>JAUGSI010000001.1:97500-10097500 GCA_030770045.1 Colletotrichum brevisporum | reverse complement strand
GGTGAACGGGATCGCCATGCCGGAGACGGCGGTCGAGGTGGAGGCACCGGAGATCAGGCCCGTATAGTGCTCCCACTCCCGCTGCAACTCCTCCGGTGTGAGGCCGTTGCACTTCGCATCGTACGCCTTGAAATCGAACGGCATCGTGATTCCCGGGAGCTAGGTATGCTCCAAAAACTGGACTCAGTGTAAACGATAAACGGCACAAATGTCGTTAGATCAAGGAAGGCCAAGTAGATGCCGAGACTCGCCATGGTAGCCAGATTATGTACATCGCGTGCTGTCACAAGAATAAAGCCAAAAATAGTAGCTTACCGCAGCCTTACTTAGTATCGTAATAGCTAAAGCTATTCGTAGCTACGTACATAAACAACTACTTACTTAAGCAGCTTATTTAAGTAACTTTACTCTATTTCCTACCCCTATAAAAGGGCCTTTACTTTTACTCTACTATATTATAAAACTTAAAAATTAAACTATTACTTTTACTTTACTTTAACTACTTATACTTAACTATATAATAATTATAAACTTAACTTATACTATACTTTTAAACTACTATTTTTAAAATAAATATACTTATTAAAAAAAAATTTATATAAATACTCTTTTATTATAATATTTTAATTCTTTAACTACTATTTTAATTTAACTATATTAAACTTAACTTTAACCTCTTTTCTTCTATCCTTCTATAAACTTATAAAGTAGTATAACTACTTTATATAGTTTAAAAACCTTTAAATTAAAGTAGTTATATAAAGAATTTAACTTTAACTTAACTCTAATAACTTAGTTTTATTAAATAAGCCTCTAAAAAAGGTATTTTTAATTTTATTTACTTAGTAACTTTATAACTAAAATATAAAAATAAAAGAAATTTATTAAATCTACCTTAATTTATAAAAAAATAGTACTACTAAGTACTAACTTAGTACTTTAATTAAATACAAAAATAGTATTAACTTTATAAAAGCTCTTAAAATATAAACTTACTCCTAAAGTAAGAAAAAATAGCCTAAAAGTACTCTAGGGCCCTTTTTAAATAGTAAACCCTAGGTAATTTAATACTTAATAGTAATAAACTTAAACTAAAACATAACCTACTTTTTATTAAATAAAATAAAAGTATACTTAATAACTATTTTAGTTATATTTTTAATAAAACTACTAATAATAAAGTCTAAAAGTAAAAAGTAAAAGCCCTTAAAGAAATTAAATTATATATTAATAAGTTAGTATTTCTAAATATCCTTAAACTAATCTAGTTTAAACTTTTTAACTAAAAAAACACTTCCCTTTATAACTTACTCTAAAGCCTTTAAACTTAATACTCTTTAAATAATACTAATTTCTTAACTATAATATAATAAAAGTACTAAGTAATACTAAAAAAAGTAAATAGTAGTACTATACTAAGTATTTAATTAAGGGAATTCTACGCTATATACTTTTAAGTAATATAATACTACCTCTTAAATATAATAAAACTACTTATAGTTTAAAACTTCCTTTCTACTATAAAGTAAAAAATTACTTTAGAATAGGTATAGAATAAACTTAAATAAGTCTTTATAAAAAAAAAAGCTTAATTAAACTTAAATTTCACTTAAAAACTATATATCTATACTTAAAAACCTCTTCTATAAAAACTTACTTCTTAAGTCTAAAAATAAATTATTTAGTATCTTTTTAACCTTTATAGATCGCTTTAATACTATAATTTCTAAGGCCCTATAATCCTCTACTACTAAACCTAAAAGGATTTAGTATATTTATAACTAAAACTATAGTTAAGCTTTTATAAACTATAAATATATTTACTTTATAGTTTCTAAATAAAGTAACTATACTATTATTAAAGTTACCCTTAATAAAACTAAAAACATTTAAAAGAAACTTAATATAAAAAAGTACTAAGGCCTTTTAGTTAAACTTATTTAAGTTAGTTAAATTAAAGTTAACCCCCCCTATTACTTAAGTTTAGTATACTTTATTAAATAAAAAAAGAAAAAAAAGGGAAGTAAAAATATAAATACTTTAAATACTAAAACTACCTCTAAACCAACCCTTTTAATAGTATACTAAGTTATAGTTACAATTAATAATAAGCTAGTCTAAAAGGCCCTAGGGACCCCTACCTTACCTATATACACTATAAACGTTATCTTTACTTTCCTAACTACTCTTTATACTTTAAATATAAGTATAGTATTTAATAACTACAGTGTAACCTATCTTATTAACAACCTCTTCCTTTTTAAAAAAAGCTTTATTTACCCCCCTAATAAAGAGGGATATATTAAATTAAGAACCACTTTATACCCTATTTTAATAGTAAGTATAAGGGTTATAAAAAACGTACTTAATAGCTTAAATAAACTAAATACTCTTAACTTAATACTAATAAATATTACTTATATAAAAAACTTCTATATAAATATCGTTTCTAAGGCACTTCTATAAAAAAAGGGTATTTAATATACTAGTTATAATACTTTGTTTTGTATAAGTAATAATAAAAAAAGTCTTATAGTAAAAAAGTTAAAAAAAAAATATTATCTTTTTTAAATTTAAAGTTACTTTCTTCTACTTTATATTTCTATATATCCCTATTAACTTTACTATAACTATAAATATAACTATATTAACTATAGCCTTTTAAAAGTCCTACTACTAACTAAAAAACTATAATAATAATCCCCTTATATAGTATCTTTACTCTAACTACTTAAAACCTAAAGTACTTAACTATTTTTTATATAATACTTAAAAGATAAAACTTAAAGACCTAATACACCTTTAGTATAAATATTATACAACAACCTATACTACCTAAGTAGTTTTAAAATAAACCTCTAAAAGTTAAGCTATATAGCTATATAAATAGATATTTTAAAACTTCTTTAACTATTCTAAAGGGTATAATTAAAGTTACTAACTTATAGTAATTAAAAATAAGTATACTAGCTACCTCTTTACCTTCTCCTACATTAATAAATAACACAAATCTATCTTTTATATACTAAAAATATTTAAATACTAAGTAGTAAGGTAGTATAGTATATCTATTTATAAAATCTATTAAAATATTAAATATATAATAATTACAATATATAACTATACTAAGTACTAGTAATAGGCCCTAAAAAGGGAATTAAAATTAAAACAACTCTATTATATATAAAAAAACTAAATAGAAGAAGCAAGTATACTAAATAAAAAATAATACTATAAATTATTAAAATACTTACTTTATCTAGCCTCCCCCTTATCTTATAAATAAAAGTAGTTATAGCTACAGCCTTTTTCTATAATATAAGCCCCCTTAAGTAAAAAGTATAGCTTTTTTTAATTTAAATTAAAAAGGCCTAGTTCTACTAGTACTTCTACTAGTAATAACCCTTTTACTAGGCCCTTTTAATATATAACTTTTACTCTTACTAGGGCTAAATATATATATATAGTTATAAAGTATACCCCCTTAAGAAAAACTATAAAGTAAATTAAAAAAAACGCAACTTTAAGGTAAAAGCAAAAGTATACCTTAAATACTTTATAGAATACGTTCTAATTACCCACAACCTCTATTAAATTTAAGTGCTTTTACTTAAATAAGTTATTATTATATATAATATAACCTTTAATAAAACGAAGTTTTACTTAAAGTCTAATATAAAGGTAGTAGAGTAAAGTAAAATAGCCTATACTATAATTAAAGTTATTTAAAAGCCTATCTCCTCCTTTAATACTAAACTTTAAGTTTTAAGTATCTTTAAAATAACTAATACTCTATTAATATATAATAAAGAAAAACTATTTTTACTAATACTTACCCTAGTAACTAAAAACCTAAGTAAGGGTATTTTAAAGGCTAACTTAAAGCTATTTAACTAGTATAGGGGGTAGCTATTAACCCTAAACCCTATACTAGTACCTAAAAAGACTTAAGATTATATATAAAGAGTAAAAAGCCCTATATTTAATATAAAAGTATATTAGGTCTATAAACTATTATTATCCCCTAATTTACTCTTTACTCTAAAAATTAAGTCTTTTTATAAAAGGATTAAAAATAAAATTATTATAGTAACTAATACTAAGGCCCTATAAAAACTAAATATAGAGACTAAATCTCTTTTACTTTAGAAAAGTAACTTACTTTTTTTTCTAATATAGCTATATACGGATTTAGAGGAAATAAGTAGCTTTTTAAAGGGATTAAAGTAGATATATAACTATAAAAATCTAAACTAACCTAAATTAAAGCTATAAAAATTACTATACTTTTATAACTACTTTGTATTCCTTAATACTAAATACAACTAGGACGCCTTTTTTAATATATATATACTAAATTATAACTATACTTTAAAAAAAGCAACTTAAAGATACTATATGTATTACTATATAGTCTTTATTTTAATTAATAAAGTAAAATAAACTAAATTAACTATACTAAATATAAGGGTCTATTTAAACTAACTTAGTAAAACTCTAACTATATACTAAAGTATTTATTTACTACTACTAAAGCTAAAGAACTACTTTTATAAAGTAGTTAATAAAAAAGTATTTAAATTTAAAGAAATAGGGGTGTAAAAAGTTATTAACTCTTATAAAGTTAAAGTAAAGTTAATCCCCCTTAAGTAAGTATTTATATATAAATTTAATAAAAACGGGTATTTTTAGTACTATAAAATAAGGCTCTATATTTATAGGGATTTTTAAAAAAAGTATCCCCTTAAATAGACCTACGTAGCTATACTTATAGTTTATACTTTTAAAGTTACTATAACTCTTATAGTATAATTTAACCTTAAAATTAACTAGTTTAATATAGTTAATATATTCCTAAATACTAAAAGGGGACCTAATAATTTTTTAGTTATATACTACCTCCCTAAGGGCTTTAAGTAAAGTAGTAAGCTCTTTAAACTTTATTACACTTTTTATAGCTTAAAGAATACCCCTTTCCTTTAGTATAAAAAGTTCTTTTTAACTCTTTAAAGCCTTAGGCTTATACTAATTAATAAAGACCTATACCTCTTTTAAAGCTATAACCACTATATACTTATTCTTTTTTATATAAATAATATTCTTATTATAAACTATAGGGATAATACTATAAAAGTAAAGTAAATTATTAAAAGTATTAAAGTAAAGTATAAACTTAAAAAATAAAAAACTATTAAGTAATACTTTAGGATCTAGGTTATTTATAACTATAAAGTAAAAAAGATCTATTTTATTTATAATTAATATATTTAATATATTATAAAAAAGTTTAGCCTTATAAACTCCTACTACCCTTTAACTCTATTACTACTTACTCCCTTTAAAAAAAATACTAAAGACCCTATTAATACTAATATAAAACTATACTAAAAAGAAATTAGTTTAATTCTATATACTATAATTATAATTTACTCTAATATAGCTTTTACCTACACTATTCTTTTAAGATTCTTAATAAACCCTTTTTATAAATACTAAATTACTACAAATTAAGTTATTTATTACTTATACTATACTTACTACCTCTTACTTTACTATAGTAGCTTAGGAGGTAGGGGAGTATAAGTACTTTTAATTACTAGAAATACTTTATTTATAAATAATAAAGAAATATAAAAGTTATTCTAGGGATATATTATTTTACTCTTTAATAGCCCTATTTAATAAAAGGCTATAAAGTAAAACACTATAATAACTTTAATAACTAAAGCTAAGCTTTTTAACTTTAAATATACTATAAAAAAAACAATTACTCTTAAAAAACTTTTTAAAAACCTTAAACTTAAACTAAGTAATATATAGCGAATTTACTATAATAACTATTAAACTATATACTTTATAGTAAAAAAAAAAGAGTATATTTTAATAAAACTTTACTATATTAATATATAAAATATATAGCTTTAGTAAAAATATACTAAAAAGTTATTTAATATTATTTATATACTAATTAATAAAATACCTACTAATAGCTTTACTAAAGTACTTTTTTATTTAAAGTTTAAATAGTTTAAAATACGTTTTAACTTTTAAAATATTAAGTTATATATTATAAAAAGTAAAGAGAATATATAAAGTAAATATAGCCTTAAGCCTATATTTATTTAATTCTTTTTAGCCTAAAGGCTAAAAAGTATAAAAAGCTCCTATAAAAAAGCTACTACTATACTATACTAAGCACTACTACTATACTAAATACTACTACTACTATTAACACTACCACTAAAACGGACTTACACTTTTATTATTACTACTACTACTAAAATAAACTTATACTAGGTTAGAGTTAGGTAACACTACTACTACTAAAGTAGACTTACGCCTTTTTATATTTAGTTTATAGAGTATTTTTAAATATATTTAATATGAACTAGAATAAAGAAGCCGTACTTTAATTAAAGTTAACTATAACTAAGGCATTAAGGTTTGCTTAAGTAATAGTTAAATATAAAGGCTTTTTATTATAAGTAGAAAAATAGTCTTTAATACTTACTTTAACTACCTTTTTAAGGGTCTATAGAGTAATAACTACTTTAAATAGCTTTAAAAAAGTTATTTTTATAAAAGTTATTTTAACCTTAAAAGCTAGTATTAAAAAGACTAAAACCTTCCTCTTTTCCTTTTCTAAAAGAATTAACCCCTAGTTACTACTTTTACCCTTTAGTATAAATACTAATAAAAACTAAGCCTTTATATTATTAAGGGCTATAAAAATAATATACTTAAAGTCTCTATACTAAACTATAGTTTTTATAATAAAGAACCTATTCTATTAGTACTAAGTAAAGCTATTACTAAAAAAGGGAGTATAAAGCTTCTTTTTATTTTTATAGTAATAATACTTTAAGCTGTTAATTAAAGTATTATATATACTAGAGTCCTTACTAACTAGTATACTATAAATATACTAAATATAAATAAAAGTCCTAAGTTAAATACTTTTACTATTAAAAACTACTATACTTTTAACTATACTAAAGTAAAGTTAGTAACTAAACTAAAAAAATAATATAAAAAAACTAAACTTACTATAACTACTTAAAAGTAACTTAAGTATTTTAAGAGTAGGGAGAGGGGTATTAATAAAAGGCCCTAAACCTCCCTCCTTTATAACTTCCCCCTAAGCTATAGCAAGCTAGCTAGTAGAAGTAGTATTAACTACTTCTTTAGTATAGTATAGAGTTATTTAAAATAGTTAGTATAAACTTATAGTAAAGAAAATAAAAGTAACTTACTTTAAAATATTATAAACTCTTTATAATTAACTAACTAAGTAGTTATAAAAGTAAAGTACTTTTTTTTTTAAAGTTTATATAAACGTAAAGTTAAATATAACTTAACTAAAATAGTAATAAATAAACTTACTATTAAAGGGGGCAGGAATAGTCTCCTACTTAGAAGGCTTTATAAAGCCCCCTTTACTACTAGTATTATTAAGTTAGTTTAGATTAAAATACGTATTAGTTTAAGTAATAATAATATAAAAAGGAGATAATTAAATATACTAGTAGTAGCCTTAGTAGCCACAGCTATAGCCGCTGTAATAGTTATAACTTCCTTATTAACCTTATCCTTTATATACTTTATAGTACACACTACATAAGTAGGCTTAGTTTACTTTTTTTTAAAAGTATTATTAACTATTATACTATATAAACTATTAAAATACTATATTTTAAACTAAATACTATTAATACTTTTAAACTATATAAAGTAAAGTATTATAGTATTAAGAGTAAAATTAAAGGTATTTATACTTTATATAAATATTATTACTAAGGGAGGAAAAAAAAAGAAATTAGGGCCCTTAAAGGATTATTATTTACTTACCTTAAGCTAGGTATTTACTTATATTTAACTAATTAAAAGCACCTAAAAATATTTACTAATTTTTTTACTTACTTCTTACTATATAAATAAAAGTATAACTACTTTAGTAATAGTAATAAAAGTATTATAATAAAGTAAAAATAGTATTAATAAAATAAAAGAATTTTTATTTTATTTATTAGTTTCTTTTATAATATAAAATCTTTTATTTATACTCTTTTTTATTAAATATTAATATAAATATTTTTAACTATATATTAAGAGGCTATAAGTATAGTATCTTTAGACTTTTTTTAAGTTTAGAGAGGTATATTATAATAACTAAAGCTATTTATAACTATATATATAAATAACTACTTACTTAAACAGCTTACTTAAACAACTTTACTCTATTTTCCGCCCCTATAAGGGGGCCTTTACTTTTACTCTACTGCATTGTAGGACTTAAAGATTAAGCCGTTACTTTTACTTTACTTTAACTACTTATACTTAGCCGCGTAACACTTAGATTACAACACCCTGCATTCCCAAAGCGGTTCAGCTGCTCAGAGATGCATCTAATGGCGCACCTCAGCCGCAGCGAAAGGGGTAAGGAGCCCGAGCGAGGCAGACAGGCACGCCCAATCACTAGGCAGATTTCAGGCACAATTGACACGTTGTAACCGTAAATCTGGCCATTTTTTTTTAAAAAAAAAAAACTTGAGTGTGTCACCCCACGTCGCTGGTATGCAGTCTGGCAAGACACGAGAACGCCTCAAGGTAGCAATCAGACAGGGGAGATCATCACAAGCGCGAGAGACAAGGGTAACAGGCGTACTTTTCTGCCGGTTCCGCCTATTGAAACCAGAGAAACTATTTCGCTCCTTGACTATTGCTCCTCCGCAGGAAGATGTGGGAGGGAGGGTCCAGGCGAAGTGTTCTCGATTGGTCTGCCGCATGACTAGCTTTCGTTGACAACTCAGCGAAACTCAGCTAGGGTTGACAACTGTGCATATCGCCAGTGCGTATAGATACGTTTGAGAAAACATGACAGAGGGCTTTGGAACTGATTTAGTTGTAATGGATCTGACTTTGGTGATAACATTTCCACCATACAGTGAAGATCTTTGATGGGCAGTCCAGAGATCCTTCGAGCAATACAGCCCAAGGGCATCTGACCTCGATAATGAACACTAGTCTATATGTTTGCTATGACCTCACAGCTTCATTATCGACAAGCTGGCACTGCCCAATGCCTGATACCCAAGTCCTCGGAGGGGCTTTTATTTCAGTAGACATTCTTCCACGTTCGTTTCCTTGCCTCCACGTACATTCACTTTTCAGCAGTAAAGTATATATTGCAAAACTGTATGTAGCAGCTGGAAGTATTATTTTTCAGTCCGTCATGGTCAAGATATTTTTGATCAGAATCCAATCCAAGCCGTCCAAGAATAAGCTCAGTTATCTCCAAGAAGAGTTTAAACGGTAAGTGAACCGTGTGCGAAGTCTTCGCCACCGGCTACTCGTCCCGCATGATCGTTGGGATGAGGATGCGGACCACTCTATTTCGGCATTGTTGTCTTGTCGGCGGTCCGTTGAGTCTTCGACCTGTAGCTTGGCGACATCAGATATAGCGAGCTTCCACTCTGCAAAGACCAGGGGCCGCAGAGACCTGCGCAGCATCTGAGTACTTGACCAATGAGACCAATAGGCGCCTCTAGGGGGTGGTGGAATCTAAGCATGAAACGTCTACCCTGGTTCAGTTCTGAGCGGGATAACTCGAAGCACATTAGACAACCTGGATCAGGCACAACAAGGGCACCCGAAGTTGAACAGAACCACTGAATGCACGGAACTAGGCGCGTCAGCAACACTGTAAAGAGTTGTTGGCGCTGTGCTTGAAGGGCAGGGAAGTATGTACTGGCAAGAAGCTTGGATATTTAAAGGCCAGGATGGACAGGAGGACCCCAGCCTACAGCAATGGATACAGTTCCGAAGCGAAAGATCATACATGTATGAAAGCAACAAGAACTCGAGAAAATTACCAAAGTAGAATTTTCTCAAGAAAGTAGTGCAGGAGGGAAAGTTCATTCGTGAACTAATTTGTATCAACCTCGTTACATTATCATATGCGGCATCAGAAAACTGCCCCGCACAACAAACCCGTTCGCCGATAGGCCACGGTCTGTCCACACCATATGCGTAAACCAAGCGGCATAAGCCCCAGCCTTAACCGAGTCGCCATGCCACGATCCAACAAATATCCATCTAGTAGACGTAGAAGTTGGTGGCGGTGGGGTCCTCCCTTCTCTTCTTGTTGTTGGTCCTGATCAAAGCAAACTTCATGAACCAGGCACAGGCGACGACGCCGAGGGAGAAGCCAATACTGGCGAGCATGGCCTTGAGGAAGCGGGGAGCGTCCGCATCGGGCCACAGGTAGGGAGTGTAGATAGAGGCGGCGTTTCCAAGCGTGTTGGCCATGGCAATCGCGACGGCCTTCTTCTCGTCGGTCTGACCGAGGACCGAGGAGGTCCAGCCCAGAATCAGGTTGTTGACACCGTAGGTAGCGCCGACGAACAGCATAATTCCGGTGTATCGCACACCCATGTTGAGGGACGCCACGCTCATGACGAAGCCGAGACAGACGATGAGCTTGCTGACGGTAATGTGCCACGTGCGCTCGTTGTACTTTCCGGACGACCAGGGCACCAGCACGCTGAAGAAGGCAGAGAAGATATAGGGCGGGCAGGTGAGGACGAGGGTGACGGTTGTGTTGTACCCGAGGGTCTTGACGACGGAGGGGAGGAAGTTCTTGAAGCCGTTAGCGGACAAGTGGAGGTTGTCCATGAGGCAGAAGACCCAGGTGCGCCAGTCCGTGCACGCCTCCCGGAGACCGGTCCAGACCGAGGTACCCTCGCGACGGTCGGTGGTGTCGTTGTAGATACGGGTGTGGGCGAGCTGGCGCTCCTCCTCGGTCAACCAGCGGGTCTTGAGGGGGCTGTCGGGCAAGAGGAAGAAAGCTACGAGGCCAACGAGAATCGAGATGGCGCCCTGGATGATGAAGAGCCTGTAGCATGGAGAATTATCGTTAGCGTTTAGTCAAAAAGCCAAATTCCGCATCGGATCTCTGAAAAGATTCCTACGTACCATTGCCAGCCGTGAAGACCCTGCATGCCGTGCATCTCGGAGAAGATGGGGGCGGCGATGAGGCCGGAGAAGGCACTAGCGGCCATGTTTCCGGTGTAGAAGACGGCCATGCGGGTAGAGATTTCCTTGCGCGTGTAGAACATGCTGAGCATGTACAGAGCGCCGGGGTAGAACTGTGTGTGCGTTACTGTCAGTTGTGATCATTTTGGTTTGGCGATTCAATAAAGGTAGACTTACGGGAGCCTCAGTAATTCCAAGAAGGAAACGGCACACCAGCATGCTGGTGTAGTCGTGGCACTTGTAGGTCAAAAGACTGACGACGGACCAGGCCACCATGAAGCCGGCCATGTACCAGGAAGGGCGGACTCTGTTAAGAATCATGTTGGAGGGGACTTGGCCGCAGAGGTATCTTGGGAAGTGTCAGCCAGACGTCCGGCTCAAGCTCGAACATTTAGCCCAGCTCGGAACCAGCGCTTACCCGACAAAGAGAATGGACACGCAGGTGTTGTACTGTGTGCCCTTGAGGTTCAAGTCGTCTGAAAGGCCGTTGAGCTTGCCGTTAATCATGGCGTTTCGGTCGAGGAAGTTGAGGAAGTACATGACCCAGAGAGTGGGCTGTTAGAAGACGTCAGGTTAGCTCATGTTCTCAAGCTTCGAGTTCCAATGGATGCGTCCATGACGAAACGTACCAGGATGTACCAGTCGATCTTCTTCACCAGGGCAAGTTCCTTGGGGTCGGTCTTGGTGTGAGCTCCGAACTCGTCCACCTTCTCGATGACGGGCTGCTTCATGAGCGCAGGGTCGTCGGCGGTGAAGACATGCTCCATCTGGTTGACGGCAACCTTGTCCTGAGACCCAGGCCTGCCAGCTTGGTTGTCGGTAGCCATCTCGACTTGGCCGTTTGCCGCGGAGGTCGACGGTCGTGCTCAAGGGGAAAGAAGTGCGGAATATGGAGGGAGAAGAACGGGGACAAAGGACAAATTTCCAGCCCTTTATCGCTTGGTAAGGAAGAGTCGACGGTGGTTGTGTCCCTGAGGTTCGCAGGTTGAAGGGGCCAGGACATGAAGTCGAAAACCACAGCTCGAGGAAGCTCAGATATATATCCCATCCGATATTGGTTTGCCATCAAACCCCATCCCGGCCTGCCACCCCATTCCGAAGTACCTTTCCTCCCACACCGTTCGCAGCCCCTCCCCCGTATCGCCGGGGGTCCAGAGCAAGTGCAGAGAGCACCACAGACCTTGAAAGGAGCGGAGTTTGTCAGGCCTAATTGGTGGAGAAGATAGCAATCCCCATGGGGTAGATGGGGTACGACGGCTTTTCCGCGAGTGCGGAGTGCGGGGAAGAAGATACAGGGGTGAGATGGCAAGCCAAGACTCTTTTTAAAAAGCCGTCCACCTCCCGGTCCAAGACAAGACATCCATCCTAACGCCAAAGCCGGAGCTTCTGCATGGCTCGAGACTCACTTGTCCTTCTCGTGGCTGGGCGGACGGGGTCTAGTACCGCGGCCTGGCGCCAGACTCTTCTGGGCCTTCGTCAAGCCAAGTTCGGGATGTTTTCTGTCTCTTCACGGCATAGAGCGTTCCTCTCTCACTGAGACATTCATCACTCACTCATCGCTCACTCCGTTCCTCACTCACACTCGCTTACTCATATCATCATTCTACCACATTCGGTATCCCGTTCAAGACAAGTACTCATGAGTCTCCAGACCACGGCCATCGCCACCTCGATGGTTTTTCATACTCTTCGATCATGACCTCGACTTGCTCGACTTCCCCGTTCATGACCATGACATTGTTGACCTCCGCAATACGCGCCCAACGTTGCGTGAGGCACAGCGCCATGGCAATCCCCCCTGTCGGTACCTGCCACCCCCCAAGCTATGAGGAATGCTTGGCGTTGACGGGCGCCTTCACACAACTTTTCCATCACCCAAGCACACCCGTCCATTCCCTTTTCTGCCCCTTGGCGTCGCTGTGCCGGCGCATGCCAAGGTCATCGCGGAAAAACAAACAGCACGGAAAACTACACTTCCTCGCGGATATGTCCATGTCGTGACCGAACTTGGTTGGTGTCTGTCCGGGCCTCTAGACTTTGTTGGCGTCGATCCTCAGCCACACGCACTCACACGCGCGCAATCACTCACTCACCAAGAAAGCCAGGCAGATGAGCTTAATTGAATGGCCTTGGATGAACTGCAACGGTGGGACCTCACACATCTCCTCGTCCTTTCTGACTTGCCGTCGGAAAACCCCACGTTTTTCTTCTCTTGCCCGAGACCGAACGACGAATGGGAATGCTCCCACAAGGGGGTCACATTCGATACATGCCCCGGTTGCTAGTCATCTGCCATGCAGCACTCGACGACGCGCTTGAACTGTTTTGACCTTTATGTAAATGCATGCAGATTGCTGACCCACGATAGCTGTCTTTCTTTCCCCATATTCCAACTCTCCTGCATGCGGCATCCTCCCAAGACCTCCCTCCCCTCCACCCCTCGAGGCGGAGTGCCGCAGCCTGCAGCTGCTCGGCAACTTACCCTTGATGTAACCGCGTGCCGTCTAATTTGGACACGAGCACATTTCCGCCTCTCGTCTTGAGATAACCTCGCGCACTAGCCCCAGATACCGTTCCGCATACCTGCGGCCGCTCTGGCCACCTTTTCCTTCTCCCCCGGCAGCAGCAGTGTGCCATGTTTGTTCAGTGGAGCTCTTCGGGGTGCATCCTGTACATGGATGTGTCTCCTCACCGGCCATCGTTTGGCCAGACAAGGTTGCAATGCGGAGTGACATGGCATGGCATGGGCTCCCTTCTCTCAGGATCCGGGGCCCCGTCGGTCGTGTCCACCGCCTGTCGGTCTCCTTCCCCGAATCTGGGGAGAGGTTAGCCCCCCCAGGAACTGCGCGCCCATGGGGATGCGAACCGAGCAGGTGTCTCATCTTGTTGTTGACGGACTGGTTTTCTTCAAAAAGGGTGGCAGAGATCTGCGTTAGGCCAAGAGAGGGGGACGGTGGTTTTCCACGAGACATCATGCCATTGTGGTGCATGCTGCACTCTTGAGGCGGGGGGTTCAACCTGACTTGGGGGTGATTCGGTTGTTCTGCTGTGTAGCTGAACCAATCTCACAGTCGTGCCAAGGAAAACACATCTGCGTTGGCACTCATCTCTTGTGACCTCTTGGCCCCCGGCTTGGTCGACATCTCCGTGAAAGCCACCGAGCTTGAACCTGTGTCCTTCCACCCTCCCCTCCCTTCCCACCGCCACAGCCAGCCTGTCCCCTCCATCTCGTCCCGTCTTGGTCCTTCCTCAACACCACCGCCTGCCTAGAACCAACTAGGGTTTGTCGTCCCGAGCGGACGGTTCCTAGACTAGAGACCACACTTTTCCTGGTTGTTTCTCTTCTCCGGGGCATGAGAGGCCGCCACATCCACGGCTCCGAGGAGATGAGAGACGGCTAAGCACTGCTCTGCTCGACCTAGCCGCTCGTGGCTTCGGAAAAGCTCCTCGACAACAGTTCGCGACCTTGGCATCATCTAATCGCCGCACATTATTCCGACTTATCCATACGAAAAGTCTGTAAACGCGATGGGAGTTTCGGACTTATCCGCCCTCTAGAGGCTGTCACTCCATTACGTTGAGTAATCGGGATGTGTATGTTCACGACGAGCCAACAGGCTTGCGTCGGTTGCCTGCTTTCTTGCCACCCTCAATGCACAAGGCGTATGCACAGCCTTCTTGTTGAATCCATTCAACGTCAGAAGAACTTATTGCTGGGAC
Source organism: Colletotrichum brevisporum (assembly GCA_030770045.1). NCBI lineage: Eukaryota > Fungi > Ascomycota > Sordariomycetes > Glomerellales > Glomerellaceae > Colletotrichum > Colletotrichum brevisporum. The sequence goes on along the minus strand of JAUGSI010000001.1, from coordinate 10,082,746 downwards.
TTGGCAAGAGCCTCGGGCGCAACTATCACATTCCACCAGAGAGCTGCAAGACTCATCCGGCGGACTTGATGAGAGTCGGGGAAACCGACGATTATCTAGAGACCCAACTTCGTTCCGCTCAGAGCTTGTGAAGTATCGGGGCCTGGGGCCTTCGATATCAGGCGTTACCTCAGATCTTCTTGACAGCCTTCTTGCAAGCTCGGCTTCGTCGTTCATGTCCATGCCCCCGTCCACAGATGAGTGTGTGGGTGGCCAAGCTCAGACCCAAAGTCCGAGGATCAATAAAGCACCCACAAGTCAATAGTGTGATCTTCGTTTCCCAGCAGATGCACCTCAACACCCCCGGAGGACCCTCAGATGATGCTTCCTCTATTCGTGGAAAATACAGGGGATGGTCACAGTGACTACTAGATGGTGTAGAGACTTGTGTGTGCCTCACTGTCCGATGGCCAATGCAGTCGTGGTTCGTCGTTCCTTCCGTTCAGGGTCAAGAGTCGCCTCAGAGTTGCGTGCGGCCACCCCAGATTCTCACGACCCGATAGATTGGGTTGAAGCTGAAGACCCCGCCCCAGATGGTGATCACACTGCATGAACAAACCAACTGCTGGCTCCCGCATTCCTCCAATCTCACCCCTTCGGTTTCATTCCTGCATGAAGATGGTGACTGGAACTGTGACATTGCATTCATGGAGACGGGGTCGCACCGAGGCACTCCCCGGGCATGATGGCCCGCAGTGGACCGCACGTGCTCATTGGTTGTGAACCAAGACAATAGCTGATGTGAAGCGAACCTGACGATCCTACCTCGTCACGTGCTTATAGGGGCGGGGATAAGCAGGACCGTTGCCCTGGACTCGGGCAGACCTGTGCTGGTAACCCTGTCCGGCGGGGGCTGCTTACACATGTATCCATCTCCGATTCTATTTCTGAACGCCATCATGAGAATGAAAGACCAACTCCCCAGTGAGCAATCGCTTTCTGTGAGCTCAGATCTTGATGACACAGTTTGCGTCAAACTGGCCTACCTAGATATAGACGGGTCTCACAGATTAGCACCAGTACCTTGAAGATCCGGGGAACGATTTGTGGGAGCCTCTGGGCTTCATAGGGATGCTAAGTAGATTAGGCATTAGTCATAAAATACATCTCAACTCACTGGTGATTGTCTAACCCAGATATGTTAAGCTAAGTTGGGACAATCGAGGGCTGCTCCGCATGAAGCCTATGCTCAGTCCAAGCAGTCTTGGGAACCTTCCTGCTTTTATCCAAGTTCCATAAACGTAACCCAAATTTCCATGCTTTGTCAGAACAGCTGGCTCCACGATATCCTCGGTAGACTTCAATAAAGAGCTGCCCGTGACTTCCCAGCAGTGCTCAATGTTATTGGAATTGCACGTAACTTGGCTAACCGAAACTTTGGTTTTCGTCATATCAACATTTTCATTTATGCTATCCTGAATTACATCATCTGTTCTGGGACAACCCCCGATCCAGGCCCCTGGCAGTTGAGAATATACCTTGATGGTTGGGGCGAGCAGTGCGAGACTCAACTTCAGCATAGTCTCTACATTCTTAGGCTGCGTGCGTATGATATGTAAGGAATGACGACGAATGAGTCGATACTAGTAAACTAATAACTGTCCTCTATTTGCAGGTGATTAATCTTCGTACGAGGTCAAAAGATGACTCAGCTAACGACAAAAGGCGTTGAGTCTAGGGGCGAAAATACTTTACGTCACCGTGACCACTACACTCGATGATCCGCTTTAGGACTAGAATCATGGGTAAAAAAGGCCATTACCTCTCAATAATACCATCTCTCTCATCTATCATCACGTATCAAACAATCTTCAAACCATATCCAACTCATAAAACTTCACAATGGCAGCCTCATTCCGTGCCCTCCGACTCGCCCACCTCGCGCCCAGGGCGATACCCCGGACCGCCCTCCGGCCCGTCGCCATCCAATCACGCCTCCTCAACACCGACACAGCGCCCGTCCTCTACAGCGCCCGCGCAAAGGTCGTCGGCGCCCGCACCGGCCACGTCGAGGGCGACGACCTCGTCGTCGACCTGACGATGGCTAAGGCCCTCGGCGGCGCGGGCGACAAGGGCAAGACGAACCCGGAGGAGCTGTTCGCCGCGGGCTACGGCGCGTGCTTCCAGAGCGCCATGAACGCGTCCGCGGCGAGCATGAAGATCCAAATGCCCAAGAAGCCCGAGGACTCGGTCGTCGACACGACGGTCCACCTCGTGGGCGACATGAAGAAGCTCGACATGGGCATCCGCGTGGACATGAAGGTCCGGGTCAAAGGGCTTAGCGACGAGGATCTCCAGAAAGTCGTCGATAAGGCCAAGGAGGCGTGCCCTTACAGCCGGGCGACGCAGGGGAATGTTAGTACGAACATCGAGGTGGTCAAATTTGAGGAGTCTGGAAGCTCGGGGCAGAAGACGGCTAAAGGGTCGACGTCTAAAGGGTCCGGATCCGGGAAGATGTCTGGTGTGAAGCCTCAAGGGCACAGTGACTACCAATGAATACAGAATAGTAAACAACAATAGAATCCAGAGTACCTGGGCGTTTATGGCAGAGATTCCACGACATAAGACTCACATAATTGACCTACTCGTGACGTCTCATACACAGATTAAGAACATTGAACCTGAGCCTTCTCAACCAGCCTCTCGACCTTCACAATCTTACCCCTCAATTCCAGTAAGAACTCTTGTCGTCGCTGAGCATACTCCAGAATACTCTCGTTACGACTCTTTCTCCAATCCCATCTCAGCGGAACTTCGGCGGCAACAGGACCAGACCAGTCTTTAAGCTGGCTCCCGCTTTGGAAATCGTCGTTGGAGATCATGACACGCTCAGTGTGTCGGCCCACCAAGATCCATCTCGACAGGTTCGAAAGCGGTACCGGTCCTAGCGCCGAGAGTTCCCTTGTCCCGGCCACAAGGAGGTCGTGGGGTACTGCCGCACCGTTTCGGATGAGACATCTGACTGCCTTCTCGCTGCCGTGAAATAAAGCAGTCTTCAATGCTGTTCCGTGTTTCTTGCACTGGTGTTCCAGGATGTCCGGGCTGAGTGCGAGAAATTGCGATATAGCTTCGACCTGGCCGGAGGAAGCTGCCAAGCACAAGAGGCTGTGCGTTCCATCTACTTTGCAATCCATTAGGCGTCTGAGTTCGCTCCTATTATGAAAGGACCGTACACGACGAAGGTTCTTTGCGAATCGTATAAGCCGTTTTGTTTGGTAGTTGAAGATGTATCGGGGGCAGGCCGCTAGCTGGTCAATCTGGATTGCGTTGGTGTTCATGTTCAGCAAATGCAGAAGGTATGCAGAGTCCTGTCTGATCATCAGTAGATGAGCAGCAGAAACGCCATCGGCATCTAAGCGATGCAAATTCCCTCCTTTCTCCATGAGCTTGCCGAGTAGGGAGAACTGCGCAGGTACAACCACGTCGTTTTCTTTCTCTGCCATTGCCATTAGATGCAAAGCAGTTTCTCCTGCCAGGTTGGCTATCGTAGAAGACCTGCTTGATTCGAAAATAAGATGGGCCGGCTCCCAATGTCCATGGTAGCATGCGAGCATGAGGGGTGTCCAGCCTTGTGAATCCACAAGGTCAGGATTGGCATCCTTTCCAAGAAGGTACTTGGAGATGCCAACGAAGCCTTTCATAGCTGCGATAGGAAGAGCTGTTGAGCCATTTTCATCCGCCTTATCAATTTCACTTCCGTATTGGACCAGAGTCCTAACAACTTCCGCGTGGTTTTGTGAAGCAGCATCATGAAGAGCCGTTGAGTGAGGGAAATATCGAGCTTCGCGATTAAGAAGGAAGGCCAAGCTTGGGACATGGCGATTTCGTTGATTTTGCTTCAAGTCAGCCGTAACATTCCTACACGGCTCTTAGTCAATCAAACTCCATGAGAATATGTCGTTACCGCAGCAGGGCTACTTACGTTGGAGTTTTTGGGCTGTGGGTGATGTCTTCTATGGTGTCAATCATTATGCCAACTGCGTCAAGATTTCCAGCATCAATCGCGATTTGAAAGATGGTTTTGTCCTCTCCTAAAATGTCCCCTCCTTCGTCAATGAACCTTCTCATCAGTTCTGCTAGGACTTCATTGTAATGCGCCATTGCAACAGCCTCTTCGAGGCTGTGAAAGTACCCATGTCTGCAAGGCTTAGCAGTCCTGGGCGAAACTCTGACGCCGGAGTCGAGTAGCCAGCGGAGAATCTGAATGCTTCGCTTGTCGCAAATGGCTGATCTGAATGGGGTCAGATGCCGTTCTCGATTTAACTCGAAATTTACCGGGCAGCCTAATGCATAGACTCTAGTGCATCCTTCGACATCATTGCGACGAATCTCGTCTTGAAGAATTCCTAGAAGGATTCGAGCAATCTCATGCTTTGATCTGTGAGCTACAATGTTTCTGATTTTCAGATTGCCCATTCCATATGCGTAGTCATTTGGGGTGCGTCCAGCATCGCAGGCTTCTTGGCATGAGCCAAGGCCTATTAAGAGGTTGACTGCCTTTAACTGTTGGGCTAAAACAGCTATGTGCAGAGGAGTTTGACCTGATTGATTTTTGGCGTTGATGTTGCCCTTACGGTCGTGTAGAAACTGGATGACGGGAATATGGCCGTAACGTGCAGCGTAATGCATTGGCGTTTCTAGAGCCCGGTTCCTATCCTCTAAATTGGATAAAAGACCTCGACCCAGGTAAAACCTCAGACAAGCCAGAGCTCCGTGCATTGCGGCTAAGTGAAGGGCATTTCCGCTAGTCGTATGGTTTTGGTTGTCTGTTGAAAACCAAGTCTGGCCCCATTCAAGTGGGTCAACGCCTTGGACGGCAGCAATTTTTTCCAACACCCCAAGGTTATCAAAGCGGACCACCATCAAAGCCGCATCAAATGGATACGATCCCCTGAGCCATGGATTTGCCCCAAACTCGAGGAGGTGACCAGCGGTCGTTAATGAACCCATTGCTATGTGGTGTACGAGGGGCGAACCATAGCGTGCTGACAGAGGTTCGTTGCAATCAAATCCAGAATCCAGGAGCCGTTGCAACCTATGGGCCGATACAGAACTATTTCTTGCTGGTTGAAGTCCCGCGATGAAATGGATCGGCCCACAGTCTTCCCGAGGTTCGTCGCCCTGCGATATTTTGCTCGGTTTTTCATAAGCCAGAAGTCGGTCAAAAGTTGCATCGCTTATCTGAACTTGGGGCAAGCAGGAAATTTCCAATGGCGAAATTCTATCATTTTTTCCGCTGAGTTTGACGCCGTTGGCTAACAAGAATTCTGTCAAGGTTCGGTCTTCTTGAAGAATCGACTGGGAGAGAAGCCGAACCATGCTCGGATCCTCGGCAGCAGTTCTCCAATGCTTTGTTTCTCTGCCAATTTTCTGTATCATGCTGGAAAAGCATCGCCAATTAGGCCGTTTTGGTAGACTGTGGTCCGCTTTGACCTGTAAAACTGTGTCGTAGATTTCGACCACGTCCGCAGTAACCTTCTCTGCGAGAGGAAGGAGTGCTGATCTTTGATGTTTAACCTCGTAGAGTTCGTGCATTCTTTGGTCCATCAATGTTAAGAGAAGTCTTCGGCATACTTCTAAACCAAGAACAGATACATCTCGGTCGAATAAATTCGACGTGAATGTCCACAGCGAGAATTCCTCATTGTCGTCTGAAATCGCATTGTTGGGTACCAGAGCAATGACAAGACGCTCCCGGGGCACTTCGAGGTCCTTAAGGATGGTCTTGCAAAGCATAACCTCCAACGGTGTCCTGAGATCCTCTTTTCGTCTGTGATTAAGTGAAAATCTCTGCTTCAGGATATCGACGCATTCGACGGAAGCCATTGGGCTCAGTGAATGAAGAGGATTGCCCATCCGGCTGTAGTCGTCGCGGCTTTCAAGTCCAATGTCGACGAGAAATTGACAGATCCTGACAGAGCCAAGTTTTGCTGCCAATGTATAGATACACTCGTCACCCTTCCAGAAGCACAGGGAACGACAGTAAGGCAGGATAAATACGGCTGCTTTCTCATGGCCATTCCTCAATGCTTCGACAATTGGAGTTTCTCTGCGCCTCGATACCATCTGCAGTGCACGATCTCTTTCCTTGGATTCAATTAAGATCTCCAAACAGCTGACAGAATTACGACTTGCGCTGACATGCCAGATTGTTCGCATGTCGCCAGACCTATCCGTTTTGGTGCTAGATGCTCCGTGTTTGAGCAGGCACCGCAGGAAATCTACACCAGTGCGGGAGCTGCATGTATGGAGGGCTGTCATTCCATCTTCTCCTGCCGCATCTGGATCAACCCCAAAGTCGAGAAGTCTGTCCATGACATCCAGAGACTTTGACTGTATGGCAATCCTGAGTGGCAAGCATCGTTCGCCATTTCTGGTCTCGGGTATCGTGGAATGTGCGAGGTGGGACCAGTCACTTTTTAGAAACCAGCCCAACCCGCTCAGATCATTGTTATAAATGACCGAGAACAAGTATTTCTCGGCCTGCTGTTGGCTCAGACTTCGCATCAACGGAGTGGCTGATAATCGACTCTCTTTCAGAGCTAGTGAAAATGAACGTTCTCCGATGAGTTTGGGACTCAAGCCGGCGACAAAGTCGTTGGTCATCTGATACAGCTGTGTAGTTGTTGAACCAGGGGTCCCGCTATTGTGCAGGAGTTGCAAGATATTGTCGAATTTTCCGCTGGCGAGAGTTTGTATTGCTAAATCATTAAGCCGGCCCTCTTGTCTAAGGACTTTATAAAGCTTCTGGAAATAGAGCAAGTCATTTTCCGTTACTTTGGTATCAGCTTCAAGAAGATCCAGAACGATGCCAAAGTCGTCTGGGTATCTCATAGACAGCATTATGAGAGCCCAGATAGTTGCAGGCACGCAGCTGCTTACTAACAATCGGTCTCTACTGACCCCGGTGGCAATAAGAACCTGTGCCGCTGAACGCCGAGCTTGAGGGCGTATAAAATCTGGTCGAGTATGATTCGGAGGGTCACCTATCCATTTCAGGTTGTATCTGTTCAAAAATACTCCGAAACAGCCCGCGACGCACTGCAATGGCGTTCCGAATCTGCTCATCAATGTTGTGTTGGTTCCCTGGCTGATAAGTTGTCTGCACACCTCAGGCATTCCAAGCACAGCTGCCATGTGCAAGGGGGTGAAGTCCGGTCGCATGACTGCTTCAGTGATTTCCCTCCCCTTCGTCCCGGCTAATGAGATCCGAAGAACGTGTGTTATGATTGTGACCGACCACCAACAGAATCGGTGAGTCTTCTTGAAGTGAAATAAGTCTTCCAAGTAAGCAGGAACGATGTCTTGGTTTCTTTTAATCATGTTCATGTATCTCGACCAGTTCACTGCTGCATGGTGGTAGAACGAGTCGTGGTCGATCTGGCCTTCGATACCAAAGATGCCACTTTTTTCTCCTCGAATGTCACACTCAAGCTCGTTCATGGTAATGAAACGGAGACAGAGTGGTGTAATCAGGTTGCAAACTTTCTCGTCCGACAGACTGTACAACTTGAGGACATCATGCTTCGCACAATCGCCTTGTAAATACTCCTGGACAGTGAAATGTGCGAACTCGATAGAGCAGCCGCCGTTGGATACGCGAATGAGACTGCTACACCATCTGAGAACTTCCTCTTCTTCGATAATTTCGTCATCATCAAGCGTATCAGAATCGTTCCTGACAGAAATCGCCTCACAGATTGCGCGAAATGCGAGGCGCTCACCGAGAGGTGCATGGATAAGCACCAAAGCTCTTTGAGTCATGAGTTTGATCTCGTCGCTCAAACTTTCCACTTTCATGAGGATCCGCTCGTAGGTGGCCGAAAGGGTCGGTGGTAGCTTGGTCAATGCCTCGCGCTTCGACCTGTCACTCGGAAGTGTACAGATGTGATCGAGTTGGCAGGCAACCCATCGAAACCTGCAAATTGTTAGCAGTGGGTGGCAGGCCCTCTTTAAGCTGAGATTTACTCACATTCCCGGCGCTTCTTTGACCAATCTCTTCAGAATCTCGTCCTTTAGACTCAGCTCTCGAATCCGTAGCTGCCTCGAGCTGATGCGCTCATTCAGCTCGGATGACACGTATTGTTGAAGGTCTTCAGTGTGTGCTGCAATCTCGACGTTGTGAAATTGAGGCTCCAGGATGTATCGAAGTTGAACCTCGTTGCGGCTCAAGATTGCCATACTGATGAGTCTGGCTGGCTGGGATCCAGTCAACTTCTTTAGTGCTTTTCCTGTTACTTCGATGTAATTGCCGCACTCATCCAATCCGTCGATGACGAGATAGACTTGACTGAACGAAGCGCAAAGGTTGTGATCAGCTTTTCGGTCGATAATTCCGCTAAGAAGCGATTGTTGGGCTTGAGCTCGCCGTAGGCCTCGCTCAATGCCTCGAAAGCGGCCTCGCTTTGCAGGGCAAGCTGGACGCACAGAGATGACAGAATCGAGTAAGGCGAGTGAGTGACTTCGTCTCTGTAAGTGCTGAAGAAGTATGCCACTGCTGTATCCTGATTGATCTGGGTTCGCTGCAGGCACTCTTCGATCAACAGAGTCGCGATAACAGACTTGCCAGCTCCGGGTATTCCGGTGAACCAAATCTTCGATCCCATTCCATGGTACCATTCGTCGAATTCCGGGCCCTCCGTTAACCACAATCCTGTTGTGGGGTGACGCAATACCCTCGTCTTCTCGAATTCTGTGCGATAGTTGTACTTGGAGAAAAAGTCCAGAACTTCTGTCTTCTTCTCGTCCAGAATCGTCTTGTTCTGGAGGGCGAGCAGTTCATTCACTGTCAGCTGGAGCTTGTCTAGTTGAGTATTTGTTTCGTCTTGCCGAGATAGGCAGAGCATAAGCTTGCTTAAGGAATCCGCCGCAATCGCGATGGATATGGTCTCTTTGTGGCGCTGTATCTCCTTGAGGGTCTCTTCCGTCTCAGCAGTCGTGAACGGCCACTTCAAACGTCCATGAATTCGATGAAGACGTGGGTCTGGCTCTATGCGTGATTTCTCGTTGTCGAGCCGTTTTTGTAGCTTTTCGAGGAGCTTTTGGCACTCGTAGAAATGGTGTAGTTTGAGGTTTGGTGTGTTTCTCGTAGGATTACTCTGAGCCGCAGCCTCCGCTTCCAGGCTGCAAACGACCAGCGACAGACCGTGGAGTACAACTGAAAGGCTCTTGATCCCTTGCGACAGGCTGTTGACTTCCCTGTCCGATCCCTTGACCCCTTTCACATACTTTAGAGAAGCACGAAAGACGAGGTCGGTCAGAGTGACAAGGCCAGCGATACTGGCAGAAACCGACAGAGGGTCCATCTCATGAGCCTGATGGTAAGCCGCATCCGAAAGCGGTTATGAGGAGCGGGTAATATCTTGATCAGGTGTTCGTCTGGCGCTGCGTCCCGTGGTATCGTGGCTTTACTGTGACAGTAGGAGACAGGGTGATTGGGGAATGTGTAGAAACGAGCGCAAAACTCAATGCTCCTGCTCTAGAGGCAATTGCAGAGAAGAGAGTGATTAATTTCGAACGGCCTGTCTCGAGACAGGGAAAAATATTGGGGGAAAGCGTGAAGGGTAAAGAGGCTTCCCGACCAAGACGTGCGAACTGTCTGCCTTCCCTCTTGCTGACATGCATAGGCGAAGCGCTTGGCTCGCATAGCGCGTGGTCCCTTCCTGGTGGTGTGAGTGGTTGCAAGTCAAGTGGATGGAATGAAGTCCCTTGTCACCCTTGGTTGTTGCTGCGACCAATTGTTGACCCAACCTACTTACAAACAGCATAAGTCGCATCTTCGCCTCCGATGGCAAGCAGGCTCTGGGCGTCACCGCAGACGGCATTACACATGTCACACTCCGTTCTGTTACATGAAATGCCCGTGGTTGACACAATACTAAGCATACTTGCCGTCCGCCCTGTTGTCCGCCTCAGACTGGGCTGCTTGAAATGCAGGCTACATGTGCTTCCCCAGAATTGACCTTAGCTGCGCAACCTTTACCTTCAGAGCACCATTAGTCCAGCGATAATATTCAATCAACGATTCAATCCAACCTCAGGGCGCGGGTATTGCTTGATGATAATGAACCTGCCATTCGTCACAGAGCTATTCGGACAACTCAGCTACATCACGCCGCATTCGCCACCGCCTTGCCCCTCCCAGGCGCACCATCAAACCTGGCCTGCCACTTCTCCTCCTGCTTGAACATGGCGACGCACTGCAGCGCGCTCGGCGCGCCGTGATCCGGGTCCGCGCCACCCTCGAGAAGGACCTAGGTAGTAGCGAAGAGCATCAGCCCCTGTCCAATCACCAGAACCAGAATACTGCATAGATCTTGAGAGGAGGAAATGGGGTAAAGGAAAGCCTCACCTCGATAACCTTATCCTCCTGCTTGAACACCGCCCCGGCGAGCGGGCTCTGCCCCCTGTCGTTGACCCTGTTCGGGTCGGCGCCGTGCTGGATGAGGAGCTTGACGAGGTCTGCGTGGCCGTGGTAGGCGGCCAGCATGAGCTAGAAAACACGCGTGAGTTTGACAAATTGTGATGCAGAGAGAGGCGGGTAGCTACGTACCAGCGTGTCGCCCTTCTCGTTCGTCATGTTGGCCGGCAGGCCCGCGGGCAGAGCCTGCTGGAAGAGCTCCATGTTGCCGGCCCGGGCGCCGTCGTACAGGCGGCCAGCGAGGGCGATGGCTTCCGGGGGAAGTGACTCGGCCATGTTGTGTCTGACCTTGGTGTTAGCATCGAGGGTCTGTTGTAAAGAACATGGGTATTGCTGAGGATGAGATTGCCTCGGCATTAATGGACAGAGACTTGGTACCTGGTGTACGACCCACTGAAGCAGACGCAAAGCTTCACTTACTGGAAAACTTGGAGGATCTCGACGCTCCGAGAATGTGGTCGGGTAGATGTTAAATGGTATCACCTTCGGACTTTGAATGCCATCAACCTTTAGTAAGTCCTCGAGCTGTCAAGGACAAAGCTCGGCCAGTCGGCATCTCACATGTGGTTGTGGTGGTGGTGTTGGTGGGGTAAAAACATCGAGGATGATTGAGTGGATGACGTGAACAAGGGGCGGTGGAGAGAGGACCGCGGGGTAGCGAGCCAATTAGGAGTGTCTTATTTGACGGCCAAGTCTCTTTTATTTCTTCCTGACTATCGCTGCCTCATCTCTCGATCAAATGTATATCTTGATCGCGGGCAATTCTGGGTTATTGAGGAAATGTTCTTCTTTCTTCCCGAACATGACGATCCTGTCCTCACTGCCCGGCGCGCATCTGCGTCCTTCCCGCTTGCGTATACTGTGACATCCACCGTGTACGACCCTGTCATAGTCACTTCCACCGTGTCGATGCTATTATAACGTCACGCAAAGGAGAAGAGTAGCGCGGGCACTTGGGGCGATTGAAATTGTTGCTTGTTGTCGAACACCCCAAAGGAGTAGACCGAAGGGCCGATTTCTGATTATGCAGAGAGACATGCCGACGATTTCCTTCAACTCCCGATCGCAGCTTCGCTTGCCTTCAGGGCGCCAACGACGGCGAAGCAGATGAGGGGCGAGATGATGTAGGACATCTACTCACGTTAGTACACTCTTGCTGGAATGGTATGGAATGGGGGTCACTCACCGTCAGGAACTTCGCAATCAGCATCTTCTGCGACTCGTCCGAGCCCTCACAATCGGCCAGCGCCGAAAGCTTCATAGCCGGCGGTCCGGTTGGCATGAGCATCAAGCAGAACCACAGCAACGCATCCTTCTCCAAAACATTGGTCTTGGTCGCGAGGCCGTAGATGACGGCGATGGAGATGACGGGCCAGACGATGAACCTGACGAACGTCACGGCCAAGAACGGCACTGCCGGCACCCGGCTCTCCTTGGACTCGTTCCCGTGCTTGAACTGCAGCAGCGCCTTGGAGAGCTTCACACCGACGACGATGACCTGCAGCACGGCGAAGAGGTCGCCGACGTTCTTGAGGGCGGACGTCAGCCAGGCGTTGAGGTAGCCGCCCTCCTCGGGCTCGTTGAAGAACAGGCGGTGCAGCGCCGGGACGAGGCCGATCAGGGCGCCGAGCAGCGCACCGATGACGGGGGCGTTGATGAAGCTGTAGAGGAAGCCAATGGCCGACTGGGAGGTGGGCGAGAGGGAGGACCAGTAATGGTTACCCTTGCGGAGGGCGCGGTATTGCACGCGGGTACGCTTGACCACGACACGGCGCGGCAACAGCGACGTCCGCTCGTTTCTTTCAACGGCCTGCTCCTCCTGCGACTCGAGATCGTCTTCCCCGTCACTCTCCTCGGCGTCTCCATCGTTATCGGGTGCCTCCTCTTCTTGACCGTTCAGCAGTTTGGGGCCAAGAGCAAACGTCAAGGAGTTGCCGATCATGGCGTTCACGAGGAAGTAGCTCTTCGCCTTGGCGACGACACCGGAACTGTCATCGATGGAGCTGAGAATGCCGGTCGCATCGAGAGACTGGACCAGCAGCAGGGGCAGACTGGTGGTGTTGTTGAAGGCGATGGCGGGCGTGACCCAGTCGGGCATGCCGAGCACCTTGTTCAGGAACATGCCGATGCCGATGGAGACGACGGTGTAGAAGATGGCCCATAATACGATGGGGACGTAGCGCGTGCCCTGGTCACGTCTCGGTCAGCCTGTGCCGAAGAGGAGGAGCATCATCGTCATGGTGGAGCACTCACAGTCTCGAGGTCGAGCTGGGATCCGACGTTCGTGATGAGGAGGGCGGGAAGCGCCATTCGCACGCAAAAGGTGGAAATCTTCTTGCTGCTGTTGCCGTCGAGCAGGCCATACTGGGCGGCAATAACGCCAGCCGTGATGGTGAGGATGACTGACAGGGAAGCCTGGAAGGCCCCGAGGAAGGGAACGAGCACGCTTTGTGACGTGTTGTCCGACATGGCGATGATGGTAAATGACCAGACAGCAGTCTGGAAAGAAGCTCAGGGTGGCATGGCGAGGCCTTTTAAGAACGCGAGAGATAGAGCACGCGACATGATACGAAGCAGCGCCAGACGAGTGAGTGCCTGGAGGGCTGATATGCGCAAGGGACAAAATATCTTGGCGCGTGCGCTTGGCAACTGGAACATGAACGTCACTGTGCACGGGCCACGGGCGCCAATTTCCCTGATGATGAGTCTTGGCTGCTTCCGGGGGCTTGAACGGATATTTGTGGTGATTTTGGGCTGTTCTTATCGGCGATGGTGATTTTTTTGCGGAATCTCGAAAACGATTTCGACGATGGGCTCAGTGGGGAGTTAAGACCAAAAAGGTACCTACGATAGGTACTTTGCCAACGGTGTGTGATCCAAGCTTTCCCAATGTCGCGGCGAGCTCGGTGAAGCTTTGCCGGGCTCCTTGGGGCCTGCCTGGGGCTTCTTGGGGGCTCTTTGGGGGCTCTTGGTCACCGAAACTGCCATGCTGGAGACACTGACCACTCAGCGAGCGGAATTTGGTCGAGGTCTCCACAAATAACCGAACTAAGCCGACCTGCCGATTAACGTCATCGCATTTTCACCAATGGAGCTCTTCGTAGCTCTTTCCCTCGGTGCAAATTGCCTGCCGCAGGCGCAACAACAAACGGCTTAGCAGTTACTGCCAAACTCAACACCATCGCCGTCGCCCCTCTCCTCTCCCTTGATCGATCCGACTCCGTTCGAAAACGGTCACTGCAGCAATGGCTCCCCGTCTCGCCCCCCTCCGTTTCGTCGTCCGCGTCCCGCGCGCTTCCTGCTCCGCCCGCCCGGCCGTTGCCTTCTACTCGACCGCGACCGCCGCCGACTCCAACCAGCCGCTGATAACCGTTACGCAGCTTCCGGCCCCCGGGTCCGGCCACATCCGCATCCTCGAGCTCAACCGCCCCAAGGCCCGCAACGCCCTGTCGCGTGCGCTGCTTACCCAGCTCCGCGCCGAGATCGACGACGTCCACAACCAGTACACCGAGACGGGCGACGAGAAGCCGCCGAAGCAGATCTTTGGCGGTGCCGCCGGCCAGGATGTCAAGGGCCCGACGCGCGCCCTGATTTTGGCCAGTGCCGTCGAGTCGAGCTTCTGCGCGGGCGCCGACCTGAAGGAGAGACGGGGGTTCACCCAGGCAGAGTATGTTGGCCCAATGCCCCTCCAGTCGGCCTACCTAATCACTGACTTCGTTGCTCCGCAGGACCGACGAGTTCCTCGACAACCTCCGAGGCACCTTCAACGCCATCCAGAACCTCCCGATTCCCTCCATCTCGGCCATCGGCTCCATCGCCCTCGGCGGCGGCCTCGAGCTCGCCCTCTCCACCCACTTCCGCGTCCTCTCCTCCAACGCCATGATCGGTCTGCCGGAGACGCGCCTCGGAATCATCCCCGGCGCCGGTGGCACCCACCGCCTGCCCGCCCTGATCGGCCTCTCCCGCGCCCGCGACCTGATCCTCACTGGCCGCAGGGTATCCGCCCCGGAGGCCTACTTCCTGGGCATCGCCGACCGCCTGGTCGAGATCACAATCGACGAGGCCAAGAAGGCCGGCGACGGCGACCAGGACAAGGGCGCCCTGATCGTGTCGCGCCGTGCCGTGCTGAGCGAGAGCGTCAGGCTCGCCGGCGAGATCTGCGAGGGCGGGCCCATCGCGATCCGCGCCGGCCTGCAGGCCGTCAACTGGGCGCGGGAGGAGGTCGAGAACAAGATGTACGAGCGGGTCGTGGCCACCGCGGACCGGAACGAGGCGCTCAAGGCCTTCGCCGAGAAGAGGACACCCGTTTTCAAGGGCCGGTAAACGACAGTAGCTGTCAGTTGTCGGGTTGAAACAGGGAAACGTTTGGATATTGCTGGCCGCCGTGTGACCGGCCAGGTGTAAACTACATTTGCCGATGATGGGGCAGAAATGAATGACAAGAAGGAAACAAACCAGTTGATGCTCTCCCTGCCACTGATGACAGGATCTCTATAAAGTCAATCATACAGGTATTCTCTACATGGTGGGACGCAGTGAAGGGCAATGAAGAGCAATATCAAGTCCTACCCAATGGGTGCACATGGACGAGGCTCAAACAACAAAGATGGTCCCACGAACGACTCATGGACAAGCGGGAGGATCCGAGACAGCCCCGGCCCAAGACGGCGTAGGTCCGTTCCGGGGTGGGCTTCACTCGGGACAGCGCCCGGGCCTTCAGCTCCGATGGGATCGAGATCCATCGATCTGATGCGGAAAGCCACGCCTAATACCCACGTTGCTAGTTCCAATACATCCCCCTACCTATAGCTGCCCTGATCCGGCATCCATCCCAGCTGTCTGGCTAGATTGTTCGCGAGAAAGGCAGCCGCAGCGGACGGCGGCTGAAATCTCAGCCCCCGTTACCGCCGGATTCCCCAGAAGAGGCATTCCAGACCGACCTGAAGGCCTGGAAAGAAGGCCTCGGTAATGCAAGCAGCTCAAGCCAGCCGGGGAGGGCATGTCGTGGTCTGGTGATGGCGGGCGAAGGTACACATGGCGTCATTATCTGCACTGGAAGGAGCGAACAAATACTCCACGAGTACGATGGAGAGCTTCCCAGCATTACTACACGCAAATGCGGCTGCATCGCACATAGAGAGGGGGAGAGGGAATCGATGATGTAGGTGTGATACAATGTCTGAGTGGCCAGGCGCTGTGGCCCAGGACGTCATAGCGGCTCTTGCTCCAGTGGGTTTAGGGAAGACTTTTTAGGCGCTGTTTTGGCATGTGTGACAGCCCGGCTACAGCACCTTCCCCCGCGAAATCAGGGAGCTACAGTCCGTTGCATTGGCGGCTTCCAAAACTCAGGGGGCCGCTGCTGACAGCAGTGGTTATCAGCGTGACGAGCAGAAAAATCAAAAATCAACCGGATTTTCGGCTATTAATACCTTAATATATAAGGCATATACTATTATAAAATTTACATCTTTAGATGCGCCTAATTAAGGTAATTACAGTAATATCTTTTTTTCTTAAGTATATATACTACGTATTAAAAGATTTGTATATAAAGATTCGTCGATTTTAGGCTGTTTCTTATTAATATTTTTTTTAAATTAAATAATAGGGGGTATTTTTTCTTTCTATTTTTTTCTAAAACTACTTAAACTACTATATTAACACTTAAAATTACATTAATAATAATATCTTAGTACGCAGAGTATACGCGCAAAAAAAAAAGATATTACTATAATCGCCTTAATTAGGCGCATCTAAAGATATAAATTTTACAATGGCGCATGCTTTGTGTACTGAGGTATTAATGGCTAAATGTTTAGTTGATTTTACTGCTGGTTATGCCGAAAACCACACAGTCAGCAGCAGTCCCACTTGAGTTTTGGAAGCCGCCGATGCAACGGACTGTACGAGGCGTTGTGCAGCGCAGCGACCACCCGAAGGCAGGCGCTCATCTTTGCCTCCCTTGAGGGGGAGCTCCAGCTGCAGCGTATGACATCACCCAAGCCTCATGGTGTAGAGCTCCCTCAAACAGCAGCCGCGTGCCGACTGCACCTTCCTCGATTTCATATTTGAGCTCCTTCTCCCTCGAATTATCGTCTGCTTTCTTCACTTTTCACTCTACAAAAAGCATTTCTCAGTGTTCCATTGCGTCTTTCTTGATACCCGCTCCAAAGCAAACCAGTCCAACCCTACCAAAAAACCTCATCACACAATAACAATCAAAATGTCGTTCCTCATCGAGTCCGCCGGCCGCCGCTTGGCCACCCTCCCCCGCGTCGTCCCCAGAGCCGTCGCCGTCACCCCCAGACAGTTCACCACCTCGACGCCCGCACAAAAGTCCGCCACCGAGACCGTCAAGGATGGCCTGAAGACGGTCGACCGCAAGGTCAGCGACAAGCTTGTCGACGGCATCAACATCGGTGGTATGTCCTCTCCCTCTACGTGGTAGGGGAACGATCTACTAATACAACCCTCTAGCCAACGTCGCCAGCAAGGTCAAGGAGGCTTCCGCGGATGTCTCGGAAGGCAAGGCCACCGGAAAGGCACAGGAGCTCCGCGGTGAGGCCAAGGGAAAGGCTGAGGAGCTTTCGGGCCAGGCCAAGGGCAAGGCGAATGAGCTTGCCGGCAAGGCCAAGGGCACCGCCGACCAGGTCAAGAAGAACCTGTAGATGCCCATTGAGTTTGACAGGAGGGATTGTAACATCAACAAAAGAAGCAGCACGAGCTCTTCCCTTCCCCCATTATCTTTTTAGCGAACTGGATTGGACCTCGACGTCCGACGCTGTACACTACCACCACCTCATAGCATGGAAGGGGTTCACGGGGCTACAAGGAGGCGTTTTAGCAAGCTCAATCCAAATTACGATTGATGACATAACTGCACCTCGAACCAGGGAATTAATTGAACGCAACCTTTTCCATTACTTAGTTGCGTTTGGCGTGATCAAATTCTTACTGTTGCTTTCCGTGCTTATCTTCTCTTTCACGTCTATGTGTGCTCAAATTATCTGCTGCCACCAATGATGGCTGGACCGGGGGATGTTCCACATCCAGTGACGATACATTACCTCTGTCCACAACCATTATTATGCGGATAATTCCCACTCATCTCTGAAATGACTGTTGAATCCAGCTCCGTCACCCTAGGAAAGCTCGCACCCATTTCATGTACAGGAGGTGAGCTATCCTGCCTGCTTCCTGCCGAGGGCACGCCGCTATTCTCGGGCTTCACATATCCATGGTTCAGGGGTGTCGATCCAGGTGCCTCGGCCACGGCTCCTGATTTCTGCACCGGCTGCATTCCATGCTGCTGCTGCTCTTCCGCCTGACCCCAAGTCCCCTTTTCTCCTGTAGACCCTCCGCGCCGGCGCCGCCTTCTCCTCAGCAGCATCAAGACCGCAAGCCCGACCAACGCGAGCCCAACTACAGGCCCCACGACCGCCCCGGCTATCCACGCCTGGCTCGGCTGGCTCGTCGAAGTGGCGGAGGGAGTCGGGCTCGTCGTGGACGAAGCAATCGCCAAGGTGGGCTGCGTCGGTGCTGGCGGCGCGCGCGTGATGCCGAATCCTGGTGTCGTAAGAGGCACAACGGCTGTTTCGATCCAAGACGGCGGTGTCAGCTCATACCCTTTCTTTCCCTTCTCCTCGCTCCTGTCCCGTTTTCTTGACTTACTGCTAGAGAGGGAAGGTGGGGGCGTAGAGGTCGGCAGCTCCCTGAACATGATGTTGCTGCGGCCCTCGAGGTAGCAGTGGATCTGCGTGATGATGGGCAGCCCCGCCGGGGAGGACTGGAAGATGGACACGGTCTCGCATTGGTATCGGTCGCTGGTGCCGCTGTAGAGTCGCGGGTGGGTTCTTCATTCAGCTTTTCTGTTTTCTCTCCTTTCCCCTTATTGATGGTCTTCGCCGCCCAGGCAGTGTGTGCCCTTACCAGAACCGTCCGGTGCCGCTGTCCGAGTACAGCGTGTTGTCGCGGCACTCCGTGACCATCGCGCACGACGACGCGTCGTCGCAGCATCTCGCGTAGCTGCCGGAGGTGACCTGCGTCTGCGTCCCCGGGCAGTAGATGGGCACCGCTGGACGACGCGGGACGGAGTCGCGTGTTAGCGGCTGCGGCTTTGCTTCCCGGGGCCCAGGGATTTACTGCTCGACATGGAGGCTTCGAACTTACGGGTGTTTGAGCTTATGTACCAGGCTCGGAAGTCGGGTCGTCCCGTGATGACCTCCATGCTTTCTGTCTTCTCGTCGGACGTTTTCCCCTGGGTTGAATGATGTCCTCTCAAACGAGCAAAGGACGGACTTGAGGTCAAGAATCTATCGAAACGGAGTCAGTATGCGTTTCGAAATTCGCGCCGACGAGGGATGGCCCAAAGTCTTTTTTAAACGTTCCCGAGGCGTCCCCAAAGGGCGTTGGCTACCAAGATTCTGCTACTCTACGGATGGGGCGCAAAAGGTTCGTACATCTACCTACACACACACACACACAACCCGGGCGAAGACGAGCGATGCTAGGCCGGGGGTGGGGGCGGGCTGGGCCATATATTCGTTCACCTCGCCCTCTCGCTTCATTGGGGCGGACCAAGACCACCGTCCAACTTGGCGCGGGAGGAACCGACCCCCTGTATGCTTTCTTTTTGATCTCGATCGTGCAACACGACGAGGAACATGAGATGCGATTGGCAGCCGGGAGAACGCTACCTAGGTTGGTTGATAGGTAACTTGGGGGCCGGAAACCCGTTGGCACGACGGTCTTACGGGGTTGAAGTGGCGGTCACATGATGATGGATATTTTGCGACCTACGCATCTGGCTCTTGAGGGAAGCGAAATGTGACGTCGGCAGAGGACATCTTCAAAGTCCTCACAGGCCGGGCTTCATTTCCCCCGGTCTGGCCGCCCAACCGAGGCATTCATGATGCTGATGCTGCAGCAATATAACAATGGCCAGCCATTTTTGTCACAGCCGCTGTACCTCTTCCCAAGCATTCGCTTGAAGAGTAGGAGCTGATATCGCCGATTTCTCGTAGACGAACCCGTCTGCCGTTTCAACGGAGGAGCGGGGCGATCGGAGCACGGGGTGGGGCCACAGCTCCGGTACCACCAAAGGCACCCTGTAGGGCCCCGGCCGGCGGGGCGGCCTTCCGGCGTCCATGTCGGGAACCTGACGGATCCATCCGGGCTCAAACGGACTGCGCCATCAAAGGCTTCTCGTGATTAACCTCTCAGGCACATCGGGCTACCGGCTTCTCCCGCATAGAAACATCTCTTTTTCCCTAACTCTCCGCTCAGAGTGTCGATGAGGGGTTCCAAAGAGTCGACCACAGCCCACATCCGAGGAACCGGTGCAGCAACAACACTAGCGGATCAAAACTTCCCATCGTGGTCGCTTTGGCTAGCGCCCTCGCCATCGTGCCACGGAGAGCTGACTAGCTATCTAATCTACCGCACCCGTCTTAGTGACTTGGTCCCCCGCTGCGCCTCGGCCGGGTCGCCCGGTAGGTCTAAAAGAACCAGCTTTATCGAGCTTTTTAGGACTGCCAAGACTCTGTCTAGATTGCCGTGTTTTCAAGCCAAAGCTTTGCTTCCGCTCACCGGCTGGCCATGCTGCCTGGGTGTATTATTAATACCTCGGTAGGTAGTATACCATTTGGAGGTCGATGGGATGGGAACCCTCAGGAGCTCTGGTGGCCGAGGGAAAGGGTCCAGGGATATTACGGACCTATCTTTGACTCTTACAGCGTTCCAAGGGCAATCGAGAGAGTTCGGCGCCCCTGAAATTCAGATTCCAGTGCGGTCGTGAAGAATGATGGGGGCCCACGGGCCCTGGTCCCATATGGATAAGTTGTGAGGGTAGCATTAGCGCAGAACACCGAGAAACAAGCTCTGCACATTCCTGACTGCGTCCTAAACGTGGATCGTCAGGTCGGACGTTCCCGTCGCAATACTTGCTTCCGGTACGTGTGCGAGCAAATCGAAGGCTGCGATAAGCCAGAACAGCCTAGGGTGAGACACTGTACTCAAAGAGGGCATACCGAACGGGTGAGGATGCGCATTTTGTCTCTTGTGTTTCCCATATGTGACCGAGACATAAACAGTCTCTTCCCCTCCCTCCGCCCCTCCCCCTTTGACCCGCCAAGCCAACGCTGGTCGAAGGTCAGCTCGAGATGGCGCCCACGTTGATCGGAGCCTGAGTCTCGACGAGCCAACCGTTCATCCGGGGCCCTCGACTGCCAATCTCCAAGCACCCAAATGCTCTGGTCCCCTCGAATGTCCATTCTTAGTCGCGTGCCTACCACGCAGTCGGATGCGGTCCTGCTTTCTCCTCCCGTGCTGGGGCGTTTCCCATGAGGGCAGCTTGATCGATTTGGCCCCATCGCTGCCAGGCCTACCGGTCAACCCGACTGCCTGGGAGCACCGGCTCCCGCTCGTGTGAAAGTAGCGCGGCGGTAGCCCGTCCCGGCTGACGAACCGACGACAGCAGAGACGGCGCGGCATCGCGGCTGTGCGTGTGGACGGACGGCAGGGCCCAAGACCACGCTGGATACGAGAGCAGATCCAGGCAGTCTTGTTGCTGTTGTTTCCTCAGAGCTTTCCGGCGCCTTGGTCCTGATCACCCTTTGTCAGCGCCCTGAGGCGATGGCGGTGGGCGGGCAGATTACACCAAAACCGGCCGTGTGGCGCTCCCTCTGGATTGCTCCAGCCGCAGCGAAGGGAGGGAAAAGTATTTCTGACACCGCCGGCATGGCTGCGTCTCCCTGCCTTATCTTCTAGGCCCGTATGGGTCGAGGTTCAAACTTTGAGGGGAGGATTGGGAAAGGGAAAAACAAGGGAGCGTCCCCTTCTGTCGGCATTCTTGTATAATATCGAACGAACCCTTTTCTCGTTTCTCTTCCGTCTCCTCCCTGATGGGTCGGGATCTTGCCTCTGAACTTCCCCAAGCCTATTCGTGCCCATCCACATAGCCAGCAGGCCCTCCTCGGCGACGAAGCCCACCTCGCTGGAACCATCATCATGCACCTGACGCACTTCCAGAAGCCCCCGAGCTCGCCCATATGGGCGCAGCCCATCAACCTCCAGCACAAGGCCCGGTTCCGGTACAGGACGCTGTTCGCCGGCGTCGGTCTCATGGCGCTCGCGCTCATCTGGGCCCTCGGGAGGCACCGCGGCTCCTTCTCGTTCCCGTCTCGCAGCGGGGTGACCTGGAGGACGAACGGGACGCACCTGATCCCGCCCAAGATCTGGCAGATCACCCTTCCCAAGAAGGCGCCGCAGTCGGACAAGGATCTAGTCGTCGATCCCGAGAAGCTGCAGAACTCTGCTTCGTGGCTTGCAAAGAACCCGGGTTATGAATAGTGAGTCGCGGCCCCTCGCCCCATCCTGCTCCTCAGGGTGGCGGAAGTTTACTCCTTTTGGGAAACCCCAACGATGCTGACGTATTCGATGTGTGTCGCAGCACCCTAATGGGCGAGAATTCGGGCCTGGATTGGGTTGAGGAGCATTTCGCCAACGAGCCGCAGATCGTCGATGCGTACGTCAACATGCCCAACGTTGGGATGAAGTCGGACTTCCTCCGGTACCTCATCCTGGGCCTCGAGGGAGGCGTGTACACGGACACGGACACGGTGGCGCTGAAGCCCGTGGACGTGTGGGTGCCGGAGCAGTGGCGCGACCGCGTGCGGCTCATCATCGGCATCGAGTTCGACCGGCGGGACGGCAACGGGTGGTTCGACATCCTCCACTGGGTCCAGTTCTGCCAGTGGACCATCGCGGCGGCGCCGGGCCACCCGGTGTTCGGCAGGATGGCCGGGCGGGTCCTCCGGTCCCTGGACGAGCTGTCGGCGAAGCACGGGGAGCCCATCAAGAGCGTGAAGCCGACGAGCACCGAGGTCATGAACTCGACGGGGCCGGCGGCGTGGACGGACGCGGTCTTCAGCCAGCTGCAAGAGTACGACGACACCATCACGGACCCCAAGAACCTCTCGTACATCACGGAGCCGAAGCTGGTGGGGGACATCCTGATCCTGCCCATCGACGGGTTCGGCATGGGCCAGCCGCACTCCAACAGCACCAGGGGGGAACCGCCCGAGGACGCCTTGATGAAGCACCTCTTCCACGGATCGTGGAGGGGAAACTGAAGCCGGGATTCCTCTGTCAAGGTTGTCAAATTGCGTGTATATCTCTGGCGTACCGGCGTAGATGGGAACGGGTCAGGCATTGTGTGCTAATACGTCAATACCATCTGCTACTTTCATTAGGTACCTAGATGTCGTCCTGGCCTCGGTTCTTGCCGCCCAGGTTCTCGTCGAGTCGTCCCACCTGCCATTCTTGCTGTCCGGCGTTATTGCTTTCCGCCTCTGTCGCTATCGCTGTTGCCGTTTGTCTCTGTTGCTGTCTGTCGCTGTTGCTATCGCTGCTGTATTCGTGTGTGTTGTAGTTATACCCGAGTGTAACTTCCTTATCGAACAAGTCCTATGTGTGTGGGAAGGAACTGGTTGGTTATTCCCTCTCTAGGTACCTAGGTAGAGGCCAGTCCTTGACATCTAGCCTTACCACGCATCCACTTCTTCCAAACATCCAAACATCCATCCAACCAAGCATCCAGTCATTCAACCGACCAGTCATCCATCCGTTCATTCATCCATCCATTCATTGCATTTCATCCATAGCACTCCATTCAATCAGTCAATCACGCCAACACCTCTACCAAATCATGTCTTCAACGACACCAAACCCCCGAGACCCAAATTACATCCAGCAGCTCGGAGGCAAAACATACGTTCGTCTTCTGAGGCTATATGCTGCTACCAACTGGAAGGACGACCTCAAAGTCGAAATCAATGACCTCAGACTGCCATTAGAAAATGACGTCAACGGACGGCGCCTTCGTTACTGGTTTCTTGCGTATGGCCCCCAGGACGAACTTATTGATGGCAAAAAACAACATTCCGAGACCTTGAAGATCACTCGTGGTGGGAAAAAGAATAACGAAAAGCGTCCGATCAGCAACATCCTTGGTCAGGCTCTTCGGTACCTGCGGCCAGAAGTGGGCATAATTCATGTGTGGGTTCAAGACTTATGTGCCAACCCAAAGGCAGGAGATCAAGCCACCCTACTGTCGATAATGCAGGGCGCGGACGCCACAATCGCCTTTTTAGGCCTCAGCCCAACCCTGACAGACATGAAAGACAAAATCAAACGGAAACACGAGGAAATACAATGGAAGCTGGGTCACAGTAAAGACCTTTATCTGATGGATGACGTCCCAGGTTTGTCGAGGCTAGTGGGTCGTGACCAGCGGCGGCGAGCGTTTGAAACATTCTCGCAGCCGTACGTCAATGACTGGCCAGTCTTTTGTAACGCCTTCGTCCGCGACAATCCCTTCTGGAGGCACTTTCCAAATGTGGCAGCGTTGCAAGAGTCGAGCGTCGTCATGTTCGTACAAGGATGCTTTGCCTGCCCAGACTACATACTCAAAACCCTGCGCTTTGAGGGCCGCAGCGTCGTCCCGGCAGACATCTCCAGCTTGCTCGAACTGGCCGACCAGCTGCCTTGTCCAACTTCCGGGCCCCAGAACCAGTTAATAACGGTCGATGCGGAGAATGCTCAGCCGAGCGGTGCGAATACTGGGCCGAATACCCAGCAAGTCAATTTGCCCGAACTGGTCCGCAATTTGCTGGGCGGCGGTCTCCTGAAGTGGGAGAATTTCACGGACGACGGGAAGACGAAGTTCGAGTGGTCCCAGTTATAGGAAAACTGCTTGCAGGCCAGAATCGACGGAATCATGCAGCTCCCGCCCGAGAATCCCTGCCGCGAAACCAAGTTGGCTTACATCGTCCGCGATGCAACTGTCGCCCAGGACGTGCTGACTGGGGGCGCCGCCACGTACGTCGAAGTCCAGTCAGGAAGAAAAGGAGACCCTGGCCACATCTGGAGCCAAGGCTACCGCGCCAGCGAAGTTGAGGAGGTTGGCATTTCCCACAAAGGCTTCTATTCCGGTTCAGTTGCCAAACTGGGCATATGGACTCCTGGAAAGAGTGATCCTGAAAAGAGTGAGGAATCCTCAAAGAAATTGGGTGCTTTGCGCTATACGAAGCTCAGTCTGAATTACACCCCCAGAGACCTGCGATCCCTCCGGCCGTTTCGTTCCCCTCAAACAACGCAGTCGCAGGAGGTAGTGGCATGGGCTTCAGACAAGACCGAGTCACACCAGAGACCTGAAATGAACGCCGAGCCCAAGACGCGTCATGTCACGTTCAAATTCTGTTTGAACGGCCCATCCTATTTTTCAGGGACCAACGGCTGCATCGGACTTGCACCGGAAGGCACCAAACGTGGAGACTGGGTTGTCAAGTTTGAGGGATGCGATGCAGCACTGATTTTCCGTCCAGTACCCAAACGCCCGGGTTTTGGGTTCGCAATTGGCAGAGCGGACGTTATCATGCCAGGGGAGCCCTTTTCCAGGCGCGAAATCATTGAGCAAGGCGGTAGAAGCGACCGCACCGCGCGTAAAGTGTATGTTTGCATGGGCTAGGGTGCTTTGCAGCATCTCACCGCCAACATCCGCCCGTAGTTCTACGAGTAGGTATCAGTCTACAAACCAGTAGGTAGCGACCAAAGCGTTAGGTATGCTTAGGAATACAGCTTTTTGAACGAGTTTTGTTCCTGTGGCCTTGAAGAGTGACTACTTATTGGAGCCTTCCTCTGCTCATCTATCAGGCCATTGGTCTCAGCTGTTATCGCTGGCCTCTGTCATTGACGTTGTCGCTGGGACCTGTTGTCGTCGCCACTCGGCTTTATTATTATAGACATATGATCCTAATTGCGCAATAGCCCTAGAGAATGAGGGAAGATCCCAATAACCACTTCACAAGGCCCCTATAGCAGCCCTCTTTTGAAAGACTCGACGACTGTCAATGTTTTGGTGATGTAAGGGAAACAATGACGACCATTACGACTATGAAAGCAAGTGCAGCCAGAAAAGACACCCAAGAATGGCGACAAACCTGACGCCAAAGACGATGGGGATGGGAGCGACGAGAAAGATAAGGACCACGAGCAGTGGGAGACAACATGACATGTCACGAATATCACAAGGCAGCAAACAACCGAGAAAAGAACAAAATGTACCGACGAAACCACCTCCCAGCCCTGACGTCCCCCCACCCCAAACTTTCTCCGCCCCCCCTCGCCCCCTCTCCCGTCGTCCCCCGGCCGGCAGCCAGAGTCAAGGATGGAGGGGATAAGTGAGAGAGAGAGAGAAAGGGGCAGATAGCAGGAACGACGAGGAAGGCCGGGAGAGCAAATGGTCAATTCGCAGAGTCCGAACCACCCATATTGCCCCCGCCCGTGAAAAAAGATTTCCCTAACCGTGAAATTAAGGAGTCGTCGGCGTTTCTTTCTCTTCTCCCCAGAGGTCTTGCGGAGAGCCTACCGTCGACAACACTTCATCGCGCGGAACGATCTTGTGCCTTGCGAACGGAAAAGCTCCAGCCTTTGCAGAGGAACGCCCCGGGTTGGATGAGAAGAAAAGGATTTGATGTACCGCTCGTAATACAGAGCCTGGATCAAGGATGGGTCTCTCCTTGTGCTCCACCATGACGTGCGGATGTGCCTTGGGTCTTCCTGAGGGAGAGACCGTTGGCGAGATGTGTGTCGGATTGGGGGAAGAGGGATTGGGGAAGGAGAAGGGGAGGAAGAGAAGAAACACAAACAGAACGCGAGAAGGAAACGAAGAAAGGCATCAACGGCATTAAGAGTTTGGCGCCGTACCAGGCCCGGGTGTCAAGCAAAGGTCGGTGGCTGGCACGGCCCGAGGGTATCGTTCGTACGTACATTTTGTTGTCTCGTCTAGTCCAAGTTTCGTCAGTCAAACATCAGCGCAAGCCGCAGCGGTCCGCCCCTGTAGTCTCATTCGAAGAAGACCTTTTTGCGTCCGCTGCCGCGGTCGTCCTCCATGTGCTCCAACGCCTGGTCGATCTCCAGGATGTCCAACATCTCCTCCTCGACGTCGCGCATCGTGACGTCCTCGGCCAGGTCCGCCGCGTCGTTGAGGTTGTCGGCGAAGCCGAAGCCCGGGTTCGGCCGTCCGACGGGCAGCGTGAAGTCGTGGGTGGCGTCGTCGTCGTTGTCGGGGAGGGCGCCGTTGGGCCTGCCACGCAGGCTCCGGTTCTTGTGGATGCTGAGGTTGAAGGAGACGCCGCGGGGCTGATCTGGTCGCGGGTGGACGATGATGGCGCTCGGCGGTTCTTTGGCGCTCTTGTCGCCGAACAGCCGTCGCCGTGTGGACACAACACCGCCGATCTTCTCGCCAGGTGCGTCTTCGCACTCGTGGACGATGACCAGCCGGCTCTCGCCCATCACGAGGACTTCGATCTGCAGACCACCGTCGTTTTCCTTGAGCTTGGCGAAGTCGACTGCCGCGCCGACGCCGCAGCACCGCTCGCCAAGCAGACCTGTTGATAAGTCGTGAAGGCGGATCATCTTCGTCGGTGTCGTGCCCGAGAACAGGTTCACACCGCCTCCGGAACTGCGTCGCAGCTGCGAATCCCAAAATCGAGAGACGGCAGGGATGACGGAAACGTTGTCGAGACCTCCGATCCACAGCACAACGCTCTCATCGGCCGACCCCGAGCCGTTGCCGGGCAGCGCCGTGACAACAATACCGCCTCTTGTCGACACGAGCCGCTCCAGGGAGCCAGCCGCGCTCAGCGACGCAGCGGCATCGCGGCGGGTGTGAGGTGTCATGGGCACGAATTCCCCGTTGCCGTTTGACCTTGGTACGCCGGCCGCCGTGTTACGCAACGGACCCGTGCCTTCAACGTGTCCGCTGGCGCTAAACGCAGTGATGGCACCGCCCTTGATACCGGATTTGCTCTTTCCTAGCAGGGAGCCGCCGAGCGGGCTGGCTCCGTCCACGTCCCATATTCCCCAGGTCCCATCGGCAAGCAACGCCAGGACGGCTCTACCGTGGGAGATCCATGCGGCGTCGAGGATGGGCTTTCGTGCGGAGGTGGGGCGAGCAAACGGCTGGAACAGAGAGAGAAGCCAGGATCCTTGGCTTGGGAAAGGGCCGGTGGCTTCCTGGTCGGGCGGCAAGGAGGGCAGGGCGTAGTCGTAGATACGAACAGCGTGTGGCGAGGCGACGGTCAAGAGCTGAGTGAGGTGTGTCGGGTTGAAGGATATGCTGGTGAGGGGGCTGGGTAGGTACTCGGTCTGGAAGGGGTTGATGCGGCCACTTGCTTCGCCAGGCTGGACGTCCAAGGGGACATCCCAGAGACGCAAGGTGCCCGAGGCCTCGCGTGTATGCGCAGCGACGACGAGGCGTGGCTTCTGCGTGGTTGATGCGCCGAACTGTTCCCGGCTCGTTGTCTTGGGCTTGATTATGGACATGGCGACGCCGTCGCTATGCTTGTACTGACCACCGAGGAAAATGACCCTCTCCCCCCATTGGCCCGAACCAGCCTTGCCAGCAAGTAGGTTCGACCGCAGCTGAGGCCTCGCCTTGCTCTCGGGGCTTGGTGGTGTCAGAGGCAGGGCGACAACGTAGACCTCGTTGGTGGCACAAGCCACTGTGAAAACCATCTTTTCCTTCAGAACATCGGCGCCTCCCCAGGCAGCATCTTCGGCAGGGCACGGCGTCATGGGCAACACGGCCAGGTGCAGGGCAGCGGTGCCGAGGGAGAGGTCGAGGGTCTGGATGATTTCGGGATACGGACCATCTTCTTGGGCATCCTCAAACTCGGGCTTGTCGGTGAAAGGGGCCGAGGCCTTGGAAGACTTGGCCGGAGGTGCGTCGTCGTCGGAATCGATGATCATGACAGCATCGTCGGTGGCACCGTTCTGCTTCTCGGGAGGCGAAGGCTGCTTTTTGACGGGCTTGAAGCGACGACCGCCCTTCCAAACTATGGAGACGCCGTTGTCGTGGCCGTAGAGCAGAATCGTGGCTCCCTGCGGAGACTGGACGGGGTAGGTCTTGACATCGTGAATGCGCCTGGACAGGTTGTACCTATGGCTCGGGTCAGCATGCGAGTGTTATCGAGTAGCGATCGGGTGCGTCGAGCGTACGTGTATTGTGTATTTTGCGACGTACGCCGCACACGGGGCGTGGGCTGCGCAGCCATGACTGAAATCTGACGATGTCTCTGTGCTCTGTAGGAGCCTCAACAGCGCTCAAATGGAAACTCGAGATCGGCTTGAAGCAGGCGCTGCGGTGTTGTTTCTGCTCGTCTTCGAAACTGAGGGAACAAAACGACTGGACCGGTAGAAAAGGAATCGATGGCGATGGGCGTCGCGTGCGCGGATCGTAGGATGCTTCGCCGGACGCAGGCGGATGAGCTGAATTTGGCTGGTAGCAAAAACGCGACGAGAGATGGACGCCCTGTCGCGAAAAGCGTCGAAGCCCTTGGCAGCTACCGGAAGTGGCTGACGACTTTTTCTGCCGTGTGTTGTTGTGGCTGGGCAGGCGGTGGGCAGGCGGTGAGCTGCGCAGGCACCCGGGTGGGCAGGACCTGGATGGAAGGAAGGACCGGGAAGGACCTCTTCTACCTATACACCTGGCACCAGCTGGTACCTGCCCCACGTCAAACTGCCCTCGATGTGCCGCAGCTCCAGCGATTCAGAACCTACGGGTTCGCTATCCACGCCCAATTCAAGCAAAACGGCGGGTTCCAATCTTTCGGGACGGAGAATTCACGGTTTCCTCCAATTTCATTGCTTTCGTTCTGGTCGTCCCATCTATCCCGCGGAGACCGAACAGCCGTCAATTGGCCGTCAAGCAGCTCACCTCGTGAGATCTTGCCCCTCACTGCTTCGGCCTAATCCCACTTGTTGAGGTCAGTCGCCTATTCATCACGCCTGAAGATCTGTCAATCACGAGCTTCCGGAATGATACTTCAACTTGGTCTTGGAGTTTTGATTGCTGCAGAATATACTGACCAGATCTTGTCTAGATCGGCCATCGTTTGATACGATCGCCATCCCTTCTTGTTCCACATCGCCAAGATGCTCACCCCAACGGTCGCCAACTCCATTTCCCATTTCTACGCGGTCGGCAACACTCCCGCTGTGAACGTTGCCAGGAACCTACCGCCTGGGAATGATGCCAACTTACTGCTTGTGGGCTGCGGTGATGTGAGGAACATCCTGCATACGGCCTACAACGAGGCCGGCTTGCGTGAGTAGCTACATCTCTCTCTCTCCCTTTGCCTTTCAAAATCGTATACTGACCGCCACTCGCAGCTGCCCGTAAGCTTGACATCACATGCAATGACTGGGATGAGGCCATTCTCGGTACCGGACCACTCGTATCGCTTCCCACTTTGGCACCATTATTGACTCATTGAAGCCCGCAACATCTTGCTGTTCTCTATGCTGATCGACAACAACGCTCCGGGGTATACACCATGGAATCTGTACTACGACATCTATCTCGAAAAGTCCGACCTGAAGCTGCTATCAGACCAGCTCAAGAAACTTCTCGCAGCATCAGAGTCCTTGAAGACGTGGAAGGCTAGCCCCTACGGCAAGACGCTTCCTTTTTGCGACGAAGCCACCTTTGATGATGTCCGAACCGTCTGGCAGACGTACGCTGATGCTGCCTCTTCCGACGATGTCCAGGGCCAGGCCGCCGCTTTGAAGAAGAATCTCAAGATTTCGATGAAAAACAGGGAGGTCGCCTTCGGCGTCAATGCGCAGTCTTTTTCCGGTTTTCGATCTGCTGCTCCCTTTGCCTTGGGAAACCATGAAAGCATCCTCGAGGCCTCCGACATCTACTGGAAGATTGCCGCCGCCGGGCCCAGCGGCTCCGCCAACATCCCGAACCCCCTCTTCGCAGCCTCCTTGTCGAAGCACAGGGTCCTGCATTACGCCCTCGACCCCATCCTCGGCTTCCACCTTGCCAATGCCTACACCCCTTTGACCGAGTTATCACCGCTCAAGCCCGACTGGAAGGCTGACAAGCTCAAGGCAGTCGCAGCGGCCAAGACCATGTTCCGCGAATGGGCCGCCGCGTGTGGTGTTCTGCTCCGGGCCAAGAGGCTGGTCGTCCGCTCCGTCGCTAGCGAAGCTCTCGTCTTCTGTCAGACGCTCCAGCACTTTGCTGCCACGAAGGAGACTTCGGCCGGCTGGTACAGGAGACAATTTGACACACGGCCCCTGTCTCTGGACCCCAACGAGTATGGGGGAAAGCAGGCCGCGCCAGCAACCTTTGATACCATTGACACCTCCAACCTTGCCGACCATCTCGGCACGTTGAACCTGCTTATGTCCACGCTGCCTCTGCTCACCGCCCAGCCCTGGTCGTCTGTATTTACCGAGACTCTGGTCAAGAAAGATAACACAACGAAGGAAGCGTTCGACAAGATGCTCTTCGGGCATGGTCCAACGGTATCGCTGCTCCTGGGTGCCGCTTCGGTCGAGTATTGGACCAACACCACTACCAATTCGATCTTTGACGAGGCCATCATCGACCTGTCCTTTAACAAGGACGACTCAACCCCATCTTCGGTTCATAATAGAATGACCTGGAAGCAAAGCAAGTTCTTCTCAGAAGTCAACGCTACCGGCCCCCTGAAGATCGATCCCGAGGCTCTTGGGGGCTTGCTCTTCCAGCTATACATGGAAATATTTGCTCACGAGAACCCCATGAAGCTGCTGTCCATCTCCAAGGTTTCCATGGAGCAGATGATTCGGAACACGGCTTACACGACCTTCCACCGCGGGACCATGATTGCACTTCTTCGATATCTCAAGTCCAGGCTTTCGGTCTCCGACTTTGACACAACTGTTAGGGTCTTCCTCGAAAAGACTTCCTTCGAAAGGAGTCTCATGTTTACGGGCAACTTGCGGCAGGACTTGTCGGTCCAGCTGCACACGCAGGGGCTGTTCTCCGAGTCTTGGCTCAGGAAAGACATCAAGCCCAACAGGAACCTCGGTGGTTTCGACTCATGGGAGGACATCCCCGAAGTTGTCGCCGTGAGTCTCGTCATTCCGAGGGAAAAGCTGACGCGGCTGTATTCGGGCTCGGACCGAGCCAAGGTTGTGTCGCCCACGGTCCGCGCATCCTTGGTCTCTGGCGATGACGCGGAACATAAGTGGCACAATTTCTTCGACGATACTCACCTCTCGTTTGGCACGATCAAGACCAGCGGTGACAGGGACAACAACAACTTCTCAATCACGATCGAGCGCGACCTCGCAGGCTGGGCCGGCAGTTCCCCCTGCATCGCTTCGTTCTACGTCCCCGCCGCGTCGCTCCAGCTGGAACGCAAGACCAGCTATGTGCGTCTGGCGGTCAAAGACTCGGCCCAGAATGTTGCCATGTACAGCAATATGCTTGGCCAGGAGATGGTCATCTTCCAGGCAAAGCTAGGAGATGAATCCAACGTCTTCATCACGAGATACCTCCCCGGGCAGACCAGGTACGCATCTACTTGCGCAGCGGCAGGCGCGGTTGCCGAGTCCCCTGCGCGGGCCAAGGGCGAGACAGAGGCCATCTTCACCGCCGATGTCTCTGGGGAGCAGGACAAGATCGCTACCATCACCGGCCACCTCGACTTCCTGTCCAGCAAGAGCAAGAATTTGCTCACCAACAAAGTGCCCCTTGTGCTCTGGCAGGAGACGCCCTTCACCATCAATCTCGTGTTCGACGGAGAACACATCTACCCCATTACCTTCCCCACCCCAGTTGATTCCAACGGGGCCAAAACGCGCATCGCCCGCAAGTCGGCTTACGTCGAGGTCATCGCGCCCTTCGCCAAACCGTCCACCGACCCTCACATCAAGTCGCCTCTCGCCAACTTCATGTATCCGATGACGCTTGCCCGGACCCTGTCCGACACGCCTGCGGTGATGAACATGCCGTATCTTAACCTTGACCGCCTGCCCATCATCGACCTCACCAACACTACTGACAATCTCCGCTTGCTCACGACCCATATGTCCGTTCAGTTCTCCGTCCCGGAGAGACGAATGCGCCAGGAAGTCAGCGCCGGGCGAGACAGCTTGTCCTCCTCGATCCGGCTAAACTTCAAGGAGAGCATCTTCACCATGTTTATGCTCTCCATGGGACTCCAGGGCGGCCAGACAGGTCTTTTCGCCCTCGACCACTCCGAAGGCCTCGGCATACACACGTATATCATGGTATCAGCGGCTCGTCTCGACGCGGTCTCGGGCAGCGTTGTACTCGACGCGGCGGTCATCCCGATGACGTACGAGATACTCGAGAAGCTTAAGCCCTTCCTCCTCGAGATCCAAACTCTGGCAACGGCCGTGATCAAGGTCAACGAAGAAGAGCTCGAATTCTGGCGCAAGACGCTCCCTTCCATGGCGGAGCGTGCCCGCACGTGGAACCACAAGGCCTATTGTGAGTACGCCAAGGCCGGCACGGTGCCAGTCTCGCTCGCGGACGGCTTGCCCACGCTCTGCGACTGCGGGGCCGGGAAGCTTCCGGATAACTTCCTGGACCTCCCGAAGTGGGACACGGCAAAGAAGTTCGCGACGCGCGTGGCCATCAGTCCGGCGTTCGCGGTGCCGTTCGTAGACAATGTCATCGACCGCGAGGCGTGGAAGCGGAGCGGCATCGACTCGCTGCATGAAATCGAAGAGGGGGAGAGGTGCACCAGCTGCGGCAAGACGTCCTCCAACGACGGCGGCCCGCTGAAGAAGTGTACGCGATGCCGCAAGGCCAAGTACTGCGGTGCAGAGTGTCAGAAGAAGGATTGGAAGAAGCATCGCAACGAATGCCAGGAGCGTTAGGGGCACATGAGATGTTTTTCTTTTCAATAGCTTACCAGGCTCTAGTTGAACTAAGAGCACAGTTGGTTGCCAATATTTTCGCCCGCTTCGACTATGATTTCGATCTGATTTGAGCCGCAGCTGCGACAAAGCGAACAGAGAGAACACTCACTTATTAGCATTTTTCTCCCATTGGTCGAAAGGGGCTTCATGCAGCTGCCCCATATGGGTAAGCGTAGGAGAACGAAGGATCCAATGCTCCATCAGGTTGTGATCCATCCAAACCTCCTCCCTCCTTCAACCGTCCATCATCAAGACAATCCACCAGCCACGCTATAGGCAGCAGATCGAGACAGGATGTGGCTCATCAACACGGCGACGTTCGAGCTGGAAGAGGCCGTCGACCCTTCCGAAGTCGAGTACGCCATCCTGTCCCACACGTGGGGCGAGGGCGAGGTCTCGTTCTACGACATGTATCACCACCCCTTCGAGGCGAGGGAGAAGCGCGGGTTCGCAAAGATCTCCAGGACGTGTGAGCTCGCGCGTAACCGCGGTCTGAAGTACGCATGGGTCGACACCTGCTGCATCGACAAGAGCAGCAGCGCTGAGCTTAGTGAGGCTATCAACTCCATGTTCCCCTGGTACCAGAATTCGGCCGTCTGCTTCGCCTACTTGGAGGACCTGGAGCCGTCCCCCGACATATCATGTCTGGCTTCGTGTAGATGGTTCACTCGCGGATGGACCCTCCAAGAGCTCATCGCCCCCGCCACCGTCGAGTTTTACGACTCGGGGTGGTCTTTCCGGTTCACCAAAGAGGAGATGGCGTCTACGCTATCCTCCATCACGCGGATCTCGGTCGACGTGTTGCGAATGACCAAACGATTAAAGGACATTCCCGTCGCGGTGAAGATGTCCTGGGCCGCCCGCCGCCGGACCAAGCGGCCCGAGGACGTAGCTTACTGCCTGCTGGGTATCTTCGACATCAACATGCCCATGCTCTACGGCGAGGGCCGCAAGGCTTTCCAGCGGCTCCAGGAGCAGATCGCGGGCCAGACGGACGACCCATCGCTCTTCGCCTGGCTGTCGCCCGGGGACGACCAGCTCTACAGGGGGTTCTTCGCGAAGTCGCCGTCCGAGTTTGAAGCCTGTTCGGGGATTAGACCCAACGTCCGCGCTACCCGTCCTCCCCCCGAGTTCAACATCACCAACAACGGCATCCACTTCCGTACGTACGCGGACCGTATCGAAGGATTCAGCCCCGACCTGCTGTGGATGAGGCTCCGCAACGACTGCCCGAGCTGCGCCGTCGAGCACGAGGTCTATGTCTCCATCGTGCTGACGGGCAACGGGTACGTCCGTGTCGCGGCCGGCGAGTGCTTCGTCGTGCCGGAGGGCCGGGAGCTGTCGTTCGGGCTGCGGGGCGAGATGTCCCGCGTCCGCAAGCACGTCGACGCGGAAGAGAGCCGGGCGCTGGAGCGCTACCTGCGGCACCCGCTGAAGGTTACGTGCGATCTGGTGGAAACCAAGCTGAGCGAGTCGACGTGCGCGCCCATCGAGCACTGGGACCCGGCGCGGTGGCTGTTCAGCGGCGACGCCCTGGCCGACGACTTCGTGGGCGCCTACGAGATCAAGACGAAGCCGCCGCTGCAGTTCGGCGTGGACTGCCTGATCTACAAGCTGGTCGGGGGAGAGGTCGACGTGGAGCCCTTCCGGCGGAACGTCGGGGAGGACTGGATATGGGACATCGTCGAGGGGCGGAGCACGGAGGCGCTCCCGAAGGGCGCGTACGAGATCCTGTGGACGGACGTGCTGTTGACCGAGTACAAGCGGGAGAAGCAGGGCGGGACGTACGTGCCGCGGACGAGGCTCAGGTTCCGCCGGCGCGGGACCGTGCCGGCGGGGGAGCCTTGCGAGGTGGTCTTCCGCGTGCACGTCGAGGATGGCGTGGATGGCCTGCGCGTCGTCTTGTCCGACGAGGCGGTCTACGAAGATCAACAGGCGACCTCGGTTTCAGGGTCGACGACTGCTGAGCCTGAGGTAGAGACTTCGGAAGCGGGAGACGTCGTCGCGGCCAAGGTCTCTGAGTTGGCCCTCGAATCGGGAACGTCCGAGCAACGCACCACCGACGGGGCCGGGGAAGCTTTACGTGAGCCCAGTTCAGCGATCCCGTATCTAAGTTAAGCCGGACAGGCTTTCCGACGTCGGTCTCTAAGCAATACCGAACAGTCTGAGGTGTTCAGGAGGTGGCAACCGATAACCTTTTCGATAACCCCCTCGAAGACTTGCCAAGGATTCGAATCACGACTTTCCGTTCCCGGAGAAGTCGGACAAGACGAGCCGATCCTCGTTTCATCCCCGGCGGCGGCAGACGTCATCCCGACCGTCCGAGTACAACCTCAGCAGCAACCGCGCGATAGCATAGCATTGACGGCAAGTTTGGCTTCACTCCCCGGCTCGGTACCAGCACTTGCTGAAACGGAAGACCGTACAGCGTGAGAGAAAACGTCGCGAGGCCTGCCTGACGATGGATGATGCCCAGCGCGCCTCGTCGCTGTCCAAAAGACCCAGATAATCATAGAATCCCGCCCAAAACTCTCCACATATTCCAGCCCTGCGTCATGCCCTATTACACTGCCTCAGCGAAGGCCTCGGGAGAGATGATCGCCGTAAAACGCAATAGCTGACCCGGAATATTACCGACCCCGATTATCATACAACCACTCTGCTATAGGTAGCATACCCAACCCTTCTTGGGCGCCGTCGGGTAGTGGAAAGAATGGTTGGCGATGTCATCAGGCCAAGAGAGAGGAGGGGGTCAAGTGGATGGGTGGGAGGGGACGAAGGATCAGGGTCCGCCCCTCCATCCCAGACGCACCATGGCGCGCGCATGTTCACCCAAGGAAAAGCATCCTCCACTCCAACGAAGAGATAAGGCGGTGGAACCATCCCTCTTCTACCGACACTAGCGTGGTGTAAACTCCGTTGGAGGCCTGAGGAGGACACAATAGGTGGTAGTTGTGGGTTTGAAGGACGAAGATATTTGACCACAGGAGTCGAAAGGGCACGGGCACGGGATCTTCAAGGAAAGCCCAATGGCGATAGGGTCATGAGCGCCCATCCTCTGAAGGCTTGTCTGCTAGCAACTTGGCAGAGAGGAAACCCCCAAACTACGAAAGAAAGTGAAAGAAAAAGAACAAACGACGAAAAAGTCCCGAAAACGATCGTCAGGGGTCCTCTACATGACACGCCCGAAAGCCCGTTTTTCCCCAGCGCACCCACCCCGCCAGCACACCACCCAAGGCCAGCGGCCAGTCAGTGTCGGCTTTAGCGGTCCAGCGGTCAGCAAAAACGGTCGGTGTGTGCTGGTCTTTTTTTTTTTTTTTTTGCCTCACCCCCAAGTTCCCAACCTCCCCCTCTGGCTGATGATCACCACAACAACAAACAACCCGGCACTTCCTTCAAGAGCCGAAATGTGCAGATACCCAATCATTTCGAAGTCTGTGTAGTCTCTGGTTCGCGTGCCCATCATCATCCATCCATCCAAACGCCCTCTCCCCCCTTCTCCACGTGGTAGCGAGTGGAGATAGAGAGAAAGATAGGCAGAAGAACCGGGCAGTGCGGACCACACACAGACATCACACACACCAAGCAAAAGGTTACTGCCAAGGTTATTGACCACTGAGGGTCTTGCGTGAAAAAAAAGTTGGCAGTCCCCTCTGGCCGTCGTCAAGTCAGGTCAGGTGACTTGGCATCACACGGCCAACCCGAGACTGCACCCGCGGAGACGCCTTGTCTGTCCTTGACAGCAGCCGCTTGGCATCCCGTTCTGTGTGTGAGAGCTCGGTGTCCGTGTTCTCGGGGCTCCGAGACGGTCCAACTCGGAGAAGGCTCTCAGTAAGCACATACCTAGGTAGACAGATATGGCCCATCACAGATGGCATGACACCCGAACGATGTGGGAAGCGTGTAGAGTGTTTAAGAGGTCATTGATGCTCGATTACTACGCCCATATCCTTTCTTAGGTACATCGAGAACACCGCTTTATCAGAAAGAACTTTCCCCAAGCACCTAGGCGGGCCTGGCTCCCCCTTCGCGGTCTTTGAAAGCCACTTTCCTTTCCTCCCCCCTTCCCAAGAAGAGGCATTCCCTCGAGCGGAGGAAACCGTTCATACACCACCCGATAATAAAATGAGAAAAAAAAGAACCAAATCAACGAGAAAAAAGCTAGCCCCTCCAATTTTGTCTTCCTCGACGCGCGCGAAACCTGCCGGGTGGTCGTCCGTGTTGAACGTCTCCATCTAGACAAGGAAACCCGCGTTTGCCGTCGTCCATAATACCTGGAAGGGCCGTTTTGTTGTACTATACACACTCAAAAACACACAAGATGGGGGAAGGGCGCCACCAGTACTCCGTCGCAACTCTTTCCATCAAATGTCGTTAATAATAAAAGGAGAGAGGTAGGCTGGGGTTAAAAGGAACAGGCCAGAAGGGATGGGAGACATCTCCCGGTCCACCCCTGAACCGCCGCCGATGAAGCAGAAGTGTGTGAGTTGTTGCGGGTTGCTGCTGTCGCTGTGGTGGCGATGCTTGTTGTTTTCGATCTAAAGGGGAAAGCAGAAGGGGGGATATATCGTCTCGAGACGTGACCCTTTCTTTCTCGTCGGCGTATCCGAGAGAGTTAACGGTCTAAGAGCGCATGTGGTGCGATTCGCGAAAGGAGTGGACGGCGTAGAGGGCGGGCGAGTTTGCGTTGTTTTTTGCTGCTTGGGTTCGTGCCGGTGGCGTTTGGGAAGATGGGAATATGGTGCGTGTGGTCTCTCGAGGAGACCAAAAGAAGGGGGATATCCAACGCAGAAAAAAACAAATAGAGAGCCCGCATCGTTGAATTCCGATAACATGTTGTTTCCCTACACCTAATACATATGAAATCCGCACGATACTGGTCGCAAAACAATTTTCGGAAGGCGGAGGAGTCCCCCCGAGTGAGCCAGCGTCGGGAGATTAGAACACCTGTAAACGCCATGGATGCCAGAATGTAAAAGTGTATCGAGTGATTGGAGGAAAGCCCATAGGCTCAGGTCGTTCGTCGTCGCGAATGCGTGAAATGCTCATGCGTTGGTCACCTACATCGCGTCGCGTTAACATTCATCGTCTCCTCAACGTGTAGACACAGACGCAGATGGTTCAACTTACTCGGAGAATCTTCCGCGAGTAATCTTGGTTGTCGGCAATGCTGCCGTCACTCATGCGGCGGTGAGCGAGGGTCGGGTCCATGCGAGAGTCGGCCATGGAGTTGCCACTGCTGCTTGGGGGCTTGCCGCCGATGAAGGCGGACACGGCGGCGTTGCGGCGATGCTCCTCTTCGATCTCCTTGTTGCGCTTGCGGCGGACGAAGAAGAAAGCGCCTCCGACGATGGCAGCAATAGCTACGACTCCGACCACAACACCCGCAGCGATGCCAGCCACATTGGTGCCGCCCTTCTTGCTCTCGCCCGTCTGGGTAGCCGAGGGCTCCGAGGTTGGCGTCTCGATGATCGTCTCGACGGCTGGCGCCGTGGTGGTCGGCTTGGCCGTGGTGGCGACAGATGTGGTGG
Source organism: Colletotrichum brevisporum (assembly GCA_030770045.1). Taxonomy (NCBI): domain Eukaryota; kingdom Fungi; phylum Ascomycota; class Sordariomycetes; order Glomerellales; family Glomerellaceae; genus Colletotrichum; species Colletotrichum brevisporum. Next base: position 10,043,965 of record JAUGSI010000001.1, on the reverse strand, counting down.
CGGGCTGCTCATCGGGCACAATGAGCTTCTTACCGGTGTTGTAGACCGAGTAGAACTTGATGGGATCAATACCACCGCCTGTCGAGAAAGTCAGCAAAGCCGTTGCAGAAACGTCAAAGTATGCCGGGAGACGACGTACATGCTTCCAGGTCGTAACCGGGGCAGGGGTAGCGACAGTTGATGTCCTCGACCAAGGCCATCTTTGGCGGGTATTCTGAACCGCACCAGCAGTCTTCGCCGTTGAGAGCCATAACCAATGACTTGATGTCGTCTGTACAGTAATGGCCGCACGATCCCACACTCAGCGAGCTAACCGCGTACTTCTTCCATGACTTTGATGACATGTTGTAGCAACCGTGTGACATGAGAGAATTCAATACAGGAGACGTGCTGGGCCTTTGGTTCGGGGCTGACGCTGATGCGCTCTGAGCAGCGGCAGCGCCGATGAAGGCGGCCACGAGTGCTAGTGAAAACTTCATAGTGGCGGATGTGAGTTGATTTGGGTGTGTAGCGAAGATACGAAGAGGTTAAACGAAGGTCGGTCTCGATTCAGATCCAGGATTCGAAGAAACGGTGATGGACGACTCGTCTTGCCGAGTTCGATGGTGTTCGACGAGTCGGGTCAGGGGCAAGTGAGTTGGTAGTGTGATGTTGCTGTTGGCTACCACTCTCCTTTCGGCTCGAAATCCTCGACGGCAACGTAAACAGTTTCCTCCCTCTCGATTAAATCGTGTTATCCGGTCGATAGACAGTTCGTCGTGTTCGATCGGGGGTTAACAATGATAAGTGTTCTGCGAACGAGCGAGCGTGTCGTAGCGGACCGGACCGTGTCCAAGTCGTGCGTCGGGTAAACAGTGCGAGTCCTAAAGAGTGTGTGGGCACCAAAAATGCTTCCTTTCTTTCCTTCCTGTTGATTGATAATGCGTTGTGCTCGGGGTTCGAAGCTTCTTGTTTGCGGTTCTCCTCGTCGACTCTTTGGCGTCAAAAGAGGTTATCACCGAGAAATTGTCATTTGAAGGAGAGGAGCGCGGCGGGAACAAGGGGAAAGGAGGAGACCTTGGCGGATCGAAGATGAGTAACGGGTGATGGAAGAGGGAGAGACTCGGGGGGTGGAAGGGGGGGAGATTGGAACGAGTGACAGCGGGCTGGAGGGAATGGCTTGTTTTGTTGGAAAGAGGGAAACGAGCACGGAGTGGGTTGAGATGAGGAGGAAAAGCGAGATTGCGAGTCCACTTTGCGGCATCCCGGGGGGCTCGGAGGGACGACATGGACGCACTACACCCTGAGAGGGTGTAGGCCCAGAGGACGTATCCATCGGGCATCCACACACCCAGGTAGAAGGGTTCATAAACCGCTCGCTGTTTCCTCTCTCCAGTTACCGTCCTTCTGCTCTGTTGTGCTTGTGTCATGTGCTGTGTATGTGTGCACAACTCCCTCGCATAGTGCTCGAGGGCACATACTAGTGTACACAACCAACCCCGGGCTGAGGGTAAAAGGGCCGTGTTGCGGCGTTGCCCACCAGTCAGCGAGTAAGAAGTACGAATTCGTACTGGGACAAGCCCTCATCAACGTGGTGCAGCAGCGTCAGTCGCAAGCCAGGGGGGGACCCTGGCAACATCCAAGGACCTTCAGACGGGGACGAGAGACCAGGCGGTTTTGGGCTTAGACCCAGGCGACTTCTTGACGCGGCGGCCGTCCAATGGCTTCATGCCGCGCCGTTCTCCAAGACTCCATCTGAATGGAAGTCCTGTTGGCGATTGGATACGAATACCTACCTGGGCCCTTTCGCAGGGGAGGGGCCCATGGACGCCAGGCCGTCCTGGGAAAGGAATCCAGGAACCAGAATTACCGTCAGGGGCGCAGTTGACGGTGTCGATCGCTCCCATTATCGGCCGTGGCAGTACGGAGTACTCAAAGAGGACCGAGGAAATGTTAGCCTCAAGACCTCGAGTCATATACAAAACCCTAACGGTAGGACAAGTTGCTTGTACACACTATTCTGAGCCATCTGCATAGCAGTGGTGAGATCCACTCTCCAATTAAAAACGCCTGCACAAAATTGCAGCACATCACGGCTAGCGGCCTTGGCTGTGGTGGGAGGTTTTATGAAGCCTTCTCGCTGGTTAGCTGAGCACCCGAAGACAGAAGGATAAAAAAGGGGGGGCGGTGAATAACTTGACACGCCCGCTACGCCACGAGTGATACCAGCCTGGCTTATGAATGGAGACGCGGCATAGCCAAACGGTTGTGAAGCCCACCCAGACTGAAGACAAGACGAGGGGGAGGGGGGCTGGCTCGTGATCCCTTCACATGTGCCATTTTTGGACGCGGACGTCCGATCGGCCGCTGCCAACCGACTCTCCCACCGCTCCCACCGGAACACTGCGCTGCAGCTGCGCCGTAACCAGCGAGCCGTTTGCTCGACCGTTGGGGGGCTTCAGATTCATCAGAGATTCGCCAACGACGGCTTCAATTGGTACCGACATTTTAGAAGCGAAATTCGCTGCTTGGCTCACCATCTGCTGTATGACAGCGAGGTTGCGGCAATCTGCTGAAGACGGCACTGGCATGAGCACGAGCACAAGCACAAGCACGACTCCTTCTCGTCGGCGCCTCTTGTCTCGACTCCTATGGGCTCTGGATGATGGATCTGGGACGAAGGCACAAAGAGACGGCGGCCCAAATTCAGGTACCCGTCGCGGGACCGTCATTAAGGGAAGCCGGAGGCGTACGGATACACAGCACCCTTACTATGGTTGGTGTAGGTGCAGCCTTCCACCGTCTTCCTTCGTCTGACGGAGGACGGGGAACGGGACGCCTGCGCACCGGCGTCCGTCCGTTTCGTTGTGCCTTGAGGCTTGGTGCCACGATGCCTACCTGGGCCTGACAGGATGAACCTTCACTCGGCCACGCCACGGCTCTGCTTGACATCCATCCGTTCTTTTCTTGTCGTCGCATCTGGCGGACGATTATGCGCACGCGCGTGTGATGTGTGTATGCAGAGGCATGACTCCTTCCCGCCCGTGACTGTTCGGACGGACTCTGATCTCTCTGCTCTGGTAATGAATCCGGCAGCTGCTGCACCTACTGTGTAGTGCAACGCAGCGATCGGGTTGTTCATGTCCATTCAGCGGTTGTAATTGTAATTGCAACGGTTGCAAACCCAGTCCGTTGACTGGCGGCTGCCCGCAGACGCTGATCTGAACTTTTCTCCTCCGTGTGTGTGAGGATGATGACCGAACGACCAGTTGCTTAAAATCGAAACCCGCCAAGGGGCTGGCCGCAGTCGCAGGGTGAAACTTGAAACGAAAGAAACAAACGGTGAAGGTAGGGAGGCGGTTTCCGCAGTTGAGGGAGACTCGATATGACGATACCTACAGCGAGTGAGGCCGACCGCCACTTTCACCTGAGCGGATGTAAGGACGTTTGTGTCCGAAGAAGATGAATCCCCGGACGAAGGCAAGCCAGACTGGATGGTACACTGGAGTTGGAGGCGATGAGTCGCCGTCTGGTGATTGTTGAATGCGTGGTCAGCATCATCACCCATTAACAGCTTCTGGTGTCAGGCCACGGTGGTGAGCTGTTAAGAGGCCATCCATCCGTCAGCTCGTCCCGTATTGAGTGCTGTACAGCCAACGATGGGGAGACATCCCTCCAGACGTTGCAGGGCGATGACAGACGATCTGCCCCAGTCCAGCAGCGGCTTGCAGTAGCCGCTGCTGACGTTACCCAGCTCCAGCATCAATCAATAGTGCAGCATGTTCTATCCGTAGTGCATTGCACATCCGCATCACAATACGCATCGACGAATGAGATTGGGAAGCGTGATATTCCCACTCCCTCTTCCCAGGCCATCTTCATATTGCCAGCCAACCTGCCCAGCAGAGGATACGAGAAGGGGGCGCCCGGGCCAAGAGGCTTGGAGAAGACGGCCTGCAGCCAGCGTGCCAGTTGAAGATGGGGGACACATACATACCCTGGTCCCGAATGTCTCGTCTCGTCCTGTCCTGTGCCGTGCTGTTGTTGAAAGCAAGCAAAGCAGAAGTTGTGTTTGGCAATTGCACTGTCAAGATTCGGCCTTGACTTCCTAGTCTTTTCTTATCGCAAAAGGTATTATTAAAGATTCGAGGTGACCCAAGACTCGTAGCGAGAGGATCGATGGCATCCTTAGATAGGTAGGTCGCAAATGAGGGCTCCTGATCCATCACGCCAGACAACGTGTCCAAGCAGCCCTTCCCTTTTCGTCCAGATCAGATCTCGCCCGGCCTTCAGGGGTCTCGAGATGAGGAATACGGAGGGACTCCAGAGTCCAGACTTGAGAGAGAGGCAGTGCCTGGACCGCTGCAGCCAGGGCACTCTGTCTGTTGTCCTCGGCGCTGCAAGCGACTGTATTGGGGGGGGGGGACTGTTGGCTGATGCAAATCCTGGCGCGGGATAGAGGGGGCGGGGGCTGTTGGAGGTGAAGGAGAAACGCTTAATCGAGAAGCTTGTCCTTAGTCGTCCGCAAACTCGGGCAGCCGATGCATGTCTTGCGTGGAGGGCCTGGGATGTGTTCCTTTTTTCTGTTCGGGATTGATGCTGCTTGCGAGGGCACAGCCTCAAGCAATCAGTCAAGCTGCAGGCGAGTATTGTTCGTGGTATATTCTCTCTGTTGAAGGTGGCAATTGTGCGTCCCCTCTCTGGTATGGATGGGGAGATGATGTTGAATGCCTCGAGCATCATGTGCATGCCAGGATCGCCCGGCGGATTTAATTACCAGGCAGTAAGTAGAGGTAGAGTCGAGAGGCGGGAAATGGCATGTGCAAACACAGTTGATATTTCTTGATTCCATTTTGCCGTCGTTGTTGGATCCGCATTCGAAGCAGCTTGGGTACTTTAGGATGATACTATCATGGTGGTCGTAGTGGCGGTGATGGTGATGTTGGTGGTGAAATGATGGTGGTGACGGCATGTATCCGCGACGTTTCCCCTCTCTCGGCTCGCCTCAAGTCTGCTCCAAGTATACTACATGCTATTTACTAACTGTTAGTACCTGCATACCATACTGTTAGTAATGTTAGCAAGGCCGAAAAATATGTCAGCTCTTGCATCATGTGTTTATTAATGGTTATAGGGTGCTGTTTCCAGCTGATAACTCGAAAATGCTCTGTTCGTATCGTATAGCCCCTAAAGTCTCAAGAAAGAGAAGCAGCGTCCTCCCTGCTGCTCCTCTCCCTCCTTCCACCATCATGCCTCGGCATCTCAGGTACAGCTAGGTAGTTACGGATACCGTGCCTGCGTATCCGTAGATGACTTCCAGGTTGCTGGAGCAGGTGAGGTGAAGTCCTCTGCAACTGCAATCTCGTCTGGTATGCAAAAAGCAAGTGCAAACTGCCGGAAGGACTAATCCCATCATCATCCCGACACGACGGTCCTCGAAAAGCAACGATGCCGCGCACAGAGGGAAGTCAGTCTGAGTCCATCCGGTCTTGCCGACGCGTGCCGTGCAGACGGGATACAGCGTTCCAACGGGTATGGCCCATCACGCATCGGGTGCTTGATTAATACGAACATTTACGTTGTAGTTCATCCAGAAACCGCACAAGGTTTTCCAACAATACCGGTGGTTTGCCAATAGTTCCCTCCAATTCACCCACCAGTTACCGTCAGCCCGAGCAATCAACGGCGTCCGATCGGCATCCCCCTGAGCATCACTGAGTCGGTTACCGGCTTCCGGCTCCTCCTTGCTTGCGACCTCCGGCGAGCACTGCACGAGATCCGTCACTTGACTGCAACGCCGTACGGCTTGCATACTCGTTCTGCGCCTTTTTGTTGTTGGTCCCCCATCTATCCGCACACTACGTACGCACTTCCAAGACGCGTCTCTGCAGGGGCGATCCATCGAGTGCTCAGCCAACCCGAGAAACCCACTGCCGCAGCGTGTGATGTCGTGTGCATAGTTTTCACGGTGGATGCTCTCCAGATGCGGTCGAGTCATGGAGCCCCGGGGCAACTTCCCAGTTTTCCTCTACTACTATCTCCCTCTCAGCTGCCCAGAACTTCCTTCATCAGAGACATGTTGCCCCCAGAAAAACCACCGCCGAGAAGACTCGTCGTCCCATGTTCTGGTAGTTCAGACCGCCATCGGTTCAGCCAAAGGCCCATCCCGTGCAAAGGCTACCCCGAAACCCCCAAATCATCCTCGCATCCTGTGGCGGCTGGCTGGATAGAACCCCTGGCCCCCGATTCCGGGTCCCCTTAACGCCCCCGGCCGCGGGATGTCGAGGAGTTGAGAGAACGCTGCTTCGGCGTCGCCTGCTCAACAACATCGAGGCCGCCAACCAAGAGCTCTAAAGCCCTTTGGTGGCTTCGACCGCTTCCAACCTGATGTCGCCTCGTCATTTCGACGGCGGCCCTTTCCCCCGCTTGACATCTCCCGCTGGCCCTGCCGCAGATCCTTCCGGCCGCCCTGCCCTAGCTGATCATTACACTAGCCCCTTTCCATAGGGGTCCGAGCCCGCCATTCTCGAACAAAACCGCGACGGCCACCTCTGCCATCTGAAGTTGTCAAGGTCTGACCTCAAGTGTCATCGACTCTTGGAGACTTGCGATGTACTGAATTGGCCCTGGCATTTGATGGCATGGCACAGAGTCTTGTCCCAGGCGTTCCATTGAACCTTTCTCCCCGTCGGCTATAGTGATCCCGTCAGCTGTCTGAGACTAGGTCTCAGAAGTTTAATTGCACCAGCGAACCACGCCGGCAGGGCTGGCTGGGTGTCCAACTGTTGTTTTTCCTTCTTTGCATGTTCCAGCGCCGGATCAGCAGGAAACGATCTGAGTCGTTCACGTCTGCCGAGAATGCGCACCACCACCTGTGAGCCGCGGCAAAGCACGCACGCAAGACAGGAACATCTCCTCTCGAGCGAGGTCTCTCGTCAACATTGAGGACATTCGCGAATCGCGTTCAACGACTCGAATACTACATACAAGTTCCACCTAACGATTTTGCTGGGCCAAAAATAGCAATGAGCCCTTGGCTCCCGATATCGATATTCGGGCAACGGCTGGAAAGAGTCAAACTGCCCGTCTCTCGGGCGCGTGAAAGCCTACCCTACGTCGTATTCTCCTTCTTCCTTTTTAATATGTTACGTACTCCCATCAAATGGCCGGTGAAGATGACTTGGGATTCCAACACCAACAGCCCTAAATCGATGGTCGCCCGTGAAGAGAGGAGACAGCACGCCAGCGGCAACCGGTCTTCAGAGAACATCGAGCCATCCACGATGGGTAAAGCAGAAATGGAGGGGGGCTAAATTCTGACGAACGCCCTCCCCCCCACGCGGAACGCTTGCCCCCTGCATGCTGCAGACCACGGCGAGCGGTTCCCACGAAGCCGGAAGCCCGGATGACGCCAGCCGCCCACAACCCCGACGTGAGGGGAGAGAGATCGCGGCCTCGAGCTGATCTCGTTGCTTTGCCAGTAAACAGGAAATATGTGGATCAAGTTCCAGACCCATACCTACTCGACCCCATCGACAGTTGGCTCTGCATATGCCGTGTCCTTTGAATCTCGCCAAAGGCACAACACACACATGCACGCGCACACGATCGAACCTGGCTCGGGGAAGGTCATCCGCAGAGAGTCTGGGACCTGCATTGGTCCTTTCGATAGTTTGCCATCGGCCGTTGCAGAGCCCATCCTCATGCCATCGTTCACCCCAAAGACGGCCCGTTTCTCACGTCTATACGCGTACGCCGTGAAAACTTCTCGACGCGCTAATACTCTGCACATGTGTTTATTCGACGCAAGGGGCGGAGCCGCAAGGCATCCCATCACATAGGTAGTCATACACCTCCAGAGTCCCAGCTGGGCTGTTTACATGTCCACTTATTATCGAGATCCGGGACGCGTCCCTTTTGGCTCTCACCACGCAGCTCGCCCAGGCTGCCAGGCCAGGGTCGATCAACCGAGTCTAGGCCCTCGTGCGTCCCAGTACTTTCTTTCTCAGGCACGGACGAGCTGGCTCTGCGTCACGTAGGGTACCTGACCTTGCGATTGCCACTGGGCGGGAGATTGCTCGCACCCGGTCGGCCAGGGCGTTCCGGGTGGTCGGGGAAAACACAACGTGCGTGTCTCGCCGTGTAAGCTCTCAGCTCGGTTCCCACACGCAACAGTTCCTTCTCCTCCGGGGCGGCAGGAGGTGGGATAAACCGGTTCGTCCGATCCTTCAGTGTTCAATCCCGCATATTCTCCGAAAGCCCTTCCGCTGGATAAAAGGAAAATAGGAGGAGGGCACTGAAGGTTTATCGGGGAACACCTGAAGGACGCCCGGCGGCCGCGCGTTCCTGACTAGGGGGTAATAGTGCCTGAAGGAGTCGCCCAGTGCGTGACAGACACCTCACAATTTTCTTCCCAGAGCTTGGCCGTGCTGGTTTGGGCTAATTTTCCTGAGCTGCGCCCCCTTTTTTCCCCGTTTAGGGAACGGCACCAGGGGAAAGCCAGCAATTAGGTTTTCGCCTTAGGGGGCTCGGTTTATCTTGGCAGCTAGCGGACGCTAGGCTGCTTGGAGGTTGACCTAGTGAAGTGAAAGTGAGTTGGCGTGATGATGGCCTGCCGCAACGGCTTTTTTGGGTGAGGATGGACGTTGGATGTTGCCGCTTCTGGGGCAACTTGCTCGAGACTCGATGTTGATCGGAATATCTAGAACGCGGCTAGGCTGTTGTCAGGACGAAAAAGCGTTCCGCTGTTGACGATGATGACGATCGGTGGTGAGCTGGTGGCATGGAGTTAGCTTCTAGCCTTCCGCTGTCATTTGACTTTACAACAGTTCCAACCTTGTAATCATCTGGCCAATATGGGAGGCAATAGTGGCACTCAAATCCGCATCTCGATCAAGCCTGACATGTGCGTGCTGTGACATTGTGGTAAACATCATGAAGTTTGCACAGTACCTTCAGCAGTTTACTGTTCATGTGCTAGCAGGGCATAATGAATGTTCACAATGGTTTAAATCGCTTGCTTTAGTTGTTTAAACGTAAAATAGACATCAATTTTCCAAATATCGCCATGTTGAGGCTCTGGACGTGTCCGTTGATATAGCTCTTCGAAGCAGCACCCAAACCTCACAAGCCTGTGTCACCATCGGCTGGTATGCGCTAGAGAGGACGTCGAAACCCATTATTTGCTTTCATTTTTGTATGTTGATCATATGTTGTTTTAAGGAGTGAATACTCTAGATTGTATGGCATCAGTGGTTTCGGCTTTCTTTGATTTGATAGGTATTATCCGGACAACTGGCATGTCTACCCAGATAGCTGATGACACTAATTGAAAGGCCCTGCAATAACTTTTTGAGCCTATTCAAACCGATTTCAATAGAACTCGGTGTTGACCTCATTTATCTTTGACTTCCAAAAATGATAACCCCTTCAGTAGCGTTCGGGTATAGACGTCTCTGTCACTATTTGATTGGAGCAGTTTCGTCATTGTCAATGGTCTGGGGCGTGTAAACGTTTATCTTACTTCAAAGGCACTCTAAAGTTATCGTTTCCTTGAGTTGGTATGTTTATCGCCACAAGGAATGGGGCTTAGCATGTTGGTTGTCAAGACTCATGTCTGTTGACTTAAGACTTCGTGTGACAGCATTGACCGACTCTTCCTCATGAATTCGCAGACAACAACCCCAGATAAGCTCTAGATGCAAGATTAGAATTCTGCGGAGTTTCAACCTGCCGAGGAATTATCACCAAACATAAGGCAAAGCATCAGATGCCCCTTTTCATTACACGTAGTCTTTATTTGTCAATTGGACGCTATAGTCTGGCTTAAACGAACTGGGGCCGACATCCTCCAAATTCCTCAAACAATTTTCTCGCATTTACTTTTCAGGATGTTTTGCCTTCTTCTCTGCCTGAGACAAAGTATTGGAGGCATAAAAGTCTGCGCCAGCTGAGTCGCCAGCACCTTGGCCGCTCAATCCGTCGACGTGTGGCCGAGGGCCTTCATGTTTGTTATGCCTTTGCTTCTCAATATTTGAGAGCAGGTCGGAAGCATAGAACGAATCGTTGGGTTCGGTGAGATGTTTCACCGGTGGAAGTTTGGCGGGCTTGTTCATGTTGTAGTTGTTGTCTTCCTTTTGATTCTGGACCGCAAGTCGGCTGCTAGGGCGTTCATGCCTTCCTTCCTAGCGAATCATGAGTATTTCGTCCCCTTCTTGAGACTGGTCTTCTTATCTTTGCTCCAAGAACATACCTTTTTATACAGGCTACCACCCTGAAGAAACGACAAGGCTAGCACGCAGGCAACAATAAATATCAAAAGCGTGCAGCCACGAGAGTGCCGTGCCCTCGAAGCGCTGGAGGCCGAACCCATGATATCAACGCGTCTATTCGCCTTCAACTCGACCGCGACTGGGCAAGCCTTGATGATGCTGTCGAGAAAGAGAGAGTTGCTACACCGCAATGACCAGGCTATGAAATTGATGCTGGTCGTTCCGGTGCGAATGCCAGTGCCGTGTCATTGACAGCGTCGCAGAGACGTTTGAACACACAAGAAACATCAACTCTCTTCGTGATCTGCGTCCCGCCGAGGAAGATTCCGACGCGGCAGTCGCACAAGCGCTCAGCGAAGCGCCCGGGTCTGGTTTGGTTGTTCGACTGTCCCAGCACTTTGAGAGAAAGTTGTGCTTGTTGCCGCCCGTCGTGTACTCGTTTAAGCGCCAAGGCCTCGTCTTATAGGACGATTCTCAAATCTGCTACCAACAACGAAAGTCGGCTTCGATATCATAGGTCAGTCAACGTAGCGCCGTTGCGATTCCTTGCCGAAGCTGAGGCCCCTTGTTGCCTCTTTTGGGATCACCAGGCCGGGGGGGCCTGCCAACTTGACTGAGCTCCAACGATGATTTGGCAACCGCAGCAAACCATTGAGCTGATATGAAGCAAAAGTTGTTGGTGCCTCTGTTGGAGCCCGCGTTAAGATGGACTGCCCACCGCGGCGTTGTATTGCAGAACGCCTTGTCTGTCCTTTCCCGCCGCTCCTGCGTCCCGCTGCGCCTCTTTAGCCGTTTCGAAGTCTACGATATCCCCTTTGCTGGGTTTCCTCCTGATCTAGTTCTTTCTTGTCCCATCAACAACATCCATGATCCCGGATACACGATGGCGGTTCCTCCCTCGACGGTGACGGCCAACGGCCGTCCGACGGTGTACTACCCGCTCCCGACGCCATGGCCGCTCGGCCCCGGCTGCGCGTCTCGTACGTATCGCCAATTCGACCTTGGAACGATCCTCGCGTGGGACCCGTACTATGGAATGCACGTCGACTCTGACGCAAAAAGGTGCTACCCGCCGGAGGTGACATCGTGGTGGTTCCAGACGGAGGGACAGCCGACATCCATCGCACTGGGACCGACGTTTGCCTGCCCCGAGGCGTACACGGCTGCCCAGACGCTGCTGGAGGCTGGAGGCGTACAGCACGTCTACTGCTGTCCTTCGTACGTACAAGCGATGAAGTTTCCTTGTGTGTCCATGCCGAAGAGGGGGAAAGGTGTAACTGACACTCCAAGCAGAGCATACACATTTCACGTTCCGCAACCTACCAAGCCGGTCTTCCCTTCGCAGTGCCTTTCAACAGCGACAGCTGGACAGACAATCACGTACGACCAGTTGACATCGGCTGGGGATGGCATGACGTACGTGCCAACGTCAAGCGTGGTAAAATCAGAGGTGGTCTCCATTTGGGCGGTACCGGTAAACGGATACAACTTCCCAGTCACTACAACAAGCGTTGTGAGCACGGGAGCGACAATTACTTCCACAAATACGACATCATCGACCGCATCAGCAACCATGTCGGAGACTTCGTCAACTACAGAAGTAGCGGAAGTGGGGAGAGAGACCGGTCGAGAAAGCAGCACCCCGACGGGAACGCCTCTGGCAATGACAGTTGGTGTGTCAGTCGGGGCTGTCCTCGCGGTGTTGGCACTTATCGGTGCAGCTTCTATGCTTTGGAGAAGTCGAAGAAGACGAAAGGGAAGGGGGGGTTTGAACATGGAAAATAAGATCAGCGAGGTTGAGGGACAGCCTGTCGTCAAGCCTCTGTCTTTCCATGGCCGTCAATTCGAATTGCCAGCAGAGATTGCCCCCCAGCGGAATTATGAGCTATACGGCGACAACTTTCAAGCGAAATCAACGGTTTACGAGTTGCCTGGCAGACGAGAAAAAGGTTGATGTCCTCGACGGGGCAGGGTAGCATGTCGGAACGCCGCGGCTGCTCCTCAGTATGGGCAATGAGTTTGAACAGGACGTATAGAGTGTGTTAGATAAGCTTGAGGTCGCTGTCAGTAGTACATTTACCACTTCAATAATTCACATTTCAGGGTAAATACGATGCGCCTTCAGCACATGCAGCTACCCACAAGTGACCAGGAGGCTCGGCATTTGTTCAATAGTAAAGACCCCCGTCGCTCTGAGTGCGTCATTACGTATCGTTCAACGGGTATGTCTTCCCTAGACAGGTCTCTTCTTACGCTAGCAAGCTTTTCAAGGAACAAAGTGCACGAAACCTACCGCCTTGAACCTAAACCCCTAATAATGAAAACTTCCGGAAAGACGTACAAGCCATCTATGCCGGAGAAAACTCTCGGTGTCGAGGGCTTATGTAAAATACTCACGTGTCCCACTCCGAGATCCTCATGAGGGTGAACGAAAAGTATGACCAAGGGCACAAAACTTCCCCAACTCTCACCTCAAATCAAACCTCCATCGCCATCCAAGCTCAACTTTTGCACGAATCGAAAGCGAATCGATTACCTCGCGGGCTCTTTTCGATGCGTATACCCATCGACCCCAACATGACCGCAGTGTCCTCCGAAAGGCAGCACCCTAGTGCCAATGAACGAACACCGCTGCACAGGAAGAAGTCGAAGTTGAGCGAGGAGGAGGTGAAAATGTTTCGCGTCGTCGATCGCGTAGAACAACAAGCCGCGCTGCAAGTTCAAGCATTGCATCGAAGAGACTCTTGCTAACTGTCTAAGTAGGATTGGTCTTACCATTCTTATCCCACACATGGTCCATCTTCTCGCGTGTATATTTAGGTGGCGGGACGATAACAAGTTTATGGCTACGTGGTATACTTATGGTCTTTGCTTTACTTGCTACGCCGTCCAGGATGATCTGTCGGTGTATGTACCCCATAGATGGGCACAGATGAAGAATTGGGTCCGGACTTTCTGGGCAGGGTTTTCGACCGCGTAGGTCACACTTCCTCATATGGGCCCATGACCGTCGGGAACGCGGACCCATGGGTAACTGGGCCTCGTTTGGAGGCATTCGACTCCGACGAAACAAAGCTGTGAGAAGCGCTTGAGTCTTAACCAAGTTGATTTCTTCGAGGTTCCGTACTTGATAGCTATCATGGCAGCTTGAAAAAACCAGACCACTCTGATCCCCCCCCCCCCCCCCCCCTCTCTCTCTCTCTCTCACGCCCTGAAACATAGTCGAAAGCCGCTGGGTCTTTGTGATCCTGACAAGAGCTCTAGGATGGGGGCGACTCTAGACACTTGGGAGTGAGCTATAGCTTGCCATAACGATGAGGGGGAGACGACCCAGATTCAAGAGCCTGAGTCACAGAATAAAACTTGAATGACGAAAGAGAAGAAGTCCGGATCTGACATGCATGAGGCAATTCCTGACGCCATTTATTGAGTGGCTTGCTTAAGGTTCTATCGGTGAATGATATCTATTAGCGGCGCCATCGTACTTTCTCGCCATTATCCACAGACCCTCTCAATTTACATAACGTCAACCATGGATAATAGTTGCGTCCGTGTTGTGATAGCTGAAGCTATTTGTGGCTGCGTACGTAAGCAACTACTTACTTAAGCAGCTTACTTAAGCAACTTTACTCCATCTCCCACCCCTATAAAGGGGCCTTTACTTTTACTCTACTATATTATAGAACTTAGAAATTAAGTCGTTACTTTTACTTTACTTTAACTACTTATATTTAGTTATGTAATAGTTATAAGCCTAGTTTATACTATACTTCTAAACTACTATTTTTAAAATAAATATACTTATTAAGAAAATATTTATATAAATACTTTTTTATTATAATATTTTAATTCTTTAACTACTATTTTAATTTAACTATATTAAGCTTAACTTTAACTTCTTTTTTTTTTATTTTTCTATAAGCTTATAGAGTAGTACAACTACTCTATATAGTTTAAAAACGTTTAAATTAAAATAGTTATACAAGGGGTTTAGTTTTAACTTAACTTTAATAACTTAGTTTTACTAAATAAGTCCCTAAAGGAGGTATTTTTAATTTTATTTACTTAGTAGCTTTATAATTAAAACATAGAGGTAAAAAGAATTTATTAAATTTACTTTAACTTATAAAAGAATAGTACTACTAGGTACTAGTTTAGTACTTTAATTAAACACAAAGATAGTATTAACCTTATAGAGGCCCCTAGAGTATAAACTTGCTTTTAGAGTAAAGGGAAGTAGCCTAAAGGCGCCCTAGGGCCCTTTTTAAGTAACAAAACCCTAAGTAATCTAATACTTAATAGTAATAAACCTAAGCTAGAGTATAACCCACTTTTTACTAAATAAAGTAAAGGTACGCTTAATAACTATTTTAGTTATATTTTTAATAGAGTTATTAATAATAAAGTTTAAAAGTAAAAGGTAAAAGCCTTTAAAGAGATTAAGTTATATATTAATAAGTTAGTGTTTTTAGATATTTTTAAACTAATTTAATTTAAATTTTTTAACTAAAAAGATACTTCTTTTTATAGTTTACTTTAAAGCCTTTAAACTTAATACTCTTTAAGTAATACTAGTTTTTTAACTATAATATAATAAGAGTACTAAGTAATACTAAAAAAAGTAAATAGTAGTACTATACTAAGTATCTAGTTAAAGGAATTCTATACTATATACTTTTAAGTAATATAATACTACTTCTTAAATATAATAGAACTATTTATAGTTTAAAACTTTTTTTTTACTATAGGACAAAGGATTACTTTAGAATAAGTACAAAACAAACTTAAGTAGGTTTTTATAAAAAAGAGGCTTAATTAAACTTAAATTTTACTTAAGGACTATATATCTATATTTAAAGACTTTTTTTATAAAGACTTACTTTTTAAGTTTAAGAGTAAATTATTTAGTATTTTTTTAACCTTTACGGGTCACATTAATACTATAATTTTTAAAGCCCTACAATTCTTTACTACTAAATTTAAAGGGATTTAGTATATTTACAACTAAAACTACAGTTAGGCTTTTATAAACTATAGATATATTTACTTTATAGTCTTTAAGCAAAGTAACTATACTATTACTAAAGTTACTTTTAATAAAGCTAAAGAAATTTAAAGGAAATTTAATATAAAGGAGTACTAAAGCCTCTTAGTTAAACTTACTTAAGCTAGTTAAATTAAGGTTAACCCCCTTTATTACTTAAGTTTAGTATACTTTATTAAATAAAGGAAGAAAAAAAAGAAAAGTAAGAATATAAATACTTTAAATACTAAAGCTACTTTTAAGTTAACTCTTTTAATAGTATACTAAGTTATAGTTATAATTAGTAGTAAGTTAGTTTAAAAGGCTCTAAGAACCCCTACCTTACTTATATATACTATAAACGTTTTTTCTACTCCCCTAACTACTCTTTATACTTTAAGTATAAATACAGTATTTAATAACTACAGTATAACTTATTTTATTAATAACCTCTTTTTTTTAAAAAGGACTCTATTTGCCCCTTTAATAAAGAGGGATACGTTAAATTAAGAACTACTTTATACTTTATTTTAGTAATAAGTATAAGGGTTATAAAGAATATATTTAATAGCTTAAACGGGCTAAATACCCTTAACTTAATACTAATAAACGTTACTTATATAAAAAACTTCTACATAAACATTATTTCTAAAGTACTCTTATAAAAAAAAGGGTATTTAGTATATTAGTTATAACACTTTACTTTATATAGGTAATAATAAAAAGAGTTTTATAATTAAAAAGTTAGAAAGAAGAATAAATATTATTTTTTTTAAATTTAAAGTTACTTTTTTTTATTTTATATCTTTATATATCTCTATTAACTTTATTATAACTATAAACATAACTATATTAGTTATAGTCTTTTAAAAGTTTTACTACTAACTAAGAGACTATAATAATAATCCCTTTATATAATATCTTTATTCTAGCTACTTAGGACCTAAGGTACTTAACTATTTTTTATATAACACTTAGGGGGTAAGACTTAAAGGCCTAATATACTTTTAGTATAAGTATTATATAACAACTTATACTATTTAAGTAGTTTTAAAACAAACTTTTAAAAGTTAAGTTATATAGCTATACAAATAAATATCTTAGAACCTTTTTAACTACTCTAAGGGGTATAATTAAAGTTACTAGCTTATAGTAATTAAAGACAAGTATACTAACTACCTTTTTACTTTTTTCTATATTAATAAACAATATAAATTTATCTTTTATATACTAAAGATATTTAAATATTAAGTAGCGAAGTAGTATAGTATATTTATTTATAAACTTTATTAAAATATTAAATACGTAGTAATTATAATATATAGTTATACTAAGTATTAGTAATGGGTTCTAAAAAAGGGAATTAAAATTAAAATAACTTTATTATATATAAAAGAACTAAATAGAGGGGGTAAGTATGCTAGATAAGAGATAATACTGTGAGTTATTAAGATATTTACTTTATTTAGCCTTTCCTTTATTTTATAGGTAGAAGTAGCTATAGCTACGGCCTTTTTTTATAATATAAGTTCTTTTAAGTAAAGAGTATAGCTTTTTTTAATTTAAGTTAAAAAGGCCTAGTTTTATTAGTACTTTTATTAGTAGTAACCCTTTTATTAGGCCCTTTTAATACACGACCTTTATTTTTACTAAGGCTAGATATATATATATAGTTATAAAGTATACCCCTTTAAAAAAGATTATAAAGTAAATTAAAGAAGATGTGACTTTAAGGTAGAAGTAAGAGTATATTTTAGATACCTTATAGAATATATTTTAAATACTTATAACCTTTATTAAATCTAAGTACTTTTATTTAAATAAGTTATTATTATATATAATATAACTTTTAATAAAATAAAGTTCTATTTAAAGCCTAATATAAAGGTAGTAGAGTAAGGTAAAGTAGTCTATACTATAGTTAAGGTTATTTAGGAGCTTATTTTTTTTTAATACTAAGCTTTAAGTTTTAGGTGTTTTTAAAATAACTAATACTTTATTAATATATAATAAAGAAAAGCTATTTTTATTAATACTTACTTTAGTAGTTGAGAATTTAAGTAAGGGTATTTTAGAGGTTAATTTAAAGTTGTTTAATTGGTATAGGGAGTGGCTATTAACTCCGGACCTTACGCTAGTACTTAAGGAGACTTAGGATTATGTATAGAGAGTAGAGAGCCCTGTACTTAATATAAGAGTATATTAGGCTTATGAGTTATTATTATTCTCTAACCTACTTTTTACTTTAAAAGTTAATTCTTTTTATAAAAGGATTAAAGATAAAATTATTATAGTAATTAATACTAAGGCTTTGTAAAAACTAGATATAGAGACTAAATTTTTTTTACTTTAGGAAGGCGACTTGCTTTTTCTCCTAATATAGCTATATATAGATTTAGAGGAAATAAGTAGTTCTTTAGAGGGATTAGAGTAGGTATATAATTATAAAGATCTAGGTTAACTTAAATTAAAGCTGTAGAGATTACTGCGCTTTTATAACTACTTTATGTTTTTTAATATTAAATATAACTAAGACACTTTTTTTAATATATATATACTAAATTATAACTGTGTTTTAAAAGAAGTAATTTAGGGATACTATATGTATTACTGTGTAGTTTTTATTTTAATTAATAAAGTAAAGTAAGTTAAGTTAGTTATACTAGACATAAGGGTCTACTTAAGCTAGCTTAGTAAGGCTTTAACTATATACTAGAGTATTTATTTACTGTTACTAGAGCTAAAGGACTATTTTTATAAAGTAGTTAATAAGGAGGTATTTAAGTTTAAAGAGATAGGGGTATAAAAGGTTATTAATTCTTATAAGGTTAAAGTAAAGTTAATTTTTTTTAAGTAGGTATTTATATATAAATTTAATAAGAATAGGTATTTTTAGTACTATAAAGTAAGGTTTTATATTTATAGGGATCTTTAGAAAAAGTATCCCTTTAAGTAGACCTATATAGCTATACTTGTGGTTTATACTTTTAGAGTTACTATAGCCTTTATAGTATAATTCGACCTTAAAGTCAACTAGTTTAATATAGTTAATATATTTTTAAACACTAAGAGGGGACCTAATAACCCTTTAGTTATATACTACCTCCCTAAGGGCTTTAAGTAAAATAGTAAGCTCTTTAAACTTTATTACGCCCTTTACAGCTTAAGGGATGCCCCTCTCCTTTAGTATAAGGAGTTCTTTTTAACCCTTTAAAGCCTTGGGTTTATACTAACTAATAAAGACCTATACTTTTTTTTAGAGTTGTAACTACTGTGTACTTGTTTTTTTTTATATAGATAATATTTTTATTATAAACTATAGGGATAATACTATAAAAGTAAAGTAAATTATTAAGGGTATTAAAGTAAAGTATAAACTTAAAGAATAAGGAGCTATTAAGTAGTACTTTAGAATCTAGGTTATTTATAATTATAAAGTAAAAAAGATTTATTTTGCCTACGATTAGTATATTTAATACGTTATAAAGAAGTTTAGCCTTATAGACTCTCACTACCCTTTAACTCTATTACTACTTACCCCCTTTAAAAAAAATACTAAAGACCCTATTAGTATTAATATAAAGCTATATTAAAAAAAATTAGTTTAATTTTATATACTATAATTATTATTAGTCTATTAAAAAGAACTAAAAATAAAAGTAAAAAGAGACAAAAGGCAGAATTAAACCTACAGCCTCTAGCTCTAATAAGCTAGACTCTAAACTACTAGGTCAACTACTATCAGATTTCGCATATATTTGTATGTATATAAAGCTATACCTTAAGGGCCCTTAACGCGTTTTTCACTTTAACAGCACTATAGGTATTTAAACCCCCTAAACATAGCTACAGCCTTTAAAGCCAGTAAAACGTTACTCTAGAGTGGCTATTAGCCACCTTAAACACCAAAATCCACCTATACGTTATAGTATACTAGTAGCTTTAAGCCATATAATTTAATACACCTCCCTAGTAAGGGCCTCTTAAGGGCCTTATTAAATCTAATTATAAACAAAATTACGTACTAACTACACTTTAACTACTCTATAATTACTTTTACATAACTCACCTCCCTAAAACTATAATTCCTTTAAAGTCTTTATCTTAAGTAGTCCTATTATCCTTATTAAACCTTTATCCCTATAGTAAAAAAAGTAATACTGTTTTTAAAGCACTTAAAAGCTACAATCCCTTTTATTTATTCCTTATTAATAAAGTTAAGGCCCTTATAGCATTTACTTTAAAACTTAGTATTATAAAGTACTTAAAGTTAAATTATTTAATTTACTATATTAAGTTACTTAAAGAAGAATTTAAAGTAGGCGCTAGTAAGTAGCTTTATAAGGCCGTTTACTATTAACTATACTATAGGCTAATATTTAACTTTAATACAGCCTTTTTAAGCTTTTTAACGTAACTAGTAGTTATAAATATTAATATAGTAAAGCTTTATATATAGTTAAACTATCTCTTTATTAATAAGATAAATTATTTATTAATTATTATATTAAATGTATATACTTAGTATAGTGGTGTTAGGAGTAGGAGTGGTGCTAAAGGTCTACTTACTAAGGTTTATACAAAGTGTAGTTATTAAATAGTTTATAAAAATAGCCTCTTTAGCTACTTAAAAAAAAGCAAAAAGCTCAGCCTTAGTTATTAACGTAGTTATAGTATTCTATTTATTAATTTACTACTTAATAAAACTACTAAAAAGTTTAATTATAAATACTTAAAAGCTTTTATAGTTTAGTGTATTATTAGTAAAACTAGTATCTAAAGTAATTACTAAACCGTTGTTAGGACCGCCTTTTTTATAACTAAATTTAAGGTAAAAAGTGCGCTTTATAAAAAGGTATTTAATTACTTATTTTACTTTTTTAAAGTACTTAAGACTAGGGTTATAGTTAAAGCGTATAAAACGGCTTACTATAAGGGCCACGTCCAGCTTTATTATTATTATACTATATATAATTAAACTAATATTACTTTAATAATAATTAATATTTATATATAGAGCAGAGCCCTTATAAGGGAATAGCTTAAATAATTAAATTAAAGAAGTATATAGTCGCTTTACTTATAAGCCTTACCTTTTTAAGTACTTAATAACTTTATTAATATAAATAAACTATAAGAGTTAAAAGTACTTTATAGTATAGTTGCAGATAACTTTAATCCCTAAGAACTATTATAAGTCTTTACCACCCTTAAAAAAGTATTACTTTTAAAGTACTCCTATAAGTAAAAGGGCCTCTTTACAGTATTTAAAAGGGAAGTATAGAACGCAGTCATTAACGTAAAAAAAAAAGGTAATACAGCCGCGTATCTAATAGTAATTCTCACCCACTATACACTCTAACCTAAGCTCTTTTAAACCAGCTTCTAAATAGCATTACTATAGGAGTAGAGAGTAGCGTAAGCCGTAAAGTACTTTATTAAACTTAAGGATATACCCAGGCTTTTAATACCTAGGGAGTATTTATATATAAACGTCTTTATTAAGCAGAACCCGTACAAACGCGTTTACTACATTATATTATAAAAGCTTAAAATTAAAGTAGTTTATAATAGCCATAAGTATTTAAAGTAATATACTAGTAAGTATTAAAGTATAAGTATTTTATTTATTTCTTAACTACTAATTACTATATATAACAAGGTACGCTTTAATTTTAAAGAGCCTCCTATACTTATTTAACTTATACGTATATACCTAATAGTATTCTAGGATCTAAAAGCCATTAGTAGTACTCTTAAAAACCTCTTTCTAAGAGTTAGTCTTATAATAGCTTTATAAATAGTTCACCTTAGTTACCTATATTAAAATCGTATAATAATAAACTAATACTTTTAAATAAGACATAGGTAGGGGCTAAAGCTTTTACTAGGGGGTACTAGGAGCGGGAACTTTAGTCTGCAGTTAGTATAGCGCTTTGCGCTTACTTAACAAAATCTAAGCACCTACAACCCCTCTCTACAGCCAAATCTCGCTATTAAAGTATTTAATATCTACGTTTTAGGGCGCCTCTATAGTATATTAAATACTAGGGGTCCCCTTTAACGGGTTATAAGTAACTAAGTAGTTAGTCTAGAAGTAGCTTTACTATAAAGTATTTTAAAACAACAATAGAGTACTAGTTAAAAAGGCGGCTTTATAAGACGTTTGTTTATATTAGGGTATATAAGCTACTAAGGCAGCTTAGTTTATAGGCTTAGTTATAAATATAGACTAGTAAGGGTTTATAGAGAAAAGGTTTTTATTTACTAACTCAACTATAATCCACCTCCCTAGGCGTTAGTCTTTTTTAATTAGTACTTAAAAGAACGAAATAGGTAAGTTAAAAGGGATAAGTAAAAGTTTAAAGTAAGTAAAGGAATATTTATAGTTATAGGGTTTATTATTATTAAGGGTAGTATTACTTAAGTTAAGTTTATTAAAAACGTTATTAGGGGAGTTTATAAAAGGAAATACTTTATTATTTTTTTTATTTAATAAAGACAAGTAGAACTACGTCTAAGAGTTAGTTTTACTAGCCGCAGCAAGGCTTTTTTAAACCTACTTAGTAATAGCTTAAAAGTTAAAGTTATTATAGTTACTAGTAAGTAAATTTAAGTTACTATTATAGTATTCTCTTTTATTAAATATAATATTATATATAGTAACAATCTTCCTAGTTATAGGGTTCTATATTTAATACTAATTTATAAATATATAACTAACAAGAAAGTCTACAAAGGCACAGCTACAAAGGTAGTTAAAACACTTCTTTTTAAGCTACGTAGTAGCTATAAGGGTATACGCCTTATACCTATATAATCTTAGGTACACAAGGTTTAGTTTTATAGTCTTATTACTATAGAGCTATTAGTAGAGTATTTTATATAGGGTTTTTTAACTAAAGGCCACTTAAAGTATATAGTTATAAAAATAAGTTACTACTTTATAGATATTAAGCTATACTTTATAAAGCAGTTTACTACCTTTATATATTATTTAAGCTTTTATTTTAATTATAGCACTAACGCACTCAGCACTACTATTTTAATTTTATATATACAGAGTAAATAACTTAATACATTTATTATGCCTTTAGAGGTTATTTATAAAGTAGTAGTACCTTTTAATTTTACTATCGTACTTAAAAACAAGTATTTTAATATTATATTAAACCTTTAAAAGCAAAATAAACTTCTTAAAGACCTTAGCAAGTATCTTTATACTATAGTTATATAAGTAGTAGTCCTACAAGTACTATAAGACGCAGTTAATAAACACTAATACGGATATAAACTTACTATAACTTTTAGTATATAAGTAAAAGTTAAACGTAATACACTTACCAGGGCGGACATACGTATTACTCTTCTACAGCTTATAGTTAATAATTCACCTTACTTTACTAATACTATAAGTATTATAACTTAAAAAGGTATTACTAAGTACTGTTCTAGGGGTAATAGAGATTTAGACGCTATAGGCTAATAAAGAAAGGTGCTAGAGTAGTTTAGGGCCGGGGTAGCTAAGCTACTAGTACTACGTTTCCTTAAAGCCTTTTAAAAATCTTTATTTTTATTAAAAGTACTTTATTCAACAGCGCAGAGTATATATATACTAAACAACCTATACAGAGTCTTTACATACAAGCGCCTCATTAAAAAGCTTATTATACTCTAATACTCTTTAATTATATATAGTTTTAACAAAACTAAAAGGGGAGTAATTAAATCTATATAGTATAAAGTACTACTTAGGGCACTTATCCCACTAGTACCCATACTTATAAAATTAATTATAAAAAATAAAGTTAATTACTATAAATATACATAATACAACATTATATAAGTATAAACTAAATCGTTCACTATTAACTAATATAATATATATACTTATATCTCTATATCCTTTAATCACAAGGGGCTTTAAACTAGCCTATAAGTAATTACTTATACTAGCTACTTAAAAGTTATTAAACTATTATTTATCTTTAAAAACATAAATAAACACACTAAAGTTAAAAAGGCAGGAGTCCCTAAGGAGATATAGTAATAGACTTTTATATTAAGCAGCCTAAAACACTACAAATAAATACTTAATACTCCCTACACAACAACTATATAGTTACTAGCCTTAAATCTCTCTAACACACTAAATTAGCTATTTATTATTTACAAGGTTCTTTTTAGCTCTCTTACAGTAGTAGTTAAGCAGCTTCTACCCGTTATATACACACTTTAAAAAAGTATAAAAGTAATTTTTAAAGTAGTAGTATATAAAGTATACTAAATAAAAAGGGGCTAATAGAATAAAGGGAGCGGGAGATACTAACAAAGTTTTATTCTACAATTTTTTTAAGTTAGTATTATTATATTTATAGCTACTAAAGCACTTAAAAGGGCTATAGAAAGCTACTTTATTAATAACAAAAGCACCTTATATACTTCTCCCGCGTTCTATAGACTCTAGTATCTATTTAATCACAATAGTTATTTTAGTAACAACTTTATTAAAACTATAATCGTCCTAGTCGTTACTTATCATCATACAACAGCTCTTAGCCTAAAATTAAAGTAATAAATAATTAAAAAAACAAAGTAACTTATAAATCCATAAATCTCCTTTACAAGCCACTTTAAGCCTAATAGTACAACTCTCGTATATATAGTTAACCTACATTATAAACTATTTAACTATAGTAACTCTTATTATAAACTACTTATTATAAAGCACAGTAAAGTAGTTAATATAAAGCTAGTTAGCGCATTAGTAGTATATACTTTTTATAAGTCTAAAATACTTATAAAGGTTTCAAATCCAAACTACTAGCCCTAAAGTACTTAAGTAGTACTAAATCCTAAACTTTTTAATAATAGTACTTTATATTTAAAAAACAATAGTATTCTTAACTTTTTTTTACTCTTAGTACATTACTTTTATAGTACAGTATAGAAACAAAAAGTTAATATAGTACTTAAGAGCCTTCTCAAAAAGGTCAACTATTATCTTAACACAGTAGTAATTTACTATACTAAATAAAAATAAAAGGTTCTTTCCTAAAGGCACTTAAAAAAAAGGATTCGTAATAAACTTATCCGCTCTAAATCCTACAGTTTAAAAGTAAAGGACTCTTAACTTAAAACTACAGTAAGTAACAGACTTTAAGTAGTTACTAAAGCACAGCTCCCAGAGCAGAGTATTACTAATAAGGGGCTCTAGATCCACAGAGGTTAAGTTAAAAGCTTTCCACACATCAAGGGTATTCATAAACACTTAAAAGTCATAAAGCCACAAGTACCAAGTAGCTAGACTATTAAAAATAGTTTTTTAAGGAGTTAAAAGGACGTTTATAGTAATCTTTGTATTTAATAAAGTAATTTAAAAACAATTAATTATATACAATAAAGGGGGTAGTAAAATAAAACTCTTAATTATTAAATTTTGTATATATTTATATATATATAAAACTATACTCTAAGGGCCCTTAACGCGTTTTTCGCTTTAACAGCACTATAGGCATTCAAACCTCCTAAACACAACTACAGCTTTTAAAGCTAGCGAAACATTACTCTAAAGCGGCTATTAGCCACCTCAAACACCAAAATCCACCTATACATTATAGTATACTAGCGGCTCTAAGCCACATAATCTAACAACTACCAATAGTAGAATAAACTACTCTAAATGTCTCTTATCAACCCCTCTAGGGTACTCGTGGCCAACCACAACCCTCGTAGCCAACCACAGTGCCCGTGGCCAACCACAGTAAATGCAACCAACCACACGCAGGGCCTAAAGCCACTTAGTTAAACTATACATAATATACTAAACCCTAAAAGAACTAGTACTTTAAAAACTAGGCCTAAAGGGTAAGACACTAGGCCTATAAAAAGTAGGGCTTCCCCTAGCCTATAGGGGTCTAAACTTCTACTTTTTTAGTAAGTAAATAATACAGTAAAATACTAATATAATACTATTACTACTATAATAATACTTTTATCTCTTTTATTTATATATTATATACTAAACCTATTTCTTTACTAACTTTATTAAACCTAATATTACTATAAAAGTATTTAGTAATCTTAATACTAACCTTAATACCCTTATACCTATACTTATAGGTTATAAGCCTAACTTATTAACTAACTTAACCTTCCTAACTAATTACAAAAGTCTATTTAAATCCACTTATTTAATAACTAACTTTATTTTAACTATAAAAGACTAAAAACTATAACTAATACTTATAAATTACCTATAATTTAAGTCCCTAAGTAACTAAAAAACCTAGTTTTTAAAAAATCCTTAAATTATCTAACCTTTTTTAATAAATCCTTAATAAATCCTTATATACACCTACTATAGCAAACGAATTTTTAAACAATATTTAATTAATATAACCTATACAGAAATTAAGATTATAGTAGTTTTTACTATTTAGCTTAACTAATAAAAGCTACTATAAGTTAATATTAATAACTCTAAAGTTATAGACTTTAAGTCTATTAACTATAATAAACTAACTAAGATAGTTAAAAAAAATATAGTAGGACTTTATAGTTTTAACTATTTATTTAAACTACTTAGTTAGCTATATAATAAGTAGTTTACTCCTATTATCTTAAAAAAATAACTCTTAGGTTTTTAAGAGTCTACTTAGTTTTAGTTATTTAAATAAAAAAAACTTTAAACTTATAAAACATAAATAAAATCACTATTCTAAAGCTAAAAGAACAATTAAATTATTAAATATAGTCTTTAAAATTCTATATAGTACTAACTAATAAAAATCTAATAATAAATTTTACTAAACTACTAAATAATAAGAATAAAGATCTAAATAATAAAATATTAAGTTATATAAAACTTTTTTATAAAAATGGCCTTTTAAAAGTTATAAAAGACTCTAAAATAGCTCTAGAAGTTTAAAAAAGCTTAAAAAAACTATATTAACTAAAAGGATTTATAAACAAGTTTCTTACTTATAAAGAGTTTTTTAATACTACTTTTAAAAACTTTAATACTTTTAAAGAATACCTTAATAAAGTTAAAGAACTTATAAATAATTTAGCTTTAAATAACTTAGCTTTACTTAAATAAGTAATTATAACTTAGGTTTTAAATAGTTTAAATAACTCTTATAAGGGGTTTATAACTAATATAACTTAATCTTTAAAAAAAGACTTAAAAGCCTATACTATTAAGTCTTTATTCGCTAATTTATTAAATAAATCTAAAAAAAAGAGTAATAATAACTCTATATAATTCTTTAAGTCTTAAATTAAGTTTAAAAAAACTACTAAACTCTAGAAAACAAAACTAGGTTAATACTATAACTACTATAAGAAAATAAACTATAGAGAATATTTATAGATTTTTATATCCTAATAAAGCTCTTAATTAGTTTAAAAAAAATATTAAAAAGAAACAACCCCTTTATAAATAATAAAAAAAAAAAAGAGTTAAAAAATAGAATAAAAGAAAATAATAAGTTAATATGATTATTATAATATTAATATACAATTCTAATTAAAAAAATTATAATTCTTTAAACTTAATAAATATTAACTTAATAAAAAGACTTAAATTCTAATATAAAATTTAAATAAAAATTACCTCTAAAACCCCTATTGTATATGATTTAAAAATAACCTATGTACTGATAATAACAGACAATTAAATAAAGACTTTAGTTATTTCTGCTTATAAAAAATAACTATTTTATTTAGACTTAGCTATAATAATGTAACTAATAATCTATCTCTACTTAATAATATTAAAACTATTAGAAATAAGGTTAATAGGTAAAGTAAATCGTTTTTTTTTACTTATAAAAAGATGAATTTAACTACTATAATAATATATTATATATTTATATTATAAAAGATATTTATTATATACTTAAACTAAGTATTAATCTTTTAGATTAATAAGACTATAAAATAAATTATAGCCTTAATCTACTATAATAAACCTATATATAATATAATTAAAAACAAAGTCCTTTTAGTAAGATAATAAAAAAGAATAACCTCTACTTCTTTGTATGTACAACGAAGAAATAATTAATATAATAAAAGATACTATAAAAGTCCCTAAAGGATTGATTAAACCTAAAACTGTCTTAATATAATAAAGCTATAGTATAACTAATTAAACTATATAAACTAGTAATCTTTATTTACTATTAAAAATTAAACTAAAATTACGTATAAAAGAGCTACCGTAGAGGTATTTTATAAGCACTACAAACCTATTTAAAAAGAAAATTTACTAATACTATAAATAAAGTTTAGTAATTACACAAAAAACATATACTTCTTTTAATTACATTAAACTTATATAGGCTAATTATACTTAAAATATATAATAATTATAAATAGTTTATACTATTTATAGATAAAAAGACCCGTTTATATAAATAAATTATTAAAAATAAGGAATCTAAAGAGGTTTTACTACTTTTAAGGAATTTAAATCCTTAACTAAAAATAATAAAAATAAGTATAAAAATTAATTAATTTAATATAGATAGTAGTAAAGTTTAATAATAAAAAGAATAAAACTATATATATAAAGAATAGTATAACTTATAATATAAAACTACTTTATGCATGAGCTTAATAGTATTATTAAAAGGAATAATATATAATATAATAAATAAAGTAAGGGCTATGTTAATAAATGCTAATATTAACTTTAAACTATGAGCTTTTTTAGTAGCTATATATTTATATAATAAAACCTATATAAAAGTATCATTAAAACATATATAAATTAAGAGAATAATATAAAACCCTTTTTAGATTATATAAGGGTTTGGGGGAGTATTTGTTACTATAAAAATAAAGAACCTAATACGTAAAAGCTTGATAATGAAATGGGGTATAATTTTTAACTATAGTAATAATGCTTATGGAATATAGGAATTTAAAAGAAAATGAAGTTTTTTGGTTTAGAGACGTTAAAGTATTTGAATATTTTATAAAAGATATTAATAATAATAATTAAAAACTATTTATACTAAATAAAATAAATTATTTATAATTTAGTATAACTAAAAGTAGAAAAGAATTTTAAAGTAATAGTTTCTTTGAGATAGACTTAGATTATAATAATATTAATAAAATTAATAATAATAATAACGCTCTAAATTAACTATAAATCCCCTATATGGATAAAGAGATTTGGGAAAGTTATAGATGGGTTGAAAATTAAGAATATATATTATTTATAATAAAAAACTACTTATTTTTAAATATAATATTTGTTATTAATAGTTTAAAGAATAAAATTTTTTATATACTAAGTATTAATAACTTAAATAAACCTACTATATATAAATAAGTTTTAGAATTTAACGATTTATAAGACTAAATTTAAGTTATATATAAGGAATTAAATATATTAATTAAATTAAATACTTAGAGTATTATTAAAAAACTATAATTTATTAAACCTTTTAGAAGTAGATAGGTTTATAAAAAAAGATATGTATGATATTAATACTAAGTTAAAACATTAATAAATATAAGGCTTGTTAGGTAGTACTTAGAGTTATAATTAATATATGAGTGTGATTACTAGAAACACCGAGTGCTACCTATGACCCCCCCTCGAATATAAACTATTATTTTTAATAGTTATATAAAATAATTAGGATATTAAATAATAAATATTATTATTATGTTTATATATTATAATATTAATATAAAGAGATATACGGTTAATTACTTATTGGTTTTTTTAATAATAATAATAATAAATTAGTTTTTAATAAAGATTATAAAGATTTTAATAAAGGATCAGTTTATAAACTAAATAAAGCTTTATACGGTTTAAAATAAAGTTCTGAAACTATAGTATAAGTATTAAAAGATATACTTAAAAGGAAGCAATATAGCAGCATGATGAGTTATTTTATACTTAATAAAAGAGGAGTTAAAGCTATTATGGCTTGTTGTATGGATGACTTTTTAGTTGTTACTCTAACTCTAAAATTACTAATAGTATAATTAATAATATTTTTTAAAGAAGATTAATATCTAAAACTACAGGGGTACTTGAAACCTTTTTAGGTGTTGAAGTAGAGATATAAATAGGGAAAATAAAACTCATTTTTATATTAGCTTTAAATATAATAAAAACTATTAGTTAAAACTCCATAATAAAACCTACTTATAGGTATTTAATGCTTATAAATAATAATATGGAGTGGTAGGAAAATATGGTTAAGCTACTAAAGAAGAAATAAAATAATTTTAATAAGAGATAGGCTTTTTAATATATTCTGCTTTAAAAACTAGGTTAGATATAGTTTTTATAGTTATATTATTAGTTTGTTATATGAGTAATTTTTTTAAAGAGTATTTTATTGTTCTAGATTGGTTATAGGGATATTTAAATAAATTCTTTAATTTAGGGATTTTATATGACTATTTTATTAAATTTGAAATAATAGGATTTTTAGACTTTAATTAGGCTAAAGATTTTAATAATAGAAAATCTACTACTGGCTATTTATTTTACTTAGGATTTTATAATATAATTAGTTGGAATACTATAAAATAAAAAATAGTAGTTTTATTTACTTGTAAAGTTGAATATATGGCTTTTACTAAAGCTATTAAAAAAGCTATATATTTATATAACTTTTATAATTATATATTTAAATCTTTAAACTTTAAAAGTTTAGATAAACTTAAAATTCTTATAAATAATGAAGTAGCTTAAAAACTAGTTGAAAATCCTGAATTTTATAAAAAGGTTAAGTATATTGATATTAAATATTACTTTATAAGAAATATAATAATTAATAATAAAGTTTTATTATTTTATATATTTACTAAAAATAATTTAGTTAATGTTTTTAATTAAACCTACAGGTAAAATAATATTTAATAATTATATAACTACTTTAAGTATAAGTAGACTATAGTTTTTCTTTCTTTTCAAAAATAAAACTAAAATAAAAAGATATATAATTTATTAGAGACAAGATTAAAAATAAATAACTTATTATATTAAAAAAAAAAGGTTTTTTGTGTAATATATATTTTTTTTTATTTTTACTTTTAAATATTTTTACTTAAAAAGAAAAGGTTTTTATAGAGTTTTTATATAGAAGTTTTTAATACTAAAGAAGTCTTTTATCTTACTTAAGAACGCTAAGATTTGTAATAAATTAAATTAATATATATACTCTTGGGGGGATATTAATTTATTAAAAGAACTAAAAATAAAGTAAAAGAGATAAAAGGTAGAATTAGACCTATAGCCTTTAGCTTTAATAAGCTAGACTTTAAACTACTAGGTTAACTACTAATAGTGGAATAAACTACTCTAAATGTTTTTTATTAGCCCCTCACAGGTGCCCAGCGCTTATAACCCTCGTGGCTAACTATAGTGCCTATAGCTTCTTATAAATATGGCTAACTATACACAGAGACTAGAGCTACTTAGCTAAACTGTACGTAACGTATAGCGCCTTAAAAGGACTGTGGTGGCGAGCTAGGCCTAAGGGTAAAGGTACTAAAACCTATAAAGGTAGGGCTCCTCTAGCCTATGAGGTCCTAGACTTTACTTTTTAGTAAGTAAGTAATACAGCAAAACACCAATACAACACTATTACTACTATAATAATACTTCTATCTCTTTTATTTACATATTATACACTAAACCTATTCCTTTACTAACTCTATTAAGCCCAATATTACTATAAAAGTATTTAACAATCTTAATACCAACCTTAATACCCTTATACCTGTACTTACAATTATAATCCACTTTAATATAGTTTTTATTTATACTATTTTTTTAAGATTCTTAATAAACCCTTTTTATAAATACTAAATTACTATAAATTAAGTTATTTATTACTTATACTATACTTACTACTTCTTACTTTATTATAGTAGCTTAGAGAGTAGGGGAGTATAGGTACTTTTAATTACTAGAAATACTTTATTTATAAATAACAAGGAAATATAAAAGTTGTTTTAGGGATATATTATTTTACTTTTTAATAGTCCTATTTAATAAAAAGCTATAAAGTAAAATACTATAACAACTTTAATAACTAAGACTAAGCTTTTTAGCTTTAAGTATATTATAAAAAAAATAATTACTTTTAAAAGGCTTTTTAGAAACTTTAAATTTAAACTAAGTAATATATAGTAAATCTACTATAATAACTATTAAAATATACATAACACCTATGATAAGAGGAGAGAATATTTTAATAAGACTTTACTATATTAATATATAAAATATGTAGTTTTATTAAGAGTATACTAAAAAGTTATTTAATATTATTTATATATTAATTAATAAAATACTTATTAATAGCCTTACTAAAGTACTTTTTTATTTAAAGTTTAAATAGTTTAAAGTACTTTTTAATTTTTAAGATATTAAGTTATATATTATAGGGAGTAAAGAAAATGTATAAAGCGAATATGGCCTTGGGTCTATATTTATTTAATTCTTTTTAATTTAAAGGCTAGGGAGTGTAAAAAGCTTTTATAAAAGAGCTACTACTATACTATACTAAGTACTACTACTATACTAAATACTACTACTATTATTAATACTACTACTAAAGTGGACTTATACTTTTATTATTACTACTACTACTAAAGTGGACTTATACTAAGTTAAAGTTGAGTGATACTACTATTACTAAAGTGGATTTATACTTTTTTATATTTAGTTTATAAAGTATTTTTAAATATATTTAATATAAACTAAAATAAGGAGGCTATACTTTAGTTAAGGTTAATTATAATTAGAGTATTAAGGTTTATTTAAGTAATAGTTAAATATAAAGGTTTTTTATTATAAGTAGGAGAATAGTTTTTAATACTTACTTTAATTACTTTTTTAGGGGTTTATAGGGTAATAGTTACTTTAAACGGCTTTAAAGGAGTTATTTTTATAAAGGTTATTTTAACTTTAGGAGCTAGTATTAGAGAGGTTAAAGTTTTTCTTTTTTTCTTTTTTAAGGGAGTTAACTTTTAGTTACTACTTTTATCTTTTAGTATAAATACTAATAAAAGCTAGGCTTTTATATTATTAAGAACTATAAAAATAATATATTTAAAGTCCCTATACTAAGTTATAGTTTTTATAATAAAGAACCCGTTTTATTAGTATTAAGTAAAGTTATTACTAAAGAAGGGAGTATAAAGTTTTTTTTTATTTTTATAGTAATAATACTTTAAGTTATTAATTAAAGTATTATATATACTAAGGTTTTTATTAATTAGTATATTATAAACGTACTAAATATAAATAAGAGTCCTAAATTAAATACTTTTATTATTAAAAACTACTATACTTTTAGTTATATTAGAGTAAAATTAGTAATTAAATTAAAAGAATAATATAAAAAAACTAAAACTTACTATAACTACTTAGGAGTAGCTTAGGTATTTTAAGAGTAAGGGGAGGGGCGTTAGTAAAAGGCTCTAAACCTTTTTTCTTTATAACTTCTTTTTAAACTATAGTAGGCTAGTTAATAAAGGTGGTATTAGCTGCTTTTTTAGTACAGTATAGAATTATTTAAAATAGTTAGTATAGACTTATAGTAATAAAAATAAAGGTAACTTACCCTAAAAGGCTATAAACTCTTTATAGTTAGTTAGCTAAGTAGCTATAAGAGTAAGGTGCTTTTTTTTTTAGAGTTTATATAAATATAAAGTTAAATATAATTTAACTAAAATAGTAATAAATAAATTTATTATTAGGGGGAGTAGGAGTAGTTTTTTATTTAAAAGGCTCTATAGAGCCCCCCTTACTATTAGTGTTATTAAGTTAGTTTAAATTAAAATATATATTAATTTAAGTAATAATAATATAAAAAGGAAATAATTAAATATACTAATAGTAGTTTTAGTAGTTATAACTATAGCTACTATAGTAGCTACAGCTTCTTTATTAGCCTTGTTCTTTATATACTTTATAGTACGCACTATATAGGTAGGCTTAGTTTACTTTTTTTAGAAGTATTATTAACTATTATACTATATAAACTATTAAAATACTGTGTTTTAAACTAAATACTATTAATACTTTTAAACTATATAAAGTAGAGTATTATAGTATTAGGAGTAAAATTAAAAGTATTTATACTTTATATAAATATTA
Source organism: Colletotrichum brevisporum (assembly GCA_030770045.1). Lineage (NCBI taxonomy): Eukaryota > Fungi > Ascomycota > Sordariomycetes > Glomerellales > Glomerellaceae > Colletotrichum > Colletotrichum brevisporum. Next base: position 10,010,544 of record JAUGSI010000001.1, on the reverse strand, counting down.
TTATTAAAGGAAAAAAAGAAAAGAAATTAGGGCCCTTAGAGGATTATTATTTATTTATTTTAAGCTAGGTATTTACTTAAATCTAGCTAATTAAAGGTACTTAAGGATATTTACTAATTTTTTTACTTACTTTTTATTATATAAATAAAAGTATAACTACCCTAGTAATAGTAATAAAAGTATTATAATAAAGTAAGAGTAGTATTAATAAAGTAAAGGGATTTTTATTTTATTTATTAGTCTTTTTTATAATATAAAATCTTTTATTTATACTCTTTTTTATTAAATATTAATATAAATATTTTTAGTTATATATTAAAAGGCTATAAGTATAGTATTTTTAAACTTCTTTTAAGTCTAGGGGGGTATATTATAATAGTTAAAGCTATTTATAGTTATATATATAAGTAACTACTTACTTAAGTAGCTTACTTAAGCGACTTTACTCTATTTCCTACCCCTATAAAGGGGCTTTTACTTTTACTCTACTATATCGTAGGACTTAGAGATTAAGCCGTTACTTTTACTTCGCTTTGACCACTCGTACTTAGCTGTGTGATAGTCCACTTATGATACATTTTAAAAAAATAAAGTAATATCTTAGCAGGCCGGAGAAGTCGGCGGGGTGGTAAAGTACGTCTTATAGTAGACGTTATTGCCAATGTTCTTCGCAACGCTCGGTGGCGGGCTGAGCGGGCCACCCTGGTTGCGTGGGCTGGGGAAAAGGAAAGACGGCGGGTTGGGAGACAGAACGCTCGTCGGGCAGCCAAGCACGGTGTTGCTGAAGTACGGGTCGAGCTTGGAGACGGCCCAGGTCGTGGCGGCGGCCACCTCCTCCGTCGTGCCCGCGACGAAGAGCGGCACGACAGAGTTGATGCCCTGGTACAGGTCGCACAGCAGAGTCGTGGCGTTGAGGTTTCCGGTGCCGAGCTGGGCCACGCCGGGGACGACGGGGTTGCGGACGTAAATGTCGAGGAAGCCCTCCAGGACGGTCTGGACGGCTCCGTAGGGGGTCGCGCGGCGGTACCAGTTCTTGGGCCACGTCTCGGGGACGTACTGGAACTGGCCGGTCTTGCTGTCGTACTGTGCCCCGATTATTGAGGAGATGGACTCGTAGTTGGCGACGCCACCGGCCCCGTACGTGCCGTTGCTCATGAACTAGAAGAGCTTAGCTTGCTGCATGATTCCGCCACATCTGTCAGGCCGACTTACCTGGGGGTAGAATGCAAAAGCGCCGAGAGACACGATCAAAGGAAAGGGGAAGTAGTAGATATACGGATTGTACTTCTGAGAGAACATCGAGTTCTTCTGGTACTGGGTTCCCATGTTGGTCAGGTCAAACTGCTTGCTTGAGCTACCAGCAACGATCTGGACGTTCTGTTTGAACATGCGGGAGGAGACGTGGTGGTTGTCCCCACAGCCGTTATAGAAATCCTCGCGGTTGACGGAGATGTCGGCCTGTAGCCCTGTATCAGTTTCGGCGGTCTATGAAGCATTGTGAGTTTGCCTACCTCAACAGTCGAGTGTCTGTTCAAGCCGCCGATGTTGCCCGGTCCGGCCCCGAGATAGAAGGACTCAGTGGCAATGTCACCATCAGTCAAGACAGAAAAGACGCCAAGGATTGTCGATATATCCGGGGCCATGTTGAAGCCTCGAGCAGTAGCCTCAATGACCTGACCGAGAGTGACGTGGCCATCGCGAGGGAGGTAGCCGTGGTTGGCCAGCAGATTCAGACCCGGGCAAGGACCGCGACTGTCGTTGGGGCCTGGTGCCTTGAACTCGAAGCCCTTTTCGGGGCGGGCGTTTTCCGGGTTGACGTTCTGGGCGATGGCTCCAAGGAGGCCGCTGATGGTGTTGGTGAGAGATCCGACGATTCCACCTAGAAGCTGGGGCTCTGGTTTCGCGACGGGCTCTGGGCTTCGCTTGAGGAGTTCTTCCAACTGCTCCCTCGAGCCCATCATAGATGGAAACGCTGCTGCGGAAGTGGCGAGCGAGGTCAGGACGGCACCCTGAAACTTCATGTTGATGAGCTCTGTGTTGAGAGGACTATGTCGTGTAACGAGTAGTGACTTGGAAAGATAGGGGATATGGCCAAGGGGAAGCAAGTGGATGCCAGTTTACGAGATCTTGTGTCACTTAAATGTATCCCGCAACTTGAGCAATCGTCTTGCTATGACGACGAAGGTGAGTTGACGATGAGGTCATTGCCCATTCTCCCCGGAGTGCAACTACCGAGCTGGTGAACACGGTCTCACCAACCTTAACCGCATCGGCCAAGGCGACGGCACGCAAAAGCAAACGTGCTTCAATACTATGTGAGACGGTCTCTTTCTGAGAAAGTAGACGGAGGACGGCGCCGGCTCGTTTGATCGTGACTTTTGCAGATCTCCATTTCGGAACAGCTAGCGCCGCGTGCGCATCGTCACCGAGACTAATCAGGTCGCCGGCAACACCGCTTAAGCCGTGACGGTGCCAGTCTACGGGGTAGATCGCCCGCGACTCTTGCCGAGAAAACACGGCAGACGAAAAAGCCAAATGTCTTAGTTTATGTTTAGAAGTACGCGGACCGGGCGTTGGGAGTAGCGCCGATGTTGTGATAGTTAGCGTGGCAGGAAACCCGGTGTATTTCCCTTGCAGGCATTCACTTCATGAGTATACCATCCTGGAAGCAGATGTCATTTCTATCTGGTTTTTATACCGTGGAAACAGCATGGTCATCTGGCGACATATGTAGACTTGCACCGCATTGCAAGCGGTTAAATACCCAATCGGAAAATGCAACATTGATTTTCTCAGCCCCTTGTTTTTAACATGGAGGGGGTGACAAAATGAGAGCCCTCTTTGACATCCGTACTCTGCCGGCGATTCAGCTCTGGGGTGTACTTTTGAAGAGGACGTCATAATCGAGGATTCGTCTCTGTCTCTTCTCTCCTTCTCCGTGGCTGACGTTGCCAGACTCACACGAAAAGTCCCCCGGGACTAGCATCAACCACATAAGTTCTCGGGCAAGAGAGTTAGCGTTGACACGGCGGAAGCTAGCGCCTCATTAACCCCGGAGTGATTCTCCACGGCACCACGTCGGAGAGACTACCTACCTAGAGCGCTACCTCGCAACACCAGAATCAGAAACGAGATAGGAGAGGACATGCGGTCAGCAGGAAAGAAGCTCACGCAAAGCATTCCCGAACGAAGAGACTCGTGGATAACGGTCAACATATCGAAAGCTGGGAAGCTGCTTCGTTGATGAGATGGATCAAGTACGTTGTACAGTGCACACTGGTAGACCATGATTCGCCCGCTTAGGACCCTTTGAGTTAGTTGCCTTTCATCTGGGGGCAGGTGCCGGCCAGGTCTCCACAGGTGGGGCTCTGTCGGCGCTGTTGGCCGCCGCCAACCCTTCCGTCGGCCGACAATCTCGAGGTGGTTTCCTGACATTTACGGACCTCATTACCCGACAACTCTTCCCCGCGCACCATCCATCGCCGCGATTCAATTGTGTTATCATGGCCAAGTCCAAGAACAAGAAGAGAAAGCAAACGGCCCAGGCCGAGGCGCCGAACAAGGTCGCAAAGACCAATGCCGCCGCGACGACGACGACGATAACCCCTCCTGACAGCGACGCCGACGCCGCTTCCACCGAGCCCAGGACCCTGCAGACGGTCATCTCGGACGAAGAGCTCGAGATCACAATCGATACCCTCAATACAATAGCGAAATACCCCGGCCTCATCAAGTCGAGGCCATGCAAAGACCTGCGCGTCGCCGTGTACGACTTCCGACAGGCCTCGGCCAGCGATGCTCGTACGATATTTGCCACCCCCAAGCTAAGCTTTCGCATCGCGAGCGCTCGCTGACTTTCTGGTACTACAGCCGGCTCGAACCTCGGCCTGACGGCCCGCATCACGTCCGCGCTCACCGATGAGCGATACACCGAAGCCCGGATTCTCCTGGCCGAGATGAGAATTCGCGAGCAGGAGCCGAAGCTCGGAGCACTGTGTCGCTGGGTGCGAGATCTGGACGTCATCAGCGGCCTGTCGACGATTCCCGGAGGCGATGGTGCCGCGATCAAGCGCAGCGAGCGAGACGAACAGCGCCTGCGCGTAATCGACGCCGTTCTGCGAGTCACCGGCCCCGTCGATACGAACCCGAAGGCCCTGCCCATCTCAGCAAGCCCCGGCATCGCCCTCCAACAGATCTGGGACCTCCGTCCGTCGACGCCGTCAGAACAGGTCTACGCCTCCGTGCTCGACAAGACCATCTTCGACTCGGCGCCGGCATCCATCAAGACTGGACTCCGAGTAATCGAAACGACGCCCGGCCCTCTCCGCAAGCCCCCCAACCACCACGACGCCCTCCTCTACACATCGGCGCCGAACGCTGTCCCCCTCGCCGAGGAACAGCCCGCCGTAAAATACCAACCCCACCCCATCGTCCCCGAGCTTGGCGTTCTCTCCAACGTCCTCTCCCCGGAGGAATGCAAGGCCATCATCACCGCTGGCGAGACGGTCAACTTCCTCCCCGACGCGCCGCTCCGCGAGGACGGCGACATCAGCATCCTCGCACACAACTTCTACTGGGTCGTCGACCCCCTCTTCCACGACAGGCTCTGGTCGCGCGTGGCGCCCCACGTCCCGGCCTCCGTCAGGGGCCGCCAAGTTCGCGGCCTCAACCGCCGCTTCCGCGTGTACCGCTACGTCCCCGGCGCCGAGTACCGCGCGCACATCGACGGCGCCTGGCCCCCGTCCGACGTGCGCCCCGACGACACGTACGTCTACGACGCCTCCCCCGAGGGCAAGAAGCAGAGCTCGCTCTTCACCTTCCTCATCTACCTCAACGACGAGTTCGAGGGCGGCGAGACGACGTACTTCCTCCCCGCCGCGCGCGAGGGCATCCTCAACGCGTACCCGATCCGGCCGGTCATGGGCAACGTTGCCCTGTTCCCGCACGGCGATACCCGGGGGGCGCTGCTGCACGAGGGGACGGGCGTGAGGAAGGGGGCCAAGTATGTCATCAGGACCGAAGTGGAATATGACATCGAGCCATCTGAAGGGGTCTAAAGAAGGCACAAACGGGGAAAAGGTAAATTGGCCAATAAAAGTTCTTGATTTGGTGTCTCCCGTGCGTAGCATGAGTGAGAACGCCCCTTGCCACCTAGGTATCTTACAGGAACCCTCTCAATTCTTGTGAAGAGTAGCCACCGGTCTGACAGAACCGCCACGGCTGGTCTAGACTGTCAGAGCTAATGTCTCTATGCTATTGTCTCTATGCATCAGATCACAACATGTCAACAATACTGGCTGTTGCCAATTGCGGAAGAAGGCTTTTCGAGGGAAGGCTTCACACCGGGCCAGATCGCCTCAGTGAAAGGCAGACGCGCACGAAAAGGAAAGAAACACTTGGGGTCTGATCACTTCCGAGGAAATGGTATCAAAATTGGGGTGCTCTATGTACTCATGCAACCCAGCAGCCTCGAAGATTAGGGAACGCCGCGGAGTCGCCGCTCGCCGTCAAGGCCGGAGCGCACCTCCTTCACCAGCATCCTTCTCCCCCCACCTTCAAGAAGCACCACAGTCCTCTAACCCCACCTGGGCTCCTCGGCGACGGGGAAGTCCCGGGCCTGGGGCTGCGCGGGCTCCTCGGAGCGCTCCTCGACGGCCTCCCTCTTCTGGGAGCTGGGGCTCGGCTCGGGCTCGCAGATGTTGGTGTTGGGCTGGGGCTTGTTGCGGCAGATGAGGCCGCCGCAGCAGGGCTTGTTGACGTCGGCTATGCTGGTGAAGCAGAAGCCTAGGAGGGGGAAATGGCGTTAGCAGAGTTGCTCATCCGGGGCAGGCGGGTGGTAGCTGGGGCGTCGCTAGAAGCACGCGGGATGTTCGGACTAACCTCCGTTGGCAATGCAGTTCTGTCTCTGGACGAGGCTGAAGTCGACGCTGACGGCGGACGCGACGCCGGCGACGGCGAGGAAGGTGGCGAGGGTGAACTTCATGTTGGGTATAAGTGAGGGTGTGTAGACGGTTTGAATTTGAGTCGTAGTTTCGAGCCAGTGTATTCTTTTCGGAACTGAGAAAGAGCGAAAGTGAGAGCTGGCACTGCCAAGTTTGATACTAGAGAACGATGATACGAGCGGTTCCATTTCGACTAGAGCAGAGAATCTCCTCGAGGCTATATAGTATCCCATCATGGTCGTCGCGAGTCAGATGACATGCTGCTACTGGGCATACCGGACGCAGATCGCAACGAACGACTCCCCCCCACGCATCCTCCCGAGTCCCGCGGAGGCTGTGCCGCGTCCCACACCTTCCAATCTACCGGTAGATTGGCAGCGGTACTACCAAGACCGATGGCGGCCTCGTGTAAGAGGTCGCCGCCAGATGTGACACCGCAAAAGTGGAACCATTGCAACCGGGTAGGCAAGTCTCGTCCTGGTGTGTAGACGCTCTCACCACATCAGATGAGCCTTGCTCAGACCCGTACCCCCGGAACGCCCGCTGCTCTCGAGAAGGGAGAAGCAGGAGGGCCAAGAGGAGACCACTACGCGTACCGCGGTTTGAGCTGGGTCTTGCCGGGTTTCGAGTGAGGCCCTTCTCTGTCATCTGGTCTTCGACGCACAAGTCAAAGTGGGTTCATCGGAAGACAGACAGGGCTGTGGCAGGTACAACACGGACAGAAAGCTCCATGATAAGAGGGCAGCAAAGACACAGAGAAGGAGCTTATATCAGTGTAGTAAAAGACAGGTAGGCACCATCACAGTGTACTTCATCCAGTGTACCAAATACCGCCGTGTAGACTTTCGCCGGCTGGCCCGAAAGAGAAAAAGGGAACCGAGAGAGAGAGAGGGTTGTCTCATCCGTTCATCCAAGTGATTCCTGAAAGTCGATTACTGAACGACGCGCTCTACTACGCGCCCCAGTTGCCCATCAACGAACGGACCCAAACCCCGAAAAATAGAGTTTGGCACATCCTGGGGGATTCTAGAAGCCGGTTCTAATACGCGACGAGAGAGACGTGGGCAGTTTCAGGACGCTGCATAAGAGGAACGGGGTCTGTACCTTCGTGAGCCCTCGACCAATCGGGCTGCCGCCTGCTTCAGCAACTACTTACTACTACTTGTACAACAAACTATATTTAATCTGAATCCTGAGATGACGGTCTTGTGTCGTCCGAGGAACACACCGGACGAAAGAGACAAGTAGGGAGAACAGAGTAAAAGCGATCCCGAACCGGCCCGGCGGTGACTATTCCCTTTCTTGATCTGCTCTCGTCTCTGGATGGAAGGGAAGTTCCCAGTCATCCCAGGAGATCCGATCAGCGGGCTCTCGGTTCCCAGCAGGCCGACGCGCGGGATGGACCTTGGTGATTACTGATAGCAAAAAAGACGAAACGAGACGATCTCCCACGAGGCACTTAGTCTTTTATAATCCCCTCGCGTGGCATAAATCGACATGAAGCAAGCAGGTCCACCCCCAACGCCGTTCGTCGCCGGCAGCGCCGAGTAATACGACGCCTCGGACTCACTCCGGACGCCGCAGCGGGCGTCGAGCAAATGTCGAAACCTACCTACCCTCCACAGGTTCGGTTCTTTCACACGAATCGGCACCAAGAAAGGAACACACCCACTGCTCCTACTCCGGGGCAATATTCCCCCAAAACTATCGTTCGTTTCTCTCCGCCAAGGACCCCCCTTCGAGCCCACACTCGCTTTATTTAGAGTTTTCTCCCTTCAACTCGCATATCTCGGCCTGCTCACCGCAAGGCGCTTGGCGACCTCTGCTCCTGGCAAAGCGGCAGGCAGGCCTTATGGTCTTACACGTACATGAGACGAGACGAAAGCGCAGACGTGCCAGCGGTTCGCACGAATCGTGTGCTCAGCTGGCAACTGGATGTTACCTACCAGAGCTTGAGTCAAACGTCGCGACAGATAGAGGAAGCCAGCCCCGAAGCTTCGGACCCATTCTCCGACCGGCAGCGGACTTTGGGTCCAATGGCCTCTTCTCTCGGTGGCCTTCCATCCCCTATCATCTCCCTCGGGTACCCGTACCTACACTAGGTATGCATAACTGTATAGATTATTATCTTCCTCCTGTCCATGCTGTCACCTCCCGCTGTGAGCGATAAGGTCTTTTTTTCTTCCGGCCTACGGCTACTTCAGACGACGATCACGCAAGATCCGGGGGGGGGGGTTGGTGGTCGGCGCTTCGGCCCACTTTTCTTTCGTCGTCGGCCTCCGGCACCGTTCGGATGCCGGATCCTGGGGGGTCTGTCACCTGGGTTTGACAGCCGGCCAAGAACGAGGGATCACCCCGGGTCCTCCGGAGAAATTCGCAATCGAAGCCGCATCGATCGGCATATTACGAAACTCCCTCGAATCGTTCAAAGGGCAGACAACAACTTGAATGAACCCCGCCTCCAGATTCCCTTCCACGACCACAGCAACGGCTCCGCGTGCCTGGGGACCGGCCGACTCTAAGCGCTGTTGCGATGGGACACTGCTGGAATTCTGTTTCCCAAAGAGGTTCCCAAACTAACCAAAAGTCAGAGACCAGCCACTTCTGTTGAAGATGTCCCCGTGGCATTCCAGAGGTGAGCAGTCTAGGTCATGCGTGCGCGTCCTCATGACCACTCCTGATCCATCGAGGAATGCTGCAGCGAGAAAACAGTCACATACACTTGCAAACTTGTACAGTCACAGCCATTGGGAAACCAAGGTGAAATCCATCTGATTCAATTCATCATGTGCCACTATATCGCGTAATCCCGGAACTCGTGTCGTGGTAGTAGTACGAGGCAGGCGAAGCTGCCACGCACCAAACCCAATCTCATTCCATCAACTCATCCTTCGTTCAATAGCCCAAACCAAAACCGAAAACCCGTCCGAATCGCCCAGAAAATGTAAACACCGATCCCGGAAAAAGCCGTGGCCCCTCGAAAAAGCTTTTTGCCCCCAATAGTAGTACACCAAGCCGGCGAGCAAGAGCGTCGCGAGAGATTGTCGTCATTACGTGATCCGGAAAAGTGCTGAAATGAACCGCAATTCAAGCACGAGCGTAAACCATCATTAACGTACAGGTCGCCGAAAACCAGAAAGAAGCCGTGAAACCGTGCAAACCCTCCGAGTGGAACCGATGCGCTGGAAGTAAGACGATCCCGTTCATGAGCTGCCGAAAAAGACATCGTCGCTGTTGGTGAACATGTTGACCGCGTCGTCGAACTCCTCGTCAAACTTGCTCATCATGAGCATGTTGGGATCACGATCGAACTGCACCAACCCCTCCTCGGTGGTGAAAGCCTTCATGAGCATCTCATCGTCGGGTTCCCCAAGGCCGAGGTTGGAAAGGCTGGCGTTGCCAACCGTACCAGCGTTGCTTCTCATTCCAGCGAGCAGCGAGTCGTCGCTGAAGCCGGAAGCGTTAGGCTCGGCGTCGAAGAACTGGTTGGGTGGGGGCGACGACGACTGGGAAAGTTCCGGCGGGGTGTTGTACTCGCTCTTGGCGGGAGACTCGGGTTGCTGGGACAACGACGCCGGTGCCTCCATAAGAGCCTCCGGCGAGACGTAGCCCGAGTTATGGCTCGCTGCGGGTGATGGCTGCAGGTCCAATTCCCTGCGAATCCGGGGAGGAGATGAGGGCATCGGAGCTGATGAGTGCATGGGAGCAGAGGACATGGCCGCAATTTGAAGGGGCATGTCGGGGAGGCCGTCGAACTGATCGTCCGACATCATGTTGAAGTCGTTCTCTGGGGAGTTGGCCGCAGAGCTGTCAGAGTATCCGGATTGCGACGATGTCGAAGTGCCGGACTTGTTCTTGGTTCTGGTACGGGCCGACTTGTTGACGCGCTCGTCCATTTCGGGCCGGTGCTTGCGGGGGCGGCCGCGCTTGACAACCTTCTTCACGATACCGTCGAACGCTCCGATGCACATGCCGCGCTGGCGATGACGGGTGAGGGCGTCGTGACGGGCGAAGCTGTTGCCGCATTCGCAAGGGTAGGGCTTGATGCCGGTGTGGATCTTGGCGTGCCTCTTGAGATCGTGCTGGCGAACGAAGCACTTCTTGCAGGTTGGGCACTGATATTGGCGGTCGTTGAGATGGGTCTGGACGTGTGACTTGATGTTCTCCTTGCGGCCGAACTTCTTGCCGCATTCCTCGTACGCGCATGTCCACTTGCCGTCGGCAGGGTCAGGCCCCTGAATGTAGATGGCAATGTCCTCAATGGTGACGCCCGTTTCGGTCTTGGTCTCCTCGATGTTAATGCTCGCGATGCTGGCAGCGCTGGCAATGCTGGCAAGAGACTCGGTACGGCGGTGGGGCGAGGAGCGGCAAGACATGTCCAGGGATCGAGCGGGAGACACGGACGAGATCTCCATGTTCGGGTGGTGGAGATCAGGCCTGTCTCGACACGCTGTGAGTTCGTCGAAAGTGAGAAAAGGGGTCAGGCTCCTCGAGATCGAGCGACTGTCCTTGCTCATCGTGTTCGTCATGCGCTCTGCTCCTCGTGGGGATGCCTGCTCATGCTCTGAATCTTCATGAACTCGGAGTTGAAGTTGTTCATGTTCATGAAGTCAGGCGTGGGCACGACCTGGTCGTACATGCCGCCGTTGTTCACCTGGGTCGGCTGCTGGGGGGCGGGCATGGCGTTTTGTTCCGACTGTCTGCGCATCTCCTCAAAGATGTTCTGCGTGCGCTGGTTCGACCTCTTGGTAGGCTTAAGGGTCTCCTCCATGGACTCATATCCTTATCACTAATGACTTGGCTTGGCCTATGGACGTGGGCTCGTGCATTGGTCCTATCGCGGTGTCTCCGCGGTGAGGGGAGAAAAATATCTGTGCAGCGTGAGCAGTTGAGTAGGTTGGAATAACGGCTATTACACCTACTGGTTGCATTCTGGTGAGGAGGTGTGGCTGAGTCCTTGACATCTACTCCGCCTGCGTGTGGTGCGAACTTTAACCGCCACCACTTATTACGGTGCGTAATTCTCCCCTGTGAACCGATGTCGTGCTGGCCGTTCGCCTCGAGATCGGCCTGAGGTGTTGGGAGCGTCGCTGGTCGCTGAATGAGGTGTCGAGAGGGCGCTGTCAGAGCTGAACAGCTCAAAGTCTTTGTTGCCACCCATGTTGGCCGCGTAAGGCTGCGGTTCACACGGCCATCCTGACGAACAGTCTGCAGTTCTCTCCCAGATCAGCTGAATCAGGGGTGGAGTCGAAGCACGAGGCGTCGAACCGCTGGGCCTGCGGGGTGCCATGGGGGGACATTAGGTAGTTCTCGTGGTCGCCGGCGGCCACGAACATGTGTTGCTGGTGCTGGAATTGTTGTTGTTGTTGGTGAAGGTGTGCTTGCTGTATCAGGCCAGGCATTAGCGGTTGTTGCTGCTGGCCTACCCGGTACATGCTGCGGTTGTGCTAGTCCTGTGTTGTTAGTATTACTTACCGTCGCGAAGTCCTGTCTTGGTCCTGTGGAGGGAGACATCAGTTGCCGTCTAGTATCCAGGCTGAGGCCCCGGCGGTGGCCGAGGGCACGCTGGCGCTGGACATTGACATTGTTAGGCAAAGGCTGGATCTTCACTGCTTCGAATGCCGTCGGTGTCGAATTTTGGCGTCTGTGCCGGTGACGGGCATGAAGATTGTTGGTTGGCGGGTTGTTGGACAGCATGGTGTCGCAAGGTCGAGTCCGGAAGTGGAATTGTCGTCGGTCGGTTGGTTGTCGAGGGAACCTTTGGGTCCGAAACTATGCAAGTCTGTCAGCGACGAGGCCATCAACAAGAAAGAGGACTCGAGGCGGCGCAAGGCCGCAAGAGACGGGAAGATGCTCACCTCACGCAGCGCAAGCAGAGCTGCCGGGCTAGGGGGAAGGGTTGGTTGTGCTCAGTCGAGGTCGACTTTGCGGTTAAACAGATAGAATCTGGTGATACGCCTTATTCAGGCGAGGTAAGAAGGGAAAGAGAGATGCGAGGCGAGCGCGCGCTCTCTTTCTCTACCTAGGCAAAGGTAAACTTGTCAATAGGCACCAGCAGCAGCAGTAGCAGCTAGTTACGATACACAAGAAGTATTGGACTTCTCGAGTAGCGAGGGAAGTTTTGAGGTTGGAGGTTGAGCGAAGTTGGGTTCGGAGAGTGTGTGTGTAGTCGCGATGGACGATGGCAGAGGTTGCAAGAGGTGATTGACTTCGTGCAGTAGTGGTAGTGGGTTTTGGGAGGGGAAGGGGAGGGGAGGAAAAGGTTCACGATTCCACTCTGGAGTTGATCTGGGTGGGTGGGTAGGAGTAGTAGTTCACCGGAGGGTAAAGATAGCAACAGCTGGTTCTTACTCCAAGGAGGATGGAGGGGCCCGTTGTATCTGCGGAAACCGCAAGGTCTGAGGTTGGTCTCTGGGGGGTTACCAAGGCAAGGCGTCACTCTGCTTTGTTGACATGGACGGTGGTTGTCGCCACGGCAACGCGAGGGGTGCAGGGGTTACAGTTACAAATAGGTACCTAGGTACCTAGGTACCTAGTTACAGCTTGTCCGCGGGCAGGTGCGCGGCGCACCAGCTGGACCTGCCGCACCTGCCGCAAGCTTTTTACGGGGGTACGTACTGCCGTCATTGCGGGCACCCAGCCAGTACTCCGTACAGGTACCAGGGCAGGTTCCTTGCCATTGCCTCGCCTAGGTAGTGCCCTGCCCAGGTACCTGACCTAGGTACCTAAACGCTCTACCTTAAATCGGCAGTATAGGTACTTGTCCACGCTGCCATAAGGCACTAGGAACTTTGTACTCAGGCGCTAAAACAGGTCCAGGTGCAGGTCCAGGGCCGCATCTCTGGCCAACTTTTTTGGTGTAGCTCGACCTGCTGGATCTCGATTTCTTCTCTCCTCACCTTAAACACCTCTCTACCTCTGGATATACAGAGAGAGCAAGACATTATATGAATCGACTGTCGGCTGATACATCTCCCTTCTGACAGCATCATCCAGGTTTTCATCACCATCAACACCACACCGAGTATCCGTAAACATCGCCAGGCCACAACACACAAGAAGAAAGAAAGGGAAAAAAACTCTTCCCACTTACACCGCAAAAAAGTCAGCGTCCCACCAGTGGATTCTTACGAAACAATCAACCTTGCATCCCCGTCAGCATCAGCCTTGGGTTCTCCGCAGCCCCAAATCGAGAAAAGAACCAGGTCCAAATCAAAGGAAAGGACGTGCTCCCGCTGCTTGTCCTCCGTCACTCTCCGAGCCGATTCGATCCAGCCAGGCCAGGCTCCCCCTCGAACATCCCCGGCAACCAGACGGACCTGTCCTCTTCTGGTTCTGTTGGCTGCTGCCACCCACCGCCTTCGTCTCACCAAGTCTCACCACCGCTGCCAGCGACTTGGGTCCGTCCACGCGCGTGGCACAACAGCCCGGCGGCAATCAGGCGTTTTGTTTGTCCAGCCACCGTCACCAAGACCTGTCTCGCATGCTGTCTTTCGTCGGCTCAAGTCTCTCTGTCTCTCGCCCTCTCCCCTTTAATGTCGGTACGGGAGTCGAATTCGTCTGATCTTCGGTGTCCCTGTGCGCGGCGTCGATTACTTTGTCCTCTGCAGTCACCATCTCGCTAATACCCGAAGTCGGGAGTCCGGTATCACGACATTTGTTGATACGCATCGTCTCACGCCAGTAACGGCCACCGTTTGACACGACGCGATGGCGCAAGCGCGGCCCAACGACGCATAAAGACCAGCAGTGCTGTCTTGTGTTTCTACTGTCGATCTACTCTTTCCGTGCGAAACAAAGGAAGCTGACCTACAAGTCCATTGGCTCACCGTCCCACCGAACATAGGCCCCGTTGGGAATGCCCTCATTCTCGCCACCAAATCTGCAAATCGTCTCGACGAGCGCACTCATACAAGTGTCCATGTCGTCTTCGCCATAGAACCCCGCCATCTTGGTCGGCACCCACCCCCGATGCACGGCAAGCGTCTGCACCCTGGACCCCGTCTTTTGCAAATCCACGGCCATCGTCTTGGTCAGCTGGTTGACCCCCGCCTTGGAGATCCGGTAGCTGATGTTTCCGCCCTTGTTATCTGCCAATCGTGAGCTTGATGTCTTGCTAATTAGAAGGAGAGAACTAACGAACCTTTGATGCTAGCCATGTCCGACGACATGGTGATGATCTTGGGCCGCTCAGCACGAGACAGCGCCGGAAGAAATGCCTTGGAAGCCATGAATGGCCCCTACAAAAGACCTGTTAGTCACGACTTGCACTGACAATTCGTGTATTGCAGAGCAAAATGCTTCACCTACCACGACGTTGACCTTGAACTCCCGCAGGACGTCGTCAGGTCCAATCTCCGCAAAGGACTTGTCATCCGCCCACAGCATGTACGAGCCTTGGCATGTCAGCAGCAATTGCACCGAGAAAGGAAACATCGTACCTGCACAGTTGATCAGTATGTCCAACGTCGCATCGCCGAATTCTAGCGCTGCAGCGGCAAGAGAATTCTCATCCGTAAAGTCGACCTCAAAGGTCTTGATCCCTTGAGTCTTGAGCTGCATTTGGTCAGGAGGCACCCATCCTCGAGGCGGCCTGGATCAACCACCCACCTCGGCCACCGAAGAGTCTCCCCCCGTCTGCGGGCGGTACGTGCCATACACATCGTATCCCTTCGCCTGGAAGCGCCTGGCGAGTTCGTTCCCGATGCCTCGATTGGCTCCTGCGATGGAGAGGAGTTAGTCGTCGATCGAGCCAGTCATGCAAAGCAGCTTGTTTCGAGCCAAGATTGCCCAGTATCATCATCGCCATCTGACCACCAAAATGGAAAGACTTTGGGCTAGAGATGTGCATCGTGGCTCATGCCGAAGCAGTTCGTGGGGGACAGGCGTATCCAGAACGGAGACCGGGATCCGAACTCACCAATGATAAGAATCGACGGTGACACGGAAACGCCAGCCATGATGGGCAGTCTTTCCCTTCCTGGACGTGATCAGGCTGGAGGATGCGGAGACAAAGATAGGTGTATGGTCTAGAGCCAAAGCTATCGCCATCACAAGAAGAGGGGAAGCTTACGTCTTCATATAGGCTTTCAAACACTCCATCGGGGACCACGGCTTTCTCGCGGGAGGGTGTACGACGATCTCGCCGAATTATGCGACCCCGCGCCGCCGCGGGCGCGCTGCGGGATGGCCCGCCGATTGCTCATGTACGTCGTCCCATCCGGGGCAAGTATCGCCCGTCATCACGTCTCGGCAGCTTCATTCAGGCATCTGATTGATGCCCTTGACGGCTGTGGAAATAACAGAGTTTGCTGCAGGCTTACCCGTTCGGATCCTTCCATTCCTTGAGGATCGCACCGTGGTATCAATGCTACGTTGACCATGACACTATTGACAACGAGAGTGTAGTTATCTCTCGAGAGATGGATGGTTTGGACTATGGGTGAGATATCGGCATCTTGGGCCACGTCACGGCGGTCCATGTCTTCTGGGTGGTAGAGAGGAGGTTATCCGGGGTGAGGGGTTGTGCTATTGCACTTTTGTCAAATATAAAATGACTCTCACAACACAAGGCACGAACTGAGTGTATGAGAAAGCCAGAATCAGACTTGCTTGACGAGCCATCTCAGGATATCAGACACAAAAATGCCTTCCCAAACCGAAGAAAAGAATGGCCACATCGTCAGCTATGACATCAACCTCCCCTATGCTGGTCTGACCTCCGAGACGGCCCAGACAACGGACTACCCAGATTACATGCCCGTCTGGGAGAAGGTTTTCTTCGATCCTCTCCCGCCCTTCCCCTTCCACGACCCGGCCCTCCGCGTAACGGACCCCTCTCTGCCCAACCTCCTGACTCCTGGCGTGTCCCTCAAGCACATCCAGCCGTCCCTCGGCACCGTCGTCCACGGCCTGCAGCTCTCGACCCTCTCGGACGTGCAGAAGGACGAGCTCGCGCACCTCGTCTCGCACCGCAAGGTCCTCGCCTTCCCGGAGCAGGACCTCATCGACGCGGGCCCCGCGGCGCAGCAGGCCTTCATGGACCACTTCGGCAAGCGCAACTACCAGCCCATCTCCGGGTCCGTGAAGGGGTTCCCGGGTTTCCACATCATCCACCGCGACGGCAACCGGGAGGAGATCAGGATGTTCCTCGGGGCCAAGACGACGACGACGCTATGGCACCAGGACGTGAGCTACGAGATCCAGCCGCCGGGGTACGTGATGCTGGGCCTGCTCCAGGGGCCCGAGGTCGGGGGCGACACGGTGTTTGCGGCCACGGACACGGCGTACAAGTGAGGATTTGTCTCCGTCTCTTGCCTTTTTACGAGGGGTGCTGTTTTGCTAACTGAGTCGCTCGCAGGCGTCTCTCTCCCGCCGTGCAGGCGTTCCTCGACAAGCTCGACGCCGTGCACACCTCGGCCAAGATGATCGGCGCCGCGCGTTCGGCGGGCGGCCTGGTGCGCAAGGACGCCGTCGAGACGGTGCACCCGCTCGTCCGGGTGCACCCCGTGACGGGGGAGCGGTGCCTCTTCCTCAACGGCGAGTTCGTGACGGGGATCGTGGGTCTCAAGGACGCTGAGAGAGAGATGCTCGTGGACTTTTTGATGCGGCACATGGTCGCCGGGCACGACTTCCAGGCGCGCGTCAGCTGGAGCCCGCGGACGGTCGTGATCTTTGACAATCGGAGCTGTCTGCACTCGGCGATCGTGGACTACATCGACGAGGAGTTTAATGCGCAGCCCAGGCATATATTCCGGCTGTGCGCCATGGCGGAGAAGCCGATTCCAGTTGGGAGGGGGGATTAAGGACGGTGTTGGAAGGTCTGATGAAGACCAGACTGTCGCGATGGCTTCATCTCTGGAGGCGCATGAACCAGTGTCACTCTCACTCTGATATGCAACATAAGTGCGACTACATCTCACAAACTCGCTCACCAAATTCTTCTTTATCCTCACCTCACAAAGGATATCATCACTAAGATATCACCGCTTGATACTTGATGCAAGCATTATCAGTCAAAAGCCGGGTGTTCGGATCCATCGCTGCCAGGTTCGGCCGGAGCCGGTGAAATGTCGGAGCGTGTGGCGTGCCCGTCGGCCGATTCATGATGTTGATGACTAAGTGGTCGGTGAGCAAGGAGAGCGTCGGTGGTCTCCAGCTGTGGACGGCCAATTTGAGATCCAAATTAGATCGACCAGGCACCCACCGGACTAGAGCAATGTGAGGTCAGGCGATATTGACGCTCTCGGTTGAGGCTGAAAAAGGAGGCGGACAGACCCGCCGCGTCGGGTCGCCCATGTGCAATTCGCAATGCAAGGATTGTGACATAAAAAGAAGAGAGTGGTTCGGGGAACTTTGGGGGGAGGAACTTGGAAGTGTTGGTTGGAGATCGGGGTGGTGTAGGAGTCGGCCGATGATGATGCGTTTGTTTCCAATCGAACAACGAGGCCTGGACGGAAACACCCGCAAAGGCTCTTTCTTATGTTTTCCACGCGCACTTGAGAAATATCAGAAAGAGGGGAAATCCAGCTGCAAACATCAGATGACATGCATCTTGGGCTCGACAGGGTTCTGTCGTCTTAGCAGAGGGCTGATATTCACCGCTGCGCTGAATGGTTCATGCAAGGGGGTGGGCGTCGGGGCGAGGTGGCTTTTCCCGCACGGAAAAAAAGGCAGAATGGAGAGTGGATGAGGTCAGTTGCAATTGACTTTTGGGTAGAACGGATGAAGATGCAGGATTATGCCATTGGCACAATTGGATGTGTTTCTGAAGGCCGTGAATACGATAGTATCAAACCCTCCAATAGCACATGTTTGGTTTAATTGGAAATGCCGTAATGACTGGATATGGACCTGGACCGCGGTCACACGGCCTCGGGAGCTTCAGGGACCGACTCGGTGGGGCTTGAAGAGGCCAAATGTCCTCGGATTGGTCAGAAGAGACACTTGTGAACGTGGCCAGCGTCGAGGTACCGAGTATGGCTCGTGCACGCGCCTATCGGGTCACTGCGACAACAGGGGGGTACTGGCGGTAGGCAGGTTCCTCAGGTACCCTCTTTGGCGAGAGCCCACTGAAGCAGACACTATACAGCACTGTGAACGCTGGATTGCAGCGAGCTCCGCACCCCATGACCATCCCGCTCCCCCAGTGACCATACAGATTCAATCGCTGGAAATAACTGACCCAATCCCGTCCCTCCTCCACTTAACACCCCGGTCCCAAAACTCACCAGCCCAGACCAAGATCAAGGTGCCAAAATTCCTCGACCGAAGCAAAAAAAAACGACGGCTACTCCTCCCCGAGCTCTCTTACCGAACCTCTCCTGCCTGCATCCGAGTCTCGCTCGCGGGCTGCTACCACCACTACTCCAAAAAAAAACCTCCACCGCTAGTTTTTGGATATCCTTGGCCCTTCTTTGTTCTCGGCAGCCCTACCTACACCACCTAACCTCTAACCTGCCACCACCTTCTCCTCGTTCTTCCCGCCACCCCCCTTCGAGGACAACAACAATAACACAACAAAACCCAACCCTCTTTCTCCCCCGACTCGCGGCTTTTCTCGGCAACCCACACCGCAAGATAGACACCGCGCATCAACCCCCATCATCTCGCAATCTGACAAGTTTATGCGATGTCAGGCAACACCCTGAGAGGCACGCCCAATCGCGGCCAGGCCCGTGGAGGCATTCCCTTCAACAGCAGCCCCTCTAACTCCGGTCACGCTGCCCCCAACGCTGCTGCCGCCGCCGCCTCTGGTATTCCTCGCCCGGTGCTCGAGAACCAGGCTTCCCAGAGCGAAGTCGGTGGAGCTGGCGTCAGTGCCAGTCGCCAGAAGCAGAGCAAGAGAGATGAGGTGCGTTTTATTTTAGTTTTAGTTTTTTTGCTTTGCTACGCGCGCTTGCTTGTGATATCACCCCTCGACGGTGATACTGCTGGGGGTTTTTGGTTCTCTTCCTTCTTCTCGACGCTGCTTTTTGCGGAGGACTTGTTCTGTCCTCCTTGTTGCGACCTGACCTGAAATGCCGCGGTCCAAGATGGGAAACCTCACCTACTACGAGCTCGAAAGAGCCAGACTGCTCGACACTATGGATACTGACTACTACGTCAAGGCCATCCGCAAGAAGATGGAGAGCGACCTCTCCAAGAAGAAGCACCTCACGAGCCGAGCCCGCCACTCGCGCAAGGCCCCGCCGGGCACCGTCCTCGCCCTGAAGCCGAGCCCGGCCCTCCAGATCAAGCCCGCCACGACCGTTGCCGAAGCCGCCCAGCTCATGGCTGCGAAGCGCGAGGACTGCGTCCTCGTCACCGACGACGACGACCGCATCGCCGGTATCTTTACCGCCAAGGATCTTGCCTTCCGCGTCGTCGGCGCCGGCCAGAAGCCGAACCACATTACCATCGCCGAGATCATGACCAAGAACCCCCTCTGTGCCCGCACCGACACGAGCGCTACCGACGCCCTCGACCTCATGGTCCGCAAGGGCTTCCGCCACCTGCCCGTCATGGACGAGAACCAGGACATTTCGGGTATCCTCGATATTACAAAGTGCTTCTACGACGCCATGGAGAAGCTGGAGCGCGCCTACTCGTCCTCGCGACGCCTGTACGACGCCCTCGAGGGTGTCCAGTCCGAGCTCGGCACGAGCCAGCCCCAGCAGATCATCCAGTACGTCGAGGCTCTGCGGAGCAAGATGTCCGGCCCGACCCTCGAGTCCGTCCTCGACGGACGCCCCCCGACGACCGTCAGCGTGCGCACCTCGGTCAAGGAGGCTGCCCAGCAGATGAAGGAGAACCGCACCACTGCCGTCCTCGTCCAGGACCAGGGAGCTATTACTGGTATCTTCACCAGCAAGGACGTTGTTCTCCGTGTCATTGCCCCCGGTCTGGACCCCGCGACCTGCAGCGTCGTTCGCGTCATGACGCCCCACCCCGACTTTGCTCCCATGGACATGAGCATCCAGGCTGCTCTGCGGAAGATGCATGGTAAGGAAGCCTTTTTGGACCTGGAAAGAGTGATCATTGACAGCTAACGCAACGCAGACGGTCACTACCTCAACCTGCCCGTCATGAACGACAACGAGATTGTCGGCATGGTCGACGTTCTCAAGCTCACCTACGCCACCCTCGAGCAGATCAACACCATGTCCACCGCCGACAGCGAGGGACCCGCGTGGAACAAGTTCTGGCTTTCGCTCGACGACGGCACCGAGTCGATGATGTCTGGCGAGGGCAGCCACACCCACCACACGAACATGGGCTCTCGCATCATGTCCCCCGACATCACCCGCGAGCGCATCGGCGACAGCGTTGCCCCCGGCGACTCGGCCTCGCACGTCGGCCTCGAGTCCCCGCCGCACTCCATCGTCACCGGCAACAGCCCGGCGCAGCAGTCTCCCGCCGAGCTGCCGTTCCCCTTCAAGTTCAAGGCGCCCTCCGGACGCGTCCACCGTCTGCAGGTCATCGCTTCGCAGGGCATCGGCGCCATGGTCGCCAACGTCATCGCCAAGCTCGGAAACGAGATTGAGTCCATCGGCGGTGCTCCCGAGGTCGAGGAGGGCAAGATTTCCGGTGGCTTTGCGCTCAGCTATCTCGACGACGAGGGCGACTCCGTGTCCATTACGACAGACAACGACCTGCTCGAGTCTATTCTGCTCGCGCGCCAGGGCCGCAGGGAAAAGGTCGACCTCTTCGTCCACGACCCCGAGAAGCCCCCCATCTCTGCCGCGCTCACCGTCGAGCCGGTTGCCCTCCCCACCCCCCCCATTTCCGCTACTCCCGACCTGCGCCAGAGGAGGAGATACGACGACGAGGACGACGATGCCGAGGACGAGGACGAGGACGTGTCCCGCGTCAGGCGGTCGCGCCGCTCGAGGGCCGCCCCCGAGCCGGAGCAGGTCATTGCGGGCGTTCCCAACGAGCTGCTGCTCCCCGGTGCTATTGTCACGTTGGCGGTTGTTATTGTCGGTGTCTTCACCATCTCGCGCCTGACCAGTAGGTAAGGGATGCTTAGAGAAAGGAGAGCGGATCTCATTCACGACTTGACGAAAGTCCTTGGCGAGCATTGTAAATATGTATCGAGTACGGTTGTTTTTAGACTGAGCACCCCGAAGTTAAATTAATACACCGCACATCCTCGTGGACACTTTATGGTCACTGTGAAACACAATCTGTGAATGATCTGTAGTTACAGTGTTTTTCATGCAATTAATTCCTTGTCGAAGTTGGGGGATGCGGTGGTTGAAGGTGGTTGATGCGATGTACCCGCTTACCTAATACGGTCGGTGAGTGCACCACCATCAGACTCGACCGGGCGGCGTGAGAGCGGAGATTTCCGTCCAGCTGCCGAAAGCTCCAAAAAATATTCCCACCGGAGGCAGATTGCAGCAACTACTACTCCCCAGGTACCAAGAAGCCGCAGTTGTCGCCATGATTGTGAGGAGTCTACTGAGCCGGCCCGGTATGTCACCAATTCCCAACGCCCGATGCAATTGATCCTTTGCTAACCATTGCTCCTCTCAGGCTGCCGAGCCTTCGCGCCGACCACCCTTCGATCATGCCATCGCACCATCTCGACCGGAATGCTCATGCCCGGAGAAGTGACGGACCGGGAGCTCTCCGCCCTCAACGAGGCACTCATCCAACGCGTCGCCGACGACAGCACAAAGCCCCGTCCGAAGAAGGCGGACTCTAAGAAAGCACGCAATCAGAGAGTATATCGGCTGAACAAGGGTTTCCACGAGCTGGAGCACCAGACGAACGGCATCGGCTCGCGCGTCGGCCACTTGTACACGCCCTCGCAGCTCCTCCTCAAGCCGCCGCGGCCCGACCAGATCTCGCTCGAGCTCCTCATGGCCTCGCAGACGCACATGGGCCACCACACGTCGCTCTGGAACCCGGCGAACGCGCGGTACATCTACGGCACGCGGCAGGGCATCCACCTCATCTCGCTCGAGGCGACGGCCGCGCACCTGCGCCGCGCGGCGCGCGTCGTCGAGGAGGTGAGCTACCGCGGCGGCCTCGTGCTCTTCGCGGGCACGCGCCCGGGCCAGATGGACATCGTGACCACGGCGGCGGACCTGGCGGGCGGGTACCAGCTGTTCAACAAGTGGACTCCCGGGAGCATCACGAACCGCGACGTGCTCAACACGGGCAAGGAGATCAAGGTCGTCGACGAGTCGGACCGCGAGCTCAAGGACTTTGACCACTACAAGCGCAGCGCGCGCCCGCTGCTGCCGGACCTGGTGGTGTGCCTGAACCCGCTCGAGAACTACACCCTGCTGTACGAGTGCGGCCTGGCCAACATCCCGACCATCGGCGTCATCGACACCAACGCGAACCCGGACTGGGTCACATACACGATCCCCGCCAACGACGACAGGTTCGTATTGCCCCTTCTCTTTCAATGATCCCTTTCTTGAGATGCCCGAAACTGACCAGTTGAAACCAGCTACCGCTCCATCGCCGTCATCGCCGGCGTCCTCGGCCGCGCGGGCAAGGCGGGCCAGGCGCGCCGCCTCAAGGACGCGGACGACGGCGTGTCGACGTGGCAGACGCCCTCGGAGACGGCCCGGTTCATGATCGCGCAGAAGAGCAAGTACGAGACGCTGCGCAAGCAGTGGGCGCGCGAGAACCACGAGGAGCTGGAGAAGAACCCGGGAGGCTCCGAGGCGCTGCTGCAGGAGATGGTGCAGGCGCAGCGGGCGCAGTCCGTGTTCGGCGAGGCGGAGAAGCTGGAGAGCGCGGAGGACATGAGGGCGCTGCTGAAGGAGGAGTAAGACGGCAGTGCGAAGGGATGAGAGGGGAGAAATGCGTTTGTGTCTTTTTTTTTGATGTTCCCCCCCTCCGAGTGAAAAGAGAGGGGGGCTTGTACTAGATACACTGATGTATGAACATGTACAATAGTCTAGAATACCACGATGGTGGGTTCTTCTGATGTGTTGACTGTGATGTATCGAACGAGACCGGCATGGTCGTTTGACTCTTTTGGCGGACAACCAACGGTTTCCAAGGGTTCATGAGAGAGTCACTTTAGAGCTCCGGGCTTGCCTGCGCCTAGAGGGTATATATAGCCCCTTAGAATCTTCTTTCAGTGCGACACGCGCAACACAGACGAGTGATACTGGCGTGTCTCCCCACTGCCTCGCCTAGTACCTACCTCCGAGTCGGAAAGCTTATGAAACCTAGGGCAGCTCATCCACCTAGCGACGTGATCAAGAGCCAAACCGACCTCGTCTTCGTCTTCGTCCATCAACCCCCGCTTATTCCATCCGGTCGATATTCTTCGCGTCTTTTGGCACTCGGTTGAATAACCTTTCGTTTGCTTTTGCTCCTGCCCAATGACACCGTCCCCGGTACGTCCCAAGGCCAGAGTCTCATTCAGCGTGGACAGAGCGACGGCTACAACAACACCGGGCGTTGTGCGTGGGCAGACTCTCAAAAGGACGCCAGCCCCAAGTTTTTATCTACAACGAACGATAGTCGCTTTTTCCTTAGAGCCGCGGTTGCTGTGTGGGCCTCTTGGTTCGTCAGAGCTGGCTCGCCTCCATCCCCTACCTATTAAACGGCTCAGAGCCAGTCCTGACAGAAGGTGACAAGACCAGACCGCTGCGATGGAGGAGGCGGCGACACGAGAAGTACGGGTCACGCTTAGGTTTCTTCAATCTTATCGCTGAAGGAGTGCTATAGTTCTATTCATGAGGGTTGTAAGTTACATTTGCCGGTCTCTGGAGTCCAGCAAGCTTTGCTTATTCCGATGATGTATAGGGGAAAATTGGGGAGGCATCAACGTCCTTGAAGACATCGCCGCGAGACCTTTCCCGTTTAACATCGACCTTCCGACAAACCCTGCAAACATTAAATGAAGTGTCGTCTGGACAAGGAAGCAGGCGATTGGGGAGTTCAAAGAACCCATGATCCGCTTGATGCCCGTATTTATATGTACATGCTCAGCCACATACTCTTGTGGCTCAAGCCAAGGTGACATAATCATCAGCCCCCTCCCCCGGGCCGCTCCCATGTTGAAAACTTCGCACGTGTGCATTTCCCCTCCCTAAGGTCCAAAACCATCACCGAACGAACATTTCAGCACGCTCAAAGCTCAGCTCCCGTTTTCCACGCACACACTCGAGCACCCCGCCAAGGTCAAGGTCACGGTTCGGTTCAGGGTCAGGCATTCGTGCATGGTCCCTTGGAGAGCAGTGGTGTCATCGCAGCCGAAACGCGCATCATTCCCGAGTGCAGGCCGCCGCCACCACCACCACCACCGGCACGGCACACACCTCATTCCCTTGCCAAATCGGCACTTGAGCCGAGGTCCTGGCTGGTCCCGTCTTGGGTTCCCCTAAACCAACGGACGGCAACGAGCCGAATTCCTGGTAGGCTTTTCTGCTAGCCGCTTCCTTTCCACAAAACCATCCGCAAATCGTTGGTGTTTTCTTTTTAAGATCGAAGAGTCCGAAGGGGAAGAAGGAGCAAAAGACGGCAGTCAGACCAGCATGCACATACTTCAGATCGCACACGTCCATTCTGCTTTCTTGCTACACAACCGCAACCTACATCCGTGAAATGTTGACTAACATGGCCTGCTCGTGACACTCTAGCATCAACAAGTGACAAGACCACCCGTCTTACACGGAAACACGCACAGGCCATTACGGAGTCGACCTCGCTTCGCCGAGTCAGCAGCACAGGATGCCGGCCATGCTGGACGACCCCGCGAGCCCCACAATTTACCGGGTGTGCGGGGCACCGCCGTACCCGGACCCCAACAAGCCGGAGCTGCCGGCCGACATCGTGCCTCGTCAAGTGACGCTCCGCGACCGCCAGACCATCGCCACCATCATCCCCTTCGCCTCTCAGCATGAGGTGCCGCCGTCCCTCGTCCGCTACCTGAGCGACCAACTCAACAAGGAGATCGACGGCGGTGACACGTACCCGATGACCGAGACCATGTCCGCCGACAAGTTCGGCGCATACTGGTTCCAGAACTTCGGTGCCATCATGCTCCTGGGCAATGTAGACCGCTCCAGTCTAGACGACGGCATGGACTGGTCCCGAGAGTGCCTCGGCAGCTTCTACATCAAGCCCAACTACCCGGGCCGCAGCAGCCACGTCTGCAACGCGGGCTTCCTCGTGACCGACGCCTCCCGCAACCGCGGCGTCGGCCGGCTCATGGGCGAGTGCTACATCGACTGGGCGCCCAAGCTCGGCTACACGTACTCGGTCTTCAACCTCGTGTACGAGACCAACGTGGCCTCGTGCAAGATCTGGGACGCCCTCGGGTTCAAGCGCATCGGCCGCGTCAAGGACTGCGGCAACCTCAAGTCGCACCCCGGAAGGCTCATCGACGCCATCATCTACGGCCGCGACCTCGTCCCCGGCGAATCCGAGGAACTCGTGAGTGAAGAGCGTTTCGACAAGATCAAATTCTACCTCAAGTACGGCAAGTACCCGGCGGGAGCTGACCGCGCCGAGAAAAGCAGGCTCCGCAGCGCGGCGACGCACTATAAGCTGCTCGCCGACGGCGACCGGCTCATGCTCAAGGACAAGGAGGTCGTCCCGGACCCCCGCCGCCAGTACGAGATCGCCCGCGAGGTCCACGTCGCCAGCCACGGCGGCATCAACAAGACCACCGCCACCATCGCCGAGAAGTACCACTGGAGCCGCATCAAGGAGACCGTCAGCGACGTCATCCGGAACTGCGCCGAGTGCAAGGAGCTGGGCAAGACGCCCACCCCCGGCGGCAACGGCGGCGCGAGGGGGAGGGCTGCCGCTGCCGCTGCTGCCGCCGCCGCCGCCGCGTCTAAGAGCAGCAACACGCCGTCCATGGCAAACACTTCTCTTTCTCAAAACACACTCTCTCCTTCTGCATTGACGCCGACGCCGCCGCCGCCACCACCCTCGTCCGCGTCCAACGTAAGCGCCGCGGGCCACCTCCTCTCCCTACAGCACCAACACCACCATCTCCCGCCCCTCTCCCCGCCGCGGTCCTCGCCCTACGCAGATGTCGGCCTCTCCTCGATACCGCCCTCGCACACCCTCCGCGACCCGTCCGCCTCCCCCCTGCCCCGCCACCCGCACCACAACCCCATGCTCCAGGACCAGCCGTACCAGCCCATCGACCCGCAGATCATCGGCCCCTCGAGCTCCGCGCACGACGACGGCGACCCGTACGGCCACTACCACCCGCACCACACTGACTTCCAGGCCCTGCTCAACGCCACCGAGGCCGAGGAGACGCCCGAGGAGGCCGCCGCCGTCGACCGGGACCTGGACATGCTCATCGACCAGGGGGATGACGACGACGAGGACGTGGGGAACGCGAGGGCCCAGGACCTGGACGAGAACATGGGGGAGAAGGCGAGGGACAAGGACATGTACAACCTCGGGTACTCCGGGGGCTGAAGGGGCGAGAGAGAGGTCTCGGCTTTCCTTTTGGTATTTGGCGTTCTTTAGGGCTGGTTTAGCGGTACGGCGGCATGTTTTACGTGGTATTTGCTTTTTTTTTTTTCTTTTTCTTTTAAGCTTTTCGGCAGACATGGCCGGTGAAACATTGGAATCTTTCCGTGAGTACGTGCGTAGTGAGTAGAACATCAACACCAAAACAAACAAACAAACAACATGGCCCTCCAGTGTTCGAAATGCATCATCTCTCGCCCTATCTGCCGGTCGTGTAGAATCATCGTACGCATTCGGTGGCCTCGGCCTGTTGGGGGCCAGTCCCGGCCCAAGACATCTACTGGCCGTGGTGTGTGCCGAGGTGCCGTCCACTCGGTTTTTCCATTCACTGCATTCTTAACCCGCTTCGAAGACTGTGACGGCACCTAGCATGCCTATTGCACCGCCTTCTCCGACCCGGCCCCCTCCGGCGATGGTTGCACATGCTTGCCGACGCATACAAATGGCCACTCGAGGCCTGCAGACGGTGGTGATATGGTGCTTGGGTCGTGGGAACCCCCCGGGCATGCTTCACCCGCCCCTGCGCGATCTACAGTCTGCACTGCATTTCTAACCCATCCCGAGGGGATGCAGTGTCAGCACGACGAAGAATGATCTGGGCTGAGTCAGCGAACTGCTTAGTCGGCTTCAGGACCACTCAGAGTCGGAACAACCGCACGATAGGTGGCAAGGAACCCGTTTTAGGGAAATAACGGGCTATGTGTTCATGACAAGCGACAAATGACCCAGTCTATTCGGACTTCTGAAAGCCAAACCCTCCCCTCGGGGGATCAGTTCTAGGTATCATACAGACGCCATTCATCATCCGTTCTTTTTACTTTTTTGCCCCTTTTCCCCCTTCATTCCTGAGTCGTGAACCATTTACCGGCGAGGCATGCCCCGTCCTCTGCCTCTCAGGGCGCGCTGGGCGGCGCCGGGAGGCAGTGCCTGGCCGGGGGCCTGGGGCGCCGCGCTCTCCTCGTTGCGGATCGTCTCGTCGACGCCGAGGATGAGGCAGCTGGCCTCGGTGGCGGCCTGGATGGCGTTGATCTTGACCAGCGCGGGCTCCCAGACGAAGCGCTCCATCATGTCGGCGACGCCCTCGTTGATGAAGTCGACACCGGCCCAGGTGCTGCCCTTGCGGTGCTCGACGCGCAGCTTGTTGAGGATGTCGGTGGCGTCGAAGCCGGCGTTGTCGCACAGCTGGCGGGGAATGATCTCGAGGGCCTTGGCGAAGCTCTTGATGATGGCCTGCTGCTTGTGGGGGATGTTCTTGTCGGCGAAGCGGTGCAGGTAGGCCGAGACCTCCATCTCGACGGCACCACCACCACCAACGATGGTGTGGTTCTTGACGGCGCGCTTGACAATCATGATGGCGTCGTGCAGCGAACGCTCGACCTCGGCGATGAACTGCTCTGCACCGCCGCGGAGGACCAGCGTGCAGGTCTTGGCCTCGGGGCAGCCCTCGAAGAAGTTGAAACGCTCACCACCAATCTGGCGCTCCTCGAAGCTGCCGCAGGTACCGAGGTGCTCGGCCAGAATGTCGGAGCATGTCGACTGGACGGTGGCGCCGGTGGCCTGGACGACGCGCTCCATGTCCTCGGCAGCGACGCGGCCGGCGCAGAAGATGTCGCGGTCGGCGAAGTACTGGGTGGCCAAGTCGCCGATGGGCAGCTTGCTGAGCACGACCTTGGCGCCGGTCTTGTAGATGGCCTCGAGCTTCTTGTAGATGATCTGCCACTCGGCGTCGACGACGGCCTGGTAGTCCGAGACCTGCTCGACGCGGACCTCGGCGTTGTCCTTCTCGGCCTTGAGCTCGAGCTCGACGTTCAGGCACACGATCTTGGGCATCTCGAAAGACTTGGGTTGTTGCTCGAAACCGGCGTAGGAGAAGGTCTTCTTGAAGGCGACGCCGTTGACGAAGAGGGAGTCGGTGAGGGAACCGCCAGGGATCTTCTTGACTCCGATCAACTTCTCGTTCAGGTCATCCTGGTCCAGCGACAGGACGGCATCGACGACCACTGCGCAAGGTTAGAACTGGCACACTAAAGGTACCTAGGGTGGAGTGTCGTGACGTACTCTTTGTGAAGAACTCGGTGTTGCGCTTGATAAGCTTGCTCGTCATGGCGGTGGCGGCGAGCTTGCCCAGTGTTTCCCTCCTGTTGCCCTCGTTGGTGTCGATAGCAATCTCCTTCACCTTGTTGACGGCCATCATAGACGCTCTCCGCAGGCCCTTTACGATGACCTGAGAGCTGACGCCCTGCTCGACATGCTCCTTGACCTCCTTAAGGATCTCTCCTGCCAAAACAACGACGGATGTTGTGCCGTCGCCAACCTCTGCGTCTTGTGATCTCGCAATGTCGACGAGGATTCGGGCTGCGGGGTGGACGATGTCGAGAAGCTGCATGCGCATGCGTCAGTATTCTGTTTTCGCTGATAGACTGGGTGCGATCGAGCAACTCGTCCTGACCTTCATGACCGTGGCACCGTCGTTGGTGATGGTCTGCCTGCCGTTGGCATCGACCATCAACAGGTCGCCGCCATAGGGACCGAGGGTAGACTTAATGGTGGCCTGAACAGCCAAGCAGGCGTTGATGTTGGAGACAATCTGGCCCTTGCCCTGGGAGGTGTCGGTTCCTGCGCAACAGTAGACTGGTCAATCGAGGGGTCCTCTCGGAACGGTATGGGAAAGGCGAAGGCGGTGGGGTAAAACGCACCCTCTTTCAGGACGATAATGGTCGGGGTCTGGCCTCCGAACGACATTTTGAGTTTCTGTGGTGCGAAGACGAGAACGGCGAGAAGGTATACGTGACGACGGTTCGTGCGGGTGGGGGATCGAGTGTCGTCGCGGGGAAGGCTGAGGTTCGACTGGTCGTTACCCAAGAAGCTTCTGGAGCTCCTAAAAATTATTATTGCAGCCGGGCCTTTCGTGATGTTCCCCGGGCACGGACCACTGTGTGTTGTTGCCTTACTTGATGTAGGCAAAGTGGATTATGTAATTGAGGAGGGGTACTCCCCACCATGGTCTGCCAGCAGCACCCCACGTTGAACGCCGGCCCTGCCATTTTCGACCTCACAACGCAGGGAGCAAGAGGTACGCAGTACCAATGCTGTGATATGTGAGCATTACCTCGCAGCACGAGATGAAGACTGGTACCTCTCGATTCAACATACCAATACGGTATACCAATGCTACATGTACACCTTTTCCCACTCACATCAGAATGAAAGTCGATAAAATGGACACGATCACGTTGAAGCACCACAGCCTGCTTCTGCCTGGCTGAGCCTGCAGCAGCGACTGCTTGCTGGCACACGTTCGCCGCACCAATCATGATCATCATAAGCCGCGGGCTGACTGGATGTGGTTGCCTCTGGCTCTGGCCCTACATAACTCGATGAGGCTTTGGAACTTCTCGCCGACTTGTTGCCATTTCTGCCACCATTCCTGCCATGTCAG
Organism: Colletotrichum brevisporum; assembly: GCA_030770045.1. Taxonomy (NCBI): domain Eukaryota; kingdom Fungi; phylum Ascomycota; class Sordariomycetes; order Glomerellales; family Glomerellaceae; genus Colletotrichum; species Colletotrichum brevisporum. The sequence continues at coordinate 9,980,706 of JAUGSI010000001.1, read as the reverse complement.
CGACGCCGGCCATGTCGAATTTCCAGCACCACGACAGGCTGCACGGCCAGCAGATCCGGCTTCTGCGGCTCCTCCCTGGCGCCTGGCTTGACGAGCTCGAAGCAAGGCTGTACGTAGCTGACAGGAGTCACCACTACGCCGCCCTGTCTTACGCCTGGGGAAGCACAAGGAGGGCGAACCGCATCATTATCAACGGCGAACTGTATCCCATCACTTTCAACCTCGACAGAGCCCTGCGGGCCATCAGAAGAGAGCAAGAGCCATTGGTACTCTGGGTTGACTCCATTTGCATCAACCAGAGTGACGCAACCGAGAAAGGTCACCAGGTCGGATTGATGCACGACATCTTTGGGTGGGCTACAGAAGTAATCGCCTACCTCGGCGATGGCTTGGATCGCAGCCGAAGGGACTATCACCAGCGATTCGAGAAGCTTGGACACTGCCCTCCGGTCCACCTCACTGGCCTTCGAGAGGAAGATGATAAGCTTGTCCGCAACCTCTGGGAACCCACTTCAGACTATCTCTCAGAACACAACGAGATTCTCTGCATGTACGCCCTTATTCTGGCATTGCACAGTGGCCAGCGCATCTCAGGCAGATACTCTACAGCCCTTTCAATGTTCTTAGCCGATGCTCAGCGACTGGACCAGATTACCGAAAGGATTCGACTGTTAGCGACAAGTGTCTGGTGGAACCGCGTGTGGATTATTCAGGAAGCATGCGCCGCACGGAAGCTGTCCTTGTTGTATGGTCGCGTCTCGATTCCATTTCACTTCATCTCGTCTGCCGTCTCTGCCATACATCGGCTTTCTGGCCTGCTCCAGCGTTCTCTTTTTTCGAATCATTCATCTCTCTGCTGGGCGCCTCCCGAGGAACTGCAACGAATCTTGCTCTACCTCGGCGACAAGGCCGATTCGATCAACACGCTACGTTTACAAGGGACATTTTCCGATGCGTCTCACATTACGACTAACAGCGCACTCCTATGGCTTCTCAGAAACTTTCGACATAGGAAATCGTCTGAGCCGCGAGACAAGGTATTCGCCCTGCTCCGGCTTGCCCAAGACATGGCTGTTGACGAGAAGGTCTTCAAACACGGATACGTGGCTATCGAGACTGATTACAATGTCACGGTTGGAGAATTATTTTCAGGAGTAGCCCATGAGATTATCTGTCAAACCGGTTTGCTATGGATCACGACTTGCGACTTGCTTGCCAAATCTCGAAACGATATTCCTTCTTGGGTGCCTGATTGGTCCTCCGAGAACCAAGTACCTGGCTTCAGCTCGTCCCGGCTACGTATTCAGGCGGAAATGTATTGCAAGTTCAATGCCAGTCGAGCTGTGTTCCGACATTTCGATCTGCCTGAGGAACACCCCAGGCAAGAATCTCTCCACAGACCGGAGAACCACTATCCGTACCTGGCTGCAAGGGATACCACCAAGATGGGGTGGGAAGCCGTACACCGCCTTCCACTACTTTCAAATCTCCATCTTCTTGATGGGATTTACCTGAATGCGAGGGGATACCGTTGCGGCTCTGTAAGGGACATCAGCGAGCCCATCCTGAGCGACCTTTCCAACATCCCCGATGCCATTTTTCAAATCATACCAAGGGATCCGATCATTCTGGAGGAGTGGCGAGCAAAGAACCATGGGTCATTTCTCGACATTGTGGTGCGTGTTCTCTGCTCTTCGATGAGGATCAAACACGGTCATCCCCACAAAATCCTTCCCCACGAGCGACGGCAGGCCGAATACTGGATGTTACTCCGAGTTATGGAAAGAATCGTTCCCGCTGACCTGCACCACCCGTTTTCTGAAGAGGAAGTGGCTGCCCGGGCTGCATCTTTCTACGCATCAGGAGCAGATGAATCTGGCCTGTCCATCAATTGGGCACCCGATGACAACGATTGGATGGGTCGCTGGCGGTGGTTTAATATCCTCAGTGATCAATTCTACAATTACGATTCCAGCGATAGCGTACCACTCTTCACGTTTTCGAGCGGCCTATACCCCTGGAAACGCGCTCTGGACGCATACGAGGGTGATAGGGTCTGGTCTGAGGACCACGGCTGGATTGAAGATACTCTTCAAGCCACGGCTTCTGGCTTCCGGCTGTTTATGACTTGCTCGGGTATGGTCGGGCTCGGACCAGAGAGCATTCTACACACTGACGACATTTATATTATTGAGGGCGGCCTCATGCCGTACGTACTGCGCAAGTCAAGAATGATGGGCACATGCTACGTGGAAGGCATCATGCGCGCAGGGGAGAGAGATTGGGACACAGACGCCGACAACCCTGTAGACTTGTGGGATAGCCTACGTGATGAGTTGACGCTGAAGTTTAGCTCTAGCCGTACAGCTATTGAGGAGAGAGAGTTGTATCTTTCTTGAATGCAAACGCCGGCTCTTCAAACATACCATGGAACATCTGACTGCTGACACTATGATGCGGCAAGTTTAGGCCCTCGACGAGTCCCGTTAGAATGCAGTGGCATGAGAACGTCAGTAAGCTGGATCTCGGAGTACACTCCGCCGCCGGAGAGTATGGAATGGATGCCGACGTCGCTCACATGTGGTCCCATCACCAGCAGCTTCTTGGTATGGCCCCGCTCGTCAACTCCCGGAGTAGAAGCGACAAGAACGGTCTTTTATGTGCATCCCTTGGTCAACGGTGCCTCGCCATTCCTCTGTCGTTTCAGCTAAGCACCTAGACTCACGTGGAGCCCCGTTCCCTTGATTTCACCAGCATGCAGTGGGAAATACATGGGCTGAGTGCATTCCTGGCTCTCCAACCTCGCCGAACAGCCGCGCAAGCCACGGTCAAGATTACGAGTAAGACATGTCCAGAAATCCCGTTTTGTTGTGAGCCCTTTTAGGAAAGCTTTTCTTCCTGCCCCCTTCTTCGCCCTGTTGGTATCAGATACACCAAAGGCACTACCGAAGCCTGCGAATCAACGACGCTCAAGCGAGACACCCCCAACGCAGGGAGAAGAGAAAAGGGTGCACTTTGGAATGAAGAGAATTTCCAAAGAGAAAGTCTATCCATGGACCGGGCGCTGGAAAAGGGGAAATCCTCATTTCACGCATTCCAGGCTGCCGGGATGAAGGCCCGAGATCAGCCCTCGCGGCTCCTGAAGGGATGGATCAAAGCAATCCCTTTGCTTGTTGACGAAGTTCTTGCTGGCACCAAAACAGGATGGAAAGAAGAGGTAAAATGGGACAAAAAGTCTCTTCTCTCCGCTCCTTCTCTCTATCTCGCGCGTTCATCAACGGTCGACCTACGTTGCGCTTTTTCCTGCTCCTCGACTTACACGCCTGCGGTCGGTACTTTCTTCTTGGGCTTCGTTTGACCAACATATCGTCTGGGAGAAGCTTTTAGGCCTCTCTGTTGCACCAATCTATCGACGCTACTGTGGTTACAGCCGAACAAGATGATCTGGCTGAAGAAGGCGGCCATCTTGGCCGGGTTGTCTTTCGCGGCCATTGCCAATGCTCAAGAGGACCCGGAGTCGACGACCACGACGACGGCGACGACCACGACATCCACTTCGTCGCCTACGTCTACGCCTGCGCCGGCCGATGGCAACTGCTATGCACTGGATACAGTTGGCCCAACGACTTTCAACTTCGGCGGCACGCTGACCCAACAGGAGTGCAAGGCATTCTGCGAGGAGGACGCGGGTGCCCCGTATGATAACTTTGCCATGTCCGCCGGGCGACAGTGCTACTGCGGAACAACCGATGGAGCAACTCCCGTTGACGACGGGGACTGCAATGTTGGATGTGAAGGAGACCCTGCCCAGAACTGCGGCGGCCCCGGGGCCCAGATCGCCTTCGCGATGGACTACGAACCCGTCATCGCCAGCACGACCACGTCATCTACCTCGACGAGCTCCACGGAGAGCGCGACGAGCTCTACAGAGACGAGCTCCACAGCCACCAGCACGACAGAGTCTAGCTCTACTAAGACCAGCTCCACGGAAACCAGCTCAACTGAGTCTAGCTCCACGGCCAGCTCGACAGAGACCAGCTCAACAGAGACCAGCTCGACGGAGACCAGCTCTACAGAGACTTCAAGCTCCACGGCTACAAGCTCTACAGAGTCCAGTTCCACAGCCAGCTCGACAGAGACCAGCTCGACGGAGACCAGCTCTACAGAGACTTCAAGCTCCACAGCTACAAGCTCTACAGAGTCCAGTTCCACAGCCAGCTCGACAGAGACCAGCTCAACAGAGACTTCAAGCTCCACAGCTACTAGCTCTACAGAGTCCAGCTCAACTGAGACCAGCTCCACGGCCACCAGCTCAACTGAGTCTACAAGCTCCACTGCCACCAGCTCTACAGAATCCAGTTCCACGGCCAGCTCAACAGAGACGAGCTCAACAGAGACTTCAAGCTCCACAGCTACTAGCTCTACAGAGTCCAGCTCAACTGAGACCAGCTCCACGGCCACCAGCTCAACTGAGTCTACAAGCTCCACTGCCACCAGCTCGACGGAAACCAGCTCCACGGCTACTAGTTCAACTGAGTCCTCAACAGAGACGAGCTCTACCGGGACCAGCTCGACGGTCACGTCAACAAGTTCGAGCACAACAGCAAGTTCGACAGAGACCAGCAGCACGTCGACCGCGGCCAGCAGCACGTCTACGGAATCCAGCAGCACGTCATCGGTTGTCAGCACAACATCCACAGAGGCCACCAGCACGTCGTCTACCGTATCAAGCACTGAGGGCACCAGCACGTCCTCCACCGCTTCCAGTACGACGGCAAGTAGTACATCCTCCTCCGGTTCCAGTACGACAACAAGCAGCACATCTACCGAGGTCAGCAGCACGTCGTCTACGATATCAAGCACCGAGACCAGCAGCACGTCGTCCACTGCTTCTAGTACAACAGTAAGCAGCACCTCCTCCGAGGTCAGCAGCACGTCTTCTACGGTATCGTACGAGACCAACTTCCGGCGTCGTCCACTGTTCATTGCAACAGTAAGCAGCACCTCCTCCGAGGTCAGCAGCACGTCTTCTACGGTATCAAGCACCGAGGCCAGCAGCACGTCGTCCACTGCTTCCAGTACAACAGTAAGCAGCACCTCCTCCGAGGTCAGCAGCACGTCTTCTACGGTATCAAGCACCGAGACCAGCAGCACGTCGTCCACTGCTTCCAGTACGACGGCCAGCAGTACGTCTTCGACAGCGTCCAGCAGCAGTACCTCATCTACCGAGGTCAGCAGCACATCGTCCACGGCGGTCAGCAGTACTTCGTCTACTGAGGTCAGCACCACGTCCTCCACGGCGGTCAGCAGCAGTACCTCGTCAACCGAGGTCAGCAGCACATCGTCCACCATCACCAGCTCATCTACGGAATCAAGCACCACGTCATCTTCGACGCAATCTAGTTCAACGGGCACTTCTACAGTTTCCAGTACGACAGAAACTTCAACCCAGCCTTCCACAACCTCTTCCACGGTGTCTTCCACGGTTTCTTCCTCGACAGTGTCTTCCTCGACTGCTGATTCCTCGACTGTCTCTTCCTCAAGCGCCTCATCCACAGCGTCTTCTTCAACCGTCTCTTCTTCCCACGCCTCCTTCTCTTGAGCATCCTCGCTGCATCGTCCTCCAACTGCATCATCCACGGCATCTTCTCAAACCATCTCTTCATACCTGGTTTCTTCTCAAAGCCTCTTTAACCATCTCTTCTTCCCGCACTGCCTCATCACTTGGTATATCGACATCGTCCTCAACTGCATCATCCACAGCATCTTCCTCGACCATCTCTTCTTCCATAGTGTCTTCCTCGACTGCCTCTTCTACAGCGTCTTTCTCGACTGCCTCTTTGACCGTCTCTTCTTCTACTGCCTCATCCACGGTGTCCTCGACTGCATCGTCCTCGACTGCATCATCCACGGCATCTTCCTCGACCATCTCTTCTTCCACAGTTTCTTCCTCGACTGCCTCTTTAACCATCTCTTCTTCCACTGCCTCATCCACAGTGTCCTCAACTACATCGTCCTCGAAACTGCATCATCCACGGCATCTTCCTCGACCATCTCTTCTTCTATAGTGTCTTCCTCGACTGCCTCTTTAACCGTCTCTTCTTCCACTGCCTCATCCACGGTGTCCTTAACTGCCTCTTCTTCAACTGCCTCTTCTTCAACTGCCTCTTCTTCGACTGCCTCTTCTTCGACTGCCTCTTCTTCGACTGCCTCTTCTTCGACTGCCTCTTCTTCGACTGCCTCTTCTTCGACTGCCTCTTCCTCAACCATCCCTTCCTCGACCGTCTCTTCTTCCACTCCCTCATCCACAGTGTCTTCCACTGTTTCTTCTTCCACTGCTTCATCCACAGTATCTTCCTCCACGGTGGCTTCCTCGACCGTCTCATCCACATCTCAATCCTCGAGCGTGCAGTCAACCAGCTCATCTTCCGACACCACATCCTCGGCATCATCCGAGACTCCTGTCGAGTCAACTACCACTCCGTCCACATCCGTCGTATCCTCATCGAGCCAGTCATCGAGTTCGAGCTCATCTACCTCGCCATCAAGTCTCAGCTCGTCGCAGCAGACTTCTTCAACGAGCGCTTCGCCTGGGTCTTCCTCAGCCTCAGTTGAGTCGACATCTTCAACCTCGGTTGTGCCTTCATCTACACAGCAAACCACTACTTCAGTCACGCCAAGCTCGACAGACTTGGTGACCAGGACCGTCCTTGACCGCAATCCTGGTTCATTCGAGAGGCTCTTCGGGGTCCAGCCCTATGAAGCACTGGTAGTTAACTTCAGCATCAGAAACGAAACGACCGGGCAGACGACTACAGAGACATATGTAGTAACAGCCTTGGGCTGCAGAGGTGTTGGAGATGGACAGTCACCCTTGGCCGGGAATGGATTGGCACAACCAGGCAGCTTCACGGCAGCTACCTGTGCAATCTACTGTGTCGAGAAAAGCCGGACTTTCACAAGTGCCAACCAAGGCATCTGTTTCTGTGGTCAAGAGGTCACAAACTGGCCCCTTGTTCCCCAGGCACAATGTGCAGCAGCCGGCAACAACAAGCGTCGTCGCAACTTCTGGAGACGCCAGAACAGGCCAGTCGACGCCATGCCTATTTTTGAAGTCATTCCAATTTCAAACGCCATAATCGTTCTCGCCACTACGACCTTGTCTTCGTCGAGCCTTCCTACTCTCCCGCAGGCAAATGCACTTTCGACCTCGAGCACGGTCTCTGCGACTACTACCCCAGTCTCCATCACCTCCAGTCCGACGACCTTCGGCCCTTCTACGAGTTCCACGGCCACTTTGGAAATCGTTGGAGAGTTCATTCTGGGCATCGTTGGCGGCATCGCACCGAGCAGTGTTCAGAGCTCGACCTCGACCGTCACTTCCTCCTCCACTCGAACGACATCGGCAACCTCGTCTGCCACGAGCTCGAGCATAACCAGTTCCGGCTCTTCTAGCTCAAGCATCCCGAGCACAACTGTGACTTCGTCGACTACCAGTTCTTCAAGTGTCGCCTCAGCAAGCTCAAGCAGCTCGCCATCTATCTCCGGGAGCAGCACGTCGTCTGCAACAACAACCACTCCTGGCACAACGTCCAGCTCGTCTAGCACCTCTCAGTCGAGCTCACCGACGACCAGTGGATCATCGTCCACTAGCACCTCGGCATCAAGCTCTCCATCGCCGAGCTCCTCTTCGTCGGCGTCTTCATCTTTCACTTCGTCCTCGTCCAGCTCCGAACCCATCTCATCTTCCAGCAGCCAATCTAGCTCTTCCTCTAGCACCCAGCAGACCTCTTCCTCCACAGCCGAATCTAGCTCCTCCTCCTCTACCGTTGTGTCGAGCACTTCTTCCACAGCCGGGTCTAGCTCCTCCTCCACCGTCGTGTCCAGCTCTTCTTCCACAGCCGAGTCTAGCTCCTCCTCAAGCGTCGTGTCCAGCTCGTCTTCCACAGCCGAGTCTAGCTCCTCATCAAGCGTCGTGTCCAGCTCGTCTTCCAGCTCGTCTTCCAGCTCCACGTCCAGCCCTCCCACCACAACTTCCTCATCTAGCTCAACCGTTGTGTCGACAACTTCGTCGACAAGTTCGTCGTCAACTACGAACCCCCCGCCACCCGTATCCTCAGATGGTAAGTTCACTGGCAAAATATGACCGTTTGGGCCACTGTTTTGACCTTTCCAGACATAGATCCTTAGACCCGGGAGTCATCGGCGACTGACCATTCTTCTCAGTAGACTAGTATCTACCTGAGATGGGTAACCGCCGCTCTAGTTGCGACCCCCAAATATCGGTACCTTGCTTTCGGGTTGGTGTCAGGAGTTCAAGGTTTCGTCGGATGATGGTATGGGACCACCAGGTCTCGAGAGGATTGACGAATTCAACGGTTCTTTCTTGCCTCATTTCGATCGGACTTTTTCTTTTTTACTTTTTAATGGTTCCTATAGAATGTGTTTAGATGGATAGATGCTAGAGACCCAGGCCGGTTCCTTTGTATTGAGGCTTGGGTCTGCGTCAATTGATCACGATTGCTTGGTTTGAAACTCATTACTGAGGAACGTCCTCGATCAGAGCTTCTCCACCTACAGAGATTTGTGCAGTAATCGCCCGGAATCGATCGAGGTCTCGATTAGCATGGGCCATGGAGCAATGGCCAGCTAGATTCTAGATCTTGCCAGAGGGTGTCCGGGCAAAGTCCAACAAGTCTCTAAAGTATCCCTTCGTTCTTTAATGGCTACTGCCGCAGTCGAGCATGCTCATGGGATGCTAGCCCGAGACTGTCGGGCTTGGCAAAGTGAGTGCCGGCAAATGTACGGCCAGTTATGCAGCACGTCTCTTCATAGCCATGTTGATTCCAGACTAGGAACTATGGAGATTCTTCGACGCTTTGGAATTCAAGCTAGAAATGTCCGTGTCGGCAGTGCATTGTGGCAGAGGATGACGGGAAATGAGACGCGAAACTTTGGTTGAGACATCCAGCTCTCACTGGACATTCTCAAAGCCTGTTGAGAAATTGCACGGAGCTTCATTCGTGCCGGCCATATCGGTCATTATCTACTAAATCGCCCTCGCCAACCTGACTGTCACCGTTCCGTGGGTACTCCGGGTACCACCCACCATCCTCGACGACCTGGGTGATACGAACGGTTGTCGCCCTGCATTCCTCCTCTTGTTCAGCATCGCTTTGGTATTTTGCATCGGCCTTGCGCTTCAACGCGACTACGCGGCGCTCATGGTTGTGCGCAGCGTGTAGAACGGATGCACCAGTGCTGCCGCCGCCATAGGCTTTGTTGTGGTCGCAGACGTTGTCACGGCGGGAAGTACATGGGCGCTGTCTGTGCCAGCATCAATGTCGGCCCTGTTGTGGGCACCTTTCTCGGCCGCATTTGCGGGGGCTGCATCTTCTGGTCCCGTGCCACCTTGGTCGGTCTCCGGGTCTTCTATCTTGTCACTTTTGCCCCCAGAGACATGCCGCAATATCTTAAGAAGCGGCTTGGTGCCCCCTCAACCTGCAGACGAATGATCATCAATATGGTCCGGCACGACAGGCACAACGACGTCTAGCAGTCGGCGCTCTGTCGATAGAGATTTCATATGCTGAGTTCTTTCAAGGATGGAGTTCACAAGGAGAACTTAGAATCGAATTCACTTTGGCACGGTAGAGTTCATGTAGACAAGAACGAATCCCATTCTATTCATTCAGTCTGACGCAAGTCCCAGGACACCAGTCTCCGTTCAAACAATCTTGAGTGCCGTGGCTGTCGTTGAGATGACGGCATAATCCGAGTTTCCTCCGCAGCCAATCTTGTCATGTAGCACGTCCCACTGTTGCTTAAACGGCGTTGATGACCATGCGGAAGTTCGAGCCGGCTGGAGTGACCTCGAACGTAGTGGGGCCAGTCTGGGGGGCCTTGGTGCGGCGGTCAAGCTCGTTGCCTCCGGCAGAGAGGATGAAATCGTACGAGGCGCCATTCTTGGGCCCGCTGGTAAAGTAAATGAACTCGTACTTGCCGCTGGAGAGCTTCGTGACCCTGTAAGAGGCGCCGATGCTGCCGCGGGCGGTCTGGGTCTCCGGCCAGGCAATGGTCTCGTCGATGTACAGGTAGCCGCGGGCAGCCAGGTGGTCGGCCTGCTCGACGTCCTGAGCCGGGGCCGGGGCGCGGACCTCGACCGAGGAGACGTCGGCGCGGGCGGCGACGAGGGCGTTGCCGTCCGAAGCGGGGGCTCCTGCGGCAGGAAGAGCGGCCGCGAGGGAGAAGAGGCTGGCAACGGCGAAGAAACGCATGTTTGTTGACGATGGGATTGAGATAACGGCGGAAGAGAGACTGGTAAAGACAGGCGGGCGAGTGGTGACAATGACGTTCTGTGGTAGACTGAAGAGGCGAAGTCTCTTAGGTTGAGGGCGCCAATGTCTTATATAGACGTGAGCATGGGTGTCTGGTCCGATCACGATGCTCGAGAGTCGGAGCTCATCGCGAGGCTCGGAACTCGCGAGCACTTGGAATTCGGGCGTCATCGCACACCATCAAAAAGGCATGACATGTCGTTCTCGGTATACTGCTTAAGGACCCCTGTGACCAAGCGTGAGTACCTTGCCATACTTCATGTCTGCCGTTCGATGAATTAGGCCACCTGCGTGAGTCTTGCTCGCTTTCTGGACAACATCTCCGAGAATGATGCGGGAATGGGAAGGTGAAGGGGCTGGATGCGTCGCCGTTCTTGTTCCACCGTTCTGTGTTGCAAAGCCTGTGATGGGAAAAGCCCCCGGACATTTTGACGAGAGTAGATTGACGTGGAATCCATCGCGAAAGGGGCAAAGGCCCCAATACGGTAGGTGCTCGCACTGAAGGTAGCATTGCGCCAGAGGACAACATTCACTTACACAGGATTGCACCACATGATGCCTGCCAAACCTGGCCAGCGAGGGTGGACAAGAAGCAGCCAGTTGTACAATAGAGGCAAGATCTGCTTTGGCCTAGCAACAGAGCCCCTTATAGGCACCTATGGCGCCAGTCTCTCACTCCCTACTCGCGAAGCTGTTGCGCCATTCCCGCGCTCTGATGGTCCGCATCGGAGTTTGACACCGAAACCCCAGCGTCACAGACGGAGACTGTAGCTCCTTTGGGGGAAAAAATCCAAACCCTCGATGTCCTTGGTACGTTCTGGTGCATCATAGAATCTTTCTCCGGAAAAGGAAGAAGCCCAGATCATCCCGAATGTTACTACGGGCCCAGGGGAGTTAGAGGCGAGAACAAAGCCCATACAGTTTTGGAGGCTAGTTAAAGACTCCTTAACTCAGCTAATTCAAGTGTAGGAGGCCGTTGCTTGGTTATGGTCTGGGTTTCCTTAAGTAGATAGATTAAATTAAACCTGCGGAGACTCCGACGCTAATGCAGACAAGGCAGCCCGGATGTATTCATATCCGCATTCCCAGCCGGGTTTTCTGGGGATACTCCTCTCATACAGAACAGAAACAGGTCATACCAAAGCCTATCGGTCCACCGGGATTATGGATGGCTCTAGATATCCTCCGAGCACCCCTGAAGACCGCCTCTTCAAGCTGTAGGGGAATCTTATTTGTCACCCCCTCCTCTAGTATTCAACACCCCTTCCAGGCATAACTACATAGCTAGGCGTCCCTAATCAAGGGCCATCCATATAGGCTTATGATCGTCGTTATCGTCGTTATTGTTGTTGTTGTTGTCGTCGTCGTCGTCGTCCGTCGTTATTGTCGTCGTCGTCGTTGTTGTTGTCCGTCATCGTCATCCGTTGTATGGAAGAGGGGACAATTAGAGGACCAAGCCACACAGGGGGGTGTTGGATACGAAAGAGAGAGAGGAGGGGGTGATGAATAAGATCTCCTAAGCTGTATCGACTGTATTCCTGATTTGTATGACATTGGGCCCAGGTGATTACCCCTATATCAAGGGAGAGGAATCGCAGGCGGAACGTCTGCACCTAAGCTTCTGCCTTTGCGTCTTCTCTCTGTTTTCTCAGATCAATTTAATGACCCTACTGGTTAGTTGCCCGCGTATTCCGATGATGACAGAAATGGCTAATAAGACATCTTGGCCGGAGTTCTTTTTCACATAGAGAATAACAAGGCCATTCTCTAAGAAAGAAAGTGCTTGTTTAGAAACTCTAGCTCTTAATTTAGATTTGTTAATCTCCGATTGTAAACCTGCCAAAAGTCATTAGAACTCAACCGTTTCGAATCTGGCCCTATTTGAACATCAATGACAAGGACGGCTGCTATATAGCCATACTTTAATTATAATTATCGTCTAATTCTAAGAGAGCCTTTAGTGTACATGTATAAGTTTATACTGTTATAAACATCAATAGAGGCTTACATTCTCTACTTTTAGATATAAAACTCGCCTTAAGACAGTGTTGTTTGTTTTGAATTACTAGAAACTAGGTTACGGTTAATGTCTCATACGAAGGAAAGAATGAATAAGCATATAATCACTGGGTCTGGTTACTTTAATAGCGAACATATATATCTCGATCAGTAGTTTGTATAAGTTCTGTTATAATAGCTGAAGCTATTCGTAGCTGTGTACGTAAGTAACTACTTACTTAAGCGGCTTACTTAAGTAACTTTACTCTATCTCCCGCCCCTATAAGGGGGCCTTTACTTTTGCTCTACTATATTATAAGACTTAGAGATTAAGTCGTTACTTTTACTTTACTTTAACTACTTATACTTAGCTGCGTAATAGTTATAAGTCCAGCTTGTACTATACTTTTAAACTACTATTTTTAAAGTAAATATATTTATTAGGAAAATATTTATACAAATACTCTTTTATTATAATATTTTAATTCTTTAACTACTATTTTAATTTAACTATATTAAGCTTAACTTTAACCTCCTCCCTCCTATTCTTCTATAAGTTTATAAAGCAGCACAACTACTCTGTATAGTTTAAGAACCTTTAAATTAAAGTAGTTATATAAGGGGTTTAGTCCTAATTCAACCCTAACAACTTAGTTTTATTAAATAAGCCCCTAAAAGAAGTATCTTTAATTTCATTTACTTAGTAGCTTCATAACTAAAACGCAAAAGTAAAGAGAATTTATTAAATCCACCTTAGTTTATAAAAAAATAGTACTACTAAGCGCTAACTTAGTACTTTAATTAAATATAAAAATAGTATTAACCTTATAAAGGCCCCTAGAGTATAGACTCGCTTTTAGAGTAAAGGGAAGTAGCTTAAAGGCGCCCCGGGGCCCTTTTTAAGTAATAAAACCCTGGGTAATTTAATACTTAATAGTAATAAACCCAAGCTAGAGTGTAACCCGCTTTTTACTAAATAAAGTAAAAGCGTACTTAATAACTATTTTAGTTATATCTCTAATAAAACTACTAATAATAAAGTTTAAAAGTAAAAGGTAAAAGCCTTTAAGGAGATTAGGTTATATATTAATAAGTTAGTATCCCTAGATATTCTTAAACTAATTTAGTTTAAACTCTTTAACTAAAAAGATACTTCTCTTTATAGCTTACTTTAAAGCCTTTAAACCTAATACTCTTTAAGTAATACTAATTTCCTAACTATAATATAATAGGAGTACTAAGTAATACTAAGAAAAGTAAATAGTAGTACTATACTAAGTGTTTAGTTAAGGGAATTCTATACTATATACCTTTAAGTAACGTAATACTGCCTCTTAGATATAATAGAACTACTTATAGTTTAAAACTTCCTTTTTACTATAGAGTAAAGGATTACTCTAAAATAAGTATAGAACAAACTTAAGTAGGTTTTTATAAAAGAAAGGTTTAATTAAGCCTAAATTTTGCTTAGGAACTATATATTTATACTTAAAGACCTCCTTTATAAGGACTTACTTTTTAAGTCTAGGAGTAAATTATTTAGTATCTTTTTAACCTTTACGGGTTACTTTAATACTATAATCTCTAAAGCCCTATAATCCTCTACTACTAAACCTAAAGGGATTTAGTATATTTACACTTAAAACTATAGTTAAACTCCTATAAACTATAAATATATCTACTTTACAGTTTCTAAGTAAAGTAACTATACTATTACTAAAGTTACTCTTAATAAGGCCGGAGAGATTTAAAGGAAACTTAATATAAAAAAGTACTAAGGCCTTTTAGTTAAACTCACTTAGACTAATTAAATTAAGGTTAACCCCCCCTATTACTTAGGTCTAGTATACTTTACTAAATAAAAAAAAAAAAAAAAGGGAAGTAAGAATATAAACGCTTTAAATACTAAAACTACCTCTAAACCGACCCTTTTAATAGTATACTAAGTTATAGTTATAATTAATAATAAACTAGTCTAAAAGGCCCTAGGGACCCCTACCTTACCTATATATACTATAAACATTTTTTCTACTCCTCTAATTACTCTTTATACTTTAAGTATAAGTATAGTATTTAATAACTATAGTATAACCTATCTTATTAACAACCTCTCCCTTCTTAAAAAGGACTTTATTTACCCCCCTAATAAAGAGGAATACGTTAAATTAGGAACTACTTTATACCCTATTCTAGTAGTAGGCATAAGGGTTATAAAGAATATATTTAATAGTTTAAATAGGCTAAATACCTTTAACTTAATACTAATAAATATTATTTATATAAAAAACTTTTATATAAATATTGTTTTTAAAGTACTTCTATAGAAAAAAGGTATTTAGTATACTAGTTACAATACTTTACTTTATATAAGTAATAATAAAAAGAGTCTTATAATTAAAAAGTTAAAAAGGAGAATAAATATTATTTTTTTTAAATTTAAAGTTACTTTTTCCTACTCTATATCCCCGCGTATCCCTATTAATTTTACTATAATTATAAATATAGCTATATTAGCTATAGTTTTTTAAAAGTCCTACTACTAACTAAAAAACTATAACAATAATCCCTTTATATAGTATTTTTACTCTAGCTACTTAAGACTTAAAGTACTTAGTTATTTCCTATATAATACTTGGGGAATAAAACTTAAAGGCCTAATACACCTTTAGTATAAATATTACATAACGACCTACGCTACTTAAGTAGTTTTAAAATAAACCTTTAAGAGTTAAGCTGTATAGCTATATAAATAAATATCTTAAGACCTCTTTAACTACTTTAAAGGGTATAATTAAAACTACTAGTTTATAGTAATTAAAAATAAGTATACTAACTGCCTTTTTGCCTTTCTCTATATTAATAAATAATATAAATCTATTTTTTATATACTAAAGATATTTAAATACTAAGTAGTAAAGTAGTGTAGTATATCTATTTATAAGATTTATTAAGACGTTAAACGCGTAGTAATTATAATATATAGCTATACTAAGTACTAGTAATAGGCCCTAGAGAAGAGAATTAAAATCAAAACAACTCTATTATATATAAAAAAATTAAATAAAAGGAGTAAGTATACTAAATAAAAGATAATACTATGAGTTATTAAGATACTTATTTTGTTTAGCCTTCCTTTTATTTTATAGGTAGAAGTAGTTATAGTTACGGCCTTTTTTTATAATATAAGTCCTTTTAAGTAAAGAGTGTGGCTTTTTTTAATTTAAATTAAAGAGGCCTAGTTCTACTAGTACTTCTACTGGTAGTAACTCTTTTACTAGGCCCTTTTAATGCGCGACCTTTGTCCTTATTAGGGCTAGACGTATGTGTATAGTTATAAAGTATACTCCTTTAAGAAAAACTATAAAGTAAATTAAAGAAGACGCGACTTTAAGGTGGAAGTAAAAGTGTACTTTAGATACTTTATAGGATACGTTTTAAATACCTATAACCTTTATTAAATTTAAGTACCCTTACTTAAATAAGTTATTATTATGTATAATGTAACTTTTAATAAGATAAAGTTTTATTTAAAGCTTAATATAAAGGCGGTGGAGTAAGGTAAAGTGGCCCGTACTATAGTTAAGGCTATTTAAGAGTTTATTTTTTCTTTTGATATTAAACTCTAAGTTTTAGGTGTTCTTGAAATAACTAATACTCTATTAATATATAACAAAAAAGAGCTATTTTTACTAATACTTACTCTAATAACTAAGAACTTAAGTAAGGGTATTTTAGAGGCCGACTTAAAGCTATTTAACTAGCGCGGGGGGTAGTTATTAACCCTAGACCCTATACTAGTACTTAAGGAGACTTGGGATCGCGCGCGGAGAGTAGAGAGCTCCGTACTTAATGTAAGAGTATATTAGGCCTGTGAGCTATTATTGTCTCCTAACCTACTCTCTACTTTAAAAGTTAATTTTTTTTATAAAAGGATTAAAGACGAAATTGTTGTAGTAATTAATACTAAGGCCCTATAAGAACTAGATATAAAGGCTAAATTTTTTTTACTTTAAAAAAGTAACTTACCTTTTTTTTTAATATAGCTATATATAGATTTAGAGGAAATAAGTAGCCCTCTGGAGGGATTAGAGTGGGTATATAACTACGAAAATCCAGGCTAACCCGAATTAAAGCCGCGGAGATTACTGTACTTCTATAACTACTTTACGTTCCTTAATACTAAATATAACTAGGACGCCTTTTTTAATATATATATATTAGATTATAACTATGCTTTAAAAGAAGTAACTTAGGGATACTATATGTATTACTATATAGTCTTTGCTTTAATTAATAAAGTAAAGTAAACTAAATTAATTATACTAGATATAAAGATCTACTTAAGCTAGCTTAGTAAGGCTCTAACTATATACTAAAGTATTTATTTACTACTACTAGAGCTAAAAAACTACTTTTATAAAGTAGCTAATAAAGAGGTATTTAAGCTTAAAAAAATAGGGGCGTAAAAGGTTATTAACTCTTATAAAACTAAAGTAAAGCTAATCCCCCTTAAGTAGGTATTTATATATAAACTTAATGAGAACGGGTATTTTTAGTGCTATAAAGTAAGACTTTGTATTTGTAGGGATTTTTAAAAGAAGTATCCCCTTAAGTAGACCTATGCGGCCATACTTATAGCTTGTACTTTTAGAGTTGCTATAGCTTTTATAGTATAATTTAACTTTAAAGTTAATTAGTTTAATGTAGTTAACGTATTCTTAAACGCCAAGAGGGGACCTAATAACCCTCTAGTTGTATACTACCTCCCTAAGAGCTTTAAGTAGAACAGTAAACTTTTTAAGCTTTACTGCACCCTCTACGGCCTAAAGAATACCCCTCTCCTTTAGTATAAGGAGTTCTTTTTAACTTTTTAAAGCCTTAGGCTTATACTAACTAATAAAAACCTGTACTTTTTTTAGAACCGCGACTACTACGTACTTATCCTTTTTTATATAAATAATATTTTTGTTATAAACTATAGGAATGATACTATAAAAGTAAAGTAAATTATTAAGGGTATTAAAGTAAAGTATAAACTTAAAAAATAGGGAGCTGTTAAGTAGTACTTTAGGATCTGGGTTATCCGTAACTACGAGGTAAAAAAGATTTATTTTACTTATAATTAGTATATTTAATGCGTTGTAGAGAAGTTTAGCCTTATAAACTCCTACTGCCTTTTAACTCTATTACTACTTACTCCCCTTAAAAAAAATACTAAAAACCCTGTTAGTACTAACGTAAAGCTATACTAAAAAAAGATTAATTTAATTCTATATACTGTAATTATAATCCACTCTAACGTAGCTTTTACCTATACTATTCTTTTAAAATTCTTAATAAACCCTTTCTATAAATACTAAATTACTATAAATCAAGTTATTTATTACTTATACTATACTCGCTACCTCTTACTCTATTATAGTAACTTAAGGAGTAGGAAAGTATAAGTACTTTTAATTACTAGAGATACTTTATTTATAAATAATAAAGAAATATAAAGGTTGTTCTAGGGATATATTATTTTACTTTTTAGTAGCCCTGTTTAATAAAAGGCTACGAAGCAAAATACTATAACGACTTTAATAACTAAGGCTAAGCTTCTTAGCCTTAAGTATACTATAAAAGAAATAATTACTTTTAAAAAGCTCTTTAAAGACTTTAAACTTAAACTAGGTAATGTATAGTGAATCTACTATAATAACTATTAAACTATACACTTTATAGTAGGGGAAAGGGAGTATATTTTAATAAAACTTTACTACATTAATATATAAAATATATAGCTTTGCCAAAAATATACTAGAAAGTTGTTTAATATTATCTATATACTAACTAATAAAATGCCTACTAATAGCTTTATTAAAGTACTCTTTTATTTAAAGTTTAAATAGTTTAGAGTACTCCTTAACCTTTAAAATATTAAATTATATATTATAAAGAGTAAAGAGAATATATAAAGTAAATATAGCTTTAGACCTATGTTTATTTAATTCTTTTTAGTTTAAGGGCTAGGGAGTATAAAAAGCTTCTATAAAAGAGCTACTACTACGCTACACTAAGCGCTACTACTACACTAAATACTACTACTACTATTAATACTACTATTAAAGTAGACTTATACTTTTATTATTACTACTACTACTAAAGTAGACTTATACTAAGTTAGAGTTAAGTAATACTGCTACTATTAAAGCAGACTTATGCTTTTTTATATTCAGCCTATAGAGTATCTTTAAATATATTTAATATAAATTAGAATAAAAAGACTATACTTTAGTTAAGGTTGACTGTAACTAGGGTATTGAGGTTTACTTAAGTAATAGTTAAATATAAAGGCTCTTTGTTATAAGTAGGAAAATAGTCCTTAATGCTCGCTCTAACTACCTTTTTAGGGGTTTGTGGGGTAATAGTTACTTTAGACGGCTTTAAAGGAGTTGTTTTTATAAAGGTTATCTTAACCTTAAGAGCTAGTATTAGAGAGGCTAAAGCCTTTCCCTTCTCCTTCTCTAAAGGAGTTGACCCCTAGCTACTACTTTTACCCTTTAGTGTAAACACTAGTAAAAGCTAAGTCTTTGCGTTATTAAGGGCCACAAAGATAATACACTTAAAGTCCCTGTACTAGGCCGCAGTCTTTATAATAAGGAACCCGTCTTATTAGTACTAAGTAAAGCTATTACTAAGAAAGGGAGTATAAAGCTTTTTCCTATCCTTATAGTAATAATACTTTAAGTTATTAGTTAGGGCGTTATATACACTAGGGTCCCTACTAGCTAGTATACTATAAATATACTAAATATAAATAAAAGCCCTAGACTAGATACCCTTATTATTAGAAATTACTATACTTCTAGTTATACTAAAGTAAAGTTAGTAACTAAACTAAAAGAATAACGTAAAAAGACTAAACTTATTATAACTACTTAGGAGCGGCTTAGGTGTTTTAGGAGTAGAGGGAGGGGTATTAGTAGAAGGCTCTAAACTTCCCTCCTTTATAACCTCCCCTTAGGCTATAGCGGGCTAGCTAGTAGAAGTGGTATTAGCCGCTTTTTTAGTATAGTATAGAACTATTTAAAACAGTTAGTATAGACTTATAGTAATAAAAATAAAAGTAACTTACTTTAAAAAGCTATAAACTCTTTATAGTTAGCTAGCTAGGTGGCTGTAAAGGCGAGGTACTTCTTTTCTTTAGAGTCTATACAAACGCAAAGTTAAATATAACTTAACTAAGACGGTAATAAATAAACTTACTATTAGGGAGGGCGGGAGTAGTTTTCTACTTAAGAGGTTCTATAGAGTCCCCTTTACTACTAGTATTATTAAGTTAGTTTAAATCAAAATACACATTAATTTAAGTAATAATAATATAAAAAGGAGATAATTAAATATACTAGTAGTAGCCTTAGTAGCTGTAGCTGTAACTGCTGTAGTAGCTGTAGCTTTTTTGTTAGCCTTATCCTTTACGCGCTTCGTAGTACATACTACGCGGATAGGCTTAATTTACTTCCTTTTAAAAGTGTTATTAACTATTGTGCTATATAAACTATTAAAATACTATATCTCAAACTAAATACTATTAATACTTTTAAACTATATAAAGTAAAGTATTATAGTATTAGGGGTAAAATTAAGGGTATTTATACTTTATATAGATATTATTACTAGGGGAGGAAAAGAAAAGAGATTAGGGCCCTTAAAGGATTATTATTTACTTACTTTAAGCCGGGTATTTACTTAGATCTGGCTAATTAAAAGTACTTAAGGATATTTATTAATTTTTTTACTTACTTCCTACTATATAAACAAAAGCATAACTACCCTAGTAACGGTAATAAAAGTATTATAACGAGGTAAGAGTAGTATTAATAAAGTAAAGGGATTTTTATTTTATTTATTAGTTTTTTTTATAATATAAAATTTTTTATTTATACTTTTTTTTATTAAATATTAATATAAATATTTTTAGCTATACCTTAAGAGGCTGCAAGCGCAGCGTCTTTAGACTTCTTTTAAGTTTAGGGAAGTGTATTATAATAGCTAAAGCTATTTATAGCTGTGTATATAAGTAACTACTTACTTAAGCGGCTTACCTAAGCGACTTTACTCCGTTTCCCGCCCCTATAAGGGGGCCTTTGCTTTTGCTCTGCTACATTGTAGGACTTAGAGATTAAGTTGTTACTTTTACTTCGCTTTAACCACTCGTACTTAGCCGCGTGACAAGTTCATTAGCGACCCTTCGTTGATCGCATACGGATGCACGCACAATTAACCTTGTTATGTGTGCGATTTTGGGGTAATAAGAACCTTGAAAGAGTTAGCTCTTGAGATTTATTTAAGAGGGCAGATAAGTTAGACTGGCTTTCCTTCTGAATAATGCTGAAGTAAAAAGGTCAAGCAGACCACGAGAGACCCGAAGATCGTGTTCTGAACCGATGTTTTGGGAGAAACGAAAACGGAAGAGACACGGCGAACACTATACCTCTCAGTTCCGAGAGAAAGCTCCAGGCCCAGCTAAGAATGCACCTTTCCTTGGAAGAATGACCGCTCGCTGAGAACCTCATGTGGAGGAGCGGGGTCACGTGCCCTCCTAGATAGATGGGCATCCTGGACGTCACCTCCTGTCTCCAGCATCCACTGCCACTTTCTTCTTCATTATACACTCCATCTACGTTTACGTCGAAACACTACGGCCACATGTGCCTACCTCCCTGTTCCCCAGGTTACGGCGAGACGACATGGATATCTTCCCAAAGCGCGCCCGACGGTTTTCTACCCAGGTGACTTGATCGACGTCCGGAGTTTGGAGCAACCACTTGCAGCTGAGAGTCCATGATACGTAGTGATACGCGGGTGCCGCGGAGATCAAACAGAAGCAAATTGGCCCAAAATACCCTCATAAAAGCTATTAAGTGGCCAGCAAGGCGTCGTCCCACTCGGGACATACTCCCTCAATGTCCGTCCATGTCCCCCATTAACCAACATCCAACAAGGCAAAGCCATCGCCTTCTGGGCTGCGAATGGGTCGCCAGCATGCAGCACAGGACTTGGGTTTCTGCATGATGTAGTATCTCAATGTGGCCAAAGGCAAAGCGAGAATCGTCAGTACATGTGGCGGTCAAAAACTTCCACGCCCGGCAAGCCTCATCGAACGCCTCCAGCAAACACCCCCGCCCGTGGCCGTCCTCATTGCAGGCCACCTCTCCTCAACAAAGGCCAAGTTGGCTGGAAGCCTGTACACATCAAACACTCTGCTCCCCAATATACTTACTTAAACTTCAATATTGCAAGACATCAAAAGGTTCGTCCCCACCACCCGCGGGGCAGAGCACCCGAGGCGCCTCTCCACCTCACCAAAGAAGGAAGCCACCACATCGACACCGACCAGCCTCTTCATCATCACTCTCATCCATACCAAGGTGCTCCAGAACAAAAACGGGTCTTTGGAGGAACAAAATATAAAAAGGCCAAAAGGCCGAGACAAGTTCACCTTCCATCTCTTTCGCTCTCTCACTCTCTTTCCGCCACAACCTCCCCCTCCCATCAACATAACCCCATACTGCCTATTCTCCAGCCCAAAAAGAAGCCGTCAACATGACGAACGCAAAAGTCGCAATGATTCAGCGGAGACGGACAACCTTGGGGTGCAAAAAGCCCTCCATCGTCCTTCGCCAGAAAGGCGGGAAGCTTGTCATCACCAGCAAGAGCTGGACGCATCCCATCGTCAGCAAGACGGGCGATGCCCAAATCGACCTGGGCGGTCCCGTCTCCATTCGCGTGGCACCGGACGCACAGTCAGCGAAAGCGCTGGCCTTGGATCTCGAAGACTCCATGTGGAGGCTTTTGCTCATCGAAGTCCGCCGCTGGGCTACCAAGGGGGGACTAGGGATCTGCTACTTTACGTTCGCTCTCGCAGTGTCGGCTTTGATGGGCTGGCTGGCCACGTCAGTATACGATGCTGTGGTAGTCATGGGCAACCCATTCAAGTACAAAGTTTGGGTACTACAACCCATTCAAGTACAATCCGTTTGAGTACAACCCATCTTGGTAGTAGGAAAGGCTCTCGTCTTCAGTTGTTCACGACTGTCCGCGTTTCGACATCTTCACGAGACCATCAAGACAGAGTCGAGAGAGTCTGCCTATCGATTCGAGAGGCTCCCCACTCGGATTTTCAATACTCGACGCTCGAGACAGTCAAGAACTTGGGAGGACGCCCAGAGATTTGTCGTCACGTCTCCAGAAAACAAAAGACCCCCATGCTCAATGCGATCGACGATTTTCGCACCATCGGCCGCCGACTCAAGCCCTCTTCATGGCCGCATTCCTCGCCTCCAACGCCCTCCTCACCCAGCTGACGCCCGGCGAGCCCTCGAACCCGTGCGGCAGCCCAGGCCACATGTGGAACTCGACCTCGACATCCGCCTGCGACAGCTTGGCCGCGTACTCGATGCACTCGTCCCTGAACAGATCCAAGCTGCCGACATCAATGTACGTGGGCGGCAGCCCCCTCAAGTCCTCCGCCGTCGCGCGCCCGGGGGCGGCATACAACGATACATGAGCCTGCGGGTCCCCGGCCTTCTCGCCGAGCACCGCGTCCCACGCGATGCGGTTGTCGTTCGCCTTCCACGTCAGGAACTTGTACGCGGCCGCCGTCTCGGGCATCTCGGTCCGGTCGTCGAGCATGGGGTACACGAGAACCTGCCTCTTCAGCGGCGGGTCGAGGCGCCTATCACGGGCGATGAGGGCCGCGCCGGCCGCGATGCCGCCGCCGGCGGAGTCCCCCATGAGCACGATCCGCGCGGGATCGACGTTCCACTCGGCCGCGTGCTCGGAGAGGTGCTTCATGCCGTGGTAGGCGTCCTCGGCGCTCAGCCCATCCGGAAACTCGGGTGCGAGGCGGTAGTCGACGGCGAAGAACGGCGTGCCGACCATGTCGACGAAGCGCTTGACCTGCGGCGCGAAGATGTCCACGTCGCACGCGACGAAGCCTCCGCCATGCAGATAGACGACGGCGGCCTGCGGTTCCGGCGCCTCAATCATTTCCTTGGTCGCGAAGCGCACCAGATTCACCGTTTGGCCATCGTGGCTCGTGAAGGGGATCTTGGTCTCGAGTACTTGCTCCGGGGACGGCTGCGCACTGAGGACGGTTCGCAGCAGCGGCTCGGTCCATTCCCGGAGTTCCAGAGCGTTTCTGAAGGGCAGTGGGCCTGCGCCTCTGCCGGCGATGCTGGCCAGGTACTCCGGATCGTACTGCAGTTGAGCGGCTGTCATGATGAGCTGGGGATTTGCCTGTGGATTTGCAAACTGAGCTGTTGGGCATCGCGAATGTCGCCAGTCACCGCGACGTCGCGTGAGGTGGTCTTTTTTACATATCGAGGATACCCGACGGCATGGGTGTTTACGCGGCGAGCTGCCCGACATCCCGAAGATGGTGCCGGAGAGCCGGAAGCGCCGGGGAGTCATCCTTCAACAGTGTATTACGAGGAGTTCAGGACGGATTTGTCGCGTTAGGTCGTAGTAATCAACCTGCCAATTGTCAACACCGTACAACAATGATACCCTCTTCCTGCATGTTCGTATTGAATCCTCCCGGCGTCATGTGCCAGTACGAGATGGATGCGAAGGATCACTCAAAAGCCCTTATCTCCTCAATCACTGCGATTCAGCAGGACACCCCGCAGAATTTGCGAATTGGTTGGTGATCCACAGACCGGACCAGACTGGACCGGTTTTCCCGATGTAAACCTCCAGAAGCCGCTGGCGGGTACTACAGAGATCGGAATGATCTGGGATAGAGAGCGCACCACTTGGTGTTCACCACGCTCGACAAGCCGTTCGTTCGTTCTGCTGCGCTTGCAAGCTGACGGTGACGATGGCAAAACAGGCCGAGGGAAAGCCACAACGCACGAGCTGGGCAGCGCGATTCGGGAGGACATGCGCCGGCGATCTCATCTCAGAACATTCGTGCTGATGAGAACCGGCGATTGAAAAAACGGCCCTCAAAGCGTGACGTTCTGCGGTAGCAGAGCGCCATGATAAAAAAAGAAGAAGCATAGCGAGAAGTGGTTAAATCGAGCGGGAGGCGTTCAAAGAAGCCAAGGCCGTCATTCGAAGCCCCAACGTCAATCAAAACCACTGGGCGTTATTTTCGTCCGGATGATGCGGCAGAGGGGCCGACCGATGGTCAGGAGAAAAAATTGAAAAGAGCCTGCCGCGCCCGATCCAGGCGACGGCGGGCGGGTTGCGATCCAGGACGTTGAAATCGGGGCTGTGAATGTTCCGATGGCACGTTGGCAGGTCCGATCCGTCCAACAAAGCACCCAGCTCGCGGGGGCCAGGGGACCATGTCGGCGATGCGGGCTGCCCTGGAAACCTGAGGGGATCGTGAACTTCGGGCCCCCCAGTCCGATCGATATCATAACTTCGTACTATCAATCGGAAACTGGAGGGGGAACCGAAGCCCCTCTCTCTTTCTCAGAGCGCCCACGGCGGTAGTCTGTTTGGCTGTTTGCCCGAGTTCTCCCGTGCGTGCGCCTTTCCCCCTCGGACTGGCCATGCGTCTCTGCTGGCCACGAGCGCGCGCTGCGACAGACCCGGAACGCGTGCGGAGAGGATGAGCCCGCAGCGGTCGGTTCCTCGCGGGCGGTAGAATTCGAGGTAGCGAACCCAATGCCCTTCGCTGGGAACCATGGGGTTCTCGATGCTGGAGGGGAATGCGATGGGCGTTCCACACACGATCTTGGTCACTAATAATACCTACTATGTTAGGTGTGTTCAACGCTCGAGCGATTAATCAGAAAGCGACGCGTCCATCTCCCGTCGCGGATGTCGCACCCTACGGACCACTAACCGTCGTGGGAGAACGGCTTTTCACATGAAGGCGCCATGATTGCCATCTGGCGCGCTTTCATTATAAGCCCAACTCAACCACCAAGCTCGGGTAGGGGTACGGGTAGGTAGACGGATGGCATGATGTCTTGCGCCAGGCGTGCTCGCGTCCCGCATCGCCGGGTGAGTCTTGTGGGCTTCCTTTGAGCTGGCTGTCGGTTGGTCTTTGGCCGCAAGGACTTCTGCATCCCTTCCGGTGCCGTCGAACGAAGATAGGTACTAGGGTGTATGTGAGCAGCAGGTGAGGAATGGCGGGGTCTCAGGAAGCCAATACATAGTGTAGACAGCACAATAGTCATGGGAAACCCGCACGCAAGTCGCCATCGTCTTTTACAACTGGCATCGAGATTGCTGGCCCCTTCATCGAATGTCGAGTCAGCGTTGGCTGTCTATTCAGAGACTAGCGGCCACGCCAGGCTGTCGGTTGTGGCTCTTCTTGGCCTTGCTTTGCGGGTTAGCGCTGTCCGCTCTTCTGCCTCCTGTATCCGCGGTCGCCGACTTCGGACGGGCTCTGAGAAGCTCCTGCAAAGGCGTATGTGGCTCAGTGATAGCATTGAACTACTGCCAAGTAAGGCCGTGCAGATATACACATGCGTATCAGAATGGTGCGCCTCTGTGACTCGTAAGTGAAGTATCACTGATCGTCGGAGCAGCTATCACCGTATCGGCAAGGTAGCTAGAAGGCTTGCTCTGGCAGCGGTCTGGACCATGCTCGGAGAGCTTGACCAACATCGAGACTTGATGCCAGGGTCTGCACAGGATGAGGTGCATGCCGTGCCGTCGCTGGAAACATGTTCCAGCTTTCAGGGTTCTTGTTTGGGGGCTGCATACGTGCCTCCAGCATGCAGTCTCAATAAGGACGAAATATTTTAGGTGCGTTCCGAGCAACATGTGCCAAGGGCCCCGATTTCGGTCACATATGTAGCCCTCCAGTGTCCACGAGATTTTTACGTCAAGCTTCAGGAACGTGGCGTCAACTTTCCGCTGTTCCAGAGTCATTGCGAAGTCCCCAGGTGAGGTGTGGACAAGTTGTGGAGTGTCCTGTCCTGCATGAGCCATCTGCCGGCGCCTGTGTAGGTAATACGGTGTGGTGTATCCGTACCTTTGCACGAGACCGTCTTTCGCCAAAAGGTTGCCTCACTGTGATGGGCTCAGACTTTCCCGGCAGATCCCATAAGGCGGAACCGTCAATAGTAATAGGTACCTAGTTTACTGCCGTTTGCTGGTTCTTGGAGTTTGCTGACTCACCCAAAGGATACATAGTACTATCCGTACACTAGAAGCAGGGGCGTGTCGCATTTGGAATCAAGATGAGAGAGATCGGAGTCTGGGGTAAGGTGGCAAACTGAGAACAAGATCTCAACCCGTTTCTTGGGCAAGACGTAGCTTGGTAGCGTAGCGTCCTTAACAACAATTGTGGCTTCGTCAAAGTCGGCAGGGTTTTGTGAGGTTTAGCTACCTAGTCGAATCCGACTGTCCGAAGACCGCTTTTTGCTCTTCGGAAGGAAATCATCATATTGACACAAGTTGTCGGCAAGGACGGCGTCATTCTTACCACATCTCGGTGTGGCACGCACCGTGGCAGCCCAGATCAGCCCAGCTTGTCGCAGGCAAAATGCCATGGTTCCAATGATGGGAATTTGCGGGACGTGTGGGTGCTCGGCAATCTCGCTCGCTTCCCCGGTTCCAAGCCTGTTGTTTCTTGTTGTGGAGGGTAGATGTCGTTCTGAATTTGGTGCTGTCTTTGCCGGTCACAGACGGGACGGACTGGGCGGGCCTGTCTTGGGTTTCGCCACACTGTTGTGAACGGAGATGGTTGGATTATACTACACTAGGTTCCATTAACAGGTCCCTGGAACAAGAGGAAGTGCAATTGGCCAGAGAAGATCCCAAGGCCGAACGGTAGATCCTTTGGCTTCGGCGAGGCCACGCGAGGATTTAGCCAAGGGTACAAGAGTCGAACGGCATCTGACGAAATAACCATGTCATATTGAATACTCACTCGATGGGCTCCTCGTAGCCGGGCAGGTCGATAAGTCACCTAACTATTCTCTTAGCTGTGGCTGGAAACCTCTGGCTCGAAACCGACTACGTGATGAGAGTCCGGTGCTCCCGTCCAGAGCTACCAAAGTATTACAACAGGCAGCAAAGGGGATTTGCCTTTCCCTTGGTTTTCGCAAAAGATGTCAGTCGTGGCCGAAGAGCGAATTCGAGATGTCCATTGGGGCCACTCTGCACACCTAGGCGTGTGAATGTTGCAAGCGGCACAACGTTGCTTCTGGTTCAGCGGACTGATTGGTCGTATCGTGGTTCATCTCTACCAACGAATGTGCTAGAGAAAGCTGATGTGTACGGAGCCAAGGAGCACCGCGAGGTACTGTTTCATACTCCAGCCAAGCCGAAGAGCTAGTTTTGCGCGGACTCTTTGCTCCGTCTCGACCTTCATAGGGCGACGTCCAATCAATTGCCGGCACACACCACACACACACACATTTGGTGTACACCAGAAACAGGCCGACGACCTGCCAGGCCCCAGCCCGTTCCCGCTCTTTACCGGCCGCTTCGAGCTGTTCGCTGATCGATCTTGATGTGACGTCAAATTCCAGAGACTCGGGAACTTCTCACGGCATCAACTCCGCGCCGGAGATAGTTCAGGTAACGTCCTCCAATTCTTCTTCTTCTTCTTCTTCGCCAGTGCGCATGATCTAGACGCCACAGTCGAAAGTGGTCTTCACCGAGACTAGCCGTCAAACTCAGAACCCGACGGGCGGCCGGAAGGTTGCTACTGGGTTGCATCCAAGAGCAGGTTGCTTCCTCAACAAGGGGGATGGGGTGGTGCGCAACGCACCTCCCAGAAGCGTGCTTCTTCCCTCTCCCACCATCCCACGGCTCTCGCACGGCGGGGTATTAAAGGCTTGTCGAAGGCAGAGTTTGTGTCACTGGCTGTCCGTGGCCAGTAGTCGGTGTTGTCGCCCCCTCACCCTCTGAGAATCCTGGACATGGACATGTGCATGTGCTGGTCTTTGCATCTCGAATCTACTTGAGCTGCCTTGCCAAGGTTTTCCCTCTTGAGATGAGTTTTCGGTAGGCCTTTTGTCATGTATGTTGTGCGCGGCGAACACGTCGGGTACTAGTGGTCACTGGTCAGGTACGGTCCAACGCCATGCCACTCCTCGTCCTCCCGTCCTTCTTAGCGTCGTGTGTATTCATAGTGTAGTGCACCATTTGTAGATTTGTATCCGTAGTGTGCGGATAGGCGAGAAGGGGGAAGCGGCCGAGCCGGGTTTAAGGCGGCACGGCACCGTCTAATTGGCGCTCTGAAGGTTGCAAGGTGCCACGTTCCCAGGCCCTCCGAGGACGCGAGAACAGCCATCCCGTACTGCTGGCGTGACCCTGGCGACGCATGTTCCGTGAAAGGTCGGTCTTGCGAAGGCGCGAAAGCCACCCGCGGAGGGGTTGCGGCACTGTTGGGCAGGGGCTAGCTTCTTGGAGGTTGGAGCAGCCCAGGGATGGATTCGATGGACTGCCATGCTCTGATCCCCATTTCAAGCGGAAACCGATCCGTCAAATAGTCGACTGGCCGGGCCAGCAACGGCTTGCATAGGTGGAACAGGCGAGAGGGGAAAACGACACAACTTGTTGCAGACGGTGCTTGACGTTGTGTTCTACAGTATACACTAGGTAGTCTTTCCTGTGCTGCGGACGAAGATACATCCTGACACCGGACAGACTGGAAAGCGGTGTAAATATTTTATGCTTCCACGGTGCTGGAATATTCTGCTGAGCGGCAGGTTCTCCGTATTGGCCCCATAACAGCAGCTTGGGGTGCCCTGGCCTGGCAATCGAGTTGGGGACCCTTGAGATCGATCAGCATCCGCTCCCAACTTCCAAGGGTTCCGAGTAGCGGAGGCGGATAGATTAGAATACCGAGCAGCGAGGAGTCGGACAAACGGTTCGGGGTACTGCGCAGGGCCAGGGCCACCATGGTCTCCAGACTCGGTCCAGTGGCTCGAACGAGTTGAGGGATGCCCATTTGTACCTAAGTACTGATAGGGTTCAACACCTAAGCTCATTCATCGAATTAAGACGGAGGAGCTTTGGAAAGGAAGTAGGTAGATGTCGGAGGGCCGAAGCATAAGGTTGGTTGCGTGCGTGGTAGGTATGTGTCGTGTCTCCCGTGGCTTAGACCGCTTGTGCAGCTACACTACATAGTTAGTCAGTGTATGCCACAGAACACCATATTCTATGGCGAAGGTACATGCCCGAACTATTATCATGTAATAGTACCCAAGGTAGCCAGGTTCAGTAGGTAGGCTGGTAGGTAATACGCCACATACAAGCAGAACAATCGGAGTGAACTCCTGGGAGGTGACGGGTGCATGGCAGGATGTGCGAGGTTTACGAGGCACGAGGTCCTCGATGGGCCTGCCGCAGGAAAAGCAGCGGTGTCTGGGGGCCCATGTTCCATGGTCCATGGTCCATGGATGGATGTCTCTCTCAAGGTTCCCTGCGTGATGTGGCCACGGTGAACCGTACCTGATTATTGTCTCATGCCGCTGGCTTGTCTTGGGCTTGCACGATGTTTCCGGACTTTATCATTTGGCCGTAGCAACCGGGCAACCAGGTCCGCGGGCGAGAGATGCGGGAAGAAAGCTCTTCACTTCGAAGCGAAGCGAAGCGAGGTGCAGGAGCATTGCCTCCTAGGAACATCGTGGTTTTGGGTAGAAGGGGGAAAAAAGAAGAAAAAAGAGACGTCCAGATAGGCGATACGTACTGCTCCTGCTACCTACTGCTACTGCCACCATTACAGCCCTCTGCTCTCATGTTTGCGTCGTTGTGACTGGAGAGCTCTCTTTTGGGGTGGGGCCTGGAGCATGTAGCCCGGACCCTTTCCCGGCCTGTCGGTCACGCTCTGCAGGCACAGCCTACGCTACGCTACGCTACTCTTACAGGAAGGTATTTCGGTACGTACCCTAGCAGGCAATTGAGGTGGACCACTGATGCGAGCTTGAGCTTGGATCGCCCCACCAGCAAAGCCCAGGCTCGCAGGTATGGGTAGGTTGCAGAGGTACCTGCCGTGAGAAAATCTGGATAATCAGGTATCTAGGCTCAGCTGGTAGGCGATACTGTACATGCATCTGTCAGTAGATACCAGAAAAGCACCTATGTACCCCGCCCCACTTCACTTTTCTGAAGCGAAGTGTCTTCCTTCCTCCCAAAGTTCGATGCCACCCGCGACGCACCTGCCCGCCAACGACCCCTGCCCGCCCGCCGTGCCGCCCAAACGCCCCGCGGCGCTAGGCCTTTTGCAGGGTACGAGAATGGGGAGGGGAAGGAGCTTTGCAGCGATTGCAGAGTGACTGGTCCGATACCTCCCCCACTGGCGTCGCCCTAACACCGCTCCCTCTCATCGAGATCGATCAACAGAGCGTATGGGTAGGGTAGGGTAGGTCGTTCTCGATCAAACGCTCCCAGATCGCCTAGGTACGCAGCGCAGCAGCGATCGAAAGCAGGCGAATCCCACTTTCCTGTGCCCTTTCCCTTTCCCCTTCCCTTTCCCTTTGCGCTGCCACATGTCTATACTGCACCTACTCCTACACTGTAGCTTGCTACCTAGCGTACAATCCACTGTAGTGTACCTACCAACCTAGCCTGTAGTTCAGGCAGTCCCCCCGTGCTTGTATTTGTGCTGTGCTTGTATTTGTGCTGTGCCATGTACCATTGTACCCGTGTAAGATGGAGGAAGAAGCGGGAGGGGAGGGGTCTAATACCATCCATCCGCTTGTCTGTCTTCGGCCGGTTGCTCCCTCGCCTAGCCTCTAGGTATCCGTTCTATGGAGGAGGTATTACCACCTACTATCCGTACTGACAAGGACCTCCCAGTTAAGTTCCAGTCGTTCCAGACTCCGACCCCGAAGCACGACCCCTGGGTTGGTATAAGACTTGGATGCTGCCCTGTTCCACTTCCGCCACTTGCCCACGATACACTCTCTTGGTGCTTCAAAGATCAACAACCAGCGTGCCACACTCCCAACAATAGCATCGACTCTAGCTATTATCGCCGGATTCTCGCCCACAACTGCCGCTCTTCAACTCTAACCTGTTCGATTGCCCACCGCGGGGCCTCCAGCTTCAGGTTCTAGCCACGTCGAAGCTCTGCCGCCGCCGAAACGAAAGTTCAACAAACGCATCTTCACGGCTTATACGTCGCCAGCCAGCCAGCCTGTCCAGCCGGTTCATAAACACATATATCGCCGACGTCACCATCGCAGCCATGCCGAAGCGCTCGCTGGACGCCAGTAGCCTGTCCTCAACGATGCAGATGGACAAGGGCCCCAAAAAGGTGCGCTTCTTTTTACCCCCTTATCACATTATCAATCCATCCCCCATCGACTCGGTGCCCGCACACCTTCTCGAGAGCTTTCCAATGTCCCTAACACCTAACACGGCTCCCCTTTACCGCTTCTCATGTGCTAACGCCAGATACTGCAGACTGAGCGATCTCATGAGGAGAACCAGGAGCGGGCCTACATCGCCGCATCCCGCAGGGCGGACCGGAGCATCGAAGCTCGTGTTCAGTCTGCCAAGATGGCCAGCGAGATCCACAAGAAGCGCACCGGAAAAGGCTTCAAGATCTCCGAGGCCATTGTTCAGGCAGAGGAGATGTACGAGGAAGAAGAGGACGACATGCCCCGATCTTACCGAATGCTCGCTGCTCACCTGCAAACCGGTTCCCCCGAGATGGACTACCGAGTGAACGCCTTTCTCGCAAACCGGGTAGCCATGGCAAGCATGGTAGCTGGCCTCCGAAATGAGGAATGGGCTCAGAATCCCATCAACAAGATGTTCGCTGAGCAGTTTCCCAATGCCAACAAGCAGGCTCAGGCCCTCTCCCACAACCTGACAAACTCAATGTACTATCAGCCAGTGGCACCCGCACACATGCAGCAGCAGCGCCAGCAACCTGCGCCCGTCGAAACCCCAGTTGCCAGTCCCATGTCGCCAACGTTTGGAGCGGTGAATTTCCAGCAGGGCTCCCAGCAGCCTGCTCGAGACAGGACACTGTCCGCCACTTCTCCCATGGACATGTCCACTCCCTCTGTCCAGAGTAGCGCCCAGTCGCCACCGCCCATGTCTCCCGCGGTGTCTGCGTCCACCATATCGTCTCCGATGAAGTCTCTTCAGACTACCATGTTTTCAGCTGACTCGTTTTTCACCCCCGAGCTTCCTGGCGACGTCGCCTCGATGGCCAACTTTGACTTCGGCGACCCTATGGTGCCTATCTTCTATGGAGGTCTTGGAAACCCTTTGGAGCAACAGCCCTACCACCCTGGCATGGCCGATCTGAAGTCTGACCCGAACATGAGCGACAACCCGCTGTCTGATTACAGCTACGTCGATGGCCACTTGAACCCGTATGCTCGGTACGATGACGTCTTGGGCGATACTGCCACGCCTGGCGCAACCGGCAACGAGAACTGGGATGCCTTTGTCGACTTTGGCGACCAGAATGACACCGGAACTGTGGACCCAGCGTCGTAGGACAGAACGGTCAAACGGGAGCCCAAACACCAAAAAACAGAAAATCTACCAGTAATGTTTCGGAGGATATAATCACGATGAGGAAGAAACTGGGCAAGGTGGAACGATTGACGAAAGGGACTTTCCGGTTCATGAGCATGACTTTTTAGAGTACGCATTGCATCGGTCGGTCCACAAAATCAGGAGGAGCATGGGATACCCACGGGAAAGGCATCTGTTCAGCAAACCAATGAGGCGTTTAGGTTTCTTTTCGTGGGCGAGTCTCGGTCGAGATTCGCTCTTTGTTTTCCTTCCGCGTCTGCTTTTTTACCGTTTTCCAGTCCTCTTGTATGGACCTGTGGACAATCATGTCCTCAACTTTTCCTTTTTTCCTTTTTTTTATTATACTTCTGTCGGCGGGAGATGATACACACCCCGCACTGAGCGCGATCAAACGTGTGCAGACTTCGGATGTGGAAGAAGGGGGGTTGGAAATGGCTGGGAGGGATACGAAGACGAGGTTCCGAACACAACTTTGAGGTTGTCACCGGCGGGGGGTCTGGCCTGAGGGCAACATACCCAATGGAGCGCGGATGCTGGTAACAGGCACTGCTCGCTTCGGGGAGACACCTGTCGTCGAGTTGATATTTCCGAGGAACAAAAACAAGATAAAAATTTGGGAAACATAAAGCGCCCCGGCAGAGTAGACTTCGTGTTGGTTGACGGCTTCCAGGTACGAGGTTTTGTGAACGCCCAAGATTGGTGGCTGGCTTGACAGCAGCAGACTGTGGGTTTCGCAATTTGCCGAAGGAGCACCGCAGTGCCAAACACAGAGCAAAGTTTCCCTTGATTTTGCAACGTGCTTGGGCACATGTGCGTCTGGATGGATGAGATGGTTTACCGCCAACCTACCCCTCTTCCCATTGCGTGATTCCCCAGGCACCAACTCTGTTGGGTTCACAGACGTGCGAGGGGGGACAGACGTGCGAGGGGGGTTGGTGGCTGCTGCACATGCTTTCGCTGCTCGCCGCACTCGCATGGCAGTCGATCTTGAGTCTTATCTATTCATATCCCCTGATTTGGTGGTTGGTGGTGTCGGGTGTGAAAATGGAGTCTGAGGCATACTTTCGTGATGTCGTGGTCAGGTACCCGGCGAGTACTTCCAGCAGCGCCTCTGCCAGAGGCCCCTCTCGTGGATGGAGCTTGCAGCTGTTCCTGCACTTCCGAGGCCACGATAAGGTGCGGCTGCGACATAAGGTAGTTTTTGGTCCACGAAGTCGGAAGTCCCCGTCGTGCGGCGATGGGACACTGTGTACGGGACACGGGGTAGACCCACATTCGGCCGGAGCTGTGTTACAGCCCGGCCGGATTGAAGACGGCGTGGATCCACTCTTTCCCGGAACCTAGGCCGGAGAAGGAGCCCATCCTTTGTTTGCATATTGGTAATGTGTTGTTTCTGGCTGTCACTTTGCTCATTGCGGTGCTTCAGGGGTATAGTCTTGAGAAACTGATGACCTCTTCGCCGCTCAATCAGGCGATCCGAGGACTATTCGCGACCAACGTTGGGACTCGAATCACTCAGCTTAGCAGATTGCACACCAATTTTGGTAGACGTTCAATTTTATATTGTCCTTGGATGCCGGGTATCATACAATATCTACGTTCATTCCCCGTCCTGTTCGACAGCCTCCTCCTTCTTCTCCCTCGCCTGCGGTCTCGGCTGCTGGCCCTTCTGCTGCTGCTCCAGCTTCCTCCTCTCCCACGGCTTCAACTTGGCTTCTTCCGCGGGGCCGTCAATCTCCTTGATGTACTGCGACCAGTCGTACCGCCTCGTCTTCCACATGTCGCCCTTCCACGTCCGCCAGACGCTGCGGCCCATCCACGAGTCGCGCAGCGTCGCCTCGTGCTCGCCGAGCGAGGCCATGATGGTCTGCTTGACGTGGAACGGCACGGCGCGCTCCCTGCCGCGCGAGGGGACCTCGACGATGGCGTTGACGACGTTGTGGCCGTTCAGCGACTGCGCGAGCTCCGCGACGTGCGGGGCGAGCGCGCCGACGAGGGCCTTGTGGAAGATCTCGTTCTGCGGCGCCGCGGGCGTGGCGAGGGCCGTCTGGAGCACGTTGACCGTCGCCATGGACCGCGTCGCGAGCTGCACGAGGAGGTCCGCGGGCAGCGCCATGAGGGACTTCTGCGCGACCTTGGTGGCGTTGCCCGGGGTCTTGAGCATGGTGGCGACGAGGTGGGCGCCGTGCGCGGCGACGGCGGTCTTGTTCTGCGGGGACTGCTGGAACTCCTCCTTCTCGGCGGGCTCGTCCTCGACGAGGTGGCAGAGCTTGGGGACGAGGTCCTTGGGGTTGCCGCCGAGGGCGTCGGTGAGGGCCTTGGTGAGCGCGCTCTTCTCCTCGTAGGCGGCGCGGGCCTCGCAGCGCTCGAAGAGGGTCTTGAGGACGTTGTACCGGGCCTTGGTCACGAGCGTCGGCACGGCGGGGAGGATCTTCTTGACGGCCTCGACGAGGTCGTCCTTGCTGAAGCGGTTCAGGACGCGGAGGGCCGGGTACGAGGCGATGTCGTTGCGGACGTAGGTCGCGATGCGCTCGCCGAAGAAGTTGTTCGACAGCGCCTTGAAGATCTTGCCGGGGCAGTGCGTGATGAGGGTCTCGAGGAGGCGGGAGCCGATCTGGTCGTAGACCATGCTGTTGACAAAGTCCGCCGCCTGCGAGGTGCTGTCGCTGAGCGACGTCGGTGCGTCGGGGAGCAGCCTGTAGAGGAGGGTGTCCTTGCTCGCCGCGGCCGACGACTTGTCGCTCTTGTGGTTGAGGGAGATGTCGAGCTCGAGGAGGAGCTGCAGGAGGGGGTTGCCGGTCGGGTGCTTGGCGAGGACGCGGAGGGCGGTGAAGTCCATGCCTGCTACGGCATCCTGGATGATCTTCTTCGTGGCGAGCGTGAAGGACTCGGGGACGGCGCGCAGCTGGTGGCTGAGGTCTTCCGATCCCGTCGCGGCTCCTTGGACCGAGATGTGCTCCTTCTTCTTGCTCTTCAGCAGCGACTTGGTCGCGGAGTCTTCCAGTGGACGACCGGAGAGGACGACCAGGAGCACACGCAGGGTGTGGGATCCAAACCGGTCGGTCAAGAGGAAGCCCATGTGCTGCTCGAACTCGTCCAGGGTCATGAGGAAGAGGTCCTCCATGGTAGACTCCGGCTCAGCCCCTTCCTCCTCCTCCGCATCGTCCTCGGTCTTCTCTTCGGGCACGAGCCCTCCAAGCTCCTGCGTCACGACGGGAGCGGACTGGAGGAACAGCGACTCGCAGCAGTGACTGGCGAACCGGTGCTGCACGAGCGACAGGAAGTGAGTAGCGAATGCGTTGAAGATCTGCTTCTTCTGCTTCGTGTTGGACAGAAGAATCAGGCGCTCCATCAAACGCGACAGCGACTGACTGCTGGCGAGCTTGAGCTCCTTGCCCTTGGCCTCCTTGTAGATGTTCTGCAGGAACACATCGCGCTCCTCGGGGGAGGGGAACTGGTTCAGCTCGAGAAGCTCGTCGGCGCGGCGGAAGTACTCTTGCTCCTCGTCGGCGAGCATGCCGAAGAACTCCCTCTCGGGGCCATTGCCGTGGAACGTCGACGGCTGCTGCTGCTGCTCGTCGCCCTCATCGCCGCCGTAGCTGGGCTGCTCGTCGCCCTCCTGGGCTTCGTCCTCGACGCGTCTGCGCTTGGAGTGTCTCTCTTCGTTGTTGGCCTCGTAGTTGGCCTCGTGGGTCTCTCTCCTCTTCTTCTTTCGCTCGTCGCGAATTGCTTGGCGTTTTGTTCTCGGCTTCGGCATCTTGACTGGCGGTGTCGACGACTACTGAGTTGATGAGGCAGAGCGGGTTCGTCGCATGCATGCGCTTCAGCGACCGAAGAAAAAAATTTGGTCCCGGAACGTTATCTTATCGGTTATCTTATCGAACACCACTCCACCCTCGACCCCAGTGAAGGTGCCTCGCCAAGGGTATCCCTACCTTCCCTGAACACAACGCAACAGCTTCTCCCTCCCGTCAACTTCGATCCATTGCTCGCGGTTTCGTTCGAATATGTCAATTGAACAGTTCAGTTCTCCAGACATGTTTACAAACATGCCAGATGGGCGTATTCTTGCAAGATGAAATCTTTGGATGGACCGTAAGTCTAGGTACAGAGCACGCCTGGGCCGATCCTGTGGCAGATGGCTAACACGTTTTCCAGGATACCACCAGCTATGAGTTAGAGTACCCTAGATGACCAGGCGAACGCTTTTTCTGCGGTCCTTTCTATCGTCACTCAGAATCTATGCCACCACCTCCTTCCCGACCTCTTCCAAAGCCTTGAACAGGCCATTGACGGTTCCCTCCAGAGTCTGGCAGTTGACGACTACCCTGAAGAAGCTCCCTTGCTCTCCCGGAGCATAGTCTACCATGAAGCCACGGGCGATGAGCTTCGAGACCATCTCGCTGGTACGTCTCGTGTTCGTTTTGGGCTCCTTTGCAAGCTGACCATTTGGTGCGTAGTAGAAGCAGACCTGCAGGCACGGTGGGGGGTTCGAGGACACCAAAACGAAGTTTTCACTCTGCTGAACCAGCGTGGCAAGGTGCTCGGCCAGTGAGAAGGCATGGTCAATCTGCTTCGCAAAACCGCCGGCGCCGTAATAGATCCAAGCAAGTGCCAGCTTCAGACTGTCACCCCGACGTCCGCACTGCAGAGTGAGGTCCGCCAAGTCCCAAACGTCGTCGGCGTCGTCCACGTTGTGGAACAGATAGCCAGCAGGCAGAGTGTTGGCCTTGTGGAAGACCTTCTCGTCCGGCGTCAGAAGGAATGAGCACGTTACCGGCACGTTCATCATCTTGTGCGGGTTGACCGTGAGCGAGTCGGCAAGGTGGGAGCCCTTCAGCTTCGACCTCTTCGTCTCCGAGAAGATGGCGGATCCTCCCCAGCTTGCGTCGATGTGGAACCACAAACCAAACTCCTTGCAAATGGCAGAGATCTCTTCGAACGGGTCATACGATCCCATCACCGTCGTTCCGGCTGTGGAGTTGACGTACAAAGGCGTCTTGCCCTCGGACTTGGCACGCACGACCAGCTCCCTGAGAGCCGCCGGGATCATGCGCCCCTGGTCGTCCACCGGCACAGCCCACACGGCGGAGGCACCCAAGCCGCACGTCAGAGCACTCTTCTCGACAGAGTAGTGCCCGTGAGCACTTGTGAAAACAACGAAATCGTGCGACCCATTACCCAAGGCCTTGGTCTCCGGGTAGAGGGCACTGCGTGCCACGACCAGGGATGTTAGGTTGGACGAACTGCCCCCCTGGCATGTGACACCGCCAGCCCGAGGACCGTTGAAGCCAAACAGATTCGCAAACTTGCGGGCGGTGATTTTCTCGATGATGCTCAGAGCTGGCGAGACTTGGTACACGTGGAGCTATCACCGGTCAGTGAGTCCTCGGCTACAGACAGGCAGGCGATAATGACTCACATTGGTGTTCAACACAGACAAGAGAAGGTCAGCGACAACACCAACCTACGTCAGTTAGCGAAGCTCCGGGGAGCAAATGTCTTGAACATACAGGAGTGTTGCTGGCATAAAGCTTGTCCATGAACCCTTGGTCCCAGGTGTTGACACTGTATCGCAAGATCTTTTGTACAACGTCGAGCAAGCCATTTTTACCAAGACCGTCACCCTCCGGGAGTGAAAGCTTCAACTTCTCGGCCAGGTCTTGGGGCTTTTGGGTGTCTACGAGGACATTCTCTGGGACGCCATCAATATTTACGGATGTATTCCCGTTCACTTTCTGCCCTGCGGCCTCGTCGGCAGCTCTGATGTAGGGTACGATCAGGCCCTTGACAGCGTCGAGCAACTACGGCCAGGAGAATGCGTCAGCGAACCGGTCTACTTGGAGACACGCACCCACTTGACCCGCCAGGTCACTTACATCCTCGACCTCCTCGGCTCGCCTGAGTTGCTGCGGGGCAGCATGGTTGCCATTCGTGCCGTTCATGATGATGGTGCAAGCCCGGATGAAACGGGTAAAAAATTCTCTGGTCCAGGCAGAAGCTAATGAAAAAACAAAGTTCAGCAAGAAAGGTTCACGAAAGTTACCGGCCGTATCAAACAAAGATACTCGCCAGTCTCGGCAGCAGAATCTCGAGTTTACCGGATTCGGTTCTTCGGTCTCTTGCGGGACTTGATACAGGGGAGAAATTCTTCAAGGGCCGGGGCTTTTCCCGATGACGGCACGTCGGGGCAAATTTGCGCGAGCGCGACCGGGGTTAGCCGCCGTCCCGCCAATGCCGACGGCTTTCATAATCTTCGGCGATTCTTCCATCATCACGGTCCAACGAGAACGGCCAGCCCCCACGCCGGTTTCTGCGGGACTGCTGCCGTTGAACACCTGCCGGCCGATCTGCTATTCTCACTGCGAATAGTTGACAAGCAGGGCGTCTCCGAAACAAGTGAGTCGGCGACGCCAGGCCGCTGGCCCAACCCGTACTGGGTCAGATTAAGCCGGTGCCGACAGCCGCTTCGTCTTAAGAGCGGCAAAGCTGACACCATCCCGCCGTCCCGGACTCTCTGCCCGACGCCGTCGGCCGGCTTGCTACCGGCTCGTCTGAATATGGCCGGGCCCCTTTTGCACACTTTCGAGGTAGTCTGCCACATGGGAACAGCTTGACATCCGCAGCCAGGATAAGGATAGGTGGATAATGTGCCGTTTGCATCGCGTCATCCTCTACCGACAAAACCAGCCGATGTGTCGACAATCACTCCCCGCAGCTGGACGTGTCATGTTTGCGCAACAAACGCTTAATGTGCCTCTGCTGTCTACAATCGAAAGGTCACTTCTCAGTTTGAGCGACGCCGCGGGCTCCGATCGTACCACACGAGACGCCTCCGAAAGTGCGAGATTGGAAGTTGCCTTCTTGTTCCATAACCTGTCCATCGGGTTGGAAATGATACTATTGACAACTTCCATATGGCCCCGACCACGTCGCCTCTTCCCTTGTGCCACTGCTCAACCAAGGTCCATCCCTACCAATCCTCGCTCGCGGACATTGCGTTGGATAGTCATCAGTGCGCACTGTCACCATCTTACCTATGTTTCCGACAAACGCAGTCAGCGGCGTAATGTAAAGGAGATCTCATCAAAGCGATGCGGCCGGTCCGACTGCTGTCCGTGCGCGTCTATTTGAAGGCCGGGCGGTGGGCTCGCCATCTCCCGACGGTGATTAAACCGGAGACGACTCCGCATGGCGGTCCATTACCGGCATTTGCTTGACCTTCTCGAAGGGTCGGCACTGGGGCAGGAAGCTGGGATTTGATGTGCGCCATATGTTTGAGAGAATCACGATGAGGTTTCACGGATTGCTCGAACTGGACCCTCGGGATCAATGCGGATGCGTGGCATCTGATAGTTGCTTGAAACATGCGCATCGTCATGGGCGCCTTGGTGTGCACTGCAATCGGATGGGATGCCACGACATTCAATAGGCGACAGGCAACATCTCAACCGACAACAAACGTCGGGAGGCGAGACAGGACAAGACGTGCAGCAGGGCTGCATCTTCTCGGGCTGTGCGACGGGCCGCCCAGGAGAAGCTGCATGCATGCAGCCGCGTTCCCGGGTTTGTGCATGTGTGACTGTCCGACTGCCACGGACGACTCGAGTGCAAATCGGGGGCCGAGTAGAGCGAGCGCCCCTCGAATGGACGCATCTTTGACGAGGTGGCTTGCAGGGGCCACGATCGGCATGGCGACACAGTTTCGCACGATTGGGTGTGCAGAGGTGCACATCCCGGTGGCACACGTGGTACGAGGCTCAGGAACCAGGCACAGAACACAGAAGGGGGTGACTATGTGAGGTGACTGCGACTCGGCGCCAGAGAATGACGAGGAAGCGTCTCGAAAGAGGCAAACAGGCTCGTCGCATCGATCAGGAGCCGGGTTGCCGGGGATTCGGGGGCCAAGTCGATGCGACGGGAACAGCATCATCAGGCTTCCTGTCACACCGGGTGACCGGACTCGCCTGCTTCCCCTCGGCGTACGTGGAGTGGGCGAAGGAGGTGTTCGTCTTCCCCTCATCCCTCCCTGTCCTGCCCTGGAGGGGGCCTTGGGACCTAGGGGCGTGCCAGAGATATGCTTGTTTTCTGAGGTGATGAATGACAGATTCTGTGGAGGGTCCGAAAGGCTGGGCATCGCACCCATGGCATCCATGATGACACACAAGCGCACGCAAGCTCGGGTCAGCAAAAGCACAAGAAACCCTCTCTTTTTCGGGGGACGTCGTCGACTGGCGTAGGGTATCAACAGGGCCACCATGGGCTTGCATGCGCAGAGTTTCACCGCGGTGGGCGAGGTGGGATAATCATCAACGGCCACTGTGACGCTGTGCCTGGTTCCTGGGCCGTTTGGGAGACGATCAACTGCCGCATCGAGGTGGTCAGGGGCACAGCAGCCAGGGCAAACGGGCAAACTAACAGTGGAAGGCTACACTACACTACGCTACCTACCCGTGCTCGGGCAGATGGCGCGTGGCGGTTTTTAGGCCGAAAAGAATCAAGAGGGGAGGCGGGATGGATTGCCATCGTGGGAATGGTGCCTCCCAAAGAAGAGAAAAAGTCACAGTCATCGGGTCCATGGTTTTCTCACCGAGGGAAGTGAACGACCACCAAAGAAAAGGGGGCGAAAGGATGACGATACTTCTCAATCGAGACCCCCAGTCGCAGTCGCGTCGACGGCGTTGGTGACAAATCTTGGTTGGGCTTTGGACCCTTTCAATACTCTTGCAGATATTGAATTGCAGAGTATCCACGCTCATTTCAAGACTTTTTTTTTACAAATCGAAGAGCAACGAGCTGGCGCAGCTCTCAGACTTCAGATCCATCTGCAAAACAAACGCAACCCACTGAATCGGGCCTCGCATACCCGCAATCTCATTAAAAAAATGCCAAAGCCCCCCGGTCTGCGCACCGACAAAGATCCCGGACAGACATGCGAAAGAGACGTGCAGCAGCGAGCACCCTGAACGTCTCGGGACGACATATCCAGAAACAGCAAAGAGTCCCCCTCCCCGCTCGCCCATGGTTGACCAGAGTTTTGGGAAGGGGGCTGAAGAAGAAGAAAACAACAAAATTTAATCAATTGAATTTTTTCTCGCAATTATCACGACACGCACGGGAAGGGGAAAAACGACGGGGGTCGAGGGAAAGGGGAGGCAAGCAAATTTGCATGCCGTGTACGGATACGCATTGGTCCTGTTATTCATTTCCAGATCCAAGTCGCCAACACATTTACGAAGTATCCATACACTATGACTACGCACATATACTTCCTGGAGTATCCGTAGGTGTACGGATACATATACATCGCGGCAAGGTATCCGTATGCGCACCACCTATTACTGACTGACTGGGTGTATGCATGAGGCAGCTTTCATCGTCACATTTCATCCTACTTCTTTCCTTCTCTTCTTTTCTCCCTCCCTCTTTGCAAACAGGACAACACACACACATACATACACCTTCACAATTTGTACAGCAAACGCAACCCACGTACCTAGCCAAACAACATCAGCAGATCAGATCTCCTTGACGGAGGCGAGACCGTGACGACATCTGAGGCCTGAGCTCCTGCTAAGCCAACCCAAGCGCGCACCCACCCGCCTCAGCAAAAAGAGGGCAAACAAAACGCCCAGGATTCAAGCTCTGGTTTCTGGTGCGATAAGTGGTCATCCGTTGTCGTCCCTCTCAGAACACACAGGCTTCATCCCTCGAGGAAGCCGGTGGGCGCTCGAGCAACGCTGCGAACACGCGGACGGAGCAACGAACAAAGTGGGTGGAGCAGCACAGAAAAGCCCAACGGGTAACCACGGTTTTTTTCACTTGCTGTTGTTTGTTGGCCGGGTTGTTGTTGCTTTTTTCTGTTATTCCCTTCACACAACACACATCACGACAACAACACTGATGACGACACATTGGATGCTTTCTTTGAGGTCCCTCCAGGTTCGAGGTTGCCTATGATCCAAGTTCAAGTCCAACTCAGTGCCTGAGCCTTGAGGATATTGATTTTCAATCCGTATCCGTATTCTCCTATCCACGCCTTCCTCGCCTTGCCTGTTCTTGCCTTGCCATCTGGCATTGAAAAAAGCAAGTGCATCCCACTCCATCCCATCCTCCTGCCCCCCCCCCCCCCCCTCCCCCCTCCGATCCCCGTCACTCCTTTCCTCCTTCCCCCTGCGTGTGTGTGTGCACGCGCGCCGAACCACTCAGCAGCTCTATCTTCTCTACTGGTACCGCGGTACCTCAGTTTACCCACTAACAGGTACCTACCTTGGGTTGTGGTAGGTACTGGAGGGTGTTTGCCATCTCCAACCAACACCTTCGTCATACCTCCAGATTCCCATCTTGACCTTCCCGCCCATCCCACCACCACTATTACTAGCTCCTGCATCTCACTCACTCACTCACACCCACCTACCCACACGCTCACACACACACACACACACACGCGTCCACGACAAACCTTTCGACTGCATTTACGGGTTTTTTACTTCTTTTTTTTTTTTTTCCTGAGCTGAGCTGTCAACCACACGATTCTTCCTGCGCAAAGCCTAAGTCGTGCACCGAAAAGGAAGCAATCCTGTCTCACTTGCTCCTCCAACACCAACGAGTACGTCTCGTCTCGCATCCAGATCACCCCGCCGGACCATCCCCAAGGACAATCCATCCGTATCTGCATCACGCACGATCGTCCTGAGACCGAGAGACCACGGACAAGACGCAGCTTGCGGACGCCACACAGACGCACATCTGCTATTTGTTTCCTTCCCTCCTACGCGCTACCACGACGAGGCCCGAACGAACCAAACCTTTTTTTCCTCTCTCTCTCGCCCATCAAGACGCCAACTTCACAGCTCTTCACCGTCCTATCTCTATTTTCTAGCTCGAAGAAGCAATACGATCGAACCGCGCGCGCGGTCTGAGAGCCGAAACGAAACTAGGCCTTTTTGCGTCGTAGCCCGTCCCGACTAGTACCTGCACCGTCCACCGGCACCCGTCGTCTCTCAGCCTCTCTCTCACTCTCTGTCGCCCGCAGCTTGTCTCCAAATTCTATTAACTCGGCGCCGTCCTTTGCCCCAGCTCCTGGGTCCTTCTCTTTTCTTCCTTGTTGGTCTGACAAAGCTTGGTTTTGCTCTGCCCTCCCTTTGCTGGGCGCCTGAGAAGAAAGAGCCAACCCTCTCC
Organism: Colletotrichum brevisporum; assembly: GCA_030770045.1. Classification (NCBI taxonomy): domain Eukaryota; kingdom Fungi; phylum Ascomycota; class Sordariomycetes; order Glomerellales; family Glomerellaceae; genus Colletotrichum; species Colletotrichum brevisporum. The sequence goes on along the minus strand of JAUGSI010000001.1, from coordinate 9,936,724 downwards.
TTTGTCTTCCCACCTCGTTTCGCGCAAACCTGCGACACTTGGAACCACAAAGCGACCCGCTCCAGATTGTCGACCGTTGCGACCTCCGCGCCCGTTGCGTGACGACACACGTCGGACCCGACTTCCAGGATAGGCAGGGGTCCTGAACCACTACCACTACCACTACCACCACCACTACCACCACCACCACAACCACCACACCCAACGCAGCTCAGGAGCTACCTCCGGCCATTACGACAACCCGACCAACCCAAAAAACACTTCACATACAAACACAGCCAAAATGTCCATCTCCCAACAACCCCCGATACCCATCTCCATCACCATTTGCGGTGATGGCGGCTGCGGAAAGTCCTCGATAACCCTCCGCCTTGTCCGCTCCCAATGGACCTCCGAATACGACCCCACCATCGAGGACTCGTACTCCATCACCCGCAAGATCGATGGCCACAACTACCACCTCTCCCTCACCGACACCGCCGGCCAGGAGGAGTACCGCGGCATGTGGGCCTCGTCCAACCTCGGCGCCGACGCCTTCCTCCTCGTCTACGACATCACCGCCCGCGACTCTCTCGATGCCCTGGACTACTTCAACGATCTCATCGACATGGAGGCCGAGACCCGCCTCGACAATGCCGACCGCGCCAAGCGCGCCGGCATCTCCCCCTCCTCGTACCGTGACACCGTCCTCGCCGGCCCGGGCGCTAAGACCGTTCCCCCCGTCAAGATCGTCGCCGGCAACAAGTGCGACCTACAGGAGTCGCGCGCCGTCCCCGCGGCCGTCGGCCTCGACTGGGCCCGCCGCCGCGGCTGCGGCTTCATGGAGACGAGTGCACGCCTCGAGGTCAACATCGAGGAGACCTTCGCCCTCATCGTGCGTCGCGTCGTCGAGGCCCGCAAGATGGCCGAGATGGGTGTCAACGAGAACATGGAGATGGATCGCCGCGGCATGACGAAGCCGCTCAGCCCGCTACCGAGCGGAAGCGAGAACGAGAAGCGCTCGCCGGGTCTGCGGGGCCCGAAAATGGACGGCGCAAGGGTCAAGAGCCACCGCGGGTCGATATGGAAGAAATTGCGGTGCTGGTGAGCTGTGCTCAGAGGACTGTTGAAGTTGGGTTTGGCCATCGGACAAACGCCACAGTCATCCCTGAAGGCACTCTGGCCAGGGAGGGCGTGCTACCGAGGAGGGCCTGCTGAAAGGCAACAACAACGAAGCTCCGAGAAGAGCGATTCGAGCATGGTCGCGACGACGACGGCGACGGCGACGGACTACAGTGGAGAAAAAAATAACAGAGGCGAAGGAAAGACGTGGAGCGAGACATCCACGAAACGAAACGTCATGACGGTGTAACGCGCCACGTTGTATGAAAGAAGAGGCAGGCGGCGAGGAGGAAACGGCGGCGGACTGGAATTGTGTTTCGATCATGTTTTTTGGCGGGCCGCGGGGGCGTGCGTGGCTTGCTGCAGTTTTCCCCCCCATCAGACGGTTTTTCTAGACGCGCGCAAGTCGGACAGTCCTTTTTTATCACCCCTTTTCCCCTCTCGCTGGCATGCGGAAGCTGGTGCGCGAGATGCATGCATCTCGCACAGACGAGAGGAGGAGTACGGACCGATATCCAAGGAAAGGTGTCTGGAGTTTTCCACATTTTTTTAACCCCCGAGCACACCAGATGTGCGCGGTAACAGTACCCCCGAGCATATCCTGCTCCATTTCCTTTTTCGTTTGCTTTTTTTGTTATCATTCCTGTACAAGACCGAGCCGGCATCTTTGCGCCTCACGGCATTATCATCTTGTAATGTCACGATTCCCGTGGCCGGTGTGTTACCCTTCTTCCGTTTTGCTGTTTTTTTCTGATCTTGTAAGCATGCGTCCAGTGCGTGTTCAGATACCAGGGCGTGTCCGTCCAGCTAGCTGTATGACGAAAGAGACTTGAACGTTTCGGGACACCTCCCCATCACCAATTAAGAAGGGAGATCTTATTATCACCCCTTCCTCTAGTATTCAACAACCCCTCTAGCTATTACTACGTGGCTAGGCGTCCCTAAGTTGAGGGCTGTATAGGCTTATTATTGTCTCTCACTATCGTCGTCGTTGTTATTGTTGTCGTCCGTCATCGTTGTCGTTGTTGTTGTTGTCCGTCATCGTCGACCGTCATCGTCGACCGTCAGTATAGTAGAGGGGGAGGGAGGCCGACAATTAGAGAGCTAAGCCACAGAGGGGATGTTAGATACATACTAGAAGAGGGGGTGATGAATAAGATGCGCCTTTAAGAATCATAAAGAGTGAAGAACCAATGTTTGCTCATAATATGTAATATTGAGAAGAACTTGTCTAGCTGAAATGCGACCAAATCTTGTCCAAAACACTCATACCACCACCCGACGATCCTCAATATTTCCCAGTCCCAACAACGCCCAAAAGCAAAGCATGAACCCGTATAAGCGTCTTCCATCTATACTTTCTCTAGGTAATGTGCCCACCCCGGTCTACCTGTCAAGGAGTACATGCCCAGTCTAGCAGCAGACTCTAGTTGGTGAGATGGGAAACGGTCTGCTTCCAAAGGCCGTTGTGGGACCACATCCAGTTCTTGAGGAACGCGGGGTCCATGCCCGTCTCGAACGCCTCGTTGCGGGCGGCGATCTGCTGGTTGCGCAGGGCCTCCCGGGCGGACGCGCCTCGGTTGTGCAGGTGAGGCATGCGGTCGATGGCGTCCATGGCCAGACTGAAGCGGTCCGTCTGGTTGCGGATGGCGAGCTCGAGGGGAGTGTCGATGTTGCCCTTCTCCTTGTAGCCACGGACGTGCATGTTGATGGAGCCGGGGCGCTTGTAGGTGAGGCGGTGGACGAGCCACGGGTACGAGTGGAAGTTGAATATGATGGGCTTGTCGTCGGTGAAGAGGGAGACCCACTCGGCGTTGGTGAGACCGTGGGGGTGGTCCTCGTGGGAGATGAGCTTGAAGAGATCGACGCAGTTGACGCAGCGGATCTTGAGCTCGGGGAAGTGCTGGAGCAGCAGGTCGATGGCAGCCAGGGACTCGTGGGTCGAGATGTCACCGCAGGAGGCCATGACCAGATCGGGCTCCTCGCCCTGGTCGGTGCTGAACTGGGGCCAGATGCCGATGCCCTTGGTGCAGTGCTCGACGGCCTTGTCCATGGGCAGGTACTGCAGGTGCTCCTGCTTGTCGGCAACGATGACGTTGACGTAGTTGGAAGAGGCCAGGCAGTGGTCCATGGTGGACAGCAAGCAGTTTCCATCAGGCGGCAGGTAGATGCGGACGACCTCGGGGCTCTTGTTGGCAACAACGTCGAGGAAGCCGGGGTCCTGGTGCGTGAAGCCGTTGTGGTCTTGACGCCAGACGACGGCAGTCAGGAGGATGTTGAGAGAGGCAATCTTGTTGCGCCACTCGACCTCGAGAGCCTTCTCGATCCACTTGCAGTGCTGGTTGACCATGGAGTCAATGACGTGAACTGGTTGCGGGTTAGCAGAGTATCACCATGAGTTCTGAAGTTGGACACTTACTGAATGGCTCGTAGCTGTTGAGTAGACCGTGACGTCCAGTGAGAATGTAGCCCTCGAGCCAACCCTCGCAGGTGTGCTCGGAAAGCATCTCCATGACACGACCCTCAGGGGCCAGGTTGCCGCCGTTGGCATCCTCCTCGAAGTACTCGCCCATCCAGACCTTCTGGCCGGCCTCGTAGACCTTGCCAAGCTTGTTGGACTCGGTCTCGTCGGGTCCGAACAGACGGAAGCTGTTTTGGTTGAGGGCGATGACGTCCTTCAGGTAGACGGCCATGTTGTTCATGCTGGCAGCGTTGGTGGCGCCGGCCTTGTCGACCTTGATAGAGTAGTTCTTGAAGTCGGGAAGCTTAAGCGGCTTCCTCAGGACACCACCGTTGGCAACGGGGTTGGCGCTCATGCGGCGGATGCCGGTAGGGCACAGTGCCTTGAGCTCGTCAGAGATCTTGCCGTCCTTGAAGATACGGTCAGGCTCGTAGCTGCGCATCCACTGCTCCAAGACCTTCAGGTGCTCGGGGTTGGAGGCGACATTGGGGATGGGGACCTGGTGAGCCCTCCAGTAGCCCTCCATGTAGTTGTCGTCGATCTTGCGGGGACCGGTCCAGCCCTTGGGGCTGCGGAGCACAATCAAGGGCCACATGGGGCGGAAGGCCTTGCCAGATTCGCGGGCCTGCTTCTGGTACTTGCGGATCTCGAGGACGCAGTGCTCGAGGGTAGCAGCCATGGCCTGGTGCATGGTGTTGACATCGTCACCTTCGACAAAGTATGGTTGCCAGCCGTAGCCAAGGAACAGGTTCTCGAGCTCCTTGTGGGAAATTCTGGCCAGGATGGTGGGGTTGTTGATCTTGTAGCCGTTGAGGTGCAGGACAGGAAGCACGGCGCCGTCAACGATGGGGTTGAGGAACTTGGTGCTGTGCCAGGCGGTAGCCAGAGGGCCGGTCTCGGCCTCACCGTCACCGACCATGGTCAGGGCGATGAGGTCGGGGTGGTCGTAGACGGCGCCGAAGGCGTGGGAGACGGAGTAACCGAGCTCTCCACCCTCGTGGATGGAGCCCGGAGTCTCGGGGGTGGCATGGGAGCCGATTCCGCCGGGGAAGGAGAAGGACTTGAAGAACTTCTGCATGCCCTCCTCGTCCTCGGACTTCTCGGGGTAGACCTCGGAGTAGACACCCTCGAGGTAGGACTGGGAGAGGACGGCAGGAGCGCCGTGGCCGGGGCCGGAGATGAAGATGGAGTCGAGGTCGTACTTCTTGATGAGGCGGTTGAAGTGCATCCAGGTGAAGATCTGGCCGGGAGCAGAGCCGAAGTGACCGAGTAACCTCAGCTTCAGGTGCTCGACCTTGAGAGGCTCCTTGAGGAGAGGGTTCTCCTTGAGGTAGATCATACCCAAGGACAGGTACAAGCTGGCCTTCCAGAAGTCATTGTACTTTTCGATCTCCTCCTCGGAGAGGGGCTCGCCCTTGATGGTTGAGCGGGCTGGGCCATAGGGGCTGATGGACTCGACCTCCGTGTCTGTCATTGTCGAGGGGGAGGGAGGTGTGTGAGTGATGTGTGTAAAAGTGTGTAGGTGTTTTCAGGCTAAGATGCCTTGAGAGTGGTGGTTTGGAAAGGAAACAAGAAGACGGATGTAGCCTTGGAGGGCTTGGTCTTTATAGCTCTTTTCCTTTCGAGAAGGAGACGGATGCCAGACAACGAGACAAGGCCGGAGGTGAGATGCGGTGCGTCTGAGTCTGCCCAGAGACCGCTCCGGCGGCGGGTAACTCAGACCAGGCTTGGAAGCTGATACTCAGGCTCATGCTCATGGTGCTGATCTCAGGTGGGAAGCAGGCGGCAGCCCGCGCGACGCAGGTCCGGGAGCTATCAGCCGATGTTGACGGACCCGACAAGGGTGGGAGGCGAGGTTGCGGACGGTGCAGAAAGAAGGCCATGGTGATGGTGCCGGAGGGGTCCAATGGGCTGGCAACGTGGGGGATGGCGCACGGGAGATAACTCCATAGCCATTGCTGTCGTTCACCATGGACGACTCTAGACGGGCACAGTCGGTGGAATGCTCGAATCGTGGGTACATGGTCGTGGTGGTGGTGCGGGCTTGCTTGAGACGGAGACGGAGAGTACCTATGACAGGCCGGGGCCCGGGGGTATCAGAAGTGACCAGGCGCGGCTGCAGATGAGCTGAGGAATTTTCGGCTTTACCTTGCCTGTTTCTCTCTCGCAAAGGTTGATCTCTGGGCAGTTGTGCGTGGGGAGCGAGGTGGTCTGATTTTCTGAAAGCGACTCGAGCGTGGCCGGGGCAGCGACCGACATGTAGCCGACGTCACCCTACGCCCCACGTCGGTGACCTGCGTACTTCTTTCCGCGTCATTATGCTTGTCGGATTTGCCCATTCGTTTTTCGATTGATGGAGAAGGTCAAAAGTCGTGTTCTGTAACGTGCATGCCGAAGGGTTGTGATATGAGTAAGCTGTTGTTGGACAACGGCGGTAGGAGGAGAGGTGAGGCACTCACGGGGTTAGCCGTTTGGTACTTTGGTACTTAGCTACTTAGGTACATGTCTACGTGCCTGCACAAGGAGGAAAGACATTCAGGTCTAACCTGGAAGGCGCGATGAAGGTCAAGTCGGTGAGCGTTGAAAACGGCCACCACTTGGGCAGGTGAGACGGTCCGTACGCAGAGGTGCTCTTTCCGGGCTGTAAGCGCGGCAGGCGGCCACTTTGGGGAGGAAGGAACAGCTAACCTCCCCTACCTACCTCCCAAAGGTAAGCACCTACAGTACCTTGGTACCCAAACCATGGAAATGTTAGGAGGCAGTTGCGGTGCGCAACAGGGAGCATCGGGCCTTCCCATGAAAGATTGCTGGTAGCGAAGGCTAGGTAGTCAGTGCTGGCAGACCACTGTAAAACACAGGTCACTTCGTGTTCCAGGGTGCTGAGGTGCTCCCGGGTCCCCGGGCAGAGCCTCCCGGACTCACCGTCCTCACCAACCCAAGCAACACCCACCCAGACACCACCACTCGCCCCTTCAGACAGCCTCAATCCGCCGTCGCCCGGTGGCCTCACTACCTAATCTTTGGGTCCGAGATGGTCATGTTCCAAGCCAGCGGGAAATCGCCAGATAAACGATTCGGCCTTGGCGTGGCAGCAAAGCAGATGGCCTCGGCGGAATGTCTCCCTACCATCACGGGACTGTGGCCTCCTTTCTTCGAGAAAACAGCGCCATCCTCTTGCCTCGTCGCACACGAAGCCTCCATTCTCTCCCGTACGGGTTAGCCAATCCTCACGCCTCTTCCGTCTTCTCGGACCGTTTTCTCGTACCGGCCAGGCAGGACAACATCATCAGAAACAAGGACTCGATCCGTCGACGCGCAAGGATGTCTAGCATGGGCGTCGTCAGTCATCTTACGGTCGACTAGCCCGTCCGTCTCACTCTCGTTGCCTTTGCCAACTAAAAGCGGAGGACAAGACACGCGGCAATGTCCCGTCCGTTCCATACCTCGCAGAAACACCATGTGCGACCTTGGTCCTCTGGCAGAAACTGCGCCTGGCAACCGGCGTGTAACGTATGGTGGATAACGGACAGCGGACAGCGGAGGCCGGCCGACTCCTTTCGCCCAAGTTCAAAAGCAGCTGATTCCGGGAGGCAGTCTGGATCGTGGCACGCCCAGAATGCACGCAGATCATGGCGCTGCCCCCTCCATGCCTGCCACTTATCCCCTGTCTGCCCTGAACCTGGCACTGTCACCCTGGCAGCCCCGCCGCCGACTGTCAATCCTGCAGACATCACCCCACCATCCTTTTTTACACTACTACCACCGCGACGGACGGCAGCTAGGACCCCAGCCCCGACGAGACGGAAGAGAGGGACTTGGAGCTGGTAGTAGCTTCGAGCTGGGAAGCAGCTCCATCACTCATGCCATGGCCAAGATAGTGTGGCCTGGATCGAGATTCATATATCGCCTTTCGAGGGTTTTCTGCTCGCCGCAAATTTCCCCTCTGCACCGTCAACTGCTGCACACGAGCCTCTTCCTATCTCTTCTGCTCTCGGTTTCCCTGGCGAGACACACGGCACTTTTGGAACCTCGACTTGGCGGCACACGATGGATATGCCCGGTAGCGTAACAGCAGTCTTGGCCGACAAAGTCTGTAGTAGCTGAATACCGCCAGTCGGGGGAGAGAGGGGTAACGATCTTGGCGAAACTCTGCGTTTGCGTGCTGCTGAACGAAAACTAATTCGGCTGATGGATTAGAAAGGTCAAGCGTGCGGGAGTCTCTGTCCTCAGCCACCCGAGCTTCTTGCATGAGGACGAGAAAGGATGGGATGGGATTGGACCCTTCCAACCAAGCCGACTAACCGCTCGAAACGACGGCTCGAGGGACCATGAAGCACAGATCACAAATGAGAAGATACAGATATGGACACCAGTGGAAGGATTGCGTCTCGCCAACACAGGCGTCAGCACTCGATGTGATGTGATTGCATCACATCGCGGGGTTGCTGGATAAGGGGTCCAGAGAGGGGCAATGAGAGGCACAACGCTGAGGAGAGGTTGCCTCCCGAAACAGGTCCGCTGGTTATTTGGAGAGGAAATGATGCCGCTGCCATCCCAACCTGGTTGATCACGCTTGCGGGTCTTGACTTGTCATCTGAATCCCGAAGGCTTCTTGTCTTCTGGCTGGGCCGCGCTGCCTGATTGCGTAGTGCCTACCTACTTACCATCTACGCCAATGGGAATAGGACCAAGAAGGGCAATGACCCCCTGTAGAACTTACACGACGTCTTCACCGCAACCTCGGGGCCAGAGAGATTCCGGTTCGCTCGGGTTTGTCGGGGGAGGGATCTTCAGAGGGCTTTTGTTCGGTGGAGTTTGAGAATCCGATGTTTCGGCCATGGATGGATGCCACCTCGACTTTGACAGCTGTGTTCAGCGCTGTGCCGCATGCACTTCGTATGCGGGTCAACGCAGAACGGGCCCCGGGGCGACCGGGGCGACCGGGGTGTTCCAGCGCCGTAGCGGGGTCGGCGGGGGATCAGCCGCCGACTGGCGGGAGCTAATAACGATTAACCACAGAAGCAACGTTCAGGGGAGCTTTGACCTTTTGCGGATGTCCAACAAGACTGTCTACATACTACATGATAGACGGAGTGCTTGCTCGGCCGAGCTAAGGGCAACCAGACGGACGCGACTTGACCGCCCAGAGCTGCGACGAAAACACCCAGCAATAAACAGTTGGAACGTCCCGAGCGAGCTATATACTATGCACTTAAACTTCGCAAGGTCCAGTGTCGTGTTCTCTCAGTTCTCGTGCTACCCCGCTCTGGTCAAGCAGCGATGATCCCAGATGGCAAAGACACTTCGGCGTCGAAACCGACTATGAAGGAATCTAACTGTATCCGTATGGCCGGAGTACGACATCCTATCCCACGCTGGTCGGTGCTCTGGTCTGATCCCGAACTGACAGGTCAGTAGCGTCCTGCCATGCGAGATTGCTACCCCTGAGGCCTCGTCCCACCATTTGGCGGTCGATATCCGTGGACTTCGTCCGTGAAGTTTTCAGCAAACCACGCCTTCGTAAACCGTGTGAGCGATGGCACTATCTGCGCAAGTTCGAACTTATACTGGTGAACTCGGATCTCAACACCGAGTGAACGCGTCCAGCACCGTCGCGAACCGTCCGAGCCACGGCCGTGCTCCAGCAACATGGTCGTGAAAGTCGACACACCACCACATCATGGTGGCCTGACGTCACGTTCCCCGCTGATCAAGGTCATCCCCGATCATCTGTGACTCTCCCATTTTGCCGTACGGGCATATAAGCTTCCAGTGGCCACCGTCTTATCGTCGTCAAATTGGAAAGACGACAAACCTGTTTCTCTCCCTCCCTTCTTCTTCTCGCCTCCCGCGGCTATAGACCAGCGACCAACACTCAGATATCAGGTATAGTCCCCGCGCCGTACTCGCTTGACGAGCCTCGAGAACCTGCGCGTGGCGAGCTGACAAGTAACTTGCCACCGCCAGAGAAGACATGGCATCCTACCCCAGCCACAAGCCCCAGACCCCGCAACCTCCCCCGCCTATCCCCATCAACGACGGGGACGACGACCAGGGTGGAGCGACGAGAGATTATTGAAAGAGAGCGTGCTGTGGGATGTTGCAAGCTAGACGCGGCTTGGTTGTATGAGACTTCTAGCTGGGGGATTAAGAACGACCTCCGGGGCTTTTCCTTACCACGGTCATGAGGCGGCGTCCACTTACAACCGGGACGACGTGAACACGCATTACGAAGATTGGATACCAACGCGTGGGATACGCATAGCATGTTAATTTACAACTTTTTAAAACTACTTCTCAACGAATGTCGAAGAGACACATTATTGTCCCATCTCCTCCACGTGTCGCCCACCATCTGAGATCCCTTGAGCCCACTGACCTCCGTCGTCTGGACATGACTCTCTCTCACCACCAACCCCGCACTCACCATCCTTACCTAGGCGCCGTCCCAGAAGCCCGGGCCGGCCGACAAACGCCACCCCGTCGAGATCAGACCACGGCATTCGGACGCGTGCCCTGCACCACTTCATCCTTCCGTCCCCCGCTCCCAGGTAATGCGAGGAGACGCACACATGGGCCGAGCGAGATCTTGCAGGCCTTTTGGGGGCCCTGGTTCTATCTGAGATGTATCTGGCAGGCAGGATCATGTATGTGTCGTTTGGATCTTGCAGCGTGTCTGTATGCGCTCCCCTCTTTCGCTTTTGATCTGGATCTCGCAGCGGTGTGAGACAGATCTAGCCGAGCGTGACAATCATGAATGCCTGCCGAGACAAAGGAGATTGCAGGTACAAGCTTTTGATACGCCTTTTTCATAATCTTCATGACTTCGTCTTTGCCGTGCCGGACGAGGGCCGTGTTTCGGACCGAGGTTGGGGCTGGGGTGTATACTATGCATGGTGGTGTGATAACATGACTATCTGATGGCTGGTGTTTCTGGAGCCATGCGAACTGCCCTGTTTCTCCGATGGGAACTCCGTTAACAAGGACGACAAGTATATCAAGTCTGAACATGGCAAACGCCCCGTGTTCTCTGACTTCTCTTCCTTGCAGTTGCCCTCTCTGCCGTCCATCACATATCTGGGAGATGTGCAGTATCTGTCACAAAAGCGTGACCCCAAGTGCAAGTTGGACTAGGCAAGCCTATTTGCTATTAAACCCCAACTGGGTCGTATGCAGTATTGAATTCAACGTTGCGGACAACCCAGCATGTCCCATAACCAACAGACTACGTCTGATGTAAGGCGGAAAGAGTCTGTCTACGCAACAACTAAGAAACCTAGGCAAGAGGGAAATAGAACCCGATTGACAAGACTGCTTGATTGAACCATCCGAGACTGACTGCCGCGGCTGTGAAACAAGCTGGCTGACTGACCACTCACGCCGTGGAAGTGAATGGCGTATGCACCCAACTCATAACAGCCAGCCAGCCACGCAACGTCCGACATGCATTTACAGGCCGCCGACGAATCGTGCAGCCCATTCCAGACAGATACCAACGAGTCAATTATCGCAGTGTAGCCGCTTCGAGACCCTCCTCTTCTCTCGCCTGATAAGGCCTTCCTCCCACAGTCGAGCGACCTACACTTAAAAAAAGACCCCTTCCACTCGTGAATGTTCCCAAATAACTCCTGCTGGAAGCAATCAGAAATATAGTAAGCACTATCAAACAAAAAAAGCAACAAATGTAGCCGAACTTCGTTCCTTGGGCAAAAAATGCGTCTCCTCACCGGCGTTGCAAAAAGCAACCAGCTGGACGTGTCAAATTGCAAAAAGACTGCCCCCTCACGGGATTGAACCGTGGACCTTCTCATAATTCGCAAAGGATACGAGTGAGACGCTCTACCACTGAGCCAAAGGGGCGGGTCGACGTCGAGGACGAACGGTGGATGTGTGAGACATCTCCACAGTGGCAGCGCCATCAATGATGTGGATATCGTCTAATGTGGCGGTGTGAATGGACCCAGTTGAAGTAGAAGAGGGGTAGAGTTGCAGGTACACTTGTCTAACCGGTCAAGTCGATGCGAAGAATGCTGCGCGATGGGAAGGAACAAGAGAAATATCGTGTAAGGATTGGGAATCATCGGTGTTTCTCGTGTCTCATACTACCCTAGGGTACTAAAGTACAAAAATGCTATGCAGAAGTTTCCTACCGCTCTCTCTACCCGATAGGCACGTCACAATGCCAACAACAAATAAAGCCAGGCACACGATGGCGGGTTTGCGATGGCTTTGTGCCACGGCGCTCGCATATACTAGAAACCGCATCACGCAGACATTCTAGAGTTTGCGTACTGCTTGTCTGGCACTTCGTCGTCTGGGCTCCTCTGACGCAATTCGCTTCTTGGCTCCGGGGTTCTTGAAGTCGCTGTCTCGCCTGGAAAGCCGAGGTATGTCGGAGGGGGCGACGGTACGGCGTTTGCCAGTGTCCATGTGGTCCTCAACGTCGTCTGGGGAACGCCCTCGACTTATCCTTCGCCTTGTGTTATGATTGCCTGTCTGCTCGGGCATGTCCTCCGAGTTGACAGACTTCTGTGGTGAGTCCATCTAAGACTCGCCTTCCGTCTTCGGGGCACGATCTTGTCTGGAGGTCGCTTCTTCCGAGATCTCGCTCCCTAGGTCGGGCTTTGCATCAGACACGTCAATCAACTCGATGTCGCCATCTGTATCCCTCTCTGCCGCCCTAGAAGAACTCGTCTGGCCCTCCGACGACCTTGAAATATTGCGCTTGGAACCCCGAATCAAGTCGAGCTTCTTCTCTTCCCGGACATAGCAGAGGTAGTATGGATCGCCGTTGCTGTTCAGCGTATTCAGAACTTCTTGCGTATTGGCGTTCTCGGTGACGGTTTCGTCATTATACTTGCGCCAGATCCTGTCCTCGAAGTCGTGAATCCAGACCCAGTAATGGCCAGCGTTCATTTGTCCACTGTGGCAAATGACAGCATGCAGGCAGTATGCCTGTTCCTTGTGGTGGGAAAAGAGCTCCTCAAGTTCAGCCTTGTGCCTCTTGGTCTCGTCTTCTCGCATGCTGTTGATCTGGTCTCTTCCCGCAAAGTCCGCTCCGGCCGTCACTGGGGGATCAACCTTCTCGAACGTCGGTTCCGATTGGGGTGTATAGGTGGGGAACGAAGGCTCGTCCCCCGCGAAGCTGAGCGAAGAAGAAGGCTGCCCTGCCAGCAGTGAAGAGGAGTCCTCGATGTCCGACCTGTCAATCTGAACAAAGTCATGCACAAAGCTGTCGATGATCTTTGTGTCATCGGGACTTGTCTTTGAAATGCCACTCAACTGCTCCAAGCGCTGCTGAAGAGCCCATCCTTTTTGCCTCAACTTGAAAAGCTCTTCGTTTTCTTCGGTGTGCATGTAACGATCGAGGTACAGCATCTCGGACACCTCGACAGGATTCATGTTTTTCCGTCCGTCATAGGATGTTCTCTGGATGAGCACGTGCAAGATAGGAGGAAGGTTCCCAATGGACATGAATCGCACAATGTCCCCCTCAACTCTCTGGAGGTCGAGGTTCCGACTGAGGGCCTCTTGAATGGTAGACGGCCCGGCCTCGGCAGGATATGCAGCGATTGATCGTTCCATCGTTGGAGGATCTGACTTGAATGTCTCCTGGGTCGCCAATCTTGTGTGGAACGCCTGCGTGAAGAAGAATGTCTTCATGATCGGGTCCCACTGCATTCCATCTTCGCCGATGTGGCTGGGCCTGATCGCTGCCTGTAGGCGATTTATGATGCTGCCCATTACCTCTTCCACATCTTGTTGATCGGTGCCCGACGATCGTTTCTGCGTTTTGAGTGCGTTGGAGACCCTCTCCTCGACAGAGAGAACTGGGGTATCGACACCTGTCATCTGCGCATCGCCTCCGTCTGTAACCATTTCGGGTGCCGATACGGCGAAATTGGGGACTAGTCTGATATCGCTCTTGTTCTCGTCTCTCTTATCGTGGTCGGCATCGGGCATGCTGACCAGCGTCTGGGAGCTGACGCTACTAGCATCTTCCGAGACGGGGTCAACTGTAACATTAACCATGTTGACATCCTCCACGTGATCCACGTTCTTGTTGGGCGGCACTGGGGCAGGGCGCGCAGGGAGAGGTGGGGGGAGAGGAAAATGCGCGCCCAACACCTCCTGGGTTTGAAGGCCTGAGTTTTTCGTTTCTCCATCTGAGTCTTCCCTGATCTGATCGGTGGGAAGGAGGACAGCGTTTGCCAGGCGCTGAGTGGGGTGGATAGCCCTCTCCTTCGTGTTGTCGAGGTCCTTGAGTAGTTTGTCAAGCTCATCAACGACTACGAGGATATCAGTATGAGAGACAGCCAGTTGTGCAAACACGACTTACATATACGCGCGATGACTGCCTCAGCAGTTTCGATTTTGACCTTGGCGCTGCCAATCCGTCGGCCGGCAATGTCGGACTCGTCATGTCCGAGCTCGTATTCCGAGTAACATGAAAGAAGCTCACGCACAGGGACGACCGTCCTCAAGTACTGAAGAATACTGTTCAAGTAACACGTGTTGCCGATGTTTTTTATACCAGCGGGCAGGTCGAGACGTGGTTCCGTGGTTTCATGAACGATTCCAGCGTTGACCGAGAACGTCTGAGTAGATCCCGCCTGTTGGTTCATGCGAGCAAGATCTGCCCGAAGGTCGCCGAGCATCGCTATCAACTCATCGCCGATCCTTGTTCCAGCGACAACTTCAAGAGCCTCGATGATTTGCACCAGGTTGGCCTTGTTGTCCGGATTCTTGTTGCGCTGCGGAGGTCAGCTGAGTTCTCGAGCACATGGCACTATGAACTTACTTTGACATTAGACATCATCGCTATCGTGGGATTATCCCACTCGGGCTCAACTTCCAAAACTCGATAAGCCGTCGACAGATCCATAGGCCCACTGGCGTGATTGAGAATCCTTTCGTTGGACCTGTGACGTCCGATGATCTGTAACATTTCTCGCGCAGAGTCAGCTTGAGAAGGCGAGTGCTCAAGCTTCTTGTTGAATGCGGTAATGACAGCATCGTCAGTTGCTGTGTACTGGAGACTGAAGAAAGAGTACGCTTGCTGCTGCAGCTCATCGCCCGCGCCGTGTTGGGTCGCGGTGGGCAGCCTCTCGACCATGGTTAGTTCCTGTATCGCGCGAGTCTGGAACTCGTCGTCTGCTGTTTCCTGGGCAATGTCGCGCAGAGCCTGGACGTAGTCTGGCCGACGCTCCTCGCACAGGGCAGACTGGCGGTTGTAGGCATAAAACATGAGCGCCTTGTCGAAGTCTGGCAGCACGCCGAGTATGCGGTGGGCCTCGATCAGTGGTGGGGTGACCTTGTTACGCGGATAGTTCAGGCATTGGAGCTCTTTGGAAAGACGATTGCCCGCCGGGGGCCGGCCGTCCCCTGACTTGCCCCTGGAAATGAGGTTCTCGGTCTCAGCTTGCATATCTTCCACGACCGCACGCAACGTGTGCAATTTCGTCGGCGTGCCTGGGGCTCCAGACTCGAGGGTCGGAGGTATGAAGTACGGCTCTTGAACCCCATCCTTAAGCAGGGCCTCTTCCGAGAATTGAATTGCCTTGAAGATGCCATAGCACTCTTCACCAAACACAACTTGAAAGCGCTTGTTACGCTGAGAAATGCTTCTGGGGTTAGACTTGTCCAAAAGATCTCTCAGGTAAGTGTTGAGTGTTGATGGTGCGGTACTGCACCAGTCATCCCTCGCATCCTTGAACCTGTCCGGGGCCTGCTCCCTGGCACGGGCTAGGTTATCGCGAATGCGCTGTTGATCCGTGAGAAGCTGTACCCAATCACGCTTCAGTCGAGGGCGCGAGATTTCAACCGTCACCTTGAAGGTGCAGCGGGGAGCCGAGCAGGCGAAGTTCTCGCAGGCGATGAGCGAGTCCCTGATCACAGGGTGGTATTCGTCGGTCTGGTCGTGGCCGTGGGCTGGTTCCAAGCAGCTAACCAAGTGGTGGAGGTAGTAATCAGTTTCCTTTGGTGGAAAATGAATGGGATCCGGTTGGCATAAGCAGACGAGGTGGTCGGGGTCATAAGCCGTTCTAATGAGAAAGTGGAAGTCGCATGCCGTGCAAACGCAAGACAGGACACCCGTGTCGCGGCCTTCTGCGGTGCTCTGGTTGCCCACGGTGGCCAGAGTGTGCGGCGCGGCCTTGCGACTGCATCGAGCATTCGGATCCCATTGTATGTTGGCAAATGTACCGACGTCAAGTTCGGAGTTGAGGAGATCCTGTACCCAGCGAGGCGCAAGACGGCCTGTTGCATGATCAGCGTTTGCCAGGGACAAGATACGAAGATATCGACAGCGTGAGGACGCATCACAATATCCCGACAGTCATCCAACATACCGGACTTGCCAACCATACCGGTCTTGATCTTGGGAGAGTGCCCCTCCCAATGTTGCGTCATGGGAACCGAGTCGTCAGGCGCCATGACAGGAGCAGTCCGTTGCGGCTATGTTACCTTCGCCCAGGCTGTGAATGATGTCGAGTAAAATGATATTAATGTGGCTAAGCCCGAAGAATATCAGGGAACTGCGGTGTCTTTGAAACCGTTGAGGTTCGTAGTACACCGTCTTGCGGGTTGAACGGATCGAGGCGGTCAGTCGTGTCTCGAGAAGAATGCTTGCTGGTTTGTTCGAAGACGGCACAGAGAGTTCGATCCGGGAGTGGGTTTCTCGGCTCGGTGGTCGTTCAGGCAGCGGCAGTTTACGATCTGTTTGACGTGGTTCGTGATGGAGGGGTTATCGTATGCTGGCTATTTTCCAAGAGTCAGTATCAGCAGAACCGCGAAGTCGCTTGTAGGCAGGAGAGCCTACAAGAACCTATGGACCGTACAGTCAAGAACATGGAAAGCGGTACCCAAAAGTCGGTCGGCGGACTGAAAGCAATCGGTGGGATGTTGGCGTCGATATAGACCGTGGAGGGGTGGGAGATGTGCGGCAGCGTACCTACCTAGTTTGCGGTTGCAGCGAGCAACGAGCGACAGCGCAGGAAGGGTTTGGGCAAGGTTGGGTATCTAGACGCAGGCGTAAACAACAAAAGCCCTAGGAAGGAAAGCAGAATGGTGAAAGCTGTCCCGACGGGTGGATGGCAAACATTACGCCAGCTTTCATGCAATGCGTCAAGGACAGGGAAGGTGGGTTTGAGCTATGCGCAAGCTTCTAGAAGGTGGCCGCGGTTGAGGTGAGGCGGCGAAAGCTGTAGTGGGATAGCGGGGGAAGCAGCAAACGGAGACAGCCCGGCTGACGCAGCCGCTATTAGCCTTGCAGCGCGCACCTCAGCAAATTCAATGAATTGGGGCCCTGAGCAATCTAACCAGGTAGGTACCTGGGTAGGTAGGTACCTAGGCACCTAAGTATCCCCGCCCTTAGGTGCACACACCAGCTCCCGCGGCTCGTATCACATCACATGGAACGCAAGGATGCGGCCGGGTTGCAGGTGACTAAGCAGACGATACGTAATCATTCGGCAGCTACCGCTTAGTCAGTTTTAGTTCGAGCCGAAGAGCAATTGCGACTCTTTGTGCAGTATCAAGCACATTGAAGGAAAAGTCTCGAGGGTGAATTCGAAATAGTGCAATGGCATGTAGTACCTCGAATCAATTGAACTGATGCGCTCGCAATGAATCCACCCCTAAGTCCTACACGTCGTCGTCTGCCCGGCGTGTCTGCCGACAGTTGACCTTTGGCTGCCCTCTGATTGGTTTCACACCGAAGAAACACCACGTGACCGTACCGTCGGTTGTGGAGCAGCCTTCCGTGGAGCTTCTACCTGACCTCAAACTTCCGCAACATCCCTCACCAACTCCCCTTCCCTTCCAATTGAGTTGTTTGGCCCGCGAAGCGCCTCTCCCTTCTCCCCCGCGATACCCACCATGGCAGGCGACGACGACTCGTACCACGCCAAGGACGCCATCAAGGCCGGCATCACTGCCGCCGGCGCCTTGGGCGGTACTGGTTTTTTCATTGCGGCCGTCCAGAATGCCCTGCAGAAGAAGAATGTCGGCGCCATGTCCGTCTTCACCCGGAGCGGAGGCATCATCGCCGTCATGAGTAAGTGCGCCCACTCTGGCTTGCTGCTTAGCATGCGGAGGAGTCTCAATGGGAGCGCGGCGTTGCGTATGTTCGGGCGGTGCTAACGGAGGGGGATCAACAGCGATCGGTGGCGGCGCGTACGGCTTCACCCAGGCCGCAATGGCCAACCTGAGACAAAAGGACGATGCTTGGAACACCGCGACTGCCGGCTTCATCGCCGGTTCCATCCTCGGAATGACGAGTACGGAAACCCCTCTTCCCGTCGAGAGCTGAAAGCTCGTGCTTGCATTGGCATTGGCAAATATACTTACCGCTCGCCCCGACACACAGCCAAGAAGATGCCCGTCGTGCTCGGCCTCGGTGCTGGCTTTGCCGCCTGGCAGGGTGTGTTCGTCCTCACCGGAGGACGTCTGAGGGGATGGACCGACAGACTGGACGAGGACGAGTTCGACAGGAAGGTCGCACTGCGCGAAAACAGGAGGCGCCCGATCGAGGAGACGATTGCGAACATTGGCGAGGGCCGAGGTGTGTTCCTCTTGTTTCGCGAGCTCCCACCTCCGGGCATTCTCTTTGAAAGGCTGACACGTTCACAGGCATTCGGCCACCCGGATACGAGGAGCGGAGACGCGAGAGACTCAAGGAGAAGTACGGGGTCGAGATCAACCCTGTCAAGGCGACCGTCGACTAAAGAAATTAAAAAATTCAAACACCTATCCACCCACACCCACCGAAAGCGTCTACGAAACACCAACCCGGCCTTCCATCACACACACACACACACACACACACATCGAGACATGCTCTTTTTTCTTCCCCGTTTGTACATACACAGGCCCGCGAGAGAAAACTGTGGGCTACAGAAGAGGAGTCTCACCGGCTAGAGGAATGGAAACTTGTACTATTTGTTCCATGGCTCTTCCCTGAGCTGGTAACCTCGTGAGCGTGATCTGTGTCTGTCTCTTAACGACGCACCTCCGACAGCTTCCGAAAGAATGGTACGTATATAAACGAATGTTTCGCCTGGAATTACTTCTCTTTTTTGGCTTTGCGGGATGATACTCTAGCTTCAGAGGCTGTTTATGAATTCATATGATTCGAAACATCACCGTTCTATCTTTTTGTCTGATTTAGCCCTTGTCCTCACCGTACTACTGCCGGCTGTTCGGTTTACAACGTCTCACTAACCACCACATGTCAGTGCTTCCCATGCTAAGCCACACAGGGTGGTCTTCAAACACTGTAAGTTCTGCCAATAGTCCTGTTTACTCCCCTCCTCATATGATGATACTCTAGCTTCAGAGGCTGTTTATGATTTATTATGATTCGAAACATCACCGTTCTATCATTTGTCTGAATTTCTACCCTGACTCCATCGTCTACTACACCTTCTTCACCTGGTTCGTACTGACACACTGTCCAAGGCTTCGAAGTAGGTACAGAACCGTCACAGCGGTTCGCGAGAGCTCAGCACTGTCTACGGAAGGTAAGTCACGTCGAAATCTTTCCCCTCGCCCCTCCCCTTCTGTCTGTATGATGATACACTAGCTTCAGAGGCTGTTTATGATCTTCATGATTCAAACTTTCACCGTTCTATCATTTGTCTGATTCTTGACACCCTTCCTCAACATTACCACGCCAGCCACTCCTACTCCCTGACAGTTGCTAACTCTCGGGTCAAAGGATTTCCATGACATTCCAACGGCCGAGAACTGCCCGAGAATCAACAGCCCAAACGGTACGTCCTCGACACCCAGCAACTACCCTCCGCCCCCTCTCCAACATGATGAATCCTAGCTTCAGAGGCTGTTTATGAATTCCACATGATTCGACACATCACCGTTCTATCTATCATTATCTGATTTTCCTTGGCTATTCTCTCACTCCGTTGCATCTGCACCTCGCAAAGGCTAGTCCTCGACTAACCCTCGCCCAGTCCTTTCTTTAGTTCCTCGATCTTGTTTCCAGCCCTCAGGGGCGGTCCGTTTGTGCCGCCGCCTCCACGACGACGCCGTAAGTCCCAGCCCCCAACAGATGCCCGGTACATCCCTTCTTCCCACCGCGTTCCGTGATGAGACTCAGCTTCAGAGGCTGTTTATGAACAAAAACATGATTCAAACTTTCACCGTTCTATCTATCTTTTTCTGATCCGAACCACACCCTTCTCTATTCTATCGCCTGCAACAGTCGAAGACAAGCATCGGCTAACCCCGTGGCGCAGTTATCCTCGTGTAGTTAGGCACTCACGCCACCTCTTGTCAGGCGTACTCTCCGCTGGCATCGCCCAAGGTAAGCAAACAGCCCTTCATTTCGCCACCTACCACCGCGCCTCCCCACACAATGATGAAACTCAGCTTCAGAGGCTGTTTATGATTTTGTTTTTCGAAACGTGATTCGAATCAACACCGTTCTATCTTTCTTTCTGACCCTTCCGCAACGAACCATCAATCATACTGGAGTCTTCGTACGTCGTGCACGCCGCTAATCTCCGGTCTCTCCAGGTGTCTTTGCTTTCTGTCTCAAACGGCCGCGGTCCAGGGCCGGCCGTTCTTGCTGGAAAGCCTTCTACCACTTACTAGGTATGCTCTCCCAATTCTCACAGTTCTGCTTCCCCAGAAACCCTCGTCCCCCGCTTTCATGATGATACTCTAGCTTCAGAGGCTGTTTATGAAATTTTTTTATGATTCGAAACATCACCGTTCTATCATTTGTCTGATCTTGAACCACCGTTTCACCCTCTTGTTGGCAATCACCTAGCACAAATGGCATGCTAACTCTTTTAAAAGCTTCAGGTCTCTTCCTCGCCGGTCACAATAGCATTCATAGCACCATGCAGTTGAAGTTGAATCTTAGTAGTTCCATTTTGTCTACATTGTAGCCCTATGTAGCCCAGTATTCCCGTAGAAGCCATCTCCGTAGAGGCCTGTCAGTTAATCATTACACCTTGTACCGAACCACCGAAACGCCGTGCGTAGCCCAATCAAACAGTGTACACACCCCCGCGCGCCCTCACAGCGTCTTGACGGACTGGAAGAACGGGTTCGCGAGCAGCTTCTCGTCCGCCATGACCAGGCCCTTGAGCTTGGAGACCATCTCCTCCTTGCTCATCGACCCCGCGGCGACCTCGCCCTTCCACTTGAGCAGGATCTCCTTGAGCATGGCGCTGCCCTCCTCCATGTCCGTCTTGCTGTACTTGAGCCCCAGGTCCTCGTGCTTGGACGTGAAGTCCTCGAGCTCATCCGCCTTGCGCTTCGCCATGCGCACGACCTTGTCGGGGAACCGCACGAGCTCTGCCACGTGGATGCCGAAGCTCTGGTCGCAGACGCCGTCCTCGACCTTGTACAGCAGCGTCACCTCGCGCTTGGCGTTCTCCCCCGTCTCCGTGCCGCCGATGTGCGCCGTGACGTGCAGGTTGTGCACCTGCGGGAACTCGTCCGCCAGCGCGGTGAGCTCGTGGAAGTGCGTCGCGAACATGGCGAAGCAGCCAATCTCCTTGACGATGTGCTCCGAGATGGCCCAGGCGAGGCCGAAGCCGTCGTAGGTCGACGTGCCGCGGCCCAGCTCGTCGATGATGATGAGCGACTCGGCCGTCGCCGACTTGAGGATGTTGGCGGTCTCGAGCATCTCGGCCATGAAGGTCGAGACACCCTTCAGCTGAGAGTCGCTGGCACCCACACGCGCGAGGATGGAGTCGAAAATGGTCAGCTCCGCCTCGGTGCAGGGCACGAAGCAGCCGATTTGTGCCATGAGAGCGATGACGCCGATCTGGCGGATGTAGGTCGACTTTCCGCCCATGTTGGGACCAGTGATGATGAGGAAAGAGGACTTGTCACGAGTCAAAGAAACGTTGTTGGTGATGAACTGTACATCGTCCTGCATCTCCAAGCACGGGTGGCGGGCTTCCGTGAGGATGGTCTGTCCCTCGCCGCGGTTGTGAATCTTGGGACGGACGTATCCTGCAGGGGCGTGGACGGAGCAGTGGGCGAAAGAGACGATGACATCCAGGTGCGCAAGGACGCCGGCGAGCTTCTCCAAGACCGGGCAGTAAGAAGCTGCGACCCCGACGACCTCGTTAACCAGGCTGCTCTGTGTGCGGTTGTAGTTCTGCGAGAGCTGGTCAAACTCGCGGCGGAGGCTCTGTAGAGTCTTAGTCGTAAAGTAGACTCCGTTCTTCTGCGTCGAGCATTCCTGGTAGCCCGACTTGTTGCGGATGGCGCCAGCCTCCTGTCTGGTGAGGCGCATGCAGTATCCGTGGACCTTGTGGACCTCGAGGAAGATCTTCTTGCCGACTTCCTGCTTCAGGTCACGAGCCGCATCCGTGAACTCTTGGTCAATGTCTCTCTTGATTTTGTCCAGCTTCTTCCTGATGATCCGCAGGCTGTCATCGAATTCCGGCTTGATGATGTACTCGTGGTTGTCCAAAGCATCCAAGTCGACAGTCGTCTCGACCATCTCTGCAAGCTTTGTGAGACTATCAGCAAGCTGGCGGAGCGGCGTCGTGTAGGCGTCGTCGAGCGGGTCCTTATACTGCTCGTCAATGACACCCTCGAATGTCCCCAAGAAGCCAGGCAACCGGATGACGACCTGGTAGGCGCGGACGACGTCCTCGAGGTTGGCCTTGCCACGCTGAAAACGCTTGGAAAGGCGGTAGAGATCCGGCACGGAGCGGAGGTGCTCCTCCTGCATCGTCTGTCTCAGCTCCGTGTCATTGACAAATGCCTCGACGAGCTGTTGGCGCTTTTCGATCTCCTCCCTGTTCATGAGGGGCTGCTTGAGCCACTGGGAGAGCAGCCTGCTGCCCACAGGCGTCTTGCAGTGGTTGAGCAGGCCGTACAAACTCATCGTCTTGGCTCCATCGCGAGCTCCCGGCATGAGGTTCAGGGCCTTCAGCGCGGCCGCATCCAGCTTCATAAACTGGGAGAGATCGTGCTGGTACAGCTGGTACTGGCCAAAGTTGGAGGGGTCGTGGAGCACGCCGAGGTACTTGATAAGCGCCGCGGCGGAGCCCATGGCCAGCTTGAGGTCTGTCTGAGGGAGCAGGGTCGTCGCCCGCTCGTCCTTGAGCAGGCGCGCCAGGTCCTGCTCGATGTCCTTGGTGCCAAACTCGCCGGCAGAGCGCTCGGACATGGCGACACCGCAGTTTGCAATGATCTGCTTCAGCTTGGCCAGATCAGGATCTTTGTTCTTATCAGCCTTGTCGGTCTGAACAAGACATTCCCTGACGCCCAGTTGGATGAGGAGAGCCTCGAAGTTGGAGAACAGGTCATTGTCGAGGAACTCGCTGACGCCAAGCTCCCGAACACTCGCATCCGCGAAGCACACGCCCACGCTCCTTGCCTCGGAAGCCTTGGTCGAGATCTTGACAGCCAAGATCATGGGCGCAGATTCGACCTGTCCACCGAGGTCCTCCTCGACGTCCTGCAGGTTGCCCGGCGACGCCTGCTTGACGACCTTCCAGTTCATGCGGCCGCCGGTGCTCTCCCATATCTCTATCCTCTTGCCCAGCTTGAACAGGGCTTCTCGAAGGAATTGTCGGAAGACAGTAACAGTCATAGTCACGGAGGCGAGCCCGGACTTCTCATCGCGGCCGAGTGTCCTCACGACAGAGGTCGTCTTGTAAACCTGGAATGGGGTTAGCATTTCGGGCGATGGGATTCAAGGTCCGACGTCGTACTGTGCGAGCGATGAAGTTTGCATCTTCGCCGTGTGCGGTGTACCAGTCGGCTCGGTCGAAAATGCGGATTGTGTCTTCGTGGACGGTCGGGAGGGACTTGAAAAAGCGGATGAATCCGTGCTCGTCGTCGACCTGGTGACGTATTAGCGAGTTGCTTTAGAACCATAGATAATAGCGTTGCGAACCTTCAATTCAGGTCTGGAGGACATTTTGGCAATCTCGTGACACGATTTAAGAAAAAAACGACAGGAAAGAAGCAGAATAAAGTTGGGTTGCAAAGTGAGCGTAACAGGCCAATGTCGGCTCTCCCGCGTGCTTCTACAGGGTGCGCGGTGCTAAAGTGGTTTCCTGGTGGGTGGCGCGTCCAAATGCTATTTAGCGGAGTGACGCGACGCGATGGCGCTAGTCCCGATCTAGATTGGCTAGTCTGACCGCTGAACTTTTCTGCCGCGACTCAGATAGGTACGTAGAGCTAAGCCGCCTTTGGGTGGCTGCTCAAGCTTCATTATCCCAGCTTTTTGGGGCCACTTCTTCTGTTATTTCTCTATCTCCTAAGAATCAGTGCTCCCACTGATCCAGTGACCCTCCGCGCCAATACGTCGCGTTCATGCTGTGCAGACTAAAGGTTTCGCACCTCAGAGCGCGACCTCTCTCGCTCACACACTCACACTGCAGCTTCCCTCTGGCCCCGCCATCTGCCATAAATGGTTTAGCGCGCTTCTCCAAATTCGCAGCGACGCAACGGCTCCCCGTCAACCATCGCAGAGCGTCACCGAAATTTCCCAGAAGTCCCCCACTTTCCACACCAAAGTTTGCGCTCTTGTCGACCACCACAAACGCAGCGATGGCGAGCACGACCGCAGAACCAACCGCCCACCCGGCCAAGGACGTCGAAATGACCGAGCCGACACCAGACCAGCCGGCCGTCCCATCCACGGCCGCCAATGGCGACGTCGCCGCGAATGGTGGGGTCGAGCAAACCGACGGAGCTCAACCCGCCGCCGAGTTTTCCACAGAACCCGCGAGCCAGCAGCAGCAACAACAAGAGCGCGACGAAGCCGAGAACGATGAAACCAAACAAGACGAAAAGGACGCCGACGGCGAGACCAAGCTCTCCAAAAACCAGCTCCGCAAGATGAAGCGCAAGGCGGCGTGGGAGGACGGCCGCGAGGACCGCAAGCGCAAGCGCAAGGAGAAGCGCCACGACCGCAAGGCCGCCCGCCGCGAGGAGATCGCCGTCGCGGTCGCCGAGGCCGAGGCCGCGGGCCTGGACCCCGAGGAGGCCGTCCTCTCCAAGAGGCGCAAGACGCCGAAGCCGCCCGCCGTCCAGGTCCCCGTCTCCCTCATCATCGACTGCGACTTCGAAAAGTACATGCTCGAGAAGGAGCTCATCTCGCTCGCGAGCCAGATCACGCGGTGCTACTCGGACAACCGCGGCGCACGGTACCGCGCCCACATGTACGTCAGCTCGTACGGCGGGCAGCTCAAGGAGCGCTTCGAGACGACGCTGTCGAACCAGCACACGGGGTGGAAGGGCGTCAAGCTCGTCGAGGGCAACTTCATCGAGGCGGCCAGGGACGCGGACGAGGTGATGAAGGGGCCCCGCGGCGGCGAGGTCATCGACCTGCTCAAGCCCACCGACGAGAGCGGCGCCGCGAAGAAGCCCGCCGTCTTCAAGGACGTGCACGTCGGCCCCGCGCCCGTCCCCGAGGCCGAGCCCGCGCCCGCCGACGAGCTCAAGAACATCGTCTACCTCTCCTCCGACTCCGTCAACACCCTCGACCGCCTCGAGCCCGGCGTTAGCTACGTCATTGGCGGCCTCGTCGACCGGAACCGCGAAAAGGGCCTGTGCCACCGCCGCGCGCGCGAGCTGGGCATCCGCACGGCGAAGCTGCCCATTGGGGAGTACATGAACATCTCGAGCAGGCGGGTCCTGGCGACGAACCACGTGTTAGAGATCATGCTTAAATGGCTCGAGACTGGCGACTGGGCCGAGGCGTTCCTCAGCGTGATTCCCAAGCGCAAGGAGGCGAAGCTCAAGGGCGAGGCCGGCGGCAGCCAGGTAGGGGACGGCGAGGTCGTAGACAGCAGGTTCGAAGAAGAGGACGACGAGGATGTGGACGAGACGCAGACCATTACGGAAAACGTAGCAGTGCCTCAAAAGCAGGCGACAGAAGCCAAAGACGAAAGCTCTGAAAAGGCCGCGACCTCTTCATAGCCCGCGTGCTGTGGGCGATATTTAGCTGAAAATTGTAATAATACCCCAGTTGCTGTTACCATGGCAAAAGAAAACACCGACCCAGTTACCAAAGTTCGCCCGCCGTCATTACAAGTCATGTCGAATTCCCCCCTAGAATTCCATCGAGTCCTCTTCCCTTTCCCTCTTGACCTTCACATCCCTCTCGTCCTTCATCAGCCCGATCACGAACGACCGGAACTGCTCCACGTACGGCTTCAGGCTCGTCTTCTCCCAGTCCTGCACGCTCTTCTGCTGCGACCCGTCGCCCTCCTCGTCAACCTTCCACGCGTCGATCTCCGCCAGCAGGCTCTGCACCGTCGGCACGCCGAGCGGGTCAAAGTCCTCGAGGTTCTTGGTGTCGATCGGCACGCACACGCGGCCGGTGCCGGGGTGCACGACGAAGGGCGACTTGAGCAAATGGTTGAGCTTCTTGGAGACCTCGATATCGAGGCGGGGATACGTGTACTCGAGCACAATGTCCTGCTTGGCCTCGAGCAGCGCCTTGGCGTCGAGGTTCTTGCTGGCGCCGCTCTTGGCCAGGGCGTCGATGTCGGCCCACTTGGAGACGGACGAGCGGCCGGGCGCCGCGTCCCACTTCTTGCGGAGGGAGTCGTTGAGGGTCTTGTTCGGGAGGAGCTGGAGGAGGCGCTCGGCGCGTTCGTTAGACGCCCAGGGGTCCTGCGCCTCGAGGACGTCCTCTTGAAAGTGAGACTTGAGCGTTTCCAGACTTCGCCTGCGGGCCCGTCGTTAGCATACTCGCATCAGCGCTGGAGATGGTAGGGGGCTGCCTACGAAAGGTGAGGGTGCAGCGGCCGCCACAGGTTGACCTTCTTCCCGCTCTGCGCACCACCCTTGACGACCTCGAGATATCCTGCAATCGACCTCCTCATCTGGTCACCCATCGTGCGTGCCTTCTTATCGCAAACCCACGCGTGGGCACCTCTTCTTCCCGAGTACACCCACATGATGTGCTTAAAACCGAAATCGTCGCGCAGCGCGACGTCCACAACCTTGATGGCCATGGTAATGAACTGCCAGCACTTGAGACAGATGTTGGCCTTGTCGCAACAGGTTCTGATGTCGTCGTAGTCCGTCAAATCGATATCGAAGCACAGCTCCTTGGCGAGAGGCTTGAAAGCGCTTGCGTTGCGGAGGGTCTTGCGGTCGCGCGGGTTCGTGCTGTAAACGGGGCCGATTTCGAAACGAGAGGGCATGAGGCGGAGGACATCTTTGCGGAGGCTGCGCTCGTTAGCATTCGGAAACTGGGTATACCAGGAGCGAGTAGACGAACAGATCATGGGTGGCGAAGGATTGGTATCGGAGGTATGCGTCGTTCTGCAGGGTGAAGGCGAATTCTCTGTGGCCGAAGTCGTTGGTCGGCGAGGGGCTGTGGTTGAGCCACTGGAAGAGGTATCTCCAGGGGAACAGGCGCTGGTAGAAACTCCGCATGACCTCGGGGTCTGACGCCTTGAGGTCGGTGACATCTCTGAACGCCGATATCAGCATGTGCTCGTCTGCCCATTGGCATCAGGAAACCCACATTGGAGAGCTGGGTGTCACAATGGCTGGAGAGTTGGACGAAGGCGGCTCTTGCGGTCTTGAGCTGGGAAACTCGTCATCGGAGTCGTCGTCGTCGAATAATTCCTCCAACTTAATCTCCTTGTTCTCCTCGGAAGCAGCGACCGCGGGCGCATCGGCCTCGGCCATGGCGACGTCGCCGTCCGTCGCTTGGCTGGCGCCGTTCTCTTGGGCAGGGGAGTCGGCCATCGTTTGTTCTGGAACTGCGGCGGGGGATTTGGCTTCTGGCGTTACGGAATGCGGCATCTCTGAAGCTTCGCGATGTGGGAGAGTAGTGTTGACGGCGACCTGCTCAATTCTGCAACGGTCGCTGCTTGGGGTGATTTGCCAGGGCAACTTGAAAATGCGGGCGGTGCTCAATCCCGAGTCGCGTCTCAGACGCGCTTTCTCGCGTTAATGAATGGCAGGACCCCTGCTCCCCAGCTCCAATGCTTAGTCATTGCTCAAACTCCCACCACCCATTCAGACGTCAGCTCTCTCCATCGCTTGTTGTGACAGCAGCCGTTAGGATTGGATATCGTTCTTACATTTTCTACGTGTTTGTTTCCTTCATTTGACACTCTTTCCAATCTTCAGTCTTTTAGCAGAGGTTTGACTAACCTAGATGCCTGTCAGCAACCTCCAAATCTCAGGCCCTCACGAAGGTTCTGTATGACCAGTTCTGAAATGCCCTCTTTCAAGTGTCAGCCGGCGTAGCCATGGGTCGGGAGTGAATCAGAACACGGCCCTTGGCCCCTGGACTGAGGTCCTGAACTACTAATCTATGCCTTGTGTCTTCCTTTGGTCCTAGATGTCGCCTTCTACTTCACTTAGTACCGACGTCCTGGAGATTCAACTGCTTGCCATCATTCATTGCAGCAAAGTCCCCCAGGTACCTATCACATGAAGAGAAGCATCCTGCCTGAATCTCGATAACTTCGCGTTTACCTCTGCTCGGTGATGCCACAGAAACCACTCGGGCCACTGGGCCTTCTTCCATGTGATCCATTTGTCAAAGAACCTCAGGATTAGCATGGGAAAGATCCTAGAGTATCTGCAATCCTTGGTTGTTTCATCAGCCTCATCAACCAAGTGACCAGGCATCAAAGCTCCTCTATCTTCCATGAGTTCCGCCGTAGACTACGCTCCTACAAGCACGAGCTGGGAGGACAACTACCTAGGCATACCTGAGCCCATGTAATGCACTACCCGGGAACATTGTGCTCGCGGGCGTTTGGCTCCTCAGGACTGATCTCGAGCCCTATGCGACTAACGTATAGATTATTACGTTGATGGAACGCATGACCTCGTCTCCATTGCGGTCAAACTTGATCCTCGGCCACTGTCTTTGTAGTCAATCCCGAACTATAACTTCAGATGTTGTGTGATGCAGGTTACAATAGTTAGACTTAGAAGAGAGTACACTGCCGGCCGAGACGACAGCTTTATCCAACTTTGATAGAATCAGAGCAATCACTCCTAGGAAGTATGAGCACGCAACGTGCCCATCGTGTCCGTCATGACCATCGTGTGCTGCTTCTTGTTGAGCCCCAGAGATGTCAAACTGCAGGCTCAGTATACCCCACTACGAACCGCAAGTCGCGATCTCTGGGTGGTCAAGCATACATTAGGCCTGTCCATATCTACATATTTCGCACAACCAGATACCCACTTGGCTGTTCATGTCTCTGTATTCCGTATAACAAGGTAGCCAATGGGCCCTTCATGCGTTGGCCTCGCGGCCTAACACAGAGGGATACTTATTCGTCACCCCCTCCTCTAGTATCCAACACCCCCTCTAGCCACAACTTCGTAGCTAGGCGTCGCTAATTCAAGGGCTATATTAGCTATTATCATCTCTTATTGGTCGTTGTTGTCGTTGTTGTCGTTGTTGTCGTTGTTGTCGTTGTTGTTGTCCATCATCGTCGTCCGTTGTCCGTTTATATAATAGTAGAGGGAGAAGGAGGCTGACAATGAGAGAGTCAGGCCATATATGAGGGTGTTGAATACTAGAAGAGGGGGTGATGAATAAGATCTCGCCAGTAGAGACCTCACTGCGCGTCCATCGGCGAAGGCGTTCCCTCGGAGGATGCAAATTTTCAAGTCGCATGTAGCAACGACTTACACGGATCAAGCAGGCGTGTGGTCGGGCCAACAAATGCAAGCCAGCTCGTATTCATGAGCAAACCCCAAGCGACCCCTGAAGTCTCTTCGGATCATCTCCCTATCCAGTCCCGGCAAACGCCACCGCACAAGCAGGTACCGAGATAAAACAATACGCCTCTTGCCGACCTTTCGAGAAAGCGGGGCGCACTGCCCTCCTCTCCAAGTCACGGGGGCGACGTCGTGGGTTGCGTGAGAATGGAGCTGCGGCAGCCAAGATGCGAACGACTGAACCGGGCACCATGGCAGCATACGAAGACCCGGGGCGGCTAGCTGCTTCCTTATATATCACTTCTTCGCCTTTGCTTCGGCATCAGCCGCAGGAGAAGCCATCTTGAACTATCAGACTCCTGCCATGATCTTGCATTGCGTACCCCTCTGAGCGATCCTGGCTACCAGGACGAAGCCCAGATGCGAATGACGATGGTGAGCCGAGTACGGCCTCAGAAACTACATGATTTCAAGCATAGAACCGGCGGGGTGTTGGGCGTGCAAGTGCGCGAGGACGAAGCTCTCGGCAACTGTCAACGCCCCTCCAGCGTTCGTGGTTCGTGGAATACCTCTCGCGGAATAAGCCCCAGATCTGCTGTAGGTGGAAAGCACGACTGCACAACGGCTAGGTACTGAGACCTAACTCTCCGAGTCACAGATGGGCTGACAGTTTACATGGCGTTCGTGCTGGAGATAGGCAGGCCGGCGACGCGCAGCCGGCCACTTACACTGCCCTCGACCCGACTCCGGTCCGGGCATTGTCCCGCCGTGTAACGGGACTCGCGTCTGCAGGCGAGCCACCACAACACATGCTCCTCGTCCTAAAAGTCGACCTACCAGATGTACGTTCGCCGCATGCGCTAAACATCACATGATACGCGAATAGCAGCCGTGACTCTTTGGGAAGTCAAGCCAGCTGGAGCCGTCCGGAATATCCTTCTGCAGACAAGAGATTAGTGATCAGGCCCGGCACAGAAACAAGTGTCAAGCCGGCCGTGGTTACGGTTTTCTCGACAGCCAGGCTGACCCAACCCCACACTGCATTCCAGAGCAAGGCGTCGACCGAAAAGGGAGATAAGTATCGAGCCATATCTGGCCCCAGCACGACGCGCCACGGGGCCCCCTCCACGGGGAGGGGGAACCACGGGAGAGAGACAGGTCAGTAACGCGGGGCCGGGCCCTCGTCCGACTGGGGACGTGGGAAACCGTAGCGTGTGTCTCGGCGGGCGCCGTCTGCCTCTCTCTCCCCTTCCTGTGCAGAATGTTCGGCCGCGATGTTTTTGTTTCTTCTCCCTTGAATATGAGAGCCCTGGCGATGTGGCCTGATCTGTGGCAGCGGTCCCATCCTGTTGGGTTTGGCACATGTCTCAGGCGCCGCGGCTACGGGTTTGACATAAACCTCCTCGGAGGGTGCCGTGGGTTGGGCATGCTGGGAACGAGTCGGAGAGGGCGGCGTGGTCACTGGTATGTGCCTGTCGAGTCTGTGCATTCGACAATTGTCTGGGAGCATGTGCTTGAGAGTGGATTCTTTGAGACACTCTTCCGGCTTTTGAGAAAACTCCAGCGGCTGAGTTCAAAGAGTGAGTAATACCTTGGTTGAAAAGGACATCTCAGGTTGGACTCCATTGGTGGATCGTGAAAAGGGATATGCAGAGCCAACGGTCTTAAAGTACATAGTACTGCTGCAGGCCCCTTCCCACCGCCCCGAACGATGAGTTGCAAGTTGAACTTTTGTCAAAACTTGAACGTCTTTGCTGATGTTCAGCGCGACGTTGGACGGTTGAATTGTCTGCGTTCCATTTGCGGAGGCTTCTCTCGCTCCTCGATGGACGACGTTGTGACAGTCTAGGCCGGTCGAGGTTGGATGACCCTGGATTAAACCACCGCGAAGCGCGCATGATTGCAGCAGCGTGGACGGGGCACGGGGACTACCAGACTCGACCTTCGGATCCGGCGGTCTTCAAGGAGCGTTTGCGGAAGCGCCAACGCCGATCCCCTGCTTATTTTCGGAATCCTTCCCATGTTCCGTCTCCAAAAAATTGGAGGGTCCCTGGGGCCCTGATGGGGACTCGAGAAAAAAAGAAAAGGCGCCCAAACCGAGAGGCAGCCTGGGAATACCTAACAGACACTGTCCGTCCCGCACATAGGCGGGCCAACACGGTGGGATGGCCTCAGGTGAAAAACCAAAGACGTGTTGTTCCCCTGAGCTGAGCTGAGCTGAGTGAGGAGAGGGTTCGGAGTTCCAACACATGCTCCGTATGGGCAACATGCAATCTCAAAAGTCCAAACGGTCCTGGCGTGCTCCGTTCGGTTTCGTACCAATTGGGATCACCCCCCGGCACCTGCGACGGATTGGAACGGGGGTCCCCCGTCCACCTACTCACCTGACGCCGTGAAAAAATCTTGACCGTCCCGCCTCATCATTTCTCTTCACAATCCCAATTCCCATCGGTCGGGAGATCTATCCCGGTCCTAGGCGCCAAGGCCCACGGTGTGGGTGGTGCGACCGTGCAGAACTGGCCAGCGTCCCCTCAGTTGCGTCATACTGGGGCCGACTTTGAAGGGGAGGGCCGGCTTGGGTTCTGCTGCTGCTATTATCGTGCTGTGAAGTGTGGTGTAGTAGAAAGAACTTCAGCCTCCATCGGCAAGTGTCGCTCGGACGTCCATGATGGCTTCGAAGCGAGAATACCGGCGAGGGCAGCGGGAGTGCGGCAGGTTGGAAGCTTGAATTATGTCGGACAGTATAGTAGTTCCTGCATACATACCGTAGTAGAGATGATCAGCCCAGGAACAGCAACATCGCGTCACTTTCAACAGCATACTTTGATGGCATCCCAGCACTGGTGTTTAGTGGTGTATGTACGTACTATGTAATTATAGGTAGTCCTCCGTCTGAGAACGTTGAGCCCTTGGCGCTGCCGTAGCTCCGTCCAACTTCTTGGTCATGGTTTGCCGATCTTGGCGCCGGATGGAATGCTGTCCGTTTCGGAATCCGCCTTTTGGCACTAGAGCTGCACTGCACTGAGCGGACGCGCTGAAGCCTGAAAGCCAGTAAAGGCTGTTGTGAAAGGCCCTGGAGTTTGGCTGATCCCCGTTGTTGGTCCCTTGCCTTCATAATATCGGTCGACACATCCGAATGAAGTGATGGAAGCGGACGGAGCATCTTTGCACGTTTCCTCCCAGCTGGGACGACATGACGTTGTCACGCTGTGTAGCGGAAGTGGGCGGACACACCCGTCTGAACTCTGAACTATCAAGAAAGCAACTAAGCTCTTCCCCTCGCTCGGTTCAAACCGACACGACTTAGGACCCGGGAGCTGGGTTTTGCATGATATCCGTGCCTCGCTGAAGTTGAGTCAAGAGCAACCTTCGTAGCACGCGTCGTTGACACGAGGCGGGCGACCCTCCACCCAATCTCCAGCCCCTCGTGGCTGCTTACCCCAGATGGCATATTGAGATCAACAAACCCGAGACTGAAGATGCGCAAACTATGTTGCAATGTCCAAGAGATTGGAGGAGCCCGGGTGCCCGTGCTCCAAAGCGTAAACTTGTACGGATATGCTGCTCTCTTGCGTTTGCATGCCTGTCTCGCACCAACCGTTGACGATGCGAACGAGCGAACGAACAGACGGCTAGCGCGGGAGGGCGAGCTCAACGCGGCTCGCTCATCAAGTCCTGCTGAGTGCTGATAAGACCGGTGAGAGCGCGCCGGCTTCAGGTGGAAGGACGCCCGCAATAAAGCAAGTTGAAAACATCGCTTGTCCGTCAGCTGGGAGCCCGTCAGATTTATGGCAGCGCTGCATCACTTGGGGGCCCTTTGGGACCAATGTTGGGAGATCCAGTTAATCAAGGCTGTCCAATATGGAGGCATCCATCGCGGATCTTTACCATCTTGGTGTTCCTCGGAGTCGGACGTGCGGTAGGCCATGTGCCGCCGTCGGCTTGCCAAATCCACCACCGTACCCAGTCGCGCTACCTCCTCCTAGGTATTGCTCCCGTACCACCCCCTCACAGTACGAAGGGTCTGGCAATCTGGTTCCCTCCTCCTCCTCTTCTGCCTGCCGCCTCGAGACGCTCTAGGTACCATACCCACACGTGTGAGCACATGACCGTCGCCATGCAGGGCCCTCCACGGGGCTTCAAGACGCGACGGTATCAGAACGACGAGACAGGAGAATCATATGCGACTGTCTTGGTGGTTAGGTATAAGGGCTGATGGGCTGAGAGAAAAACAACGTGGAATGCTGCGACGGAAACAGCCGGAAAGGCTTCTCCTCGAATAACATCTCCCCCGACGGAGAAACGCCCGAGCGATCCATAGGCGAGGAGTCAAGGGGAAAGGCCTCGCGCGAGAGTGACCAGGTGCCTCGAGAGACAGCCATGCAGGCTGGTGTGGCATGCGGGAGGTTGTCTGCTGGAATCTCTGTTTGGGGCCCCGCGGCGGGCGCCGTGATTGAGTGTCCCCTCTGTCTCTGGCTCCCTGGGTGTCTTGGGCGCGCTACTCATCTGGATCGCCCTGTGGATTCAGAACCGGACTCAGGCGATCAGGGTCGCTCGGAGGTGCGACGACACATTGTATTCTTCCCTCGAAGCGCCGTAGGCAGTCGATTCAGGGTCCTCTTGCCATACGGAGGGAGGCGTGAACATCGTCCTTCCTAGTGTCCCCTGGAGAGACGTCAGCCCGCCCCGACGTGGTAAACTTATCGTAGGGCCTGCTGGTGGGAGCACGCCAAACCTTGAGCCATAGCTTGATTTTGCGAAGCTCTCAGATCGCATGCAGGGTACGTCAGGCCTGCATGCCCTGGCAGTCATGATGGGACGAATCTCGAATTCTCAATAGCCGTGCGGTTGTTGCTCGAAAATAGTGGTAGTTGTACTTTGCAGCCTCGTGCTCGCCTCGCCGCTACGACGCCGCGCTCGGAGTCGGGGATCGCAGGTCGTCCAGGGCGCCGGAAGGACACAAGGAACAGCGGCCGGCAAAAGGAGCCGGGGAAGACCTCAGCGGCATGGAACGCGACGCACTTCACACACAAGACAGACGGTGAGGTTGAGTGTGTGTGAGTGCGGTGGATACCTGGCGATTGGACGACCACAATGAAGCAACAAGGCAAAAAAAAAAAAAAAAAGAAAAAAAAAAAGGTCGGCCAGACGCCGACTCCCTCCAACCTCCAGGAAGGGTCGAAGTGTGCCTTCCTTCCGTCGCGGCGATCCAATCTGGCGTGCCGAGGTACTCCCGGGGTTAGGTACTCGCAGGCGGGAAGGAGGCACCCACGAGTACAGTATGAGGTCATTGTTTCCGACACGAATCGCTAGTGGGCCATTGGGCCCTTCTAAGTGAACTGGAGACGTCCCAGATGTGGAGAAGGATCCATGTTCCTTCTGACGAATGGGAATTTGCGACGGGGCGGGTGCCATATGGGCCCATTGCAGTGAACCACTGGCATTGCAACCGCAACTGCACTGCAGCTGCAACTGCAATGGACTGCGACTGCGACAGCACTGTTGGTTCTGCGCTCTGCACTTGAATGTAGGTATTCTGCCAAAATGATGGACCCGAAGGTACGGGGTACAGGCAGTTGCTAACTTGCTGGTGCTGTTGTTCTGCGTACGTTACCTATCATACCTAGTGCTAGTATCCAGTAGTAAACACTCCATTACACAGGTACCAACAAACCACCTCCACTTTTGACCGAGATAGGTACATGGGGAGGACAGCGTTGTAGCGCGCCCAGCGACTTGGGGTGCGGGCTGGGGTACCTGGGCGATGGGGGCCACTTTCCACCCCAGTCTGACAATGTCAACGGGCATCCTCTTCTCATCACCATGTTCGAATTTGACGAGTTCTCGCTCTCCAGCACAGGACACCAGTTGTGTTGCTCGCTGACCTTTCCCGTGTGGCCTGAATATACCTACTAAATTAGTAGTGTAATTGGGCCCAACTACATCCGTATGGTACCTAGGTAAGTATTACGTTCGAACTTTGTGAACACGAAGGCAGTCACACTCTAGTGGCAGGTGGCTCCTTCCTGCGAGCCTGCGAGGTCGTACTCGTAGTAGTGGCTGTCCGCCCCTCGTCACGTCAGGTGCTCCCGCCCGTCCGCCCCACGGTTACTCCTCTGCTCCTGGCACCCGCCGCCCGCACCGCGCCCGCTTCCGCACCGCGCCGCAGCAATCTGAGGAACCGACACAGGGCAGGCACGAGGCAGGACGACCATCGTCGGGCGAGGCATCCTACCTACCTACCCAATACCTACCCCAGAGTGAGAGGGGCACATGAGGCTATGTGCATGCCTTACCGTCTTAAGGTATCGACGTTACGATTTTTGGTACCGTTCTATCAAATGTAGGCCCATAGTACTAACTTCCAAGATACTCTGTACCTGCCTACTTGGAATGTGACACCTACCCAAGGTAAGGGAACCTGAAGCATCTAGGTTCCTCCTCCCCAACTACCTTAATCAGACAACTGGCCCCGCACACAGCAGCTTCATCAACATCACCTCGACTCATGTCGTGGTGTTCCATCTGAATCTCGAGCCCCAAACAGCAGTAACACCAGGGAACAGGCCCAAAAGGTCGGGCAAAATCCAGCATCAGCAACGGTGACAAACGGTGACGGGCGCCCGGCCGGGTCCGCCAGTCGCATGGCCAGCCATGCACAAGCACAAACATGGGCAAATTCATTCTCAATTACCCATTTCCTTACGAAGTTGCGGAGACCCCTTTCTCCACTGCTTCGACCGCTAGCCTCTAGGTAGTCTTCCTTTCCCTTTTCTAACACTGCGACTCCTCTTTTTTACTCGCCCTCATCCTCGATCCCCGGTTACAGATACTGAATACATAGTAGCCCATCTTGCCAGTATCCGTGTATCCATACCTGTTGCCTACCTATAATACCCGAGAATCTCAGGTGGCCAATGCCTAGGTACCTAATTAGGCACCGTACTGTGCTGTAACCCCCTCTGATTCCAACTCCATTGCACCTGCATTTCCCATCTTCGCTCCTGCGCCACCCTCCCTGTCCCTACCTCACAGCGCACTTGCCCTGAAGAGGTAGTTCATAGTCCATCGACGGCCACCTGTGCCCTGCATTGCGCCTAAGGCAGAGTCAAAAGGTACATCTGCCACCGGGTATCTGCAAGGCGCCTAGGTAGGTGGTGTGCACGATACACATTGCATACCTCACTCGCCGAGGACGCGCCCAGCTTCCCCAGTTGCCCAGGTTCCAAGCATGATTCCCTTGGTCCTCAATACCTTGGTAGGTACCCAAGGTTACTTACGGATAGGCAAATAGGAAAGACGAAAAGAGCCCGTCGATAAGGACAGCGACGGCGGCGGCAGCGGCAGCGGCAGCGGCAGCTCGAGCGCGAACGGCTGCAGAGATGAATAAGGTATCCGTATAGGTGACCCGTAGCCCTGCCGCCACCAGCAACTTTGCCAAGTACCTGGTACCCGCCGCCACCTTCGACCTCCCAGTCCGCTCTCCTCTTCCTGGTACCTACCTTGCTACCTAGCCTGTAGGTGTATCCCAGACTACTCCTCTTCGAGTCCTCTTCTCCTCCCCTCGTCGTCCAACAGCAGGTGGGCGAATCCAATTCACCCATGAGGTCCCTGTCAAGTCACTCAAGTCACTCAAGTCACCGCACCCCTCCCGCTCAACCCCCGTACCCAGAGTACAACGTACCTCCCTCCCTCTCTCTCTCTCTCTCTCTCTCTCCCACCCACCTAATACCTGGGTCTCCCTCCCTCGGCGGCCGGGCCCCGTATGCACTACAAAGTACTTCTCCTCATGAACCAGGACGGGACTGTCTGCCCTCTGCTTCACTGCACAAGCCAGGACCAGGGAGGGCAAGGACCAGCACCAAGCAACAGACCTTGCTGCCACCTGCTTGCTTGCTTGCTAGCCGACTTTCCTATGCCCTGCGCCGTTTCCCAGTTTCTGTGATCTTGATTCTCGACCTTCGCGAAATCTCGACACACGGCTCTCAATTGCGCTCTAATCCGATCGCCCCAATTCCACGATTTACCGGCTGCATATTTTTTCCCACGGCCTCTGCTTGTCTTAGATCCATCACTACCCTCTAGGCCCTAGCCTCCATTCCCCCAGCCGACCGCAACCGGATACCAACACATTGCTGGCGAAGCTTCGGTGGAGATTGGCCCTTTTGCTTGCACCTGTTCCCTATTCCAAATCCCTGGACCCTTCTGGACTCTCGATACTCGTCCCACGAACGACCCTGCGGCGAAGAAATCCCCATCTACCGGCCCGTTGCTCCGTTCTGCAACTTCGAGAATCGTCCGCTGAGCCTCGAGATCGCCCATCGAGCCACCGCATCCAAGTCCTGGCATCGACATCCGCCCTGCTGAGCCCGACTGACCGAAGTCACCCCCAATCGATTCGCCCGCTCGCAACAACTCGCTCGGTTGCCCACCATGCCCGAGCCCGATACTGTTGCCGCCCAGGGCGGCGGCAGCAACTCGAGCGATTTCGTGAGTCCATGGCCTGATAGACTTGTCTCTGCCGTCGACCTATTGTGCTGACATTCGCGCGCCCAGGTTCGCAAGCTCTACAAGTTCGGACTCCCTCGGCGCTCTCCCACACCTCTCTGGTCGCTAACAAGCACAACAGGATGCTGGAAGACCCTGGTTATGGGAACATCGTGAGATGGGGAAATGACGGCGACACGTTCGTCATTCTAGAGGTGCGCAATTGCTGCCACGTTCGACGCGGCAACAAGAAGCTGACACGGGTGGACCCCCTTAATAGACCGACAAGTTTACCAACGATATTCTACCCAAACATTTCAAGCACAGCAACTTTTCCAGTTTCGTCCGACAACTGAACAAATACGACTTCCATAAGCTGCGGCGCAACGACGAGAATAACGAATCACCGTACGGAAAGCAGGTAGGGCATGCCAAATTTCCGTGTAGCGCCATTTGCTGATTTGGTATGTAGGCGTGGGAATTCAAGCACTCAGCCTTCCGCGCCGACAGGAAAGACAACTTGGACAACATCAGG
The DNA here is from genome assembly GCA_030770045.1 of Colletotrichum brevisporum. Taxonomy (NCBI): domain Eukaryota; kingdom Fungi; phylum Ascomycota; class Sordariomycetes; order Glomerellales; family Glomerellaceae; genus Colletotrichum; species Colletotrichum brevisporum. Next base: position 9,898,481 of record JAUGSI010000001.1, on the reverse strand, counting down.
CGGAAAGCGCCCGCCCAGAGGAAGACCCAGCAGACAGAGGATCAGTTCACAACCAACCAATCCATCAACTTGCTCCAGGAGACTCTCTTCGCGCAACAGCAGCAAGTGCAGGCGTTGCAAGAACAAGTCGGCGAGATACAGCGCACGAACAAGACGCTTGTCCACGAGGTCCACACCATGCACAAGATCATCGATGCGCAAAGGCAGTCGCAGCACGAGCTTCTCAACTTCATATCGCACTCGGAAGACAGGTGGAGAGGCAACCGGTACCCCGCCCAGAATATGCAGATGAACGGAGGCGGCGCCGTCGATGATCAGGCCCCTGAGCTGCGCCGGGCCAGAGAACTCCTCTCCAGCGTGACCACCAACAGCATAGTAGACCGCGAGCTTGAGAGGCTGAACGGCATGTATGCGCAAAGCTCTCCGCCCGATTCTGCCTCCTCCCTCATGTTCCAAGCCGGGTCCGCCGGTATGCCGCCGATGATGCCCGAGCATCTCAACATGCGGCATCTCGTCTATCCTGTAGGCGAGAATGTAGGCATCGACCCGCTCTCCCAGGATCACTTCAACAACATTCCGTATACACTAAACTCCTTGCCGATGAATGAGTTCCAGACCGTTGTCAAGCCAGAACCTGGTCCTTCCACGCCCGCCCCCGCTGCTGCCGCGCCGCTGCGTCCAATTTCGAACGACAAGGGGCTTTGGGGTTCGAAGAAGCCGAGGGTCTATCTTGTGGAGGACGACCGGACGTGTTCTAGAATCGGGTCCAAGTTCTTGACGCAGATGGAGTGTATCGTCGAGCTCGCTGTATGTTTTTTGCCTTCGAAACGAAATCCCTGGCGTGACAGAACTGACGAGAGAAACTGCAGGAAAACGGTATTGACGCGGTCAACAAGTGCAAAGAAGTCCCGTCCGGACACTTCGATCTGATCTTCATGGATATTGTCATGCCGCAAATGGACGGTGTTTCTGCAACGCAATTGATCCGTGAGGTTCACCCCGATGTTCCGGTCGTTGCCATGACATCCAACATCAGACCCGAAGATATCAGCCACTACTTCAACTGGAGTGAGTTTGTTCCGTGTAGATATGATGTTCGGCCGTTAACGCGTACTTAGGCTTGAACGATGTTCTGGCGAAGCCATTCACGAAAGACGGCATGCTGCGCATCCTGCGCAAGCATGTGCCCCACCTCCTCAAGAACGCACCCCCGGATGACCTCGCTGTTGGGCATGGCGCTGCTCAGCTCCAAGCGAACAACATGGGCATGCCGACGATGAACCCCAGCGTCAAGTTCGACACGACTCCCGGTCAATCACCAGCAACCACGTCATCCTGGCACTCGCCGGGGCAAATACATCAGCCGTCGCCGAATGTAACCAACATCGAGACTGGCTACCCGATGGGCAATACGGCGCAGATGGTCATCACGCCGACTTCGGCGCAACGGCCAAACTTCCAGAACATGCCCCCGGGCATGCAACAGATGCGCATGCCAGACCACATAGGCGGCGACGATCGACCAGAGAAGCGGCAAAGACTGTACGGACCACAAGGCGGATATGCCTAGCAAGCTCCGATCTTGTGTGCCTAAGTCCAAATTGGGACTTCAGCCCGGCGTTACCCATTTTGGCGACGAACAGTCTAACTGTCGCTCTTCTGTGAGAGAAGAGGGGTCGTAGACAGCCGTTTGTGGACAGGGGTTCGCCGAAAGGTGCCTCGTAGACACATTCGATGAAGTTCTCGGGGATCGAAGACGAGATACCACCCCTGTAGAACCGTTAGTAGAGGGCGAGCCGTAGAATGGATCAGCGCGCAAGAGGAGGAAACTCGGTTTGGTAGAGAAGGCGCATGATGCGCCACACTGAGGTCGCAGAGTGACGGCGGCTAATGATGTCCTACGACAGGACATGTCGCCCTTGTTGCCGGCATGGAGAACGACCAGAGCACGGCTGGTGATTCCGCGTAGGTGACCTTGGTGGTAAAATAGGTATCGTGGGTTGGAGTTTGCGGGTTTCATGGTTCGAGAGTCGCAGCCTTTTGAAGGGGTTGTGCGACGAGTTTGGAAAGACATTTATCTGTTGGCATCCACAGAGAGGATATCAACTCCTCGTCATGAATATACACATACCTTGCTTGGCTTTGACAAGAGATTCTTTGTGAAGAGTGTCAGAGTCTCGAGGGCTGGGTGGGACGCTTTTGTAAAGAAAAAGCAGTCAATGACGGCGCGGGACACTCGGAAGACAGGTTCGTCATGTTTTCCCAATGTCACCATGTCGCTCCGGAGGGGAGTATCTGTAGATGTGACAGCACTAGCACACTACCTACCTACACTAGGTGGCAGGCTTCCGTAAGCCTCTCCGACCTTCTTCAACCCTCCACCCGACAGGTCGACCACGCCCAGGGACCCTTACAGATCTCGGGTGACCCAGGACCCTGAGCCCATGCGGGTAGGCGCGCAGTTGCAGAAAGGCAGAAGCGAACCGGGCGGGTGGTGACTGAGTGACAGCGAGAGCGGGAGGAAGCTCAAAGGAGGGCCTGTCTGGTGTGCGACACTGGGGAGCCCTGTCCCACACCCACGCACAGGGTGGTCGATTGCGGTCTGGACCACGGCAGAGTGGCACCGGTGGTCTGATACGTGCCGGGGTCCCTGCCAAGCGGTCCGGAAGGGTCTGGAACTTCGCAACGGTGCCACGACGGCGACGGCACATACAGGCTCATACACAGGGCTGGGGTGTCGATGGAGTTGGTTCTCGTTCGTCGGGGATTTTCGTCCGAAGGAGGGGCTTGTCTGCTGCGCCTCGCGGGAGGGCTGGACGGTCCACACAGATCCGGGGGAGCGCCGTTTGAGTTTCGACTTCTGCTCGGATGTCGGGGGGGGGGGGGGGGGGGGGGGGGGGGGGGGGCACGCGTGAGAGTGGTCTTGTGCGCGGGTAGGGCTGACGATCGCTTTCTTTCCTGGTCGATTTCTGCTGTTCCGCGGGCGAAGTACGGATGTTGTGTGTCGGAGAGGGAGTTAGTTGACGGAGCAACTCATCTCCGGGTTCCTCGTGGCATATGGAATTGCTGGATGGGCGCGTGCAGGAGTCGATTGGGTGAGGCCGTATATCGCCCTCGAAGGTAGGACGGGCCTGAGAAGAAAAACGAAAACAGAAAAAAAGTAGAGGGCGTTCGCCCGGTGGTCGTTTGATGGGCACCCGCAAGGGTTTATCTGAAAAAAGTTTGGACGGATGAGATGCGAATGACAGGTGCACCTGGCGCGCAGGGGCCAGGCTGTCCAAACCTTCTGGTCTTCATCTCTCGTCATGCGGCCGTCGGCTTGCAGGAAGAACGGGGTCGCACAAGACGACAGGCGACGGAAAGACGCAGGTGGAAGGGTCCAGACCGAGGGCCCAGACCGAAGGCCATCTCTCGTTCCGCCTTCACCCCCAAAGCAGACGAGAATAAGGCCAGGGCCGTGACCTCGCGAGAGCGGCACCTGCCGTAATCAGGTAGGTAGAGATAGGTAGGCGGGCTTTCGGTCTTGGCATGCGGATGTTAGCTCTCGTGGCCCTTGCGATGCAGATAATGAAGCTAAAGTGGGAAACTAACATGTTCGGTGTGTCGTAGTGAGGTCTAGGCCGTCAAAGGTGCTCGCTCGAGTCTCGGTCCCGACTGCCGTGGTTGTCTGGGCGAGATGAGCCTCAACGACCACCTACGTAGTCTGCGTGCCTGCGAAGGAAGGGTTTTGTCTGTGGTATGCACCGGAAGGCCCTTTTTTCTTTTCTTTTGTTCTCTCTCCCCCCTCGGTAGTGGTTTGGGGGTTGAGGGGATTCGCGACCGGGGTGGTGAGGGCTGGAAGGGCCGGCATACGTAGCCTACATGCCTGGTCCCGCATGATCATGCAGGACTTTGGCAAGGGTATGGACTTTTGTGGTGTGCAGCCGTCGGCAGTGGGTGTCCATCTGTGGGAGACATGAGGATTGGTGGAAGGAGTAAAGTGATAGTAGTGATCGGGACGGCACGAGAAGCAGAGTATGTGATATGTGCCTTCTGGTGATGGGATGGTGATTGCCGACAGGTGTCTTCAGAATCCCATAGAAGATCCATTGGAAGGAGCAGAACAAAATAGAGCAAACTGGGTCTGAGGTTACCCAGGTAGGTAGGTAGGTGAGCGAGCACCTTGGATGGGAAGATTGAAAGGTAGGTAGGTAGGCAGTTAGGTAAGCACCCAGGTAGGCAGGCAGGCAGGCACCTTCCAAATGACCATAGGCCGTGGCTGAGTCCTAGAATGATCAGGAAGGAACGTTTCTCGACCTTTACGCTGGGGGAAAACCCGTTGGGAAGGAGGCGGCTGCCTCATATGTATACCTAGGTAGGTAGACTTCTTCAACAAGGATAATCCGCCTGTCCTTAGGCGTCTAGTGTCGAAAGGTACGGCAGCTTGTTCAGGATAGGTATTGGGGGCCAAACGACACGTGTTTTGCGGGATGGGAAATTTCAAAACTTGCGTAGAGGAGAGAAGAGTTGCATGTCGTCGAGTGCAGATCTCGATTTTGTCGCCTGGGCGTCATTCTTGTGCCGACGGAAGAGGGCAAGGGAGGCCCGGCCAGGAAGGCGGGAGGTTTTGTTTTCTATCCATTTTCAGGCGTGATTTCGGTCTCTGGGCGCTGATCCTTCCCCGGCCCTTCCAAGTGTTCGGAAGAGAGCCCGGCGGGAAGGGTTGTAAGGGGCATGTGTGCGTTTTCGCAACTTGTCATCGTATTTACCCCTCCAGACTTTGAATCTACTCACGTCCGATCTCTGAAATCTTACTGTCGCCTCGAGGCTTTCCTCTTCATTCCGAAGAGCCGGCATCGTGAAGCCGATCACCAGTCGGGGAGGACGACGATCACTCGTGTCTTGACGGGAGGCTAGCTGAGGGCCGGAGACATTCTTACGGTGGTGGTTCATTGGTTCATTGAGGAAGGATCCCCCGGGAAGAACCCACAAGCCACGTGAGGGTGATGAGACGGTGGAGGGGAGGGAGAGAGGCAGACGAACAAAATTAGGGGGAAAAGGAAAGGCTTCCTGCAGTTCCAAATGGCATGGGCTGACGCGGCGAGGCAGAGAGGAAGATAGGCAGAGAGAGATAATGCGCTTTCAAGAATCATTGGGCTAGTTCTATGCTTGCTTTTTTCTTTTACCTTTGGAGGTGGTGTGTTGGGTCCTGGAACGCCCGTGTAACGTCGGGTAGTGGACAGGCGTGCGTCTGCTCCATGTGAGCAAACAATATTTTCGAGGGACAATGTCGTGTTACCTTGGACGGTGTTCGATCAAGATCTGATGTGGTCAATCACCTCATCTATCAGCCCATGCGGTCGGGTGTACTGCGTGCCCGTTGCCTAGGCGCGTTCTATCTCTGCATGGACCGGTCCAGACTTTCGATCTGCTCTTTCTCGACTTCTTGGTTGCCATTAACACCGTAGTATGCCAACCAGGAGTCAAAACGATTTCCTCCGACCTACCCATGTTGAAGCCTCATCATACGCCCAGCTATGGTATTTTCAAATCCCCGTCTCGTAAATGCCTTCATGGCTCACATAGGCAAGGGTCTGTATTTCTGCCCAAAGGCTTGAGACTCATACGTCATCGACCCTTCACCGAAACCTACACAACGAGGCATCGGTTGCCTTGCACGCCTCGCCAATGGCTGCCAAGCTGTCTTCCCCTTACAACAGAACATCTGATTCCCCAAAGATGTCTTCCAAACTGTCACCGTCGCTAAAGTTATCAGCTGATGGCGTATAATTTCCTACTTGAGAAGCGAGACATCGGCGGCGGCTATTTTGGAGCCCAACCGAAGGGGTAAGATCCCATGATGCGAGCCTCCCTTTGACCTTTTTCCGCAGCGCTCATCACTTTTCTTTTCGTGTCCTGCCCCCATTCTGTAGGCGAAAAGGGTTTCTAGATCTGCCGTCTAGACCCGTCGGCGTGCATGCGGCTGAGGGCCACCCAAGGGGCAGGATTGGATGGGACCTGTGAGTCAACAGTGTGCGCGCGCGCGTCCCTTTATCTGTGGCGTTACTTGATAGGACATTTTCCTCCGAGATTCTGGTAACATTCCTTGGTAATATCCTTTGTGGTCTGGGTGGGGTTTAAGCATAATCTCGCGTCTTCATGTTCGTGATGGAGGTCGTGTGATTTTGGTAGCCTCATGCCGAGGCGTTGCCCTTGTCCTTGGGTATTTTGCCCAACATAACGGTAGTTTGGAAGCTGTTCTCAGACGTCCCTCTACCGAAGGGAGACAGATGCCTTCAGCTCCAGCCATGCCATGTTAGCTCATGACAACAGGCACATAGGTTTCTAGGGGTCCGCACCCCGCCAGCAGCGAGACGGTTTGAACCTCGCCGTCTTGATGCTCGACGGATTTGCGTTAGGGGGCAGCAGCTGATAAATGCCTCAAGGTGTACTGCGCGTCTAAAGAAGACCCCGATCGGCGTTGTGAAACAGAACCAAATTCCCAGCAACTGGGATTGGGCTAAGGTGTGTACAGCATCGTGGTCCGATGTCGAGGGTTCACCTACGGTCTTGCATCTTCCTCAGTCAGAGGGCGCTCAGAGCCCTACCTAGGTACCTACTCTTGTTCACTCATGCCGGCAAGACAGCCTCATAGCCAACGTGTCTCCAAGCCTTTCAAGGAGAAGCTTAGACTCGGCGGAGGTATGTTGAACTTGATGTGTTGATAGGTGCCGGTTGGATGCTTGGATTTCCAGCAGCGGTGAAAAGGTCGAGCCATGGCGAGGCACGCAGGGCGCCAGCCCAATGTCGATCTCTACTTCATCGTTCGCTACGTACATGTTCGTGCTGAAATGGCAGAAGCCCCGTGGCTGTTACGTGCCTTTTGGCATCACTCTTATCAGACCCGACGTCTGCCAGGCTGTTACATTGAATCGGGGCGGCGAGAGATGGACGCAGCTTGCTAGGGACGATGATGACCGTCGACCAGACCCATCTCCAAATGGGCGAAATGTTGAAAACCCAAAAGTCATTTAGTAAAGGATAAATAGGCCACATAACTAGTTAGTCTAGGAACTACTACTACCTCCATCCTTTCCTTGCTAGACACTCTGGTCTGTCTAGTAGTCTGTCGGCTATTCCTGCACTGGTGCATCCATCGGTATATACAAAGATTGTAGCCGGTCATCCTTGCAAAGGCTGGTTTATCTCTTGAAAATGCATGCCAGGACGAAACTGCCGCACCGCACCCGCATTATCCTTCCAAGCCTTGTTTAGCTCCGAGGTGGACCTTGCTTCCTCAACATTGATGCTATTGACGCTGAAGTCAACCCAGAAAGTGTGATCGGGGCGTCTCTCCCCGGCATATTCTCCAGCAGCATTCAATGCCTCAAGGATATCCTCTCGCAAGTCAATAACATATTGGTGTACTTGCGAGACAATATCTCCAATGGTGACGTAGGCCTTTGAGTTTGCGCGGATAATAAGTGGCTGCGGTGCTCGATATGGCATCCGATCGCAGCACTCACACGGGACTTCACTGTCGTCTTCTGGGCGATCTACTGTATGAAGATCTTCCCATGTATCGCGAGAGCCGTAATGGTCGAGAATGTCGACTGAAGTCCTAAATGAGGATATCGGCGGGTTGGTGTACGGCTCGCTGGCGATCGGGTGAAGCGTTAAAGTACCGTCGTCAGCCTGGACTTGGTATAAGTCCTGCTCAGATTCCGCATTCGGGTAGTCCCGAAGAACTTTGATCTCGTGGAGCGGAGCAAAGGCAGGCCATCGGAAGCGCTCGAATCCCAAATTGAGAGAAATCGGCTGCGGATGCCGCCGGTCGAGGAACAACTCCAACGGAGGGTACAACGGCGCGGTCGATGGTGCGGGCTCGGCAGGACCGCCTTGCATTTTAAAAGAGTAAAATTGACTTGGTTGAAAAGACACGGGCTGTATGGTGCAAAAGAAGGTGAACTTTTTTGGCCTTGAGCGTTGACAGAAACCCCTCACTTTTGATAGATGGTTAACATTTGGCTGCATGTACCCCTGTCTAATCTTGGCAAAGGCCTAAAATCAGTGAACCATAGATGCATCCATGTTGGAGCTTCAAGAGAAATGGAGTCATGATACCGGCGTCTATTGCAGCTTAGTGCCAGGCCAGCCTGCCCAGGGACACGAAGTGTTGGGCAATCGACCATATAGACGAATGAACGGATTTAACACACGATGATGAAAACCTCTTCAGAAGATGTCGATATGAATGCTATGGCCAATCGACTGAGGGCATAGCCTCCCCTAGGTAGCCAGGGAACGATGTGTGGCTTTTCTCAGCGGAGTTGGCCGTGTGTGCACAGCGTAATAGCTTGTACTATTAAATAGAAGCTTTCTTGATTCTTAGTGTCTTCCTTGACATCGATCTTGTGAATTGTGTGAATGGTCATTTGGTAACGCTTTTGAATGTCATCCTGAGAGTACTGCTGGATTATACGTCGGTGAACATCATTCACCGAAGCAGACCGAGGCAGGGTTTGCGCACGGCCTAGACCGAATTTCTCAATGCAGTGACACAGGGTTTCTTATCCGGTATCGGCTAACCCCTTCTGGAGGTACCTATGGAGCCTCTACTGTTCTTGAAGCTGTCGGCTCGGGGGTCGGACAGTGATCGACTACAGCAGCCATGGGTACCTACCTAGGTAGGTACCACGTAGTGGCAGTGGTGACAGTCTGCTGAAAACTGTACCTGAGCGCGTTGGATGTGGTGCAAGCTTCCTATAGGAAGAGTTAGCGGATACCGGATAAGGGACTGGGGGGTCCCGCATAGGGCGCATACCCACCCTGCATTTGGAGTCCGTTGACTCACCTCAAATTTCCATCACCCAAGCTCCGAGCCGACGACTTTGACAGACGACAAACCCCCTCCTCCCTAAAGCGCCGACCGCTCTCGCGATCCACCTCGCACAATCATGTCGCAGCAGAAGGGAAAGGCATCCGGTGCCAGCAAGGGCAAGAAGTCCGGCAAGGCCGGCGCCGAGGGCAAGCGAGAGGACGTCCTGCAGGCCGTGGTGAGTCTCTCGTCTCTTGCAACCCGCAAGCGTCATTTGGTGGGGCAGAAAATGCCCCTCCGCGCCCGCGGCGATGGCCTCGAAACTCGAAATCGCTAACCAGTGCGCCCGTCGCGCCGCCCCTCGTTGCAGGTCATTACCGACTCCTTCCAAGACAGATTCGCTCCGTTTTCCGTCGAGAAGCCAAGAGTAAGTCGTCCATGCCCTGTCCTCGCTCCTCGTCTGTATGCGACGCCGGCTAATCAGTTATCCGCCCTCGCTCAGTGTCTTCTGCCCCTCGCGAACACGCCCTTGATCGACTACACGCTCGAGTTCCTCGCCATGAACGGCGTCCAGGAGGTCTTTATCTACTGCGGATCGCATTCGGAGCAGATCGAGAACTACATCAACACCTCGCGGTTCTCGCCCCTGTCCATTCGCACGCCTTTCACCAGCCTGCAGTTCATCCGCGTGTCTGACGCCCGTTCTATTGGCGACTTCCTGCGCGACCTCGATGGTCGCGGCATTATGGACGGCGACTTCATCTTGGTTCACGGCGATCTCGTCTCCAACATCCCGCTCGATAAGGCGCTGGCGGCGCATAAGGCGCGCAAGGAGGCTGCCGCGACCAACATCATGACGGTGGTTTTGAGGTCTGGCGGCGAGGAGGAGCACAGGACGAAGCCAAACGGCGTCAACCCCATCTTCGTCATGGACACGAAGACAAAACGATGCCTGCACTACGACGAGATACACCCCTTGCAGAGCGACCACTACATGACGCTCGATCCGGCCGTCGTTGACGAGCTGTCGACCGACTTCGAGATCCGCGGCGACCTGATCGACGCTGGTATTGACATTTGCACACCCGAGGTGCTGGCGCTGTGGTCCGAGAGCTTCGACTACGAACTTCCCAGGAGAAACTTCCTTCACGGCGTGTTGAAGGACTGGGAGCTCAACGGCAAGGCCATTTATGCCGAGGTCTTGGAGGATGGATACGCCGCCCGCGCGAACAACCTGCAGATGTACGAGTCCGTCAGCAGAGACGTCCTCGGCCGTTGGACGTTCCCCTTCGTCCCTGACTGCAACGTCATCCCCGGACAGACGTACAAGATGATGAGCGGCGCAGTTTCGATTGAGGACGGAACAGTGTTGGCACCTGACAGCTCCCTCGCCAGGTCAATCCTCGGTCAGGGAACTAGTGTTGGCGCGGGCAGCAGGGTAAAAGACAGCATCATCGGCAGGCGATGCAAGATTGGAAAGAATGTGCGCATTGAGAACAGCTTCATCTGGGACGACGCCGTCGTCGAGGACAACGCGGTAGTCACGCGCTCCATCCTGGCAGACTCGAGCGTTGTGGGTAAGGGCGCCTCCGTCGACGCCGGCTCGCTTCTCTCCTACGGCGTCACCATCAGCGACAACACACACGTCCCCGAAACGACGGTTCTTGCCGTCACAACGCACAACGGCACCCCCGTCGATCCCGACGTCGTTCTCGTCGGCCCCTCTGGCAAGGGCGCGCGCTACGTCGATCCGGAAGCAGAGGACGACGACGACGCGGATCCTGCCATCCTCCAGCGCTCGCTCATTTACAACCTCTCCCACCTCAACCTCTCCACCTCCTCCGTCTCGACCCTCTCCTCGGACTTCGACGACGACTTCTCAGACGCCGGCTCAGCAGCCACCCCCTTCTCCGCCGACGCCCGCAACCGTCACGACTCCTTCATCTCAGACGACTCCTCTGGCAAGGCCGGTTTCCACCACGACGCCGTCCACGGCCTCCTCGACGCCCTCCGCGCCGAGTCGAACGACTTCGACTCCGCCAAGCTCGAGTTCATGGGCCTGCGCCTCGCCAACGACGCGTCCGACGTCGCCATGCGCAAGGCCGTCGCCGTCGCCTTCGGCCGCCGCGCCGCGGAGCTGCTCGAGGCCGAACACGGCGGCCTCGAGCCGGCCAAGGCCGCCGAGTCCACCTTCGCCTCTAAGCGCGGCGCCTCCAAGTTCGTCTCCGAGGTCGGCGTCGGCGGCGGCGAGGAGGAGCAGGTCGAGTTCGTCCTCGCCCTGCAGCGCGCGCTGCTCGGCGTCCGCAGCCTCGAGCACCACCGCGCCGGCGTGCTCCTCGCCGCCACCCTGCAGCAGCTGTACGGCCTCGACGTGCTCGAGGAGGAGGGCATCCTGGCCTGGTGGGAGGACGAGCGCGCCGAGGAGGGCGAGGGCATGGGCGTGCTCAAGGAGAAGTGCAGGGTCCTGGTCGAGTGGCTCGAGAACGCCGAGGAGGAGGATGACGACGACTCCGACGAGGACGATGAGTAGGTCTTGTGTCCGAGACGGAGTGCCTCACCTAGTAGAGCAGCGGCATCATCGTGAATGCGTGGGCGCTTTTTTGTGTGTCTCTGGTCGATTAGAAAGGCAAAAGCAAACAAATAGAGTAAAAAGTTCATTAAAAGCACACTCCGAAATCACAATTTGGATGACGTGACACGAGAGCTTGCACTGGTGGATGAAGCAGAGACGGAGACGATGGCACGATGAGTTTTCTCAAAAAAATTTGGCTGATTTGCGAGGTAATAAGGTATCATAGCAAAGCAGAGCCTCCAAAAAAACGCCGAGCTAGTCACTCCAAACAAGCAAATTTTGACGTCCGATCCACCGTCCGGTTTTTTTGTCCCCATTGATCAGCCTTTCCCCAAATATTCCATTTCCCTCTGTAGCAAGATCGCTGGTCACACGATAGAATGACCCAAAGGATTCGAAGGGATCATGACCCCCCGTCAACGAGACGAAATCGATGAAGCACTGGCGATCGAAAACGTCTACTTCTAGTAGTAGTTCTGCAAGTCGCTCCCGCCTCCGCCGTAGTTGGGGCCGCCTCCGCCTCCGCCTCCACCTCCCATCGGGCGTCCCTGGGGACCAGTGGGGGCGTTGGGAGGTGGTCCCCAAGAGCCGTTGAACGAAGACTGGTACTGTTGCTGTTGGCCATAGAAACCACCTTGCTGCTGCGATTGGGGGAGGGACGGGTAGCTGTTGTCGTCGTACTCAACGGGCTGCCCATAGCCGCCTTGTTGGTTCCGCGGCTCAACGTCATCCAAGGATCGGTAGCCGTGATTGCCACGTCCGCCTCGTCCGCCCTTGGCGTTACCACGGCCTCTGCCACCTCTGCCGGAACCACGATAGCCTCCACGGCCTTGACCACGACCACCAGAGTGGAAGTCACGGCGCTCATTGCGGCCGTTGTATGGGCCATGGCGGTGGTCACGTGAGTAGTCGCCTCCGTCATGTTTTCTCTTAGAAGACTTGTTCGCGAAGAGCGATTCATACTCGTCCTCGCGAGGGTCCTCGGCTTCGATGCGGAGGATTACCTTCTCGCCAACCGTGGTCTCAAAGGTGATGGCTTTCTCGGGAGGGACTGGCTGCCAGTTCTGAATCTTGCCGGCATCAATCGGGCGGGCACCCTTGCGGAGAGCGAGGACGACCAGAGGAGAGGGGTTGTCAGTGTGGAACTTGGCTGTAGAAGGGACGGGACGGAGACTGGCTGCCCAGATACTATTCTCGAAGCACGCTGTGCCGGTGACCTCCCACTTCATCTTGCTTCCCATGCCACCGACCTTCTCCAAGATGCTAGCTGGGCAAGGACGCGGGCAGATGAGAATATTGTTAGCATGGTACTTGAGATCCTGCTCGGGCATGCCTGAAGGGATCTGAGCAAGCTTCATCAGGAGCGCAGTGTCTTCCTTGCTGATCATGTAGCCCGTGAAGTAGACCGTCTTCTTTATCAGCAAACGGCGGGGCCGTACGTCGATGGAATGCTTCGCAATCTCCTCGTTGTGCAGATTGATCATGTGCTGCACTTCAGCGACCTCGACGACGGGGTTCAGCGTGGTGGACAAGTCGGCTACTTGCACCACTTCTGCCGTAATGGGGCCGCGCGAGCGGGTCGAGGTGATATTCTGCCTGCGGTTATAGTCGGTCATGAAGTCCCGGAAGCCCTTCACGTGCTTCGGTCGGTCCTCGTAGATCCGAATTTCATCGGCGTTCTTGTACGTCTCCATCACCGCGGTCAAGAAGAGCTGCTTGAAATGCATCGTGCTGGAGAAGTGCTGGTTCGTTGGGCTGACGGCTGGTTTCAACCCAATCATATCGAAGTCAAGGCCCTTGCTCTGGATCATCTTCTTGATGAGCTCGCCGAAGCCGCGCTCAGAGCGACCCGTCAGGAGCACGCACAGGGCGTCTTTCTGCTGGATGCTCAGCTTGACCAGCTCGACGATTTTCTCATTCCACCAGCCCTCCCATGCCTTCTTTTCCTCGACGCTGACACCTTCGCCTGTGGCTGCGAGGATTCGAGAATCGTGCCACCATCCACCGTTGCAGATGACGTCTTGGCTGGACAGAATGCCGATCGTAGGGCCGCTCCATAACGCGGGGTTCGGAAGGGGGGTTTTGAAGACTGGAAAGCAGAAACATCGTTAGCATTCGATCTACGTAGAAAGCAGGGTGAGGAGGGGGGCAGGCACGGGTATTGTCAAAATCATAGATGTGCAAGCTCTTGATCTTATCAACAGCGGGCAGCTGCTTCGTCGCGATGCTCCATCTGCTCAGAGCAGTAGTCGTCGCAGAGGAGGAGGAGAAGACCGCCTTGGCGGAGCCATTGGCGTATGCAGACGTCATGACTCGGCGGATGATTTTTGAAGCTGTCAACATTAACGTTGACCAAACTTCACGCCCGGTGGATGTTTCGAGGGCACTTTGAGGTCGCGCGCGACCAGGGGACGAGACTTGAGCTTTGGTTCTGTGGGTGCCACTGCGGCGCGTGCCAGTAGGAAGTTTCCGAGCCGAAAGGGTAGGCGCGAGTGGGGCCTTCCCCGTCATACAACTGAGCGCCTTCGCGCCTTCCCTCTCTGATGCGTTTGGCGAGCTTGATAGCTTATGTCAGCAGTTGCTTACGTAAATGAAATCGCTCACCTCAACAATATATTACGCGGAGGACGCTGTATTATCGGAAGACAACCAGAAAATTTAATAACAGACAAAGGCGACGTGTACAAACAAAAGACCGTCAAAGACTTTCGAGACACTTATAGTGAGTAGGTTGCCAGCAGTTGCTGCCCAGCATCTCAATGTTTCGATTTAGCAGGTCCCCAAGCATTATCTGAGGTAGGATACCTTGTGTGATTGTAAGACCAAGAAAAAGAAAAAGAAAACTCTACTTTGAGTACGCCTTGTATGTTATGTTTCTGCTCTGAAAAATGAAATTCCTTGCTAATAGAGTTCAGCCTCTTGGGAGAGGTAGGATACCTAGGTAGGCAAGGACAGGCAACGGTACGATTTCAAGTCCATTTGTAGGCTTCTCTCTTGAAGGAACCACTTACCACCACATACCTCACACAACTGGGCCAAGCATCAAAGTTCAGTCCATGTGATACCCTCACTCAGAAACCATGATGACGGGAGATCTTATTCGTCACCCCATTGCAAGATACTGCCTCCAGGTGTTCCCAAATGCGACAGGTAAGAAGTCACCGGACGCTAACCTGTGAATCGTGATTCAAGGGTTGCATCCATGAAACTGCAAGTTGAAGTGTCCGGTAATAATCTTGACTTGTGTGGTCTCCGGACACCGTAGTTTCCGGAGACCGCCTTCTTCTTTGACAACTTGACTGGGTTTGCATACCCTGAATAGAGCCGCAAAGTGCCGGTTATCCGACCCTGATCCTGGTCCAGCGCAAGTCCGCCCGGACCAACGACCGCAAGAGGCGCGTGGAGTAGATCTGTCGAGAGCCGACCAGAAACGGAGAAACATTTTCCATCAACCATTCTGCAAAACGGGTCGTCTGATCTCGCTATTCGTTTTATCCTGCTGGTTTCAACTTCTCCACACCCGCTTCTTAAAGGGCATCCAAAGCTCGCCCCTTTCTTTATATGCTACTAGCCTCATTTCCGCTGCCAAACCCCCTCAAGTATCCCTGATAACTCAAATCAGCTAGACGCGAATCACAGCCTCTGTCCCAGATGTAACCTTAGTGACCCCTTAAGATGGGGCACGAATCAGCCAAGCTTTCTGGCGTTTATAACAGTCCGACTTGGCGCTTTATTCGCGTGCAACGGTAGCCTCAACTTCAACGTTCGTCGCTTCTTCATCTCTGCTCCAACTTTGGCTCTCGGTTCGCCACCATGTTGTGTCTTCATCTGTTGTCACTTGCGCTCGGTTTTGCCATCCCGGCGACTGCAGGCACCCCAAAGGCCCACCGGTGCGTGATTTTGCCCTCCGAGGGCACGTTGTCGGACTCTCCAGTCATTGCCGAGGCCTTTGAAAAGTGCGCCAGCGACGCCGAAATTGTTTTCTCTGAGGGAGCCGAGTTCAAGGTTTACGAGCCTGTGGTCGCCAAGCTTAACAATGTGGTTATCACCGTTCAGGGGAACCTGACTCTACCCGAGGACATTCCAGCCATGCAGAAGCTGGTTGAAGCCAAGGGTGGTTCTCTCACGTGGTTCCAAATTGGTGGCACGAACGTGCAATGGATCGGCTCATCTGATGTATGTCCCCCTTCCTAGAGTCGAATCTCTTGTCGCTTGCATGCTGAGCCGTAAATAGAGCCACTCCGGATGGATCAAGTCGCATGGGCAAGCTTGGTGGGATGCCAACAAGCCCGGCGAGGCGGGCACACCCAACCGACCGCACCTGATGCAGTTCAACGTCAACAACGGCGTCATCAAGAACATGAAGTCGTTGAAGCCCATTGCCTGGAACTTCTCCATCAAGGGCAAGAACATCACCATTTCCGACACCGTCATCGATGTTCGCTCTTCCAGCAGCAAGTTTCCTTTCAACACCGACGGCTTTGATGTCGGCGCGACGGACGTGACCATCACGAACAGTAACATCTTCAACGGCGACGATGCTATCGCCATTAACGACGGCGCCCACAACGTCCTCTTCAAGAACGCAACCATCGGATTCGAGACGCACGGCATGAGCGTCGGATCTCTGGGATCCAAGCCCGCCTCCCCAGCTGATGTTCAGAACATCCGCTTCGAGGACGTCACCGTCCAAGGCGGTCTCTATGCTGCTCGCTTCAAGAGCTGGATCGGCGGCCAGGTAAGGACTTCAAAAGATTTCTTAGGGCCTTTTATATTTTGCTGACACGCAGTAGGGTGTGAAGGGCGGAGCCCTGCGTATGCTAATATAGGGGTGCCTTGAGATTGAGAATCTAAGCTAAAGAAGAAAAAGAAGAGATTTATAAAAGTGGGTTAAATATAAAGGGATATCCCTTATAGGGTGGTTACTATAGTAGAATAGTATAGTTATAGTATTTATAATATAGCTTTAGTCTTATTGTGATAGCTGAAGCTATTTATAGCTGTGTACATAAGCAACTACTTACTTAAGTGGTTTACTTAAGTAACTTCACTCTATCTCTTGCTCCTATAAAGGGGCCTTTACTTTTACTCTACTATATTATAGAACTAAAAAATTAAGCTATTATCTTTACTTTATTTTAACTACTTATACTTAGCTATATAATAGTTATAAGCCTAAGTTATACTTTACTTTTAAACTACTATTTTTAAAGTAAATATACTTATTAGAAAATATTTATATAAATACTCTTTTATTATAATATTTTAAATTTTTAACTATTATTTTAATTTAACTATATTAAACTTAACTTTAACTTCTTCCCTTCTATTCTTCTATAAACTTATAAAGTAGTATAACTACTCTATATAGTTTAAAAACCTTTAAATTAAAGTAGTTATATAAAGGGTCTAGTTTTAACTTAACTCTAATAACTTAGTTTTACTAAATAAGCCCTTAAAAAAAGTATTTTTAATTTTATTTATTTAGTAGCTTTATAACTAAAACGTAGAAGTAAAAAAGATTTATTAAATTTACTTTAATGTTATAACCCGTTAGTTAATAGACCTTTAATAGTGACCCCGTAGAGAGCTTAATAGTTAAATAAGTAACGTTAGCCTATATTAGTATAATAGACTATAGAGTAAAAGAACTAGGGTATAAGTTACGTAATAATAAATAGAACTAATATATAATAAGTGGTCTTAGGATAAAACTAATAATACTAAGAGTGGTTTATAGTAATAAACTAATATATTTAATATTAGTTTTAAAAATAAAGGGATATATTTATAAAGAATAAGATTTATATATAAATAGAACTTAAGTACCCTTAAGTCCTTCCTTTTATAGTTTTTTAACTATTAACTTTATATTAATTTTTAAATACTTTTAACTTTTTAGTAATAACTATTATAACTCTTTTATTAAATACTTAAACTAATTACTTAAGTACCTTAAGCCCTAAAATCCTTTTAATAATTAGTAGTACTATTATTAATATTAAACTTTAGCTTTTATTAATATAAACTTTATTATTAAAAGGCTAGTTAT
Organism: Colletotrichum brevisporum; assembly: GCA_030770045.1. Taxonomy (NCBI): domain Eukaryota; kingdom Fungi; phylum Ascomycota; class Sordariomycetes; order Glomerellales; family Glomerellaceae; genus Colletotrichum; species Colletotrichum brevisporum. The sequence goes on along the minus strand of JAUGSI010000001.1, from coordinate 9,881,060 downwards.
AATATTTTAATAACTTTTATTTAATAAATTAACCCTTAATATTTATTAATAGTATCTTATAATAGCTTTTTTTAGAAATACTAAATATACCCCTACCTTATTTAACTCTTTTAAATAAGGCACTAAAAACCTAACTTAGGAGTTATAAGACGTAAAAGACTATTCTATACCTAATATTAAGTACAATAAGGATAAAAAAGCTATTATCACTAAAAAGGTATTTAATACCCTTTTATAATAACTTAAAAAAATAGAGTAATATAATAAGTAACTTACTAACCTAGCTAATAGTAACTCTAAAAACCTAACTAAACTTTAAAAAGCTACTAAGTCTACTTAAAGAGAGTTTACTTAAATCTAAAGAATTATTAATAAACTTAATATTAATTTAAAAAATAAAAAGAATACTAATAAATACCTTTAGAATTAACTTAAAATACTCTATACTACTATTAATATTATTAAAACACCTATTTATAATAGACATAAAAAACTTAAGCTTAACTTACCCATTACTTATAATAAAACCCCTAAAATACTTAAAGGATTCTTAATCTAGGTTAAGAACTACTAAAGCTTTTATCGTAATAGCTTTAAAAGTAATACTAAGTATATTATCTATACTACTATATTCCTCTATAGACACGCTTTTTAATAAATTAAACTATTTTAAAAATAGTTCCTTAAAACTAAAACCTTAAATAACTATACTACTAAAGTTAAAAACATCTTTTTTACTTTTAAAGGATTTAAATATACCCTTTAGACCCTATTCTAGGACCCTAACTAAAAATAATAAACCAAGTATAACCTTATAATACTCTAATAGACTAAGTCTACTACCTACTATACTACTAAATTCTAATGCATTAGTATATAACTAGATTTTATTAAAAAGTCTAGAATCTTTATATTTTATTAAGGTTTAAAGAATAAAGTTAAAAATAAACTTATTAAAATTAACTACTTTAAAGATTTTTTTTAATATATTAAACTTATTATTAAAATTAATAACTATTTTTAAGAAAAATACTATAAAAAAAGAGAATAATAACTAAGTACTAACTTAAATAAAAAGTACTAATAGTAACTTAAATAATTCTAGTACTATAACTAAGGATAATAGTTTTAGTAGAATAACTAGTAAGAATAAAATAACTACTAATAAAGTACTACTTATAAATACTATATAGGCCCTATAAACCTTAGTACTACTAAATAATATAAACTTAGTAAAAAACGTACTTTTAAGTACTATAACTATAATAAGCTTAAATATATAGCTAAAGACTACTATTAACCTAAAAAATAATAATAGTAACTAGTACTAAAAGGTAAGTAACTTAATACTACTTTTAAGAAGAACTATACTAAACTATTATAAATAGTATATTATAGTAATAAATACTTAATTTACTAAGATAGAAAAGAATAAGTAGAATAGTACTTTAGAGATACTAAATACTCTAAATATAATACTATAAGTATACTTAAAAAAACGCTTATAGTTGCCTATAAGGTACTCTACTATAAACTAGTTTATAAAGCTAGGGAATAGTTAAATAGTATAAATCTATAATAAGTAAACAATAACCTTATAGGACTAGTAGATAATAAAGAAATTTAATATAATAATAAATGAATTATTAATAGATTTAATATTATAATTAAAGAACTTTAATATATAGCTAATATAGAACCTAATAAAAACCATAGTAAATACCTTTAAATTCTAGTAATAAGAAGAGTAAAAAGGATAAATACTTATAATAATATACCTAAGTTTAAATAGCTTTACTATAATAGTAGAAAAGAGGCAGAAGGGGCCTTACTTAACTCTATATTTTAAAAAAAGACCTTTAAGATAGATATACTATATAACTTAGATAAACCTTATAACGTTACTTAATAACGTATTTAGAATAAAGTTACTTAGGGGGTATAACCTAATACCTAGGACTTAAATTCTAAAAAAGAACCTTTAACTTAAAAAAAGGAATATAAATACTTATTATAAATTCCCTTAAATAATAATAAGTAATAAATTATATTTTATAAAATAGACCCTATCTAAAAGAATAGAAGGTGGCTACTTGAAAACCTTTTAAGAGACTATAAATAGCTTAAACCCCTATATAAAAAATACTATAATATGTTTTAAGTATAATACTTTAAGGACGAATATTAAAAATACCTTATTAAGAAACTTAACTTATGATTTTTTCTTAAGAGAAAGAAGGACGCTTTATATAAAAATATTTACTTTAATAAAGAATTTAATATATAGACTATTTAAAAATATAAAGAACTTAAAGAAGTAGTATTTAGACTAAACTCTAACTTTTTAATAAAGTACCTTTATAATAATAATATAAAATAATAAAAATACTATATTAATAAATACTAAGTCTATTATATTATTAAAGTATAAATACTTAAAAAAAAATAACTCTAAAAAGAAAAAGGAACTAGTTTTATACTACTAGTTATTAGTATTAAAGATACCCTTATAAAAAGAAGAGTAGTTAAGTACTCTAATAGGGATAGAACGTATATAGAACAAAGACTAAAGTAGTTAAAAAACTAGACTTACTTACTATAAAAGGATTATAATAAGTAACTAAAACAAGATCTATTAGCTTAGTTATAAAGGTAAGTTAAAAAAATAAACACCTTTACTTTAATATTATAGTAAATAGAATACGAATTAAAGCCCTTATTAATAGTAGCACTTAAAGTAACTTTATATTACTATAAATAATAAATAACTTATAAATACTATAAAATAAAAAAGAGACTTTTTATATACTTTATAATATAGAAGGAGAAGGAGTATAGTACAGTAAAGGTATTGTTAATAGTAAAACTATACTTCTTACTTTAAGTTACTATAACTAAAAAATATACCACCGTCTTAATATTATAAATATAGAATATTAAAATATAATTTTAAAAATACTATAACTATAAAAAAAACCTATAAATAAATTAGTAAGTTAACTACTTTTATTAGGATAATAAGAAGAGTTTAGTTACTAAAGAATATAGTTAACTACTAACGTTAAATAAACCTTATTATAATATACTAATAATATATATATTATAATTTATTATTTATTTAAAAGTTAAAGAAGTAGTTATTAAGCTATTGTATATAAAGGACCTTATAATAATATAAAAAAAACTAATTTTTAATAAAAATTAACTTTTATTTATTCTAAAAGAGTATAAAGTATATAAGAAGCTATTTACTTTAATACTTAAAATAGGCTTATTAAAATATAGTATCTTTAACTATAAAATCCTTATTAAGGAGGAATAAATACTATTATTTAATAGAATTTACTAATTAAACTAATAAAAAATAAAAGTACTTAATAAATATATTAATAAATACTTAACTAAAAGCTATATTAAAAAATTAATATTATTTATAAAATACTTAATTCTATTTATACTAAAAAAGAATAGTAAATTATAACTATATATTAATTACTAATAACTTAATAATATTATAATTAAAAACTAATACTTATTACTATTTATTTTAGAGTTATAAGACCTACTTTATAGAGTTAACTAGTTTATAGCCCTTAACTTTAAAGGGGCCTATAACTTAATTAGAATTAAAGAAAGAGAAGAGTAAAAAACTATATTTTACTTTTATTAAAGATATTTTAAGTACTTTATAATGCCCTTTAAACTTACTAATACCCCTATAATATTTTAGAATATAATTAACTACGTTTTATAAAAAAAACTTAACGTTTTTATTATTATTTACTTTAATAATATTTTTATTTTTTTAAAAACCCTTAAAGAGTATAAAGAATATATATACTAGGTATTTTAGAAACTATAAAAAGCTAAGCTATTTATTAAACTAAAGAAAAGTAAATTCTATATTAAAAAAGTAAACTACTTTAAATTTATAATTATACTTAGTATTATTAAGATATTAAATAAGAAAATCACTGTAGTTAAGGACTAGTTAATACTATAGAACGTTAAAGATATATAATTATTCCTTAAATTTATTAACTTTTATTAATGATTTTTTAAGGGATACTTAGGAAATATTTTTATACTTACGGACCTTACTAAAAAAGATATTAAATAGAAATAAAAAAAATAGTATTTTAAAAAATTAAAAACTAAGTCCTTAGTAAACCTATACTTATAATACCCAACTTAAGTTTACTATTTAAAGTAGAGACTAACGCCTTAAACTACACTATTAGTAGATAACTTAGTTAATATAATAAAGAAGAACGTTTATACTTATACGCCTTTTATTTAAAAAAACTTAATAAACTAGAACTTAACTATGAAATCTATAATAAAGAATTAATAGCTATTATTAAAGTATTTAAAAAATAAAGACTATACTTTTTAGGAATAAACTATAAAGTTATAGTATATATAAATTATAAAAACCTTATATATTTATAATATTTAAAAACTTTAATAAATAATAAATTAAATAGTTAAAATTCCTTTTAGAATTTAATTTTTGTATTATTTATAAAAAAGGATTAAAAAATAGAAGAGTAGATGCTTTTAGTAGACAATTAGACTTAAAATTAATAGTTCTAAATAAAACTTAAGTAATCCTTAAGAAGGACTTAGACAGAAACTTAGTACTAACTATTTACTTTTTTATAATTACTGAATAAATTAGTACTAGTACGCCTAAATAGATAACTAATAAAATAATTAAAACGATTTATAGTACTAAAGTATATAAATACTAAAGAGTTACTAAAATATAAAAATATATTTAATAATATTATAGTAATAGAGTTACTAAAGAATAAGTAGTTAAAGTTATTAAGAATTATAAAGTTTATAATAAAAGTAAGTTAAAATACTATAAACTATATAGAAAAATATAACCTCTTCTAGTACTTAATAAAGTATAGTAATTAATTTTTTTTGATTTTATTATTAAACTACTATAATTAAAGGAACTACTTACTAGAAAATAGTTTAATAGTATTTTAGTTATTATGGACTAACTTACTAAGTATACTTATTTTGTTTTATAGATTAAAGTAAGTATAGTAAAAGAGCTTATATATACCTTTAATAAATATATTCTTAGTTAGTACGGTTTACTAAAAAATATTATATTTAATAAAGGAACGTAGTTTATTTTAAAGTTTTAGAAATTTTTAATTTTATAGTTTAGATTTAAACTATAACTATTTATTACTTTTTACTTTTAGACTAATAAATAAATAAAAAGAATTAATTAAATTTTTAAAATATACTTAAGATATTATATTAACTACTAGTAGAATAATTAAGTTACTCTATTACTAATAGTTTAATTTACCTATAATAGTATAGTAGGAGAAAGTATATAATAGTCACCTTTTTACCTTAATTATAGATTTAAACTAACTACTTATAAAAACTATAAGTAGGACTTATAGTAGTTAAAGTAGTTACTTATATTAATTAAATTAAAAAAATCTATAAATAACTCTAAAACAACTTAAAACTTATTAAATAATATATATATAAATACACTAATACTTTAAGAATAAAGGGACTATCTTTTAAAGAAGGAAATAGTATATACCTTATATAATAAAATATTAAAATTAAATAACTAAGTAATAAGTTAGACTATAAGAAACTTAGATCTTTTAAAATTATTAAGAAAATCTTAAAAGTTAACTTTAAACTTATACTACTAGATACTATAAAATACTACTTAGTCTTCTATATCTTACTCCTTAAACTAACACTATAAGGCTTATATACTACTAACTATATTCAAGTTAACCTAAAATAAAACTATAAAGTTAAAAGAATTATTAACTATATTAATTAGTAAGATAGTATAGAACTCCGATACTTTATTAAATAGAAAAACTATAATTATAAAAATAATACTTAAAAACCTATATTAAACCTTATAAACGTATAAAGTAAATTATAAAAATACTAGACCTAGTAGTAAAAAAAATAATATACTTTAGTTATAAAAATACTAGTAAGTAAACTATATATTATATATTTATAACTTAAAATTTAACTAATTAAACCTTTAAAGACAAATTAAATATTTCTTTACCTAAAAACACCTAGTTTAAAATAAATTAAAAACCCTCTACTATAGCACTAAGAGTATTAATAAGTAAAGGACCTAGATTAGTAAACTTATTACTAAAACTAAAAAAAAACTATAATAGTTTGTTTTCTAAACTTACTACTTAAAAATCACTTACTATAAACTACTTATAAGTATTTAATATTAATAATATATTACTATTTAATAAAATACTATTCTCCTAATTAACCTCCTATATACCCTACATAAAAGCCTTAGTTTACTTTTCCTAAACTTGTTTCTAAATTTTCTAAATACAACTTAGGCGACTTACTACTTCTACTATTTATAACTATAAATACTTAAACTTATAATAAAGAGCTAGGAGCTCTTTACTTACTTTCTTTTTTTTTTTATTCTACTCCTTCTACTAAGAATTTAACTTTTAAACTATAAAATATTAGTACTACTACTATTCTACTAAAATAAAGATACTTATAGATAAATACTACTAGAACCCTATTATAAGGCTTTTTAGTTATAATATAAGTATAATAATAAATAAACTTCTTATTAAAACAATAAGGGACCTTTATATAGAAGTAATAAGTATAAAGTATATTACTATTAATTAATTAAAACTTAATATACTTAATAAGTATAGCTTTTTTATAATTTTTTATTATAGTTAAATGTAATTTTGACTTTTAAATATAACTTAATATAGTGTTAGTACTATAGTAAAATCAAGAAGTATAATTATAAATCCTTAATTTAGAACTAATAATTTATTTATAATAAGGTTTTAAAAATAAGACTTTTAAAAAAGGAGTTAATATTATAATTTATTAGTTAATAAACTTTTAATAGTAACTTTATAAAAGGCTTAGTAGTTAAATAGGTAACATTAGCTTATATTAGTATAATAAACTATAAAGTAGAAGAACTAGAGTATAAGTTATATAATAATAAATAGAACTAATATATAATAAGTGGTTCTAGGACAAAACTAATAATACTAAGGGTAGTTTATAGTAATAAATTAATATACTTAATATTAGTCCTAAAAATAAAGGGATATATTTATAAAGAATAGAACTTATATATAAATAGGACTTAAGTACCCTTAAGTCTTCTTTTTTATAATTCTTTAACTATTAACTTTATATTAATCTTTAGATACTTTTAGCCCTTTAATAGTAACTACTATAACCCTTTTATTAGACACCTAGACTAATTACTTAAGTACTTTAAGCCCTAGGATCCCTTTAGTAACTAGTAGTACTATTATTAGTATTAAACCTTAGCTTCTATTAATACAAACCTTACTATTAAAAGGCTAGCTGTAATACTTAATTTATAAAAGAATAATACTACTAAGTACTAGTTTAGTACTTTAATTAAATATAAAAATAGTATTAACTTTATAAAGGCCCCTAGAGTATAAACTTACTTCTAGAGTAAAGAGAAGTAGTTTAAAAGTGCTCTAGAGTTCTTTTTAAGTAATAAAACCCTAAGTAATTTAATACTTAATAGTAATAAACTTAAATTAAAGCACAACCTACTTTTTATTAAATAAAGTAAAGGTATACTTAATAACTATTTTAATTATATCTTTAATAAAACTGTTAATAATAAAGTTTAAAAGTACAAAGTAAAAGCCTTTAAAGAGATTAAGTTATATATTAATAAATTAATATCTCTAAATATCTTTAAACTAATTTAGCCTAAACTCTTTAACTAAAAAGATACTTCTTTTTATAATTTACTTTAAAGCCTTTAAACTTAATACTCTCTAAATAATATTAGTTTTTTAACTATAATATAATAAAAGTACTAAGTAATACTAAAAAAAGTAAATAGTAGTACTATACTAAGTATCTAGTTAAGGGAATTCTAAACTATATACTTTTAAATAACGTAATACTACTTTTTAAATATAATAGAACTACTTATAGTTTAAGACTTTCTCTCTACTATAGGGTAAAGGATTACTCTAGAATAAGTATAGAATAAACTTAAGTAGGTTTTTATAAAAAAAAGGCTTAATTAGGCCTAAATTTCACTTAGGGACTACGTATTTATACTTAAAGACCTTTTTTATAAAGACTTACTTTTTAAGTTTAAAAGTAAATTATTTAGTATTTTTTTAATATTTATAAGTTACTTTAATACTATAATCTCTAAGGCCCTATAATCCTCTACTACTAAACCCAAGGGGATTTAGTATATCTATAGCTAAAACTATAGTTAAGCTTTTATAAACTATAAACGTATTTACTTTATAGTTTTTAAATAAAGTAACTATACTATTACTAAAGTTACTCCTAATAAAACTAAAAAAATGTAAAAAAAACTTAATATAAAAAAATACTAAAGCCTCTTAGTTAAACTTATTTAAGTTAATTAAATTAAAGTTAACCCACCCTATTACTTAAGTACAGCACACTTTATTAAATACAAAAAATAATAAAAGGGAGGTAAAAGCATAAATACTTTAAATACTAAAGTTACCTCTAAACCAAACCTTCTAATAGTATACTAAATTATAGTTATAATTAGTAATAAACTAGTTTAAAAGGCCCTAAGGACCCCTACTTTACTTATATATACTATAAACGTCTTTTCTACTCCCCTAACTACTTCTTATACTTTAAGTATAAGTATAGTATTTAATAACTATAGTATAACCTATTTTATTAATAACCTCTTTTTTTTTAAAAAAGGGCTTTATTTACCCCCTTAATAAAGAGGGATATATTAAATTAAAAACTACTTTATATTCCATTTTAGTAGTAGGTATAAGGGTTATAAAGAACGTACTTAATAGTTTAAACGGACTAAATACCCTTAACTTTATACTAATAAATATTATTTATATAAAGAACTTTTATATAAATATTATTTTTAAAGTACTTTTATAAAAAAAGGGTATTTAGTATACTAGTTATAATACTTTATTCTATATAAGTAATAACAAAAAGAGTCTTATAGTTAAGAAGTTAGAAAGGAGGATAAATATTATTTTTTTTAAATTTAAAGTTACTTCCTCTTACTTTATATCTTTATATATCCCCATTAACTTTACTATAACTATAAACGTAGCTATATTAATTATAGCTTTTTAAAAGTTCTACTATTAATTAAAAAACTATAATAATAATCCCTTTATATAGTTTTTAATTTAACTACTTAGGACCTAAGGCGCTTAGTTATTTCCTATATAATACTTAAGGGGTAAGACTTAAAGGCCTAATATACTTTAATATAAGTATTATATAACGACCTATACTACTTAAGTAGTCTTAAAATAAACCTTTAAGAATTAAGCTATATAACTATATAAATAGATATTTTAGGACCTCTTTAACTACTCTAAAGGGTATAATTAAAGCTACTAGCTTATAGTAATTAAAAACAAGTATACTAGCTGTCTTTTTGTTTTTCTTTACGTTAATAAATAATATAAATCCATTTTTTATATACTAAAGATATTTAAATACTAAGTAGTAAAGTAATATAGTGTATTTATTTATAAAATTTATTAAAATATTAAATATATAGTAATTATAATATATAGCTATACTAAGTACTAGTAATAGGCCCTAAAGAAGGGAATTAAAATTAAAATAACTCTATTATATATAAAAAAACTAAATAGAAAGAGCGAGTACGCTAGATAAAAAATAATACTATAAGTTATTAAAATACTTACTTTATTTAGCCTTTTTTTTATTTTATAAGTAGAAGTAGTTATAGTTATAGTTTTTTTTTATAATATAAGCCCTTTTAAATAAAGAGCGTGGCTCTTTTTAATTTAAGTTAAAGAGGCCTAGTTCTACTAGTACTTCTACTAGTAGTAACTCTTTTATTAGGCCCTTTTAATACACAACTTTTACTCTTACTAGGGCTAAATGTATATATATAGTTATAGAATATACCCCCTTAAAAAAGACTATAAAGTAAATTAAAAAAAATGCGACTTTAAGGTAGAAGTAAAAGTGTACTTTAGATACCTTATAGAATACGTTTTAAATACTTATAACCTTTATTAAATCTAAGTAACCTTATTTAAATAAGTTATTATTATATATAATATAACTTTAAATAAAATAAAGTTTTACTTTAAGCTTAATATAAAGGTAGTAGAGTAAAGTAAAGTAGCCTATACTATAGTTAAAGCTATTTAAAAGTCTATTTTTTTCTTTAATACTAAACTCTAAGTCCTAAGTATCCTTAAAATAACTAATACTCTATTAATATATAATAAAAAAAAGCTATTTTTACTAATACTTGCCCTAGTAGTTAAAAACTTAAGTAAAAGTATTTTAAAAGCTAACTTAAAGCTATTTAACTAGCATAAGGAGTAGTTATTAACTCTAGACCCTATACTAGTACTTAAAAAGACTTAGGATTATATATAAGGAGTAAAAAGCCCTATACTTAATATAAGAGTATATTAGGTTTATAAGTTATTATTATCCCCTAACTTACTCTTTATTCTAAAAGTTAACTCTTTTTATAAAAAAATTAAAAATAAAATTATTATAGTAACTAATACTAAAGTTCTATAAGAACTAAATATAAAGACTAAATCTTTCCTACTCTAAAAAAGCAACTTACTTTTTCTTTTAATATAACTATATATAGATTTAAAAAAAATAAGTAGCTCTTTAAAGGAATTAAAGTAGGTATATAACTATAAAGATTTAAACTAACCCAAACTAAAGTTATAAAGATTACTACACTTTTATAAGTACTTTATATTCCTTAATACTAAACACAACTAAAACGCCTTTTTTAATATATATATACTAAATTATAACTATACTTTAAAAAAAGTAACTTAAGGATACTATATATATTACTATATAGTTTTTACTTTAATTAATAAAGTAAAGTAAGCTAAGTTAGCTATACTAAATATAAGGGTCTACTTAAGCTAACTTAATAAGGCTCTAACTATATACTAAAGTATTTACTTACTACTACTAAAACTAAAGGACTACTTTTATAAAGTAGTTAATAAAGAGGTATTTAAATTTAAAAAAATAGAAGTATAAAAGGTTATTAACTCCTATAAGGTTAAAATAAAGCCGATCCCTTTTAAGTAAGTATTTATATATAAACTTAATAAAAACGGGTATTTTTAGTACTATAAAGTAAGGCTTTATATTTATAGGGATCTTTAAAAAAAGTATCCCCTTAAGTAGACCTATATAGCTATACTTATAACTTATACTTTTAGAGTTGCTATAGCTTTTATAATATAATTTAACCTTAAAGTCAACTAGTTTAATATAGTTAATACATTCCTAAATACTAAAAAAAAACCTAATAACCCTCTAGTTATATACTACTTTTCTAAGGGCTTTAAGTAGAGTAGTAAGCTCTTTAAGCTTTACTACGCCCTTTATAGCCTAAAGAATGCCCCTTTCCTCTAGTATAAAGAGTTCTTTTTAACCCTTTAAAACCTTAAACTTATACTAACTAATAAAAACCTATGCCTTTTTTAAAACCACAACTACTATATATTTATCCTTTTTTATATAAATAATATTTTTATTATAAACTATAGAAATAATACTATAAAAGTAAAATAAATTATTAAAAGTATTAAAGTAAAGTACAAACTTAAAAAGTAAAAAACTATTAAGTAGTACTTTAGGATCTAAGTTATTTATAACTATAAAGTAAAAAAGATCTATTTTACCTATAATTAGTATATTTAACGTATTATAAAAAAGTTTAGCTTTATAAACTCCTACTACCCTTTAACTCTATTACTACTTACCCCCCTTAAAAAGAACACTAAAGACCCCGTTAATACTAATATAAAGCTATACTAGAAAAAAATTGGTTCAATTCTATATATTATAATTATAATCTACCTTAATATAACTTTTACTTATACTATTCTTTTAAAATTCTTAATAAACCCTTCCTATAAATACTAAATTACTATAAATTAAATTATTTATTATCTATACTATACTTACTACTTTTTACTCTACTATAATAGCTTAGGGGGTAGGGAAGTACAAGTACTCTTAATTACTAAAAATACCTTATTTATAAATAATAAAGAAATATAAAGGTTATTCTAGAGATATATTATTTTGCTTTTTAATAGCCTTATTTAATAAAAAGCTATAAATTAAAATACTATAATAACTTTAATAACTAAAACTAAATTTTTTAACTTTAAGTATACTATAAAAAAAATAATTACTCTTAAGAGGCTCTTTAAAAACCTTAAACTTAAACTAAATAATGTATAGTAAATCTACTATAATAACTATTAAACTATATACCTTATAGTAAAAAAAAAGTATATTTTAATAAAACTTTACTATATTAATATATAAAATATATAGCTTTACTAAAAGTATATTAAAAAGTTATTTAATATTATTTATATATTAACTAACAAAATACCTACTATTAGCTTTACTAAAGTACTTTTTTATTTAAAGTTTAATCAGTTTAAAGTACTCCTTAACCTTTAAAATATTAAGTTATATATTATATAAAGTAAAAAGAATATATAAAGTAAATATAGTCTTAAGCCTACGTTTATTTAATTCCTTTTAGCTTAAAGACTAAAAAGTATAAAAAGCTCTTATAAAAGAGCTACTACTACACTACACTAAACACTACTACTATACTAAATACTACTACTACTATTAATACTACTACTAAAACGGACTTATACTTTTATTATTACTGCTACTACTAAAATAAACTTAAACTAAATTAAAGTTTAATAATACTACTACTACTAAAGTAGACTTACACTTTTTTATATTTAGTCTATAGAGTATCTTTAAATATATTTAATACAAACTAGAATAAAGAAACTATACTTTAGTTAAAATTAACTATAACTAAAGTATTAAGGTTTACTTAAGTAATAGTTAAATATAATAACTCTTTATTATAAGTGGGAAAATAGTTTTTAATACTTACTTTAATTACCTTTTTAGGGATCTATAGGGTAATAGTTACTTTAAACGGCTTTAAAGGAGTTATTTTTATAAAAGTTATTTTAACCTTAAAAGCTAGTATTAAAAAGGCTAAAGCCTTTCCCTTTTCCTTCTTTAAAGAAGTTAACCCCTAACTACTACTCTTACTTTTTAGTATAAATACTAGTAAAGGCTAGGCCTTTATATTATTAAGGGCTATAAGAATAATATACTTAAAGTCCTTATACTAAGCTGTAGTTTTTATAATAAAGAACCTATTTTATTAGCACTAAGTAAAGCTATTACTAGAGAAGGAAGTACAAAGCTTCTTCCTATCTTTATAGTAACAATACTTTAAGCTGTCAATTAGAGTATTATATATACTAGAGTTTCTACTAACTAATATACTATAAATATACTAAATATAAATAGGAGCCCTAGGCTAAATACTCTTACTATTAAAACCTACTATACTTTTAACTATACTAAAGTAAAGTTAGTAATTAAACTAAAAAGAATAATATAAAAAAACTAAACTTACTATAACTACTTAAGAGTAGCTTAGGTATTTTAAAAGTAAAGAGAGAAGTATTAGTAAAAAGCCTTAAATCTTCCTCCTTTACAACCTCCTCTTAAGCTATAGTAGGCTAGCTAGTAAAAGTAGTATTAACCGCCTCCTTAGTATAGTATAAAGCTATTTAAAATAGTTAATATAGACTTATAGTAATAAAAATAAAAGTAATTTACTTTAAAAAACTATAAACTCTTTATAGTTAATTAATTAGGTAACTATAAGGGTAAGGTACTTCTTTTCCTTCAAGTCTATATAAATACAAAGTTAAATATAACTTAATTAAAATAGTAATAAATAAACTTATTATTAAAAAGGGTAGAAGTAGTTTTTTATTTAAAAGGCTCTATAAAGCCCCCCTTACTACTAGTATTATTAAGTTAGTTTAAACTAAAATATGTATTAGTTTAGGTAATAATAATATAAAAAGGAAATAATTAAATATACTAGTAGTAGCCTTAGTAGCCATAGCTATAGCCGCTATAGTAGCTACGGCTTCCTTATTAGTCTTATCCTTTATGTACTTTATAGTACGTACTGTATAGATAGACTCGGTTTACTTTTTTTTAGAAGTATTATTAACTATTATACTATATAAACTATTAGAATACTATATCTTAAACTAAATACTATTAATACCTTTAAACTATGTAAAGTAGAGTATTATAGTATTAGGAGCGAAATTAAGGGTATTTATACCTTATTTAAATATTATTACTAAGGGGAAAAAAAAGATTAGGGCCCTTAAAGAATTATTATTTACCTACCTTAAGCTAGGTATTTACTTAAATTCAGCTAATTAAAAGCGCCTAAGAATATTTATTAATTTTTTTACTTACTTTTTACTATATAAATAAAAGTGTAACTACCTTAGTAATAGTAATAAAAGTATTATAATAAAGTAAGGGCAGTATTAATAAAGTAAAGGGATTTTTATTTTATTTATTAGTCTCTTTTATAACATAAAATCTTCTATTTATACTCTCTTTTATTAAATATTAATATAAATATTTTTAGCTATGTATTAGGAGGCTGCGAGCATAGTACTTTTAGACTTCTTTTCAGTCTAGGGGGGTGTATTGTAATAGCTAAAGCTATTTATAGCTATGTATATAAGTAATTACTTACTTAAGTAGCTTACTTAAGTAACTTTACTCTATTTCCCGCCCCTATAAAGGGGCCTTTACTTTCGCTCTGCTATATTATAGAACTAAGAAATTAAGCCATTATCTTCACTTCGTTTCAACTACTTGTACTTAGCCACGTGACAAGTCTATAATAATACTCCCTTTTTCTTTAGTATAGCCCTAAGTAAGCTACTAAGTAAGTAGTAACTTACTTAAGTTATTTAATTAGTTTATAAAGCTAAGGATAATTATTACGGCTAGCCTTTTAATAGTAAGGTTTGTATTAACAAAAGCTAAGGCCTAACGCTAATAATAGTACTACTAATTACTAAAGGGATCTTAAGGGTTTAAAGTACTTAGGTAATTAATTTAAGTATTTAATAAGAGGGTTATAGTAGTTACTACTAAAGAGTTAAAAGTATTTAAAAATTAATAGAAAGTTAATAACTAAAAAACTATAAAAGAAAGGACTTAAGTATTATAACCTATTAGTTAATAGACTTTTAACAGTAACCCTACAGGGGGCTTAGTAGTTAAATAGGTAACGTTAGTTTATATTAGTATAATACACTATAGAGTAAAAGAACTAGGATATAAGTTATGTAATAATAAGTAAAACTAATGTATAATAAGTAGTTCTAGGATAGGACTAATAATACTAAGGGCGGTTTATAGTAATAAACTAATATATTTAATATTAGTCCTAGAAATAAAGGGATATATTTATAAAAACGGGACTTATATATAAATAAAACTTAACTACCCTTAAGTCCTTTCTTTTATAGTTCTTTAGCTATTAACTTTATATTAATCTTTAAATACTTTTAGCCCTTTAGTAGTAACTATTATAACCCTTTTATTAAATACTTAAACTAATTACCTAAGTACTTTAAATCCTTAGAATCCCTTTAATAACTATTAGTACTATTATTAGTGTTAAACCTTAGCTTTTATTAACACAAACCTTACTATTAAAAGACTAATTATAATATTTTAATAGCTCTTATTTAGTAAGTTAACCTTTAATACTAATAAATAGTATTTTATAATATCTATATTTACTAATAATACCCTACGCCCCTAGGCCGTACAATCTACTCAACTAGTAGCCTTTATTACTAAGGCACCTAATAACAATACCCCTAGAGTAACGGCCTAACAAATATACAATATAATTCTATAGTTCTAGTAGAACAACGCATAGTTTAAAGTGTAACTAGGAGTAAGTAGAGGACCTAAAGCTAAGTACCCCGAACCTACTTTATATAATAGGACCCTAGGAATACTTCAAGGATTTTTTACTTATACCCGCGCTTATTTAATATACTACGCCTCTTCCTTTATTAATAAAATAATAAAAGTCCACCAAGCCACCTCTTTTTTTAAAAAAAATGCCCTTACCTAGTTTAAACCTATTATAAAGGACTAATTTAAAAATAAGTATAATAAATAAAATAACAAAACTTAAAAAGTATTTAAAAGTTATAATAAATCTAAAAAAAAACTTAAAAAAGCCTTTAAAAGCCCTAATAAAGAACGTATTATAGAATAATAACTTACTAATCTCACTTAAAAAGAATTAACTAATAAATACTCTACGGAGTTCTAATAAATATCCTCTAAACTTAACTAAGGAAAAAAAGCCCTTATAACTAAATTTTACTAGAGTCTAAAAGAGAAAGTTAAGAATAAATTAGTATATATAAAAAACTTAATAAACTATATAAATATATAGATATAGTAGTTAAAATTAATAACTACTTATATAAATAATAGATAGAAAAGAAAGATAATAGTTCTAGGTTAATAAAGCCGTAAGAGCTAATACTAGCATAAAATACTAATAGTAACTACGCAACTAAGGATAGTAATTCCCTTAAAATAATTAATAAAACTAAAATTAATATAGTACTGCGTATAAATTCTATATAAACCCTATAAATTTTAGTACTACTAAATAATAAAAACTTAATAAAGGACGCACCTTTAAGTACTATAACTATAATAAACTAGGACACATAGCTAAGGATTACCACTAGCCTAAAAAATAATAATAGTAATTAGTACTAAAAAGTAAGTAACTTAACACCACCTTTAAGAATAACTACATAAAACTATTATAAATAGTATACTATAGTAACAAATACCTAATTTATTAAAAAGAAAAAAAAATTCAAAGTAGTACCTAAGAAATACTAGACGCTCTAGCTATAATATTACTAATATTCCTAAGTAAACCCTCGCAGTCGCATATTAAGTACCTTACTAAAAACTAGCCCAAAAAGCAAAAAAATAACTTAACAATATAACACTACGTTAAGAGCGTTATAACCTAACCACACTTAATAATAAAAAAGTTAAGTATAATAATAAATAAATTATTAATAAACTTAATACTATAATTAAAGGCCTCTAGTATACTATAGATATAAAACTAAATAAAAATTACATAAAACACATCTAAATACTCCTTATAAAAAGGAATAAAAAAATAGTAGTATAAGCCAACTATTACAACTAGCCTTTTAATAGTAAGGTTTGTATTAATAGAAGTTAAGGTTTAATACTACTAATAGTACTACTAGTTACTAAAGGGATCCTAGGGCTTAAGGTACTTAGGTAATTAGTTTAGGTGTTTAATAAGAGAGTTATAGTAGTTACTACTAGAGGGCTAAAAGTATTTAAAGATTAATATAAGGTTAATAGTTAAAAAACTATAAAAGGGAGGATTTAAGAGTACTTAAGTCCTATTTATATATAAGTCCCGTTCTTTATAAATATATCCCTTTATTTTTAAAACTAATATTAGGTATATTAGTTTATAACTTTAAACTACTCTTAGTGTTATTAGTTTTGTTTTAGGACTATTTATTAGTTATTAGTTCTATTTATTATTATATAACTTATATTTTAGTTCTTTTATTCTATAGGGTATTCTATTAATATAGGTTAGTATTATTTATTTAATTACTAAGCCCCCTATAGAGTTACTATTAAAGGTTTATTAACTAATAGGTTATAATATTAACTCCTTTTTTAAAAGGTTTTGTTCTTAAGACTTTATTATAAGTAGGTTATAGGTTTTAAGTTAGGGATTTATAATTATACTTCTTTATTTTTTATAATACTAATACTATATTAAGTTATATTTAAAAATTAAAATTAAATTTAACTATAATAAAGGATTATAAAAGAGCTGTACTTATTAAGTATATTAAGTTTTAGTTAATTAATAGTAATATACTTTATACTTATTGTTTTTATATAAAGGTTCTTTACTATTTTAGTAAAAAATTAACTTATTATTATACTTATATTGTGGTAAAGAAGCCTTATAATAGTATCTTAGTAGTGTTTATTTATAAGTAGTTGTGGTTTTTTAGTTTTTTATAGTAGTGTTAATGTTTTTTTATAGTTTAAAAGTTGAATTTTTAATAAAAGGAGTGGGATAAAAAGAAGAAAAAAGTAGGTAAAGAGCTTCTAGTACTTTATTATAAACTTATGCACTTATAATTTTAGATAGTAGAGGTAGTGAGTTGTTTAAGTTGTATTTGTATAATTTAAAAGAAAGTTTAAAAGAGGTAAACTAAAGCCTTTAAGTAGAGTATATAGGAGGTAGATTAGAAGAATAGGCTTTTATTTAAAGGGGATATATTATTAGTTTTAGATGTTTATAAGAGGTTTATTATAAGTAATTTTTAAGTAGTGGGTTTAGAAAACGAGCTATTATAGGCTTTTTTTAGTTTTAGGGATAGGTTTGTTAATTTTAGTCCTTTAGTTAGTAAAGTAGATAGTTGTGTTTTAGTTACTTAGGATTAGGTGTTTTTAGGTGTAGAAATATTTAATTTATTTTTAGGGGTTTAATTAGTTAAATTCTAAGTTATAGTTATATAATATATAACTTATTTACTAGTGTTTTTGTGGTTAGGTTGTGTTATTTTTTTTACTACTAGGTTTAGTACTTTTATAATTCGTTTTATATATTTATAAGGTTTAATATAGGTTTTTAAGTATTGTTTTTATAACTATAGGTTTTTTATTTAATAAAGTATTAAAGTTCTGTATTATTTTATTAGTTAATATAGTTAATAATTCTTTTGACTTTATAATTTTATTTAGGGTTAACTTTAATATAGTCTATTATATATAAACCTTTTAGTACTAGTTTAAGTAGCAAGATGTGGAAAACTGGGTAATATTTTATAGTGTTTAGTAGTGCGAGTTTAAAGTTAACTTTTAAGATTTTTTTAATAATTTTAAAGGGTCTGAGTTTTTTAAAGTTTAATTTATTACTTAGTTATTTAATTTTAATATTTTATTATATAAAGTACGCGCTATTTCCCTTTTTAAAGGATAGTTCTTTTATTTTTAAGGTATTAGTATATTTATATATACGTTATTTAATAAATTCTAAGTTACTTTAGAGTTATTTATAGATTTTTTTAATTTAGTTAATATAAGTAACTACTTTAACTACTATAGGTTCTACTTGTAGTTTTCTATAGGTAGTTAGTTTAAATTTATAGTTAAGGTAAAAAGACAAACTTTAAGTACTTTTTTCTACTACGTTATTATAAGTAAATTAGGCTATTAGTAATAAAATAATTTAATTATTTTATTAGTAGTTAATATAATATTTTAAGTATATTTTAAGAATTTAGTTAATTCTTTTTCTTTATTTATTAGTTTAAAAGTAAAAAGTAGTAAATAGTTGTAGTTTAGATTTAAATTATAAAATTAAAGATTTTTAAAACTTTAAAGTAAACTGTGTTTCTCTATTAGATATAATATTTTCTAGTAGACTGTACTAGTTAAGAATGTATTTATTAAAAATATATATAAGTTCTTCTACAGTACTTACTTTAATCTATAGGATAAAATATATATATTTAGTAAGTCAATCTATTATAACTAAAATACTATTAAACTATTTTCTAGTAAGTAGTTCTTTTAATTATAGTAATTTAACGATAAAATGAAGGGAAATTAATTACTATACTTTGTTAAGTACTAGAAGAGGTTAAATCTTTTTATATAGCTTATAGTGTTTTAGTTTACTTTTATTATAAACTTTATAATTTTTAATAACTGTAGCTACTTATTTTTTAGTAACTCTATTACTATAGTATTATTAAATACATTCTTTTATTTTAGTGACTTTTTAGTATTTATATACTTTAGTACTATAAATTATTTTAATTATTTTATTAGTTATTTATTTAAGTATATTAGTACTAATTCGTTTAGTAATTATAAGGAGGTAAATAGTTAGTATAAAGTTTTTATTTAAATTCTTTTTTAAAATTACTTAAGTTTTGTTTAGGACTATTAACTTTAAGTTTAATTATTTACTAAGAGTATTTATTTTTTTGTTTTTTAATTCTTTTTTATAAATAATATAGAAATTAAATTTTAAAAGAAATTTTAACTATTTAATTTATTATTTATTAAAATTTTTAAATGTGGTAAAGTATATAAGGTTTTTATAGTTTATATATACTATAACTTTATAGTTTGTCCTTAAGAGGTGTAGTTTCTATTCCTTAAATACTTTAATAATAGTTATAAGTTTTTTATTATAGATTTAGTAGTTGAGTTTTGGTCCACTAAGCTTCTTTAAGTAAAAGGTATATAGATATAGGCGTTCTTTTTTATTTTATTATTTAAGTTACTTACTAATAGTGTAATTTAAGGTATTAGTTTTTACTTTAAATAGTAGGTTTAGGTTAAGTATTATAAGTATGGGTTTATTAAAGACTTAGTTTTTGATTTTTTAGAATACTGCTTTTTCTTTTTTTATTTATTCTTATTTAGTATTTGTTTTAGTAAGGTTTGTAAGTATAGAAATGTTTTTTAAGTATTTTTAAGGAATTATTAGTAAAAGTTAATAAATTTAAGGAATAATTAAATATTCTTAATATTTTAAAGTATTAACTAGTTCTTAACTATAGTGACTTTTTTATTTAATATTTTGATAATACTAGGTATGATAGTAAATCCAAAGTAGTCTAGTTTTTGTGTATGGAATTCGCTTTTTTTTAGTTTAATAAGGAGTTTGGCTTTTTAGAGTTTCTATAGTACTTAGTATATATACTATTTATATTTTTTAAGGATTTTTAAAAAGATTAAGATATTATTAAGATATATAATTATAAAGATATTAAGTTTTTTTTATAAGATGTAGTTAATTATATTCTAGAATATTATAGGGGTATTAGTAAGTTTAAAGGGTATAACAAAGTACTTAAAATATCTTTAGTAAAAGTAGAATGTAGTTTTTTATTTCTCTTTTTTTTTTAATTTTAATTAGGTTATAGGCTTTTTTAAGGTTTAGAGTTATAAACTAGTTAACTTTATAGAGTAGATTTTGTAGTTTTAAGATAAGTAGTAATAAGTATTAGTTTTAGATTATAATATTATTAATTTATTAGTAATTAATATATAGTTATAGTTTATTATTTTTTTTAGTATAAATAGAATTAAGTATTTTATAGGTAATATTAATTTTTTAATATAGTTTTTAGTTAAGTATTTATTAATATATTTATTAAGTACTTTTATTTTTTATTAGTTTAATTAGTAAACTCTATTAAATAATAGTATTTGTTTTTTTTAATAGGGATTTTATAGTTAAAGGTGCTGTGTTTTAGTAGGCCTGTTTTTAGTGTTAGAGTAAATAGCTTTTTATATACTTTGTATTTTTTTAAAATAAATAAAAGTTAATTTTTATTAGGGATTAATTTTTTTTGTATTGTAGTAAGGTTTTTTATATATAATAGCTTAGCAACTACTTTTTTAACTTTTAAGTAAGTGATAAATTGTAATGTGTATATTGTTAGTGTGTTGTAGTAAAGTTTGTTTAAAGTTAGTAGTTAACTATATTTTTTAGTAACTAAACGTTTTTTGTGGTTTTAATAGAGGTAGTGAGTTTTTTAATTTATTTATGGGTTTTTATTGTATAGTTATAGTAGTTTTAGGATAATGTTTTAATATTTTATATTTGTAATATTAAGGTAATAGTATATTTTTTTTCGTTATAGTAGTTTAAAGTAAGGGGTGTAGTTTTTTTGTTAATAATACTTTTATTATACTATACTTTGTTTCTTTTTATATTGTAAAGTGTATAGGGATCCTTTTTTTCATTTTATAGTAATTATAAGTTATTTATTATTTTTAGTAATATGAAATTGCTTTAGGCGCTACTATTAATAAGGGCTTTAACCTGTATTTTGTTTATTATTAATTTAAAGTAAAGGTGTTTATTATTTTAGTTTACTTTTGTGGCTAAGTTAATAGATTTTGTTGTTATTACTTATTTTAATTTTATTATAGTAGATAAGTTTAGTTTTTTAACTATTAAAGCTTTTATTTTATATACGTTTTGTTTTTGTTAAGGTACTTAATTACTTTTCTTTTTACAAGGGTATTTTTAATATTAATAACTAGTAGAGTAAAGTTAGTTCCTTTTTTTTTAGAGTTGCTTTTTTTAAGTATTTATACTTTAATAATGTAGTAGACTTAATATTAGTTGATGTAGTAATTCTATTAGTTTATATTATTGGTATATAGGTACTTTATTAGAAAGTTTGGGTTTGGTTTGAATACTGCTTTTTTGGGTCTTTTATATTTTTAGATAATTTATATATTAAGTTTATGGTTAAGGTAAATGTTTTTATATAGGGTGTTTTGTTTTAAAAAAAAAATTAAGAGTTAAGTCTTTTAGTAAGGTGTTTTTAATATTTGTTATTAAGGTATTGTAACTAGAAAACGTTATAGTGTTTTTTATATATAGGTTTTAGTTATTTATGGTTTTTTACTATACTTTAGGACTACTATTTGTTTATTTTTTTAATTAAGTTAGTTCTATAGAATATAATTTATTATTTATTATTATTTAGGGGAATGTATAGTAGATATTTATGTTTTTTTGTTTTGTATTAAAGGTTTCTTTTTAGAGTTTGAGTTTTAAGTATTAGGTAGGGCCCTTTAAGTAACTTTATTTTAAGTATATTATTAAGTAATATTATAAGGTTTATTTAAGTTATAGAGTGTGTTAGATTTATAATTCTTTTTTTAAATTATAGGGTATACTATAATTCTTTTTAATTTTTTAGTATTTTTTATTTAGAGTTATTAAAGTATAGGTAGATTAGTATGTGTTGTTATTTTTTTATTTTTTTTATAAGTAGTATTTAAATATACTTTGTGTAGTTCTTATTTAGTTCTATATCTGTAGTGTATTAGAGGCCTTTAATTATAGTATTAAGTTTATTAATAATCTTATTATTATTATATTTAACCTTTTTATTACTAGGTATTAATAAGTTATAATACGCCTATAGTGTATTTATACTATTAAGTTACTTTATAGCTTTATAGGCTAGTTTATAGTATAGTACTTAATAGAAAACTATAAGGGTTTTTTTTAGGATATTAATAATATTATAATTAAAGTAGCTAGGGTCCTTAGGGTACTATTTTATATTCTCTTTACTATTTTAATAAATAGTATATTTATTACTATAGTATACTATTTATAATAACTTATTATAGTTTTTTTTAAAGATAGTATTAAGTTACTTACTTTTTAGTATAAGTTACTATTATTACTTTTTAAGTTAATAGTAGTTTTTAGCTATATATCTAGACTTGTAATAGTTATAGTACTTAAAAGTGTGTTTTTTATTAAACTTATATTATTTAGTAGTATTAAGGTTTATAGGACCTATATAGTATTTATAAGTAGTACTTTATTAATAGTTATTTTGTTTTTATTAGTTATTTTATTAAGGTTATTATTTTTAGTTCTAATACTAGAATTATTTAAGCTACTATTAGTACTTTTTACTTAAATTAGCGCCTAGTTATTATTCTCCTTTTTTATAGTGTTTTTTTTAAAAATAGTTATTAATTTTAATAGTAAGTTTAGTATATGAAAGGAAATCTATAGGGTAGTTAATTTTAATAAATTTATTTTTAACTTTATTCTTTAGGCTTTAGTAAAATATAAAGATTTTAGATTTTTTAGTAAAATTTAGTTATATACTAATGTATTAGAATTTAGTAGTATAGTGGGTAGTAGATTTAGTTTATTTAAGTAAAGTAAGGTTATACTTAGTTTATTATTTTTAATTAGGGTTTTAGAATAGAATTTAAAGGGCTTATTTAAATTCTTTAAAAGTAGTAAAAATGTCCCTAACTTTATTAGTATAGTAGTTTAAAGTTTTAACTTTAAAAAACTATTTTTAAAATAGCTTAATTTATTAAAAAGTATATTTATAAAGGAATATAGTAGTATAGATAATATACTTAGTATTACTTTTAAAGTTATTATAATAAAAGCTTTAGTAGTTTTTAATTTAAACTAAGAATTTTTTAAGTATTTTAGGGGTTTTATTATAAGTAATAAGTAAGTTAAGTTTAAGTTTTTTATATTTATTATAAATAAGTATTTAATAATATTAGTATTAGTATAGAGTATTTTAAGTTAATTCTAAAGTTATTTATTAGTGTTTTTTTATTTTTTAAGTTAATATTAAGTTTATTAATAATTCCTTAAATTTAAGTAAACTCTTTTTAAGTAGATTAAGTAGCTTTTTAAAGTTTAGTTACGTTTTTAGAATTACTATTAATTAAATTAATAAGTTATTTATTATATTACTTTATTTTTTTAAGTTACTATAAAAGAGTATTAAAAATATCCTTAGTAATAAGAACTTTACTATTTTTATTATACTTAATATTTAGTATAGAATAGTTATTTATATTTTATAACTTCTAAACTAGGTTCTTAGTACTTTATTTAAAGGAGTTAAATAAAGTAAAAGTATACTTAGTATTTTTAAAAAAAGATATTATAGAATACTATTTATTAGTATTAAAAGTTAATTTATTAAATAAAAACTATTAAAATATTATAGTTAATTTTTTAATAATAAGGTTTATATTAATAGAAGTTAAGGTTTAATACTACTAATAGTATTATTAGTTACTAAAGGAATTCTAAGACTTAAAGTACTTAAGTAATTAGTTTAAGTATTTAATAAAAGGGTTATAGTAGTTATTACTAAAGAGTTAAAAGTATTTAAAAATTAATATAAAGTTAATAATTAAAAAACTATAAAAAAAAGAACTTAAAAGTACTTAAGTTTTATTTATATATATGTTTTATTTTTTATAAATATATCCCTTTATTTCTAAAACTAATATTAAGTATATTAGTTTATAACTTTAAACTACTTTTAGTATTATTAGTTCTATTCTAAAACTACTTATTAGTTATTAGTCCTACTTATTATTATATAACTTATATTTTAATTCTTCTACTCTATAGGGTATTCTGTTAATATAGGTTAGTGTTGCCTATTTAACTACTAAGCCCCCTGTAGGGTCACTGTTAGAGGTCTATTAACCAACGGGTTGTAATAAGGAA
Organism: Colletotrichum brevisporum; assembly: GCA_030770045.1. Lineage (NCBI taxonomy): Eukaryota > Fungi > Ascomycota > Sordariomycetes > Glomerellales > Glomerellaceae > Colletotrichum > Colletotrichum brevisporum. The sequence continues at coordinate 9,855,904 of JAUGSI010000001.1, read as the reverse complement.
GCATATCGGGTCCTATAGGACCAGAGGAGGTGTCACAGGAAAATAGTAACTAGAAAGGAGGGTACGGACCTTGCGGGTCTTGCAGAGCAGTTAATTAACTATTTGGGTACTTCTCGCCGTATCAGTGTCGCTCTCGGTCTAGCCAACAATCCATCAATCGTCATCGGCGGCTTTTGCAAGCATCTCTCTAACCTTTGCTGTGAATCCCTCACCATCCTTTACATTGCTCACCGCCACCGTCTTGTCTCTGGACTTCAGCCCCTGGGTGATTGCTAGGTCGGATTTGGGAAGCCCCAGGACCTGAGGGACGCGTCAGTTCCATGAGCAGAAATTCAATGCTGGCGTAGTTGAACGCCCTCTTGATACGTGAGCTGGAGGGACAAGATACCTCGCTCAAGAGTTTCACGACCGCCTTATTCGCCTCGCCTTCTCTCGCCTGCGCAGCAACGCACAGCTCAATAGCGGCGTCAGTCACTGCGGCTACGCCTTCCCGAACCCTTGAAGCGCCCGGCTTGACATGACATTGTAGGTACAAGGTGCCCAGAGGAGATTTCTTAGTGCCCGAGACGAAACGAATGGCTGTCGACGTCATGGCGGATGCTCGATGTTCCAGGGACGAGCGTGGTCGTTTGACGGAGGAAAGAGAGCAAGGTTCGGAAAAGGTTGATGTGGGTGAGTTTGGTGGAGCAACGCTGAATGTGGGACGGCGGAGCAAAAGCCCGCGTTTCGGAACTCAAGCCGTTTTGAGTGTAAGACGGATATCGCCTATGTACCTGCCCAGCTACAGACAGTAAAACCTGGAGCTACGCTTTAAAACTAGCGATACGTAGAATCTTCGACACTAAATCGCATCACATGATTCGTTGTCTCAGTCCCAATTGGATGATTGTATTCTATGTAGTGGGAAATAGTTTGGTGTGTGTGTGAGTTTGTATTTGGTGTGTGTTCATGATTCAATCTGGTATTTCCGTCGTCGCTCGCCAAGCTATTTTCTTTCCAACCTAGCATCTGCTGTCCCTCGCTGATAAAAAAGAAAGGAAGAAAGAAAAGTCAAAAGAAGAAACTCCATGTCAAGTTTACAAAGAGGCTCGTTCCTGGGTCTGGCGCCCGACACTGGAAATGTAATCAGCCGCACCGGTGCCCTTGGCCGGGAGGGTGCGGAGTTCTTTCTGCTGCAGCTTCTCGAGACGGTTCTCGGCCATCATTCGTTTGGTGGTGATTCTCTCAGGGTAGTTTCTGAGGAACATGTTGGTGAAGTGGGTGCCGTAGTGGATGCCCTCCTTGGGAGACTGCCCGACGTCGTAGCCGGGAAGGGGCTTGGCCACAGCCTGGAAGCTGGGCTCATGGAAGTAGGCAAAGGCGAAACGATCGCGAGTGTTCAGGCCGACCTTGTGAGGGGTGGAAGGCAGGTATGAGTTGGTGATATACTGCATGATGTCGCCGGGGAAGACGGTGAAGACGTTGGGGACGGGAGGGACGTAGTGCCAGAGGTCGTCGTCTTCCTTCATGCCGGCGGCGCTCTTCTCCCAGTTGGCGTAGTTCTCGCCTTCGTAGGGAGGACGGATGAAGAGACCTGAAAAGAGAGCGTGTCAGATCACTGACGGTACTAAAGGGGTAGTGCTTGCATGAACTTACCACCAACATCATCCTGGGCAGCGATGACAAGCAGGCCATAGTCAGTGTGAGAACCGATACCGCGGCCCTCCTTGCCCTTGCCGTTGGTGTTGTGCGTTGGGGGGAACCTGTTTCTCATCGTCAGTGAAACGTTCGAATCACGAGGCTGACAGCAGTTCCAACTCACCTAAGGATTCGCATGTGGTGCCAGCCGTCGGCAGTGAGGTTTGTCAGGGACCCAGCGGGAACGTTGAGTCCAAGCTCGGTCAGCTGGAGGAGCTTCTCTCCGCTCTCGCCAAGGTAGTCCATGTAGGTAGTCATGGGCTGCTTCATGTCGTAGTCGGGCCACGGGGCGGGGCCGTGGCAAGGCCACTTGGCGCGGACGCGAGGCTCCGCAAGATCCAGGTCTTTCGTGACGGTGAAGATCTCAGAGTAGTCGGCAATGCCATCCGTGATCTCCTCACCAGAGGCGATGTAGCCGGCATAGCTCTGGGAGTCGACGCAGGCGGCCTTCTCGGCGGGATCCTTGGCGAAGAAAGCCTTGCTGGCGGCTGTTGCCTCGTTGAAGATGGCTTGCTGCTTGTCATTCATGGAAACCTGGAGGATACCGTCACGGCGCCAGGCGTCGACGAGAGCCTTGCCCATGGCGATGTCACCTTTGCTGCCGGTGACCTTCGCTGGGAGTGTGAAGGTCTCGAGCTGGGCAACTGTGGCCTTGTAACCAGGAGGCATCGTGGCGCCCATCTGGGCCAGATTGTGGTCCGAGACTGTTGCCAAGGGACGGGACTGAGTAATGGCGGCCGGTGCCCGCGCCCCGCGGCCAGCCAACTTGCTGAGGGCTTTCGTGACGGCTGACATGTTGGATGACTTGAAGCCTTGAGGCGTCTTCGTATACTATGCAGAATGGGTTGAAGACTTGGGATGGAAATGTTTTCAGTGGCACTGTATTGTGATTCGACTCGACGGACAGTTTTTATCCATCTCTGACCTGCAAAGGTCTTTATACCCGGAGGTAGAAAGCTCAGCCCTCATCCTGCAGGCCGCCAAGTGACCTTGGGTTACAATTCACATGCCGTCGATGCAAAGCCATTGTCTCAGGCTCTCTGATGCTCAAGTTTAGGTTTTCTCGGAATTGACGAGGTATCGTTCATATCTTACACGGAAACTTAATTCTTTCGCGAGGTGCTGCTCGAAGAGGCGGTGATTGCGTCTCGGCGCGGCTCTCATGTCTGAAAGGGAGTAACATCCGTCCAGGTCCCTATGCGGCCCCAGTCAACGTGACGGGCGACGACGATGCTTGGTTGTGTCAGGGGCAGGGGCCCAAGGTGTGGCCGGAATGTGAGAGTGGACCGAGTTGAGGATCTGGAGTTGAAGAGAGGCCCACCGAGTTGCTGCAACAGGGTTCCCGAGGAATCGAGTCAAGACCTTTCATAACAACACACCAACAAAAGACTCCGTGTCTTACTGCAGCAAAATGCTACCACAGTCGTATGTTCCCATGAGACACATCACTTCTCATACCGGCACTTGTATTTGGTCAGACTTATTCACTCCGTTTTGTGACAATACGCCTGGCTTTGAGCCCTTCGAGCGAATGCACTTCTTGCCTTCAGTGTCGAAGAAGTTGCCTACTGCTATCTTGAGGTTCAGGAAGAGCCGTATAAGCGACTCAGGAGAAAGCTCTATCCCAAGGAGCAGGAACAATAGATGATCAGAGCGCAACTTGCATTAAGCCGCATGCCTTGGGCCTGACTTGTCTTGCTTCTTTGGACAGAGCGTGGCTGGTGCGCCTGAGGCGTCTGTCGGTAAATTTGACCAGAGGCTTCGTTCCGGAAGATCATGATTCCTTGCAGTCATCCAGGGCTACTCCTATGAAGTTCTTCCCGCATTACATAGCAGGAGGCTGCGTTGCATTTAGACTTTGATACCTCATCATGTCAAAGGGGGTCTGCCCCAGCAAATACGAGAGTGTATTGATGGAGGTTTGCTTCGGGTTGGTTAGACTCCAAGCGAGGCCGTCTCATCCCGGTTCCAAGCAGCTGGTTTGGCACCGCTGGCGGAACCCAACGGCGTAAACGTTCTTTGATTAGCAAGAACGAGTCATTTCTTAGATGAACGTCAGCGGGATGCCTATTGCCAGACACTTGAGTCTCGTCCTGGATTCCTAGGCAGCTGGCCCTGCTGTTTCTCAGGAGTTCCCGGGCAACTTCCCCGGCCGGTTGCTCGAGTCATTCGACGTGGGGGCCCCAGGACCCTGAGTACGTTACAAAGTAATGATTCGTGAACTGTTGAGATGACTTGTGATCCACAACATCGATCTCGATGCTTGTACTGCCGCTTTTGGAAAAGAAAGCGGGCGTTTGCACGCGTGAAATCGCAGACTTCCCTGCGGACACGATAGGAGCGTGTTTGCTGCGTCTCCGTGCCCGTTGAACAACTCATGATCCTGAGCGAGAGTTGATCGTTGCTTTGGGACATCATCCAAATCATACGACTTTCACGGCGGAGCTCATCTCTCAGTCGATGACAGGTTTTTTGTTGGAGACATTGGTTTGTGACCAGACAGAATCACTGGTTGAAGACTTCTGTCGAATAAGACAGAGTGTGTAGCCAAGTTTCTATTGGAGGCTTTCCAAAGCTGGGGCGCTATCCTTGTAAACCTTAATCCAGCCGGGCACTTTCGCTTTTGACCAGACAAAACCAGGGCTCTAGGTTCCATTGGAGGGGAATGTTGAGATGACAGGCATCGTGCTCGGCGGCTTTCTGGTCCGGACTTGTCCGTCTTGGAGTCCATTTGCTGTGCAATACCACCGTAAATTTGATGAAAGATGTTCCCTCTCAAGTGCGAAACTACTTATGAGACGTCTAAAAGCACGCCTTTCTCGGAGGATTGCATGTTTTCAGAGAATAATGACTTGATAGGCATATAGCACACTGATTTCGAGAGTGAGCACAAAAGGAACAATACTTGTGCCACATGAAGCATCACACACACACTACTCATGCAAAACGAGTGTTGACTGGCCCACCGTTGCCCAAAAATTGCGGTCAGGAATCTGACCGGTCGGCCCGGGCCTCGGGACACGGACATGAAGCTGGGTAATACGTACCTCAATCGACGTGCTCATCACACACGCCTCTCCACTTGAGCCTGACTGAACGATATAGTAGGCTTAATAAACAGTTTTGCTTGACTTCTTATCTCGAGAATCAAAATACTGGTGCAACTATCGTATGCTACAAACCTGCGCCAATTGTCATTGTGTTGGTTCTGTCAACAAAAAAAGAGTGTATGCCACGAGAGATGACCACGGATAAGAGCGAACTAAATCGCTGCTAAGATGAGACGGATCTGGCGTTAGGGAAGGGACCTAGGGAGCCCCCAGTAATGTGGTTTCGGAGCGCAAGTAGGTTTCCGGACGAGAAACCTGATTCATTGACCGTAGTTGCCGACGGGTAACTTTCTATGCCCATCAAGGTGTCGTGGCCCGTTTGCGATAACTCGGTAGAATCTCAGCAACGTCCGCCCATCATCAATTCGCCGGACAACCCCTGAAGGGAGTCATTGATGCCCATGACGTCTCCGCGCAAGCCAGCTACGCAATCCCGTGCCCAGAGTTCTATCTCCAGTCCTACGACATTCAACGTCTCGCCGCGGAGAGGACTCCGTGAACAGTCCGGCATACCGGCATTCACGCACTTCCTGTCTGACCCTCAGTTCGTTTGGTGACGCTCGGTGCGGATCGAGACTCCTCGGTTCAGGCGGGAGCATCGGGCCCACAGACAATCCAATCCACCCGTGCGCCCGCCGTGGGCGCCTGGACTTGAGCGACCGGCAATCGATCGGCGCCCGGAGCCTGAAGGTGACCAAAGTTCGATCCGACAGATTCGATGTGGCTTCGATTCTAACGGGGAGATTGGAAACTCCCTTCACGCTTGGGGGATTACCCCGGTATACATTGAGGGATAATACTATTCTCTCGGACTGTTCCCTGTGGTATTGGTACTTGGCCATAGTAGTGTACATTACTCGACATGTCTAGCGGAAAGAGAGAGTCAAAGAGAAATGAGAGGCTTAGACCTTGTTGCGAACTTGGCTTTCGCTGGCGGCCCGGTACACAGTTCGGGTCCGATTGGGTCATAACCGCGGTATTATAGCCGCCATGCCACGTTGTGAGGGGTTGCGGGTAACATTTCCCGTCTGGCGCGGCTCTGGAAGCAAAGTTCATCAGTTGTTGGAGTAATCCTCCATCCAACAACCACGGAGGTAATGCTTTCACTTCTTCTCATGCCGACATCCCACGCGATGAGTTGACGTTGCAAAGTGCTTATCGGAAATATGGTAAACGTTGAGTGAATACATGTACGTTCACCGAATCCGAAGACATCGCACATGCGACCTCAAGGTCCCTTTACGCACATCGTGTTACACATCGGGTCCACAAATGTATCTGGGCTTCCATCATTCCGTCGGGCTATTATTGTCCGATTACCTCTGCCCTGACTCGAATGTCGCCGGGCACCACACTTGCATAGCCACTGGTGGTGGAGCAGAGGAAAGTATATTTGGAAGCTTTGAGGACCACCGCTTGGAGTAAAAGTTGGGGTCGTTTCTCCTTGCGTATTCTGGTTTGTGATGAAATGTCGACGAAATGGTACGACCGGTTCGGTAAAATGCCGAGAAAGCTCAAATGCTGCAGCTATTCGAAGAGGTGAGACTTTACGCATACCGAATGGACTCAAGACTATACAATGCTCACAACAGATAGATCCCACCGGCTTAATAACTCAGCGCGGCATTTTCCAAAGTGAATTTAACTACCTCCAAAGTCTATCCGGCCTATTCATGTCTAGTGCCTTCGTCATTGTTATGAGGCATTTCATCAGCTGCTAGTCGACTGGCATCATAGCAGTAACGCAATGCTTTTACAAAATGAAAACCACAAAAAAACGCGAAGAAAGGGGCGAGGGCCGCGAGCCATCAACTTGGCCGCTTCTTCCGTTCTGTCATGCTTTTGACTAGGTTCGCTTCATATCTATCCGCATGCTTCAGGGGCACACCGACACAGGTAAGCTTGTTTGTCCCAAAAATCTCGAGTTCGGCATAGAGAACCTTTCCTGTCGAGGAACAGAGTAGAATTGCACTGAGTTTGGAGGATAACTTTCGTCTTGACTTATGACTTCAAGCATGCTTCGCTTTTACTTATGCGGGAGCTTATTTCCCAGTGAAAACGGAGAGGATTGTCCCTATCATCCGACGTCCGTCTGCCGTGAGAAACTTGCGTGCTTCCAACTGATCATCTCATTTTAGCGATTACTGAATTAAATCTTTGGAGAAAGGCTTTTTTTCTTTTGTTCAATTGGACGATGTTGTTGCCAAAAGAAGGCAAGAAGGAACGTGACACAGGCGCGACTTTCGTTCCAGGCCATCTGGTGTACACTACCTATATCCAGATCAGGATGCTGTGTGCAATGACTCAACGCTCGGCTGGAAGACGGAGAATCTCACTCATTGAATCATGAAAGGGCACTACGCCCGTCATGAGCCGATACGCGAGCGCTGAAATTTACTACTTTTGACATGGTTTACCAGGAGCGGTCAGCAAGCCGATCGAACCTTGAGCAAGCTTCGAGAACGGAGGCCTGTGCTTTGCACACACTCATCGGCAACCGAGATTCCACGTGTGCCACAAGTTGTGAGGGCCAGAGCTGTCTTCCGAAGACATTAACTCTGAGCGAGCGCCTAGAGATGCCCAGCAGCCACGTGCTTGTCTGCATGCCAGAACACAGTTTCCTTCTCGAACGCTGCGAGAAGGAGGTTTGAGATATGAAACCTCGGAACCAGCCTCAGTCACATCTAATACTGTGCAGTTACTCAAAGTAATCGATCTTATCGAGCATCTTCGCACTTTGAGTATCACGAATCATTGTTACAGACTGTCGGTTCTATATTTGTCAGTGCCATACTGCGCCCCGGTCTTCGTGTCTGAAATATTCACGTGCCGTGATATCCCCCCTTCTTTCAATTCCTCTCTATCATCTACGAGACTACAAATGACTATCACACTACGATTGTAGCGTTTCTGCTGTCCGTGTTTACTGTATTGTCTAACCGATCATTTCTGAATCCTTTATGTATGCTAGGTAAAATCCCCAGACAAATGAGAGTCAGCTGAAAGCAGACAGGGGAACTTCTCGTGTCAATATCCGTGTAATTTCCGAACAGATGAGCTGGCCCGTGCTATCCGTGGCCGAGGATTTGTTTCTTCACTGTAGACTTCCTGGGTTGACAGCTCGAAACACTTGGTGGAAACAAAACAATCTACACACCCAATGGCAGCTGTTAAACAGCCCGTAGACTATCACTCCACGGAGCCCGGTCCAGAGCAAAGAACCTTCGGCTTGCTCTGGAAATACACCTTCAATGCACAGGCGGCTCTTGAGCATTTTCAAACAGCATATGCTGTAGATGAGTCAATGCTGCCAAAGAAGACATGGTCTTATCGAACGGCTTACTCAGGTTTCAACACTCTCGAGATACTTCAAACGATCCCAACACTCTTTGGCCAGCGGTCCATCTCTGCAGGCCCAGTATTATGAGATGAGCATCTCGGCTGAGAGACATGTTTCCGCTCGTGTTGACTCGACGATAAGATTAGTATCTGTAGATTTGTGCTCTACGCGCCACTTGGTGCAGAAGGCTTGCTGAAGTTTGACGTATTAAATTTCCTTCGAGAGAGGACATTCCCCTGTAGTCTTCCTGGCAGGGGGCACTGTTTTAGCCTTCTGCCAAGGGCGCCGAGGAAATATCATTATCTGATACTTTGATGCCAGCCTTCGTGCTTTGGTTTTCCTGGGTTTAGGGCCCGCGTTGGTGACAAATTGATGGGCTCATTGTCTCGGTATGGTTTATGTTGATCACAATGTCAATTACGTATGAATAGACATTAAGCCTTACAATAAGTTCATGACTTGAACATGGTTTCTTTCTCTTTTTCACTTTAGATGCTGGTCTCCATACCTTTTCCATTCCTTCAGTCGAAGTCTTGAGAACTAACAGAGCATGGTCCGAAACCTTTGGCGAAATGCCGCTGTGAACGTTGCCCTTTTTCATGTTACATCATTTTATCGGCGTAGGAACACACTTCTTTGGAGCAGGGTATCTAAGCAGAAGTCGTGTCGTTCCTCTGGAGAGACCATGAGACCCATCCCAGCACGAAATTAGTGACTGGAAGCCAGTATGGCAACCCAGCCCTCATCTGGCTCCAGAATCCAGAAGAAGTCAAGAAACTGCCGAAGGAAGGGTGAAAACCGAGCCGCTCGTTTGGGGGAAAGCCAGCAGAAAGCCTTCTGCCACCATCAGAATGCCGATATATCGCATGTGTAGCCTGATCGTTCGGGGGTCTGTGAAAGGATAAACCGGGTGGAGGTAAGGAGCTGTGATTTGCGACTTGCGGTAGACCCTCTCGTGCAGAGACTTAAATGGCCATGGGCCGATTCTCGGCCAGCCGCCGATGAAGTATTCAGCTGCGAGGATGATGCGTGCGGCAGTCGAGAGGGAGGCCATAATCAGTAATAGTTCGTTTGGCGTTCTGGTAATATTCGTCTTGAGCGATTATAACGCATAAAATTCAGTGGAGGTGTAAAAGAACATGTCATAAGAATTTCAGCCGAACATGGTGTTGAGTAAATGTGACAGGCCAGAGATTTGGTGGTGGTGAGGGGTTGAGTCGATGATGTAATAATATGTCTCTCTCATAAATTGGCATATCAAAAGATCAAAGTGCCCCCGCGAATATACTAGCGTGAGTCTTTGGGCTGGCCGTCCGACCTCCTGTTCTGCGTGAGCTGCAATAGCGTTGCCAGAGTCTGGGGAGCATAACAGAAATCACAGTCTTGCATGTACCTACGTTGAAGCCACGAGCAATTCATTCGCCCAGCACCGCGGTAGCCAATAGACATTATGACGGGTTCAATCGCCGATTCCGGCCACTGACACCTATCACAAGAAAAGCCCTCCCAAGTAGCGCCCGTCACTTTCGCACTCCTAGTTAGTACAGCCGAGTTCCGACCACTACGTTCGAGAGGAACTCCGATTGCCAAGTAATTCAGCCCAGGATTGTTGTCGATTTCGCTCAAGTTCATGATTTTGCCACGCCAGGGACGACCCGCCAGTTCCGGGCTGCAAAGATTAGTTCTCTCCGCTAAGTGCTACTGGCCTGTAAGGAATTAGGGTTGCACATCGCAGCTCCATGAACCTTGCCTCGGCTCCCGCTGTCGTCAACAGTTTCAGCAACGCTTGATGACCTGTACGCAAGACTCATTCGTCGATACGGACTTTGCTCCCTCGTTATCTCGATAAACGAACCAAAACCCAACCGAACGGCGCTGTGGCTTGTTCAACGACAAAGTCCCAGCACGAAAATGTGGTGCGAAGAAGAGGCTGGCTTGACTTCTTCACATTTTGAATAGTATTTTGACGGATGTCCTCAGTCATACTATTCCAATACGTTTATACAGATCCTCTGAACTCAATGCTGGTTTCGAAGATGGATGCACATAAACATTTGAGCCTAAACATAATAGATCTTCATATCTGAATTTACAATGATAAATATGGTTCTTACAAATAGTTGTAGGTCGCTCAAAGGTGGACCCAGCTAAAGGTTGGTGCCTCTGTGTGTTTCACTCGCCGTACAACTTAGGTAGATAGTTGCCTTGAATTGTCGCCAGGGCAACTGAGCATGCTAGTCACCGAGAATCCGTTACGGCGTTACACGTCCTTAATCTTGAAGAATTACCATGTCTAACCTGAGTGAGGACAATACAAATGTTGTGACCCAGGCTATAGAAGATCTCGTGAGAGGGCTAACCCGACTACCAATAAGATCGAGCTTCGGAAATCAAGGCTAGAGGTCATAGAAGTTGCTAACTTGTTTCAGATGCATGAGTCAACACTAGTATTCTGCAGTGTCAGATTCAGAATTGAGGCCAATCAGTAGATGCATGCTTCCACCGCAACCCATCCCTCTCCGTCACAGCCATTAGTTCTTCTGGTGACAGACTGCCGGATGAACAATGTATCACATTTTGTGATATGTGTGCATGGGTGAAGATTACGAGTAGGAAATCAAGCCTGACTCACTTCAAACTGAGGCCAATGTCAGCAGACCATTTGAGGCCAATTTCGATGACGCAACCGCCCTTTGCATACCCGTGCCTCGTCTGCACTTCGCTACCAGAAAAGAAGAACATAAATACCATTCTTGTTTCCCATTATTTGAGTGTTAATCTTTCTTCCCTCTCCATCCCAGTGCAGTGGCGTACGCAGACCAGTGAGGCTTTGGCCGAGGTTGTGTCCTTGCTAGAGGTGGCTTTACGAGAAGAGACCATGACTTCCAGCTGGCTTCGGCGGGCTGGGGAATTTTTGAAACATTTTGAGACCCTTTGTGGGTATATCTGTTGAATTAAAGCTACGTTGTCGGTGTAGAAGTGCGCTACTCTATCAAATGTTAGGCTTCGTCCCTCACAAGCAAATCGTGCGAGGTGATGGACAGAACGCTCTTCCACCGACAAAGGTTCAGCGTGTGTGTCTCCAGCAAGGACTAATTTTATGTCTCAGCTTCGCCGGCAGCGCCCATCAAGGTCGGCAATCGCAGGGCCGTCGTTGGAACCGGATTGCGTCAGTTTCCTACATGTACTTCAATTTGTGAAAGTCTCACTCGTACCACCTAGTCTACGTTTGACGGTCATGTATTGCACAGAAATCGAGCTGCAGACCTCGATTCAACGTCGACTTCGCCGAGCAAACGGCGAATCTCGCCAAACCTGCCTCTCCTGGGCCAGGCCAACTGCTCGCTTAAAGCTCCGTTGTCTGCTCGTCGTTGATTGGCTGCGCTCGTCGGCAAGGGGCCATGGGTGACGAAAGATGGCAAAATTGTTTTCGTCGAGCACAAAGAAAGAGTGCTTCCAAGTATTACGTTGGATACCGAACACGATTGAACGTAGCCGATCTGTGTGGCTACTAGCTACGCCACCAAATCGCGCGGGCCGAGGCCGGAACGCTTTTGGCAAGTGCCGACAAGCGGGGCCGCGTCGGAGCCGGGCACGGAGAAGCCGCCGGGACACGATGGGGACAGCGTTTAATTATTCTCTCGGCATGTATTCGAGCGATAAAAGCCGCAATACAGTTGGGACTCGTGTCTCAAGGCTATCGGACTTTAGCGGACCGGGTGTTTAGCCTCTTGACGCCTTTCAAATTCCATGACAAGCACCAGACCTAGACTTCGATCATTGCGTACCTACCAAGGTGCCTGTTACTCGGGCGATACCTAACTCAAGAAGCCTCAGGACTTCATAATGACGAGTTCACGGCAGAGAAAAGAGACAAAAAGCCTCTTATTCCAGAATTTGAGATTCAGCATCCGAAAGCATTGGATCCCGGCCGGTGAACTCCGACGAGGCCGAGCCAGCAAGCCTTTCCTCAGATCGTTGGCCCTACCTGGCTCGTCTTGGCGTAAGGTATAGGGCAGAAGGTCTCACTACGTCCGTACTCCTCGACTAATCTTGGCACCTTGGGTTCTAGAATTCGTGTGTGGTCCGTTGGTTTGTCGCGCCTGGCCAAGGGGCTAGTTCCCGTTGCGAAGGCGGAAGCACACAAGAGTCTCGGCAAACTGATCCACGTGTCTCTGGGTCTAGCTCTCGGCTCCTGCCCCTCGTAATTCGACCGTCACAGACCCCGAAAAAGTACAAGGAGGACTTTTGTATCTATTGACTAGATTCACCCGGGCATAGCGGCTTGACCTACGCGTCGATGAGCCTCGATGTGGCAGGCGATCGTCGGAATTCCCTCAGAGACCCCAAGACTGGCGGATGAGATCGGCAAGGAGGATTCAGTATCAATACGCACGAAACTGAGGGTGCGATAAAGCTGAGCCCGGAGTTATGCTCTTTGCCCGACGTATATCTGGTTGTTTTCATTTCCTCTTCTGGAGCGTCGCTCAGGAATAACACTTTGCTTTCAAGAATGTGTCCGTGTTTCCTATCCCGGCCGGAGAGGATAACGCCGTATAGACAGCTTCCCGAAGTATGTACCTTGTCAAACAATTGGAATTGTAGGTAGGGAAGGAAATTGCGGAGATGCGTATGCAGACATGTTTTGACATACCTAACGACGAGAAGATGGTTTCGATGGGGAGATCTTATTTATCACCCCCTTCTCAAGTATCTGACACCCCTCCAGCTACACCTACGTGGCTAGGCGTCCCGAAGTTAAGAGCTATATAGCCTTATTGTTTTCTCTTATTGTTCTCGTCGTTGTTGTCATATGTTATTGTTCTTGTCATTTGTCGTCGTTGTCGTCGTCCGTTGTATAGTAGAGATGGCCCCGGTGCCCCGACCACCAGCAGGCACCATGGCACCATACGAAGGGATGAGTGGCTCAAAACCCCTCAGTTTGTCAAATTTCAATGCGTTCAAGACATTAGTTTGCGTCACGCTGAGAACGACAGGCCAGTGGCCGCCGAGACAATTTCTCAGGATTTCAAGTCAGCCATAGGAACCCTTAAAAGACGCTAGGACCCGCTGCCTGATCCTAGTCCAATTCTCTGCCGCCGATGTGGATAGGCCAATCGAACGACACATCTCACCCATCCGGTCAGGTCTATACGGGCGTCTTTGGTAGACGCACCGTCCATACATGAGGCCGGCATGCTATCATGAACGCTAAGTGACGGGCGCGTTCGTATGGGGTTCAGTTGGGCCTACCACTTCCGAATCCGGACGATGGATCCGGCATCGTAAGCAGTGCTAGCCGGAACTCACAGTACGGAAACGGGCTTAGTCGAATGTTTATGCGGCACCAGGGGTCGGTTTGTCTTAGACTAGTCATTTGTCGGATTCAGCTTGCCGTTCGTGCCTTTTACTTATAACGGCAAGCGACCTGCATCTACGGTAAAGGACCGCTGTCCCGGGACGCAATGTTGAAGATGTGACGATGGATGATGGCTCACTTCCCGACCCCGAAGGCTGTAACGATCATAGTGCGTCAACCCCCTCTCGAAAGCTCCCAACGATCTCGCACGAATAACTCGCTAACATGATTCCTCGTACGGACTTAGACCACAGGATGGCTGCTCATCCTCACCTCGGGAGCAGTCCTTGCTGCGTCCCTTCATTTGCGAATCAACATACAAGGACGGAGGCTACTCACGAGCGACATTTTCTTGTGCCTGGCATGGTGCTCGGCGGTTGCAACGGCTTCGTTCGATATCCAATTTACAGCTATGGGTGTGTTGAGGCAACACGTCAAGATCACCCTGGATGGCTACGATGGCAGCGACGATGACATAATGTTCGTCATGAGGGTAAGAAGCCCCAATAGTGTGGACACCCCCATACTGCGAGAGCGTCGAAAACGCAGCGTTTGAACGCGATTTGGAACTCGAGACTAACATCGGCGATCGCGTAGTTGTTTTGGGCCAGCAGCATACCTTTCTTCACGACGTTCTATCTGTGCAAGGCTGCACTTCTCGCCGTCTACGTTCAGCTCTTCCCAGTGTTTATGCACTACCGGAGGATGCTTGTCTGGGCAACTGTTGTGTATATTGGTCTCGCGTATTTGACCAGCATGATACTGCTGTTTACCATCTGTTTGCCTCTCAGCAAGAACTGGTAAGTGCTCGTGGCGCACTTAACCACGCATGAACAGGGTTTAACGGACGTTTCTTTTCCAGGGAGGTTACAGATCGCGTCGAGGCCACCGATGCGGTCATGTGTTCTGCTTCTTCACCCGCGATCGTTTTCCAGGCCGGCTGGGCGTTACATTTTTTTGGAGATATTCTTGGTATGTCGAAACCCCTATCCTCTCAAAGCCCCAGCCCTGACAACGTACGCAGTATTTGCTCTTCCGTGGCTTATACTTCCCGATTTGAAAATCAGAAGAGCTCTCAAGATCGGCGTTTACTGCACTTTCGCCCTTGGCATCATCAACATGACGTTTTCCCTCGTCAGATTCATTACCATTCAGACCGCTACCATTGATGATTTGCCCTTTGGTCTGGTTCGTACGTGCACAGTTCCCCACGACTCTCGTTGCCTGTTGTCATTGCTGACTTTTATTGCGTTTTGGTTCAGAGCTCTGGAGCGAACTAGATGTCAACATCGGCCTTCTGGTAGCCACTTTACCATCTTTGAGACCGTACTTCCGATCGAACCGAAATACAGGCTCTTCCGACAAGTCGAACAGGTACAACTGCAAATCAACAATCAAGACCCCCATGCGAACTTCATACATGGCAGGCTTCAACTTCACGACCATACCAGCCACCCGGGCAAGCCTCGACCTTGAGCAAGCTGCAGCAACTTCGTCCGCACAGTCGCAAAAGTCAAGTCTCGAAGAACAGCCTTAGATTCTCGACATCATAATCGCGAGGAGCCTCTCTAATACCCCAGCATAGCATTTGTTTTCTCGTGGATATCCGCACAGACATATCAGTCCGGATACCTGTCATTCAAAGTAATATCGCACAAAACCAGCGTTTGTGTGAGTGTGTGCATAAGCAATGGATGAACGAACGAACTAGCCATGACTAAGTCCCATCGAAGCATTTTCACAGCGGGCTATACTAGCATTCAAGTATTATTGTAAATTCGGTTCGAAAGTACCTCATGAAGATAAGAAATTCTCTGGCACTATTCCTCTGCCTAGTACACCAGTGACCATCGTTCCATGCCAGCACTGAGACGCCGTATCCGGTGCTATCTTTCCTTTTGTGACATCATTCCTGATCATTGACCGTGTTGATCCATGTTATTGACGCAAGCAAAGAAGCCAAGCATGATCTGACAGTGGTTGGACAATCCTTTTCTGTCTGGATACTGGATACGTCCCAGATGACGCCACACTTCAACTTGACCCTAAGCCTTAAGTAGCCTCCTCCAAATTCTCCCAGGGCAGACACTTAGGCGGTCCCTTGTGGCATCATAGCAATATGGAGTGGTTACATCGTGATTCAAGAAAGGAAAAGAAACGTCAGGTGACTAGTACTCAATAGAAATTCTCATATGTTCCGTCACACAGGGAATTCCCAGGATTTTCATGCCGACAACGGAAAGATTTCAATATTACATAGCTGTCGTAGTCACTGTCTGTAATTCACCTTAGACGTTAGTCCAACTCCAATAAGAGCCTCGCGATGACAGCGGAACCTTATCTTCTGTCTCGAGAAGGCCACATCCGTCTTCCTCAGCTTTAATTTAGCTCGAACACCGGAAAATCGAACGAGAGTCTGGGCGACAAGACATTCATGAATGCCAAGAAGAACGCAGAAGCAATATGATTATCCGTACACTACAGGGGATTGGATGTTCCCCCGGTCGAACAGTATGCAGCGATGCCGACGGCTTGGATTTGACAAGCCGTCACCTGCTGCCGATATGCACAAGGTGCCAGGGGGAACGGAGCGTGAGACAGCAATCCTCCACGCTGCTGCGCATGGCACTTTTGATCACGTCCTCGTGTCACCGTCCACCATCCACCGCGCAGGGTAACAAAAGTGGGAATCCCAGCCAGGTGATTCTGAGCAGAGTCCACCGCATCACGACTCATGCTCTCTATCCACTCCGGTCTGGACCTCCGGTGACCACTCTCACATTTGGTCTAGTTTCGACCCAATTAGTGATGAGTACCCTGAAAGTTTAAAGGGTGCGATTTCCCGAGCGAACTGGACAATGCCGTCTTTCCCACCAAGGAGAAACCGCAACCTACCCCTCCTGGAAAACCGTACGACCCGCGCGCGCGCGCAGGCTATGCTGCCACTAGGCTGAACGACCATGTCACCCGTAAATTAACGCAGGGAGCCGGAGCCGACGATAACGGGCCGCGGGCAGCGTCAGCCCTGGGAATCGTACGGCGTTCGTCCAGCATCTCTGTGGTCCCGACCTGTCTTTCGCTCACTCCGCGGCCTGGGCTTGACTCGGGCGAATGAGACGGCGACATTACAACATGGAGTCTCCCTCAGGGCCATGGAAGGGGGTTGCCGAGTCTGAGTGGCGGGTTTCTGATTGAGGGAATTTGGACGCTAGTCTCTCGAAAACACTTTACAAGATGCCCAAGGGGTAAGGCTGATAGAGTGCAGGATTCGGACATGGTTTCTTTTGGCGAACTTCCCATCCGGCAAAGCCTCTTGTCGGGCCGCGCCTTGCTACCTTCTACATTTGGCGGTTTCTAGATGTCATCGTAGCCGACATCCGTTGAGCTAGTACTTTTGCTTAACGGATATAAAGAAGCCTAGGCTATCCTGAGAACTGGCATCTTTGATCTTCGCTTCTCATCGCAATCTTCCCTGAACTCCGGACGATCAGCGTTCCCCTCCCTCAAGATGCACGGTCTTCTTTCCCTCGGCGCGGCCCTTGCCGTCATGATTCAGGGGTCCAACGCTGCTACCAGCGCTGTTGCCTCATGGTACGGCGGCAACTTAAACGGGGGAAACTGCCTGTTCTCTGGCTACACCTTGCCGTCTGGTGTCCTTGGTACCGCTTTGTCCCACACCAACTACAACGGCAACTGCGGCACTTGTCTCAACGTTAAGGGACCCAAGGGAAACACCATCAAGGTGATGGTGAGTTGAAGCAAGCCTCTGAGCAGACGAACGCATCAATCTTACCGGGGGACTAGGTCGTCGATAAGTGCCCCGAGGGCTGTGGGGCCGGGCAGCTCGATCTCTTCCCCGATGCCTTCGCCAAGCTCGACAACCCAGACAAGGGTCTGATCAACGTGCAGTGGGAACAGGTTCCCTGCGGGATCAGTTCGCCCCTCACCGTCCGCAACAAGGAGGGCACGTCCAAGTGGTGGTACGTATACGGAGCAGTCTCCCGCGATGATATCCTTCGGTTCAAATCGCTCACAGACGCACAGGTTTTCCATGCAAGTCGTGAACCACAACTATCCAGTCACCAAATTTGAGGTCAGCGCCGATGGCGGCAAGACCTGGCAGCCGACCGTCCGCCAGGACTACAACTACTGGCAGAGGAGTAGCGGCGATGGCTTCGCCGTCAACACCGTCAGCGTGCGCGTCACGTGCTCCAACGGCAAGTCGGTTGTCGTGAACAACGTCGGCACAAAAGAGAAGGCGCAGTTCAAGGCCTCTGGCAACTGCTAGAGCTAGTTTCACGATCTCTCAGCTCCACGTGCCGGACTTGTTGTAGCCGAAGGCCCTATGACTTGAGAAACTTACCTCTTCATTTGTACATACTTGAGATTTCTGTATATATTTAGTACCTATCGATAGCGTCAGCTATTGTCCCACAAACCCACCTTGGGCTTTGCTTGCCAAGACCTAGCTGCTGCATGTTGATGTAGACGCTCACTCCCGTGTTCAAGTACCATTACCTTACCTAGCTACTTACCTTGAAGTTGTCGAATTGCGTGTAGCAGTTGTTAAATTGCATAGCCTTTAGGGGATTTTATTCTCCAATCCGACCAAGTGGTTTGGCTCTCTATAACAATAACAACGACGGCCACGGACGACAACGAAGGACGATAGAGACGACGGACGACAACAGTAGAGACGACAATAACAATAGAGACAACGATGATAGTAGTGACTATAGGCCTACAGAGCCTTTGATAGTATTGATCCTAGAGAAAGTACTTAGGGACGCCTAGCTATGTAGTTGCCGCTAGAGGGGGCGTTGAATAGTTGAGGAGAGGGCGAAGAATAAGATTTCCATAGATTTGAGTCCGCAGCTTCACAAATCGCAACAGCGGGTTTCGGCTGTTGAATTACGCGCATATTAGTGCGTATGCTGATAGAATAGTCTAAGTGCCTAAAAGCGCGATTTTATTAACGGGGCTTTCAGTCATTCAGTCCATCAAACAAGTACAATATCCCGCAAAGTCGAAGATGCATTAACGGCTTCCCCGCCCATGATGCCGTGCACGTAGCATTCGCCAATAAGCCTGAATCTGCCCTCTCCTCCGGCCGCCCTTAGGAGAAAAGGGACATTACAGCCGTCCAAGATCCATATCTGGTCTCCCATTTCCAAATGTTCAGCAAATAATCCAACATACCCCTTCTCAGTCAACCCCAATTTCCGGTTCTTGACTGCATTGACCATCGCCGTGCGGACCTTTCGGAATGTATCACCGGCTGATCCTGGCTTTCGCGACTCGAGCTTCGTCTGGTCCAGCCCACCGCGGCCTGGAGGACGGTTTTGTCTTGCCGTGTAGGTCTGCCCAGGGAGCGAATTCCGCCGTCCCGTGCTCAGGTCGAGGATGTGGCTGACGATCTCCTCGAAGGAATCCGGGCATCCAAATTTGTCAACGTCGCTCTTTCCAGCCACTATGGTCTGCCAGAACACCGAGAATAAGGTCTCCTTGGTTGGGTACTCCTTCACTTGCGACAAAAACGCAACAACGTCTAGCAGTGTCCTGTTTTCGGCAGTAGGGTTAAGCCAGGGCTCATCAAAAAGGCCGCTCGACGTGACGAGGATATCAAAAGACATCCCTCTCACCAGCAAGTCCGTGGGTCTTTGGCTGTCAACAGTCGGAGTCTTCAAAAGCGTATTCAAAAACAATCCGTTTGCCTTGAAGTAGGTGTCAGAAAATACTGAAAAGCCCAATGCGGTCGTTCGTCGAGGTTGTCGCCAGTCAGGGACCCATGACGGCAGCTCGGGGGAATGGTGGTCCACAGACGATAGGATTGAACTTAGAGACCAATATGCCGTAGTTGAAGACAAGTGATGGAGCATGACGTTGTGGAATAGTTCGGTTGCCGGAAAATCGTTCGCGTAGCTGATAGGGATCGCGGTCTTGGCCTGGCCACAGATCCCGTACAAGCCATAGATTTGGTCTCTCGGATCAAAGGTTTGCGCGCCTCGTGACTTGACCAACAAGTGAAACATATTGGGGTTGGTTTCGAGATTCCAGGGTTCCAGATTTTCCCTCATTTCGACCAACTCGCATGCTCGTTTGCATACATCTCCCCGGCTCTTCTCAAATCTCGGATCCCTCGCGAATTTCTGCTCCAGCCATCCAGATATGCCAGTCGATACCAGCTGTAAGCATGCTTTGGCAAATACTGCCCATGTGATGTGACTGTTGCCGCACACTATCCAGGGCAGATATGATAGTATGACTTCCTGGATGATCCAGAGCCGCGTGAACCACGGCCGCGACAGCAGACCCCACAGAGCTGCCCAGTCATTAGATTCTGGACCCGGCAAACACAGTCGCACAAAGTCCTCTGGCTGTGTGGGCTCCTCATCTCGGAATTGCAAACATCTGTGGATATCATCGAAGAGCTTAACTGCAGAATCCGAATGCTCGCTTGGTTCGCCTAGCCAAATAATCGTATTTGAGGCATAGTGGTAGATTCGTGACATCAGTGGAATCTGTTGACTCTTTTCGTCCAAATCGTCCTGGTTGATGCAGATCTGATCTATCCACAACACGATCGATCGATCCTTCTGGCGTAGGTAGCGTAGAGCGCATTCAAGCGACTTGGTGATCCTCTTTATACAGCCATCGCATTCGAACAATCCTTCGTAAACCGCTGGGCCCCACGTGTAGCTCAGTGCTGTATAGGATATCGGGGTTGTGAGATCGTTCATGGACAGCGCCAGTCCGGCGGAGTAACGGTCCCTTGGCTCGAACTCGACGGAGCAATGGTGTAGGGATCCTTCCAATCTTTCTTCTCCCTGCCCCGACTTGATTTCCAACACTCGGATCTCATACGGGTCGGTGATGGACTTGTAGAGCTTGTGCTCCTCGCCGGCTTTTGTGGCAGCAACTGACGTGGTTCCTGCCCAAAGATGTATTTCTCTTCTTATTTCCTCCGTCATCTCTGTATGGTCGTCGATGTCCGCGAGTCTGAAATCTGGATATAGCTCCCACGTCTGACGCAGATATTCAGGGGCGAAAAGGGTCCGAAACCAATCTTCGTGCGATTCACCCATGTTTGGTGACACTGGGGCCGGACGTCCAGCTAAGAGTCGATGCTTTCAACAGTGAAGACAGCCAGCAAGGAAGATAAGTCAGAGAATGTAGAAATCAATCATGGCGAGCAGCAGGGCTTTCTCATTAAGTCACAAAAGAAAGATGACAGAAGCAGGCTGGTACGAAATATCCGACGCGAACATCCGTGCCACATTGGCATTTGCACCCCCAACCTGGCCAGTAACTCAGGCATGATACGTGGACAAATAAAATCCTGATCCTCATCAGCCACTGCAACACCAGACTTCTACTTCATGCATCATCTAAGACAATGCGCTAGAGGTAGGTCACGTAACAACCATTGATTGGTACTTCGGTGAAGGTCGCAATCGACGAGTCGAGGAGAGACGACATAGGTGGCCTCAGGGAAGCAATAATCACTTATCAATGTGTGTCGCACGGGGGTTTCGTCGTTACTTTAGTCTGATGACGGAGTCAGGGGCTGCAAGTGCCGGAATAGACTCGTTTAGTAACGACGACGCATACAGGTCGCTAGATGAAGGAGAAGTCTTGGAGCGCCTGATGTTGAATTACTAGCCGCTCTCGCTCAAGCGCACCCTTTCGAAAAGAGGTTCCATTGTCCCCTGGAAAGCTTTAGTTAGACCCAGGGCTCCCGTCCCAGCGGCACCGGGCTCCCCTCCGGGCCACTGGTCCGTCCGTAAGACAGCTGGTGCCGGTCCTACGCACGTAGATACGGCCGAATCCATTGCCGGTGCGGAATACAACCTCCCGCACCCTTTCAGCTGGATTCGAATCAATGCGAATTCTCAGCACGGTCTAGGTGTTTTTCTTACACAGCGCAGTGGTCATCAGTCGCCGCCAGCCATACAGATGTGCCGCTAGCCAAAGGTCACCGCCCATTCGCTGGGCATACGAGGAGGAGAGACATTCCTGCTTCCAGAACCGGTGCCAGCAGAATCACGTGCATGCAGCTGAGGGAGAGGGGTTTGTTCTCGCGAAGAGGCAGACCGCTCGTATGGGATTAAATCTACTGGGCTCCTGGAAGCATTAAAGCACCAGACGACTTATCGAAAGGCCCAGCCGTCTCGCAGATATAACCAAGATCACAAAGTGCTATTCGAGAGGCCAAAATGTCAGCATCCGCTCCCTTGGCTGC
Organism: Colletotrichum brevisporum; assembly: GCA_030770045.1. Lineage (NCBI taxonomy): Eukaryota > Fungi > Ascomycota > Sordariomycetes > Glomerellales > Glomerellaceae > Colletotrichum > Colletotrichum brevisporum. The sequence goes on along the minus strand of JAUGSI010000001.1, from coordinate 9,834,176 downwards.
CCCCGCGCAAGCGGCCGCACCAGCCAACAACCAGCCCGACCATGAAGTCGTCATTGACGTCGATGACCAGACCGTGAGTACCCCTGCTATTCCATCGTGGATGATAGTGCAGTCACTGAACAACCAAACAGGACGATGACAGTGCATCGGAATCCAGAGCCGTGAGTCTCGGCTGAGACAGCCCTCGACGGGGTTCAGCTTCTTCACATTCTAACAGCAAACTGCATGCAGCCTAGCATAGCGTCTTCGAGCACCAGCGTCACCAGCTCGATCTTTGACTACCGAGAGGAGAACGGGAGGACCTATCACAAGTATAAGGATGGAAGTACGTTTCGACTCACACCCACAGTGCACACCTTACGACCAGGGAGGCTAACATGATCATGTAGAATACAACCTGCCAAACGACGAGAGGGAGAACGAGAGGCTCGGTAGGTCTCCCGCGGCTCTACACAGAGCCAAGCCCGTGTCTTCTGATCTCGCTCCTGACATCTCGCTTGCTAGACCTGCAACACAACATGTTCCTGCTCACATTCGAAGACAAGCTGGGGACCGCTCCCCCCAACGACAAGGGCGCCAAGGTCGGGCGCGTGCTCGACGTGGGCACCGGCACCGGAATCTGGGCCATAGACTTCGGCGACGAGCACCCTGAGGCTGAAGTCCGGGGCATCGACCTCTCCGCAGTACAGCCAGAGTTGTAAGCCGCAAAACCCCCGGAGACGATCCCGGATCGGGAGGATCTTGGTCCCCATCATTGTCGGCTGACCACTATCTATCCAGCACCCCTCCCAATGTTAGGTTCGAGATCGACGACCTCGAAGAGTCCTGGACCTACTCGCAGCCGTTTGATTACATCCACAGCAGGACGATGAACTCATCCATAAGCGATTGGAGGACATACATCCAAAAGTGCTACGAGTGAGCGAAGCAATCCCCCCCCCACCACTCCTTCCAAGCCGGGCAGCAAGACAAACTCACACCCTCCGAAATACAGCAACCTCGCCCCGGGCGGCTACCTCGAGCTAAACGAGATAGACCTCCTTCCGCTCTCCGATGACGGGACGCTAAAACCAACCTCCTCCATCCTCAAGACGGTCAGCCTCCTGGCCGAGGCATCCCGCCAGCTCGGCGCCGCGTACCAGGACGTCAAGGAGCTCAAGTCCGTCATGGGCGAGGCCGGCTTCGCCGACGTGACGATGCAGCGCTTCAAGTGGCCGACGAACGCCTGGCCCCGGGAGCGGCGCTACAAGGAGCTGGGCGTGTGGAACAACGAGAACATCAGCGCCGGGTGGGAGGCCATCTCCATGGCGCCCCTGACGAGGGCGCTGGGCTGGACCCGGGAGGAGGTCATTGTGCTGCTGGCCGAGAACCGCAAGGAGTTCAACGACACGAGCATCCACGCTTACTTCTCCATGTAAGGTCTGCCCTGATTCGCCGTAACGCCGTGTCCCGGCCCCGGCGAAGGTGTATCGCCATCTATGGAGAATGTTTGCTGACGGCCCGCAGTTGGTCCATCTACGGCAAGAAGCCGGAGGAACCCACGAAGACTTCGGAAGGAAGTAATTAGCCAGACCGGGGAGCGCTCCACCGGTTTTGTTGTGGCGCGCAAGTCGAGCTTGTATGTGTAATGTAGCTGTCACCGTAGGATGACGCACAAGCTGGCAGTCTCTAGTATCCGACACCCCCTCCAGCCACAAGTACGTGGCTAGGTGTCCCGAAGTTAACACCGGGAGCTATCAGGGCTATCATTGTCGTCCGTTACTGTCGATGTTGTCCGTCGTTGTTGTCGCTGTCTATTGTCGTCCGTCGTCCGTCGTCCGTCGTCCGCGTAGAGTAGAGAGCCAAGCCACATAGGGGTGTTAGATACTAGAAAAGGGGGGTGGTGAATAAGATCACCCTAATACGAAGAGAGAAAACCATGAGATCTATACAGCTCCCATGCACACAGTATGGTTGTTTTGGAGTAAACCGGCCAGAGTGCTCGAGATTCATGGAAAGACAAATCATGTGCAGGACCACTGAGTTTAGCAACCTCGTCAATGTCTCGCGTTATCTAATACACACAGAGTCGCAAGGCTCAGCTATCACGTACACACTATGCCGCCTTTGGCCTCCTTTCCAAGGAGTCATCGGCAAGCCCTCACTCGTCGACGACACAGGCATAAAAAAAAGGAAGCAAGTCTATCATCACCGCCTGAATCGTGTGCGGAGGGCCCACCCTTCCTAGCGCCATCCCGTCCATTATGGAGCCAGAAACCTTGTCGCCGATGATTCGCAGTACAGAGCCGGCAAGCGTCGGCAAGCGGAGTCGATACAGCACAGTAAGTAAAGGAGTTTTTACATGCCCTCGAAGTCGCCGCCCAGGTCGTCCTCGTCCAAGTCTCCCTCCTGTATCTCCTTCGCCATCTCGCGCTCTCGTTCGCGTGCTTCTTGGGCATTCTTGAGCTCCAGGCGGTGCTGGTTCATGGGGAATCGCATGGCCTGTTTGACGAGTCGCGTTAGTCGCCAGTGATTCGGTGGTGGGGTCAGTGCCAACTTACCTTGACGCTCTCGTCGTGCAGAGCCAAACACGCGCGAATTCTGTCGTGGAACGCCTCACCCGGCTCTCGCGTAGCGTAGACATCACCGACCTCCTTGCTCTTCATGTAGCCGTGCTCGCGATCCAGGGTGGCCTCAATGACACCGTCGCGAATGGCCTTGGCGACAATGTACTCGGCAGACTCTTCGCTCCCAAGGTCAAGGCGGATGCAGATGTCGCGCAGGGAGATGCGAGAGTACGACAGAGACATCATACGAATACCCGTCTTGATGACGTTCTGGCGCAGGCGGAGGATCAAGCTGTAGGTACCGTCTCGGCGGAAGGTATCGGCGTGGTCTGCGATGATGGTCTCGAAGTTCTGCACCTTACCCACGCGCACGGCCTGCACAAGGAGGAAGTACGGGTGCAGGGCAAGCTCGAGGGTGGGCTGGCGGAAAGTGGAGCGCTCGGGGATGTCTCCCATCAGGAGCTCAACAACGAGAAGCAGCTTGGTCGCGGTCTGGGAGAAGCCCACGGCAGCAGCGCTGGAGGGGGCCTTGCGAGTCGCAGCTGTCAGGTGCTCGTGCGCCTCGGTGTATCTCAGCTGGATGGCGCGGATGCGTCCGAGGTAGTAAAGGAAGCGGGCGACCTGGTTGTTGGCAGCGTTCTCGGGGAACTGTGTGTGAGAAACGAGCAGATCGGCTTGCGCGATGTGAGACGTCAGCAGGTAGCTACGAAGCAGCAGCACGATAACCGAAGCTTGCGTGTCGATGTCCTTTCGGAGAACGGCGGTGCGCAGAGCGGCCAACAACGTGGGCCGAATGGCAACAACCGGAGACTGGGGAGACGAGGACTGGGGAGCGAGGCTCTCGCAGAACATCGAGTAGTAGAAGTAGACCTTGGCGGAGAGCGAGTCTAATGTGCGGCGGTTCAGGGTGTGGATGCGGTCGGTGAGCTGCTTGGAGAAGTCGACGCCGCGCTGGTACTGCTTGGTATCATACAGGTGAACCTGAATCAGGATACCGAGGAAAATGTCGATCTCCGGGATGATGTCCTTAGTCTCCTTCTTCTGGCCGTTCTTGGACTTCGCCGGCTCGCTGTCGACCTCCATCTCGGCACCGCTAGAGCGGCCAAGAGGCACGTTCTCGCGTCCGATGGCAATCAGGAGCTGCTTGGCAACATTTCCGGAAGTAACGGTCGCTGGGAAGGTCTCGACAATAACCTGGGCAATGATGTCGGGGGTCAGGCGCTTGCGGATGGTTGAGATCGACCGCAGGGCTCGGAGGGAGAATCTAGCATCGAATAGGGCAACAGCACGATCTAACAGAGCGAAATTGCTCTTGATGTCTGACGGACGAGATTATTAGCAGAAAGTCCAAGGAAGGAGCGATGAACGAAATTGCCGCGTACCTGCCACCGCCTGCACTACAGGGTCGACCTTGACCTCTGCATCGTCCTCGCCACCCATCTCAACATCACCGTCCGCGTCACCGGCCGGGGCCTTCTTTGAAGGAGGAACGACGACAGTCATCTCCTCATCACCGTCCTTTGCCGTCTTCTTGGACTTGTTCTGGGCGTCCTTCGCCTCGTTGTTCCGGACGCCGTTAGACGAGGGGGTTTTGCCCGGCATGGTGCTGTGTGTGTATGTTTGTGTAGAAAGGTTGGGGATGCCGTCGGGATGGCAGGAGTTCGAGTTCGGTCGTTGACGTCGCAGGGAGGGTGGTGGGGTCTGAGGTCGCAAAGGTCAGGTGACAGGGGTCGAAGGAGGTAAGTTGGTACCGACAGCTCGAAGCAGGAGCTCTGTTGAAATCGAATTCTCGCTGATGGTGGTGGTTGTTGTTACCTGTCTGGCCGTTTACCTCGTAAGGAAGGTTCGATGGAGAGAGCTCAAAGTGAATACCTGAGGCTTAGGTGTTGCTGGCAGCTGCTCTCGGGCCCTTCGCTACCTACCTATCAGGCCCGGCAATCTCACTCGCTAAGCAGGTAGGTACGTACCGGCTCACCAAACAATCAGCAAAGTCGTAAGTCGCCTAATCGACGGACCCTAGTCCCCTGCTGGATGTCGGCTAATCCTTTTCTAGAGACTCCTTGTCCGTATCACACTTTAGGCACTGCGGTTATTGTTACTGTTTTATTTTGCTGTTGCTGTCGTCCGTCACTGCCTCTGTCACTGTCGTCCGTCGCCGTCGTCCGTCACTATTCGCTACCGCCCTTCTTGCTGTCACTGTCAATCCTACTGATGGTGACTGTACTTCCATATGCATCCAGTCGCACTTTCCAGGAACAGTTAGCTGACACCGAATAGATGGGGGACTGGCGCCTCTTTAGTCAGGCATCACCTACCCACCCTGCCACCCACTACCTACGTAGGTAGATATGTACCTAGGCGTAAGTGACGTTGTCGACGCTGCCTGGCGAATTGCGCAGCGTACCTAGATTATGTAATTACTCAAGGGCCGCAACCACCTCAGCTTCACTTTAGTAAGCGAGCACGACGCGACAAGACGCCATATCGAATGCGGATTGCCCGCGTGCGCGCTCCGATGGCATGAGACCAAAGGCGAAACTGGAACCAAATTTCGAAGACGGATTCTCTCGCACTTCTCCTGCCTTCGCCCAAAGCACTCACATGTACGACTGTGGCGCCACAGACATGCCTGGTTGTGATCTCCGGCCGAATCCGGACCCCTTCGCTGAAGGTGGGCGGGTTGATGAGGCCCTGCTCGGTGGCCCTGGCGCCCTGGTGACTGGGTCCTAATATTCAGTGCCTTGGAATCCCTACGTAGGTATGGCAGTACGACCGTAGAGACAGTGGCGGTCGATAGCAACGCAACGACAGTAGTAATTGCAGCAGAAACAACAGCAACAATAGTCCTGGTAGTAATAATAGTTCTTACACCGAGTAGGCGAGGACCCATTGCTCGCCACGGGCTCATCTGTTTTGACCCTTCTCAACATGAAGCAGCATCAATGGCTGGTAAATCATCGCAAGCACGTCATTTCATAGGTAGAATTCTCATTTATCAATTTGGGTATAGCCTAGACTTGAAAGAGCTGTGTGCCAGAGGGCGCAGCCTGAAGGCCGGGGTAATGCGACCTAGAATGTCCACCAAACGCCTCATGAATCCTCTCCGATGCAAATGCCCATGATAATTCCAGTCTGGACCATCGAGCCACGTCCAAGCTAATGCCAATAACTTCCGTTCATTCACTGCTCAGTCTTCCAGTTTATCTCCATCTGGACTCCGTCCGGCACACTGTTCTGCGCGGCACCCTCAGTCGCGTACTGGATCATAGCCGGTCCAGTGTACGAGGGCGGGGTTCGAATCTGCTCTCCGGGATTAACAGGAGGGGCCCGAGGCTTGGTAGGAGAAGCAGCCTTGCGGGATCTACCCGTAGCGGATCCACCGGAGACAGAAGATGCCTTCGCCGAAGCAACACTTCCTCCGTCCTGCGCGCCTTCAGAGAAACGAACGCTGGGGCCCGTGGCGCGCTTGGCGGCGTGGGACTTCTTCAACGCCGACTTTGGTTTCTCGTCGGGCAAGTACTACTCGCCCTTACCCGAGGTGACCTTTGCCGCTTGGATGGCGCTCATCTTGGTGATCCAGGCTGTGGACGGCTGGAACTTGCGGACGGTACGTAACTCGTCGGAAGAATAGCCGGGCACACGGATGTTGTAGGTGCGTTCAAGAACAAGCTGGATATCTCGGATTTCGAGAACCTTGGAGCCGCGCTCCTTGGCGTTGCGGCAGGCAGTCTCCAAGACGTTATCGACGAAGCTATCCGCCATGGTCAAGACACTCTGTAGTCACGTTAGCATTGTCGCAAAAGACGTGGCTCTGGCTCGACGACGTACCTCCTCGACTTCCGGGGTCAGCAGGTTGGGGTCCTGACCCTCGCCGCTTCCACCGCAAACCTGGCGAACGAGCTCATCCAGTTTCTTCTTGCTCAAGACATGGTCGCCCTCGGCCTCGTGAACGTAAGCAGGAATCTTCGCCATCGCCGGCTGGCCCATGACACCACCGGCGATGCCGCCGCCACCCGTGTAAGTAGGACGGCCGGCTCCGGCACCGCCAGCCATCGCGACAGGTTGAGGGACGGCAGTGGCCTTCTCCGGAAGATCTTGTGGTCAGGCCGGAGGAACTGGCGGTTGCCGGAGTCGGGTGTGGCTGTTGCAGAGGATGCCCGCAGTGCCCATAACGTCGGCGCATCAGCAGAACCAGGGGTGCTCGAAGGCGGCGGCTGAGCGGACATGACAGAAGTCTGAGAGTTCATACGCTGGTTGGCGCGCGAAACTGCGGCGGAATGGCTAAGCGCCTGGCCAGGTCCAGCAGGGACAGCCGACTGGGGCATCGTCATGCGGCCCTGGGTCGGCGTGCCAAGAGCCGGCGAGCCAGCCGAGGGAAGCCCGCCAGAAGCAGACACTGACGCAATCGCCGTGTTGACGGGCGGCGGGTGAGGTATTTGATGCTGACCTTGAGCCATCGCTTGCTGCTGCTGCATTTGCTGGTGCTGCTGGAGTTGCTGTTGCTGCTGTTGTTGCTGCTGTTGTTGCTGCTGTTGTTGCTGCTGTTGTTGCTGCTGTTGTTGCTGCTGTTGTTGCTGCTGTTGCGGTGCGGGTGCGACAGCTTGTTGAGGCTGGGTGGGCTGAGATGTAGTCGGCGTAGGAATGGAAGGGGTAGGAGGCTGAATCTGGGCAGGTGCCTGAGCCTGAGGCTGCGTCTGAGGCTGACCAGGCTGTTGTTGTGCTGCCTGCTGTTGCTGCTGCTGTTGATGTTGTGCCTGCTGTTGAGGAGGGGTGCCTCGTCCAGCAGCCGCGCCTGCCATTTGTTGGTTTTTGGCAGCCTCGATAGCCGCATTCACCGCGTTCGCGTTTTGCATGGCCGGCGTGCCTGCAGGGGCAGGCACGGGACTCGCCTGCGCGCCAGCCTGGGACGGAGTCTGAGCTGCCGCAACAGCAGGGCTAGGTTGCTGTTGCTGTTGCTGTTGAGGTCTGGCACCGGCCTGAGCACCACCAGCCTGACTGGCACTCGCTCGCTGTTTGTTGATAGCATCCTGGTTCTTCCGAACGCCGTCCACAAACTTGTGCGCTTCGCTGTACATCTTCGACGCGTGATCTCGACGAATTTGGATTTGCTTGATTTCGTCGGCTGAGTAGGGGTTTCCCTTGTCCTGTCTGTCCTTGATCACAGCATCGATGCGCTTCATCTGTGAGCCCTGCGCGTCCATCTGCAACAGGGCACGAAGATATTTCGCCTTGCAGTCGTTCGACCACCGTGTCGACGTCTCCTGGCCCTTCTCGGCGATGTGCATCGGCGGGTTGAAGGTCATTTGTCGGATGTGAGCCAGGATATGCTCGGGGACCGTCGTCTGGGGTGTCGCCGGGGCCGGCGCAGGCGTAGGAGCGGCCGCTGGGGCAGGCACTGGGGTCGGAGCGTGCGCGGGCTCGGCGGTAGTCGAGGGCGTGCCTTCGGTCTTGGGTTCGGTCTTGATCGTGACGCCGCCGGTGTTGGCTTGACTAGGTGCTGTCATCTGGGTCTGTTGCGGTTGCTGCTGCTGCTGCTGCTGCTGAGAAGCCTGGGGGGGCTGGGCAGGCTGCTGGCCTTGCTGAGCCTGAGGTTGAGACTGTTGACCAGCGTTTTGCTGCTGCTGCTGCTGCTGCTGCTGCTGTTGTTGTTGTTGTTGCTGCTGCTGCTGCTGCTGTTGCTGCTGTTGCTGCTGAACAGCTAGCCTACGCTGTTGCAGCTTATTGAGAAGCATCTTTGTGAAGTCCTGGATCTTCTTCTTCGCGTCCTGGTGCTGGGGAGAGTTTTCGGGGTGGGTTTCGTAGTGTGTCCAGAGCTGGCGCAGACCGCGTTCATATTTCTGTTTTTCCTCGTCGTTGAGGATCGGAAGGTTTCGCATCATCTCTGGTCGGTACATGGGCTGCGCCCTGGGCGCACCTGGCACTGCTTGTCCTGCCATCGGGGTGGGCTGGCCCGCCTGACCTTGGTTATTCATCGTGGCGGTGGCTGGGAGTACAGTATGTAGGTGGAGGACTAGAAGTTATTGGGAAATACAAGGTTTAAAGATAGTATTTGAGAACTCTAGATTCGACTCGCCCCACTGGAGCAGAAGTGTGCACTTCACAAGGCTGTTTTCTGGGTTGGACAGATGGAACAAATGTTGGGGATGGATCGTCACGGCTGACGGGAGAGTTGAAGTTGCGGCTAGGCACGCGTAGATGGAAAGTTCCGCCAGGAGCGGGTCATGTCCAAGTGATTGGACAGAACACTGTGAATGTGGACTCCTAAGCATGAAAGGTACCTTCACACCAATAACACTATGACTTGGTACCTATGCACAGAGAAGCTACCTAGGATGACCAAGCTTTGATAGGTATCTGAACTGTGCTGTGCTGTACGATGTACCTACGCACACTGTTCTTCGACAAAGTCTTTTGCTCAGAAGAAAATAAAGAAATGGGTAGAGAAGGATAGGTATCTAGTATTCTTATACTCATGTATGACTGCAACCAGTCTATGAGTAGTGGTAGAAAGTGTTGGCAACCTGGAAATCCAAAAGTGGGAGAGGCTCAGCTTTGAACCGTTTCATCGACTCATCGGATGCGAAATGTCACTCGGCCGAGTGTTCCAGTGCCGAACCCCCATCCCCATCTCCAACCAGGGGTCATACCAGATCTGAAATACTCGAAGTCGTCTGCAGAACCACCCAGGTGAATTTTGACGATATCGTTCTTCAATCCGGCATTCTTGGTCTGCTCTGGGCCGTCGACCACCACCTTGTACAGCCGCCGATGCGTGGAGACAGGAGCGAGCCCAGATGACGGTCTGCGGGAGGCCCGCCGGACCTGCAGATGAATGGAGCAGCAGTGAACACCCTAGAGCAATGGTGCTTTGGGCCATCCACTCTGGCGCGAACTTGCCATGCGCAATGGCGCAACTCGTCGACGGCCGCATGAGGTCGGTGCAGGGGCAAGGCAGGCAAAGGCAAGACGGGGCAAGGCCATGCCCTAACCAGGAACGAAGGAAGCAAGCTGCATCGTGAGAAGTCAGGGCAGAGAGGGGGGAGAAAATTCTGGTCGCGGGATCAAGGGATGGGCAGCCGCCGGCGGACAGTCGAACGGCAGACTACCGTGGCGGCCCAACGTGAAGAAGTCCATTTCCCCATGGGACGGGCCGAGATATGTTGTCCTTGTCTGTTGCGTCTCACAGACCGGCTGTCCAGTCTTAGCCCAAGTATCCGGGGGTCGGCCAGCGAGCCTCGTCGCAGTGATGGCCTGGAGGTAATGTGCTTGACGACATCGTCCAGGGCCTCCTCGGCTAGCAGGCTGGGTACGTCGGTAGGGAAAAGTTTGGTTCGACAGGGAACGAGGGAAAGGCTAAGAAGAGGGGCCGTCAGCATTGGGCCAACGGGCCGGGGGGTGTGACGGACGATTGACAGCCCAGCCATCAATCAATACCGACGGTTGTCCAAATACTTTCGCCATCTCGATAGATTCTCGGTTTCCTCGATGCGGCTGCGGGAAGGAGGGATGATCTGGCTCCAATGATCAAGTCAAGAATACACCACCCGTGATCCGTACCTGGGAAGGAACGGGAGGCTTCTGGAAAACGTGGCAGGCTGAATAACCCGTCGACTCGAGTTACACCACATCGAGGCCCGACGTGAGATGCCGGCGCCGGTGCCGTGTCCTACCTCCCGTCTATTACCCTACGGCGTACCGAAGTACCTACCCAAGGTATTAGGAGACAGATCTCAGGTACCTAGGCGAAGAGGTGTTACCCGAATGCTCTTTGTCAGCACTAAGTGTGCCTGAACTCTCTTGGTACTATCCGTAGGTGTTGATTGAATACATCAAGACACGTGTAGGTAATTGAAGCAACGCGTCCTCTATACCTACCGTCCCATCTCCTTGATAGGTGTTTACCTATGTGGTACCTATGCTTTGGAGAGTGAAAATTCTTCCTAATAAAATTCAAGCCCCGTGGATCATCACTACCTTACCTGCCCAGGTACCCAGATGCCCAGGTAGGTAGGAAGGTGTACATACAATTGCCTGGGTATGCATCTAGGTAGGCAGGTGCCTGGTAGGTACCTACCTCCAGGTAGATGACGGCACCCGTGGACCTTCTAGAACGAGAGTTGAAAATATTCTGAGCGGGCTGCTCCTTCCGTGGTTGCATGCGCGCGTCAAGTGTGTACTTTCCTGACCTGACCGCCTTCTCTTTCTCTCCACAAATCCTACCTGCAGCACCAAGCACTGGCGTGGTGCACAATGCAGAGACCTCGTCCTCGCCCCCCTCCCACGCCTCTCCCTCTGGCTCGATTTTTTTTTTCTTACGGATACCCATTCTCGTCCGTCTGTCTCACGCATTCGCCGGTGTAGTTCTAGCTGCTGCAAGTCCTGATGCAAGACGACCACAAACCTGCAGCGCCAGTGGAAATGGATCAGATCTCTCGCCCCAGTGTTCCACCGCCGTCTTGTCTCGACTCTCACTCGACCCAGCTCGACTCGCGCAAATGATTGACCCTCGTTCGTTAGGCACGAGTGCTGTTAGGTACATGTAGCCTGTTACCCAGCCCCAGGCTTCGCTACGACGGCAGTAGTAAAACTGACGACGGGACTCTCTATTGACTTCTTTCGCCCCAGACTGACGATTCGCCGGCCAATGCCTATTTTGTCTGGCTGCCCTATTACTCGGTACCCCAACAAGCCGTAGGGTACCGGGTAGCCTTCCCGATGAAATTCTCAACCAGTCTCCGATAGACACGGACGGACACCGGCCGCCAAGAGCACGAGCCGTCGGTGTCGACCCTCTTGGGCGCTGACCGAGGGTTGAGGTCTAATACGGATACCGCCAATGGCAATCACCACCACCAGTCGACTGGATTGGACCACGAGCCTCAAGCACATCTCCCCCGATCCAGCCCAGTCCAGCCGAGCAGCCAGTCAGTCCGAGAAGTCATCTTCAGCCCGTAGGGCCAGCGAACAAGTCCGTCGTCGCGGCACGCGCAAATGCGCGAGGGCACACACCACGCTCATCCACACCCAGAGAGACACACACGCACACACGCACCTGCAATTTCAACCGGCTGCGCTCAGCTGCGGGAGGCACGAGTAGACCAGGGGAGGGTGTGAGGCAGTCCTACTCCTGGAGCATCGCTGCAGCATTGCTGCCCAAAGGTCGAAGTTGCGTTTTGCGCCCCGCGAGAATGCGTGAAAGAGACGTGGGGACAGCAGCCACGGCGACAAGGGACCGGGACGGGGACCAACCCCAACCCCAACCGTCGGCCACGCACAACACAACCCGTCAGGTCAGGCTTTGGACTGGATTTTTCCGGCTCCTGATAGGAAGGCTGGTCGGGAGACGTTACGAGCGGCGTGTGCTACTTGCAGCACCGGACCGGGGCATCAAGAGCGGCAGCACCAGTGCCATTACTATTGGCAGTGACATCCACAAGCAGAGAAAAGAGGCTCCCCAGTATTATTAGGTCCCGTCGTCTTCCTAGTCTACGGCGGGCAGACTGGATACTCGTGCTGCATGGCATGGCACTGCTGCAGCGCACATGTGCGATGACCGTCTTTTTTTTTCTTCTAATAATTCTTAATTCTCCTCATCCCACACACCTGGGGAGAAACTTCTTTTTCTTTTCTTCTCCTCCTCTTTCTCTCGTTGTTGGTACATGTCTACCGCCCTTGGACCATCTCACCAACATCCACTGTCTTTGCGATTCCGCGTCCCGTCCCTCTTGTTCCGTCAGTCTAGACCGACAGACACTGAGCATAAAGGGACGATCCGTGTGGGATATACGGATCATATTACCAGTCATACCTATAGCACCGGACTCTCTGGTTGCGCCATCCACGACGCCCGGCCTATCACGGAGCCGTCCAGCAACTCTCCGAGTCGATTCCGACCCCAAAACCCAAGCCTAGATCAGGCGTGAGACTTCTCGAGCCGGACTTCCACTTCCACCACTGCTACGGCCAGTGTCTGGGCATCATAAGACAGAAACCACCCGTCCGCCGGTCGTCGAGCCCTTTTTATCCGGAATTGAAACGCCAACTCATCGCCAACAATAGAGTCTAGGTTCAGACTCGGACTCAGAATCCAGATCCAGAACCCCGGTGTTCTGCTGCTATTCCCCCAATTCTCTAGCACCCGGCCGGCATCCAACCATCCCACCCCGACAAATTCCTAAGCCGGGCCTCTCTTTTTTTTGAAGCCGGGTCCCCCACGCTTGTCTTTCGCCCCCCAAGGAAAAAGAGCGAAGACCTCCGTCAAAGTACTTCCCCTCCAAAGGCCACCACCGGAGCTCGCCTGGTCGACCATTGCTTTTGCTCGCGTGCGCACACCACACTTCGCATATCATTGCTGCTTCTCCGTCAGCCATTTCGTACATACTATTTCGCCGTTGCAACCACCCCCTCAACAAGGACCATCCCTTGTCGCCTAGGACGAACCCCGGCCTATCGTCACCGCCCGCCCGATTTTCATCGTCCCCACAGCCGGGATCCCGCACCTTGTTCCCCGAAACATTCCCCTCTGCTTCCATCTCTCAGTCTTTCCGGGTCCGTGACACCAGCAGGGACTGAGACCGACCTTGGGACTGGGACTCGACGAGACACAAAGATACACGACGATTCGTCCTAGTTTTTGGTCGTCCGCCGATTGGCACATTGCCTCCATTCCTCAAAGGGACATCCCATCCCGTTGCTTTTCACTACTCTCTCGTGTCGCATACACTGCGGATACGCATCGCATAGGCGCAAACCGGTCTCATTGCCCTTCTCCCAGCGCGCGCCCCCGCTCCGACTCTCTCATCTCCCCCGAGACTCTATCATGACCACCCACAGCTTCAGCCGAATATCCTCCTCTCCTTGTCGGAGGTTTCTACGCTGGGTGTTGACGCCTTGACTTGTTGCCATTGCTTACTCCTCCCGATCTGTTGCTGCTCACCGCACATCCGCCACATCAACTGACAACCGCACCCCTCCATCTACCGGTCCTTCGCTAGTGGGAGCTGATCTGATCCCTCCCACTTTCCCCGCCATATTTCCTTCCCCACACCTATCAGGAGCGAGAAGAGACACAAAAAACCGACCCAGGTTCCCCTACTAGAGCCTCCGATCGATAAGATCAACGCCCAGGCCCAGGCCCCAGGGAACAAAGTAAGAAAACGACTGCCGGCTCGGGCGACCCCATACATCGATCATATCGGCCCTTGAGCCTCCACTTCACGACCTCCTCCGTCTAGGAGCTTCAATCAATTGCCTCTCGCAGGGCTACGTTGACTACCTGACATAGTATGCCTCGTAACACGCGGCCATCGACGCCCAGCATGATGCTGGGCCCTCTCCCCGGTCCGAACTCACCGCCCCAGACCCCTACATCTACCTCGCCGATGCTCAACCACAAGAAGTACGCCGCTCGTCATTTACCACCCTACCACAACATCACTCGTCCCCTCTTGCCCGAGGAGGGCATTCAACCCACCGGCCACGGCCACCAGTTCAGCTTTACTCCTTCCAACCGATTCGCCCAACTCTCCCCTCGCACCTTGTCCGATGATTCTGACGAGGACGAGGAAGACGAGTCGTCATCCGAGTCGAGGGATATCGTGGTGCCCCGTGCAAAACCGGTGGACCATAACGAGGCAGACGATAGCGATGACGAAGAAGATGATGACGAGGACGAGGACGACAGCGATGAGGACGAAGATGAGGACGAAGATGAGGACGAAGATGTCCACATGAGCATGGCCCCTCCCGCCCCGGCTTCCATGCGAGCGCCAATGCCCGCGCCTATGCCGGCTCGCATGCTTCCCCGGCAGATGGCGGTAGACAGCAGCTCCGAGGAAGAGTCGGAGGACGAGGACGAGGGGGATGAGGAGGATGACGACGAAGATTCCGAGTCTGATTCCGAGTCGGAATCCGACTCGGATTCTGCCACCCTCCCTCCTGTCCCTGAACTTCCTCCGATGACTCGTCCAGCAGCGGCCATCAGGGCAAACTTTACCCTCGAAGAACTCTCCGACTTTGATCCCATGGACCAAGACCGCACGGGCACTATCGGCCCGTCGGGCTTCTCCTCCCCGGCATCCGCCCGCTCCCGGTCCCGCACTCCGGCCCCCGCAGAGCTCCCTCATGGCTTGACGCGCGATATGGGGAACTTGAACTGCAGCCCCTCCGACTCGGACTCGTCGGACCAGGATCTGGATGCCGACGAGGCAGCGCACCGTGAATTCGTGCGCAAGCAGCGGGAGCTCAGAATGCTCAAGCGCCGCTCCCACGGGTCAAGCATTGGCAAGCGGACAATCTCGGAACGCAGCGACTCGGACCATGAGGACTGGACGCCGCTCGATCCGGATGCCGTCGGCTCCAGCGCACGCAGGCTCAGACGCCGCGTGGGTGACCGCCGCAGTTTCATCCACCTGCAATTCCAAGACCCTCCCCCGCCCCGCATCGAAGAGCTCGACGAGCCAGAGAGCGAAGTCGAGGGGGCCGTGTTCTACTGTGACGGCGAGACGCTCGCCCGAGAGTTGCCATACTGGTCCATCGAGATCATGGAGTATGAGAGTCCCAGCCCGTGAGCGGAGGTTGCTCGTCCTACTCGCCCAAGGGCAACGATATATATATATACGTTTTGAACCACCCTGCGTGGTGCACACTCGCCGCCTCGTCGCCGATATTCGACGAGCGCAAATACGATGCTTTTTTCCACGACCAATACATGAAGGCCAACGACTGTTGACGGTACGGCATAGAATGACGACCAATGATGATGGAATGATGTCAAGGTCAGGACGAGGTACGAGGGGTTTCTTTTCTGCTCTACTGTTTCTACTCTCCGAGCGTCTCTTCGTCTCTGATACCTGTCCATCTGTTACTTAGACTTTGCATCGATCGCAGGAGGGCCAGCAAAGCGCGGGGTAGCATTCTTGAGGTTGTTTGATCCTGGATAGATTCGGTGTACATAGAAGAGCCTCATCGCTCTGATGAAATGTTTACTTGTGATGATGATGATGATGATAGGCATATCTCCGCCGCTGGTCTCTCCCCCTCATCTACGTGCATTCTAACAGCCCCGAACAGGGAGGGTAGGAGGAGAGGGGCGAGCAGAGGGCCGGCTCCATGATTCCAGCTTCGGATGGGCTTATCGCAGGGGTAGGCGGTGTGTCTGGACACGGGATGGATGGCTTCGATGACGTGCAGCGGATCATCGGAAAGAGGAGAGAGGGTGGGAGGAGGGGCTCGCTCGCCGTGTCGTGCCTCTCGGTCTCGCACACGAACACCTACCAACTCTTGGTCTCTGGGTTATCCGTATCTACACGCAAGCTCCTATTGGGTACTGATACTGCCCGCATTGCCTCGTTCCCGTCCTTGTTCTCGCTTGACTGGATGTCTCTGTCCAATGGCGAATGTATGTTGATCGGTGCATGTGAGGTGAGGGGTCGTAGTGGTTATGAGCTACCTAGCCAGGTAAGCAGTAGCGTGTAAGTGAGCGAATGGTTGGCGTGCATCACGGCATCGGCACGTGTTTACATACTAGTGAGGACTAAAGGTCGTTCCCGGTGCCCGAAGTTAGTCTTCTGCTAGTCGGCTCAAGTACTACTACCACCCAGATTTGTCGGAGATCTTGGATAATACTCTGCGTGTTGTCTCGTTGGACGATGCTCTTATGCTGATACAACTAGCTAGATATTTTAACCATATTTTCAGCCCTTCTAGGCATGCTAAGTAAATGCAGGTCATTATAATGATGCTCATTGTAAAAGGAACCTCTCTGCCCAGCCCGAGGACAGGGCAGCGTCTACCGACCAGTCCCCCACCTCCTCCTCCTCGTCACCGTCCATGCGTCTTGCATTGACCCTTGCCCTCAGACAGGTACCATCATCGGGTAGGTTTGTTTCTAGAGGATACGGTATTGGTGGGGGTTTTATTCTCGGCGAGGCAGCTGGCCGCGAGCCGGTGCGAAAGCGAAGGATGCCCAGGCTAAACGAACATATATATCAGCAAATCCGAAAGACTCGCATCAACGGCGGTGGGCCTCATAAAAGGGAATAGAAGACAGAGTATACAATGCACGATAGAGAAGACAATAGTTAACAGAGAATACGATGGATGGTAGAGAAGACGATGGACGGCAGAGAAGACGACGGACAGCAGAGAAGACGATGGATGGTAGAGAAGGCGATGGATGATAGAGAAGACGATGGACTATAGAGAAGACGCCGAGCAGAGAGAACGACGGATGGGACTACTTACCTAGATAAACGATTGTAATTTCATTGGCGATTAAAGTAATGAATCGCTCGCCGGGCAGCCCAGGCCCAGGTGCGTGCTTCTTGGTCGTTCTCGGGCAACTGTGTGGCTGAGAAGTTCAGTGTCGTAGAAGGCCTCGTAGCTGTCCCCAGTCCTCGTCTCCATGGCCCCCAAGCATAGAAAGCTGCAGCTGGTTCTTACCGGTCTGCTTAGAGAGGTTAACAGAGCCCTTATTCTTAAGACTACCTAGTGGGGTGGTACTTATGTGTGGAATCTCTGTGATTCGTTGCTAATAAAGGACGAAGATGTGAAGATGTGCACCGCTCCGGGGCCGGTACATTTATCCGAACCCGGTGCCGACCGGATACACAAATAGATCCCCGGATTTCACCGTGCTGTTGCTGAGGTAGGGAGACAGGGCCGAAAGGTCAGATTCGCCCTGTTCTTTATGAGGACATACAGAACCGAGAGAAGGTTGGATTTACTCTGCTGTCATGGGTGCAGACGGGCGGCGCGCGCAGTGCGTAGAGCTCGAAAGACCGCTGTTGCTGGCGATGGCGAAGGATGGGTACGCGTCGTTTTGGGGTAAAACTAGTTCTTTTCCTCAAAAGCCGAGACAAACATCGCGATGGAAGTAAAAGAGGTGAAGAAGGGCTCTGAATGGCTTCATGGGGTAAAACAAACCTCGGGAGAGGTAGTGCTTATAAATTATCGGGGCACAAAGCCTTGAATGTATTGAAGTCCTGAACGTGGCAGTGCATGTGTGGGAAGCTGTGGGCAGGATCCTGGAGACAGAATGAGGCTTTGGAGGCAACTAACACTACACAATGTTCCCGAGCTTGTAAGACGTGTTTGCCCCCTACGCCTTGGGCGGGGGGATCATGTATGAGCGGATGGAACCACGGAGTTTCTTCCCCGGTCTACACTCTGGGTACATCTCGTCCACTTAAGCCACTCCGCTCAGCGTGAAAGCTTCTGTCCCTTAATAGCATCTGTAGGTGTTTAGTAGTACGCGACTTCTTGTGCACTTTATAGATTGGAGGGGGGGGGGGGGGGGGGGGGGGGGGTATCGAACAGATGCCCGGCTTCTTGACTTAAACCTCTGTCGTATTGAGGAACCTTCAACATAGGTTGGGAAAGAGTTAAGAGCCCAGGAAAGCAGTGCGTACCATGTAGGTTTCTTTGTGAATTTTATTGAATGTCTCTCAGATTCTCCCGATCTCTGCTTCTCCCGATCTCTGCTTCTCCCGATCTCTGCTTCTCCCAGACCTCTGCTTCTCCCAAATTTGCATCCTCCCGGCACTCCTCAAGGCCACCCACCTCAAGACCACCCACCTCAAGGCCACAGATCATCCACCTCAAGGGCCTATCTTACTAGCAAGTTGGACTGGGACAACTCTGTCCTGGAGGCAACTACCTCCAGAGCTTCCGCGTCAAGCCCCACCCCGCCAGTCTCGAGGACTCTGTCGATCTCTCCAAGGAGACCAGTAAGGGCCAGCTACAGCTCGGTCTAAGGGCCCTGGAGAAGAAGACTAGCGACGGCTACGAGGAGGCGAGGGCGGCGGCCTTTGAGACGGCCCTTAAGCTGGACGATTACCTACTCGGCAAGCACAACGACGCTATAGCTGATTTGAGAGTATCGAGCTGGACCCCTCCATGACGCAGAGCTACATCAAGCGCAACTTCTACGAGAAGGCGAACAACCCGAGAGACCTTGGTGGCTGTGTCGAGGTTATCAAAGGTGTATGTATACGCTTTCAGCCGGATAAACCAGACGGTCGGCACTGGCCGTAGTCTCCGTCTTGACGTTAATGTCGCCAACACGGCCTTATTGACAACCCTTGGACTTAATTGTCTCCCTCTACGCGTTGTTGTGTGGCTTGAATCTGGTGGTTCATAGTCGGTTGATGAGGGATCAAAAATCCGTTATTGACAAAGAGCAAGCGCGCTGGAGCATAATTATCTCTTGTTGATTTTAAAAAGAAACAGGGCCGAAAGGTTGGATTTACCCCGAAATAAGGCAGTAAGGCTCTGAAGAGCTCCGCATTGGTGCTCGAAGGGGATAGAATGAGCCTCCGAAAGGCCGAGGGCTCATATGCTGATAAGGAGCATGAAGCCTGTACTGGGTGATTATCTGAATATTGTGTTATGGAAGAGAGAAGAGTGCTGGTAGGATGCTGGACGAAGAGGTGTTAAATACTAGAAGAGGGATGACGAACAAGATCCCTCTAGACAATTGGATCAACGACAACGAAAACGCGGGGAGTGAAGAACCATTCCGTAAATCCGTTGCTCCATAAATCCGAAGTCTCCACGCCAAGAGGTTTATCCATCAAAATGGTTTGTTCGTCCTGAATGACCCCGCTTCGCGCGATCAAAACAAAGTTCTTGGGGATCAGACACTAGGTCTCGGTAGCGTCGAACCGGCAGAATTTCGGGAGCGAAACCCATGCGGCTGAGAGTGTGTTTATAAATACTTCATCCCAGGTAATCCCTGGGATTCCGCTCTCGAACTTGACTTCGTGTTTTGCCTCGCAGCAACGCGCTAGCCCATTCCGAGATGTTGTCCTTCGCAAGACCTGCTCTTCCGCCTCGCACCAGAAAGGCGGCCGACAATCCTGTCTCGTACGAGCAGGGGAAGTCGTCCGTGACCTTCTCGGCACCCGGGTCGGACTACATCATGACCCACCGCATTCCGCCGACGAGCGAGGAAAACGGCGTCTCCGTCCTCCAGCCGCCGTTCCACTACCACATCTACCAAGACGAGTTCTTCCGCGTGCAGTCGGGGACGGGCAACTTCTACCTCGGGACGGACCCGAAGCCGCTGGTCCTCACGGACGAGCCGGGGCGGCAAGCAGCCGCGTCGGTCAAGGCCGGGACCTACCATCGCTTCGAGAACGCGACAAAGACCGAGGACCTCGTGGTCGACATCCACCTCACGCCAGAATCCTACGAAAACGAGCAACAATTCTTTCGGAACTTCTTCGGGTACCTCGACGACTGCAAGACGGCCAAGACGGCGCCCAGCATCTTCCAGCTCTTCGTCTTCCTGAACAGTGCCGACACTCCACTCGCCGTGCCGCTCCCGTCACAAGCTCTTGGCCGTGCGGCCAGCTGGGTCCTGCTGAAAGCCGTCGCCTTCTGGGGCCGCTGGGTACTGGGGTACAAGGAGAGCTATCCCGAGTACTACGACTTTGACAAGTCAAAGTGATGTGTTAG
Organism: Colletotrichum brevisporum; assembly: GCA_030770045.1. Lineage (NCBI taxonomy): Eukaryota > Fungi > Ascomycota > Sordariomycetes > Glomerellales > Glomerellaceae > Colletotrichum > Colletotrichum brevisporum. The sequence continues at coordinate 9,814,170 of JAUGSI010000001.1, read as the reverse complement.
GGAGCGGGTCCGCGTGACCCTGGGCTCATATCAGAATAAGGGTGCGATGAAATTAGATCTTCCATTGTCTATGTGTTTGACGCTGTCAATATTAACCAGCGCATTTCAAGATTTGTAATATCACAGTGTTGTAAGTAACTTGATTATGCAAGACACATTATATGACAACTGATGGGCTCTCGTTGATTGCCCAGCTTTGCACAAATACCAGTTTACAAAAGAAACAAAGTCTTGGTCGTCAAGTCGCTTGGCAATGCCTTGAGCATCGATACAAATGAAAAAGTGGCTGGAGCAGTTGTGGGTGGAAAGTTGCAAAACCTTACTACTAGACTGATCTCTTCAAAAGCAGCTTACACGGCGTTCCACGGGTTGGGGTAGCCCGGGTCGGAGATGTTGACCGAGATGATCGGGCTCAGCCAGCTGTCGTAGTCGCTCGGCTCGTTGATGTCGCCGTCCCAACGGAGAGCGCGCAGCAAGACGCGGTAGTCGGCGTTTGGGAGCTGGTACAGGGTGCCGTTGGCCAGCTCGACCTCGGCCCACGACCAATCGGCGTTGAACAGGCTGTATCCGCGGTACAGGCTGGACATGGTGTGCTTCGGCTTGTCCCCGCCGTAGAACGAGGCGACCAGGCCATAGCTCTTGACGCCGGCGAAGTCGTCGAGCGAATCGAGGTCCAGTGGAGGGCGGGCGGTGGTCGCGTTGGCGAAGGTCGAGTTGGCCTGGGCGCCGGGGACGTACCCGAGCGCGGACGGGGTGAAGTTGTAGGCCGGGTTGGAGGCGAGGTCGACCGGGACGGCGTCCACGCGGACGTAGGCCGATGGTTGGTCGATGAACAGCACGATGAGCGGGTTGTTGTCGACAGGGCGAGTTTGTCCCTCAGGCACGTCCTTGGCGGGGAAGTTGAAGACCATTTTGTCGTTGTTGCGCACGCCCGTGTCGCCGGCGCTGATGAAAGGCAGAACAGGCACACCGGCGGGAGGCTGCAGCGAAAGATCCAGACCCTCGACGGCACCGGTGTAAATGTTGGGAAGGCTGCTGCGGGTGTAGGGGATTCCGAGATACGGGAGGACATATTCCTTTCCGGCCTCGTTGACAGTGATGAATCCACTGTATGTCGGCAACAGACTGGCGTCGACATCCGGGGGCGTGATGGTGAACTCGACAGTTGCCTTGCCGCCTGCGGGGACCGTCAATGAGTCCGACGAGAAGGCAACTTCAGCATAGATTGCGTTGGAGTTGGGGCTCCAGTAGAACATGTCGTTGCCGTCCTTGCCGTTGACCAGGGGCAAGCCGTTGACCTCGGCGGCGCCCTTGTGTCCGAGCACGTACGTCTTGGGCTCGGAGGAGTGGTTCTCGATTGTGAAGCTCTGCTTGGCCGGAGTGGCCGTGTCGCGCAAGTTGAACTCGGTCGGCAAGAAGACCGTCTCTGATGTGACGGCCTTGAGAATGTTGACCAAGCCGGCACCTTGCTGGGCCGCGGTGGTGAGGACTCCGTTCCCCTGGTACTGCTCCAGGGGCGTGGCCGAGGACTGCAAACGGCTTGCAATCTCCTTGGGGGTGAGTTCGGGATACTTCTGCTTCACCAGAGCGTAGCAGCCGGCAAGACTATGAGCTGTTAGTACAACGATGCATAGATGGTCGAGGGGCTACATACTGAGGGGTGGCCATGGAGGTACCAGAAATGATGGCGTATCCCCAAACATTGGAAGTAACCCAAGTGCTGAGAATGGTTCCTCCGGGAGCCGACACCTGCGGCTTCAGGGACATCTCCATGGTCGGTCCGAAGGTCGAGAACCAGGAAGTCGTGTTTCCCGTCGGCTGAGAGATCTCGTGCACAGTCTGGTCCTCAAAGGTGATGGTGTAGTTCGTGCCCTGCTCCGCGATACCGGCCAGGATCTTGTCCGCGTAGGACTTCTTGAGTCTGACGACGTCGTACTCCGCGCTCGAGGGGGAGTCGATCTCCATGTCGCTGTCGTCGGCCATCCACTGCCAGATGCTCTTGATGCCGGTCGCGTTGGCGCGGACGTCGACGTCGAAGGTGCAGGTGCTGCCGGCGCTCATCAGGGCGATGACGTTCTCCGTGTCCGGGAAGGCCGCGACCGCGTCCGTCCAGGCCTTGTCGTCGCAGTTCTGGTCCGCGTCGTCGGCGTGGAAGACGTGGTACCGGGCCGAGGCGTCCACGGGCACGACGCGGGCGTACTCGAGCTTCGACCCATCGGAGCCGACGGCGTTGTACACGGTCGTGAAGACGACGTCGCTGACGGATCCGACGGAGATGGCGCTGGGGTCCTGCGCGGGGGCGGAAGAGATGTAGAGGCCTTGGTCTCCCTCGTTGCCGGCGGCGATGACGATGCCGATGCCCTGGGACTGGATCTTGGCAAGAAGAGGGATGTAGGGCGATCCCGACTCCCAGACGGCCGTCTCTCCGATCGACATGCTGATGAGGTCGACGCCGTCGCTCGCCGCTCTCTCGAAGCCCTGCATGAGGATGTCGTCGGTAACACCTCCAGTGCAGCCCAGAACGCGGTAGGCGTACAAAGTGGCATCGGGAGCGACTCCCACGATGCCGAAACCAACGCCGTCGGGGTCCCTGGCAGCGATGATACCTAGATAGAAACGTGAGCAATAAGGATCAAGCGGCAGGATTGCGAAGGTTTCCACATACCAGCAACGTGAGTGCCGTGACCTCCGTCAAGGCAAGTCGTCAGGGGGTCGTCATCCGGAACAGGGTCGTTCCAGCCCACGAAGTCATCACCGACAAAGTCATGGCCACCGGCAACCTTAAAGCCCGGACCGAAGCCACCTCCGAGAGCCGGGTGGCGCCAGTCGACTCCGGTGTCCAGAAATCCGATCTTGATGCCCTTTCCGGTTAGTCCCTGAGCATGGACCTGGTCGGCGCCGGTCATCTTCAGGCTCGAGAGCACGTCGCTGGTTCCGTTGATGTGGGCAACCTCCGCTGCACCTCTCTTACGCACCGGCTGCACGCCGACAGGGACGAACGAGTTGGGGGGCTTCGGTGCGCGTCCGGAGACCACAGGAACGGGTCGCTCATAGTAACGGTTAGGCCAGACTTGCTTCACCTGGGGCATGGCAAGCAGCGTGGTCACATCCGTGTCGTTCTTGGCGTCGATGGAGAGACCGTAGAAGTACTCGGCGTTCTTGAACTCGTGCCGGACGGAGTAGTCCAGCACATCCTGGGCACGACGGTGGAAAGCAGAGTGAGCGTCGTCACCCGTGCTCCGTCCGTTGATGGACGCGTTGGGCTCGAGCTCGATGATGAAGCCATGGCTAGGAGGCGGGCCTGTCTTGACGGGAGAACCAAGCTTCAAGGCAAGGCCGGGGGTGGCGATGGCCGTGGCAGCCGCAAGGGCTGAAATTCCAAACTTCATGATAAATACAAGTGATTTAAAGAGTGTGGGGGGCGCGAGACGGTGTCAAAAGCGCTTGAGGTCCCCGAAAGAAGATCGAGGTTGCCCGCACATGATATGTAAGTCTTCCAGCCCAGACAACCGCTGTCGGCGAGCGATGCTGCATCTACCAAAGACGTGCTTCACGATAAGGATTGCGATGTATATTAAGAACCCGCTCTAATCATATCATTCCGGGGACTTTTGTGTTCCAATCCAGCTTCATTGGTGCCACTGATCTAGGTAGCATCGGGTAGGTGCTGGTGATATCCGATCGTCCGGCAATCTCTGCCGTTTGAGGCTCGAAAGCTTGATCACGCCTCTCAGGCCGAGTGCGGAGCGTTGGGTCGAGTCATTTCTATAAGCCCACCAATTGGCACACGGCGTAGCATCTCGTATTCCGGCGACAGATGCAGTTCAATATCAGGGACATTGCATCTCCTCGCTGTTGTGGTCGAATTAGGAAGGTCATTTGGCGGGGCCCTAGCGGACTTTAGGTCCTGAACTCAAATCCTGTCACCCGCTATCCACACCTGAAAGCCGATGGGATTTGAACGAGGCAAGTTGTGTTGTTTGGTTAAAGTACATCATTCCTTGGTCATTGACTCTTGATTGTCAAAGAAGAAGAAAACCCCGTGGACGCCGGAAACCTTTGTGGGGGAGGACCTATTCCAGCGCAACTAGAAAGGTACCGGATCGTGGTGGAGCTCGAAGACCCCGTGCTCCGGGGGGGGGTTCCAACGGGATCCGGCTGGCGTGCGTAGTTTCCGAAAGACTGAACGGAAAAGGTCTACACTTGGAAAATGTTAAGTTGCTCTAATGGGGCTCCACTGTAACTTCGCATCTCATAATTTGCATGTGAAACGTTATCTACAAGATAGAGACTTTTCAGACACAAGCCAGTTATCTAACTATCCTTTCTCGAGACTACCATAGATGCCAATTGATGGATCTCTTCGCGAACTCATTAGGCTACTTGTACTGTGGTGCAGAACGGCGTAGACTTTTGCCTACCTATATGACCTTCGACTCGAAGTATCTACAGCATGTTTACTAGAAAATCAGCCTCACATCGTCTTGAAAGAGTAGCAATCCCCCGACTTGGAGAAGATGAGTAAATTACGTCCTAAACCCTCGTGTTCAGGCGGGATGAGCTATGTTTGCAAGCAGGCAATTTCTTGATGACCCTGCTGGCAGAGACCAGCTGGGTGTCGACCTCAACGAGTCATAGTGTGTGAAACAAAGCTCCACGAGTAGCTGGACAAAATTAGAAGCACAGTTACCATGTACGTACAAGTAAATCATTGGTGAATAGTGTAAACGTCAAATTTATTCCCGTAGTCGTAACTGGGTAGTTTCAATCTCTCTATAGCTAAATTGGCTCATCGCTAACATGACCTCAAAACAACTCGTCTCGTCGTAATGTTACAATCTCTCTAAACGCCAGCGCACGAAGTATATTGCTGAACGGCAACAGAAGTGCTGACAATTGCGAGTCAGCGCCAGTCGATGATGGAGAAGCTTGGGTTCTCAACTTACCATGCAGTGATGCATGCAGCGTCCTTATTGCATGCGCCTATGCAGGCTACCTGGTCTGCGGCGGCTTTCGTCTCGCAGGCAGCAATGTCACCGCCTGTCTTCCCGCCCTTATCACCCAGGTCCTGGGCCTCGACTGGTACGGCAGCGGCGTAAGAGGCAGCGAGGAGAGTGAGAATGGTAGAAAGTTGCATTTTGGTTGTTGTACGTGGGTGAAGAAGTTATTGTGAGTAGATGAGTCTAGGGCTGAAGGATTGCAAAATTGTATCGTTACTGTCTGTAATGGTTTTTGTTTGAGGTGATGCTGATGATCTTCCCAAACCGGCCAAAGCGGGTTCTCCGCGGTGAATATATAGACGATTTTGGACTAGCTACTATGAAGCTGCTCGGCCTATGATTCTAGTCAGTTCTGCGAATACGAGTACGTTCCGCCACGATATCCATGGCCGCAAGCTCCGGAGGCGCAGGCGCATAGGCCACGATGCCAGAAATGACGGGCTTCCCGCTGTCAAATCCTGGGGCTGTCAGTGGATGAGGTTTGTTCTCCCTCGCAATAGACTTCCGTTTTGGGTTTCTCAGCCTGGGAGGGGGGCACGACGAAAACTTATGCTCTCAAGCCCGATGGTCCGGTGTTGATGGAGGCCCTTCGCCGGACGTGGAGGGGTGGATAGTTGGTTAACGGCATATGATGGACCCCCCCATTCTACACGAGACGATAATGCCGCCATGGCATCGGGGGGCAAAGATGCTCGGCATCCGTCCGCGGTACCCCGCCGGCCCCGTCGGCATGACGCCCGGCGTCTCAACCTCGGGGACCCGCAACTATGAAGCTACGATCCTCGGAAGCTACGGGGATGGTTTACATATGATCTCATATTCTCCGATGATCCTTCCGAGTGAACCATCGGCGTCATGAGGCTGGTCTGATAGTTGCAACAATCCGGAGTCTTTCGGTTTCGGCTCACTGGTGTAGGCGCAGGGCGTGTGTAAGTTGGTCATGTTAGATAGAACCGAGGCACTTACTAGCTGATTTTCAAGCAATCAGAAAAAACAGTTTGAGCCGGCACTAGGTATAACCCACCTTTCTCGCCCAGGCTTAAGCCGGAAGAGTGACGCATGGGTTCTAGATGACTAAAGATTGTTTGAAGCTTGGCCATCGGAGTAACATATCGAAAACATGGGTGACTCAGGAAGAATAGCCGAGGTTTGGCCTGACGTAGGCGATCTACTTATCGTCTGAACGGAATATACTAGCCCGACTCCGATACATGTAGGCCTGGGTGAGGACTGCGCGACTCTGTTAGCTGCGCTAGAGCTGGCTCAACGGTACAGAAATACACATCGAACTTTGCCTAGAGGAAGCTGCCCGGTTCGATAAGAGACCGGTGCACAAATGACTGAAGTCAGTGAGTCTGTGTAAATACAGCTAAAGGGCAACACCCAATCGCCAGACCACCCCAAGTGCCCCGACTATATCCGTACCAGGCTCAGACTATGTCCTGTAGCTTACACCGAGGCTCCTGTTTAATACCTATACAGCTACAGTGAGAAACGATGTAATGAGATGTATCGTTGATTTGCGTAAGACTCAGCCACCCTCTCTTTTGCCCTGGAGGCCTCCCAGACATACATGCATATGACACGGCACGATGGCACCTACTGGAGTCAACTGCACGAACATCGGTCAAGACAGGTGGTCAGCGTTGAGATTCCCCGAGGTTTGTATCTAACAAAATCATGTACGAAAGTTTCCCTGCTAGCTTCAGGACTTGGAACTCATCGATATTAACTCGAGTAGCGGCCTGAAATCATCGTGGCTGCGCTGCCTACGACGACGTTTCCTCTGGTGTAGCCAAGGCACTAACACCGGATGCGGCAGTGCGCCAGAGAAGAGCGCGAAAAAGAGCAATCATACGCCGGCCGCAACGCGTGACGACTCACGAGAAAAAAAAAGTCCACTTTCGCAAGGCAGGCAGTGCAAGTCGCCTTGGCTTCGGGCAACCATAACCCCACATCTAACTTGGCGGGTGAGCACGGTCATCAAGGGCCTCAATCCGTTCTCCTCATACCTAATAGCTGTAGAAACGCTGATACTGCGGATTGAACGAGAACGAACTTTCATCGAATGGGTAGCCCAATCCGCATTTGTAAAGGGAATTAATCGTTCGTCCACGTTAAAAGCCGCAGACGATCACTTTACGTTCAAACGCACCGAGAGAACTTGAGAGACACGCTCTAGCTTCCGCAGGGAGAACATCCCTTATACCCCCAATCCCAAGTTGCTAGACTAGATTTAAGCTTGAATGCTTAACCGTTACTAGTCGGAGGGGTGTGGAGGCGACGCCATCATTGTCATCTTCATGGCTTACGAATGTCGACCCGGTCAATATGGTTGAGTGGTCGCATTATTGATCACAGCCTCCGTCCACGAACCAAGCTCCCATTCGCCAAAGCCCTCTTCTTTCAGTAAGAACCGCGCCCGACAGGTGGAACGTGGAATGTTCCAACAGACGGAAAACCCAAGCCGGGACGAGGCGCAATCGCACATCTTGGGCGACGGGGCGACCACACTCAACTAGGTAACCCATCTTGTTTGGGTATGGTGTTGCCATTCGCCATGCTTTTACCGACGTCAAGTCACCAGTGGCATTCGCCCCCTCGGACTACGCCAGGACGTGTCTCATTGGACCCCGCCTCGTGACAACTGCCATCAGATTCCCCCTCGGCCTATGACCAGACTCCAGTTGCGCGTTCTGACCAGGGTTGTGGGTGGCCGCCCGGGGCTTGTGCGGCACAGTCGTCGCCCGGCCGGGGTGCGGTGCCGCCCAAGTGGATGCCACCAAGACCAGCGAGATCCGAGTCGCCAAGTGCGACCTGCATCGTCGAGAACGTAGCTCCTCGAGTGACAAAGAAAGAGAGAGGGAAAGGGTATGTTGGTTTTGCTTTAAGTTGCTTACCTCCCTTCCCGCTCATCTCTTAGTGCATGACATCTTCCGTCACCCATTCTTGGCTTCAGCCTTCGGCAGACATTCACTGAGACGATTATAATTAACTATCACCGTCACATATTCCAACAACACACCCGAAAGAGAGAATTATTATTGCAGCCCCAGAAAGAGGAGGAGACGCTAGAAGAAAGCCATGGACTACTACGAATCCCTCGAGATCGTGCGGCTTGTCGTGACCGGCCTGGTCACCGCCGTCTCCGCGACTCTTTTCGTTCTCATCTTCCGCAAGCCCGGTGTCAGGGATGACTACACGCGCCGGTGGGTGAACCTCACGAAGGCGGCCATCGGCCTCTGGTCTGGGTAAGTTCTTTTTTTTTCACCTCTCTCACCGAGAGAATCCCCCCCCCCCCCCTTTCCCACATTTGCTAACTAGACCCCAACCAGAGCCCGGCTCTCCGGCTTCATCATCAATATCATCTACTACGCAACGCGGGGCCCGCAGTGGGGCCGGCCCGTCTCCTGGGACGTCGCGACCTTCCTCGGCGCCATTGGCATGTACCTCGACAGCTTCGCCCAGGTCTCCATCTTCCTCGCGCTCATCTACCTCGCCCACGCCCTCACGCAGCTCCGCACCGATAGCAACGAGACGTCGGACGGCTACCGCACCGGGCAAAAGATCGCTCTCGCCGCCGCGGCCCTCGGCGGCCTCCTCTCCGTCGCCGTGAACACCGTGTACCTCGCCGCCAACATCATCCAGATAGTGCGCCGGAACGACTACTCGTACCGCAGCTGGGACGCCACCTACCGCCTTTACAACGCCGCGAGCATCGTCGCCCTCACCGAGGTCTGCTACTTCGCCGTCTGCGGCATCGGCGCCGTCGTGTACGCCGTCAAGGCCCGGAGCAAGGCCCGCGGCACCCCCGTGCGCCGCGCCGGGTCGTACCTCGTCGTCGCCGCCGGCATGTGGCTCACGCGCCACCTGTGGTTGATCATCTACACCGTCGTCGCCGCCTACGACTACATGCGCGCCACCGCCATCATCGACCTCTTCACCAACCTGTGCATGATTGTCGCCGTCCTCGTTCTCCTCTTCATGATGGCCTCCCAGCCGAGGTTTAGCCTGGCGAGGACCCTGTACAAGAGACCCGACGGCCCGGAGCGTGTCTTGTAAAAGCCGTCTGGGTTGACCCTGTCCGACTCCGTAAGTGGGATGGCAAGCTCATGAGTTTGTCAGCCTAGAATATCTGCTCTTTTCTTTGTTGGTAGTGAAATGAAGATGATGGGAGGTAGAAGGGTAGACAGCGACGCTGAGTTGATCCATGTTTTACGTGGCTTGAACTGTGGATGGCGTAGGGTGACGGCCTGACGCGAGGTTGAGACTTGTAATGAACACAGACGATAGAATGACTTAAACCAAATACCCGGGTGCTTTATGATGCCCAGCCCTTCATAACCCTTATTATCATACCCACTCTGATCTTCAATGCCCTCTTCCCACCCCATCTATAGACACCGTACTGAAACGGCAGGTTGCCTTGGATAGGTAGCGACACGCGCTTGGAGGGGGTTAAGTAAAGTCACAACCATCCAACCACGGCCGTTGATTTTTAATATAGTCAATGTGGACGTGAACAGTGTAAACCACTGTGGTTCCCTTCCCAGAAGTCCCACCCCGGAGCCGGCCCCAGAGCCCGAGCCCGGCGCCGGGCAGGCCCGGTCTCAATGGCTGATCATCTCAGGCTGATACAATTGACTGCAGCGTGTAGGGAGCATACCTCAGGCTATCTGTGAGGCCCGGTCGCGGATAAGGAGAACACCACGCTTGGCTGAGCAAGGTCCTGGTTGGTCACTGACGATTTACTAGACACGTTTTACCTCGAAGCCTCCAATGTGTCAATACTTCAAGACGACGCCATTTCCAATATCCTTTCTTTGCCTTCCCTTTGGAGAAAACGTGGCCGATGCAAACCTTCCACGACGTGGATACCTGCTGGTACTGGAGAACGTTGTGCAGGCATGTGGATATTGCGAAACTCGTGGCTATGGAGGCGCACAATGGCCACGAATGAATTTTCAAGCCTCAGAACTTTGTCTGTGTGCATGACCTTCTACCACCTTCCTCGACCGCCTCGGTGGCTTTCTCCGTTCCGTCGATTCACCAAGGTTGTACCTGCTCCGTTAGGTATATAGTTAAGTTGGTCTTTCCCTTCTTCCTCGACTTCAACATTTCCATTTCCTGACGAAACTGCAGCACACCATCTACCTGCACCTGCCGAACCATCGAGTCTTTCGAATCATTACCAATCATCTCGACCTGGTCCTTCCAGATCCTGCAGAGCCTACTCGCCACCGACATCTCTTGTCACTTACATACCGAACATGACCCAGACGGAACTGCCACGGGACAACCCGGGAGAAAATGCCACGATGACTTGCCCCCGGTCCTGCTCCTGCCCCTGCCATCACCCACACGAACACGACCTTCCACCGCCTTACGTTTCGACGACTTGCACCTGCTGCTGCTATGTTCGAAATGAGGCCGCCCACGCCCAGCGTGCCGTGCCTCATCAAATGCAAAACTATGACTCGGCAGAGTGGAGGGCCGTCAGGATGCAAGTCACTTTTCTCATGGTACCGACTCCCCTCTACAGCGACAACCTCTACAGAAGGGGCATCGATTGGGAAGTCAGACTTCGAATCAAAACACGGGACCTTCCGCGTCTCATGAGAGAAGGCCTCCACTGGACTACTGCAAATGTCTGTCCCGAAATGACGTACATCGAACCAGACCTCTGGGAGGAGGCTCTGACGCGCGTGGGATGGTCTTGCTCGCGCAACTTCTACTTATCCGATCTGGGAAACAACCCCTGCTGGGCCGCCAAGTTGATCGTATGCGCTCGAAACCTGGAGGTTTTGTCGAGATTCAAGGTTTCCGAGCTTCGTCCGCACATGATCTCGCAAGTCTTTGCGCGAACCGACGAAGATGGCCCGTTCTCCTACAGATACCAGCTCCATCATCCCTACAGAAATTTCAACGCCATCTATGGAGACTTCCCTCTCGAGGGATGGTGGCCCTGGCCCAAGAGGCAGAGTTGCGAGGGGACGGAAATGCACCCGGACTTGTAAGATGTGCCTACCTTCTTCAACCTGCACCTACCAAGTTCATTCCCCAGTCTACAGTCTAGTTACATGTGGCCCACCCAAACCCCCCCAACATCGAAGCTCCTTCCCCTGGCCAGCAGTCCACGTTTCGCACTTTCTCGCGTCTCTCAGATTGACTCGGGCTTTGGCAAGTGCCTGGCTTCCCGAATTGAGTCTCCATCCCATCGAGGAAGCTGTAACGTTGGGAAAGCGAGAGCAGGACAGAAGTACGTAGTTTTCTGAATGCCATTAAATATCTCTTCTATTCTCCTGGATCTCTGATTCTCTCCTCTCTTCAACATTGGTGGCACAATCGTTTTTTGGGACTATCATTACCAAACACACTTAACCACCAATATCAATTACAATCACTCTTACAAGTAAGCACTCCCGTCCATCATCTTCTCTTCCCGCCGCGCTCTGCATTGTCTCCTCTGTCGTCTGTCGTCTGTCGTCTGTCGTCTGTTTTTCTGTCGTCTGTCGTCTGTTTCTCTGTCTTTTGTCGTTTCTGTCGTCTCTCTCTGCCGACTGTTTTTCTGTCGTCTGTCGTCTCTCTCTGCCGACTGTTTTTCTGTCGTCCGTCGTCTGTCGACTGTTTTTCTGTCGTTCGTCGTCTCTCTCTGTCGTCTCTCTCTGTCGTATCTCTCTGTCGTCTCTCTCTGTCGTCTCTCTCTGTCGGCTGTTTCTCTGTCGGCTGTCGTCTCTCTCTGTCGGCTGTCGTCTGTAGTCTCTGTCGTTTGCCGTTTCTGTCGTCTGTCGTCTCTGTCGTCCGTCGTCTGTCATCTCTTCTGTTTTACACCGTGCTTTTCAGCAGTGTATCAGATAGGCTAACATTTCTCGTTCAGTATGGATATCCTCCGCTTCCGCGCCGCCCGGCTCACGACCGGCCCCCAAACCTCAAATGGCCCCCCAAAGCCAAAGCCCCACGCCTCAAACTTGCCCTCGGGCCGTGAAGCCTCTAGTCCGGAAGGCTCGCCGTCGTCCAAATCGTGCGTATTCACACGCTCTGCCTACAACCTAGCTTGACTAACACGTGCTCCTACAGACCCGCTGCCGAAAATGACGCGGAGACCGGCAGCCGGAAGGCTAGAGGTGGCCCCCGCCTGAGGGCAAGTGTCAATACAAAAGGTGTGGACGTGGAGGTGGAGGGGGAGGGGGACTGGTCGTTTGATGCCGCGGTTTCTCTAGGTTGGGGGGGTATCTTTATTATAACAAGTATTGTTATAATAGCGTTCTTTCTTCTAGCATGCTTAGCAGCGTTGGAAGCATTGTTAAAGCAGCGACATAATTAAAAAACACAGTCATTACCGAAATTCTTTCCCCCTTTCCAGTGGCCTCGGTGACTGCTTGCTTGTGGCCTCAATGGCCTGGAGACTCGAGGAGGCCTGGGAGGCCCAGGGGTCACGTGCCCCCTCTCCTCGGCACATCATGAAGAGGAGCATGAGGCCTTTACTGAGTGATTCTCTAGATGTGGGAGCTGTGAGCACCGCTGTTCCGCACGATACGTACGGAAACCCGGTCTACACACTGATGTGGAACGTGCTTGATGTAAGAAGCTGTTTGGAAGAGGCTCTTCATTGCGCTTGCTGACCTCTGATAGTATCCTGCGGGTATCATCCCTTACGGGTTCGCGCTTCACTCCATCGCCTGCGATTTAAGATGGAAAATCCAAGAGCAAAAACGTATCTACCATCACGCAGACCCTCATGGGAAGATTCCTCGCCTGCTGTCCCTCGACGTAGGTGCTTCTAGAAATATAGGCCAATCACCACCAACACAGAGAGGGTACCTGACCCCGAAGAGCTGGAAAGGCGTGTGCAGGGTCCTGATTTTACCATTCAAGGCCCTACCTATTGTCTCGTTGGCTGATCATCTCAGGCTGGTACAATTGGCTGCAGCACGTAGCGAGCCTGTGAGGCCTGGTCGCGGATTATGACAACACCATGCTTGGTTAAGCAAGTTCCTGGTTCGTCACTGACGATCTACCCAGTCCCCTAAAATCCCACCCACCCCATCATTGACGCCGTACTGGAACGGCAGGTTGCCTTGGATAGCTGCACGCGCTTTGGCGGGGTTTAGTAAAGTCACAAACATCCCACTGCGGCCGTTTATCTCTCATACAGTGTGGATGTGAACAGTGAAGACGGCCGTTACTCCCTTCCCAGAAGCTCCACGGAGTCAGCCCCGGAGCCTGAGACCGGCCCTAGAGGCTAGAGCCCGAGCCCGGCGCCGGGTATGCCCGATTATGGTGTCTTGATCAGAGTACCTACACTACCTAATTTGGTAAAGCCATCCTTTGAAAGTATTCACCAACAGTCGAGAAGATTCAACCCTGTTCCACAACATGAAGAGGAATCCCTTATTACACCACTCTGCTACGGTGTACGTGAAGTAAGCACTCCTACTCCAAGTCATTTAGATTGCCTCGATGTTTCTATTTTTTGTCTACAGACAACTGGGGCCAGGATTACTTCTCAGAGCAGTAGCCAGTCATTCACGTGTCCTCAGACTCTTATATCCCTTGCCTTGGCATCGTCCATCTTTCACCCTTATCAGTGTTTTCACGACATACCTACCTACCCACCCGAACTTCCAAGTCACTGAGGCTACAAGCAAGCAGGTCACCGAGGCTCAAGAACAAGCTGCCTACCGAGGCCATTTGAGCTATGGATTGAGGGGATTGTGGGTCTAGGAAAAGGATCAACATAGAGCCATGGGCTTAGACTCTTCTTTAGGCACGGAGGCCTGATCTTGTATGGTGTCGAGTTTCTTGGCTTTACGGGAGCCTAAGGGGGAGTGTTGAGGAGCGGCGTCAATTGACCCTACGCTCCTAGGCCTCCTCTCTTTCCAGCCTCCCGCCGGTACTCTTCTCTGTTCTGTCCTGAGCGTGTATAGGTACCTAGGAGTAATTGCTGCAGCGGCGTACGAGTCCCGTTTTTAGGCGTGACATCTTCCACATCGCGTATAGAGCATAGCCATTATCGTCTTGTTGCGTACCCGCACTCCTACATGGATGGCCTCCAATCACCACGGCACTTCCTCATAGATATTGAATGCCAAGATATCATGTGTTTCCTACCCGAATTCATTTAAACCATTCCAATTTCACTCTTCTCGGACAGATACATTCCTACGACCTTGGAAGTAATTAATGGTGGCCGTTGTGCCAGAGGATGGTGTAATTGATACTGCGAAATGCGAATAATCCCTGTCATTGCTGTTGTAACGACAAGGAACCAAGAGTGTCTTAACACCTCAATGGCCATCTTGAACGATACCGACGCTGCAAGAAGGATTCACATTGTGTCAGTGGTTTACTGATGGGCCCATGACCGTCGTCTCGCACCACTGGGCCACAGCATCTTCGCCCGCGTGTCTGTCTCAACAAATTGTCTGTCAAATATTGAGCCTGACTCTGACTCTAGCATCCAAATGTGTATTGTTTTTCTTTCAAGTCTCGAAACATCTTCTCAGGCGCGAAACAGAAAAACTAGGAAAACTTCGGTCGCTTCGGTTAAGGGCATGATCTGAAGCCGTTACGGCCCTCCCGTGAATCATGTAAGTCACGCAAGCGCGTGTTTTACTCAAGGTTAGTCTGGATGAGGCATAACCAAGTCCAGGTGAACTAACCAGAAGCTCTGGCTCACTTGATGCTAGCGTCGCCGGCCGGCATCCTCCGGAAGCGTTCACGTCGCGCTTGGCAGGCCAACTGGCACTTGGGGTTGGACAACAGCGCCCGTATTTGTCGACGGGCGAAATGCCAAGACCATGTTGTGTCTCAGTGATATCAGCAGCAGGATGCGCGGTCGCGCGGAAACGGTGAGACAAAGGGCTGGAAGTTGCAGAGGGCTCGCACATCTCGGACGTTGAAAATGTCCGTTAGATCGACTTTTGCTTGTTCGCAATTGGCAAATTGGGCTTCGGCGGCCGCGGCCGGGGGTGATCGCCGATCATCGCGTGCCTGTCAGCGCCGTCTCGTGGGCGTGGATCTATGACGAAAGCATTCCGTTGGTATTATTTCTCTTCTCTCTCTCTCTCGACGCCGGATTCCAAAGCCGAACCCGAGCTTACGCGACCGAACTCGTTGTGGTTTCTTTTAACCCTACCAGGCGATGACATTAGTGCACGTCGTCATAGACTTGACTCGACCGGTCCAATGCCAACACCGAGACCGTTTCCTGTGTTGTTTGCTCGCGTCGATTTAGGTAAATGACCCAGAGCTATGGGGCATCTCCAGATGACATTTGGGTCATGTTAGATTTCCATCTCATACAATACTCTGAGACCGCGCTCCGACCGTCTTTCGTTGTGTTCTTGTGATGATCAGTTTCCCATTGCTGAATCTGCCTGTGAGCTCTGTGACTCAACCGGGGTGCGGAACCACTGTGCCTCACAACACTACATCACCATCGTCCTCAAGCTGATCACATCGTCTTATTCCACACCACGACTCATCCCGTGATCATGGATGACCGACCAACCCCTCGGGATAGTGACATCCCGGGCGGCTTCCCCGAAACACCCAGTCTCGCCCCGACGAGCGGTCGTCCGACCCCAGCGGGATTCTCCAGTCAAGAAAGCCATTATTCTTACTCGGAAACATCATGTTTCTCCCCCGGCATTGAAGCTGGAACATCCCGGCGAAACCAGTCATCATCGTACTTCGTGACGAGCACTTCGACCACGCGTCACATGAGCACTTCGTCATCTGTCACTGCCACGCCTTCGGGCATCGGAGCCGTCGCAGAAACGAACCGGATAGAAACAGCTTCTCCCACCAGCGTCTATGAGAATGAGACCGAGGCTGAGGGCGAGAAGGCTACGGTCGACGACGCGTCGGCTGTTTCGTCCCTCTCCGCCGGCGCCAACGCGATGCCTGCCGAGGAAAATACACAGTTCGAGGCCCTGAAGACTACCACCAGTGCTGCCCCCCAGCGCCCCGAGCCGCGGCGGCAGGCCACGCATCTCACCGAGGACGACATCTTCCGGGCGCTCTCGAGACGTCGCACCAATGCGACGAATCAGTCGGACGCCGACCAGGAGGGAGAGCAGCAAGAGGTCGAGCGCCTCATGTCGAGGATCTTCGGCCGCGCCCGCCAGGAGCAGAGCGAGGAGGAGAAGACCAGGCACAGCGGCGTCGTGTTCCGCGACCTCACCGTCAAGGGCGTCGGCCTGGGCGCGAGCCTGCAGCCCACCGTGGGCGACGTCTTCCTCGGCCTGCCCCGGAAGCTGAAGCTCCTGCTCACCCGCGGTCCGAAAGCGGCCTTCGCCAAGCCGCCGGTGCGCGAGCTCATCAGTCACTTCGACGGCTGCGTGCGGCCGGGGGAGCTGCTCTTGGTCCTCGGGCGTCCTGGATCGGGCTGCAGTACCTTTCTCAAGGCCTTTTGTAACCAGCGGGCCGGATTTACGTCGGTTGAGGGGGATGTGAGTTACGGGGGTATCGATGCCGAGGAGATGCGGAAGCGGTTCCGCGGAGAGGTCATCTACAACCCCGAAGACGATCTCCACTACCCGACCCTGACAGTGAAGAGGACGCTCAAGTTTGCTCTCCAGACACGCACCCCTGGTAAGGAGTCGAGGCTGGAAGGAGAGAGCCGACAAGACTACATCCGCGAGTTCATGCGAGTCGCGACGAAGCTGTTCTGGATCGAGCACACTCTCGGCACGAAGGTCGGCAATGAATTCATCAGAGGTGTCTCCGGCGGTGAGAGGAAGCGCGTCAGCATCGCCGAGGCGATGGTCACCCGGGCGTCTGTCCAGGGATGGGACAACTCCAGCAAGGGCCTCGATGCTAGCACTGCCGTGGAATACGTGCGGTCGATTCGAGCGATGACGAACATGGCAGAGACGTCCACGGCCGTCTCCTTGTATCAAGCCGGAGAGACCCTCTACGACCTCGTCGACAAGGTGCTCCTTATCGACTCGGGCAAGTGTCTCTATTTCGGAACGTCCGAAGGTGCCAAGCAGTACTTCATCGAACTGGGCTTCGAGTGTTCTGACCGGTGGACGACCGCCGATTTCTTGACTTCCGTCACGGACGAGCACGAACGCCAGATCCGCCAAGGCTGGGAGGACCGCATCCCCAGGACGCCGGAGGAGTTCGACAGGGCCTACAGGAACAGCGAGGCGTACCGCAGAAACATCCGCGACGTGGAGGAGTTCGAGTCCCAGCTCTCGCAGCAGACCCAAGAGCGGCGCCAGCACGAGTCCGACAAGACACAGACGAAGAACTACGAGATCCCGTTCCACAAGCAAGTCGTTGCCTGCACCAAGCGCCAGTTCATGGTCATGACGGGCGATCGCGCATCCCTTTTCGGCAAATGGGGCGGGTTGGTCTTCCAAGGCCTCATCGTCGGCAGTCTTTTCTACAATCTCCCTAACACGGCAGCCGGTGCCTTCCCCAGAGGCGGCACACTCTTTTTCCTCTTGCTCTTCAACGCTCTGCTTGCTCTAGCCGAGCAGACAGCTGCGTTCGAGTCGAAGCCGATTCTCCTCAAGCACAAATCTTTCTCGTTCTACCGCCCTGCAGCCTTTGCCATTGCTCAGACTGTCGTCGACGTCCCCCTGGTCTTCATACAAGTCGTCCTCTTCAATGTCATCATCTACTTCATGTCGAACCTGGCAAGGACGGCTTCGCAATTCTTCATCTCCACCCTTATTCTGTGGTTAGTCACGATGGTCACCTACGCATTCTTCCGCGCCATATCGGCCTGGTGCAAGTCCCTCGACGATGCCACACGCTTCACGGGTGTGTCAGTCCAGATCATCATTGTGTACACGGGCTACTTGATCCCGCCCAGCTCCATGCGACCGTGGTTCGGGTGGCTGAGGTGGATCAACTGGATCCAGTACGGCTTCGAGTGCCTCATGGCCAACGAGTTCTACGATCGCGAGCTCGAGTGCGGACCGCCCTACCTAATTCCCCAGGGTCCCAATGCCTCGCCCGAGTACCAAGGCTGCGCGCTGGCCGGCAGCCCTCCAGGTCAGACCATCGTTCCCGGCTCCAGCTATATCGAGGCGTCCTTCACGTACACGCGTGCCCACCTCTGGCGAAACTTCGGCTTTCTCTGGGCATTCTTCATTGTCTTTGCAGTTCTTACAGCCCTAGGAATGGAGCACATGAAGCCGAACACCGGCGGTGGCGCCATCACCGTCTTCAAGCGTGGCCAGGTCCCCAAGAAGCTCGAGAACACCATTGCGACGGGCGGCAGGGGGAAGAAGGGCGACGAGGAGTCCGGCGCCCTCAGCAACGGATCTCGGACGGTCGCCGATAACGATGCTACGAAGGAGAAGAGCGCCGAGAACACGATGGATCAGGTCGCCCGCAACGAAACCGTCTTCACGTTCCGCGACGTCAACTACGTCATTCCGTTTGAAAAGGGCCAACGCAAACTTCTTTCGGAAGTGCAGGGATACGTCCGTCCGGGCAAGTTGACTGCTCTGATGGGTGCATCTGGTAAGCAAGCCTCCGACATGTTATCGTTGATTGCTTCAAACCGCTAACAAGAGTTCAAGGTGCTGGTAAAACGACACTGCTGAACGCACTTGCACAACGTCTCAAGTTCGGCAAGGTTACCGGCGAATTCCTCGTCGACGGTCGGCCTCTTCCCAAGTCATTCCAGAGGGCGACGGGCTTCGCGGAGCAAATGGACATCCACGAACCCACGGCCACCGTCAGGGAAGCCCTCCAATTCTCTGCGCTTCTCCGCCAGCCGCGAGAAGTGCCCAAGCAGGAAAAGTTCGAGTACTGCGAGACCATCATCGACCTCCTTGAGATGCGGGACATTGCAGGGGCCATGATTGGCAGAGTAGGCGAAGGCCTCAACGCGGAACAACGGAAGAGGCTCACCATCGGCGTGGAGTTGGCATCGAAGCCTGAGCTGTTGATGTTCTTGGATGAGCCGACGTCCGGGCTCGACTCCGGCGCTGCTTTCAACATCGTCCGGTTCCTCCGCAAGCTGGCCGATGCCGGTCAAGCTGTTCTTTGCACCATCCATCAGCCGTCGGCAGTTCTGTTTGAGCACTTTGACGAGCTTCTCCTTCTCAAGTCCGGTGGCAAAGTGGCCTACCACGGCCCACTCGGAAACGACAGCAAAGAACTCATCCAGTATTTCGAGTCCAACGGTGCCCACAAGTGTCCCCCCAACAGCAACCCCGCCGAGTACATGCTCGACGCCATCGGCGCCGGCGACCCCAACTACCAGGGCGAGGACTGGGGCGACATCTGGCAGCGGTCCAAGAACTTCCAGTCCAGGTCCAAGGAGATTGACGAGATGCTCGCCAAGCGGAGGGACGTCGAGCCGTCCAAGAGCCTCAAGGACGACCGCGAGTACGCCATGCCGCTGACCACCCAGACCGCGGCGGTCGTCAAGCGGGCCTTCGTCGCGTACTGGCGCACGCCCAACTACATCGTCGGCAAGTTCATGCTGCACGTGCTCACGGGGCTCTTCAACTGCTTCACCTTCTACAAGATCGGCTTCGCCACCATCGACTACCAGAGCCGGCTCTTCTCCATCTTCATGACGCTGACCATCAGCCCGCCCCTCATCCAGCAGCTGCAGCCCGTCTTCCTGCACTCGCGCCAGATCTTCCAGTGGCGCGAGAACAACGCCAAGATCTACAGCTGGTTCGCCTGGACGACGGCCGCGGTCCTCGTGGAGATTCCCTATGCCATCGTCGCCGGCGGCGTGTACTTCAACTGCTGGTGGTGGGGCGTGTTCGGCTGGCGCCTCGACGGCTTCACGTCCGGCTTCGGGTTCCTCCTCGTCATCCTCTTCGAGCTGTACTACGTCAGCTTCGGCCAGGGCATCGCCGCGTTCGCCCCCAACGAGCTGCTGGCCTCCCTCATGGTTCCGATTTTCTTCCTCTTCGTCGTCAGTTTCTGCGGCGTCGTCGTGCCCCCCGCACAGCTCCCGGAGTTCTGGAGGAGCTGGATGTACCACCTGAGCCCGTTCCGCTATCTCCTGGAGGCCTTCCTCGGTGCCGTCATACACAACCAGCCGGTCGAGTGTAGCTCGGGTGAGTTCGCCAGGTTTCAGCCCCCGCCAAACCAGTCCTGCGAGGAGTACACGCAGTCGTATATCGAGCAGGCAGGCGGGTACGTTCGCACCGGAGAAGGCGGCATCTGCGAGTTCTGTCAGTACGCAACGGGAGACGAGTTTGGCACTGGGTTCAGTGTTTACTACGACAACATCTGGAGGGACTTTGGCATCTTTTGTGGTTTCATTGTTTTCAACTATCTCGCCGTGTTCGTCGGCACCTGGTTGAAGTTCAGGGTGAAGAATCCTGTCAAGGCCATCAAGATGAAAGGGAAGGGCGGTGCATGAGTAATGGGTTTCGCAGATGTACCACGTATGTGGTTCGAGTTGGCGACAGAGTCGATAGTATTAGGCGTTCGGATTGGCTGTCACTTAATGGGATACTGGACCATGGTATAGATCAGATATGGTATCGTAATTGAAGTCATTATGGCGCTCTGAATGCAATGAAGGTATCTACAGGGCCAAGTGCTAGTCTGAATGATAATGAATGATGACTTCCCCGCCCCCCGCCCCCCCGCGTCGATCCGTTATGCAACACACGCTACCCAGCCTTTACTTCTTGAAGGCTCCGTTGGTGAGTTCGTCCTCCAAGTCGTAGTACACCTGGAACTCGCAGTAGCAGATCTCGGGGTCGCTCTCGACGTCGAAGTTGTAGTTGGCCTCCTCGTCCGTGATGAGCACCTTGGTCAGCCCGTTGGCCGCGGCCGACTCGGCGAGCAGCTGCACGCGGCAGGCCCGCTCCATGGTGGTGTACAGGAAGGCCGCCTCGTCGACGGTCCGGCCGACGGTCAGCAGCCCGTGGTTCCGCAGGATGGCGCCCTTGCCCTTGGGGCCCAGCGCCTCGGCGATGAGGTCGCCCTCCTCCGGGCCGAGGACGAGGCCGCCGTAGCTGTTGTACACGCTGTGCGCGTCCCCGCGGAACTTGCACACGTCCTGGGTGAGCATCTCGAGGCGGCGGCCGAAGACGGACCAGGCCTTGCCGTGGATGCTGTGGCAGTGGCACACGGCGTGGACGTCCGGGCGGGCCTTGTGCACGGCGGCGTGGATGAGGAAGCCGGCCGAGTTGGGCGGCTTGGTGCGGTTGCCGCCGATGACGACGCCGTCGAGATTGACGAGGATCATGTCGCTGGCTTTCAGGAGGCCGAAGTGCTTGCCGAGCGGGTTCGTCCAGAAGGCGTCGTGCCGCTCCGGGTCGCGGACCGAGATGTGGCCGCTCATGCCCTCGACGTAGCCCTCGCGGGCCCAGTGGCGGAAGGCGGCGGCCATGTGCTCGAGCTGCCACTGTCGCTGGGCGGCGAAGTCGGGGAACTTGGGGATGCCGGCCAGCACGACGTCGCCGTGGGACATGGCCTGCAGGGGCGTCTTGTTGTCGAGCTCGTGGCCGTGCTTGGAGTGCGAGGCCTCCTTGGGCGCGACGGCGGTGCCGCCGACGGCGGGGGCGGTCTCGGCGATAGCGGACGGGGCCATTGTGGGTTTCTGGAGCCGATTCACGGACTTGTTGCGGATTTGGGAGTGATGCTTTTGTGTCTGTTGCGCCGGACTTTCTGAAAAGCGGACGGCGTTGTTCGTCGTAGAGTAGCTGAATCGACGGAGTAGTTGTTGTTGATGATGATGATGATGATGATGATGGGCGTGGCCGTTAACAAACCGTGCTGTTAAATTATCGATGGCGGATGAAGATCAGATTCGGTGGGTGTGAGGGAGAGTATGGATTGATAAAGCACCAGTTGCAAAAGGCGTAATTGTCATAAAAGATACCTCAGTGTACGCAACGCACCCCCTTCGGGACGATCTCACCGGGGCGGGGGTGCGGGGATGAGATAAGGCATGACCGGGATCTCTTCCCCAGAGAGAACCGGGAACCGGGAACCGGCCCGGTCTGATGTTCGGACGGCCGGTTGCGGGCAAGGCCACAGTGCGGTAGGAGCGGTTTCGGAGGCCAGACTTGGGACCCAACACGCGGACATGCACAGGCAGATATAGATAGGTTTTTCACGACGGCAGCCGGCAAGATAATCGCATCTCGAATATAATTCCGACCCAAGTCAAACTTCAGGAGAGAAGTGAGCTGTGGTATGATGAAACAAAACATCGCAAGAGGGTATGTTACAATAGCGAGCCCATGCAAATTCCGTTCGCCCTTCATAAACCAAGGAGACCTCTTATACAGCGACCGTTCCCGTCGTTACTCGATAACTTTTGTTTACCCCTGCGTCGCAGCCCCCCGCCTTCGGATACTGTGCCGCCTGCGTCCACCTCCCCGGATGATCCAGATCGACGCGTACTCTGAGGCCGCAGACCTTGGCGCCGCAGGCAGGGCGGCATGTACACCAGCTTCCCATTAGGTGGTCATTAGATTAAAGCAGTCAACCTGCCTGGCGGTACTGAACAGTTCAAGAAAGCCAACCGGCTCTTCACCGCTTGGCTTGCAAAGCCTTGTCCAGACACTGGATGATCTGCAATAAGGTCAGCGAAACGGCAGGTAGACTAGAAAGCCGGTGGAAACATACCTCGTCACCCCAGACGCCCTGGTTGCTGAGATAGCGGCCCATTCCGCGAACCAACTCCAGCTGCTCCTCGACGGTCAGGCCCGTGATGGCCATCTCCATGACGCTGCCGAGGCTGGCCTTGTTGATGGCAATGAAGGAGTGGTAGTACATGTACGTGAAGAAGCCCATGATGAACTGGCAGTCCATGCGGTCCGTCATGCCTCCGTGGCCTGGGATGGAGTCGCCAAAGTCCTTGATCTTGAAGGTGCGCTTCAGTCCGGAGGCGAAGAAGCCGCCGAAGGGAGCGATGAGGGACGCAAAGGTCGCGAGAACCAGGGTGTGGAACTGCACCGGGGCCACGGTCAAGGAGACGCTCTCGTTCAAGTTGGGAGGTAGGAAGAAGAGATGAGGCAGGCGGTAGGTCTTGGGGTTGAAGACGGGGTTTCGTGTGCACTCGAGGCCGGTGAAGATGTTCGCGCCGAGGTCCTGAGAAGGTCAGCAAGCCAGCACGTCTGGGTCTGCGGCACGGGGTAACTCACGTTGACGGGGCAGAGGAAGAAGTCGGAGCGCATCAGCAAGCTGGTCAGCATCATACCGAAGATGATGGTCATGACCCAGGCGCCAACGAAACCCTCGACGGTCTTCTTGGGAGACAGCTTGATCAACTGGGTGCGACCAATGGTGATTCCGACAATGTACGCCCAGATATCGTTGGTGATGACCATGGCGGCCGGGAGGAAGAACCAGATCATGCCCTCGAAGACGTTGTTCATGATGAAGTGGGCCTGGACGACGATGAGGTACAAGGCCATGTGCGTCCACGCAAACTGGGTGAACTGGAACTTGTAGTGTCCGGCCTGGAGAGAAGTGACAAAGAAGACGAAACCTGGAGACGGTCAGTTAGGCACACCAACGCGGGGAGGGCAAGGCAGGATAGCATACCGAAAATGTAGAGAATGAAGCTGATGAAGCGGTGATGGGTGGCCAGGGGCAGCAGAACCTTATCAACCAGGACGATGTGCTTGAAGTAGTAGATGACGGATTCGCCGTAGAGGAAGTACATGGTGGTCGCGAGCCAGTACCAGTTCAGGCTCTTGGCGGAACGCAATAGGCGGGCGCGGCTGGGGACGCTGGCGATGGCGATGACCTCCTTGAAGGAGATGACCTGGATGGCGGTCATGATGCAGATGATGTAGATGTGACCCATGAACAGGGCCGTCAGGAAGCCGGCGAACATGACGAAGGTCCAGAAGGTCCGGGTCATGAAGTTTGCCTTCTTCTTCTCGTACTCGGCTCGCTTCTCTTCCTCGGGAGACTGAGGTTGCTGTCGCATCTCGTGTTAGCAATGATCGCATAAGAGTCGCAGAACGGGGAGTTTGACGGGCGATGACGCGAGGGGGCAAAGATGGGGACGGGTAGCAGAGGAGGTTCAGAGCTTACCTCGGCGATGTTTTGCGACGCACCGCTGGTCTTGATCTTGGAGGGCGAGCCGTCTTCGCTGACGTCGCTGAAGCTGGAGCGGCGGCCATCGGCGGCGGCATGGCCGTTGGACTTGTGGGGGAACTTGACCCCCCTCCTCGTGCGAGCCACCATTCTCTAGGTAATGAGAGTCGACGAGGTTGAAGGATGCAGCGAGGCCGGGTGCTGTCTGTAGCGATATTCACGCCGAATAGTCGAGCGCAGGAGAGGGATAGGTCGCAGCGAGGAGTTCGTCGCGAGTCGTCGTCGTCGTCGTCGTCGTGGACGTGGGAGCGGTTTCGTTATGATCGCAAAGCGGGTAGTTCGGATGCGGACACGGGCGGGAACCAAGGATCAAGAACGGAGGGTCGGCGCAAATTAGGCCGTTGTGGACGCTGGATAACGGGACAGGCGAAGGAAGGATGGCAAAGACGAATGGACGAAAATACGAAGGGTCCGCGAAAAGTCGACAAGCGATGTCTGGCCTGTTTGGCGACTGTGACCAGGGGTGCAGAGGGGCGGAGTGCAAATAGGTGTGGTCTGCGTCGCGGGCCGAGAGGATGTTTGTCTCGAAGAGAGTGACGACGTGGATGTTTTGTTGAACCGAGCGGTAGGTACCTAAGGCGCTGTGAGGTAAAGTGGGCGACCAGCTATTACCAGGCAGCTCAGTGGACGTGGCCCTGAAGGCTGGGGATTTGGAAGACCTGACTGGCCACAAGGGTGGAGTCTGGCGCGTTTTTTTTTTTTTTGGCTTTAGTGTTCAATCTTATCAGTTCACTGTACGATGCTTGTTCATATCCTACCTAGGTACCTACCTACCTACGGATAACTGAATAGCTACTACCCTTTCCTTCCGCTCTCTCTCTGGAGATATTCACTGAAGGCTTGTTGCGTACGCATCGTGACATTCTCGTAGTTATCTAGGTACTTAGGTGGAAGCCCGGATGACGCTCCACTGTGCTCTGCTGTCCAGTGCGTCCCGTCTCACCTGGGCGCGGCGGATGATGACGATGCAGATTAGCGCGGGAAACGCTACGTCAGGCCTGTAGCTTGGCGGGCAGGCCCTGGACTGGACCGAAGTCCCTAACAAAAGCGGAGATTAGGTAAGCATCTCCCTGGAGGCTGGAAGAGCCTACCAACCTACCTACCTACCTCCGCCCGGAATGCTCTTCGAGTCCGCTCCGCAGGTGACGTTCTCGAGCAGCCCGAGGTCTGAGGTCTCTGAGAATCTCGCAACTAACCATGCGTGATGTAACACCTTCGGAACCCAAGTGTTGCGACGATACATAAGGTAAGTATTCTTGCACATCCGAGTGTAGGTACGCGTATCCTAGGCTTGCAAGGACCCGAAGCCCGACTCCCTGGCACATGCACGGAGTATTGTGCCCATGTGGGAGAGCATCCCTTGCCCACCAAAATTGTTGAGTTGGTTGATGGGGCCGCTGCAAGACTTTTTCCCCGTGCCATATTATTATTACTAGTAATACTCCTTTACTGTTCTTATAGATAGGGAAGAACTCGACGATTCGCAGACTCGTGGTCGATGGGCCCCTTTAGATTGGCCAAGCGGCAGCCAGCATGACACAGGCCGGAGTCGCCGGACTACCAGAAAAAATGCATCTCAACGCCAGTTGACATCATCACATGTTGCCAGCACCTTAGCTTGCTTTGCTATGGTACTAAAAGTGCTTGTCGGCTTTTCCATCCCAAGTGGGAGCTCCCTCTCGTCCTGAGATGCCAAAGCTCCAGGTGCTGAGCTGATGGGATCTTAGGTAAGCTTCCACAGGTACCTGGTGGCAGCCACAAGGCACGTAGGTATTGCCTTAGGTAATATGGTTGTGGAGGTGCGGGGACCCTTGACATCCACGGGCACGGATACTCGGGTACGTACTTATCTACCTAGGTACCTGCCTAGGTACCTAGCGCGTCGCTCGCGTTCCAATGCGAGGCGCGATAAGATAAGGAAAGTGTCTTTGCCCGCCTGGTCTGTCCTGCCGCTATTCAGACCAGAACGTCGACAACCTCCAACCTACCTAAGCACATCCTGTGTTCTAAAATGCGTTGTCCAACGCCCTGTCGGAAGCTATGGACGACTTCTCAGACGATGATTTCGACGAATTGAACGACATCACTCTTCAAGAGCTCGAAAACAACGCCATCCAGCTCACGCAGGCCCAGCGCAAGCTCGACTCCTCCCACCCTCCGAACCAGTCGCAGATCGAGAATTACAATGACCTTGAGTTCGAGGACGATGACCTCGACTACACAGAGGTAACCAACGAGCTTCTACCTCCCGTCGCTCGTCCCGTTCCCGAAAAGCCGGTACCTCAACATCAAACACACCTGGCCCGACGACCCTCGCAGGCCCCTCAACAACGATGGAACCCGCCTCCCGCTCCCACGAACCCCCCCGTTGTCTCCTCCCGATCGCGATATCTGCCGCCTCAGGTGCCTTCTTTCGCTCCGCCTGTGCAGTCGCAGCGCTTTCCGCCGCCTGTTGGCGCACCTCATCGCCCTCAACCAACCCAACTGGGCAGACCTCCACCCCCGTCCTCTGCGCGATACAATCCCACGCAATCCCAAGCTCAGACGACCGCGGGCACCGGAAATGATATTGTCGGCGCCTTGCAGAAGCGGCTCAAGGCCCTCGAGGCTGAGCTCAACGCCGCACGAGGGGAGGTTGCCATTATTCGGTCCAACTCCACGAAGGAGCAGCAAGAACACGTCGCGGAGATTGCCCGTCTCAAGAAGCAAAATGCGGAACAAGCTGCCAAGCAAGAGCGCGTTGTCGAAGCCGCGATCGCGGCCGAGAGGCAAGTCACCACGGAGCTGCAGTTCCTGCAGCAGGACATGAAAGAGGCTACGACCCGACCGCGCCGAAGGGATGTTGCCCAGGGAGCACCAGCGTCAGGCACCAGTACCCCGAAGAAGACGACCAAACCTTGGGGTATGGCCGACGGCTTCGACGACATGGATATCGTTCCGAGCCCTACAAAGACGAGGGGGAAAGCTCGAGATGGTGGTCCTGTTGCCGTACCGCTGTCGGAAAGGACACCGACCAAGGGCAAGCGGAAGCGCCCTGCTGTCGACAGCCCTGTCATGGCGTTGGAAACCAATGAGGACGTGCCTATGATGGACGATGTATCCGTCGCAGCAATGTCTGTCCTCCAGCAGATTCCTGGACCAAGCGTACTGCCCTTCGAGGTAAGCCGGTGCTCGCTCGTTCCCCACATACTGGGCGTTGATGCTAACGCACGTAGTTCCTCCAAGTCATCTTGGACCACGGCTCGTTGCATGGAGAACCTCCGACTTTTGACATTCTATCCCGCTATGCGTTTCCATCGGATCCGACGACCTCCCTCGCCGCGCTCATCTTCAAGGAGCTGCCATTGATGGGCAACCCCCTGAATCCTGTGCAACTCCTTGTGGATTTTGCACGTATGATCATTCGCATGTGGGCTCAATGCCTGAGTGAGACCTTCCTGCGACCCATTTGGGATCTCACCTCCCTGCTGTCCTTCACCCTGCAGCTGCAAACTATGTCGGTAGTGCCCCAGATCGTGAAGGAGCTGGTTCCGACGGCGCAGAGCTGCATCTACTCGGTTGCCGAGGCTCGTTTCCGGAGCGTCGACGGTGACATCTCCTCCGATCCAGTGAAAGGGCCAATGGAGCAGCATATTGACACCACGTATATCCTGTCGTTGCTCTATGCCTCTGCGGCAGCTTGCGCCACCGCCGTGGCGGAGACTGAAAACGGCCCGCAGACCAGGCAAGCCGACTTCTGGCAGCTTATTACAGTCGATCTAGTTCTCGTGATGTTGACGCCCAAGCAGAGGCTAGACGATGTTCTGATCATGCTCGACATGCTCTGCACATCGGCTCTCCCCGGCTCTCTCGGGCCAATCGTCTCCGGAAGAGAACCCGATTTGGGGGTTCGTATGATCATTGACAAGGTGTCCTTGAATCTCGTCGACCTGCCTCGAGCGGCCATCACAACGAGCTCGAAACATGCCGTACGATTTGCTGCCCTGCGGACGCTTATGGCATTCGCACGCACGCCATATGGAGCACGGCAGATCGCAAGCCACGTCAGTGTCATACCGCGCTTGGTCACGGCGCTGAGCGAACTTGTCGACGTTCTGTATGACCTCTCGGATCCCGTGGCAGACAGCACTGGTGGCGGTTCCTCCCCCCAGCGCAAGGACGGGGCCGTGGACGCTACCCCAGATGATCCCCGTGATAGGGCCGACGATGAACATGACGGGCGTCGTGGTCCATCGCTGCTGATATCCCAGATTATCCTCCTGCTTCACTCGTTGGCGATGGATCCTAACACGTCCAACATTGCCAACATTCACTCCAAGCTCTCGATATCTCACGGCGGTCCCCAGCGATACATGCTTTCGCTTTCTCGTCTCAGCTTCGCCGAAGAAGACCTGGTCTACGAGTCGAAAATCGATGCCGACACAGTCGACAGAGCCCATGAACTCCTCGAGCTTGGCGTCACTCCGGACGAAGGCGAGAGTATAGCGGAGTCGTTTGGCGTGTGACGAGCTAGACCACGGGTTCCGTTGGGATGGTTTCGTCTCTTCGTACAGACGAAAACGACCGTCCGTTATTATCGATCTTGCTCTTGCAGGAACGCAGCGACATCCAACACACTACACAGTCCAAACTACACTGCGTGCACCGCACGGGCTGTGGTGACCCAGTGCCATTACCATGGGTTTGTCAGTATTACCAGCGGATGCGGGTGCGCCAAGGTCGCCATGGTCTCGTGCGCCTTTCTCAGATGGTGCGATAATTGTCAACAAGTCGCTGGCTTCTTCTGTTCTGACCTTGCATCGACCAAATGCAGGCAGTCGGCGGCTACAAGTGTGATGGAGGCCCTGGGAGGAAGCCAGAACCAATGATTCATGCCGTGGCTTTTAGTCCAAACCTCAATGGGGGTGGAGTTAGCGCAGCTATCAAAAGACTCGCATCATGCTGAGCTAGCGTTATCATTTCACGCGAGTCTAGAGGCCGCCAGTCAGAATGGGCGCCCTCAAAGGAACAGAACAGGAGGCGATTTCCCCGACAGAGACTCGGCCGAGACTTGGGAAACAACGAGTTGGAGTTGGGAATTCCCTACGTGCACTATCCGACACTCTTGTCACCATCATGTCTTCAGACCGGCTGAAGCCTTCACGCATTGGACGGACATCGCACTGGCCTTTGCGCTAACAATGAAGCGAATCGTTTTCTGCTGATCCCCAAGCTCGAACAAGCAGCTCGAAACGCGCTGTCTAGCCTCGTTGATCCGGCCGGTGCTGACTATGGATAGAAACTGGCGGTACTAGTCAGGCCCAAACCTCGTTCTAGACGTTAGCGTCCACGAGAGATGATCCAATTCTCGTCGCACCCCTGAGTCAAGGGAAGTGATGCTCTGTAGATAGGGCAGCCACTTCCGGTCGTTCGTCCCAAAAATCCCCTACTATACACTACTTGTAGCAACTTGCTGGTTGGACTTGTCAGGTCCGAGCCCGGTTGGTCCGGCGGCGTGGTGTGGGAGGGGCTGAGCCGGAGTCAAAGCTACGGCGGCGGCGGCATCAACAACCACCTTGACCTTGGACCTTTACTGGAGTCGAGTCGAGTCGGGTCGGAGTCAGATGCAGCCAAGTCCGTAAGCGAGGGGGATGCACAGGGCAGGCCATCTTTTCAGTCGCAAGCGTGGAAGTCGGCCGTTAAGCTTTCAGGTCATACACATGGCCGGCCAGGGACGGGGGGAAAGCCACTTGTGTGCACTCTAGACGCTCAAGTCTCCGATGGATGCATATGGAGTGGACGTATCCGCGCTGGATGTGTGATGTGCAAACCCCCTCTCGCCCCGGCCTGGACTGCGCGGACTGCATATATCATACGACTTGGCCCATCCCCTCCTTTCATTTATTCCTAGGAAGAGGTTAGGTTCCTAGAAACAAGAGCAGTTCCCCCCGTCTCGCGCTTCCTCGCCTGTTCTTGTGTTCCTGTCGTCGTTCAACAACACCGCCGCCATGAACATCCTCTTTCTCTGCACCGCTCACAACTCTCTCTCGCAGCGTCTGTATCTGGAGCTATCCAAGACGCATACCATCACAATCGAGTATGCTCTATCAGACGCGGCCATGATTGAGGCGGCCAAACTGGCCAAGCCCAACCTCATCATCTGCCCGTTCCTCACAGCCCGAGTGCCCCGCGAAGTCTACGACAACTATCTCACACTCATCGTCCACCCGGGCCCACCGGGGGATGCCGGTCCCAGTGCCCTCGACTGGGTTCTCATGGGGGACGACGGCTCTCAGCCCGACTCTGAGACACTAGTTCAGAGCAACGGTTGGAGTGAGTTCGGTCGGCCTTACTGGGGTGTCACCGTCCTGCAGGCCGTCGAAGAATTCGATGCCGGACCGGTATGGGCTTTTGAACAGTTCCCTCTGCAAATCGATTCGCCCACCGTCACCAAGTCGAGTCTTTATCGTGGCCCCGTCACGCGGGCCGCTCTCACAGCCACCCTGGCAGCCATCGAGCGTATCCAGACAGCCTCAGTCCAAGCCGCCTCCCCCTACACTCCTCCCCCGTCGCCGGGTTGTGA
Source organism: Colletotrichum brevisporum (assembly GCA_030770045.1). Lineage (NCBI taxonomy): Eukaryota > Fungi > Ascomycota > Sordariomycetes > Glomerellales > Glomerellaceae > Colletotrichum > Colletotrichum brevisporum. Next base: position 9,783,543 of record JAUGSI010000001.1, on the reverse strand, counting down.
CAAGTTCGCCCCGCACCTTGTCAATCCTCTGATTGAAGCAAACCCCGCCTACCGCGACGCCTCGGTCACACTGCAGAAAGCCTTCCTCGGCGGAGCCACACGTCATCGGCCGCTGCTGAAGGCCGCCCAGCGCGACTTTGATATCCAGTCGCACACAGCTCGGGAGATTTCGCGAAGGATCCGGTCATCAGACTCTCAGCCCGGCTGTCAGACCAAGCTCTTCGGGCCCAGCCTGTACGTATACGGAGGAACCATCGAGGAGGGCGAGGAGCTCACCTCCCAAGCACGGCCTGGTGAGATCGTCGCCTGCCGGGACGACGCCGTGTGCGTGGCGACCTGTGACGAGAAGGCCATCTGGATCTCCCACATACGCCGGCTCAAGAGAAAGACCGACTCGATGCTCTGGCCCAAGGTGCCCGCCGTCTCGGGCCTCCACGACCTCGGGATCCTGGACGGCGATCTCTTTGCGGAAAACCGCGTCTCCCGAGCGACCATCGACTGGTCGCAGTCCCCGCACAACACGAAGCAGGACATCTGGGTCGACTTCCAAACGTTTTCCGGCGCGAGGAGGGTGGCGTTCCTCTACTTTGACTTTTACAACGGCGCCATGAGCACGGAGCAGTGCTCTCGCATGATCGACGCGCTGGACTTCATCATCTCGAGCCATGTCGTGGAACGACCGCTCAGCGCCGTGGTGCTGATGGGCGGCGACTCGTATTTCAGCAACGGGATCGCGCTCAACGTGATCGAGGCCGCCGCGGACCCGGCCCTCGAGTCCTGGCTGAACATCAACCGCATCGATGACGTGGTCCACTACGTGCTGCACGAGTTCCCGTCGCGGAACATCCTCACGGTCGCCGGCATCAGGGGTAACTGCGCGGCGGGCGGCGTGGCCCTGGCCGCCGCATGCGACTTCGTCGTCTCCGGTTCCGAGGTGGTGCTCAACCCAGCCTACCGCGCCATTGGCCTGCACGGTTCCGAATACCACTCCCTGTCGTACCGGGGACGGTGTGGCACCGCGGGGGCCACCAGGCTGCTGCGCGACATGACGCCGCTGGCGCCCTCCGACGCGTGGTCCATGGGGCTGGTCGACCACGTCCTCCCGGGCACCGGCGCGCTGCTCGACACCCGAATCCGCAAGCACGTCAAGTCGCTGCTGCTCGTGGCCGCTGGCGGCGGCGGCAGCAAGCCGCTGGGCCCGGGGCCCTGGAAGAGCAACGTCGACGTGTCGGCCGCGGGGCTCGCGTGCGCCCGCGCCCAGGAGCTCGGCGAGATGTCCAAGGACTTCTGGAGCGCGCGCTCCGCGCGGTACCACCTCCGCCGCAGGGACTTCGTGCGCAAAGTCAGGGCCGCGAGGACGCCGCTGCGGTTCGCGACGCACCGCCGGGGCGTGGCGGGCGGCGAGCTCGACGAGGAGGAGTCGGACGACTTTGACGACGTCGTCATCTTCGAGCGCAAGGCCAGGGCGACGCTGCTGGCCGACAAGCTCAAGGAGTACGTCGAGAACATGACGTCGGCCCGCAAGGACGCCGCCGCCGGTCAGGGGAACAACAACGCCTCGCTCCACTCCAGGGCGGCGAGCGAGAGCGTCAGCAAGAGGGACCTGAGGCCGGTGTTTTCGTGCTACTACGACGTCACGGCGTCATGAGGGACGGGCGAGTAATATCTTGTGGTTTGGTTTTCCATTCTGGCCAGCAAATTGCGTGCGTCTGACACCCGTAACATACCCAGTCAACGAGACACCTTTTCTTCTTTCATGATACTTAAGTCCAACGGATGGCACACAAGGTCTCCTTAGTAACAAATAATAATTCTCTACTTTTTACATTCATCGTTGCACCCTGCCTTGTGATTGTGAAGTGGCATGTTTTCGTGGCAGCTACTCACATCAGTGGGACGACAATGACCTGCAAGAGTTATCGTGTCCTGCTTTCGCCCAGGCACTACTATGCATCACGGCATCTTCCTCGGGTGCCTTACAGAACATGCCACGCGATGCTACGGGAAACGTACGCGGCAAGCCGCCGCAGGCAAAGCTGACAGCCCGGGAACCGTCGAGGCCATTCCCCTTTGTTTACTGTCAACGGTAGCGTGGCGCGTCGGCTCGATTTGAGTTTCCGCTGCGCGTGCTCTAGTGAAAAACTGTCACGATGATTAGTCGCGCCCTCCCAACTGACTTTTGCTGGCTTCACTGCTAGGACGGTCTTCCCCTATGTCAGCTGTCGGTTGAACTTAGAAGGGCAAGTACAAAGGCGAGACCGAGTCCATTCTCTCCATTAGGCCTCCATCGTAGGCATCGTACGACCTGCCCAGGCTCGTACCACCCTAGTGTCCTGTCTGCTTACTCGACTCCCTGAATCCCCTTTTCTCGGGCCCTCGGGACTCGGGACCAGGTGGGCCCCCCACTCGGCTCCGGGGGTGCGGCCCCATGTTTCTTGGGCCTCCCCAGGCGAAAACCGTTATAGAGCAAGAGCTTGGCATCAACATGTCCCCCTCCTCCACAAGTTTCGCCATCCCGCCTCGTCACTCTATTTCGAGCTGCTGTGGAAGGCGAATCTAAATACGTCCCGAGGCGGGAATTAGAGGACTCCCCCTACCACGAGGCAGCGTGGCCGCACCGACGTTGCACGAGCTCCCAGGGGTTCCGGGCTCTTTGCTCGCACTAACCCCTCCCCCCTGTGAGACGCCGAGTCAACGACTCAACGACTCGTGCGAGGCGTGGCCTCTTCCGGACCCAGCCCAGCCAGCCTCCCGAGCTCTTTGTTCTCGACACTTACGTCACCGGTAGGATTCCTTTCTTTTTCGTCGCGTCTGCTCCAGTTTAGTGTCGTTGGCCTTATCGTGAGTCGAAGGCATGTCTTGGGGTTCAAAACCGACGATCTGAAGTTCCTGGGGTGCATAAGTACGGATGTTGTTCTGGATGTCGCGCGGGCCGGCGCGGTGCATGGTCACACCCATGGACGGCACCGTCGACAAGCTCTCTGATTGAAAAAGGAAAAGATGAATCAACTGGATATCCGAAGCGGGCGCCGCGTTTCCTTTGGCAGGGGAGGAGCCGGCAACATTCGTGAGCCTCATTCCTCGCCTGGGCTTCCAGCCTAGTCACCGCCCAATTGACTTTAACATGTTTTTCTGTAGGCCGTTACACTGACGCGAAGGTTCCTGGCGACAACTCGAGTCCTTGGGGGCGTCGCCGAAGTAGCATCTGGACCACGAGCTCGTCCAGTACGGCGGAAACAGGGCCAAATTTTGTTCATGGGATACGTGACATGTTTAGGAGAAGGTCACTCGACGATGCACCGGAAAAGGCAAATACCTTGGAGCGGAAGGGGACACACTGATTTAACGGGACATCAATACTGAAAAAGGCTTTTCTTTTAATCCACATGCCGATACTAGAGCCTCAACTTCGGGGCTGTTGATTGTCACACCCTCGACGTTCCAAAAAAAGCAAAATGGAAGATGAAACTGAGACAGAGGGAGCATGTGGCTGGTTAACTCACATTAGCTTGAACATCACCAAAGCACGTCTGTCAACGACTCACTAACTAGCAACCTTCGAACATTCCAGTGTCTCGGCTCTGTAGCACGCGTCATCGTTCCCGGATGGCAGAGACAACTCCAGTGTCAGGCCAGTTGATATGCGGCCAACCTTAAAACCGATCCCGAGCCAGCGGTTTTCCAATTCCACAGATGATCCCCAGTGCTTACGCCAGTATTCAAGGTTGTCTCTGTAAGATTTCAAATGATTGGTCTAAGTAACTATAGTTGTCAGATTTTGCGTATATTCGTATGTATGGAAAGCTATGCCTTGAGGGCCCTTAATGCGTTTTTCGCTTTAATGGTGCTGTGGGCCTTTGAACCCCCTAAACACAGCCACGGCCTTTGGAGCCGGCGAAACGTTGCTCTGGAGCAGCCATTGGCCACCTCGAATGCTAAAATCTACCTATACGTTGTAGTATACTAGCAGCTTTAAGCCACGTAATTTAATATACTTCTCTAGTAAGGGCCTCTTAAGGGCCTTATTAGATTTAATTATAAACGAAATTATATACTAACTATACTCTAACTACTTTATAATTACTTTTATATAGTTTACTTTTTTAAAGCTATAATCCCTTTAAAGTCCTTATTTTAAGTAGTTCTATTATTTTTATTAAACTTTTATTCCTATAGTAGAAAGAGTAATACTGTTTTTAAAGTACTTAAGAGCTATAATCCTTTTTGTTTATTCTTTATTAGTAAAGTTAAGGCCTTTATAGTGTTTACTTTAAAGTTTAGTATTATAAAGTACTTAAAGTTAAGTTATTTGATTTATTATATTAAGTTACTTAAAGAAGAATTTAAAGTAAGTGCTAGTAAGTAGTTTTATAAGGCTGTTTATTATTAACTATACTATAGATTAATATTTAACTTTAATATAGCCTTTTTAAGCTTTTTAACGTAGTTAGTAGTTGTGGATGTTAATGTAGTAAAGTTTTATATATAGTTGGATTGTTTTTTTATTAATAAAATAAATTATTTATTAATTATTATATTAAATGTGTACGCTTGGTACAGTAGTATTAGGAGTAGGAGTAGTGCTGAAGGTCTATTCGCTAAGGTCTATACGAAGTGCAGTTATTAAACGGCTTATAAAAATAGCTTTTTTAATTACTTAAAAGAGAGTAAGAAGCTTAGCTTTAGTTATTAATATAGTTATAGTATTTTATTTATTAACTTACTACTTAATAAGGCTACTAAAAAGTTTAATTGTAAATGCTTAAGAGCTTTTGTAGTTTAGTGTGTTATTAGTGAAGCTAGTATTTAAAGTAATTACTAAACTATTATTAGGGCCGCCTTTTTTATAACTAAATTTAAAGTAAAGAGTGTACTTTATAAAAAGGTATTTAATTACTTATTCTGCCTTTTTAAAGTGTTTAGGGCTAGGGTTATAGTTAAAGTATATAAAACAGTTTACTATAAGGGCTATATCCGGCCTTGTTATTGTTATACTATATATAATTAAACTAATATTGTTTTAGTAACAGTTAATGTCTATATATAGAGTAGAGTCTTTATAAAGAAGTAGTTTAAGTAATTAAATTAGAAAAGTATATAGTTGCTTTATTTATAGGCTTTGCTTTTTTAAGTACTTAATAACTTTATTAATATAAATAAACTATAAAAGTTAAAGGTGCTTTATAGTGTAGTTATAGATAATTTTAATTCCTAAAAACTATTATAAGTTTTTACTGCTTTTAAAAAAGTATTATTTTTAAAGTACTTTTATAAGTAAAAGGGCCTTTTTATAGTATTTAGAAGGGAAGTATAGAACGTAGTTATTAATGTAGAAAAAAAAAGTAATATAGTTATGTATTTAATAGTAATTCTTACTTACTATATACTTTAGCTTAAGTTCTTTTAAACTAATTTTTAAATAGTATTATTATAGAAGTAGAGAGTAGTATAAGCTATAGAGTACTTTATTAAGTTTAAGGATATACTTAGATTTTTAATACCTAGGGGGTATTTATATATAAATATTTTTATTAAGTAGAATTTATATAAACGCGTTTATTATGTTATATTATAGAAACTTAAAATTAAAGTAGTTTATAACAGCTATAAGTGTTTAAAATAATATACTAGTAAGTGTTAAAGTGTAGGTATTTTACTTATTTTTTAGCTACTAGTTACTATGTATAATAAGGTGTACTTTGATTTTAAGGAGTTTCTTATACTTATTTAATTTATATATATATACTTAATAGTATTCTAGGATCTAGGAGCTGTTAGTAGTACTTTTAAGAACTTTTTTTTAAGAGTTAGTTTTGTGATAGCTTTATAAATAGTTTGCTTTAGTTATTTATATTAAAATTGTATAAGAGTGAGTTGATACTTTTAAATAAAATATAGGTAGGAGCTGGAGTTTTTGCTAGGGGGTACTAGGAGTAGGAACTTTAGTTTGTAGTTAGTACGGTGCTTTGCGCTTACTTAACAAAATCTAAGTACTTACAACCCCTCTTTATAGCTAAATCTTATTATTAGAGTGTTTAATATTTGTGTTTTAGGGCGCCCCTATAGTATATTAGATACTAGGGGTTCCTTTTAATAGGTTGTAAGTAACTAAGTAGCTAGCCTAGAAGTGGCTTTACTGTAGAGTATTTTGAAACGATAATAGGGTACTAATTAAAAAAGCGGCTTTATAAAATATTTATTTATGCCGGAGTATATAAACTACTAGAGTGGTTTAGTTTATAGGCTTAGCTATGAATATGGACTAGTAAGGATTTATAAAGAAAAGGTTTTTATTTACTAACTTAACTATAATCTATTTTTTTAGGTATTAATTTTTTTTAATTAGTGTTTAAAAGAATAAAACGGGTGAGTTAGGAGGGGTAGGTAGGAGTTTAAAGTAAGTAGAGGAGTATTTATAGTTACGGGGTTTATTGTTATTAAAAGTGGTATTACTTAAGTTAAATTTATTAAAAATATTATTAAAGGAGTTTATAAAAGGGGATACTTTATTGTCTTTTTTGCTTAGTAAGGATGGGTGGAGCTATATTTAAGAGTTAGTTTTACTAGCTATAGTAAGGCTTTTTTAAATTTATTTAGTAATAGTTTGAAAGTTAAAGTTATTATAGTTATTAGTAAGTAAATTTAGGTTACTATTATAGTGTTTTTTTTTGTTAAATGTAATGTTGTGTGTAGTAACTATTTTTTTAGTTATGGGGTTTTATATTTGATACTAATTTGTAGATGTATAGTTAATAAGGAAGCTTATAAAGATATAACTATAAAGGTAGTTAAGATACTTCTTTTTAAACTGTGTAGTAGCTGTAAGGGTATATACTTTGCACCTATATAATCTTAGGTGCGTAAGGCTTGGTTTTATAGTTTTATTACTATAGAGTTGTTAGTGGAGTGCTTTATACGGGGTTTTTTAACTAAGGGCTACTTAAGGTGTGCGGTTATAAAGATAGGTCGCTGTTCTGTAGATATTAAGCTATACTTTATAGAGTAGTTTACTACCTTTGTGTATTGTTTAAGCTTTTATTTTAATTATAGTACTAACGTACTTAGCGCCGCCGTTTTAATTTTGTATATACGGGGCGGATAGTTTAATGCGTTTGCTACGCCTTTAGAGGTCGTTTATAAGGCGGTAGTACTTTTTGATTTTACTATTATACTTAAAAGTAAGTATTTTAATATTATATTAAACTTTTAAAAGTAAAATAAACTTTTTAAAGACTTTAGTGAGTATTTCTATACTATAGTTATATAGGTAGTAGTTTTATGAGTACTATAAGACGTAGTTAGTAAATACTAATATAGATATAAACCTACTATAGCCCTTAGTATATAGGTAAAAGTTAAATATAATATACTTACTAGAGTAGGTATATATATTACTCTTTTATAGTTTATAGTTAATAATTTACTTTATTTTATTAATACTACAGGTATTGTAGCTTAAAAGGGTATTACTAGGTGCTATTCTAGGGGTAATAGAAATTTAAATACTGTAGGTTAATAAAGAGAGGCGCTGGAGTGGTTTAGAGCTGGGGTGGCCGAGTCGCTAGTGCTATGTTTCTTTAGAGCCTTTTAGAGATTTTTGTTTTTATTAGGAGTACTTTGTTTAATAGTGCGGAGTATACGTATACTAAATAGTCTATATAGAGTTTTTACGTATAAGTGCTTTATTAAAAAGTTTATTATACTTTAATACTTTTTAGTTATATATAGTTTTAATAAGGCTAAAAGGAGAGTAATTAGATTTATATAGTATAGAGTACTACTTAGAGCGCTCGTCCTACTAGTACCTGTACTTATAGAGTTAGTTATAAAAAACAAGGTTAGTTGCTATAGACGTATATAACGCGATGTTATATAAGTATAAGCTAGATTATTTACTATTAATTAATATAATATATATACTTACGTTTCTATATCCTTTAATTGTAAGGGGCTTTAAACTAGTTTATAGGTAATTACTTATACTAGTTACTTAAAGGTTACTAAACCGTTATTTGTCTTTAAAAATATAAATAGATGCGCTGGAGTTAAGGAGGTAGGAGTCTTTAAGGGGATATAGTAATAGGCCCTTGCGTTAAGTAGCCTAAAACGCTGCGGATAAATGCTTAATACTTTCTATATAGTGACTATATAGTTACTAGCTTTGAATTTCTTTAATGTACTAAATTAGTTATTTATTATTTATAAAGTTCTTTTTAGCTTTTTTATAGTAGTAATTAAGCGGCTTTTACTTATTATATATATACTTTAGGAAGGTATAAAAGTAATTTTTAAGGTAGTGGTATATAGAGTATATTAGGTAAGAAGGGGCTGATGGAGTAAAGGGAGTAGGAGACGCTAATAAAGCTTTACTTTATAATTTTTTTAGGTTAGTATTATTATATTTGTAACTACTAAAGTACTTAGAAGGGCTGTAGAGAGCTACTTTATTAATAGTAAAGGCGCCTTGTGCGCTTTTTTTATATCCTATAGACTTTAGTATTTATTTAATTATAGTAGTTATTTTAGTAATAGCTTTATTAAAACTATAATTATTTTAGTTATTACTTATTATTATATAATAGTTCTTGGTTTAAGATTAAAGTGGTGAATAGTTAAGGGAGTAAAGTAGCTTATAGATTTATAGATTTCCTTTATAAGCTATTTTAAGTTTAATAGTATAACTCTTGTATATATAGTTAACTTATGTTATAAACTATTTAGCTATAGCGGCTCTTGTTATAAACTACTTATTATAGAGCGTAGTAAGGTAGTTAATATAAAGCTAGTTAGTGCGTTAGCGGCGTATACTTTTTATAAGTCTAAAGTGCTTATAGAGGTTTTGAATTTAGACTACTGGCTCTAAAGTGCTTAAGTAGTACTAGATCCTAAGTTTTTTAATAATAGTACTTTATATTTAAAGAATAATAGTATTCTTAGCCTTTTTTTACTTTTAGTATATTACTTTTATAGTACAGTATAGGAACAAAGAGTTAATATAGTACTTAAGGGCTTTTTTGGAGAGGTTAGTTATTATTTTAGTGTGGTAGTGGTTTACTATACTAAACGGAAGTAGGAGGTTCTCTCTTAGAGGTGCTTAAGAAGGAGGGTTTGTAGTGAGCTTGTTTACTTTAAATTTTATAGTTTAGGAGTAAAGGGCTTTTGGTTTAGGGCTATAGTAAGTAATAGACTTTAGGTAGTTACTAAGGTGCGGCTTTTAGGGCGGGGTATTGCCAATAAGGGGCTCTGGATCTATAGAGGTTGGGTTAAGAGCTTTTTATACGTTAAGGGTGTTTATAAGTGCTTGAAAGTTGTAGAGTTATGGGTGCTAAGTAGCTAGGCTGTTAAGGATGGTTTTTTAAGAGGTTAAAAGGACGTTTATAGTGATTTTTGTATTTAATAGAGTAGTTTAGAAACAATTAATTGTATATAGTAAAGGGGGTAGTAGAATAAGACTTTTAATTATTAGATTTTGTGTATATTTATATGTATAGAAAGCTATGCCTTGAGGGCCCTTAATGCGTTTTTTGCTTTGACGGCGCTGTGGGCCTTTGAACCCTTTAAACGTAGCTACAGCCTTTGGAGCTGGTGAAACGTTGCTCTGGAGCGGCTATTGGCCACTTTGAACGCTAAAATCCGTTTATACGTTGTAGTATGCTAGTGGCTCTAAGCTACGTAATTTGATAATAGTTTGTTGTATTGGCGGCTTTTAAAACCTAAAGTGGGGTAACGCTTACTTATACAGAAACGCTAAATTTTATTTATAAATCTATTAGATTTTGTGTATATTTGTATATATATAAAGCTATACTTTAAGGGCTATTAACGCGTTTTTTGCCTTAATAGCGCTGTGGGCCTTTAAACCCCCTAAACACAGCCACAGCCTTTAAAGCTAGCGAAACGTTACTCTAGAGTAGCTATTAGCTACCTTAAATACTAAATGTTAGATTTTACGTATATTTATATATATATATAAAGCTATACTTTAAGGGCCATTAACGCGTTTTTTACTTTCATAGTACTATAGGCCTTTAAACCCCCTAAACATAGCCACGGCCTTTAGAGCCAGTAAAACATTACTCTAGAGTAGTTATTAGCTACCTTAAATACTAAAATCCACCTATATATTATAGTATACTAATAACTTTAAACTATATAATTATCACACAGCTAAGTACAAGTAGTCAAAGCGAAGTAAAAATAACAACTTAATCTCTAAGTCCTATAATATAGTAGAACAAAAGCAAAAGCCCCCTTATAAGGGCAGGAAACAGAGCAAAGTCGCTTAAATAAGCCACTCAAGTAAATAATCACTTATATATACAGCTATAAATAACTTCAACTATCATAATACACTCCCCTAAACTCAAAAAAAGTCTAAAAACACTATACTCGTAGCCTCCCAACGCATAGCTAAAAATATTTACATCAATATTCAACAAAAAAAAATATAAATAAAAAATTTCGTATTACAAAAAAGACTAATAAATAAAATAAAAATCCCTTTACTTTATTAATACCACCCTTACCTTATTATAATACTTTTATTACTATTACTAAAGTAGTTACACTTTTATCTATACAGTAAAAAGTAAGTAAAAAAATCAATAAATATCCTTAAGTACCTTTAATTAACTAGATCTAAGTAAATACCCAACTCAAAGTAGATAAATAATAATCCTCTAAAGGCCCCAATCTCTTCTCTTTTCCTCCCCTAACAACAACATCTATACAAGGTACAAATACCCTCAATTTCGCCCCTAACACCACAACACTCTACTTTATATAGTTTAAAAGTATTAACAGTATTCAGTTTAAAACACAGTATTCTAATAGTTCGTATAGCACAATAGTTAATAACACTTCTAAAAAAAAATAAACTAAGCCTACTCGCACAGCGCGCACTACAAAGCGCACAAAGGATAAGGCTAACAAAGAAGCCATAGCTACTACAATAACTACAACTACAACTACTAAAGCTACTACTAGTATATTTAATTATCTCCTTTTCACATTATTATTACCTAAACTAATATATATTTTAATCTAAACTAACCTAATAATACTAGTAGTAAAAGGGGCTCTATAAAGCCTCCTAAGTAGGAAACTACTTCTACCCCCCCTAATAGTAAATTTATTTATTACTATTTTAATTAAGTTATATTTAACTTTATATTTATATAAACTTTAAAAAAAAAAAGTACCTTACCCTCATAACCACCCAGCTAACTAACTATAAAGAGTTTATAACCTTCTAAAGTAAGTCACTTTTATTTTTATTACTATAAGTCTATACTAACTATTTTAAATAACTTTATACTATACTAAAAAGGTAGTTAATACCACCTCTACCAGCCAGCCCACTACAGCCCAAGAGGAGGTCACAAAAAAGGAAGGTTTAGGGCCTTCTACTAATGCCCCTCCCCCTACTCCTAAAACACCTAAACTACTCCTAAATAGTTATAATAAATTTAATTTTTTTATATTATCTTTTTAATTTAATTACTAACTTTACTCTAATATAACTAAAAGTATAGTAGTCTCTAATAATAAAGGTATCTAGCCTAAAACTCCTACTTATATCTAGTATATTTATAGTATACTAACTAATAAAAACCCTAGTATATATAACGCCCTAACTAATAATTTAAAGTATCATTACTATAAAAATAAAAAAAAGTCTTATACTCCCTTCCCTAGCAATAACTTCACTTAGCACTAATAAAACGAGTTCCTTATTATAAAAACTACAACTTAACATAAAAACTTCAAGCATATTATCTTTACAGCCCTTAATAATACAAAAGCCCAGCCTTTACTAGTATTTATACTAAAGGGTAAAAGTAGTAGCTAAAAGTTAACTCTTTTAAAAAAAAGAAAGGGAAAGGCTTTAGCTTTTTTAATACTAACTCCTAAAATCAAAATAACTTTTATAAAAACAACTCTTTTAAAGCTATTTAAAGTAACTATTACCCTATAAACCCCTAAAAAAGTAGTTAAAATAAGTATTAAGGACTATTCTCCTACTTATAATAAAAAACCTTTATATTTAACTATTACTTAAGTAAACCTTAATACCCTAATTATAGTTAACCTTAACTAAAGTATAGCTTCTTTATTCTAGTTTATATTAAATATATTTAAAAATACTTTATAAACTAAATACAAAAAAGTATAAATCTACTTTAATAATAGCAGTATTACCCAACTCCAACCCAGTATAAGTCTACTTTAGTAGTAGTAGTAATAATAAAAGCATAAATCCACTTTAGTAATAGTATTAATAGTAGTAACAGTATTTAGTATAGTAGTAGTACCCAGTACAGCATAATAGTAGCTCTTTTATAAAAGCTTTTTATACTCCTTAGCCCTTAAGCTAAAAGGAATTAAATAAATATAAGCTTAAGGCTGTATTTACTTTATATATTCTCTTTACTCCCTATAATATATAACTTAACATCTTAAAAGTTAAAAAGCACTCTAAACTATTTAAACTTTAAATAAAAAAGTACTTTAGTAAAGCTATTAATAGGTATCTTATTAGTTAGTATATAAATAATATTAAACAACTTTTTAGTATACTTTTAATAAAGCTACATATTCTATATATTAATATAGTAAAGTTTTATTAAAATATACTCCCTTTTTTCTACTATAAAGTATATAGTTTAATAGTTATTATAGTAAATTTACTATACATTACTTAGTTTAAGTTCAAAGTCTTTAAAAAGTCTTTTAAAAGTAATTGTTTCTTTTATAATATACTTAAAACTAAAAAGCTTAACCTTAGTCGTTAAAGTTATTATAGTATTTTACCTTATAACCTTCTATTAAATAAAGCCACTAAAAAGCAAAATAATATATCCCTAAAACAACCTTTATATTTCCTCGTCGTCTACAAATAAAGTATCTCTAGTAATTAAAAGTACCTATACTCCCTTACCCCCCAAACTACTATAATAGAGCAAGAGGTAGTAAGTATAGTATAAATAATAAATAACTTAATTTATAGTAATTTAGTATTTATAAAAAGGGTTTATTAAAAATCTTAAAAGAATAGTACAAACAAAAGCTACATTAAAGCAGATCATAATCGCAGTATATAAAATCAAACTAATTTTTTTTTAGTATAACTTTATATTAGTACTAATAAAGTTTTTAGTATTTTTTTTAAAAGAAATAAGTAGTAATAAAATTAAAGGGTAGTAGGAGTCTATAAAGCCAAACTTCTCTACAACGCATTAAATATACTAATTATAAGCAAAATAGATCTTCTTTACTTCATAGTTATAAATAACCCAGATCCTAAAGTACCACTTAATAACTCCCTACTTTTTAAATTTATACTTCGCCTTAATACCCTTAATAATTTACTTTACTTTTACAGTATCGTCCCTATAGTTTATAATAAAAATATCATCCACATAAAAAAAAACAAACACACAGTAGTTATAGCTCTAAAAAAGGCATAAGTTTTTATTAATTAGTATAAACTTAAGGCTTTAAAGGGTTAAAAAGAACTCTTTATACTAAAAAAAAGAAGTATCCCTTAGGCCATAAAGGGTATAATAAAGCTTAAAAAACTTACCGTTCTACTTAAAGCCCTTAGAAAGGTAGTATATAACTAAAGGGTTATTAGGTCCCCTCTCAGTATTTAGAAATACATTAACCACATTAAACTAATTAACTTTAAAGTTAAATTATACTATAAGAGCTATAGTAACTCTAAAAGTACAAGCCGCAAGTATAGCTGTATAGGTTTACTTAAAAGGATACTTCTCCTAAAAATCCCTACAAATACAAAGCCTCACTTTATAACACTAAAAATACCTATTCTTATTAAATTTATACATAAATACCTATTTAAAAGGAATTAACTTTACTTTAACCTTATAAGAATTAATAACCTTCTATACCCCTATCTTTTTAAACTTAAATACCTCCTTATTAACTACTTTATAAAAACAGTCCTTTAACTCTAGTAGCAATAAACAAATACTCCAGTATATAGTTAAAGCCTTACTAAACTAACTTAAATAAACCCTTATATCTAATACAACTAACTTAACTTACTTTACTTTATTAATTAAAGCAAAAACTATACAGTAATACGTATAGTATCCCTAAGTCACTTCTTTTAAAGTATAATTACAATCCAGCATATATATATTAAAAAAGTATCCTAGTTATATTTAATATTAAAGAACATAAAGTAGTTATAAAAGTACAGTAATCTCTATAGCTTTAATTTAAATTAATCTAAATCTTCATAGTTATATACCCACTCTAATCCCTCTAAGGGGCTACTTATTTCCTCTAAATCTATATATAACCGTATTAAAAAAAAAAGCAAGTCGCCTTCCTAAAGTAAAAAAAATTCAACCTTTATATCTAGTTCTTATAAAGCCTCAGCATTAATTACTACAACAATTTTATCTTTAATCCTTTTATAAAAAAAATTAACTTTTAAAGTAAAAAGTAAGTTAAAAAACAATAATAGCTTACAGGCCCAACATACTCTTATATTAAGTACAAAGCTCTTTACTCCCCACACACAATCCTAAGTCTCTTTAAGTACTAGTATAGGGTCTAGAGTTAATAGCTACCCCCTACACCAGTCAAACAACTTTAAGTCAGCCTTTAAAATACCCTTACTTAGGTTTTTAGTTACTAAAGTAAGTATTAGTAAAAATAGCTCTTTTTCGTTATATATTAATAAAGTATTAATTATCTCAAAAATACCTAAAACTTAAAACTTAGTATTAAAAAAAAAAATAAGCTCCTAAATAGCCTTAACTATAGCACAAACCACTTCACCTTACTCTACTACCTTTATATCGGACTTTAAGTAAAACTTTATTTTATTAAAAGTTATATTACGTATAATAATAACTTATTTAAACAAAAGCACCTAAATTCAATAAAAGTTATAGGCATTTAAAACATATTCCATAAAGTATCTAAGGTACACTCTTACTTCTACCTTAAAGTCGCATCTTTTTTAATTTACTTTATAGTCTTTTTTAAAGGAGTATACTCTATAACTATACGCGTATATCTAGCCCTAATAAAGGCAAAAGTCGCGCATTAAAAGGGCCTAATAAAAGAGTTACCACTAGTAGAAGTACTAGTAAAACTAGGCCTTTTTAACTTAAATTAAAAAAAGCTATACTCTTTACTTAAAGGAGCTTATATTATAAAAAAAGGCCATAACTATAGCTACTTCTACCTATAAAATAAAGAGGAGGCTAAATAAAGTAAGCATCTTAATAACTTATAGTATTATCTCTTATCTAGCGCACTCGCCCCCTCTATTTAGTTCTTTTATATATAATAAAGTTATTTTAATTTTAATTCCCTTTTCTAAGGTCTATTACTAGTACTTAGTATAGCCGTATATCGTAATTACTATGTATTTAACATTTTAATAAATCTTATAAATAAATACACTACACTACCTTACCACCTAGTGTTTAAATATCTTTAGTATATAAAAAACAGATTTATATCGTTTATTAATACAAAAAAAGGTAAAAAGACAGCTAGTATACTTGTCTTTAATTACTATAAGCTAGTAGCTTTAATTGTACCCCTTAGAGTAGTTAAAAAGGTCCTAAAATATCTATTTATACAGCTATACAACTTAACTCTCAGAGGTTTATTTTAAAACTACTTAGGTAGCATAAATCGTTACGTAATACTCACACTAAAGACATATTAGGCTTTTAAGTCTCACCCCCTAAGCGTTACACAAAAAATAACTAAGCACCTCGGGTCCTAAGTAGCTAAAACAAAAATACCATACAAAGGGATCGTTATTACGGTCTTTTAGTTAGTAGTAGGACTTTCAAAAAGCTATAACTAATACAACTATATTTATAGTTATAGCAAAACTAACAGAGACACATAGGGATATAAAATAAAAAAAAGTAACTTTAAATTTAAAAAAAATAATATTTATCCTCCTTTCTAACTTTTTAACTATAAAACTCTTCTTATTATTACCTATATAAAGCAAAGTATTATAACTAATATACCAGATACCCTTCTTCTACAAAAGTACCTTAAAAACAATATTCACATAGAAGTTCTCTACATAAGCAACGTTTATTAGCGTTAAATCAAGGGTATTTAACCTATTCAAACCGTTAAGTACATTCTTTATAACCCTTATACCTACTACTAAAATAAAGTACAAAGCAGTTCTTAATTCAACGTATCCCTCCTTATTAAGGGGGCAAATAAAGCCCTTTTTAAAAAAAAAGAAGTTATTAATAAAATAGGTCGCACCGCAGTTATCGAATACTATACTTATACTTAAAGCATAAAAAGTAATTAAGGAAGTAAAAAAAACGTTTATAGTATATATAAGTAAAGCGGGGGTCCCTAGGGCCTTTTAAACTAACTTACTACTAATTATAACTACAACTTAGTATACTATCAAAAGGGTTAACTTAAAGGCAGCTTTAGCGTTTAAAGCATTTACATCCTTACCTCCCTTTTTTTTCTTCCTTTATCTAGTAAAGCATACTAGACCTAAGTAACGGGGGGGGTTAACTTTAATCTAACTAGCCTAAGTAAATTTAACTAAAAAGCCTTAGTACTCCTTTATATTAAGTTTCCTCTAAATCTCTCTAGCCTTATTAGGGGTAACCTTAGTAATAGCATAGTTACTTCACCTAAAAACTATAAAGTAAACACGTCTACAATCTATAAAAGCCTAACTATAGTTTTAGCCATAAATACACTAAATCCCCTTAGGTTTAGTGGTAAAGGATTATAGGGCCTTAGAAATTATAGTATTAGAGTAACCTATAAAGGTTAAAAAGATACTAAACAATTTACTCCTAGACTTAAAAAGCGAGTCCTTATAAAAAAAGTCTTTAAGTATAGACACATAGTCCCCAAACAAAATTTAAACCTAATTAAGCCTTTCTCTTATAAAAACCTACTTAAGTTCGTCCTATACCTATTCTAGAGTAATTCTTCGCCCCACAGTAGAAAGGAAGTCTTAAACTACAAATAGTCCTATTATATTTAAAAAGCAGTATTATATTACTTAAAAGTATATAGTACAGAATTCCCTTAGCTAAATACTTAATATAGTACTACTATTTACTTTCCTTAGTATCACTTAGTACTCCTATTATATTATAACTAAAAAACTAGTATTACTTAAAAAGTATTAAGTTTAAAAGCTTTAAAGCAAACTATAAAAAAAAGTATCTTTTTAATTAAAGAGTTTAAACTAAATTAATTTAAAAATATCTAAAGACACTAACTTATTAATATATAACTTAATCTCCTTAAAAACTTTCACCTTTTACTTCTAAACTTCATTATTAACAACTCTATTAAAAATATAACTAAAATAATTATTAAGTACACCTTCACTTTATCTAGTAAAAAGCGGGTTACGCTCTAGCTTAGGTTTGTTACTATTAAGTATTGGATTACCCGGGGTTTTATTACTTAAAAAGGGCCCCGGGGCACCTTTAGGCTACTTCTCTTTACTCTAAAAGTAAGTCTATACTCTAGGGGCCTCTATAAAGTTAATACTATCTTTACGTTTAATTAAAGTACTAAACTAGCACCTAACAGCACTATTCTCCTATAAACTAAAGCAGATTCAATAAATTCTCTCTACTTCTATATTTTAGTTATAAAGCTACTAAATAAATAAAATTAAAAATACCTCCCTTAGGGGCTTATTTAGTAAAACTAAGTTATTAAGGTCGAGTTAGGGCTAGACCCCTTACATAACTACTTTAATTTAAAGGTTCTTAAACTACACAGGGTAGTCGTGCTACCCTATAAGCTTATAGAAGAATAAAAAGAAAGAGGTTAAAGTTAAACTTAATATAGTTAAATTAAAACAGTAGTTAAAAAATTAAAATATTATAATAAAAGAGTATTTATATAAATATTTTCCTAATAAATACATTTACTTTAAAAACAGTAGTTTAAAAGTACAGTATAAGCTGGGCTTATAACTATTACGCAGCTAAGTATAAGTAGTTAAAGTAAAGTAAAAGTAATAACTTAATCTCTAAGTCCTATAATATAGTAGAGCAAAAGCAAAGGCCCCCTTATAGAGGCGGGAGACGGAGCGAAGTCACTTAAGTAAGCCACTTAAGTAAGTAGTCGCTTACGTACACAGCCACAAATAGCTTCAGCTATCACAACAATAATCTAATATACCTCCTTAGTAAAGGCCTCTTAAGGGCCTTATTAAATCTAATTATAAATAAAATTATATACTAACTATACTTTAACTACTCTATAATTACTTTTATATAACTTACCTTTCTAAAGCTATAATTCCTTTAAAGTTTTTATTTTAAGTAGTTTTATTATCCTTATTAAATCTTTATTCCTATAGTAGAAAGAGTAATACTATTTTTAAAGTACTTAAAAGCTATAATTCTTTTTATTTATTTTTTATTAATAAAGTTAAGGCCTTTATAATATTTACTTTAAAGCTTAGTATTATAAAGTACTTAAAGTTAAGCTATTTAATTTACTATATTAAGTTACTTAAAAAAGAGTTTAAAGTAAGTACTAGTAAGTAGCTTTATAAAGCTATTTACTATTAATTATACTATAAACTAATATTTAACTTTAATATAGCTTTTTTAAGCTTTTTAATATAACTAGTAGTTATAAATATTAATATAGTAAAGCTTTATATATAGTTAAACTGTTTTTTATTAATAAAATAGATTATTTATTAATTATTATATTAAATATATATACTTAGTATAGTAGCGTTAGAAGTAGAAGTAGTATTAAAGGTCTACTTACTAAGGTCTATATAAAGCGTAGTTATTAAATGGCTTATAAAAATAGCCTTTTTAGCTACTTAAAAGAAAGTAAAAAGCTTAGCCTTAGTTATTAATGTAGTTATAGTATTCTATTTATTAACTTACTACTTAATAAAGCTACTAAAAAACTTAATTATAAACACTTAAAAGCTTTTATAATTTAGTATATTATTAGTAAAACTAGTATTTAAAGTAATTATTAAACTAGTATTAAAGCTGCTTTTTTTATAGCTAAATTTAAAATAAAGAGCGCACTTTGTAAAAAAGTATTTAATTACTTATTCTACCTCTTTAAAGTACTTAAGGCCGGGGTTATAGTTAAAGTGTATAAAACAGTTTACTATAAGGGCCACGTCTAGCCTTATTATTATTATACTCTATATAATTAAATTAATATCACTTTAGTAATAGTTAGTATTTATATATAAAATAAAGCCCTTATAAAAGAGTAACTTAAGTAGTTAAATTAAAAAAGTATATAGTTGTTTAGCTTATAGGCCTTGCCTTTTTAGGTACTTAATTACTTTATTAATATAAATAGACTATAAAAGCTAAAAGTGCCTTATAGTGTAGTTACGAATAACTTTAATTCCTAAAAACTATTATAAATTTTTACTACCCTTAAAAAAGTATTACTTTTAAAGTACTTCTATAAATAAAAGGGCCTTTTTATAGTATTTAAAGAGAAAGTATAAAATATAGTTATTAATATAAAAGAAAAAAATAATATAGCTGCGTATCTAACAATAATTTTTACTTACTACGTACTTTAGTCTAAGCTCTTTTAAATTAGCTTTTAAATAGCGTTATTATAAAAGTAAAGAGTAGTATAGACTATAAAGCACTTTATTAAGCTTAAGAATATACCCGGGCTTTTAATACCTAAGGGGTATTTGTATATAAACGTTTTTATTAAGTAGAACTTATATAAACGTATTTATTGTGTTGTATTATAAAAGCTTAAAATTAAAGTAGTTTATAATAGCTATAAGTATTTAAAACAATATACTAGTAAGTATTAAAGTATAAATATCTCGCTTGTCTCTTAACTACTAGTTGCTACGTATAATAAAGTGTATTTTAATTTTAAGGAGTTTCCTATACTTATTTAACTTATACGTATATACTTAATAGTATTTTAGGATTTAAGAGCTATTAATAGTACTTTTAAAAACCTTTCTTTAAGAGTTAGTCTTGTAATAACTTTATAAATAGTTTACCTTAACTACTTATATTAAAATCGTATAAAAATAAACTAATACTTTTAAATAAAACGTAAATAAAGGCTAGAGCTTTTACTAAGGGGTACTAGAAGTGGAATTTTTAGTCTATAGTTAGTATAGTACTTTGTACTTACTTAATAAAGTTTAAGTACTTATTACCTCTTTCTATAGCTAAATCTTACTATTAAAGTATTTAATATCTATACTTTAAAACGCCCTTATAGTATATTAAATACCGGGGGTCTCTTTTAATAGGTTATAAGTAACTAAGTAGCTAGTTTAAAAGCGGCTTTATTATAAAGTATCTTAAAATAATAATAAAATACTAGCTAAAAAAGCGGCTTTATAAAACGTTTATTTATACTAGGGTATATAAGCTACTATGATAGTTTAGTTTATAGACTTAGCTGTAAATATAGACTAGTAAAGGTTTATAAAGTAAAAGTTTTTATTTACTAACTTAGCTATAGCCTACCTCTTTAAGTACTAATTTTCTTTAATTAATACTTAAAAAAGTAAAATGGGTAAGTTAAAAGGGGTAGGTAGAAGTTTAAAGTAAGTAAAGGAGTATTTATAGTTATAGAGTTTATTATTATTAAAAGTAGTATTACCTAAGTTAAGTTTATTAAAAATGTTATTAGGAGAGTTTATAAAAAGGAATACTTTATTGTTTTCTTTACTTAGTAAAAATAACTATAGCTATATTTAAAAGTTAGTTTTATTAGTTATAGTAAAGCTCTTTTAAACCCACTTAATAATAGTTTAAAAGTTAAGGTTATTATAGTTGCTAATAAGTAAATTCGGGTTACCGTTATAGTATTCTCTTTTATTAAATATAACGTCGCGCGTAGTAATAATTTTTATAGTTATAGAGTTTTATATTTAATACTAATTTATAGATATATAGCTAATAAAAAAGTCTATAAAAGTATAGCTATAAAGGTAGTTAAGGCGCTTTTTTTTAAACTACGTAGTAACTATAAAAGTATACACCTTATAACTATATAATTTTAGATATATAAAACTTAGTTTTATAGTTTTATTACTATAGAGCCACTAGTAGAGTACTTTGTATAGGGTCTTTTAATTAAGGGCTACTTAAGGTATATAGTTATAAAAGTAAGTTACTGCTTTATAAATATTAAACTATACTTTATAAAGTAACTTACTTTCTTTTTATATTATTTAAGTCTTTATTTTAATTATAGTACTAATGTACTTAGTACTTCTATTTTAATTTTGTATATATAGGGTAAATAGCTTAATGTATTTACTGTGCCTTTAGAGGTTGTTTATAAAGTAGTAGTACCTTTTAATTTTACTATTATACTTAAAAGTAAGTATTTTAATATTATATTAAACTTTTAAAAGTAAAATAAACTTTTTAAAAACCTTAGTAAGTATCTTTATACTATAGTTATATAGGTAGTAGTTTTATAAGTACTATAAAATATAGTTAATAAATACTAATATAAATATAAACCTACTATAGCCCTTAGTATATAAGTAGAAGTTAAACGTAATACGCTTACTAGGGTAGATATACGCGTTACTCTCCTGCAGCTTGTAGTTAATAATTCGCTTTGCTTTATTAATACTATAAGTATTATAGTTTAAAAGAGCATTACTAGGCGCTGTTCTAGGAGTAATAGAGATTTAGATACTATAAGTTAATAAAAAGAAGCGCTAGAGTGGTTTAGGGCTAGGGTAGCTAAGCCACTAGTACTATATCTCTTTAAAGCTTTTTAGAAATCTTTATTTTTATTAAAAGTACTTTATTTAATAGTATAGAGTATATATATACTAAATAGCTTATATAGAGTCTTTATATATAAGTACTTTATTAAAAAGTTTATTATACTTTAATACTTTTTAGTTATATATAGTTTTAATAAAGCTAAAAAGGGAGTAATTAAATTTATATAGTATAGAGTGCTATTTAGAGTACTTATTCTACTAGTACCCGTACTTATAAAGTTAGTTATAAAAAATAAAGTTAGTTACTATAAATATATATAACGTAATGTTATATAAGTATAAGTTAAATTATTTATTATTAGTTAATATAATGTATATATTTATATTTCTATATCCTTTAATTATAAGGGGCTTAGAGCTAGCCTATAAGTAATTACTTATACTAACTACTTAAAAGTTACTAAACTATTATTTATTTTTAAAAATATAAATAAACGTACTAGAGTTAAGGAGGTAGGAGTCCTTAAGAGAATATAGTAATAGGCCCTTATATTAAGTGGTTTAAAACGCTATAGGTAAATACTTAATACTCTTTACGTAGTAACTATATAGTTACTAGCCTTAAATCTCTTTAAAATACTAAATTAGTTATTTATTATTTATAAAGTTCTTTTTAGCTCTTTTGTAGTAATAATTAAATAGCTTCTACTTCTTATATATATACTTTAAGAAGGTATAAAAGTAACTTTTAAAGCAGTAGTGTATAAAGTATATTAAATAAAAAAGGGCTAATAAAGTAGAAGGAGTGGGAGATACTAATAAAACTTTACTCTATAATTTCTTTAAGTTAGTATTATTATATTTATAGTTACTAAAGTACTTAAAAGGGCCGCGGAGAGCTACTTTATTAATAGTAAAAACGCCTTGTGTGCTTCTCCTACGTTCTATAGACTCTAGTATTTATTTAATTATAGTAGTTATTTTAACAATAGCTTTATTAAAACTATAATTGTTCTAACTATTACCTATTATTATATAATAATTCTTAGTTTAAAATTAAAATAGTAAATAATTAAAAGAATAAAGTAGTTTATAGATCTATAAGTTTCTTTTATAAACTACTTTAAGCCTAATAGTATAGCCTTTATATATATTATTAACCTACGTTATAAACTATTTTACTATAGTAGCTCTTATTATAAACTACTTATTATAAAGTATAGTAAGATAGTTAATATATAACTAGTTAGTATACTAGTAGTGTATACTTCTTATAAGTCTAAAGCGTTTATAGAGGTTTTAAATTTAAACTAGTAATTTTAAAGTACTTAAGTAGTACTAAATCCTAAACTTTTTAATAATAATACTTTATATTTAAAGAATAATAGTATTCTTAGCCTTTTTTTACTCTTAGTATATTACTTTTATAGTATAGTATAAAAATAAAGAGTTAACGTAGTACTAAAAAGCTTTTTTAAAAAAGCTAGTTATTATTTTAGTATAGTAGTAGTTTATTACTTTAAATAGGAGTAGGAAGTTCTTTTTTAAAAGTACTTAAAGAGGAGGGTTTATAGTAAACTTATTTACTTTAGATCCTATAGTCTAGAAGTAAAGGGCTCTTAGCTTAAAGCTATAGTAAGTAATAGACTTTAGGTAGTTGCTAAAGCGCAGCTTCTAGGGTAGAGTATTGCTAATAAGGGACTTTAGATCTATAGAAGTTAGGTTAAAAGCTTTTTACGTATTAAGGGTATTTATAAATACTTAAAAGTTATAAAGTTATAAGTACTAAGTAGCTAAACTATTAAAAATAGTCTTTTAAAGGGTTAAAAGGGTGTTTATAGTAATTTTTACGTTTAATAAAGTAGTTTAAAAATAATTAGTTATATATAGTAAAGGGGGTAGTAGAATAAGACTTTTAATTATTAAATTTTGTATATATTTATATATATATAAAACTATACCTTAAGGGCTATTAACGCGTTTTTTACTTTAATAGTACTATAAGCCTTTAAACCCCCTAAACACAGCCACGGCCTTTAAAGCTAGCAAAACGTTACTCTAGAGTAACTATTAACCACTTTAAACACTAAAATCTACTTATATATCGTAGTGTACTAGTAGCTCTAAGCTATATAATTTAACACCAAAATCCACTTCTTATAAAGCAGCACACTAGTGGCTTTAAGCT
The DNA here is from genome assembly GCA_030770045.1 of Colletotrichum brevisporum. Classification (NCBI taxonomy): domain Eukaryota; kingdom Fungi; phylum Ascomycota; class Sordariomycetes; order Glomerellales; family Glomerellaceae; genus Colletotrichum; species Colletotrichum brevisporum. The sequence goes on along the minus strand of JAUGSI010000001.1, from coordinate 9,759,613 downwards.
ATATAATCTAATACACCTCCTTAATAAGGGCCTTATAAGGGCCTTATTAAATCTAATTATAAATAAAATTATATACTAACTATACTTTAACTACTTTATAATTACTTTTATATAGCTTACCTTTTTAAAACTATAATCCCTTTAAAGTCCTTAACTTAAATAGTCCTATTATCCTTATTAAACCTCTATCTCTATAGTAAAAAAATAATACTATTTTTAAAGTACTTAAAAGCTATAATTCCTTCTATTTATTCTTTATTAATAAAGTTAAGGCCCTTATAATATTTACTTTGAAACTTAATATTATAAAGTACTTAAAACTAAACTATTTAATCTACTATATTAAATTACTTAAAAAAGACTTTAAAGTAAGTACTAGTAAGTAGCTTTATAAAGCTATTTATTATAAACTATACTATAAACTAGTATTTAACTTTCATATAGCCTTCTTAAGCTTTTTAATATAACTAGTAGTTATAAATATTTATATAGTAAAGCTTTATATATAGTTAAACTATCTCTTTATTAATAAAGTATATTGTTTACTAGTTATTATATTAAATATATATACTTAGTACTAATACAGTAAAAGCAGCTTTATTACTAAAGGTTATTATATAAAAATTAACATAAAGTATAGTTATTAAACAACTTAAAAAAATAGCCTCTTTAACTACTTAAAAAAAAGTAAAGAGCTCGGCTTTAGTTGTTAATATAGTTATAGTATTCTATTTATTAACTTATTAACTAATAAAGCCACTAAAAAGCTTAATTATAAACACTTAAAAGCTTTTATAGTCTAGTATATTATTAGTAAAGCTAGTATCTAAAGTAATTACTAGACCGTTATTAGGGCCGCCTTTTTTACAGCTAAATTTAAGGTAAAGAGCACACCTCGTAGTAAAGTATTCAATTATCCATTTAGCCTCTTTAAAGTACTTAGGGCCGGGGTTGTAATTAAAGTGCACAAAACAGCTTACAATAAAGGCCATATCCAACTAAATCATTATTACACTATATATAATTAAACCAACATTACTTTAGTAATAATTAGCATCTACGTATAAAATAAAGCCCTTATAAAAAAGTAACTTAAGTAATTAAATTAAAGAAGTATATAGTTGCTTTACTTATACGTTTTACCTTTTTAAGTACTTAATAACTTTATTAATATAAATAAACTATAAAAGCTAAAGGTACTTTATAGTATAATTATAAATAACTTTAATTTCTAAAAACTATTATAAATCTTTACCACCCTTAAGAAAGTATTACTTTTAAAGTACTCCTATAAGTAAAAGAGCTTCTTTATAGTATTTAAAAGAGAAGTATAAAACGTAGTTATCTACATAAAAAAAAAGATAATACAGCCACACATCTAATAGTAATTCTCACCTACTATACACTCTAGCCTAAACTCTTTTAAACTAACTTCTAAATAATATTACTAAAAAAGCAAAAAGTAGTATAAACTATAAAGTACTTTATTAAACTTAAAAATATACTTAAGCTTTTAATACCCAGGGAGTATTTATATATAAACGTCTTTATTAAGTAAAACCCGTATAAATACATTTACTACGTTATATTATAAGAACTTAAAATTAAAGTAGTTTATAATAGCTATAAGTATTTAAAATAATATACTAGTAAGTATTAAAGTATAGGTATCTCGCTTTTCTCTTAACTATTAGTCGCTATATATAATAAGGCGTACTTTAATTTTAAAGAGTCTCCTATACTTATTTAACTTATATATATATACTTAATAGTATCCTAAAATCTAGAAGCTATTAGTAGCGCTCTTAAGAACCTTTTTTTAAAAGTTAGTTTTATAATAGCTTTATAGATAGTTCGCTTTAACTACCCGTATTAAAATTATATTTATGTTTTTTTAAGTAGTGTCTTATACAGACATTTCTATAAGTTAATCCAAAAAGAATACATTATAGCTATACATTATCAAGTAGTATAATAAATAAAAGTATCCAATAAAGTATATCTAGTAGGTTTAACCCCCTCCAGCTCTACCTTAGTAAGTAGTCTTAAGTAGAGCTTAGTAGGGCGTACGTACCTTAACGCTTCCACTTACCTACTCTTCCTATAGCAATAACAACAATACTATCACTAATAGGCAGTACTAAACAGCGCGACTAACATATTAAAACAAACCTTCACTTATACAAACCTTTAGCCGGATCATACTATGTCACGGCACTATAACGTACTATAGGGCCTAACGAGCCCTAGTAGCGTTCACAATTAAAAAAAAAAAGCACTACTACGAGTAAGGCCTTTGTTAATTCCTCCCGTTTTCCACATTCCTATACACCTAAGAATCTAATAAAATAACAAAAACCACTATAAATATAAAAGTCCTTTAGCTATAGAATATTAAATACTATAACCTAATCTCTATAGTTAAAAACAATATTAAGTAACTTAACAACATAACTACACAGCTTAGCGTTAATACTATTAATACACAGTACAACTAACTAGCCCAACTCTTAAGTATAAAAATTTAAATTACTATCTTTAGCCTTTACCTTTTTTAAACTAATAGTAATAAGAACTAAATAAAAAATATTAAACTAAACCTATTAACTAATTTAATACTAAATTAAATTTTAAACTTACTATTTTTAAAAAATAACTAATACTACTTTAAGTAAGTAATAGAGGCGGTAATAATAACTATAGATCCCCTAGAGTTAAGAGACTAGTATATTTAATAAAGTATATTAAGACATCTACTAACGAGCACAGAGAAAAGTAGTCCAATCGGGTTAACTAGCCGTAGCGCGGTTAAGGGAAGGGACGGTTCGGTTTAGATTAAATTTAATAAGTTTAAAGGGACGGTCTACTAGAAAGGCATTAATAGTTTTAGCGGTATTAATAGTATAATTAGTAGTCAAAATTAATCAAAAACACCTATTACTTTAAATCCATAAAAACTACGTTATAGTAGGTAAATTCGAGTACTGTCTATTGGACGAAAAGGATTAATAAGGTAGGTGGCCGGACAGCTACTAAAAGAGGTAATACAATTAACTAGTTAGCTAGAATCTCCTAGGGCGGTTCTAATGCAGAACGGAACGGCGAGATTGCTAGACTATTTAACCTCTAAAGCTAGTACCTATTAAAATTATATAAAAGTAAACTAATACTTCTAAATAAAACATAGGTAGGGGCTAGAGCTTTTACTAGGGGGTACTAAGAGTAGGAACTTTAGTCTATAGTTAATACAGTGTTTTATACTTACTTAATAAAATCTAAGTACTTATAACCCCTCCCTATAGCTAAATCTTACTATTAAAGCGTTTAATATCTATATTTTAGAACGCCCCTATAGTATATTAAATACTAAGGGTCCCCTTTAATAGGTTATAAGTAACTAAGTAGCTAGCCTAGAAGTAGCTTTACTATAAAGTATCTTAAAATAATAATAAAGTACTAACTAAAAAAACAGCTTTATAAAACATTCGTTTATACTAGAGTATATAAACTACTAAGGTAGTTTAGTTTATAAACTTAACTATAAATATAAACTAATAAGGGTTTATAAAAAAAGGTTTTTATTTACTAACTTAACTATAATCTACCTCCCTAGGCATTAGTCTTTTTTAATTAGTACTTAAAAAAGTAAAACGGATAAATTAAAAGGGGTAAATAAGAGTTTAAAATAAGTAAAGAAGTATTTATAATTATAGAGTTTATTATTATTAAAAGTAGTATCACCTAAATTAAGCTTATTAAAAATATTATTAAAGGAGTTTATAAAAGGGGACACTTTATTATCTTCCTTACTAAGTAAAAAGGAATAAAGCTATACTTAAGAGTTAGTCTTACTAACTATAGTAAAGTTCTTTTAAACCTACTTAGTAACAGCTTAAAGGTTAAGGTTATTATAGTTACTAGTAAGTAAATCTAGGTTATTATTATAGTACTCTTTTTTATTAAATATAATATTATATATAGTAATAATCTTTATAGTTACAGAGTTTTATATTTAATACTAATTTATAAATATATAACTAATAAAGAAGCCTATAAAAGTACAGCTATAAAAGTAGTTAAGGTACTTCTTTTTAAACTATATAATAGCTATAAAAGTATATACCTTATAACTATACAATCTTAAGTATATAAAACTTAGTTTTATAGTTTTATTACTATAAAGCTACTAATAAAGCGCTTTATACAGGGTCTTCTAACTAAAGGCCACTAAAGGTATATAGTTATAGAGGTAGGTTACTACTCTATAGATATTAAACTATACCTTATAGGGCAGCTTACCTCCTTTTTATATTATTTAAGCCTTTATCTTAATTACAGCACTAATACACTTAGTGCCACTGTTTTAATCTTACGTATACAGAACAAATAACTTAACGTATTTACTACACCTCTAGAGGTTATTTATAAAGTAGTAGTACCTTTTAATTTTACTATTATACTTAAAAGTAAGTATCTTAATATTATATTAAACCTTTAAAAGTAAAATAAACTTTTTAAAAACCTTAATAAGTATCTCTATACTATAGTTATATAAATAGGAGTTCTATAAGTACTATAAGACGTAGTTAGTAAATACTAATATAAATATAAACCTACTATAGCCCTTAATATATAAATAAAAGTTAAACGTAATATACTTACTAGGGTAGGTATACGCGTTACTCTCCTACAGCTTATAGTTAATAATTCACCTTACTTTACTAATACTATAAGTATTATAACTTAAAAGGGTATTACTAAGTACTATTCTAAGGGTAATAGAGATTTAGATACTATAAATTAATAAAAAAAGGCACTAGAGCGGTTTAAAGCTAGGGTAGCTAAGCCGCTAATACCACATTTCCTTAAAACCTTTTAAAAATCTTTATTTTTATTAAAAGTACTTTATTTAACAGTATAGAGTATATATATACTAAATAGCCTATATAGAGTCTTTATATATAAGCGCCTTATTAAAAAACCTATTATACTTTAATACTCTTTAACTATATATAGTCTTAATAAAGCTAAAAAGAGAGTAATTAAATCTATATAGTATAAAGCACTACTTAGAGCACTTATCCTACTAGTACCTATACTTATAAAGCTAGTTATAAAAAACAAAGTTAATTACTATAAATATATATAATATAACGTTATATAAATATAAACTAAATTGTTTACTATTAATTAATATAATATATATACTTATATCTTTATATCCTTTAATTATAAAGGACTTAAAGCTAGCCTATAAGTAATTACTTATACTAACTACTTAAAAGTTACTAAACTATTATTTATCTTTAAAAACATAAATAAATACACTAAAGTTAAAAAGGTAAAAGTCCCTAAAGAAATATAGTAATAGGCCCTTATATTAAGTAGCCTAAAACACTATAAGTAAATACTTAATACTCTCTATATAGTAACTATATAGTTACTAACCTTAAATCTCTCTAATATACTAAATTAGTTATTTATTATTTATAAGGTTCTTTTTAACTCTCTTATAGTAGTAGTTAAGTAGCTTTTACTTATTATATATATACTTTAAAAAGGTATAAAAGTAATTTTTAAAGTAGTAGTATATAAAGTATACTAAATAAAAAGGGGCTAATAGAGTAAAAAAAGCAGAAAATACTAATAAAACTTTACTCTATAATTTCTTTAAATTAGTATTATTATATTTATAACTACTAAAGTACTTAAAAGAACCACAAAAAGCTACTTTATTAATAGTAAAAGCACTTTATATACTTTTCCTATATTCTATAAACTCTAGTATCTATTTAATTATAGTAGTTATTTTAGTAATAGCTTTATTAAAACTATAATTGTCCTAGTTATTATTTATTATTATATAATAACTCTTAGTCTAAAATTAAAGTAGTAAGTAATTAAAGAAATAAAGTAACTTATAAATCTATAGATCTCCTTTATAAGCTACTTTAAGCCTAATAGTATAGCCCTTATATATATTATTAACCTATATTATAAACTATTCTACTATAGTAGCTTTTATTATAAACTACTTATTATAAAATATAGTAAAATAGTTAATATATAACTAATTAGTATACTAATAGTATATACTTTTTATAAATTTAAAGTATTTATAAAGGTTTTAAATCTAGACTACTAGCCCTAAAGTACTTAAGTAGTACTAAATCCTAAGCTTTTTAATAATAGTACTTTATATTTAAAAAATAATAGTATTTTTAGCCTTTTTTTATTCTTAGTAAATTACTTTTATAGTATAGTATAGAAATAAAGAATTAATATAGTATTTAAAGGCCTTTTTAAAAAGGTTAGCTATTATTTTAGTATAGTAGTAGTTTACTACTCTAAATAGGAATAAAAGGTTCTCTTTTAGAAGCACTTAAAAAAAGGGTTTATAATAAACTTATTTACTCTAGATCCTATAGTCTAGGAGTAAAGGGCTTTTAGCTTAGAGTTATAGTAAATAACGGACTTTAAGTAGTTACTAAAGTATAGCTCTTAGGGCGGAGTATTACTAATAAGGAACTTTAGATTTATAAAGGTTAGGTTAAAAGCTTTCTATATATTAAAGGTATTTATAAGTACTTAAAAGTTATAAAGCTATAAGTACTAAGTAACTAAGCTATTAAGAATAGTTTTTTAAAAAGTTAAAAGGACGTTTATAGTAATTTTTATATTTAATAGAGTAGTTTAAAAATAATTAGTTATATATAGTAAAAAGAGTAGTAAAATAAAACTTTTAATTATTAAATTTTATATATATTTATATATATATAAAGCTATACCTTAAGGGCCATTAATGTGTTTTTTACTTTAATAGTACTATAGGCCTTTGAACCCCCTAAACACAGCTACAGCCTTTAGAGCTAGTAAAACGTTACTCTAGAGCGGCTATTAGCCACCTCGAACGCTAAAATTCACTTCTTACAAAGCAGCGCGCTAGTGGCTCTAAGCTACGTAATTTAACAAAATCCAACTTTCTTTATATAGTAGCTTTTTATTAATACTACTATTAATGCTACTGTTAATTAGCGTTCTGCTGCTGCTATTAAAAACGATTATAAGGTTATTTAGAGACTATATATTACTCTATATATTATAATAGCCCTAAATATCTTAATATACTAGTTTATTAAGATTAATTTAATACTTCTATCCCTTAACCTTAATAATAGCTTTATTATTAAGGCTATTAACTATACTTAATAAACAATTCAAATATACTACTATTAATATAACTTTACTAGTAAGGTTTAATAATATAAAAGATTCTATAAAAGTAGCTAAAAGATAGAGATTTAGTACTATATTAAGTTGTTTAAGTTGTTAAAGTATTATAATAATTTACTATTAGACGAGATATAAGAGTTTTTATTTAAGTAGTTTAATTTTAATATTAGTAAATTAATAATTAATTAATATTTTAAAAAGGTGGGTTAGATTAATAAAAAAATATATATTATAGTTATTTAATAAGATCTAAAAAAGAGGCTTAAGTGGTTTTATTATGTATAGTAGTATAATCTAGAGTAGTTAATTTTTATTAATAAGTTAGGAGTAGATAAAAATACTAGTAAAAGGTGAATAGGATAGGTTTTAAAAGGCCTTATACTATAGAAATTAGTAGAACTAAAACGGGGTTAGTAAATATAATTCTTACTAGTACTAACTTTTAAGAGTATATTAAATCTTTTAGTATACTTAGAGATAATAAATAATAAAGGCTTTATAGTATAGATTATTTATTGTATATTACTTAAGTATAAAAGGTTTTTTGCTCCTTATTTAGTAATTATTATAAATAATACTTTATTTTACTACTAAGAGGATATTTAGATTGTTTATAAAGAAACTAGTATATATTTTAAATACTTTTTACTATACTTACCTAATTTTAACTTCATTAAAAAGTACTTTAAAGACTTAAAAAAGTATATTAAAAAGAACTTTTATATATATAATACTAGTAACAAGAATGTTTGTAATTAAGTAGAGTTTTTATGTTACTGTGTTTTAAAGGTAGGGTAAAGATTACTATAAATTACTAGTTACTTTTACTATATATTTATTAATTTTAATAGTACTAAGGGTATTTTTAATAAATTTATAGTTAAAGTTATAAGTAGTAGAGAGAGTAGAGATGTATTAAGTAAAATAAGTAATAAGTTAAAATTGTTATTAATTTGTAAGGATACTATAGTTAAGTAGGTGAAGTAAGAAGGAAAAAATAATAGTAATGGGTTAAGGCTATTATTAAATAAGTTGTAAGGATATTATAGTTAAGTAAGTAAAGTAGGAAAGAAAAAGACGCTATAAATAGTATTTATTATAGTTTATTATTTAACTTAGACTAAGTACTAATATTCTTTTTACTAATTTCTTTATAGTTTGACTTTATATTATTTTTATTAAATAGTAAATTAGTAAAATAACTTAGAGATATTTTATTATCTAATATATTAATTAGTTTTAATTGTAATTTACTAGATTATAGTAGGAGTTTATTAATAATTATTTAAGGTAATATTTGACTTTTATTAAGTAGATAAGTATTAGATTAATCTAAATTTAGTAGTAGTAGTTAGATAGAAAAGGAGATTTTAAATAGGAAGCTTAGGAGGGGGGAGGAAGACCTTATAGGAAATTATTAAAGTACTAACTTAGTTAGTAATTAATTTAGTAATATAGTGTTTTACTTACCTTAGTGCCCCCTTTTAGCCTTAACTAATATCTTTTATAACTTATAATCTTCTTTAGCTTTTTTTTTTAGTAAAAAACTCTATAAAGGTTATAGTAGTAGTATTAAATATATATAGTTAATTTTAAGCTATAGAATTAAGTAATTTAATAATTTCTATAAGTTTTATAAATACTATTAATATCTCTTTACTATATAAGTAAAAGATACTATTATTAATAAAAGTTTTAACGTTTGATTTAACGATGTTTGTGATGTTTAGGGTAATACCCTTTTTATTAAATTAGTAGTTAAGGAGCCCTTTAATTAAGTAAAGACTACTATAGTATTTACTTAGTTGTTTAAGTATTATTAAGAGATAGTTATTAACGTTTAGATACTTATCTAGTATAGTAGTAAATTAAATAAGGAAGTTATTAATTTAACTATAGTACTTAGTTAGTAAATTTAGTACTACTAAAGACAATAATTAAATAGGGATTTATTACTATAGTAAGGGAGTATATAGGGGCTTATTTAAAGCTATAAATCTATATAGAGTAAGGTAAAGTTAACCCTAATATACTAGTAGTAATAGCTAAGTTAGAGGAGGTAAGGTTAGTAGTATGTTATAAAAGTTTATAATAGTATTACTTAAGGTTTAATTTAGTTAACTAGGAGTAGCTATAGGGGTTAGAGGAGTTAAAATATTAGTTTGAATAGTTATTTAAATACCCTTGTGATTTAGTATTTATTTATTTTAATTGTTTTTAGTTATATTAACTATAGTACTTTTGTGTTTATTAATTATAAGTATAATACTAAGTAGTAGTTTATTAAGTATAATATTAGTCTCTTCTTTAAGTAGGGCCCTTTACTACTCTTTAATATTAAAAAGCTTTAACTTATAGTGTTTTTTATTAAAAGTAATTTAATACTAAAAATACTAGTGATTTCTACTTTTAGTGGTATTTTTATAAACCGCTAGCTTAGGGTATAGCTAATAATATAGTAGGTCCTTAAACGTATTTTATATTTTCTTTTTTATTTACTTAATAGTAGTAAGTATTTTATTATTAATATACTTTTTTTGTTTAGTTTAATAAAACGGTTAACTACTACGGTTTTAAGTATATAAAGTAATTAATGTAGTATTATAGTTAGTTTAGGTCTTTATTATAGTAAAAATACTAAGTTAAAAAACGAACGTTACTTTAATTATAGTTTTATTATACTTATTAGTCTTAAGGATTTAGTTAATTAGTAGATATTATAGTAGATATAGCTAGGTATTATTAATTATAGTATTATATTTATTTTAATATATTAAATAGATAGGTTTAAAACCCCTTTTTTGCTAGTTGATTTAGAAGGTAATGTGTAACTTTATAGCCTTAAGTATAGCTCTAAGTTAATTATAAATTCGCTTTTTAATATTAATAATAGTATTTTTTTACTTTTTAAGTATTAGGGATTTAACTTTATTATACTATATTTTCTATAACTTAATTATATAGGGTAGTTTAAGTAGAGAAGGTATACTATTAAAGGTTAGTTTAAATAATATATAGATAGGGATCTTTATAAGTATATATAGATTTTAATTTTTAGTAAAGATATTATTATTAAAAGGTATATTAATTTTTAAGTGTTATAGGGTATAGGTATTATTTTATTTAGAGGTAGGCTTTTATTATTATTTAAAGGAGGGGTTTTATTAGTTATTAAGAGAGGGGGCTTATTATTACTAGGAAGAGGAAGGCTTTTAATATTATTAAAAAGAAAAAGCTAAGGTATTTAGTTATTTTTTAAGTAAGGTCTTATTATTAATATAATAGCCCTTAGTACTATTGTTATTACTTAAGTTAATTTTAGTATTATTTTTAGTAGAATTTAATAGCTTTTTTAGTAGTATAGATATAGTTACTTACTTTTTTATAACTAGTTACTTTTTTAGTTTAACCACTAATACCTACTATTTACTAGGTTTTACTAGTAATAGTCTAGAATTAGTTAAGGTATTTTTTAGTTTAGTTATTTACTACTCTACTACTAGTATTTATATAATTATAATCTATCTACTTATTAGCTTTTAAAATACAACTTAAGGCTTTTTACTAAGAGTATCTTTATATTACTTATAAATATATATATTATTATAACCTATTAGTTAATAGACCTCTAATAGTAACCCTATAGGGGGCTTAGTAGTTAAATAAATAATATTAGCCTATATCTATATAACACACTATAAAGTAAAAAAACTAAAATACAAGTCATATAATAATAAATAGAACTAACGCACAATAAGCAGTCCTAGAACAAAACTAACAACACTAAAAGCAGTCCATAGTAATAGACTAATATACTTAATATTAATTTTAAAAATAAAGAAATATATTTATAAAAAATAAAACTTATATATAAATAGGACTTAAGTACCTTTAAGTTCTCCTTTTTATAGTTCTTTAGTTATTAACTTTATATTAATTTTTAAATACTTTTAGCTTTTTAATAATAACTACTATAACCCTTTTATTAAATACTTAAACTAATTACTTAAGTACCTTAAGCTCTAGGATCCCTTTAATAACTAGTAGTACTATTATTAGTATTAAACCTTAATTTTTATTAATATAAACTTTACTATTAAAACATTAATTATAATATTTTAATAGCTTTTATTTAATAAATTAACTTTTAATATTAATAAATAGTATTCTATAATATTTTTAGTTAGAATACCTAAGGTTATTTTTACTTTGTCTAAGTCCTCTAGTAAGTAGGCCTAAAACCTTGTCTAGGAGCTAGGAAAATAACGTATAAAAAATAATAAAAACAAATCCAGTAATAACAACACTAATAAGTAGCTTAAATAAGCTTACTATAATATTAAATAACTCTAAAGAATATTTAATAAACACTCTAATTAAATAAAAAACTTTAAAATACTATTTAATAAACTAATAAATACATACAAAAAGTTAAAAACTAGAATAAAACCCTTTATACTACTATAAATATTATTAAAACACTTATTTATAATAAATACAAAAGACTTAAACTTAATTTACTTATTACTTATAATAAAACCCTAGAATAACTTAAAGGATTTTTAATTTAGATTAAAAACTACTAAAACTTTTATTATAGTAACTTTAAAAATAATACTAAATAAGTTATCTATACTACTATATTCCTTTATAAGTACGCTCTTTAATAAATTAAACTATTTTAAGAATAGTTTCTTAAAACTAAAACTCTAAACCTTTATACCTCTAAGGTTAGAAATATCTTTTTAACCTTTAATAAATTTAAATATACCCTTTAAACTCTATTTTAGGACCCTAATTAAAAAAGATAAGCTAAGTAAGACCTTACTTTGTTTAAATAAACTAAGTCTATTACTTACTATACTACTAAATTCTAATACATTAGTATATAACTAGATTTTACTAAAGAATCTAAAATCTTTATATTTTACTAAGGATTAAAGGATAAAGTTAAGGACGAACTTATTAAGATTAACCGTCCTAAAGACTTCTTTTAATATACTAAACTTATAATTAAGATTAATAACTACTTTTAAAAAAGATATTATAAAAAAAAATAATAACTAAGTACTAATTCTAGTAAAAAGTACTAATAGTAGCTCTAATAATTCTAGTATTATAATTAAAAATAATAGCTATAGTAAAATAACTAGTTAAAATAAAGTAATTACTAATATAGTACTATATATAAATACTATATAGGCTCTATAAACCTTAGTATAGTAGAATAATAAAAAGTTAATAAAAAACGTACTTTTAAGTACTATAATTATAATAAACTAAGATATATAGCTAAAAACTACTATTAACCTAAAACGTAATAATAGTAACTAGTACTAAAAGGTAAGTAACTTAATACTACTTTTAAAAAGAACTATACTAAATTATTATAAATAGTATATTATAGTAATAAATACCTAATCTACTAAGATAAAAAAGAATAAGTAGAATAGTACTTTGAAGATACTAAATACTTTAAATATAATACTATAAATATACTTAAAAAAACACTTATAGTCACTTATAAAGCACCCTACTATAAACTAACTTATAAAACTAGGGAATAGGTAAATAGTATAAATCTATAATAAGTAAATAACAACTTTATAAAACTAATAAATAATAAAAAAATCTAATATAATAATAAATAAATTATTAATAAACTTAATATTATAATTAAAGGACTCTAATATATAGCTAATATAAAACCTAATAAAAACCACAGTAAATAACTTTAAATCCTAGTAATAAAAAGAGTAAAAAGAATAAATACTTATAATAATATACCCAAGCTTAAACAGCTCTACTATAATAGTAGAGAAGAGGCAGAAGGGGCCTTACCTAACCCTATATTTTAAAAAAAAAACCCTAAAATAAATACACTATATAACTTAAACAAACCTTATAACATTACCTAATAATATACTTAAAACAAAGTCACTTAGGGAGCATAACTTAATACCTAGAACTTAGATTTTAAAAAAGAACCTTTAACCTAAAAAAAGAAATATAAATACTTATTATAAATTCCCTTAAATAATAATAAACAATAAATCATATTCTATACAATAAACCCTATCTAAAAAAACAAGAAATAGCTACCTAAAAGCCTTTTAAAAAACTATAAATAGTTTAAACCCCTATATAAAAAATACTATAACGTATTTTAAGCACAATACCTTAAAAATAAATATCAAAAATACTTTACTAAAAAACTTAACTCACAATTCTTTTTTAAAAAAAACACTCTATATAAGAACGTTTACCTTAGTAAAGAACTTAATATATAAACTATCTAAGAATATAAAGAACCTACAAAAGTAGTATTTAGACTAAACCCTAACTTCCTAATAAAGTACCTCTATAATAATAATATAAAATAGTAAGAATACTATATTAATAGATATTAAGTCTATTATATTACTAAAGTACAAACACTTAAAAAAAATAACTTTAAAAAAAAAAGAACTAGTTTTATACTACTAGTTATTAGTATTAAAGATACCTTTATAAAAAAAGGAGTAGTTAAGTACCCTAATAAAAATAAAACGTATATAAAATAAAAACTAAAGTAGTTAAAAGACTAGACTTACCTATTATAAAAAGATTACAATAGATAACTAAAACAAAATCTATTAACTTAACTATAAAAGTAAACTAAAAAAATAAATACCTTTACCTTAATATTATAGTAAACAAAATATAAGTCAAAGCCCTTATTAACAGCAGTACTTAAGGTAACTTTATATTACTATAAATAGTAAATAACTTATAGATACTATAGAACAAAAAAGAGACTCCCTATATACTTTATAATGTAGAAGGAAAAAAAGTATAGTATAGTAGAGGTATTGTTAATAGCAAAACTACGCCCCTTACTTTAAACTACTATAACTAAAAAATACACCACTATCTTAATATTATAAATATAAAATATTAAAATATAATCCTAAAAATACTATAATTATAAAAAAAACCTATAAATAAATTAATAAACTAACTACCTCTATTAAAATAACAAAAAGAGTTTAATCACTAAAGAATATAGTTAACTACTAGCTTTAAATAAACCTTACTACAATACACTAATAATATATACATCACAATTTATTACTTACCTAAAGGTTAAAAACGTAGTTACTAAGCCGTTATATATAAAAAAACTTATAGTAATATAAAAAGAACTAATCCCTAACAAAAATCAACTTTTATTTATCCTAAAAAAGTATAAAGTATATAAAAGGCTATTTATTCTAACACTTAAAACAGGCCTACTAGAATATAGTGCCTTTAACTATAAAATCCCTATTAAAGAAGAAGAAATACTATTATTTAATAAAGTTTATTAGTTAAACCTATAAGAAATAAAAGCCCTTAATAAATACATTAACAAACATCTAACTAAAGACTATATTAAAGAATTAATATTACCTATAGAATACTTAATTCTATTTATACTAAAAAACATAACAAATTATAACTATATATTAACTATTAATAACTTAATAACATTATAATTAAGAATAAATACCTACTACTACTTATTTTTAAACTATAAAATCTACTTCACAAAGCCAACTAGTTTATAGCTCTTAACTTTAAAGAAGTCTATAACTTAATTAAAATTAAAAAAAGCAAAGAATAAAAGACTATATTCTACTCTTACTAAGGACATTTTAAGTACTTTATAATACCCTTTAGACTTACTAATACCCCTATAATATTCTAGAATATAATTAACTACGTTCTATAAAAAAAGCTTAATATCTTTATTATTACTTACCTTAACAATATCCTTATCTTTTTAAAAACCCTTAAAAAATATAAAGAATATATATATTAAGTACTTTAAAAACTATAAAAAGCTAAGCTACTTATTAAACTAAAAAAAAGTAAATTCTATATCTAAAAGGTAAATTACTTTAAATTCATAATTATACTAAGTATCATTAAGATATTAAATAAAGAAATCGCTATAGTTAAAAACTAGCTAATACCCTAGAATATTAAAGATATCTAATTATTCCTTAAATTTATTAACTTCTATCAACAATTCCTTAAAAAATACTTAAAAAATATCTTAGCCCTAATAGACCTTACTAAAAAAAATACTAAAAAAAATAAATAAAAAAAATAGTATTCTAAAAGATTAAGAACTAAGTTATTAGTAAGCCCGTACTTATAATACTTAACCTAAATTTACTATTTAAAGTAGAAACCGACGCTTTAAACTACGCTATTAATAAACAACTTAGTTAACACAATAAGGAAGAACGCCTGCACCTATACGCCTTTTACTTAAAAAAACTTAGTAGACTAAAACTTAACTACTAAATCTATAATAAAAAATTAATAACTACTATTAAAGTATTTAAGGAATAAAAACTATACCTCTTAAAAATAAATTATAAAGTTACAGTATATATAAATTATAAAAACCTTATATATTTTACTATATTTAAAAACCTTAATAAATAATAAATTAAATAGTTAAAATTTCTCTTAAAATTTAATTTCTATATTATTTATAGAAAAGAATTAGAAAATAGAAAAGCAGATACTCTTAGTAGACAATTAGACCTAAAATTAATAGTCTTAAATAAAACTTAAGTAATCCTTAAAAAAGATTTAAATAAAAACCTTATACTAGTTATCTACCTCTTTATAATTACTAAATAAATTAGTACTAACACACCTAGATAGATAACTAATAAGATAATTAAAATAATTTATAGCGCTAAAGTACATAGATACTAAAGAGTTACTAAAATATAAAAACGTATTTAATAATATTATAGTAATAGAATTACTAAAAAATAAGTAACTAAAGCTATTAAAGACTATAAAATTTATAATAAAAGTAAACCAGGACGCCACAAGCTATATAAAGAAATACAACCTTTCTTAGTACTTAATAAAGTATAGTAATTAATTTTCCTTGATTTTATTACTAAACTACTACAATTAAAGGAACTACTTACTAGAAAATAGTTTAATAGTATCTTAGTTATAGTATATTAACTTATTAAATATATATATTTTATTCTATAAATCAAAGTAAGTATAACAAAAAAGCTTATATATATCTTTAATAAGTATATTCTTAACTAGTATAGTTTACTAAAAAATATTATATCTAATAAAAGAATATAGTTTACTTTAAAGTTTTAAAAATCTCTAATTCTATAACTTAGATCTAAACTATAACTATTTACTACCTTCTACCCCTAAACTAATAAGTAAACAAAAAGAATTAATTAAATTCTTAAAATATATCTAAAATACTATATTAACTACTAATAAAATAATTAAGTTACTCTATTACTAATAGCCTAATTTACTTATAATAGTACAGTAAAAAAAAGTATATAATATTTACCTTTTTACTTTAATTATAAATTTAAACTAACTACTTATAAAAAACTATAAGTAGAACCTATAGTAGTTAAAGTAGTTACTTATATTAATTAAATTAAAAAAATCTATAAATACCTCTAAAATAACTTAGAATTTATTAAATAATATATATATAAATATACTAATACCTTAAAAATAAAAGGACTCTTCTTTAAAAAAGGAAATAGTATATACTTTATATAATAAAATATTAAAACTAAACAACTAAGTAATAAGTTAAACTACAAAAAACTCAAACCCTTTAAAATTATTAAGAAAATCTTAAAAATTAACTTCAAACTTACACTACTAAATACTATAAAATATCACTTAGCCTTTTATATTTTACTCCTTAAACTAGCACTATAAAGTTTATATATAATAAATTATATTAAAGTTAATTTAAAATAAAATTATAAAGTTAAAAGGATTATTAACTATATTAACTAATAAAACGGTATAGAACTTTAATACCTTATTAAATAAAAAAACTATAATTACAAAAACAATACTTAAAAACCTATAATAAACTTTATAAATATATAAAAAAAACTCTAGAAATACTAGACCTAGTAGTAAGAAAAATAATACACCCTAGCTATAAAAATACTAGTAAGTAAATTACGTATTATATACCTATAGCCTAAAGTTTAACTAGTTAAACCACTAAGAACAAATTAAACATTTCTTTACTTAAAAATACCTAGCACTAAGTAGCTAAAATATACCTATTTACTTTATTAATTAAAAAACTAAAATTAATAAACTTATCCCTAAAACTAAAAAAAGCCTATAGTAGCTCGTTCTCTAAACCCACTACCTAAAAATTACTTATAATAAACCTCTTATAATTATTTAAAGCTAATAGTATATCTTTATTAAATAAAAAACTATCCTTCTTATTTACCTCTTATATACTCTACTTAAAGGCCTTAATTTACCTTTTATAAACTTTCTTTTTAATTATATAAATATAACTTAAATAACTTACCGCCTCTACTATCTAAAATTACAAGCGCGTAAGTTTATAATAAAGCACTAAAAGCTCTTTACCTACCTTTTTCTCCTTCTTATTCTATTTCTTTTACTAAAAATTTAATTTCTATACTACTTAAAGAATTAGTATTAAATAAAAACTTAAAAAAACTATAAAAAACCTATAAATAAATACTACTAATACCCTATTATAAAGCTTCTTTACTATAATATATATCTAATAATAAATAAACTTTTTACTAAAACAACACAGAACCTTTATATAAAAATAATAAATATAAAGTATATTACTATTAATTAACTAAAACTTAATGTATTTAATAAATATAGCTTTTTTATAATTTTTTATTATAATTAAATATAATTTTAACTTTTAAATACAACTTAATATAGTATTAGTATTATAAAAAATAAAAAAGTATAATTATAGATCCCTAATTTAAAACTAATAACTTATTTATAATAAAGTCTTAAGGATAAAACCTTTTAAGAAAAAAGTTAATATTATAACTTATTAGTTAATAAACTTTTAATAATAACCCTATAAGGGGCTTAGTAGTTAAATAAGTAACGTTAGCCTATATTTATATAATATACTATAGAGTGAAAGAACTAAAATATAAATTATATAATAATAAGTAGAACTAATATATAATAAGTAGTTTTAGGATAGAACTAATAACGCTAAAAGTGGTTTATAGTAATAAACTAATATACTTAATATTAATCCTAAAAATAAAAAAATATATTTATAAAAAGTAGAACTTATATATACATAAAACTTAAGTACCCTTAAGTCCTTTTTTTATAGTTCTTTAACTATTAACTTTATATTAATCTTTCAATACTTTTAGCCCTTTAATAGTAACTACTATAACCCTTTTATTAAATACCTAAATTAATTACTTAAGTACCTTAAGCTCTAGAATCCCTTTAGTAACTAGCAGTACTATTATTAGTATTAAACCTTAGCTTCTATTAACACAAACCTCACTATCAAAAGGCTAGCTATAATATATATAAGTAGCTAGAGAAACTAGTAATAAATTATTAACTAAATTAATTAATACTTAGTACTTTTAAAAAGCTATAGGAATAGTTTTATAGTAATAAATAATAGAGATAATAGATAGTAGATAAGGATATTTAAAGTATTAAAGTAAGGTATTAATTCTAAAGTAAAACGGCTAAGTTAGAATTTATTACTACCCCTTTAAAAATAGTAATACTATACTAATATAATAAATATAAACTTTATATATATTAAGGAAAAGAAATGTATAATTTAACGGTCTAGAGGCCTTTATATAGGGCTAATTACTTTGTTAGTGATGAAATTTGTGGTGTTTTATGTGGTATTGTGTAAAAATGCGAATTTTCTATGTAGTAAGTAGTGCCCTACTTTGGGTTTTAGAAGCCGCTGATGTAATGGACTGTATGTAGAGTAACTATTCGGGCTATATCCGTGAGCGTGGGCTTTATCGGCTTGCCGTTCACAGCCCCGGCCAACGTATCTTGACATGTCTCGCGCAGGGACTTAACTACTGGTCGACCTAACGAATACTGAAAACCCGAGGGGTCGGGATAATTAATATAAAAGAGAGGGCACTTAGGGCAGTAGTAGGTCGGCACACCAGAAACGCAAACATATTAAATGCGTCGAGTAGATCCCGGCGAGAACAGAGGCTGTTATCGCCTTCTGACGTTGCCAACCGCAAGATACCCAAGAATCAAAATAATAAGGGATATCTTATTCGTCACCCCCTCCTCTAGTATCCAACACCCCTTCCAGCCACAACCACGCGGCTACGCTTTACTAAGTGAAGCGCCATATTAACTTATTATTGTTATTATTTTTCGTTAGTATCTATTGTTGTTGTCCGTCATTGTCCGTCGTCGTCGTTGTCTGTCGTCGTCGTTGTCCGTCGTCGTCGTCCGTTGTCCGCCATATAGAACAATTAGAGAGCTAAGCCAGATAGAAGAGGGGTGTTGAATACTAGAAGAGGGGGTGACGAATAATATAACCCAATAATAATCGGACAATACTGGAAGTTTTCTCGGCGTTGCTGTACTTGAGAGATGATAAGAGATGATGACTATGTAGAATCTTCCGTGATAACTAAACTGTCAACTATTCATTTGCACTAGCTCATGTTTTTCTGATAGGTTCAAGTACACGTGCCGCCGCCTCTTGTTCATCAACGTCGCGAGCGCTTCGCAGAGAGGAGAAGGATCTGCATAGACGCTAAAGTCTCACGGCAGCATGGCCTTCATAGCTCCAGAGGCATCATCCAACAGCCGGACTGATCTTCCTGGCGGAAGGCTTCCGGTCACTATCACTTGCATGGAATAGATGCATCTGGCCAGCCCCGCCCCCACGACGTGCAGCTCACCCTCCACCTCGAATTCAAAAGCAGTGCAATCCTCGTCAAATCGGACGGCCTCCGGGGGAGTTAGGATCAGGTTGACTAATGCAGGCTTTTCCCAATGATAGCCCAGACTTTGAAGTTTTACGCTGCCAGTGCCGCCTCAATGTCTCAGTTATGTCTCGTAACAAGGCTGTCATAACAAATAGAGTTTTGCAATTGGGGCGACCCCCTTTGGCTATCCGGGCGACCCCTACTTTTTAGACTAATTAGTTCTGTATAGTACTCTAAGTATTACTCACGAGGGACAGCGATAGTAAGGGACAGTAATAGTAAGGGATAGCGATAGTAAGGGACAGTAATAGTGACGGACAGCGACGGTGATAGACAGCGACGGCAATGGATAGTAACAGTGACGGCAACGGCGATAGCGACGGCTTGGGGGTCGCCCGGATAGCCAAAGGGGGTCGCCCTAATAGCAAAACTCAACAAATATTCTCTTGGGAAACATCACATGGAAGGTAGATGCTTTTTTACAAGAAACCAGTTCGTCCACAATGGATTCTTCACGAACATACTTAGAAGATGCAATATCTCAGGCGAGTTCTTAACAATGAAGTACATTGTCTCAAAGTTCATTAACATGTAGCTTCTCTAGTCTCCTAGAAACAAGCGATTGTACCTGAGTCTGATTTTTCCACTGGTGAAGCTTCGATGGTCATGTCTCAGGCACTGGGATGCACGCTGATGCCCGTACTACCAAGGGGTACGAAGCACACTCCATACTCTTTGAGTCTCACCGAGGCCACTTTAGCGATCTCTGTGTGTTCCACTCTGTTGTCACGCTCGTCAATTTCAATGTAGGAGGCCTTTAGAAATTACCAAGATCATGGAAACTACATGTATGCATCAATTCGTTACCTCAAACCTGGATGGTCCGTTCACACGTCAGTTCGCGATTCTCCATCCGCGAGGAGGGGTAAGCCCTGACGCAGTAGAGTTCCGGAACGCCGGACGAGCGCCCGTAACGGCCAATGCCTAGCCAGGCTCGAGCTTTGAAACGCGGCTCAGATTTGACCTCAGCCAGCATATCGAAAATCACCGCAGGTTCTGCTCGTCTCGCTGGACGCCTCACCCTTGACGCCACAAGATGTACAACAGGCACGAGATCGATGCCGAGGGCGATCTCACACTCATACTTAGTCGGGCATGCTTCGACGACCACGAAACAGAGGTAAAAAAGGAGGGCGACGCCGACGCCGATCCCGAGACTGAAGCCGAAGACGAGGATGAAACGCTACGGAACGACGAGCTGAGGGTGTCGTCAAAGGTCCTGCAACTGAACTCGCCCGTCTTCAAGGCGATGCTGGGGGGCAGCTTCAAGGAAGGCGCGGAGCTCGCCGAGAAGGCGCAGAAGTCGATCCCGTACGACCTGGAGCTCCCGGACGACGACTCAGAGGCCATGTTTATCCTCTGCCAGATCCTCCACAACGTCTACGTCCAGGAGAGCCCCACGCCGGTGACGCTGGAGAAGATCGCGTACATCTGCGACAAGTACGAGTGCATCAACGCGCTCAAGTACTGCGGGATCGTGTGGATCCGGGACTGGCTGCAGCAGTTCGACGACGAGGTGCCGGCCATGAAGGACTTTTGCCACCTCTTGGTCTTTGCGTACGTGATCGACCTCCCCGTGGAATTCTCAGAGATCTCGTGGCGGATCTTTCTCTACCACGAGGGTCCCTTTTCGGCGAGCTCGCAGCAGGTGAAGATGTTGGTAGACCATCCCCTTCTGCACCACAATCTCATCAGTAAGAACCGGGCCCCCCAGAGATTTCCGATCTTCAAGACTGATAAACGAAAACAGAATGCCTCGAGACCAAGAGGCACGAGTCCTGCAACTCGTTCTACAAGGGCGTCATCAGCCCCATGACGTGGGACTGGGACACCTCGGACGGCACTTGCTCGCGCGCCTCCAAGGCCCTCGGCTTCTACGTCGAGACGCTGCACAAGTCGGACCTGCTGCCGCGGGACATCGACTTCACGCGGCACAAGTTCTGCAACCTGCTCGACACGGCCGTCAGCCTGCCCAA
Organism: Colletotrichum brevisporum; assembly: GCA_030770045.1. Taxonomy (NCBI): domain Eukaryota; kingdom Fungi; phylum Ascomycota; class Sordariomycetes; order Glomerellales; family Glomerellaceae; genus Colletotrichum; species Colletotrichum brevisporum. Next base: position 9,737,532 of record JAUGSI010000001.1, on the reverse strand, counting down.
GATCACGATGAAGGACTTCCCCTGCATGCGCGAGGTCGGCGTCTGCCAGTGCCGGTCGAACCGGTACATCGGGCGCAACCTGACGGGCGAGCTCGAGAAGGAGGCCGGCAAGATCATCCAGCAGAGGCGCGTGTTCAACTGCCTCGACTGCCTGAAGACCGGCGGCCTGTCCGGGAAGGAGGAGACGTGTAGGGTGCCGCACTTTTGAGCCCCGGCGGTTTGCTTGATTTCATGTTCCATGGCGGGGTGTTTGAGATGTCGTTGTAGTAGCCAGAGGAGCTATCATTTCTCCTGAGATCCTCAACACTGCTGATAATTATCATGACCATATTCGTCGTTGTATCGGTTGGTTGGTGCATAGAGAAACCATCGTCAGCGTAAGCCACGAAGACCTTAGTATCGTACGAGATGTTCTTCTCTACCCTGGAGGACCTGGGTGCCCGAGGAGCCATGGCCTCCTATACCCGACAACAGAGTCTTCGTCATGTTGTATGTGCCCCTGGCCCACGAAGAGTTTCTGGAAAATTCAAACGATACTTCGCCCTCTTGGGTCGCACGATTAGCTTGCCAATGCGGTTTGAGTGTTGGTATGTAACCCGAGCAGGCCCCACTGGTATTGTTGGCGTGCCTTCCAAGAATTTGAGATCAAAGTCCCCCGGACCTTCCAAGACTTTGAGGCCAAAGTCCCCCCAACTGCACGTCACTGCCTCAACGTGATTCATTTCAAGTCGTACACTCAGCACATTTAAACTGGAACGACTGTCCGTACGTCATCGCTTTCGGTTGTCTGCTACCTCCACTCTCCACGCATATTTCTTCCCTGGATTCAACCGTCAACGCATAGTCTACAACCATCAAACATTCCCCTGACGCCGGAAATCATGTTGAATTTTGATAAGGAGCAAAACGACAACATAACTCCATCCATTTGCCAAATCTGTGGCTTGTCAGCCGTATACATGCCCGCCGATGGGATGTTGCACGAGTTCGAGCGTGAGGACTCGCATCCAGAGGGCGTGCCAGAAGACGGAGAGGAGTTGGACGCGCAGTTGGAATGGTTCTCCGAGTTGAGCCTGCTCTGCGATCCGGACGACGAGTTCGGCCAGCTCCTCCCCTGCTTCACCTACGAGGGGATGTTTAACTGCGGGGTCCGCAAGACAGACCCCGACATGCCGACGCCTCGACCGAGGTCCGAAGCTTCCGACATCGAGACATATCTCGCCGAAGGATCCCTTAAAGCCACCTACTGGCTAGAGATTCCAGAAGGCGGCTATCTTACGCGTGCGACGGTGTTCTGGGGGCCTCATGAAACATGCGACGAGCGCGTCTACGTCGTCACGCACACCGCCTGCCTGGAGATCGCCAAGAAGGTCTTTGCATCGTCTCGCGCCGCGGCCGCACACGTGAGAGACCTGCGCGGCCTGTTCATGGCGCTTCGCTGGAGGCAGGGGATAGCGAGGAAGTGCGTCGACACGTCCACAACCAACAGGCCCGCCCGTCCGAAGGTGAACTACACGCTTGGGAACCACAACTACTATATGCCCGACTGCAGCTGGGCTCTCGAAGAGTGCCCGGGGATGGAGTGGCCTGGCCCTTACGAATCCGCGCGAGGGAATCTGTACTATGTGAGTGTCCAGTTGGTGTTGTATTGACGTATTCGCGGACCGGTATGGCAAGCTTACACAAAACAAGACACTCGCCAGACACCCTGTGGAGATCGAAGACCTGACCGGCTGTCTTTTGCGAAATCTTCAGCCGTGTCGATCGGAAGTTGCCTTGTCTGCCGATTCTGCCAAGATTGCCATGGGCCTGGCCAATGTGCCGAGAAAGATCCTGGACCTCATCTTTCTCGAGATGGGGAGCGACCTGCCGAGAGCCTCCTCCCGCCTGATCCCCCAGAGGCACTGGAAGGAACAGCTGAAGGCCGGCAGAAAGGGACTCCTCCCGTGGCTATGGGACATCGATGCCGACCTCGTCGACCAGAAGGACGCCGAGCCGTGCCCGGGCGGAGAGGGCTCCGAGTAGGACTGGGAGCTGCTGGTCCGCCAGCTCACCCGCGGGGTCGACTACGGGATCCGCCCAGACAAGTACGACGAGCAAGAAAGGAACCCGGACGAGCAGGACGTGGACAGCTTGTTCGTCTGGACCACCGCGTGCACCGGCTTCCACACGGACCTCGCCCACGTGCCGGCCGGGCTACACAACCGCCGGCGCATCTGGCAGCTGGTGGAAGAGATGTTTGTGGGCGACGCCCTCCCGGAGCCGACGCTGGTCAGCACGCTGGCGAGCGGCGAATCCCGGAGCCTCTCGGACCTCAAAGAGGACTGGGTTCACCTCTGGTGGGACAAGTCCGGCGCCCTGCTGCCCTCCCCCGTCTGGATTCCGTGCATCAACTTCTTCTGTCCGCCGTCGAGTCCAGATCATGACGTCGGTCTCGCCTACGCCTTCAAAAGGAGAATCGGAGGAGAGGTGTTTGTAAATGACGACCAGTATCCACACCAGTATTGGCAGATGAAGCATCTTGGTGCCGGTGGCGAGGCGAGCGGTGCCGAAGACCAGAAGGGTGCAACTGTGGAGGAGGTACATGGCGTCCTGCGGCGCATAGGATATCCAGTTTGAACTGTAGGCGTCTTAGAAGTGGGCGGGAATACCCAAGCCTAGTTTCTAGTTTATTAGGGTTTTCGTTCAGGTACATAACTATCAAGGCACTCGAAGATTAACTACGCACGCTCGAGAAAGTGAGAGCCACGGGCAATATTGCCCTTCATATTCATACCAACAAAGTTGACCACCCTTCCGGAGCAAAACCGGAGAGAATCAGCTGCGAATCAGACCCCAGACGACGAGCAGCATCTTCTCGCCGTTGTGGCACTGCACGCTGCCCTGCAGGCCCAGCCTCCCGTCCTGCTCCATGACGGCGTACCTCGTCGTGTAGAACCGCACGTCGTTCGTCCCGACCATGACGGGGTTCCCCTTGCTCTGGTCGTACACCATGACCGCGAAGCTGCACGTCCCGGAGCTCGCCACGCGCGCCCAGCCGTCGCCGCCGAAGTCGCCCGGCTGCACGGTCCAGAAGCCATTCCGGCCGTCGAGGGCGCCCGCGAGGGCCCTGCAGTCGGCGGCCAGCGGCGCCGAGGCGGAGAAGTCGGTCCAGGGGTCCTGCGCCAGCTCGCCGCACCACTCGTCCCGGCCGGACGAGAAGGGGAAGCGCTTCGCCAGGCGGGTGGGGCGCGAGCCGTCGGACCCGCGGGTGAACTTGAGCCGGGGGTTGGCGTGGAGGATGGGGGTCGCGTCGTCTTCGGAGACGGTCCGCGGGGCCGGGATGCTTGGTTCCTCGGCGGAGGCTGCGGCGCCGGGAACGAGGCTCAGGGCGGCGGTCCACAGGAGGACTTTGGCGAGCGAACGAAGCCACGAGCTGTCCATGGTTCGATTCTTGAGGAACGAGCGAGGAGGTGCTGACGTGTCTTGGCAGGCACGGCTTCTATACTTCTTGAGTTTGAGTGCACGATGGATGAAGGTGAGCGGCCTGGGTAATCAAGACTCACTGCGGGCGGAAACAAGCTTTTAAATACCTGGCGTCATGACAAGTCGATTGAATGTCAGGGGCAGTGAGATCTGGACGTGGTCGAGTAACAAGACGTAATCTCACCAAGGGCCATTTCGAGTCACCAACCGACCACAAACAATTCTTCGGCTGAGCTGCACAAACGCAGGGGGGGCGACATCTCCACTGCCGATTTGTCCGGATCACATCGCAGCCCTCGCATGGTCCGAGGTCGGTTTTGGTGGTTCTCGCACTGCCGTTCAACCTTACTGGAAGTTTAAAGTGACGGTGCAAATGTGATGTGATGGCGGGCAGCCCCCGAGAGGGCGGGGATTGGTACCGGAAGCGCCCAGCTCGGGGGTGACATCAGTGTGGCATCGTGAAAGGGGGGGTCCAATCACAGCGCCGGGACGGCTCGTTTGGCTTGGTTCAGGATCTGCAAGCCCTCCGCAGCACACGAGTGACGGAGATGCCACATGAAGCCATCTGTGTGATCACGTCGAAGCTGTGGATGGGACGTTTCTGAATTTCACGGAAGTTTGGGTCGGGACGCTTTTACGCAGGCAATCCCCATTCCGGCGGGGGCCGAGTCCGATCTTAAGGGAGATCTTATTCATCACCCCCTCTTCTAGTATTCAACACCCCCCCTATGTGGCTTGGCTCTCTAATTATCGGCCTCCCTTAGGCCCTCTCTACTATACAACGATGACGGACGACGATGACGGACGACAACAACGACGACAACAACGACGATAATGATAAAATTTTGACTTAGTGACGCCTAGCCCAAGTTGTGGCTGGAGGGGGTGTCGGATACTAGAGGAGGGGGTGACGAATGAGATATCCCGATCTTAATTCCCCCCTGCGGGATTATGCGGGGGCCAGGCAAGGAAGGTGCAGCGACAGGCATGTTGGAAATGATTGGTGTTGGTGATTTATCAACTTGAGACACGATATCAGCCGATATGAGTTTGCGTGTTTGCGGGAACAAGGACGGTTTGCATCACCAACCAACAACACGGTCGTCGCACAGGACGCTGAGGATCAATGGGGGCCGGCCGTTGCGGAGTACATTATGGGGGCAATCCAGCTGTGGGGCCGCACTTCCGGCTCGGATGGCCCCCACTCAACCTAGGTGGACAGCCCGTATCCGCAGCCTACGCCGATAGGGCAACATCGCGCTCCAGATTGGCCACGGCCTTCCTAACAGCATCCATACCGCCAACGTCGTCTTCGAGGAACCTCGTCGCTTCGTACCGATGCAGCTGGCCTTCGGCAAGGAAAAACTTGGCCTTGTCCTCTCCGAGACATTCGGCCATGTGCGTGCTCACGGCAAGGTCGACGTCGTCGTCCGCATCGCCCTGGATGATGGTGGCAGGGGGCCACGAAGCAAGCTTGTCCTTTGATGCTTTGTCGTCGACCTTGGCCCATTCGTATCCCGGGTCGATCTCCCCGACGAGTCCAAGAAACTCGTTACGGTGGAGGTAGTAGTCGTAGAGACATCCGCGCGGGAACTCAGCGACATTCCCGTCCTCTCCGTCTTCCGAGATGGGCACTGGGTCGAAGCTGAAATCAGTGTTCTTGGAACCATCAGGTCGCAGCTTGTCGAGGTGGAAGACCTGCGGGTTGTTGACAGACGTTGTCCCGACCGACACGGGGGAAGACAGGTGGTTTGCTATCTGGGCTTCGGTGATGGGCTCGGGGGTGAGTAGGACGGAAGAGTTGAAGAAGCGATGTCGAAAGGTGGTGATGCCGGTGATGGACATGAGGGCGATAGGTGACGGGCTGAAGTGATGGGCAGTCAGGGACGCCATGAAGAAGCCTGGGTAGTATCGCGGATGCTTAGTATTTCCAGCCATATGTTGCGAGGAGATTTGACTTCTCACCAGCACTTCCTCCACCAACAATGACTTTCCGCTCAGCTGCAGCGCCTTCGGGTGTCCCCCATTTCCGCGCAAACCTGTAGGCCGCGCGAGCATCCTCGAGCAAGCCCGAGGCTCCGGCCTGGGGAAGCAAGCGGTAGCTTGCGCTGATCAGAGGCCATTTGTTCCTGAAGCAGACCTGTGGCGTCCTCGTATGAGACAGATTTCACGGTGTGATTGTGCGATTTTCGGCAGCTGCTCACCTGGGCGAGCCACGGCGGGACACAGGCTCTGGAACCTGTGACCAACCCGCCAGAGTGAAAGTAGAGGAAGACGGGAGAGGTCGACGGGTAGTCTCCGGCCGAGTAGACGTCGCACTCCAGCGGGATCGTGTGCAAGGCATACACATGGCTGGTTTTGGTCAGCCGGTGAGCGACGCGCAGCGCGGGTGACGACATGGTGTTTCGGTGCGGGGAGGCGGTCGAGCGCAACGTTCAGCGTCGTTGGGTAGGGCAAGCTCTCGGCGGATGAACGAGTCCTTCTTGGCGGTAGCCAAGGCTCTTCTTATACGTCAATGCGGAACGAAGGTCATCTCATCCATCAGCTGGCAAGTAGCTACATTCTCTGATGCAAGGGTGGAGCCTACCATTGGGCAATGTGCAAGGAATTGTGGTAGGTTGAGTCATCTCATCTGCCCATCTCGATTTCCATCACGACCTGGACACGATATCACGTGAGGGAGCAGGACAGGTGAGAAAGTCTGGACCTGCCTGCCTGGACAGGTATCTACGTAGATACCTGATACCTGTATCCGTACCTACCGCGACAAGCCGTTGACTTTGTAGTCCAAATTGGCTCTGATGCTTGGCGCAATTCAGCTCCCGTCTGCATTCGCAGTTTCCCGAGGGCAACTCTCACCAGCGCAAACGGTGCCACGGCGGGTAGCAGTGGGTGAGGAGCGGCCTGAAGCGGGGTAACAAGTGGGTCACGTGCGTGTGTTATCTTGTGCATTACGAAGGCGGTGTACCCAATCTGTACTAGCGTTGGCCGCCCTGGGAGCACTCAAGGTCCACCTGGTGGGTCCATCAGGCGTGGAATGGGAGGGCAGGGGGGGACGACGGGGTAGGAGCGCCGGGTTCGCTGCGGCTGGATTTTGCCGACCTCCAAGCTCCAGGCTCCCCTCGGGCTCCCCACCATCCATCGCGTCCCCCAAGGAAGGTCCTGCCATCGTAATAAGTTCCTTAACCGATTGGCATTCGCATTGGCAATGACAATCAGTACGTAACACCCGGCTGCCCGCCGTCGAATCGAGTTCCGCTGACACACAATTTTTAGGCCCAACGCATTGATGTCACTCCGATCCCTGAGCGACAACGGAATGATTATCCTTGTAGAACGAGAAGGTGAAGAGAGGGAAAGAGACGAAGCGAAAAGAAAAAAAAAACATTCGCCGACCGCCGCCTAGCGCTGGGCATCCCTCGCCTGTCGCGCTGCTTTGCGCTACTACTCGACCCGACCCTTTCCCACCCATCCAATCCATCCATACCAGCCAGGATCGAGCAGATCCCATTCAGACCCTCTCTTTCGCCATCGCCTGAGCAAGGGACCAGCAGACGAGTCAGCCAGGGCTGTGACAAATTCTCTTACTATCGCCCGTCTGCCGTCCATGGTCCTGCCCGGCATCGCACCTGCGGACTGATACAAGGCTCCTTCGCCCGCCGCATCACCGTCTTTTCCGTCCTTGCTGTCTCTCCGCCCGTCTTCCGTCTCTACCCGCCGTCCGCCCGTCTTCGTCATTCCTCGCGACCACCGGCGTCCTGAGACTTCTGCCAGCCACCTCTACAACATACTATTGCTGCAACCAAGCGAGCCTGGTCCGAAAGAGTTGACGTCCGAATCCATCTCGACTCGACTCGAGATCTCCTCTACGCCCTTCTTCTCGCTGCCGCCCACTCGCGACTCGCATGTCTTCTGCGCTTCGGTCGTAACGTAACGACGTGACTTGTTATTCGGGTTCCAAAAATGTCAGGAGGTCGGCCACAGCCAAATCGCAGTCCCTCCTCCCAGCACCATATCCCCACGAACCCCAGTGGCTTGCGCCAGAGCTACACCATGGGCTCGCCCGTCCAGTCTCCCGGCTCCGCCGACGAATCCGAATACCTGAGCACTCGCGAAGATGCTACCCCGTTGGCGACGCCTCTTCCTTCCAACGAGAACGACAGCGACAGCCGAGACACCTCGCGACCCGGGCCCAGCCTCGGCCGACCGCACACCTTCCCTCCCACCGAGTCGACAAGCCTCCTCCAGAATGTCATCGCCGACAACTCCAGAGGCTTCCCCCATGGCACCTTCTCGCCGCGACCCGCCAGCCCTACCGCCAGCGCTATGAGCGCCGACTTTGAAAGGCCCTCGTCCTCGGCGTCCTCGATCCCCATCCTCGATTCTGTTCTGACCACCATCACCGGTGACGACCACTGGAGGAGGCGCTTCATCAGGAGCATCAAGAGCAAGAAGATGACCACGTCGAGGACACTGGCTGAACAGGCCGGATTCAAGGATACCGTTTGGATGTGAGCAACCCCCCGCACCCGGCACCCTCGCCCGCCGTGCAACGCTCGGCACCAGTCTATTGGCAGGCGCATACTGACAGCTCTCCCAGGTATCTTTCCTACTACATCCCCTTGCTTACATGGCTTCCTCAATATCAATGGTCATACCTGAAGGGGGATCTCGTTGCCGCTCTGACCCTGGCGTCGTTGTACCTTCCCATGGCTCTTTCTCTCGCCGACAATCTTGCCCACGTTCCTCCGATCAATGGCTTGTACTCGTTTGTCTTCAACCCCTTCGTGTACGCCATTTTCGGTAGCGCGCCGCAGATGGTGGTGGGGCCCGAAGCTGCTGGATCTCTGTTGGTTGGCTCCGTGGTGAGAGGCAGCATCGACCACGATAGGGACGATGAATACAATGCCGAACTGCAGGCCAGGATTTGCGGTGTCGTCGCAGGCATGGCCGGGGCTACCGTCTTCCTTGCCGGCCTCGCCCGCCTCGGATTCCTTGACAGCGTGCTCAGCCGCCCGTTCCTGCGCGGCTTCATCTCTGCCATTGGCTTCGTTATCGCGGTTGACCAGTCCATCCCTGAGCTTGGCCTTGCAAAGTACGCGGCGGAGGCTGGCGTGGGCCATGGTAGCAGCATGGACAAGCTCAAGTTCATCTTCGGCTCCTTCGACCACGTCCACAAGCTGACGTTCATCGTGGCCGGCGTCAGCTTCGTAATCATGATGGTCATGCGCGAGCTCAAGAAGCACCTCAACCCCAAGTACCCAGGTGTTGCGTACATTCCCGACCGATTCTTCGTTGTCGTCATCGCCGCCATTCTGTCCTGGCACTTTGACTGGGAGAGCAAGGGTGTCGAGATCCTCGGACCTGTGAAGGCCGCGTCCGGTCACGTCTTCACCTTCCGCTGGCCGTTCCAGACGTCTCACATGGAACACATTCGGGAGGCCATGGGAACCTCGTTCCTGATTGCTCTGCTCGGGTTCTTCGAGTCGTCAGTCGCGGCGAAGAGCTTGGGTGGCTCCGATAGCGTCCAGGGCATCCAGCTCAGCCCCAACCGAGAGCTCGTTGCCTTGGGCGCCGCCAACATCGTCGGTGCTTGCTTCATGAGCTTGCCTGCGTTTGGTGGATATGGACGAAGCAAGCTGAACAAGCAGACTGGAGGCAAGACACCTATGAGCTCCATCTTCCTCAGTCTGATCACGCTGCTGGCTATCACGTTTTTGCTGCCTTACTTCTTTTACCTGCCGGTAAGTAACACGCCTCTCGGCCATGTCGGAAGCTAATCCTATCCAGAAACCCGTTCTATCATCCATGATCACGGTTGTGGCTTGGTCGCTGCTCGAGGAGGCGCCGCACGACATTGCCTTTTTCCTGCGCATCCGCGGTTGGACGGAGCTTGGGCTCATGACCATCATCTTTGTTTCCACCATCTTCTACTCCCTCACCCTGGGCATGGCCATTGGAGTTGGTCTCTCGCTCCTCCAGGTCATCCGCCACTCGACTCGCCCCCGCATCCAGATTCTCGGCCGCATCCCCGGCACGCACCGCTTCGAGAACGCCGAGCTGAACCCCGACCGCCTGGAGTTTGTCGAGGGCTGCCTGATCGTCAAGATCCCCGAGCCCCTGACCTTCGCCAACACGGGCGAGCTCAAGGCCCGCCTGCGCCGCCTGGAGCTCTACGGCACGAGCATGGCGCACCCCGCGCTGCCCCGGCTGCGGGGCGAGCACCACAACAAGAACGTCATCTTCGACATCCACGGCGTCACCTCGCTGGACGGCTCCGGCACCCAGGTCCTGGAGGAGATCGTCCGCAGCTACAGGGAGCGCGGCGTCCGGGTGTTCTTCAGCCGCGGGCCCACCAACCCGCGCCACCACATCTGGAGGCTCATGCGACAGTCGGGCATCATCGACCTCGTCGGCGGGGAGTCCCACTTCGTCACGGACGTGCAGGAGGCGCTGAAGCTGACAGAGTACGAGCACAGCGTTAACGAAGCTACGAACCCTTGAAACGAGTCCAGGGTTGTCCTTTTTTTCTGGTTTTCTTTCTACAACTGCATATAGGAGTGGACGCAGATAGATTAAAAGGCGTTTGGGGTTTTTTTTCTTGCATGGAGAGCGAGAGGCACCTGTTCAACTTCACTTCCAAGTTGGCGTCTGGTCATTTTTGGATGACGGACGGACATGTTTGTAATGAGTTTCTACGAACTTGACGGTACATAGACGTTAAATCAAAAGGGGCGTGCTTGCAATCTTTGGAATGATATCCATCCCACCAACCGCATCATTCCAGGGACGCACGCAATCAATGGGAGAAATGGTCAACAATGCCCGCCAAAACGATATCATACATTCGTTTCATTCTCTTTAAAAAAAAATCTCACACATTATCCAACTATCCGAACGGGGTCAACACAACTACACAACCTCGTTGACGAAAAGCCCGGCCATGCCCTGGCCCGTGCCGATGCACATGCTGGTCAGGAGGATCTTCTTCTTCGTCCTGCGCAGCTCGCTGAGGCCGGTGACGATCTGCCTCGCTCCCGTGGCGCCGAGCGGGTGGCCCAGGGCGACGGCGCCGCCGCGGGGGTTCATCTTGGCCCAGTCGAGGCCGAGCTTGTCGCGGCAGTAGACGGCCATGCTGGAGAAGGCCTCGTTGACCTCGACGACGTCGACGTCGGCCAGGGAGATGTTGTGCTGGGCCAGCAGCTTGGGGATGGCGACGGACGGGCCGATGCCCATGATGCGCGGGGCCAGGCCGGCGACGGTGGAGCCGACGTACTTGGCCAGGATGGGCTGGCCGAGCTTGACGGCGGTGGAGCGCTTCATGAGGAGGACGGCGGCGGCTGTTGCATTTTGTGGTCAGTACTTGAAGCCTCTACACATCGTTGGGGAGATCGATCTCACCTCCATCGGTGACCTGGCTGGAGTTGCCTCCCGTGCTGGTGGGCCCCCACTGCGGGAACGCCGCGCGGACCTTGCCCAGGCTCTCGGCGGTGGTGCCGGGCCGGATGCCCTCGTCCTTGGTGAGGGTGACCTCCTTCACCTCGCCGTCCGGCCCGACGATCTTGGTCCTGATGGGGACGATCTCGTCGTCGAACAGCCCCTCCCTCTGGGCCCTCTCGGCGCGCTGGAAGCTCTCGGCGGCGTACCTGTCCATCTCGTCGCGGGTGATGCCGAAGTCGCGCGAGACGTTCTCCGAGGTCCAGCCCATGGGCTGCATGCAGTCGGCGGCCTCCTGGGACTGGGACACGACGGCCTCGTCGAAGGGCTTGTCGAGGGCGTCGCCGCCGACGCTCATCGTCTCGGCGCCGAGGGCGACGCCGACCTCGATGGAGCCGCTGGAGATGGCGTGGGCGATGTCGGCCGTGGCCTTGAGCCCGGAGGAGCAGAAGCGGTTCACGGAGGAGGCGCCGGCGGTGTTGGGGAAGCCGGCGGCCAGGGCGGCGGCGCGGAGCTTGTAGGCGGCCTTGCCGTCGGAGACCTGCACGGGGAGGTAGAGAGTCAGCAGGAAGCAACTAGCAACGAAGCACGGAGGTAAGGATCAAGAACGAGGAGACGAGGCTACGCACATTTCCCATGCAAATGTCCTCCACCAGAGCGGGGTCGATCTTGGAACGCTCGCGGACCTCCTTGAGGAGGGCGTAGACCATGTACTCGAGGGTCGTGTCCTTGAAGCCGCCCTTCCTGGCCTTGGCCAGCGGGGTGCGGATGGCTAACGTGATGACGATATCATCGGGGTTCTTGGACTGGCTGTAATACGTAGGAGGGGCCGAGATCGTCAGCGTTGTTTTCTTTCCGTGAGCGGAACCGGAGACATTTGTGACGGCCGGTTCACGTCGCAGAGCGATCGATCACATGGAAAACGTACATTTGGTTGATGGCGCTACCCGGGGCCAGGTGCTTCACGATGGAGCCAATTCGCTCGAGGGCCATGGTTGCGGAATGTAGCTGCGGCGGTTCGGGGGAGGAGGTGGGATTTTCGAGAGGCGTCGATTCGAGTCGAAAGAGAAAATGTGTCGTCAACGAGGAATGAAAAAGGGAGGGCGAGGAGACGAGAAATTAAGCTCGAGAGTTTCGTCGGCGGTCGTGAAAGGAGGGGGCACCGGTAAAGAAGACATGGTTTACGTCGGGATTGCCTGAGCTAGGTAGCTGCCGGCAATCGTTGTCGGTGGGGGGGGGCCTGGGCGTTTGTGTGTCCCAGACGCAAGGCCCGTCCACCAAAGGTCGCAGTGAGAGAGAGCGCGGTGGCTGTGGGGAAGAACAACTGGACCGAGGCATCTCGGCCAGCGGAAACAGCCAGTGACAAAGCATCCAGCCGAGCTACGGGGTCCAGTGTGGAGTCTGGGGTGCAGTAGCGCGCTTGATGGGATCTGTTAGTACAAGCATGCCATCACACTGCTTGAACCTAGCAGATGCTATTGCTAGATGGCCCTCCTAGATGCCCTGAACCCCGTGAATTCCGAGTCTCGCCCGTTGTGCCATCTCCCGTGTTGCTTCCCGATGTTGCCGAGCTGACACCTCTGCCCGACGAGAGCGTAAAACATCCGGCTTCTTATCAGATGGCATCTGCTATTGGATCTGCGTTCGTGGCTACTTACGTTGGCAACTAGGTATGTACTACCTATGGCAAAGTCAAATGTAAAGGTACCACGGACCTATACTAAAATACCAATCATGTAGTGCTCAACACAACCGACCCAGTGCCTCGGTAATAGGGCCCAAATGGCTGGCGTAGATAGGATACGAACCAACACCTCGTGCATCGTAGGATTTCTAATCACGGCTTGTCTTTTTTGTTCATGCTCATGTTCTAGATCTCTATCAGTAACTATCCATCATATCGTCCCGGCCCATGAGACAGGCCCCAAAACAGGTGAGCCAACCTAAGCCTCGGCAGTCCAAGTTGTGCGCCAGTTTCCTAGTCTATGTGTGACCTGATGCGATCATCAGATAATTAAAAATGTGCAAAGGAAAATCCGTGCTGAGATTCAATGTTTCCCATATGTCCGTCTAGATGGTGGGTGAGTATGTTCTGGGCTCTACATGGGGCTGGTTCCCATGCCCACTAATACTTTCACGTCGTATCCGAGCCCGTGGCGGGTGTCTCGAGGCGAATTGCCCTGGTACCGAGTCCATGTTTCAAGACAGAGCAAAGCCAATGGCCGCGGTAAAGGCCGTTGCCATGAGTACCAGCATCACCGGTGCCCGTTCCTTCACGCCGGCGCTGCCAGACTGAGGGTTCACTCCGGTGGCACTGAAGCCAAGGTACCATGAGCCAATGTCGGTCAGTTTGCCGTCGTTGTTGAGGAAGGGCGCGTTGGGTCCGACGTTGCTCGTCTTGGAACGGAAGGCACCAAAGTAAGTGTACCGCTCAATGTAGTCGATGCGGTCAAAGTACTCGGCGCTCATGTTGTAGAACTCCTGGGTTGCTCCGAGTTCCTGGTGGGCATAGGCGTACTCGGTCACCCAGATTTTGGCATCCGGGAAGCTGAAGGCCGGTCAGTACAACATGTTCGAGGCAGCAAAGATGATGTTTCAAAGACTTACTTGGCCCTACGCTCGCCGATATGGCTGGCCAGGCCGGCAAAGTTGTCATACCAGTGTACCGGGAGGAAGTCGTATGTGCAGTTTTTCTTCTCGCCTCCGGTGCTGATCAGCTCTGAGCAATTGCCCAGGAACTGATGCAGCCACGGCAGGCCTGCGGGAGCACCGGTGCAAGCAGGCAGGCCGAGCTTAACACCCATCTCACCCAGAGGAATGAAGTTGGCAACCCAGGCCTTTGCGGCTATGGCGGGGGCAATGTCGCTGCCACCATATTGGTGAGGGCCGTCGGGCTCGTTGAAGCCCAGGACGTGGGTGATGTTGACGCCCTTGTCCTTGATGAGGTCTGTCACGGCCTGCAAGAAGGTGGTATCCTCCGGGTTGGAGGAGACACCCCACATCATGGGAACGAACTCGAACTCGGACTGGGGCTTGGACGCGTAGGCAGGACTGGGAATCTCCTGGTAGTTGTAATACCAGGTCAGATCGGAGCCTGCCTGGACCCAGACCTTGTTGTCCTCGGGCCAGCTGCCATTGGGAGTGAAGACGAGACCACGTTTCGATGATCTCGCCTGGGCGGCTACCAAGGGCAAAAGAGCGAGGAGGAATGTGGAGAGCATCGTGGCGGACAGAGTGGGTGAGGCGGGGGAAGACGCTGGAGTTCCAGGGACCGAGGCGGGGCGATGGTGTTCAGGCCTTCAATGTACATACAGTACAGCCAACGACGTAAATGGTAATCCTACGGAGGCGGAGAATCGGCGGCACAGAATTAACCGGACGACACGAATCTTTGCAAATGTCGGGGCGCCAGGTCGTCGCGATGGTCAAATCCAGCAGCTAGGCAGTGAGGTGGGAGTCGTGGCTGTCGCGTTCCAAACTCGTGTTCACGCGGTCGTCAATTATCGAACGAGTGTGGGAGGTCGAGTAAGGTGCAATATGGATGTTTGCTATCAACAATTGTCGAGGAAGCGAAACCGTGCGACCGAAAGACGGGCAAAAACGAGCGACAAAGAGGAATCGGGACCCTCAAAGAGACGCGGCGAAGCAGCGAAAGCGGGATTGAGATGGAAACGGACGAGATGGAAGAGGAGAGGGAAGGGAAACAAAAGAACAAAAGTTCTTGGGATTTCCAGGTCCAGGTTCAGGTCCAGGTCCAACAGGAGTGTCCAGTGTCCCGTCCCGTTCTGTTGGTTCTGCCCGACTGGCGTTGGCGTTGGGGTTGGCGTTGGCGCTGCTGGGCGCTGGACCACACATCAGTAGCGTCGTTCTCGATAAGGGAGGTGCGGCAGCCATCCGTCCGTACCGCTTTCCTCATCTCTCAGCTCTCGGCACACCGACGCGCAGAACAGCGGAGGCCTTGTCTGGTGGCCTGCCCGTATTTCAGAGAATCCAGCCAATAATGCCAATAAATGCCACCCACCATGCTGCGCGCTGCCTTTGTCCATTGTCTTGGCAATGAGACCTGGACTCACTGCGCTGCGCGGTCCAAGACCCCCTGGCCTAGTGTGCACTGTACCTGGGCAGCCTCAGCAGGTAGGTAGTTGGTAGTGTAAGCATTGGCGGGCATTTAAGGAGTGGCAGTGGGTGGCAGTGGCATCACTGACTGATTAGCGACGGGAGGCAAGGGACGATGATCGAGGTGCCTTCCTGCCTGCCCTGTCCTCGATTGGTCCCTTTGTGATGACGACAGCGCTCTAAGCCGGCAGCAAACAACCGTGGAAGGTGCCAAAGTGTTTATGAATGACGGAAAGAGCGTACCTAGGTACCTACCTAAGTGAGTACCTACCTAAGTAGGTAGGCAAGAATAGAAAACCGCCTGGAAGGAAACGCGGATTGTTCGTTCCTGCCTCGCCTCGTGGGATACGACGTCGGATGGGTCGGCCGGCGGCCCCTGCACCCGCCCCCCTGCCTGTGCGCCGAGCGCCACTCAATCAAACGACGCGCATTTGTGTGTCTGGTGGGGCACAACGAGACCCGCAGCTTAAACTCAATTAAGCGTCTCGCGTCTTCCCCTGCCTTGCTTTCCGCATCCGGGCTTCTTTCCATTGTCGTCAGTCTTGTCACCAGCAGCGTCTTCGTTGTTGCTCGGAATGTAGGAAACAAGTACCTCAACCTCGTACAAGTACCTCAACCTCGTGGCTTAAGCAGGTGTCTGCAGGAGGTACTCCGACATCATGTAGCCGTCAATACCTACAGAGTACGTCGCCCAGGGTACCTGCTTCAGTACAGACCAAGTGTGAGCTTCTTCCATCTGCACCTGCGTCCTGCGATTCACCTTCCCTTGAGACCCCAAGAGCCGCACACGTCGAGTCCTTGGTCAGATGTTATCTATCGCCAGAACCATAGGTACTGCAACGGCCTTTTCTTCAGCGCATCACACAGAACCTGGTACTGTCTAATCTATCAAGACGTCGTGGGCAAACCCCGAGATATCTTCTCGCCAACTGACCACGGCTGACCCTACCCGTTCCCGATTCCCCCTACTCGTTCCCAATTCCTCCCATCCGTTCCCGATTCCCGGCCGAGCTGACAAAAATAACCCCAAGTGCCGCAGCTTCGGACGCCTTTTCCTTCTTTGAACCCCATTGTTGTGAATGAGGGCAATTCGTTGTCCAAGTCTCATTCATCATGGCCTCCCTTGCTTCCTCGCCCGACCGACCATGGCTTCGGTGCCCTCATGCTTTGCCTGGCACAATGCCATGTCATTTATGCCTAATAATTGTCGAGTAGCGCTCTCTGGGGCTTCAGATATTCCACGTACGTGGTCTTGGGCGCACTCTTTCGTCACAAATATGTCCTTTCCATCCCGAGACCGAGCTACTGCGCGAGATGCTCATCGGCCTCTTGAACTCATCTTCTCTACCCAAGACTGACGCACTTCTTCACCGACACCTTCCTCGGTCCGCCGGCCCATTCCAAGACGTTCCCGGAACGATGTTTTCAACTTCGCAGCAGTGTCACGAACCTTCTTGGATGGATAGGCTCTACCTGTCCTTGAATTGGTTCACCGGCGACCCGTGGACCACAGACAGCCGCAATCCCGATCAGCCTTATGAGCATCCTAACTTCAGACGCCTTCTGGCTGATATGGGTCACTCAGAGCGCAGTCTGAATCTCGCCATACAAGACGATGACAATGCGCGGCGTTGGACTGAGCGGCTTGCTACTGAGGTGCACACGGCTTGGGAAGAAGTCCGTCGCCTCCGGGACACTACAAATGTCAACATAATCACTACTCATCTCACCGACTATGACGCCGATCGCCTGAGAAGAATCATCAACGAATCCTGGCAGGAAATGACCAGGCCGGCCCAGGATCCGACCCCGACAACCTTGTCCGGGTCGGAAATCTCCGAGGTAGACTTCAGGGTCATCATCAATATGATTATCGGCACCGGTGATGGTGCTGCTTTGCCTGCTTCGCGTCACTCAGAAGTTGACAAGTACTTCCAGCTCTTCGATCCCGACAATGTTAGCAACTTCAACGATGGAGTGAGAACCTGCGCCTTTGTCGACATTGACAACCAACTACCTGAAACGGACTTCCTAGAGACACGGAAAACCTTTCTACTGGCCTTTCTGAACCAGCAGGACCTCAGAAACCCAGAGATCCTCCGCTGCCTTATCCTCAATCGTGTTCTGAAGCACCCGCGGACGTTCGCGAGGGCTGATTGGGAGAGCTGTCAGCTGGCCCGGGCCAGCCGCGTCGGCCTGTTGTTCTATCGCGACAATTGCTTCATGGGGTTCCCTACAGAACAGCAGCTTTCTCTCGCCGCCGCGGACTCTGGGCGATCAAGTACTTACGAGAACTACGCCGTGGTTTTCCGCGAGCCGACTACGGCCGACACCCAATCACCCATGTTCTTGCGGCTTCGTCAGAGCGGCCTCCTGTTCGGTTGGGGTGAAGGTGCGACGGTCCTCCTCATTCAAGCCATCACCCTCCGTCTCATCAGGGTCATCATGGAGAGGTTGGCGGAGGAATGGGCGCTGGTAAAATTGGAAAAAATGGATCTTTCCGACCGCCTGCCCAGCCTGAAGGCTCACAACTGGGAAGCAGTACCTGCAGACCGGTTGGTGTTTGACGCGAGATGCACCGGACTGGTGAATCGGGCGCAGTTCTGCCCGCCTTCGGCAACGTTGTTAACCTGGGACGATGAGTTTACCAACCTTCTGCGAGACCAATCGGACAAGGCAAAGGGGCACCTGAGAAGGCTCTGGCATGACCCCTTCTATTTCCAGGAGCAAGTTGTGGCACAGTTCCGCCAACACTACGGCCACATCCAAGCGGGCGGAATGGTCCAGGGGGCTGCCGAGGGGGAGAATTCTTCCATGGTGCACCCAGACAGCCAGCTGCCTCATTTCAAAAGCACCGACATTGACGCCAAGAAGGCGCTGGTCACCGATCTCATTCGACGGGTCGTGAGATGGGCCGTATTCCAATGCGAGGCGTGGGACTGCCTGGCCCAGAAGCTTTCGGACCTGCGCAACGTCGCTCAGGAGCACCAGGTCAAGCTTGACGAGGGAGACGAGCGACCCGAGTTGTCCGGGGCAGTGAGAGACGCCTGGATTGACTTGGGGTTCCATGCGCGATTGCTCACGGAACGCCACATCCACCACGTAGACCTACACGGTGGCTACTGTGCCGCCGAGCGCATCAGGGATCAAGCCGCGCGTTGGCCATCGTCGAATAACTACCCCAAACGCGAAGGCGGCGATGGATGGAGCCTACCCGACTCATTCATGACGTGGCATGTGTGGCTTCGCTACAATGACATCTTCGAAGGCCGAACCAAGAAGGACCAGGTGCAGACCAAGGAACAGTGGTGGTCTATGAGGACGTTCCGCCTCGGCATCGTAGATTGTTACGATTCGAGGGCCTGTCTGGGCATGTCCAAGCTGGTCCAGCTGATCCATACCGACGTACACCAGCGGCACCAGTCGCTCGGTATCCAGCCCATGGTCAGCGAAGACTACAACTCCGTCATCATCGCGGGGCTTCTCAGTCAGCGGATGGAGTCCATCCATCCCATCAGGGACGACCTTACCGAGGGTGGGATGATAGCTAATCTCAAGTCGAAAAGCCCAATCTGGACATTCTTCGATGATTTCGACACACTTCGCTTTGAAGACAATATCAAAGAGGATACTCTTAGGCTGGTGCTTTGGGTTCTGGGCGTCACCTACCTTCCGTACTCGACGCATACTCTCACCCGGCCGTCGGGTCTCGTCCAGCAGTGGCTGATCAGGTTTTGGTCCGAGGTTTCAACATGGATCGAAGGGCACTGCAAAAGCAACAAGGAAAACACCAGCGAGGGAAAGGTTGACGACCGCCCGAATTTCAGCACGAATAACTGGGCGAAGGGGAGGAAGAAAGACGGGACGCCGACGACGCTCGGGGACAACAGGGTCACCAAAGCCCGGGCACCGAGAACACGGAGCGTCGTGCGCCACTTCCAAGATTTGCTGGGATCGCTGATGCACTTGAAATCGAACATGTTCCAGGTCGAGAGGATATGCGGCGACATCACCAACCTGGCGCCCGAGGGCCACCGAGAGCCGACGACCGAGTACCAGCCGAAGCCCGGGACCCGCCGCATGGCGCGGACCAAGGCGGGGGACGTCAGGGAGAAGACCCTTAGGCTGGCGCGGGACCAGTACCGGAGGCCGGACGACCCCGCGGGCTTCATCGACTCGCTGACGCTGCGACACCGGCCCGACAACATCATCAAGAGGGGGGACTGGCGCACGATGAAGATCCTCTTCGGGGCGGAGCCGGGCTCCTTCACCGACGACGGCTTCTTCAGCCTCTGCAGGAGCCTCGGCCTCCGGGTGGACCCCGGCAGGCAGGGCAGCCGCACCGAGATCGCCATGACGGAGCGGTCCCTGTTCTGGGCCGCGACGGGCCGGAGGAAGATCGCGGTCCACGCCGCTCACAGCACCGTCGAAAAGGTGAACGGTAACCGCAGCAAGAACTTCAGGAGAGACCTGGAGGAGGGGTTTGGCATCACTCTGGAAAAGGTAAAGGAGCTGTACAGGCGCCAGGGGGAGTAGGGATGCTGGCGGTTGCTTCGCGACTGGGGAAAAGTGTCGTCAAAGACACGGCTACATCCATTTCTAACCTCAGTAGCATCCAAACTCGAGTTACTCGAGACATTCCCTCTGGCACTGAATCACGAAGACGCCTTGTAAAGATGTCAAAGACAATTATGATTATCAGGAAGACTATCCCATATGTGTAAACCCCCTCTTTGGGAGCTTGAAGAAAACCAGGAAAATTGTCGAGAAGAAAACAAAGCCAAAGAAAAGAAGAAAGAACAATGCTTGTGTTAATCACAAGACCAAGAAATGTGTATTTCTGATCGTCGTCCGTCCCGCATTCCCGTGTTGCTGGCCAGGATAAGTACGTCCGCACTGTCTTCCCGCGCCCGTGGGTCGTTGTCCCCTCCCCACCACCGACAATACCACAAGATGATCCTTGACCGTCCGTCCCCCCAGTTTCCCTTTCTATGATGGGCCCGCCCCCACCGATAAGCCATAAATGCAGAGTTGTATGAAATGTATGTGTGTATGAGAGACAGACAGAGAGAGTGTGAGGGTTAGAAGGAAAAAAAAAGATGGGTTTGCGTGTACCAGGCGGTGAGAGCGATGGCGAGTAGTTGGTGGTGATGATATTCGCACGATTATGAGATTGCCGAGGCGTGGTGTCGATAAGCGATGCTGGGAGGTTTGATGACGAGATACCACGGCGCGCGTCGCGGGTTGGTTGCCAGACAGTCGCATTGGTGGAAGGAAAGGTCCATCGTGTGTATCCGTGGGGGGGGGGGGGGGGGGGATTCGGAAATGCGGCCCAGTCTATCACCAGATCATCCGAACAAGAAAACGCCGCTGTATCCCGTTGTATCCCTCTCTCTATGTGTGACGGGTTAGGAAACATTGCCCAGACTGCACAGAGTTCTGAAACGAGAGGATGGCCTGCCAAAGAAAGAGTCGAGCTAGGAGTGCGACGCGTCGTTCGTGTCGCGGCCGCATGTACACCAGCCCGACGATCTCGGGGTCGAGGTCGTCGACATGGAGGGTCGGAACGGGTGGGTCAGAATAGAGTGAGGCGCGGCACCCGCGTTTCGAGGCAAAACTCGCCCTGTCCAGGTAGGATTCGAAAAGAGTTGCCTTCCTCGATGGTGGGGTCAATCAAGTCTTCGTCATTCGGCTTTCCGTCGTTGTTTGTTGATTGTGTATCCGTACCCTGCGCGATGGTGTGTTTGGAAAACCTCTTTGGGCCGGGTGGAGTGAAGAGAGATGGCTCATGTGAGTGGTCCGGGTGAGCCTTCGGGCCCATGTAGGAACGGACGGGTACGCCAATGCACGGCCGAAGAGGCATGGCGGGAAGGCAGGCGAGTGGTTGGAAGCAAGTGGAAGAAAACCAAGGCAGAGTGGCATCCGTCGTGTCGTCCACCACCCTTTTGCTGCTAGTGCTGTGGTGTAGGCAGGCGGATTTGGCGCGGCATCGCTTTGAGGGCCTCCTTGACGCAGATGATGTACGTCATGCAGACCGGGTCGATGCAGGCTAGCCCCCCCCCCCTCCTCTCCTCCAAGAGACGATCACCAGATACACCCCCAACCCATGATGCACTTGCACGGCGGCCAATGAAACGAGGAGTGTGCGACTCGAGGGCTCGAATGCCGTTATCGACGTGCAGACGGGTGGGATGGGAGCTGGTGGTCGCGGAAAGGAGAGTCGAATGGCTGTGACCATACCTGGCAGCAAGGCAACAACCAGACCTGACCTACTATCCGTCGGAGCGTACATACCTACTACCCATCTACCTACAACCTCGAGGAAAGCGGTAAGGTGAGGTAGGTAGACAGCTGAGGTATGGTATGTTGGTGGTGTAGGTACAGTCTGGTTGGTTGGTTGGTGGTGGTGCGTCGGAGAAAGTGCAGTGGCAGTGGTATTCGCAAAGCCGTCCACTCCTTCCTGGTCGGGGGAGTGGGTCCAGGTGCAGCGGCCGGCCGGTCAGTGGGGCGTCGGCCGTCTATTTCGGGAAAGGTGGAGGTCGTTCGGAGGACTCGATTGGCCTGCGCCACAGCAGCTGACGGCCCTCCGTGGGCCCACCCATCCACACCGAAGTCGAAAGACGCGAAGACACTACGGCGGCGTCGAGGTGGACCTTGTAGACCGTCCGGTGCCGGGGGGTAACACTGGAGTGGGGGAGGGGGGGGGGGTGTATGTGAGCCCGTGGACCCCTACCAGGCGACCACCATCGTCTTCTCTTCGCTCCGTGCAGTGCTGCTGCACCCTTTCCATGCCGTTCAGGGTGCCAAGTGCCCTCCCCAATCATGTCGACGACGTGCGACTTCGTTCCATCAGACCTCTCTTGATGCCTCCTCTTCGAATCCTCTCTTCCCTCGGCCTCGCTCTTCTTGTCCCCATGCCTCGTCCACGCGGCGGCGGTGCTGGGTACATAGTATGCCACACCCGGGCAAGGGGTCCCTCCCCATCTGCCCGAAGTGAGGCAAGGTAGGCAAACGTGGTGACTCACTGCCTCCAGACAATGCTCCCTGACATGGGCTATCACGCTTGCGCCTCACCAGACGCGGAGCGAGGCACGCCACCCAGCTGGTCGCTCACCTGGCCCTGTCTCTTGGCCATGCGCTCTCGCTCCCCCTTCGCTCCCCATCTCTCCCGCCGCCCGGTGGCCTCGCGGCTTCATGCTCGCTGCGCCCCGTCCCCGTATCCGCCACCACCGTACACTTGATGGCTGGGGCCGTGGTGTGCCGTCATGGACTGGTACTGCTCAGCGTACGTCGTGGGAGCGTGCATCGCTGGTATCGTTGGGTCCCATCGACCAGGTCCCGCAGGCGGCGTGTGCTGCGTGCCAATCGGGGTGTGTAAACCGCTGCCGTATGAGCCAGCCGTCATGGACCGACTGTCATACCCGGTGACGGCTGGGAGCGGTGCTGCCAGTCGAAGCCCAGACTGCCGTGGGGATATCGCCGTGAGGGCGGGTGAGAGCGTGCGCGCCGGGCCCGTCGAGTACGCCGGCCAGCTGTGCGTGCTGCCGGAAATGGATCGCGGCGATGTCAAGCCGTCTGGGTGCACCTGTGATGGGACTCCGTAGGCGTTGATGTGGTCCGATGCGACAGTCGGGGCGGGCGGCGTCGGCAGGGGAGGGTAAGCGCTGGCCGCCGGCGTCAATAGGTGAGAGGCCGGTAGTGTCGACGAGGGGCTGGCGCTGTATTTGCCGATGATCTTCTTGAGGGCCGACTCGAGGATCTTCCAGGGAAACACCTTGACGTCCTTCTCGATGTTGCGCGGCTTGGGGTTGGGGAACGCCATGATGATCTTGAAAAACTCCTCCGAGTCCGCCTTTGCCTTGCTGACCGTCAAGGGCCGGAAGCCCTCGAGGTTACGTCGGATCCGGTTCTTCTCTTCGACCGTGAACCTGGCCGGAGCCACCACGAGCTGTTCGAGTAGGTAGATGGTGTCCACCGATGTCACGTAGCACTCGTTCTTTTCCGCCCACCAGATGCAGCTGATGCAGATGCTGTTCGGTGGTCTCTCGTTGACGTTGACGGCTCGGAACGTGGCGGTGAGCGTCGATCCCGTCTGCTTCTTGTTGAACATGACGATCCGTCTTCGGTTGGACCATTCCTCCGGAGACCAGTCCGCCGCCATGCTTTCGAGTTTTCCCATGATCTTCAAGACGGCCTTGTTCGAGTACGAACCCCAGTGGCTGTATCCGGAGCTCTGGCCTCCTCCGGGTGAGCTGGGAATCGAGCTGGTCCGGACAAGCTGAGGGGTGGAAGCCGATGGCATGGGCAGCGGCGTCAGGCTCGGGCGGGAGATCTGGGTGTGCGTGATGGGAGGACCCGGTGCCCGGGTGTATGCCTGCCAACCAGTCATCGGTGGTCGTAACGGCGGCGGCACCGCGCGCTGGTAGTGCTGGTCCGCGAAGGAGTTGGTTCGATAGGCGCTGAGCATGTTGTTGTTCGTGTCTTGCGAGAAGTTGCTGCCGTAGGGAGATTGCGCCGGTTGCTGCGGAGCAGTCGCGAAGTCGTAAGTATTTGTACTGGGCTCGTTGCCCAGCTGGGTGCTGGCTGACCTGGGGGACTGATGTTGTTCAGGTGACTTGGACACCTTCCTCGTGATGTCGTCCGAGCTAGCACCTGGGCCTCCCAGAGGGGCTTCGTGATATACAAAATGGCCCGCCGCCGTCCTCGAGACTTCCTCTCCGCTTTCCGACTCGATCAGCAGTGATACCGGCACGTTCTCGTTGGGGCAGTTGGTGACCACGAAATGCGGCGCATCCGCCGAGACAGTCAGCATCGTGTTGCTGTCCTGAGGGTCCTTCAGGTACTCCGCAGGGACCTTGTGCGTGCCGAAGACGAGGAAGATGTAAGGGCCCAGGATCTCATACGACGACACCTTGACCAGGACCTTGGTGCCGGCGATACCAGAGCCTGGCTGACATGAAACCACCGACGGACTGACGTTGGGAACGGACATGTACGGGCCGACCGCGTTGTTGGCCGCGAATGCACTCTGGTTCATCTGAGCCGCCGTGAGGTGAGCGGCACCGTCATGTTGGGCGGGATAAGACTGCCCGCCATACTGCTGGTATGCCGCATCCTGATACCCACGGGTCGAGTCGTACCCTGCAGAAGTCATGCCGTGTTAGCGAGTTCAGGCGTGATCAATCCTCGAGATCCCCAGCTCGGCTTTTCCTCGTCGTGCGGCAACACACACGCGACGTCAAAAGCTTGCTGGTCTCGACAACGTACGTACCGTGGATTGGGCCTGGCTGGTGCTTCCCGTAATGGGACATGGGGAGGAGACCACCGGACGGGGAATCACCCCGAAGGTCTCCGTTTGCCCTTGCAACCGCCTCTTCGTACTTGAGAGTCACCGTCTCTGGCGAGTCGAGGCCTTCCTCGCCGATGATGATTGGCCTTTGAGGGTGGAAGTCGGGTTGCTTTGGTCGTGGCACAACCCGTCAGTATCACAAGTCTTCTTCGGACGACACGACAGCCAGGACGCGGCGAGCTTCCAAGTGAACAGCGCGTCTCGGGAGCGGCTCGGTTCCGTCCGCTGATTGTGATCTGGTTGACTCACCTCGAAATGCTTGTAGGAAGCACACTCAAACTTCGCAGCAGACATTCAAGCTGTAGAGAAGGGTGCACTTGGGAAAGGGATGTCTGGTCTTGTGTCGGGGAAATGCAAACCACTGTTTCGGGGGCAGTGTTGCAACGACAGGAGACTGTGTCCGTGTGGGACTGTCGAGGGGCCAAGGGAGAAAGGGAGAGATATGTCTCGAGATTGCTGTGATTAGAGAGAAGTCCAGGTCCAGTCTTGTTTACCAGATCAAGACCAAGCGTGGGAAAGGGAGATGCGTTCCCTAATAGGGGCGAGTCAGTCTCAGTGTGTTCTCCCGCCAGGAATGACTTGAGACAACGTACTCAGTTGCGTGGATGGCCTATCCGTGCTGGCAAGTGGCGCTGCGGAAGAGGCAGATCGGCTGGCCTGATGCTGAGAAGGGCTGACGCAAACTGAAATTAAGAAGCTGGGAAGCTGAGAGGTGAAGTAGAATGGCAGGTCAAGATGGCGAGCTGATTTTCGGGGTTGGAAGAAGGTGACGGATGCCCTGGGACAGCGATCTTAAACCAACACCCAAGTCTTTGATGAAGGCTTTTGCGCGAGATGGACTCAGACCGATGCACCTGTCATTGGTCGCTGAGAAGCCGGCAAACCGAAATCTGAAATGGCGTTTCGGGAGGACCCAGAGATTCCAAAGCGGTGGTTACCGACTGAAAGGCGTTCGTGCCTGGGTCTGGTTCCTTGGAATGCAGGTCAGCCGTGAATCCCAGGGTTGGGTGGTCGGTGTTGCTTAGCAGGAACTGCTGGCTGGACGGAAGGTCGCAGCACGCATCATACCGGCTCGTTGCTGGAGTTCGTAGCCATGCAGATGGTGCAGGCAGAGGAAGGGGATCACGTACTCAACCGTTGGGGCAAGGATGCTCTTGAGAGCCGGGTCCAATCAACGAGTGCGGATGTCGACAAACGGCCTCGCTGTGGTTCGCGATGCCGAACCGGTGGAGCTGGGCCGTGCTTCTTTCGTTCGTTCGTTCTGCAGACCGACTGGGGACCTGTTCGCACGACGAACAAGTGATTAGAAACAGACCTCAAGGGAAACAAGCCCAAGGTCTCGCAGCACTCTTGCGCTTCCTTTGAGACGGAAGGAAGAGGCAAACTTGCGAGGCCTACCAGAGCCGGCAGAGGTGTACAGGACGCAAGGATATTAGGCGGGCATGAACGGGAACGTAGAAGGTCTAAGGACGTGGAAGAGAGGAGAGAAAGAGATGGGAGGCTAGAGGGAGAAACGCAGACTCAGAAAGCTAGACTGTGTCGCTGATTTTGTTGCGGGGGTGAAGGAGGTAGATGAGGAATGTTGACGAGGCACGGGCGAGCGGTGTTGCATTTCTCGCAGAGGTCGACAGACACAGATGGTAGTTCGGTATCCCTGCAGGCCAGGCCAGGTACGTGTGGTTATGAACGTGAAGCAGAAGGCCGACAAGCAAGGCCTGTGGCGACGCAGGCATCTGGCGGGCAGATCCACGGGAAGAACAGGGACCTTGCGAAGATTGGGTATTGCTTTTCCTCTGCTTGCCGCACTAACAGAAAGCTCACGCACCAATAGCTCCGTTCTGGGGTCCCCGACGACCCTCCCTTACAGTAGCACCCCTCGTCGTTTCTTTTTGAGGAAGGCTCTGTCTATTGCCCTGGCAAGTGCAGGTCGTCTAGCCGCGGGTGACTTGTTGTGGTGGTGGAGGAGGCAGGAGGAAGAAGCGGCCAAGCAAGGCTCCCAAGGCCGGGTGACATTTGTGGGGATAAGGGCGGCGAGGAGGGGTGTGAGGGGGGTATGCACACAGAGTACGGCACCGGGGAGGGGGGGAGGGGGGGCACACAGAGTACCGTATGGAAGAGAGAGCGGAGAGGGATGGCAGGGACGGGGCAGGGATAGGGGCGCCGTTGAGATGCGAGATTCCAGGTGTCTTATGAACTGCAAGGTTCCATTGATCTGAAGAGGAAGTAGTAGGGTGGGGGGGGGGGACGAGAAGTCAGTCGTTCATCGGGGGTAGAATGTGTATGTGTGTGTGTGAGTGGCTGGATCTGTAGCCGTAGCCAGTGGTTGTGATGGTGGTGATGTTGATGATGATGCTGTTGATGATAATGAATGGGGAATGACTTCAGCTGGCACTCTTGGTATGTGATTTTGGAATACAGGAGTGAGGTTAGGGAGGGGAGCAGATACTGCCGGGGGTTGGCAAGGGGAAAGGGTTGTCACCATATTCAAGAGTCTCTCTGGCATGCTAGTTGGACGCCGCACAACGCATGGCCCATTCTGTTTTCCTTAAGGGCACAACACCAGCCGGAGGGGTCCGTTGCTTGGAGAGGCAAGAGAAGCAACGGCGAAGCCCCTCATGCAAGGGTATCGAGGAAGAAAGAAAGGACCGACAGCGGGAAATGACAAATGACGGGGACCACCGGGAAGCAGGATGAGCAGACTTGGGGGACTTTGGGTATAGGTATCTGCGGGAAGGGTGAAGAGAGGGCAGAGAAAAAGAGAGAAAGGGCAAGAATGGGAAGAGGAAAAAGAAAAGGTGAGATGGGTCTAACCTGTTGATCGACCGCGATGATGAGCAGCGCAGTGCAGTGCAGCGCAGCAAGCAATGAAGTAGCAACGCCTACCAGGGTAATGCTGGTCGCGTTGGATGGCTTGGGCGTGGGCGTGGGCGTGGGCGTGAGAGCTGTGTGCCTCAAGATAGGTATGGGCAGAAATGTATCCGTAGGGAGGTACTGGAAACACAACCGCCCACTGCGAACACGGATAGAAACTCGCACACGTTCTTCTACCTTTTTTCGTGCCTGGTGCCAAAATTACCGTGTAAGTCGGTGGACGGACGACAAGGCAAGGTGTGGTGGCCTCTGCTCTGCTCTGCTTGTGTTGCTGTTCTTGGCACCTTGACTAGGTAGACAGACGGGCAAGGGCCAGATAGGTTCGACGGGAGGGTTCGAGCTTGAGAGCTCGTCCCCAGAGCGCGTAGGAGGGAAATAGAGAGAAAGAGGTACAAGGAGAGAGACACAAGAGAGAGAAAGAAACAGAGCAATAAGATGTGAGTGAATGAGGACAGGGGGGGGGGGGGAGGGGTGTGTCCTAGAAAGTCCTGTCCTGTTGGAGCTTTTTGGACGTCGACGTCTGCGAAAACCAAAGATTAGCGTGATTGGCCATAGCTCCTGCGAGCAGCTGCATCTAGCCCAATGAGCTGATGAGATGGTATGAACAAGAGGAATGGGAATGGCCCGTATGGCATGTGGCCAGGATTAGGGCGGACCGGGGCCCATCTAACGGCAGGGAGGGAGCGGCAGTAACCTGTGCAATCGGGACTCAAGCGGCGCGCTTCAGTATCACTGGATCTGGCTTGGGATACTACCGACCGGCTGAACCCTTGCATGCGTCCGTCCGCCCCCCAAAAACCTTGCACCAGACCGACCTGTCAACTGAATGTACAAGGTCGCAGGCAGCCTATCACACCAGAGGGGCACATGGTGGCTGCCATTAAACGACGAGGACGACGACGGCCCCGTGTGCTCGTGCCATTTGGGACGGGGCATGGGTGCAAGGGGTGAAGAGGGGGGGAGGAGATGGAGATGGAGATGGAGCTGGGGTACGGAGACGGAGACGGAGACGGAGGTCGGGTGACAGAGAAGAGTAGTGGTGGTAGTAGTAGTGACAACGGTAGTCCAAGGTCGTAATAACAGACCGATCCGGAGACACGCAACTCGGTGAGATTAAGGTAGCTTGAGTGCTTGGGAAGAGAGACAGAGAGAGGTAAAGAGACGGAGGCACGGAGGGTACCCGTGGTCGCGGATACGGGGGACCGGTGGAAGCCATTGCGAATGAGAGACGTGGAGGAGGAATATGGGAACCGGGAGATCCGCATGGAGGTGGGGGGAGGGGAAAGTCAAGGTACCGCGCAGTACCGGGGAGAAAGATGAGACGTACATGTTGATCCAGCTGCTGGTGCGCAAAGATGAGCGTAGAGTCTGTCTCGCTCGTCTGTACCTTAGCCGTTCGTCTACCACCCGTCGGTCTTTCTGTCCTCTCTCTATCTCTTTTTGCCTCTAGCAAGTCAAGAGCGTACAGCAACCAACAGCAAGGCGCGGAGAGCGTTGGGCTAGCGGCCAGTGTCGTTCGCGGCCGAGATGAAGGCCGATGGGACAAGATTTCCGGGTCCTCAACTCACCCTAAGCTAAGGGTACAAAGCCAGGGAGCGAAAAAGCCAAGGGCGCTGCGGTCAGTCGGATGTCCAGCCAGTCGTCGGTGTCGCCTCGGCTGCTTGGGTTCCCGGGGCGCATCTGTCAAATGACGATCACTAAACCCGGTGTGGAGTAAACAGCAGATTATCCCGGCGGCAGCAAGGCAGCCTGTCAAGATGGAGATGCCCCTGGACTGCTGTGCTGTGCTGTGCTGCGCTGCGCTGCGCACTGGCTCTGCTTATTTTCTTCTGTCTTCGTTTTCCCACTTTGGGCCACGATCAGCAGGGTATGTGTATTTGTGATGGGACGAAGACTCGAAACGGGATGAAATGCAGCCCTTACTTGGCCCGCAAACCGCCAGAACGGGCGAGGAAACGGGGTAGTAGAAAGAGCCTCGAGTCAACGGAGCAGCAATGGCGCCGTTTCTCGTAGGATTCGGTATCCTCTTCACGTTCCACCACCTGGGGTTGCTGCACGCGTGCCGATGTTTCTTTCTGGCTGCTTCTGTTTCTTCTTCTCGCCGACGGCAATGTACGGTACCGGGGTTCGTTCGGTTTCGGAGCTTTCCCCTGGCCTCTCGCTGTTTCTGTTTCTGTTTCTGTCTATCTGCCCTGGTCGGGACCCTCGTCTCGCACAGTTGGTTGTCTCTTGATGAGTGTGGCCCTGTCACCAGTAATTGGTCAGCCCGAAGTGTTAATAGTGCAGGTGAGGCACTCGGCCCTGGGGACGATCAGTGGATTCCTCCTCCCGCTGGAGAATAGCGCGACTGTAACATCGCTGGTGGAAAACAGAGAGCGACGGAGCGACGTTGGATCAGATCATTCATTTCGACGGCCATCGTCGAGGGCGGATTGAGATTGCAGACGAGGCGGTCCGTATCCATACACACAGGGCGTATCTCAATCGCGGCCGCTGCATCTTTCCTCTTGCGCGCCAGTCTCTCTGGCCTCGGGTTGAACGAAATCCGCCAAGCACGCTCATCATGCTTGGAAGGCCAAGGCCCAAGCCGGCTGCTCTCTGCCTCTCCAGTGGTCCCGGTGGTTCCAGCGGTCTGTTGACAATTCGTGTACTCCTTCCCAGCAGGCCGCGACGCACGACACCCCCTTGCAGCCAACAGGACGACGTAGTGGTGTGTCGGTGGCCAGGCAGCGGACTGTGAGCAGCTGCACCCAGTGACGGGAAGATCGACGGGAAGCAAGCCAGGCGGCGACGCCTGTTGGATGGCCAAATAAAGCTTGGCATCTTCCCGACCCGGGAAATTGAACGAGATCGAACCCCCCGTCATCTCTGCCCGAGCAAGGCCCCCCCTGGTACAGCTGAACCCCCCAAGCCCCAGCCAGGCCAAGGGCAATATGCGGAGGTCGAGAAGCACCAGTTGGGGGTCGGTCGTGGCGTCACCGAACGGAGGGTGCAACGAAACCAGAGCCTTGCCAGCGCCGACACTGAGTCCGAAGGTTCACTGGCGCCGATGACGTTCAAATCCGATACCAAACGGCTTCCCATGCCCATTGTGGTTGTGCGGTTCTGGCGCATTTGCATGGCCAGGAAAGACCGGTAGCCTGAGCGGCCACTCCGCAGCAGGCGGCACGAGTGCCTCTCGGCCGTGGTACCGCACGTCCCTCACATGGCATGGGGGCAGTTGATACCTCGTGGGGTTTCGAAGACCCTTTTTTTGAGCCAATATCGCATTGTTTGGACGGAGCTGAACCGACACCACCGTCTGTCTTGGATGGGGCAACGTGGAGGGGTTCCAAAAAGAGAGTTCAGAACTCACGGATTTGGCAAAGGCTGGCGTTCTCGCGCTGTCTCGTGCGGGAATAAACGGATCTGTTCCTCTCTGCCGCTGCGTGTCAATCCCACATCTATCCGCAGTGTCCGTGTCTCGCTGTCATGTCAGGCACGGACGTACTGTTCGTTGCTCTGCTCCCGTCCGGGGGGGCCTTCTTCACGTCGAGTCTCGTTGACTAGGAGTGTGGATTCACTCGCGCCGGCCGGTTCCTAGTGGATGGCGGGAGAAAGGTGAGACTGGTGTGTCTGAGGCAGCTGCAGCAGTATTTGAGTATTCGAGTCTCTCGCGAGAGCCCCAGATGAGCGAGCTGGGACAACGGCAGAGGGCACACACCGAAATATGACAGGTCGTTGGCAGTACCGCTCAAGCGGCGTCCTCGAAAGGCCAATACTGATTGATGATAGAGCAACAGGCTGGCGGGTTCCAGCAAGGGTACAATCGAAATGGCTGAGTACTAGTCCCAGGACGACGATTTTAGGGCGTGGACGGGTGACGGATGGCTCAACGTCGCCGATAGCTGGGGAACGGTTGCGGTCTTATATTCAACGTGGGTAGTTTGGGCAACACGAAGTCGCAGACTCGACCTGTCTTAACTTGGAAGTGATTCAAGTCTGCACTTCTCGAAGACGTTGGTGTAGCCACTGGATCGAGTACGGTAGAGTGTCGTACTTGGATGGAAAAAGAGGCTAAGCAACGGAGTACGTTGCCTGGCTGGGCAGGTAGCCATTTGCAACTCTCGGGAGGAAGCTAGTTAATTTGCATATGCGTTCGTCTATCGCGGTTCCACCCCCGGTTGATTCTCCCTCTTTGTGCTCCCCGGGCAGCCGAGGGCTGCTTGGAGGCAGTCAAGACGAGCACGGAGCGAAGAGACCTCGCAAAGGGTGGCATCCGCGTCTCCCAGAGCAGCGGGTAGAAGTGACCGAGCTTTTCTCAGAGTCCAGAGCAGGATATGTGCAGCACCAGTGCGTGCGTGAGCGAGTGAGCGCAGCAGCAAGTGGTGGTGGGTGGGACACGATCCGACATGGAAAGGTCGAGAGGTCCCCCGCAGGCGGCGGTAGCTAGGAACACGCCCACTACCTGGGTATGTGCGAGGCGTGAGCTAGCCGACATTCTTGACAGCTGCCAGGCGAGGAATGAGCCTCCTCGAGCCAGGAAGAATCCGGTGTCCAAGAGCCAGTTAGGTATTCAGTCAACCGCGGGGAGGGCGAACGGGCTTCACATGGCTCAGGGTAACAGACCCGATCAGCCCTAGCCGAAGAATGCTGTCCCGTTGAAGTGCCGCATCCCAGCATATCATGACCGGGTGGAGTGTTCCCTGTGCCTTTGCCTGGGTTGCCAGGGCGCGAGTTGTTAGATAACAGGACGAAGAGAAGGGCGGAAGTCGGCGACTGGAACTCTCGACCACGGAACCGACATGGGGCTTTTCTCGTGAGAGCTGAAAGAGGGCGACGATGGGAGGTCCGGGGGGAGGGGGGTATGCGTACGGAAATGCAGAGGCAGAGACGCAGAGGCAGCCCGGAGGGCTGGACAGAGTGATTGTGGCGGCAATTAGAGCGCGTGGAATCGCGTGTGCTTGTGTCCCCCACGCACGCCCAGCGGCTTCGGTAACGTAGGTACTCGCTGGTGTACTAGGTGATATGTAGGTATTCGGGTACTGGTTGGCTTCGAAGGAGGGGCCGTCGTATCGTATGTGCTCTCTGCACATTCATAGGAGGCAGTACAAAGTAGTTGTGCCTGTATCTGTATCGGGATCCTCGAGGATGTGTGCATCTGGTATCCGCAGGTAGCGTAGGTGTCTGGGCAGGACAGAGTTAGATAGGTACGGAGGATTGGTCTGCAAGGCAAGGCAAGGCAAAGCAAAGCAGAGCAAAGCAAAGCGGATGCGGACGCGGATGGATGATGGATGGCCCTTGTGTCAGTTCTCACCTCATCTCCTCCCAGGCTCAGCTGTCGTCCCATCCCAACCAGGCTCCAAGCGACGAAGTAGATCGACGGCTAGAGGAGGATTACAGGGTCGGCCCTTGCGGCGGATCGCCGGGCTGGCCCAGGAATCCCAGGCGACGTGCGTGTGCCGAGGCCTGCTAGCGGGAGGCAGGGCGGTCCAGAGTTGGGAGGCGCAGGGCGAATCGAGCGATGGCCCCCCATGGGATGAGGTTGGGTGTGTTGTGGTGCGATGATATGATGAGAGTACGGCCGTGACGACGATGCAGCGACGAGGTCTCTGGTCTCTGGTTGTGGTCATCTAGAGTACCTAGGTACCGCACCTGCCAATCTTGAGGAGTTTTGGAAACGCGAGAAAAACTCTGCAATCAGGGATGAACATGCTGTTCATCTGGGGCAAGACTTTGTTGATGTTGAGGAAGGTATCATCCAACTTTGGACGGAATCAATTGTACCTTTGGTTACCTGGCACGTAAGGCAAGGCCATGGGTACCGATACCTACACGTCAAGGTGGAGGTGCTCTACGAAGTACCTAGGTAGGTACTCATAGCGCATGGACTTTAGGTAAGTGCCTACGCTCACCGTAATACTGACCTAGGTAGCTGCCCGCCTACCTACCAGGGCTAGGTGTACCTACCTAGGTGAGCACTGAGTAAGTGCCCTGGAAGGTGTATGATGGAGCCGACGGGAGGCGTCTGAGGCAGGCAACTTAGGCGCTAATAGGCTTACGTTCAGGTACTTGACTTTTCCCCAGCGGTAGGTGCATGCCCCTACTTTGCGTATTTGTTGGGGAAGGAGCTGTCCGGGCCCTAAACCCCAACTGCTGCCCGGTGTAGTGTATTCGTGCCTTACGCCTCAGCGCCCCTTAGGGAAGGAACCTTGTACCTACATACCTAGGTACTCGGGCGGCAGTAGGGTGCCCTCTCCATGGTACCTTCCCTTCGCAACGCTTAGCCTCGCCTTGTTCAGCGCCTCGTGCATCATTCGCTCCACCCCCTCTTGGAAGGCATCCGAATTTCCTTACCTTGTCAACTTGTCACCAGTGATCTTCCATGTCTCCTTGCCTTTTCATACGGATACCTATCTACCCGACTATTGATCCCAGTTCGCAAGGGACGACGAGGCTGCGCGCCCATCACCCATCTTGGACCGTCTGTCTAATGATTTTCTCCGCCAATGCTTGCTTTTCCCCTCATCTAGTCTCGCCCTGCAGGGAACGCCTCCTCTCCCCCCGTCCTCCGACTCGGCCTCACTCCCTGGGTAGAGTAATGACCCATGATCCCTCCCTCCCTAACAACCACTGACGACTTTTGAGCAGCAGCCAGGGAGAAAATTCTGCCCGCACGCAGGTCTGGAGCCGGCCGTTTCAATCCTTATTCACATCGCCTTTGCTCCGGCGCCTGCGGCTAAACCTGCTTCTTCCGTGGCCAAGACCTTCACCGGTTGTCCCCATCGTCACTTGTCACGACCAAGACCCCGCACTCCCACCGCATGCGTATACACTACACGCCCACCGCATCAGTCCAGTCAAGCTCTGCTCTGCTGCGAAGTACCTTGCCTGCCGCTTCATCTTCATCTTCGCTCCCCTCGACGCGACTCGATTCTCGAGACCCGAATCTGCCGGCCGACAGACCGAACGGCCGACCGCCCAAGCAGAGCAGACAAGAGTACGGATACCTACCGATCTTCTTACCGGTACCTATCTAGGTAAATCAGACCAGACCGGACCAAAGCAAGAGCAGACCAAATAGCAACCAACGGATACCGCACCTTAGAAGCAGACGTACCTCGGATACGGCCGTATCACGACTGCCGGCGACACACCATGGCCAAATGCCGAATCGAGCATTGTCCGTTCCCGTTGCCGTCCTTTTCCCGCTTCACAAAGCCTTTCGTCACCTCGTCACTGGCCGGGCCCTTTCTATCGCTCTCTGCTTGTCTCTCTGGATAGATGGATGGATGCGGCCCCTGGATTGGGTCCAGACGTCGACTCGCTTGTCTCTCAGCCTGCCATTTTACCATGGTCCTGGAAAGCGTGGGCATCCCGGCAATCTCACCCGCCACAAACCCCTCCAGCGTCGTCTCTCGCTTCTTGCCGTCTTACGACCTCAGTCTTGGTGCGACTCTGTGTCACACTGCCCTGGTGTAATCTCACGCCCGGCAACAACCTCTGCAGTCCTGTCCTTCATCTGTTCCTGGCTGCTGTGTTTGACCTAACCCTGGGTCTGGACGCATGCCGTCCTATGCTTCCCGAGACCCAGACAATTCTCAGTGATGCAACTGGCCCGCCTCTCAACAGTAACTCTTCTGCAAGTCATCCCGCAGGGATAAAGTTCGAGGAAGAAGGAAACCCCGTACAGAAACCAAACCGAGAAAAACGCTGCTTGCCTCCTCCATGCCCCCCGCATGTTGCAGATTTACTGCCGGCTCCGGATATTTTTCATACCGTCTTGTTTTGCATCTGCGAGACATCCATCTCATGGCCCGCCCACTTCCATGCCGGGACGCCCAGGCCCCCGGGTTCGCGCGCTGTAAACAGCCAATCGTCCTTGCCTCCAGGCTGTCAAGGGCCCAAGGTAGCCTATCCGTTGGCGGATGACCTTGGCTGGAGGTCACACAACTACTGCATCCGCGACGACATAACACCGGCGACTTGCCGCTGTGAATAGACGTTTGATACCGTCTTGAGTCCTTCTTTCCTCCTTTCACATCGGTCTTTTGCAGTATTTTCTCCCGTCGTGCTGAACGTCACAGATGCCTTGTCAAAAGGCGACCCGTGTCCGAGTTGTCGAAGCCAGTATCACCATGCGGCACGCCTTCTCTCTTCACATCGCACCGTCTATAGATGATGAGGCGCCGGTATCCTTCTCCAGCCTCAGTTTCTTTTTCTTGTTGCTTGGATATTAATATCGGGTTCTCGAATGCGATCCCACGAGGAAGAGCGCTTCGGTTGGACCCGGCCACAAAACAGGGGTCCCTGTTTACCCAAGAACTCGAGAAACGATGTCCATCCCTTGCTTCGGCTGGCTTCAACAGTGTGGTCCGATACTGCTTTACAGCTTAGCCGGTGCTGTGGCCCAGCTGCCTGCCTCCTTCGGCTTCTTGCAGTAGGAATGCTGCGCCAGAACAAGGGGATCAGACCCGAATGGCACTTAAACCACCCTCTGCAGACCTTCTAATGGTTTACTAATACGCGAAGGCGTCCCGCTCGGCGTTGCTAGCATCAATGACCGTCACCGAGAGCCAAGATCCTTTGGTTGGCAGCGTGCTACTTCTTGTCAACCCCGGGCCTCCATCGCGTGCGGATGATGGCACCAAGTCTCTCGACCGTCATTGATGGGTATGCAACCACCC
Source organism: Colletotrichum brevisporum (assembly GCA_030770045.1). Classification (NCBI taxonomy): domain Eukaryota; kingdom Fungi; phylum Ascomycota; class Sordariomycetes; order Glomerellales; family Glomerellaceae; genus Colletotrichum; species Colletotrichum brevisporum. The sequence continues at coordinate 9,701,628 of JAUGSI010000001.1, read as the reverse complement.
AATGCCAGGAATAGCCGCGAGAATTGACAGGAGGGGAGCCGGTCTCACTTATCAAGATCATGCACCTCGATATTGCACTGAATTCAGATCTCGCGCCCTCCCCTTGGGGCGGCTGTTCGATGCTGTTTCTGCTGCTACGCTCAACGTCTGCCATTTAGACCTGCCGTACGACACATTCGTTTCGTTCGGGAGGTGGTCATGTAACCGCCGGTGCTCGAGACACCCTCGGCAGCCATCGGACTGGGGTTTGTGGTGGTTCTGGGGAAGCCGAGCATACAGCCGCGGGTGTGACAAGCACATCGTTGGGACAAATCTGCTTCCCCCCTTGTTGCCTCTCGCTCAGCTACAGCTGAGCCGTCCTCAGCACGGGTTGAGGTTGCAGCCAGGCCTACACAGACAGCCTCCCCCGGCGCATGCGGATAATCACTGATGTTGTGCCCTCTTCCTCGCTAATCTGCTCCATTTACGGGTCTTGTGGTTAGCATGGCAGCCACACACGACCGGATCCATAGCCTCGGGTTTGGGCTCCCTCTTTGGATCTCTCTAAACGCTTCTGACACTAACGTCGCCCCGTCGTCGCCTCTCCCGTTGGTTGCGATCCGAGTCTACAAACTCGGCTTTCATATCACTCCGGGACCTTGATTGAGCTATTTGCCAAGTGGCATAGCCATTGTTCGGGCGCTGATGTCGTATGCCGCCATCATTCACACAACCTGACCAAGCCTTCCAGCACCGCGGCGGGCGACTCGACTGCGAGCCTACATACGATCTTCTCGCTCCATGGGCGTTCTTCCCTTGAAGACAAGCAAAAGGAGGGGAGAAACAGACGGTAAACCGCATGTGCTTTGGGCCACCCGTACGACTTCAACGACAAGGACCGCCAATCCACATGCCACCCGCGACCCAATCGTCTGGACGTTACCCCGTGGATCGAAGACAAGGGCACAAAGAATTTGTTTCAACTGCTTGAGCCTGGTCTCTGGGTAAAGGCTCGACTTGTTGTGGATGATGCCGCAGCCCGTAGACGGGGTGGTCGCTGCAAAACCCTTAAGAGCGACACTCTAACGGATGACCACAAAGCCAGGTCGATTTGCAGAATCAATCCAGCCTGTCTGTAGCTGTAATATAGGTGCTTAGGGCACCTGATCCTGTACGTTTCCGAGGCTTGACCCAACTGCTCCCCGGCCAGACGGTGCAGGAGCCCTCCAGAGGCAATGGCGAAGTCCTATCGGTCCCCCACTGTCGGTCAGGTCGATTTGCCATTTCAACGACTGTGGTATCGAGGGATCGGATCCATGATGGAATCCCTGCGGCGTGGTTTGAAGTTTCCCAGCGGAGTCGGCGCGTCATCAGGCCGCGCCGTTATTTACTCAACCACGTCCTCGCGGCCACATTCTCCCAAGATGCGGCCAACAAACAGATTGTCATCTCCGCGACTGCAAGCGTTCATCGTGATACAATTTCCAACATGACAGAGCGGGCGCCACGGTCGTGACACAGCAGTTCGGCATAGAGACGGGACTCTTCGCACGGGTGCGCGTTTTGTGGCAGTGGAGTTCTGCAGGTTGCCGCCGGCATACCTCATCTCGGTTTTTCCCACGATCCTGCAGCAAGGCGTTTACGGCCAATCGGCAGCCAGAAGAAACCATAGCAGAATCGCACCTTAGGGCGTTGGGCGAGGATCGTTGTACGCTGGTGCGACGCTTCTTCCCTGACTGCTCACCCCTGCCCAAGCTTTGGTGGGTAACACGAGAGAGAGCATTCTTTCTTTGGCCGGGATCACCAAGTCCGGGCCTTTGGGCTCAACTCAACTTCTGAGTCCTTGGGGGTACGGGACGTGCTTTGACAACCAAAGCCGCCTCACACTCTGCCAAGGAGGAGCTTCCAAATAATTGTTTGGAAAGTGGAGAGATGTCGAAATAAGAAACGAGGGCGTCCCGTGGCGCTAGCCGATGCACCAAGACCATACCGCTCTGGCATGCCTTGGTCTGGCCTGCTTGTCTGCTTGCCTGCTTCGGTCTGGCCTTCTTCGGTCTGTCTGGCATCCATCCATGGAGACGAAATGCCCCTCCCCCTGTTCGTCGCGCGAGCCTTCGGCCTTAATATCAACCAGAAGTCAGAAGTACCAACCAACTTGCCAGGGCCAAAGGGCACCGCATCGAGTGATGACTACGTTGCAAATACTGCATGTAGGCTCATATATTCTGACTGGGATCCCTCTACCCGCCGCAATTCATCTGGCGACGCGAACAAGGACCCCTGAACGGCTGAGCGCAGCACTAAGTGCTGTGTAATAACATGCTGCTGCCCTGAACGTAGCGAACCACGGTGCGACTGGTTGCGATATCTTGAGCAACAGAAGATCAGCCCGCCGCGGTCCCAGATCTTTCAGCATCCCGGTAAACTCACTCTTCTCGTGTGAGCGGGTATGACAATATGATCTTGGGGGTAACCGACAGATGGCTTGGCCGGCCCGTGGTACTGCCGGTCACAATCTCGACCAGCAACCCTTTTCCGTCTTCAGTGGGCCGCTTCTCTTGTCGAGTTCCCCAATTCGACTTGACCAGCCATCTTTGTCGTTCGGTTTGTGACTATAGGGGAGAAACCTATGGCATGCATGGATGAAGGGTCGGAACTGGACTAGCTACATGCCACCAAAGAACCATTACGTTTCGTTTCGACAGTCTGAAGGCGTCGTTCATGCGTATCTTACCGTACTGCACCCTGGGTGTCTACCCGTTGCGGTTCGCGACCTTCCCGCATATTTGTTTATTATGACACTCTGCGTAGTGTACTGTCCGCGCGCCCCCCTTCGGACGAACGACGAAGACGCGCATGGTCGGAGGGTGCTTCGGCGGTCTGCTCGGGGATGGACAGCGATCAGTGATCGACCGCAAGCATAACCCCGGCATCCCCATCCGATCGACTTCGGACTGCGAGAACCAGGGTTCTGGGGAGAAAGCTCTCATACACAGACACACACACACACACACCTCTTTCCACCGTTACACTCCAGGTGGATGGGACACCGGCCTTGGCGGCAAGAGTCTCTCCCACTCTCCTAACGAGTGTTCCCTCTATTACTACGGTACTCATGCATGCTCCCGTACTCACCGACAAGGACGATGACAGAGAGCGGTGGGAAGCTGCATGATCTTGAGCGTGTGTACTCATCAGATGATGCAAACTGCGAGAACAGCCGGTGCGGGCAGTCCCTCCCTACCTGTCGCGCTTCCTGTCCGTTCAGTCTGTCAGACCCTGTCAACAACTCCCGGTCTGGAGCCCGGCCATCCGGTGTGGCCAGCCTGGTTCTCTTCTTGATCCAAGCCAACTGCCTCGACGAATCACGCAGGATCCGCGATAAGTCTTCGGAGAGGCGATGCCACCGTCAAGAGCTGTGAGGCGTTCGGATCCAGATGACTGGCAACCAGCCAGGCAGGCTCTATCTCCCCGCCTCAGCCCTTCGAATCGAGGACAGTGAGGCTCGGAGTCGGGGACTAGCTAATCTCCCCTCGCCTTTCAGGGACAAGATAGGGGTCATGGCCACCAGGCGAACAGCAAAACTCACGTCTTTCTCTCGGTCCTAACGCTCTTCTGCCCGATAAAAGCTCTAAGAAGTCTTTCCACTGATTGCAATGTCCTTTCTTCTCTCCGCCATGGGATCCCTCCGCACAAAGACCCCGGATGGTCGGCTGCGTTTGTGTTCTCCAGTAAGAGGCGAGACTGACGACATCGCTGCACCACCACTCAATCCCAAACCGCACGACCTTCTCGCCGCCCACCAACGCGATGCCTCGCGGTCCCCAGGAGCATACGAGGTGCCACTCGCCCGCCCCTTGTTCTCGCAGTCGTCTCGTCCATGCTGGGAAGAAAAGCGCAGCGCAGGTTGCCCCCCCAGCTCGCACCCCGTTGAGAGGCGCTCTGCCACCCAATTTCTCGGCCAGACATGCCACCCCATGCAGGTCTCGATCAGAGTCAGTCTCGCTCGTCAAGATCCTCTATTGGCCCGGCTGCTTCTCGTGGCCAAGCCCCGAGGGATTGGGGCGTCTGCCGTGCACTCCCGCAGCGATCTCGCCCTTTTTGTTTCTTCTCTCTTGGGACGATTTCTTTTGGGACATTTTGTTCGTCACCCCCTCTTCTAGTATCCAACACCTCTTGAGCTAAAATTACGTAGCTGGGCGTCCCTAAGTTAAGGGCTATATAGGCTTATTATTGTTTCTCATCATTGTCGTTATTGTCGTTATCGTCGTTGTCGTCGTCCGTCACTGTCGTTCGTTATCCGTTATATAGTAAAGGGGGAGGAAGGCCAATAATTAGAGAGCTAAGCTGTATAGGGGGGTGTTGAATACAAGAGGAGGGGTTGACGAGTAAGATCTCGCTTTCTTTTTCCCACCCTACGGATCCGCCCGTAGATTTTCATGGGTCTCTGCGTGAGAATCCCAGACACGTTCGAGGGGGTGCAAGTCGTAAAATCCCAGGGAAGGAGAGCGTCTGCTGAGTCTGTGGCTACAAGAGGCTCGTATCATCCGCCACCGCCGCGCCTCTACATGCGTCCATGTTGCCCTCCGCGAGGTAGCTCGACAGCTGCACTCTCTCGCTCCCAACGCACGACTAGCTGCTTCATGAAACAGATACCGAAGGGCGAGGGTGTACAGGAATTCATATGGGAGAGCGAAGGGTGCATCGACGGGCGTCGTGGTGGTGACATCTAATCAAGCTTGGCGAGATTCTGCATCCGCCGGGGTCACAGGATTCGGCGATGATGCGCTTCCTGCCACGACCGCGTTCTCCCGCGTACCTTGTAGTAGCAAGGGGGGGAAGAAGGTTCGAAAGCCACGGGTTCGAGTCGCCGGTCGCGGAGGCACACGAGCGTTTGAGGATGAGATGTCGAGAGTTTCTTCATCGGCGCGTCCATCAAACAAGCATGTTCGCCCGCGGGCTCGACGTCGATCGGCCTTTCCCCCTCCCCTCCCGTCTCTCCCTGATGTTGAATCGGTCGACGTCTGTGGCTCAGACATTCGGTCGCCGGTAGGTGTTCCTTTTGCCGCCACGAGCCCGGGCCTCACTTTCTGTGTCCTTTGTCATGCTAGAGATGACCTTAGTTTCCATTTGGGAGTACGATGGGCTACGAAATCCGTCCAGGGGGGGCCCGCGTGAAGACCGAGGCACGACATGCCTGGATAGGCGAGTCCGGGTTGCTCGGCACGCCGTACGGAGGCTGGCGACATGCTTCGAACTACTCAACGGGGGGGTTCGATGGATTTCCTTGCTGTGCCCTCCATTACAACCTCCCCTTCATTCGTCTCGAAGCCGAACGGCCCGGTCAGGCGACGCGGCTATCGAGCCTGGGCACGATAATGGCCGACCAGCCTCTGAGACGGCGGAAGTGGCCGTGTTTTCCCGCGGTCGAGTCGTTGCTGATGAAACTACCTGGCTACACGGCCGCTGGCAGGTCATTGAAATCCTTCTTTCTTTCGTTGAGACGGCGCAAAGTTGTAGTTCAGATGCTTCATGTGACATGTCCATTGCAGCGGCGACGTGGTGGTGCAAGACCAGGCCCGTAAAGCAAGACACGGGCGTTACGCCCTGGTCTTGGTAGTCTTTTCTTTCGAGCGTCTCTTGCTTTCTTTCGCAGGAACCGGTGGCGTAGGGGGCGAAGGTTGGGAACTAGCGGACGTAGGTCCGATGGTATCATGAGGGAAACATCTGCCAAGTGGGTGTTCGAACTTGTCCGAGTGAAGCTGAACGCGTTCGGCTCTTCGTGTTCGCGTCATATGTAGTTGGGCGTGTTTTGCTGTTTATTGACTGTCCTGGTGACTACATTGTCAGAGTGAATTGGTGCTCTGATCCAGTCACTTCAACTCTGTTAAAGCTCACAGAGGACATGGTGATGAAAGTCTTTAGATGTCTCGTCGTAGAATTACTGAAAATGTGCCCATCATCAAAACTTTTGGTCTACATGCAAAGTCATACTCCCGAGTGACCAATCCCCAATGCCTACATATCCATCAGAGTCGTAACTGTCGCCCCAGACCCTCGCGACATTCCATGATTCCCCAACCAACCGTGACCAGCTAAGTAGCTCCCTTCACCAGCCCGTTCTATGAATTTTTGAATCCCATTCGTGACTTGATTTACAGCTCATCCTTGATGGCCCTCTGCGTGCGGTCGTGGCTCTTGGCCTTGAAGCCATCGCCGGGCTGCGCGATCCTCCTCAGCCGGAAGACCTTGGCCGCGTGGCTGGGGACGGTGGCAGTCAGCGCGCCCCTCGGCTCGACGACGCCGACCTTCTTCCCGAACAGCCTCGGGTCCTCCCTCTCCAGGCCGACGGCGTAGGGGACCTCGGTGGCGTTGTACCAGTTGGCCTCCTTCAGGATGCGGGCCCTCTCGTCGTGGCCCTCGGCGTCGAAGAGCGCCTGCGCCGTCTCCGTGGGCATGCGGTCCGCCCACAGGTCGTGGACGGCCCACTTGCACTTCACCTGCGGCGCGGAGCCTCCGGGCCCGTCGGCGACGAAGATCTCGGCGAGCGAGGAGCTCATCTCGACCTCGGCGCCCGCGGCGTTGAGGAGGACGACGACCTGGTCGCCGTTCTCGAGCCTGCCGCTCCAGACCTGCGTCTCGGCGACGCCGAACTCATCGGGCGTGAGGCTGCCGCCGACGGTCCGCCTGACGCGAAGCGCGCTCCGGCCGTGCGGGTCCTGGCTGACGGCGATGATGGCCGGGTTGTTGACGATGCTGAGGGCCTCGGCGGGCATGTCGCGCAGGTCGTTGCCGAGCATGAGCGGGGACTTGAGGGCGGCCCAGAGGGCGAAGTGCGCCTTGTACTCCTCGTCCGTCATGCCGCCCTGGCCGACCTCGAGCATGTCGAGGTCGTTCCAGCCTCCCGGGATGCTCTTGTCGGCGAAGGCGGCGACGCGGTTGAGGATGAAGAGGACGGAGCAGTGGGTGCCGGGGGCGACGCAGAAGGGGTCCGCGGCCGTGCTGCAGCTGCAGAGGTCGTCGGGGCGGGTGAAGGAGTCGTAGATGTCGCCGGACATGCGCCAGGCGTTGGCGATGGACATTCCCCACTGGCAAACAGTCAGTCATATGATCATTTCTGTAGATGGAGGCGAGGAGGTGTGTGTGCTCACCGTGTGGACGTAGTCCTCGCCCCAGTTGCACAGGTTCAGGGCGATGGGACGGCCGGTCGCGTTGAGGGCGTCGGCCATGACCTTGAACCTGTTGAAGGAGATCTCGGGCGTGCCCATGCGGCCCATGTGGTAGCAGTTGTCGTACTTGAGGAAGTCGACGCCCCAGGACGCGAAGCTCTGGGCGTCGTCCTTTTCGTGATCGAGCGAGCCGGCTGGGGGGGAGAACGATCAGAACTCTGAGCCCGTGAATGGAGTGATGATAATGGACTCAGTCAAAACTCACCGAATCTAGCACAGGTCATCTCGCCGGCGGTAGAGTACATGCCGTACTTGAGCCCGAGGCCGTGGAGGTGGTCCGACACGTGGTTCAGGCCGTTGGGGAACTTGTCCAGGTTCGGCTGGAGCTTGCCCTGGGCGTCGCGGCCGTTCTCGTCCTGCCAGCAGTCGTCGAGGACGACGTGGTCGTAGCCGAGGTCGCGCAGGCCCAGGCTCACGATGCGCTCCGAGGTGCTGAGGAGGAGGTACTCGGACACGTCGCAGGCGAAGGCGTTCCAGTTGTTCTGGTGATGTCGTCAGTCTACTTGTCCCATCTCACCAATTCCATCAAGCCGCTGGCTACAGAACGAACAACTGACCCATCCCATCGGAGGCGTGTCGGCCAGGCCGTTGTTGATGGCCACGACGCTTCCCGCGGACGCCAATGCGGCGACGAGTCCAAACGATTTGTGCGTCATTTCGGCTGCCGTTTGACGTGGTAAAACGACAATAACTTCTGCTACTCTCTCTGCGTGTTATCTCGCCGCTGGGCTTTTGATTTTTATATCGCCTGGAGGTCCCAGAGAAATGGCATCGCAGATCCGTTCAGCCCCGCCATCGTGGACTCCAACAATCCTGCTCCTCTCTTCTCTCCAGCGACTGAACTTACATGATGCTGGCCGCCAAGTGAGGGGTGAGGAGGGGCAGCTGTCGGTGAAGTCGCACAAACAGAGTCGACAGGGGGCGGAGAACTCTTGGAGTATTCCGCCTCCTCTCCGCTCCCCCAGCCCCCTTCTGCCCGTCAGAGGAATAGCTGCGGTCGTTGCCAAGAAACCACCCCGCTGCTGCGAGTATCGTCACTGGTCGTGAGAAAATTTGCTTACCTTGGCCCGGGGTATTTCTCGGAAACCGAGTTCAACTTCCCGCGCTTCACCCCTTGTCACGAATATGAGCCGCTTCGAAGCGGGCGAGCATGTGACGAGAAGAAGAAGTTATGGAGTGGGATCATCATTGTCATTCGAGTGGTCAAGCTTTGTTAGTGGGAGATCTCATTCATCACCCCCTCTTCTAGTATTCAACACCCACCTATACCGGTAGCTTGGCTTTCTAAATACTGGCTTCCCTTCCCCTCTACTATACGATGGGTAATGGACGATAATGATGGACGACGACGATGACGACGAAGACAATGATGGACGACAACGACGATGATGGACGACGACAACGGACGACGGACGACGGACGACGACAATAGGTAATGACAATGATTTGACTTTGTGACGCCTAGCTACGTAGTTGAGGCTGGAGGGGGTGTTGAATACTAGAGGAGGGGGTGACGAACAAGATATCCCTTGTCAGTCAGGCTCAAGTCTCCATCGACGGGCCAAGAGTCCAGAATCAGTTCCCCCAGCATCCACGACCACCACACAATCCACCCCCTCATCACCGGAGACCCTCCATGGTCCACAGCGACTCCATCTCGTCCGCGTCGTCCCCGCGCCGGCCAGTTCCGACCTCCGCGTCCTTCTCCTCCATGGGCTCCGCAAACTCGACCAAGAACCGGAGCATCCAACGGTCCAGGACGAAGCTCGTATCAACGCTGGTGCGCGCCGTGTCGTGGAACGCCCTCAGCCGGCTGATGGCCCGGTCGACCGTCGGCCAGTAGCAGCGCAGCTGCAGGACCAGCTCGAAGTTCCTCTCGAGCCGCCGCCGAGCCGTGCTGATGTCCGCCTCGTCGCCGCTGAAGAGGAGCGTGTGGATCTGCACCGTCGACGCGATCACCAGCACGTGCGCCGCCATCGTGTACCGGACATCCGCCCCCGGCGTCGTCTGCGCCCGGTAGACCATGTCGCAGAGCCGCGCCGCGTGGTCCTTGCACTTCCTCGCGTACGAGTCCCGGCGCGCGACGGACGCCGGCGCCGCCGGGTTGATGGCCGTCGTGGCCGCCGCGCCGTAGAGGAACTGGTAGTAGAGCAGCTGGCCGAAGTGGTAGTACCCGAGGTAGACGGCGGCGAAGGTCCGGCCGAGCCCGCGGGCCGCGAACCAGGCGAAGTTCTCGGGCGTGTCCCGCATGTTGTCCGGCAGGGCGGCGAGCCAGGCCTCCATGCGGGCGCCGAGGGCCTCGACGCCGTGCTCGAGGGCGTCCCAGCACGGGTTCTCCGCGACGCAGCGCTGGTTGAAGTCGTTGACGTCCAGCAGGATCCGGTTCAGCCTCACCATCTGGGAGAGGTGCTGCGAGCTCTGCGCGGACAAGGGGGTCGTTGCAGCTGCAGGACCGCCGCTGCGGCTCAGAGATAGGAACGGCAGATCGTCCATCGGCAGGGGAATATCGGATCTCGCCGGCAGCAGCTTTGGCAGCTTGACTGCGGTGGATGACCACACGTCGATCATGCAGAGTGACCACCAGACTGGAGACCTGTCAGTTTGACTTCCGCATGCCTTGCAGACAGATGGCTTGGCATCGTGGGGGCGGCTATATGCCATGCTGCCTTACCCCGTATGTTGACCTCCCGTTCCAACAGACTGGTTGCCGCCCTGCTCGGGAGGTCTAGTAGCTGTGCCATGCGGCATGCTACGCCGTAGTAGATGTTCTCCGCCTCCCCATTTCCGTCGGCAGTCCACGCGGCTCCTATCAAAACGCAGAGTTGTATCGTGGTCAACGATACGTCTCGGATATTGAAGCACTTTTCGGCGGCTTGCAGAAACCCATGCACTCTATCGCGAGGATCAACATCTGCAAAGACAGGATCGGTGGAGAATCTAGAGGTTTGTTAAGTCATAATTCTCTGATGAACTTCCATCTACTCTTGACAAGGCGTCCTCTTCTGTGCCCCCAATCCCCATCCCGTCTCAGCCAAACCCTTTTCACGGCTCTCGTCACTCTTGTCACTCTTGTTCCTAGTTTATCAACTGGGAATACTACAAGAGAGACCAGGGACAGTCTGCCGTGGAAAGGGATTGGCTCACATGGGCTAAATAAAGGACTGGGGCCACTGAATAGAACACCTCCTCTTGGCCACTCAGGAAGAGTACACACCTCGCAGACAAGGCGCAGATACCATACAAGATACCCTCGGGAACTCGGTCGGCGAGCGCATCCTCGACGAAGCTCGGCCGATGGAAGAGGGAGTGGAACTGGTCATGGATGTAGTCAAAGTAGAGTCTCACCAGATCCAGCCGGACGGGCAGGCTAGGGAGCGTGGCATACGGAGCGGTTTCACATCGGGAGCACCAGCCACTGGCGTGAGATCCGGGCGACGCACTCGCGTGTCCTTGACTTACTTGCTGCTGCTGACCACGATGATGATGTTGCTGCCGTTCCTCTTCGTTCTGCTTACGCTGGTTCTCTCGCTGCTCGTAGTATCCGCCCGGCGGGGGTATCTGGACGCACTTGATTCCGCGCTCGCTGCAGTAGATGCAGCCGACGAGGCCCTCCCTGGTGTGGCACTTCCGCCGGCGGGCTCTGTTGAGAGATCGTGTCAGGTAACTTTTTGACCAAATGGTAACGTCCCAACAAGACGAAAGGGGGAACCGAAGATGTACCGGCATGCAGCACAAGCCGAGGGTTTCCGCATGCCGCGGAGCTGTCCTCGGAGTGAAGACCGCGCTGTCAGTTGTTGGTCGAACGGCCGCAAAGGTGGGAATAGTTTGTCAAGAGTGAGAACTGTGACCCGAAGCCACTTTCTTTCCCCCCTGCGAGGTATTTCACCACGCGTTGGTTACCCGGCCGAGATGGACTGACCGGGGTCCTCCCTGCCGGTGTCTTACGCCAGATCGGTGTTTAGCGGCGGTATATCGGCGGAAAACTCGGCCGACCCCGGCTCAAGACTCCTCTTCTCATCGCCCACGATCGTCCGACGAATGAACGGATCTCGCTGCTCCCCCAAAAGTCTCGACCGACCATCGTCTCCAAGCCCGGAGACTTCCCCATGGGACCCTCGCACGTATGTTCACACGCAGCACGGCGTTGGTTCTCGAAACGTGCGACGCCAATGTTTACCCCATCGTGGACTCTATGTCCTTCTCCGCACATCCTCGGCAATACCAGGAGATTGGATTGGTCTTTTCAGTTTTTTTGTCTGCTCTACACGTGGTAAGCCAAGGGCAACTGGTCTGACACGACGTGAATGACCCCCTGCCTGGTCTTCTATAAATGTGACGCCGTGCCCCTCTTCTACGTTCACGCGATGTGGGAATAACCTCACTCTTAACCGTCGCCTGATTCCGTTGGCGTCTTTTGTTGGTCTTTTGAAGCGTTTTTCAACATGTCTCAGGATAAGGCTGTCGGCGCCGAAGCGGTGCCTGCCGTCAGTCGCGACTATGACAACCAGGGCGAGGCCATCACGGCCATGCAGATCGAGCGCCAGATGAGCGTGAGAGACTCGTTCCGGTTCTGGCCGAAGGCGATTCTGTTCTCCTTCATCATCTCCCTGGCCATTATCATGGAGGTAAGTCATGGGCGCCAGACCAGTCTGGTGTTGACATCATATGCTGACATCTGTCTAAGGGCTACGACACCAACCTCATGAGCAACTTTTACGTCTTTCCGGCGTTCAAGCAACGCTACGGTGACCAGCTTGACGATGAGGGCAACGCGATCGTCTCAGCTCGGTGGCAGACCATCATCAACAACGGCGTTCAGGTCGGTTCTATCCTCGGCCTCATCATCAACGGTTTCATCACCGAGTGGCTCGGTTACAAGAAGACCATGATCGTCTCCATGATTGCCATGATTGGCGCCGTCTTCATTCCCTTCTTCTCCACCGGCCTCCCCATGTTCCTCGCCGGTGCCCTCGTTCAAGGTATCCCGTGGGGCATCTTCCAGACCTTGGCGGTCACGTACGCCGCCGATATCTGCCCTATGGCTCTCAGAGGTTACATGACATCATGGGTGTAAGTGACTTCCCGTTCGCACTGGAAATGAAGTGCTTACAACATCACAGGAACATGTGCTGGGTCATCGGCCAGCTGATTAGCAGTGGCATGCTCCGTGGTCTGCTCCAGATCGAGAACCAGTGGGGATACCGTATCCGTGAGTACTGACGAGAGATATCGAGGGTTAGTCGTCACGCTGACACAAGTGAACCAGCCTTCGCGATCCAATGGATCTGGCCCATCCCCATCATCATCGGCACCATCTTTGCCCCCGAGAGTCCCTGGTGGCTCGTCCGCCAGAACCGCCTCGAGGAGGCTAAGGAGTCCGTCCGCAGCCTGACCTCCCCCCAGAGCGGTGTCCACTTCGACCTGGACGCCCACGTCGAGATGATGCGCCTCACAAACCAGTTCGAGATCGAGGTCAGCTCCGGCGCGCACTACTGGGACTGCTTCCGCGGCGTCGACCTGCGCCGCACCGAGATCGCCTGCATGGTCTGGCTGACGCAGTCCTTCTGCGGCGTACCCTTCATGGGCTACGGCGTGCAGTTCATGCAGAACGCGGGCCTCAGCACGGAGAACGGCTTCAACATGGGCCTGGTGCAGAACTGCATCGGCCTCATCGGCTGCTTCATCGCCTGGTACATCATGACGCACGTCGGCCGGCGGACGCTCTACCTCGCCGGCCTGGCGGCCATGGTCGTCATCCTCATCATTATCGGAGGCCTCGGCGTCCCGGAGAAGTCGAGCGGCACGTCCTGGGCCGTGGGCGTGCTGATCGTCGTCATGCTTTTCCTCTTCCAGCTCAGCATCGGCCCGTCGTGCTACACCCTCGTCGCCGAGATGCCGTCCACCCGGCTCCGCGTCAAGACGGTCGCACTCGCGCGCGCCTTCTACAACTCGGGAGGCTTCATCGTCAACGCGCTCCAGCCCAACATTATCGGCGTCAACGAGTGGAACTGGGGTGCCAAGGGAGGCTTCTTCTGGGCCGGCATCGCCGCGCTCTTCCTCGCGTGGACCTTCTTCAGGCTGCCCGAGCCGTTCGGCCTGACGTACTCGGAGCTCGACCTGCTGTTCGAGCACCGCGTCGGCGCCCGCCACTTCTCGCAGGAGGCTGCCGACTCCCTGCGCCCGCAGCTGGAGGAGGTCGCCAACCGCCAGGAGAAGGTGACTGCCGTGGTGAGCCACCAGGAGGCCTGAGCTCTGGTCTCTGCTCCTCACGGAAGCAAAAAGCCCGGCGACTGAATCGGACGTGCATACATTTACTTTCAGGACACCTAATACCTAATCTATCTCAATGACCACCGCCACCCGAGTCCCAGTGATGAATTTGAGCAATGGTCAAGTCGAAGCGCTTTGGCTCATTGGAGAAGCAGCGTCTGGTCGCTTCGGTAATCCCAGACAACTGGTACCGAGGGGGCCGAGAGCATTGCTCCAGGCCGTGCTGCCAAGAATCGTGCCACCCTGCGTCGCGGCTGAAATGGAAAACCATAAATGCGCGCAAACCTAGGAGCTTCCCCAAAGAGGTTCTTGCATATTGCTCCGGATTGAATCGAGCAAGTTACTCGTTTCGTAAAAGGAGAAGAATTGAAGTGAGGCGGGCGGCGGGAGGGGAGCTTACATGTATGAACCGGCATGGTTCCGTGCGTGTAGATGATGTTGACAAGCTGGCCTCGATGGCAACACAAACCTCGGATTTGACTTGATAAAAGGGACATTCAGTGTCTTTCGAGGACTTTCATCTTACCTGAGGTGCTTCATACTTGTCTAAGCGGCAGGTGGCTCTGGTGATTGGGTAGCTTTCTCGTCGCCATGGGTTGTAACAATGTCTTCTGGCTCCTACTAAGCCTGTTCGTCGCTTCATACCTGGCCGCAGTCGTCGAAATCGAAAAAGTCGGATCTACCCCCGAAGGATGGAGACTCCAAGGAAAGCCCGACGGCTCGCAGCAGATCACCCTGTCCATCGCGCTAAAGCAACCGGATATTGGGTCGTTGAAATCCCGCCTCGAAGAGATCAGTGATCCAGACTCACCAAGTTACGGAAAGCATCTACCCAAGGGGCAAATCAAGATGTACCGCAGTCCGGATGCCAAAAGCGCAAACGACGTGATCTCGTGGCTGGCATCTTCCGGGGTTCGCGAGGTCACGCAGGCCGACGACTGGGTCGTCTTCAACACCACCGTCGCCAACGCGGAGAAACTTCTTAGCGCCAGCTTGGACTACTACAGCTTCGAAGATGGAGGAAAACTCGTCAGGACCCTCGCGTACTCAGTGCCCTTGGAGGTGTCGTCGGCCGTCGACTTCATCCGTCCGCTCGTGGAGTTCAGGCCGAAAGCCAGCCCTCTAGTGCAGCTCGACCCGATGCCAAAGGACGCAAAGACAAAAGCCCAGAGCGAATCTTCGGCGGGCCAATGCAACGGCGGAACCGACCCGACTTGCATCAAATCGCTATACAAGCTCGAATACAACCCGCCGCCCGGGAGATCGCCGGTGAGGTTTGGCCTTGCCGGTTTCTTGGAGGAGTACATCAACTACAAAGACACGTCGGTCTTCATGGACCGCTATGCTCCAGACCTGCGGGATGAAGGTTACAATTTCACCGTCAAGCTCGTAAACGGCGGCAGGAACCCTCAGAAAACCAAAAGCGCCGGCATGGAAGCGGCGCTTGACGTCCAGTACGCGATGGCCCTGGCCTATCCGACCAACATCGTGTACTACTCAACGGGCGGGCGCGGGACGAAACTCAACGGCAAAGGACGCCCTCACCCCTCGTCTGAGTCGAACAACGAGCCCTACATCGAGTTTTTGGACTACCTCCTCGACCTCCCGGACGAGGACCTGCCGCACGTCCTGTCGATCTCGTACGCCGACGACGAAACGAGCGTGCCGAGGCGGTACGCGATCCGCGCGTGCGACATGTTCGCCGCGCTCGCCGCGCGGGGCGTCTCCGTGCTCGCGGCCTCGGGGGACGGCGGCGCGCGCGGGACCGGGCAGCAGGGGACGTGCTACAGCAACGACGGGAAGCGGACGGAGATGACGATGCCCACGTTCCCGGCCTCGTGTCCCTACGTCACCGCCGTGGGCGCGACGACGAACGCCGGCCCGCCCGCCAACGGGGCCAAGTTCAGCACCGGCGGGTTCAGCAACTACTTCGCGCGGCCGGCGTGGCAGGCCGGGGTCGTGGACAGGTACGTGAGAGCCCTGGGCGGGGCGCTCGAGGGCCGGTACGACCCATCCGGCCGCGCGACCCCGGACATCAGCGCCATCGGGTCCGGGTTCGCGATCCAGTGCGCGGGCGAGGAGAGCAGGGTCCTGGGGACCAGCGCGAGCTGCCCCGTGGTCGCGGCCATGGTGGCGCTCGCCAACGACGCGCGCATGCGGGAGGGGAAGAGATCCCTGGGCTGGCTGAACCCGCTGCTGTATTCGGGGAGGGTGAGGAAGACCCTCCAGGATGTCGTTGAGGGGGAGAGCTACTCGTGCAGTTGGGACGGTAATGCACCTGGCGGGTGGCCGGCGAAATCGGGCTATGATACGATCACGGGATTGGGAGTTCCCAATGACTTCAAGAAGTTTCTGAAAGTACTCAC
Organism: Colletotrichum brevisporum; assembly: GCA_030770045.1. Taxonomy (NCBI): domain Eukaryota; kingdom Fungi; phylum Ascomycota; class Sordariomycetes; order Glomerellales; family Glomerellaceae; genus Colletotrichum; species Colletotrichum brevisporum. Next base: position 9,685,784 of record JAUGSI010000001.1, on the reverse strand, counting down.
ATAGCAGAGCTCTCAAAGGTACTAGGAGGTAATCACTGCAGCTATTTCAGTTTTCTGGCAGAAACTAATACGACTCATTTCATCGCGTTCCCCCATAGAGCTGTACAATCAACAGCCAGAAGTAAAGCCATTCGCCCGCAGAGGGTCATGCTCTCCTTTTTCATCTTCTTCAATGCAATACGCAAAAACGGGGGAGTGAATAGAACACCGACGTCTATTCTAGGTAGTGACACATTACTATGTACTCAGTTCTACTAATCTCGTTTACGGAGACAGGCTGATGCAGCCGTCGGCACTGTCTTCCTGGAAGATGCCGCTAAAGATCACGCCCTCGTCGATGCCAGCCGGCTGGAACCCGTTCTTGGTGATGTCGCCCTCGCCACCAACGGGCTTCTTCAGGAGACCGAAGTGGTATTGGCCTTGACCGCTGACGTCATTGGGGACAGCATTTCCCTGAGCCTCGAGGGCGTTCTGGTCGGTAGAGTAAAATACGGCAGTCGTGCTAATTGCGTGTTAGTGGGAAGGTCATGTCTGAGGTTCAGGAACGGAACTCACTTGGCGTTAAAGTCCAGGGTAACAGCAAAATTGTGGACGACGCCTTCAGTGAAGGGGGTGCTGAACAGCACCGGGGGCTCCGGCTTCGTGTTGACGTTGCCGAACAGCTGGAGGGTATCCGGGTCGGCCGTGTTGCCGCCCAGGATGGTACCCGTCTTCAGAACGACCTGGTTGGTGCTGAAGTCGTTGCTCTCCAGGAAGGCCATCTGGTACTCGTGGGACAGATTGAGGGGCTTCTGGGCGTCCTTTGCGATGCTGAAGTGAAGCGTCTTGACCCCGGACGTGGAAGGGTCGGTGCCCGAGTTGCTAGAGGGGAGGAGCTCGGCGCGACGGAAGCCGGTCTGGTTGTTGAAGATGGACTTGTCGCTAGAAGAGGAGTCAGCGTCAGAAGACATCGCTGGCAAGAGGTATAGGGGACATGTAGAAACCGGACGATGACGACGATGACGGACGACGACGGCAACGACGATGACGGACAACGACGACGACAGCAATGACGGACAGTAACGGCAGGGGGACGGGCGGGGGGGATCCTACCTGATGGTGACCTCGACGGGCACGCTGGCGGTACCGTCGAAAGGCGAGCCGGCCTGTTGGGGCAGCTGCAGGACCTTGCTGAAGCTCAGGCCTTTGCCGAAGACGTTCTGGGGGTTGAAGAACTTGTTGTTCGCGTCCAGAGCCTTGAGGGCGGTGCCCGAAGGGATTCGGCCGTCAAACTGTAGCTTGCACTGCTGTGCGGTCGCTGCCGAAGCAAGCGAGAGGAGAGAGAGCGACTTAATGCACACCATGATGAAGTTGGACCTGCCTTGAAAATAAAGAGTGGAAACGGTTTGATATTAAAAAAGAGAGACGCAATACAGAAGAGCCAAGTGGTGAAATAACGGAATTATTGAACATGAAGAGAGAAGAACAGAGACTCGCCAGGAACTATATACGAATGAGTTCCGATATCCCACTCGGCGACATAATGATACTCATGTCTCCTGCTAAACCGCTGAGCGACTCAGGGACCCTTGGCAGCTGTCTGGAACAGTTCATCGGGTGTTGACTTTCGGAATCATGCGACTTGCGTATCCATGGATGGCAAATCGATGGACGATGGATAGGTTGCATCGCAACCGACGAAAAAATAGCACGGAGAATACATAAAACGAGCGAAGAAGGTTTCCGCTCCCCAAGTTGGGGGTGTTTATGGGGTTGCTGTCGGCGGCCTTGATGGCCGCCGGGGCTGTCACAAGGGTGTGGAGGCGAGGGAGATCAAACGACATCGTCTCAGGGGCAGAACTCCGGCGTCGACTCTCGCCCGATGTGCCCGCAAGGCTCGGGAGAGATCAAGAATCAGGGGAGATCTTATTCATCACCCCCTCCCCCTCTACTATACGACGGGTAACGGACGACGATAATGGACGACGACGACGACGACGACAGACAACGACGACAGACAACGACGACAATGATGACAATTTGACTTAGCGAGGCCTAGCCACGTAGTTGTGGCTAAAAGGGTGTTGGATACTGGATGAGGTGGTGAAGAATAAGATATCCCAAGATCAGATGGGTGAGGGCATCCCAGCGGTGACGGCACGGGCGTTTGCAGTGAGCACGTCCCAGGCTGCTGGGAGGCGTCGTCTCATCATGCTCATCGTGAATTTTGGCGTGTCTCTGGCCGGTGCTGACTCGGGTTTCTGTCGCGCAACTCGCAAGGGGCGGGAATTCTTCGAGAAGGAGGATCCGGAAATTGGGCAATTCCGACGCCAAGCAATCAGATGCGTTGACGTTGTGATTAATGATCCGGCGAGGTTTGAGATGAAAACCTTCGTGGGGTCTCCTCCAAGTGGAAACGGCGATAATAGCGTGGTTGGTGTTAAACCTCAGAAATGCGAGGCCGGCACTAGTAGAATTGATTATCTTCAGTCTTCGGGGCTTTCTCTGTCTTTGTCGACGTGGATCATCATCTACTGCAATCGAAAATGAATTACATACCTACCTGGGTGGAGTAGAAGGCTGCTGGATTGAGAATGCTTCCCTGACATTCCAGCCTCCTTTGCGTATTGTACCTGAAATCCTCTCTAGGTGGATCGCGAATCATCCATCACACGCACAAGGCAAGTCGACTGATAAGAGGAAGAAAGACTACAGCCTAGAAACATCATGCAGAGGGGCAAAAAGTGAAAACTAACTTATTAGATTCAAGGAGAAATATAACTTAGTGGAATCCTTGTGCAAATACGTCACAGTATCATGGTAGTACACTAATATGTATGCATGCACTTCCACTGTCAGGTACCTGGGCGACTGTGCTTCATCACGTGATGGATACACATTCAAATCCCTGCTTCTTTCTGCTGTCATTCACTTTTGTGCTTTGTCTTATCGTTATCTTCACCGTATCGCTATCGAAAATCAGTGGGTCTTGGTGATCTCAGGTGCCTCTCGGCGATCTTCACAGCACCTTTGGCGGCTGCCGCTAAGCTGTTGGCGTCTGTCGGCCTGGCCCTGTATCCGTAGGTACTACTGACTGAGGTGAGGTGGTGGTGCGGTCGCGGTTCCCCATTAGTGGGGTGGAGAAGACGGGAAAGTGGTCCCTTCCATTCGGGCAGTCGCGGTTCACAACAACATCCGATCATTATCAAGCAGGAACGGAACCCCGAGTAGAAGGACCTTCCACCAACATCGCCAATTGCGCAACTCGTGTCTTTTGGAGTGGTTCGCAACTGGCTTCCAGTTGCGATTATTTTTCCTACTCAACTTTGGGCGCTTACAGCACCACACCACTACAAAATTGGAGCTTCCCCTGTTAAGCTTTGGAGCTTTGGCGCCTCCGAGCACGCTCTGAGACGCGTCTGTTCCTTCGAGGCACCTTAACCACCTTGGGGCCTGAACCATCGCCTTGCCTCACCTCAACCTTTGCCTCGCCTCGCCTTGCTTCTCAGCCTCGGCCACATGCGATAATTTTTGGCTCGTCAATCCTACTGCTCTTGACGTCAACGAGGTTGCGCACTTCCCCAGCGAAACAACCCTTCTCTCACCGTCAATCGCGACTTCTTTGGGAGAGCGAAAACCTCGGCATCGCGAGACCCCACCGCGTCCGGTCCGTACCACTCGCAACCAGCCACCCGACCGTCCTTCCTTCCATTCTCGCAGTCGCGTCGCCCAAGTACCCTTGGAGGAGGCGCTTCGGTCGCAAGCTCTATCATTATCTTCCGAGAACTTGCAGGAACGATTGTCGCGGAGAGCCTCGCCGATTCGATTGCCTGCTCTCGCCACACGACTACATCATACCTATCGCACACTACTCGCACCCCGAGCGAACCGATTGCAGAGTCGACACTGTTCGCCAGCTTCACAAAGCTGCGAGCCTCGCGCCGCCCTGCCACGATAACCGAGCTCGCCAGTCCGCGTCGCCCTCAGAACCGACACCCAAGACTCTGCTGACGTCTACGCGAAGCGCGGCGCCCAGAACCACCCACCGACCGTGGTTGGATTAGGCCTTTCAACTCGCGCTTGCCATATCCTGAGAGGGAAGATACGCTTGGTACCCAGACTCGCCATCGATTGAACCATTCCAATGGGCCGACACTGAAGACGCGTCCGATATGCCTACCACCCAGGTAACCCCGACGGAAGATGCTCTTCTACAGGGGATTGCCGATGCTCTTCTCAAAGCCCGGAAAATCGTCGTCATAACCGGTGCCGGCATCAGCACCAACTCTGGCATCCCAGTAAGAGCCGCCCCAACCATTGAAGGCTACGCTTTGCTAACATCCATTCAGGATTTCCGAAGCGAGAATGGCCTCTACTCTTTAATACAGGCTCAGTTCGATGCCGCAACCCGCGAAATTCCTGCACCGCCGTGCCTGTCGACATCCGACAGCAACTCCGACGAACCAGAGCGACCCACCAAGAGGCGAAGGCTTTCTTTTGAGGACTCTGCTATCTGTCTTCCGAGCGAAGATTCACAGCCCATTTCCGAGACATCGGCATCCGGAGACGAAAGGACATGGAGGACGGAACGAAATGGGTCCAGATTGACGAGGGAAACCTCTGCGCGGACGAGAGCGAGGTCCAGGCAGCTTAAAGAACTGGAAACGCGGAGCCGAGAGACGACAGACTCTGCAGGACCAGTCGAATTATATGAAAGGACGCCTCCCAGCTCGGCCATGCGACAGCAGGCGGCGAAGAGGGCAAAATCGTCGCCTCCAGAGGAAATCCCACGAAGATCTGCAAGGGTCCTGCGAGTTGAGACTTCGACAGCGAACCTTCGCCGCGCAGAAAGCAGCAGTCCCACTCGCAATCTCCTGCGCACCAGAGGGCGATCCGCCAGTCCTGACCCCCGCCGGAGGTCGAATACTAGCCAAGCACACCCCGCCGAGCTGCGAAAAGAATCCATGGTTCGGGCCTCCATGCAGGCGTCTGAACAGGGCGAGGCCCTCGGCTTTGCATCGAGCCCCTTGAGGCCACGCGAGCCTTGGTCTGGCGATGGACCTGAATCTTCCTTCTCGGCATTCAACATTGTACGAAAACAGCTTGTTCCGCCCTTCGAGCAATTGAATACGCCGAGGACCGTGCGGAGCTCATCGCCTTTATCCCCTCCGCCCAGTGTGCTGTCGCCGACACCGTTAGCTTATCGTCAGTCCGATCGCTTTGCGCAGTCGAATGTATCTGGGCAGCCGCACACCCGCAGCTCGTCGCCCTTGTCTTCATCGCCATTGTCCTCGCCGCCTGCCCACCTATTCGATTCCTTTGAACCTCGCTTCAAGTCCAGGCGACAGTCCTCTAGTGCCGCTAGCACCGCAGCATCTTCGGATATCGGGGACACACCGACCTCGTCCAACCCGAGCAAGTCAGCGCTGCCCAATATCAAGGGCAGAGACCTCTTCGATGCGTCCATCTGGGCCGACCCATTGAGAACCTCGGTGTTTTACACGTTCGCCACGACGCTCCGGAGGAAGGTCAAAGATGTTCAGCCTACCGAGTCTCACCACTTCATCGGCCACCTTCGCAATCGGGGTAAACTGGTTCGATGCTACACACAAAATATCGACCAGATTGAGGAAAAGGTTGGTCTTTCGACATCCCTTCAAGAGGGCCCAGGTCACCGCGGCCGCTTCTCTAGAAGGTCGACCGGAGCATCGTTGGGACCCGCAGTGGCAAAGAATGCCCAAGCCACGGAGGGCCCCGCAGCATCCAGCCAGCCGGAAGAGAGAAGCAAAGAACCAGCCAAGTCAGAAGAAGCTGTGTCTGCAGAAGGACGCGAAAAAGCCAACGGCCTCGGCCCCGCTGAAGCCCAGCCTCAACGGCCGGAGCGCAAGTCCAACGGCGTCGAGTGCGTTTTTCTCCATGGCTCGCTCGAGTCTCTACGATGTTTTCTCTGCGGCAAGATCTGTCCGTGGGACGAAGAAGGGCGCGCACACGAGACTTTGTCCGGCCGACAACCCGAGTGCCCCTACTGCGCTGGAGCCACCGCCGCAAGACAAGAAAGAGGCAAGAGAGCGTTGGGCGTGGGCAAGCTAAGACCGGACATCGTACTCTACGGCGAGGAGCACCCGAACGCCCACCTCATCTCTCCAATTGTCACTCATGACCTAGGGCTTTCCCCCGACCTTCTTCTCATTCTAGGAACGTCGCTCAAAGTTCACGGGCTGAAGGTCTTAGTAAGGGAGTTTGCCAAGACCATTCACGGCAGGGGCGGCAAGGTTGTTTTCGTCAACTTTACAAAACCTCCAGAGAGTTCTTGGGGAGACATCATCGACTACTGGGTGCAGTGGGATTGTGACGCGTGGGTGTCCAACCTGAAGCAGAGAATCCCATTGTTGTGGCTTCCGCCCGGCACCAAGCTGCCAAAGAAGAAGAAAGAAAGCAGCGAAAAAGCGAGGAAACGGCAGAGCACGACGGACGACAAGACGAAGCAGCAGACATCGAAGTCAAACGGAAAGGCCCGTCTTTCGGTGGCACCGGATGCGACTCTTCCGGCTGCGCGGTCCAAAGAGTCCGAAAAGCGCGCGAAGCCCCAGAAGTCCGCCCAGTCCAAGACCCAGTCCAAGAAGCTCGCAAATGCTACAAAGTCCACGGAGCTGAAAGTCCACATTCCAGCACCGCCGGAGGAGGCCCCACGAGCTCAGAACGATACGGCTTCCAGCGACCACAAGGAGCTATCACAGGCGCCACAAGAGTCAGAGTCAGTGCAGATAGCGGAGGTGGCTGCAATCCAGGATTTGGCAGCTGTTGCCGAGTCGTCAGGGGTTCCTGAGCCAGCAGCGGTCCTTGAGTCAGCAGCGGTCTCCGAACCAGTAAAGGCTATTGAACCAGCAGCAATTGCTGAGCCTGCATTGGCCTTTTCGGGGCCAACAGTCGTGGAACATGTCGCGGTCCTGGAGCCAACAGCAGTATCGGAATCGACGGCAGCCCAAGAATCGGCAACGGCCCAGGAACTCTCATCAGTCCAGGATCCAACATCTTCGGAACTGGCAGCGGTGCATTACTCAACACCGATTTCGGAGCCGACACCAGCCCAGGAGCTCAGAGCTGTATCGAAACCAGCGGCAGTCCAGGAATTGTCTACAGCTCAGGTACCGGCGACAACCTACGAATCAGCGATGACCCAGGACCCGATGGCGACACGACATCTTCCGGTAGTTCCCCAACCTATGACGGAGACAGTCGCCCAGGACTTTGCGGTAACCTCTCGGAGCCCTACGATGAATCCTCCGGTGAGCTACTCAGGCCCTGTGATGGGCTACCCTGGCCATGTGATGGGCTATCCGGGCTCTGTGATGATGCATCCGGGCCCTATGATGATGCTTCCAGGCCCTTCATTTCCAGGCCCTTCGATTCCAGGCCCTTCGATGATCCCTCCGTGCCCTGCGGTGGCCCCCAAGGATCTCTCAGTAACCCAGGCCCCTGCGATAACTCTAAATACGGAGGCAACTTTCAATACGGAGTCAACTCTCAATACGGAGTCAACTCTCAACACGGAGTCAACTCTCAACACGGAGTCAGCTCTCAACACGGAGTCAACTCTGAACACGGGGGCAGCCCAGCACACGGAGGCAACACAACTTTTTACAAGAAGCGTTTTCCAGATCAAGCCGGAGCCAACGGAGAGACAGGCGCCAGCGCCAAATGCCACCGAGAAACCACCTCCAAAACCACGAGGTCGCAAAAAGTCTGGTGCCATTCCCGATCTTCCCGTTGATAAGACCAGCGCGGCGTGGTTAGTTTGGAAAATCAGAAGGCAGCTTCGTCGGATCACTCGCAAACCACCGGCTAACCGGGTGGCTAAGCCAAAGACGCAACCCAAGCGAGCCCGGTTGCCCCTACTGGCACCGAAGCCCCAGCCCCCAGTCGGTGTTAGTTTTGGCAATATTCCAACTGACGCGTTGTCCTTTGACTCCATGAAGGAGGAGCCAGAGGGCGACACGGTTGCCGGGGAAGCTACTGCCATGACAGTTGACGGCGATGTTTCCATGGATGTTGATGGCAGCGTTGCCATGGTTGCCGAGGAAGACGATGCCAAGGCTGTGGATGGTAGCGTTGCCATGGTTGTTGATGGCGATGTTCCAACTGACGCGTTCTCCTTTGACTCCATGAAGGAGAGGCCCGATGGCGACATGTTTGCCAGGGAAGATGTTGTCATGGCTGCCGACGGCGATGTTGCCGCGGTCAAGGACGATGTTGTCTTGGACGAGGCTGGTAATGTGCCAGGGGCCTCTATCTTGCGGGCTGTTAAGGAAAAGCCTCGCAACCGGAGGCCGAAGGTGATGGGTGATGGCGTCGAGGTCTCGTTGACAGGCACGAAACGGCGTGTGATCCATAAGATGCCTCCGCGACCGACACCACAGACGACCCAGACGCCGGAAACCGTAGACAGGCCGCCTGTCGTACTGCCTGTCGTAACGCCTGTCGTCCCACCTGTTATCCCACCAGTCTCGGACGTGCAGTACGCCCCCATGAGCATGTCTTCCCCAACGCTGGTAAGCATGCCTTCCTCGGCGCTGCCGACGATGCGCAGCATCCCGGTGCCCGAGGCACCAAATGCGAACGCAACGGCGCCACCGAGTGCACACAACCCGGCATTGGGACCGCTTCACTCATCTACGGGGCCACTGTCGAACTTTGCCCCAAACCTCCAGCGGACACTACCAAGATTCGACCCACTGAAATTCAGCTGCGATGATATTATCCGCGAGCTGTCTTCGGCACCGGACTGGACACCCCCAACATTGCCTTTGGGTTTTATTGATGCGAGGGAGCAAGAGGCGGCGATGGCATTGCAGGGCTTGAGAGAGGGAGGGGTATGAATGGGTACCCAAGCATTGGAAGCATTCTTGTTGGGAGGCGACATGGCATCCTTTTCTGCTAGAAGCATTGAACTATACCCCAGAAATAAGCATCATGGCGCTTGTGTGTGCCGTTTATGAATCATGATATACTGCATTGTTCTTATTCTACACTAGGTTGTGCCCCTCGGCGTTGGTGTGACACTGTTGGTGATGGATGGGAAGCTGTCGCCGGTCGATGTTGACACACCAAACGAGACGCGGTCAGGGGAACAGTCGCATCATTGGCCAGTCACGCCGACCGGAATAGAGTCCGGGAGGCCATACACAGGCGTCACAGCAGGCCCAGGCAAGCTCCCCGGGACTCGGACGAGGCGGGGCGTGCGTGCGTGCTCGTGCCTAGTCAGGTGCGGCAGCATGTGTGCGCGCCGCCTCAACGTTGCCCTGGGCAGTATACGCGGAGGGATGGACATTGAGGCCGGGGGCTTGCTTGGTCCAGGTTCCGAGCTGAGTGCCGGCGCGTTCCCGAGCGGATTTGTCAGTGAGGGCTGTGATATGTCACTCTCATGTCACTTTTTGTCTGCGTTTGGAGAGAGAACGACGCCAGATGGGCACCGGTCTCGACTCTACGGCCAATAGTTCGCGGCGCTGGTCGGGTTTTCGCCACGTGAAGATGGCTGGGCTGGTCTTGGATCAGATGGTTGGTGATCCGGCATCCGACAGCTTGGGAGGCCAGTCTAGCACCCGTCGTTCGGCGAGGATCTGTGCTTTAGGGAGGGGAGTTCTTTTCATGTGTCCTTCCCAACGACCTCGGAAATAGAGATATTCGCTCGGGAAAGGTTCCCCTGGATCGATCTGGCATCACGGGATGACTCCCTGCTTCGATATGGAGGACCCGAGCTGCAGGCAAAACCGTGCCTCTTCAGCTGTAGGAAGGAAATTCTCCGCGAGAGCAGGATCGGAAGAAGCGGCTGAAGGACTTGGCGGGGACCGGGAGGAATGCATGCATCAAGGGTTTCCTTCGCGCGCAGCGCTTCTGGTTTGTGAGGCGAACAGAACACCGTGGGCTCGGCCGGTATAAGCGCAGCTTGACAGATCTCAGCCCCCCGAGCCCCGAAAGTATGCGACTGACACTTACCGAACGAACCGCACAGGCAAGGGGGGGAGGTGGAAGGTTCGAAACGAGGCACGAGGTCCTTTTAGACTTGCGGGGGGCAGGAGAGACAGCGTCTATAGGTAGGTAGGTATCAAACGTTGCAGGTCTCCGCCGTGCTTCCATGACGCTTGGAGGATCAGGAGACATACATACATACCGAGACTTGCATGGGTTGTGACAGGAGGTGGTTTAGTGCAGCGGTCATAACTGCATGTCTTGTCTACCTAGCTTATGAATCAGAGTCTGCGTGAAGCTCCATGCGCCGTGGTATTGGGCAGTGTGAGGGCTTGTGATGGCTAATGACCCTCGGGTCCAGCTCTCGTAGTGGTAGGAGAGACTCGGGTCACGGTTGATGCCATTGGACGAGTCTGCTTGAACCCTCAACACTTGTGAAGCTGGTTCCGTACACAGTCAACTGCCGAAAATCGATGGCCGGTTCCTTTGCCGATGGAACCAGTCCCTTGGGGAAGTACCTGTAATGCCTACCTGCCTAATTACCTAGTACCTAGTCGTACCTGGCAACCTGGCTAGGTAAGTAGGTAGGTAGGTAAGTACCTCGTGGCCTCTCTGCTCTTTCCTCCCCATCCATCCGACCAAGGGAAGGGACGATCTTGATCATCGCTCCTGCCTTTTGTTGCTGTTACAGTGCAGCTTTCCAGGGTGATGGTGACAAGGATTGACAAAAATGGCAACCACGGCCAAGACCACGGGCCAACGGTTCTTTCCTGTCATCGCTTGATGTGCCTTCCTGGGCGGACACCTTATTCAGACCTCAATCGCAGAAAAAAAAAAGGCAGATCTTATCCATCAACCCCCTCTTCTAGTACCTATCCAACAAACCCCCTATGTGGCTTGGCTCTCTAATTCTCCCCCTTAACCATACGACGGACGACGATGATGGACGACGATGACGGACAACAACGACGACGACGAACGAAACAGCCAAGTCCAGTGTCACCATCCAAAGTGTATTCCTTTGATGGTACCATACCTTGACGTCCACCAAATTGCCGCCGTCGAGCAACGAAACGCAGCTTCGATCCTTCCAGGCACCTGTGTTCCGAACAAGTTCATCCTTCGGTCGCGGAGGCTTAGGCATGTGTTCAGGACGATCCCCCTCCCCCAAGTCGGACAACGTACACTACCTCATCAGGCCCAACAATACCACGAGATCAATCCGGGGCAGCAACGCATCTAACCAGCCTTCCCGTCTTCCAACGGCCCGGGCTTGTGAAGAACGAGGTTGGCCAACAAGATTCTGTGCCTCTTTGTTCTGGGCTGTTCTGAACAAAGGAAATAAAGCCTGGCGCGACCCCCGAACAGCCACGGCGCGGAGGCCGATCATGCTCTATATCCGGATCTTACTGGCATGGTAAGCCTCGTCGTCAGCTTCTACCATGCAGGCCAAGCCTTGCACAACGTGTTCCGTCCGACGCCCACCCCAACGGCATTACTTGGCAATTCGGAGCATGGGGATGGATGGGACTTTGTGGTTTGGTGAGGCTCATCAGATGCCATCGCCAATTGCGAAAAGCTCGTAACCCATTCGAACCCGAGCGTTCCTGAGACGCTGGGCAGGCAAGCACGGTCTGGAAATATCGGAACAACGCGCTGGCCATCGCTCCCTCGCTGCAGATCTCCTGACACCCAGAGGAAGGGTGGTCGCCGATCAACTGGAGAACCTGGGGATTCAACAGATCTCGAAGGTCTCCTGGAGACGCTAGGGAAACACTTTGACTCCAAGCTGGGACAGTTGGCTTTCTGCTTTTTTTTTTCGAGCCCGCGCGGAATGGCGCTTTGGCCTGCTACTGCTGATGCGAGGGCGACGCCTCCTTTGGTCTACATGCCGCCCAAATTACCGAACGTCGACGCCTGGACGCTTCAGGAGACGCATTCTGGATCATCCGATGCTGCTATTGTCGAGCGAAGCTCAAGACAGCGAGTCAAAGCTTAATCAACCACACGAGACTCACCTCGTCCTTCTTTGTCGCCCCGCGAACGCGGCGATCGTCCGTTCTGCCTTTTTGCGTCACCAAGTACCGGTGAAGTTGCTCTGACTGCATGGCATGGCGGCCGTTCCAAGCTCGAAAAGACCGCGAGACCTGGGCGAGATGGGCCTCGAAAAACACAAGGCCTTGCGTGCCGGATAAGTCGGGTACGGGTACTTGTCGAGTACTTACAGACCCGGGGAAGCACTACGTCTCTGCTTCGTCGCCTCCGCGCCCGCGCCAACGCCTCAAATGTTGCTTTAGTCCCGCCTTACTGAGGTATTCCTGGAGCCCTGGTTCTTCATAAGACCTCATTTCTCTGTTCAGTGGACCGAGGGCGTTGTTGTCCGGCCTTCCTCATCTTGATTTACTCATTTCAGCTCGTTGCTTACTCTGCCCCTAGTTCTCCTGATTCGTCGCTTCGGAGCCAGCACCAGCACCAGAGCCCTCACCCCCAACCCACCGACAAGCCTCCATCTGCTGATGCGGCGCTGACCCTGTCGACCGGACACCTTTTGGGAAGATTGGTCTTTTCCGCCGCGCTGGGCTGAGCTGGACCTCCCCGGAGGGTGTGCGCTGTCTGCACGGGATTGGACCCTTGGCACAGGGTTAAGAGAGGACTGACACGCTTGCAGCCATACAGCACGAGGTGGAAGCTACAGCGAGAAGCTGGAATATAAAGCAATGGTTAACCCTAATCGTTGGTCGTGGTCGGGAGTACCGCGAGGAAGCCATGCCCGAGGGGATATTGTGCCCGGCTTTACGTTGATCACACCCTCCCACAACCCCGATTCGGACGCGGGTAGCGTACCAGCCGACAACAAGTTGCAGCCTGCTGCAGCTGCAGCTACAGCCGGCTCTGTCTCATCGCGCCGGCTGTCTAAGAACCGCTGGAGTTGGCGGCCAGACACAGCCATCTCGGTCACCTTGGAACACCAACAGGAAAACGAAGAGGCCGAGACTTCTGGGGACCAGACACACGCAGAAAGACCAGCAACAGCGGCGGCAAAAAGACCTCGTCGGTTGACCAAGAATGTCAAAAAGGCGGACAGCGCCGCCCCCTCCTCTCGCCCGAGACCGTTGTCCATGATAGCGCCCGCAAGCTCGTCTTTCGGAGAGTCGCCCACATACTCGCACGTCAAGTCGACCCATCAGGACAGGGAAGAAAAAGTGTCGCCCACTCAGCCAGACCCTCATCCAACCCAAGTCGCTTCAACCGGAGTCAAGGAAGTCTTCAGTCGCTTCGTCAGCCGCCAGTTGAGCCGGCGACAACCCAAGCCATCGCGGTCGGCGCAACAAGGAGAACCCGAGCCGACACCGCCTCCATCTCGGCATCAGAACAATCATTATCAGCAGCAAACGGAAGAGCAACGGCAGCAACAGCAGCAAGCATCGAGACCCATGCAAGAGGAGCAGCCGATGCGACGTGGCCCGCAACTCCACAATCCCCGGAACACCCTTCGCGGAGCGGCGTCCCCTGTCAGCGCCCACCCTGTCGCACAAGCGCAAGCGCAAGCCCAGGGGGGTCGCATCGACAACGGTCGCATCGTCGCGCCGCTACCGGGACTAGACGAGCAGTCCGAGTTGCAGCTCCCAACGCCTCCAGGTGACATCCGTCCCGCGACTGCCACAGGCGCAGACGCGGATGCAGCGACGAGTCTTGGTCTTGGTACCACGCCGTCATCATCCGCTGCTGCTGCACAGTCGGCAGAGGAAACAGGGTTGCTGGGCCGCCTAATGCGCCGGCGATTGGCTCCCAAGGACAAGGAGGCCAGAAACAATAAGAAGAGGTGGATTTCCACCGGCACCGACAATACGAGCCAGCCTGCCGGCGCCGATAGTCAGCATCAGCAGGGCACCATCGCATCGCCTGACATGACAGCCCATATCGACTTTAATGAGACCGCGGCGCACGAGACGCAGAAACAGTCTCTACCGGCGTCCGCTTCTCACTCCTCATCGCACAGGATGAAAGACAAGACTGCAGCCAAGACCAAGACAGAAGACAGCCATATTGTCTCGGACGCTCGCAGCCCATCTTCCTCTACCGTCCCCCGGTTCTTGCGCCAGGTCGTCAGACCCCAGCAAGCGACAGCAATCCCGAACCAGTCCCCCGGCGCCGACTCCACACACAAACCCGGATCTCAGTCCCAACCTTCGGCTCAACCCCAGCCAAACATGTCGTCCTCCGTGACGGCATCGCAGCCCAAGTTGCGAACCAAGCCCAGTTTCGGGAAGCGGTTCTGGTCGAGATCTGGCGCCAATAACTTTGGCGAAGACGACAACGACACCGCAGCCATCGCCAAGGCCGAGACATCGAATCCAGCGCCGGTGCATCGCCAGGTGTATGTGCCCAAGCATGCCGCGTCGGACTTTTCGCGCACGACGTACCCGCCGCGCCACCATCGCCACAGCTACTCTCTCGATAGCGATCGCGACAATGGCGTACGCCAGATGGCCACGATCGAGGCCGATGGCGCCGAGGACGAGTCGCAACCGCGCCCACAGCAGAAGCATCGCACTGCTTCGGCCGAGAAGGCAGAGAGACGCAGGTCGCGCGACATGTCGTCGTCGAAACACGAAGGGCCGTCTCCGCAGGAACTGCACCGCCGTCTCGAGATCGTCAAGAGCAGCGAGATCGAAGTCGTAACGACCAGAGAAGCTTCGTCGGTTGATCCGTGGCCGCAGCAGCACCGCCTGTTGCACAGCACTTCGAATGCGTCATCGTCCAACGGAAAGGCGCCCCCTGCAGCAAACGGGACTCACTCCCGTCCTAGATCATCTCAGCGACACAGCTTCAACCTGGTTGCCGACCCCTTCGCCAGGGATCTCACACCTCCAAAGTCTGCCTCGCCGGTGGAAATGGAAGCGCCGTTCGACCCTCCGAGCCATCCGCAGAAGAAGGCACCCGAACAAGCACACCAGCAAGCGTCACGAAAAGAGCAGCAAGACCGAAAGAAGCCTTCGCGTGGCCGCTCCAAGAATGGCTCCAACAGGCGTCCCAAGACACAGCCCGAGGAGCTACCTCGTGAGGAGATGACAGACTTTGAGCGGTTCATCGCGGATGCCGAAGCTGCGGAACGCGACTACCATGCCCAGATGTGGCGCAACCTCGCTCGACGCTCCGGGCATTACGGCTACAGCGACAACGTCTACAGCTCATACAGGCCTGATCCGGTGACCCCAAATGCCGTCGCCGCAAGTGCAGCCGCTTACCGGGGCACCAAGCGGGACAGCGCCTACTACTCGGCCAACAAGCGGGCGAGCTGGATGTCGGCGGGGGCCGAAGACGAGCGCAACCTGATCAACGGGCAGCCCGTCGGCGAAACCGTTCCCGCCAACAGCCAGAGGGCTCTGAAGCACCAGACCAGCGTCTCCAAGCGCATCGCGGAATACATCAAGCCGCCCAAGTCAGCGCCAGAGCCCGCGTACGACGACTGGCTGGGGACGAACGGGCGGGCGAACCGCAGGAGCTTCATAAACGGGGTTGCAGAATGATTGCGGTAACCATCTGACGGCTACTTGGGAAACCATCGTTGTGCCCCGGGAGTGCTACGATTTACGATGATGACGGAAAGGCGCCTGGGAGGGGATAATGATAATCAAGAGGGAGGTAGAGATGGCGGTTAGACAAATACCTGCGGAGGAAAAGTTCCATGAGCACGCGCACCCCGGATGCACGCGCGTCTCGAGATGTCGGCGGGATATCGGCATTGACTGCCACTAGAATATAGAATTATTTAGTAGTTCTGGGCGGAGAAATCGATTCTTTTGTAACCGACGTGGCACAATATCTGTTCTGTGGGAAAGTCTTTGGCGATGGTGTCGGTGACCCGCGAGATCCTGGCCTGAATGAACCGATGACTAAGCTCATCCGGTATCCGAAATCCGCTGGGAGACTTGATGCTTATCCGGTTTATCTGCGGCGACTTACCTTAGGTAATACATAGGCGTTTCGAGAACGAAGGGGTACATAGGTACCTCACTGTTGAGGCAGGCATGAACCGTCGTCAGTGTCTATCCTACCCCACGGGCCACTAAAATCGGACTCTGACTGGTCGCGCCAGGGTCTTTGGAGGCGCTGTACCCTCTGAGTGGTTAGGTACCTAGGCACCTGGCTCAATTCGCCATCGCGAAAAAGTAGAGTACAGATAACCACGTCGCCAAATCGAAATCCTTCGGCCGACTTCTCTTCCCCTAGGTACTCTGCAGCAAGACACCAACCAACCCCACCGGTGCATTCCCCGTCCTCGTCGGCGCACCTTCTTCTTGCCTCGTCTTCTTTTCTTCATACACCCGTCCGTCATCGTTGACATCGCCATCGCCGTGTCATCAATGCCACTGGACGATTAGGAGACGGCAACAAAACCACCCCCCCTCCTCCTCCTTCCTCATCTTCCTGCGCTTCCGAACCTTGGCCCTGCGCTGCGTCGCGTTGCGCCCTTCACTCTCGCCCACGATGGCGCCCCTCGTGGACAATAACCAAATCAAGGTGGCCGAGCTATGGAAGCCTCTGCCGACGCACTTCCATGCCTACGTCTGGCCCTTCGCCATCGTCTGGCCCGTCTTCCTCCGCTACTACCTGACCCAGGAGCTGTACGAAAAGCACATCGCATCTGAAGAATGGACCTTCGTGTGGATCGGCACCATCGTCACCTTCCAGTCCCTCTTCTGGCTGATGACCCATTGGAGCGTCAAGCTTCAGGCTCTCTTCACTGCCACCCGCGCCAAATCCATCGAGGAGGCCGAGCTCATCAAGATCATCCCCGTCGCCAACGCCGGCTCTGCCGAGATCTGCAAGCTGGTCCGCGACAAGGTGAGACTGAGGCCATTCATAGACACCCCGAGATACCAGCAGGACCTTTCAGCTAACCCTTCTTCCTCGCAGGTCGGCGGCAAGACCAACATCTCCTTCCTGTTCCAGAAGCGCCGTTTCATCTACGTCCCCGAGGAAAAGACCTTCCGTACCCTCACCTACGACATCGACCTGGAGCCGAAGCCCAACATTGGCCGCTACCAACAGTCCAGGGGCATCACGACCCAAGCCGAGCTGACAAGAATCGAGGAGGAATATGGCACCAACACCTTCGATATTCCTGTCCCTACCTTCACCGAGCTCTTCAAGGAGCACGCCGTCGCGCCTTTCTTCGTCTTCCAGATCTTCTGCGTTGGCCTGTGGATGCTCGACGAGTACTGGTACTACTCGCTCTTCACCCTTGTCATGCTCGTCGCCTTCGAGAGCACGGTCGTCTGGCAGCGCCAGCGCACCCTGAACGAGTTCCGCGGAATGAGCATCAAGCCCTACGAGGTGTACGTCTACCGCCTGGGCAAGTGGACCGAGATCCTGAGCGACAAGCTTCTGCCTGGCGACCTCGTTTCCGTCGGCCGCACCAAGGAGGACAGTGGTGTCGCTTGCGACATGCTGCTCGTCGAGGGAACCGCCATCGTCAACGAGGCCATGCTTTCTGGCGAGAGCACCCCTCTCCTGAAGGACTCTGTTCAGCTCCGCCCTGCCGATGCCGCCATCGAGCCCGAAGGCCTTGACAAGAACGCGTTCCTGTGGGGCGGAACCAAGGTCCTCCAGATTACCCACGGCAACCCCGACGAGGAGAGGCCCAAGCTGGCCTCCGGTGTTCCCCCGCCCCCCGACAAGGGCGCCATGGCCATTGTCCAGAAGACCGGTTTCGAGACCTCTCAGGGCAGCCTGGTGCGGACCATGATCTACTCCACCGAGCGCGTCTCCGCCAACAACGTCGAGGCCCTGCTTTTCATCCTGTTCTTGCTCATCTTCGCGATCGCCGCCTCGTGGTACGTCTGGGACGAGGGTGTCAAGAAGGACCGCAAGCGCTCCAAGCTTCTGCTCGACTGTGTCTTGATCGTCACCAGCGTCGTCCCTCCTGAGCTGCCCATGGAACTCAGTCTCGCGGTTAACACTAGTCTTGCGGCCTTGGCCAAGTACGCTATCTTCTGCACCGAGCCTTTCCGCATCCCTTTTGCCGGCCGTATCGACATTGCCTGCTTTGACAAGACTGGTACTCTGACCGGCGAAGACCTGGTTGTTGAGGGTATTGCCGGCCTGGGACTGGGCCACTCTGGTACCGACACCCCCCGTGAATCCGATGGCGCGCACTCGCACATGACTCCTGTCAACCAGATTGGCCTCGACACGACCTTGGTTCTTGCCACTGCTCATGCTCTTGTCAAGCTCGATGAGGGCGAAGTTGTCGGTGACCCGATGGAGAAGGCTACCCTGACTTCGCTTGGATGGACCGTCGGCCGCAACGACACACTCGCTAGCAAGCCTACCACCGCCGCTACTACTGGTGTCAGCGGCACTGTGCAGATCAAGCGTCGTTTCCAATTTTCCTCGGCCCTCAAGAGACAGAGCTCTGTTGCCACCGTCAACGGTGCCGACAAGCAGGGTAACCGCATTCGTGGAACCTTCGCCGCCGTCAAGGGTGCCCCGGAGACCATTCAGAAGAGACTGGCCACTGTTCCCGCCGACTACGAGGAGACCTTCAAGTACTTCACTCGCCGTGGCTCTCGTGTTCTTGCTCTCGCCTACAAGCAACTCTCTGTCGACAACGAACTCGGTGCCAGCAAGATCAACGACTTGAAGCGTGAGAATGTCGAGTCTCAACTCACATTCGCTGGTTTCCTGGTGCTTTCCTGCCCCTTGAAGGACGATGCCAAGCAGGCGGTGCAGATGCTCAACGAGAGCAGCCACCGAGTGGTCATGATTACTGGAGATAACCCGCTTACCGCTGTTTACGTTGCCAGAGACGTCGAGATTGTCGACCGTGATGTGTTGATTCTTGACGCGCCGGAGGACAACGAGGGTGGCGACAAGCTCATCTGGCACAGCGTCGACGAGAAGGTCAACATCCCTGTGGACCCGTCCAAGCCTATCGATCAGAAGATTCTCGACTCCTACGACCTTTGCGTTACCGGCTATGCCCTTGCCAAGTTCAAGGACCAAGTGGGTTGGCGCTCGATCCTCCGTCACACCTGGGTCTACGCTCGTGTCTCCCCCAAGCAGAAGGAGGATATTCTTGTGGGTCTCCGAGACATGGGCTACTACACTCTGATGGCTGGTGACGGAACGAACGACGTTGGCGCTCTCAAGCAAGCTCACATCGGTATCGCTCTTCTCAACGGTACCCAGGAGGACTTGACCCGCATTGCTGAGCATTCTCGCAACACCAAGATGAAGGAGATCTACCAGAAGCAGGTTGACCTCATGAAGCGTTTCAACCAGCCCGCGCCCCCCGTTCCCGTCATGATCGCCCACCTGTACCCTCCCGGCCAGAGCAACCCCCACTTCTCCAAGGCTGTTGAGCGTGAGGCCAAGAGGAAGAACGTCACCCCCGAGGAATGGATGAAGGCCAACGGCGTGTCCGCCATTGAGACTGTCACTTCCCCTGCTGCCCAGCAGCTCCTCAACAACCAGGATCCCAGAGCTGCTCGCCAGGCCCAGGCCCAGGCCAAGGCCGCCAGCTTTGCTGACAAGATGACGTCCACCATGATGGAGCAGGAGATGGGCGGTGACGACGAGCCTCCCACGCTGAAGCTGGGCGACGCTTCCGTTGCCGCGCCCTTCACCAGCAAGCTTCGCAACGTCATCGCCGTCCCGAACATCATCCGCCAGGGTCGCTGCACTCTCGTTGCCACCATTCAGACGTACAAGATTCTCGCTCTCAACTGTCTCATCAGCGCCTACAGTCTCAGTGTTCTGTACCTCGAGGGTATCAAGTTTGGCGACGGACAGTACACCATTAGCGGTATTCTGATGAGCGTCTGCTTCCTCTCCATCTCGCGCGCACGTGTCGTCGAGGGCTTGTCCAAGGAGAGGCCTCAGCCGAACATCTTCAACTTCTACATCATCGGTTCTATCCTGGGACAGTTCGCCGTCCACGTTGTCACCCTCATTTACATTGCCCGTTTCTGCGACAAGCTCGAACCGTGAGTCCTCTTCCCTGTGAATTTTGCTGAACATAAACTGACAAACGTCGCAGCCGCTCTGGTGATGTCGACCTGGAGGCCGAGTTCGCTCCCAGCCTGTTGAACAGTGCCGTGTACCTGCTCCAGCTCATCCAGCAGATCAGCACCTTCGCCATCAACTACCAGGGCCGTCCTTTCCGCGAGTCCCTCCGCGAGAACAAGGGCATGTTCTACGGCATCGTCGGTGTGTCGGCGTTGGCCTTCTCCTGCTCGATGGAGTTCATCCCCGAGATCAACGAGCAGATGAAGCTCGTGCCCTTCTCCGACGAGTTCAAGACGACCATGACGGGCGTCATGGTCCTGGACTACGCGGCGTGCTGGGTGATCGAGGTCGTCCTCAAGCGTCTCTTCTCGGACTACCGCCCGCGCGACATCGCCGCCCGCAGACCCGAGCAGCTGGAGCGCGAGAAGGCCCGCAAGGCGGAGGAGCAGAAGAAGAAGGACGAGGAGGAGGAGCAGAAGCGCCTGGAGAAGGTGGCCGAGTTCGAGCGCAAGGTCAACGAGCGCCGCGAGCAGCTCGAGGCCTGGAGACAGGGCCGTCGGTAGACTTTGGCTTGCGCCTAAGAGTTGAAGACATAGACATTTTAGCTCCCGTCAGCGGGGAGCCTGTAGAGGAGGATGCTTTCTATCTGTACGCAGATACAAGCCACTATTTATTACTGTACTAAAAGAGGTATTACGTTGTCAAGACAGATTCAAATTACCGTTATCCATGCCTTGTTAGTAGTATGTATCTGGTGTTGCTTTTTACTCGGCCGACTTAGAATACTCCAGAATTAAAAGGGCATCCACAGCCAGAACTTGCCTGATTACACATTTGCCGTTGTTTCTCAAAGCAAGGTCCAAGGCAGGTAAATAAGCACCACGGAAACCTCGGGGGCTAGAAATCGGGCCGTCACTCAACGTCGGTATTATGAGACGATGCCTCTTATACATAAGAGAGTCAAAGGAGTCGAAAACGGGTTTGCCCACACACCTTCACATCCGTGTACAAGGCGTGTCGAATGAACTGGAATGGATGGCCGTACGCCGCTGCCTTGACGGACTCACGCCACCACGGAAAAAATGTCCAATGTCGGCATTCCGCTCTCCCAGGCGGACTTTGGGGGAAGGTAGGGGGCAAACCCCCCCCCCCGTAGTCGTCCCGGCTCCAGGTCTGTCGGGTATCGCGACTCGAGATACTCCGGAGATAAGAGATGGCGAAAACATTACGCGGAACTTTGTTGGAAACGCATCGCCGTTGGTCTCGTCAGGTGAACCGCAACGCACGGCATCGGGGAAAGGGCCAGGTCCTGGAAACAAGTTACTTGAAACAATAGCGGAGGACAGCAGTCACAACAGTGGTTTAGTAGCTAGGAAGGGTTGAATGAGCTCTAGGGCGCGTCACGAGGAGGAACGGGCACGGGGGTGTTAAGGTCATAAGTCAAGCGTGTTTTGAAAATTGTATGGTACAGTTGGCAGACCCCAAAGTCGATGCCACGAGTAGGGAAAGCACGACTTTTTGCGCCTCCCATCTTTGCCCTTGTTCCCAGCCGTACACCCAACGCAATTGGAGTTTCGTCAGATGGCCGAGAGCGTTATTTTCAACCCTGCTCAACCATTGTATCCATCTACTACAACACAAAAGAGTCTCCGCTCTCTCTCTCTCTCTTTCTAACTAAAAAAAGGTTCGAGACGCTTATTTGGGGGGGTTCTGGGCGACGAAAGAGACACCCTTGGCGATGTTCTTCTTGAGGTCGGCGAAGCAGGCCTCGAGGAGCTTCTCCTCGGCGGCGTCGACCTTGCCGAGGGGCAGGATCTTCTCGACACCGTTGGGGCCGAGCTCGACCTTGGAGGAGAAGAAGTCGATGCCCTGGTCCTTGTAGAGGGGGGAGTCGACGAAGGTGGGCTCGACGACGCCCTTCTCGCCCTGGGCGGCGCGGAGGAGGGACTCGGCCATGCGGGCACCGGCGAAGGCCATGGAGAGGGTGGCGGAGCCGGCGCCGTCCTTGGCCTTGACGACCTCGTCACCGCCGAACTGGACGCGGTTGACGAGCTCGGCGTTGGAGCTCAGGTCGGGGTGGTTGCTCTGGGAGAAGAGGGGGACGATGGTGACGCCCGAGTGGCCGCCGACGACGGTGATGTTCTCGTCCTTGGGGTCGGAGCCCTTGATCTCGGAGACGAAGCGGGAGGCGCGGACGACGTCGAGGGTGGTGACGCCGAAGAGGCGCTTGGGGTTGTAGACGCCGCGGGCCTTGAAGACCTCGGAGACGATGGGGACGGTGGAGTTGACGGGGTTGGAGATGACCAGGATGTTGGCGTCGGGGCAGGACTCGGCGCAGGCCTTGGCGAGGTCGCGGACGATGGAGGCGTTGGTGTTGAAGAGGTCGTCACGGGTCATGCCGGGCTTGCGGGGGACGCCGGCGGGGATGAGGACGATCTCGGCGCCCTTGAGGGCGTTGGCGAGGCCGGTGGGGGTAGGGTCGAAGCCCTTGACGGTGCTCTTGGTGTTGACGTGGGAGATGTCGGCGGCGACACCTGGTGCGCGCGTCAGCATGGGAGAAGGCAGGAAGAGGAGGGGTGATGGGAGGGAGAATGCCTACCGGGACCTCCGCGGATGTCGTAGAGGGCAAGCTCAGTGACTCTGGGGTTGAGCTTCATGAGCAGGGAGAGGGGCTGGCCAATACCGCCGGCGGCACCGAGGACGGCGACCTTGGAGAGCTGTTGGAGGCAATCATGTCAGCCATTGAGGTTCTGTGAGGGATGCTGCTGGTAGTCATGGTGATGATCCGGCAGAGGTGGTCGTTCTTCTGTGTGGTGTCGTGGTAATGGTGGTGTTGCGTGTTTGCATTGTTGAGGCTCCGTGGCCCCGAGGTCGGCTTTTCGGAGTTTGGGGAACGGGCAAGCTGGCTCGAAAGCTCCAGCGCAGCGCAGCAGAGACGGGAGTCAAGACGAAAGGATGGTTACGTACGTTTCTCGCCGAAGCGGAGAACATGCGGCGCTGGACGAAAGACATGTTTGCGGCGGAGGAGGGAGGGATGTGTTGGGTAGATGGAAGAGATTGAGGTTGATGGATGGGGAGGGAAGAAGGAAGAAAAGAGGTTTAAAAAAAATTAAGAAGCGCGCGAAATAAGTTGGCACGGAGAGCGAGCAGGAAGATGCGGCAGCAAAAGATGGGACGGGGGCGGCCGGGCAGCCAGTTGCGTTGCTGCGGAGGCCGTGGAGGGCACCACAGTGACCACACCAGAGACGCTGGAGGGGAGTGGAGCCCCTGGAGCATTCGCTGGCCAACACTGGAAGCCGCGCTGGGAGGTGGAGGTGGAGAGCTATTCCCGATGCGGGTCTGGTGTCACGGGATGCCGGAACACCCCGGGGAAACGCCGGAGATGGTACGTACCTACATACTGCCGTGCTCACTCTTTGAATCCTCCCATCTTCCCTCGACCCTCGCACCAGCCCGGGCAGATTACTCCAACTATAACTCTCCAACCTTTTCTCTTCCGCAGTGGGTGGACGGGATCGACGCAGGTTGGCAGGCTGGCCTCACGTCTGACCCCCGTCCCGGGGTGTCCCAGCAGGCGTCGGCGAACATGTTACACTGGCCACGAGAACCGCGTGTATCCTGCTTCCGGTATTTCCAGCAGGTCTTTGCAGGTATTTCCAGCATGCTGTCCTTGGGGGACGGCAATCTTGGACGCAACTGCAGCAATGATGGAATCCATGCGTTCTGTAGTATTACATCCACGCAGAATGCAGCCGTGTCTTACCAAAGATCCAGCCAAAATCTCCAACAGGGAGATCCGAGCCTCCGCGACCGGCCGCCGGATCCATGACCTACCTACCTACCTCATTCCCCGTCCTTCGGCCCGCCCCTTGCAGCCAGCTTCCGTCCGTCTCCGACTGGCAACTCCCGGTACACAGCATCCCCCGGCATGGTGTCGTCGCACATAAAACGCGTCGCAGGTGAGAGTCAGTCAATATCGGGCGCACCTCGAATCGAAGATGCCTGGAAGTTTTGGTTCTTGTTTAGCACCTTATTTCCACCTCCTTGACCACCGTTGTCTATCGCAGAGCAATGATGGGAAACCCGCCTTCGCTCCCTCTACAGCGTCTCCGAGCATGTCGTGATGAAATGAATGGTCTCAAATTTCGTTTTATAGATGGATGTTGCTCTCCGCGATGCTGACGTCCCATTCGAGAACAAAGCTGGCATGGACCAGGCATAAGCATCAAACCACCAATAATTTCAGAATGTTGGTCGAAGTAAGGAGATCTTAATCGTTTACCCCACCCCCATCTAGATTCAACACCCCCTCTGGCTACAACTATAGCAAAGGCTCTGTATAGGCTTATATTAGTCGGTATCGTTGTTGTCGTCGTCCATCGTCGTTGTTCTTGTCGTCCGCCATCGTCGTTGCACGGCGTCCGTCATTGTCGTTATTATTATTATGGGTGACGAATTAGATCTCCCTTAAAGTATTTCTCGTGGTCACCAAGACAGTTAACGGCGAAACGACACGAGGTAAGTTATGCGAGTGAAGGATTGGGCTGTCATGACCGCAATTATCTGGCGAAATTAAGTGACGACAATTACTTAAATCAGACACGCAACGACTGAATTATGAGAAAACCTCCGACTCCCATGGTGCAGCCACCGATGACAAGTCGAGAAATCCGAATGGGCTCCTTCGTAGTAGCTGTCAGCGGGGAGCTCTGTGGATAGCGCTCCAATCACCTGGAAATCAGCTACCTCCCGAAGTACCTACCTAGGTACCTGAACAGCCCCGCCAGTTTATCACCTCCATTGAATCTCAGTGATTTCATCACCGCGCGACAACCACTTTTCCTCCAAACACCACCACATCGACCGTCTCCGCGACACAGAGACGACCTGCCGAAATGTCGCTTGCTCAGCTGAAACGCCTTCTTCCCCTCCCAGACGAGGAGCTCAAGCAGGTTCTCGACTACGCAGCCACCCTCTCGAAACCAGAAGCTGCAGAGCACCTGGGCAACTTCCTGGGTGACTCGCCGCAGGCTGTGGAGTTCATTTCCTCGTTCAACTCTAGGAGACAAGACACGAAGACACCCGCGGCTTCCGCCCCCTCGTCGAACAACACCACTCCCCCGGAGCCCGCACCGAAGGCGTCGCGCGCCCCGAAGAAAAAGAAGAACCTACATACACCGGCCGCCAGACGGGTTGAGGACTCTGCCCCTCCGCCTGGGGCGAGCTACTCCAAGAAGAACCAGGAAGACGACTACTACATTGGAAGGAAGCCCAATCAGGCCGCGGAGAGCAGTAAAAGCGGCAGCAGTGCGTCGGCAATCTTCAAGCAGCCGCCAAAGAGCCAAACCCCTCCTCCGCCGCAGCAGCAGAGGACAGCAGGCGGCTATCTGATATCGGACGTCAAGGCGAAGCCCAAGTCGAACCCCGTATCGCGATCCTCCACTCCGAAGCCGTCGACGAAACCGACGACAACAAAGATCTCAATCGCGGGAGGAACGCCGATGGCGGGTGCCTCGACAGCTTTGAATGATTTGGACGCGGCTATCAGATCCTTGGAGGTCACAACCAACCCCTCGCTTGGCGAAGACCCGAAGGCCAGGAGATGCAACTGCGTCGCAACCCGGCACCCCCTCCAGACGGCTGCGCCAAACTGCCTGTCATGCGGCAAAGTGATCTGCGTCAAGGAGGGTCTCGGTCCTTGCACCTACTGTGGCGCGCCTCTGCTGTCGTCAGAGGACGTGCAAGACATGATCAGGGAGCTCAAGCTGGAGAGAGGACGGGAGCGCATGGCGGCGGACCGGGAGGCTCACAAGCGGCCCGAAGTCAGCAAGAAACCGGCCCCGTTCAGCCAGAACAAGCTGTCCGAGGCGGAGGCGAAGGCGCTAGAGCACCGTGACAAGCTGCTCAACTTCCAGGCGCAGAACGCCAGACGTACAACTGTCAGGGACGAGGCGGCAGACTTTGACGTCAGCGGGGCCATGGCCGGGTCTGGGGGCAATATCTGGTCGACGCCAGAGGACAGGGCGAGGGAGCTCAAGCGGCAGCAGAAGATCCTGCGCGAGATTGAGTGGAACGCGCGGCCCGAGTACGAGAAGCGTCGGCAGGTTGTCAGCATCGACGTGGTTGGTGGCAAAGTGGTGCGGAAGATGGCTGCCATCGAACGACCAACGACGCCAGACGAGGAGGATGTTATGGTTCACGAAGACGTGGACGAGAACGGTGCAGGACGGCAATATCAGCATCAGCAGCAGGGCGGAGGAGGCGGTGCGTTCAGCCACAACCCGTTGCTGGGAGCCCTGATCAAACCTGTCTACGACGCCAAGGGGAAGGGGGCGGAACTGGAGGGTCGCAAAGACCGCAAGACGCAGTGGAGAAGGGTGCAGGACGACTTCAACAACAACGAAGCAGTCATTCTAGATGGCGGTGCCCACGGTCATGCCGTGACCGCGGACGAGCCAGCGTGCGGTTGAGAGCAAGGTGTGGCGCGATAGCAATGGAGGGTGCTGCCTGGACTGGAGCGCTCCATAGATGAGACATGGGCTTCCAACATTGATCCATAGATGAGGCTACATGCCGGGTATATGACGGGCATTTGAGAACAAAGCATTGTTTAGACGGCGTCAGTGGTTGGCTGCATAGGACATACCACAGGGCATTCAATGAGAAACGAAGAATAGATGAGACACGGGTTCGCGTGGCAGGGGTATACGTCGGACATCCATGCATTCTCAAGAGAGCTAGCTACCTATCTAGCAGTCGAAAGAACGAGTTCCAGTCGACATCAAACGTATACCCAATCTACTTGGGTAGATGCGCATGCCATGCTTGGGTCGCGATAATGGTTGGCGATGGCTTCACCTTCAGGCGTCCTCAGGCGTCCCCGTGCCTAATTTGGGACGAACCGCAGGGGAAGAGACGATCCAATCACGAACGGGACAACCACCAGGAAGAGTAGGTCGAGCACGGAAAAAGCAAGCATGAATGCCCGTCACGAAGCCGCTTGGCCGACAGCCCGGAGCCCGCAGTCTAGCTCTGTGCACCGGCTGCGGGGTGACTCGGCGGTGAGCAGTGAGAGGAGCGGTGGGAAGGTATCTTGGTACTCATCACGTGAGCACGTGTCTTTGACCTGCTGAGTCAGGCCGAGCGGCCATCCGGGCGTGTCACAGGCGCACCCAGCAAGGTACCTGGGCCTGCACCTCAGAAACCTGCATCCCGCCGGTTTTCGTCTGCTCTGACATCAGCGTGAGCTTTCGAGTCACCCACGACCCCGAGAAACACCGTCGATGAGGACATCGGTCGAATAATACTAGTATATTCTCCCTGAGAGGCGATGTGTGTTGTCTGGATTGAATTTCTGACCCCCCTTCCCGGCCATCCGAGGATTGCCCCATCGCGGGTGATTGACGTGGCTGTACCCGAAGACGCTCTTTTAGCGAGCCAAAGAGCGGCAACGTGGGTTCCAGTAAGCATGGAAGGTTCACTTGGAATGCGGTTTTTTAGGGGATCGTCCATGGCCACAGGGGATCCTGAGAGGATTAGTTCAGTGGGGACTCCGCTGTTAGACGCGGAGGACAGGAGGGGGAGAGGAGGGGGACATGGATTGGAACGAAGAATGAGCACGAGAACAGGCGAGAGAGAAAAAAAAACTGAAAAAAAACGCGCTGTAGACCGCGTAACCCGCACTTGGGCGGCGCCCTTCTGCGCCCGAGGGGTACATGCGATACACCACTGAAGGCCGTGGTGGGTACTTGGAGGGTACCTGGAGGGGTACGGCGACTGATGTGATGGCCCGCAGTCTATCGTGCTCCAACCGCTGTCCAACAAGGTACCTTTTGTAAGAGTTTCATGGGTAATTCGGTAGGCATCCAGGTATCTCCCCCAGTACCTCGGCCTCCCTCCACAGCAGGCATCCTCCACTGGGCGCACCCGCTGCCAACGCTGTTCAGCGTGTGTGTGTGTCGGGTGGGCGAGTGACAGAGTGCCAGTGTGACTTCCCACCCCTCGTCAGGTACCTCACCCATTGCACCTTCCCTCAGTGTCGTCCGGCCCGCCGCGTGTACCATATGCAACCACCGACACTCCCACCACACCTCGCACCTCGCATCGTCGCAGCCCTCATACTCCGGGCATCTCTTTCTCCTCGTCACCTCTCTCCCGCCCTTCTCTCCTCCCCCGTCGCTTGCCTTCAATCGCCTGGCGTCGCCGTTGTGTCGCCCATCATCTGTTATCATCACCGCCCACCCCGCCCGTCGCGTCTGGGCACACACCGCGTCCGCCTGTTGTTGTTCCTCGTTCAGTCATCCGGCGGCGCATGTCCACCGCCATGGACCCTGCTCCGATCCCTCCACGACCGGGAGACCTGCACGCTTCCGACCGCGACCACTTCAAATTGCACCCGTCTGCAGCCCTGTCGGACGTGAGGTTACCGCCGAATAACGTCCCTCGTCGGGTCCTGCCAGAGACGGCCCGCTCGCCGACCACGTCGACCGACGCGCTCCCACCCACCGGCGACGCCGCCGTATCGACCTCGGCCGACGCGGCTGCGAACCACCACAGCCACCAACATCCACAACAAAACTCTCAAGCGAACCCTATCTCCCGCCCATTAGACTCTCACCCGACGGCAAGAACATCAACTGCACCCTCTGCGCCCGCCCAAGACCCGCCGTCCGCCCTCCGCCGACACATCTCCTCCGTCCACTCCCAGGACTCCAACATGTCTGCCGAGTCCGATAACGTGTTTACGCCGCCGGCGAGCCAAGGCGAGAGGCCTGGGGGGAGCACCAACGGCCACAATTCCAGCCAGGAGTCCCAACTGCTACAGCTATCACACATCGCGGCCGCCCAGGACAAGTTGGCCGAGGGCGACGCCGCTGCCACGTCGCGGAAACGCATGGCCGACGGCATGGTCAAGGAAACCACCTCTCCCGCCCGTATAGGCCACTCCAGGAACACGAGCACGGCGAGTATGGCGTCCACGACAGCCAGCACCATTGGCGATGTAAGTTGATCCTCCCCACCACGTACGGCAGCAGCCATTCTGACCCACAAACCTCAGGACCTCAAGACGCGACTCACGTACGCCTTGCTCAAAGTGAACAACGGCTGGCAGACTCACTCGATAGACGAGGTCGAGAGCATGGCCTCCCAGGCCGCCTCTCCCACCTCGACCCATTCCACGTTACACGGTCGCCAAGACTCTTCAGCAAG
Source organism: Colletotrichum brevisporum (assembly GCA_030770045.1). NCBI lineage: Eukaryota > Fungi > Ascomycota > Sordariomycetes > Glomerellales > Glomerellaceae > Colletotrichum > Colletotrichum brevisporum. The sequence goes on along the minus strand of JAUGSI010000001.1, from coordinate 9,656,612 downwards.
CCCGAGGACAAACATGGCTCTCTACGCCCCTGCCAGTGCGGCGACGACTGCCAGCTCGAATCCGAGCCCTGCAACTTACGAGGCTTTCTGGAAGGAAGGTCAAACATCGCAGCAAAACTCGGCCTCCCCGCCGGCCCCCTCCCGGAACGCTGCTACTCTCGCGCCCCCAGCACCCATTCAGCCGGCTTCGCGCCCCTTGGCTTCTCACAACCCGCGCCGGAACTCGAATCCTCGCTACACGCCGACCCTCCTCTCGCACTCCCATAGCGCGTCGCCGCATACCCCAGGCCAGCAGAGCATGCACGCGACACCCTCCCAGAGGCCGCTCATCGATCCCATCCTCTTCTCCCCCCACCAGAACGTCCGCGAGCAGGACGCCATCGAGACGCTCCTCTTCATGAGAAGCCCTGGAAACTCGGCCAACTTGAAGCACAGCTACTCCCCATCCGTCGCTTCCAATCTCACCCCCCGCCATGCGCTACCCAGTTCCCAGCCGCGCAAGAGCTTGCCGTCACAACGACCGATCCCGCAGAAGCGCGTGGGCTTCGAAAAGAGTCCCAGTGGTATGACGACCGTGAGCGACATGGACGTCGACATGGATTCCCCACAGTCTCGCGGCCCCATGCGAAGGCGTATCAACGGCAGCGCTAGCTTCTCGGCCGGCACCACTCTGCGTCCGCAGCTGTCGCTTCCCGCGTCCTTGAGCAGCACCTCGCGGCCAAGGCCACGGTTAGCGGACGCCGACATTGATCGCATGATTGAGCAGGCCGCCCGAGGGGCCGACAGCTCGGACGACGATGACGAGATCGAGATTCCGGCAAGCAACAGGCCAGAAGGGACCGTTGGTACATGAAGCTGCATCCATGCTCTTTTTGTTTTTTTGCAGGACGGCTTCATTACCAGTCCCTTTTTCGGCTTGTTTTACCTAGTACCACTTCCGAGATACCTCACTAAGCGAGTTGTGAAGCGTTACGAGGACCGTGGATGATGATGACGACCTTTCTTTTGTCGCCCGGGAACGCGTACATATACATATATATATCTATCTGCATCGGGTACAAGGCGTACTTTTGGCAGGGGAGGTTGCTGGCTTTCCATGGCACGGCTTTTTTTTACGTCTACCGCTCATCCTCGCGTGCGCGCGGGGATAGGGCCCATGGGGACGGCATGGCAAGCGCCACATGACCGGTGCTGCTGGTTGGGATTTTCACTAGGATCTAACTGCATCGCATGGCCAAGGCCGCATCTAGATCACGAGGTCACAGCATGTTCTCGAGTGAATCTAATCTTTTTCGTGTTATATGATTTACAGGCGCCTCTTTGAGACGCGTCATGAGTGCTGTGGTCTAAGCCAAAGTCATGAGAAGCTACTAGTACAAAGCATGATCTTGTCCCCAATGTCCATCAACAGTACCCAACCAAGTGCCAATCCAAGCAGGTGTAACAGTGTAGTACATGTATGCCACGCAGAACCATCCCATCCAGAACGCCAAATCATTTCATTCCAAGACTTCATGATTGCCGGTGACTGTCCGCTCACCAGCCGGGCCCGCCGTGGTGGCCATGGTGGCCGTGATGTCCGCCGTGGTGACCGTGGTGCCCGTGGCCGCTGTGCTTGCCACCGCCCATCAGGGATCCTACGAACCCACCGAACCCGCCGGAGCTGTGGTGTCCGCCATGGTGCCCTCCGCCGTGGTGCGGGGGCCCGTGGTGAGGAGGTCCGAAGTGAGGACGGGGCGGGCCGTGGTGGTGATGATGATGGCCGTAGTGCGGGGGAGGCGGCGGAGGCGGAGGGCCGTGGTGATGCCCGTGGTGTCCGTGGTGATGGGAATGGTGATGACTACCACCGCCGTGGTGATGGCTCCCCGACAGCCGGTGCTCGATCTTGTTCGCGACGACGGCGCCGCCCAGAGCACCCGCGACGGCGCCCAGCGTGCCGCCGAGGAACTTCTTGCCCGCGTAGCCTCCCGCCGCGCCGCCGCCGATGGTGGAGATGAGCCCCCGCTCGCCGTCCGCTGCGGAGCTGCTGGGGTCCGAGCTGCGGCTCCTGTTGTGCCCGTTGCCGTAGGGCGAGCGGGAGCGCGGGCGGCTGCGGGAGGAGGACGTGGCGGAGCCGGGGCGGTCGAGGTCCGGGTAGTAGCCGGCCTGGGAGACCAGGGGCGCGGAGAGGTGGGTTTTCGACTTGGAGGAGGAGGAGGAGCCCGGGGTGTGGGTGTTTTGGCGGGTGCCGCCGTAGTAGTCTTGTGCTGACATGGGAGTGTTGTTTGATGTGTGTTTGTGTGCTGTATGTATGGTGATACTGTCGATCACGGTTCGTGGGTATCGTTTTAAGAGTTGTTGATGGGGGGAGTAGACAGGTGTAAGAGAAGGAGGGGGGAGGCAAGCAAGCTTAAGTATTCCAGCATGTTCGCATCAACGATTAATAAAAAGAATAAGTACCAAAAGCTTAGACGGATGACACGACAAGCTTTCCAACATGACAGATCCCGGGCAGCGCTGGGGCGGAGGCTCGGCTCATTGCGTATACATACTCACAACCATCACCTAGGACAAGGTACCGTCGACTTTCACCGGGGTGGACACACACGCGCTCTCTCTCTCTCTCTCCACACTGTCTCTGAAAACGAATACTGATTTGTTTGTTTTCCCTGCGTGTTCTGTACGTTACGATACTCTCACCACTGGTAGTCCAACTGCCACGGCAACAATGTGACAGACAGTCAGTTCACCCCTCGGCTCGGTTGGACGCCTTGTTGTTTCGTCCCTTGGCATTCAGCCGTCTGGTTCGAGGGACGCTAAAAGCACCGAGACAAGAAAAACAGGTCACGATCACCCTCCCTCAGGCATCCGGGTCACGGGCTTCGTTTCTTGTTGGTTTGGCTGCACGTCATCGTTGCACACGGGAGAGGTGAGAAGTGCGTGCAGCTGACCTTTCCCTCAAAAGTACGGTACCACGGTAAGGCAGAGAGCGCAACAGGGGGGGACGGAGAGCGGCCCCGGTGGCTCGGGAGCGCCAGGGGGGGAGTTGAGGGTGACGAATCGCTGGGCGTTTTTTTTCCTTCGTTCTCTCGGGGCGGGGGAGATGCGAGATGGAGATAAGGAAGCGAACGGACCCTCGGGAGTCGGAGCGGGGGGTGCTACGGGTACCCAAGGTCGTGTAACTTCGGGAGGGCGGGGCACCTGCGCCCCGCCACGTGACTCCACTTCGTCGGCTCGTCGGCGTTAGCAGATTTCGGTGAGTCCGGCGAGGGATTCTTATGTAATCACTCTTTGGCATGTATCGATTCTTCGTCCTTCATTCAACCGTCACATCATCATCATCATCATCATCGCCAACATCACAGCCATACTCGATGTTACAAGCCACAATGAACTGCCTGTAAACACGCACACACAAGCTCGTCAGAGAATGAGGCTCAGCCATCACCAAAAAGCTTCTTTCCACGGCAGTGGCCATGCACCTTGAGCTTACTCATGGCATCTCGGCTGTTAGTTGCCGTATAGCCGCATCTAACCTTTCCGTCCCAAAATCTTCGAACCTCTCAGCCTTGGCCTCCCAGGCGGCACTGTCGTCGCAGACCGCGTCAGAGTTCGGCGCATGGAAGAATACCTTGTTCCTTCTGTCCATGGTTCCTTTCGTCAGAACCTTGGGAGGTTCTCCACGGCTTGACTGCCAAGACGGCTCCGGCTTCTCGTGCTTTAGACTCCCACTCCAACATCATCAATTGTCCAAATTGAGGCCCCCGCTTTCTTCTGGAAAATGTCCTTTAAACACTTTTAGGCTGCACCCATATCTCGAATATCGACGCCTTGCTGGGAGAAGGAACAGGGAACATGGTCGCATTACTCATGCTACGCCCCAAAATTCCAGGCGAATCGGGACCCACTGCGCCACACGGCACGCCGGAAGCCCTCCCACATTCCCGAACACGGGACCCACCTCCGGCATCGCGGCCTCCGCGCCCAGGAGTCGCCCATGTTCCTCCCAGAACGAACCATCACGTTTCGCCAAGGCACTCGGCCCGGTAATCGTAACTCCAAATGACTTTATTCAATGTGTACCACTGGGGTACGCTATACGCATCTCTTCCGCGTCACGACCAGCTCCCCCTCCAGCCGGATGTCCCTGCTCGACGCGCCGACCTTGACAGCAAAGGTGCCGACGGGGACGACCCAGTTCTGCCGCGCGACGTCCCAGTAGCTGAGGTCCTTGCGCCGGAGGACGAACGTCGCCGTCCCGGACTCGCCCGCCGCGAGCCGCAGCTTCTCGAACCCGCGCAGCTGCTTCGGGGGCGCTGCGGGGGCGCTGTTTGGCAGGCTGACGTACAGCTGCGCGATCTCGGCGCCGTCGACCGATCCGCTGTTGGTCACCCGGGCCGTCACCGTGGCCACCTCCTCGAAGAGGTCCGCCCGCCCGCCGGGGACCGTCTCGCCCACCGCTGGGCCCGACGTGGCCGTCGACGTGACGGTGATGTCGGAGTAGGTGTAGTTGGTGTAAGCTGGTGATTTCCTCTCTGTTAGCCCCGTCTTCATTTCAAGTGAAAGGAAAGAACGCAAGTGTGCAAAACTTACAAAGTCCAAAGCCGAAATCGTACCGCGGCTCGATGTTGGCCGCGTCAAAGTGGCGGTAGTCGATGTAGAGGCCCTCGGAGAAGTCGTCGTCCCCCCGGGTCACGGCCGTGCCGTAGTCCTCGGCGCTCTTGCCGATGGTGTACGGCAGCTTTCCGTTCGGGTTCGTGGCGCCCCAGAGGACGTCCACGAGCGCGTTGCCCGCCTCCTGCGACGGCAGGCCGGCCCACACGACGGCCTTGACCCCGGGCTGCGCGAGGACCGTCTCGAGGATGACGGGCCCCGTGCTGTGCACCACCACCACGACGTTGTCGTTGACGGCGGCCACCGCCCGCACGAGCTCGTTGCCGTCGTGCCACGGGTCCAGGTTGTTCCTGTCGCCCTGGTTGCCGTCGACGGTGAGGTACCCCTCGCCCGAGTCGGACGTGATGAAGACGAACGCCGCGTCCGCGCCGCCGGCCGCCGCGGCGCCCTGCCCCGCGTCGTCGGTGCTGCTGGCCGCCACCTCGGTGCCGTCCTGCTCCGCCCGGGCCCGCATCGCGTCGAGCGGCGCCACCAGGTACGGGTACTCGACCGTGCCGGACCCCCACCCCATGCCGAGCGTGCCGACGTTGCAGCTGCGGTCGACGCACGCGTTGATGCCCTCCGGGTTGTTGACCGACGACGACCCGATCACGGCGATCTTGGCCGGCGCCCTCAGCGGCAGAACGCCGCCGTCGTTCTTGAGCAGCACCGTGCCGTCCCGGGCCACGGCCCGCACGTTCTCCTTGTGGTCCGCCTGCACGTCCCTGCTCAGGTCGACGGCCGGGTACCCCCGGTCCTGGCCGAGGAGGTACCACGCCGCGAGGATGCGGCGCACCTTGTCGTCGACCGTCGCCTGCTCGACGCGGCCGTCGTCGATGGCCGCCTGGAGCTGCGGGCCCCAGAGCACCGTGCCGCCGTTGAAGTCGCTGCCGGGCATCATCATGTCCAGCCCGCTGTTGGCGCCGCTCGCGGTGCCCGTCGTCGCGGCCCAGTCCGTCATGACGTACCCGGGGAAGCCGAGCTCCTGCTTGAGGAGCTTGTTCATGACGGCGTCGTTCTCGCACGCCCACGTGCCGTTGACCCTGTTGTACGAGCACATGACGGACGCCACGTCGGCGCGGACGGCCTCGGCGAACGGCCAGAGGTAGAGCTCGTGCATCGTGCGGTCGTCGACGTTGCTGCTCAGCGTCTCGCGGTTGACCTCCTGCTCGTTGACGATGTAGTGCTTCGCCGTCGCCTGCACGCCCGCCGACTGCATCCCCTCGACCGTCACCGCCGTCGCGACGCCCATGAGGTACGGGTCCGGGCCGAACCCCTCCCAGTTGCGGCCCGCGGCGGGGATCTTGCCGAGCGCGCCGCACGCCGGGCCGAGCATGACGTGCACGCCGAGGTTGCGGGCCTCGGTCGCCTTGTACGCGGCGCGCTGGCGGATGAGCTCGACGTCCCAGGTCGAGGCGGCCTGGATGCCCGGGGTGAAGGCCGTGACGCTCTCGGCGTAGCGCACGCCGAGGGGCCCGTCCTGGAGGCAGAGCTGCGGGTAGTCGATGGAGGGCGCCGGGCTGGTGTTGCCGACGCAGGGGCCGTTGCCCCAGCCGCCGCCGCTGACGATGCCGATCTTCTCGGACTGCGAGAGGCGGGGGATCGCCGCGTCGGCTTTGGCGTAGGCCGCCTCCCACTCGGCGGAGAGCTGGGGGCCGGAGCCCGGGGAGGACTCCTGCGCGCCGGCGAGCGTCGCCGCCGCGGCCAGGGCTGCGAGCTTTGAGATGTGCATTGTGGAGGGGAGGGAGGGGAGGGAGGGAGGGAGGGAGGGAGAGGGCCTGACGCGTGAGGGTCAGAAACACTTCCCTTTCCCGGGGGATCACCGCCGGCACGGCGTATTTATACTTGCTCCTGATAAAGTTTGTCAACTACACACACTCGTCCACGGTGGAGACGGACGACGCAGCACGCGAGCGACAGCTCTCAGGAGAGTGCCAGCTCATCCACCACCTCTTCCCCACCTCTCTCTCTCTCTCTCTCTCCCTCTCTCTGCAAGGACGATCGGCTTCTTTCGATTTGGTCGAGCCCCGCCGACCGGTGGTCCAGCCAAGCTGCCGAGGAGGAGGCAAGCCGTCCATCCGGCAAAGACGGTAATGCAGAAGAACTTGTTGATGATCTCATGACCAGGGGGCAGGAGGAAGCGGAAAGGCCGGGCGGGCTCGCTCGTAGTTCCAGCGAAAGCTGCACGGCGAGCTATTGGAGATGCAAGCATCTGGACGTTGGACATCTTGGCGTGCGCGCTGCGCGTGAGGACGCCACGTCGAGACATTTTCCTCTCCCCCGCATGTTCCCATGACGAGAGTCTTGGTCAGTAGTATCATTCGACCTGGCATGGTTCCCCGTCCCGGCCGTCCAATTAGAGAAAGCTGTTCGTCCCGTGAGAGAGGCTCGTCGTCATTTCCCTCCCCCAGGCCATCGCGGCATCCCCATCCCCACACTGACTGGCCAACTCACGTCTCATGGCGGTGGCAGCTTCTTCCGACGGCGGTAATAGGCATGAGATCGGCCCGACCTTGTTGGCCGCGCAGACGTCGCGCAGCTCTACTTTTCGTCTTTTTGCTGCATGTGTGCATCGTTGGGTTACATCTGATCTCTTGGGGGACGGGGTAAGAATGGCCAGATTACCGGGGTTGCTGTCGTTGTTCGATGAGGGGAAGGTCCCGGTTGGAACGAAAAGGCAAATATTTCCCCGCGAATGGGTGGTCTCGACGGGATGTTGTGGTTAAACGTCGGTCCTTCTTTCTTTTGGGGGGTGGAAGAAGAAAAGGGCAAGAATACAAAATGAAAAAGGCAAGGGAAATGCCCCCCCAAGAGCTTTGACGACGGTTGAATGAACGGGTCCTGTGTCGCCTAGATGACGTTGTCAACTTAAACATATTAATATAATACCGGCCCGCCGCACCCCCGCATATCGTCTCTGCCGCCCGCTTGGCTCGGGGGTGAGCTTCCAGGGCGGGGAAGAAGAGGGGGAGGGGGGCGGGCGGCAATTCGGCGGGCGCGCATTTCCGGTAATTTCTCTGTCGGTCGAAAGAGCGCAAGTGTGACGGGGAAATTGATTAATATTCAGGAGCTGCGGAACCAACCTCTGCGTGTTTATGGGTGTTTGCTTGCTGTTCACGGGCGGATGCGGAAGATGTCGCCGGCCTCCGTCGAAGTTGGAATCATGTCCCGTAGGTACAGGGACAAGGAGCCACGACTAGTCAGGGGACGGGTGGCTCAGTAAACACAGTTTGAACCTTCACCGAGTCAAATCGGCATTGCTTGATATCCCGTCGGCCGAGGGGACTCAGTACCCCGAAACGAATGATACGGTGCCAAAGTGCCAAGAGTACTAGGAAAGCAAAACTTGTCATGTGGAAACGCAACATTATCATGGCTGGCGGGTCCGGTCAAGTCCTACCGTTGACCTCATTCAGGAGAGACGTCGGAGACTTTGAAAACGTCAAACTGAGGCAAATGGTTGGTAAGACTCCTTGGTCCCGGACATACGAATAGGAGGATCTGGTCCATGGCGCGAGAGGTCAATAAAAGCTCCATTTGTCACTTGCGCGTTTCTACAATGTTCTAGCTGCAGTGTATCGCCATCTCATCTTGATAATCGCTTTACCTCGCTGAGTCTTCGAGACGACATATTGGTCGGCGGCAGCCAAAGGATGTTTCCTTGCACGAGTGAGCTTGAGCTGTATGATCACAGCGCCTTTAGGAGCTCACGCAAAAGCTCACTCCCCGTTCGATGTTTGTTTGACGCTTCTTGCTTCGAGTGTAAATGTCAAGCTCCCAGGAGTTTCTCACAGAAAACGTTTGGTCGTGATTGCTTCAATAGAGTAGGAGTCTGTCTCATAATTCGACAGCAGTGGTTACGCATCAGCGTACCACGAGTGAGGTGCACTTACGGTCTCTTCTCTAGACATCCTAGAAAAACAGAATCAACTATTCCACGAGGCTGGCTGCCCCAAAGTGCCACAACTTGAATCGTCCCATGCTAACAATATCGGCAAATTTCGAAGTGAGTTACCGACAACCTGCCAGACTTTCCTATCGCGCGGTTGAAAGCTGGAGGGAAAATAATCAAGTACTAACAAAGCAGTGTCTGTCTATCACAGCTCTTCTATGTACGGAATAAAACGCTCAAATACTCTAGAGTGCGGCAACTACAGGCCTGGACGAGTTAACATAGTTTTCAACAAGGTTTTTGTCTGGGCTGGCGAGACGAGACGACTGGAGTAGACAGAGTAGAGGCAGAAAAACATCGGATTGGCTGTGTCTCTCCCACCCGGAAGTCAGTTTTGGAAGTTGCAAAAAGGAAATACGTCTGCGACGAAGGCAAAAGAAATGAAGATGCGGCCAGTGTGGATTGAACACACGACCTTCAGATTAAGTGATTGAAGTTGACTTCAGTCTGACGCTCTCCCAACTGAGCTATGTCCGCCACGATCTTCGAAAACTCCCGCAACTCCACTCACCAAGTGGCTTCCAAGTGCACGCGGCGTGTGTGGGGGGCGGAACCACCCCCCCAGCGCGCCCCAGTTCCCGAAGCCGAACAACCGTCCATCCACAATCAGTGGGCATCAACTCTCGGTTGTCATGAGGAGGATGCGAAACCCAGTTTCCTCAACACTCTGCGTTTATCAGCAAAGTGACTCAGTCAAAAGCCGTATCGGCTAGCCTCGGGCGCGCGATGCAGCTAGAAGCCGCATTTTGGGATTCGCAGGGTTCAAAAGCACCCCAAAACCCTTGCTCGCGCCCTTATTGTGACTAGCAGGTGGGTAAATCGTGGGCGTAGAGAGGTCGCGGAACGGGACCGCGCTGCATCTCATTCAACCGAGCTAGTCATACTACGGATACCACTAACACCTAATCCCATCTCAACATAGTTCAAACCCCGTATCGAACTGTGACTCAATTAAAGCCAAGACTCATAAACGACAGGTTTGAAAGTCTATAAGTATCATAGTAAATCATCGAGACAGAAACTCAATTGACTTTAGCATTCATCACGACTCGATTCATCTGAAAGTGGCCGTTGCACCTCAACTCCCAGAGCTTCATTGTTACATCATCTCTCTTACACACCAAGCTCGGTAGTCATTGATACATCATCGACATCATGGGCGATTTCGTCGAGGATAATACGGCCAAGCCTCAATCTTCGCTTCCGGCTTTCGGCAAGACGTTCCTCAAGGAGTTCCTCTTCGACCCTTCCTACCGCAACCTCAACCATGGTGAGATCACATGCCATCCATGGCTTGACCCCGCTCCTCTGGCCTCTCTCTAATACTGAAGTTCACCAGGCTCTTTCGGCACCGTCCCCCGCCCCGTCCAGGCCGCCCTGCGCTCCTACCAGGACGAGACCGAAGCCCGCCCCGACCAGTTCATCCGCTACACCTACCAAGACCGCCTCAGGGAGTCCCGCCAGGCCGTCGCGGAGCTCGTAAACGCGCCCCTGTCGACCATAGTCTTCGTCCCCAACGCCACGACGGGCATCAACACGGTCCTCCGCAACCTGGCCTGGAACCCGGACGGCCTCGACGAGATCCTCTGCTTCTCCACCATCTACGGCAGCTGCGGCAAGACCATCGACTACATCGTCGACACCCGCGGCGGCCTCGTCTCCTCCCGCGCCATCCCCCTCACCTACCCCCTCGAGGACGACGAGATCGTCGCCCGCTTCCGCGGGGCCGTCGCCGCCTCCCGCGCGGAGGGCAAGCGGCCCCGCATCTGCCTCTTCGACGCCGTCACCAGCCTCCCCGGCGTGCGCTTCCCCTTCGAGGCCCTGACGGCCGCGTGCCGCGCCCTCGGCGTCGCGAGCCTCGTCGACGGCGCCCAGGGCGTCGGCATGGTGCCCTTCGACCTCTCCGCGCTCGACCCGGACTACTTCGCGTCCAACTGCCACAAGTGGCTGCACGTCCCGCGCGGGTGCGCCGTGTTTTATGTCCCCGAGCGCAACCAGCACCTCATGGCGTCGACGGTGCCGACCTCGCACGGCTACGTGCCGCGCTCCAGCGGCGCGGGGACGAGGTTCAACCCGCTGCCGGCGTCGACCGACTCGGCCTTCGTGGCCAACTTCGGCTTCGTCGGGACGTACGACAACAGCCCCAACCTGTGCGTCAAGGACGCCATCGCGTGGCGCAGGAGCGTCGGCGGCGAGGAGAGGATCCTCGAGTACACGTGGACGCTGGCCAAGGAGGGCGGCAAGAAGGCGGCCGCCATCCTGGGCACGTACGTCCTCGACAACAAGACCGAGACGATGACCAGGTGCAGCATGGTCAACGTGGCGCTGCCGATGGTGATGAGCGAGACGGCGGAGGCGCCGTCGACAAGCCCGGACGGCACGGTGACGGTGCCGCTCGGGGACGCCCGCGCCGTGGTCGGCTGGGTCGTGGAGACGCTGCTCGCGGAGTACCGGACGTTCGTCGCCACGTACTGGCACGGCGGGCGCTGGTTCGTGCGCGTGAGCGCGCAGGTGTACCTCGAGGAGGAGGACTTTGAGTGGATCGGGCACACGATGAAGGAGATCTGCCAGAGGGTCGGGAAGCACGAGTACAAAGCCAAGGCGGAGGAGATGGCGAAGGCTGCCGAGAAAAGCAGCTGAGCTGCACGAGGTGTCAGATAGTTTCATGAATTTCTAATTTTTCACATCTTGATCATGTTTAGTTTAATAATGGGCCTCCTTTGTGAGGAGACGTTGTTACTTTTCAATCACGATGCCATTCATTTACTATGCCGGCTAGATAAGCTCAGTTACATCTAAGCTGAGAATGAGAATCCACCACCGTCTTGTTGATATTTGCCGCTGTAGGAGATAGGAGAGAAAAAAGAATAGTCGAGGGTGTCGTCTCAGACGCTCATGACCACTGCGATTAACATGGCTTGGAGGACAGCTATTAAGCCCCCGATCGCAGCCACGGACCTGCGCTCGGTCCCGGACGTCTTCGTCGAGCCGGCGTTGATGTTGGTGTCCCTGGAAGAAAAAAAACCACGAGTGAATCCTTGATGCCTTTTGAACAAGATAGAGAAATGAAGAGATGTTTTTCTTCTTGTTTTAAGGGTTGTGTTCGCGACCTCGGGCATTTCGGGCTCGGTGGTGAGATTGCTTACGCCGCTGCGCCCGGTGCGGCCGGAGCCGCCGCCTGTTGGCTGTTCACGATGTGCTCGGCCATGCCCAGGGACATGTTGCCGCCGTTGAAGGCGACGAATTGCGACTTGAACATGATGTCTCCGTAGATCTGGAGCCTCGAGGTGGTGGCCTGCAGGCCTCCGAAGCAAGCTGAGACGAACAACCGCGGTTAGCCTTTGCGCTTATATACAAGCATCATGTCCTAAAACATCGGGGAGCTAGAAGAGGGGAAAGCTTACTCTGAGCATCGACCTGGGCAAAGTTAATATCGCTGCCCTTGACACGGGCCATGTAGACGCCGCCAATGTCCATCATGAGGTCGGGGAGCTGGGCGTTGCAGGGGAAGGTGACGCCGCCGACGGTCTGGTCGTTCTTGGCGCCCTGGACCTGCTCGTAGTAGGCCTGGACCATGGGGGGGTTGGCCAGGATGAGGGTGGTGCCGGTGTCGGCGATGGCCTGGGCTCCCGGGGTGCCCATCTGGACCTGGCCGCCGGCGACCTGGAACTTCTCCGAGGTGAACTGCCAGAAGCCGCTGGTGGTGTTGACGGGGATCCAGGCCATCTGGCCGGTGAACTTGCTGTTGTCGATGCGGCCGAACTCGTAGGCGCCCACGGACTTCTTGCGGAGGTCGGCGGTGAAGACGGGCTCGGCGAGGCTGGGCATGACGTTGTCGAAGAAGGTCTTCTGGGCCTGGGGCTTGACGGTGTTGAGCTTGGAGAAGGCGAGGCCGAGGAGGCCGTTGTTGGCCGTGTCCTGGACGAACTGCTGCGAGACGGCGGTGGCCATCTCGACGGCCTGCTTCTCGACGACGGCGCCGCCGATGTCGACGCGGTCGGTGCCGACGACGCCCTGGGCGCCGGAGCCGTCGCCGTAGCGGATGCTGAAGGAGTTGCCGTCGAGCATCGCCGCCGTCTGGCTCTTGCTGGGGTCGTACAGCTGGTGGCCCTGCTGGGACGTGGCGTCCAGCATGGAGGTGAACACCCACAGGTCCGAGGAGCCCGAGTCGAAGTCGACGTTGACCTCCTGGCCGCCGATCTTGATGGGCGAAACGTACTCGACGTCGTTGCGGATCGGCGTGGCGGTCACGAGGCCGGTTCCGGGCTGGCCGGCCGCGGCGCTCTGGTTCGTCGCGCTCTCGGCGAGGGACTTGAAGCCCTCCGCCTGAGGGGGCTGGGGGTTCTTGGCGGCCTGGGCCTCCATGGCGTCGAGCAGGCCCTGCGGGATGGGCATGCTGAACTTCCGGTACGCCTTGATCAGTTGCCTCGGTCCATCGTGGCCCTTGAAGTTCTCGTTGGGCACTCGGGGAACGAGGAATGAACGCTTCTGGATGTTACCGCGCTTCTCGACGGGGGAGGCGTCGGCCACGGCCAGGAGGCCGAAGAAGAGGACCAGCGACCGCAACACGGATGGCTCCATGATGTCTGATTTCTTCTTTGTCTATTGTCCGTCACCAGGACAACTCTTGTATGAGATGGAAAAAGATGGAACAAAAACAAAACCACACCAGGTGGCTTGGGGGAATCGTCAAGGAAGGACAAGAGCTATCACCAGGAGCTCTCAGGTATCAAAATGAGAAGATATTAAGAGTTCACGAATGAATGGAACTGGTGACCAGGGCGAGAAGCACAGCAGATGGCCAAGAAGAGAATAGTGACCCAGGACGAAAGGGAAAAGAGGTAGGAGAGGAGGGAAAGGAAAGCAGATAGGGCGAGTTAATGTTCAAAGCAGGAAACTCAAGAGATGGCGACTGACACCTAGGGAAAACCCGAAGCGAGGATTATACATGTCGCAAAAAATGGGACGACGACGTCGTGCGCTCGTTGCTTGGAGGCGCTCCAGGCGGGCCAAGTCTCAAGAGATGTGATGCCCTGGTCGCAGATTGACCCGCCCAACGAGGGCGTGCGCGTCCATGTCAGGCCGGGCAGGCCCTGATACAGGACGGATCTCGCGCTGGGCCGACCGGTCGAACTACTGCGAGGGACTGACTGAGGGCTGGGCGGCAAGGGCGAGGTCGAGAAGGGCGAAAGGGGGTGTGCGTCGTTGGGATCAGAGGTCCAGTTCCCTCCCACCCGCCTCCGTCCCTCCCGCCAGTCGGCACCCAAGACACGAGTTGCGGCAACGGTGTGGATCTGGCAGCGTGTTTGGAACCTTCCGAATACGTCGAGGAGAGAGCAGATCGGTAGCAAGCAGGGAAACCCTCCTTACCCCACAGCGAGCCAAGCTGCGGTGCAGAACAGGGATACCGGTAGATCGATGCCGGGAGACTAGCGCAGGGGCTGTGGGTTAAAGTGTATGGGCACATGTAAGTGTGTGTGTGGGAAGGGGGGGGGGGGGGGGGTGTCGAGGATGGGGGTACGGAGCAAGTGACGGTTGGCTCTCTCTGTGCGTCTTTCTCCCTCTCGCTCTGAGCCTCCTCGCCACTGGTTGGGTGTTGTCTGTATCCCATATTGAAGGCCTGAGAGAGCCAAGAGTTGCTAGTGCTTCGGATGCAAAGTCTGCCAGACCGCAACAACTTGTTGACTCGTTTGCGAGTGAGGTCCCATTTAGCTCAACCTGCTTAATTGCTGCCTTGTGTTGCTTTGCAGATGAGCCGCAGTAATACAATCCTTGTTCCTCCTCCTCCTTCTTACGGGTCAGATGAGATGGGTGTTGTGCGTAATGAGGGACCTTCAGAACCCTAAGACGGTGGAAGGGCCGCTGTCAAACTGCTTCCTCGGCGTCAAGACTACTACTGTTGGGCTCCTTTGGAGAGGCCAAGCCTTTTCGTTTTGTTTTGGTGGACTAAGAGGGTGGTAGCGTCGTGCTCGAGAGGCCACAAGCGCCGCAAGCCAAGAAAAACCAAGCACTCGGGATCTGCTAGCCGGGCCGTTGCATCTTCTCCAGTCCTCGTGCAGTGGCCAAACAATCTGCTCTTCCCCCTTACTCCACCGAACGGCGTTGATGAGCCGAACGCGCGAAGGGACTGGATGCCGTCGATCCAGAAGCTTGACCTGCTGCTGCTGCTGGGTCTACGGTTACACTAGTGTAAGTCAGCATGGCTAAGCATTTAGACGAAGTAACATGTAGAGCATTGAGGCCCACGTTCGTCTCCACAAGGCTTATTCCAATTATTATTCCCACTGCTGCGCTGCAAGTGGTGGCATGGCATGGTCATGGTTGGACGGACGCCATATGCTGGCTTCGCAGCTGCGGGAGCCGACTTGGGGCGGTTGCTTCTTGCCCTCTTCCCTTCTTCCATTTCTTCAGATCAAACAATGACAAAGAGGGACGGTGAATATCCGACGAGGAGGAAGCTCGAAAGTGAAGGGAAAGGAGGGAAGAGAAAGCAGCAGTGCTGCTATTCTTGGCGACATGTGTGGCACGGCAATCCTTCCACATCTTGGTAACGAACCGGGTTTCCACCTGCCGATGCGACTCGTCTCCTCCCCCCCTCCCCATGTCGGTTGGAAACGAAAGGCAAAAGAGGGAGTTTCTGTGACCGGGGGCAGGCGGAACGGTGGTCGATACGTATGTCACGTTCCCACAGTTGCAACATGGCAGAGCAGAGCCGAGCAGGGGGAGGGGGGTCGAGCGCGGGAGAGCGGCGGCGAGAGAGATGGGTGGATGGTCGAGTGAGAGTCTCGACATACCTAGTGTACTACACTTTGTGGTGTAGACACACCGTGTTGAATCTCGTCATTGGGTTTCTCGCAGTCTTGGCGTATGGCAATTCAGCCTTCGCAGTTGTTTCCGCTTGGCGTTTCAGCGATCCCCATGGTTGCTCTCCCGCCGCTAGTCGATTCCTCGCCTCTTGAGATATGCGTGGTCGTGTTCTGCCTCTCTGCCAATCTGCCTGTTCTGGTTCGCGTGCCAAGGACGATCTGCCCACGGCCCTCCCCCAGACGCTTGGCTTGCTAAGCTTTGGGCGTTGCGGATGAGGATTACCGAACATGATTAGGCCCCCATAATAGTCCCTTTCGTCGTGACCACGGCCCATCGGACGAAGAGGAAACGAGCGCCGTTGCTGAAGTGCAAAAGCCAAAACTGACATTGTTTGCGGAACTCGGGCTGCCCAGGAACAGGCTGCGGTCGTTTTCGCAATGAACCTGCCAGAGGGAGGTGACGGACGCCCCGAGCAGCAACCACACCGCAGGTTTGTGTCATGGTCATGGACGACGCTTGCCGTATTCTCTCTTTCCATGCCCCCTGGGCCGTCTGGTTGGTTTCTCAAGGTTTCTCCGTGACTGCAATCTCCTGAGCGTCTCGAGAGAAACCAGGAGGAATCGATCAACCGATACCAGAAAGTCGGCAATACGGCAGGTCAGGGGCAATTGCTGACGTATTCCCGGAAAACCGGCGAGCAGGTACACTAAGCGGTAGCCCGTTGGAAGCAGACTCGTCATGGTCGTTGTCACCTATCGTTGAAGGCGTCACCGAGACCCAATCGGTCGATAATGGCCACTACAGTCCAGGGCACTCCCTCGCCTGGTGACGGTTGATGGGTGCTGGAGCAGCGGCTTGTAGCGGTGGTGGTGGGGGCCTCCCCAGTGGACGTCCTCGAGTGGATTGGCTGACAGGCCCTGAAACAAACCACCGAACATTCTGAGACAGCGCTGTGCGGCGGGATCCCAGTCACCGGGCTCGCGCTCGTGCCGGGGGACGGACAAATATTCCGAGTGGCGCCTAGATAGGTACCTTGGTACCTTGGTACCTGAGGACCTACCTAGTGGTGTACTCTGTAGTAGTGCCGTACCTACCTTTGAGTGAGAGCAGCAAGAATGAGAGTGAGCGTGAGGGTGAGTGAGTGAGTGAGTGAGTGAGCAACTGAAAATTCTTACCGAAAAACAACCATCATCACACCTCCCTTACCAAAACATGCAAGGAAACGCCCTGGCCGTCGACAACTGGCCCTTAACGGAGACTAAGCCACCCATAGCTGGCCACCACGGGGGGACGTGTCAGGGTCGCGACGGGCCCGCGACACTGTGATTTGCAATTCCGTTTGCTCTGCTCTGCTGTGCCAGGAATGTGGCGAGGCTGCTGGGCTGAGCATCAATGAGACCTGTTTCCATTTCGTCTTTTGTGACGACGGCTGATGCACTTCGCCCCAGAAGAATCCGATTCGACGTCGCGCAGCCCGTCTTTCGGTGCTTTCGTCTCAGCGACCACGGCGAATCGCCCGATGGAACGCTTTCAGGTCTAGTTCCGTCTTCTCAGACCGGAAGTCGGTCGGTCTGTAGAGAAGACGGAGACTGAGGGAGAATATCCCATCTCTTCCACCACCCTGCTTGCTGTGAAAGCAAGAGTGTGCATGAGCCATGGAGCACGCAGGACCACCGTCCATGCCATGCCCGTCGCCGTTTGCCTTTGAATGCCATTGCAACCGTCGTAGGGCAAGACAGGCGAACTGCCCACGGTGTGGCCGGCCGCGGTGCGTTCTGAAGTGAGGAAACAGGACCCTGCGGCAAGCACACAACAAGATGAGATCAACTGTAAATTAGAGTGCCTCGTGAGTCAAAGTCAGGAGTGGGCTTCGCCGGCCGCCATCATCTGAACGGGCGCGTGCCTCGGGATATCTGGAAGTAGGTTGTCAAGTCGGAGGAAGTAACTCTAAAAGCCAACCTAAACCCGTGGTTCCTGGGAGCATGTCCAAGGGCCAGCCGTGTTGGGGCTGATTTAGGCTCGAAACGAAGACGAGCGATGATGTCGTTGAGTGCGGTGAGGGTGTCGTGCACCACCCCATAAATAATGCAACACCTTCATGTAGGGTGCCATATCAAGACGACTCGGCCGCGGGAGTTTTTAACGTTATAAATGCCCGCGCACCTGCAGTCCGACTCGTCCTTGGTATCTTGGCAGGTAAGAGATGTGAAGGTGTCGTCAGCGAGAGGGGGTTTGGAGTCAGTGACATGCAGAGCCAGAGCAGAGCCGCAAGGGGCGGAGTTTGTTTACTGCCATTCTCGTGTTCGGGATGCCCACAAGATTCGATTCGCCAAGAACGGCAGGTCAAATTTGTTTATAATACCCAGCGGCATGTGAAGCAGGTCTCTGTAAGTTCTTGGCGACGGCGTCGCACCGGCCATCCCTGGAGCTGCCGAATGGTGAGTATCGCGAGTGATGGCTGCCTCTTGGTGTTCCACCTAACCCTCGAGTTGGCCTGCGTGGGGCAAAAGCTTGACAGAGAACTGCACGCAGGGCGGCAAGTAAATAAAGCGGGCGAGAGGCAAAAAAGGGACGCCTGCAACAAAAGCGATGGCTACTTTAACGTGCCACGAGGATGGACAGGTATATGCGGGCCTTGTTATCAGCTCCTGCGGTGTTCTGCCAAGCCGGGTGCTGTAGAGGCGAGACCGTGGACTGTGTAACTGGACCTGCTGTTTTTTCGCCCCCGAGGATCCTGGGGAACATTAGCGAGACTTGGAGAGGTGCAGTTTTTCTCTCTCTTTTCCCTTGGACTCGGGATTCGGAAGCGAGTGTGTGGGCGGGTGGATGTGTGGATGGTACGGATACACCGAGCAGTTTTGATATTGGATGGCCTCAGGCAGCGACGAAACAGCCACCAAACCCCGTTGGATGACAAACGCCTCGGTACCCAGGCACCTGTACTCCAAAAGAGGAAAGGCAAACGGAAGCGAAGGACCCGCTCCTCCCCACGTGATATGGCCCGTGCCCGGCTAGTGCGGAGAAGGCGCGGCAGGCAGGAGAAGCTGCAGCCAATGGGAAACCACTTCAGCGACGGGGTCCATACAGAACCCGGAGAGGGGCCTAGATTCGGGCCACATGACTGGTCGGGCCGTGACAGAACCGTTCACAGTGTTCTGGACCCCGAGCCCAACGAACCAATCCCCGCCCTCGCTGGGCGCCAACGCTGATTAAGGTGCGAACCCGGAAGTGCGGCGTGACTTGCGCCTTCCCCCTCGAGTCGTCAACGTTGTTGTGCTAGGTACTTTGAAGATAGTGCAATACCTTGTCATTTCGCGGGTACCTGAGCTTCAGAGAGACAAGCTGGCAGGTACAGGTGCATCGCCCACCTATCCGTACCTTCCTACTGTTATCATTGCCCCGCCCTCGCGTCCGTCCATCCGGCAAAGCTTCAGCCGCCAGCCTCGTCGATTTACCGCAACCGCAGGCGCGTCTACAGTGCGGGCGCCCGCTAAAAGAAAAAAAGAAAAAGAAAAAAAAAACGCTATTGATTAGTGTACATTTTGGTAGGTACCCACCTGCAGGTGCCCGCCCAGGTGGTCCAGTGTCGCTGTTGGTGGTGACTTTTCCCCACGCGCAACGCTCGCTCGCTCGCTTGCTCGCTTGCTCGCTTCCCGCGCAAACCTCATCGAACCTCCGTCGGGCTGGGCTGGTCTGGCCATCCAATACGCCCACTTCACGCCCGCACCGCAGCCGCACCGCACCGCACCCACACACACTCACACACCCATCGGCGCCCTTCCATCCAACGTCCATCCACCGTTCCGTCCTGTCGTCGGGTTGTCTCCTGCAACTGTCAGAACATCACGGCGTTGCGCACCCCCCGTGGTGGTGACTCCGTTCCCATACCGTATCTCCGAACCCGGCGGCACCGCCAGATCGCGACCTCCGCTCCAAGGGTCCAAGACAGCCCACACACCCACCCTCCCTCTTCCGACCGCCTTCGCATCCCGCCCGCACCTCCCGACCGCGATATCGCCCATCTTTCCAGCAGACCCTTTGGGGGGACACGCCCTCATCCTCCCCCATCCGACCGGTCTTGGTCTTCCCTTTCTCCTCCTCGTCCCCCTCTGGACAAAGGAAACCTCAAATGTCCGACGACGAGTTCACCGGCCCCGACGGAGCCGGCGGCGCCGGTGCCGACCGCGACAAGCGTGCACCGCGCTTCAGCTGGACGCCCGCCTACGAGGCCACCTTCTTCCGATCCCTCTGCGACTCCGTCCAGCTGGGCCTACGCGAGAACCACTCCTTCAAGGCCGACGCCTGGGACCGCGCCGCCACCGCCCTACGCGAGAAGCATGGCGCATACCCCACCAAGAGCCATCTCGTAAACAAGTCCGACAATGCGCGTAAGAAGTTTCGCTTGTGGCGTGGCCTCCGAGAGGACCCCGAGTTTCTCTACAACCCGACCACACGTACCGTCACCGCCTCCGAGGAGGCCTGGAAGGCGCACATCGAGGTTCGTTTTTGACGGACGCGCGCACGCGCGCCAATATCTTTCCTCCCGCCCCACTCTGCCGCCGTATCGAGCATTATCGCTGATGTGATTTTTCTTCCCCTTTGCAGAAAGAACCGCTTTCGCGCGCGTTACGAGGGCGGCCGTTTGAGCATGAGCAGTACATGGAGATCCTCTACCCGGACGTCGTGGGATCCGGCGGTGCCCCGAAGCGCATCATGAAGCCGAAGCGCAAGGGCCCCGACGTCATCCAGGGCTCCGAAGACCCGGACATGCCGGGCACCGCCGTCCTCGACCTCCAGGTCGACCCGCCATACCGCCCGCCCTCCCAGTCCGGCGTGGCCCAGCCGACGCAGGCCCGCGGCTCTGTCAGCCAAGCCGTCGTCGCACCTGTCCTCCAAACCATGATACCCCAGCAGCAGCAGCAACAGCAACAACAACAACAGCAGCAACAACAACAACCGCAGCAGCAGCAAACCCAACAACGACCCACCTCCACCGCGATCCCGCCCAGGACGCACATCGCCGGCACGAGCGCCCTCACGCCACCCGAAGAGACGGCGACGGGACGCAAGCGATTCCCCCAGCACGCCCCCGCGCCCGAGGGCGCCAAGGCCCCCACGGCGCAGATGGGCCACACGACGCAGCCGGCGGAGAAGCGCCGCCGGATATCCGGCTACGCGAACGCCGGCCAGGCCTCGGGCGGAGGCGGCGCGTCGGGCCCGTCGTCGTCGTCGGCCAACCACCACGCCGACGCGACGGCGGCCTCGATGGTGTCGGCCGGCAAGCAGCTGATGGAGGACGGCTTCCTCAAGATCGCCGACGCCCTCCGCGGGCGCAGCCCGCCCCGGTGGCCGGAGCAGGCCATCGACATCTTCTTCCGCGACTTCGCCGACGAGGACATGGACCTGCAGCTCAAGATCGCCGAGAAGGCGCTCGCGGACGACAACAAGGCCATGATCTTCTGCAAGATGCCGCAGCCCCTGCGCAAGCACTGGGTGAAGCGGCTTAGAGAGCTGCACAACAACAGCCGCAATGCGTAAGAAAAAAGAAGAGACGACCGGAGGTCAAGGGCAGACGGGCACGGGTAAGGGGAGGCCGAGTAAACGATGCGCTTCCCCGCCCTGTCGCCCCGGGCAGTGTAGGATTTTCGTGGCGACGGCGTTTCGATGTACGACGACCCCTCTATCGTCGGCGCGTGTGGGTCAGCGGGCAACAACAGCAACAACAACAAGGGGGGCTAGGCTGGCAAGGCTTTTCTGGGGGCAAACAAACTTTGAACAAAGATGAGAGTGTGAGAAGAAGAAGAAGGGCTGGATCAGCGCGTAGGAGTTGGCGAGGGCGTTCTAGGTGTCCGGTCTGGGAGGGGGTTAAGGGACAGCGGGTTCAAACCGGGAAGGGGACGGTTGGGAGGAGTTAGCAACCAAACGGCATAGCGACTGGGGGATGATGTTGGAGCTTTTGGCGACAACCTACTTTTTTTTTTTTTTTTTTTGATTGTACGATTCTACGATTCTACTACTACTACCACCACCATTACTTACTATCACCTGAGAGAGCGGCAGAGGGAGGCGGTTTTCGAGCCGGGAGAGGCACGTCTCCTTAGTATATTGAATACTTATTGTTGATATCGTAATCGTATCTTCGTTCGTGCTTCGTCTTTGGTGAGCGTGTGCTGGAATGAGTAGTCCATGTGTGTGTGATGATACCCGGTTGTTGTAGCTATAATCAAGTCATTCAAGCATGTGCCAATATTGGGTGGTCAAAGTTTTGTCATGGCAAGGAGTATCATGTCCGTATTCGCCCTGAACGCCGACCATACATACATGAAAGCGGAGAGAGAGAGCATTCCCCACGCCCTGTGTTCGTCCAGACGCAATTTCGCCCCCCCACGCCGAAGCCCAAGCCCGCGCTGCAAAGTCATGCAAAAAGAAAGGGAAGAGAGAAGAGTTCTAACGCCACCGGCAAGATCCAAGCTTTGATCGCTTAGCGACTGGACCTGCTTCGTTCGTTCATTTCTTGCCCTTGGTCTTGTAGAGGTAGCTGTGAAAGTAAACAGTCAGTACGTGATATGAAACAGTTACCGAAGGGGATCGGGACACATACTTCCCGATAATGCTCTCGCCGAGGCCGACGACGCCCAGGATGCCCAGGCCGAGGCCGACGCTCTGCCACGTCAGGCGGCCGCGCTCGTACAGGCCCCAGCCCTTGTAACCCAGGAAGGCGCCGAGGCCGACGACGCCGACGATGTTGGAGACGGCGAGGGCGCCGGCGGAGCCGTCGCTGAGGCGGGAGAACTGGCGCGTCAGCCAGCCGTCGGCCCTGCGGGCCTTGCCGGCGGCCTTCTTCTTGGCCAGGTCGGCCTCGGCGCGGGCCTGCTCCTCGCGCTCGATGCGGTCGGCCTGGGTCTCGGTCTTGACCTCCTGCTCGAGGAAGTCGTTGGGGACGGTGTGCACGCTCGGCATGTCGACGTCGACGAGCGAGGCGGTGGAGGCGACGGACTCGACCGAGATCTCGGGTTGCGGGGGGGCGGCGGCCTGGAGAGAGGGTTGAGGGTTAGTATTGGACGCGGTTGTTTTGCATACGTCATGGCACGATGATAACGGGGAGAAGAAGAAAACATCACGTGATCAGTTCGAACGTACCTCCTCTGGGGTCTGCTTGGGGCCCTTGGATGCGATATCAGCGTACGACACTGCAGGACGGTTAGCACGAAGAGGAACACAGACGGTGACTACGCTACGCAGGCATAAGGGGTCTTCTTACTTGTGGAGAGGATTCAAGAGGAGATGTGGTTGGAGAAAGGAGGCAAGAAGCTTCGGTTGAAGATGGTGTGTGTGTGTACGAGTGTGCAATGTGCGTGTGAAGGTGGTGTAGATCGACGAATGACGAGGGATGGATGACGGGAGTTCCCTTTTTATTGACAGATTATCTTATGGAAAAGAACGGAAGAAGGGAGACAGGTTAGACAAAATACGGGAGAAATCCGGGACTGGATGCGTTGTTTTGAGGGTGTGTGTGCTGGTGTGCATGCCCCCCGGTGACGCTGTGGGGCAACAGGCATCAGGTGGTTGACCTGCAACTCTTTCCCTCTTTTTTTCCCCTCTTTTGCGTACAGTGGGTGTTACGGTCTATAGGCGCAACGAGCTTTCGCCCGATCTTGATTTAATCATTAGCGGAGACCAATGACGGCGTATGCGGCTCCGGGAGCCAGGGCACCGGTATTATCCGTGTCCATATCAATGTCGCCGGATCTGCCGATCCTGGGCCAGGTCAGCCGGAAGAAGGATAAGGAACGTCGCGGCGGGCCTTTCTCGGATGATCCCTGTAGCCTTCTGATGCGCAGTGATGTTATTCAATATCTTGAGGCGGTGGGGTATCTACGATTTTAACAGTAAACTATTCCCACAAGAGGCCGGCCTCACATCGACATTCTCCCGCTCAGACCCCGATGGCATCCAATGACAGCAGTGCTGATATGCTGGCCTTCCGGAAGACCTGCGTTGAGAAGTGCTATTGATTTCGCCTGATTGACCGTGCCTTTGCTGATTACCGTTCTTCAGACATGCCAGTTCCGTCGTACTTGGTGTCATTATCTGCCCCTGCGCAGGTCGCCCTCGTCTCCTCTTCCTCTCTGTCCCTCTCTGCTGTTTCCCGGCCCGGGTTCTATAATGGCCGAGTTACGAATATGGTGTTCTCCTAGATCTCGTTGTTCGCCGCGGTGGCGTCGGTCGCCTTGTTGTTGGGCTTGGTGAGGTCGACGCTCTCGTCCAGGTGGGCCTCCTTCGCCTTCTTCTCCTCCATCTTTTCGGCCTGGATCACGACGAACGCTCTTGATCGTCGGCGCGGAGGGGCTGGATCGGGGGAATTCGGCCTTGATCCTCGCCTGGCGAACCTCCTTCTTCTCATCGGCGGCCGGGCGGCTGGAGGCGCGAGCAGGCTTGTCGGCGTTAACGCATCAGGCGGGGCGCGTCCTCGGGGGCCTCGTCGTCGTCGGCGAGTTCGACCGTGGGCGTCGAGTGCGCCGCGGTAGACCTGCTCTGCCCTGCCGAAGTCGGCGTGGAAATCGTCGAGGTGTCGGCTTGGCCGGCGTCGTCGCACTGGAACTTGTCGATGCAGTCCATGCCGCGGGCTCCTCTTTGGGTGAACCGACGCTGAACGCGGCCTTGAACTCCTCTCATGCCGAGGCCTATTGACCATGCCGCCGGGCACCAGACGATCTGGTTGATCTCGCGGATCTCGGGGTTGAGCGCCTGCCCTTGGTCGGCCTCCGCCTCGAGGGCCTCGGGGGAGCCGGGCTCGGGGCCGCCCTCGGCCTCGATGGCCTGGGTCTTGTCGGTCGCGGGGGTCTCGGCGGGGGTGGCGGCCGCAGCAGCGTCGGCGACGGGGGCGGCGGCGGGCACGGGCGCGGGCTTCGCCTTCTCGGCCTTGACGATGGCTCGCTTGCGCTTCTCCTCGACGATGGCGTCGACGGTGGTCAGGTCAGAGTCGGAGAACTGGGAGGGGGCGGGGATCGTCCGGGCTGCGGTCGCGAAAGTAAGAATGTTAGCTGCGCGCATCCCTTGGCCTGCCGCGAATCTCTCTAGCTTTTCGTTCCCGGGGGGGGGGGAGAAGACGTACGGAGGGGCTCCTCGGCGAAGACCGGGCTGGTGTTGTACCAGTAGAGGGCACCGCCGGCCAGACCCCATCTCAGCGCCGTGCCCTTCCATGTCCTGGGCTTGTCGGCGGGGGACGTCGATGCGAACCGTCGCGGCGCTGCGCGAATTGCGGACTGGCGGGCGGCGCTCAAGGCGCGGGGCGTCGAGCGGGCGGCGCTGCGATACATTGTGTGTGTGTGTGAAAGCTCGGGGGGGAAACCGGAAAAGGAAAACGAACGGACAAAAAATGACGGGTTACAAAGACAAAGGGGAAGTCAAGTAAAGTGGACGTGGAATGCCGGGGGGCGCGGGAAGGTCGAACTGACGGAGCTCGCTGGTTGGTAATCGAAGACGCGGAAAGAAAATTGAAGCTTCGATTTTCTGAGCCCAGCCGAGGTTTAAGCGGCGCATCGGGTGGCGTCGTCGCTGGATGCTCCGGCCGATCGGGCGGTCCAAAAAAGATAATATGGGTCCGATCAAGAGTCATCCGTCACCCCCACCAAAGTCACTTTATGCGACGGGGTCCGATTTTGGCTGATGCCATCTACAAGTCATGGATGGGATACCCGACATGCGCTGAAGTTGCTGATGATTTAGGGATTTTATTTTTCCAGGGACGTTCTTGCTCGAGTTCGGGCTTACAGTGGTCCAGTTGTACCCAGGTACCTTGACGTGCGGTTTAAGTGGTGGTGGTGCCTGATAAGCAATCTACCTTCCTCCAGGGCTACCTTCGTAGTCGGGTGAGCGAACTTAGAAACGACATCACATCCCTTCACCATGGCGGAAAGTTTTGAGTGGCACATCGTGCCCTTGCTTCGGGAAAGACAGCAGCCAGGCCCGAAGCCCGAGGACTTTGCACTCGTCGTGCTCCACCAGCCGCTGAGACGAACTCAGGTCTTCGACACGGTATGGGACAATGGTATGGGATAGACTCGAGTGCTGATGGTTTTGGATACTGACGTCTGGGTAGCTATCACACGAGTCGCGGCAGACGGCGGAGCAAACCAGCTGCACGATCTGACCAAGTTGGTTGAAGAACAGTCCAACGAGACTCTCTATGTGTGTTCCTGCCCCTCCAGCCGAATGCATCTGGCTTGATCTAACCCTGGCAGACCAACATCGATGTCATCATCGGCGACCTGGACTCCCTCCTGCCTTCCGTCGAGGAGTACTACTCAAAACTGGACAAGCCTCCCCAGATCATCCGCAAGCCGGACCAGGACTCGCCCGACTTCCACAAGGCCGTGACGTGGGTCCGGTCGAACCACGCCTCCAAAGACATCGTCGCCATCGGCGGGCTCGGCGGCCGTGTCGACCAGGGCCTGAGCCAGCTCCACCACCTGTACATCTTCCAGCCCGGCCCGGCCTACGACCAGGGCAGGCTCTTCTTGGTTTCCGGCCAGAACCTGACGTTCCTCCTCCTGCCCGGCCGCCACCGGATCCACGTCCGGGAGGACGGCGGCGAGGACGTCTTCGGCAAGCACGTCGGCATCATCCCCGTCGGCGGCACCAGCTTCATCACCACCAAGGGCCTCGAGTGGGACGTCGAGAACTGGGAGACCAGGTTTGGGGGCCACGTGAGCACCAGCAACCACGTGCTGCCCGAGTCCAAGGTGGTCGAGGTCGAGACGACGAACGCAGTGATTTTCACCATTGCCCTCGCGGGCCATCAATAAACCAAAAAGAGAACTCGCAACGCCGGTTGCTGTACATCGTCTGAACTCCCTTCCGTAGTACGCCCCTAAAGAAAGCCACGTTTGCATGCAGTTGGCCGTGAAACGCAGCGCCGCCGACACCAAAACGCCACGCCTTGCGAAATGATCCCATTCCCATTTTTGCTTTTGCTTTTGCTTTGCCCAGGCCCCAAACACCACACGACGCGACAGGATCACCGCAGAAAGTGTATGCAGAGCCAGCAGAAGAGGAAGAAGACGACGACGCCGGCCCAGAAGATCCACTTGTCCTCCTTGGCCCGGCGCTCGATCATGCGGATGGTGTCGCCGGAGATGCCCAGCGTGTTGCCGACGGAGTAGAGCCGCTTCTGGGTGTTCTTGAGCATCTCGCGCTGCGTGCCCAGGTCCCCGAGCACGGCCTGGCCGCGGGCGATGTACTCGTCGAGGGCCGAGTTCGTGCTGGCGAAGAAGTTCTGCTCCCGCAGCGCGTGCTGCTCCCTCGTGACGTCGTTCCCGCCCATGCTCAGGCCGCCCGAGGCGCCGCCGCCCGTCGAGGCGCCCCGGCTGTGAAATGCGGACGACGACGACTTGTTCACGTTGGCGTAGGGGTTCTCGGGGGTCGCGGTGACGTAGGCCCGGCGCCCCAGCAGCTCGCCCCGGTTGTTGCTGTGGATGGCCTCCTCGCGGGCCTTCTTGAGGGAGTCGACCTGCGACCGGAAGTCGGACAGGTCGTCGCGGAAGCGCTTGAGGCGGTCGAAGGCCTCCTCCTGCTTCTTGGGGACGATCTCCTGGCGGGCGAGGTTGTTGTACTCGTCGACCGTCTTGGAGAAGGAGGCGAGCGAGGCGGACACGTTGCCGATCTCGGAGGGGGTCAGGTTCGCGGGCTGGGCGGCCGACGCGGACAGCTTCTCGAGGTCGTTGCGGATGGCCTTGCTCTGGCGCAGGGCCGAGTTGTACTGGACGTTCTGCGACGGCGGTGTTAGCGACGGCGCGATCGCTGAAGGGTGTGTTTGGACGGGGAAAAACTGACCATGCTGTTTGTGGGTTGCGCAATGCGCTGGCTGCAGGTTTCGGGTGTGGGAAGACAGCGACTCGGAATATCGTGGAGGGAGGGTGATGAAGCTCGCACATGCGCAGGGTCCCGAGGCCTAATAATTCGAGATGCTCCGACGGGGACAGCTCAGGACATGCTGGAGCTCTCCAGGTACCTACAGGTGGCTTCTCCAAGAAAACACGTCACCGCCTTCCCCATTGGAGAAGCATGCACGGTGCCTGAGTGCGCAGAAGGAATTTAATCCGCACTGCCTACATAGGTACCTTCAGTTTGCCTTCCAGGGCCTCTTTCCATCTTCAGCATCGACCGGGAACATGTGTAAATGCACTTCATTCCATCTTGAAATCCTCCTGACCTTACTTGCTCATTAGTTTCGCCTTCAATCATGTGGCCAGTTTACTCATCACTAGAAAAGCCCGCGACTTTCTGAACTCGACGTTCGCCGATAGCGGTCCGTCAGCTGTTTCGCGACAAGCGGCCATCACCACCATGACCGGTGATTAGAACATCAAGAACGACTGGTCCGAGCCCCGACTCACCAACGTCGGATCCAAACAACGATGGGGCTCATCAGTGCCGGCCGAAGACCGAATTCTGAAATTGAAACCACTATTCTCTGCTGACATGATGCATACCGTCGTGGAGACCTCGCTAGGCACCGGCGCCGAAAGATGCTCTGCCGACTCGGCACCGACATGCAACGATGAATGACTGCATGACCAAACAAGTGGCCAGAGGTGACGATCATAGGTCGCAGATGTGCAGCGAGCCTACGACGCTGTTTCTCAAACTCCTCTTCCGAAGTTTGCTGCGTCTATATCTAGGGCCCGTCCCGTCGCCCGTGCCACGTTGCCAATCGACAACACACCTCCCGAACCAAATGTGAAGGGAGGATCGCCAGGGATACGCTCATCATGTCCCGCCCTTCGAGTCCCGCACCTCACGAGAAGGCGACCCCGACAGGCGCGTCCACCAAACCATCGCTTGAAGACGTCGAGGCCGCAGCGTCTTCGGAACTGCAGCAGGAACAGCCCCCTCGATACTCGATATACACGACATGGGAGAAGCGCTTCATCGTCCTCGGCGCCTGTCTGGCCGCCTTCTTCTCGCCCTTCACCGCCCAGATCTACCTTCCCGCATTGCCGGTGCTGGCAGAGGACTTGGGCGTGTCAGACTCCGATATCAATATGACGCTTACGACGTACATGATCTTTCAGGGCATCATTCCCATGTTTATCGGTTCGCTGGCAGACAATAGCGGCAGGCGACCGGCCTACGTCATCTGCTTTGTGGTCTACATTGCTGCCAACATTGGTCTTGCGTTATCGCAGAACTACGCGTCCCTTCTCGTCGTCCGCTGCATACAGTCGGCCGGCTCCAGCAGCACCGTCGCGCTCGCCTCCGCCGTCGTGGCCGACATCATCACTTCCGCCGAAAGGGGCCAGTACATTGGCATAACAGTCGTCCCCATCGTTCTCGCGCCCGCCCTTGGCCCGGTGCTAGGTGGAATTCTCGCACAATTTCTCGGCTGGAGGTCCATCTTTTGGTTTCTGGCTCTCTTGTCCGGCGTCTTCTTTGTCGCCCTACTATTCTTCTTCCCAGAAACCTGCCGGAAAATCGTTGACGATGGCTCCGTTCGACCCCCGAAGCTGTACCGAACTGGCTATCAACTACTGAAGGACCATTTCAAGACCAAAAGAGCGGATGGAGGCCCCGTCACGAGGTCGACAACAGGAGGGACATCGAATACTACCAAGCCGTCTCTCAAGTTCAAGCTCAACCCTTTCGGATCGCTACTTCTTCTTTTCGAGAGGGAGCTGGGACTGCTCCTCGGCTTCAGCGCCATCGTATTCGCCGGGTTCTACGCCATCGCCGCATCGATGCCGACCCAGTTTGAGAGGCTGTACGGATTCGGGAGCCTGAAAGTCGGTCTGATGTACCTGCCACTCGCGGGAGGGTCTGTGGTGGCAGCTTTCCTGGTCGGGCCGCTCGTCAACTGGAACTACCGTCGACACTGCAAGCGTCTCGGCATCCCGTACGATAAGTCCCGCCAGCAGGACCTGACCGACTTCCCCATCGAGAAAGCCCGTCTCGAGATCGGTCTTCCGTTGCTGTACTTGAGTTCGGTTCTGCTTCTCGTCTGGGGTTGGGTATTGCAAGTCGGAGCACCGGTGGCCGTACCTTGCGTGCTCCTCTTCCTGTTCGGAGTGGGCATGATTGGCTTCAACAACACGACGAACACGCTCATCATCGACATTCACCCGGGCAAGGCCGGTACGGCTACCGCGGCGAACAACCTGACCCGATGCTTGCTCGGTGCCGGTGCGACCGCAGCGATTCTGCCAATGATCAACGGGATGGGAGTAGGCTGGGCCTTCACCCTCCTAGCCCTGCTGTACATTGTGTGCAGCCCGGCACTGTTGGCCATCGTGTACTGGGGCATAAAGTGGAGGAAGATCGCTAAAGAGAAGGAAACCAGGAAGAAAAGCGCTGCCTGATTTGATTTGCTGATACCACAGATGCGGCCGTGACCTGTCAATGTCAAATAGAGGAATGATACCCAAACAAAATGGAACTGATAGAGCCAAGGCGGTTGGATTTGGCCTTTCTCAACCCTCGCTCTCCTCCTCGGACTTCTTAGTGCTGACATCTCATGATTGGGCGTTCGGTTCCCTGGCCAGTTACGCCCTTCGGTGGTCGACCCCGCGGCGATCATGTACACAGCGGCGGGGCAGGACGAGGATTTGGCAAAAGTCCCAACACTGCTCTCAACCCACTTTGTTGTATTTTGTCTCTTTTTTTTCTCTCATTCACGATTGCCTCACTAACTGACCGGTCTCAATCATCAACTTCAGACAGTCCTCAGAGTCCTCCACAGGCAAGATGGACGAATCTCAAGGCACGCAAACGCAAGCCCCGAGCAAGACGCTCACGGCCCAGTGCTACTGCAAAGCCGTCCACTTCAACATCACCGTCCCGACCTCCGCCCTGCCGCTCACGACGTACGTCTGCCACTGCAGCATCTGCCGCTACACGCACGGCACCCTCTGCGTCTTTCACGCTCCGCTACCGTCCGGCGTCGCCCCCTCGTTCATCGCGCCGTCGTCCCTGGAGTCGCTGACGGTGTACCGTCCCGAGGGGGCCACGAGCGCGCGGTACTTTTGCAGCACCTGCGCCTGCCACATCGGCAACAAGGGCATGCCCAACGCCCCCGACGTCTGGGCCATCTCGACCTCCATCTTCGACGCGAACAAGGACGACGAGCCCTCGGCATGGGACATCTCCACTCACGTCTTCACGGCCTCGGCGCCCGGCGGCGGGCTGTACGACTGGCTCCCGAGGATGGCGGGGAAGGAGATGCAGGTCTGGAACCCGCCCGGCGCCCAGGCGTCGCTGCCCCCGCGGGAGACGGACGCCGAGGGCAGGGACGCTCTGAGGGCGCAGTGCCACTGCGGCGGCGTGTCCTTCACCATCGCCCGGCCCGACCCGCAGAACGAGAGCTACGCGCCGTGGATATCCAAGGCGCAGCCGGACAAGTGGATGGCGGGCCTGGACGTGTGCGGCGACTGCCGCCGGCAGACGGGCTCGCACGTCGCGACGTGGGCCATGGTGCCGGAGTCGTGCGTCTCGGCGGACCTGGGGACGGACCTCGAGTTCGGGACGGGGAGGAGGTACCAGTCGTCCGAGACGACGCTGCGGCTGAACTGCGGGACGTGCGGGGCGATCGTCATGGGGTTCTACACGGGTCCCGGCGGCGGGGGAAGGCTCATGGAGAGCGGGGAGAGGATCGTGGCCGTCGGGGTCGGGATCCTGCGCGCCCCTGGAGGTGCGCTCGCGGAGGACTGGCTGGAGTACAAGTCGGCCGGGGGAGTTGGGCAGGTGGAGGGCGGGAGGGCGTACGATGCCGTCTTGGTCGATTCGCTGGTCGAGGGCGTGAATGAGTGGATCAAGAAGAGAGATGGGGGCTCTTGAGATTAGGTACTATATTGACTCTACGATGCTTGTTGAGCATGTAGTTGGCGGGTTGTATCGCTAAAGCCTAAGAACAACAAAGAAAGCACGTCTTTGGATTTTGTTCTCTTGCTCATGTCTCTTGCAACAAAGCTCAAGCCAGCTGTCTGTATGTCTCCATGACCCTCTCCCTCTCCCTCTCCAGAAACCCGTCGAACGTGGTCAGGGGAACGCCCCAGCTCTCCGTGTCCTCCTGGTCCGCGAACTGGTCCATGTCCCGAGCGGCCAGCTGGCCCGCGAGGAACGGGTTTCCATCTTTCTGCGCCTCCACCTCCTCGTCAGACAGGTACACGATCTGGATGTCCTTGCCGGTAAACTTGGCTAGCTTCTCCATAATCTCACCCGGCGCCAGCATCTCGGACGAGATGGGGATCTCCCTCCCCCCGAACCGCGCCGGGTCGCGGTACGCCGCCAGCGCGAACCGGCCGATGTCGTCCGGGTCCAGCGTCGGCAGCCTCGTCTCGGGCTTGAAGGCCGTCACCCACCGCCCCTTTTCCACGAGATCCGGGAAAACGGAGACCTGCGGGAGGACGTAGTTCGTTGCGAAGTTCCCCGGGCGCAGGACCGTCCAGGCCTCGAACCCGGCGTCCCGCACCGCGCCTTCGATGGCCTGCTTCGACAGCAGCACCGTCGCCGTGAAGCTTTCCGGGTCCCAGTGGCGCAGCCGCTCGGGCGCCTGGACGGCGAAGCCGCTGCTGTAGACGACGTGCGTCGCGCCGGCGCGCTTCGCGGCGGCGAGGACGCGCTGCGCGGCGCGGAGCTCCCAGGCGTGGTCGACGAAGTCGGGCATGAAGTTGAGGAAAGCGCCGGAGACGCCGCCGGACATGGCCTGCGCGAGGGCCGGGTCGGAGTCGTAGCCGCCCTGGACGAGGACCGCGCCGAGGGCGGCGAGGCGCCTGGCGGCCGGGGAGGACGGGTCGCGGGCGAGGGCGCGGACGGGGATGGAGTTTGCGAGGAGGTGCTTTGCGACGGCGCCGCCTACCGTGCCTGTTGCGCCGCAGACGAAGATGGGTTGTTGAGGCATCGTGGTGGGAGAGTCTGTAAGTTGGTGAGAGTGCTGTTGATGAGAGAGAGAGGAGTTGGTGAGTTGGAAGCTGAAGAGGGGCATAGCTTTCGGGACGGTCTTATACACCATGATCTCACATCAATCCTCATGCTCTTCAGTTCCAATCCGTGATGGTGAGCTTCGTTTCCGCTTTGATCGGCGCGAAGCCGCCTAGGCGGGCGGGTTGAGATCTCATCCACGCCCTTCCTTCCCTTCGTCTTGGCATCTCGATTCGCAGAGGTTGTTGATGAGCCGCCACACCCGCAAGTCGCGGAGAATCGGTCATGGCCAACAAATCTGCGGCCGCTCGTCTGACGGATGATGGCATGGCGGAAAAGATGATGTGCGGCTTGCGGGTGCGGGAGTGGTGAGTGAGATGGTGCGGGTGAGATGAGATGTCTTTGGTGGTGGGGGATATTATTCGTCACTCCCTCCTCTGGTACCCGACACCCCTCCAGGCGCACTACGTGGCTAGGCGTCCGTAAGTCAAGGGCTATAGGCTTATTGTTGTCTCTCGTTGTTGTTGTTGTTGTTGTTGTTTTCGTCGTCGTTATTGTCCGTTATTGTTATCGTCATCGTCGTCCGTCATCGTTGTATAGTAACGGGGCAGGAGGGAGGCCAACAATTAGAGAGTTGCGCCACATAGGGGGCCTACGTTCCGGCCGTCATCTACACGGGAACGAACGCTCACCTCGTTGATCGTCCTTTACCGACTAACACCCACAAGTTCAGAGCAACCTTCCCCAGAGCACTAAGATCCCCCCCGTGGTGTGGTGAGGAACGTACACCGGCGGATTCCGTGGCGGAATCCCGCCAGACCAGGATTAGGTAAGCCCCGCATAAAGAAGACGAGGTGGAAAAGCACTGAAACATACAGTCGTTTGCATCGGCAGCTTCCAAAACCTAAAGTGGGGCAACGCTTACTAATACAAAAAAGTCAGATTTTACCCACAAATCTAATATTCTTTATATTATAGCTTTTTATAAATACCACTATTAAAAGGCCTCCTACTACTACAAAAAACAAACATAAAGCTATTTAAAAACTATATTTTAACTAATCTACTACTATAGTACTAAGGATTTTAATGTACTAGTTTACTAAAATTAATTTAATACTCCTATTTCTTAACTTTAATAATAGCTTTATTACTAAAGCTACTAATTATAACTAATAAATAATTTAAATATACTACTACTAATATAACTTTATTAATAAAGTTAAATAATATAAAGAATTTTATAAAAGTAGTTAAAAGATAGAGATTTAGTACTATACTAAGTTACTTAAACTATTAAAGTATTATAATAACTTAATATTAAATAAAATATAGGCTTTTTTACTTAAGTAATTTAATTTTAGTATTAGTTTATTAATAATTAATTAGTATTTTAAAAAGGTAGGTTAGATTAATAAAAAAATATATATTATAGTTACTTAATAAGACCTAAAAAAGAGGCTTAAGTAGCTTTATTATATATAGTAGTATAAACTAGAATAATTAATTTTTATTAATAAGTTAAGAGTAAATAAAAATACTAGTAAAAAGTGAATGGAATAGGTACTAAAAGGCCTTATACTATAGAAATTAATAAAACTAAAACGTAGTTAGTAAATATAGCTCTTACTAGTACTAACTTTTAAAAATATTTTAGATCTTTTTATATACTTAAGAATAATAAATAGTAATAGCTTTATAGTATAGATTACTCGATATTTACTACCTAAGTATAGAATATTTTTTACTCTTTATTTAGTAATTATTATAAATAATACTTTTTTTTACTATTAAAAGAATATTTAGATTACTTATAAAGAAACTAGTATATACTTTAAATACTTTTTACTATACTTATTTAACTTTAATTTAATTAAAAAGTACTTTAGAAACTTAAAAAAGTATATTAAAAAGAACTTTTATATATATAATACTAGTAATAAGGACGTTTATAATTAAGTAGAGTTTCTATATAACTATACCCTAGAGATAGAGTAGAGATTACTATAGATTACTAGTTACTTTTACTACGTATTTATTAATTTTAATAGTAGTAAGGGTATATTTAATGAATTTATAATAGGGGTTATTAGTAGTAAAGAGAGTAGAGATATATTAAGTAAAGTAAGTAACGGGTTAAAGTCGTTACTAAGCTAAGAGGTTATTATAGTTAAGTAAGTAAAAAAAAAAGAAAATAAATACTAGTAATAGGTTAAAACTATTATTAAGTAAGCTATAAGGTTATTATAGTTAAGTAGGTAAAAAATAAATAAAATAAATACTATAAGTAGTACCTATTATAACCCTTTATTACTTAACTCTAATTACGTACTAATATCCTCTTTATTAATCTCTTTACTACTTAACTCTATATTATCCTTAGAGTATAGTAAATTAGTAAAATAACTTAAAAACTACTTATTATTTAATATATTAATTAGTTTTAACTACGATTTACTAGGTTATAGTAAGAGTCTATTAATAATTATTTAAGGTAATATTTAACTTTTATTAAGTAGATTAGTATTGAATTAATTTGGATTGGGTTATAGTAGTTAAAAAGAAGAAGAGATTTTAAATAGGAAGTTTGGAGAGGGAGAGGAAGATATTATAAAAAACTACTAAAGTACTAACTTAGTTAGTAATTAATTAAGTAATATAGTATTTTACTTACTTATATACCCCCTTTTAGCCTTAACTAATACCTCTTATAACCTATAATCCTTTTTAGCTTTATTTTTAATAAAAAACTTTATAAGGGCTATAACTATAGTTTAGGATACTTATAGTTAGGGGCCTATAGGGGTTAGTACTATAAAAATCTTTTTATTTAAAAAGCCTAAGTTACTAATACTAGTATTATAAAGTTAATAATAAAACACATTCTAAACTACTTAATTAAAAAGCTTAACAATCCCTATAGGCTTTATAGACGCAGCCAGCTCCTTACTATATAAGTAAAAGACCCTATTATTAATAAAAACTTTAACGTTTAATTTAACAACATTAGTAATATTTAGAGTAATACCCTACTTATTAAACTAGTAATTAAAAAGCCCTTTAATAGAGTAAAGACTACTATAGTAGCTATAGAGCGGCTTAAATAACATTTAAAGACAGTTATTAATATTATAATACTTACCCAGTACAGTAGTAAACTAAATAACAAAGTTATTAATTTAACTATATTATTTAGTTAGTGAATCTAGTACTACTAGAGACGACGATTAAATAGGTATTTATTACTATAGAGTAGGAGTATAAAGAGGCTTATTTAAAGCTATAAACGTATATAAAGTATAGTAAAATTAACCCTAATATACTAATAGTAATAGCTATATTAAATAAGGTAAGGTTAGTAGCGCGCTGTAAAAGTTTATAATAGTATTACTTGAGGTTTAACTTAACTAACTAGGTATTACTATAGGGGTAAAAAGAGTCGAAAAATCAGTCTAAATAGCCGTTTAAATACCCTTACTCTATAGTATTTATTTATTTTAAACTTTTTTAACTATAGTACCCTTATATTTCTTTATTATAACTATAAGGTTTATAAGTAAAGTACTAAGTAAAATACCAGCCTTACTTTTAAAAAGGGCCTTTTTTTATTACTTAAGATTAAAAATCTCTAACTTATAGTATGTTTTATTAAAGGTAATTTAATACTAAGTATATAAATAATTTCTACTCTTAGTAGTATTTTTATATATTATTAACTTAGAGTACTACTAATAGTATAGTAGCTATAAAAACTTATTTCTAGTAATATTCTTTACTTCTTTAATAGTAGTAACTATTTTACTAATATACTTCTTTTATTTAACTTAGTAAAAAGGTCAACTACTATAGGCTTTAGTAAGTAAAGTAATTAACGTAGTATTATAGGTAGCTTGTGTTTCTATAGTAGTAGAGATATAGAGCTAAAAAACAAGTATCGCTTTAATTACAGCCTTACTATACTTATTAGTCTTAAGGATTTATTTAATTAGTATATACTATAGTAAGTACAGCTAAGTATTAGTAGCTATAGTATTATACTCTTTCTAATATACTAAGTAAATAGGTTTAGTACCCTTTTTTTATTATTTAATTTAAAAAGTAATATATAACTTAGTGGCCTTAAGTGTAGCTCTAAGTTAACTATAAATTCGTTTTTTAATATTAACAATAGTATCCCTTTACTTCTTAAGCATAAGGGATCTAATAGTATTACACTGTATCTTTTATAACTTAATTATATAAAGAAGTTTAGGTAAAAAAGGTATACTATTAAAGGTTAGCCTATATAAAATATAAATAGGGATCTTTATAAGTATAAATAGACTCTGATTTTTAATAAAAATATTATTATTAAAGGGTACTTTAATTTTTAAGTAGTACGGAGTATAAGTATAGCTTTATTTAAAAAGAGGCTTTTATTACTATTAAAAGGGTGTATTTTACTTATTATTAAAAAAGGGATTCTATTATTACTAAAAAGAAGGGGAATTTTATTAGCTTTAAAAGGGAGTATCTAAAGTATTTAACTATTTTTAAAGTAGGGTCTTATTTTTAGCACTATTATTATTACCTAAATTAATTTTAGTATTATCTTTAGTAGAATTTAACAACTTTTTTAGTAGTATAGCTATAACTACTTATTTCTTTATAGCTAGCTACTTTTTTAGTTTAACTACTAATACTTAATATTTACTAGGTTTTACTTATAATAGCCCGGGATTAGTTAGGGTATTCTTTAGTTTAATTACTTACTATTTTACTACTAGTATTTAAATAATTATAATCTACCTACTTATTAGCTCTTAAAATATAACTTAAGGCTTTTTACTAAGAGTATCCTTATATTATTTATAAGTATAGGTATAAGTAGCTAAAAGAACTAATAATAGGTTATTAATTAAATTAATTAATACTTAATACTTTTAAAGAGGTATTATAGAATAGATTAACTATAATAAATAATAAAGATAATAGACAGTAAGTAAAGATATTTAGTATACTAAAGTATTAATTTTAAAGTAAAGTTAAACTTTATTATACTACTAAAATTATTATTAAAATAAGTAATAAAGCGGGCCTCTATAGTTAACTAATAGGAGTATAAACTTTATACTTATTAAAAAAAAGAAACGTATAATCTAACAACCTAAAGGCCTTTATATAGGGTTAATTACCCCGTTAGTGATAAAATTTGTGGTGTTCTATGTGGTATTATGAAAAAAACGTATATCTGATGTATAGTAAGTAGTGCCCCACTTTGGGTTTTGGAAGCTGCCGATGCAAACGACTGTAG
Organism: Colletotrichum brevisporum; assembly: GCA_030770045.1. Taxonomy (NCBI): domain Eukaryota; kingdom Fungi; phylum Ascomycota; class Sordariomycetes; order Glomerellales; family Glomerellaceae; genus Colletotrichum; species Colletotrichum brevisporum. The sequence goes on along the minus strand of JAUGSI010000001.1, from coordinate 9,619,014 downwards.
GTTGCGTCTTCAGCGCTCTGAGTCCCCTAAACGACTTGCTAAATCCCCCGTAAATGTCACCACCTATCTCCTGTTCGTCCGCATTGTATCGTGATTGTGTGATACCTACCACTTCTTGCTCGTCTTTTTACTTTCCACCTTGCGGAATTGAGAGACCTCGTCAGAATGTCCAACTCGTTCTTCGAGCGGGCGAACCCTCCGCCGCGGCGCAAGACCTGCGTCGCCTGCACCAAGGCCAAGCGCCGCTGCGACCACGGCCAGCCCGTGTGCCTGCGGTGCTCGCGGCGGAAGATCGAGTGCGTCTATCCAAGTCCGCCGGCGTCCAGGTCGAGAGGCCCAGCGGCCACCCATCACCGCACTCCGCAGAGCACCGCAACCCCGATCTCGCCGGAGGAGGACCCGGCTGAGACCCTCGTTCCCACTCCCGCTGCTGATGGCCCTGCCTATCCCGACAGCACCTCTCTGGTGGCATGGTCGTCTCAGGGCCCAGACCTCCTCCCGCTGGAGCTGGGCGAGCTGGACGACATCAACCTGGACCTCGGCTTCGACGAGCTGCTCGACGCGGAAGCCCTCTTCGACGGGAGTCTTTCTCTTCCGGTGATCACGCCTAAGCCAGATCAGATGCTGGTGCCGGCGCGAGACGGCCCGCCCAGGAGCTTGGCCGAGGACATGATCCAGACCCGTCTGCAGTACGCCCTCGACCTGATCAAGACGACGCCGTCGACCATGGTCATGGGGAACCAGACGCCGTGGTCCCATCCTCTCTTGTATCGGGCTCACATGCCACGGGAAATGCAAGGTAAGACAGCGGCCATCATCCTTTGATCGGGAAACACCCGGCGATGAAGTCTCACTGACCCTCCGCAGATGCCCAGGCCTGCTGCGCTCTCTACATCGCAAAGAACCAATACAACGCCCCCTTCGTCCTCCGTACGATCCAGGCAAGGGCCCACGAGCTCCTCGCCTCCCCCTTACCAAAGACTCGTCTCGAGCTCCTCGCACGCCTCCACGCCATCCTGCTCTACCAGATCATCCGCCTCTTCGACGGCGACATCGCCCTGCGCGCCTCGGCCCAGCACACCCTCTCCGCCCTCGAGTCCGCCGTCCTCGCGCTGGTGCCCTTCATCAAGTGGGAGTCCTCGACGCCGGAGCACGGGCCGGCAGAAGACAGCAGCAGCGGCTCGGCCTGCCCGACGACGAAGGAGTCCTGGCGGGAGTGGATCGTGCAGGAGTCGATGCGGCGCACCGTCTTCTTCGCGTGCTTCTTCCTCGTCGCGCACCAGGTCCTCGTCGGGCAGGCCTCGTCCGAGGGCGGCGGCTGCGAGGACAGGTACGTCTTCTGCCAGTCGTGGACGCTGTCGGCGCACCTGTGGGGCGCGGCCGACGTCGTGGGCTTCGCCGTGGCGTGGAGGGAGAGGAGGCACTTCGTGGTCCGCAAGGAGTCGCTCGCCGAGGTGCTGAGGGACGCCGCGCCGGACGACATCGACGCGTTCGGGAGGATGCTGATGGTCGGGGCGCTGGGCATCGAGGACGCGAGGTTGTGGTTTTACAACAGGGGAGGGTCTTTCTGAGGGGTTTTGTGGATGATATATCGAGGCTTTTTGCATGCCAAAAAGGCATGTTTTGTATCATACTGGTTTGACTTCAATACAACCTAGGTACGGTCCTTGCCCAGGTTCAACACTCAGATGTGGCATGTGGCATAAACGGAAGGTTGATCAGACATCACGATCGGCCAATACTATGGGAAGAGCGTATTTCAAGGGGAGATCTTATTCATCACCAGGTGCTTGTGGTCGTTGTCATCCGTCGTCGTCGTCGTCGTTATTATCGTTCATTGTCTATTGTTATCGCTGTCATGTTATGGGAGAGCTAAGCCATTTGGTTCACATGTCAAGCATCACAGTTGGGAAAGAGGGATATCATATCATAAAGGCCGATCTCATTCTCCCATGAGCGGCAAATTGAGCAAGTCTGTCCTGTCCGATCCCTTAAAAAAAACCAACGCCCCCAATCCCAAAGCTGTTGCGGCTGTTCTGGAGGCCCAGTCCGCGTATTTTGCCTCGTTCCAAGATGAGTATGTTATTTAACTCGTTCGCGTCCGTTCTGAAGGCCCGGTACGCGTGGTCAAGGTCGAGGAAGGTCCGGTGCTGCTTGCTTGCGGACATCGCCATGCCGACGTCTGGAGGGGAAGGTGCCGCCGCCTCGTTCTCTCAGAAGTACTCCTTGATCTTGCCGAAGGCCGCACGCTCCTCGCGACTGGGGCGTGACAGGCAGTCTTCGAGGGGAGGCTGGGGCCGGCCGTTGACCGTGGTCATGCGCTGCAGGCGGAACTGGACGTATCGGCCGCCGTTGTCGTTGGTGCCGGTGCGCTCGCCGGTGACGAGGTAGAGGCCATCGTACCGGAGGCCGCACGAGGGAGCCCAGGCGGAGCCGCTGCGGGAGGAGGCGGGCGCTTTGCGGAGGACGCGGACGGGGTTCCGGAGGGTCATGCTCTTGCGGAGCGCGTCGTTCTTCGAGGTCTGGACGGCCTGCGTCGGGTTCTTGTTCTCGATGGAGCCGGAGCCCGAGTACCAGATGGTGGTTCCGTTGTCCTCGTCGAGGCCCTTGTAGGTCTCGGCCACGATCACCGAGTACACGCCGTCTTCCTTCGAGCCCGCGATGCCGCCCTGCGAGGAGCCGTGGGCGCCGTTCCAGCAGGCTGCCATCTGGCTTGCGTACCAGGTGCCGACGGGGATGCCGTTGTGTCCGATGACCGATGCGGAGGGCTTGTCGTGTTTGAGGTCTGGGTTGAAGCAGACGGTCGTGCCCTTGCTGCCCGTGAGGGCGAGTCCGTTCATGATGCCGTTGCGTCCCCAGATGGGGTGGTTGGGAGGCGGCTTCTTGATCACGGCTTTTCCGACCGCGGTGGAAGAGGACGAAGAAGAAGCGCGGGAGGCGCGGCTGGCGGCGGGGGCGGCTGCCTCGTCATCTGTGAGAGGAAGGTCCTCGAGAACGTCGGGATTCGAAGCCCACTCGTGGAGAGCTCGGGCCCGTTTCTTGTCGTCCTTAGTGAAGAAGCGTTGCCTGGACTCGTGTTGCGGGTCGAAGATGTATACCAAGCCGCCGAGGACAGTGGGCTTAACCTTCTTAAATGATTCGCCGACGATCCCCTCGTGCCGGCGGTGGAACTCCTCCAAGAAGGAGAGGTAGTCCCTCATCTTCTCCAGGCTGTCCTGGACTTCCTCCGGGACGGCGGCAGCTCGTTTGGCCCGGGTGGCGACCCAGGCAATGGCCTTGTTCGATTCGGCCACGTAGGAGGCGAAGGCCTTCCCACCCGGGCCCTGTGGGAGGCTCCCAGGGCCGCCACCACCCAAAACCGCGGTGTCTGACATTGTGGCCTGTCCTCGTCCGTCAGCCTTCTTCCAGAACGTGCTTGATCGAGTCCGTCATTGTCCTTCCTGATCCTTCCCGGACGTGATGGATCTCGTCCGTCACTGTCCTTCCCGGACGTGCTGGCCCTTGTCCGTCGTCGTCCGTCCCTTATCGAAAAGTTGGATACGATAAGGGAAGAACTGGGGAATAAAAGCAAATTGTGTTGAAAGGAGATGTGAGAAAATAGAGACTTACTTGCTTGGTGAAAGGTGATGTTGATGAGGAAGAAAAGTTGAAAGAGGCCCGAGGAGGAGAGAAGTATTTATAGGGAGGGAAAAAACAAAGCAGGAGGCGGGTCTCCCTGGATTTGTGCTACTGCCGCTTAGTCGCTCGTGTTGTTTTTGTTGTTGTCGTTGTCGTCGTCGTGAGGGCTTCAGTAGGGCTACTACCGTAGGAGCCGGGGCGTGATGTTGTGCACAATCGGACTCGGGCCGGAGCTGTGGGTCCAGGGGTCTCGGAGGACTCGGGAGGTCCACAACACGAAACAGGCAACTACGGCGCGTCTCTCCGAGGCGCGACGCGGCGGGATCTAGGCTGCGGACAAAGTCCTTGGGGGGACGGGGATGGGGGTGAGGCAGCCTTCGCGTCACTTGCTTGCTCCGGGCGCACGCAGTGAAGGCAGACAATGTTTCTATCCCTGCTTAGCTACGTACAATGGATTGTCTCGTAGCGTTGCTTGGGAAGTGAGACAGAAACGCAACCTGATGTTGCTGAATTCCAGATCAACAGAACTTTGACCGCCTTCGCGGGTGCAGATTGGTATCAACGCAATGTCCGCAACGAGAAGATTCAAACCGTCTCGGCACAAGCAAATTGCTGAACGAAACTTTCGTTCCGAGATTTGATTCTTGGCCAGTTTATAAGGACGGGTATGTGCACATCAAAGTAAAGACATTTAAGCAGTGCCTGCGTTGAGAGCTACTGCCTTAGCTTTATTTCTTTTTATATTAGGTATTACCCCCGGGCAGGTACCTATGTGATATATGTATCTTTATGTTTGGACAGATTGTCTCTGGTCGTTAACGCTTGTAGCGTGTACGGCCGATTATGTATTGCTGGCGGAGCTTCTTATTGAGGACTCTACGTCTCTGCTTGCTCGGCGCAGCTTTTTGTCTTTTGTCTCGATTCGGTGACCGAATGAGTGTTTTTTGGTTTTTTGTGTGCCTGACGGCGTATTGATGTTGCTGTCGCAACTCTTTTTAATTGATGCGTTAACACGCTGCGTTGACAGGTGACAAGTGCCGATGCGACTTTGCAACTCGTGTTGCGACTCGCGAGCGAGTTGTGGCGTGTCTCCGTTGGCTAATTGAAAGTAGACTGTGTGAGATGGTCAATTGAGTTTTGTGTGCTTCTGACCTTTACGTGTCTATATTCGGATATGTGTGTGAATGTATGTATGTATGAGTGTGTATGTATGGATATGTGTGTGTGGGCTTGTGCAGTGTGGCAACTGAGGTGTGTAGCTATGGGTTGCTGGGAAAAAAAGACACAACAGGGTTAGAACGGGGATAGATAGACAACTAACTTGGGAATAAAAAGAGAAACAAGTGCGACCGGGAGACTAGAGGGAAAAGAGCGCCTTTTTATATTTCTCTCGAGCGCTTTGGCCCCGACCTTTACTGATCAAACTAAACTCGAAAGTTTAGTTTATCAGTCATCTTTGAGTGTAGTTGTTGGACTTTGCCGCTTGGTCTGCAGCTCGGTTATGTGCGAAACATTCGAGCGTTCAGAACTTTAGATTTCCGCACTAATGACCGTTGCAGGGCGTATTGCGCACCCTGCTAGAGTGCAACATACCCCTTAGTTGTGACTTACAAAAGTAAATAAGTAAATAAGTAAATAAGTAAATAAGTGTTAGATTATGTGGCTTAAAGCTGCTGGTATACTACGATGTATGGGTGGATTTTGGCGTTTAAGGTGGCTAATAGCTGCTCTAGAGTAACGTTTTGTTAGTTCTGAAGGTTGTGGCTGTGTTTAGGGGGTTTAAAGGCCTATAACGCTATTAAAGTGAAAAAAACGCGTTAATGGCCCTTAAGGTATAGCTTTATATATATATAAATATATATAAAATTTAATAATTAAGAGTTTTATTTTACTACCCCCTTTACTATATATAATTAATTATTTTTAAACTACTTTATTAAATATAAAAATTACTATAAATATCCTTTTAACTCTTTAAAAGACTATCTTTAATAGCCTAGTTACTTAGTACTTATAGCTTTATAACTTTTAAGTACTTATAAATACCCTTAACGTATAGGAAGCTTTTAACTTAACCTTTATAGATCTAGAGCCCTTTATTAGTAATACTCCGCCTTAAGAGCTATACTTTAGTAATTACCTAAAGTTTGTTATTTATTATAGTTTTAAACTAAGAGCCCTTTACTTTTAAACTATAGGATTTAGAGTAGATAAGCTTACTATAAACCCTTTTTTTTAAGTGCCTTTAGGAGAGAACCTCCTATTTTTATTTAGAGTAGTAGACTACTACTATACTAAGATAATAGTTAACCTCTTTAAGAAGGCCCTTAAGTACTATATTAACTCTTTGTCTCTATACTATACTATAAAAGTAATATACTAAGAGTAAAAAAAGGCTAAGAATACTATTATTTTTTAAATATAAAGTACTATTATTAAAAAGTTTAGGATTTAGTACTATTTAAGTACTTTAGGGCTAGTAGTTTGGATTTGAAACTTCTATAAATACTTTAGATTTATAAGAAGTATATACTATTAATATATTAATTAGTTTTATATTAATTACTTTACTATACTCTATAATAAGTAGTTTATAATAAGAGTTACTATAGTTAAATAGTTTATAATATAGGTTAACTATATATATAAAAGTTATACTATTAGGTTTAAAGTAGTTTATAAAGGAGATTTATGGATTTATAAGTTACTTTACTCCTTTAACTATTTATTATTTTAATTTTAGGCTAAAAGTTATTATATAATAATAGGTAATAGTTAGGATAATTATAGTTTTAATAAAGCTATTATTGAAATAACTGCTGTGATTAAATAGATATTAGAGTTTGTAGGATATGGGAGAAGTATGTAAAGTGCTTTTATTATTAATAAAGTAGCTTTTTATGGTTTTTTTAAGTACTTTAGTAGTTATAAATATAATAATATTAATTTAAAAAAATTGTGGAGTGAAGTTTTATTAGTATCTTCTATTCCCTTTATTTTATTAGTTCTTTTTTATTTAGTATACTTTATATACTACTACTTTAAAGATTACTTTTATACTTTTTTAAAGTATATATATAATAAGTAGAAGCTGTTTAATTATTATTACGAAAGAGTTAAAAAGAACTTTATAAATAATAAATAGTTAATTTAGTATATTAAAGAGATTTAAGGCTAGTAACTATATAGTTGCTGTATAGGGAGTATTAAGTGTTTACTTATAGTGTTTTAGGCTATTTAATACGAGGGCCTGTTGCTGTATTCCTTTAGGGACTCTTATTTCCTTAACTCTAGTGTATTTATTTATATTTTTAGAAATAAATAACGGTTTAGTAACCTTTAAGTAGTTAGTATAAGTAATTACTTATAGGTTAGCTTTAAGCTCTTTATAATTAAAGGATATAGAGATGTAAGTATATATATTATATTAGTTAATAGTAAATAATTTAGTTTATATTTATATAACGTTGTGTTGTGTATATTTATAGTAATTAACTTTATTTTTTATAATTAGTTTTATAAATATAGGTACTAATAGAATAAGTACTTTAAGTAGTGCTTTATACTATATAGATTTAATTACTCTTTTTTTTAGCTTTGTTAAGATTATATATAGTTAAAGAGTATTAGAGTATAATAAGCTTTTTAATAAAGTACTTATATGTAAAGACTTTATATAGGTTGTTTAGTATATATATACTTTATACTATTAAATAAAGTACTTTTAATAAAAATAAAAATCTTTAAAAGACTTTAAAGAAATATAGTACTAGTGGCTTAGTTACTTTAGCTTTAAACTACTTTAGTGCCTCTCCTTATTAGTTTATGGTATTTGAATTTTTATTACTTTTAAAATAGTGCTTGGTAATGCCCTTTTAAATTATAATACTTGTAGTATTAGTAAAGTAAGGTGAATTATTAATTGTGAGCTGTAGGAGAGTAATGTGTATGCCTGCTTTAGTGAGTGTATTGTATTTAACTTTTACTTATATACTAAGGGCTATAGTGGGTTTATATTTGTATTAGTGTTTATTAACTGTATTTTATAGTACTTATAGAACTACTACTTATATAACTATAGTATAGAGATACTTGCTAAGGTCTTTAAAAAGTTTATTTTGTTTTTAAAGGTTTAATATAATGTTAAGATATTTACTTTTAAGTGTGACGGTAAAATTAAAAGGTACTACTGCTTTATAAATAACTTTTAAAGGTGTGGTAAACGCGTTAAGTTATTTGCTTTGTATATATAAAATTAAAATAGTAGTGTTAAGTGTGTTAGTGCTGTAATTAAAATAAAGGTTTAAATAATATATAAAGGTGGTAAGTTGCTTTATAAGGTGTAGTTTAATATTTATAGAGTGGTGATTTATTTTTATAACTATATACTTTAAGTGGCCCTTAGTTAGAAGATTTTGTATAAAGTGCTTTACTAACGGCTTTGTGGTAATAAAATTATAAAACTAAGCCTTATGTACTTAAGATTATATAGGTGTAAGGTGTATATTTTTATAGTTATTATATAGTTTAAAAAGAAGTGTTTTAACTGCCTTTATAGCTGTGTCTTTATAGGTTTTTTTATTAGCTATATATTTATAAATTAGTATTAAATATAGAACTTTATAACTAGGAAGATTATTACTATACGCGATATTATGTTTAATAAAAGAGAATACTATAATAGTAACTTAGATTTATTTATTAGTGACTATAATAACTTTAACTTTTGAGTTATTATTAAGTAGGTTTAAAAGAGTTTTACTATAGCTAGTAAGACTAATTTTTAGATATAGCTTTACCCGTTCTTACTAAGTAAAGAAGATAATAAAGTATTTTTTTTTATAAACTCCTTTAATAATGTTTTTAATAAACTTAACTTAAGTAATATTACTTTTAATAATAATAAACCCTATAACTATAGATACTCTTTTACTTATTTTAAACTTTTATTTACTCCTTTTAATTTATTTATTTTATTTTTTTAAGTACTAATTAAAAAAGATTAATGTCTAGGGAAGTAAATTATAGCTAAGTTAGTAAATAAAAACCTTTTTTTTATAAACCCTTACTAGTCTGTATTTGTAGTTAAGTTTATAAATTAAGCTACTTTAATAGTTTATATGCCTTAGTATAAATAAATGTTTTATAAAGTTACTTTTTTAGTTAGTACTTTATTATTATTTTAAAATACTTTATAGTAAAGTTGCTTTTAGGCTAGCTACTTAGTTACTTATAATTTATTAAAGGGGACCCTTAGTATTTAATATACTATAGGGGCGTTTTAAAATATAGATATTAAATACTTTAATAGTAAGATTTAGCTATAAAGAGGGGTTATAGGTACTTAGATTTTGTTAAGTAAGTACAAAGTGCTATACTAACTATAGACTAAAGTTTCTACTTTTAGTACTCTTTAGTAAAAGCTTTAGTTTTTATTTATATTTTATTTAAAAGTATTAGTTTACTTTTATATGATTTTAATATAGGTAGTTAAAGTAAACTATTTATAAAGTTATTATAAAATTAACTTTTAGAGAGAGGTTTTTAAGAGTACTATTAATAGCTTTTAGATTCTAGGATACTATTAGGTATATATATATAAGTTAAATAAGTATAAGAGGCTTTTTAAAATTAAAGTGTACTTTATTATATATAGCGATTAGTAGTTAAGAAATAAGCGAGATACTTATGCTTTAATACTTACTAGTATATTATTTTAAATACTTATAGCTATTATAAACTACTTTAATTTTAAGTTTTTATAATATAATATACTAAATATATTTATATAAGTTCTACTTAATAAAAATATTTATATATAAATGCTCCTTAGGTATTAAAAATTTAGATATATTCTTAAGTTTAATAAAGTACTTTATAGTTTATACTACTTTTTATTTTTATAGTAATACTATTTAGAAGTTAGTTTAAAAGAGTTTAAGTTAGAGTATATAGTAGGTAAGAATTACTGTTAGATATGTAGTTATATTATTTTTTTTTTATATTAATAACTACGTTCTATACTTTCCCTTTAAATACTATAAAGAGGCCTTTTTACTTATAGAAACGCTTTAGAAGTAATACTTTTTTAAGGGTAGTAAAGATTTATAATAGTTTTTAGAGATTAAAGTTATTTATAACTATATAGTAAAGCGCCTTTAGTTCTTATAGTTTATTTATATTAATAAAGTTATTAAGTACTTAAAAAAGTAAGGCTTATAAATAAAGTAACTATAAACTTTTTTAATTTAATTACTTAAGTTATTTTTTTATAAGGGCTTTACTTTATATATAAATATTAACTATTACTAAAGTAACGTTAATTTAATTATATATAGTGTAATAATAATAAAGCTAAATGTAGCTTTTATAGTAAGTTATTTTGTGCGCTTTAACTATAACTTTAGCCCTAAGTACTTTAAAGAGGTAGAATAAGTAATTAAATATTTCTTTATAAAGTACGCTTTTTACTTTAAATTTAGTTATAAAAAAGGTAGTTCTAATAATAGTTTAATAATTACTTTAAATACTAGCTTTATTAATAATATACTAAACTATAAGAGTTTTTAAGTATTTATAATTAAGCTTTTTAATAGTTTTATTAAGTAGTAAGTTAATAAATAAAATACTATAACTATATTAATAACTAAAACTAAGTTTTTTACTTTTTTTTAAATAGTTAAAAAGGCTATTTTTATAAGTTATTTAACAACTATACTTTATATAGACTTTAGTAAGTAGACCTTTAGTACTACTTTTACTTTTAATACTACTATACTAAGTATATGTATTTAATATAATAATTAATAAATAATTTATTTTATTAATAAAAAAATAGTTTAACTATATATAAAACTTTACTATATTAATATTTATAACTACTAATTATATTATTACAAAAGGGTCCTAAGAGCAGACTAGCGCGCTACTAAAAAGCTCTATTAACTATAATCTATACTTAAAGAAGGGAAGAAATTTAGTACTATAGGCTACTACTATAGAGCCTTAAGGGCTTAAAAATTTTAGTAATTATATAACTTATAATAACTTAGTTAGTGCTTAAGGCTATAGGGCCTTTAGTGCTTTTAAGTATTAAAGTTAGAGTAATTAAGTTGGTGCTGTAATATTACCCTCCCCTTTAAAAAAGGTAATACTATTTGTAGTATTTTTAAGTATAAAAAGTACTACTTAAATCTCTTACTTTTTATTTCTTAAACTTTATTTTTATTATAGGGTAGTAAGTAGCCCGTAGTGTTAAATTAGTAGTAGAATTTAGTATTAATTAGTAGTTAAATTAGTACTATAGTGCTTAAAACTATTAAGTTATAGTTATAAGAACTTTTTTTAAAATAAATTAATTAAAAGCCCTATATAGATTCTATATAAAAAATTTAATTAGTTAAATTATTTAGTCCTACTCTAGGCATTTAGTACTAGTACTTTTAAGTAATTTTAGTTATTATAACTACAGCGTTGTTATTTAATATAGTTAGTGCCTTTTTATTAACTATAGTAGCCTGCAGCTACACCTCTAGGTACTATAGGGGCTCTATAGCACTTGGGTGTAGGTTGTAGAAGGCTTAGAGGGCCTCTAGAGTATTCTAGAAGTTCTTAGTATTATACTAAATTAAGTCTTTATTATAGCCCGCCTAGTCTACTCTATACTAGAACTTATAGCGCTATAGCTAGAATACTAAAACCTTTTAAACCTTATATTCTAGCTTATTAGTATACTATATGGGCGGGAGTAGCTTTATAACCTATTTTAGTAGTAGGTTATTAGTGGCTTTTTAGAACTTATTAAAGTGGAAGACTGGGTAGTATTAGTAGCTTTTAAGTAGGTCTAGTACTTAAGTACCACTAGGGCCTACTTTTATAATTTAGTATAGGCTATCTTAAAGTATTATAAGCTTAAAAGGATTATTTTAGTACTAGTTCTTTATAAAAACCTAGATATAGTTACTTATAGTAAGGTTATTTAGGTAGTACTAGTAGTTAGTAGCGTATTTTTATTATACTTAAGTCTTTACTATTTTTCCTTTTATAATATCCTAAGTACTATAAATCTACTTTACTATTTATTAAGTTTTTAAGTAGTTTAGTTTTTTATAAATAGTACTAAATACTATAGTTTATTGTTTTTAGTTAAAGTTAAAGTATAGTAGTTACTTAAACTTAATTTTATACGGTAAAAGTTTAGTAGTTTTACTAAGTAAAGTAGTATAAGTAAAGTCTATAGTAGAGAGTATTTTGCTCTAATTATCCTAGTAGTAGTTAATAAGGGGACGGAGTTATTGTATAATATACTAGTTTAGGATTTTAGTTTGTTTATTAGTCTAGGGGTAGTATGCTATAGATAGTTATATTTTAATATTATAAATTTTATAAAGTTTTAATTAAAAGTTAAAAATAAACTAGGGGCCTTAGTTAAAAGTAATTATCTCTAGGAGGCTAAAGATTAGTAGTATCCTTTTATAGAATATCTGTACTAGGTTCTTAGCTATAATCTTTTTATAATATAGTATTAAGACAGTACGTTTACTTAAGCGGTTAACTACTACCTAGACTATTATAAATCCCTTTTTATTAAGTAGTAGTACTATAAAGTTTATAAAGATATACTACTAGAGCTAGTTAAGTACTAAAAGGGGCTAGAGCTTACCCAGTACCTAGTTCTAGGGCTTATAGGCTTAGCGATATGTATGATAGTTAAGAATATAGTGTTCTATATCCGCTATAAGCCGGGGCTAGTAGTACCTTTTTTTAATTATTTTTAGTGTTTTGTTTTAATTAGAGTGTACTAATAGCTTTTATTTATAGGTTTTTTATATTACTCGGGTATATAAAAACTCCTCTTTAGGTATAACTAGTTTACTATTTATTATAAGTAGGCCCGTATCTTTTTATATTTTTTAATGTTCTTTGTTAGTAGTAACTATTTTCTGTAAAGGGTAGAGGGATTTAGTTATAGGTTTTTAGTTTAAAGTAAGGATTTATTTAACTAGTAGGTAGCCTTAGAGCTTATTAATAGGTTCTATAGTACTAACTATAATAGTTTTTATTATTTTAGTGTTTTTTAAAAACTAGTAGAGCTTTATAGTAATTTTAGGTAAAAGGAGGTCTAGTATTAAAAAGACCTAGGTATAGTTAGTAGCCTTAAGGGCCTTTTATATAGTAATATTTTTAGACTTTTATAAAAGGGTATTAGTTAGTACGTTTTTTTAGTTGGAGTGGTACTAAATTATAAAGTTAAAGTTTATTAGGAGGCCTAACTAATGGACTTACTAGGAGTTAAGCTTATACTTAGTTATAAAGTATAGGAGGACTTAGTAGTTTATAATAACTTTAAAATACTTATAGAGGGCTACTAAGTCTATTTTTTATTCTTCTATAACCTGTATAATAGTAAGTAATTCTTTATTATAGATAGAGTAGTTTATTTTAATAAGTGCTATTATTTTAAAAAAGAAGGCTATGGAGTGTTAGGTATTATTATTAGGCTATAGTTATAATATAGTACTAGTATAGATAAAGTTAGAGGCGTCCGTTTTAAGCTGCGTAGGTAATTTAGGGCGCTAGTAGTAGAGAATAAGTACTAATATTAGTAAGTTCTTTAACTAACTAAACACAGCCTTATAGTTATTATTAAAGTAGAAGGGGACTCCCTTAGCTATAAAGTATACTAGGGGACAAGCGACCCTACTATAGTTTTTAATAAACTACTAGTAAAAGTTATAGAACCCTAAGAAGAACTAAATACTTTTAATAGATATAAAGGCGCGCTAGTTCTTTACTATACTAACCTTTTTAAAGTTAGGCCGGATACTATTAGTAGAGATAATAAATCCTAAGTACTTAGTAGTAGTAATACTAAACTTGTACTTTTTAATATTAGCTTATAAACTAGTGTCCCTTAGGTGTGTTAGTACTTTAGTAATGTATTCTTAGTACTAGAGGGGGTCTTTTAAAAATACTAGGATATTATTAAGGTATACTGTGTAGAAGTTATTTAGGTATTCTATTAGAACGTTGTTTATATACCACTAGTATATTATAGGGCCGTTATAGAAGCTAAACAGAAGGACCTTATACTTATAAGTACTATATTAAGTTTTAAAGGTTGTTAAGTCTTTATGGTTTAAGTATATTTAAATTTTATAAAAGGCTTATTAAATATTTATTTTAATAAAGATTTTTAAGTAGTTAATTTATATTAGTGTTTTATTAATTAGTAGTAGGGGGTATTGGTCCTTTTTAGTAATTTTATTTAATTTATAGAAATTAATATAGAAGTAAAGGCCCCTATTAGCTTTATAAATAAATAGTATAGGGGAGGCCTATAGAGCGTTATTAGGGGTAATAAATCCCTTATATAAGTATTCTAAAAGATATTTATAAGTTACTTCTAGCTTAGGTAGTAACTACTTATAAAGGGAGTAGTAGGTAAGTTTATTACGACCTCCCTTTTTAAGTTCTATTTTATAATTATACTAGTAGTATAGTAAAAGGGTATTATTAGTAGTTTTACTAAAAATATTAATAAATTACTAGAGTTCAGTAAGGAGCTTCTTTTTAATTAGGTACTTTGTTTTTTTTATATTATTTTAAAGGGAGTTATTAGTCCTAACTATATTAATCTTCTTTAACTTAATTAATTAATTTAAGTTATTAAGAGTAATTAATCCTAGTTTAACGTCTAGGCGTTTTAAGTTTATTTTAAACTTAATAGCACTAATAAACGCTAATTCTATATTCTACTATAGTTTTTAAATTTCTTCTAGTACAAACTAGCGCCTTCTAGGGCTCTAGGCCGGCTTTAATAGAGTTTTAGTACTATAGAGTGCGCGTTCTATTTTACATAGGCCTTTAGTATTGTTGATCTTCTAAGTGCTAGAGAGTATAGTTAGTATTGGGTGCTTTAGGATTTACTAGGGCACTTAAAGCTTACACTAGTTCTACTAAAACTTATAGTTATAGAATATTATATTAGCCTTAAAAGTGGCCTACTTTTTATTAGTATTTATTTAGTATTTTAAGTTAATTTTATTAAGTTTATAATACTCTATTAAGTTATAAATAATAATAAAAGGTAAATTTCTAACTAGTAGTAAGTCCTTAAGCTACTATAGGTGCCTATAGTATACGTTTAGTAAAATATTATAATATTTAAACTAAGTTTTTTTTAATATTAAGTTATAGTACTTAGTATTTAGCTATAAAAAGGGTATTTATAGTAGAATTTAGTAATTAATTTATATATTAGTAGTTTATACTGTATTAATGTTGTTTAATTATTTATTATTAAATCCTATAACTAGAATAGAATACTATAACTTATATAAAGGGGTATAGTAAAAATTCTATAGGGAGCTAGCTAGAGAGGTATTTATAAAGGTGTATTTATTTACTCTAGTATTAAAAAGGGCGTATATATATAATCTGTATTTATTAAAAACTAGTACTAGCTTTATCTTTAAAAACTATCTCCTAATAATTCTTTTTAAGTTAATAAACATTAGGGCTAAGTATTAATCTTTATATAATTTCTCTTCTAATTAAAAAACTCTTTTTACTAAAGGCTTTAGTTTTTTATTATATTAGTATTTTTAGTAAGAGTTTATAGCTTTATAATAACTAAAGTGGCTTTTTTCTTAGCTACTTTAGAGTATGGGTACTTATAGGTACTATAACTAAACTTACTATAAATAAAGTAAGTACTAGTATCCTTTAGGTACTAGTATAAAGCTAAGGGGAGCTTAGTACGGCTCTAAGTATTATAGGGAGTTATAGAGTTACTATAAAATAGTATAGTAAAGGCTAATGTGCCGGAACGGCCTAGAGTTGCCCTATAAGACTACTCCTCCGTAGCCTTACTAGTACTATAGGGGTCTATAACGTTAGTAATAGTAATAACTATCTTAGTGTATTTTTAAAAGTTAAGAGAGGTATTTAAGTAGGTTATGGTAGCCTAAGTCTAAAGGGTAAAAGGTAGTTTATAGTAAAACTTACGGTACTATTAGTAGTTAGGGAAGTTAGTTTTATAAATAAGTTTAATAAACTTAGTATACTATGTTTAAATATTAATAAAAGTAATTTTTATAGCCTTAATCTCTTATTTAGTATTTTTAACTTATATATAGTTAGTAAAAAAAGAATAGTACTTTTAGAGTATAGCTTTTAAAGTTTTTATAACTTTATTTTCCACTAGAAGTAATATTAATTTAAGAGTATTACTTTTAAAGTAGTTAATAATATAGTTAAGCTTTTAAGTATTAGTAATATTATTTCCTTAGAACTAAAAGTAGTTAGTAATATAGTAGTACTAAATACTAAATAGGGGATTCTTTCTATCCTTACTGTCCTTTATACTAGTATAAATAGGGATTTTAGGCTCCTTAAGGCCGTATTTTATTCCTATAGTAGTAAAAGAGGCAATAAAGGGTTAGCGGCCTGTCTCTAAGTGCTTAATATAGTTAATAATAGTAATAAGGGCATTATTAATATTTAGCTCCAGGGGATTACTTTACTAAAAGGCCGTACTAAGTAAGGTATTCTTTAGCTAGGTAAGGTGCTACTAAAGGGCTTTATTAGTAGTAAAAGAGAGTTTTTAGTTATAAACTATCTTAGTCTTTTTAGCCTAAAGGACTTAAATATCCTTTTAAAGCTTTTAGTTATTAGTCTCTAGTTAAAGAGTATAGTTATAAACTTCGTAGAAGTTCTTATATACAGTAATATACTAGGTATAAAGTAACTAGACTTCCTAGCTTTAAGTACTATAAACTTTAACTTATATATTAATCTACTTAAAAAGCTTTTTTAGGTTTTTTTAATAAAAGCTTTTAAAGGCTTCCTAGTTCTATAGAACCCAGTAGTTATTACTAAAGAAAGGGTTATTTATAAAGTAAATATTATATTTATATAGGCTATTAAAGTATATATAAATTTCAGCATAGCACTACTCTGTAGTAGTATTTAGAGTAAGGGTATTAAAGGACTACTCTATAAGGGAACGTCTAGTTTTAAAGAAACTAATTAAAACGGGCTTAGTGCCCTTAGGGGGTGTATATATAGTACAGTGGTTGCTCTAATACTTTAGGGGTTTAGCTATATTATTTATATTAATAACTACTTTATTTTTAAGGCTACAATTATAGAAGCAACTAGAGTTATAAGTTATTTTTAGTATAGTAGTTTAGATATAGTAGAAATAGAAGGAGTATATTAATTATAATTAGGGTACTAGGAGGTATATATTAGTTATTACTTAGTATTACTTTTAGTATAGAAATTACTAATTAATAAGGAATTAATTTAGTAATATTATACTACCCGTTACTAGAAAAAAAGAGTTAAAGAAAAGTATAGATAATATTATAAAAGGGTTCTAAGGGTAAGTTAGTGTACTACTAAGAGGCTTTATTAATTATAATTTATACTTAAAAAAGGAAAGAAATTTAGTACTATAGGCCACTACTGTAGAGCCCTAAGGGCTTAGAGATTTTAGTAGTTACGTGACCTGTAATAACTTAACTAGTACCTAAGGCCATAGGGCCTTTAGCGCCTTTAAGTACTAGAGTTAAAGTAGCTAAGTTAGTACTATAATAATATTAAAAAACTTAAAAAGGCTATATTAAAGTTAAATATTAACCTATAGTGTAGTTAATAGTAAACGGCCTTATAAAGCTACTTACTAGTACTTACTTTAAACTCTTCTTTAAGTAACTTAATATAGTAAATTAAATAGCTTAGTTTTAAGTACTTTATAATACTAAGTTTTAAAATAAATACTATAAAGGCCTTAACTTTACTAATAAGGAATAAATAAAAGGGATTATAGCTTTTAAGTATTTTAAAAATAGTATTATTTTTTTTATTATAAGGATAGAGGTTTAATAAAAATAATAAAACTATTTAAAATAAAGACTTTAAAGGGATTATAGTTTTAAAGAAGTAAGTTATATAAAAGTAATTATAGAGTAGTTAAAGTATAGTTAGTATACAATTTTATTTATAATTAAATTTAATAAAGCTTTTAAAAGGCCTTTATTAAAAAGGTATATTAAATTATATAGCTTAAAGTTACTAGTATACTACAATATATAGGTGGATTTTAGCGTTTAAAGTGGTTAATAGCTGCTCTAGAGTAATGTTTTACCGGCTCTAAAGGCCGTGGCTGTGTTTAGGGGGTTTAAAGGCCTATAACGCTATTAAAGTGAAAAAAACGCGTTGATGGCCCTTAAGGTATAGCTTTATATATATACGAATATACGCGAAATCTGATAATAAGTAAATAAGTAAATAAGTAAATAAGTAAATAAGTCGCAGTAGTATGACTCCTCTCATGAATTGAATACCCAATGCGGCAGCTGTTGCGGCGGGAGCGACAACTCTCCTGCTCGTAGTTGATTCTGGGGTTTTGAAGCCCCCCCTTCCCCGTTTGCAAGTCTGAGAAGAACTTGTTCTGCGACTCTGCTCGTTCATCAGCCGTGAGGCAGTTGACTGGGGTCTCTTCGTCTGCAGAGCTCGTCCGCACTTGGCGCAAAAAGTGCACGGTAGTAGTTCAGGGCTCGGGGCGTTTGACTTCAGACCGGTCTTCTTGTCACGTGTCGCAACTAGGTAGTGTAAACACGTAAAACATAAAAGAATGGGAACCCCCAAAGTGAGTTGAGTTGCAGTCAACCATCCTGTGTCACTTGAGAACCAACCATCCGAGTTCTATCCTAATGTCTTCCAAACTGCTTATGGTGCCTAGGCAGGCAGGCACAACCGCAAGTATGCCATCCCGCCCAAGTGTCAGCGTCAGTGTGTCATCTGACACACCTGCGCGGCTGTGCCGCAGCACTGCCAAGCGCACGCAGTCGCCCGAGAGAGGACGGCGCGAAGGGAACTGGGCGTCCAGTGAGAGAGTCGCGTAGGGACAAGTCTGCCCATCAAAGCTTGCGCCTCTTGGAAGTCTTGGGCGACGGACCGGCTGCCACGGGAAGCTGGGCGAAGGAAGCTTAAGCGAACCACTCTCCTGCTGACGCTGAATTGCCTGAATGACCCCTAAATGACAGTGACACAAAAGCGCCTGACTGGCCATGCCATTGGCGGCTCGCCTCGCCGTTATTTGGGCATAAAAGGGTTTGATCCCAAGGGTCCCTCGAACGAGCGACCCTGGCACGAAGTGTTGCTATCTTGGCAAAATCACCGAACCAGAAGACGATCGCGCGATTGATTTAAAACAAGACACGGACTCACAATGAGCAGCAACCAGCAGAACCAGACGACGGGCGCGAGCAGGGAGTACGACCCCTCCGTGTTCAGCCAAGACACGCTCGCCGGCTCGGACACGAACTCGCTCCACCCGCTCGTCCGCGGTCGCGACGATGACGATGGCGCCGTCGGAACCAACTCCGCGCCGCTACGGGGCACGCAGCCGCAGCCGCGCCCCACCGACAACTACCACATCGTCTCGACGCGCGTGGTGAAGGAGATCCCCAAGTCCGCGACGAGAGCACCGCCGAACCCGAACTCGCGGCTCTCGAAGCTGCGCAACATGCTCAAGCCGCCCGTCGTCAAGGCCGTCGAGGCGCTGCCGTCGGTCGAGGGGAAGACGTACCACGTCGACGAGCAGGGGCGGATCATCGAGACTACGACCAGGAGAGCTGGTGAGGCACCAACTTTTGTGCTGCTAGCGTTCGACGCCCATGCTGATTGCTCACCTTCAACTAGCTGTACAGGGAAATATCCTCTCGGAGAGCTCGGGTTCGGGTGCGTAACCGTGGGTTGTGCTTTTGAGTCCAGCTTCGCAGTTTTACGAGTACACGAAAGATACCATTGGTCGGCCACGATCGCTTTGTTTTTGGGAACGAATGGTGTATGTATTCAATCCGGATATCGATTTTCTACACGGTGGGAACTTTTTAATAAATAAATAAAAATGAACACAAAGCGCAACGCTCTCGAGCCCGAAACCCCCGGACTCAGGCGATCCAGAACCAGATCTTCTGCAGCAGGTTCTTCGGGACGGGCACCTCGTCCAGCTCGGCCATGTCCTCCATCTCCTTGACGCCCGTGACGACGTCGACGTCCTCGACCTTCTTGGCGAAGGGCGTGCGGAACCAGATCTTGTGGCCCGCGTACAGGACGAGGAAGATGGGCAGGGTGATGTAGGCGGCGAGGAAGTCGGAGACGCTCCAGTGGCCCGGGAAGAAGACCTGGAAGCCGTTGGTGATGGTCAGCAGCACGAGCACGGCGAGGATGAACCACGTGAAGTACGGCTGCAGCGGCGTGCGGAAGGGCAGGCGGTGCATCATGTCGTGGTGGATCATGGCCTTGCGGAAGCGCAGGTAGGTGATCATGACGACGATCCAGGCGATGAAGCCGCTGATGGTGCTGATGTTCATGAACCACGTGAAGACGGTCGACGTGCCGCTGCTGACGGTCAGGTAGGACAGCAGGCCGATGGACCAGGTGCCGAGGACGGCGGTGTAGGGGACGCCGCGCTTGGTGGTGCGGGTGAAGATGCGCGGCGCCTGCTTGTTGAGGGCGAGGGAGTAGAGGATGCGGCTGCCCGAGTAGAGGAAGGCGTTGCCGGCGGACCAGGCCGAGGTGAGGACGGCGGCGTTGATGACGTGGTTGAGGCCGCCAATGCCGGCGCGCTGGATGCCGATGACCCAGGGGGAGGCGGCGGCGTTGGAGGACGGGCTGAGGAGGCGGTCGTCGTCGGAGGGGGTGATGGCGCCGATCATGAGGGAGCCGAGGCCGTAGAAGATGGCGAGGCGCCAGACGAAGCGGCGGGCGGCCTTGGGGATGTTGCGACGGGGCGCGATGGTCTCGCCGGCGGCAAGGGCGATGAGCTCGGGGGAGGTGATGAAGGCGAAGCCGGCGCGGACGAAGGCGGTCCAGTAGGCGAGAAAGCGCCCCGTGTCGCCCCCGACGAGATACGGCTTGATGGCGCCCGGGTCGTACCAGTAGAGGAAGCCGATGCGGCCCTCGTCGGGGGCGCCACCAAGGATGATGACGAGGCTGACGAGGATAAGGCCGAGGATAGTGATAAGCTTAATGCTAGCGAACCAGAACTCGGCCTCGCCGAAGATCTCGACGGCGAAGATGTTGAGGGCGAGGGTGACGACGAGGATGATGGTGATCCAGACGGCCGGGTGGACGGGGGTCTGCCAGTAGTCGAGGAGGATGGCGCCGGCCGAGGCCTCGGCGCCGACGAGCATGGCGTAGGCGTACCAGTAGTTCCAGCCGGCGGCGAAGGCCAGGCTGGGCTCGACGAAGCGCTCGACGAAGTAGGGAATCGAGATGCCCTTGAGGGGCAGGTAGGTGGCCATCTCGCCGAGATTGTTCATGACGTTCCAGACGAGCAGCATCATGGAGAGGTAGCCCATGAAGAGCGGCGCGGGGCCGACGGCGGAGAGGATGCTGCCAGAGCCGACGAACAGACCGGTTCCGATGCTGGGAAGGGAGAAGATGTTAGTCGATTCGAGTCCGCAAGTACGGCGTCCATGTGTCTGCTTGACGATTCACGCCAATTGGGGAACACTTACGCGCCTCCCAGGGCCAGGAACTGAATGTGTCGACTCTTGAGGCCTCGCTGCAGCTGGTCGTTCTGGTCGAGGAGGGGGTCGCCATTGAGGGTAGCGAAGTTGACATCGCGGGGGTACGACTCGCCGGCGTGCTTGGACTCGACGTCGTTCAAGGGGCCGCCGCCGCCGTATGGACCTCTGTAGTCTTTGTCCATTGCGGTCGATCGCGTGGCTGGACGCGGCAGCAGAGCAGGTCGACCAGAGGAGGGGTGACGAGAGGTAGGGAGGGACGGGAGAGGTTAGGAGGGGGAGAGGGGAGGAAGACAAAGAGAGAAGAGGAGAGGAGGGAGCAGCTGGACAGGCGGAGAGGGGCGTGTTTGGATATTATTTGAGAAAAATTGGTCGCGAGAGCTGTTGGTCGGTGGGCGTCTCCGGCGCAACCACGGGACGATTTCTAGAAGGCGAGGAACAATGCGAACAGGAAGACTACCATTGCCAGCTCGGACGGAGCATGGACGAGGGAGGGCTGCAGTAATATGGAGTCTTCGAGTTGCATTTGTCTTGTCTTGGTCTCGTGTGGCCAACGGAACGGTCTCCCGTCGATATCCTCTGCCTACGGTACAAACTGCCAATGCTGACTCTCCTACCTCAACGCGCTCAGAAGGGGAAAGGAAGAAAAGAGACTTCCTCTCTGCCTGAGCCCGCCCCCGTGTTGCCGCGCGAACGTAACGTGACGTGACGTGACGTAGGTATTGTAAGCAAAGCCGAAGCCCTTTCACCCCCAACAGGCAATACTAGTACACACCCTTGAGGGTTCTATTCTACAGAGAACCGGCAGAAGAGGCATGCCGAACTGCGGGCAAAAAAACAGAGCAGAAAAAACAAAAAAGCTTCCAGGTCCAGCGGACGGAGTACGGTCTAAACCCAAGACGGAAAGTCAAGCGGCCCATCACTTGTTTCTGTATCGTAACTTTTTCAGCGAACCCATGGGGTAAGACAGCCGGACGGAAGGCTTATCTGCTTGGCGGGCCAGTACAAGTGGATGCCAAGGTCCACGACATCCACCTCGGCCTCACATTCGGTAAAACACCGATAAGAGAGAAAGCGCCTCTGGAAGGTGCCGGAGTGAAAGGCTCTCATTTGTTTGATTGCTGGGTCGGGTTGTGGGTGGTTTTTTGGTGCTGAAAGACTCACTCACTCTCATCTCACTCATCGGACAAAGGATCACTCACTCACTCATGCACAATGAAGCACAATGAGTGAGTGACAAGCCGGGACAAGACAAGCCACAGGAAGCTTGATTCCCGGCAGCTGGCTGGTGTGCTGACATAATTCAGCACCCCAATACCGTAACTTTTTCCGTCTTTCCCTTTTCCCCTCACTCTCACTGGAGGACCCGTACCAAAAACCCCATATCACGTGGCTTTTGCCATGGGTGGCTTGGACGGTCCCTTGGAGTCTGGAGTCTGGACGGACACAACACCGACGGTACCCGCACCCTGAGCGATTCATCACGTAACAGTTTTATTCTTTTCTCCATAGTCCCTGGATCACGGCTGCTCGAAATCGCGCAGTTTCTCTCCTCGGTCCTGGGGAAGCTTGCCGTGCTTCTGATTGGTCCTCTCTCCACAGCTGTTCAGCTCTTCGCCCTACGGCGCGTGTGTGCGCATGTCCGACGGTTTTGATACTCACTCTTTGCCTAAGCTGCGACCAAGAACTATATCGAATGTTGCTGGGCCGCCCTGTCGATAAGAATAGCGTGATGGGCGCGTAATTAGCCGTCCACTTTTTTCACCGGGTGACCTAAATCGATCCTCCCACGTAAGGGGCTCTTCCCCCGGTGTGTTATGAGAGAGAGAGATAATACCTGGATGTTGATTACTATCCAAGGTCAGGATGATGAGAAGAAACCTGCTGTCGTCCATCGCCGCCGCGTGTCATACGAGTCGGTCCGGGGCAAGGGAGGGGGGTCACCGGGCACCGGCACCAAGCTTGTCAAGAACATCAGGGTGCGGGACTGGGGGAGCTGGAACAGGAATCCATTCTTGCACATCTCCATAATCAGAATCCCCGTATTCTGGTAACCTTGGCGCGGCCCGGTCAAGACAAGACAAGACGCCGCGCAACCCACGCCCTCCTTTCCCCCGCCCGTCCCCCGCATCATCCGCGCCGGACAGGGAGACGAGATGCGCCTCCGACGCGGCGACGGATACGACGTCGGCCACCCGATCCCGATCCCGATCCCGACTTTTGACATGTGTGTCCGTTCTGTCCAGACTCCAGGCTCTCGAGCTTAGCAACAACATGGTATCACACATCCACACAGATATGACGGTTTGACTGGACTGCTGCCAGTCATCTTATCTCCTCGGCCCCCGAGCTGTCGTCTCAAGACCAAGATTGTCCTTCGCGCCCTGTGCGCCTTTCGGAGCCTTCGGCAAACGTAGGGCGCCTGGACTCATTGGGACTTGTCATTCTGTCGTGTCAACATGTCAAGTGCGCCTTGTCTCGCGATCGATATGCTCGGATCAATGACTCAGGTGAGCGCGAGATATATCACTACTAACCAGCCGGACTCTTACTACACAATGCCAGCTTTCCGCCGAATATTACCCCTCTCGTCACCCGTTTCCGACAATTTCCATATGTTTGGACCTCCGTTACCGCCGTCCGGCTGACCCAAGAATCGATATCTCCAGATACACACATGTACAATGTTCCTTCTTGATTCTTTCTCTCAGATCGCAAGCAGAGCAATGACACCGGCCGCGATGACCTGGAAGACTGAGGCGCCGTAGCTCGGGGCACCGTTGGTCGTCACCGGCGGAGTCGGGGTCGGGACGCTCGTCGCGCTAGGCGAACCACTCGCGATGAGGCGCCTCGAGGTTGTCGTTGTCGTCGAGGTCTCATCTGGGATGATGGGAGTCGGCACGTTGGTAGTCTCATCCGCCTCAGCCGTCGTCGTCGTCGAGGGCACATCGGGAACATCCAAGGTGAAGGTCGACGTGGAGCCCGGGACGTCAATGGTTAACGTCGAAGTCGACGTCGAAGTCTCGTCGTCGCCCGGCACCGGGATGGTCCGGGTTGAGACAATAGTGCCACCGCCGCCGCCGCCGCCGGGGATGGTCGTCACGCCCCCGGAGCCGACGCAGACCCGGCCGATCGGGCAGCAGAGGTACTCCCCGTTGTTGCCCAGCTGGCACACCGACGTGACGGAGCTGCACCCGCCCTTCTGCGACGGGCAGCAGGTGTACAGCTGCGGGATGCAGCCGTCGCCGCAGGCCTTCCAGCCGACGCCGCATGTCGACTGCCTCCTGAGGAGGGGGTTGGTGCCCTCGAGCGCGAAGGCGGATGAGGCCGAGAGGCCGAGGAGGAGGGGCTTCTTGAACATGGTGGGTTGAACGAGTGTTTGCGAGTGGAACGAGAGAGAGAAAGGCGTCTTGATGGGATGCTGTTTTAAGGCTTCCCTTTGATCGTTTCACCGGAGGGCCCAACGGCCTTTTTGTAGACGAGGGGACATGCGCTTCACATGGCCAGGCACCCAGACTGTCTCGTTGGATTCTCTCTCTGCCTGATCACTCGACTTACAGCAGCAAAACCAGCTTAGGCTGAACTACGTTGCCTGGTTACTAGGCAAGGGAGACGGGAGTGACAGCAAATCCCAACACCGTGGCGTCCAATCGAACCCGCCACGTCCCGGTGATGGCTGCGGTTCCTGCATCGCGAAAAAGCCTGACTACGACAATCCAGGGCTGTCATCGTCGTTGATGAGCGGTCGAGATCGTCGAGCTGAGCAGCCAGCCCACGATGTGGCGTCAAACAGGCCTGGGGTCCGGGGTTGAGGGGTTCCTTATTGTGAGGGGCTCAGCCCGCGTCCCTGCAGGTAATCACGGAGTTGAATCACCCCGCGTTTACCACACTCCCCAGGCTGATTCGAGGACCTTGAACCGGCGAGCTGGAATGCCCGATATCCGTTTCATTTCAATTCTGCCCGTCTTACGGATCAAGTGCGCTAAAATGAACGACTGCAGCTAGAGGTTTAGCATATGTTGATCCATGCAATAAAGCAGCAGGCTGCCATCGAGGTACCGTTGCTGCCAAGCAAGAGTTGAGCTAAGCATTCAGCTGGCTCGTTGGTTCGAGTCCTTAATTATCTGACAGCTCGAGCATGATTGGGCCAGTTGGAGAAGGGGTCGCACAGCATGCTCAAACGGGAAATCAATGGCTTCGTCTGCCAAGTCCGAGGCCAAACGGCACCCTCTGACTCTCGAGAGAAGGCATTCGGCATTCGTTCTTGACTAAAACACCGTCGACGTCGGTTGAGGTGTCACTTGATCCGTCTGCCTTGGAGCTCTTCCGCAGCCACAGCCGTTGACCTGTGTTAGCAAGATCGCAGACATCCACGCCTCTCCCGCAACACGAAGAAGCCCAAACGTCCCTTGGTCCCTTTGATGCGTGCGGGTGTGGCGGTTTGCGTTCGCTGGCCACACACTGGCATCCCGCCACCCGCGTCAGCGGGTTAAGATGGTCGGAGCGTGTCTTACGATGAGCACACCGCTGATTAATCTACCTAATTGAAGCCATTGCTGAAATGAGCTTTGATTCAGGCCTGTCTGACGAGTCAACAGGCTCGGGTTTATGACAGACACTTGACTCGGACGCCATGTGGCCGAGTCACTTCTCGGACCGTTCTTGGGATTTGAACTTTGCCTTCGTTGTTTCTGTTGTCGCTTCAACCGTCGGAAGGGGCTGCTCTTAGTCCTCGACCTAGCGAAGATCCACTCCACAGCTGATGTGTAGATAGTGCATGCTCTGAAATGATGACTGTCCAAGTAAGCGTTTTGGAGATGTGACACATATTCCCCTTATTTTGAAAAGATACGGACAGGTAGACGAAGGAGTGCCGCTTGCTCATATGTCAGAAGAGAGCTTGCGCCAACTACTCCCAGGAGCACACGTAGCCAGAGCAAGTATGCCTTTGACCTGGACGACACAATCGTTGCTTTCATTGAACTCCAAGCAACATCTCGACATCCTGCTCATAGACTTCTGATATCCAGGTTGCTAGCAAGGTCAATGCGGGCGGGGCATCGGCCACTCAACGTCGGTGCCGACCCCAAGAGGCCGAAGTTTCCGAAGTTTCCGGGGCCTTCGGTACAGACCCACCCAGCCGAGAAGCCGGGCCGGAGATGACGTCTACCCATTTCTTTCCGACTTTCAGCCTTCATTCCAATCTAAACCCCATTTTCAAAAACACCCGACTCTGTTTGCCGAAGAAAATCTATCCTGGAAGACACCGATTTGAATACTGTAAGAAGCCTCTCTCCACGCTCGAATCATTGCCGAGACACCAGCTGGCCCCCGCTGATTCTCAGAAGCCCTCAACCCCTCTCCCACGCCAAGATGTCAAGAGCCGTCGTCAAGACGCTGGACCACCTCGTGCTTACCTGCGCGAGCGTGCCGCGGACGGTGCAGTGGTACACCAAGCACCTGGGCATGAAGTCCGAGACCTTTACGTCGGCCGCCGACCCGTCCACGCAGAGGACGGCGCTCAAGTTCGGCCCGCACAAGATCAACCTGCACCAGCAGGGCAGGGAGTTCGAGCCCAAGGCCAGGACCGCGCTGCCGGGCACCGCGGACCTGTGCTTCCTCGTGCAGGACGGCACGAACCTGGAAGAGGTCATCAAGGGGTTCCGGGAGGACGGGGTCCAGGTGCTCGAAGGGGAGAAGGTGGTTGCCCGGACGGGCGCGCAGGGCCCGATTCAGAGCGTCTATGTGCGGGATCCGGATGGGAACTTGATTGAGTGAGATCTCCGAGCCGCGAAATTGCGTGCACATGACTTCAGTTGGGGGATGCTAATCGTCGTACAGGCTCTCGCACTATTGACTTCTCGTCGAGGCTGACAACAGATCCGGAGCTAACGTTGGGTGGGATATTGACGGTTGGGTGAAAGGCGATAGAAGGAGAAAGGCTCTGCTCTGATGACGGGCTTGAATACACTGCGAAGCCGCGGTCACAGTCAATAACGCGACCAGCTTCTGCAACCTAGGCCGACACAA
Organism: Colletotrichum brevisporum; assembly: GCA_030770045.1. Lineage (NCBI taxonomy): Eukaryota > Fungi > Ascomycota > Sordariomycetes > Glomerellales > Glomerellaceae > Colletotrichum > Colletotrichum brevisporum. The sequence continues at coordinate 9,591,820 of JAUGSI010000001.1, read as the reverse complement.
CCAAGGATCTCAAGCACATCATACGTGGAAGACATAATATTCATTACAATTATAACGCAAACTTAAGCGCAGACATTACTTGTGAGGCTGCCCGTCTTCTGGAACGCGACCTCGAGGGGGCTGTCTCCCCCCAGCTTGACGTCGAAGCTGGTGCTCCAGCCGTTCGTCTCGAGCTGCCCGACGGCCTTGTAGACGGCCCAGGCGCCCCTCTCCTCCCCGGTGGGCTGGAAGTTGATCGTCTCGACCTCGAGTTTGGGCACGATGACGCCCTGGCGGGGAACCCGGTGGACGAGGTCCAGCGTCAGGCCGTCGGCGCCAACAGGGGCGCGGTCCTTGCGGACGAGCGCCGTGACGGTGAGGGGCATCTTGCCGTCGACGGCGTTGGTGTCAATGCACGACTGTCTCTTCTGGTAGAGCAGCGTGTCGTCCATGGGGTACGCGCGGCCGGCGTTGTCGTAGGTGACGGTCTCGTTGGTGGACGTCTTCGTCACGTGGATGAGGAACTTGCTGATGCCCGTCTCGGCGCCGATCGTGGCGCTGAACTCCCAGTAGTGGAAGTTCTCCCTCCACAGGCCCGACGCGGAGCCGCCCTGGAAGGTCGCCTTCCTGGTCGCGATGACCGTCGAGCCGTTGCCGCTGCGGTCGGCGTAGGTCAGCTGCACGGACAGGTCGTTGGGGTCGCGGCCGGTTCCGGCGGTCGTGCGGACGCGGATGCTGCCGCTGAAGGCCAGGCTGCCGTCGTCGTTGAGGGACAGGCCGGTGATGTAGGGCTTGATGTCGGTGGCCTCGATCGGCTCGCTGAGCTGGACGCCCGCGGGGACCGTGTCGATCATGCGGGTGAAGATGTCGGCGCAGGTGGCCTGGAAGGCGTCCGGGTCGGCCATGGCGCGCATCGTCTTGTTGCCGTCGGCGGCGAAGATGCGCTTGTCCGAGTTGAGCGTGTCGTTGGCGCCGGCGACGAGCGGGTTCTTGGTCGTGCCGTCGAGGTACTCGGTCACGACGACGTTGTCGAAGCGGGCGAACTCGGTGTCGAAGTGGGCGACCGTGTCGTTGTCCGGGTCCGCCTCGACGCCGACGATGTCGGGGAAGTCGACGCTGTGGACGCCGCCGAGGGTGTGGCCGCAGGCGACCATGGCGATCATGTCTTCGGTCGTGAAGCCGGCCCTGGCGAAGGTGTCCTGGGTCGTCTGCAGGTCGGTCTGGGGCTCCGGGACGCCGGCCGGGCCGGCCTCGTGGGCGTCGATGCGGCCGGCGCGGAAGGGGATGTGGATGCCGCCGCAGGCGAAGCTGGAGACGATGACACTCATGGCGAGGAGGTCGGAGGCGGAGGCGCGGATAGAGTGGAAGCTGCTGAAGAAGGAGAAGGTGTTGTTGAAGGCGCTGCCGGCGTTCTCGGGTCGGTCCAGCTCGAAGAAGATGGACGCGTCGAGGCCGCCAGTGCCGGCGGCCGCGTCGTCTTTCTCGGTGTTAGTACAGAGTCCTTCGACGGCGGAGACGAGGAAGGGCACGAACGGGTTGCCATGTCATGGAAGGCAGTTCGGATCCATTCGGCCGAGTTCTGGCGGCCCTGGATGTTGGTGCCGAAGCCGCACGTAATCACGCCTTTTAGAGGTTAGCATGGGTTTTGTCTGGGAGTCGAGGAGGCAGAACTGACCATCGATGAAGCCCCTGCGCAGATATCCGGACTGCAGAGAAAGGTGATCTTCGATCTCGTCGTAGATTGACGGCCAGACATACTCGGCCCTGGCGAGAGAGGCGAGAGCAATGGTGGAAAAGAGACTCTGCTTCATGATGGGCACAGCGATAGGCTCTTAGCAGGAGATTGAACGAGAGACTCGACGAGAGAACGCGACCGAACAAGTCTCTTCCCGTTGATCCCATTCCGAGCCGGCGATGGTCAGCTTTATGAGAACCCGCAATCTCTCGTGGGGTTTCGGCAATGCAACATTGAACGGAGCCATCCATGGACCCTGCAGACGGACTCATGGAGGGGACGCGCCGAGAGGGAAACATCTCGTATTCCCCTGCGACCATGCTATAATTGTCGACCGCCATTGCCGGACGACGGGGCGGCTTTGCCAATCCTTGACGGTTGCTTGTTTAGCTCATTTCCCGCGACAAGGCCTCCCCCAGGCTGCCCGCAGTGCAAAGTTGAGAGTTGACAGCGCAGCATGGAGCCAGCATCTAGTGCCCAATAAGGAAGCTGGAATTAGGGATCACGCAGCCCTGAATACGGGCGATCAGCGGTCGACGGCGCGATGCGATGCGATGCACGGCGGTTGCGCTAAGGACTACTCCGGGTCGTGGCTTTGCCGGGGCTGGGGGTTTGGTGAGTGGATTGGAACCACAAGAACCCGGTGACATTTTCTGCACGGGGAGACCGCGAAGACACTCATTGCAGCATTATTTATCCATCATGTCTTGATGCTGAGGAATGGGGAATAGGTCTTGAACAGTTATGCGGAAGCATCTTAGGGGGTGAGTCTGTTGAACGGGCGGAAATGCCAAAAGTGTAGCAAAAAGGTAAGTTTCTGTGCATTGTCACAAAAAACTTGGAAATTACCGTTGAAAATTGGATCTACCCATGCCAATTCGGAATTCCCATGCTAGGCACTTTAATCCATTTAGTTTCCGGGTCCCTTGTCATGGAATGGCGGGGACTTAAGCTCCTCCCTCAACTCGGAATAAGGGACGGAAAAATGGTGCCCGGGGCCCCGGAACTCTCGGCCGGCCAGCGGATTCTTCCGCTCCGAGTCCCCGCCCGCTCTCGGACAACAAGGATGGTGCCGTCATCCACCGTGCCACACCACACCGCGTCGTGTCTCATTCCACAAGTGTATCGCTCTAGTGCTTCACCGTATAATAGTAATAACCATGGGCGACGCTTCCATCCTTCACATGCCGACGGCACTGATCTTCGGCGGCAACGGCAAGACCGGCCGCGCGCTGACGAAGCTCCTCCTCGGCGTCGAGACCCCGCACACCGTCTTCGGCGTCATCCGGAACCCGGACCAGGCCGAGGGCCTCAGGGCCATCGGCGCGAAGCCCATCGTCCAGGACATCGCCGCCGCCTCCGAGGCCGACTTCATCCGCATCTTCGAGGGCACCCGCCCGGACCTCGTCGTCTGGGCCGCCGGCGGCAAGGACCAGGCCTCCGCCGAGGCCGTCGACCGCGACGGCGCCATCCGCGCCATGAACGCCCTGGCCAAGGCCCGCGTCCACGCCCGGCGCTACGTCGTCGTCAGCGCCCTCGACACCCGCGACCACGAGCGGAAGCCCGTGCCGGACTGGTACAGCGAGGAGGACCGGAAGCTGACCGACCGCATGTACGCCATCATCGGCCCCATCTGCCGCGCGAAGCTGGCCGCCGACAAGGAGCTGAGGGTCGGCAACGACGTCCGGAAGCTCGACTACACCATCGTCAGGCCCGGCGGCCTGGGCGAGGGCCCCGCCAACGGCCTGGTCCGCGCGGGGAAGGTGGGGGCCGTCGGCATCATCCCCCGGGAGGACTTGGCCAGGGTCATCTACGCGGCGTACCGGAACGACCAGACTCTGGGGTTCGCTTTCGACGTGCTGGGGCCCGGGGACGGCGACGCTCCCGTCGAGGCGGCCGTTGCCCGTGCGGCAAAGCACGGCGAGGACACTTTTGAGGGCTACTACTAGGCGTACGATCTTTGGGTCTTTGGTATATATACCTAAGAATATTGACATGATGAACATTGGCAATAATGTCCGGGAACTGGACCAAAATAGCAAAGCCCCCTAATTCACCCTTTCATATCCCCTCGCACTCACGTGCCTCCTCATATGCCGTTCCAGGCGATGTTGTGCTACCCATCTGTATACCAACTTCAAGCATCCGAGGCCGGCGTCAAAGGCTTGCGTCCGTAGATGGACCAGCTGAAAATCGTCAGTAAAGCCCCTCGTGGCGGCACCCAGGAAGGTTTTCACTCACATGGTGGAGTAGGAGTGAATCCTGGGATCGGTCATCTCCTTGCGCACGTTCATCGACAGGATGGTGACCTCCTCTCTGCTCCAGTCGTGGCCCCTCGTGAGGGCGGCCATCACGAGGCCGTCCAGGTTGGCAACCGTGTTGTCCAGGTTCCACTGGCCGAGCTCCTTGTACTTGTGGTCCTTCGCCCATGGGTTGGAGGGCCACTTGCACCTTTTCGCGTGGGTGTCCTCGAACCCGACCTCGGCCATGATGTCCTTCAGCACGCTCTGGTCCTTGAAGAAGGGGCGACCGAACTTCTCGCAGGCCTCGCCCCACAGACGGCTGAACTGGTAAAGGCTGGAATCCTCAGTCAACGTGCCATCGTCGGATCGGGGCATCAGGTCGATCTCGTTGAGCTCGAGGTATCCACCGGGGTTGAGGTTGCTAGAAGCAGTACGCCGTTAGTACTGCGAGAGGCCGGGCAATTTCTGGTTCGGGGGGAGACCCTTACTCGTAGCACTTCTTGATGTAGTCCTTCCAACTGCTGATGCTGGTCACCATCATGCGGCTGTGAATGTAGTCGAACGGCTGCGAGTACGTCCACGACTCCTCGATATCATCGATCTCAAACTTGACGTTCGGGGGCGCACTAACAAGAAGTCAGTTTGGCGGACGGGCAGGCGTGCTCAGCTGGGGTTCGGGGAATTACAAGCTCGGTTGGATAGCAGAGAGGTCAACACCCAGGATCTGACTTTGTAAGCGGCAGGCAAGTAAGGGGGGAAAGTATGCTGAACAATAAGATACCTCGGCTTCGGGATGCTCATCGGCGAAGTCAATCGCCCAGATGCCCGTTCCGGTTCCAACGTCGAGCACACGGCCGACTTTTGCGCCGAAATCGTTCGGCGGCGCGGTTCCGAGGCGGCCGTCGAAGCTCAAAATGAACATGTTGTGTTGGATATCTATGTTTCAGACAGAGCATTAACGAGCCAACACTTCCAAAGTACTGGTGACTGTAGCCAATGAGTGTGATGTTGAGGACGTACCAAGCCGCTCGTTTTCCCGCTCGTCGTTGGGAAGGGTGTATTCTATTGTCGTTAGCAGGTTTACCGACCACGGCCGTGGGACCATATTTCACTGACTGCCTTCCTTGTAAGAGTGGTAGGTTCGTCCATTCTCCTGCCGGTACTGGAGGACGGAGCTGTACACACTCGTGGTCGAGGAAGCGACACTCTAAAGGAGGCATCGTTAGGTTCATGACAGACTCAGTGGTCGATTTGGCGGTAAAAAGTTGCAAAACCCCGTGAGAACTTACCCCACCCCGTATGGATTCACCGTCAGTATCGTCCTGGCAAGAAATCACACTGTTAGACTATCGATTCCATAGTCTCTCTCTGTACTGACGTGGAGCTACCTCTTCAGGGTCAATCGTGACCACGTTGGCCGTCGCAGTGCCAGTCTCCTCGGCAGGCGCCGGAGTAGCCTGTGCGGGGGCCGGCGAGGCAGCAGCAGCCGGCGAAGTGGCGGCCGTGGCCTGGTTGTTTGTTTCCGACATGACAATTGTTGCGTTCGGTGGGGGCCAGGTCTGAATCGTGCCTTTGCTCGGTGAAGGCTTCTATAGTATCGCGACGAAGGTGGCCCGTTCAACGGCCCGCGGGTTGGAGAACGCTCGCGTTTTATCAGTCCCACTGTCCCCTTGCAAGAATTACCCCTCTCCTTGGCCCCGGTCGCAATCATCCATGCAGGTTTGCGGCGAACATGCCATTGAAGAGTGAGAACCCCCGGCGCAATGTCCGTAAAAGAGCAACGCCCGCCGCCAATAGAACACAAGCAAACAACGGGCGAGACGTTCTCTTACGATCGCTGGGGGAAAGCTCCCCTCGTGGCGCCCCGCGACTGGCAAAAGAGGAGCCACTCCTTCGGGAACGAGCGGGCTAGCCCATGCTAGGAAGGCCGTAGTTCCCGCTCGCAATCTACTTTTTCCTGCAGAGAACCACCAACGGCATGGGCGGGTTGTGAAGCCGTTGCATTAGCCTGGTCCGGGGGGGTTGGGTAGAGGCGGCGGCTTGCGATTGGCGTGTTAAACGAAAGGACATGCAACCTCAACCCGTGGATACTGCTGCGTATCGGACTTCGTTGTGGAGTTCGGGAAGGTGTTTGTTGCGCTCTGCATGTATGGGACAGCAAGGGTTGACTGAAGGCGAATTGCCTAGTGTTAGGACTGCTTTTGGGAATCCTAGTTCTCGCAAGCAATTCATCTCTTATTTTGGGCTCACGCAATCTCTATTGCTTAGGCTCTTGACCCCGACTCAGAGAGGGGTTTCGCTTTCGGACTTCAGTCACACACTCGCCCTGCGCCGGCTCTCACCCATGGATCGTCTAGCCGACTGATAGACACATCAAGAACAGTCATTAGCTACTGAAGCTGAGATCTCACTAGGGGCCACTTACACAACGGTGTAATAAGCATGCAAGTTGCGGTTCTGCGTGTTATTTGCGTAATAACTGAGACGCGAAGACGGCGACTTCGTCCTGGCTCCACCCGTGGATCCTCGGAAGAAGGGCAAGTAAGAGGCCAAGCCCGAAGTCATCGTGATTCCAGAAGCCAAGTTCCTTGTGCTTGCGGCCTTGACCTAGAAATTCATCGGCCACTTGCCCATTTGCGCGAGGAGGTGATTGAAGGGCTGACAAAAGCCCCAGCCTTCTTCTGCCTCAACGTCAAGTCTTAGGCGGATGGTATCGGCGTTTGAGCTAGCAGGCTATATGCGAACACTATAGTTTACCCTACATCATGGGTCTAGCTCACAATCAGGGCTGGATAGCCGAAAGTTCGATTTCGGGAATCTGTTGCAGTACACCAGCTTGAATCCTCGCTGGATAGACTGGCGGCGGTACCTCCTCGGCAACAAGAATCGCAGGATTGTTGTCGACACTGCGTCACGTACGTCGCATTCCCAAAAGTCTGAAGAGTCATGCTGGCCGACAGCGTCGTAGTGTAAGCCGAGTTGGGGGAATGAAGAAACTTGCGAGCTTGCGAAGCCGTGCCTGTCATGACGGGTTGTTACCACTCCTCCTGGCTGTCGAGCAAAGTAAGTGCTCGAGGCAGGTATCCCGTGCAGAGAGACAACATGGTACACATCAGAGCGAGCCGAGGCTTGCCATGCGACCCAGTTATATATACAGTTTAGAAGGCCTCATGGCGGATTGCCAAATTCACCTTTTTCATAGGACTACCTGCATGGAAGCTCGGTACATCTGCATGATGGAGTTTCTTTCTTCCACTTAGAGTCTCTTTATCAGATCTACAAGCCCCACACCAACCTCATCCCGCCACGTCTTGCGGAGTACTCGGCCGACAGAACACAGGCTCTTTACATACAGTGAACCAACCGCCCATACAGACCCTACATTGTCAAGCCAAGGCCACCATGAAGGTAGAAAAATCAGGAAATGAACCGATAGAAGAACCTCCAACTTGAAGAAGGAGCACCCGTTACACCGAGTACAACGTGTGATCTATCATACCACCCTTGTAGACGTACATCGAAACCTTCATCAGTTGTAGCTCACATGAACATGGTCCCTAGATATGTCAGCTCCGCTCTCAGCTGGTCTCCGCAGCAACTCACCAGTGGTTTTTGGTGATGGTGTCCTGGTCCTTCTGGGTCCTCCAGCTGTTCCAGGACTTCTCGGCGTCCTTGCCGACGGTCCAGATCCGCTGGCCCCAGATGACGTACTTCAAGTTGAGCGCGTTGCGGTTCTTCATCACCCACTCGGCAATCTCCCTGCCGGAAGCCGTGGGAGCCTGAAGAAAAGACACAGCCAGGTCAGTAGCAAAACACCTCAGGAGAGACACCAGACTTACACCCCCAGCATCAGAACACATCATATCCGTAGCCTTCCCGCAGCAGTGGTCCGAGGGGTCGACGTTGCACTGGCAGTCCCGGATGCAGAACACCTGGCGCACCCTCCCCGGGAACGCGGCGACGATCTTCCTCGCGCCGTCGACGGCGACCTGCTTGCACGCGCCGACCGGCGGTATCGCCGGCGCCGCGTACCCGCCGAACCCCTTGGCCGCCGAGGAGCAGCACTTGAAGGACGCCGGGCCGGGGCACTGGTTCGCCGCCGAGGTGCCGGCGCAGTCGCTGGTGTAGCGGCAGTTGCCGCCGCTGCCGCAGGATGCCTTGGTGCAGCACTTGACGTTGGCCGGGTCGGCGGGGCAGGCGTTGTCGATGGTCGTGCCGCCGGACGAGGAGCAGGCGCTCGTTGCGACGCAGACTCCTGTGGGAGGGGTGTTAGAGGGTGGTGGTGGGAGTGTGGGACGAAGAGTGTGGATTACCTGCTCTTCCTCCGGAGCCGTAGCACGGCTCGTTGAGGGCGGCGAGGACTGCGGTTGCCGAGAGGACGGCGGAGAAGAAGGAGGTGAGTTGCATGTTGGAGTTCTGGCTTGGCTTGTGAAAATGATAATGGACTGGTATGCTGCTCAAGACCAAAACTGGCAACCGACGAAGACATCGGTCTTTATAGTCTCGGGCCGTCACGAAGTCGGGTCATCATTCCCTCCATTCCCCAGATCACCAGTCTGCCTTGAGGAACTCTTCAACTCTCCAAAACGGCAAGGCACCATGCAAGCTGCGACCCCAGCTGAACAATCCCTTGGACCAAGGGTAGCATCGCGAGTTCAGTTCGACATCTTGGCTCGCGTCACTGCATCCAAGGCGGAGCGTCTTTCGACCGTTGGTGACCGTCACGACAGGGAGCCCGAGCGAGACGTTTTGACGTACCACAGATCTTCCGAGGGAGTTCCCCCCAGATATTTCGAGAAAGTCGCTAGAAAACACAAGACCAGTCGCAGTCGTTCTTCCGTACCTAGGAAAAGGGGTGCCTCGGGAGGGGCCTAGTCCGGAGCTTAGTGTAGCTTGTCAGTTTAGCCCCCCGGCCATCTCTGGCAACCCTTGCACTAGCGAGATGATTTGCGTGGAACGATCGGATCAGCCCTACCTAACTAACAAGCCTTTGGGCCAATGCTTGGTTGGGAGCATGTTTCCAACCCCGCCATCGTCGATGCGAAACGCCAACAACAGCAAACCAACACGGTAAACCCCATAAATCAAGCCAGGGCTCTTGGAAACCCTGGGCAGACCTTGGGTTGTTGACTTGGCTAGAATCCCCCCCCTGCTGATCACCAAAGGGCCGTCGAACTACAGAATTGCGTCATTCATGGATGAGACACGGCAACAAACCTGAATTTCCGAGACATTCGTGGACAGGCACGTACACACGTGGTTTGACTACGGTCCGCCCATTGACCAAACCCTTCAACCGTAGCTCAAGGATCAAGAGAGCCTGCGATGATCATTGAGAGAGCGGGGGAAACAGTCGATTTTCGAGTAAGACGGCTAGATATCCTCCCGTCCCGCGCCGGCAGCGTCGAATACCATTCCGCCCAACGGCCAAAACTCGGCGCCAGGTGACGTTGCAGTAACACATGGACGACGTAAAGAGACTTTCCTGCGTCCCCGAAGGAATCCCTGTGTAACTTCCCTACCCTTCTTGTCCGCGAGTTGGCGGGGTACAAGACATGTCCGCGATCCCCGCAGCTGAAAGGAGACTGCACAACCAAGGCGAATGGCAGCCACCAGACCCAAGACATGCTAGTCCCTCCTCAGCTACGCCGTTTCCGGAGATTCTTCAAATATTTATCATCTCGTCGTCTTCGTTCTCAACAAGTTGGGCGATTGGTTTAGGGGTATAACGACCGCTTCGCATGCGGTAGGTCCTAGGTTCGATTCCTAGATTGTCCATACCTTTTGCTGGGTGAGCACAAGGACGCTCCCATGAGTGTTACCCTTGGCGCAGTACCTCTTCTCTTCATCATCATACGCCGTCATTATAAAATTGTCATCGTTGTCGTTTTATTTGTAGAGGTGCGGAGGAAGCAGGTCAGAAAAGCTGGTGGACGTTGTTTTTGTCAAGATGTCAGCATCGTCAGATATGAATACCGTCTATTTTTACTCTTCTATGCCCGTTTAGCCAATCATTTTGATGCGCCCCTCCAAAACCGGTGCAATAACCTGCGTCCAATCGACGGTAAACTCTCCCTCCCGAAGGGGATCGCACACCTGGGCATTGACGCCCGCCTTCTTCGCCCACCGGGCAAAGAACTTGCGCATGATGAGCATCTCCATGTCGATCTGGGTGATAGATTCCAGCTCCTCGTCGGAATCCGAGTCCTCGTCCGACTCTTCCCTCGGCAACTTAGTGTTCAGGGCGTGTCGTCTGACCATCCACTCGGCCCACGACTTGGACTCGACTTCCGGCTTCGGGTCCGAGATGCCCGTCTCGGCGGGAGTTTCCCACATCTTGCGAGTCTCAACAGGGGTCTGGCACTTTTCGGCGACCTGAACCCAGTGCTCGCTGAGGTTCTTCCATTGACCAACTGTGCGAAGGCCCATGAAGTATTGACGCAGCATAGCGGAGATGAGGATGCCGTTTTCTTCGCAGACGATTTCCTCGGCAGCACCACCTTCGGGCTCGACCAGAAGACTGGTGTACCCGTCTACTTGTATGTTAGCATGGCGATTGACTGGGGATACTGGGACCGAATCTCACCCTTTCCTCTGCCCATATAGCCTCTGGTGGCAAGGGTGTACTTCTTGTCCATCTGCATCGGTTCACCACCCAGTGTGGCCTCGACGATGCGAGAGCCTGGCTCCTTGCTGCGGTCGAAAGTGTACGCAATGTTGGACACTTGCGGGAATCGACCTTCTTGAGCCGGGTACTGAGAAACACCGTTCTCCAGGGCGTCCCAGATTTGTTGTCCGGTAACTCTAATGAAGATAACCGGGTCTTCGAAGGGAAAACAGTTGGTGATGTCTCTGACTCTGATGACGCCTGGCGGGTAGATCTGGTCGCCGCGGATGGTGCCTGCAGCCATCAAGGCGCAGTCGGCGTTGTGGTAGTGTCTCATTACGTCGCAGACGAAGTTTCCCATGTTGCTCTCCTTCATCCTGACGGTGGTGAACCTCGCGTCCAGGGGAGATGCGGTCCAGCCCACGGCCTTGGCGAGGCTGTGCTTGAGCTTCGAAGTCAACTCCTCGGTCAGTCCCAACGTCTCCTTGTCCTCGGGAATAGAAGAGACAATGTCGCGACGGAGGATGTCGAAGTCCCACTTGCCAGAGCCATCCTCCTTCCTGCGGACGTCGATGTAGCTGAGCTGCTTGAAGTCGGAGCCGGAGCGGAGGACGTGGGTGCCGTTGATGAAGCTGTGTCCGTAGTAGTGGTCGTGACCGCCGAGAATGATGTCGATGATACCGTCCGTTTTCTCGGCGAGCTTGTTGTCGTTGGGCTCCCGCTGGTGGCTGAGACAGATGATTATCTCGGCGCCCTGTGCACGCAGCTGGGGGACGAGCTCCTTGGCCGTCTCGCTGGCGGACTTGTAGATGATGTTCGGGGGCAAGCTGTTGATTGTCTCGAGCCATTCCCTCTCTCCGAGACCGATGAGGCCGATCTTGATGCCATTGGACGAGGTCAGCATGTGGGTGTGCTTGGCGTTTCCGAGAGGAACATTCTCTCCGAGGGCGGGGTCCAGAACGTTGGCGAGAAGCCAGGGGAAGTTGCACTTGGCGGCCAGGTACTCGAACTGCTTCACGCCAAAGTCGAAGTCATGGTTCTGCACGTGTCAGCTGGGACAGGCCCTTGTCTTGCCATTGCGGCGCAGAGAGAGAGAGACAATTCACTTACACCAACGCAGGTGCAGTCGACGCCAATCTTGTTCAGGATGGGCACCATGTGCTCGCCTGGTAAGCATACGCGGTCAGCACGTGATGACGGCAACAGACGAGGCGGTGAAGGCACCTTTTGTGACGGAGCTCTCGAGGCTGGGGTTGAAAACATCGCCGGAAAACAGCGTGATCAGCTCGGGCTGACCAGCGAAACGATCGTCATGGCGATACTCGTTGACGGCGGTGATGAAGCGGGCCACACCGCCTACCGGCTCAGCACTGGAGGGTTCGAGGTGGTAGACGTCGTTGAGGTGAAGGATGCGCAGGGCGACGGGCGCGTCGGAGCCGGAGCTGTAGGTGACGACAGGCTCATCGGGCGCCGGGGTGTTCTTGGGCATGATGAGAGTGAGGAGGGGAGGGGGAGACGGAGGGGGGCTAGGAATAGAGACGCGGCGCGTCGTTGCGGGCGGTGATGATGAGACGAAGATGCAGGTCAAAAACACGAGGTGGCATGTGCTTACCTCAGGGACGGGACCGACCTGGAGCTGGAGAGCTGGAAAGGTGGTGCTGGCGGCAGCCGCTGCGGGAGCGGGGGCGGGGCAGCAAGCGCCACGAAGCAATTGCCAATAGGGCACTGGACGGCGAAAACAGAAGCTGCTGGGCGCTACACGCAGGTGCGGAGCGCTGTCAGTCGCTGTAGCGCGGATGATTCGCTGGACCCTGAATGGCTGAGCTGATCGGTAACTGGGAGGCTGTGCAGAGGTCCAACCAGAAGTTGGCGATTACCAAGTGCCGGAGACCAGCACGTGATGATAAGCGTAGTTAGTGGAGTTCCAATACCTGGGTACCTAGGTACGGATACAACAGTGCCTGTGAACTCCCGACAGTGACTGCTCACCACGACACTGGACTGTGGCTGCAGTAGGTGCACAAGCGTCAGCGCCGCCAAGGGGGAAAAGTGGGTTATTCGAGTGATGCTATTCCTGGCTCGTGCGCTCATCTGATAACCCCCAACAGGAAAACATGATACCTGATACCTGCATATCCGTAGGTAACTATTCGAGTGGCATTCTTCCTTTCTCGCTCAAGAAAGACAAGACAGGCACGGAAACGGTACTTCGTCTTGAGTGCCTGACATCACAGGCTAAAAGGTACCTCCCTTCAGTACCTACCTAGGTAGGTACACAGGTAGGTATTGACCCGATCGCCGCCTTGGGACGAACCGAACCTGAACCTTTTTCCAACGTCAACCATCTCGTCTGCATCGCCACACCAAGCGTCTTGGCTTCTCGCGTTTATCTGCCAGTCACATAGTCATGTCTGTGTTTCCCACGTCGGATTCCTGATTCGTGCCAAGCCTTCTTTATTTGCTTTCTCATTCAAGGGTTGTGTTGCTGCTAGCGGTCAAGTCATTCCTCATCTTCCCATTCGAGAATCTCGTTCCCTTCATCCACCATGCCAAGCCTGCCGTCAACTTCCAACTAACACCGTCTTGCTTCTTGACATGGATTACTCTCCATGGATGTAGGCTAGCCTTGCACCTGCGGTCTTGGCTCGTGCCACCTGCGAGCAATTAACCAGAAACACCCAAAACACTCTCGATCGCGCCCACACAATCACACAATCACGCCAAGTTGCTCGCCCTCCTGTCCCTGCACCACACTGACCGGCTTCGATACCACCAACTGCGCTCTCGGGACGGGGACGTGGACGTGGACGCTCTGCTGGGCCTGCGACCTGGAAGCCAGCATCCGTCCCACGACGATCATGCGCATCACGCCCTCGGCGCTCTCCCTCGTCAGCTTCTCTGCCTCCCGGACCGCCTCGGCAAGAGTCGTTGGTCGCTGCAGGATACACGTGTACGCATCGATCCCGACGTCGTAGTTGACCCGCGCCCCTGGTCCGATGGTCCCTGCGATGGCGACAACTGGCAGCCCGTGCTTCTTCGCCCGCATCCCAATCTCGGCTGGAATCTTGCCCCGCGGAGTCTGGTCGTCGATGCCTCCCTCGGCCGTGAGAACGAGATCGCAGTCCGTAAACAGCCCGTCAAAGTCGACATACTCCGCCACCACCTCATATCTTGGCCGGAGCTTGGCACCGACCAGCCGCAAACCGGTCCCCAACCCTCCAGACGCTCCTCCTCCGGGCGAGAGGCCCACCTTAGTGTCGCAGAGCAGTCGGCCGGCAACCACAGCAAGCACCTCCATGGCTGCCGAGAGTCGCTCTGTCTGCTCCGCACTCGACCCCTTCTGCGCACCAAACACCCTGGCTACTCCCTCTGGCCCGCTGAGAACATTGTTCCAGTTGACGGCCACCTCGATGCTGACCCCCTTGATGCGCTTGTCGATCCCCCCGAGGTCGATGTTGGCCAGCCGAAGGAGGGACTCGCCCCCTGCCGCGACGGGGAGAGCATGTCCGTCCTGGTCTATGAGACGAGCGCCAAGTGCCTGAAGCATTCCAGCACCGCCGTCGCAGGTGCCAGAATCACCACATCCGACGACGATTCTCTTCGCACCAGCGCTCACAGCGGCCGCCAGCAGCTCGCCCACGCCAAACGTCGTGGTCAAGCCCGGGTTGCGAAGGTGAGCGGGCACAAGGCTCAGGCCGGCCGCCGCCGCCATTTCGATGACGGCGGTCTTCGGCGTCTCGGGCTTCTTTTGCCCCAGTATGCCAAAGAAGGACGCAATCGGAGCGCCAACCGGGCCGGTAATGGTGACGGGGTGGAGCGTGCCACCAGTAGCAGACACAAGGGCACTAGTGAACCCCTCGCCGCCGTCGACAAGGGGCACCTTGCGGACAGAAGCTTCCGGCAGCACGGACAGGATGCCTGCCTCGATACAGTCTGCGGCAACGTCGGGTTGGAGGCTTCCCTTGAATCCGGACGGGCAGACGAGAACTTTCATGCTCTCGGGAGTTGAAAGGGAGCCCATTTTGGCGTGTCGTGTTGAGGTTTGGTGGTCTAGGTAGAAAAAACGATGGTTTGATGAGTTGATGTTGTCTTGCTGGACTAACATGAACCAGAATAAGCGAACGTTGAGCAACGAGTGGGATAAGTAGTGGAGCGAGCGAGAAGCTAGAACAGTGATGATGAGCGAAGGTGGATGCGGACTTGTTTATCGGCCAGTCTAGCGGCCGCGAACGGTTCACTTTATACCGTTCCAGACGAGGGCTTACAGGAATCTTGGTCGGGCGACAGGGTCCTCAACGGCCATACTCGTTTGCGTCTCGACATTACGTCTATGGCGGTGAGGCCTCGACAATACGGGTGAGACTCGAGATGCGGGCTCCAGCTGCCGAGGAGTGGCGATGAGATGCTTCGCCGGCGGACATCTCAGAAACAGGAATTCGGTCGTGTGATGCTCTTGCGGAAGAGGCCAGGAACTGAGGTTTCCTCCAGCCCTGCACGTGTCCATTGCCTTGATGGGCTGTCCATTGCAACGACACCAGGAACTTTGAACAGCTTCATGGCATAGCACCGAGTCCACGCAATTCGAAACCAGCACAGCCCTCCCTCGGAGACGGCAGTCGATCGGTCCAAGTTTTTCCATCCATCCAGAAAGAGCCGACACGGCTGTTTTCATTGGCATCACGTAGACCATCGCCTTGTCTCGGCGGTTGGTGAGCACACGAGCAGGATCATGGACGTTTGCCCAGATCTCGTATCTCCCTTTGGAGGGGGGTTGAACAAGCCCCCGAGGTGTCATTTCAAAGTGAATCTTCCAATCACACGGCCGTACCTGAGCTATAAATAAGGATTGCTACTTTTTCAAGGGTTCTCCCAGGGGGGGTTTAAAGGTGTAAAGTTGCATATGGTTGGTGTGTCCTGTCATCTGGGCGGAGTCGAGGAAAATGTTACTCCAACACGCATCATCAGCCACAGTTGACGTAGCGGCCCAGGACCCCCCCGCTGATCGACCCGCCAAGAAAGCTTCGGTTGGCGTTTTCGACCCATTTCTCACGTCGAGACTTCACGTACACAAGGCTAATAGCAACTGTCTCCCTTGGCGGTGTCATTTGTCACTGGATCTAGGGATAGGGCTCACAGTGCCCCTTCCGGAGGCCAACGGCAGATGTGTTGTTGTCAGGTAGCCTTATCCGCTGGTACGGACTCAATCTCCGACGCTTCAAGTCAAGCCAGCCCGGCCACATCATCCGAGGCTTTGCCCGTCATGATCGCATGAGGCTATGCCCGCCTACCCGGCTGCCGTCGAAAAGCGGAAGGACATCACGGGGAATGTTCTTTGTGGATATAAAAAACCCGCTGGGTCTGTCTCAGCGGAGGAGAGTCATGCTATCGTCAGAAGAGTATTACGATCATCATCTCTCGTTCATCATTTCCTCCATTCGCTCGCTACATCGTTCGTTTTTTTTTTCCCTCTTTCCCTTCAACCATGTCTAACCCCCATGCGTATTACCTCATTCCTCGCAAGCCGGTCCCAGACCCGGAGGCGGGGCTCAACCTCCATCGGGCCCTGACTCGGTCTCGGTCGAGTCTCTGGAGGGGATGGAGCCCAGGACTCCCTTCTTTCTCAGAGTACGAGCGGACTGCATACAAATTCCCGTGGCTCCAGGACCCTGATAATCTCTACTCCCGCGAAGACGTGGACCGCACACGCCGCTCAGAGATCATCTTGGAGAAGCCTGGCCCTGACGATCGCTCCCACCTCCTTTCCCACGAACACCATCTAGCCGGGCCTTCGATGATTCCTCCGCCTGAGAAGGACGTGCGGGAGCACGACCACAAACCCGACGATCCCGAAGATCCAGACCTGGTGGGTTTTGACTTCCAACCCTTATCTGAGCTTGTCTTGTGCCAGATGTAGACTTGTCAAGACAGAAAACACTAACCAGACCGACGGTACAGGTGACATGGTCCGGCCCCTCGGACCCGGCGAACCCCAAGAACTGGCCCAAGCACAAGAAGTGGACGGCCACGATCCTCGTCTCGTGCTTCACCTTCATCTCGCCCGTCTCCTCGACCATGCTCGCGCCGGCGCTCGACACCCTCGCCCGGGAGTTCGACGTGAAGTCCGACATCCAGACGTACCTGCTCATGTCCATCTTCCTCCTCGCCTACGCCGTGGGGCCCTTCGTGCTGGCGCCGCTGTCGGAGATGTACGGCCGCGTCGTGGTGCTGCAGTCGGCCAACATGTTCTACCTCGTCTTCAACACCGTCTGCGGCTTCTCCGCCTCGAAGGAGCAGATGCTCGCGTTCCGGTTCCTTAGCGGTCTGGGAGGGAGCGCTCCGCAAGCTGTGAGACATCACCTCTCTTCGTGGAAAGCGTTTGCTAACGGGCCGACAGCTCGGCGGAGGTGTTCTCAGCGACTGTTGGAGGGCGGAAGAAAGGGGAACCGCCACGGCGATTTATAGTCTTGCACCTTTTCTGGGGCCTGCTGTTGGACCCATTGGTAAGTGCCAAGCCAGTGTCGTCTAATAACAAGACGGTCCATCTTGCTAACGCTCAACAGCCGCTGGCTATTTGACCCAGTACTTGTCCTGGCGTTGGATCTTCTGGACAGTCTCCATCGCCGACGCAGTCGTCCAGATCCTCGCCTTCCTCTTCCTCTCCGAGACGTACCCGCCCAAGATCCTGGCCGTGAAGGCCAAGAAGCTCCGCAAGACGACGGGCAACGAGAGCCTGCACACCGAGTTCGACCGGCCGGACCGGACCTTCGGGCAGACACTCAGGAAGAACCTGGTCCGGCCGTTCAGAATGCTCTTCACGCAGCCGGCGCTGCAGATCACAGCGCTTTACCGGGCCTATCTCTACGGGTTGATGTATCTTGTGTAAGTGGAAGCTCTACCGGAAAGACGAAAAGTGCAATGGGGCTAATTCTGCCTACAGCCTGGCTTCCTTCCCGTTCGTGTGGAGCGCGCAGTATGACCAGGAGCCTGGGCCCGCTAGTTTGAACTACATCTCGCTTGGCGTGGGCTTCGTCATCGGTCTCCAGATATCTGGTCCTCTAATCGACAAGGTAACCGTGGTCTCGTAGTCCGATATCTACCAGCACACAGGCTAACACCCCCAGGTCTACTGCACGCTCAAAGCCCGCAACAACGGCACCGGCCTCCCCGAGTTCCGCATCCCGCTGATGCTGCCGACGGCCATCGTCACGCCCGTCGGCCTGCTCGTCTACGGCGTGACGGCGCACTTCAAGGTGCACTGGATCGTGCCGAACATCGGCGCCGCGATCCTGGCCGCGGGCCTGATCCTCTCGTTCCAGTGCGTGCAGACGTACGTCGTCGACTCGTACGAGCGGTACGCGGCCAGCGCGGCGGGCGCCGCGGCCTTCGTGAGGACGATGGCCGGGTTCGGGTTCCCGCTGTTCGCGCCTAGGTTGTACGAGACGCTGGGGATCGCGTGGGGGAACGCGCTGCTGGCGGGCGTCGTGCTGTTTAATGGGATTGTCGTGCCTGTTGTGATGTGGAGGTGGGGGGCTTGGTTGAGGAGCCGGAGCCAGTACTGCGCGGGGTGAGGTATCTGTAAAGTGGTGTTCAGGAGTTGGAGTTGAGGAGTTGGATTGTGTTATTTTGATGCTGTCGAGCGGGTTATACTACGTTAAGAGTCAATGAAGTAATAGATTGAAACCATAATACTAATGGAATGAGTCGAGCACCCCTCAACTGGCTGTTCAACAAGTGCATGCTCAGCTGCGACGGTCGAACCGCCACATCCTCATCCTCACCGCCACCCCGGGGCCGACCTCCCTCGCCCACGCGCCCGGGTCCACCCTCCGGCCGTCCCCCATGATCATGTCGTAGCGTCCCTCGAGGACGGACCGGTTGAGCCATCCGCGCCAGGGCATGGACTGCAAAACCTCCTCCATGCCCTTGCAAGACACATCGTCAGTGGACTTCCATAGAATTATCGTGGCGTTGAGCGGATGGTCCTTACCTGCCACGTCCTGACCCTGTGGAACGGAAAGTGGTGCTCCTTCCCGGCCGCGTCTATCAGGTGGACCATTTTGTCGTTTGGCGCCTTTGGCGGTTGAGGCCGATTGTTGATGGACTTGGGCTGTTTTTCTTCTTCTCGTGGCTTGTCTTCGTTCTTCGTCTGCTTGTTGGCGATTCGAGGGACCTTGCCTCGGCGGTCCGCTTCCCTCTTTGCTTTGACCGGGGCCCCCCTTGGATCCTTCTTCCGCCCCTCCGGTTGCTGCTCTTCTTGCTGTTTCCCCTCCTGCTTCTCCTGTCGATTGTCCCGGGGTTTCTCCTGTGGCTTATTCTCTTCCCTTGACATCTGCTCTGTCTCCTGCTCTGCCGTTTGCCTCTTCCGCGTCTCTGTTTTCACTTCGTCAAGGCGATGGTCTTGGGCCCGCTGCTTCGTGAGCCGAACCCGTGCCATGCCTCGACTCGTGCCTTCCTTGGCCATGTCGATGGGCCTCTTGAATTTGCCCCGTGCATATCTCGTTCCCCAGTCGACGCGCTTCAGGATAGAGCGACGGACGACGTTTCGTTCAGCTTGCAGGGTGGGCTTCAGCTCGCGGAGGCGATCGGTCAGGCACGACATGCCGTGTCTGACTTCCGCCACGCGGGTGGGCACACTTTGATCGCTGGGCAGTTGAATGAGCCTTTTCGACAGCAGTACCGCAGTTGCGACAGCCAAAGCTGCACAAACGACCAAGATGGTCTGCATGGCGTGTTTTCCCGTCCTGGGCTTGTTTGAAAAGTAGGATGGAAGAGCTTCGAGGGAGACAGGAGGGAGCATCAACATTTCATAAGGGGTATAGAGAGAGAGAAGGAGTACGTGCACAAATTGGCCAGACGCAAAACGATCGAGCCCAGTGAAACGGCTGCACGATTGTGCATATGCGATGCGGTCGTCTGAGAGCCAACGAGAAGTGACAACGTCACGGCGCAACTAAGCTGTGCAGTCGGCCTGCACCATTGCGAGAGCTTATCCGTGAGACAACTAGGTGCATAATTCTGATGCATGCTTCAAATTTGTTTGCTTTACCTTGTGAAACATGTATCTGAATGCACACAAGAATCGTGGCTCGGTTGTTCTACTTCAACATCTGGAGTACCCGATGAGAGGTTTCTAAAGTGAAAGTTGAAACGCCAATCCGATTCGGTGAATAAGTCTCCGGCCGAGTGTCTTGTTGCCCAAACCTCTATGCAGAGTCTTGCTGCCGATCACCTCCAGCAAGAGACACGGTTGCTTGATCGCCAATTCCGTCAGATATGCAGCTAAAGGTGATGCCCCAGAAAATTCGCAAGAAATCCAAGAAATGACGGAGGCGAGATCAGGCAACAACCCAGGGTGTGTTGTCAACTGAAGGGCGCAGGAGCGCTGTGACGGGGGTTTTGTGGGCTAAATGTTTACACCACCAGCTTGCTGCACTCTCCTCCGTCGCGAAACCGTTTTAACAACGCAACTTACAACATCTTGGCATTTATCAACAACCGTCCTTCTTGCCAGTCTAACCAAGAGAACAAATCGAGAAAGTTATATACCACTTCCTAGAACGTCATGGCCTCGTCAACCCTACCTTCCAACGGCCGCCTCGTCAACATCGGCACCCACTCCCTCGCACTTTACACCCACGGCCCAGAGCCCAGTGACTCCAAAGACCCCGTCGTCCTGTTCGTATCCGGCGTGGCAAGCGATGCTCTCAACTGGCAGGCCGTGGTGCGACTTCTCGGTCGGTCGCTGCGAAGCTACACCTACGACCGCTCCGGATACCGCAACTCCGAGTCCTCGCCCCGCGCCCCTTCCGCCGAGAACATGGCCCTGGAGTTGTCCCTGCTGGTCGATGCGGCGCCCATACCGAACCCCCTGATCCTCGCGGGCCACTCCTGGGCGGGCGTGCTCATCCACGAGTACATCGCGTTGAAAGGCGCCGCTCAGATCGCAGGCCTGGTCTTCGTCGACGCCAACCACGAGACCATGCCGCTGGTCATGAACGTCAACGACCCGATTCTCTGGTCTCTTGCGGATGGCGTTGATGTCTACACCGCCTGGGGCACGGAGGCGAACCACAAGCTGACGCAGGAGGAGTGGGATGCATTTAGGGCCGCGGAGGCTACCGAGAAGCACAAAATGACTGCACGTAAGGAGGACGATGAACACTACGCGCCGAGCTTCGAGATCCTACGGAAGAAGGAGCTGAGCAAGAAGCAGCCGCTGGTCAGGGACAAACCGGTTTATGTGATTGTCGGCACGCGGAGCAGGGACTGGAGTGGGTTATACGAGGCAGGCGTCGCCAAAGGGAACGGAACCGAGGAGCAGAGAAGCCACGTGAGAGATCTGATCCGGGAGGTCGACGCGAAGAATGAGGGTGTCATGAAGGAATTCTTGAAGCTCTCCACGAAGAGTGAGCTTGTCTTCGCCACCGAGAGCGGGCACTTTCTGCAGGCGACCCAACCAGAGATTGTAGTTGATGGAGTGAAATGGGTTCTAGACAATCTCTCCGCCTCTTGATCAAAACCTGGGGTCTCGGGGCTTCAGTTATCAACCTAGATGTAACTCTTGATTCGGGTAATGATCATCATAGCACGACTTACACACTCTGGTTCCGCCTTTTGAACGAAAGTCATGTTCGACGCACCCTGGAAATGTTTTTACCAGGCCTTCGGGTTGCCCCCTGCAGCTGTTGATTCTCGTTATCTAAACAACTGTACCATCTCATTGCGGCTAATCTCGATCCTCCAGCTCGCTAGGTTCAAACATGTCTTGCCGAAGCCGGAGTGGAACGTTCGGCGGCGTGCCAAGCCAGGCCGGTGACAACGGTAACGGCAGATGACAACTGCGGTCGGAATGGTTGAGCGATTGCGTCGAATGGTGAAACATGTCTGGAAGCACAGGTATTCAAGCTTCCACCTCTACAGAAAGCTAGGCCATTTGCGTTCGTATGCGGGATTGATAAGGCCTGGCTATTTCACGATAGGATTCAGAGCTCAGTACGTCATATCATGTTCTGTTTTCATTCCCCATCGAATGGCTGGGAGTAGGACAAGTGCATCAGGCTGATTCCAAGACAATCGAGAAATTGGTCCTGAAGCGATATACGCGCATCTACGAATGCCGGAAATCTTCTTTTTTCTTCTAATTTGGCCCTCAGTAATGAGATATAACTTCATCCTCCAACCCAGCTGTCTCCTATCGCACTTAATTTGAATTCACGACTCATTTACACACCTACTCTTCTCTACCAACTTCACCTCACCTCGCCTCACTGAACAGGAATCATGGGTGTAACTATTACGAGGAAGAACATTCGCAGCCTCTCCAAAAAGGAGTTGGATGACCTGGTGAGGGCTTTCCTCTGCATCCAGAAGCTACCTCCTGATGACCCCAACTCCTTCTTCGTCATCGCCGGCTACCACGGAGAGCCTTTCCGCGGCGCAGGCTACTCCAACGCCGCGTGGTGGGGAGGTTACTGCAACCACGGCAACGTTCTCTTCCCCACATGGCATCGTGCCTATCTTTTGAGGCTGGAAAGGGCCCTCCAGAGCCAGGTGCCCGGCGTGGCCCTGCCGTACTGGGACGAGACCGAGGAACACACTCTCAAGAACGGCCTCCCTCCCATCTTCCTCCAGAGGGCGTACACCTTCACCAACGGGGCCCGCGCTCCCAATCCTCTTTTCTCATACAAGTTCCAGGCTAGGATCACAGACAGGCTGGGATCCGTCCCGGACGCGAACTACACCAAGCCCGTCGGCTACGAAACCGTCCGCTACCCGTTCTCCGGACTCGTCGGCACCCGCTCCGACGTGGAGGCCACTGGCTTCCACAACAAGTTCCTGGCAGAAAAGGGCGCGGCCGTGACGGACCAGATGCTCAACGGCAACGTCACCAAGTGGATGAACTCGCCGTGCTTCCAGAACAGCGACGGCGACGAGATCACCGCCGGCGTCAACGACAAGTACCAGGACTGCCTCGACGCCCCCAACTACACCGTCTTCTCCAACACCACCTCCGCCGAGCGCTGGAACGACGAGCACCTCAGCGATCTCGGGCACCGCGCGGTCGTGCCCCTCGAGTCCCCCCACAACAGCATCCACCTCGCCGTCGGCGGGTTCCAGCTCCCGACCCACCCGCAGCGGCCGACGACCAACTTCGACCAGATCGCCGGCGCCAACGGCGACATGGGCGAGAACGACACCGCGGCCTTCGACCCCATCTTCTTCTTCCACCACTGCTTCGTCGACCTCATGTTCTGGCGCTGGCAGGTCCGCCACGGATCCACGGACTCGCTCGAGATCATCCCGGGCTACCCCGGCACCAACTCCGTCGACAACCAGGGCCCCACGCCGGGCGTCGCCGGCGGCTCCTGGCTGACCGTCGACAGCCCGCTCGCCCCCTTCACGAGGTCGCTGTCCCACGACGAGGCCACCCCGCTGACGTCCAGGGACGTCGTCGACATCGCCAAGCTCGGGTACGCGTACGACTTCCCCGACCCGCCGCCCAGGTCGGCCCCGCCGAGCGCGCCGTGCCCGGTCCTGACGATCGGCAACGTCAACCGCGCCGCGATCGGCGGCTCCTTCATGTTGTCTGCCTGGGCTAGCCTCGAGAGCGGAGAGAGGTTTCTGGTCGGGACGGAGGCGGTCCTGAGCCGCTGGCACGTGGCCGGCTGCCAGAACTGCCAGAACCACCTCGAGGCTCGGGCGCACATCCCCTTGAAGGGTTTCACCCGGGAGGAGGTCGAGAAGATGTGGTTCGAAGCCGGTCTCCACACCCGCAGTTTCAATGGTGATCAGGCGAAGGGCCGCGGCGCGAATCAAAATGTTCAGGTCCCCACATGCAAGCTTAGAACTGATCACATGTAGGTAGCCCTTGGAGGTTTCAGTTGGATATCTCTCTGCAGACGAATGGGTGGACTATGTTTTCAAAACAATCGTAAATGCTAATTCCATCATTTCATTCTTCGAACTCGAGAGAAGCAAGACCGATGCCGGTGTGACAGTGTTTCATATCAACAGACTTGGTCTGGATCCAGCTACCCTGCTTTCTCCGTCACCTGTTTCTACTACTTACCCAGTTACTAATGTGTTGTGTATTGTAGTTTGAAACTCAACCAGAACCAGACTGATCAAATGTTGCTGGTCTGTCGGTTATAGATCAAGCGGTCCTGGGTGAATCCATTGGCTGCTATTCAACAGCAAGAGGGCAATAAACTGAGAATGTGAGATGTCATCATTCTACCGAATTATCCATAGTCACATTACTGGCGCCAGCATTTGACATGATGGCCTGCGAAGATGGTGACATGAATAGGTGCAATATTCCAAGACAGCAAAAGCTCTCGGCTATCGGATCTGCTGGGTTTTCGGCGACTGATCCCGGGTCACGGTAATCGGTACCGAAGTCCCCCCTAGGCAGGCAACGATCTGTCGTCGCCTGCCTGTTGTGGCTGGAACCATTCCCAGGGACCCTGGCCACGTACGTATATACGTTGCCTACAACTGACAGACTCCTAGAGAGTCCTTCTGACTATCGGTTGATTTCCGCGTTCTTTTAGGGCCTGCTGACGTATCCATATCTGCCTGGAAGAGGGCCATACTAAACAGGCCACAGAACCAGTTGCGCCATAATCATCACGCACGAGAACCGAAAGACTAACGTCGCACTCTCAAGCCGCCCTCTGCCGTCTCGGAGGCCGAATCTACCAAATTTCACCCAAGTCCATCCACTCTCACCAACACCATGGCCGATCCCAACCCCGCCGCTGCCGCCCCCCCTCCGGAAAAGACCCAAGATCCCATCACCACGATCACCACGCCAGAGGCCCTCGCCGACCTGCTCTCCAGCCACTCCTACGTCGTCGTCGACTTCCACGCCACGTGGTGCGGGCCGTGCCGCGCCATCGCGCCGCACTACGCGCAGCTCGCCGCCGCGCACGCCGCGGCCGGGAGCTTCGCCTTCGCCAAGGTCGACGTCGACGAGGTGCCCGAGGTGGCGCAGCGGTACGGCGTCGCCAGCCTGCCGACGTTCGTCTTGGTCAGGTACGGCGAGAAGTTCTCCGAGCTCAAGGCCGCCACCCCGCCGCGGCTCCGGGGCGAGGTGGAGGCGATGGTGGAGGACGCCGAGGGGAATGATATGATCAGAAAAGCCTTGGAGGACGCGGACTGGTGAGGGAGTCTTTTGTGGTTACTTGGGCTTGGTACCTATCTTCTGCCGTTGTTGAATGTCATCCGGCAGTTGCCAAGCCGGACCAATCAACGTGCGCCCCCAGTAATGACCGACGATAGGTGGCGACGGATAGCAACGATGGTGAAGGGCAAGAAGACAGACGATGGAAATGATCAATAGCAGCAATCAGATACTGAATCTGAAGCTTGACTGCAAGTGTGTAGAACCATCAAGCTACGAGGTACGATTGGGCTTCAGGGGCAGTTGGTGAATAACTCTTCTCGCGTGTTCACTTGCTTGCACTAGACTTTCGTCCTGTCTATGACCTCACCTTGCCCTGCTCTACCTCCCCCGCCCGACCTGTCAGGTCCGTTAAAAGCAGTAACCTTTCGATGAAAGAGATTCTACTCGATTATGGCTTTCAATCCACTTCACACACTCACAAATTCACTGTTGCTCCCGTCAACAAGGGGGTATAAATGCCCTCGCTTTTCCTCGAGGAATCGAGGATCCGCCCTTCAACAACGAAGCTCGACTTTCTTCAACATTGTTCTACAACTCTACTCCACTCAGATTTACACGTCTGCTCGCTCCCCCACGTTGTTCTACCCAGCAATCCAAAACTAGCCACGGTCAACATGGCAGACAAAATCGATCACGCCGCCAAGGCAATGGACTCGCTCTCGACTCCCGCGGCAACAGCGCCTTCCTCTGCTGCGCAACCGGCAACCCAACAGCCTGCAGCCGTCAACACCAACCAGCAAGACCAACCCCATCTTCGAGGAGGCTGCATTGACAAGCAAGGCTTCTGCTGCGGCAAGACTGGCACCAACCATCCCGAGGTCCTCCTCTTCAACTCCAAAACCGAACACAAACATTCCTATGCTCTGACCGTGCTGGAAACTCGACGGCTTAAACTTGTCACTTCGCTTATTCAACGCGTTGCCGACCAAGCAAATATCGAACTCGTCGAGTCGGACTTTCTGGGGGCCCTCGACATCAAGCGTTTAAGCGAATGCGATGGCATCGAACTTACGTACATTGTGGTATTGGGCGACAGCTGGTCTGAGTTCAAGGTTGACAAGTATTATTGCTCCTAGGGTGGGTGGATGTCCCGGGCTTGGGTTCAGGAATCGACCAAAGAAGTGATGTGGCCGACTATCAAACGGGCAATCATGGAGAGTTTTGACTGGGCCTCAGAACATCAAGATCTCATTCGCGCTCGCTTGCTTGAGTCTCGTTAAACTTGGAAGAACTCATCGCCAACGTCTTACAGCGTCAATGCCAGCCGGCCATTTCAAAAGAGTTTTGCTATTAGGGCGACCCCCTTTAGCTATCCGGGCGACCCCCGAGCCGTCGCTGTCCCCATCGCCGTCGCTGTCCGCCGTCGCCGTCGCTGTCCGCCGTCGCTGTCCCTGTTGCCGTCGCTGTCCGTCGTCGCTGTCCCTGTCGCCATCGCTGTCCGTCGTTGCTGTCCGTCGTTATTATCAATCGTTACTGTCCCCGTTATTATTACTATCTCTATCACTATTATTATTACTAAAGCTATTACTAGAACTAGAGTAATTAAGTAATTAAGTCCTTTTTAAAGTACTGTATAAAGTACTACTAAGAGTAGTACTTTGAGTGCTATAAAGAGTTAATTAGTCTAAAAAGTAGAGGTCGCCCGGATAGCCAAAGGGGGTCGCCCCAATAGCAAAACTCTTTCAAAACCCAATTAGTCAGAGCGAGCACAGAACACAGACACAGTAGCGATGAAGAATAAAAGATTAGGTCTCTCGTGTTATTAGGGTATACAGTAGCCGAGTGATTACAACGTTTGTACGCCAACGTGTCGTCTGTCGTTCCATGTAATGACAATTCGCAGTCCGGGATATCAAGTTGAAGCCAAAAAAACTATCTCTCCTTCCACAATCCCGCCAAGTTCCACCACTCCCATTCCTTCTTTCTCCCATTCCTCAAATGGATGCCCTCGCGATGTTCTTGCCGTTGACCAGGCCGGGTCCCTTCTCGGTGAAGAAGGTCTTGGCCTTGGCGGCGCTGACGATGAAGCCGGGCAGCTTCATGGTGTTGAACTGGCCGGTGGCCTTCTTCTTGCCGATGGTGACGAAGATCTGGGGCTTGGTGGTCAGCTTGAGGTCCTTGACCTTGGCCTCCTGGCCGGTGAGGACGGCGTCGAGGTTGTCGGCGAGGTGCAGGGCCTGGCCCTCGGCGCGCATGAGCTGCTTGGCCTCGAGGTTGCCGACGTCGCCGGCGGCCCAGACGTTGGCGAGCCCCTCGACGCGCAGGTCGTGCGTGAGCTTGAGGCTGCCCTTGTCGTCGAGCAGGTGGTCCGGGATGAAGGAGCTGTTGGGCCGGACGCCGAAGAGGGGCAGGTAGAGGTCGGCGGTGAGCGTCTCGCCGTTGGAGAGCTTGACGGACTTGAGGTTGCCGGCGGTGTCGGCCTCGGTGACGCGGGCGTTGGTGACGATCTTGACCTTGAGGGCCTGCAGGTTCTTGGCGGCGATCTTGCCGAGCTGGGGGAGGAGGCCGGGGAGGGGCGCGTCGCCCTCGACGACGAGGGTGATCTGCTTGGTGGAGCCGTAGGCGTAGCCGAGCTCGCCGGCGGTCTCGACGCCGGTGGAGCCGGCGCCCGAGACGATGATGGAGTTGGCGGCCTTGACCTCGGACTGGAGGGCGTGCCAGGCGGTCAAGGTCTCCTCGTGGGAGCCGACCGTCTTGAAGGGCAGGCCGCTGGCGAGGGAGGAGCCCGTGGCGATGACGAGCTCGGCGTACTCGATGGACTTGAGCCCTTCGGCGGTCTCGACCTGGACGGTGTTGGTGGTGGTGTCGAAGCCGGTGGCCTTGCCGAGGACGAACTCGAAGGCGTCCTGGGGGTACTTGTCGAAGCCGGGCTTGATCTGGTTGAAGAGGGTGTCGTCGGAGAACTCGCCGGGGATGAGGCCGCGGACGGCGGCGCAATTCCAGTAGAGGTGCGTCGACGGGGAGACGAGGGTGACCTTGAGGTCCTTGACCTTGGGCTGGGTGTACTTGAGGAGCTTGTGGGCGATGCCGAGGCCGGCGTACCCGGCGCCGAGGATGACGACCTGCTTGACCATTTTGGAGGGTTTGTGTATTACGCGGTTGTGGTGAAGGGCGGAGGAGGGGGAGGGACGGTCAGATGGGATAGACTTGGCCCTCTTGTCCGGGGGTTATGTATTGAAGAATATTTTTGTCGGCGGACAAGGCTAAAAAGAGCGGAAGTTGGAACGGGGATGCCGTGGGGGAGTGCGGAATAGTGGGAAGGGAAAGACGAGGCCCGAACAAACAAGGGAGCTAGAGAGGAGGGAAAAGCAGATCGGGAATACGGGTATTGGGGAGAGGGGGGGAAGAGCGGGATGATGAATCTTTTTATCGACACAAAGGCAAAGGATTCTCGGGCATTTCTTAGCTTCGCGCGCCCAAGACCAAAATACTGCATGGTAGTAATTCGTACTACCGTATCGATACCTTGGAGGAATAAGGTACCTTGCGAACCCTTGTCTACCAACACTTCGGCCGAGCAAGTGTGACGGAGATTTCGCACTGCCGTTCGGTCTATTCCTTCGATGGAACCCCATCCTGCCTCCCTGCCGTCTGCCTCTTGTTTCTTCTTGAGCTAATTCGATGTTTCAGATGGGTTATTCACTGGGGAAGGGAAGCGAAATTGGTACTTTTGCTTCTTCTTCTTTTTTTGCTTTTGAGGGCAGACGTGGCGTGAGATCAGACCACGGGTGGCAGCAGGATTCTCGGAGGAGGCAGAAAAGCAGCAGGCTGGGGATGACGGGAGGGTGAGATTTGGCGTCCAGCATCCGTACCACCGTCCGCAACTGAGCTCAAGGAGATGACAAAAAGAAAGAAAAAAAAAATACCATAATATTAGTGAGTTGTTGGGGGCACAAACAATAACCACCACCACCACCACCACCACGCGGCGGCACGGCAGGGATCAGGGATCCGACTGGCCGAGTCAAGGCAACGGCACAGCGGGTGCCACGGCGTTAGCGCCGTCGCGCGCGCGGTCTGACGAGCGGAGGCTCGGGACTCGAAAGGATGGGTGCTTCAGAGCTCAAGGCATGAAAAGGGGCCCTGCAATACCAAGGTAAGGCACAGATACGATGGAGTAGGTGGTCCTTGGCTAAGCTTATTCGCATTATGGAGACGCAGGATGTGTTGTCCATGACCGCCGTGATCCAACGAGACCCGTTTATTCTGTTCAGTGAGGGAACAAGTGATACGACTTCAAGGTGTATCGACCATGGTTGAGTCCTCCTGTTTGTCTCGACTCTCGCTCAATCGGATCGGGTCTAGGCCCCTTGCCCGCTGTGCATTAGGGCGGACGATCACCAACCCGGCCTCTTGCTCCAAGGTACCTTACCTGAGTTGCTTAGCACTCAGGTAGTCAGTCAGGTAGCCAGGGGGCTGGGCGGCGCATTGGTAATTGTCGCGCGCGTGCGTGTGGCGGGTACGTGATATTTTCATCTCAAATCTGTTAGTATTGCCTCTAGCTTCAGCGTACGTCGGCGCTGGAAAAGCCCGTTCGCCGTGGTCGACCGTCTATTTTGCACTTTTCGGGACTGGCTTCAAGATCCTCAAGTGGGGGGTCCGTCGGGGCGGGCGCGGCGGCGATGCGCTCGGGACCGTGTGGGGCCCGCTTAACTGGGCGGGAAGTACAGTACGGCGCTAAGTTCACACGGACATCCGACGATGCTCTGGGCTGGGAAGGCATCATCTTTACAGTGTGACTCTTGCAACCACCAAGAATCGTCTTTTGAACAGAACATGCATCTTCACGATGCATTTGTCAGTTCAAGTGGGCTCTGCTTACCAAACATCTCCCTCTAGAGTCCAAATTACGGAATATCTAGTATACGCAACATCCCCCCTGCAAAGTCACAGTGTGCCATCGCAGAGTCGTATCCGGCCTAATCTTCCTCCAAAGCTTGAGTCGAAGCTCTGGCCTCACGCCCCATGCTCTCTCCTTGACATTCATGCGGCAAGTCCGCGGTCATACCCTTCGCCGTGCTGCTCCTTTGCAGTGGCATGTACGGCATGCTGCCGTGATGTCCAACCACCGAAATGCCGGTCACATCGCCTGCGAACACTCCAGTCGGAACACAACTCCTCCGGAAGAAGCGGATGGCGAGTATCTATCAAGTGTAAACTCAATGCCTGTCCAGTCCAGTGAGCCATTATCACTCCAGCCTTCCATTACTTGCGCTGGACCCCCTTACGGTTTCCGAGGTCTGCCCCAGCCGGCAAACGCCGCTGGTCCCATATGCATCGCGTTTATCTAGATACCGAGCACATAGAGACAATGGATTGGTCTGAACTGATGACCCTCGACCGGCGCCGATATCTCCCGGCAAGCCACCGGCCTGGACCCTTTTTTAGGGGATAGAGCTCGACCCCATACTTGGGAAGCCAACGCGAGCCCGGCTCCAGGGAATCGGAGCTAGGGGACACCGGGCACAGAAGACCCGGTGGCGGGCACGGATACCTTCGGCTCGATGCTCCGTGGCAGCGGCAGGAGGAAACAAGCGACTCAAGAGCCCCGGCAAGAGACACTTCTCTCGAGCGGTGACAAAGAAACAAATCTAGAAACTAGGATCGCTGTTTTCCCTCGTTCGTCGGAGATCAAAGGAAAGGGAAATGAGACCGAAATAACCCTAATCATAGCGGCGCCTGAACGGCGCGCGCCCTTCAGTCAAGCCACCAACAGCCACACCGCGCTGGGTGCTTCCTGGCCTAGTTCTTACCTGGACCATATTTGGGGTTGGCGAGTTGGTTTCCCAGCCCGGCAGGTTAAGCCTCAGCTCGGAATGAGCCAACAGCATTGATTCGAAGGCGTGGAAGATTCTCGGAATGTCTTTGGCGTTTGGCGAGCCTGACATTCAGACACCCAGCAAGGGTCGCGGCAGTTGTGCAGTGGCTAAGACGATTGGGGTGACATTCCGGCAAGGTCTCCAGGCTTTTGTTTCACCTGGTCTTGCTTGAAGACAGAGACGACGCACCAGGCTAGGGGATGTCTTGGTTTAGTAGATCCGGTTCAGAGAGGTCTGGTGCAATCAATCAGGTGACCTCCAATCCAGTCTACACTTCCTGAGACGCAGCAAGAATCACCGGGTTGGGGCACAAAGCATGCGCGGTGAATCATGTGTGTTGTTATCATTCGGTCATCTATGAATCGCTATCCATGCTCTATCTGCTCGTTTCTCTTCACCATTTATTACATGTACTCTGGGACATCACTTATTTGATCCGTGCCAGGGAGGCAGATGCAATTGCGGAATGGATCTCATCCTCGGCACCATCCTCCAAGGGAAGAAGGGGTGACCTCACGGTCGCGTGCTCCAGGATACCGCGGGCTACCAGCGCGTGCTTCAGCGCGACGGTGCCCTCCATGTGCGAGCCGCGGTGGTAGACGGCCTTGGTGACGGGCAGCAGCCGGTCGTGGACCGCCCTCGCCCGGGGGTAGTCCCGGGCCTTGCCGGCCTCGATCATCTCGATGAGCTGCTCGGGCGCGATGTTGCCGTACCCGACGAGCATGCCGTCGACGTCGAAGGCCGTGTGCAGGAGGTACTCGTCGTGGCAGGTGAGCACCTGCAGCCCGGGCCGCTCCCTGCGGATGACGGGGATCTCCGTGTCCCAGCGCCTCATGTTGCGGACGCCGTTCTTCATCGCGAACACGCCCGGCTGCGCCGAGATGTCGAGCAGCGTCTGCAGTTCGTACGTCGCCTTGGTGGCGTCCGGGTACTGGAAGAGGATGAGCGGCAGGCCGCTCACCTCGTACACGGTGCGGTACCGGTCCTGCGGCGCGCCGGGCTGGTAGCCGAAGCGGAGCCAGCCGTGAGAGGGGTACAGGAGCCCCGCGGAGGCGCCGGCCTCGCGGGCGCGCTTGGCCTCGAGGGCGGCGACCTCGGTGCCCTCGCCCGTGATGCCGGCGATGATGGGGATGCGGTTGTCGACGGACTTGACGAAGGCCTTGATCACGGAGACCTGCTCGTCCTGGGTGAGGAAGGTGCCCTCGCCGGCGTGGCCGAGGACGACGAGGCCCTTGACTCCCGGAATGCCGCCGAGCCAGGAGCCGAGGCGCTGGATGGCGTCGTAGTCGATCTTGCCGTCCTTGGTGAAGGGGGTGATGGGGGCGGGGGTGAGGCCGCGGAGGTCGAGGCTGACTGCGTTGGAGCCCATTTTGAACTTTTTGGTATGGAGTGAAAGGATTGTAGAGTGATTTCGGATGAGGACGGATGGGACGGCTTGGTTTTACTTGTTGAGTTGTGATGATTAGACCAGAAGCCAGGTCACACCCTCGTGTTTTATAATGAGATCAGGTTCATGGATCGCGCTCGAGGCAACAACCTCGCGCTTAGAGCAAAGGCCGAAGTCGCGTCTACCAGTGCTGGAGCGCCTCCTGAAAGTTTCAAGGAAGGGCATTTAATGATCGGGTCTTGGTCAAGAAACGGTGATCATCCATGGCTGCCCCGCGTCTCCGGAGCGGGGGGTGCGTTTTCCGGGTAGAATCCGGGGTGCAAGTCCGAGCTATTCCGGAACAACAGCTTGTGGCCTGGAAAAGCCCACAACACCCTCCGAACGAGCCCCCTGAGTAGAAAGAAAGAGGGGTATTACAATTACAGAGACTGCCACTAGTAGTAATCAGTCAATTGTTGTCCCATTTCTCCGCAACGTTTAGGCCATCATCGTAGCACCCCGGACGCTGGGTGCGGGATGTTATGCAATAGCTACTGTCATAAGATGTCTTAAGGTCAGGCAGGCCCAGGAATACTTTACTAGTAGTCTGGGTGTTAGCAATTCCATCACTTGCTTAACATCACTGGTTCGATAGTTTCCGGTTCTTGTCCGGTATTCCGGAGAGCTATCCAACCAGGCGCCCGATCTTCACACAGGAGACGACTGACTGACTCAGAGACCTTTTTCATTTTCCGGCTACCCCAGCGCCAAGCCCCTTCCCCGGATGCTGCATTATTCCCCCCGCAACTCCTTTGCCCAACTGGACCATCCATGGTTGGCGGACCACACCACCTTTCCCCAGGAAACCTGTTCTCACTTTCTGCCACTCAGCAGTTGATCAGACACTTACGGCTATAAAGGAGAGCGTAATCAGAGTGTATGTCCCTAATTTGGTCTTCTTCTACGGTCTACCCAAGCCTCCCTGGGTTCCTTGAGTCTCCAGACAATCCAGACGCCAGCAGCAGCTTTGTCCAAATTGTATCTTTTCACCCGTCAACATGGCCACAACGCGGGTTTCGTCTGACCGCTCCGACGTAGAGCACACCGCTCACGAAAAGGAGTCTGTCGCCCACAACGAGTTTCAAGGGAACGGCGGCATGAGCCCCGATGATGCCGAGTTTCTAGCCAACTTCCCGGAAGAAAGGAAGAAGAAGGCCGTCCGGAAAGTAGACGTACGTTGAACCCAAGAGCTTTTTCCTAGATTTCATCGTCATCTGCTAACGTCGTGTGTCCTTTCAGTTTCGGCTAATTCCAATGCTCGTTCTGCTTTACCTGATGGCCTACCTCGACAAGACCAACATCGGCAACGCCAAGATCGAGGGGCTCCTCGACAGCCTCAACATGACGGGCGTGGACTACAACATCGCGCTCTCCGTCTTCTTCATCCCCTTCGTCCTGGCCGAGGTCCCCAGCAACATGATACTCCACATGTTCAAGAGGCCCTCGCTCTACATTGGCGGCATCGTCACCTGCTGGGGCGTCGTCATGACCTGCAACGGTCTCGTGCAGAATTTCGGAGGCCTGGTTGCTGTCAGGATCTTCCTTGGACTTTTCGAGTACGTCTGTACGTGGTAGAAATAGGAACGCAAGGCCTGACTAACCTACCTCCTCTCTAGAGCCGGTTTCCTCCCGGGTGCGATCCTGATCATATCAAAGTGGTACCTCCCCAACGAGACGCAGACTCGCATTGCTATCCTCTACACTTCTGCCGCATCCGGCGGCGCCTTTTCCGGTCTTCTCGCTTTTGCCATTGCAAAGATGGACGGCGTGGGCGGATACGAAGGCTGGAGATGGGTAAGTCATGCCTCGGCAGGGGCCCAGTCCAGTTCATCGCCCCCCAAGAAACCCCCAACTGACAAGCCTCCAAAGATTTTTATCCTCGAGGGCCTGGCTACGGTGGCCATCGGCGTCATGTGCTTCTTCCTCCTCGTCGACTCCCCCGCGCTGTCCAAGTGGCTCGACGCGGACGAGGCCCGCTTCCTCGAGCTGCGCCAGCAGGCCCGCCGGGTCGTGCGGCCCGACGAGTTCCGCGACCAGCACTTCGACAAGCACGCGCTCCTCTCGGTGCTGTCCGACTGGAAGATCTACCTGCTGATCCTGGCCAACTGGTCCAACGCGGTGCCCAACTACGCCATGAAGTTCACGATGCCGCAGATCATCAAGAACATGGGGTACGCGTCGGCGAGCGCGCAGCTGCTGACGATCCCGCCGTACGCCGTGGGCGCCGTGTCGGCGTACCTGTTCTCCGTCTTCGCCGACCGGCACTCGTGGCGGATGCCGTTCATCGTCGGGCCGCAGGTGCTGCTGGTGGTCGCTTTCAGCATCCTGTTCGTCAAGAGCGACGATATCAAGAACAACATTGCTTTGAACTACTTTGCGGTGTGCCTGGCGTGCTTTGGGTAAGTCAAGCAGAAGAAAAGCAAATGCTGGTTTGTTACAGAAACAGTCAGGCTCTAACAATGCTTTCCCGTCTAGCATGTACCCTATCCTGCCGGGAGTGAACGCGTGGAACGTGGCAAACACGCCCAGCCCGACGAAGCGGGCCATCAGCATCGGGTTCCTCGTCTGCGTCGGCAACATCGGCGGCCTTATCGGGAGCTACATCTATCTCGACAAGGAGGCGCCGAGATACCCCACCGGCTTCGGCACATCCTTCGCATTCGCCTTTGCCGGCATCGTTGCGGCCATCACATTAGAGGTTATCCTGAAGAGGCTCAACGACAAGAAGGAGCTCATGGGCGAGGATGAAGTCAGGCAGAGGTACTCGGACGAGGAGCTCGACCGCATGGGGGAGAGGAGCCCTCTGTTCAAGTACGCGCTTTGAAGTCGCCTGGGTTGGTGCGGTATGCAGATTTTGACTTTAGCCTGTTGGGGTGGTTGTTCGTTTCTGCGATGTCCAAGAGCGTTTGAGAGTTTGAGTTGTGCCAACCTTGGTTGCGGAAGTGCACTTAGCAACTAATACCAACTGCATGCACTGGCTTCAGCCTACATGCATCACGAATTCTCAATTGCCGGAGAAAGCTTGAAATAGCGACAACCAAATCGGCGGTAATCGTGGACTATCATGGAAGAAGTCGCATTGACCTGAGCCTCGAGGCGACTTCGACTGGCCCAAGTCCCGCCTGCGCATGAGTCGACGCGGACGCCCCACGTTCTCAAGGCGGCTGGCGGCCAGGATCGTCAACATCCACCAAGGTGGATCACCAACTCATCATGGCCGGTTGGCCCAATGGCAAGGCGTCTGACTACGAATCAGGAGATTCTGGGTTCGACCCCCAGGCTGGTCAATTCTTTTGTTTTTCTCACGTGTGGGAGTTGAGAGCAGGTTTTTTTGCCATCCGTTTCACTTTGCAGCGGGGTACGCAATAGCACTTGAGACAATACCTCGTTTGACTGTTTTGATTGAGATGCGACTGTTGTATCCGTATGCGAAGAGACTAGACTGCTCTAGTTTCCGTCCTACTGCCCCAGTCCCTTGAGGAGGGGTGCGAAAGCCTCGAACTGCAAGAAGGGCTCGACCTTGGCCCCAATCAGTGGCGCCATCCCCTTGTCGCCCTTCCTCAGAGCCTCCTGGTAGGCGGGGCGCGCGGCGACGTCCTGGAGGTACCTCAGGATGTTCTTGTGCCGCGACAGGTCCAGCACGGGGTAGAAGCCGCGCATGGTGGTCAGGCTGAAGACGGTCATGACGTCGGCGGCGCTGATCTGGTCCCCGGCGAGCCACTTGCTGCAGGCGAGGCGGTCGTCGACGAGCCCGAGCACGCTGTGGATCTTGTCGAGGACGCGCCCGCCGGCGGGCGTGTCGTGGGCGCCGGCGAAGAGCAGGGTCATGCCGCGGGTGATGGTGGGCTGGAGGGTGCCGTTGGCGAAGTGGAACCACTCGAGGTAGGCGGCGTAGTCGGCGTCGTCCGGGGTGCGGCGCAGGCGCGGGGCGCCGGAGCCGACCTTCGGGACGCCGTGGACGTTGAGGATGTACTCGACCGTGGCGCCCGACTCGGAGATGGAGACGGGCGGGGTGGCGGTGGTGTCGCGGAAGTAGGGCGCCGTGCCGGCCGGGTTCTAGCCGCTGGCGTCAGCTGGTTTCTGTTGCTGTTGCTCTTGTAAGCGTGGAGTACTCACGACGTCTTTGAGCCCCTGCGGGGCCAGGCCGGTCTTGGGGTCTCTCTCAAAGATCGTGAGGTCGTAGGGGACTTGCAGCTCCTGTGGTCTCTTGTTAGTCCCGGTCCGAGCCGGTCACGGGCTGTTCCGATACGCACCTCCAAGAGCCACACGAGCCTCTCGGACTGGGAGAGGTGCAGGTGGTAAACCTCGAGAGACATGATGATGATGATGACAAGTCGACTGTGTTGGGCGGTTTTCGTGAATTTCAGACGATCGATAACTTTGAGGAACTGGCTGTACCGACGCAGGATAGACTTTTGGCGAGGTCGACCCGTCTGATATATGACGATCTGGCAGCTCGGAGACGCTGAGCCTGGACCGTGCCGAGTTTCACCATGTTGACGTCAGGGAGGGTCGGGAACAGAGTTTGTGGGCAGAAAACCACACGATCGGGGACGAGGCGAACCACTCTGGGAGGGTCGGGCTTTAGAGAGCCGGTGCAACTCTGAACGCCGTCGTCCGTGTCTACCTGGAGACTGAGTGTAGGCAGCTCAGGAAGTGTGAGGGGCGAGCGGACAGGGACCGGGCTCGGGTGGCCCGGAGCAGAAAGCAGGGGCTTAGTGGAGACCGGGTTTAAGGCGGATGGGCCGCCGGTACTGTTTGACCATCCGATTCTCCGGGTCTGGCCCCCGGGTTCGGGTTTCATCACCTCGACATTCGGATGATCGGATTATGGGACATGGTCCCAGGACTCGCAGTTGCGATCTGCGGGGTTCATGAGCAGCTTATCTGCAAGAAGTTGTCGACAGAAGGTTGAGGGGGGGGGGGACTGCTTTCTCCCCGAGCAGCAGATCCGCAACAGGGATCAGAGTTCGGGAGTTGGGATATTTGTCATTCCCAGTCGGAAACCTCAGGCCTCCTCTCCCCAAACGGCGGATACTGGACTGGGATCGGTATGCAATTCCGTAGCGTTACGTTCGGTACACGCACACAAGCTTGCACAAATTGTATCGAGGCGAGGTGCGGATTACAGGTATGCAAACGGCGCGAAGACCCGACGCGGCGGGAGCATGTTTTGTTTGTTTGCAGAGAGAGGCCAAGGCTCAAGGTCAAAAGAGTCAAGGCCGCACACACGCACACACACACTTCGCTTTCTCAATGCCCAGACATGTCAGGGCGTCCTCCCCTCCTTCTTTGCGCAAGACGAACTTACACAATCAGATGGTAAGCAGCGCGAAACACGTGGCTTTCTCGATCGCAGATGGCCGGGATCGACGCCAATTGGAGGAGGCATGCTGCCACGGGCGCCGGAACATGGCTTTAGAGCATGTGAAGCGAGGGAGGGGAATGTCGGAATCCAACTTTATGTGTGCTCGGACTTGTGAAGAGAAGGGCGGCAGAGTTTGCGTGCACATGTTGGCCCCGCATCTCAAGGATGATCTGCCTTGGGGGGGTTGGAGCTTGGGGGGAAAGAGGTCGGTCTGGACGGTGTTCTGGTTGTGTGGTTGTTCATAAACGGCTATATGTCGTGCGTGGTGGTAAAGTGTATGAGAGAGAGATGCAGTATAGTAGTGAGTGAGTGAGTGAGCGATGGTGGAATCCAAGTGAGTGAGTGAGTGAGTGAGTCTGTGAGTGCCCGTTTGTGTATGCACAACACAAGGATAAAGTACCTGTGTATCCGTAGATACCTACCTATGGGTATAGGTATAGGTATAGGTAGTGTATCTCGCCCATGTAAATAGTACCTCCTTCCCCCCCAAATCCCGAAGCCCATAACCCATGAACCCCCTCTGGTCGTTCCTTCCCTGATCTTGCTTTTCCGAACCATCTCTGCAATCGCGAAGGAAAGAACCAAAAAAATACAGAAAATAAAAAAATCTGCTCGCCTGACAACGTGCCACAAACACATACACAACAAACACGCAGAGATATCGCGTCACACGACTATCCATCTCTCATCCGGCATTCTCTCGTCCGCTCCGCTCTTCGCATCCGATCGCCCGGCCTCACTTTTACCATGACCATCAGCGCCTACCTTAGGTAGTCCAGGCCGCAACGTAACGCGGCGCAACGCTCCACATCTCCGCCGCGCCCTAAGTTGGATCGCCGCGACGCCTTGCCCTGTTGGCAACGTGACTGGAGGGGGAGTTGACAGCGAGAGTGAGACAGCCTCTGCTGTTCTCCCCGGAGAAAACGGACTTGACTCGGTAGGTAGAGACCCCCGGAGGCATGTCAGCAAACACGTCGGAGGGTCGGATATCCATGACGCTGCAGAGTATTATGGCCGACTCACCCACTCCATCTCCGACGGACGATCCTTCTCATGAGATTCTTTCGCCCTCGGCTGCACCCACGCCGTCGTCGATAGCCTCGAGGCCCTCGCCCGCGACCGCGACTCCAACCGAGCTACCACCCGCAAGGAAAAGCCTCGTAACTGTGGCCGTGGCTGAAAGCCGCTCCGAGGCTGGCGACTCTCCCGTTCCATCTCAACCTCCGGCTCCCCCGGACTCGTCCCGGAGAAAACGCCCCCTTCCCGAAGGCCGTCCCGGCTTCGGTGATTCCGAACCCCCGGAACCCACCCGCAGGAAGCGGACCCTACCGGAGGGTCGCCCCGACCCGTCCGAGTCCGAGACCCGGTCCCAGCTCTCCGAGTCGTCGCGCAGGAGCTGTTCCTTGCCCGAAGGTCCGTCGGCTAGACGATCCCCCGAGGGTCGACCCCCGGAGCGTCGAGCCGTCGACAAACGAACGCCGGGTGGCCGAATTCCACCCGAGGGAGGCTCCTCTCGATCACCAACTTCAGCAGACGCTGCCGCTGCTACCACCGCTGTGGCGAATCGACGGAGAAGCCACAAGGTCAGCCGCGCGTGTGACTTTTGCAAGGCCAAGAAGCTTAAGTGCTCTGGCACCATTCCATGCGATGTTTGCACCAAGAAGCGACTCACGTGCATATACGATGCGAGCTATCGCCGTGGCAGGCCGCCGACTCCCCCAAGAGCCCCCGAGCAGGGGTTCAGCGGTCCGATGACAGAGGCGAGGATGGTTACGGCCGTCCTTCCATCCGATGTGCCCAGGTGAGTGTCCAAACCTGTTGTGGGATTGTGCAGTTCAACGGACCTTACTGACACGCCATAGTTACCGAGATCCCCTACCAATAGAGACCGCCTCATCATCTTCCTCAGCCTACCGAGTCGTACCAAGGTCGGCACCCCTCGAGTCACCCCCTCCCCCGCCTGATTCGGAAGAAGGCGTCCAGCCGACGTCGAGGGCATCGCCTGAAGTTGGAATCGCCGAGATCGAAGGCCAGTACTTCGACACGACGTCGAGCTTAACCTTCCTGCACCGCGCATGGAAGCGACTGTCTTCTCAGAGATCTAACGAGGGCGTCGTTCCCCAAGTCCCCACCGGGGGCGAGCAGCAGCACCAGAACATGACGAGAGCGGGCGACCACCCCTTCGCGTGCCGGCCAAACGAGTGTCATCCTCTCCCCGAGCGAGCCGAGGGCCTCAGCATGCTG
This sequence comes from Colletotrichum brevisporum, assembly GCA_030770045.1. Taxonomy (NCBI): domain Eukaryota; kingdom Fungi; phylum Ascomycota; class Sordariomycetes; order Glomerellales; family Glomerellaceae; genus Colletotrichum; species Colletotrichum brevisporum. The sequence continues at coordinate 9,552,211 of JAUGSI010000001.1, read as the reverse complement.
CGTTTCTACTTTGATGTTTGCGTCGTGACCTACCGATGTCTCCATCAAGGCAGCGTGGACACGTGGTTCAACATCCTGTTCTCCAACGCCCGAGAGAATGTGCCGCTTAATCGCGGGCTGGGTCATGCCAAAGCCTCGATTGTCATGGCCATCCTTGCCATCGTCGCCCTGCGGCAGTCCAAGGTGAACGATGCGCCCGCGACTCTGCCCGGCCACGACGACGACTCGGAGCTACGCCGCTGCGACTCGTATTTCTGTCGCTCCACGAGCTTGACAGATATGGAGACGGGTCTTCCCACCCTGGAGTCTGCACAAGCCCGTTTGCTACAGGTCCTGTATCTCCTGCAGACCTCGCGCATGAACCAGGCGTGGTATGTGTTCGGAAGCATCCTACCCATCGTCTCGGCGCTGGGCCTACACAGGAAGTCAGGTCGCAAGGGAGCGGGCCAAGGCACGGGGCCTCAGACGGACTACATCGTCTCGCAGTGCAGAAAGAGAACCTTTTGGGTGGCTTACACGATCGACAAGTACCTCGCCGTTGTCTTCGGTCGTCCGAGGATGTACCACGACGATGATATCGACCAGGACTTCCCCGACTGCGTGAACGACGAGGACATGACCCCCGAGGGCAGGTCGAGCGACGAACCCGAGATGGACTGCCACGTCGACGCCCTCGTCTTCCACGCCAGGCTTGCTCAGCTCATCGACGGCATATCACGCGAGGTGTATTCAATCAAGCCTGTGCCCAAGCACGAGCGCCTGACAGCCGCCCGCCGGTACGGCCATATTCTCCACGAGTGGCGAGAGTCTCTTCCGCACCATCTCGGCACCGTCCGCCCATTGTCCCTGATACCGTCCTTTAGACGCCAGAACACAGCCCTCAAGCTGGCCTACTGCCACGCCGTCATGCACGCGAACCGCCCCTTCCTTCTCGGCACGACGATGTCCACTCCACGGGGACAGGACGACCGGCCTACGGCACTCGAAAGCAGCGCGGAAGAGTGCGTCAGTGCGGCCAGGACGGCACTGGAGACAGTAGATAGCATGGTCAGTGACGGCAAGCTGTTCCATGCCTTCTGGTGGATGCCATACGTCACCTTCTGCGCCCTCGCCATCGTCTACGTGTGGAAGATCCAGCGGCAGGATGCCGTTGCGGGGGACAGAGGCCTCTTCGAGCTCGCAGACCGGTGCCAAAACCACCTAGCTAGGGCAACGGCCCCAGACAGCCCGAACCGGCGCTACGCCGTCATCCTTGAGGAGCTGCGGGAAGAGGTGATGTGGAAGGAGAGCGGCCACTGCCGGACCGCGTCCGCTTCCACGGCCGGACAGACGGGTGACAGCCGACGAACCTCGGACCCGATGGAGGTGGACGAGACCTTCAGCGGTGCCGGTGTGGCCCCTCCTGCAAACACGGGCGAGATGTTCCCGACGCAGGGGTTCGAGGGCATGACGAACCTGCTGAGTGGCTGGGAGACGACGGACTGGCTAGAGCTGGATTCCTCGGTATGCGGCTTTCTCCCGGCGCTTTAGACCGCGTCGATAGACTAATCGTTGCCCAGGCCTTTGCCACGTTCCTCAATTTCGAGGGCTCTCCCGCATTCTGGATGCCAACCTCCGGTCCGTGATCAGCGCGGCTCATATTTTCTGTGGATATACGGATACTTGAACAAATCCCGGTGATATCGATCAATGGCTCAAAATACATCAAAGTAGAAGGCTGATGAGATATTTGCCGAATCAAGAGATCACCGGCCGGGATGGGAACACGCGGTGGAGAGGCTGTTAATACCCCAGACCAGCAGGATCTTCATAGATTCACCCAAGGAAAAATCACTTGCACATCGCCTATTCCGTTCAACCAGATGGAAACTACAAAAGGCGCGCGAAATGCAGAGCTGTGAGAAATTCTCCGATGTCGATGTCGAACCCCCCTTAAGCCAAGCTTCTTTAATCTATCTCCACCACGTTTTTTCCCCTCGGCAGTGTCGACCTGGGATCCTGGTCGCGAAGCCGCCTGGAGCGGGAACACCTGCCGCTTCCGCGCCCAGCGTCTCCGGCAAATTGGCTCAGCCAGATTATCCAGCAATGATCTGTCAATGCATCCAATGCAAGGCTTCCCCTTGAAGAGAGCAGAGACGGTGTCCTGCAAAGTCCCGTATGGAGTCCATGCCACGGCTGTCGGCACAGCGTGACTGGGTTCTGCTTGAAGGCTTCCGCAAGTGCCGAAGAAGCTTTCCCGACTCGAGATGAACGGTGAGCCCGTTCGCTTTCGGGTTTTTGCTCGCGCGCTCTCCTTCGGACGAAAAGTCCATGTCCGATGATTGCAAGTCGTCGTTTTTGCTGGTTGCCCCCCTTTTCGACGCGACCCTGAGTGTGGGGTAACGAGATGACCGGGTTTTACACAAACAGCCGACAGCCCCTTGACGCCCTAGACGCCGCATGAGAGCGGTGGAAAGGAAGTCTACAAAAGGCCTGTTGCGACGCTGCAAAGGATCCGAAGTCTAGGACTGCTCTCCACCATCCAGACTTGTAAGGAAACCAAGGACCATCGAACAGCCACTTGAAAGGGACCGATCGACACCGTCAACCATGAAGCTCAGCAGCATCCTCTCCGTCTTCGGCCTGACTGGCGCCGCCGCTGCCGCCTCCTTGCAGCAGGTCACCGACTTTGGCTCGAACCCCAGCGGCGTCAAGATGTTCATCTACGTCCCGGACAAGCTGGCGGCCAACCCACCTATCGTCGTGGCGATCCACTACTGCACCGGCACCGCCCAGGCCTACTTCAACAACAGCCCGTACAGGGACTTCGCTGATCAGAAGGGCTTCATTGTTATCTACCCTGAGTCGCCCTACGACGGCACCTGCTGGGACGTCTCGTCCGAGGCCACGCTCACCCATGACGGTGGTGCCAACAGCAACTCCATTGCCAACATGGCCAAGTACGCCCTCGACAAGTACAACGGCGACGAGTCCAAGGTCTTTGTCACGGGCTCTTCTTCCGGCGCCATGATGACGGTAAGTCAATACCACTGCCAGCGTGACTACCGAGCACAACTAACAGCCGCCGTAGAACGTCCTGGCCGCCACCTACCCCGACGTCTTCGCCGCCGCCATCGTCTACAACGGCGTCCCGGCCGGCTGCTTCTACACCGGCACGGTCAACGGCTGGAACTCGACCTGCTCGAGCGGCAACTCCAAGGCCACCCCCGAGCGGTGGGCCCAGCTCGTCTACGACGCGTACCCGGGCTACAACGGCACCGCCCGCCCCCGCATGCAGATCTACCACGGCAGCGCCGACACCACGCTCGACGCGGCCAACTACCAGGAGACGATCAAGCAGTGGTCCGGCGTCTTCGGGTACGACCCGGACCGGCCCGCGTCGTCGTCGCCGGACACGCCCCAGGCGGACTACCGGACCGACGTGTTCGGCGACCACCTCACCGGCGTGTGGGCCGTCGGCGTCGGGCACACGGTTCCCATCCGGGGGGCGGACGATATGGAGTTCTTTGGGCTGTAAGGTGTAGATAGTCTGTGATGTGGTGTTCTTGAACATACTTGATTTTCCCTGTTGCACTAGTCTGATATCCTCTTTCACGTGACGTAGTCTCTCGTGGTAGAGGGCGGTGTGGTGACTTGACTTCTAGGCTCGTTTCGTTATCTTGTTTTCACACGCAAGGCTAGAGTTGAACTGTTGTGGATACGAAAGCGTGATACTAACTGGATATGTTCCAGCAATCGTCTATCTGCGCACGAGGATACCAAGGACAACAATGGGTTCTAGGATCAGGAGGCTTCGCTTCGCGGCAAGGAGGCACGAAATTGCGAACAAGCTTCAACCTTGCACTTGGGTCAAGATGTTTGTTTTGTGGCCTCCATATAAGGGGCATATTACCTATACTAGTTCTATCGTAGCAGGATTTGTATGTACATTACTTAAACATTAGATTAAAGGAGTGACATGTCTATGTATCGTCCTGGCATTTCTCGTGGTAAGGATCGTAAATGGTCGGCACTTTCTTGTTTCTCAGCCGCCTCTCTAGTAGGTGTAGACCTGCTCGGGTCCGAGGTTGCCGAACTGGCCGGAGCCGAAGGGGTTCGAGGGGGCGACGGTGACCGGCTGGCCGTTGACGTCCGAGACGCCGAACCAGGCGAGCTGCTTGCCGTCGACGACGGTGACGACGGCGAAGGCGGGCGCCGGCTCCGCGACGTAGCCCCAGGAGACCTTGTACTTGGAGCCGGACGTGCAGGGCTGGTCGGACCAGCTCTCGGTGGCGGCGCCGGCGCCGGGCATGCGGATCACGGTGCACGCCTCCGTGGTGCCGTCGGCGGCCTCGATCTTGAAGTTGTAGTCGCAGCCGGAGTTGTCCTCGCCACAGTAGCGGGTCAGGTCCCTGATGGTCCACTTCTGGCCCTCGACGGGGGTTGGGTCGCGGTAGCCTGCGGCGGGCTGCTCGGGCGCCGGGGTGGGGGCGGCGGTGGCGGTGGCGGAGAGGGTCGGGTAGGTGAAGTAGGAGGAGGGGCAGGATCCGGGGTGGGCCGGGTTGCAGCCGCCGGGGATGCCGGGGATGGAGGTGAAGGACGGCTGGGCGGTCTCAGTCACAGTGGGGTAGGTGAAGTAAGAAGACGGGCAGGATCCCGGGTGAGCCGGGTTGCAACCGCCGGGGATGCCGGCGATCGAGGTAAAGCTCGGCTGGGCGGTCGCGGAGCCGGTGGGGTAGGTGAAGTAGGAGGAGGGGCAGGATCCCGGGTGGGCCGGGTTGCAGCCGCCGGGGATGCCGGAGACGGAGGTGGGCTTCGGCAGGTCCGCCGTGGCGCTGGCGCAGAACTCGCGGTTGCGGGCGTTGTCCTCGCCGACGCAGGCGGCGAGGGTGCAGGAGCAGGCGACCTCGGGCGTGCCGGCGGCGATGCAGGCCTTCCAGGCGTCCTGGCAGTCGTCGCGGCGGGCGAGGGCCGGGGCGGCGGTGACGGCCGAGGCCATGGCCAGGGCGAGGGTGAGCTTGCTGATCATTGTTGGGGGGATGTTGTGCAAGCGAGAGATGATGGTGGGAGTTGACTGTGATGTAGGAGTTGATTTGAGGTGATGAGATGGAGTCTGATGAGAGTGAGGATGAGAGTGCAGCAACAATTGTAGCAAGCAACAATCGAACGAGTTATATACACCGTCAGTCGGGCATCGAGACTTTGTGAGACCTCCCGTTCCGGATGAGGCCCTGCTGGAGAACATCACATCTCGTGTTCGCCTCTGGCGTGTTGACCCCATCTGTGGAGCCGAAAAGGCGGGAATGCTGTTCTAGCGCGTTCGTATTCACCGTTTCCCTCAGCCATCTCGCTCGGCAACTGACGCCCGAAAGTCGACAAGTCCCCGTCGGCCCACGATGCTCATGATCTCATGGTGTTTTCCTAGCGCGTGGGGAGGCTCCATAATTGTGGCCGGGGGAGTCGAGAGTGACAGAACTTTACCAGGTATGAGAGCCTGGAGGCAAGGTTGACAGGCCGGGATGGGATCATTGGGAATTTGGGACGGCACCCTTTTCTGAACACGGCAGACCTTTTTGACGTCAGGACCACGCCGAGAACAAAACTATGCTTGCCAAATCGGGGCACTGAATGCGAACCCGACCCAGGATGGACCCATCGGATAACCATTGTCGGCCTAGACAACTGTCTTGGACCTGGGCCGGATCTGTCCGGCGCCGCCGCCCGGCCAACCCTCGCTCCCCCGGCTCCACGCAAGCGAAGAGCCGAGGCAACCGGACTCGACCTACCAGCCTCTCTGGATTTCCCCGCTAGTCGAGTCAGGCCGAACCGTTTTCATTAGTGCGAGACAGAAATAGCAGAGTTCCGCGGCTCTGGAGGCAAAAAAAACTCGACGAGTTCGTTGTTACTCGGTGTCAGAAGACCGCAAGTCAACGGAATGGCAATGAGGGAACGTTGCATTCCTCTCGACTTCTATTGCGCGCTCATTCATGCCGATTAAATGTCGGTCGCAACGCTACAGTCTATTCCGTCATCCAGTTTCGACCGGATCGCACGCCGCCCGGATGGGTTACAAGTTTACCTGGGAGGATTTGCGGATCTCATTCTTCAGAGCCGCACAAGGAGTTGTCGGAGAAGAGCTTTTTTGCTTTTCCTCTTCACACGACACACAAGTCGTGCGATCTGGGCTGACGTTGAGATAAAGGTCCAACAGTACAGCAGAAGTTTATTGCAAACAAATAAAAAGACAGAACTCTTTAGCGATAGCTCAAGACCATTCTCATCGTACTCGTGACGTGTACGCAAGGTAAGATGAGTCCAATCCAGCTTCGCTTCGTCTCGAAAACCTCATATGAAAGCCTCCTTCCTTCCTTCTGCGCTCTTGCATTGTAAGATGGAAGTGAAGTTGTCACTTCTTTACTCTTGGTGCGACCCGCACTTCGCGACTTGAGACCCTGATAGAACAGAGAATTCAGAAGTCAAAATTGTCCATATTAAGTTCAAGCCTCGTAGGGCTTGCATTACCTCTTGTGTGTGAATATGAAAAGAAAGAAAGAAAAAACAGCAGCAACCACAAAAACTCTCTTTGGCAACTTCTTAAGCTGCCTCAACTGTCGCAAAGTCGAAGACCTTGATAGCAGACTTCAGTTTCTCATAAAAGTCCAAGCAGGACATCTGAGCTGACTGACTACATCAAAATGTCCTTCTCTCAGCTTCCCACCTCGACAGAAGGAAGGCATTCTCGAGAGAACGAACTGCCACAACAATCAGACAACACCCAAAGTCAAACGATGCCGTTGGTATCTCAAGCTCTACGACGCCTGGTTCCGGCCGTCGCGACCGGCGCGACCGGATACGCAGTCCACCTCCATCCCACGGTCTTCCGCATCGCCAGGGAAGAAGTCTACGCGCTCGCCGCAGGGTTCGTGGGCACGAGGCTCACAACAAGCATGCGTCGCATGCTCCGCATCCACGCGGCGGTGACCGGAGCCGCCGTGCTCGGGTACGGGATTGCGCGCTACCTGCTCGCGCGCTTGAGGCCGCCGACGCCGCCCCCGAGCACGCCGCCGCCGCCCATCTCGCGGATGCCGACGGAGCTGATGCTCGACGTCCTCGGCCGCCTGCCGCTCGAGGCGAACTTCTCGTTCGCCATGACCAGCCGGTCGCACTACGCCCGCTACTTCCCCAAGATACTGATACGCGGCCAGCAGTCCAGGCGCGCGCAGTTCGCGTTCGTGGAGCTGCTGTCAAAGGACCTTCCGCACCTCGCCTACTGCGAGGAGTGCCGTGCGCTCTGCCCGAGGCGGCGAGGAGGGTACCATCGCGGTGGCCCCTTCTGTTGCGAGCCTGATTGCTCTCACATGATTGGCCTGAGACGATCCATGGCTCTGGTTAACAAGCCGTGAGTGTCGGACGAAGAGGCAGCTTCCAAAACCTCGTTCTTTTTGTTTGATGGATGGAGTTGGATGAAAGTTCGCACGGAAGCACCCGCATGGCATCGTAAAAACAAGGAGGGGCAGGAAAGGCTATAGGGAGGCGATGGGTATATAACCACTATTGTACAGAGAAATGACCATGTTTATCATCGCCGGAATCATTAGCCAGTCTTACTGGGCCTGGTATGAGAAGGAAAGTGTGACTAACTGCTATTTCCTTTCAACCGATCTCGTTGCTGTGTTGTGCAAGGCTCGAGCAACGTGGCACCAGTGTCTATAGACAGAATTCTCTTCGTCCAGGTAGAAACCCTATAGATCACCGTACCTCTACCTCCCAGAGGCTCTCGGCCGGCCTCTGTACATTGACCGTTTGATAGATTTAGGCTCCAACGACAGAAAGGGGCGAACGGCTGCAAGGTTCAAGCCACGTGAGGACAACGCTGTCTTTTCGCGTCATTTTGTAATTTGTTCCAAGGCAGCAGCATGTAACATATGCATGGAAAACGGTAGCGATAGTGCGTGCTTGCATACACATCCAGCCCAGGCTAGATAGTGGTCCAACTTTGTACACGAACGAGAAAAGCCCCTTCAAACGACCCCCGCCGAAGCCTCAAAACAAGAGTCAGCCACCACTCCTTCACTGTAGAGCCTGGACGATGGCGTTGTAGGCCGGCTTGGGGTTGAAGTTGGCGTCGAAGAGCAGCGGGTTGTTCTGCGCCCTCCAGCTGTCCGGGTCGCGCACGCCCCAGACGGTGACGCTGACGCACTGCGGGACCTGGAGGCAGGCCCGGGTGACGGCGGTGTAGTCGTTGGCGCTGGCGCCGACGATGTCGAGCTCCGTGATGGCCACCTCCTTGACGCCGCTGCCTGCGAGGACCTGGAGCGCGCCGAGGGCGTTGCCGCCCTGGTTGGCCTGCAGGTGAGCCTGGGATCCTGCGTAGCATCTTCGTCAGTGTCCATGCCTATTGTGCTGATGTCTTGTCGCCATCGCCCCAGACCGGGAGTCCCTTACCGATGCCGTCGATGGGGATGCCCTTGCCGATCCACTCCTTGACCTTGCGGGCCATGGCCTGCGTCTTGGCGTAGCTGGCCTGGTCGAGGTTGTAGTCGTTGATGTACAGCTTGGCGGCGGGGTCGGCGGCCCTCGCGGCGCGGAAGGCGATGCCGACGAAGTCCTCGCCGAGGACCTGCGAGAAGACGGACGAGCGCAGGGAGCCGTCCTCGTTGAAGATTTCGTTCACGACGTCCTTGATACCAAACACGCATTAGCCACGGAACCGATAGGACGTGGGGTAAGTAGTAATGAAAGGACATCAATAGTAATCACCCAGTGGTAGATCTTGCCCTTGTACCGGCCCATGACGGCGTTGATGTGGCTCTCGATGACCTGCGTCAGGCCGGCGCGGTCACGCACGTTGTTCACCCACCCGGCGAGCTGCGAGTGCCACACCAGGGTGTGCCCGCGCACGAGCTTGCCGTTCTGCTGGGCGAAGTTGACGAGGTAGTCGGCGTTGGCCCAGTTGAACTGGCCCCTGCTGGGCTCGATCTGGTCCCACTTCATCGAGTTCTCGGGCGTGAGCTGGCCGAAGTTGGCCCTGATGATGTCGGCGTTCTTCCCCGCGGTGAGGCGGTTCTGGTCGCTGCAGGTGCCGAAGAACTGCTTGCCCTTGGCCTTGATCAGGCGGTCGATGCTCTGCGCGGCCTGCCTCTCCTCGAGGGGGGCGGCGACGGCGGAGAGGGGCGCCAGGAGGCAGACGAGGGGGGCTAGGTACTTCATGATGGAACGGGGCGGGCGATCGATGGGCTTGGTTGTGATGGAAGAGATCTCGCGGCTGAACGATTGGACTTGCTAGAGGCGGTTCACTTTATATGGTCGTCGACGGTGTCGTCGTACGTTGGGCGAAGACTTTTAGCAGCAGTCACCATAATCTAACGAGGTCGATGAGATGAGGGGACTATCTTGCATTGTTTCGTCGGGCAATTCGGAGTTTACCAATGATGCCAAAGTCAGACCAATATGCTCGTCGGAAAATGATGCTCAACCCATTTTGGAAGGGAAAGGCCGGTCGTGGCGGGCCGTCATGACACCAAAGGTGATATTGAGCCCTCAGCGACCGGTTGTAGATGACCGTTCAAATTAGGACGTGGCTACGGATAGATTAACACACTTCCGATTCAACGGAAGAATGACAGGGGACGACCGGCAAAATGCGCTTAGTCTGGGGTGCATCGGAAGTTGATATTAGCCACAAGGGGACCCGACAACTAAGCATGTTATGTGCCGGGATGGGCGGCTGCAGGCTGGTCATGCCGCAGCCCCAAGGATTCCCGGATAGATTGCAACGCGCTCGAACGCGGCTGATAATGAGGCATTAGGGTAGCATCTGGCTAACGGGATCGCGTTACCTGATGCGACCCGAGTGGATTGATACCCTGCCATAGCCCTTGGTTCATGACCCGAGGCGTTCGGCCAACTCGGAACCCCTCACCACAGATGCTTGTATTGGCACCTTCTCACATGGGCAGCGGACTCCGGGGATGGGTGCTGGGCCATGGTGATCGGATAGCTCCGTGACGAGAAGCGCTCGAATAGAGAGAATAATGGACGACCCCGCCGGGGATATGTTGCATCCCTTAATTAGGCAGTATAGAGGTGACCAAATAGATCGTCAAGTCCCTCGCGCGCGAAGTCTGAGGGGGGCATTCCATTCGGCCGAAGATTATTGCTGAGGCCACGTCTGAGTCGGCTAACAACTGGTCCGGCCGTGGCTGGGCGTTTGTGGATGCGTGTGTCGTGAACCGGAAATCCAGTGCTGGTCTAACGCCCACCTCAACCAGCTGCACTTGCGATGAGGTCGTTGACCAGGTTCCGCACCGGCTCGAAGACCTCGCTATCGCCTGGCGGAGTAAACACCTTGACGCGTCCTTCCGACAGCACGAACCCTCCGCAGGCAATCTTGGTGACTCGGACACCGGGATGGAACAGATTGAGGGCAAGATGCTTGTCGAGATACGCGGCCACGGCGGCAAGAAACGGCTGCTGCTTCTCGTTGCCTTCTCTCCAGGCCCAGCCCTCGTCCGCCTTGCCGCCGGCGAGCCTCTTCCTCGTCCTCAAGTCATCCTCGTAGCCCTGTGAGAGCGTCTTGCCTTTGCCGACCGTGCCGTCGGCCGCAAGCGCCTTTCCTGCATCGGCAAAACGTCGTAGGTCATCGGAGGGGATGATGATGTCGATAGACTTGATGCCGAGCCCCTCGGGTTGCTCCTCGCCCTCATCTCCTACTGCTTCGGCCTGCGGAACGTAAAAGCCAAGCGTCAAGACCATGTCTTTCGAAAGAGGACCCTTCGTCGGAAGCCCGGCGTCCTGAATCCACCTCTCCCATGCCGTGGTGAGACTCCTCGTGCCCAGGCGCATGGGGCTGATGCGGCAGTCGAACGTGCCGGACAGAAAGTCCACGATGATCGCCTTCAAAGGCGCGGGCATGCGCAAGAGCAGCAGCGGCAGGTGCAGGAAGTGGCCGTCTTCGGCAGAGCTGCCCGAGGTCAGCAGCCCAGGAATGCCGAGCTGATTCGTCGACCTCGCTCCGTCCTGCTGCGAGGCGTCTTTGGACTGCGACGGCAGCAGCATGGCGGTGCACAGCGCGTTCTCGTATCTCATCTCGAACACCAGGGCTCTCGGCTTGCGCTCGTTATCGCTGCCGACAGCGTCGCTGCTCAGATCGCGACTCAGATCCACCTCTGCATCGTCTGCGCCTCCGAGGAGCGCGTCGAAGCTCACCCAGCGAATGCCGACCTTCTCCAGAGGCCCCGCGCGGCCCAGGGAGCTGTCGTTGCCCTCGAGGCCGACCTGGACGCCTCGGACGACGTCTCCCACGAGTGTGTCGCGCAATCGCTGCGAGAGAGTCTGGAGGCGGGAGAAGTTTAGCGCATTAGCGCCGACGTAGAGCGGCGAGGCGCGATGCGTCGAGAAGGTGGTGTTGAAGAAAGGCAGCGGCGCTTCGCGGTCTTCGGGGAAAGAGGGAGACAAGAGTTCGGAATCGGGCTCGGGCTCGGGCTCAGCGGAGGGCTTTCGACGGCGAGGAGGCATCGTGAGCTCAGGTCGAGGCTGGGTTGCGGTGCTGAGAGGGAATCGACGCTTCGTGATGTCAGGCGAGGGCGATCGACGTCTGATGGAGGGGCTCGTAGCAATCCTTGACGCGTCGAGTTGGGCGCGCTCGTAGTTCTCAAGGGCTGCTTCGAGAAAGATTGATTCGCTGAAAGTATTTTGCGCGTTATTTTGTATTATTTATCGCAGAATTCTGTCGTCGATCATTGTTCGCAATGTACCTTTCGATCAAGTCGATCTGTCGCGGGGGTGATGGAGGAGGAAGGTGCGAATGCTGGTGGAGTGGCGCCAGGTGGTGGTCTGGCTGGCAGGTCAAACACCGGCACTGCCGCCAATTTCCATGCAGCTCCGTGCTCGGATAATGACAACGAAAGAGATGCAAGTGAAAGCTCGATGTTCAAAAGATTTCATTCATTGGTCACTGGGAGAATAATCAGAAGCCAAAGATTGCCGGATTTACGATGTCTTGTCCGATTAATCGATTGCAAGGAAGCCCGAAGCAGCCACGGCCAACACCCTTATTGGGGACTTGCGGCAGGCAGACAGTTCGCTACCGGACGAAACCCGAAAGCCCGGATCGGCCAGGCGGACCCACCGGAGCCGTCTCCGGAATGGGGGAGTGCTGTTCCGCGGAAATACCAAAGCTGCAGTGACTCACGAGAATAGCCGCCAATGCCTCCCTTATCTTCTGCCCGGAAAGTGCCTCATGAATCCATGTAGCACAACTAGATGCTCGGAAAACGCTTACCGGACGCTGTTGGGCACTCAGAGTGAAGATTGTTGCAATGCATTGACCGCCGAGCGGAAAACCCCAAGTATCTATAGGATTGAATATGCATAATACAATGCTAATCATATACCACACTACGCCATGATTTTGGTACCTGTTTGCGAAATTTTCCGTGCCGTGGAATGCCGCCAATGAAGCATTTTAGATGATGAACCCCCCCAATGCAAATGACTCCGAATCGCTCCAACCCATATCCGTTTAGATGTACACCTCGCGTAAACATGCCATCGGCTATACGACAACGCAGAAGCCGAAAGAGCCGTCAAAGACGTCCGCCTTATTGAAAGGCGGATCTTCCCTCATGGCCAAGAGTTCGTCGATCGTAGGGACCTTGTTCGGCTCGTAAAATTTGAGTAGGTTTTCCATGTCCTCGTCGGTAAGATCGCACATCTCCTCCCAGTTGAAGGCGTTGCTAACCTTGATCATCCTACAATCCCACAATGTTAGTTATCGCATGTCGCAGAGTGCCAAAGGAGGGGCGTCGGGCTGCACTCACCAACCCATGCGCTTGGGGCTCTCCTCCGGGTTCGGAGCGACCTTCCGTAGCTTCCCTCTAAGAGTGCCGATGGCCTCAATCGCATTGCCGGCGTTCTTCGGGAGCTGCTTGGCGATGAACCGCCGGATGATGGCAGCTAACCTGGGTCCCTTGCCGTTGGTGCTGACCATGATCTGGAGGGGCCCGTCGCGGTGGACGCTGCCAAAGTAGAAGTCGCATTCGGGAGGCACGTCGGCGATGTTGGCGGGTATCTTGCGCTCCTTGCACAGCTTCCAGATCGTCGTCGAGGCAGCGGGATCGTCGATGGCCACGAGGACCATGTCTGCGCCGTCGAGGTCGGAGGGTTCGAAGAGGCGGTCGACGTGTGTGACTTCGCCGCGCTCAACGCGATGCGCTACCTCGGGGTTGAGGCCCGACGTGGGGCAGACGACAGTGACATTGGCGTCGGCATCGAGGCAGTTGAGGATTCTCCCAGCGGCGACCTGTCATGGAAACGGGTGAGCATTAGAAAAGAAGATCAGAGTAGACCTTCGGGGATTGGGAATCTTTGAAGCACGCATCGTAGGCAACTTACCTCGCCGCCGCCAACGACCAAAACCTTCTTGCCCTTGATCTGCCAGGCCAGAATCAGACTCCCGCCGCCCTGGACTTCTGGAAACTTCTTGGAAGCGGTCTTGTCGGTCATGGTCTCGGTATGGTGGAATGCGGAGCTGGTTGAGAGATTCTTTCGCAGCAAATGACGAAGTTCGGCTTTTGGGCAGCTTTTGGGGATGCAGCAAGCGATGGTCGGGGGAGCGATAAGGAGCAGCAGGCCGATAAGGCTGGACCCCGCCAAGGTGCGCTGTGCTGGCAACGATAATAAGGTACCTGGACCTCACCGCTTTTTGGCAGGGTGGTCTTGTATCCATTTAGCTGCGAGTGGTCGTCACCGCCAGCTCCACACACCGCATCTTCAGGTACCTGAAGGTACTTTGAGTGTCATCTGTACCTGAAGTGGGTCATCCTTGCCTTCCTCCCCAGAATCGTTAAAGAGTCGCTACAGAGTCAAAGAGATGGTGCCTACCTATTACGCATTGGGCGGCATAGTGTTCCAGCTGGCCTTTGGGTGAAGAATTTACCACACTGTTACTGGTATAGTGTTGTTTAAGCTGATGTTGATGTGGGTTGTATCTCCATGCCATCTGTTTGTTGCTCTGAGGTAGGGGCTTTGGTACCTACCCAAGGTACAGATGCTACTTTGGCCAGGTACGTTGCTGCCCCCAACTCCAAGCCCCCAAAGCTGGCAGGGAAAGTGCCTGACGTGCCTGCAGCTGGAACCAACTGCACCTGGGCTGTGACCTCTCAAGGTGCTATCTATCATGGAAGGTACTTCTACAGTCTGATACCTGCCCAGGTAGGAACGCACCGGTCACCTGGACGAACCACTTACCCAGCAGCATCTCCCAATACACTCGTGCCATCTGCAACTAACCATTAAACCTACAACCTGCACCAGCACGATTGTGTTGTCCTTTGACCGCCGCCCATCGACACTCCCGGTACCATCTCCTCCCCCAGTCTCGAAGCCGTCACCGATTGTCACCCCCCTCTTGTGGATGGTCTCCTAACCCCCGCCTCCATCACCATGTCCGGCCGCAAGCTGGGAGGCGGCCGCGTCCTGGGCAGCGGGAAAGGCCTCGCCCCTCCTACGCCTCCAGCAGTTCGCGGCCACCAACGAACACCGAGCCCATTCGCCCCTTCCGAGAGCACCTTGTCGCTCAACTCATCCTCGGCCTCTCCCCCCGTCTCGAGCCCATTACCCGACTTCTCCCAGGACCTGACATCAAACATCAGTGTCGGAGGCCCCTCGCGGGCCGCCGCCACGGGCTCCAAGCTGGTCTGCCCAATATGTGAAGAGGAGATGGTCAGTTGCGCGCCTCCGCCGTTCTTCCTGACCCATGCTGACACGTTTGACAGTTGACGCTGCTCCAACTGAACAGGTGACGACATTTGTCTATTCATCCATGCGACTTTGAAACTGTAGCCTCTGACCCTTCCTAGACACATTGACGACATTCACCAAGAACTGCCCGAGGTCGAGCAGGACGAAGTGAGGACCTGGTTCGACAAGCAGGTCCTCAAAGCCAAGAAGTTCCAGCCGCTCTCCATCATCAACCAAAAGCTACGCGGTCTCGATGTCTTCGAATCGAACGAGTCCATGCCGATTGCCCCGCCCACGACCGCCAGATTAGTCGAAGGTCCGATCGATCCGGACGAGTTCATCACCCGCTCGCATTGGCAGCGACAGACGAGCAACGACCGATGCACCGATCCGACATGCGCGAAAGGGCTGGGCGCCGTCAACGGAAGTGTCAACTGCAGGAAATGCGGTAGGCTGTTCTGCGAGGAGCACACCATGTATCAAATGAGGTTATCCAGGTCCGCCCAGCACGAACCCGTGCGGGGGTACTGGGTTAGAGTGTGCGAGACGTGCTACAAATCAAGAGACGGCTACAACGACCATAATGGTGTCCTGATTGACCACACATCGGCTTTTACGGAATTGCGACGAAAGCGGGTGGAAAGGCAGAATCTGGAGGTGGCCCGACTGGAGAAGCGCATGACGAAGCTGACGCAACTGCTTGCGAATGCGCCCGAAGAGGTCACGACAAACGGAGGGAGCCTACTTTCGCCTGTCGCAAACTTGACGGGCCAGAAAAACCAGAGAAAGCTGCTGGAGCAGTCGGTTGTGACCTGGGAGGACGACGCTTCTGTCACACAATGCCCGTTTTGCCAGCAAGAGTTCGGCTCATGGACCTTCAGGCGGCACCATTGTAGGATATGCGGGCGTGTGGTTTGCGCCGACCCATTGACGGGCTGCTCGAGCGAAGTGGGCTTGAGCGTCGCCAACCGTAAGTCTCACCCTCATGCATTTTCCTTGCTATCTTCACTAGAAGGATGCCTAACGGCACCAGCTACGAACCCCGCGACGGAGAAGCCACCGACAACGGCAAAGCCCGGCCACCTCAGTCTCGATATCCGGATGTGCCGCGAATGCAACCACACCATCTTTTCAAAACGCGACTTCGCAGCGACCATCATGTACAAACCACCAGACCAGCGCGCCTACGAGACCCTTCGACAGTTCGAGCGCGGCATCCGCCAAATGATGCCTATCTTTCAGCGCGCTCTGCTTGCTCTCCAGCCGGAAAACGAAGATGGAACCGAGGCCTCGAAGCCGCCGCCGACCCATGCCCAGATCCAGGAAGCATCCAAGATTCGAAAACGGCTCACTGACGCCTTTACCAAATACGACACAGCGGCACGACGGTTACGCGACATGAAGACGACGTCCAAGGCACAGCTGCGCCTGCAGCAGGCCGTCTACGCTGCTGCTTCCACCTTCCTGCACACCCACATGCTCACGCTTAAATCAGTACCCCAAATTCTGCGCTCTCGGTCGTCACAATCGTCCCGTCTCCTCGCGCTACAGTCCGGCAGCGCCAACGGCTCTTCCTCATCTCTGCATCTTTCCCCGCTCCGCAACGGAGAATCAGCGGAGTCTGAGACGGCGAGCCAGGCAAGCGAGACTAGTACGGCAGTGTCTGCGCTCGAGACGGAGGAAAAGGCGGCGCGCGAGCACCTTGTCGTGCTTGAGGAGCAGCGCTTCCTGATGCAGCAGGCGGTAGACTCGGCGCGTGGGGCCCGGCGGTTCGAGGAGGTCAGCGCGCTCACGCGCAACGTCGAAGAGCTCGATGCGGAGATCGAGAAGGCCAAGAAGCTTGTTGGCGGCGTCGAGGAGCGCTGGGAGGGGTTATACGCGTCTGGTCTAGCGCGCTGAGCCCGTAATGTGTGCCAGTTCGAAGGGCTCAGAGGGGGGAACCGAAGCGATTTTGATCGAAAAGTATCCACAGCAGAATCAGCAGCATTGCAAGGCGTTGGTTGGGGGTGGAAATTTGTCTTTTTTTACTCTGAAGGATTGAGGACGGGCGTCATTTTGGATGGCAGCGGGCATCAGCAGCACCACCAGCAGCACCATTCCAAACTTTTAACGAATGCGCAATTGCAAACTTGCGTTAATATCAAGTTCTGTGTCAGAAGTAAATTCAAAACTACGTTCTCGTAGCACTAAGAAAACAATACTATCATGAGATATCCTAAGACCGTGCAAACACCGTTATGCCAACGAGGTAGCCTACCAACGCCTCTTCCATCCCTCCCTTTGCTTTTTTTGCCCGAACGAGGTCGGGTGAAAAGCAGGTTTATGCCTCTTCTCTCCTCTTGTGTGTGTGATAATGATATATAACAATAATGGGTGACCAACAGACAACTGTCCGCGTCTATGGTCGTGTCGTCAATAAGCCAGGCAGGCCCTTTCTCCAAGTGGTGGGTGTAATGACGGCAAACGGCAGCCCTTGGGCCATATGTGATCTGCTCACCGCACCAATCGCCGGCCCGGGCGCTTCGCGCGTGCAACCAGCACCCGAGACCGAAGACGCGGGCCTCAGTGCACCACGCCCTCGACGCCGCCGAGGAACCTCCGCACGCGGTCGACCTCGAGCTCGCCCTTCTCGCTCTCCACGGCGCGGAGCAGGCCGTCGACGACGGCGTCGACCTGGTCCTCGGGCACGCCCGTGTTCATCGAGACGATGCGGCGGTACTTGACCTCGACGTCCTTGCTGCGGCCCTTGAGCGCCGCGGCCATCTTGCGGGTGATGTCCCTCCTGGCTGAGACGGCGTTCAGCCGGGCCTTGAGGACGGCGGCCGAGGGCAGCAGGCCGCCCTCCTCGCCCTCGCCGGCCGTCTCGAGCGCGGCGCTCAGCTCCGTCTCCCACGAGGACGAGAGGGAGTCGGTGCGGCCGGCGCGGGTCTGCTCCTGCATGAGGCGGAGCTGCTCCTCCTCGCGCGCGTGGCTGAGGTTCGAGACCTTTTGGCGGGCGAGCTGCTGCTTCTTCAGGGTCGCCTGCATCGCCTCGAGGTTGCGCTTCGCCTCGCCTAGCTGCGCCGAGGTCGTGCGCAGCGTCGAGTGCAGCGACTCGATGACGGCCTGTTTTGTCTTGACCTCGTTCTGGAAGGTGGAGCTGGCCTCGTTCAGGAGGTGTGTGATGGCTGGTGGGCGGTCAGTACTCCTGTGTGCGGGGAAAGGATGTGTGAAGGGGGACTCACAGGAAACGATATCATCGCTGCTCTCCTTCGTGCGCTGGCTGTTCACCGGTCCGTTCTTCTCGATATCCCCGTTGAGGCCATTGACGGGAAGACTTCCTTCGTCGGCTGCGTCGGCTCCGATGCCAAAGTCCACGGGGCGAAGACCTGCGCGGTTCGCGATGTTGGGGTCTGCGCCAACCTCCAGGAGCTGGGAGATTATGCTCCTGTTGCCTATCCTTGCTGCGATATTAAGCGCGGTGTCTCCGGCGTGGTCTTGTGCGTTAACGATCTCCGTCATGAAGCGCGCGATGCCCATCTTGGGCTGCGACGTCGGCTGGGACTGAGAGCTGGCGGGCGCGCTGCTTCCGTTGGCGGCGGGTTGCCCGTTGGGCACGCTGCCCTGCCGTACCACCCACTCGAGGAGACACTCGAGATAATACCTACTGGCCGCGATCCTACCCTTAACGGCGCTAGTCATGGCAATGTGGTGCAGAAGAGTGCGGCCTTTGCTGTCCCGGACTTCAATGGTGCAACCGAGTACGTCAAGCAGGTCCTGGAAGGTTGCGTGTTCCATGGAATTTGTTACCAAACACGCTCTCACGAGGGCCGTCTCTCCTGAGGCGTTCACGCGGAAGGGACTTGCACCCGCAGCGATGAGTGCCCGCAGCAACTGCATACGTGCTAGCGTGGCAGCCCAGTGCAGGGCAGTATGGCTCTGTTGGTCAATGGGCATATCCAGTTCGATGGGCGCAAAGGCCTTCAGCATGTCAAGCTTGTTCTGGTCGGAAGCAGCAGTGTCCATGAACAAACTCATCAACAGGCTCCGCTTCGACTCGGCGTCCGGGGACATCTCCAGTGGGAGAGGGGTGAGTGCGCTCTGGCCGTCGTGTGCCGGCTGATTCGCTTGCGAGTAGATGAACGACTCGTTGGGTTCCGTGGGTGAGCCGGGGAAGGCGCTCTGGTACATCTCCATCGAGTTGTTGTAGCCTCCGAAGCTCTCGGCGGGTGTCATGGTGACTCTCTGGCGCTTGCGGGCGGGCTCGGGGGCATCGATCTGCTGGCTGGTTTGTTGGGTAGAGTAGGCAGAATCGGCCTGCTGGCCGTAGTCGGAAACAAAGCTCTGCTGGGAGTTGCCGGGGAAGTCGTCGCCGTTCTGCGTGGAGTTCTGGCGGCTGAAGCTGGGGGCCTTTGTCGGGCCGTTCCGCCCCCTGGGACCGGGCGAGTCGAATCGGGCCTTGGACATGGCCGCGACGGCGTTTGATGCTGTGGTTGAGATGTTCTTGAAGAAGGTGGTGCTGAGGCCGGCGTTGCCATTCGATCGGGCTTCGTTGGCGGCATTGTACATGCGCTTCCTCTGGGCGGCCTGGGCCTGCTCCTTGGTGGGCGTGTTGAAGTCTCCTCGGCCGGCGACTCCGCCGTCCTGGCCCATGTCGTAGGTCAGGAGCGGGCGCAAGAGCTGCTCGACGCCGTACTGGCGGCAGACCTCGACGCCGCGTTCGAAGTTGATCCATGTGCCCTGATATTTCCCGTAGCCGCCTTGGACCTTTTCGTGCTCTCCGGTCTGGATCTCCTTCTCGAGGATCTTTGTCCGCCTTCCCTTCTCGACGCCGGCAACCTTGAGGATCTGAGTCGCATTGAGACAACTGTCGAGGCGGCGGCGCATGACGGCGACCTTGTTGACCTCCATCTCGTATACGTCGACGCCGCTGTAGACAGCCTGGAAGCGGATTTTGTCAATGCCACTGCGCAAGATGCGACCCACGGGGAGTGGTAAGCAGAGGGACGACGGGCATGCGACGACTTACGCTGTAGATCTGAGGGGCTTCCTTGGGCATCCTGGCGTCGGGGAGGCCGCCGCGGCGGAAGGCAGCGGGCTGCGACTGCTGGCTCATCGTGAAGGACTGTTGCGACGGTGGCTGGGATTGGGGTTGGGACTGGGATGCTGAAGGCATCGTGGCGGAGGACGGGAGGTTCCCGTGGCGACTGGGCGGCTGCGCGACGGTGGTGGAGGTGGAGGAGTCGCGGCGGGAATGGAGGGAGTGCGAGGGGGGTTGATTGGTGGTGACGGTGGTCGAAGACATGTGCCGGCGCTACCTCACGCAAAGCATTGGAGGCGGTGGTGGTATTTGAGGCGATCGAGAGGGGACGGTCGACAGGGAGAGAGGAGTGGCGGCCCGATGACGGATGATGGTCCAGAAGAGCAGTATAAGCAAAGGGCTTTTGGTTTTTGGGCGATAGGTCCAGAGGCGACAGACAGCAGCGACTTGGTGGTGACAATGGATGTCGGATCACGGTGGTGTTGAGGTAAGGAGCCGTCGGAATGCGTGCAGCCGCTGGGTGGGTTTTTCGTCGCTTGGGAGCAAGACTTGTCTTTGAATGGGGCCCGTCCCTTGGAGTCTTTTTTTCTGTTGTGTCGCTTTGCGCAGCGGCTTGGTGCTTTGGCTGCTTTGTAGGTAGTGTGCCGATGGTGCTTAGCAAGGGCGCAGTTTTGCGGGTGATTGTGAATGTGAATGTGAAAGGCGAGGTATTGAGGTAGCCGAGGGGAGGATTAGTAGGGGGAGACCGGTGTGCGCTAAAAGGGACTGAGATGGTCGGGAGGGTATTTTCAGTGTTATAGGGAACTCCGGGGTTGAGTGCAGCACCTTGGTAGTAGGAGCAGTAGGTACGAATAGACGAGAGTAAAATCTGGAGTTGAGTTGCGACTACCGACAATTAGAACTGAGGTGGGCTATGGCTGGACCTCCACTGGACACTGGACTCTGGTGTCAAGTGGATATCAGGCCAGGATCACAGCAGCTCCGAATGGTCTGCTTGAGTCTCCCGTCATGGGCAAAGTCTCGTCTCGTCGCTTGGTGGTTTCCCGGGGCCGAAAATGAGTAAAGGAAAAAAAGGCCCGAACGGGAATTTCAATTAAAAGACAAGACGGGAAAGTGCGTGGGACGTGTCGCTTTCGCGAGGGCGTGTCCTGAGCGTGTCGCGCGTTCCAATTTAGAAGGGGTCAGTGAGAGGAGAATGGAAGGGCCCAAGGGTGCGAGACCGCCACAATTCCTGTCTTTTCATTTGCTGATGGCTGCACACAGACCACCGCATCCTCGGCAAAGTCAATACGTACCGCTGCCCCTCACAGAGGTTGACCGAAGGAAGGAGCGTCGGTGACGCGTCTTAACGTGCCGGGCCCGTCCACGTCCATCTTATCAGGCCTGTTATCGCGTCCGCCTTCCTGGTCAAAGCCTGGCAACCTGGAAAGCCAACACTTCAGGGCAGGTACGTATATGAACCGCATGATGAATCGTACCTTCCGCTCGCAGCGACAGAGGTCTCGTTTGTGATTACCAGGTGGTATTCGATGAGGTAATCGTCGCGATGAGGGGTCCAGCAATCCAGCAAGTCACACTTGCAGTGCAATTGGCCACTTAAGCTCTGCCAGGTCCAGGTATCTACACTGTACCCTCTGTTGCATGCTAAGCTTCTACAAACAAAGATGGAGCCGTTGGCGGATTAGAATATATACAGTTCGATCAATTGGGCAAGTATCATATCGCCCGCGGAATCACTGCAAATGGAGCCACTCATGCACTACAAAATGATCGTTCCTCTTCATCAGATCATCGACTGAAAAATGCATCTTGTCAAGACCCCACTGGAGCTTGGGCCATGCGCATCACCTCAGGCAGCTCCGGCGCACTGCAGCCAATCTCGGGCATCTTGTCTCCAATTTCTGCACTGTACCTTGCCTTAGGTACCGACATCGTACTTGCCGCCTGCATGCATCCTGCTCGACATCGACATCGACATCGAAATCGACACCGACACGTGCGTCTCTGCCCGACCCAACCTGATCCGACTCGACTTCGACCACAATGTCATTGATGCCTTGTTCCTCCCGATCGTGATCCTCCACGTCTCCTCTCCCGCCACCATGCCTACCGTCCGCATACCGCTCTCGAAACCTCTGCCCCGCCAGCTCGCTTACCGACATCTAGAGGCCGCGGCCTCGTCCACCTCCTCGCGCATCCTCCTCTCGAAGCCCATACAACCGCTGCATGCCTACCGCCACCTGCTCCGCGCAGCTACCTACTTCCCCATCGTCTGCCGAACCTTCCTCGAAGACCGCATCCGCTCCCGCTTCCGGCGAGAGCGCACAAGAGCCGCCGAGTCCGAGTCGAAACTCAAATACGCATCCGATCGCAAAGCATCTCTCGAGGAGGAAAACTTCCGACGGTTGAAGGCGCTCGAGGAGGCCCGCAGGCACGTCGCCGGACTCAATGCTGCTATCGCCGGCGATGCGACACGCCTCCGCCGTGTCTTCCGTCACTGCTTCGGGAAGCTTGGCAAGAAGCGCCGCGAGATGATGGCCGCCTTCGTCAAGAAAGACCCCGATCCTCCCGCGGACACCCGCGAGCTCCAGGAACGCATGGACAACATGGAAAACAATGAAAACACGGACAAGGCCCCGCCTGCAGACGACAAGGAGAGAAAGAGAAAGGAGAAGAAGATGCGCAAGACGCCCCCGAACCGCCGCGCCTTCGATCGAGACGACCCCGTGCCGTGGATCACCCAGAAGCTCAGCCCCATCGAGACCAACTGGGATCTCCAAAAGGTCGGCGAGTTCTACAGGTCGCAGAAGACCCAGGAGGCCAGCATAGCCATCGGAAGCTCCTGGCCTCGCAGCGACCTCCCCCACTTCCAGCCGAAAGCCATGGTGCCGAAAGAGGACCAATGGGGTCGCCCGCCGGCAGCGCGCAGGGTCACGAAGAAGGTCAGGCTGTGGTGGAAGCATGCGACCGACAAGTTGATGCCTCCGCTAGACAAGAGCGAATGGGCCCTCTTGAAGTCTCTCGCCTCGGGCAGCGCGCCGGAAGCCCTGTGGAAGATGCCCCCTCGTCGGCCGATCGCCCAGCCGCTCGATCGCGAGACGCCGCGCGCCGAGGAGGGGACTTTCAACTGGGCTGCATACGCCACGATTCCCATACGCGATGTCGAGAGGCCCCGGTCACGGGACCTCACACGTTTGACCGGCCAGACGGACGAGGGCCCTTATTCCCAGGCGACGAGGGTGCGCGTCGGGTCGCCATATAGCAACCGACAGCTACGACGAGAGTTCACCAAGATCTGGGAGACGTCCGCGTATATCGAACAAGCCGAGATCACTGGCAAGGATGGTAAAGTCAGGTCAAAAAGAAATATTGTTTGGGGAAGTCAGGCCGCTGGGCTGCCGACAGCGATCGGGTTACAGCATGCGATATTCGCAGGTGTCAACGCCAAAGGACAACCAACATCCGGGAAGTGATTTGATTCGGAAAGGAATAGCTCTTGTCGGCTTTTTTTTTTTCGTCTATCATTATACCCTAGTCATATTTCGTCTCAGTCCAGCAGGCCGGCCAGCTTCGGCAGGGCGTCGCCGTCGACGCGCATGCCCACCCACTCGTTCATGGGCGTCGCGCCGATGGACTCGTAGAACCGGATGCTGGGCTCGTTCCACTTGAGCACGCTCCACTCGAGGCGCCCGCCGCCCATGGCGACGACCTCCTTGGCCAGCTCGACGAGCAGGCGCTTGCCGTAGCCCTTCTTGCGCTCCGACGGCCGCACGTACAGGTCCTCGAGGTAGATGCCGGGCCGGGCGCGCCAGGTGCTGTAGTTGTAGAAGTACAGCGACATGCCGACGCCCTCGCCGGCCTCGTTGAAGAGCAGCAGGCACCGCGCGGGCCTCGAGGGGGACGTGGGCTCCGTCTGGGGCTTCCCGGAGGTGAAGCCGTCGGCGCTGATGGAGGGGGCGAAGGCGATTGTGTTGCCGAGGGACTCCTCGGTCGCGAGGACGCTGTCTAGCTCGTGCTCGTAGTCTGCGAGCTCCCTGATGAGGGCGAGGATGGTGGGGATGTCTGGAGGGGCGAGTCAGCTTCTGCATGTGTGCCCCGCGGTGATGACGAACGGTCTCAGCGGGGTGTGTTCATACCTTCGCGACGAGCGTGGCGGACGGTTGCGGAAGCCATTCTGGAAGGTTTGGTCGTGTGTGAACAGTCTATGGTCTAACACTTCGAGGTTGTAGAACTTGCAGCAGAGCCTCAGTTGCAGGTGCAGAAGAAAAGTTATTTGTACTACACCAAGTCTCCAATTGCTCGTCTGCCGAAGGGCGCGCCTCAATGTGGAGAATCATGCATGACTCCCCTCATGTCTGCTCTGGTTTGTTTCGTTTGGTTTGGCTGTTTCGTCTTTTTCACCGCCTTTCGGGCTTGACTTTAGTAGCTGAAGATGGCATTCAGAGTCTGACATCGTGAATACGTACAAATCACACAAAGACAGCTATGAGATTATGGGGGGGGGGGGGCAAGTATTTAACCTGGGAACTCCCCAATGGCGATAAGAAGGTACCTATGACAGCGTCTCATTCGGGAACTTGGTCCGGCCAGGGGAGCTCCCAACAGCTGTCTCTCTATAATGTTCAGCTCATCCAATCCCACGCAGAGCCATCTACCGGCGTTTACGGGACTTCCTCACCAAGCTCCGGCGGGACCGTCGCCGACACCGGGCCGGGGGAGTTCTTGTCAGCCCGGGCTGGAGCAATGATGCGAGCGACTTGGCTGCATAACGCCATTGAAGAAGCGCGGCAAGAAGCGCGATTGAGCCAACCATCTGAACCTCGTCCCCTCCAATACCCCCACCATCCTGCTCTAATCGGCGCCTTTTCCGACCTGCCCTGTTGCGCAATCTGACCCGTCGATGCGCTCAGCGACCAGCCCCCCGCACCGGAGGCCAGCATTACATAGGTATTAGTACTGTTGATCTGATTTCTGGTCTGAAGCCTGCTGCGGGGGGGTGTTCTGCTATCCATCCCGAACAACTGAAACTGCTCCCCAATTGCCGTCCGGGTCCAAACTCCAGCACGTTTCGATATCGGCTTATCAATCAACTACGTCGACAACTCACCCATCTTCTCATCTACATCTACTACACCACCCCAAAACATCTACCCCTCCCACCCGGCCTCTCTTCTCTCACACGAGAGAAGTCCCAAACACATCCTCCAAATGATCATGCTCCTCCCGCCCCCGAACCCGACCCTCGAGGGCCACAAGCTCCTGATCCTGTCGCAGTTCAAGCCGACGGGCGAGTACCTCGCGCGCCTGCACAGGCAGTTCCCGGGCCTCAAGGTCGCCTTCCACGAGCTCTCCTTCCCCGAGCGCGCCCCCGGGCCCGGCTTCGACCCGGAGGAGTGGAAGGACGTGACGGTCCTGCTGACGGGGAGCGCGCTGCCCGCGCCCGAGGCCGCGCCGCGGCTGCAGTACGTCCAGCTGCAGAGCGCCGGCGCGAACCACGTGCTGCAGAACCCGCTGTTCAAGGACACGGACGTTGCTTTTGCGACTGCGAACGGCGTCCATGGGTATGTGATGGCTTGACTGCGTGGGTGAGGGGATGGCGGCTTACTGCGTGCAGGCCTCAGATTTCGGAGTGGATTATCTCGACGTTTTTGTCGTTTCAACATCAATGTGAGTGAGCTTCTCATACAATGACTGCCTGTCTTCACGCCTCGACATCAATCTCTGACTTTTCTATAAGTGCCTAAATACATCGATAACTTCCGCGAGGGCAAGTGGTCTCGCGACAATGACTGGGTAGAAGACTGCGTCGACCGCACAATGTAGGTCCCTCTCACGCTCATACTCATCCTTACTTTCACTGTCACTGCCACCCTCGCCTTCACTTTCACTTTCACTTTCACCCTTACCCTCACTCTCACTCTCACCCTGACCTCTACCCTCGCCCTCACCTTCAACTACACGAACCATCACTCACCTCCCCCCAGAGGCATCCTCGGCTACGGCAGCATCGGCCGCCAGACCGCCCGCGTCGCCACCGCCCTCGGCTTCAAGGTGCACGCCTACACCCTCCACCCGCGCCCGACGCCCGACTCGCGGCGCGACAACGGCTACGCCCCTCCCGGCCTCGGCGACCCGGAGGGCAAGTTCCCCGCCCGCTGGTTCTCCGGCGCCTCCAAGGCCGACCTGCACGCCTTCCTCGGCTCCGGGCTCGACCTGCTCGTCGTCGCCACCCCCTTGACCGACAAGACGAGCCACCTGCTCTCGGCCGAGGAGTTCCGCATCCTTTCGGCGAAGCGCACCTTCGTGTCCAACATCGCGCGTGGGCCCGTCGTCAACACGGACGACCTCATCGAGGCCCTCGACAAGGGGCTGATCCGCGGCGCCGCGCTGGACGTGACGGACCCGGAACCCCTGCCCGAGGGACACCCGCTGTGGAGGGCGAAGAACCTGCTGATCACGCCGCACATCAGCGGCCTTTCGACGAGCTATGCTGACCGCGTGCTGGCTATTTTGGAGTACAACCTGAAGAGGCTGAGCGAGGGCAAGAGGCTCGTGAACGTCGTCAACAAGAAGGAGGGCTACTAGATCGGTTACTGTATGAGAAGATAGTTTTGACTCCAATGTGCCTAGTGAGTATTTCTCTTACCGGCACAGTCTCCCAGGGCCACTGGCGGATAGGTGTACTTCTATCTTAACTAGAAATGCGGCAACAGTTGAGACCCATCGGGCATTATGAAAGCCCCGATTGGAAGAATTCGGAGACTTACGAACGATTCGATGGTGATATAGACTCGAGAAAGAAAAGAAGCGACCGCCGAGAGCACGAACAAGGGTTTGAAAATCGACTGAAAGCGACCTCCTATCATCAAACGCATGCACTGGTTTGCGAGTCCCACCGCCGCCAAAACATTTCCTGCCCACATCCACGTCCTTTTCTCATAGGTTGTGATGACTTTGTAGTGGCCGGTTCTGGGCGCCAGCTGTTGGTGCAGAACACCATTAGATCGACGGCAGAAAGGCCGTCAGCAGGGCAGCGCCCGTCCTCTCCCCATTGTCACTGTACGCGGACGACGGGGAAATCCCCGTGATGATCCAGAAGATGCGTGCCAGGAAGCCATGCCTCCGTCTCTCCCTCGCCTGGAACAGAGCGTTCCCGCCGTCCGACAAGAAGGGCTTGCTGTCGACCGGCGCGGACTCGGCAAAGCGCCGGGCGCGTTGTCCGTCGGCGGGCGTCGGCTGTTCGTAGAGGTAGCTGGCGGCCCTCTCGAGGCGCCTGACGTCTCTTCGCGTGAGCCTCAGCCGCTTCTTCGGGGCGTTGTCGCCACCGGAGCCGTCCGTCTCCTCGCAACCTGCCAGACCCAGGCCGCAGGGGAGCGCCTCCCCCGCACGGAGGCGGACGCGGCCGTCACGGGCCGTGTGGGCCCATCGAGATGGCCGGGCCAAGTCGTGAGAGGCGAGGGGCAGAAGCGGTTGCTCCGAATCGCCTGGGGTAAGACTTTTGTCTGAAATTTTTATGGTGATGTGCTGAATAGGCTGGTCATCATCGTCGTTGGGTGTGATGATTTCGTCCTCATTGTTGTCGTCGCTGTCGTGATCATCGCCATCGTCATCGTCATCATTCTCGTCGTCGTCGTTCTCATCGTCCTCGTCATCGTCATCGTCAGCGCTATCGTCCTTCCCGTCCTCATCATCAGCCCCGGTAGAACGATCTTGGTGGTCTTTCACGTGAGTCGAGAGACGGGTGCTGCTCAGACGAGTCCTCATCGCTGACAGATTTTCCGTCTCCTGTCGGCCTTGGGGCGTAGCACATGAGCTCGCAGCCGCCAGGCGCGTTTTTGCAAAGCTCTGTTTGGACGGTAAACGCCACGAAGTTCTGCATCGACTTTGACCAGTATTCTAGAATTTCCGGGTGGCTTATGTCCATCGGTTTCTGCGCAATCGTCAGCGCCATCCTCATCCAGTTGCGTGTTCCTCCACGATCCGCACGGGAGCGTCGGCAATGACCCAGCCGGCGTTTCGATGCCAGCTATGGATGCCAGATAAAGAGAGACTCACTTTCAGCCAGATGATCCCGAGAATCAAGGCAAAGAAGATATGGGCAAGCGTATGGACTTCCAGGAGCGTGATCGGCAGCTTACACCCCAGCCGCATGAAGCACTGTATCGCCATCCACGAAACCTGGATGAAGACCAGCGACTTTTGAAACATGCTTGCTTTGCTCCTTTCGTTGCAGTGCGAATCCTTTATGTGGCTCAACTCTATCCCCGCGTCCAGCTCCACGAACTTCAGGAAACCCTCAGGCGTGAGCGGCACGCTGTCCGGAACGATGGTCCCGTCCCTGAAGGACGGGCCCGGTTTGATGGCCCTGGTGGAAATGTGGAATCCGCCCATCACGACGAAGAAGCAGAACTGAAGATTGCAATGTGGCTACGAGAACACGTTTCAGCTCGCAGTCTCGATCAGTGTGACGAAGTGGGTAGGTTCTGCCGGTTGAACACTCACCAGATTTGGGCTTTTTCTTCGGATCCGTTTCAGTCCCCCCTTCAGCTTGCGTGCCGCAGAAAGCTAGGCAAACGCCATGACAACAATGGTGTCCGGGAACAGAATGGCAAGAAGGACCCATCGGGTCTTTTTCTTGAAGACTGCCATCTTGTCTGGGTTCATCGGAATGTTAAGGTGAAGGACCGAGTAGGCGCAGGCGAAACGCGTGACGATGCAGGATTGAAGGATGTCCCAGGTGCCTCGGGTCGACGGCGAAGAGGCCCAGGAGGGCGCCACCATCTCTCTGAGCGCGGTGATGTTGCCCTCATTCTTCATGATCAGTTGCTGAGAGGAATCCATCGTAAAAAGCTCTGAAGGACGACGTCGAATGCGACTGGGTCTCCAATGACTGTCAAATTTCACCGAGGAAATAAGAGTGAGATGAGTCACGATAGATGTCCATTTACACACGTTATCCTGTTGGAACAGCTCATATTATAATTCTTCTCCGCGTCCGATACCTAATGCTGCCCCATGGAAGTCTCTTGACCTGTGTAATTGCATCCCCGGACTGGTTCTCTGTTGCCGCTACCTTTCCATACGACCCAAGCACCCGAAACTCGACCTGGCAAATGAGGGCGATCAGCGTTCTGTAAGCAGTCTTGGTCTCAGTTCAGGTCGTCAGCAGCCCTAGAGAGTCGTCGAAAACGGGCCTTTGTGTCCTCAGTCCCGCTCACTTCCAATTGCGAGTCCAGGAAAACGGGCCGATCGACCTGTCTTTCCCTCGATTCGACTGTCTGTACCAACATCCTGGGACGGCTTGAAACACCGCGGGCACACCCCGAGTCAAGCCATCCTTCCAACTGCCGCTCTTGGACCACACGGGTCTAGACTTCTACTGCCCTGGATCTCGCTTAAGAAGATGCGTGACCTGGAAAACCACACTTTGTGAAAGAACAAAAGAAAAACTCTACTTCATATAAACCCTTGCTGGACGACCACACGACCAGCTAGTCCACCTCAACGGGCTGGATCAGGCGTCTTAGAACAAGAGAGATATTAATCGTCACCCCCTCCTTTAGTATCCGACAACCCCTCCAGCCACGACTGTGTAGCTAGGCGTCCCTAAGTTAAGCGCTTAATAGGCTTATTATCATCTCTCGCTGTTGTTGTTGTTGTTGTTGTTGTCGTTGTTGTTGTCGTTGTTGTTGTCGTTGTTGTCCGTCGTTGTCGTCGTCGTCCGTCACCTTTGTCCGTCATTATTGTATGGTACCTAGGTAGAGGGGGAGGGAGGCCAATAGTTAGAGCACCAAGTCACATAGGGGGTGTTGGATACTAGAAGAAGGGGTGATGAATAAGATTCCCCTAAAACAAAACGCCTCTAGTGTGCCCGAACACAACCGCCAAGCATGAGATGGAGGAAAAGGAACGCATGCGCTGAGCGTCTAAGACGCAGAAGTTTAATTACTTGGCCCCTGGCCTCGTAGATATTTACAAAGAATATGTGTAAGGTGGCAAGCGTGTTTTGATGCATGTACATGGAAGCCGTGCCTTTGCCCACAGAAGAGACGCGATGGCCACGCCTCCGAGTGCAAAACTAACATTACTGTTTCCTGGAAACGGAAATCGCAATGGTCTTTTAGACGCACTGGGAGTACCAGTCGTTGACGAACTCGCACTTTCCAGAGGCGCAAGAGGTGGCGCCAGAGTAGCCCTGGCCGCCGCACTGGCCGTAGAGGGCAACGGATCCGGAGCCGGAGCTGGCGGCAGCCTTGCTCGGCGTGGCAGCGGCGGGAGTGGCAGCCGGGGCCGCGGCGGGGGCCTTGTCGACGGACTCGGCAGACTCCTCGGTGGCGGCCTTAGAGGAGCCGGTGGAGGAAGAGGAGGCGCTAAGCTTGCCGGCGCCGGCGTTCTGGGGGACGCTGGTCTTGATCTTGCTGGCGGCCTCGGCGGAGGCGATGCCGAGGCCCTTGAAGTCACCGAAGAAGGAGGTGTCGGTGAACTTGAAGTCGCCGGTGGCCTTGTCGAGGATGTTGACCTGGCAGGCCCTGCCGAGGGCGCTCTGGCACTTGGCGTTGGTGGTCGCGTCGGGGGAGGTGAACATCCTGCCCTGGTAGTCGGAGACGAGGGCCTTGATGTTGGAGAAGACGTTGCCCTCGAAGATGCCGCGGGCCTTGCTATCGCCACCCTCGATCATGTGGCCGTTGTTCTCGGCCCAGACGTTGTTCCTATAAGGCGGCAGGTTAGTCTGTTGTCCATTATCTCGCCACAACGTTGGAGAAGCAGTTCGGAAGAGAGGAGGTTTGTCACTCACACAGCGTGGAGGAGGGTGCCACCGCTGAGGGCAGGGCTGCGGCCGGCGGTCTTGTAGATGTAGTTGTTCTTCATGGTGATCTGGTCATCCGTGCCGACCATCTCGAAAGTCCAGTAGTGGCTAACCGGCGCGGCAGATTAGTCACCTGAGACACTCGGGGAAACGTTGCAGGAGGCATTGGCTACTTACTACCCATCGCAGCCTGTAGAGTAAGTAGATTCGCCGTTGATGAAGTTGTTGGAGAGAGTGATGCGCTTGCTGGGGTTGAAGCCGAAGACGTAGTGCTGGCGACCAGGGCGGGCGGTCTGGTTCGGAAGTTAGCACATAGCTACACACAGGAGGATCGCTCATCACTAGAGCTCGTCGTCCTTACCGTGACGTGGTCAATCCAAACAAGGTCGGCGCCGTCGAAGCCAATGGCGTCGCCACCCCATACGTACTTGTGGTTGAGGTCGGAGACCTGGATGTTCTGGATGATGACGTTCTTGCCTCTCATGCGGAGACCCTTGCCCTTGATGGCGCCCTTGCTGCCGACGCCGATGATGCTCTTGTTGTCGCCGACGTCGATGGGCTTGGTCGGGGCCTTGTACCACGTCTCGGTGGAGCCCGGCTTGCCGCCGCAGTCCTTCTGGATGATCTTCTGGCAGGCGGCGCCGTTGCCCCAGCTGGCGCAGACGTTGCCGGACTCGGTGCCCTCAGACTCGGTGTAGTCGTACTCCTTGGAGAGCACGATGACGCGGGGCTCCTTGTCGGTCAGGTACTTGGTGAGCTCCGTGATGTCCTTGGGCTCGACGGGGGTCGCGCTGCCGCCTCCCGTGACGCCGGCGGCGAAGCCTTCGGCCTTTCCGACGACGGACTGACCCACGGTCAGGTTGGCCAGGCAGGCCAAGACCGCCAAGAGAGTGGACGCAGACTTCATCGTGGGGAGATCGCGATCGAAGCAAGATTATCTTTCCGAGGTCCGGAGAAAGAAATTAGCACGGGCGGGAAGAAGCGAAAGATAGCGCTTGAGTTCCGGAACCCAAACGTTTGGAAAGAGAGATAAAGAGTGTATGAGACGGCTGCGAGCCAAGTTGGAAGTTGAAAACGAGAGACAAAGCGAGAGTTGACAGCCAGAAACGAGCGAAGCTGATCGGAAGAGAGCAACTAATAATTAAAGGACAGTCAATCAGAGGGAGTCGGAACACTGATAGGCGCCGACCATGCCGTCGGCAGAAAGAACCGTAGGAAGACCCATCTCGGTCTAGCTAGAACAGACTACTTTGTAAAAGAACATAAGAAAAACTCTACTTTATATAACCCCTTAGAAGTTTAAATACTCTAATAATAAAAACCTTTTTTATAAAACTTACGCCTCTTACGTTAAGTCCTAACCCCTTTCTAAATTAAAACTCTAAGTAGAAGGAATAAAAAGACTAAGTTAAGAGTTATAACTATAAATTAAACTATTCTTTTTATATATTTTATACTATAACTTAAAAAATAAAAAAAATAAGTTAATTAATTAATATATTATATTAATTAATAATAAAATTTTTAATACTATAAAAAGAAATAAGTTTCTTTTACTAAAAGGTTAGTATACTTATTAGTTATAAAAGTAAATTAAAAGGATTTACTTTAATAGATTTAGTAAGTTAAAAGTATATAATAGTTTAAGTTAATATTAATAGATTTAAATTAACTACTTAAGCTACTTAACTCTATAAAAGTATTAAAACGTTTTTATATTAACTAAAGTATTAATTAAATAACTTTAATATAAACTTAAAGCTTTATTTTAATAAAATAACTAAAAAAGCTTATAAATATTAAATGAGTTAGAGATTAATAAGATAAAGATATAGTAAATAAGTGTATTAAATAAGGCCTAATAGTATTAAGTATAGAAGGATATAGAGTAATATTAGTAACTAGAAGTCTTTATAGGATTAGTTATTAATAATCTTAAGTAACACCTTTTGAAACACCTTCCCCCAAGGCAAATACCCCGGAGGGCTGGAACAGACTACAGCTGTCATTTAATTAAAGGCCACGCTCAATTGGGAACGCAACACGAAGTAGGAGCAATCCGAGGCCACACAAATTGGCCTACGGCAGAAAACAGTGGATCATGCGCGCATCTTTTCTAGGTATAGAGACGCTGGAAAGTAATCTTGCCCGTTGTAGAATATTTTCCCGCCCCCCTATCCCGGCCCCAGCTGCCGGCTCCGAGCTGAGCAGGCGGCTCAGGAGTTAATCATGTCACGAAGGGGGAACTGGGAACTCGGAAGTGGTACCCTCATAGCCAAGTTGGCCACTCTGGGAAAGCTCTTCGTGATGGGCTTTTCTTGTGAGTTGTTCCGTAATCCGTCATGTTACGTCCCGTCGTGTTCCTTTGACCCCCGCACACCATAGGCAATCAGAAGGTCAGATTCATCGCCAACCTTGATTCTGTGCGTTTTAGTTGGGCCTACAGGCTGCTTTTGCCCCTGAAACACATTGTCGTGAGGGTTCATATCATGTTGTCAGCCAATGGCAACTTGACGGCTTCCTCCGTTGAGCATGCCTTGAGGAGTAACCATACCCGCCTACGTACGGGTCTGCCCAGATACAGTTATTGACCCGCTGGTAGTCCCTCAGAAATTTACCGGTATGCTCCATAGTAACAGGAAAGCTGCTGAGGAGAGTTGCTGAATCGAGATACGTGCGTTGGAAAACCAAGTATTTCCTCTGCTCTGGGCTCACGAAGGCCTCGGTACAGTCGTTTGCATCGGCGGCGTCCAAAACCATAAGTGGGACTGCTGCTGACTACTGACTTTTGATGTGAAATCAAAAATCAACCGAATTTTTAGCTATGAATACCTTAGTGCGCAGGGTATGCGCCATCATAAAATTTATATTATTAGATGCGCTTAATTAAGGCGATTATAGTAATGTCTTTTTTATCTAGATGCACATACTACGCATTAAGTAATTCAAGTGTGAATAATCTAGTGATTTTGGGCTGCATTTTGCTGACTTTTTCCAAAACCACTTACAAGGGGTTTCGTTATTTTCTGATTTTTTCTCAATTTTTTCCCCAAACCAGCTGAACCACTAAGTCAACAGTTAAAACCACCTTTACCCAAATATCTTCATGCGCAGAGTATGCGCGTAGATAAAAGTAGTACCATTGTAATCGCCTTAATTGGGCGTATTTAATAGTATAAATTTTATGATGGCGCATGCCCTACGCATTGAGGTATTAATGGCTGAATGTTTAGTTGATTTTACTACTGGGCATACGAAAACCACGTAGTTAGCAGCTGCCTGACTCATGGTTTTGGACGCCGCCGATGCAAATGACTGTAGTATTAGAATCTAAATGGATCTTTTGCACCCTGCGGCTGGGGCCATGGAAACCACCCAGCCTCAGTGGATGCCTCCACCAGCGGTGGTACTTGTTCAACGAACCAGCGCGATCTGTGAGCCTCATGGTATCCTTGTAAGCTGAGAAAACTGAATCGACAATTAGCAGCTTATCAGCTTCATGACGCGCAGCTCGAATCTAACCTTAAACCACACGCACCAGCATCGCGGCACGGGTCATCATGATGCTCGGCCTCGTCAGCACAGCAAATCTGATCAGACTTTATTGCACACCAAACTTGGTCCGACCTTGATCGATGTATCTGGGACTACTTGGTGTTGGCAAGACTTCCATGGATCCGAGTACACGGCTCAGTTGTCACAGTGTTGTACTGTACGATGGATCGCAGTCGGGGAGCCTATCCGCACATTTTCTCTCCGAAGCATTAGTGATTGATTAAAAACCTTGGCAGCTAATTCCGCCGTGGTGGAATCATCCGATGAGGCGAAAATTGCCTGATTCACCAAGCAGACGACTGTAAATCTGCGCGAGCGCTGTGACTAGCATCGATAACATGATTCACTTCAGTATCCTGCAGTGGTATTTAAAGATGCGGCCAATTGAATGGAGCCACGGAAAAAGCTGCCAAGAACACGTGCATACAACGAAGTTGAAGCAATCGAATCAAGATGGACAACCTCGATAAAACTCAAGACCGCGTGGTCAAGTCGGTGCCTATGGCTGTCTGGAACCAAGGAGCCCGCCGGCAGTTCATGAGCATTTGCCTCTGCTTCCCACTAGAGGACGACGCCAAAGAAGCAGCAATTGTCGCCAGTCTCCGTGGTGCGCTGGACCGCCTTGGGGCTCAGAGACCTGATTTCGCGGGCACGCTCCGAGTTGAGCTTCGTCTCGGTGTCATAAGCCTCGAGACGAGCGACGACGCCACAATTCCTCTAACAAAGCTCGATGCTGGTGCCAAGATAGATATTTCCTACAACGACCTGAAAGGGAAAGAGTTTCCGCCGGGCTTGTTCCTCCACAACACTTTCAAACCAGCCTTCAACCGCGATAAATGGGGCCGGACCAGCCACGGCCGGGCCAGTCTGGCCAACTATTCCTTCATCCAGGGCGGCCTCTTGTTGCGGGTGCACCTGAACCACGCCTTCGCAGACGGCATTTCTCTCCAGGCCTTTGTCGAGTGTCTCGCTGCCCAGACAAGAGGCCAGGTGGTCGACCATCCGGCTTCGCAGGAGCTGGGACGTGAGCTCGCTAGACATGAGAAGTACGGAAGAAAGATGCCGTTCACGTATTTGTTGAAAGCCTGCCCCGACCTGACCGTCCTATGGGAGCTGGACGGTTCGGGCCCTGGGACCACCGTGTCTCTTGGTCGCGCGTTGAGCCTGAACAGCAGCAGCAAGTCCGAGAAGATCTTCGTGTTCAAGAGAGAGAAGCTGCAAGAGCTTCGGGGTCTTCTCGAGTATGCGACATGGAAGACCGACAAGAAAGCAATCACCATATACCAATGCTTGGCGGCCCTTACCTGGGCCAACGTGTGCAAGGCAAGGACTTGCGAGACGTCAGATTGGATGGCTAGACTGCCGAAGGACAAGTCCACCCAGCACATGGCGAGTTCATACAGCGAGCGAGAGGTCAAATCGGAAGTCATGATCTCGGTCAACTGGAGAAAGCGCATCTTCCAGGACGACACCAAGGACTACTTCGGCAACACGACGGCTTACCCCCTCGTCAAGACCCGACTGGCGCAGGTCCTGGGCGCGACGGAGAGCACAGAGTCGTTGGCGATGCTCGTGGGCTTGATTGACGATGGCATCAAGTCCGTGGACGAGGACTTCGTCGGCTGGCACACGAGTGCGATGGCCGCGTGCCCGGACATTCGACTCCTGCGCGCAAACATCGACTTGATGAACCCCGCGTGCTTGGGCTTCAACACCTGGCGGTACTTTGGAGCAGATGAGGAGTGGGGGATCCCCGGGCTCGCGTCCCGAAAGGCGGACGCCGTTAGACGTGTGAGCTCGGGCATCGGCGTCGGGACGGCTCTGGTCCTACCGGCGAAGAAAGAGTCGGAGGAATACGAGCTGGTGGTGTCGCTGATGGCAGAGTCCATGGACGGGCTCTGTAAAAGTGAGCAGTGGATGCGTTGGGTGGACCGCATCATCGAGTAAAGTTAGTCGGGGAGTCACGGCGTCACATGAAAGTGCCGGGCACTCTGGAGTAGTCCGCGTCAAAAGGCTTACCAAGTGTTACCATATGGATTAGCGAAGCAGGTTTGCCAGATGGCAGGCAACACAGGGACGAAGTAGATTAGAGAGTAACAAGTGCATGAAAAGACATCGCCATTAGACCTATTTTCAGTGTGAGTCTTGGGAAATCGGGCCGTCGATTTCAGTAGCAATGCCTCCCCTGTTTCGAGTTGAGTTGAAATGGTGGGTCTACGAGAATACGACATCCTCGACTTTAGCAGTGTTGACCCTGGAGTTCGGCTGGGATGGGATAAACAGTCGGAGCTTAACTCCGCGCAGGAGTTGCATCAACCTACCACCTATACAGACCTAAACAATCCTTTATTGTTAGCCTAAAGAATTTGATTCTTCTATACCTTGAAGCGACGAAGACATCTGCTGATGACTGACTCGAGCGTGTCACCTGACATCGCCAGGTTGTCCTCGTTCTCGCACTGCAAAAGCCGGACGTTGCATTCTCGTTGGTATCGAATAGACAACAAGAACCGTTTTGACCCCTCTTTCCCTATAAGGCTGAGCATTATACCAGATCTCCCTTGCCCCAAGTAGAGAAGTCTAAACTTGGACTCGCTACCATATTGGTTGACAACTTTGTGCGGGCACGGGGTTGACCAAGACCATGGTTCGGCCCAGGAGACTCGATGGCAGTGCTTTTTTGGACCATACTACTACTCCCGCCGGTTCGTCTAGAGGCTGAAACCTACCGCAGGGTTGGGCCTCGACACTGCACCGGCATGGAAACATCAACAGCCAATCGTTAACCCGCCACGGCATCGGCGGAGGACCACGGAGCCCGCGGGTGGCCTAGAACTGCCACGACCGCCTGGTGAGCGTTCGTGGCACCGAAAGGCCCTGGCTGGTGACTGGTTTCCTTTTTTTTGCGACCTGCGACGCTGACAGGCGTGAGCCCCTCTGCAGTAGAGAGTAGAGACCTCATCAACCAGCTTCAGACTCTAGGCATAAGGAGGCTTTGCCAACTACTAGCTGGGCAATTTGCCTTGCCATGCCCTTCGCCCCCAAAAATAACAATTGAAATCCCGCTTCCCCGGATCCACAGGGCTTCTCCGGGACCGCCGGACACGAGGCCTCGGTGCTAAATTTGCGTCGAGGCCCTCGGCGTCTCGACGAGTCAGGGGCGTTCATCCGTGACAACGTGCCGCCAAGGCCCCATGTTCAGGGGGGCACTCTGCGATAATTAACTCCTTCATGCACCCGTTACGGCGCCTGCAAGTGACTAAAAGGGTAGCCAAGTAATATTTATGACAACCCTTTCAGGGTCAGATGCTTGAAGAGGCTCTGTTTAAGCTTCGCACTTGTATGCTTCCCCAGTCCGCCTACAGGGGACTGTAGGGCTTAGCACTCTCTAGATTCCAATTCAATTGGAGTAATTAGGTTGACAGTCCCGCATTACCCTGATTCTGCAACGCGATGAAGAATTTTATGAAGTCAGTTGACGTCTATTACTAGTTACTTTAGGGCTATGGCTAGGTAAAGATCGTTTTGAATGGAAGCTTCTTCGTAGACATGCTCTTCCCAAGGAATGAAGACAATCAACTTCTGCTCTAATAAACTTGAGCTGACCCACGACAACGCAGCGGTTCGACGGACCAAGTAAAACGCCAGCAACTCTGCACAACTCAGAACGTTCGGCAACGGCTGGCCTTGCAACATGGCGGCGGGAAAAGGTCCGGGGAAGCGGCAAAAGGGGAAATGTGAGCAGCTGCATGGGTGGCAGTTGTCCAGCGATGCTAGTGTCGATCACCTCATCCCGCCGTTTCAGACATAGCGAACTGGGTCGCTAGAGTGCTTAACACACATGCTAAGCTGCCACCCACAATAACCTTGTCTATCCCTTTCACGATCCATTGACAGGGACCTTGGCAGCCGAGAATAGCAGAAGGTTCACTCATCCCGCCGGTTGTATCGTGCGGTGCCAACTCAAGGTCGGCCTAACGGGCCTAGCCGTCAATCAAGCCATTCGAGTGCGGGCAAGCCGACGAGACGGTGCCGGGACGAAGGGGCAGTCGCTGGCAGAGCATGGAGTATCTTGATTCTAGACATCGCTCTTCTCGTGGGTGCCAAATGTTATAAAAGAAGACAACATCGCCCTCGATGTCTGGTCTTTTCTTCTTCTCACCATCACATCACATCACATCGCAATCCTCCATCGCAACAACGAGTTGCACTTTCATTCTTTTTTCGTGCTTTTCAGTCACTCACTCGGGATCTTTACCCACCACTTTCACTTACCAACCATTCAGAATCAATCAAAATGGCCGCCATTGGAGCTGTTGCAACCCTCGGCACTGTCATCGGCAATGTCGGATCCTTCCTGGGTCTCGTCGCTTCCGGCGTCAGCATCATGCAGGCGATCACCCAGAAGCCCAAGGGTGTAGACTTCTACACCCTCCGCATGGAGATCGGCGACAACCAGGACGCCTCTGGCAACCCTCCCACCGTCATCTTCACCGACTTCTCGAACACGGAGATCGTCGGCGTCTTTGAGGGCAACAGCAAGGAGTCCAAGGACCAGTGCCGCAACCTCGGCGGTCTTGACCTCTACAACGGCCTCAAGAATGCCGAGGCGCCGATCCAGAGCTTCAAGACCAACAACGGCTTCAATCTCAAGTCGCTCGACATCCAGCCCGGCGGCAACGCCATCTGCGTCTCCAACATCATCGTCAAGGGCAGCGACACCCAGGCCCGCCGCGATGAGGTCTTCATCCCCATCGGCGACCTCGGCTTCCAGTGCGGCTACGAGTGGAACTGGGGTGCCATCCTCAACGGCGTCCGCCAGCGCTGCGTCTGGCTCGACGGCCAGCCCGACGGCTCCAACAAGCCCATCCAGTCCCTGCACCTCGACATGGAGAACCTCGCCGGCATCTTCAACCAGGGCAAGAACGACACCCTCGCCAAGACCACCTTCGCGACGGCCTGCAGCTACATCAGCGACAACGTCGGCAAGATCACCAACCGCAACGACTGCAAGGAGTCGTTCGTCAAGCGCTCCATGACCGCCGGCAACGAGACCATCGACACCGTCCCCTGCGTCGAGGAGGCTGCTGACTTCTTCACCGGCAAGGGCGACGCCCTGGCCAAGTTCGCCGGCGCTCCCTTCATCACCTCGGACAACAAGCTCTGGGACTCGTCCAAGAAGGCCTTCGCCGACGTGACCCCCAAGACCACCAAGCGCGCCGGTCTCCACGCCCGCCGCGGCAACGGCGCCGAGTCCGCGGTCGTCGAGAAGAGGGGCCTGGCTTCGACCATCAAGGGCGAGCGCTGCGAGTACGCCGCCAACGGCGACGCTCCCAAGTGCCAGATCGTCAAGGAGTACGCCCTCGGTGCCTGATTTCCCTTTCGGAGCTGTTTTTGACGGGGATGCTGATGATTCATTTTGTCTGGTTTCATGGAGGATTCGGTTGTTTAGCATGTCAGACTATGATTTTTCTGATTTCTTTTTGAATTGATTTCGTCTTGGTCGACCTCAACCTGGCAGCGCTTTCGAATTGTGACATGACGTGATTACTATTCGCGACTTTTCCGGGCTTTTGAAGCAAATCCATATTTCCTCAA
This sequence comes from Colletotrichum brevisporum, assembly GCA_030770045.1. Lineage (NCBI taxonomy): Eukaryota > Fungi > Ascomycota > Sordariomycetes > Glomerellales > Glomerellaceae > Colletotrichum > Colletotrichum brevisporum. The sequence continues at coordinate 9,512,510 of JAUGSI010000001.1, read as the reverse complement.
GCCGAACTGGTTAACTTTTGGGATTGTGTGGTAAAACCAAGCGCAGGCCAACTGGGCTGCCTGCTACAGCAATTAAAAGAGAGCCTGATCGATGTGACAAGGCGTCTTGAATATTATGTACAATAGGAAATGCGCTTTGCTAATCTTGGGTAGGTGTTGGCATATCCACTGCGCCTCCTCACTTGCTGCATATGAGGGGGCTAGTGAAGAGCCTGAGTGGCTCGGCTCAGCTGGCGTAGGCTCGAAGCCCTCTCTTACCAACAGCCAAATCTTCAATCTTACAACATCTCCATTCCCACCTGTGTCATCGTTGAAAGACCCGTTCAATCATGTATCTCTTGCAGATCAGCGAAACGGACAGACCAGGCCAACTTGATGTCTGTCTCGAACTGCACGTGGGCAACATACCACCATATGCCATCTTATCTCACCGATGGGGGCCACCGTCCGATGAGGTCACGTTCCAAGACCTCATGTCCAAGAATCCTGCGGCGAAGCTCAAACATGGCTACAAAAAGCTCATATCTTGCTGCGCGCAGGCCATCGAGTATGGCCTCAGCTATGCCTGGATCGATACCTGCTGCATCGACAAGTCGAGCAGCGCTGAGCTCTCGGAAGCCATCAACTCCATGTATTCCTGGTATGGGGCTTCGCAGATATGCTTTGCCTATATGGAAGATGTCCCACCTGGCGTCGACGTGTTCCTCGACGATTCGCCATTTCGGAAGAGCGTCTGGTTTGAACGTGGCTGGACGCTGCAGGAACTCATCGCCCCGTCCGAGGTCATTTTCTTCGACAACAGCTGGGGTTCCAGGACCCTGGGCAGTAGGACTGCGCTCTCAGGGCTTATTTCAGACATTACAGGCATCGGGAAGGAGATCCTGGAGGACAAGAACAAGCTTCACACCGCCAGCGTGGCACAGAAGATGTGCTGGGCTTCGCGCAGACACACGACACGCGTCGAAGACGAAGCATATTCACTGATGGGAATCTTTGGCATCAGCATGCCAACCTTATATGGCGAAGGAAGAAAGGCGTTTCTCAGGCTACAGGAAGAAATCATGAAGATCTCAACGGACCACACCATTTTCGCGTGGCAAGCGGATAATGACGATCAGTTCCACGGCATGTTAGCCACCTCGCCGTCAGCCTTTCGGGATTCCGAGGAGGCCAGTCCTCTGGGTTACAACGATTTCATAAGTCGGTTCAACATGGTCGGCGCCAACCTCGAGCCTTCCTATACCATGACGAATTTCGGTCTCCAAATCCAGCTGCCGGTTGTCTCAATGTCACCACACTTTGAAGGCTATCACTTTGCATATCTGGCTGCCTCCTGGGGCTCACACAAGTCGTCTGTCATCATTTTCCTCCGACAACGCGAAGATCGCCCGCGGGGCCACTTTTCGCGCATTAATTTCAACGACAAAACGGTTATTCATCGAGTGGTTCCCGAAGGCGGGTACACCGGTGACGTGCAAGCCACTCGAATCCTCGTCTCTGGAAGCAAGTCATCGCAAGCAGGGAGCCGGTTCTCGAGGAATTCATCCGTGATGAAGAGTACGGCATCTGGGGCAAGACTTCGGCTGCCTCTGACGACAGACCCCTACAAGTACCAGAGCCGGGTCGACGACCTTAGCTTCTTTGGTATTGTGCGATATGTGACGCATGACTTCCAGGGCACGTGCCTCAAGGAATCGACGATCGACACGTCGCCTTGGACGCTCTTCAAGTTGCAATCTCCCATGGTGAATAATGGAGAGATGGTATGGCACAGAATTATTCTTGGCACGGGTTTATTCGCAACGAGAGGACAGTTTGATGAAGTCGATGTTGTCCTCATGTCTTTGGCATTCGGTCTACACTGTGGGGAAACCTGGGCGGGCGTGCTCATGGAAGAAATACCGCCCCGTGACGTCGACTATCCGGAGATGAGTGATCTCATAGCTTTTGATATGTTTTCAGGGTCATCATTGTGGCAGAGAAGACCGGACCGAGTGATTGCGCTAAGCCAGGACGCCAAAAAGTCTGGCAAGAACATTTGGAAATTGGGCGAGGTTTACTTTGACAGGGGAAAGCCTCCGCTGACTGCCACACTGAAAAAGAACGAAGTAGGCACTATTGATGAGTACGAACTCTCGATTAGGTGGAATGGGAGTCTAGTGTTTTTTCGAAACTACTCAAGCTCCTATAAGATTTACCACTCCTAGATGCCAAACTGTTAGCTGTTCGTAGAACACGGGTCAGACCAACTTCGGGAAATCTTTAATACCTACATGTGGCTATCAAAAGTGCCCTCGTAGAACGTGTGAACTGACATCAGAGGAATGAGCATGCGAGACGTGTAAAACTGTCGACGACAACTAAAAGTAATCGATCCAATTCTCGCTGATGGGTTCCAAAATGCGGAGTCTAGTGGGCCGCTATGGGGAGAAGTTGGATGATTCATGCGTTTTCTCACACTTTACCCGCCGGCTTGGCGTTTGTTATTTTCTCGTCATCACCTCAAAACGGGACCAGAAGAACACTTTGTCAACATTACTAGATTCTAGTCCAATTCGAACTCTGGATTCAGAGAAAACCAACCACAAATCATCAGAACCTCTTCCTCATCTCACGCCACCTGGAGTCTTCTAATAGAACCGGCAACCCCAGCCCCCTCTCCCACAACTCAAAAACCCCACCAAAACGTCATCCATGGCCGAAGTCGCCGGCGCGGGGCAGCAGGACCCCTCCGACCTGCGCATCGAGGTCATCACCGACGCCGCCGACTTCCACCAGGCCGCCGAGGTCTCGATCAACGCCTTCGGCCACCAGGTGCGCGACGGCGTCTACATGCTCATGAACCCCGGCTGGGACACCCCCGAGGGCGTCGCGGCCAGCGGCGAGCGCATGGCCGCCCGCTTCCGCGCCGTGACGACGGACAACCAGGGCCGCCCGAACACCATCTTCCTCAAGGCGACGGTGCCGGACCCGGACAACGGCGGCAAGCGCCGGATCGCGGGCGCGGCCATCTGGGTGCAGGCCTCCAACGTCGCGGGCCACGGCGAGCCGAACCCGACGGACATGAAGAAGGCCCTCGGCCTCGAGGAGCTGTACCCGGGCAACGAGGCCGAGCAGCGGTACCTGGCGCAGTGCATCGGCTCGCTGCACAAGAGGCGGGCCGAGGTCGTCCGGGAGAAGGAGGCGGCGAACCCGCCGGCCGTCTTCGTGCTGGACATGTGCGCCGTGGACCCCAGGTTCCAGGGCAGGGGCGCGGCCAAGAAGCTGGTCCAGTGGGGTCTGGAGGAGGCGCAGCGACGTGGCCTCGAGTCTGTTCTCGAGGGCTCGACGATGGGCAGACGCGTGTATGTGAAGCTTGGCTTCAAGCAGGAGGGCGGAGAGATCGAGTACGACGTCGACGAGGAGTTTGCGTCGCGCGATCGGCCGTCCAACGTCTTCATGCGCAAGGGGAGTGCTTGATCAGACATAGGACTTGATAAGTAAAACAGACTAAAAAGATCCAGTCCTCGTCGAGTTGAGTGAGAGACATCACATTTCAAGCGTTGGAGAACGCCCTAGTCTTTGGTGATAATTTCGTTCAGTCATTAAGTAAATATGTTATTATTACAGGTGGCGAAAACTTCCTTCCCATATGGCCACGAAGCTGCCCAAGCTTCACTGTCAGTAGACCGGCTCAGAACATTGCCTACTAACACTTCCCCATCACACTTAGACAGCGTTGGAGGTGGTCTCGGCCTTGTTGCGGTGCTCCGAGTACGGCCGCTCCTCGCTCGTCTTCTCCTTGACCTGGCCGCTGTGGCCGTTGGGGCCGTGAGGACCGTCTCCGACAGCCGTGGCGTCCGTGGCCATGGAGGCGCGGTGGAAGGCCGAGTCGTCCTTCTGCTTGCGGGTGATGTAGCCGGGGGGCACCCAGCTGTTGGAGGACCAGGCCTTGACCGACGAGTCGCTGTACATTTTGTCTACGTGTTCAAGAGACAGCGCCTTGGACTCGTACAGGAAGAACCAGACGACAACGGCGGCGAAGAGGTTGCAAGCGGCGAAGACGAAGCCGTAGGCGTACGAAATGCCCTCGGTGGCGAGTGGGGTGAGGAAGGAGATGAGGAAGTTGCCAAGCCAGTTGCCGGCAGTGGCGAGCGAGGCCTGCTTCGCCCTCGTGCGGAGGGGGAAGAGCTCGCCGATGACGCACCAGGCCATCGGTCCCCAGGTCTATGGAAAGTCAGCACATGATATGGTCGAGGTATGCTTGTTGGTGGGAAGAGAAAGGGATCACTTACGCCTGCAAAAGAAGCGATAAACATGCACGCAGAGACAATCATGACGATGCCGGTGGCGCGGCTGGTAGTCGGAGGAAGCGCAGTGCCCACGGAGGCGAAGACGGTCAGCCAAGCAGCCTGCCACAGGGCACCGATGAAGAGAGGCCAGCGACGGCCGTACTTCTCGACGACGTAGAGGCCGTAGAAGGTCATGGCGACGTTGACAGCGCCGAGGATGAGCTGGGTCATGATGGGGTCGTCGACGCCAGCAGACTCAAAGATCGTAGCTCCGTAGTAGAAGAAGTAGTTGACACCGGTCCACTGCTGGAGGAAGTGGATCGTGATGCCGAGGAGCGTGCGGTACACGGTCTTAGGGATACCGGAAGATCCGGTGAAGCACTCGAGCCAGGTGCCGGTGCCGGTGCGGGACTCCTCCTCGAGGACCTTGAACATCTCCTGCAAGTCGGTCTCGACGAGCTCGTTGTGGGGGTCGCTCTTGAGGCCGCGGAGGCGGGCCATGGACATGCGGGCGCCCTCCCAGTCGTGGCGGCCGGCGAGCCAGCGGGGGGACTCGGGGACGACGAGGATACCGATGCCCAGGGGCAGGGCGAAGCCGATGCCGAGGCCGATGACGATGCGCCACGAGGCGTCGGACTCCTGGATGTTGCGGACGCCGTAGTTGATGCAGTTGGAGATGAGGATGCCGAAGGTGATCATGAGCTGGTAGGTGGCGACGACGGCGCCACGGATCTCGCGTGGCGAGCACTCGGATTGGAACATGGGCACGCCGACGGAGAGGTTGCCGACGCCCAGGCCGGCGACGAAGCGGCCCATCATCATGTGCACCCACGAATTCATGGCTGTGATCTGGATAATGTTGCCGATGACGAAAATGCCGACGCCGAAGCTCAAGCTCCGCCGGCGGCCCCACCAGTCGGCCGTGTAGGCGCCGGAGAGGGCGCCGATCAGGGTTCCGATGCTCATGAGAGACACCATGAGGGACTGGGTGATGGAGACCCAGGTCGGAATCCCGTCCTCCTCCTCGCCTGTCGCAAACCGCTTTCTGAAGTCGGTAAAGAGGAGCATACCCGAAATCTGGCCGGTGTCGTAGCCGAAGAGGAAGCCGCCGATGGAGGTGACGACTCCAAGGAGGAGCGCCTCAACACCGCAGTCGGCGCCATTGATGCGTATGGATCTGTCCATGGGGTTAGTCCATGGAGGCGGAGTGATCATAGTAGAGATGGTAGAGAACTCACTTTTTTCCCAAGCCCATCTTGGCAATACCCTGTCTTGTTTTACTAGAATAATGAAGAATGGACGGTTGAAGGCTGTGTGTAGCACGTAATATGCGAGATCACAGCGAATATGAGAGACTAGGCCCTCGGCGTGGTACTATGCCTGGCGTTGCCCTTGGTTGGTAGGTGAGAAGATGATCAACACAGATCAAACTCCCCTTCGAATCTGGGGAAAAGACGGCGTTATGTTATGAACAACAACCCAAACCGAGTGAGTGAATCAGCGTGAATGACGTCCATCACTTCCTTCAAATGCACCATGATGACTTTATACGCAGCCACATCCTACAGACCTGCATTTGCGGACGATCGTAGTCGCCTGACGGCCAGCCGCAATGGGAACGCTACCATGACGTTGCCCAGGCCGCCGACCGACTCGGAGTCGGTCCTACCTCTTCTTGTCGCTGGGGCGCAGGCCTGGCAGGTTGATTGGGGCCCCTCATGGAAGGGGGGTGGGCAGACCGGGGGAGACGGGGCACGGGAGAGTCTAGAGAGGAACGGTGACTGGGTACGGAGTACATCCCGCTCCCCTTTCCCTGCAAGAACGTGATGATCCGGGGGTGCGTTGGTGTGGTGTGGTGAGAGCGAGAATCAGAGTGAGACGACTCGGTGAGACGACTCTGCACAAGGCGCCACCCACGAGGCCGAGAACGACCAACTGGCAACAAGACAAGCAAACCAAAATCCGGGGAAGTACAGACTAGAGAGGGATTGCATTCCAACGGGACGGAAGCGAGCGGCGCGATCAACGACGCGGATAGACCGGACGAGGCAGGCTGGGCGTTGGTGTTGGGTGGCTCTCAATGGCAGGTCTCCCGACTGCCAGTCTGGCATACAAGCTTGCACGAACCGGACCAAAAACACCAGTTCGAAGCACACTATGGAGGCTCACTCTGCGCTCTGCGAGCAGCTGGTTGGACTTTGGGGGGTGTGAGGCGTGAAGATCGTCCGCTTGGCCGTCGTCATCGCCCGGCACGCCGCAGGGGTAAGCGAGCCATGGCAGACGGAATCGACTTGCGCAGGCCAAGAGTTTGTTTTTTTCTTCCCACGCGATCACGCCGAGCCTTTGTTCGAAAGTCCAAATTCGCGGGCATTTCTCCTGAGCGAATAGTACCCTGGAAATTGCATGCGGTTCCGGCACTCGTGGGGCCGAGATGGATGCGCCGCAAGACTTGACATTGAATTTCTTGGTGTGGACAGCAAGAGAGCCATGACGATCGCTGGACCTCACGTGCGAGTCAGACAACGGCGCACCCGACGCTTGCTTGCCTTGCTTGTCTTTTGCCTTTTTGCTCTGATTGGAAAGAGTTGAGCAAACCGAAAAGCCTCGCCGGAGTTCTCGAGAGCCCCGACGCGAAACCAGCTTACGCATTCCAGGCAGGCTCCGTGGTGGAACGTGTAACCTTCCAAGACCGCCGGAGGGCATTGGCGGGGCCTCCGTACTGGAGAACAAGATGCTAGGTAGCTCACCAAGACGGTTTGCTGCTGAACGAGTCAGTCGTGGCTGGCTCTTGGTCCCTTGGGCGTCGCGGCTATGGGCGGCTTCTCCAACGTCTCCAACGCCCCGGGATCTTTAAATCTTTTGACGGCCGCGAATGGCAAAAACATGGGGCGTCGGGAGCGTTGTTGGTGGCATGAGTGCCTTGTGCGGGTGATGTGTATATGACGCCAGCGGCAGTTCCCCAAGGCCGCCCTTGTGTAGCGTAAGCGCCGCCCGGCCTTTAGCTCTCACAGATGGAGGCAATGGTAGCTTGCCTCAACCGTCAGAAAGACTGCCTTGCGGTGTGTACGCCATTCATCAGAATGTCTCAGAAGACGCCTCGTAGCTTGGTTGCATGGTGAGGGGGCACCACCCACCTCCGCACCTCTCCGCCGTTTCCACCCCGGAGGCCCCGGGCTCCGCGCGCGCGCCAGAGGAAAACGCCTAGGCGTCCGGGGCCCCAAACGACGTTTTCTCCGTTTTCTGCAACCTGAAATTGTGTTCAGCGCAACGGTCCGATTGAAGAGGAAACTTGGGTCCGTTCATGCTCTCGCTGAATTCAACGGACCGACTGAACGGGCCTTTTGGTGGAGAAAATGGGTGACGAATGGAGCTTGAGCGGCTTGGCTTCTTGGTCTTACACGTGTACGCAGAAACCCATAGAACTTGTGGCTAAGACTTGTTTTTATCATTATTGTTGTTGTCGTTGTCGTTGCTGTCGTCATCGTCGTCGTCGTTGTCGTCGTCCGTCATCGTCGTCCGTCATCGTCGTTGTAGTAGAGGTGGCCTGAGGGAGGCTGCTAATTAGAGAGCCAAGCGACATAGGGGGGGTGTTGAATACTAGAAGAGGGGGTAATGAATAAAATCTCCCAAAACCAGTCCATTTCCTCCTGGAACCGCGCACTTCATCCAGTCAGGTTGCTCCAAGGCGCACTGGAACTATTAATACCAGACCTCACGGACTGTAATCGTGTCAACCTGCTTCATTCCACACTGCCCACTTCTGATGTTGCCGCACTGATCCCAGATGACCGTTAGAGCGAGGGGAAACTGGTCTGTCAGTCAGCGAGTTCAATCCAGACGATGGCTCGTGTCAAGTTTCAGTCGGAATTGAGCCCGACAACAACGGCGTTGAGCCAAGAAAAGGAATAAGCTTTCGGGAACGTGATTGCCGTCCGACCCGTCCAACACGCAGACCTCTTCTTATTCCCGGCGGCTACATGACCACCAGGCACCCGAAAAGCCTCCGGGCAGGGGCTCACGGGAGACCCAGCCGGCGGCGGAACTCCGTCGTGATTGCCACAGCCGCGGGAGACCGCCGCCCGAGAGGCCCACCGACCGGTGAATAAGCATCGCATCGAGCCTCCAGGCACCGGTATTCTTCAAGCGCTGGATGGTCCAAAATCTCTCCATCCCGGAAGATCTGCGACGTCCCGCCGGCGGCAACCTCGTATCGCGTGCTTGTTTGCTTGCTTCTCTCGCACATTCCGGGCAACGAAAGCAACCAACGGCGGGTCACGAGAGGGGGGCTATGTTGAAAAACAGGAGTTTTGTGACTTCATTTGCTTCGAGTGCGGGTTGGACATTGTCGTGAGATCATGCATAGAGCACCGTATGGATCGTGATTGCCCCCGCCACATTTGGGCTCACTTTTTGCTGTTTCAAGTAATAATACCGGCTTAGTATACCTGCTTATTGTAATGAAAGAGTAGATACGTGTTTTGATAATTGAATACCTGTGTGTTAGAACCCCTGCCGACTTGACTTTAAGTTTGATATCCGGTCACAGTAAGTCGGAAAAGGGCCCGATTGATTCAGAAGAGGAACTGCCACCCCTGCAGTCGTGGATTCAAGATTGCCGCCTGGGCTTACTGAGAGTATGCAAGTGTTGTATTCTTGTTCACAGTCAAAGATTAAATTTTGAACTTCGTCCTTAATCTTCAACCCGACGTTCGACACCACATGCCCCCATCGACCATGAATATCAGAAACGTGAACATTCTGTTCGTTGTAGCTTATCTTCTCGCCTTCGTTTACCTGAGTTTCAGCTGTTACGCTGATCCGGGCTCGTTCTTCTTCAACCCCGACAAAGCTTACATACCCAAATTCTCCAACGTAAGAGTCCAGGAAGCCCTCCAGTTCCTCGAAAGTGTCGCACCGCCGCGACGTTCGATAGCTCCAAGCCCCGAACTCGAGAATCTATCGAAAGCCTCAGGCAGTCTCACGAGAGATGCTCCAAAGCTTTGTGTCGGAATACCGACTTGGGGACAAAGAACAGAGCAGTACCTGCCCCAAACGCTTGCTTCCCTCGTCGACGCCTTGAGCCCGGAAGAACGCAACTCGATTCACATCAAGGTGCTCATCGTCGACAACCACCCTACCAAGCACCCGGCGTATCAAACACCGTGGCTCCGACGACTCGCAGACGAGGTCCGCGTGTACGACGGGCTGCACAACCAGACGAGAGTCTCCCAGTCGCCTGCCGAGCAGCAAACTGCGACAGACCCTCCCTCCCACCTAACGAAACAACAAAAGTCAGCCTCAGACTTTTCTCTACTCGCCGACGCCTGCTACGAATCCCGGGCACCCTTCTTTGCCCTGATCGAAGACGACGTCATCACCTCGAGAGACTGGTACGATCGATTGATAAGAGGGGCAACGGCGCTCGAGGAGAAGTACAGAGAAGGCAGCCGAGACTGGCTCTACCTTCGTTTGTTCTACTCAGAAACTTTTCTTGGCTGGAACAACGAAGAATGGCCCACGTACTGGCGATGGATATTCGCAGCGTATGTTTTCGTCGCCTCTCTCCTGGTTCTTGGCACCAGATCCGCTGCCAGCGTATGGTCCAAACACCTGCTTCGGCCGGCCAATGCCACGCGCCACTTATACCTGAGCGTTTTGGGCTTGTGGATGCCGCTCGTCATCCTGCTGTACTTCCTCGCCGGGAGGTTGTCGATGCAGCCGATGCGCCACGGGTTGCAGCCGATGCCGTCCTACGGATGCTGCTCTCAGGGCTTGGTCTTTCCGGCTCGACACCTTGAGAAGCTGTCGCAACACTTGCTGCATCCGCCGGAGAAGACGCTGTTTCCGGACCAGATCATTGAGCGCTGGGCGGATGATGAGTCGTTGCTGGAATGGGCATTGGTGCCCAGCGTCTTGCAACACATTGGAAGGATGAGTTCCTCAACTGCGGGCGGCATGAGGAAGGCAACGTGGAACTTTCGGTTTGAGACTCAACATAGGAAGTAGATTTATGAATAGTATTGATGTTAAATATCAGGGTATGATTCCATGAGTTCGTCACACCCGCGACTGCACGAGCGCTGATCATGATCAAAGGCTTCACAAGTTCAATCCCAGCACCTGACGTGTCAATGAGTCCCGATTTCCGAACCATCGGTTGTATGGCGAGGAACTCAAGAACTACATTCAAGGCTGTTTAGCCGGTTTCAACATTAGTATGAATACGGTAGTCTAAATCATTACTCATTGCTAATTACTACTATGGACATGCAGATATATGTGATGGCTCCATGAGAACCAGTTCGAGACTATTGACACGCCTTGCCGCAACGATTGACGGCGATGACTAAGGCTCAGGCGAGCTCACAGCGCCTTAAACGCTGATCCATCTCGCCATCCAGGTGCGAGTAATCTGCTTGGCCTCGTCCACCAGGCCGAGGTCGAGCAGCATCTGGACGGTACCGCGGGTGGAGCTCTCGAGGGCGCTGAAGACCCACGAGTGCGTGAAGCTGGTGGCCTCGCCGATGAAGACGGTGTTGAACTCGGTCTGCCAGAAGGCCGGCAGGTACAGCTGCTGCTGCGGGACGATGGGGACGGCGAAAGCGCCGGCGTGGTGCTCGTCGTGCTCCCAGCAGTGGCGCTCGTAGTTGCCGGTCCACATCTCGTCGGCGATGGGCCCGTGGATCTCGACCATGGCGCGCTGGATGTACGCGATGTGCTCCTCGGCCGGCATGGCACAAGCGACGCCGGCATCGATGTCACTCGCGTAGCTCGTGAGCATGACGCCCGGGCCTGTGCCGTTGATGTTGTACGACGGGTAGCAGATCTGGCCGATGCCGTACACGTCGGTGCGGCCGCAGCCGCCGATGATGGGGTGCTCGAGGTGCTCCCAGAAGCGCGTCTTGTACTGCATAGCAACCTTGACAGCGTTGAGGAAGATCATGCGCTCGATGGCCCGGCGCATGAGGCTGGAGTGGGGGGGCAGCTCCCAGTAGCGGAGCAGGTTCAGGGGCACGCTGTTGAAGATGTAGTCGAAGCGCTCGGTCGTGGTGTTCTTGGACCACGGGTTGCTGCCGGTCTGGCGCCAGGTCACGCTGAGGTCCTTGGCGTCCTCGTTGTACTTGACGCTGAAGACCTTGGTGTTGAAGGAGATGCGGTCCTTGACGATGTTCTCGAAGGCGGCGGGGAGGCGGCTGATGCCGCCGTCAATCGTCCGCCAGGAATTAGCCATAAAATACACTGTTTCAAACTCCCACATGGGCCAGACGACGGCCGAGGTGGTGGTCTCGTCGGTCACGTTGAGGTCGGTCTTCATGACGAAGCGGAGGTACTCGACCTCCGAGAAGTCGAACATGCCCTGCTCGACGGCCTGCTTGTGGGCCTTGAAGACGTTGGTAGCGTAGAACTTGGCCTTCTCGGGGGTGAGGTCCTTGAAGTCGTCGAGAGCCTTCATCGCCTCCTTCACGGCGGTCTCGTTCGAGTACGTGACGATGCTCTGGAGGGAGGGATCGGCAGCAATCTCCTTGCGACCGGGAACGGTGCCGTCGGGACGACGCTTCGTGGTCGCGACGGGAGCGTTGTCAGAGACCTGGATCCAGGGGATGAACTTGACCTGCAGCTTGGGGTCGGCATCCTTGTTCATCTCGTTGAGAACATCAGCCAGCTGGTAGATCATCTTCTGGTCGTTGATGGGGTACGTCTCGTTGGTCTCCGGGTCGTGGATAGTGTGAGGGAATCGCATGGGACCAAGTTCATGGTGCTGGTGCTCATCGGGAGTCGTTCCGTTGAGGTAGGTCGTGCGAATGCGACCGCCGAGTCTGTCAGAAGACTCCAGGATCTTCCAGTTGTGGATTCCGACGGAGTCAAGCAGCAGCTGGGGGTTCGGTTAGCCAAGAATCCGTCGCGGTTGCGGACATAGGGAATCACTTACACCGGTGTGCAGACCGGAAATGCCAGCACCCAAGATACCAAAGGTCTTGTTCTTGACAGACGCGACGAACACCTCGTCGGGCTGCTTCTGCTTGAGGTACTCGACGCCGTCAAACCAAGGGCCCATGGGGTCGGTGGCGTCGGCGAACGTGGCACGCTTCCTCATCTTGCGGCTCTTGACGACGAGCTCCGACGACCGCCCGACGAGCTGATCGTTCACGAAGGCGTGAAGGCAGCCGGAGGACACATCCTCGGGAACCACCCAGACGAACTTGGTGGGCCTCTGGTCCGTCCACTCCAGGTGACGCTTTGCGGCCGGGTGGGAGCCGATGTGCGTGCGGCCGATCTTGTGGTGCGCATCCTCGGGGGTCTTGATGTCGCACGCACCGTAGACGATGGCCAGCTCGCCGTCGAGAGAGCCATTGTACTCGATGTTGATGTTCCGGATGCCGTTCCTCTCGACCTCGAGGGGGCCCTTGAAGGAGATGGTGTCGCGAAAGATGGGCTCCGCAACCGCCGACTGGCAGAGAGTTGCCGCCGCGGCGAGGATGGTAGACCAACGAGCCGCCATTGTTGTCTTGGAGCTTGACAGTAAAGACAGGGGATAAGAAGGGGGTTGATTGAGACTCTTCACTTGTCCCGGGACACGGGGGAAGTATGCCTGCTCTTATGGATTACAACCACCAGCAACACCACAGACCGGCGATCATGAGGCTCAACCGAGTGAAGTTTCAACAAGCACCTTGATGGTTATTATGGAGGCTTAGCAAAGCACTTCAAGTCTGGGCATCATTTATTTAGATTAAATACCAGTCAGGTCGCCTCGGCTCTGCCATCGTGGACGCCGGTCTTAGTCGAATTTTCGTGTCATGAACCGCAGGGTCGGTTACCGTCTATCAGGGCCCAGCTCCGCTACCGATACCACAACGTGGGATGAATGCCCGAAGGCGGCGCAGGTCCGCAGAGAATGCCATGGGTCGAAGTAATCGCGCATATGTCATTCAACGGGGATTAGAGTTCTCGCGTCCGGGAAAGCTCATATCGCTGGCGTCTTGGCGGGATGTGACGCTGTAGACATGGAGCCGGGCCGGTCTTGGTTACAGTCCCGGCATCAGAACCGCGGGGAAACCGGCTCTGGGGGAAGCGACCACCGGCTTTCTCGTCTGTCTTATCACAGTCTACCCCTCTTCGTTATGTCTAGGCCTGATCAACCTGCATTAGGATGGCCTCAGACCTGCGTGGCAAGCGATGGCGATTATCGGGGCTATGAGAAAGAGGAAACTGGATAATCTGAGCGGCACTCGCTTCAGGGGTGTTAGGTAATGGGTTGCACTTTGACTCCAGGAAACGGGGTTCCCGGGTGGATATCTGGAGGTCTAGGGCGCCCCCGTATGGCAACTCAAAAGCAGTTGTATCCATTTTTGCTGCAACGCAGAGCTCAGCGGAGGAATTCTTTGCCCGTCCAGAGAAAATTTTGTTCAGTCTCACTCTCCAAGCGAAATCGCAGCTTTCGAAATGTCGTTCTTGTTGTCTCGTAGCACCGAGAACCCTTTCGGCCTCTCGTTCTCGGCACCGAGAGTAACAGCGGTGAAAATTGTGCCCTGGTCCTTGAGTTGTGGAGAGGGTTGTCGAGTTGACGAGAACTCGCCAAGACGCAAAAACTGGGTATTGGCAGGCCCGGATCTCTTGGCTGGAGATAACGTATCTGCCCCGACACTGACTGCCGGCTGGTGGTGGCATGGGATGCATTGTTATCGGCCGAGAATGTTACGCGGACTCTCTTGCATACTTGGCACCGAGATAGGACGCCGATCGCTTCCGCTATAGCGCTAATATCGGGCAATTGAGCCCCGAAAGGTTTAGATATAAGATATGGTGGCTCTAGTAACGAGCGTTCGAGGGACCATCTCTTCGAGTTCCCACGGTTGTGTAGTCGTGTTCATGCTGTGGTTCTTGACTCTTGTCCATTCACTGACAAACTCGGTGAGATTGAAAACTGGTTCCCGAACAGCGAACAAAGAAGTGACCTTGACTTAGAATAAGTACTACTTAAGAGTTCACTGTTGTCCGTCGCTGTTGTCGCTGTTGTTGCTATCGTCCGTCTCTGTTGTTGCTGTCGTCCGTCGCTGTCGTCCGTCGCTCTTAGCATGTTACTCTCGTCGCTATCGTCGTTGCTCTATGCCGACCGCGTACTGTTCTGTTATATGATCACATACTATTCTATTATATAGTTAGCTGTCTCTCTGCTTGTTACGTATTTGAATTGTACCGCTCTCTGTGGGATTAATAAGTCGTCGGACAACTGCGGGCGTCTAGTAAAACGAGTAAGAAAGCCTACTCCTCTTAAACGCTCTTACGCAGAATAGAAGTTGCCTCACGAATAGGGTAAGCTCTTCCAATTGCATCGACGATGCCAACTATCTTGCGTAATTTGGTCATGATACTAACGTAATAGTAGTCTTATTACTTGTGAGAAAGGAGGTCTATCCTCCTTCGTTGAAGACATGTTCTATTGAGAGAAACTCCAACCCACTTTACTTGGTTTCTTTACAATAATCATGGAGCATCTTCACTAGTGGAAGCCAATCCTTGGCGGTGTCAAACATCTCGGCATGGTTTAATCCGTCATACCAAACGATATCCACGCCCTTTCTACCATACTGCAGTCCGTATTGATGTAAGTCGTGGGCCTTGTACGACCGGGCCTCAAGCTCTTCGTCCTCCGAGAGATACTTCTGCAGGGCGTAAGGGTCGAGGATGATGTCCTCCCCGGACAAGACAACGGCGACGGTGCGGGACCGCATCTCTTCCCTCCACATGACGTTCTCGGTCCAGTCAAAGCGACGTGTGAGGGTGTGTGCCACACACATGTCAGTCGATGCGAAGTATTGCAGCTGCCACTCGCTTGCTTTCCGTGGGGCGCGGTACAGGAAGTTGTATGGAATATCCCCCCAGTGGATCGAGAGCGTGACGGGGTCGACCAGGACCATCGGGCCAATCCTGTCTGTGTGCTCCAAGTGCTGGAGGAGGTGCCTTGCTATAATTGTTCCGTAGGAGTGTCCCATGAGGGTGAACTTGTCCCACCCATGGTGTTCCAGGATCTTCATTATCTCCGCAAGCATCTCCGTCCTAGGCGGCATGCCCTTGGTGATGCGCATGCTGATTTGCATGAGTTCGATGGCAATGATTCCAGTTTGGCCATCTTCCGCCGTGTCTTGTTGGATGAAGTCGCGGAAAAATCCAGTGTAGGTACGAAACCCTGCACCGATCCCGTGGATAAAGAGAACCGGCAAGCGCGTCTTGGACGTGTGAGGGCGATGCCAGTAAGAAAGCTCCTTGGATGGAGACTCGTGCGTGGTGAACAGCGTATGGGGACGAAACGGAAATACACTGAAGAACTCGCGCAGAGGTAGACGATAATGCTGAAGGCCGATGAACCGGGATGTCACGTAGGTCATGAGATCGTCAGCGCCGACCGCAAACTGGAGAACCTTTTAGCCAACGTTCTATGATAAAGAATCACCGAGCTTTTCTGTTTCACTTACGGCATAGAAAAACAGTGGTTTGTGTTGGATACGGAGAGGATCGGTGGATACTCGTAAGGGTTCGCATGGGCCTCTCCCGTCTTGAAACGTCCTGCCCAAGTCCCGCTCAATCTGGCAGACAAAGCCTTCGAGCTCGTCGTCGTCATCGATTGAAACTTTGGTCTTGTAGAACCATCCCCATGTCAAGAAGTCCTTGAGGTTGTCGCGGTAGATGCTGTCCAGGGGCGCGCCTCTGAAGTACACGCGCAAGAAGGCTTCGTGGTCTTGGATGCTGGTCCAGGATCTCTCGAACAGCTCCTGTCGTTCCTTGCGGCTTCGATGCACCGGTCGCGGGCGCGACTTGTTCAGCACCCACTGCCCCGGGAGACTCACGCCAAAGTAAAAGAGAGCTTCGGCATAAGCCAGAAACTCCAGCGGCCGAGGCAGAAAGCTGTAGCCTAGGAGTCTCACCACGGAGTAACAGGCGGCCGCGGGCGCAACTGCTTGGAGACCCCAGATCGATGCGCGAATAAACCCATAGTAGAAAGGTCTGTTCGGTATCATGTTTGCTGGGGTTTCTGGAGCTGCTCTGCAGCTTGAATGTTGCGAGGCTAGCCAGCGACTGTATGTTTTTTGTCGAGCAGGACGATGGCAAGTGAAAAGGGGTTCATGGATCCACAGACCTGTCAGTGCGGCGTGACCCCCCCTGTCCCTGTCAGCATGTGACTGCGCTCTACAGTCGTTTGCATCGGCAGCTTCCAAAACGAAAAGTGGGGCGGCTGCTGACTGCGTGGTTTTTGTGTGCCCAGCAGTAAAATCAACCAAACATTTAGCTATTAATACCTCTATGTATAGGGCATGCGCTATCATAAAGATTATATTATTAAATGCGCCTAATTAAAGCGATTATAGTAATATTATTTTTATCTACACGCATACTCTACACAAAAAGGTATTTATATAATAGTGATTTTAACTATTGACTTTATAGTTCAGCTAGTTTAGGGAAAAATCGAGAAAAAAACCAAAAATAACGAAACCCCCTATAGGTTAGTTTAGAAAAAAGTCAGTAAAATACAGCCCAAAATTACTAAATTCTTTACACATAAATTTCTCAATGCGTATTATATACACTTTGAAAAAAAAGATATCACTATGATTGCCTTAATTAGGCGTATCTAATAATATAAATTTTATAATGGCGTATGCCCTGTGTATTGAGGTATTAATGGCTGAAAATTTGGTTAATTTTGAGCTGCACTGCGAAAGGCTGTAGTCAGCAGCAGTTCCTCGTCAGGTTTTGGAAGCTGCCGATGCAAACGACTGTACCGCCGTCATCTGACACTTTTTCGCTCAGTCAACTATACACTATTATCACACACTTTACCACAACAGAAGTCTAGAATACACGTGAAATTGTTGAGCCGGGTACGTAAAGGCTGCGAGTTGTCACACAGTTTCATGACTACCGATTTCGCCCAAGTAAAAATCTGAGTCTTCATTTGTTCAGCAAAAGCCCGGCTACATTCGTACTTGGTGGCCAAATAGCCATTTCCTGGTTTATGTTATCCTTTTCAATTATTGATTTTGCAAATATCATATCAAAGATGTCCTTTTGTTAAAGATTATGTTGGGTAAAGTAATGGACTTCCCTGGAAGTACATAACACACAATCTTCCACCGTCGTCTTGTATTTGGTTATGCACCCTTACCGTTGTGAAACCAAAGTCCAAGTCCAGTACAATTTCTTAGTAAAGCTTACTGACATTGTGAACTGCAGTGAACACGGGCCTCTTCTGATTCGGTTTGTAAATTGGCTTTCGAGCCACTATTGTGGTACTGCCGTTGTGCCCTCAGTTACCATAGCCGCCTGGCCCGAAAGCCGCAATGTAGACAAACCAGAGCCCAGCTCATTTAAAACTATGTCCACGACAACACTGCTGTCTCTCCCGATCTCTGAGCCCTGGTCGCACTCGAACCTGTACTTGCCATTTGGTGAACCATCGTTGAGCGCAAGGTAGGCTCCAAGAGTAGAGCAGCCACTCCCACACGCGGGATCCTCCAAGTTGATCGCTATCATTCGCACCCGGAGAGACAGAAACTTCTTGCCGTCCCTCTCATCGGTGCCCAAGAGCATGTAATACATCGTGCCGGTAAAAGAGGGACCCCATCCGTCATCCAGAGAGACCTCTGGACTGACACCAGCATTGACCTTTGCAAAAAGATCCGGCTTTCCGGTCAGGTCGACCAAAACGTAAGTGACGCCCTTCACGACTGAAACAGTTGGATAGCCATCCTTCATAGACTCATTCGTCTTGTAGGCGGCGAGGCCGGGCTGGATGTTAAGGATGTTCTGCTTGGGGGTGTCACGGGAATGGACATGCACGTCGTGGGGCACTTCCGCAGTCACAGTCTCCGAGCCCGGGTCATAGCGAATCGCGACTCTCCCGGCCTTTGTCTGGATGCTGAGGGGCTGTTCCTTGCCCGGGGCTTCCCCGGCGCGTGGCAGCAACTGTCGAAATAGAACATGCCCCGTGCCAATGACTGGATGTCCGGCGAAGTCCATCTCATTCACGGGGGTGAAGATGTGAATCCGAAAGGGCTGGGACCCCTGGTCAAGGAAGACAGTCTCAGAGAAGTTGAATTCCCTGGCCATGGCCTGCATGTTCTCATGTGAGAGCGCGTTGTCTGTGACATCAACCACAGCAAGTTGGTTGCCCTTGAAGCTGGCCGAGATGGTTAGTACCAGAAGCACAGGCGAGGCTTTCGGGAATTACCATACCATCTGCTTGTGAACACATCAAGTGTCACTATAATCACGCGATGATGTTAGCCCGGCGACGCTGAGTTGCCAAGGAAACACGCACCGAACCGAAGTCGCGAATTTGCCATGTTAGAGAGAGTGCTGTTGACTGCTTGAACTATGTGGTGAGGTTAGGGCGTATGAGCGTACATTGAATTGAGGTTGTATTAAGAAGAGATCTATGCTGTGAGGCGCTGTGCTCGTCAGAGCGTTATATCTATGCTTAGTCACCCTGGTGCCTGAGGCGCGGCGCGCGAGGCTGGAGCCTCAGAAGGCTCATCGCGACACACCCCCCAGTGACGGTGACGTCGCTGTCAGCCGCGTCAAGGGCATATCCCTTGCCTCCTTTTTTGTTCTAAAAACAGGTAAATAGAGCGTCTGAAACGCTCTCTGAAGTCGCACAAATGAAAACGTACAAAGGGAATATTTTTTGTAGTCGTATGGGCCGCAGGGAGCGCTTGTGACCATGGCCGAAATCGTAGTTGCCGTCTCTTGGCAGAGATTTTTCGCTAAGCGAGCCACGGGCAGTAGGATATATGTGATTTTTCTGGCCGCCGCTTGAAATCCTCTTTTTTCTTCTCTTCAGCACACCTGTTTCGACAGATCGTGAGTTACTGCTTTGCCTCCCCGCGCTCCACGCGCTGCTTCTGAAACGTTTTTACTGATGAAAACACACAGAAATCAAACAGTCAAGATGCCTCCCAAGAAGCGTGTGATGAGCGAGGAGCACAAGGCGAAGATCGCCGAGGGCAAGAAGCGCGCCAGGCTCGAGCGCGAGCGCGCGGCGCGTGGCGGCTCTGCCGACTCCGCCGACCCCCTCAACACCATCGGCGGCCGCGGCCGCGACGACGAGGAGAGCGAGGACGACGACGACGACGAGGAGCGCCCGCCGTCCCAGCCGACCACCCCGCCCCGCGCGACCCCTCCCCCCCGCGACCCCTCTCCCCCCCCGGTCTCCTCCCGCACCCCGCGCGAGAAGAACCGCGCCCTCACGCCGTTCGACGAGGACGACCTCGAGCGCGACCCCCCTTGCGAGGGGTGCGCCAACTCCGGCCTCAAGGGCTACTCTTCCGGCCGCTGCCTCGTCGCCGAGGGCGACGCCCAGAACCGCTGCGTTCGGTGTGTCAACGGCCGCAAGCAGTGCGCCGACCTCCGCTGGGACGCCGTGTCTCAGCATCACCAGCTCGTTGCGGTGCGCCTCTCGGGCGGGTCTCGTCGCGTAAGTCCCTTCTTGTGCTTTTCAGCGGTTCATGGCTAACTTATTTGGCTTTACAGCAGGTTCGTGAAGCGCGCAACGACCTGCGGGAGGTCGTCGAGTCCGACCCTGTGCCCTCTCCCGTCGAGAGTGAGGTCGAGGAGGAGGAGGAGGAGGAGAAGGCTGAGTCCGAGGAGGAGGAGAAGGAGGAGTCTGAGGAGGAGGAGGAGTCGCCTGACGAGGAGGAGGACGAGGAGGAGATTGCCGGCGTGCCTATGGGACGCGCCGTGCGCCGAGTTCGTGCCGAGGCCGTCGCGGGGGGTATCCGCCGGCTCATGGACGAGCTCTTCACCACCCACGACCGCGCCCAGGCGATTCAGGAGGGTATTCGTCGGCTCCTTATGGAGCTGATTGATACCCTCATGCCTTGAGAGTGTCTTCTGGGCCGTTGTGTCTGTCTTCGGCGTTTGGGGGGCCTCCGGGCCGTGATTACTTTGCTCTCTTCTGCGCGCCCGGCGAGGCGGCGCGGGCCTTTCGGCCCAACATGATGACTTGCCTGCGGGCCGTCTTTTCTCTCCGCTCAAGCGCTCCTTTCTTTTCCTTGTGTAGTTGTGATGTACGCTGAGGCGTCGTGGAGGTTGAGGAGTGCTCTGAAGTGCTCAAACTTGCTTCTCGTAAGGTTCTTGGTGAGTCCGTCGGCCGGCATATCGTTTGTGGGCATATATACGACGTCGAAAGAGCGCTTGGCGTATTCTTGACGAAGCCACATGTTTTGAATATCCACGTGTCTCAAGCGCGTAGCTATGCGCTCTCCTTCGCCCACCACGAGGCGGATCGTTTGCTGGTTATCGCAGTGGACTTTCCAAGCGTCTCCAAGGTCAAGATCTATCTCCTTGAGGAGTCGTTGAAGCGCCATTGACTCTTTGGCAGTGTGCTCAAGCGTCAGGAGCTCTGCTTCCGTCGTTGACGTGGTGACTGTATTCTGTCTCCCGGCCTTCCAGTGCAGTGGACCGCCGAAGAGCTTGATGATGTATCCATGAGACGATCTTCTTGTCTCCTCGTCATCCGCAAAGGAGGCATCTCCTGCTATGAGAAGCGCCTCCGCGTCACCCCCCACGCTGCCGTAGCGTATGGCGAGGTAACGTGTTGAATATAAGTAGCGGATGACTTGGTTGGCGGCCTTGAGGTGCGCCTGAGAGGGATTCGTCAGGAAGCGCGAGAGCTGCGAGGCGGCGAAGGCGACGTCCGGGCGGATCATGATGGCGGTATAGAGGATTGAGCCGACCTTCTCCTGAAACTCCTTGACCTCCTGACGCGACGCCTGACCCGGGTTCTTGACGAAGTCGACCGTTGGTAGTGGTGTGGCCGGGTGCAGCGCGTCAGTGAGGTCATACTTCTTGGCCATTTTGTCGATATACGTGTCGTGGACCAGGAGAATATGTCGTCTGGGACGGTCTCTAATCACTCTGATGCCGAGGAAATACTCCACGGGGCCCTGCTCCTTGAGCTCGTATGCGTCCTTGATGCCCCTGATTAACGTTTGAGCGTACTTGGCCTCGTCCGAGTGGTGCGCCACAAGTATATCGTCAACGTAGAACATGACGAGGACGCGCCTCTGAGGATCCTGAAAGAGGCATGGCTCCTCGTTACAGCGTTCGAGACCGAGGCCACGAAGAGTCTTTGAGAACTCCTTGTACCATAAGAGAGGAGCATCACGCAGCCCGTAGAGCGCCTGCTTGAGCTCAACACACTTCCCCGGTTGACGAAAGCCGTCTGGGAGTTCACAATAGACGGGTGGAGCGTTGGGGTCGAGCTTTGCGTTCAGGAAGGCGTTTGTGACGTCGAACTGCCAGATGTCGTAATCAAACTGCGCTCCAAGGGACATCAGGAGGCGAAAGGATCGTGCCGCGAGAGTAGTGGCGTAAGTATGTTGTAATGGATCTATGTCTTGAAGGTCTCCTCGAACGCAAATACGTGCCTTGCAGCGGTCGAGGACACCGTTGAGCTTGAACTTGTAAGTGAAGACCCATTTCAGGGGGAGGGGTTGTGACGAGGCCTTCTGACGATCCAGCTCTCGCCACGTCCCCATAGAGGTGAGCTTGCGTATTTCCTCATGCGCCGCGTCTGTGAAGAGCTCTTGGAGCTTCGGGGAAAGCTTCTTCATGGCCTTCCACGACTTTGGAGCGCTGACGAGGTCATCCGCGTGGAACTCTCCCTCCTTCATAGTATGTTTGCGGTCGTGGGGTGTCGTATGGACCGCGTTTTGGATAACATGGTGCAGATGGGCGTGTTTGCGTCCTCCATCCTCAGACGCTTTCTGCTGATCAGGCATAAACGTGGCGAAGAAGGTGTCGCCTAAGCCGCTGTATGGTATCTCGTGAGTGTCGTCAACGTATGTGTAGACAACGTAGTTTCCTCCCTCAGACTCCGGATCAAGCCCCATCAAGCGCCGGCTGCTACGTGTGGACGGAGCCGGCACCTCTTGAGGCGTTCCTGGAGCGTCTGAAGGGATAGTGTCGTTTGAGTCGTCCTCGCCGGCCAGCTGGGCCTCTTCTGGCTGGGCGGTTGGAGGTCTATACTCGATGGTTGGAGATCCTGAGCGTTCCATGGGATCTCCTGCGCGCGCGTGGGCCTGGTTGTTTACGAGTTCAACCGATTCAGGAGGTTCTGCCGGCTCAGCCTCATCTGTCTTGGGTCCTCTAGCATCAGCAGTCGCCTCGCGCGGCCTTTCACCCCCGAGGTCTTGCGAGACCGGCTCAGGGGTAAGGTCGGGGGATATCAGCCCCCCGTTTCGCAGTACGCCATGCTCTTTACGCGCGGGAGCATTGCTCAGCTCAACGACGTCTTGTTGAGCGAGTCCAGCGTCTTGCGGTTCAGCAGGCTCATCATCAGCCTCTTCTCGGTCGCCCTCGAGGTCTCCAAGGGTCTCGTGGACCTTGCTCTGGAACTCTACGGGCTCCTTAAGCTCTGAGACGACTGTTCGTGCGATCTCTGAGCGAAGGGCGTGGTTGGCGTCGTCTCTTGAGTAGAACTTCGTCTCGTCAAAGGTGACGTTGCGTGTGATGATGACCTGGTCGAGCGCGGGCACCCAGATCCTGTACAAGTTTGTCGTTTCAGGGACGTATCCCACGAGGTATCCGATGTGCGCTCTTGGTACAACTTTGAACCGTCTCCTTTCAATTCCCATCTCTCTTTCGCGCTTGAGGGGGTAAGCTCGGCATCCATACGCGCGGAGTTTGCCCCAATGAGGGCGCGGGTCGCGGTCCATGAGGTGGTTGTAAGCCGGAGCCCACCACCTGAAGTGATGTCTGAACCATTCCGCTTCAACCTCGTTTGGGGAGCGCCAGGAGCTCGATTTGTGTGGGCTCATGTTGAATATATCGATGCCCGCAAGCGCTGACTCTCTCCAGAAGCGCTCAGGAAGGCCTGCTCCCTCCCTCATGCGAATCCCCCAGTTCACACCCTCTTGTCCGGCGCGCTCGGCGCCTCCCACGGGCTCTTTGGTGTGTGCTGGTGGCGTCTCAAGATCGATGCCCTCTTCTCGCACCCATATCTGAAAGCCAGTGACGCCTCTGATGGCGATTACGGCGCGCTCGTTATCCATACGCATCTTACAGATATTAAGTCCCTTGTGTCGTCTGACCCATCTCTCAAACGTCCGGAGGACCTCAAACACTTCAGAGTGATCCTTCCCGGGGAGAGTGAAGCCAAAGAGCTTGCCAGAGTACTCATCTTTGATGACTAGGAGCCAGCTGTCGCCGTTGTACGCGCGTGGGAAGTCAAAGAGGTCCCAGAAGATGCGGTAATACGGTCGACCGGCCTTATTCTCAGACGCTCTGCGTGATATTTGCTGTGTTGCGTGTGTGACTGCGCAGTCCTGGCACTCTATGCGGGTCGGGCCACGGATCCTCACCCCCCGAGCGCGGTGTACCAAGCGCTCGAGAGCTTCACGACCAAGGTGGCCTGCCCTGAGGTGCCAGAGTGCTGCGGAGTCAACACGGTCACGCAGAGGTTGGCGGCTGGGACGGTGTCTTGCGCGTTTGACGATCTGGGTTGCGCATACTATTGCGGCATCACTGATGGACGTGGAACGCAGGTAGGAGGAAAATGGCTTGTATTCGAAAAAACAGACATTGTTGCGGCGTTCCAGAGTCTTCACCACGGTGCTGTTTTCCATCGTTCCGATCCTAAGTGTGCGGTCGAGGCCACAGTACCAAACGCCGGCCTTGGAGAGGACCGCTTCAGAGATAATGTTGACGTGGAAACCCTCTATCACTGCGACGTTGGTGAGCGTCAGATTCGCCGTCAGGTTGCCCTTCCTATCCATTAGGACGCTTCGCATGACGCGGGTCCCGCGTCCGAGAACCGGGATCCTGTCTGTGCCGGCGTCTACGTAGTCTTCTGGACCGGAGGCCTTGAACGTGCCGGGTTCAATAAACGCCATATGGTTGACGAGGTGGGTTGAGCCGCAGTTGTCGTACACGGTGCTCTGGGAGAGTGGGTGGGTTGACGTGACGGTTGAGAAGATCGAGTGTCCAATCGTGTCACCTCCTGAAGAGGCGTCGGGCGAGAATACGACGTTGACGATGTCTCCTGGGACCTCCGGGGCGTCTCCCGTGGCGTTTGGGGAGTCCCTGTTATGGCCACCGCGTCCCTGACGTCTCTTCTTAGAACGCAAGAGTGTGTTTTCGTCCAACCAGCCGCACTTGATCAGCTTCTTCTTGAGGTCCTCCCACTTTGGATCCGCTAGAGCCGACTTGATGCTGTTGATCTCGGCGTCTGAGAGGGACCGGACATGCTTGGAGAACCCCGTCAGGGCCTTGCTGAGACGTCCACAGGTGTGGGCGGGCCACCGATGAGGCGTTCCACAGGGGCATTCTTGGATGCCGGACGGCGAGTCAGTCCGGCCCGCAAGAGTGGAGAAAGCGGCTCCGCCGCGGGCCCCCGTCCGTCGCGTCGATTTGTTCTCGACTTTCGCGAAGAAGAGCGCTCCATACTGATGTAACGTCAAGGAGTCTTTGCCGAATTGGAGCTCTTCTTGGATCCTGTCGAGCTGCTGGCCTCCCCACGTAGGGGCGTATCGAGCGCTGACCGCTTCAAGAAAATTTTGCACTGCCCATACTCCCTGGACCTCTGGGACGCCCCCGTACGTGGCTCGAAGGAAGCAGTCGTACCAGCGGTTGTACCACTTGGCAGGATCGAGGTTTCCGTGCGCGGCGTCTCTGAGGACGGCGTCGTACTCTCTCCGAAGCGATGTCAGAGTAACTAGGTCGTTTGGAGCGAGTTGTGCCTTGAGCTTGCGTATGTACGTTTGAGTCGAGTATAGTCCCAGGGCAGCGAGCTTCTGACGAGCTGGGCCGGCGTGTAAGGGGTCGACGGACTGATTTATCCAACGCTGAACGCTTCTCAGGGCGGCTGTAACGGCCGCGTGTCGTGCTTGTTCCTGCGAAGAGCGTTTGACGTTGTCCGCGTAATCCACCGCTATGTCTCCCAATGTTCGTTCGGTCGGCCGACGCGGCGGATCCGTGGCATCGTCGTAGAGCTGTCCCGTGTCAGGGTTCGTCCACTCGTCCAGCCAGGTCTCAACATCCGCTTCATATTGTCTTCTTGCGTCTTCGTTGACTCGCGCGAGGTATTCGGCGCGTGTGGGATCGATCGGGTGGATATAGTTCACGCTCGGCGCGTCTGAGGCGTCCGGGTCGAGGTACGACCAGACTCCTTGGAGCTCCGCTTGGTAGCGTAGCTCTCCATAGAATCGTGGCCAGTCTCTTGAGGACCTAAGGATAATCGTCGAGCTCGTTGGGGCATTGTAGGGAGCGGTCGAGGCGTCCATTGCGAGACGCTATGGTGCTACTGGGAGCTTGAGAGAGATAGAAAGAAAGGAGCCTGAAGCTCATACACCTTACTCAGGTAGTCAGGGGTAACAGACACTGGTCAGAGATGAGCTGGGCTCATAACTGTGGTGAGGTTAGGGCGTATGAGCGTACATTGAATTGAGGTTGTATTAAGAAGAGATCTATGCTGTGAGGCGCTGTGCTCGTCAGAGCGTTATATCTATGCTTAGTCACCCTGGTGCCTGAGGCGCGGCGCGCGAGGCTGGAGCCTCAGAAGGCTCATCGCGACAAACTATTACAAGGTCAAAAGTGCAGACGAAGAAGAGGACACACGGGAAACCTTTAATACACTGATCTTGATTACAAACCTACGCGCAACCACCTGGGTCAACACTGCAGAAGCGAGTCTCTTGGCATCTGCGACACCGGACTGCTCCATCTCACGATAACCTGCATACCACATCGGTCAAAACACACCCCATACGACGAATCAGGCAGTTCTGACGCGGATTTCCTCTTCCACCACCACGTCTATTTTGCAACCATCGCAAAGGACAAGAGTCTTCCTGAACCACCCCTCGATGCCGATGATAACCGAGGGGCCAAGTCCAGCGGCCTGTCGAGGGAAGTCAACCGTGGTTATGACTAATGACAAGTCCCTTCGAACATGGCGAGGCATTTTATGTCCTCTGAAGGAGCCAAATGACATGGCAAGTGATAGGCATGAAAATATGGATTGATTTGTAGCTGATTGACACCAGGTTGTCACATCTTTGCCCAAATCTCACCCCTTTGGTGCCTTCTCGTCACCTCCCTCGCGACGGCTCAAAATACAGTGCCTGGAGCCAGGCTTGACGCAGAAAAACCTTGCGCGCCAGTGTATGTGTCGCTTAATGGGGATAAAAGTACCCCAGAAACGGGGTTTCCTGTCCGGACCGCAAAGCTGACGATGATGAAGATCATGCCGATTCTCATATTCTGCTTGCTCGGTTCAAAGATGCCAGAGTCGAGGGGAACATGGACTGGATGCCACCCAGAGCAGGGCCGCTGAAGTCAGCCCAGACATATAGCCCGCTGGGAGATTCAACGGCCACCCAGGCAAAGACCATAAGCGTTCCTGGCCCAGCAATGAGCACGGTGAGGGTGCCGATTCGATAAGCAAAGGAGGTAGGCACAAGACGTCAATGATGCCCAAGTGGCTGAACACCATCAACAGGTTAAGCGAACTGGTGCAAGACATGCCCATGACGTCGCGCGCGTAAGCCGCAGCAAAGAAGAATGTGAATCATACGCTTCAGAAACACTACATGTAATGATATCTATATGTAATGATATCATGTCAGCTCAACGGTAGGTAGGTTGTAAAAGAGTGTCGAAAGAGAGGTGGCATACCATGGAACTCCCCAAGGCGCAGTAGGAGTATTCCAATTCCTTGAGTGCTGCCCAATCCACCAGACGGCAAGTCCGTCGCGGTGGGATACGGGGCCTCACGGGTAGTAGAGAACCCACCAGACACACAGCGTGAAGGAGGTCAATACTTTATCGTCCAGGCTAACCCTACGCGTGCCTCCTTACCTCGTCAAGGGGCTGATTATAGATTACGATTATTTCTCGCCATTAAGCAGGACGATCGGACGACGCAATAATACTGAACATAGACACACATAGGTATCAGTGTCTGCGCCGAGGGGAGGAGCCAAGAATCGGCTTGCTTACCAACTAACAAGTGCTCTTCGTTTATACATGTTGAATTTCACTGCGGCTAAGCATTCAAGTAGCACATCCCGCTCACCCTACCCAATAGAGACCGATAAGCCGAGAATACTCCGAATTCAACTCACAAAACAGCAAAGTACTCGCTTGGAAACAAACCATAAGATTAGGGGTCTAATGGCAATGGAAAGTAACCATCATGCTCTCAGACTTACTCGTCACAAGTCAGCGCCCTCATGCATCTCCTATCTCTCTTGAGCTGTTCAGAGTTCTGCCTGAACCACAGACGCTCCCCACTGATCAATGTCATGGCGCCCGAATCATGCCACGCAGAGCTTCGAGGCTCTGGGCAGATTCCCACGGTCGATGACATGGCATCGCCGCCCGCGCGTGCAGTCCATGCCATGACATCGCACGCTCGATATCGTCATGTCTTCTCTGTCAGACTCAAAGTTTCTTGAACGGATTATTTTTGGATGCTTTGCCCCACCAGAAACTTTTCCTCCCACTCAAACAATCGTCTTGTTCAGTTAGGCCCCCGTGCTTGCTGCATGTGGGAGGCGACCGAGGCCACGATGTGAGCCGACCAAAGGCCGTGGCACCACCGTCACAAATGCCGCGTCTGCCGTGGGAAGCGCGTTGAAAGGCCGACATGGAATACGCTTCAATCACCGACGAATCAGCGTCCCACTATGGAGACGAGAAACGGGCTTGGACCATCATAATCGCTGCGCAGTTATCGTGGATGGGCCATACGATCGTCCGTCTGGCCTCTTCTCGCCCCCAGCCACACGGTCCCAGCGGTGTTATTACGCAACATTGGATGTTATGATGAGCGCGAAAAGGTCATAGGGATCACCCTTCCCATCACCTCCACATCCCACCCTCTTTCTGAGTTGGTGGGGTGAAAACCCAACCCTCCCTCCCCCCCGGGTGTCCAACGTTCCGTGAAGAGAAAGCTGCAGGTCCGCAACTAAGAAGACGAGCCGACAGCCTGGTAGAGGTTAAAATCGGCTGTCAAAAACGAGATCGTCGGGAGCCAGTGCCGATGATGACGGCGTTTGGTGGGCGTGGCTGCAGATCACTTCCCCCAGAGACGGAAAGCTTAACCGCTTTTCTTCTTCTTTCCCCCTTTCCGCCCCCGTCTCCCTCTCTTATTTCGTCTGAAGGGAAAACGATGTTTCATTTCGCGCAACTTTAGCAACAACGTCGCCCTACCGCTATGGCTGGCTCTCCCTGAGCGTGCTGCTCAGATGGAGAAAAATGGGCTCCTGTTTCGTTTCACGTCCCATGAGTCGGAGCTCTCCGGCCAGTCTTTCAGTCCATCGACAATGTTGCATGAGAACGCAAGCAGGTGTCAAAGTTTTGAGCTCATCCCACGTCAGTATCAGAGATGGGGCGGTTAAACCGTTGTGGGAGGCGGGGAATGGAAGGCAACTGGTTAAATGGGGAGATGTGAGTCTCATAGCTGTAAGAGATTCTGGGAGATGCTGATGGATTTGGTCAGGTTGGTGATCTGGGAAACCATGCAACTCTCTCTCTGCTATCAGCGAATTCAGAAGCAGAAAATTTCACGGGTTGAATCATTCACGAAGTCACGATAGGAGAAGAAGGGGAACAGTAGTTAGAAGTCCATACTCCAGCCAGAGCAGGCAGTCATTGTCTCATTATTCAGTAGTCCAGTACTGTTACAAGTGTGAAAGTAAATCCAAAAAAGGAATGACCAAATCCCACCTCGTTCTCATTCTTGGAATATGTGCATGCGGACCTCCCAGTTTACTCCTCATCCTCCTCGGCCTCGACGGCGCGCTTCATCATGCGCTTGAAGGCCGCCTCGGTCTCCTGGATGGAGCGAGCCAGGTTGCGGCGAGCCGCAGCCGGGGTGTTACCGGGCTGGGCAAGCTGAACGGGGATGATACCACCGAAGGGGCCGGCGCGAGCGGCGTTCTGGCAACGGACCAAGCAGACGTTGTTCTGGCCAGCGACGGTACCAGTGCAAGTCTGGTCGGCCGGGATGGCAGCCTTCAGGGGGAAGTCGGTCATGGCACCTTGCTGTTGGAAAGTTAGCGGCTGTTTTGACTTCATCTTGAGGGTGTGACTTACGCGGTTGCGAGAGTTCTGTCCCGGGGGAGTGGTGATGACGTTGATGTTGGTCCAGGAGGCACCAGTGCCATCGGAGTTGATCATGCAGTCGTAGGGGCCGCCGCCATCACCGTTGACCTGGTGGAGGGTGGCATCGACGAAGCCGCCAGGGCTGACCTGAGGAAGCTGGTCGCCAGTCATGGCCATGATAGCCTTGGTGCCACTCTCCAGCTCATTGTTGCCGGCACCGACGGTCTCACCGAAGGTATCGGCGTTATCGCCCTTGAAGCGAGTGGCATCCAACTGGAAGGGATCGCGGCGAGTTCCGTCGCGGGGAGTGTTGGGGTCGATGCCGAGAGCCATGCCGTTTCCGCCGGCGTCACCGGTAGCGGCAATGATGGCACCGTGTCCAGCAACGAGCTGGGCAGCGGCCAGAAGAGAGGCGGCGACGGTGGTTCTGAGAGACATTGTGACTAAGTTGTAGTTGGTGTAGTAAATACTAAGAAGCTCCTTGCCAGAGGAGTAAAGACTAGGAAATCCTGCCGGAGGAGGAAGAAATGACTAAAGAGAAGGTAAGGCTGAAGATGAAGAGACTGCTGAAGACTGTTGATGCTGATGGAGAAGGCAGGAAATGCTAAGAGTTGGGAATGTCTGCCGCTTTTGTAGTTGGGAAACTCTCACGACATCCGGTCTGTCTACACACACCATCGCACGGCTTCTTGCCTTACTTGCACTCCCACCACATGGAAGACGAGCCATCTCCAGTCTCGATGATACCAGGGGTCAAGGCTGCACGTTCCACCGTCCGGTACCTTCGCAGTCCAGTCTCTCTCTACGTCCAGTCTCGTAGGCAGAAGTCCTCTGGTCGTCTCTCTCTCCATCTCACCAATTCCAGCTGGGAGTAACGCCCCAGGAATCAGGCGTACTGTT
Source organism: Colletotrichum brevisporum (assembly GCA_030770045.1). Classification (NCBI taxonomy): domain Eukaryota; kingdom Fungi; phylum Ascomycota; class Sordariomycetes; order Glomerellales; family Glomerellaceae; genus Colletotrichum; species Colletotrichum brevisporum. The sequence goes on along the minus strand of JAUGSI010000001.1, from coordinate 9,482,229 downwards.
TGGACTGCGGACGCAAAAAAGATGAGGCCAAACACGGCGACGGCGAGGACCATCTCACGATGGAGACGACTTCGAAACTGGGCCTTTACCACTTCGGAGAAGAGGCTCTGTGTGGGAAAGGCACAACAGGGGTATGAACCTTGTTGACGAGCCAATCGCATCGCGATCGCGGAAGTGCAATGGGAGGAGGGGGACAGGGAGGAGGGGGGAAATATTGTCGCAGATCAGAAAAAACGTTTGTCGCACATCCCACGTACATTTGGGATCCCGGCGTGCGGTGACGATGGGACGTGATTTGATTTGATGTGACGATGTGACGACGTGAAGACGTTCCAGGATCTGCGCCACCACCCCCCTGCCTTCGACTATCACCCTACCCTTCGTCTCCCTGCTGCCCTGGGCCGTTTGCGATACCCCTTCCGAGATCAAACAACCCTTGGCCGAGAGGAGACAAGACTGTCCGTGCGACGTTCGACGACGATACCTCGTTGGTTGCCGGGAAAGGGCGAGACGAAGCGCAGTGTGCTCGACCACCTTGCGCTCGGCCTCTGGCAAAGTTCGTCCATTGAAAGTGAACGGTCGCGTAGAGTCGCAGTCATGCCCAGCCAAAGAGAGACGAGCGATGGAGAATCACACTCTTGACGGCTATCATCTCAATTCTTCTGGAACAACGACAATGGCCGACCGTTTGCCAACCAGGAAGTTGGACAAGCGACAGCGACAGCGGCCGATAATGTGGATACGGCTCGTCTGCCAACTTGAGATGTCATGTAGGCACTTTCATGCCCGTCAACGTCGTCTTGAGTCCGAGCCCCTTTTTTCTCCCTCTCAATGCCACATTGAATATAGGCAGTAGCAGTTACGGGTGGAACGTCGGAAGAGAGAAGGGGCCCGAGGCATGGGAATAGCGGCAAGACGGAAAGTCGGAGTCCCTGCAGGACGCAGCGATGCTATGCAGGATACAGCATATTCTTCGCGGGAACTAGCGCTTAGTGCCAGGCACCGCCAGGGCAAGCTTTTCGCATCTCCCAGTGATTAGTCTTCTCTTACTTCCATCCTGCGTCCCGGTGTGGTAGATCTTTGTCCCCATTGGGTTCCCGTGGGGGAGGCCAAAAGCGCTTGACTCGGAGATGGAGGGGAGGCGTTGCGTAGCCCTCACAATTTAGCTTAAGCACCATTCCCAATAGGTAAAATGGAGGGCCACGCGGGAGCAAGGGACAGCGCTGGAAGCATTTACAGCCTCGGGAGGTTTGGTCGGTTTGGATCGATGCGGGCCATACAGGATGCATAGCGAGCGACGCATAGCATCCGGCGCCGCAGGATGGCAAAGGAGAACAAGCACGGGGGCGCAATCGTTTCGTTGATCCCGTGAATCATCGTTCAGAAACCACGATGCCCGCGGGCGACGAGACTACGACGACGAAGACGAAACTGCATGAGCCGACGGCGAGTTCCTGGCGCCCACGTCTCGATCGCACCCGGGATGCGTTTCTCGTTTCTGATGCGCGTATCCCCCCGGCCAGGGGAGATGGAGCATCACGCAAGCAGATCTGGGGGAGTACGGGCGCTCCGTCATTGGAGGGCGCCTGGGACAGGGTGCGTCGGTTGCCCGCGTCTCCGATGCAGGCACAGGAGGTTCCCGACGCCCACCACCACCACTCGCCCTCCCCCCCTCTCTTCCATCACGAGGCGAGGCCAGATGTAACAGGGGTAAGCCCGCTCAGACGGGCGGGAGATGCTGCAGTCGGAGCGATTCCGTAGAGAAATGCGGTGCTGCAACCGTTGCTGAGTCGCCGTGTCCGTGCCTCTTCTTTTTTTTCTTTCGCCTGGCACACCAAAGCCCACCACATGGAACAGTGGAGAAATCTGTGGAGGACGAACTAAGCTTGTGGTCGATACGGTTGGAAACGCGGCGGCAAATCCTCCTTCCCCTCAAGTCTCTTCTCTCTCCTGAGGAGCGAGCGAATCCAGGGCCGCCCTATGCGACGAGCGCGCGCATCTTGTGAGAGCGTTTCCTGGAGCCGTTTCCGGGTCACCCGGCTCTTTGGGTTACCGAATAAACTTGACTAGTCGCAGCTCACGGACGTTTTGCCTCTTGCTTGGCGGAGCGTTTGTGCCGGCTTGAGTAGCGTCGAGCCCAGCCCCCGGCGGTCTCGGGGCCGAGGCCCGGCTGGGCGGCCCCACTCGCCTCGGCCGATTCCTTCCGATGGGTCCCGATTGACCCGTTTGCTCAGCCCAGTTCTCCCCCTCCCAAGCGGCAGCCATGGCCCATCACCCGGAAGACGAATAGGGCTAACATTTCCCCCTTTAACCAAAGGTGATTTGCATTCCCGCACCGTACATGCCTGCGCAGATCAATCACTCCCTGGGCGACCAATCGCAACTGGGCGGAGCTCAGCCCCGATCCGTTGTTTTGCGGGCAACTTTCGGCCAGCGGCGAGCGCGCGGTGCACGCGAGTCGCCAGGCCTCGACTGAGGTGCTTCTCACGCACGAGACCTGACGCGCCCTGACGCCGCAAGCGAGTTTGATCTCCCTCTTGCCAAGAACTCCTAGCCCGCGCGCCCTACCACTTTGGCTTCCTTGCCCAACAGCCGGAAACGGGCTGGAGATGGTGGCTGGGGAGGAAGGTTGAGGCGGGCAGGCAACGTGAAATGTCGGCAGTGTCAAGCGTTGCAAACACTAGGTAATACTTACCTACGCCGGCTCACTCACACGAACAACTGGACTCGTCTACGGTACTCTTCCGGGTAATACTCGTAGCTCGACGTTGCATTAAACGCCAAGCAATAGAGGCCACTGCATGGTCAGGGCACGCCGTTTCTGTTGGCGTTAGGTTGGTCACATGGCTCATGGCTCTCTCACTCTCTGGGCGCGGCAAAACCTCGTCACATTAGACTCAGCTCAGGGGTAAAGCCTTCTCCTCCCCCGAATGCCTCGGAGGATTTATTCTCGGCGCGAAAGCTTGACCCTGACGAAGCATTTGCCCAATGCTGAGAGTTCATGCAGCCTGCAGGAACAAATCCAAACAAGCCCTATTCCCCCCTCTCGTGCATCTCCCCCCCTCCTTTTGCCTCACATCTATGGAAGGTCTGCCGGTTTGGCAGGATGCAGGTCCACATTTACTATCTTGTGAGGCACGTTTCTGACATTTCGCTTTGAGATTCACCGGCCTGTAGGGCTCGAGAGGCATCGACGAGCTAGGCAAAGCTTCTCTAGATAGCCTCCGATGGTGCGCCTTCGTCCTATCATCTGACGCTACGGATGAGACGCCCTACCCCATCGACCGATGTCTTCGTCGTTTGTCGTCGACATCGGGTGCCAATGGTTCCTCCCCGTCTCCCCCCCTCCCCTCCGTCCTAACTCTTCTCCTCCCCTTCGATGTCCCTGAGAAGCTCCCTCACGACGGTCGAGATGTCGCCGTCGATGCTCGTAGCCAGCCCAGCCTCCTCCAGATCCCACGGCACCGCCGTCTCAGGTCCCATGCCCACCCTCACGAGCCTCGCCCGCCCTCCTCCCCTCATGACGAGGTCCTCGTTGGGCCACCTCAGAACTCCCGGCGTCGACATGCCGACGCCTAGCTCCAGAATAACCGTCACCGTCCCGTTGTCGCTCTCGTCTATCTGCTGCTGGTGGTGGTGCTGCACAACCTCCCTCCGGAACCTCTTCCACCTTGCCTCGCCATCCCTGAACGGCGCCTCGTTGAACCAATGACCCGCCCGCACGCAAATATTCATCTTGCCGCCGCAGAACCGGCAGAGGGGCACCTTGCCTGGGTCCGTCAGGGCCTGTGACTTCCGGTCCAGGTACGCCTGCGCGTCGGCAACCAGCGGCGCCGAGGGCACCGTCGCGTCCGGTCTGCAGTTGGCGAGGCACTGGAGGACCGAGTACGACCCCTGCGGCGTCGACAGCCTCTCGGCGGGCAGGCCGTTGGCCAAGAAGAGACCATCCGCGTTGGACGTCCTCACGTGCGCCCTGTCGCCAAACCCAGCCAGCCAGGAGATGAGCCTCCCGTACATGGCCGACTCCGGCCAGGCTGTCACCATGTTCAGGTGCGTGAAGTAGTAGCCCCAGCGCACCTGCTCGTTCGGCCAGCCGTCGTAGCCAAAGACGCTGTACAGCGTGCGCAGCCCGTACTTCAGAAACCCGGGGAAGTGTTTCGCAAACAGCGCCGTCGAGTTGTAGTCCAACCCGTCGGAGGCGGACAGCCCTGCGCCCGCGCTCACGATGACGGCGTCTGTCGTTTTGAGCCACTCCCTTGCGCGCTCCAGCGAGTCGCACCGCACGATCGGCGACGATCGCGGGTGATTCACACTTGTCGGACTCGGCGTCCGCTGCCCCGGCTCCTGCCGCGAGGCCAGGATCTCCCTGTAGATGGCGTGATCGTCGTCGGTGAAGGTGTTGAACACGACGTCGGTGATGCTCGTTTCCGGGTGCTGCTCGAGCCACCCCGCGACCGTCTCGACCGCGACGCCCGCCGCCTCCCGCGCCGGAAACGAGAACAGCCCGGTCGATATCCCGCAGAGCGCCACGATCTTCCTCCCGTCGGGCGTCGCGGGCAGGGCTTCCGTGGCGCTGAGCACGGAGCGGTAGCACTGCGCGAGCTGCGCCGTCTGCGCTGCCGTCGGCTTCGCGCCGCGCTGGAGCTGCGGGCCGACGGTGTGGACGACGTGGGCCGCGGGCAGGCAGTACCCCCTGGTGACGATGGCCTCGCCCGGCTCGATGTCGCTGCCTCTGGACTCCATGATGCGGTGGCACTCGCCGCGCAGCCGGGGCCCGGCCCACGAGTGGATCACGTTGTCTATGCAGCGGTGCGAGGGCTGGAAGCACCCGAGGCCCTGGCCGTTGGCGGCGTTTGTGATGGCCGTGATGCCGGACAGGGTTGTGATGTCGCCCTGCCAGAGCGCGAGACCGACATCGCGAGAGCTACCGCTGCCGCGCTTGATCGTCCGAATCGGCTGTATTGATCCCGCCTGGGTCAGTACTCTGTGCGACGCCTGCTGTCGGAGTAGCGAGTCTATGCCTTCCGAGATGCTCTCGGGGAGAGGCGGGATCGGTTGCCGGACGCAGAGGAGCTGCTGGAGCAGGCGCAGGTGGGTTGAGGGTTCCAAGTCGTCAAGTTGGTCCTTGATATGGCTGTGATGGTGTTGGTGATGGCAGTTGCCGCCGTGCGTGTGGTGGCTGTCTGTTGAATGGCTGTGCGCTTCGTCGAGCAGATGAATCAGGACTTGCTGGATTTGCGACATTGTGGAGATGCCGGCTTTGGAGGGTATCGTGGTGATGCTGTAAGGGACTTTGATGAATCTTGAGAACAACTGAGAACGAGGCTTTATCATTTTCCGCTACCAGCCTCCTATCTTACTACAACAGAACTCAGAATTCCCATATTTTTCTTGGGAGGGGGATGCTTTTATTTCAAATGGTCCAACGTGATTGTCAAAATGGTTCCGGTGATGGTGGATTGTGTGATCGCCCGGATGCAAATTGCTTCCGCGTCATTCGCCACCGTAATTTGATTCCGTGAACGCTTTCGCGCTGGTGCGATGTACTGGCTTCTGAACAGCCAACATGTTTTGCAAAACCCAGAATTGGACGATTTGATGAGGATTCGGATAACGTTGTTTGCATTTGTGTTTGTCAAGTTGCCTTGCTGGTACATGTAGTTGCCCTGACTCAAGTTGATGCCCCATGTTCTCAACCTCAGGTAGCCCTCAGGGCTCGAAGCTTAGAACTCTTGTGTAGGTCGAAACGTCAACCTATCCAAAGCCTCAGCAACTTCATATGAGCCGCGAATGCTTCCGGAAACGATAGGAACGATGCAAGTCATGGTCGTGAACATCACGGGGAGGAAAGCATCGGGAAAGTTTGTTCAGTTACGAGATTCGGGCCTCTCAACTCTCCCACTAATCCTTGGTAATCTTGATGAAGGAAAGAGGGTCATCAGAATTGCCGAATTTGACGCCACTTACGTGGAAGGGGTGTCTGAAGTTTTATATTCGTAAGGCAACTGCTGCTGCGCAAGCCACGTTTGCCGCCTTGCGAGTTGGCAGCCTGGTTGGCGGAACATAACGTGGCATAGACAGGCGCGAAAAACATCGATAACCCATAAGTTAAGCTTCGCGATATCTTCAATTGCATTCATGTCCTCACATCGAAGCCTCGCCTACCTCGACAGTAATGATTGGTCGTATTGGGGGTCGGTTATGCCGCCACCAATCTGCGCCTCCAGCGAAAAGACAGCCTTGATATCCCAGTTATCAACCATAACTCGGAAATGATGTCGTCACTGACGGGAGAAAAATGAGTCTAGGAACTTCTGTGAACCGGTGGTCCGGCCAGCCGGGTACACGTATGTTCAGACCCCTCCAAGCCCTTAGCCATCGCAATGTCCGAGTCAAAGCTGCCCGCGCCCGGAGACCTGTCACGCAGATACACAGACCCTCAACCGCACATCAAAGACGGCTTCGATCGCCGGCCGTGCTTTGAGAAGAGAAGACTGAAGAAAACCGCCATCCCAGGGGGCTTTCGTCCGAGACTGCTTCGACGATCTGTCACTCGCCAGGCGGCACTCCAGCCATGCACAACGTCGAGGTGGAATTACCTCAGGTCGCCGCCAGCCTCTCGGGCGTAGCGACACCATCAAATGCTGCCCTCATCACACTACTCCTCGACAAGCCGGCAGACATCGTCATCGAGATCGCGGACCACCTGCCCGCGACGACGGCGCTGAGCCTCGCCCTCACCTGCAAAACCCTCTACGCCATCCTCTTCCGCCGCGCGCTGCAACGCATTACCCGCTGCGATCGCCACCTTTTCCTCTTCGCCCTCACGCGGGACCTCGTCACCCAGGGGCGGGTCGACTGCTACTACTGCCACACCTGCTCCAAGATCTTCTCCTGGAAGTGCGCGCTCGAGCTGCTCAAGGGCGAGCAAGCCACCCCCGACGCGTCGCTGTCCCCACACGAGCACAGGAACGGCCGGCGGCCGGATCTCGACTACGGGCTGAACCTGGAGCGGCACGAGTGCGTCAGGAGAGGGTATTTCACGAACCGCATACCCGAGGTGGAAAGCACCGGCATGGTAGACGGCCTCCAGGCCCTGCACACGTCGCGGACCGGCTTCATGATTTGCTGCGAGTATGCGGACGACAGGCTTCAGACGGTGTGAGCGTACCGGGCATTGGGTCGCGAGAGAGACGCCGGCGAGTAATTAAACACACATGGCGGTTCGCATCGCAGCAGCGTTTCTTTCACACGGCATACCACCAGGAAAGTACACGATCTGGTGAAGGCCTGGGGCATGGGGGAAGCAATGGGGAATGCGTAGTCATCATCTTTGATACCATTTAATATTGGTCTTTGTTTTATCTTCTAGAAGGAAATGCTAAGCAAATGCTATGTGTGTGTGATTAACCCGTGACCCTCCCCGAAACGCCAAAATCATGTCTTCTCATGATGTCAATGATATCTTAATGTCTCTCGAAAGCACATCATTTGAAACCAATCTGCTCAAGCAGCCACTTGGCCTCCGCAACCACCTCCTCCGGCGAGCCCTCGGCCTCGACGGGGAGGACGTCCAGCTCCTCGAGCCCGGCGGGCTCATACACGCCGACCTGGCTCTCCACCAGGCTCGCGGGCATGTAGTGGCCCTTCCGCTCCTCGATCCTGCTCTTGAGCGTCTCGGGGTCGCACTGGAGGTCAAGGAAGACGACACGCGCGCCGTCGTGCTTGGCGACGATGTCCCTGAGGGCGTCGCGGTACGTCCTCTTCAGCGCAGAGCAGCTCACGATGACGGAATCGTAGCCCAGGTCCTCGAGCGCCTCGACGGCCCTCTTGCCGACGCGGCCGAGCCACAGAGAGCGGTCGTCATCCGTTAGCGCCAGGCTGCCGCCCATCTTGTCGATGGCAGCCTTGGAGTGCAGCGAGTCGCCCTCAACGAAGGGAACCTTCAGCCAGGACGCGAGCGACGTGGCAACCGTGGACTTACCGCTGCCGCAAGGGCCGGCGACGAGGACCACCGTCTTGGAGGGAGTCTCAGCCTGCTTCTTGACCCAGTGGTTGGCCTTGAAGTAGCGGACAAAGTTGTCGACGAGCCGCTGGTCGAGAACGGGGGCCTCAGCGAGGGCAGGGGACAGCGAGCACGCCGTGTCGGTGACGTACGTCTTGGACGGCGCGAACTCGTCCTTGTCGTACTTGGACGCGAAGAAGTCTACGAGCTTGATGGGCGGGTTGGCCGCCGGGTCCGGGTTCGACGCGCGCAGGCGGCGGATCCACTCCCTCGGCTCGACCTCGTCGAACTCGAGACCCGCGGCGCGCAGGGCGGGCAGCAGGTCGTCGGTCCAGCTGAACATCTTGGGGTTCGCGACGTTGGTGAAGACGCCGCCGGCGTCGGACACGGAGATGTCGATGACGGCCTGGGCGACGGTGTCGACGGGCAGCCACGAGGGGGTCTCGCTCAGCCGGGGCAGGGCGCCGACGGTGATGGCGGTCTGGAGCATCATGGGCACGGCCTCGGTGGCGTTCCAGACGCCGTGCTGGGTGTCGGCGACGATCTGGCCGATGCGGAGGACGCGGGCGCGGACGCCGGAGCGGGCGGACGCGCGGGCGCAGAGGTTCTCGGCGACGCACTTACTCTGGGCATATCCCATTGACTGTGCCGATGAAAGGTCCGGGACGGACTCGGGGACGGGGATCGTCGTGGCGCGGGCGACGGTGCTGACGGACGAGCAGAAGTTGAAGGTGGCCGGGGAGGGGGAGGACGCGCCCTCGCCGGCGGCCTTGCACAGGGCGATGAGGTGGTTGACGCCGGCGATGTTGCCCTTCTCGAAGGACGAGAGACGCATGTTGAAGTTGACGGACCAGGCGCAGTGGATGACGGTGCGCAGGTCCTGTTTGACCTGGCCGTACGCCGCCTCGGAGAGGCCGAGCTTGGCGTCGGCGAGGTCGGTGGCCAGGGCGACGAGCTTCCGGCGGGAGGAGGCGGGCAGGGTGTGGTAGACGCGGCGCTGGATGAGGGAGCTCTTGACGCGGCGGGCGGCGTCGTCGTCGGAGCTCGCGCGGGTGAAGCAGTAGATGGTCTTGATGATCGGGTCGGCGGCGAGCTTGGCGACGACGTGAGCTCCGAGGGAGCCGGTGGCACCAGTGACAGCCTGAGAGAACATTAGTAATTGTGGCAAATAACATAGGGAGGTGTTCAACATACGATGGAGGACCTGGGTGCCGTCTCCACGGCCTCAAAGGTGTCGTACTTGTCGATGAGCTCCTGCATCTCGGTCTCGATAGGAACATCCGACTGAACGCCCTCGCCGGACCCAAGGCTGTACAGGTAGGAGCTCAGCTTATTGATCGAGGGATGGTCGAATACCACAGTTTGGCCGAGCTTGTGGCCGCCAACATCGACAGTCCTGAGGATGTCGGAGCGCATCTGGATGGCCTGCAGGGAGTCGAGGCCGAGAGAGAAGAAGTCGGTGTCGTCGTCCAGCTGAACCTTCTTAGCCAGCGTCTGGACGAGCCCCTGGCGGACAAAGTCCCTAAGCTCGTCGACGGTCATCTTCTTGAGGTCGCCGCTGCCGGCGTCGGCCCGGTCGTAGACCTCGTCGATCTCCTGGGCGTACCGCTTGTAGAAGGCCTGGCGGATGACGCTGCCCTTGTCGGTGCGCGGGTACGCGCAGTCGTGCGGCAGCAGCTTGATCATGTTCCTCGAGACGCGGGCGTAGGCCTCGACGTTCTTGCTCGCGGCCTCGACGACGGGTCCGACGACGTCGAGGATCTCCTCTTCCGTCTTCCCGGCGAGGGCAGGGGCAGGGACGATGAGCGCGCCGAGCGAGGGACGGCCGACGCCGAAGACGACGCACTCGGTGACGTTCTTGTTGGAGCGGATGGTGCCCTCCATGTGGACCGGGTTGAACTTCTCGCCGTTGACGAGGGCGATGGTGTCGTCGAGGCGGGCGATGTACTTCCACGCCTTGGGGATCGTCGGGTGCGGCTCGAACAGGTCCTTGGTGCAGTACGAGCCATCCTCCTGGTTGGTGGCGACCTTGGAGGGCCAGCCGGGCAGGACGCAGCACTCGAACAGGTTCGGCCCGCGAGGGATCCAGCGGATATACGGCTCCAGCTTGTCGTGGACGCGGACGTAGTTCCAGACGCGGTCGCCGGCGGGGCGGAATGAGGTCATGAGCTGGCCGACCTCGGTGGCGCCGTAGTGGCCGACGAGGTTGACGCCGTTGTCGACGAGGGCGTCGCCGAGGTCGTCCGGGCAGGCGGAGCCGCCGTACATGACGACCTTGAGCTGGCGGAGCAGATCCATGCCCTCGTCCGTCTCGGCGAGGAGCTTGAGGGCGTAGGGCACGCCGTAGAAGATCTCGAAGCGGTGCCGCCTCATGATGCCCGTGAGATGCTCCCGCGTCAGGGGGAGGTCGGCGTTGTACAGGTGGATGGGCTTGCCGCAGTAGATGGCGCGGTACAGGTTGCAGATACCGTGGTTGTGGTACAGCGGCAGCGTGATGAAGGCCTTCATCTCCATGCTGCTGGAGTAGTTGGCGATGGCAGACTTTTGTGTCTGGTAGATTGGCTTGGGCAAGCCGGTTGAGCCTGGTATTGTCAGTCTCGAGCGCGATCAAACAGACTTCGCATTGACAACTTACCACTGGAGTGAATGATGTAAATCAGGTTCTCGGTCTCGACCGACAGGTCCCGGCCGTAGTCCAACCGAGTATCGGCGTGGACCTCGATGGGAAAGTCGTACGTCGACTGGCCGGCAATCTCAAAGACGTCGAGATGCGGCAGCGTCTGCTTAGCGCCCTCGGCCGTCTCGAGATACCTCTTGTCGGCCAGCAGGAACTTGGCGCCGGTGACGGTGATGAGGGACTCGACGGCCTCCTGGGAGATCCTCGTCGACAAGAACAGCGTCGTGTGGCCGAGCTTGGTGAGCGCCAGCATGGTGACGAGGTAGTCGAAGTTGGAGGGGCCGAGGACGGCCACGGTCGTGGGCTTCTCGTCCGAGGTGAGGCGGCTGGGGATGCGCTGCTCGTAGAACTTGGCGACGCGGTAGGCGAAGACGTCGAGCTGGCGCATCGTGTAGTCGACGTAGCTGATCCCCGACGACGGGTACGAGACGATGACGCGGTCCGGGTGAGCCCGGGCGCGCCGGCGCACCAGCTCGTCGACGGTCTTGAGGGTGCTGTCGTCGTTGTCCCAGTCCTGCACGGCGGTGGCGACGGAGTCGGCGAGGGGATCCGCCGCCAGGCTGGAGCCGGGAAGCTCCGCGCTCGTGGGACCGTAGACTGAGGGGGGGCTCATGGTGGTTGTAGATAGTTCATCCAAAGTATGAAGAGAGCGTGGAGTGGAGGGGGGAAGGTTGGTGGTGAATATACTGTATCGTCAACAGTTACCCTACCGTTCTGTTCCTCTCTTTCTCTTTGACTCTCTTTAATCTCTGTCTGTTTGAACGTGCGGGGTGTGACGAGAAGCGTTCAAGTAGGAGATATGCAAACCATCTCTTTTTGATGGTTTCGAGACGGTTGTCCGGGGGGATCCAGCTCGGCCATTATTCCGACGCCGGTGATGCGCTCCCCGCCATTCAGATCCCCGGATGTGACGCTCCCAAGTGGATGCCGGTGGCGATGGCAGCAATGCGGAGGAGGGTCTCCGTCTGTGGGGGGCATGAATCCGCGTCTCCGTTGGTGTTGGTGTTGAAGTGACGGATATCGAGGGTCGTGGCGGCGGGTAACTGACGGATATGCGCCTCATGGACCGGGATGTGGCGATGTCAAGGATAAGAATCCGTCACCACACATCGCAACCCCACGACGGCATCATCCACGGTGATACTGCAGCACTTTCGGAGCCACACGTATTTTGTTCTTCGTCAAGTAGCACCGTGGCTGAAACCGATTTATTGTCGTCTTGTCCGGCCCGTAAAGTCACCTGTTCTGGCATATCATCCTCTCACAGTCGTAACCCCTCACCACCATCTTCACTTACACGGCACCGACATACGACTTCACACCCCTGTCCCGTCTTACTCCAACATCCAAGCCAAGATGCCTCTTCCTACTCACTTCACCCTGAACACCGGCGCAAAGATCCCCGCCGTGGGATTCGGCACCTGGCAGGCCGGCCCCCACGAGGTCGAGCGTGCCGTCGAGACGGCCCTGCGCTCGGGATACCGCCACATCGACTGCGCCGCCATCTACCGCAATGAGGCCGAGGTCGGTGATGGCATCCGCAGAAGTGGCGTCCCCCGCTCCGAAATCTTCCTCACCGGCAAGCTGTGGAACACCAAGCACAAGGCCGAGGACGTCGAGTCCGCCGTCGACAAGACGCTCAAGGACCTGGGCACTGACTACCTCGACCTGTTTCTGATGCACTGGCCAGTGTGAGTAATCCTTACTCAGAAGACCATTTCAAAATACTAACTCGATCCAGGGCCTTCAAGCCGTCGGACAAATGGTTCCCCATCGACTCCAATGGCGTCTTCGAGCTGGCCGACATTGACCCGGCGGAGACGTGGGCCGCCATGGAGAAGCTCGTCGAGAAGGGCAAGGTCCGCGCCATCGGCGTCTCGAACTTCACCAAGCAGCGCATCGAGGACCTCCTGACCAAGACCAAGACGGTGCCGGCCGTCAACCAGGTCGAGGCGCACCCTTACCTCCAGCAGCCGGACCTGCTCGCCTTTTGCCGGTCCAAGGGCATCCAGCTGGCCGCCTACTCGCCCCTTGGCAACAACCAGACGGGTGAGCCCCGGACGGTGGACGACCCGCTCGTCGGCGAGCTGGGCAAGAAGCTCGGCGCCGACGGCGGCCAGCTGCTCGCCTCCTGGGGCGTCCAGCGCGGCACCGTCGTGCTCCCCAAGAGCGTCACCCCGAGCAGGATAGAGTCCAACTTCCAGGTGCGCGAGCTCCCCGCCGACGCGTTCGAGGCGCTCAACGGGCTGGAGAGGAACAAGAGGTTCAACTGGCAGACGAGGTGGGGCTTCGACATCTTCCAGGAGCTGGGCGAGGAGGAGGTCAAGCGCGTGGCGAGGGAAACGGGGCCGGAGAACCTGACAAAGTTTACGGTTTAGACATAACGATTAGACACATGTTATAGATCTCTTTTAAATGTTCACGAAGATTAAAAAAACGCTTAGATTTCCTGTTTCCATCATCGCTCTCATCCGCCGATATCCGGCATCCACGCGTACGGATTCGCCTCAATGTCCAGGTAGGGCCCAAAGGCCGACGAGTCGAGATCCAGCCAGTCCGTCGTCTGCCACTCATCTAACAGATTGGACCCGAGGAACCCTCCCGCGTCACCTTGCCCCATGAGGTCGACGGCCCCGGATCCGTCTGCGTACGCGGCGTTGAAACCGAACCCGTCCGACATAGCCGCAGCGACCGCGCCGTTGCCGCGGGGCTGTGGGGCCGGCACCGGAGCGGCATCTGATGCGGAAGGGACGGCCGTAGTCCGGGACGACGTAGCCTGAGAGGCACGCGAGGGCGCCCCCGTGCCTTTCCGCGACACCTGGCCCAGGCCCTCGGTCCTAAACTCCTCGAGGATGATGGCGTACCGACGGCTGGGCGAGTTGGACGCCGTCGCGTGCGCGAGGTGCGTCTGGCACCGCGCGGCCAGGTCCATGAGCTTGGCGTGCCTCGCGCGGTCGTCGGCGCCCATCGCGACGCCGCGGCGCTTCTGCTGGATGTCCCAGACGTACGTGATGAGCAGGGCGCAGAAGGTGACGTACTGCGTCCACCAGAAGGCGTGGAAGATTGGACCTTCCGATGCCATCCCGTCGACGGTCTCCAGGACGGTGCGGGCCGCGTTGGTGCACTCGAGGATCTGCGTCTCCCCGCCGGAGCTGGAGTTGCTGCCGAGGAGGAAGAGCCGGTTGGCGTGCATGATGGCGTGCGAGTAGGCGAGCTTGAGCACCGTCGCCTGGCGGCGGAAGCTGGGGATCAGCATCGAGGGGCGGATCGAGCCCAGGTGCGGCGGGAGGCTGCTCCGCCACTCGTGTACCCTTGCGCTGAGGCGATGGGCCGCGGCGACGCGTTCCTGTTCCGAGATGGCCTTGATGGAGTAGACCTCTCTGGAGATGTTCCCGATTATTCGTGCGATTCTATAGTTTGTTAGCGATAAGCGAATTGTTAGCGATAAGCGGAAGAGATTCAGGAACCAGAACGAGAACCGCGGCGAGAACTCACTTAACGTGACATATCAAAGCATCAATGTGACAGTCCGAGTGCTCCTCGAACCGCTCAATCGGACCCTGGGCCGTCATGTCCTCGTCGTCGATCCTGTCTGGGAAGTCCTGATCGATGTCGTCGTCGTGATAGTGCCTCGGCCGGCCGAATATCACGCCCAGGTACTTATCAAGAACATACGCGGTCCAAAAGGTCCGAACACGGCACTGCGCCTGGATGTAGTCGGAGCTGCCGGACGCAAAGTGCCGCTTCTTGGCGGCCTTCCGGTGCATCCCCAGCGCGGAGATGATCTGGAGCGCGTTGCCGAACGTGTACCACGCGCGGTTCATGCGGGACGTGGTCAGGAGGTAGAGCACCTGGATGAGCCGGGACTGCGCCGACTCGAGCCTCGGGAGCCCCGTCTCGCGCTCCGTCAGCTGCAGGGCCACGCAGAACAGGCGGTCGCTGCGCGCGAGCGACAGCGCCTCGTCCTCGGGCGAGTGGAAGCCCTTGGACTTCTCGTTGTGGGCAGTGGCCACCGCGAGCGCCGTGAGCACGATGGAGGCCTTGCCGCGGCCGACGTCGTGCCACACGGGCTTCCGCTGGCGCAGGTTGTCGACCATGGTCCGCAGCCAGGCCTCGACCGAGGGCCGGTGCAGCACGCGGTACGTCGCGATGGAGACGTCGAAGTAGAGCGCCAGCAGGTGCTGCAGCTCCCTCGCGTCGGGCAGGGCGAGGTTCTCGACGTCCTCGTCCGTGATCGGCGGCAGGGGCTTGTCGCCGGCCAGCATGAGGGGCTGGTTGTCCGTCGACGCGTTGACGTCGTCGGGGACGATGTTGCCGTCGTGCCGAGAGAGACGCTTCCAGGCGCGGTGGAGGAAGGTCACGCCCGACGTCGGGTCGAAGACCTGGCCCTGGATCTCGGCCATCCCGAGCTCGGGCGAGGCGCGCGACGCCGGGCCCTGGCTCTCGCGGACGTGGCCGCGCAGCGACGACGACGGCTGGGCGGCCGCCGGGGCCGAGCCGGTCCGCCCGTCCTCCGGCTCGGTCGTCTGGTACATGGCGGGAGGCTCCTCCGAGCCGGAGGGCTGGCCGGGAGGGGCGGACGTGGAGACGACGGGCCAGGCGGCCGTGTGCGAGGGCGGGGGCGTGGGTGGCCTCCCCCGCGAGTACTTGGCGTCGTAGACGCAGGTGAGGCCTTTGCGGGTGCACTTGTCGCACGGGATCGTCCCGCTGCACTTTGCTTTGCGCTGCTTGCAGAAGTCGCACGCCCGGCTGACCTTCTGGGACTTGCGCCGGTTGGCGGCGGCGGCGGCAGCGGCAGCACCGGAGAGGTGCTCGTCGGAGAGGGGCGACTGCTGGTCGACGGAGCTGAAGCTCCTCTTCCGCGACGGGTCGCCGGCAACGACGCCACCGCCGATGGTGCCCCGCGGGCTGGAGACGGAGACGGAGGCAGAGGCAGAGGCGGCCGAGGAGGAGTGGTGGTGATGAGCGGCCTCGGGGGGCGCCGGGCTGGCCGGGCCGGTCAGCGGTCGGCGGAACTCGGAAACGTCCATCGAACGGGACGCCGTCGAGCGATTGGTGTCCGGAGGGGACGGGACGGACTTCTTGGGGATCGCCCCGGCGGGTGTCCGTGGGAGACACGCGGGTCGACAGGTGTGTGGGTGAGTGGGCTCGACTGGACTGGAGGTTGGCAAAAGTCGGAAAAAGGAAGAGTTGGATGAGACAGAAATCGACGGAAAACGAGGGAGGATAATGGATTTCCACTGCCTGTGGGGTGGGAACCACGAGAACTTGGGGGAGACGAGGGGCCCGGCACGCTAACACGACCGGGGTCATTCCCCCGCCCTCTGTTGCTGCGGGGGAGCTAATGGACAAGCTGTTCATTGGATGTCTTTCAGCCGAGGGATGCTTGAATCAGTTGGGGGATGGGCGTGACCTTGCACGGGTCCGGGGAAGATCCGGTGGGATGCCTTCGTCTGAATGCGGAGAGGGTTGCGGATTTCCAAAGGGGGTAAGGACTGGAGTTGAGTTGCGCCCGACTTCACCCGCGGACATGGCGACAACCGTTGCCAACGAAGATGTCTGCATAGTATGTTGCTAACTCCGCTCGGTCATTGTCTTATTACCGATCATTGCCGTTGGACAAAGGGCCATTGACTGCAGAGAGATGACTGCCATCATGCGGGTTCCTGAAGCGAGTCAGGAGTTGTAGAGCCAGCTGTAAAGGGGTTGGATTACGTGATGGCTGACAACGCTTCATATGCCAAAACAGTGTCTTGAGTCTAAAGATGGCGGATCATATTCATCACCCCCTCCTCTAGTTTTCAACAACCCCTCTATCGTCCGTCATCGTCGTTGTCGTCGTCCGTCATTATTGTTGTTATCGCTAGGGTCACTAAGGGCGTGAGATACTAGAGCAAGGGGTACTAAAATATGATCTGTCTAGAAGACATAAGTAGTTTCTAGATTAAGTAGTAGTTGTGGTATTGAAAAAAGAAAAGATCCCTGGAATAAAATATTGTGGTGACCGCTGCTGTAACCCAGTGTTGCAAAATAACAACAAAACACACAGGGCATAAGTCAAAAAATCAAAAAGATATGGAGCTGGATGGATTCGAACCACCGACCTCTCTGCCAGGATAGGTATACTATAATTATACTGCGGTCATAGGATCTAGGAGAGAGAAACTGGCAGAGCACTCTAAACCACTGAGCCACAGCCCCTTTTTTGGCATGATTGTTAGGAGGGGAAGGGTGGTTTACAATGATAAAGGTATGTGTGTTTGGGCTTTTGACAGACTACTGCCTCAGGCTCGTGGTCGTTAGAGTTGGGTGGCGTTGAGAGACTGGCGGTTGATGGAAAGTCTGTTGGCGAGACGCCCAACGAGACAGAGAGGGGGCTTGTTGTGACTAAGGGAAAGAGCCCCGTGGAAACCGGAGGGTCACGGTAAGCGCAGCGTTTCACTATGGATGAGGTGATCTGTAGTTGTAGAAGCGGACATCTATCTCAGGATGAAGAGAGTTGCCAGGACAGACAGCTGGAAGACATAAGAAGACCGAAGACAACAAACATAGGTATCCCAGCAGACGTGTTGTCACTGCTGAGTCTTGACTTTGGAAGACAGACAACGCAAGATGAACCTGGACTAAAGTCACAATGTTGTTGAGAATTAATTATGTCAACTATGGCCACTCGTATGTCTAGGAAAACGCCACGGGAAAGCTCGACCTCCTAGATGACCCCCCGTTCACGCAGAGCCCTGCAGCCAGGAACG
Organism: Colletotrichum brevisporum; assembly: GCA_030770045.1. Taxonomy (NCBI): domain Eukaryota; kingdom Fungi; phylum Ascomycota; class Sordariomycetes; order Glomerellales; family Glomerellaceae; genus Colletotrichum; species Colletotrichum brevisporum. The sequence goes on along the minus strand of JAUGSI010000001.1, from coordinate 9,464,795 downwards.
CTAAACACCTTCCAGGCCCGATACTCAACCAACATTCTGAGGCAACGAGGCAACAACTTGGAAAAGAGTCTTAATTCATATATCAAAACAGACCTTAGTATCCTAACAACAAACCTAAAGGGGCCGTGGCTCAGTGGTCAGAGTGCTCTGTTAGAATCTCTTCTACAATAGTAGATACGATGAGCCATAGTATCATCATTCTAGCAGAGAGGTCGGTGGTTCGAATCCGCCCGGCTCCGTCCGTTCCTTTTTGCATTTTTGTCACACGCACTCTTCACCACCAAGGGACTGGAAAGACATTGATTTTGGGGCCAGAACACGACTGTCTTTAATTATTGACATAAAACAATCGCTATTTACGGTATAAAAAGGTTCGTATCGGAAAAGTTCATTCTCGCGTACATGTCGATTCCTCCCAAGTACGGTCGCGCAAGAAGATGTGCCGGAACCAGCATTACCTTCCCAGCATCGCCATCTCCCCCACGCTCCCGTAACAAACACAAACACCAAGACAAGCCCTTTAGAGAGTGTACCTGAACAGCGGGCTCTTGTCGCCCATCTCCAGCAGCTGCTGCTCCGTGTACTTGGCCCGGACCTCGGCCTCGCTGATCTTGTCCCTCTTCGCGTTGCCCCACTTGTAGCTCAGCTCCAGCAGCAGCGCGACGACGAGGCCGCTGCCGCCAAAGGCCAGCGACAGGCCGAAGCCCGTGTAGTACTTGGGCTTCTCGCTGTCGAGGTACATGTAGCTGCCGATGATGCCGCCGATGTTGCCGACGCAGATGTTGAAGGCGACGCCGATGGCGCGGCGGGATGCGGGCGCGAGGTTGTTGGACGCCCAGGACGAGCCGGCCGGCTGGATCGGGTAGATGCCGATGCAGGTGATGATGACGCCCACCATGGCGGCGGCGATGTTGCCGGCCAGGTCGCCCTTGAGGGAGATGATGACGGCGTAGCCGACGGCGATGAGGCCGAGCGGGATCGCGACGAAGGGCATGCGCCAGTAGAAGCGGTCCGACAGGCGGGCGAAGAAGACGGCGGAGGCGGCGCCGGCGACGTACGCCGGGACGGTCATGAGCTGGGCGGCGGTGTTGTTGAAGCCCATGGCCTTGGTGATCGTGGGCAGGGTGAACTTGGTGCCTGGTTTATTAGTGTTAGTAAAGCCCGGCCAACCCCCTCGTGAGGATTTGAGAGAAAAAGTAGACTCACCATAACTGCAGGCAGAAGTAGCGAGCAGGGCCCAGGCCTGCATGTACAGCCTCCAGTTGGTGACGACGGCGCGCAGGTCGGCCCACTTGAACTTCTCGTCCTTCTCCTCGTCCTGGAACCTCCCGCCCTGCTTGATGAAGCGCTGCAGCTCGAGGAAGCGGATCTCGTCGGGCGCCAGCCAGCGGGTGCTCAGGACGGGGCTGTCGATCAGGAAGAAGAAGGTGCAGACGCCGAGGACGATGGTGACGATGCCCTCGAGGATGAAGATCCAGCGCCACCCCTCGTAGCCGCCGACGCCGTCCATCTTGGCGATGGCGGCGGCCAGCAGGCCCGAGAAGGCGCCGGAGAGGGCGCTCGTGCAGTAGAACCAGGCGATGCGGGAGGCGAGCTCGCGGGGCATGTACCACATGGAGGTGAGGTAGACGGCGCCGGGGTAGAAGCCGGCTTCGAAGACGCCGAGGAGGCTGTTTTCAATGTCAGCTTCTGCTTGTCTGAGTCGTTGTGAAAGTTTGGGTGAAAACTTACAGGCGCACGGAGAGGAGTCCGGCAAAGTTCTTGACGACGCCGTGGAGAGTCATGATGACGCCCCAGATGGTGACGAGGGTGCCGAGGTAGACGGACGGGCGCTTGAACTTCTTGAGAAGAATGTTGCTAGGGACCTCTGCAAAACAGTCAGCCACCGGTACACTTCTCTTCGACGGAACACGGCAGGCTTACCAAGGAGGATGTAAGGCACGAAGAAGAGACTGAGCGCAACGTTCCACTGCACACCAGTAAGATTCAGGTCCTCGGCGAGGCCCTCGATCTTGGCGTTGCCGATGTTGGCGCGGTCGAGGTGGGAGATGAGGTAGAGCACGGCGAGCATCGGGACGAGGCGGACGTCGACCTATTCACGCACACACACATGTATCAGCAACCATGCACACAAGAACGATTCATGGGTAGAAGAAGTCTTCTACCTTGCGGGTCGTCCTCTTCCTCTGCTCGGGCGTGTAGTTTGCGTAAAAGTCGGCGTCGTCGTCGCTCAGGCCCAGCACGCGCATGTTGTCGATGGTGCGCACCGCGTGGCCGCCCTTCTCCGAGTCCATGGCGTCGCCGTCCCTGTCGTCGACGAAGGCGATTTCCGGCTTGTCGGCGGCCGACATCTTGGCTTTTGTCTTTTCTGGGGGGGAGGTATCAAAGCGTCTGAGAACCCGTCGACACAGACTTCGAGGAGGAGGAGGTTTGATCTACTGTCGCACTCGAGAACGAAAAGAGAAGGAGAAGTAGAGAGGGAAGAAGGGGGGTTTGATTTCTGGCCTAGAGAAGGAAGAAACCAGAACGGAATCTTGGAGAGGAACGCGTCGCGCCGCGGCTCATATGTATGCGTCGATGAGGCTCCGGGGTGTGAGTTGAGGATTGAATGGAATTGGATATCGATGCAACCCCGGGGCACCGAGCGAGAGAGCAAACGTCACCCGGAGACCGCTTGGCAATCCGCAAGACTAACTGTCTGTCTGTCAAAGTCCACAAGCCGGCCGCTTTCCCCTTCTCTGGCACGTTTGTCCGCTGGCCCGCGTGTGATGAGTTCAAGAATGGGTGTGGGGTCCCCGCATTCGCGGAGACACAACTGGATGGATCATGGGCCGTCCGCTGTGGGTGCCTGCCCCATTCCCACGGGGTTGATCGAAAAGAAAGAGGGACGAAGAGGCCGACGATTCCTGGACATCTTTATCCGTCGCGACGGATTTCGGAGACAAAGAGAAAGGGGGACCACTTTAAATCGACTGACACTGGCGTCTTTACGATAGCGTACACTAGGTATTACGGAGCAGAGAGAGCCACACGGACGGATTTGGATCCACTCTGCCCGGCGGCTTTCCGTCGACATCAAATAATATGGAGATGATGGAAAGGAGGAAAAAGACGGGATGTCCTTGTCTTTGGTCGGCGGCGATAGGGATTCGTCGGCCAACGGCAGAGGGAGATAACGGACGAAAAGTGATTGCATGCACGCTGGGCAGAAAAGACACGGGATGAAAAGACGAAAAATTGAGACATGATGTTGTGTTCCTTGGCAGGTCCCCAAGCCCAGGACCTCGGATTCCCTCCCAAGACAATCTGAGCCGCTAGGGGATCGGCTTATTGCTACCACCCTCAGACAATTGTCTCTAGAAAGCTTCCTTCGATCCTTGGCCTTCGGCCGCCTAGAAACCTAGCAAAAGAGCCGCCAGTTGGAGAAGAAGCGACCTGCGGAGAATTTCAACCACACACAGTTGGAGGAACACGGCGGCAGACATCCTCCCCTACCTACCTACCCCCATTGAACCCCTCGATGCAACCCAACAACCGCCCCCATGTGCCGATGAATCCTCCCGTCTCCTGCCGTCTAGAGCATAGGTCCCGGCTTCTGCCGACTGCCGTCCAGAGCCAGTATCTTCGCGCCCCGGTTCGAGTTGTGCGGGGGAGAGTGCGGGGAGAAGACGGACTTTTCGGGGGAGGCATCTCCAAGTTTTCTGCGAGTCACGAACTTGTGGAGGTGGGCGCTGCACTAGGTAGCAGGCTCCAAGCTGCAGCCATGCAGGAGAGACGGATTAACAAGTTTCTCATTATATTTCGTATGCGTCGTCGGAATTAGATACATGCATTACAACATTATGATGTTGTTGAACGTTCCGTCAAGTCGTGGCACGTTCGGAAATCTTCGCGTCGGGCGCCTCCAGCGTCCTCGGTGGATACGGATACAGTGTGAGGAAAGGTGACGTGGAAGGTGGTGGTGAGGAAAAGGTGGGGTCACGTGGCCTGTCTGCCTGCCTGGGTAGACTGCCGGCCACCTCACCTGCTCCTTCCTTCCTTATGCCGTCCGGAGGGGTCATAGAAAACTTCTTGCCCAACATGTTCACCAGCGAAGTAGGCGTCAACTGGCCGAGAAGGTAAAGAAAGTCAGGCATAAGTGCCCCAGACCCTCGAGCGATCCCAGGTCCTACAGTGTACCCTCTCGCTGAGTTCGACTCATCCTTTCCTCATTCTTTTTTTGGTCTGTTTTTGGACTTTTCCTCTAGACCTGGACATCCTTCTCGGAGTGTGAGACGCGGATCTGCTCGTGGTAGTTCTGCATCGCCTTCTCGTCGACGTGCTCGCCGAAGACGTCGACCTTTGTCCCCTCGAACTTGCGTGCGCTGACCTTCTTCTCGAACAGGACGTCCAGCTCGGCATAGGTACGGCCGCGGGGCTCCGGGACGCGGAAGTACGTGTACACGCAGCAGCAGAAGCAGATGCCCGCCCAGAAGAAGCCCGTGTAGTTGGACCAGTTCCACGCCGTCGGGTTGAGCATGTACGGGGTGAAGACGTTGTTGATGATGCTGACGACGTTGCTGGGGACATTGGTCAGCGACTCTGCGATTGACGAAACGACTGGACAAAAGACTTACTAGAGGTTGCGTCCCAGGACGACCGTCTTGATCTGCAGGCGACGCGACGGCAGCTCGCTGACAAGCGAGTAGCACACCGTGCCCACGGTGAGTTGGTAAACGCATGCCCAGAGGATCATGATGCTGCCCGTCGCCAGGGCGCCCTGCTCGCGCTGCGCCGCGGGGACGAGGCCGAGGAAGCCCATGATCAGGAGCATGGTGAAGAGGCCGCAGAGACCGTAAAGGTAAAGCGTGCGTCGGCCGATACCCCACGACATGAGGAGCCAGGCGCCGAACACACCGACCATGTTGATGGCGTACTGGCCGAGGGCGAACTTGTACGAGTTGGCGGTGGAGAGGCCGGCCTGCTTGAGGAAGTATCTGTGCGGGGCGAGTCAGCGGGCGTCATGGTAACCTATCGTCGATTACAAGAAGAAACCCCTTTGGGGACTTACGTAGAGTAGTTGGAAAACGAGTTGCCGCTGAGGTTCTGAATGGCCCAGGTCATGCACACAATCTCGGTGCGGCGCAGGTCGATGCCCTTGAAGCAGTCCATGTAGGATGCGCCGGCCGTGATCTTCTCCTCGAGGGCGGTGGTGTGGACCATCATGGCGACCGTATCATTGGCGTCGAAGTCGGTGTCCTTGTCTTTGCTCGTCAATCGCAGCAGCGACTGCTTGGCCTCGTCAATCTTGCCCTTGCGGACGAGCCACCAGGGCGACTCGGGAGCGAAGTAGATGCCGATGGCGAGCGGCAGCGGCCACATCCACTGTAGGGCATAGGGGATGCGGTAGGCCCACTCATCCTCGCGATCAAGCATGGACATGATGACACCAACGCCAATCTCCTGGCCGAGGCCCCAGCAAAAGTTGACATAGGTGGTCAGGTAGCCGCGCAGGGCGACGGGGCAGACCTCGGAGGCGTAGGTGATGCACAGGGTCTGGAAAACACCCCAGGGGACACCGCAGAGGATCTCGGCGGCCAGCAGGGTTTGGACGTTTTGGGCGGTGAAGAAGATTGTGGTGAAGGCGGCGACGAGGCCGAGGCAGACGATGACGGTCCACCTGTAGCCGAAGCGTTCCGAGACCCATCCGTTGATGAAGAGACCGATGATCTCGCCGACGACGACGCCGTTGCTGAGGCCGGCCTGCCAGGCGGCGGGAACCTCGCAGGCGCCGTTGGCGTCGCAGACGCCGTACTTGCGGTTGAACTGAGGGAAGGCGTAGAAGTTGCTGACGAGGGAGATGTCGTAGCCCTCCATGGCGATGCAGGTGGAGATGAGGACGGACCAGGCGATGGCCTTGGGATAGAGGCGGATGCCCTCGCGGAGGGTCATCTTCTGCTCCTTGTCCGAGGCCGACTTTGCATTCTGGACGAAGGTGTTGGCGAGCTTGGTGGACTGGTGGTCGCCAATCTCGGCCGAGGCGCGGTCGACGCCGACGACGAGGTCATCGGCCTGAGGAGCGGTTTTGGAATCCGCCATTTTGACTCTGGTGGACGCGCTCTGCGTTCGCAGCCGTTGTTGGTGTTCTGCCGTCAAGTTGGAGGTGGAGGCCAGGATCGGTGCTGGTTGAAAACTCTGCGTTGGAGAGTATCACAGCAGCACACGTGGGCGGGATCGCGAGTTTAAAAAAAACGAGTGCGGGAGGAACGCGATGTTGTTTGTGGGACAATTATCGACGGCTCACCGCGGGAAGGAAACCCACAAAAGAAAGGGCTCGAATTTTGACGAAGAGCGAAGAAAGACTGGGGCCCGCACGTCTGGTGCAATCCAGGGGAGAAGGGGGATTCGAGGTGATTTAAAAGCTGGGCATCGAGCTCGCTGGTGAGGAGAAAATCGTAATCGCAATCTTCCGGACGGCCGTTCAGCTAATGAGAAGACGAGTCGAGTCCCGTTCCATGCCGAGGGACCAGGGAGTGCGATGGATGGCAGACTCGAGCAACAGAGGGCGGGGGTGAGATATCTGGCCGAACTGGTTCCGTGCATCCATTGCCGGCGTGGCGGTCATCTCCCCCTCTCGTCTCTCCTCTGAATCGAGTCGTTCGTGAGATAAGGTGGCATCCTGGGCGGTCGAAAGTGAGGGGTCGACAGGGTCGTGTGCTCTCGTCGCAGTCAAGGACTGCGTCGCAATTGGACGACGATGCCATTGAGTTTCTGCTCCGTGCCGATGGTGGTGTGCCATCCCAGCCATTGTTGGCTGTCGCTCGTCAGGTGGACAGACTCGGGTGCCATTGCACTGGTGCGCGGTAGCGGTCCAGCCTGCTGGGTCCGGGGGAGAGAGTCATGTCGTGAACGATGGAGGGAGAAGAGAGGAAACGTTGTGTCAATGTGGCTAAAAAGTTGGGAGAGTCGAAGTTAGATAAGTCAGATTCAAAAGGGAGAAAGAGAGGCGATGTCAGACGGTGGGAACTGATGGTCAAGGTTCAAAATCAGGTCCAGAACCCGCGGGATTCACGCGATGCTTGGAATTACCAAGAAAGGCCTCAGTGGGAAGGAGCAGTTACTCACGGGGTCGGGGGCTCTTTCCTTCTCGGACAGGTTCGGCCATCGGCGTTGAGGGAAGGTGATGGGGGGAGGTTCCAGCAGGAACTGCAGCAGCAGCAGGAAACAGTGGACGGTCGCGCACAGAAAACAGCGGTCCATCGCCTAAAAAAATGCAAAAATTTGGCATGTCGTTGGCAGTGCACCGTAGGTTCTTCGCTGTAGGTCCATCGTGGTTGGTGGTGGTGCTGACATCCCCACACACGTCATTCGCTGTCGTCGCCTAATGAAGGCAGGCACTTCCCACCTACCCTTCCTTCCCCCGGACTCGCATTCAAAGCCTCACCCAAACACCTCGCCGGATCTGCTCAAAATCGAGGGGCTCCCCCAGATCTTCTCCATCTTCCCCGGGTTTCAATCAATTCTACGAAAGCAGCCGCACTGGGGTCGGAGAGAATCGACGGAATTGACAAAGTGGCATGCCATGTCATCTTCCGAAGCGCCTGATTCGCTGAGCGCTACGACCTGGTGAGTTTGCGCGACTCTGGTGAAGAAGATCCACAGCTGGGCCGACCGGGGGCCGCGGAAAAAAACGCCAAATTTGGAGACGAGGTTATTCGCGCCGACGGCTGGACGGCGCGACGAAGCCGTCGACGAGATGATGGCCGACGGCGGTATTGGGCGACGGCGACGACGAGGGGACTGGCGATGGCTTCATTTCTTGGTTCTGTTGGGTCGGCGGAGAGACTCGGGCTGGACCGAGGTCGACTTGACTTGGGAGAGGCCGGGTCTGCATACCGTGTCCTTGAGAGAGGCCGAGTTCCGTTGACTCAATCCGGGATTGGGATGCCGAGAGCGGTTGGAGACTGCTTGTTGACCGAAACGGAAATCAAAGGCTGACCACTATCTCTGTCCAGTGAACAGTGTCGTGAGCAGCATCTACGATGTGATCGCGCGCTCCCCATCTGCGGGCGCTGCCTGATGACCGGAAGGGAGTGCAAGAAGGGCTACAAGTTCCGCGCCCCCAAGCACGCCGTCTTCAAGGAAAGCCACAAGTGGCCTGCACCGCCGAAGAAGCTCAGGTTCATCGACGAGACCCGCGGCGTCGAGCTGGGCGAGACTGTCGATGGTGACGCCGACGCGGGTGTCGATGTCGATACCGGCGCCGATGCCGACGAGCCCGCCCACGATTCTTCGTCAACGTCGGCGCGGGAGGACGAGGATGCGACGACGACGACCTCACCTGAGGCGGCAACAGTGGCTACCTCCATAGTATCGGCGGATGAGCCACTGCCCCCGATACACCCACCAAAGGCCGCGAGCTGGCCGCCTCCCAGCGACAGCCATCATGGCGCCAACGGCGACATCGTCCAAGACGACCGCACCGCGCAGCCTCAACGGGCTTCACTAAGCACGCCAGGTGGTGACTTCCAGAGCCCGCACGGCAGCAGCATCCGTCGTGAGCATTCCAACTCGGTCAACACTCTGCCGCCGTTGGAGTCGCTCGTCCCGCCGACGGGAGCCATCTACACCGACCGCCCGGTGTGGCCGATTCAGGGACGTCAGGAAGCTACTCTGTTCCGTCATTTTGTCGAAAAGCTCGGGTTTTGGGTATGTCGAGAAGAAAGACTCCTTATATGCTTACCCCAAATGCTGATTACAGCCCAGTTGGACGTGTGTGACCCTACGAGGCACTTCGAGACCGAGGTGCCGCAGCGCTCCGGCTCGTGTCCGATTCTGCTCAATGCCATCTTTGCGCTGGCGGCGCGGCATCTGAGCCTGACCAGCGCGTACGACTCGCTGGCATCGAATCGGTACCACGAGCAGTGCCTCAACTACTTGATCCCGCTGCTGGATCACGCGGGCACCGTGTCGGATGAGAATCTGTTCGCGGCCACCATCATCCTGCGCGTTCTCGAGGAGATTGACGTCAACACCCTCGGGCAGGACACCCACGGCCACCTGCTCGGAATACACGCCTTCGTGAATGCCGGCGACCGCTTCCTCATGCCCGGCACGCTGACGGCAGCCTGCTTCTGGGCGGGCCTGCGCCAGGAGATCTACAGCGCCGTCATCAACCAGCAGGTCGTCAGGATGAACCTCAACCACGCCATCGTTGATCGCTCAACAAGCCCCGGCGATGACTTCGTCTGGGCGAATCGTGCCATCGTCCACTGCGCGGACGTTCTCAACTTCTGCTTTGGCACCGAGGCAGGATCGGTGCTGCAATGGGGCCAGCTGGATATGGCCAACAGGGAATGGAAGAACGCCCTGCCTGCTTCGTACACGCCCATTTTCTATCGCGAGAGATCGGGCAAGGAGGCTTTCCCCGAAGTCTGGTATCAAAAGGCGTGTCACAGTAAGTTTCCCGTCGGCCGTCATTACCACGTCGGGTGAAGAAAAATGATTACTAAAGCGTACCGGGTTTTCGTCTTCTAGTCATCGCCGTTCAGCATCACATTCTCGCCGAAATGTACCTCGCCTTGTTCAACCCGAGCATCCCGAGAGTCGGCGGCACTCGCAAGGCGGCAGAGAAGCGGTTGACAGAGCAGATCCAGGAGCTTCTGCGAAGTCTGTGTGGCATCGGCATGTGCAATCAATCGTCCCCGCCGGCCATGTTCACTGCTTGTATGGGAATAGCCATTGGTGAGTTTCCCTTGACGCGTCTCGTCACTGCAATGCTCCTTTCTTGTCTCATTTCCCCTACACACCGAGGCGATCCCGGAAGCTCTGGCCTGATCTGACCTGACCTCCTCCGTCCAGCCGGCGATCGGTTCGAAGAAAGACACGACCAGGATGCTTTGTTGAACATGCTCAGCATCACCGAAAAGGCCCACGCGAGGCCCACGACGGCGGTGCGGGATCAGCTGATGCACGCATGGGGGTGGATGGACGGGGAGGCTATGAGCGAGGGGTGAGCCACCCGCCCACGCGGGGGCACCGAGCAGGCGGACTGGACAGGCGAGCCAGTCGCCGTAAAGGCATTGACGAAGACCCGTCTGTGACTGGGCCTCGATCGTTTGTCTCGACCGTAGGCAGCAGGGCATGGAGGACCAGTAGGGCATGCAGGACTGTTTCCCAAACCCCTATCTCTTGGACGGATGGAACTGGATCACGATAGACGGACGGCCCCGGGCTGGGCTCGAGAGCGCCCTCCCGAGGCTAGGATTTCCCTTTAGTTTAGCATCTATGGATACCCAGTAGACATAACATGACGCGATGAAGTCGGTGGATAGACTTCCCAAGCGCGTCGTCCGGCGCCATCTCGATTGGCACGGCGGCGGGATGTAGCGTAGGTCGGCTTGGCTGACTGCAAATGCAAGCCGAGCAATCGGACATATTTCGCGATTCTCTTCCCGGCTGTGAGGCTATCGTATCCAGTGCGTGTGACTGTGATCTACCCCCGTGTCTCTCTTCCCCGCATGCCGCCTCCCGGGACACGTCCGGCCTGCCCAGACTACGTGGTGGTCTGAGATGTGTGGCCCTCTTGGCGCGAATCTGACAGCCGCCGTACCACGTTGGCCGGGAACCGGATTCCAGACACCAACGCGGGGGTGGTGATGGAGGGAATGTTTGGGGTTCGTGGGGACATGGCGTCAACCTCTTTTTCGCTCCCAACTTCCCCGCGGAGCGATACTAGGCAAGAGGCCCCGAGGGACGTGACCCAGACCTGATGTCAGAGTTTTCTTTTTCGTCCGCCGGGGCTGCAACTTCGGAAGGAAACGGTGAGGGGTTCTGGATCTGGATCTGGTCCCTTGGGAAGGTTGGCAGTTCGGCAAGTCGTCAAGAGGTTGCGAACGCCCAATCAACCGCAGGGCATTACTGAAAGCAGGAGGGGATCCCGCGGGGATGGAGACGAGCCCGCATGGGATCCCGGTCGCCCAACAGGAATATCCCGCAAGAGACAGCGTCGAAAGAGGGAATATTCAAAAATAGTCTGCGAATCCCATGATGTTGGCGGCGGGGGCGCGAAATAAGCTTCGCCGCAGGGAGGAGGGAGGACGCAGGGCGCCGTCACACTGCGTCGTGGGCGAGATGGAGGTGTGGAGGTTTGCAGGGACTAGGGTAGACTTGATCGGGAGTATTTTCCCGAAAGACTCGTCGAGGAATTCGTGGTGTTTTGGACCGAGGCCGAAAGGGGAAAGGCTGGGCAGAGATACTCACGTGAGACATCATGTGACGTTTGTAAAGGGGAATTCTGGGACAATTCTTGTGTGCCCCCTGTCACTCTGTCCAAGGCTGTGCGTCGCGACTCGGCGATTTTGACCACTTCCGTCACCCAAAAACCTGAAATGCCCAGTTCCCCTCGACGCCTCCATCGCAACCCTCTCCACAGATCTGAAATCTCGCCCCGTCTTTGCTCCACGGCATCACCGCCCAAGATCCACGGGGTTACTGCTGACCGTGACGGCGAACGCAGATTCGGGTTGCTTAGCCAAGTTGGAATGGCCATTGTGTGTCTCTGTCTCGCTCGTCAAAACTCCGTAGGGCAAGCGGGGAGTCGTGGTGGTGTAGGAGGTACCTGCTCTCCCCGCCACCGATACCCCGCGGCACATGTCACTCCTCTCGTCCACGCCGAGTTTTCCTTTGCCTGCCACTCTCCGTCTTCGTCTCTCCTCCATGCCAATATTCTTCTTCCGTGTGTTATTCGTGTCCTCTGCTTGCCATCAACAACATATTTAAAGACTCGTTCCAGGAGAGGTTTCCGGGCCGTTTCTAGTTCTTCATCGACATCCAGCCTTCTCGTCTTTGAGTGAAAGTCAATCTGCTAAAAGCTAGTCTTCTTTCACTTTTCCATAGTATTGAGAATCTTTGAGCATATTTTTTTTCTTTCTGCCTTCTTTTCCAAAACACACAATCAGTCACAATGGCCGCTGCCGTCGCCACCCCTTTCGTCAGGCCCAACGACGGCCACGCCCTCGAGGAGACGACCGACTTCGTCGAGGAGGTCAACATCCTCAAGGATCAGCTCAACAAGGAGTCTGACACCACCTACGACGGCGAATCCAAGTTCGACTCGGAGAAGGACAAGACCGCCTTCCGCCAGTACGAGGACGCCTGCGACCGCGTCAAGAACTTCTACAAGGAGCAGCACGAGAAGCAGACGGTCGCCTACAACCGCGCGGCGCGCGAGAAGTTCGCCATCGACGTCACCGGCGCCAAGCCCTGCCGCGACGAGATGACCATCTGGGAGGCCATGGAGAAGCTCAACACGCTCATCGACAACTCGGACCCGGACACGGAGCTCTCCCAGATCCAGCACCTGCTGCAGACGGCCGAGGCCATGCGCCGCGACGGCAAGCCGCGCTGGATGCAGCTGACGGGGCTCATCCACGACCTCGGCAAGCTGCTGTTCTTCTACGGCGCCGAGGGCCAGTGGGACGTCGTCGGCGACACGTTCCCCGTCGGCTGCGCCTTCGACGACCGCATCGTGCTCCCCACCACCTTCGAGGGCAACCCGGACCGGACGCACCCCGTGTACAGCACCAAGCACGGCATCTACGAGCCCGGCTGCGGCATCGAGAACCTGATGATCTCGTGGGGCCACGACGAGTACATGTACCTCGTGTGCAAGGAGCAGTCGCGGCTCCCCCGCGAGGCGCTCGCCATGATCCGCTACCACTCCTTCTACCCGTGGCACCGCGAGGGCGCGTACCGCGAGTTCATGAAGGAGGGCGACGAGGAGCTGCTCAAGGCCGTGCTGGCGTTCAACCCGTACGACCTGTACAGCAAGAGCGACGACGCTCCCTCTGTCGAGGAGCTCAAGGTACGTCGTGCATCTAATCCTTTTTCGCATGCTGAACATTTGACTAACTATTTTGCGATAGCCTTACTACATGGAGCTCATTGACGAGTACTTCCCTTCCAAGGTCATCAAGTGGTAGACAGCATTTGGCAATCTACCCGCTGAAGGAACTTTGTCAACAATTCACGACTGGTACGAAAATTGAGACGGATCGGGCATCTCAGCCCTGGTGAGACGCGCTCTATCATCGCCAGAGGCACGGCGTTTTGGGGAATTGTTTTTGATGGATACAAATTTTGAGCGGTTATTTTGGAAAACGAGAATTGAGAGCAACAATCGGCCCCAAAAGTGAGGCCTCGAAAGTACTCCGAGTCAGCGTAGTCTAGATATCTTTTGCAGAGAGAAATGATAGACCAAACTTTGACGTTGCGTTCGCTTCGGCAACTTCCTCCCACTGTGTGACGTGAACCTGCAGCGAGAGAGATGCAGGTCTCGTCAAGCCAACCGGCTTGGCCCCCCCGATTGACGAGCTGCCACCGTGCCACCGCCAGGTTTTCGCTACTGTCATTTCAATGTGCCGAGAGATCTGGCGGACAGGCGTCGTTCGGGTGAGATTGCCGCTTTCAAACGAACACCGATCGAAACACCGCTCACTGGTGGTGGTCTTTGCGAGGAAAACCAATTGGAAGCCTCTGCCTGCAGAATTTTCTTCTGAAGGGTGAAAATTCTCCCTAATGGACTCGAGCCTCCACGTTTCTTGTCGACAGCACAGGAGGGAAGCCTTGGCTGCAGAGTGGAATTTGAGCCCGTCAAGCCACACCAGCCAAATTACCGTCACCGCCACAGCCACAGGCAACGAAAAGCCTAGAGGGCGGCACCGAGAACACCTCAGTCAGTAGGCAGTTTTGGCCAACTATGGCAATGAAATCAGCTTCAGCCAGAAATCTCCCCTGTCGACAACGGCGTTCGTTAAAGAAAGTAGCATGAGATGGCTCTTCCAGGTCTTTTCCCCCCCCCGTCGGCCGGCCGATCGGACCCACCTAACCGGGCCGGGTGGTCCGCGCACCCGGAAGCTAGCCGCAAGCCCCGGCAGCTGTCTTGGGGGGGGCGGGGGGGCAACCTCCCATAGGTAATTGAGGGTTCGCGATGATGTTTTGAGTATCTGTGGTCCTCTTCCTTTTCAGTTTGCCACGGGAGGCTTGAAAGTCACACTTCGGGCAAATTTTGACGCCGTCCCAAAGATGGCTCGCGTTCCAACCCTAAAGAGGCCGGCTGTGACCCACCGCCTGATTATCGCGACCCACAGCAGGGCAGTGAATTGACGCACACGATCCCCAGGCCAAGCTGCATGAAGCAAAATTTGGCAAAACTTTCCAACAACAGCAGCAAGCACGGTAGCTCAGGGGTAGAGCGCTGGGCTCATAACCCAGAGGTCCTTGGATCGATACCAAGTCGTGCTATCAACTCATTCATTGTTGTCTTTTTTCCATCTCCATCCTTGCTCCTTTTTTCTTTTTCTTTTTTTTCCTTTTTCTTTCCCCCACGTATGTGGCAGTTGGCTATTACATTCAAGAGAACATTTTCATTGTTAGTTTGTTGCATCGTGTTGTATTTGCCGCTCGGTCTTGTCAAGTACAGCCTCAGTCGACTCTGCTTTATGTGTTCTCTATACTAGTGAGCATGGACAAACACCACAACACATCTACATGCTACAACTGTCACTGTTTCTCTTCTAAAGGGAGATCTTATTCATAACTCCCTCCTCTTGTATTTAACACCTCCCTCTAGCTACAACTGTACAACTAGGCGTCCCTATATATTCTCCTTAGGATTGATACTGTTAGGACTCTATATACTTATAGGCTATCACGCGGCTAAGTACGAGTAGTTAAAGTAAAGTAAAAGTAACGGCTTAATCTCTAAGTCCTATAATATAGTAGAGCAAAAGTAAAGGCCCCTTTATAGGGGCAGGAAATAGAGTAAAGTTACTTAAGTAAACTACTTAAGTAAATAGTTATTTATATATATAGCTATAAATAGCTTTAACTATTATAATATACCCCCCTAAACTTAAAAAAAGTCTAAAGATACTATACTTATAGCTTTTTAATATATAACTAAAAATATTTATATTAATATTTAATAAAAAAAAGTATAAATAAAAAATTTTATATTATAAAAAAAACTAATAAATAAAATAAAAATCCTTTTACTTTATTAATACTACTTTTATTTTATTATAATACTTTTATTACTATTACTAGAGTAGTTATACTTTTATTTATATAGTAAAAAGTAAGTAAAAAAATTAGTAAATATCTTTAGGTACCTTTAATTAACTAAATTTAAGTAAATACCTAGTTTAAAGTAAATAAATAATAATTCTTTAAGGGCCCTAATCTTTTCTCTTTTCTTTTCCTAATAATAATATCTATATAAAGTATAAATACCCTTAATTTTACCCCTAATACTATAATACTCTACTTTATATAGTTTAAAAGTATTAATAGTATTTAGTTTAAGATATAGTATTCTAATAGTTTATATAGTATAATAGTTAATAACACTTTTAAAAGGAAGTAAACTAAGCCTGTTTGTGTAGTATGCGCTATAAAGTGTGTAAAGGACAAGGCTAATAAAGAAGCTATAGCTACTATAGTAGTTATAGCTACAACCACTAAAACTACTACTAGTATATTTAATTATTTTCTTTTTATATTATTATTACTTAAATTAATATATATTTTAATTTAAACTAACTTAATAATACTAACAGTAAAGGGGACTCTATAAAGCCTCTTAAGTAAAAAACTACTCCTATCCCCTTTAATAGTAAGTTTATTTATTACTATTTTAATTAAGTTATATTTAACTTTATATTTATATAAACTCTAAAAAAAAAAAGTACCTTACCCTTATAACTACTTAGTTAATTAACTATAAAGAGTTTATAGCCTTTTAAAATAAGTTACTTTTATTTTTATTACTATAAGTCTATACTAACTATTTTAAATAGTTCTATACTATACTAAAAAAGCAACTAATACTACTTCTACTAACTAACCTACTATAACTTAAAAAAAGGTTATAAAAAAAAAAAGTTCAAAGCCTTTTATTAACACCCCTCCCTCTACTCCTAAAACACCTAAGTTACTTTTAAATAGTTATAGTAAGTTTAGTCTTTTTATATTATCTTTTTAATTTAATTACTAACTTTACTTTAGTATAGTTAAAAGTATAGTAGTTTTTAATAGTAAAAGTATTTAGCCCGGGGCTTTTACTTATATTTAGTATATTCGTAGTATACTAACTAATAGGAACCCTAGTATATACAACACCCTAATTAATAACTTAAAGTATCGTTACTATAAGGATAAAAAAAAGCTTTATACTCCCTTTTCTAGTAATAACCTTACTTAGTATTAATAAAACGGGTTTTTTATTATAAAAACTGCAGCCTAGTATAGGGACTTTAAATATATTATTTTTACAGCCCTTAATAATATAAAAGCCTAACCTTTACTAGTATCTATACTAAAAAATAAAAGTAGTAGTTAGGGGTTAACTTTTTTTTTTTAAAAAAAAAAAAAGGCTTTAGTTTTTTTAATACTAGCTTTTAAAATTAAAATAACCTTTATAAAAATAACTCTTTTAAAGCTGTTTAAAGTAGTTATTACTCTATAGACCCCTAAAAAAGTAGTTAGAGTAAGTATTAAAAACTATTCTCCTACTTATAATAAAAAGCCTTTATACTTAACTATTACTTAAGTAAACCTTAATACCCTAGTTATAGTTAACCTTAACTAAAGTATAGCCTCTTTATTCTAGTTTATATTAAATATATTTAAAAATACTTTATAAACTAAATACAAAAAAGTATAAATTTACTTTAGTAGTAGTAGTATTACCTAAATCTAACCTAGTATAAGTCTACTTTAGTAGTAATAGTAATAATAAAAGTATAAGTCTACTTTAGTAGTAGTATTAATAGTAGTAGTAGTATTTAGTATAGTAGTAGTACTTAGTATAGTATAGCAGCAGCTCTCTTATAAAAGCTTTTTATACTCCCTAGCTTTTAAACTAAAAGGAATTAAATAAATATAGGCCTAAAGCTATATTTACTTTATATATTTTCTTTACTCCCTATAATATATAACTTAATATTTTAAAAGTTAAAAAGTACTTTAAACTATTTAAACTTTAAATAAAAAAGTACTTTAGTAAGGCTATTAGTAGGTATTTTATTAATTAGCATATAAACAATATTAAATAACTTTCTAGTATACTCTTAATAAAGCTATATATTCTATATATTAATATAGTAAAGTTTTATTAAAATACACTCCCTTTTCCCTACTATAAAGTATATAGTTTAATAGTTATTATAATAGATTTACTATATATTACTTAGTTTAAGTTTAAGGTCTCTAAAAAGCCTCTTAAAAGCAATTGTTTCTTTTATAGTATACTTAAGACTAAAAAACTTAGCCTTAGTTATTAAAGTTATTATAGTATTTTACCTTATAGCCTTCTATTAAACAGGGCTACTAAAAAGTAAAATAATATATTTTTAAAATAACCTTTACGTTTCTTTATTATTTATAAACAAGGTATTTTTAGTAATTAAAAGTACCTATACTCCCCTACTCCTTAAGCTACTATAGTAAAGTAAAAAGTAGTAAGTATAGTATAAATAATAAATAACTTAATTCGCAGTAATTTAGTATTTATAGGAAGGGTTTATTAGGAATTTTGAAAAAATAGTGTAGGTAAAAGCTATATTAGGGTGGATTATAATTATAGTATATAGAATTAAACTAATCTTTTTTTAGTATAGCTTTACGTTAGTATTAATAGAGTCTTTAGTATTCTTTTTAAAGGGGGTAAGTAGTAATAGAGTTAAAGGGTAGTAAGAGTCTATAAGGCCGAACTTCTTTATAACGCGTTAAATATACTAATTATAAGTAAGATAGATTTTTTTTACTTTATAGTTATAGATAACTTAGATCCTAAGGTACTACTTAATAGCTCTCTACTCTTTAAGTTCGTACTTCGCCTTAATACCCTTAATAATTTACTTTACTTTTATAGTATTATTTTTATAGTTTATAATAAGGATATTATTTATATAAAAAAGGATAAGTACGTAGTAGTTATAGTTTTAAAAAAGGCATGGGTTTTTATTAGTTAGTATAAGTCTAAGGTTTTAAAGGGTTAAAGAGAACTCCTTATACTAGAAGAGAGGGGTATTTTTTAAGCTATAGAGGGCGTAATAAAGCTTGAAAAGCTTACTACTCTACTTAAAGTTCTTAGGGAGGTAGTATATAATTAAAGGGTTATTAGGTTCCCTTTTAGCGTTTAAGAATATATTAACTACGTTAAACTAGTTAACTTTAAGGTTAAATTATACTATAAAAACTATAGTAACTTTAAAAGTATAAACTACGAGTATAGCTATATAGGTCTACTTAAAGGGATATTTCTTCTAAAAATCCCTATAAATATAGAGCCTTACTTTATAGTACTAAAAATACCTATTCTTATTAAATTTATATATAAATACTTACTTAAGGGGGATTAGCTTTACTTTAGCTTTATAAAAGTTAATAACCTTTTATATCCTTATTTCTTTAAGCTTAAATACTTCTTTATTAACTACTTTATAAAAGTAGTTCTTTAGTTTTAGTAGTAATAAGTAAATACTTTAGTATATAGTTAAAGCCTTACTAAACTAATTTAAATAGACTTTTATATTTAATATAATTAACTTAACTTACTTTATTTTATTAATTAAAGTAAAAACTATATAGTAATATATATAGTATTTCTAAGTTACTTCTTCTAAAGTATAGTTATAATCTAGTATATATATATTAAAAAAAGCGTTTTAGTTATATTTAGTATTAAGGAATACAAAGTAGTTATAAAAGTATAGTAATCTCTATAGCTTTAATTTAAGTTAGCCTAGATCTTTATAGTTATATACCTACTCTAATCCCTTTAAAGAGCTACTTATTTCTTTTAAATTTATATATAACTATATTAAAAAAAAAGTAAATCACTTTTTTAAAGTAAAAAAGATTTAACCTCTATATTTAGTTTTTATAGGGCCTTAGTATTAGTTACTATAATAATTTTATTTTTAATCCTTTTATAAAAAGAGTTAACCTTTAAAGTAGAAAGTAGGTTAGGGGATAATAATAACTTATAGGCCTAATATACTCTTACATTAAATACAAAGCTCTTTATTCTCTATATACAATCCCAAGTCTCTTTAAGTACTAGTATAGGGTTTAGGGTTAATAGTTACTCTCTATACTAGTTAAATAGCTTTAGTTTAACTTTTAAAATACCCTTATTTAGGTTTTTAACTACTAGAACAAGTATTAGTAAAAACAGCTTTTTTTTATTATATATTAATAAAGTATTAGTTATTTTAAAAACACCTAGAACTTAGAGCTTAGTATTAAAGGAAGAGATAAGCTCTTAAATAGCCTTAACTATAGTATAGACTACTTTACCTTACTCTACCACCTTTATATTAAACTTTAAATAAAACTTTATTTTATTAAAGGTTATATTATATATAATAATAACTTATTTAAATAAGGGTACTTAGATTTAATAGAGGTTATAGGTATTTAAAATATATTCTATAAAGTATTTAAAGTATACTTTTACTTCTACCTTAAATTTATATTTTCTTTAATTTACTTTATAGTTTTTTTTAAAGGAGTATACTCTATAACTATATACGTATATCTAGCCTTAATAAGGGCAAAAGTTATGTATTAAAAGGGCCTAGTAAAAGGGTTACTACTAGTGGAAGTACTAGTAAAACTAGGCCTTTTTAACTTAAATTAAAGAGAGCTATGCTTTTTATTTAAAGGGGCTTATATTGTAAAAAAAGGCTATAACTATAGCTACTTTTATTTATAAAATAAAGAAGAAGTTAAATAAAGTAAGTATTTTAATAATTTATAGTATTATTTTTTATTTAGTATACTTACCCCCTTTATTTAGTTCTTTTATATATAATAGAATTATTTTAATTTTAATTCCCTTTTCTAAGGCCTATTACTAGTACTTAGTATAGCTATATATTATAATTACTATACGTTTAATATCTTAATAGATCTTATAAATAGATATACTATACTACTTTACTACTTAGTATTTAAATATTTTTAGTACGTAGAAGATAGATTTGTGTTATTTATTAATATAGAGGAAAGTAAAGAGGTAGCTAGTATACTCGTCTTTAATTACTATAAGCTAGTAGCTTTAATTATACCCTTTAAAGTAGTTAAAGAGGTCTTAAGATATCTGTTTATATAGCTATATAGTTTAACTTTTAGAGGTTTATTTTAAAACTACTTAAGTAGTATAAGTTATTATATAATACTTATACTAAAAGTATATTAGGCTTTTAAGGCTTACCCCTTAAGTATTATATAAGAAATAGTTAAGTACTTTAAGTTTTAAGTAGTTAGAGTAAAAATACTATATAAGGGGATTATTATTATAGTTTTTTAGTTAGTAGTAGGACTTTTAAAAAGTTATAGTTAATATAGTTATATTTATAGTTATAGTAAAGTTAATAGGGATACGCGGGGATATAGAGTAAAAGGAAGTAACTTTAAATTTAAAAAAGATAATATTTATCCTCTTTTTTAACTTTTTAACTATAAGACTCTTTTTATTATTACTTATATAGAGTAAAGTATTATAATTAGTATACTAAATACTTTTTTTTTATAAAAGTACTTTAGAGACGATATTTATATAAAGGTTTTTTATATAAGTAACGTTTATTAGTATTAAGTTAAGGGTATTTAGCTTATTTAAGTTATTAAGTACGTTTTTTATAACTCTTATACTTACTACTAAAATAAAATATAAAGTAGTTTTTAATTTAATATATTTCTTTTTATTAAAAAAGTAAATAGAGCCCTTTTTAAAAAGGAAAAAGTTATTAATAAAATAAGTTATGCTATAGTTATTAAATACTATACTTATACTTAAAGTATAAGGAGTAGTTAGGAGAGTAGAAAAAATATTTATAGTGTGTATAGGTAAAGTAGGGGTCCTTAGGGCCTTATAAACTAGTTTACTACTAATTATAACTATAACTTAGTATACTATTAAAAGGGTTAATTTAAAAGTAACTTTAGTATTTAAAGTATTTATATTTTTACTTTTCTTTTATTTTTTTTCTTATTTAATAAAGTATACTGTACTTAAGTAATAAAGTAGGTTAACTTTAATTTAACTAACTTAAGTAAGTTTAACTAAAAGGCCTTAGTACTCCTTTATATTAAGTTTTTTCTAAATTTCTCTAGCTTTATTAGGGGTAATTTTAGTGATAGTATAGTTACTTTTTTTAAAGACTATAAAGTAAATATATTTATAGTTTATAAAAACTTAACTATAGTTTTAGTTATAAATATACTAAATTCCCTTAGGTTTAATAGTAGAGGATTATAGAGCTTTAGAGATTATAGTATTAAAGTAATCTATAAAGGTTAAAAAAATACTAAATAATTTACTTTTAAACTTAAAAAGTAAGTTTTTATAAAAAAAGTCTTTAAATATAAATATATAGTCCCTAAATAAAATTTAAGTTTAATTAAACTTTTTTTTTATAAAAACCTACTTAAGTTTGTTCTATACTTATTTTAAAATAATCCTTTACTTTATAGTAAAAAAAAAGTTTTAAACTATAAGTAGTTTTATTATATTTAAAAGGTAGTATTATGTTATTTAAAGGTATATAGTACGGAATTCCCTTAATTAAATACTTAGTATAATACTACTATTTACTTTTTTTAATATTACTTAGTACTCTTATTATATTATAACTAAAAAACTAGTATTACTTAAAGAGTATTAAGTTTAAAAGCTTTAGAATAAACTATAAAGGGAAGTGTTTTTTTAGTTAAAGAGTTTAGACTAAATTAATTTAAGGATATTTAGGGATACTAACTTATTAATATATAACTTAATTTCCTTAAAAGCTTTTACTTTTTACTTTTAAACTTTATTATTAGTAACGTTATTAAAAATATAACTAAAATAATTATTAAATATACTTTTATTTTATTTAATAAAAGATAGGTTATACTTTAGTTTAAGTTTATTATTATTAAGTATTAGATTACTTGGGGTTTTATTATTTAAAAAGGGCCCTGGAGCGCTTTTAAGCTACTTTTCTTTATTCTAAGAGTAAGTTTATACTCTAGGGGCCTTTATAAAGTTAATACTATTTTTATATTTAATTAAAGTACTAAATTAGTACTTAGTAGTACTATTTTTTTATAAACTAAAGTAAATTTAATAAATTCTTTTTACTTTTACGTTTTAGTTATAAAACTACTAAGTAAATAAAATTAAAAATACTTTTTTTAGGGGCTTATTTAGTAAAATTAAGTTATTAAAGTTAAGTTAAAACTAAACCCTTTATATAACTACTTTAATTTAAAGGTTTTTAAACTATATAAAGTAGTTATACTACTCTATAAACTTATAAAAAAATAAAAAATAAAAATTAAAGTTAAGTTTAATATAGTTAAATTAAAATAGTAGTTAAAGAATTAAAATATTATAATAAAAGAGTATTTATATAAATATTTTTTTAGTAAGTACGTTTACTTTAAAAATAGTAGTTTAAAAGTATAGTATAAACTAAGTTTATAACTATTATATAACTAAGTATAAGTAGTTAAAGTAAAGTAAAAGTAATAGCTTAATTTTTAAGTCCTATAATATAGTAGAATAAAAGTAAAAGCCCCTTTATAGAGGCGGGAGATAGAGTGAAGTTGCTTAGGTAAGCCGCTTAAGTAAGTAGTTGCTTATGTATATAGTTACGAATAGCTTTAGCTATTACAACATAGGCGTTGTTATCTATTGTCATTGTTATTGTCGTCCATTACCGTCGTTGTTGTAGTTATTATCTTTGTCCATCATCGTTGTTGTCGTCCTCGTCGTCGTCGTCCGTCGTTGTCGTCGTCATTGTTGTTGTCGTCTGTCGTTGTTCTTATTGTTATGGGAGAGCTAAGCCACTTGGATACTGGAGGAGGGGGTGACGAAGAAGATCTCCCCTTCTGATCCAAGCGGAAACAACATGCTCTGGTAGTTTGTGGTTTTGTCATCAGCATGATGCGGCAGCAATTTGTCGGCAAGGATAAGACACAGATAGCTGTGATAGGATAACCCGGTAATTCAACAACCAACAGCATCATGCAACCAACAGCTCGTCTAACAGGCACAAGGGCCTATGTGCATTAGGCATATACGCCGTTTCTCATTCATTCGCAAGGTTCTTGCGAGAATGTCTCTTCCAATATACCATCGCCCAACCGCCTTACGGAAAGGAATCGAGCCACTCCTGCGTTCTCACTTCGTCCCTCCTCATCCCGCTTCACAACAGACCATACGCGCGCACGTTGCAATTGCCAACCATGGACACCGCCATCCTGCCTGTCGGGCCGAACGTATTATCTACAACATGTTCGGTCCCAGGGCCCTTCGTCGTGCTCCCGGAAATCCAGTACGAAGTAATCCCATGGCCGTCGGCGGCCAGCAAACGACTCAAGTGGTCGCTCAATGGCCCCCTCGAGAGCGCGATCCAGGTCGCGCCCAACCCGTACTACGAGCCGGGCGACGTCATGGAGCCCTACCTCATTCCCTCTGTCAATGACGACGACGGCCTCAACTCGTCCTGGCACCCCGTGTCGCGAGAGTCCCTCATGGAGCCCCCCGTCCGGGACGCCACCGTCAGGGTCGCCTGCGTCGACGACTGGGAGCAGCTCTGGGTCGAGCTCAGGCGCTACTGCACCGACACCAGGACCGACCCCCGGCGGCCGCAAACCAAGGACGTCCAGCTCGAGGTGGTCGCCGGCGGGGAGTTCCTCACGATCCACGAGTACGTCTCCGCCGTGCACCCGTGGCTGATGGGCATGCGCGAGCGGCTGCTGCGCGACCTGGGCATGCAGAACCTCGGGCCGCCGTGGCCGGCCGACTCGGAGTTGGTCGTTGTGCACTTTGGTGCCGGGCCGTTGTACATCCACAAGGAGGAGAGGTGGGCTTCTTCGCGCAGGAAGCGCGACCCTGGGGCGGCTCATCGGTATCATCAGCTGAGCGCGGCCGAGAAGGAGAAGCGCTCGCAGCAGGCCATCGAGAGGCAGCTGGCGAGATCCGCGGCCCGAGCCCGCGAGTTGGAACGGCTCCGCCAAGAGGAGAACAATTAACATGGCCTGATCTATTGGTGTCTATTTCCGCAGTGGTTCGTCTTCCCACCGTTCCTCATGTCTCGGGGCCTTGGAAGCTAATATCTCGGACAGAAAATCACATTTACCGCTCTACTCTGCTTCCTCTCTTCTACCGTTTGACTTCAAATTCGGACGTCCCACAGCATCGAGGCCACCAGCTCCGCGCAACTCCATGCCGTTATCTACAGGAGGCTTCTCTCTTAGCAGTACTTGCAGGCACCCGACGGGCAGTATCCGTGGCTGCAGGTCAACTCGCACAGGTCCTTGTAGTACCCCAGCTCGTCGTCGGTGATGTTGTCATCCGGGCAGCCGTGCTTCCCCGTCAGCTCCGGGATGCTATCGGACGGCCGTTCCGCCGGTCCCGTGCAGACGCAAGCGCCGGCGGAGCAGTGGTTGAAGTCGCAGCTGTACGAACACAGGCCCTGCAGGTTGTCCGAGATGCCCGGGGCGTTTGAGCCGGCGGTGCAGGCGGGCGATGGGGCCTCCGTGGAGGTGCTCGTGGCCGAGGTTGTCACGGTTCCCGAGGACGCCGTCGTCGAGGTCGAAACGGCCGCAGACGTCGTGGACGACGCGGACGTGGGCACGGCGGACGTCGAGTCCGACTCGCAGATTCCAAACTGGTTCTGGCTGTATGGATGTCAGTTTTGCCACATGATATTGGTGGGCCATCAAAGACTCACCACCCTCGCTCGACAGTGCAGTCGGCCGGCTTCTCGCCGCACACGCCGTTCACGTTGCAGCACCGCCCCCACTCGGCCGAGCACCTCATGCCCCCGGCGCAGACGCGGTTGCCGTGGTTCTGGCCGCAGGTGCCGTCGGTGCTGTAGACGGTGTCGCCCACGCAGTCGCCCTCGTAGCAGGTGCCGGGGGCGCGGTCCTCCCTGGAGAAAGGGGGGATGTCAGTCCTTGGTTTCGCTACAACGATCTGTTGGCGTGGTGAAGGTTCACTTACTCCGAGTCGCCGCAGGTCCACGTCTCGGAGTTGCAGCACTGCTTGTCAGTGCCAAGGCAGGTTGCGTCGTTGTGCTTGGGACCGCAGAAGCCATCCGAAGCTCTGACGGGCTCGATGACTGGGCAAGGAAAAACGAAGGTCAGTCGACTTCACGTCTGGAGGAACGTCTGCCCTGGTTCAAGGGGGAACGGAATCGGGAAACTTACAGCCGTCGACGCAGTACTCGGCCAGCGGCTCCATGTTGCTGCAGTCATTCTTGAGGCCCGGGTTCAGAAAGAAGAACTGCTCGTTGGTGATCTCGTAGCGGGCGGCCAGGTCGGAGCACGTGAAGGAGCTGACCTCCTCGGGCGTGTCGCCCCAGTACCGGCAGCTGATCTCGCCCGGCTCGACGGCGACGGAGGTGCCCTCGGTCGGGGCAGGGTCGGCCGGGTCGTCTGCGGCGGCGAGGCGCATGAGGCTGTTCCACGTGTATGGCTGGCAGTCCTTCCCGTTCTGGGCCGAGGAGAGGCCGGCGAAGAAGGGGGACGAAGCGACGGCCAGCCAGAGCGTGGCGCGCGAGGCCGCGGCACCGAGATGGAACGACTTCATGGTTTTTCTTGTCTCGTGTTGTGCCTGTGCCTGGGAGACTCGGGAAACTGAAAAGAAGTCCTGTCGATAGTGTTCAGACTTCGAGGCTCGGGAGGGCTCGGCTTCGTAGTTAAGAGGGCCCGGCCAGAGTCGAGAATCGAGGTCAATTACGCCGCTCCATGCGGCATCGGATCGTACGACCTGTTGAACCCTGACGATCCCGCCTCGGCGGCCCTACATGCCATAAGAAGTAAGTGTGCTTATGGCGGGGTTTTCTTTGCAGTCTAACTTTCTTTTCTCATTTCTTTCTCTTTAGACCCCTGAGACCCCTCTTCGTTAGGAGTCAACAACCAACACAAGTAATGGAACATCGGGAAGGCATGTGATAACCTAGGTAGCTTAATACAACCACAGGGTCCCGTTTACTGCAGGGTCTTTTTCCAATTTTCCAGAGTTCTTACCAAAGTCCCTTTTCTCCCAACAACACCATCGGAGATGTTATCTGAGCGAGTCAATGCTTCCTAGCTGGGCTGACCTGCGAGACTCTTATTTTCAACATACCGACTCCAGCTTACGATCTATTATGTCCATGATGACGTACTCTGAGAACTAAATTCGAAGCGGAAAAGAGGGTCGACAACAAGGTACTGTATTACTACATCTACCTACCTAGACCAGTGACTAACAACCGGCGAGAACGCTGAAGAACATCGCCACCCTCACCTACCGGCATATCTACAGGCTGTGCCTCAAAACTCGAACCACCTGAACCACCGAGGTCATGTATGCACCTCGGGACCGCCGGCCCCTTGCATGAGATGGGATCAAGGCCCTTACCCGGAGCGTGCCGTTTCCGCCTCTGCCGCGCGTGCATTGAGATTACCCAACGGGACGAGACGGGATTGAACGCGGAGCATTTGCCAAGCTCAGAGGCGTGGGAGCTTAGTATTACATATATTGGCGAGTGTCCTCGGCAGGTCTGGCGATGGAGGGAGCCCAGGACCACCAGGCCCGACTAGACGAGAGCAACTGCAGAGGGCTTGATATCATCGACAAGCCGCACGCGGCTCCTTGTCAACAACATCCATCACCATGGCCCTGTGGTACTCGACGACGGCCCTGTGCCTCGCCGCGCTGCTCGCCCTGGACGAGAATCACGGCCAGGCCAACGCCCAATACCACCAGTCCTTTAACCCCGTACGTCTGACAAACCCCGTGACCAACGCCATATACGACGCCTTCGCCTAGTAAGTCCCTCTCCTCTCGTCCTCTGCCTCGGCCTTGGACAGTTGAGCATGCTGAATACTCACGGCCTCTCAGCAGAGCCGTCCCGGACAACCGGCTGCCCTTCCGCAACGTCATCGACCTCGGCGACGAAGCCGTCTATCTTTACTGCAACTGCTATTACATGGGCAACATCTGCGACAACGCCCGCATCTTCCTGAACACTCCCCGAGGACAAAACCTTCACGGAGCCCTCAGCATACCCCCCGGCGTGTTCACTTACGACTTCGACAGCGGCGATTTCACCTACACGCGCTCGAACCAACGCAGAGGTCGTTCTTGCCCCGGTACCTGGAACAGTAACAACAACCGCTGTCCGGAAGCAAACGGCCAGCGGAGGCCGTGGCGGCATGACGGTCAATGGTGGACCACAGACCTCGAAAACCGCACCAGCGGGTTTTCCACGCTCAAACACCGGCGCGATGCCAACAACAACATTATCACGAGATCTCAGATCATGTACACTTGCGACGAGTTCCCCCCCCCGCCACCTGGATCGAGGGCGGCGATGACTGGCTCAATAACCAACCCGCCAACACCAGGTGCGCCGGCCAAGCCTGCTTCGACATCGGCGGTCAGGCCAACAACAACGGCGTTTCTGTCAAGGCCGAGCAGGACTGGCAAGGCACCTCCCACGGGGCTCTGCGCAACCTCCTTCTCCGCCGCATCCGACTCCGCGCGGCAGAGTTCCCGTGGCACGACCCGAACAACCCGAAGCCGGACTTTGCCTTCTTCCGCCTCGCCCTCGTCGACCAGGGCCCCGACGGCATCGCCGCCACCGTTTTGATGTCCGACTTGGACACCGGCGTTGATGACCACCACGAGTACATCTACCAGCAGAAGAGGCGCGGGCTTAACGTCACCGCGGACGAGGAGGACCCGGACGAGCCGACGCGCGTGCCCCGTTCTCGTTACGGGCCCAGCTTCGAGGAGGTTCTGAAGCGGGCGCGCCACGTCCACCACATCCCGGCTATCTTCAACGAGACCTCCGCGGTGCCGGAGTGGCCCGACTTTCGGGACGGGGCCACCACGGCGATGGCTGGCATGAACATCATCAACAACGGCAGCACACCTTCGCGTCGCCCCGAGACGGCGGGACAACAGCAGAAGGAAACCAAGACACCGGCAGCCATGCCCAAGCGTCAGGACACCCCGTCAGGAGGCAACGACACGAAGCCTCTCCTCAGGGTGGCGTCCTCGGGCGATCTCGAAAAGGCCCGCAGCATCGTGGACGCCGCCATCGCCGCCTGGCCAAGCTCAACAAGGCCCGTCTGGCAAGCCCGCTGTGCAACCAGTACAAGCTCCAGCCCGGCACCGTCATCGGAGGAGCGACCTCCAACGGGAGGCGCCGTTCCCGCCGCGATGACGCGCCGCCTCCCCCGCTCCTCGAGATCACCGACGAGATCGCCTGGGCTGCCGCGCTCCTAGCTGAGGCCGATGCCGAGGCGCCCGCGGGCGGCGTCAAACTCCCCGGAGCCGGCGTCAACGGCACCCTCCCCGGCGTCAACGGCACCCTCCCCGGCGTCAACGGCACTCTCGCCAGCCGTAAGCTCACGCGCCGGGCCACGGGATCGTACTGGATGGAGTCCATCGCCCGTAAGGGCACCGTCCCCTGGGGGGATGACCCCTCGTACGCCGTGTTCCGCAACGTGCTCGACTACGGCGCTGCCGGCAACGGCGTGACCGACGATACTGCTGCCATCAAGAAGGCTATGAACGATGGCCGACGCTGTGGTGAGAAGTGCAACGGATCAACGACCAAAAACGCCATCGTCTACTTCCCGCCCGGCACGTACCTCATCTCCAGCACGATACCCCTCCCCTTTGGCACGCAGGTGATTGGCGACGCCATCGACCGCCCTGTGTTGATTACCTCCAAGTCCTTTGTCGGTCTCGGCGTGCTCTCGACGGATGAGTACACGGGCGGTGGCACCGGCCCCGACGGGCACGACCAGCAGTGGTACGTCAACACGGCCAACTTCTACCGCCAGATCCGCAACGTTATCATCGACGTCCGCCCGGCGCCGCCCTCGCAGGATACGGCCTGTCTGCACTACGAGGTCGCCCAGGCCACCAGCATGCAGAACGTTGAGCTGCGGGCCGGCGCTGGCCAGAAGGGCCTGTTAGCTGAGAATGGCAGCGGCGGTGGCATCTCCGACGTCACCTTAGTTGGCGGCGACGTCTGCGTGTACGGCGGCGAGCAGCAGTTCACAGCCCAGCGGCTCGTGTTCAGCGGCTGCGACGTCGGTGTTCAGGTCAATTGGGACTGGGGCTGGGTATGGAAGTCGGTGACCATGACCGGCGTGAAGACGGGCTTCAAGTTCGTGCCTGACTACCCCGACGGCAACATCGGCTCGTCGCTGATCATGGACTCGTCCTTCACCAACGTCGGTACCGTCGTTGTCATCCAGCCGCCGTCATCAAACACCGGGTCCGGAAGCACCGGCCTTGTGCTCGAGAACATCGCCATGTCTATGTGGCGTCACCACCGCCGTCGCCGACACGGACGGCCGCTCCATTCTCGCCTCGTCGGCCCGGGTCGACGAGTGGGTCCTTGGCCCCGTGTACTCGGGCTCGGCCGACGCCAGCGCCCGAACCTTCTCGTCCGGCGGCAAGATCGGCAATTACCGCAGGGATGGCTCACTGTTGGATGGGAAGGGTGCCTACTTCGAGCGTCCCAAGCCGCGGTACGAGGACCGCGGGGTGGGCGACTTCGTCCACGTCAAGGACTTTGGCGCCACGGGCGACGGTGTGACAGACGACACGGCGGCCTTCCAGCTGGCCCTCGATTCCAGCCAGGGCAGGATCTTGTTCCTCGACGCAGGCTCGTACATCCTGAAGAGCACTGTGACGGTGCCGGCGGGCGTCAAGCTGGTCGGCGAGACCTGGTCGCAGCTCGTGGCCCGGGGTCCGGCCTTCTCGGACGAGACCAAGCCCACTCCCATGCTGCGCGTGGGCCGCACTCCCGGCATGGTCGGCAACGTCGAGATGCAGGACCTCATCTTCACCACGCAGGGCCCCACGGCAGGCGCCGTGATGATCGAGTGGAACATGGCCGCCGACGCGAAGGGCTCGGCAGCGCTCTGGGACTGCCACGTCCGCATCGGCGGCGCAACCGGCACCGACCTGACGCCCGCCGAGTGCCCGGCCCTGACCTCCGGCATCGCGGCGGGCTGCAACGCCGGCAGCCTGATGATGCACATCAAGCCGGGCGCGTCGGGTTACTTCGAGAACATGTGGCTGTGGGTGGCCGACCACATGATCGACGACCCGGACCTGGAGGACGCCAACAACACCATGGTCCAGAACTCGGTATACGTTGCGCGCGGCCTGCTGGTCGAGAGCACTGAGCCCACCTGGCTCTACGGCACGTCGTCGGAGCACGCCGTCATGTATCAGTACAACTTCCACAACGCCGCGAGCGTCTTTGCCGCCATGATCCAGACTGAGTCGCCTTACTACCAGCCGACCCCTAACTCGCCCGCTTCCTTCACCAATACGGTCAGCCTCTTCCCCGGAGACCCGGACTACACCTGTGCCGCGGGTGATGAGTTCAGCGGCTGTGATGAGTCGTGGGCTGTTATAATGCGTGGCTGTGAGGATATCCACGTCGCTTCGGCCGGATTGTACAGCTGGTTCAGTACTTACACCCAAGACTGCATCGGTGGGCAGCTGTGTCAAAAGGCACTGGTTTTTCTCAAGGGCAACCACGCCAGTGTTCGTTGGAAGCATCTTGTCACCATTGGCGGGCGCCAAGTATATGGTTGTTATGGACGGCAAGGCCATTGCAGCCAAGGATAACCTCAATGTTGACGCGCATCCTTTCTGGTCGCAGATATCGCTGCTCGATGTTACTAGCGACGGCGAGCAGTATAACGATGTCCTCTGGCTTGACCCAGGTATCTGGGACATGGCTCAGCCCGAGTTCTCGTGCGAGCCGCCCTGCCGTGTCAAGATTCCCCCTTATACGGGCGCGACGACGACCATCAACTACCCGATCATGACAGTTAGTGACGGCTCGTGGAAGAGTACCATCACAGTTCGTCCCATGACTTTGTCCAAGATTGGCTTCGAGGTGGTGACGCTTCTCGAGGGCGGTGCCAAAGCGAAGAGAGACGGCGGCGGACATCTAAACCGTCGGGCTTTTGAGGACTTCTGGCCCGTCCCCGCGACGACTGCCGCATGGCCCGCCGTCGTCTACAACGGCCCGGACGGCAAGGCGACAACAACGACCCCCAACGCGCCCTACCCGACGTCGCCCCCGTCCATCGAGCCCGGATCACCGCCGCCGCAGAAGGGCGCGTGGCCGGCGCGAGCCCTCCGGCCGCTCGTCGGTCGCGCATCCGTGGATCCCAACACGGAGCTGGACGACCGGTTCAGGGAGTGGCTCTGCAAGCAGGCCGAGGAGCGGCCCAGCTACTACGACCAGGACATGCTCGACTGCCCGGGCAGGGGTGGCAACAACGGCTCGGGCCAGATGCCCATGGGCGACGGCTGGGACATTCCCAAGATCACGGCCAACGGCACCATGACGCTGCCCGGGCTCTTCCCCTTTGAGGAAATCTTCGACATCCTCGGCCGCGCGTGCGACCTGCCCGAGACGTCGACGACGACGAGCGCCACGAGGACCACGACGGCGGCCTCCCAGCCGACGCAGAAGCCGGTGAAGGAGCCCAGCGCCAGCGGGAACAAGGTCAACTGCTACAACAACGGGCGCAAGATGACCAACGTGCGGATGCAGAATGGCATCAACTCGTTCTGCAGGAACATCGGCTCCGACGCCGGCGCCTCCGTGTCGAAGCGCGGCGTCCTGGGGGGCAGGGCCACCGGGCAGCTCACGGGCGGCTACAAAAAGGACTCGGCCAAGCCCTTCAACGGCGGGGAGGAGATCAGCTTCAGCTTCGAGGTCCTCGACGGCTGCGCGTGGACGTTCGACATGGACGAGTGCGTGCGGTACATGAAGACGCCCGTCGACAGCTGCAACTGCGGCGGGGAGAACGGCAAGCAGGGCGGCTACGGGAAGAACAACTGCCTCAAGTGGAAGACCGACCCCAATCGCTCTTGATGTTCCCGAGGCGGGGAACCTTTTCACCGGACAGCCTTTGTGTGAGCACGCGTGTTGTGCGTGCGTGTTTTGTTTCAGGTTCTTTGTAATCTGTTGTACATACTTCAATTCTTCTCTTGCATTTACAGTCTTACAACTCACTGTATCTTCTCTTTTGTTCCAAAAAGGTCGTTTCAAAGTATTTCTGTGTATGTATGTCCTGTTGGTATGGGTGAAATAAGTTGATGTTCAGTTGTGTTCATTTAACGTTGAGGTTTAGAAGCATTTGCTATGTTGTGCCTGGGAACTAAATGTTAATGATACACTTCTGAGGAAACATGAATCCCTGGAATAAAACCTGCTCCATCTTCGCGAACCTCGGGATGATCGGTGGCTGTCAAGGAATCCAGATATTTGCCCGTAATAGTGGTCTGTCAACCGTATTCTATATCCGACGTTCTATCTTGAGCTACTTGCTTATGCTCCGTCGATCACTGACCGGGATTTGTCCTGCGGCCTAATCCATCCTTTCAACTCTCAAGTTCTAATCATCTGAAAACCGAGGTATCTTGAAACAGCGATACCATAGTCGAAGGCAGACGGTTACCATTACCGCGGGAACCAAAGGAGACACCAATCAGGTCGCTTAAGCTTGAGCAAGCATGACCGAGGAGTTTCTCCCCCAAAAAGCCACCTGCCTCGGCAGAAGATCGGTTTGCTTTGCAATTTTCGCGTTTGTTCGCAACTTCTCCCGCTGACATAATAGATCGTTGGCACAGATCGTCCCTTCGCAACAAGGAATCCCAATGAATCGGAAGACTTCGGGGACACACCATGCAACGCCTCTACACTAGTGAGTATCCAGAAACATGGGCCACGTCAAGTTTGACATCCCGAACGCCCTTGGTTGTGTCGCCGGCAAAGGTGGCAAGAAACACGGAATCGTTTGCCTTTCGATTCGGGCGACGTGAGGATCTGACAGGGCCGTTTTAGCTCGATCCTCGGGCAGGACATGAAATCCCTCCAAACTCTTCGCTTCCTTCCCCTGCAGCTAGCCTTTCGCCTTGCTTCTCACACGCACTCGCACGGTTGCTCTTTTCCAACACCTCATCGTCGAACCCGCCACCTCGACCGACGACAGGAGCAATAGGCACAGTGCCTAAAGGCAAAAAAAAGCCTTTAGTAGGGCAAGTGAGGCACGGCCTAGCGTGTGCGAGGTTTGCCGCTTGTCCGGCCCGAGCGCGCGTTCTGAGGGTGACGGGATTCCCTCCCACGGCACCTATTTGACACGTATAAGCCACGGTTGCTCAGACCCGTCAGCTGCCAAACGCAAGATACGCTCTGCTTGCGCAGGGCCAAGACACGGCCGGCCACGGTCGTCGCCTTGAACGAATCGACACCACGTTTTGGAGAAGAGGCGTGAGATCCTCCAGCTCGAGAGGCAAAAGCAGTGTTGCGCAGGATGGCAATCTTGGGAGTGAGATGAGGTTTCTGAAGGTGTTGGAATGGGCTTAGAAGTTCTGCTAATCCTCCCGTCTAACTGAGTGACAGTGACGGGATCCTTAGGGATCTTCATGGACAATCTTGAATACCGTTGAGGCCAAAGCCTTGGGAGGCTCATGCCAGGTCATGAATCATCGTTGTTCTCGCAATAACCCCTTTGCAGCGGAAAACAGTGCCACCCACTGCCGATATATCCATCGCAGCAGCGGGAACTTGCACCAACCCGAACACCGCCCGAGGATTGCATGGTGGCGTTTCTCCTTGATAGCCGCCCGTCCCAGGTCTGGACTGCCGTCGCGGCCTGCAGGCTGGTCTGAACCCGACCTCGCATGCTCAGCTCAGCCGGGCCCGTCTGCCGGCCCGGGAAGTACAAGCGCGCATCCCGTTCCACCCACTTGCGCCTTGAGCGCGCGCGCGCGCGACTGCAAGAGGTCTGACACTTACATGTCGTCGAACGAACGGTTGACCCAGGCAGGCGGCGACGAAACAGCACGCCCCGGGACCGACTTGCTCGACGACCGAGGCCGCGCAGCGACGCCGCTCACTCCTCGCCTTCAGCTTTGCCTGGAAACATCATCCCATCTTGCCGCTCAATCCGAAAAGATTGAAACGGGAACGCCCATCCGGGCTCTTGGTACCGCCGCCTGCTCGATATAAAGATCTGGCGATGGTACATGGATCATGGCGGCAGAGTGCTCCCTCGCAGTGCAAAAGTCCATTCCGGTTCTGAAATCTGAAGGCTAAAGCGCGGGTCATTCCCGAACGACACGACCGTGCTCCATCCGAGTCTAATTGTGAGTTGGCCGCCTTTCCCCCATCCTGCACCGGTCGTCCACCTTATCTAAAAGGTGCGATCGGGCCGTTGGAAGTCGATGTTTCTGGAAGACCCAGTTGTTTGCTTTCCTCCCCCCCTCTTCCTCCTTCCTTCGTTTTACTGATAATCCTTGACAGTGGTGATAGAAGCATAGCTTGTGTTTCGTGAGTCTTGTCCCATCCCTTTCTTTCTCGTATTCTTAGTATCGTCCCCCTTGCTTGTTTCCTTCAGTTTGGCTTCAAGACCCAGTTGTCACCAGTCTATTAACGCAACGGCTACAGGGGTTGTGCCTCCTCCATCCGGCCGTTTTCCGGTAAACCGCTTTCGCCCGAACGTCTCCTCATACGACAAGCACCATGAGGTCTTCGCTCACCAGGGGCGTTGTGTTCCTTCTCTACGGTCTCGCGGGAGCAGTTCCATCGCCAGCTTCGGAGGATGGCCTTTCCAAGAGGCAAGGTGCACAGCCGTCAAACCCGGCAGCACCTCCTGCCGATAATGGGCCAAAGTCCTGCAACACTGCCAGCAACAGAGCGTGTTGGACCGACAATTTTGACATCAACACCGCCTACGAGGAGAAGGTTCCGGACACGGGAAAGACTGTGAAGGTACACTTGAGATGCGAATCCACGATATTCTTAACACTGGCAGGCCGCTGACTTGGTGATAGTATGATTTCGTGCTCACGGAGCATACGTCGTTCACTGGAGGAGATGGAATGACGAAGAACTCGGCCATGCTTATCAACGGTTAGAGAGTACCCATGACGCCCGTATTTGACATCTGCTGACGAACTCGTATAGGCCAATTCCCAGGTTTGTCTCACCAGTAGGCACCGAAATGTTTCAAAGCTGACCGTGAATAACTAGGCCCGACGGTTGTCGCTGACTGGGGTGACAATGTCGAAGTGAGGATCGTCAATAATCTGAGGACCAACGGGTGAGTGAGACAAGCAACCTCATTATGAACTGAACTGACTCAAGACGAAACTAGAACATCAATTCATTGGCACGGTCTCCGTATGTTGAACAACAACATTAATGACGGTGTCAATGGCATCACTGAGTGCCCCATTGCCCCCGGGTCGAGCAAGACGTACAAGTGGCGAGCAGAGCAGTACGGATCGTCATGGTATGTTCTCACGCAGCCCGTCGTCTTTCCTGTCTAACATTTATATTTCAGGTACCACTCTCACTTCTCGGACCAGTACGCCAATGGTATTGTGGGTGCTATTCAGATCAACGGTCCGACGTCTGCCAACTACGACGAGGATCTGGGTGTCTACACGATCACGGACTGGTACTACAAGGGCGCGGACGAGATCCGGTCTACCTTCAACGCTCCTGCTGCTGTCCCTGCCAGCGACAACATTCTTTTCAACGGTACCAACGTCAATAAGAACGGCAACGGGAACTACTCCCGCGTCACGCTCAAGCCCGGCAAGACTCACAAGATCCGCCTCATCAACATGTCTGTCGACAACACCTTCACGGTGTCGCTCGTTAACCACAAGATGAAGGTTGTCAACACCGATTTGGTTCCTGTCAAGCCCTTCGAGACGGATTCTTTGTACCTCAGCGTTGGCCAGCGTTACGAGGTCCTCATCGACGCTGACCAGGATGCCAAAGCCTACTGGTTTAACGTCTCTTTCCCTTCCAACAGGCTCTGCGGCACGTCCAACATCAACAAGCCGGCTGCCATCTTCCAGTACGAAGGTGCCTCCACCAATAGCCTCCCCAAGGACGCGGGCAAGGCACCCACCGACGCCCAGTGCCAGGACAAGACCGACTTTGAGCCCGTCTTCAGCGTCGATGTTGATCAGTCTGGGTTCCAGAAGACTTCAGACAACTCTCTGGACGTTACGGTCGACACTAGCAGGACGACCAACCAGCAGCAAGTGTACTGGAAGGTGAATGGCCAGAACATGGACATCGACTGGGATGAGCCCACGTTGTCGTACATTGCCAGAAACAACGACAGCTACCCGAAGGCGTATAACGTTTTCGAAGTCCCCAAGGACAACAAGGTGAGTTATCACGCAAGAACATGCAAACAGTGAGTGCTGACAAGATGTAGTGGGCATTCTGGGTCGTTGAGAACTTATTCCCTGCTCCGGTAAGTCCTGTCGCCCACGTCACACGCCTCCCAGTAACTAACAAACAACTCAAGCATCCCATGCATCTCCACGGCCACGACTTCTACGTTCTCGGCCACTCCGAGCCGGCGTCCAGCGGTCGCGGTGATGGTGTTCGCTTCAATGCGCAGACGGACACGTCCAAGCTGAACTTCAAGAACCCGACCCGCCGCGACGTCACGCAGCTGCCCGGCCGCGGCTGGCTCGTCGTGGCCTTCAAGACGGACAACCCGGGCGCCTGGCTCTTCCACTGCCACATCGCGTGGCACGTCAGCCAGGGGCTCAGTGTCCAGTTTCTTGAGCGCAAGAGCGACATCGCCAACACCTTCAAGATCAACGACATTGATGACAACTGCAACACTTGGGGCGATTACGCCGGCAACGCTCCTTACCCGCAGACGGACTCTGGTCTGCGCAGACGTCTTTAGGAGTTGTAAGGCCCGTTGGCATGAGATTTGTCTTGCTGGTTGCAAGTGTCGCGAGTTAATTTGTTAAATGACCTTTTGAATCATGGAGCCCGTTGAGAATGGAGGAGTGTTTGTGATGGTTATGGCATGTCACGAGTAGGGACAAGCGGGCGCATCATAGATAGAGCTAAAACAACTTGTCTTAATTTGATCGTTTTGCCAATTCTCTCATAATTATCTGCTTGAGAAATTGCCGTGGTGTGTTCGAACGATTGACAGAAATGCAAGCGTTACCCACAATTGATTTGGTTTGCAGGGTTCCTCGTCTGGATCCATGAAGTATACTCATTCACTCACTCACTGCAACCCCTCAACATCTCTAGACAGGGATTTCGTCTGACATACACTACATCTTAGCCATGCGCTTAGCCATGGGGGGTCGCTAATCACGAAATGGCAATTCGACGTATAAATACAACCACTCTAGCTGCTAGCGAGGGCTACATATCCCGCATCAAACCCCCTTCATGCTCCCCTCAACTGACCCTCTTGTGTCGTCGACTCAATTCTGATACTTCTTACGACATCATGTTTGGAGAGCCGTCTGCATCGCTCACTGTCATGGGTGTTGTGACAGCGGGTGCGATTTTCATTACTATCTACATCTACCGAACCCTAATTCTACCAAGGCCTCTTTACGGTATTCCGTACAAGAAGCGCGCAGTTAGTCATCCGCGAGATGATGGGCTATATCATGCGAACGAAGCGAATCTTCCGCTGGCTTACATCTCTCACAAGCCGACATCAGAGCGCCATTTACAGGTCTTCATCAAGCCCGCATCGCTGCCTTGGGTATTGGTCACCGACCCGTTCGAGTCTCAGGACATCTTACTACGGCGTACGAAGGAGTTTGACCGAAGCAGCTTTTTTGGTGAACTCATCGGCGGTATCCTCCCAGAACAGCACATCCAGTTCCAGTCCGCTAATCTGCGGTTCAAAAAGCCTCGCAATCTTATCAACCATTTGATGGCCCCGACCTTCATCACGCATGTCAGCGCACCTGAGGTCTACAAGTCCATCTCTACTCTGATCAGACTGTGGAAGATCAAGTGCGATCAGGCGGGAGGCCGCCCCTTTCCAGCCCACCACGACATCACATACACGGCGCTAGACTCCATATTTGCGTCTTCGTTCGGGTTGCCCGAGGCGCAGAGCATCACGATCCAGCAACTCAAAGCGGTGCAAACAACGGCCCAAAAAGCATACGAAACTTCCACCGAGATCGTCTTCGCTGAGGGCGAAGTGCCCTACCCTTTCTCGGCCATTCTCACACTGTCGAACTCGGTGACGGATACACAACTGTCGCCAGCCCCAGTGCTCACTTCCTGGGTTATCGTACATGCGGAGGGCTATTGCAGCCAAGGAAAAGTACATCAGGGACAGGATCGATGAGTCCATGAGCCTGATTGAAGGCGGGAACACCGGGCCGCGGAGCGCGCTGCATTCGGTATTGCTCCGAGAAAGGGAGCTCGCCCAAAAGGAGAGTCGCAAGCCCGACTATCACAAGCGCTCCATCTTCGACGAGTTCTTCGGCTTCATGATGGCAGGACACGATACGTCAGCTACTGCAGTGGCTTGGGGCGTCAAGTACCTAGCAGACAACCCGGACTGCCAGGATCGGCTGCGCGAAGCCCTGCGCGAAAGTCTGCCCCAAGCCAGTCAAGAACGAAGAGCTCCGACCTGCCAGGAACTTCTCAAAGCGCATATTCCGTATCTTGACGCCGTCGTGGAAGAGATCCTGAGACACTTCGGGCCGATCGCTTTCGTCGTCCGCGAGGCTCTCTAAGACACGCTCGTCCTGGGTCGTCACATACCGAAGGGCACCAACGTCTTCCTCATGGCAAATGGCCCTGGCTACCTGCAACCCAATATTCCACTCTCGGACGACGATCGAAGTCCCGGAGCCCGTCTCTGGCAGAGTAAGAGTCTTACCGGCGTCTGGGACGACGCGGACATTGCTGAGTTCAAACCCGAGAGATGGCTCAAGGAGAGGGCGACGACGAATGATTCTTCTCACGATGCGTCGATGGTGTTTGATCCTATGGCGGGGCCAACACTGGCCTTTGGAGCAGGCCCACGCGGGTGCTTCGGCAAGAGATTGGGGATGCAGACGCTCAAAATCGAGTTCGCGCTGATTGTCTGGCATTTCCACCTATTATCGCTCCCGGAGGAGCTCAAAAGCTACGAGGGAATTCAGAGGTTCGCGAGAGAGCCTCTGCAATGCTATGTTCGCCTGAAGGAGGTCGAATGGTAACAACTTCAACTGGAAGAACTTGGCTTTGTAATTTCATGACTACCTGACATGGAACTTTGGGTTTGTTATTTAGTTTTGAGAGACGACTACCAGCATGCCGTCACCGTAATGAAGAGAGTCGGTTGTAAGTATTGCAACAATGGCTCATATCGTATCCTGTCAATAGACAATATACTCGGCCAGTATTCTTTGATCATTAGGATACAATGCCTTTCTATAACGGAGATACAAAGACCGGAAGCAAAGATGAAAGGGACCTCAATGCTGTTTGTGGGAAGGGAGAAAGGAGCAATCTTTGTTCACAACAAACAGCTAGAACATACTCGCATTGTACAGATCAGGAAGTTGATGCCGTTGATAAGCAGTAAACCTGGTATCAGTCATATGTGCTGTTCCAGAGACCGTTTTTAACATCATATACTCAGTGAAATCCACGCCTCGATGGAACTATATCTCGTCAGAATCATCCAAACCCCTCCTCTGAAGGCTCTTCGCATTGCTACTAACATCCCTTTCATTAGTACCAAAAGCTTTGTATACTGAACGACCGCACCCGAGAAAAGGTATCAACCACGCAATTACTCAACTCACTAGTTCCAAGAAAGCACCTCGGCATGGATTATAGGCCCGAAATCCACTCGGACTCGACTTTGGCTCTGTACAGGCTCTACTTTGGCGACGAGATTTTCGAACACTTTAGTTCCCACCTGAACATTCTCGAAATGCAGAGACATGGTATGACACACATGTTTATCGCCATCGCGCAGCCACTCTATCTGCTACGCGAGGAAGTCGCCATGAGAATCCAGCTGAGCCGGTTGGGGGAGAACCAGTCGACGCAACATGCAGGTAGGATCCGCACGGCTCTGAGAGTCATGAGGCGGCTGGCCGACGGCTCGAGCATCCAGTCGTGGTGGCGCTTCTACCGGCGAAGTTCGCGCGATACCCACCACACGCACGAGGCGCAGCTCTCCAGGGCAGAGCTCTTCCTCGGCGTCTTCCCGGACCGCGACTGGCTGAGCGGGCTCGCCAGCGATCCCCTCCTCTACTTCCGCATCCAGCAGAATCTCTACAGCTTGAGGAACAGGACGCCGACGCCGACCCGGGTCATCGACGACCAGCTGCGGTGGAGCCTCCGCGCAGACTACATCGTGGCCAACATCCCGCGTCTCCGGCGAGGCGGGCGGCAGAGCTGTCTTTCCTTTTCGCTTGAGGACTGGAAGGACGCCGTTCCGGCCCACCTGGATCCGACGCGCTTTGTGAAGTTTCACGTGCTACTGCCACTGATCTTTGACGCACAGATATTTCCGTCCACCGTCGTGATGTCCGATGCCCACTGCCCGCTTGTAGACGACTTTGTGCCTTGGCCAAAGCCATTCAGGGCTACCCGCCGGGCCGGGGAGTATCTAGCCAGTCGCATAGTTGATGCGGACATTCCATTCGGAGAGTGGACCGAGATCCTGGTGGAGATGAAGGCTCTCGTGGACAGGTTGCGCGATTCTCACAGCGACGAGAGAGTCTGTGAAGCGCGGGAATTGCTGTAAATACTTACGACTCAAGATAAACTTCGAACACCGGCAAAGGTTCAAGCCCATGTACATAATGGTCACCCTTTTGATTTTGGTGGCGTTTTTGGCTCTGTTAGGCTTCTAGGGAAGGAGTCACGAAGGCTTAAACTCAAAAGCTTCAGCATTTCTATTCAGGCCCTAAACCAATTCCACAGATGAAAGTGATTTGCCCTCTTTCAAACTTTACGACATCTATATATATGTGGTCCATTTCTTACCAGATGACGAATACACCTTTCGCAAACCCAACTCAGAGTTCTGTCACAATGCTCTCCATTCAGATCGTGTCCGACCTCCATCTCGAATCCGTGGGCTACGACTACCAGATCACGCCCAAAGCACCATACCTTGCATTATTAGGCGATATCGGCCTCGTCTCCGATAGAGAATACATTGCCTTCCTCGACAGGCAGCTCAGCCAATTCCAGGTCGTGCTCCACATCCTCGGCAACCACGAGCCTTACCGCTCCAGCTGGGACTCAACATGGACCAAACTCGACAAGTTCCAAAAGGAAAACCGCCTCAAACGGACTCAAGACCCCCAAAGCTCAACGGGAGAGTACGTGCTCCTCTACCGCGGAGAGCACAGCATTCCGGAGACTAAAATCACGATACTGGGCTGCACGCTGTTTTCTGCGATTCCAGGACACGCCATGACGCCTGTCAGTAACGGATTGAGCGACTTCTTCTCCATCGACGGCTGGACTGTGGAGGAGCAGTGCAGCGAGCACCGAGAAGATCTCAAGTGGCTCAACGACCGCGTCGAGAGCCTAGTGTCGGAGGACCCCGACAGCAAAATTGTCATCCTCACGCACTACAGCCCGACCGCGGATAGTCGGGCTGTTGAAGCACGCCATGCCAACAGTCTTCTGAGGTTCGGGTTTCAGACTGATCTCGCCAATGAAGAATGCTGGACGAGTCGCAACGTCAAGCTCTGGGCATTCGGGCACACGCACTTCAACTGCGACTTCACGGACGAAAAGAGCAACAAGAGAGTCTACACCAACCAACGGGGCTATGATTTCGAAAGGTCTACTGGCTTTCGACAAGACCACGTTGTGAACATAAACTGACGAGACTGTCTCGCGATTGGGGGTGGGGGACTTCTGTTGCGAGAACTACGTCGGCCGTGCACATACTCATTCGTAGTCAGCGGAGCCGAGTCCGAAATCTGAGGCTTGTAGCTGTTCACAGCCTGTGAGCCTCTGTTACCAAGAGAACAACACAGCAGTGGGGAAGAGGGGCGTTCCGATGCGACATCAATTCGCTCCGGTCCATTCGGTCATCGAAGTCCCCTGACCTTTAAGAAATTAGTCCCATTGAGCGACTCCATTGACCGAATGTTTTGAATCGGCGATGTGAGAGCAAACTTTTCTAGACCAATATCAACCAAGCCGTAGTAATAATAACACGGAGCAAACCATCCCGAGCATGTCGCGGGTACATGACGTCATCCTATCTAACGTGGAGGTCGATTGGACGCATTTAGTCTTAACTGAGCCACGTTGTGGCTTTTCTTGTCCGTCTGATGAGTTGAGACCTCGTCTTTGACACGTGGTCTTGAGGGGTCCTGTGGCTGATCATCGATTCATCGTCAACTTCACTTCCGTCCTCAACCGAATGCTCCTTTTCCATACCCGGGGGTGACTCCTGAAACCCCCCAAATGCCTCACAATACCAGCCATGTCCAGTGAATTTCATGCGGCCAAGCGGTTGTTAGGCGCCGGTTCCACGTCGCTGGTGGTATTGTTAGGTCTAGAGCACTCCATGCCTGTCGACGCGCATGAATGATGCTCGTTTCTGGCAGGGAACGCCCTGTTCTACATCTCTGTCATCTTCATCGTCAACACACATGTCGAAGCCGCCTCGACGGCATCCCGAGAACCGAAGTGGGAATGGAAAAGTGTCGTGGCACAACATCAGACGCAGGAACAGCGGCACCCCTTGAACCGCGCCCCGAGAACCCTCTCCCGACGCAAGGAGAATGCTGTCGATAATGACAGCTGTCACCAGGTTGCCCGGCGACAGGGCGAATTTGCCCAGCAATCATCCCACTGCCCCGTCGATGAGATTGCTATTTGACGATGGTCGTCGGGGCGGAGGTCGGCAGCCTTGGGTTCTTGACTCGATCGTATCGCCGCGTCCCCTGGTCAACTTCATCAAGTTGTGTGCGGACGTCATGCGTTGCGAGGTCGAGGGGTCCACCGCGGGCATCATCAAACGAACTTCGGACGAGAGGCCGTCGCTGGTCTCTC
Organism: Colletotrichum brevisporum; assembly: GCA_030770045.1. Classification (NCBI taxonomy): domain Eukaryota; kingdom Fungi; phylum Ascomycota; class Sordariomycetes; order Glomerellales; family Glomerellaceae; genus Colletotrichum; species Colletotrichum brevisporum. Next base: position 9,421,863 of record JAUGSI010000001.1, on the reverse strand, counting down.
CAATCAAGGAGCCAGCGGCTCCTGGACAGAGGAGAATTTCTTCCCATCGACGGGGTTCGGCCGACGAGGGGGTCCCGCAGGTCTGCCCTGGACCGGAAACTGCATGATCGCTGGAGTAACATCACGCAGTACCAGGTTCACCCGACCGCCACTTGGCTGGAACGCGAAAGCTGCTTTGTTATTCCGGGGGCGAGGATGGTATATATCGTAAACTGACGGCCACCCCGCAGCCGAGGTGTGCTGTTTCGACCGGTTAGCCAACGTCTGTAACAAAAGTCAAATCATCTTGAACACGATAATTTCCCACCAAACACCTGGGGTTCTCTCTAAAATCACATCACCGTTTAATCCAATTCCTCACCGACAAACTCCGACTTGCAGAGAGCGCTGCCTCTCTCCAACTACCATCAGATGGCGGCCAAGACGGACGTTGCCACGCTCGTGGCGCAGATGAACGAGGCCCTCGCGTCAATCCACGCGACGATCGAGGGCCTGTCGACATCTGCCGCCGAGAGCGACACGAAGCTCGACGAGCTCGAGAAGAAGCGCGACATGACACTCGCAGATCTCGAGGCCGCCTACAAGAAAGAGCAGGAGGAGCTCGCGGCCGCACGACAGAAAGAGCTGGAAGAGATCACCGAGCAACGGCGGCGAGAAGATGAAGAGCGAGAGGCCCGTCGCCGGAGAGAGGACGAGGAGCTCGCGGCCCGCAAGGCAAAGGAAGACGAGGAGAAGTTGAACACATTCGACACCACAACCCACAACATAGAAGACGAGATGGACAACCTCATGGACAACGTCGAGGAGGAAGCCGCCCAGGTCATCAAGGACGGAGAGGCGAAGTTAGCGGAGTTGGAAGAGAAGAGACGCGTAAGTTTTGCTAGGTCGCGGTGTGGTGCGAGCACGCGACAGGGACTAACTTTGAGACCAGGAACTCAATCGCTTGATCGAGGAGCAAATGAAGGCCGCGTTGCCACCCGTACCAACACGACCAAGAGCGAGAACAATACGCAGGGCGGGAGGCACATTGTCCGGCCAGCCATCTCCGCTGCCAAAACCAGAGACGCCCACCGAGAGGGAGCCCCCGAAACCCGCAGAGGAGGCTGCTCCGGCGTCGCCCGCAGCCGACGAGACCAAGGCCGGCGACGACGCTCCCGCGCCGACGGAGGAGGCACCGGCCGAAGCGCCCGCCGCGGAAGATAAGGCTCCTGAAGGTGACGACTCCCAGCCACCACCTGAAGAACCCGTGGCTGAAAAGAGCGTTGAGGAGCCGGCGAGCACCGAGGAGGCCCAATCTAGCCACGAGACGCCCCCGACTGAGGTAGCTGTCCCTGAAATCGAAGAGGCCAGCAAGGACGAGCCGAGTCTCGAAGAGGCTGCCGAAGAGAATGTTCCGTCGGAGGAGCCAAAGGAAGAAGCACCTCCAGACACCGGAGACGCCGCAGTCGAGGCCGCTGATGCTACCCCTGTAGAGGAGAGGGAGGTTGTCGACGATGACACTTCCGCCTCGAAGGACGCCGTTGAGGAGACGACTACAACAGAGGAGCCACCCGAAGAAGCCACCGCAGAAGCCGCCGTCGAGTCGGCTGAAGCTGCTCCGGAAGTCGAAGAGCCCTCCGAAGCTGAAGAGACACCTGCTGCCGGACAGGCTCCTACTGCCGAAGAGGTTCCTGCTGAGGAGGCATCCCCCGAAGATCGCTCCGCAGAGGCCGTACCTGAGGCGGATGAAGCTCCCTCAGCAACCGACAAGCCGGCCGATGATGCTGCTCCAGCGGAAAGCGAGCCCACGGAGGAAACTCCCCAAGAGGATGTTCCGGCGGCAGAGCCTCAGGTTGAAGAATCTCCCGAAGCCGCCGAACCAGCCTCATTGGAAGAGGATACTACTCCTGAGGAGGTTAAGCAGTCTGAGGAGGGCGGAGTCGACGACGCGCCAGCGGTTTCACCTGCTCCCGCAGACACTGCCACTCCCGATGATCAAGAGAAACCTTCAGAAGACACTACGACCGAGCCAGTCCCTGAGAATGAGGATGATGATACCCCGAAAACGGACGGGGAGCTGGCTGGTGATGCGGTTGCCGAAGAGGCTGATCAGGAGAAGGTCATGCCCGAGTTCTCTTCGAGGGCTGTCGTCGAGGAAACTGTCGTGGAGGAACCTGCTGTCAGGGAGACTCCTGCCGCCGAGACAGTCGAAGAGGTCGAGCAAGCTCAAGAGAAGGAGGAAGCAGTCGAAAGCAATGACGCTCCTGGTGCCATCGCCAAGGATTCTGCCGAAGAACCTTGTCCAGAAGCAGTGACCGAAGAGCAAGCGCCAGAAGATACCACGCCAGCCGACGAATCCCCAGCCAAGGCTGAAGGCCCCGAGGAAGATGCCGCAGTTACCGAGGAGGTTGTCGAAGAGTCACTAGCAGACGACACAGTAGCCGACGAACCCCCCTCGGAACAGGCGCCAGTCTCTGAGGAAGCGCCAGTCTCTGAGGGAGCGCCAGTCTCTGAGGGAGCGCCAGTCTCTGAGGGAGCGCCCTCCAAGGACGAGGTTTCTGGTGAAGAGGAGACTCCTGCAGAGAAAGTCGTGGAATCACAGGAAGAAGATCCCCAGCCCGAGCCCCAGCCTGAAGCAGCCGCAGATGAGTCCATCGTCGAGCCCACCAAGTCCGAAGAAGTCGTTGAGCAAGAGCCCCCTACCCCTACTGCCGAGGGCGAGGCGCCAGCCCAGCCCGACTCGCAGGAGACCCAAGCGGAAGTCAGTGAGCTACCCCCGACAACCACCCAAGAGGAGGAAGAGCATCTGCCAACCACTGCCAGCGAAGATCCTGAAGATGGAGATACCGAACATCGGGACCCTGAACATACGGACGGAGAAGAACTCGCTGGTGGTGTCCCTGACACAGCTGACGACGATTCCGCTCTTGAACCTTTTGACGCCCCCGCCGACGCCCGTGGCGATGACGCTGCCGGGGTGACTGAGGCTGCGGAGTCTGTCGAGCCGAAGGAGGCTGAGGATGTCGTTAAATCTGAGGACCTTCAGGACGCTGCTGTCGAGGATGCTACTGTCGAGGATGCTGCGGTCGAAGAGGCACCGGCTGCTGAAGGGGAGGTACCCTCGACGGAGCCAGAGACCCTGCAGGAAACCGAGGACTCAGGCGACGTGGTGCAAGAGGTCGATTTCCCCACCAAGGACGTTGTCGACACTGTCTCTGAGCATGAGAACACGGCCGACGACTCCGTGGCTGTCGAGACCCGGGACGACGGGGACGAGGGCACTGCCCCTGGACATGTCGACGACGCCGAGACCGCCCCGGCCGAAGAGTCGGTGGGGGCTGTGGAGCCGGAGACCAGCTCTGTTCACGAGGAGGCGGAGGACCACAAGGCCACCGAAGATTCAGTAGAAGTGGTGGTTGCCAATGCCGATGGCCGAGACCTTTCTCCGGAGCCTACCCAGGCCGTGCATGCCGAGGAACCATCTGAAGCTCTGGAAGAAGCTCCAGAGAAGCGAGAACTTCTCGACGACGACAAGCAAGAGTCTTCCTCAGAGTCGAAGGACCCAGATTCTGAAGAGCCACTTGAGCGGCGTCTCTCCGAGCCTACCGAAGCGATCTCGGCGGTCGAGCACACCGTGGACGACAATTCCGACCACGAGGAGACATCGATGCATGACGATCAGGAGAAAGAGGATGATTCCATGGTTGGTGCCAGTCACGAGTCTGCGCAGGCAGAGACGGCCACTGAGCACACCCACCAGGAGGCGGCAGAGACGGAGGCCGAGGACTCTAAGGCTCTCCAACTCGACAACACACACATCGAAGACGACCTGTCAGATGCCAACTTCCCCGAGGACAAGCACCACGCACACGACGAAGACACTCCTCGCGAGGTCGCTGCCGATGTCGAGATTGAGGAGAGCGCCGAAACTGCAGCTGATGAAGACGTCTACCGTTCTCAGCAAGATGCTGGCTTCATGGACCAAGAGGAGCCTCACTTGAAGCACAATCTCTCAGCCATCACTGAGCACACCGAGCCTGCAACTTCGACTGCAGGTGACAACTCCAGCTTGGCGGCTAAAAGAGACGAGGTCCTTCAGCCTGAGTCGATGAGTCGTAGCGTTTTTGAAGTCCCGGACGCCGCCCTCGAGAGTTCGTACGTCACCGAGCAGCCGAGCGTGGTCTTGGATCACAGCCACGTCCAGGACCATGACGACAGCTTCATGCCAAGTGCCAGCGCGTTGGGTCACGCCGACAGCAGCTTCTCCTCAACCAAGCAAGTCCACTTCGACGTCGACAACGAAGACGCTGAGTCGTCGCCGATGCTCAGCGTTCACGAGGACAGCGACGCGGAGGAACCCGTGGAGGAGACATACACCAACCCCTTCGCCAGGCCGAGCACCGTCGGTTATGACAACCAGGCGCAGTCTTCTCCCAATCCGTTCGCTCGACAGCCGGGCTTCGCAACTGAGAGAGCGGTTTCTCCGGCCCCGCACAATCCGTTCGCCTCGAGGTCGGTTGAGAGCCACGACGAGTCGTCGTACAACCCCTTCGCCCGGAGCACGACGAGCGCGGCGGAGGAATTCTTGCGGTCGGCAAGTGCTCAGGGACACCGTGAGCCGACACAGGCTGCAGGTGATTTCTTGCGTTCCGCGAGTGCCCTGAGTAACCGTTCAGAAGACCAAGGCCGAGCGTCTCCGTCCAACCCGTTCGCCAGGAGCATGTCGGCTGCCAACGAGAGTTTCCTCCCGACCGCAAGCACTCTTGGACACCGAAAGGCAGACCTGAATGACGAGCCATCTACCAACCCCTTTGCTCGAAGCATCACTGCAGCCAGCACCGCCTTTGATGACGACGGTGATGACATGTTCGTCGCCAGGTCCGTCGCAGACGACAGCTTCGCTCCTGCAGCCGATGTTGTCGAACGCCGCCAGCCCACGCCTCAGGTTCCGGAGTCGATGTACAACAACCCTTTCGCACGCAGCACTTCGTCTGAAGCGAGCTTCCTGCCTACGGCAAGCACTCTCGGTTACGGCCAGCTAGACGCCTCCTACAACAATCCCTTTGCCGCCGCTCGCGGTGTCATGGGAGGCGACGTCGACGAGACCGTGTTCGACCAGAGCGTTGCTTCGATCGTCAGCGGCCAGTCCCACTTGAGGAGTGGTCTGGAGGACTCCGACGAGGAGATTGAAGGTCACGGCGTTATCCAAGCCAGCAGCCCGCTCTCGGCCAGACATCTCGCCCCGACAACTCTGGACCCCATCCAGGAGCGTTACAACAGCGAGCTGGAAGACATGGACTCCGACTCGGAGGACCTCGAGAGCCTCACCACGTCGCAGCTACTACCCGGTGGCCAACAGCGGGCCCCTGCTCCCATGCCCAGCATCGCCGAGCGCTACCGCCAGGAGTTCGACGACTCGGATCAGGAAGACGACTGGGATTCCAAGATCCCCCAACCGGGCGGAAGCGATACCTTGTTGACGTCGTCGCAGTACAGAGAAAGCCCAGCACCGCCTCCTCGCGTGCCAAGCTCTCACGGCATGTATCAGCAGGAGGCCGAGGATTCGTCTGATGCCGAAGACCATGCCAGAAACTCACGCCTTGCTTCACCTGTGCAGTTCAACACCCTCTCCTCATCACAATACGGAGCAACTCCGACGGCCCCTCCCCCTCCCCCTCCCCGCATGCTGAGCTCACAAGGACAATACGGTCAACAGTTGGAAGACTCCTCCGAGGAGGTCGATAACGAGTGGGATCAAGGTTTTACCCCAGCACAGCCAAGCACCCTTCCGACGTCGCAATTCGAAGCAGCCGCTCCCCGTGCCTCTAGTTCCCTTTCACAGAGCCGATACCACGTGGAGGACTCGGAAGAAGAAGACCAAGGTGTCTTGCCCTCCCAGGCTGCCCACCCCTTCCCGATGGCAACGTCGGGGTACATGGCGACGCCGCCCCCGCCTCCCCCTCCGCCGCGCGCCCCTAGCTCGCAGGCATTCTATCATCAAGAGCAAGCGGCCTCAAGTGAGGACGAGACCCCCTTCAATGAAGACATCGCTCGACCTGGTCAGTTCCCCATTTCATCATCACCATCTCAGTATCAGCATAGGGCAGCTCCGCCGCCACCCCCGCCCCCGCGGGCACCAAGCTCTCAAGGGCACCACCTGCAACAGCTCGAGGATTCCGAAGACGAAGGAGAGGACGACGATTGGGACTCGAACGCCGCTCGGCCCGGCCAGATGCAAATTCTGTCGACGTCGCAGTACGGGGAGACGACCACGCCACCGCCTCCGCCTCCGCGTGCCGCCGCCCACGGCGCACTGGATAGCTACCGTCAAGAACTCGAAGACTCGGACAGTGAAGAAGGAGAAGAAGAGAAAGAGGAGGCGTTGGACTCGAGTGCTAATAGATATGGCCAGACAACGGAAGTGACGGTGTCGATCAACAACCAGTTTGCGGAGAGCATCACCAGCCCGATGGAGGCCAACCCGATGAGAGCAGCAAGCCCCCTGACGTCGACGACGACGATACCGACAATACCGGCAAGAAGCCGGATGAGGGCCCCGAGTCTGATGGGGCCAACAAACCCGACGGAAACACCATTCACGGCGTCGGCACTCAGAAGCAGCAGCCAGGACCTTCAAAGTCATCCAAGAGAAGAAGACGGGGAAGAAAGCGATGATTCATGGGAAGACGTCCACCGGCACGGAGGCGAGGCTGTCCCTCAGGCAGTTCCCGAGTTCGCCTCGCCCGCGCCCACGCCGCAGCTGCGCGTCGACAGCTACGAGCAGCAGTGGCCCAACGCGAGCAACGACCAGATCTCGATGGCGTCCTCGACGTACCTCGCGCCGGCCGGGCCGGGCGACTTCACGGACACCGACTCGCAGGAGTACGCCACTCCCCTGGCTTCGGCCGGGTTCAGCGCGTCCTCGCAGTACACGCAGGGCGCGCTGGACTCACCTCGGTATCCAGAATCGACTGACATGAAGGGCACCAGCTACGACGAGGCACGACAGCCAGCAGAGATCGCGAGGGCTCCGTTTGGCCAAGAAGCAGCGGCACAAGAACACTTGGAAGACTCGGACGACGACAGCGACTACATCGGCTCAGGCTCGGAGGCGCCCATGGCCGCACCCGCGTTCCTCACCCAGTTCGGCACCGCCCAGCATCAAGAAGAGCCCGCCGTGCCAGTTCTGGAGCAGGTCATCGACTCCTTTCACAGCGACGAAGACGACGGTCCCAAGACGGCGGTGATCGACGAACCTCCGACGCAGTACGCGTCTTCCCGGTTCGGGGCGTCGAGTTGGCGGGATGAGCTGCGATCGCCGACGTTGTTCGGAGCCACGAGGCACAGCCGCTCCGGCTCTTTAAGGGAGGAGTTGCAAAAGTCTCTTCACGAAGGGAGCGACATCGGCCATCTATCTCCGATCCAGACCCGGCAGTACGAGCCAGAGGTCCATGTTCAAGAGGTACACAGCCCGGAGGAGACTCACATGTACGGCCAGGAGGCTTTTCCTCAACCGCCTGTCCAAATGTACGGACAAGACCCTTACGCTGCGCAACAAGCCCAGATGCACGCGGATCCGTATAGAACTCAAGACTACGGACAACCTCAGCACAGCCCGGAACTTCAGCAGGCTCATTACGGACAGACATCATCTCTGGAGGTTGAGCTGCAAGAGGCAGAGGAGGACAGCGAGGACGAGGAGCCGGAACAGACAACACCCCATCTGGCGCCTCAGCAAAGCAGTCAAGTGCCCGATGTGAGCCCCTTGACACTTCATCAAGAGGCGCCAGTCACCCCGGCGCGCAGCACGTCGTCGCGCGGTCTCTCCAACAGCAGACACAACCCGGATCGGCCCCAGACGCCGCCCTCTCGAGCCATCGCGGACGAGGATGAGGAGTTCGACCCCGATGCCTTCGTCCCGCGCGACGTGACCAACGTCCCCTGGCACGCCCGCACCGAGTCGGTCCCCTTCTCGGTGCGCAGCCAGAGCACGATCGACTCGATGGCCTCGTCGCCGGTGCACTCTGCCCTGCACGCCGACAAGCACGAGCCCGTCATCCGGGACTCCTGGCCGGCCTCGGCGCACCTCAATCTCACGCGCCCCCGCAACGACTCGACGCTCACCGACCGCTCCTTCGACGACCCGTTCCGGTACGACGGCGGCGGCGCCAAGGCGCTGCACGGCGCGTCGGGGTCCATGGGCTCGGCGTCGGACAGCAGCCAGCCTCGCGCGGGCGCGGGCAGCTCGCCTGGGAGTCTGATCAGCAGGATGCGCGGCATCTTCGAGGGCAACCAGGCAAAGCAGGAGCCGGCCAGCCCCGTGCGGTCGCGGCCGGTCTCGGGGGTCTTTCATCCCGTCGGTCGTGCGAGGGCCAGCAGCAGCGGTCTCGGCGAGGGCGAGGACGATGACAACGGAGGACGCCGCAAGGCCGGGTTCCTCAACGAGGCCGAGGACGAGGTCGACGAGCAGAGCGCGCTGCTCCGAAACTCGGCCGGCGGCCTGGAGGCGAATTGACCACGCTCGGGCGGAGCGGGGCTCACGGTCATGAGGGTGAAGCGGGACGCCGAGTACGACGACGTGGAGGAGGAGGAGCAGGGGCAGTGGCGGAGGCGCAAGTACCGGAAGGACGCGAGCGGCCTCCGGGTGCCGGTCGCGTGGATCGCGGAGGAGCAGCGCGGGCCCGCGGAACCCTCAGGCGAGAGCGTGTTTCGTCTGGCGTGGTTGTTCGTCGAGGGGTGGCGGCAGAAGCTGCGGAAGGCCGGGGACACGGTCGAGAAGAGCCGGTGGGAGTGGGAGATTGACGGCACGACGAGCTTCTGCACGCACAGCCGGGCGTCGAGCATCACCTTTGGTGTTGTCATCGCGGACGCCCGGCTTCGCGTGCCGGAGGAGATAGGCCGGAAGAAGAGGCAGCGCAAGTCGGTGCACTGGGCGATGGACGAGGCAAAGTGACACGACGGTTTACGACTAATGGGACATGGCACGCGTTTACGAACGTTGGTTTTGGTTATGGAATGGACATAGATGTGGTTGTGAGTTGTTATGGACTGAAGATACGATAGGTACGGGTAATGAGATAATGATTTGACGTTTTGGCAACTGAGAATAACTAAATTGCTGTCCCAACCATCTTGATCCAAAGTCAACAAGAACTCGAAGGTAAATAGAGTTGTCCAATGGAAGAACATGTGTCGGAGTTGCATCCCGGGTCCTCCCCGGCAATGCCAAGGTTGCCATCGGCTCTTCTGTACTCTCGGGCCGCATTATCCCCGCATTTCCGATCAAGGATTGGATTCCCATCACGCATCGTCGACTTTCACTCTTACATACCTATTACACCTAAACTCCAACTTCTCGCTTCTCACATGCAATTACATAATCCGCATCCTCGGCCAAACAACATCTGACACGAGCAAGAGTTGCCAGCACCTCGCCCGAGTTGCAGCTTTTGTTGAGACCCAGTATCGACGATTACCTTACGCCCGCACTCGTTTCGAGACAACTCCAAAGCTTGCATGACTGGCCGTCCCGATATCAACAAAGCCAAAGAATATTGTTGGCTCACTAGAATGGACGGAGGACAGTACACCATCCCGGCATATCGATAACGCTAGGAAGCTCTCTCGGCCCTCTTATCCCTTCTTGTATCTTTACCTGATTCAGGCGAGTTGAAGGCAATGTCTCAGCAGCAGCAGCCGGCACCGCAGCAGAGTGACAGCTCGCCTGCCTCTGCCGCCGGTTCGGCGGCCGCGCCCTTACCAAGCGCAATGCGAACCTTCAAGCGCGCCGCCGTCGCGTGCAAGGCTTGCAACCTGCGCAAGGTAAGGTGCACTGTCACGTTATCAGGCCCGCCCTGCGCCAACTGCTCCGTGGATGGGATTACGTGCGAGGTGCTGAGCCGCAAGAGACGCCGGTAGGTTCCGCCGCCGCATCCCAGAAGCATATACATGTTATGTCCTGACGGTCACAAGTAACTCTGACCAACTGCCCGTCAACCCCGGCACGGAGGGCCCGTTGCTCATCGTCCCCCAGAGGGGACAGCCCAGGCGTCGGCTTCTTCTCGAACCGCAGACGTCAGATGCGCCGCCTCTGGAACGCCGAGAAAGCGCGGAGGCTAGACAGAATAGGGACGACAGAGTCACCTCGGAACCTCCTGAGCATAATCGACACGTAGCAACCGGCGTCGAGCCACGGTCACCGACTGTTCCGGGGCTGGCTGATTCGAAATACACAGCTGGACCATCCGCGCCGGTCTCACTGCCTTATGATGCCGTGAGGGCTCCGGGCACCCAGCGCGCCCCGCCGGATCCATCCGACGCCACGGAGGACAGCTCCGCGTATGCTGAGACGCTCGAGGGAGGGAAGAGCCACGAAGATGGCTGTGTGCCCTTCTATCCTGGTAAGCAAACGACCCATCCCTGCCTCTCGGATGCCCTTTGCTGGCGGCAGGAACGGACCTCCCTAACTGGACTCCCCTCGCAGGCGACCAGCGCGGCCCGGCATTCCTGATCGACATCTGTGAGCCCAACAGGTCGTCCAAGGACAACCACTTCCTGGTGCCCATGCCGTCGATCAAGGCGCTCTCGCCGGAGGACGTCAACTACCTGCGGATGAAGGGCGCCTTCACTTTGCCTCCTGCGCGTATCCGCGACGAGCTTCTCCGGTGCTACTTCCACTACGTTCACCCGTTTGCGCCCATTCTCGACGCGAGCGAGTTCATTGCCGAGTACGAGAAGGGGCGGAGGAGTCTCTTGTTGCTCTGGAGCATGTTCATTGCATCAGCAAGCGTGAGCCACCAGGCCGATGTCGATCCTCAAGCCGTCTCGCTAATCTGAATTCCAGTTCATTGACGACAGCTTCTTGACGGAGGATTTCTACAAGTCCAGGAGATCACTCAAGCGGGCGATGTACCAGAGAGCAAAGGTAACCACCTCCAGCTCTAGAGCCTGGAACATACCTGGCGTGAACATACTAACCACAAGCCAGGCTCTGTACGACGCAGACTACGAAAAGGACAAGGTGACCCTGATACAGTCCGTCTTCCTAATGGGCCACTGGTACACTAGCACCGACGACAGGGCGGGTCCATGGCACTGGAACGGCATCGCCATCGGCCTTTCCCACACCATCGGCCTCCACCGCCTCAGCGCGCCGGCGAGCCAGCCAGGCGCCTCCTCGCAGGGAACCAAACCGTTCTGGCGGCGGCTCTGGTGGTCGCTTCTCACCCGGGAGGTGTGGCTCTCACTCGGCCTCGGCCGGCCGATGCGCATCGCCCTCGACGACTTCGACACGCCCGTCCCGTTGCCCTGCGACGCGGACGTGTTATCCCCCGAGGTCGCCGACGACCTCGGCAAGAAGTACCTCCCTGGGGAGCTGAGTTTCCTGTTCGATATCTGGATCGCCTTCGTCGAGCTCAGCGTGGTCCTGGCCAGCGTGCTGGCGACGAACTACCGGGCGAAAGGCGTGAAGCCGTCAAGGGCGGACATTGAGCTGAGCGAGAGCCAGATCCGGGAGTTCCAGTCTAGGGTTCCCGACGGGGCAAATCAGAGCCGCGTGGTTGCCTCTCACATTTACCAGTTCAAGCTCTACTTCGAGTAGGTCGACGTGACCAGGCAATTTGCATGTCCAAGTCCGCTGACCGGGCCTTCAGAACCTCCATCATCATCCTATACCGGCCCTTCATCCTCGACACCCCGAGGGAGGTGACCGCCGCCGACCAGGGCAGCTGGCGAGCCTTTGCGTGCCAGAAGACCAGGACGGCCGCGTCCAACGCCAGCGCGGCGATGAACTCCATGATGGCCGAGGACCTGATCCGTCTGTGCCACACGCTCACGTAAGATAACTACCGAAAATATTCCCCTTAAACACACTTGCCGGGCTAACCTCCTTCGTGACGCGTCTAGGGTCATCGCGCTCGTCCCGCCCATGCAGATCCACCTCTTCGAGTCGACGTCGTCGAAGCCCATGGCGCGCCAGATGGGCCGGCACAACCTCGCGCTCTGCATGGTCGCCATGGACGAGATGCGCAAGTCGTACATCTCGGCCGAGGCGTCGTACAAGCTCTTCGAGACGGCCATCGGCAAGGTCGACAGCGCGGCGGCGCCGTCCTCGCGTGAGGACCAGCAGCCCTCGCCGGCCATCACGGCCACGACTCCCGACGGGACCGTGACAAGTGGCGGCGCGTTCGCCGACTGGCCTGACGGGTACGGGCTCGGGAGCGCGGGCATCATCTCGGATATTTGGAGCCCGATACCGAACGCGTTCCAGGACTGCGCTTCGATCTCGGGGACGCAGTGAGTTTTGTCGCTGAGTTTGTGCTGGTGAACTACATTTGCTGACTGAGACAGCACCGACGCCTGGCTCGATATACAGTCCATGGATCGGCCGTGGACTCTCGACGACTTTGGTCTTCCGTGAGGACGCGCCTCCGCGCACGTTTCCTGAGCCACCAGCCATCCCGTCGGCCGTCGCAGGCTGTCTACAGGATGCTGTCCGAAACTCCGACGGACAACGCCCGGAGCGACATTACAGCAGACCGACGACCATAATCGGTCCCATGAGCCGGGATTCGCTCAAATCCGACGGGCACAACCGCCCCCGAAAAAAGCTCTGCCCCTATTGCGAAATCCGGGCTCAACCCCGGACCCCTGAGCACGTTGGCCCCGCTTAGTGCCGAGGTGCCTCGGCATCTACTGCGCATGCACATGCGACGACAACTCACCATGTCACAGCGGGGTAAGCCGAGCTTGACAGTGACAGAAGGATTATGTTTCATCCTCTACAGGAGAAAGTGTTTCAAGTTCTGTACGATGGTGTAGATTTCCGAAATGCGGGAGGGTTGATAAGCACGTACATACAAGGAGGTACGCACACGTTTGAGCTACGCGCGTGTAAGAGTAGGACGAGGTAGTGGCATTACATCGAGGCGTGATTGATAACGAGTTTATCGGAAGATAATCGGTCAAGCTAGCAGATATCAATAATTGTATAATTCTTGAGCGCGTATCGTACTTGACCGTAGCTGCCTCTGGAATTTTGAGCGAGTGTCCAAACCAGTTACCACACCAAGTTGACATGAACGATGGGCATGATAGTCGTAAAAGCATCCATACTAACTAGCAAAGACACCGAATACAAAACGGAGACGAGTCCAACATTCTCGGTGTCCGTTTCAAACGCCTAGATCTTGGCCCTTATCTCCCCCACAGCCTCGCCCTCGGCAGCCGGCTTCCACCAAGGCCAGAACGGGTACGCAGACGGATCAAAGTCCTCCGAAAACTCCCCCTGCCTCTTCTCGACGAAGCTCGCGACCCCCTCCGCGAAGTCCGCCGACCCGAGCGCCGCCACGAACACGCGCGAGTCCAGGACGTGCGTCGCCTCGGGCGTGTCCGGGCAGTGCACCATCAGGTCCCTCATCATCTTGGTGCTGAACAGCGACGTGTTCTCCGCGACGTCGGCCGCCAGCTCGAGCGCATAATCCACCGTGGCCTCCGGCGTGGGCAGCACCCGGGAGAAGAGGCCCGCGATCATCGGGTCCGTCGCCGCGTACGCGTGGCCCGTCGTCACGACGTGCATCGCCCTGGAGAGGCCGATGAGCCGGGGAAGGTAGAACGCGCTGCAGGACTCCATCGTCAGGCCGCGGCGCGCGAAGGGGAGGGTGATCTTGGCGCCCTGCCAGGCGACCCGGATAGCGGCGGCGAGGCTGAGGGTGACGCCCACGCCCGCGGCTGCGCCGTTGATGGCTACGATCGTCGGTTTGGCGCAGTTCGATATGGCGAGAGAGAGACGTCCGCCTCTGTATTTTGTCACAGATGTCAAGGACTTGAAGTGAAAGCCTCGCCAGCTTGCCCTTTAAGTGAGAACTCACGGGTCTCTCCACTCCTCCGGCGCCTTCTGCGTTTCTTGGAACGCAGCGAGTGCCTCCGGTCCGCCGGAGAAGTCCATGCCGGCGCAGAAAGACTTCCCGGCCCCCGTGAGAACGACGGCGCGGACTCGGTCGTCTCGGTCGAGGAGCTTGAAGACTGACATCAGCTCGACGAAGATGTTCTCGTTGGCCGCGTTGTGCTTCTGGGGCCGGTTCAGGGTCACGAGGATGACCTTGGTCGCCGTCGGCGCGTTGGCGGGAACGTGGCTGACCAAGATGTCTTTGTAGCTCAGAGAGCTGTACGACTTGGGGATGGGTTCAGAGGTAGTTGTGGCCATTTGGATGTTGATAGTCTCCAATTAGGCTAGATTTGTGCTTGACAGTCGTTCCTCAGTCTCGGTTCACCTACGATGGTTTCTCCATTCCGACCTCAGACGCACGCACGCCTTTGATGTAGAATCGTATCCCGCCGGAAGTGCTCCTGAATTAATAATCCTGGCCTCGGTATCCCATGATCTTCTCGTTCGTTCACGTTTGTAGCTTTGCGGCACGTTGCCCGGCCATGCCAGCTCCTATTGGAGCAGTCCGAATGCGATTGGGAACTCGTTGCCCTCCAGCTTCGTACTAAACTCTACCGGAGTTGAGATCACACATACAGATGAACCTACCTTTTGTAAATGGCTCCTTGGGCTTCTCCGACCCCTCAAACGGACAGCTCCGTAGCGACATGCCGAGGCTCGAAGGCCCACAAACTACCGAAACCCGCTCTCTTCCCCTCGATTTTGATTACTATTTCTTGGCTTTGGGGGGCCCTTCATCCTAACTTAGACGTTGGAACTCTCGAAACCAAAGCTCGGTACGGGATTGAACCGTATACGATGCCCTTACCCAATGTCACCATGATGTGTGGCTCCAGTTCTGGGCCTTGATGACCAGGGTTAACTACTCAACAACCATGTTGATGGTATCCCAACAAAGCTGAAGATATCGACGAATGGACAAGAGATGGGACTTCTTCGCGATCCGGAGAGGGAGAAAATTTGTCCAACGGCAGCTGTCGTGCTACAGGACTAGCGCCACATCGGCTCGCGCTGATCCAATATGAACATAAGCAGCGACTGCAACTGGATTATCTCGCGGCCGACCTGAACCCGGGGAAATCAGCCTCACCTTGAACACCAACAAATCAGTCGGAGAAGATTCATCATGGCAGCCGTTTGGAGCAGTCTCGCGACCTACGGGCAATGCCTCATCTCACTCTTTAACGCCAAGACGCTCTTGGTGCTCCTCGTGCTGTCCAACATCAAGAGCCTGCCTATCATGTGGACGGTCCGTGTCTCTCCCCATCTGCCCACTCTCGTCTCCTCAAAACTGACCATCAGCATCGATAGGTCCGCTTCCTGCGCTCCTTCATCCGCCGCCTGACCGACCCCGCGCCACCGAAACACCTGTCCCCGCGGTGCCTCTTCCTCCCGGCCGTCTCGGCGACCCGGTCGCCGCTGCTCGAGTGCGACTACAACCTGCACAAGTCCAACTCGACCTACTTCACGGACCTCGACATGTCGCGCGGCAACCTCAGCCTCGTACTCTTCCGGGAGCCGTTCAACCCGTTCCCGGGGCCCTCGCACTTCGTGATGATCCTCGGCGGCGCGCAGTGCGTCTGGAGGAAGGAGATCGCGCCGTACGAGGCCTACGAGCTGTGGACGCGGGTGCTGTCCTGGGACGAGAAGTGGATTTACATGGTCTCGCACTTTGTCAGGGCCGGGCAGTTCGTGCCTGGTGAGTATGCGATGCAGCCCGGCAAGACGAGAGCGAGGAAGGGCAGCAGCGGAAGGGGGGAGAAGGACCCGCAAAAGGCCGTCTTCGCGTCGGCGGTTGCGCGGTACGTCTTCAAGAACGGGCGGAGGACGGTGCCCCCGGAGCAAGTTCTACGAGAGTGCGGTCTGCTGCCGGAAGACGGGGCCGAGCTGGCCGAAGTCGAGAGGCTGCGGACGAGGTGGCTCCCGGTCGCCCAGCTCAGGTCGGGATGGGACTCGGTGCATGGGCTGTTTGAGCCGGGAGAGACGGCGCTCGGCAGATACACCGACCTCTGGTGGCGGTAGAGGGGGGAAAGGCTGTTCCCTGCACCTGCTGCCGCAAAACGCACGTCTGGATACGAGGTTGGGAAGTTCCTTGCTGCTGCAGTGCGTTGGCGCGTTGCAGGTTGATTGTAAAGTAGACGAAGTCGTACGTGGGCTGGGACGTAGCAAGGAGGACTCACAAAACTTAGACTCTGTCTCGCAGGCAGTAAGCCATATCGGCATGTTACTTCAAAAGATTGAACAGGAACAACACGATGTGTTGTCCATGCGAGATCTTGGTAATTCCGACTCTCCGATTGAGTGTTGCGGTAGTATCCTGTGTCATACGCACCTCAGCCCAGGTCTCCCTGCAGTCTCAAACTCTCGAACCGCTAGAGAAGCCTCGTGTTGCGTCACAATGCCGTTCCCCGCAAAGCAAGATGCGATAACGAGCGTCGCGCATGCAGACATCCAAGCGGTGAGTCGCGGGGTGGTGGTGGTGAAGGAAAACAAGAATGCGGAGTCGCATAGTAATCGGCCCCGGTCGTCTTGTGTGAGAACGGATACCCTCCACGCCCAGCACAACTCAAGACAAACTCTACAGGCAAGAGATTGCTTGGCCCATGGGTTCCGCGGACGGTCGGGTGCGGAGGGTCGGCACCGGGAGGCCGTCCGTCCTCGGTTTGCCCGACGGGACGGGATGGGGCAACTCTTGCCCGGCACTTGTAGGCCCTGCAGCATCCTATCCCGTCGGCCGGTACTCGCAGGGCGGAGTTGAGGGTGCCATTACTACGCCGTAAGCGTGCGCGTCCAGGGGGGGCGAGGGAGGGGGGCATCTCCCGAAGTCCCGAGATCCCCCTGGAGGGGAATCTGGTCTCCCGGTGCGCCAATACGGGCCATGCAGGCTACCAAGGTACTACCTACAGCAAACTAATATTAGCTGCAACTTGTTGAGGCCCTTGAGAGGGCTCTGAGTGGGTGCTTTCTGGGCAGATTCGCAAGGGGAATGGTCTGGTCTGGTGCCATGGGTCGGCGACCTCGGCACAAACCTTCTTTATTACTGTTCTAACCTGTTTTCTCATCAGGCCCGATGGGGCAGAAAGAAAGAAGCTCTCAAGTCCGAACCCGCATCACTTGTAACTCGACGCGGGACGGGAAGCCGAGCGGACGCGCCCCTGATCCATCGTCACCGCCAGTGGGACCAGCACTGGTGAATGAGCCTGTAAGACTAGGATGAGAATGAGTAACACCATGAGAATGAGAGTGAGTGAAGCAGTGGCAAGTGAGTGAATGAGGCACTAAACAAGGTCTGTACGTACAGCAGGCGTAAGCAGGCTGTACGGCATCTCATCCTTCAGGCTTTTCATAGGCCCGTAATCAAGTCCGTCCGCTGGAGTAATCTAAATTACAGGCGGTAAACGTAAGAGCTTGGCCCAACTTTAAGCACGTCGGGGCGGATTTGGGATGGCGCCGAATGCCTTTTTGTTTCACCGCAGACGGGGACGGACGGCATGGCCGACTTTGGGCAACGGAGCTGTTCATCTTGACCACTGACGTCGCCGGGATTAGCCCACTGTCTCCCGTGGGAAAAGTGGGAATTCGGGGATTGGAGAGTCTTTTTTCGGAGTGGGAGATAGCCATGATATCAGCGTCTATCCTGGGTGGTCCACGCATGATGATGGGACCGAGGCATAAAATGCTGACACCAGCGACGAGGGGGAGATTATTAGCGTCTTTTCGATTTGAATATTATCAGCCCTAGATCCCCGTTTTGAAAGGCTGTTGTTGGTTTTCTTCTTGTTCAGGCTTAGAGGTGTATGAGACCGTCCACACAATCATACCTTCATACACACACACACACACACACATCATCATCATCAACGTACACACCACATTCAAGCATACGCATTTAATACGAACCACACACGAGAAATCTCTCTCTCTCTCTCTCTCACACACACACACACACACACACACCCAAATATGTCGGAAACAGTACCGATCCCAGAGCCCGCTGGGCTGCCGTTTCTCGGCAACATCAACGCCATCGACCCCGAATTCCCTCTTGGCTCCATGACGGCGCTGGCCGACCAGTACGGTAAGCCTGTCAGCCACTCATATTTCTCATATTTCTCGATGACCAGCCTCTAACATTGACCCGGCGCCAAGGTGAGATCTACCGCCTGCATTTCCCCAGCCGATCACTGGTCGTTGTCTCAACACAAGCCCTCGTAAACGAGGTGTGCGATGAGAAGCGATTCAAAAAGTCCATCAATTCGGCCTTGACTGTGAGTAGCCCCCGAAGATTTCACCTCTTCCTTCAATCCCCAACGTCAGACTAATTCCAGCGCAGCAAATTCGGGACGGTGTTCACGATGGCCTTTTCACAGTGAGTTCTCATCTCATGCCGCAAATCTCACGACATCTCTGGTGGATGAGACGCGAATGTGAGCAATTCTGACAACAGAAAAAAAGGCACACATGGGCGAGGAGAACTGGGGTATCGCACACCGCGTTCTGATGCCTGCGTTCGGCCCCCTTTCGATCCGCAACATGTACGATGAGATGCACGACATCGCAACACAACTCACCCTGAAATGGGCCCGATACGGCCCCGATGCACCCATCATGGTGACAGACGACTTCACACGCCTCACCCTCGATACGCTGGCTCTGTGCTCTATGGGATACCGATTTAACAGCTATTACTCCCCCGTTCTTCACCCGTTCATCGAGGCCATGGGCGACTTCCTCACCGAGGCCGGCAACAAGTCGCGCCGCCCGCCCCTGCCCGGCGTCTTCTTCCGCGCCAGAGACCAGAAGTTCAACGACGACATCGAGATCCTCAGAAGCACCGCCCGCGAGGTTCTCGAGTCGCGCAAGGCCGAGGGCGATAAGAGCACCCGCCGCGACTTGCTCACGGCCATGATGGAGGGCGTCGACAGCAAGACCGGCAAGAAGATGACGGACGAGAGCATCATGGACAACCTCATCACCTTCCTGATCGCCGGCCACGAGACCACCTCGGGCCTGCTCTCCTTCGCTTTCTACCAGCTGCTGAAACACCCCGAGGCCTATCAGAAGGCCCAGCAGGAGGTCGACAGCGTCGTCGGCAAGGGCCAGATCAAGGTCGACCACCTCTCCAAGCTGCCCTACATCAACGGCGTCCTGCGCGAGACCCTGCGCATCAACGCCACCATCCCGCTCTTCACCGTCCAGGCCTTCGAGGACACCCTGCTCGCAGGCAAGTACCCCGTCAAGGCGGGCGAGACCATCCTTAACCTGCTCGCCCGGTCCCACCTGGACCCCCACGTCTACGGCGAGGACGCCAACGAGTTCAAGCCGGAGCGCATGTTCGACGACAACTTCAACCGCCTGAACAAGGAGTTCCCCAACTCGTGGAAGCCCTTCGGCAACGGCATGAGGGCCTGCATCGGGAGGCCCTTCGCCTGGCAGGAGGCCCTCCTGGTCATGGTCATGCTCCTCCAGAACTTCAACTTCGTCCTCGACCCCAACTACACCTTCGGCGTCAAGCAGACCCTCACCATCAAGCCCAAGGACATGCACATGCGCGCCATCCTCCGCGACGGCCTCACCCCGACGACGCTCGAGCGCCGCCTCGCCGGCCTCGCAGAGCCCGAGAAGGCCACGCCGCCCCCGACGGCCGGCGGCGCCGCCAAGCAGCCCGAGGAGGCCAGCGGCATGCCGCTCACCATCCTGTACGGCTCCAACAGCGGCACCTGCGAGGCCCTGGCGCAGCGCGTCGCCTCGGACGCCTCGTCCCACGGCTTCCGCGCCACCAAGATCGACTGCCTCGACAGCGCGAACGGCAGCCTCCCGACCGACCAGCCCGTCGTCGTCATCACGGCATCCTACGAGGGCCAGCCCCCGGACAACGCGGGCCACTTCGTCGCGTGGCTCGAGGGCATGGACAGGGACAAGCAGCCGCTCAAGGACGTCTCATACGCCGTCTTCGGCTGCGGCCACAAGGACTGGGTGCAGACCTTCCACCGCATCCCGAAGCTCGTCGACGCCGCGATGGAGCAGGCCGGAGCGAAACGCATCGCCGAGCTCGGGCTCACGGACGCCTCCACGGGCGAGGTCTTCACCAACTTCGAGACGTGGGAGGACGACGTACTCTGGCCCGCGCTGGCGAGCAAGTACAAGACCGCAAAGACGGCAGCCGAGGACGGCGGCAAGCTCGCTGCGAAGGGCGTGGACGTCACCATCAGCAACCCGCGCTCCTCGACGCTGCGTCAGGACGTCAAGGAGGCCACAGTCGTCTCAGCCCGCACGCTGACCAAGGGCGGCGACCCGCGGAGCATCAAGAAGCACGTCGAGATCCGGCTGCCCGAGGGCATGGCGTATACCGCGGGAGACTACCTGGCTGTGCTGCCCATCAACCCCAAGGAGAGCGTGCACCGCGCGATGCGGCGCTTCCGCCTCGCCCGCGACGCCCATTTGAGCATCAAGACGGATGGGCCGACGTCTCTGCCGGTCGACAGCTCCGTCCCTGCGAACGACTTGCTTAGCTCGTACGTCGAGCTTTCGCAGCCCGCCACGAAGAGGGTGAGTAGATATCGCAACCACATGATGCCAAGAAGTACAACTAACTGGGTCACTAGAACATCCTTGCCGTGGCCGAGTACGCCAAGGACGAGGAGACCAAGTCCGCGCTGAACCGCCTCGCAGGGGACGACTACGCCGACGAGATCACCGCCAAGCGCGTCTCCGTCCTCGACTTGCTCGAGCGCTACCCTGACATTGACCTCCCCATCGGAGTCTTCCTCTCCATGCTGCCGCCAATGCGCGTCAGACAATAGTAAGACTCCCCGAACCTCTCTTCAAATCGAAGCATTCCCTAACACCGCACAGCTCCATCTCCTCCTCGCCCATGGCGTCCCCCACCAACGTCACCCTGACCTTGTCCGTCCTCAACGAGCCCTCCCTCTCGGGCCAGGGCCCCTACATCGGCGTCGCCTCCTCCTACCTCGACTCCCTGGCCGAGGGCGACACCCTGCACGTCGCCATCCGGCCCTCGCACGCCGCCTTCTCCCTGCCGTCCGACCCGGAGAACACGCCCGTGATCTGCGTCGCCGCGGGCACCGGCCTGGCGCCCTTCCGCGGCTTCGTCCAGGAGCGCGCCGCCATGATCGAGGCCGGCCGCGCCCTCGCCCCCGCGCTGCTGTTCTTCGGCTGCCGTGCGCCCGAGCACGACGACCTGTACCGCGAGGAGCTGGACCGCTGGGAGGCGCTCGGCGCCGTCTCGGTGCGCAGGGCGTTCAGCCGCGAGCCGGAGCAGAGCAAGGGCTGCGCGCACGTGCAGGACAGGATGTGGAAGGACCGGACGGAGCTCGTCGACCTCTGGAGGCGCGGCGCGAAGGCGTACGTCTGCGGCTCCCGCGGCGTGGCGGAGAGCGCGAAGCAGGCCATCATCGACATCAAGGTCGAGATGGAGGAGAGCATGGGCGACGAGGCGGATTCGGAGAAGGTCAAGGAGTGGTTTGAGAGCTTGCGGAATATCCGCTACGTCACGGATGTCTTTGACTAGATTTGGGTGCTTCAACGGGATAGAGAGGCATTCGAGGTTTCTAGTTTTGATACCTAGAGCTTCGTCGGAGTTTTCAGCGGTTAATTTGATCAGATGTAGTTAATACCCAGAAATTGGATACACTCCCTGCTTTCGCATTCTTCTCATACGCAGCTCGGTTCCATAAGTACCATAGGCATGTTGTGATCCCCTACGCCTTGCTCAGTGCTGGTCATACGGCTTAACTCATCCTACAAGATGCTATATGTACACCTTTTACTACCATAAGCAGCGTCGTTGTCTCTCTTGACGGCACAACTTTGAAGGCTTCGACGCGTACGCCGCATGGATAGGTCCGTCTTTCGATTCACCCTGATGCACTGTTTCAAGACCATAAGCGGCTTCACTGCATCTCCTGACGCCATGGCCACGGAGGCTTCCACGCTGCCCGGATAGCTCTGTCTCCCAGCTCTCCCGACGACGCGGTCAAGCAGCACCGCGGCCGGGGAGATCGCACGTTCCCGTTCGTAGATCGCTCTCCACCTACTCCGACGGACACTTGCTGCTACCGGTTGACTTTGCTCCGTCAAACTCAAACCAGAGGCCGGAGCACCGGATCCCCAACCAACGCCAGGAGTTTGCGCCCGCTAACGAAGACGTTGCAGCTAACGGTGTTTTGGAGCCTGGGGTTTCCCAAACACCCTCCTCGGCCCTTTTTCGTTATCGGTTTGGGATGATGATTATTCCCGAAATCGTGAGCTGAACTAACCATACCGCTGGCTGTTTGGGGCTGACGGCAAACACAGGTCGTGGCCCATTTTGTCTATACGCTGCGCACATGGAGTGTCGCATCGCCTCGAGATATGGGAACTCTGTAGAAGACACAAGGCCTATTCCCGCTCGTCGGAGCCGAGCTGCGTCATAGGTCAAGGGTCCTGCGTTGTCGAAGCTATGGCCATCCATCGTGAGCTTCCCCGCACGACTTGGACGAGCCGAGGCATGATTGCGTTGCAACGGCTGGCCTGGAGACAAATATCCCCCGAGGCAGGAGAAACCGTTGGCGGCGTCGGGATTGAATGCTTCTGAATCCATAAGCTATCAACTCCGCACTGGGTCGAGACATCACCTGTTCGCAGATCCTCACTCTGGCAGAGGATCTCGATGATATGTACGACGATTTTCTCACCTCTTAACTTGGGACTTCGAATCGATAATGCCACAGCATTTTCCAGGTAGCTGAGAGGTCCCTAGCAGAGCACAATTCCCTCTGCTAATCATGCTGCCGAGCTGAGTTGACATCAGCCACGAGACAAGATTCGCGCTTGCATTTTCATATCATATATGACACTCGGCAGTCGACGTGACATGGATCAAATCTTAAGAAGTCTCTATGTTCGTAATACGCGGTATCGGTGCCGAATGTCTGCCGCTCCGGCACCTTGTCCTCGGGGGACCGGCGCCAGCGTACCACCGTCGCGGAAACTCTGGTCCCAACTCCAGCCCGAGGTTCCCGTAAGTGAAACTTACTGCCGACAAAACTCAATTCCTTCTTGAGATATTGCTATAAACAAGCGTTGTAGAGAGTTTCCGCTATCTCTTCCCCTCTCTCTGTGCTTAGAAATGCAGCGAATCCGTCACGTGTCGTCCCATCTCATCTTCTGTAACCGAGGGATTGCGCGGTATATATGAGGCTGATGGTGTCTCTCTTCATTCAGAGTGCTAGTGTTCTCTATGCAGAGAAATTTGAAGAACGATTTAAAGTGATTCCTTTGACAATAAACAAATATGGCTACCACTACTATTCAAGTCACGGAGCCTGCGAGGCAGGCTTCCACAGGCCAGCTCACCTTTCCGGCCATTATCGATGAGAGAGCAACATTTGAGCCTCAGAGGGAGGCATTTTCCATACCCCGCACCTCAGATCCCCGCGACGGCTGGAGACCCATCACGTACAAGCAGTTTGCGAATGCCATCAACTACATGGCCCAGACGATCCTGGACACCTTTGGCACGCCACCCAAAGACACGTTCCCAACGATCGCATACATCGGCCCCAATGACATTCGATACGGTGTGAGTGACTGGAAAACCAACGATCCAAACTTCCTCTCCCAACACTGACGTTGGACAGATCATGATCGTTGCGGCCATCAAATCCGGTTACAAGGTTAGCACACACATGCACCTTACGCTCGTGTTCTTGCCGGTTGTTTGACGGCAGCTGACATCGCCCCCCCCCTCAAGTCGCTCTTCGTGTCCCCGCGGAACCCCCTGGAGGCGCAGTTGAATCTCTTCAAGCTCTCAGAGTGTCAGATTGCCGCCCGTCCAAAGTCGCACGCCGCGGTTGTCGACGTGTGGCTGAAGCACAGGAGCATGACGGTCTTCGAGATCGAGGAGCTGGACGCGCTTCTTTCAAAACCGGACGTCCCGAACATCCCGTACACAAAGACAGTCAAGGAGTGCGAGTGGGAGCCCTTCGTCGTCCTCCACACCAGCGGCAGCACGGGGCTCCCGAAGCCGATCGTCGTCAAGCACGGGTCTATCGCCCTCGCGGAGACGCTCCGTCATCTTCCGGCCTGGAACGGCACTGTCCCGACGGCACAGGCCATGGACAAGCTGACGACGAAACATTACAGCCCCAGTAGGTCTGCGCCTAGTTTTTCTTCACAAATCTAGCTGACATGAGTACCAGTGCCTCTGTTCCATGCCGGAGGGGTTTACGGATTTCTCGGCACCATGGTTCTCGGGGGAAAGCCGTTGGCATTGGCGCACGGTGATCGCCCTCAGACTGCTGACCTCGCCGTCGAGAGTATCAAGTATTCCGGTTGTGATAGCGCTGGCTTGCCGCCGTCATTGCTCGAGGAGATTGTCCAAAGACCGGATCAGATTGCTGTGCTGCAGAAAATGAAATTCGTCGGATTTGGAGGCGGTAAGTGCTGAGCCCAACGGGACTTGAATAACACTAACATGTCTGCAGGCCCTCTCAACAAAGAGGCCGGCGATGCGCTCATGAGACACGGTATCACACTGATTAACATCATCGGAGCCACAGAGTACGTACTGGCCGTCTGCTTCTGCTCGCGCCCGCGAGGCTAACTCCCACAGGACGCTGCCGGTCTGCATCTACTACCAGCAGAACATGGAGAACTGGCAGTACTTCGTCTACAACGACGGCCTCGCCGGAATCGAGTGGCGCAAGGCGACGTCCGAGGACGACGTCTACGAGATGGTCATCACCCGAAAGTCGAGCCAGCTGCCGATGCAGGGCATCTTCTACACGTTCCCAGACAAGGACGAGTACCGGACTAACGACCTGTACAAGCCCCATCCAACTCTTCCCCATCAGTGGAAGTTTCACGGTCGAGCCGACAACATCCTCAACCTCTCCAACGGCGAGAAGCTCAACCCCTCTGACATGGAGGACATCATTCTTGGCCACCCAGACGTGCGTAACGCGCTGATCGTCGGGGCGTGGAAGTTCCAGCCGGCTCTGATGATCGAGCCCACGACGTATCCGAAGACCGAGGAGCAGATTGACGATCTGATTGATAGGGTGATGCCGGTAGTTGCGGAGGCGAATAAGACAATCGGTGGGTTGCCCTTGAAGAAAACGCACGTGCACGTACCCAAATTCTGTGCTAACGAGGACATGAAGCTACACACGGCCGCATTGTCCGGCACCTGATAATGATCGCCAAGCCCGAGAAGCCCTTCCTTCTGGCAGACAAGGGGACAGTCAAGAGAGCCGCGACGGTCAAACTTTACCATGACGAGATTGAGGAGTTATACCAGAACCCCAGAGAGATCCCCCTCAACAAGGTCCCGCGTCTGGATCTTAGTTCCAGCACGGCTCTCGCGGGATCCATCGAGAAGCTCCTCCGAGAGCATCTTGGCGTTCCTAGCATGGAGCTCGGCACAGACTTCTTCGCCGCCGGCATGGACTCGCTCCTGATGATCACGGCGGCGCGACTCGTCACTGCAAGCCTCCGCGTCACGGACAAGGCGTACGCCGGTGCGACCATCGAGGCGAGAGATATGTACGCCAACGCAAGCCCCATCCAGCTGGCCGACCACATCCTGCAGAACATCGTCCAATCCAGCGCGAACGCCGAGGCGAAGTCGGACGGTCCCAACGTCCAGGCCATGAAGAGCATGTACGAGCGGCTCTCCAAAGACCTGGTGCACGCCCGGCCAGGAAGACCAGAGGCTCGCAAGGACCAGCAGACCGTCATCTTGACCGGGTCCACGGGCAACATGGGCTCCTACCTCCTCGACCAGCTGGTCCACAACCCCCACGTCAAGAAGGTCATATGCTTCAACCGCTCCCAGGACGGAGGCGCCGACAAGCAGGAGCAGGCGATGGAGGAGCGCGGCCTGCCGTCCCCCCGCCAGAGCGGCAAGGTCGAGTTCATCCACGCCGCTCTCGGGCAGCGTGACATGGGGCTGCGCGAGGACGTTCACGCACGCCTGCTCAAGGAGGTCGACCGGATCGTCCACAACGCCTGGGCGGTGAACTTCAACATGCCCCTCGACGCGTTCGAGCCCCACTTGAAGGGTGTGCGAAACCTCGCAGACTTCGCCGCCAGGGCCGATCGCCGCGTGGTCATGGTTTTCGTCTCCACGATCGGCACGGTGAGCGGGTGGGATGCGTCCCGGGGCCCGGTCCCGGAGGCGTCTCTCAGGGGCGACTGGAAGATCGGTGGAGGTCTGGGGTACGGGCAGAGCAAGATGATCTCGAGCCTGATCCTCGAGGACGCCGCGAAGGTCGGGGACTTCCCACTGTCGATTGTCCGGGTCGGACAGATCGCCGGGCCCCTCGCGGAGAAAGGCGCGTGGAGTCGCCAGGAGTGGCTGCCGACCATCGTCGCCAGCAGTCTGCAGCTGAAGGCCCTGCCGAAGAACCTGGCCAGCATGAACGGCGTCACGTGGGTGCCCGTCGAGGTCATGTCGAGGATGATCCTCGACGTCGGCGGCCTGACCGAGGAGTCGACCGACTACCACGAGGGGTACTTCATGGGCTGCAACCCTTCGGCCACCTCCTGGGACAAGCTCGTGCCCGCCATCCGGCAGTACTACGGCCACCACCGCCTTCCCGAGCTGATCAGCATGAAGGAGTGGGTGGACAGGCTGGAGGCGAGCCGGTCCACCAGCGAGGCCAACCGCAACCCGGGCCTGAAGCTGCTCGACTTCTACAAGGGGACGGCGTCGAGAAGCGAAGACCAGGCGGCGAAGACGCATGAGACGAAGAGGACTGTCGCGTGCAGCCCTGCCCTGCGGTCTGTCGGGCCCGTTACACCAGAGCAGATGATCCACTGGTGTGAGCAATGGCAGTTTGAAAGTCCCACGCCGCGTGTCGGTCGGTTGTAAGAGCCTTTGGTGCTGGGTTATGCGACAGTCTGCGTACCTACCGTATGTGTGATGATAGATGCAGAGACAAACCAGACTGAGAAATTTGGTCTCTTACCTAGATAGCTGAAACAAGTTTGGAAACTGTTCCTTGTCAGTGGCTTCTTCTTCTGTTCAGAGATGCACTTTGGAGAGTTCCACAACAGATCGAGGACAGTTTTGAGATACGCGAATGGCTTGAATGAATCACTCAAGAGGATTTGCGGAGGTGTGCCCCTCAGAAGCCTCGAGCGTAAGATCCATAACGCGAGAATACGACGGTACATTGTGGTAAACAAATCAAGGAGGCTCAATCAATAGTATGAATAGCCCAATACTCGCCTCGCATCCGCGCCCACTACTTGATGAGAATGGCAACTGCAAAATTGACTCTTGCGACTGCTTATCAAAGGAAAGGGGAAGGATCAGTACTGTTTTGATGTTGCCTTTTGAGACGTGAGGCTGCAGAGAGCCCGACCAAGATCATGCGGGAATCAAGAAGAGAGCTCGCCCGTTACCGAACAACATAACCTGTAGCCGTGGTAATAAAGGCTGTTATCGCGGGCAATGCCAGTTGTCTCCGGCCTCCTCCTTTCGCTTGAAAATCCAGTCCGGGTCCTCGAACCTCGCCGCCCTCCCAGACCACGCGTCGTAGATGTCGCCCACGCTAAGCTTCATGCATCCGTCATAGTCCACCGGGCCCTCGACGCCCTGGAAGCGTTTCGCGGCGCGCGAGTCCACGAGCCAGACGTAGGAATTCGCTTCTTCCTCACGATGCAGCAGCGTTCGCCGATCATGACCGCGGCCGCGCTGCTCACGGCCGGCGTCGGCGGCATCGTGGCCTCGTGGGTGGTCTCGAGGCTCCTCCACGTGGCCCCCGGGCACTTCATCCTCATGGGCAGCATGGTGGCCTTCTCTCTGGGGCTGCCGTGCTTCTTCCTGCCCCAGACGGCCGGCACGTCTTCCTGGGCGCTCTCTTTCCCGGGCCTCGCCGTCTCGGCGTTCGGCCCGGACATGTCGTTCGCGGCCCTGTCCGTGTTCGTGACGTCCAATGTGCCGAGGAACTACCAGGGCGCGGCCGGCAGCCTCCTCTCATGACGGCCCAGAAACCTCTCGACGGCCATTTTCGCCGCGATCGCAGACACCATCGCGGAGCGCGTCGGCGAAGCGCACGAAGATCTCGCGGGGTTCCGAGCAGTCTGTTGGTTTGCGTTGGCGACGTGCCTGACTGCTGGCGTAGTGTGCGGCCTTTTCGTGAGGATTCCGAAGAGCGAGGAGAAGGAGCACGTCACTTGAAAGCACGCAGTCGCTGCATGTAGTGCAGCTCATGTAGCATCATGGCATGAGCTCAGTATAATCTTTACCTGTCGTCGAACAACCCTTTGCCGAACTTGCCTAGTCCACCCCTCGACGACCACCAACGCCGTTCCGATAATTGTCAACAGCCACGGGGTTACGCCGGCGGAGTTCTCTCCGATTGTGGATCTCGTCCCGGAGCTCCAGTCCGCCATCCGTGCCCGAATGCCTTCCGTCCGATCCGGATATCAAGCGACCGCTCCGCGTTCCGTCATATTCGCCACACCAATCATGATAGTGTAGACACCACCTTCACCGAAATTAAACTCGCAACATCACACAACCTTACCGTCCACCACATCGAAATAGACAGAAGCCCCTGACGCAGGACAGAACTTAGATCTCGTCTGGAGAACGTGTGAGCTAGGTATGCAGGAGATGTTGCGCAGCAAGCAAGCACTCTGTCAAGTCTTCGACGACACCTCGGTGATTGTAGGACGCCTCCCCGACGAAATCCCACGCGGCCCATACTCTCGTCATCCTGGCCCAACCAACAATGTATAGTAAGATATTAGTGAGCTTGAAGCTCGAGCTTAGCTAATAAACCATGTACACGATCGAGAGCTTGTGTACACATCACCTGCGAATCACACCAAGAAGACATGAATGGCATGCGCACGCCAAACTCCCTCCCGTCGTGTCCCACGCTGCCAGCCTGGCATGTAGAGACACTTTTCGCACCCCCCCAAAAAGCCCTCTTCTGGTGTCATGTCAGAACTCTCGCCCGGGAAAGACAGACGTCAGAAAGGACCAGACCGAACCATGTCCGCCCAACGACCTCGGACTCTCGCGGCGCGCGGTCTCGTCGGACTCCGCCCCCCCGTTCCCAAGTTCTTGAAATCTTCAAGGCTTGCGGGTAACGCACCGCAGTCTCAAGCCCGTCTTGGCGGTCCTGATTGAGATGCCTCGCGTAGAAAGTCTGATGAAGAGTTTCCATCTTCACGAGAAAAGGAGAAGGACATAAAGTATCTACCAATCAAAGACGATCAATGGGTCGAGAGCTACTAACCGCCCTTAGTCAGCCACACGTGGCTGAAATGGTGACCTCCCCCCACCCAAACGCCCGGACAGCGGTGACGTCGCACTCGTCCCGGCGCGCCGAAGCTGAAACTACCCCCAAACTGTGACATGTCGCACAACAGCCGCAGAACAGACCTCCCACACACCCTCCCAAGTCGCCAATAGGTCTCTCCTGTCGTCAGAGGGCTTTCTCGCTGACTGCAAACAGATGCCATTTCACTGGGTGAGGCACGTTGGCAGGAACGAGTGAAGTAGCCTTCACTAAGGGGGGTGGATATTCTTTCTATGGCCAAGGTAAAATGACATCCAACTATTTACGTGGATAGAAGGGGCGTTCCGTTCGGGGGAAGGAACGAAGTGAAGACGAAATAAAAAAAAAAAGTAATTTGACGCTGCTGCTTGATGCTGATGCCTCCGCCATGCCATGGCGGGCGAATATAGTTATCCAAATCCTGTGGCCTCCTCTTCTGTGGTGTCCAATATCACGTCTACCTCATCTCCAGACTCTCACGCATGCTGGCGAGATGTCCTCACTTATATGCGCTTGGCGGTGTCGCCGGCAACAGCACGTCTCCTCCTGTAGCTCTCAGCGTAGCCAATGCGCTCGTAGGTGCCGAAGCCGTAAAACGCCAGGCCGATGACGAGCCAGGTGCTGGTGATGATCAGACCGATGGGGAAGACCATGAGCTGGACGCCGGGCAGGACAAAGGCGACGGTGCCGTTCTTGAGACCGGCTACCATTTCGTCGACGGCGGCCTGGGCCATGGAGAGATCGGAGCGGACAACTTCCTTGGAGAAAACGCCCGTGATGAAAGACGCCTCGTTCGACGAGACGTTGGTGCTGACGGACTGGCCGGCGGCGTTCATGCCGGTCAGGGTGAGCGTCGGCATGACAAGAGCCTCCAATTGGGACCTGTTTGTAATTGTCAGCAAGTCGATCATGAAATTCAGGACTCGGGGAGGCGTACATGGACATGGGGGCAACCATTCTGCTTTGGTCGATCTGGCCGACAAACAGATACGACTGCAGAGCTTGCGGCTGCACGGCGCGCTTCTGCAGTCCGGCCCAGGCGACCTCGAGGGTCATTTCCTTGGCCAAATCACGGCGCGTGGCTCCGCCGGCAATGCGGTTGGCACTGACGGGGGAGACGGAAGCTCCGTTAAAAGACAAGCCGACTTGGATGTTCTGCGGCGGGATGCCGGAGAAAGCGCCGCTTGGCTCAGAAACCTTGAATAGGCGCAGGTCGGCCTCGAAGACGCCCGTCTTAGGGTCGAGACTCGGCAGGTTGTAGCAGATACAGGTGCCGGAGGGGTTCGAGGCGGCAGGGAGATGCGAAAGGGCATCGCTGCAGGCCTTGGCGGTTTCCTGCTCCCAAGCCGTCATGTTGATGGAGCCGTCGGCGTTCACCTTGACCTCAACCTCCGCAGGAGGTACCCATTCAGCGTTGATGTCGTGGCTCGCGCGCTTCTCGAGATAGCGGTTCGCAACATCCTCGTAACTTCGTTCCAACACGTCGACGGCCCTGACGTCGATCTTTTGGTCCACGGCCAGCGGGCGGATGTCGGCGCAGGCGGTCGAGGCCAGCGCCAAAGTGGTGACGGCCAACTTCCAGAACATGGTCGCTGGACGTTTTTGAGTTCGATGGGGTTCAGAGAAGCTGGCAAGCTTAGATAGCGTTGCGTTGAGCGGGCTGATCGCGATCGAGGGTGGGATACCGTATTAATTGACGGGAATCGAAGCCGAGAAAAGGTGGAGCGAGTTGCTGAGGACGGATAGGCGCCGCCAAGGTCTAATTACAAAATGTCGGGTCCCGGCCGGCGGCGAAGCGAAGCGAATCGAACTGGAGATGAACGGTAAAAGAAGCACGAGGCTGGCAAAGAGCGATAATCGAATCCACCTCCTCGCCTTGTCCGGGGTTGGCGTGTCCGCGCGCGGTAATCGTGATCGTAAACGACGGGAAAGAGTCGGCTGGTTTGCGAATGGCGTCGGGTCGAACCGAATGGTATCGGAAAGGAAAGGGCGTGTGTAGTCGACGGCGGGGAAGAGAAAGAGAATTGAAGGAAGAAAAGGACGAAATAGGGACCTGCCCGTGGGAGGGGAGGAATGCTAAGATTGCTGGCTAAGCTGGACTCGGGCTGGTCGCGCGATGGTCAGGTCGACTCGACTCGGAATGGCGCAGGAGGGAGGAGGAAGACGCCGCGGCAGTAGGTGGGTGGCGAGGATGCAATAAGGGCGGAGATTAAACGTCGATAAACGGGCAGGGCGCTGCAGGGCTGGGCCTTTGACGAACAGGAGACGTGTGGGAGGACTTGTGTCATGCATCAACCATCGTGGTCTGACACGGTGCGATCCACAGAGGAAGGGTAGCGGGTGTTTGTGTTTGTGGGCGTGTGTGTGTGTCGAGACGGGGCGAGAGAGGGGGAAGGATGAAGGGAGGTTTGTACGGAGTAGTGTGTGAGGATGGAGAGAGGGAGGGAGGTGAACCGTGAGATGGAGTCTCAGACGGTGGTGGGTGGCGGGGGTCCGGGAGGATACCTAGGTCTGAGGCGCGTTGCGATGGGACGGAAGTCACAGTGCGGATTGTAAGAGAGACTGGCTGGCCGTTTGGTTGTGCTTGCGACCGAGGAGAAGTGCTCCGCGTTTGTGTGTGTCTGTGAAGAGAAGAAGCCTGTAGCTTTGTGAGACGGTAAATGCAACGAGAAGCGCGCAGGGACGGTGGAAACTGGATTGAAGCGGAGAGAGAGGAGGGACGATGGAAAGATGGAGACGGACGGAAGCCGGGACGGATGGGAATGTGGGCGGGAAAGTAGTGTAGAGAGAAGAGAAACGGTGTGCGGCCACACAGACACATGCAAAGAGGACAGCGTCGTAATGTGCGATGCCAAGTTGGAGGCGAGAGAGGGTGAGAGGCCACGAGAGCACGCGAACTGACGACGATCAGGGTGAAAAAGGGCGGCTTGGCTGGTGGAGGGGCGGGAAGGAGATGGAGACGCTGCGAGGTAAGTTGAGGTAAGGTTAGCCGGGGAGAGTGGCGCTAGTCTGTTTCAAGATTAGCGTACCGTGTCGTAGGGAAGGATTAAGCATGGGAGACCCGAAAGGGGGCAAGAGAGGGTTCTCCTTTTTTTGCGTGGAAGGTGCTATCCGTAGGTGTGTACGGATACTAATACCAACCAGCTCCGGGCGTATAATTTGTTTCTTTTTTCACGACGGAATTGTTCTGACAGCTGGAGACTGGAGAATGGATATAGTACGAGCATTCGGTATTGCGGGCTCAGATACGAATGCCCAGTGGTAATGCCCACAGAACACGGAAGTTCGGCGGGGTTCGCTCGGTCTCGTTGGTCTAGTGTAGGTACACCAATGTCTGCAAGCCTGGACTCCTCCGAAGGTGGACCATAAGCTGGCTGTGCTGGCAGATACGGTGTGCGAAACGGCGGGTATTACTATTTGATGCGTGGACGTGGCCGAGAGAAGAAAAGGTCACAACGCAGGTGATTCGCAACGGAATCGCCGCCCTCTTGGGTCTCCGCTCCTTTCCAACAGCCGGCACTGCGACCCAGTCTGGGAAGGTTCGCCTTGCCTGGCCAGAGCCTCGTGAGCCTGGGATTCCCTCGACCGAGTCGACCCAGCCCATGGCATTGTCGGATCGACTGGAGATGGAACAAGCGTCGTTCGAGGAAGGGGTCGGGGGCTGAAGCAGGATTCGGTCGTTGGCGGTCTCTGATTGGGTGTAGTGGCGGGTCGATGTGGGCGCAGGGGTCTTGTGTGTGGGGCCCTGTATCAGGGGTAAAGGTACATGACCTTGCACTCAAAATTGCCCAGACTCACAAGTACCTCTAAATCACCCAATGTTATCCTCAGTCAGCGGACAGCGAGAATATCAGCACCTGCCAACAGCACCATCGCCCGACGACGCCCAGAACCGCCCGAGGAAAGAAGCCGATCGAGATAGAAATCATCGAAAAAGAAAGCAGCCCCAATTGTTATGGAGCTTGGACATCGTCGGCGCCAACAGCCACCGGTTTTAGACTTTCGAGCCGCACAACATCCGGCCCGCCAATGAGACTGCACACCGTCGAATACGAGTGGCAATTGGCCGTCGTCGTCCATTGGCGGTTACACCGTCACACTACTACATACTTGACGTTGTACGGATATCCGTAGGTACTTGGTACCCTGAGAATTAACGGCCAAAGATCAAAAAGATCACAGGACTCCCACCAGAGTCAGGGCGCAATCTTCAACACCTAATCTAATCTCTCAACACCATCGCCTCATCCCCTCCCAAAGTGGCCGCATCATCACGTCTTCCTCTTTCAGCCACGGCCTCGGTCTGCACTACTAATAACAAGTCACAACTGACAGCGGCCACCATCATCCGTCCATCCCCTGATCTCATTCTCGACGTCTGCCGCGCGCGCGGCGCCTGCAGGCAGTCAACGGCCCTTGTCTCAGGTGAAACGGCAAGCGGGGGCGGGAGCTGGGCAGTCCCATGCGCCTCTTCCTTCTCTCATTCGCTGTGCCTGGCCCAGACCAGGGGCCGTTCGTTCCTGGGCAGGCACCCAGGGGCCAGGGCCGGGTCCAACTGCTTAAAACAGACCTGAGCGGCTGGACGGCACTTGCCGGGCGACCACCTTGCAGATTCTAGGGCCCACTTCCACCTTCCCTCTCAAATCGGGCGCTTCCGACGAGCACTAGCCACATAAGATGACATAAGCAGTACCTTGCCTATGGAACTGGCAACTGGCACCGCCTCGAGGAGCGCTCACGAGCCACACCTTCTTTCCTGTGCCTCTCCAGCCCCGGCCTGTCCCCTCCATCGTCGACCCTTTGCGTTTCATATTTCCATCAATCCAGGCACCTCGACAACAATCCCTGCCTCTCTTTTAACCTCCTGTCACCAAAAGCTTGGCCTACTCTCGTCTGAACCCTGGCTTTCCACGCTCGTCAAATCTGTTTGCCTTTGGATCCCTCTCCCATTGGCAGATCCCCTGGATCGCCGCCCCTCAACCGAGATGCAGCCCTGCAGTTGATGCCATCAATTATGGGCTTCGGATGTTTGCACTGGCACTGGACTGGAAGTTGACCTGAGCGCCGAGGAGCCGCTGCCGATCATTCCCGATGAATAAACTCCCTCACGATGCGTCAACCCCGCTGGTTGCCGGCAAAGAAAGATCGAGTGCATCCACGATTCTCAGATGCAGAGACAGGAGCGTCGCCTCCTAGGACACTGCCGAACATTTCGTCCGTCGCCCGAAACATCGTCAAGACACCTGGGTCCGTCTGGTGCGACCTGTTTCGGGATCCCGGCCACTTCGCGAACTGGACTGGAATGCGGCTTCACCTCCCTGGCCGCCACCGCTGCGATAGTCGTCGTATTAAGGTCGCGGGAGAACTCCGTGCTGTCCTCTCGAGCCTAGCGGCTCCTCCTCTGCCACGCTCTGCAACGCGACGGAGTTGCATTCTTGCCCTCTCACGGATCTACGGTGACGCGGCTGCCAAGGGAGCTGGCTGTCACGGCAAGCGCCACTACGGATGTCACAGTGTCACAGTGTCGACCCAAAACACATCGATTGTGGAATCGTTGAGCTCGTTATCCCGTACCCTGACGTCCGATGCTGACGAAGAAAATGGGGGCTCTCGCTAAAAAATCCAGGTCCATGTCAGATGCTACCAAACAATCGCCAAACACCGACGCTGAAGCCACAGTCCCTCCCGCGGCGATCAAGTTCCAAAGCGATGAACGCCACATGCCGTCATGAAATCAAGCCTCGTCATTCCCGTTGCCCCCTCATGAATAGAGGGCCCCCCGCCCCCAAAGCCGTGGCACGTTACCCTTGAACCAGAGCGCTGCCTCGGTGAAGGCAAGGTACAGGCCCGTGAAGAACCAAAACGTCATGACGACTCCAAAACCGCCGACCAGCTTGGCATCCACGATCCGACCGACGAGGACGTCTCGAACCGCGCTGTTCATGAGAAGCCAGCTGTAGATTGGCACCAGCCGGCTGGCCTGCATGGCGATGGAAGACCGCTGGTGGACGAGCTGCGCCTGCTCCCGCTCCCGCTCCTGGATGGTATCGGCCATCCTCCAGGCCACTTGATTATTGATCTTCTCCCAGGTTGCCTCACATGCCATTGCCCTGGCTTGGGTTGCCATGGCATTCCGCCAGTCCCGATCTTTGGAGAGATGCATGACCTTATCGACAAAGGAGTCGAGGTCGTCCGGGGGCACCAGGTATCCGCAGCGGCCATTCTCGATGATGTCGCTTGGTCCGCCTTCGTCGCGTGCCACGACAGGAACACCGCTGGCCATCGACTCCAGGACGACCAGACCAAAGGTTTCCGTGACGGAGCAATGCAGGAAGATGTCGCCAGACGCGTATGCTGTCGCCAGGTCGTCGCCCGTCTTGAACCCGGCGAATATCACCTTGCCCTGCTCTTTGAGGGGTTCGAACATCTCGTGCACCTCTCTTTCGACGTCTGCATTTCGATTCCCGCCCACGACGTAGAGCTTGAAGCGCAAGCCTCTTGCATCCAGCGCCTTAGTTGCCTTGGCCAAGAAGTCAAAGCCCTTCTCGCCTGCCACCCTTGAAACGCATATCAGGATGATCTCTCCGTCGGGCGCAATCTGTCTGCGGAGCTCCTCGCTGCGCATATCTGGGCGGAAGACGTCGGTTTTGACCCCCCGCCGCAGGACCTCCATCTTGGGCGCCTGAACACCTTGGGCTTCGAGGTAGCGGCGCACGAAGCGCGACGGGTAGAAGATGGTCTTGACCGACTCGTGGCGGAACAGAAAGCCCTGGACCATGGAAAAGGCGAAGACGGCCATGGTGCTGAAGGGATGCGGAAAGAGGATGGCGCAGTAGCCGGCCAGGTCGGTCTGAAAGTTGCAGATGACGGGCACACGCCTTTCCTTGGGCTGCTGACGCAACTGCAGCATGACCTGGAACCCGAGGGACGCCGGCGAGGCGAGGTATATCAAGTCGGGTGGCGTATCCGAGCCGAGGGTCCTCGCGAAGAGGGTCGATACCCTTACCGGGTAGACGACCGACAGCTCAGGGTTGAAGGGTAAGGGGTAGCCCTGGAGACGAATTTCGACCTGGCTATCGTCCTCGATTAAGGGGGAGAAGGTGTTGTGCTTGGTGTGGTTGTGTGGCGCGACGACGGCGACTAGTGCGCCGTTCGCACGAAGATGATCGACCAGCATCAGGGTCGTTCTGCTGACGCCGTTGACAGGACCGAAGGACTCAGTGCAGAGCATGATGCGCTTGCCGCGTAACGACGGAGGGAACACGGAGTCATCGTGAGACGGGTATCGAGGCAAGGTGCCGTAACTCCTGGGCAAAAGAGGGTCTGCCATTGCAACGAGGTCGCGTGTGATGCCTCGAGCCTACGACGGTTGAAGAATTCGAGGAACAGAAGAGTGCCTGGCCAGCTTTGATCAGGTCTTGGATGCTATGCAAAGAAAATGGCGGTCGCCGAGCGCCAGACAGGCAGCGACAGGCGCTTGGCTTCATGATATCTTCTTCATGGCGCCTGGCGCCGAATGCCGGATGACCACCGCCCCACTCATGGATAGCCACCACCGGTCACGATGCATTTGCAACGACATGATTGCCACGCAGAGTCACGGTTCAGGGCGCAAGATCGCTGTCAATGGTTCGTCGATGGCCCGTCGATGAGCCACATGGGCAGCGCGTGTGGCTCGCTGAATCTGCCGCAAAGCTGCTGTACTGCACGGGTGGCGGGGCGGGTGCATAGCTGCAGGGTCCAGAAGCCAATTTTGGCCCGCGAGTTTAAAGAGATGGATGCCCTGCGTTGGTCGCGCGCCTGAAGAAAAGTCGACAATTCGCGCAGCACGTTTTGGCGTTTCCGAGTCTTCCTGTGCATGGTGTAACCACCGGCCTCGGTCGTCCAAAGGTGTCGCGAGGTGTCAACGGCGAGCAGCCAATCAGGGACGAGGACGTCGGCACATTCCCGCTCCTATGGATGACAGCCAATCGACGAAGACGAGGGAGAAGGGACATGACTTGCGATTTGCAGCGCTTTGAAAGCGCGCGCATGACCGTCAAGCCCTCGATTCGGGTTTACTTCTTTTGTTTGCAACCCTCATCAGCTCGGGCGAATGACGTGCCGGGCTCAGATGCCCGTGGCCTCGCCGGCTCGGTCCCGTTGGTGGATCGGCACTCGCTCCGAAATCGACTTGCTTGAATGATTTGGACTTCATCACGACGACTTACCCCTCCATCAGGGTATTGATTATCGTGCCAAGCCCTTTGGATGGAGGGGTATCGCCATGATTGAGATATTGCTAACGGGGAAGCAGCCATTCTCGCCGACCTCCCTTATCTTCATCGTCCCTCCGCGTCGTCAGTGTCGTTCGTATATGTGTCCCTCGCGTGCCATTCCAACTGGCTCTTGTCTCTTTAACTTTAAGTTGCATGACTCGGTGACTAAAGACTCCGTCGTTCGTCATCATAACATTCCTTCGAATATCGCAATATCCTCCCTCCTATGAATCGCGGCAACCCGGCACGCCGAGTCCAATAGTCTTTTCATGCGGTCTACTTACGCGCGTCAACCCACTAGTCTTCTCCCCAATCCTCTCTCTTTCCTCCCTTTACTTGTTGATCGGACAGCACGGGTGCGGCTTTCGCAGAGCACCAGGCCGCGTCACATTATAGAGACCGGTTCGTTTCGCACGGTCGTTCTCAACGTCGACTATTCCCAAAGCAGTTGGTGAA
The DNA here is from genome assembly GCA_030770045.1 of Colletotrichum brevisporum. Lineage (NCBI taxonomy): Eukaryota > Fungi > Ascomycota > Sordariomycetes > Glomerellales > Glomerellaceae > Colletotrichum > Colletotrichum brevisporum. The sequence goes on along the minus strand of JAUGSI010000001.1, from coordinate 9,383,923 downwards.
ACGAACGCCATCGCATCGGACGGAACGCAAGCGCATCGTCGTCGGGGTCATTGCTTGCATTGCCGATTTTCTGCCCAGCTCAGATTAAATAAGATCAAGCCTACCTTTGGTGTTCTTTTCGACCTTCTGGCAAACCTTCGAGGACGCGTCTTTGAGGACTGACGACAATGGCGGAAAGCTACGTGATTTTTGCCTCGGTGGACGACTCGGACGAGAGCGCGATGCAGGCGCCCTCGACGGTGCCCACGACTCCGGACGGAAGCTGCTCTTTCAGTCCCGTGCTGAAGTACTCTCACGAGCTGGAACACGGCGACGAGAGCTTCGACGAGGACAGGTTTGCAGGGCTGGGGCGCGAAGAGGGCGATGAGACGTCCAGCTTGGATCATCCGCAAGGCTCCGTCCGCAACGTCTGCTGCGTTGGGGCCGGCTACGTTGGTGAGACCATCGGGATCACGACAACGTCACAAAGAGCTACATCGCTGACAACATACCAGGCGGGCCGACTGCCGCAGTCATTGCTTTTCAGAATCCGCACATCCGCGTCACCATTGTTGACCGAGACGAACGGCGGATCCGCAGGTGGAACTCGAGGCACCCTCCCATCTACGAGCCTGGGCTACGGGATATCGTGAGAGTCGCAAGAGACGGCGCCAGGGAATGCGCGTTCCTCAACGAGGCACCCGCCAAGAGCAGATACTCCGCCGCCGCGTCGGACTCATCGCCAGCTACGTCCGAATGCGAAAGCCAATGCGAAGAAGGGGAGAACGGGAGCATGACTGTCACCGTCCCCGCGAGGGAGCCGAACCTGTTCTTCTCGGCAAGAGTTTCGGAGTGTATTTCGGAGGCGGACGTGATCCTCATCGCCGTCAATACCCCAACCAAAACCCGCGGCCACGGGGCGGGGAGTGCGACGGACATGACGGCGTTCGAGGCCGTCACTGCCGAGGTCGCGAGGCACGCGCGGCCAGGGGCGATTATTGTTGAGAAGTCTACCGTTCCTTGCCGGACGGCGGATCTCGTCCGGGAAACAGTAAGCCTCACGAAACCTCGACTAGAGCATATTACCCCTGAACACTGCTGACTTTTCTTCCAGCTCGCAGTCCACCGCCCCGGAGTCCACTTCGAGATCCTCTCTAACCCAGAGTTCCTCGCCGCCGGCACCGCCATCAACGACCTGCTGCACCCGGACCGCGTGCTCATCGGCTGCGATACCACGCCCTCGGGCAAGCTCGCGGCCGAGGCCCTGGCAAGCGTCTACGCGTCCTGGGTGCCCCGCAATCGCATCCTAACGACTAATGTCTGGTCCTCGGAGCTGGCCAAGCTCGTCGCCAACTCGATGCTCGCGCAGCGCATCAGCAGCATCAACTCCATCAGCGCGATATGCGAGCGAACGGGCGCCGACGTGGACGAGGTCGCCGCCTCCATAGGGTCTGACCCGCGCATCGGGGACAAGTTCCTCAAAGCTGGCATCGGCTTCGGCGGGAGCTGTTTTAAAAAGGACGTCCTGAGCCTCGTGTACCTCGCCGAGTCGCTCGACCTGGACGAGGTTGGGGAGTACTGGCGCCAGGTTGTCAAGATGAACGAGCACCAGCGGGAGAGGTTCGCGAGGCGCGTTGTCAAGTGTCTGAACGGCACGCTGAGCGGGAAGAAGGTAGTCGTCTTAGGGTATGCTTTCAAGAAGGACACGGACGACACGAGGGAGGCGCCGGCGCTGGAGATCATCCGCGCGCTGTTGGAGGAGGGGCCCCGCGAGGTCGCGGTGTTTGATCCGTGCTGTAACCCGCTTGTCATCCGGGAGGAGATTCGAAGGCTTTGCGGGGAGCCGAGCGTGTTGAAGGAGGACGGGGGCCCGCTTGCGGTTTATGGGGATGTTTACGAGGCGTGTTCGGGGGCTGAGGCTGTGCTTGTCGCTACTGACTTTGACGAGTTTCGGAACACGCCGGAGACAGCCTCATCGGGCCCGCGGGGGAAGAAGTTGGTGAGGGGAGATGAGGCGGACCCGCGGCCGTTTCGGCGGCTTGAGGTCCGTCCGTCTGATGTCCTTGCGCTGCACAAGCATCTCGTCCGCGGAGGCCCGGGGGAGGACGATCCGCTCGGGAGATACGTTGCGGAGCCTGCATGTGCCGGTGATTGTCCGGACTGTCGGGCGGAGACGGGGACGGTCTCGGGGACGGAGGAGCGCCGGGTCAAGGAGCGGATCGACTGGGCGAGGGTCGCGCGGGACATGCGCGTGCCGAGGTGGGTTTTTGACGGGAGGGGGGTCATTGACGCTGCGGAGATGGAGAAGTTGGGGGTGAGGGTTGAGGGCGTTGGGAGGCGGGGACGGAGGTGAGGGTGGTTTCTTTTCGGTTGCGGGTGATAGATATCCTTGTTTTTGTTGTTCTTCGTGCATATATGGTGGTGTGGCTGCGTGTAATACCGGAGTGAGTGGTTGACAACCGCGTCTGGAGATAATCGAACATAGCCAAGCGTTCAGATCTTTTGGAGATATCATAACGTGGTAGATCGAAGATACTACATAATTTTAAAGTATAGCCTAATTTTTCGAGTTTGTCCTTGGCAGAGACGAGGTTAGTGAGAAAACTCCAGTCCGAAGTGTTGGGCAACTTTTAGTGAAGCACCACAGGATATGGGATGCGACTGAGGGCGTTCCGCCACGGAGGTGGCGTTGAGGGTGGCGCTGGAGGAAGGGAGGGGACGTGATACTGACAGGCGTCGTTTGAGTTTGCAGAGCCTCGGATCATGCAGCTGCCAGAGACTCAATTCTGGCACACTAGACGGGAAGACATGGAATTTGACGAGCGACGGCAAGACTGTCAGGCTGTTCCTCTTCTGCGCCCTTTTGATGCGCTCACTCACTGTCCTCGCTTACTAGCCCATCTTTCTTGATCTTCGTCCGGTCGCTCGGAAACCCGTTTCATGTCACCCCTAAAGAGACTTTTTTTTTTTTTTTCAATCAGACTAGTTAAGCCAAAGAAACGAGGGAGCCAGTCATATTCCGGCCTCTCCAGGTTCGTCTGAGAGTGGGGAGGGAAGGCGAGTTGCATTCCTTGAGACTAGAAAAGTGAAGCCAGACTTTTGGGGGATGCCAGCAGAATCTCGATTCCAACTCGGAAGGACGCTACTGTCACGGCTAACGACAGCCGAGGTCTCCCATATGATCGACGGACGTGAATATCGCAGGGCTATAACCGTTGGGCATTATAGACCCGGAGATTTACTGTAACGAAACGGAGATCTTCGAGGTGAAGAACATGGCTAAAGACCGTTTCACGCCCAGCCGGCCCCGTATGGTCGCGGGCCAGGAACCCACGAGCTTGAATGTCGTCATCCACGGCAAGTGCCTCCGAACGGCGCTGGATGGGGCAGCAAAGCAAGCAAACAAGCATCGACACTATTTCGGTTCTCCCTCTCCCCTTGCTTGCTCCTGGTTATTCTTCATCCGGACCAAGGAATCCCAAGGGCGCCGCTTTCCAAACGGTTTCCTGTCGCCCTGTCATCCCGGCAGCTTGGGGGGAGGATATACTCTAATTGCACGGCCGCGACGCGATGCGATCGGGAAATAGGCGTTGACGGTCTGTTCGCGTTTCACGTCGCAGCCGCATCGAGCCGGCGGCGCTAGAGTCTCAAAAACTACCCGAGAAGCTCGGAGGGGAGCGGAAGACCAGGGGAGGACCCCCGAGTTCCCCATGTGATGGGTTGCTGCTGTTCCGAGACGAGCGAGGTGAGTCGTTCGAGCCGGAAGGGGTGTGGAGCTGTGCAGGCTCATTGCCCGAGATGGGTCTTCTCGAGAGCTGGGGAGTGCCCTGAAGGAGCTCCCCGATTAACCTTGATTCCCAGACTATGGTGTTGAGGAACTTCCTGAGGGAGGTTGGTTGGTTGGCAGATCGGATGCGGTGATGTGCGTTGCCCTGTCTTTTGCTAGGTATCCCTCCCCTCCGTCTGCTCCCATTTGTCAGTTCGTTCCTGCTGGTGGCGGGAAGTTTGGTTTGGCTTTCCATCCAAACTTACTACCTCTTTCCTGGGGAGAAGTCGTTTCACCTGCTCTCCTTGCGGCGCGAATTGTATGCTGACGTACCTAACCAGCCCGGGGCTCGAGGCCGTAGGGAGAGGAGGGACGGAGGAGCAGCCTGATATAGGTGTCGTCTTTGGGGCGATCCTTCGTCGCTACCGTTCGTGACAGGTCCCGGTTGTGAGTTGTCTTTTGGACGATGTGCGGATGATCTCGTCGACCCCTCTCGCAAACGATCTGACCGTGTTGCTGCTCTTTGGATCCGGAGGCGTTGGTACACCCGTCCAAGCCACTTCCTTTCTGTTCCATTGTTCTTAATACCCCTCCAACTGGAGAACCGATCCGACTGTCTTGGAGAGAGAGAGGGAAGCATAATGAGAGGGACGGAGGCCACGGTTCTCGCGCTCTCGGGCCTGGCGGCCCTGGCGACGGCGAGGGAGCTCCAGATCGACGACGTGCCGGTCGAGTGCGCGACGATATGCGGGCCCATCGTCGAGCTCACCTTCAAGTGCGACGTCGACCACTCCTTCGACGAGCTGCGGCGGCTCAAGAGACGCAAGGTCGAGGACGAGAAGAGGAGAGAGATCATCAGAGACGCGGGCAGACTCGCCCCCCGCCGTCACCACCGCCGGCCGAACCAGAACAACGAGGAGGCAGAGGCGATCCCCACGCCGGCGCTCGACGCGACGACGCCCTCCAACGACGCGCAGCCGGAGGCTCCTCCTCCCCAGCCGGCGCAGGATGTCCAGGCCTCGCCGGAAGCGGCGCCCGTCTTCATCGCGACCCTGCCGGTCGCCGCGTCGGTGCAGGATGAGCAGGCCACGCCGACGCCGTCGATGGAGACTACACCACCGCAACCACCGCCGGAAGCCCAGCAGACTCCTCCCTCGTCATCGTCTTCCGCGCCTCCGGAAGTTCCCCAGCCGCAGCCGCCGCCTGCGATATCGATGCCGCCGCTGTTCGCACCCATCTTCGGACAACCGACGTCGACGATAACCCTGACGTTAGCTGCGCCGCCCGTCCCACCGTTTCCTCAACTTATACCCCCCGTCGTCATTCCCGTGCCGGCTCCCCAGCTTCCTGGTCTACAACCGCCTCCGCAAGAGTCTCCCCAGTCGACGTCGGAATCGTTTTCACAGCCACCTCCGCAACCGACACCCCAGCCGCCTCCTCCTCCGCAGCAGCAGCAGCAACCGCCACCGGTCCAGCAACAACCCCCGCCGCGACCGCCGCAGCCTCCGCTACAGCAACAGCCTCCTCCTCCCGCCCTGCAGCCGCCGTTGCCGAGGCCTTCGTCAAGGTCGTCATCCTTGTCCACGCCGCAGCTACGACCCCCGCCGGCGGCGGCGACGCCATCTCCTCAAGCGTCCTCGAGCGCGCCCGCGGCGGTGGTGCCCGTGATGGGCGGCGGGCCGGAGAAGCAGCCGGACAAGCCGGCCGACGACCGCGAGAACGCCGAGAAGAACTGCATCTGCGGCAACAAGAGCTTCGACGTGCAGCTGCTGGCGGGCATGTGCCAGAGCTGCATCCGGCAGTCGGGGAACCGGGCGAATGGCAAGGCTTCTTTTACCTTTCTCTCGGCTTCGGGGAGAAATTTCGAGAACAGGATAGATGCTAACGTGACCCACGCAGACATGGACTTCATCATGAGCCAGTGCAACTTCTCCGAGGCGAGGTACACCCGCGACAAGGACAGCCTCGTGTACAACATCCGCGTCGTGGCGCAGAAGCCGATGCTGGCTCAGAGCGCGAACGCCATGGGGGACGCCGGGAGGCTGCCCGCCGGCTGCGCTGCTGCCGTGGCTGTTGCTGTCAGCTTCGTGGCTGGGGTTGCTTTGCTGTTGTAGAGCTCTGCCGTTAGGAAGAACGAGTACGCAGGAGTACGAGGATGTAATACTATTTTCACGCCGAGAGAAGGGTCTTTGAAAAAAGGTGTCTGGGTTATGACTCTGGGGAAAGTTGGGAGGAGTAATTATGGAGTTCTTCTAGGGAAGTAAAACGTCATAAAGCAGAGACTGGTCTGGCGACGAAAAATATCGGAGTTCGGTTACGACGTCGGATGATGAATGAGCCAAGATGGCTGAGCCATCGGACATATAGCTAGCTACCTACAACCTAATGAGGAGTACAAAACCGAAGAAAGTTTACGCCCATTCAGTCAAGTAAAGTCACCATCTGAAAAACTCCGTTGTATTCCCCCATCGTACCCAGGAAATAGAGGCTCCCACCGACGCTCTTGTAAGCTCTCAGGTGCGACGGATCTCTACGGTTACGAAACAAAACAAAATAGAGGACATCAAAACCACTACAAGTGTCTCGAATGTGCTTTTACCACTCTGAAAGCCGAGTAAGGACTCCAAAGCGCCTCTAAGTAGGTGCAGAACCTGCGACTATTAGAATCGAAGAGACCATTGCTTACCGGCCTACGTCGCAGCCTAGAACGCTGGCGCTAGATGAACCTTCCAAGCTCCAAGATATCAACGGGCCGACTCGGCGGGCTGGCGTCCGGGGAAGACCCCAAATCGGCCACCGAGCCCCCGCCATCCTAGTTGTTCTTCCCCGGGACCCCATCTGACTGGCAGGGATGCGGCTTTGAGTTCAAGGGAGCATCCGCGGGGCGTTGCTGCTCGGTGGGACGTACCGGATCCTGCCGGTACTACACGAAAGTTCCTCCTCTTGACCTCTTTACTTCGTTCTGGGCCCCTTCCTTACTTCGGCACTTGAGTTTGAGGCCTGGGACTTCGGCCACGCCGTCGAATGCTACGCACGCGACCTTGTAAGACGGAGCAACATCGCTGTCTTGCTGGTTGAAATGCTTGATGATTGGTTTCGCGGGGCCGATTCAGACTCAACTACGGGGCGGTCGAAGAAAAGCGATTGCGCTTTTCGGCAAGGCAGCTGAATTTCGTTTGATGGCCTCGACTTGAGCTGGGATCCGCGTCTTGGCCCAAACGGAACAACTAGTAGAACAACGTAGAGTGCCATTCTACTAGTCGTAGTCACCTATTCGGCGATCCCAACCTCACGATGCTCTAGGCAGCATCCAATGCCAAGCCACGATGAAGCGAAAGATACTGCGGCCAGCCTACAACCAAACGGGCAGAAGTCCGCATGGCTTGACAAGCCGGTACATCGCTTCCAGGCTTCTCTTGAACCCCTGCAGAACCAGATCGGTCGATGGAGAAATACCATGTCGGTAATCAGCATTTGATGTAGTTGCTGCGGCGTGCGCGTTAATTAGGGGTGTTGGGCTCTACCAAGGGCCTCCAGGCGCTCGGGCACGGGAAGGACACCCCCGCCGCGGCAAGCTCGCAGGGACGGGACCCCGTACGGAGCCCCGTTTAGTACACACCAGCACTAACAGCTCCGTAGCATTTCGGGAGAGTTGATGACGGACTACTCAGCAACACCCAGCTTCGCACCGCCTCGGGCAATGCAGCCTCATGAGCCACTAAAGCGCCCATCAGAGCATGAGAAGCAGAATGGGGCTCCGATGGGGCCGACGACAGAGAGTAAAGGACGGGTGAGACCATGCCTGGCTAAGTCCTTGTGGCATCAACTTGGGTAGGTTCGCCGTAGTACACAAAACTCAATCTCGTGATAGGACTTGGGCGGCCTCCCTTTCCAAGCCTAGAACATGTTTGACTTCTACGACTGCGGAGTACGCCCAATCACAACAGCCTGGTGGCGTGATAGATACGCTTAATCCAATGAGCTTCTCACGACTGTCTCCTGATTCCGAGGTGAAATGCGAATGCGGGCCGGTCAGTAGTAAGAGGACAGAATAAACAAGGCTCGACGCGCGTGCCAGAAGCGTTCTTTCCAATTGTTCTCACACCATGGGGGAGTGTTACGACAATTCCGCCGACAATGGATGGACTGACCGATGCATTCTACCGCTGGCATCTGGCAGCCCCGGGATTCGACCGGCTGCTCAGCATCATATGCCCCAAATACCTGACCAAAGAGGAAGCAAAGGAAATCATGCGTCAGTTCAATGAGAGTTGGATTGATGAGAAGCAGGTTCTTTGGAGCGGCGTGCTCCATGCCACGGCCGAAGAATGGGCAAAACAGCGTGGGATGCAAACACTTACCAGTGCCATGGGCGATCTGATGAACCGGACACATCCAAAGTGCAAGAAGATGTACAAAAGCAGCGCGAGATGGACGAAATACATGAAGGGCGTCTCCGCGATCTTCGCTTGGAAGATTGCCCAAGGGGATACGGCCACCCTGTTGACCCCTCCGCCGCCCGTCCGCTTCCACCCGTCGGGCTTGACGAACTACCAAGACATCGAAGAGCCGGTTCTCAAAGGGGTAGTCGACGGTACTGTCGTTGGCAAGATTGTTGTGATACATCCCGAGGTTGAAGGAGCCGAGGACGTGGCTTATGAGTACTGGCCCAAAGACCGGGTGGCCAAGTGGTACGCCAGGTGTGGTTCCAAACGTCATGGGACCAAGATCTGGCGAAAGATAAGTTACAAGAGGCGTAAGACTCTGGTTTGACCATCTCAGAAACCCGATCCTAATCGGAACAGGTGCCATGATCTGGCCGGCCAAGGTATATATCTTTTCCGATCCTTTTGAAACGGCAATACTGGAAGAGATGGAGGCTTTCATGACCATCGGCTTACTTCTCTCCGCCGAAGTTTGCATGCACCTAGCTGTTTCACTGAGAATGCTGGTGTACCCCTTTTCCTCGATGCTGTTCCCGCGAAATCGTGTGCACAGTTGTGGTCATGACAAGCCGTAATGGCTTGTCGCCACTTGGGCTCCTCATCACTCGGAAGAGTGATGACTACCTCAACGATAAGCGTTGAAGAAGAAGCCGACCCGGCTTTCTTGCTCCTTCTGTGCCTCGGTCATCATCCCTGAAGACTGATGAGTCTGTCAAGGAGGATCTCACGAGACCCAGAAGCACCGGCGTACACCGGTATATCTCCAGCGGCGGCAAAGAAACTGAATAAAAAGGCCGAAGAGCACGCGGCGGCAAGGTTCAAGAGATAAATTGCAAGAATGGAAAACTAGCAGATAGGTTATCTCAACAGCTGGAAATTGGGAAGCTGGACAAAAGTGAGGTTACTTAGGTACTGTACAAGTATGACGAGGCTTATAGCACGATAAGTTGTTCAATGGCCTACTTCCTGGCCGTTGCTAGGCAGGGCGATGTTCACGTGGTTTCTCTCTCCATTCTGCGAGAATGGGTCGGCAGCAAAGAGACTCGAGGTTTTGGCAGTCTGTTCAACCAGGCTTCGTGGCGTTTCCGACGACTCGTCTTCCTGGCCTTGTCGATAACACTGACGGATGCCCAAGTCTGTCATTCTGCGTTAACTCGACGATCAAGCGGGCAGAAGTCCGCGTTGTTTTGACGAGCCCGGCACATCGCCTCCAGGCTTCTTCTTAAACCCCTGGAGAAGGAGATCGGAAACGGTAAGGTGCGGGGCGGCTGAGCCCCTGGCGAGCAGAGTTTATCCAGGATAAGGTAGCGGCACGGCTGACATCTGCAGGGCTCGCGGAGCTGGACGCAGGGACTCGCTAAAGAACTATGCGCTCCTTTTTCTTCCTCTTTTCTCGTCTGAAAAGAATAAGGACTTGATAATGACCTCCTTCCATCCATGTCCCCAAAAGGGACTCTTCCCCGAGACCGTCTCGGTCAATTGTATTCTTCCCTAGTTGAATGCAACGATCCTGCGAAGCTAGGGCCACGAAAGGAAGCTAGGACTCGAACATACCCATGAGAAGTCAGCCGTGAAGTCTTGGCGGCGGGACTCTCGAGACTGGCGTTTTCCTCTTCAGGCCCTCGTAGACGAACTCCTCCGCGGACTCCCCATGGGCTGTGGAGCGTCAAGGTCCAGAACGTGAGATTTTCAAGTGAGTCCCCCGGATATGGAGAGACTTTGTGGATAGTCTAGCCGACGGGTGACCCCGACTTCTCGTCTAACAACCCGGGTCGTCGGTCGTGGTGGAGTCTCAAGGCTCGAATGCGAGGTCCCACATCAGATCAACTCTGCTAGTGTCTTCGAGCCTTGACATTGCTCCGTCCCAAAGATCGGGTTTCGCGGCAGTGTCCGTGTTATCGGATTATGGGAATTGCCGTTAGTGAGGGTTCAGAGGGCTTTACTCATCGCCTCGTCGACTCTACACTACCTAGTATGGTTGTTGGAAAAGCCACATAGGCTCGCACGGACTTGGTGAGGCTACACGTCACCCGTGCACTGCACCATTAGAAGTATGACCTGCCCAGATTGTAACAGAGTTGGCCCAGCTTGACTGTTCATACGAATCCAGCCCGCCCTCGATCAATTGCTCTGGTTCTGATGCTCTATCTGCGCAGCGTACGCAAGTCAACACATCGCGGAGTGACGGTGGGAGTTATGTCTAGGATGTTCGGCTCTTCACGTGGACCTAAGCCGGGGTCGCCCTGTCGCCGCAGGCAGCGACATTGGATGTCTTGGCACTCCAGCCCCAGAGTCGACTTACAACAGTTCAACCTCTGACAGGATCACGAATGCGGATGATGGTAACAATGACGGCCTAGTGGGTGCTAGTCTATCCATGAGGGTTCTCGTGGAGTAGTGCTTAGACGAGCAATCTCGATGGAAATGAGGCCGTTGACAGCTCGACGAAGAGTATAAAGTCGGGCCTGATGCCCTCCCTCAAACAGTTGACTCTAAGACATCAGCATCCAGCTTCATTCTCAAGTTCCATAACCATTCAAACCCAACTCTCAATCAATACATTTCGCCCGCTTCATCCAGCTCCCTCTTCCACAATCAGCCAAAATGGTCTCCTTCAAGAACGTCGCCCTCCTCTCCTTCGCCACCTCGGCCCTGGCCTGCGTCGACTTCACCGCCACCCTCAACAACTTCCAGTTCGCCGCCATCAAGCTCGTCGACAATGGCCAGGAGATCTGCTCGTACAACGGATACGGAGACAACAACGGCTACAGTGAGTTGACCCACCCGGCCCCCATATTTTGTTGACCTTCCTTTACTGACCTTTGCAGACCTGAGGTGCAAGTCCGGATACTCTGGCCGCCTCCGCTTCAGCGACAAGGTCGTCGAGTACAAGGCCCCCCACGGCTCCTGGACGTTCGCCACAGACTGCCGGAGCATGACGACCGGCACCCCCGGCGGCAGCGTCGAGGTCTGCCAGGCTCGTGTCTTTGGCTGCTGAGCAGAGGATTCATGATTGGGGCTAGAAAGACCGGGTGTTGGTAGTAGAGAGAAAGTGGCCGAAGAACGATAATGGTTAGAGGAAGTGGTACTTGGCCAAGATGATAGCGTGTCAAAAGTTTTCAGCGAATATACGAGACTCACTTGTTGAGCTTTTTGAACCAAAAGTTCACAGCATTTGAGAATCTAGGGCATTGAAATGCTCTCAGCTCATTAGGTGCACCTATAAATTACAGATAGCGAGGTAGAACTAGTCGAATACCATAGACAACGATGCAAAAGAGAATTGAGGCAGTTCTCCAACGAGACCCATAAATTGAACAATAACTTGCGATGTTTTATAGAAACATATGATAGACCAACAAAGTCCTAAGGAATTGATAAGTTCTGATCGAAGCAATGTCACTGGAGACAACCTCAGTCAAGGCCAAAAGCGTCCTACGGGACTCTCACAATGAAACTGCATATTCTATTTACAACCACCTTCAGTCTATGAAACTCATACAGTGTCTGCCGCCATTCTAGTCACTATACATAACTCAATTCTTCGTTTCTTACTGCCTTACTGAGTCACCCAAGTATTGTGCCGTTTTCTATGGAGCGCGTGTTTGGGGCGGACCCTGGCCAGCCGGGAAGATGCTGAAGACGACGGGCGTCCCGACCAAGAAGAAGGTGCTGGTCGACACGAAAGGTCCCCCGGTTGAAGTTTCCGTGGCGACTGCCGTGCCGGTGCCGGTGCCGGACGTCGTAGCAGTGGCGGGATCGCTCTGGGAAGCTGAACCGGCGGAAGAGCCAGGCGAGGAGGCGCCGCTGCTGGCGGAACCCGTCTCAGATACGAGAGACGAGGAAGTGAGCGACGACGTGGCCGAGCTGCTAGTGCTACCGCTCGTTGACGGAGGCGGCAGGAGGGTTTCTGGAAAGACGGGAAAGGTTGGCGTGCTTGAAGTTGTGCCACCCCCAGGCACCGAGCCCGCAGATGACGTCCCGACGATGGACGTGCCGGTGGAGGAGGACCCGGGGTCCGGAGATGGGGAAGCGGTGCCCGAGGTGGAGGTACCCGCAGCGGGACCCGTGGACGTGGAAGAGCCGGACAACGTCCCGGACGCGGAGGAAGTGGAGACAACCGACGTGGAAGAGGACGACGTCTCGTTCCGTAGCCCGTAGAGCGTCAAGAAGTACTGCTGCACAGCTGTCTCGCCCTCCCCAATGAACCCGATGCCGCCGCAGGGAGCCGTCACGTTCCCGCTGCAGGGAATATCGCAAGAGCCATCGGGGCCCGGGCTCCCGACCGGCCTGTTCGCCTCGGACCCGTCGGGCTGGCAGAAGCAAAAGTCCGCGAGCATGGCCACGTAGACGGCCTGTCTCGCGCGGCACTGGCTCTGGCAGACGGCCGGGTTGCCGGTCTGCTCCGTCTGCTCGTAATTGAACACCCTCAGGTCTTGGTCGCGCCAGCACCCGAGGTACGAGAACGGCGGCCTCGGGTCCGGGGTCAGGACGCCGGTCGTGGGCGCGGGCGTCTCCGTCGCCGTCTCCGTCGCGGTCGTCGAGACTATCTCGGGCTCGGTGCGGTTCGAGTAGACGGTGTACCGGATGCGCTCGCCGTCGACGCCGCCGCCGCCGCAGGCAGCTGTCGCGTCGTCGAAGCAGGCCTCGTTGCAGAAGCCGTCGGCGACGGGTCTCCTGAAGGGGAAAACCGTGATCGCGTCGGGGTTCGAGCACTGGCAGTCGATGAAGTACATGAGGACGTAGGTCGAGCCCCGGGCACTGCAGGCCGCCTGGCAGGCCGCCGGGTTGCCCTCGGCGCCATCGACGCGCGTGAAGTCCTCCACAAGATTCACGCCGTCGTTGTAGCATCCGATGTACCTGTACGGCGGCTGCGGCTTCGGCACGAGGGACGTCGTCGGCGTCGGCGGCTCGGTTGGCGTCCTGCCCCCGTATACCGTGATGTAGGCCCCGTCGTAGTCGCCGCACGGGGCGGTCAGGTTCCTGGCGCAGGGGGCGTTGCATAGCTCGTTGCCGACGAGGCCTCCTTGCGGCTCGGTAGGCTGGCCGAATATGTGGCACAAGCAGCCGTTGCCACGATACATGCCGGCGAAGGCCGCGCCCCGGGTGTCGCACGCGGCCTGGCAGGCCGCCGGGTCGCCTCCGTTCTCCTGCACAATAGTTGTTGCACCCACGATGGACGTTGACTCGTAGCATCCAAGGTATGTGTACGGCGGCCTGGGATCCGGGTCGAGATCTGTCGAGGTCGGAGGCCCGCCGGGCGGCCTGCCCCCATACAGCGTGAGATAGAAGTCGCCGCCGCAAGGGGCGCTCGCGTTACGGGGGCACGGCGTGGTGCAGAACTGATCGCCGGCAGCAGGTCCAGGAGGGCTGGGGTCCTGGTTCTCTCCCTGGCAGTAGCACTGGTCGCCCTGCATGTATAGATATTGAGCGCGGAGGATATCGCATTCGGATTGGCACTTCACCGGGTCGCCGCCGCCGGCTGGGCTGGGATTGATCTGATTGCTGCCGAATCCGGAGTCGGTATTATCGTAGCATCCAAGGTATGTATACGGCGGCCTTGGGTCCGGGAAGAGTTGCGCGGCGACGCCAAGGAGCAACAGAAGCTGGCCTGCGACGACGGGGACGTTCAAGCACCGCATGTCCTCGACGGGATTTGTTTAAAGCAAGAGGAAACAAGCCAGGGGAAGACGGTGGATCGGACAGTTGAGAGCGCGACTTTGCTCTGACTTAGGGAGTATCAAGGGATAAGTAGAGCACCTGAGAGATTTGTGTCTTGCCCCGAGGAATGGACTCAAGATTAGCATAGTGGCCCAGGAGCAAAACACGATATCCCTTGCTTGCTGTCTCCTAGGCTTATCTGCATGAGTTGCATGTTTGCCGATGGGTATGCCAAAGAGTCGGGTCGCCATGTTGCCAAGGGCCTATTCGTTTGGTAACGTGAGGGTCCTGTTTATATCAACAGAATTTGGATATAGTCGCTGGGTCTGTAGCATACTCAGCATCTTATCAATTTACATGCCGAGGCAGATCCTCCTGATATACAGCAAATGGCAAACAGGGTCGCGAGACGAAGACCAGCTTGCACTGGGCTTTCACTTGAGGATCAGGAGCTGTTGGTGTCCTGAAAGGGACAGTGTCAACTCTGGTTGTGAATCCAAAGGCGGAGAGGCCGCAGTGGTAGAGTTGAGAACTTGAAGGGTTTTCTAGAGTTTATCAAAACAACACCCGAAGCTCAAGTCCCAGATTTGGGGCCATGTGGAATGTTGCAGATTCCAGAATACAAGCCTAACCACCATGCGTCGGCATCGTGAAGAAGTTTCGGCGTTTATCGGAATTTGGGTACTGGTGGTCATTTTCGCCTCTGTTGCGGCGCTTCCGACGGTTTCCGGCGGCCTGATGCGGCTAAAACGAACCAGCGATGAATAGCAATTCAACATACTGCAGCCCGTGCAATTGAACTCGAGTCCTTAAACGAGCGGCACAGTTTTGCTTCGTAGGAAAAGGAGGTTAGGGTCAAGACCGCGACTCAGCTCCGGTGCTGGGCCCGTAGCATCGGCTTTGTGGTGGCGATAGCGCTAACTCCGGCGGCGCTGCATCCGCTGACGCGTGCGGCCGCCTGTATTACCCCCGGCCGTAGTGGATCACCCGCTGGCGGCGGTCGCAGTGTGCGCCTCGGGCCGTCCGTTGGTGGTTTGCAGTTCAATAAGGCGGATGCATTTAAAGATGGGCTCCCGGCCAACTTGTTGTTCTCCTTTCCTCAGACATTAAGCACGAATCCCCTAGATACCCGATTGTTCTTCTTTCAAAGCAGTCACCCCAGACACATCCAGCTACGATGCATCTCATCCTCACCGGCGCAACAGGCCTCGTCGGCTCGTCCGTCCTCGACGCCATGATCAAGATGAAGGACGTCACCAAGATCTCCGTCCTTAGCAGAAGACCCGTTCCCATGGCTGAGGAGGCCAAGGACCCGCGAGTCAGCGTCATCATCCAGAAGGACTTTGAAAAGTACGAGCCCGAGGTCCTCGAGAAGCTCAAGGGCGCCAATGGCGCTGTTTGGGCCCTCGGCATCAGCCAGACCAAAGTCAGCAAGGAGTAAGCAGCCTCGCACGTGCCCGCCAGCATGATGTTCTCGTTGCTGACATTTCCCCCAGAGAGTACGTCAAAATTACAAAAGACTACACGCTGGAGGCAGCCAAGGCCTTCGCGACGCTGCCCCCCGGCGACGAGCCGTTCCGCTTCGTCTACGTCTCGGGCGAGGGCGCGACCCAGACGCCGGGCCGCTTCAGCGCCATCTTCGCCCGCGTCAAGGGCGAGACGGAGACGCTGCTTTCAGAGATGCGCGCCGCGGAACCGCGAATGCGCGCCGAGAGCATCCGCCCGGCCTTTGTCGACTGCGCGAACCACCCGGCCGTCAAGCCGTACATCCCCAACCCGGGCCTCATGTACAACGGCATGAACCTCCTGCTCGGACCCGTCATCCGGGCCACGTATCAGGCCTTCGTCAGCCCGACCGAGGTGCTCGGCAGGTTCATGACGGAGATGGCCATGGGGAAGCACGACGGCGCGCTGGCGGCAGGCGGGAAGGGTGTCATTACGCTGAACGGGGGGTCGAGAGTCGTTGAGAATATTGGCTTCAGGAGGTTGGCGGGTCTGTCATAGGGGGACGATGAGGAGGACGATGAGGAGGAGGCCGGGTTTGCATGAGAGGATGAGTAATGTGGCGGTAATGTAAGACTAGCTAGATTCTGCTTTGCGAGCGATGCGATTTGTCCAGCGATTGAATAGAATTGACCTGCTCTCTATACTGCTGCTGTCTCCCACAGAATGTGACAATTTGGTTGGTGTACAGAGAAAAAAGGAGGGAACAACAGGGCTAAGTTGAGTCAAAGATTGAGGGTACATATTTGCAAATCCCGACGAAAATCGGCATCAAGCGCCACTCGCATTCGGTTCCTCAGGAACTGCAAGCCGGTATCGGCCCAATGGTCTAGTGGTATGATTCGCCCTTCGGGTTTTCCAACCCTTACGCTCAGCGTGAAAATGGGCGAGGTCTCGGGTTCGAATCCCGATTGGGCCCCAACAACAAACTTTTGCTATTTTTGTTACTTTTGCGTTCGTCTGGTGTCTAGAGTTGAATTGCGTTTGGCCCATCCCTGTGTTGTCTGCATGCAGTACGTCTTACTTACTTACTGTTTTGGTACAGAGTATCACTTGCTTTTGTGAAAACAATAGATCAAATCCAAATTTCTATGACAAACGTGCTGTGGAAAATGGGTATCGTCCATCCCAATAGACTTTTCAGCCTCTTGAGTCACTGATTCCAAGTAGGCGTCGCTCATTTGGGTCATTCCTGACTAACAAAAAATTTACGTAGCCTGCCCGATTAGCACTTCTGTAAATGCCGTGCTGGGTTGATCGACCTACCAACCATATTGCATGTATCAATCGACACAACCGTCTCCCACCCTTCGCATAACAACCGGCGCCAAAGAAAGACTAAACCTGCTCGCCCTCTTCCGTGGGGCCCCGCTGCTCCACGGCGCCCGCCGCAAAGGTCCCGTGGGAAGGGCGATCTGAGTCCCTCAGCATCTCCTGCTCCTCCTCCACGACGGTGTAGGCCGGCAAGACTTCGTTGGTATACGGCGGCAGGATCTGGTCCTGTACCGCGCACCTCGCGCACATCCGCTGGGGTCGGAATCTTCCGCCTGCCGTCCGGTGACACAGGCGTCTCCTGGGCCTTTGCGGGCGCGCCAGGTACGCCGCGACACACAGCCGGACCACGAGGACGAAGAGGATGATGAAGAAGACCGTCGGTATTACCACGAAGAGGCTGGCGTCGTTCAGGTCGGAGGGCGTGTTGTCGCTGTTGCTGGGAGGGGAGTTGTAGAGGGCGCACAGGTGTCTTGTGCCCGCGGTCACTTGGCTCGAGGCGGCCGACTGGAGCCCGTCGGGGCGGAGGAAGGCACAGAGCCTCGAGTTTGCCTTGGCTGAGATACTCATGGCAAATTTGGTGTTGTGAAAGTAGGCGTTTTTTGTTGTCGTGTTGTCAGGTGTGATGTTCTGCGATGCAGGTTTCCGTCGTTGAATGAGTATTCAGTTGTGAATACTCCTTGGATGATTGTTGATAGAGACGATGTTGAGCTTTTTAGTCAACAACCATGAGCCCGCGGCGCTTTTTATAAGTTTCGCTCATTATTCCAGGTTATCAAGGTGGCTTTTCAAAGTTTTAAACGAATATTTCTTTACCGTGGCAGATAGACTCTGGTTCTGCCAGAGGGGTACTTCTCGCGCACACCGAACCTTGAAAATTCTAACTGTACAATGCCGTCGCTGTTGAGCGCGGAGAGGATAGTGATGGAACAGTCTTCAAGGTATGGGAGTATTGTATGGTACCCTTCCAGACTTTTTCAGTCTTATAAGCCCTTGAAGCATGTTGCTGTATCCCGTGACTCACTGACGTGCGAATTCGACGAGATAAAACTTCAAGGAAAGACGTTTATTAACATTGACAGCTGCAGTATCGAGGGGAGGAGAGACACAGAGCAGGGTACCATTTAGCACATCATTCATGATACGGGTAAGGAAAAGCTACTAGGTTGCCAAGTACGCTCAACTCTAAATCATCTTAATTGCCAGATGTGGTCAATCCATGGCAGGTTACTGGTCCACAATTGTCAACGACAACCTGAGTAATATTAAGATTCCGCCTGCTGTCAACTGTGGCGTCGCTCAAATACAATTTTTTGAGTGGAGTCGCCCAGGCATCCTCGGTGGCGCTGGCCATGTGTCTTGAGGGTCAGAAAGGAGGACCGTGATAGTTCAAGAGGGCGTTCGTGATGTGGGAGTGCGTGGTATTTCGAGGCAGCATGCGAACCACCTGCCGGTGGAGCTGGACAACTCTGATAGGCGCGTAACCCATCACGATTTGCCAACTACGAAGATAGAGTTGCGTTATGACTCGGTACTACAAGGGAGGCCTAGCACCTATTACAGGCCCGCCAAGGCATCGGGGCCGAGTTTGATATTGATCAGCCACATGGCCTGGAGTTCTTCAATTCGGTACCGCTGGGGTAAGATCGCTCAGTCCCGCCTTCGGGCGATTATATCCCATAGGCTTATCCTGTGCGGGTGAAGGTTGTGCCTCGGGCCCTTGGACCGTCCCGTGCCGTGTTTTTTCGGGCTCGCTTGCAATCATGATGCCGAACGACACGGCAGGCTCCACAGACGAGACAAGCTGGGGATGTCGCTTGGGTGATTCACG
Organism: Colletotrichum brevisporum; assembly: GCA_030770045.1. Lineage (NCBI taxonomy): Eukaryota > Fungi > Ascomycota > Sordariomycetes > Glomerellales > Glomerellaceae > Colletotrichum > Colletotrichum brevisporum. The sequence goes on along the minus strand of JAUGSI010000001.1, from coordinate 9,365,466 downwards.
GAACCGAATGATTTGTATTTATCTGGTTTCAGGATAGATAAAAACCTCATAAAAGGTCTTCAGTCCGAGTGGTTGAACCGTCTGGTCTAGTTCATCACATCTTGGCTGTCATCCGATAGAAACGAAACTCTCTGAGCAGGAGCCCCGACAAAGCCGCGAGACCAGCAATCATGACGGTCAAGACCTTCGACATTCCGACGCCAACCCACGAGAGCACCGTCGTCGACGGGGTGCTGCGATGGCCTCTCACCGACATCAACGTCGTCGTGGCCGGGGGCGGGCCCTGCGGCTACCTCACCGCGTTGGAGTGCTGGAGAAAGGGGCACAACGTCACCGTTGTTGAGAAGAACACCGAAAACTCGACGATTGGTATGAAAACTTCCTCAGGCATGGACTTGTCGTTTTGCTTGTCCAGCTGTTCGCTCAACTCAATCAAGTCTGAGCTGACGCAGAACATAGGCGACGTCCTCTTCATCGGCCCCTCGGCGCTGTGCACGTTGAAGTACTACCCATCCATGCTGAAAGAGTACCAGTCCTACTCGTGGGACAACTACTGGTCCTTCCGCCGCCTTGATGGCTCCCAGATCATCCCGCCGCTGGAGTTCGAGCACAACAGGGCTGACGTGGCGCCCCACGCCGCCTGGCCGCTGAGGATCAGGACGATGCTCAGCCGCCCGGGCCTGACGCAGATGCTCTACGACCAGTGCCAGCGGCTGGGGATCCCGGTTACCTTTGGCGTCAATGTCGTGGACTACGTCGAGGACATCGAGGGAGGCTCGGCGACGGCTGTTGCCGATGATGGGAGACGGTTCACGGGCGACGTGGTTGTTGCTGCAGACGGCCTCGGGACGAAGTCCCACAAGATCGTGACTGGCGAGGTCATCCGGGCGGTTCCTACCGGTTTCGTTATCTGCCGCATCTTTTATCCATTGAGTGCGGAGCAGAACCCGAAGCTCTACAACTTGCTCGGGGCTCAGAAGAGAGCTGAATCACGAGCCATCTCGGGGTAGGTTGTTCCTTTCACCGCTTTTCAACAACATCATGTCTTCAAGCGGGGCTGAAACCTGAAATTTGCAGGGAAAACTTCCACTGCGTTATGGGAGTCTCGAATGATCACATCCTGATCGGCATCACCATCCCAGTAAGCAACCCTACTCACACAGTCCAAACTGTCCTTGCATGCTCATCAACCCCCAGGACGACGGGACTTCCTCGGAGTCCTGGTCCGAGACCATCACGAGCGAGGAGTTCGTCTCCAAGCTCCCGAACACGGCGGATTGGGACCCCACCATCATCGAGGCGATCCGCAACATCCCCGAGAACAACATCGTCAAGTGGCAGCTGTGCTGGCGCGACCCGCAGTCGAGGTGGACGTCGCCCGGCGGGCGCGTCATGCAGCTCGGCGACAGCGCGCACGCCTTCATCCCGTCGTCCACCTCGGGCGCGAGCACCGCGCTCGAGGACGCGCTATCGCTTGCGGAGTGCCTGCGTCTCGCCGGGAGGACCAATGCACCTCTCGCGACCAGAGTGCACGAACTACTCCGGTGAGTTGAGCTGATTCGATTCGGCACTTAGTGACGAGCTAGGCTGACATGTCTACCTAGGATCCGCCGTGCTTCCGTCCTGCAGCGCCTCGGCTTCGCCAACCGGCGCGAGATGCACCGCGAGGGCGGCATGGAGGAGGTCCTCAAGCACGCGGCCGAGGCCGGGCCGATGGGCCTCGGGAAGTGGATCTGGACTCACAACGCCGAAGCGTACGCCACGGAGAAGTTTGCCGAGGCACGCGCGCATCTGGAGACCGGCGCTCCGTTTGAGCACACGAACCTTCCCCGGGGGTTCAAGTGGGAGCCCTGGTCGATGCGGGACGAGATCGAGAAGGAGAAGCAGGGTATCCACACGCCCGACCTGAAGCTCAACGGGGACTGGGGCATCCACTAGATGTTTGGATTATGGAACACGTATTTGGTAGACCAGGTAGACGGCGTAGACAAAAAGCACTCCTCTCTTTGACGGTAGATGACTATTAAGACGTCGCTGATTGAGGAACTCTTGCATGAGAAAGGTGTAGGGGGACGAACTACCACACATGAATTGGCAGTTGGGTTGGCAACAGTAAAGATCGTAAGGAAGAAAAACGCGTTTGTCCAGGAGTTCAAGGTCAGTCCAATATCGTTCTCGGTCGCCAAGGTACGGACCTGGATCTTTCGACCAGGGGATCGCTCCCGGATCGGGACAAAGATCGCGAGGCCACCGAGCCGGCGGCGTGGGGTCCAATCTCATTTCCAAGTCGGCCCTGGACTCTCTGCCACATGGCGCCGTTGCCAATCTGTCGCTATAGCCCCCGTCGCGATCCGAACCTCTCGGTTCCATTGAAGTCACACAGCCGCAAACCTGAGACCGCCTCATCGTCCCACGCGAAATGACAGCCCGCATGGCAAGACCTCTCAAAACAGGGTGGCCGTACATATTGATATTGGCAGCCCGCAGGCTGCGAAATAAGAAGACCTCCCCTGAACCGGCTGCCTAGCTCCAATCATCCATGCCAGACCCCGGTCTCTATCTCAACGGCTCCACCATCTAAGGCGTTTTGCCAGGGGGGCTGAGTTTTCTCGCGATAGGTAGCCGTTTAAGCATCGGACCCCGGGCAGAGAGACGGCAGGCGATTGGTCTCGTCGGATTTGCAGCTTTTGTTGGTAACTTGGATTCCGAGGAAGCGGATCGCCTGGATGGAATACGACCAAGGCGAGCGCCCGCGAAGAAGACTGGAGTGCACTTCAATTGTCCAAGTTCGTGGCCGCTCTTAGCAGCGTCGAGTCGCATCGAAAGACTGGGAGAGGACTGAAGATGAGGGAGCAACTTGTCAATCTTAGTGCAGGATTCAAACGTTCAGACGAACTCTTGAGGCTTGTCAGTGACGAGAGCCAACGACCCGCGAGCTTGTTGAAATCTCCTCGAAAGATGGCCTTGGCGGATACCATTTTCAGGATCATAGCCCCCAAAGCGTGCATCGCCAGGGGGGGCATATAAGGCAACAGAATTAGTGCTTACCTGCCCATTCTAAATTGTCGAACCCTGTCTGTTTATTATGCCCTGCCAGGTCTGGTAGATAAAGACTGATCGTCGCTCAAGGCTCGTTGGTCAGTGTCTGATCGCTTTCCAGCAACTAAACTTTCCAATCCGCAACCGAGTCTGTCGTTACCGAAGAGAACAAGAACCAAAACCCGCCCGCCATGTTCTCCTCTCGCCTCTTCCTGCTGCTCCTCGGCCTCCTCTTCCCGGCATGCGTCCACTCCGAGTCCCGCTTCCGCCGGCCGCCCGGCCCCGGCCCCTTCCGGGACTTCCGGGACAACCCGTCCTACGTGCGCGGAGAGTACCTCGACATCTCGTGGGACATGGAGTTCACCTCGGCGAAGCTGGTGCTGTGGCAGGAGTTTTCCGCGACGAAGCTTGACCACGTCGTGTTACAAGGTGAGTTGGTGTCCGAGGTCAATACGAGACACTTTTGATTGAATTTGTCCTGACTTGAGCGAACAGAAAACACCACAGAGGGCGAATACAAGTGGCACATCACCGACGAGGGCTTCGTCAACCCGGCCCTGAGCAGCGTCTACTACCTCGAGCTGGTCCAGGAGGGCAAGGACATGGCGAACTGGGCCGTCACGTCGCACTACTTCAACATGACCGACCCGAAGCCCGCGACCACGACCGCGACCGCGTCGGCGACGCCCAGCAGCACCGCCACCACGCAGGACGCGGCCGCCTCGACCACGAACGCAGCCGGGCCCGTGGCGACGACGGCGGCGGCGGCGGCGAAGGCAGACGGACTGACGGTGGCAGCCGCCCTCGGAATCGGGATCGGCGCGACACTCGCCGTGATGCTGCTCATCGGCGTCGGAGCTTGGATGTGCATCCGCCGCCTGCGGAACAACAGGCGCGGGGCGGAGGAGCCGGACGCGCAGGCCATGGCACCGGGGAGCAGCCCGTCGTACCAGGCCGTGTACGGGTACGACAGCCAGGCGGCCCAGCAGCTGCCGACGCCGACGCCGGTCTCGGAGTGGAAGTCGATCGCCTCGCCGGTGGCGGCCGACAGCCACCAGCTCTACGAGGTGCAGGACAACAGCGCCGAGTTCAGGCACGAGATGCCGGTGCCGCCGCCGGCGAAGAGATGAGGGATGGGTTATCTAATGGGGAAGGGCCCGTCATGGGAGATAAAATGGAGTTTACTGGAGCGTTTGCATGGGATCACTGAGACGGAACAAAGTCTCTTGGAGTTGGTAGCGAAATGACTTGAATTCAACAACACTTGCTAGTAAGCACCTCCCATCAACGCTGCAGCTGTGATTGTTGTGGCATTAGTACGAGGCCGGCATCATCGAAATCCTTCCGCCGTCGGTCATGAGGATCGAGCCGTTCGAGTAGCTCCCAGCGCGGCTGGCGAGGTACAGGATGGCGCCGGACATCTCCTCGTCGCCGCCGAACCGCCTGGCGGGGATGAACTTGTCGTCGGTGGGCGCCTCGTTCTCCGGCTCCCGGCCGTTGGTCAGAGTCGACGCGAGCTCGGACGGGTACACTGAAGAACGCGATGGTCAGTTCCTCCCAAAGAAAACCACCCCTCCCCTCAGGGCGCTGGACTTACATCCCGGAGCCAGGGCGTTCACGCGGATGCCGAACTTGCCCAGCTGGCTGCTGGCGTGCTTCGCCGCGTGCATGATGGCGGCCTTGCTCGTCATGTACGGCGGCGTCGAGACCCAGTGGCGGCTGAGCCCGCCGATGCTCCCCGTGAAGATGACCTGGCTCTGGATCGAGGGCACGTCGCTGCCCTCGCGGAGCGGCTTGCCGAAGCCGCCCTTGAGCGCGTTCTTGTTCCCCGCGTCGAGGAGCTCGAGGAAGGCCGTCATGGTGAAGTAGGCGGCCGTGACGTTGACGCTGAGCACCTCGTTCATGCTCTCCATCGAGTACTCCTCGAAGAAGGCGCGGCGCGTCTCGGCGACGGTGTCGTGCGTGTAGCGCGTCGGCGGGCCGAGCACGCCCGAGTTGGCGACGACGAGGTTGACGAAGCCGGTCTCCGAGGCGACGCGGTCGACGGCGGCCTGGAGGTCCTCCTTGGAGGTCACGTCGCAGCGGACGGGGACCAGGACGGACGGGTGCTCCTTGGCCGCGGCCTCGAGGACCTCCTGTCGGCGGCCCAGGATGTAGACCTTCTGGGCCCCGTTCGCCGCGAGAGCTTTCGCCATGGTGAGGCCGATTCCTGCGAGATTTTAGAGGGCGTCTGATCGGAGGTCCGGAATTCGCGGGGGCTTACCGGAACCGCCGCCGGTGATGACGGCGACCATGCCGTCGACTCGGAAGAGCGCGTTGGAATCCATGGCTGTGTACGTTGAGGCTTTGGTTCTAGAAACAAACGTCTGTCGGTCAGTGAATCCGATGCCAACAGCACTGACAAAGGCTCAAGAGCGGACTCCACCATCTTTATACTCGCCTCCTGTCGCTGACATCATCCGTTGGGGATGTCCCCAAGCCAAGGGCCGAGACATGCTTCTCTAGCGGCGTTCACGGCTACTCCCGCCTGCATGGCTGCATATGGATAGGTTAGCTCAGGTAACCCCGAGTTTGAGGGGCTGACAGCACGACAGCACATCCCAGAGGAGATCAAGTTGACTTGAGGAGGTTTATTTGAAAAGCGACCAACATCTATCTCCTTCAGTTTCATGCTCCGTGGAGATACATTTGGAACCAGGGAGCTGAAGGACCGCTTGTCATTCTCTTGCGCGTTTCAAAAAGCTCTGGCACTTGAAACCTTTCAGGTTAATGGAAGTGAGCCGGGTATCAAACGTATCATACAAGTCCACTCGTCCCATTTCTTTCCCGCCGCATCTAACATGGATGCATAACCAATCGCACAGATACTCGCTCGTTCAAAGAACATCTTCAGCCCTCTGGTGGGCAATGATCACGCATCATCAAAGGCCTCGACCCTTACGCCTCACCAGTGACTCTCCGCAGCCATCCAAGCAAGTGTCAGGCATGACATGGCATGCCGACATGGCCTCCATGAAGAGCGTATTGCGTGACCATTTCCTCCCCGCTGGCTTTCTACTCCATCTGCGAGGAAACATCCCTCCTGGCTTATAGCCTATGGAAACATCATGTCCATGCCTCCAAGGCCGTAAGAGGAGACCAAACCCCCGTTATCCTGTCTTCAACGTCAGCATGGGTCTTTGCTCCCAGTCCGGCGTACTGACCATATCATTCCAGTCCCAATCGCCCAGCATCTCCAGCCCAACGTCAAAGTCCATATCCAGGTCGTGAATATCCCGCTCGCAGATGCCCTCGTCCGCGACGTCGTCCCCAGCAAGCTCGCGGAGCAGCTCGTAGCACTCGACGACCCTCTCCTCGCAGGCCCGCTCGAAGTGCCTCTCGATCCCCTCGTCGTCGACGCCCGCGTCGAGCACCTCCAGGTGCGCCAGCAGCAGCACGCTCAGCGCGTGGCCCTTGATGTTCGTCTCGCCCGACCGGATCCGCGCCCGCGACCAGTCGGCGATCGCCTCCAGCACGCCGCGCATCTCCGGGCCCCCGGCGAGCGACACGGCCGGCCCGTTGCGCATCTCGTCCTCCTTCTGGTGGATCATCTCCAGCCCGATGGTCATGACGCCCTGGAACGGCACGGAGCGCCACGCGCCCGCGCCGTTGATCGTCAGCCGCTTGAAGTCCGTCTCGGATGTGTCCGCGGGCGGCCTGCCCGGGGTGAGGAAGGCGTTCCCGCAGACGCGCAGCGCCGTGTCGACGCTCATCTTGCGGGAGAAGTAGTACACGGGGTTCCGCATCGCGAGCGGGATGATGGGCTGGTGCAGCGCGAAGAAGAGGCGGTACGTCATGAACTGCGCGTACCGCGACTGGAAGCCCGTCACCCTGGCGCCGTGGCGCTTCAGCTGCTGCATCATCTTCTGCAGCGACGCGCTCAGCTCGCCGCTGTAGCGCAGCGTCTCCTCGTAGACGGTGTCGGAGCGGAAGTCGTTGACGCGCCTCACGACGGCGAGCCGCGCGGCGAAGGTGCCGAGCACCGCCAGCGGCACCGTCATCCCCGTGAAGGCCCCCGCGTCCCGGGGCACGGGGATCGCCGAGTCGGCGTCCTCGACGAGCTGCTCGTCGTCCAGGTTGGCCGGCGGCTCGGTGTCGTAGTCCCCGGCGGAGATGAGCGCGGGCCCGCCCGCGTCGACGGCCGTCTGCAGCGCGATCTCGAGGATCGTCGCCCACAGCCGGCGGCGCATCTCGGCGCGGTACGGGGACATGCGGACGAGCCCGCGCGGGTCGCGGTGCATGCCCATGTACATGGCCGTCCGGACGAGGGAGCCCGCGCCGATCCAGCTGAGGTCGCAGCCGATGTTGGCCGTGTGGCGGAGGTGGTGCATGAGCACGCGGATCTGCAGGCCCGTCATGGTCATGCGGGACTTCTCGCAGGGGGTCATGAGCCAGAGCATGCCCTCCCAGAACCAGCGGATCGCGAGGTTGCGGAGGGTGAAGCGCTCGTCGTAGAAGGTCGCGCCGACGGCCATGACCAGCTGCATGAGCACGACGAAGGCGTCGCTCGCGGCCGAGGGGTCCTGCCAGTAGCGCTCGTAGTCGGCCCGGAAGGTCGGGATGTGCACGACGCGCTGGACGGACTCGAAGGTGCGCAAGTAGCCGTCGACGAGGGCGTCGGCCAGCTCGCGGGACGGCGGGCTCTTGCCGATGGAGATGGTGGCGAAGGAGGGCGCGCGGCGGGACTTGATGAGGCGGCCGAGGTTTTTGCACTTTTCGAGACCGCTGTAGAGGGTTGATATGCGGCTGCTTTCGTGCTTCTTGGCGAAGGTGACGAGGCGAGAGAGCTGGTGCGTGTTAGCGAGGGGACTGGTGATGGATGGAGAAACTTGCAGCGAGGTTGAAGAGCTGTAGATCCATCAGGAGAGTTCACAAGAAGTTATCTTGGAGAAGGATAGAACGGATAGGGGAGGATGGCAGGGATTATGAGAACAACGGCAAGCTGGGAAGCAGACGGCCAAGAGGAAGGAAAGGAGTTGCTGAAGAATGAATCTGAGCCGAATCAACTTACCATGTCAGCACTGTTCATCCAGTGACTCTGTCCGAAGAACCGCGTCTTGCTAACACAGCCACGGCTGTACTTCAACCCTTCTCTAACAGAGCCATCACGAGCTACGCTCTCGTCGTCGCCCCTGACCATGAGGTCCGACAGCTGCTGCTCGAGCTGCTTGACCCGGTCAACAAGCGAGTTGACAGTCGACGACGACCCAGGACAGCTCGCGGGCGTCGAGGCAGAGTCCGTGTTGCCGGACGAAGCCGACAGAAGCGGGGCCGGGGGCTGCATCACCGGCTGCCACAGCCCAAAGTCCGCAGGCCCGGAGTGCTCGCCCCCGCTGACCGTGGGACCGGGAAAGCTGATGGCCGGCGAGGGCACGTCGGGCTCGCGCGTCCTCGCGGCGGCGGCCGACCTCGGGGTCGTCGTGGGAGCCCTCGGCGTGGAGGAGGTGATGGGCACCTGGAAGCCCGGCGGGATGGGCTCGGGGAAGGCCAGGGCCGCGACCCCGGAGGCGGGGGCGCCGTGCTGCGGGCTTGCCTGCCGGGAGAGCCGAACCGTCCCCGTCACCGCCGAGGGCTGGGCTGCCGGGGACGGCGTTGCCTGCGTTGTATAGGTGCACAGGGGATTCTTCGACCGCACGCAGGTGCTGCAGGGGAGGTTCCTGTCGCAGCGGACTTTGCGCCGGCGGCACTGCTCGCACGCCAAGGCGGGCCTGCGGCGCTTCTTCTGGGCCGAGGCCGGTAGGGCTGGGGGGTCCATATTGGCTCTTCTTTTGTCTTTCGGTAATTCAAGCTGCCAAGGCGGACGCTCGATCTTATGCCGGTTAGGTGAATAAGGCGGCGATGAGTATGTGTGAGATGGAGAGAGAGAGATGTGGGAGTTGTCAACGGAATGGGCAGCTCGGCCTTTTGTGTCTTCAGACCGAGTTTCGGGTCCGCGGCACCTTCTGCTGCTGCCTGAAATGAAAAAGTGGCGAATTATGGAGCTTTGAACCGTCTAGAGTCAGGTTTTATCAGATGATCAGATAAGAACGCGTTGTTGATGAGGAAGTAAGGGAATCCGTCGAGGAGGTTGAATGAGACGGAGCGCTTATCCCCGAGATGCCGCTAGGGATTTGCGCTTGCAGGCGGAAAACACCGAGAAACGAGGCGCTCCGATTGGTCAGACTGCCGGGGATGAAAATGCCGAGGCGAATATGCCGACTTACACGATACCCCGAGAAGGATTCCCGGAGTCTCCCTCGCGGCTGTGAACAATCCACCTGCGCTAGACTCACTGCCCGGAACTGGTGATGTACTCAGCATGAGAATCAAATTTCAACAAGCCGAGATGTGTTCGTCAGACTCGTATATGAACACGATGATTTCGGGGCTGTCCTGGCAAGATCTGGCCGGGAGATTCACACCACCAACACCAAAGACTTTTGTAAACAAAAGATATCTTAACCATCCGACAACATGAGCGAATCAAGCCACAGTTCTGAACCAAGGCGAGACCTGGAAAAGGCCCCTTCGCAAACCGCCGTCACGAGCGTCCCGGCGCAGTCCCAAGACGACGTGACCTTCCCCGAGGGAGGCCGGGAGGCGTGGCTCGTCGCGGTCGGCAACGCGTGCATCCTCTTCTGCACCTCCGGCTACTCCAACACCTTTGGCGTCTTCCAGGCCTACTACACCCTCCACCAGTTCGCCGACATGTCCGCGGACGCCGTCTCCTGGATCGGCTCGCTCCAGGCCTTCCTTGGCTTGTTCGCGGCGATACTCGGAGGCCCGCTGTTCGACCGCTACGGTGCATGGGTAATGCCAACCCCGCCTGCTACTATCAACAGGTGCTAACACGGTATCGTATAGGTCATCCGCCCCGCGGCCGTCGTCTACCTCCTCGCCATCATGATGACGTCCCTCTGCAGGGAGTACTGGCAGTTCATGCTCGCCCAGGGCGTGCTGCACGGCACGAGCTCCGGCGTGCTCATGTTCGCCGCCATGGCCTCGACGCCGCAGTACTTCCGCCGGCGCCGCGGCGTCGCCATGGGCCTCGCCATGACGGGCTCCTCCGTCGGCGCCGTCGTCTACCCCATCGTCCTGTCCAAGCTGCTCAACGACTCGTCCGTCGGCTTCGGCTGGTCCGTCCGCGTGACGGGCTTCGTCATGACGCCCGCCCTGGCCGTCGGCCTGCTGACGGTGAGGGCCCGCCTCCCGCCCCGGCGGACGAGCTTCTTCCTCCCCGCCGCGTTCCGGGACGGGCTGTACCTCGTCCTCGTTGTTGCGCTCTTCTTCTTGTTCATCGGCATGATGGTGCCGCTGTTCTACCTGCCGACCTACGGGATCCGGAAGGGCATGTCCGAGACGCTGGCGTCGTACCTCGTCGCCATGATCAACGGCGCCTCCGTCCTCGGGCGGGTCATACCGGGCATCGTGGGCGACAGGGTCGGCCAGCTCAACGCGCTGCTGTTCGCGGGGGCGTCGACCGCGGTCATGATCTTCTGCTGGCCCGCGGCGGTCACGCAGGACGGCATCATCGCCTTCGCCGTCCCGTTCGGCTTCTGCTCGGGGGCCATCATCTCCGGCGGCGCCGTGGCGCTGACGCTCTGCCCCAAGGACGCGCGGGACATGGGCACGTACATCGGCATGGGCACAGGGCTCGCGTCCGCGGCGGCGCTGCTGGGCCCGCCCGTCAACGGGGCGCTGCTGGACCGGTACGGGGGGTTCGGGCAGGCGTCCATCTTCAGCGGCGTCATGTGCATGACGGGGGCCGTGTTGGTGGCCGTCGCGAAGGTGTTTACGCCTCAGGGGGTGCTTGGGAAGGTCTGAGATGTGAGATTGCGAGGCCTTGGATTCATGGTGGGATAGACGGCTGGGAGGACATCAGAGCAAGTACTGTGCATGAGAAGAGCGGAGAGAAAGTAGACTGGACGTATTCACGAGGATAGATAATAACGATAAGTAGAGGTTGACAGAGAGAAGACGCCAAAGTTTCGATTCAGTTCATCTACCGAAGAACCCGTCTACACCGTGTTTATGAGCGTGTCCGTCTGCAAAGCTCAACATCTATCAAGAATGCGCTGCCTCCAGTTTGGTACCAGCGGGAGGCGGACAACGACGGAGACGATGGCACGAGAAGAACCCTGCGAGGACGCTTTCACGTGCGAAGAGCTCGTCCGACCTCGCCGGTTCCGGCTAGCCCCGGGAGAGCCACATTCCTCGCAGGGCTCTGCACCACGGACGCAAACAAGGGGAAAGGAGGCTCTGACGGCGCTTTAGCTCAAAGGTAACTGCTTGATTTCTAGGTAAACAAACGGGAAAAGGAGACCAAATGTACAAGACAGAAACCTCTTCCGCACCCGAGATGCAGCATTAGTCAGGAGATCATTGTACACGGGAAGTCAGGTTGTGGTAGGTTCACTTCGTTTTTTGCGCCGCCGCAGCTCCCGAGCTGACAAGACAACATCATGAAGGGGTGGGAGCGTGGTGTGCGGGCCTTCCTTCTCACTGCCTCCGCTGCCTCCCCTCTCGAACAACCGCAGGGTTTCGTATCCTCGGCCCAGAAACGTCTATAATTTCCCACCCCACTCACGCCGGATACGCCTTCAAAGACTCGTCAAGCTCTCCGCTGCCGCGACACCGTCTCTCTCGACACTCTCCTCTCTCTCTCGCTCACCGATTTACAGGAGGAGCTCGAGGGGGTTCTCGAGGACCTTCTTCAGCTCCTTGAGGAACTCGGCACCGACGGCGCCGTCGACGACCTTGTGGTCGAAGCTGCCGGTGATGGTGATCTGGTCGTCAAAGTCGACACCGGTGGTGCCGTCCTCGTTGGCGGAGGGGACGGCGACCTTCTTGGTGGTGCCGATGGCGAGGATGGTGGCCTGGGGAGGGTTGATGACGGCGGTGAAGTTGTCGACGGCGTCGTTCATGCCCATGTTGGAGATGGAGATGGAGCCGCCCTGGTACTGCTCGGGCTTGAGCTTGCCGTCGCGGGCGAGCTTGGCGAGCTTCTTGACCTCGGAGGAGATGCCCTCAAGACCGCGGCCCTCAACGCCGGTAACGATGGGGGTGATGAGGCCAGTGGGGGTGGAGACGGCGACAGAGACGTCGACGGTGTTGTGCTGGCGGATGACATCGCCGCGCCAGCTGGAGTTGGCCTGGGGAACCTTCTTGGCGGCAACACCGATGGCCTTGATCAGGAAGTCGTTGACGGAGATCTTGTACTTGCCGTCGGCGGTGCTGTTAAGGGCCTGGCGGAGCTTGAGCAGCTTGCTGACGGAGATGCTGGAGGAGACGTAGAAGTGGGGGTTGGTCTGGGTGGACTCCTGGAGGCGGGAGGCGATGGTCTTGCGCATGCCGCTGATGGGGATGTCCTCGTAGGAGGCGCCGGGGGCGGCGGCAGCGACGGGGGAGGAGACGGCCTTCTTGACGTCCTCCTCGGTGATCTTGCCGTTCTGTCCGGTACCCTTGATCTGGCTAATGTCGAGGCCCTTCTCCTTGGCGAGTCTCACGGCGGTGAAAGAGGCGTTGGGCGCACGGTCGAGGGCGGACTCGATCTTGCCGGTGGGCTGGCTGAGGTCCTCGGGGGCGGACTCGGGGGCGGGGGCGGGGGCGGACGAGGACTCCTTGGCCTCCTCCTTGGGCGCGGGCTTAGCGGCATCACCACCGGCGTCGGCGGCGGTGAAGTTCTCGAAGGCCTTGACATCGGTGCCCTCCTCGACGAGGACGGCAATGGGCTGCAAGAGAGAAATACGATCAGTGCACTGCAGGGACACGGAATGGGAAGACCGGACTCGGGAGCGACGGGAAACGACGATACGAGTATGCTCTCCTTCCCTCAGCGAGGAAGCTCAACGAGGAAGCTCAACGAGGGAGCTCAACGAAGGGAGCGTAATCATCACGACCGTTATCGCCGTCCCCGCGATCGGGCCATCGAGGCTACACATACGTTACCGACAGCGATGTCCTTGGATCCGGACTCCTTGAGGAGCTTGGCGATAACACCCTCCTCCTGGAACTCGAAGTCCATCTGGGCCTTGTCCGTCTCGATCTCGACGAGGACATCACCGGGGGCGATGGTGTCGCCAGCGGCCTTCTGCCAAGCTCCGATATTTCCCGCGGTCATGGTGGGTGACAGGGCGGGCATCTTGATGACGGTGTGCGGGGGGTACGAGGCGTAACATCTCAGGATCTGGGAGGAGAGGTTGCTGCGCAGCAGGGAGGCGGGCAGAGCGCGCCTTCTGAGGACCGTGGAGATCATGATTGATGGAATATAGCTCTCGCGGGCGCGAAAGCAGGGAGAATCTGTCGAAAAATGGACGGGGTATCGAGCGGTGGTGGTGGATGTCGGAGTGACCGATCAATTGAAGCCAGAGGCAGCCGCGGGTCGAATCGCACGAGACGCGGATAAGAGGAGGAGGGAGAAAAAGGGAAGGGGGGAGAGATGCGACAACGCGGGATTATTTTTTGGGACGACGAGGTTTGATGCTCGAGATTGTCGGACGGGAATCTTTCCTTGGGGCTGGAGTTTTTTGCGTTGAGCTCCGTCGCTGGATGGAGCTTGAGACGCTAGTCCTTTTTGGGAGTTAGTGCGTCCCTACAAAATGCGCCGCAGGGAGAGCCGTTAGGCACAGACTACAGGCGAGCGCCCAGCTGTCACTGTCACTGTGTTTGGGTGGTTTTTCAGTGAGGGCCAGGCGGGCACATTGTGCCGAGTGGCACTGGGTGGCCGGTGCTCTAAGCACTGGCTGGAGGGCGGGCGTTCCTCATCCATAGGTACCAAAGTACCTACGTATCCTCTGGCGTGGTGTTACTCCGAGTACTCCAGCCATGGCGAGAGGCAATTCCATGGATTGTGGCCTGTGGCCGGTCCGATCCAATGGATGCCAGTGAGTGCCAGTTTTAGAGGCCCCGCCTTGTCGCCATCCACCCACCCAGCGGTGTTGTTTATCACCGACAGGAACTTCTCGGACTCATGGTGGGAATAGCCCGGGAAAACAAGGGACGAGGACGTTGGCCCAGCCAGCCAACCAGCACCCGCCCGCACTACATTGGTGTCCAGCCAATGGAACCGTTGAATCAAACCGGAGTGGGGGTCCCACCGGTATTTCTGTTCATTGGCGCAATCGGCCGCTAGTAAGCGCAGACGCGCCCAGAGACGCGGCGTTACTAGCCCGTGCAGTTTTCTGAATCTGAAGTCCTTGGGAATAATACGACCTGGTAATACGGACGGATAGTGCTTACCTCATCGGCTCTCGGCTGGATTGCTGTCCGTGCAGCAAGCTGACATAATCCATCTCTTCTCTCCCTCCGTGCGTCTCTGGCTCGTCCGCCGCCACGTAAACCACATGCTGAACGGGCCCCAGCTTGCAGCAGCTACATTAAATACCGGGGGCGAAGACGGGTCCACGGTATTGATTGGATGTGAACACAGTGTTCGGGCCAGGTGGCCTCCCGTGCTCTACCTACCCATCTCGTTGCAAGCACAGCAAACTCGCCTAGCTTCAGGTAATGTGTCCGCTGTGGACTACCGCAACACGAGGCACAGGCAGCAGCAGCACTGCCTATAGCGTAGATACCTTGTTGTGTACAGTGCAATTGCGTGCGTTCCTTACCTCAGCTGCCGGACCTACATTGCTGGCACTACGACCTTGCGCTGCGCCTGTTGCCAGGGGTCCCTCCATTCAAAGAAATTTGGACCGTCACTGCCCCGTGCTGTCCATTTCGAGGTCCCATCGACCTGACGGCCACCGCGAACATCAACGACCCTCCGGGCACCGACGACGCCGACGACATCGACGAGACCTTCTTTCGCCTCCCTTTCTCCTCCTAATTTCCCTTACCGCAAAGCGTCATTCTCTGATACATACACGTCGTCGTTCCCTCCCTGCGCTGCCGTTGCGCTTTCCGCATCTACGGCCCGGTCGCCCTGCATATGCGCATGCGCCCCTCGATGACCGACGGTCCAGCTCAAGCTTACCTCTCGCCGCTGGAGTAGATCGAACATTCAACGACCTTCCCTCCCGACCTCGAGACCCTCTCCTACTCGAAAATACGCGAATGGCACTTGGTCCCTTTAGTGCTCCCCCATGAGCTCCCTCAAATTCCTCGTCTCCTCGCTGGAGGCCATCGCGGCTTCCAAGGAGGCACAGAGGAACAAGCAACTCACCGAGTCCCTCCAAAAGACCCTCGCGTCCATCAAGGAGAGCGACCCCAACTTTCCCGACCCCGAGATCGTCTTTGCACCTCTTCAGCTTGCCACGCGCACCGGCAATGTCCAGCTCATCACCGGTGCCCTCGACTGCATCGGCAAGCTCATATCCTACTCATACTTCTCAGTACCGAGCAATCCGGACGGCCAGCAAGATGCTCCTGCCGACAGAGCACCCCTCATTGAGCGGGCCATTGACACCATCTGCGATTGCTTCCAGGGCGAGACCACCGCCGTCGAGGTCCAGCTTCAGATCGTTAAATCCCTCCTTGCTGCCGTTCTGAACGACAAGATCGTCGTCCACGGCGCCGGTCTTCTCAAGGCCGTCCGCCAAGTATACAATGTCTTCCTCCTCTCGAGGAGCACTGCGAACCAGCAGATGGCCCAGGGCACCCTCACCCAGATGGTCGGCACCGTTTTCGAGCGAGTTAAGACGCGCTTACACATGAAAGAATCCCGTGTCAACCTAGAGAAGCTGAAGCACAGCTCCAGCAACGTTACCTTCGAGCAGGCCGAGTCCGTCAATGGAGCGGCCAACGCCGCCGACGGTGACGACGATGCCGAACGAGATGGGTCGCCGGTCCCGGCCATCTCGGAAACCCCTGCGCCCGAGAGCGAGAACGAGAACGGCAACGGCAATGGCAAGCTCACATTAAAGGACCTCGAACATCGCAAGAGCTTCGACGACTCGCATCTTGGCGACGGCCCGACCATGGTCACCGAGATCAAGCCAGGGAGGAAAGCCGCGCGATCCGTCTCCGAGCAATCGTCTCCCGAATCGTCTTTGGAGGACACCAACGAGGCCTTGGATGCCGAAGACGAGGTCTATATCAAGGATGCATACCTGGTCTTTCGATCATTCTGCAACCTCTCCACAAAGGTCCTGCCGCCAGACCAGCTCTACGACCCTCGCGGGCAGCCGATGCGCTCGAAGCTCATCTCCCTCCACCTCATCCACACACTACTTAACAACAATATTGCCGTCTTCACTTCCCCGTTGTGCACCATTACAAACTCCAAGAGCAACGAGCCCACGACATTCCTCCAAGCGATCAAGTTCTATTTGTGTCTTAGCATAACGCGGAACGGAGCCAGCTCCGTCGACCGTGTGTTCGACGTCTGCTGCGAGATTTTCTGGCTCATGTTGAAGTATATGAGGGAGTCCTTCAAGGTTGGTCCTCGCCGCGTTGTGCTTGCTAGGAGCGCATTAACTGACAAGGAACATAGCTGGAAATCGCAGTATTTTTGAACGAGATCTACCTTGCCTTGCTGGCAAGGCGGTCGGCCCCCATCTCGCAGAAGGTGTACGTCGTCAACGTATTGAACCGCTTCTGTGCGGACTCGAGGGCTCTGGTAGAGACCTATCTCAACTACGACTGCGAGAGGAGTGTAGACAACATCTTCCAGACCATCATCGAAGACCTTTCCAAGTTCTCTACGGCTTCCGTGCCCATCACCCCCGCGCAAGAACAGCAATATGAAGAGAAGAGCTCCAGGAACACGTCCGGAGGTGACTGGCAGCTGAGGCCCATCCTACCCCCGCCACTATCCGTTGCGCAGATTGCGCCGCACACCGAGCCCGAGCCCGAGATTCCGAAGGAGTACGTCATGAAGCGGGTGGCGTTGGACGCACTGGTCGACTCGCTCAGATCGATGGTGGACTGGTCTGCTGCGGTGCGGCCAGACGCAAATGGGATCAGGCCCGACGGCGATACTAGGAACTCTGAGGATCTGCGGCCGTCTATCGACCCGAGCATGAGCGACAACCCATCCCGCTTCGAGACACCTCTGCCTTCAACACCCGTTTTGGAAGACGACCCTGCCTTCCTGGAGAAGGCCAAGGCGAGGAAGACGGCCATCAACAATGCTATTAAGCAATTCAACTTCAAGCCCAAGAGGGGCGTGAAGCTCCTCATTCAAGATGGCTTTATTCCTAGCGACAGCCCGGAGGACATTGCCAAGTTCCTACTCACCGAAGACCGGCTGGACAAGGCCCAAATCGGTGAGTATCTGGGAGAGGGCGACGCCAAAAACATCGAGATTATGCACGCTTTTGTCGACAGTATGGATTTTACGAAGAAGCGCTTCGTCGACGCACTGCGCACCTTCCTCCAATCCTTCCGTCTGCCCGGAGAGGCCCAGAAGATCGATCGTTTCATGCTCAAGTTTGCCAACCGCTACGTCATGGGCAACCCCAATGCTTTCGCCAACGCCGACACGGCATATGTCCTAGCGTACTCGGTTATCATGCTGAACACCGACTTACATAGCAGCAAGATCGCCAAGCGGATGAGCAAGGAGGAGTTTATCAAGAACAACCGCGGCATTAACGACAACGCCGATTTGCCGGACGAGTACCTCATTGGCATCTACGACGAGATTGCCAGCAACGAAATTGTCTTGAAGAGCGAGCGTGAGGCTGCCGCGGCGGCAGGAACTGTCCCTGCGCCCTCCACTGGTATCGCTGCTGGCCTGGGACAGGCCCTCTCCAACATGGGCCGGGATCTTCAAAGAGAAGCTTATCTCCAACAATCGGAGGAGATCGCCCTTCGCTCGGAGCAGCTGTTCAAGACGCTGTACAAGAACCAACGACGGAATGCGCAGAGATCCGGCGTCAAATTCATCCCTGCCACGTCTTTCCAGCATATCGGCCCCATGTTCGACGTGACTTGGATGTCGTACTTTTCGGCGCTCTCCAGCCAGATGCAAAAGACTCAGAACCTCGAGATCAACAAGCTGTGCTTGGAGGGTATGAAGCTGGCCACAAAGATTGCATGTGTCTTCGACCTCTCGACCCCCCGCGAGGCCTTTATCTCCGCCTTGAAGAACACCACGAACCTCAACAACCCCCAAGAAATGTTGGCGAAGAACGTGGAGGCTCTCAAGGTCATCCTCGAGCTTGGCCAGACCGAGGGCAATGTCCTCAGATCGTCCTGGAAGGATGTTCTCATGTGCATCAGCCAGCTTGATCGCTTGCAGCTCATCACGGGCGGCGTGGACGAAAGCGTGGTTCCTGACGTTTCCAAGGCGCGGTTCATGCCACCTCAGCGCGAGAACACCACCGATTCTCGGTCATCGACCCAATCGAAACGCCGCGGAGGCCGACCGAGATCTGGTACCGGGCCGCAAGGCCTTTCGAACGAAATCGCTCTGGAAAGTCGCTCGGATGAGGTCATCAAGGCCGTCGACAGGATATTCACCAATACGGGCAACCTCAACGGAGAGGCCATCGTTCATTTTGCACGAGCTCTGACGGACGTCAGCTGGGACGAAATCAAGGTTTCTGGCTCCAACGACTCCCCGCGAACATACAGCTTGCAGAAGATTGTCGAGATTGCCTACTACAACATGACGCGTGTGCGTTTTGAGTGGAGCAATATTTGGGACGTTCTGGGCGACCACTTCAACCGTGTTGGCTGCCACAACAACATCACGATTGTCTTTTTCGCTCTGGATTCACTGCGCCAGCTTTCAATGCGCTTCATGGAGCTCGAGGAGCTGGCCGGTTTCAAATTTCAAAAGGATTTCCTGAAGCCGTTCGAGCATGTCCTGGCAAACTCTCAGAACATCGCTGTCAAGGACATGGTTCTCCGGTGCCTGATCCAAATGATTCAGGCTAGGGGCGACAACATTCGCTCGGGATGGAGGACAATGTTTGGCGTTTTCACCGTCGCTGCGCGCGAGACAAACGAGAGCATTGTGAACCTTGCCTACGAGAACGTCACCCAGGTCTACAAGACCAAATTCGGTGTGGTAATCTCGCAGGGCGCATTCACCGACTTGATCGTGTGTCTCACGGAGTTCTCCAAGAACATGAAGTTCCAGAAGAAGAGCCTGCAGGCTCTCGAGGGCTTGAAGTCCATCATACCTCGCATGCTCAAGACGCCAGAGTGCCCCTTGTCCCAGAAGGGCCAGCCTGCATCCGAGCAGCACACCTCGGCGGCAGACAAGCTGCAAAGATCACAGAACCGGACGTCGGTGGAAGAAGGCTATTGGTTCCCAGTCCTCTTTGCCTTCCACGACGTGCTAATGACGGGTGAAGACCTTGAGGTGCGCTCCAATGCACTTGAATACTTCTTCGAGGCCTTGCTCAGGTACGGCGGCGAGTTCCCCCCGGACTTCTGGGACATTCTCTGGCGCCAGCAACTATACCCCATCTTCATGGTGCTGCGGTCAAGGCCGGACCTGAACAACGCGTTGAACCACGAGGAACTGTCCGTGTGGTTGTCGACGACCATGATTCAAGCCCTGCGGAATATGATTACCCTCTTCACCCACTACTTTGAGGCGTTGGAGTATATGCTCGACCGCTTCCTTGAGCTGCTGGCTCTTTGCATCTGCCAAGAAAACGACACCATCTCCAGAATCGGCAGCAACTGCCTGCAACAGCTGATCCTCAAGAACGTCACCAAGTTCTCCGCGGACCACTGGTCAAAAATCGTTGGCGCGTTCTGCGAGCTCTTCGCCCGCACGACAGCGCACCAGCTGTTCTCTGCCACCACGATCAACTCGACTGCCTCCATCGACATGCCGCCGAATGGTCTGGATTTCGCACCGCTGAGCCCCACATCAGAAGCCACGCCGATAGACGAAGAGTCTCTGAAGATCAACGGCTCAGAGAAGAACGGCGACAGCGATACGCACTCGCTGGCGGCAAACGCAAGCGTGCCCGACGAGGACGACCTCAAGACACCAACAGCGGCCACTCATTCCCAGCCTCAAGCACCGTTGGAGGAGTTCAAGCCCTCGTCCAACCTGCAGCAGCAGCCTGTCGTCGTCACCGCGGCCCGCCGCCGCTACTTCAACCGCATCATCTCGCGATGCGTCCTCCAGCTGCTCATGATCGAGACAGTGAACGAGCTCTTCAGCAACGACACGGTCTACTCCCAGATCCCCACGACGGAGCTCCTGCGGCTCATGGGGCTGCTCAAGAAGTCGTACTTGTTCGCTAGGAAGTTCAACGCCGACAAGGAGCTGCGCATGCGCCTCTGGCGCGAGGGCTTCATGAAGCAGGCCCCGAACCTGCTCAAGCAGGAGAGCGGGGCGGCCGCTACGTACGTCGCCATCCTCTTCCGCATGTACGCGGACGACGGGGCGGAGCGCGCGTCGGCCCGCGACGCCATCGAGCAGGCGCTCGTGCCCCTGTGCAAGAGCATCATCAAGGACTTTGTCGCGCTCGAGGAGGACAGCCAGCACCGTAACATCGTCGCCTGGCGCCCGGTCGTCGTCGACGTGCTGGAGGGCTACGCCGCGTTCCCCGTGGAGGCCTTCTCGAAGAACATCAAGGAGTTCTACCTCATGGCGGTGGAGCTGCTCGGGAAGGACCTGACGTCGGACCTCCGGACGGCGCTGCTCCTCGTGCTGAGGCGCGTCGGCGAGGTCGGCCTCGGCATCGACGGGATGACCAAGGTGGAGGTGGACCGCAGGGACAGCATCCTCAGCCACGTGACGGACCACACGGTGGACGGGCCCGAGGGCGACGCCTCGGCGCGGATGAGGCGCTGAAGCCCGGGGAGTGGTCGGAACAAAAACACAAAGTGCACACGGGGTGGGCGTAATGGATTAGATTGTGGGGGAATCATTTTCATGTAAAATTATTGTGCCTGGCTCGGACGGCCGAGGCTTTTCAAGAGTTCCGTGTCCATATTGAACATCTTCTTCCCACCGCCCTGGACACTCTGTCCTGTGTCCTTTTTTCGGTCCCAAAAACGCCTCGCCTTTGCTAATGATGCTACTACACGTGCCAGTCCACGGCTAACCCCTGCCACTCATGATATCCCGGATGAACGTCCGCAGCTGTTCCGACTCCTCGGGCACCGTGCGGTCCGGCAGGCTGAGCAAGGCGGCCCTGAGCTCGTCGTCGTCCTTGGTCGCCTGCCTGACCAGGTCCCTCAGGATGCCCATCGTGCGGTGCGACTGCTCCGCGACGCGCATCACGGAGACGAGCGTCTCGAAGAAGTCGATCAGGCTGAGGTGCATCAGCGTGTCGGAGCCGTCCACCATGCCCAGCGCGGCGAGCTGCAGCAGGCCGACGTCCGGGGCGCCCGTGAGGTCGGGGAACTGCGACGTCGAGACCTCGACGAGGTTGAGCGAGGCCAGGCGCGGGAGGACGCGGAGGATGCGGCCCTGGGCGAGGGAGAGCTGGCGCTCCGACAGCGTCGCCTTGTCCTCGTCCTCCTGCTCGCCCGGGTCGCGGCCCTTGGCGAGGGAGAGCACGAGGCCGAGCAGCTCGCGGTCGTGCAGGACGCGCTTCCACACGCGGCCGTGGCCGGGCGCCCTGCGCCGGACGAGCTCGGCGTTGCCGCCGTTCGAGAGACTGGGCAGGGCGACGGGGGGCGGGAGCTCGCAGTCCGTCTCGAGGAGGTCGCCGAGGACGCGGCCGGCGCGCTCGCCGACCTCGACCTGCGGGGCGGAGAGCCACCGGCGGAGGAGCTCCTCGACGACGCGGGGCATGAGGGAGAGGATGGCGGCGTCGGAGGGGGTGGCGGCGGCCTTGTCGAGGATGGCGAGGGCGAGGAGGTTGGCCGAGGGCGCCGGGGAGCGGAGGGCGGAGATGAGGGAGGACTCGTCGGCGAGCTGGAGGACCTGGGTGAAGGGCACCGGGGAGAGGAGCTTTATCGTGAGGGAGACGACGGGGGCGGGGTCGTGGGGCGTCGTCTTGAGGATCGTCGTGAGCTTGGGGAGGAAGGTCGGGAGGAGGGGCGGGATGTTTGATTCTAGGTGCTTGGTCAGCTTGTGTGTGTCGATGATGGAGCATTAATTTAAGCTGGGAAGGGGAGAGGGGACTGACCTGTGAGCTGGAGTTCGACGTCGTCGAGAAGCTTGGGCTGGAGAGGCGTCTCGGGCGAGGAGACGAGGTCGTCGAGGTGCTTCGTGAGCTCGTCGAGCCCGGATATGGGGATGGAATCGGCGGACATCTTGGGGACGACGTTGTTCGTCATATGTGATTGGGTCTGTGTGTTCTTTTGGTCGAGAATGTACGGTGGTGGTGAAGCTCAAGAAGCTGGGAGCCGGTGATGTTGCGACTGGGAACTATTTACGGGAGCAACAGCAACAGCAACAGCTTGGAGGTGGTGATGGCGGGGGAGAGCTCGGGATAAGGGTCCCCGGACGCTAAGATAAGATGGCCCAGGCCGCTACAGCTGTGCGTGTGCGGGTACGTCGTTATGGGTGCCTTGCAGGGACAGGCACCGGGAGGGTACGCTACTTCGTCACATGAGGCTCACACACACTTGCTGTTCTAGGTAGGTAGGTATTATACGTGGGTATGTATGCCTTCTCTTCTTTTGCCCTTTCCTTCAACTCCTATTAGAATAACCCAGTGTTCTTTCGTTCTTCAATGGTATCAGGTGGCCCTTCCTGAAAAGTAATCGTAACTGCAGTGTATACCTACATAGCACGTACTGTATACCCTCAAGAACTGTGACGGACGAGAGTAACAACAGGGACGGACGAGGGTAACAAGGGGGACGGACGACAGTGACGACGGCAACAGCAACGAACGATGGATAATTGAAGCTTCTTATACGGAGCAGGCAGGTAATGAGTCGGACTGGGGACCACAGAGGAGGCCCGGTGACTCGCCGGTCGGCTCAGTGCTGCACGGGCGGCAGGTCCCCACTACAACCCCCACCATTGTTCCTTCCCTGCGTCGTACTTACCCTTCCGACTCATTCAAGTTGGAAGGCTTTATGACGCTTCGTATGGCTGATAGTGCCTTCTGCTATTTACTATCTGTAGAACTTTTTTTTCCCGTTGGCGAGCGTAGCAGTAAACTTTCCTGGTTTTCTATACAAAAGGAAGGCACCACCATCAGAGTCGTAACTTCCTGCAGCTGCTCAACTACCTACCTAGGTACCTACTTGCCTACACTGTCACTGGCCGAATTTTTTCCTGCCCCGCAACGAAACACCGTCTCTTCCAACAGCAACCTCAGCAACCTCGACAACCTCGACACCAAGACGACCGCAGCACACTAAAAGCGAAAGGAATGTCGCGTGGAGGACGAGGCGGAGGCCGTGGTGGCCGCGGCGGACGGGCTGGACCGCAGCTCTCTTGGGACAACGGCGAGCATGCGCCCGACACGCGACCTTCAGAGCTTTTCCCCGTAAGATCCTCGCCGACCTACCTACTGCCCTACTCTGGCGACTGAAACTGACAATATTTGCGCAAATAACAGCAATACGACGTTCCTACAGCGAAACCACTCTCGGCCCTCGAGCAGGCCAACGTCAACTCCTTCCTCCTCTTCCGCCGTCAATTTCAGGACGGGCCCCTCTACACGCGCAAGCGAACCTGGGCCGTAGACCCTGCCGACGCGCGCAAGCTATATGGACAAGAGCAGGTCAACTCAAAGTACGGCGTGCGCACGCGCGGTACGGCAGATCCGTTTACCTCGATGCCGACCTACTCGCAGAAATTCGTCCGGCCGGAGCGCGAGCTGCCCGATTTCGGAAGTCGCCCGTTCTGCAAGGAGTTCTTTCCCCAGGAGCTGCACGCAACCCTAGATGGCGACGACGTCCCTCCCAGCGAGCGCCGTCGCGGCGGCGAGGCTAAAGTGCTGCGTCTCTCTAAGATTACGGCGCTGCCGACGGCCGAGGACGTTTTCAACATGAACGACGAGGAGAATATCGGGGCCGACGGCGCTCTCGAGGCACTCGACAAGATCCAAGAGGGTCAGACCGAGGGCGAGGGGGAGTGGGAGGAAGGCGCCGAAGAGGAGGAGGAGCAGGATGTGGAATACGACGACGAAGACGCCGGCGACTACGACGCCGAGAACTATTTTGACGACGGTGAATTTGGCGAGGACGACGGCGGCGACGATGATGGCGGAGGCGCTGAATACTAGAAGCCTGAGGGGATATCTGAACCGTGGACAGCACAAGAATCATGAGAGGGCTGACGGAAGGAGCGTTTTGGCCGGGAAGAAGGTTTATGGAAGGAAGCCGATAGAATAAGGAGGTACAAGAAGGCTGGCGGCCAAGGGCTGGCGGCCAAGGGCTGGCGGAAGAACGCTGACGGACGAGCGCTGACGGACAAGGACGCTGACGGACCTGACGGACGAAGACGCCGGTGGACGACAGCCGTTGCATGAATAACCTCACACTGATGAGAGACGGAGGGGGCGTTGGGCGAAAAGAAACAACGGCTTTTGCTGAGCGGGATAGTATACCCGCATAGCTCCAGATACCCATCGATACTAAATAACTACACACTCGCGCGCGCGCTTATTGCATTTCACTGGTTTCGCGATAATTCCCTTACGAGGTCGGTGAGTCAGAGAGATCCTGACATTTTTTGGGTATCAACGACCTATGCCACCTGCTTGTCTACCTAGGTATTCGACACGCTTTGTTTGTTTTATACTTTCGCCACATCTTTGCCCTTTGTGTGCCATGAGTCCCCGCCTTCGAATTGAGCATTCGGTCAGAGGCACCCTGGCAGAAGCCTAGCGAACACATGTCTGCCCGGCTTGCTCATCGTATCAAAGACTGACGGCCGAAGACGAGCCAGACGTCTTGCAAATGGCGCGGCATGTATCTCGGGCGCCACTCGCGTTCGGCACAGCTCGAATGAAACTGAAGGGCATCCCTCGATGAACGTGCCGGTATATACTTTTGCCCACCCTGAACGCCGTTTCCTTTCCTCGACAAAGCCCCACAAGCCTCAAAGCGGCGCTCCCGTCGCACGGGCTCTCGTTATTAATCGCAGTCTGAGAACAGTCCCACCTCGACTCATTTGGCGGGGTACTGGCGCTGGAGGGTGGTGAGCTTCTCCCTGACGTCGACGATGCCGTCGGCCGCCTCGTAGATCTTGTCGCCCATCATCTTGATCGTCTCGAGGAGGTCGAGGACCATGTTGAAGGCCGGCACCTGGGTCTGGTCGCGCAGGGCGCGCACGCGCTCGTACAGGCCGTGCTCGACGCCGGGCATGTGCTGCTCCATCTCCTTGACCTTCTGGACCTGGAACGTGTGCAGCTCCCTGAGCCGGTCGGCCTCGTTGGAGAAGAGCGTGAGGACGTCCTCGACGCTGCGGTCCTGGCCGGCGCTGCTCGCGCCGTGGCCGGCGGGCCCGCCGCGGGAGAGCCAGGTCTGGTGGTAGTGCGCGGGCAGCTTGAGCTGGTCGGCGCCGGCGAAGGCCATCTTGGCGATGTCGGCGTCCGACTTGACGAGGTCCTTGACGTGGGCGAGGGTGACGATGTCCTCGTCCAGCGTGGTCTTGACCCCTTCGTACTTGCGCTGCAGCCAGTTGACGTCGCTGGTGAGCTGGGCGAGGTCGCCGCCGTGGGCGGCCATGAAGCCCTTGATCTCCGAGGCGTGCGCCATGAAGCGCTGGATCATGAGGTCGCAGTTCTCCATCTCCGTCTGCAGGGACTGCTCGAGGTCGTTGAAGCGGGTCGTGCCCTTGACGTTGGAGATGTCTACCCTCACGCCGGGGACCGTCTGCTGCGCCGTCGACTGACCCATGGTCAGGCCAGGGGCTGTGCTGTTCTGCTGCATCGTCTTGCCACTGGGCACAGCGGTTAGCTCGGGGTCTTGATTGTGCGTGAAGAGCTCTACTTACAAGAGACCGCCAGTGTTGGCCGTGTTCTGGGTCTGGTTCTGGGCTTGGCTCTGGCCGAAGAGACCTCCGCCCGCGCCCTGGGCCTGGGGGGTTTGTGTGTTTCCGCCGCCGAAGAGTCCACCGGTCGCCGGCTGCTGGGTCTGCGTCTGCGTCGCGCCGCCGCCGAAGAGGCCGCCCGTCGCGGGCTTCTGCTGCTGGCTCGCGCCGAAGAGTCCTCCCGAGGGTTGCTGGGTCTGCTGCTGGTTCGTCTGCTGCTGGGCCGGGGTTCCAAAGAGACCGCCTTGTGCCGTGTTAGTCTGGGCTAACGCATTCGCTTGGCCGAACATGCCTGTTGTCTGTTGCTGCTGCTGCTGCGGCTGCGCCGTCGCTGTTGTCGTCGCGCCGAAGAGGCCGCCGCCGGTCTGCTGAGGTTGGGAGGGGGCCGCCGAAGAGCCGAAGAGTCCGCCCGTGGCTGGTGTCGAGGGCTTGTTTCCGAACAGTCCTCCGCTGGCCTGGGTTCCGGCGTTGCCGCCGAAGAGACCGCCGGTGGCGGGCTGCGCCGGGGCTGTGGTGCTTCCGAAGAGTCCTCCGGCTGCGGGAGTCGAGGAAGGGCCGGCACTGCGCAAGACCCTGTTAGCAGATGTACAAGAAAAGCTGCGTTCTCAATAGGCAGCCAATGAGTCGTGTGATGGGCTTTCGCCTACCCAGCATTAGCGGCGCCAGTGTTGATGCTCAATCCCCCGCCTGCGGCAGTCGCTGGTTTCCCGAAGAGTGACATCTTGTTTTCGAGAGCGGACTCGAGGCTATCGTCGGGAGGGGAGGTGTCCTCGTCTCGATCGCGGGCTACAACGGAGCTCTCACGCGGAGCCTCGTTGGAAGGAGCAACTGGAGTCGGGTGATGGCCGTTGGGGAGAACGCGGCCGTGGTCGTGGGCGTGATCGTGATTGTCGTCTCGAGGTTGGACTTGAGAATTGACGATATTCCTTGTTGCTGTCGCCGTCGCTGTCTGCGCGGTCGACGCGAAAGAATTGGCGGCCGAAGGTGCTGCAGTGGCGCACGGACCTCTTGCAGCTGTTGGCCTAGCAGCTCTGAGGTTACCTCCAGGACCCCGGCCTCCAGGTCTCTTCAGGGCGTTTTTCACCGGACGGCCTCCCCTGAAATGCGACTGGAGGCCATTGGCCAGCCGGATCCCAATATCACCGATGTCCGGGTTCCACGAAGAAGCGTTGAGGCCTGGATACTGATTGGTCAATGCTCCCAACGCCTGCCGATAGCCCGTGCCACCGTAGACGTAGGCGCTGGAGCTTTGCTGGGCAGCTGCTGCCGCGTCTGACGAACCTGATCCTGCCCCATTAGTCGTGAAGCTGTCGACATTCGTACCATCACCACCAAACGCTTGAAACGTAAAACCCGACATTGTAGTTGCAATAATGGATATCGATGAGGACGACGACTTCTACGCGCCCGAGGAGCCGACAGTTCCAACAACGACGACAAGCGCGACAGCAACGACAGCGACCGAAAATGCTGCACCGAAAGAGCCGTCACCGAAAGTAGAGTCGAAGGAGGAGTTGGAAGAGGGCGAGGAGGAAGACGAGGGAGGCGCCATGGACGAAGATGAAGATGACTCCGTAAGGTCTTCCCCCTCCTTCTAATTTGGTCTTTCCAAGTAATGCCCCGGTGGCTAACCGTTGTCTTGCTGCCTGCAGGACATAGATATTATCACGGAGCGTGCAGACGGCACAAAGGCTGCACCCCCCACGTACGTCGAGAACCCTTTCAGCTCCAGACAACGTTGCCAACCTCCAGAAACTCACACCTGCCACAGACAATCACGATACAGCGACATCAGGAACATTCCACAAAGATCTGCCTCCAACGATATGACTGTCAAGGCTGCTCCAGCGAAGACGGAGGGCGAGTCGCCTCGAGCCTCACCCTCTGACCTCCCTCTGGGCGTCCCCAGCGCCGACAAGGCTGCGGCCGCGGCCTCCAAATCCACCATCGACGTCAACGCGAACCCGCCCTACCCTCCTGCCGGCAAGCCCATCACGGCGGTCAATATTGACGAGGGTAAGCTCGCTCCTTCCTCCCGCGATCCGCGTCGCAGGCACTGACTTCGCCTTCGCAGACCTCCCCGAGAACGAGAAGCCCTGGCGCAAGCCCGGCACCGACATCAGCGACTACTTCAACTACGGCTTCGACGAGTTCACCTGGGCCCTGTACGCCGCCAAGCAGGAGGCCGTCCGCGGCGAGTACAACGCCGACGCCATCGCCGCGGGGAACAAGAAGATGATGGAGGACTTTGGCATGATGATGATGGGCGGGATGAACATGCCCGGCGGGGGCGCTCCCGCCGGCGCCCAGGGCGGCGGCATGCCCGGCATGGGCGGCGGCATGGACGGCATGCCTCCCGAGATGCAGGCCATGATGCAGCAGATGATGGGCCAGGGCATGGACCCCAGCCAGATGGACCCCTCCGCCATGTCCGCCATGTTCAACGGCATGCAGGGCCAGGGCGCGGGCGCGGGCGGCCAGGCGGGCGGCCAGAACTTCGGCCAGGGGTTCGGAGGCAACCAGGGCCAGTACGGCGGCTACGAGCAGCAGGGCATGGGAGGAGGCAACCGTGGCGGTTTCGGAGGAAGAGGTCGCGGCGGACGTCGCCAGTGGTGAACGCGCGGCGGTCCAGGCGTTTGCTCCACCCCCGTCCTCTCTCATGTCTATTTGTGATGATGCGCTGGTCTCTCTCCCTCCCAGCCGGGCCTGGCGTTTTGTTTTCTTCGGTATATTACGGTGGTGAGGTCGCGCATGGTTTGCTTTCGGGTTTCCGGGAATTGGCCCGGAGGGCACTGGCACAGGCAGGCTTAGAGATACCCTGACAATTGATCTGGCATTTCTCCCATCCTGTTTGAGCTTGCTGTTGTGCTTCTTTGTTGGCAACTTGTGTGTCTTTCTGTTTTCCAGCTCTCACCTTGCATGGGATCTGTCCCGGCTCCTGGTGCCGGTGGATTTCATCCGAATGACGACGTTCTTGCTCAGGAAGCAGGGCCGCTGGCTGACTTGCTTCTCAAAATGTTCCAGACCGTGTTGGAGGAAACAATGGTGGAGAGGGAAGTGGAAACATCGCGATGCTCCCACGTTCCCTCTTTGTCAACAATCGAGACTGTTTACGGCCATTGTGCGACACCATGACCTTGTCTGGGGCA
Source organism: Colletotrichum brevisporum (assembly GCA_030770045.1). Lineage (NCBI taxonomy): Eukaryota > Fungi > Ascomycota > Sordariomycetes > Glomerellales > Glomerellaceae > Colletotrichum > Colletotrichum brevisporum. The sequence continues at coordinate 9,336,456 of JAUGSI010000001.1, read as the reverse complement.
GATTCACTGTTCTTGCTCATTCTTTCCCCTTCTGCGACGTGGCGAGACGAGGATAAATACCCCCCCGGAACCCGCCCGCTTGAGAGTTGGGACTGAGAACCCTTGGGACATCGTGTTGTAGTATGGCGACGGGTCTCCGCTCTCAGCCCTCATAACGAGGTCTGGGAGCCTCTTCATTCGTATTTCTTCCCCGGGCCGGTGTCACTTGTAGAGCGTGGCACTGGTCGCGTATCTGGTGTACATAGCGCACCAGGCCATCTTTGGCTCCGTCTATTGAGGCCATCTGTAACGATGACTTCTCAGGTTGGAGTCTTTTTCAACGTCATCGTGTCCATGAAGGAATATTGGCCGTCCATTGGAAACGCCACGAGCCGTTCAGATTGACTACAGCCGTGCGCGTGTCGACAACCTCCGAGTTGAGCTCGCCAAAGTTCTGGGAGTATTCCCTAAAGTAACACCACCCGATCCTCCGCTTTGGTTGGCACCGGTTGGATGTCTCCAGAAAGTCAAATCTCTCCTCGTTGGCGACATGGTAGTTTCAACGACTGGGCACTTATTCCCGTAAAAGTAGACTTGTCGGTATCTTGAAATATCAAGACTCCCGTTCATCAACCTTACCCACTCCGGGCTGTCTACTGAACTTCACCGAGCCAGGGTACAATTTTGTTTTCCGAGCCTCTTTCTCATCACAACCCGGCACGCGCTAGGAAATATCCATATGCTGGGACTGGTATTGGAGGTCCGCCGTCGCATACCCTACGACCGATGGAGGGACGCTGCCGTTCCAACGTCAGCAACGCGACTTGCTTGGGCCTCGTGGTCATCGACGAGGTGCACGAGTTCAAAGGCACAACTTCCAATCTGGTAAAGACGATGTATAAGTTCGTCAAGAGACACCCTTCCAGTAGGCAATATCTTGCCCGGAGGGGATTGGTATTAGTTGACGCTTTCATGGATCCTAATGCAAAGCCATCCTCGGAAGCGTTTGGCCATTCGACTTGGGTGGTCGCGCAGCCATCTGATCAGTCGAGAAGGCGTTCTCGGCAGTAACCGTGATCTGCTCAACAGATTCACCTTCCGCCAGAATTCAACATGGTGGCCGTTCGCTTGAGTATTCAGGCCTCACCTTCTTTCCGTCCGGGAAGGCGTCTGAAGTTGGGCTGGTCAATCACTTCACCTTTTCCCTCACTTCACCTTTTCCCTCACTTCACCTTCTTCACCATTGCTGAGGCATGGAGAATCCCAGCGCGAAGCCTTTTCACTTGTCGTATAAATATTTCCTCCCACTTCACTGCAGACACACACTCTCTCGGTCCCCTTCACTGCAGACATACACCCGCGAGGCAAGACTCGACCAACCCCTCCCTAAGTGGTCTCTTGGTGCCCTCTTGTGTTCTACGTCTCACTTCTCTTAATACTGTTCTCGGGCTCCCACCTCAATCAACAAAAGCCATGATCCAGCCCAGCGATCCCTTCGGCTTTCCCTTCCCAATGGAGCTGACTTTCGAGTTCGACCTGGCCTTCCTCCAGGACCCTGCGGCACCGGTCAGTCAGAAGAAGATGATGCTGGACGTCATCTTCGGTACGCACACTTCCCCCATGATTCAGGCTTCAAGAGAACCCGCTAACAGCCTTGCAGATGACATCCTGCCCTACCGTTTCCGACTCGAGCCGCGCCTGTTCCCAGACCAGAACTTCTACTTGACCCTGCTGGGGAACAGAGAGAACTTCTTGGAGATATGGCCGGTTGCGATACGGTTCCACAACTGGGTGTACGACGCTGCGGTAACCGATCCAAATGTTGCGGATAACGTCGTTGAGAACCTGGAGCAGTTGAGGAACCAATCGGGTCTCGGCAGAGATTCTCTTGGTCTCGACATGCCTAACATGAGTGCCTACAACTATCCTTCGCCGTCATTTGGAGTCCAGGATCTGGATTTGAACAACTTCGAGCTGGATAACTCCAACTTTGCTTCTTCCAATTTCTTTTCTCCGGTCAATCCGCAGCCCGAGACAAAGACCGAGGCCCCGAACAAGACCCAAGCTGTCAAGAAAGCCCCCCTCGCTGCCGTCAAAGAACACGCCCTCTTGTCCTCGGAGCTCAAGAAGCCCCTCGAGACGACCTACCGCGGCGTAATCGCCGACGGGGGCCACTTCAGAGAGCTCGACGACGCCTACAGTCGCCACGTGCAACGCCAGGCCGGCCTGGCCCCCGATGAGGACAGCACGTGGCCCAACAACCCGGAGGCGCAGAGGGACTACGTCGGCAGGATGTTCGAGCACGTCGTGCACACCGAGGATTTCTACGAGCTCAGGAAGGCGCGGGAGCGGCTCGCGATCGTGACGGCCAAGAACGGCGGCAAGTCGGCGACTCCTGAGGAGGCTGCGGAAGATGACGGCAGTGAGAGGCCGAAGAAGCGCTGCCGGACTGCGAAGGGGGCGAAGGATACTGGTCGGGCGCAGGGTAGGCCAAAGGGGGTCAACAAGTCGGACTGGGAGCTCATGGACGAGGGCAATACCCCGGCTGAGTGCTTGAAGGCCGTCACCCATCATGAGTTCACGAACGTTGAGATTGAGCTGCTGTGCTGGAAGCTGCTGGTAAGACCTGTCCCTTGAGAGACTCTCCGGAGCGGGGCTGACATCGAGTTGTTTCTAGTTCGCGGCGATGGAGGCACAGAAGGGCTTCGCGATGCGCCCTCTCTGGGCAGGCCAACGGACGGTGGCCACGTTCGATCACTATGAGACATTCGCTGAGAGGTGGTCCGCGATGTGCGACGAGCTGATGGTAAGCATACTGCTCATCCATTTGGAAAGACTCTTGAAGCTAACAATGACACAAGGACTGCAAGATCCTCGTCCACTCACTCACCCGCGCGGACTGGTTCGTCAAGTTTGCTAGTGCCCCAGCAAAGGAACGCTCGGTAAGTCTTCCCAATACCCCAAGTCTTCAGAAGGCCTGGCTGTCGGACTTGAGACATGCTTGATCAATGCTAACTTTGTGGGGTTGCAGGCAAAGCTGAGCAATGACCTGCTCAATGGCCGACGCGACGTCCAGAATCAGGTCGGCCGTGAAGTAATAAAGGAGAAGACCAGTTCTCGGGACTGGACGACCTCGGAGGACTTTGAGATACGGACGAGGGACGGGCAGGTGGTCTGTGAGGGCGGCAAGATTGGCGACAAGACACGCCGTCAGCTCGCCGTCCGTGATCGGCGGGGTGTCTGAGCAATGCCTCTGTCGCGTTCTTGGTTTTCGTCTCGCGGGCCTGATAGGTCTTGGAGCACTACAGGCGCTAGTTGTCTTCATGGAAGTTGGCAGTTTATCGGCCCTGAGTTATACGTTCTGCTCTTATATACCCCTTCTGTTGCGTACTATATGGGACGGATCAGTTCGTTTTGCTCTCTCTTCTCCCCAACTTCTATCGTCGACCTTAGTGGTACCTTCCAAGCGGACGTCGTCGCAGATGGCATCCCCAAACTCGATCTCCCACGGCTCAACCAGTCCATGGCCGCGCGACGCTATCATCCACCAACAGTCTAGCAGTTCGCCAATTACCAAGACCTATTTGTTATCTAAAAGTCCTTCTTCTACGTTAGCAATAAGTTGTTTTAAACGCACTTTACTAAACAGGCTTTTAAAATTACACTATAGCTCCCTCTTAGCACCTAGGTACAGTCGTTTGCATAACGACTGTAGCTACAGGAGGATAACTCCCACTATAATATTAAGCCTAAGGCCAACATAACCTTACCCAAGTGCCTAGTATAGTTAGCACATACTCCAACAAAGCGAGGTAAGCATACCTGTTGTCTAGGCCGCCATCAGAATATCTGTACTAACTCACTCAGAAGGTGGTGCCTGCAATTATCCTCATAGCAAGGAAATTTGAAACGAAGGATCTTAAAAACGAAGGGTCTTATGGAGAAGGGGCTAGCAATGCCGGCGGCGGCAAGGAGGACCACCCCCGGGCGCAGAGCAATGTGTCGACCATCGCGGCCCCGAACGACGAAGCGGTCACATCTGCGCCCGCCGACGTCAGTCCCGCATTCACCCTCTCGCAGGTCATGTCGGCTAGGGAGAACCCGCTCACCTGGGAACTTACTTACGAGCTTTTTAACTATAACGTCAAGCGTTACTCCATCAATGTGGCGGACGGCGTCCGCGTCATCAGTGCTCAGCAGATACTACACGGCTACTAGGCTATAGATGCCTACCTGTACTTTGGGCTTATCACCGATCCCAAGCCGGAGTTTCGACCAGCGAAGATGGCAGTAGAGCGCAGGTCGGCAGCCACAACGCGAGCGGTAGCATAGCCAGCCTCGATCGGAAGGCGTAGGCTCAGGTCTAGGATAAGGTCTTCGGCGTTGAGACGAAGCTATTATCATCGGGTAGTCTGGCATAGAAGGTGATTGATTAAGCATTTTCGTCTCCACCCCTTACCTATTTATCTTTGATACAACCCCGGGCCCAGCACACTATATTTCTACTTAAAGAACACTGCTGGCAAGGACCTTTTGCTATGTATGCCGGGCAGAGCTGGGATCACGTCGACCGCGGGCCCAATGTAACCCTCGTAGAGAGAATGATCACAAAGGCAACCTCGGCTGGCCTGCCCGGCAGATCAAGTGGTGCGCACTCCCGACGAGGAAACCTTGCAACAGGACATCGATTTGTGCTCTCCCGCACATTTCACTTCTGATTCTGCAAAAAGTGGAACCATCGGCGCGGTAACCACGTATATCCACGTCGCACCACAAGCATCACCAATTATTACAACTCTGCACTTCTTAGCCCTGGTCTTTCGTGGCTGGGATGGGTTACATAAGTCCTGTGACTTCAGGCGTGAACTCGACCGCCTGTGTCACTTCTACCAGAGTTGGAGAGTGGTTTAGGACCCTGGAACCAGAACACTTTCGGTTTGCCCCAAGCTGGCCAGCTTTTCCATTCCATTCTTTTCTGTTCATCAGGATACCCTCAGCAACATGATATCGCTGAACTGCAGGCGCTCATGGATCACAAGCGAACCAGTAACCCGTTCTCTTCGTCCCCTGCGCCCATACGTAACGCCACTACGGCGATGGGCCCGGCCGATATCGGTTCGCAGGGTACGATTCAAGCCCGCGGGACCGACGTATTTAACATCTAGAAGAACGTATGCGCCGTTCTTCACAACCTTATGCGTCACCTTACCATCCGAATCGGCAGCTTTAAGGTGTTCTTCTACAGAGGGAGATGGACGAACTCATCGCATGTCTTGTTCGACACTTGGAATGATACCGCGGACCTTGTACAAGTGACCCAGCATAAGTAATTGCTCGGGCACACGGCCTCATCAGGGCCCCTGAGGTCTAGAGCCCGCTCTAGAATTGTCTCTCGCAGCCTCGATATTTAAGGGCAAGATTGACAGGCTATGAAAGCCACATGATCTCGTGCCCTCACAGGTTATGGGACTCCCCAAGCTATGGCAGTCAGTATTTTGCGAATACTCTTCCTCTTACTACTCCAACAAAGCCAAAGTGCACCGGAAGCCTCTAGGCCTGGCGACTTGGTCGCGACAAAGCCAGCATGCATAGTCAAGTCTGTTGTTTTCTACATCCTCCTTCATAATCGACAGTGCATGCAAACAGACAGTCTCAAATATCACGGAGTCTTTTATTCGGAACATATACCCGTGTTCTTTGGCACTGGGGCCCGGGCTAGAACGTAAGCCATCAGGTGCAACCTCCCGGTGCGTTGCCTGGTGTTCCCGCGACACCTTTGCTTTGCCCGTCGACCTGATGTTCAGCCTATCTAGGCCTAGTTGTGCTTCAAGCCTTGAGTTGATCTCGACTTGTTACAGAGATTATCTCATATATGTACGCAGCATGGGCGTTTATTGAAGCTTATGCAGTCCTCGGAGCTAGTCTCCCAAAGGCATGGTGTCACTGCTGTTCGAAAACCTCTCTGCAGCTGATGAAACCGGCGACCGAGCTATGGCAAATACAGCTGTCGCGCGGTTTAGTACGAATGGTCAAAGTAAGGAGAAAAGAACAATTCCATCTCTCTTAGTCCTACGATGTAGCAGGGCCGAGGCGAAGACCCCCTTTAAGGGGGCGGAAGGCAGAGCAACAGCAGCCCGCTATCAACCCCTTTTCGGGTGGTCGTGACGGTTCCGCCGCCCGTGGTGGCCCTGGTCGAGTCTCCCGCTTTCCCGGAAGCTTTGGTGGATCCTTCCTCATTCCTCTCTCACCCTCAACCCATCCTATCTAACATCAATCAACCTTCCACACCCCATCAGCCGCATCTTCATCTAACAAAACAAATACCAGCAAGCATGGCGGGCGACTCTACTGATCGCGACATCGTCGTGTATAAACGCGCTGATAGCCCGGAGGATAAGATTATCTACGAAAGTATGTTAAAGGTGTGTTGCTAACGCCTCGTCCCCTAGACAAAGGAGATGACGCATTAACTAATATTTTTCTAAGTATTAGAACTCAGCATAGAGGCCAGTGACATGACGATCCTCGGTGCACTTAAGTCGGGCCTTAAGCCCGACTTAGTCCCTCGAGCCTATAGCTGTATGATCGGGATCTTGAAAGGCGCGAAGTTAAGGAGTGAGCGCAACAACCCGAACTTCGTTACTCTCCCCGATCTCGTGCTGGTTGCGGCCAGGCTGTCGTGGGATCTAGTAGCTCTCCTGCTGCTCAGCAGCAGCTTAATGGCCAGGACCATTTTTTCGGAGACCTTGGTGATTTCGATGACCTGAACTTCAAGCCCCTCGACCCGCGATTCCGTGACCTGTTTAACAGTGTCATCGACATAATTCCTCCTGGAAACCGAGCTCTGTTCCGCGCAAGCTTCCATCGCCACACTCAACGCCTCCAAAGATCCTCGCCGGACTTCTGGCGACTGGCTCTTGGACACCAAGAACGAAGGAACTCGGAATATCGAGCCTCGAGGACGGTCAAAAGATAGAATCCGTGGAATCTACGTAAGATTCAGCACACCTCCTTCGGCTTGCTGGCGTCCGTGCAATGGAAAGTAAGCGTCCATTGTCATCAGTCACCATTCGAGGCAGTGTGAGTAATTCAACATCACCTGGAAGCACGGGTAGGACCCATCTCCTGGAGAGGCAAGGGAGACAACCTGCGATCCCTTCTCAAGTTCCATGTGAGGGGGGACACACTTCGGGCAGATCAGTTAGGGGGTAGGGGGCCTCACCTCCGCGCGATCCCTGTGATGATCTCTCCAGATATATCACATTTGAGCCTCAGATCCGCAGAGCAGACTGCAGACGCCATAGTCACATTCATAACGTTCTCCCGCTTCGTTCGTTTCCATCATTCTCGTCACGGTACAAAACCTATACCCCACTGGAGACTCACATGTTACACTCATCCTACTACGCCGTGGGAATAAGAGAATGATTCGAGTGCCGTCTGATCAAACCGCGAAGCCGTCATCGATCCCTACGTGTTTGATCTGATGATATTAGGCACAGCGGCAACAAACTCAGAGATGCGAACATACTTCCTTGCGGCTTGAAGCCCATCACAGTCCGCAGTTCTGAGTATTCGGAGATTGCGTAACAGCTCCCAGTTGTCGATAAAGGAAAGCAACTGCGAATACTGAAAGAATTATACCAGATGTTTACTTCCAGATAGTTACAATACCTACTGGCGCTAACAAAAACTACACATCATACTTTGTCAGGCAGACAGATGACCTAGCCACTGGTTCGAAGTTATGCCCTCGCTAAAGGTCCTGACAAAACAACCAGAACAATGGCACCAGGTTCCTAGGCACCACGTGGAAATTGACTCGGGAGAAATGGGGCTCATACCCAGCCATTCATACCGAAATCCTGCGACAAGCCACTGTGTTGTCAAAGTATCGGCAACAAAAGTTCAGGAACACAACCTACACAGCAACTACAGAGCCCCGGTCGGACGGCGCTGAGATTACTCAGAACCAACCGTTGTGGCGCTGGTCAAAATATACAGGAAGCCGCCAATGCGACGATAAAAATCCGGGCGTGGTCTCAAATCGAACGGGTGCTCCCAAAGATGGCGAGAATAGGTCCTTTGAGGCCGGGCCCATACCGAAAAAGCGAGGCGTGGTAGAATATTGCGCGTTATGTCTATTAATGAGGCAACGCGTAGCAAGAACGACGTCTTTAAAACTACCTATTATACTTCCACAATAGAGGTCTTAGTGGGCTGGGAGTCTTTTGAGGAATGAAGCCAGACTTCGAAACTAATAGATGTTACTCATCACAAAAAGAAGCCTATCGGCTGAAGAAATGATGGCCCCTCAACGCTGCGACAGCCAGATAGTTGGGAAGAGGGACAGGGAAGCTGCATGCGTCTCGCAACTACATATGTTGCATCCGCCGTGTGGCGCACACCCATGGATATTCTGTTGGGCTCACGATCATTCGCTGTCGATTTATCAGCCGGAGCCTGGGCCTTTGAATCAGTGATTCGAGTACGATATACCACAGATACCCCCGGACCCCGAGCCCAAAGTACAAAGCACTGTGATAGAACAGCGCGACTGGTAGGGCTGATATATTGACGCCCACAAGTGATCCGACCACGGCTGGGGCCCGTGTATATGTCGGTCTCAGCAGACTACGATGGATCAAAGCCACTCGATCTCTGCCTGCTCTCGTGGTAACATTTCCTTTGGAAATATCATAGGTCTTTCCACCACAGGTTATGTCGCCCGACGAAGACATCGTGAATTGTATCGCGATAACCTTCGTGGGTTCACTCGTCTTTTATCTCATTCTATTACCTTGCTAGATGCCAGTGGCCCTGTTGTCTCTATATGGCATAGATGCGGCTGCGACTCCCAAGGGACGGCGCAGCCACATCCTCACGGTCAACAGTGCTAGTCAATTGATATTGGGTCTATGTACCTCGCGCGCGAATTTGCAAATAGTCCTTTTCAAATGAGTCCAATACCAGATGAACACGGATCCTCCCCGGCCATGGACCGGAGGTGGTGGGATGCAAAGGCGTCGTTGCGCATGTAGTGCGGCCGCAACTGGTGTCCAACATTTCTATCGTGGCGGTCAGGTGAGAAAGCAGAACCCGAGAAGCCGAGAATAAGAAAGTCAGAATAAGAGCGCTGGGAACTTAAAAAACTTCGGTTCGTCCTGGCCTGAAGAGTGATTTCAAGCACGAATAAAAACACCACGCCAGGTTGTAGCCGTACTTCAGCCGTCAGGGGCGACCCTTCAAGGCTGACCACTAGCGGAAAGATCCAAAGACTACTTCAAGCCAAAGGGGTTATGGGAGAGCAGGCCAGAGAGCTCGGTCCTGTTTCGGGATTTCAGCCAGATACCCCAATTTAAGCTCAGATTGTTACGGGAGATTTTTCAGTTATATGCCGTCGTCATAGCTGTCCACGCCGCCCGGCCGGCGCTCGATAGTCTAAGACCACCTCCTACCTTGAAGCCGGTCCGAGGACCCATGAGGACTCACTTAATGCTGAATAGCATAATGGAGTCTTGGCATATTCGAGCAAGTGGGAGCGGTTCCCACGTGGAAGTGCAGAGAGTTCTGGTTGGTCTGTGTTTATGGATTCAATCCGGCCCCCTCGGCCTATTCCTCCCGGGGTCAACTCTTCGCAAGTCTCCTCTCTGTGGGCTTTCTCCCTCCCTCCTTTGAAGAAAGATTTATCTTAATATAAGACATTTGTGTCGCCGCAGCCCCAAAGACATGTCGTTCAAAAGTTGGCTCACGGTCGATTAGTGCCGAGTCCGCCATGGTAGAAAGACCTTCCGTATAATTTGATTGGCGGCCAGTACAGTGGCAATACAGAGCAGTCTGATGATCTCTGATCCGCATTATCTGCGCTCACTTTGTCCGCACATAATCTACTGTGCTCGATATGTCGGACATCTCCTGGAGGGGGGCTTCTCGGAAACGGGTTATACACGAGGACACCTGCCACGAATCGCCACGTCAATAGACGGAATATCGTCAGTCGGAAACGGCCATTATCGGCAGTACTTCTCAGAAATACTGCCAGGATTCCATGCAAGGTCCCAAAATCCTCAAGGCAACAGAGGAGTCTAAGGGATTGCCCTTCGCACTACACATTTTCCCGATTGGCCGATAGATTATTGATCATCTCTGGCTCATGGACCCGAGATCGGTCGGCAAACTAGCGCGTGCTTCTAAGGCGCATCCGAGTTCGTGCCAGTTCTTCGACCATGACCCCGAACGCTGCTCGATCGAGGTCAAGGAAGGCGTCCGTATCGTGAGCGCCAAGCAGGCCCTGCATCGCTACCAGGCCACCGACGTCTACCGCTACTTCGGGCTTGTTACATGTACCGACCCCAAGCCGGAGTTCCGGTGCTAAGGCGCCCGTGTTCCTAGGCTACGCGATGGGCGTTGGGAAGAATAGAATCTCCTAGGTCATCGCCCTGGTCACCGACGCTCAATCTGCTATTTCGTTCTAAACATCCGCGGTTGTGTAAAAAGCGAATGCATAGCGAACTGGAACGTCGTTGCACAGGGTCTCTTGGATGCCGACGCTGGTTTAACGTTTTCGTTCGAGTCTTCGACATTGAGGGTATCCTCTGAAGATACCTCAGCTAACGCCTTGGGCTTCAAAGTTTCCATTTATCCTGCTTCTGGCCCCGATTATTTGGCAATGCTTGCGACCTAGTTCTATCGCGCACTGCAGACCAAAAGTGTGACCATTGTGAGCTAGGTAGAGACAGACAAAGACTGTATCGCTCGACTCGCTGGCTTACTATCGCCCTGCTCAGCCACGCTACATGTAGGCATCCCCCCCTCAAAACTAGACACCTCTACCGCTCTCGTGATAGGAGCATGGGTATCTCGCCTTCCTCTCCCGTATACAAGACAACCCTAGGACTATAGTGACTCGCGGAGACAACCAACCGACGCCGAAATGGCTATGTGTGTCTCTCCATTATACCGGACTGCACTCGAGGCCGTGCCCATGTTATGGTACCGACTTGGTTTGCGGCTGAAGCAATACGTTGTGGTAGGGCATTGAACAAGGGAATTGAAGCTTTGTCTTTGCCATAACCTATCGTTCGACTACTTCCATATACTAGCTTTGGACTGGCTTAGACGACCCATCTACTAAGGGCTATCTCACTTACTTCCTTCCACGATTGTTTTCACCCAGTCTCCCTTGGGCGGGCTTCACCGCTCTAGGGCTATAAACCCTCCTGTCGACTGCTCACCTTTCGGGCTTGGAGCAAAGGTGAGAGATCTATCAGACACATGAGCATGAATGAGATGAAAATGGCCGTTGGTACTGCCGCGGGTGAGCTATCTTGCCCTTTTCGTCGACTGTCAGGGTCGTATACCTCCTTCGAGTGGCCGGGCGCCCCACCTACTGACTACACCACCTACCAAATCCACCTCTCACCTCACCTTACTCTCTCCTACCTAACTCATTCTTCTTCTCACGGCCTGTGCTATGAGCTTGTCCAGTATAAGTACAGCACTCTTCTCAAGCCTCTCAGTGACTAGAAGAATCTTCTCTTCGTACTCAATCCTCTCTACCTTCTCACTTCTTGACCTCGCTTTGCTTCTTCGATTCTCATGGAGTCCTTCTTCGACTGCCAGTCTGCCATCTATGGCACGAGTCCGTTGCTCTATTGGCCCGAGATGCTGGACGTCTCGGGCGGCGGGCTACCCAACGGCGTGGACCTGAACATGGGTGCAGACTGGCTCTTGAACCCAACCCCTCCGTCTTTGGAAGCCAGTTGCGCCTCACTGAGTCCCGATATCGACGGTCAAGCTCGATTGGAACAACCTGACGCAACTGGAAAAAACTTTAATTCGGACCTCGACATGTTGCTTGACCAAACAGTGTCTATGGAAAACAAGAGATGGGTTTTCCATACGATCTTCGGTAAGCCACCACATCGCGCAAGCTTACCGCCTGCTGACCCATCACAGACACGGTTGCGAAGTACAGATTCCGAGACGACGTGAGGGCCTTTCCATCGTTAGAATTCTACTTCACCTTGGTATTCAACGAACCGGACGCCGACCGCTTGAGGGGCCTCATCGCGAGATTCCACCACTTTATCTCCAGTTTGCCGTCAGACGAAGCGGATGAGGCTTTGATAAGTCTCAAGGGAATCGAAAAGAGAATGGCGGCCTTGGCCCCGCAAGAAGACGCAGCAGTTGCTCCGTTGCCATGTCCCCTTCCGGACGACGAGATCATGCCTCAGATCGACGAGTGGCTGGATGTCGACGCATCGGGTACTTAGGATGTTCCCAGCTACGCCGCTCCTGCCCCAATTACGGGACTTGAGAATTTCATGAACCAAAACATTCCCGAAGAGCCACTTGCTAAGAAGCGGAAGCGCGACGACGACATGGTAGAATGCGTCATCGGGCCTGATCTCCATCTCTCGAAAGAGTTCCTTCTCTCCGAAGAGTTGAAGGCACCAGAGCAGTACCAGTACCACGGTCTGGTTCATGACGAGCACCACTTCAAAAGTGTCCACGACGCCTACCTGAGACACGGGCAACAGCGAGCTGGCCTCGCTACCGAGAACGACTCCTCCTGGCCACAGAGTGACGATGAGAAGAGACAGTACGTCAAAAAACTGTTCGGCGCCATCACAAACACGTCCGACTTCCACGAAGCCCGCAAGGCCAGGGCCAAGATCGAAGCACATGACGCCGCCGCGCGTGGAAAGGCGCCGAGCGCCAGCGAGCGGGTTCTCGCGGACCACAACAAGACCGCGGTGGACCGCCTCGAGGCAGTGCTGCATTACAGAATGAGCAACCTCGAGGTGGAGCTCGTGTCGTGGAAGATTTTGGTAAGACTCCGAGTCTCCGGGCTGGAAAACACAGAAGCTGACACGGTGATCGTAAAGGAAGCCGCGATGGCGTGCCAGCAAGGTCACACCATGCGAGCGCTTTGGGCGGGCGAGCGAACGAATTCGCAATGGGACGTGTTTGAGAAGTTTGAGGACAGATGGAACGCAATCTGTGAGAATATGGCTGTGAGTGGAACCAAAACCCCCGCCACAGAACAATTGGGTTGTTACATTACACAGCTGACACCTTTGTTCTCTCAGGATTGCAAGATGATGCTTCATTCAGTCACTCGGGCTGATTGGGTGGCGAAGCTAGCCGGCGCTCCCATGAAAGAACGGAAGGTATGGCGAGAATGTAATTCCTCCCGCGGACGTAGCTGACAGAGATGTTCTCACAGAATAAGCTTGACAATGATGTCATCAATGCCCGTAAAGGTGCTCAACTGAAGGCGGGCGCGAAGAAGATAATGGACAGTGCTCAGAATGGGGCGTGAGGTCCTCGAAAATGCGAAAGACGTCGAGCACTTCTGACGCCCTGGCAATTAAGAGGGCTTGAGCCTGATCTTAATAGCCTCGATAATGCTTCCAGCTGAGCATCGCTTAGAAGTAGATCTCCCCAAAGAAGAGATAGAAAGGGGCCAGGAAAGTGTTTCTTCGAGTACAAACTTCTTCTTCTGCAGAATTGTTTACGATTACACGAAATGGGTGCGACGGCAGGCATTCCGCGATCAACTCACGACGAGGGGTAGCTTCTTTTGTTGGGTTGTTCGGGAGCATGGTCAGTTGTGCCAGTTGACGAGATCAACTTGGGTGAACGCATAGGTAGTTGAGCCTTCTGAAAGTCCAAAATCAGTAATCTGTTCTTCTACCCCTTGAACCTCTATGTTATTCTCATTACCAAAACATTAGGCGCTTTTATTTGGTCCATGATGACTTCATTACCCCTTGCCCGTGCTTCGGGCTGCTGTGGCCGGAAAACCGGCCGAGGCGGGACCGAACACGGAACACCTTGATGGCTGCCCAGCGGGGCCGAGGAACGTCATCGCGGCTTGGCCGGTTGCCCTGTTTGAGTGGGAGTTGCCGTAGTTAGCGTCGCCGAGAAGGGGTTTGACACTGGCACCTGACGGCGATGGCGACAACCACTCGCTGAAAAACGAGCCAGATCGGCTCTACGCCAACCGAAGAGATGTTATTCTGCGCAATCCTAATGCATTCAATGTCTTACATAGGCTTACCGCCAACAACAACCGGCTGATTATCGTAGGCTGTAGCAAACTCCCTCTCAATATGCCAAGTCCCTTCACCCTTGGCATACCGCATAACCCTGGGACGTCGGGCACACGCAAGGCAGATATTGGGACTTTTGCAGGCGCACTTCGCTGTCTCACATTTCGGTATTAAACACCCACTGAGCCGAGTAGCATTGCACTTCTTTCCTCCTCAATCACAGCAAGAATCGACTCGCTGATATCCATCGCCATGGCATACACCACGAACCTGCTCTTCGCTGCTTGGGCCGCGACGCAGGCCGCCCTCCCGGCGGCGGCGCAGTCTTCGCGGAACTCTTCCTACACGGGATGCCCGCAAGGAATCAAGAACGTGGCCGACAGCGACGTCAATTTCAACTCGACGGGCAGCATGTCGTTCGACATCGGCGACCAGGAAGATTGGCACCTCTCGTACCTCCTACGCGACAGGCGCCCCGGGGGAGTCTGGTGGGACGGCTTTCCCACCGTACAGTACCTGGAGTCGTTCATCAGCGTCCCCGAGTCGTTCATCAACAGCACCCGCAGCAACGAGACGGAGACCTGCATGTACATCATGCCAGGCCAGAACAAGACCTCGGAAGCAGAGCCCGGGGACGACGCGTCCGAGTCGTGCAAGGGAGTTCTGAGCGACGAGTGTATCGAGATGCTCCAAAGGGTCGAAGGACCAACTGGGGGTAATTGTGCGAGGGTGACGGACATCGAGGATGAGTGCGGATTCACCCTCGATCCCGGTCGCGGTCGCGGTACGTCAATGAATTCCTTCGGTAGCCCTCTTCAGCAGCCCTCCCCACCCCTCGTCTTGCTATTTCTTGTCTTCCATCGTGTGTCGCTTGTGTGAGTTTTACTGACGGCATCAGCATGGAACTTTTCCGATGCGTCCTGCACCGTCGACGAGCTGCCGCACATCAACCTTCCCGAGGGATACCGGTCGTACGATACGGGGCTCGGGGCCACGATCACGCCGGCGGACAATGACTTAGAGTCTTTCGAGGTGTATGATCTCCGCGTCCACCAGTCGGTTCCGTTCCTCATCACCACGCGAGATTCGGAGGGGACGCACGCGCAGATTCTCTGTATGGCGCCGAGCAACGTCACGGAAGGGAGTCGCGAACCCGAGGATTTTGAATTCGAGTCTGTCGCTCGGGCCCTAAGGCCAGACCAAGGAATATTCATGGTTTTGGCAACGGCTGGTCTTTTATGGTTGTCTTTGTTGTAGAGACGGCATCGTCGAATCGGAGCCGGTTTTGCTTCGGCGTGAGCCGACCGAGGCTTTCTCTCCTTTGAGCGAATACCTCGATTATACCTACCTACAACTGCCAGATAGCCATCCTGGAATGTTCATCCTAGTTCGCCTTGCGTGGAGTCACAATGGGCCGTATGTGCCCCAGATCGTTGAACGCCCACAGTATGATGGCGTACAACGAATGCAACAGGTGGTGATCCTTAACCCACAGGAGGATATCTTGGAACTGAGTGTACGGACCCGAGCAATCAATGTCTACACTTCACAAAGAAGAAAAACGCAGAAAAAATACGTATGGTTCTTTATTCTATGTTTCTTGAACATATCCTCTCGTTGGGTAGTAAGCCTTGTTCTCCCTCTGTGTTAGGAACATAGACAAGGCATTATCATACGGAGGAATCGTAAAGCAGACATGCTCTATGTACATGCTGCCGGACAAAAGTCCGAACTCACTGGTATGGCCCAGCTCATATTGCTCCGCCCTGGATATTGAATTATCAGGAGAGCTTGTTGTTGCTGTTCCCTATACCTAGGGGGCGTACCTTCCCTTCTAGTTGAGGTGATGGTGTGTCGCGCACGCGTAGGTAGCCCCACATCGGGTGGTTGTAAACAAACCTCGTCTCCCCGAATACCTACCCAGCAACTCACTTACCCAACAACATACCCGGGCAACTCAGCAGACACCACAACTCTTATTCACAACGGAATAAAGAGTGTTCTCTTCGTCCTGTACTTTCTTGCCCGTATCTACTTTCAAATACCTGACGGATCACTGAACACGACAACATTAAAGAGATCGTCGACAGCGCGATGGCAGGAGAATCTATTGATCCCTTTGCCGCCCATTCTGACGGCGCCATGGCAGAAGATGCTTTTCCTTTTGCCAACGTTTTTGAGGAAGCATTCGCCAATACCTTCGTCGATTCTGAACAACCTCAGCAACCGGAGAATATTTCTTCTGTTGCTTTGGCTACCACTTCCAGCGCCAGTGCGTGTGTGGACTACCACCAATCGCCGGACCAACTGGACTACGTGATGCCTGAAGATATCGCGTTTCTACAGCAGACTATCGTGTCCAACGGCACTGCTGACCTTCATCCTTTGGAAGGCGGCCAGGTCGGTGCGGATGATGTACTCTTGCTAGGAGAGTACTCAAGTCTGTTCTCCCATGTTGAAGATCAGGACATCAAGAAGCGTATTCTCGACGTCGTTTGTGGTAGGCTCTCTCTTCCCACCAAGTTGACGATCAAACTGACCCTTTCCGCAGACAAGGTACTACCGTACATGTACCGAGCTAATGACGGACCTATGGTGTTTCCTCCGCCCCTGTTCTACGAATTTCTCTTGCAGAATGACCCTGACCGAGACAACAAAATCTCGATTGCTGGACAGTTCGCCCAGTGGCTCCAGGGAATGAGTCCGGCTCAAGCCAATCACCGTGTCGCTGAGATTCGGCAGATCGAGAAGGATTTGTCGGCAGCGGAAAACGTCGAACCGATCAAGAAGAGACATTTGTCTCAGGTAGCCAACGAGGAGGATATGCAACTCCAGAACGAATTGAACGAGAACCCCCGGGGCCCTGACGAGGATGTCGAGCCCCCGAAGAAAAAGCAAAGGGCCCGCAAATCTGCGAAGCCCAACCGCGTCGTATCCCACCAAGACTCACTTCTGAAGCGTGAGCTGGAGAAACCGCTGAGTCAGGAATACCGTGGCATCATAAAGGGATCCGATGAGGCGGTCGCACTGGTCAGCGCTTACGAGAAGCACCTGCGGCGGGATGTACCCGCAACAGAAGAGGACCCTACGTGGCCCGTCACCGACGAGATGCGCCAGAATTACGTCAAACAGATGTACGAGGCGATCATGAATACTTCAAAGTTCCAAGAGAAGGACGAGGTGCTGCAAAAGCTCAACAAAATCCAGTCTAAAACGTCTGCGGGCGAAGATGGAGAAAAGCAGAAGGCAAAGCAGCCGCTAAAGCGCAAGAGGGGCGATGGCAATAAGGGAAGATTTGAGGGGCTTAACGCGACCGATTCGGTTTACGCGAACCCCGAAAGTACCCAGGCCGAGATTCTTCAGGCAGCGGCCCGATGTGACTTGACCAACATCGAGGTCGAGATATTGAGCTAGAAGCTCTTGGTATGTCTGAACATCTTGGGTGTTTGGCGCTTGCCTTGCTAATGTGGTTCTAGAAATCGGCTGAGCAGTGTCAACGAGGTCTAGAGATGCGCTTGCAGTGGAGTGGCCACGGCTCGACCTCTTGGGAATACTACGAGACCTTTAGGGAGCGTTGGGAGCAAATGTGCTACAACAAGAGGGTAAGTGCCTTCCGAGGTTGGGCTGGGTTTTCTTCCGGGGATCACACAACTGACGCTTGACAAATAGCACCACAAGGTGACTCTGCACTCAGCGCTGCGTGGGGATTGGGTCGACAGACTTGCCGCCGGACCGGTTGGTGAGCGAAAGGTAAGTTAAGTTCCCACGCCCCTTTCTCATCAAATTCTGACCATGGTCTCCTCGAAACAAAGCTCAAACTTGGAAACAAGTCCCTTAACTGCACCAGAGATGTGCAGAATAAGCTTGGACGGCAAGTCATGAACGAGAGAAAGGAGTCTGCCGAGGTAGCGGCTGTGGCCGAAGAGGTCAACGAGGAGTGATACCGACAACGGCAAAAAGCACCCGATGACCAAGTATGACCGGTGTTGTCGTTCATTCGCGGGACATTGCTCGTGTTCGACGGGCAACAGACACAACAGATATCAGCGTGGCGCTATTACAGGTGCTTTTGTGGCTGGCGACGGTGGTATATTAGGCTTCATTCTGTTGTAGCCCGGAGCTCGTGTTGTTTTGTTGGTTCATACAACCGAAAGCGAATCAGTGTCAGGGTAGTAACACCTGATATGCAGCTCAGAGAATTAAAAGAGACAATAATAGCAGTCTCGGAACCTCATATCCCTTTTGTCTTAGGGGCCGTTCTTCGGTCGGCGAGTGTGAGAAAACAATGGTTTCACGGCGCACCACAACCCGAAACGGAGCAAAGAAAGTCAGAAGCCTTGGTTTGGGTACCAGGTACCTAGAGGCAAAACACCTGCTGTTAGACAGAACAAAGGCCGAAAGGGCTTCGAGTACGAATCCTTGAGAAGGCACAGAAGCACATTCCGCAACGCCGCTTGTCGGCGTCTAAATCAGTTTCTCTGCTCGTTGAGCCATATCCGGCGTAACTTGGACGAGAAGTAATGAGCCAGAGGAAGGAGTCAGCTGAAGTATCAGGTCGGCGAAGAGTTTAACGACGAGTGACGACGGATGCGATGCCTGCGAGAGTTTCCTAGGAAACTGAGATATGTCGAGCGTTCGGATGCATTCTATAGGACACTATCCGTGGTGTGAGGTATGAAGAGTCTCGGGCGCAATGGATATAACCATGTCGCTACTACAGTTACTTTAGTATACGGCAACGGCGACGGGATAGACCGGATATTAGAGGTAGAGCACTGGTGCTACTTGGTACTACCAAAGAACCCAACGCGAAGCAGGCGTTTAGGGAATGATACTATGATAGAGAGACGGGCAATAAGGAGAACGGGTTAGATACTCCAAAGCAAGGTCAGTCTCAGTTTCACATGTCTTTCTTCATCGCGGGGGCTGCTGCTCCTGGGTCGGTACAAGGCCTAGTTGGTTGTTTACCTACCACTGGAAAGAAAAGCCAGTTCTTGGGCGTCAAACACTATTTCGACGACCCTAAGAAACAATGGACTTATGAAGTGCTAGAAGCTGAAACGGAGAAGACAGGGACATTGAACTGGGCAGGGGCGAATCATTAGGTCATTGGCTACTCGTTGTCCAAAACAAAGGCCGAGGGACGTTTGAGCAAGAGCAAACATCCCTTGAAAGACACAAAGTACATTTCGCAACACAGCGAATTGTAGCACAACGCATGGAATCTGCTCCCTGAACTGTACCTGGCCTCACTTATCACCACAAAAGGTCTGAGTGAGTTTCCCAAAGGCGAACGAGGGTGTTAGGCAGGATTGATACGATTGCGGACGTAGGACTTCGGGCAGTGGTAACCTTTACGCGCTGTAGTGCCGGGATCCGTGATTGACGAGTTATTTTAGTATACCTCTCGGAGCCGCGGTTGCGGATAAAGTGATTCCTTGTTTCTTCACAAGTGGGCAGAAAAACGCGCTTCAGGGGGTCGGTGCGATTTGATCCATCGTCCGAGTTCGTCTCTACTTTCCTCTACTTTCCTGCGCTTTTCTCAGTTTAACCGGCACCGCGGCTATTTCGAGGCAGGCATGAACCCCGCTCTCTGCCACTCTATAGTTCTCAGTCATTGCCTACAAGTCGACTCTGCGTTACTTCCTCCCGTAATTGCAACACCTTGTGATAATACTGTTTACCCGTTGGGTCATCTTTGGCGCGCTTGACTAGTTGTCAGCAAGCAGAGTTGCGCTGCAGAGGGCAACGGACATGGCGATTGGAGCGCGTGTTCGCAACGACGGCCGGTGATCGGGGGAGATTCCCCGGTTGCGGCCCGAGAAAACTTCCCGAACGGGTCCCGGAGACTGGCCATCCGCCGCGTCGTAGTTTCCGAGGCGCTCGGACAATGCGAGGTCCACTACCGGCCCTATCCAGACCAAGGGACTTTAGCGACGGGTGCATTAAGTCCCCGAGATAGGATCGGCTACCGGCAGATGTTCTTTGCGTTGTACCATCTTATTTAACTCCTCAAATCAGGAGTTCGTCTCATATTAAGTAGCTGTATGATGAACTAACTGCCGCTAGACGTCGCATAAACCTAAGCATTGAACAATGTGACCGCGAAGAATCGCGAGAGCTGCGTTATGATTTTAAGACTCATGGGTTTCCAACGTTTGGATCGTGTCATTTAAAACTTCACAAGAATTCTGCTAGCCATTGTCTTTGTTGACTGAGCAGCCTTTTAGATATCGGAAACATGAGATTTCTGTCCAACTCCAACCTACTCTCGGCGGCCGTTCTGTTGCTGGCTTCCGCCACAGGCGGCGAAGCGCAGTGCGACCTCCCGTCGAGATACACCTGGACTTCCACTGGCTCATTGGCGAACCCCAAGTCCGGATGGGTCTCTCTGAAGGACTTCACCGTCGTCCCCTACAACGGCCAGCATCTCGTCTACGCAACAACCCACGACACTGGGACGTCCTGGGGATCGATGAACTTCGGCCTCTTCTCCGACTGGTCCCAGATGGCTTCCGCCAGCCAGAACACCATGACCCAGTCCGTCGTCGCGCCAACGCTCTTCTTCTTCAGGCCCAAGAACATCTGGATCCTCGCCTATCAATGGGGCCCAGCCGCCTTCTCGTACAAGACGTCGAGCAACCCGACCATCGCCAACGGGTGGTCTGCAGCCCAGCCGCTCTTCACCGGCACCATCTCCGGCTCCAGCACGGGTCCCATCGACCAGACGCTCATCGGCGACAGCAGCAACATGTACCTCTTCTTCGCCGGCGACAACGGCAAGATCTACCGCGCCAGCATGCCCATCGGCAACTTCCCCGGCAGCTTCGGCTCGTCCTCGCAGGTGATCCTCAGCGACACGACCAACAACCTGTTCGAGGCCGTCCAGGTCTACACCGTCAAGGGCATGAACAAGTACCTCATGATCGTGGAGGCGATCGGCGCGAACGGCAGGTACTTCCGCTCCTTCACAGCGAACAGCCTCGGCGGCGCATGGACGCCGCAGGCCGCGACCGAGAGCAACCCTTTCGCCGGCAAGGCCAACAGCGGCGCCACCTGGACGAACAACATCAGCCACGGCGACCTGGTCCGCAGCGACCCGGACCAGACCATGACCGTCGACGCCTGCAACCTGCAGTTGCTTTACCAGGGGCGCGCCCCCGGCTCTGGTGGTGACTACGGCTTGTTGCCGTACAGGCCTGGCATGCTCACACTCAGGCGATGAGCAAGAGACACCGGAATTGTGGTTGGGGACGTAGATACTGCTGACAGCAAGAAGATGGACTGATATTGCTCATGGGTCCGTTGATTACACTTTGGGGAACAGTAGGCCCCTCTGCCGCTAGAGAAATACATCCATTTTGGGTTGTAACACGTCGAAATCAATATCTGGTTTGCTAGCTGATGGAAGCGGCAGTAAGACAAGACCTGCATCGCCTTGGCATAAGTAGAGTTCTAGGCCAACGACCATCTGTCCAATTGCCAGCCAACCCCGCACCAAAACCGGAAACAACCAACAAACACCTCCGCACACACCTTTTGACCTCTTCATTTCATGATTGCGACCGCGATCACAGTCAAAACAAAAAGAGAGCCAAGGAGGCCAAAAGAAATGGACGAACAGGGAATCGAACCCTGGACCACTCACATGCTAAGCGAGTATTATACCACTAAACCATTCGCCCATTGGATGAGATCCACCCCACACAATGCCGTTGATATTGCCAGTGCCGACTTCCGCCACAGTCTAACGACAACGAGAACGCTGTTCCGCGGTTGGAGTGAGCTCAAATTCCACGATCCTCCACTCTTTGGGGTCAGCTCTCGTTCCGGTACAGAGCCCATGATACGCATTAACATAATGTTCAGTCACGGCGTATTTCATCCCGTCGAGTCCTCCAAGTCTGGAGGCTTTGTTGTGCTCGTTCGCTGTACCAGAAGTGATGACAACCACGGTCTGAACATTGCGATTCTTAGAGGACTGAAATTATCAAAGGAGCGAATTCCCTTGCGGCATCTTTGACTGGCAAGGCAGGGAGAATGCTGACGCACAGCCGCCTCAAGCTACCTAACGATAGGTAGACGGTCTTCATCGCAATGAAGATGGGCACATCGGCCAATGGCAAGACCACGGACTCGAAAGTCGGGCAAGACATGAGGTGGCACATGGCTCAAGTCTACGCAACTGAGAGATAACGACGGCAACAGGTGAAGCCTGGTCTTCTCTTGGATTCGGAGTTCATTTGGCCAGTAATGGGCTTCTAACATGAATTCATGAATCATGACCGCTGGCCTCTTTTCTAACGACGGTCTGCCGACCGACCTGGAGGCCCGGCGGCTATTATCGACAAAAAGATCGGACTGAAACAGCATTCCGCGGTGTTTCAGCCCGCGATTGGAGACTACAGTGTCTGCAGAAGACCCTTCCAGGCCTGCCGCCTGGTCGGATCCAAGCAGTCGAAGAGGCCGTCGGCCTGCACCATGATATCTTGAGCGCCACAAGAGACGACCAGTCGGCCGCTCGGGTGTTTGAAAGTCTCTGCCGAGGGATGGGAGGTGACATGGTCGCATTTACAGGTTTTCGTTCTCATTTATTAGGTATGTACAAGGGCCAAGCTCTGGACTAGGATTGACAGTGGAAACCCATGAGTTCGATGGGATGGACCGGCCAGACAAAACGAATTGAGCCTAAGGGTCCTGGGCCTAGAACCTGGACGGTGATCATCCCGCTGAATCGTAGCTACAGTTGCCGATTGGATATACATCGGCACTATGCGACACCGAAAGATAGCAGAACTGAGCCGTACAGCTAGGTAGGTTATCAACACATTGAGTCTGGTCGGAAGCGACGCTAGCTCACGTTCTTACACAAGCCATTGGGGTTGGTTCGTGTCTGCAATTGTCAGCTTGCCGGGGATGCGAAATGCTCGATCTTCCATGTCTCAACGAAACCAACCAAGACACTGGATCTTCCCGAAAGAGGGTGTTGGAGAGTCGGGGTTCCTTCATGGGTCTGGGGTTTTCGATTGAACTGGGACCTTCAGATAGCAGTCCGTTTGGAGAAGCGGGATTCGACTAAGTGATTAGCAATTTTCACATAATCGGAGCGCTATGAACATAGGGTTGCCACCCGGCGAGCTGGGATCAGACGATGGAAGGCCTATGGATAGAGGTCCGAGAGTTGCGGACACGCGGTGGGCAGCCGGGCGGGAACCGTACCCCCTGGGCAGACTCGCCATCGCCTCTAGACTTGTTGACCACGAACCACACCGGACCCCGGCATGCACCGATTTCTTATGTGAGATATGATTGATGGAAGGGAAAAGTAACACGGTTCTGAATACGAGTTGTAGGGAGTTGGCGTCCCCTTTCGGAACGCAACTCCCTGGCGGCCGATGATACACCCGCTCGGACTGTGTAGATCTCTTGTGGCCGTTGTAGTCGGCGTTAGACGCGTCAAGTCACGCTAGGCGAGGAATTCTGTTGTCGGGTTTCCTGTTGCAGTGTCATGTCAAACACTTGAAGCGTCAGGACGCATCGTTGTCAATGAAAGCGAATCTTTGTCAAATGTTTTCTTCGGTTGGGGTCCCCAAAATAAGCAGTCTCTTCTGTTGCATTGAAAGCGATCTTGAACGGTAACGACTGTGTATAGGTAACCTACGAAACCAGATCTTTGGTCCGCGGCCAGATTTTGCCCATATGCCAAACACCTCGCAGTATTATTATCATGACCTAATTGGAAACCCGATCTCCTTTGCCCTCCCTACTGAGACTGAGTCTCAATTTATGGCTGAAAGGTCTGGTTGATTTCCGGCGACGCCTGTGCCTCACCACGTCTTGGTCGGCGGCACGGTCTGGGAAACAGGTTGTTTCTCAACCTGAGATGGATTTTTTTGAAGTGTTCTCTCTGTGACGTATCAATAAACACAACTTATGTCTCCAAAGAACCAGTCCAGTGCTCACCATGTTGTCTTTGCGACTAAAGATGCGACCACAGTCGGGATGTGGGCAGTGGATGGTCGGCTGGTGGGAGCCCATATGCCGCTGGTAGTCCTTCCTCGTGGCGAAACCAACGCCCGCTTTAACACAGGGCTTCTCAGTACAGAAGAAGAACTTGTCGTGGCCGCGGTAGTGCTTCCGCAGGTCGCAGGCGCGGATGAAGACGCGCGTGGACCGGCAGCCTTCGAAACGACAGCGCCAACTGCCGCTGGCGTCGAGGTAGCCCATCCGCCGGAGGTCTTCGGGCTCCCAGACGTCTTCCTCTCGCTCCTCTGCCGGGCTCTGGGAGCCCTCACTGCAGCTCCAAACCTCCCAAGTCGGCGACGTTTGGACCCCCATAGCGACAGCAGCAGAGAACGAGGACGATGGCGTTGGTTGCGGGGGAGCGATGGGTGCGTTGCCGGCCTCGCCCAGAGGGCCGGGTCCGAAGTGTGACATGGCGCCGGAGGGCGCATCTAGGTAGGGTAATGGCTGGTATATGGACGACATACAGGAAGGATTTTGATGCAACGTTGGCTGAAACCACTCTGCGTTGAAGGCCGGAGGCGCTCTGATGTCCCAGGTACATGTTATTGGCTCTGGTTGTTGGGGGTCGGCACGAGGATAGTATTCAGTGCCGGTGTAACCAATTCCATTGTTCTGGTACAGTTGTTCCATCGTTTCGGGGTCTTCTTTCGAAGAGAGACTGCTGTGTTTCCGAGCTTCGAAGAATAGAAGGATGACGATTCGAGAGAGTGGCTATGTCAGAGGCGCGAGCGGGCGAATGGCAGAATCTGGTAGGATGCTCCGAATTAAAGAAGGAATCCTTCCAGACGAAGCAAGCGACGGCATCCAGCGCCCTGGATATATATATCTGGACGTGATAAACTCTATTGTGACGACCCTAGGTCAATAACGAAGCACCGGTATAGGGGTTTGGGATCCTGTTTCACCAGTACGTACTCGATCGTCCTCCATGACTTGACTGCAATCGAGTTAATTGGACTCGGCCAGCCCTCATCAAATTTGCACAGTCGGCCACCCCCCCTCCCTTTCGACCCTCTTCATCCTCGTCACGTCGCGGTCGTCGCCGAGAAATACGGGCCCAGCCCTGGTTCTCGGCACTTCGTTTAGACTCCCCTCCCTCCAAGATCTGACCCTCCCCCCGGTTCCCCCCGTCCGCCGCTCCCCGGCCCCACGGTAACATCACCCTGAGGTCCCCGGCGCCATGGTTCGATCGTAATGGGTGAGCGGCAGGGACGCTGCTGCCAGTGCCAGGGGCACGCCGTCGCATCGCCTACGTGATACCTGGCTCAAAATCGACCTCCGTTGTGGGGGGACGGCATCCGGCGAAGAGGGAGTTGCAGAGAGGTGCCGCACGAGGCTTGATTGAAGGACTGGCTAGGCATCATGGTCTGATGTTTCCAGCCGGTATACGATATGATGCTTCCAGTAGGACCTGAGCTGTCCGTGCCCGCCAAGCCAGCTTATGCCCTCGTCAACTTTAAGGGATTGCAATCTAACGGTGCTGTACGTGTTGTTAGAGACGGAGGCATATGGTATTGCATGAGAGGGCTCTTTTAAAATCAGTTTGGATGTCTATCCCAATTTGCTTCCGCTTCGTAGCACGGCCCTTTGACCATGTGTGGTTTGCTTCAGTGTATCCAGAGAAGACGATCCAAATGAAGAACTTCTGGTTTTTGTTCAACTTATTATGTCGCAGCTTTCTTCACTTACGCGCGTAGCAGAGTGCAGCTTGTAGCTAATCTTTGCCCAGACGGTGACATTACTTGCCCCTTGGACCAGCTCAGGCACTATGCCTGAGTTTGAAGATTGCGAAATGTATTGGAAATCATCCTGCGGCGATTCCCTCGCCGCAATTTCTTTGAAATAGCGGCCACTATATCAAATCAAAGCGTGAACCCAGCCTTGAAGGTTTGGCACTTCCTAAAGTACCTAGGTCTTTATGAAATAAGGTTTGCTCTAGAATAGAACTTCAAGCACAAAGGCAAACGGGTGTACAATGGCTTATAAACGAAACCGAGGACAAAGAATGGTATGGTTCCTTCGCGTATCACAAGCTGTTACAACTTGTAACGTCGACACGATCCGACCAGGCGTCTCGTTGATGTCCAAAGAAGGAAGCCAGCTCGGCTAGGAGAGAGATATCAAGAAGGAAGCCGCGATATAACCCGTGGAAGCCGCGGCAAAGAGCCAATAACGGACGATGTAAGCGCCATGTAGAACAAGAATATTCAATCACAAGGCGAAGAAAACTGACAGCTCTTTCGACTAGCCGAGGAAAGACGGATATAATATCCGGCCTGGCATTGGTGTACCAAGGCCTTTTAACAGATGACGAATTTGCAAGTTCTCATCCCATCGATTCGCGATATGCGAAGTCGATATCGTAAGGGTACTTCCGTACGGCACAACGTCCGGCGCCCTTTGTTGTTTTCCACTTTCTCAAGAGCATACAAGAGCGGACAAGCAGATCGTCCCCCCCCCCCCAGTAATCGTACTCAAGAACTGTTCAGATGAGTCCGGTGTCTCCTTCTCCTCCTCCCCGATTTCCCGAACCAGTATACCTTTCATGGCCAACACCGCACGCAGTTCGATTGATCCCGCGGAAGCGGCTCCCCCGTTCGTCTGGGGGCGCGCGCGCGCGCGGGGCTTCGGCAGTTGCAACCATCGTCTGATGTCCGCCGGCGCCCCACTCAGATCCGGCCCCGCCCGGGCGGCCTGTAGGTCCGGGCGCCCACACAGACTCGACTTCCTCATCATAATAATAACGGCGAGGTCGTTATAACGCACCCATGCGGGCGATTCGCAATGCGACTGGCTCCTGAGGAGCTGTCAGTAGTCCCGCTGATTGACCGGGAGACCCCTTCAGACATCAATACCAAGGTTT
Organism: Colletotrichum brevisporum; assembly: GCA_030770045.1. Lineage (NCBI taxonomy): Eukaryota > Fungi > Ascomycota > Sordariomycetes > Glomerellales > Glomerellaceae > Colletotrichum > Colletotrichum brevisporum. The sequence continues at coordinate 9,309,528 of JAUGSI010000001.1, read as the reverse complement.
GCCCGTCGAACCGCAACCTATGGCGTGGGCACGGCAGAGATGAGAAAACGCGTTGTCCGGAAGGCACGTATACCTGTATCTATACCTGCGGCATATATACTAAGATCACTGACGGCATTAATTCCCATCGATTGCCTTTAATGGACAGACGCCGCGTATCCAGGTTCCAGAAGGGCGACCTCGGCCGGGTTTCAGGGGGGGACCTTCTTCGTCAACGGCCGCGGCGAGATAAACGTCCCAGAGTCATTCGAGCGCATGGCTGATCGCCCGTCATCGCCGCTGTCAGAAATGATTCCGCACGAGAGCTGGCTAGGGGATCGAATCTGGTAGGCTCGAAGATACCAAGACGCCACGGGTGGTCTCTGGGAGATGTCAGACTGCCGGCAGCATTTAGAGACAGGGTCTACTTCCAGCTGTTCACAAACTGGGCGGCTAAGAGTGTACATCAGAGAAGAATACTTGTATCGTACACGTTCCTCTTCGTTAGAAACGTTCAGATGCGGGGGGATGGTTTTGCTATGGCAAGTCTCGTGCATCAGACCACTCTGACCACTCTTTCCAAACTCCAGGCCATCGAAGTCATAAAGAGTAAGAAGCTTCCGGCATGGATCCTTACAGCGGGCGTAGCTCTGTGACCTCCGTCTTTCATCGACGACTTTTTCTATCGCGGTGAGGGGTCATCCAGAGAAACACGGCTGCATGGTTTGGGAAGATTCTCGATTCGATCGTGCTGGCAGCACACCAGTGCTATCGAGGTGCCTACATCACCCCTATCCTGTCGTCGCTGGCCCCTGAGAAATGGGCTCGGCCGCTTCGAACAGCCCAGAAGTAGCAGCTACATCTGGAGAGACAGGGCGTTTGGCCTGTGAGTGTTTGACAGCCTCGTGCCCACCTACGTATCATCTGAATTGGGAGATTTGAGTCCGTCCTTGCAACGGATTACGCGGCAGCTATGGGAGGATAAGCCGTGGTACACCTCGAAACTGAGGTTTTCCCTTCCACCCCCCAGCCGGGCTTGAACCCTTCTCCAGAGCTTCCCTCCCCCGGGAGTAGCAATATTCTTTACTAAAGCCATCAGAGGGCCGACCTAGGGCTCGCCTCAGAACCCTCTCAGGGGCATATTGCGTGTGGAGAATCCCTCATGGGCAGGGGGCCACAGCTTGTACAAACTAAGTTGCACTCTCTTAGTAGCTCCTAATTCCAGTACCTCCTTCTTGGGTCCCCTTTTTCCGGGGCTCTCTGGGGCCATGGCCCCCTAACGTTAGAGGAGTCACTGCTCGCCGCATGAATCTGGGTAGGCACCACTTCGCCCAATTTGACAGCGGAAAGTGGCGAGATGATTGCGGCGACAAATACAGCTATTACAGGGACACGACACCGAAGCAGCGTCTGTTTTGGGATGATGACCAATGAGGAGGCCACGGTCGGCATCATTTAGGGCTTGACAAGGTGTCGGGAGTAGACAGCAAGTCGCCGTTTAAAATATGTCATTATATTCACCCAGGTTCAGGCTCGAGGGCTCTGTAATTATTTACGTGCATATGAAATTTTTCAAATGCCAATCTTGGCATGTTCCTGCGGCGATCGGTGAGTATGACCGTCCATAACCTCGGCGATATGCGCTGGAAACCCCGAGGACCACTCCAGATCGGCGGGACTAACGTGCTAGCTCAAGAGGGACACGGAGTTGAAAGAAGGCTCAACCTTGCGTATGCCGTGCAAGCTTTCAGCCATTGTCTCACAGGGATCACGGCTGCCAACTGAAATTCGCGTAGGGAGATCTTATTTGTCACCCCTTCTTCTAGTACCCGACACCCCCTCCAGCCATAACTACGTAGGTAGCTAGGCGTCCCTAAGTTAAGGGCTATATAGGCTTATTATTGTCTGTTGTTATTGTTGTTGTTGTTGTCGTTGTCCATCATCGTCGTTGTCGTCGTCGTCGTCGTTGTTGTCATCGTTGTCTATTGTATAGTAAAGGGGGAGGAAGGCCGATAATTAGAAAGCCAAGCTGTATAAGGGGGGTGTTGGATACCAGAGAAGGGGGTGACGAATAAGATCTCCCTTCGCGTATCTTAGCCCGCCGTAACAGCCCAGGGTGACACAGGATGTCATCGGTTGTCAGGCTCAGCCACTCAGAGTCCCGGGCCCAGCATCGCTGGAGCCGAGTCACGCCCCCACCGCCAGGCATCACCGTTGCTTGTCCGAAGCTTGCCCCTATTTCAATCCAGTCTCTGTTCCGTCGTGACCCGCTGACGGCGGGGCTCCTGGCTGGGGGTGAGGATTATGGAGGCCAAGACTGGTTTGTAATGCTCTCAGATGATGGACGCTCGGATTCGCGCGTCACTGTCTGCGAACTCAGTTTTGCGTTCTTCTACCCATGTGGAACCCTTGATCAAGACACGTCGTGCTACTCTGAGCCGTTTGACACGACTCCGCGGCAGTGGCTTTGCCACCCCCTGGATCCCAAGTACTGAACTCTTACTGCTTCACGATTTCTAGCCTCGCTAGGACCCAGGGATATCAATGGCACGTTGGTTTCTGAACAGAAGAGATGAGTGGAAGCAGGTTTCTACATTAGCCCTAACCAGACAACACGAGCGCCCTATGTCACGACTTGTGGGTGTACCGGCGTTAAACAACAAAAGAACAATAAACGAATCAATTACTTGTAAGTAAGGGTCCAGTCATTATCACTGTTTCTTCCATGCTTCGAGTCACCTGAAAGACAATCTTCAGCTGTTCTTTGTTATGGCCTGAACATCTCGCTGTCGAAAACAAAGAAAACAGCGAGTGATTCGTGTCTTCCTGTGTAACTTTACATGGCAGCAGACAAGGCCTTACGAGAGGTTTCAACACGACAAGCCTCCGGGCGTTGAAAATCATGAACGCAAAGAGATTGAAATCTGTAAAGCTGCAAAGGGGGAACCGCAATTGCAACGCTGGTAATCGCACCTGTGTACGTAGCACGACGGGATCTCATGCCTGACTGATGATCTGCCCAGTTTCGTCAAACCGTCCGACCATGTTAACTAGGTGACCCATTATGCAAAAGGTACGTTCTCACTTATTTATTAAACTCGAACTGCTGCAATTGAACCATTATTCCTCAGTGGCGTGAGCGGGGGTCAGGGTGCAACGCATATTGACACTGTTCGTGCAGCTGGCTAGCCACATCACCGGGGGCATTCCCGACCAAGCTATCTATCAAATGAAGTCAATGTCTCTCAACCGAGTCGCTGTTTGTCCCCCCGCCCCAAGAGCCCCTTACGATATTGTTGAGTCACCCATGACGATAGAGTATATCAACTCATCCATCACAACCCCGTCCTTGACAACAGCCCTGCGCATCCTCCCCTCGAGCCGAAACCCGCTCCTCTCAAGCACCCTCTGACTAGCCGCGTTCTCCGAGAACACGCCCGCCCACAACCTCTCGACCTCGACCCCCTCATCCCCCAATCCCTTCAGCACCCACGCCGCGAACGCGGGCACCAGCTCGCCCATGACCCCGCGGCCCCAGAACTCCTCCCCGATCCAGTACCCCAGCTCGAAGCCGCGCGCGTAGACGTCCCTGCCCGGGACGAGGCCGATGCTGCCCATGGCGCGGCCGGTGGCGGGGCAGGCGATGAGCCAGTTGCGCACGGGCGGGGGTTGGTTCATGGCGACCCAGGCCTCGGCGGCGGCGAGGGTGTAGGGCTGCGGGAAGGTGTTGCGGAGGAACCGCGCGACGGCCTTGGAGTCTGCTGCCTGCGCGAGGGAGGGGGCGTCGGAGGGGTGGTAGGGGCGGACGATGCTGTTCTTGAGGGTGAGGATTGGGGTGGGTAGGTCTGAGGGGGACGACATGTTGGCGCAGCGGCGTTGTGGTGGATCAGGCAATATTTCCGCGGGTTATTTGGGTGTCGATCGACCGAGTTCACGTTTGAATGGTCGGTCGAGTAGGTAGGTTGAGAGTTGCGTTGCGTTGCGGAGAAAGGAGAAATAAGCTTCGACAGACACTGACACCTGGGAGGGAGGAAAGAAATAAAAGCCCACGCGAGTGTTAGTTCCAGAAAATGTGTCATCCAATGACTCTTCATGCGAAAAAAAGGGACCCGTTGCAACGATAAGCCAGCCTGTCAGCTCTATTACGTGATTGGACTCTTTGCGAGGGACGGAAAAGTCCCAACACCTCAAGTTGTCCCAATAAGAGGAAGAAAAAGGGGTTAGTCAAGTTTGTGTCCGGGGTATTAGGTAGTCGGAGATGGACCCAGTTCTTTTTAGCCGCATAGGGTCTGATGCGGACGTGATCTCGGTGTTGTCCCGCCGAGCCCAGCCGGAGGGCCGGCTTGGCACTCGAAGATTAGGTCCACTCGGGATGCAGCCACGGTGGACAGCCACACCGTTTGACTTTGAGGCGTCGCCTCCATGTGCCGTCACCTCCACATGGACATTGCTAGTCTGCCCTGTGAACACGGTGCGACCTGTCATATTTGACGGCGCCGTTGCATCGGCAGCAACATCTGTCACTGATGCAAGCCCCAAGTTTCGTCGCGAGGGTGCATCGATCCCGCTGCGGCGTTGCAATATCGAGAAGCAGCCCGGGAAGTACCGCGCCTGCAGACGGTTGTCGGTACCCAGCCTGCATTCCAATGGCCAAGACGGCCATGCACCCGGCCGGAGTGCACGACAGATTTCCGTCGTCGTGGGAGTTCCGGGGGTGCGGCAAGATGTCACTGGTGACCTGTCTGTCGTCTTTCCCGCGAGCTAGTCTGCCAGCAAGGCCGCCCCCCCACGATACACGCAACTCCTAGGATCCGCGAAAGAAAAAAAAGTCTCGAAGAAAAACCGGAACGACCATTTCGACTACAAGATCGGACGAAAGATCAAGCGAACAAAAAGATTGGGCGAAAAGGTTAAAAAGTAATCGCAGCCAATCGCTGTGAGGATTTGAGCCTCACGCGGGGGTCGAACCCGCAACCTTGAGATTAAGAGTCTCACGCTCTACCGATTGAGCTAGCAAGGCGGGTGTTTCCGGGATTAGGTGACTAAGCCGGCGAGATCGTGGCCTCTGAGCCTGGGAGGCTCTGCCCGTTTCTGCCTCCGCCCAAGGCCCGCCCGCGCGGGTGCAATCGTCCGATGTCTGCCAGCTGCACGTACACGCGCGGCTGCAAAACCTTGAAAAGATTCTTTTTGTCTATTAACGGTATTGGAATTCGCTTATGCAAGAAATGGGTATAATACACTCTCCGTCTCAAAGAGCAGCACAAAACAGAAAAGAATCATCATCGCCAGGCCGCACCACGCTCACAGAATCCACGCCGACTCGACGTAGTCCTTGGTCAGGATCTGGTTCGTGTTCTGCGTGTACTTGAGCCAGCAGTACGGGTCGTCGTTGCCCTGCTCGTCCTTGTAGATGTACACGACGCCGGCGCACCGGCCCAGCTCGGTCTGCTTGTTGATGTTGAACACCGCACAGAGACGGACGCACTCCTCGATGTTGGACGTGGGCACCTTGCCGATGTCGTTGTAGATGTAGTCCTTGCCGCAGTCCTTCTCGAAGGTGATGTTGGAGCCGGGCACCTCCCAGCGCGGCTTGGAGGAGCTGGTCGGGCACTCGCCCTTGCGGATGGCGGTGTCGGTGGGCGCGGGCTTGCTGAGGTCGAGGACGGCCTGGGCCGTTGCCGTCGCGGAGGGGGTTACGGATGTCGTGGGCGAGGGGGAGGAGGAGGAGGAGGCTGTGAGGCTGTTGGTGGGGGTTAGCTTGGCTGGGGTCGTGAGATGAGGCAGACACGTGGGGGCTTACCTTGCGATTTCAGAGTTCTTTTGCGCGACGACTGCGCCTAAGGCACCGGCGACGGCGATGAGGGCGGCGAGAAGGACCAGGGCGATGATGGTGAGGAAGAATGTCGGCTTCCGCAGCCCGCATATCCTCCCGTCGTCGCGGGCTCCCTTTTCAGGCGTCGAAGGGCCGGGGGAGGAGAGGTTGTTATTCGTGTAGGTCGTCTGGGAGTACTGGGTCTGCGGCGTCGTCGCGTGGTCGTAGTACGGTTGTTGTTGCTGTTGTTGCGATGGTACTTGCTGTTGCTGGAGATGTTGATGCTGGTGTAGCTGCTGCTGCTCCGGGTAGTAGGGCTGGGGCGCCGAGTTGAAGTCCGGGCCGACGTTCACCTCGATGCCGTCGGGGATGGCGCCGGCCTCCGGGCCCGGGGTGCCGTCCGGGTTCTTGAGCATCTTCTCGGCCTCGGGGGTTCCTGACAGGCTGCTGTAGGCGGTGTTTCCGTTCGAGTAGAAGTGGTCGTGCGGATGCAGCGAGGCCATCTCAGACACGGGAGGAAGGAGGAACGAGAGGCGTTCGTCTGAAGGAATGAAGGAACCTTAAATTGGGGACCGACGGTGAGGAGTGATGACGAGACGTGAGACAGCAGCAGTTTGGCAGCACGCGGAGGGAATGTGTGTGTGGGAGAGAGAAGAAAGGGAAAGATTACCGGAAGGTCGAGACGTGAGAGGAAGAAAGAGTGTGAGACTTGGAAGGATTGGCAAGCGTGGCATCGCGTGGATCAGGGGGTGCCAGCGCTAAATAGATGTAGTGTTGCACGGCGGCAGAAGCTAAGCTCCAAGCTCCCAAGATTCGCGGGAAGAACTACGGGTGCCCTACACTACTGACAAGGCCGTCCCATCACGCAACGAACGGTAGGGCTGGCGCCAAATGAAGTGACTGATGTCGCGACATATTTCATTTGGGCGGGGATTTCGGGACGATGCCCAGGATGCCGATGGGGAAGCCTGCGAAGGCAGCAAAATAAACACTGAAGCAGAATCAAGGTTCCAGCACTGAGCCCCCCCTGAAAAGACGGTACTCAGCCGCTGGGCTGAACGTTCGTCGTCCAATAAAACGTGCGTCGACGGCGGCGATCGGCACCGGAAATGGGTCGTTCTTGGGCGACGAAGGATGCGGACCCCGAACCGAGTCTAACACCGTGGGACGGCAGGGATTTTTAGGCGGGGTCTAGGATTCGGGCTTCCAGGTTTCTGGTGATCCTTCACGTCTTGCTTTGAAATCGCGGGACTTTTGGCCCCCACTGCGACCTTCCCTCACCCACCAAAGTCCAGTGTCAAGCCATCGACTGAGATGAATGCCCGTAATACCTGGGAAAGGCTACGGATAGTGTACCAAGATCCAGTGCATTCCTAGTGACTGGATTCAGCGACACATCGGCTTACCTAAGCTGGACATCTAAGCGCGCAGTACCGAAGTACCTACCTACTTCCCTCAGTACGTATGTACTCATCCTCGGTGTACCCCGGACAAGGTGCCCGACTCTCATGACTGCTTCCTGATTGTTTTCATTCATCCAAACTCGAACATTACGGTTCCGGAGAGGCTTAGAGAACAAAACATCTTGACTTTTTTCGATTTAAAAAAAGGTGTGATAGCTTCAAGGCCGACGCGGTTCCCCCGGGCGCGTGCTGACGTGAAACAATGAATCCGCAGACAAGCTTCGACCGCTGCTCCTAGTGCTTTGTGGCTTGTCTAGCGGCTGTTCCCGCCCTGAGTCGCCATCCACACTCCATCGGATAAGGGACCTCCCGGTAGAGTTGGCGCTTAGCAGTCCGCAGTCCCGCGTCTCTCGTCTGGGGAATGGAGAAGCGGTCGCATGGCGGTTGAAGCGGGAGTTTAACTCCCTGTCGCGCTTATGAAGAGCCTCCAACAGAGGGGAAAGCTTCTTTGTCGGGTGTCATGACTTCCGCATGTCCCGGAACATTGGGGACCCGGTCATCGCCACGGCCCGTTCTGTCAGAATATAGGTTCGCGATACTTTGGTTCCCGAAATACCATGGTTCGTCGACATTTGGGATTACTTTTGGAACTGATCAACGAGATTTCAACAGACAGCATTGGCCAGGCTTGATATCCCGCATGGGACGGTAGGGAAGCATGTGAAGATGCCCCAAACTCTACCACCAGTGACGTCAGTTCCGTTACTCGTCATTAGCGTGACATGTAATACCCCAAAGACTACGTAGGACAGGTCCGAGCGTGGTAGATGATCGCGAAGGGTGTCTTTCAGAGAGTTCTATGGCTTGCAAATGTCATCTTTGCAACTCTCTCTAAGTCTGTGGTTACTTGTAATCACACGAGAATAATATTGCTGCAAGTCTAGAGAGGCTGACGCTAACTAAACATGTGCCGCTGGTTTACCTACTTGGGCAACGAGGACCAGCTCCTCGAGGACCTCGTCCTCCGCCCACGGCATGCCATCGTCAAACAAGGTAAGCTTGCCTCACTCCCAATCTCACTTCAATACTGACTCCCTCAGTCGACGAGCACTTCCTCCCCCCGGGACACACGCAGTTCGACCCGTCCCAGGTCGTCGCCCCCTCCATCGCCAACAACACCGGCTCCCCGAACCCGCAGACCAACATGGACGGCTTCGGCGTCGGCTGGTACACCACCACGCAGTGCGAGTACGACCCGTCCTACCTCCCCTCCGGCCTGGGCCACGCCGCGCAGCGCCCCGTCGTCTACAAGAACGTCCGCCCGCCGCTTAACGACCTCGTCTTCGCCAGCATCGCCCGCGGTACGAGCACCCGCGCCGTGCTCGCCCACGTCCGCGCCGCGCCGGGGCTGACCCCGGTCGTCGAGACGAACTGCCACCCGTTCGCCTTCGGCCGGCACCTGTTCGCGCACAACGGCGTCCTGGGTGGCTTCGCCGCGGTCCGGACCGCGGTGCTGCAGTACCTGCCGCTGCGGTATCAGGTCGCGATCCTCGGGACGACGGACGCCGAGCACGTCGCTGCGCTGTACTTCTTCCGGCTCTGTGGGGAGGAGGGGGACTGGAATGCGCTGTACGATGTTAGCGGGATGGCCAGGGCGATGAGGGAGACGATCGAGCTGTTGGAGGGCATGCGGAAGGAGTTTGCGGGGGGAGGGAAAGGCGTCCAGGAGGATAATGTGCTGAATTTGGTGGTCACTTCCGGGAGCTCGCTGGTTGCTGTCAGATACGCGAGTCCAAAGGGGTTGGAGCCACCGAGCCTGTACTATTCGACGACGGCCGGCCCGACGCTGAACAGAAAGTACAAGGGCGCGCCGGACGACGAAATATCCCAGAGGCCAGAGATGGTTGGTGACGAGCGGATGGGAAAGGAGCGGCACGCGAAGCATGTCGTGGTGGCCAGCGAGCCGAGCACCTTCAACCCCGACGAGTGGGAGCTGGTCGAGCCGTCTCAGATGGTCTTGGTGGATCAGGATCTTTGCTTGGGTCTCGAAGGTCTGTGAGAAGATGTCAATAGTCCAAAGTTTAACAGAAGTTGAATTCAATATACTATGTCTCACAAAGAGGACATCGGAGGCTTACGGGGCGAAACAGTATATTTAGAACCCTCCCATAGATGCTTGACTGTCTGTAACAAATACCTCCTTCCTGCGTTTGAAACTGCTTTTGGCGGCCTTCAAGGGACCTGGGGCGTGCTGGGGGTAGGTGGAACGCCGTACACATCATCCTTCATCCCTGCTCTCTCCTTTGTGGTAGCCGCGTACACAACGTTCGGCTCGATATCAACCATTTGCAACGAAAAGCAGTAGTCCGGATTCTGGAGCTCCTGGTTGAAGTCGAGCAGCCCGGCCCAGTCTGCCACGGAACCGGACGAGTCCATGTGTCCGAACTCGAGCTGGCTGAGACTGTGTATACCCGTAGGATCCGAATCGATGGTGCACGTCGGAAGGTCCTGAACTTCCACTATCGTTCCGAATCTGTCGTCGGCCGGTTCGGTTTGTATTGATGGGAGGCCACTGGATGATGAGCTGCCGGCCTGTGATGACGCAGTCTTGCTGATGGATCTTGGCGTGGGCAACGTCGCACCAAGCATATCGCTCCTTCTCGGCTGGTTTTTGTGATCCAGAGCTGGATTGGCCTGCCCGCATGCATGGCTCACTGATAGTTCGAATACAGAGCCTGACCTGCAGGCCAGCTGTATCACCGAGCGCCGAAGGTTATGCGTGATGAATGACTGAAAAAGACGCCACAGACCTGTTGCAGGATTATCATCGTCGTTGTCGTCCTTGTCGTTGTCGTCGTGGTCGCCGTCGTCGTCCTCGTCGTATCGGTCATCCTGGTATTGAGAAACTGACCCAACGTGGCGATGTACGAGACTCTTGCACCTTTCGGCATCATGCGAGAAGGCCTTCCTGACTTGGTCAAGCTCGATGACGGATTCGAAGTCTGTCCGCACTTGGACATTAGTAATTGCCCCAAGCTTTGTTGGTCGACTATTACCCGCTGCACATACCTTCAGGGAGAACCGTGGTGTCGTTCGGGAAAATCGTCATCCAAAGCGAATCCCATGTGATGACTTGCGTCTTGGACTTTCTTGCCGCGAGTTTACTTTCAATGTAAGACGTAATCCCGTCTTCTGGATCATAATCTTCGCTTCTTATTCTCTTCTGGGAGCTCCGGGGTGAGCAGATGAGTTCCGAAGGCACGTGCAGGTGGCTGTCGAGGGATTCCAGAGTCTCGAAAGACTCCTGGCAACGCGGGCAAACATGAGACGCCGTCATCTTCCTTTTGTGGAAAAGTACAATATGCTTCCTTTGATGATTGAGCTTTTGGCAGTGAGAACAATGGTCTGGACACAAACTTACTTCAAAGAAGATATTGTTTCGTGGCACACAAGGGCACAGCTTTGATGGTCTCGAACGTTGAACCGCAGAGGATTGCGCTTTCGATACGGGCATGACAGGCGTGCCTGGCCTTTGGGCTTCTTCTTTTGCATTTGCCTTTTGCGGTTGATGGCGTTTTCATCTCTGGCGCCGTCGTCAGAGAGTTGGTCTTCATCCGCCTCCCGCCTGTGGCGTTTTGCGCCAACGTTTCCTTGGGAGGAGGAAGTGGACGGTTGGAGCTCAGTTGTCCCCGAACCGTTAATCGAGCCCTCGGAACCTCCGCCGGCCAAATAACAGCACTCGGCTTGGGTGTCTGGGAGAATAGCTGATTGCCTCTCCATGACTGAGAGCTCCTGCAAGCATCGATGCACGCTCTCCATGGCATGCTCTGGGTGCGACATGTCGCTTAGGGCCACACCAAAAGCACTGCCTAGGACCAAGTCGCAAATCGCGTCCACAGAAAGCTGAGAGTCATGATGAGTTGTATCGGTTGAGTCGGATATGCTTTCGATATCTTCTGTCAGTGTATCGATTTCCGATGCATCCGACGGGATATACCTTCGTTATGTCAGCAATCGTCATCATGTTACTGTTTTCAACATGATGCTTGGCTTCACTTACATATCCACCTCCGCTAGTTGGGGAGGCTCTTCTCGGTCATGCGTCCCTGGTGAGTCGTGCAATTTCGTGGGCTCAAGTGCCGTCTCTGAGTGACCTTCAGGCTTCAATGGTGCCGTGTTTACACGCCCTCGCGTGGCCCATTCGTCGACCGCATTCCGCGTGAACTTCGCACCTCCCGGCCCTGAGAGCCGCGCAAAACAGGCTTCAAACGTGTCAGTGACCACGGGGTCTCGCGAATGGTTGCGTATGAGTGTCGCTAATATCGTCAGAGGGGAGTGTCCTTTGCAATCTTTGGCGTTCACACTGGCGCCGTTCTCGACGAGTGTCCTTATCGCGAGCTTCTTGCCTAGCCGACAAGCAACGTGTAAAGCGGTCTCTCCCCTATTGTTGCAGGCGTTAACTTCAGCGCCAGACTCGATTGTGCCTTCTATCAAAGTGGCAAGGGTCCCGTCGTCGTCCGGGTAAAAGACGACAAGTCTGACCAGGCCGGTGTTCCCGTCGATGTCGCGGGCGTTGGGGTCAGCCTGAAGTTCAAAAAGCAACGACGTGATGATATGGAATGCTCGCAAGTTTCTGCCTGATGAGAGATCGAGCTCGTCGAAGAAGTGTCGATGCGTGTCATTGCCCATGGGACGGGGCGGCACAGCCAAGTACCCCTTGCCTTTCTCATATTTGCAACTTGGTGAAACAACGTCAGCTAGCAAGAATTGGCAAAGTCTTGTCTGATCATTGACAGTCCCAGTAATGTTACCAAAGGTGTCGGCTGTGGATTGATAATATCCATCCAATGCCACAAGTAAGGCGTTCCGGGTCTCGTCGTCTGTGACGTTGTCAAGAACCAATTGGCGAATGGTCCGCCCGTGCAGGTCTCGAGCGGAGAAGTCAAACCCATAAAGGTTAAGATAGCGAAGGAGGGTACTAAAACTACTGGTTGTGCCTTCGAACCAGGGTTGATCTAGGCCGTGCATGAAGGTCAGCCCTGTAGTGTTGCCCTGTGATGTATGGCCAAACTTCATGATAGTCTGCATCGGCGGTCTGCTGGATGACTGAAAAGCAAGAAAGTGCCAGATAGTGTTTCCAAGGGTGTTCTGGGGGAGGACGTCATCTTGGGCAGCGGAGCCTCTATGTAGGGTTCTCTGAGCCCGGACTAGTTGTTCGGTCGAGGCGTTGCGGAAGCATTCCGAGGGAAAGCCGGAGTCTGCGAGAACGGCGCAGAGGTAGGCCTTCACATCGTGAGCATCTACACTTTCGACACAGACGTCGGTCTGCTGCCGAAAGCGAATGTACGCGAAGGGGTTGGAGGTGAGGATGGAGCCAGACTTCTGCCGTGATAGCTGAAGTTCGATCGGCGGGTACATGTGGGAGGCACTTCCGGTCGAGCCACTTGTGGGAGGTACTGGGATGTCTTCCGAGGCAAGAGGCTTATCGTTGAGGAGGTAATGGACCTGCCCCATGAATGACTCCGTGTAAACGTGTCGTGCTTCGGCCCACTCTGGATGTTCTTTGGAACCTCTCTCCTGACGTATCTGCTGCTCGGCATACAACTCCCTGTCCAACCCCAGGGCGACTCGGCCGACGGCTTTCGTCCCGTCACGTCGTTGTATCGTCCCTTGAAACCATCTTTGTATATCTTCTGCGACTTGCGAATGTAGCCCTCGCTGTCTTTTACTCAGAATCGTATTTGGTCTTGTGTTGGTCGAATCCATGTATGGGCTTTCGGTTGAACTCGTCTGTCAGGAGATCTTTTCGGTCGTTGGGATGGGATTTGATTATTCGACATACCGTTCGTTTCCTCCTAAGTCGAAACCACCAAGTATTTTGGCAACCCTCATCAGCGTCAGGTAAAGGTTTGCCACATTTCGCTTTGTGGATTCAGTCCACAAACTGGAACGGCCAGTTAGCGCAGTGGAGCTACTTGGTACCGCAGAGGCAGAACTAGGATGTGTAGAAGAGACATCCGGCGCTAAGGAAGAAGGAGCAAGCGCTGTAGAAATGAAAAGGATCGCTGAAGAAGCAGAAGTGAGCTCCGTAGGGATGGTCTCAGAGGTATCGCTATTACAGTCTGTGTCACCCCCTGAATGACCGCGTTCGGCCTTCGCGATTGATGACTCCATTGCAGATCTGTAGTCGCTGGGAACCTTTGGAGAAGGAGAACGAAAAGACTGAGTCTTCAGGACCTAAATGTTCGTCGGAGAGGGGGTGGCTATGTAGATGAGGCGGCTTCTGGTTTCCTCAGGATGAACTCTACGCCACAGTGACGAGCCAATTGCTGTTGCAGATCAGCTAGAATGATTGGGTGCTGCTAGCAGGGGAGGTTGATTGGTTCATGCCGGTGAGATTGAATCTCACCCAGCCTGGGCAAGACTATCTCCGAAGCCCACAGAGGCAGAGCAAAGCAGAGAATGAGTTGGGGATGAAGAGTCTATTCATTCACACGAGTCTCAAACTCGACAGGGTTGGAAGCTCAGTAAACTTGACTTTGAGGCGATTTAGGCCGCTGAACTTCAGTAGGAACCCTAAACAGCTTTTTCCCAAAGCATTTAAACCCCCCATCTGCAGGTAGCACTTACGAGAAGACACGATGAATTTACCACCTTTCTTTCAAACTGTCCAAATACCGACATAAGGCTCTCGTAACACTTGCTAGTATTCTCCTGGGGTTCATTTCTTCTCATTAAAAATGGACAACATGACAACCCCAACCCCGTCGACCTTGAGCTGCGGAAAGAAGTAAGTAACAGACGCGCACTCCTCGTAGAAAACTACGTTGCTAAGACTACTTCATCATTAGATATGGCCGAAATGCTTCCCAGCCAATGCTCTGCAGATACCTACATGATACGTCTTCTCTTCAGGACCGACTTCTTCAAGCTCCTCAGCACACGGGCTACGACCGTACGAACGGAATGCAGGCGACTATAGAGAAGGCGACAACTCAGCTGCAAGGGATCGGATATTTACCTTGACAGAACACAGTTGTGATTGATAAAGGGGTCAAGGATGTCTCAACTAAGAACATAAGATATCACATGGCCAGTGCGGAATGGGAGGGTAAAAAATCTGGAAGGCGAAGGGAAGCAGGGAGGACAAAGCACCAGATATGCTAAGGCAGACTCTATTGCCAGCAATTAGCCGTGTTGCCTTGGGGGTGGGGGGTTTCGTGGCCTGTCCCGATGTATTACCCTGGGGTAGTTGAATACTCATCTCTAAAGCTTTAGACACCGGCAGTATCTCAGCAAAACGATGACAAACTATGAAATGTTGTGATTTCTAGACAGAATAAAAAATCAAGACAGCTTCAGAAGTCATTAACCGAATTTGTCGAGAAATGCCCCGTGCACGGGCATCTGTGTATACGTATATAACAACAAGCCGTAGGGTTACCTTTGTTGTTATGAAAATTAAGTGTTGTGCTATACCAGGCAGAAAAAGCCTTCAGTGGTGCTAATTACGTAGGTTGGATGCAGGCATGTGGCCATAAACCTTAAACACCAACCGTGTTGGGGTGAAAGTGGTCAAAGCTGACTGGAACTATAGAGAGATTGGTAGTGCCTTTTCTTGCTAAGGTTGAAAATCAAAAATCCACTCATCACTGCAAGTTACGCTTAGTACATCATGGTGGAGTCGGTGGACATAATTGAGCTGCAGACGGGAGGTAGAAGACTGAGTCCTTAGGTATTATGGCATAAAGTTTCTGGTTGGCGTCCACCCGTGTGTCCAGCTTGATAACTGCAGAAAGTCTAACTTATTATCATTCTCAAAGATTCGAGGTATATATTAAGACGTTTCTTCCTAGTGTTTTTTCACCAGCCCGTTTCACAGCTAAACTACTCACATTATAACACTCATCGTTGACTTTGCTACCCTCAACACCACCCTCTCATCCTTTACTTACCATTCAATCCTTTCACCCGCGCATCATACAGCCTACCTCAGCCATGATGGATCGTTTCCTTGAGCTCTCCCAGTATGATCCTGGTGAGATACTCTCGCTCGCACCTTACACCCCGCCCGAAGCATACGGCCGAACCAACCTCGTGGCGGACCCGCCAGTATTCCGAGAGCCCCTGACTCCGCCGAACTTCGCGAGCAAGGACGTTGACGACGAGACTTTGGCCACCATCGAAGTTGTCAAGACGCTTAAAGGCGGCAGAACCAAGGAAGCGCAGATCTTGCTTTGCAAGATCCGCGGCCGACCAACCTCCTCCGACGACACCAAGCATGCGCCTCTTCCGAACTACCCGTCGCCCGACAGCTTCGTCGTCGCCTAGGTCTTCGATCCCGTCTTTTACTCGGGAGACAGAGTAATCGACCCCAACTACGTCAGGGACACCGCGGCCAGCCAGGACATCAGCCGCGAGGCGTCCGTCTTTCAATTCTGCTACAAGGAGAAGATGACCGGCTACCCGCACATAGTGCCCCAGTACTACGGCAGCTGGATCGCCAAGCTGGAAAACATCAGCGCTGGACGCGACAGATTCGTCGCTCTCATTCTCATGGAGTACGTCGAAGGCAGGACTATTGAGCAGCTGTGCACGCGGGGCAGGAACACAGAGTTCCTCATCCCGGCAAGGGGCCCCATCGCTCTGCACCGAGACCCGGAGGCGGAGCGGCAAGGAACGCTGAGGAAGCTCGACATGGGTCTGGATTCTCGTCTCGAGATCCTGGTCCAGGTTCTCGAGGGCATCGTGAGGTTCGTTCACAAGCTGGTCGAGCACGAGGAAATCGAACCCGAGAGCCTCATCGTCACGTATCGCAACCACGGTGTCGAACTCGAGAAGCCGCACGTCTATCTGCTCGATTTCAACCTCTCCTCCATCTGGTCCGCGACAGAGGAAGGCCGGGACGACCCCGACAACGAGATTTTGTCCCTCCCTAACCCTCCACATCCTTGGTTGCGGAGCAGCATCCAGGGCATGGTGAGCTTCATCGGCTGGTTCCCCGTCGACTGGACAAACGACGATTACACGTCGTGGTTGGTCCGCGTTTTTGGACCCCGCAATGGACCCAACGACAGATACTTCACGTTCCCTCCCGAGTATGACGAGTACATGCCTAAGATAGCTTCTTACAAGTACCAGGAGGTCATCAACCCAGTCATTCCCAGCGATGGCAGCGACTATGAGTACATTGGGAAGAACCGGGTGGGAGGTGTGGACCAAGGGGACGACGAGTACGACTCCGAGAACTAACACCACCGCCGGAATCCCAACGTCGGCCAGAGTTCTGCGTCCAGGCAGACTCCCAGTCCTTCCGGCCAGGGCTGCCAGGGCTCTCGAAAACCTGGGTCTCGGGGAGGGCAGCATCCTGTGGGGGGCAAAACGAATCAGAGACGTCGGCCTCTCCGTTGGGAAGTGGTCATTCTTGTGCTCGGGCGGGTGGTACGGGCTATCGTTTGATTTCGGGATGCTATGATCTTCTGGATAGACTGTACCCAGGGAATGAGTGAGAGGGACATGAAGCAGGTATTTCGACAATGAGAGTCCCAAGATGCCGATCTTTAGACCATTTGACGAGCCAAGTCTTTCTCTCCCTCTACGCTGTGCTGTCCGTTCTATGCCCTGCGACTAACACAACCGTCCCTTGAATGTCTCTTAAGGCGAAGAATCGGAACCTCGAGTGAGACGTAAAAGGATAGTGTGGCGAAGCATATTACGCCTCTTGTGGCTGGGACGGCTCTGCCAGGGTCCCTGACACGCGTGTATAGATCTCGAGCGCCGGGACTCTCTGCGAGAGGGTCTCTCGTACAATACAACCGCTTCAGACCGCCTTTTGAGCCTCCTCTCGTCGCCACAGATACTTATTCCCATTTTCTACCATCAGTAACGGCGAAAGGGCTACTTGCCAACTTGCCTAGTAGGAAGGACGAGGGACGGCAAGAACGATGAGGGACGGCAAGGACGATGAGGGACGACAAGGCCTTGAAGTGTTTAGTAAAGTAGCTACCTAAGTACGTAGATGGCTATGTGATCAGATACTAAAAGACGAAATCATTTGAAGCACTCATCCTGCCTTCCATATTAAATGACCCAGGGCATGTATTCAAGCACACTCGAGGAAACAAGGGATAAGAGCTATTTCCAGTCAACCTGCTGTAGGATGCAACTGGCCCGGGGACGAAAGGTTCAAGTCAAAGAATACATCGTCCCCTTGCGTCAGTCCAGGCCAGTCCATATCTGCAATGCCATGGCTAGTGGCTGCAAATGAAGTGTCTTTCCATATGGCGCCTCAGACGAGGAGACATTCAATAAGTTGGTGTTGATGTTCAGCGGACAAGTGCGCGCGAATAGAGGCAAAGCCATGCACGTGGGATGAGACTTCAGCAGCCGGTCGAGGCAGCGGAGAAATACCGTAGCAGGATCCACAGTCAGTTAACTCGAAGTTTGTCAATCCCAACACTGAAACATCAATCAGTGCTGGGCCAAGGCGTCCCTCGGAGGGGATTCCATTGTAGGCGAGGGGGGAAAGCAAACATCTCGGCTAATCGTGTACGTGCTGTGCTGTTGGCTGAGGATCATGCCGTTGGTTGTGAAACGCGACAAGGAAAGAAAGAACCTCGAGAACTGAGCCGACAGGCCGGAAAGGGGGGGAAAGAGAGAAATAAAGGGGAATTCAAATTGATTGCCGGGCGGTGTGTAATTGCCGTCGATGGGGCAGTCACTGCACGTCTTCAAGTCGAACTCGGCCGGCAGGTGCAGGTGCAGTCGATTTCCTCTAGGCTCCTTCCATTTTTCTCTTTTTCTTTTCTTTTCTCGCCTCGCGACTGCCTTGACAGCGCAAGTCACCAACCCTCATCTGCACCTTCCTTCCCCGATAATATTGACCTTGGTATACCTGGCCTGACCTCACCTCAGCCTCTCAGGAACCTCGCCTCACCACTCTCGTTTGACTCCAACTTCAACAATAAACACCAACCGCCTACCTACTGTCAATGATCGACCCCGAACCCTGACGCGCCCAGTCGATCTCCATCTCGCTCAGTGGTCGCTATCCTAACACCGTACCGTCGCTATCGCCTTCCTTCCCTTCCTCACGCCCACGATGCTCGGCATCCTCCCGCTCTTCGTCCTCGGCCTGGCAGCAACCGTCGTGGCGGAGTCAAATAAAAGAGACTGGAACCAGTGCTACTACGCCAAAGATGCCGTCGCCCCTCCCGGCCTGCTGCCGTGCGTGGAAGAGTCCAAGGCAGGCGGCGCGAGCTGGTGCTGCTTCGCCGGCCACTCCTGCGTCAACCAGGCCTGCTGGGACAAGGAGACGGCAGTCACGTACCAGTATGGCTGCAACGACCCGACCTACGAGCACGAGAACTGCCCGCCAAAGGGTGGTCTAGACATGGGTGAGTCGAACCTCCCTTCACCTTTCCATCCGGAAGTCGCTTGCATAGCCACCTAACTAATCTCGTCTTCGTTCTGCAGGCAAGTCACCCTGGGTCGGCCTCGTCATCTGCAACGACACCCACAACGAGGGCATCCAGAAGTTCTGGGCCTGCAACCACCCCGACACCTGCGGCGACTACTGCCCCGGCGAGGCGAGAAACCCCCAAGTCACCCAGACCACATGGCCGTGGACCATCCAGGGCCTGCCGCCCCTCAGCTACTGCGACGACCTGGGCTCGCGCGTGCTCGCCATGTCTGCCCCAGCCACTCTCGCCACGACCGGGGGCGTGCCGGTGGTTGCCACCGGAACAAAAGACAAACCGACCCCGACGAGAATGCCCATCAAGAGCACCGCAGTCAAGACGTCCGTGTCCGTCACCATGGTGGCCCCGGGCGTGACAGTTCCCCCGACGATCGGCACATCCTCTTCGACGATCGACACATCTCCAAATCCGACCCAAGCGAACGGCGAGAACGAGGGAGCGGTGGCAATGAGCCCAGGCGCTATCGCAGGTATCGCCGTTGGATCCACACTGGGCGTCGTCGCCCTCATCGCGGGGGCCTTCTTCATGTGGCATCGACGACGCAAGGCCAGACACGCCCACGGCCAAGACTCGACGACGCCCCCGGCTGCCCCGCTGATGGGGGCGGGCGCCTTCACCAACCTGCCTCTGGACGAGAAACGCAACCTGGGGGTTCCCGGCACGCCTTCTTTCTTCTCGAATAGAGGCGGGGTGCACCGGCCGCTGTCGGTGGTGAGCAGCGGCTACCCAACCCCGAGTCCCATGGGAACACCAAACACTCCAGCCTCGCCATGCTACGGCCAGGGCCTGCACGCGACGCATGCCGAGCTGTCTGACGAGTCAAGGGTGGTATACGAGATGCCGGCGATAAACGAAAGGGTCGAGGCTCCATGAGGCAAAGGAAAAAGGAGGGGGCTCGTGGTGGATGAAGCAAGGGAGCGGAGTAGGCTCTTGGCGAACGTGTGCGATGATATATCACGGCGGGAATTGGCTTTGTTTCTTTGACAACGCTCCATGGGCTTTTTTTTTGTGTGTGTTTTACTACATTCGGCGACACAATACTAAACCGTATTCTAAAAATTACACTCGAGACAGGACATGACCGTAACTACACTCCAGTCCAATAGCGCCCGTGTTCCGCGAAACACGTCGCTGCCCTTTGTCCCCATCGTCACTCGACGCCCTCGGCTCCAACATTCACGTGTACAACAGTAGGGAGTGGGCTGCGCCTCACATCATCTCCGCATGATCGGAATCAGACGGCGATCCACGGTACATGGCGTTGCGCGGGAAAACGCCATTGCATTTTCACTTTATCTTCGGCGCCGGAAGCTGGCAAGGATGCTCAAGCCACCCGTTCGACGGGGCGGAGGGTAGGAAGGGGCTCCCTCCCCGGCGGGCCCGTCCGCGGCCAGCCCCCTCTCCCCGAGGTGCGAGGCGGGGCGCTGCTGCCCGGGGAGAAGGCCCGCCGCCGGATCCTAGCACTCGACGGCGGCGTCGCCCGAGGGCATGGCGACGACGTACTCGAGCGCCAGCTTCACGGCCTTGCCCGCGTTGAGCGCGACCTGCCACTCGACCTGGCCGCCCTTCTTCAGCGTCGCCGTCGCCGTGCCCCAGTCCGCGTCCTCCTTCTCGCCGCGCCCGGGCCGGCCGACGGCCTTGCTGCCGTCGACGGCGAGCCCCGCGGGCTCCTGGACGTCGACCCTGAGGCGCTCGTCCTCGGACACGGGGACCTGGTCCAGCACGAGCAGCGAGACGGGCTTGCCGGCCGCGGCGCGGGAGTTTGCGATGGTCACGCTGCGGGCGTAGACGGAGCTGTTCTCCTTCGAGAAGAAGCCCGTCGTGGCGCGCCGGACGTCGACCTTGGGGTAGTTGACCGCCACGGCCGGGTCGACGCCGAGGCCGAGGGAGAAAGAGTCGCCGGCGCTGCAGCGCGGGAGGGTCGTGCGGCCCATGAAGGTGCCGTCGAGGGTCAGCCCCGCGGCGCCGCGGAGGAGGGTCAGCCTGCTGGTGTTGCGGACCTTTGCTTTCAGGTAGGCCACGGGCTTGTACTTTGCGACGACGGTGTGGCTGAAGGACACGTTGGAGAAGCTCACGCGGGCGACGCGCTGCTTGGAGGCCGTGGGCCGCGGGGGCAGGGTCTTGGTGCCGGGCAGGTCGTAGGTCGTGGTGAAGCCCGTCTCTTCGAAGGTGGACTCCTCAAAGTCGAGGGCGGCGGCCTCGGACTCCTCCTCGAGAGCCGCGGCGGAGGCGCCTAAGAGGTCCGGGCTGGAGTCGTAGGACTCCGTCTTGGCCTTCATGAAGGACATGGCGGACTCGGCGACGGAGCCGGCGACGGAGGCCATGGAGGAACGGCTCTTGGCGCGGTTCGCGCCACGTTTGAAGGCCTGCGCTGAGGCGGAGAGCGACTCTGAAGCCTCTGCCAGGGAGTCGAGGCGCTCGCCGCGGACGAGGGCGCTTTGAGGGAAGGCTCCTCCCAATTGCGCCGGGACCATGTCGTTTGCCATCATGCCACCCGGTGGTGGGGGCGCGGCCGGGGGAATCACCTTCCGGGCGAGGGGCATCGGCGGCGGCGCCGCATCGACGCCAAAGAGGCTGGGGCGGTGCCTCTGGGGCACCTGGGCGGCCTGCTGGACCTGCCACCACTCGCCGCGGTGCTGGCGCTCCTCGCGGCTGTTGAGGATGCTGTTCTCGGTCAGGCCGCTGTTCCTGCTCGCCAGCTTGATGTTCCACGGCTTGAGGGTGGGTATCTCGTTCTCGAGGCCGGCGAAGGTGGTCTGGGACGTGGAGAGGGTGACCTTGCAGTTGCTCCAGGTTTCCGAGGTCTCGTTCGTGATGCGGGCGTCGTAGCAGAGCGTGGCGGTGTTGGTGGTGGTCGACAGCTGGAGGTCGTAGCTGGGCGCCCAGGAGGCAGATGATGTAACGTAGGACAGGGACAGGTCGCAGGCGAGACCTCCGATGGCGTCGTCGGCCTCGGGCGTCGGGCTGAACGGCCGGGCGGTGTCGCTGGAGATGGAGGTGCGCCGGGACGACGCGGGGGTGAAGGCGTGGGCCTCGAGGGTGACGCGGACCGAGTAGCACACCTTGGGCCAGAAGCGCTCCCGTTCCGCCCGGACGCGGGCTTTCTCCTTGAGCCGCTCAGCCTCCCTCCTCGCATCCTTTTGCTTTTGCTTCTCGCTCGCCTTGGCGGCATTCTTCCTCTCGCGGGCGAGGCGCTTGGCTTCGCGCTCCTTGAGCTTCGACAGGCGCGCCTCCTCCTTGATGGCGGCGGCGAGGCGCTTCGAGTTCTCGCGCCCGCGGACGATGCCGGCCATGTGGTCGGAGAAGACCTTCTCGCGCTCGGCTCGGTACTTGTCGACGCCCTCGGTAATGTCGAGGTTCTTCTTGCGATCGAGGGATTTGCCGTAGGCGTCGAGGATCTTGAGGCGGCTGGAGGCGCTCTCGACTATCTCCTTTGCGCGACGTTCTTCATCGCGCAGCTCGGAGAGGCGGGCGCGGGCGGCCTCGAGCTCTGGTGAATCGGCGAGGTCGTCGTCGGCGGCGTCAGTGTCGGAATCGACGTCCATCGAGTCATCATCCTCATCGTCGGAGGGGTAGATGTCCTGGAAGATGTCGCGGTTGGGGAGGAGCTCGATGGCGATGTCGCTGATGACGGCGGAGCCGGTGCCCTCTACCTTGATGGTGGACTCGTCGACGGTAGGGGTGAGGCCGAGGATTGTGACCTCGTTTGTGCCAGGCTGCAAGGGCTGTTAGAGTGTGTCCTGTAATGAGATAGGGGTGGTGATGGTGCTCACCTTCAGCTGGAGGTCTTTCAGGTCGCGGACGACTTGGGCCCTGTTGGGGAATAGCGTGACGGAGCGGGTGGTGAGCTCCCTCACGTGGTACTGCTTCTTGTTGAGAGACTCCATGATGGACGACCTCGAGGGCGACGATGAGATGTCACAGAGACGATGAGATGAGGTACAAGGACAAATGAAGATGGCGTTGGAACGGAACAGGTCTTTTGAACGGAAGGGAATAGATAGGCGAGAGGACGAAAAAGAGTAGACGACTGGCTTGGAGAACGAGTAGATATGAACAAAAAGAAGGGGGAGATCCCGAGCTACTTATACCTATGGCCGCGGAAGAGCGAGGCATTGCTCACCACGTTGGCTAGGACACTAGGTGGCCGCCATCTTGCTGCCTGCGAACTGGACGGACGCCTTGCACTCTTCCCACTTGGGACGACGCTCGTAAGAGAGAACAGATGGGATGGCTGACGCGGCGTTGGCAGACGAGTCTCGAGATGGCTAGTCCAACATGATGAGGCCTAGCTGCTTCACTTGAAGTTTGGGTTGATGGTCATGAACGTCGGAAAGCCACCA
Source organism: Colletotrichum brevisporum (assembly GCA_030770045.1). Lineage (NCBI taxonomy): Eukaryota > Fungi > Ascomycota > Sordariomycetes > Glomerellales > Glomerellaceae > Colletotrichum > Colletotrichum brevisporum. The sequence continues at coordinate 9,286,511 of JAUGSI010000001.1, read as the reverse complement.
AATGCGAGGGCTGAATTTGCTCTCCTCAGCCGTTGGAGATGGGAAGACGTGGAGGCAGTGAAGAAGTTCAGCTGCGGCCTGGGGGAAAGTCCACACACTGCGGGCATGCAGGGGTGATAAGAGATAAGCTGATTTATCGATAAGGAAGCGGGGCTTCACTAGCCCCGCAGTGGCTTGTTTTAGCATCTGCCGGTGGGCGTGGCGCTGGGCATTCTCGGTGTGCCCCGCTGACTCATTATTCGGGGCTTTCTGATTGGCTCAACGCCATCGACGTTTTACGCCGCTGCGCAATCCCACCGGTGCAATTCCCTCCCCCTTATTGTAAGCGGAGTTGTTGTTCTGAAGATTTCATCGTGTCCTTTCCGCTAACATTGGTTTCTTACTTTGCTTCTTCAGATCGGGAGTTCCCATGACTCGATACCACTAGGGTCCCACCGGCGGGATGAGACTAGCTGCATTTCAGATCGTCCCTGACTCCATACCAAGGCAGTAGTCGACTGAAGCCCTGCCATGCAGACTGGAGTAGTCAAACGACGGGTCACGGGTTCTTCAAGAGTTGCAGACTTGTGTTTCGCCTGTATGTCGGGCTGGTAATAGCAAAATGCGGTCATCAGAACTTGCATGCGTCGCTCAAACCCGCAGTCTCGTCCTTCACGTTGACCTTGCATCCAGCTCAGCTCGGCTTCCTCCCACTTCGCTAACATGACGCTCAGCTTCCTCAATTTCCCTTGCATCATCATTTCTCTGTCTTCACGTCTTCTTGCGTCATGTGTCTACACCGCAATACATCCGCCCATGGGAAATCCGGGGCTTGATGGGCAGTACCATGGACAGCTGCCGCGGGACTCACCACACCGCCGCAGTATCGCCTCCAGGCAGCTCCAATAGAATCCCCGACGAACACTCTCCTCCCAAGCAGTGCTCTCGCCGTACGCAGAGGTCCAAGGCGGTGAGCTCGGCTGGCCACCGGGAGTCGGCCTCGCCCGTACGAGCAAACAAGCAGTCTTCCACGCGCGGAGGCAAGTGGTGATACAAGTGTCACCATGCGCCGCGCGCGGAGGAACCTACAAGATTGAGATGAAGAACCCTTTGTCCGTCCCCCTCGATAGAAGGGACAATGTGCCTTCATCTTCCATTCTCCTCAAAAACAAGTAAGATGTTTCGACCGTGGTACAACGACCCCCAGCCAGACTTCGCCGGCGCGCGCTTCAACAACGTCCAGGCGGGCAACAGGGTCAACATCAACAACTTCAACGCATATCCACGCAACCTAGGTCTCGGTCTCGGTGGTGGTGTCGGCGGCATCCGCCCGACCGCCGCGCCTATCTTCTCCCAAGGGCCCGGCGGCGGCCTCCACGACTTCGCCCACCTCTTCAACCTCGCCAGCCCCGGCCCCGGCCCCGGCCCCGGCCTCCGCAACGACGGCCGCCTCCGCAACCGCGTGACGGTGATCCTGCCCGACGGCTCCCGCATCCTCGTCGACCGCGACGTCATGCACGACCTCCTCCCGCGAACCCGCAACGCCGTCCCCGGCGCCTTCTTCGCCGTCCCCGAGTTCCTCAGGGGGTACAACCCGGGCCTGGCCGCGAACGCGGGGTTCGACCCGCGGGGCTTCGACCACGCCTTCGCCGCCGCCGCCGCCTTCATCTTCCGGTGGGTCGAGATGCTGTGCCGCCAGCCCTATGCTGGCCAAGGCGGCCTCGGCGGGGGAGGAGGCCCCTTCGCGGACCTCTTCGCGCGCCCGCGCTACCTCCTCGCCAACGCGCGCGACCGCGCCGCCACGGTGCACGAGATCTTCTGGCACGTGTTCCTGCTCTGCTGCGTGCTGGACCAGGACCGCGCGCTGGGCTGCTCGGAGCCGCTGGCGCGGTCGATCGGGGAGTTCCTGGTCGAGTTCGCGCCCCGCGTCGAGGCCTTCATGCCGCCGGGCGCCGCGCAGTTCCTGTTCGTGGGCTACGCGCGCGTCTTCAAGGAGACGCAGTTCGAGAGCCAGGTGCTGCGGGAGCTGTGGGACGTCATGGACGTCGTGGACCAGGCGGTGCTGCGGAACCTGATCGGGCCGCAGCTGGCGCGCGGCGGGATGGAGAGCAACGCGCAGCGGGTGTGGACCGCGATGAGGCACTTGGGGCTGGTCTAGGGGGCAAGGTTGATGAGGTTGTTGTTCGGACTGGATGTGAGAGCTGTGGGAACGACAATGCGGCTGTAGAACTGTTCAAACAGCGGACATTTCTACGTTTCACTTATTGGCACTGGTCCCTGAATAGATGTATCCTTTGTTTCTGCTTTGATCGGAAACGACTCAGTGATCTAAGCCCAGGTCTTGGAGTCTTTTGATTGCAACTACTGATCGAACTCAAGATGTTTCAGATACTATTCGCGTCTCCTACGAGTCCTACTTTGCATCCTTCTTGTCCGACTGCGCGTCCGTCCTTGTGACCGTCTCGAGAATCCCCCGCATCTTGTCCACTACGCTTTGGTTGGCGCTCATCTTTGCAACCGTGTTTGACTAAGAGACTAGAGTCGGAGGATGGGTGAGCAGTAGGGGCAGCTGTCGCGGGTTACTCCGTGGGAGCACTTGCGCTTGATGGGGATGCAGTTGTCTCCGGACATTTCTTTGCAAGACTTTGGTTTGGTTTGAGTAGGGTTCGCAGCGGTAAGCCTAGAGTCTACGTTTGGTAGTTCGAGTGGTGTCGGTTTGATTGTCTTGATTTGTCTGTTGGTGCTTTCGAGGGAACGAGGAGAATGTATTTATAGGCTCCGTCGTCGGCACCTATCGACGGTGAATCAAGAGGCATTGTTCGTGAATGATGGTACGACTTCTCCAGAGCAGCCTCGTTTACTGATTCACTCAGTCTTTGGCTTTGAACAAACCTCAAGACTACAGGAAGGCATCGCCTGCAGCAAGCCTATGTGCTCTTGTTCAGGCTAGACCACGCTATCGGCATGAGGCCCGTGACATATGCTGGAAGCCGGACGATGAGAGGCCACGAGATGTGTCCTGTTTCATGAAGCTTGCTATTCACACGAGACAGACTATGCATCTTTACTTGTAGAAGCTTGCTGCCGCTCCTTTTGCTTCCCCTTCTGTCCCAGCATCGACACGCCCGCCAGCCTCGTCGTCAAGAAACCGCAGAAGCTTTCGTAAATCGACGCCTTGTGCCCCTCCCGCCACCGGCACATCACAGCAGTCCCCTCCCTCCCGACCCGCAGCGAGACCTCGAACCCGAAAGCCGACTCCTCCGAGGGAGGCACGTCCTCGGCCCGCACGCCCTCGCGCTCCTGGCGCATCTTCTTCCGCCTCCACGCCCTGCTCCAGACGTCCTCCCTTGCCCTCCCGACCCCCGCCAGCCTCTCGCGGTCCCACTCCCACGACAGCAGCTCGAGAGCCGCCACGACCTCCCGCACCCTATCCCCGATCTCCCCGGGCGTCAGGTCGAGCCTGACGCGCAGCCTCGTCTCGACGGCCGGCGGGAGCAGCTTCCTCCACGCGCCGGCCCTCATCCCCCTCGCGACCCCGTCCGCGGGCCGCATCGGGCCGAAGCTCCAGCCAACGGCCCACCGCCTCGTCTTCTGGCCCTGCACGAACTCCGTCACGGCGTAGTTGCCCACCCCCTCTTCTCGGAGGATGTCCACGAACGCCTCCAGGCTGGACAGCTTCCCGAGCGTCGACGTGTACCACCCCACCTTCTCCCGGAGCGCGAGCGACTCGGCGAGGATGCGCCGCGCGAAGGACACCTCGCCGCCGGGCGTGACCATCTCGTGCGCGGCGCCGGTGCAGGCGGTCCAGGGCGGGCGGGCCTTGGCGGCGGCCGAGGAGAGGAGGTCCTCGTCCGACTCGTAGAACGGCGGGTTCGTCATGACGAAGTCGAGGGAGGAGATGCCGAGGTCGTCCAGCGGGACGAGGCTGTCTTCCGGGTCGCGGGCCACGACGGAGATGCGGGACTGGAGGTTGTTCAGCTCGACGTTGCGGCGGGCGCACTCGAGGCTCTTGGGGTCGATGTCTGCGTCGCGCGTTAGCTTCGTCAAGTTGATCGCGTCCGTGAAGAAAGGCAGCCTCCTACCGGTCGCGAAAAAGGCCCACTGGCGCTGCGCGCAGCCGAGCAGCGGGTAGACGGCCGACGCGCCGGTGCCGATGTCCAGCCCGACGACCCTCCGCCCGGGCTCGCCGTACGACGTGCTGTCCACGAGCCCCTTGAGCCAGAGGATGTAGTTGTGCCTGTTCATGACGGCCGGGCACAGCTTGTCCGCCGGCAGCTCGACGTCCAGGCCGAAGCCGGTCTTGAGCAGCGTCTTGGTCAGCTGCATGACGGCGGCGGGGTCGTTGAAGTCGGGGACGCCATGCTTGAGGCTGCGATGCTGTTAGCTGCTGAGATTTTTTTTCCTTTTTTTTTTGGTCACTGTGAGACTGGAAGAATCGTACACTGCGCCGAAGGCCGGGTCCTGCTTTCCCAGCTGGACGAAATCGGGGGGCGTCGCGTAGAGGTTGCGGTAGTATGCGTCTGCACCTGGCCCCGGTTCGGGCGGTGCGCCGCTTGGGTGGGATCGCGCGGCGCGGTGGATCGCCGCCTTCTGCAGGGGAGCGTTTTCCGGCTCGGGCGGAGCTGCGTCGGAGTGGCGCCGCTTCTTTCCCGTCATTCTGCTGGGCGGAAGGGGGCGGATCCGACGATGAGTTTCTTATTAGCGTCTCATGCGACGGGAAGAGTTCGGAAGAAACAGCTCTTTGCGATTCTGGGGGTTTGATTGAAGGTGGGGCCGACCAGGAACAATAATTTGTCGCGGCCTTGTTCAGGGTGTTGTTTGATCGGAAAAGCACCCAATGTTGTTCATGGACGGATGCTTTGGGTGCATTGTGTTTGGTGAGGAAGAAGTATGCAATTAGGCGGTTGAAACAACCCGCAGGCATGCATATACTGTTCATAGCAACCACCGGATAAAGCGAACTTGGAGGAAAGTGCGTTCCATCGTGTCTAGGTACAATAGCAACCAACTCCTCTCAGGCTACAGTGACAAAAGTCGGAAAACCGGTGCAAGAGCAAGGACGGAGAGAAAGCAGGGAGACGACAAAGATCACGGAGATGAGAGCGAACGAAGATGAACTGAGCCGGAGGTAGCAGAAACCAACGGAACTCGCGCGACACCCTCGGAACCTCTCAAGTCGCCCCCGTCACCCACGATTCTCCGGCCCCGAGTCACGGCACCCCCCAAAAAAGCACATGGCCCGGAGCACCCCTCCCGACAGGTCGAACACCAAAGAGCAAGCCCCGGAGGTATCTCCGGCTGGTCGTCTCGTCGATACCGATAAGATCCGGGTCGCGAATGAGGGGCTCCGGCCAATCCCGTGCGTCCGCTGACAGTTCACAGCCGAAGAGAACCGTACAGAAGCATCCCGCGAATGAGAGTCGGTGGCCCCATCCACGTTCGCAGTCTCGTCGCTGCGATGCAAAGCTTCGAGACCGATCTCGAGTCCCAGAAGCCCCACGTGGGCGACATGGTTTGCCCGCAGGAAAAGGAAAGGTCGCCCCGGCGCGGTGTGGGGCCCGCGTCGCAGCGCGTGGAAGTGGAATTTTCTAGACAAGCGTCGTGTTAGGTAAATAGGGGAACGGCGGCGGCGGCGGGTATCAGGCGCGAGGTTAAGCTCTTGTTCGTCTCATCGGAATACTTCTCAAGTAACTACTCGTCTCGGGTTACCTATTATAGGTACGCAGTGCATACAGTCAGGGTCCGGAACGACGAGGACCATTAGAGGGAGCATTCTCTTGCCGCGATACCCAGAACAAAAGTCTACTATAGCGGCGTGTGATGAGTCGTTGGGTTGCATTCAGTCGTTGGTGACCAGATGCCCTCTGTTGATAAATATCCCGCCCTGCAACAACCTGAACATGCCGCCGCCGTCTCCCCTGACGGGGCAAGCCCTCCTCTTCACGGCCACCAACACCAACACCAACACCAACACCACAACCACCATCACCACACCGCAAAAGGCACCGCAGTAGATCGTGAGCAGGCCCTTGCTGAGGCCTCGACAGCCATCATGAACAAAGCCGCCCTCCTGACCTCGTCGACGCACGAGCCCGCCCTCGGCATCCGCCACCAGCGTTCCGACATCGTCGCCGTCTTCGGTCCTACCCTTGACCTCGCGGTCCGCTTCCAGAGGTTGCTCGCCGTCGCCTCTTCGCTTCTTTTTGTATACGGCCACCTCCTCGCCACCTCGACCCTCACGTCGGCCGTCATCGCCACGAGGCTCTTCGCCGCCCACTCGGCACGAGCCTCCAAGATGACCCTGTCGACCCTCCAAAGGTCGGCGCGGACCGTATGGAACTCCAAGAGGGTCCGCAGGATACGCAAAAAGGTCTTCATGGAGTTCGCCACGACGATACTGGGGCCCGGCGGCCACATGCTCATCATCATCGTCTTCTGGCCCGGATGGTTCTTCATCCTCGGCCTCGCGCTCGCGTTCCGAATGGTGGCGGGCTGAATGCAGAAGCAAAAAACAACGATCAAAGTCTTTCGGCAACCACCATTGCTGAACTCTTGTCTCTTCTCAAACGATTGCTTCGACTCTCTCTCACCTCGAGAAGAAAAAGGTGTTCCCGCCCGCGTCCTTGCGGACCTCGTTCTGGTAGTCCTTCTCCGGGTCGAAGTCCTGCCACATGCTCGCCGGGTAGATGTGCTTGTTGCGCTCGTACCACCGCCGGTCCACCACCTTGGTCACGATCGGGTCGTCGGCCGCGCCCTCGAGGGTGCTGATGTCGGGCAGCGCCTTGGCCGCCGCCTCCTTGAGCTCTGCCGCGGTCGTCAGCCCGCCGCCCGCCGCCGCGGGGGCCTCGTCGGCCTCGGGCTCGTCCGGCCTGGGCTCCGCCTCGGCCGCGTAGTCGAACAGGCGCTGGCCGTCGGGGCCAGTAGTCTTGTTGATGATAAAATAGTAGAACTCGTAATGCTATTGTAGAAGCGCTACGTTAGTCAGGATACACGAATAGAAGACGAATGTTGAAACTCACGTGTGGAACGATGATGGTCCCCCTCACGAGCATCAGGTCGTCCACGCCGACGCGGGCCCATTCCCTACGTGCGTTGGCCTTCTCGCCGACGCCCAGCTCCGCGCCGACCTTGCGGCTCTTGTCCAGGAACACCCAGACGTGGTCGCCCTTCTTCACGCGCACCGTGCCGCCGGGGATGTTGGATCCGTCGTAGAAGACGAAGGGTATCGCGATCTCGGTGGCCTTGACGGCGTCTTGAATGGCGAGGAACTGCCGCCGCAGCGCCTCCCTCTCGGCAGCCTCGCGGCGCAGCGCCGCCTTGGACATGACCTTGGGCACGAACGCGACGGACGCGTTGGCGACCACCTTGCTCTTTTTTTGCTCTGCGTCCGCGTCGGCCTTCTTGCCCTTCTTCATCGGCACCGCATCCTCCTCCCCGTCCTCCTCGTCGTCGCCGAACGACAGCTTGCTGCCGCCGAGCTTCTTCTTCTTCTTCTTGGGCTTGCTCGCGCCGCCGGCCGAGTCGCTGCCGGGGTCCGGGGTCGCGGAGTGGGAGCGGTCGGGGGTGGAGGCGCCGGAGAGGGCGGCCTCGCGCTCGCGGTCCTGCTGGTCGAGGACCTCGGCGCGTCGCTTGCGGAAGTCGGAGAGCGCGACGAGGCCGACGGTGTTGCTCGACAGGCGCTCCGACGTCGTCTGGTTCTGCGTCGTGAAGCGGGAGGGGGGCGCCTGGCCGGACATTGTCCAATTTCGGGGGGAATTTCGTGGGCGAAGGGGGAGCGCAACTGAACTGACTCGAGTTGAATGATGGGAAAAGGTGACGATCCAATCCGACGGAGCAAAGACAGACAACGTGCGGCTGTTGAATTTTGGGATTCAATTGGTACTGTGTGATGGACCCACATGCCGCAGGAGGAGTGGGTCGTTCCTGCCCGTTCGGTTCGCTGGCAACCTCGAACCCCACTTGCCCACTCCACTCCTTCCCGCGCAGCTGCCACTGGCGGCGGCTGGCGCTTGCCTTGTGAGGTGATGGAGCTGAGCTGAGCTGCTCTGACGCTCCTCTCGAATCCCCCGCCACCCTATTATTTGTATCAATTCCAATAATTCCACCATCTTTCGTCTTTTCCATCGTTGCCTGTCCTTGTCGCTTCACGCACGCTCCTCTCTCATCGAATTGCTCTCCTTGTTCCGATCTCCTACAGGGTTGACCCCATCGTTTGGTCCCCGCAACACCACCGTCCCAACGCCGTGATACTTGACAGAAACTCTTACCGCCACCAGCTTCTCGTGCCACTTGGGCGTCTAGGACCATGGAAAGTCGACCGGCCCAGACCTCCACCGCCTCGGCGCCGTACAAAGGCCCCGGAGCCTATCCTTCGGGGGCCCCGGCGGACCAGTACCCCGGGCCGTCCCAACCCGAGTCCTCGCGTCCGTCTCAGTCTCAGTACTCGCGCCCTTCTCAACCTGAGTACTCCCAGCCGTCTCAGGCTGGATACTCTTCCTCTCGTCCGTCTCAGCCCGAGTATTCTCGGCCTGCGCAATTCGAGTACTCGCGTCCTGCCCAGTCCGAGTACTCGCGCCCCGCTCAGCCGGACTACGCCCGCCCATCCGACCAGTACGGCCGGCCAGGGCAGCCCACCGACCCTTCGACGCAGTACCCCGGTACCAGCACCTACGGACCTCCCCCGCCGGTCCCCGTTCCCGGTATCTCCGTCCAGCCCCCGGTTGAGCAGATGGCCGGCCCCGCGGCCTACCCGACCCCGCACTCGCAGCAAGCGAGCGTGGCGGAGGCCCCTCGACCGGGGGCGGCGGCGCTTAACCCCCTCGCCACGACGACCCAGGACCTCAAGTCGCTGAAGACGAGTACGCAGTTCGCTCTGCGGGAGTACGTCACGCTCCAGCGCAAGAGGAACGGCCTCGGGGGAGCGACTTCGCTGGAGCTCGAGGATCAGATCCGGAACCAGGGGCGCATGCTGCTCGTAGACCTCAAAGACCTGCGCAAGCAGGTGGGCATAGTGATCCGGGACGGCGAGAACCACCGGTGGAGGAACTGGCTGATCGGCGGTGCCGTGTGAGTCTTCACTTGCGACCGTCAACGCCTCATCTCAAGAGCTAACTAAGCTAACATCTACCACCCAGTGCAACTTTCGTCCCACTAGTGAAGCGCATCTTCCGCCGCCCCTCGTCTGAAAAGTCGTCAGAGGTGCAGTCCACCACCAACAACACCGAGTACGCCTTCTCGCGCAGCAAGGCGCTCCTGGCGCGCATCAAGGACAGCGTTCTCGGGCGCAACAGCTTCGCCAGCATCGCCTTCTTCGTCTTCGCCGTGCTGTACGTCTTCTCCAACGAGGTCTCGCTGCTGGTGGCCAAGACGGTGTCGAAGCGGCTGAAGCGCCTCAGCGCCAAGATCGAGCGCGGCGACACGGAGGTCGCCGAGGCCGACATGAAGCTGCTGGACGGATGGCGGTGGAGGGTGTTGATGTGGGGTCAGTGAGCTGAGAAAGACGAGATTAATGAGACTCTTGGAACATATGACGGAACGATATGATGGCATGAGCAGACGACAGCGTTGGGTTTCATGCACAAAGCGAGTGGGATTTTGTAGTGTTGCTTCTGGGTTGGACATATTCGGGCGCACATAACCCCAGATTCAGTTCTTACATTTCATGTTTCCATCCAGCATGCCTGATGTGAGTTGGGATGAGGCAGAACCTACGGTCTCGAGATGTGTTTGCATTCTGCTGTCCATTCGACTTCCAACCAGCCAAATCTGCGCGAAAACACAAGCCAAACACTGCAGGCGTGGTTGGTGCCTCGGAGCAGATCCAATCCTAGCCTCGGCAGAGTCGGTGTTTTCATCCCTCATGAGAAGCCGGCAGGACAAACGCTTCCCGTCAAAACTCACCTCGCTCCACGGATACCTACTTACAGACCGCCTCGATCAGCTCTACAGCTCATCAGCAGACAACATTCACCGACCATGTCTTTTTTTTTCTAAAAATGTACCCGGCCTGGCGGTCAGATCCGAACGCGCATGCATTCCAGAACTCGATAGTCCCGTGTGCAGTAGGTGACACAGCATCGGCCGAGAGAGCCGTAGCCATCGAGTCGGTGAAGACGGGAACACGACCCGCACCGCCCAGCCACTTGTAACGTTTCCCTGGAGCGTTGGCATCGAGTGGAATCCCCGTCCAGCAGCAGCAGCAGCATTCCATCGGTCTACGTACGGACGAAAGGGCTGGCATGTGTTGTTGCTCGCGTCGTGGGGCCGAGGGCCCGCCCCGGTTCGTGATCGGCGGCCCGGGTGGCATGACGAGCATGAGAGGCGCCGACCGAAGTGGGTTCCTTTTTTCGTTTGGTATTGACCGGTGGGAACAGTGAAGGAGGCGGAATGGTCATCGTACCTCTCAGAGTGACGGAGACTTTTTTTTCCAGCTCTGGGATGTACGGTGTTTCTCAGAAGAGGCAAAGATGGCTTTCGATCCGCCCGGCTTACTCCCTGCACCCTTTGGAGCTGCTCGCTTTCATCCATCCCATCTCGCAAAGACCATAATGTGTCCGAGGAAATGCCATCCCAAAAACGGATCGACAACACCCGCCTCCAAAACACCCCAGGACCCTGAATCGTCCCAACCACCACCACCCGCCCAGCCACCGTACGCACCAAGGATCGTGGCTGCACGGAAGCGTGTGAAACGGGCACAGCGCCGTCGGCACGTTAATGCGCTAGGGGGGCAAGCCTCCCGCTGCCAACACGAGGCGCCGGGCGGGGAGCGATCGGCAGTCAGTCAGCCCTTGGGCAAAACCCATGCAGAGATACGTTCAGCAGACAAGGACAGCTAGAGACAATCTTGCTAATAATGGACATCTTTAGGGCCCCCCATCTAATGCCAATGCAGAAAAGATGGTGCCTGCAGCGACAAGCCGGAATCGGGCAGTTTCTCGACGCGGGGTCATCCTTGTTTCTCGTCCGTTTGGCGCCGGTTCTCTCCCACCTGCATGGTCTGGTTGGTGTCTTTCTTGTTTATCCCGCTTGGCTGTCAAAGGAAAAGGATCCACGGCCATGGGGACGGTGTGGGAAGATGGGCAAATGGGAAACAAAACCCATACCATTGTATAGAATGCAGAAAGGAAGAAAGACGGACAACGGACACCGGTAAGGTACCTCGGAGGAGGAGGGGAATACGAGGAATGGTCACCCAGTGCTACGTCATGTTCGACGCCCCCGCCTCCTCGTCCAGGTACGTCGCGTTGTCGCTCTTCACCCCATTCTTGCTCTCTTTCGGCTTTACCGACTTTCATGCGGATTGAGGGGCAAACATGGCTGGGTTGACCGCGAAAGAGGCACGGAGACAATTGGCGATCATTGGATCCTGACGAGTGGCATATTTATACTTGATCTCATTCCCGTCCGGATATCAGATGTCCTTGGCCATCACCCACACATAGTAATTCATCTCATCTCACTCCATCTCATCGGGCCAACCTCATCTCACCTCACCTCATCCAATCTCATCTTCGTCACACAACACCACCACCACAAAACACCTTCAGACGACAAACCATGCATCTCCTCCGCGCCCTCCTCCTCGCCGCCCCGGCCCTCGCCTCCCCCCTCGCCCGCCGCGCCGACTCCGACCCCGCGCCCTCCTGCGGCCAGCGCTCCGGCCGCCTCGCCGAGTGGACGCTGACCGGGTTCGACTTCCACGCGAGCTACATCTTCAGCACCCCGTCGCACCAGAACTCTTGGGGCTACGTCAGCTTCAACGTCACCAACCCGGTGCTCGACTACGTCGTCTCCTGCGAGGCCGCGAGCAGCCGCCTCGGCGACTTCTTCTACGGCGACCAGACGTATGCCTGCACGGCGCCCGACGGCGAGAGCGCCGACACGTCGTTCACGTTCAGCAGGCCCGACGGCGCCGTCGCGCTGAGCCAGGCGTGGACTTGCAACGACGACCCCAAGTACCCGTGAGTGCTTCCTTTCCCCCCGTTTGGAAGACGTGAGTGACTGATGCGATGAGACAGGGCCCGGTACACTGCCAAGGGCGGCGCCGTCGCGGACCTCCAGTGCGAGGAGACGTACTGGGAGAACAGCAACTGGACCATGGGCGAGATCTACTCGCAGCGCACCGTCACCTGCGACGTCATCACGCTGCCCGTGCCCGTCAAGGAGATTTCCGCCGTTGCTTGAGGGGAGAGTCTGTGTTTGCATTGATGGGCCTCTATGAACGTAAACGACTTGATGACCTTTGCTTGATGATGAAAACGTAACTCGATGGCATGCCTCATGGGAGGGATGGGGGGTAAGCATGGCGACCAACTGTTTAGACGTGGAAAATCGGGATGATGGGCTGGTAGCATACTGGGGAGTAATTCTAATGTAGAAATTTGTTCTTCGTTTCGTTGCCTCTGATTCGTAAATTCGTTTTCATTGTGTATCAGGGCCCCCAAAGGGTGAGTGTGGTTGAAGTTTCGAGTGTCTTAAGTTGTTTCTTGTGACAACGCCAAATACCTCGAATTGTGTTGCGCCGTTGGAGACCAAGGCCATGCCGTATCCAAATCCATGCAAGTCAGGGCCGTGCCCGAAATAAACATCAAAAGACCTGCATTGTTGACACTTCCTTAATTACAACCTCGAAAGACTCGGATATAATTATCATCGGCGAATGCTCACAAAGAGAGCCTTTGACGAACTTACAAAGCCTTGAAGAAACCGCAACCCCCTGTCATGCCAACTCGACCGGGGTTCCGGTCGCACGAGATTAAAGAAGTCGCTTGTGGGGAAGTTGCAGGGTCGCGACTCTTGCAATTGGACCGCTGTCATCTTCAATCCGCCCACAAATTCACTCAGCATTCGCGCTCTGCAAACGTGAGACCAGACCTCCATTGATCTCACCGCCAGAGACAAAAGCTACCTAACCCCCGGCCGCCATCCCCCCCCTCCGACCCCGACCCCCCTCCGTGCGGAGACGACGAAACTCCATGACGGGACGCGGCGCCTCGTCGCCCCCGAGACAGCTGCCCGACGCCGAGCCCGAGGAGCTGTACGGCGAGGACGCGCGGCTGGAGGAGGAGACGTTCTCCTGGTACGACCCGGACCGGTGGTACCCCGTGCAGATCGGCGAGGTCTTCGAGGACCGGTACCAGGTCCTGCTCAAGCTCGGCTTCGGCTCCGCGTCGACATCATGGCTGTGCCGTGACCTGCAGTAAGGAAACTTTTCTCCCCGTTTGCTAAGCAGACTCGACGCTGACAGTGACTTCTAGAGAGCACACGTACGTCACGCTCAAGGTCTACGAGAGCAGGACGCGGCAGGCGGCCAACGAGGTCAAGGTGCTGCGGTACCTCGAGTCCCTCGACTCCAAGCACCCCGGGGCGAGGCTGGTGAGGCTGGCCGAGGACTCCTTCGAGGTGCCCGGCCGGAGCGGCCCTCACGTGTGCCTGGTGATGGAGACCCTGGGCATCTCCCTGGCGGACATCCGCGAGATGGCGGGCGGCAAGGTGCCGGCGAACCTGCTCAAGGGGCTGATATACGGCCTGCTGCTCAGCCTGGACTACCTCCACTCCGTCGCGCACGTCGTGCACACAGGTAAGGCAGACGAAGGAACCGCAACCCTGTGTCATCATGGATACTGCGTAGCTGACTGTGACCTCTCAGACCTCCAAGACGGGAACATCATGCTCTCCATCAAGGACGAGCAGACGCTCCGCGAGCTGGTAGAGGCCGAGTGGACCCTGCCCAGCGCGCGCAAGGTCCTCCCCGGCGGCCGCACCGTCTACGCCTCGACCGGGCTCGAGATCCCGGACCGGCCCGGCGACCCGGTCATCACCGACTTTGGCGACGCCCAGATCGACGACGAGCCGTTCCCGCTGGAGGGCGAGGTCATGCCCGACCTGTACCGCGCGCCCGAGATCGTGCTGGGCCTGACGTGGGACGAGAAGATTGACATCTGGGCCCTGGGCCTGCTAGTGAGTTTGACCGACGACGATCGGATGTGGCTGGAAAGCTGATCGGAGAGTAGATATGGGATCTGTTTGAAGGGAAATTGCTATTCAGGATGAGGCTACGGGACCCGACGGCGTCGAAGGCGGCACATTTCGCGAGGATGGTGGCCTTGCTCGGTCCGCCGCCGGAAGATCTCCTGGAGAGGGGGTCGGCCTGGAAGGCCTTCTTTGGCGAAGACGGTGAGTCCTACTCGTAAAAACCAGAAGCTCTCATGTGAAGTAAATCTGACACGACAGGAGGCCAACTCGACCTCGACGTGGAGATACCGCAGACGTCGCTCGAAGAGGAAGAGGAAAACCTCGAGGGGGAGGAGCAGGCCACCTTCCTGGCCTTCCTGCGCAAGATGCTGCAGTGGAGGCCGGAGGACAGGCTGTCTGCCCGGGAGTTGATGGAAGACGCGTGGCTGCGCGGGTATGCGGACGACTGATGGATACGCCTCCCTTGCCGTGTCATTGATAGTACAGATACCCGAAGTTTCGTGCTCAGGAGGTTGTTATGGTGTTGTTCAACCACACGCAGTTTGAACAGCACATAGAACCTAGTAAACTGATGATGTAATGACAACTAAACCCATAATAGCTCGCTAGATATTCTACACATAATCATACACGCGTGCTTAGTGAGTCCTAAGCAACGTGGCCCTGGAGCTCGTTCTCCGTCCAGTCCCAGAGCTCTTTCGCCAAGGCATCATCCTGACCATCCTTACTCGCCGCCCCGTGGACACCAACAGGTCCGTAGAACTCGCCGCTCTTCACGTCCTTCGACACGGCCGCCCAAAGGTGGTTCCGGGCCCCCGTCTCGACCGAAGTGACGAGCCACCTGTTGGCAATCTGTCCGACAGCCCGCAGGAGCCAGTAGGACCCCGTGGTGCCGGCCATGAGGTTCGTGCTGACGATCCCGGGGTCGAGCGAGACGGTCGTCAACATGGGATGCTCTTTCGCAAGCTGCCGCGCGAAGAGCACGTTGGCCAGCTTGCTCTGGAAATACCGCCCATACGCGCCGAGCTCCTCCGCCTCGGTCTTCAGCGTCTCGTACCGCGGGCCGCCCGTCGCAGCGTACGTGTGCCCATGCGACGACACGTTCACGACGCGCACGTCGCCGCCTTCCCGTGCCGTATTTTCAAGAAGAGGCGTCAGCAGCTTTGTGAGAAGCGCGTGGCCCATGTGGTTCGTGCCAAAGTGCAGCTCGTAGCCGTCCTGCGTCAGGCCTGCGGGCGCGGCCATGATGCCGGCGTTGAGCATCAGGATGTCGAGGCGGCCCGACTCCGCGAGCACCCTGGCGGCGGCCTTCTTGACGGACTCGAAGGAGGCGGTGTCCAGCTGGAGGAGTTTGATCGGCGCGCCGGGGACGTTTTGTCGGATCTCGTCCGCTGCGGCCTGGGCCTTTTCGGGGCTGCGTGCCGCGAGCCAGATCTGTGCCGGGCTGTGGCGCGAGAACTCGAGGATGCACTGTTTGCCGAGGCCGGCGTTGCCTCCGGTGACGAGGATGACTTTGCCGGAGAGGTCGGGGATGTCCTGGTCCGGGTTGAAGGTTGCTGACTTGTTTCCGAAGATCATGGTGGATGTTGTTACGTCGGTGCGTCTCGTGAAAGATGATAAATTGACGATGTAGTTTCGACTCGATCAATATTAACGAAGCATTGTTTCTCATGTAGCCGCGACTTTAATGATTTTAAGGCGTCGCAACGGCGACGGACTTAGCACAACACCCCGTGGAGCGTGGTGTCGAGGCACGCATAATTCTCAGTGCTGACGGCGGAAATACGGTTTCCTTATTCGAGACGGACAGGCCGAGATCTTAGAGGCCAATGACACCGCGTGAGAGGGCGCAGCTCCCATGCCACGCGACGTCTGACTGAAGGTTGCTTTTGAATGGCCTGACCGACATAAGGGCCATGCGGGATGTCAAAATTCATCCGGAACTACGGGAGCAGGACCACTATCTCCGAGGAGTGCTGCTTTTGCCAGAATGATTGAAGAGGCATATAACAATGACTTTCAAATGAACAGACTGTTGTGACTTGCTTACAGGCCTCCGACCATTCTGCGTGCAGACACCCTCGGCCAGCCGTTTTGGGCTCGCCGTGTCGCTGACGGCGGCCGTTGACTCACCCCCCGCGCTCGCATTCCAACGAAGGATTTAGAGCTGACAGCCTAACCAACCAGGAGGCTGCCGATCTTCCGAGTGTAGGCTTTTTGGCTGATCTTGGCTGATATCTGCATTCAGGGGACATGGACGGGTTTCCAGAGAGCGAGACTACAAGAAGGCCGGGATGAAGCTCGAAAAGAGGTGGAAACTTGCGATGACAAACAAGACGACATCGACAAGCCCTCAGCTTGGATACCAAACAGCCCGCAAAGATGAACCCAGCTAACCCGAAGCCATACACCTTGCCACCTGACGCAACCTGGTTGAGTAGGTTCCCTACGTCTCCGCGCAGACTCATCGCACGCAGTTCAGATAACTGACCTCTCCCCAGTTACCGGCTGCTCGTCCGGCATCGGCAAAGCCCTGGCGACTTTGATCGCAAGTAAGCCGTTGCACCGCCTGATAGCGACGGCCCGAAACCCAGCCGACCTGTCCTACCTCCCCGAGGACGACGCCCGCGTCCTCAAGCTCGCTCTCGACATCACCTCGCCAGCCTCCGTCAACGCGGCCTTCGACGCCGCTGCGCAGCATTTCGGTCACGGTTTCCACGTCGACGCCGTCGTGAACAGCGCGGGGTACTCGCTGTCGGGGGACACCGAGTCCGCGACCGAGGAGGAGACGCATCTCGAGATGGAGACGCTGTTCTTCGGGACCGCGCGCGTGACGACGCGCGCCATCGGCATCATGCGCGAGCACGCAGAGCACCGCGGTGGCGTTGTCTTCAATGTCTCTTCCCTCGCCGGCCAGCTCGGTCTGCCGGGCCACGCCTATTACCACGCTGGGAAATGGGCTGTCGAGGGCTGGACCGAGTCCGTGGCCAGGGAGATGCATCCCGACTGGAACAGTAAGTTCATTTACAAGGCCACTGTCATCTTGAACGCATCATTCTCTGACCCTCTTTTTCTCGAAGTCAACTTCTGCATCGTCGAGCCCGCCGCCGTCAAGACCAACTTCGAGGGCCACAGCAAGGCGCACACCGCGCCTCACCCGGCGTACCAGGCGGACGACATGCCCGCCCGCGTGCTCGCGAGGTACGTCGACGCCGGCCTCAAGATGGGCGTCGGTGCCGAACCGTCTGCCGTCGCGGAGGCCATCTACGGCATCGCGAGCCGCGGCGGGAAGATACCGCTGCGCGTCCCGCTTACGGCCACTGCGTGGAAGATGATCAAGGGGAAGTTTGTCAGCTTTTTGCCCGAGCTGGAGGCCGTCAAGGATACTAGTGCGATGGGTCAGCAGATGTAAGGGGTGGTTGCACTGCACAAAGCATCTTGCTTGATGGTACATGCATAGATAGGTACCATGTAGAGAATCCTATTGCAGCTTCCTTAGCTTATTTACATGGGTTCGAAGACGTGGTACATGCCCCTAAACACTACCAGTTACAACATCGACTTACAGATTCCGCCGTCGGGTTGAGCAAAGACCTGCTTTCAAACTATACAGCTGAACAACTTCACAGGTTGGGCTAGCGAGGATGATGTTGTCAAAATGTATTTGTCTATTTTTACATCTAATAGTTGTACATCCCTAGACTGAGCAAGTCACAGTCTACCACCTCACACGCATCGGTGTGCTTGCTTGGTATTTCGTGCCGAGGCGAGGGTTTCCATAAGCAGAGCCAATCCGTCGGCAGACCGCTTACTCGAGGTCGAAGGCGACGGGGCCGGTGTACTTCTCGACAACGGCGTTGGGCTCGTTGGAGACGGCCAGCTGGGCGGCGGGGATCAGGTGGGTGCCGGTCTGGTTGCTGCTGGGGGTGACGGGCTGGGAGACGGAGAAGGTCAGGCCCTCCTCGGAGCGGACGACGTCGAAGGTGCGCGAGGACTCGGTGCAGGGGCCCTCCTTGACGTCGGGCAGCATGCCGATGCCGTTGGCGAGGAAGAGGCCGCCGCACTGGACGCCGGTGGTCTCCATGGTGCCGGGCTGGATGACGTTGAAAGAGTAGGAGCACTGGCTGCTGTGGGGGATGCAGCTGGCGCTGAAGTCGGAGACCTTGAAGGTCACGTCACGCTTGCCGATGGCGGCGGCGGAGGCGACGGCGGCGGTGGCGAGGACGGTGAAGAACTGCATTTTGAAGGTGGTTTTGAAGAAGTTTATTGATTAGACAAAAGAATTGTAGTTGATTAGAGAGTGGTAATGGTAGTTGTTGATTGGAGTGAATGTGAGTTGTGTGATGAGGAGAGAGGAACAGCTACTTCAACCTGGAGAACTGGTCCATCTATATACTCTTGCTCGTCACCGCGATTCTCCAGACTTTCGTTTGTTATGGTCACCGGTGCGGCCAATACGAGGGATTGAGACCCCTTCCCACTCGTTAATGACGATCGCACCGACGATCTGTGGACCGGAGCAATGCTTGACTCGTATTCGGGGGAACCGGCTCCCCGCTATAGGAGCCGCTATAGGAGCCGCTATAGGGGAATAACGACGTCATAAACCGACGACCTCGCTTTAACGTTATGTCGAGGGTGTCTTAAACAAGGAACAAACTCCACCGAGGCTCAGTCCGTCAGCCCTTGAGATGGGTCAAGGGGAAGCATGGAAGCACCATCGAAGACGCGCCGAAGCCGCTCACCCGCTCGCCCTGCGTTCGTCCCAACACTGCCCCCCGGAAAGCTAAGACCATCTGAACTTAGGGGTCGGCCGGCTAGGACTTCCAGAAATACCGACGACGTCAAGGCTGGAGTTTTCCCCACCCAATGCTACACTATGTATGCCGCGAGGCCTTTTCAACTCAGTCCTTTAAGGCGATTTTCGCCTGCGCTTCTCCGAGAAACTTTGGCCGCCCTCCGAGGGCGATGGGTGAAACTGCCCACCCTCTTCTGGGGAACTTTCGAAGTGGCAAATGCAAGTGTGGTTCACTGACATCAGACTAATTTGGGTGATCTGACTTTCGCCAAGAGCCGAGGCAACAATTGTGTCTTCTGGAGGCAATGACGGTCGATGTATCCCAAGGTTGTGTTATGTGCTCATTGTTGCCTCGGTTATGACGGGAGGTGTCTGTTTACTAGTATGTTCGTTTGAATCCCGGCTCTGTGTCATGTCACCTCGGAAACCCACAATACTCCGTGGACATGGAAAGCTGGTCTCAACTGGCTCGACCCCGGCATGTCCCTCCCACCAAGTCTCCTTTGATTGACCGGATTTGGGACTGAGCGGTCGGCCTTGGAAGACACAAAGCGGAGTTGAGAAAAGTCCACTCGCAATTGGTTTTGAGCCTGTCCCTTGGCCAACTTCAATAGCCGAGCAATCGGACTTGGTGCTGGGTTTTTCACAACGTAGCAAATCGGCCAGGAGTTTTGAGGCACTGAGCAGTATTCTCATTTCTTCTTCCGACTCGTTGAAGATGTCGGGGGAGGATGAAGACGTTGGAGCCAGAGGAATTGGGACCAGACTTGATCAATGGAACGACATATTAGAGTACCTGCCCGCGTCAAAGGAAACAAACCGCGGCCGATGTAAAAGCATCAAGTTCGGAAGTGGCAATGCGATGGGCTAAAAGGGGATTTTGCATAAAGCGAAAACCCCAGCCTCTGCCTAAATTTAGGATGGCAGCATGTTCAATCTATTTGACACACGGGGTAGCCCGTCTCCCTTTCGGCCATTTTGTCCGACACCCGGGTCCGAAATGCACGTTGGGATGGACCGTGCGGCTTCCGCGGGATCCAACCAAGTTGCCGATAGCCTAGTTGCCGACATGGGACAACTCTTCTGTTAACGACAGGTTGCGACGTTCGAGTAGGCAAATGGCTCACCGCCTCATCTCGCTGCTATTCCCGGTAGCACTTTAGATTGCAAAAGAAGTCCGAACTATTTGGAGCAGACCTACCTTCGACTCATGTGCCGGTGATCGTGAGATTTCACAAGTACCTACCAGAAGGAAACACCTTGTAGGGTAGTGGAGGTAGTTGCACTGCATATGGGCCTTCGTATCCTGCAACCCAGATAGCCCTGTCGCGACTGGCCGGCGGGTTTACCACGGTCGAGAAGACCTCAATGACTAAACCAAAACCGAATGAAACAGTCATGGCGCTAAGCGACGAAGTTTGAGTCCAGGTTCTTAAGGAGGCGTTCCGCCATTGCCTCGACAAGTAGATTGTGAATGGCAACTCCGAGGGTGTTGAGCAGATGAAATGTTATGAAGGTCCTTGTAGTTTTATCCTCATGCCCTGCTTTGTGCTTGCCTTGAAATATGGCACAACTTTTCAATGTGTTCGTTGCGTGTTGCAAGTCCTTCTCTTTTTCGAACGACGTCTCTTGTTATGTACGTTGAGGTTTGCCTCAGGATTTAGTCCGTCTCTAACAACTTTGATCAAGTCAATCTTCACTCGGACGTTTGCTTGATCGTTGCATATACACAACTAACACAACCTATTCGTAGAGACTAGCGAGCAATAGAAGCGCATTTTCAATTAACGGTTAAATCACAAAACTCATCCTAAATGGTGTATCGGAAGCCCTTGTCCTGCACGTCTGTCATGTCTGAGTCGGTCGAGACGCCGAACCTCTGCGTCTCGTCGCCCTTCTCCACGAGATACTCAGACCTGCCCTCGGCTGCCTTGGCGTCGCGCCTGGCGTTCTTCCTCTTGGCGGCGACGAGGAACACGGCGAAGGCAATGATAAGGGCGGCCATAGACGCCAGGGACAAGATGCAACCGGTCCTGTAGCGCGGGGCGTCCTTCTGCGTCCAGGCAAAGGGGCCGACGATGCAGCCGACGCAGTAGGAGATGAAGAACGCGGCGGAGACGACGCTCTTCTTCGTGTTGCCCTTTACGTTCGAGGCGATGATGGAGGCGGCGCTGCTAAGGAGGGCGGAGGAGCAGCCGCCCATCCAGGTGGAGACGATGATGCCCCAGCCGGACTCGGCGGGCAGGGTCATGAGCAGGACGGAGCCGACCATGGGCACGAGACAGAGGGCCATGGCGGTGTAGGTGCGGGTCCCGGGGAATATCCGCGGCACGAGGGCGGAGGTCCAGACGGTGGCGGCGTTGAGAACGCCGGCGGGCATGCCGACGAGCATAGTCTGGAAGACGTCGTACCCGAAGCCGTTGACGACGGTGGCGGAGAACTTGATGATGGGCGTGGTCAGGGTGATGCAGAGGGCCATGAAGAGGTAGAGCCAGGTCATGGGGGACGTCAGGGCCTCGCGGGCCTGCTGCCGGTTGAAGTCGGTGCGGTCACGGGTAGCGCGGTCGACGGCGAGGCGGTTCGTAGCGACCTCGCGCTGGCGCGGGGTGAGGAACCAGGCGGTGGAGGGGTCCCGGGGCATCAGGAAGATAAAGGCGACGCCGACGAGGGAGGTGAGGCCGCCGCATATAATGAAGAGGGCGCGCCAGGGGACGAGGGCGAGGCGGGCGTGGCCGATGCCGTACATCATCAGGCCGCCGAGGATCTGGGCGACGCCGTTCATGGAGATCCAGGTGGCGACGCGGATGGGATGCTCGCGCTTGACGTACCAGTTGGAGGTGATGATGATGAAGGCGGGGGAGACGGTGCCTGCGGAGAGAATGTGTTAGCTGACGATCCTCCTGCCGGTGGAAGTCTCCTTGGACGATATCACCTACCCTCAGCGAAGCCCAGGAAGAACCTGGAGGCGGCAAGCCCCTGGAAGTTGTGACACGCTGCCATGGCCATGTTGACACCTCCCCATATGACAATTGTGACGCCGAAGTAAATTGTTATGGGAAGGCGGGAGAGGAGGTACATGGCCGGGTACTCTGAGCAGAGCTGGCCAAGGTAGAAGAGGGAGACGGCCCAAGAGTACTGCTCGCCGGTCAGGGAAAGGTCCTTGCGGAGGCCGAAGATAGCGGCCTGGTTGATGGACTGCTTGTCGAGGTCTGTGTTCGAAGGTGAGATGTCAGAGGTTGTCTTGAGCTTTTTGCGGCTCTGGGCACAACGACGGGAGTCACACTGGAAGAAGTAGACGACGGCCATGAGCGGCATGATGACGCAGTCCAACTTCCGCACCACCGTCCTCTCCTCTGCTGGGTCGATATTGTAGACTTGTCCATGTTCAACAGCCTCTACCTGTGAGAGCTGGGGTTCCTGGGGATCTGCGAGCTTTCCGGCGTGATCTCCATCTGAGCTGTTGGGGGACATCTTTTCAAATACAACGCTGACTTGAGCCGAGATCTTCTGGTCTTCTTCTTCGGAGGCCAGAGCTCAACTGAAGTTCATAGAGTAGCAAAACTAAGATATTGATCGCCCAGGGAGAAAAACCCAGCTTAAATGGGTTTCGCAAGTGGACCAGGGCTGTCGCCCGGATGGGGAGAAGCGCAAGTCGTGGTGTTCCCCGGATGTTGGTTTCTGGGGCCGTCTTGGACTCGGATGGAGAAACCTGGAGGACGATGCGGGGAAGGGCTAAGGGCTTGAGCGAGTAGGCATGCCGTTGATGGTTGTGAAATAATACCAAGTCTCTCAGAACATGTTGTTCGAAATTTGGACCCGGACCGGGCTACTGTGAGGTGTGGGGCCGCTTTCGGCCCCACTGTCGTCTCGGGAGCGACATCCGAGGTCAACCGAGCAGCTCCGAGCCAGCCCCTAACTCTAGTCTCAGCTCTAAACACAAACCAAACACCGGCCACGATATGCACTCTACAGGACGACACTCCACTGCGATGGAGACAGCCGACAGCGACACAGTACACCACACACCGAGGGACGTCCCTGAGCCAGAGTATCTGCATGACATGTCGCCGGCTTGCAACGCAGATAGGCATACGGTATACCAACCTAGATGGTCTGCAAGTATCTACCCTAATGCTTGTTGGTAATGACTACCAGTAGCATCGTGACCGTCATCTCGGCAACCACAACCGGACTCCCTGTCCTTTCACTGCGAGCGCTGATACATCCTTCTTTGTCTGTTCTTACGTCAACCAAGGTGGTAATTACAGTGATGCCTCTGCTCTAGACTTGAAAACGCCGAGATCGGGTTGGGATGACCAAGATCCTCGAATAAGTGTCCTCTCTATTCTCTTCCGCACAATCGATGTGTCTTCGCCTGTGCTACGTCCAAGACACACTCCCATCACCATGGCCTCTGCGCAACGCATCCGACAGGCAGCGGCCAGACTGCCCCGTCACTCGTCAATTCGTTCATCATGTCTCCAAAGACTACCGACTTGGCGCGCATCGGCCCCGCGATTCTTCAGCAACTCTCCGTTGCTAAGGGCTGACATCGTCATCAAGGTCCCGCAGATGGCCGAGTCGATCAACGAGGGCACCTTGTCGACCTTTCTCAAGCAGGTCGGCGACCGCGTAGAGGCGGACGACGAGCTTGCCAGCATCGAGACGGATAAGATTGACGTGGCCGTCACGGCACAGGAGGGGGGCATTTTGCGCGAGCTGCTGGTGGAAGAAGGGGACGTGGTGACGGTTGGGCAGCCTGTTGCGCGAATCGAGACGGGACACGCCGCTTCCGCCGCTTCTGATACCGCCCCAGAGACAGAGAAGACGCCGAAAGAAGCAAACCAGGTTGCACCGTCTGAACCGGCAGCGAAGTCTTCCCCTCCAAGACCCTCTGAGCCGTCGCCTCCCCTCCAGCAAGCCCAACAACCTCATATAGAAACCAAGGCTCCCCGAGAAGCGACAAGGCCAATAACACAGACGGATAGCTTGCCCAATCACCATGCGATCCAACAAGGGGTACCATCCAGATACGAGCGCGAGGTGAGGCCTCTCTGATCCTGTGTGGCTATCCAAACCGCTGACCGCAAACGTCAAACCAGGAAAAAATGACCCGCATGCGAAAAACGATAGCAACCCGCCTTAAACAATCCCAGAATATCTGCGCCTCCCTCACCACCATGCAAGAGGTGGACATGTCGGCGCTCATGGCCTGGCGCGCCAAATACAAGGACGAGGTTGCCGAGACGCACGGCGTCCGGCTGGGATACATGGGCGCCTTTACCAAGGCCGCGACACTGGCGGCGCAGGAGGTTCCTCAGATGAACGCTAGCATCGATACAGATCGAGAGGTCATTACGTACCGAGATTACGTCGACATCAGCATCGCCGTCTCGTCGCCCAAGGGGCTCATCACGCCCGTGGTCCGGAACACCGAGAGGGCGACCATCATTGAGCTAGAAAGAGAAATTGCGGCGTTGGCGAAAAAGGTGGGTTGTTCTTCTGCAGAACAATGATGCATACAATTCTGGACGGGGACAGATAAAAAGGCTGACATTTGGAATGCGTTCCCACCTACAGGCTCGCGAGGGAAAGCTCACGATGGAGGATCTACAAGGCGGCAACTTCTCCATCAGCAACCCCGGCATCTTCGGGTCCATGTTCGGCACGCCGCTGATCAACTACCCCCAGGCGGCCGTTTTCAACATGAACTCCATCATGCAGAGACCGGTGGTCGTCGACGGCAAGCTGGAGATCCGTCCTGTAGGTTGAGTCGGGACACGCAAACAAATGGGGCTAACTGGACAATTAGATGATGTACATCACCGTGACGTACGACCACCGCCTGATCGACGGCAGGGAAGCTGTGACGTTCCTCAACACCGTCAAGAAGTACATACAAGATCCCTCGAGGATGCTGCTCTGAAGAACATGCATCAGCAGCATGCGGCACGGGGGGAGCTTGGGTAAATATGTATAGAAAGAAATATTACTGTCAAGCAGTGGCAACACTGCATCTCAACAAGATATTCGTCAATATGTTCACGATTTGAGGATCCGGCCGCCATGCGAGACAGATTGTAGACATGCTCGAGCAAAGTCCGTTTCTATAGGCTAGCAGTTCAAGGGGGCTCTGCTCTCCCACGGGAGATACAACGTAAATGTCTTTATATTCGATCTCAGTGCCACGTTCAAAAGGAAAGGGGGAAGACTTTGACTATTGGGGCCTTCTTAAGTGGCCAGTGGGGCTTTTCCCTACCAAGTTGACTTGCTGGTGTCTGTCGCTCGGCTCTGTTGTTGTTACTACATAGGCTATGTGACTATCCATGACAATGGCGAAGAAATCAGCCACCTAAATCGGGTTGCAAGGTCTACAGTCGTTTGCATCGGCGGCGTCCAAAACCATAAGTGGGACTGCTGCTGACTACTGACTTTTGATGTGAAATCAAAAATCAACCGAATTTTTAGCTATTAATACCTTAGTGCGCAGGGTATGCGCTATCATAAAATTTATATTATTAGATGCGCTTAATTGAGGCGATTATAGTGATGTCTTTTTTATCTAGATGCACATACTACGCATTAAGTAATTCAAGTGTGAATAATCTAGTGATTTTGGGCTGCATTTTGCTGACTTTTTCCAAAACCACTTACAGGGGGTTTCGTTATTTTCTGTT
Source organism: Colletotrichum brevisporum (assembly GCA_030770045.1). Lineage (NCBI taxonomy): Eukaryota > Fungi > Ascomycota > Sordariomycetes > Glomerellales > Glomerellaceae > Colletotrichum > Colletotrichum brevisporum. The sequence continues at coordinate 9,261,080 of JAUGSI010000001.1, read as the reverse complement.
TTTTTCTCAATTTTTTCCCCAAACCAGCTGAACCACTAAGTCAACAGTTAAAACCACCTTTACCCAAATATCTTCATGCGCAGAGTATGCGCGTAGATAAAAGTAGTACCATTGTAATCGCCTTAATTAGGCGCATTTAATAGTATAAATTTTATGATGGCGCATGCCCTACGCATTAAGGTATTAATGGCTGAATGTTTAGTTGATTTTACTACTGGGCATACGAAAACCACGTAGTTAGCAGCTGCCTGACTCATGGTTTTGGACGCCGCCGATGCAAATGACTGTACCCAGCCTTTCTCCAACATCATTGCAACCACCGGCTAAATCGCTTGGCACGACGTGGAGGCGAGTCACGCGTCGAGTCCTCGGATGCCACTTCCGAAGTGGTTCCCTGGTTCATGGGTCAAGCACCAGCGTCTCCGTGTCTCGGTCGCGTTGACAGCACCGCCTAAGATAATAGATACACAGTAAATCCGAGCCATCTTTGGCCCATGCATCGTTAGGCGGATTCAGTCTTTATTGCTCCGGCGGAGAGTTAACAAGCGTTTTGTTCTCTTTCCAGATCAAATCTGCGCCTGAACTACAACTTTGCTGTCTTTCCTTCTGTGCAAGACTTTTTTCGCGAGTGCTTGAGTATCGAGACTCAAGAGGCTGAAGGCTATTGGCACATAGTCTGTCGGTTTTTCAACACACATAGAAGGAGTCATCAAAGCAGAATTTATACTCCGTTCCTTCTTCTTTTTCTTCTTTTCTTCTAACACATACATGTCCTTCAACCCTCCCCCCTCCCCCTTGCCGTCCTTCATCCTCCTATTCAGGTGATTCAGTGAGCCCCCTGGATTTCTCGGCACCAACGTCTCTCGCCTACCATGCTTCATTGCTATAGAGCTGTCAAGGGCCATGCCCAGACGGCTGTTCTCAGGGCTCCGCAGATGGCCCGCATCTCCCAATACCGGAGGATATCCGTCCCCAAGCCTCAGAACACCTCGTCCTCGAGAACACACGCTACCGTCTCCGAGGCTCTCAGAACAGCGCCTGTAAGTAGTGCCAATTATTCTAGTCTCTTGATAGAAGCAGCCCATACCCTAGACCGGTATAATCCTGAACTCCGCCGTCATTCGCCGCCGTTGTTCACCCCGCCCCTATTGATACCTGACATCCCATAGGACCCGACGGATGCTTTTCTTCATGGCGGGTCAGCCGCGTATATCGATGAGATGTACGCCTCATGGAAGGCCTCCCCCGATTCGGTCCACGTGTCTTGGAGAACGTACTTCCGCAACATGGAAGACCGAACTCTGCCCGCCTCGCGAGCGTTCCAACCACCGCCAGGATTCGTATCCTCGCGGCATGCGCCGGCGGTTTCTACCCCGGGCCTGAAGGAAGTTGAGTCTACTGATACCAGAGCGCAGAGACTGGTTCAAGCATACCAGTCCCACGGCCACTACCGGGCTAGAATAGACCCCTTTGGTCTCCATCCCCCCCCTGGGGACGAACTCAGCGAGCTCGACCCGGTCGCTCATGGCCTCTGCGAGGCAGATATGGATCATGTAATCACCCTAGGCCCTAATCTACTGCCAAACTTTGCCACGGAGCGCAAGACAATGACCCTCCGAGAGGTCATTGCTGCCTGCGAGGCCACCTACTGCGGCACCCACAGCGCCGAGTTCCACCACATTGCTGATGGCAGGAAGCGCGCATGGCTGCGGCGGAGGCTCGAGGTCCCCCGACCCGTGGCCTTCACGACGGACGAGAAGCGCCGTATCCTGGACTCCCTGCTGCGTGCCACCGCCCTCGAGCGCTTTTTGGCAGCCAAGTTCCCCAACGACAAGCGCTTCGGGCTCGACGGCTCCGAGTCGCTCGCGCCGGGTGTCGACGCTCTGCTCGACCGTAGCGCCGACGTTCACGGCGTCGAGTCCTTCGTCGTCGGCAGCTGCCACCGCGGCCGCCTCACCATGCTCTCGTCTGTCTGGGGCAAGCCCACAGAGGACCTCTTCGCCGAGTTTGCCGGTCGCGTCCGCGCCGACCTGCGTAGCATGGTGGGCGATGTCAAGTACCACCACGGCCACGACGGCGAGCGCGCCACGTCCGGCGGCCGGCAGGTTGCCGTCTCGCTGCTGGCGAACCCCTCCCACCTCGAGGCCGTCGACCCGGTCGCCACGGGCAAGGCGCGCGCGACGCAAGAGCTTCACAACGGCGGCGGCAGCAGCGGCCGGGAGAAGGTCATGTGCGTGGCGCTTCACGGCGACGCGGCCATCGCTGGCCAGGGCGTTGTGTACGAGACGCTGGGCCTTTCGGGCTTGCCGGCGTACGACGTCGGCGGTACCGTGCGCATCGTGGTAAACAACCAGGTCGGTTTCACGGCCGAGGTGCACGACTCGCGGGCGACGCCCTACGCGTCGGACATTGCGAAGTACGTTGACGCACCCGTCTTCCACGTCAACGGCGACGACGTCGAGGCCGTAGTCTTCGTGTGTCAGCTGGCGGCCGACTGGAGGGCCGAATTTGGGACCGACTGCGTCGTGGATATCGTCTCGTACCGCCGCTTCGGGCACAACGAGCTGGACCAGCCGAGCTTCACGCAGCCGCAGATGTACAAGACCATCAAGGAGCAAAAGCCCAGCCTGGAGTTGTACATCGACCAGCTGGTCGAGGAGGGCACGTTTACGAGAGATGAGATTGGCAGGCAGAAGGCCTGGTTCCAGGAGCGTCTTGAGGCCATGTTCGAGGCGAGCAAGACTGTCACGTCCGAGAGGACGGCCTTTCCTCCTGCCTGGAAGAGCCTTCCGACGCCCGAGGAGGCTTCATCACAGGTTATCCCCCCACAGCCCACTGGCGTCGACGAGGGTACTCTCCAGAAGATAGCCGACGAGATCACCACCGTCCCTGAGGGCTTCACCCCGCACAGCAACCTCCGCCGCATCCTCTCCTCCCGCCGTGACGCCATTGCCAACGACGTGATCGACTGGACCACGGCTGAGGCCATGGCTTTTGGTTCTCTGAGCCTTGAGGGCCACGGCGTCCGCCTGACGGGGCAGGACGTCCAGCGCGGCACGTTCTCGCAGCGTCATGCCGTCTTCCACGACCAGGTCACGGGAGGCACTTACACGCCGTTGAACGGGTTGCAGGACGGCCAGGCCGCTATCACCATCGCCAACTCACCCCTCAGCGAGTTCGGCGTCCTAGGCTTCGAGTATGGCGTCTCGCTCGCGGACCCGACGGCGCTGGTCATGTGGGAGGCGCAGTTTGGCGACTTTGCCAACAACGCGCAGGTCATTATCGACAACTTCATCGCCGGCGGGGAGGCCAAGTGGCTCGACCGTTCCGGCGTCGTGCTCTCCCTGCCGCACGGATATGATGGTCAGGGAGCGGAGCACTCGTCGGCGCGACCGGAGAGGTTCCTCATGTTGTGCGGAGAGGAGGGCAGGACATGGCCCGAGAGTCTCGAGAGGGGACCTCAGGACGCCAACATAAACGTTGTTTACCCGACCACGCCGGCCAACCACTTCCATCTCTTGAGGAGGCAGCAGAAGAGAAATTTCAGGAAGCGTAAGTTTTGTCCCTCTTCTTTTCTGTCTCTCTTCTATTCAAGAAACCGATACACACAGAATCTCGCTGACGGACGGTACAGCACTCGTCCATCTTCTTCTCGAAGTCTCTGCTCCGCCACCCTCTAACCCGGTCCACCATGGCCGAGCTCTCAGGGACGTCAACCTTCCAGCCCGTCCTCGACGACCCGGCCTACACCGGGACTGAATCTCGGGAGACCTCTTCCGTCTCCCGCATCATCCTCTGCAGTGGCCAAGTCTATGCCGCCCTGCACAAACACCGCGAAACGCACGGTATCGCCGACTGTGCCATCACGCGCATTGAGGAGATGCACCCCTTCCCCTGGGCCGAGGTCAAGGCCAGCCTAGACAGGTACCCGAACGCGACTTCCATTGTCTGGGCGCAGGAAGAGCACTACAATGGCGGCGCGTGGCACTACGTGCGTGATCGGCTGGAGACGGTGCTGGATAAGACGGAGAACCACCGGGGCAAGAGGGTCCTATACGCGGGACGGGCGCCAAGTGCCAGCGCCGCTGCCGGCCTAAAGAGCGCGCATGCGGCCGAGGAGGCGCAGCTGCTGGCAGACGCTTTCACCGTAGAGCGGTAGATGGAAGTACGCATGAGAACAGGTTGAATTTGTTCCTGGGCTCTGTTATTGTCACTTGGCTCTGTCGTTGTTGCTGGGCTCTGCCGTTGTCGCTTGGCTTTGGCGTCGTTGGTAGGCTCTGCTGTTGTTGTCGCTGTTATTGTTAGCCTCTATTGTTATTTCTAGACTTCATTCATTTAAGCACGAGTACGGGCCATGTTCTCGTGGTTGACATGAATCTCCGGCTTTGTTCTTGTTCCTGAATAGTCAGTCTACATAGGTCATTGAAACACCCATCATCACACCCCCATCTCCTTGAACTTGGCAACCATCTCGGCGACATCGGACACCTTCTGCCCGGCTTGTCTCTTCAGAGGCTCTGCAGGTGATGACAAGTCAGTCGAATCTGTTGTCGTCTCATCAGTCTGAGCTGCAACTCACCCTTGACCTCCAAAACCCTCATGGTCCTCCTATCCTCCACCCCGAGCTCCTCCAGCGTCCGCCTCGCGATCGGCTTCTTCTTGGCCTTCATGATGCTCGGCAGCGATGCGTACCTCGGCTCGTTCAGCCTCAAATCCGCCGTGACGACCATCGGCAGCGTCGCCTCCACCGTCTGAGCGCCCCCGTCCACCTCACGCGTGACCCTCACGGCCTCCCCCTCTACCGCCACGCGGCTTGCCTGCGTGGCCTGCGGCCACCCCAGCACACCAGCTAGCATCTGGCCGGTCTGCCCCTGATCCGAGTCGATGGCCTGCTTTCCCAGAAGCACGACATTCGACCCTTCCTCCCGCACAATCCCGGCCAGTGCGCGGGCGAGGGTCAGCGGCTCGAGCCCTTCGGCCTGATCCTCCGTCATGTCGACGTGGATCGCCTTGTCCGCTCCCATGGCGAGCGCCGTCCTGAGAGCCTCGTGGCACTTGGGCGGGCCGGCCGAGACGGCGACGATGGCCTCGACCGGGAAGGCTTTGCGCTCGCGCAGGCGGACGGCCTCCTCGACGCAGAGCTGGTCGAACGGGTTGATAGAGTGCTTGACTCCGACCTTCTCGATTCCCTTGGCGTCCTTGCGGACCCTGGGCTTGACCTGTGGCGGCGTGAGATGGCTCGCTGGGTAGCGTGTGATGTACTTACTGCGTAGTCAATTACCCTTTTCACGGGGACGAGGATACGTAGGCCCTTTGTCATGATTTCTGTATCTGAAGGAGGGGGGGCCTCTGAGGACGTAGAAAGAGTCAACTTGAAGGCTTAAGAGGCGGAGCGAGGTGATGAATTGGTATCAATTCAGGACCACAACCTTACATACCTACCTACACTCACACTTCCTGTACCCCTTTCACCACATACCTGACGTCGGCAGCAAGTCCGGAGCATAGCTATGGTTATCATGACTCGCTCGCGGCTGGCGAAGCCGAGGACTCCACTAACCCTGAGATGGGAACCGGATATCCAATCGTCTGTAGCTTTATCCCTTTTTGTCCAGACACCCCCGAGGACTCTGGATCTGAAGGAACAAAGCCTGGCACATACAAGATGTAATTACCAAGCCAACAGCGACGGCAGAGCCGCAGAGGAACGGACCTCGAATCCCATTATCATTAATTGGCCTACGCCTACTCCTCCGTCATGGCCAGTCCCTCCAAGTATCATGCGACGCCTGTAACTGTTCATCTCACACGCTCGCCACAATGTTCTCCCGTCAAGCTTGCCGTCGCTTCACCACACTCCTCCCGGTCTCTTCCAGGCTGAACCCCCAGGCCTTTCTCGGCCGACATGCGTCGACCCTCGTCCTTCTCGAGTCTCGCGACGGGAAGCTCACGCCAGATGCCCTCAGCGCCATCGCCGCAGCGACGCACATCCAGGGACCGGTGACCGGCCTCGTTCTCGAGGGTGGTGCCGGTACGGCCTCGGCCCAGGAGGCATCGCACATTGGTCATCTGGCCACCGTCGTGACCCCAAAAGACGCGTCTACCACAGACTACGTGAGAGAGAGCCCATCCCATCTTCTACCCCGCCAACGGTCCAGCCTGACTTACTGAACTTGCGCGCAGCGCCTCTCGGAGCACGCCGCCTCCCTCGTCGCCGCAAACGCAAAGTCGGGAGGCCACACACACGTCATCGCCGCCCACTCCGTCTTCGGACGCGACGTGATCCCCCGCGCCGCAGCCCTGCTCGGCATTCAGCCCATTTCAAACGTCACATCCATCGAGGGCGACCAATCCGACAGTGCGCAATAGCTTCCCTCATCCTCCTCTCCCGCTTTTACCCCTTTGCTGACCACATAACTCTTCTCTGAACTACAGCTTTCACCCGCCCCATCTACGCCGGCAACGCAATCACGACTCTCCAGTCCACCGAGCCCATCAAGTTCCTCACCGTTCGCCCTTCTTCCTTCCCCGCGTCCGAATACGAGCCCGCCGACTCCCCCAGACCCGTCCAAGACGCGACCGAAGATACCGCAGGCGCCACCCGGGCCTGTACGTGGATCAGCGAGGACCTCCTCAAGACCGATCGTCCGGATCTTGGAACCAGCGCCCGCGTGGTGTCCGGCGGCCGTGGCCTCCGTTCCAAGGAGGACTTCGATGCCCTCATGACCCCGCTCGCTGATAGCATGGGCGCCGCCATCGGCGCCTCGAGGGCGGCCGTAGACAGCGGATACGCCGACAACAGTCTGCAGGTCGGCCAGACGGGTGCCGTCGTTGCGCCGCAGCTGTACGTCGCCGTCGGGATCTCGGGCGCCATACAGCACCTCGCGGGCATGAAGGACAGCAAGGTCATCGCCGCGGTGAACAAGGACCCAGACGCGCCCATTTTTCAGGTGGCCGACGTCGGGCTGGTTGGAGATCTGTACGAGGTGGTTCCAGAGCTGACGAGACAGATGAACAATTGAGGGGGCAGAGGGAAGGACTAGATAGTTCACGGCATCTGCAAAAGATGTTCCGTGAGGCGAGGGTTGACAGAGACTATGCACAATGTGTATGTGTTATCATCTAGTAGTCCATTTGACACCACTTGTGATTCGATATCCCGTCCTCTGCTGCTCCAGCAGCACTATGGCCTAGACGGACAAATTTCGACACCGAACGTCTCAAAGTTCGCCTGACCACCTCGGACATGCTCAACGACTTGATAATTTGTATGATCGACGGCTTCGGGACGGCAGTCGAGCCCATTAACTGCGCCTTCACCATGTCGACGGGGCTGCTCAGCGTCGTCGGCAACATGCCCTCCACATGGCGAATCTCGTCGATCCATGCACCGCCTGGATGTGAGTTAGCGAGGGAGACCAGCTCTTTCATCAGACAGCATTACTCTGTCGAAGGAGTCCAGCAGACAGATACATCCCACTCGTCAGTTAGTAAAAGCTCCTCCTAGGAGATCCGCCTCTCAGCTTACTCCACTGTACAGTCCTTGCGGAGAATGTATTCGAAGGCCGTGTGCCACTCAGTCTTCAACACACTATGTCGCTGGGGTGCAATATTCCTCATCTGAAGCCTGACATTGACTGAACATCACAAATCGTTGGCCGAGGAGGCTGCAGTCCCCTGTCCAGTCTGGAGTTTCTCGGATTCACGGCTTGCCGTGCAACTCGACCCCAATACATGGCTATGCTCTCCGGAGACGGACCATCCATGTATCTTGATGATGTTCCGGAAAGACCAAGGTCGTCCACCGTACATAGGTACCCCGGAGGTTGTGGTGGGGTAGGTGGCCCCGCATCCAGTGGGGACGGACCCGGGGACAAGGTTCGCCTCGGATGTCACACCCGAAGGGCGCTTCGGGCGGATTGGGACAAGGGGCAAGACTCGTTCACAGCGCTTGCTGGGCGGAAAGGTTCTCCAGGGTTTCCCAGTCCGCCAGATCCTCTCCGGTGTAGAAACCGGGCTGGAACACCCAGAAAAGCCCGTTCTCCCCTTCCAGCGTGATGTCGGCAAGATCGGCATTCCTTGTCCACATTTCCATGGGGGATGTCATACCAGTCGGCTCGTCTGCTGTTGTCGAGTTGATGCGCGGTGCTGACGACTGGGCCGCCTCCCTCGTCTGTTGCGCCGCCAGGTCTACGTTGTTGACGTAGCCCAGTTCGAAAGAGAAGTTGTCGAGGAGCAGGTCGGCCGACGCATCGTCAAGGGGCTCCTGGTTCGGGGGCTGGGGTTCGAGGTGGGCGCACATCTGGTCCATCTCCGCCAGCCTCTTGGCGGCGGCGCGATTTCCAAGGCCGACCAGATACTTCAAGATCGATCTGGAGCCCTCGATCCCGCTCTTCCCCAAGTTCTTGCCGCGATTGATGGCTTCGACCAGGACGAAGATGAAGCCGACGGAAAAGACGGCGTCAAGATCGAGGAAGGCGTTCTTAGCTGTGTGACAAGCGGGGAGGACTGGTTAGCAATGCCTTGGCCGACCCGCGGTGATAATGGAATGCGTGCATACCGAATATCTCCTTATTCCGGAGCTCGTTAAGGATGACGAGGCTCTTGCTTGCCGTCTCGACACAGATCTCGGCGAGGCGCCGCAGCGTCGGGCTGACTTTGTTGTACGCCGCAGATTCGCCCTCGGCGCTGTTGCGTGCCATGTACAGCAGAATTGGGCGAACGGCATGTATGACGGCCTTTGCTTGCAGGTCAGTAGACGAGACAGAACGAGCCAGAAGTAAGCTAGCTACCTGGTAAATGGACAAGTAAAGCGAAGAGCTCATTCGTGCCGTCTGAGGGCTGGTCTCTCCAAAGGGGCGTCCGGCGATCGTCAGCTGAGACCGGCGCATGCTCATCTCATACTCCGCCGGCATGGTGCTCCTGATCTCATGCAGGGAATTGAGGATGTTCTGCACGTCCTCGATGAAGGAAGCTTCGGAATTGCCGTGGTTGGAGTAAATTACTACATGTGCCCGGGTCAATTCTGTGGTACTCCAGTGATGCCGTTCAAGACGGGGATAGCACGTACTGGAGGTGATCTGTCCCGTGATCCTGGCTGCGCGGACATTCACGGCTATGGCCGAGGCGGGTGGGAAGCCCCAGGCGTCGGCCGGTGGATCTACGGTGATGGCCTGATCATCGATGCCCATAGGATGCCCGCCTGCGGCTGCGAGTCTTCTACAGGATGTTGAGTATTGTCGCGGTTCAGCATCTATCTTATGGGAACGTACCTCTCCTGCATGTACACCGACCACCATAGCCGGTTCCGATGAACGGACTCGGAGCGGCTCAAGCGGCGCAAGCTGTGTCTCTTGCTATGCAGATTCTGAGCAATGGCGAGACGAAGAGCCAGGCTCGCCTGAGATCACGTCAGTCATATCTGTGCCAGGATCATCAGTCGCGATAGATTCGAACCCACGTAGATGTACGCTTCCTCCTTACGGTCTGCGACCTGCAAGTAGAGGGCTGTGAGCGCGACCACCTCGATGCCCGTGATGCCGTACTTCGTCACGTCTCCAGGCTGCGGCAGGCGGCTAAGAGCGGCGTTATAAAGCGTCTCGCCGGGTGTGCCCGAAGTTCCATCAGATTCCGCAGCCAGGAGTCTCCCGATGGCCATCACTAACAAAGCCTCGGTAATCCAGATGGGAGCAACAGCCTGCGCCGGGCTCGAATCTTGATACAGGCGAGAGAGGTTGTCGGAGAACGCGCGGACGTCGAAGAGCTGCTGGGAGAGACCAACCTGCAAGACGACGAGCTCTAAAAGAGTGTTCGCCTCATCTTCGGTCGGCCAGTGAGGGACGTTCTCGAGTACTTCATAGTCGCGGGCGACTGTCGAGGTCGTCGCCGGGGTTGCCGTCTTGCAGGATCCCGGCCTGGGGCGCGAGCTGACCAGCGTCCTCACTTCGGACCCAAAGGCATCAGTGGAAGATAGCAGTGTCTCGGGGGCTATAGAAGCTGTGATCGCGTCAGCCCAAGGGTTCTGGCAAACACCTAATGAGTGTTGGAACTGCAGGGTGGGTACTATTTGCTGTCTGAACGGACGGAGACGCTGAGGTTGAGAACGGACCCCTTGGCGGCGACTGTCGGAAGCCGTTGTCTGGCATAGACAATGTCGATCTGGGACTGGCAGAAATGATCGGGACGGACGGCGCCGGAGACCTCTGGGTGTCTGTCGGTGCTTGCTCGGCGGCGGGAAGAGCAAGAAGCTCAGACTGCGACTGCGACGGGATGCCATCGTCGCCGCCGACGGCCACTTCGATGGCGTCGTTGATCGTTGACACTGCCGCCTCCTGGGTCTCTAGCGGAGGCGTCTCCCCCCTCTGCCCGGGTCGACTAATGCCCTCGTACCTAGCTACCTTGGCTCTCAAGTCTTGTATCTCTCTGCCAGAGGAGGGTTAGCCTGCCGTGGGGATCGGTACAGCAGATAACGGGGGCTTCAAGTTCTTACGAGACTGGGAACATTTTTCGCTTTTCGGTGGTGTTGAAGACGCAAGTCAGGCTTCGCTTCATGCAGTACTTGCACGGCCATTGCCCATCGCACTTGACCTTCTTCTGGCGACATTTCTCGCACGCGACAACGGTCCGGGCGGCCTCGGCCTGTGAGCCCATGGCGCGGCGGCCACGAGAACGATAGTCTTGTCGCGTGGGCGGCGTGGGGCTCCCGGGAGCCACGGTTTCGCCCCGGCCCATGTCCGTGTCCATGTCTTCGGCCGTCTGCTGCCAGAATAGTAGCCGGGACAGCGATTGAGCGTGGGTATTGATTTTGGCGATGGCTTCGCCAAGAGACTATGCCGACGGCCGGAGTTGAGAATGGCGGCCATCCCTGATTGACTATCGGGGCGGTGCTCTACGTCACGTGTTCACTCACGTGCCTTATTTGGACTATTACATCTAGCATCTAGGTTATCACTTGACTAGCGGAACCGACTTCACGCAGCGACAACGTATCTGCGTAGGAAACATTGAGAGACTTGTGAGATGAAGGCGGCATGAATACAGTTGTAATACACAGTAAGTATCACCCTAGGAAACACATAGTTACACAGAAAGTTGAGATAGCTGCTTGGGTCAATATCTTTATAAAGTTAATCTGTGCCAACTAGAATAAAAGTATTTAATTACGTGTTTGTCATCGGAAACTTCAAGAGAGGCAATGTTAAAATCTTCTCATGGAACACAAGCAGGCGGATCAGTAATCAAGACGGTGAACACCTGTCCTACAACATGAAGCAGCCACGCGGAGAACGAATTTCCACTTCGGTGGCGCTTCTCTCTCTCGTCACATTCCACCAGGTTTCTCCCCTACCCTATCGGGCAGCTAGCTCGCTAAGAAACAGGCATCAAGCCGCCAGCTCATGTTTGAAGTGTTTGACCGTGGTCATTTCCAAGAATGGAAGGCCCCGACAACATAAGAAATCGATATCCTGTATCATGTCGAAGGAAAGAATTAAGATCAACTTTGAAAATTAAGCAGTGAGAGCTCTGCCACTCCAACATACGTTGGGTAGGAAGAAAACAGGAAAAAGTCTCGGGTGACTAGTAGACTCTTCGCAGTGCCGTTCAGAGCTACGCGTAATTGCAAAGGTGAGCAAGGTACCTAATTGACGCCGGCTCGTCGTTTCTCCCAGCCAGTATAAGCGCGTCTCAACTGAAGTAAGCAGCAAGCAGGTTCGAAAATAGTAATGCACCCAAGAAAACTGGCGTACAGAAATCCAATTAGCTGGTCGTTTTTTTCCGACACTCCCCCCCCTCCCGTGCCCCTTTCGTCTCCCTCCTTTCGTCCGCTGAGCGGCAGGCTACACAGTCAACCCGTCAGAAAGGGGCACGAGGAAGAGAACGTCCAATAGCAGGTGGCCATTATAGAGGAAAGGAAAGTATCGAAAAAGGCTGCGTCACTTGTTATCTGCTGTATGGTCGTGTTGTTTGAAGTGGCTGGCGAAAAGAGCGGAAGTGATACTTAGCTGAATACCTAGCTACGGAGTACAGGAGTTGCTCGCCGAAGGGGGCGCTCTAGAGTTCCTCGCCGAAGGGGCAATAGAGCGCCTCCGAGCTGACAGTATCACGGCTTGCACATAGTCCTGAACAGAACTGTTCTCTTTTCATGTTCTGTTCAAAAGGAGGTCGTCTTGCAGCTGAGAACAGCATACGGGTTGTTTTGTCTTCCACCACATTGCGTAAATACCTGACTTAGACTTAGTAACGATGACCCAACAACCACGAAACACCTTTCAGAATACACTTCGGCAATATCGCCTTGCAGTTGTCGACCTAATATGGCGTAAGCTGTGGATGAGCCCCCCCAAAACCGCCGCAGTACCACGAGTCGCCGTGTTCAGCAGCAGATGGGCCGCTGCCCAGTCAGCGTCGGCTCACATCCCGGCCATTGCCGCCATCATCACCATCGCCGTCATTGTCTATGGCGATACCTGGATCGGACAGGAGCTCACCGGCACCCCTGGTGCGGACGACCAGAAGCTGTTAGTCTTGCAGATCACGGCTAAGCTTCTCGAGCTCATGGTCGTGTTTTCCCTCGGCTGCATCCTCTTCGCGGCGCTGAGGTATGAAATCGTACAAGGCCAAGGCATCCCCGTGGCCAGCCTCATTTCTGGACTCAACTTTGCGAGCCCAAGTTTGCTCTGGTCACAGGAGATGATGGCGCTCCTGACCGCCAGCTTCTCCAAGCCGTGGAAGAAGATCGCATTCATCCTGTGCCTCGTGGTGTTCTCCACCCTCGCGCTCACTGTTGCCCCGGCCACGGCGTCGGCCCTCACCCCAGAGAAGGACTGGTACCCGGCCGGAGGCGGTTTCGCCAGGCTCGATGTCTCGTCATCGATGCTGTTCCCAGACCAACTGTCCAATGAGAGCGTGATAGTGGGGGGCGAAGACGAGGACGGGGACAACTGCATGATCGAAGGCGATAGCCGTTGTCCTTCCGCTCACTGGAGAGACATCAGGGACAGGCTGATCGAAGGCCGTCTGACGGAAGCCGCCGTGTACTCCCCAGAAGACGACAAGACCGAGGAATACTGGTGGAAGAATCTCCGACTACCTCACTTCGCCGGGACCATCTGGGGTACCAAGTCCGGCCTTACCTGCCGGCTGCTTGCCAGGTCTCTGGTGCCCACGCCTTGGCCCTTGGCTGGTCTTTCTGTGAGCCAGACCGTGGCTACGATGCCCAACCACGCCGTTGTCGATGCCGCGTTTCGCGTGCAAGAGGATTGGGCCACGGCCTTGCGGGCGGCCTTCGACCACGGGGACAGAAAGAGGGGAGAACTCACTCGACATGAAAACAGGCGGGCTTTCATTGCTGATACCAGGCAGGCGGCCGTCCATGTCCGATGCGAGCCCAGCATTGACACGGAATTCCGCGGTGCCAATGGCACCACAACCATCACGTTCCCCGATGTCTTGGACGAATTTCTGCGGCCAACGCCGGTATCAGAACCGGAATTCGCTCCCTGGGTGGAAACAGTGCTGCCGTCGCTATCGCGCCCGGAAATTCTCTGGTTCGATCACCGTTCGGACAGGGCACATCCTTCTCTGGGACCCGCCATCGCCATGCCCGTCAGCGGCACTCAGGGGAGCAATGACACTGCCTCCATCTATGGCTGCTCCTTTAATGCGATGTGGAAATGGGCTCGGGTTGACCTTGATCTTAACGACCGAAGCGGCGAAGCCGAGTGGGCTGGTCTCGCGCCGAGGAGTAACACCACTCGTGGCACCTGGTTGCAGGACAAGCAAGACATGGTACGTGTGAGGCCGAGTTTTGCACGATTTCTCAACCCGCGCCTCAGGTCCGGCGAGGGGTTTCGAAGCCCAACGACTGTCTTTGAAGAGCTGATGTCGGGCACGACCTTCCGCGCCGGGAACCGTTGGAAAACAGGGCACATACCCCATCTCGAGGCCGTCCTCGCGGTGATGCTCGTGAATGGCATGGCGAGAACGATGCCCCAGGCAAGGATGTTTGGCGAGTTCAGAGACGACCCAGCCGGAGGACATTGGTGGTCTGAATTCCTCCCAAAAGATGGAGCGACTTTTGGAAGGCCTTCTAGGACGGCGTACGCTGCGCCCATAGACGAAAATAACGTGCACCGAGATGCCTACTACAGGGTCGTGGTCCGTGGCGACATTTTCGGTTATGCCTACACCAGTCGGCAGCCGGGAATGAGGACCTCGATGGTCATCTTGCTCGCTTATCTCCCCATCGTGGGGGCGTTCCTGCTCTGGTCGCTGGCCACGGGCATCACGTCGACATCCTGGGATAGCGTCTCCGAGCTGTTGCTGTTGGCGCTGAAGTCCCCGCCCCCGGATCGAGCGGCAACGGCTGGGACGTCGGCGGGCATCGCATCCCTGGCGCCTTTGAGAGAGCGGTATTGGGTGGCGAAGGACGCAGGCGGCGGCAATGAGTTGGCGTTCAAGCTGGCTTCGGGCGGGGACTGTCCGGCGGGGCTGAGAGTCGAGGTCAATGAGTCGTATCATTGACAAGAGTTGTCACGCTGGGCTGTTTGTATCTGTCACGACTCGGGATGCAATAATATAGGTACTGGCGGCTTTCCTCAGCTTCTGAGAACTTAGTCCTACCATTAATGTCGCTTAACTAGGTATTAGTCGTTATGGACCGTTGAAATCTGATTCCATGGCCCTGGAGAGTCATAGGCTCAAATTCACGTAATTTGATCCAGATCTCTAATGTTCCCAAGATCGGTGATGTTTATACCTAGTGTGAGCGAGAGCAGAGAACCGGAATTAAGACCCTAGACGTCTATGGATAACCCCGATATCCCCGGTAAACCCCCAGCAACTAAATGGCATGGATCTCCACCGCTTCAAGAGGCACAGCAGTTGACATCCAAAGATAAACTGAGACCAGTGTTCAACTGACCATTGGGGGGGGGGGGGGGTTACCTGACCTGACCTACCACATTAGGCCTAGCGGGCCCACTGGTCACTTAACTAAACAAGGCCCCACAAGGTTAGCTGCTTATAGTCAGGTAATATTAAACTATCCCTCTTTTTACTTTTTATCTTTTATAATAAATAAAGACTATAATATTTACTTTTTAAATTAATTCTAAACTCTTTTAAAAGTACTTTTTAATAATAGTAAATAAAGAGGTTTTCTCTTAACTATAAACTATAGAATTTACCCTTTTTTCTAAGGATAAACTAAACTATAAAGCTTAAAAAGTAATTACTTATTACTAATGCACACTTAATGCTTGTAACTCTTTAGCTTTGAGTATTAAGAGCTCTTACAACCCCTTTTAACCTACTTTTAAATTATTTTAAAAATTCTATACTTAATTTTAATTTACCCCCTTAGTCCCTATTTTTATTTTTACTTAAATAAAGTAAAATTAATACTAAAGTATTAATAATACTTTTTTAATAACTAAAAAGATTATATACTATTCTAATATACTTAAATACTTTAAAACTAGTATAATAAGTATTCTTTATATAGTTAATATTAAAGTATTACTACTTAAAACCCTAAAATAACTATAAAAAGTAGTATATTAATTTTAAATTACTTTAAAAGTACTTTTAATTTAATTTAAAATTAGTATAACTACTAATAAAAAGTAGTACTTAAATAAACTATATCTACCTTTCTTTAGAGCACAGTTTATATATAAATAATATACTAGTATATAAGAAAAAAGGTATATTTATATTATAACTAAACTCTACTAATCTAAAATCACTCCTAAATTACTTTTAAAATAGTTAATAATATTATAAATCTTCGTATCTAAACTCTTAAAGAGATATTATTAAAAAAGGCTATTAAGTATTTTAACTTCTAAACTACTTTAAAAATAATTTAAAATCTTACTTACTTTTTTTTAATTAAACTTAAGTACAACTTAACTACTTTAAAAAGGGTTCTACTTATAATATTACCCTTAAAGCCTATAAAATACAAGTCTTATAGTACTAAAAAAATAAATACTTTATAGTTATTTAGAATTAATTCTAAACTACTTTTAAAGTATTTCTAAAAAGCTATACCTCTAAGTATTTTATATCTATTAGGGCTAAATTAAAGCTAGTTATTAAAACTACTATATTAATTATCCCTCTATTAAGTTTTAAAACTATTTAAAACGTATTTAAAAAATTCTAAAAGGGGCTCTATTACCCCCCTTTCTCTAAAAAAACTATTACTTATTTATAAATAACTATTAAAAGACCCCCTATTATAGTATATATTAAGTCTTAAAGTAATTTAAAAGTACTTCTAAAACGTTCTTTAAAGATAACACACCTTACCCCCTTAAAAATTTAATAAATTTACTATAAAGTAAAGTAAAACTACTTTATCCTAATTAATTTAAAAGCAACTCTAGTTATTCATATAACCTCTTATAGTCTCTATATACACCCCCCCCCCCCCCCTCTACCTATCTTTACTCCTTTATATATTATATAGGGGATTATAAATATAGTAAAAAAAATTAATAAACTATAAATAGATTTAAGTAAGTTATTTTAATTCTTAAAGTACTTTAAAATAGCTTTTAAATTACTTTTAAATAACTTTCTTTAGTTAAATAAATTAACTTAACTCTATACTAAATATAGTAGTAAATTAATTTTTAATATTTACTAAAGCCACTTAAATTTAAATTATTTATAGTTAATTATTTATAAATAAAAAACTTTTTAAAACCCTATTAGTTATAATAAATTAAGTATTTAGTATAAGTATTAATATACTTAATACTATAATAACTATTAAGTAAAAACCCTTTAAAACTACTTTTAAATAACTTTTTAATTTATTATATAGTATATTTAATTTTTTAAAAGTAATAGTTTAAATTACTTTTATATTTATTTCTATAAAAAGTAAGTAAAGCTTTAGAAGTAAAGTACTTTTAAAATGTTTTAACTTAATATAAATTATAAGTATATAACTAGGCCCTAGAATATTAAAGTTATTTAGGCCTAGTATAAAGTAACTTTTAAAAAGTATAAGTAGTTCTAAGCTAATTAAAAACTACTTCTAAACCTAATACCTTTTAGCTATTCTATTAGTTTAAGTTTTTTTAAACTATAAATCTAACAGTATTTATAAATATATATATAAAATTATTTTTAAACTACTTTAGGAGTATATTAAATATAAGGTCTATTAAAAACATATTTATAGTAATAGTCTACTAAGTATAACTATTAATTAAAACTACTAAAATATTATTAATAAGTAATACTCCTTCTAAAGTACTTTAAAACTAATTTTAAAAGGCTTTAGGTTCTACCTTACTAAACTAAGTAATTAATAACACAATTAAGAGTAGCATATTAAGCAAATAGTATAATACTATATTATTTACTTTAATTAAAGTATAAAAAATTATACTAATAAAGACTACTCTCTTAAATCACTTTAGAATTAAATATAAAGCCTTTTATTTTATTAATTATAAAGCAATTACTATATCCTTTATAATATACTAAAATATAAGTAAAGTACTTTTAAATTACCTCTAAATATACTTTAACTTATTTATATATTTAAATAAGTCTTAACTAGTAGACTAGGTAGACTATAAGTAATAATATACTATAGTTTATAAGTATAGGTATAAGGGTATTAAGGTTGGTATTAAGATTACTAAATACTTCTATAGTAATATTAGACTTAATAGAGTTAATAAAGGAATAGGTTTAGTGTATAATATATAAATAAAAGAGATAAAAGTATTATTATAGTAGTAATAGTATTATATTAGTGTTTTATTGTATTACTTACTTACTAAAAAAGTAAAAGTTTAGACCCCTATAGGCTAGGGGGAGCCCTGCCTTTTATAGGCCTAGTACCTTGCCCTTTAGGCCTAGCTTCTAAAGTACTAGTCCTTTTAGGGTTTAGTACGTTATGTATAGTTTAACTAAGTAGCTTTAGGCCCTGTATGTAGTTAGCCGTATTTACTATAGTTAGCTATGGGCGCTATAGTTGGCTATAAGGGTTATAGTTAGCTATAAGTACCCTAAAGGGGTTAATAAGAGATATTTAGAGTAGTTTATTCTACTATTAATAGTTAACCTAGTAGTTTAAAGTCTAACTTATTAAAACTAAAAGCTATAAGTTTAATTCTACCTTTTATCTCTTTTTACTTTTATTTTTAGTTCTTTTTAATAGACTAATATCCCCCTTTAAGATATATATTAATTTAATTTTATTATAAATCTTAGTATTCTTAAGGTATATTAAAAGACTTCTTTAGTATTAAAAACTTCTATATAAAAACTCTATAAAAACCTTTCTTTTTAAGTAAAGATATTTAAAGTAAAAATAAAAAAAAATATATATTAATAAGGAAAACCTTTTTTTTTAATATAATAAGTTATTTATTTTTAACTTATCCTTTAATAAATTTATATTCTTTTTTATTTTAGTTTCATTTTTAAGAGAAAATAAAAAACCTTTATAGTTTACTATACTTAAAGTAGTTATATAATTATTAAATATTATTTTACCTATAGGCTTAATTAAAATATTAACTAAATTACTTTTAGTAAATACGTGGAATAGTAAAGCTTTATTATTAATTATTATATTTCTTTTAAAGTAATATTTAATATTAATATACTTAACCTTTTTTATAAAATTTAGGTTACAGATTAGTTTTCCTTCTTTTGTATTTATAAAGATCTTAAATTTATTTAGACTTTTAAAGAGTTTAAAAATTTAAATATATAATTATAAGAGTTATATAAATATATAGCTTTTAATAGTTTTAATTAGCTATTATGTGCTTTATAAATAAATAAGGCTATATTTTTTGTTTTATAGTATTTTAATTAATTATATTATAAAGTCTAAGTAAAATAAATAGCTAGTAGTGATTTTTATTATTAAAATCTCTAGCCTAATTAGAGTCTAAAATCCTATTTTAAATTTAATAAAGTAGTTTATAAAATCTAATAGTTAGAGAATTTATTTAAATAATACTTTATAACTAATTTAAAGTAATAAAATACTCTTAGAATAATTACTTATATAATGGCTTTAATAATATAACTATAAAGGCTATCATTTAGCCTAGTTTTTAAAGGTAGAATATCTTTAAAAGTCTATCTTATTAGAATTATTTTATTTCTTTTTTAGTAGCTTAACCTATATTTTCTACTAATTTTATATTACTATTATTTATAGCGTTAGAATGCCTATATAAGTAGGTTTTATTATTTATTAGTAGTTTACCTTGTCATATTTAGGTTAATATAGAAATAGGTTTTATTTTCTTTATTTATACTTTAACACCTAAAAAGGTTTGTTCTTCAGTTTATATTAAATCTATATTTAAAAAAATATTATTAATTATATATTTAGTAATTTTAGGGTTAGGAGTAACAACTAAAAAGTCATCCACATAACAAGCTATAATAGCTTTAACTCTTTTTTTATTAAGTATAAAAACAGCCTTATTATAAAGTATTATATTAAAGTCTATTTTTTTAAGTATATCTTTTAAATACTTATACTATAGTTTAGGACTTTATTTTAAGCCGTATAAAGCTTTATTTAGTTTATAAACTAATCCTTTATTAGAATTTTTATAACTTTTATTAAAAACTAATTTATTATTATTATTATTAAAAAAACTAATAAATAATTAAATGTATATTTCTTTATTAATATTAGTGTATATAAATATACTAATAACGTTATATTATTTAATATTTTAATTATTTTATATAACTATTAAAAATAATAGCCTATAGGATTTAGACTTATAAGTAGTACTAAAGGTTTCTAGGTAATTAATACCTATATATTAATTATAACCCTATACTACCTAATAAGTCTTATATTTATTAAGTTTTTTAACTTTAGTATTAATATTATTATTAGCCTTTTTTCTATAAACCCATCTACTTCTAAAAGGTTTAATAGATTGTAGTTTTTTAATAATACTCTAAGTATTTAATTTAATTAATATATTTAATTCCTTGTATATAGCTTAGATCTAGTTTTATAAATCGTTAGATTCTAAAACTTATTTATATATAGTAAGTTTATTTAAGTTATTAATACTTAGTATATAAAAGATTTTATCCTTTAAACTATTAATAGTAAATATTATATTTAAAGATAGGTAGTTTTTTATTATAAATAGTATACATTTTTAATTTTTAACTTATTTATAGCTTTCCTAAATCTCTTTATCTATATAGGGGATTTCTATAGTTAATTTAAAGTTATTATTATTATTATTATTATTATTAGTTTTATTAATATTATTATAATTTAAGTCTATTTTAAAGAAACTATCACTTTAAGATTCTTTTCCACTTTTAGTTATACTAAATTATAAATAATTTATTTTATTTAGTATAAGTAGTTTTTAATTATTATTATTAGTATTTTTTATAAAAATATTCTTAAATACTTTAACGTCTTAAGACTAAAAAGCTTTATTTTCTTTTAAATCCTATATTCTATAGGCATTATTACTATAGTTAAGAATTATACCCTTTTTAACTTTATTATTAAGCTTTTTAATATTAAAGTCTTTATTTTTATAATAATAAATACTCCCCTAGACCCTTATATAATTTAAAAAGAGTTTTATATTATTCTTAACTTTATATAGTATTTTATAAACTATTAACTTATATAGGGTTCTATTATATAAATATATAACTACTAAAAAAGCTTTTTCCTATAGTTTAAAGTTAATATTAGTATTTATTAATATAGTCCTTACTTTATTTATTATATTACATATTATTCTTTTAATAATACTATTAAACTTATATATATAAAGTAGTTTTATATTATAGGTTATACTATTCTTTATATATATAGTTTTTATTCTTTTATTATTAAACTCTTTACTACTATCTATATTAAATTAATTAATTTTATACTTATTTTTATTATTTTTAATTAAGAATTTAAATTCCTTAAAAGCAGTAAAAACCTCTTTAAATTCCTTTATTTTTAATAATTTACCCTATATAAAACAGGTCTTTTTATCTATAAATAGTATAAACTATTTATAATTATTATATATTTTAAGTATAATTAGCCTATATAAGTTGAATACAATTTTATATAAATAAGGGTAGTCTTTTGCGTAATTACTAGACTTCTTATTTATAGTATTAATAAATTTTTCTTTTGAACAGGCCTTGTAGGGTAGTTTATAAAATACCTCTATAGTAGCCCTTTTATACATAATTTTAATTTAATCTAGAATAGTAAATAAAAATTACTAGTTTATATAGCCTAATCAGTTATACCATAACTTTATTATATTAATATTAGGGTCTAGGGTTTAATTCTAACTTTAGGACTCTTTTATAGTATCTTTTATTATATTAATTACTTCTTTATTTATATTAAAGTTAAAAAAGTAAAAGTTATTCCTCTTTATTCCTACTAAAAAGACTTCGTCTTTAATTATATTATATAGTATAGACTTATTATAGCAAATTAAAGCTATACCTATTTTAGTAAATTTAACTTAACTTAAGAGATTAATACCTAATTTAAGTATATAATAAATATCTCTTATAATATAAAAAGTATTATTTATTATAGTAGTTAAATTACCCTTTTTATAAATAAAAAGATAGTTTACTTTACCCTAATTAACCTTTATTTTAATAGTTTTAATATTATTAAGTAAAAATAGGTTATTAGTTATATAAATTATTATAGTTAAGTCTAAATAAAATAGTTATTTTCCTTTATAAATAAAAGAATCTAAAAGTTCTTTATTTAACTATTTTATTAAATCACCTAGTAATAAGTTATTAGTTTTAAAATCCATATTAATAGGGGTTTTAAAAGTAATTCTTATATTTTTAAATTCTATATTAAAATCTAAATCCTCTTTAATTACTAAGTTAATATTTATTAAGTCTAAAGTAACTATAACTTTTTCTAATAAATTAAAAAAATCAGAATTATTATTAATAACTATATTAACTTATTATTTTCTTTTATTCTATTTTTTAACTCTTCTTTCTTCTTTATTATTTATAAAAAAGTTATTTTTTAATATTCTTTTAAACTAATTAAAAGCTTTATTAAAATATAAAAATCCATAAATATTCTCTATATAACTAGTTTTCTTATAGTAGTTACAGTATTAACTCTTAGTTTATTTCTAGGGTTTAATAGTTTTTTTAAACTTAATTTAAAACTTAAAGAATTATATAAAATTATTATTACTCTTTTTCTTAAATTTATCTAATAAATTAATAAATAAAAACTTAATAGTATAAACTTTTAAGTTTTTTCTTAAAAATTAAATTATATTACTTATAAACCCCTTATAAAAGTCGTTTAAACTATTTAAAACCTAAACTATAATTACTTATTTAAATAAAGCTAAGTTATTTAAAGTTAGATTATTTATAAACTCTTTAACTTTATTAAAGTATTCTTTAAAAGTATTAAAGTCTTTAAAAGTAGTATTAAAAAACTCTTTATAAATAAAAAACTTATTTATAAATCCTTTTAATTAATATAACTCTTTTAAACTTTTTTAAGCTTCTAAAAGTATTTTAGAGTCTTTTATAACTCTTAAAGGGCTATTTTTATAAAAAAGTCTTATATAACTTAATATTTTATTATTTAAATTTTTATTCTTATTATCTAATAGTTTAATAAAATCTATTACTAAATCTTTACTAACTAGTACTATATAGAATCTTAAAAACTATACTTAATAATTTAATTATCCTTTTAACTTTAAAATAGTAATTTTATCTGTATTTTATAAATTTAAAGTCTTTTTTATTTAAATAACTAAAACTAAATAGACTCCTAAAAACCCAAGAGTTATTTTTTTAAAATAATAGAAATAAACTACTTATTATATAGCTAACTAGATAGTTTAAATAAATAGTTAAAACTATAAAGTCCTACTATATCTTTTTTAACTATTTTAATTAGTTTATTATAGTTAATAAACTTAAAGTCTATAACTTTAAAGTTATTAATATTAACTTATAGTAGCTTTTATTAACTAAGCTAGATAGTAAAAGCTACTATAATTTTAATTTCTATATAAGTCGTATTAATTAAATATTATTTAAAGATTCATTTACTATAATAGGCGTATATAAGGATTTATTAAACATTTATTAAAAAAGGTTAAATAATTTAAGGATTTTTTAAAAACTAGGTTTTTTAGTTACTTAAAGACTTGAATTGCGGGTAATTTATAAATATTAGTTATAGTTTTAAGTCTCTTATAGTTAAAATAAAGTTAATTATTAAATCAATAAGTTTAAATAAACTCTTATAATTAGTTGGAAAGGTTAGGTTAGTTAATAAGCTAAGCTTATAACCTATAAGTATAGGTATAAGGGTATTAAAGTTAGTATTAAGATTACTAAATACTTTTATAGTAATATTAGACTTAATAAAGTTAGTAAAAGAATAGGTTTAGTATATAATATATAAATAAAAAAAATAGAAGTATTATTATAGTAGTAATAGTATTATATTAGTATTTTACTATATTACTTACTTACTAAGAAAGTAGAAGTCTAGACCCCTATAGGCTAAGGGAAGCCCTACCTTTTATAGGCCTAGTGCCTTGCCCTTTAGGCCTAGCTTCTAAGGCACTAGTCCTTTTAGAGTTTAGTACATTATATATAGTTTAGCTAAGTAGCTCTAGGCCCTGTGTATAGTTAGCTGTATTTACTGTGGTTAGCTATAGACGCTGTGGTTAGCTATAAGGGTTATAGTTAGCCACGAGCACCCTAGAGGGGTTAATAAGAGATATTTAGAGTAGTTTATTCTACTATTAGTAGTTGACCTAGTAGTTTAGAGTCTAGCTTATTAGAGCTAAAGGCTGTAGGTTTAATTCTACTTTTTGTCTCTTTTTACTTTTATTTTTAGTTCTTTTTAATAAACTAATATAGTTTATAAACTAAACTAAAAGTACTCTAAAATTAATTTAAAAAACTAGGACCTCTTTACTCCTAATACTAATATTATAAAGTCACTATATAAAGCTTTATATTACTAAAGTAGTTAATATATTAACCTATTCTTATATATAAATACATAAGTTTTTTATCTTTATTCTAAAAGTACTTTTAAAGTAGTTTTAAATATAAGTAATATAACTTTAAAATCCTTTAATAGGATAAAATCTTTACTACCCTTAGTATTAGATTTATATAGTATAATGTTTTTATTATAGGTAGATATTAAACTACTATAGAGAAGTTAAGTAAGTAATTCCTCTATTATAACTTGTTAGTTAATAGACCTTTAATAGTAACTCTATAGGGGGCTTAGTAGTTAAATAAGTAATGTTAGCCTATATCTATATGACGCACTATAAAGTAAAAGAACTAGGATATAAGTTACGTAATAATAAATAGAACTAATGTATAATAAAGTAGGCCTAGGATAGAACTAATAGTACTAAGGGCAGTCTATAGTAATAGACTAATATACTTAATATTAGTTTTAAAAATAAAGGGATATATTTATAAAAAACGGGACTTATATATAAATAAAACTTAAGTACTTTTAAGTCCTTTTTTTATAATTCTTTAGTTATTAACTTTATATTAATCTTTAAATACTTTTAGCCTTTTAGTAGTAACTACTATAACCCTTTTATTAAATACTTAAACTAATTACTTAAGTACTTTAAGCCCTAGAATCCCTTTAGTAACTAGTAGTACTATTATTAGTATTAAACCTTAACTTCTATTAATATAAACCTTACTATTAAAGAACTAACTATAATATTTTAATAACTTCTATTTAGTAAGTTAACCTTTAATACTAATAAATAGTATTTTATAATGTTTTTTTTAGAAATACTAAGTATACTCCTACTTTATCTAACTCCTTTAAATAAGGCACTAAGAACCTAACTTAAGAGTTATAAAACGTAAATAACCGTCCTATACTAGATATTAAATATAATAAAGATAGTAAAGCCCTTATTACTAAAGATATTTTTAATACTCTTCTATAGTAACTTAAAAAAATAAAGTAATATAATAAGTAACTTACTAATTTAGCTAATAGTAACTTTAAAAACCTAGCTAAACTTTAGAAAGCCACTAAGTCTACTTAAAGAGAGTTTACTTAAATTTAAGGAATTATTAATAAACTTAATATTAACCTAAAAAGTAAAAAAAACGCTAATAAACAACTTTAGGATTAGCTTAAGACACTCCATACTACTACTAATATTATTAAAATACTTATTTATAATAGATATAAAAAACTTAAACTTAATTTACTTATTACTTATAATAGAACCCCTAGAATACTTAAAGGATTTTTAATTTAAGTTAAGAACTACTAAAGTCTTTATTATAATAGCTTTAAAAGTAATACTAATTATATTATCTATACTACTATATTCCTCTATAAACGTGCTTTTTAATAAATTAAGTTATTTTAGGAATAGTTCTTTAAAGTTAAAACTTTAGACTACTATACTAGTAAAGTTAGGGATATTTTTACTACTTTTAAGGGATTTAAATAAGCCCTTTAGACTCTATTTTAGGACTCTAACTAGAAATAATAAGCTAAGTATAACCTTACTTTATTTAAATAAATTAAGTTTACTATTTACTATACTGCTAAATTCTAATGTATTAGTGTATAACTAGATTTTACTAAAAAATCTAGAATTTTTATATTTTACTAAAGCTTAAAGCATAAAGTTAAGAATAAACTTATTAAAATTAACTACTCTAAAGATTTTCTTTAACATACTAAACTTACTATTAAGATTAATAACTATTTTTAAAAAAGATACTATAAAAAGGAGAATAATAACTAGGTACTAATTTAAGTAAAAAGTATTAATAGTAGCTTAAATAATTTTAGTACTATAACTAAAGATAATAACCTTAGTAAAATAACTAGTAAGGACAAAATAACTACTAACAAAGTACTACTTATAAATACTATATAAGCCCTATAAACTTTAGCACTACTAAATAATATAAATTTAGTAAAGAATATACTTTTAAGTACTATAACTATAATAAACTAAAATATATAGTTAAAAACTACTACTAACCTAAAAGGTAATAATAGTAACTAATACTAAAAGGTAAGTAACTTAATACTACTTTTAAAAAGGACTATACTAAACTATTATAAATAGTATATTATAGTAGTAAATACTTAATTTATTAAAATAAAACAAAACAAGTAGAATAGTACTTTAGAAATACTAGACGCTCTAGATATAATACTATAAGTATTCTTAATAAAATACTTATAGTTACTTATAAAGTACTTTATTATAAACTAGCTTATAAAGCTAGAGAATAGTTAAATAGTATAAATCTATAATAAATAAATAATAACCTTATAGAACTAGTAAATAGTAAAGAAATTTAATATAATAATAAATAGATTATTAATAGACTTAATATTATAATTAAAGAACTCTAATATACAGTTAATATAAAACCTAATAAAAACCATAGTAAATACCTTTAAACCCTAGTAATAAAAAGAGTAGAAAAAATAAACGCCCGTAATAATATAACTAAGTTTAGATAGCTTTACTACAATAGTAAAAAAGAGGCAAAAGGGGCCTTACCCAACTCTATATTTTAAAAAAAGACCCTTAAAATAAATATACTATATAACTTAAATAAACTTTATAACGTTACTTAATAATATACTTAAAACAAAGTCACTTAAAGGGCATAACTTAGTACCTAGGACTTAGATTCTAAAAAGGAACCTTTAACTTAAAATAAAGAACATAAACACCTATTATAAATTCCTTTAAATAATAATAAGTAATAAATAATATTCTATAGAATAAACCCTATTTAAAAAAATAAAAAGTAGCTACTTAAAAGCCTTATAAAAAACTATAAATAACTTAAACCCCTATATAAAAAACACTATAACGTATTTTAAACACAATACCTAAAAAATAAATATTAAAAATACTTTACTAAAAAACTTAATTTATAATTCTTTTTTAGAAAAAAGAAGGACGCTCTATATAAGAACGTCTACTTTAATAAAGAATTTAATATATAGACTATTTAAAAATACAAAGCACCTAAAGAATTGGTATTTAAACTAAACCCTAACTTCCTAATAAAATACCTTTATAATAATAATATAAAATAGTAAAAATACTATATTAATAAGTACTAGGTCTATTATATTACTAATGCACAAATACTTAAAAAAATAACTCTAAAAAGAAAAAAGAACTAGCTTTATACTACTAGTTATTAGTATTAAGAATGCCTTTATAAAAGGAAGAGTAGTTAAGTACTTTAATAGGGATAGAATATATATAAAATAAAGACTAAAGTAGTTAAAAAACTAAACTTACTTACTATAAAAAAATCATAATAAGTAACTAAAATAAGATCTATTAACTTAGCTATAAAGACAAACTAAAAAAATAAATACTTTTACTTTAATATTATAATAAATAGAATATAAATAAAAGCCCTTATTAATAGTAGTACTTAAAGTAACTTTATATTACTATAAGTAGTAAATAACTTATAAATACTATAGAATAAAAAAGAGACTTCCTATATGCTTTATAATATAGAAAGAAAAGGAGTATAGTATAGTAGAAGTATTATTAATAGTAAAACTATACCTCTTACTTTAAACTACTATAACTAAAAAATATACTATTATCTTAATATTATAAATATAAACTATAAAAAAAGAACCTATAAATAAATTAATAAGCTAGTTACTTTTATTAAGATAATAAAAAGAGTTTAGTTACTAAAGAAAATAGTTAACTACTAGCTTTAAACAAACTTTACTATAATATACTAATAATATATATATTATAATTTATTACTTACTTAAAAGTTAAAGAAGTAGTTACTAGGCCGTTATATATAAAGGACCTTATAGTAACACAAAAAGAACTAATTTCTAATAAAAATTAATTTTTATTTATCCTAAAAAAGTATAAAGTATATAAAAAGCTATTTACTCTAACACTTAAAACAGGCCTACTAAAATATAGTACCTTTAACTATAAAATCCCTATTAAAAAAATAAATACCATTATTTAATAAAGTTTATTAATTAAACTTATAAAAAATAAAAGTACTTAATAAATATATTAATAAATACTTAGCTAAAGGCTATATTAAAGAATTAATATTACCTATAAGATACCTAATTCTATTTATACTAAAAAAGAATAGTAAACTATAACTATATATTAACTACTAATAACTTAATAATATTATAATTAAAAACTAGTACCTACTACTACTTATCTTAAAACTATAAAACCTATTCTATAAAGCTAACTAGTTTATAGCTTTTAACTTTAAAAGAACCTATAACTTAATTAAAATTAAAAAAGGGGAGGAGTAAAAGACCGCATTCTGCTCTTACTAAGGACATTTTAAGTACTTTATAATACCCTTTAGACTCACTAATACCCCTATAATATTTTAAAATATAATTAACGATATTCTATAAAAAAAGCTTAATATCTTTATAATTATATACTTTAATAATATTTTTATTTTTTTAAAAACCCTTAAAGAATATAAATAATATATATATTAAATACTTTAAAAACTCTAAAATGCTAAACTCTTTATTAAACTAAAAAAGAGTAAGTTCTATACCTAAAAAGTAAATTACCTTATATTTATAATCACACCTAGAAATATTAAAATATTAAATAAAAAAATCGCTATAGTTAAGAACTAGCTAATATTATAGAATATTAAGAATATTTAATTATTTTTTAGATTTATTAACTTCTATTAATAATTCCTTAAAAGATACTTAAAAAATATCTTAGCCCTAATAGACCTTACTAAAACAAATACTAAATAGAAATAAATAAAAAAAAATAGTATTCTAGAAGATTAAGGACTAGGCTTTTAGTAAACCCGTACTTATAATACTTAACCTAAATCTACTATTTAAAGTTAAAACCAATACTTTAAACTACGCTATTAGTAGACAACTTAGTTAATATAATAAGAAAGAACACTTATACTTATACACCTTTTACTTAAAAAAGCTTAGTAAACTAGAACTTAACTATAAAATCTATAATAAAGAATTAATAGCTATTATTAAAGTATTTAAAAAGTAAAAACTATACTTCTTAAGAATAAATTATAAAGTTATAGTATATATAAATTATAAAAACCTTATATACTTTACTATATTTAAAGACCTTAATAAGTAATAAATTAAATAATTAAAATTCTTTTTAGAATTTAATTTCCGTATTATTTATAAAAAAGGATTAAAAAATAGAAGAGTAGACGCTTTTAGTAGATAATTAGACTTAGAATTAACGGTCCTAAATAAGACTTAAGTAATCCTTAAAAAGAATTTAAATAAAAACCTTATACTAGCTATTCGCCTCTTTATAATTACTAAATAAATTAGTACTAGTACACTTAGATAAATAACTAATAAAATAATTAAAATAATTTATAGTACTAAAGTATATAAATACTAAGGAGTTACCAAAACCTAAAAATGTATTTAATAATATTATAGTAATAGAGTTATATAAAAGTAAGTAGCTTAAACTATTAAGAATTACGAAATTTATAATAAAAGTAAACTAAAATACTATAAGCTATATAGAAAAATCTAACCTTTTTTAGTACTTAATAAAGTATAGTAGTTAATTTCCCTTAATTTTATTATTAAGTTACTATAATTAAAGGAACTACTTACTAAAAAATAGTTTAATAGTATTTTAGTTATAATAAATTAATTTACTAAGTATATATATTTTATTTTATAAATTAAAATAAGTATAATAAAAAAGCTTATATATATCTTTAATAAGTATATTCTTAGTTAGTATAGTCTACTAAAAGATATTATATTTAATAAAGGAACGCAGTTTACTTTAAAGTTTTAAAAATCTTTAATTTTATAGTTTAGATTTAAACTATAACTATCTACTACTTTCTACCTATAGACTAATAAATAAATAAAAAGAATTAATTAAACTTTTAAAATATATTTAAAATACTATATTAACTACTAATAGAATAATTAAGTTACTCTATTACTAATAGCTTAATTTATTTATAATAGTGTAGTAGGAGAAAGTATATAATATTTACCTTTTTACTTTAATTATAAATTTAAACTAACTACTTATAAAAAACTATAAGTAGGACCTATAGTAGTTAAAATAGTTACTTATATTAATTAAATTAAAGAAAATTATAAATAACTTTAAAATAACTTAGAATTTATTAAGTAATGTATATATAAATACGCTAATACTTTAAGGATAAAGGGACTATCCTTTAAAGAGGAAAATAGTACGTACTTTATATAATAAAATATTAAAACTAAATAACTAAGTAATAAGTTAAACTATAAAAAACTTAGACCCTTTAAAATTATTAAACAAATCTTAAAAATTAACTTTAAACTTATACTACTAAATACTATAAAATACTACTTAATCTTTTATATTTTATTCCTTAAACTAGTACTATAAGAATTACGTACTACTAACTATATTAAAGTCGACTCTAAGTAAAACTATAAAGTTAAAAGAATTATTAATTATATTAACTAATAAAATAGTATAAAACTCTAGTATTTTATTAAGTAGAGAAACTATAGTTATAAAGATAATACTTAGGAACTTATACTAAACCTTATAAATATACAAAACAAACTATAAAAATACTAAACTTAATAGTAAAAAAGATAATGTACCCTAAATATAAAGATACTAGTAAGTAAGTTATATATTATATATTTATAGCTTAAGGTTTAACTAGTTAAACTACTAAAAACGAATTAAATACTTTCTTACTTAAGAATACCTAGTTTTAAGTAGCTAGAATACACCTATCTACTTTACTAATTAAGGAACTAAAATTAATAAACTTATTCCTAAAACTAAAAAAAGCCTATAGTAGCTCGTTTACTAAACCTACTACTTAAAAATTACTTATAATAAACCTCTTATAAGTATTTAAAACTAATAGTATATTTTTATTAAGTAAAGAACTATCCTCCCTATCTACTTTTTATATACTCTACTTAAAGGCCTTAGTTTACTTTTTATAAACTTTCTTTTTAATTATATAATATAGTAAGGTTAAGGCGTATAAGTATATATTAAATTAAGGTTATATTAAAAAAAGATCTATACTATAAGGCGCTATACTCGTTAAAGCGTTATATCTATACTTAATCACCCTAGTACCTAAGGCACAGCGCGCAAAGCTAGAGCCTTAAAAGGCTTATCACAATACACCCCCTAGTAATAGTAACATCACTATTAGCCGCGTTAAGGGCATATCCCTTACCTCCTTTTTTATTCTAAATATAAGTAAATAAAGTATTTAAAACACTCTCTAAAGTTATATAAATAAAAACGTATAAAGGGAATATTTTTTTTTTTTTATAGTTATATAGGCCGTAGGGAGCACTTATAACTATAGCCGAAATTATAGTTACCATCTCTTAAAGTACAGAAATCTTTTACTAAGTAAACTATAAGTAGTAGAATATATATAATTTTTCTAACCACTACTTAAAATCCTCTTTTTTCTTTTCTTTAGTACACCTATTTTAATAAATTATAAGTTACTACTTTACCTCCCCACACTCTATATACTACTTTTAAAACGTTTTTACTAATAAAAACACACAAAAATTAAATAATTAAAATACTTCCTAAAAAGTGTATAATAAGTAAAAAGTATAAAGTAAAGATTACTAAGGGTAAAAAGTGTACTAGGCTTAAGTATAAGTATATAGTATATAGTAGCTCTACTAACTCTACTAACCCCTTTAATACTATTAGTAGCTATAGCTATAATAATAAAAAGAGTAAAAATAATAATAATAATAAGTACCTACTATCCCAACTAACTACCCCACTCTATACAACCCCTCCCCCCTGCGACCCCTCTCCCCCCCTAGTCTCCTCCCGCACCCCGCATAAAAAAAACCGCGCCCTTATACTATTTAATAAAAATAACCTTAAGCACAACCCCCTTTATAAAGAGTATACTAACTCTAGCCTTAAGAACTACTCTTCTAGCCACTACCTTATTACTAAGAGTAACGCCTAGAACCACTACATTTAGTATATTAATAACTATAAGTAGTACACTAATTTCTACTAGAACACTATATCTTAGTATCACTAACTTATTATAGTATACTTTTTAAATAGGTTTTATTATATAAGTCCCTTTTTATACTTTTTAGTAGTTTATAATTAATTTATTTAGCTTTATAGTAAGTTTATAAAGTACATAATAACCTATAAGAGGTTATTAAGTTTAACTTTATACCCTCTTTTATTAAGAATAAAGTTAAAAAAGAAGAAGAAGAGGAAAAGGTTAAGTTTAAAGAGGAGGAAAAGGAGGAGTTTAAAAAAGAAAAGGAGTTACTTAATAAAAAGGAGGATAAAGAGGAAATTACTAGTATATTTATAAAATGTACTATATACTAAGTTTATACTAAAACTATTACAGAGGGTATCTACTAACTTATAAATAAGCTTTTTACTACTTATAACTATACCTAAGTAATTTAAAAGAGTATTTATTAACTCTTTATAAAACTAATTAATACTTTTATACTTTAAAAGTATCTTTTAAGCCGTTATATCTATCTTTAGTATTTAAGGGGCCTCTAGGCTATAATTACTTTACTCTCTTTTACGCACCTAGCAAAGCGGCGCAGGCCTTTTAGTCTAATATAATAACTTACTTATAGGCCGTCTTTTCTCTCTACTTAAGCGCTCCTTTCTTTTCCTTATATAGTTATAATATATACTAAAGTATTATAGAAGTTAAAAAGTACTTTAAAGTACTTAAACTTACTTCTTATAAGGTTTTTAATAAGTCTATTAACTAGTATATTATTTATAAGCATATATATAACATTAAAAAAGTACTTAGTATATTTTTAATAAACCTATATATTTTAAATATCCATATATTTTAAATATATAACTATATACTTTCTTTTACTTACTATAAAGTAGATTATTTACTAATTATTATAGTAAACTTTCTAAGTATCTCTAAAGTCAAAATCTATCTCCTTAAAAAGTCGTTAAAGCGCTATTAACTCTTTAGTAGTATACTTAAGCGTTAGGAGCTCTACTTTTATTATTAATATAGTAACTATATTCTATCTCCCAGCCTTTTAGTATAGTAAACTACTAAAAAGTTTAATAATATATCTATAAAACAATCTTTTTATTTCTTTATTATCCACAAAAAAAGTATCTCCTACTATAAAAAGCACCTCCGCATTACCCCCTATACTACTATAGTATATAGTAAAGTAATGTGTTAAATATAAGTAGTAGATAACTTAGTTAGTAGCCTTAAAGTACACCTAAAAAGAATTTATTAAAAAGCATAAGAATTATAAGGCGGTAAAGGCAATGTCTAAGTAGATTATAATAGTAGTATAAAGGATTAAACTAACCTTTTCCTAAAACTCCTTAACCTCCTAATACAACACTTAACCCAAGTTCTTAATAAAGTTAACTATTAGTAGTAGTATAGCCGGGTACAGCGCATTAGTAAAGTCATACTTCTTAACTATTTTATTAATATATATATTATAAATTAAAAGAATATATTATTTAAAACAGTCTTTAATTACTCTAATACTAAAGAAGTACTTTATAAAGCCTTGCCCCTTAAGCTTATATATATCCTTAATACCCCTAATTATTATTTAAGCATACTTAACCTTATTTAAGTAGTATACCACAAAGATATTATTAATATAAAATATAATAAAAACGCACCTCTAAAGGTTTTAAAAGAGATATAGCTCCTTATTATAGCATTTAAAACTAAAGCAATAAAAAGTCTTTAAAAACTCTTTATACTATAAAAAAGAAGTATCTTACAGTCCATAAAGCACCTATTTAAACTTAACACACTTCCCTAGTTAATAAAAGCCGTTTAAAAGTTTATAATAAACAAATAAAGTATTAGGGTTAAGCTTTATATTTAAAAAAGCGTTTATAATATTAAACTACTAGATATCGTAGTTAAACTACACTCTAAAGGACATTAAAAAACAAAAGAATTATACTACAAAAGTTATAGCGTAAGTATATTATAACAAATCTATATCTTCAAGGTCTCTTTAAATACAAATACGTACCTTATAACAATTAAAAATACTATTAAACTTAAACTTATAAATAAAAACTTATTTTAAAAAAAGGAATTATAATAAAGCCTTCTAATAATCTAGCTCTTACTATATCCCTATAAAAGTAAGTTTATATATTTCCTTATACACTATATCTATAAAAAGCTCTTAAAGCTTTAAAAAAAGCTTCTTTATAGCCTTCTACAACTTTAAAGTACTAATAAAGTCATCCATATAAAACTCTCCCTCCTTCATAGTATATTTACAGTTATAAAGTATTATATAAACTACGTTTTAAATAATATAGTACAAATAGGCGTATTTATATCCTCTATCCTTAAACACTTTTTACTAATTAAGTATAAATATAGTAAAAAAAGTATCGCTTAAGCCACTATATAGTATCTTATAAGTATTATTAATATATATATAAATAATATAGTTTTCTTCTTTAAACTCTAAATTAAGCCCTATTAAGTACTAACTACTATATATAAATAAAGCCAGTACTTCTTAAGGCATTCTTAGAGTATTTAAAAAAATAGTATTATTTAAGTCGTTTTTACTAACTAACTAGGCCTCTTTTAGCTAAGTAGTTAAAGGTCTATACTTAATAATTAAAAATCCTAAGCGTTTTATAGAATCTCTTACGCGCGCGTAGACTTAGTTATTTATAAATTTAACTAATTTAAAAAGTTTTACTAACTTAGCCTTATTTATCTTAAGTCTTTTAGTATTAGTAGTTACTTTATATAGCCTTTTACTCTTAAGGTTTTATAAAACTAACTTAGGAATAAAGTTAGGGGATATTAGCCTCCCGTTTTATAGTACACTATACTCTTTACATATAAAAGCATTACTTAGTTTAATAACATCTTATTAAACAAGTCCAGTATTTTACAGTTTAATAGACTTATTATTAGTCTCTTTTTAGTTGCCCTTAAAGTCTCTAAAAGTCTTATAAACCTTACTCTAAAACTCTATAAACTCCTTAAACTCTAAAACAACTATTTATACAATCTCTAAATAAAAAGCATAATTAGTATTATTTCTTAAATAAAACTTTATTTTATTAAAAGTAATATTATATATAATAATAACCTAGTTAAGTACAGATACCTAGATCCTATATAAATTTATTATTTTAAAAACGTATTCTATAAAGTATTTAATATATACTCTTAGTACAACTTTAAACCATTTTCTTTTAATTCCTATCTCTTTTTCACACTTAAAAAAGTAAATTTAGTATTTATATATATAGAGTTTGCCCTAATAAAAGCACAGGTCATAGTCTATAAAGTAGTTATAAACCAAAGCCTACTACCTAAAGTAATATTTAAACTATTCCACTTTAACCTCGTTTAAAAAGCACTAAAAGCTTAATTTATATAAACTTATATTAAATATATCAATACCCACAAGCACTAACTCTCTCTAGAAGCACTCAAAAAGGCCTACTCCCTCCCTTATACAAATCCCTTAATTTATACCTTTTTATCCAGTATACTTAATACCTCCTACAGACTCTTTAGTATATACTAATAGCGTCTTAAAATTAATACCCTCTTTTCGCACCCATATCTAAAAGCTAATAACACCTCTAATAGTAATTATAACATACTTATTATCTATATATATTTTATAAATATTAAGTCCCTTATATCATTTAACCCATCTCTTAAACATCCAAAGAACCTCAAATACTTTAAAGTAATCCTTTTTAAAAAAAAGTAAAGCTAAAAAGCTTACTAGAGTACTTATCTTTAATAACTAAGAGCCAGCTATCACTATTATACACGCATAAAAAGTTAAAAAGATCCCAGAAAATATAGTAATATAGTTAACCAGCCTTATTCTTAAATACTCTATATAATATTTACTATATTACGTATATAACTACACAGTCCTAGCACTCTATATAAGTTAAACTATAAATCCTTACCCCCTAAGTATAGTATAATAAGCGCTTAAAAACTTTATAACTAAAGTAGCCTACCCTAAAGTACTAAAATACTATAGAGTTAATATAGTTACATAAACGTTAGTAGCTAAAACAGTATTTTACGCGTTTAATAATTTAAGTTATATATATTATTATAGTATTACTAATAAACGTAAAATATAAGTAAAAGAAAAATAACTTATATTTAAAAAAATAAATATTATTATAGTGTTTTAAAGTCTTTACTACAGTACTATTTTCTATTATTCTAATCCTAAGTATATAGTCAAGGCCACAGTACTAAACGCCGGCCTTAAAAAGGACCACTTTAAAAATAATATTAACATAAAAACCCTTTATTACTACAATATTAATAAGCATTAGATTTACTATTAAGTTACCCTTTCTATTTATTAAAACACTTTATATAACACAGGTTCCGTATCTAAAAACTAAAATCCTATTTATACTAGTATCTATATAGTCTTTTAAACTAAAGACTTTAAATATACTAGGTTTAATAAATACTATATAGTTAATAAAGTAAGTTAAACTATAGTTATTATATACAGTATTCTAAAAGAATAGGTAAGTTAATATAATAGTTAAGAAAATTAAGTATCTAATTATATTACCTCCTAAAGAGGCGTTAGGCAAAAATACAACATTAATAATATCTTTTAAGACCTCTAAAGTATCTCCTATAGCGTTTAAAGAATCCCTATTATAGCTACTACGTTCCTAATATCTTTTTTTAAAATACAAAAGTATATTTTTATTTAACTAGCTATACTTAATTAACTTTTTTTTAAAGTCCTTCTACTTTAAATCTACTAAAACTAACTTAATACTATTAATCTTAGTATTTAAAAAGGACTAAATATACTTAAAAAACCCCATTAGGGCCTTACTAAAACGTTTATAAGTATAGGCGGGCTACTAATAAGGCGTTCTATAGAGGTATTCTTAAATACTAAATAGTAAATTAGTCCAGCCTATAAAAGTAAAAAAAGTAGCTTTGCTGTGGGCCCCCGTTTATTATATTAATTTATTCTTAACTTTTACAAAAAAGAGCACTCTATACTAATATAACGTTAAGGAGTCTTTACTAAATTAGAGTTCTTTTTAAATCCTATTAAGTTACTAACTTCTCTATATAGAAGTGTATTAAGTACTAACCACTTTAAGAAAATTTTATACTACCTATACTCCTTAGACCTCTAGAACGCCCCTATACGTAACTTAAAAAAAGTAGTCGTACTAGTAGTTATACTACTTAGTAGAATTAAAGTTTCTATATACAGCGTCTCTAAGAATAGCGTCGTACTCTCTTTAAAGTAATATTAAAGTAACTAAGTTATTTAAAGTAAGTTATACCTTAAGCTCGCGTATATATACTTAAATTAAGTATAGTTCTAGGATAATAAGCTTTTAATAAGTTAAGCCGGCGTATAAAGAGTTAATAGACTAATTTATCTAACACTAAATACTTCTTAGGGTAGCTATAATAGCTACGTATTGTACTTATTTTTATAAAAAGCGTTTAACGTTATTTATATAATTTACTACTATATCTCCTAATATTTATTTAGTTAGTTAACATAGCGGATCCGTAGTATTATTATAGAGCTGTCCCGTGTTAAAGTTTATCTACTCGTCCAGCTAGGTTTTAATATCTACTTTATATTATCTTTTTATGTCTTTATTAATTTATACAAAGTATTTAGTATATATAGAATTAATTAAGTAAATATAGTTTACACTTAGTACGTCTAAAGCGTCCAGGTTAAGGTATAACTAGACTCCTTAAAACTCTACTTAGTAGTATAGCTCTTTATAAAATCGTAGCTAGTTTCTTAAAGACCTAAGAATAATTATTAAACTTATTAGAGTATTATAAGGAGTGGTTAAGGCGTTTATTATAAAATACTATAGTACTACTAAGAACTTAAGAGAGATAAAAAAAAAGGAGCCTAAAGTTTATATACTTTATTTAAGTAATTAAGAGTAATAAACACTAGTTAAAAATAAGCTAGACTTATAACTGTAGTAAAGTTAGGGCGTATAAGTATATATTAAATTAAGGTTATATTAAAAAGAGATCTATACTATAAGGCGCTGTGCTCGTTAGAGCGTTATATCTATACTTAGTTACTCTAGTGCCTAAGGCGCAGCGCACAAGGCTAGAGCCTCAGAAGGCTTATTGCGATATATAAATATAACTTAAATAATTTACTACTTTTACTATTTAGAATTATAAGTATATAAGTTTATAATAAAGTACTAAGAGCTCTTTACCCGCCTTTTCCTCTTTTTTATTCTATTCCTTTTACTAAGAGTTTAATTTTTATACTACTTAAAGAATTAGTATTAAATAGAAACTTAGAAAAAACCATAGAAAAACCTATAAATAAACACTACTAATACCCTATTATAAAGCTTCTTTACTATAATATATATCTAGTAACGAGTTAACTTTTTACTAAAATAATACAAAACCTTTATATAAAAATAGTAAGTATAAAGTATATTACTATTAATTAACTAAAACTTAATGTATTTAATAAGTATAGCTCTTTTATAATTCTTTATTATAGTGAAATATAATTTTAACTTTTAAACGTAACTTAATATAGTATTAGTATTATAAAAAATAAAGAAGTATAATTATAGATTTTTAACTTAAGACTAATAGTTTATTTATAATAAAGTCTTAAGAATAAGACTTTTAAGAGAAGAGTTAATATTATAACTCGTTAGTTAATAGACTTTTAATTTGTGTTTTTTTAAGTAGTATCTTGTATAGACATTTCTATAAGTTGATTTAAAAAGAATATATTATGGCTATACTTTATTAAGTAGTATAATGAATAAAAGTATTTAATAGGGTGTATTTAGTAGGTTTAACCCCCTTTAGCTTTTAACGCTTCTACTTACCTGCTTTTTTAGTAATAACGACAATGCTATTACCGATAGGCGGTGCTAAACGGCGCGACTAATATGTTAAAATAAACCTTTACTTATACAAACCTTTAGCTGGATCATGCTGTGTTACAGCGCTGTGATGTACTGTAGGGCCTAATAAGCCCTAGTGGCGTTTATAATTAAAGAAAAAGGCACTACTACTACGAGCAAGGCCTTTGTTAATTCCTCCCGTCTTTTATATTCATACCTAAAAATCTAATAAAATAGTAAAAACTACTATAAATATAAAAGTCCCTTAGTTATAGAATACTAAATACTATAACTTAGTTTTTATAGTTAAAAACGATATTAAGTAGCTTAGTAATATAACTATACAGCTTAGTATTAATACTATTAATACATAGTATAGTTAGTTAACCTAACCCTTAAGTATAAAAATCTAAATTACTGTTTTTAGCCTTTACCTTTTTTAAATTAGTAGTAATAGGGGCTAAATAAGAAATATTAAAATAGACTTATTAACTAATTTAATACTAAATTAGATTTTAGACTTACTATTTTTAAAAAATAACTAATACTACTTTAAGTAAGTAATAGAGGTAGTAACAATAACTATAGATCCCCTAGAGTCTATAAGAGACTGGTATGTTTGACGAGGCTTAGTGATATAGTAAAACGTCTGTTAATAAGTGTAGGGAAAAGCGGTCCGATTAGGTTAACTAGTTGTAGCGCGGTTAAGGGAAGGGACGGTTTGGTTTAGATTGGATTTAATGGGTTTAGAGAGACGGTCTGCTGGGAAGGCGTTAGTGGTTTTAGTGGCGTTAATGGCGTAATTAGTAGTTAAAATTAATTAAAAATACTTATTACTTTAAATCTATAGAAGCTGTGTTATAGTAAGTAAATTCGAGTACTGTCTGTTGCTGGGAGTGTGGTTAGTAGGGTATGAACGTCTGTGAGTGGTGTATTAGACTTAATAGACTTTTAATAGTAACTTTATAGGGAGCTTAGTAGTTAAATAAGTAATATTAATCTATATCTATATAATATACTATAGAGTAAAAGAACTAAAATATAAGTTATATAATAATAAATAGGATTAATATATAATAAAGTAGTTCTAGGATAGGACTAATAGTGCTAAGGGCGGTTTATAGTAGTAAACTAATATACTTAATATTAGTTTTAAAAATAAAGGGATATATTTATAGAAGATGGGACTTATATATAAATAAGACTTAAGTACTTTTAAGTCTTTTTTTTATAGTTTTTTAACTATTAACTTTATATTAATTTTTAGATACTTTTAGCCCTTTAGTAGTAACTACTATAACCCTTTTATTAAATACTTAAACTAATTACTTAAATACCTTAAGCCCTAGAATCCCTTTAGTAACTAGTAGTACTATTATTAGTATTAAACCTTAGCTTCTATTAATACAAACCTTACTATTAAAAGGCTAGCTATAATATCCTTTAAGTACTTTTTAACTACTTTTAAGTTAATATAAAAGCGCATTAGATTTAGAACCGTATAGAGTATAATATAGTTAATAATATATAATTTAAAAAACTACTTTCTTAACGTCTTTTAACTCCTTTCTAATTTTTACTATTATAGAACTTAAGTTCTACTTTCTAAAGTAATTTAAAAGCTATTTAAAACTAGTCCTAAACCCCTTTAAAATTAGTTAAGTAAGGGCTAAAGTATCCCTATCACTTTTTATTTTTTAGAGTTAAGTACTAATAGTCTCTATTAGTTTTAAAAGTAGCATAGGCCTAAAATAACTTATAAAGAGCTTTTATAATTAATCTTTAGAATAAAAGAGTGCTTTAAAAGTAAGTTAAAATAGATTTAAAAGAGTATTATTTAGTTATTAAGTAGAGGCGTTTAGAGCTTAAGGAAAAAAAGCTAGTATAAGAGGAAAGGTGGCTTAAGATTAAAGAAAAAAAGAAGCGTTTAGGATAAAGTATTTAAAGTAATTTTAAAGTAGCTTAGAAGTAGTATTAAATTTATTATAATTTTATTAGTTTTGTTTATTTATATATATAATATACAATATATATATTATAATTTATTTATAAATAATAAACTTTTAAATTATATTTTATATATTTATATATTTATATATTTATATATTTATATACTTATATATTTATATATTTATATACTTAAATATTTATATATTTATATATTTTTAAGTTAATTATTGTTATTTTTAAGTTTTAAATATTTTTTTAATAGTATAATTAAATAAAAGTATTGAATAAATTTAATTCTTTTTAAATTTATTAAGTAGTTTTAAATAAAACTTAATAAAATATATATACTTTAATACTTTTATTTATTTACTTTATATATTATAATAATAAATATAAATATAATAATAATAATAATAATACTATTATTAATAAATAGTAATATTAAAATAAACCTTTATTTATATAAATATTTAACTAAATTTTACTATATATAAGTATTAATAAATCTTAGTAATATATATACTTTTTTAAAGAATACTACTATTATAAATAAACTTTTTATTAATTCTTTTTAATATTTATTTTTTAATATATATAATAATTTATAATATTTTATAAAAGGCTATTTATTATTATTTATTTATAAGAGTATATTTATTAATTTATATTAATTTTAATTTATTTTAAATATTATATTATAAAACTTTAAATTAATATTTTTAAAAAAGTATAAATAAAATATATTTATAAATAAAGTATATTTATATATATATATATAATAAAATATAAAGAATTTTAAAATAGAATTTATTATTTATTATTATATTTAGTTTATTTATTTTAAATATTATTATATATAAATATTTATATAAAAGTATTAAAATTAATACTAAGAAATATAAAGACTTTTATAGTAATATTATACTTAATATAATAAATAGTTACTTTAATAGTATAAAGTTTAATTTATTTATTAAATACTTTAAGTTTAAATACTATAAAATAGTATATTTAATAAGTAAAATATACTATTTAATAGTATATATAATAAAATAAATAAAAGGTTAAAGTAATTTAGTTTTATAAAAAATAAATTAAATATAAGAGGGTTTATTTTACTACTTTTATATAAATTAAAACTTTTTAATTAAAATATTTTATATATTTATTAATTATAAAGTTTAATTTAAAAGTATATTATTAAAAAAAGAACTATTAGTGATAGTAAATTATTAATACTAAAAATAGTATTAATAGTTTAAATCTTTATAACTTAAAAAAGGTTTAAAAACCTTTTACTTATTAGTATTAAATTAATACGTTATATTACTACTATATAGTAATAATAATAAGTACTAATTACTTTAATTTAGTATATAGTAAATTTAAAAAATATAAGTACTATATACTTACACTACTAATAAAATATATTTTATTTATACTATTATTAAAAGTATTATTAAAACTATTATTTAAACTACTACTTAAAGTACTATTTAAATTACTTTTAATTACTTTAAATTATTACTTAAATTAGTATATATATTATTATATTAATTAATATACTTTTAAGTATATTATAATATATATATAATAGTATATTATAATATATACTTTAAAGTTTTTAATTATATTTTATATTAAAAAAAGTAATAGTTTTTTTTAATAAAATACTTAATTTTTAAAATAGTACTATATAAGTATTTTTAATTATAATATTAATAATAAAGTAATTATTCTTTAGTAAAACTTATAAATATAAATTACTTTTTAATAATAAACTTTATTATTATAACTATATATAGTTTAAAGTTTAATTTAATTTATTACTTTTATAAATTATATTTTAATTAATTTAAAATTTATATATATTTTATTTTATAGTTATAATTAACCTTATTTAAGTAATAACTATAAATATTTAAATTATATAATATATTTATATTATAATAATTTAAAAGAGTAAAATATATTACTTTAAGTTTTTATATAATTCTAAAAGTTAAATTATATTTAAAAGTATATTAATAAATATATTTTATATATTATAAAATATAATAAACCTATTAAAACTTTAATAAATATAATTATTATTATATATAATTTTAATTAGTATAATTATTTAATATATAATTAAAATTATAAATATTATATATTTATATTATAAAGAATAAAAATATAAATAAAGTATTATAAAGTAGGTATTATTTTATATAATAGTTTATATTTAAATACTTAAATTTAAATTATTATATAAAATAATAACTACTTTATAATACTTTATTTATATTTTTATTCTTTATAATATAAATACATAATATTTATAATTTTAATTATATATTAAATAATTATACTAATTAAAATTATAATTTAATATATTATAAACTTTTTAATATTATATAGTATTATAATTTATAAATATATATTATAATTATATATATATTTATTTTATTATTTACTTTAAATATTAATATAATTTATATATAAATAAAATAAAATTATAATTTATATAAATAATACTTTAACTTTTAAAAGTTATAAAATACTTTTAAAGTAGTCTAGAATTACTTTAAAAATTAAGTTAAGTTATAAATATATTTATTACTTACTACCTCTATAGTAGTTTAATAGGGTATTTTCTTAAATACTTAAAAAAACACTAACTATCCTAAACTAATTTAAAAGTACTTTAAAAGTCATTTTAAAACTTACTCCTTAACTTCTCTTTTCTTATCCTTAATAGTACTTTTAATTTTAAAATTAATTTTAAAGTAATTCTAAACTAAGTAACTAACTTTACACTTTTTAAAAAAGCCTTTTTAAAATTAGTACTAAAGTACTTCTAAAGTAGTTAAGGAACTTATACTTATTAATATTAGCCTCTTTATAGCTATTATAATAATTAACTTTATTATAAATAAAAAAGTAACTAACTAAAATAAGTATTTAAGTAATATTAATTTAAAAAAACTTTAAAGGAACTCTAAAAATACTTTAAAAGTAGTTATAAACTTATACTCTTATTTCTCTTTTTAACTTTAGTAAAAAGTTTTAATTTAGTAGGAATAGCTACTTACTTTTACTTTTTAAAAGTAATAATTTCTATAAGAGCCTTACCCTTAATTTAAAAAGTAAAAAAGTATTTATAGAATTCTTTAAAAATTAATTCTAAATTACTTTAAAAGTAGTTTTAAAGTACTTACTAATCACTACTTTAGTTTTAGCTACTTTAGTAGAACTAGTTTTATAGTCCTTAACTATAAATAAAGTTCTATTACTATAGTTACTATACTTATAAATATAGTATAAAAAGTTAAACTTAATTATAAATACAGTCTCTTTTAAAAGTATATTAAAAGTAATTCTAAAGTAGTCTAGGAAGAATTATAAACTAACTTTATTATAAGTAATAGTACTTTTATTTTAAAAGTAATAATAGTAGACTTTACTTAAAGTAATAGTAGTATATTAGAACCCGTTAGTTAATAGACCTTTGATAGTAACTCTATAGGGGGCTTAGTAGTTAAATAAGTAATATTAGCTTATAATTATATAACGTACTATAGAGTAGAAAAACTAGGATATAAGTTACGTAATAAT
This sequence comes from Colletotrichum brevisporum, assembly GCA_030770045.1. NCBI lineage: Eukaryota > Fungi > Ascomycota > Sordariomycetes > Glomerellales > Glomerellaceae > Colletotrichum > Colletotrichum brevisporum. The sequence goes on along the minus strand of JAUGSI010000001.1, from coordinate 9,216,465 downwards.
AAGTAAAACTAATATATAATAAAGTGGTCTTAGAATAAAACTAATAGTACTAAAGGTAGTTTATAGTATTAAACTAATATACTTAATATTAGTTCTAAAGATAAAGGGATATATTTATAGAAAATAAAACTTATATATAAATAAAACTTAAGTACTTTTAAGTCCTTTTTTTATAGTTCTTTAGTTATTAACTTTATATTAATTTTTAAATACTTTTAGTCCTTTAGTAGTAACTACTACAACCCTTTTATTAAATACTTAAACTAATTACTTAAGTACTTTAAGCCCTAGAATCCCTTTAGTAACTAATAGTACTATTATTAGTATTAAACTTTAGTTTTTATTAATATAAACTTTATTATTAAAAAGTTAGTTATAATATTTTAATAACTTTTATTTAATAAATTAACTTTTAATACTAATAAATAGTATTTTATAATATTCTTTTTTAAAAATACTAAGTATACTTCTATTTTATTTAACTCTTTTAAATAAAGTACTAAAAACCTAGCTTAAGAGTTATAAAACGTAAATAACTATTCTATACTAAATATTAAGTATAATAAAAATAGTAAAGTCCTTATTACTAAAGATATTTTGAACACTCTTTTATAGTAACTTAAAAAAATAGAGTAATATAATAAGCGACTTACTAACTTAACTAATAGTAACTCTAGAAACCTAGTTAAACTTTAAAAAACTACTAAGTTTATTTAAAAAGAATTTATTTAGATTTAAGGAATTATTAATAAGCTTAATATTAATTTAAAAAGTAAAAAGATCACTAATAAATAGTTCTAGAATTAGTTTAAAATACTCTATACTACTACTAATATTATTAAAATACCTATTTATAATAAATATAAGAAACTTAAGTTTAACTTACTTATTACTTATAATAAAACCCCTAAAATACTTAAAGGATTTTTAATTTAGGTTAAAAACTACTAGAGTTTTTATTATAATAGCTTTAAGAGTAATACTAAGTATATTATTTATACTACTATATTCCTCTATAAATATACTTTTTAATAAATTAAGCTATTCTAGGAATAGTTCTTTAAAGTTAAAACTTTAAACTACTATACTAGTAAAGTTAAAAATATTTTTATTACTTTTAAGGGATTTAAGTAAACCCTTTAGACTCTATTTTAAAACTCTAACTAAAAACAATAAGTTAAGTATAACCTTACTTTACTTAAATAAACTAAATCTACTACTTACTATACTACTAAATTCTAATGTATTAATATATAACTAAATCTTACTAAAGAATTTAAAATTTTTATATTTTACTAAGGCCTAAAGGATAAAGCTAAGGATAAACTTATTTAAATTAACTACCCTAAAGATTTTCTTTAATATACTAAACTCACTATTAAAATTAATAACTATTTTTTAAAAAAACACTATAAAAAAGAAAAACAACAACTAAGTACTAACTTAAGTAAAAAGTACTAATAGTAGTTTAAATAATTTTAGTACTATAATTAAAAATAATAACCTTAGTAGAATAACTAGTAAAAACGAAATAACTACTAATAAAGTACTACTTATAGATACTATATAGACTTTATAAACTTTAGCACTACTCAACAATACAAACTTAGCAAAGGACGTACTTTTAAGTACTATAACTATAATAAATTAGGATATATAGTTAAGGACTACTACTAACTTAAAAAGTAATAATAGTAACTAGTACTAAGAAGTAAGTAACTTAATACTACTTTTAAAAAGAACTATACTAAATTATTATAAATAGTATATTATAGTAATAAATACTTAATTTACTAAAATAAAAAAGAATAAGTAGAATAGTACTTTAGAGACACTAGATACTCTAAATATAATACTATAAGTATTTTTAAAAAAACACTTATAGTTACTTATAAAGTACCTTACTATAAACTAGTTTATAAAGTTAGGGAATAGTTAAATAATATAAATTTATAATAAATAAATAATAACTTTATAGGACTAGTAAATAGTAAAGAAATTTAATATAATAATAAATAAATTATTAATAAATTTAATATTATAATTAAAGGACTTTAATATATAGCTAATATAGAACTTAATAAAGACTATAGTAAATACTTTTAAACTTTAGTAATAAAAAGGGTAGAAAGAATAAATATTTATAATAATATAACTAAGTTTAAATAGTTTTATTATAATAGTAGAGAAGAGGTAAAAGGGGCCTTACTTAACTTTATATTTTAAAAAAAGACTCCTAAAATAAATATACTATATAACTTAAATAAACTTTATAATATTACTTAATAATATATTTAAAATAAAGTTACTTAGGGGGCATAACCTAGTACTTAGAACTTAGATTCTAAAGAAGAACTTTTAATTTAGAATAAAGAACATAAATACTTATTATAAATTCTTTTAAATAACAATAAATAACAAATTATACTTTATAAAATAAACTCTATTTAAAAAAATAAAAGGTAGTTATTTAAAAGCCTTATAAAAAACTATAAATAGTTTAAACCCCTATATAAAAAATACTATAATATATTTTAAGTATAATACTTTAAAGATAAATATTAAAAACACCTTATTTAAAAACTTAATTTATAATTCTTTTTTAGGAAAAAAAGAACGCCCTATATAAAAACGTCTACTTTAGTAAAAAACTTAATATATAGACTATTTAAGAATATAAAGGACCTAAAGCAGTAGTGTTTAGACTAAACCCTAACTTTCTAATAAAGTATCTTTATAATAATAATATAGAATAGTAAGAATGCTATATTAATAGGTACTAGGTCTATTATATTACTAAAGTATAAATACTTAAAAAGAAATAACTTTAAAAAAAGAAAGGAACTAGCTTTGTACTACTAGTTATTAGTATTAAGAATACCCTTATAAAAAGAGGAGTAGTTAAGTACTTTAATAGAGATAGAATATATATAGAATAAAAGTTAAAGTAGTTAAAAAACTAGACTTATTTACTATAAAAGGATTATAATAAGTAATTAAAATAAAATTTATTAACTTAACTATAAAAGTAAGTTAAAAAAATAAATACCTTTACTTTAATATTATAGTAAATAAAATATAGGTAAAAGTCTTTATTAATAGTGGCGCTTAAGGTAACTTTATATTACTATAAGTAGTAAATAACTTATAAATACTATAGAATAAAAAAGAGACTTTTTATATGCTTTATAATGTAGAAGGAGAAGGAGTATAGTATAGTAGAGGTATTATTAATAGTAAGACTATGCCCTTTACTTTAAGCTACTATAACTAAAAAATATACTATTGTTTTAATATTATAAATATAGAATATTAAAATATAATTTTAAAAATACTATAGTTATAAAAAAAGAACCTATAAATAAATTAATAGACTAGTTACCTCTATTAGAATAATAAAACAAGTTTAGTTACTAAAGAATATAGTTAACTACTAACTTTAAATAAACCTTACTATAATATACTAATAATATATATATTATAATTTATTATTTACTTAAAGGTTAAGGAAGTAGTTATTAAGCCGTTATATATAAAGGACTTTATAGTAATATAAAAAAAACTAATCCCTAATAAAAATTAACTTTTATTTATTTTAAAAAAGTATAAAGTATATAAAAAGCTATTTATTCTAATACTTAAAACAGGCTTACGAGAATATAGTACTTTTAACTATAAAATTCCTATTAAAGAAAAATAAATACTATTATTTAATAACGTTTATTAGTTAAACCTATAGAAAATAAAAGTACTTAATAAATATATTAATAAATACTTAGTCAAGGGCTATATTAAAGAATTAATATTGCTTATAGGATACTTAATTCTATTTATACTAAAAAAAAATAAACTATAACTATATATTAACTACTAATAACTTAATAATATTATAATTAAGAACTAGTACTTACTACTACTTATTTTAAAACTATAAAACCTACTCTATAAAGCTAATTAGTTTATAGTTCTTAACTTTAAAAGAGTTTATAACTTAATTAAAATTAAAAAAGAGGAAGAGTAAAAAACTGTATTTTACTTTTACTAAAGATATTTTAAGTACTTTATAATACCCTTTAGACTTACTAATACTTCTGTAATATTTTAAAATATAATTAACTATGTTCTATAAAAAAAGCTTAATATTTTTATAATTATATACCTTAATAATATCCTTATCTTTTTAAAAACCCTTAAAGAATATAAATAATACGTATATTAAGTACTTTAAAAGCTCTAAGAAGCTAAACTCTTTATTAAACTAGAAAAAAGTAAATCTTATACTTAAAAAGTAAATTACTTTAGATTTATAATTATACTTAGAATTATTAAAATATTAAATAAAATAATTACTATAGTTAAGGACTAGTTAATACTATAAAATATTAAGGATATTTAATTATTCCTTAAATTTATTAACTTTTATTAACGATTCTTTAAAGGATATTTAAAAAATATTTTAGTTTTAATAAACTTTATTAAAAAAAATACTAAATAGAAATAGGTAAAAAAAAAAGAAATAGTATTTTAAAAGATTAAGGACTAAGTCCTTAGTAAACCTAGACTTATAATACCCAACTTAAATTTACTATTTAAAGTCAAAACTAATACCTTAGACTATACTATTAATAAATAACTTAGTTAATATAATAAAGAAGAACGCCTATACTTATACGCCTTTTATTTAAAAAAACTTAGTAGACTAAAACTTAACTACTAAATTTATAATAAAGAATTAATAATTATTATTAAAGTATTTAAAGAATAAAGACTATACGTTTTAAGAATAAATAATAAAGTTATAGTATATATAAATTATAAAAACCTTATATACTTTACTATATTTAAAGACTTTAATAAGTAATAGATTAAATAGTTAGAATTCTTTTTAAAATTTAATTTCTATATTATTTATAAAAAAGAATTAAAAAACGGAAGAGTAGACGCTTTTAATAAATAATTAAACTTAGAATTCATAGTCCTAGACGAGACTTAAGTAATTCTTAAAAAGGATTTAAATAAAAACCTTATACTAGCTATTTGCCTTTTTATAATTACTAAATAAATTAATACTAGTACGTTTAAATAAATAACTAATAAAATAATTAAAATAATTTATAGTATTAAAGTATATAAATACTAAAGAGTTATTAAAACCTAGAAATGTATTTAATAATATTATAATAATAGAGTTATATAAGAGTAAGTAGTTTAAGCTATTAAGGATTATAAAATTTATAATAAAAGTAAACTAGAATACTATAAGTTATATAGAGAAATTTAACCTTTTTTAGTACTTAATAAAGTATAGTAATTAATTTTTTTTAATTTTATTATTAAGTTATTATAATTAAAGGAATTACTTATTAGAAAATAGTTTAATACTGTTTTAGTTATAGTAGATTAATTTATTACATATATATATTTTATTCTATAAATTAAAGTAAGTATAGTAGAAGAGCTTATATATATTTTTCATAAGTATATTTTTAGTTAGTATAGTTTACTAAAAAATATTATATTAAATAGAGGAATGTAGTTTATTTTAAAGTTTTAGAAAGTTTTAATTTTATAGTTTAGATTTAAACTATAACTATTTACTACTTTTTACTTATAAATTAATAGATAAATAGAAAGAATTAATTAAATTCTTAAGATATACTTAAAATACTATATTAACTACTAGTAGAACGATTAGGTTACTCTATTACTAATAGTTTAATTTACCTATAATAGTATAGTAAGAAAAAGTATATAATATTTATTCTTTTATTTTAATTACGGATTTAAACTAACTATTTATAGAGAACTATAAGTAGGACCTATAGTAGTTAAAGTAGTTACTTATATTAATTAAATTAAAAAAATCTATAAATAACTCTAAAACGACTTAGAATTTATTAGGTAATATATATATAAATATATTAATACTTTAAAGATAAAGGAACTATCCTTTAAAAAGGGAAATAGTATGTACTTTATATAATAAAATATTAAAACTAAATAACTAAGTAATAAGTTAAACTATAAAAAGCTTAAACTTTTTAAAATTATTAAAAAAATTTAGAAGTTAACTTTAAACTTATACTACTAAATACTATAAGATACTACTTAGTTTTTTATATTTTACTCTTTAAACTAGTACTATAAAGATTATATATTACTAACTATATTAAAATTAACTCTTAATAAAACTATAAAGTTAAAAGAATTATCAACTATATTGATTAGTAAGACGGTATAGAACTTTAGTATTTTATTAAGTAGAGAAACTATAGCTATAAAGATAATACTTAAGAACCTATACTAAACTTTATAAACGTATAAAACAAGCTATAAAAATACTAGACTTAGTAGTAAGAAAGATAATGTACTTTAAATATAAGGATACTAGTAAATAAGTTATGTATTATATACTTATAGTCTAAAGTTTAACTAGTTAAACTACTAAAAACGAATTAAATACTTTTTTACTTAGGAATACTTAACTTTAAATAGTTAAAATATACCTATCTACTTTATTAACTAAGGGACTAAAATTAATAAACTTATTTTTAAAACTAAAAAAAGCCTATAGTAGCTTATTTATTAAACCTACTACTTAAGAATTACTTATAATAAACTTTTTATAAGTATTTAAAGCTAATAGTACATTCCTATTAAGTAAAAAACTATTTTTTTTATTTACTTTTTATATACTCTACTTAAAGGCCTTAGTTTACCTTTTATAAACTTTCTTTTTAATTATATAAATATAACTTAAACAACTTACTATTTTTACTATTTAGAATTATAAGTACGTAAGTTTATAATAAAGTACTAAGAGCTTTTTACCCGCCTTTTCTTCTTTTTCATTCTATTCCTTTTACTAAAAGTTTAATTTCTATACTACTTAAAGAATTAGTATTAAATAAAAACTTAAAAAAAACTATAAAAAAACTTATAAGTAAACGCTATTAATACCCTATTATAAGGCTTTTTTATTATAATATATATTTAGTAATAAATTAACTTTTTACTAAAATAATATAAAACCTTTATATAAAAATAGTAAGTATAAAGTATATTACTATTAATTAACTAAAACTTAATATATTTAATAAGTATAGCTTTTTTTTAATCCTTTATTATAGTTAAATATAATTTTAACTTTTAAATATAACTTATTATAGTATTAGTATTATAAAAAATAAAGAAGTATAATTATAAATCCCTAACCTAGAACTAACAACCTACTTATAATAAAGTCTTAAAAATAAGACTTTTAAAAAAAGAGCTAATATTATAACTTATTAGTTAATAAACCTTTAATAATAACCCTATAGGAAGCCTAGTAGTTAAATAGGTAATATTAACCTATATTTACGTAATATACTACGGAGTAGAAGAACTAAGATATAAGTCACGTAATAATAAGTAGAACTAATATATAATAAAGCGGTCCTAGGATAGGACTAATAGTACTAAAAGCGGTTTATAGTAGTAAACTAATATACTTATTATTAGTCTTAAAAATAAAGGGATATATTGATAAGAAATAGAACTTATATATAAATAAAACTTAAGTACCCTTAAGTTCTTTTTTTATAGTTCTTTAATTATTAACTTTATATTAATCTTTAAATACTTTTAGCCCTTTAGTAGTAACTACTATAACCCTTTTATTAAATACTTAAACTAATTACTTAAGTACTTTAAGCTCTAGGATCCCTTTAGTAACTAGTAGTACTATTATTAGTATTAAACCTTAGCTTTTATTAATATAAACCTTACTATTAAAAGGCTAGCTATAATATAGTAGTTTTATTCTATTTTTTAAAAAAGAAATTAAAACAACTTTAAAATTACTCTAAAAGGGCTTTAAAAAGGCTTATAAACTTATAGTATTAACCTTTTAAATAAAAAAGTTAGTAAAATACTAGGACTAGTTATTTTTAAGGACTTAATTACCCTTAGAGTTAAGTTAACTTAGTTTATACTTAATATACACTACCTATTTTAAAATTAGTTCTAAAGTACTTTAGGAGTATTTCTAGAAGATACTTATAGAGTTCTTAAGTTTAGCTATAGTACTAATATTACTAACTCTAAAAGTACTTTAAAAGGGCTATAGATTATTAAAGTTATAAAAAAAATAAAAAATAAAAGTAGAGTTAAAAGAAAAAAGAATTTATACCCTAGTAAGTTAAGGTACTTAATTAGTAAAAGTGGGCCTAGGTATATAATTAGTTACTTATATATATTAGATTACGTAGCTTAGAGCCACTAGCATACTATAACGTATAGGTAGATTTTAGCGTTCGAGGTAGCTAATAGCTACTCCAGAGTAACGTTTTACCGGCTCTAAAGGCTATAGCTGTATTGAAGGGGTTTAAAAGCTTATAGCACTATTAAAGTAAAAAACGCGTTAATAGCCCTTAAAGTATAGCTTTATATATATATAAATATACACAAAATCTAATAATTAAGAGTTTTATTTTACTACCCCCTCTACTATATATAATTAATCGTTTCTAAACTACTCTATTAAACACAAAAATCACTATAAACGTCCTTTTAACCCCTTAAAAAGCTATCCTTAATAGCCTAGCTACTAAGTACCTATAGCTCTATAACTTTTAAGTACTTATAAATATCCTTAATATATAAAAAACTCTTAACCTAACCTCTATAAATCTAAAGCCCCTTATTAGTAATACCCCGCCCTAAAAGCCGTACTTTAGTAATTACTTAAAGTCTATTATTTACTATAGCCCTAAGTTAAAAGCCCTTTACTTTTAAACTATAGGATTTAGAGTAGATAAGCTTACTACAAACCCTTCTTTTTAAGTACTTTTAAAAAAGAACCTCCTACTCCTATTTAAAGTAGCAGACTACTACTATACTAAGATAATAACTAACCTCTCTAAAAAGGCCCTTAAGTACTATATTAACTCTTTATTTCTATACTATACTATAAAAGTAATATACTAAAAGTAAAAAAAAACTAAAAATACTATTATTCTTTAAATATAAAGTACTATTATTAAAAAGTTTAAAATTTAGTACTATTTAAGTACTTTAAGGCTAGTAGTTTAAATTTAAAACCTCTATAAATACTTTAAACTTATAAAAAGTATATACCACTAGCGTACTAACTAGTTATATATTAACTATTTTATTATACTCTATAATAAGTAGTTTATAATAAAAGCTACTATAGTAGAATGGTTTATAATATAGGTTAATAATATATATAAGGGCTATACTATTAAGCTTAAAGTAGCTTATAAAGGAGACCTATAGATTTATAAACTACTTTACTCCTTTAACTACTTACTACTTTAATTTTAAACTAAGAGTTATTATTTAATAATAAGTAATAACTAGGACAATTATAGTCTTAATAAAGCCGTTATTAAAATAACTACTATAATTAAATAAATACTAGAGTTTATAGAACACAGGAGAAGTGTACAAAGTACCTTTACTAATAATAAAGTAGTTCTTTATAACTTTTTTAAGTACTTTAATAGCTACAAATATAATAATACTAATTTAAAGAGATTATAGAGCAAAGTTTCGTTAGCGTCTCCTACTCTTTTCACTCTATTAGCCCTTTTTTACCTAGTATACTCTGTACACTACCACCTTAAAAATTACTTTTATACTTTTCTAAAGTACGTATATAACGGGTAAAAGCTACTTAACTACTACTATAAAAGAGTTAAAAAGAACTTTATAAATAATAAATAACTAATTTAGTATATTAAAGAGATTTAAGGCTAGTAACTATATAGTTACTATATAAAGAGTATTAAGTATTTACCTATAGTGTTTTAAACTACTTAACACAAAGGCCCGTCACTATATTCCCTTAGGGACTCCTGCCTTCTTAACTCCAGTACGTCTATTTATATTTTTAAAAATAAACAATAGTTTAGTAACCTTTAAACAGCTAGTATAAGTAATTACCTATAAACTAGCTTTAAGCCCCTTATAATTAAAGAATATAAAGATATAAGTATATATATTATATTAATTAATAGTAAATAATCTAGCTTATACTTATATAACATTACGTTATATATATTTATAGTAATTAACTTTATCTTTTATAACTAACTCTATAAGCACAAGTATTAGTAGAATAAATACTCTAAGTAGTACTTTATACTATATAGATCTAATTACTCCTCTTTTAGCTTTATTAAAACTATATATAACTTAAGAGTATTAGAATATAATAAACTTTCTAATAAGGCACTTATGTATAAAGACTCTATATAGGTTATTTAGTATACGTATACTCTATACTATTAAATAAAGTACTCTTAATAAAAACAAAAATCTTTAAAAGGCTCTAAGGAGATATAGTACTAGTAGTTTAGCTACCCCAGCCCTAAACCACTCTAGCGCTTCTTCTTATCAGCCCACAGTATCTAAATCTCCATCACCCCTAAAACAGCACCTAGTAATACCCTTTTAAGCTATAATACCTATAGTATTAATAAAGTAAAGTAAATTATTAACTATAAGCCATAGAAGAGTAATACGTATACCCGCCCCAACAAATATATTATATTTAACTTTTATCTATATACTAAGGGCTATAGTAGGTTTATATTTATATTAGTATTTACTAACTACGTTTTATAGTACTTATCAAACTACTACCTATATAACTATAGTATAGAAATACTTACTAAAGTCTTTAAAAAGTTTATTTTACTTTTAAAAGTTTAATATAATATTAAGATACTTACTTTTAAGTACAATAGTAAGATTAAAAGGTACTACTACTTTATAAATAACCTCTAGAGGTATAGCAAACGCGTTAAGCCCTCCACTCTATATATATAAAATTAAAATAGTAGTACTAAGTATATTAGTACTATAATTAAAATAAAGGCTTAAATAATATAAAAAGGAGGTAGGCTACTTTATAAAATATAGCCTAATATCTATAAAGTAGTAACCTATTTTTATAACTATATACTTTAAGTAGCTCTTAGTTAAAAAACCCTATATAAAGCACTCTACTAATAGCTCTATAGTAACAAAACTATAAAACTAAACCTTACGTACCTAAAATTATATAGGTATAAGGTATATACCCTTATAGCTAATATATAGCTTAAAAAGAAGTATTTTAACTACTTTTATAACTATACTTTTATAGGCTTCTTTATTAACTATATATTTATAAATTAGTATTATATATAAAACTTTATAACTATAAAAATTATTACTACGTATAACGTTACGTTTAATAAAAAAGAGTACTATAATAGTAACCCAGATTTACTTACTAATAACTATAATAACTTTAACTTTTAAGCTATTACTAAGTAGGTTTAAAAAAACCTTACTATAACTAGCAAAACTAACTTTTAAGTATAGCTCTACCCCTCCTTACTTAGTAAAAAAAATAATAAAGTATCCCCTTTTATAAACTCCCTTAATAATATTTCTAATAAGTTTAACTTAAGCAATACTACTCTTAATAATAATAAATCCTATAACTATAAATACTCCTCTACTCACTTTAAACTCCTACTTACTCCTTCTAACTTACCTATTTTATTCTTTTAAATACTAATTAAAAAAGACTAATACTTAAAAAAGTAAATTATAGCTAAGTTAATAAATAAAAACCTTCTCTTTATAAACCCTTATTAGTTTATATTTACAACTAAACTTATAAACTAAACTACCCTAATAACTTATATACCCTAGTATAAATACATATTTTATAAAACCACTTTCTTAACTAGTACCCTATTATTGTTTTAAAATACTCTATAATAAAGCCACTTCTAGGCTAACTACCTAGTTACTTATAACCTATTAAAAAGGACCCCTAGTATTTAATATACTATAAAAGCGTTCTAAAACACAGATATTAAACACTTTAATAGTAAGATTTAGTTATAAAAAGGGGTTATAAGTACTTAAATTTTATTAAGTAAGCGTAAAGTACTATATTAACTATAAACTAAAGTTCTTACTTTTAGTACCCCCTAGTAAAAGCTCTAGCCCCTACCTATATCTTATTTAAAGGTATTAACTTACCTTTATAGAATTTTAATATAAATAGTTAAAGTAAACTATTTATAAAGCTATTACAAAACTAACTCTTAAAAAGAGGTTCTTAAAAGTACTACTAATAACTCCTAGATTCTAGAATACTATTAGGTATATATATATAAGTTAAATAAATATAAAAAACTCTTTAAAATTAAAGCGCGCTTTATTATACGTAGTAACTAGTAGTTAAAAAACAAGTAAAATACCTATACTTTAATACTTACTAGTATATTATTTTAAATACTTATAGCTATTATAAACTACTTTAATCTTAAATTCTTATAATATAATATAGTAAATATATCTATATAGGTTCTACTTAATAAAAACGTTTATATATAAATACCCCCTAGGTATTAAAAGCCTAAGTATATCCTTAAACTTAATAAAGTACTTTATAGTTTATACTACTTTCTACTTCTATAGTAATACTATTTAAAAGTTAGTTTAAAAGAGCTTAAACTAAAGTGCGTAGTAGGTAAAAATTACTATTAAATATATAGCTATATTATCTTCTTCTTCTATATTAATAACTATGTTTTATACTTCTTTTTTAAATACTATAAAAAGGCCCTTTTATTTATAAAAGCGCTTTAGAAGTAATACTTTTTTAAGGGCAGTAAAGACTTATAATAGTTCTTAGGGATTAAAGTTATTTATAACTATACTATAAAGCGCCTTTAGCTTTTATAGTCCATTTATATTAATAAAGTAATTAAGCGCCTAAAAAAGTAAAGCCTATAAGTAAAATAACTATATACTTTTTTAATTTAATTACTTAAGCTACTTCTTTATAAGGACTCTACTTTATATATAAACGTTAACTATTACTAAAGTAACGTTAGTTTAATTATATATAGTATAATAATAATAAAGCTAAATATAGCCTTTATAATAAACTATTTTATATACTTTAACTATAACCCTAGCCCTAAGTACTTTAAAAAAGCAAAACGAGTAATTAAATACTTTTTTATAAAGTATACTTTTTATTTTAAATTTAGTTATAAAAAAGGTAGCCCTAATAATAGTTTAGTAATTACTTTAAATACTAACTTTACTAATAATACACTAAACTACAAAAGCTTTTAAGTATTTATAATTAAACTTTTTAGTAGCTTTATTAAGTAGTAAGCTAATAAAGAAAATACTATAACTATATTAACAACTAAAGCTAAACTTTTTACTTTCTTTTAAATAACTAAAAAAACTATTTTTATAAACTATTTAATAATTATACTTTATATAAACCTTAATAAATAAACTTTTAGTACTACTTTTACTTCTAACACTACTATAATAAGTATATATATTTAATATAATAATTAATAAATAATTTATTTTATTAATAAAAAAATAGTCTAACTATATATAAAGCTTTACTATATTAATATTTATAACTACTAACTATATTAAAAAACTTAAAAAAGCTATATTAAAGTTAAATATTAACCTATAGTATAGTTAATAGTAGATGGCTTTATAAAGCCACTTACTAGCGCCTACTTTAAACTCTTTTTTAAATAACTTAATATAGTAAATTAAATAACTTAGCTTTAAGTACTTTATAATACTAAGCTTTAAAGTAAACGTTATAAGGGCCTTAACTTTATTAATAAAGAATAAATAAAAGGGATTATAGTTCTTAAGTACTCTAAAAACAGTATTACTCTTTTTACTATAGAGATAAAGGTTTAATAAGAATAATAGAACTATTTAAAATAAGGACTTTAAAGGAATTATAGTTTTAAAGAAGTAAGTTATATAAAAGTAATTATAAAGTAGTTAGAGTATAGCTAATATATAATTTTATTTATAATTAAATTTAATAAGGCCCTTAAGAGGCCTTTATTAAAAAGGCGTATTAAATTACATAGCTTAAAGCCGCTAGTATACTATAATATATAGGTGGATTTTAGTGTTTAAGGTAGTTAATAACTACTTTAGAGTAATGTTTTACTGGCTCTAAAGGCTATAGCTATGTTTAGGGGGTTTAAAGACCTATAATACTATTAAAGTAAAAAACGCATTAATAGCCCTTAAGGCATAGCTTTACATATATACAAATATACACAAAATCTGATAATATATAACTAATTAAAAGTCTAGTTACCTAGACCTATACACAATTTTTTAACTAATCAATTAATTCTCTACCCCTACCTCTTTTTTTTCGTACCTTCTCTAAATGGGTAGGTCAGGTCAGGTAACCCCCCCCCCCCAATGGTCAGTTGAACTGTCACCACAATAAACTCAACATCGGGCAACTTCACAGCGCTAGTCATTTCCCTCTCGTTTCTAAACAGGAAGCTTCTCATTAACTATTTCAACATGGACGAATCCAAGACGATCTACAATCTCCCTGACGATGCAGTCTGGTTTAGTGAGTCCGATAGCCTCTCTGCACTGCATTGAGTCAACTAACAGGTTAACCAGTCACTGGCTGCTCTTCCGGCATGGGCCTGGCCCTGGCAAAGCTCATCGCATCACACCCGACACAGCGTCTCGTGGCCACGGCACGCAACGTCTCCAAGCTAGAGGGCGTCCTTCCAGAAGACGAGCCACGCGTCTTCTTCACCGCGCTGGATGTAGACAACAGCGTCTCCGTCAAGGCCGCCTTCGACGCCGCGGTCGGGAAGTTCGGACGCATCGACGTCGTCGTGAACAACGCGGGCTACGGCCTGATGGGGGACACCGAGTCGTTCGTGGACAGCGACCAGGACATGCAGAAGGCGCGGAGGATCGTCGACACGAACTTCTGGGGCACCGCGCAGGTGTCTGCCCATGCCGTTCGCGTCTTCCGCGACGAGAACCCCAAGAGCGGCAAGATTGGCGGTGTCGTACTGAACGTGACATCTATCGGCGGCTTCGCGGGGTTCCCGGGCAGCTCTTTCTACCATGCGTCCAAGTTTGCCGTGGAGGGTTACACAGAGTCACTGAGCAAGGAAATGCGTCCCGACTGGAACAGTAAGTTTTCCTTCGTTTCGCCATTCGCTTGAAAGCGCAGGTACCGCCCATGGGGCTAACGATGTCCTCGCAGTCCACTTCTGCATCATTGAGCCTGGTGGCACAAAGACCAATTTCGCCGGCGACAGCATGGCGTGGCTCTCGCCTCACCCAGCCTATACGGCTCCAGATACTCCTACGAGATTGCTGGAGGGCTACGTCAAGAGCCCAGATATGCAGGCGACCTGGGCGCCGAGTGAGCATGTTGCGGCTGCGATGTATGAGGTCGTATCTCGGAAGCAGGCCATTCCCCTCAGATTACCCACTGGTGTGCCGGCTTGGAGTGTGATTAAGGCTGAGTGCGAGCAGGTGGAAAAGGCACTGCTCGCCGTAAAGGACTTGAGCTTCGCCGTGGATGATGGGTCAATAAACAAGAGCGGAGAGTTCCTAGCGGAGAGTTCCTGAAGAAAACCTTTTGAGCAGGGTTCAACGTGTTGCGCACGAGGTAAAACCTGTCGGACTTCATGGGCTCCCATCAACTACCTAGTGTGTGACTTCCTTTGGCAGTAGATAGTCCATAGCCTACCTTCAGTGTTGAAATTTACCCGTCGACGTTAGATATAGAGCCCATCACATATGAATGTCAAGATCCATCACCGTTATCAAATAACTGAAGTCTTGACTCCCGGCAGAGATCGCGGAGATAGATGCGACTACAGTAACGTGGGACTGCATTTCGCCAATATCTCTGAGAGTCACGTGATGTCGCGAGATCAACGCCAAAAAATCGCGCGGCAACCCCCTGCCGGCCGAACATCACTTGAACAGAACTATGGGCTGAGGCTGCCAGGGCGACTGCAGAGATGATTGACAACTTCATAGTTAAAGGCTGGACACTGAGAAATCGAGAGACGGGGGAGCACAAAAGGTATCAAAATGACGAGACGGGGCTTAGGACAAAGTAGTGAGTTATCGGAATCTGACTAGCTACTTATACAAGTTTGGTGACGACCATCGTCCACCAGGATATCATACCCCCAGACATTTCGGAAAGTAGGGCTGGTCTTCCGATCAGGCAGCTTGATATTCTTACAGAATGCTTCTCGGTACTTGGCTATGCTCAAAAAGCGCCACAACTTCAATGGCCTCAAGGATTCACATTGAGAGGGTGGGAGCGCTGACGGATAATAGAAACTGGCCTGGGTCACAACATTGAAAGGGCCGAAAAGGTTCCTCAGGCAATTGCTCCAAAATG
This sequence comes from Colletotrichum brevisporum, assembly GCA_030770045.1. NCBI lineage: Eukaryota > Fungi > Ascomycota > Sordariomycetes > Glomerellales > Glomerellaceae > Colletotrichum > Colletotrichum brevisporum. The sequence goes on along the minus strand of JAUGSI010000001.1, from coordinate 9,200,198 downwards.
GAGTTTTAATCACATAGATTGATCAAAGGCACACACAGCTGCAAAATGATTGGTCCCGGCGGAGGTTACATCCCGAGTAACACGGCAGCAGCATCGTGGTAGGTGCTCGGGATATTTAGGCAGAAGTGTCGCATCACGAGCCACAGCAATCTTTGTGGGAGACACGGATAGATATGAACTGCAATTAGGCATTCTTGCCCTTGTGTCCCAATCAGGAGGAATCTCTTGCATGACTTGGGTATCTTTCCTAAAGGACTAAATTGTCGAGTTGGCACGGGAGGTTCTACCGATAGTCCAGGCCAATCCGTCGGTTAAATTTCACGGGCCAGCATTCCGTCCATTGGAATTTCAATATCGCCTTCGACTTCAAACTTCGCCCTGCAGAGTCTTTTTCCGTCTGGTTTGATTCAATAGTACCTCGAGTGGTGTTACCTGATACCGCAAACACATTGAAGTGATCCGCCCATTCATGTGCCAAACATACGCCGACGTCGCAAGGCTTCGGTGCCTTTGACGGAGCAGGAAAATAGGTTGGCTAGACCCTTTTGAATGCAGGTGACCTGGGTAAACCCTGAAGAAAACGCCATGTTGGAAATGCAAGGAGGCGGGGAGTTGTAGCGCCTGCATGGAGGGTGGCCGAATGACTGGGGCGATCCATCATCAGGCACGGCTCCCGGGTATTCAGGTGCCTTTCAAGGCTGGAAGCCTGTGAATTACAGAGGCTTGAGAGTTCGGTTGAAATGCGGATCTTACCATGCTTGGAGATAGGTAGATGTAGGTATCACCATCTCGGGAAATGTAGTCCAAGCTCCGAGCAGACATCCTATGGAAAGAGAGCTTGCACACATTGTAAGAAGAGCATTTTGAACGAGCTCTTTATCATCGAGAGAGTTGCTTTAATTCTCACCTTACGTGGGATTGAACGATGCCGATAGTTCAAACGTATTGGTCTCCTTACATTCCCAGTGAACCTTGAATTCAGGTAGCCTTGAGCTTCCTGATTCGGACGAGCCCGGCATTTGATTCGATGTTGCATCTTGTCCTCGGGGCTACTTGCTTCCAACCTGAATCTCTGTTGGCTCCATGTTGCGCGGCTTCCTATCAAGAGCACGGCCGTGGAATCTCATGGATGTGTTGGTAATGCAAAACATGCCGAGAAACAGTTGCATACGTCTTGAATTATACAAACAACCTTCTACATCCAACCTCCCTTTCAAATAAGAAAAGCTCTCTCTAGCAGGTCACATCAAGCTTGCATCTGCTGATACGAGTGTAGTGTTATCGGTACCGGGTATTGAGCGATGGCCATCATGTCTCAATTCGTAAAAGAGTCAGTCAGTCGATAGTTCTCATTCAAGCGAGCCCGCAAAACCTACCTACCCTGAGTTGGCTTTAGATAGTGTTCGTGATACGAAATGCTCGCACCCACGGAAAGTAGTGATAGCCATTCGGCTGCGTAGACAGGTTTAGAATCAATCCCTATCCTTGACTGATCCGTGTGTTTTACGCAGGGCGCATAGCTTTCCCCTGATTGGCAGCTGTATCTGGACATACAATTGAATCATTTATTTCCGTCTACGAATGCGAAACTTTAACTCTGATGAGCACGGTCGACTAGGAGCTACCCAGCCGGACTACGACGTCCGCAAAGGCAAGATGCACTTTTCAGGCATGCTGAGTGGGCTGTTCCGCCGCCCATGAGTCGTGAAGCCGCGTGAGAATGGGGAGATAGGCATCGAGGCTGCATTGGTATCCCATGTCCCGAAGGAAACCTTGCTGACGGAAAGGCTCCGATAATCAGGCGAGTGCCCGCCGTTTCTGCCAAAAGCCTAAAAGGTCTTTTCCGATGTTATGTTATCGGTGCTCGCTTTCTCCTGGCCCAGCATGCGCCCTCTCCTCGTCCTTCTTCCCCCGTGCGCCATGCCCCCAGTCCAACTCTCGATGGCAGCTGGACTTGCGACACCAGGACGATGGCACAAGATGCTGGCCCCGTTGGGGCCTTCCCGCCTCCGCCTGGAAAAGTGCCCAACTTCGATCAGCCGGAGGACCTGGGGAGGACGACCCTCGTGATCGCGCTGTCGGCGATGACCGGTATCGTTACCATAGTGTTCGGCCTGAGAAGTTACGCCAAGGTAGCCCTGACACCCCAGTGGTTCATGGAAGACTGTGAGTCTTGACCTTGCACTCGCACGATTTTCACGGCTCCGAGGTGACAACTAACGTGATTTAGGGACCTGCTTGGCCGCATACGTAAGAGCTCAGGTGTTTTACCTGTCCTGATCCACGCTGAAGGACTCGCAGTTTCTATGGATACCATACATCAGTACGGTATTCGTTAGTAAGGCAATCTCCGTTCTGAACCGCTTCCCGTTCGAATAACTGAGAAACCACGCAGTGGCGCAATACGGAGAAGGATATCATGAGTGGGAAGTGTCGAAAGACGCGTACAGGCAGATTCTCCGGGTATGATAAATGGTTGACGAGGACCGTTGCGTCGTTCTGTGCTCTAATGCGACGCAGTGGCTTTACATCGGCTCGATTCTGTACTGCCCAGCAGCCTACTTCACCAAAGCAACGCTATTACTCCTCGAAGCTCGAGTCTTCGCAGTATACGAGAAAGTCGCGAAGGCAATATCGGTTTTCGTCCTCGCGCTCCCGCTCGCGTATGCGCCGATCATGCTTTTAAAGGTCCTTGTCTGTATACCTGTCCAGGCAGCTTGGGACTCGGATGTAAAGCCTGCGCAGTGTCTCAACCAGAGGAAGGTCTTCATCTCCGACATGTGCTTGGGACTCTTCATCGACCTCGTCATTCTCGTCCTGCCTATCCCGTTGACGTTCTCGCTCCGTATGCCCGTCCGCACAAAAGTCAAGGTCGTGGCTTTGCTGAGTGCTGGCGGTGCAGCGACCGGTGTCTCAATCTTTCGACTGTACAAGTCGATCCAATTCCTCAAGCCGGCGGACCAGACCGAAGGATTTGTGCTGTTGGATATTACAACGTAAGTGTCGCTATTGTTTCATGACTGAACGCGTGTGAAGCTGTTTCTGACCGTGAATTCAGGGCGCTGGAGCTAGCAATCGGACTGGTCTGCGCATGTGTGCCTAACATCAACCTCCTCGTCGCGCACATGCTAGACTATCGTGAACACCCCAATCGGCCACGAACAGCCAGCAGCGACGCCAGAAAAAAGAGCAAACGGTTATCATCTGATGCTTTTGTGACCGATATCTCAGTGCGAGGAAGGCAAGAATATCCGATGCCAACGGTATCAACCAACTTAGCAGCCTTAACAAGAACGGTCGACGATGATATATGGTGCTATAGCACTAGAGCAACATCGGTGGATGGGAGACGCGAGGGTTGGCTAGGGCATCGAGATGAGGGGAAAGCAGCAGCTGATATTGAAGCGCATTCGGCCCAGATGAGTGCCGCGCTTGAAGCTCGTAGGGATTGGGAGGAGACCTGGAACAAAATGCTACCTCCGGATCAGACTGAAGGTCGCCGTCGAGGTTAACTAGTCCGCATAGAAGGTGCCTTTGTAATGATTGAACGCAACACACCCAGACAAAGACTAATCTTCAGCAAGAATTCGAGGCTGAAGGTTTCGATAGAGATTGGCAACGGTGACCGAAGTCCAGCTGATGGGTTGCTGACTTGGATGAGGCGAACGGTCTTCTCCGAAGCTCCTTTTGCGGGGGCCCGCACGTGTGCGTTTGAATAGAATTTTGCTTTGGGTGTTACAACTACCCAAAGTTCCTTGCACTTACAAATCTGGGAGCCCATCAAAACCAGGACAAACCGAAAACCAACTGCTGCTCGCCACTTTCCATCTGCCCTTTAGCAGTAGGGTCGCACATGTCCCTCGGTCCATTCCCAGAACCTTTGAGCAGTACCATTACCTCCCTCCTTGACAGACTTTGTTGCATCAACCAGATCCTTTCTAATTGGGAATATTCTTCCGAATGGCACCACTGTACAAGACGGTCAGCAAGAATCGGGAAATTGACTGAGCCATTAAAGCTGAGTCAAATGGCCATGCATACTCACCCCAACTTGTAGTATCCTCAGTCGTTATGTTAGGAGACAACCCCGCATACAACTGAGTGCATGCACCGTTAATGGGCGGATAACCCAGGAGCCCGATGAGAATTGTCATGACAAGGCCCTCGTCCCGGAAGAGCTCCGACTTGAGGTTCCCCGGGTTAACCGCAACGCTCACAACGCCATCCGCCTTGTGACGATTGGCGTACTCGACGGCGTGGAGCCAGTTTCCGACCTTGATGAAGCCGTATCTCATCGACGCCGGCCTGTCGACGAAGGTGGTCTCGAGCTCGTCCATCGGCATGGCCACGGACGGCAGCCCGAAGATCTCCGTCGCGGAGGAGGAGACCCACACGACCCGGACCGTGCCGGGCGGCTCCACCTTTGCCGTCGCGGCCAGGACGGGCGTAAGCAGCTTCGTGAAGAGAAAGGTGCCGAGGTTGTTGACGCCGATATGGGCCTCGTGGCCTTGGGCCGTTCTCGTGGGGCCTTGCGGGCCGGCGAGGATGCCGGCGTTGTTGAAGAGGACATGCAGCTTGGTTTCCTGCGAGAGGAAGCGGTCGACGGACTGCTTGATGCCGCTCAAGTCGGCGAGATCGAGATGCAAAAAGACGATTGATCCCTTCGATGACGGCGCCGAAGCTTTGATCTCGTCGATGGCATTGTTCGCCTTCGCTTCTGACCGAGCGGCGATGTATACTCTGGCATGCTTGGCGTAGAGCATTCGAGCTAGCTCTTTGCCGACGCCCGTGTTGGCTCCTGTGACGATGCAGACCTAGACGCAAGCCGCATCGCGGCGTCACCAAACATGATCTGGGGCTGCATAAGAGGCGCGTCGGAAGAGGGGCCGTACCTTGTCATGCAGGTCCGGAAGGCTGCCTCCCGTAAACCGAGGCTTCGGGGGATACAATTGCGTCCAGGCGCTCCGAGAGAGCCAATATCCCATTGCGTCGATTAAAGCCACGCGTGGCTCGCAATATGATGGTTTGCGGTGGAGGTGAGAAGTTAGGCAATTCCGGGATATCACGAGGAAGATGCGTGGTGATGTCGAAACTTCAACTTTGCAGGGGGAACTTTGCATCTATTTTATACTCGGCGACCCCACTCAGGCCAAGATATGAGGACGGCAGTCCAGCTATATCAATTCTCAGCTCATTGGGTGTATTCACCAAGCCTTCATGAGGCGGAGAACATGACAAGCAAGCAAGCCGACGCGGCTGAGGAGCGTCCGGGCTCCTTCATGGGTCCGACATGATTCTTTCCAGATGGATCTGATTGGTCACATTATCCAATCTGGGGAGCATCAGCCTCGGGTTTTCCAATACATCGGCTCGGGGAAAGGACGCTTCTGTTGATTTGGCCGCCTCGCAACGACGAGAGATGTGAAGGCTTCAGGATGCCAGGATAAAGTCCAGTCGAAGCATGTTAGCGAATGAGATCTTTGACCCCGCCATAGAATTTCAAGAATCGTGGCTTTCGGCAAGAACTCAGTCCTCGAGGTGGCGTTATCTCCGCTAACTCCAAGATGATGCCGGGTTGTCTGCGGCACAGGATTCGGCTTGCAGATCCACTCGGGGCTCGGGTCATGATTTGGGAGAGTGCCCGAACTTCGGGACTTTGAAATGCTTTCACGGGCAGGGGAGGACTAATCACGGTCAGCCTAACTGCACGGCATGGCTGCTGATTGGATGAGTTTACTGACAAAGGGCACGAAATGGTCAAGCTTGACCATGACATGTCAATCGGATCTTCAGTTAAGATGACTGCATATGAAGTTCAGGGAAGCCCAATTGGACCCAAGGAAGTACTTTTTCAGTCGGATGTTTCCGGTGCCCACATGCAACCTATCATCCTTCCCGACTTCAGCCTGGTGAAGATAATGCTACTCTTACAACATGGTTACATAACCAGAATTAGAATTCCTCGGGGCTCTTGCCGTTGACGTAGGACCAAAGACGGCTGAGCTGGTGGACCTGCTTGACGCTGATATCGCCGTTGATGCCGTGGTGCTCGGCGTGGTGCTCGTTCTCGTACTGGCCGTCCTTCAGGTTGCGAAGCCTGTTGATCTGCTTGCGGTCGTTGAAGACGTTGACCTCCGCGGCCATGAAGGTGCCGGGCAGCGGGGATCCGTCGCCGTTCTGCTGGACGCGGGTGAGGCTCCTGTCGAGCGGGAACATGTTGTCCAGGTAGTGCTGGTTGAACTGGTGTCCGGCGCCGGGGCGCACGAAGAGGGCACCGGCGTACGAGTTCCACGCCTTCTGGAGCTTGTTGTTCTCCTTCATCTGCTTCTTGTTGAGATGCTTCTTGCCCTCGGTGCGGTGGGAGAGGAGGCCGGCGTTGAGGTTGAGCAGGACGGCGCGGTCCTTCTGGTCAGCTGTCGCCTGCTTGAAGTGCATGACGCCCCAGCGGGAGACAAAGTCCATGGAGTTGGCGTAGTGCTCGACGTGGCGGATGGCGCGACCGTGGGGGTCCTGCTCCTCGCCGTTGTGCTCCTTCTTGTGCGTGCGCGGGTTGTTGAAGTGGTTGGCGGCGTTGCCGAAGGTGTAGATCTCCAGCTTTTGGAGGACGTCACGGGGGTGCTGGTTGATGAGCCAGTCCAGGATGATGCTGCCCTCAATGCCGCCCTGCGAGTGGAGGAGCAGGACGACTTTCTCATTCTGGGGCCTCAGAAGGGCCTCGGAAATGATGGCAAAGCATGCCCTGGTGTCGGAGGTGCCAAAGTACAGGCAGCGCTCAAGGAGACACTGAATGACATCGAAAATGATGCCCGAACTGGAGCGGATGTCAGCGAATGACCAGAGCAAATTCGACGAGTGCTGAAGGGAATGTGGACCTACGTCTTGTTGTGTACGCCCGTGACTCTCCGATGGAAGGTCAACGAGATACGGTCGATGTTGCTTCGCAGCCAGTGCTTACTGTCCGCTTGTTAGCAAAGTTACAGGTAACAGAAAGGCTGCGAGACAACCTACCCGACCGCAACGCCGTTGAGGAAGATCCATTGCTCGTTGGGGTGCTCCTGGTCCCACTGAGCGGCTTCGGGAAAATCGGTGGACTGGATATATCCAGACGGCATGAAGCCGTTGAGACAATAGCAGACGAAGTAGTTGAGGGTGACAAAGCCGATGATGTAGGCCGTCAAGATGTTGAAGGAGACGAATGACAGGAATGGCAAGGAGAGGAGGAAGGTCGCCTGGGTGACGAAAAGGATCGCGTGGAAGGTGATGTCACGGATGTTGGCCAGCGACGGGTAAAGCTCATCGAGAGGGCCGGAGTGGAAGTATCTCTGGGCATAGGCCTCAATGCGGCGGGTCAAGCGACTAATGACGAAGCCGGAGCAATCATAGATGTTGTTGTTGAGCTGGAACGGGCGGGCGTTGTCCTGGCTCCAGAGAGGAAGTACGATGCCCGGAAGGAAGATGGCATTCTTCATGAACAGGATGATGTCGTCAAACAGAAGCTTCCACGGGGGACCGGTGTAGTAATCCGGCTTCCTGACCTCGAGTCTGCGGAGCTTGTCCTTGATGGCGCGGACGGGGCCGTCCTTTCGGAGTAGGGATCCCAGGGGGACTGGACGGACGGCGTCGGCGACGACCTTCTGCTCGCCCAGGTCCCTTGGCAGGGAGTGATACACGTTGACCGAGGCAGACATTTTGAGGTAGGGAAAAGGGGGAGAGAGGTGGGGAACGGGAATTCTCTTGGAAGTCAGGAAACCAGGCGAAAGATAACCTGAAGGCGATATGGTGGCTTATATCTCTTTTGGGCGCAGCATATCCGCACAAATCCTTCCCCAAGATCTTAGTACCTAGTTGGCGTGGGAAGCAGGAAGAAGGAAGGAGGGAGACGATCCTGCAGTGGAATGTAGAGACGGACAGAACTTGTGTTTCTTTCTCACATGCCTTCATTCCTACTTTCACGTGTTGAAATGCGTCTCTCAAACTCTCCATTACTACACGTACCATTCTCCGCCATGAACATTTGCCTTGTGGCGCTTGGAATTAAGGTTTGCACCAATATAAGATTCGCGGCCTCCTCGCCGTGTGCGGCGAAAGGGATGGTGATCACGATATTGCCATGCATCTACCATCAGTAGTACATATTTCGCTTCCTATTATTTCCAATCAGTCTTCGAGGTATTCGTCGCCTTCTCTCTCGCGCTCTCATTATCTTCGTCCTACTTCCTCCTCTCGCTGTCGTTTTCTTCATTCTGCGTCTTTACATGTAGGTACGGATACGAACCCGAGGAAGCAATGCCAATTTCCAAACTAGCAGCGCGCTTCGGGCTGACGACTAGCCCGTTTCTTCTTATTGCTCTCATGGGAAAAGATTCCCTCGAATGTCTCGGAGCAGCGCAGGTCTCCAAACTTGGCACCTCCACACGTCCCGCGAGGGAGAGCTCAGCCCGAGACTATCCGCACATCTGCTTGCGGGCCGCTAGCCATCCCGCTAGGGTCCTCCCATTTGCTCAAAGCTTCTGAGGCTACGTGACAGAAGCTCCTGGTCCAATCGGACTTGCACCCCAGTGTGCTGACATGAGACATCACCGGCCAAGGGTCCGCGCTCCCTGCCGTTCAGGCTTACCGTTGAAGCCCCTTGGCCACCTTCGTCGCCGAAAGAGGTCTTGCGAAGGAGAAGAAGGCATGTGGGACCCGAAGGAAAATGAAACCATGTGGCATCAAACGGTGTGCTGTGACTCGAGGGGTAGCGTTGACAGGACCAATCGTCTTGACGCGTTTGTTTTGGACCCCAGTGATGTTTACCATTCCCAGCCACGGATCGAATATCCCAGGGGGAATTCGCTCCTTTCCGAGAGGCAGAAACTAGTTCAATTCGAATAACTCGTACCCCGGTTCTTTCACACTTCTCGATTTTTATCCCACTTAACACCGCAGAATCTCTTTAGAGGGAAAATCCTGCCAGTAATTTGCGAGCGAGACTTTGGTGCGACAAGAAAAGCCATTGCCTCCTTGTGGTGCACTCACAAAGGCAGCAACTCCCTACATATGCTCGCTGTAGCCATTGTCGAAGGATCAAGGCGCGATATTTCCAACTGATTTAGCTGCAGTCGGGAAATACTCAAAGATAGAGGAGAAATGAAGTGGTGTTTCTGGAGAATAAAAAGCACATGCCAGATGTGAGATCGATCTCTCCAGAGACATGCGAGCAAGCCATATGGGGAAGTCCCGCTGATGAGAAGCATTCTTCTCAAAAGTGCGACACGCTGGGCGCAGCTGAGATGTCTGGTTGAGGAGCCGCCATGTCTCTGATCCCGTAGTGGAGGGGGGATCAGGTCGACTGAGAGGGATTGAGAGGACGGTTGGTGCCGATGCCGAGCAAGAGACCCTCCGCATTCGGTAGGCATACGAACATTGCTCCTCACCAACGATGCGACTTCAGGGCCCTCGGAGAGGCATGTGAAGGACCTCCTAGAAGAGCGGGAAGGGAGTTCCCGTAGCGACATCTCAGACGATCTTCATCAACTAGAATGCCGGTTTAATTGTGCCCATCTGGGGAAGCATTCCAATCTGTGGTTCGGGTAGAAGACACTGCAAGAAAGCCGGATGTTAGTCTTTATAAATGCCGAGCATCCCTGGCACCTTGATGGCTACCGGCTCTGGACTGTTCATCTCCTTACCCAAGTCAGGTTTGGGGTTCTAGAACGGCGACTACTATTCCTTATTCTCTCTTGCCGCAGGGCTGAACACATGTCCGGTATCGACATGGAGTACAACGGCCAACCCAACGGCCACAACGGCGAGAACGGCACGGACGGGCACATGCGGAACATTGAGCCCCGCGAGGAGTACGACCGATTCGAGGAGGACTACCCCGAGTCGTCGGATCCGTGTGAGGGTTTCGGCAAGCGTGCCGGCAACTTTGACCCCGTCACCGGCACATACCCTCGCATCTCCCGTCCCGTCGAGGTCATCCGCCCGTCTTACGACTGCGTCGTCATCGGCTCCGGCTATGGTGGCGCCGTCGCCGCCAGCCGTATGGCTCGTGGCCACAAGTCCGTCTGTCTCCTGGAGCGCGGCAAGGAGAGATGGCCCGGAGAGTTCCCCACCGACAGCATCCCGGCCATCAAGGAGCTCCACATGACCAACGCCGCCACCGACGGAGTCATCGGCCGCATCGGCAAGGCCGCTCTCGGCCACGACCCTACCGGTCTCTACCACCTCTACGTCGGTGATGGCCAGAACGCTTTCGTCGGCAACGGTCTCGGTGGTACCAGTCTCCTAAACGCCAACGTCTTCCTCGAGGCCGACGAGAAGACCCTCGACCTTCCCATCTGGCCCAAGGACATCAAGGGCCAGGGTCTCAAGGACTGTAAGTCGTTCCCATTTCAACCTCCCTCGTCAACTGAAACTGACGACAACTAGACTACGAGCGAGCCCGCTCCGTCCTTGAGCCTGAGCGCTACCCCCAGGACTACCCGAGGCTCCACAAGCTGGACACCCTCGAGAAGCAGGCCAAGCTCATGGGCTGGGGCGACAAGTTCTACCGCGTGCCCCAGACCACCCGCTTCAGGGACGGCGACAACAGCACCGGCGTCTCCATGAAGGCCTCGACCCTCACCGGCCAGGACACCACCGGCCTCAACGACGGCAGCAAGTCCACCACGCTCGTCAACTACCTGTCTGACGCGTGGAACTGGGGCGCCGAGATGTTCTGCCAGTGCGAGGTCCGCTACGTCACCAAGGCGGTCGACCGCGAGGGCTACATCGTCCACTTCGCCTGGCACGGCGGCAAGCGCGCCAACTTCAAGGACATCTTCCACGAGGACCTCATGTGGGTGCACGCCAAGGAGCTCGTCTTCTTTGGCGCAGGCAGCATCGGCACCACCGAGATCCTGCTCCGCAGCAAGAAGATGGGTTTGGAGATGAGCAAGGACGTCGGCCACGGCATGAGCGGCAACGGCGACATCCTGGCCTTCGGGTGAGTTTCTCCCAGATCCGTCACTATCACGAGCTTCGCTGACCGTTGTTCCCAGCTACAACACTAACGAGTACGTCAACTCGATCGGTCGCCCCGACCCCCCGCCCAACCGCCCTGTCGGTCCTTGCATCACGGGTGTCATCGACTGCCGTGACCAGGAGAACCCTCTCGATGGCTTCGTCATTGAGGAGGGTGCCGTCCCCGCCGCTCTGGCTCCGTTCTACGAGATGATGCTTTCCCACCTGCCCGGCCGCATCTTCCCGAGCAACCTTAAGCTCACCGACAAGATCGGTCACGTTGCTGCCGCTGCCAGCAGCAGAGTCTTGGGACCTTACTCCCGCCTCTCCGCCACTGAGAAGACCCAGTGCTACCTCATCATGTCCCACGACAGTAAGTACCATCTTCAAGCTCAACCTCTCACTGTGACCTGTCTCTGACATCCGACTATAGGCAGCCAGGCCACCATGACTCTGGTCAACGACAGGCCCTTCATCAACTACTCTGGTGTCGGAAAGTCTCAGAGGGTCAAGAAGCTTTCGGGCTATCTGTCCAAGATGACCAACCTCATCGGCGGTATCTACGTCGACAGCCCCTTCTACGCCGCCTTCGGCGAGAAGGAGATCACCGTCCACGCCATGTAAGTTGCCCTCTCTTCGGATCCCACCATTGGTCGGAGCTACTCTAACGCAACGTAGCGGTGGTGCTCGCATTTCCAACAACGACACGGGCGAGAACGGAGGTGTCAACGCCAACGGCCAGCTCTTCACCGGCCAGACCGAGGAGGTCCACAAGGGTCTCGTTGTTTGCGACGGTACCATCGTCCCTGCCGCTCTCGGTGTCAACCCGTTCGCCACCATTACTGCCCTGGCTGAGCGCTCCGTCGAGAAGATTGCTGAGGAGTTTGGCATCGATATCGACTACAAGAGGAAGAACGGTGAGTCTCATTCCGGTCAAACTTTCAGATTCATCAGACACTAACGACCCATCCACAGGCCCTCTCAACCTCTTCGGCAAGCCTGCCCACACTCCCCAGCACGATGTCAACATGGACGTCGAGAGAGTTCATGAGATCATCCAGGCTGCCAGAGTCGACCAGACTTCCGGCGTCGCCTTCAGTGAGATGATGGACGGATGGATCCACATCGGCGAGGATGCCAAGGACTTGTCCTTTGAGCGTGCCTTCACTGCTGCCCGTGGCAAGGGAGAGTACAGCCGCTTCTTCTTGACCGCGCGCTCCTGGAACACCCACAACCGTAAGCAACCTCTCGTCTCTCTTCGTCCCTCTCCTTGTCCTCGCTTAGAAGTCCAACATGATGCTGGCCCCCTGCGCAGTTGTCAACGACAAGGAGCACCAGGCCACCTTGACCGGAACCTTCACCTGCCCTCAGCTCGGCGGAACCTGCATGGTCCAGGGCGGCAAGTTCCAGCTCTTCAACGACGACCCCAGGGCTCCCGACACCACCAACCTCACTTACAACTTCACCGTCGCGTGCCCTAACGGCAGGAACCTGCACTTCAACGGTTACAAGGTCGTCAACTCCAACGTCGTCCTCAACCCCCTCAACCTGTGGAAGGCCACCACCACCCTCTACTGCACCATCTCCGAGCTCGAGGAGATGGACTTCAAGGGCCAGCCTCTCCCCCAGAAGGTTGTCGGCAAGGGTATCATCCACATCCGCCCCTCCGCGTTCCTCAGCGAAGTCACGACCATGGTGCCCACCGGAACGACCCTCTACGACCGCGTCACCTCGACGGCCAACTTCCTCGGCTACTTCACCGCCAAGGCCGCTGGCGCGTTCCTCACGCCCTTCATCCCCATGCAGTGGCCCAGCCTGCCGTTCAACAACTACGAGAACCTCACCGCGCCCAACGCCACCATCACCGTCACCGCCAGGGACAACATCAAGTCCAAGCTGGTCATGTGGAACCCGGCTAGCGGCCCGCAGGGCCAGGGCTTCTCCCCGGAGGAGGCCCCCATCATCTTCATGATCCCCGGCGCCGCCGTCGACCACCAGATCTTCTCGCTGCCCACCATCAAGAACAACGCCGTCAACTACTACCGCGAGAAGGGCTTCCGCGTCTACTCCATGACCCACCGCGTCGGCAAGACGGTCGTCGCCCAGCAGAACTGGACCCCCTACGACGCGCGCCGCGACATCCACGCCGCGCTCGAGGAGATCCGCCGCCGCCACAACATCGAGACCAAGCCCGACGGCAGCGGCCCGAACAAGACGCTGTACGTCATCGGCCACTGCGCCGGTTCCGTCGCGCTCTCCTGCGGTCTGCTGGACGGCACCATCCCCCGCCAGTGGCTCAGCGGTGTGACCGCGTCGCAGGTCTTCATGAACCCGACCTTCGCCAAGGTCAACTGCATCAAGGCGTCCATGCCCATCAGCCCGGCCTGGCTGTACAGCCTGTTCCAGGGCAACTGGTTCGACTGCTCCAGCTCGCCCCAGGACGGCTACGTCCAGCAGGCGCTCAACCAACTCCTCCGGTTCTACCCCGTCGGCCGCCGCGACGAGATCTGCAACTCCGTCGTGTGCCACCGCAGCTCCCTCGTCTTTGGCCGGTAAGTCTAGCCTCTTGACTCGTGACTCTTTGTTTCCATACGCTAACGTCCTTGCAGTCTCTGGTCTCACAAGAACCTGAACGAGGCCACCCACTCCCAGCTCGAGAACTTCCTCGGCGGCACCTCCATGGCCAGTCTCCAGTACCTCATGAACACCGGCACGACCAGCCACGTCGTCGACACGCAGGGCAACAACCTCGTGACGCCGCAGAACCTCGCCCGCCTCAAGGGCCTGCCCATCTTCTTCTTTTCCGGCTCCGAGAACTCGGTCTACCTCCCGGAGAACACCGACACCTCCTTCACCGCCCTCAGCGACGCCAACGGCGGCCTCTTCTACGAGCGCCAGGTCTTCGAGGGCCGCGGCCACCTCGACGCCTGGATGAGCTCCACCGCCCACCAGGACGTCTTCCCTCGCGTCCTGAACCACATCAACAACGTCCACGAGGGCAAGTACGCCAGCTTCAGCAAGGAGATCTCCAAGCTCAAGTCTGCCCGGTAATCGAGCGTAGGATTTGGATGCAGGGTGACCTCAGCCGAGGTGATATCACACAGTCTGGCAATGCCAGCGACAACTAACCTTTTCTTTGTCTGAAAACGTTCAAAAGTCATCATCTTTCTGATGGATTCGAACTGTTCTTGACGTTTGAAATGTTTTTCATGTACCAACAGAATCATCTTTAACTCTAATAACACCATTAATACCCAATGTGATGTCTCCTCCGTTGTCCTTTGGTGGTCACCTACTGTGCTTGAATGTATTCAGCAGCACCTAGAAAAGAGAGTAGCAAGAGACATGAGAGTCGCGTGTGTAAAAGGGGCTGGCCACACTGTTTTGGAGTCAATGATCCTGCAGCAGAAATAGCTTACGATTGATCGTATAAAATCTTCAGTCTACATATGTGGCGTCTAAATACACGTGGATACCATCAAATAAATCCCCCGTCAACATGCCCTGGCTGGCCGGGTGGAATGACATACTCTCCCTGTACTCCCTGTGTCCCCTCCCTTGCATCGGTCTCTGACGTCTGCTCGCTTTCACCGGACTGCAGTTCATGATGCGCCTGCTCCTGCTCTACATGCAACTGCTGCGCCTCGTCCTGCTGAGGCTCCGGATCCCTGAACGGATCCAGCAGCACATGCGTCTGGTCGTCCTGTTGCTCATTCGGCAAATAAAGCTGCGGCGGATGCTCCCCAAGCGGCCGAGGCCGCCGGTATGGTTCGTATCGATCTCCGCTCAAATCTTGCCTCGGCTCGTCATCGACTACCTCGTGCTCTTCCTCCCGTCGTTGCTCGGGGACCTGAAACCAATCCGCCCCCGTGTACGCCGTGTCCTCCACGCCCTCGACTGACTCGACCCCCATCCTCTTCCCGTGGGTGCCCGCGATGCTCCCGTAAAAGTACCTCCTCCCGAGCTCCCTCACCTTCCTCTCCCTCTCCCCGGAGTCCAGCTTCGACAGGCCCTCAAAGTCCTCGAGCATGCGGCTCTCATTGAGGTAGTACATGGCGCCCGCGATGCTGCGCGGGTCGACGGGCATCTCGGGCCACCGGATGAACAGGCTCGCGACGACGGTGGCGAGCATGAGCGCGAGTATGGTCAGGCTCACGCGCGCGCAGACGTTGTGGGACGTCAGAGTCTGCGTGAGGTTGTACGGCACGTTGGCGAACAGGATCGGCAAGAACTCGGCGAGGATCGACATGAAGGCCGCCAGCATCAGGACGACGTTGCCGTCCTTTATGGCGGCATAGATGCCGTAGAAGCCGTTGGTCGGGCGGGTGAGGAGGATGGAGCGCTCGGGAGGCTGGGAGCGGCGACCCATTCGGTGGTAGGGGCTGATGATTGCGATGCCTGGGTGATTTTATCGTCAGCGACAGGTCACGAAGGTCAGTGATTGCACATTGTGAGACTTACTGACGAAGATGGACTCCCAGCAGAAAATAATAGTGACGCCCAACGCCGCGAAAAAGAACCGAACTCCGAACGTCTGGCTGTCCATGAAGTCCTTGAAAGAAGTGCGCGTGTGCAAGGTGACGTGGTAATACAGGATGATGATAAATAATGCAGTCAGAAAGAGTATGAACAGAAGCCGCCACCAGAAGGTGAGCGCGATGAAGGGCACCGGCTTGCGCAGCTTCGGCCTCGGAGCCTGCTGGTGCTCCCCGGTGAGCTCGTCGTCCACGGGCAGCGCCCCCGACGCCGCCGCACCGTCATGCAGACCGCGCGCGTCATCGTCGTCTTGGTTTACGATGCCGTACTCATCGCGGCCCTGGCCGTTCCGGAAGTACCCGAACGCGTACCGCTTCTCGGCCATGGCTCGCTTGCCGGCCTTGAAGTCGAGGTGGTGCGAGCGGATGCCGGCGTTGCGCGCCAGCGAAGATATGCCCGCAATGCTCCAGGGGTTCGCGTGCAAGCCCGTGTCGAAGTTGCGGAGGAAGTAGAGCAGGACGAGGAGGAAGACGATGATGAGGGCGAGGAGCGCGACGAGTGCGTGGGCGGACGCCTTCGAGACGCCGAGCGCGATGCCGCAGCCCTCAATGGCGGAGATCTTGCAGCTGCCGTGGAGCTTCATGCCAATGGCCTCGGTCGCCAGGGGCGCCAACATGGAGGAGCACCAGATCATGAGCGTGGTGATGAGGGGGACCGGGTGGCCCTGGCCCAGGACCTCGAAGGGCGCGAGGAAGCCCTTGAGACCGTCGAATTGGAGGGTCATGCTGTTCCGTCCCAGGGCACCGCCGCCCTGCGCCAGGGCATAGAAGGGCTGGTAGAGCTTCGCGTTGAGGTCGATGACTCGGAGGGGCACGGCGATCATGACGGCGAGGATGACGGGGAGGAACTTGCCGACGAAGTAGTCGGCGCCGGTGAAGGAGAATTTCTCGACCGCAGTAATGATGATGTCGGGGCTGCCGGTGACTGTGGGCGTTGAGGTGGACGTCATGACGACGGTCGAGGGCTTCCTCGTCGAAACGCGGGTGGTGGGCTTGGGTGTCGACGTGATGGTTCTCAGCTTTCCCGAGATCGAGGTCGTAAACGTCGTTGGCTTCGGTGTCGAGACGATGGTGCTAAGAGTCCCCCCGACCGACGTGATCACGGTGAACGACAGCGGCATCGTGCCGGTTGGAGTGGTGACGATGGTCATTGTCGACTTTGTTCCGCCGGAGACGGAGGTGAAGGTGCGGGGCTCGGGCGTCCGGACTATCGTCGTCTCCTTGCCGTCGATCATGGTCTTAATCGTCTCTGGTGCGTCGGTCGTGGTGAAGACACCTGTGCTGCCGCCCACTTGGGATACCACGGTCAAGGATATCGGGCTGAAGCCAGCGGCCGTCGGCGTCGACTGGACAAGTAGTACCGTAGGGGTTCCGTCGATGGTAGTCTGTACGGCGAGGAGGACAGCCTCCGGGGTTAGGAGAACGTTAACCACCGTCGCCTTGCCGTCAATTGTCGTGGGCACCTCCTTGAAAGCACCAGGCGCGACCGTGCCCAGGGTCTGGGGTATAACCACCACAGTCGGCGTGCCGTCGATAGTCGTCGGGACGGCAACATTAGCGACTTCCAGGGACGGCGTCACGGTGATGACCATCTGCGTCTCCTGCCCTCCCTCGCGCGTGACTCTCATTTCGGGCGTCGGGGTGTAGGCGACGGTGTAGACGCCGCCGTCGTTAGTGACGATGGTCTCGGGCTTTCCCTTGTCGACGACGGTCTCGACCTTGCCGTCGATGACGCTGGTCACGACCTGGATGGCGGGCGGCTGGCTCGGGCTGTCGCGGTTGCCGCCCGGAATCGTGTAGGTCCTGGTGATCTCCGTCGTTCCGACCTCAACGTATATCTGGCCCGGCTGGGCTGTCGTGGCGACCGTGGCGATCGTGGTGGGGATAATATTGACGACGGGGGAGGTGTACTCGCTCACCGTGCCCGGCAGGATGAACGCCGAGGTCTGAACCACCGTCTGCTCCACCTGCTCGAATGTGGTCTGGACCTCGCCTGGCAGAGTGACGGGTTCCGAGGATACCGTGATCCGGCCCACGGTCTTGGTAGTCGTCTCGAAGAAGGTTGTGTCGTCGTCGGATATGGTGTTCGTCTTTGTCTCCGTCGTTTCGGGGACGGTCATTGTGGACATGGAGTAGCTGACAGATGCGCTTCGCGTGATGGTCTTGGGTGTGCTGGTCGTGATGGTTTTGGTGATCAATGACGAGCTAGTGGAATCTGGCATAGTGGTCCTGATGACCGTCGACGATGTGGAGGTGATGTTGGACACCGAATTGGTTGAGTAGGTAAGAGTGGATCCGGGCCTGGTGAAGGTGGATGTATACGTGATAACACTAATTGAGTATATCTCGTCGCTGCGAGTAGGAGTTGGCAGAGGTAAAGTGTTGCGGGACTGCGAAATAGTTGTCGTGATGATGGATGGGGCTTTGCGCTGACCCGAGAGGTCTTCAGTCGATGTCACCTCGGTGGTCTTGGGAGAGTCTATCGATGACTTGGACGTCGAGTCAATCTTTACGCGCATATTGTCCAGCCCTGACGTTGTGGATGTTCGTATATCGGTCTGGGAGATGGTTTCTTTCTCGGCGGTCGACAACGTGGTCTCCCTAGCGGATGTCGTGTCCCTCGCAGACGTCGTGTCTCTTGCAGACGTTGTGTCCCTGACCGAAGTCTTCTCGGTAACCGATGTAGTTTGCGTTCGTTCGATTGACTCAGAGACGGTCGACCCGCTAGAAGTCTTTGGTTCGAGAGTTCGTGCGCTCGATGCCTCGAAGCTCGAAGAGATCCTCTCGGACTGAACCTGTGTCGAAGACACGACCTTTTCCGCTGTTCCAGTTGCAACATCGCTCGTGGTTGCAGGCTTTTCAGTCGTGATTGACTCTTCCTTCACAGATGGCGGCGCTGATGACGGCAGCGTCTGAGGAGTCAAAGGCGCGGCCGACGTCGGTTCTAACCTGGCTGTGGTGGACGTGGGAGCTTGAGGCTCAGACTTCGGAAGATCGGCGGTACTAAAAGGGACGATCACCTGCGAGGGTGTGTTTGCCCCTCCGCCGCTCGTCAACGTTACCAGTGCCTCCTGCGACAAGGTCGGGCTCGGCTCCGTCGTCCGCGCGGGAGGCTCCCCGGCGGAGCTCCCATTTTCCTGGCGATACTCCAACAACAGGTCCCGCGGCTCGATCCTCGCCGTGCTGTCGGAGTTGGGCATCGTCGTCCGCGCGACGACGACGAGTATCATGAGCACCGAGAGCAGCACGATGATGGTCGCGATGAACGGCCATCGCAGCGGCTTCGGTCTGTAGTTTGGCCTCTTGGTGATCTCGATCGCGTTGTATGCCTGCTGCTTCTGGTAATTCTGCTGGTTCTTCTCCGCTACCAAGATGTGCTCTTCTTCGACGTCGTCGGTCGTCGCTTGTAGGTTGTACCGCGCCTGCGACTCGAAGGTCGACTGGTCTGCTGGCGGAGGTTGAAACATCTTCTTTGCTGCGGGCCACTGTCGTCCTCCGCCGTTGACGATCAGGCCGAGAGATTCCGTTGAAAGGCGTCTTCTTCTCGAGGTCGGTCAGAAGTACCGCGAGAAAAGGGAGATGATCAACTTTTGAGGCACCAAAGCACGGCATTTGAAGAACTAGCTCTCCTTCCTTTCCACATCCTCCGTCCCGTCCGGCTGGGTCTTGGTGCATGCAACGACTCCCGTCCACCCCCTGCCGCTAGTTTGTTCTCGTCGGAGCCTGCGCTCGCGGTGAGACAGGCGGACGGTGTGGGCCAAGGAGGCTCTCGAAAGCTGCTATCCTCCCCTTCGGCGTGACCCAGCCTCAAGCAGGCTACGGGCAGCACAGGGAGGGCCGCGCGCTCGAACGCACCTGGGGCCACGTCTGCGCCTGATATTATTTCTGTCCCATAGCAAGAGAACAAGGCCCTGATTGACCCCCAATGAGGGGCGTGTCGGGCTTGTTGTCTAACAGATGGCGTCGCTGGTCCGTCTTCAGCTGACGTCCGCGCCCAACGCGCCACCTTCGAGCGACGCCAGTCGGGATGCGGCCTGGTAAAGCTGAGCCACAACTCGCTGGTAAACAGACTAAGCTTAGGTGCCAAGGGGTCCGGCATGGCGTTTTCGGGATGGAGTGGTTGGACGGGAGGGCTGGCGCGCCATGCCAGAATCCTGCAGGTTTGTCTGCAAGTAAACGTTGGCTCGAGAGGAATCAGAGATGGAAGGGATAACTGGCACATTGTGAGTGGGTGAAGGACAAGAAACTCGGAGACTATCTGCATCGCAGCCTGCATCGCACCTCGAAAGATACAGCCAGAAGAGGCAAAGCTTTGCCAGCCTTGCCGGCACTTAGGAAATCAGATACCTAACTGGCCTTACCGCTCCTTCAGGGTCCATACCACTTTCGAAGGTCCAATGAAGCAAGGGGTATGGGCGTGCGGGAATGCGTTGCTGCACGACCTCGGATTAGGGCTGAAGTCGGGAATATGCTTGGGATGGTTTAGCGAGTCCACCCAAGCCTGGCGCTACTGCGAGACCATGATGTCTTATGTTTCATCTGCTCCGACGGCTTACAGCTCTAGCCTGACTTTTGAGTCGTCGACCTGGGGAGAAGGCTTGGTCGTGGAGGACACCGGACGGTTGGTTGGCTGGGCATTGTGCAGATATCGTGAGGTACTTGCCGTTGTCCGCGAGATGATTCTATGCTTGAACAGCGCCCTCGTGTACACCGGCGCTCGATGGCGGTGGCGCGGCCAACGGTCATGACACAGGTGGTGATGAGGATGGCCGCCACGGTCAAGCTGTAGCTTCACGAACTGACAGCTCCGCGGAAAGTTAGAAAGGGTAGGATGAGGCCGAGCATGTCAGGCGCGTCAGAGTCGTCGTTCCTGACAACTGACGAATATCATAGATAAAGACGGCCACATCAGGCTCTGACATCACGGTGTGTAGGACGAATAACAACCTTGAAGGCCGTATGTGTAACACACCTGTAAAGGATCGGAGTCCGCCGCATGCAGGGATATGAATAGCATCGTAAGTGAATGACTTTTGTTTCTTGTAGTTGGATCACATGTATCCTACATCACACCTTTCCCGCTTCCATCACGCGGCATTACGGGTACTGTACCAGCTTTGTCTTCGCACAAGGCTACTGTCTGAGAACGCTTGCCGCGCTTAGAGCTCAGCAAACAACTCAGGACCCTCCTTCTTTTCGTCGACGAAGTCAGCCAGCCTCTCCTTAAGCTCTTCGACGCTAATCTCCCCGTCAACGTTATCGACCTTGTGCTTGTGGGGCGGGATCGGGACGCGGCCGGGGACATGGATGACGCCGTTCTTAGCAATACCATCAGCAACGACGATGGGGATGTACCCGTTGAGCTTGACCCGAGTCCAGCCGCGCCAGGTCGCAACATCAACAGCGATGTTCTTGCCGCAGAGCAGCGTCGGCAGGTCGACGTGGTAGTGCTCCATCAAGTTCACGTCCTTCTTGTTGTCGTCAGGGCGGTAGATGGCGTCGCTGTACAGGGTCGTGTTGGCGACGATCTGGTACTTGAGCAGGGCCTTGAGGAACTTCAGACCGGTAGGGGAGTTGAACAGGAAGGCATTGGCCTTGGGGCCCAGGCGGGCGAAGGCGTTGTTGGAGGGCGCGAAGACGGTCGTGCCGGTCGACTTGACGCCGTGGATGTACTTGACGAAGTCGGTCTTCTCGTAGGCGAGTAGGAGGGTCGAAAATTGGCTCGGGAGGAGGGTGAGCTCGCGGCCGACGAGTGGAGGGGGGATGATGAGGCTGTTGACGGCGTGGATGATGCCGTTCTTGGCGCGCTGTTTGGATTATGGTAAGTAACAATGCAATCTCGCGATCAATACTTGACAGGTTCAACTTACAATGTTCACGGCGACGACCCTGGCGTAGAAGTTGATGCGGACGCCCCCGAGACCAACGCTCGTGCGGAGACGCTGCGGCTTGTCGCCGAGCCAGGGCTCATTCAGCAGTGTGGGCAGAGTGTGGGTGCGCAAGACCCTCTTGGCGTCGTAGTCGCCGATGCCGACGTGGTACTTGAGGATGGCCTCGATGACTTCCTTGCCGGGCTTCTTGTGCTTGGGGATGTGCTCGAAGGCACGGTTGGTCGGCACGAAGAGGGTGTGGTTCGCCTTGGTGCTCTTGAGGACGTCAACAATGTCGTCGTAGTCGTTGACGAGCTTGGCGAAGGCGGTGGTGTACTCGCTCTCGGAGATGAGATCGTAAATGGTCTTGTCGGACGTCGTGTCCGGGTCGTTGTTGAAGATCTCCTCGTCGACTAGGTGCTCGAACCGGCTCTCGGCGTCGTCGACGGCCTCGTGGACCGAGTGCAGCGCGCTCTGGATGTGGGAGGAGAGCGAGTCGATGCCGTCCTCGACCGTGCTCACGATGGAGTCCTTGGAGGGGACGCGGTCCCACCAGGAGCCCTGGTCATTCTTCAAGGCGGCCTGCTCGAAGATCTCGGGGTCTGGGAGGATGAACGCGTTGGCCACGGCCACGCAGGATAGAGCAGCGACAGCCTTCATTGTTTAATCGTGTTCCAGAACAAGATTTCCGAGGTATGCTTAATGTGATTACCTCTCTTCAACGGAAAGAAAAAAAGGTTGATAAGAGAGACTCTAGTCGGGGAGAAAAGCAATCTTCCGGCCACAGGGAAGCAGATAAGGGTACCTTTTTGTTGGAGACGAACAAAGGGAGACAATACGCGTAAATCATTACCTCAGCCAACAACGCCCAAGCACTGAAGACAGGCAGTCAATGTGAGTACGCCAACAGCGGGAGATGTAGTCGTCAGCTGACGTCAAGGTGATCGGACAACAGAGGCGACGTGAAACTCTCTCCCCGCCTATCCGCCTCCAATGGGACGCTTGTCTCCGGGCGAGCCGGAGCAAACGCCAGACGGTTACGCGCTGCCTTCCGTGTTCGATGCGAGCTGAGGAAACGTCCCAGGCCCCTGCCTCGGCCCTTCAGGAGAGGGATGGGAGCTTCCGCAATAAAGTCTGATGCCATTTCCGCGCGAGAAGTCGACATTGTTTCGCATTGGAAGGGCTACGGGATTGAGGTGACCTCTCAGTGCTGAGAAGCTTGCGAAAGCTACCATCACCGTGAGAGCAGCTATGGCCAGCTTCCCGCCCAGCTCATCCCCGCGTTCAGGGAAGAGAGGGAGGGAGGGGTACGTCGGCTCTGGTCGTTTGCGTCATTCGTCTGACCTGTGAAACTGCATTGGTCGACGGCCATCGGGGCCTCGGGGTTTTCGGATCTCCGCCCATCGGAGGGTTTAGGCCCCGCCCACCGACGGAGCACGGCCCCGCACCCACGACTTCTCCTCTCCGGCTGTCCATTTCCCGGCCCGGTTACCTGGACTGCAATTCCCGCCGGTCGGCTCTAGACTCTGGGGTCGTTCCCGTCTGCGTATAATAAAGAAAGCTTCTTCTTCTCGCCTTCGGTGCATCATGCAACCCGCGAGTCGTCCGAGGTCAGACATGTGCGTGCCATTGACTTTGCCAGCGCAGTTACCCCACAAACAAGAAACGGAGGTTCATGTTTGTTGGAAGGCTACCTGCTTTGAAATCGAAGTCGCTCTGTTTCTCGGACGATATTTATACTTTACGGCTGTTGAATGTTCCCCCGAATCCCGTCGACGACGCTGCCAACTGCGGCCGGATCAGCCTGTGACACATTCGCGACACCCAAAAGATTCCCGTAAATGATGTCGAAATATAGCGGAAGTTTGCCCGGGGACATCTTCATCGACGCTCTTGTTGTGAACAGTAATCGAGGGCTTCCACTTCTTTGGTCGACTGAGTCCATTGTTTTGGCTACAGCCTGCGCTCCTCTGGATGCTGCTACGTATTCTACGGAGACTTGCAATTATTTCAGCAAAGCTTACGTCATAACCCCGAGTTCGTTCCCTTGCATTTTCCATATGTGCTTCCAAATACTCAGACCCATTCAAAGTTGATCCACGCTGGTTCGTTCCTGTCTCGTTTTCTGAAGTGCTATCTTTCCTCAAATCTCAATCGCTGACTCATGGTGAAAGCGCGTTTTGTTTTCAAAAGCCAGACCAACTCACACTCCAGTTCATATCTGTCTGCGAAGTCGCAGGTCACTTACGCTTCAGCAACTTCGCCTATATGCCTCTGAGTGCCTCGTGACATCACTTAGTTCCTGTTACGTATGGTTATGACAACCACAACAACGCCTCGTTGTCGATACCACCTGCTAGCTGCATATTTTGCGCGTTGGGAAAGTTTCATTTTGAAGTTTGCAGGTATTCGTTATCAGCCTGTGCGTAATCACTTGATGGTCTGGTGAGGGGATGGAAGTTTGTTTCAGCCGCTCTTCAGCCGTTATTCAGCCGTTTAGCACAAACCAGGATTAGAACGAACCATTCTTGGTTACCTCCAGAAAGGGGTCAAATCAGCTAACTGACGGACTTTAGCCCCCTGTCTCGCAATCCGGGTCTCGCCGATGGCATGGACGCCATGCGCCTCACGTTAAATTACAACCTACTTCTTCAGCTTAGGCGAACACACTGCATATCGTTGAGCGCTTACAGGAATCATGTCCAACAGGCCTTGTTTGCCTGCAGCCCATCGTGTTTGTCAACCTTGGACGTTGGCTAGGGCGCCTGCTCTTGCATCTCCTAATCGTCAGTTTGCTTGCCTTCTTGCAGCACACTATTCCTGTTATAGGGCATTTCCTATCAGTAGGTAGCAACCAGGAGCGGGCCGGTCCACGCAGATGTGCTTGCAACATTATGCAAGTTGGGGGCGCAAGATCTGTGACTTCAGTCAGCCTTGTTGGGCCACACGCAGATTCTCAGCACTGTTGGGGGGGTTGTTTGTGTGATATGTCACAAATATCACAAGTATAAGTCGCCGCCCGTTGCGTCTACCTCCTCTGTTGTTACTTAGATAGACTCCTCGAGTCCTCGCCCCTTCAACATACAATGGAAATCACCATCGGAACCTACAAAGTTGTCCCACAACACTATGGCCTCATCGGCTGCGTTGGCTCAGTTGCGTTGTTCATTATACTCCATGTAATCTCTATGGAATGCATTTCACGCATATCTTTGAGAAAGCTCACACGAACTGCAGCTCTTGTGGACTGGTCTCCGTTGCCCGCTCAACCACGTCCCAGGCCCATGGCACACCCGCTTCTGCAGATGGAGGCTCAAGGCAAGCCGCCTGACGGGAATCCGCATGAAGTACATCTACGACCTCCACCAGCAGTACGGAAGCATCGTCAGGGTCGCGCCGAATGAGATCTCGTGCGTCGACCTCGAGTCCGTCGCGCGGGTGTACAAGATCGGCGGCGGCTTCGAGAAGGCCCAGTGGGTCGGCGACCTCGCCGAGAAGCTCCCGGCGCTCCCGCTCTCGTTCCTCGCCGGGCGCGACGAGGCTAGGGAGCGGCGGAAGCTGCTGCAGCGGTCGTTCAAGCTGCCGTCGCTCCGCCGGAACTGGGAGCCCGAGATCCGGCGCAATGCGGAGCTGGCGGTCTCGAAGATCCGGGAGGAGGCATTGAGGGGCTCGGCTAACACGCACAAGTGGTGGACTCTGATGGCTGCTGATATCATTAGTCAACTTTCCTTTGGCCAGTCTTTTGGCATGTTGGAGCTTGGAAGGGTACGTTTAACGCAGTATCTGACACCCTCGCTGTGCTGACTTCGCACTGAACCTGCAGAGCAACCTGTACATGAGGGCGATTGAAACCGCGCTGCTTGGGGCAGTGTTCAAGAGCGAGCTTCCGTTTCTTCACTTTATCTTCCGGCTCATCCCCAAATCCTCGTTCCAGACGCTTTCCCGCTGCCTGGACCAAGTCGACGCCGCCGGCAAACACGGCGTCGAGAAGCTGTCGAAGCAGGAAGACAACACACGCAGCCTGTTCAAGGAGATGATTAGCGACTGCGAGAAGGACGGGCGGCCGTGGCTCAGCGATGAAAACGTGCAGGTCGAAGCGGCCAGCATGATGGTTGCGGGCTCCGACACCACGGCGGCCGTGTTGACGTACCTGATCTGGTCCGTCTTGAGGCAAGAGAACTTGCAACGCATGCTTGAAGAGGAGATTGCCGGCCTGGGTGACGACTTTGACGACAAGAGATTGGAGGAGTGTCCTGTTCTCGGTGCCGTGATCGAAGAGACGCTGCGGTTGTATGCAGCGGTGCCGTCGTCTCTGCCTCGGCGCGTTCCTCGAGAAGGGGTCACTTTGTCGTCTTACTTCGTACCGGCTGGCACCGTGATCTACAGCCCGACGTACACTCTTCACCGGGACGCGGAGATCTTTCCAAATCCCCATAGGTACGTCAATCTCTCTGAATCGAGTTGCCTGCTGATATTTGGACGCAGTTTTGACGCCGGCCGCTATCTTGACCCCAGCAAAGTCTCGTTGAAGCAGCGTCAAGCCATCATCGCGCTTGGCGGCGGAGCGAGAGTGTGCATCGGCCAGCATCTGGCGATGATGGAACTGCGACTTGCAACTGCTTTGTTCTTCAAGAATTGCCGGGGCGCAAGGATTAGCTCAAAGATGCCCAGCGACAGCATGGACATGGTGGATTATGTACTTCTTTCACCCAAGAGAAAGCGCTGCGACATCACGCTTATGATAGAGTGATCAATTAGACTTAAGATTACTACTGTCTTCAACGTTTTCATCCCTGGGTATCTGATCTCGGGTTTGTGACATATCAAAGACCAAGTCGTTTGTCACAGCATTACTGGATCTTGAACCACTGGCCAAACACCCCCTTGGGGTCGTACTTCTCCTTCAGGGCTCTCAGCTTGTCCAGGCTGGAGCCGTAGATGGCCACCAGCTCCTCGTCGCCGCGGGCAAAGTTGGCGTACCTAGAAATTCGGCAGTTAGTCCAAGTGCTTTGGTTGATCATTGATGGATACATGTAGGGGACTTACGTGGGGTTGACGGTCGCGCTGGCGGAGAAGCTCCAGATGTCTCGGACCCGGGATCCAAACGCCTCGGCCTCGGCATCGAGCGACGCGTCCTCGTACCACGGAATGACGATGGCCTGCGCGAAGGCCTCGTGGCGGAGCTCGTCCTGCATGGCGGCGGAGCCGCGGGGGACGGACCGCGCCGTCGTCAGGTTGTAGCGCTCGATGAGCACGGCCGAGTTCTGGGCCGTGTCCTTGCCCTGGAAGCTCTCATACAGGGACCAGATCTCGGGCCACGTCTCGGCCTTCATCTCGTTGATGGTGGTGCTGAAGGCCGGCTTGCGGCCGCCGCGGCCGCAGAAGGGGTCGTTGGCGGCGTTCCACTCCTGGTAAGGGGTCACGACGCTCGCGTTGGTGAGGGGCCCGAGGTCGAACAGGGGCTTGTAGGCCACGCGGGCGCTCTCTTCGGTGCCGCCGCGGAGGAAGCCGGTGACGAGGACCATGGGGGTGTTGTTCGCGTCGCCGGAGTTGGTCAGGACGAGGTAGACGACCTGCTGAGGGAGCAGAGGGAGGTCGTTGATGGCCTGGGCGACGTCGGCGACCTTGGAGGGGTCGAAGGTGAGGGACAGGATCAAGGACGTGCGGTCCTCAGTCGGCCACGCGTTCACGGTCGCCGACACGACGATGCCGAAGTTGGGCGCCGCGCCGCGGAGGGCCCAGAACATGTCCGGGTTGCAGTCCTTGGAGACGGTGACGATCTTGCCGGTGGCGGTGACGACGCGCAGCGAGAGGATGTTGTCGACGGCGAAGCCGTGCTCGCCCATGATGTTGCCGTAGCCGCCGCCAAGGGCCGCGCCGAGGGCGCCAACGCAGTTGCAGTTACCAGTCTGGACGAGAACACCCGCGGCATCGGCGGCAGCGATGACCTCGCCGATGATGGCTCCGCCGCCGATGGTGGCGGTCTTCTTGTCTTCGCTGATGGTGACCTTGTTCAGACCGGAGAGGTTGATGAGGACGCCGGTGCTGCCCAAGTTGAACTGCCCGGCGGCCCAGCCGTTGCCGCCATTCTGGGGAAGGAAGGGGATGCCGTACTTTGTGCAGTACTTGACCTGTGCAGGAGAAATGGGGTTAGAATGAACAACGGGTCTAGATGTCGAGGCCTAGGAATATAAAGATCGACATACCACTGTGCTCAGGTCCTGTTCGCTCGTGGGGCTCACGACAACGGATGGGATGGGGAGGTTGGAGTCGCTCCAACGCGTCCGCACCTCGATCCCAACTGACGAGTTAGAAACCAACAACCTCTGCAAGTCATCAGCCACGGCACGCGGGCTGATGTCGATGGCAGCTGCTGCCACCATGCTGAGGAACTGCAGCCCGACGAGCAGGAATTGTCTCATGGTGTCTGTCGTTGTCCGGGGATTGCGACGTCAAGGGAACATCCGTGAGAAGCAGTGACAGCCAAGGATGCTCGTGCATGAACAGGACCGCATTGCGCTCTTAAAGGGCCTCCCACCGGTTAACCGACCTTGCCGCCTTGCCTCTCGTCTATCACTCATCGAGGAAGGTATGGGCATATCGTCTCCACGGCTCCAGAACATGGCCTCACCGGACATCGGCAACCCGATGCGGACAAGCCCTAGCACAAAGATTCCCTGGCCCTGCCAAGGTAGAATGCAGCAGGGTGCGGTTGTGGCTCAGCCAACACCATGTCGTAAGGCCTCGGCTTGCCACTAACCGTCAGATGGGGGGATTCTTCCCCATCCTTGATGATACAGTTGTATCTCCGTGCTTGCAGATAATAGCCCCTCACTCTCTTCTTTCCTTGTAAATAAGTCGCTCGTATGAGGACTCGGAAGTTCTTCGGTGCACACAAGCCCCCAACCAACCGGACCCCGATCCGCGAAATTGCGAAAATGCAACGCGAACCAGCACCCCCTGCGCCTTTTGCGGGGACTCTTCCCAGGGGCCAACCTTGTAGAGACCAGTGTTCAACTGACTATTGGGGGGGGGGGGGGGTTACCTGACCTGACCTACTGCATTAGGCCTAGCGGGCCCACTAGTTACTTGACTAATCGAGGCCCTATAAGGTTGGCTATTTATGGTTAGGTAATATTAAACTATCCCTTCTTTTACTTTTTATTTTTTATAATAAATAAAGACTATAATATCTACTTCTTAAATTAATTCTAAACTTTTTTAAAAGTACTTCTTAATAATAGTAAATAAAGAGGTTTTTCCTTAACTATAAACTATAGAATTTACCCTTTTTTTTAAGAATAAACTAAACTATAAAGTTTAAAAAGTAATTATTTATTATTAGTACTTACTTAAATAACTTATTAGTTTTTTAGTTTTAATTAAAATAAAAGGCTCTTAAACTCCTTTTAAATTACTTTTAAATTATTTTAAAAATTCTATACTTAATTTTAATTTACCCTTTTAGTTTCTATTTTTATTTTTATTGAAGTAGAGTAAAATTAATACTAAAGTATTAGTAATACTTTTTTAATAGCTAAAAAAGTTATATACTACTTTATAATACCTAAATACCCTAAAACTAGTATAATAGGTTTTTTTTTATATAGTTAATATTAGGGTATTACTACTTAAAACTCTAAAATAACTATAAAAAGTAGTATATTAGTTTAAAATCGCTTTAAAAGTACTTTTAATTTATTTTAGAATTAGTATAACTACTAATAAAAGGTAGTACTTAAATAAATTATATTTATTTTTTTAGAGTATAGTTTATATATAAGTAATATACTAGTATATAGGGGGGAAGGTATATTTATATTAGAACTAAACTTTATTAATTTAAAATTATTCCTAAATTACTCCTAAAATAGTTAATAATATTATAAATTTTTGTATTTAGACTTTTAAGGGGATATTATTAAAAAAGGCTATTAAGTATTTTAACTTTTAAACTACTTTAAAAATAATTTAGAATTTTATTTACTTTTTTTTTAATTAAGCTTAAGTATAGTTTAATTACTTTAAAAAGGGTTTTATTTATAATATTACTCTTAAGACTTATAAAATATAAGTTTTATAGTACTAAGTAAGTAAATACTTTATAGTTACTTAGAATTAATTTTAAACTACTTTTAGGGTATTTCTAAAAAGCTATACCTCTAGGTATTTTATATTTATTAGGGCTAAATTAAAGCTAGTTACTAAAACTACTATATTAGTTACCCCTTTATTAAGTTTTAAAGTTATTTAGAACTTATTTAAAAGATTCTAAAAAGGGCTTTATTACCCCCCTTTTTTTAAGAAAACTATTACTTCTTTATAAGTAATTATTAAAAGACCCCCTATTATAGTATATATTAAGTTTTAAAGTAATTTAGAAGTACTTTTAAAACGTTTTTTAAATATAATATACTTTACTCTTTTAGAAATTTAATAAGTTTACTATAAAGTAAAGTAGAACTACTTTATTCTAATTAATTTAAAAGTAACTCTAGTTATTTTTATAACTTTTTATAGTTTTTATATTTACCCCCCTTTTTTTACCTATCTTTACCTCTTTATATATTATATAAAAAATTATAAATATAGTAAAAAAGATTAATAAACTATAAATAAGTTTAAATAAGTTATTTTAATTTTTAAAGTACTTTAAAATAGCTTTTAAATTACTTTTAAATAACTTCTTTTAGTTAAATAAGTTAATTAAACTTTATACTAAATATAGTAGTAAATTAATTTTTAATATTTACTAGAGTTTTTTAAATTTAAATTATTTATAGTTAATTATTTATAAGTAAAAAGCTCTTTAGAACTTTATTAGTTATAATAAGTTATACATTTAGTATAAGTATTAATATACTTAATACTATAATAACTATTAAGTAGAAACTCTTTAAAACTACTTTTAAATAGTTTTTTAATTTATTATATAGTATATTTAATTCTTTAAAAGTAATAGTTTAAATTACTTTTATATTTATTTTTATAAAGAGTAAGTAGAGCTTTAGAAGTAAAGTACTTTTAAAATATTTTAGTTTAATATAAATTATAAGTATATAACTAAGCCCTAGGATATTAAAATTATTTAGGCCTAGTATAAGGTAAGTTCTAGGAAGTATAAGTAGTTCTAAATTAATTTAAAACTACTTTTAAACTTAATACTTTTTAGTTATTCTATTAGTTTAAGTCTTTTTAAACTATAAATTTAATAGTATATATAAATATATATATAAAATTGTTTTTAAGTTACTTTAGAAGTATATTAGATATAAGGTCTATTAGAAGTATATTTATAGTAATGGTTTACTAAGTATAACTATTAATTAAAATTATTAGAATATTATTAGTAAGTAATACCTCTTTTGAAGTATTTTAAAATTAATTTTAAAAGGCTTTAGGTTCTACCTTACTAAACTAAGTAATTAATAATATAATTAAGAGTAGTATATTAAGTAAATAGTATAATACTATATTATTTATTTTAATTAGGGTATAGAAAATTATACTAATAAAGACTACTCTTTTAAATTACTTAAGAATTAAATATAAGGTCTTTTATTTTATTAGTTATAAAGTAATTACTATATTCTCTATAACATACTAAAACGTAAGTAAAGTACTTTTAAATTACTTCTAGATATACTTTAACTTATTTATATATTTAGGTAAGTTTTAATTAGTAGGCTAGGTAGACTATAAGTAATAATATACTATATTTTATAAACTAAATTAAAAGTACTTTAAAATTAATTTAGAAAACTAAGACCTTTTTACTTTTAATACTAATATTATAGAGTTACTATATAAGGCTTTATATTACTAAAGTAGTTAATATATTAACTTATTTTTATATATAAATACATAAGTCTTTTACTTCTATTCTAGAAGTACTTTTAAAGTAGTTTTAGATACAAATAATATAACTTTAAAATCCTTTAATAAAATAAAGTCTTTACTACTTTTAATATTAGATTTATATAGTATAATGTTTTTATTATAAGTAAATATTAAACTATTATAGAAAAGTTAAATAAGTAATTCCTTTAAGTACTTTTTAACTACTTTTAAGTTAGTTTAAAGTATATTAGATATAGAACTATATAGAGTATAATATAGCTAATAATATATAATTTAAAAAACTACTTTTTTAATATCTTTTAACCCCTTTTTAATTTTTACTATTATAGAACTTAAGTTTTACTTTTTAAAGTAATTTAAAAGTTAGTTAGAACTAGTTTTAAACTCCTTTAAAATTAATTAAATAAGGGCTAAAGTATTTTTAATACTTTTTATTTTTTAAAGTTAAGTACTAATAGTTTTTATTAGTTTTAAGGGTAGTATAGGTTTAAAATAACTTCTAAAGAGCTTTTATAGTTAATTTTTAGAATAAAAGAGTACTTTAGGAGTAAGTTAAAATAAATTTAAAAGAGTATTATTTAGTTATTAAATAGAGGTATTTAGAGTTTAAGGAAAAACAGTTAGTATAAAAGAAAAGGTAGTTTAAAATTAAAGAAAGAAAAAGGCGTTTAAAATAGAGTATTTAAAGTAATTTTAAAGTAGCTTAGAAGTAGTATTAAATTTATTATAATTTTACTAGTTTTATTTATTTATATATATAATATATAATATATATATTATAATTTATTTATAAATAATAAACTTTTAAATTATATTTTATATCTTTATATATTTATATATTTATATCTTTATATATTTATATATTTATATTTTTATATTTTTATATATTTATATATTTATATATTTATATATTTATATATTTATATATTTATATATTTATATATTTATATATTTATATATTTTTTTATATTTATTAAATTTATTTTTATTATTTTTAAGTTTAAAATATATTTTTAAATAGTATGATTAAATAAAAGTATTTAATAGAGTATAGTTAATAAATTTAATTCTTTTTAAATTTATAAAGTAGTTTTAAATAAAACTTAATAAAATATATATACTTTAATACTTTTATTTATTTATTTTATATATTAAAATAATAAATATAAATATAATAATAATAATAACAATACTATTATTAATAAATAGTAATATTAAAATAAATCTTTATTTATATAAATATTTAATTAA
This sequence comes from Colletotrichum brevisporum, assembly GCA_030770045.1. Classification (NCBI taxonomy): domain Eukaryota; kingdom Fungi; phylum Ascomycota; class Sordariomycetes; order Glomerellales; family Glomerellaceae; genus Colletotrichum; species Colletotrichum brevisporum. The sequence goes on along the minus strand of JAUGSI010000001.1, from coordinate 9,167,692 downwards.
ATTATAATATATAAAAAGTTTAATACATTTTAGTAATATATATACTTTTTTAAAAAATAATACTTTTATAAATAAACTTTTTATGAATTCTTTTTATTATTTATTTCTTAATATATATAATAATTTATAATATTTAATAAAAAGCTATTTATTATTATTTATTTATAAAAGTATATTTATTAATTTATATTAATTTTAATTTATTTTATTTAATATATTATAAAGCTTTAAATTAATTCTTTTTAAAAAGTATAAATAAAATATATTTATAAATAAAATATATTTCTAAAACAAATATATTTATATATATATATAATAAAATATAAATAATTTTAAAATAAAATTTATTATTTATTATTATATTTAGTTTATTTATTTTAAATATTATTATATATAAATAAAATAATATAAAAGTATTAAAATTAATACTAAAAGATATAAAGACTTTTATAGTAATATTATACTTAATATAATAAATAGTTAATTTAGTAGTATAAAGTTTAATTTATTAATTAAATACTTTAAGTTTAAATACTATTAAATAGTATATATAATAAGTAAAATATACTATTTAATAGTATATATAATAAAATAAATAAAAAGTTAAAGTAATTTAGTTTTATAAAGAATAAATTAAATATAAAAGGGTTTATTATACTACTTTTATATAAATTAAAATTTTTTAATTAAAATATTTTATATATTTATTAATTATAAAGTTTAATTTAAAAGTATACTATTAAAAAAGAACTATTAGTAATAGTAAATTATTAATACTAAAAATAGTATTAATAGTTTAAATTTTTATAACTTAAAAAAGGTTTAAAAACCTTTTACTTATTAGTATTAAATTAATACGTTATATTACTACTATATAGTAATAATAATAAGGTACTAATTACTTTAATTTAGTATATATATAAATTAAAAAATATAAGTAATTATATACTTACACTACTAATAAAATATATTTTATTTATACTATTATTATATATTATTAAAACTATTATTTAAACTAATACTTAAAGTACTATTTAAATTACTTTTAATTACTTTAAATTATTACTTAAATTAGTATATATATTAATTATATTAATTAATATACTTAAGTATATTATAATATATATATAATAGTATATTATAATATATACTTTAAAGTTTTTAATTATATTTTATATTAAAAAAAGTAATAGGTTTTTTTAATAAAATACTTAATTTTTAAATAGTACTATATAAGTATTTTTAATTATAATATTAATAATTAGCAATTATTCTTTAGTAAAACTTATAAAAATATAAATTACTTTTTAATAATAAACTTTTATTATTATAACTATATATAGTTTAAAGTTGAATTTAATTTATTACTTTTATAAATTATATTTTAATTAATTTAAAATTTATATATATTTATTTTATATTATAATTAACTTTATTATATATATAATTATATAAATATTTAAATTAATATAATATATATTTATATTATAATAATTTAAAAGAGTAAAATATATTACTTTAAGTCTTTATATAATTTTAAAAGTTAAATTATATTTAAAAGTATATTAATAAATATATTATATATAGTATAAAATATAATAAAACTATTAAACCTCTTTAATAAATATAATTATTATTATAAGTATATAATTTTAAAATTATTATTATTTTAATTATAATAAATTATATAGTATTAACTAAAGTTATTTATAAATATATATTTAATTTATATTTAATTTATATATTAATATACTTAATAATAATATAATATATATAATATATTATATATATTATATATATTTAAATACTTAAATTTAAATTATTATATAAAATAATAACTACTTTATAAAACTCTATTTATATTTTTATTCTTTATAATATAAATATATAATATTTATAATTTTAATTCTATATTAAATAATTATACTAATTAAAATTATAATTTAATATATTATAAACTTTTTAATATTATATAGTATTATAACTTATAAATATATATTATAATTAAATATATATTTATTATATTATTTATTTTTAATATTAATATAATTTATATATAAATAAAATAAAATTATAATTTATATAAATAGTACTTTAACTTTTAAAAATTATAAAATACTTTTAAAGTAGTTTAGAATTACTTTAGAAATTAAATTAAGCTATAGATATATTTACTACTTACTACCTTTATAGTAGTTTAATAGGGTATTTTTCTAAATACTTAAAAAAAAGCTAACTATTTTAAATTAATTTAATAGTACTTTAAGAGTTATTTTAAAATTTACTCTCTAACTTTTTCCTCTTTATTCTTAGTAGTTCCTTTAATTTTAAAATTAATCTTAAAGTAATTTTAAATTAAGTAACTATCTTTATACTCTTTAAAAGGTCCTTTTTAAAAGTAATACTAAAGTCCTTTTAAAGTAGTTAAAGAGCTTATATTTATTAGTATTAGCTTTTGTATAGTTATTATAGTAATTAACTTTATTATAAATAAAAAAGTAACTAACTAAAATAAGTATTTAAGTAATATTAATTTAAAAAAACTTTAAAAGGGCTCTAGAAATACCTTAAAAGTAGTTATAAACTTATACTCTTATTCTTCTTTTTAACTTTAATAAAAAGCTTTAATTTAGTAGGAGTAGCTGCCTACTTTTACTTTTTAAAAGTAATAATTTCTATAAAAGCTTTATTTTTAATTTAAAAGGTAAAAAGGTATTTATAGAAACTTTTAAGAATTAGTTTTAAATTACTTTAAAAGTAGTTTTAAAGTACTTATTAATTACTACTTTAGTTTTAACTACTTTAGTAAAACTAGTTTTATAGTTTTTAACTATAAATAAGGTTTTATTACTATAGTTACTATATTTATAAGTATAGTATAAGAAGTTAAACTTAGTTATAAATAGGGTCTTTTTTAAAAGTATATTAAAAGTAATTTTAAAGTAGTTTAAAAAGAATTATAGACTAACTTTATTATAAGTAATAGTACCTTTATTTTAAAAGTAATAATAATAGACTTTACTTAAAGTAATAGTAGTAGTTTTATTTTATTTTTTAAAAAAGAAGTTAAAATAGCTTTAAAAGTACTTTAAAAGGGCTTTAAAAAGGTTTATAAATTTATAGTATTAGGTTTTTAAATAAAAAAGTTAGTAAAATACTAAGGTTAGCTATTTTTAAAGACTTAATTATTTTTAAAATTAAGTTAATTTAGCTTATACTTAATATATACTACCTATTTTAGAATTAGTTTTAAAGTACTTTAAGAGTATTTTTAAAAAATACTTATAGAGTTTTTAAGTTTAGTTATAATACTAATATTACTAATTCTAAAAGTACTTTAAAAAGACTATAAATTATTAAAGTTATAAAAAAGATAAAAAATAGAAGTAAAGTTAAAAAAAAAGAATTTATATTTTAGTAAGTTAAGGTACTTAATTAGTAAAAGTAAGTCTAGGTATATAATTAGTTACTTATATATAATTAATTAAAAATTTAGTTACTTAAACTTATATATAATATTTTAACTAATTAATTAATTCCCTACCCCTACTTCTTTTTTTTGTACTTTTTTTAAATAGGTAGGTTAAGTTAGGTAACCCCCCCCCCCCCCTAATAGTTAGTTTGTTAGATTACGTAGATTTAAGCCTACTGCTTTAAGTGCTGTAGGAGCGGATTTTGGCTACTTATAAGAGCTAATAACTAAGGGACGGCCTAGATTAATAGAAGGTTTAGTGGCTGAACCCCTAATAGCTAGTGTGGAGTGTAATAGAAGTAAAATTTATACTTTAAAGTATATAAATACTTTATTTAATATATGTACTTATTTACGCGTAACTTAATAATTAAGAGTCTTATACTACGACCCCTTTACTATACTTAATTAATTGATTACTACGAGTTTTTTTAAATAAATATATTACTATAATAACTAATTTAGTTATTAGTAAGATTTTTTTTACTAGCTTTAAGGATTAGATCCTTTAGTAAAACACTATTTAAACTTAGGGGGTTTTTTTTAACTTTTAAAACACTATTAACCTAGATGTGGACTTCCGGCTGTTAATTAGTAGTGTAGTACTACTACTAAAGCCGCTCCTAAGTAACTACTTAAAAAGCTTTACTTGCTATAGACTAGAGCTGCTAAGCCTTTACTCTATAACGTCTATAGAATCTAGCTCTTTAGTTGTTATTCTTAAGGACGTTTCCCTTTTGTATAGTATTAATAACTTTTACTATACTATAAATATTATAGACCTCTTTACTAAGTACTTTAAGTTTTATACTAATATTTAAAGTATTTAGGGGGCTGTTAACTATTATTATAAAAACTATAAAAAGAATAAAAATAACTTAATTATATAAATATAGAAAACTGTGTCTTTTAAGCTTTAGTGCTAGTACTACGATATAAACGAGGGACTAACTAATTAACTACTATATCTTAAAAGCCGTTTTAATATAACCTTGTTTTTCTACTATAACTGTATAGAGTAAGTACTTTAAGACTATTTTATAGCACTTTGTCTTTATTAATTTACTTTAAAAGTAGCTACTACTAAGTAGTTTAACTTATAAATTACTAAAATATATAAAGGACAAGTTATTTTACTTAAAGCCTTATTAAAAACTGACTTTTAGGTACTTAATATTTATAAAGTTTTTAAATACTCTTTTATTTAAAGCTTTATTTAAAGTTTTAAAGTAAGGTACTCTAGGGTATAGTATATTACTACGTTTAAAAGGATAATTTTATTAATTACTAAAGTTATTAATAACTTATTAAAGTTAATTAAAAGATTTTAGTATACCCCTAGGGTATTTAGTATTAATTAATTAAACAGCTTAGAGTTAAATAAGTAGTATAGAAACTACTTATAAAGTACCTACTTAAAATAAAGTAATTACTAAGGCTTTATATAATATAATATCTATCCTACTTACAACTTTACTTATTTATTTAATTTATATTATTATATTTTTTCTAAAAAAGTATTTAAAGAATAGTACTATAATATAGTTTATTAAAAGTATACTAATAAGTACTTAGAGACTAATAGTTAGTTAATTAAACTTATTAAGGATCTTTATAGTAAATAACTCTATAGTTAGTGTATTAGGAGTCTTAAAAAGCTACTAGTAGTATTTTAGGCCGTTCTTTTTAAGGGCCTGCGAACTTACCCTCTTAAAGACTCCTACTTTTTAACTCTAGTATATTAATTTATATATTTTATAATAAGTAGTTATTTATAAAGCTTTAAGTAGCTAGTATAAGTAACTATATATAGGTAGGCTTTAAGCTATTTATAATTAAGGTATATAAAAATATAAGTATTAGAGTTACTTAAGTTAATAAAAAAAGATCTATAATACGCCTTTATAACGTAGTACTTTGTATATCTATAGTAATGAATTTTATTTTTTACTAGTAGTTATATAAACAAGGATACTAGTAGAATAAGTACTTTAGGTATTAATTAATACTATAAAGGTTTAATTATAGTCCCCTTAGTATTGTTAAAGTTAAATATAGTTAGTATGTACTTAAGTATAATAAAGTTACTTTTAAGATAGTATATAGTAGCTATAGCTTTATATAAGCTATTTAGTATATTTATACTCTATAGTAGTAAAATAAATACGACTCTATAAGATAATAGTCTTTTAAAGGTAATAAAGAGATATAGTACTAGTAGTTTAGTTACCCCGGCCCTGAGCTGCTCTGCTACTTAATAAGCTCTATAAGAGGAGTTTAAATTACTATTAGTACCTTTAAATAAAATAACAAAGCTCTTAAGCCTTACTATAACGTATACAGTATTAGTAAAGTAAAGAGAATAATAAAACATAAGTTATAAAAGAGTAATATATATACCCTTTTTAGTAAGTATATTATATTTAACTTCTATTTATATACTAAAAGATATAGTAGGTTTACGTTTATACTAGTATTTACTAATTATATTACTTAATATTTATAGGATTATTACCTCTTTAATTACTCTACTAATACCCTTACTAAAACTTTTAATAAGTTTATTACTATAATAAAGCTTTAATATAATATAAATATATTAGTATTTAAGTATAATAAAGAGCTTACTAAGTATAAAAAACTAATAACTACTCTTTAAGTATAAGGCCATTTTATTAAGTTATTAGTTCTAAATATATAAAATTAAAACAGTAGTACTAAGTGTATTAGTACTATAATTAAAACTAAAGTAAGGACTATAAAGAAAAGTAGTAAGTTCTTTTATAAGATTTAATTTAATATATATAAGTTTATAGTATATCTTTATAACTATATACTATAAATAGTTTTTAGTTAAAAGACCCTGTATAAAGTACTTTACTACTAGTTTAAAAACAATAATACTATAAAGCTGAGTCTTATGTACTTATAAGTATATAGTTATAAAGTGTATACCCTTATAGTAGCTACCTAGTTTAAAAAAAAGCGCCTTAACCACCTCACTAACCGCGCCCTTCTAAAAATCCTTATTAAGTATACCTTAATAAATTAGTACTATATATAAATCCTATTATAAAGTAAAATCGTTACTATAAAGAACGTAACGTTTAACAAAACCTAATAATATAATAGTAACCTTAAGGCCTTTATAAGGAATATATTAAACCTTAACCTTAATACCGTTACTATATAAGTTTATAACTACCTTACTAATAAAGGGGAGAATAACTATTAAGCCCTATACAAACCCCTTTTACTAAATAAAAAAAATAATAAAGTAATACTTTTTATAAAAGGCCCTAGTAAGATCTCTAAAAATCCTAATTCTAAAGACCCTACTACAAAGTAAGCTCCCCTTAGTAAATATTTATACTTAATAGCCCACTTTAAACTAATATTAATACTACTTAACTTATTAACTACTTTTTTTTAAGTACTTATCTATAAAGAAGAGTATCTAAAGAAGTATATAGAAGTAGTAATAAGTTATAATAATCTAAAAGACCCTAAATAAATCTATTATAATATACCCTTAAAACCCCATTAAAAGTAAAGCTTTTATAAAACTACCTTTTTAATAAGGACTTTATTATTATACTAAAATACTCCACAGCATCACTGCTTCTAAACTAGCCCTCTAGCTATTTACAAACTATTAAAGGGGATCCTTAGTATTTAATATACTCTAAAAGTATCCTAAAAAGTAAATATTAAGTACTCTAATAGTAATCTTTAGCTATAAAAAAAGAATTTAAGTACCTAGAGAAATAAAACTTTTTTACTAAGTAAGTACAAAATACTATATAAAGTATATAGTAATTTACTAGCACCAAATACCCCTTAAAAAAATCTCTAACCTTTACCTATATCTTATATAGAAGTATTAACTTACCTATATACTATAGCTATATAAGTAACTAAAGTAACCTATTTTAAAAACTATTTAAAAATAAACTTATAAAAAAAAGTACCTATAGGTACTATAAAAAACACTTAAATCCTTAAATACTATTAAGTTTATATATATAAGTTAAATAAGTATAATAGGCTCTTTAAAATTAAAGCTTAACTCGTTATATAAAGAAACTAGTAGTATTAAAATAATTAAGAAATATATACTTTAATACTTACTAATATATCCTTTTAAACATTAATAGCTATTACTAACTACTTCAATTTTAAGCTCTTATAATACAATACTATAAATACTTTTATTTATATTAAACTTAATAAAAATATTTATATATAAATACCCCCTAGTTACTAAAAAAAAGGTACTATCCTTAAGCTTATTAAAGCACTCTATAGATTATATTATTTACTGCTTTTTTAGTAGTACTATCTTAAAGCAGGTTTATAAGTACTTAAGCTCAAGTAAGTTACTAGTAAAAACTACTATTAAATATACGGGTATATAATTTTTTTTTTTTATATAGATAACTATATACTTTACTTTTCTTTAAAGTACTATAATAAAGCTATAGGACTTATTAAAGCTCTTTAAAAACAGTATTACCTTAAGAGTAGTTAAAACTTATAATAGTTCTTAAGGATTAAAGTTATTTATAACTATACTATAAAGTACTTATAGCTCTTATAATTTATATATATTAATAAACTTATTAAATAACTTTAGTAGTACTTAATAAAATTAAAGAAAGCGTATACCTTACTACTCTAGTTAAATAAACTTTTTTTATATAAAGGGACAATAATATATACTAAAACTAACTAATATTAAAGTAATATTAGTTCTATAATATACTTAGTAATAATAGCCCAGCCTAATATTACTCTTTTAACTAGTTATTTAATTTACTTTAACTATAACTCCAGCCTAGAGTATACTAAAGAGGCTAAAAGAGCTATAGTATACCTTATTTACTAATACACTTTATATTTTAAATATAGTTATAAAAAAAAAGGACCTAATAACGGGCTAGTAATTACTTTAAATATAAGTTTTACTAATAATATAGTAAACTATAAAAGCTCTTAAACCTTTATAATTAAACTCTTTAGTAGCTTAATTAAGTAGTAAATTAATAAATAAAATACTATTACTATATTAACTACTAAAGCTAAGCTACTTATACTTTCTTAAATAGTAAAAAAAACTATTTTTATAAACTAATTAATAACGGCCCTTTGTATAGATTTAAATAAAAAAACCTTTAGAGCCGCCTTAGTAGCCCTAGTACTAAGTATATAAATTTAGTATAATAATTAATAAATAATCTACTTTATTAATAAAAAAACAATTTAACTATAAATAAAACTATACTATATTAATATATATAACTACTAACTATATTAAAAGGCTTAAAAAGGCCGTATTATTATTAAATATACCCCTATAGTAAAGCTAATAACTAATAGGTTTATAAAACTACTTACTAGTACCTACTTTAAAGTATTCTTTAAGTAACTAAATCTTATTAATTAAACTAATTAACTTAAAGTACTTTATAATACTAAGCTTAAAAGTAAGTAGCTTAAGGGCCTTAATTTTACTAATAAAGAATAAAAAAAGGAATTACGAACCTTAAACGCTTTAAAAATAACACTACTCTTCCTACTATAAGGGCGGAGGTTTAATAAAAGTAATAGAACTACTTAAAAGCTAAATAAAGTAAAAAAAAGCCGCTTTAAAAAAGTATTTAAAAGGCACTAATTACTAAGTAACTATAAAGTAATTAAAGGAGTAATTAGGCTATAAATTATATACTAAAAGGAGTAAATAAAATAATATATTTAAAAGGCCTTTTAACTATTAATATAGTAGTAAGAACTTTATAAAAACCCTTATTAGGGAAGTATATTAAATTATATAGATTTAAGCCTACTACTCTAAGCGCTATAGGAGTAAATTTTAGCTACCTATAAAAGCTAATAACTAAGGAATAGTTTAGATTAATAAAAGGTCCAGTAGCTAAACCCCTAATAGTTAGTACGGAGCGTAATAGGGGCGAAATTCGCGCTTTAAGGCACATAGACACTTCGTTCAATATACGTACCTATCTACGCGTAACTCAACACAGTTAAACTATTATCACACCTTGTAGTATAGTTGATAATGAAGCTGGTATTGTGGAATCGCGTTTCGAAAGAGGCTAACAGTCTTTAACGAGAGGGGCCTCTAGAGACGTCTCTCTTTCCTTCAGACCCGCCCCCGCGACGGCCGGTTGCGAGGTTATTTCAACCACGTAATCCTTTCACGAAGTCTCGTCTGCTCAATTCGTGTAAGGGGTTCGACGCCGCGTTGGCGCGTCTGAAGCGATAAAGCTCACCTAGACTAACTATGTCTTCTGTCAATGCGGCTAAAATCTGCGACCGCTCCCTGGCTTCTGGAATCACCAACGGAACGTTTGTGCTTCTGACCCGAAATTTGGGTTGGACCTACCGGGCGTTTTCGGGGCCCAGGGGCCCTGGACGCATTATGCAGGTAGTCGTTGTGACATGAACTAATTGAAGATTCTGCAAGCAAACGTCGAATCTGGGGAGAGTATCATCGGTCAAGTCCAGTGGCCATCAGAAACAATGCGAATTAGGGTATAGAAACAATTCTACCAAACTTCCCAAACCGTCGTCAACTGGCGCAGAGAGCATGGCCCGTGGACCAAGACCCTTTTTCGTTACAACACGGAACTCCAACCCCAACTCCTGATATTTTCAGCGTAAATGAACCCATCTATAAACCAACGGCGTTGTTTCTCAGGTTCGCCGTGCTCGAGCTGTCCGAGGGCTCTATCGTCTGGTGTATCGTCGTCTCCCTGATGATCACCCGCTCCTCCGGCGACACTGACCGCGTGTCCCCGACGGCGCGAGTCAGCTCCAGCTCGTCCAGCTCCTCGTACGGCGTCCTCGCGCTGACCTTCGTGCCTCCTATGCGCCTCGACGAGCCGTAGTCGTACGATGCGCTGGTCGTCGTCATGGGTTTGGGGAAGAAGTGCATCCAGATGGGGCGGAGGGTCGGGAGGCAGGCGCAGACAATAGCGAGGGACAGCTCGATGTTTGTCCAGAAGAAGACCGGGGCAGTGTAGTCTGCGTATCAGGGTTAGAACATCGAACGCTCGCTCAAGACTCGGTCACTATACTTACAAATAACGTCGTTCGGGTGCTTGATGTACTCTTCGGCAATGGCAAACGTCGCAACCACTCTCGTCACACTGACGGCGCACACTCTGGAAGACAAGTTAGCGGTCAGATAAGACTTCCGTAAGGAGCTTTGTCTCAACACTTACGCAGCACCCAACCCCAGCATCCCCATAACGGCAAGCTTCTTCTTGAGCGGCAGCTGCACCCTCAGCACCATTGGTATCGGCAGGATGAGGATGACAAAGTCGGCGATGACGTCCGTGAACAGCAGCGCGAGGAACATGGGCACCGTGTCCACGCACGAGTTGTTGTAGTACGGCTCGATGAAGACGGTGATGGGGTAGCACGTGAAGAGGTGCGAGAAGAAGAAGCTGACGGTCCAGCCGATGACGAACGCGAGCGTGCCGTAGACGACGCGCTGGAAGGTGCGGCTCGGGAAGATGGTGTAGTACAGCACGAGGATGGAGGACTTGACCAGGCCGAGGCCGAGGATGGATATCATGTTCAGGGCGAACTTGGTCTTTGTTGCTCGTCGTCAGCATCGTGATCGTTGGTTGTGGTTCCGAATAGACTCACCTCTTCGAAGAAGATTAATCCAGGGTCGTCCATGATCGGCGACCCGTCCGGGAACTGAGGCTGATGTTGTCCTAGACGCCCATGGAGCGCAGCTATTCGGAAGCGTCAGAGGTTGTATGTAGTCTAGCGCAACACGGCAGACATCGAGGACTTACTGGCCAGCTGCAAGCTGCAGCAAGTGATGCCGACCAAGAGCGCCGCTCCTGTAAGGTAGTCGTCCCAGGCGAAGCGCTTGACGAGCAGCTTCGCCCAAATCCGGAGCCCGTAGAAGACGGTCGGGATGATCATGAACCCGATGGCCAGGCCGATCATTTGGCCCTTGGAGTAGTCATGATTCATCGTCACCATGGCGGGCTGGCGTCGGCGGGTGGCTTTTCGCGTAGCCCCCGGGTCAATCGTCTAAAAGGTCGATGGATTCTTAATTGGCGCGGTGACTCGGCGCTGCGACTCGGCGCGGGCGCGGAGGGAGGGAGAGTTGTGTCGGACCGGTCGGACGAAACTGCTGCAGGATTGTCAATGCCGGTGGGATCTCATCGCCGGACCTGTCGTAGAATATGTATCGCCGTTCTTCGAGTAATAGCAGCTCAACTCCTCTTCGCGATATCGAGAGGGTGGTCGTGCTCTAGGTAGCAGCGTCCTCTCGACCGCAAAGCAACGTTGGATTTCTTCCCAGAACAAGGCCAGGTCGCCCACTGATCCCCCCTATGCTCTGCCTCCCATCGCGCCGTGGTCTGGTCCGCTGTTACCATCATAAAACAGGATAGCGCATACCAAAGTCCAAAATGCTGCTGCAAGGGGGTGGGAGTGGTTATCTGCGACTCAACGGTCCCCTGGTCGTGTCGCGACCAGAAGTTCCCTGGACAGGCGCAGGACCGGCTGAATACCCCGGTGGTTTTCCGGGGTGTCCTCCGGGGGTTATGACTCGAGAACCATGTTCCTTCAGCGCGCCGAAGAGCCTTGGCATTTGGCTCTTGTTGTGCCCGTTGCGTTGCGCCCCGCTCGTTCCCCGGTCCGGAGACCGCGGTCACCCCGGCCGGGGGCCACCGGGGACACTGAACCGGTAACTCTATCCCGCCGGCGAATGACTCCCCAAGAAGCTAGATGGATGAGGGGTCCCCCAAGTCTTTGTGTTGTGTCTACCATAACGCAACAAGATAGGCAATTTCGAGTACTTCTGCTGTGTGCGAACCTTTCGCGTTTCCGAAGTGAAACCTTTCGCACGTTGGCACACCTATGTTCGTACCGAGATCGAGAAACATAGCAGGAGGATACAAGACATGCCCTTGGCTTTCAATGTAAGCATAAAAACGAGACGAAATACATCAGTCTGTGATGGAAGGGGGGAAAAAGCATGCCATCTCGTCGTTGTTCTGAATCCACTTGACAGAGTCCCACCGGTTGAAGCGAATGAACGGGCCGGCCCTGAGAAGATCAGGCGCACAGTCTTCGGCGATAGATTGTGCGAGGCGCTCCATTCTCGCCTTGGGAGGAGAAGATCGTGACCCACGCAGTTTATGGGCCCAGTGGGGGCGACTGTAAATTCGATTGCTCACGGCCGGACCGTTGCCGAAAGATCACGAACATGACCCCGTCGCCTTTCGTTGGAACCTGTTTGCCTGTGTCGAGAACCCCTCTCGTCTCCTCCTCGTGTGTGTCCTCCCCAGTTCCTCCCTGGTGCAGCTTGCTATGTTCTCAATGATCCACGTTTGCCCCCCCCCCCCCCCCCCACATAAGCTCAATACCAGAGACTTTGCTTCTATACCACTATAGCACCTCTCATATGGCTGCTTTCCTTTGCCCCGACGTTCCGCCGCAGTCACCTCAGCTTTGGCACATCAAACCACGCCAGGGGCTTTTCCGTGTTGCTTCCCGGGCTCCGTCTGTTGATACGACATGGTACTCAACTTTACTAGGGACGTGTCTTTTCCAAGAACAACGAGCCTAAGAGGGTTCCAGTCACAAGGATCGACACCCGCATGTGCTAGATAAGGCCAGGCGCCAGTTTTGCATCTGGGTCAGATGTCAATCATTTGCGATCGACGGGTGGCGTTCAGAGTTGGGGGCATCGACAAGATTCCGTATGTTGCCTTGCGACTCGAGAGACAGGACGAGACCCCCTCTCTGTGAACACTGCCCGGGCACAATTACACCCTAGTTTAGAGGCATTCAATTTCCTCGCCCGGCCGGGCTTGGACGCGGTTTCTCATTTCAAGCAATCCTAAATCTCCGGTTGCGACCCTCCGGGCTTCAGCCCGAGTGGCTATGTGTGATAGCCAGGACCGGACCCAGCTATCTGGCCCACTGCCAGCAACGTTGAACGGAACAGGGCCAGATCGAGCTGGGCTTGCGTACACGAGAACGCGAATCGACCAGGTATCGAGCGCTGATCTTGGGGGCGACAGATGAGGCAGTGAGTCGTGACTATGACCAAATTCTAGCACCAAGGGCTTGATCGTCCCTTTGCACGGAGTGAACAAAACTGTTCACTCATCCATACCATAATGTCAGATGAGTCGTGGAATCCTGCGGTCAAGGGTAGTATCGTAACCCAGTCTGCCAGGCTGTCTTGGCTGTGTAGGTAGCTTTGGCACTGCAGTGGAAGTTCCTCCAACGGAAAGTACTCTACCTACATAGGGCCAGAAACTCACTCCCGCGAAGCTGACGCAAGGACTGCGGGCGCAGATCTCGTTCAGCCTTCTTATGCAGGTACCGTCGACGGTTGTCAGATCGTGCAGTAATCGCTCTTCAAGAACCCTGCATGAACACGGCAGAAGCAACCAGGTTTTTGGCGGGTGGCTTGCGAGAACGAGCCAACATGACTAGATCGGCCACATCGAAGACGTTGTCCCTGTGCCGTCCTTGGCTTACCTATTGGTCGACTTGGTTGACCCCATTGCTTCTTTAATATGATTCAAAGAGGTTGGTTGATTCTAAGTAGCCTGGAAAGCATCGAATAGGAAGCTTCTGTTTAGCAACAGGCTGGGAGAGAAACAAGGGACCAACACCAAGACAACGTTTCGCCACAAAAGCTTACTCGGGGACATAGGAATCCACAAATGGACATTGTTGGCGCTCATGGGATTTCGTGATTAATGTGCCAGAGCAACTCCCTACACAACTGACTCAGACCTAACTATCTCGGACCATAGTCCCGAGGTCCCCCTTTCAACCGCCAACGGACTTGATCCTAGACCCGATCTCGAAGGGACTGCCCTCGTACACCACAAACTCCGTCTCCGCGCTGCCTGCCTCCAGCCCCAGCATGCGGTAGATGTTGCCGCTGATCAACCCCACGGCCTGTCTCTCGCTGATCCTGCCCCCGCCGTTCTGGTACGCGACGCCCGCGAGCAGGGCGAGGTCCCGCACGATCCAGTCCTCCTCCAGCCCGATGGCCGTCACGACGCCCGCGCCGACGAGGACGTCGAGCGCGGTGCCGTTCGTCAGCGGGGCGCCCGTGAGGGCTCGGCGCTGGTCCCAGGACACGGCGAAGGACTGCGCCGGCGCGAGGACGACGCCGACGCCGGCGCTTGCGAGGTGGTCCGCGACTATGTGGGCCTCGGCGCCGCCGACCACGATCATCCGGAGACGGGCCGCCCCGGGGTTGTCCCCGGAGAGAGTTTCTTCGACCTCGGCCTTGACCTCCAGCAACGCCGCGATGGTGTCCGCGCTGTGCACCGTGACGGCCAATGCCGTCTCGCCCTCGACGACCCTGCGCAGGAACGCGCTCTCGGAGTATCTGGCCTCGGGCCTGATCTTCTCCCCGGCCGCCATGGAGGCCGCCGCCCGCAGGAGCTTGTCCCGCAGCTCGCCCACGGCGGCAGACATCGAGCCCGCCCCGTCCGCGCCGCGCTTGGCAGACAGGTCGAGCGTGTAATGCACCGCCGCGTCCCTCGCGAACACGGCGCCCAGGTCCAGCGCCGTGCCTGCTCCCGTGAGGAAGCCCGCGCTGGTGCCGTGGTGCGTGCTGATGCCGGCGAACTTGGGCGCCGATACGGCCCTCGTTACACCGTACCGCCGCGCGACGCGGAGCTTCTCGTTGTCGAGCGCGAGGCCGTCGGCGGCGCGGCTGAAGCGGGAGCCGTCGGCGCCGTTGTCCGTGTCGCGCTCCGTTTCGATGACGTTGAGGCCCAGGGTCGAGCCGAAGGCGGTGAAGGAGGGGGTGAGGTAGCCGTTCTTGAGGGGGACGACGGCTGATTTGGAGGATGCTGCTTGGAGTTCGCGGTCGCAGCGGCCGAGGCAGGTTATCCTGCCGTTGGAGACGGCGAGGTTGTAGGTCTTGCCGTCAGAAGCGAGGGAGTTGGGGTCGAGGTCCAGGAGGACTGTCGAGATACCCGTGAAGACGACGTCGCCGCCAATGTCAACCAGCTCCTCTTCAATATCCCCAAGGCTCTCGTCGGGAACGATAGTGCCTTCGGAGGTCTTGTTAAGCTCGACCGGACTCTCATACTGCGCCACGCCATCAATCCACACCTGGACGGGCGTCGCGCCGACGCTCAGGGGGTCGCTATCCCACACAACGACATCCGCATCGAAACCCGGAAGAATCTTGCCCAGACGCAGGCCGAGACCGAGCCGCTCGGCCGGCGCGCTGGTGACGGACGCCAGCGCCGCGTGGTACGGCAGGCCGTAGCGGTAGGCCTTGGCAGCCTCGAAGACGACGTGCTGCGCGTTGAGGACGGGGTTGTCGCTGACGTAGATGGGCACGAGGCCGGCGTCGTGGAGGACCTTGCCGGCGTGCTCGGAGCCGAGGGCCGCCTCGGCCTTGTACCACATGTTGTCGGCGAAGAGGGCGGAGGCCGGGGGGTTGTCGCCCCAGGCTCGTTTGAGGATCTGTTGACATTCAGTCAGTACATGTTTGTCTCCGTCAGTGTCGACTGACCCTCTCGTGCTGTCTCAGCAATCGTGTGACAATATTGACTCACTTCTGGCACGAGGTATGTCTGGTGCGCGTGATGGAACGCCCTGACGGGGAACCCAAACTCGTTCGTGTGGTCGACGAACGCCTCGAGGTCGTTGATCGTGTAGCAGTGCACGTGAACATGGACCTGGCCGCTGAGCACGGCCACGAGCGCCTCCCACTCAAGCTCGTACGGCAAATACGTCTTCGCATCACCGATCCCTCCCTCGGCGGCCCGGCACCAGTCCTCCTGCTCCCGCTTCAGCCTCGCCGCGCGCTCGAACGCCCGGCGGAACTCCCAGCTCTCGCCGAGACGGCTGTACGGGCCGCGCTCGCCGGCCTTGCCGTGCACCTGCTTCGCGTTCTCGCCGCAGGCCATCTTCATGTGCCTCCACGCGCGCGCCGGGTCGGCGAGCATGTCGTACACGCCCGTCTCGTTGCGTCCATCGCGGGCGCCGACGGCGTGCTTGATGGCAAAGGCCTCGCCGCCGATGTTGCTGCTGGAACCCGGGAGGACGAGGGAGGTCGTCACGCCGCCCGACTTGATGACCTGCAGCTGGCGGTCCGTCGGCTGGATGCCGTCAACGGAGCGGACGTAGGGCGTAATGTCCTTAGAAAGCTCGCTCACATCCTCGTTGCCGTGGAGGGTCGGTAGGGAGTGCACGCCGGCGTGGCTGTGCATGTCGATGATGCCGCTCGTCAGGGGCCGGCCCTTGGCGTCGTAGACGAGGACATCGCCCGGTAGGCTGGACGGGGGGATGGCCGGGGCCGCCTGCTTGATCAGGCCGTGCTCGATGAAGACGTCGGCGGCGATCCAGGTGTAGTTCCCCGTGTCCGCGGCCGGGTCGCCGGTCCAGACGGTCGCGTTGCGGATGAGCGTGGGCCGGTGGCCGTCGACGTAGCGCTCGCTCCGCGTCCGGCCTTGCCCGATCGGATCGGCGGGCTTGTGGCGCAATCGGGCGCACGTCGCGAGGTCTTTTTCGAGTTGCTCGATCGAGAGGCCGTGGACGTTGGAGTCCGGGCTTGGTGGAGGGCCGGGGTTGGGGGATATCTGCGTCCACTGCGCGTAGACGATGAAGGCGAGACAGGCCAGGCCGAAGACGCGCAGCGCCCGCGACCTGCGGGGGAGCTGGAGGGCGGGATTCCATGCCCTCGCCGCGGCGCTGTACGGCGGGAGCTCGTTCTTGTCTTCGGGGTACATGGGCGCGAGGGGAGTGGCGTTTGGCCCGAGGGATGCTTTCGGCGGATGGGCATCTGAAGATCAGTTCAATGGGGAGGAGGATGGCGCTCTCGTCTTGGGATGATCGATGATGGAGATCTTCGGGGCGAGGATGAGGGGGCTGGACCCCGGCCACCACAGGGATCTCTGGGCGGATGTGCTCGCCTAAATTCGGTCGGCGCAAGGGAACCCTTGTGGGCGCTGGGGTGATTCAAGTCGGTTGAATTGAAGCCAGCTGGTGTTGAAGTTGAACGGTTTGATTATTTGGTTTTGATCGAGTGAGTGAGACTCAGCCTTAGAATGCGTGAATAAATGACCGGATTCATGGAAGGTGAATGGCGTGGGACGGTGTCAAACTCAAATTAGCCACAGACGTTTGTCAGTGTCCGATTATTCATGATTCAAGAGTCGAGAAATTTCCCGGCACATGAGGTCCGACGGAAGTTTTGGTGGAAGAAATGAGTGAGCCGAATCTCATTCGACCTGCTCCATGTTATGAAGACGATTAAGAATTTCAAGAAATCAGGTAGGCAATGAGAAATACGGGCTTTGGCTCGTGTCTGATCATCGCTTTGTTCATATGTTCAATTTATTTCTTGTTACATTTGTCCAGCACACCTCGAGATACACCATCCCTTCAGTGACACCTTAGTGAGCCTTGACCATGGCCTCCTTGACGAGCGGCTCCTGCTGGGCCTCCTCGACGTTGGCCCTCGCCTTCTCGGGCTGGGCGTACGGCGTCCACTCCTCGTCGGCGGACATGCCGCCGTACAGCATCGACGGGGGCGCGAGGGCCTGGACGTCGGGCGTGGCCTTGAACAGGAAGAACTTCTCGTCGTGCCACTGGCCGGCGGTGACGTAGCGGCCCTCGCTGTCGGTGAACATGGTGTCGTTCTCGGCGCGGAGGAAGTAGGCGATCGAGTAGCGGTGCTCGTCCGGGCGGAACGGCACGACGCGGTGGATGCATGACATGAAGGTGTGGCCGCTGGCGAAGCGCAGCGAGTCGCCGACGTTGATGATGGCGCAGCCGGGCTTGGGCGCGACGAAGCCGAACTCCTTGGTGCCGGGGGGACGGATCTGGAGGCCCCACTCCTCGGCGAAGAGGAGGGTGAGGGAGGAGATGTCGGTGTGCTTCTGGTGGCCGATCTGGTTGTCCTTGAGCGGGTCGGAGGGGACGTAGTGCATCATGGCAAGGGTGGAGGTGGAGGGGCGGTCGTTGCGGTGGGCGTTCTCGTAGCGGGCGGCGCCGACGAGGCCCATTGCGGAGGAGAGTCCGGAGAGGAGGGCCTTGGTGACGATGTTGGAGCCGGAGATGGCGTTGCGAAGGACCCTCTTGTCCGTGTCGTTCTGGAGGATGGCGGGGAACTTGGGGTCCCTGCGCTGGATCTCATCGCGGGAGACCTGGGGTGGTCAGCAGCTGAACGGCGATGATCATGATGGTGGAGAGGGGCTTCGTGGTCTCACCTTGAACATCTCGTATCCATCTCTGGTGTTGGGCAGACCACCCGTGCGAGAGCCAACAGGCTCGTAGCTGTCACGAATCAGTCAGCATACGCCCCTCACTGCCACGACTCGCGTCCACTCACCCCAGGTGCGCCGTCACCAGGCCGAGCTCGTTCTTGGCCTCGATGGGGTGGTCGAAGTAGCGGTGCATCAGCTTCAGGGTCTGCTGCTGGTCCTCGAGGAAGCGCTGGCCGTCGAGGCTGTCGAGGTCGAGGTAGAAGAAGCCGGACTGCTGGCAGCAGCGGAGCAGCGTCTCGAGCTCGGCGGGCTCCTGGGACAGCACGCGGCCGAAGTCGACCGTCTCCATGGGGTAGACGGGGACGCGCTTGCCGGACCACTCGACGGTCTGCGGGACTTCGGTGGAGACGCCCATGATGATCTGGTGTGGAGGTGTGTAGTTGGGATGTGGTGTTGTTGTGGGTGTTGGTCACGTCTGGAGTTGTTGTTTGTTGGAGTTGATGATCACGTCGAGGGAAGATGGGAACACGTAGGCCCTCCAGACCTGACCAGGAAGCTTTCGACCCCTCTCTATTTATAAGCTTCCCCCTAGACCCTTGAATACGAGAGTGAGAGCTATCTCTCCTGCATCCAACAACATGTAGCCGGGCCAAGGAGCATCTTACGCGCCCCTCTCTCATGTCCAGCTGCGGCGCGAAACTTACCCGCCCGCACACATTGCATTGGACCAATGCATGTATGTCTTATCCTCCTTCCAAATTGCTGTTGATTACGGAGTAATACTAGTAGGTCGTAAACACACCATCGCCTCTCTCTTTTTCACTGTTTAGTGAGACATTGAAGTTTCAATGCAGCTCGGTGCGGGGTCTCGGGCCAATCGGCACATATCCCCATATCACATGCGTTGGGACTTGCTGGCGCCAACGTGGCTATCACTCCTATTTCCAGTCGACCATCTCTGAACGAATCCAGCGAGCGTTATTATTTTGGATGAACATGCTGCTGTGAAGCCGTATCAAAAGTGGGCTTTATCACTCACAAGTGCCTTGGGGCGTGGCCTTTTCCGTCCATCCCCCCCCGTTGGCGATTCCGATGCCATGACTTGCCCGCGTAACGAGTGTCTCACTCTGCTCAATCGGACACAGTCCGTCGCATGCAGGGCAAGCAGCAAGTGGACGGATTGCACCATACAGTCATTTGCATCGGCGGCGTCCAAAACCCATAGTAGGGCACTGCTTACTACATGGAAAATTCGCGCTTTTTGCACAACACCACATAGAACACCACGAATTTCATCACTAACGGGGTAATTAGCCCTATATAAAGGCTTTAAGGCCGTTAAATTATACATTTCTTTTTTTTAGTAGATATAGAGCTTATACTCCTATTAGTTAGCTATAGGGGCCCGCCCCGTTACTTATTTTAATAATAATTTTAGTAGTATAGTAAAGTTTAACTTTGCTTTAGAATTAATACCTTAATATACTAAATATCCTTACCTACTGTTTATTATCCCTATTATTTATTATAGTTAATTTATTCTATAATACCTCCCTAAAAGTACTAAGTATCAATTAATCTAGTTAATAACCTATTACTAGCTCTTCTAGCTACTTATACTTATACCTATAAATAATATAAAAATACTCTTAGTAAAAAGCTTTAAATTGTATTTTAAGAGCTAATAAGTAGGTAGATCACAATCGTCTAAACGCCAGTAGCAAAGTAGTAAGTAACTAAGCTAAAAAAGGCCCTAACTAATCCCAGACTATTATAAGTAAAACCTAGTAAATATTAGGTATTAGTAGTTAAATTAAAAAAATAGCTAACTATAAAAAAGTAAGTAACTATAGCTATACTACTAAAAAAGCTATTAAATTCTATTAAAAATAATACTAAAATTAATCTAAGTAATAATAATAGTACTAAAAATAAGACCCTACTCTAGAGATAGTTAAATACTTTAACTACCCCCTCTTAAAACTAATAAAACCCCCCCTCTTCTTAGTAATAACGGGATCCCTCTCTTAATAATAAATAAAATCCACTCTTTTAATAATAACAAAAGCCTTCCTTTAAACAAAGCTATACCTATACCCCGCATTACTTAAAAATTAAAGTACTTTTTAATAATAATATTTTTACTAAGAATTAGAGTCTATTTATACTTACAAAGATCCCTATTTATATTTTATATAAACTAACTTTTAATAGTATACCCTTTTTACTTAAGTTCCCTTATATAATTAAGTTATAAAAAATACAGTATAATACTATTAAATCCCTTATACCTAAAAAGTAAAGGGATACTATTATTAATATTAAAAAACAAATCTATACTTAACTTAAAGCCATACTTAAAGCTACTAAGTTATATATTACTTTTTAAATTAAATAGTAAAAAAGGAGTACTAAATCTATCTATTTAGTATACTAAGAAGAGTATAATACCGTAGCTAGTAATACTTAGCTGTACTTACTATAGCATCTACTAACTAAACAAATCCTTAAGGCTAGTAAATACAATAAAGCTATAATTAAAGTAATACTTATTTTTTAGCTCTATATTCCTACTACTACAGAAACACAAACTACCCACAATACTATATTAATTACCTTACTTACTAAAGCCTACAGTAATTAACCTTTTTACTAAGTTAAATAAAAGGAATACATTAATAAAATAACTACTACTATTAAAAAAATAAAAAAACTTATTAAAAATAAGTTCTTATAACTACTACACTATTAATAGTACCCTAAGCCAATAATATATAAAAATACTACTAAAAGTAGAAATTATTTATATACTTAGTATTAAATTACTTTTAATAAAATATACTATAAGTTAAAGATCTTTAATCTTAAGTAATAAAAGTAGACCCTCTTTAAAAATAAAGCCAGTATCTTACTTAGTACTCTACCTATAAACCTCATACTAGTAATAAAAAAACACAAGAGTACTACAGTTAAAAAGGTTTAAAATAAATAAATATAGTAAAATAAAGGTATTTAGACAGCTACTCAAACCAATTTTTCAACTCCTCTTACCCCTACAGCAACACCTAGTTAGCCAAGTCAAACCTTAAGTAATACTATTATAAACTTTTATAACACACCACTAACCTTACTTTATTTAATATAAGTATTACTACTAATATATTAGAGTTAACCTTACTATACTCTATATATATTTATAGCTCTAAACAAACCTCCTTATACTCCTACTCTACAATAACAAATACCTATTTAATTATTATCTCTAGTAGTACTAAATTTACTAACTAAACAACACAATTAAATTAATAACTTTATTATTTAGTTTACTACCGTACCGGACAAGCGTTACAACGTTAATAACCATCTCTAAATATTACTTAAGCTACTCTATAACTACTATAACAATCTTTATTCTATTAAAAAGCTTCTTAATTACTAGTTTAATAAGTAGAGTATTACCCTAAACATCACCAACATTATTAAATTAAATATTAAAGTTTTTATTAATAATAAAGTCTTTTACTTATATAGTAAAAAGCTAACTACGTCTATAAAGCCTATAGGGATTGTTAAGCCTTTTAATTAAGTAGCTTAAAATACATTTTATTATTAACTCTATAATACTAGTACTAATAACTTAAACCTCTTAAATAAAAAGTTTTTTACTATACTAACCCCTATAGGCCCCTAACTATAAGTATCTTAAGTTATAACTATAGCCTTTATAGAGTTTTTTACTAAAAAAGAAACTAAAAAGGATTATAAGTTATAAAAAGTATTAGTTAAAGTTAAAAGGAGCTATATAGGTAAGTAAAATACTATATTACCTAATTAATTACTAACTAAGTTAGTACTCTAATAATTTCCTATAATATCTTCCTCCCCCCCCCTAAGCTTTTTATTTAAAATCTCCTTTTTTTTCTAACTACCACAACCTAATCTAAATTAATTTAATACTAATCTACTTAGTAAAAGTTAAATATTACCTTAAATAATTATTAATAGACTTTAACTATAACCTAGTAAATTATAGTTAAAACTAATTAATATATCAAATAATAAGTAGTTTTTAAACTACTTTACTAATTTACTATACTTTAAAAATAATATAGAATTAAGTAGTAAGAAAATTAATAAAAAAAATATTAGTATATAATTAAAGTTAAGTAATAAGAGGTTATAATAAGTACTACTTATAGTATTTATTTTATTTATCTTTTATCTACTTAACTATAATAACCTTATAACTTACTTAATAATAACTTTAACTTATTACTAGTATTTATTTCCTTTTTTTTTTACTTACTTAACTATAGTAACCTTACAGCTTAATAATAACTTTAACCCGTTATTTACTTTATTTAATACATCTCTACTCTTTCTACTACTTATAACCCCTACTATAAACTTATTAAATATACTTTTACTACTATTAAAATTAATAAATACATAGTAAAAGTAACTAATAATTTATAGTAATTTCTACTCTACCTCTAGGGTACAGTTACACAAAAACTCTACTTAATTATAAATGTTTTTATTACTAGTATTATATATATAAAAGTTTTTTTTAATATACTTCTTTAAATTTCTAAAGTACTTTTTAATAAAGTTAAAGTTAAGTAAGTATAGTAAAAGGTATTTAAGACGTATACCGGCTTCTTTATAAGTAATTTAAATATCCTCTTAGTAGTAAAAAGAGGTATTATTTATAATAATTACTAAATAAAGAATAAAAAACCTTTTATACTTAAGTAGTAAATACTAAATAATCTACCCTATAAAACTATTACTATTTATTATCCCTAAGTATATAAAAAAATCTAAAATACCCTTAAGAGTTAGCACTAGTAAGAGCTATATTTACTAACTGCATTTTAACTCTATTAATTTTTATAGTATAAGGCCTTTTAGTACCTATCCCGTTCACCTCTTCCTAGTATTTTTATTTACTTTTAACTTATTAATAAAGATTAGTTATTCTAGTTTATACTACTATATATAATAAAGCTACTCAAACCTCTTCTCTAAGTCTCATTAAACAGCCATAATATATATCTTTTTATTAATCCAACCCGCCTCTTTAAAATACTAATTAATTATTAATAAACTAATATTAAAATTAAATTACTTAAGTAAAAAGGCCTATATCTTATTTAGTATTAAATTGTTATAATACTTTAATAACTTAAGCAACTTAGTATAGTATTAAATCTCTATCTTCTAACTACTCTTATAAAATTTTTTATATTATTTAACCTTACTAATAAAGTTATATCAGTAGTAGTACCTTTAAACTATTTATAAGTAGTAGTTAGTAGCTATAGCAACAAAACTATTGTTAAAGTTAAGGAATAGGAGTATTAGGTTAATTTTAGTAAACTAGTACGTTAAAATATTCAGTACTATAGCAGTAAATTAACTAAAATACAGTCTCTAAATAACTTTATATTTATTTTTAGTAGTAACAAAAGGCCTTTCAACAGCAGCATCTACTAAAAGCTATAATGTACAGAATGTTGGATTTAAGGGCAAAATTTGACTTTTTAGCATAGGTAAGCGTTACCCCACTTTGGGTTTTGGACGCCGCCGATACAAATGACTGTATGTCTTGGCTTCTTATCACTTTCCACAAAAAGGCCTCATCGTCGCTCCACCTAGGCTTTCCTAGCTGTCCCCGCTCCCCCAGTTCGGACCAAGACAGGGGGTTAGAGGAGGGGCAGTGGAGGGGGAGGGGAACGAAAGGAAGCAGAAGAAATGGCAATTCCATCTCTCCCTTTCGTCCCAAGAGTTTAGCCAAATGAACTCCAGACGATTGTCGAACTTGACGGGTCCCGTTGCGTCCCCGCTCTCGGTACATTTCTCCGGTGCTTCGTTTCGAAGCCGAAGGAGAGATTTGTAGATGCGATTTCATCCCACCACCTGTCGGCCTTTTACCCGACACTAAAAGACCGCCAAGCTCCGGTACATACCCCATCCTGACATGTCATGGCTTATTCATTGGTCCATCTCGAGAGGCAAGGGGTGAGGTGTCTCGACCCGTGTCAGCTCTCACTTCCATCCCTTCGACGACAATGGACAGCAACAATGGTATTGTCACTCCGGGCACGCTCAGAGATGCTGTGCGCCGTTGTATGATGACCTCTGGGTAAATATGAGCGTCAGCTTCGATAGTCGCACACGGAACCGTCGCACCTGTCAACCTGTCACCCATCAAGGTTATCTCGGTGCAACGAAAGCCATAAGATCAGTCGAAGGAGTCCAAGGGCCTGCGGACGCACACACAGACACCCGGGAGCACCCGCCGGAGGCCGCCCCTCCCTGGGTAGGATCTGACACTACACCACCACCACCGAATCCATCTTGCTTTGGCGATGCGGGGTAGACGCAGGAGCGCGTCCCGCGGGTGTGGCGAGGACGAGCCGGCCGGGCGTAACAAGCCTGACGGGTACTCGCTCTCTTACGTACATTGGCTGCATGCAAGAGAGGGGCGAGGAGAGGTCGACAATCGGAGCAGAGGGTCCCGTTTTCATGGCAAACCTCTCAACCTCTGAAGAGATCCGGCGACGATCCAAGTCGCACGTGGACGCGTCTAACTCGTCCGGCCAATGGAACGGTGGTCAATTATCCGCAGCCTGTGTATGCGAGGATGCATATATAGCCAGATAGCCCATCGCGTGCAGAGGGCCTGTTTCATGGGGGCTTGGTCCTTTTACCGATGTGGTATTCATGCTCGTCCTGGGTTATTGGCTGGACGATCGAGATGCCGAAAAGCACCGGAGAGAGACTGGGAAGCAGTCATGGATGATGCCTTGGATGATGCCTTGGATGATGCCTTGGATGCTACAGATATCAAGATTGTGTTCGCCCGCGGTTGTAACCCCCACCCTCGGCGATGCGGAAGGTCACATTCACAATGTTACAGACAAGAGAGGCTTGGTCGATGCAGCCAGCTGACAAAGCCGTCCGGAGAACGAATTGGGGAAGAAACCCCGCGAGGTTACCTCACAATTCTGGACGAACACTCCCTTGGCCGCCTCTGGGTGAATTGAATCTTCCCGCGGGTTGCATGAAGCTCAATATGTAGTCGAGAGCACATCAGACAACAGAGCCAGAGCGGTCAGAGTCCAGAAAGAGGCCTTCTGCCTGGGTAGACACTACGGGCATTTTTTTTAGAAGGCATGAATCGCACTTCAAGTAGGAGATGAGCCTCGACTACGGTCGTAGAATCTAACGGTATTGAATTTGCCAGCAAATGGCAAGTGAATCATTGCGTCTCACTTTCACTGCCGAATTTGCTTTCCTCTTTCCCTCCGTTCCGCATTACTAACCCATGGCGGGCCGGTGCGGGGTCGCCGCGATGCCGGTCTGTCAACATCGCTCAACGACACCTGACGAGGGAGCAGGAAAGCGACCGACAGTGCAGAACCCCTTGCGCCCGCTCGAACATGACTTCGACCGCAAGCTCCAGCGACGAGTTCCAGCTCTACGACCTCCGCGTCGAGGTCGTCTGCCCACCGGGCAAGCGCATCATGTGCGGGGCCAAGGAAGGAGACTACTTCACACTCCAGGGTGAGATGCTCTACCTTCCTCCGGGGCAGGGCATCAGTATATACAGTTTATGTGGGTGAATTTCGCGTCTCATCTGAGTAACCTAGACAGATGGAAGCTGACGGTGGCCTCTCCAGCGTCGGTGCTCCCGCTACTGCCCGCGAAGCAACGGGCCACCTCCGCGAACGACTGGATTGCCACGGATGCACTGATCGCCTGCCCGGACCCTTGCTGTCCTTCCCAGCTCAAGATCATTCGAGAGGGACTACGGACGTTTCGACACTCAGAGACAACGGCTGTTCCCTTGACCGGGAAGTAATGGGACATAAGTACTTAGTAATTCAAAAGACTTACCTACTTCGCCGAGGGTGTTGAGAAAATAGGAGCTCACCCTCACATTCACCACGCTATGCATGTGACCGCTCCACATCTCCCTGGTCGTCTCTGGGGTATTCAAGTCCAAGCCTTCAGGCGCCCATGACGCACAACTTGGGAGTGGCATGATTGTCCTCGAGGGGCAGCAATCAAATCTTCTGGCTGGCGGCAAGCAGTGGGCTGACTTGGGCATTTGAAGGACTGCTTCCCCGAATATCGTGGTATCGGGAAGTTACACCAGCTCTTCCAAACCACAGTTGTCTGTGTGACAATGCCAAGACAAACCAGACTTTGTGCTACTCTCTGCTCTGTGTGAAAGAGACTTTTGTCTTCATGTGAAGATATCCGTCAGCCCAACATCTTTGTCTGTTTGTGTACCAGCCAAAGCAATAGCTTGCTCCATGCCCCCTTGCAGAACATATTTAGGAACAGCTTGCGTGAGTTTCCAACGTGACCACTCTTTCCTCCCAGCAGCAAGCAAACTGTGTAGGATATCCTCGAGGCCTCCGTTGGACTGAATAAGAGCATCGCCTCAACCCACGACATAAACCGCCGAGACAAGCCACGCTTTGTGCTGCCTCGGGAAATAAGCTTAGTCTCGGCAACAGAGATCCAGGCCAACAGCGACTCTGCATCGCCATCGAGGCAGTCATCCGTCCACACGTGAAGCGCCTGTTTTCCCCAAGAGTCTCGAGTTGATTAAATTGAGTAGGTAGTTCCTGCCGCCACCGGGTTCCTGCCTCTTGCCTCTTGCCTCTTGCCTCCTGCCTCAACAGGCTCCTGCCCAATTATTTTCCTGGCCCGTCGCTCCTTCCCTCTGAGTTGCTAACCCCCTTGGCAACCACCTAGCAACACAACACAAGACAGGAAAGGAAGGAACCTCTTCTCAATGATTTAGGGCTTCTCCTTCCTCAGGGCTTGTCGCTTCCCAGATCACTCTTGCCCTCCCACACAAAAGAAAAAGAGGAAAAAAAGGGTTTAAGTCTGTTTACCTTCTCCTCAAGCGAGACTGACAGAAACTTCATCTCTTCCCTCCACATCCATCTCAACCTCAACCTACCCAAGAGATCGCAGTCACCCCAAGCATCTCCATCAGCCTCAATATCCCCATTGCTTTGCTCTCTTCTCTCTCCTTGCGCAGCCGCGCTTCTCCCTTGCTCAATCCTCACGATGCGCAAAGTCTTCGCGCCCATCGTCGCCTTCGCCGGCCACGCGGTCGCGCGCGCCGTCAACGGAGGCGCCAATCTCCCCAGCCCTGCCTCCCTCTCTGGCGAGATCACCTTCAAGGCCTCCAACGGCTCTGACGTCGTCCTCAACATTGGCACTGGCTTCAGCATCGTCGATGACGCTACCCACTTGCCCTCCCCCTTCGCCAAGCTCATCAAGTTCGAGGGTGTCGACAGCTACACTGAGCTCTGCACCGTCCGCGCCACCCGTCAGGCCGGCTCTGGCATGCCTCGCCGTGACGACTGCCAGGCTCTCCACGACTACGCCAAGGGCCGCAACGTCTTCATCTACTTTGAGAAGCACGACGTCGAGCTCCGCCGCTGGGCCGAGATCTTCTGGGTCGGAACCTGTGCTTTCCGCGCCCGCACCTTCACCAACAGCGTCGTCTTCAGCAACGCCGACGTGGCTCGCTTCATCGACAGAGCCCTGAGCCGCCCCGCCTGGACCATTGATGGCAAGATGTCCGCCTCTGGAGAGGCCGACTGCGCCGCCGTCGAGGGTCCCCACGGCTTCGCTCCCACGTTCTGGCGTCTCCAAGAGCGCGCCGCGCCTGCCATCAAGGCCCGCGAGTCTGAGACCACCAACCCTGCCGTTGTCGAGTCCTTCGAGGAGATCCCCAAGAACGCTTCGGCCTACGTTCTCAACGACAGCGTCCACAACGTCACCGACCCCGACCACACTGTCAACGGAACCCTTGCCAAGCGCTTCAAGATCTACACTGATGGCGACATGGTTCCTCCCTTCTGCCAGCCCCTCTGGATGTCCTCTGACTGGGCCGAGGCGCACACGCCGCTCAAGGCTGACTGCAACCGCCTCTTGGACTTCGTCAAGACCCACAAGGCGACGGTCGTCTTTAAGGAGCGCGACCTCAACTACTGGGCTCGATTCGCCGCCCACGGCACCTGCGGTCTCAGCTTCATGACCACCAAGGACCGCCTTGTCATCACCAACACCGACATG
This sequence comes from Colletotrichum brevisporum, assembly GCA_030770045.1. Lineage (NCBI taxonomy): Eukaryota > Fungi > Ascomycota > Sordariomycetes > Glomerellales > Glomerellaceae > Colletotrichum > Colletotrichum brevisporum. Next base: position 9,138,856 of record JAUGSI010000001.1, on the reverse strand, counting down.
GCTGCCTTCCTCCAGCGGGCCGTCAACTGGGACGCTGCCACCACCCCCGAGGGCGGCCTCCGCGCCAAGATGGGCGTCCAGTGCAACTTCGGACCGGGCCACAGCGAGTGGTGGAAGGGCGAGTTCCGTCTCTTCTGGCGCGACCCCAGCCTCCCCAGCGGCACCCTTGGACGTCGCGACCAGCTGGCCATTTCCGAGCCTCTTGCCATCACCTCTCAGGAGCCCGTCGCTCTGGGTGACGACGACTCGAGCATCAACTGGGTCGACGTTTCCGCCCCCGTCGCCGATGGCATGAACGCAACCTTCCAGATCAACGCCAACGCCATGGTCGCTTCTCCCAAGATCGATCGCAGACTCGAGTACGTCAACACTCCCCTCGGTCCTTCCAAGCGATGCAACGGCAAGACCATCTGGATGGGCGGCGCGCACAAGGACTCGGCCACGATCGAGGACTGCAAGAAGCTCCGCGACTTCATCGGCGCCCAGCGCATGTTCTGGCAGTTTTCGAAGGAGGAGACCACCAACGGCCGCAAGGAGCCCGTCGTCGCCACGCCCATCGCCAAGTACGGCACCTGCCACTTCGCCTACGGCCCTCGCTACTTCGTCCACATCGGCAACATGGACATCGAGCGCCTCCTCGACGGCGCCATCGAGCACCTCGACAACACCCACGGCCGGATGCGTGGCTGGGGCTACACTGGCTGCGACCTGCACGACCAGTTCGGCTACAAGGCCGACGGCTACTGGAAGATCTACCCTTGAGAGGTGTCTGCTTTGTTGCTCCGCTGGCTCCTAGACTAATTGCGCATGCTTGAGTGAAGGAATGGCTCGAGGCTTCGGCCGTGGTAATAGAGATTAGAGAAGCTCCAGTCTTCATAGAGTAGTCGATAATTCATAGAGCTTCGATACATGACTTTTCTGCAACTGGTGATGGTGATCAAAATGCGTGTTTGGGGTGATGTCCGTTGGTGTTTGTTGACATCGTAGGTCGGTCGCGTGTTGGTCGTCAGGGGACTTCAGGTCTTTCCCTTTCGCCACGTCCGATGCACCGTCTCTTCGATCTTCACACCAGCGTCTCTTCACGGCTATGGATGCGATATTTTTTTCCCCATGCTTCAAAAGGTTCTCTCCAAGCCTCAAACCATCTCCGTGCTGTTATCCCAATCGTCGAATACCCAGCACTAATGAAGGAACCGCCCATTACGACTCGTCCGACCCACGTGGCCCAACGATGGCATCCTACAGGATGACCAACCGAAGACTCTGGCCGCGCGGGAAAGGCGCCGCCTGACCTGTGGCCCTCACTCGCGATCGACAAAAGCCACGGACGCGCGATGGCAAGTTCTGCGCGCCGAAGTCGAGAGTCATCACTTCTCAGGACGACAATGTCGCGGCTCCGAGTCTTCTGACTCGCTTCTTGCCCGAAAACATCCCCCACCACGGCACATCCGGGAACAATGGTCCCAAACATCCTCCCCAACTGGGCCAGACTGCAAGTCCCACCTCGCCCTTTGCACAAACAACGCTCAGCGCTGACGATTTCTCCAGGGCCCTCGGCATCGCGACCGCACTCTCCTACCTCCCGCAGTACCACCGCCTCCGCGAGCAAGGCCGCTCCGACGGTCTCTCCATCTTCTACGTCTCGGCATGTCTCGCCAGTGCCACGGAGCAGCTGACGCTGGGACTCCTGCTCAACCTCGGCTCGCCGCGGGCGGACGCCTTTGTGGAGGATCCAGCTGCGGCGGGGGACTGGCTGAACCTGGCGCAGCTGGGGGTTGTCTGGCTTTGTTCGATGTTGCTGTGAGTTTTCTGGCTTTGTTCCGGATCTATTGAGCTGGTTGAGGGGGGAACTGACCCGTCTCTTGTGATCAGTCTTGTCGTTTGTCTTGCTCACGCTTCCGACGACCGCCGCGGACGAGGTGTCCGGATCTTCGCCTCGGTTCTCCACGCCGTCCATCTACTCATGTCGCTCGTCCCGGCCGTCCTTCTCGCCGTCTGCCCCGGCGGAAGAAGAGCCAGGGACCTCTTCCTGCTAGCCCACAGCCTCGTCCTCCTCCCGGCGTCCACCATCCTCGCCCTACTCGCCGCCGTTCCGCAGGCTCGCGAGATACTACGTCGCAGTCGGTATGGCCCAGGGGCCCTCAGCCTGCCGGGACTAGCCGCCCAGGCCGTCGTCTCCGCGCTCGCGGCCATGTCATGGCTGTTCCGGGTCCGGTACCCCCCGTACGCGCCCTCGTGGGACGGCTGGTATCGGTTGGTCGGGTGGCCTGTCGTCGGGAATGGGGCATTTGCTCTCGTCCAGGGGTTGCTGCTCTGGATCGCCATCCGGCAGCCTGACGAGGGGGAGGAGGAGGGGCAGGGGATCGAGAGCCGACCTCTTCTACAGGGCTAGGTTTCACGGTTCGGCTTGAGACTTCGCAAAGTATTGTATGAGACATCGTTCATTCGAGATTCGGACAAAATTGCTAATCATAGAGACAGGTCGCCGTCCGGGTCGCGTCCCGAGACTCTGGTCAACCCCCCCTCCCCCACCGTCAGCAAGTTCGAGGCGCATGCGCAACTCCGCCGATAACGCATGGAACTTTTCATCGTTCTACGTCTAAAGCTTGGCGAGCCGGGATGGTTGGCGTTGCTTTTCACCCGCGAGACAGGAGACAGTGGCTGGTAGTATTATCTTTCCCCGCGCGACGACGAAGGTCTTGTTTCTTGGCCAAAAGTCACCTTCCGTATGCGGTCGGCCTTGGCGCCTCGGTGCCCGGACGACTCGGTGGTCAAGGGACGAAAGCTCGGATGTCGACTGCCCTGGTCATCTCAATTGCTCTGGCGGGTTTGGAGGTTCTCGATGTTGCTTTCGTGACAACGCTGAAAACTCATTTGAAAGGATGTCGAGCGAAGCAAGGAAGGGACGAAGGGACGAGCACAACAGTAGCAAAAGTTGAACAGCGACGACAACAACAACAACCACCACCAAGACAACACGAAACCCCGCAGAGGGGAAATAACTCCATCAGCGGCGGGGAAAACTCGATTGACAACTCATCCCGCCAGCTCGGAAGGCCGGGGTTGGCCAAGCATCTCCAACCTCTTGGCTTGCGCAACGACCTCGAGAACTATCGGGTTGCCCAGGAGCCGTACCTGCAGACATCCAACCAGTTGTCCCAACTGCTCGCCCATTCTTCTTCTCCTCCTCTCGCAAAACCTCTCTCTCGGGTCACCGTCACCGCCTGGAGCCGAGTCCTTTCTCAGCTTCCTCTTCCAGCCCTCGGCGTGCATCTACCTTTCGTCCACGGCCACGGCGGGCGCAAGATGAACCCCGCTTACCAAACTTCTAGGAAATAGCAGGACGGCTGGACAACGGGAACACCGCAGCAGGATAGCTGCTCGCGCGGTATGATGGGCCCCATGCAGGCGCCCGCTCGAAGAGAGGAGGGAGGGCATATATAAAGAAGCCAGGGCCGGCCGTACGACGGCTTCGTCTCCTCTCTTTCTCTCTCGTCATCCGCATCTCCAGACTCAACGCCATCATGCGCTTCACGACCCTCGTCGCGGCCTTCGCCGCATCCTCAGCCGCATCTTCGCTCCCGCGCGACGAGACGAAGCTCTTCACCCTCGAGACGGCGCCCGGCGAGACGGTGACCGTCACCGAAGAAGAGAAATGGCAAATGATGGACGTACGTCTCCCCTCCTCTCCCCTCTCTTCCTACACCATAACTAAAACCTCCCCCAGAAACGAATCCACTTCTTCGACATCACAGAGTGGCCCTCCCTCCCCTCCTCCCCGCGCCTCGCCGCGGCGCTGCCCTTCCCGGCCGCCATGAACCAGACCTGCCACGTCGCCGCCCTGCTCCCCAAGCTCGACGCGTCGCGCATGCGCACCCACCTCGAGCGGTTCTCGGCCTTCCACAACAGGTACTACCTCTCCCGCACGGGCGTCGAGTCGGCCGAGTGGCTGCACGGGCAGGTCGCCGCCGCGCTCGACGCGGCGGGCCACCCGACGGCCAACGCGCGGCTCGTGAGGCACGCGGCCTGGTCGCAGCCGAGCATCGTGGTCACGATCCCGGGCAGGAACCAGAGGACCGTCGTCGTGGGCGCGCATCTGGACTCGGTCGTTTCGGGGGACAGGGGGGCGGGACGGGCGCCGGGTGCTGGTGAGTCTCTTCTCTCTCACATTCGTCCCCTCCCTACCTGACAAAAGTATGATGCTGACAAACTCCCCAGACGACAACGGCTCCGGCTCCGTGATGCTCCTCGAGGTCCTGCGCGTGCTCCTGACCGACCCGCGCGTCGCGTCCGCCGACCTGCTCAACACGGTCGAGTTCCACTGGTACGCGGCCGAGGAGGCCGGCCTGCTCGGCTCCCAGGACATCTTCACGCAGTACCGCGCCGCGGGCCGCCAGGTCGTGGCCATGCTGAACCAGGACATGGTCGGGTACCCCGGGCGAGACGGGGTCGAGCGCTTCGGGCTGGTGACGGACTGGACGGACGGGGACCAGGTGGAGTACATGAAGAAGGTCATCGATGCGGTGAGTCTTCATTCTTCCCCCCTTTTTTTCCCATTCCAAGAGAGAGAGAGAGAAAGACCATGAAGGATGAAGAGCTGACAGAGACGGAAAAAAAAAAAGTACACCGACATACCCTACGAGGAGACGGTCTGCGGCTACGCCTGCTCCGACCACGCCTCGGCCAACCGCAACGGCTACCCGTCGTCCTTCGTCTTCGAGGCGCCGTTCGGCAACCACAACCCGCACATCCACACCCCCGACGACACGATCGAGCACGTCTCGTTCGACCACGCGCTGCAGCACGCGAGGATGACGACGGGGTTCGTGTACGAGCTCGCGTACTGGCCGTTTGCGTGAGGTCTGTGAACGAGGAGGTTTGTTAGCGATGGGGAAGAAGAAGTCACAAGGAGGAGGAGCATTTAGTGATAGAAAGCTTCGAGGCTTGCGGTAATGAGATTCACGATCAATGTACAACCTGGCCCCGTTCATGTGAAAACCCTCCGCCAGCCTGGCGAAAACGAACGCAATCATCCGTTGCGAGTGCTGTTGTCCCGATCTGTTTGTCCCCTGCCGAAGACCGAGCTGCGATGACCTCCCGACGTGCTGTACCTGCGTGCGCATCGTGTGCCTCCCGATCCCGTCCCGTGGAACAGAAGATCCAAACGCCGTCCGATCCAAACCCATATGTACTCATACATCGCCAACCGATATACATCCCAACAGACCAGCCTCAAAAGTCAAACGGGGCGAAAATGTCGGTGAACCACCGGTTGTCCATGAGATCCAGCCCAAGCTGCCCAAAGTCCACCACCTCCCCGACGCCACCACCACCACCCTGCACGCCGCCCATCACTCCCCCAGGCCCCCCGACCCCGGACGCAACCCCCGCCGCGGCCGCAGCCGCCGCCGCCGTCGCGGCGGGACTCACAAACGGCCCCAGCGCCGCCTCCCACGTGCCCCGCAGCCCGCGGATCGTCTTGACGGCCTTGGTGAAGGCGTTCCCGTCCTCGACGTCGACGCTCAGCCCGGCCTCGGCGCAGACCCTCGTGAAGCGGTCGGCGACCTCGTCGAGCGTCGCGATGAGGTCGACGGTCCCGCGGACGGCGGCGCGGTCCCACACGGGGTCCTCGAGGACCGACAGCCGGTAGAGGGCGATGGTGCAGTGGCTCAGCTGGGCGAAGAAGGTGAAGGGGATGGCGACGTAGGCGGCGGGCGGGAGGGTGAAGAAGTGCTCGAACCAGGCCTTGACGGCGTGCAGGCAGGCGTAGAGGATGTCGAGGCGGGCGACGTCGGGGAGGTTGGACGGCACGCAGCCGCCCGTCCTGGCGGAGAGGGCGATCTCGTGGATCGCGAGCTCGGTGCTGTGGAGCTGCGAGATGACCGTGTCTGGGTTCGCGTCAGTTCTGGGCGATATGGCCTGGGGACGACCAACGTACCTGACGTCTGCAGATCCGAGGGCAGGTTCTGGGTGATCTTGGACAGCTGGCCCAGCAGCAGCTTGACGTACATGGACGGCGGCGTCCGCCCCGGGTCCGTGGCGTCGTACACCACCTCGGGCCGCCACGACAGCCGCCCGGCCTCCTCGTTGAGCAGCTGCATGCGCACCAGCGCGATGAGGGTCCGGTCCGCGGGCGTCTCGGGCTCGGTGTCGAGGATCTGGAGGCACTCCTCCATGTGCGGCGTCCACCGCAGGGGGTCCATCTTGCCGAGGAAGCCGGCGACCCTGTTGTGCAGATGTCAGCTGGACCGATCCGAGGTTGGCCGTAATCAGGCAAAAAGGGGGAAGGGTTGCTCACGTCGAGGTGATCATGTAGCACGCGATCACGGCCCGCCGCTGCTCCATCGTCCGCGGCTGCTGCGCCTTCTGGAACTGGGTCTGCACGTTGCCCTTGTCCCGCTCGGCCCGCTCCTGCGCGGCCTTCCAGCAGAGGAACGGGTTGAGCCCGTCGATGGGGTCCTTGGACAGGCCGAGGTCGAAGACGAGCCCGATGGCGATCTGGCAGAAGAGGCACATGAACGGCTTGTTGCCGAGCTGGTGGTTGGCCCTGGGGTACGTTAGTCAAGCTGTACCCGAGACAAGAGAGGAAAAGGAAGAAGAGAACGTACCATCCCAGCACGCACAGCAGCCCCTGCAGGTAGTCGATGCTCCTCTCGTTCTCGACGAGCAGCTTCTGCCCGACGATCCGCCGCACGCGCATCCCCAGCGCGAGCTGCTGGCTCGCGACGCGCGACGCGACCGTCATGACGCAGATCCACAGGAATGGCCGCTCCGCCCTCAGCTCCCGCGCCGTCATCGTCGGCCGGAAGTACAGGAAGGGGAAGTACCGCAGGTTCTGCCCGCGGAACGTCTCGAACAGCGCCTCGGCCTCGTCCGCCGACGGCAGGAAGTCGTCGCCCGCGCCGCCGTACCCCGCCGCGGCGCTGTCGTCCTCGGGGCTGGCCGTCTGCGTCGGCGTCGGCAGCGACGTGCCGCGCGTCCTGGACCCGGCGCGGGCTGTTGCCGACGCGGCGGCGGTGGTATTTCGTCTGCCGTCGTCTAGATCGGAAGACTGCTGCCTTCCCCCGGCGGACGCAGCTGACGTCGTTGACGAGGACACCACGCCGTGGATCGCGTCGACGTCCACGCCCAGGTCCGTGGGTATCGTCGACCGGCCCGACTGCCGCAGCAGCGACACCAGCCCGTCGAGCTTCTCCTCGAGCTGGGCGGTCCGGCTGGAGGGCGGCTTCTTGGAGCGCTTGCGCTGCGGGTTGCTCGGCTGGCAGGCCTTGCCCAGGCGGTGGCACCGCTCGCAGGCGCCGCCCGCGGGGCGGAGGATGCACTTGCACTTGGCGCGGGAGCAGTTGGTGCAGGCGCGGCCGTACGGGGCCGCGATGCCTCCCCCGGCGGCGGCGGCGGCGGGATGGGGCCCGGCGTCGCCGGTGATGGTCCCCGTCGGCATCCGGGATTCGGTTGTGATTTCCGTCTTCGGGGAGAGAGATAGACAAGAGGGAGAGAGAGGGAGTGTCGTATGGAGGAAGGCAGGCCAAAAGTCCGTAGGGTCCTCCCCGTCCTACCCTCCGGCGGCGAGTTTCTTTCTCTGGCCCCGGGCTTTCTTTTGGAACGTTACAACCCGGATCCCGAGCGGCAATCACGAACTCACAGGCGCTCAGGCCGGGGAGAGCTGCGAGGGCCAAGCTTTCTTGCGTCAACAAGGTCTCGGTCGGTCGTTGTGTTATCGCGATTCCCGTTCCTCCCGGCTTTCGAGTCAGATTCTTGCAACGTCCCACAAAACCCGACAGGAAAAGAACAAAGTCCGGTCCTGCAGAAAAAGGGACAAAAGCAGCTGTGAATGGCGCCTCCTTCGATGAGGGAGAAACAAAACGGGAGAATCCAGGAAACAAGAGAAACGGGGGTGTGTGAAATCCGGCGGACTTGGGCGTGGGCGTGGCGCTTCGAGGACATTGGCGCATAAGTACGTGGACGGTCGGGGTTGAGTCTGGTCAAGGGCACGAACCCCGACCGGATTTGCTGACAAAGATTTTCGTTTCCGCCTGCTGGGAGCGCACGGACACCACCCCTCGGAGAAAGACAAGGCCCCGAACTCCGCAGTCCGGCTGCGGCAGTTGCACAAAAGCGCAAGGAAGGAACCAAGGAAGGAACGAAGGAAGGGCGCGATGCTTTCTCAACACGCGCCTATTAGGGACGTATGGCACCACAAAAGGGATGAGAATGAAACGGTCCCAGGATGTTTTGACTCTACCAAGATCCGGATTTCTGTCGCTGTCCTGCCTCGGCCTCGAGATTTCTTTGAGACGAGTTTACTAATCAAACCACTGAGAGCTGCGTCGAGGAGATGACTGGACAAACGAACCACAGAGACAATGTATCGACGTCTAGAACAGCAAAGCATCGCACATATCACGATCAAATCACTCATCATCCAAAACGCATGTGTGAAAGGGTATAGACCATTATAAGTTATCAAAGCAATTGTTCCTAAACTCCGCCAGCCTTCCTTTGAAAGACAGGACAGGCACGTGTGGCAAGCAAACCCCCACCCTGGATATACCATGCGAATTGCAGAAAAGAACTGCCGTCATCTCTGCACAGCTTGGGAGCTGTCCGCAGACTCAACCTCCCAACGCCCCCATGTGAAGAAACAAGAAAGGACTCGTTACACAACTCGGAATCGGTCGTCCGTCACTCATTGACAACACAACGATGACCGCTCAACTTCATCCGCCAGAAATGCCCTCCAAATCCGGGCCTGACCACCACCACCACCCCAGGTATGATGGCAGGTGTCCGTGAATTGGGCGGGCGCAACATGAGAAACCGCCCGATGCACACCTCAAAAAGTCGTCAGTCGCAGGGTATTTAGTCGTACTGTACAGTATGCCATCATTCCGATGTGGACTCGGCCGAAAAAGACTCGGTAGATCGAGACTCGGCAGAAGAAGACTCGGCCGTTGAGGATTCGGCCGAGACAGACAAGGCGGATAGAGAGTCGAGGGTCGCTCGACTCAACTCCGCTTGGTCATTGCCGTGCGAGGTTTCGTGTCTGTACGTCGCCTAGACACCACCCCCCATGAACGCGGCAAGGTCGTCAAGCTCCAGCAGCTGGCGCTCAAAGGCCGTGCAGAGCTCGCCGGCAGTCATGTCCTGCGGGACGGCAGCGACGGGCTCCGAGGCCGGGACGCTGGAGGCACCGTTGCTGACGGGAGGGGGCTGCACAACAGCCTCCGGAGAGCCCTTGGCCTCGGGCTGCGGCTGGGGCGGCGGGCTGACCGACGCAGGGGTGCCGACGCTGCCGGAGCCGCCATTGATCGTGGTGACGCCGGGGCGGCGGGGCTGAGGCGCCGGAGGCTCGCTGTCGCGGCCGCTCTCGCTGACGGAGCCGGCGTGGTTGTTAGCAGGCGGCTGGGGCGCAGGCGCGTTGGGGGTCTGGTCGTAGTCCATGGCATCGGGGTTGGTGTCGGCGTTCGACGCCGCCTCGTCCTTGACGGAGGCCTGGTCGGCCGCAGGCGGGTTGGAAGGGGGAACCGAGGTGCCGCCGCCGTTGGGGCTGCCCGCACCGGCGTCGTTGCCGAGAACACGGTGCATGACGGCCAGGTGGCGCAGCCAGGAGCTGATGAGCGGCCAGGTGTCGACGCCATCCTGCATGAAGTGGAGGCCGTCGCGCACGATATGGGCGGCCGTCTCGACGGCGTTGTTGGGGGTGAGACCCTTCAGCGACAGGTAGGCCACGGTGGCGCTGGCGGTGAAGGAAGAGAACAGCATGAAGATGGGGAAGCAAACGATGCCGTCCTTGTCGGAGCCGTTCTCGAGAGCCGTCAGCATGGCAATGGTGCTGTGGCACGAGGTGAAGAGCCTATCGATGATCTCGTGGCACTGGGGCGACAAACGCCAGGTCTCGACGTCGAAGTTCTGAGCAGTGACGTACTGCAACAGGCGGCGGCGGTTGATGAAGATGGAGGCGCAGTGCAGCATGCAGTGAAGCATGGCGTACGTGAATCCAGAGCCCATGGTGATGTGGAGGTTGATCTGACCGGGTTTGTCGACATACTGCATCGACAGCGAGTTGCGGAGACGCTCAATCTCGCCCATCAGACCGGTGCAGACGCTATCGTTGAACGTGTCGGTGGTCGTGGTCATCAGCATCTGGACGACATCGCGCCAGATGCGGGTGGCAAGCACAATCTGGCCAAACTCGCCAATCTCGTCGACGCGAGTGCCGGCGGGCAGACGCGACGGGTTGGCAAGGTTGATGGTCTGCACAAAGACGGCATTTCCGAACGCGAAGTTCATGTCAGAGCACGGAAGAGAAATGTCCACAGTGTCGTGAGAAGACAGGGCGGGCTGGCGGCCGGGGGTGCTCGTGAGCAGGCAGTCGAGGATGTACAACAGCCAGAGAACACGGCGGAAAGACTCCTCCTGGAGGAAGCGGTCGGCCTCGGTCACGGCGGAGTGATGGCTGTGGAGGATGCGGTACATCTGGACCATGCGGCTCGCCTGACCGAGGTAGATGTAGGCGCGAACAGCATTGCGGGAACCCCACTCGTGGATGATGATCAGGCAGATGGCCTGGATCTCGGCGAGGCTGGGCGTGTCGAGGTTCTGGTTGATGATGCCCATGGCCTTGGCGGCGAAGTGCTCAGCGGCACCGGTGGCGCCGGACTGGCCTCCATAGCGTCTGATCAGAGTCGGAGAGCTCCTGGGAGAGAAACAAGGTTAGCGGACGGGTTCAGGCCAAGTCAGGTAGATCTGGTCAGCGGGAGGCGGGGAATGACTGAGTCGAGTCGGCCGAAAGTCAAAAGCGCAGGCATGGCGAGAGGAGGACCTCGGGCCAAGTCCGGCTGGGCGAACCGACGCCACAGCCCCGACCGGAGGGCCGCGCCACCCACAAAAAACTTCGGACATTGCGGGGGGACCTTGGTGAAACACACAAGGGCAGGGAGGAGATGAGAATCGGGAACGGGCTGCCAAACAAAACAAGGAGCACCGGAGCGGGGGAGGCGCTACGTACCGAGCAGCGCAGGTGAGAAGCGCGTAAACAAGAGCCGGGTCGAGCGAGGCATTCTTCAGCTGCTGGACGAAAGACGGCTTGTGGAAAGCGACGCAGGCCGGGTACGTCTTGGAAATGACGCGTTCGCATTCCTGGATCAGCTCCGGAGTAAGCCTGTAAGAGGGTCCATTGTCAGCATCTATTGTCGCAGAGCCAGGGTAGGTGGGAGAATCGGGATACGACTCGGGAAATGAGAAAAACGGAATAGCGCGCGACCAATACAAAGTGGAGTAACGGTGAGTGAGGGTTTGTACGGAGTAGGGGGATGGGAAAGGGGGGTCGGGAAGTTGCCAAACAGCGGCTCCGCGGCCAAGCTAGCGGCGATGGAAGATGCCGTCCGGGTGGGGTGGGGAAGGGAAGATGACGGCCGTGTTCGGGGAAGAGAGATCGAGGATAGACGGCGCGATCTCGTTTTGGCATGGTAGAGAAGGACGAGAGACAGGGAGAAAGGGGGAACAAGCGCGCGTGCAAAGAGAGTTGGGGTGATTGTGTGTAATGGTGTTGGAGAGAGAAGGGGAACAAGGCCAGAGCAAGCCACCGCGCCCAGGCCGCATGCAGAAGGGCCGAGCTCCCTGCGTAGACGGCGGCGATGAGCGGCGACACAGCCGAGAGACCAGAATAGAAGTGCCCGGCACACGGGGCGCGGGCAGCTGGAACTCTCGGGCCAAGTAGGGGAAGAGGAGGCCGCGTGTGAGGGTGAAGTGAAGATGCAGGCTCAGCAGCAAAAGCAGGTGGAGTAGAGACGCGTAGAAGGGAATCAAACTTACTTCTCGGGAGGCTGAATGTGACGAGAACTGGCCGAGGCCGGGTTGGAGACGCGAGCCTCACCGGCCGGGACCGAGGCAGGAAGGCTCTCGCGCGAGGGTCGATGAGCGGTGGTGTGGCGAGCAGGCGACTGGCCATGGTGATGCGCCATAGACTCCGAGGGCAGGTAACATTCGTGCATTCCCTTTGCGCAGTTCTTGCAGGGAGCGCGGCCGTTCTCGTACACGCACTTGGTCTTGCCCTTGCGGCAGCGAACACAGGCACCACCGGCCCGGAGGGCGGTGGACCGAACGACGCCAGATGACATGGTAGATGATGGATGTGGTGATGCTGATGGGTCGTGTTTGGGAGTGGTAGTCGCTATTGAAGACGTGATATTGGCGATATGGCGACGACGCGTAAAAATAGCTGCTTCGCGCCGAGAGTGGAGAGGACGGAAAGACTTAAGAAAGTCAGGTCCGGTAGTGGTCGGATAGAATCTCGCCTTGGTGATGAAGGCCGGAGAAGGCGCGTCAAAGGCAAAGATGCGCGCGCGACGCGATCAAAGCAGAGAGGAAAGATGGAGACGGAGACGGAGAGACGTGATGATCAAACCGTGTCGTGGTTGATGCTGATCGGGGAATTCCCAAGTTCCTGTTCCGGTCCGAGTTCCAGTTCGCGACGACACACGAGAGACCCGGAAGATGGAGGAGGTGAAGTTGGGAAAAGAGGAGGAGGAGGATGGAAGCGATCGGAGGTGGAAAGGAGAAAGGGACGGGAAGGGGGAAGGAAGAGCGGGAGCAAAGGTTTTGTTGAGGGGGTGCGGGCTCCGGAAGAGAAGAGAGTTTTGGGGCCGGGTGACGCAGAGAAAAGACGACCCGTCGCGCCGAGATTATGGAGCCCTCAGGTCCTCAGGTCCCTCCTCTGGGAAGGGTGGCTCCAGGCGGGAGGCGAGACCACCTACCGTGTCTACACACCCCCTAAAGGTCCTGACTGGTAGAAGGGGGGGGCAACGACGGGGACGGGGGACGGGCCACGGGGGCGGCGACGGGGGATGAAGCCACTGGAGTAGGTTACTGTAGAGGCCGCTACTGTCTATCGCCGCGAAGAGGCAACGAAGACACAAGAGAAACAATCCGGAGGCAGTTCGGTGCAGGCCGATGCGACCGACGGAGAGAATAATACGAAGAAGGAACCCTTTTTTTGCGTTGCTGGTTGATGTGATGGCGGTCGGAGGAGAAGAGGTGGAATAGGCGACACGGGGCGGCCGCGATTTCTCGGTGGAGAGTTAGAAATCCGGACGGTGGTTTTTTTTTTCCATCGGGGTGGGAGAGGGAGCCCTTTGGGGAGATGGGAAGGGGGAGTGGGAGATGAGAGGAGAGAGGGGGGTGTGTGGAGTAAAGAGATGCCTCAGTGCGAGCTCACCTGGCTCCGAAGGTGGGGCCACAGTGACAAAGGGGAGGGGGAGGTACCTGACCTGACACCGTGCCTGCCTGCCTGCCGTGTCTCTCTCTCTCTGTGTGTGTCTTCCGTCTCTACAACGGAAGGGGCGGTGATGGGAGAACACGGAGGGGGCAAAGCCCTAGATTTCCGTATCTTGCGGATGCCAGATGACGAGTTCAAGTCACAAGTGAGAAGGGGTCGCGACACGGTTGATTGGGAAAAAACAGTAGGGAAAAAAGTCAAGGCAATAGACGAAAACACCCGTGTCAATTCGGCACAGAACCAAATGAAACCCGGAGGGATGTGGATAGAACACGGCGATGAATCGGCGACGTGGACGGAGGCCGCGGCTACAGGAACTCAGTCTCCCACTGAACGAGGCAGGAGCACCTGACGTCTTCAGGGCTGACCTGGGGCAAGCGCGGTGCCGGGCAGCAGACTGCAGACTGCAGACTGCAGTCGCGGTAGGTACGGAGGTACCTGATGAGGGTTCAGGTACCTTGCGGAAGTATTCGGCTCGGCACCACTAGGGGGGTGTACCGAAAGAAACTGAAGGTGGAAATGGGCGGAAGAAACGAGGCGGCCCACGACACACAAGCGCGATGGAAAGAAAAGAAGAAAATAAAATACGGTCGAGGAACACAAGGAACTGAGATCGATCAGGTAGCCAGACGGATGGACGCGCCATACGTTGACGTCTACTCCAACTCAGTTGCACCTCTGGTGAGCGAGAGCGAGCACCTCCAGTGTACGGAGTACCTGCGTCCCTAAGCCTGAGGTTCGACCGGCGGATCGGCTGCTGGTGCCGGACGAGGCACGGAGAAAGGCAGGAGGAAAAGGCCCCACTCTGCCTCCTCAGCGCCTGCCTGCGCTGCCATTTCTCGGTGGCCCTCCACGGCACAAAATGCGGCCATGTTTGGCCTCAGCATCCACACGGTGTACCTACAGTGTACAGCTTCTACGGAACGTACTGCTGCAAGGTACCTCAAGACTCAGGTAGGCACTTCTTTCCGCCGCTTCCCCAGGACTTAGGAGGGAACGCACCTGCCTCGCCCTCAGCGCGTGTGTGCGCGCCTGCCTGCCCGGGACTGCGGGAGCTTCAGAAGGAGCAGCCGCCGGCAGGTGCCTTCCGCGACTCCAGATGCTGCTCCTGCTCCTGCACTTCCTTCCCTTCCCTTCCTGCTGTGACAGAATTGCATCAAAGAAATGGAAGGAAGGAAGAAAAAAAAATCAAACTTCTCCGTGTCTCCTTGTCTGGTTCATTCTCAACCTTCTCCCCTCACCTATTCCCATGTCATGAATATGCCCCCACGGCAACACCATCACCGAGATCGTGCCGCGCTCCTCCTCGTCAATGCCGGCCGCCGTCCGGTTTCTGCCCAACCGAACGCAATCGACTGACTCCCCCCCGACTGCCGCCCCGAAGCCAATTTGCGATACAGTGCCGTCACAGTACGCCTCGACATGCGCGGCGGCAGGCCTCCCCGACACACCTTGTGTCTCGCATCCGTCCGTCCTTCATTGTTCCTCCTCCCCTCCTCAGGCTCTGAGTCTGCCCACCGCCGCCGACCGAACGCCCATCCCGTTTGTGCTGCGAGGAGACACACGTACAAACGTGGGGAGACCATCACTCCATTTCCCCCCTCGGCCCGCGCGTGCCAGCCGGTTCCTCGCTGTATGTCCAGCCCGGCCCTGCTCTGTCGACCCGGATACTGACAGACAACAAGGGAATGGGAGAAGACGACGAAGAGACTAGAAGACCCTTCGGAATGATTGAGTGTTTTGAATTGCTATCTCCTCGACGTTACGGATATCGACGGTGCCTTCCACCAATACAGACAGACAGACAGACGCGCACGCAGAACAGACTCCGAAAAGCCTCTTCGGGCCCGACCGGCAGCGCCTGGCGCCAGCCTGCGACGTCCCCGGGCCCGCCGATTGCTACAGAGCCCTTCACCTCGGCACCACAGAGTCACGAACCCTGCCACCTCCGCGGCGCGCCGGGCTTGGGCCCACCCACGACGCTGAGAGACGCGGACTGAGCGATCGGGCGATTCCACTTCTTGACTCTCGCGGGCTGGAGCCACGAGACGGCATTGGCCAGATTACCTGCGACATGGGGGCGTGGACGACGAACGCCGCCGGGCGGCCCTAGAATCGCCGCGCCCGCCCCCCTCCCCTGCCCTCGCTCTCCTTCTCTCTCTCGGGGGGTCTCTGATCTCCCCTGTCGGTGCTCTGCCGCCCGCTGACGAGTGCCTACCTTCACTACGTTCCGCAATCCCTAGCGAGTATCCGATCATCCTCGTCCGTCTTGAGTGTGTGTCCCTCTCACCGCAGATGGCGCAGTCTCCGTTCCAAGGACTCCAACGCCGGCGGCAACGGAGGGGGTTTGCTTGCTTCCAAGATCGACACGGCGCCAACCAGAGCCGGGAGAAAGCGCTTCGCCCAGAGACACACGGCACCTGGTCCCTAGCTCTCTGTGCCCGCGATGGGCCTTCGTCTGCGGCACGGCCTGCCGACCGACAGCCAAGGGGGGCCGGGTTCCGCGAGGCAAAGGCTATTCTCCTCCTTCCCTCTCCTCTCCTCTCCTCTCCTGGACGACGCCGGCATCTCTCGGAGGAGGGCGTCGCACGCCAATCAATAGCAACAACACCCAAGCTTGTCGCTATATATAAAGATGCATGCTTAGCACACATAGAGCACATCATGTATGCTTTCGTCTGAGGCGGGGCCGGTGGCTGTCAGCTGGGCTTCCTCCGTCGGCGATGGCACTCTTCGGACCTTGGCCCCCATCCTCCCCGTCTCCAGCCCGTCTGCGTCTGGCCCGTTGCTCCTCGCTCCTTCCACAGGTAGTGCGCGCATCATTCCAGGGGCGCCAGCGACGGCGCAGTGCGGTCGACGATCCCCAGGCCCGTCTGCGCGTCCAACCTCCCGGGTTGGTCTGGCCTCCAGGACTGGCATGCTGCTCTCCATTGCGACGGGACTTGGCTGTTGCCCGGGTCAATTGCGCCTCCGAATGCGCCGGCGACGTCACGTCGTCTGTCCGCTCCTCCCAGAGCATGTGTTGTATTCCATCAATCAATGAACGTCGCCCTCCGTCCGGCCATCAGCTTGAAACCGCGCCGTCTGGTCAGCCCGTCAGGCTAATCTCGTGCGGCAAGCCAGCGCGCGGTGCACAAAACACTGAGCAGCAGCAGCCGCACACTGGGCAGTATTCATATGTACGCGGCAAAAGCTGCCGCCCTGTCCGGCCAGATGGGCACCTCGTTCCGTCTTCGCTCCGGGGGGGCGCCCACCCTTTCCCCTCATTCAATTTTCGCCCTGGAGCGCAATTCCGAGTGCGTCCAGCGCCATCTCGTTCCGGCGACGCGCCAAATTTTCGTTAATCAAACTCGCCCTGCCCCCGGGGGCCATCGACGTGGACCTGGACCTGGGCCTCTACTCGCCCGCCGCCCGTGCTCGACGCGGACTTGCTCGTCACGACCCACCCGGGCCGTTCTCCAAGTACCTACGCAACTACTAATACCTCACGATGTTCTCAGCAGCAGCGGTCATTAGAAGCCTCGTTATCGACCATGGGCCCAGGCCACATTCCCGCGAAAGGTGCATCTGACCTGCGAATGTCGTCTCCCTGAAGGAGAAGCAGTTGCCGACGGCAGAACCGCCGCTATAAGGTCCAGCGCAGAGAGCGCAGGCCGCTGCGGAAAGCGGGACATCGGCGGCGCCTGGGTTCGCCCATCCGCCTGGAGCGCTCGGCTCGCTGCTCTCGGAGCAGGCCCCTTGCGCACAGTCTCCGTGTCGAATAGGGGACCAAGCCGAGTGTACCGCGAAATGCAACCCTCCCAGCACCGGAACACACGCCCAGTGTCCCTCGTCGACATGCCATATCCCCCGGGACCCCTTGGGGTTCGGGTTCGCTGCTGACAACCCGCGGTGTAATGGTCGTTTCCTGCACTGGCTCGACTTGTTCAGTCGCCCATACAGTACACTCACGTGAAGGCAGGTCAAGCAAGCGAAACGGAAAACAAGCGGAACACTGCTTGCCTCCAGACGAACACCAAGCGATGCAATGCCTGTGCTGCTGGTCGCACAACTGCGTGCGCCGTGTCGGATGTTGGGTTTCAGATGACGCTGCAGCGGTAGCAGATGGGAGAGCTCGTCCGTCCCCGTCGTTTTGTTTGTGCCGCGGACCGCTGCGTCGAACTGGAACTGGGCTGGGCTGAAGGACCCGACCGCACTGGCACGCCCCCCCGGGTCGGCGCGGGTTTTCGAGGAAACTCGCACTGGCCAGATTGCCGGGAGCGCTACGGCAGCACAGCACAGGGAAACAATTTCTTCGGGGGCGGTGGGGGGGCGGTGCGAAGGCACATGTCCGAAGTCGCACGCAGGAATCGCGCCGCCAAGATGTTCGTTCTCCAGATGCTCCAACAGCACCTTGAAGCCTCGAAGACGCTGCCCGGCGTTAAATGATGGGATGCTCGTTCAGCCGAGGATGTTCTCGGAATAAGGCCAACGAGAGGGAGGACAAGCGGTATAACGGACCCCGGGGTTAACCTGGCCCGCGCCTCAATCTGCCGAAGGCTGGAACCCCCTCCCCGCTCTCAATAGGCTTTAGGTGCTTCGGTCGCCGGGGAAGCGTTCAGACATGCCGTATGATGAAATGCGACACCAGACATCTACCGGCCGAAAAAGAGCAACGTCGCGAGCCGGAAAGGAGGGCAGCTCGAAACGATGGGCCAACGGATGAGGGACGGCCCCGACAAGTTCCCAGCAGCGTAGGAGTGGGCATTCATTCCATGTGCGGAGTAGTACTCTGTATTACGGAGTACCATTGATACTCTTGCATCGCGACTTCTGCAAAGCTCTCGAAATGTCGGCTCCGTGTGCGTGCCGCCGCAGACGCCCACGAGTAGAGCAGGCCACGGTCATGCCACTGGAGGGCAAGCCGCGCTGACAGTGCGCCATTTTCTAGTTGACTGGGTCGGAGGAAGCATCACTCGTTGGCTCCGGGCAGGCGGGAGACGCACATCCAGAGCGGAACGACGGTCGGGCGGTACGGTATGGCGGGCGCACGAGGGCAGGAAATCACAGCACGATACAACACAGCACAGCACAGCACCGCATACCACGGCGGCAGACTCGACTCGTCGCAAGGTAAGCTGATGGGATGGGGGCTGACGACGGCGACGCTCCCATTCTTTCTTCTCCGTGTCCTCCGGAGGCCGCGTCCACTTTTCCCTGCCCCTGCTGCCCGCCCCCATCCGGAAGCGCTGCCCAGCCTCATAGGCCACCACGCCCGGACTTGGTGTCATTTTCCAACACACCTCCGCCTTGGTCTGGCGCTCCTGGCCCCTGTTGTCTTGGTGCGATGCACGTAGCCCCGGCGCGTATTCCTCTCACGGACGTGGTGTCACGGGATTTGCCCGGCACTCGCTCGGCGGCACTCGACGGGAGAGCAGGTCTCTGGACGATCGCGTTCGGGATGACTTCACTCTTCGGGGGGACTGTGCACACATGGCCGCCAGGTTTTCCGCCTGGGACGGGGGGGCGGCGGACGCCGTGGAATGCGCACATCCATCGCGATTGAGCTTCTTTTTTGGATCGATCGACTGGGTACATCGCCCGAGTCGAAGAATGGGAAATCAAACCAGCCGAAACGAATCGGCACCGAATTGGCACTCTCTCATGTCCATTTCTCCCGCCCGGCCGGCGATCAGTGCACCGATGGACCAGGGGGGGCTGAAGGGTGGTGGTGGGTGGCGTTGTGGCCTTGCGGCCTTGCGACGGGACGTGGAGATATTTATGGGTCTGGCCGGAATCTCTTCCGCCGGTTTCCGGACCACCGGTGCGGGCACGGACCCCACTCGGTGAGACTTGGTCCTTTCAGTGTTCTCGCTTTCTGGAGCCACGCCGATCGCCGTCTCTGCTGCAGGTGGTGGTGCCAAATCTCGATATTTCCCATCTTTTCTTTTCCAAGGCCACGGCAGCAAGATCTGGATGGGCCGTGGCCCGGTTTGTCGACGACGGGACATTTTGATGTCATGAAGGGGTGAGGTTCCACAACGCAACGCCGAAGAAGATCCTCCCCTCCCCCCTGTACCCGCGTGGCACCACATGGCTTGGCCTCCCTCTGTCGAAGGCCGTCGCCGCTGCCGCCCGGATCGAAATCTTGTCGTTTCTTTCGAAGACGACGCCTGAGCCGCTGCGGATGCTTCCCCTCTGTGTTTGCGAGTCTTCATTCCTGGTGGACGGTAAAAGTCCGGTCTGTGACGTGTTGAAGTGGGTTGTCCGTCCGGTCCTGGCCCGCAACTCTTTTTGGCTACCGTCCCTAGCGTGCCCTCCGCCTTGCCGGCCTTACGGTCTCGGAGATCTTAAAGGATGACGATTGCTATACTATCTGGGCCCGTTTATCCCTTGCAGGCAATGACTTCCGGAGTTTTGACGACCTCCCGCATCGGCGATTAGGTAGGTTTCCCCGCCGGAAGCTTCGGCGCTTACCTACGCGTGTCCCGGGCACCCACCCGGGCGGTCTCTTGATGTGTCAGCAGCAGCAGCAGCCAGCGGTGGTTGGTGAGTAATTCTCTTGGTGATCAATGTGGTCCCCGACGATTCCGGGATGGATCGCAGCTGTCGTTTCTCGGCTTCCAGGCTGGCTGGGCCTTACGCGACGCGACGCACGACGGTTATGCTGGCGGGCGTGATGCTGTGGCCAAGATGGGAATTGGATGCTGCTGATGTCCCGTGGCCTCCCGTGCAAGCCACGCCTCCTCCCCTTGGATCGTATCCGTGAGCTTTGTCGATATGTTCTTCCGTGTTGTTCATTAAGCGTTCCCTCTCCTCTCCGTCTTGCTATCCGTCAACACCTCCCGATCGAAAGGCTCGGTGGGACTGTTAGTGGGCAGAGGTGTTTTGGAGGACCTCCTCGACAACTGAGCACCGTGAGTGTGATACATAGTTCATCAGCCGTGTCCGGCATGGCCTATGGAGATGGGCTCTTGCCGCGATCCACCAAGGCAAGCACAGTAACATTTAACTCCATTGGCAGCTTCACACCAGTTGCCGTGCTTCCTTCGATTTCAGCTGCCAATATATCGGCAGGGGCTCCTCCCCAGCACTGTGCGTTGGTTCACGAAAGAGGAAGACCGTCATCGTGGAGATTGAGATAATCAGTTCAGCAGTTGCTTCTACCAATTCGATCGATAGGTCTACTCCGTATGTTTAGCACTATTCTCCTTCCACCTCCTCCGTTATAACGCCAAAAGCGGCGATGCCATAGGGTTCCTGGGGACGCTGCCGATTAGACAATACTTCCCTTGGTATTCTTTATGTACGCACGTACCTGCCATCCGTAGAACCCAGTGATGTTCGTGTTCCTTGTCCTCGGGGCGACTCGACGGCTTCTGCTCTCCATCTCATGCTCGGGGACGCAAGAGACGTCTCTCCCGAAGTTCGTGTTTATCTGTGGATTATTCGTTCAGTACCACTTTACTTACAGAATAACTACAACGACGGGCAACGACGACGGACAACAACGACGACGACAACGGACAACAACGATGGACAACAACGACGGACGAAGAGAAAAGGGAAAAGGGGTAGGGGTTTTGACTTACTTTAAGCGCGATTAGGGCCAGATTCTGCTGCGACCCGGAACTTGGGCCAAAAGAATATGTGTGATGATACACGAACACCTGGACCGCCGCGATACGCTCGCCTCCGGGGCCATCGATGGCAAATTTGGTGACTTTCGACCAAGGGTGCGCCATCTGACACCCAAACGTTTGATGCTCCAACGGAACGTCGACGTCGTATGTGAAATCGATGCGATGCATGCAGCCGCTATTGGGAACCCACGTGACGCTGAGCTCTGTGAGATGCCGGAGATACTTGCCACCCGGGCCACCAAATGAAGTCCAAAATAGAGGTTTGTATTCGCCCAGGTCGTGGTCTATCGGCATGAACAAGTCGTTGTTGAGACAGAGGCTCAGTCCCGGTACTTCGGGATACCACATCGCCAGGTTGCGCCACCAGCTTTCATTGTAGTTGGCGAACCAAGAAAGCGACGTGGGCTGGCAGGAGGCAGCGAAGCTCACCATTTTACATCCCTTGAAGTTCAGTCAGCATGCGACAAGATTTGGGTTCCGCCAGTACAGTTGCACTCACGTCGAAGCCGATCTCAAGTTCTGCGACGCGGCTGCCCATATCCAGACGCTGCGTCTTCGGCGAGTCATCCGGTGTGCCAATCCAGTCACTGACATTGGATCCTGCGGGGATGCATCTGACAGCCTGGATGCCCCTCGATCCTATCGCCAATTCGAACCCGCGAATCCCGGAAACTTGCGTGGTGGATTGTTGTTCGATGGTAGTATTCCAGTACCCGACCTGAAGGCTCTCTCCCGCGGCAGTGACGAGCTTCAGCCCAGAAAGGTAGTCGGCGTCTCTAACCCGAACAGACGAGATGGAAAGTTGTGATAGGTCATCGGGGATGGGTACGCGCCACTTGTGGAAGAGACGAGACCCTCGGTCAAAGCGGTGCGGTACACCAGGCGGCGGCTTCGACAACTCACCGGATACTTGCATCCACCTCACTTGATCCGGCCGGCCTGCTGGCTCTGACTTTTCCTCCGGCTTTGACTCTTCTGGAGAAGGCGTCACGCCAACCTCAACCCATGAGAGGTCAAGAATTCCCAAGATTCTATGCGCCAGGTTCCAAATGCGGACTCTATTACGGAGGCCGAGGTCGGTGAGGCGCTTCGTCCGGCGGTATAACCATCTCCAGTCTCTCTGCACGCTATTTCCCCGGGCCTCAAAAAGCCACGATCGTTCCCGGGGGCTATCGAATCTTGAAGCCCAGAATTGCTGGACGTGGTAAATCTCCAAAATCGGGCGCGAGACCAAGCGGAGTTTCAGAAAGTCCGACATCGGTAAAGCCTTGGCGATGATAATTTGGAGCTCTGGGGAGAGTCGCAAAAATGGATTGATTTGTTCATTTTTTGCAACGGCAACCCCAGCTGGTGGTTGTTGAGGAGCTTCGGCCAACAAATGCTGGACCTCTTCGAACGCGTAGGGGTCTGCGTTGAACATGGGGCCAAGCATCAGGTCCTCTCGGTCCGTGAACCGATCTTCTTCCCACGGAAAATGATGTTTGTGATCGATGTCGACTAGTCCTCCATAGTCGTGACCCCAACACAGACCGGAGCGGTCTCGTGGGAATGGGAGCGAGACGCAGACGTCGAAGAGCCTCGTCAGCGGCACCGGTTCCGGGTGTGAAGCCTTCTCAAGGAAGTCCCAACAAGCTTCATGGAAGATGAAGCCGTGCTTTCCGTTGATTTCGAGCTGATCCATGGCTCCAAACTCGTCCGAATCTGGACTGTGGTAATCCGGGTCGTCCCACCGGCGGCGTCTGTCAGTTGGGGCAATGTACTGGGCACGGTCCGGACGATCGTACAAGCCAACGCCGGAGAGGAACACCCCATCTGGACCGGAAATAACTGATAATTGTTAGCCGTCATTATCCTAAGGGGTAGATAGGGTTGCATCTACCACCGCGAAACTCGCATAGCCATGAGACGTTATCCCCCTGAATGTGGTCTCTGATGATCCAGCCGCACAAGGTGCACGAGCAATCTTGGGGACTCATGATGAATGTGGAAGTGTTGATGATCGAGGAAGAAGGCAATACTTCTTAAAAGAGATTCACAGTCGTAATGAGCTTGAGAAAATCGACGCGTGATTGAAGGTGTTTCGGAGAAGATTGATTGATCGAGAGATCGAGCACGGGAATGACGTTACGTTAGGTAGGTACTTCAAGAGCATCCACGCATTTAGACGGGAAGGGTCTACCCGGACCAGATAGACTAGCCTTGAAGGTTCGCAAACTAACCGGAAGGAAGCTCTGAAGTCGCAGAATGCACAAAAGTATTCCAAACGGGTTCTACCTTCTCGGTGTGTGCGTGGCAAGGTCGAGACACTGAATCAGGTAGGCACGCCCCCATCGCGACGTTCAGCCACCGGCAGCTTCTTCAACCCGAATATTCTATGTAAACGCTCGAATACACCTACTCATCAAGTACAGGCCCAACATGCCGTCAAGTCCTACTCCCCCGACGGCAAGTGACTTGGAGGAGAGATAAAGTATCAAAACTGTACGCTTCAACGGCGTAGTCGAGCCACAGACACTGGAAAGCTCTAGTAAAAGTTCAAGAAGGGAGAAAACGAAGACAAACGGCGTTCTCACTTGAAAGATTAGACATACTTGGATTTCCTACTGTGTCTAAACGGGTCGCGGCAAGAGCAAATCTAGGTAGGCCACGCCAGAACAGCAGAAGAAGGTGCATTGCTGGCGATATCAAGTGTAGAAGGCGTCTTCCACAATACCTCTGTCAACTATCAGTACCGCCAAGACTTTCGACCGGAAAGAAGGGAGGAGAAGGGAGGAGGATGTAGGTGGGGATATCTCTGCTGGAGTACGCCCTCGCGGCGGCCGCCGTGGCCAACGTCTTCCACCAGGTGTACCAGCTCGCGTACTGGCCCGTCTCCGTCTCGGCCATCGCCATAGAGAGCGGGTCCAGATCGAAGAGCTACCCGCTCTTCCTGTGGCTGATGCTCCTCCTCCCCGTCCACACCTTCGGCTTGTTGGGCGTGCGGCTGAGGTACAATGCCACCGAGCAGGTGTCGTAGGGCCGGGCGGCGAGGGAGGAGTTTGTGCCGTGCGCCCAGGGCCGCGCGCTCGTGCTGGAGGCCAGGAGCGGAGAGGATATCGGGCCCTTTTCGGCCGTCGTCGAATACGTGGCGGACGTATCCTCCGTCGTCGTGTTTGTCTTCGGGACCGTGGCGCTGAGATCTTCATCAGCCTGGGAGACGTGGTGCCTGTGATTGCAAGGTTCATGACGGGCACTCTGGTTTGTCGGGCTGTGCTGTCGTTTGAGATGCATGGGCTTTGAAAGGTTACGAGCTCTCGGCGTGAGGATGGGGAGGCGCCGGGAGCGAGTACGAGATGATTGCAGGGGCGAGATCGGGAGCGGCGCATGTGGTCGGGACGAGTAAGTAAGGGGTTGGTGAGGATGGAGGAATCGTGAGGGTGAGGAATATTCCAGTCTTGATGCGTCATGAAATCCTTCGAAGGTGGCCTCGACTGGAGGAACATACCCCGGGCTGTTTGTATCACGATAAGATGAAAGGACTGCTGCTATTATTAGCAACGTGAGAATGGTGTTCTCAGGGTCTCCGGGCCTTTCAATCCTGCTCTTGGAAGTTGTCTTTGCTTCTTTGGCCACTGTACATCACAAGATGACGAGGAAGACGGAAATTCCGGACATGACGGCCTTGTAAACCACCGATACCTCCGACCATAGAGGGTGAGTGGTTTTTGAAAGGGGCACTTGGACTAGCTGGACAGAAGATTTTCAGCCAGTACCCTACAGTCGTTGAAGACAAAAGGCCTTCAAAAACTCCTGTAGTTACCGGCCTCCTCCCCCACACTTCCGGGGGATCTGCGGCATTGCCGGTGTGGGGGAAAGCTTGTCGTGTGTAAGCGGTTTACGGCGACAAGGACTCCGACGAGGCCGTGGCCGCTCGGAAAAGCCGAGTAGATGATTGTCTAAGGCCATCTCTTATTATATCAAACACAGGAAGCCTGGGCGTTAGACTTGAGCTGTTCGGCACAATGAGAATTTGACTGCGAACAATGGAACAACTCTCACGAGCAGCGGCGTGTGTCCATCAGGCAGTCCTGGAGCCGCGGCTCGTTCTGGTCTTGGGCGTCCTCGTCATCAGTCTCGGAGCGGCGAGACTGTGGTCTCGACTGAGACGTTCGAGCACGTCGCCCCTACCGCCTCAACCGCCCGGTATACCCATCCTGGGCCACTTGCCAGAGCTGGTCCGAGAAAACAGGGCTCGGACATGGCACTTGAAGCTCAGCGAGTGGGCGAGGGAGTACGGCCCCATACTCGGGGTTCGGACGGGGTATGTCGTGGATTACTACGTCAACTCGGACAAGATGGTCAAGGTGAGCGAGACCGATGCTCTTGGAGTTATAGCATGGGCTGGTGCTGTTGACACAGCAGCAGGAGATCTTTGACAAGCGCTCTGCGCAAACGGCGGACCGGCCGGTGTGGATCATGTCGAGCACGATTCTGAATAACGACTTCAATACGCTGTTATTGGATGCTAGTGATCCGCGGTGGAAGGTTGGTAAACGAGCACTTTGCTGAGGGACGTGTGGCGAACATGGCTGACAGAAAAAAAACTGCAAGAACCAACGCAAGGTCATCCAGCAGCTTTTGACGAGCGTCCAGCAGGCGGACAAGATCATCCCGTGAGTCCCCCACTTACACGACTGGCTGCAAGCGGTTCTGGCAACAGACTGACGCGACGAGCGCATGTGTGCAGGTTAATCGAGTATGAGACGCTCAAGTTCCTCCGCGACAACGTCTGCGACCCGGAAGGCGGGCTCTCGGGGGCTCGGCTGTATCGGGAGATTGGACGGTATACCTACAGCGGGTTCGCGACGGCTATCATGGGCATGGATGTGAGATTGCGATTCCCGGGGCGGCGCAGGATGGAATCGTGCTGATCGGACACAGGTGCCGAGTGCGGACGACGCGGTGATTGAGTTTTTGAAAGGTGACCGAGCCCGTCTAGCTCCTCTGGACACGATTGTGGCTAACAAACCCCCCGATAGAAACGGAGATACAGATTCTGTGTAGGTGGCTGGAACCCGCCGTGGGTTGGGCCATGTTCCCGATATGCGCTGACACATGTGCTGCAGACACCTTTCCTGGGTCCAACATTATTGACTTGATCCCAGGCCTGGGCAGACTGCCTCTTCGTCTGAAGCCGTGGGAGAGACAAGGCCGCGCGAGGTACCGCAGAGATTTGGCTTGGTCGATGAAGCGGCTGACGGTGCGTTCGCAAGGCCTTCTTGGTTTCAAATGGCCTTTTTCTGCGTGCTAACAGCCATAGACCGTCCAGAAGCGGATGGAAGACGGGGACTCGTCACTGAGGGAGACATTCCTCGGCGCAGTCCTGAGCGATGAGAATCTTATGGGAATGTCGGGCAGGGAGGAGGCTGCTGTGCTGAGCCTCGCCTTGATCGTTGCCTCGGCAGACACGGTACGTTGAACACATTGGCTGCGAGATTGGGGGCAAGATTGTGGTGTACAGTGCTGACGAGCTTTGTTCCAGAGCCGGATGACGACTTGGGCGTTCTTGGAGGCCATGATGATGTTCCCCGACGTGCAGGCCAAGGCCCAAAGAGAGATTGGCAAGTCACCTTCGCGTTTTGGAGAACCCCTTTCATCAACCGCCGATCGCTGACCCGTTCCTAGACCGAGCTATCGGCGACAGAGTCCCGGTGTACGACGACTTCACGCGCATACCCTACATTCGCATGATGATGAAGGAGGTGTGGCGATGGAGACCGCCTGTAGCCCTCGGCCATCCTCACATCACGTCGAGGGCCATGCAGGTTGGGCAGTATCATCTTCCTAAAGGCTCACGCCTTCACATCAATGCATAGTACGCGACCAAGCTGTGGCCCAACGGACAAAAGTGGACTGGCATCAGGACTGACGAGATGCAGCGCAATCAGCCGCGATCCCGAGAGACATGTGAATCCCGACCGATTTTGGCCGGAGAGGTATGAGGAAGATGGCACGACGGTACGTTTTCGAGTGTGCAGTTCCATGTAGAGATGTGTGCATGTCGCTTACAAAGCCTAAAACTATGTACCAGAAAAGCCCATCTCGGCCAGATCTAAGGGCAGCCAGGGGCGCCGCTGCCGGTGTTGGCGCCGGCAGGGTCGCAGCAGCCGACGGACAGCTGGGAGAGGTCAGCCATGATCTTACAGAGATGGTTAATCCGAGAACTTACGTCGTTGGTTCCGATGTAGTTGCAGCAGAGTTGCCACTGACCCCAGGTGGTAGCGAAGGGGTACGGGTTGTCGAGGGCGGCCCACTTGGAGCACTCGGCGCTGACCTGGCGCTCCTGGATGGCGGCGGCGGCGACGAGGGGGGTGAGGAGGGCGATGACGGAGAACTTCATTTTGAAGGTGGTTCGGTTGTTGGGCTTGTGAGAGTGAGCGTGAGAATAAGGATGAGAACGAGACTGAGCTGTGACTGAAGTGGACGAGAGAGTTGAGTGTGAGTGATGAGATGTGTTGAGCGACGTGGACTGCAAGTCTTCTTTATAGACGAATCCTTCTGACATCTGGCAATCATCAGTCAACTCTCAACCTCCTGAGTGTTTGTCTCCTTGGATGCATCCCCTGATCGGACGAACGGTAGGGCCCGAACGTGGAGCCGTCGTCAAGTCATGCCGATTCCGAAAACTTGGGTATCCCCAAGTGGGTGACAACCACTCTCGGCCGATATCAAGGTCGGTTTCCGGACGTATTGCCCAAAGAGGAATGTTGGAAGAGGCGGGGAAATACAGCAAGTCTGCTCTTAACACCCGTTCTTGGTTGTCTCGACCTTGGTTCACATTCTCCCGAATGAAGATCCGCAGCATCTAACTGACACATGGAGGGACGATCCCGGGCCAGCTGCGTATTACCGCTATAGGCCTCCTCGACTCGCTGTTGGCGGTCCCTTTAGTGGCTTGTCCTTGTCGAACAGCGCTGTCCAACAGACGAGACTTTCCCAACGCGAGGAATAAGAGCAACTCGCGACGGCTCTCAGCCACCACTTGATTGCCACAACGACTCACGTGCACATTCGGAGAGGAAATGAGCCATAGTCATGTCGTGTCATTCGCTTATATACTTTCTTCTCCTGGGTAAGAGTCGGTGGTGTAGTTGCTCCGTCCCATTGATTATCTAGGCGATGTTGCATTGTTTGCAAGTCATGGCAACTCACCGACATCAGTGTCTTGACTCTTTGGATAACACTCATGACTTATGGATCGCAACTTGAATTGTTCGCATGTCAGTCCGCCTAAGGGTGCAGACTATCAGTGCTGTGCCATAAACCTACCTATAGACACATAAAGACGGCATTCCTCGCTGCAGCATGTAGCAGGCTACTTCCGCCCGGGCTTGTCATACACATCAGGGCTGGGCAGCAAGCACTAGTCGGCTTACATCGTGCGCCTAGGTGATCAAAGGCTGTTGACCACATAAGTATTCATGGGAGCTGTAATCAAGCCACTCCAAGTGAGAAAAGACGACACTGCAGTCACAAGACTTTTCGCTCAATGATAGCAACGTCTCTTTCGGTCGGCTTGAATATACGAATGGCATCGCCTGGGAACAGTCCCACCTGTCCCGGAGTCGCCTCCGAAACGAAACTTAACGGTATGCCGGAGCCGGGCATATGCGGCCCCACTATACCCCCGTGCTCTCCGGCCGGAGGCTGCACATGGGCTTTACGGATGGTAAAGGTTGCAAAAGGGTCAATGGGCCAGGAAAGGCTGTGGTTTATTGTAGATTTTCGAGTAGATGAGCAGGCCGAACGGAGCTTGGTGGCTGATGTTAGGTGTGTTGGCAATCTTACACGGCACTAAACGGAACAAAAGTCCCCTATTTTCATCCTGTCATTCAATGCCATTTATTCGTTTAGCTGTCGCTAGGTTGGTAAGCCGGCATCCTCCATCGTAGGAAGGGGGTGTTGTCTCGTCAGCGAGACGGACTTCAGCACGCATATCAGAACCCCAACTCCTGCCCTCGCAAGCGGCAGCCTGGTCGAAACAGCGCCGTCGTAAACAAAGAGGACCCTGATTTGATCCTGCGCTATGCAGGAGCCGTAAAGCGTCGAACCAAGCTTTGAACTAGTTCAAGATACAGGACGGGAATTCCGGTCTCTTTGAGGTCAGGGGGTGCATTGTTGCCGCGGGGTTGGCGCCAACTCCGTTTGTGCATACGGCGGCGCACGCCCGTCCCTCGACTTGTCTCTCTGTGATTTGGTCAGCACTTGATGCCTATCTCACCGCAATCCCGATGATTGTGGGAGATGTTTGGAAGAACCCGTTCGTTCTCTGAGCTTTGCGCCAGTCTGTGAGCGGATCAGGTACGACAAGGGGATGGGGGGATGTCGTATATCAAGCATGCTGCTGCCACTTTCCTTGGCTGCCTCTCTGTACAGGGACAGGGTTCATCTGTTTTCTTCACCATTCCTCTTCCGCGTGCATTCCTACGCAATCTGATTAGATTAGATCCGATATGGAGAGAACCTCACCGAGCCATAGCAAGAACGAGGGCTTACAGCCCTCGAGAGTCCACGACGCGGCGTTCGGAAAGATTTCTCGAGACCAAGAGAAGACGTTGGTGTCACGCAGCGAGTCCGACACAGAAGTAGGCGAGAAGAAGGGACATGAGGGGGGCAGCACAACGGCGGACGAGGGCGAACGAGACGGAGAAGCGGAAGATGACTTTATCACCGGCGTGAAGCTGTGGCTTGTTCTGGGGGCACTCACGGGAACGACCTTTTTGATGTTGTTGGACATGTCCATCATCACCACGGCAAGTAACATCTCAAATGACATAAATATCCTGTCTGGGTGCTTTTCCATACCTACTAACACGACCTCAAACGCCAGGCCGTCCCTCAGATAACCACCGCGTTCAACTCCCTCTCCGACGTGGGCTGGTACGGCGCCGCATACAACCTCACCAGGTAAGCAAACGTTCTCTAACCCTCGCCCTTCGATGTCTCGTTCTTCCTATAACACAGAATCCCGCCCCCAGCGCTGCACTGCAGCCCTTCGCCGGCAAGCTGTACACGCACCTCCGCTCCAAGTGGACCTACCTCGTCTTCCTCTTTCTCTTCGAGCTCGGTTCGCTCATCTGCGGCGTCGCGACGTCCTCCAAAATGCTCATCGTCGGGCGCGCCGTCGCGGGTATGGGGTCTGCGGGCCTCTACAACGGCATGCTGACCATCATCGCCAACACGGTCCCGCTGGCCCGCCGGCCGCTCGTCATCGGCATCATCATCGGGCTGGCTAACATGGGCCTGGTGACGGGCCCGCTCGTCGGAGGCGCGCTGACGGAGTACTCGACGTGGCGGTGGTGTAAGTGATGCCCTTCCTCGTCGCTCTTCAGCGGACGGAATCTAACGTATACAGGTTTCTACATCAATCTGCCCATCGGCGGCGTCGTCGCCGTTCTCCTCGTGCTAATCCACGTCCCCGACAAGATCGCCAACCCACTCCCGTTGCACAAGCTGCCGCGGCACCTCGACCTCCCGGGCTTCGCGCTCTTCGCCCCGGCCGCCGTCATGTTCCTCCTCGCGCTGCAGTTCGGCGGCAATCAGCACCCATGGGGTTCGTCCATCGTGATCGGGCTCTTCGTCGGCGCAGGCGTGACCGCGCTGCTGTTCCTCGGCTGGGAGCGGTACGTCGGCGAGGACGAGGCCATGGTCCCTCTGGGCCTGCTCGGGAGGAGGATCGTGTGGACGAGCACGCTGGTCGGAGCAGCGAACATGAGCCTCACCATCGTCGGTAGCTACTACCTGCCGCTGTACTTCCAGAGCGTGAAGGGGGCGAGTCCGTTTCAGGGCGGCGTGGATTACCTGCCGACGATCCTGGCGCAGCTCGTTTCTGCTGTCGTTTCGGGGGCGCTTGGTGAGTTTTGTCCTTGGCGACAACGAGATTGAAGACGTGACGTATGAGGACATGTGGCTGACTGAACGCAGTGGGAAAGCTTGGATTTTATCTACCGTGGGTGGTGTTCGGCGCTGTGTTCGCAGCGGTCGGAAGTGGTCTCATCTCGACCTTTGATCCGTCGACGGCTGTGGGGATGTGGATCGGCTACCAGATCGTTCTTGGTATCGGTCGCGGTTCCAGCATGCAAATGGTGCGATCCTCCTTTACCCTCGACTCAATCGTGCGCTAACAAGACTAGCACATCATCGCCATACAAGCCAACCTGCCCTCGTCGATGCTCTCCGTCTCTATGGCGAGTCTCGTCTTCGTCCAGACGCTCGGTGGCGCTATCTTCCTCACCATCGCGCAGCTCATCTTCTCCGAGGGCCTCAAGACCAATCTAGCCCGGTACGCCCCGTCGGTGGATGCTAAGACGGTACTCGACGCCGGCGGCACGGGGTTTAGGAAGGCCGTCGCGGCTGAGGAGCTTCCTGGGGTGCTGACGGCCTATGCGAAGAGCATCAGCGGCGTGTTCTACATGTGCGTCGGGCTCGCGGGAGTGTCGTTCGTACTTGCTTGGGGCATGGGATGGATTGATATTCGGAACAAGAAAGCAGCGAAGAAGGGAGACGTGTGAGCTTGCCGTAAGAGAGCCAACGGGTGATTGGTGGTCGCGATGAATACCAGAAGCATTAGACATGAAAAGGATACCCGAGGAAAGGTTGTTGATACCCGAGGAAAGGTTGTTGAATGGATAGACAGGGCCAGGGTACACTCCGCTCTACTTCTATAATATTAATGGAGAGTCTCAAGCTGCTCTGTCCATGCCCGACCTCTAGATGTCCAATTGCAACCTTACAGGTTCTTCTTGGGCGCCCTCTCCAACTCAGCGACCCTCGCAAAAGCCCTCGTCGTCAGGACGGAGCCCTTCACCACCAAGAAGAACGGAATCACGATCCAGAAGGCGTTCATCATGACGTAGTAAAAGTAGAAGTAGTAGTCCTCCGGGCGGCAGAACACGATCCTCCGCACGGCGACCTGGAACTCGCACGTCGCAAAGTACAGCACGTCGCCGTACAGCTGGCCAAGGCTGATGATGATCTGCAGCGCGTGCTGCGCCGGGTGGCCTGCGGCGACGCACCAGGCGCAGGCGAAGGACATGGGTCCCCAGAGGAATGCGGTGACGGTCTCCATGGGTACGAGGAAGGAGTCCTGGGTGAGGTAGCGCGAGTCCGACTTGGAGTACTCCTTCCACAGCTCGCCGAAGATGTCGGTCATGGTCGGCATGCGGTGCTGGTTGTAAGCGAAGTAGCCTGCGGGGGTGTGTTAGTGAGGAAGTTCTGATGAGGAGAAGGGTGATGAGAGAGGCTGACCTTCAAAGAAGAAGTGGATGAAGCCGCAGAGGACGAACCACAGCGCGGTGGCCATCTCCCCGTTCGAGATGCTGGGGCGGCGGCTGCGGATGAGTTGGTACGCCGGCAAGAGGATGGCCACGGTGCCGGCGCCGAAGCTCGAGACGAGGGCGAGGGTGCCGCGGCTGTTGAGGACGAGGCCGGGGAACTCCCCGTCGAGGGGGTAGTACGGGTGAAGGGGCATCGTGGCGTTGATGATTTCGGCCATTTTGTCTGTGCAGTTATCGGGCTGTTGATGCAATCGAGGATGAGTTGTTGAGGCTGAAGGTGAGGTCGAGTGTGTTGTCAATCTTATATCAACATCCGGAAGTTGTTGACTTCATGGCCGGCGTTTTCCCCAGATCTCTCAAAGTCCGTTGCGGGTCCAGCCGTCTTGGCGGCGCCGGCAACGCTCCTTTCCGTGTCGGCCCATCATGTCAGCAGAGTGGTGCTTTCCAGATGTTTGGTCTTGTGGCGGCGGTTCTCATTGGAAGGGCCGGTTCCTTCAGCCACTTTCAGCTTGCGTTGTTGACAAGCGAGATTGCAGACCAGTCGTATTCGGGTTGACGACTGAGACATGCCAGCTGAAAAACACGCGTGGGATGAGAACTTCGGTGAGGCGTCGCGGGACTTACTACCCAGAGGTCCCGAAAACCCGCGATTTCCGGGTTCCGCCGGTTCCGTAACCCGAGACTTCACGTGCTCAGTGATGTGTCTATCCTCAATGGTGGAATCGAGCTCCAGACCAACTGAGATGCATCATGTGCGGGGAATGCACGAGAACGACGACGAGGTAAGAGTGTTGATGAGACATTATTTGCTTATTAGCGCTATTATGGATATCTATCTAACATGATTAAATTCATAAAGCTCGTGATCGCATGCACTCCGGCCATCACCACTACTCCCCTGTTCCTCAGGGCGCAAACTTGAAGAGCGTCTCGAGCTGCTCGGACGAGTAGCCGCTGTACAGAGCGAGCTGCAGCATGATGCGCGCCTTCTGGGGGTTGAGGTTCCAGCCGCCGTACGTGTTGGGCGCGGTGTCGTCCTCGACGAAACCACCCATGGTCCGGCTGGAGTCGACAATCTGCGTGCCGTGCTCCTCGGCGAGCTTCTTAAGCTCGTCGCGGCCGGGCGTCGTCCAGCCGCCGGCGCCCATGCCGGCCAGCACAAGGCCCTTAGCTCCCGCCTCGACGGCCGCCGTCGCGATGGCGGGCTGCAGTGCCTGGTGTCCGAACAGGATCTCGACCTCCGGGAGGGCGGTCGCCTCGGTAACGTTGAAGTAGACGCGGCCGAGGGGCAGGACCGGGTGGTAGTAGAAGATGGGCTTGATGTCGAGGAAGAAGCCGAGGTAGCCCTGCTCGACGGCCTTGAAGGTGTCAAGGGAGTTGGAGTGCGTCTTGGAGGTGTAGAAGGCGCTGCCGATGCGGTCGTTGAGGACGATCATGGCGCCGCGGCCCTTGGCGTCCGGGCTGCCGGCGAGGGTGACGGCCTCAAGCAGGTTGATGGGGCCGTCGGCGCTGATGGCTGTCGCGGGCCGCATGGCGCCAACGACGACGACGGGCTTCTCCGACTTGACGGTCAGGTCGAGAAAGAAGGCCGACTCCTCGAGGGTGTCGGTGCCGTGGGTGACGACGGCGCCCTGGCAGTACGGGTCGTCGAGGGCCTCCTGGACAAGACGGGTGAGGTTGAGGAGGATCTCAGGCGTGATACTGCCCGAGTCGACGTTGGCGACCTGCACGCCCTTGACGTTGGACACGTTCCACAGCTCCGGGACGGCGTCGATGAGGATGTCGACGCCGAGGGCGCCGGCCTTGTAGCCCGTCGTCTGGGCGTTGCTCGAGGCCGAGCCGGCGATGGTGCCGCCCGTCGCGAAGATGGTGATGTTGGGCAGGCTGCCGTTGAAGTGCGTCTCGCGGGTAGAGAGGCGGTGTGCCGGGAAGGGGTCGGCGGCCGGGATCGGGGCCGGAGCGGCTAGGCCAAGGGCCAGCTGGGACGCGGCGAGGAGGAGGACGCGAGTCTGCATCTTGGCTTGTGTGGACGCTGCTGCTCTTGAAGTTCTCGGAGAGAGAGGAAGAGATCTCAGGCTCGAGGCAACAGGCTTGGAGGAAAGTGGAAGGTCTGCGCTGCTCTGATCGAATTCAGGTGTTCTCCTGCTGGATGATCGGGATGTCTTATACTTTCCCAACTGGATCGCTTCCGTATACCCTCAAAGCCTTTCCACTGACCACGCGGGTGAAAGCCATGGCGATAAGACCCAATATCTTGGTTCTCCAGCCAATATTTGGTCAAGCGGGGAAGTTGCCTCGCTTGAAGCTGGCATTTCCACCCTAGAACAATGAGAGATGACCTCGCTCATCGCGTGTCCTCGCATCTTCGGGTTATGGCGGGGGTCTCAACTAGCCGTTGGTTCTTATCACAACCAATGGTACCCAATCGCATGGGAGATTTCGACGTTTGCTTCAACAGCATTTAGCAGTTGTTGGTTTTTTGACATTGGCAAACGTCATACCGCCAGACCCATACGTTGGACTATGGCTTATCGGTCGGCAAAGACAAAGGGAGGAGCCCTCGGCTAGGGGAGACCGACGTGGTAGACCGATCTCGCAGGGCATCCTGAGCCATGGCGCTGGGTGCCAGTTAGCACGCCCTTACTTGCCTGGAAAGCAATATTCTTTCAAGGTTGCTGAAGAATCTAGTCCGGCATCTTATCTAGGTGGGAGGTTATCTTGATAGCAGGGATGTGACCAGCGAGTCAATTACGGAATTGTATTAACGTCGTTTCCCCGGGGAATTGCCTAGTTCATGCTGCAGATTATTTAGTCGTCGCTCGTGGCATTCTGTGGGGTTTTGACATGTCTTTAGCGGGGGCCAACGTCGTCGAAAGGCGCGATAACGACCCGTTGGCCACCGGGGGAATCCCGGCCCTTGGCGAGATAAGACCGCGGGAAACGTTCCCCAGCCCCCCTTGGAGAAGCTTCCGGTTCCGGCGATCTTTTAACAGATCATGATATGCCCTCGAGTTTACTCAACGGCTTGACATGCTTGGCATCTATTGATAAACAACACTGTGGGTGCCCAGGGTTCTAGGCGATTGTTGCTGTCAGTCTCATTGTCTCGGTGTTAAAGTCTAGCGCTGCTAAAGCGTAATTTCTTTCATTCACATCCTCTCTCTGCCTCGGCTGGGGGCCATTGGGCTAACCTAGTCGTCCTAACTCGATCGACGGGAAGGTCGAAGCAGGCAATCAATTTTGTTTGATTGACTGAAGGTGAATCTTGCCATCATCTTAATTTGTCAACCTGTAGGCTAGAATCAATCAGCCGTCTACGCGTAGACTAGGGCCTTACTTTCTCAGCAAGTGATCCTTGGACGCACCAGAGGCCCACTCAGATATTTTTGCGGTCACACTGAGGTTTGTACTTGGTTCGGTATCGGGCACTCGCTTAGTTCTCTGAGAGGGAAATTTCAAAATGTGAGAATCGTCGTTGATCATTAAAGAGCCTGCCGCAGCCCTGATAACCCGGAACCTATTTTAGACGATGACTTTCCAACTCTCGCATGTTTTTGTCCTCATAAACTCCCTAGTCTGATCTGCTGAAGAACGCAAGAACGCAAGCCGGGTCCAAGCTAAACGTTGGGGCAATTCAGCAAGGCTGGATGTGTGTCCGGTTTCGTGAATAAAGTCCGACGTTGTGTATGTTGTGTTTGAAGGTGGGTTATTATCGAATTCGGCAAAGAAAGTTCTATGCAGGTCCGTTTTCAAAGCCCTTGCAGAAGTAATCGCAAAGAAACATTTTTAGTTTTGATCCAGACTCAAAATCAACTTTTATATATTACACTCTTTATCTGTGGCTCCATCGGGACCAGGACTAATCAAGTGACCCCAAGCAAGTCTTCCTCTTTTGATGTTGTAGCCCAGAATGTTGATGGGATGGTGAGCGAAACTCAGCACAACAGTCAAACTCAGCAGCCAAAGCCGAAGCGTGTTTCCACCAGAGAAGTCAAGCTTTCAAGTCCGATGGAGCGCAAAACAAAGAGGCACGCTCATCAAACCTTCTCGTTGGAACCGTTGGATTCGACGGTCGTCACGTTCCTCCGGCGCAGGTTTCCGGCCTCGTCGTGCTCCTCGTCCCACTTCGCGACCTCGTCCTTGGGGACCTTGACCAGGCGGTGCGTGTTGGCGCCGTTGGTGTCGATGTCGACGATCTCAGGACGGATCTCGTATCCCATCCACCTGGGCAGCAGGTACATCCAGAAGACGTAGTAGAGGCCGCAGATGATCATACTGGAAATCTCGTTAGTTTTGTGGCTTCTCGCGCTCACAGAAAGGTGAATGGTTTCCAACTTACATGCCAATGCCGACAACGCAGTAGGTCGCGTACCAGAAGCTGACGCTCCCAGAGTACGGGCCGTTCTTCGGGGGCCACCAGGGCATGGCCAGGACAAAGACCTGGATGGCGAAAAAGAATACGACGACGAAGTCGTAGGCGCGGAAGTCGGAACGGCCGATTCCGGAACGGGTGCGACGGCGGCGCAGGAGGAAGACACCAAAGGTCATGGCGAAGTTGAACATGGCGCTGGGATACGACGCAAGGTCGACCACTGTTGCCCTCAGAGTTAGCTCTCGGGTCTCACTCCCCCCCCCCCCCCCCCCCAAAGACGATAAGAGTGGCAGAGAAACACATACCGAAAGAGAAGGCATCGCCAGCGGGAGGCGCAACGATCATGATGAAGGTCATCCCCCACTTGAGCAGGTAAGGCCCGAGCGGCGTGCCAAACGGCTTGGTCGAGACCCAAAAGTCGGTAAACGGCAGCACGCCCTGCCTCCCGATCTCGCGGATCATGCGCGACGAGCCGATCAGCACGGCGAGCAGGTTGCCGAAGGCGCTGAGCAGGACGAGGAAGTTGAGCACGTTGGCGGCGGCCCGGCTCTCGCCGAAGAGCTTGGAGAAGAAGACGGCGGCGGCGATCTCGCTGGCGCCCTTGAACTCGGCCTTGGGCACGGTCGCGAAGTAGGCGATGTTGCAGAGCATGTAGAGCACGGCGACGGTGCCGAGCGAGATGACGCCGTTGCGCTTCAGGGTCGGGATCGGGTTCTTGATCTCGTTGGTCATGTTGAAGGCGTTGTAGTAGCCGGCGTAGGAGAAGATGATGCTGACGAGCGCGCCCGAGAGGTCGTTGCCGTTGGAGGTGGTGCCCTCGAAGGCGTTGCGGAAGTTGGCCTTGGGGTCGGGGATGTGCTTGACGTTTCCACCCAGGACGACGAGGCCTGCTATGCTGATGCTATTTTTGAGGTTTAGTCAGTCTCAAAGTTCACGGAGACGTGGTGTATTTCGAGGAGGAAACTAACAAGACGAGGGTCAGAACTTTGAGGACTCCAATGAAGTTGACGAGCCACAGGGAGTACTTGTTGTGCGCGATGACGAAGATGACGGCCAGGGTGTACGCAGCGATGGCCACACCTCGCATCTGCCACTCCGTGGGCGTGATGTCGGCCATTCTCCAAAGGTATCTCGACAGGACTGCGGGCGAGTGATCAGTTTCGTTCATTATCCCCTCGTGGAGGACCATCTCGATGGTGCTGCGCGCTTAGACTTACCGACGGCGTTACTACTGCTGAACGACAGGATGACGGACTGGACGGCAAAGGCAACGGGGAAGAAGTGCTTAGGGCGCGGGTATTCCTGCTCGAGGTAGACGACCTCGGACCCGCTTCGGTTGGGGAAGTAACTGGCGAGTTCGAGGTAGACGCTGAATCCGGCGGAAGCCATGAGGAAACCGATAACCCAGTACATCAGGGCGAGTCCGATGGAGCCGGTTCGGTTCAAGATACTGGCGGCTGTTGATTGTTCACGGTCAGTACACCTCCGTATCTTTGTTGGATGCAGCGCGCGCTGCAGTCACTGAAGCCACTCACGCGTCGAGAAGACACCGGTTCCGATCATCATGTTGATGTTCAGGAAGATGACGGCGGCCCAGTTGACGTTGTATCCAAGGGGAGAGTTGGACTCGACCGGGGCGCCGACGGCCTCCTGGTACGACGGCTTGGAGCCATTGCCGCCCTTCTGCCGGGTGTACGCGAGGTCTCCGTCGTGGATGATGGACGGCTCCGAGTCGCTCGCCTCGGTGTCGACGTGGTACTCGGGCTGGGACTTCTCGCCGCCTCCGAAGAACTTTGAGAAGACCATTATGTCGACCGCCTTTGCTGTGCTGGTCTGATACTAGACAGACAGACGCTCAATGAGGGCCTCTGGGAATGGGCCCGGGATGGCTTTGGATCGGGTCCAAGTGTCGCCGTTGGGAAGAAGCAGAGTTGCTCGAGAGAGGGGGTTGGACGAAGATCTCAGACATGATGCCGTGTGACCGAACACGCAGAGACATATATACTCCCCGGGGAGGCGACGCCCAGGGACGGGCGCTTGGTGTTTGGTTTAGCTCGACTCGTGTCCTGGCCTTCGTCGATACTATGGGGTAAAATCACACAATCGAGCAATTCTCTTGGCTTAATTCCCAATCCATGCACAGCCCGCGCTGGCCGTGGCCGCGTTGGTCGCCTCGCCGGCGGTTCTCGCCCAGTACCAAGAAGCACGTAATGAGGGATTGGGAGGGTCCCTTAATCCTTACGTGTGCGAGCTGAACGGCCCTGCCCCCGTCGCCGAGTCTGGGCGGCCGTAACGTCGCACCCAGTTTGCATGGATGTTGAAAGGGCGAAGGTTGGTAGGGATCCGGGCGTGTTGGCCCACGATGTTGTGGTGAAAAGATCAAGTTTCGAGCACCGACGTTCCCACCACGGCTCATCCCTAGTGTGTGTCGTCCTCGTCGGTCGAGAATCTACTGGTCCGGGGGTAGTATCAATCCATTTCACCCCCACGCGGGCGAGCCCACTCTTTGTAGGGAACCCGTTGGTGGTTCGCGATGTAGTGACGCCGAAGGCAAATGACGACATCTCCTCCAAAGGGCTATACCACCGTCATGGAGGGCATGTCGCTTGTGAATTGTCGAATGATGTCCGAGAGACTGGCTCGTCTTTGCAGCATCCCAAGAAAGACCGGTAAAGCTCAGTCGTATGAAAATAGCCTGGCATGAACCAGCGTGGCGGGATGGATGGGCTGAATGAGATGGGATCAACGTTGTCTCCTTTGCCTCTTGAGGCGGACGTTTCGCGATGCCCAGGCCTGGGCAACCCATTCAACGCGAGCCTTATCCTAAAAGCCTCACTGCTACTTGCCAAGATTCCTTCTACGTCGGCCAGGATGCCCGGAAACGGCAGCAAAGAGGACGAACGGGGCAGATCATTGCATGAGCTGGTCTTGGCCCAGCTGAAGTTGTTGTTCCACTTTGACGCCACAACGGGCGACCCGAAGACGACAACCAGACGTGTTCCGGTCGCTCTTCATGTCGCTATCGCCTGCGGCGCGGTTTCCTTACTGCCAAAGCCGTCGTGTTTGGGTTGTTTTGGCCGCAAGGTGAGGTGATCACCACCTACCAACACCTTGACCTACTCGGATCGGGCGACCAAGCTACGCCAGCCGCTGGGCAAGCAGAAATTGCCGCCGAAATACCGACAGCAGGTAGGTTTTTGCCCAGACTCACCATTGCTAGCGACCTAGCGACCTTCCCGAAAGCAACGGTATGTGGCAGCGAAATTTCTGCTCCATGCAGGTTTGGGTTTATAACGACATCAGACCGCTGGATAGCGCCATCGATATCCGAGGAAATCCCAGAACCACCCCTAAACTTCCCAACGCTGGACCCACGCGACATTTAGTTGGCGATCGGGAAACCCGTGGTCCGGCCAGAAAAATCCAAAGTTTGGCGTCGTCGTGCTCAGGAGTTTGATGGGATCTGATATCTCATGTTTTGACGTTTAAACTGGGCTTCAGTCTCTCGATTTGGAGCCACCAGGCTGTTGACAGGGCCGCGGAACCCGGACCGGACCCTCATCGCTGTGGAGCCGGGGCCGAAACGCTTGAGGGGCTACGGGGCCGGTGGGTCCCGCGATATGTGGATAAGTCCCGCTGACAGCTAGCCCCGTGCCCTGGGACTCTTAAGGCAACCATTTCTGTTATTTTCAGGATCGAGACGGACGTCTGAGTACGTTCGCATTCATACATACCCGTTGGCTAAGTGTTTTCCATTCCCTGAGAGCTTTCTATTCTACCTACGAATGAGAGAAAGTCATGCGTACCAGCATGTGTCGGCAGTGATCTTAACCTAGTCTTCTCGCGCACGCCTTTAACCGCATTGCTGAAGTAATCACCATTGAGAGGCAACGTCTTTGAGCAAATTCATGAAATCCCCGGGAGCCAATCGGAGGGGCGCCGGTGAGTGAAGACCGTCGCACCGCAAAGTTCCCGGAGACTATCGCGGAGTGGGGCCCGAGAAGTACGCGAAAAAGTCTCCGGGTGGCCTCGCACTCGTCCGTGCCCACGACGAATTGGAGCAATTAGTTACTTCTCATTCGCCAGATGGCTGTCGACTGTTGGTATCAAACCATATTCAAACCCTGTAACCCAAGGGAGAAACTTGCTCATGGATATCGGAGCCATTTCTGAACGATAATGTGTCCGACGGAAGCATAAATACAGCGTGTGAATTCACGCCAGATAGGGGCTTTGCAATACCAACACGACAAGCCATCACTTCTTTCTAAGAGAAATTATACCACAATATCTTCATACGCTGAAAATGACTGTCCAGCACACGCTTCACCTTTGGCCGCGCGGGTTGTATCCTCGGCGAGTCGTCTACTACCTCCTCATCAAAGGTCTCGCCAAGCCCTCCGATCTGCTCCAAGGCAAAACTACCGTGCCAACACTGAAAATCAACATCATCAACTATAACAAAGAGACCCAGAGACTCGAGTCGGTCGACGTCGACGATCCCCGGCCCGCCGGCAAAAGTACCCCGTGCATGCGCGTCGTCGATCCGGCCACGGACAGGACCTGCTGGATCCACGAGAGCACGGCCATCCCGGCATACCTCGAGGACGCCTACTCGGATCTCCCTCCACTTCAAAGCCAGAGCATGGTCGAGAGGGCCATCATGGGCGACATCATTCTCGCCATCAACGCCGCGCAGGACGACTTCAGCTACTACCTCCGGCACGCCTCGCCCGTCGCGGCCAAGCACATGGCCCTCGACGATGCGGATCGGAGCCTCACGGCGGCGTTCAATGCAAAGGCGCATATGAATAAGTGCCTGTCGAAGGTCCAGAAATGGGCAGAAGAGTCGCTGGGCGAGAGCGGCTGGCTGACGCCGGGGATCGAGACGCCGGGTTTGGCAGATGTTTGTCTCGCCGGCTGGCTGCGCTACATCGAGTTGGCTTACGAGCTCAATGTTCTTGAGGGCGACGGGCTGGATGCATTGAGATCCTGGTGGGCGCGCTTCAAGACGCTCCCGTGGTGGGAGGAGTTGGAGGAAACTGGGGAGATTCACCCCGAGGATCTTAGGTTCGGGAAGGAAAACAGGGAGGTGTGATCAATCAATCGCTTTTGGGAGCAAATTTAAGAAGAGAGCAGGGTATGCTTCCACTGTTTGAACTAAAAGTTTTGTAGCAACACGCATCGCGCCCCTTGTGGCCGGAGTAGCCTCTTGAGTGTCTGTATGTACCTCGAGGGTCTGGGGCTCTCCTCGATAGTCCGTCCCTCATACCAAAACAATTTTCAGAATCGCTTCAGACCCCCTATTTTAGCTTTCGCTGCGTTCCCACACGTGCGTTTTCTCCCACATGCTGCTGCCATTTTATTGGCACTTTGCACCGCCTGCAACATTGACGCACGATTGGCGGCCACAATCCACGAACTATGCCTGACGGTCAGAAGGTCCGAATTTTCGTATGAACTTGGGGGTACTTACGTCGAAGACATTGTTCCTGGCAATGTTGCAAAATTTGATTCTGTTGCCCTCGCATACCTGGAGGGCATTGGGATTGCAGGATTGAGCGGACGCGACCGCGGCGAGGAAGACGATGATGGCGGCGAATGACTTCATCATGGCGGTCGGGGTTGAGTTAAGTTGTTTGCGGGGTTGTCAACATTGAGTTAGAAAGAGTGAAAGGGAAAGAATGTTGATGATAGAAGTTGCTCTTCTCAAGTGAAGTTGTATCATACAGACGACCAAGTGAGTTTTATGCTTTTCTTAGTTTCCCCCTTTTCGTGGCCGAACTTACGGTGTCCTCAATTAGGGGAAGAAAATGGTGACGGAACTTGTTACGAACTCGCATTGGACCGTGTCGGGGGTTCCAAAACTCTGATTTCACATACGGTAGCCCGCATGTTCGAGTTGTATTAATTATTCTGAAACCGCAATAGAAGAGGGACAACGAACGGCAATGAAGCCCACTTTGACATTAGAACTCC
This sequence comes from Colletotrichum brevisporum, assembly GCA_030770045.1. Lineage (NCBI taxonomy): Eukaryota > Fungi > Ascomycota > Sordariomycetes > Glomerellales > Glomerellaceae > Colletotrichum > Colletotrichum brevisporum. The sequence goes on along the minus strand of JAUGSI010000001.1, from coordinate 9,096,292 downwards.
CGGGCCAACAACCTCGGTGATTCCGAAACTCTAAATTGTGACACCTCTTCAGTCTTCAAAGCCGCTACGTGAAGACATGAGGATGAACCAGGAGACCGAGACACTGTTTGTATGGTAAGAAGCAGTAATTCAATGATCCAGCCTCTGACTACCTGGGCCATGACAGAGCGGAAGAGGTGTGCGAGAATCTCCAGAAACCCTTCTCCAGAGTTCAGACGACCCAGCTGCCATCCGTTGATTACAGCAATAAGGTTTCGCCCAACCACTTCCTCCGAATCATGGGGCCGGAGAGACACAGTGGCTGTGCCAGCGGGTCTGGGATATACCTATAAGAGTGCGGGCGTCGGGAGACGCCGAACCTCAAGGGACCCCCAGGCTTCCATGTCCAGAGACTAATCTTTCGAGACAAGTAGGATACTCACTATTCCCCTCGTGTGCGTTGTAATTATCTCTCACGTATAGGTCGCACTTGTTTTCAACATCAACATGTCTGGTCGTTATCTTACTAGACCAATATCGCGCGATTCAGGGTATTCATCCACCACGGATGGCGAATCCGAGACCGAACAGTACTGATCTACGAGCTGAAGTTGAATGAAGCACTCCTTGATCCTTGAAAGCGCGATTTCCCTATTCATCGTGTAGTGATTAAGGCTCTCAGCCTTTATGTCTTTTGCAAAGTACAGGTAGCTAAATACACGAACGACTGACTCAAATAAAAGTTTTTTCGTCCCTCTCGCTCTTTGCTTTCGCGGCGCGCTCCTAGTCTGAGTAGCAGTTTTCGTGACGAACACAACCTTCAATGTTGCCAAAGTATACACTTGTTTGCTTGAAGATCCACAGAAAGACGTACAATGGATTCCAAAGACGCGATCGAGGCACAACGTGGACTATGAGTGCGAGCCTCGGCTAATATTTGGACCCTGATAAGGGTACAATTGACATTTTGGAACGAATCAATCATATGCCGTCTCAACCTACCTATCTCCCTGCACCTTCTCTGCAGTAGGAAATGCGTTGCCCTCTCCTTGTATAGAGCCAAGTACATGTATGCAGCTAATACCTAGTGGCCGGCATGACCTCCCAAACGGGTAAACAGTCACTGATCCTGCGAGACAAAGTCGATGTGGCTTTCTTCCCCAGTGGGCCCGATCCTGAGGCTCTTGAAGTCCCTGCGCACCGTATTTGGGATTGAATTCAAGTTGCTTGTTATTAGTGGCTGTTGGGACAGTGTTCTTGCAATCTCTGTCTGCTCCAGTCGCTATGGTATCAGCTCTCGCAACGATACATCTGTCATGATGACCTAGATCATCAATAAGCTCTCGACACTTTGCCGCGAGGTTACTGTAGTTAATAATGATCCCCCCGACGCGGACAGAAAACGGCGTATGGATAGATTGGTGCGACATTTTATTACATGGCCAAGATCTGCAAGTTACGAGTACGGATGAAATATGCCCTGTCTAGTGGCGCGACATCCACGTTATCTCCTCATGTTCAGGTTTTCCCTGAGCTGAGGTGAAAGGCAGAATCAGCTGGATTTCGAGCTCCTAGTTAGTCCGTCCGAACATTAAAGGCACTGCGGTCGGCCGACTGTGCCTAAGATTGATTACCTGCCTTTCACATAGCATGGCATGCATGCCAAGTGACGAACTAAGGGACGGCAAGCGTTGCACTGAAGCCAGGGTTGGGGGATGATCTCTCCCCTTGGGCTGCTCGGACATGATCTCCGGTAAAGTAGGACCCTGGAAAGGTGGAGACTTCAAGCCAAGCAGAAATGTACAGTACAGCCGCATTTCGATGGAAACTTTGTCTTGTTTTCGTGAAGCTCACAAATACGAAAAAAAGGTCATCACGAAATGTAACAGCACAATTCGAAATTAGGACCGGTGACCGAATACCAATGGCTTCCAAGTCTGTATCTTTAGAACCACACCGCTTCCCCGGGGCAAGGTTCCCCTCTCGCGTTGGAGGTGGCAAGGGGCGCAACCGAATCTTACTTGCATCTCACCCGCCGGCCTTGCCCCGAAACGGTCATACCCTCCATCTCGGCATCGTGGGTTATCGAATACCCAAAATCCTTTCAGGAGATCAATCTCTGATTTGCTACTAGAACCTCATCTACATCCGATTCTCTTCCACTCCAACAGCGGCCCAGGTGTATATAGATAGCTGGCGATGTGCCTGCTCCTTGAACTAGATGCTTGCTGTTGTCGGTTCGCTGAAGAGGTTGTCACTTCCCGACTTCAAGTCACCCAACTAGGCCCCAGTCTGCGCTGTTGGTATTAGTGAAGATCGGCGAACTCGATCCCTGGACCAGCCTGCACTCCTGTTTGCTCCGCAACGCAACAGTCATCTCCCAATGCTTTTCGCCAGCATCGCAACTGCGGCCATTGGCCTGCTGGGCGCGCCTGTCGTCGCGTCGCCGATTGAGTCTCGCGACGTCCTCGCCGATCTTCAGGTTCAAGCTATGGATGCCCTCAAACTCGGAGAGGCTGAATCAGGCTCCGCCAAGAGGCTCGGTAGTTGCAACCTCTTCAATGCCCGCTACCGCAGAGACTGGTTCGTATTTCCTCCGTCCAGACGGGACACGGAGCTTTAGTTAACACGACTCCAAGGGACGCGTTTTCCGCCCAAGAAAGGAAGTCATACATTAGTGCTGTTCAGTGCCTGTTTAAACTGCCATCCAAGTCCGACCCAGAGCTCTTCCCCGGTGCGCGCACCAGGTACGACGACTTTGTCGCCATCCACATCAACCTCACCAGTACGATCCATGCCACGGTAAGATGGGACCTGACTTCGCGATTGAATAATGTGACTGACACGAACCAAGGGCAACTTCCTGACCTGGCATCGGTACTTCGTATGGGCATATGAGGAGGCACTGCGGAATGAGTGTGGCTACAAGGGCACACAGCCGGTGAGTCCTAACGCTAGATATCTGGTCCTCGACACGTACTGACTGATCCCTTTCCCAGTACTGGAACTGGGTCAAGTACCAGGATGACCTCACGAAGTCCCCAATGTTCGACGGTAGCGATACGAGTCTGGGTGGTGATGGCGCCTTCTTCCAGCACAACGGCAGTTTCGGCGGCGCCGGCACCATCCACCTGCCCTCGGGCAAGGGCGGCGGCTGCATCCAGAGCGGCCCGTTTGTCAAGTAAGGACCGATATCAGGAAGTCTTCGATGTCGAACGATGGCTAACACGCTCTCCTCAAAGCGTATCGATCAATCTCGGGCCCGTGAGACCAAGTATGGACGGCATGGTCGCCGGACCCAACGGCGGACTGGGCTACAACCCCCGTTGCCTCAGGCGCGACCTCAGCTCGTATATCATGACCAACTGGATGACCAACGACAACATGCTCAACCTCACTATTGGACGGTCGTCCGGGAACATCAAGGACTTCCAGGAGGAGCTGCAGGGCCGCTTCGAGGACAGGTTCCTCGGCATGCACGGCGCTGGCCACTACGCCGTGGGCGGCGAGGCCGGCGATCTCTTCTCTTCTGTCAACGACCCGTCCTTCTTCTTCCACCACGCCATGGTCGATCGCGTGTACTGGCTGTGGCAGGCCCTGCACCCGTGGAATGCCTTCGAGATTGCGGGCACCATGACGATTGGCAACAACCCGCCGAGCCGGAACGCGACGGTTGAGGATGAACTTATCATGGGCGTCAATGGCGAGACCAGGAAGATCAAGGAGCTGTTGAACACTATTGGCGGGTCGCCTCTGTGCTACATCTACCTTTAGGAGTTCTCAAGTATCTCTTTATCGGGGAGATGGAACTTTGAGCACATAGGTAGCATTAACAGGACTGTCGGAGTGACGGAATCATTGATCAAAAGTTCATCGTCTTACTCATAAAATAACAAGTGGGATCGCAAGGTGTTGAATCCCTCCTTCGTGCTAGTTTGCCTTCAGCTTTTGCCAGTGCCACCTTGTCTAGAAGTTCTGTTCTCCTCATATTCCTCTTGCCTTCTCTACCAACGACCAAAGGCAACCTCTCTCAAGAAGACTCATACTTCCGAAGTAAAGGGTCTTCCAGCAACCGCTTCATCACATCTCGCTGTAGGCAAATACTGACGTCAAAGTCTCCGGTGTCCGCAACATCCGTCACCTGAACAAGACCATCGAGTTTCGGCATAACCCCCTGAACATACCGCGCCAACTCCTGAGTCCCCAGAAAGTCCAGCTCATATGTCTTGGCCCTCACCCAAGATGTAACAAGCGCGTGGTGACTGCCGAGGAAGGCCTGCCAGAGCCTCTGCGGGCTAACCTCGTGCGCCGCGTCGTGGACGTAGGCAGCGACCGCGTCGGGCGTGAAGAGCGACATGGTCCGCCTGATCTCACCAGCAACGTGCCCGAGTGGCGATGCTGCCGCCTCGCCGGCCGTCTTCTCCACGTAGGCCAGGAGCAAGGGGGAGCCGGCAAAGCTGTCCGGCAGAGGCGGGTCGACGCGGTGCCTGATGCCGAGGGTCAGGTCCATGTAGACGCGCTCGTTGGCTGGCAGGTCTCGCGCGCGGTTCATGAGAATCCAGACGTGCGCCAGGATGGAGTCCAGCCTCGAGACGCGGTGCGAGCCGAGGTCCTCGGGCAGGCTCTGCTGCGCGGCGTCCTTCATGCGCCCCAGCTCGTCGGAGGAGAAGCGGATCTGGACGTGATCGACCACCGCGCCGAAGTCCCATGTCGGCCAGGGCAGGAACTCTGAGGGGCTCAGTCTGGTGTTATTCAACTCTTCTTCGGCCGGCATCGTCGCTTTGCTCGCGGTCTTGGACCACGCGGGGAACCCCGGGGCGTCTTCTGCCCACCAGTCGTAGCGATGCATCGGCAATGAACGAGCCTTTTCGACTTTGGCAGAGTCTGCAGGTTCGCCGTGTTTGAGCCCGGCGACTCTGTCGAGGAGACTGGGGTTAAACACTGGCTTCACTATCTCGCTTTCGCTGGACGCACCACCAGGGCTCAGAAGCGCCCGTGATCGTGCTGCCCAGGAGCGCATCAAGCTCATGAGGCATGTTGCGTCCGCGAGCGGGTGCGATAACGTCGCGCTGATGCCGATGCCGCCGCATTTGAACGCGGTGAGCTTGACAGCCATGCTGGGGAGTCCTTCTAGTTGGTTCAGAGACGACAGCGCGATCTTGGTGTCGGGGAGGAAGTCTGTCTGCCGGAAGTCGTTGGCGTTCCACACTTTGAGGCGGTCTGCCCTTTCAGCTTGGCTCGGGACGACGTCTTCGAGGTTCGCATCGTATTTTGCGATGATGAGCTCAACGCCTGGGTCAGTTGGAGTGCCGTGAACCACTACCGGGCGGCCGAGGTGTCGCGGCACGGGGTCATTCTGCACCATCTCCTTGGTTGCCCATTGCATCTGCCCGGCGAAATGTCGATAGTCGTTGAGAGTTTCGCTGAGGGCGAGAGCAAATGTCTCGAATAGCTCTGGATAAGGAATATCCGCATGTTCGCTCTTGTCGTAGAGCCAGATCGCAGCTGCGGGAGCAAATCGGCCGACCGTTGCGTCGATGATGGAGAGCTTTGTCAAGACGGGTTCTTGCGCGAGGGCTTTGGGAAATATCCTCCTCGTGGCCTCAACGCGATAGCGCTGGTGATCGCTGTCTGTCGTCATCTTGGCTGGTTTGCTGGTAAGTCGGGGAACTCTCGCAGATGCGGTTTGATCGGATACCAGGCGTGGGAGCCCAGCATTTCCTAATAAACACTTTTCCGCCTTCAAATTGTGATGTTCCAGTTGGCACAATTGAAACTTTTGCAGGGTTTGAAATCCGCACAGGCGACGAAATCCACTATGATTCATACTGATTCATCCCCAGATCACGTAAGTTTTTCAGTGTTATGATCCCTGTTTCACTTCGTACAGCGCGCAGCTAACCCCTAAAGAGAAAGGTGCGCGGTTGTTTTGAGTCACACCGTTGCTGCGGTGTAGATACCTAGAAAGAGGAGCCTCATGTCCACGAGATTTGAATAACGAGATGTGTCTGGCATCATGTCTCCCTCTCGACGGCGTTGGCGAATACACATCGTGAATTATCCGAACGACGGTCTGTTCTGTCAGATTCTCGACGCACGTGCTTCCCCAGCCCACTGCAGCTTTGTCTACAACAGGATAGAAGCCTCGCGGAATGAACCGGCCTGCTTATTGACCAAGGGGCCGATATCCTAACCAAGCCAGATAACAACATCCCATCTGATTTTTTCAGCTATTAGTATTCCTAAACTATGAGGTCTTCAAATACTCAATAGTAACAACGGGATTCAGCACTACAACTCTAAGAACGAGACGGTATTTCAATCTGCATACCGGAAGCGCTATTGGTCCCGGCTCCGAAACTGCCCGTACATCATCCTGAACACGCTGTTGAAGGACGACGCAAGGGAGGAAGCGGTCGTAGAAGCCGTCGCCTGACCTCTTGCCCCCTTGCCAAATACAACATTCTTTTCAAATTCCACCAATCCGTCGCTCCGTGTCCCGTGCATCTTGATCCTGCAAGTTGTTAATGCTCGACCCTGTAGGCTCCATGTGGCCGGGTACGGGACACGAGCTGGAAGCGATATCTCCTCCGCCAGCGACTCCCCAACCGCCAAGGCCTCAGCGTAGCAGCCGGACGTAGGCGTGTCGGTTTCCTGCATTCCAAGACCCTTGAAGCGTATGAGAATTCTTTTCAAACTGCAGAGATACCCCTCTCCAGCGAGCCTCGCTTATGCGGAGCATGCAACGATGTTTGCGCCCTCCCCGCGTCGGCAGCCAGTCACGTCGAAAGAGGTTGCGTTGCAGGGCTCTTGTGGTATTACTTGTCGTCGTATTTGCCTCCATCGCGCCTCTCTCTTGCATCTCGAGGCCGGCTATTCTCCAGCCACGAAGCAATTTTACTAGTATGCATGCAGTCAGCAACACATTCTCTGTCTCTAATAATAACCTTAACGTCCATGGTTGAACCCTTGCCTTCGCAGAGGACCAACCAATATGCCCCGATCTCGCAGACACTTGGTCAAAGAATGGACGGAAGTCCCTCCGTCTCCGCGACGCTCTACAAATATAACCCAGGGTACACACCGCAACCTCTGAGCATGTGTTCAGCTTCACCTCCATAGTCACAGCTCCTCAGCCAGTCGTCATGAGATTCCCGTGGAAGACAGCGCTCTTGGCGAGCTCTCTCGTCGGGGCGTCCCTCGCCGCCGACTATTCCCAGGAAGACATCGACTCGGGCAAGGTGCTGGCGGAACTCAGCAAGACGGCCTACGACAATGCCATGGCTAGGCTATCCGCTGAGACGTCGACGTCGGGCTGCACCAAAGACAACGTCCACGTCCGCAAGGAATGGTAACTTCTCTCTCATGTGGCAGATGTATCTTGAGGGCAGTTACTGACCTGCATTGCCCCAGGAGAAAGATTCCCGGCGCCGAGAGAATCGCGTTCCGCGAGGCAATCCAGTGCCTTATGCAGACGGAGTCGGTGTACGGTTATGTGGACGGCGCAAAGTATACCAACCGCGTCTCTTATGTGAGCCGGCATCGCTGACGACGCCATCTTAGGTCTGCATTTGATGACTTTGGTGTGCTGCACTACCATTTGACCCCCTATGTCCATCTATCGGTATGTCATTCGTGTTCTACCTCATCTGTGGTGTACGCATAGCTAATCTGCTAGGCCTCCTTTCTCCTCTTCCACAGATACTACGTCTACACTTATGAAGAGGCTCTCCGCTCGAAATGCGGCTACAAAGGTGGTTGATTATTCTTTCCACCTGCTCTCCCTCGTCCAAAAGCTCACTGGACCTCTGCAGGAACCTTTCCCTACTGGGAGTGGGGTCTCGACGCCCACAACGTGTCCGCGTCTCCTCTCTTCGACGGCTCCGAGACCTCGCTCGGCGGTGACGGCGAGTTCATCCCCGGCCACCCCCCGCCCTTCCCCGGCGTTCCCGCAGGCTCCGGTGGCGGCTGCGTGTCGGGCTGGCTTTCAGACTTCTCGGTCAACCTCGGCCCGTCAGGACGGCCTGACCCCCTGAAGCACAACCCGCGGTGCCTGAAGCGAGATCTGAACACCGACATCTGCGCTCTGTGGGCCAGTCTGCGCAACACAACCGACGTCATCATCGACGCGCCGAACATTGAGGCCTTCCAGGCGCTGCTGCAGGGTGACGCACGGTACCCGCCGGCGGCACCGCTGGGGATAGGAGTGCACGGCGGGGGGCATTTCGCCATCAGTGAGTTTCCTATACCGCGGGATGAGATCAGAGAGAGATGAAAAACTGACTATCCCGGGGACTAGGCGGTGACCCGGGCGGTGACTTTTACTGGTCGCCACTGGAGCCTGGCTTTTATCTGCACCACGGGCAGATTGACCGGCTGTAATTTGTATAGCAGAACCTGGATTGGGAGAATAGACAGGCAAGTCTTCCAATACTTGAAAAGAAGGGTGATGTACGTACTGACGCGAGAGCAGGGCATCTTCGGCACGGGCACGATGAACAACTTTCCTCCGAGCCGGGACATGACCCTCGACGATGTGATGGACATCTCGCCGCTCAACGGGCCGAGGCCGTTGCGGGAGCTGATCGACACAATCGGGGGGTCGCCTTTCTGCTTTGTGTACGAGTAGCCAGTGGCTGGCCTCGTTTCGCAAGGAAGAAGGGAGCTGGAAGGACGGGAAGAGATGGTGGTGTTGGATCTCACGAACACTTGCTTCGTCCACGACATCGACAGCGTCTGTCTATCGGTGTCTTGTATGTCTGGCTATAGGTTAACTGACTGCTGCTGTTCGTTCATCGGCTCTAACCAGCACCTTCTTGATATCACATACTCCGGCAGTAACAAGGGCTAAACACTATGCTATTTGTACGCTCAACCTCAACGAAGTTTTCTCTTAGAATATTCCGGTCAATATCCTTCCTATAGAATTCCAGAGACTTCCGGATGACACACCCCATCATGGCTGATTGTGTTGGGGTGACTTACCCTGATTCTGGGAGACTTATATGGGATCTGGGTTAGAAGAATGAGTCACTGTGGTGTCTGAACCTTGTGTTATGAACCAGAAGAGGATGAGACACATGAAGTGAAATCAAGGACCCGTTACATCAGTACACGGCAACATTTTTCAATTGGCCACGAGATCAGGCACTGGCAGCTATAATCTGCTATAATCTGTAGCATTCTATTGTAGAACACTCTTGAGACGTCCTTGCCTTATAGTGCAGCTGTCTCAATGGCATTATCTTTCTGAAGAGGGTGAGGAGAGGTGTTGCTGCGTAAAACAGAAGCTCCCGCCTACTAGGATAGGCAATGGACCAATGCAGCCCTACCACCCCGGGAAACGGTTCCTACGCACTAGGCAAATAATTCTTAGCTGCAGCGAGGGCCGCCCCCATTTGTAGACAATGATAAATTCTATATAGTTGGCAAGGGTAAAGGCAATCAAATGAGGTTGTGTAATCAGCATGAGCGGCCTATACGGCGTGGGGTACGGGAGTCGATTAGGCACATGGAACTACAACCTCCTCGACATTCTGAAAGAAAGAGTACCAATTTCCACGAACTACAAAAAGCCACCTCATTAGTGGACGATCTCGGTGTCAATCTTGTGCAACTCCCCAAACTTGCAGTCCCCCACGGCACAGTTCTCACGCGTGCATCGATGACCCAAGATGCAAGTAGGATCATTGCAGCTCAGTCCTGAGTAACACGGAGAAAGGCGAGCGACAGCCCGCAGCGCCAGGAGGTTCCTCCCAGTCACTCGCGTCCCGTGCTCATGGAGGCAGCTCCCGTAATCTTCCATGTAAGAGCAGCGCCCGAGGAGGTGGAAGCTGTTGCACAGCTTCCTGGTCTTGATGGTAAGTATCTCCCACTGCTTGCAGCCCAGCGGCGCGTCCACCCGCTGGCCGGCCCTATTCCGGGAGACGCCCACCGCCGGCGGTGCGTTAGTCGCTGCGGAACTCTGCTGCCCCGCATTGGATGACGAGGACGGCGATGGAGTCGCGGGTGCCCTGGAAGCTGCGGTTGCGTAGTCCACAGACGGGGTCGACGGCGGCGTGAGTCGAAATGACACCCTCCGTTTGATGTTTGGCAGCTTCTGGGTCCTGAAGACATTGTCAAATGAAACGACGTGGAACTTCTCCTTGAGGTCTGCTAGCTCATGGGCAAAAGGTGGCCCCTCCACAAGAACAATTCTTTCGCGGTTGGCTTGAACGGTTGTATGGCTTCCAAGTAGGCGAGCGTAGCCGTTGTCGGCCGAGCCGCCAAACAGGATGTGGCGGCAGTGAATGTCATCCAGCCCGAGCTGGAAGCATCCTGACGATAGTCAGCTTAAAAGACTCGAGTCACCTGCGCAGTCTTGTGGAAACATGAGTTACCTTTCACCTTCTCATCGGCGCATTCTTTTCCATTCCCAGCATCAACAAAGTCGCACAACTGATCCCCCATGTTGAATCCCCGAACAAACTGCTCGAGATCGTCGCGGTCCCTCAGCACCCCGGTGTCGACGTAGGCTTTTGCAAGTCCCCTGAGATTCGCATACACTCGGACAACGACCTTCATGTGGTGAGGCAAGTCTGTGTCGGAAGACCTCAACTTATCAAGAACAGCTTGCTTGAGAAGTCCCGCAGCTGTTTGTCCGCCCTCGAGGCCTCCCTTGACGAGCTCATCCAGAAACTTGGGCATAATGAGCCATGTGATAAGTAGACACATTTCATATTGATGCTTACCGGCATTCCGTCTCCATCTGTCACAACGAGTGCATAACAGTGCTTGTTCTGCGAAAGTGAGCTGGAGTCTCGATGACTAGAGAAGTAGGAAACCTACGCGCTCAGCTTTGAGATCACCAATCTGCTTTACCATGTCCATGTTGTCTTGCTTCACGGATTTGATGAACACTTTCTTCTCGTCCAGACTCTGTTCCGCTTCGGACAACTTGTAAGACAGGGTTTCAATGTGCTTGAAAAGGTCCTAGCAGAGCTTCAATATCAGCTAAGAAGAAAAGAACGCCTGTGTTTCGCGTGCTTACCTCGATAAGTGAAGCCTTCTGCTCTTCCTGCACTTTACACGCATTCCACCTGTCCTCCAAGCTTTGGTGACCTACCACTGCAGCCATTGTAAACAGACTGCTTCAACAATGGCATTGAACAAACGTAGAGTACTGAGAATGCGGTGACCAACGATTCAGGCTGTGAGGGAATGTGACAAGCGACACTTGATATATATGTCTAAGGACCTCACTGCAGGACGCCTAGGAGCCTGCAAGTCTGCCTGACCAAATTGCAACACCTAATGTTGATACATGTGCGGGTCGCACAACAGACGACCCGGCGAATGAGCCTGGCCAATATTGGCCTACATCAGTCGAATTGTCTCTGCACCAACAGAATGGCTGCGTTTATACCAGTTGGTTGGGTCAGGGCTGGCCCCGCGCATATGCGGCCGAGAGCGCACGGCGACATGATGTTTGGCGCCGGCAGAAATTCCAATTCCGCCTCGTGTTGGTCGGGTCAACAGGTTGACCGCGTTCAACGAGGCCGCCAATGTGACTTCCTGCGGGAAGACGCTACTGAGTTGTGGCTGAGCCACGCGCTCGTTGGCAGGCCGAGTCGGGCAACTTCTGCCGGCGACCAACCAACGCAATTGAAGACAAGATCGACTGGTCCAGGAGAATTGGAATAAATGAGGCGGTTAACTGCACGGGAGCGTTGTTGGATTGGCCTGGACGAAGGTTTCCACGCTGACAACCAGCCAGTCCCGGTACGTCGTATTTGTTGGGTTGTGGCCACACGTCTGACCAACGAGTAGCCAAGACATCACAACAGGAAGGGACGAGAAACATGCATGGATGATGGTGGGAAAGTGTGCAATTATCTTTAACTCTACCGCACTTGAACGCGCAGATGAACCAACTCAGACTCCGTAGTGTATGTACGGAACCCACCTGGGACCGCTGATGCCCTCAGGTGCAATCGTTCTGGGGGATGCCGTCGCTCCGCTCTGGCGACAACTTCGAGAGATGCTCTCTGGGCTTTCTATTTCCGCCAGCGAAAGATCCTCTATCCCCTCAAGCCCCCGTTTACAAGTAGACTCATTCTTACCAAACCCATGACGTCGGGCCCAGTTATCACGAAGGGTTCTGGTTGCGTGATGGAGCCCTCCGCTAATAGAGTCATCGCTCCAGCCGTTGTCTTGGATGTATTCGTAAGTCAGTCTCGCCATTCCGACACAAGTCTGATCTTCGACGTCCCATAGAGTGCCCACCACGTGTCTAAACCCCGCGAGCTGGAACGCGCTCGTGAGATGAATGCTCTCGTCCGCCGAGTGGTCGTCTCGTACCTCGCCCGTCCCGCAGGCCGACAGGTAAGCCAAAAATGGGCTGTTCTTGCCGAGCCTCGTTTGCAGCAAGCTTTCGATCGTGAGAGCGTCTTCTTTGTGGTCGTCTAGCAGGATCGAGCTTTTCAGGGGGTACCGTGCTGAAGATTTCCCATGGCCTGCGAAGTGGAACATCGTGCACTTGTCGAGAGCCTCCGCGACCTGGCGCTTGCGCCGAACGTCTGGTCGCGTACAAGACAGTCCCATGGCCTTGCACACGGCTTGGACGGCATCGACTTCGCTCTCGGCGTTTGCAAGGGTGCAGAATCCCGGTGTCTCTTGCATTGCAACCAGGACTGCATTCCGCGGCCCAACGTGGTCGGACGTGGACAGGCTGAGCTTCTGCTGGCGGATATGGATAATCGATCCGATCGAAGAGCTGTAAGATGAAACCGCTCGGTCAAGGGTCGTTTTGAAGCCCTTTTCGAGATGATATCCCGCCGCGTGCAAGGGAAACTGGACAAGTGGTCCCGTTGGCACCCACCAGATACGCGGCCACGATTTGCCGGACGCAGGACGGTTGGTGAGGCCGAGCTCGGTCAAGATGGGGTCGACAACAACGTCCCATAGCCAGCCGAGAACATCCAGAGATTGGATGATACGTGCCCGCTCTTTAATGTCTTTGAGGGACAGCTTTGGCAGCCTCAAAGACCTCATGCCGCTCTTCTGGACTATAAAAGCGTCGCATCGAAGCCAGCTAACATTGACGACGACGATCGAGCCATCCACAGCCGCGTCCATCATCTCGCCCCTCGTTGAGGACAACAAAAATCTTTCAAAGGTGGGGCATGCTCGTATCTCTTCAAGAAGCGCACCCATCTTCTCGTCGGCCAGCCGACGGCGATCGACCTGGGCAGAGCTAGCCCTGCGAGGCTCGCCGGCGTTTGGTGTCATATACAAAACAGACTCGTCCAGTTGGTCTCGGAGACAAACGAAAGTGTCTGCCAGCTCTGCGTGACGGTTTTTCAGCGCCGAGAGATCCGTTCGAATACCCCGAAGGGAGGTTGCCAGGAGGTTCCGCCCGGACTCGAGGAGCTCGATCGCGCACGTGGCATCCTTGCCAACCTCCAATGCCACGGCGGCCGCGTCCGAGGCCAGACCCACGGCATGGGATAGGGCTTGGTGCTTGTCTGGAATCTCGAGAGCATTTGGGGCCGAGAGCCCGATGAGCCGGATCGTTGTTTGCGCGGCGTAATACGCCTGGTCCGGGTCGCCGCCGCAGAGGCCTCTGGAGGAGAGCAGGTTCCGGCCGCAGAGGACGCGCTCCTTTATCGGGGACCCCGGGTGGTCGATGCCGGTCCTCCACAGCCCAAGGCATTCCTGCAGGTCGGCGTCGGAGCGTTTGCTTCGAGACCTGCTGTATAGCAGGCAGGCGAGGAGGCCAAGCCTCCGGACCCAGTTCGGGTTGCTTTCCGCCGTGTGTGAGACGGCCTGCCGCGCCACTTGGATACCCTCTTCTAGAATCTCGTTTGAGTAGTCGAGGTTGTATTTCTCGCTAAGTGCGAGCGTGAGCCCGTCGTAGATTGTCCCGCTGTACGGATGGTTGCCGTAGCTTTTGGCGGCTTCTCGCAGGGTTCGAATCGTGCGATCGAGGATGCCCACGTTTCGCGTGCGTTTCCATTCCAATCTCAGGCAGGAACCCAAGTTCGACAGCAGAGAAGCATGGTTAAAGTCGTCCTTAGCCGTCAACGCGATGGCTTCCTCCGTGGTGCGTATCGCTTCGGAGAGGTCCTCTGCGGATCTGGTCCGAGAGTACTTGTCCATCAGGAGGTCCCCTAGCACGATTGCTACCTGGATCCAGTTGCTGTGGGTGTGACTGATGGTTTGGAATGCTTCGCGAGTGATGAAAATGGACTCCTCCAGGTCGCCCATAGCGTCTTGGTGTTTCCACCTGCTGTGCAGTTGAACAGCGAGGTGCGTCAGTCTGAAAGGTCTGTGCTCGTCATCAGAAGCGGTATGGCGGAGAGACCCGCGCATCGCTTCGACTGCTTCATTGAGGATCTGAAGGCTGGCGGTGCTGCCGTACTTGACGCCCAGTTGGATACCGAGCTGATGAAGCACGCCAGCCTCGTCGTCGTGCACGCCCACCAGGCTTTTGGTGATCGAGATGGCCTCTTCTAGATCCTCACCGGACCCAGCATGCAGTTGATGCCGGTACGAGAGGTTCATGGCAATCAGGAGACGACAAAGAGGCTCCTCCGAGCCCCCGTCGGGAAGAATCGCCAGAGCTTCATTCAAGTAGAGCATGGCCTCTTCATAATCCTCCGCTTTGTAATAATGGAAGTACCTGAGACCCAACCGAGCCCCCAAGTTTCTCAGTACGAGGGCTCGGTACGGGTCCCCCGGTGGCGTGGCGTCGACGACTTCCCGGCTGAGCTGGATCGACTCTTCGAGGTAGGCCCTTTTTGAGAACCAGTGGAACTGGTCGGAGAGAAACTCGGCCAGGTTGTGCTGCACCAGAATCCGACGCGGTTGGGCGAGAGGCATGAGCTCCAGGCACTGGCGAGTGACGTCGACGGCCTCGGCGAGGGCCTCGAACGACCTCTGGTGCCACCAGGCGTATGCGAGAACGGCGCCGAGGTTCCCCAGATATTCTCCGCGATTGCTCTCGTGCTCGGGGATGCAGCGACACTGCGCCGCCATGCGCATGAGCATTATGGACTTGTCAAGGAACCTGCTTGCAACCGGGGCCCCGTCCTTGTGCAATCTCATATACAGTTGATGGAGCTGAAAGGCCAAAGCCGTCCACTCTTCGGCGTGGTTAGGATTGTCCTTGGCCGAAGGTACTAGTACACCGAAGCTGGAAACTGGCTTGTCACTTGGGGCGCCGCTAGATTGGGCTGAAGGGCTGTCCGACGCAGTTGAATTATCTTCATGGGCTGCGACGATGTCATCGTTGTCCAGGCTTTGAATCAAACCCTCATGGTCGCCTACTACAAAGGTCAGTTCCTAAGGCTATTGTCTATCGAAGGGTATCACGTACCATTTACATCACTCTTAGATTGGTCCTCGGTATGGACACTATAATCTATTCTGTTAGCTGGTCTTTCCCGCAGGTCGCTGTTTCGCGACAGGAGACTTGCTAACCGAGATGGTAGCCGAACTCCGATCTTCGACATTTTGCTGTGTCCAGTGTAAAGGCTTGTCTTGACGAGGTAGATGTGCTCGGTATCGACTACGGATGTGACGTGGGGGGTGAAAACAACCAGCCCGGTGTCCAACCTGGTTGGCCTCGCAGAAGGGCGCAGCGAACCTCATTTTATAGGTCGTAGCAGTCGACGATACAGCCTGATCAACATCCATGTATGCCAGCGGGGCACTATTCCATTTCTTTGTCGGGCAAGACAGGGGTGTCGCGCATCCCAGAGTTGAAAAGTAGATCAGGCTGCAGGCAACCATTGATTCCATGGTCAGCAAACCCTACTTGAGGCTTAGCTCACCTCTGACGCTCGTTTTCTCACAATCAGGCTAGCATCTATCCCTTACAATTGGCTTGTATCGCAGTAGATGGTGCAGCTGATGACCGAGCGGCCTACGACAGTTCGATGACGTTTATGTTCCGCAGCCTGCTGCCAGATGGGTCAAATAGGTCTGTCTGCGTTGAATATCGCAGCCCGTCATACACAACTGTGTCTTCAGCGCTTTCAAGTCAGGAATATGCCGCCCACCTGACTAGATCTGGATTGAACGAAAATATGGCAAACACAACTCTTTGTCAATACTGCTCACGCATCAGATTCGAACTGCTCAGATGCCCTACCGTCGCCGAGGTACGTCTCATGGACGGCGGTGCCAAGCCTTCTGGTGATGAGTTTCCATTCAAATACGACGAATCTCTCGTCGTTGATGAGAGGCTCTAGCCGTTGGGGCCCGTTAGTCGCATCCGCTCCTCGGCAGCCACTTGCCCCATGTGCAAAGGCGTGACGGTAGTGATTCAAAATCAGGCGTGTCACGCGGCTAAGTACAAGTGGTTAAAGCAAAGTAAAAGTAACAGCTTAATCTCTAAGTTCTACAATATAGTAGAACAAAAGCAAAGGCCCCCTTATAGGGGCAAGAGACGGAGTAAAGTTACTTAAGTAAGTCACTTAAGTAAGTAGTTGCTTATATACGTAGCTACGAATAGCTTTAGCTATCACAATACACCCCCTAGACTCAAAAAAAGTCTAAAAACACTACGCTCGCGGCCTCCTAACGCATAGCTAAAAATATTTACATTAATATTTAATAAAAAAGAGTATAAATAAAAAATTTTATATTATAAAAGAAACTAATAAATAAAATAAAAATCCCTTTACTTTATTAATACCGCCCTTACTTCGTTACAATACTTTTATTACTATTACTAAAGTAGTTACACTTTTATTTATATAGTAGGAAGTAAGTAAAAAAATTAGTAAATATCCTTAGGCGCCTTTAATTAACTAAATCTAAATAAATACCCAGCTTAAGATAAGTAAATAATAATCCTCTAAGGGCCCCGATTTCTTTTCTTTTCCTCCCCTAGTAATAATATCTATATAAAGTATAAATACCCTTAATTTTACCCCTAACACTACAACACTTTACTTTATATAGTTCAAAAGTATTAATAGTATTTAGTTTAAAATATAGTATTCTAATAGTTTGTATAGCACAATAGTTAATAACGCTTCTAAAAGGAAGTAAACCAAGCCTGCCCGCGCAGCGCGCGCCGCGAAGCGCGCGAAGGACAAGGCTAACAAAGAAGCCACAGCTACTGCAGCGGCTATAGCTATGGCCACTAAGGCTACTACTAGTATATTTAATTATCTCCTTTTTACATTATTATTACCTAAACTAATACGCGTTTTAATCTAAACTAACTTAATAATACTAGTAGTAAGGGGGGCTTTATAGAGCCTCTTAAGTAAAAGACTACTTCTACCCCCCCTAATAGTAAATTTATTTATTACTATTTTAGTTAGGTTGTATTTAACTTTGTGTTTATATAGACTCTAAGGAAAAGAAGTGCCTTACCCTTATAGCTACTTAACTAGTTAATTATAAGGAGTTTATAGCCTTTTAAAGTAAGTTACTTTTATTTTTATTACTATAAGTTTATACTAACTATTTTAAATAGCTCTATACTATACTAAAGAGGCGGCTAATACTACTTCTACTAGCTAGTTTACTATAGCCTAAGGGGAAGTTATAAAAAAGAAAGGTTTAGGGCCTTTTACTAATACCCCTCCCCCCACTCCTAAGATACCTAAGCCGCTCCTAAGTAGTTATAGTGAGTTTAGTCTTTTTGTATTATTTTTTTAGTTTAGTTACTGACTTTACTTTAGTATAGCTAGAAGCGCAGTAGTTTCTAATAGTAAGGGTATTTAGCCCAGGGCTTTTACTTATATCTAGTATGTTTATAGTATACTAACTAGTAGGGACTCTAGTATATATAACACCCTAACCAACAGCTTAAAGTATTATTACTATAAAGATAGAAAGAAGCTTTATACTCCCTTTTCTAGTAATAGCTTTATTTAGCACTAATAGGACGGGTTCTTTATTATAAAGACTATAGCCTAGTATAAGGACTTTAAGTGTATTGTTTTTATGGCCTTTAATAATACAAAGGCCTAGCTTTTACTAGTATTTATACTAGAGGGTAAGAGTAGTGGCTAGGGGTTAACTCCCTTAGGGAAGGGAAAGGGAAAGGCTTTAGCCTTTCTAATACTAGCTTTTAAGGTTAAGATGACTTTTATAAAGACAACTCCTTTAAAGTTATTTAAGGTAGCTATTACTCTACAGACTTTTAAAAAAGTAGTTAAAGTAAGTATTAAAAACTATTCTTCTACTTATAATAAAAAGCCTTTATATTTAGCTATTACTTAAGTAAACTTTAATACCCTAGTTATAGTTAACTTTAATTAAAGTACGGCCTCTTTATTCCGGTTTATATTAAATATATTTAAGGATGCTTTATAGGCTAAATACAAAGAGGCGTAAGTCTGCTTTAGCAGTAGTAGTATTACCCAACTCTAACCTAGTATAAGTCCACTTTAGTAGTAGTAGTAATAATAAAAGTATAAGTCCGCTTTGGTGGTAGTGTTAATAGTAGTAGTAGTATTTAGTGTGGTAGTGGTGCCCGGTGTGGTGCGGTAGCGGCTTTTTTATAAGAGCTTTTTATACTTCCTAGCCCTTAGGCTAAAAGGAATTAAATAAATATAGGCCCAAGACTATATTTACTTTATATATTCTTTTTATTTTTTATAATATATAATTTAATATTTTAAAAGTTAAGGAGTACTTTAAACTATTTAAACTTTAAATAGAAAAGTACTTTAGTAAGGCTATTAGTAGGTATTTTATTAATTAGTATATAGACAATATTAAACGACTTTTTAGTATACTCTTAGTAAAGTTATATATTTTATATATTAATATAGTAAAGTTTTATTAAAATACGCTTTTTTTTTTTTACTATAAAGTATATAGTTTAACAGTTATTATAGTGGATTTGCTATATGTTATTTAGTTTGAGTTTGAGGTTTCTAAAGAACTTTTTAAGAGTAATTATTTTTTTTATAGTATACTTAAGGTTAAGAAGCTTAGCCTTAGTTGTTAAAGTTGTTATAGTATTTTACTTTACAGCCTTTTATTAAATAAAGCTATTAAAAAGCAAAATAATATATTTTTAAAACGACCTTCGCGTTTCTTTATTATTTATAAATAAGGTATCTTTAGTAATTAAAAGTACCTACACTCCCCTACCCCCCAAGCTACTGTAGTAGAGTGAGAGGTAGTGAGTATAGTATAGGTAATAAATAACTTAATTTATAGTAATTTAGTGTTTATGGAAAGGGTTTATTAGGAATTTTAAAAGAATAGTATAGGTAAAAGTTATATTAGAGTGGATTATGATTGCGGTGTATAGAATTAAACTGATTTTTTTTTAGTATAGTTTTATATTAGTACTAATAGGGTTTTTAGTATTTTTTTTAAAGGGGGTAAGTAGTAATAGAGTTAAAGGGTAGTAGGAGTTTATAAAGCTAAACTTTTCTATAATATATTAAATATATTAATTATAGGTAAAATAGATTTTTTTTACTTTATAGTTATAAATAACCTAGATCCTAAGGTACTACTTAATAGCTTTTTACTCTTTAAATTTGTACTTTACTTTAATACCCTTAACAATTCACTTTACTTTTATAGTATTATTTCTATAGTTTATAATAAGGATATTATTTATATAAAAAAGGATAAGTATATAGTAGTTGTGGCTTTGAAAGAGGCACGGGTCTTTATTAGTTAGTATAAGCCTAAGACTTTAAAGGGTTAAAGAGAACTTCTTATACTAGAGGAGAGGGGTATTCCTTAGGCTATAAAGGGCGTAGCGAAGTTTAAGGAGTTTGCTATTTTACTTAAAGCCCTTGGGGAGGTAGTATACAACTAGAGGGTTATTAAGTCCCCTTTTAGTATTTAGGAATATATTAACTATATTAAACTAGTTAACTTTAAAGTTAAATTATGCTATAAGGGCTATAGTGATTTTAAAAGTATAAGTTATAAGTATAGCTACATAGGTCTACTTAAGGAGATACTTTTTTTAAAGATCTTTATAAACATAGAGCCTTACTTTATAGTACTAGAAATACCCGTTTTTATTAAGTTTATATATAAATACTTATTTAAGGGGGATTAGCTTTATTTTAACTTTATAAGAGTTAATAACCTTTTATGCCCTTATTTTTTTAAACTTAAATACTTTTTTATTAGCTGCTTTGTAGAAGTGGTTCTTTAGTTTTAGTAGTAGTAAGTGAATGCTTTAGTACGTAGTTAGAGCCTTACTAAGCTGGCTTAAGTAGACCCTTATATCCAGCGTAGTTAACTTAGCTTACTTTACTTTATTAATTAAAATAAAAACTATATAGTAATATATATAGTATTTTTAAGTTACTTTTTTTAAAGTATAGTTATAATTTAGTATATATATATTAAAAAAGGTGTTTTAGTTATATTTAGTATTAAGGAACGCAAAGTAGTTATAAAAGTGTAGTGATTTTTATAACTTTAATTTAAGTTAGTTTAGATTTTTATAGTTATATACTTACTTTAATTCCTTTAAAGGGCTACTTATTTTTTTTAAATTTATATATAACTATATTAAGAAAAAAAGTAAGTTACTTTTTTAAAGTAGGAGAAATTTAGCTTTTATATTTAGTTTTTATAGGGCCTTAGTATTAATTATTATAACGATTTTGTTTTTAATCTTTTTGTAAAAAGAGTTGACTTTTAGAGTAGAAAGTAGGTTAGGGGATAATAATAACTTATAGGCCTAATATACTTTTGTATTAAGTATAAGGCTCTTTACTTTCTATACACAATCCTAAGTTTTTTTAAGTACTAGTATAGGGTCCGGAGTTAATAGCTACCCCCTGCACTAGTTAAATAGCTTTAGGTTAGCCTTTAAAATACTCTTACTTAGGTTCTTAGTTATTAAAGTAAGTGTTAGTAAAAATAGCTTTTTTTTATTATATATTAATAAAGTATTAGTTATTTTAAGGATACTTAGGACTTAGAGCTTAGTATTAAAGGAGGAGATAGGCTTTTAAATAGCCTTAACTATAGCACAGGCTACTTTACTTTACTCTACTACCTTTATATTAGGCTTTAAGTAAAACTTTATTTTATTAAAGGTTACGTTGTGTGTAATAATAACTTATTTAAGCAAGGGTACTTAAATTCAATAAAGGTTATAGGTATTTAGAACGTATCCTATAAAGTATCCGAGGTACGCTTTTGCTTCTACTTTAAAGTTATATTTTCTTTAATTTACTTTATAGTTTTTTTTAAAGGGGTATACTTTATAACTATATACATATATTTAACTCTAATAAGGGCAAAGGTTATACGTTAAAAGAGCCTAGTAAGAAGGTTACTACTAGTAGAAGTACTAGTAGAACTAGGCCTTTTTAACTTAGATTAAAAAGAGCTATACTTTTTACTTAAAGGGGCTTATATTATAGAGGAAGGCTGTAGCTATGGCTACTTTTACTTATAAAATAAAGGGGAAGTTAAATAAAGTAAGTATTTTAATAACTTATAGTATTATTTTTTGTCTAGTGCACTTACCCCTTTTATTTAGTTCTTTTGTATATAATAGAGTTATTTTAATTTTAATTCCTTTTTTTAGGACTTATTACTAGTACTTAGTATAGTTGTGTATTATAATTACTATATATTTAATGTTTTAATAGATCTTATAAACGAATATACTATACTACTTTACTACTTAGTATTTAAATATTTTTAGTATATAGAAGATAGATTTGTATTATTTGTTAATACGGGGGAAGGCGAAGAGGCGGCTAGTGTACTTGTCTTTAATTACTATAAGTTAGTAGCTTTAATTGTACCCCTTAGGGTAGTTAAAGAGGTCCTAAGATATCTATTTATACAGCTATATAGTTTAACTCTTAGAGGTTTATTTTAAGACTACTTAAGTAGTATAGGTTATTATATAATACTTATATTAAAGGTGTATTAGGCCTTTAAGTCTTACTTCTTAAGTATTGTATAGGAAATAGTTAAGTATTTTAGGTCTTAAGTAACTAAAGTAAAAATACTATATAAGGGGATTGTTATTGTGGTTTCTTGGTTAGTGGTAGGACTTTTGAAAGGTTATAGTTAATATAGCTATATTTATAGTTATAGTGAAGCTAATAGGGATATACGGGGATATAGAGTAAGAGGAAGTAATTTTGAATTTAAAAAAGATAATATTTATCCTTTTTTTTAACTTTTTAATTATAAGATTTTTTTTATTATTATTTATATAGAGTAAAGTGTTATAACTAGTGTACTAGATACTCTTTTTCTGTAAAAGTGCTTTAAAAACAATATTTATATAAAAGTTTTTTATATAAGTAATGTTTGTTAGTATTAAGTTAAGGGTGTTTAGCCCGTTTAAGCTGTTAAGTACGTTCTTTATGACCCTTATACCTACTATTAGAATAGGGTATGAAGTAGTTTCTAATTCGATGTATCCCTTCTTATTGGGGGGGCGAATAGAGCCCTTTTTAAGAAGGGAAAGGTTATTAATAAAATAGGTCGCGCTGTAGTTGTTAAATACTATGCTTGTATTTAAAGTATAAGGAGTAGTTAGGGGAGTAGAGAAAATGTTTATAGTGTGTGTAGGTAAGGCGGGGGTCCTTAGGGCCTTTTAGACTAGCTTATTATTAATTATAATTATAACTTAGTGTGCTATTAGAAGGGTCGGCTTAGAGGTAGCTTTAGTGTTTAAAGTGTTTGTGTTTTTGTCTCTTTTTTTTTTTTTTTTTTGTTTAGTAAAGTGTGCTGGACCTAAGTAATAGGGGGGGTTAACTTTAATTTAACTAGTTTAAGTGAGTTTAACTAAAAGGCTTTAGTACTCTTTTATATTAAGTTTCCTTTAAATTTCTCTAACTTTATTAAGAGTAACCTTAGTGATAGTATAGTTACTTTATTTAAAAACTATAAAGTAGATACATTTATAGTTTATAAGAGCTTAATTATGGTTTTAGTTATAAATATACTAAATCCCTTTAGGTTTAGTGGTAGAGGATTATAGGGTTTTAGAGATTATAGTATTAGAGTGATTTATAAAGGTTAAAAAGATACTAAATAATTTGCTTCTAGACTTGAGAAGTGAGTCCTTATAGAGGAGGTTTTTAAGTATAGATATATAGTTTTTAAGTGAAATTTGGGCTTGATTAAGCTTCTTTTTTATAAAAACCTGTTTGAGTTCATTCTATACCTATTTTAGAGCGATCCTTTGCTCTACAGTAGAGAGGAAGTCTTAAACTATAAGTAGTCCTATTATATCTAAGAGGTAGTATTATGTTACTTGAAGGTGTATAGTGCGGAATTCCTTTAGTTAAATACTTAGTATAGTACTACTATTTACTTTTTTTAGTATTATTTAGTACTTTTATTATATTATAACTAAAAAACTAGTGTTACTTAAAAAGTATTAAGTTTAAAGGCTTTAAAGTAAGTTATAAAGGGAAGTATTTTTTTAATTAAAGAGTTTAAACTAAATTAGTTTAAAGATATCTAAAAATACTAATTTATTAATATATAACCTAATTTCTTTAAAGGCTTTTACTTTTTACTTTTAAACTTTATTATTAGTAGCTTTATTAGAGATATAACTAAAATAGTTATTAAGCGCGCCTTTACTTTATCTAGTAAAAGGTAGATTATACTTTAGTTTAGGTTTATTACTATTAAGTATTAAATTACCCAGGGTTTTATTATTTAAAAAGGACCCTAGAGCACTTTTAGACTACTTTTCTTTATTCTAGGAGTAAGTTTATACTTTAAGAGCTTTTATAAGGTTAATACTATTTTTATATTTAATTAAAGTACTAAGTTAGTACCTAGTAGTACTATTTTTTTATAAATTAAAGTAAATTTAATAAATTTTTTTTACTTTTACATTTTAATTATAAAGCTACTAAGTAAACAAAATTAAAAATACTTTTTTTAGGGGCTTATTTAATAAAATTAAGTTATTAAAGTTAAGTTAGAATTAAACCCCTTATGCAATTACTTTAATTTAAAGGTTCTTAAACTATATAGAATAGTTATACTACTCTGTAAGTTTATAGAAAGATAGGAGGAAGGAGGTTAAAGTTAAGTTTAATATAGTTAAATTAAAATAGTAGTTAAAGAATTAAAATATTATAATAAAAAAGTATTTATATAAATATTTTTTTAGTAAGTACGTTTATTTTAAAAATAATAGTTTAAAAGTATAGTATAAGCTAGGCTTATAACTATTACGTAGCTAAGTATAAGTAGTTAAAGTAAAGTAAAAGTAACGGCTTGATCTTTAAGTTCTATAATATAGTAGAGCGAAAGTAAAGGCCCCTTTATAGGGGCGGGAGACGGAGCGAAGTCGCTTAGGTAAGCCGCTTAAGTAAGTAGTTGCTTATGTACGCAGCCACAAATAGCTTCAGCTATCACAACAAGGCGCATCTCCTCAAAAGTTGGCCTGATACTGACATCGGATTCATAACGTGCTCCGCGGTAATACACCCAGCCGCGAACTTGGAGCCTCCGGAGGGAGTGACTTGGAAGGGGGCACATTGGGAAGGAGAAGATTACACAGCCTTCACGCTGTTTCGACACTTATACTCCGCATGCTCCAAAGAGAGATATCTGTTCTTGGAAGAATGCTTCCAGACATACTTTCAAGAATCGACTAATCGAGGCGAGGAGAAGAAACCATGGTTCAGTTGCTTGGAGAATCCCGACGCCAGACTTTACGGCGGTCGAAAGAGGCCAGCGATCCTCGAAATGAGCCTCCCGGCAGAATGGCTTCAGCATTGTCGTCAAAATCACAGCTTGACATGCGAGGGTACCATGGCCCGAGAATCAAGGTATAGCGATCATTCTCCCGATAAAACCAGCAAGACCGAACAATGTGCTGACTCAATACGAAAGTCTTATGCAGTTCTTTCGCGTCATCGACGTAGCGAAACTTGCCATTTTCGATTTTGCAGGCGTTGATCTGGCTCAGCTGCAGTACACTGCACTCAGCTACGTATGGGGCCGCAAGCCCCAGACGGCCACTCTGCTGCTCTCAAATTACGACGAGCTCCATCGAACGAGAGGATTGGACAGCCGACTTTCCAGGACAATCAAAGACGCATGTTACTTCACAGTCTCCCTTGGCTTCAAATACATCTGGGTGGACGCTTTATGTATAATTCAGGACAGCGACGCTGATAAGGCTGTCCAGATCGACAAAATGGCGATGGTGTATTCGAGGGCTACGCTCACCATCATTGCTGCAGCCGGCGGAGACGCTCACGCGGGGCTGCCTGGAATATCGGAGCCGCGAGGTAACACCCAAGAGGAGGTGATCGTCAACGACGAAGAGTCCTCAGCGCCCCTCGCTCTACTATCAATGATCAATCCTCGCAAGCAGTGGCACAGTCTTAGGTCAGAAACGCAGTGGATGACCAAAGGATGGACTTTACAAGAGAGGGCACTCAGCCGACGGACTGTCACCTTCACGGACGAACAGGTGCTCCGGACCTGTTGCCGATCCCACTGGACCGAGAAGACCATGCTGGAATCCGATCTCGCGACAGTCTACTGGCAAAACCTGCAGGATTCCGAGTTTTACCTGACGTCGGTGTCGTCCTGGACAACCTTCTCGGAGTACGAAAACGGTCAGCTATGGCCAAGGTTCGAGCGGCTGGTGCAGGATTACACCGACCGCGCGCTCACTGTCCAAGGGGACGCGCTAAACGCCTTTTCGGCCATTCTGCGGCAGGCTCAAGAAATGACACACGAGACGTTCTTATGGGGTATACCTTCATGTAGGTTCGAGCTCGGGTTATGCTGGGAGCCGCGCCACGGACTTGAAAGACGGACATGTCTGACAACGTTGCCTGTGGCATCTGCCGGGCGCTGCGTTCCATTTCCGAGCTGGTCATGGGTCGGGTGGCAAGGAGGACTCCCCTTGAGGATTCATGACCGTCAGGTGCCTAGGTAAGTTTTTCTTTTCCAGCGACACCCATGATAGAAGGCTACTAATCATAATGCATCCAGTATTGACCCGGCCATTCTATATTACGTTCAAAGAAACAATCCACTGCGGCTAGTACCAGTTCGACAAATTTTCATGGATATGCACCGGGACGCCCGTTCACGCCGCGGTTTCCGACGAGAAAAGGCAGCTCGGCGGTGTTGATCGAGGACGTGAAGACAGAATACCCGGAGATGACAGCTGAAAGGCTGGGATGCATGCCAGATGACCAGCTATTATTCTTTTGGGGCGACTCAGCGCGGTTCACGGTCACGGAACCCGTAGTGGCATGGCCGTGGCGCGATTCCTACAGCACGGCTTTCATCAAACCCGGGGATCTGGTGTATCGACAAGGTATTCTTGATGTTGACGGAAAAGATATTGGCCAGACTGGCTGCTGCCAGGAAGGGCATGATGCCGGCGCAAGTAAAACGGGCGAGTACGAATTTGTCTTGATCGCCGAGAACAACTCGCCTCCCGAGTACTACGAAAAGCCAGACCACTTTGAGGAGGAGAGGATGAACACTGTTCTCCAAATTGGGCGATGCCAAGATGGTGTAGCTTACCGAATCAACATCGCCGAGATCAGTCAGAAAACGTGGGCGAGAGCCAAGGTAACCCGCAAACTAGGTGTACTGGGAACGGAAAGAGGGCTTTCGGACGGTCAATGACGAGTTTTGAGAGTCTCGTGCCTCATTCAACTCGCCGGGATCCAGGAACCTCACTTGGTTGAGTTCCATGGCACTTGGCAAACCCCTGGTCCCCAGCTTCGGAGGCAACATCCACGTTTACAAGGTTGAGCGCAGACATAGATGAACATGTCTCAAGTTGCGACGACTGAACGCGGCCGAAAACCAAAACGCCGGCAATCTAGGAGACAAACTCAAAAGCCATCGGCGCCACGGCCTCGGCAACCGGTGATAGCGGGTCCGACGGCGGAGGTCTATGGCCCATCGGTGGCCTCAATCGCGGCCGACGTCGGGGCCTCGAATCTCGGCCATGTCCCCGTTCCGCCGGCCGATACGAGCGGACTGAAACCCCCCACGCCCCCCGGTCCCGGCTCATTTCCCTATTCTGCCAGCCGCAGGGCAAGACGCCAAGTCAAGTCCAGACCGTCCCAGGACTCAAAGAACCATCGATCATTAGATAACGATAAGGGAATAGCTGCCGCGGTGGAGCGCTAGAGGACCGCCCTTGTCCAGTGTCGTGCCTGATTTCAACCCGAAGTGGAGGTGACCGACGCAAGAGAAGCTGCAGATTGTGTGCGTGTGTGGAACTGCAACGCAAGAACCGGCCCAATGAAACAACCCCGCCGGTTTCTGGGCTTTCATTCAATCAAGGATTGTGTCTTCTGGCAGGTGTCTGGGACGCTGATCCAACGTGAATTCTCCATCCCCCCGACTTCGGAAACATCATCCCGGGCGGGGTGGGGCGAGCACTGGGTCGGGAAAATTGCCTTTTTTTCTTTCTCTTTTCTTGAATTTTTTCTCTTGGGATTCTTCTTCTTGACGTTGGTTTCACAGGCGTATTTATATGCAGTGGCTCTCCCACAACATTCGGACCTGGATTTACGTCTGGTTATCGTTGAAATCGGTGGACTTTTTTCTTGGCATTCGAACACAAAACTACTCCTGTCAATCTCATTCTTGTCATCGACTCAAATCCTGTCATTAGTTCAACTCAGGTTTGGCCAATACATCAAACAGCACATGCAATTCCAGGCTCGTGTGGTCTCAGCATTCTCTCTCATTTGATGTCACAGCGAAACGTCACACCGAACAGCAAGCGGCTTCCTCGATCATGTCGTCCGATCACACGTTATCCGAGGTGCCCACGAGGGCCGACGACCAACCGCCCGACCTGCTAGCCATAAGAACGTCCAACGCCGAGAAAGGTGTCAACATCCTAGCCCAAACACCCAGTAGACCGTTCTCGTACCGCGAAGATGAGACCGTCTACGCGAAGTTCACGCCTCGCCGCAAGGCCCTCATCACAGCCATCGTGTCGTTCGGCGGCCTCGGCATCAACCTGGCCGCGCTGCTCGTGCTCTCGGCCCTGCCCGAGGTGGCGGCCGCGTTCAACACCACCGGCACTGTCATCAACTACTCCAATGCACTGTTCCTCTTGATCATGGGCCTCGGTGTTCTGTTTTGGGGTCCGCTGTCTCAAGTTTACGGCAGGAAATGGGTAAGCACCGCCGCACTTTTGTATTCCCAAACCATCTTGTACCGTGGCAGCCATGCTTGGCTTTGCGCAGACCGTATCTGGCGGCTTCTTTTCTCCCCCGGTTCGATAAACTAAACGTTCCAGATCTTCGTCATCTCTGCATGCCTGTTCTGCTCCTTCTCCCTGGCGACGGCCGTGTCGCCCAACCTGGTAGCCTTTTTCATCTTTCGCTCCATCACCGCTTTCGGCGGCACCTGCTTCCTCGTCGTCGGATCCAGCTGCCTGAGCGACATCTACCGTCCAACAGAGCGCGGGACAGCCCTCGGATGGTTCCTCGGCGGCACGCTGATCGGCCCGGCCTTCGGGCCCTTCCTGGGTGGCGTCATCGTCACCTACTCGACGTGGAAGTCCCTCTTCTGGTTCCAGGGCAGTCTTGGAGGTCTTGCCATGGTCCTAGCGCTCGCGTTCCTGCCCGAGACGAGCCACGGCAAGTGGTCCGAGGAGCTTGAGGGGCTCACCGTCAAGGAGAAGGTCGCGCAGGTGTGGGAGTGGGCAAACCCCTTCCGCGTCATCGCGCTCTTCCGCTACCCCAAGATCCTTATTGTGGTAAGTGCTGTCTCCGACTTTTCTACAGCGTGATCGAGGTTTTCACTTGGTGGCTCCACAGTTGCGCCCCTCGACCTGCAGCCATTCGAGATGCAAGAATCCAGTGCACCTCTGGTAAGAGCCTATCGAGTTTGTGACACCGCCGGCTAACTACACGCACTCCAGGGCATCGCGGCGTCCTCGGTCCTCTGGAACATGCAGGTCCTGCTGACCCCCGTCCGCTACGTGATCAACCCCCGGTTCGACCTGACCTCCCCGCTGCAGTCCGGGTTCTTCTTCCTCGCCCCCGGCGCGGGGTACATCGCCGGCACGTTCTGCGGCGGCCGGTACGCGGACCACACGGTCAAGAAGTGGATCAAGAAGCGCGGCAAGCGCGTGCCCGAGGACCGGTTGAGGAGCTCCTTCGTCGCCTTGGGTATCGTCATCCCCGGCACCACCATCATCTACGGATGGGCCATCGACAAGGCCAAGGGCGGGATCCCCCTGCCCGTCATCTGCATGTTTGCGCAGGGTCTCGCGCAGATGATCTGCTTCCCGTGCTTGAACAGCTACTGCCTGGACGTCTTCCGGGACAGGGCGGCCGAGGTCATGGGTACGTTTTCTTCTGTGCTCGAACCCCTGATAGCGTTTGACTTCTTTGGACTCCGCTGAACCTGGAGAATTTGACAGCCGGCAACTACTTCCTGCGGTACTTGTTTGCCGCGATCGCGACGGCGGTCTGCCTCCCAGGAGTGGAGGGCATCGGCGTGGGTTGGTTCTCGACTGTGAGTGCTCTCTTCGTCCTGGCTGCGAGTGTGGCAGTCTTCTGCATCGTCATTTACGGCACAGAAAAGAGGGATAAAACGGACGAGAAGAAGGAAAGCGTGTGAGGGCGGTGAGCAGGGTTTCTGAATTGAGATAAGTGGTGGGCAGTCTGGCGACTCGGGTTAGTCTTTTGGGTTTTCTCAGTTTTACTCCATTTCATAGCAGATAGCCTCCGGGGATATCTTAATTATCCAGGTAATAACTAGCTTTCTTCTCATGTTGCCCATCCTGCTTTTGGGTTCGCATTTTGAACGGGATGCTACGTTGTGCCAACTTGGCATGTAACCCGCCTGACTCAAAGCCGCTTCTCACGATTGACGTTCTCTTCTCACTAGGTAACTTCTTTTTGAGAAAAAGACTCATCAACAAGAATGACTCACCATCTCTGAGGTTATTCACGCCTGAACTGGCTTGCTATCGTTGGTCGAACCCAGCTCCGACGACCTGTTGGCTGGGCTCTTCCCCAGACGCTAATTGACCGCAGATTTCGACGCCGCACTTAGCCCCATGTGAAATGCACATGTCAAGCAAGGGCGCAGGTTGCAGTGGACCAGCGCAAGGAAAAAGCCAAAGTAATTGGCTTTTTCAGGGATGGCACTGACAACATGGCGCCGGAAGATAAAGGCGAGACCCGTCGCCCCGGTCGGGAATAGGCAAGCTGAGCGCCCTTCCGGATATTACTATCTGTCGTTATTTTCCTCCTCGCACTCTTCCTGGAGCTCTGTCTAGTGACGTGTCTCGCGATTTCGAGAAGCATCGATCCACAAAAGAACTAATCTCAAAACCAGCGGATCAAAGCAATATGAAGGCGGGATCTCAGTGTCTTAAATACGTACAAAAGACTGCAGCGTTGAAGCCCCCGAGTGCTCTCAGAGTCAACCCGAACCATCCATCCGCGCTTAGGTCAATCGTCACCGCTCAAAGCCCCTTGCGCCCCCACACCGCCCTCCACCAAGCAGCCGCAATTCTCGTACAGCCCCCCAGAGTCTTCTCCTCATCTAGCGCAGCAACAATGGCAAAGACGCTCGAAAACCCGGCAGACGGCCGTCCCAGCCATACCATCCGGCCGGCAACCCCCGAAGACGCCGCCGCCATCGCCGAGCTTGGCGCGCACGTCTTCACCGTCACCTTCGGCCACTCGGTCGAGCCACACGAGCTGCAGGCCTTCCTCGACGAGTCATACACCCCCGAGGCCGTCTCCAAAGAGCTCGCGGATCCCAACAAGGACACGATCCTCGCCTTCGACGCCACCGACGGCGGCCTGCTCGGCTTCGCCATGCTCACACGCGGCTCGAAGGAGCCTTGCGTAGACCACCTCGAGGCCACCGTCGAGCTGCAG
This sequence comes from Colletotrichum brevisporum, assembly GCA_030770045.1. Classification (NCBI taxonomy): domain Eukaryota; kingdom Fungi; phylum Ascomycota; class Sordariomycetes; order Glomerellales; family Glomerellaceae; genus Colletotrichum; species Colletotrichum brevisporum. Next base: position 9,065,480 of record JAUGSI010000001.1, on the reverse strand, counting down.
CGCATCTACCTGTACCCCAAGGCGCACGGCACGGGCGTCGCCAAGGCGCTGGCCGACCGGCTCGAGGACACGGCCCGGGCCGAGGGGTTCAAGCACATCTGGCTCGGCGTGTGGGAGGAGAACCACCGCGCGAGGAAGGCGTACGAGAAATGGGGCTACAAGGCCGTCGGCAACCACGACTTCGTCGTCGGCTCGGTGGTCCAGACGGACGACATCCTGGTGAAGAACCTCTGAGGAACGTCCCCGGGCCGGGCTACGAGTACGAAGAAAGGCGGGAGGATCTTTGTTAGGGTCTACGTACCGGAGGAAACGGGGATCGGCGTTACTTGAATTTACGGCAATCGAGAAATAGACTTGACATGGCACGCTGAGTCCATGAAGGGTAAAGGATAGAGGAGCGAGTATAGATACAGATGAGATGTCAGACTTTACTAAGACAATGAAACAGACGCATGAATTTGATTTAATGTCTTTTCAATTTCCCGATTTGCCGCCTTGCCTTTTACTAGCCTCAAAATGGGGTAAAAGCACCCCAGCGGCCCAGCCCCTTCTGACGCGGGCCAAGACCAACACCAACAAGCCGGCGCTGGCCTGGGGCCGATCACTAATGAGTACGGAGGTGTCCGGGGGTGTCCGGGGGTGTCCGGGGACGACACTTAGACCGGGGGCGGATGGCACGGTGGCACCATAGCTCACCCGCGTATCCCGTCTCGATGGCCCAGGGAGGAAAGTCGCAGGGACCGTTGCAACACTCGCCGGCGTACATTACGCAACTCGGATACGGCCGTCTCTTCCTTGGTTTCCTGTGGAACCCCGGCGTCGTACTCGGAGCGGGTATTGACATCCCGCAACACCGCAATGGGAATCGGCGCGCGCGGCTGCAGATGGGGGATCACGCTACGGGGAGCGGCTCTCGCGTTATCAGATCAGATCGGCTCATTCCATCTCGACTTGGAAATCTCGTGATGCTGTGGCCCAGATATGGAAATTTTCGCCTGCCTCATTTCCCGGAATATATCAACTCTCGGCATCCGCCAGTTCATCTCAGACAGTATGCTTGAGATCGCCAACATCAAGATCAGATTCATACTTTAATAACCGACTCCGTGCTCTCTCTCTCCCTCCCTGAATCAACTCACCTAGAAACTCTCTTAACACTGTCATCATGCGTTTCACCTCCGTCTTCGCATCCCTCGTCGCCGTGGCCGCCGCCCTCCCCACCTCTTCGGAGCAGGTTCAGGCCCGCGACATCGACTGGGAGCAGACCTTCGAGTCCTGGCCCACGGAAGAGATCTACCTGACCCCTCTCTACGGCTGGCTCTCCATCAAGCCGGAGAACGCCACGCACACCAAGTTCTCCTTCGGCACCTACCAGGCCCCCAACAGCGACTGGGTCTACACCTACACCCTATCCGGCGAGGGCCTCGACACCATCGTCGCCAAGCCCGTCGGCACCCGCAGCGAGGCCTACTTCGTCGCCAACACCAACAAGCCGTTCACCATCACCCTCGACCACCCCAACCTCAAGGTCTAGAAGGATCGCGATGTCGTACGAAGGCCGGGAAGGAGGAGCCTCGGTATAATGAGATGCATGGATGCGTTCATGATAAACTTCAGCCAGTACATATTGTAAACCAAGCTGTAATAAGCGCTTGTATCGACAGTCAATAAATTGTCCCGCCAACCCGTCTTCTATGCTGTGATTCGTAGTTCGCCATGTATTCAACCAGAACGACGTTTGTGATCCGAAGCGCACATGACCAACCGCATCCCAAGGTTCTTCTACTCACGGAGCTGATGTCCGTTTATCTTTGTCGAATTTTGCCGTTGTTTCGTTCTATGACAGACTTTGCGTCGAAGACATCTTCCCTCACAAGCCAAGCAAGTGTATCAGACCACTCTTCTCAACGGTACGAGGGGACCTTTCGGGGGCTCTATGGAGTCTCTATGGATCGAGTCATCAACAGGCGAGACTTGCAACTCTCGCAATGTTCCAGCCACAACGCTTTTCTGGGTCATTCTCCAAGCTCCACGTGCACACAAGCGAACCGGGAGAGTGCCTCCCCGCGCTACCACTTGCTAAAAGCGCCTGCATGATACCGTCAACCTGGACCCGGAAGCCCACCCCTGAGCGGGCCTACCTTCTTTCACAGGAAGCATGCCGATAGGCCGACTGGTCGAGAGATGACGTGCGAGCTGCCGGCTTATCAATCTCCTCCAGGGGGTTGGCATATTCGGAGGCTTTTCGCTCCCGTTACTAAGCGCCACAAGTCCAGTACGTTGAATGGCTCCAGGGCGGCGCCGTATTTGTGCCGCAGCCTCTTACTGGGGTTCATGACCAGATCAGGGAAGACGGCCTGAGCCTACGCAACGGCAATAAGCCCGGGACTGATATACTCTGTTGGTTCAAAGAGAAACAAAACAATGGTAATTTTGGCCTGTGTGTAATTGCACCACGTGTAGTTTGAGATACTTGTCCAGTTTTTGAAGCTCATCACGGCCTTTTGCTGGGACTTGTTCCATAATAGGTGTGCGCTGACAGACGTCCACCTGGTAGAAATATCACATGTGTACCTATCGATGCGTGACTGCCGACCAAGATAAAGCTGACTAGCAAGCAGGATCGTTTCAATCACAACAGCAGACGCTGGATGTTAGAAACTTGGAAACATATTAAGCCAACGGGTTTCCTGATGAGTAGTGCTGTTGATAAACAGTCGTTGCCCACCGCAAATTTTCATCATCTCAGTCACGCCGAGTCGCCAAGAGTCATCACAATGACAAAAACAAAAAAATATCAAGGCCAACCCCAAGCTCGGAAACTCTACACCGCCCAATAGAGGAATGCTCGCCTACATCTGCGTGCAAAAAGGGACTTCTGTTGGGGACTGAAGTTTGAGAGTGATCGCCGATGGCGGCCGAACGTACTCTCTGATTGGTCGGTTCAAATGACGCTGTCGGACCCTCCGATCGGAGGGGGGCCTATGTACTAAGCGGCGAAAGTGTCGGAGAACGTCCGATGAAAACACTGTGACACGGAACGAGTCCGAAGACAATCTAGCCCGAACGGCGCCTTCAACAGGTATGTAAGTCGGAGCATCCGCACCTTCTGCCTCCGTCTTGCCTCCCTGGCCTGGATACGCAGCTTATGTCATCCTCATACCCGGCGTTACTCTTGGATAGGTAGCAATGGCACCCGAAGCCCAATGCGCGGCTTCATCGCCCCTTGCCGCCGCTGCGACGGAACCTCCGAATCCGAGAAAGCGAGGGAGAACGGCTTGTACGAGATGCAAAAGCCGCAAGCAAAAGGTAATCTGAACCAAATTCCATCTTCATGTCACGCCAACCGACCCCGGTCCCGTTGTAACGATGTCTAGTGTGACGACCACTACCCGGTCTGCTCGAATTGTCGTAAGGCAGGGGTCCAGTGCGACAAGGTCGACGTGACGGACGAAGCCCCTTCAACTGCGTGAGTTGCCTTCCGTGGCGGAAGCACGTGGGTCAGAGACTGATCGAATTCTTGGGGCAGATATACCCGGGCATTAGAAGAACGCGTGGCCTTTCTGGAGAACAAGCTCGCGCAGATTCCCACCCCGGAGGAGGCCGTACCGACACCGAAGAACAGCGCGAGTAGTCTGTCGAGCCACTCGGCCAGGGAGAAGAACGCGCTCAGCGATGTCGTCGCGCAAGTCTCGCTCGGGAACCTCGAGGCGCCCGCCTACGTCGGGCCCTCGCCCGGTCTGTCGCTAGCCCTGGATCTCAGAGAGATGGTCCAGGCAACGGTGTGGAACAAGATCTTGCCGGACATCTACAACCGGGTCGCCGGTTGCGCCAACCCGAGCTCGCGATGCATTGCGGTGGAAGGCCTCCTCGCTCATGGGGTCAAGGAGCCGCCTGGAGACGAGCATGGGTCTAAGATGCTCAGGGCCTACTTGTCGCAGATCCATTCCAAGTACCCGTTCCTCGAGCCGGCTGAGCTCTGGAAGCTTCATCGCCAGCGGTTGGCGCTGGCTGAAATTCCACCAGAGGCCCTCACCAAAGAAGAGCGTTACAGCATCTTTAAGTTATATCTCGTGTACGCTATGGGCTCGACCCTAATTCAGCCGACGCAAAGAGTGCCTGGTTCATCTCCAGAGGTACGCCTTGGAAAGCCTATAGGGCATCTTCGGATTACATGCTGACCATTGCTTCCAAGTCCTTATATATCACAGCTCTGTAACATATGTTGTGGCGACGAGAGGAGGCTTAAAAGGCGGTCTAAAGCGGTTGTATTGTAAGAGGGACCCTCTAGGAGACTCCTAAACGCTTAAGATCTATATACGCGTATTAGGGACCCTAGTAAAGACGTCCTAGCTATAAAAAGTGTAAAATACCTTGCTATATACCCCCCTAGCTTTAAGTATTTACTTAAAGCTAAATATTTACTCTATTTATATAAAAAAGAAGTACTTTAAAAGAGGCTCTTTAAACGTCTTTATAATACTAAACGGGCTGAAAAATATAGTAAAGAGGTTTATAGTCCCTAGCTAATAACTCTACTACCCCTAGTTAGTTATTTACTATACTTAGTACTATAACTAGCTATTTTATAGTTAATTAGTTTAGTATTTTAACTATTATTTTTTTAAGTTTTAAATACTTTAGTTAATAACTTTATAGCCCCTAGTAGACTGTTACTATATTTAGTATAATAGTTAGTTATTTTATAAACTATTTAGAGTATTTTAAGATCTATTTAGTTAATAATATCCCCTAGTACTTTTAGTAGTTCTAGAGTATTATCCTTTATAGCTTTAGAGTCTCTTAGTACTATTTAGCCTATTTCTATAAAGGCTATATAGAGGTTACTATACTTTAAAGCTTTTAAATACTCTAGGATTTTTACTTTTTACTTTACTATTAGGGGTAGTACTTTATAATACTTATAAGTACCCCTAATAGCTACTTTAAATAATTTATATTGTATAGGCCGCTACTTATAAGGGCACCTATATAGGTATTTATTAGCCTAATCCTTAGGCTACTAATAAAGGGTTTATTAGCTAAACTAGAGACTTTGGGTAGTAGAGTTTTTATTTTAAGTTGCTAATACTAAAGGGATAGTATTTAAATAGCTAGTAAAGGTTAAAAAAATACCCCTTTTTAAGATACTTAAGACGCTTTTTTAGCCTTTTTTTAATATTGTGTTGTAGTATATAATTACTATAAAAGTCCTTTTATACTTTTTAAGTATATATATATACTTAAAATTACTTATTTCTATTACTATAATAAATACTTAAAACTTTAATTATACTTATAATAGTATAAATTATACTTATATAGTTATTAAAAAGTTTTTTAAGTTAATTAATAGTATAACTTTAGGCACTTAGTATACTTTTATTTATAAAAAGGTACTCCTTTACTCTATATACTATTTCTTAAAATCTTAGTTACTATAATAAGTACTTTTAAGTATTTTAATATACTTTTATTAAATAGTTATAAGTATACTTTACTCTATAAAAGTAAGTATTATAACCTATTAGTTAATAGACCTCTGATAGTGACCCTATAGGGGGCTTAGTAGTTAAATAAGTAACAGTAGCCTATATTAGCGTAATACTTAATACAGAACGAAAGAACTATGCGCTAAGGTTGGATCAGTCAGGCTCACCACTAATCCCAACTAATCCAACACCTAGGATCACAAAAACACTATTCTAATCCAGTACTATAGATTAAGGAACTAAAAAAGTAATTTAAAAAATACACATATATATAACTAAAACTTAAGTACTTTGAGTCCTACCTTTTATAGTTCTTTAGTTATTAACTTTATATTAATCTTTAGATACTTTTAGTTCTTTAGTAGTAACTACTACGACCCTTTTATTAGATACTTAAACTAATTACCTATATACCTTAAACCCTAGAATCCCTTTAGTACCCTATAGTACTATTCCTAGTATTAAGCCTTAACTTCTATTAATATAAACCTTACTATTAAAAGGTTAATTATAATATTTTAATAACTTTTATTTAGTAAGTTAACCCTTAATACTAATAAATAGTATTCTATAATATCTTTAGTTAGAACGCCTAAGGTTACTTCTACTTTATTTAAGTTCTTTAATAAATAAGCTTAAAACCTTATTTAGGAACTAAGAGAATAATGTATAAAAAACAATAAAAACAAATCTAGTAATAATAATACTAATAAGTAGCTTAAATAAGCCTACTGTAATATTAAGTAACTCTAAAAGATATTTAATAAATACTTTAGTTAGATAAAAAAACTCTAAAACGCTATTTAATAAACTAATAAATATATAAAAGAGGTTAAGGACTAGAATAAAACCCTTTATACTACTACTAATATTATTAAAATACCTATTTATAATAAATATAAAAAACTTAAGCTTAACTTACTTATTACTTATAATAGAACCCTAAGAATACTTAAAGGATTCTTAATTTAGGTTAAGACCTACTAGAACTTTTATTATAGTAACTTTAGGAACAATACTAAACGTATTATCTATACTACTACGTTTTTTTATAGGCGCGCCCTTTAATAAATAAAACTATTCTAAAAACAGTTCCTTAAAGCTAAAACTTTAAACTACTATATTAATAAAGTTAAGGATATCTTTACTATATTTAATAGATTTAAATAAGTCCTTTAAACTTTATTTTAGGACCCTAACTAGAAACAATAAGCCGAGCGCAACCTTGCCTTACTTAAATAGATTAAGTTTACTATTTATTATACTACTGAGTTCTAACGTATTGGTGTATAACTAGACCTTACTAAGGAATTTAGAATCTTTATATTTTACTAAGGCTTAAAAAATAAAGTTAAAAATAAACTTATTAAAATTAACTAACTTAAAGACTTCCTTTAGTATACTAAACTTATAATTAAAATTAATAACTATTTATAAAAAAGACACTATAAAAAGGAAAAATAATAACTAAGTACTAATTTTAATAAAAAGTACTAATAAATACTATAATAATTCTAGTACTATAACTAGGGGCAGTAACCCTAGTAGAATAACTAGTAACCCTAAAATAATAACTAGTAAAGTACTACTTATAAATACTATATAGGTCCTATAGACTTTAGTACTACTAAATAATAAGAATATAATAAGAGATATACTTTTAAGTACTATAACTATAATAAGCTAGGATATATAGCTAAAAATTACTACTAAGTTAAAAAGTAATAATAGTAACTAGTACTAAAAGGTAAGTAACTTAATACAGTCTTTAAAAAAGATTATACTAAACTCTTATAAACTACTTATTATAGTAATAAATATACTATTTATAAGAATAGTAAAAAAAATATAGAATAGTACTTTAAAAATACTAATTAATCCAGCTATAATACTACTAATATTTTAAAAAGGATACTTACTATTACTTATAAAGTACTTTACTAAAAACTAACTTAAAAGACTTAAAAATAACTTAATAATATAAACCCATAATAAGTATACTATAATTTAATAGTACTTAGTAATAAAGAAGTTAAATATAATAATAAGTTAATTATTTAAAAACTTAATACTATAATTAAAAAACTAAAATATATAGTTAATATAAAACCTAATAAGGACTATATAAAATACACTTAAATACTACTTATTTAAAAGAATAAAAGAATAAAAGCCCACAATAAATTACTTATACTTAAAGAACTTTATAAAAAAAATATAAAAAAAATAAAAAGAATTATAGCTTACTCTATAGCCTAAAAAACGGAATATAAATTAAATATACTCTATAATTTAAACAAACCTCGTAATATTACTTAATAACGTACTTAAAATAAAGTTACTTAGGGGGCTCTATTTAATACCTAGAACTTAAACTTTAAAAAAGAACTTTTAATATAAAAAAAAGAACAAAAGTACTTACTATATATCCCTTTAAATAATAATAAGTAATAAATTATTTTTTATAAAACTAACTCTATTAAAAAAACTAAAAAGTAGTTATTTAGTAATATACTAAGAAACTATAAATAACTAAAGTTACTATATAAAAAACATTATAACGTTTTCTAGTTATAATATTTTAATAACAAATATTAAAAATATTTTGCAGAAAAACTTAACTCCTAATTCTTTTTTTTAAAAAAAAAGGACGCTCTGCATAAGAATATTTACTTTAACTAAAAACTTAATATATAAATTATCTATAAATATAAAGGACTTAAAAAAGTAGTATTTAGACTAAACCTAAAGTTCCTAATAAAGTACTTATATAATAACACTATAAACTAATAAAAATACTATATTAACTAGTACTAAGTCTATTATATTATTAAAGTATAAATACTCTAAAGGAAGTAACTTTAAAAAAAAAAAAGAACTAGCTTTATACTACTAATTATTAATATTAAAAATACCCTTATAAAAGGAAAAGTAGTTAAGTACCTTAATAGAGACGGAATATATATAAAATAAAGGCTTAAGTAGTTAAAAAACTAAACTTACCTACTAACAAAGGATTATAATAGGTAACTATAATAAAATCTATTTACTTAGTAATAAATACAAGCTTAGATAAAAAACACTTTTACTTTAATATTATAGTAAACGGGATATAGGTTAAAGCCTTAATTAATAGTAGTACTTAAGGCAACTTTATATTACTATAAGTTATAAATAACTTATAACTACTATAAAATAAAACAAAGGACCCTTACTTACTTAATAATATAAAAGGGAAAGGAGTATAGTACAGTAAAGGTATTATTAATAAAAAAACTACGCCCCTTACTTTAAACTACTATAACTAAAAAATATACTACTACCTTAATATTATAAATATAGAATAATAAAACGTTATTCTAGGAATACTATAGTTATAAAGAAAAAACCTATAGATAAATTAAAAGGCTAGTTACTTCTATTAGGACTATAAAAGGAGTTTAGTTACTAAAGGACACGGTTAACTACCGGCTTTAAACAAACCTTACTAAAAAAAGCTAATAATATATATATTATAATTTATTACTTTTTTAAAAGTTAAAAAAGTAGTTACTAGGCTATTATATATAAAGAACCTTACTATAATATAAAAAGAATTAATCCTTAATAAAGATTAACTTTTATTTATTTTAAAAGAATATAAAGTATATAAAAAGCTATTTACTCTAATACTAGAAATAGGCCTACTAAAGTATAGCGCTTTTAACTATAAGATCCCTATTAAAGAAGGATAAATACTATTATTTAATAGAGTTTATTAGTTAAACTAGTAGGAAATGAAAGCACTTAATAAGTATATTAATAAATATTTAGCTAAGGACTATATTAGAGAATTAATATTACCTATAAAATATCTAATTCTATTTATACTAAAAAAGAATAGTAAACTATAACTATATATTAACTACTAATAACTTAATAATATTACTATAAAAAACTAATACCCGCTACTACTTATCTTAAAGCTATAAAATTTACTCTATAAAACTAACTAGTTTATAGCCCTTAACCTTAAAAAAGCCTATAACTTAATTAAAATTAAAGAAGGGAAGGAGTAGAAGACTGTATTCTACTTTTACTAAGGATATTTTAAGTACTTTATTATACCCTTTAGACTTACTAATACCCCTATAATATTTTAAAATATAATTAACTACGTTTTATAAAAAAAGCTTAATATCTTTATAATTATATATCTTAATAATATCCTTATCTTTTTAAAAACCCTTAAAGAATATAAGTAATATATACACTAAGTACTCTAGAAACTTTAAAAAGCTAAACTCCTTATTAAACTAGAAAAAAGTAAGTTCTATATACAGAAGGTAGACTACCTCGGATTCACAATTATACTTAGTATTATTAAAATATTAAACAAGAAAATTACTATAATTAAGGACTAGTTAGTACTATAGAATATTAAGGATATTTAATTATTTTTTAAATTTATTAACTTTTACTAATAATTTTTTAAAAAATACTCTAAAAATATCAGAGCCCTAATAGACTTAATAAAAAAAAAAACTAAATAAAATTAAATAGATAAGTAAAAAACAGCGTTTTAAAAGATTAAGGACCAGGTCCTTAGTAAACTAGTACTTATAATACCTAACTTAAATCTACTATTTAAAGTTAAAACTAACACTTTAAACTATACTATTAGTAGATAACTTAGTTAACGCGATAAAGAAGGACGCCTATACCTATATACTTTTTACTTAAAAAAACTTAGTAAACTAAAACTTAACTACTAAATTTATAATAAAGAACTTATAACTATTATTAAAGTATTTAAAGAATAAAGGCTATACCTTTTAGAAATAAACTATAAAGTCATAGTATATACAGATTATAAGAATCTAGTATACTTTACTATATTTAAAAACTTTAATAAATAATAAATTAAATAATTAAAATTCTTTTTAGAATTTAATTTTTATATTATTTATAAAAAAGAATTAAAAAATAAAAGAACTAACACCTTTAGTAGACGATTAGACTTAGAATTAACGGTTTTAAATAAACCTTAAGTAATCCTTAAAAAGGATTTAAATAAAAACCTTATACTAGCTATTCACCTCCTTATAATTACTAAATAAATTAGTACTAGTACGCCCGGATAAATAACTAATAAAATAATTAAAACGATTTATAGTACTAAAGTATATAAATACTAAGGAGTTACTAAAATATAAAAACGTATCTAACAACACTATAGTAATAAAGTCACACAAAAACAAATAGCTAAAGCTATTAAGAATTGCAAAGTTTATAATAAAAGTAAACTAGAACGCTATAAACTATACAAAGAAATACAACCTCTTTTAGTACCCAATAAAGTATAGTAATTAATTTCCCTTAATTTTATTATTAAATTACTATAATTAAAGGAACTATTTACTAGAAAATAGTTTAATAGTATTTTAGTTATAGTAAATTAACTTACTAAGTACGTATATTTTATTCTATAGATCAAAGTAAGTATAGTAAAAGAGTTTATATATATTTTTAATAAGTATATCTTTAATTAATATAGTTTACTAAAAGATATTATATTAAATAAAAAAACACAGTTTATTTTAAAGTTTTAGAAATCTTTAATTTTATAGCTTAAATTTAAACTATAACTATTTACTACTTTTTACTTTTAAACTAATAAATAAATAAAAAGAATTAATTAAATTTTAAAAATATACTTAAGATATTATATTAACTACTAATAAAATAATTAAGTTATTTTATTACTAATAATTTAATTTATTTATAATAGTACAGTAAAAAAAAGTATATAATACTTACTTTTTTACTTTAACTACAGATTTAAATTAACTACTTATAGAGAACTATAAGTAGGACTTATAATAGTAAAAGTAGTTATATACATTAATTAAATTAAAAAAATCTATAAACAACTCTAATATAAACTAGAATTTATTAAACAATATATACATAAATACACTAATACTTTAAGGATAAAGGAACTATTCTTTAAAAAGAGAAATAGTATATACTTTATATAATAAAATATTAAAACTAAACAACTAAATAATAAGTTAAACTATAAAAAACTAGAACTATTTAAAATTACTAAAAAAATCTTAAAAGTTAACTTTAAACTCATACTACTTAATACTATAAAATATTACTTAGTTTTTTATATTTTACTCCTTAAACTAGTACTATAAAGTTTATATACTATAAACTATATTAAAGTTAACCCTAAATAAAACTATAAAATTAAAAGAATTATTAACTATATTAATTAATAAAATAATACAAAAGTTTAGTACTTTATTAAGTAAAAAGACTATAAATATAAAAACAATACTTAAAAACCTATTTTAAACTTAGTAAATATAATAAATAAGTTAAAAGAATATTAAATATAGTAGTAAAAATAATAAAATACTAAGTCTATACTAAGTACAATAAATAAGTTATATATTATATAACTATAACTTAAGATTTAACTAATTAAACCTTTAAAAATAAAATAAATATTTTTTTATTTAAAAACACTTAACTTAAAATAACTTAAAAAGCTTTAGTACTCTTTAAGAACGTTACTAAAATACTAAGTAACTCTAAAAAATTACTAACCCCTAAATTATTCTAAAAAGACTTACCAGCACCCTAGCTAATAAGGTCTAACATTACTTAAAACTCTAACACAGTAAAACAGCAATCCTTTACTTTTAACTTATTTAAAAATTATATTTTCTAATAAACTAACTCTAACCCATAATTCTTTAAAAAATACTTTTAATAATAAAAATAAAAAAAGCAACCTAAAGTAGTAGTAAGCTACGTTTATAGTACTTTAAGAGCCTCTTTTACCTTTTACTTAGCCTATTTAATTTTTTACTATTCTAATAAATAACAGAATACTATATTAATTAATAAAAGAACCCTTTATAAAGAATAAATACTTATAAGTATTTACTATATTATTTCTATTATAACGTATTATACTAGTATATATATACTCACTATAGCAATTTAAACTTTTACTTATTTTATAAACTTTATTTAGTTTAAAGTATAAAGAACAAAGTATAACGTTAATACCCTTAAACTTAATTACTAAAGTAAAAGTATATTACTCTTAAGTTTTATAATTCTTAAAATTAGGTTTTTATTTTAAAATACGTTTTAATATAGTATTAGTAATTAGTACTAATAAAAATAAAAATAGTACAACCCTAAATAAGGGGCACAACCTATTTATAACTAGGTCTTAAAAATAAAACCTTTAAAAAAAGAGCTAATATTATAACTCATTAATTAATAAACCTTTAATAGTAACCCTATAGGGAGCTTAGTAGTTAAATAAGTAATAGTAGCTTATATTAGTATAATACTTAATATAAAATAGAAGAACTATACGCCGAGGTTAGATTAATTAAACTTACTACTAATTTTAACTAATTTAATACCTAAGATTATAAAGATACTATTCTAATTTAGTACTATAGATTAAGGAACTAAGAAAGTGATCTAAGAAATATATATATATATACCTAGGACTTAAGTACCTTAAGTCCTACTTTTTATAGTTCTTTAACTATTAACCTTATATTAATCTTTAGATACTTTTAGCCTTTTAGTAGTAACTACTACAACCCTCTTATTAGATACTTAAACTAATTACCTGTGTGCTTTAAACCCTAGGATCCCTTTAGCACCCTATAGTACTGTTTTTAGTGTTAAGCCTTAGCTTCTATTAATACAAACCTTACTATTAAAAGACTAGCTGTAATAGTAAGGGAGTACTTTAAAGATTAAATTAATACTTAAAAACTAATATACTTCTTAACTATAAGCTTGTTTTATACTACTTTTATTACCTCTTTATTAACTATCTTTATTACTTATACCTATATAGTAAAATATCCTTTTAAAATAATATAGTAATCTATGGCCTTTTACTAGTACTATTTTAGGGTGTTATTATAGTGCTACTATACTTTAGGATTATTTTTATATAAATCTTTTTATTATTAGGGCTTAGGGTTATTTAGAGTAGTGATAGGTTCCTTTTTAGGTGTCTTTATATAGTAGTAGGTGGTCTATACTTAGTATTATTTATTGTGTACTACTTAAAAGAATACGTTTTTTACTATAACGGCCTTTTAAAGTATTAGGGCTAGTAGGCCTTTTTAAAAGACATTAGGGGTATTAAGTGCCTTAGGATTTATATATTCTTAGACTTTATACTAATAAAACTTAAAAGTAAGTTAAATAAACTATATAAGTTAGTTTTGTAGTTTTCTAAGTTAAATACTAGTTTTATAAGTTAATACTATTATTAAATAAATATAAACGCGCTTTATAAAGAGCCTTTTAATGGTTTATAGTAGTTAGGGTAAAAAAAAGAAAAGCTGGACTTATAATTATAGTGATAAGAAGAGGCTTAAAAGGCGGTTTAAAGTGGTTATATTATAAGAGGGACCCTCTAGGAGACTCCTAAACGCTTGAGATCTATATACGCGTGTCAGGGACCCTGGTAAAGACGTCCTAGCCACAAGAGGCGTAAAATGCCTCGCCACACATGTCTACGGTAGAAGTGTCACGGTCAGTCCAGAACATCGAAGCCATGGCGCTGCTCGTCATGTTCCATCTCCGCTCTACCTCAAGCTACGGCCTGTGGTACATGATCGGGCTCGCCATGAGAACGGCCATTGATCTTGGGCTGCATCGCGCAGCTCACGAGCACAACCTAGCCGAAGCGGTGGTCCAGAAGAGACGAAGACTGTTCTGGTCGGTCTACTCGATCGAGAGAACAATAGCCGTGTCTCTAGGCCGGCCACTCAGCATCGCCGATAACCAAATCGACGTAGAGCTCCCCAGCACCGCGATCAGCTCGAGCCCAAGCACGGAAGACACAGCCGAAAACGACATCACGGTGGCCTTGGCCCTCTTCAAACTCCGGAGGATCGAATCCAAGATACACCACTCCATCTACCGCACAGACAGAAGCCTGGAGTCGCTCCGACCCAAGCTTGACCAGCTCTACGAGCGCCTCCAAGCGTGGCGGGTCTCCCTGTCTGAGTGGCTACCCCCGGCGCACCCAGAGCTCAACTACGCCCTCCTGCTCTACAATCGCACCCTCAGGCTTCTCATACAACCCTTCCTACCCATCCTCTCGCCCTCAGATCCGTTCTATGCGCTGTGCATGCGGGCCGCAGGCGACATCTGCCAGTCCCGCAAGATCCTCCACCAGACCCTCGACTACGGCCACAGCTTCATCTCCGTGCAGACCGTCTTCGTCGCCGGCGTGACCCTCCTCTACGGTCTCTGGACCCAGGGAAACGCCCTGTGGTCCGTGGCGCTGGCCAACGACATCAGGGCGTGCTCTCTCGTGCTCTTTGTGATGGGCGAGAGGGCGCTGTGGGTGCGCAAGTACCGCGACGCGTTCGAGGTCCTCGTCAACGCGGCAATGGACAAGCTGCAGGACGGAGAGTCGCGGCTGGCGGAGATGGCGTCGGCAAGGGTGCGTGCCGGCCGCCAGCGGGATCAAGCCGCCGGGGGACAGGGGCAGGCCCAGAGCGCGTTTGGAGACGTAGGAGCTGGACAGGCTGCTGGGTTCGATGACATCGATCAGCTTTTGGGGTCCGTGGGAAACAACGACATTGCCGTCGGGGAGTTTGAGGGGGCTTGGCCAATGGTTGCTGAGTTGGCGAACTGGATCGACCAGGACGAGGGGAGTCCGGTCTGGATGCCCAATTTTGAGCATCTTCAGAGCCTTTCCGATACCTGGTACGGTTAACGTGCTAAAGTGACTATCTTCGTGTTCTTTTTGTTTCGCCACATCCACAGGTTTAGACTCGTGGCTTCAACATTGCTGAACTGTATGATACGAGGAAAAGATTTCAATTTCTAGAAATCCTCAATTCAATGCTACCTGCTACCGAACCTGTTGTCGAGCCGTTTCATCTCAGAGGCATACGTGGACCCAATATTATCGTTCCAACTCCCAGTCAAACTGTCAAATCTCTTTACAACCAAACAACCAACCTAGAGTAAGACACAGCCTCGAGACGCTCCAAGACCGCGTCGAATGCCCTCCAGATAACGGCCATCGGAGCCCCGACAACTAGATAGGCAAGTCGAGTTGACCGTCGGCTTCGGATGCTCCGACAGGTTGTGGAGACGATCGCTTCAAAAGTTGCCGACGGAGCCAGTGGAGCCCAACGCGACGCAGCGATTTGCTCACGTCTCAAAATTCGCCGCTGGTGAAAAACCTCTTTCGCCGAACCCGGAACCGAAGCGACGCCGGCCAGCCAATCTCTTCCCACCGTTACCCGTCTTGGCTTCCCGGACCAGACTCCGCCGCGCTCAACGGCTGCAACTCACACGTCAAAATTTTATAAACCACATATTTGATGAAACTGATGTGACTCAACCAACGTTGGCAGTTCACCATCTGTTATTTATATCCATCTGATTTGCATGACACCGCCTCTCGTTGTCAGTCAACCTCTGAGTTGTCTGATGTCACCAACTTCAAGATGAGAGGGGACCTCGAAACCACGAAGGCCGAAAAGGCCCTCCACGACCAGACCAACATCCTGCCCTTGAAGCAGCTTATGGTCGTCTTCGCCACGCTAGCAGTAACGCTTCTCATCGCCTTCATCGACCAGAATGGCATCAGCGTCACCCTCCCAACCATCGCCGCAGACCTCAACGCTGAGGACACCATCTCGTGGGCTGGCACGTCGTCTCTCATCGCCAACACGACCTTCCAGATGCTCTACGGCCGCTTCTCTGACATCTTCGGCCGCAAGGCCGTCTTCCTCAGCGCCATCGCCCTGCTAGCGGTCGCGGACCTGCTGTGCGGGCTCTCCCAGAACGCGGCCATGTTCTACATCTTCCGCGGCATCGCAGGCATCGGCGGCGGCGGAATCACGAACCTTGCCATGATCATCGTCTCCGACGTCGTCACCCTCGAGCAGAGGGGAAAGTACCAGGGCGTCATTGGGTCTATGGTCGGGTTGGGTAACGTGCTCGGCCCGTTCCTCGCCGCGGCGTTCGTGCAGCGGGCGACGTGGAGGGCGTTCTTCTACATGCTATCGCCACTGGGTGTTATTGTCGGGGTCATTTCATACTTCTTCCTTCCGTCGAAGCCGCCCACGGAGGATTTCAAGAGCAGTGTTAAGAAGATAGACTATGCGGGTTCCTTCACGTCTTCTCTTGGTGTTATCCTGTTGCTCATTCCCATCTCCGGAGGTAAGTAGTCATTGACCCAGCAATGGCTCGGTTGATAGCATACTAGTTACTGACATATCGCAGGCGGAGCCTACTTCCCTTGGAACTCGGCAATGGTTATCAGCATGTTGACAATCGGTGCCCTGGCTCTTGTGTCTTTTGTCATGGTTGAGTGGAAGTTTGCGAAACTACCCATGATGCCGGGTAAGTTGGACCAACCTCCGGAACTCCCCAGACCAAGGGCGCAACTCGCGCTAACATCCAGCCAGTTCCCATTTTCAAGAACAAGGTTGTAGTCGTCATGCTGGCCCAAACCTTTCTGTTCGGCATGGCGTACCAGAGCTATCTGTACTACGTCCCGCTCTACCTGCAGAACGCGCACCAGTTTTCAGTACTGCACTCGGCGGC
The DNA here is from genome assembly GCA_030770045.1 of Colletotrichum brevisporum. Lineage (NCBI taxonomy): Eukaryota > Fungi > Ascomycota > Sordariomycetes > Glomerellales > Glomerellaceae > Colletotrichum > Colletotrichum brevisporum. The sequence continues at coordinate 9,048,372 of JAUGSI010000001.1, read as the reverse complement.
CATCTACGTCTCCCTCGTCGTCTGCCAGGCCGTCTTCTCGATCCTGTCCGGGCTGTACATTTCCAAGAAGAAGCGATACGGGGAAGTCATCTGGCTTGGATTCGGCTTCTGGACTCTGTAAGCGCCCTACCTACCACTTGGCACTGTTCCTTGAGTCGCCGGCTAACATCAACGACAGAGGAGCGGGCCTCACGCTCATCTACGACCGCAACACGAAGCCCGGAATCATCGTCATCCCGCTGCTGATCGTCGGCATCGGCGTTGGCTTCATCTTCCAGCCGACCTTGGTGGCCCTGCAGGCCCACTCGATCAAGTCCCGCCGAGCCGTTATCACGTCGAACCGCAACTTCTTCCGCTGCGCTGGCGGCGCTTGCGGGCTGGCCATCTCGGCGGCGATCCTCCAGGCGACTTTGCGATCGCATCTGCCGCCGGAGTTCAAATACCTGTCGAGCAGCACGTATTCAACACCTCAACTTAGCGGCGAGGATATGTCCAGGGTCCTCGATGCGTATATGGCGGCGAGTCGAGCAGTCTTCATGTTTCAGGTCCCGCTGGTTGGACTGTGTCTGCTGGGCTGCTTCATGATCAAGGACCGGGGGCTGGAGCCCATTGAAGACGTGAAACAGGAAGACACGTCAAGCGAGAGCAGAGACGAGGAAGAGGGGATTTCGCGTGAGAAGACTCGCGAGAGTGATGAAGCAGGCGAGGAGGGAAGAGCAGCAGCGACGAACCAACGATAATATCGCTCTGAATGAACGACAACATACCTAGACTAATCAACCCAGACATTGGCTGGAAACGGCACGGTCAATTGTATACGACTTCATGAAAATAGACGGGCAGGTCAGGGCCGGCGGATAGATCTCACGGCATAGACGGTAACCACAAAATAATATCTGTAGAGTCGACAACTTGAGCGCCAGACTGTGCCATTGAACCATGAAATTTGAGACCCGCTGACATAGCGGCACCCTAGCATTTTCGTCGCCTTCGAGGACCTGTGGCTCAGGGCATCGTGGCTTGGAGCTCTCCACGTTCATTGCTTTTGCAACAGAATGATACGAGACGCCGCCTCCCCTCGCCAGCAACACAAGCCGAGGCCAAACCATTCGTGAGAAACCGAGTTCGTAATGGAAATCCACTCGCCCACGCCACGTAATGTGAGGGGGTAAGCAGGGAACGAAGTGCGTGTGGGACGGATACAACCCCGAAGGGCCAACCTGGTGAGTGGGGATCGTGGGATCTCCTCCCCCACAATCCTCCGCGCGATTCTGGTGCCAGGTATGGTGGGGGTCAACGTTGGGGGGGTGTGAGTTTGCCTCGAAGCGTGGGAGGCACTGCGGAGGAAATCATGGAGCTCAGCTACCCCATTGACCCCAAACCTGGAGGTGGATCAGAGCACGACTTGTCCGATCACCGACTCTGACGATGAGCTGAGCCTCTGTTAAGAATGGGAGGTTTGATCCCCGGATTTGCTTTCCCCAGACAAATCCCTTACTCCAACCAACTTGATCCCCCCCTCCATCCCAAATTCTCCGACCTACCAGATTGCCCCTTGTTCACGCCCTGACCCCCCTAAGCCCTCTGTCACATAGACGACCATGGCCAAGATCAAGTCGGTCCGGTACTACCGCGTGAAGCCGCGCTGGCTCATGGTGAAGATCACCGACGAGAATGGCGAGTACGGCTGGGGCGAGGCGACGCTCGAGGGCCACGACTTGGCCGTAGAAGGCACTCTCGATGAGATGATCCCTAGGATAGTCGGACTGGAAGCAAAGTAAGAACCCAGATGCCGAGTTTGAGACCGACGTACTGACCACTTGCGCTGCAGCAACATCGAACACATCTGGCAATTGTTCTGGAGGCACGGTTTCTACCGCGGCGGCCCCGTGTTCATGTCCGCCATGTCCGGCATTGACATTGCGTTGTGGGATTTGAAGGGTAAGAAGCACCCGATCAGCTCTCACCCAAATCGTCCCGGGGCTAACAGGAACAACACAGGACGCAACCTCAAGGTCCCAATCTACGAGCTGTTGGGTGGCCAGGTCCGCAACAAGGTCCAGGTCTACTGCTGGATCGGTGGCGACCGTCCTTCCGACGTCGAGGCAGCAGCGTAAGTCGAATAAGGAACGATGCAGCCTTACGCGCATGACTAATGTTCCCGTGCAGAAAGAAGCGCATTGAGCAGGGTCTGACGTGCGTCAAGATGAACGCGACAGAGGACATGAACTGGATCGACTCGCCAAAGGTGCTCAAGGCCACGGTCGAACGTCTCAAGCAGGTGAAAGCACTCGGTCTCGACGCCGGCCTCGACTTCCACGGCCGCCTGCACAAGGGCATGGCCAAGCAGTTGGCCCGCGCGCTCGAGCCGTACGAGCCCCTGTTCATCGAGGAGCCGCTACTCTGCGAGCATCCCGAGGCGATTAAGCAGCTCGCGAACCAGACGACGATCCCTATTGCCTTTGGCGAGCGCCTGTACACACGGTGGGATATCAAGCGCTTCCTTGAAGATGCGAGCGTCGACATCCTCCAGCCCGACATCGCCCACGCAGGCGGCATCTCGGAGACCAAGAAGATCGCGACCATGGCGGAGGCGTACGACGTGGCCATCGCGCCGCACTGCCCGCTGGGCCCCGTGGCGTTCGCGGCCAGCGTCCAGGTCGCGCTGTCGTCGCCCAACTTCTCGATCCTCGAGATGAGCCTGGGGATGCACTACAACACCGAGGCCGGCGACATCGACCTGCTGACGTACCTCAAGAACCCGAGCGTGTTCGACATCGAGGGCGGCTACGTCAAGGCGCCGACGGGGTACGGGCTTGGCATCGATATCGACGAGGAGATGGTGGAGAGGATCTCAAAGGAGACGGAGCCGTGGCAGTGCAAGGTCTTCTACGGGCCTGACGGCAGCATCCGTGAGTGGTAGGCAGCCTGGAGGAAGGATTAGCATGTAATAATGTGAATGAAACCCGTTTATCATGATCCTTATTTCCGCTACGTGTGGCCTTTTCCTTCATGCTTTCTTTGATCGTTGTCTTCATGCATATTGATTCCTCAACCACTACCAATAAATGTATCGGATAATCAGACATGAGCAACTAAACTCTCCCCAATAGGTCTACTACTTTTTCGAAACTAGACTAGGCAGTGATCATAAAAATCAGAACCTGCTAGATTACACAGCCAGTTTTCGTGTTTCATCACATTGATAGAAATCAGATTCACATCAACTCGACGAACAACTTGACGTCTTTCAACGCCAACTTGTATTTCGTACATGTTCACTCCGTCGATCAGTGGGGGTCTTCTCAGAGCTAAGCTCATCTCTCCATCTCACATCCGGCATGTCACCAGTGGCAACAAGATACAACCCGCCCCCCACGGTACATGAACATTAAATCGGTGCCGAATACAAGGGCAGAAATTCTCCGAGGATCCTCCTCAAGAACCAACATAGACTATTCCCAAATACTCGAGCCCTACATCCCCAGAGCGGGGTTCACGCGCCAGCAGCGTGGGAGGGCGTCTCGCTCATCCTTCTCCATCAGGCCAGACACGCCGGCCATGGTGCCATCCACATGCTTCCCGATCCGACCACCGGCATATCCATACAGCAACACAACACCCAGGCTCCCGCCTCACCGGCCCATCCAGCCCCCGTCGACGGTCAGCAGCTCGCCCGAAACGTACAGACTGCCCGCGCCCGCGAGGAACACCGTCGCGCCCTTGAAGTCGTCCGGCGCGCCCCACCTCCCCGCCGGGATCCTGGCCAGGATGCTCGCCGCCCGGTCCGGGTCGTTGATGAGCGCCTCGTTCATGTCCGTCGCCACGTACCCCGGCGCGATGGCGTTCACGTTGACCCCCTTGCTCGCCCACTCGTTGCTCAGCGCCTTGGTCAGCTGGGCGATGCCGCCCTTGGCCGCCGCGTACGCGGGCACCGTGATGCCGCCCTGGAAGCTCACGAGCGACGCCACGTTGATGATGCTGCCGCGGCGACCGCCCGCCCCGGCCGGGCGGGTGAGCATGTAGGCGCCCAGGTCGCGGCAGAGCGTCCAGACCGTCTTGAGGTTGACCTGCAGGACCTCGTCCCAGTCGCCCATGGGGAACTGGTGCGCGGGGTGCCGACGCTGGATGCCGGCGCAGGTCACGAGGATGCTGACGTCGTGCCCGTCGCCCAGGATGCGCTTGGTGAGGCCCTCCACGTGCTCCTGCTTGGACAGGTCTGCCGTGTAGATGGTGGCCTTGCGGCCGAGGGCCACGATCTGGTTGCGCGTTTCGGTGTTGCTCTCGTCTCTCTGCGTCGCTGTCAGCCAAGGAATATGGAAAGGGAGGGGGTGGTACTGCTTGCTTACCTGGATGAGGATGATATCTGCCCCTGCCTCGGCGAGGGAGACGGCCATCGCTTGGCCGATACCCCTCGTGCCGCCGGTGACGACGGCCGTCTGGCCTTGCAGAGAGAAGAGCTTTTCGAAAATGCTAGTCATTGCGGCGGTGATTGTGCGAGAACTGGGAAAGTCACTCCGGGAAACTCAGGATCACAGCTCCCATGACGCTCGTCTTCGACCTCGAGCTTCATATCCATCTCCCAGCCGCCGTGCTGGGTCACATCTCGTTGATCTCGAGATCTCTTGGGGCCCCTCACCCGGCATGGATCACGTAGACGGACCCCCACGTCGACGGGAGTCAGCCCAGCAGTGCCCGCACTATTCCCCGTCCCCCAGTTCCGACCATCGGCTGCAAAGAGGCGTCTGCATGAAGTGGGACTCAGGTGATTCGTGTCATCTCACGTATGATCGATCTGGAACGTCACCGCTGGGTTGGAGGGGCCTGGCCTTGAAGTCTTGCCCTGTCTATTCCGGCTACCTACAGGCTACGTGTACTCGGGGTCTGCTTGAAGGGCAAGGTTAGCGTTAGCGCGAGTCGTGCTTCCCACGGGGAACCTGCGGGGAAGCTGTAGGGGACGTGAGACAAGAAGACGTACGGATACTCACCACAGAGAAAAGAGAGAGAGAGAGAGAGGGCGAGTGTGAGTGGAAACAAGGCCAGGAACCTGCAGCAGACCGTTTCCAGGCGGCGGACCCGCACACCTCGGAAAATACGGGGCCCGTTGGGGGTCAGTCCCCGCAGGCCCGGACCCGCAGAGCCGCCTGGGCGCCGGGCCACGGGGAGACGGGGGCGCTTGCGTGGGGGTCAGCCCGCTTCCTTCTGACGCTGACTGTTTCGTGACGCCTGGTGACCATCGTGGGTAGGCTCTTCGGCATTTGCTCGGACAGACTGATGGGAGCAACGATGGGGTCGGACGAGGGAAGCCTTGGTCTGACAGGATATTCTACATGCTGCTGGGCGGCACTAGAGCACGTCGAATGGGATGGCATTCATGAGTGAGAGACTCCATTCGATAGCCTCCGCCAAAGCAATACGCGCCAAATTGCCTTGAGCAGACAGACGGGGGAGTCTGTCAACTACGAAGGGTGCTCCCTCACATGTGCATCTACGCGTGTTGAGAATCATGGAGCCTAGCATTGGGTTTGCGGGGACTTCTCAAGCATGTTTATGGCGAACGGAAGTGACTCAGTAATAGATAGAAATATCAATTATCGCTATGATGCAAACTCCCAAGCCGACCCGCACATGAACCTGCCGTCTACTTCTCCAGACCCCTCTCGACCTCGACGAGCTCCGAGAAGCCGTCGAGCTGCTTCGTGAGCGCCTCGCCCTCGAGCAGCGCGCACGGCTTCCGCGGCAGGCCCCCGTATCCGTAGTACTCCTGCAGCGCGGCCTTGACGGAGACGAAGCCGCCCTGGATGGCGGTCCAATCACCGCGCGCGACGACGGCCTGCAGCTCGCGCGCCTCGGCGATCCTGCCCTCGTTCCAGAGGGCCATGAGCCGCGCGCACGCCCTCGGCGCGATGTTGCCCGTGCCGCCGATGATGCCGTGGCCGCCGACGACGAGCGTCTGCAGCGTGAAGTCGACGCTACCGCCGAAGGTGCGGAAGGGCGCAGTCTCCTCCGCTCCCTTCTTCGGGGCGGTGGCGGCGGCGACGCGAGCCAGCTTGCCCGTGTTGCCGCACGTCAGCTTCACGCCGACGATGTTGGGGTGCTGCGAGAGGGCGGTGATGGTGTCGGAGCTGAGGTCGAGGCCGCTGCAAGCGCCGGGGTAGTTGTAGATGAGGATGGGCACGGGGCTGGCGTGGGCGACGTCGCGGAAGTGCTGGAGGACGTGCTCGGTGGAGAGCAGGCTGCCGTAGTAGGCCGGGGGCAGGACGAGGGCGTAGTCGCCGCCGGACGCGCCGGCCTCCTCGCAGAACTGGACGGTCTCGCGGGTGGACTGGGCGCCGCAGCCGACGATGAGGGGGAGGTCAGAGCGGCCGGCGGAGTCGAGGGCAGCGCGGGTGGTGCGGTTGATGAGCTGGCGCTCGGCGTGGTCGAGGTGGACGGCCTCTCCGTTGCTGCCGTGGGTGACGAGGCCGGCGACGCCGGCCTTGGCCAGGCGGACGGCGTGGGCGGTGGTGGTCTCGACGTCTACCGAATCGTCCGGGCGGAAGAAGGCGACCGTCGGGACGTAGAGGCCGGGGGCGAGGGCCGGTCTTGACGAGTAGCCGTTGCCGTTCTGGTGGGTGGAGCTGCCGTTTGCTGAGGGCGACATGATGATGCGGATGTAGGATGATTCTGTTGCTATGAAGCGGGATGGAGGACGACGGGAAACCGGGTTCAGAGAGGAAGAACAGTTGCCGGGTTGTTGGAGTTGAGGTTAGAGTTCCTGATGAGCAATAAGGCAAAGTAAAGACGGAAAGGACGATTACTATAGTACGACTCAACTAGACCAGACCAGACGAACTATGAATAATCGCGTCCCTACTCCCACTCAGCTGTTAGCCACTTCGTGTAAGTCATGGGGTGCACAACTAGTCTGGAGGAGGTGGTTCATGTAACCCCCACGCGCCGGCTCCTATTTTTCGCCAAACGCTGTTCCTGATCTGACCCGAGGCACTTTGCAAGCTTGGCCCCCCACAGATCGGTGGAAACGACAGATTTCGGAGACCAGCCCGCGGGGGGCGATAGGCTTCTGAGAAAGAAATTTTCAAGAGGCTCGTGGTGGTACGTGTACAACCATCCAGTACCGACGATGAACTACCTATCGCGGGATGCATTAATGCCACCTTGGTCTGTTGTGCTAAGGCAGGGTAAGGTATAGAAGCGAATGCAAGTCTCAAGACTCTCTCCCGTCTGTCTCTGTCTCAACAACCGAGTTTGAGCCAAGCAAAGACCATCCATTTTCTCTTACCCCATCATCTCCACACTTTCTTCTCGCCCTTCTCCACAGTCAAGAGACCAGAAAGAACAGATCATGTACAGCAGCTGGACTCCCTCGCACACACCCCTCACCCCCCGGACTCGGCGTGGTGCAGTGATCAGCCGAGACGGTGACATCCGCGGTGGGAACGGCGTGGTTTCTCCCTCGCGCACGCGACTCGCTGAAATTATCGTCGTCGGGGTTTAGGTTACCTCTTCGCTCGCACCTCTCCGTGTGCACCACCACATGTTTGTTACTCGGTCCAGAGTGACGTGCAACTTACGTGTATTTCGCCCGTGGGGGGATGAGCGAGAGAGCGGAAGAGGGGCCGCCACAAACCCAGCCTTTCCCTTCTTTGTTTGCCTCTGCTCACGAGACACGAAGAGGGGGGAGCACACGAGTCCGAAGAGGGAAAGGCGTTCGTTGGATTTCACGATTCTCTCTGGTTTTCTTTTCCTTTATTTCCGTCGCCTCCCCGCTATCCCTCTCGCGGCTTCGGGCTTTGATGTGGGCGCGTGCTTCCCGGATTTCAGTCTGGCGGTGGGTGAGAGAAACGGATCGGCGGCCGGCCGGTTATGTTCGGTAACAAGGGTTCATCATCCTCATACGGGCAATCCGCACCCCCGGCACCGGACCGGGGGCCTGTCCCTCACTGGCTCACTCACTCTCACTCACTCACCCACTCAACCACTCACTCACTCGCTCGCTCACTGCTTCCCCTCCCTTACAGGAAGGTCAGGTGAGACACGCAGTCCTTTAGTATGTACGCAATACGCTGGCAGTACACCACCATTCTCAGCACCTGGCTCCGCGGGGAAGCTAAAGGTTGCGAGCTGCCAGAACCCGGTTTCTCGGGCTCTCACAGAAAACGGAAAGGGAACCCGATGGTTCTCGCTGTCGCTATCTCCTTCTTGTCCAATCGGGGAATACTTGGCCGTCGTACTTCTCCTCAGCGGACGCCCGCCGCTCACCGTCGGATTGGACAGACTCTTCACTTTGACGTTGTCATCCCACGCCTCTCCCCTTTCCCATCAACTCTCGGCCCCAGGGTCCCCCCTCCCCCGCCTTGATCATGCCCAGAGGTAGCCCAGCCTACACTAAAGCCACATATCACCAAAAGAAGAGGGCCACATAGGGCGCATTCGAAGGTCGACGGCCGTGACCCGGGCCGAGACGAGGGGGGATGACGGAGTCGGCGCAAAAGTGCCTGAGCCTCCCCTCAATCCCACTTCCCACCACCCCAGCGAGCGTCCGTCATTCTTCTCCTCCCGCAGTCTTGTGAGAAGGGCCCAGAACCCGTCTGAAATATCTCACCAGCCGGCCGGCACATGCGAGCGGCCAATCATCACGGCCTCGCGCGCCCGCAGGCATGGCGAGATGACCAATAGAATTACGTAAGTAACGGCAGCGACCGCCGTCTCGCCGCGGCCATGTCCGTTTATAAGTGCTCTCATGGGTTCGTAAAACCCTGGACATGGGGTTGAATACTTGTATGTGGTGGACTGTTTTGTCGTTTCGTGTGTCTGGTCGCATCACGAGGTTGTGTTGAACCCCCTTTCATTCAAATCTGGTCATTCGACCTGTTCGGGCTCATCTCATCCCATCTTCCACGTTCTCTTTATCTTCATTCAGGGTGTTTTGAGTGAGACTGAAGCACCCTCACAGCCCCCTGCCATGCCCCCGTGAGCTCGGGAGTGATGGGTGATGAACGGGACATTGCAAACCTTACGCTTCAGGTATTGGAAAAAGCCGACGAGATCACGGTGAAAGAGCAGAGCAAGATGCCGTCCGCAACTCTAGCGTCCCGGCTGCGGACCGGGAACAATGGTCCCACGGCCAGCAGCGGAGAACCAAGCTCGGCATCTTCAACATCATCATCATACCACATCCCCGACGACCTCTTGTCTTGGCAAACAGCCCGCGAGTACCGGGGTCGTCAGAAGCAACCCTTAGATGCGAAACACGATATCGCAACGAAACAGCATACGAGTATCCGACATGGAGTACATCTACCTATCACACAGCCGCAGCAACAGGCAGCACCGACGGAAGTTATGAGAAGACTCAGCCCATTGGCGGTTCTCAGAGTATGGAACCCGAGTCCAGACCATGCGGCGCCGGATGCCTCACAACCCCACGTCGCAGAGGCCATCATGGTCCACGAGCGAGGCGAGGTACAAACCCCGAACAACAGATGTCCCCGATGCCGTAGAGGCGAGGGGATATCGCCAGACTGCGTCAAGATCCCCGGAGTTCACGATGGAACTTGCAGCAACTGCCTCGTAGCCCGCTGCCCGGGAGGATCAGCAGCCCCTCCCCGGCCGGTCCGGAGCTACTCGGCAGAACGGCGCTCCATATCAGCCGCCATGGCGCCCTCGATACCAAAGGAGGACCTCATCGCCGTGTGGAACCTCATCGCGGGGGTCATCGCCGCACAGCCACGGGAGTGCTTCTTCGAGGACGAGGCCGAAGAAGAAACCCCCGGCAAGCGGATCGAGGACGCCGCGAGGCTGGTCGCGAGGTCCGCCGAGGAATGGGGTCACGCCGTCCGGGACGGGGACAGAGACGCCGGCGGGCGGACGCCGTCCGAGAGGAGCAGGCTCGTCCGGCAGGCGGCGCGGATCCGCGAGACGGCGCTGCAGATCGCCGACTGCGCGAGGGACTGGGGCGAGAAGCTGGAGAGGAAGAGGTCGACGTCGAGGCTGCGGACGTGAGCACTCAGGCAGGCCAAGATCAGACGGGAAAGTCTTGGGAGGTCGCGAGATTGGAAGGTAATACCAGCAAAAGGCGAGACCGGTCGAGGGATTAGTATCCAGGTAATTAAAAGCCGCGAGATATAGGCCGGGGAGTAAATGCCCATCCATCACGGATGTCCCATATCAACCCACAATTCGATCAGCGATAACAAAATTCCCATCATGAACAATTTAGAGCAAGTTACATCAACCGGTGAACCAGCTTCAGACGGGTTTACATGGATGGTGAATGCCAGGGTGCCTCTCGTCCGATCTAACGTGAACGCATGCACTAGCCAGTCGTAGTGGGTGGCATTTCACTGATCAGCAATCATCATTTCACGGACCCGAGGCCCTCGGGATCCGGCCGGCGCCTCTGAGACTCGCAGAAGGCCTCCAGCACCAAGACAACGCAGATCGGTTGGTGCTAGCTTCCCCGCCTCCTCCCCAGGAAGATGACCGAGGAAAATGAGGGGGAGGCACAGTGCCATGGGGGAGGGGTGGCCCAGCTCCACGTCGGACACGACCCCGGACTCCCTGATCCTGTTCGTGTGTTCGTGACCCCCACGGAACGTTCCCCCGCGCGGCGCCCTTCATGCCCCCCAACAGACACCGTGCTCAGAACGAGGGGAAATCAGGATTCCCCGGGAAGCTTGGCTTGAGCCCCCGAAGATCGGGGGATGGGGCTCGCTCCTTGCCGCGGAGAGCGGGGGGCGGGTGAACGTCGTTGGCCGACTGGTACGGTATCCGATAGAAGCGTGTACAAATACTTGGTAGAATGAGGGGTTGTTGAATAGAGTCACAGATACGGCGAGTACAGATCCCTAGACAGCAGCATTCCGACCGGTCAAGGGCCCCAAACGAGAGACAAGGAACGGACACACTGGTTGAGTAAGATGGCCGACGACAAGCAGATTGATGTCCTCCTCTACGGACTAGGGGCGTGAGTTGGCATCCCCGCCCCCGCGATTTGCTGGAGATGGCCTCGCTGACACGGAACGCGTCAAGAATCGGTTCTTTCTACGCATTCGTCCTTAGCAGGGTGCCCCGAGTCAGATTGACCGTGGTGGCGAGATCCAACTACGATGCTGTCAAGGAGAACGGCATCAACCTCGCCAGCGAGAACCACGGGGACCACACAGTCCGTCCGTACAAAGGTGCGTCCCACGATCTGGCCAATGCACCAGGCTGCTCCTCCACGATAGTGTGGCAGGGCGTGACCCGAAACAAGATCACATTGATACTAACCTTCCCCCAACAGTTGTGAGGAGTGCCGCCGAGGCGGAAGCCAAGTTCGACTACATCGTCTGCGCGCACAAGGCCATCACCCAGGATGCCGTCCCCGCCCAGATAGCGCCCGCTGTGGATGAGGACAGGTCGACCATCGTCATCATCCAGAACGGCGTCGGCAACGAGGTGCCGTTCCGCAGCGCGTTCCCCCACGCGACCATCATCTCATGCGTGGTACGTTGTTCATGCCAGGTCGCCGGCTCATCCCGAGCACCGACGTTCCCCATGGAGTACCCGGTAGCTGACGCCCCAGAAAAGACATGGACGGGAGCCTCGCAACCGCAGCCGGGCCACGTGAAGCACACAAAGTCCGAGGATATGCAGATCGGGCTCTACCCCAACGCCGACGCGGACCAGGCCAGGGAGAAGCAGCGCCTGGACGAGTTCGCCGCACTGCTGACCGGGGGCAAGACCGTGTTCCAGGTCGTCCCCAATATCCAGGTGCAGCGCTGGGAGAAGGTCGTCTGGAACGCGGCGTGGAACTCGCTCACGACGCTCACGCTGCTCGACACGCACTCATGGCTGTCCTCGTCGCCGGACGCGACGCCGATGACGCGCAGGCTCATGGCCGAGGTCATCGACGTCGCGAGGGCGTGCGACGTGCCCATCGGTCACGACCTGATCGACAAGCTGATCAACAAGATCCTGGCCATGCACCCCATCGGCAGCAGCATGCAGAATGACTTCAAGGCCGGCAGGCCGATGGAGGTCGACATCATCCTCGGGTACCCGTACAGGAAGGGCAAGGAGCTGGGCATACCGACGCCGACTCTGGACACCATCTACGTGATCCTGACCGGGACAAACCTAAGGCTGCTTCGCGAGAACGGCCAGGCATAGACAGATAGACATGAAGACATAATGAAGATGACCTGATGACCAAGTACGGGACCGGGAATCGATGCACGTGTCCTTGCCAAGTTTGCTCTTGATGGACCGGAAGCGAGCCTTCAGCCTCTGCGTGGGGGACACGTGTGACAAACACCCAAGACTGGAACTCCATCTGCTCCTCCCGACTTGGACAACCAAAGCCGCGCCTTGCAGCCGGGGTTACACCAAGCTCAGGCCAGGACCGACTTGCCCTGAGCTGGCGTCTCGGAAGGTTCACCGCGCTCAGCGCGGACTTCTCCCCCACACCGCCAAAACAACCAACAAATAGTTCATGTAATTTATGTATCCATGGCTTGAGGTCTGAGGGGTTTGAGGGGAAAGTGGTCCCCCTCAGTCCAACCCTTTCTTTTTCCCCATACTCCGTACGGGAGACTGACTAGCGCAACGGGCCAAAGAGAGGGGGGAAACTGGGAAACCCACAAACCCCATGGGGGTTGATGGGGACCAAACCTACCTCCAACAAGGCCATCGTCACATTATTGGGCGCGTCGAGCATGGGTCACTGGCCGGCTCGGTCGTTCTCCCCTGCTCAATGACGCGGTTGGCTCGAGCGCAACTGTCGGAGCAATCCGGCATTTCCCTGAACACATCGCGAACAACTCGGAACATAACTATAAGAAGCTTGGTTGGCGGTTGTGACGACAGTAGCTTAGTCTGTCAAGGGAGGCAGGCAGGCAACTCTTCTCTCTGTATCAATAATCGCAAAGAAAGAGTCCTCCAGCCCTTGCATCGCCATGGATACCGTCACCAAGACCGGAGACGACTCGTCTCAGCACCACCGAGAGGATGTCGACCAGCTCAAGCACCAGGGCCCCAGCAACGTCAAGGGAGGCGACAGAGCAGCGAACTTGATCGGGGACCAGCAGATTGAGCTCACAGAAGAGGATGTACGTTGTCGAGACTCTAGCACACTCCAGCTTAGAACTGGTTGCATCAACCGAGAGCCAAGACTGACTGTCGCCGCAGAACAAGCGCATCCGCCGCAAGACTGACAAGCGCATTCTTTCAATCCTCGTCTGGGTTTACTTCCTCCAGATCCTCGACAAGTCCGTCCTCGGCTACGGCGCCATCTTCGGCCTCCGCGAGGACTGCAACCTGACTGGTGACCAGTACTCCATGGTCAGCTCCATCTCGGCCATCGCCCAGCTCGCATGGCAGCCTTTCTCGTCCTGGCTCATTGTCAAAGTCCCGCACCGCATCCTCATGCCCTCTCTCGTCTTCGGCTGGGGCGTTGCCCAGGTCTGCATGGCCGCCTGCCACAACTACGGCGGCCTCCTCGCGACGCGCTTCCTCCTGGGACTCTTCGAGGCCGGCTGCCTCCCGCTCTTCTCCGTCATCACCTCCCAGTGGTACCGTCGCGCCGAGCAGCCCATGCGCGTCGCCTGCTGGTACGGCACCAACGGCCTCGCGACCATGTTCGCCGCGGCCGTCTCGTACGGCCTCGGCCAGATCAACAGCAGCATCCACTCGTGGCAGATCCTCTTCATCTTCGTCGGCCTCATGACCGTCCTCTCCGCGCCCCTCGCCTGGTGGTTCCTGGACGACGACATCCCCTCGGCCCGCTTCCTGACAGAGCGCGAGCGCCTCCAGGCCATCGAGCGCCTGCGCGCGAACCAGACGGGCACCGGAAGCAGAGAGTTCAAGTGGAGCCAGGTCCGCGAGGCCGCCATCGAGCCCAAGAGCTGGCTCTTCATCGCCATGGCCATCTGCCTCAACGTCACGGCCGCCGTGACCAACACCTTCGGCCCCATCGTCATCTCGGGCTTCGGCTTCGACAGCGCACGCACCTCGCTGCTCAACATCCCCTTCGGCGCCGTCCAGCTGCTCGTCATCTTCCCGGCGTCGTACCTCGCCCACCGCTTCCGCGTCAAGTCCGTGTTCCTCGCCGCGCTGCTGGCCCCCGTGCTCGCGGGCGCCGTGATGCTGTACCTCCTCGACCGGAGCAGCATCCCGCCGCTGCTGGCCGCGTACTACATGCTGGGCTTCCTCTTCGGCGGCAACCCGCTCATCGTGTCGTGGATGATCTCCAACATCGCCGGCACGACCAAGAAGTCCGTCATCATGTCGCTGTACAACGCCGGGTCCAGCGCGGGCAACATCATCGGACCGCTGCTCTTCAACCAGCGCGACGCGCCGCAGTACCGCCCCGGTCTGACCAAGGTTATGGGAATCACCTGCGCGCTGCTCGCCGTCATCGGACTGCAGGTCGTGAACCTGTTCTTCTCCAACAAGATGCAGGAGCGCAGACGCGTTGCGAACGGGAAGCCGCGCAAGATCAAGGACCTGAGCATGGAGCGCGAGTACGTCGACGCCAGGCAGGAGGACAGCGAGACGGGCGCGCACTTGGGTGAGAATGCCTTCCTCGACCTGACGGACAGGCAGAACGACGAGTTTGTGTATGTGTACTAGAGATGGAGCGATATACCCCAGATAGCGGATACCAGTTTGAACATTTGACCACCATTCAACTACACTAGACCAACTGAGTCGTGAATTCTGTGCAAGCTTGGGATCTCCGCGATCACCAGTCTCGATCAAGCCTCTCCTCGATTCCGCTGACATGCCAGACACCGCCTCTCCCCACGATCCAAAACTCATGCTCCCCGAAAGCGACGTTGACAGCCAGATTCTCACCGCCGCCCACTCTCACAGTGCCGAGTGTGAGCCCGCTGACCGGGTCAATCACATCAACCCCATCACCAGCGCCGGCAAAGATCAAACCGCTCCGCGACACCCTGATGCCGTCGTAAAAGTACGAGATCGGGTTGTTCAGCAGGCGCGGGCTCGTGAGGACCCCGCCAGCAGACACGTCGTACGCGAACATCGCCCGATCTCCGTAGGGGTTCTTCCGGGACACGGGCTTGGACTCCGAGACGCCCGTGTCGGCCAGGTACACGGTCTGCCGGCCGTCCTCGGCGCGGAACACGGCGACGCCGTTGGCGTTGCCCGTCGTAATGTGCACGACCTTGGGCCGCATCGTGGTGCCGTTGACCATGTACACCGTCGGGTTCGTCGGTGGGGTGAACGGGTTTAGGTCGCGCCCCTGCGAGCTGTCAGTCCTCGTGCCAAACTCGCTCCTGGCGAAGCTGAACCTACGGGTCCCGATTTGGAGTCCGTCATCCAAAAGTTCCCCTCCGAGTCGATCTCTAGGTCGTTGAGCCCCATGAACGGCTGCTGGAAGTAGTTGTTCAGCAGCACCGTCTTCCGGAGCGTCACCGGGTCCACCCGGACGAGGGCCCCGGTCTCGTTGTGGCTGCCGTCCGTCACCAGGTGGTAGGCGCCGCGGTAGTAGACGCAACCGTGGGCGTTTAGGGTCGGCGGGTCGGTGGTGATCTTCTTCAGCGTGTTGCTCTTGGTCTCAAGCAAGTACTGCCAGGTATGGGCGCCGTCATCACCACCCGGTGGCCCCCATTCGACGAAGAACAGCTCCTTGGTGTCCTTGTTGTAGCACGGGCCCTCGTGGGGTTGGATAGCCAGCTGCTGGACGTGCTCGACAGTAGCTTTAGGTCCAAAGATTTCGAAGAACCTTTCGTCGTACGCTATGAAGTCTGTGGTGTTGAGAAACTCGTTCCTTGATATCGTCCGTTAACGTTTATCGTCAAGAGGCGGTCCGGGGCGCCTTACGCCTTCTTCAACTCTGGATCACTAGTCTCACCGAGGTGAGGAGCGCTCATCGCTGTGCGGTTAAACGACCCTGACAGAACGGCCACGGAGGGGTCTGTGTAGGAGACGTACGCCCATTTCGCGGGCGTTTCATTGAAGGCTGGAGGAAGGCTCGCTAAGAAAGCATGCGCCAATGACGGCAGGACGATCGTGAGAAGAGAAGCGGCCGACTTCATTTCGAAAGAGAGATGCCTTGCAGAGATGGACTGGAGAAGCACTTGGAAGCTTTCGTGACCTCGTGGGCGACATGGTGGCTTTCAACAAATAGAGTTTTTAATACTGGCCGAGGCCAACTCGAATCTGGACGGGGTGGTCCGTACGTCTTGGGGAGGCCTGACTTGAATCGGACCAATATGCCGCCTTCGCACTGCCCTGAGGGCACACAAAGTCCGCCTACGTAGGCAATATGCGAGATCTTTCTCGTCAGATTCCTTGAATAGAGTGGCTGTCAATGTGGACGAGCGGAGATGATCCGTCGCGGGGGCACAGCACGGTGGGCGGATTCATCCGGGGCCCCAAATCAAAGTCGGACAGGCTGTTCCCCGCTCGCGGAGAAATCCCGTCTTCAGCGGTGGAATAAGACCATCGGAAGTCTCAATTCTTCGGGGTCAACTGCTATATATTCGGTCCCACAGGCTGATGGCGTCCTGATGTCTCTGCCAGGACCGACATAGCTGGCCATCGTTGCCTGTGTGCACATATATTGACACGAATAATGTCATAAGGGCAACGGGTGTGAGTTACTACTCACTTCACTAGTACCTCACAAAGAACTCAAAGTTAAAACACAGAAGAGTGGCAGATGTCAATGTCATTCATCTCATCCACAGGCCATATATGCCGTTCAATGCTCTCCCACGGTAGGCTATAGTCTGCTAATTTGCTCCTTAATCTACCCGCGCCAACACATGACCCAAAGAAACTCAAATAACCATACGCTAATGTTAAACAATATTAATTGAGAGGCATAGTTCAGACTACCTAGTGGGGAAAGAATCTTGAGCTGCTTCAACAAGTCGACTGCTTTGTTGGAAACTCGAAGATGAGATAATTGCGTTTTGGGTACATATAAGAAATGCAGAACGAGTCTGAGGGTCAACTAGAAGGACTAAGCTTCTTCAAATTAAAGGAATAGCTCATTGACAGGTTGAGTATTGTGACTCTCGCCATTTCCGTTCCGTTTGGCGGATATAACAGAGTCTTCCAAGTCGTTTCCATAACGTGACGTTATTCTCTCTGGGCAAGTGGACTGCTGAAGGATCTAGCCCTCAGCACTGACTCGATCTCAAGTCAGGCGCCAATTATGCTAACATTTAGGGGGCCCTGGAACCTAGCTCAGACAGTCCCCGCGTTTTTAGTGACCTGTCAGCGTGGGATCAACAAGGTTACACGGCTTTATTAGTTCGTAGATTTGCCCTGGATTTCCAGAAGTCCGGCTCATCTTCTAGTTCCAATTCCGCAACTTTTGTATTACTGTTCAACGCCAAGAACAGCTGTCGTCGATGGCAACTGATTGACGGAGAAAGAAAAGTTTCGATTGCCCGACGGCCCGAAGGATTTACGGTTGGTTGCCAAAAGTCCCTACTCTACGGTCCGTTATTCCGACCTTTGCGGGTTTATGACTCGACGGACACTCGTAATCAAGCTCACGATGGAAGAACCGCGAAAGGAGAATTGGTGACGTAAAACAGCCCCCAAGCGAAACTCCACTGCTTACCCATTTTCGCCCTCTACCTTCGCGCGATAGTTTGTCGCGAAGGGCCGAACAAAGTTCTAAACTCCATCGCCTGAAACTTGGCAGGCCCAGGATTGCGCTTAATCGCGGCCCTCCGTTGCGTCCCAATTAATCAGCAGTCAACCGCATCATCGGATCATATAAACCCTCAACTTCCAGACCGGAACAAGCAAGCCATCATCGACAATCTCAAACGATCCAACAACACCGCAAAGATAACACCGAAAATGGCTCGCATCCTCATCACCGGAAGCTCCGACGGCCTCGGCGCCGTCGCCGCCAACACCCTCATCAAGCGGGGCCACCAGGTCGTCATCCACGCCCGCAGCGCCCAGCGCGCCGAGGACGCCCGCAAGATCGTCCCCGGCGCCGAGGCCGTCCTCATCGGCGACCTCTCCAAGGTCGACGAGATCAAGAAGGTCGCGGCCGACGCCAACGCCCTCGGCGCCTTCGACGTCGTCATCAACAACGCCGGCCTCTACCGCGGCGGCTACCGCAAGACGGACCTCGACCTGCCCAGCGTGGTGGCCGTCAACGTCATGGCGCCCTACCTCCTCACGGCGCTGATCCAGAAGCCGAAAAGGGTCGTCTACATCTCCTCGGGCCTGCACAAGAACGGCGACGGCAGCTTCAAGGACCCGACGTGGAGGGAGCGTGGGGAGGACGGCTGGGAGGAGAACCAGGCTTACTTCGACTCCAAGATGCACGTCAGCACGCTCGCCGCCGCCGTCGGGAGGCTGTGGCCCGACGTGAAGAGCAACTCGATCGACCCTGGCTGGGTGCCGACCAAGATGGGCGGCGAGAGCGCCTCGGGCAAGGCGGAGGACGGCGTCGAGACGTACGTGCTGCTCGCCGAGGGCACCGGGGCCGGGGACGTGAGCGGAAAGTACTTCCAGCCCGGCGCGAAGGAGGACACGCCGCACGGGTTTACGCAGGATGTGAAGAGGCAGGACGAGCTGTTGAAGCTGTGGGAGGGTATCACGGGGGTCAAGCTGCCTGCGTAAGGCAGAGTATAGCGTAATGAATCGAATCAAACGTAAATGACCCTATATCAAATCCATCCCTTTCGTTCCTCATGTCTCCTATCAACGGATATGTCCAAGTTCATGCGCAATAATCGCCATCTAAACCAACAGCCCTAGAAACCCCGGCCGCTCGCTTGAATCCCTTTGGGGGCCGCGCGGTTACAAGCGGCAACATCGATACGAACTGCGTCTGCGGTGTCGGCGGCAGCTGTTCTAGACGCGGTCCAGACAGGCACCAAGCCCGAGACAAATCCTTCCGCCGGGGTGCGAGACCCACTTTAGTCCGGCCCCCAAGCCGATCTCGGCCCCGGCCGCGCGGAGCAACACCGAGCCCCCGAGCTTTTTGTTTGCCTCTTATTACGGCCACCGGGTCTCGTGACAAGACCTGCAGAGTGATGTCAGTTTTCCATCTCGTAAAACGATACGCCACTAAATGCACACTAGCACTTCCCGTTGCTGGCGGCGAGATGCCGGCGGTTCGGCAGAATGTCTTAGCTGATGACTGGACTGTTAGTGAGCGCGCCGGTCCCCTAGACCAAAGAGGGGAAAACAACGCAGTTAAGCTCATTGGCGAGCTGATAGCGCCCGGGGTTCTCCAAATCCTCCCGTGGGGAGGCGGGTTAGCATTGGCTCTTTTGTTAATCACTCGTTCCTCAGTGGCCATGGGGTGTGGGTGGTACAGGGGTATCGGGGCCGTCCCGGTATTCTCTCTGTTGGTAATCATCCTGCGGGTGTTCTGCGTTTGCTTGCCACTGCCGGCTTGGCTTGATGTGATGTCACGGTCACACCAGCCCGGCCGGGAGGACAAACGGGCCAGCCGTCGGGATTCCATCGGCTGGCATTCAGTGTTCGTCTCATCTACAACTGGTGAAAGCACAGAAGCTCAAGCTCGGTTGGGGAAGTGACAGATGACATCCATCGCGGGGAAACATGCGGCGAGACCTCGGCGCATTCCATCTGCGAAGCTCAGAAGCTTCCTCTAGAGTTGGTGTTTCACTAGGTACTTCCAGGAAGACTGAGAGTGTCTCTCTGTTTGGCCTGTCGTTACTTAGAGACCTGGCTCGTGGCCACAATCCCGCGCTATCTCCACGATCTCGGCAAACTCCCTCGACCCGGCATCGACGGCATCCCCCCGGCCCGGAACCGTCCCTCATCGGCCCAACCAACCTGCCTCATTGTTCACACCCTTTGACTCATGGATAGCCCCGCTCCCCGAGGTAGTGCGAACGGGCATCGCGCCGGCGTCTGGTTCCCGGGGGTATAAGACGCGTGTGCTCCGACGATCCTCCTCCCAGACGGTGCCTGTTGTCTTGCTACAAGCATCGCGAGTTGTCCGCGAGATCACTTCAGCATCATGGAAAGCACCGACAAGACGCATGTCGGCCCCGAGCCCTCCCGCACCGAGCATCTTGAAGACCAGACGCCATGGCACGGCATGTCCGCAGGCCGATACCTCGCGACGCGCTTCACCACGCTGAAGCCGCCGATGCTCAGCGCCCCGAATCCTCTGAAGCTGATCGTCATGATCAACCGCCGCCAGTGGGCGTTCTTCGCCGTCGCCTTTGCCGCCTGGGTATGTATCTACCTCTGAGGTTGCACCACGATGCCATCGTGTCGCTGACGTACCTGATCGCAGACCTGGGACGCCTTCGACTTCTTCACCGTCTCCCTCACCATCACTGAGCTCTCCGAGACGTTCAACAAGTCCAAGACAGACATCACCTGGGGCATCACGCTCGTCCTCATGTTCCGCTCCGTCGGGTCCGTCATCTTCGGCATCGCCGCGGACAGGTACGGCAGGAAATGGCCCTTCATCGTCAACAACCTCCTCTTCATCATCCTCGAGCTGGTAAGCAAGAAGAAAATTCACTCATATTTGTCTGTTCCACATACATCCACCGACCACCCCAGCCCTCCCTCTGATGATTGGCCTCGAGCGGCAACTTCGTGCCGAGAATGCCTGCAGCAGACAAGCTTTCCTCCTCCTCCCCTCCCGTCTTGGCCTGCCCCGTTGGGGAATCCCTGTCTTCCCCCACCACGCCGTCTCAACTCCAGTTCCCCCTCCTCCCTCGGCCTATGCCATGGGATCCCCTCCCTCCCCCTTTGTGTCCAGCTACGCTGTAGTGACGGTGCTAGTGCTAGTGACATCGATAGCATCGACGCTTGTCCTTTCATGACTCTCAACTCTGACGCTCATTGTGTCTTTCTTTGTTCTAGGGAACGGGTTTCTGCCAGACCTACGAGCAGTTCCTAGCATGCCGCGCCCTCTTTGGCATCGCGATGGGCGGTCTTTACGGCAACGCCGCCGCTACCGCTCTTGAAGATCTACCCCAGGAGACTCGCGGGATGATGTCCGGAATCTTACAGCAAGGTGTAAGTCTCGCCTGAAACAGACCCAACGAACTCCTCCCCCTCGTTTCAGCCAAAAAAGACAACGGCCATCACGAGACTAATCTTTCCGCCGATCAGTACGCCTTCGGGTACCTCCTGGCCGCGGCCTTCGCCCGGGGCCTAGTCAACACGACCCCTCACGGCTGGCGCCCCCTGTTCTGGTTCGGCGCCGGCCCGCCCGTCCTCTTCATCGCCTTCCGCCTCATGCTCCCGGAGACCGACACCTTCCTCGAGCACAAGCGCCTTCGCGAGGCCGCGGGCCGCCAGCGGCAGCACACCGACGCCGAAAAGCCCAACGTCACGTCCACCTTCCTGAAAGAAGGAAAGGTCGCGCTCCGCCGCCACTGGCTGCTGCTGGCGTACCTCGTCCTCCTCATGGCCGGCTTCAACTTCATGTCCCACGGCAGCCAGGACCTGTACCCGACGATGCTTACCTCCCAGCTCGGCTTCGACGCCGACCGCGTGACCGTCACCCAGGTCGTCGCGAACCTGGGCGCCATGCTCGGCGGCACGACCGTGGGTTACTGCAGCCAGATCTTCGGCCGGCGGGTGAGCATCCTCGCGTGCTGTGTTGCTGGGGGTGCGCTGCTGTACCCGTACACCTTCGTCTCGTCGTCTGCCGTCGCGGCCGCGGCGTTCTCTGAGCAGTTCTGCGTCCAGGGCGCGTGGGGCGTGATCCCGATTCATCTCATGGAGCTCAGCCCGGGCGCCTTCCGGACGTTTGTCGTGGGCACGTCGTACCAGCTGGGTAACCTTGTGTCCTCGGCCAGCTCGACTATCGAGGCGAGGCTGGGCGAGCGGTTTCCGCTTCCGTCGGAGGGTGCCGCGACGAAGAGGTACGAGTATGGCAAGGTCATCTGCATCTTCATGGGGTGCGTGTTCGCGTACACCATCCTGCTGACGTTCCTCGGGCCCGAGAACTTGAGGCGCAGCTTTGATGTGGCTGACGACGAGGACATGAGGGAGGTCGCTGGGGAGGAGACGATGGAGGACGAGCTGCGCGACCGAGAGGCTAGGACGGGAAGGTTGGGACATGCGGATGAGGAGACGGGGCATCAGGAGAAGTCTGCGACTCACCGAGAGTGATTCCGATGTTACGCGTCCTCGCCAATGGCGCATTAGAATGTCTATAGCAGCACAATGATACCAACGAAGTGTTTCTCCGGCATCTCTCCCGATGTGGGATCCGGTTTCCGGTCCGATCATATGGTTCACGCATACCAACCAGCCGGACCTTTTGCCGGGCTTTCCCGCAACCATGTATCCTTAACCACACGCGACGTCAAGCTGATAATCATCTAGTTTAACATTCTGGCGACGTATCCGAAGGCCAAGACTTACAACACCCGTGAACCCGAACAACCTAGTTGTATGTCCGGACGAGCACTCGGCCGACGCATCCGACCCTTGCAGCTTCCTCCGCCAAGCCGTCAGGAACCGGCCGATTGTCGCATTCGCAAACCGAACACGAGGTGACGAACAGAATCACCATGCAGGAACATGCATTCTGCATCCTGTACGATAGCCACCGACGACCAGAGCTCTACGTCCACGGATAAGCTGTTCCTGCAGCTTCCCCATCCCCCCTTGCCAGTCCTAATCGCGCCTCCCGACCGGGGGATGGTGCCATCTCGCGCCATAGCCGATTGCAATAACCCGCGATCGCCTTTACGGATTCTTATCGCGCGACACGTGAAGCGGTATCAACGGAACCCTGACAGCAGATTTGAGCCATGCACAACGACATTAAGCAGCAAGTGGAAACAGGAATACCAAGCTTGGCAATGTCTTCCGAGGTAGCATCGCGGCACAGCAAGTCATATCGTCTGCTTCCGTCTACCCCTCCCTATGTTCTTGGGTTGCAGACTCGCCATCGTGATTGACACTTTTCCGGTCGACGTCGAGCCGGACTGTCATGGTATTTGGGTCGCGACGACAACATGGAGCATCTCGCAGCTTCAATACGAGAAGGGTCGCCAGGCGACGATTGCTCCTTTGATCAACAGCCAACCTACAACACTCCGTATTGGAATGATCAAAGATGGAAATGGATGGCCTCGTGACCGATAGGTATGCGCGACCTGATCCTGCGCCTGGTTGCAGCGGCCTAGTCGTCCCAACAAGGAAGCTCATTTCGACAACGATGGCGATATCGCCCCAGAAACCTCCGGACTGGTGCTCCCGTATCAGCAATGTAACGCTGCAATGGAGACTCGACGACCTGATCCGTGAAGAAGCGGGCGCCACTTGCGATGGCGGCTGGATATTTAAGAGCTCGGTTTCTGCCGCGGAGGAGATGTGCCTCATATCCAGGATCCAGAGCTTCAAGCGACTACGCATCTTGGTCACCTCCGCAGCCCAAGATGCATCTGCTCAGCATCGCCGGCCTCCTCGCGCTCCCCGCCCTGGGGAGCGCAAGCACCTTTGCTCCGCGCCAGGCCCCCGAGGGCGAGACCAACAACTCCACCGCCCCCGTCGCCCGCAGCTTCATTATTGAGTATGCCCAAGTACGACCTACCCTTTAATCCATCACTCATCACTTCCGCTAACCTCCGCACTGGGCTCGGCCAAGGCCCGCCGCGACGTCGCCCTTGCCTCCGACATCAAGGTCGTCAAGGACTTCGAATCGGACGTCTTCTCGGGCGCGAGCATCGAGACGGACACGCACAACATCGACACCCTGCAGGGCCTTCCCGGCGTCGCGCGCGTCTGGGCCAACACCCGCGTGACTCTGTCACCCGTCGAGGGCCTTCAGGCCATCGAGGAGGCTGCCGCCACGGACTACACGACGCATAATGCCACGGGCGTCAGCAAGCTCCATGAGAGAGGCATCTTTGGCAAGGGCGTCAAGGTTGGCGTCGTCGATTCGGGCACGTGGTACAAGCACCCTGCGGTAAGTCTTCCCCTCCGAGAAACGTAGTGGTTTGGGTGCTGAGTAGAATCGTAGCTCGGCGGGGGCTTTGGTGAAGGCTTCAAGGTCGCTGGCGGGTACGACTTCGTTGGCAATGGCAGTAAGTGACAAAAGCATACCTACGGATACTTGGAGTCTCTGACTGACAGTACAGTCTGGCCGTACGAGGACAAGTCCCCAGATGATGATCCGGAGGACCAGTTGGGCCACGGTATGTGTCCTTGCGAGGCGGAAAGTTGCTCCAGCTAAACAGAAATAGGCACCCACGTGAGTGGAATCATTGCCGGAAAGACCGACTTGTAAGACAGACCAACGTCAGCAAACTTAGACGACAGGCTGGCTGACCTTTTTGTACAGCTGGACCGGAGTCGCTCCAGAAGCTACCCTCTACTCGTACAAAGTCTTTGCCCAACTTGTGAGTTTTGCCTGAGATCAAGCTCTACAAATGCGCTGTTCTGACGATCGCCAGGACGCGACGGACGACGCAACACTCATCGAGTCTTTCCTCAGGGCCTACTCCGATGGCGTAAGCATCTATTCCTATTGAACCGAAGACCTTAAGACTAACAGCCCTTTAAGATGGACATCATCACCGCAAGTATCGGTGGACCCAGCGGATGGTCCACCGGCGCCTGGGCCGAAGTCGCCTCGCGTCTCGTCGACGAGGGCGTCGTGGTCACCATAGCCAATGGCAACTCTGGTGCTGCCGGTCCTTTCTTCGCTTCCAGCGGCTCATCTGGAAAGAACGTCCTCGCCGTCGCGTCGGTTGAGACGGAGACTTACCCGGCCTCACCGTTCGAGCTGACCTTGACCTTGGACGGCAAGACGGAGACCGTCAAGGTGAGCAAAGACCATGATGCATCGGTGCGAAGAGGCTAACACATTCAGGCCGGATACCTCCCATCCACGTACTACTTCTCCTCCGACGTCGTCGACTGGCCAGTCGTCCCCTTGAATTTCGACACCACCGAACCAGCCGATGGCTGCGAGCCGTATCCCGAGGGCACCCAGCGACTGGAGGGCGTCATCCCTCTGGTGCGACGCGGCACCTGCACCTTTGCGACGAAGCAGGCGAACCTCGTCGCGCTCGGCGCCGAGTACATCCTCTTCTACAACAACGACGCACCCATCATCACGCCCGGCACGGACGACGACGTTGGTCTCATCGCGTTGATCACCGCCAAGGCTGGCGCCGCTATTATCGAGACCGTCAAGGCCGGCGGGAATGTCACCGCGGACTTCTCCTCCAACCCCGAGGAAGTCGTTGGTCTGGAGTATCCGGCCGGCGGCCGGCCCAACACCTTCACCTCGTGGGGTGGGACGTATGATCTCCAGATCAAGCCTGATATTGCTGCCCCTGGTGGCCAGGTGAGTGCATGCGCGATCCAACGCAGTGATGATTCCAAATGCTGACCTTGGCGCAGATCTTCAGCACTTACCTCGACAACACCTTTGCGCTCCTCTCCGGCACTTCCATGGCCACTCCGTACGTCGCAGGCGTCGCCGCCCTCTACATCAGCGCCCACGGCGGCCGATCCGTGCATGGTGAGTCGATCATCAACCAACCCACTTCTCCCTGAAAATTCCTGACATCCTGTATCCAGGCAAGGGCTTCGCCAAAGCACTGCACCAACGCATCATCTCCAGCGGAACCTCCCTCCCTTGGTCGGACGGCACCGCCACCGACTACGGCTTCTCCGCCCCCGTCGCCCAGGTCGGCAACGGCCTCATCAACGCCTTCAAGGTCGTCATCTACAAGACCGACCTGACCTTTGAGAAGATCGCCCTCAACGACACGCACTACTTTAGCCGGTACCACGACGTGACCGTGACGAACAACGGGGACAAGGACGTCAGCTACAAGTTCTCGTACGAGGCGGCCGCCGGCGTGGAGATTCTCGGCTGGTTCCCCTTCCCCGAGCCGTGGGGCGGCGAGAGGCGCGTCAAGAGCTTCTCCGAGCTGACGCCCAAGAGCCTGCCCGTTGCGGTCTCCGTGCCGAGGGACTTTACGCTCAAGCCGGGCGAGAGCAAGACTGTCAGGTAAGTTTCACGGGCCCTGAAATTAGGTCCTTTCAGTCACTGAATTCGGCAGCGTCAACTTCCCCAACCCCGACACACTGGGCTGGACCTCTTCCGCACTGCCGCTCTACAGCGGCAAGGTCATCGTCTCCGGAAACAACGGAGAGCAGCTCTCCGTGCCCTACTTTGGTGAGTGCCCTGACATCAGTTTTGTCGAATTGGGTCCACTAACGCCACGTGAAGGACTCGGCGCAAACCTGAAGGCTGAAGTGAGCCCGATCTACCGTCCCTCGTACCCTTTCACAACTCAACGAGACTAGTAAGTAGAATACCTCACACCGGAACGAATAAATCTAACAGTCGACAGCGTCTACTCCTTCAACCTTGACAGGTTCAACCCAGACTTCCCCATCATCTACTCGAAACTCGTCTGGGGAAGCAAGGAAGTCCGATGGGACGTAAGCAACGCCCCCGCCGACCAGATGTGATCCACAGCTGACCACCCGACAGATATACGAGCCAGGCTGGACCGAGCGGCAGTGGGAGTACCCGCCCGTCCCGGGCAAGAACGGCTACATCGGCCCGGCGACCAGCCACGTCGTCGCCGGCAGCGTCTCCTACTTCGACCCGGACCTGTACGACCCGGACGACACGTGGACGTACCCCAAGGTCGACGTGTACCGCAACGCGCAGACGCAGGCGTCGTACCACGAGTTCTGGTGGTTCGGCAAGCTGGGCAACGGTAGCCAGATTGAGCTCGGCAACTATACGTGAGTTGTTTCTGGGTTTTCGCAAGTTGACTGTTTCTAACCACTTTCTTGATGACAGCATGCGCTTCGCTACCCTTAAGCCTTTTGGTAACCCCCGCGCTGCCGACAACTGGGACGTTTTCAAGACGCCCCAGATCCAGGTCACTGGCAAGTACGAGAGAAGGGGTTGAGTACCGTGAAGATTCTTTCAGACAAGGCGGTCCGCTCGCACCCAGGGCTTAGGATAAGTGACGAGGTCTCTGTATCGAAACCGTAGAAGCTTTAACTCTTCCAAACTTTGTCAAAATTCACTCTATTTATGCCTTGTCGCCTCAAGCTAGGCATTCCTGATATCCCGCTCTGCTAGGCCACCTCGTATCTCCGGCCGGGCCGGCCCCGACATATGTTCAACGGGGCCGGCTGTAGCTGTCACGTCCCTATGGACACACTCAGGTAAATACCAAGGCAAAAGCATTCGTATAACCATCCTGGCGCCAGCCAAGACCGTGTGATCGTCGCGTCGTTGACGCATTACGAAAAGTCCGATATCGCCGGCGCCGGTGGGATACCCACTTAACTCCGCATATCCCTCGGCGCCTTCTGAGACATACGCTCTCTTCTCCAACCTACACAAGCGCGCGATTTGGCCTCCCACTGGACGAATCACGGAGGTCGGGTTGACGGCGCCGGTTCATGGGCCTTGCCTCGCGCCCTCCCGCTCGCTATTATATGACGAGCCTTGGCTTTCTTCGCGATCGCGTTGGCGATGTTACTCTGGCAGGCGGAAGTAATTCTCAAGAAGGAGCATTCTCCGTGCGGGGAGAAGTTGTCCAGGGTGAAGTTCCATTCACACATGACGTGTACCAAAGATTTATGTCAACCATCAGACCACTACCCGTTTATATAAAGGTGGCTTGCCTCCCCGCAGTCTTGGGTTCGGGGTCTTTGCCGTTAACCATGACCGAAGCCGAACCCGTCCCAGTCATCATGGCCTCCGCAAACCCCGCCAAGATTCTGCTCAAGAACGGCGTCCTCCTCGTGCACGGCGAGAATGACAAAGCGACGCCCCAACGGTCGGATCTCCTCGTCGAGGGAGACCGCATCGCCCAGATCGGCCAGGACATCGACGTCAGCGGCAGCGACGACGTGAAGATCCTCGACTGCGAG
Organism: Colletotrichum brevisporum; assembly: GCA_030770045.1. Taxonomy (NCBI): domain Eukaryota; kingdom Fungi; phylum Ascomycota; class Sordariomycetes; order Glomerellales; family Glomerellaceae; genus Colletotrichum; species Colletotrichum brevisporum. Next base: position 9,020,505 of record JAUGSI010000001.1, on the reverse strand, counting down.
GGCAAGATCGTGTCCCCGGGCTTCATCAGCACCCACCACCACGTCTGGCAGACCCAGCTCAAGGGCCGCCACGCCAACCACACCCTGCTCGAGTACCTGCCCCGCGGCAACTACATCGGATCCCTCATGACAGCCGAGGACGTGTTCTGGGGCGAGCTCGGGGGCGCCCTGGAGGCCGTCGACGGCGGCATCACCACCGTCGTCGACCACGCGCACAACAACGTAGGCCCGGAGTTTCGTGAGTCTTTTGCTGCCCATCAAAACAGATAGTCTGCTAATTGTCCCAGCGCCTACCATGATCCAGGCCCTGGCCGCGTCCGGCATCCGCGCCGTGTACTGCTACTGCGCGCCCCGAAAGGTAACCTGGAAGCCCTTCTCGCCGACAGATGACTACACCTCCCCAGGCGTCCTCGAGGCGTTCAAATCCCTCGCCGCGCAGGCGCCCTTCGGCGACGGCCGGATCCAGCTCGGCTTCTCGATGGACAACATCTGGCTGCCGGCGGACCAGATCAAGCCCCTCTACGCGGGCCTGCGCGCCGCGGGCGCCAAGGTGATAACAACCCACTCCTGCGGCGGGCCGACCTTCGGCTCCGGGCCCTCCGCCGCGCAGATCCTCGCCGGCCACGGCCTCCTCGGCCCGGACGTGATCATCTCACACGGCAACTTCCCGCAGGACGGCGACGCGGCGCTCGTCGCGGGCGGCGGGGCCTGGATCTCCACGACGCCCAACACGGAGCTCCAGATGGGCTGGTCGCCGCTCGTGCTCCTTCCCGAGTTCGAGGCGAGGTCCAGCCTCGGCGTCGCCACGCACACGTGGGGCAGCGCGTTCATGCCGGGCCAGATGCGGCTCGGGCTGCAGCACGCGCGCCACGAGCGGCAGGCGGAGCTCCGGAAGGAGGGGCGGTGGAGCCGGAGGACGGGGATTAGTGCTGAGCAGGCGTTCAACCTCGGCACCGTCGCGGGCGCGCGCGCGGTCGGGATGGCGGGGGAGCTCGGGCAGATCAAGGTCGGTGCCAAGGCGGATCTGGTCGTGTTCGACACCGGGAGCACGTCGATGTTCCCGGCCGCGGAGGAGGACCCCGTCGCTGCGATCGTGTTGCATTCGAGCGAGAGGGACGTCGAGACGGTCATCGTGGGCGGCGTGGTCAGGAAGGAGGGCGGGAAGCTGCTTCCCGTGTCCGTGACGAACAATGTTCACGGAGCGAAAGACCTCAGGCTGGAGGGGAAGGAGCTTGAGTGGAAGGAAGTTGCGAAGAAGATGTTAGAGAGCCGCAAGAACATCATCGAAAGGCAAGACGGCATCGACATGGACGCAGCTGAGGAGAGCATTCTCAACGCCTGGGGCTTTAACCTGCAGGCATTGGTCGACTAGACTGCAAGGGAGCTAGATCCTGTGAAATTACCTCAAGCTTGAAAGAGTTTCAGTTTTGATCTCATGAGCGTGTACATCCATCATCATCTCATTCATGAATGTAGGTAGTTGCTTTCCTTGTACCTGCCCTCTTTTGCCCTTTCGACCGACATATGTTGTTGCCTTTTTGATGAAAACTATCCTTTAGGAGCTTCTTTCTTGCTTGAAATCGCGTCTTTGTTTACCTCGATTAACCTCTCCAACATCAGCCAGCCTCGACAAAATCCAACAACTTCATTCCATCTGCTAGCCCCCGCAAACATTAAAGACCCAACCAACATTATCACTCAGTACCCAGTTATCATAATGGACTCTACTATACCCACCCCCGAGACAGTCGAAGTTGAAACTCTCACTACAACAACTCTCACACTCGCTCCATCCACAGCTCCCCAGGAAGACGTTCAAGAAATCGAGCCTATCATCCTCTACAGCCACACCACCCCTCTGCATAATCTCGAGATCAAAAACGCCCCAGTTATTTGGATCAACGGCTTCCCCGGAACCGGCAAGCGAACCGTCGCCCTCAAACTCCTCGACCTCATCGGAAGCGACGAAGCCACCCTGGTAGACAACCACCAACACATAGACAAAGTACACCTCTCCCGCCGCCACCCATACTACTGGCACGCCCGCCACGCCGAGCTCTCCAAGGTCTTCCAAACCCACGTCCTCGATCAAAGCACGCTCTCCAGGGCCGTAATCTTCACCGACTTCCAGTCCGACTCCGCCAATGGCTTCGACGCGGCAATGGAGTACCTCCAAGCCGCCAGACAAGCACGCAGACCGTTTCTCCCCGTCTCCCTGACCTGCCAAGAAGACGAAAACGTCCGCCGCGCGACGGACCCGTCCCGCTGCTGGTCCGAGGACGGAACGAGGAGCATGGACAAGCTCACGGACGGGAGGGCGGTGCGTCGCGTGAGGCGGCTTCCGCTGTTCGACTTTAATGAGGTGTCCTACTACGAGGACGTCAAGATGGACGGGCTGGTGATCGACGTCACGGAGCTGCGGCCCGGGGAGGTTGCGGCCAAGATCATGGAGAGGTTTCGGGCCGTCTAGATCGTGGACGTAGGTAGGGCTGGGAGGAAGAATTTTCAGCCGATTCAACACAGCGAGATGATGGGAGCAGGCGCCTTCAAGTTAGAATCGAGAAGTTGAGCGATCCCCAGCGTTTACCTTGGCAAATTACTCCAATCATTATCCCCTTAATCAAGTCTAACTTCATCGGTGATTCGAAAACTGCCATCGATGCATCAGGAAGGGCTTGCGGCGGCCCTATAACCTCGGCCCAAGCCCTTCATCTCCGTCTCGCCACGACCATCACAAAACGGAGGCCTGGGAATGGTACAAGGCAAGGAAGAACCCCTGACCTCGGAGCAAGTCAACCAGGGCATCATCACCTCTCATGGAGTCGAGGCCAGGGCGGGTGCCAAGAGCTCGGCGGGAATTGCTCAACTCAACGCATCCATCCCATCCAGACAGCTTGCTCCCAGGTGATGGATGCATCTACAACTCAATCGATCGACAATGCGATGATGCCGGTTGAGTTTTGAAAATTCAGCCCAGACCCTTCCAAGCAACAAGCAAATCGAAACTTGGGTAGTGCCAACAAACCAAGCCTGCAACCCGGAGGCAAATCAGTCGAGTTCGCAGTGTTGGCTGGATGCAGATCCTTGTCGCGACCAAGGCCCCGAAGTACCAAACACCAAACACCAACAGGACGCAGCAACGCGGGGGGTAACAACCGAGATTTTTCAGGGGGATCCGTCACGGCACAGCAAATTAATTTCGACGACATATAAGGAGAGACGGTGCCTGGTGAGCAGGGAACTGAAGGCCCTGGCTTCGTTTTCATGAATCGACACAGCGACACCCCGATATGTTTTGGAGACGCGGTCGAGACGCCCCCGACGACGGCCTTACGGCGGCTTCAGGGGCAGGATTACACGACAACATCCGAACGACCGGGAACGAACAACACGAACCTCTGGTAAAAGAAGAGACCCGATCCGCAGCGTCCGAGAATGAGAAGTCGGCCGCCCAAGCGTCGACGACATGGCCGCCCGGCCACTCGCCCGAGAGCAGCAAGCCGCCGAGCCTCCGACGCGACCGCGAGGGCCGCCACTCGGCCCTGAAGCCATGGCTCCCGGAGATAGCGCTGCTCGTCGCCGCGGCCGGGCTGCTCGCCGCCCTCTTCGCGGTGCTCTGCTCGCAGAACGGCAGGCTGCAGCGCGACTGGGGCCTGCCCATCACGCTCAACTCGCTGGCCAACCTGCTCTCGACGCTCTTCCGCGGGGCCGTCGTCGCCGTGGCGGCGGAGGTCATCTGCCAGGCCAAGTGGACGTGGTTCTGGTCCGACCGGCGCTCGGCCCGGCGGATGGCGGACCTGCAGCGCTTCGACGCCGGCAGCCGCGGGCTGCTGGGGTCGCTGCAGCTCGCGAGGACCGTGGCGCTGCGGAGCCCGTCGACGCTCGTCGCCGTCTTCGTCATCGTCTCGTCGTTCGCCGTCGGGCCGTTTGTCCAGCAGGCCATCAAGACGCGCGAGGGAACGGTGCAGGTCGACAAGAACGCAATCATCTCGACGGCGCAGCCGGTCAACATTTCGGACTGGTTCTTCAAGGAAGCCACGACGTCGAACCGCAGCGAGGGAGTTTCCATCGACTATTACCTGCGCTCGAGCACGTACATCGCGTTGCAGACGGCGCTCCAGAACCCGCGCGGTGACGACTCGTCCGTCGCCTTCTCCTGTCCGACAGGCAACTGCACCTTCTATGGGCTCAATTCGGGGGAACCGGTCGAGTCTTTGGACCCCCCCGGGGAGGTGACGCACGTGACGACGGGCATCTGCGACGTCTGCACTGACGTGAGCTCCCTCATCGCCCGGGACCGGCCGCCGCGTGCCAGCAGCAAGTTGCGGATGACGCTGCCGAACGGCATGGCGCTTAACACGTCGGAGACGCTTACGGGCATGGTATTCGAGTCTGGGGACCTCTCTTGGGCATCCGGGACCATGTCGCCGCGGGCGCGGGGCCTGGCCCGGGACGCTCTGTCCAATATCACGATGCTCACGACCGTGAGCCCGAGCGGCGGGTCGTACCAGGACAAGCCCATCGCCGTGTCCTGCTCGCTTTACCTGTGTCTGCGGAGCTTTTCTGGCATCGTGGAGGGCGGCAGCCTCACGGAGGAGCTTGTCTCGTCAGAGCCCATGGTACTTAACGAGAGGTACGAGGGCGACAATCCCTACAAGAGCCAGGGCAGCTTCGTGGCGGTCAGGTCGCCGTGCGTCGTCAACGGACGGGAGTTCACGGCGGCAGACATCGCCGGAGGAGAGAATCTAAGGTGGTACGAGGGCAATAGGCGCTGCGTTCACTCGGTCGGATGGGCGCTCGCGAAGGAGCTGGGGCGGTTCTTCGACGGGGTTTTCAACCAGACGTGCGAGTGGCAAATACGGGGTGGGGAAAGCCTGCGGTGCCGCGAAAACTTCTGGCTCTCTGAGTTCTGGCACCGCGGCCAGGCGAGTGCGGCCACGATCTCTCAGCGGGTGTCGTGGACGGCGGACGCTCTGACGAGCCAGCTGCGACGCGGGCTAGGTCGGGCGGAGGGGTCTGACTCGAGGGTGTCGGGACGAGCGCTCGAGTACGCGACCTTCTTCGTCATTGACCTGGAGTGGCTTCTGTTGCCAGCGCTTCTATTGCTGCTCGAGGCGGCACTGCTGGGGCTGATGATCGGTCGGAGCTGGCGGTGCCGCGGGGAGGAGGCCGTGTGGAAGAGCAACATCCTGCCGCTTTTGTATTACCGAGACCGACTTGCGGGAGTCGCAGAAGATGACGGCGACTTGCGGCCGTTGATGACGACGCAGGAGATGGGGAAAGACGCCGAGAACGTGCCGGTGAGGTTCTCGCGATGGCGGGAGGAGGGCTCTGAAGACGGGATGAGGCTGCGCCGGATTGTGAGATGAGAGCAGTCTGAGTCGTACTGAATGGTAATATGTCTTGAAAAGAATCGTTCGGAGCGTGTCCGTCGTTGTATTTGCGAGCGTTGAGGACGTCGCCGTGATCCGGGAGGAATCCGCAGAGCCGGAGGTCGGAACGGGGCGGGGTGGGACATCGGGCTTAAGCGTCAAAAGGGTATGGGTATCCATGTACGAGGCTTTATGCATACAGGCGATATATGTAGATGTACCGAATCGGGCCCACATCTTCTCGTCTCAGTGCAGTGAGGCGGGTATCAGTACACGTATCGCGATATCATGCGTCGTGATTCAACAAGACTCGAACTCGAAACTCATCAGAAGCGGCAGCCAGATGCCAACGTCGATATTGAACGGTAGAAGTGTCTTGTCGAACCGTAAGCCCGAGAACATGACGCCGCTCCCCAAGGTACTCTGCCTCCACGGCGGGGGCACGTCGGCCAGGATCTTCGGCATCCAGCTCGCCCGGCTCACCCGCGAGCTCTCCACCCACTTCGAGTTCGTGTACCTCGACGCGCCGATCAAGACGGGCCCCGGCCCCGGCGTGCTTCCCTTCTTCGAGGGGTGCGACCCGTTCTTCCGCTGGGTCAGCGACGACCCGGCGACCCCCGCGGCGGAGTTCCAGGCGCAGAAGGACCGGGTGATTACGCTGCTCAAGGACTTTGTGCGGGAGAAGGGCCCCTTTGTCGGTCTTGTCGGCTTCTCACAAGGCGCGCGGGCGGCGGCAAGCCTTCTTCTCGAGCATCAGCGCGAGCCGTTTTTCGATCGGAAGGTGTTTGGGCTCTTCATCTGCGGGACTTTCCCGCCGTTCGTGCCGTGCGACGACGTCGAGATCACGGCGCCGACGGTCCACGTGATCGGGCTCGAGGACCCATGGGAACCGGATAGCGAGGAGCTGCTCGGGCTGTGCGCGAAAGACGGCCCGCGCAAGGTCGTGAGGTTTCCTGAGGGGCACCACCTGCCGACGTCCAAGGAGACGATCGCGCAGATTTCGAAGCTGGTGCTGGGCATCTACAGGGAGAACGTGGCCTCGGCTGAAGGCACGGAGTCTCCGCGTTGAGCTGGCCTTGAAGGCGGAATTGGACGACGAATAGACGGCATGATTGGTACGAGATCAAGAGACTTGTGTAGATGTGCATGCGTGGGTGCATTCGGTGTATATGGGCAGAATACATAGACAGATACATATCACTCAGAGGGCTGGACGGGAATCGAACCCCGTGCGTTGTTTGAAGACGTCCAACTCGGGCCTCAGGCCTCACCCAAGTGGCTTGCAATTAGAAACACGTGCTTGGAAGACGTTTGACATTCGGCAGGAGCATTCCTGGTGATGGAGATACCGCGACTGAGACCCGATGGCTTGGCGTGGCATCCAATGGCAGTGCGGCATCCACCTGGTACTTGTCCTTCAACCAACAGCGAGGGAAGGAGCATCGCGAACTGGCGCCAACAGCGCGTGGCAGCCAAGTTTTTGGCTTGAGCGCTGTGGGGTCGTCCAAATGCCTCCTAGCGCCAAGAGATAGTGGGGTCTTGCACTAACAGTGTTGTGAGATATCTAGTGTTGTGAATGCTAAAGCGGTACGTATCCCCGGCCGTGCACAAACATGCCCCGCTGTCGGTCGACGTCACTGACACCTCCGGGGGCAGGAGCTCAAGCTCCTTAGGTCCTGCCTCCCGTCCTCCCCTGAGCACCCAGCAAAACAAGGAAGGAGAAGATGCGGTGGTGACCACTGCGCGCCGTCACAAGTCCAGTTCTGGTGTCGCCGGCTTCTTCCTTTCAACTCTTCCACTTTCTGCACTCTGGGCCTCTTCTCGAGAAGATTGAAGACGTTCATTGTTGATCGGCATCAACTGGAAGCTCGGCTCTCGACCAGTCTCCACGACGGCGACGGCGATCTGGAAGCAAACAGGCACAGCGACGACACACCAGAGTCAACCACGAAGCGGACACCATGGCGAAGTTCGGTTGGGTCTCTCGTATGATCGGCTGGGATAGGCACCCTAGCAGACACCATCATGACTTTCGCTCCGACTGGATCCGCGACGACCGCAGGCGCCGTAATTCCTTCTTCTGTCGACCATTGGCCCTCCTCTGCTAACACAATCGCGTCCCAGTTCTCCCGCAGTACCGCACCGAGCACCTCGAGTCCGCGATCCCCGCCCCCGAAGTCACAAAGATTGCCCTGAAGCTGCGCCACCTGATCGAGCTGGCCGTGCCGTGCGAGCTCGACGAGGACGAGATCACGAGGGCCCACAGCAAGATCATCACCACAAAGGTCATCAAGGCCGCCAAGGAGGCTGGCGGCTCCCACTACGGCTCCTGCGTCGTCTTCTGCCTCATTGTCTGCAAGCGGTGGTTCAAGCACCAGGCCCTCGTCGAGCTCTGGGACGCCGACCTGCACGCCGTCCGCGCCGTCGCGTGCGAGGTCATTGCCAAGCAGATGTAAGTTGGGCAACCCCTCGGTCACTGTTTTGGCGACGAGATAAAACAAATGCATACAAGGCCAACGCTGACGAACGGCACGCAGAATCGAGACCGAAGAGGACATCAACTACCTGATGCACTCGGTGCTCCTCCGCCGCTACTCCATCATCGTCGACGGCGAGCCCACGCCCCCCGCCAACGTCATCGAGAAGGCCGTCGACCTGCACGCCGTCAAGATCATCGGCTCCTCGGGCTACCAGAAATGCATCTCGTACCTCTGGAAGGGCTGGCTCGTCCAGGACGAAGACGACCCGTCCGTCTTCGTCGACTACAAGGACAAGGACAACACCAACTTCGTCGTCCACATGGACCCCGACCGCATCCGCGCCCCCATGTACCAGAACGCCACGCAGGTCCTCATCTCCTTCATCTACATCGGCCTCTACACGGCCGTCATCAACTCGGTCAACAAGAACGGCGAGCTCGACGGCGCCGAGGTGCTGCTGTACATCTTCACGCTCGGTTTCATCTGCGAGGAGCTCACCAAGTTCTGGAAGGCCGGCTACCACATCCTGGGCTTCTGGAACGCCTTCAATGGCGTCCTCTACTCGCTCATCAGTGTGTCGCTCGTCATCCGCATCGTCGGCCTGACGCACCACGAGGGTGATGAGACGCGCGAATTCTACAACAAGCTGAGCTACAACTTCTTGGCATTCAGCGCCCCCATGATCTGGTCGCGACTGCTACTGTACCTGGACAGCTTCCGCTTTTTCGGGGCCATGCTCGTGGTGCTCAAGGTCATGATGAAGGAGTCGGTCATCTTCTTTGCCCTGCTGATAGTGTTGGTCATCGGCTTCTTGCAGGCGTTTATCGGCCTGGACTTTGCAGATGACTGGGTCGCGGACGACGTCACTTTTATCCTGCAGGCCATGGCGAACGCTGTCATGCAGAGCCCCGACTTTGACGGGTTCGACCAGTTCTCGCCGCCTTTCGGCATCATCCTCTACTACTGCTTCACGTTCATCGTCATGGTCGTCTTGCTCAACATCCTGATCGCGCTGTACAACTCGGCGTACGAAGACATTTACGACAACGCCAACGACGAGTACCTCGCGCTGTTCGCGCAGAAGACGATGCAGTTCGTGCGGGCGCCCGACGAGAACGTGTACATTCCGCCATTCAACCTCCTCGAGATGCTGGTCATCTGCCTCTTCTGGTGGATGCCGAAGGCGCAGTTTGAGAAGATGAGCGACGTGATCATGGGCATCATCTACTCGCCGGTGCTGGTAGTGGCAGCGTGGTACGAGACGCGCACGGCGGGTGAGATAAGGGCCAACCGCGCTAGGGGCGAGGAGGACGACGACACGATCGAGGAGTGGGAGCAGATGATGGACCAGGTGGACTTTGAGGCCGACGGCTGGAATAAGGTGTGCATGAGCGCCAAGACGAACATCGAGGTCGACCCAACGATCGCCGAGGTGCAGAAGCTGCGCGGCGAGCTGGAGGAGCTCAAGAAGATGCTTGCAGACGTGAGCAAGGCGGTCGTTGGGGGCAACGGCCAGGCGACCTCGTCCAGCCTCATCGAGCTGGAGGGACCCGCCGAGACGCAGAGCGGCAAGAAGAAGAAGAAGGGAAAGGGCAAGGGCAAGAAGAACAAGGAAGACAAGAAGACGAGCGGAGGCGCGTCGGGATCGTCGAGCTCCAGCGAAGATGAAGAGTGAAGAGTCTTCATCTGACGGGTGCTCGGTGTCCGTCTGCGGCCGGCGCGCGTCCGCCTATCATCCGTGTCATTATGTGTGTTTCTATTACCATTGTGTGCACATGTTACGGGCCTCAAAGAGCAGCAAGTTAGTCGGAGGGTTTGTTTGGATTTGGATTTTTTTCTCGTCGACATTGGCTAATCGGGGAGCGAGTCAGGAAAGCAGTGGCGTTAGGCTGCCTATGCTTGTCAGATTGGATCGACGAGTTAGCAACCATTACCAATATCACGACTTTGATGACAAGGTGCCAAGGCGATGGGCAGAGGGATCCGTGGGCCTGGGCGGACTATCGACTCTCTCTCGACTCGTGACTATTGACTGTTGCAGTTTTTGCTCTGAAAAGGCAGTGCCCAGAGCGCGCAAAGGTCCGACTGGTGTTACGACCCGTTGGTTAACAGACCTCTGACGGTCGGGTCCTACGCGAGACGGGGCTGTGGTGGTTTAGTGTTGGTGCGGCGGGGCGACGATGGGGGCATGTCATTGATGATTGCAGTGTACCTGTGTGTCTTTCCCAAGGAGGACGCTGCATGCGAGCAACACCCCAGGCGCCTGTGGACCACTGTAAAAAAGAGGGCATCGTGGATGGGAGGCTAGGGGAACCTTAATCACAGCCCTGGGACAGCTTCTTTTTGACATCCCGAGCTGGGGATAGCGGCCACCTCGCTAAGCATTCTGGCGTATTGCTCGTATCCAGGTACGCCTATTATGGCTGTCAATGGCCTGCTAGCCATCGTACAGTGTACCTATAACTACAGAGCGTAGGCTGTTAGTGCTGACCGAGACACCCCTGTAATCCGCCAAAATCTCGAGACGTTTTAGAGTTTCCGTGGCACCCCAGCGCCCCTCCTCTGCTAACCCAATCACCTTCTCCCTTAAGGAACACTCGGCACGCCTTAGCGAGAAACGCCAACCGCCGTCCACTGTAGATATTCCCCCAGGCCCCCCTGTTTTGGTTTGGGACGAACGGGTTTTGGCTTTGTTTCTGATGGTTGTTAACGGGAGGGGGGTCGTTTGGCGGTATGAGTGGCTGCCTCCTTTCGTGTATGGTGAATCCGATGACAATGCCATTCATTCCAACTTGACCATGGTTACAGAACACTAGGCGACTACGCGGACATGCCTCTGTTACCCCTGGCGCTTACCCGGCAGGATTTTCGAAACGCGATCCGAACATTGGCGCGGGACGACGGCACCATGGTCCTTTGGCCCCCCTTGAACTTGAACTGGCATTAGGTTGCCGTCGTGCCGTTTTCCGGGGTCAAACAGAGAGAGACTCGATAGACTTGGTTGTCTGACTTGACTGTGTGGGCTCTCGGACGCTTCCTTTCCCCTTGGACCTTTGCCATACAAACTGAAGCCTCGATGCCCCCTCCCCTGTCATGTCATTGCCATGACAGACCCCCCATCCCAACGCTAATTTCAAGTTCTTTCGTCCGAGGAAAAGAAGGAAAAGCTTGGCCTGCAGCCTGGGTGCAACCTCGGACTGTCAGATCGCCCCGGGTGTTGGAGAAGTATCCATGCCCGCTGCAGAGCACGTCGGAGTCCCAACTCACACCGCACTATCGCGTTCCTTTTCTCGTCCTCGATAGGTATTGGTAGACTCAGCCTCGAGACGTTCCCATCTGTCAGACTTGTCATGGACAGACTCGAGGCCCGAGCCAATGAAGCTAACCGCCTTCTGCCCCCCCCCCCCCCGTGATGGCGCCGTTTGGGAGGCCGCCACACGCGGCAAGCCCTGCTTCCGGGTCTTCCTGGGCCTGTCGAAGGAGGACCCTGGTCTGGTATAGCGTGAGTAAGAAACATCATCTCGTCGCCCGGGGGTGGCTGTCTTGGTGCCGTTACAAGGGGGGGGGGGGGGGGGGAACGGGCCAAGAGGAAGGGGAGGGTCCCAAACCAAAGTTGTTTCTCTAGTCTCTGGAGTATCCATCAGTGCCTGGGTTGCCTCGTGGGCATGGCGTCTCGGGAGAGGCAAAGCCGTCTTGACACTTGAGTCTCAAGTTGTATAAGAAGAGGAGACATCTTCTCTTCCAACGGTGGTTTTGTTTCTCATCATCAACACACTCATCCATCTCACACATCAACCACAGAAACATCCACCAAACCCGCTTACACATCATCACCCGTCTCCTCAACAACCAAAAACAAACAACCATCAAAATGCACGCCCAGACCCTCCTCGCCCTCCTCCCCGCCGCCGTCATGGCCCAGTACGGCTACGGCAACGAGGCTGCCGCGGCCACCACCTCCGCCTCTTCCGCTACTGCTTCTTCCGGCAGCAGCATCGCCGGCGTCCACGTCGTCAAGGTCGGCGACGGCGGCCTCACCTTCTCCCCCAACGAGATCAAGGCCGCCGTCGGCGACGTCGTCGAGTTCCACTTCTACCCGCGCGCCCACTCCGTCGCCCAGTCCTCCTTCGACAAGCCTTGCGAGCCGCTCGCCAACGGCACCACCACGGGCTTCTTCAGCGGGCCCGTCGCCGTGTCGTCGGGAGTCGGCGCCGAGGTCTTCACCGTCGAGGTCAAGGACGAGAACCCCAAGTGGTTCTACTGCGCCACCGCCCAGCACTGCCAGGGCGGCATGGTCGGCGTCATCAACGCTCCGTAAGTTCTTCTCTCTGGATGTGGATATAAGGACTGTCTCGACTAACATCCTCCGCAGCGCCAACGGCCAGCGCACCGTCGAGCAGTACGCCCAGGCCGCCGCCGCCGCCGCCCAGAACGTCGCCCCCTCGTCCACCGGCGGCGGCAGCCTCGGCGCCGCGGCCACCGCCCCGCCCAGCTCCGCCTCCGGCGCCCCGTCGTCGACCGCCTCCACCCAGCCCAGCGCCGGCATCGAGGCCCGCGGCGACGTCCGCTGGGGCCTGCTCAGCCTCGGCATGGCCGTCGCTGGTGTCTTTGGCGGGCTCCTCATCTAAGGAGTTGTCTCATCTCTCTCTCTCTCTCACGTCTCTTCTTTTTAACGGATCACAACTGCATGATGGCACAACCGGCGGTTCTGGTTGGGGGGGTTTTCCACGGCTTTTTATATACCAATTTGGTGCATCAACAGACTTTCGTCTCTATCTTATGAGGATGGAGAGGACTGGTCTGGGTTTTGGAGCGAAAATATTCTGCTGTACAAAGTACCAAAAACTGTTAAGAGTTTGATTTTTGATTTCTTTTTACATAGTCTGCGAGAGCTGCGCTTCGATAAAAGACTTGATACCTTTTTCAATATTTGTCCAATCCATCGTGACCTTGAAGAGCATCAGAAGCAACTCTGAGGTGGATGAGTTCGATAAGGTCGCGCAACGTAAACGGCTGAATGATTCCCTCTTTATTTACTAAAAGGCAAATGAGCCCAGTACACGGCTAAACTATGGTCTGAAATGTTGTGTTGAAGATAGGTAGATTCGCAAGTCCTCGAGGGGGCTCCGGGCTGACCATCTCCCAAGTATCGGAGCTACGGCGTACGGGCATCGCCGCCCCTCACATCACCACATGTCCAAGAACCTCGCACTCCCAGTGCGCCTCGATGCTCTCTTGCACATACGGCGCGTCCCTAGACTTCTCGGGCGCCTTCCAATCTCGCCTCATCATCCGGTAGCTGACGACCTCCCGCCCGGAGCCGTCGGCGAAGTAGTCCGCCTCACGTCCCTCCTCGACGAGGCCGAGCCCGGCGAACGACGGCCCGTCCGGAGGCGAGGCCGACCTGGCCCTCACGCTGTGGTACTCCCCGTGCCGGAACGCCCAGTGCAGCGCCCAGTGGACCATCTCCGCCACGTAGCTCTCGTCCTGGTAGGCCGTCGCCAGGGTGACGCCGATCTCGACGGAGCTGTGCGGCCTTCGGGCGTCTGCGGGAGGGTCGGCCTGGCGTACGTAGAGCAGGCCGATGGGCCTGAGGCTGTTCAGCCTGTTTCTGAATTCTTGTACTTCTAGGAATCTGTCGGTGGGAGCGGCCCTGGTGGTGTCGGTGGTGGTGGTAGTGGTGCTGGTGACGGTCTCCTCGGGGAGGCAGAAGGACATGAAGAGGACGCCCTCGGTGACCCGCTCGGCGGTGCCCTGTCTTTCCTCCTCATTAAGGCTCGGGATGTTGAGGGCCGCGTTGGTCGGGTCGTCGTCGATCTGGGTGGACAGGAAGGCCATGTCGCCTGGCGTGTTCTCGTAGGGCCGCGCGACGAGGCGCTTTGTCCTATACCTTTCTGGGATTGGGATCATCGCAGCGGCGTTTGACTTCTTCTTTGTTTTATCTCTCTTCTTGAGTTGATATTCTTGTAATCGACTCGTTGTAGATGGGATGTGTGGGTTGTATTGGCTAAAGGAAGGAAGAGTTATGAATGACCGAACCTGTCCTTGACGTATTTATAGGAACAATCCCTTAGATATTGACCACAGATGTTGAAGAGGCCCGAGTTTCCTGGAAAAGGCTTTCATTTTCAGAGCAACAGTTGCCATCAGGGTGCCATTATCTTCGACGGACGGCACGGGTGGCTGAAGGTTATTGCGATGGGCGTCAACCTTTCCGTGGCACAAGTAGCCTAAATAAAAAAGAGTTGACAAAGTAAACTTTCTCTTCAAATTCTCTTGCCACGCCACGAGTCTGAAGTTTACCTGCTGACGGCTGCCTGCCCACTCAGTTAACACGGTTCCAGGAAAATTTGTCAAGATCGTAAACACGATAACGACTCGAAGTTCCATTCTCAATTGTGATAGACGGGGAGTGAAGGTTTACCTTGACTCTTCTTGATACCTATATCCAGACCTGGGCAGTCAAGGTGCGAGGCCTTCCCACTCCTCCCATTAGGTACACACAGCAAGTTCACTCATCCAGCACCCCCATGACGAGTTCCTCACGACACATGCTCGCAATGGACGCTCACAACTCGACGCGGCAAGGTGATCCACGCCTCAGAAGTCGCTGCTCATGTTGCGTATGCCAGTACATCAGCTGGCTTGGACCGCAATTCTATTCCGATAGCTAAACCTATCGTTCCTTATCACCGGGATACAAACAGGGTCGACGTTTGAGACGTGAAGTCCTCATATTACCCCTCGGCCACTTTTCTTCCAGGGCCTCTGCCATCAACCTTTTCGGTCCCGTATGAACGGCGCAGACTTAAGGGCCTTCGCCTGTATTTCCCAGACACCAGTCCCAAGGCGAACAAGCTCCTCCCCAAACTCCCGCAACACCTCGTGCAGGTCGGGCTCCAGTCGCCGGAACTCCTCCCACTCTCCATCGTCCAGTCGGAAAGTCGCCGCCTCCCAGGCCTTCTTCCACCGGGCCACGGCCGCCAGGGCCTCGGGGCAGCGGCTCCGGACGTCGCGCGCCACCATGTAGAACGACGACCGCGTCGCGTGGCTCTTCGCGGGCTTGAAGAGCCGCACCTCGGCGAAGCCGCAAAAGTCCCGGAGCAGCTGCACGTTGTTCCAGGACTCGACGCGGTGCAGCAGGACGACCATCGTGCCGCCGGGCCGCAGGTGGCCCAGCCCGAGGGCGAGCTGCGTGAGCGTCAGCCGGCGCGCCTCGCAGCGCTGGCGGTACTCGGCGCGGTCGTGCGTGCGGAGGACCTGGCCGTCGCACAGGACGAGGTGGAAGTCCTCGTCCTCCCCCAGCTGCCGGGGCAGGAAGTTGGCCCGGTCCGGGTGGTCCGCGGGGACCCGGTCGTCCGCGAATCCCATGTCCTCCGCCAGCATCGTGATGTCGAGGTACCGGATCTGGACGTCCTTCGTGCGCGGGACACGCGTCTTGTGGCCGCCCTGGGACTCTGGTAGGCTGAAGCCGACGGCGGTGGCGCCTGGGTTCTTTGAGAGGGCGGTCGCGAGGTAGCCCCCCGGGGCCATGCACATGTCGAGGATGCGAGGGGTTCCGTCGGTGTGGATCACGAAGGCCCCGGTGGCGGCGTGCATGTCGGCCGCGATGGTCTTCATCATGTTGTAGAAGATCTTGGACACCTTTCCGTTGGCGTTGTCGGCCGTCTTCTGCTGCTTCTGGAAGTGGGCGTCGCCGGCCGGATTCTCCCATCCCTGCGGTGCGTCAGGGCTAGTCTTCTCACCTCTTTCTGCCTTGCGGGTATATGTGATGTGGGAGCATGATACCTTCTTTCGATACTCACAAAGCTCGTCGAATATAGGGACGTTGGCCCTCAAATACGTGGTGACGATGGTATTCGCGCTCTCAAACGCCTCGTCTTCGGCATCTTGTGTGCTCGCGCCAAGATTAATGCTCCCCAGGCTCTCAGATAGCTGTGCTTCGCCGACGGGATCGGTCGGCGAGCTGGCGGGAGGGGTCAGGACTGACATCGCGGTGGGGCTGCAAAGTGCAAGAGGTGGGGGTGAATTCTTGGAGTACTCCAGTCTGACCTTTGGGGTTGAGGGGAAGTTGGTGAAGGAAAGTTAAATACGCAGATTTTCCCTGACAGGACGTATGAGATTACTCTTTTTAGGCTTTCAAATAGGTGCCTGCTCGGGTTTCTTCCTCCTTTCTTGTAGTTGGGCATCATCCGTGGGATGGCGGCCTCCCGCATATGCAAACAACGACGCGGAGTTTCTGGTTGGTTCGGCTGCAGAAAGAATGCAAACAACCAACAGTATGATAGAGAGCAGCACATCTGAAAACCTTTTGGTCAAAGTAGAAGTGGAGGAAGACGGCCGGAAATCGCGGTTCAATTTCCAGACACACACGTTGGGAGTTGTCTCTCAGCTGTTGGCCGTCCGTGTTGGCCCACTACATGGCCGCTTGCGGCGCAGTCTGGCGACTGTTGGCGACGAAGTGGAATAACCACCACGTTGGAACTGAGATCTTAAATTTCTGTTCTTTGCCCTGCCCTGTCCATAACGGAGGCGCAGAGAACCTCGAAGTCTCGGTGTTGAGTCTCCGCCGACGTATTGGTCCCAGATATGTGGGGCGCCGGGCGGAGCCCTACACCTGGGCCCCTGCGCTCGATCCCTCCCGGACGGTCCCCGACCGACCGAACTTGGCCAGAGCAGTCGACGCAGCTCAGGTACAATAGAAACCAAACCCAATTAAGAAAATATTATTTGTCTCCATCACAGGTACGCTTTTAGTATCTGTGATGACGTATTCCAGTTAATGTGTCACAACTTAGAGACACAGGAGCTTTGATAGTCTATCCATTGCTACCACGGCATCATTGGGGCTCCAGTCAACCCTAACCATCGTTTAAGCTCATATAAGGGTTCTAACAAGCTGTATATACTCGAAGTCCCAGGTCATGGTCTACATGGTGAACTGGTCGAGATGGCGTGTTGGTGGTGAGACAGAGACGGAGGGGAAGTTGAGGGTAATCCGCTGCTGTGGTCGTGGTAACAACTTACGCTCTTCCACTTATACATAGAACTCTGTCACACTTATGTCCTACTGCTTAAATACGGCGCTCTGTCACATAATGAGGCTGTCACCTACTCTACCTTAGCAATTATACGAACCGTGTACTGACCTCGCAATGCTTCGTGCCGGATTGCCGAGGGTTGAATTCAATGCACCACCTGACGCCCCCAAGAGCGAACCTTTACTTCTGTTTCTGATCTTCCGGGGTGCCGAGATACGCAAATCTCAAGGCCTATGCCAGAACTTCAACCCGCGTAAATGGTCCGGGCGTTGCCTTCGGAGCATTCCGCCGGCCACTTCTTCACGGCGGCATATGATCCCGCTCTTACTGGGTTCCCGTCTTTTTGGCCAGCTGGCCAAAGTCTACACGGCAGTACTTAGTACTACACTGGTTTAAGTACACTGCGATAGTACCTTTCTTGGTCGCGGCGGCCTTTGATCCCGCTCTCACTACGCCAATTCAAACCTTCCCGGAGTGTCCAAAGTGACTGGGCTTGGCCTTACCGCACGCCTTTACTAAGGGCTTCAGGGGTCATGAGCCTTCCCGCTACACAGCGTCTTTCCACGAATCACGATGCACTTTTAGTATAAAAGATTGATATTTATTGCTAATGTGCGAACGCATAGTTTATTTGAGTATGTTATAGCTAGCCTTTTAATAGTGAGGTTTGTATTAATAGAAGCTAAGGTTTAATACTAATAATAGTACTATAGTTACTAAAGGGATTCTAAGGGTTTAAAGTACTTAGGTAATTAGTTTAAGTATCTAATAAAAGGATTATAGTAGTTACTACTAGAGGGCTAAAAGTATTTAAAAATTAATATAAAGTTAATAGTTAAAAAACTATAAAAAAAAGGACTTAAGGGTACTTAAGTCCTATTTATATATAAGTTTTATTTTCTATAAATATATCCTTTTATCTCTAGGACTAATATTAAGTATATTAGTTTATTACTATAAACCGCCCTTAGTATTATTAGTCCTGTTCTAAAACTATTTATTATACATTAGTCCTACTTATTATTATATAACTTATATTCTAGGTTTTCTATTCTATAGAGTGTTATACTAATATAGGCTAATGTGCCTATTTAACTACTAAGCCCCCTATAGGGTCGCTATTAAAGGTCTATTAACTAACGGGTCGTAATAGAGTAGTAAGTCTATCTATCGCTAAGAATAAGAGTTATAAAATAAGACAAACCCCTCTAACTAATAACTCTTAACTCCCTTAACGCGATGTCGCTAGTATAGCACTAGTATCTTACTAACTATAAAACGCTTTTTAGAATATTATATATAAAGAAGGCTATAACTTTATAGCTAGGTATAGGTAGTTTGGGAGTTAAATACTACGTTTTATAATGTTTTAAGTTTCCTACTTATGACTATTTAGAATTTTACAACTATTTAATTAGCCTAAGGAAGCTAATCTTAGAGGAACAAAAGCGAGCCGTTATAATTTTACTTTTCTTAAGTACGAATCTTAACTTTATACAAGTATAGATAGGGATGCTAGGGATGAAGTGTGTATTTAGAGTTTCTTTAGCTATAGCTGTGATGTGTTAGAATAAGGTTCTGTATTCTTTTTTATATAGAACGTCTTTAGAACGACTTCCAATATACTCGTATCTCTATAATTATCGCACTAACGCTCTTCTTCACAATAATTAATCTATTACACCTCAGCGTAGCTACTAAGCCTTCCTAACGCGCCGTACTGTATTCTTTACGCTCTGTACTTATAAGTAGAGTAACTAAAGGCCACTAAGATTAATGTTAGGAATAAGTCTATAAGATAAAAGCTAACTCTTAGGCTCTATAAGAAGTTAGATCTTAATCGTATCTCTCTATTAACTTTAGTAACTTACTTAACTAGCTATCAATCACCAATCACCAACCAGCAGCTATATAGTTCTAGAATATCTTTCTAGCCGTTACCACTCTCTACCTCGGGTTAGTTACACTCGGCTCTAAATAGAATAACTACGAAATAACTAATTAGCATTCTAGTATCTAAATAGCCTTTAACTATAAATACAATAATAACACTAAGACCACGTCATACTATAACGCCAGGGAGTTTAACTTAGTCACAAAAGGTAACAGAAGCCTAATAGTGAGTACACCTACGGTGTCATCTTTTACTGTAGCGCAGTCTAACCATCAAAAGTATTACGTTAATAACGTTATTACCCCTCTTTCTACTAGCTTTCCGTTTAGGGACTACTGCGGTGCCGAGTTCCAACTTTACTACTAAACGGTATAGTCCTCGCGAGAATTCTTAATCGTAGACTTTCTAGCTATCACGGGTAAGTGCCGTGCCGTATTAAATTTAAGTATATTTAGCATTTTGAAT
Organism: Colletotrichum brevisporum; assembly: GCA_030770045.1. Lineage (NCBI taxonomy): Eukaryota > Fungi > Ascomycota > Sordariomycetes > Glomerellales > Glomerellaceae > Colletotrichum > Colletotrichum brevisporum. The sequence continues at coordinate 9,001,253 of JAUGSI010000001.1, read as the reverse complement.
TTTATTTCTGTCGCGATGAGCCCTTTAAGGCTCCAGCTTTACAAGCCGCGCCTTTAGCACTAGGGTAACTAAGTATATATATAACACTCTAATAAGCACAGTACTTTATAGCCTAGATTTCTTCTTAATATAACCACATTTTAATACTTACTTATACAATTTAATACTCACTATAATTATAAGCCTAGCTTATTTTTAATTAGTATTTATTACTCTTAACTACTTAAATAAAGTATATAAACTTTAAGTTCTTTTCTTTTTATTTTTCTTAAGTTCTTAAAAGTACTATAGTATTTTATCATAAATACTTTAACTAATCTCTATAATACCCTAATAAACTTAATAATTATCCTTAAATTCTTAAATAACTAACTAAAGTTCTATAATAAACTATACTACTAAATTAAACTTTATAATATTTAGTAATACCTTAATTTAAATAGTTTTAATATACTAAGTATAAATAATATTTATAGAATTAGTTTTATATACTATAAATACCTTTTAACAGTTAATGAAAATAAAAATAAAAAGTATAAAGTAGACTTTAATATCTAGGCTAAAGCATTAATAGATTCTAATATAAGTACTATCCTCTTAAATACTAATTTACTTCTATAATAACTATAAGCACAGGTATAAGAGTATTGAGGTCGGTATTGAGATTGCCGAATACTTCTATAGTGATATTAGGCTTAATAGAGTTAGTAAAAGAATAGGTTTAGTACATAATATATAAATAAAAAAGATAAAAGTATTATTATAGTAGTAATAGTGTTATATTAGTGTTTTGTTATATTACTTACTTACTAAGAAAGTAAAAGTCTAAACCCCTATAGGCTAGGAGGAGCCCTACCTTTTATAAGCCTAGTGCCTTACCCTTTAGGCCTAGCTTCTAAAGCACTAGTCCTTTTAGAATTTAGTACATTATATATAGTTTAACTAAGTAGCTCTAGGCCCTATGTGTAGTTAGCCGCATTTACTATAATTAGCCACGGGCACTATAGTCGGCCACAAGGGTTGTAGTTAGCCACAAGCACCCTAGAGGGGTTAATAAGAGACATTTAAAGTGGTTTATTCTACTATTAGTAGTTGACCTAGTAGTTTAGAGTCTAGCTTATTAGAGCTAGAGGCTGTAGGTTCAATTCTGCCTTTTGTCTCTTTTTACTTTTATTTTTAGTTCTTTTTAATAAACTAATATCCCCCTTTAAGATGTGTATTAATTTAATTTTATTACAGATCTTAGCGTTCTTAAAGTATATTAAAAGACTTCTTTAGTATTAAAAACTTCTATATAAAAACTCTATAAAAACCTTTCTTTTTAAGTAAAAATATTTAGAGTAAAAATAGAAAAGAATATATATTAATAAGAAAAACCTTCTCTTTTTAATATAATAAGTTATTTATTTTTAACTTATCCTTTAATAAATTTATATTCTTTTTTATTTTAATTTCATTTTTAAAAAAAGATAAAAAACCTTTATAGTCTACTATACTTAAAGTAGTTATATAATTATTAAATATTATTTTACCCACAAACTTAGTTAAAATATTAACTAAATTATCTTTAGTAGATACGTAGAATAGTAAAGCTTTATTATTAATTATTGTATTTCTTATAAAGTAATATTTAATATTAATATACTTAACCTTTTTATAAAATTTAGGATTTTCAGCTAATTTTTAAGCTACCTTATTATCTATAAAAATCTTAAGTTTATCTAGACTTTTAAAGTCTAAAAATTTAAATATATAATTATAAAAGTTATATAAATATATAACTTCTTTAATAGCTTTAGTAAGAGCTATATATTTAGCTTCATAAATAAATAAAGCTACTATTTTTTATTTTATAGTATTCTAACTAATTATATTATAAAATCCTAGGTAAAATAAATACTTAGTAGTAGATTTTCTATTATTAAGATCTCTAGCCTAATTAAAGTCTAAAAATCCTATTATTTAAAATTTAATAGAGTAGTCGTATAAAATCCCTAGGTTAGAGAATTTATTTAAATATCCCCATAACCAATCTAAAGTAATAAAATGCTCTTTAAAAGGATTACTTATATAATAAGCTAATAACATAACTATAAAAGCTATATCTAGCCTAGTTTTTAAAGTAGAATATATTAAAGAGTCTATTTCTTATTAGAATTGTTTTATTTCTTCTTTAATAGCTTAACCTATATTTTCTACTAATTTTATATTATTATTTATAAGTATTAAATACCTATATAAGTAGGTTTTATTATATTTAACTAGTAGTTTTTTAGTATATTTAGTTTAATATAGAAATAGAGTTTTATTTTCCCTATTTATATCTACTTTAACACTTAAAAAGGTTTTAAGTACCCCTAGTAGTTTTATATTAATCTTTTTAAAGATATTATTAATTATACTATTAGTAATTTTAGGGTTAAGAGTAATAACTAAAACGTTATTTATATAATAAGCTATAATAGCTTTAACTCCTTTTTTATTAAGTATAAAAATAGTCTTATTATAAAGCGTTATATTAAAGTTTTTTTTTTTTAAATATATCTTTTAAATACTTATACCACAATCTAAAACTTTATTTTAAGCCGTATAAAGCTTTATTTAATTTATAAACTAATCCTTTATTAAAATCTTTATAATTTTTATTAAAAACTAATTTATTATTATTATTATTAAAAAAACCAGTAGGTAATTAAATGTATATCTCTTTATTAATATTAGTATATATAAACGCACTAGTAACGTTATATTATTTAATATCCTAATTATTTTATATAGCTATTAAGAATAATAGCCTATAAGATTTAGGCCTATAAGTAGTACTAAAGGTTTCTAAGTAATTAATACCTATATATTAATTATAACTCTATACTACCTAATACGCCTTATATTTATTAAGTTTTTTAGCTTTAGTATTAATATTATTATTAGCCTTTTTTCTATAAACCTATTTACCTCTAAGAGGTTTAATAAATTATAGTTTTTTAATAATACTTTAAGTATTTAATTTAGTTAATATATTTAATTCCTTATATATAGCTTAAATCTAGTTTTATAAATTATTAAATTCTAAAACTTATTTATATATAGTAAATTTATTTAAGTTATTAATACTTAGTATATAAAAAATTTTATCTTTTAAGCTATTAATAGTGGATATTATATTTAGAAATAAGTAGTCTTTTATTATAAATAGTATATATTTTTAATTTTTAACCTATTTATAACTTTTTTAAATTTCTTTATTTATATAAAGGATTTCTATAGTTAATTTAGAATTATTATTATTATTATTATTATTATTAATTTTATTAATATTATTATAATTTAAGTCTATCTTAAAGAAACTATTACTTTAAGATTCTTTTCTACTTTTAGTTATACTAAATTATAGATAATTTATTTTATTTAGTATAAATAGTTTTTAATTATTATTATTAATATTTTTTATAAAAATATTCTTAAATACTTTAACATTTCTAAACTAAAGAACTTTATTTTTTTTAAATTCTATATTCTATAGGTATTATTACTATAGTTAAAAATTATACCCTTTTTAGCTCTATTATTAAGCTTTTTAATATTAGGGTCTTTATTTTTATAATAACAAATACACCCCTAGACCCTTATATAATTTAAAAAGGGTTTTATATTATTTTTAGCTTTATATAGTATTTTATAAGCTATTAACTTATATAAAGTTCTATTATATAAATATATAGCTACTAAAAGAGCTTTTCCTTATAGTTTAAAGTTAATATTAGTGTTTATTAGTATAGCTCTTACTTTATTTATTATATTATGTATTATTCTTTTAATAATACTATTAGGTTTATACGTATAAAGTAGTTTTATATTATAAGTTATACTATTCTTTATATATATAGTTTTTATTCTTTTATTATTAAACTCTTTACTACTATCTATATTAAATTAATTAATTTTATACTTATTTTTATTATTTTTAATTAAAGATTTAAATTCCTTAAAAGTAGTAGAAACCTTTTTAAATTCCTTTATTTTTAATAATTTATCCTATATAAAACGGGTCTTTTTATTTATAAATAGTATAAAGTATTTATAATTATTATATATTTTAAGTATAATTAACCTATATAAGTTTAATATAATTTTATATAAGTAAAAGTAGTTTTTTGCATAATTACTAAACTTCTTATTCATAGTATTAATAAATTTTCCTTTTAAACAGGCCTCACAGAGTAGTTTATAAAATACCTCTATAATAGCCCTCTTATATATAATTTTAGTTTAATCCAAAATAGTAAGTAAAAATTACTAGTTTATATAGCCTAATTAGTTATACTATAGCTTTATTATATTAATATTAGGGTCTAGAGTTTAATCTTAACTTTAGGACTCTTTTATAGTATTTTTTATTATATTAATTACTTTTTTATTTATATTAAAGTTAAAAAAGTAAAAGTTATTCCTCTTTATTCCTACTAAAAGGACTTTACTTTTAATTATATTATATAGTATAAACTTATTATAATAAATTAAAACTATACCTATTTTAATAAATTTAGCTTAACTTAAAACGTTAATACCTAGTTTAAGTATATAATAAATATCTTTTATAATATAAAAAGTATTATTTATTATAGTAGTTAAATTACCCTTTTTATAAATAAAAAAATAATTTACTTTACCCTAATTAACCTTTATTTTAATAGTTTTAATATTATTAAGTAGAGATAGGTTATTAGTTATATAGATTATTATAACTAAGTTTAAATAAAACAATTATTTTTCTTTATAAGTAAAAGAATTTAAAAGTTCCTTATATAACTATTTTATTAAGTCACTAAGTAATAAGTTATTAGTTTTAAAATCTATATTAATAGGGGTTTTAAAAGTAATTCTTACATTTTTAAATTCTATATTAGAATTTAAGTCCTCTTTAGTTACTAAGTTAATATTTATTAAGTTTAAAGTAACTATAACTTTTTCTAACGAATTAGAAGAGTTAGAATCGTTATTAATAACTATATTAACTTATTATTTTTTTTTATTTTATTTTTTAACTCTTTTTTTTTTTTATTATTTATAAAAGAGTTATTTTTTAATATTTTTTTAAACTAATTAGAAGCTTTATTAAGATATAAAAATCTATAAATATTCTCTATATAACTAGTTTTTTTATAGTAATTATAGTATTAACCCTTAGTTTATTTTTAGGGTTTAGTAGTTTTTTTAGACTTAATTTAAAACTTAAAGAATTATATAAAGTTATTATTACTCTTTTTTTTAAATTTATTTAATAAATTAGTAAATAAAAACTTAATAGTATAGGCCTTTAAGTTTTTTTTTAAAGATTAAGTTATATTAATTATAAACCCCTTATAAGAGTTATTTAAACTATTTAAAACTTAAACTATAATTACTTATTTAAGTAAAACTAAGTTATTTAGAGTTAAATTATTTATAAGTTCTTTAACTTTATTAAAGTATTCTTTAAAAGTATTAAAGTCTTTAAGAGTAGTATTAAAAAACTCTTTATAAGTAAGAAACTTATTTATAAATCCTTTTAGTTAATATAGCTTTTTTAAGTTTTTTTAAGCTTTTAGAGCTGTTTTAGAGTCTTTTATAACTCTTAAAGGACTATCTTTGTAAAAAAGTTTTATATAATTTAATATTTTATTATTTAGATTTTTATTTTTATTATTTAGTAGTTTAGTAAGATTTATTACTAGATCTTTACTAACTAGTACTATATAAAATCTTAAAGACTATACTTAATAATTTAATTATCCTTTTAGTTTTAAAATAGTAATTTTATTTATATTTTATAAGTTTAAAGTCTTTTTTATTTAAATAACTAAAACTAAGTAAACTCTTAAAAACTTAAGGGTTATTTTTTTAAAATAATAAAAGTAAACTACTTATTATATAACTAACTAAGTAGTTTAAATAGATAGTTAAGACTATAAAGTCCTACTATATCTTTTTTAACTATTTTAGTTAGTTTATTATAGTTAATAAACTTAAAGTTTATAACTTTAAAGTTATTAATATTAACTTATAGTAGCTTTTATTAACTAAGCTAGATAGTAAGAGCTACTATAATCTTAATTTTTATATAGGTTATATTAATTAAATATTATTTAAAAATTTGTTTATTATAGTAAGTATATATAAGGATTTGTTAAGGATTTATTAAGGAAGGTTAAATAATTTAAGGATTTTCTGAAAACTAGGTTTTTTAGTTACTTAGGGACTTAAATTACGGGTAATTTATAAGTATTAGTTATAGTTTTTAGTTTTTTATAGTTAAAATAAAGTTAGTTATTAAATAAGTGGGTTTAAATAGACTCTTATAATTAGTTAGAAAGGTTAAGTTAGTTAATAAGCTAGGCTTATAACTTATAAGTATAAGTATAAGAGTATTAAAGTTAGTATTAAAATTACTAAATACTTTTATAGTAATATTAGGCTTAATAGAGTTAGTAAAGGAATAGGTTTAGTATATAGTATATAAATAAAAAAGATAGAAGTATTATTATAGTAATAATAGTATTATATTAGTATTTTATTATATTACTTACTTACTAAGAAAGTAAAAGTTTAGACCCCTATAGGCTAAGAGGAGCCCTGCCTTTTATAGACCTAGTACCTTACCCTTTAGGCCTAGCTTCTAAGGCACTAGTCCTTTTAGGGTTTAGTACGTTATATATAGTTTAACTAAGTGGCTCTAGGCCCTGTGTATAGTTGGCCGTATTTACTGTAGTTAGCCACGGGCGCTATGGTCAGCTACAAGGGTTGTGGTTGGCCACAAGTACCCTAGAGGGGTTAATAAGAGACATTTAGAGTAGTTTATTCCACTATTAGTAGTTGACCTAGCAGTTTAAAGTCTAACTTATTAGAGCTAGAGGCTGTAGGTTCAATTCTGCCTTTTGTCTCTTTTTACTTTTATTTTTAGTTCTTTTTAATAGACTAATAATAACTAATTAAATAACATTAAAGAATATTTTAATAAAATATACAAATAATATTAAGTAGTTTTTATAGTAATAAATATAATAAACTACCCTCTTAACTACTTTAAGAAAAGTTCAGTAATAAATTAATAAATTTATAAATTCTAAATATATAAGCCTAGTATCTTAAAAACTTATAATTCTAAACCTATATATACTTTAAGTATATATTTATAAACTTTAAAACTAACTTATACTAAATACTCTTATTTTATAAACATAACTATAAAATAAATATATTACTATTCTTAAAATACTAAATATATAAACCTTAATCCTATAAAGTAGTATAACTACTGGTATAATATTACGACCCGTTAGTTAATAAACCTTTAATAGTAACTCTATAGGGGGCTAGTGGTTAAATAGGTAATAGTAGCCTATATTAGTATAATACCTAATATAGAATAGAAGAACTATATACTAAGAATAAATCAGTTAAACTCACTACTAATCCTAACTAACTTAATACCCAGAATCATAAAAATACTATTTGAATTTAGTACTATAAATTAAAGAACTAAAAAAGTAATTTAAAAAAGAATATATATATATAGACTAGACTTAAGTACCCTTAAGTTCTACCTCTTATAGTTCTTTAACTATTAACTTTATATTAATCTTTAAATACTTTTAGCCCTTTAGTAGTAACTACTATAACCCTTTTATTAAATACCTAAATTAATTACTTAAGTACTCTAAACCCTAAATTCCCTTTAGTAATAACTAGTACTATTACTAGTATTAGACCTTAGTTTCTATTAATATAAACCTTACTATTAAAAAACTAACTATAATATTTTAATAGCTTTTATTTAATAAATTAACCTTAAATACTAATAAATAGTATTTTATAATATCTTCTTTTAAAAATACTAAATATACCCCTACTTTATCTAACTCTTTTAAATAAAGTACTAAGAATCTAACTTAGGAATTATAAAATATAAATAACTACTCTATACTAAACATAAAGTACAATACAAATAGTAAAGCCCTTATTACTAAGAACGTTTTTAATACCCTTTTATAATTATTAAATAAAATAAAATAATATAATAAATAACTAACTAACTTAACTAATAATACTTCTAAAAATATAACTAAACTCTAATAAACTACTAAGTCTACTTAAAATAAGCTTACTTAAATCTAGGGAATTATTAATAAACTTAATACTAACTTAAAAAGAAAATACTAATAAAAACTCTAAAATTGACTTTAAACTCTTTATACTACTACTAATATTATTAAAACCCCTATTTTTAATAAATACAAAAAACTTAAACTTAACTTACTTATTATTTATAATAAAACCCCTAAAATACTAAAAGGATTCTTAATCTAAGTTAAGAATTACTAAAGTTTCTATTATAATAACTTTAAAAATAATACCACGTATATTATCTATACTACTATATCCCTTTATAAATATACCGTCTAGTAAATTAAACTATTTTAAAAATAATTTTTTAAAACTAAAACTTTAAACTACTATACTAGTAAAGTTAAAAATATTTTTACTACTTTTAAGGGATTTAAATAAGCCCTTTAAACTCTATTCTAAAACCTTAATTAAAAGTAATAAACTAAATATAACTTTACTTTACTTAAATAAACTAAGTCTACTACTTACTATACTACTAAATTCTAATATATTAGTATATAACTAAATTTTACTAAAAAATCTAAAATCTTTATATTCTACTAAAACTTAAAAAATAAAATTAAAAATAAACTTATCAAAATTAATTACTCTAAAGACTTCTTTTAGTATACTAAACTTATAATTAAAATTAATAACTATTTATAAAATTTATAAAGAAATTACTATAAAAAAAGAATAATAATTAAGTACTAACTTAAATAAAAAATACTAATAGTAGCCTAAACTACTTTAGTACTATAATTAAAAATAGTAACTCTAGTAAAATAACTAACTAGACTAAAACTATAATTAATATAGTACTACTTATAAATAATACTTAAGCCCTATAGACCTTAATACTATTAAATAATAAAACCTTTATAAAGAATACACCTTAAAATACTATAACTATAATAAACTAAAATATATAACTAAAAACTATTACTAAACTAAAAAGTAATAATAGTAACTAGTACTAAAAAGTAAATAACTTAACACTATCTTTAAAAAAAAACTATACTAAACTATCTTAAACAGTATACTATAATAAGAAATATACTATTTATTAAAATAATACCGTACCCTAAAAATACTAACTAATCTAACTATACTATTACTAATATACCTAAAAAAATACTTACTATTACTTATTAAGTCCCTACTAAAGGTTAATCTAAAAAGTAAAAGAATAACTTAATAATATAAATCTATAATAAGTATATTATAACTTAAATACACCTAGTAATAAAGAAGTTAAATATAATAATAAATAAATTATTAATAAACTTAGTACTATAATTAAAAGCCTTTAATACACTATAAATATAAAACCTAATAAGGATTATATAAAGTATATTTAAACCCTACTTATAAGAAAAAACAAAATAATAGCCGTACACACTAACCTACTTATACTTAAATAACTATATACTAAAAACACTGGAAGAATAAAATAAATTATAGCCTATCCTATAGCCTAAAAAGTAGATTATAAATCAAATACACCCTATAACTTAACAAAACATTGTAATATTATATATTAATATACTTAAAATAAAGTAACTTAAAGGGCCCTACTTAATACCTAGTACTTAAACTTTAAAAAAAACACTTAATATAAAAAATAACACAAATACCTACTATCCATTCCCCTAAATAACAATAAATAATAAATTATCTTTTATAAAACTAATCCTATTAAAAGAACTAAAAAATAACTACTTACTAGTATATTAGAAAACTATAAATAACTAAAACCCCTATACAAAAAACATTATAACGTTTTTTAGTTATAATATCTTAATAATAAATATTAAAAGTACCTTATAAAAACCTTAACTTCTAATTCCTTCCTTAAAAAAACAATACCCTATATAAAAACATCTACCTTAACTAAAAACTTAATATATAAATTATTTATAAATATAAAGAACCTAAAAAAGTAGTATTCAGACTAAACCCTAAACTTCTAATAAAGTACCTATATACTAATAATATAAACTAGTAAAGTTACTATATTAACTAATATTAAGTCTATTATATCGTTAAAGTATAGATACTTAAAAGGAAGTAACTTTAAAAAAAAAGAACCAGCTTTATACTACTAGTTATTAGTATTAAAAATACCCTTATAAAAAGAAACGTAGTTACGTACCCTAATAGAAATAAAATATATACTAAATAAAAACTAAAGTAGTTAAAAAACTAAACTTATTTACTATGAAAGAATTATAATAAGTAACTAAAACAAGATCTATATACTTAGTTACAAAAACAAGCTTAAAAAACACCTTTACTTTAATATCACAATACATAAAATACAAATTAAAGCCCTAATAAATAATAGCACTTAAAGTAACTTTATATTACTATAAGTTATAAATAAACTATAGATACCATAAAAAAAAAGATCCTTACCTACTTAATAATATAAAAAGAAAAACGTATAGTATAGTAGAGATATTATTAATAGTAAAACTATACTCCTTACTTTAAGCTACTATAACTAAAAGATATACTACTACCTTAATATTATAAATATAAAATAATAAAATATTATCCTAGAAATACTATAACTATAAAAGAAAACCTATAAATAGATTAAAAGGCTAGCTACCTCTATTAAAACTACAAAAAGAGTTTAGTTACTAAAGGACATAGTTAACTACTAACTTTAAATAAACCCTACTAAAAAAAACTAATAATAACATTATAATTTATTACTTACCTAAAAGTCAAAAAGTACTTACTAAACTATTACAAAAAAGGCACCTTACAATAACACAAAAAGAATTAATTCCTAATAAAAATTAACTTTTATTTATTCTAAAAAATATAAAGTATATAAAAAGCTATTTACTTTAATACTAAAAATAGACTTACTAAAATATAGTACTTTTAACTACAAAATCCCTATTAAAAAAACAGATACTATTATTTAATAAAGTTTATTAATTAAACTAATAAACAATAAAAGTACTTAATAAATATATTAATAAATACTTAACTAAGGGCTATATTAAAGAATTAATATTACTTATAAAATACCTAATTCTATTTATACTAAAAAAATAATAAACTATAACTATATATTAACTACTAATAACTTAATAATATTATAATTAAAAACTAATACCTATTACTACTTATTTTAAAACTATAAAATCTAGTTTATAAAACTAACTAATTTATAACTTTTAACCTTAAAAGAACCTATAACTTAATTAAAATTAAAAAAGAAAAAGAGTAAAAGACTATATTCTACTCTTACTAAGGACCTTTTAAATACTTTATTATACCCTTTAGACTTACTAATACCCCTACTATATTTTAAAATATAATTAACTACATATTGTAAAAAAAACTTAATATCTTTATAATTATATATTTTAATAATATTCTTATTTTCTTAAAATACCTTAAAAAATATAAATAATATATATATTAAGTACTTTAAAAACTCTAAAAAGCTAAACTCTTTATTAAACTAAAAAAAACAAGTTTTATACTAAAAAATTAAACTATCTCAGATTTACTATTATACCTAAAATTATCAAAATATTAAATAAAAACATCACTATAGTTAAAAACTAACTAACACTATAGAATATTAAGAATATTTAATTATTCTTTACATTTATTAATTTCTACTAATAATTCCTTAAAAAATACTTAAAAAACATTTCTATACTTATAGATCTTACTAGGAAAACACCTAGTAAAAATAAATAAAAAAAGAAAAAGTAGTACTTTAGAAAATTAAAAACTAAGTATTTAATAAACCTATACTTATAATTTATATTTTTTTAAGTAGTGTCTTATATAGAAATTTCTATAAGTTAATTTAAAAAGAATATATTATAGCTATATATTATTAAGTAGTATAATAAATAAAAGTATTTAATAGAGTATATTTAGTAGGTTTAACCCCCTTTAGCTCTACTAAGTAGTCTTAAGTAGAGCTTAGTAGGGCGTATGTACTTTAACGCTTCTACTTACCTACTCTTCTAGTAATAACGACAATACTATTACTAATAGGTAGTGGGCGTAACTAATATATTAAAATAAACCTTTACTTATACGAACCTTTAGCTAGATTACGCGTAGGGCCTAATGAGCTCTAGTAGTATTTATAATTAAAGAAAAAGGCACTGTGAGCGAGGCTTTTGTTAATTCCTCCCGTCTTCTACATTCCTAAGAATCTAATAAAATAGCAAAAACCACTATAAATATAAAAGTCCCCTAGCTATAGAATACTAAATACTATAACTTAGTTTCTATAGTTAAGAATAATATTAAATAGCTTAGTAATATAGCTATATAGCTTAGTATTAATACTATTAATATATAGTACAGCTAGCTAGTCTAACCCTTAAGTATAAAGATCTAAATTACTATTTTTAGCCTTTACCTTTTTTAAACTAGTAGTAATAGGGACTAAATAAAAAATATTAAACTAGACCTATTAGTTAATTTAATACTAAATTAGATTTTAAACTTACTATCTTTAGAAGATAACTAATACTACTTTAAGTAAGTAATAAAGGTAGTAATAATAACTATAGATCCCTTAAAGTTAAGAGACTAGTATATTTAATAAAGCCTAGATATTAAATTATTTACTAATAAGTGTAGGGAAAAGCGGTCTAATTAGGTTAACTAGCTATAGTACAGTCTATAATAACAGTACATTAGTTATAGAGGGATTTAATAGTTGTTACGCAGAGTGGCTATAACGTAGCCTTAAACAGTAATATACTTATATAAGTATACCTATATAAACTATAGTACCTATATAAACTATAGTACCTATATTTAGTATTTATCTATTTAACCTTAGCTACTATAAACTTTAATAAAGTAAACTTTTTTATTCTATATAACCTTATATATATACATACTTTACTATAGTTATAAGCCTAGTTTTAACTTAACTAAAACACCTCTACAAATACTATACATACAAAAGAAACTACTTAAACCTATCTTTATACCTAAATTCCTTTAAAAATATATTAATTAATAACCTCCTTAACTATATTTACTAATTACACTATTAACGTTATTTTTAAAAATCCTAATAAATAAATTAAATAACACACTACCCTTAAGTACTTTATAAAGAACTAAAGCATTTAGCACTAAATAAATCCTAATAGTTCTATTAACTACCCTAATATCACTAAAGCCTCTTTATCCCCTCCTATAATTAAATAATTCCTTAAGAGGTAGTTAGCTTAGTAGTTAAGAGCCTGCCCGACCCTACCTCCTAAGAGGTAGAGGTAGTAGGTTTGAATCCTGCGCTGCCTAAAGGGTTTTATACTCTAACTATATATCGCGCGCCCGTACAGTACAGCCGTTAGAGTTTTTAGGGTAGGGGCCCTGCTAACTCTAATTAACTATACTACATAGCCTGTGCGCTACTTCTAACTAATAGGAGTAGGTAGCTCCTACTAGGCTGTATATAGTAAATAGTACTTTCCCTTATAGGCAGACATCCCCTAACCTAAACTTAAATAGATCTTTTATATATAACCTTTATTAATTACCTTACTAAATAGATATATATTTTCCCTACTAGGGTTTTTTCTATACACCTTTGCTAAATATTATATACTTAAAAGAGGTAAAAAGCCTACTACTTAGTAAATTTCTACTTTATAATATAAGTAAGTTTATAAAACAATACAAACCCTATATAATTAAATAATTCCTTAAGTAAAAACAAAACTATTATTAAATAGTCTTTAAGGCCTAATTAAAAGAAAATTAAACTATAAACCCTCTAGTTACTATCCCTATTAAACTACTAACTCCTACTATAAAAACTAATATTTAAGTAGATTAAAATAATATTCTAAAAGAATATACTATAAGTAGTACTTTAAACTTAACTCTTTAAACCACCTACTAGCTTATTTAAAACTATATTAATAAATTAATTATAAATAACTTTTTTAACCTAAAGTATAATTAATAACTAAAAAAAAATATATATTTTTATAAAGTATAATTTAAGTCCTTTAGTTTAACCTTATACCTACTAAGACTTTTAGTAATATAATTACTTTAGTTAAATATAATAACGTTTTTATAAAAGCATCCTTAAATATAAATATAACTAAATAGTAGTTTAAGTAAAAAGTAGTTTATAATAAGTACTATTTTTATAATATTACTTTAGTAAAGGACATAACAACCTCTTTAGTATACTTGAATACTATTAAAGTTTATTTTAACTTAAAATAGGTAAAATAATAATAAAATAAGATCTATAAATCTAAAGTACTTAGTAAAATAACTTTCATACTTAAATAACTTACTAAAGTATTTAAGACTATATAGTACTTTAATAATATTAAATAAAAGTTAGGTTAAAAAGCCTTTAGTAGTATATTTACTATATTTACTAGACACTTTAATTGAAATACTTCTAGTTTTAACTCTAGATTTAGTAGTAATAAAAAGAAAAAGTACTTATATAGTAGTATCTATATATAGCCCCTATACTAATATAATAAAGTTAAATTTATACTTACTAGTACTACTAAAAAAGAATAATCTTTAACTAGGAATATCTTAAAAGCTATATAAACTAAGATTTTTAACTCTAGTAAGTAAAACTATATATAAAATATATTAAAAGTAAAGGGATAAATAATAAATAATAAAAAAGCTTTTCTATAAGTTTAAGTTAAAAAAGACCCTTTTAAGAACTCCTTTAAAGGCTCTAATAAAGGATTCTTAACTATTAAAAACACTAAACCCCCTCCTATCCTAAAGGAATTCAACAGATTCCTCTACCTTAACCTATCATTTAAATACTTTACTATAAAGTACACTAACCTAAGTATATACACAACTATAGTAAATTAAAAGTACTTATTCTTAGTAAGTACAGCCTTTAATACTAGTAGTAGTATCTACTTAATTAACAAAATATCCCTCCTTAATAAAAAATCCTTTATACTACAAACTAAATAAAAGTAAATTTTATATAATAACTTAGCCTTATAAATTATTAACTATAGTACTTAAACTATAAAAAATATATTTTTTAAGGCTACTAAAAAGTATATTAACCTTACTCTATATAATATAATATTTATTAAAGGTTTTTATATTAATATTATTTTAAAGAAACTCTCAAAGAACTCTGATATTTAGTACTGTAGTAAGAACTATACTTCATACTATAGTAAGGTAGAGGCTAGTTACGTTTTAAAGTAGTTAGAATATAAAAAGAATATTATATTCTTTAAATATACAACTCTTAATATTTATTTATTATTAATAATCTCTATAAATAATACTAATATACTAATAATAACCTTTATATTTAATACTTAATTTATAACTTATTACTTTTATTTCTTAATAAAGCCTAAAGGGGACTATAATATAAATACTACTATATAGTATCTTTATACTAGTTACTTAAGCCCTAAAATACTCTAAAAACTAGTCTATATAATAAAGGGGGTAAGGATTAAGGAGTTATTATAAATTAAGTATAAAGTATACTTATAAGTAAATGCTTATAAAGTTATTTTAAAAAACACATTAAAAAACAAGTCTCTAAGGCCTTTTTAAAGAATATACTAAAATCTCTTTAACTACCCTAGGGGTTATAGTAATAATAAATAGCTATTACTTATATTAAATAAATACTCTAGTACTACTTAAGTGTTTATATTAACTTTTAAGTTCTATAATAATATATACCTATACGTTAAGCTCTTTAAAATATAGGTTTAATAGTAATATAGGTTTTATATTTATAAAATCTATTAAAATATTAAATAAGCTGTTATTACTATTTAAAGTAAAATAGGCTATTAAAAATAGACCTAAAAATAGTATTAATATTAAAATACTACTAATAGACACTAAAGAGCCTTTAGGCTTTTAAGAATAAATTAAAAAAGAAATTATTAAAAAAGGCCTTACTATACTCCTTAAAACTAACCTACCTCTAAAACTATAAGTAAAAGTAGTTTTAGTAGTGGTATTTTTATATAATAATTATTTCTATAAGTCTTAAGAGTAACAGTCTTTAAATTTAGTTATAAATAAATAACTTTAAAAATATTATAATAAATATACTAAAAACCTCTTTTTTAACTTATCTTAAAACCTAAAACCTCACCTTAAAAGTATATAAATATATAGCTATAAGATCTATATCCTTACTAAAGGCTATAAAGTTAGAATAAATAAATAAAACTTTAAGGTTATAAAAAGAGCTTATATTAACTATCTTATAAAATACATCCTAAAAACACATAATCTTTACTAGATTTAAATACTAGCCCTTAAAAATATTATAGTTACTTATAATATTACTTTTAATAAAACTTTATTTTTTAACTCCTCTTAAAATACATTTCCTATGATATAAAAAAAAACAGAAATTCTATTAAATAAGCTAGAAATTAAACCTACTTACTTAAGTATAATTCTTACAGTACTTAATAAAAGATCTTTAAAACATTTTACTTTGAAGACAACTATAAAAGACCTAACTATATTTTAAAATATTATAAACAAGGGTAGACCACAAAAGACAGAGGTTCCTTATAACCTCTTATTTCTAAAAGCTATACTAAAGCTATTAAATATATTAAATACTACTATAGAAGTTACTAGGGCTTATAAAATAAAACCTAAAACGTAGAATAACTTATAAAAGCCTATAGGGAATATAGTAACTTTAAATAATACTATATAGTATACTAATAATCTAAATACTTTCTTATTTAGTAGTAGTAACTATATAAATATAAAAAACAGCTTATAACCTATATAAAAGATAAGATATAAAGGAATTAGCCTAATACTTAACTTACTAGTAGTAATAAAAGCTAAAGTACTAAAGTAAAGTTATACCTATAAAGTCTATAAACTAGTTATATAAAGGAGTAAGTAACTCTAAAGTACTTAGAGTAATATATATATAAAAGATTTATTATTAAATAATTTAAAAAAAATATATATATCTCTTTTTAACTAACTTATAAATACCTTACTTACTATTCTATAATAAAATAAATAAATAAAGCCTACCTACTAAAGCTACTTAAGTAAGTTGTTTTATCACCTTTGTACTAAATATATATAAAGTAATATATAAAAGTAACTTAAAATATACTATACTATATACTAATATTATAAAAGCCACTTAAAAATAAAAACCCTAAATAGTTATTATACTTATAAAGATTGAAAATAAAAATAAAAAACTTTAATATTATACATTAATTCTACTAAACCCCCTAGTAAAATAAAAAAACATTTACTACTTAACTCTAGAGTTTTAAAAGCTTTAGAAGGAGACGGTTTATAAAGAGTTTTATAAACCCTTTAAAAAAGAAACTTAAAGGGTAATAAACTATATTAAAGTTTATTTAAAACCCCTTTCTCTAAAGAAAGGATTTATATATAAGTTTAATAAAAATAACTTTTTTTAAAATATAAAGTATATATTTATATGTATAATAATTAATAACTAACTAACAAACTCTAAGAAACTTATATAATAACTCTTACTTTAACGTCTTTTAAAACTATAATAGTAGTAGTAGTATAATTTAATTTAAAAGTCACGTAATTTTATATTATTAATACCTTCTTTAATATAAATATAAACCTAAATAAAACACTAATTACTTATAAGTTTTTAAAAGGCTTTAAAAAAAACAGAAAGTGTATTAAACTTAAAAAAAGCCCTTTATAAACTCTAGAATATAACTCTACTTTAGTATAAAAAGCTATCAAGTATTCTAAAAAGTATAGAACTAATATTAAACCTTAAAAATCTATACCTCTTTTTTTTATAATAAAAAGGTTTATATTATATTTCATATTAATAATATTCTAGTTATTAGGTACTATAATAATAACACAATAGTCTAAAATATTATTTATAAAATAAAAAGAAAGGTTAAACTAAAAAATTAAAGTTTAGTTACTTAGTACTTTAGTATTAAAGTTATTAAAAACTAAAAAACATAAAAAATCTTTTTAATATATAATATATATATCAAAAGAGTTACTAAATAATTTAACTTAATAATAGGACTAGTACTAACTAGTTTAATCCCTAAAAAACTTATAACAAATAAGAACTAAACTAAAAAGTATAAAATTAAAGAATTCTAAAAAATATTAACTTAATATTATACTTAACTATAACTATTTAACTAAAAGTAACTATAGTAGTATCTATCCTTTATTAATTCCTTATAAACCCCTTATAAGAACACCTAAAGGCTATAAATTTAATAATATATTACTTTTATAGTACTAAATACTTTAGTCCCTACTATAGTAATATAAAGGGTAGAAGTTAGGCCCTACTAATAGCTAAAAACACTTCTTTTATAAATAATAAAATTATAAAATAATTATTATAAAGTATAAAAGTCTTTCTTTCTAATAAACTAGTTATATAAAAAACTAAAAAATAAGTAACTATTATAATATTAACTATAAAAACTAAACTTTTTAGCCTTTTAAAAACTATTAAAAAAACTATAACTATTAAAAGGTTCTTTAAAAATATTTCCCTTAAACTTAAAAATATCTAACAAATCAACTATAATAATTAACAAACTATAACACTTATAATAACTAAAACAAAGTATATCTTAACCCACCTTAGGTATATTAATATTTATAATATATAGCTTAAGTAAAAGTATACTAAAGGCTCTTTTAACATTATTTATATATTAACTAATATAATACTAATAAACAGACTTATTAAAGTACTTAATAAAGTAAAGTTTAAATACTTTAAAAGTCTCTTTAACCTCTAAAGTATAAAAATAATAATTAATATAAATAAAACGTAGTATAAAAATAAAGTTAATTTAAACTAAAAAGCCTACTAAATAAATATCTAAAAACTATTAACCTACCCCGTACCTACTAAGTATATACTAAACTCTATACTATACCCCTAAGGGAGCTTAAAAAAGAAACTATACTTTAAAAAAGGTATAAAAACTAAATAATACTATAAAAGTCGCTTAAACGTAATAGGTATATTAGTAAAAACTAGTATAAAAAAAGCATAGTTCTTAGTTAGAATTATATTAATAATACTATTAAATAAGTTATAGTAATAGGGGTTAAAAGGCTTAAAGTATAGATTATTAAAGTTACTAGAGTCACTAGTAGTATAAACCTAGTTAGTAATTTACTACTAAAAAGTAAAAGAGCCACTAAAGCCTATAATAAAAAGTAAGCTACTAGAACTAATAATAACCTAACTATAACTAACTCTAGTACTACTAAAACTACTAAAAAAACAAAAACTACTACTAAAAATAAAAGCAAAAAGGGGGGAGTTGTTAGGGACTTTAATAATACAAAAAACCTTAGCCTTACCTATAGTAAAACCCTTATTAATAGTACTAAAAGTAGAGTTACTATTACTACTATTATTCTTTGAATAAAAATATAGAGTAATATAAATAGTATTGATAGTTTATAAAAGTATTAATAATAATATAAAAAGTTTTATAAAAAATAAAAACTTATATTAAAATTAACTAAATTAACTCTAACAATATACTAAAAAGTATAAATAGAGTTATAAGTACTCTTAAGAAGGTTACTATAACTATTATAAAATAAAACATAATAATACTAATACTTTTTACTAAAACTACTATACTTATTAGTATTATAAGTATAGTTATTATTATTTTTATATAAAACTAATTTAATATATCTAGTATATAAAATCTTATTTTTATTACTCTTAAAACGTATAATAGTTTATTCTTTTTTAATATACTTCTACTTCTATATAATCTTCTTTACTAACTTTAAAAGTAAACTACTAAAGCTATTAGTACTAGTATTTTTAAATACTAGGGTTTTAATAAATATCTTAAGAGTAAAAAGAGTAGTAGAAGTATTCTAAAAAGCCTTAGTAGTAATATAATATTTTTTAACTAATATAAAGTTATTAAAGTTCTTAAAAATCTTATTAATAGTATTATACTTACTATAAAACTTAGTAATACTACTTTAAATTTAGTTTTAAAAGTTAATAATATTAGTAAAAAAAGTAGGAAAGAGATAAAGGCTTGTAGTAAATAAATTAAAAAAGCTATTATAATTAAACTTATTAAAAGTAAAAGAAATTAAAAATAAACTAAAGTTAGTAAAATAGTAGAATATACTATTAAAGAAAGTAGTATTAGTAGTAATATTAAAGTTAATAAAAAAAGTACTATAATTAACTTTAAGAAAATTTAGAAGGGCCTATTAAATAGCCTAGAGGCTAAAGCTTTCTTAAAAAAAGTAAAGAGTAATACTACTATCTAAATTTAAAAAGAAATACAGTACTATAGTAGTTAATAATAGAAGTAAAGTTTTTATAAGTATTAACAATAAAAAATAAGTTTTTATAAGTATTAAAAGTAGAATAAAAAGTATAAGGCTTTTTAGTAATAAAGCCCTTAATAAGTTTATTAACTTTATTATAAGAGTCTTTAGTAATATAAGTATTATTACTATAATTCTTAATATCTTTATTGAAGTTCTTATTACTCTTAAAGCTATTCTTATTAAAACTAGTAGCTTTATAAAAGTCTTATTTAAGTTATTTATTATTACGAAAACTATTAAAAGCCTTAGTAGCCTTACTAAAAGCGCTAGTAATAATAATAGAGTCCTTTAAAGAGTTATTATAAAGGGTAGTAGTACGTTAGTTATAACTATAAGGAGTATTAAAAGATATAAAGGCCTAAACGTTCTATTTAAAATAAGTATTTATTATAAAAAAGTTAAAAATAACTTTAAAAAATAATATTATTATTACTAGTAATTTTCATAATATTAAAAAACAAAAATAAGTACTTATTAGCTATTTTAATTAATACTAATTAAAATAATACTATGAATTTAGTATTAGTAATATTAAAGAAGTATACTATATTTAAAAAGGTACGTATAAAGTTAACTATAAAGGTATTTTAAAAAAGCAAGAGTTTTTTAAGTTTTAGTAGCTAAAAAGATTTATTTATTTACTCTTTAAGGGCTGTTAAGGGCTTACCTATAGGTATTTAACCTTAAAAGGCCTTACTTCTTTATTTTTCTAGAGTATATTTATTTTTTAAAAGTATTATATAGATAGAAAGTGTAAAAGTAAGTTATAAAGGATAAAGAGTATTATTTTTTTACTATACTCTTTAAGGACTAAAAGGATATTATTTTATTACTTAAAAGATAATGTTTTTAATAGTTATTTTAGTTTCTGTTATTATTCTAGTTAAAGAGGCTTTAGAAGTATAGTTATAATAAATAATTATACTATAAAGCGTAATTAGGGGGTGTGTTGTGTAGGGTAGCTATAACGTAGCCTTATATAGCAATATACTTATATAAGTATGCCTATATAAGCTGTAGTGCCCACGTTTAGTATTTATTTATCTAGCCTTAGCTACTATAAACTTTAGTAAAGTAAACTTTTTTATTCTATATAACCTTGTATATACGCGTGCCTCGCCACAAAGTATTACTCTTAGTAATAAAGTAATAACTAAAAGAGTAGCTCTTAAAGCTAAAGTTAGTACACTCTTTATAAGGGGAGTTATATTTAAGGTTATTTTTATTAAATAGTATAAAGGTATAGTTCTTTTTATATAGAGTATAGGAGGGGGCTAGAGTAAAAAAGGAGTTATAGGGGGAAGGGGTTATAGTAAGTAAAGTCGTTAGTTAAAATATTAAATACTTATTATTATTATTATTCTTACTCTCTTTATTACTATAACTATAGCTAATACTAATATTCAGGAAGTTAGTAGAGTTAATAAAGCTACTACGTGCTATATACTTATACTTAATTTATATTTTTAGGTCGTATTTTATATAGATATTTCTATAGGTTAATCTAAAAAGAATATATTATAGCTATATATTATTAAGTAGTATAATTAAATAGAAGTATTTAATAGGGTATATCTAGTAGCTTTAACCCCCTTTAGCCTTTAACAATTCTACTTACCTACTTTTTCTATAGTAATAATAACAATACTATTACCAATAGGCAGCGATATCTAAACAAACCTTTACTTATACAAACTTTTGGCTAGATTACGGGCGCTGTAACGTACTATAGGGCCTAATAAGCCCTAGTGGCGTTTACAATTAAAGAAAAAGGTACTATGAGCAAGGCTTTAATTAATTCTTCCTGCCTTCTACACATATATAATAATAACCCACAATGTCCAATAGAAGGCTACCCGCTACCAGCCCCTACCTATACTTATACTTAAACCTAGTATACTTCTTACCCTTACTAATCTTTACTTTATACTCTTTATTTATTATATACTTTTTAAAAGGTATTTTAACTATTTTATTTATAATATATTTATTAATAAATATTTTAAAAGTAGTATATAGAGTATAAAGTAGTAAAATAAGAATTTATAATTTATTAAAATAAGTATACTAAAAAAAAGAGAATTTTAAGTAGTAGTTAAAAAAACTATATATATTCTATATTACGACCCGTTAGTTAATAGACCTTTAATAGTGACTTTATAGGGGGCTTAGTATTTAAATAGGTAATATTAACCTATACTAGTATAATAGACTATAGAGTGGAAGAACTAGGGTGTAAGTTATATAATAATAAGTAGAACTAATATATAATAAGTAGTTCTAGGATAGGACTAATAATACTAAGGGTAGTTTATAGTAATAGACTAATATACTTAATATTAGTTTTAGGGATAAAGGGATATATTTATAAGAACGGAACTTATATATAAATAGGATTTAAGTACCTTTAAGTCCTTTTTTTTATAGTTCTTTAGTTATTAACTTTATATTAATTTTTAAATACTTTTAGTCTTTAAGTAGTAAACTACTATAACTCTTTTATTAAATATTTAGATTAATTACTTAAGTACTTTAACCCCCTAGGATTCCTTTAGTAATTAGTAGTACTGTTATTAGTGTTAGACTTTAGTTTTTATTAATATAAACCTTACTATTAAAAGGCTGGCTATAATATTTTAATAGCTTTTATTTAGTAAGTTAACCTTTGATACTAATAAATAGTATTTTATAATGTTTTTAGTTAAAATACTTAAGGTTATTCCTACTTTATTTAAGTTTTTTAGTAAGTAGGCTTAAAACCTTACCTAGGAGCTAAGAGAATAATATATAAAAGACAATAAAGATAAATCTAGTAATAATAATACTAATAAGTAGCTTAAATAGGCTTACTACAATATTAAGTAACTTTAGAAAATATTTAATAAATACTTTAGTTAAATAAAGAAACTTTAGGACGTTATTTAATAAATTAATAAATGTATAAAGGAGGTTAAAGACTAGAATAAAACCCTTTATACTACTACTAATATTATTAAGATACTTATCTATAATAGATACAAGAAACTTAAGTTTAATTTATTTATTACTTATAATAGAACTCTAGGATAATTTAAAGGATTTTTAATTTAGGTTAAGAACTATTAGAACTTTTATTATAGTAACTTTAAAAACAATACTAAACAAGTTATTTACACTACTACGTTTTTTTATAAGCGCGCCTTTTAATAAATTAAACTATTTTAGAAATAGTTTTTTAAAACCGAGACTTTAGACCTTTATACTTTTAAAGTTAGCAATATTTATTTAACTTTTAATAGATTTAAATACACCCTTTAAACCCTATTTTAGAACCCTAACTAGAAAAGATAAGCTAAGCGAGACTTTACCTTACTTAAATAGATTAAGTTTACTATTTATTATACTGTTAAATTTTAATATATTACTATATAACTAAATTTTACTAAAGAATTTAGAATTTTTATATTTTATTAAGGATTAAAGGATAAAGTTAAGGACGAACTTATTAAGATTAATTATTTTAAAGATTTTTTTTAATATACTGAATTTATAATTAAGATTAATAACTGCTTTTAGGAAAGACGTTATAAAAAAGGAGAATAGTAACTAGGTACTAACTTTAGTAAAAAGTACTAATAATAGTTTTAATAATTTTAGTATTATAACTAAGAATAATAGTTATAGTAAAATAACTGGCTAGGATAAAGTAATTACTAATATAGTACTATATATAGATATTATATAGGTTTTATGGACTTTAGTATAGTAGAATAATAAAAACTTAATAAAGGATGTACTTTTAAGTATTATAACTATAATAAATTAGGATATATAGCTAAGAACTATTATTAATTTAAGAAGTAATAATGGTAATTAGTACTAGGAGGTAAGTAACTTAATACTGCTTTTAAGGAGAACTATACTAAACTATTATAAATAGTATACTATAGTAATAAATACTTAATTTATTAAAATAAAAAAAATAAGTAGGATAGTACTTTAAAGATACTAGACGCTTTAAATATAATACTATAAGTATATTTAAGAAAATGCTTATAGTTACTTATAAGGTACCCTACTATAAACTAGTTTATAAAGTTAGGGAATAGTTGAATAGTATAAGTTTATAATAAGTAAATAATAACTTTGTAGGACTAGTAAATAATAAAGAAATCTAATATAATAGTAAATAGATTATTAATAGATTTAATATTATAATTAAAGGACTTTAATACGTAGTTAATATAGAACTTAATAAAGACTATAGTAAATACCTTTAAATCCTAGTAATAAGAAGGGTAGAAAGGATAAATACTTATAATAATATACTTAAGTTTAGATAGCTTTACTATAATAGTAGAGAAGAGGTAGAAGGGGCTTTATTTAACTTTATATTTTAGAAAACGACCCCTAAAATAGATATACTATATAATTTAAATAAACTTTATAATATTACTTAATAATATACTTAAAATAAATTTATTTAGGGGGTACGACTTAATACTTAGGACTTGGATTTTAAAGAGGAACTTTTAACTTAGAAAAAGGAATGTAAATATTTGTTGTGAATTCTTTTAGATAATAATAAGTAATAAATTATATTTTATAGAATAGACTTTATTTAAAAGAACGGAAGGTGGCTACTTAAAAGCCTTTTAGGAGACTATTAATTGTTTAAACCCTTATATAAAAAATACTCTAATGTGTTTTAGGTATAATACCTTAAGGACGAATATTAAGAATACTTTACTAAGAAACTTAACTTATAATTCTTTTTTAAAAGAAAGAAGGATGTTTTATATAAGAATGTTTATTTTAGTAAAGAATTTAATATATAGATTATTTAAGAATATAAAGAACCTAAAGAAGTAGTGTTTAGATTAAATCCTAACTTCCTAATAAAGTGCCTTTATAATAATAATATAGAATAGTAAAAATACTATATTAATAGATATTAGGTTTATTATATTACTAAAGTACGAATACTTAGAAGAAAATAACTTTAGAAAGAAAAAGGAACTAGCTTTATACTATTAATTATTAGTATTAAAGATACTTTTATAAAAAGAAGAGTAGTTAAGTACTTTAATAGAGATAGAATATATATAAAATAGAGGCTAAAGTAGTTAAAAAACTAAACTTACTTACTATAAAAAGATAATAATAAATAACTAAAATAAAATTTATTAATTTAACTATAAAAGTAAGTTAAGAAGATAAATACCTTTATTTTAATATTATAGTAAATAGAATATAGGTTAAAGTTTTTATTAATAGTAGTACTTAAAGTAACTTTATATTACTATAAGTAGTAAATAATTTATAAATACTATAGAATAAAAAAGAGACTCTTTATATACTTTATAATATAGAAGGAAAAGGAGTATAGTATAGTAGAGGTATTATTAATAGTAAAACTATACTCTTTACTTTAAGCTACTATAACTAGAAGATATACTACTATTTTAATATTATAAATATAGAATATTAAAATATAATTCTAAAAATACTATAACTATAAAAAAAGAACTTATAAATAGATTAGTAGGTTAGTTACTTTTATTAGAATAACAAAAAGAGTTTAGTTACTAAAGGATATAGTTAACCACTAGCTTTAAATAAACTCTACTATAATATACTAATAATATATATATAATAATTTATTATTTATTTAAAGGTTAAAGAAGTAGTTATTAAGTTATTATATATAAAGGACCTTATAGTAATATAAAAAAAACTGATTTTTAATAAAAATTAACTTTTATTTATTTTAAAAGAGTATAAAGTATATAAAAAGTTATTTACTTTAATACTTAAAATAAACTTATTAAAATATAGTACTTTTAACTATAAAATCTTTATTAAAGAGGGATAAATACTATTATTTAATAGAGTTTATTAATTAAACTAATAAGAAATAAAAGTACTTAATAAATATATTAATAAATATTTAATTAAGGGCTATATTAAAGAATTAATATTACTTATAGAATACTTAATTTTATTTATACTAAAAAAGAATAGTAAACTATAACTATATATTAATTACTAATAACTTCATAATATTATAATTAAAAATAAATACCTATTACTATTTATTTCTAAACTATAAAATTTATTTTATAAAGTTAATTAATTTATAACTTTTAACTTTAAAGGGGTTTATAACTTAATTAGAATTAAAAAAGGGGAAGAGTAAAAGACTGTATTCTACTTTTATTAAGGATATTTTAAGTACTTTATAATACCCTTTAGACTTATTAATACTTTTATAATATTTTAAAATATAATTAACTATATTTTATAAGAAAAACTTAATATTTTTATTATTACTTACTTTAATAATATCTTTATTTTTTTAAAAACCTTTAAAAAATATAAAAAATATATATATTAGGTACTTTAGAAACTATAAAAAGCTAAGCTACTTATTAAACTAAAATAAAGTAAATTTTATATTTAAAAAGTAGATTATTTTAAATTTATAATTATACTAGGTATTATTAAGATATTAAATAAAAAGATTATTATAGTTAAGGACTAGCTAATACTTTAAAATATTAAGGATATTTAATTATTTTTTAGATTTATTAACTTTTATTAATAGTTCTTTAAGGGGTACTTAGGAAATATTTTTGTATTTATAGACTTTATTAAAAAAGATACTAAATAAAAATAGATAGAAAAAGAAGAAATAGTATTTTAAAAGATTAAGGACTAGGTTTTTAGTAAATTTATACTTATAATACCTAACCTAAACTTACTATTTAAAGTTAAAACTAATACTTTAAACTATACTATTAGTAAATAACTTAGTTAATATAATAAAAAAGGATATTTATATTATATACTTTTTATTTAAGGAAACTTAGTAGAGTAGAACTTAACTACTAAATTTATAATAAAGAA
This sequence comes from Colletotrichum brevisporum, assembly GCA_030770045.1. Lineage (NCBI taxonomy): Eukaryota > Fungi > Ascomycota > Sordariomycetes > Glomerellales > Glomerellaceae > Colletotrichum > Colletotrichum brevisporum. Next base: position 8,973,815 of record JAUGSI010000001.1, on the reverse strand, counting down.
TTAATAGTTATTATTAAAGTATTTAAGGAATAGAGACTATACTTTTTAGGAATAAATAATAAAGTTATAGTATATATAGATTATAAAAACCTTATATATTTTACTATGTTTAAAGACTTTAATAAATAATAGATTAAATAGTTAGAATTTCTTTTAGAATTTAACTTTTAAATTTTTATAAAACAGAATTAGAAAATAGAAGAGTAGATGCTTTTAGTTAATAATTAAACTTAAAATTAATAGTTTTAAATAAAACTTAAGTAATTTTTAAAAAGAATTTAAATAGAAACTTAGTACTAGTTATTTACTTTTTTATAATTATTAAATAGATTAGTATTAGTACGCTTAGATAGATAATTAATAAGATAATTAAAACGATTTATAGTATTAAAGTATATAAATACTAAAAAGTTATTAAAATATAGAAATGTATTTAATAATATTATAGTAATAGAGTTACTAGGGAATAAGTAGTTAGAGTTATTAAGGATTATAAAGTTTATAATAAAAGTAAGTTAAAATACTATAAATTGTATAGAGAAATATAACCTTTTTTAGTACTTAATAAAGTATAGTAATTAATTTCCTTTAATTTTATTATTAAACTACTATAATTAAAGGAACTACTTACTAGAAAATAGTTTAATAGTATTTTAGTTATTATAAACTAATTTACTAAGTATATTTATTTTATTTTATAAATTAAAGTAAGTATAGTAAAAGAGTTTATATATACTTTTAATAAGTATATTTTCAGTTAGTATAGTTTATTAAAAGATATTATATTTAATAGAGGAACGTAGTTTACTTTAAAGTTTTAGAAATCTCTAATTTTATAGCTTAGATTTAAACTATAACTATTTACTACTTTTTACCCCTAAACTAATAAATAAATAAAAAGAATTAATTAGATTTTTAAAATATACTTAAAATGCTATATTAATTACTAATAGAATAATTAAGTTACTTTATTATTAATAGTTTAATTTGCTTATAATAGTGTAGTAGGAGAAAGTATATAATATTTACTTTTTTACTTTAATTATAGATTTAAATTAACTGCTTATAGAGAACTATAAGTAGGACCTGTAGTAGTTAAAGTAGTTATTTATATTAATTAAATTAAGAAAATTTATAAATAACTCTAAAACGACTTAGAATTTGTTAAATAACGTATATATAAATACACTAATACTTTAAAAATAAAGGGACTATCCTTTAAAAAAGAAAATAGTACGTACTTTATATAATAAAATATTAAGACTAAATAACTAAGTAATAAGTTAAACTATAAGAAACTCGGACCTTTTAAGATTATTAAAAAAATCTTAAAAGTTAACTTTAAACTTATACTACTAGATACTATAAAATATTACTTAGTTTTTTATATTTTACTCCTTAAATTAGTACTATAAAGTTTATATATAATGGACTATATTAAAGTTAATTTAAAATAAAATTATAAAGTTAAAAGGATTATTAACTATATTAATTAATAAAATAGTATAAAACTTTAATATTTTATTAAATAAAAAAACTATAGTTATAAAGATAATACTTAGGAACTTATAATAAACCTTATAAATATATAAGGAGAACTTTAGGAATACTGGACTTAGTAGTAAAAAAGATAATATACTTTAGTTATAAAAATACTAGTAAGTAAATTATGTATTATATACTTATAACCTAAGGTTTAATTAATTAAACTACTAAGAACGAACTAAATATTTCTTTATTTAGAAATACCTAGCTTTAAGTAGCTAGAATATACTTATTTACTTTACTAATTAAGGGACTAAGATTAGTAAACTTATCCTTAAAACTAAAAAAAGCTTATAGTGGCTTGTTTTTTAAATCTACTACTTAAAGATTGTTTATAATAAATCTTTTATAAGTATTTAATACTAATAATACGTTACTATTTAGTAAAACGCTATCCTTTTAATTAACCTTTTGTATACTCTGTTTAAAGGCCTTAGTTTACCTTTTATAGACTTTTTTTTTAATTGTATAAATATAACCTAAACGACTTACTACCTTTGCTATCTAGGATTGTAAGTGCGTAAGTTTATAATAAAGTACTAGGAGCTCTTTATCCGCCTTTTTCTCTTTTTTATCCTACTCCTTTTACTAGGAATTTAACTTTTAAACTACAGAATATTAGTGCTACTACTATTCTATTAGGATAAGGATACATATAGGTAGATACTACTAGAACCCTATTGTAAGGCTTTTTAGTTGTAATATAAGTATAATAATGAGTAGATTTTTTGTTAAAATAATAAGGGACTTTTATATAGAAGTAATAAGTATAAGGTATATTATTATTAATTAATTAAAACTTAATATACTTAATAAGTATAGTTTTTTTAGAATTTTTTATTATAGTTAAATGTGATTTTAACTTTTAAATATAATCTAATATAGTATTAGTACTATAGTAAAATAAAGAAGTATAATTATAGATCCCTAATCTAGGACTAATAATCTATTTATAATAAGGTTTTAAGGATAAGACTTTTGAGAGAGGAGTTAATATTATAATCCGTTAGTTAATAGACCTTTAATAGTAACTCTATAGGGGGTTTAGTAGTTAAATAAGTAATGTTAGTTTATACTAGTGTAATAGACTATAAAGTAGAAGAACTAGGGTATAAATTATATGATAATAAATAGAATTAATATACAATAAGTGGTTTTAGGATAGGACTAATAATACTAAGGGTGGTTTATAGTAATAAATTAATATACTTAATATTAATTTTAGAGATAAAGGGATATATTTATAGGAACGGGACTTATATATAGATAGGACTTAAGTACTTTTAAGTTCTTTTTTTTATAGTTCTTTAGTTATTAACTTTATATTAATTTTTAAATACTTTTAGCCTTTAAGTAGTAAACTACTATAACCCTTTTATTAAATACTTAGACTAATTACCTAAGTGCTTTAACCCCCTAGGATCCCTTTAGTAATTAGTAGTACTGTTATTAGCGTTAGACCTTAGCTTTTGTTAATATAAACCTCACTATTAGAAGGCTAGCCGTAATATCCTACTACTTATAACTTACTTAATAAAAACTTTCTATACTTTAAAAAATAGTAACTATAATTTCGCCTATAATTATAAACACTCTCTATAATTAATATAACTATAAAAAATATTTCCTTTATATAATTTTATTTATATAACTTTAATAAGTACTTTAAGTACTTTACTTACTTATATTTAAAATAAAAAAAAGGAAGTAAGGGATATAGCCTTAATCCAGCTAACAGTAATATTACTATCACTAGGGGGTGTATCGCGATAAGCCCTCTAAGGCTCCAGCCTTACAAGCCGCGCCTTAGACACTAGGGTAACTAAGTATAGATATAATACTCTAACAAGCGCAGCGCCTTATAGCCTAGATCTCTTCCTGATATAACCACATCTCAATGCTCGCTCATACGCCCTAATACTCACCACAATTTCTCAATCCCAAGCCTGCGATGTAGCTGTCAGTCGATTCAGCCTAGCAATCAGCACAGACAGATTACAAAACCTCCGGCCTGCTCCTATTATCCGTAACTCACTTCCAACCAATGTCTGAGACGAACTTGAGACTGTGATCAGTCGCCTAGGCGGTGACTGTGGCTTTCAGATTTCACTGTACAGGCCAGCGGAATTGACGGTCACCAGAAACAGAAGAAACAAGAGATGGATTCTTCGTAGGATGAGCTAAAGGAGGGAACGTCAACACTGTCACGCCAACCACCAGAGCCAGCCGGAGGGGTCTATTTAATGTTGATACCAAAGTGTCATCGGCCCCTGCTTCGGCTAACTTCTTAGAGACAAAGACCCCTAAGACCATTCATTGATTAAATGCCTCCCTGAGTGCATTGGCCTGGATCTCCCAAACCTTTCTTCCCATGCGAACTAGGTCGTCGCCGAATGCCCCAAGGACCTCCTCGGGCGAAGGCTGCTCCCCCTCATCTTCACCAGTCGTCCTTCCGGCCCCTGTCTCGGGCTCGAACGTACTCTTCCAGCGCTGCTTCCAAACCTCCACCGCCCGAAGCGCGGCCGGGTCCTTGCTTCGCACCGCCGTGGCGACCATGTAAAAGGAGGACTTCTTGCCGTGCGCCCTGTCCGGCTTGAACAAGCGGACCTCGGAGAATTTGCTGAACGTGTAGAACACCAGAACCGTCTCCCACGCGTCCAGCTTGTGGAGCAGAACGACCATGGTCCCGCCCGGGACGAGCCGCTCGAGGCCGATAACCAGTTGGCTCATGGTCAGCCGAATCGGCTCGCGGCTTTTTGGGGCCTGGGGGTCGTGGTTGTGGCGGACGACCGAGCCGCCGCAGATGACGAGGTCGAACTCCTGGCCGGGCGCGAGCTGCCTCGGCAGAAACTCCCGCGGGCGCGCGAGCTCTGCGGAGATGTCGTCTACGCCCAGATCCGCCGCGAGCATGCCCACGTCCCCGTATCTGACGTCGATATCCGGGCCGGGGCGGACTAGGGCGCGGTAGCCGCCCTGCGACAGCGGCAAGGTGAGCGCGACGGCCTGGGCGGTCCGGTTCAGTCTGAGGGCGACGGCGAGGAAGCCGCCGGGCGCCATGCCCAAGTCGAGAATCCGCGGGCGCGCGGGGGGCGGCTTCGCTGGGATTTTGAGGGCTTTCTCCGTTGCTTTGTTGAGCTTTTGTGCGACGTCCTGCATCATGTTGAAGAAGGACGTCTCTGCTTTTTTGCTCGGCTGCATAGCGGTCTCGCGCTGCCTTTGGAACAGCTGGTCCGCGGCCGGGTTCCCCCAGACCTGCTTCTGATTAGCGTTTCTTTTGCTCGCAGGATCTAAACAGACAGAGGAGCGTATCATCATCTGACATACCTGTTGCCGGATGTCCCTGAGTTCGACATATTCGGGACAGTGTTCAATCAGGTACTCGACAAGGACGGTACGGGGCTCTCTGTGCGCGGAGCTGTCAGGTCTGTCGGCAGAGATGGAAAGAGAACCGATTCCGTCTACGCTTTGGTCATCGTGGTCGCCATCATCGCTTGCGCTCGCGGGAGTCTGCGTCAGTCCGGGCATGGTCGCAATGTGTGGGGATATCTTGAATGTGGCTGAGCCAGTATGGATTGACGAGCTCTGAGATTTTGATGATGCTAGAAGGACATAGCTCAAAATCCATACCATCAATGCCTATATAATATCATCGGACGTTCAAGGCTGAGGGGTCTTCACCTGCTTCAGGTTGCAGCCGAATGATAGGCGACCACGCTCTTCATGCAGCAGCCTGTCAACGAGTCTTTGGACGGCCTCCCGCATGCATACGCACACAGCAAACAACGCCCAAAGACAAATTAGAATTGAGAACAAACACAGTTGTTGTAGACCAATCAGCACCTGCGGCAAAACTCAATGCAGAGACGCACGGTAGGGGATGGCTATAACCTGGACTGGGTTGCCTCGATAAAATCAACCGCCTGTCAGCTATGGAATCCGGGCGAAATCCTGTCATTTTGATCGGTCTGTTGCCTGCCCGGCAGCAAAGAGTTTCGACAGTGGCAACTAACAAACTGATTCCGCCGTCTTCTAGAACCTTCAATCAAGGGCCTGCAGAATCATTGCCTGATCTATCTGATGTCTGCACAGGGATGATGCGAGGTGGTCGCTTTTGCTGTTGCTGCCGCTGTCGTTGCTGTTCTAAGCGGAAGAAGTTGGGGAAACGATACAACTTGCAAGGCATGCTGCCTTCCACGCAAACGCGCCACAGACTCAGCCCCCCCCCCCCCCTCAGATCAGCACTCCAAACGGGTACACTCATGCTCCTGAGCGGACGTCATCTTGAGTCCCACCTGATCCCGGCAAGCGATCCTTCCGCCGTGGGGAACCACACGACATTCTCGGCGAGTTTCCCGCCGCGAAACCCGCCGAGCCCCACATTCGGCGCGGGCCGGGAGACCGCCGCCGTGTCCGTCAGCATTAAAGAGCTGACACTCCCATCCCAACAACAACCGTAAATCTCACCCTTCTCTTTCACAACTTCTCTTGACTTCCTATATCTGCCCTGAAACCATCACTCCAACAACCCAAAATGGCATCCGGCCTCGTCTTCGACCCCCTAACCGCCCTCCGCGCAGCGCCCCTGATATCCTCGACCTGCACCCTCCTCTACGCCTGGGACCAGCACTTCTTCCTCTCCATGCTCAACAGCCCCTCGCGCGAGATCCGGTCCAAAGCCACGCCCGTGCTCCAGCCCTACTACGCCCTCTTCTTCCGCCGCGGCCTCCCCATCGTGCTGACCTTCATCATCGCCTCCGCGGCCTCCGCGGTTGCGAACCTACGCGTGCGGCCCGACGCCCTGCGCGCCCGGGGTTCCTTCGCGTGGTACGCCGCCGGCGCCGCGCTCTCGACGGCGCACCTGGCGTACGTCCCGTGGATCGCGCCGAGCGTGCAGACGCTGTTCGAGGCGGACCCGAAGGAGACGGACCTGCACCAGACGCTCGACGGGTGGCTCGCGCTCAACTGGCGCCGCATGGTGACAGTGGACCTGGGGGCGTGGGTTGCGTTTGCGGTCGCGGTCGCGGGGACGCTTCGGGCGGACTGAGGGTCAGCTTTGGGACTGGACGCAGGCCGAGCTGGGAGATGGCCATGTTGTACCTTCAAACGCAGATGCTGGAAAGCAAAACAGGAACGGTGAGAGCGGCTTCTGTTGGAATTATCACGGTGGATGTGGGTTGGGTTCTGGTTCAACGAGTGTGGCACACGGCAACTTGTATTACGCAATCGGAAGCTATGATCCGCTAGCTTAGGTATTTACAGTACTGGTGATGATATTAACGTTAATCCTCCTCCGTTCACTGCATGGGTGCCGTGGTCTTCGTGCCCTGCCGTTGCTCCGTTTGCGTTGCTTTTGTCGCCTGTGCTTCGTCTGGGTAATGGTGGTAAACATTGTGAACGTGGAAAATAGTGTGATAGGAATGAGTATCGTGAGTTCGGCAATGGCGGTGAACATGGTGATGTTCTCTTGACGGCTGCTGTACAGGCGGTTGCTGTCCAGGCGGTTGTTGTCCAGGCGGTTGCCATCCAGGCGGTTGCTGTCCAGATGGTTGCTGTCTAGACGGCTGCTGTTCAGACGATTGTTGCCGAGACAGTTGCTGCCCGGACGGTTGCTGTCTAGACGGTTGCTGTTCAGACGATTGTTGCCGAGACGGTTGCTGTCCAGACAGTTGCTGTCCCGGCTGCTGGCCAGCAAAGGGCTGCGATCCAGATGTAGAAAACCGTGCTCCTCTCGCGGGAGTAACAATCTTTCTCTAAAAGACATCAGTTGGCACGGGGTCCCCTTGGTTTTGGGTGGTCATTGTCGAACGGACGGTTGCTGCCGGACGCGAATACGGCCCTGGCAAGGGTTTTCTCGTAGACCCCTCCTTGCCTGAGGCTCCTGCAGCCAGACTCCCCCGCCTCGGCCTCTTGTCCGGTAGCGGAGTACGCTTGGGTGCTGAGGGAGCTATCGTCTGAGATTGCGTAGGGTCCGCGGCTGTTGTTGGCGGAGGAGGACTTGGGCTCGGGAGGTTCGCCGAGATGGTTAAACTAGAAGAAAGTGGTGGTGGGCTCGGGGGGTTTGCTTCCAGAGCAGATGTCCTGTCCAGTGCGGCTTTTGTGGCGTCCTGCTGGGAGCTCGTGGGTCTTGATACCGGAGCAAACATCTTGTCCAGTGCGGTTCTCCCGAAAGATTGCCGTGGGGGCATCGTCGTCTCAGAACCGTCGTTCGCGGAGGCTGCACTCTGGGCGGTGTGCCGGGCTTGCTGTGCTGTCTCCTGCTGCTGGCTCATCGGGCGCGGCGGGTTTAGTCGTGGGCGAGCCATCCCAGGCCTCTCGTCGTCGATGGCAGGGGTGCGTTCATGACTGATGGGATACTGATGCCCTGTTTGTGGCCACCACGGAGGAGCACCAGGGGGTGGCCGGTCGCCGCCGACCCACGGCCGGTGGTCTCTCATCGACACCCGATATCCCTGGGGCGGGGCTGTATCAGGCACGGCGGACCGCGGGACATTTTGTCTGGCGTTGGAATTCTGATAATGCTCCATATTCATGATTGTGTTGAAATCTGGTGTTGTGTCAGTTTAAGCTCGGTCAGGGTGCAGTGGCCGATTGTTGTTCCAACTCACACCTACCTGGGTACCTACCTAGGTTGGTAAGCAGGCTGTGTTCCTTCCGAGGAGAAGACTGCCATTTCGAGAAGGGAAGGCAGAGATGACAGAGAGGGAAGACGTTTTGCGTTTTGGAAGGAAAGAACAAGGGCACAAGATTGGTGACGGGGGAGCAAATGGAAGGAGGTTTACTCTGCCATCGCGGCTGTTGCCTTTGATGAGGCTCTTCGAAACAGTACCTGGCAAGGGGTACCCTCAGGTAATATCTACTGTAGTGTCTCCATCTCTAACGGAAAGCCTGGCGGAGAGGACGAAGGTGGAAAGCCATTAGGAGTGACACTGACGGTGAAAGGTAAGAGCAATTAAGTATAGAACCTAGGAAGGTAGGGTAAGTATCTGGGTAGACACCTAGGAGATGTGAGTCAATCTACAGAGAGTACTACCTACCTAGGTACTGTACATGTATAGGTGCTCCTTGTGCGTACATTTTGGTCTGATACTCGGAAAGTACCTACGCACGTCATTCGGGACGGTGCCGTGGTACTTGGATGGAAGGTGAGGCCGCTCACTGCTCAGGTAAGCACATGGCTACATTTCTTGCCTGCCTTATGATAAGGCTAGCATATCCTAAACGTAATCCATTACAACCCCAGAATCCATAGACCCATTCGCTCGACACACATCACCACTCGGTATCATCCAATGCACATCACTCAAAATCATTGCCACTATCGTTCTGAATTCAAACAAGAGGTTTCCCAAGATGTCCCAACCCTCATACGTCGCAGCCGCCAGTAGTCCCCAGAGGCCTGGCAATCAACCCGACGATGCCGCGAGAGACACGCCCAAACGAAAGGAAGTACTCTCGAAAATATCGTTCAATAACACCATATCGAAATCTCAGCAACGCAGGAACAAGAAACGAGCAAACGACAAGGCATCCGTCGACAAGACTGCCGAGAGAAACATGCCCGAAGAGAACGCAGCCCAGAAGCCCATGCCCAAGGAGGACACGCCCGAGAAGAGCATATCCGAAGGGAACATGCCTGAAGAGAACATGCCCGAGAAGACATCCGCAGACGACAACTCCGACAACAACACGCCGGAGAATCATACACCTGACGACAACACGCCCGACAACAGTACGGCGGAGGACAATACCCCAAACAATGGCACGCCCGATGACAGCACAAAAGAGAATGATATCAGCCTCAAAGACGACAAGAGCAGCACGACGGAGGATGATCCTCGCGGGTTTGAGATTACGGAGACCAGGTCTCTAGGTCAACCGTCATTCAGCATGGCAATCAAGAGCGTGGATCTTCATCGCTTTCTCTGCGATGTTCTTGGGCCCTGCGAGGCTCTGAGAACAGGCCCAGGTCCGGATGGTCCATCTTATATTGACCCACTCGTGCTGTACCCGTAAGTTCGACCCATTCTAGTACGGCACCATCACAGGTGACTCCATGTATTGGATGCTGACCTGAAGCAGTTATCTGAAAGACCTTCGTAGCCACTTGAAGCACAAGCAGGATGGTTTGGAACAGGCTCAACACCTCATTGATTGCCTCGAAAACGATCGGGAGCGGTGCGCCTGTCTACGCCTCGTCTGGTGTTCTTACTGAATACCGCTAATTCTACTTTCACAGTCACACTGCAAAGACGAACAACCGCACGATTGAATATGCGGACCTGTCGAAGATCTGGGAAGAGCGCCCAACGTATGCCTACACGACCATGCCAGGCTTCCACGACGGGCCTCCTCTTATCTTCGAGATGGACGGTTATGGCCTCAATGACAACTTCAACCCTCCTCGCTTGATTGTTAAGGGCAAAGTAAGTAGTCACATTCTCTCTACTATGATGATATAAAAGGCCAACCCCGAGAAAGTACTTGGTATCCTACGGTAAACAGTTCGGATACAGGCGCATAAGCAGGGAAATCCCTTTTTTCTTCGAATCTCAACCAATCACCGCCCTCGGCGTCTATCCTCTGCAGGACCACCCGTACTACGACGAAATACGTCGCGACTCAACAGCACGGGGCGAGATGTTCGTGAAGCTTGCCGGGAGGCTAGAGCGTCACCGAGCTTACCAAGGACTCGCATGGTACAGGATGAAGGACGGGCGTGTTAGAAATGACCATGTCAACAGCCGCATCATGCTCGATTCTGTCACTTATCACAACGTGACGAATTATACTTCAGAGGAGTTGGCCCAGAAAGTGGAAGTCGCTGGTCTCTCCCAGGAAGACTATATGATTGCATCCCCTGTCGTTCAGGGCTGGTGCTTTTCGAAGCGTCAGTGGATGTATTTCGACGTCTCCAAGATCAGCGACGTGATATGGAAACCTCAACCGCTAGAAACCTTGAAGCTTGCCCCTGAAGAAAAGAGGATGGTGAAGGTAAGATCACGCCTGTGGACCGCCCGTTTCATTCATCTTCTGTCCCCCAGCCAAACACGGATGCTGACACGACCCCAGAAAATTGCGACGAAGGCCAAACATCGCGTCTCCAGCCGCATTGGTATTTGCTCCTTTTTGGTTCAACCCTCTTGGAGTATCTGCTAATAAAACTCCAGTCGTCCTCGAAGGGCCGTCGGGAGCATGCAAAACGCTTGTCGCTGAGGCCATCAGCGAACATCGCCAGCGTCCCCTAATCACTTTGCATGCGGGAGACCTCGGCACCGACTCACGGAACATCCTTCCGGACATACCTCATTATGTCACAATGTGTAATGCCTGGGGTGCAAATCTTCTATTCGACGACACGGTGTTGTCCCCCACGGCGTCGAGAGACGGGTACGGTGCCAACCGCAACGCCTTGATCGGCACTTTCTTGCGCAAATTGGTCGGCCTCCAATTCGGAGTCACAGTGTTCTGGGCTACAGAAAGCACAGAAGTGAGTTAATCCATTTTTTCCTCGGCATTCGTTTCTCCGTAAAAAGGTATAACAAACATTTCTAACGTAACCGCTTTTTTCTTCAGGACCTTGACAGCGAGATTCGGCCCAAAATTGACGACATCATCAAACTCGACGCGCCCGAGGTGGAAGGCAGTGAAACCTCGGACGAGGAAGGATATTGGGAACCCACGACTCGTTCTTTTCAATCCGTGGAGTGAATCTAACTGTCCAACAACACTTTCAAGAGGCCAGAAAAGCGATGCTGGTGTATCAGCGAGAAGCAAGCGGTTAGCTTTTTGTATAGATTACAACCAGGCCATAAATACTTGTGCTAGATAGTATCAATACAGATGTTGCCCTTGACTCTTGGCCCTTGGCCCCTCCTCCTTTTTCTTGTCGTCCTTATGGACTTGAGCTTGGGTAATCCGTATCCTTGTGATCTGGGCGGTCCGCTCTCCTCCCTATCCTACGTCCCTCTTCGCCAGCTATTGCTCGCAAGACCATGGTACAGACCAGATGGGAGAGACAAAATACTATAAAAAATCCAAAAACTAACAGTCCGAGGTCTTAATAGGTGTTGTGATAGCTGAAGCTATCCGTGGCTGCGTATATAAGTAACTGCTTACTTAAGCGGCTTACCTAAGCGACTTTACTCCATCTCCCGCCCCTATAAAGGGGCCTTTACTTTTACTCTACTATATTATAGGACTTAGAGATTAAACTATTACTTTTACTTTACTTTAATTACTTATACTTAGCTGTATAATAGTTATAAGCCTAGCTTATACTATACTTTTAAACTACTATTTCTAAAGTAAATATACTTATTAAAAAAATATTTATATAAATACTCTTTTATTATAATATTTTAATTCTTTAATTACTATTTTAATTTAACTATATTAAGTTTAACTTTAACCTCCTTTCTTCTATCTTCCTATAAACTTATAAAGTAGTATAACTACTTTATATAGTTTAAAAACTTTTAAATTAAAGTAGTTATATAAGGGGTCTAGCTTTAACTTAACTCTAATAACTTAATTTTATTAAATAAGCCCTTAAAGAAAGTATTTTTAATTTTATTTACTTAGTAACTTTATAACTAGAATATAAAAATAAAAAGAATTTATTAAATTTACTTTAGTTTATAAAAAAATAGTACTATTAAGTACTAACTTAGTACTTTAATTAAATATAAAAATAGTATTAACTTTATAGAGGCTTTTAAAGTATAAATTTACTTTTAGAGTAAAGGGAAGTAGCCTAAAGGTACTCTAGGGCTCTTTTTAAGTAATAAAACTCTAAGTAATTTAATACTTAATAGTAATAAACCTAAGCTAGAGTATAACCTACTTTTTACTAAATAAAGTAAAAATATACTTAATAACTATTTTAGTTATATCTTTAATAAAGCTATTAATAATAAAGTTTAAAAGTAAAAGGTAAAAACTCTTAAAGAAATTAAGTTATATATTAATAAGTTAGTATTCCTAGATATTTTTAAACTAATTTAGTTTAAACTCTTTAACTAAAAAAACACTTCCCTTTATAGCTTACTTTAAAGCTTTTAAACCTAATACTCTTTAAGTAATACTAGTCTCTTAGTTATAATATAATAAAAGTACTAAGTAATACTAAAAAAAGTAAATAGTAGTACTATACTAAGTATCTAACTAAAGGAATTCTATACTATATACCTTTAAATAACGTAATACTACTTTTTAAATATAATAAAACTACTTATAGTTTAAAACTTTTTCTCTACTATAGAGTAAAAGATTACTCTAGAATAGGTATAGGATAAACTTAAGTAGGTTTTTATAAAAAAAAGGCTTAATTAAACCTAAATTTTACTTAAAAACTATATATTTATACTTAAAAACCTCCTTTATAAAGACTTACTTTTTAAGTCTAGAAGTAAATTATTTAGTATTTTTTTAACCTTTATAAGTTACTTTAATACTATAATCTTTAAGGCCCTATAATCCTTTACTACTAAACCTAAAGGAATTTAGTATATTTATAATTAAAACTATAGTTAGGCTCTTATAAACTATAAACGTATTTACTTTATAGTTTTTAAGTAAAGTAACTATACTATTACTAAAGTTACCCTTAATAAAGCTAAAGAGATTTAAAGGAAACTTAATATAAAGAAGTACTAAAGCCTCTTAGTTAAACTTACTTAGACTAGTTAAATTAAAGTTAACCCCCCCTATTACTTAGGTCTAGTATACTTTACTAAATAAAAAAAAAAAAAAGGGAGGTAAGAATATAAATACTTTAAATACTAAAGCCGCCTTTAAATTAACCCTTTTAATAGTATACTAAGTTATAGTTATAATTAGTAGTAAGTTAGTCTAAAAGGCCCTAGGGACTCCCACCTTATCTATATACACTATAAACGTTTTCTTTACTCCCTTAACTACTCTTTATACTTTAAATATAAATATAGTATTTAACAACTATAGTATAACTTATTTTATTAATAACCTTTCCCTTTTTAAAAAGGACTCTATTTACCCCCCTAATAAAGAAGAATATATTAAATTAAAAACTACTTTATACTTTATTCTAGTAATAAGTACAAAGGTTATAAAGAACGTATTTAACAGCTTAAACAGGCTAAATACCCTTAACTTAACACTAATAAATATTACTTATATAAAAAACTTCTATATAAATATTATTTTTAAAGCACTTTTTTAAAAAAGGGTATTTAGTATACTAGTTATAATACTTTACTTTATATAAGTAATAATAAAAAAAGTTTTATAGTTAAAAAGTTAAAAAAAAGAATAAATATTATTTTTTTTAAATTTAAAGTTACTTTTTTTTATTTTATATCTCTATATATTTCTATTAACTTTACTATAACTATAAATATAACTATATTAACTATAACTTTTTAAAAGTCCTACTACTAACTAAAAAACTATAATAACAATCCCCTTATATAGTATTTTTACTCTAGCTACCTAGGACTTAAAGTATTTAACTATCTTTTATATAATACTTAAGGGGTAAAACTTAAAAGCCTAACACGCATTTAATATAAGTATTATATAATAACCTACACTACTTAAGTAGTCTTAAAATAAACCTCTAAGAGTTAAGTTATATAGCTATATAAATAAATATCTTAGGACCTTTTTAACTACTCTAAAAAGTATAATTAAAGTTATTAATTTATAGTAATTAAAAATAAGTATACTAGCCGCCTCTTTACCTTCTCCTATATTAATAAATAATATAAATTTATTTTTTACGTACTAAAGATATTTAAATACTAAGTAATAAAGTAGTACAGTATATCTATTTATAAAATCTATTAAAATATTAAATGTATAGTAATTATAATATATAGTTATACTAAGTACTAGTAATAGGCCCTAGAAAAGAGAATTAAAATTAAAATAACTTTATTATATATAAAAAAACTAAATAAAGGGAGCGAGTATATTAAATAAAAAATAATACTATAAGTTATTAAAATATTTACTTTATTTAACCTTCCCCTTATTTTATAAATAAAAGTAGCTATAACTATAGCCTTTTTTTATAATATAAGCCCCCTTAAGTAAAAAGTATAGCTCTTTTTAATTTAAGTTAAAAAAGCCTTATTCTACTAGTACTTCTACTAGTAATAACCCTTTTACTAGGCCCTTTTAATATACAACCTTTACCCTTACTAAAGCTAAATATATATATATAATTATAAAGTATACCCCTTTAAAAAAGACTATAAAGTAAATTAAAGAAAATATAACTTTAAAGTAAAAGTAAAAGTATACCTTAAATACCTTATAGAATACGTTTTAAATACTTATAACCTTTATTAAATTTAAATATCTTTATTTAAATAAGTTATTATTACGCGTAATGTAACCTTTAATAAAATAAAGTTCTACTTAAAGCCTAATATAAAGGTAGTAGAGTAAGGCGAAGTAGCCTATACTATAGTTAAAGCTATTTAAGAGCCTATCTTCTTTTTTAATACTAAGCTTTAAGTTCTAGGCGTCCTTAAAATAACTAATACTTTATTAATATATAATAAAAAAGAGCTATTTTTATTAATACTTACTTTAGTAGTTAAGAACCTAAGTAAAGGTATTTTAAAGGCTAATTTAAAGTTATTTAATTAGTATAGAGGGTAGCTATTAACTCTAGACCCTATACTAGTACTTAAAGAGACTTAGGATTATACATAGGGAGTAAAGAGCCCTATACTTAATATAAGAGTATATTAGGCCTATAAACTATTATTATCCCCTAACCTACTTTCTACTCTAAAAGTTAATTCTTTTTATAAAAAGATTAAAAATAAAATTATTATAGTAGTTAATACTAAGGCCCTATAAAAACTAAATATAAAAACTAAATCTCTTTTACTCTAAAAAGGCAACTCACTTTTTCCCCTAATATAGTTATATATAGATTTAAAGGAAACGAGTAGCCCCCTAGAGGGATTAAAGTAGGTATATAACCATAAAGATCTAAACTAACTTAAATTAAAGCTATAGAAATTACTATACTTCTATAACTACTTTATGTTCTTTAATACTAAATATAATTAAAATACTTTTTTTAATATATATATACTAAATTATAATTATACTTTAAAAAAAGTAATTTAAAGATACTATATATATTACTATATAGTTTTTACTTTAATTAATAAAGTAAAGTAAATTAAGTTAGTTATACTAAATATAAGGGTCTATTTAAGTTAACTTAGTAAGGCTTTAATTATATACTAAAGTATTTATTTACTACTACTAAAGCTAAAAAACTACTTTTATAAAGTAGTTAATAAGGAAGTATTTAAGTTTAAAAAAATAGGGGCGTAGAAGGTTATTAACTCTTATAAGGCTAAAGTAAAACTAATCCCCTTTAAGTAGGTATTTATATATAAACTTAATAAGAACGGGTATTTTTAGTACTATAAAGTAAGACTTTATATCTATAGGAATTTTTAAAAAAAGTATCCCTTTAAGTAGACCTATATAGTTATACTTATAGTTTATACTTTTAAAGTTACTATAGCCTTTATAATACAATTTAACCTTAAAGTTAACTAGTTTAATATAGTTAATATATTCCTAAATACTAAAAAAGGACCTAATAACCCTTTAGTTATATACTACTTCCTTAAGGGCTTTAAGTAGAGTAGTAAGCTCTTTAAACTTTACTATGCCTTTTATAGTCTAAGGGATACTTCTTTCCTTTAGTATAAAGAGTTCTTTTTAACCCTTTAAAGCCTTAGACTTATACTAATTAATAAAGACCCGTGCTTTTTTTAAAACTATAACCGCCGCGTACTTGTCCTTTTCTATATAAATAATATTCTAGTTATAAACTATAGAAATAATACTATAAAAATAAAGTGAATTATTAAAGGTATTAAAGTAAAGTATAAACTTAAAGAGTAGGGAGTTATTAAGTAGTACTTTAGGATTTAAGTTATTTATAACTATAAAGTAAAAAAGATCTATTTTACTTATAATTAGTATATTTAATACGTTATAAAGAAGTTTAGCTTTATAAACTCCTACTACCCTTTAACTGTATTACTACTTACCCCCCTTAAAAAGAATACTAAAAACCCTATTAGTACTAATATAAAGTTATATTAAGAAAGAATTAGTTTAATTCTATATACTATAATTATAATCTACTCTGATATAGCTTTTACTTATACTATTCTTTTAAAATTCCTAATAAACTCTTTTTATAAATACTAAATTACTATAAATTAAATTATTTATTACTTATATTATACTTACTACTTTTTACTTTACTATAGTAGCTTAGGGGGTAGGGGAGTATAGGTACTCTTAATTACTAGAGATACTTTATTTATAAATAATAAAGAAACATAAAGGTTGTTCTAGGGATATATTATTTTACTTTTTAGTAGCTTTATTTAATAAAAGGCTATAAGGTAAAATACTATAATAACTTTAATAACTAAAGTTAAACTTTTTAGTTTTAAGTATACTACAAAAGAAATAATTGCTTTTAAAAGGCTTTTTAAAAACCTTAAACTTAAACTAAGTAACGTATAGTAAATTTACTATAATAACTATTAAATTATATACTTTATAGTAAAGAAAAAAGAGTGTATTTTAATAAAACTTTACTATATTAATATATAAAATATATAACTTTACTAGAAGTATACTAAAAAGTTGTTTAATATTGTTTATATACTAACTAATAAAATACTTACTAATAGCCTTATTAAAGTACTTTTTTGTTTAAAGTTTAAATAGTTTAAAGTACTCCTTAACTTTTAAAATATTAAGTTATATATTATAGAAAGTAAAGAAAATATATAAAGTGAATACAGCTTTAGGCCTATATTTATTTAATTCCTTTTAGCTTAAGAGCTAAAAAGTATAAAAAGCTTTTATAAAAGAGTTACTACTATACTATACTAGGCGCTACTACTATACTAAATACTACTACTACTATTAATACTACTACTAAAGTAGACTTATGCTTTTATTATTACTACTACTACTAAAATAAATTTATATTAAGTTAGAGTTAGGTAATGCTACTACTACTAAAGTAGACTTATACTTTTTTATATTTAACTTATAAAGTATTTTTAAATATATTTAATATAAACTAGAATAAAGAAGTTGTACTTTAGTTAAGGTTAATTATAACTAGGGTATTAAGGTTTATTTAAATAATAACTAAGTATAAAGGCTTTTTATTATAAGTAGGAGAATAGTCTTTAATACTTACTTTAACTATTTTTTTAAGGGTTTATAAAGTAATAGCTACTTTAAATAACTTTAAAGGAGTTGTTTTTATAAAAGTTATTTTAACTTTAAGAACTAGTATTAAAAAGGCTAAAGTCTTTTTTTTTTCCTTTCTTAAAAGAGTTAACTCCTAGTTACTACTTTTACCCTTTAGTATAAATACTAGTAAAAGCTAGGCCTTTATATTATTAAAAGCTATAAAGATAATATACTTAAAGTCCCTATACTAAGCTATAGTTTTTATAATAAAGAACCTGTTTTATTAGTACTAAGTAAGGCTATTATTAAAAAAGGAAGTATAAGGCTTTTTTTTATTTTTATAATAATAATACTTTAAGTTATTAATTAGAGTATTATATATACTAAAGTCCCTACTAGTTAGTATACTATAAACGTACTAAATATAAGTAAAAGCTCTAAGCTAAATACCCTTACTATTAAAAACTACTATACTTTTAACTATACTAAAGTAAAGTTAGTAACTAAACTAAAAGAATAACGTAAAAAAACTAAAACTTACTATAACTACTTAGGAGCGGCTTAGGCGTCTTAGAAGTAGGGGGAGGAGTATTAGTAAAAAGCTTTAAACCTCTTTTTTTTATAACCTCCCCCTAGGCTATAGTAGGCTAGTTAGTAGAAGTAGTATTAACTGCCTTCTTAGTATAGTATAGAGTTATTTAAAATAATTAGTATAGATTTATAATAATAAAAATAAAAGTAACTTACTCTAAAAAGCTATAAACTTCTTATAGTTAACTAGTTAAGTAGCTATAAGGGTAAGGCGCTTTTTTTTTTAGAGTCTATATAAATATAAAGTTAAATATAACCTAACTAAAATAGTAATAAATAAACTTACTATTAAAGGGAGTAAAAGTAGTCTTTTATTTAAAAGGCTCTATAGAGCCCCCCTTACTACTAGTATTATTAAGTTAATTTAAATTAAAATACGTATTAATTTAAGTAATAATAATATAAAAAAGAAATAATTAAATATACTAGTAGTAGCTTTAGTAGCTATAACTATAGCTACTATAGTAACTATAGCTTTTTTATTAGCCTTATCCTTTGCGCGCTTCGCAGCATACACCGCACAGACAGACTTAGTTTACTTCTTTTTAAAAGCATTATTAACTATTATACTATACAAACTATTAAAATACTATATTTTAAACTAAATACTATTAATACCTTTAAACTATATAAAGTAAAGTATTATAGTATTAGGGGTAAAATTAAAAGTATTTATACTTTATATAAATATTATTACTAAAGGAGAAAAAGAAAAAAGATTAGGGCTTTTAAAGGATTATTATTTACTTACTTTAAGCTAGGTATTTACTTAAATTTAGTTAATTAAAAGTACTTAAGAATATTTACTAATTTTTTTACTTACCTTTTACTATATAAATAAAAGTATAACTACTTTAGTAATAGTAATAAAAGTATTATAATAAAGTAAGAGTAGTATTAATAAAATAAAGGGATTTTTATTTTATTTATTAGTCTTTTTTATAATATAAAATTTTTTATTTATACTTTTTTTTATTAAATATTAATATAAATATTTTTAGCTATATATTAAAAAGCTGTAAGTATAGTATTTTTAGACTTTTTTTAAATTTAAAGGGGTATATTATAATAGTTAAAGCTATCTGTAGCTATATATATAAGTAACTACTTATTATTAGATTATGTGGTTTAGAGCCGCTGGTATACTATAATATATAGGCGGATTTTAGTATTTAAAGTGGCTAATAGTTGCTTTAGAGTAACGTTTTACTAGCTCTAAAGGCTGTGGCTGCGTTTAGGGGGTTTAAAGGCCTATAGTGCTGTTAAAGTAAAAAAGAACGCGTTAATAGCCCTTAAGGTATAGCTTTATATATATATAAATATATACGAAATTTGATAATTAAGAGTCTTATTTTACTACTCCCTTTACTATATATAATTAATTATTTTTAAACTACTTTATTAAATATAAAGATTACTATAAACGTTCTTTTAACTCTTTAAAAGACTATTCTTAATAGCCTAGCTACTTAGTACCCGTGGCTTTATAACTTTTAAGTACTTATAAATACCCTTAATACGTAAAAAGCTTTTAACCTAACTTTTATAGATCTAAAGCCCTTTATTAACAATACTCTACTCTAAGAGCTGTGCTTTAGTAACTATTTAAAGTTTGTTACTTACTATAGTTCTAAACTAAGGGCTTTTTACTCTTAGACTATAGGATTTAGAGTAGATAAGCTTACTATAAACCCTTTTTTTTAAGTGCCTTTAAGAGAGAACTTTTTACTTTTGTTTAGAGTAGTAGATTACTATTGTATTAAAATAATAGTTAACCTTTTTAAAAAGGCCTTTAAGTACTATATTAACTTTTTATTCTTATACTATACTATAAAAGTAATATACTAAAAATAAAAAAAAGCTAAAATACTATTATTCTTTAAATATAGAGTATTATTATTAAAAAGTTTAGGATTTAGTACTACTTAAGTACTTTAGGGTTAGTAGTTTAGATTTAAAACCTTTATAAATACTTTAGACTTATAAAAAGTATATACTACTAATATACTAATTAACTTTATATTAACTACTTTATTATACTTTATAATAAATAACTTATAATAAAAGTTATTATAGTTAAATAGTTTATAATATAAGTTAATTATATATATAAGAGTTATACTATTAAATTTAAAGTAGTTTATAAAGGAAATTTATAAATTTATAAGCTACTTTATTCTTTTAACTATTTATTACTTTAATTTTAGACTAAGAGTTATTATATAATAATAGGTAATAGCTAGAATAACTATAGTTTTAATAAAGTTATTATTAAAATAACTACTATAATTAAATAGATACTAGAGTCTATAGAACGTAGGAGAAGTGTATAAAGCGCCTTTACTATTAATAAAGTAGTTTTTTGTAGTCTTTTTAAGTACTTTAATAGCTATAAATATAATAATACTAACTTAAAGAAATTATAGAGTAAAGTTTTGTTAGTATCTTCTACTCTTTTTACTTTATTAGCCCCTTTTTACTTAGTATACTCTATATACTACTACTTTAAAAATTACTTTTATACCTTTTTACAGTACGTATATAATAAGTAGAAGTTACTTAACTACTACTATAAAAGAGTTAAAAAGAACTTTATAAATAATAAATAGTTAATTTAGTATATTAAAGAGATTTAAGGTTAGTAACTATATAATTACTATATAAAGAGTATTAAGTACTTACTTATAGCGTTTTAAGCTACTTAATACAAGGGCCCGTTACTATATCCCTTTAAAAACTCTTACTTTTTTAACTCTAGTATATTTATTTATATTTTTAAAAATAAATAATAGTTTAGTAACCTTTAAATAGCTAGTATAAGTAATTACTTATAAGCTAGTTTTAAGTTCTTTATAATTAAAGGATATAGAAATATAAATATATATATTATATTAATTAATAATAAATAATCTAGTTTATACTTATATAATATTATGTTATATATATTTATAATAACTAACTTTGTTTTTTATAACTAGCTTTATAAGTACAGGTACTAATAAAATAAGTACTCTAAGTAGTACTCTATACTATATAAATTTAATTACTCCCCTTTTAGCTTTATTAAAACTATATATAGCTAAAGAGTATTAAAATATAATAAACTTTTTAATAAAGTACTTATATACAAAGACTTTATATAAGCCGTTTAGTATATATATACTCTATACTATTAAATAAAGTACTTTTAATAAAAATAAAGATTTTTAAAAGGCTTTAAGAAAATGTAGTACTAGTAGCTTAGCTACTCTAGCCCTAAACTACTTTAGTGCCTCTCTTTATTAGCCCGCAGCGTCTAAATCTTTATTACCTTTAAAATAGTATTTAGTAATACTTTTTTAAACTATAATACTTATAGTATTAGTAAAGTAAAGTGAATTATTAACTATAAGTTATAAAAGAGTAATATATATATCTACCCTAGTAAGTATATTATATCTAACTTTTACTTATATACTAAGGGCTATAGTAGGTTTATATTTATATTAGTATTTACTAACTGTATTTTATAGTACTTATAGGACTACTACCTATATAACTATAGTATAAAGATACTTACTAAGGTTTTTAAAAAGTTTATTTTACTTTTAAAGGTTTAATATAACGTTAAAATACTTACTTTTAAGTATAATAGTAAAATTAAAAAGTACTACTACTTTATAAATAACCTTTAGAGGTATAGTAAATATATTAAGCTATCCACTCTATATATATAAGATTAAAACGGTAGTACTAAGTATATTAGTACTGTAATTAAAATAAAGACTTAAATAATACGCAAAAGTAGTAAACTACTTTATAAAGTATAGTTTAATATCTATAGAGTAGCAACTTATTTTTATAACTATATACCTTAAGTGGCCCTTAGTTAAAAGACTCTATATAAAGTACTTTATTAATAGCTTTATAGTAACAAAACTATAAAACTAAGTCTTATATACCTAAAATTATATAGGTATAAAGCATATACCCTTATAGCTACTGTATAGTTTAAGAAAAAGCGTCTTAACCGCCTTTATAGCTATACCTTTATAGACTTTTTTATTAACTATACGTTTATAAATTAGTATTAAATATAGAACTCTATAACTAAAAAGATTATTACTATATATAATATTACGTTTAATAAAAAAGAATACTATAATAGTAATTTAAATTCGCTTACTAGTAACTATAATAACCTTAACCTTTAAGTTATTACTAAGTAGGTTTAAAAGAGTTTTACTATAGCTAGTAAAACTGACTTTTAGATATAGTTCTACTTATTTTTATTAAATAAAGAAGATAATAAAGTGTTCCCTTTTATAAACTCCTTTAATAACATTTTTAATAAACTTAACTTAAGTAATACTACTTTTAATAATAATAAACTCTATAACTATAAATACTCCTTTACTTATTTTAAACTCCTACTTACTCCTTTTAACTTATTTATTTTATTCTTTTAAGTACTAATTAAAAAAAACTAATACCTAAAAAGGTAGATTATAATTAAATTAATAAATAAAAACTTTTTTTTTATAAACCCTTATTAGTTTATATTTATAATTAAGTTTATAAACTAAGCTACTTTAGTAGTTTATATACCCTAGTATAAACAAACGTTTTATAAAGCCGCCTTTTTAGCTAGTACTTTATTATTATTTTAAAATACTTTATAGTAAAGCTACTTCTAGGCTAGCTACTTAGTTACTTATAACTTATTAGAGGGGACCCCTAGTATTTAATATACTATAGGGGTATTCTAAAATACAAATATTAAACGCTTTAATAGTAAAATTTAGTTATAGGGAGGGGTTATAGGTACTTAAATTTTATTAAGTAAGTATAAAGTACTATACTAATTATAGACTAAAGTTTCTACTTTTAATACTCTTTAATAAAAACTCTAGCTCTTATTTATGTTTTATTTAAAAGTATTAACTTACTTTTATATAATTTTAATACGGGTAGTTAAGGTGAACTATTTATAAAGCTATTGTGAAATTAACTTTTAAAAAGAGGTTTTTAAAAGTACTACTAATAACTCTTAAATTTTAGAATATTATTAAGTATATATATATAAATTAAATAAGTACAGAAGGCTTTTTAAAATTAAAGTATACTTTATTATATATAATAACTAGTAGTTAAGAGATAAGTGAAATACTTATACTTTAATACTTACTAGTATATTGTTTTAAATATTTATAGTTATTATAAACTACTTTAATTTTAAGCTTTTATAATATAATACAGTAAATATATTTATATAAGTTCTACTTAATAAAGATATTTATATATAAATACCCTCTAAGTATTAAAAGCCTAAGTATATCCTTAAGCTTAATAAAGCACTTTATAGCTTATACTACTTTTTACTTTTATAGTAATACTATTTAGAAGTTAATTTAAAAGAGCTTAGACTAGAGTGTATAGTAGGTAAGAATTACTATTAAATACACGGCTATATTATCTTTTTCTTTTACGTTAATAACTACGTCCTATACTTCCCCTTTAAATACTATAAAAAGGCCCTTTTATTTATAGAAGTACTTTAAAAGCAATACTTTTTTAAGGGCAGTAAAAACTTATAATAGTTTTTAGGGATTAAAGTTATTTATAACTATACTATAAAGTACTTTTAGCTTTTATAGTTTATTTATATTAATAAAGTTATTAAATATTTAAAAAACAAGGCCTATAAATAAAGTAACTATATACTTCTCTAATTTAATTACTTAAACTACTTCTTTATAAAGACTCTACTCTATATATAAATATTAACTATTATTAAAGTAATATTAGTTTAATTATATATAGTATAATAATAATAAAGCTGGATGTGGCCTTTGTAGTAAGCCGTTTTATATACTTTAACTATAACTCCGGCTTTAAGTACTTTAAAGAGGTAGAACGAGTAATTAAATACCTTTCTATAAAGCGCACTCTTTACCTTAAATTTAACTATAAAAAAAGCAGCCCTAATAACGGTTTAGTAATTACTTTAAATACTAACTTTATTAATAATATATTAAACTATAAAAGCTTTTAAGTATTTATAATTAAGCTTTTTAGTAGCTTTATTAAGTAGTAAATTAATAAATAGAATACTATAACTATATTAATAACTAAGGCTAAGTTTTTTACTTTTTTTTAAGTAGTTAAGGAGGTTATTTTTATAAGCTATTTAATAACTATACTTTATATAAACTTTAATAAGTAGACCTTTAGTACTACTTCTACTTTTAACACTACTATACTAAGTATATATATTTAATATAATAATTAATAAATAATTTATTTTATTAATAAAAAAATAGTTTAACTATATATAAAGTTTTATTATATTAATATTTATAACTACTAACTATATTAAAAAGTTTAAAAAGGTTATATTAAAGTTAAATATTAGTTTATAGTGTAGTTAAAAGTAAATAGCTTTATAAAGCTACTTACTAGTACCCATTTTAAATTTTTTTTTAAGTAACTTAATATAGTAAATTAAACGGCTTAGCTTTAAGTACTTTATAATACTAAGTTTTAAAATAAATACTATAAAAGCTTTAACTTTATTAATAAATAATAAATAAAAGGGATTATAGCTTTTAAGTACTTTAAAAATAGTATTATTCTTTTTACTATAGGAATAGAAGTTTAATAAGAATAATAGAACTACTTAAAATAAGGACTTTAAAGGAATTATAGCTTTAAAAAGGTAAGTTATATAAAAGTAATTATAGAGTAGTTAGAGTATAGTTAGTATATAATTTTATTTATAATTAGATTTAATAAGGCCCTTAAGAGGCCCTTACTAGAAAGGTATATTAAATTACGTAGCTTAAAGCTATTAGTATACTATAATATATAGGTAAATTTTGGCGTTTAAGGTGGCTAATAGCCGCTCTAGAGTAACGTTTTACTAACTTTAAAGGCCGTGGCTGCGTTCAGGGGGTTTGAAGGCCCATAGCGCCGTTAAAGTGAAAAAGAATGCGTTGATGGCCCTTAAGGTATAGCTTTACATATATACGAATATACGCGAAATCTAACACTTACTTAAGCGGCTTACTTAAGCAACTTTACTCCATCTCCCGCCCCTATAAGGGGGCCTTTGCTTTTACTCCGCCACATCGTAGGACTTAGAGATCAAGCCGTTACTTTTACTTTGCTTCGACTACTCGTACTTAGCCGCGTGATAATAGGCGTGGATGATACGTCACTCGTCAGGGATACCCAAGAAAAGAACTCACCTGACACCAACTCATCTTGAAAAGGGGGTGGTCGTGACCATTCCAAACGGGCTTCACTGCGGGATACAGAAACATCATCTCTGGGCCACGATACCATGGCCAGCAAAAAGGAAGTTAACTCGACGCCAACGGGATATTCATAGCATGAAAGTGATTTGACTACATGCGAACGACAAACATGAGACTCTGGCAGACACCTAGAAAAAAGAAACAGTCTAGTCCAAGTTCATCATCTCCGCCCCGTCCTGCCCGTCCGCCTCCCAGTCCATCGCGTCGCCCCCCGTCCCCCCTACACCGAACTCCGCACGCCGCAGCCGCGCCCGCCTCCTCCGTATCTCCGCCACGCGCTCGGGCGAGCCCCCGTCTCCTCCAAAGTCCAGCTCCAGCGAGGTGTCGGTCAGCGGCGCGCCGACGGGACTCTCCACGGCGACGTTCCCGGGGTTCGGAAGCGTCGCGGGGCCAGGCGCAGGCGCAGGCGCAGCACCGGCGACGCTGCCGCCGTCCGACTTCAGGCTCGAGCTCTGGCGTGTCAGCGTGCGCTCCGGGCTCCTCTCGCTGATGGGCGAGAGCTCGGTCGAGGGCTCGCGGTACGCCATCCCGAACCCGGCCCGCGTGCGCTGCCGCTGGAACTCGACCTGCTCCGGCGCCTGCGTGGCCAGCGCGACCATGGCGGCCTCGCTCGCCAGGTCCTCGGTGAAGGTCGCCGTGAGCGCGTGCGCGCTGGGGAAGATCTCCATCGGCTGCAGGGGCCGGGGCGCCGCGGGGTCGCGCACGACGCCGACCATGGGCGTCGGCTCGGGCGCGGCGGGGGGCAGGCCCTGGCCGAAGGACACCTGGGGCAGGCTGCCGAAGGCCTGCGCCGCGGCCTGCATCGTCGTGGTGTGGCCGAACTTGGCCTCCCACAGGGGGTCGGACATGGCCGGGGCGAGGCGCTTGAGGGACGAGGCGCGCGTGATCCTGTCGGGGACGATGACGGGGCGGTACGTGTCGAATCTGAATCGCTTGAGAGAATTACCGCCCGTGCCAAAGTCGTCGTCGTCGCCCCTCCTCCTCTTCGCAAAGGCAGGGTTCCTCCTCTTCTTCTCGTCCTCGTCGGCCTTCGCCTGCAACGAAGAGTCGTTGGCCAGCGCGTCCATCATCTCGGTGACGTCCTTTCTGACGTCGAGGTCGACCAGGCTCGCCTCGGGCGACACGTGCTTCAGCCCGCGGAGGTACTCCGCGATAGGCGCCAGCATAGCCGCCGGCATGAGGGAGATCTCCTTTTGCGCGATCTTGGCGATCCGCACCGACCCCGGCCGCTTCGTCGTGTCGATGTTCGGGATGAGCGGGAGGAGCCTCTGCCAGTTGTGCGGGCCGATGCGCTTCACGTCGTGCGCCCAGGCGCGCAGCTGCGACGCCGTCTCCCAGAGCGCCTGGTACTTGGCCTCGAACTGGGCCGTGATGTCGGCGGGGAAGTCGGCGTCGCGGAGGCGGCCGACGACGAGCTTCGCGTTGACGATCGTGTCCATGAGGTTCTTGAGGCGGTTCTGCAGGTTCGTGACCACGGGCTTCTTCTCGAACCTCGCGCGCTGGCGGTCGTCGAGCTTGTAGACGTCGAGGTAGAGGCCCTGGAGGGTTTCCACCTCGTACAGCAAGTCCTCGTGTACGACCCGCAGGAGGGCGTTGATCCTGGGCGGCGCGTCGTTCGCCCTGCTCCTGATGAGGCCCCAGAAGCGGTAGTGCTCATCTCGACTGTCCAGAATCTCCCCTGTGCCCTCGGGCAGGACGAAGTGCGCGGCCGTGAGCTGCTGTCTAGTCTGGTCGACAAACTCGCCAAACTCAACGATGGAGCGCTGCTCCCAGTGGTACACGTCGAACGCGCCCATCGCCTCCTTGTTCTTGGGGTGGAAGCTCGCCAGCGCGAGCTCCTCGGTCTGGATCGCCATCTGCCCAAGCTTCTGCCTCACGGCCCAGAGCCGCGCCGACGAGGCCCGAAAGTCGCGGTTCCAGACAAACTCTGCGGAATTGAATCGCAGCAGCTCGTGCGTCACCATCTCGACGAAGTGCCACACGATCGGGTTGTTTTTCCTGATGTCCTCCGGGTACGCCTCGAAGACGAGCATGTTGTGCGTGTTCTCGGCCATGTCGAGCGAGCCCGAGGGGAACTCCTCGTGCATCTGCGGCATGATGCGGCGCGGCGCGTCGGACAGCATCCGCAGCGCGGCCGGGCCGAAGCGCTGCACCTCCGTCTGCCAGAACGCCTCGGTGAAGAAGCGCCGGATCTGCGCGATGTGAACTGGGGTGAGGTAATCCCGCGCGGCGAGGTACGGCCTGGCCAGGACCAGGCCCGAAGGGGCATTTTCCAGCTGCGCGCTCGTGGGCCTCAGGGTTTCCTGCATTGGGAACGGCCAGCGCTTCAACGCGAGGCCCGACGGGAGGAAGTAGAGGTGTTTCGCGGTGAGGGGTCCCAGGGCCAGTAGCGGCCAGCAGACACCACCGAAGAGCTGACATGGCAACGTTAGCCAGGAGATGTTGAAGATATGTGAAGCATCACAGGGGGGGGTTGGCTCTAACTCACGTGGTTCTCCGTGCAGAACCCGAGCTCTGTCAACTGCTCCCGCTCAAAGAACGGCTCCATGTAGAGCTCTGGATCTTCGCCGTATATCGATTTGCCTATCGTCTTCAGCATGTCTTGAAGATCAACCTCGTTCTCGAGCTGCTCGATGTCGGCAGGACCGGGCCAAACAAGCAAGATGTAATGCGCGTAGTTGACGGCGTGCTGTCATATCTCAGTGAGCTTTTCCAGTGCGCGCCGTGGATCTTCTGGAAACCAACCTACCGCAAGCTCGTGGATAATGGTGACCGCAACCATAAAAGCACACATCATGTGCTCGTCCCTGCTGTAGCCCTCGACAAGCAGCGGCCAGACACTATCCCCGCAGATGCCCACCGAAATCACATCGCCTCCCCAGATCACCGTATTCCCGGCGGTCGGGGTCCTGTCAGCCGCGCCTTCGAGATGAAACCCGCTGCTGATGCTGAACTCGATCTTGTTGAGTACACGGAGCGTCTGCTGCACGGGGTCCATCGCCAACGGCCCGTTCTCGAAGCCGGGGGTCGGGGCGGCGGCACCTTGCATCGAAAAGGACTGCGCGGGGATCTTCTTCCTCTGCTCCTCCGGCCGGTCGTCCCGCTCGGGCTCGATGGGCACCCTGTTGAAGATGTCCAGGAGCCGAATCCAGAAAGGGTCGTGTCGTCCCAGGAAGTCGATGATCCTGCTCGCGAGGACGAGTGCGGGCTGGAGACGCTCCCAGAGGAAGTCGTCCGTCTGCGTACGTCAGTTACTAAACCACATTAGTCCACGACAGAGGCTGCCTCATAGACCTACCCCTGGATTCCATTCGCCTTTGCGGTTGGCTGTTTGATATATGAGCCTCGGACTATCTTTATCCCCCCCACGGTCCAACGTGTCTCCCCATTTGTCTCTTTCAAGGAACCTGTGCAAAGTTAGCTTCCGTTGACCCCGAGGCGATGCCTGGCTCTTACTTACGGGTGAATATACTGTCCCAGATCTGTCTGAAACGTGTTGTCAAATGACATGATACCCTCTTCGATCAACTGGATGGCGTCAGTCCTGACTCTTGGAAGCGCTGTGCGTGTGGATGAGCTCCCATCTTACCTCGTTCGTGCTGAACCCCTGTAAGAAAGCCCTCTGCCAGTCCTCGTCGTCCTGAGCCTCCTGCATCGACCTCAACACGAATTGCTCACCCGCATTAAGCATCCGACGCTCATCATTCGTCATGACCGAGTACGTCTTGACAAGGTCGTCGACACCCAGGCCCTCCTTCTGCGCGAGTATCTCTGCCTGCTCCCATATGAAACGCCCGTGAATATCTTCGCGCTTCATGCCGTCGACGGGGAACTTGCGGAACGTCTGCCTCGTCGGCGTCATTCGCGACCGCCCGTCGTGGCGACCGGGGAAGATGCCATACCGCGTCGCCATGGTCGTCGGGTTCTGGGGCCGGTCCTGCGCAAGGTGTGCCGGCCGGAGGTATCGGAGCACGCTATACGGCCGGACGCTGAACTGGGCTTTGCCATCCTCCTCGAGTTGAAGCTCCGAATCGTGCCATTGCGGATCCGTCCACTCGGGTATATACTCGATGTACTCCCATTGCCCCTCGTTGGCCAGCTTC
The DNA here is from genome assembly GCA_030770045.1 of Colletotrichum brevisporum. Taxonomy (NCBI): domain Eukaryota; kingdom Fungi; phylum Ascomycota; class Sordariomycetes; order Glomerellales; family Glomerellaceae; genus Colletotrichum; species Colletotrichum brevisporum. The sequence goes on along the minus strand of JAUGSI010000001.1, from coordinate 8,944,033 downwards.
GGCGGAGGCCGGGTAGCGATGACGACAGGCGCGTGCCGGCCGTCTGGTCTTTGCTGGGCGATGTATTTTGCCCATTGGTCTGTGGATCGTTTGGAGGCTGTCGTCTTTCCGTCGATCTTCAAGGGATCGAGGATAGACTTGATGCCTAGTTTCGGTGGGTCCTCGCGGCTGTTTCCTACGTGCCAGTCCCAGTCGAAGTCATTGCCGACCACCGGCTCTGGCTCCCCAGTAGAATTGGAATCATGGTCGTGGCTGCTGCTGGACGTCGACGCTTCCATGGTGACTGGCCTCAAGTCGGTTGCTAAGTCGGCGAGAGCTTCGTAGGGGGCATTCGGACTCGGAGACAGCAAGCATGGAATCAGGATGAACGCGCAACGTCGCGCCTCGCGACTTGGACTTCTTGTGAGGATTCATGAGATTGTTTATTATGCGTTGCCTTCATCAGTCGTTCGTCAAGGAACTGCCACAATGGATCCACGGCCATCTTTCAGAGCGACTGGAAACGCTTTCGACGTAGCGAACCTTGATATCGAGACCTTTGGTCATTGTCCATTGCGAAAGGAGACGTAAAGAGGTTTAATTCGGGCGACAAAGGAACTCGTTCTCTGTGAGCGGCAAAGGGGTAGCCCAGACTTCCGTCCGGGAAAGGGCGAACATGCTGGACTTCATCAGCACCGAGCTCGCCTGGAAGACCGGATCTCATATCCAACCTGCTCCCTTGATTGACTCCGACGCAGTAGAAAGTACGGCTGAGCTAGAAGCCACTTCGGAGGGTGAAAATGGAGGGAGAGGGCGGTGCGTCGGCAGAGACGTCGCTTTGAGGCCCACCGGCCTCGAAAAAATCAAAAGCTCACAGGAAACTGCAAAGCCCCCTGCTCTGGTTCAACAGGCCAAACTTGGAAGCAAGGGGAAAGCCCATGGCTCGACGGATGCGGACCCAAAGCAAACAGGTGTCACGGCGCGTCGATTCGGAAGCGACACCACAAAGAAATGTCTCCCTTCGGAGTGTACTTGATGCCACGGGAACTGACTCTGCCGCTCGGAAGAACTGGCAGCAGGAGAACAATTGGCAAGTTTCCGCTTCCAGACATCAAGCTAGGTTGCATACGCTTTGAGTGCCTATGTAATATTGGCGATATAAGGGCGAATCGTCCTTGTCCTTGGGCACCGTGCAACGACGTGGAAATGAGGTTTGCGCCGGCCATAATAGTGCGCTCGCAACACTGCGTAGCCGTCGTCAACTTCAAACAAAACGTAAGCAAACTGCCAGGCACCGAATGTAAATGAACAGAGGCGCAGCCATTTCAAGGGTCGTGGAGAACTTGGGTAGTGGTGGCCATTAGTCCAAGCCATCGCTCGCCTCGCTTCGGTGCATATATATAGTAGACGCTGCACAAAGGATGCCATGTCGAAGATCCAGGAGCTCATCGGCGTTCCGTCAATCTTCCCTCTTTTCGAAGATCACAAAGCGACATGCTGAAACTCCATATGGCTCGCTCAGTGTTGCTGATGCTCCCAGCGGCCGCGCTCGTTGCTGCTGGTTGCGCCGCGGATAACTGCCTTCGAGCTCTGGTGGCCACCCAGACACCCGGACGCACCAGCTCGGCCTCGGCCTTCTGCGCGACCTTCACCTCCAAGCCGGTGGCCAGTACTGCGATCCCGGGTTTCGCGTCCGAACACTGCCAGGGCGCTCAGCCCGATGCCCTCTCGTCTCGTCTGTCGAGCGCCTGCTCCTGCATCGTCTCCACAATCGCTCGCAATTCGTCCGGGACGGTTGCGCCAACATCCACTACGAGCTGCTCCGGATCGACCAAGACGGCGGGACAGACGACCTTTTTCACCACAGTGGTGAAGACATCGGCTACCACTCGACCTGCTGGCAAATCTCCCACCAACACTCCCAAGGCCGCAGCTTGTGCGATTGTCAGCAGCAAGTGGGCTGCGCAGGCATCCGCTCGAAGTAAGTCCATGGTTCTGTCGCTCTCAACATGAGCGGAGCTGTGCTGATAGTTGTGTCCTCTCTCTGCCAGACCCTGCTCCGACCGTCGAGGCCCAAGTCGCCAACGACTGCCTCAAGTCGGTTCCTCTCCACAAGAAGGAAGCCCTGGAGCTTGTCGACTCTCTTCGACCGTATCTAGAATGGCAGTCGGACCTAGCATACGTCAAGAGTCCACCCAAGGACTACGAGCCTGGCCCGTTCGACATTTTCGGTCACTTGGACAAGGTCCGGGCAAACCTCGTAGCTGACAAGTACAAGAGCGAGCTCGCTTTCCAGAAGGATCTCTTCGAGATGACGGCCAAAGTCCGCAATGGGCACTTCCAGTTCGCCCCGGACGCCCTGACCGGCGTGTTCGACTACATCCGCCCGTTCAGCTTGGTTTCCTACAGCAAGGATACTCTTTCACTGCCTGCCATCAAGAACTGGCAAGAGGTCAACGCTAAGCGGGACGGCGCAAGAACCATCAAGAAGCTGAACGGAGTCGAGGCTGCGGCTTTCGTGGAGGGCATCGTCCACTCGGCATCGGGCAACCAGGACCTGGACGCGGCATACAACGCCATGTTTGTCTCAAGGACCAAGCTGAGTACTCGCGGCGCCGGGGGACTTTTCAGGTCTGGTGGCTGGCACAGGTCTTTCTACCCCGGCGAGAACACGACGATCGAGTACTCGAACGGCGAGACCGAGACAGCGGGCAACGTAGCCGTGATCAAGACCAACTTCGAAGGCGTGATCGATGGGGAGTCGTTCTACCAGAAGTTCTGCAAGCCCGGTCAGCCCGGTCAGCCTGGCAAGGCTATTCCTCACAATGGCGCCCAACAGACTTCGGTGCCAAAGGAGGCTGGTCTCCCGGGATTCCCCGAGCCTGTCGTGAATAGCATCGACAACAAAGTATCGGGTTACTACCTGCAAGGCAAAGATCTCGACGACGTCGCGGTGCTGTATGTCGCCAACTTCGACCCCCGGAACCCCAGGATCTTTCAGCGGAGTGTTGAACTCTTCCTGGCCCAGTGCAGACTCGACGGCAAGTCCAAGATCGTCATCGACCTGCAGATGAACGCTGGCGGGTTCGTCCTCCAGGGATACGACCTGTTCCGGCAGTTCTTCCCGGATCTCGTGCAGGATGGGTTCAGTCGATGGAGAGAGAACGAGCAGTACCTGGCAATGGCTCGCATCGTGTCCGCTGCCGCCGAGAAGATTGACCCTCGAAAGACGTCGAGCATAGAGGCCGTAATGCTCTGGGAGAACTGGTGGAACTACCGATACGACCTGAACACGACCAACCAACCGTTCAAGTCGTGGGATGCCAAGTTTGCGCCTCACAAGTGGCACGGAGACGACTACACTGCGAACACCAGATGGGACCTGAGCAGATCCCTGACGACCTCCAACGAAACATTCGGCTTGGGTATCGAAGTGACCGGGTACGGAAGCAGAACGAATTTCACCCGTCCCTTTGCTCCCCAAAACATTGTGTTGGTGACGGATGGCTTCTGCGCGTCGACCTGCTCGCTGTTTGCCGCCGAGATGACGCAGGCTGGAGTTAAGACGGTGGTGTTTGGCGGCAGGCCAACCAAGAAGCCCATGCAGGCAGTCGGCGGAGTCAGGGGCGCTCAAGTACTGGGTTTCCATGACATCTACAACTTGACCCGGCGGAATATGGAGTCGCAATTCACAGAGGTCTCGCCGGAGCAGAAGGCATCGCTGTCCAAGCTCACGACCTTGCCATTTCAACGAAGCACCGTTGCTCGACTGAACGTGCGCGACCAGATCCTGCGACGCAACCTGAAGGACGGCGTGCCGGCGCAGTTCGTGAAGGAGCCCGCTGAGTGCCGCCTATTCTGGACGCTTCCTATGCTGTCTGATGTGTCAGAAGTCTGGAAGGCGGCAGCTGATGCGGCTTGGAACGGAGCCCGCTGTGCTGCCGGTGCGGGCTTCTCCAGTGGGAGCAAGGGCGGCATCGGAAGAAAGCCAGCGGAAAGCAACGCTGCCGGGGCTGCCGGGGCTACTGGGCCGTCGCGGACACGGATCGAGGTTTCGGCGGCTGATATCGAGCCGGAATATCATAAGATCTCGGAGCGCGAGCTCGAGAAGCACAACCAGCGAGTCTACATCCTGTAGACTGCGGTTGTTATGTAACTTTGCCGCTCGTACGACCCAGCATGGCAAGTCGTTGTGGGCTTAGGTAGAAATCATGGCTGGCACTGCACGTACGCTGCTTTCTTATCGGCAATCCACTAGCTGTGACCGAACCGACTTCTGTATCCAAGGGATGTCGTGTCTTCCCCTGTAAGCGTATCGTATCCGGCAGCCAGGCACATGCCACGAGGCGAAAAGTTCGTTGGTGGCCTGGGGCACGCCGGCCAAGGATGGTCCCTGCATCTCTTCCCAACGTTTTTCAGAGGAGACTCGTATATCTTTCTCGGATGTTGTCGGGGTAATCGCATTTCGTCCGGTTCGGCAGGCGGTCGAGAAGGTTGTCGTCGGGATCGCAGAAGAGGGTGGGTGGAGGATGGAACCGCACAGCGCCGTTTCGTGAACTGCGGTCATGAAGTATCAGCACGGGAGTCCCTGAGGGTGCGAGGCGTATCTTGACAAAATACTCTTTACCTGCAGAACCGCGAGTATCATGTGGAAATGACGACATCTTTCGAAGATTGTAGAGTCTACGCAATGCTGCTCGACGTCAGTCGTGGTCGAATGATCGAAGCGCGGCGAGAGTCCGAGATGCCGTCAGTCACGTCGATGGGCTGGTAGGACACCACAGCCGGGAATTCTGCGCATGAATCGTGAACGAAATCATTTTCAAATTGGCCGTAATGATTGACTGCTATGTTGCTACAGGATGATCTAGAGGAAAGTGCTGGGCTGAAGTTGTGTCGCTCGATGCGTCGTCGACAGCATCGTCGTCGTCCAGAAAGGCAGGCGCATGGAGGGGTCCAATTCGTCCGTCACTGCCTCAGCCTGCTGTGCCTTCTGAATGTCGCCGCAACGTCACTGCCAATTGAGCACAGAGAATCAGCCAATCGGAGCCCGGCCAATGATGAGTAATACCCGAGCTAAAGCCGGGCCCAATGGTAGGTGGGGCTGTCAGTTAGTGCTGCAGCCATGGCGGGACGGAGGCCTGAGGCAGAAGGTGGGATGTGGGATGCCAGAAAAATTTTCAGGTCGAGGAACGAGGGGCAGAGACGAATTTGGCATGTGCCTGGGGCAATTATGGGAATTGGCGATCAACGCCATTTATCATCGCTATCTTGAAGAACAGTAGTACCTGATAGGTACCTACACAACTACACTAGTGTAACAGACTGGCGAGTGGCCTCTTCCCTTCCCTCTTTTCCCAAACCACCAGCTTGCCTGTCAGATTCTGTCAGATCAAGGCGGTCAGAAAAGCGGGAGGGCGTGCGGCCCTTGCCACGTCGTTGCCCCGGGCTAAGAGATGACGGACCTCGTTTCTGACGGGGGAGACGAAGAGAAGGAAAAGGAATTAAAGAAAGAGAGAAAAATTCTACGGGGCCCCACGGTATTGTGGAGTTGTTGCTGGCGCTACCGCGGGGCAGCACGGAAGAGACGACAAGTCGACGACAGACGAACGGGAGCGGCGCTTATCGATACGTTCAGGCCATCCTGCGATGGCGGGGTCGGGTCAACCGTCAATATCGACGACGTCCCTCTGCTATATCTACTTGCCTAGCTGCCTAGGTATAGATCCTGGGGAAGATGCCGACGGCGCACAAGATGGGCAGCGCGAGTGGCTGGCGGCTTACTGTGTCCGATGCTCCTACTTGATGCGGGCATGAAGCCGCCCTGCAGAGTCGGGTTGCATACATAAACCAGTATCCGTACAGCAAGCAGGATGGACACCCTTCGTGCAGCCATCCGTCCGCCATGACAGAAAGGCGGTGACGACGTCTGCATCTTGACATCTCGGATGAATTCGTCCATAGAAGTTGCAAAGGCACTAGGTATTGAATACGTGGTAGCCGGCCAACCGGCCTAGAATCACTCCTCTCTATAATTACCAAACGGCGACCAAGACATTTCACATCTGAATGATCGTCGATGGATCTGGCCAGGGCCACCCTCTGCCCAGGCCCGTCTCAGTCGGAACTGCCTCAGCCTTCCCACCAATCCGCGGGCGATGTCTGCTCATGTCCATGGACAAAGGGCCCATGGAGGGGACTCGGACGTGGTGAATGAATCAAGTCGAATCGGGCAGGCCGTGGCAAAAAGGGACGATCCGAGTGGTCCGGAACGCCAGAGAACCCAAGGGGGCCAGTCTTCCACGGGCAATGTTCTAGGTAGCAGGGTTGCCTCTGGCAGAAAAAAGGGGAGGGAAACCCAAAAATTCTGAAATCACAGAGACAGGGAAGGGGAGGAAAAGATGAGACGACAAGTGATGTCGCTCGCTATTTTCACATGGGCGCAGCGGCAAACTCGCCGTCACTGGAATTCCTCCGTAGCATCACAGCATAGGTAAGAAGTCTATGTACTCGGGTATCGCACCTTACCTAAGCATACCGACCTGAAGGTTCACGGGATTGCATCTTTGTTTGGCCCGAAAATCCAGGAATATCGGCATGGGAAAAAAGTCAATTTCGTGGCAGGATTCTAGCGTTGTTCCTCGCATATACCGCTCGGTCGCGCAGCCTCCATCAGAAAAAGGGACGGACGAAAGAGGGTGTGGTGAGTTCGGATTTTAGCCCGTCGAGCACTCAGAGGGCCGGGGTGGCGAAGCCGAGGCGCAAGGCCTCCGGTGAGATTTGTTCCGTCGGTTACTACCGCAGACTCTGGTTTGTGTCGGTGGAACAGAATTCCCCATTGACATTACCCATCAGAAAGTCTATTGTGAAGAAGGACCTCGTAATGAGGATAGGCTCTGAGAGGCGAGCCCCATACCTAACAAACCTCAAGCCTCATGGATCTCAGAGGACCGTAATAGAAGACTCGGGCAATACGCCACACGTCTCTAGGCCGGGAGAGCGACAGGATGTCACAGAGAGAAGAGACAGGTCCCCGGCAACGACTCAGGCGGCCGGGAAAATGCAGGGGACGCGGCGGTAACACATGAACGACGGCCGTCTCACCCCCCTTCCCTCCGGCTCCTCGTCGCTCCCCCATAATACGCTAGACGCACGGAATATAGGGCTTATCGTGAGCCATCCACTCAGCACTCGGCATCGCACGTCAGCCTGTGCGGCCTTGGGGGTGAGACTGGACTGGGATACGATAGATAGTCCCTAGGCACGGCGTAGAATCAGATGCCTGGGGGGCCACTGGACCGGGGCTGGGGCGGAGGAAGTTTGACGACATGTCACTGCTCCGTCAGGCTCTCAGTGGCCACCGTGGGTATCACGAAGGCGATGGGGGGCGAGGCAAGACGAGGCAACGATAGTACACGTGTAAGGCAGCGTGGACCGTGAGCGTGGACCGTGTTTGGCGGCGACTGGGTAAGGAGGCAAAATACCGACACAGACCGACGGTGGTAGCAGCTCCAGCTCCAGCAACGGAAAAGGAGGGAATATCTCGGAGGTTTCCTCCGTTTGGACGAGCTGGATGTAATACCTAGGTACCTGCCTAGCTAACTAGCCAACGTCGGACTTCAGGGGAAAAGACAGCCAAAGTGCATGCTGTGAACTAGGAGATTGGCGATGTCACTGGGCGGTTGCTGGAACCAACAGCGACGGACACACGGGGGAATCCCAGAAAAGGACACCTCAACAAGATGGAAGAGAGGGAAATCACCTAGGCCCCTACCTAGCAGGCTACACAACGGTGTCCAAGACCAAGCAAGACAGGGGAAAGGGGAAGGGAAATCAAGGCTGCGACGTCGAGAATGGCAAAGCAAAATGGCCACAATGGCCAATGCCCAAAAAACTCCAGCGGCCCAGCCTGAACCTGAACCTGAACCTGAACAGCGCCTAGTCGCAGTGCCTTGCAGCGCATGAACGGGCATTTCCCTCACCGCCCTGGTCTTTGTGGCCCATCTAGGCTTAGCGCGGGGTCCGATAGCCCCTCCGATAAGCATTACTCGCCAGGGTTGTCCTTTTTTTTTTTTCTCACTCTTCTTGGAGGGGAAGGCGCGAGGCAGGCACACACACACACAGGTAACAGCGGTTTCTGATTTTTTTTTCTCTTGGTGTGGGGCTACCCATGTCGCTAGCGTCGCCGTCGCCGGGCCAGGGAAGAGAAAAAAAAAAAGTTTTTGGTGGGAGGGCGGCGGGACAGGCTGCCTTTCAGTGGGAATGGAGGGGGAGGAGGGGGCAAGAGCGATAACACAAGCCAGAAATGGCCGATTAGAGATAAAAAAACTCATCCCCGCCGCCCTCGTCCCTCCCAACCTTTTTCTTCCCTTTCCTCTCCTCTCTTCCTGAACCTCTTCTCTCTCAACCTCCATTCCCTTTTCTTCCCTCTTGACTGTTTCGTCTTCCTCCAGACGTCCCTCCACTCAGTCATTTGAATTTTCTTTCAACTCGTCTCTGTCTGCGACGGTTGTTTCACGAGCGAATTCCGCCTCTGATCGACCACCCCGCCTTCGCAAGAAGACCCAGACATCACTCGAAGCGCCATCTAGAGCAGAAGAAACACGATCCTCCAGTCGTCGTCTCTTCACGCGGGCCTTCGCCATCACATCTTTCACGCCTTTCGGTTGCACGATAGAGCATAGACCTCGCCGCATCTAGACGCTTTAGACGTTCGGATCTGCGATTCTTCACACAACGACCATCACGACCCCGATCGAGATAATACCCAACACAACCGCCATAATGTCTGCCGAGAACGCTCAGTCCGTCAAGGTTCTTGACGAGCTCATGCAGAAGCTCACCATCTCCAAGGAGGCTGCCGACGTCAAGGAGTCTGCCAACGCTCTGGCTTCCTTCATGAACGGCCGCATCGAGGACCAGGATGTTCCCACCAAGTGAGTTTTTCCCCTCTGTCCCTCCATTACCCCTTCCCGCATCCCCTCCGAAAAAAAACACGCTGGCAGATGTGTGTGACCCCTGAGGCGACCGTGTCCGCGGTCTCGGGGCGCGCGCTTCTCCAAATTTTTGGATGGGATTTTTTTTTCCTTTTTCTCCCGAACTGCCTTGGGGGCGGCGGCGTGTATTGCGCCGATCGGCCGCCGCGCTGCAACTGCAGCCAGGTTGATCCTGGCCACTCAGCGACGAGCTATTTTCGGCTCTGCACACACAAATTTTTCTGGAGTATCTTGCTAACAGGGGGTCCCCGCAGGAGCATCGAGGCCATCCGCAAGCTGTTCAACAACAAGAAGGATGCCGCTGCCCGTGAGAAGGCTGCCGTTGCCATCACTGCCATCGCCCAGCACTCCGAGGTTTCCGCCCACGTCGAGCCCTTCCTCGTTGCCCTCCTCCCCAACGTCCTCGCCGCCGTTGGTGACAAGATCACCGGTGTCAAGAATGCCGCTCAGGCTGCTGCCCTGGCCATCGCCGAGGCTGTCAACCCCAACGCCGTCAAGGGTGTCTTCAACCCCGTCAAGGACTCCCTCCTGAACGCCCAGAAGTGGCAGGAGAAGATGGCTGCCCTCGACGTCCTCGAGACCGTCGTCCGCACCGCCCCCGCCCAGGTCGCCTTCCGCGTCCCCGACTTGATCCCCGTCGTCTCCGAGTCCATGTGGGACACCAAGAAGGAGGTCAAGGAGCGCGCCTACAAGACCATGGAGCTCATCTGCCAGTTGATCGTCAACAGGGATATTGAGCGCTTCATCCCCGAGCTCATCAAGTGTATCGCCAAGCCCGAGAACGTCCCCGAGACCGTTCACTTGCTCGGTGCCACCACCTTCGTCACTGAGGTCCAGGAGCCCACCCTTGCCCTCATGGTTCCCCTGCTCGACCGTGGTCTTGCCGAGCGCGAGACTGCCATCAAGCGTAAGGCTGCCGTCATTGTCGACAACATGTGCAAGCTCGTCGACGACCCCAACATCGTTGCTCCCTTCTTGCCCAAGATGATGCCCGGTCTCCAGAAGAACTACGACAACTTGGCCGACCCCGAGGCCCGTGAGAAGACCAAGCAGGCTCTCGACACCCTCACCCGTGTCGGCAACGTCGTCGACGGCAAGATCCCCGAGGTCCGCCACGACTCTGACGTTGACGTCGTCCTCCCCAAGGTCAAGGAGGTCATCCCTGCCAAGTACAAAGCTACCGCCGAGAAGCTCTCCATCGTCCTCGAGTACGTCGCTGCCATCGCCGGCCAGCTCATCGACGAGAAGGAGAACGAGTCCGCCGTCTGGACCGAGGCCCTCAAGCCTTACATCACCGTCGTTGTTGGCGAGGACGAGGCCCAGGCCGTTGTCGACGCTCTCCGCAAGGCTGCCTCCCCCGGCGCCGTCGATGAGGCCGAGGGTGACGCCGACGACGAGGAGGGTGAGGACCTTTGCAACTGCACCTTCTCCCTCGCCTACGGTGCCAAGATCCTGCTCAACCAGACCCACCTCCGTCTCAAGCGTGGCCAGCGCTACGGTCTTTGCGGTCCCAACGGTTCCGGCAAGTCTACTCTCATGCGCGCCATCAACAACGAGCAGGTCGAGGGCTTCCCCAAGCAGTCCGAGGTCAAGACCGTCTTCGTCGAGCACGACCTGGACTCTGCCGATACTGAGATGACCACCATCGACTGGACCATGAAGAAGCTCCAGGACGCTGGTGTCACCACCTCCCAGGCCGATGTCGAGGCCAAGCTCGACGAGTTCGGCTTCACCGAGCAGATGATCAAGGGTGAGATCTCTGCCCTCTCTGGTGGTTGGAAGATGAAGCTGGCTCTGTGCCGTGCCGTCTTCGAGGCTCCCGACATTCTGCTTCTCGACGAGCCTACCAACCACTTGGACGTGAAGAACGTCAAGTGGCTCGAGGACTACCTCACCACCTCCCCCTGCACCTCCATCATCGTCTCCCACGACTCCGCCTTCCTCGACAACGTCTGCCAGCACATCGTCCACTACGAGCGCTACAAGCTTAAGCGCTACCGTGGCAACCTGTCCGAGTTCGTCAAGAAGAACCCTTCGGCCAAGTCCTACTACGAGCTCGGTGCCTCCGAGATGGAGTTCACCTTCCCTGAGCCCGGTTTCCTCGAGGGTGTCAAGACCAAGGCCAAGGCCATTCTCCGTGCCACCAAGATGACCTTCCAGTACCCCGGTACCAGCAAGCCCCAGATCAGCGACATCTCCTTCCAGTGCTCTCTCGGTTCCCGTATTGCCGTCATTGGTCCCAACGGTGCTGGCAAGTCCACGCTCATCAACGTCCTCACCGGTGAGCTCATCCCCACCCAGGGTGAGATCTACCAGCACGAGAACATCCGTATCGCCTACATCAAGCAGCACGCCTTCGCCCACATCGATAACCACTTGGACAGCACTCCCTCCGAGTACATCCAGTGGCGTTTCCAGACTGGTGAGGATCGCGAGACGATGGACCGTGCCAACAAGATCATCACCGACGCCGACGAGGAGGCCATGAACAAGATCTTCAAGATCGAGGGTACTCAGCGCCGCATCATCGGCATCAACTCCCGCAGGAAGTTCAAGAACTCTTACGAGTACGAGTGCTCTTTCGCCCTCGGCGAGAACGTCGGCATGAAGAACGAGCGCTGGGTCCCCATGATGTCTGCCGACAACGCCTGGCTGCCCCGTAACGAGCTTCTGGCTTCTCACCAGAAGATGGTTGCCGACGTCGACATGAAGGAGGCTCTTGCCTCTGGTCAGTTCCGTCCCCTGGTCCGCAAGGAGATTGAGTCTCACTGCGCCAACTTCGGCCTCGATGCTGAGCTGGTTTCCCACTCTCGCATGCGTGGTCTGTCTGGTGGCCAGCGTGTCAAGGTCGTTCTCGCCGCCTGCTCGTGGCAGCGTCCCCACTTGATCGTTCTTGACGAGCCCACCAACTACCTCGACCGTGACTCTCTCGGTGCCCTGTCCAAGGCCCTGAAGAAGTTCGAGGGTGGTGTCATCATCATTACCCACTCTGCCGAGTTCACCAAGGACATCACTGAGGAGGTCTGGGCTGTCATGGACGGCAAGATGACTCCTTCCGGTCACAACTGGGTCCAGGGCCAGGGTGCTGGTCCCCGTCTCAAGGCTGACGACGGCGAGGAGGAGGACAAGTTCGACGCCATGGGCAACAAGATTGTCAGCACCAAGAAGAAGGCCAAGCTGTCTTCCGCCGAGCTCCGCAAGAAGAAGAAGGGTAAGTTTACGATTCCCACCATCACTTGACGCCAACCGCATTGGATCACATTGCTAACTCGACTTCACAGAGCGCATGGCCCGCCGCAAGCGTGGTGAGGAGGTCTTCTCCGACGAGGACGACATCTAAACCAGTCGTCCACCGTCACGGTCGCTTTCCTTTTTTGTCACGAGCCTTCCAAAAGTCTTTTTTCAGTAACGCGGGTTGCATGGTTACGGGCCTGTTTATGATTTCTTTGACGAGCACCCATGAGATTCCCCCCTTGACATGAATCGCCGGATGAGGAATGACCATCTCGCTGCTGGATTGGAGGATCCCGCAGGCGAGGAGAGAGGTTCCTGGCGACAGGGAATTAGGGTAAGAAGAAGAGGTAGAAAGAGTAAATAGACGGCAATACATGCCATAGACACTTCACACGCTGTTCCTGAGTGACCTTGTTTGTCCTATCCCTGTCCCGTTCAACTGTCTGCCGTCCGCGTCCTGGTCCCTTGCAGGAAGATTTTGTAACGAGACCGACCGTATGGCGGCTGCTGCCCTAGCAAACAACAAGCACCTGAGTAGGTACCTGCCTCGTCATGCTGTGGCAAACCACATTGTTTTGTACCTACTTGGGTACATGGCAGGCAGGCAAGCGCAACGCAGAGCGCACTTGCCCACTACGACAACGACAGTACGCTGCTCTTAGTAGGTAGGCGCGAAGGGAGCTGCAATTGCCTCCTTCCTGCCCAAGGGCAAGGGAGTTGATCGCATTGTTCTCCTCACCCCCCGTCTGTGAAACTTACCACGATGCATCGTCGCCCTGCTGGTCTCTTTGTCCGATCAACTTACACGATTGATTCACTCGACTTCGGCCATTGTCCGTCCGTCTCCCATTCTCTCACCGTCGCAGTCTGCTGCCGCCCGTCCACAACCAACTTGCCCGCCATGACCAAGGAGGTGTCGAGTGGCTATTTTCGTCGTCCCATCTCTGACGATTCTCAACCTCAAGAGCGTCCCTTGGTGCGCCCGTCTTTTCGACCACTTTAATGTGTTTTCTGATCTCGCTGCCCACCTAGGTCGGTGATCGAGTCTTTAATTAGTTCTCAAGCGCATATTTTCTCCTCGCTGCGAGTCTAAACGTTTCGCAGACCGCTGCACCATAGCCCGACTCGCCTGGACCATCATCATCGCCCAACACGACGAACCCACCAACAGAGACGACATCATGTCCTTCGCACTAACACCAGACGACGACCAAAAGATGCACCCCTCGTATCCGCCGATGGACAACGAGGGCACGCAGCTGCAAACCACGCAAGAGGTCCAGGTGCCCCTGCCGGAGGAGCTGGATAAACTCTTCATGGACGAACACCACCAGATGCTGGCGCTCGGCGGGCTGCGCTGGGCGGAGTCGGTCGTGCTGCAGCAGATCGAGCCGTACGACGTGGCGCCCAATAATCGTACGTGGAACGCCCACGACTTCGTCCGCGTCGACGAGAAGCGCTGGCTGGGGCTGTTCCGACGCGACCGGTGGATGAGCTACAACGCCGAGATCCTGCCAGGCGGGGGGAAGCAGTGGGACATCGACGACGATGCGGTTTGGGGGACGATCAGTAGGGTTATTGAGGTTGCGAATCGGATTGTTCGCGTTGCTTTGGGGCATGAATGGTGAGGACTGTACAAACCGACCCCCCCTTCATTTCCATTCCCCTATCCTTCTCATGTGTCCGTATGATTCGTATGTTGCTAATGCTGGGATCCATTCCCGCACAGGCTGTCTTCCCTCCTGACTAGGTCAGCCCGCGAGGCACGGCACGGCGTCTCGGCCTCCGTCGTGTACGGGCTGCCGCCCGTGTTGAACACGACGATCCACCGCGTCGTGCCGGTGCCGCCGCATCGGCGGATGAGTACGGACCAGGCGGCGGCCGTGCTGGACGAGCTGGCGTCGAACTTCCGGTGGGGGTTCTACTCGCGCGTCCTGGACAAACAAACGCTGTTGGGCTTCATGAAGGAGGCGACCATTGACGAAGGGATGTATCACACGGCGTTCCTGTCCGTGGAGGAGCTTGTGCCCCTGTTCGAGAGGAAGACGCCCGAGGACGCTGAGGGGAGGCAGGCTACGTTCAAGGCAGCTGTTATTGTGAGCATCTTTTCTCTTTCCTCTCTTTCGGGCTCTCGTCTTTCTTTCTCCCTGCGCCTCTCTCTGTCTGCTTCTCTACTGATAGATTGCCGGTGTAGTTGGTTCATGAGCTCATGGTAAGTTCCAAATCTCTCTCCCGTCGTGAGGGCGAAGAGTGAATGACCATCAAGACAGCATGCCATCTCCGACAAGCTCCACTACGAGATACGTCAATCGAACCCAGATGACAGAACTGTCGGCAAGGAGCTGGTAAGTCGTCTGCTCCGCCCACGGCCCCCTCGGAAAATCTCCACAATCGCGCAGTCCACCCCTCCTGACCACATATATAGTACTACGGCGAACAGAGATGGGGTGAGGCAGGATTGTCGTTTGAAGCGGCTGTGTGGGGCATGGCCATTAACAACGCGTGGCGCAGAGGGCCATCGCGGATGGTGATGCAAGGCAAAAGGTTGCCGTCGATCGTGTACAAGTCGGGCACCACGTTCTTCCAGACCTACGACGGATGGCGGTTCGAAGATCCCTACTGTGGTCATGCCGTGAGCATCCCGGCCGCGGCGTTCGTCTCCTTCGTGACGGCGCCCGTATGGGATGCCCTCGTGCCCCGGATCGGTGCCGAAGCGCTCAGGATCCGGGGTGTCGCCATGGCCGAGGACGAGGTCGCCGAGCGCCACGGCACCATCATGTCCCGCGCGCGGGTGCTCCCCGCGGAGGGCAACCCGGAGTGGCGCGAGCCGTGGGGGGACAAGATGAGGGCGCCCACAATGCAGCGCACGGCGGAGCTGTTGCGGCTCCGCCGGCTGGAGCTGAAGCAGGCGAGGCCCTGGTACGCCGAGGAGTACGCGCTATGGTCGCTCACGCCGTACGCGCTCGTCCACTTGAGACACCAGACCCGGATGTTCTCGCTGTACTTCGCGAGACGCACGTTCACGGAAGCGGACGCGGAGAAGGGCGCGAAGCTGCTCCTCTCGCCGTGGGAGGACCCAAGCAACACCAGGAACGACGACGCGGAGCCCACGCACGCGCGTGTGCCGCCAATAAAGATGGCGTCCAAGATTTATTACCAGGCCGTCGGCGCCGCGGTGCTCGCGGCGATGCCCATCCGGCGGACGCCGGTGAGGTGGACCCTGGAAGCGCCCGCCTCTTCGCCGCCGCCGTTCGTGCCGAGACTCCGGGCCGGTCAGCGGTTCGTCGGGTCGCAAAGCCTGGTGGAATACTACCTCGACCTCATGCGGAACAGTTATGACTTTGCTATCAAAAGCACAACCAAGCCGCACAGGACGAAGGTGCTACCAGCCCTAAGCAGGTCGGACATACTACGCAGGGCGTGCCAGGAGATGCTAAGGTGGGATACGGTGGCGCCCAAGACGGACGGGCTGGGGCGGGCGCTGGCCAACCAGATCAACTGGCTCATGATGCAGGACGGCCAGAGGCCGATCGAGGACGAGTGGCTCGACTTCAGCCTCTGGATTCCACCGTACTCGGGCGAGGTCAAGGGGATCAGCACCACGTTCAAGGAGCAGGTGGTGGATGCGCCTGTGGACCAGGAAGCGGACATGCCGGCTTGGGCCTCCGCCATGGCCTCCGCCGCTCTTGGGTCGACCCGGGACGACGACGATGCCGCCGCGACGGTGCGATACTTTTCCGTCGGGGAGATTGGGGACCACCAGCGACTGGACAGCCCCGAGAAGTGGGTTTTGGTCAAGCGGCCTCACGACAAAGAGTTGGATGTCTACGACATCACTCTGAGCTTGCCTGGCGGCGGGTGGAGTGCCGCCATGAGAGACGTCGTGACGTTTCCAGATGACACTGGCCAGCGCATCGGGAGAATGGCCCGGGTCGGGGCATTCAACAGTCTTGCCACTGCCACTCGGCCGAAGAAGGTGGGACGGGCGATGCGCATGAGGCAGCCAGAGGACATCCGCATCAACAACGGGAAGGGCGGGAGGCCGCGGTGGGTTATGTTAGGGAAGGATGTGTATGATGTCAGCGGTGAGTTATGCTCGTTGTCTTGATGATGGATACCCGGGAAAGGGGGTGTTTTGTGTCCTTTGCTCAAGTATTTAACCCTCGGACAGATGTTCGACTCGACCCAGAGATGGCCGACATGGAGACGATCCTTCGGACCAGCGGCGGCGAGAACCCGATGCTCGACCTCCTTGACGCAGGCTACCACCACGAACTGATCCAGAAGCACATGCGCCCTTTCCAAATCGGCTGGGCGCGGTATCCGTTCGGCAGGGAGGTCGTTTCACGACAGGTCTTCACCGTTGACGATGTCAAGTGGCACGCATTCCGCGAGACGGGCATGTACGTGATCATCGAAGACGAGGTCTACGACTTTACAGGTGAGTGGTGTTCTCGCGAGCCCGAGGGAAACATCAAATTCACTGACGATGGGAACGGCACAAAGAGTATTGCGACCTGCACCCCGGCGGAAGCGCCATGATCGAGCAGTTCGCCGGAGGGGACGCCACAGCAGAGTATGTCAAGGCCCACGCGAAGCCCTCGTCCGTGTTTCCTCCCTACAACGACATTTGGGAAAATCTCGACAGGTTGCACATCGGGACGATTGTCCCGGGCCAGCCGGAGAGCCAGCCGCCGTCCCAGGACCAGATCAAGATCCGGCAGTACATATTCTCACGTGATCGTAAGACGCCCCCTATCATCTTCGTACCATTGATCAGAAAAGCCCCCCGCAGGGACAAGGACGATGCTGACATACGCCTGGCACGCTCGAAACAGTGATGCAAACCAGCAGTCCGTCGATCTGCGACGAGCTCAAGGACTACTTTGGTACCGACGCGACCAAAGCCCTGGAACATGTAGTCGCCCAAGCAACGGACTCGATAGTCTCACTGGCGACGCTGTGGGTGGGCACGCGCTCCGCCATCACGGCCAAGACCGTCAGGGCACCCGAGGACATGCCACTGATGAGGCCCGAAGTGCTCTGGCGCATGAACGGCGAGGAGACGGCGACGGAATACTGGGATTCGTACGTCTGCGACGGGGAGTTTGTGTACAACATGACGAGTAAGCCTTTCTTTTCTCCTCCCCTTTCGCCTTTTCAACCCTCCTTTTCAAGAGAGCTACCTAATTCTGACGATTCCCCGACAGCGTTCGTGAGGTACAGCAAGGACATCAACATCGTCAATGCCCTCAGGCAACACGCCGGGAAGGTGTTGAGAGACACCGCCCCGGAGGCTGTGAGGCTGAAGTCGTGGTTGCGGAATGACTGCCGATACCGCATCATCGCCCGGCTGTACCAGATCTGGCACGGGCTGCACGAGCACGTGCCAGAGTGGAACGTGAAGCCTTCGTTCAAGATGCGCAAGTTGACGATGGACAATTTGCTCGGTCGCGAGGAGGAGAAGAAGAAGACCTGGGCCGAGGTCGCGCAGGGGGCGCCCCCGGCGGGCGGTCCTGCAGCCCCCCGGCCGACAGAGGTCAGGCCCGTGCCTCCGACAGGGGTCCAGCCCGTGCCTCCGACTGAGGGGACTCAGCGCGGCGGCGGCGGGGCAAGGGGAGGCGGCCGGGGAAGTGGCGGACGGGCAGGGAGGGGGAGTCTCGGGGGGAGGGAACCCGGGACCCAGGCTAGAGACTCGAGGTTAAAACACGGCAGCCGGGGGGGAAATTCGAGGCACGGGAGGGGAGGAGGGGGCAGAGGAGGGAGAGGGAGAGGGAGGGGGAGAGGGGGGAGGTCGTGACGGCATGCCTTCTCGGTATGATTCTCGTGGTAAACGACGCAGTGGATCAGGAGTTGGTTCAATGTCGTTTGTTCTCTTAGATTGCGTTTCGTTTCTCGTAGAATTCCTCCTCATGGACTTTTCTAAACTCAAATTCCGACTTCGACTCTACTCTCCTCTGCTCTGGTATATTCTTTCCGTCTGACAGATGTGGATTTCCACAGGCTGGAATTATGCATGGGTCTTCGAGTCCAGCATCCCTTTGAGATTGAAACTGCGGTTGCATTCGCACCTCGTTGGAAATATCCAGTGCAGAGATGTGAAGACCGAGGCAAAGCGATGGAGGGAGCCAGAATCAGGACGAGGGAGCGATGAGAAAGCCACAGACAAAGAGGGCAGGTTGTGTCCTCGAAGCTGACAGTCAAGACAGGAGTATCCCAAGTCCCATGGCCGTTTCCGGGGATATCAAGCGATCCCGACAACCCCAATGACCCAAGGGATTGATTGCCGCCCAGGGGTTGCTGCGTTGCCTTTGTCTCTTGTGGCTGTGCGACCCCCTATTGTGGTCGTCCATTGACCAAGATCGAGGTTGATACTATCTTGGGCTTGTGCGTAACCCCCTTGTTTCCGGTCCTCTTTCTTGTCAGATGGACCTAATTTGGTTGCTCGAGTCTGTGTGATGAGGCACAACGTGTGGAAAGATGGTAGAGGTTGAAAGCGAAGAGGTCTCCCGGTAGTTTTGGGTTTCCCTCTCATCTTTCTCCTGAACCTCTTCGCTTTCTTTTCTGTTCTTTTCCTTTTCGAAAGCTCTCTTGTTTCCGCCCCGCCTCGTCTTTCTCCTCAAAGACCAACACACACACACACACACACACGAGACAACGACAAACCATGGCCTCCAGACCCGACCGAACGCGATGGCGCACCTTCCGCGACGAGCCGGAGACGCCCTGGACGCTCCAGTACGCGGCGGGCAAGACGCAGCCGCCCCTCAGCAGCGGCAAGTCCTGGATCGACCCTACCTTCCCGGAGGTGGACCCCGTGACGCTCGACATCATCGACCAGGACGACAACCTCGTCGACGACGCCGACGGCAGCCCGCGGCCGATCCCGCAACCCTCGCCGGCGGAGCTCGACGACCTGTTCCGCAGCGAGCGCTTCCAGACCGACCTGCAGTTCGGCCTGCGCACGTGGGAGGCCGCGGTGCTGGCCAAGGTGCGCGCGTACACGGCGGAGGAGGAGGAGGCGCACATTATAGGGGAGGAGATCGCGGTGGACGAGGGCGCGTGGCTGAAGGTGTGGCGGAGGGACCGGTGGGTGATCGAGTTCACGCAGCGGCGGCACTTCTCGGGCGAGGGGGAGTTTACGTGGAGCATGGCGGACGAGGGGATCTGGCGGGAGTTCCGGAAGGTGATCCAGCTCGCTGACAACATCCTCCGGGCTGCGATGGAGGATACCTGGTAAACACGCAGTCTCTCTCCCTGTTGAAGTGTATGCTGACACCAGACAAACAGGCTCGCGACGCTCTTCGCCAAGGAGGACGGCATCGAGGCCCTCGAGACGGACGTCCCGCACGGCTCGGGCACGAGGCGCAGGATCTGGCGGATGAAGGAGGCGCCGAGCAACCTGCCCAGCGCGGCCAGGATCCGCGAGATACTCGAGGACGAGCACTTCTACCGGCCGGTGCTGTGGTCGTTCCACGACCAGTCGCAGCGGTTCGAGCGGCAGAACAGCCAGCACGACATGGCCATCACGTGGAGCGGCATCATCAACGGGCGCGCGCAGTCTATCATCAGCCTGGACGTCACGGCGGTCCGGCAGTTTGTCGACCCGACGTCGAGGGGGGACGGGAAGAGGGGCGCTTTGTACGGGCTTGCTGTTACGGTGAGATTTTCTTTGTGGGTGATGGTTTGAGGAGAGGCTGATTTTGAGATGTGAATGGTAGATGGTCCATGAGCTCATGGTGAGACTTCCCCCTTTTTGTCGCGATGGCTTCAAGCTGTTCTCTGGTAAGCTTGCTGACCATTGTGCCCCTGGATTCAACAGCACTACCTCAACAACTATATCCACGCAGATACGGCCTTGGTGAACGCCCTCGGCACACCAACGCCGAGCGTCACGTCGACAACGTGCCCCATGTATGAGATTGTAAGTTGAAGCCCCCTCCAAAACCCTGACAATCGAGTAACCCCTTCTAGTACGGCCCCGGCGAGAAGTGGCAAGAGCTGGGCTTCTCCTTCGAAACGGCCCTCTTCGGCGGCGACATCTGGGGCCTCGAGTCGCAAGACACCCACGCCCACTTCCGCACGACCAACGCCCGCTCCCTCGTCCGCGCCGTCAAGAAGCAGCCGCACATGCACAGCGACCACTGGGACGACATGTACGGCGTCCCGTGGTCCGAGCCCAACCACGTCACCCACTGGCCCGTCCCGGCGTCGTGGACCTGGTCCCTCGCGGCGCGCGACTTCTGGGCCGGGATCGTGGGCAAGTACGGCGCCGAGGCGCTCCGCCGGCCCGCGGTGCTGCGCCGGCGCGCGCTGATCGCGGAGCGCTGGCACCCCGTCCGGACGGCGCGGCCCGCGCCCGCCGAGTGGGTCTCCGGGTACGCGCCCCGGGAGTGGGAGCGCGAGACGCTGCGCGAGCTGGCGAGGCAGCTCGCCGCGCGCCGGGCGCTGTACCACAAGCTCCGCCCCTGGTTCCCCGACGCCTTCGCCATGTGGCAGCAGACGCCCTTCTCGTGGGTGTGGATGCTGCAGCTCGTGCACCGCGCGCGGGAGGTGCACTTCGCGCGGCGCGGGTGGCACGACCAGCGCGACGCGGACGGCGTGGTGAAGGACCTGTGCGCGCCGTACGCGTGCCTCCCCGACCCGCACCCGGCGGCGGGGAGGGGCCGGATGATACCCGTCAGCATGGCTGGCGGCGACCCGGGGGCGATGCACACGGAGCTCGGCCCCGTGGCGTGGTTCTTCCGCGCCGTGGGGTTCCTGATGCAGGCGGCGCTGCCGGCGGTGCCGGAGGCGAAGGACGTGCCGGAGAAGGACCCGCTGCGGGGCCACGGGTGCCGGCGGCGGGTGCGGACGGACATCGCCGTGCCGGAGCGGGAGAGGAGGCAGGCCGAGGCGTGCATCCAGAACCTGGTCGCGGGCCGGTGGACGTACGCGCCGTTCACGGTGGAGAAGCGGCATTGGCACTACCCGGACCAGGGCCCGAACGACACGCTGATGATACGCACGTCGATGATCGGGCTGGCGAGGTGGTGCTTCGGCTTGTACGCGGCGCTGTGCCGGGTCCCCGCGGGGGTGCGGACGGCCTTCACCCGCGCCGCGGACGCGCTGCGGGACGACGTCTACGCGGACATGCCGAACGGGTACGCCTCGTGGCTCGACCTCGCCCCCGTGCTGCCGGCGTATTCGGGCCGGTGGGAGCCGCAGGCGGGCATGGCGGACGTGACCGGCCTGCTCGAGTTCAAGGCGTCGGCGACGCAAGGCTGGGCGCCCGGCGGGACGACGCAGCGGCTGGGGACGGACGTCGAGGACAGGCACTGGGGCGAGGAGCCGGAGCCCCGGACGGACGTGCCGACGTGGGCGCAGATGGCCGGGCCGACGAGGACGGCGGTGGCCGTGCCCGCGGGCAGGCGGCTGCGCCGGCACGAGGTGGACTACTTCACCGTCGCGGAGCTGTACGACCGCGCGAGGCGGCTGGGGGACATGTTCGTGATCCTCGAGGACGGGCACGACCTGAACCTGTACAACCGGTCCATCGTGAACCAGGCGGTGGCGCTGGGGACGGACGAGGAGATTGCGGCCGCGACGACGAGGACGTACTACGGGCTGCGGCTCAGGCCCGCGGCGGCGGACGGGTTCCTGGAGGCGTTCCCCGGGGAGCTGCCGTTCGGGAGGCTGACCAAGATCCTCCGGGCCGAGGACGTCGCCACGGGGGACGGGGAGAGCGGGAGGCCGTTGTGGATCCAGATCCAGCGGGAGGTGTTTGACATTACGCGTGAGACGCGCTCCCATCATATCTTTGTTGTGTGTATCCTGCTGATATCTTGGAGCAGATCTCCGCTGCGAGTCGGACGCGGACCTCCAAAGAGCCCTGGAGAGCAGGCCCGGCGGCGACCCCTCGGAGGGCATCCTGGACGAGGGCTACTCGGTCGAGAACGTGGCCCGGTCCCTCGGGCCGTGGCGCGTCGGGATCCTGCCGCCGGACGCGGGGACGCCGCCGGGGGACGGGCACGCGGCGCGGGTCTTTTCCGAGGCGGCGCTGCGCAGGCGCGAGTTCAGGCAGACGGGGATGTACATGGCCGTCGACGGGGTGGTGTACGACATTACAGGTCTGTCGAGCATCTGACTTATCACGAGAAGGAGTTTGCTGACGCTGTGGTGCTTTTAGAGTACGCCGACTTTCACCCCGGGGGCATGGCCGGGCTCGCCGCGCACGCGGGCCGCGACGCCACGGAGGTGTTTCGCAGGGAGCACGCGAACCACGCGGACATCTTGCGGAAGATGCAGGGTCTGGTCGTGGGCAGACTGGTGGCGAGCCGTCCGCACGCCGCGGCTGTAGGGCGCGACGAGATCCGCATCTACGACGACATATACTCCATCAGCGGTGAGTCTCTTCCGCCCCTGAAGCAGGACCAAGTCTGACAACAGAACAGAGCTCAAGGCCTCCGGCGAAAACGACGCCCTCGCGGCCGCCCTCTCGGAGCACCGCGGCACCGACGCGACCCCCCAGATGCAGGACCAAGACGACGACGGCCCGCTCGTGCAGCTCCTCCCGCTGAAGGGCTTCGTCGTCGCCGTGGCGGAGAAGC
The DNA here is from genome assembly GCA_030770045.1 of Colletotrichum brevisporum. NCBI lineage: Eukaryota > Fungi > Ascomycota > Sordariomycetes > Glomerellales > Glomerellaceae > Colletotrichum > Colletotrichum brevisporum. The sequence continues at coordinate 8,921,235 of JAUGSI010000001.1, read as the reverse complement.
CGCCGGGGGACCTCGCGCAGATGACGCCGGACGAGCTGCGGCTGTTCGACGGGGACGTCAACGAGGCCGAGGGCTGGAGGAACATGGCGTACCTGGCGGTGGGCGACGTGGTGTACGACATGACTGGTGAGTTGGTAGAGACCAAAGATGGGATTTGGTGTTTTGACTGACTGACTGGCTAGACGCGGTTGCTTACGGCCTGTCCAACGAGGTCAACATGAGGTTGATGAGGTACCTCGGACGCGTCGTCGACGACGATGAGTTGGCCGAGTACGTCCGCACGCAGTGCCGGCACCGCGTCTGCGCCCGGCTGGTCGGCCGGAGGGTGATTGCGCCGGGGGGCGGTGCTTTCATGTGGCATCCCCAAAGGCCGCTTCCGAGTAAGTCCGACGATCCGAGGCCGTCCCCCATCTCGACTGACTTTACGTGACCTCCCCAGTCCCGCTGCAGATGACGAACCTCGACCGCGAAGAGCCCGCAAGCCCCGCTACTCCCGAGCAACCGGGAGAAGACGCCGTCGCCCCCTTCCCCGGCGCCGCGGCCGACGACGCGCTCATGCAGGACGCGGACGCGTTCCTCACGCAGGACGTCTTCGTCCCCGCGCCCTCGCGGTCGGCGGTGGAGAGCATGGTCATGGATCTCGCGAGCGATCCCGGCGGTGCTCAAGGCGACCCGTCGGACGACAGGCAGCAGGGCCCGCGGAGGGACAACATCGAGCTCAACCGCCGGCGCGAGGAGATCCGCCGGCGGGAGCGCACGGTCGCCGAGGACGAGTACGTGGACCTGTTCAACCGGCCCGCCGCCCCGGGGGAGCTGGAGGTGCCGGAGGGGGGCGTGGAGTTGCAGGCCTCGCGGTGTTCGGGTCCCGGTGGTCGGCGGGGGCAGACGGCGGCGGCGGCGGCGGCGGCGGCGGGCGAGGCCGTTCCCGTGGCGACGGCCGCGGCGAAGCGTGGTGTTAAGTTCGTGGGGGATAGCAGGTCGGGGTCCGGGAAGAGGCGGAAGAATTCCTCGAGCGGGGGGTCGAGCGTCTAGAGATGGTTCTTCTTTCTTTTGTTTCTTGCCCTGCTGTTATGGCGTTGCTCTGGAATAGAAGTTGTTTGTCGTCAACTCACACAACTCATCACTTTAATGCCATTCCCGCGACTCTAGAGATCTATCAAACCTCGCGGCACACCAAATCTCTTTGAACACGACTTTTATAATCCACCCATCCCAGATCTATCCCATCACAGCTTCAACCCCTCCATGAGCCCCTCCAGGCTCCTCCACTCCTCGCTCCCCTCCCAAGACTCCTTGCCGCGGCTCATGACGCTCCTCACGGCGTTCCTCGCCTTGCCCCTCCACCGGCTGCCCACCCCCTCGACCTCGGCCCCGAAGTTCTCCAGCACGCTGACCAGCTCGTCCGTCCGCGCGACGACGACCTTCCAGGCGCCGGCGTCGACGAGCCAGTTCCTGCTCTGGTCCACGCCCCCGGATCCCGCAGCGCTGCCCGCCGCGAGCCCGCCCCCGATGGAAGCGCCCATCGCGGCCCTCCACGCCTTCTCGGCCGCGTCGACGGCGCCGGCGTAGTCCCGCCTCCACACCCGCAGCCGCACGACGAGCTCCCACAGCTCGGACCGGCCCGTGATCAGCGGCGCGACGCCCTCCTCGAACAGCGCGACGACGGCCTTCTCGACGCTGCCGCGCGGCGGGTCGTACACGCCCTCCCTCTTCTCGTCGTCCTTCTTCTCCCTGCCGAGCAGGGACTCCTGCAGCAGCGCCCTCAGCACGTCGTCGTCGAGCGCGTCCTCGGCGGCGCGGATGCGGATGATGGCGCGCAGCGCGTGCACCATCTCCATCACGGCGGGCGGCCGCACGCGCGACGCGAGCGTGAGCACGTTGTCCCAGATGCGCCAGTTGTCCTGCGCGATGGTCGCGCCGCGCTTGTACGCCGCCAGCGACTGCGAGAGCAGCGTCGCCGGGTCGCGGGGCTTGTTCTCCAGCGGGACGCTTGTGCTCTCTTCGTCGTCGTCGTCGTCGTCGTCGTCGTCTTCGGCCTTCTCGTCCGGGTTCTCCTTGAGCTTCCTCTTCGCGTCCTCCACCGCCTCGAGGTACATGCTCCACAGCGAGCTGCCCAGGTTGCTCCACGTGCGCGCGTCCTCGCCGCCGACGACCTCGCCCGCGGCCCCGATCGCCCGGCCGTACGCCTCCGACGCCTCCTCGAACCGGCCCGTCCGGAGGTGGATGTCGCCCAGCCGGCTCCACATCTCGGGGCTGAGCCTGTTGGCCTTGGTCGCGAGCTTGTACGCCTCGAGCGCGGCGGGCCAGTCCTTCTGCCGCAGGTGGTGCTCGCCGAGCGACTTCTGCGCGCGGGCGAACCGGCCGCCCGAGATCTCCCACGCGCGCCGCCAGTGCGCCGGCTCGTCCTCGAGGTCGCCCAGGATGCAGAGCAGCCGCGGCGCGTTGGGCGGCGGCGGCACGCGCTCGGGGCCCGTGAAGTCGGCCGGGTTGAGGTAGCTCACGTCCGCGCCTCCGAGGTCCTCGGCGTCCGGGTCCGCGTGCTCGACGAGCGGGGCGCCGGTGCGGTGGAACAGGCGCCAGCGCACGACGGCCTTGGCCTTCTCCTCGCCGCCGCTGCCGCGGCCCGACTCGTCGTCCGCGGAGGCGCTGCTGGCGAGGCAGAGCGCGACCTCGGCCCACAGGCGGAGGCGCTTGAAGATCTCGAGCGCGGAGACGAGGGACCCGACGCCGGCCCACGAGTAGGCCAGCTCCGACTCGAGGTGCCACCGGGGAGGCGACGAGAGGGCGTGGATGTACTGCAGGCGGACGTGCGCGGGGGCCGAGTCGGTGTCCTTGGCGGCGGGGAAGAAGGACGTCGGGGCCGGCTCGGGGACGGCGGCAGGCTTCTCTTCTCCGTCCGGCGCGCTGATGGCGATGGCGGGGACCTCCTCGTCCGCGACGTCCTCGGCCTTGACCTTGGGCTCCTCGGAGGTGTCGACGACGACCTGGTCGACGACGGCCTGCATCTGCAGCACGCCGCGCTCGACGGTCCTGCTGCGGTGCACCTCGATGCGCGACCGCACGAGCAGCGCCTGCGTGTAGACCTGCCAGTTGGTCGACTTGTCCGCCACGACGCGGGCCGCGTACGGCATCACCTCCTCCGACGTGAGCGTGTCGACGGGCGAGAAGGTGTCCTTGAGCGTCGCCTCGGTGAGCAGGATGATCTGGTCGAGCGGGCTGAGCTGCGGCTGGTCCTCGGGCGACAGCGCCGCCAGCGCGGGGGGCAGGCCGGTGCCCGACGCGGCGAGCTCGCCGTGCTTCCCGCTCGCTTCCTTGGAGAACTGGATCTCCTCGAGGAGGGTGTCGTCGTTGAGCGCAACGGCCTCGGGCTTTGCGTCGTCGCCGGCGTCTTCCGTAGAGACGGCGTCCGGGGCGTCGCTCTTGGCCAGCACGACGAGCTGACTGGTGCTCTTCTCCTGGAACTTGGTCCTCTTCCCCAGCGCGCCGGACAGCGCGTACGAGAAGTTGCTCGTCTTCGTAGCCTCGGCCAGCACCTCGCGCGCGCGGTCGTCGCGGCCGAGCATGATGTGCGCGTTCGCCACCTCCAGCAGGAACTGCACCTTGTCCTCGCGGGACCAGCAGCCCTCCTCCTCCGCCGACCACACGTCCTCGTCCAGGATCTGCTGCCTCACGGCGTCCATGCCTCCGTTGATCTGCTCCGCCAGCGTCGGCACGTCGATCCACTGCGACGCCTTGGCGAAGTTGGAGCCGGGGCCGAGCGACGGCTGGCTCAGCAGCTTGAAGTGCCAGACGTTGATGCGCAGCCGCGTCCACGGCAGGCTGAGGCGGGCGCCGGGCAGCTCGACGACGGCGGACGAGGACTCGGCGAAGACGTGGCGCGCGAGGGCGAAGAGCTCGATCTGCGGGATGTAAGGGTACGGCGAGACGCCGTCGACCTCGAGCGTCTTGAGGCACCTCCTCCTGAGCGTCTTGGCGTCGGAGCCGTCGACGAAGAGCGCCTCGACCTTGCGGGCGCCCTCGAGCACGGGGCCCGTGACGTTGGACTGCAGGAACGCGTTGAGCGCGGCGAGGCCGACGGCGACTTCGTCTTCGGCGAGGCTTTCTCTCGAGGCTGTGCTGGCGGCGCTCTCGTCGGTGAGGCTGGTGGTGAAGCTGGTGATGAGGCGCTGGGCGACCGGGGACGTCAGGACGTCGACGTAGGCACCGTCATTGACCTGCGACAGCAGCGAGGCCGCCTTGTCGCCGTTCGTATGTGATTCGGCCATGTTTGCTGGTTGTTTCTGAGTTGAATTGCTTGATTTCGGTTGCGATATGCGGCGCTTCACGATAACCTCTCTTTTCTCTCTGTGTGCCCCGCGGCGGGGTACTTTCCTGGTGACAATCTCTTAAAATCTCGGCTGGGGTGTGGAACGGGATATGACGTAATTTCGTTCGACTTTTCCAACGAGAGGATCGGCCGAAATAACAGAACCCAATTCTCCAGACAAACGGTTGCTCTCGGCTCGTCTGGCTGTTGAATAAAGTGAGGCAACGGCGTCGATTTTCGGCTTGTTTTGGTGCAAGTGTCGAGGCGAGGCGAGGCCCTGCGGTGCGACTGGACTGGACCCTGTGGAATTGGAAATTTCAATGGTGGGGGCGGGGCAAATTTTCACCTGCCATTGGATCACCGATTACATAAGCACCTTCACCGGAAAAGCCTCACCGAGCACACACCGAAGCTGATGGATGGAGGAGAGCGGCCAAGTTCGATTGAATCACACACACACACAGAGTACATCGTAGAGAAAAGATTTTCTGACACGCTGCTCTGACATCGCTGCCTATCGCTAACAACATACGCCACATGCTGAGTAGGAGTACTACGTAATCAATAGCCAGACAAGAGATGCAACATCCGTAACCCCCAGGAATCCATCGCCGTAGATGACAATTCTTCCTTCCAATATCGATCAACCAATCCTTGCTTGCAGCTGAACCACAGACCTGTTAACGACGGATGCCATACACCTCACTCCTCATCCGACTGCTCATTCGCGAATCGTCTCCAAGGAAGGCGCGGCAACTGCTGCCTAGTTCTTCTTGCCCGCCTTCTTGCGGGTGGGAACGACCTTGTAGCCTGCGCCCTGGATCGCCGCAGCATCTCCCGCGGGGGCCGGCTCCTTGTGGCCGCCCTTTTTGGCCACCTCGTTCCATCCGCTGGAAGACGCCCCTGCCTTGTCGCCGACCGCGCCCTGCTTCTCGACCACGCCCTTCTCCGCCAGCTTCTTGCGGCGGATAAACTCCTCGGCAAAGTGCAGTCCGTGCATCGTCTTCGAGTTGGCGTAGATGGCGTCCGCGATAATGTTGACGTCGAGCGGAAGGAAGTGGAGAGTGGCAGCGAAAGAGTCAACTGTTGGCGTGTTAGCGGCCACATCCTCTGACTGGCTCAAAGGCAAGAACTTACTATCGACACCAGTGAGTCCGCGAGAGAGCTCGCGCTGAACCCACTTGTTGAACTCATCCATGGCAACCTCGCTCTTGGACGGAGCGGCAGCAGGGGCCGCGGCGGGCTTGGCGGCGGGCTTGGTCACGACGGGTGTCGGCTTGACGCCGGCGGCGCTAGCGGAGCGGGTCTGAGCGGCAGGGCCCGTCGGCACCTTGACCTTGCCACCGGCTCCCACGGTTGCCCAGCCGCTGCCGGGAGGCGGCGCGGCAGCGTTGGCCTGCGCGAGACCGGGCGCGTTGTTAGGCTTCGTGGCGAGATCGGCGTAGCGCTTGCCAGCAGCAGTGGCGGCGGTGACGATGCCAGTCTGCACGGCGTTCTCCTTGGCCTTGGCCTTGCGCAGCTCCTCCTCCCTTTGGATGTCTGCGAGCGTCTTTTGCTTGCCGGGGGTGCTGGCTCCCGGGGTGGGCTTGGCGGGACCGGGCTTGGTCCAGGGGCTGGCGGATCCGACGGGCGAGCCGTTACCCCAAGTGCTGGTGGTGGGAAGGCCCGTGGCCGAGGTGATGGCCTTCTCGCGCTCCCTCAGAGCGGCGGCCTCCTGCTCCATGGCCTGGCGACGGCGCTCAGCAGCGAGTTCTTCGGCCTTGGCCGCCTTACGAGCCTCGGCTTCCTGGATCTCCTTCAGGCTGGGGCCCTTGCGGCTGGCGGCCTCCTTCGCCCAAGGCGCCAGCGGGGGCGGCTCGGTCGCAGAACCCGTGTCGGGCGTTCCACTCTGGGAGCGGTTGTACTGCTCCGGGAGGTTGGAACGGGCGCGCTGCGCGGTGGGTGCGGGGAGGGGCGTTCCCGAGGTGGGCAGCGGGGGAGGGAACGGCATGGGGAGGCCGGCGGCGGCGTTCTTGGCGGCAGCAGCAGCAGCCTGTGCCTTCTGGACCTGTTGAGTCAGAGACAGCTGTTGCTCCTCCTCCATGATTTCCTTGATGCCGGGCGCCGGGGATCTGGTCTGCTCCTTGAGGCCGTGGGCGGCGGGGGCTTGGGCGGCAGCGGCGGCCTGTTGCCGGGCCTCCTCTTCGGCAGCGTGCTGCTCCTTGGCCTTCTCCGCCTCGTGCTCGGCGCGGAGGTCCTCAAACTCCTGGAGGCGCTCGCGGAAACCCTCCTCATCCTTGTCCAGCTGCTCGGTACCGGGCAGGTTGCTGCGGAGGCTGTCGTTCGCAGGGGCACCGACGGGCTGCTGTCCAAAGATGCTGGCGAGGCTGGTAGGGGCGAGGCTGGCAGGGGCTTGGACACTAGCAAGCATCTGGCGCTCGCTGGGGTTCAACGTCGCGAGGTCTTCCTCACGAAAATGCTCCAGTCCGGAGCCGACCGGGAGCTGCGCGGCGCTTTGCTGCTGCTGCTGTTGTTGTTGCTGCTGCTGTTGCGCCTGTTGTGCCTGCTGCTGTTGTTGCTGCTGGATGGCAGAGTCAAAGAAGCCGGAGGTGGGCCCGACACCACCCCCGATGGGGGCCTGCTGGGGATGAGCCCCGATGGGAGACGAGATGCTGCCGAAGCTAGGTTGGCTCTGCAGACTGTGAGTGCTGTGCTGGTGGTGGAGACCGGGGACGCCACCTGGGCCTTGGAGCCTCGCGATGGCCTGCTGCCTCATCATCAAGTCCCGTTGCTGGGCCATGGCCTGCTGCTCCTCCTGCTTCCTACGCTCTAGGTTGTTCTGCTCCTCGGCCGTCAGCGTTCTGCCAAAGCTAGGGAACACTCCGCTGAGGGGAGGAATGACGCCTGTGTTGCCGCTGGGGGAAAAGGGCCCGGCCTGGCTGGGAGGGCCGTGGGGGATGCCAATCTGGGGCACCAGGAAGGGTTCTCTGGAGTTTCCAATCCTTCTGATGAGCTGTCCGAGAGGCTCAAAGTCGGGGTCCTCCACCTTCTTGACCCTCAAATCAGGAGTGAAGAAGTTAGCTTTGTACCAATCGTTCATCTCGAGGCCACTGAACGGTCCCTGAACCTGGCCTTGAGGATCGAGATACACCCAGCGCATGCGGTCAGGCATAACCATAATACGGACCTGGGACTGCGTAGACCCAAATTCGACGCCGCCGGTGGCCCCAGCTGCGAACGCTTGAGGATGTCCGACTCCAGCCGCAGCCGCGTGAGAGGGATCGGCGCCGCCAAAGCCGCTATGGGTGCGCGTGGGGTCGGAAGGGAACATCTCCTCGAACATCCCGCCCCGGCCACTGCGCATGGGGCTGCCGGTGTCGCGCGGCTGAGCAGCAAAGTTGTTGCGACCAATGGCGCCCAGCGGGTTGGCCTGGCGCAGGTCGGGCATGGAGTCGCTGAGGCTTTCTTGCTCGTGGCCCTGCATCTGAGCTTGCATGGCGGCAGGGAAGAGAGAGCCCAGTTTGCTGCGCCCGTGGGTGGCGGCTGTTCCCAGGCCGCCAGCACTAGGAGGGCCGAAGACGCCGGCTCCAATGCCCGACAAGCCGGGCGACTGCAGCTCAGTAGCCATCGGACTGAATAGACCGTTGCCAAACACGCCTCCGCCAAAGGCCGCACGCTCCCGGTCGGGGGTGCCCGTGGGAAGAGGAACCGGCCAGCCCGAGGAGTTGTAGCCACGAGGCCCAGCGCTGCTAGTTTGACTGCGATCACTACCGCCTTCCAGAGCATGGGTGGGGAAGTTTCGCGGCAGGGTGCTGAAGCCAGGGTTCTGATCTCCTCCGATGGCCGCGCCGTGCTGCTGGTCATGGTTGGCATCGTCGTGGGACTCGCCGCGCTCGGCCGGAGGGCTCCGGTACGGGTTGGTGTGGGCGGGGCTGCCAGAACCCAGATCTTGCTCAGCCTGGCGGCCTAGGTTCAGACCCGACATACCAAAGTCCCCGGTAGAGCCCTTGACAGGGGTCTCGAAGATTCCAATGTTGCTGGGGTTGGGTATGGAAGGCGGGCTGGTGTCTTGCGCGCCGCCGAGAGCCGCGCTGCCAGACAGGCTGTCGTCTCCTCCGAAGGGATCGGTGTCGGTCCGAGGGCGGGGGCGCCAGGTTCGGCTCGCTTCGGGCGTCACGGCTTCGCTGGCTTTGTTCGCGTCGGCGCCGTCCTTGTTGATGAGGTTGGCGAAACGGCTGCCGCCGCGGTTGCCGGAACCGATGGTCGAAGTCGATGGGGTCGGCAGAGCAAACTGGCCAAAGCTGCCCATTCCGCCTCCAGTGGCAGAAGGCTGGGAAGCGCCCCAAAGAGCGCTGATATTGGCGCCCATGGTCGGGTTTCCAGCCGTGTTGCTCCTCGTCAGATTGCCAAAGGGTCCCCGGGTCTGCGCCTGGCTCTGGGCCGGGGGCGCGGCGCCTTCGTCGTCGCCTGGGTCCTGTTCCTTCACGTCATTGGTGTTCTTGCGGCCAAACAAGAAGGCAGGATCTTCGCGAGAGAAGCGTGTGGTGCTGGGAGAGTTGAGGCCGGCACCGCCAAAAGGGTTAGAATCCGTCGTCTCGCGGCGGCGGGTGCCAGGCCGCGAGGCAGATACCGGGGAGGAGAGGCCGTACGCAGCGTTGCTACCGTGCGACAGCGAGGCCTTGCGTCCGTTGGGTCCAGCTGCCTGATTTCCCCCTTCCTTATTCTGAATAGGCGGCTTCAGGGGAGAATTGACATCGGACGCGAATGCCTGTCTCACATCAGTCTCGGTCGCGAAGCTGTCGAGTCGGACGAGGCGACGCACCTTTTCCTCCTCCTCGGACATCCCGTTGATGCCGACGGGATGGGTGTCGCCGAGGGCGTTCCAGCACGAGGAAGGGTCTTGCGAGTTATGGTTGTTGTTGGTCTTCCCCCATCCCCGGGTGGCGCCCCCATTCGTCTGTGCCGGAGTCCATCCCGGTTCTAACACGCGAGAAGCGTCCATGTCGGCGTGACCGTTCCTGTACAAGCCCAGAATCGAGTCCTTCTCGTACTGTGACGGGGTGGGATAGTCGTAGCTCGCACCGCCAGGCGTCTGGGACATTGCGCTGGAGTCGACGGTCGACGCAGAATAGGGATTCTCGGATGAGGCTGCGGGTTGCGAGGCTTGGCCAGGGGTCGTGGAGGATCGGCGGAAGGTCAGGGTGCCGTTGGTCTTACCGTCACGTCGAGCCCTAGGAAAGTCGCGCATTAGTGCATCGTGTGCGTGCAAATCGCGGGTTGCGTGCATGGTGGAGAAAGCAAAAAAAAGATGTTGGGGGGATGCTGTGACGTTGCGGCAAGGCTGAAAGCTAAGCTGGGCGATGTGGCGGGCTCCACCGGGACCAGCTGCCACGACGCATCAAGATTGCAGCCGCAGTGGAATACGAAAACCATAAACCGCCGCGACCGCAGCCCGATGGGAAAGGAACAGAACGGCAAAGAAGCGCCGATGGCGACGAGGCGATGTGCGAGGGTAGGTAGGTAGGGTTCAAGCACGGGCGACGACTCACCATTCCCCGCTGCCTACTCCGCGTCCGTCATTCCGGCCGCCTCCTCTCGCGTCACGGCTGGCGTTCTGGCCGGCGGCGGCCGAGGCAAAGCTCGATGGTAGATTCGTCGAAGGCATGACTGGTTTCTTTTTCTCGCAGAAATAAAAAGGGAGCGAAGGAGTTGTGATGGCGATGTTCGAGTTTGGCGTCGAGCAAGGGTCGCGAAGGGTGCAGCGACGCGTAGGTTGTGTGGAATTTTTTTTGGAGGGGGGTTCGGTAGTTGGCCTGATCGATCTCTCGTGGACAAGGCACACGAAAGGGAATCGGTTGGTTGGTTTGGAGTTGGGGGTTGCGTTGCGTGTGCGTGGTGTGGATTTGGTTGTGCGTGTCGCGCGCTAGGTCTGTGATGATGATACACTAGAAGTGATGCGTGTTACACTGATGAAGGCTTGCTGAGCTGGGCTAAACGATGGATTGATCGAGAGACCGGAGGGGGGCGATTCGCGAGCGTGCGGTGTTCGTCGTGCGAGGGTGAGCTGTCTCGTAGAAAAAATCGAAGGTTTGAAAGGAAAATTGCCAGCTCGGAAGGACCCACGATGCTGTGGGACCAGGGAGAAAAGTGTGGGGACGGACGGCGCGCTAGTACGAAATGGAGAGGAGCCGGGGTTTCTCCGGTCCCGGCCACACGTTTTTTTCTAAATTCCTTTTGGAAGAACCGCGAATGACGTTGACACTAAGGTACATGATTGGGGATCCTTTCTTTGGGGAGAATGCTGAATTATCCTTTCTGCCTGTGCATCTACCTACTTAAGTGCTGTCTATCTATAGCCGTTGCCTCTGGGAATACCATCGTCTTTTCTCGCTTTATCTGGGTTCCATACACTCGGTTCATGTCGTTGCGCCTGCGTTGCCTGGACATTCCCATCCCCCCCGTCGTCCCGCTCAATGACGAGGGCGTAGGCATCACGTGCGTCACACGTGATCCACTCTGACATAATCCATGCCTCTTCCCCAGCCCAGACCTCCTACAGTGCCACAGTACCCCCGTGACATTCCATGGGTTCCATGGATTCCACCCCATTTGTTTGTTCGGGGGGGTCAACAGCGCTATGCTGCAGGGCTTGTGCTAGCATCGGGTGCTAAAAATTGGCCAACAGACGACCTGAAGCTTAGGTCAGGGGCTACCTAGGCACTCTGCAGGTACCCCCTAGGCGGGCACTCACACTGACCTCTCCATCCAGCCTCCTCATCCCTCATAATATCTCTCTCAGCTGCTTTCTCCGCTTCTCTGCCACCGCCTCGTCGTCCCATGTCTCGACCAACAAAAAAAAGTTTGATGAAGAGGAAAACCTAAGCATCAGTTCCCCCCGCGCCCACGACTCGCACCCCTCTCCCACACCCCAGGTGCCATTGGCCAGGAGTTTCGGAACAAGCTCAAGGGAGAGTTTATTAGTTTGGGTTGTTTCATGCCATCAACGGCCTCTGAATGGCGGTTTGTCTGCTCGCATCTTCACCCCTGCGGGCATGCGTCAGGACGATCACACATCTGCGCAATGAGACGAGACGACAATTGCCCCTCACTTGAGAGTAATTGAGTATTTGTAGGCATACGGCAGCTGAAGGCACTACGTGCTAGTTTGCTGAAGCTCTGCGTTTGTTGGTGCGTCGAGCCTCTTTTGGTGATACTCGCCTGTCTGGCGTCCTCCGCTCCCCTCCTTACTCAGTCATGCTCTACTATGTACGTGTCCATGCCTTGGCCATCCGTCGTTTGCTGATTGGCAAAGGGGGCGGTGTGAGGCTACTCGCATCGACATGCATGAAAATGTTGTGGTGGATGAAAAAAACTCATACGCACAACTCCGCGATGCTTCAGCCAGCCGGGCCAGGAAACATCCTGCTGCGCCCACGTGTGGAATTGGGCGTGCGTGTCATCCTAACTCCCATCGATATGTGAAATCGACAATTCCTTATCAGCATCGCACCTGTTTTCTGTCCTGTGATTTCGGCCGAGCCGGGTCCGAGACATTAATTGCTTGGCTCTTCCGTCTTGGTCTTGGTATTGCTGCGTCATCTCATGGCTCAAACTCCTTCAACACACCCCCTGGAAGCTGGCCAACCCTCTCGAACTGGCCACTTCACACAATGTTTCGCCCCACTACATGCCATTGAACACCGCAGCAGAGTGAGGAAAGGATCCAATACCAGCAGCAGCAGCAGCATCGAACCGCGATCAAGATGGCCCAAGCCGTACTCACGCGAGCGCTCCTGCGGTGGCTCTTCTACGTCGTGGCCGTCTGCCTCGTCATCCTCGTCACGCCCACCGCCCTGGGCTCGCTCGGGGTCCTGAAGGAGTCTCAGCCGGCGTCCGCAGACTTCGCCGCCACCAACCCTTGGCGAGACCTCCCCGCGGACCCGGCCTTCCACGACACCGTCCGCGAGGTGCTCCTCATCCGGGACACGCTACGGGATGGCATGCTGCCGACCTCGCTGCCGGAGGAGGACGACTACGACGCCTACTCGGCCATGCTGCGCAGCCTCGAGGGGCGGGAGGACCTCACCTGGCTCGTCGTCCAGGAGACGCGCGTCGACCAGACCATCATGGCCATCGCCAACCGCGGGGGTCACCTCAGCCCCATCCCCGAGGAGCCGCACGACTTACACGGGCGGGCGAAAAGGCTCCACGACCACTGGTTCGCGCTCGCCGCCGCCAGGGACAAGCCGGAGCGCTGGGAGGCCAGGTTCGACACCACCTACCTCCCCTCCCTCCTCGCCCCCCGCGACCTGGACTCGAAGCAGAGAGCTCAAGGCTTCGCGCTGGACCTCACGCCCGCCCAGCGCGCCGAGGCCGAGGCAAAGTACAAAGCCTACCGCAAGAGCCGGGACCGCGCCGTGGCCTACCTCAAGAAGAACCCGCCCAAGCCCATGGCGTGGGTCCCCGTGGCCCCGGCGGACTCTGAGTCCGCCGCCGGCCGGGGGATCTGGGGCACGGTGTTCCGCGACGGGCTGGTGCAGGCCGGGCGGAAGGTGATGGGGCGGCAGATGGCGGCGAACCCCCTGTTCAAGCCCGTCTACCGCGACCTCGTCACGGAGCGCGTCCCGTACGACTGGGTCGACCCGGAGCACCCCGCCGAGGAGTTCAGCGAGCAGGAGCACCTGCGCGAGATGGAGGCGTTCCGGGAGGAGGCCCGGGTCCGGCAGGAGAGGACGGACAAGCAGGCCCGGCTGCAGGAGGAGCTGCGGCGGCAGCCGAGGGGAGACAAGGAGGAGCTCTGATGGGGGGATCTCTAGGGGCATCACGGTCAAAATGTGATTAAAATCGGCAGTTCGCTATTCTTATACAAGCCAACGCTGGCTACGCAGATACAAAGACACGATGGGAGCCCAAGTAACAGCTCCCATCCCAACCGAATCCTTTTTTTACAAATGCTCCCCCAACTCTCAACAATCTAAAAAGTGGCGGGCTGCCACGTGCGGGTGGCCATGCAGACGGCCAACTCTCGGAGCGCCACCCGGAACCTAGTAGCCGGACAGCACGGCGGCGATGGAGGCGAGGGCCGGCACGGCCTGGATGAAGAAGATGCGCGGGTTGGCGGTGGCGCCGCCGTAGGCGCCGGCGACGACGATGCAGCCGAGGAAGAAGAGGCGGATCTGCTGGGCGAACTCGGCGACAGGGTGGGCGAGGCCCCAGACGAGGCCGGCGGCGAGGAAGCCGTTGTACAGGCCCTGGTTGGCGGCCAGCGTCTTTGTCTTCTCGGCGAAGTCGGCCGTCAGGCGGAAGGCCTTGCGGCCCCGGGGCGAGGTCCAGAGGAACATCTCGAGGACGAGGATGTAGCCGTGGAGGCCGGCCATGAGGCCCGTCGCGGTGGCGCCGATGAAGCCCATGTTTTCTTTTGGTGAGAGGGTGTGTGTGTGGGTAGGTGAGTGAGATGGAGGTGTGAGAGAGATTGAGATGAGAGGCTGGTGATGAGATGAATGTGTGATGGTCTTGGACAGGCTGGCGTCAATTGAGTTTGTGTCTCTCTTCGTCAAAGTGACAGGGGATTGTGGAAGTTGGCGGCGGAACGGAAAAACGACGGCGTTCTTGTGTAAGAAGGCATGGCACAAGTTGGGATTTCACGACAGATGCGGAAGACGGCGAGTCAGCTGCAACGTGTTGACCGAGCTCACCGAGGATACCGAGTACACCGAGTCCATCGAGGGAGGTGGAGTGAGACACAGTGAGACATCCCGCCACTATCGATAGCTCATGCCGACGAAAGGCTTGCTTCATTAGGTACTTGGAAACTTGGGTAACCTGCCACCTTTGGGACTTCCCAGCTCTCGATTGTCTGTTATCTGGGTATCCAGTGTTACGAAGTGGCTTGAACCGATTGGAATAGGTAGCTACTACATCCACATAGATAGGTACTTTGGATCTACTGACACTTGGAATGATTCTTTTCTCTCCAGCAGGTTTCTCATCTGGTCTATCACATACAGACCAAAGGCTTAGTGGATAAGTAAGTGTCTGTTCAAGTAATTTGTTCCTCTACTTGGGCATTTTGGATGAGAAAGGTGTTGTGCGGTAGAGAGGCATTGCTGGTTCTCTCCATGTGTGCTACTTGAGTACAGTACAGTTAACGCCCATGTTACTGTTACTTGCTTCATCATTCCAAGGTGCATACAAATGTACAAAGTCACAGCTTATGTCATAATGGTCTTTTTCTGCCTGGATAGGTGTGCACCTGCCTTTATTTCCTGTTCTCCTTCGTGCCTTCCTCTTGATCGCGTCAAAGGAAAAGTCACTCTGGTTCACCACAGCCAATCGGGGTGTGGGTCCCATCATCCACGTGACCTTATCTACCGTCCCCTGGTGCCCTACTGCCTCAGTGCTCCTTCCGCCCTTGGTGCCCTGCAAGGATAGCAGCACCTGCCGCTGCAAAGCTCCTGCCCCGCCCAAGACGCGAAATCTAAGTGCTAATCTCGACCCGTCGCGTCTTGCCGCGCCTCATCTCGTAGGGTCTTTCCACTAACAACCTCAACACCAAGCATCACCATCCCTTATAGTGCTGACCTGCTCTGCAGTCAGCATCGCGGTGGTGTTTTTTGCCGAATTGGGAACCTCGCTACCAGAAATCCCTTGCTCTTCTACACCCTCATTCATATACCCTTGACCTTCTAAGCCAAAGCTCCCCCCTTCCCGTCTCCGCGTCGCACAGCCGCACGGGAAACCCCTGCAACACGGACTCGATTGGCTTGTCGCGATCGATCCGGCTTTCTCTAATGGGTTCCGCGCCGGCCACCATCTGACCTTCTCCTTCGTCTCTTGATTCGGTATTCACCTCTTCGTCACTCTACTTACCCGCCGGACGAAATGCCTCCCATCAAGATGGATCCCGTCATGTCCGAGGCCGCGGGCAGCAGCGTCTTGTACTCGACTCCCGCTGCGCCGCCGGCCGTCTCTCCGCCCTCTGGTGCTGGGCCTCCTTTACCATCACCGGCAACAACTGCTGGCTCTGCCACGCCCCGGATTAAGAGCGAGCCTGGCGCCGATGCTGCAGCCGAGGCGCACATCAAGCAGGAAAATCATGTCAACCAAGAGGCTCCGGTCAAACAAGAGCGAGCCGCCTCTAATGTGGACGAGAGCATGCCCCCTCCTGGCGCACCAGTTGAAGAGGCTGCCGACGAGCTTATGGAGGAACCTGCTGAGGAGCCTGCTGAAGAGCCTGTCGATGAGCATGATCCGCTCCAGGATTGGATCAACCAGACATCGCCCGAGGTTCTTGAGGAGGGCGTTGCACACGGCATCGATCTTTTGGAAAACATCAAGTTCGCCCTTGAGGCCGCCTCCAACCTTGCCGACACCCAGGGGCCGACCTGGCTCAAAGCTATCCAGGATCTCGAGGCCCGCTCTCAGCCGTCCAAGACCATCGTCGGTGTCGTTGGCAACACCGGTGCCGGCAAGAGCTCCGTCATCAACGCTCTGCTCGATGAGGAGAGACTGCTCCCTACCAACTGTCTGCGAGCCTGCACCGCGTCTCCCACCGAGATCTCTTACAACCACTCCAACGACCCTTCGGAGCTCTACCGTGCCGAGATCGTCTTCATCACTGCCGAGGACTGGATGAAGGAGCTCAAGACTCTCTTTACCGACCTCATCGACGACAGCGGCAACATCTCGCGCGAATGCACTAACCCCGACACCGAGGCAGGCATCGCCTACGCCAAGATCAAGTCCGTCTATCCCAACAAGACCCGGGAGATGATCGCGGAGAGCAGTCCCGAGAACCTTGCCCGCGAACCTGCCGTCAGGGGTGTTCTCGGATCTACCAAGAAGCTCAAGGCGACTGCCGCCAAGGACCTGTACACGAGCATGCAGCGCTACGTCGACAGCAAGGAGAAGAACAACCACCTCAAGAAGGACGTTCCCATGGAGTTCTGGCCCCTGATCAAGGTCGTCCACATTTACACCAAGGCCAACGCCCTGTCCACCGGCGCCGTCATCGTCGACTTGCCCGGTGTTCAGGACTCCAACGCTGCCCGCGCGGCTGTCGCGCAAAACTACATGAAGGCCTGCACCGGTCTCTGGATTGTTGCCCCCATCAACCGTGCCGTCGACGACAAGACTGCCAAGTCACTCCTCGGCGACTCCTTCAAGCGCCAGCTCAAGTACGACGGCATCTACTCGGCCGTGACCTTCATCTGCTCCAAGACGGACGACATCTCCGTGACCGAGGCAGCCGAGAGTCTCGATATCGAGGCCGACGTCTCTGAAACCTGGGCCAAGATTGACGTCCTTCGCCGCGACATGCGCCGCCTCAAGGGACAGCTGTCGGATGGCAAGGACGAGAAGTCGGCCCTCGACGACAGGCTTGATCAGGTCGACAACGAGGTAGAGAAGTGGGACGAGCTTGCGCAGAAGCACGCCGACGGCGACACCGTCTACGCTCCCTCCGAGAGCAGAAAGAAGCGCAAGCGCGGGGCTAGCTCGTTCAAAAGTCGCAAGAACCGCAAGTCGTCTGACTGCAGCGAATCTGACTCGGACAGCTCGAGCTCCAACTCGGATAGTGATAAGGAAAACGACCCCGCGAACGAGAACCGAATGCCTTTGACCGAGGAGCAGATCGAGAGTAAGATCTCGGCTTTCAAGACGGAGAAGAAGCAGATTCGACAGGAGCGCAAGGAGATCGAAGCCAAGCTCGCCGGCGTTCGGAAAGAGCTTAAGGGGGTCCAAGCCGAAGAGGCACGTTTGCTTGGCGCCATCAAGGCTGTCTGCATCCAGGGCCGGAACGGATACTCCAAGGGCGCCATCCAGCGCGACTTTGCCATGGGTATCAAAGAGTAGGTGACCCTCAGTCTTGGGTTGCGAGTACCACGTGCTAACTGTCGTAGGCTTGACCAGGAAGCCGCAATCGAAGAGGATGAGGAGGCCTTCAATCCCGAGGAGGAGATCCGGGACTACGACGAGGTCGCCCGAAACCTGCCGGTGTTCTGCGTCAGCAGCCGTGCCTACCAGAAGATGCAAGGCAGGCTGCAGAAGGACGACTTCCACAACGATGGCTTCCGCAACGTCGACGAGACGGAGATTCCTCAACTCCAGAACCACGCCAAGAAGCTCACAGAGGCCGGCCGCGCAGCGACCTGCCGCCGATTCCTCAACGACCTCAGTCAGCTTCTCAACTCCATGAGAATGTGGGCGGCCAACGACGGATCGCAGGTTCACTTGAGCGCCAGTGACAAGAGGAACGAGGAGACGTATCTTCGATCTCAGCTGGCCGCTTTGGACAGGGTATGTTCCCCTGTCTTCCCTCCGCGAACGAGCCCAAACTAACACGTTGTAGGACTTTGCCAAGGCAGTTGATGCGTGCGTATACTCGGTCCGCGAAGCTCTGGCCGAGAGCATCTACGACTACTTCGAGTTGAGCATCCCCATGGCCGCTAATGCGGCTGTCCCGACTGCTTCTGGCTGGGGCGCCCACCGTAGCGAGGGCGGCATGTTCTGGGCCACCTACAAGGCGACTTGCCGCCGGTCTGGAGTGTACGCCGGCGCGTCCGGACCCCGTGACTTCAACGCTGAGTTATTTGAGCCGATCAGTCGTCAACTCGCCACCGGATGGGAGAGGGCCTTCCAGCGCCGCATTCCGCAGGCTCTTGAGGGGTTTGCTATGAGCGCCCGCGGCCTGCTTGACAACTTCCATCGCGGCGCCATTGCACGCTCTGAGCAGCGCGGGACCAACTACGCGGGCATCAACATGTTGAGCCAGCAGCTTCGCACGCACACGACGCGGCTCAAGGAGATCCCAGAGGTCATTCGCACCGCCGTTCAGGAGTTGCAGCGCGAGGCCAACAGAGGCTTTCACCCCGTCATTACCGAAGACATGCAGCCTGCGTATGACATTTGTGTTGCCGAGTCCGGTATGTTTTGCTTGACCCCCTCTCCTCTTAAGGACGATGCTCACAAATGGCAGGTCAAGGATCTTACGCACGTATGAAGCGTCACATGGTCGACCACGTCGAGAACTCTCGGCACAGCATGTTCCGCCACTCGACTGATAGCGTCAAAGAGCAGCTTCAGGCGCTGTGCAAGCGGGTGGAGGATGAGATGGCCGCGCAGGTGCAGGAGATTTATAATTTGCTTGCTCGCGACTACCTGGCCGTCCTCGTCGGCGTTGACGCCAAGATGCAGCCGGCCGGCCTGCCTCGTGCCGAGCGCATGCTGCGCGGCGAGATGCTCCCCCTCTTGCAGGATGCCCGTCGCTGGTTCAATAAGAACGGCCCGAACGAGCAAACCGCTGAAGAGCCCGCCGACGTCGACGACCCCTTTGCCGACGACGATGGCAGCGAAAACATCGACGACCTCCTGATGGCCCAGATCAAGCACGAGATCAAGGACAGCAACCAGGCCGTCGTCAAGGCCGAGGCTGCCATGTGAGGCGGCTCCGCTGTGCTTCTTCGTTCCGTTTCTTGCTTTGTCCAGGCGAATTTGGTTCAATAGCGCGGCGTTTACTCGACGTTGACAAACACGTCTGGCGGAAATGATGATTGATATTGGGACGGTGAAAAGTGACTTTGGTTCTAGCACGGGAGGGAACGCAACGTATGGACACGTTCCGGCACATGGTTCGCGGCGTCAGGTTTCTCGATAGATATCCACTGCTTGCTGAATAAGAGATTTCGAGTTCTTCTCACCAGTTGTGCCCTTCGTATTTGGTCTTTGTATTCGCCTCTGTCAATTCAGATCTTCTATGCACAAAGCCAGCTCAAACACCTCATCGTGTGCATCTCCGGCTCTCAGGTATACGATGTCGTCTAGGGATATGCCTCCCGGAGACAGAAGCTCGCTGCCGTCCATCTGGCTGTCTGGGACAGACGTCCTCCGTGTCTGGTCGTTTTCGATGGTTTGTCTCACTCTCGGCGATAGCGGAGAGTTGCTCGGCCTCGGTGGAAGTTGCTTGTTCACGGGTAGCGGTGCTGGGACCCGGTTGCGTCTGAGGCGAGGAAAGACGTCCTGGGCCTGGTAGACACTGGCGATCTGCTGCTGGGGGTGGGAATATGTGGCGGCGGCGAGGAGCATCATGTTGGCCAGCTCCTGCTCGTCTTCGTGGGTTGCTGGCGTGGCTTTGTGGGAGGCAGACATTTTGAACCACAACACGAAGATACTGTGAATGCTTGGGTCGTGGCAGGAGTAACTGGCTGGTTGAGACGCGGTACGGATGGGAGAAATGCGAACACAACTTTGGAGGTCGAGGCAACGGCGAGGTTGGGAGTACTTGATCACAGAGACGGACAAAGAAGGAGATGACGGACGAAAATAACGCAAGAAGTCTTCATTATCTCGAAGACCTTTCGAGTTTTCGACCCGATCACACAGCATGCATTCAAGGGGGTCTTATTTTTGGACGCTCCTTGTCGTTTGAAGCTCCGAGGACTTTGGGGAACTGGATAATGTCATTATGCACGATCGAAGTCTCCTTGATATCCTCTGTCCTCCAAACGGCTGACAATGAAGTTATCCATTCAACCGCGCCATTTAACAGTCTTCCTGGTTCTTAATGTGCTCTCTCTGGGTGGCTTTCCACCAAAAAAGATGGTATTGAAAGCGTGTCGCAATCACCGTCACACAATGCAAGGGTAAATCAGCCGAAGCCTCAAATTGTTGTTGGTCGCCGGGCTTTGACGCATTCTTCCTACCGATCCCTGGTGATCCACGGGCGTCCCTTGCCGAAGTCGCTGCCTGGAATCGTCTCCCCAGACATCTCGCGATGTCACGGCCCGAAGAGGAAGGTGTAAACCAAAAAGTCAGAATGTGAGCAACGGGGCCGAACCGGCGCCGGAGACTAGACGAAAATGCCGTCCGTTGCGGCGCGGATGTAATGGGTTTGGGATGACACTGGACAGGGGTTGTTACTGCAGCGAAGTGCTCCTCACGTCATCTCCCAAGGTTTCCCGCATCGAAAAGGATATCTCGGTGAGACCTGCCCCTCTTCCTGTGGGAAGCTTCCTACGACGCCTCCCAGCGCCCTGAGTGATCATACGAAAACAGGATGAAGACCTCGGGAGTTTCTTTGGCGATCTGTCTTGCTGGGTTTGCCGTGGCAGAGGGCGCGGCAACGCAGCAACCGCTCAAAGGCGCTGATCAGCAACGCGACGACGACGCGGGCGGGTTCTCAAAGGACCTCGACGGATACATTGAAAGACTCATGAAGGATTGGAACGTCCCCGGATTGTCCGTTTCCATCGTCCACGGCGACAAGACTTGGGCCAAGGTGAGTTCCTCCACATTGAGGTCAACAATCTCACCACCACCCCCATCTCACCTCGATTGACTTCCTCACACACCGTCCAAACACACTGACGATACCCCAGGGCTACGGCTACGCGACCTTCAACTCGACCCCCGCCACGCCGCACACCCTCTACTACACCGGCAGCACCACGAAATCCTTCACCGCGGCCGCCGTCTCCCTCCTCGTCGACGACGCGACGGCCCACGGCCTGGACCGCGGCTGGCGGACGCCCGTGCACAGCGTCCTCGGCGAGGACTTCGTCCTCAGCGACGGCTGGGCCACGGCGCACGTCACGCTCGAGGACGCGCTGAGCCACCGGACGGGCTACCCGCGGCACGACCTCGCCTCGGCGCCGACGACGCGCGAGGAGCTGCGCCGCCTGCGGCACCTGCCCATGACGGCGGAGCCCCGGGTGAGGTTCCAGTACAGCAACAAGATGTTCGCCGTGATGGGGTACCTCGTCGAGACGCTCACGGGGAAGTGGCTGGGGGATTTCCTGAGGGAGAGGCTGTGGGAGCCGATGGGGATGAACGAGACGTACTTCTCGCTGAGGGACGCGGAGGACAGCCCGCTGGACCTCGCGACGGAGTACGCCTACGACGCGAGGCGGGACAGGCACGTCGAGGTGCCCCACGAGCCGCGGTCCTCTGAAGAAGGCGCGGGGTCGATCGTGTCGAACGTGCTGGACTACGCCAGGTACCTCCGCGTCATGATGGCCGAGGGGGCGCCGCTGTCCGCGGACGGGCACCGCGAGGTCAAGACGCCGCGGAGCGTGGCCGCGGCGGCCAGGGAGCCGTTCCTCGGGCCGGTCATGTACTGCTTCGGGTGGAACCAGGCCGTGTTCGGGGGCGAGGTCGCGTACTTCCACTCCGGGGCGGTGACCATGTTCTGGTCCAACATGATCATGATACCGTCGAGGAGGATGGCGGTGACGACGATGGTGAACACGGAGTCCCAGGTGCCGGACTTGGTCGGATACCGCGTGCTGTGGGACCTGCTCGGCGTGCCTGAGGAGAAGAGACAGGATATGAACAAGATGTAAGCGGTCGATTCATGAATGGGGGGGGGGGGGGGGGGGCGCTACGCTGGCTCGAGACCAAAACAGATACCTAGCAGAGCGCAAAGCGCAGCAGAAATACCTAGAAAACTGCGACGCGCACGTCTACCCCACGATCCCCTCCCCGCCGCTCCTCCCGACGCTGCCCATCGCGGACCACGTCGGCGAGTACGCGAGCCCGGGGTACGGCAAGCTCGCCATCGAGCTGTACTGCTACGAGGCCGACCGCGGCCCCGGCGCCGCGAGGCCGACGAGCGGCGAGCAGTGCCGGCTGCGCGTGGTCGGCTTCGGCGGCGTGGGGTTCGCGTACCTCGAGCCGGCCATCTACC
The DNA here is from genome assembly GCA_030770045.1 of Colletotrichum brevisporum. Classification (NCBI taxonomy): domain Eukaryota; kingdom Fungi; phylum Ascomycota; class Sordariomycetes; order Glomerellales; family Glomerellaceae; genus Colletotrichum; species Colletotrichum brevisporum. The sequence continues at coordinate 8,899,270 of JAUGSI010000001.1, read as the reverse complement.
TGACGCCCAAGTCGGGCGACTTCTGGGTCGGGCGCGAGTACAACGAGGTCGGCGGCCTGAGGGAGGTCGAGACGCCGTCCATCTGCATGCGCGCCGAGTTCCGCGTCGGCGTGGTCGGTGAGGTGACGCACTTCGGGCTGGATGCGCGGTTGGAGGGGGAGGAGGGGCCGTTGGTCTGGTTCGAGCGCGTTTGATTCCTTAGACGGGGTGGTGAAGTCTGTGGGATGGGTTCCAGCAAACATGTCAGAGAGAAAGGCTGGAGTGAGTTGTGGGTTTGAAAGGGGCAGTCAACAACGTAACTGTACCTGACGGCACATCATTCTGTCCAACTTCATGATTAAGTGTATTAATGAAGTATGTATGATTTGAGTCTCTCCGGACAGCCTTATATATCATGCGGCCCAGCCAGCGCCATAATCTCCTCCTCAACCCTCCTCAGCGGATCATACCCGCCCGCCTCGGCCCTCAACTCCTCCGCCCTCCTCTTGAACCTCCCATCTCCCAACACGCTCCCCAGAGCCTCGCGGAGAGCATCCACATTCACAGGACTCTCTTCCAAGTAAACTCCTAACCCAGACCACTCCACCCTCCGCCCGATGTCCGGCTTGTCGAAGCTATCACCCGCCTGGACGACGGGCACACCGTTCGCCACGGCGTGCGAGAACCCCCCGTAGCCGCTGTTGCTCACGAACGCGTCCGCGTGGGCCAGCACCGCGTCGTAGGGGATGTAATCCGCCACCCTTGCGTTGCTTGGCAGCTTGCCGTCGGGGAGCGTGCTGGTGTCGAGGGAGGCATTTCTAACGCAGAGGCATGCTACGACGAGCACGTTCTCGTCCTCGGCGAGCGCGTGCAGGGTCGGCAGGAGGAGTTGTCTGTGGTCTAGCACCTCTGTTCCCTGCGCGACGAAGACGATCTTCCTGCGGGAGGGGAGGGAGGGGTGCAACGAGGCGCTGTTGGCGAGGATTTCGGAGAACCAGGGGGGCAAGGAGAGATCTGCGGGGGGCGGTTTGATGGGGAGGGTGCCTGCGAATTTGATTTTCGAGGGCCAGTCTGAGGATTGCGGTTCGAGGCTCGGGAGACACATTTGGAGGGTTGCGTCGTAGCATATCGTCGAGGCGTCCCAGAAGGGGTGTTTCGTCGTTGTGCTCGGGAGGGAGGTGTATAAGGACTCGAGGGGTTGCGGGCAGTTCATCGCTGTGAGCGTCCACCTCGCGCGCTCCTCTGCGTCGTCGTTCCATGTTTCTTGCAGGACTCGCGTGTTTCGTTGCATTCCGGCGTCGCTCGCGTCGATGGGCAGACCGGAGCCCCACGGCGGACGCTCCGGACTCGTCCAGAAACTCGGTACCACCCCTATGCCGATACTCCTGACCTATTCATCTTCGTCGAAGCCTTCTGGTACGTCCGCACCCAGCTTCAGCGCCAACGTGCCCGAGAAGCATGTGTCAGACAATACAACAATCTGTCGTCTCTCTGGCCTGCGCCGCCGGATTCCTGCCAAAGCGTAGCGCACCGATTCCAACCCGCTGGGGAGGAGCGAGACGAAGCCGCCGGCCAGAGACGCCGCGAGCCGGGATGCGGGGGATGACGCGGATGCGATGGCGGGCCAGCGGTTGGGATCGTCGAGGGTGCCCCAGAGGCCGATTATCGGGCTGAAGTGCGCGCCGGCGGCTTCGATCGCGGGTCGCCAGCGGCGCGTGCCTAGGACGGTCACGTCAAAGCCGGAGGAGGTGAGGTGGGATGTTATTTGGAGGGCTGGGCGCATGTGGCCCTCGCGCGGGGGAACAGCATAGAGGACGAGAGGCTTCGGTGGTGGTATCGTCATGATGGGAAGATGTAGTGTTGAAGGGGAGCTGTCTGGGGAGGGGTTCATGGGTGAGAAAGGAAGTATTCGCCTCGGGGGAGGTGTGGGATAAATGGTGATGTGTTCGGACGGTCCCGAGGACAAGCTTTGTGTTGATAGATTGAGCTCTGGGGACCCTGTTCCAGTGTAAGATTGGATCGCGATAAGGACGGGCGGCGTGGTGTCGTGAACGTCTGGGGAATCCCTTGCCCCGGTCGAGCGAGTCAGAAGAGATGCGGTGTTGATGTTGATGGTCATCTAGAGCGCGAGTCCTCGCCACAGTACTTGCTGCGGTTCAGGTCATGAGTTGTTCGTTGATTCTTACAATGTAGACATCTATCATGGCTGAATAAGAGGCAGAGATGAGATCTCTTTCGTGTCATTCCTATTCTTCAGCGTTGAGAACGGTTGGTAGCGTGTCGGTGTAACCTCGTCGGGTGAGTGACAGGGACCACCCCTGATAACTTCATCACGGTAGATGGGGAGTCGATATATGGATGTGTTGTTCCGGTAGACTGGTCACTTATTGACTCGTGGTCACGATAAGGCGAGAGACTTGCGTGGTGTCCCACAAATTCTCAGTCCGGAAGCAGCATCTCCCCCTCGGGCATCTATTCCGACGATTCATCTCATGAGTGATGGTAAATGCATGTGACTCAAACAAGGTTGTTACATTTCATACCACTAAAAAACTGTAATTGTACACAGAGACCCCTCCACGATATAACAACCTCCTCATCCTAAGAAAGAAGCGTAAATATCGTCCTCGGGTCTAACTTCAGCGTCGTCTGCTCGTACCCGCCAAACCGACACCGCTCAACAGTATCCTCCTGCGTCCCAGCAACGTCGTCCGTCACAAGCGCGGTTCCGAAAACCTGGAGCATGTTGTCCAAGTGCCTGTCGGCGCCCTTGTACATGCGCACCACGACGGCCCTCCTGACGCCCTGAACCCAGCAGACCAGGTCCCCAGGCAGAGCTTGCCCGGACGCGATGCCCAGCTTCCGGGTCGTCTTGTGCCCGGGTCCGGCGGTGAGTTGGTATAGATACGCGTCTCCCGGGGCGCCGGGGCGGGACTTGGCGGTGAGAGCTTCGTCTCCTTCCGAGTAGCGGGCGGGGAAGAAGGTGGAAAAGGGGCCCTTGCGGGTGGTGCTGTTGAAGGGAAATGCTCGCCAGCGGACGAGGCCGGCTTGGCCAGGGCACAAGTCGGCACATCTGCTTTCTCCTGAAGCCCGGAGTGCGTTCACAAGCTTGGTGCTCTCTTGGTTGGCCGAACCGAGATCGTCTCGGAAGGCGTGCTGGAATGTTCCGGCCCATTGCTGGGCTTTGGCCGGGCTCGAGGTGACCTCCTTTGCAGAGGGACCGATTGCGTTGATGACCCCGAGAATGTAAGCCTTCACGAGGAAGACTTGGCTGTTGCCAGTCTCTTCTGGTCGTGTCTCTACAATGAGCTCGGGGTCCGTTCTCGGCTCGTAAGGTCTGAGGATCTGCTGCAGCGGAGGGGTTCGGGGATCAATGAGCAGGGACTTGACAACCACGCCCAGGTCGATGACGTCGGTCTCCCGGTTGGCACTGAACAGCCTGCGACGGTTGAGGAACTCCATGGTGCACATCCATACTTGCATAGGCGACTTCTGGTAGTCCACTGGGAATCCCTGGCCGTCGGAAGCCATGCCGACGAGCCCGTAGACCTTGTCTCGCTTGTCCTGGCACTGCGCCTGCTGGTGGTCGATGAGGAGCTTTCGGAGCGTGCGGGAACCCGAATCTCTTTCTTTCAAGTGTCGATCTAGGCGTAAAGGGCCCCCGATTCTGCCGGTGTGAGAGACGACCAGCTGGATGAAGTTTTCCCAGCTCATGGCCTGGGAGCCGAAACAGACTCTCTTCGTCTCGTTGAGGCTCACCTCCTGGATGATCCATAGCCTGTCCCAGTACCCATCCGCCATCAGTGCCTTGACCATGTCCTGCTCAATCTCCATTCTCTTCTCGTGCTGACCTGCAGCAGCTGTTGTTCCCTGCCGGCGCTTATCTCTCCCAAACCCAAGCAAAGGACGCTGCTGCGCAGGAATCCTAGCGAGCTTGTCGATATACGTCTGGTACTTACTCCCAAGCCAGACAACAACCTCCTGAGCCCGTAGGTAGATCTGCCCCATCATCCTGACCTGCATGCTCCGTTCCTCGACGTCGGCCTGGTTGATGCACAGCGCATCGATCCAGAACAGCTCGACCGCCATGCCTCCAGCGCTCGCCTGGCGCCGCAGGCAGCGCAGCGCGCCGGCGAGGTTCCTGCGCACCTCGACCGCGCGGCCGTTCACCCGGACGAGCTCCGTGGGCGTCTCGGCGCCCCACATGTACGAGAGCGCGGCGAACCGGGGCCGCTCGGCGAGCGGCATCTGGACCAGGCTGCAGACGACCGGGTCGGTGTCGCGGGCCGCCGGGGCGATGCGGAGGAAGCGCGTGGCTTCGACGTTCTGGGGGAGGGGGTCGTAGATTGTCGTCTTGTTGGTTGTCGGCGGGAGCTTGGACGGGGGTGCGGCCGGGGTTGGCTCCGCTCTGCGCCGGGATCTTCTGAAGAACATGATTGCTGAGTTGGGATCAAAAATATGAATACAAAGTTGCTATTTGGACGAGAAGAATGAAAAGAAACAAATGAAAGACTTTGAACATGAGCTGATGGAATCCGAATTCAATCACCCCGATCAAGAGACGATGGGGGCTCTTCTCTCTTATGCTTCTCGCCCAAAGCAGAGAACCGTTTCCAATGACGCCGGCGGTAACATTGGCTCATCCGATTGGCCCTGTTGTCTTCGATTCTTCGCGCAACCAACACAACCGCCTGCCGAGATCGCGAGGTCGCATTCGCGGCCGTCTCGAACGATGGTTGGCTGACACTCGCCCCCGCTAGGGTTTGAAGAAACGGCGGCTAAAAAAGTTGCGAATCTAAGAATAGCCGAGTTGAATCTGATCACCATTGCCGTGGCCAAAGAGTTTCTCTCCTCTACCCCCCAGTACTTGGAAGTTAGCTCGCCTCTGCCCAGTAAGTCTCTGGCCCGACGCGTTGCCAGAGACGTTTGTGTTCGAATTCATAGCCATCGTTAACGTTGATCCTGCTGTACAAGGTGCCGCCCGCAGGCATCTTTGCATCCACTCCCAACACCTCCTTCAGCCTCGGGAATAGCTCGGCCCTCTTCTCCATGAACTCGTCCACGTGCTCGTCGACGTCCTTGTTGACGCCCCTTTCGTAGTCATAGAAGCAGAGGTGCTCCAAGTTCGGCGGGAGCGCCTCGAAGAGCCGGAACGGGGGCTGCACGGCGAGCCTGTCGGCGACGAAATCATCAAAACCGGGGCCCCTGAGGTTGAGACCCATGAGGGCGGCGATCGTTATGCTCAGGTGCGTGAGTTTGTCAAAGTCCCGCAGCGAGCCGATCGTGTACCCGTACGCCCGCGTGTCCGGGAGCTCGTGCGGGTACAGCGGCCCGCCACCGACGGCCTCGTCCATGGCGAAGTACTCGTCCCGGCGCAGCTTGTCGTGGTACCACTTGATGTCCTCCCATTCCGGGTCGTCGTCGCCTACGGGGCCGCTGGACTGCGCCTCCCACCCACTCTCGCCCTCGCCGCGGGCCGGGATGATTTGCGAGCTGGCCCCGATGTCGACGTCCAGGACCCTGAGCGTGTCCCTCTGCGCGAGGAGGCACTTGCCCAGCGTCTTCAGCTCCGGTGCGTAATAACAGCCTTGACGGGTGAAAAGGCCCCCCGTCGAGTAGACGAGCTCTTCCAGCCCGCGCGGGGCGCGGACCAGCATGCCCAGGACGAGACCGGGGATGTCGACGCGGCGCATCTGGAGGCGCTTGAAGGACGGCGACGAGCTCTTGGGCGCGAAGATCTCGCGGTTGATCTGGAACTCGCCGAAGCCGTCTAGCACGAAGCTCGCGAACCGCGGGAGGCGATGGAAGTAGCTGAGCTCCTCGAGGCACTCGGACTTCCGGAAGGTGTCGGGGTCGTTCATGATGCTGCCCGTCATGCCCATGACCGTCACCGTCTCGAGTTTCTGCAGCGCCCTGTGCTCGACGGGGAGGATCCCGTAGTTTGACTTGAGGAGGTACTCTTTCAGGGCGTTGTGACCCCAGGGTAAGTCGCCCAGGTAGACCTGCGTGATGTTTTTGCAGAAGGAGAGCAGCAGCGTCGCCGCGGCGCCGGCGAAGTTGTCGCTGTTCCTCGGGAAGCTCTGCCGGGTGCCGGGCTTCCGGCCGAGCAGGTGCGCCTTCTTCCACGCGAGGGCCGCCAGCATGGAGTCCGTCGACGCTTTGCTGAGGCCGAGCCCGCGGGCGCGGTCCTCGAGGAGCTTGTGCGCGGGGTCTTCGACAGGCTTCGCCGGATCGTCGAGGGCTCCGTCGTCCTCTGGGCCATAGTGGTCTCTTCGGCTCGGCCAGTCCTCGGCGTCAATGCCGAACTCCTTGACCGTGAGGGCTGCGTCTGGATTCGTCGCGTAGGAAGCCAAGAGCGGGTATGCTGCTTCGATGTCCTCGTCTGTGACGAGCCTAATGCGGGACAGGGACGGGACCGAAGTCCACATACCAAGGCTTGAGCGATCTATGGAGTGAGGCAATACGGGCAAGTAATGAAGGGGGCGACAAGAGACTGGTCTGGTGGGCAGAGATTGGGCTATTCTATTTTGCGATGCTAGTGAGAGTGAGACCAAAGCCAACGATGAGAGCAAAGCGACGGGACGCCTCACACTGGCGCGAATGAGTATCGCCATCTGAAGAAACCAGGCAATTGCCACCAGCGTGAGGAAGAAAGAAGGCGGTGGGTGTGAAACGAGGAAACGATCAGAATTTGAAAATCTGGTCGTACGAGAGACGACATCGCCAACCCCCGTCCCCTGACGGAAAACTCGGTTGTGTTGGTTCAATGCCAGGCATTACATAGCCCCGTTCCGGCCGGAACGATTCAGTGGAATCAAACCACTGCTGTTCTTGGCTTTTGCACTTAATTAGACCGAAAATCAAGGGGAAAATTTAGAAGATACCCAGGATGTTACTGTCGCATGTTTAGATACCTGTATTGAAGTCCAAGTCGCAGTTGAAAATGTCGCATTGTCTTTCGTCCAAACCCTCTAACCGCCACCTTCCCCGGACTTTCAACAAGTCTCACTACAACTCAAAGTAGCCCTTCCACAGATCCCTGAACCTTTGATCAGGATCATACTTCCCAGCAATTTCCCGCAATCGCGCGTGGTTCTGCTCGCCATATCCCGCATACACGTCCTGGTTCTTGTCCGCATAATTGAGGTAAACGTACCCGGCAGCCAACCCTCTCTCCTCCGCGAGCCGGTAAATCTTCTCGACAAGGTCCGCCGCGCTTCTTTCAACAACGTCGTCCAGCTCGACCGAGTCCCAGTGTGTGTCAACCTGGATGTGCACCAGCGGTCCCGCCTCAGGCGACAGGCCGAGCGCGTTGCCGCCGTTCTTCTGCATCTCGTCCAGTATATTAGCCGTGATGGGCTGGTAGACGAGCATTGGCGTCGCCGTGAGGTTCTTGCTTGCGGCGGCGGCGAGAACCACCTCCGATCGCTCTTGGTAAAGTGAGATGATGTCCTGCAGGAGCTGGGAGGAGCCCTCTCCGAGGTAGACCGACACGCCGGCCCAGGCTTTCCGCCCACCGTTCTGGTTTCCTTCAGAGAGAATCCTGGTATGGGCCGTCACGTTCGCCACTGTCGTCGAGTTGAAAAGAGTACCGGTCAGCGACGCGGTACTGGCGAACACGGCAGGCGTTTCCGAGGGGTCTGAGGCGGGCCGCGCGTGGTAGAGGTAGTCTCCGATGATGTATCCGCCGAGCTCGGCCAAGTAGGCCATCACCAAGAATGTGTGCCCGTCGGGATCCCCGGGGAGTCCGTTGATCGACAGGTCGTTGAACGCCGGAACGAGCTCCTCGCTTTTCGACATCGGAAACACGCGGTTGTGCAGCCACAAATTGCCCTGTTCAAAGGCCACGAGGTCAAAGTTCGTCACGACCCCAAAGTTGGAACCGCCGCCCCCGCGGAGCGCCCAGAACAGGTCCGTGTTCTCCTCCGGGGACGCCTTGACGACCTCGCCGGACGCCAGAACCACCTCGAAACGACGCACGTTGTCGCACGCCCAGCCATACCGCCCGGAAAAGTACGATATGCCTCCACCGAGGATCAGGCCACTGACGCCGACGTCGCTGACCCGCCCGCCGACGACGGCGAGGCCGAGCGGGTCGAGGGCCACTGATACGTCGATCCAGCGGTTGCCCGGCCCTACCGACACCGTCTGCCGGTCCTCGGAGACTTTGAGTTGGTCAAGGCGCGCGAGGTCAATGGTGACGCCGTTCTGGATGTTGGAGCCGCCGTCGAAGGCGGTGTGGCCGCCGCTCTTGACGGTGAAGGGGGCCGATAGAGAAATTAGGATTTGGATGGCGGTCGAGACATCCTCAGTGCTTTCTGGGGTTACGAAACACGCGGGATGGACTTCGGCCTGGCGGTCCGACCAGTATATGTTTGATGTGTTGTACTGAGCTGTGTTGGGGAAGACGACCTTCCCTGGGAGTTCCCTCGCGAGGGCGGAACACTGGTGAGGTTGTGAGTAACCGTGAGAAACATCCAAGGCAAGGAGCGTGGATGAGACTGACCACTCCGCAGGTTGAGGAAGCGCTTGACGTGCCAAACTCCGCCAAAGCCAAGATGGCTAGGTACGTTGATGAGATTCTCATCTTCAATGGGAATAGAGATTGAGGAGCGGTAGAACTACCAAAAGATGTGTGACGGTTAAGTAGTCAAATGTCCACTGGTTGGGGCCCGATCATCGCGGCTGCCTGTCTTACATTCCCCTCCCTAGAGACGCCCAGCATTTCAGCGTTACACGAAGCGTGGGCTAGTGAGAGCTCTGATGAGAAACCCGCATGTGACTTGAAGGTTTGCGCAGGGCCACTGCATTGGTTTGTGCCATCTCTTAACCCCGCGATGGATGTGCCGTAGCATCATTTGCAGAATGTAGTCTAGGGCTGACGGCCATAATCTCAGCACCGCCCGCCCACGTAGCACTTGCGTGGCGCGGGCTGGCTTCATCCGGGACGCACCTCTGCGGGGATCTGCAACTCGGTAAGTCACAATACCACCTGTCTTAAAGAAGCCTGTCGTATTGTTTCCCCTCACTTGGTTGAGACAATGAAGCAGGTGGAAAGACGTTTTCCTTACTGGTTGTGGGCAATGGTCATCATATCTTGGAACATAGCGTTCAACTACACGGACTTAGTAGACTCCTATGATATGAAGGTGTCGCAGTATTTAAGGAACTGTGAGCTTGAAGCTAACAAAGCTGACTGTCCTTTCCAAGCCCATATCCACAACCATCCCTCCCTCAATCTCGGACTTTCTTTCCGAAGCTGCGTAGTCGCGCGCCCCATAACCAAATCACAAGCGGCGCCGGTAGGCCCAGCACCATGAAGACAAAAGCCAGAACGCTATTTCCCCAGCCGTACCCGAGCCGGCCAAAAAGCTGCGGGGCAAAGATAGGAAACGCGAAGCCCAAGATATTCGAAAGCATGCGCGCCGTTGCGTTCGCGGACGCAGCGTGCTCAAACTCATCGACCAGATACGCGCTGATTCCCGAGCCGGTCACGAACGTCCCGCACGTAAACACGGCGGCGCTGACGTCTACGAACGCCCAGTGCATGCCTTTCTCGGCGGCCCAGCCGTACCAGAACAGGCCGGCCGGCAGCATGACCACCCCGAGGGCCATGTACGGGGCCCGGAATTCGGGAGTCGTCTCGCCGCCCGCGCGGTCGCGGAGGCGTCGGAAAATCCAGTCCATGATGTGCCCGCCCGCCTGCGTTGCGATGGTGATGCCGAGCGCCAGGGCAATGTAGTTGAGCGAGCTCTGCGTGCCTGTTTGGCCGTACCGGTTCATCCAGAGACTCGCAAAGCTTGAAAGTACGAGGACGTAGAGGCCAAAGCTGATGGCCCAGATCCAGGATATGATGAGGATGACGGGCCGTCGGACGAAGAGAATTAAGGGGCGCAGGAGGCTCTTCGAGAGTCGGGCATAGAGATCAGTGTGGAAGTCTCTTCCATTGAGACCCTCGGGTGTGGCTCCGCTTGCTCGACTGGCGAGTCGGCTCTTGCGCTGGAGCAGAACTGGGGTGTATGTCTCCTTCAAGAGAACAAAACCGATGACGGTGATGACCGCGGAAAATATGCTCAGAACCCAGAAGAGCCACGGCCACTCGATGTGGTCGGAGACGAGACCGCCGACGATGGGGCCGATGGCGGGGCCGAAATACGGGATGAACGACGCGATGGCCAGGGACTTGCCGCGGTCCTCGGCGCGGTACATGTCCGCCATGATCGGAGCCGAGAGCTGCCTTTCCGTTATCATCGCTGATCGTTTAAATAGTTTTGACCTCGCGGAAACTTACAACTGAACCAGCGCTCGCTCCGCACCCAGCCAGGAACCTCCCGGCAATCATGATGCCCTTGTTCTTCCCGACGGGACAGAGCGCGTTCCAGAACTGGAAGAAACAGCATGACCCGAGCCACACGTACTTGCGCCCGTACATCTCGGACAGCGCGGCGATCACGAACGGGCCGAAAGCCTGCCCGAGCACGAAGAGAGAGAAGGTGATCTGCGTGGTGGACGCATCGATTTCAAGGTCCCGGGAGATCTGCGGGAGGGCGGAGGCCATCATGCTCGTCGACATCAGGGTGATCAGTTGGCCTGTCGAGACGACGATGGCGATTGTGACTTTGCGGGCTGTCGGCCAGTTATACGGGTCGTTTGGGTCTTCGGGGCTGTCCCAGGTTGCCTGCGAGTTGCAGATGTTAGATGACATGTTGCTTCTTTCGACGAGGTTTACTTACCCCATGTTCTTCGTAGAGTGCCTGTAGTCTGTCGCAGACTAGACCGGTTGCTTCTGACTCTTGGAATGGCTTTTGCTTTTCCGCCATGCTGGGACTCGAAAGATCGGTTGGCGGTATGATGGTGTCTTTGTCACTCATTCCGACTTCTTTGTGTGCTTGAAAAACTGTCTCCTAATATAGATAGACTGTCCTCGGTAGCCATTTACGTCCTTCATGTTGAGCCTGGGCGAGCCTGTCATCTTATGGGCGCACAAGCATCTACGATCTCCGGCAAGAATATCGGGATACGAAGGACGCAAAACCGGCCCCGAGATGTCGATGTCTGAGAAGAGCATGGTGAAATGAAACCAAATGCAACGAAAGTCCCGTTTCTGTTGTTCTGTGCCGCATACCTAGCACGTCACCTGCTCAATATGGCTAGGAGAACGCAGGCAACAATCAGCGTGCACCAACATGATAGGCTCAGAGTTCGGTCTCCGTTTTATAATACCAGAGTACCAACTTGCCGATCCCGAGAAGCAATGAGCTTACCGACCCCGAGCTCCGATGTGAAGCTCTATTTACTCCGAAGAGGATAGCGCGAAAGCCGCAGCTAACTTATCCCGACAACATCGCAGAAATATGCAGACAGGTAAATCACAGCCTTGGACCCATTTAGAGTCGAACATGAAATATTTGAGGCAGATTCTTTCATTACTGCGGTTGGTGAAGCGCCATTCTATGACGCTTGACTACGCCGCCGTTGAGTGCCTGCTATATAAACAAACGACAGCCACAGGCCACGTCGTCTCTGAAGTATACTACATACATCAATATGTCTGAAGAATTGGAAACACCTATTCAACCCGGGCCCATAGGTTGCCCGTTCGCCATACCCGGCCGTCAGATAGAGATCGGGAGGGACGCCGCAAAGCGTAGGCGGAGACGTCGTTCTCAGGCAGGCGCTCGAACCAGACGGTCTGGATGAGGCCGCCACCGAGGTCGGACCTGAGGACGTGCTTGCTGCAGTCGTCGTAGAACTCGAAGGTGTTGGGTAGCTGCAGGCCGACGTAGCTGGGGAGCGTGGCAGAGGTGACGTCGACGGTAACGACGCCGGAAGGGCCCTTGCTCTTGTAGCTGTTGTCGCAGTTCTCGTCCTTGCCGTCCTTGCCCTTGCCCTTACCCTTGCCATTGCTCTTCCCCTTGCCCTTGCCTTTGCCGTTGTAGTCATCGCCGCGTCTGTACTTTCCATCGTAGCCATCATCGTAGTGCTCACAGTAGTGCTCGTCGTAGTCGTCCTCCTTGTCGTCCTTGCCCTTGCCCTTTCCCTTACCTTTACCCTTGGCGTCTTTGCCCTTGCCCTTTCCGTCCTTCCCCTTACCCTTCCCCTTGCCTTTGCCCTCGTCCTTGTCGCCGCCATATTCATAGCCGCGCCTGTCCTTGGAACCTTTCTTGTCCTTGTGGCTGTCGTTGGCGCCGCAGTCGAGGTCGGAAAGGCGGAAGTTGCCGTAGACGCCTAGGCTGTGCTGGGCGACGAGAGCCCACCTCTCGGTGGAGTCGGTGGGCTTCGCCGGTAGGGTGAGCTCTTTGGGGCGGACGTCGGCCTCGGTGACGTCGTTGGACGTGATGATGAAGGACATCTGCCCGGAGGGGGCGTAGACAGAGCCGCCTGAAGGGAAGTCGCTGTGCCACTTGACGACTTGCTCGCCGGTGACGGTGTTCCTGGGCGGTGTTAGTATTTCGTGGAAAGAATGGCTATTCACCTGCGAATTGAGAAGGTAAGGTGAGAGTTTGACTTACTCCAGGGTCGTGTTGAGGTAGCCCCAACCACCAACGAAGCACTGGAGAGCTCTTTCGCACTTCATCTTGACGGTTGCGGTTGATGTAAAGGACTTGATAAGAGATTTGAACGAATGGCTTTAAAGACTGTTGTTCGAAAGATGGACTGAAGCTGGGTTGTCAAGGCTGGTGTGATTGGCTTGATCTTTCCATATAAGTTTCTCCGAGAACCACGTCGGCGGTCGTCGTTATATAGCCATCCATATGATGGTAATTGGTTGCCATCCAACTGCTTGCAGATGATGTTATTATACGGATGTTGATGCATCGGAGATGGCTTTCAGCCGTGGAGCGCAGTGCGAGAGCGCCGTCACTTGCGCTTATCTGATCGCCATGTACGCATTGCGGCAGATCGCTCCGAGCCCAATGCTTGCCCGGCCACGCTTTGGTGGGAAGACTTGGGTTGTTCAAGAAAGACGAAGCAACGGTCACCAAGCTCGGCTCTCTTGTGGCTTTAGCAGGATTATTTCCAACCATGATCGTTGTCAAAACTTACACATCCCAACCAGGTTAATGTGCTCTGGGTCGGTGCCAAGCAACGCGCTACCCCGGAGAATCCGCTACGTAGTGTGAAAGTCATTGTGCTCTCGCATTGTGCTCTGGCTCAACGCTAAGAAACGCACTTACCGGAGGTGGCTTACCGCCACGAACGTAGGGCTGGAGTTTTGCGAGACAACAATGACTTTTAATTAGAGGCTTGTCCGCTTGGACTCCCCATTCTTGATATTAGCTCTGCTCTTTGAATTCGTATCACGGGAAGTTGGAGCCGCTTCGTTTCGCCTCAATGTCTGTGTTGCCTGCACGTTGAAGTCATCTTAGACGGCGGGGTCTACGCGACGGAAATACCAAGTAGACCTTCACGGTTAAAACACGATCCAGCATTATCAACAAACATGACCCCAGTCTCGCTCCAAATTTTAATGAAGTATCATTTGGAGACAGACTATAGTGAACGCAGAGGTTGCAGCGGAAGGAAAAGATCCAGTGGCCTCTGTCAATCTAGTATTGGTTCCGCCGGAAATTCAAGCACCACGTCGTAAGTTCCGGCTCGGGAATGTCGACGTACAGCTAAGATCCGCTCCACCGGAACACCATTCCTGCTTGTATCAACGAGCAAGCATTCCTTCAAGACATCCAGAATGGTCAGCTGATAAAATGCTCATTGTGTTGATTCAATTCCCGTTGATCTTCGTCTATTTCATCTTTCTGTCTTTCGCCGCCGTGACCTGTCGAAATTCACAGTCTTTCCTGAAGCACCTCAAACCCGGACAACCGACATCATGGCCGACAACAAACCCAACAACACCATTACGGTGACCCTACAGCAGATCGCCAAGATGATAGATCACTCTCTTTTGCATCCAACTATGACCGATGGCGATGTTCTGGAGGGTCTCAACATCTCCAAGAAATACAACGTGGCCACCGCGTGCGTGAAGCCCTACCTGGTCCCTCTCGCCAAGAAGGCGCTGGAGGGCACCGATGTGTTGGTCTGCCCCGTCATCGGCTTCCCCCACGGCAACAGCACAACCGAATGCAAAGTCTTCGAGGCCGAGGGGGCCGCCTACGACGGTGGGAAGGAGGTCGACATGGTCGTCAACATCGGCAAGGTCCTGGGCGGCGACTGGACCTACGTCGCCGAGGAGATCCGCCGCATCAACGAAGCGGTCGTCAAGCACGGAGCGACGCTCAAAGTCATCTTTGAGAACGACTACTTGAAGGAGGAACACATCATCCGCCTCTGCGAGATCTGCTCCGACATTGACGTTGCTTTCGTCAAGACCTCGACCGGTTACGGATTCGTCAAGCAGCCCAACGGCATGTACAACTACACCGGGGCTACTGTGGCCCACCTGAAGCTCATGAGGAAGCATTCGAAGCCGGAGGTCCAGATCAAGGCGGCTGGTGGAGTGCGGACGTTGGACGATTTGCTTCACGTCATGTCATTGGGTATCACTCGAATCGGAGCGACTGCGACGGAGGCTATCATGGAGGCTGCGGTTGCGAGGGGTATTACCAACGAGCCGACGACTGTCGAGTTCAAGCCTATCAGCAGCCAATCTATAGGGGGTTACTGACTGGAATCATGGAACTTGGAAATTTAGAATGACCAGAGTCACTCCTTTAGTGCCTAGGTAGCTCGGTTGATCAAAGCACTGGGTATAATATTCAAACTTTGGCTGAATACAGTGCACTTTATCGTAATTTCTCTCTTCAACCTGGGATTTTCATTCTGTAATGAGACTTGAAGCTTCCACCGGCGAGGACTGACACGCGATGCCTCCAGGTCTCGGCGAGGGACGGAGAGAGCCCATGCCTGGCTCCACCCTCGTCATCTGGATACGCAACCTTCAAGCCCAAGCCAAAGAAAAACGCTTACCTTGGAATTTGCTAGTGTCTATCTAATTAGTATACACGAAGTGGCGTTGTGCCTATTTAAGCATCGGGCGGTCTTGTTGGAGAAGTTTCCGAGAAACTATCATTGACTTCCGGCGGAAAGAAATGCCGGTTTCAGTTTAGCGCATTTTATGTTACTTCCGGCGGAATTCCTCTTGGAGTCCGCTTTCCGTCTTCTCAGACTTCACATCCTCTACCATCCTTCCACAGCTTGGAGTCCGAACCAGTCCTGACTGAACATGATGGAATCTGCAGCAGAATCACCGGCCCCGGTGGCAAGACCAAGACGGAGAAACGTGTCCACAGCTTGCCAACGTTGCCGCAGACAGAAACTCAAGGTCAGCGGCCCACCGTGTTCATCCAGTCCCGAGTCCGCCCCGATCTCGTTCGAAAGATAAAGATGACCTAATTCTTCTTTAGTGCGACGTTCAGCGACCCTGTACGCTCTGTATCAGAGCAGGAGTCGAGTGCATTGAGGAAAGAACAAACAGATGGAGGATTCTGGGACCTCGTCCCGCCCTGGGCAAGCCCCTGCAAGAAGGCCCAAGTAGGCCCAGGCGAACCAAGCGCGACCGACAAACTATCGAAGTTGAAGATGCCAATCAATTGTCATCTTCACCTACTCCCGAATCCGGTGGACAACTGGAACTGCCGTCCACTTCGTCTAGAAACACCATTTTCCTTGATGGGCCTCATGCAGCTGACCATGACAAGCCACCTTCTGCTAAGAGGACTCGACAATGGCCGTCAAGCTCGGCGACCGTAACTTTCCTAGATGAGGTACTCAGAGTCTCCAGCAGAAATCACCTGCTATAACTCACATTCTTCTCAAGGCCTTCCAACGTCACGACGCTACAACCCCGGGCGAAGCGGACACATCGGCGTTCGCTGCGAGCGAGTGGGCACCGCGCCGACGCGATGATGAACCGCTTCCCCTAGACAGCGCAGACAACACGTCGCCCAGTCTCCAAGACCCGAATCCTGGAAACTCAAGACCAGGAAGGCGAAAGCGGGCAAACGGAGCCCAAGCCGAGCTCATGGCGGTCCTGCCTGACCAAACGTCGGCCGCACTACTAGTCGACAACTACTTCGACAAGGTTCATTGGTTCATGCTTATCTTCTTTCAGACTGAGTTCAGAGAGCGGTTCAACAATCTCTACGACAACACAGCTGAACAAGGAGTTGAGAAATCGCTCAATACGGGGTTCCTTAGTCTGTTGCTGGCTGTTTGTCTGACCAGTCTGCAATACACTAGCACAGCCCAGAAAAAGCAGCTCTGTGACCTCGGGATCGACCCCGAACCTCTACAGGAGAACCTCTTGACGACTTTGAAGCGCGGACTACTCGACATCTCCTCTCTAGGATCCATCGAAGCGGTGCAAACCTGCATTCTCCTGGGAAGTTTCTATCTCTACCACGGAGAGCCCGAACTGGCTTGGCCAGTTTGCGGATGCGGACTACGCATAGCACAAGCCTTGAAGCTGCATCGCCAAGTATCAAACCACAACTCGGAAGTCCCAGACCTGGATGATCCTGTTCACCAGCACACCGAGACACGTAAGCGGTGCTGGTGGGCCATTTACGAGATCGAGACAATTTGCTCCATGCTTTATGGGTTTCCACTGAGCATAGTCGACGGCGACTGCGACGTGGACTTACCAAACCCGTACTCCATGAGATCGAAAGACGCCACGTGGGACGTAGTGGAGCGGAAAGCCGCTGGAAAAGCCACACTGCTCTCATATAAACATGCAATGGGCCAGCTCTCGGTGATTGTGAAGTCGGCACTGTCGCAACTCTACGGAACACGCGAGAAAGGCAAACCGGGGACAGCCGATGGGCCCGAGCTACAGAATCTCGTTGCTAGTGTCGGAATTTTGGATTCAGATCTTCATCAGTGGCACGACAATTTGCCGAGAGAGTTGCGACTGGAGGACACGGCCGTACCACAACCCGACATTCCGGCTGCTGTCTCTTCGCAAAGCCGGGACATGCCTGACCAGAAACACCAACAGCATTTGTTCCGAGTCCAGGCTCTATCTCTCAACCTCGCCTTCGAGAACGCCAGAATACTCGTCCACAGACGATTACTACCATATAAGCCGACAATCACCCCGGCGCCAGCTTCGAACAACACCACAGCGGCCAGACCCAATGAGCCCACGCGAGCTTCCGTAACATCTTGTCGGAATGCCGCCTTGCAAATTGCGCACGCGACCTCCACACCGCACTTTCAAGAGGTTGCTGATACGTATGCTGCGTCCTTCGTGTCTCTTCATCTCTTTACCGCTGGCGTGGCGCTGTCCACCATGACCACGCTCGAACCCTTGAGCCGGGACGCCTTTGATTCGAAAATGGGACTTCGACAGTTGATGTCGGCGCAGTCTCGACTAATGGCCAGGTCCATCGTGGCCGAGCAAGGATTCAAGGTTCTGAAGAAGCTCATGGTCCTTGTCATATCGAAAGAGACTGAGAGAATGCTCGACTTCGAAACGCCAACTGATCGATCAATTGCAAGTCGGCAACAAGATGAGTCAAGCCAGACCACACGAATCGAACATCAACAGCAGGACGAGAGTGAGAATCGTAATACGTCGACACTGGCTCCAAGCATTATTTCACAGCCTGGTTTAGGAATCGATAGTGTGGCAACAAATGACTTCGGCACCCAAGACCTTAGCTTTTCCGAGGACCCCTTGGTAACTCAAGCGCTCTTGGACTTTGAACAAGGTAAGGCCCCGAAACTCCAGTGGCTTTCAAATAGCCGTGTTGACAAAATCGACAAGCGATCGGCAATACAAGCAACGTTTCTCTAGGCGGAGAAGCCCTTGATCTGATAGATCCCTTGGCCGAGAGTTGCTTCGGAACGCATGACCAGAGCTGGATATGGAACTTCCGCAATTGAAGGCCTCCTGGATATACACCTTTTTCTTTGGAAGAAGACTCAAATCTCCTGTAAATCTACTTTTAAAACAAAAAGCGGCCTCTCGTTCTCCCGGCGACTGGAAGCTCGGGAGACTGTAGTTGGCAGTATCGAATACTCTTAGTTGAAGCCTAGGTAACGGACTTGATTGATTACCGTTTGAACATTCATGCCATGGGGGAGATCTAGAATGGATAATTGACATGGCCTACCTGAAGCGGTCTGGAGAGCGTTGCGGCAAAAATCGCAGCTCCAAATGCGACAACCTCCTCAGGATCCAAATTGGATGGCTCCAACAATCTCCACAACTCGGCATCTTGACCTGGCACGGTTATTTTTCGACCCATAAACTCCTCCAACAAACTCCTAATTAGGTCATGTCGCGTATGAACGCCAGAGACGATGAGGTGGCTGAAGTCCGATCTGGATAGGTTGGCTTCGACAATAACACGTTCTTTGACCGGCAGCGTTTGCTTCACGAGTTCCATCTCTTGCACGTCCAAAGGATGCTGTCCTGAATCTCTGTCTGCCCCGAGAATCTGGCCAATTTCTTTTGCAAGCCGATGGTCGGTAGCATTTGACAAGTGCTCGAAAATGCCCAAGTCAGCATAGTACGCCGACACCTGGAAGGCTTTGTGTCCCAGGTCGTAGAAGAGAACGGTGGCCTCTTCTTGAGACCAACCGACGCCGTAGGCAGTCCCCGCGGCCGCTGAATGTGATTTAACGACGACGACGTTGAGTCCAACAGTCTTCCCAGCGTCCTTAATTTCGGCGTGGTCGTCTCGGGTATAGTAGTCCGGAACCATGACTGCGGCGTACTCAACATCCTCTTGCAACCATAACTCGGCTGTTTGTTTCATTCCCGACAAGAGGGATGGCAAGATCTCGATGTCGACGAAACTAGGGCGAGGTTCGGAGTCATCTTTCGAACGGGGCATATTTATTCGGCGGGACATAAAATGAAGAGACTCATTCGCAGTGCAAGTTGCGCATCTAATGTGTTCAAGTCAGTATTTTCTTCTCCTATGCCTGCTCCCACTCCCTACATGGTATCGAAAAGTGCCTCTGCTATTGCACAACTCGTCCTTTCGGTAGCCATCGGATTGCTCTCGATCAGTGCGAAGACTAGAGTTTCACGGGTTCAGCATGGACGTGCAATATTGAGGCCAGAGAACTCTTACTGTCACCATCAGCAGGGGAGAGCTTGCCGCCGCGCTCAATTGCACTTATGGTCGAATAGGATGGGCCGATACTCTATCTCCAAGTCAGTGGACTGCTTGGGCTCAAACATCCACATATCTGCTCCCAGATGTAAGATATAAGACACTCACAATTCCGATGCAGTTTCTGTAATATTGATTGACTATCGTTCCCGAAACTAAGTTCGTATGGAATGCATGTAGAATCGCAACACAGGCAGTGAGGAGACTGGGGCGTTGATACGCAAGGCCCTTCAATTGCGACATGATTGATGTGGCGCTGGCTTCACCATGAACTGGGGGTGAACGGAGTCAACTGAGAGAAAGACTCTTTTTGGTGAATAGAGACGGCTTTGAGTTCTGGTACCACGAGGTCTTGTATGTGGCATGAGTAGAAACTGTCTCGATGGGGGTGTAAATCTGGCCTTTTGGTTCATGTCCTATCCAAGTGTCGAGGGCGAGTTGTGGGGTTATCGAAGCTCCGCATCGGCAGGCAGCCATCAAAAGAACTACCTTTGGCCTTGGCAGTGTTCGTTATCAATCATGACATTGCATTTTTTGCATGTTGTTGTTTCTTAGGTGACCTTCGTTGATCTCATATTTCTGCACGTAAGCTTTGTGATTCAGGAGAGCCTCCAGCAATGTACTGGGTCAACAGAACGCTCCGACTTACATCCAGTACATGTGTACAAGCTCAAATGAGCCCAGCCAAGCCTCCTACTCCCTAACAGCAATTGCATCGATGTCCATCTCCGGCGCCTCTCTTCTCCGCATCATCAATTTCGCCGCCCCATCGGAAGACAAGCCAAAGCCATACTCCTGGCAACAGTGCTTATATCCCGGCGTCAGCTGCCAATCGTACTTCATCAAAAGATGCGCCAGGGCAATCTTGAGCTCGTTGGCGGCGAAGAACCGTCCGGGACAGGCGTGCTGGCCGTGCCCGAAGCCGAGGTGCGAGGGAGACGTGCTGACGAGGTGCGCCTGGCTGTCGAGCCCCGGCTCACCGCGCATTCGGGCGAAGCGGTACCCGTCGAACTCGAGTGGGTTCCTGTAAACGCCCGGGTCGTACATACTTCCTAGGTCGGCGACGCAGCGCTCTCCGGTTTGGAGTTGGATGCCGTTGGGTAGAGTTACGGGGCGTGTGGCGACGCGGCTCATGATGGCTGAGTAGGCAGGTCAATGTCAGCATGACGCTAAATGTCATGGGTGAGCCATTTGGGATGGGAAGGGCTGCTTAAAGCTTACCAGACGTGACAGGCTTCAGTCTCTGTGCCTCTTTCAAGACACTATCGGCGAGCTTCATGTTGAAAAGCGCGGTCTTCTTCCAACCTTCGGCACTGAGCACTTCGACAATTTCCTTCCTGAGTTCTTGGATGAGTTGAGGGTCCTCCGCAATCCACAGCATCGTCTCGACAAGAAGATCAGTGGTAGTGTGGATAGCCACAGCTGAGAGCCCCAGTTGCGCGCCTACGGCATCGTACTGACG
Source organism: Colletotrichum brevisporum (assembly GCA_030770045.1). Taxonomy (NCBI): domain Eukaryota; kingdom Fungi; phylum Ascomycota; class Sordariomycetes; order Glomerellales; family Glomerellaceae; genus Colletotrichum; species Colletotrichum brevisporum. The sequence continues at coordinate 8,878,735 of JAUGSI010000001.1, read as the reverse complement.
CCCCTTGCTCTCTTCCTCGAACCAGTCAAGCCCGTCGTTGAACTTGGGGATAGGGTCGCCTCGAGCCTGAGCCTCGGCACGCAAGGCTCTACGTCTCTCGAGGACGGGCTCGACGATGCGTCTCGAGTCCGCCACCTGTTGTCGAAGAACTTTGCATTGAAGTAGAAACCAGTGGGCTACCGCGCGAAACCAACTCGGATAGATCCGCATGGTCTCCGCGCCGATGAAGGCGTTGACGGTAGACATGGGCATTGGGTCCTGTTAGATTTCGCGTATATTCGTATATATGTAAAGCTATGCCTTAAGGGCCATTAACGCGTTTTTTTGCTTTGATAGCGCTGTGGGCCTTTGAACCCCCTGAACACAGCTACGGCCTTTAGAGCCAGTAAAACGTTACTCTAAAGCGGCTATTAGCCACCTTAAACACTAAAATCCACTTATATATTATAGTATACTAATAACTCTAAGCTATATAATTTAATATACCTTTCTAATAAGGGCCTTTTAAGGGCCTTATTAAATCTAATTATAAATAAAATTATATACTAACTATACTTTAACTACTCTATAATTACTTTTATATAGCTTACTTTTTTAGGGCTATAATCCCTTTAAAGTCCTTATCTTAAGTGGTTTTATTATTTTTATTAAACCTCTATTTCTATAGTAAAAAGAGTAATACTATTTTTAAAGTACTTAAGAGCTATAATTCCTTTTATTTATTCTTTATTAATAAAGTTAAGGCCCTTATAATATTTACTTTAAAGTTTAGTATTATAAAGTACTAAAAGTTAAGTTATTTAATTTACTATATTAATTTACTTAAAGAAGAGTTTAAAGTAGGTACTAGTAAGTAGCTTTATAAAGCTATTTACTATTAACTATACTATAGGTTAATATTTAACTTTAATACGCCCTTTTTAAGTTTTTTAATATAGTTAATAGTTATAAATATTAATATAGTAAAGCTTTATATATAATTAAACTATTTTTTTATTAATAAAATAGATTATTTATTAATTATTATATTAAATACGTATACTTAATATAGTAGTATTAAAAGTAGGAGTAGTACTAAAGGTCTATTTATTAAGGTTTATATAAAGTGTAGTTATTAAATAGTTTATAAAAATAGCCTTTTTAGCTACTTAAAAAAAAGTAAAAAACTTAGCTTTAGTTATTAATATAGTTATAGTATTTAATTTATTAGTTTATTACTTAATAAGGCCACTAAAAAGCTTAATTATAAACGCTTAAAAGCTTTTATAGTCTAGTATATTATTAATAAAACTAGTATTTAAAGTAATTACTAAACTATTTTTAGGGCCGCCTTCTTTACAGCTAAATTTAAAGTAAAAAGCGCACTTTATAAAGAGGTATTTAATTACTTATTCTACCTCTTTAAAGTACTTAAGGCTGGAGTTATAGTTAAAGTATATAAAATAGCTTACTATAAGGGCTATATCTAGCCTTATTATTATTATACTATATATAATTAAACTAATATTACTTTAGTAATAGTTAACGTTTATATATAGAATAAAGCCTTTATAAGGGAGTAGCTTAAGTAATTAAATTAAAAAAATATATAGTTACTTTATTTATAAACTTTACTTTTTTAAGTACTTAATTACTTTATTAATATAAATAAACTATAAAAACTAAAAGTGCCTTATAGTATAGTTACAAATAACTTTAATTCCTAGGAACTATTATAAGTCTTTACTACCCTTAAAAAAGTATTACTTTTAAAGTACTTTTATAAATAAAAGGGCCTTTTTATAGTATTTAAAGGGAAAGTATAAAATATAGTTATTAATACAAAAAAAAAATATAATTATATATTTAATAGTAATTCTTACCTACTATATACTCTAACTTAAGCTCTTTTAAACTAGCTTTTAAATAGTATTACTATAAAAGTAAAGAATAGTATAAGCTATAAAGTACTTTATTAAACTTAAAAATATACTTCGGCTTTTAATACTTAAAGAGTATTTATATATAAACGTCTTTATTAAGTAAAACTTATATAAATATATTTACTATATTATATTATAGGAGTTTAAAATTAAAGTAGTTTATAATAACTATAAGTATTTAAAATAATATACTAGTAAGTATTAAAGTATAGGTATTTTATTTATTTTTTAACTACTAGTTACTATATATAACAAAGCGCACTTTAATCTTAAAGAGTCTCCTATACTTATTTAACTTATATATATATACCTAATAGTATTCTAGAATCTAGGAGCCGTTAGTAGTACTCTTAAAAACCTCTTTTTAAGAGTTAGTCTTATAATAGCTTTATAAATAGTTTACTTTAGTTATTTATATTAAAATTATATAAAGGTAAACTAATACTTTTAAATAAGATATAAGTAGGGGCTAGAGCTTTTACTAGGGGGTACTAGGAGTAAAAACTTTAATTTATAGTTAGTATAGTACTTTATACTTATTTAATAAAATCTAAGTACTTATAACCCCTCCCTATAATTAAATTTTACTATTAAAGTGTTTAATATCTATATTTTAAAATACCCCTATAGTATATTAAATACTAGGGGTCCCTTTTAATGGGTTATAAGTAACTAAGTAACTAGCTTAAAAGCGGCTTTACTATAAAGTATTTTAAAATAATAATAGAGTACTAATTAAAAAAGCAGCTTTATAAAATATTTATTTATACTAAAGTATATAAGCTACTAAGGTAGTTTAGTTTATAGGTTTAACTGTGAATACGGACTAGTAAGGGTTTATAAAAAAAGGTTTTTATTTATTAACTTAGCTATAATTTACTTTTTTACGTATTAGTTTTTTTTAATTAGTATTTAAAAGAATAAAATAGGTAAGTTAAAAAGGGTAGGTAGGAGTTTAAAGTAAGTAAAGGAGTATTTATAATTATAGGGTTTATTATTATTAAGGGTAGTATTACCTAAACTAAGTTTATTAAAAATATTATTAAAGGAGTTTATAAAAAGGAATACTTTATTATCTTTTTTACTTAGTAAAGACGGGTAAAGCTACGTTTAAGAGTTAGTTTTACTAATTATAGTAAGGCTCTTTTAAACTTACTTAATAATAATTTAAAAGTTAAGGTTATTATAGTTACTAGTAAGTAAATCTAGGTTACTATTATAGTGTTTTCTTTTATTAAATATAACGTCGCATATAGTAATAATCTTCTTAGTTATAGGGTTTTATATTTAATACTAATTTATAAATATATAGTTAATAAAAAAGTTTATAAAAGTACAGCTATAAAGGCGGTTAAAACGCTTTTTCTTAAGCTACATAGTAGCTATAAGAGTATATACTTTATACTTATATAATTTTAGGTATATAAAGCTTAGTTCTATAGTTTTATTACTATAAAGCTATTAGTAAAGTACTTTATATAGAGTCTTTTAACTAAGGGCTACTTAAAGTATATAATTATAAAAATAAGTTACTACTTTATAAATATTAAGCTATACTTTATAAAGCAGTTTACTACTTTTATATATTATTTAAGCCTTTATTTTAATTATAGTACTAACGTACTTAGTACTACTATTTTAATTTTATATATATAGGGTAGATAGCTTAATATACTTACTATACCTCTAGAAGTTATTTATAAAGTAGTAGTACTTTTTAATTTTACTATTATACTTAAAAGTAAGTATTTTAATATTATATTAAACTTTTAAGAGTAAAATAAACTTCTTAAAAACTTTAGTAAGTATTTTTATACTATAGTTATATAAGTAGTAGTTCTATAAGTACTGTGAGATGCGGTTAGTAAATACTAATATAAATATAAACCTACTATAGTCCTTAGTATATAAGTAAAAGTTAAATATAATATACTTATTAAAATAAGTATATATATTACTCTTTTATAACTTATAGTTAATAATTTACTTTACTTTATTAATACTATAGGTATTATAGCTTAAAAGGGCATTACTAGGCACTATTCTAGGGGTAATAGAGATTTAAATACTATAGGTTAATAAGGAGAGGTACTAGAGTGGTTTAAAGTTGGAGTAGTTAAGCCGCTAGTACTACGTTTCTTTAGAGCCTTTTAAAGATTTTTATTTTTATTAGGAGTACTTTATTTAATAGTGTAGAGTATATGTATACTAAATAGTTTATATAGAGTCTTTATATATAAGTGCTTTATTAAAAAGTTTATTATACTTTAATACTCTTTAATTATATATAGTTTTAATAAAACTAAAAAGGGAGTAATTAAATTTATATAGTATAAAGTACTATTTAAAGTACTTATTCTACTAGTACTTATATTTATAGAGTTAGTTATAAAAAATAAAGTTAGTTACTATAAATATATATAATATAATGTTATATAAGTATAAGCTAGATTATTTACTATTAACTAACGTAATATATATACTTATATTTCTGTATTTTTTAATTATAAAGGGCTTAAAGCTAGTCTATAGGTAATTACTTATAGTGGCTATTTAAAAGTTATTAAACTATTATTTGTTTTTAAAAACATAAATAAACACACTAGAGTTAAAAAGGTAGAAGTCTTTAAGGGAATATAGTAATAGGCCCTTATATTAAGTAGCCTAAAATACTATAAATAAATACTTAATACTCTTTATATAGTAATTATATAGTTACTAGTTTTAAATCTTTTTAATATACTAAATTAGTTATTTATTATTTATAAAGTTCTTTTTAGCTTTTTTATAGTAGTAGTTAAGTAACTTCTACTTATTATATATATACTTTAAAAAGGTATAAAAGTAATTTTTAAGGTAGTAGTATATAAAGTATGCTAAGTAGGAAGGGGCTAATAGAGTAAAGGGAGTAGGAGACACTAATAAAACTTTACTCTACGAATTCTTTAGGTTAGTATTATTATATTTATAACTACTAAAGTACTTAAGAGGGCTGTAAAGAGCTGCTTTATTAATAGTAAAGGTACTTTATATACTTTTTCTGTATTCTATAGACTTTAGTATTTATTTAATTATAGTAGTTATTTTAGTAATAGCTTTGTTAAAACTATAGTTATTTTAGTTATTACGTATTATTATATAACGGCTTTTAGTTTAAAATTAAAGTAGTAAATAGTTAAGGGAGTAAAGTAGTTTATAAATTTATAGATCTCCTTTATAAGTTACTTTAAGTTTAATAGTATAACTTTTATATATATAGTTAATTTATATTATAAACTATTTAGCTATAGTAGTTTTTATTATAAGTTATTTATTATAGAGTATAGTAAGGTGGTTAATATAAAGCTAGTTAGTGTATTAGTAGTGTATACTTTTTATAAGTCTAAAGTATTTATAAAGGTTTTAAATTTAAATTACTAGCCCTAAAGCGCTTAAGTAGTACTAGATTTTAAGTTTTTTAATAATAGTACTTTATATTTAAAGAATAATAGTATTTTTAGTCTTTTTTTACTTTTAGTATATTACTTTTATAATATAGTATAGGGACGAAGAGTTAATATAGTACTTAAGGGCCTTTTTAAAGAAATTAGTTATTGTTTTAGTATAGTAGTAGTCTACTACTTTAAATAGAAGTAGGAGGTTCTTTTTTAAAAGCGCTTAAAGAGAAGGGTTTATAGTAAGTTTATTTACTTTAGATCCTATAGTTTAAGAGTAAAGGACTTTTAGTTTAAAGCTATAGTAAGTAATAAACTTTAGGTAGTTACTAAGGTACGGCTTTTAGAGTAGGGTATTGTTAATAAGGGGCTTTGGATTTATAGAGGTTAAGTTAAAAGTTTTTTATATATTAAGGGTATTTATAAGTACTTAAAAGTTATAGAGTTATAGGTACTAAGTAGCTAGGCTATTAAGGATAGTTTTTTAAGGGGTTAAAAGGATGTTTATAGTGATTTTTATATTTAATAGAGTAGTTTAAAAATAATTAATTATATATAGTAAAGGGGGTAGTAGAATAAGACTCTTAATTATTAGATTTTATATATATTTATATGTATATAAAGCTATACTTTAAGGGCTATTAATGCGTTTTTTTACTTTAATAGTGCTATGGGCTTTAGAACCCCCTAAACGTAGCTATAGCCTTTAGAGCTAGTAAAACGTTACTTTAGAGCGGCTATTAGCTACTTTAAATACTAAAATCTACTTATACGTTATAGTATATTAGTGGCTCTAAGCTATATAATTTAATAGGTCCCTATGGGGACCTATGGGGACTTAAATATTTAGGGCCACTTTATATAGGTACTTATTTAAATAGGTAATTTAGGTTAGGTTTAAATAGGTATTAGGATTTGGGTAATAGGTAATTCTAAGTACTTAAATTAATAAGTAATTTAGGTATAGGTTTAAATAAGTAAAAAAGTTTAAGTAATAGGTAATTTTAAGTACTTAAATAAATAGGTAATATAGGTAAGGAAATTTAAAATAGTAAAGAATTAAATTTTAATAAATTAAAAATTAATTAATATAAAAGTTAATATATATATAGAATTAATTAAATTTTTAAAAGGTTATACTAATTAACTATAATAATTAACTATAATAGTTTATATAAAGAGTCCTCTAGTATCTATTTCTCCTACCCTTTTTATAATACCTTTTTATTTAGTTCTTTTTATAAAAGTAAACTTATTAAGTACTTATTAAAGTAAAAGTAAAGAGAACACCCTTAAGGTACTTAAAATCTTTAAACTAAATAGTAATTTACTTAGTATAAATAGTAAAAAAGTTAATAGTTAAATAAATACTAAATTTAAAATAATACTTTAAAATAATAAATAATATTACTTATATATAAATATTATAGTAAAGTAAGTCTCTATAGTCTCTTAAAGGGCAAGTATAGTAGTAACTTAGAATCGTATATTACTAAAGTTAAAATTAGTATAGATCTCTTTATAAAAACGTTAAAAGGAGAGCTTAGGGATAAAAAGCGCCTTAGAAGTCTAGAAGTAGTAGATCTCTTTAAAAGTAGTAACTAAAAAAGGAATTAGTAATATAGTAATTTACTATAATAACCTAAACTTACTACTAACTTTAAAGTAATACGTATAAATAAAAGTAATAAGTACTTTACGGCCTAAAAGAGTCTTACTAATAGAACGCTTTTTTATAGTTTTAGAGTAGTAATAAGGGTTTTTTTAGTACTTAGTCTAAAGGTCTTAACCCTTTTTTTTAATAAGTACTATTTTTTAAACTAAAAGATAAGTTATTATAATTAATTATTATAAAGGGGTAAGTAGGAAAACTTACTTTAAGTAGAAATAGTAAAGGTGTTAAAGTTAAGAAGTTAGTAAAAAAGAAAAAGTAAAAAGTTAAGTTATAGTAGTACTAGATTTAGTGTAAGTAGTAGTAAAAAATTAAAATAGTAAGTATATAAAAATAGTAGGTATATAAAAATAGTAGGTATATAAAAAAGGTAAGTACGTAAAAAGAAAAGTATATAGAAAAAGTAAAAATAAAAATATATAAAGTATATAAAAATATAAATATAAAGAATAAAACTATTAAAATAATACTAAAAAGTAATTTTTAAATAATTTTATAAAATAATTTTTTAAAGTAATTATATAAAGTAATTATATAAAGTAGTTTTAAAGAATAATTCTAAAATATAATTCTAAAATATATAATTTAAAAAAAAACTCTAGGGAATAGTTTTAATAATTTTAAAAAATGATTTTAAAAACTAATTTTAAAAAATAATTTTAAAAAATGATTTTAAAAACTAATTTTAAAAAATAATTTTAAAAAATAATTTTAAAAAATAATTTTAAAAAATAATTTTAAAAAATAATTTTAAAAAATAATTTTAAAAAATAATTTTAAAAAATAATTTTAAAATATAATTTTAAAAAATAGTTTAAAGTAAAATTTTAAAGAATAATTATAAAAACTTAAAAATATAATTTAAAAAAAAATATAATTTTTAAAAAAAATTTAAAAGAATATATTTAAGGATTTTAAAATATTATTATAAATTATAATTTAAAATATAATTTAAAGGGAAATTCTAGGAAATAGTTTTTAGAATTTTAAAATATTATTTTAAAATATTATTTAAAAGGAAATTTAAAAATAATTTTAAAAAGTAAAAAAGTAATTTAAAATAAAGTTTTACTAATAGTTTTAAAAACTATTTTAAAAAGTATTTTAAAATATTATTTTATAAATAAGTTTATAAAGTTATATTATAAAATAAATTAATATAGTTTAATATATTTTAAAATAAAATTATTTTTATATTTTATAAAACTATTTATTGAAAGTATTTTTAAATAAGTATTAATATATTTTTTAAAATTAAGTTTTAAAAAAATTATATAATATAGTTTTATAATATAATAATATACTATAATTTAATTAAAGTAAGTAAATAAAATAAGGTTATATAATAATTTTATATTATAAATATATTAATACTAAAAATATAATAAAAAGTTAAAAATAATTAAGTATAAATATATAATATAAGTTTCTTTTTATTATAGTATATAAAGTTATTAAAAAGTAAAATTAAGTTTAATATATTTTAAATATATTATTTATAATAGTTATATTTTTATATTTTAATAAATATTTAGTATATTTATACTTTATATATAAAGTTTATAAATTTAATATTAAAAATAAATAATACATTTTATAATATTTATATTATTTAAAAATATATTAAATATAATTATATATTTAAACTTTCACTTAATTAAATTATTTATATTTTATTTATATTAATATATATTATTAATTTAACACTTAATAATATATATTAATATATATAAATATAAGTAATTTAAAGTATATTTAAAGTAAAATTACTTTTTTAGTATAAATAAGTTTAATAACTTATATTTAATATAATTAAGGACTTAACATTTATTTATATTTAATATAAAAAATAAATTATATTAAATATAAAAGTAAATTATACTATATTATATTTTTAATTATAAATTAAATATTAAATAGTAAATATATTATAATAAATATTTTTATTATTATAAAACTATTAATATTAAAGTAATAATTTAATATATTTTTAAAAATAAAAGTTTTAAGTTATTAATATTAATAAAGTTAATATTTAATATTTAATATAATTTAAAGTTTAGATTAATATTTTGTATAATATTTAATTAATAGTTTATTTAAATACTTAAATTTTATAACTATATAAATAAGTAAAAACTAAATATTAATCTTTATAAATATAATTTATAATTTTAATATTTAACTTTTTAAATATAATTTTATAAAATAAATTAAGTTACTTTATCTAATATACTTTAAAACATAGTTTTTATTTTTTATATATAAATAAAAATTAATAATTAATTATAATAAATATAAAATATATATTAAATATATAATATATTATTTTAAATATAAAATATAAAGAAAGTTTAAATATAAATTATTTAATATTTTAATAATTTTATATTTTTATATTTTTATATTTTTATATTTTTATATTTTTATATTTTTATATTTTTATATTTTTATATTTTTATATTTTATTTTTATATTTTTATATTTTTATATTTTTGTATTTTTATATTTTTATATTTTTATATTTTTATATTTTTATATTTTTATATTTTTATATTTTTATATTTTTATATTTTTATATTTTTATATTTATATTTTTATATTTTTATATTTTTATATTTTTATATTTTTATATTTTTATATTTTTATATTTTTATATTTTTATATTTTTATATTTTTATATTTTTTTATATTTTTATATTTTTATATTTTTATATTTTTATATTTTTATATTTTTATATTTTATTTTTATTTATATATTTTTATATTTTTATATCTTTCTATTTTTATATTTTTATATTTTTATATTTTTATATTTTTCTATTTTTATAATTTTTAATCTTATTTTACTTTAAAAATTTTTTTTAATTACACCTTCCTTAATTAAACTAGGACCTATATCTTTTAAAATAAAAAGGGGCAGTTAGGCCTACTTTTACTTTTTACTTATAATAACCTACAAAATTAATTCTTTAACCTAATATCCTATATATTCTTTCTCCTATAACCTACTAATACTACCTACTTACTACTATTAATATATATTTACTTACTATTTTTAATAAATAGTATTAATTTTATTTTTACTAAAATAGTACTAATAAAATATTAAAAAGTAACCTAGGCCAAGGTAAGTTTTTACAACTTTAAATCCTATAATAATTATTTAATTTAACCCTACTTAGGCTACCTTTTTAGCTTAGGTACTAAAACAAAGTATAAAACTAATAACAAGTATTCTAATAACTAGAACACAAAAAAAGCATAAGCTTGTTTTAAGAATATAACTTAAAATAAATAAAACCTTAATTAAACTAAACTTTTATTTACCTAAACTAAATAAAAAGCTTTTTAAAAACTAAAAAATAAAAGCAACTATAAAGTAAGTAGCCCTAAGTAATAAACTACCTTAAAGTAGTAGAAAATTAAAGTAATTAATATTAAGTTATAAATATTTATTTTTTTAATTAAAATATTTAAACTAATTATTTATAATTACTAAAAGGACCACTATTTAAAATAAATTATAGCTTTTATAAGTATTATACTTTTAACCCTATAGTTCTTATTTTTAACTTAATATAATAATTAAAATAACCTTATTATTAAAAATAATAAAAATTAAAACTAAAAAGATATTAAAAATAAAAGCCTTTTCAATAACTTAAAAGTGATTCTTATAAAAATAAAAAAAGTCTAAAGTAATAACCTAGTCTAGTATATCTCTAAAAATATTAATATAAAAAATAAAAATAAAAAAATTACTTAAAGAGTCCTTTTTATAAATTTTAGGTTATTTTAAAAAATTATTTTAAAGAATTATTATAGTACTAACTACTTTAAACCTAAAAATACTACTAGTATAAATACTTTTACCTAAACTAACTATATATCCTTTAAAAAATATATACTAAAGTTAAATTCCTTTTTAGTAACCCTTATAAAGTTATACGTATCTTTAATAAGTATAGATATTATAGTAAACTTAAAATTAAGTTTATCTTTACTAAAAAAAAGCACTACTTAGCTTTATTCTTATAAAGTATTATAAAAAGTCTAAGTTATCCTTTAAAGGACTCTAAAAGTTCTAAACTACTTACTAAAAAAAGTATTTATAAGTATTCTTTATAATAACCTAGGATTTTTATTTAACTAGTTATTAAAAAAGTAACTTACTACTACTACTAAGCCCTTAATTTATATAACTATAAGTATTATATTTTAAAAAAGCCTAAGTATTTTTCTACTTTTTACTAAATAATTATACTTATAACTAACTTTATTATCTATCTACTTAAAACCCTTAACTTTCCCCCTTTAGTATAACTCTATAATAGATTTATTTAACTTTTAAACAAATCTTTTTTAATTATTTAAAAGTTCCTTCTAATAGCTTTACTACTTAAACTTTTTAACCTTACTTACCTTACTATATATAATATAGTTTCGCCTTTTTAATATATAGTTTAGAGATTCCTTAATTTTAAATAAGTTAAGTAATAAATAAATAACTAGGAACTATAGTATTATATAGTAATTAATTATATTAATACTTAATTTTAATAAATTTATAGTAATATAATATTTTTTAAAACTATATTTTAAAATATTAATAACTTTTTATATTTTAAAAATAGTTTTTAATATATTAAGTAAATTCTACTAAACTTAGTATTTAAAACTATTTTTATTTACTAACTTTATTTTATTTTATTTTTAAATTTCTCTTACTATATAATATTAAAGTTTTAAAAAGTACGTTTTAATATATAATATACTATATTTAATATTATACTTATCTTTAAAATAAAGTTAATAATCTATATTATATAATATATAAATAATCTATATTTTTATAAAGCTTTTATATTATATATTTATATATAGTATATATTAATTATTATAAGTACTTTTAACTATATTTATATAATTTAATAATTATAACTAATATTTTAAAAGTATTTATATAAAATATTTACTATAAATATATTTTTCTAAAAATGCTTTAAACTTAAGAAATTTATTAAAATCAAAATAATTTACTAAAATAATATATATTACTATTAAGAGTCTTTTAAATATATATATAACTTTATAATATTTAATTACTTATATAAATTACTTTAAAGTATATATTAAAAAAACTTATTATATTATTATATTAATTTTAATATTTATATAATATAATATTATCGTAACTTATTAATATTAAATATAGAAAATAGTGAATTTATTAATTTATTATAAAAGTTAAGTAATTACTTATTTTCTTTAAATTATATACTTAACTTTAAATATTATTAATACTATATATTAAATACTTTATATATATTTAATACCTTTAAATTTATATTAAATATTATTAATTAAATAATATTTAATATATCTATTTTATTTTTAGTATAATATTTAATATAAATAGTTAAACTAATTAACCCTATTTATAAATAGTATATAATATGTAAATATAAAATATTAAATAAAGTAATTAAATAATAAAAAATATATTATTAAGTTTACTAAAATTATATATAGTTAAGAATAAATAAATAAAGTATTAATACAAAATTAGGTTTTTATTAAATATATAATATATAATATATTTAATTATATAATATAAATAGTATTAAATAAACAATATAAATAAATATTAAAATTTTAACTATATATTAAATATTAATAATTCTACTATACTAATTTACTTTAATCTTTTTTTATATTATATTTATATTTCAATATATATAAATAGTTATATATATTTTATTATTTTTATAATATTACTTATAAGTTATAGTTAAGTAAAAAGAAATCTACTAAGTAAATAATATTTTAAATAAAGAATTTAGTAAAATATATTTTGCTAATACTTATATTTAGTAAGTTAGCATGTATATGATTATTTAAAGAAATTAATAAATATATTATTATTAATATATAAATAGTTATAAATAATAAACTTCTATTTATTAATAGTATTTTATAACTTATATTTAAAATATTTATTAAAGTAATTCCTTTTCAAGTAAAAAGTATTAAATATTAAAAATAAGTTATATTTTACGTATATAAAAATATTTTAATATAAAAACGTACTATAAATATATATATATATATATATACTTATTTTATATTTACTTATATTATATACTATATACTTCTATATAATATATTTATTAATAATACTAACTTATATAAAAAGAATTCTTATATTAAAATAAAATACTATTTTAAATATTTAACATTAATAACCATTACTATATTTTAATTTTAAGTATAATAGTTTATAACTTTTATTATAAGTTATAACTAATTAAGTAATTAATTTCTTTAAGTAATTTAACTTATAATACTTTTTGTAATAAAAACGTTAATAGTTTTAATTAAAATATTAACTATTATAAATTTAATTTTTTAAAATATTTATTAGTTAACTTTTAATAGTATAAAGTAAAATAATAATAATAAATATTTATAAAAATGTCTTTTTAAAACTTTATATTTTAATTATAATAATTTACTATACTAATTTTACTTTATAGCATCATTAGTATACTAATAAACTACTTTAAAAACTACTTTACAAAATCAATATCCTTTTTTAATACTATAACCTACTTAGTATAAATTACTATAAAATTTAAAATTATATAAATTAATTATTATTAATTACTTCTATTAATTCAATCTAACTTACTTTTAAAAAATATAATTAAGAAATCTTTTAATATACTCTATAAAGCCTTAAATACAAATACTTATAGTTATAACTCGTTTTTACTAGAAATCTTAAGTAAAAGTAAAATTTCCTAGACTAATTTTTAAAATGCTACTTTTAGTAGGAGTAGTTTAGTAGATTTCTAAAGTTATTAAATCTTATAAAAAATAACTACTATTTCTATTAGTATACTTCTTTATAAATTTAGTCCTTAATATACTACTAAACTTTACTCTCTATACTCTTTTTCTTTAAAAACATTTAAAGGACTTTTAAAATATTTTTTTTTACTTAATTAGTTTAAATTTAAGACTATTTTTTATTTTTTTAGTATTTTTTATAATAAAACTTCTAGTTACTTTAGTAATATAAAGAGCTCTAGATTTAGGTACTCTTCTACTATACCTAAACTAATATCTTCTTCTAGTATACTAAAAATCTCCGAATCTAACCACTAAAATCACCCATAGCTACTTATAATTAATAAGGATAATTAAAATGGCATTTTATAAATTTTTATAATAAGAAAAAGATCTAAAAAAAAGTTTTATATAATTAAAGTAGTATAAATAAAAACAAAGTAAATTAATAATTTAATCTTTTACTTAATAACTAATAAAGTTATCCTTTTTTATATACATATTCTAATTTATAGTTAATTATAATAACTTTTATTTTACTCCTACTCTTTTTCTTTTTTTTAACTCTTTTTATTTTATTATAAATAACTTACTATTTAAGGCTAATTTAGCCTTAAATCGCAAAAACACACTACTTTAACAAACCCCTCTTAAAAATCTATCTATAAATTTACTAACTTACCTCTCTATTTAATTATATATTATTCTATTTTTTTTAAACCTTAAATTAAAATTTTAATAATAGTAGTACTTAACTACTTAATATTTATTATAAATTATTTATATTATTTATAGTATTTTTATTTATAAAAATCTAAAAAAACGTACTAAATATAAACGTAGTATTTTTTAACCTTACTATATTATTTAATCCCCTAAATAAAAGCATTTTAACTAAAGTACCCTCTATACTACTAAAGAACCTAAGTTAATTTATAAAAATTATAATTAAATTCTAAATTACTTATAGGTTTAAGTATTAAGCACTAGCATAATAAAAAGGTATCTTATTTCTCCTATATACTAATAGAATTTAAAAGAAGGATATATAACTAGTACTATAGACTTAAATTATTTTTAGTATATTTCTTTCCTTTATAATAATTCTTTATAATAATACTATATTATAAACTTCCTTTAATAAAATAAAGTATAAAAAGCTTATTATTAACTTTATTACTATAATAAATATTTTCTTTAGTATTATTAACAACCCATACTTCTAAAACCTTCTTTTATAAACAAATTTAATACTTTAATTACTAAGCTAGTAAATAGTTTAATAATAAGTAATAAATTATACTATTTTTATTAAGTAGTAAGTAATTAAATATTTACTTAAAAATAGTAAAGTATTTTTTATAATTAATATTTAAAATATACTTAAGTTAATATATTCCCTCCTTAGTATTATTTACTACTTTATTAATAAAAACTAAAATCTTTGTTATATTCTACTTAAAGCTATTAATATAAGAACTAGTTATACTATAAAATAATAAGTTAATAAAATTATAGAAGTACTTATTTAGTTTAAATAAAATATAGACTATTTACTTAACTTTTAAATAGTATTAATAAATAATACTTCTTTTTTTAAGCCTAAACTTCTTAAAACAACTATTAAAGAGTTACTTAACCCCCCTAAATAAAGACGTATTATTTATATTTATTATTTAGTATATATTTATAACTTTATTACTTCTTTAATTTATAAAATACTTAAAGTTATTTTATAAAAGGCCCCTAATAACTATAATAAACTTAGTATTCCTTAGTATACCTAGTAGAATCCTAACTTTAACTCTAAGTTAAATCTATTTAAACTACCCCCCTAAAATCTAAATAACTTTAAATATTTTATTTATAAAATAAGTATCTATATCTACTCCTTATAATAACTTTTATAATAACCTTAATTAATTACTTGTTATTTTAATAAATTTAAACCCTTATATAAATACTTAAACTTTTACTAAAAAGAAGTTTAGAATTTAAAAATCTCTAGGCATTTACCTAACTAAAATAAAAACCCCTTATTTTAATTAAGGATATTAAAACCCACTAAAACTCTACTATATTTATATATTTCTAGGCTTATAAACTCTAAAAAACTATTAATATGTAGTTTTAAAATCATCCTCTTAATAATCCTCAAAAAACAATTTCTCCTTTAAAATAGAATATACTTAAAATTTTAATTAATATTATAAAACCCCTTCCACTCTTTACTAATTTAATTAATAAAGTATAAAACTTTAACCTTAATAGTACCCTTTTACTTTTTTATTTTACTAAATAATACTTTAAACTTTATTATAAAGTTTTAAAAAAAAGAAGTACTTAGTCTAAAAATAATTCTCTTTAACTAAAACTATTTATTAAAACTATTAATACTAAGAATTAAAAACTTTTACTCTATATTAAAAAAATCGTTAATAGCCTAGTATTTATATTTTATAAAGTTACTTCTTTTTTTACTCTTTTTTTTAGCTATATAATTTCTAACTCTTACTAATTAAAGTATATAAATTAGTAATTTAATATCTTTTATAATATAAGTACTTTTATAACTAAAGTTAAAAATAACTTTATTTATTTTTATATAAAGTACTATTATTACTATACTTTAAATATCTTAAAATATTTTAAAACTAACTTTAAAGTACTAAGATTAATCTTTTTAAACTAAAAAAAAACTAGTTTTAAAAAAAAAGTAAGTTTATTAATTTAAACTACTTTTATTAAGTACTAATTATATATAAACACTATAAATAACTACTAGTATAGTTTAGTTAGTTTACTATAACTTTTTTAAAATAAATAAGTTATTTATTTATAATATTTAATATTTTATTAATTAAATTCTAAAAGTCCCTTCTAGTTAATTTACTACTTAATTCTAAAAAAATCTTAAAACTTAACCTATATTTTAAAGTATTTATTAAATAACTTAAAACTTTTTTTATATTTAACTAATATTAGTTCCTTTTAAATATATCTTTAGTAAAACTTAATATATCTACTACTATTTATAATTTAACCTAACTACTATATTAATTTTTAACTTAGTAACTATTAAAGTTAATTAAAATAAAGTAGTATAGTTAAATAAAACCTAACTAAATAATATAATACTAAATAATATAGTAAATAATAATATAAAAAATAACAATATATCCTTTATTTAGCTTTTAAATACTTAACTCTTTTTTTAACTTTATAAACTTAAAAGTTACTTTTTATTTATTATAAATATTTATAGTAAAATATTACTATTAAGTTTAGTAATAATTTTAATAAATAAAAAGAAATTACTTTTTAAAGTACTAAAATTAATTTAACTACTCTAAATTAATCTTTTATAAAAAAGGGTACTCCTATACCCCTATTTAGCCCTACTTCCTAGGCTTTTATTTACTCCTAAATTACCTTTTTACTACCTAAGGAATCTAAAAATAAATACTATAAACTTTAGTAAATTTTAATAAACTACTTTTTAAAATACAATATTTATAATAATTAATTATAATAACTAGCTATTAAAACTTAAAGTAATACTATTTAGTACTATTATATAAATAGTAGTTCTTTTTATATATAATAATAAATTTTATCCTTTTAGTTTAATATTTTAACTTTTTATTAATCTTTTTTTTTAAATATACTTTATAGTCCTTAATAGTATTTTAATTTTTATATTTATTTTTATATTTTTTAAAGTTTAATACTTTTTTTATTACTTAAATAAACCTATAGGTATATTTAAGTACCTAAAAATACTTATAAGTAGACCCTTATTATATTACCTATACTTAAACTAGTCTATAAGTATTTTTAAATACTTAAAAACACCTATAAGTAGTCCTACTTTAATTACCTATACCTAAACGGACCTATGGGTACTTTTGGGTACCTAGAAATACCCATGGGCCGATTTGGGCCTACCTATATGGGTACCCATATGGGTATGGCCATGCCTAGTTGACGGTGTACGACTTGGTGATGTGCAGCCACGCTTCGTCGCGGCATACTTCGCTTCCGAGGAAGACACGCGAGGAGAGGCGGGCAATGAGATCGAGGACGTCGTCTTTCAGGTTAACCTCGCACCATTCTGCAAGTGAGGATAACGTGTTAGTCGCAATGCTTATGTCTTACGGTGTCTGCCTTACCGTTCGAGGTGCCGAATTTGAGATCAACAGCATATTTGGCTTCCGAAGACAGGGGCTCGGTGATTTGATCTGTACACGGGAATCTCGAAGTCAGTCAAAGCTCCTGGTGTTGCGAAGGAAGTGGGGAAGTCGAGGGCTGGAGACGAAAGGGTCGACAACTTACTCAACAGCTTCGTGATGCGCTTCTTGATCACCAACTGAAAAAGCTCGTCGGGCCTGTTTCGGCAGCAAAAGCCTCGAAACCAGGAAGATGAGGGTGGAAGTTGTCGGAAAAAGCTTGGAGGAAGCTGAGGCCCGGTTCGTTGCGGATGTCGTTGACGAACTGCGGCGGGATGACAACAGTCTCCCCGACGTCGGTCATCATCCTGTAGGTCTGACCGGGGAACTGTTCTCTCCCGCTTTCCATCAGACGACGGGCGTTGAAGAGAAATCCCTGCTTTCTCTTCTGGTCGGAGAGGTCCAGGGCCTCTCTCGGGTTTATGTAAGGGAGCTTGCGGGAGGGCTTTCGCATCTGGGGTACGACAGCGAAGACGGCCAGCAGGAGAATGCCGACGCAAAGGGATGTCCAGACATTCTGCTTTCTGAACACGTAGGATTCAGACCACGAGGCGAGGAGATGTTTCGGCGTAATGATATCTTCCATCATGCTGAGAAGGAGAAGACAATAATTGTCGAAAATGGGGTTGAGTTGAAGTAAAAGCAAAGCTTCCGAGCGCTTAGATGCAGAGAATAACGAAACAATCGTTGACGCCAGTGTTGAAAGATGTATTTATAGTAGAATAACAACATGAAAAAACGACCTTTTCTCACTAGATTACTTAATCTGCCCTCCATGAATTACCTCGTTGACCTGATGAAGCTGTTTTATCACGGCGCCATCAAGAAACATGGTGGGCGGAATCCACTGCCGAGATATTGCGGCAAGCGACGGGATGACCCGCAAAGACCCATCGCGGTGAGACTTGGACAAATCACCGAAGCCGTCTGCGGCGGGCGGCACCTGTTACGATTCGCGGCATGCAGATCATGCAGCTAGCTTCGGGAGACCGCCATTGTCCGTCGGCGGGGACAGCGGACCGGCTGGAATTTGGGATAGTTTTGATGCCCCCGGGTCAAACGGCTTAAAAGCGACGACTCTCCTTCGTTTCGGTCTCCTTCAACACCTGCCTTGGTACGGAGTCCACGAACACACGGTTTTGTTCGGACCCGCAGAAGCGATTCTCTGTCGTCTACGGCCAATATCCTCGCAAGTCCGTAAAAATAACATGGCCTGTCCCTCGGATAGGTAGCACGGTCGTTGGCCATCTCATCCCATGATGTTCCACTGACTGTCGTCGTCTGAAGATGAACGTCCCGGCCAACCAGAGGTCTCATGTCATGTCTCCCAAATTTTCTCGTCCATCCGGAGCAAAAGATCTGATCCTTCCCATTGACCCTGCGGGATTTCAACACAATGAGACGAACACGAATCAACAGTTGGCAACCTATCAGCGGCGAAACAACCCTGAAGTAGAGAATGCGAGAAGGATGCAAGCATACCTATTCAATCTACTTGTCGGGAGTTCAATTACATTATGACGTAGTATGCAGTAAGGACGCTGAACAGGATCAAATAACAATTTTTCTCAGAGCTCAAAAATCATCGCAACACCCAGCATCATCAACATCAAAAAAGAAACCTTGGACACCAACGACGCGCTGCTCTCCGGCAACACGCTTCCCGGAGCTGCCTTTTGCGCCTTTGCACAAACATACTCCACCACCGGCTCCCTAGGAAGACTCGAGTTCGAGGCGTTCGCGTCCACGGCCATCCACGTCTCGTTGAAGCCGAAAGCCACGAAGACGGGCCAGTACAGCCCGACATCATCATTCCACGCCTTCAAATTCCCCTTCTCTCCCGCGTCGGATGCCCACTGGAACAGGGCCGATCCGTTCCGATACGGGATCGTGTCCGACAGCGGCTCCCTGGGATCCGCCACCTCCAGCTGCTCGTTCGCGAGCGTCATGTTCCACGGCGAGTACATGGTGTGGTTCTCGTCGTCTCGGGCCGCGGTGTGCCCCGGGATCTGGCGGCACGCAGAGCTCATGCCGATGTACGGACAGCCAGGATCGTCTTTGAAGAGTTTGTTCGAGTACCGCTTCAGGAATGCGGACTTGATCTCGGACATGAAGAAATTGAGGCATTGCGGCGGATGAATCGCTTCACAGTTGTCATTGTCGTGCATCTCCTTCTGCAACTTCGTGTTCCACAGGACAGGCGGAAACGGGCTGTAGATGCAGACCTTCCACGTGCGGTGGTGCCGGTACGGCCTACCTTCGTCGAGGTACGGGTTCACCAGGTCGTCGGGCGGCGTCAGCGACATGACGCCGCCGGAAGCGTAGTTCGACGTGTTCCAATATGCCCGAGAACTTGTCTGCTGAAGGGGGATATCGGCCTTGAGATTGAGCGAGATGGCCCATTGCTGGGTGAGCGAGTGGCTGCTGCCGTTGGCTGGGTAGGGCTCGGAGACGTTTGGACCTTTGAAGGGGAAGTGGCCGGTCGCGTTGGGGTTCGCCATCAAGCGACCCCAGGTTGCCGGCTCAATCTGGTAAGGGGCCGAGGTGAACTCGTCGGCAAGGCGGTTGTCTTGCGTACCCGGCATGAACTCAAAGTCTTCTGCACTGGCTACGCGGCAGCCAAACAACATCCACAAAAGAAGCGGGAAGAGCTTTGTCTCCATGCCGAATACTTGAGCAGTGCAAAGTACAGATTCGGAGTTTGATTTGATGGGTGAAGGAACTTGAGCCCACGACAGAGCTTAGTTGAGTGGCAGGAAGTTCTTTTCAGTTTGCTCACTCGCAGAGTTTCTAGCGCTGATGTCTCTGTACTTGCCATCTTATACATGAACCTTTGCTTTTCCTACGGCGCAACAGAAGTTGCGATGGGATGATGTCAGTAGTTTTCAAGAACACTTTTAGTTGATAGCTTGACAAAACAGGTATTTCGACCGCCTCTGACTGCCACGCTCTCTGATCCTTCGTCCCCAAACGGCCACTACCAGGGCCCATAGGCCTTGGGTAGGATTCGGCCTGCGCCCGAGTTGTGAGTGCTGTGCCGCAAAGGGGCAGAATTACCCCAAGCTTTGGAGATCACCACCACAGAATAGTCCCTGCATGTCGTTCTTGGCAGTCGTCATGGCAGCTATTTGAATAGCACGAGGCTAAACGTCGCAGTTTATGCAATGAGTCTCCCTTGATGCGAATGGAAAACTGCTTGACCATCTTCAAAATGCTTTTTTTGGGTTGCTCTTTCCATGGATCAAACCTGCGGAGCTATTGCCTCGAAAGCAACCACAGAGATAGCAAAGCCCTGAACAGTTGACAGGGAGAAGGAAGTTGGACGAAGATCTCGAACATGTTATTTTTAAGCTTCCAAGAATGCTGGCGTAAGGTTAGTAAGACATCATCACACTACTTACCCCTCTTCAAGAGGAAGGCTGAACCTTGTGTTTAAGCCCATGGCATCTTCATCGCGTTTCATCTCTGCAGAATAAAGTCAGACTTTCTCGCCCTTCACATCCTTTGTGAATTTGCTCTTCTGGCCGTTTTCATATGCCCATATTGGTCGTCCATCAAGGTACAAAACGACTCATGGAAACACCGCTCAAATTACATCGCACTACGTAAAACATACCGGTATTAATTCCCTAACCCTCTCAAGCCACTTGAACATCCGTTGAAGTCTTAGCTAATCGGCATTTAGTACAGATGTTGGGCACGAAGCTGCCTTTCAACCATAGACGTCAGAAACCCGGACACACCCCTTGACGATGGCCGATTCCACAATCTCCCAGACATTTCAATGTCTCGGAAAGGTTAATTCACCTCCTCTTTGGGGTTCTGGGATTTTCAAAGATGAAAACCATTTCTTTGTGCCATGGCACTTGGCACTACTCCACGCTCGGGGGTCACCGACTGATCAAGAATCCGCGCTTCGCTATACGATTCCTCCCACCAAGACCATTAGGATCATTTTTAAACGATACGACTTCAGTTCTACAGCCGTCTTGGAGACACATGCGATTCTTCAGGACGACTGAACGAATCTGTCAGGCCCCTGAGATGCTCCAAGAACATGAGGACTTCAGAGAATGTGGGTTGTGTCGGGCATATCATACTCTAGAAGCGTTCAGGAATCCAAGTCGACCCGGCGGGTTCACTAAAGCATGCAGGAGTTGTCTGAGAGAACGCAGTGAACATCGCAGAGCTATCCTCTCATGGAATGCGAATTCCCCAACGATGCGAACATGCAGCCGCTGCTTCAAGACAAGGGCATCGGAATTTTTCGAACGGAAAAGACGTACTGGCGTCTACACCAAAACATGTTCTATCTGCAGAGCTGCTTCTGCGAAACGAACAGACACAAATAGTGCAGCGCAACGTCAAGAGTTAGAAGACACGGAGACAGGCGAACCGAGACTTGATGCTTGTTCCCTCAACCCTTTGGATGAGAAACACTTCATCAACGCATTCAAATTCGGAAAGTCGTTCATTATGACGTGCGATAAATCCCGAAACATGGATCAAACGACATCAGCATTGAAAAAGGTCTATCGCTGCCCGGTGCAAGACTGCATCTCGCGCAACAGATCAGAAATCTTCACAATTTTCAGCCTAGTGCAACACCTGAAGAGCCATGGGCAAACGACGTACGATGGCTGGATCTCTAGGGGCGGCACACAGGATCCATCGTGCTGGATGCCCACAGAGCCGTACGGTGCAGACGAGGGTGAAGACGACATAAGAATGGCTACTGAAACCTCTTCACTGACAGTGGCTACGACAATTGAAGACGACCTCGCAGGCGCCCTCCCACGAATCCTCGTCTTTACTCCACCGAGACTGAGAAGCACAAAAGGTCGGAAGTCAACCACGCGGAAGAAACTAAAGATACCGTTCCCGCAGGTGACCCAGATTCATTCGGCTTCGATTCTAATTGGCATCAGAATGGCTCAGCCGAGTTCCAAACCGCTCTCGAAGTCAGAAACCTCTAATTGATCAGTGAGCTGAAGACGATGAATCCCAAGCCTGGAAATTGTGCTGACGAAGTCACGAAACTCAGAAGACAATCCAGAATACCGAGTAAGAATTATTGAGCACCCCTGCGATGGAGGGTGGCCTTTGGTCAACAAACGCATTGTATCACCTTACCCAATAAAGACAATAGTACCTGTATTAATAGCTGAAATTATAAGGAGCACTAGGAAAAACGTTCTATCTCTACGGTCCCGATGCGTTTCCTGCGATAAAAACTTAACTATCTATTGTTTCTTACAGAAACACAGTTATCTAGCTAAACCGAACAATAAAAACAGTAACCTTCCCTACTTAACTTAGTTCTATAAGGCTTGCCGATAGTAAATAGCCACTATTTACTCCTTGTGTCTTTGGGATATTGTCTAAGACTAGGCAGCTGCTAAGGCAAAAAGCAGATGTATACTCTATTCCTAATTACGACTTTTTCCCTTTTATTACGATCGGGTATATACCAAACTAAATAGCCAACCGTTTTATTACCCTCTAGAGTAGATCAAGGTCCGGAAAGCACTACTAATTGGCAGTGACGACCTTGTGTTTATCTATACAGAATTTTCTCCCTTAAAAACTTAGGTTAATATAGTACGTTAATAAGTATAACTAGGTCAGTACTCTGCCACATATTAGTAAATAACACTGTCTCGTCTATGGCTTTGCAACCTCCACAACCGTCTTCACTCAGGAGCTCAAGCCTTAGCACGCTTGCTTCGCTTGTGCCCAAGGTGCACCGGACAGCAGCACAGCAATACACCATTTCGTTAACCCCACGAGCAATGCTTAACTATATCCGCACCTGGATTTATCCGGAAACCATGCTTATAGGTTGGGGCACCTATAACGTCGACCTTTATATTTTGTGATAATTAGCTAAGAGTTATAGAGTTGCCTATTATCTACTAAATAAGGAAAATTGTCCTACTAGTATTCCCCTTCTAAGGCACGTCTTACTAGGCTTATATTTTTATAGGCTAGATGTTTTGTTTCCGTTTCTTTTTCTGGACGACCCCTTAGTAGGACAGAATCACGTGGCGGATGCGGATGCGTTAATGTGTTATAAAATTGTCGATCTTGTATTGCGGTCTTGTGTTGATTGAGGGCCTGGTTTTGAAACCGGTGATGGTAGCCTTTTGATCTAAAATATTCGCGAGGTCAAAAAGAAAAGGCCGCTACGAAGGGAACCTGTCTATCTCAAAGAGCGACGAAGTTACTTCAAGTCCATTTGTATGTATTTGTTCGACTACGGCATCACACAGTCGTTAGTGGTAGTGTTGAGTTGCAAATTAAGGAATTGGTACCTCGCGAACAAGATTGAGATAAGCGAGCAAAGTAAGTGACAATAAGACCCTATCATTTCATTCCGACTGCAACTACTCAGCCGACAGCCTTCAACACGTTCTTGTCCTCGACAAGAGGTCAAGAATGGGAATTTCGCGTCGAGAGGCCAGAAGTATGTTATCGACTCGCTCTCTCGAGGTCATTATCTGAAGTTTCCTTATGCTGCCCGTCGTCTCTGCCTCCGTTCCGGTTCTCTTCCTCATCTTAGTCTAATGGCTGGTTTTTCGGCCATTAAGAAGGGCCGATGGGAACATTGCATATCACTAGTTGAAACTATGTAACACGAGTCTCAAAGAGAGATTGCCGTAGGTACTGAAAGATTAGCGTGGCTGTTCTTCTAGTTGGAGGTAACTGATAAAAAATTGCTTTTGTTGACACAACTCAGTTGTGTAACCGCTATGAGCTTGAAATCAAGGGAAAAGCGTGCCAAATGGAACATAACGCCAGCCACCACGAATGCATCAAACAACACCAATGGCCTTCACAACAGTCTATCCATTAGAGATCCAGCGCCCTGCTCGCCATCTTCTCAGCCTCCCTATTCTCCTCTCTCGAGACCGTCCAGAAACAGAAGTCCAGCCCGCCCTCCTCGCCGTACGTCATCTCCTCCAGTCGCTCGTGGACCTGCCGCAGCGTCTCAAAGTGCGCGACCTTCTTCTCCCTCGCGCTGACCCCGCCGTCCTCGATCCACAGCGCCATGGCCCTGACGAGGTACTCCGAGTCCGTCGCGATCTTGACTGCGGACAGCGCCTGGTCCCGCAGCCGGATGGCCCGGACGACGTCCAGCGCCCGCGACAACGCCTCGATCTCGGCCCGCGAGCTCGTCTGCGGCAGGTCCGGGTGCAGCGCGCCGCTCCTGTTGTGCCGGGACCCCGGGCCCAGGTAGACGGCCCATGATGCCTTGGCCGATGGCTGGCCGGCGTTGCGGCAAGCGCCGCTGATGTAGACTACGTAGTTTCCCCTGTCGACCACGACGCCCTCCCCGGGGACGTACATTTGCAGCCGGGTGATCTGCTTCGAAGGGTCGTATACGACTAACTGCGACGCAGGGACGTCTCGATATGGCATCCTGATCCGCGGATCGAAGAGCCTGTTGTCGTCTGCGTCCAAATAGTCCATGGTCTTGCTATTTTGCCGCATGGAGACGAGATATGTAGGTGAGAGATGGTGTTTCTTGGAGACGTCACGATTCAAAACGCGGGGTAGGCAACGGTTCCTGCAAGCTCGACATCATCTGTTTCGCGAACCTACAATATCTGGCATCGCACGTGCTGTCACTATGTATCTTTGCACGTGCGCGGGGTTCTCACAGTTCACGATCCTGCATGCTTTGGTTGCGGCTTGACGTTGTGCCTTACGTAAAATTAAACAGACTTTGATAACCTCTATGTTGTCTACATCTAGAGTAAGTTGCTGTATATACGGACAATATCTTTGGCTCCATCTAACCAGTTTTCAATCCAAACTTCTCCTCTACTGCAAATTCTGCGCAAAGATGGCAAGAGCTGCCGCAATAGCAGGCAACAGTAACATAACAAGAACCAACCCCTTGTCCAACTCTTCGAGCGCAAGCTCCGTGTTCGCTGACACCAAACTTAGCGGGAACTTCGGCGGTAACACCCGGCGACGTCGTTCAACCCTCTCCAAGAGGCGCTTCCCGAGATTGGGAATCTCGACTACCAAGCGATGGCGGTACACGTCCGCCTTGTGCCGGACGTGGAGAGTCTGCAGCTCCGCATCGTACGACCAATCCCCGTCGCTGATCTTGACGTTGATGCCGTCGGCGTAGTGGTACATCGGGACGAACACCTCCGTCGTCCGCCTCTTGTCCGACTGCTTCTCGCCGACTCGGTCCTGGCTGGTCCACTCGAACTCGTATCTCAGCGTCCGCGGGTCCCAGTCCGACCGCAAAGGACGCCCGGCGATCTTGACGGCATAGGGGCGGATGATGACGTCGAGCACGCGTCCGCCGCGGAAGAGCTCGTCCTTGGCGTGCGCCTCGTTGGCGTAGTCCTGCATGATGCGGCCGGGCTCTTCCTTCTCGTCGCCGTTGATGACCGAAAAGTCCTCCCTGTTCCACCCGTCGCCGTACTCGACGCGGTTGTCCGGGTTGTAGTTCCACAGGGTGAAGTTGACCTGGTTGTCCTCCATCGCCGAGATCAGGGCGTGCATCAGCTCCCGCTGCTTGTCGTAGCATCCCGTGGCAAAGGCCTCGCCGCCCTCGATGTCGAAGGGTATGCCCACCTCGCCGATGACGGCGGGGACGTGGCTCCCTAGCGACGCCTTTCCGTACTTCAGAATGTTTGAAATCTGCAGACGGTAGTTCTTTCGTAGTGCCCGCGCACCAAAGTAGAGCGCCTTCAGGATGAACATTCCTCTAGAAAGTCCCTGCACGTTGACGCTCATCCACGAGTGGTGCTTGCTGAAGAGGACGTTGAGATCGTAAAAGTGTGGTGCGAATACCAGGTTGTCAGGTCGCGGGGTTTCGATAACCGTCTTCGTAGCGTATCTCTGCTTCTGTGCTGTCGTCGCCTCCTTCGAGTCTTTCTCAACCCAAGGCGGCATGAACTCGTTCGGTATGGGCTCGATGAAGCAGAACTGACGAGAAGATTTTCGCGATACGCGCTCAGAGAAGCGCTTGAGGAAAGGAGCGTAGAAGTCGCGATACCACTCTATCGGCTTTCCCTCGCGACCTGGTCGGTGATCTACTTCGAAGTAGTTCTCCTGTAGCACCTTTGCGTTCTTCTTGGCTTCATCCCACTCCCAGGCCCCGTGAGCGCGCCACACGCATTCACCCAGTCCGTGGTTCTTCTCTTGCGAGTACAGCCATGCTGATCGGCCCTTGGGGTCGACAACTGACTTGTGAGAAACGCGAGTCGGGAACGGCCAGGACTTGACATAGTAGTCAACCTCCTGAGCGTAACCGCTGGCTAGCGCAAGCGCTTGCTTGAGTGATGGGTAGTGACCGATGTGCAAGTCTGTGTCGTAGTTCCAGCCGTTGAATCCGTGGAGGTTGATGAGGCCACGATGCGGCTCGTTCATGGGCTCGAATCCGACGCATGCTTCGAGGCCGGCAACCTCGTCGGCCAGCCGACCAAATGCCTCGATCAAGGCATCCTGCAAGAACTCCTGTGCAGATACAGACTCTTCCTTGCCATCTTTGCCGGTCCTGCGGCACTTGAGATTGGGCGCGAGGGCATCACCGGCCCAGAAGAGCGTCGCCATCGTCGACGCCGCCAGCTTCTGGTAGCCGGAGGGCCATACGAAGGGACCACTCGGCTCCTTCTCATTGACAGGCGCAGAAGCTCTCCTCAGCTCATCCTGACCATGAACATACGCAGCTCCCGTCTCGGTGAAGGCCGCGAAATCCAACCCGGCCACTTCAAACGTCCAGCCAGGGGCGCCACTGCCGCCGCTGAACCTGCTCCACACATCCTGGTGCGCGCAGACAAAGCACTTGATGCCGTAGGCGGGCATCATCTCGATGAGCTTGCGGAGGTACTCGATGTACTCCAAATCGAGGTCGGTCCGAGGGTCCGGCCCCGAGTGTCCGATGGACTCCCACGTGACGAGCAGGCGCACGAGCGGGAGGCCCCAGGCCTGCAGCCGGCGGAAGTGCAGCGGCGCATCCTCGAGCGGGAACGGTCTTCCGACGAATGTCACGGTCCGGTGCTCGAAGAAGCCTTCCGTGAGATGTGACAGGCCGTTCGGGGTCGTGGGTAGCTTGCTGGCGCCGGAGATGTTGAGGCCGTGTAGGGACAGCGCGCGGCCGTAGCCGTCGACGAAGAGGCCATCTTCGAGGGCGATCGGCCCGCCTAGAGCTGCATCGGAGAGGTCGTTGGCGGCGTACTTGGCCGCTGTGGTGAGAGGCGGTGACATGTTGAGTTCCGTCGGCGGCCGAGCATCGGTTGGATCGGTGAGTCGGTGCAGTCGGTGTCTCAGTGAACTGATAGGCCTGCGGATACGGGACCCTGCAGAGGACACAGCGGTGCCATCCACAGAAATCGACTTAGTCAGCAAAACAGCCCCATTATGGCTGTGCTCGAAGATGTGGCTTGACACCCTGATGCTGTCTGCCCTGGGGATGATCGAAAGAAGTGATAGTCTATCTTTCCTCTTCTCGAAGTTTTCTATGCATCTAACTATCTGTACAGTCTCTTCTTCTCAAGGGGTCTGAAAGTGACTTCTCCCTCCTTGTTCCCGTCACCATTGGGGAGAACACTGAAGGCAACGTAACCACAACTCTCCTGTGGCTGGACATCCGCAATCCGAACCCGCATGTCTCCGAGACATCTCGCCCTGTCCGCACCATCCAAAGACGAGCCTCCGTTGACCGGCACATACCTATTGTCTCTGGTCAGGGCGCTCGCGAAGCCCAAGATATCCGGACCCCGTATTAGACACCTGAGAACGAGGCCTCCAATGGCGAGAATCTGGAGAACAGTCGTTGCAAAGATGAGAGTAGAGGCCCACGCGACGTTCACGTAGTACACTTCGTCTGTCCTCGTGACAAGCGCCGATGTCTCGTTCGTCCAGCTTTCTGCGGCGCTCGACGTCTGCTCTGTCAACGAGGACCCCTTCATGACGCTGTACGGGTCTATCCCCGCCTCCCACGCCGTGTTGAATGCTGTCGTCAACCGCGAGGAGAACATTTCCTCGTCAACGCCGGTCCAATTCCGGAAACGCTGATTGCCGTAAACGTTTTCGTCGTTGGCGATGAAGTTTTCCGTCGCGGATGCTCTCCATGGCACGATCTTGGTCATGCTCGGCCAGGCATCCAAAGCGTTCTGCACTTGGAATTGGAAAAAGCCACCCGAAAGGTTACGAGTCATTTCAGTGTCTTCTGTGCTGTTCAGAACCCGGCGTTGTTTCTGCGGCGAGCATCCTTGGACGGTGCAACGCATGTTGGTCTCGAGACGAAACTTTGCCATTGTGCAGTTGAAGACAGAATAATACCGCCCACGAGCGGGACTGGAGCTTGTGTATAGCAGATAAGGAGTCGTAGACTTATTCGCTGCGTATGTCAGAATTGGCACGAAGCTTCCCGAAGATCGATCGCTAGGGATGGCCGGGCTCAAGTCCGTTTTCTGGGAAGGTGACCCATATCCTGGCTTCCAATAGATGATGTGTCGAAGACCTACTTGGGAGACTGCGTCGGCGATCATCTTACATTCGAAATCGAAGTAGGTGGACTGGATCTCGAAATCGTAACTCGTCGTGTTGTCGCTGAAATCAGGGCTTTGGATATTGACGCCTATCAGAGACGTGAATTCTTCGCGTCCTTCTCCAAGTGCGTCTGAGTCAATCAGACGCCAGGCCTCGCCGTTTTCTCCGTGTCTCCAGTTTCGAGGTAACTGTGGGATCTTTGGTCGTCCCCAGAGATCCGAAAACGCGCGTTGCTGTGTCTTTGGCGAAAGGAAAAGGCCCGCATATAGCGCCTGTACTATGTCCGACGCCGAGATGGTGTAGTCGGTCGTTTCGCCCCACACTGAATCCTTGAAAGCCCTATCGTCATAGTATATGGGATGACGGCTCTCTGTTCTCCGTTCTTGGGTTCGAAGAAGCCTTGAAGAGCTCTGGCCGCCAAGAGGCGACATGGCCCACGTCGAGAGAATCAGGGCCCCCAGTAGTAGTCGAGCACGGACGACGAAGAGTCTTTCAAGGGCGCTGGAAAAGCTTTGGCTGCCGAAGACCTGCTCCAGCGATGACAACTTCATGCCTCTAGGTCTCTCCAGTCGAAATCTAGCCGCATTCTTGTAGAAGCGAGCAGCAACCATCGCGAACAGGATCGGGTAGATTGTTGGCCCCAGTCTTGTAATCTCAACTACCCTGCCACCGTATTCAGAGGTAGCCACCGGACTTCCGTCAACTTTGGCAGCGAGAATAGCAAGAACTGAACTGGATGTCAGTACCAACGATACAGGTGTATGGATCTAAATGCGCGGGACTTGCCTATGAAGAGCAGGGGTAAGACGGTCAGTATAATGTCCCAGGCCCACGATAAAATCTTCAGGACCGCAGATTCGTGGTCGAGGAAACCAGAGTCGAGGGCAGTCGCTTCCAGGGCGTCTTGATTTTCCCCTTTCGCCAGTGAGACGCGCCTCCGGGAGGCATGACTATCGGGTAGCTCTCCCGGAATTCTCTCCCGTTCGGTGTCATCTTCGGAGTACAGGCTTCGTATCGCCGGTTCACGTCCAGCTTCGGCTGGGGGCTCGGCCCCTCCGGCATTGATGGCGTGGTAACTTGCAGTCGAGGACATGATCCTACAAACATCAGATGGGTTGTATTATAGGGCTCAACGGGTGTATTTTAAAGAAAACCACGCAAGTGGTGTGGAAGCACCAAGGAGTCGGTGAAGACGGTTTTAATAGCCTGGTCCCGCTCAATGTTTTTGCAGGGGTTTCGGGCGGCATAAAGCCGAAAATAGCGAAAGGACGATAATTACATGGTTTCAGACTCTCAAGACTGATCTTGATTCGACGGGCAATAAAACCTGGATACAGATTGTTGGGTCGGCGTCCTGTTGGCGTATGGTTAACATGTATTACACGAGGCAGACAGGCGGCGCAGCACGCCGTCTCCACAGCCGGCGGCGCAGCTCATAGACGAGGCCATGGAATGGAAATCAGGCTCGGCATATACTCACTCGTTCTTGCTTCTCCTTGCTGAACTATCTTTCTCGCGTTTGTGTTGTAAGAGTTTGTTAGGGTCTGGTATGATAACGAAGACAGTTCATGCCTCTCCGCGTATGTCTACCGAGCTAAATAGAACATAAATTTGACGTACTCATTACTGTGAGTTGTTTGGGTGAGTTTATGCTACTAACCAGCACACATTTCTACAATCTCTCATGAAAAGCAAGGCGCGAATGCAACATGTAGTTTTGATACAAATAGAATACATGAAATACAATGGCCGCCAGTGTTAGAAGCAACACTTTTCGGCTTTTCTTAAGAGTTTATACACTAAACCGTGCTGTCGCTTATGACTTGCTTACCGGTAGTTAGGCTCGTTGAGAAACATAATACCGTGGTGCTCCGCGTCTTTTAGTATTTCTCTGGTGGTTTCCCATGGCTGTGAGTGACCTTAATAATCTACGCCTTGAAAGCACCAAAGTTGGATTAGAGGTCGCGATTGCTTGCGATGTCGAGTTTGGATGGCTCTTTAATTCCTGAAAGCATCTTGAGCGTGTCGGGAAACTCGGCGAGCTTGGGATGCAATATCGCCTAGTGAATGACGATGTCGAATGATTCGTGTAGTGCATAGTCGCCTGACGTGTCTTCTTCATGAGTAGCAGACAGAACCAGAAGTCTCGTTACCACGTTGAGGACAAAGTCTTTTCGTTTGGCTCGAAACGGTCCGACGCAAGGGTTTGAACTGTGAGGTTTGAAGTTATGTCCGAAGGTTCTATGGGATTGGCTTATCAAGTATTTACATAGGTGTGTGGATGGGGGGCGCGTGGAAACCTCTGTGTGGAAGGCATGTGGCATGAGCTGCAGTACTAAAACAGACACACCACATCCCTAGCCGCACTGAACGGCACCACAGCGGGTGATCCGAAAGCAGAGTTTATCATCGCGTCTTCCGGCTAACAAAGTTGACGTCGTCGTCGTCGTTGTCTTCGTTGTCGTCCCCATCCCTCCAGGGCCAGAATAGCCGCGGCCTAGCAAATGCGCGCCTTTAGAGGTCGCGTGCGGTTTTCGGTTTGGCTTGGACATGATCGTGGCTGTGAGCCGGGGATGATGATGATCATCTTAGTATTATGAGGCTAACAAACCGAGCTGCTGGCCAATGGTCAGCATCCATTATGCAGCATGCTGGCGGCGCAGCAGGCGCAGCCCGCGGACGCATGGAAATCGGGCTCTGCATATCTACGCATGCGTCGCTTCTTTCTCCCCTCTCTCACCTACCGTCCGACGAGGTCTCTATCCTTCATCGTCACGCCGTGCCAGCTAAGTATTCCCGGACGATATGGCCGAGGCCTTTGCAGCCCTTGGCATTGCGGCCAACATCTTCCAGTTCCTGGAACTGGGCCTCAAGACCACGAGATCCATCGTCGCAACGTATCGGAGCGTCGACATAGACGGATTGGCGCAGCACACGGCCGACCTTAACTCGAGTGCTTCCGACTTCAGAAGACAGTGCGCCCAATTAAAGAGCGACATGGAAATTGCAAAGAACAAATCCTTGATAGCTCTGCTCACCAGATGCGTCGACACGGCCAAGAATATCAACGAGGAGATCCATAGTCTGAAGATCCCAAAATCTAAGCGCGGCAAAACATGGTCCCGGTTATGGTTCGGACTGAAAGCTTCCTGGAGAAGCAATAAGATCGAAGGCCTCCAAGCGGATTTAGTCGATATAAGAGGGGAAATATGCTTCGGGCTACAAGAGATCATCTAGTGAGCTTCCTTCGGACGTTACTCTCGGATGTTTACTCATGCGGTTCTCTATCCTTTACCGTCCAACCTGGTCTCTACCTACCCTTCATCGTTTGACCAGGCCTCTGTCCGTCATCGTCCTGACCGTCTACTAGTGAACAACAGAAATCCCTGTCAAACTCATTGGGTTCTCTCGGAGTGGTTTCAACAGGATGGAATACAACCACGACACAGAGACTCGATGACGTGGCCAAGCAGATCGAAGGTCTCCTTACCTCTCATGAGGCTTCGGGGACGGCGGCCAATGATAATGATCGTCAGTATTCTGAGCTGGCTTCCGCCTTGAAAAGGTTCGCAAGCGAGGCGAGGGACCACGGTCTTCTTGACGCCATTCTCAAGAGTCTACACTTCGCCCAGATTAAGGAGCGGCAAAACGACATCCCTGTCGCGCACAAGAACACCTTCGAGTGGGTGTTCCGGAATGATTCCACGACAAACTTTCCAGCTTGGCTGCGCGGTTCCAGCGGCCTTTTCTGGATCACTGGGAAGCCTGGCTCAGGAAAGTCAACGTTGATAAAGTTCATCATGAGCCACCCGAAGACTATCCAGCTCGCCAAGGCTTGGGCTGGACAGAAGCGACTACTCCTCATCAGCCACTTCTTCTGGTACGGAGGCACCACAATTCAACAATCTCAAGAGGGCCTCTTGAGAGCCTTGCTGTTCCAAATCCTTGTCAATTACCCAGAACTCGTTTGTGATCTGTTCCCGAAAAGATACAAAGAGCCCTTCAGGTATCTGGAGTCTTGGAGCTTAGAGGAGCTCTTGGCCGCTTTTGAAGCTATGAGAGGGCTTTCGGACCCTCCATTCTACTTACTCATCTTCGTGGACGGACTTGATGAGTATCTCGGCGAGAAGAAGGGGTTGACGAAGTTCCTCCGCGCTGTGGCAGAGCCAACGAACATCAAGGTCTGTTGCGCGAGCCGTCCTTGGCCAGAGTTTCAGAAGGCTTTCGGAGGCAGCTCGGCCCAAATCCAAATGCACAACCTTACAAGAGACGACATGCGACTTTACGTTCGGGAAGAGCTGGAAAGCGACGAGCTATTCCGGGAGATCCAGTCATCGGGGGATTCCCAAGCACTAGCGCTTGTCCATTCCATTTCTGAGAGGGCCGAAGGCGTCTTCTTTTGGGTTTTCCTCGTCGTCAAGTCTCTCCTCAAAGGACTGAGCTACAATGACAACCTGGAAAGCCTGCAGAAGCGGATACTGGAATTCCCTAAAGATCTTGAAGATTTCTTCCAGCGAATGGTCGACTCTATAGACGGGGTCCACCGGCAGAGAGTGCATGATGTGTTTGAAGCACTCCTTATGGCCAAAGCACCTCTGCCGCTCTACGTCTTCCTCGCTCAGGAGAAACTAGAGGTTCTCAGACAGAATTGGGTGAGGAACTCAAAGTCAAAGGAGCGGCAGAGCCAACGCTATAGCCCTGATACACATATTTCAAGCACCTTCGAAGGTGGGAAAAGAGGATCTCCAATCTATCGAGGAGAGATCAGCTTCGAAGATGACTTCAGCCGACGGGCACTGGACTTGCTTCCATCCTCAGATCATATGCGCGAGTACAAGAATACTTTGCTATGGCAATGTTGTGATCTTGTAGAAGCACGGGATGCCTTCGGAAAGCCTCCGGAGAAGAAGGTTTCAACAGATTGGGACCCAGTCGACTTTATCCGAATCCGCTTTCTACATCGGACCGTCATTGAGTTTCTTCAGCAATCAAATCAATCGTTATCGAGTGCAACTGACCATCCAGGTTTTCCGCGCTATATTTACGCCAAGTCGTTCCTTGAAATCGCTCTGTTCGACTCGAGTCCAAAAATAGTGGCCTTCCAGTACATCTTGAGGTTTATTCATGCTGTTCAAGAAACCGAAACTGATATTGGAGGATCGACCGATGATGGGTACCAAATTCTCGACTTGTGCCGCAGCATTCAGGATCACATACTTGAGCATGAAATCGAAGAATGGAGGCCAGCCTTAAAACTCTTATCTTGCGTGCAGGCCCAAGTATTAGTCCGGAAGCACGAATGGGAGTCAGCAGTCGCTGTTTCCGAGAGCCATGGATTTTCTCATCTTTACGACGACGAGAATAACGCCAGGATCCTCGCGGATATTCTCAAAGGTGCCGAGGTCATAGATATTGGAGACTTCGTAACGCCAATTGCGTCGAAAATCATTGACTTGGACTTGCTGAGGGGCCTTCTCTGTTTGGATGGGTTCAAAAGGCACATCTCGCCCAAAACATCAGGGATCTCAGTGCCATCCAAGGTATCAGCGTGGGGGTCTTTCGTGACAAAACTTTGCCAGGACAAGTACTTCCATTCGCCAAATGTGTTTCAGGCTTGTCAAGTCCTGATCCGGCACGGTGCTGCAAGAGAGGTGACATTCTCCGGATCAACCGGAACGCACCCAAGAGATGTCATCCCTGCTTTCCGAGAACACTCGGTCTTTTCTGCACATGAGGTTGCGGCCCTGGAAGGTCTCTTTCCCCGAGAGACCATCACACGCAAGACGACAGGAGCGGTGAAGGCAAAGCGGAAGAGACGGCGCAAGGGGAAGGGCATACAATCCCCTGCTGCTGAGGGCCGACAGTGACGAACGACAGTGACGAACGACAGTGATGGACGACAGCGAAAAGTAGCAGCAGCAGAAACAACAATACTATTTGCTTGGCGATGAGTTGTTCCTTTGAAGAACCCAGGAGATCACGTGATCGCTCCTATGTTCATCAAGGTTGTCTGCCGCGAATAACCGGGCCGAACTTTTCTGCCGCTAGGGCAGCGACATCTTGATGCAATCGCCTTTCGCGACACAAACCGCCCACCTCCGCGATCAAGCGCATCCTGCCGACTCTCGACTTCTTTCCATTCGCACTCATCCAAGAATCGCGTAATGTCTCTGGAACATTCACGAGACCCCTGCCCCTGGGTCGTCCTGAACGACTTTGGGGGAGCCTTTGCGATGGGGGTAAGTCCAGCGGCGCAAACGCCCCCACGAACCAGCTGTTGCTGTTCAGTGAACTGACTTCCTTTCCTCCAGGCTGTCGGTGGCGCGGTATGGCACGGCGTGAAAGGGTTTCGCAACAGCCCGTACGGCGACCGACGGATAGGCGCCATCACGGCAATCAAGATGCGCGCGCCCGTGCTGGGCGGCAACTTCGGCGCCTGGGGCGGGATCTTCAGTCTGTCCGACTGCGCGGTCAAGGGAATAAGGCAAAAGGAAGACGCGTGGAACGCGATTGGCGCAGGCTTCATCACCGGAGGCTGTCGCGATGAGGGGCGGGTTCCGGGCGGCGCGGAACGGTGCCATCTCGTGCGCGCTGTTGCTCGGAGTGATTGAGGGCGTGGGAATCGGATTTCAGAAGATGATGGCGGGCAGTACGAAACTGGAGGTGAGATTCCCGTTCCATGCCATTCCCTTGTGCGATTCGGAATGCTAACGATCTTTGCGATAGCTCCCTGGGGCACCCGCCGCATCCGAACACCAGCTTGCATGAGGACTGCCAGTCCCTTCTTGTTTCCAACACTGTACCACTACTAGCGATTGTCTTTGAAACGACTTGACGAATCTCCACTCTACGAAATGTATAATACTGTAAAAAACACAAAAGGCGTTGAGAGCACACTTCATTTCTGGGATGGGGCGCCCGCCTGGCAGCAGGCAGGGCGGCGCGGAAGAGCACGCGCAAGAAGAACAAGATTTGATCTAGATAACTGAAGAAATGTTACGGGGCTTGTGCTTCCCCCGGGTCTTCGCTGTCTCTCGGTTGTGTGTCAAATGCTGTCCATTAATCTATAGACCTAGAGGGGTATTCCCTGGGCTTCCTTTTCCCATCCCGACGCCGAAAACTCCAGTGTCATGGCCTGTGCCTCGTTATAACCGTATGCTCATCAAGTAAAGAGGTGAAATCGTCGACGTTTAGGCAGACGGGTCCGCCTTGGGAACGCTGGGGAGCTCTGCCGCGATGGCCTTGGCTTCCTCCGTCTCCTGCTTGGAGGGCCCGGCGGGAGCCTCCTCGGGAGCGGCCGAGTTGTCGTTGGGAGGGAAGAAGAGACTGTTGTCGTGGTTAGCAACAGATAATAAGGGACGACGTGGGGTAAGACGCACGGGAGGGCCTCGTCATAGGCCTTGACGTCCTTCATCTCAAAGGTGCAGAAGACCACCTTGTCCAGCCTGCTGCCATACTCCCCGTCGAGGAACTCCCGGACGACGTCGGCAGCGACGGGGGCGGCCTCGCGGCTGGGGTATCCGTAGACGCCGGTGCTGATGGCGCTGAAGGCGATGCTGCGGCAGCCGTTCTGGACGGCGAGCTCGAGGCTGGTCTTGTAGCAGCCCTTGAGCTTCTCCTCGGAGGACTCGGGCGCGAGCTCGTCGTAGACGGGGCCGACGGCGTGGATGACCTTCTTGCAGGGGAGCTCGTAGGCGCCGGTGATCTTGGCGGAGCCGGTAGCGCAGCCGTTGAGACCGCGACACTCGTTGAGCAGGCCCGGGCCAGCGCCGCGGTGGATGGCGCCGTCGACGCCGCCGCCGCCCATGAGGCTCCTGTTGGCAGCGTTGACGATGGCGTCGACGCCGAGCTTCGTGATGTCGCCGCGGATGACGGCAACCTTCTGGTTGTGGGAGGCGTTGGCGGGGTAGAAGGGCTTCGTGGGGGCAGAGAGCTTGCCGAGCTTGTAGAGGAGCTCGACGGTGGGGATGTCGGCAACAGCAATGACGGCCATTTTGGCGGCTTGTCGGACTGGCATAGGCTTCTTTGTGGGATTAGTAGCGTTGTTCGGTTTCGTCGCAGGCTTCGGTCGGGATTGCTGAGGTTGTGGTGACAAAGGAGCGGCCGGTCGGAAGCAGGACAAGTGAGAGCCCATGACGAAAGATGCGCCCCGCACTGAGGCACCCCTGCGGCTTGGGAGCTTGGGCTTATCGGTGCTTGTTGCTTATCGGTTCTTATCAGCTTATTGGAGTGTCGTGGAAGAGGTATGCGGATAATTGCAGGAAACACAGGAAGCAAGAAGTTGCTTTATACCTACTGAGAATAAGCCCGCTTTTCTTTGAAAATGTCTCAATAACGTCACAAGAAGTCTAGTGACTGAGATGTTTTATTCTTCTATCAAAGTAAATTTAGGGAGAAGAGCTTTTTTTTTGGTCTAGCAGCCACCTGCCCGCATCGCTGCTGCCTTACCTGGAAAGCTCAGTGGCTTGCTGACCTAAGGCAGCTACCTACCTAGTAGGTAGCCCCTCCACGCTGAAGGTCTTATCTGTCATTCCGCCTTATCTTATCAGTCCTAGCCCATTGACCTGTGTTCCTCGCCCCTCATTGTCCGGATCGAGTTGAGTCATCCCCGCCGTAAAAGAGGTGTTGCCCCGCCACCACAATCGCACATTTTCGACAGCCTCAGCCTCCTTACGACCCCAATTGAACCGTCCAGGCGACCCAAGTGACGACACGATACCTACGACATACCTGAACCTTGAATCCCAACGCGCGATTAAATACAGACACCATGGCGGACGCACCAGCGGATCCCACCGCCAAGCTGGCCGAGTCGACGGCTAAGCTTCAGCTCGACGAGGAGACGGGCGAGATGGTCAGCAAGGGCGAGCTTAAGAAGAGAATGGCTAAGCGCGCGAAGAAGGCTGCCACTGAGAAGGCCAAGGCTGCGAAGGACGCCGCTGCGAAGGCTGCTGGCGCTGGCGATAGCAAGCCCAAGCCTGCTCCCAAGCCCAAGACCGAGGAGGTTGTCCTGGACCCCCAGGCCATGTTCAAGCAGGGTTTCCTCGAGGAGGTCTACAAGGAGAGGCCGTCCGAGAACGTCGTGACGCGATTCCCCCCCGAGCCCAACGGATAGTATGTCTTCCTCCGCCGCCCTCAGCTCGTGTCACGCCACTGACAGCCCCGTTGTTTGCACATCGGCCACGCCAAGGCCATTGCCGTCAACTTCGGATTCGCCAAGCACCACGGCGGCGTCTGCTACCTGAGATACGACGACACGAACCCCGAGAAGGAGGAGGAGAGGTATTTCACTGCGATCGAGGAGATGGTCCGCTGGCTTGGATTCACCCCCTACAAGATCACCTACTCGAGCGACAACTTCCAGAAGCTGTACGACCTGGCCGAGAAGCTGATTACCTTGGAGAAGGCCTACGTGTGCTACTGCAATGGTAAGCAGCCACGGTACACCCGGCGAGTATCATTTACTGACGTTCATTTATAGACACCGAGATCAAGCTCCAGCGAGGCGGAGAGAAGGGCGCCACCCCCCGATACCGATGCGAGCACGCGAACCACACCGTCGACGAGAACCTCCAGAGGTTCAGGGATATGAGGGACGGAAAGTACAAGCCCAGGGAGGCTTTCCTCCGCATGAAGCAGGATATTACCGACGGCAACCCCCAGATGTGGGACTTGGCGGCGTACCGCATCAAGACCGACACCCCGCACCACCGGACCGGCTGGGACTGGAAGATCTACCCTACGTACGACTTCACGCACTGCCTGTGCGATAGCTTCGAGGGAATCACCCACTCCCTGTGCACAACGGAGTTCGTCCAGAGCCGCGTGTCCTACGAGTGGCTCAACAAGACCCTCGGCGTCTACGAGCCGATGCAGCGCGAGTACGGCCGTCTGGGTATCACCGGCACCGTGCTCTCCAAGCGCAAGATTCTCAAGCTGGTCGAGGAGAAGATTGTCCGCGGCTGGGACGACCCCCGTCTGTACACCCTGATCGGTATCAAGAGGAGAGGTGTCCCCCCCGGTGCCATTCTGGACTTCGTCAACGAGCTCGGCGTCACCACCTCCGTTTCCGTCATCCAGATTAAGCGCTTCGAGCAGACGGTGCGCAAGTACCTCGAGCGCACCGTCCCCAGACTCATGATGGTGCTGGACCCCATCCCCGTTGTCATTGAGGATGCTGAGCCCACCGACGTGGAGCTCCCCTTCTCGCCCAAGGACCCCAAGATGGGATCGCACACGGTCAAGTTCACGCCGACCATTTACATCGACCGCGCCGACTTCCGCGAGGTCGACAGCAAGGACTACTTCCGCCTCGCGCCCAACAAGACGGTCGGCCTGCTCAACGCGCCCTTCCCCATCAAGGCCACGTCCTACACCAAGGACGAGACCACGGGCAAGGTCACGGAGATCCGCGCCGTGTTCGACAAGGAGACGAAGAAGCCCAAGGCCTTCATCAACTGGGTCGGCACCGAGGGCTCCAAGAAGGTCGAGGTCCGCGTCCACAACTCGCTGTTCAAGAGCGAGAAGCCCGACGACGCCGAGGGCGGCTTCCTCAACGACATCAACCCCGAGAGCGAGGTCATCTACCCCGAGGCCATCATCGAGAGCGGCTTCGACGAGGTCAAGCGCCGCGCGCCCTGGCCCGAGGCGGCCGGCGAGAGCGAGCTCGGTAAGGGCGGACCGGAGAGCGTGCGCTTCCAGGCCACCCGCATTGCGTACTTTGTAAGTGATCACCCGTGTAAATGTGTGACGATCGAACAGCGCTAACACAGCTGCAGGCTCTCGACTGCGACAGCACCGACGACAAGATCATCCTCAACCGCATCGTGTCGCTCAAGGAAGATGCGAACAAGAACTAGGACGGAAAAACAGCGTTTTGGCAGGCTGGGTAGGGTGCTTTAGGAGTTGCATGATTAGACGGCGGGTCAATACCAAGCAAAAATCCACAAACGGTGGTGAATGGGCGTGTTTGCTATTTGTTAGCCAGGGTCGTCATCAATACTAGTGACTGATTCACTGTGCCTATCGTGTCGGTGGGCCTATTTCAGTCGACGAGCGACGTCGAGGCCGTCTCTGAACTCGCTTCATCTACACCACATCCGGCACCCACATTCAATATCCACTTTCCAAGATGAAGCTTTTCAGGTGTCTCCAGCCTTTAATGGCACTCTCGACGGTAGGATGTTCAGCATTTGGCGTAGTAGCACCACATTCGGCTCCGACATCACCATCCGCACCCCTCGGCTTTTACACACCGCAAGGCGAAATGGCGACAGCAGCCCTTCGACCACGAGACGTAGCCGGAGACACTTGCCCGAAGAACACAGGTCCGCAAACATCGCTCCTCCCCCGTCAGGCACGAGTCAGCCGAGTGACTAACAAAACCGCAGAGATGTGCCACCTCCCGCGCAACTGGAACTGCTGCCCCGCGTCCCAGCCGTGCTGCGGGCCGGGCTGCTGCGCCGAGGGCACGCGCTGCGTGGACCCGGTGTTCGGGAAGTGCTGCCCGGCGGGCAAGAGGCTCTGCGGCGCCGGGGCGTGCGTGTCCGGGGAGTGCTGCGGCGCGGGCGGGTGCGAGGAGGGCAGGCGGTGCTGCGGGGGGAGGTGCTGCCGCGAGGGGGAGGGTTGCGACTACGGGCGGCGGTGCGTTAGCATCGGGGGAGGGGGGGAGGATGTCGAGGGGTGCGCTGGGAGGGTGCCGGTGGGAGGAGTTATTGGTGTTGTTGTTGTTGCTGCTTGGGTTGTTCGGATGGGAGGTTAGGATGATGATTACGGTCCTTTGCTGAGTTGAGTGAGTTCGGGAACGGAGTTTATGGGGTTTCTACTTTGCTCGATGCAGGGTCTTTGGGTCTGAGATTTCCTGAGGTGTAAGATGGGTTGCAATCATCTATCCCATTGCCAGCTGCAGGGACTTTTTGTCCGAAGTTGACTCGAGTTCTTCATTTTGCCCGGGATATGCGAGTCGCGGCGGCCTGATCGCGTCATTTAGACTTCAAGGCCATCTCCGTTGACGGCCCTGGTCGGGATTTGAAGGACAGCTCCGGGGGACTGATGACATGGCATACCCGGCGTCGCAACATTAGGGCGCCAGCGGGATTGTCGGACTCTGGGCAAAAGTCGGTGAGGCAGGCTTGCTTGCTTATCTAAACTCGGCACCGTCAAAGTTACCTTGAAGCTCGTTGATGAGGGGGACTTGGCAAGAGTCGCAAGTTCGAGGACCCGGTTAACCTGAAGCCCTTGGGGTGACAGATTGGTTGATCAATCGGAACTTTGATAGAGTTCTTTTCCCTCTCTTTCTCTCTTTTCAATCACAGACAGAAGCTTATTGGAGAATTTCCGATCCTTGTTATTCGAGTCTCAATTACCGGGACCTGCGGAATTATTCAGCACTCTAGAAAGCTTTTGCTCATAGAGGAACTTGCTGGGAGAAGCTGTCACTCAAGAAAATGGGGATCGGCGAGGGTTTGGGGAGGCGATAGACTTTGGGCAGGCAGATTGGCCTAATCACATCGCAATTTCGGATGGGACGTCTAAGAAAATTGCTTCGAGAACAGCTGGATATCGGCACAAAAACGACGAGAACGAACACATGGAAAGATGTAGGGGTCCTTTCGGACGGAGGTTTCCATCAGGGAGGAGCATCCGACTCTCCGGCCCAGTGTCCCGGCGAGTCGTGGGCTCTTCAGGCCGGCCGGATAACGTTAATCGGGGCGCCCGGGTTGCGAGTGGGACCGTGCGTTACAGCGAGGTTGGTTCTGGCCGCCCCGAGAATGGAAAAAAAAATAAAAAAAAGTGTTGGAGGGGAAGAAGAGCAATTGCCCATTCAGTGAGGCGGGTGAGTCTGATTCGTGGCCCGCCTGATAGGGCGTGGGCTGCTTTGCTTTACCGACTGAGCCAATCATCGTCTGCGAAATCTTCAGTAGTGGGCGCTATAGCGGATCCAGGCAAAAGTGGCGCCGCCCTTGCATGGATGACACTGGGGAAGGGGCCCCTGGCAAAATGTTGCCCATGGTGTTCTTCCTAAAATCTTTTCTTTTCTCTTCGGTTTTGTTGCGGTTTTGCTTGTGATTTCCGTCTCTGTTCCAAACCTTTCGAGAGAGGTGTCATCTGAGGACATTGCACGAACATCTGCAGGCAAATTACTCGTGGTACGAAGAAAGAGGGGGGATACCTGATCTTTTAGGCGAACAGCTTCTCTGTGTAGGGGAAAGTGAGTGAACAGCAGCAACGCCAAGATTGGAACTTTGGCAGGATGGATGGACCCTTTACATGGCCTCGCCCCTTGCAAACTGCGCCGCAAGGAAAAAGACCCTTGGAGGGCCGGCCCAGCTGGTACGGAGGAGGGGAGGGGGCCCAACGCCCGGCTCATTAGCAGGCAACAGGTTGGGAGACCGCCCACGTGCTAGCTTGAGATGGGCAATTAGTGGACTTTTGTGACTGTTGGTTTGGCTGTGATTGCTGTGTCGCGATGCAATTTGTGGTGTTTGACCGGCTAGTCTGTACGGATACCTAGACATGGGTCGTTGGGGGATTACGGAGACTGGCTTTGCTGCTTACTGTGGTACCATCGACAGCAGGCAGCCGCCCATCTCGTTTCGGTGTCACTTTTTTCTCTCGTCTTTTCCTCTCTCTCCCTCGGCCTCCGCAGTGGTTATCATCTTCTGTCTGCTCTGTATCCGTTGAGTTGCCGTCGCTTGTGTTGGTGCTTCCCGTCCATGTCTTATTGCGCCCAGCCTGTTGCCCCCCCTTGCCCCCCCTCGCTCCATCCGCCTATCGTTCGCTCCTGCCTTTCCTTCGACTGTGTTGTCTTGGCCTCCCTTCCGACCCATCCCCATTGCGCCTTCCTTTTTTCGTCGCGCTGCTGCTCCTTCCCTCCATCGTCGTGTGCCAATGTCTCCAGTAAGAGCTTAGCCTTCCACTCGTTCCTTCCCTCGCGTGCGTACCTGCCTCGGTACCTGCTATACCTGGTAGTGATAGTCCGCCTTGGCTCGCTTGTCCCCATCTAGGCAGTCGAGGCTTAAGTCCTGCGCTTTCCCTTTCTGCAGCTTCGACGTTTGTCGCTTTTCTTTCCCTTTTCTCTCTGCCTTGGCTTATCGTTCGTGATCCTTTCCCGTGTCCTCTCCGCCAACTTCCACGCATCCTTCTCTCACATCCTCGAATTTCCGTCCAACAATTCGCTCACACACACCTCGTCGGTATCGCATTGCGCCTTTCTCGAATCCCCCTGCCTGATCTTACCACCCCCCGCCTGGTAAGCAGCAGTAGCACCATCCGACGACGTCGTCCACCGTTCTTCCCTGGTCCTCGCGCAAATCCATCCGGTCTCAGTACCATCCCTTTGGGCGAGCCTGCGCGGCCTCCTCCTCCGCTTCACGCGAAACTCGCCGGCCAATCCCTTGCCCTACAGCGGTCTTCCCTCCACCGTCGCCGGCCTCCACGCAATCCCAAATTCCCTCCGGTGTCTTCAGCCCTTTTCAACGGCGCATCGAACGCTCGACATTGGGCCCGAAGCCGCGATATCCCCGCCAGCACCACACTTTAAGCTCGGCGCGTTGCGACGCCCCCCTCCCTCATCGGCGCGATCAACAGCCCCCTCCCATCACCGCAGAAGCCGCAGCCTAGTCCGAGTGCCACCGTCGCCCTATCCCGCTGACGCTGCCGTTACCGATTGTCACGTCGCATCAGACTGTGATACTCCTCAGATCCTGGTCAAGCCACCTTTGGCCCTCTCCTCGACCCCC
The DNA here is from genome assembly GCA_030770045.1 of Colletotrichum brevisporum. NCBI lineage: Eukaryota > Fungi > Ascomycota > Sordariomycetes > Glomerellales > Glomerellaceae > Colletotrichum > Colletotrichum brevisporum. The sequence goes on along the minus strand of JAUGSI010000001.1, from coordinate 8,834,362 downwards.
AGCACCTGCCTCCCGTGGCCCCCCATTCCGACTAGCATTCGCCTAGGAAATTCGACCGGCCCCTAAGAGTTCTCAGTGCAAGGGCGCCTTTCCTTGCCCGCATCCCGGCCATTGGGCGTATCGTGCGTGTGTCGAGCTTCCGCGGGAACACCCTGACCAGACCGGACCAGACCATACCACCTGGCCAATAATAGAAACGGGGGTGCTAGTAACGAATAATACCCATTTCCGTTAAGTAGGTTAGCCATGCCGCCTCTGTCGAGCTCGCCGCCTCCAATTCTCGCCATCACGGCAACCTTCCTGCAGCTGCTCGTCCAACACCTGCCACGGCCCGTTCGCGAAATCCTCCACAAGGCCCACTACTACATCTCGCGCTTTTTTGCCGCCGTTGCCTCCTCTGCTTTCGTTGTCTGGCTGCATTCGACGATCCCGGCAAAGATGCACCGGCCGCTGGGCTTCTCGGCCGCCGTGGTCGCGCTGTTCCTCATCTTCGGCCTGCCCGTGATCCTCGCGCAGGGCGAGCCGTTCCATTGCTACCCGTATCCGCCCGCCGACTCGCTCTCGAGCCCGTTCATCACGTTGCAGCCGCACTGCTGCAAGGGCACGATTGACAACAAGCTGAGAGTCGGCACGTACTGTGAGCCTGCGAACGGAGGCAAGTACAAGACCAAGTTCGGCCAGGACTTGGGAACGTGCGGGATAGGCTGGCAGGATGCCTGTTGCATGCGCATGGTAAGTCAACACCAGAGCAACACCTCCGCAAGTATGACGATCGAAAAACAAAAACTAAGAAGTTGCGTAGCATTACCCGCCCGAGATCAAGCGTCCCGCAATGTCATACTGCGATGCGGGGTACCTCGTCAAGGCCGAATCGAAAAACATCATCGATGCGCGCAGCTATAAACCCGAGAACTATGGAACCTGAGGAGCGAATTCGATGAAAATACCCCGAAGTTGGTTGGGAGTTGATCTTGCTGTTCCAAGCCTCGTCGGTCAGCACAGGTGCGAATTGGCAGCGGAAGGGAGAACCGAGTTGAACCAGCAAGCCCACGAGGACCCAAACTCGAAGATTCGCGCTGTGAGGCGCCAATGGGAGGACCTCAGCGAAGCGAGTCATAGAACGCTCCTACGAAGCCAGCGAACTGCCCTGCTCATGCAGCGGTTTGGGGAGCGCTCCAAAGGACCGCGACGCAAGACTAGGATGACAACGACGAGAGGCCGCCCAGCGGCAACCTAAAACACTTTCACCTGCGCATCTACCCACCACCACCACTCTATGGCCACGAATTTTGGCAAGGCAGAGGCATTTGGCGTTTTGCGGGGTCCCATGAAGCATGTTACGACGGCACGACGGTTACGGTCGCTCTTGTTGGAAACGAAAAAGGGAGAGACGGGCATTCGCATTATATACCCAAGGCGACTGATTATTGCATTTTGGTTTTTTAACATGTTCGCCAAGCGGACCAGCATCCTATCTTGTACAACACTCGAGGACAAGCACTGCCAGGGACCTTTGGTGATTAGACGATGAGGGACGAGAAGGGACCACGCGAAACATGGCGGACGGCCCTACGCCGTCAATGAATACGAGGAGGTAGATTTCGCCTGTTGTAATATTGTTAGCCACCTCCCGCTAGGTTGTCTATTAATCCGATCTCCGCAATACGGAGGAGTTTACGTCGCTTGCAACGAATATGACGAGTCTTGATCCTGCCCGCCGGACGACTACGCCCGATCACCGATGGGGTGGTCATGGCGCAGGCGAGCTGGGCAGAGAGCAATGTTGGAACGAACGCATGATGACGAGTCAGCGAAGCTGCTCTCTTTCGTCTGTCTTCAACGAAAGTGGGAAGGGAGGTCACTGCTCGGGCTGATGAGCTGATGAGTCCAGGATGGTGTACGCGCGTTGAGTTGGGCTGGGCTGGGCTGGTCCGACCTCCGACTCCCGTCCACGCCCGACCGAACTTGGGGCGGGGGGGCGAGGCCTTCGCGGGGTCATTTGGAGTTGTTCGGCTTGCACGTGTTTCCATCGTTTACCACCAGCGAGGGGCAATTCGGGATCCCGGCTGGCCATGCAGGTGAGAGCAAGAACGGCCTCTCTACGGCGGAAGGATCGGCCGGCTCGGGCGGTCGGCCGTGTCACCCGGTCAGTCAGTCAAGTGGGCGATAAACCCCAATCGCAACGCGCAGCCGCGGTCGCGATGGGAAATACGCGTCAGACAAATGGACTAGCACGGCGCAGAAAAGGCCGGAGAGAGGCAGGTGTGGCAGAGCAACAGCACCGCCCCAGCTCCTAATGAGAGGCGGAGGCGGCCGGAGAGGTTGCCGGGTCATCAGCAGCGCGGGCAATGGCCCCGCACAGACCGTCCCGCTCCCGTTGTGGAGTCGCGTCGGGTTGCAGCGGCAGCCCGTCGGATAAACTGTGGGGTCGACACGGAGAAGCTTAACAAAGTTTGTCCCGTTTCACATGTTCCCCTTTCGGAACGCCTCAGACGCCCCCGAGGGGTTTTTTTGGGGGGGGGGGGGCTGTTTGTTTGTTCACTGAGGCCAAACACCCAAACATCGCCCCTGACTCTCTTGCTGGAGCGTGTTCCCTGACTCTCGACCATGACTGGATTGCTACACCGTGGGTGAACGCGATTGAGCGAATACCAGTCAACGTCGTGGACTGGCACCCAACCGATTAAATTGGAAACCGAGTGGTCTTCTAGACGTCGAATGCGACCTGAGATTCGGCCGCTGCTTCCCTGCTAGCTGCAGATCCCCTCCCCCCCACGTTGCACTCCGCCCTTCCCGAGAGAGACGGGAGTCTCCCGTTCCTGAATTGAATGGCAGGTCTATCCATCATCAGTGGTGAAGCCTGGGGGGCCAGTCAGAGCAGCGGCAGAGCCAGAGAGAGAGAGAAGAGGAACAAGCAAGACGTCGTTCGAAACCGGGGTCTGTGACACTCTGTCACACAAGCCGCCACACGCGGCAGTTTCACTGGTCCCAACTGGGACTGGCTGGTCAAGGGGGCTCTATGGCTTGTTCACGCTTATTCCCACCTCACACTGTTGCTTGCTCTACCACTGCAGTCTACAGTGTGTTTTCCTATCTCTTTCTCTCTCTCTGTTTAAGTTGTCCCCTCCGCTGTTCCGTCTCCATGGACGGTTCATGGTAGTCTCCTCTCGTTACCGCAGAAACTCTCTCTCTGGGTTCACCACTAGCTGGCTAACCATCCTGCCATGGGTTAATTACCCCATCTACTACTAGCACCATAGTCTCGGTACCATGGTATCGTCCAGCCTCAACCACGGCGCCCGGCCTACCTGTTTCTGAAACTCGTCCGGGCTGCTCCCCTCCCCTCCCAACCCAAGCCTCTGCCCTGCGTCTGCTGTCCCTGCAGTTTGCTCTCCTCGGCTGTTGCCTCTCTGTCTCTCTCTCGCTTTCGCTGATGCGGCCAAGCGGCGCCCGCCCGGCCCTTGTCGTGTTAGGCCCCCCCGCCATTTTGGGACGAAGAGGTGACAGAACCACACTAGTAGTAGTACTCAGATTATCCTAGACGGACAGACGGTAGACAAGACAAGAGACAGCGCGAACAGGCACGAGGAACGAACGCCGAGGTGACAGGAGACAGCAGACAAGACAGCTCGGCAAGGCGACTTTGGCAGGCAGGCAGGCCGTGACTCCTGTCCGCCACTCCTCCTCCTCCTCCTCCCCGCCTGCGCTCGTCCTTTTTTTCCTCAGTCTGTGGTGGTCGATGAGGCGTATTCGCTCTATTTCCTTTTCCCATACACTTGACACCTCCACACACATTATGCTTCTCCCCCTCTCCTCTTCTCGTTAATATCACTCGAATCCTATGATCGTCCTCCATCCGCGGAGCAGATATTACTGAACGAAAATATCGGAGCAAGGCCCTTCCCTTCCTCTGCCCATCCCGGCTCTCTACGTTCCTTTCTCCCCTTGACGTCCTCCCGGGATTGTTAGTGTCCATCCTGTCCCGACCCGACGAACCCTTGTCCCGTCGGCTCTCATTCGTCCCCAGGACTGGTTTCCGGCAGAAAAGAAGGTAGACCTGGGAAGATCTCCCATACCCATCCTTCTTTTTCTTTCATGCGCAAATCTCGCGCCTGTAGGAAAGAGACGAGAGACTCGCATTCCCCCGTTAGGATAAACCAGGTAATACGCTGGTGGTCCGGCACTGTCGCCACTTGTCAGATCAGATAGATCTCCCTCCCATCCTCCCCCCGACGACCTACCCAGTCCACGCGGCTCCTCCTCTCAATCTACTCGCAACAAGCGCGCGCTCCCGGCGGATCGACAAGCACCCTACATCGATCCCTTCCGTCTTTTGTTTCTCGCTCCGCCCTCTCCTCGAGAAACAAAACAATATCCGTCCTTGAGCGATCGACACGATACACACGCACATCAACCACACGAGAGACACACCAACTGTGCCTAGGGCGACGATGAACATCCGGTGACCGAGGGCCCCCGCCGCCTTTACCACTTATTCACCACCCTCGTCCTCCACCTCCCTGATATCATCAGTTCCAAGACCCGACGATCCAACAGTCCATAGCACGGGGGACGTTATATGGCATCCGAGGCTCGGGCCAGGGCCAACGTGCCCCGCAAGGGACCGAGGCAGAGCACCAACGGCATGGACTCGTACCACCGCTACGTCGCCGAGGCCACCAGCACCAACATGCCGCACCGCGGCGGCGGCGGCAGCAGCGGCGGCGCCGACGTCCTCGCGAGGCCGTACACCGGCCACTCGCGCTCCTTCAGCACCCCGCGGCCGTCGACGATGGGGCACTCGACGTCCTCGGGCGCCAGCGACGACGACGACGAGGAGGCAGACGCCGTGGCCACGCAGATGCTGACCGTCCCCGAGATCATGGTCACCAGCCCCTCGAAGCCGACCACGCCGGGGCCGAGATACTCCCTCACACCGAAGCGGAGCAACTTCCCGCCCGCGGCGAGGCTCGCCGTGCCCGCGATGCGGCCTATCACGCAGGGCCAACCGCTGATGCCGATACGACGATTACAACCCCTCCCCACAGGAGTCCCAATACCGCAAACGATACCGCAGCATCCGCCGCCGACGGCCGACGCAGACGACACGAGAAAGCGGGACGGCCTCCTCGACACGGAGCTCCCCTGGCGCCCGTTCTACCTCCAGCGGCGCATCCTCAGCTCCTTCGCCGTGCTCTTCGCGGGCCTGCTCATCACGGTCGAGGCGGTGCTGGACCTCTCCAAAAAGCGCGGCGGGCTCGGGTCGCCCGACCACGGGTTCCGGTACCTGTGGCAGTACGGCTCGGCCTTCATATTCACCTGCGTCGCCGCGCTGTGGGCGCGGCCGGAGCACCAGGCCAAGGCGGCCGCGCCGTGGATCCGCATGGCCCGGGGCCCGGCAAGCCCGGACCGCACGCTGCTGCTGGATTACGTGTCCATGTTCGAGCCGTGGACGGTCGTCAAGGCGGCCAGCAATCGCGACTGGCTGGTCGCTGCGGCGCCGGGCGTGGGCGTGACGATGAAGATCATCATCGTCGTCGCCGTCGCGCTCGTCAGCCCGACGTTCCAGGTCGTCACGGCCCGGGGCGCGAACCTGGTCCTGCAGAACGTCTTCGTCAACGACCCGGCCGGGTTGCGCTCCGCCGGGGCGCTGCCGTTCTTCACGATGGTCGGGCTGCAGACGAAAGGGCTGAACTTCCCGGACGGCACGTCGCGCGAGTTTGCGTTCCAGTCGTTCGCGTCCGCGTCGACGGCGACGACGACGGAGCTGGCGGCCGACGTCGAGGGCTTCGAGTCGGATATTGAGTGCGAGCCCGCGGCGCTGAACCTGACGGGGATACAGCTGATCCAGGCGTCCGACGCGCAGCTCAACGTCACCGTGTCGACGGCGGACTGTCTGCTGAGGCAGGAGATTGCCAACATGGCCGTCGTCGGGTTCACGCTGCCGACCTTCTTCATGGCCTTCCAGGCCGGGTCCTGCGGGAACTCCCCCGCGCCGGACGACGGGCGCGTGGTCGTCATGGCGGGGGCCATCACCGTCGACCCCGCGAGCGTGCCCGCCGGCGGCGACGTCTTCAACGTGCCCGTCTCCGGCGCCGTCGCCCGGTCCGCCGCGCTCGTCTGCCGGCCGTCGTACGCCCTGACGACCGTCCACGCCAGGAAGAACAACACGCAGCTCATCGCCATCGACCGCGCGCGCGGCGCGAGGAACCGCACGCTCGACCGGGTCCACCCCATGGACGTCGTGCAGGGCCACTTCGCGTCGTACCCGACCGACTCGCAGATCCTCGGCGCCATGCCGAGCGTCAACAGCCGCTACCCGGGCGTCGCCGTCGTCGCCTCGGACCCGGCCATGAACGCGGCCGTCGCGATGGAGGCCAAGGACAACGGCGTCCCGCCGATCGAGAGCCTGCTGCGGACGGACAACCTCACGCAGGTCGCGACCAGGTACTGGCGGCAGTACACGGCGCTCGTCGCGCGCAACTCGCTCATGGCCGAGGTCGCGGGGCCGCAGCAGCGCATCACCGGCACCGCCGTCGTCATCGGCGAGCGCCTCAACGTCCGGCCCATCCCGGCGCACCTGCTCTCGGGGCTGTTGGGCCTCGCGCTGGTGCTGACGCTCGCGGCGCTCGCCTTCGCGCCGAGGACGGGGTTCCTCCCACGCGATCCAAATACCATCATTAACATGGCCACGCTGCTCGCACACAGCCGCCAGCTCCTGCAGTGCCTCCGCGGGACGGGCGCCGCCGACACAGCTACCCTGCGCGAGAGGCTGCGCGGCGCGAACTACTACACGGGCGTCGAGCCGTATGAGAAGGCGTCCAAGGGCCTGGGGTACTTCAAGATCTTCGGCGGGAGCCCGCCGCCGCAGGACGTGCCGCCCGAGTTCGTCAACACGACGTCGCGCTGGACGCACCCGCTCGCGCTGAGCCCCTGGTCCCGGCTGGCGGCGGTGTTCACCATGGCGGGCATGATCATCTCCCTCGAGGTCGTGCTGCGCCTCTCCGAGGCCCGCAAGGGCATCACGACCGTCACGGCCAACACGGACCGGCACTTCCTCTGGACCACGGGGCCGGGCGTGCTGTTCGGGCTCGTGGCGATGTACCTGGCCGCCGCGGACCGCGCGACGCGGTGCCTGGCGCCGTATGCCACGCTCCGCCGGGGCGGCTCGTTCGAGACGACGGTCGGGCTGGATCTCGTCGACAAGTCCACGCCGCGGATCCTCTACGAGGCGGTGCGCAGCCGCAACCCCGCCGTCGTGGCCACGACCTCGGCCGTCGTCGCGGCGGCGCTGCTGGCCACGTTCTCCGGCGCGCTGTACAGCACGGTGCCGATCCCCTCGGCGCGGCCCGTCGCGCTGCGCGTGGTCGACCAGTTCGTCAACGCCTCGTCGCCGTGCCCGACCTGCACGACGGACACCCTGCTCGCGTCGCTGATCCTGGACGCGAACCTCACGTTCCCCAGCTTCACGTTCGAGGACCTGAACTTCAACGCCCTGCGGCTGGAGGAGCCGCTCTCGAGGAGGGACGGCGGCGGCACGATCCTCGTCGACGTGCCCGCGCTGCGGTCCAGGCTGGACTGCAGGCTGTACCCGCAGTCGGAGATCAACACCAACTTCACGGTCCCGGGGCTCCCGAGCCAGTTCTCGACCGCGCCGGCCGCCGACGCCGCCGCCGAGGGCATGGGCGTCAGGATCGCGGGCGAGCCGTGCCTGGACCCGTCCATCCGGTCCAACGCGGTCCTCCCCCCCGGCGTCTCCCCGTCCTCCGTGTTCGGCGTGGCGACCCCGCGCTCCGCGACGTCGACGCAGTGCTCCGACTTCACGTACGTCTGGGGCCAGCTCTCGGACGCGGCGCCGGCGGCGGTGGGGTACATCTCCGCGATGGGGTGCAACGAGACGGTGGAGCGCGTGGTCGCCAAGGTCCGCCTCGCCGCCGGCGGCGGCCGCGGCCAGGATTCCCTGCACGTCGACGCGGCGTACCCGCCGCGCGTGCGCGAGGAGACGGCGAGCCCGGTGGCGCTGAACCTGCTCCCGCTGCAGTACGGCCTGCTGGCGAACCTCACCACGGCGGGGAACCAGCTCGACCCGTTCTTCAGCTCGCTCGTCACGTCGCGGTTCGCCATCCCCGCGGGCAACCTCGGGGACCCGGGGCTGGAGAAGAGCGGCCGGGTGGCGGACGCCATCGTCCGGCAGCACCGGATCGTGAGGGCGCAGAACCTGAACGTCAACTCGAGGCGGCGGCTGCCGCCGCCGGGCGACGTCACCGCGCAGCAGGATCCCTCGACGGTGGTCACCGGCACGCTGGAGGACACCACGGTCACGAGCCTGCGGCGGCTGGCGCAGGACCGGGCGTCGACGCGCGTCATCCAGGCCATCCTCGGGCTGCTGGTCGTGCTGTTCCTCGCGGGGTGGGCGCTCACGCCGGGGACGGAGGTCGTGCTGCCCCGGGACCCGTGCAGCGTCGCGTCCGTGGCGGCGCTGCTCGCCGACGGGAACGTGTTCGGGTTCCTCGGCCGCGGGGCCGAGTGGATGCCGACGGAGGAGGTGGAGCGCGGGTTCATGGACGGGAGCCGCGCGATGGGGTTCAAGATGTCGTGGGAGCGGGTCAAGAAGCGCCGGGGCGATGTCGATGCGCCCAAGGACATGGCGTTTGGGATCAACGTGCTCCGCGGCGGCGGCTGGGGAGGAGGTGAGGACGTCGGGCTCGGGATCCTGGCGAGGGTGAACGGCGCGCAGAGGGCGTTCGTCAGGGGATGGGGGAGGCAGTGAAGAGAAGGCTTGACGATATCTGTCTCTGTTCGCATTTCAGAGCGAAGCGAGAGCGAGTTTGTTCACGATCAGAGCTTTTTTTCCGGCAAGGACCGGACCAGACGCATCTCGGGAGATTGTCTTTTCTTTTGTGTCATGGGGGTGTGTACTACCTACATCACTCTTTGTAAAGGGGCGTTTGTATACTATAGCTCGGAGTTCTTCACGGGGGATCTGGGCAGGTGTTGATGTTTACTTTTGGGGACAAAAGGGATGATACCAACAATAACCAACTGGGGAACCACGGCACCAGGGAGTTGATCTCACACAATACTGTTTAGTTTATTCAATGGCAAGAACACCTGAACTCAGACCACGGCATCGCTATCGGAATCGGGGTCGGGAACCGTAGGTCGAGTGACTCTGCGCTGACAGTCTACCTCGCTGAACCCAAGCCGGGCTCAAGTAAAGTTGAGCCCAGCCACGTCAGTGACGACGGCCGAGCGTGGCGGTGCTCATCACAAGCCGACGCTACTAAGAGAAACCGGAGCTCGCGATGCGGGCATGGTCCCTGGCGTCCCGGTATGATCTGCGTCGACAAACGGGGGTGGCCCCGCGGACAGCGGCGGGTGCGGGTTCGCCGCGGGGATCGGGGGGCCGGTTCGAAAACCGTCCCTCGCCCACTCCCGCTCCCCATCGGAGGATTTATCAGAAACCCCGATACGGTTGCGGATCTGGGCTTGGTATTCTCGGCGGAGGAAGGCTTGGTTTTGCGGGTGTTTGGGGCAGACGGGAAGACGTGGAGAGTGCTTGAATCATGGACTGTGGGCGTGTGTCGTCTCAGAGTTGTTGGTTGGTGCTCGCTCGCCAACTCGGTCACCATCTTGATGAAAGCGGTCACCGAGTAGAGGGACTTTGTGATGGAATTGGATCGCTTGGATTGGATATCATTTGTGTGTTCTGGAGGAGTAAAAAACGTTCCACCCTGGCAATGGAACTCCCCCCCTCATGCTGGTTGTCATGATGTCTAATGTCGATTTTGCGTGGTCTTTTTCTCTTCTCTTTCATCCCAAAAGAGTCTCGTCAATCCGTACCCAATGCGCTCGTGTTCTTGTTCCCACACATGAATCGTCTCAAAAAACAAGAAAGCAGCGCCCATACACAGACCGAAGGAAAAAAAAAAGTGCCGTATCTTAAGATAGAACACGGCTGCCGACCTGGAGGCTCGAGTCAGTACAGCTTGGTCCCGGGCCTCAGCTTGACAGAGCACGGGATAACTTACCCAAAAAAAAAAAAAAAAAGGATCGGTGACTGTCCAGAGGACTGGCCGTCTATGCAACGCTGCAGGTGCAGCCGATGCGCTTCTCGACGTCCACGCTGGGGAAGGGCACGCAGACCATGCCGTCGGCCTCGCAGTTGACGCTGCTGTCGCCGCAGACGGTGTCGGTGCAGGGGCCGTCGAAGCGGGCCGTGACGGCGGCGGCGAGGAGGGTGACGAGGGCGAGGACGGCGCGCATTTTGAGTGGTTTGGGGGGTTGGAGGATGAGGGTTCTCGAAGAGAGTTTGGATGACGAGTTTTGAGGGGTTTTTGTCAAGAGAGTGTGTGGTGGAGGATGAGATGGGATGGCGTTCGAGACAGTTTGGGGACCGGATGATGCTCTGCTTCTTATATGCACTGATCTCGACTTTCTCTTGCTCCCAGAAGAACAGGGAGGGGAGGACAAAAAAAGAAGGTTTGGAAACATTGGCATCTCCGTCGGTCAGTCGACACCGCCCCAAGAGCCAAAGAACCAGACGTTGAGGGCCCCGGTTGCAAGGAGGATGCTATTTCCAGTTCCTCTCCTCTGCCATTTGGCCCAGGACGGAGCTGCCCATGTAGGTTAACCAGCTATAGATGGATGGCCTTGTTACAACCAACGAAGCTGATGGAGTCCGCGGGCAATCCGGACCACGCAGAGGGAATTCAGGAAAGAACGCAGCGAAAGCAAAATTGTCTGGTCGTCTGGCCCCCCCCGTCATCAATGTCTTGGCAGTGGTACGCAGCAGCCGGCGTTTGGGGCTATTAAAAGCCATCGAGTATAGGAGCTCGATCATGCTCTTGGCGATCAAGGGCGTTTCAATCCCTTCTTGGCGGACCAAAAGGCCGTTGGGCGAGGGATTGTCGTTGCTGGGACCCAGACTTTACAATCTATCATCACTCTAAGGTACAGTTTTCTCTTTGGGGGGACCCGGTCAAAAGACGTCGCTTGCTACCTGGCGTCTTCTATTCCAAGTCGAATCCCGCCTGTTAGGATAGAATGACAGGCGAACAACCGGGGAGAATGGGGGGATTTGAGGGGGCTATGCGGAGTTCTCCCCGCTTAAGGAAAGACTGAGAGGAGACGGTGCGCGACTCATGCGAGCGCCCGGGGGCCCGGAGCCTCGATTAAGCCTCACCGCGAGCCGGGGGCCTGCTTGTTCTTGTTATTTACGGGCTGTACACTACGGCGGAGGGGCGATGCCCAGCCCGCGAGGATCGTGGGCCAAGACGGCCTCTCACCGAAGGAGGCGACGCGGCAATTCCCTTAAAACGTACCGATATATGGACTGAACGGCCATATCCGGGCGATATATCCCCCTCCTCTGGAGTTGCGTGTTGTGTGACGGATGGACGCTGCAGGAGTGATGTGCCGGATGGCACTCTGAGCGACAGACATCCGAGGACGAGGCGAGACGCTTCTTTTCCCAGGTTCTCTGGGCAGGGATGGTTTCTACACTGTGAATATGGTTTCGTGCTTAATTCTAAGAATGTCCTCGCCGTTGCTGCGTGGTTCGTTCAGCGATGGGCTGACATATGCGGGTCGACCTCATCTCACTAGCAAACTCACTCATCAATGAGACGGGCAGCGTAGCGTTCCGTCGAGGGCGGCTGGACAGTCCGACAGGACAACGCGCTCTCATCCGAGTCACCGCCAACCAGATCCCCAAAACAAGCTTCTGCGGCCGCCGGAATGCTCCATCGACAGCTGGACAGGCAACACCTGTCTTCCCGGCGCGTCGTCGGGCCTCCCTCTCCCAGCGGTGTTAATGACTCTGGCGCCGGCGTCTCACTGATATTACTTCCGTCACCGATATCACCTCCGGCCTGCCATGTCGTTGCCCGCCCACCAGGAAGCAGACGCCCGTGGCATGCTGTACCCTGGCGGAAGCCGGCTTCTTTCAGATTCGCTTTTGCTTTGCCATTTCGATCGGATCTGGATATCGGGTGGCGGCGTGCGTGCTCGCGACTTGGCTTCGCGCATCATGACTTGGCAAGATGGTCTTTCTGAGGCGGAGCGTCTACAACTACATGGCAGTACAGCCACCATCAGGAAGGGATGGGCGAACAAACCAACGACTCCTGTGACGTAAGTCCGCTCAGGATTTCCCTTCCGTTCAAGCGAAGGCAGCCGTTCCGGACCGCCACCACATTCTTATCATCCAAACTATGCCGGGCTGTCAAAAAACCCAAAAGAAAACCCAAAACCCGTCGACGTCCTCTTCGTCAGACCGGGATTGGGCTGCCCAGCGGCCCCAAACGCCGACGCCGATCACCATATCGCAACACAACATGTGTCCGAAGAAAGCCCTCAAGCCTGGACTCTCCGGAACTCATCACTCTCCGAGGTGTTCATCTCTCCCTCATTGTTCTACACCCCTTCCTGCTGAGCAGTGGCCAACAGGCATGAATGCGTGTCTCGAGTTGAGACGACGCATCTCCGCGCTGCCTCTAGCCGAGGGGGAGCACGGATGCCGGAGCTGTCCGCTTCCATGAGACGCGACTATCCGAGTGGGATAGGACGAAGGGCTCCCTTCACCGGGGCCTCCTGAAGGGATGGGCCTCGGTGTTGAGGACGTACTCGTCGAGGCTGATCAGGTCAGGCGGTGAGAAGACGAGGTAAAAGTACTTCAACGTCTCCGCTAGCCAGAAACTCTATTTTCCCGAAGGCATTTGTCAGTTATTTATGATCTAATAAGAGACCATCAGGCAGGGGGGGGGGAGGGAAGGTCCAAAGGGCAGAACTCACCTCCATGTAGTCCTCCTTCGGCAGGGGGTCGGCCTTCTGCGTGACGTCCAGGACCGCCGCGTTGCCGTGCTCGACGAGCGTGCCGTTGCTGACGGCCTTCCACATCTCCCACGCCGCCTCCTGGAACCCGCGCTCGCCGGTGACGCGGTACAGCACGAACAGGCTCTCGATGGCCTCGGGGCGCAGGATGTACCGCGCGTCCTTGGCCGTGGCGAACCCCCTGGGCAGGTGCTCCTTGAACTCGGGCCGCAGGCGCTTCTCGCGGTCCCAGCGGTCCTCGTCCCAGGGGCACGAGTCGCGGCGCTCGCAGGCGAGCATGTTGAAGCGCTCCGGCATCATGCCCGTCGGCATGGCCTGGTAGGCGTAGTAGCAGCCCAGCGCCAGCCGGGCGCCGACGGCGACCCAGGCCTCGTCGCCGAGCAGGCGGCCCGCGAGGGCGTAGGCGCCGCCGATGAAGCAGGCCAGGTGCTCGCTCTCCGGGTCCAGGTGCTGCCGGCCGTCGAGGTCGACGTTGACGTTGCCCGAGATGAGGACGTCCTCGCCGCCGGGCAGCATGGGGCGGAAGAAGAGGGACTCGTTGGCAGCCTTCAAAAAGGACTCGGTCATGGTGCGGTACTTGGGCTCGGCGCCGCCGAGGAGGGCGAGCATCTTGGGCAGGTACTCGTAGAGCGAGTCGGCGCAGCCGGCGATGGTGAACTGGCCGCCGGACTTGACGTCGCGGTTGCTCATGGAGACGAACATGGGCCAGAGGCCGGGCAGCTTGGTCTGGTTCTGGCCGTCGTGGAAGAGGTCCATGACGCGGGCGGCGGCGTCGTAGTACTTTGGGTCGCCGGTCAGCTGGGACAGGCGGGTCATCTCGAGGGACAGGGTGCCGGGGGAGGCGGAGACGACGGAGCTCTCGACGACGAGGCCGGAGCCCTCCTTGGCGTCGCGGAAGTTGATGAAGTCGACGGGCATGCGGTGCTCGGTGTTGAAGGCGCCGTAGAGCAGGTCGCCGAGCTCGATGGCCTTGTCGAGCAGGGCGCGGCGGCCGCTGAGATCGTAAGCGGCCATGAGGCCACCGAGGTAGCGGATATTAGTCTCGAAGGTATTGACGCGGTCCGAGCTGGTAGAGCCAAAGTCGATGCCAGCAACGGCAGCGACGGCCTCGTCGAACTCGGGGCGGAGGCCCATGATCCATAAGGTATCAAGAGAGTCGACGAGCGTGGCGGCCCATCCGGAGAACTGGTCCTTGGCCGTGGCGGAGATGGGGTTGAGGGCGTCCTTCATCCAGGCGAAGCGCTTGTAATTCGCCCAGTTCATCCGGAAGAGCCGGCGAACCTCATCACGGCGGGCCTCACGGAGGCGACGGGCGGAGGCCGGCTCGGCGGGGAACCGGTGCTGGACGGGCGGAAGGGAGGGACGGCCGCGTATGGGTCTCGGAGGCGGGGTCAGCGGCGCCTGGGGCGGGTACTTGTACTTGACGGAGGACCAGTCGAAGCTCGCCTTCGTCGCAGCCGGGGGTGGCCGGGAGTCCGGCGCGTTCATGAAGCGCTCCAGCATGGCGGACTCGGGGCCCGTCCCGGCGGTCCAGAAGTAGTAGACCATGAAGAGGCCGAGGAGGATGCCCATGGCGAGGGTGCGGACCCTCGTCCAGCGGTACGTGGACCTCATGGCGTAGGTGTGTGAGGTGGTGGGTTATCGTGACCCGAGGTGTGAGATGGCGATGAGGTGAAGTGAAGTGGGGGTTTCAAAGAGCGAGAGCCGCAGATGAGGGTAGCCTCTGAGGTCGAGTCATGGGATATCGACGATGCAAGACACGCTTTGCACTCAGTCAAGGGAGAACCGAGGGAGAACCGTGGTTGGTAGTGACACTTGTCGTTGGTGTTTCCTTCTGAGATCTCAGAATAAGGGTCGCTCCGAATGAACTGCTCGCTACAGCCTCAAGGCCCCTTTACCGAGCGAGAAAGCCAATGTCAAAAGAAGTTTAGGTGGTCAAAAACCACATGTTGGTGCCGATCGGCAGCATCGGACTGCTGGGGACCGTTTCGAGACGATGAGACGTGGAGCGAAAAAGTCTAAACATGGAAGGGAGACGAGACGAGGCCCCGTCCGGCGGCGATACGCGGGTTCGGGGCGTTCCCGCGTCCCCGTCCATCCCTGCCTATTTCGCGTGTGTTTTGTGCGTGATGCTACATAGGGAGGCTTTCGGCGGCGTCGAAGACTCAGTAATTATTAGGGGATTGAGGAGGAAGCCAGAACATGTTGGTTGGTGGTGATGTCCCTTGCCAAGTTAGCGGAAAAGGGGCAACCAAGTAACGTCGAGAGAAAGTTACTGAAGCTGCGCCAGGCTTGGCAAATGGCAACCGCAAGAAGTACCTCCCACAAGTTCCAACGCAATTAGCACCTGTAGAATGAAATAGCTCTTCGTTAAACAATTAGATAGTGTCCGTTGTCAACGGCGTCGAGAGTCATTTCGGCTGGCTTGGTTGCCATCTAAGGTGGTGGAAACAGGACCTCTTCCCCTCCAGCTTTCCCCTCAGGGGCGTTTGGGGGCGTCAGGGGGAGGCGTCGGCAACCGGGGAACGTACCGGGGCACCTGGCAGCACTCTAAATTGGAGTTCCCCATGGCAACGGTCAGTGGACCTGTAGCAGTGCCCCTAAACCACTTCACATTCATATATCAACAGCGTACCGTCCTAATAATCTGGACTAGCAATTGGTGATGGGCGATATGATGTCTAATATCTGACATGTTGGAGCAATGCATGTGGTTGAGTTGGCAGATGCGTAGACCAACTTGGCTTCTCCTACCGGGATTCTTCTTCGATGTTCCTGCATGACGATGAGGGGTCTTTGGGCTTGGCTGCTGACTTGATCACCAGTGAAGGATCAATTGGCAACAAGCATGCCACACTACCTGCAGACTGGGCTCGGTTAAGCATCCTGCTGGCTTGATAGCATTGCAGCTCCGCAGTAAGCTTGTTATTCGCTGGTTGACAGTCATCCGTCACAGGTGTACTTATCACGTCCTATCAATCGGCCCAAAGATAGATTCTCACCTACTTGCGCGCTTCAGACCGGCCGACATGCCGGTGGACGACCCGACCTCCGGCGAGATGGATCTGAACAGTTATGTGCGGCCAGCGTCTGTAGACGCGCCATAGTAATCGCCATTGCCGCCATTCATTTCGACACTGCGTCATCTTGCCGGATGGGGCCGGGTGAAGACGGCATCTGCCAACAGGAAGGCGTGATTCATCAGTTTGACCCGGGCCCCAAGATAAACAACATCTACCTAAGCTGGAAGGAACCAAGAAACGCATCGTGATCTACCTGCTACTGCACCGGAATCCACTTGGGCAAATACGTGTAGCTCTGCGGAGGAAATCGGATAAATTTCCATACGGAGTATCGTCGGGCTTCCTATCCGGGACTGAGCCGAACTTGTGGGGCCCCAACCGTCTGGTCTCCGCCGAAACGTCTCGAAGGTCGCGGACGCTGCAGCACCGGGAGCGTCGCCCATGCGGCTTACTAAGGCGGGTCCGACGGTGGGCGTCACGGACTCTAGTCTCCAGTCTCCAGTCTCCAGTCTCCGTACACTGGGCAGTATCCAGTTGGCAGTCGGTGCCTCCACGTCCTGCTAGTGTAGTCGCGGGCCATCAAGGTTCACGACTCATCCTGACAAACGATGATGCAATATGCCCCGGAACCCCCTCACTTGCTCTCCATCTCCAACCTTAGCTCCGTTTAACCTTCTTTTAAAAGGGCTTCTCTCGTAGCTGCTCAGCACTTGGCGGTCCTGTTCTCCAAGCCTCTTCTTTCTTCATCCCATCTTCCACAAAAGCCCCATAAACTCAAACAAATCCACCACAATGTCTTTCGGTAACAAGGCCAAGCTTAACTCCGGCGCCGAGATCCCGTATGTCCTGTCCCCCTGCCGATCGCTCTACCCCGCTTCCACTGAGCTTGACCTGCTTGAGCTGAGCTGGAGCCTGACCTTCAATGAGCTTGCGACTAACAATTATCCCCTCCCTCCAGCACTCTGGGTTACGGCACCTGGCAGTCCTCCCCCGGCGAGGTCTCCGTCGGTGTCTACGAGGCCCTCAAGGCCGGCTACCGCCACCTCGTAAGCACTCCCCAGCAGTCTTCTGACTTCGAACAAGAGCTAACCTGCCCCTCCTTAGGACCTGGCCAAGATGTACGAATCACCCTTCGATGCCGTACAAAACCCATGCCGCTGACACCCTCCAGCTACCAGAACCAGCCCGAGGTCGCTCAGGGCCTGAAGAAGGCTCTTGCTGAGATCCCCGGCCTCAAGCGTGAGGACATCTTCATCACCTCCAAGCTCTGGAACAAGTACGCCCCGCTACCTCCAGCGACCCCCTCGAATCTTGCTGACCTCTGTCCCAAAGCAACCACCGCCCCGAGCACGTCGAGGCTGCTCTCGACGAGACCCTCAAGGAGCTCGAGCTCGACTACCTCGACCTCTACCTCATCCACTGGCCCGTCGCCTTCAAGAAGAACGGCGACCAGCTCTTCCCCAAGGTTGCCGGCAACGACAACGAGGTCGACCTCGACCAGGAGGTCTCTCTCGTCGACACCTGGAAGGGTAAGCCACTCCTCCAATCCCCAAGCTTTACAACTGGTCACTAACCCCAACCCCCAAGCCCTGATCAACCTTCCCAAGTCCAAGGTCAAGGCCATCGGTGTCTCCAACTTCACCGTCGAGGACCTCCAGACCATCATCGACGCCACCGGCGTCGTCCCCGCCGTCAACCAGGTCGAGCGCCACCCCCTCCTCCAGCAGAACGACACCCTCATCAAGTACGCCAAGGAGAAGGGCATCCACATCACCGCCTACTCCGCCTTCGGCAACAACGGCTTCGGCCTGCCCCTGCTCATCGAGCACGACGCCGTCAAGAAGATCGCCGAGCGCCTCGGCGCCACCCCGGCCCAGGTCCTCCTCGCCTGGTCCCAGGTCGGCGGCCACTCCGTCATCCCCAAGTCCGTCACCCCGAGCCGCATCCACTCCAACTTCCAGGAGGTCAAGATCTCCGACGACGACGTCGCCGCCATCAACGAGATCGGCAAGGAGCCCCGCCGCTACAACGTGCCCTTCGGCTACAAGCCCCGCTGGAACATCAACATCTGGGACGACAAGGCCGAGAAGGACGCCACCAACCGCGTCGTCCGCAAGCTTTGAGATGCGCTTGAAATACGTGATACCCAGCCGTGGATGTGCTAGAACATGGACCCGTAGATAGGGGTGTTTTTTAGACAAAGACGACATGAATTAATGACAAAAACTTAGACCAATGGTACCTTTTCCACCCTGACGTTACCCATAATAGTCGACTCCCCGGATATGTCAATCTAAGTCAGCCAGTTGCCCTCTTCGTCCTCCCACCCATAGTCCTGCACCGTCCAGTTCCTAAACATTCTCTTCCCGTCCACCTCCACTAGCAACCTATCCGCCATGCGGTACCTTCCAATCTTGTCCTGCGCCGAATCCATAACCGCCATCTCCTCGTCACTGAGAGTCACGAGCCGAATGTTATCATCCAGTCGCCCCTTGTTCTGGCTCTTGGGAATCACCGTGATGCCGCGCTGCACCGCCCACGACAGATGGACCACGGCCGCCGGGCACCCCTTGGCCTCGGCCAGGCCCGTGAAGATGTCGTGCGTCATGAGCTCGCCCAGAGGACCCGGGTCCGAGCCTCCCAGAGACCTACACGTTCTCGACGTCAGCACCGCGCCCGGCCAGACACACGTATTATAAACACGACCTACCCCCAGCCCATCACATGTATTCCCTTCGCCCGGCAATACTCCACCAGCTTGAAGCACGGGTTCAGCGCGTGCACCTCGACCTGGTTGACAGCCGGAACGACCCTCGCGCTCTCCAAGATCGTGCCCAGCGTCTTTTCACTAAAGTTGCTGACCCCAATGGCCCTGCACCGCGGCCCGACGAGGTCCTCCATCATCCGCCACGTGTCAACAATCGTCGGCGCCTCGTCGGGACGCAGCGCGCGCTTGGTCTCCGGCTCGAACGCCCACGGCCAGTGCATGAGGAACACGTCGACGTAGTCCAGCTCCATGGCCGCGAGCGAGATGTCCAGCGCGCGGGCCGGGTCGTGGTGCCACTCGCCCCAGAGCTTCGTCACGACGCACACCTCGGAGCGCGGCACGCCGCTCTCGCGGAGGGCGCGGCCGACGAGGGGCTCGACGCGGTAGACCTGCGCCGTGTCGAGGAGGCGGTAGCCGGCGCGCAGGGCGTGGACGACGGAGCCTATCATCGCGCGCTCGTCCTCGGCGCCGGGGCGGCCTGGGGATCTGTATGTGAGCGGAGGACAATGGGTCGGGAAGGTTACGTAGACTTGCCTTGCCACGTCCCGAGGCCTACGGCTGGCATCGAGAGGCCTGGTCCGAGTTGGCATTGTCAGTGAGAGTCTGTGACCGCGACTCACGGAGACCAACCATTGTTCAGTGGGAACGTTTTCGTGCAGACAGGCCGGTCAGTCGACATGGTGATTACAAATATCTATGAGGTCAAGTTCGAAGAAGATGAAGTACTTGAGAGGGTCTCGAAGCGTGCTTGGCAAAAGCAAGATGTCATCCAGAGGGGTCGTCGTCGAGAAAGCAACGGATTCTGCACGAGAGCGGGGGCCGTGCCTCTTATGGACACTGCGGAAGTCTACCCCGGGATTCCAATTCATGTTTGTGAGTGAAAACCTGTGTGAGTCACCAGTGGTTGCTTCAAGGTTTCAATGCTCAAACGTTGTCGTTGTGGTTTCGGCTGAAGTCATACCGGCCGGCAATGGAAACCTTGAAATGACGTCGGAAGCCGTCCCATGTCCCCGGGCTCTGCATATACCCAACCGTGGGGAGCTTCGAGCATAAAGTAACGAGGGCCTGATGTTCCTCGAAGACGTTGATCATTTGGACTTCGGCAGTGAGGCGAGGATGGGTGGGTAATGAGATGTGTCGATCGAGCCATAAAGGAGCCTATCCTCACGTGCCAAACAACATATTTGAGCGGGGAGCGCCCATGATCGTAACTGCATTTCTTGTTCTCTTCTTCATCAGACGGAATCGCGTCGTGTTGAGAGCCAATCGTCAACCAGCTGACTTTGATCTAGCTCAACAACGCCCAGCCGCGTTTGCGACCCATTGGCGTAGGTACGCGGTACGATCAAAAACTTGGAAGATTGAGAGCCGTGGCATCAAGTCCCAGTTCACGTTATGTGGTCTTTGCTCTTTTGGGGTAGTTTAACGGCTGAAACGATTAAGTTGTTGTTGAGTTGAGCCAATCCGAACACAGAGTAAGAACATGTGCAAAAAGGGGTGCAGTTGACGGTTTTTGTGAGAATCCCGGAAATCCATTCTGAGTGAAAATCAACGGCGACTGATATGCAGAAGATCAGGATTTTTATGCGGGCAGACCGCAAAGAACGTTGTTGCGGCAGCATTGAGGTCGTCGATGCACTGTGGCTTTGCCGCCCACGTCAAGACGAAGTTCCATTCCAAGATTTGACCTGCATACACTGCATCAACCGTATTTTAGCCAACAAGTTCATATCATACCGAAGCGACGAGAAGAATAAACTAGCTGACTGACTCCGTCGAACGGGCCGAGGCTTGTCCACCCACTCCGCGCGTTGCACGGCCGGCGTGGGGAGGAGGAACCCGATCCTTGGCATGGATCCAGGGAACAATGCCGACCCGCACCAATACCCCCCGAGTCTGAAAAAGCTTAAGATATTAGCGGAAATAGGGTAAACAGAGAATTTGTGATCAACTACTGTTATCCCGGAGACGCCGGCACGCTGTTGTATACGGCACGGCCATTTGGAATGAGACTCCGACGAAGGAGGGGCGTCACGGCCCTCGTTCCTTTCTCTGTCTGTTTTTAGAGCCTGGACCAGCGAACTAGATTGGAGACGAGGTTTGCTCGTATGCTACGGGTGGTCAGACCAGGGACTGCCCCGGTAGGGAAGCGGCCTTGCGCAATCGACCTGCCAACTGGAGCTAGCATCCTCTTCGAGATGCTCATACAATCCGGACTAAGACGCGATATTCGGCGTTCTTGATGCCCCGAGTTGTAAATGCCAGCTGCGCGGCTAGTCCGCGAGAAAAGAGGGACTGGTGGATGTTTGGCAAATGAGGACATCGGCTGGAGCCAAGTTGCAAGAGCATGCGCGACCTGAATTATAAAGAGATTGAGGCAGGTCTTCTGTTTCCTAAAGCTGTTTTGAAGCCCAGCTTTCTCTGCATATCCAGCCCAAAGTCAACGGGAGGTCTTCTGAGCCGAGTTCAAGATGAGAAGCTCTCTTGCCGCCCTGCCGGCCGTGTTGGCCACCGCGGATGTCGTTGCCGCCGCCCCCGCCCTGACCAACTCCTCGACGGCCGAGCCATGCGCCGCCGTGAGCGCCGCGTGGTCTGCGCAGCACGCTGCTGATCCGACTGGTAATACCTCCAAAGACAACGCCGAGATAACTTCTGCTGACCCACGACGAACAGTCAAGCCCACGGTGCCGGCCCAGCTGGCGTACGACTGCCTGAACTCCGTCCCCCTGGGAAAGCAGGAAGCCATCGAGCTGGTTGATTCCATGGTTCCGTACTTGGAATGGCAGAGTGGTGCGTCTTACAGCCTTTCAGGGGCGGTAGATGTCGTGTCGGAGTTTCCGTGAGCTAACAAATCTCTCAAGACGCCGCTTACAAAATCAACCCTCCCGCCGGCTACGACTTCCCGGCCTACGACATCTTCGCCGCGATCGCCAACATCCGGAGCAACCTCCAGGCCGACGTCTACCCCAACGAGTACCAGTTCCAGGCCGCCCTGTACGAGGAGGTCTTTGGCCCCGCGCACGACGGCCACTTCGTCTTCTACCCGGACCTGCTGACTGCGGTTTTCGAGTGGACCAGGGAGCGCGCCCTCGTCTCCATCAGCGAGGATGGATCATCCCTGCCCGTGATCAAGGTTTACGGTAAGACCAAATTGCACAAGTGTTATCGGGACGAGGTATTCTAACGGCATCCCAGAGGACGTTGTTGCGTCCCCGGAGACTGCGTCCGTCGTCAGGCTCATCAACGGCATCGATGCGGCCAAGTACCTTCTGGACAACATCAACAGGGCCAACTGGAACCGCGATGCCGACTCGGCCTACAACTCCATCTTCTTTGAGCAGTCTTTGTTCGCTACCACCGGCAGCAAGGGATACTTCAGCTCCGCTGGTCGAATTCGGTAGGTTTCTTTGCGCAAAAAACAGCCATACATGGGTATGCTGACCTGGCACGTAGTTACGTCTACCAAGGCCCCAACACCACCTTCACCTTTGAGAACGGCACCGAAGTCACCTTTGAGAACCATGCCACCATAAAGAAGGACCTGACTGGTATCATCGACGGCCCTTCTTTCTACGCCAAGTTCTGCGACCCGACCAACCCCGCCGCCAACGCCCCTGCGAGTACCATCCCCTCCAACAGCACCAGCACCAGCACCAAGCTCCCCGGCTACCCTGAGCCGGTCGTCACGACCCCCGACAACATCGTCTCGGGCTACTACCTCGAGGGTGAAGGGTTCGAGGACGTTGCCGTCATCGTGCTCACCGCCTTCGAAAGCGAGTCCCCGGCCGAATTCCAGGCCGCCGCCCGCGACTTCTTCGCCGCCGCCCTCGCCGCCGGCAAGACGAAGCTGGTCGTCGACTTCCAGCAGAACGGCGGCGGCTACATCATCCAGGGCTATGACTTCTTCCGCCAGCTCTTCCCCCAGACCCTCCAGGACGGCTTCTCCCGCTGGAAGGAGAATGAGCTCTTCAACACGCTCTCCGAGGTCGTCTCCGAGGCCGTCGACGGCATCGACATCCGTACCAGCGACGAGGCCGCCCTCATCGGCTGGGCCAACACCTGGTTCAACTGGCGCAGCGACCTCAACCTCACCAACCAGCCCTTCGCCTCGTTCGACGACAAGTTCGCGCCCCACGTGTTCGAGAACACGCCCTACACGGCCCTCATGCGCTGGGACCTCGACGAGCCGCTGGTGACGTGGAACGAGTCGTTCGGCCTCGGCATCGAGATCACCGGCTACGGCAACCTCAGCAACGTGCCCCAGCCCTTCGAGCCCGAGAACATCGTCCTGCTCTACGACGGCGTCTGCGCCTCGACCTGCACCCTCGCCTCCGAGTTCCTCCGCCACCACGCCGGCGTCAAGTCCGTCGCCATGGGCGGCCGCCCCCGGGAGGGGCCCATCGAGGGCGTCGGCGGCACCAAGGGCTCGCAGGTCTCCGACTGGAGCGCCATCCGCTTCTACCCGGAGGCCTTCGAGTCCCACGCCACGACGGACGCGCGCAGGGCCGCGTTCGCCCGCTACACGGACCTGCCGCTCAACCGCAGCACCGCGGCCGCGGTCAACGTGCGCGACGAGATCCTGCGCGCCAACCTCGAGGACGGCACGCCGTCGCAGTACGTCAAGGAGCTGGCGGACTGCCGGCTGTACTGGACGCTCCCGATGGTCAACGACGTCACCGAGGTGTGGCGGGCGGCGGCCGGCGCGGCGTTCAGGGGCGGAAAGTGCGCGTACGGCGGCATCGAGAAGAGGGACGTGAGTGATGCCGCGGAGGTCAGGAGGCGGGACTACCTCGCCGCTTCGGCCCTCCGCGAGCGCGACCTAGAAACCCCTCGCCGCGAGCCTCCCGTCAATGATCTCCTGTGGAGGGACAAGAACGTGTTGAAGGCCATCGACTGAGTGGATAGTTGCAATTAGGAGGAGGCGTGGGTACACATGTCTGACTATTTTTTATCTGTCTCTAATTTCTAGTCCTGTTCGATATTAATCACTAATGGTAGCTGCAACCCGTTGCCAACCACCAGACTGGTCGCGTGACAATTGGGTCCATCCGCAGCCCCGAGTGAAGTTCAGACACTGAGTCACATGCTGCAAGGCATGAAGCGTAAGAGTTACCTGGAATACCCCTCTTGTCTTCGCTTCGAGAACAACTAGTGACCGAAAGAAGCAGAGTCTTATAGACTCGTTCTAAATTCCCCTAACGAATCGAGATATGAACACATCCTGCTAGTATTTTACATTCCAAGACCAACGCCATCCACTGCAAATCAATCCTGATGAACCCGAGCGCCCAGAAACACCAAAGTGAAGATCAACTCTAGAAAGGCTGTTAGTCATTGAGTATCCGAAAAGAATCCAAGAGAACAACTTACAGTTATTCTGGGAGGAATAACTCCGGCCCAGGAGCCGCTTAAAGCCCCATATCAGTCTAGTTTCCTCTACGGTGGTTGTGGAACTTGAGGGATGTTCTAGGGCCATCGGCCGAAGGCTGCTTGTCCTGGAGGTACATGGGCTGGTCCAGCTCGCTGTGGTTCACAGGCTTGGGCAGATCGACAACCGGCAGGCGGGGAACCCACTCCTCATCGGCGTCAACGGCAGGGGGCACCGTCTCCTCGCTATCACGCTTAGCCGTGACGGCGCCGGGGTCCGCGATCGGGAGGGTCTGCACGGGGCCGGCCCAGGAGCAGCGGCCGCCCCAGCGGTAGTTGCTCGGACGATTCTCGCCGAACGGCTTGCGCTCGCCGTCCTGTCCCTCATCGACGACCTCCGGGGCCGGGACGAACGCCTCCCGCCGGTCGACGGGGACGGCTCTCCAGGGCTGGTTGATGCGCCAGCGGCCTCTCCCGGTGCAGTTGTCGGGAATGGGGCTGGGGACGGAGAGGTGCGGGCGGGTGGAGAGGACGTCTTCGGGTGGGACGTCGCGCTTCTGGGCGGGGGTCGGGGCGCGCTTCACGACGACGAAGGACGGCGTCGGCGCGAGCTTGTACCTGACCGTCGGGTCGCCGCGCTTCTCGATGGGGGCTTGGGTTGCGGCATCGTCGTTGCGGCGGTCGAGTTGCCCGCCGGCTACGGCCTTGCCCGCGCCCTGGAAGCTGCTGGTCTTGTGGATGGGGCTGTCTGCGTTGCTGTCGTCGATGATCACGGCCGAGGCGAGGTTGGGGAACAACGCGACGGTTGCGACGCAGGCACAGAGGGTGGAGAAATGCATGTTGGCGAGGTCTGAGATAGAAACAAATAAGTTCAAGATGCTGAAGTTTTTGTTTTGTTTCAAAGCCGGTTGAAAACGCTAGAAGAAAAGAGGGTGTTGTGTTGTTGCGAGTGGTGATGGTGATGATGAGATGGATTTGTGAGATGAAGGAGCAGTCGCTCGTCGTTTTATCCTTGGTGAGAACATCGATCTTCTCGTCGGCCAGTATCAGGTTACGATGAGATTGATCTCGACTGTTCTTGGGGGCTGCTGAAGGAGCCTCACATTGGGGTTCAGAGCGTGGCGAAGAGGTCATGGGTTCGCGATGGGGGTCAACAACAGCCAAGCTCAATGCCATTCTGTAGAGAATGGAATTGTGAGAGCCCATGTCGCCTACACGGGCTCACCCGGCCAAGCCAAAGCCAACAAAACTCGGGACGGCATATAGCGGGCCGATCGCATCGCCGCATGTTCTTTTTGGCGTTTACTCTAGACCCTTGGCCGAGTCCTGATTGATCTTGGCCGAGTTCTGGGTGTTGGTTCCATCCATGATCGTGGGGTCCCGTTGGCTGGCTGTGCATCCGTCAAAAGGGACTTTTGGCTCACAGCCCCCTAAGCAGTGGTCCTAACGACAAACGAGCAAGGATACCAAGCCGCGATTGAAGGCTTAGTGAAAATACCAAGAAATCCCGCTGGAGCTGTTCAAAACGTGAAATATTGTAGGAGCGATTAGCTCCTGCCCCCGATTGAGGCTGTTGATCTGAGGCTGACTGGGCAAAAATAGTTCGCCGGACGTGCCTTGGCGAAGTGTGCGAAAGCATACATAAGAGGCCAGTTCCGAAGAACCCTGCTCACTGTTTTCATTCAATCTCGACATTCTCCCGTCCAAGTTGCATGCGACAATCTGACATAGCTAGAGTCCATCGATGGCTTTGGGTTGCAACCTATTTCTTCGCGACTCATCTGGACTACCCTGGTACACTCTTCAAGATTGATGCTTGAAACTTCACAGGCCGTACAGTCTCTTCGGGCTTCGCGGGGGAGGGGGCTGGCTGGGCTTTGAGAAGTTGAGAACTTTCTCGCAAGTACGTCACCATTCCAGTGCCGTACTGACTTTGCCCTCGCAGTGGAAATGCCCGAAAACAAACAAACGAGGAACCGAGTCGTCGCTTGGTTGGATTATCCTCCTCCTCGATCAGACTTCAATCCATTTTCCATCACAAACTTGGTAAGTCCGACGTCAACGGCGGATTTAGAAGCTCTTCAACATCACAAAGGTCGTTCTCGAGAGGTATCGCGGACAAAGGTCAGCCTGGTCAGGGAGGTAAGTCTCAAAGCCTTCGCTCAATTAATACAAGAACAGAGTATCGCTCGCGTCATTACACCGCCCCTCAGTCCAGCCCCTCAGTCCAGCCTCCTCCACCACAGCTCTCCGCGGTTGCCGCCGTCCCTCTGCGACGAGATGAGCAGGACCTTGCCGTCCTCGAAGAGCGTGTAGTTCCGTCTGGCGCTGGTGCCGACCATCGAAGGAATGTTGGCGACGGTGAGCGGGCCGTGGATGACCTGGCCCGCCGTCAGGGTCGCGGGGAACGCGTCGCTGACCTGGAGCCTGCCGGCGTAGCCGATGGAGTGGCGGCCGACCTTGGCCCAGTCGGCGTCAGTCTGGTCATCCTCGTAGGGGAAGGTCAGGTTCGCGGGGCGGTCCTCGGGGTTCGTCGACGTAATTGTCGCCGACATGTAGCCGGACTTGCTGTAGGTGAGGAGGCCGACCGGGTTTTCGCCGTACACCCTGTCGGGTACGGGGACGCCGTTGTTTGTTCTGGGGGGGAGGGGTTAGGTGTAAGCGCACGCTGAATACGAGCGGCAAAATAGGACAACGACGGTGGATGGACTTACGCTGAGGTGTTGAGGAGAGTGTAGGTACCCGCCAGCACGGCGATGATGTCAGTAGCGTTGACCATGTTGTCGGTGGATGGTGGTTGGTTCCAGACGAGGCCTTCGTGCGGGTAGTCTATGGGACGAGAGTATAGATGCGGGCTGAATTATTACGAGATGAAGTCAACCGATGAAGCCGCCTGGTGAACGAGAGCTAGAGTAACGCGAACTTGATGTAGCATCGGATAGAAAGCCGGCCGTCCAATCCCTTTATAAATACCTTCTCTGGTTTCTCCTCCTCCCTCTCAATATCCCGCCCCCCCTCTTCCCTAACACGCAAACGAACCCTAGGAGGGTCCTCCGCGTCCTACGCCTTCCGCCACATGGCCTCCTACGCGGGTGTGCCTTGAACCGACACGGAGGATTGCCTCTGCTTGATAGGTCGCTCCGTCCGACGGGATGACATGCTCGATGCGACACAAGGACTACCCAAGAAAGTCTAATAAAACTGTGGGAATAACCACATCGGCGTCAGCCACAGCTCTGGGTGGCTGACGGCTGTGTGGCGGGGCACGGACCTAGCTCCGCCGTCACATAGGCATCTCGAGCCTTCGCTAGGAAGGCTCGCAATCCATCCATCTTCAACCTCAATTACTGACCCTTACGTTTGCAATCGATTGCCATTTGTTTACCCTGCGTAAACCAACAAAAACAAAGTCACGCACACAACGGCGGAGGCATGGATTCGCAAGTGGACCGCGTGCGCCAAGCGAGCAAACAGCACGGCAAATGCATTCCTCCCTTCTCATGTCAGGGCCTTGTTTATCCAGGGAAGAACCCGAAAGGGGGTGAGGTCTGCCGCGGCCTGTTAGCGCGGCTCTCGTTACCCGGGCGGTTGAAAGGGACCCCCCCTGGGACTCTTGACTCGTTCGGATTTCAGCGAGAGGCAGACTTTTCAACCGAGATTTGAGTGGCGAGCATTGAGTAGCTATGGCCTGAGCGCGCCCTCTGTTGCTAATGACGCTCTTCCGGTTCTTTATCGGTGAGCGCAAAAGCACGTCGAAACGGATTTGTTTCGTCCAAAAGATGCATTTTCTTGGCTTTCTCGTAAGTTGGAGTTGTCAGACTTCTTCTCCCCTTCTAACGCGGAGAAAAAGGGGAGACTGTTGGAGACTTTTGTCTTGGCAACTCGCTGTAGGTTTCTTGGCAATGGGACTGTTCAGAGTAAATGCGGGGGAACTGCAGTGCGGGGTACATGAACAGCCATATTGTCACGATGAGTTTTTTTGGAGTTTTTCTTTCGGTGTCAAGTTTTTGAGGCCGGTGATCCTGGCCGTGGCCCAGGGGCAGTGTGACAATACTCGCCCAACAAGGTTACCAGCCCCGAAGACAGCCTTGGCCCCGGGGGAAGGGACGAACCTGGACTACTAATGCCAAGTCTAAATCGACCCTGGTCTGGGTTTATTGTCTGCAACTCTTCTTCACCCAAAGGATTGAACCCTTATTCGTGTCAGTGAGGGGTCGAAAGGGGGGTTCAGAGGCATTTAAAAGACTTGAAGTCTTGGCTTGCTGACGACACATCTCGACGATAGCACCATAACCCACAAGCAGCGAGCACAGCCCCCTTTTGACGGACGGTCTCGGCCAACATTGCGGTATATGTTACGGAGAGACCCGGGTATCTTGAGTTTCGCGAAAACACCCTCGTCTTCTATGGATCCCAGCGCTGACAAAATCGAGCAAAAAGAATCCGAAAACGACGCCTGCTCCCCTATCATCGTCTTGGGTTATCGGCCCGAAGCTTGACTGAGTAAAGCTCGTGGGGCTCCGTCGCGATACCGAGCACGCGAGATGAGATAGATACCTATGGCTCCATTCAAGGTCAAGAGGCCCGCTGCCGTCGGGATGTGGACGGACGGGACCGCACCCAGAACACGCTAAGCCAGAGTTTAAAGACGACGCAGTCTCGACTACCGGAGGCTCCGTGAAATCTCGATGCCATTACGTCCATTACTAGACTGCCAATGCTCGTCCAGAATCACAAATGTTCCACCTTCTACGGTGGTCGCACGCGCTTGGATTGAGTTCATTCTCTATACCGATTACCCCAAAATGCCCTCCAGCTGGCCGGATCAGATACAAGGCACATCATGGCAATGATGTTAACGGGCCTTGAATTGCGCCAGAGCTGATGATTCAGACTCCTCCTTGACTGACCGGGCCATTGCCTGAATCTCGCTGGAAATAGCACAGACCGCACCACAACCGATCGAACACCCCCGATGCCATCAACGATACGAGCAGACGTCGATACAAATTGATAGGAGGATGGATCGATCGTCGAGCCGGAAGATGCCCCTTCTCCTGTGAAAATAGCAAAACATATACTGCTGCACTAAGGACCATAATGGATGTAAGGCACCCACAGAGGCGACGTAACCTCCGTCTTTCCAATGGTCCTCGGACCTCGAGCGTCGTCCTCTACTCCATCAGAGCCCTCGGTCTGGTCACAATGTTCGCTGCTTTCCTTCAGATTTCTGCCATCGTCTTCCCGGGTCTCAACACCGGCCATTTGCCCCCGACTCGCACCATTGCTCCGAGCCCGTCGATCCCGAAGCTGCCGCGTGGCGTAGTGGAGTCCCCGACTGACCGACTCGTCCGTGATGCCCTGGCCGACAATACTATACTCATACGTCAAGCGGGCCATGTCAGCGCACAGCTCATCGTCTACCTCCCACGGCGTTTCTATGACGTGTCGGAAGCCTGCCAGCTGAAAGGCATTCGCCAGGTGAATGTTCTCGTCCAGAAGCTCCTCGTTCGCGTTCTCCCCGGTCTTGCAGGCAGACAGGTATGCGAGGAATGGCGACCTGTGTCCGAGGTTCGTCTCCATGAGGCTTTCCGCCGTCAGGGGATGGCTCTTCCAATCGTCGAGGAAGAGATGGCTTCGCAGCGGATTGAGGACGTCAGTGATGCCGTGCCCGGCGAAGTGGAATATTCTGCAAGTTTCCAAGGCCGAAAGAACCTTCTCCTTGGTCACCTCCGGCTTGACGCAAGGCAACTGTATCGTCTCGCAGACGCTCTGCACCGCTTCCACTTCGGCGACGGCGTGATGTAGCTTGGGCTGGTCTGGGGTCTCTTGCATGCTGACGAGTACAACGTCTGAGCCAGATCCAACGTGGTTTGACTGCCGAGAGAACACGATGGTCTTGACGGAGGAGCTGTAAGATGACACAACCTGGTCTATAGCCGTTTGGTTTCTGGACTCGAGATGATAGCCAGCAGCATGAAGCGGGAACTGCACGAGAGGGCCCGTTGGAATCCACCAGACCCGAGGCCAACAGCCATCCCGCGGAGGTTCTTTGAAGCCGAGGAAGTCCAGCACCGGGCCGACCACCGCGTCTCAAAGCCACGTCAACGTCTCGGGGTCGCGCAGGAGTCCCGACCGTTTCCGGACGTCGGCATTTGTGAGATTCGGGAGCTGGAGCAGGCGTACTCCCGACTCCTCAATGATCAACGCGTCGCACCGGAAACTACTCACATTGATGACGACGATGGGCCCGCCAGCCGCCGACCGCCTCATCTCCGCCTCGTCGGTGGGCTGCAAGAACCGCTCGAATCCCGGCTTCCTCCGTATCGTGGCCATGAGGGACTTCATCCTGCTGCTGGCGCTGAACCGTTGATCCGTCTCGTGCTGCCCAGCCTCGGCAGCGTCGAGGGGCGACGGCCTGTCGAGCTGACCGCGGACTTCGCGGAACCCGCGTGCCAGGTCGGGGTGTTTCTCCTCCAGCAGAGAGACGTCGCCACGCCGGTCGTGGAAGAAGCTGGCGATGATCCCGCGGCCGGCTTCGAGGAGCTCCAGCGACGTTGCGGCATCCTGGCCGTCTTCCAGGGCGATGGCAGCCGCCTCGGAGGCGATACCGGCGACCTTGGACACCATATCTTGCTTGTCCTGGGGGCGAAGGGACAAGGGGGCGTACGAGTCGAGCATCCCAATCGTGGTCTTGGCCGCGAGGAAGGCTTCGCGGGTGCTCTGGCCCGACTGCGACCGCGTGAGGAGATGCTGGCCGGCCATCACGCGGGCATTGTACGGGGCCGACTCCGATCCCAGGGCCGCCCAGAAGTGGTGCATCGCCTCATCGCGGTCTTGTGCGTTCCTGGTCTCATCGAACCTCCGATGCAGCGCGGTGCCCAGGTTTATCGAGCTACTGGCCCTGTGTGGGTGGCCTTCTGGGAGAGTACCCAGGCCCTTCCTGATGATTTCGATGGCCTCGTCGAGATCGGCGATGTCTCGCTCAGCGCTGATCTCGAATCGCTCCGTGAGATTTAGGCCGAGGTTGCCCAGACACCCAGCATAAGGCGCGAGAGCTATCGCCTGTCGGCCCGCGTCGATGGCCTCGTCGAGGTCCGCCGCGCGGTGCATTATCATGAAACTCTGGTGCATTTGAGATCCGAGATCGGCCAGAAGCTCTGCCCGGAACTTCCTATTGTCCTCGGGAACGGCCTCCATGACTGTACGGATGTTCTGGATGGATGTCTCCAGGTCTGCTAGTTGACGCGTCCGGTTGAATCTGTTGTTAAGCATGGAGCCGAAGTTGAGCAGGTAGTAGATGTGCTCGGGATCGCTCTCTGTCGTCATAGACATGGCTTCTTTGAACAGAGCTATTGCCTCTTCTAAGTCGGACCATGCATTGAACAGTATGTACCTCCTATGCAAGCCTTCCGCCAGGTCTCGCAGGCACCGACAGCGGCGGAAGTCGTGCTCTTGGGTGACGTCCAGAGCTTCTCGCGATAGCCCGATAGCCTCTTCTAGATCTGGGACTGTCCCGTCTCGCAAGTATCTGCGCTTCAGCAGGATGCTCGCCTGGATCAGGAAGCGGCCCCGGTTAGGATGGCCCTCCGCTGCTGCGGCGATGACGTCTTTTCTCACTGAGATGGCCTCGTTAAGATGGGCCATCGTATTGCTGACTATAAATCCCTGATATAAACCCTGGGCGAGAGCGCAGAGAAACATGATGTAGACTGGGCTTTGTCTCGAGACTGTTGGGAGAACCTCGTTCAGAATCTCGATAGAGATGTCAATGTTTTGTTCAATCTTTTCGTGAGAGAACATCTTTTCCAAGTAGACGGTGAGGTTCTCGAGTAACTTGGTCCGGAAAAGGCCTTCCTCAGTTTCGCGATCAAGCGCTTCGTTCGTCAGCGAGATGGCACTCCGAAGGTCAGTCAGTGTTTTGCTCCGCTCGAACTTTGCAAATAAGGCGCACGCCAACGTATTCAAGCAGTCAACATAGTCCGGGTGCTTCTTTGGGACGGCACTCATTGCTTGTTTTGCGATCGCAACCGCGGTATCGAGGTCCTATAACAGTCCGGAAATCTGGAGGCGATTCGGGCTACAACGCCGTTAATGTATGCCTCTTGTTCTTCGTCAAGCGGTTGTCGTCTTGGGCCACGGCTGGACAATATTGTGCGCTCGGGTCCGCGAGACTTTGCCGTCGGGTCTGTCGCATTGCCCGATGTTGTCGTTAGTTGAACAGACTCTTCCTCGTCAAGCGTGGTTACGGATCTCAGGCGTCTATCTGTGAGCTGTGACGCCTCCAAGTTCTGACGGCGCTGATGGATCATGGGCACCTCGTGATCGGCGGCTTCTTGGGCTTCCGATTCGAATTCAACTTCCACTTTCCATACGAAGTTCACCCAGCCCTGGTATCGCGCGACTGGACATACCCCAATCCTTGCTTCACGCCCTCTCCCAAAGGACTGCAGCCACTGATGAACCTCATCGGGCGTGCCGCCATCCTCGATGCGAGGGCCGAAGTTCCAGATATTCGTGTGGCGTCGAATCGATCTCGACGCACGAAAGTACTCTCAAACTCGTGAAGTTCAAGGTCAGTCGCTTTATCGCCATCGGGAATGAGGGCGAGGGCGAAGGCCGTATGCGAGTTGGCGTATGGATCGGGTGAGCGCAAACCAGGATCGCACCATCCTATAAGCAGAGATCAGAAACCCGTCTCGCGCCTCTCGGTTCACGAGATGAAGCGTACCTTGGTCGTTGGACCAAACCCTGACGACCAAGCATCGAAGTTTCCCCGGCCCCAGGGTGAAGACGAGATAAGGAGCCTGCGGCGTATCTCGCTCAACCCTCTCCGGAGAAACTTGACCAAATGTTCTCGTCTGATGAGAACTCATCTTTTGAAACTTATTAGTCTAATGGGTTTGTAAGATAAGGTGTGGCGGGCACAGGTCAATGGTAACAAGCGGAGAGCGGGAGGTCGGGAAAATCACGCATTTGAAGGCTGATTAGTAACTTAGCCGTGCACCTGGACATTGTTTCTCTCATACCCATATGCAGAAACAAATCCACTGATTGCGTGTTGGTTCGCCGATTTGACAAGGGTTGAGATGGGTACCATGCAGAAGCCCCGGCAGCCTTATGCCCTCGGCTGTTGGCAGTGACGTGTGAGGATAAGGGATTATGGATTCAGGCATGAGAGTTTTCTCATTTCTAACTGTGTTGATATCACGAAGAAACATTGAGCACAATGTCACGAAGACTCATTGAACACACAGAAGACAACCATTTATACCTCATCTTCAATCAAAATGCTGATAGATCAGTTGAGAGCAATCATGGCCGTGCATTATAATGACACTGACTAGTACGATGTGTCGCTGAGCTCATGGTCATAGCGAAGAGTTGTGATTTCAGCAATTCAGAGGCGTTGAGGATAGCCTCCAATAACCAGGTTGTACTCCGACGTGACTATTGGCCCTATAGTGGCCACAAAGAGCTGCAGACGAATGAATGAGTTGCGTACGTGTAGTTGGGTAATGGGGGATAAAAATTACTGCCTAGTTGGCAGCGTATTCCGACAATGTGCTCCGAGTAAACCGGGCTTCAAACAGTTGACACTATGTAAGACGAACGTAGATAAGTCATCGTCAAACTGTTTCCATACAAGTTTGGTTGAATCACACGGACGTTTGCCGAGCAATCACTCCTGGTAGACTAACCCTTCGGCCCCTGTGGTTAACTAAGGATGTCCCAAACATTTACCTGTACCGGACTTGCGTGGTGGAGATCCCGAGTCAGAGCATGATTCTAACACGCCAAAATTACGAGCCTGAGGAAAGGCTCGGCTCGGGTGGTGTTGCAATTATGGTCGGAAAGCCCGGCACGCAAGTAGAAACCACGGCGCCGCGAGGGAAAAGCCTCTGTCTGATCGACCCACAACCAAGCGAGCTCCAGTCCCTCAGGACAACGGCCGGTTGGCCCAATGGCAAGGCGTCTGACTACGAATCAGGAGATTCTGGGTTCGACCCCCAGGCTGGTCAATGAGCTTTCATTTTTGGCCTAAGGTGATGGATGATGAAGAGGATTTGAGCTGTCAGGTGATCAAAAGAATAGACTCAGCAGGCTCGGCTCTGCTGGCTCGTCCATTTTACTCTCTCTGTCAGTTGCCTTAAAGTTTGTTTTATCCAACTGGCTAACAGGCTGTGGGTGTTATAATGTACATTTCCAGACCTTCTCAAAGTGCGTGCTGTAATGGGAGACATAGGAATGGATTTGGAATCACTGAAGTGAAAACTGGCGTTTTTTGGCGCTCAACAATGTGATCTGCCAACTTGGCGTTGAAGATTTCAGTTCGCAGCCAGTGAAATTCTCGACGAAGACACAAAACCTCTCGCTTACTTCCCTCGGCAGTTGATGGAGAAAACAGAGATCGCTAGGGTCCCCTGCAGTGCGACGTGATCTCCCCTGCCCACTGCGGCACTCTCGTGGAATGGCCTCACCACGTGTATCTAGCCATGATGACTGCGTGCCTGAAATCTTATCCGGATACTACCTACATAGACATATACCTGCTGTCTCTTTTTCTAGCCAAACCCTCTCTTGAGACCCAACAACCAACTCAGCCGACGTGGTCATTCGCTGCGTTTTTAGCAAGCGTGGGAGAGCTCGAGCTTCCGAAGTAGCTCGTACATAGTGACAAATCTCGAATTCCTAAAAGTCTCGGGCGTATTGGGTGTCCGAATGATGGACTGTTCGCGTCCACCGCAAGTGGATCGTTCCAGCCTGGGCTCAGGAGTTAGGAGACATCTTCCGGAAAAAAACACCAGAATCCAATTCTTGATGCCCAAAAGAGACGATAACCCCCACAGCTATCAAGTTGGCTCGGACGCTCAAACGCTGGGTGGCCGGGGTATCACCGTCGCGCAACCAAAAATCCCCTGAAATTGCGGGCTCGCCCACTCGGGAACCTCTTTCTTCAGCGAGCCGATCACACCTCAGAATGCCATCTGTGCGACGCAAATGGCGCTCTCAACCCCTGGACAATACCACTGGAGTGGTTCTGATGGTGGCACTAGTGTAAGCAGATTTAATGGGGGGCCAACACCAGGTTCATGACTCGTCTCGGCGTCGTGATCGATGCTGAAAAGCTGCCGGTGCGCCCCGAGAGGCACGGAGTGCTTCTTGGAAGCACTATTCGAATAGCACCGATATGTATTGATCGCGACCCTCAAGTTCTCGGTGGAAGTTGCTTGGCCGGAGCCTCGAGCTAGAGAGAGATGTCATCTTCAGGACCGCCCCCGGGGCTCGACCTCACCGAAACCAAGGTCCCATCGCTCGTTTCTGGGTTCGTCATCACCTGGGTTGCTGCCTTGACCAGTGTCGGCCTGCGCGTGAAGGCACGACAGCTTGCCCGGAACGAGATCTGGTGGGATGACTGGATCATCATCATTTCGCTGGTAAGCCTCCCGCATTCCTACAACTCCTCCACCTGTCAGTATCTGTAATACAACGGCTTATACGAATTCCTTGATAGCTATTTACCGCAGCTTTCATGTTCGACGTCACATGTTACAGTTCGTCCTCCCCCGCGAAGCGATCCCTGACGACGAGACGACCCTGAACTCTTTCTCTGACTGCGGTTACAGTGACTATTCAAGGTGGCTTTGGCAAACATGTTTGGGCAACTGAGGACGGGCTGAGGGTATACTTCACCGGCCTCTTCATCGCCGAGTATCTTTACACGTTCAGCATCGTCCTCGTCAAATGGGCAATACTCGCATTCTACTGGCGAATCTTCAGCGCATCGCGCCAGACTCGACTCGCCATTTACGTTTTGTTCGGCATCACTTGCGCTTGGGGAATCGCAGTTGTAAGTCATCTTCGTCTCTTTCACGTTATCATTCGGACCGTCGGATTTTCCCACCTTTCGGCAAACAACATATTGACTAGTCATTTAGTTCCTGGTCTCGACCTTTCAATGCCTTCCAGTATCGGCATTCTGACTACGATTTGACGCTGACGCCGGCCTCGCGCCGTCGGACTACACGTGCGGCGTCGACGTGCGGCTGTTCTTCATCGCGAATGCGATTCCCAATATCATCACCGACATACTCCTTCTTCTGATCCCCATCCCGGGGATCTGGAGTTTGCAGCTTCGCAAAGCGCAGAAGATGGCACTCGTTGGCATCTTCACTCTTGGAATCTTGTAAGTTCACGGCCTCGAAACCCGTATTCTTTCTTGACGATATCTGTTTCTCGCCCATGCTAACGTCTGTTCTTTCCTCCCCTCCAGCGTGACGGCAGTTTCCTGCATTCGGCTTTACTACGTGGTTGCCATCGACTTCGCCGACCCTGATACTACTTGGCTCTTGACAGAAGAGATGATGTGGACTGGTATCGAAGTGAACGTGGGCACTGTCTGCGGTAAGTGACGCATTGCCCTCGTTGATTGGTCTGAGCAGAAACTAACTAAACCTGTAGCATGTCTGCCTTCGTTGAAACCAATCCTTAACCTGATCATGCACGGCTCGGCTGAATACAGCACTAAGCGCGCCACGGGCAACAACTCGGGCATCATGACCGTCGGCGGCTCCGCAGATCCCATCAAGCGGGACGGAGGCCAGCTCAGGTCTGCATCCGGTATGGGAACCTCGAAGCACCAGGTCTCGGAGGATACGCACCCGTTATCAGGCACATTAACAGACCACGATCTAGACAACTGGACAGAGCATGGGAGCCAGGACCTGGAGCTGGACCACAGGAACAAGACGCCGACGGAGGGCAGGAAACCCGAACAGCTGGCTTGATCCCCTTTAGTTAAAAGATACCCAATCGATGATGGCTGATTTAAGATGAAATTGGTTGCTGCAACTCATCGTCAATACTCCGCTGTCGGCGTGGATGAGACGGACCTCGACGCTATCTGTCAGCACATGCAACTTCTCGGCGGATGGAATTGCCGCTTTCGGCGTCCGAGTTTCTCTCCACTTTTCGGATTTCCTTTCTTGGCATATCCGACGCACATCCCACCGACGGTGATGAAAATGATTCTCTCGGAATCAACACATCTTCTCACGAGTATGTCAAGCGTTTTGTGAGGGATCATTAAACTGAAGTGAGTTTCAATCCATTGTAATTTGTTTTCCACTCGGATCCAAGTTGACAATCACACAGAAGCCTACTCCAATCCTGAGTGACTGATTGTCTTCGCCCCGGCCTCACACCCGGACTGGTCGTTGCATACCACGGGGTTGAAAGCTTGAGTGGCTTCTCTTCGCCCCTCGAAGACCATATAGCCGGGAGATCAAGATGTCTAGCACAAGGGAATCACCCGAGGACCGTCAGATTCAGTCTGAAGAAGCAGCAGACCAAACCAGGAAAGCGGCGGGAGCGACGTTCCGCGTCTGCACAGCCCAAGACTTCGGTACCAGCAGTCGACAAGAACGAGCACGACGAAGGCCAGGGATGCCATCGGTTGCATGTCAGACCTGTCGCTCTCGTAAGATCCGTTGCGAAGTCGACCCACCTACACAACCGGATACTTCGTCCGGCTTTCCGCCGTGCCAAGCATGCCGGCGGTCCAACATTGAATGTTGCTGGAACACCGTTGACAAGAGGAAAAAGAGAAGATTGAGAGTTAGTCAAGAGAGGCTTGAGGATGACGCATATGAAACCTCGGAGACAATAGTTGTGGCAGATGATGGCAGCCCGCAGCCCAGCATGAAACCTCGTCTTGTCGATGGCTCCCTGGGGCCACAGTCAAAGGAACAGCGCGAGACTGAGGATCAGGGAAACTCCAGACAGGAGGACGCGGACTGGTCTCGAATAAATTCACCCAACTCCAGAGCTGATGCGAGTCGACATAATGATCGCGAAACGACCTCGAACATAACATTTGAGTCAGGCGAACAACAAGGACCACAGTCTCAACCACGAGAGTTTTTCGCGCTCGAAAATATGGACATGTCGGGCGACTGGTCCGGCATCCAGGACTTTGTTCTTGATTTCGAAGGCATGGAGACCATCGGTGCTATCGACTGGGACAACAGCCTGGAAGATGGCATCTTGAAAACAGTCACCGAGCCCTCGAGGACACCCGGGAAAGCGATCAGGCTGCGCTTCTCCCGGCGTTTCGGTCCGACAGCTGTGATACCAGGCATGAGGAGACTCTCCCTAGCCGTCCGGGCGCATCCGGAAGACGGCAGTGTCGAGCGCGATCACGAGAGTCCTGCCACGCCGTACTCTCGCTCCGGTCTGTCGACGAAGAGGTCGTCAATAGCAACCCGGCAAGATGAAGATTCGCCCTACGACCTCCCCGTCGACGTAATTTATCAGGTGCTGGACGTCTTCTTTGAGCGGTTTGGCGGCCACTTTCCTTTCATCGAGCGTCAGGTTCTTATCGGACACTTGCGCTCTGGCCAACTATCCAGTTTTCTGTTGAACTCGATTACAGCTCTGACGATGCCGTTCTGCTCTCTAAAGGTTCCCCGAGGGATCGTCGACCAAGGGCTTGAAGAGTCGTGGCGCAAGGGCACGTATTTCTTGAAGCGAGCCAAGGAGCAACTGGTCACTTTGCTGTCTATACCCGCCACAGATGTAGTATCTGGCCTGGTAATCTTGGCTTGGGCAGAGTTTGGGGACAACAACGAAGCTGGTAAGTGTAGCCAAGTGAAAAGTGTTAGTCAAAGTTCTAAAAAGGTCTCAGGTCTGTGGATGTTGTCTGGCATGGCAATCCGGATGGCTCAGGACATGGGTCTCCATAAGCCTCCTGAGAGCGACACGGGCCTAAACGCAACCTCATACTACCATTCGCCCATCAGCCCGGACGGGAGCTACCTTTTGAGCGAAGAGCAGTCAAAGAGACACCAGCAAATGTCCGCATTAGCGCTGTTCTGGTCAGTGTTTTCGCTAGATGTGTGTGTCTCTTTGCTGACAGGCCGCCCTCCTTCGCTGAGGCGCACCGAGATCGAGGTGTCAATACCAACTCTTCATGACATGGAATGGACGCAGCTCGATTTCCAAGAGTCCATGTCTATGAAGCACATGGTATTTCCGGAGATGGTCCGTTTTATGCTGTTCTTCTCCGAGGCCGTCGAGCTCCTAAACCAACCTTGCGGCTCACACCCAGACGATGCAGGCGGCGCGGACGAGTCTCGCGTCAAAGACGTCTTTTCAGATATCCGAGAGAGGCTCATGAGACAGTACCAGTCGCTCCGCCCCGAACTCACATTCAATATCGAAAACTACAAGAGGGCGTCGTCGAGCCGCCAGGCGGGCCCGTTTCTGATGTTACACATCTACTTCTACACCTTCATGACGCTCTTGTCCGACAGAGGCACGCGAAATAATGCAGCAGCAAGCGGGGGAACAGAGCTCTCACAGCCTTCAAAAGCGGCGTTGATGGCATCCCAAAAGATAGTCCAGATCCTGAACACCGCCGAGCTCATCAATAACAACGGGTATCTGGCGACCCCATTCACCAACCACGGCCTCTTCGTTGCGGCGTCCACTATCCTCGCGGGGCAGCAAGCAGACGATAGCAGCCTGGGCCATCAGAGCCAGGACCTTTTTTCGCTGGTAAGCGAGTCAGACTTTGACTATCTGTGTCAGAAGATCCTGGAGATATCGCACTACTTCAGGGGTACTGGGGCGACACTGGCGGCTCTTGAAAGAAAGAAGCGTGAGTTGGTGGCTAGGAAGAGTAGGACGAAACACTCTAGCGAAGATGAGGATTCCGAAGAGGAGAAGGACTCTGCTGTGCAACTCAGCGATCCTGGCATAGTGAACAGATACTCCATGTCAGAGCGGGATGGCTGACTGATAGAGAAACTTCATCGATGATGCGATCAGAGTAGTCGTTGATAGCTGGGTTTTTATGAAGACTTTTGAATTGTACCGGACCTTGTCAGGGGTCTTGTCACATCGAATTCTGAGAGTATGTCTTGGAGAGCTAATCCTCCATTACTCAAAGTCTGCTATTTGGCCATTAACATCGCGCAATGCTCTTCTGCGAAATGGCTTGACGTCATTGCCCATGTCATGAACGAAAACACCCACAAGTAGCCAAGAAGCCGTCCAACAAGCCCTCCGACGTTTCGGTAAGCCGGCCGCAGATCAGTGGCCTTCAGACTTGATAAGAGCGCTCCTTCAACAACTGCCCACATTCTGATGCCCAGCGCCTCAATGATCATTCCCGCCGGCTGCAAGGCGTAATATCGTGTAACGCCCATGAAGCCGCACCTCATGCTTGTCTGTGTACTCACGACCAGCGTCACGGCAGAATGCATTAAGCCAGAGACGACAAAGACGAACCAGTTGTGGGCGTAACGCCTCAATGTTCCGCCACGACCAACGATCTTCGCCGCCCAGCTCACCAGCGGCCGGTACACAATCAAGTGGTGCCAGCGGGCCCAGTAGCGCCGGACCGTGTACGCCTCGGCTGGGTTTCCATACAACTGCCACTGTACGGGCTCGTCGAGGTGCAAGGCGACGGCCAAGATGACAAGGACGTCATAGCCGATGGTGAAGTTGAGGTAGTCCTGCAGGCTGCCGGTGAAGAACCAGTGCAGGCGCAGCACGGTTGCTCGCTTCAGATCAAACCCCTCCGTGTCTCGGTATCCAGGCAGAAGCCGACGGAAGAAGCCTGTGTTGGAGCTTGAAAAGTCCTCAGCCACTGGGTAAGGTGGGCCGGGGCCAGGAAGACGGAGGTAAAGGGCCGGGTCGAGGAGGACGGCCAGCGCAACGCAGCGACATGCCAGTTTGACAAGCCGGCGGGGGATGAATCCAACTCGGGATACTGAGGGCTGCGAGTTTACGGGGCCCTCAGAGCGACGTCGCACCTCCCATCTGGTCCCCTTGTACTGGCTACACGCGGAGAGATGATAGGCAAAGTGCCAGCTCCGCTGTCCCGGCGTAAACTTGGATCCCTTCTCTGTTCGCAGGTCAGGCGAAGGATGTTCAAGTAACTAGCAATCTGATGAACTCACTCTGAACGAAGATTCGTCTCTCCTCTTCCAGCTCATCTTGGGAGACGAGCAGGTGTAGGAATGCCTGGCCCGAAAGGTAGATGATCTGAAAACGCGCCCAGATTGTGTTGTAGTCGAGGAACGGCGAGAACTTGGATGAATGATAGAAGCCCACAAATACCAGGGCGGCGACAATTGTAAAACATAATTTCGGGTGGTTGTTCTTCTTCGACAGAGAGAAAATAGCGACACCAGCTCCCGCCGCAAAGCTGCCGAAAGTCTGGAGGAAGGGCAAGAGCGCCCCATAGGTTGAGTTCGACATAGCAGCTATTTCCCTCCGATGCGTGCAGTAAGTTGGCGTGTGGTGTCTGTCCATGTTCAACTATGTTCCCGTTCTTCTATCTAATACGGGGTCCTATGACAATGACTGTCTGTCGAATGCCCATCTAACCGAGCCCATAACCACCTGTCAGTGCGTGTCTGTAGCAAAGCGAAGATAGTTAAAGATAGGTACGGAGTTCAACTAGCAATTCTGAAACCAGCCTGGGAACCCCAGATTGCAACCTGATTAGAGACTACAAGGACAGAGAAAATGCCCGCTTTTCTAATGTAGTTGTTTTAGGCAACTCCCATTACTCGGTTTCCGCCACGGCTACTTCTTGGAGGCGAAGCTCCCACGGAGGTGATCGTTACCGGTCAAGCGATTTAGACGAGAATAGTCGCCGTTGCCGATCGTCGTCGCGGACTTCTCGTTAATCGGCGCCGGCGAACGCCAAGGAAGTCTTGGGGGACTTGGCGCGTTGGTCCATGGCTATGCTATTCTTGTACTGATCGATCGTTCGCAGATAATAACACGAGTCTTCGTTTGTTCGTGAAGCTGCGAGACTGTTTGTAGTTACATAAAAGAGGATTGAAGTCCCCCAGGTCTTCCAGTCTCATCGCTCTCAACCAACATCATCTTCTCCCGCTTTTATTTCTTTTCCCTTCTCCTTTGACTAGCAGGTCTATTCTTATCGCTACCAATTTACTCTTCTCTTCTACGTAAAATCAAATTTTCAACTTCTATCTTGTCTCAAAATGCAGCCTCAAACTCTCGTCGCCGCCCTCTTTGCCACGGCCGTGGTTGCCAGCAGCGGCCCGCCAGCCAGATCTGGCCCCGGCAACGGACGCCGCTCTATCATTTCTGGGTCTCTCCTTCCCCGGACTTGGATGTCCAACCTTGGACTCTCGGCACCCGTCGCCGATGTCACCAAACGCGATACGGATCCCCTCTCCGAAGTCAACAAGCGCGAACCTGCTCCGGCAACCACCACCGAGACTGAGTGAGCCCGTTAGCTCTTTAGCATAACCCTTCAAGTGTTAGGTTAGTCCATGCTTACATCGAATGATTGAGGTTTGGGCAAGACTAATTCAGTAACAGGCGCAGCGAAACCTGCGACCTTGAGGGTTGGGCTATGGCCGAAGTGACTGGGCATATCATATGGTAACGATATGGCGCAACGCATATGGATAGAAATACATTGACAGTTTTACTTCGCACAACCTCCTCCTACTGCGTGCTAAACTAAGTCCATCTATCAAATGCTTGTATGAGTTCTTCATGTACCAGCTTTTGCTGCCAGAAAACATATGTGCTTTAGCGATGCCTCCAATCACTTCATCAAACAAGTCGTTCCAAAATGCAAGTGTAAGCAGCCACGTGCGTCAGTGCATTTTGTGTGCATCGTATATGCATCGAAGCCCAGCTGAACTGGCAAGCGGGGTAGGCAAATAGGCAACTGGTATCAATGTTACGATATACCATATCTCTATTTTTGGGTATTACGAATGCTCCCGAAGGTAGTTGCAAAACGCGCGGCAACATGGGTATTATAACCGCTGCCTGCTCACTTGCGCGGACAGAAAACCCGCAATAGGAGATACCAATTTCTCGGCGCCGCGTCATTGCTATTGGACGTTTCTATGTATTACGAGCTTGGTTTCTGGACTTAAGTATCTGACTGGCCAGTAAGTCTCTCTCACACAACATGCTGTTTACACTTCCACCGCCCAGAAGACAACACACTCAAGACCGTCGAAACACTTCTATTACCATGTTGGCGTCTACCAGTACAGTCGAAGCCCAGCGAAAGGCCATGGCCTTGGGTGAGGCCGAAGGTCTCAAGGCCCTCGGTCCTCTCCCGCCACACCTCGGCGAGGCCTGGATCGACATACCGCTGCCTGGCGGCCAGGTCAACCGCACCAAGGTCGTATGGCGGAAGCCGCTCGCCGGCGGAACTCCGCCCACCACGGCTCCACTTGTCGTCTACTTCCACGGCGGCGGCTTCTCCGTCGGCGGCCCCGACATTGTCGTCGCACCAGCCCGCGGCTTTGCGACTCTCTTCGGCGCCATCGTCGTCTGCCCCTCCCTGAACCAGCTCCCCGAGCAGCCTTTCCCGGTGCCTGTCCAGGTCGCCTGGGAGGTCTGCTCGTGGGTCTCCAACGCGGACAACCTGAACAGCGGTTTGCTCAAGGAGGAAAGCGTCCGCGTCAACCCGAGCCGCGGCTTCGTCGTCGGCGGGCTTAGCGCTGGCGGCGGTGCCGCAGCCGCCATCGGCGGGATATCCTCCGCGCTCTCGGCCGGCTCTCAATACTTTGGCGATCTCACTCCCTTGAAAGCCCCGATCACCGGCATCTTCACAGGGATCCCGATGATGGTCACTCAGGCGGCGGTCCCGCCGCAGTACGCCCACCTCTTCCGGTCCCGACAGGAGAACGCCGACGCCAATACCACGGCCATGATCCAGGAGCTCGAGGGGCTCATTGGCGCCTCAGCCTCCACGCCGTGGCTCTCGCCCATGAATCTCGACCTGCCAGCCTCCGAGGTCGCGCGCGGCCACCCGTCCAAGGTCTACACGTACCGCGGCGGCCTGGACCCGTTCCGGGACGACTGCTCCATCTACAACGAGTGGTTGTCTGGGCTGCCCGGCGTCGAGTCCCGTACGCGCATTCTCAAGGACGAGAACCACACGGCCTGGGTGACGCTGCCAATGCCGGCCTGCCATACGCGGCAGATCAAGGAGGTCACGCTTGAGGGTATCGCCTGGCTGCTTGGTGTGGAGTGGGACAAGGAGCAGGAAGAGCTTCCCGTGTAGATAGAGTGATTGGCATCAGAAAACATGTCTTCAGCCTAGAGCGTTCTTACCATGTATTTTGCCATTCTACGAGGGGCTGTCTCGACTCCCGCTAGTTGAGTTTGGTAAGCTCAATATCATCGCTGTTACGTTCCTCACCTTTGCGGTCTGCTTCTAGAGCGGTCTATTTTATCTTTGTAAATTTGTCACGATTGTCTTAAGAAACAAACAACTACTCAATCTGTTCAACTCACTGGAAGCACACGACTTAATGTCAGCAATATCAACCCACAGTTGACGAAATCAGGTCGGCCATTTGCAGCCAAGCCATGATGCCGTTCTATCAAGCCCCTCGTCCGGCCTTCTTCAGACTCCCTCGGTCGACACAAAATGCCGACTCGTCCCGACAGTCGCCAGTCAATTTGACAGAGACATTCCTCGCCGTTTCTTCCATGCCCCTCACCGAGTCCGTATGCATCAACAAGACGCCTACCTCATGCCCGTGCCGGATAGCCGCCAACGAGCTACTCTTCCACAGAGGGGCCCCTCCTCTACCGCCGGAACTA
This sequence comes from Colletotrichum brevisporum, assembly GCA_030770045.1. Classification (NCBI taxonomy): domain Eukaryota; kingdom Fungi; phylum Ascomycota; class Sordariomycetes; order Glomerellales; family Glomerellaceae; genus Colletotrichum; species Colletotrichum brevisporum. Next base: position 8,789,746 of record JAUGSI010000001.1, on the reverse strand, counting down.
CTAACCGTCAGGCAGAGGAACAAAAGCGAGAAAACCAGCATGGCCCCGTGGAGCGCGGTCCAGGGCCATGCGATCCGGTACAGTGTCGTCGAACTCCCCAAACTCCCGTCTAGCGAAAGAGCACCATCTTGAGGGCTTCCAAGGCCAGTGGCGGGTCCATCGTTCTCAGACCGTGGGCCCGCGGAAGGCCGGGGGTTCCGCCGCATCTCGTTCGTCATGCTGGTTGCGAGGGCGGCGAAGTTGCTCTCCACGTCGTCCCGCGACCAGCCCCAGAGCCCGCCCAGCGCGGGCGGATCAGACCTCATCCAGAACCCCCCTTGGTTCTCCCTCAGCGGTCCCGTGGAGGCTCCGTTGAAGCCGACTGTCCCCGTGCCCAGCTTCGCCTCCAGAACGGATCTCAGGTCGGTGTTGTTGTTCCACTGGCCCCGGAACAGCCCCTGGAAGTGAGAGCTGAGCGCCTTGACGGACTGCGACGAGATGTTGTATCGGGCCTCCCTGCCGTCGAGTGTGCTTGCGAGCTGGAGGTCCGAGTAGTCCACTGCAAACCAGAACCTGTCGAATTCGAGCGTGTCCGCCTCGCCTTCTGGGATTCGGTTCTTGTCTCCCAATTCCTCTATCCTTTTGAACGAGTCCGGATGCAGGCGGAACTCGACCCTCTCCTTGGCGATCTCTTTCAGCTGGTTCCCCTGGACGGTCGACTCGACGTCCTTGACGCAGTAGTACAACGCGCACTCAGTGGCCTTCATGGGAACCTCTGGCCAGAAGCCAAAACCCTCCGTCTCTCTGCCGTCGTCGACCCCCCACGCATCCGGCACGGGCTTGCCGACGACCGCCGGGTCGGGATGGATGACGCTCGTGGACCACAAAAGGGTGTTCACACTCCCCATCGACACCGTCCTTCTCGGGCTGCCCGTTCCGTAGGCCGTGACGGCGTACATCTCCTCTTGCCCAGCTCCGACAGACGCGTTCCTGCACCGCTGGAGCCGTCCCGGCCAGAGATCGTTGTATGGAGGGCACCCATCCGGGTTGGCGATGAAATGCCCGTTGGGAAGAATAAAGGCAGTCGCGGGCGACCCTTTCTGCGACGCCCTCCACGTGTTGGGGATGGCATAGTAGACGTTAGAGAAATCGCGGACGGTCTCGAGACTTGAGCTGACGTCGTTGCACTTGTGACAGATCCCGACGGTCGTGAAGCGGTCGAAGGTGCAGTTGCTCGTCGGACACCGCACCAGCGCCTCTTGCTCGGCTTCTGCGGGGGATCGAGAGAGGCTGTTGAGTATCGTGCCTTGCATGGAGAGCGGGAGCTCCGTCGAGACGGTGGTGTTCACGCCCGCGTCGCCGGAAATGTTGTACGTGAGCACCGTCTTCATCGTCCTTCCCATGGCGTATGTCGAGGCGTACGAGTTGAGGGCTGACACTCCTGTGGTGCTCGAGTTGCTGGGGGTGAAGAAGACGTCCGGTTCCAGCCGAATCAGTTGCTGGAGCAAACAAGCAAGCAACAATAAGCTCCGCTCCCAGGCAGGAAACCGAGCAAGAGGGACATAGCCGCCGATGCCGACTCAGTCTAATCCGCTCCGTCCGATCCGTTAGGACGCACTATCTTAAAAACTCTAACTTACATTGATATACTTTAAACTCAAAATATAAAGTAAAAGAGCCCGTTTAAGTACGCAACTTAGTATACCTACCTCTCCGCGACTTCCCCGTTATCCTAAGCTTCCCTCTCTAGCTTTCTCTCTCCTCGACGCGAGCCCGCTGGTCCACAACGCTGTAACGACCATCCACGGCATATGGAGGCTACCTACATTGGATGCTGTGCAAAGGAGTCGAGGCCGATGGCCAAGATCGTCAACAGCGCCCCGAACTGGACAATCCAACTGTGAAAACGAGAGTCAGTACTCACTAAAGCCATTCGTCGATCGAGATGGGAAGAACTTACGCGCCATGCGTCCGGCACATGATTCTTAAGCTGCCCAAGGGCCCACGAGCAGCCCCGTCGATGCGGTCAAAGTCGATGAGCAACCTTTCCTCGCGGGCGAACAGGATCCATTTCCACTGCGCCATGCACTCTGCGACCACGAACACCATCGAAGATTTGACGGCTACTGAGAGAATGGACACGATGGTGTTGAGCGTGACCCCTTGCCACTCGAAGGCGTCTTTCCCGTCAAAGAAGTAAAGGAGCCAGAGCATGGCGGCCAAGGACGAGGCAGCCCCGGCGACGGCGCAGACCTGCAGGCCCCATCGCGACAAGTCGAACGAACGAAACATGTTGGCTGTTCTCCAGCTTCTAGAAATTTTCATTTCCTATCATTTTCAAGGACATGCTTGGGAGGTTTTATCAGATTCCCAAGGGAGTCGCACGGACAGCCACAGCCGCCAGGCTATGGCGGCGCCCCCCTGAATTAGACGTGATGATGTTAGTGCCTACGGAGGAGGCTGAGACGATTCTTGTTTGACGCGGAATCCTTCTCAATAGAGACTGTAGTCGTAATTAACGTTAAACGGGGGCCTTATTTGCCTGCAAAGATCTTCCCCAGCCCAACTAGCTCGCTCCATCGCTCGTCCGGCCGCACCTCGATCTTTCCTTCTGGCGTCATGACCTTCATCTCCTTGATGGAACTCGTGCCGAAGCTGAACGTGTCGTCGTCTTTGATGAGAGCGATCAGGATCTTGATCCATTCCTCCAGCAACTCATGCTCGGCGGGATTCGGTCCATGGCAGAGCGAAAAGCTGTTGTTAATTTCAGCGTCAGCAAGCGTCTTAACACGAATGACGTTGAACCAGGTAGACCGTACTTCCAGATGGGCCTATCCATCGAATGCGTCACGCCGTATGACGCCGGTGCCACCTTCTCGTCGATAAATGACATGCGGTAGGCAATCTGGTACCGCCATACGTTCCGGACGTCAACTCCGTTGTCGATAAGTGCTTTTACCAACGCTCTTGATGGCGCGCGCACTTGGCCGTCAGACACAATTAGACCTGCCACGGAAGATGTCTTGTCAGCGACGAACACGGTTCCTCGCGGCAAACATCACATACCGAACAGCTGCTGCCAGTCCTCCAACTTGTCGGATTCGGGAAGCTTGTATTGCTGAATAACCCGGTCCGTCACGTCCGGAGCGTAGTAATTCGATATCTGCAGCCGAAGCGCCTCCAAAGTCGGCTCTGTCGGAGGGGCAAAGGCGGAATACAGACCCTCCTCGTTGAGCATCTCGCCGATGAGCATCTTATACCCCCTCTTTGTGAATTCGTCCGCGAATGCCTTGCTCTGCAGGTACTCGACCATGCCCGAGTGCACAAAGATATCATCCGTCACCGGCCGGAAGGTGTGGTTCTTGAGCTGCGGGATCGCATCCACCAACTCATCCGCGCTCTTCCCCCGCAACACCGCAAGCTTCTCCGCCGGCGACAGCTCCGCGTCAACGCCAAAGTGCGCGCACAGCTCGTCGAACTGCCCGCGCACGTCGGCCAGCGACTTCGGCTGCGCGGGGATCGCGTTCGACGCCATGAACACGCGCCTGTACAGCGACTTCTCCCCCCGCGCCCCGGCCCCGCGGAAGTCGTACAGCATCTGCGCCTCGACGCTGTACGCGCCCGCGCTCCGGCCCGCGAGCGTGACGTTGTCCGGGTCGCCGCCGAAGCGCGCGATGTTGTCCCGCACCCACTCGGCCGCGGCGCGCTGGTCCCACAGGCCGAAGTTGCCGCCGGCCTCGCCGCCCGTCGCGCTCAGCACCTCGTCGCCTGCGAGGAAGCCGAAGACGTTGAGGCGGTACCCGATCGCGACGACGACGGCGTCCAGGCCGCCCGTCGAGATGAGCTCCGTCGGGTCCATGCCGGCCTCCTGCGACGGGTCGCCGATCTGGAACCAGCCGCCGTGGATCCAGAGCTTGACGGGCCATTTCTGCTGGCCCTGCTCCTCGCCCGGCTTGGGCACCGGCGTCCAGATGTTGGCGAACAGGCAGTCTTCGCTGTACGAGATGCTCTTGCCGGGCGTCTTGACGGCGGCGAAGGGCTTCTGCGGGCACACGGGCTTGAATTGCGTCGCGTCGTAGGGCGAGCCGGTGTCGTCGGTGTACGAGTACGAGGGAGGCAGGGGCTGCGGCTTGCGCCAGCGGTTCTCGCCGGTCGGGGGGAGCGCGTAAGGGACGCCGGCGAAGCGTCTCGACTTGTTGTCGAACTGGAGGCCGCGGATCGTGCCTTTGTCGCCGAGGTTGAGCTCCACGGGCTTCTCTTGGTACGAAATGCTGTTTCCCATTGTGGCGTAGAGTTGCTGTATGATATATGAGTTCAGGAATCGAGGTCCAACCGAGTGAAAGCAGGGCAATTGTATATAGTGGGATGTTCTAATCAGTAATCAACGTGGTGTTCTGACAATGCCCGCTCGCACGTCATCGGGCATAGATCTGGTTCCCGATCTTTATCAGATGAGATACGCATCAATCGAGCCTTCATGTTGAATCCTACCAATTTGTTTCCCGCGGCTAAGTACGAAGGAGTTCCAATTCGGGCAATTATGTAACGGTTCATTAGTCAAGAGATCAGCTAATACTAACTAATAACATGAGACTACGCATGGAAACTGCTGCTGCTGTATGTAGGTCTTCCTGGGCAGCAATTAGCAACCGGTGGGATCCATAGACAACATGAACCCCGCCGTTCTACGACTCGTGCTCGTGCGGGTTGCCCGCTTCAACACCAGCAAAGTCTCCTCAACAGCTCGGCTATCATGACCGCCCCGGACGATTACCAGAAGCTCGACGCCTGGGTCGATGCCCACTTCGACGAGGAGGTCAAGTTCCTGCAGAGCCTGGTGCGCGTGCCGACGGACACGCCGGCGGGCAACAACGCCCCGCACGCGGAGCTGACAGCCGAGCTCCTCGGCGCCTTCGGCTTCGATGCCGAGCGCCACCCGGTGCCGGAAGACCTCGTCCGCGGCTACGGGATGCAGTCCATCACGAACCTGATTGTGCGCCGCCGCTACGCCGAGAACGGCCGGACCGTCGCTCTCAACGCCCACGGCGACGTCGTCCCGCCTGGAGAGGGTTGGACCCGGGATCCCTACGGCGCGGAAGTCGAGGACGGCGTTATGTACGGCCGGGCGACGGCCGTGAGTAAGAGCGACTTCGCGACCTACGCCTTCGCCGTGCGCGCCCTCGAGTCTCTGGGCGCGCCGCTGCAGGGCTCCGTTGAGCTGCACTTCACCTACGACGAGGAGTTTGGCGGCGAGCTCGGTCCCGGCTGGTTGCTACGCGAAGGGCTTACCAAGCCCGACCTCCTTGTTGCCGCCGGCTTCTCCTACGAGGTCGTCAACGCGCACAACGGCTGCCTCCAGATGGAGGTCACCGTCCACGGGAGGCAAGCCCACGCCGCCATCCCCGACACCGGCGTCGACGCGCTCCAGGGCGCCGTGGCGATCCTGAACAAGCTGTACGCCCTCAACGCGGGATACCGCGAGGTGCGCTCGCAGGTGCCCGGCATCACGCACCCGTACCTGAACGTCGGCCGCATCGAGGGCGGGACCAACACCAACGTCGTCCCTGGGAAGGTGACGTTCAAGCTTGACCGCCGCATGATCCCGGAGGAAGACCCCGCGGAGGTCGAGGCGGAGATCCGGCGGGCCATTGCCGAGGCCTCGGAGGCGCTGCCGGGCGTCGAGGTGGAGCTGCGCCGGCTGCTCCTCGCGAGCTCGATGCGCGCGCACCCCGGGGCGCAGCCGCTCGTGGACGCGATCCAGAAGCACACGGGGCAGGTCTTTGGCCAGCCGGCGCCCGCGACGGGGACTCCGCTCTACACCGACGTGCGGCTCTACGCCGAGGCCGGCGTCCCGGGCGTCATCTACGGCGCCGGTCCGCGGACGGTGCTGGAGTCTCACGCCAAGAGGGCGGATGAGCGGCTGCAGCTCGAGGATTTGAGGCGGGCTACCAAGGTCCTCGCACGAAGCCTGCGAGACTTACTGGCGTAAGGGCAGCGAGGGGAGATGAGGGTTCCCGAATAATGATGGAATTTTCTGTTAATAGCCAGGTCTTCCTGCGAACCGTGGAATGCCACCATGGTCGCTGGCTTCTCATGCCGAATGTAGATATGAGAGAGATAATGTTCAATTAACTCCCAGATATTCATCAACTGGTGGCGAGCTTGTTAACTATCTCCTATCGACGACCCCTCATCCGGCGACGGCCATAGATCTGGCCTCCGATGGTCCGATACCCGTTCCGCTGGCGGGCCGACAGCGGATCGGAAGATAAGGCACCTAGGAGGTCGACCAGTTCTCCGGCCGAGACCGAGTGGGTTGTCCCAGGAGCTTTTTGGTTAATAGAAAGTGGCTTTATCTTAACGTCGACCCGTTTTCGTAAAGGCTGGATGAGACTGGACTTCCAGGCACAAGGCTCAGACTCGCGAGTGACCGACGCATATGCTCGTGTCGGCGTAAGGAAGAAGGTACTGACTGCACGAGAACCTAGCAAGGAAAAGCCCATGTCTTGATCAGAGACCACAAATATTCTAGAGCTAGGACATTAAAAGGGTGTGATCATGTTTAAGCATCATTGATTTGTGTTCCTCTGGTCATGCCGCTGTTCATACTAAGTCGTGATCTGCTGATATTCCTCGAAACTCAACCAGTCGTTAACTTTGCACAAGCCCTTCATCAAGCCATGTGCTTTATTCTCGATCAGATCCATCACAGATTTCCCTGCTTCTGGGTCTCACGCGAGAATAGTCTGTCTCTCCCTCAACCGCACCCCAGTATCAGACTCTCCGTCGCCTCTCACTCGCCTACACAGCTCCTCTAGGTCCGGTTCGCCCAGGAGCAAGGCCTTGGCCACAACCGTCCACTGTCCTTCGCTCTTCCCATCGCCCGCCGGCACAAGCAACCACGCCCTTGTCAGAATGCAGTCCTCCCTCAGCAGGTCCGTTGGAACAGCAACGCGAATGTCTTTGTTCTTATCGTAGGCCCGAAAGTGGCTCGTCCAGGTAATGTACGTCAGCAACGCCTCCTCTCCGTCTCGTGTACACCGCACGCGCGAGATAAGCCACGAGACCCAGGCCATGGACCGCGGGTCCGTCATCCACGTTATGAAAAGCAGAGCCGTCTCCGGATCGACAGCTTCCTGCTCCTCCTCGCAAGCCCGGCCCGCGCTCAAAGCCTCGACAAAGGCCTCCGCGTTGGCCCGCAGGTCGTCGTTGGCCGCAAAGTCTCCAAAGTTGCTGTTGTTGAAGTTCCCCCGGACGGCCTCCCGCTCGAGCTTCGTCCACAGCCGCCGCAGGAACCTGGGGCCCGCTGCCACGACGGCGGCCAGGAACCGCCGGCGAGCCTCGTCAACCTCCTCATCCGCGTAGGAGGGGTAGTAGCCGCGCACCCCGCTGGCCTTGGGCGGCGGCTGCGTGCTCCGGATCACGTCCGGGAAGATGCCGTACGTCACCGGGACGTCGTCGTCATCGTTGCTCTTTCCCAAGATACCATCGAGGAAGACCATATCCACGACCATTCTGCCGACGGAGATCTCGTGCAACCCGCTGATGCCCCCGAGGATGAACTTGCCCCAGGTCGTGTCCGTCGCCGCGACGGGCCTCTCCAACCACGAGCGCCGCCCGCGGACCACGAGGGCCTCGTCGTTGGCGAACGCCAGCGGCCTCTTCTCCCCCGCCGCCAGCGCGAGCAGTACCGCGAGGTAGAACGTCTCGTCCGCCGTGGTCTCCACCTCCGCGTCCCGGAAGTACGCGAGCCCCAGCCCGACGAGGTTGATGCAGATGCTCAGCCGGTCGCCGGGGACGGAGCACTCCGTCCGCACGACGGCGTTGAACCGCGCCAGGAGGCTCGCCTTGGTCGCGCCGGCCCGGCGGACGGGGCTGTCGTGCAGCGGCGACGTGCGCTGCGCGAACCCGGACAGCACCGGCTCGAGGTGCCTCCCGAGCGGGCTCCGGTGGTCCAGCTTGATCATCACGGCGGACAGCAGCAGCCGCAGCTTGAGGCAGTCGACCACGCAGGTCCGACCGCCCTCGAGGCCCATGACGAAGACGGTCTGCTTGTCGCTCCACGGCTCGCCGACGACGAACTCGTGGAAGCACCACGCGCGTTGCCACCAGCGCGCCGCGGCGACCTTGTCGAACATGGAGATGAACAAGGGGATGTCGCGCTCGTCGCGCGGCACCGCGTTGTGGTCCTCGACGGTGGCGAGGTTGTCGTACTGCGACGGCAGCGCGGCCTCGGCGTCCGTCAGCTCGACGTCCTCGAGCAGCACGACGAGCCGCCGGCAAGACCGATAAATAACGTCCATGCACGCGATGGCGCGCTGCTTCTCATCCTCGTCGGCCTGCTCGATGCAGATCTGGTCCATCCACACGCCCTCGCGCGGGTGCCCGCGCAGCGCGAGGATGGCGTCGGCGAAGCGGCGGCCGACGGGCCACACTCCGCCCGGCTCCGGGGCCGATCCGGGTGTGCCGGGCCAGGAGGGGCTGTGCCAGCTGTAGCTGACGGCGAGGAACTGGCGCACGACGAAGCGGCAGTCGAACGGGATGCCGGCGGGCCCGTTTTCGTCGCCATCGATCGGGCCGTGGCAGACGAGGCGGAAGGGGGTGTCGAGGACGACGTCGGAGGTGCGGGCGCGGAAGGAGGCCGTGACGTCCGGGGCCCAGGCGCGGAGGTTGCGGAGGATGAGGTCCGTCTCCTCGCGGCCTGACTCGAGGCGCTCGATGGCGTCGGCGAAGATGGCGGCCTTGTTGTGCCGGGGGAGTGTGAGCTTGAAGAGGCTGGGCGAGATGTGCTTGACCTCGAGGGTTTCCTCATCGGCCCCGCGCCGAGGGAACTCGATGAGGGCCGGCATGGTCGTCGTCGGGGTGACGTGATGAGGCCATTCGCGCCGGGCGGGTGTACAGAGAAGGCGGCAACTCAACCAGGGGAAACGAACTAATGCAGGTCTGTCCTGTCCTGCTGATTGTCCATGGTCTCCGCCCAGAGCCCTTGGCGACTTTCACCAATTGAGTTGGAACTCGAAATGGTGTCCTGAACTTGGTCGTGTGATAGATCGTCGGACCTACGAGTTTCTCGTTGCCGTCCGGGCCATGATGGTCTTGGACCACGTCACGAGCGATGAAGTAGGCCTCATATCGGTATCTTGGCGTTTGTGTGCGTGGCCAAGAGCAGCATCTTCCAACGGAATGACCGCTGCTTCGCCGCAAGAGTAGGTTAATATGGTATGCATGTAGCTCGAGGCGAGAAGATGCCACTATCGTCAACCGGTGTACTACACGTCCACCATTATCAGTTGTTCTTCTACTTGGGTAATGATGGCTCGTCAGGACTCCGCCAGTTGTCAGACGACTCGCCTCAGTGGATAGGATCCGCGGTTCACATAAAACTTGGATTATTCATGGTTATGAACTGGTAATGTCAAGGTCTTTGGGTAAGCGACACTCAAGCGTCGTCTGGCCTCCAACAAGCCCCAATAGCTTGAAGCAGTCCTCTAAAAATGCACCGCTCAATAATGGCCTTTGGCTCGACGATGACGGAAATTTCATTCTTCCCAAGGCGCTTTCCAGCGAAAACACATGCAATTTTTTTCTCGACTTTTGAACTGTTAGTCATTCCGCCACCATTCCACGAGTCCGTTAGCAGATCTGCAGTATGGCACTAACAGTCCCTCAGCTGAATGGGAAAACCCGAAGCTACCAGCCAGCTCGGCCAGCTGAACCCATCTTCAACGCCATAGCGACAAGCCTTGAACTAGCGCAACAGGGCGACGCGCTGTGGCACGCGCCAACCGCCTCAGCGCCGCCGGGCGGAAAAGGATGGACGGAGCAAGGCGGAATCGGGCGTTCGGGCGCAGAGCGAAAAGGGGGGGGCGGTGTGGGTGTGATGTGAGAGGGGGGGAACGGGAATGGATCGTTGCATGGTGGCACAGGCTGGGCGCTTCCGGGCTAATCACAAAGAAGATTATTAGCCTTGGAGCCTTGAGGAAGAGTGGTCGCGTGCCGGGGTGCCGTTTGATTGTGTCCAGTCGGTTACACGCCAATGTTGGTGACAATCTCCCCCTACCCTTTTCAAGGCCTTCTCTCGATCATCTCTGTCCGACCAACGTGTGCTATGTCTTCGGGGGCGTCACGAGACGATGACCAAATGTCGGCGTTGCTGAGTCGTCGTCATTTCAGCATCTTCGTTCGACTTGAGTCCTGTCTCGAGCTGCAGGGCTGGATGGGATCATGGGAGTTGCATTTAGAATTCCACGCCAGGGGCCTTGGCAAGGGACCTGAGATGGGGATTTGACATGTGGCAGCAAGCACTAAAGAGCCTTTCAAAGCTCAGCGTTGCGGAAGCCAAGTTTTGGTTCCCTTTCGTTTCTTCCTACCTCAACTCCGTTTTGTCTCTCTCCCCCGGTGGGATGTCTCTCCCTGGGCACACGCATTTTCGTAGTGTAGAAATATGTCTCTCCTCCTCCGGCTACTCTAACGTGCCAAGTTTCTAGTCGCCGACCAGAACAACTGGGCCCTCCACCTTTTGGTTTTGAAGATGGGACGAGTCTGGTGTGCAGATTTATTTACGGCGCGTCTCTGCCGCCGAGGAACACAACAGATGACTCGTGCTGACAACGTGTTAATCCCTGAATACAGCGTATAGACCATTCATTGCATGATCCCCAAGATTCAGGGACACTGAAAAACAAGAGAGCCCCCCCGACTCGACCAGTCCGACCGTTATTAGCACGCCAACGCACCCCGCGGGATGCACATTGTCAGACTCGCCCATCCAACACGGGGATAGCGTGCCCGTGATCACGTCGCGCACCGGGTTGGAACCCTGACCTCGAGGCCCCCAAAAGGCCAGAAAAAGCTTGTTTCCGACAAAGTCGCCCAACCCAGAGCGGCAAGACAACGCCAGGGGGCGGACATGGGGATGGGGGCAGGTTAGCCACAACTTTGACACATAGTCTACGCCAGGTAAATTTATCCAGCCGTTCACTTCCTACTTTGTCTTCTTGAGTCCCCATAGTCTTGCTGCCTAGAACGGTGGACCTAGACAACTTAAGGGGCATGACCCTGTCGGTGGCTCCAGTAAGTAGAGCCAGCCGGTCAACTTGACTCTGCTTTCCAACTAAACACGTCCGTCCGGCAACACGGATTATCAGCGACGGTTAGAGTTGAATAGCATCGGTCAGGCTGATGGCTCTTCCCTCTCTTTTTTGCCCTTGACTATCGATCAACAACGCCACCGCCTACCCTTTGTCATTGGTGGAGGGCGTTTTTGGGGCTGACGCAAGGATGAACCCTTAACGCCTCCTCTTAGTCGTCTGCTCGTATTCCTAACTGGGGCATCGTGGCACCCGCCAATGTGGAGGAGGAGCTTCTGTCCGACACCTTCAATGTCAATCCCTCCCTCTCCAGCTCCTCTCCCACCAGTCGCTCACCTTCTTTTCTTTATGCAAGTGTTTACAAACCCGGCCACCCGTGCCACATACACACAGGGCAAGGACCAAGTAATAGGGCAGGGGAAGGGGGCTGAGGAGGGCGACCATTGTTGCACCACAAGATGCCGCAAACCCGGGCAAACGCGCTCCCATTTCAGCTCCAGGGAGCCAAACGAGCCGAGCCCATCAATGGGAGGGGCGCATATCCATCCATCAACTGGGTCAGACGGCAAACCCCCGAAGGCTGAACGAAATGAAAATCCTGGAGCCTGGAGCCTAGACGGCTCGCTGCATAACCACCCTCGATGCCCACGATGAACGTGCCTTGTCCTCTCTTTTGTGACCTGTCCGTTTGCCTGGGACCTTGCTGACTTGTCCCGGTCTATTCCCCCTTTCCTCTCTTTCTCTCTTTCTCTCTGCTGTTGATTCTCTTCTGTTAGTTTCCTCTTTTTCCACCCCCCACTCACGACACAACGTCTTGTTTCGCCGTCTATCTTACCTTGTCCTACCGGGTTCGATCGAAATACCATGAAAGCGAATCACCACCACGCTCCTTGACTCCGATCCCTACTCCCGTAAACCCCGTCCCCTCCTCCCACCTCCCGAGAGGGCCACACCGGGCCGAACCTCTTTTTCCAGCATGCACAATGACGCGAGACCCTCCTCGCCGTCGCGGGGGATCCGGCGGCTCGTGACGGCGCTGGGCTCTCGCTTCGCAAGCCACCGCCTCGTCTTCAGCTTCGCCTGCCTCGCCGTCCTCGGCGGCAAGGTTGTCCACATCGTCACGCACCTCTCCGCCCTGCCGACGGTCCACCTGGTGCGCTGGGGCTACTCCTTCTTCGCCCAGGACCTCGTCCTCATCATCCTCCTGCGCTTGCTCCTCGGCGGCTGGCTCGCGACCTCGCGCGGCGAGGGTGGTCTCCTCCGCCGCGCCGCGAACGTGCTCGGCTGGACCCTCATCGCGTTCGTGACCGTGCTGAACGTCGTGGGCATCTGCTTCTTCGCCGTCACCGGCGCCGAGATCCACTGGCGCAACATCGGCCTCGCCGGCGACGCCGCCGGCCGCGCCATCCTGCTGACCGGCCTAGTCACCTTCGCCTTCGTCGTCGCCGGCCTGGCCGTGCTCGCCTGGGTCCTCAAGGACGTCCTGTTCGTCGCGGCCGGCCTGATGGCCGACATCGTCTCCTGGCCCGTCCTGTTCGCCGCCCGCCGCGGGCCGTGCGGAGCCCGGCTCCGGCTCCCCCTCTCCCCGAGCTACTCCGAGATCCCGCAACACGACGTCGAGAGAGGCGCCAAGGGTGCCGACGACGACGACTACCCGCCGCTGCGGCTCACCTTAACCGAGGGCCTGGACGGCGTGAAGCGCTGGCCGTGGCTGCGCCTCTTCTGGATCGCCGCGTACCTCCTCGCCGGCGCCGCGCTGCTCGCCCAGGTCATCATGTGCAGCATCCGGCCCCACGAGAGCTCGCTGACCTTCATGTCCTGGACGCCGACGCTGCTCCCCTTTGTCGACTTCAAGAACTCGTCCCCGAACCTGGAGAAGCTCGAGCCCGTGTTCGGGTCCGGCATCGGCCGCCACTGGGACGAGCGCACCGCCCTCCAGGAGCCCATCGCCTTCCCCTGGCTTCCTGCCGAAGACCGCGTCCCCGGCTTCGAGGACTGGTACGACAACAAGACGCACTACAGCGCGGCGGCCGACCCGCTGCGGATATCCAACCTCGAGGACGGCCTGCTCCCGGAGCTGCGCGCGCTGAAGGGCAAGCTGAAGGATGTTTCTATCAAGCACGTCATGACGATCGTGCTGGAGAGCACGAGGAAGGACGTGTTCCCCATCAAGCTCAAGGGCGCCTCCTCGAACCGCTTCGCAGATTCTCACGACGACAAGAAGTTGACGGCCGAGGAGATTGAGCGGCTGCGCACCCTGACCCCGATCGCGCGGTTCCTGACAGGCGACCACGACGACGGCTTCGAGCACCCGAAGAACGACGCGAACGACACGCGCAGTAGGGGCGGGGTCAGCTTCAACGACGCCTACACGACCTCGACGTACACCCTCAAGAGCCTCGTCGGCACGCTCTGCGGCGTCGCGCCGCTCGTCGCCGACTTTAACCTAGAATACCTGCACCACATCTACCAGCCCTGCCTCCCGCACATCCTCGACGCGCTCAACAAGCTCGACGACGCCAAAGAAGGCAAGTGGACGTCGAGCTTCATGCAGTCCGTGACGCTCAAGTACGACAAGTTCTACGAGATCATGAGGAAGATGGGATACCCGGCCGACGGCCTCATCGACAGCGAGTACCTGCGCAGCAGCAAGGCCAAGTTCGGGAAGGTCGACCTCCCGAACGTGAACTACTTCGGCATGCAGGAGACGCCGCTGGAGGACTACATGCGCGACCAGTTCGAGGCGGCGAAGCGCACCGGCGGGCGCGTCTTCCTCACGCACATCACGAGCACCAGCCACCACCCGTACCACATGCCCGAGGACGAGACGTACGTGCCCCTCGGCCGCGGGCTCGATGACCTCTCTCACTACGTCAACGCCATCGGCTACGACGACCGCTGGCTCGGCCACATCCTCGACATGCTCGACCAGCTCGGCGTGGCCGACGAGACGCTCGTCGTGCTGGTCGGCGACCACGGCCTCTCGATCCCGGAGAACGACGTGCTCGCGAGCTACTACAACCCCAACGTCGGGAGCAACCACGTCCCGCTCGTCTTCTCGCACCCGAAGCTCCCGCCCGTCACCGTCGACGCCCCCGTCTCCAGCCAGCAGATCCTGCCGACCATCCTCGACCTGCTCCTCGAGACGGGCTCGGTCTCCGGCGAGGCGAAGCGCGCCGCGGCGGACCTGCTGGCCAACTACGAGGGCCAGTCGCTCATCCGCCCCGTCAAGGCGTCGACGCCCGAGGTCGCGAGCTGGCACTTCACCGTCATCAACCCGGGGCGCGCCATGCTCGGCGTGCGCGACGCGCGGCGGGAGAACTGGCGCATGGTCGTCCCCGTGCTGGACAACGTCGAGTGGCGCTTCTCCGACATCGACAAGGACCCGCGCGAGAAGGACCCCGTGCTGGGCTTCGACTTCAAGGGCTTCCTGACGGCCGTCCAGGGGGCGCACGGCGAGGAGGCCGCGCGCTGGGCCGAGGAGGCGGCCTTCGTCGCGCGGTGGTGGGTCGAGGAGAACAGCAAGCGGTGGAGGTACGGACCTTATGCGGCGTATTGAGAGCTTTAGCGATTTGTTCAATTTAGAGTTTTTTTTACATGAGAGTTAGACATACCAAAGAAGAAATAATAACTCACTGCTGCTTCCTCTCATGTGTGAAACTTTCCCGTCAGTTCTGTCTCGCTTCGTGCTCAATCTTACGACTCCACAGCATCGAACGTTAAGGTAGAGTGAGTACTCAGATAGTTCTAATGCGGGGGACCTTTATTGTTAGATCTATCAGCCCAAGCCAATGGGCACATGTCTCTTTCACTTGACCAGCAGCAATCTTACATCCGAGGAATTGCTCCTCGTGTCAGTACTCGAGAACGTATTGCGGCTCCGAGATGTCGCTAGCCGACTACCTACTCCTTTGGCACCTTCTTCGCCCCGAATCTAGGGAAAAGATGTAGACACTACAGTTTGCCCAAAGCCTGGCTTGCGGCCGTGGCCAACTCCTCGCCAGCGCAAACCACAACGCCTGGCAGCGAGTGTTCCCCGTGTTGTCTCGTACATCTGAGTTCATGCTTGCCGGCCACGACCATCACCCGGCTTCTGTGCTCGTCGACGCCGTTTGTTCCATTTCCGCTGCTGGCCTGACGAAGCATTGGCAGCTACATGTGTGTGGGCAACGTGCTAGGGACGCCGGTCATTTCACCGGAGATGATTCAATTCATCATCCCTTACTCGCAAAGGCTATGTATGAGTAAACCTGGTCTAGCGTACGCGTCACAAAGGCTGATTACTACTTCATGATCCCGGACGCTCACATGCGAATGCGAAGCGGCAGCGGCCGAGTCTCCGAGATCAACGCATGCACGATGAAACTCACGCGCGGATGGCAGGACAAACGAGCCTCGGCACAAACAGCTTCATGTTTCAAACCTCCCCGTCGATATCGAGCTGCACGGGCCGATGAGACAGGGTCCGTCCAGCACCGTCAAGCAAAGGACGTCGACAAACAAAACCCAGAAAACGCCCATGCCCCCACCCCGGTATCATCTTCACCAACCTCACCGACCACTGCCAAGATGGACCCCATAAGCATCATCACAGCAGCAGCCTCCCTGGCCGGCGCCGTGTTCGCCGCCTCGCTCAAGATCAAGGACACCCTCGACCAGCTCGACGACGCGCCGCAGAACGTGTCCGACGTGGCCGAGGAGGTCTACGCCGTGCGCTACGCCCTCGGCCAGGTCGAGGAGGTCGTCCGCCGGGACCCGGACGTGGTCGAGCGGCTCGCGCTGGCCGACGTCTTCGGCCTGGCCGTCGGCGGGTGCCACGCGACGCTGCTGCGCATCCACGACGAGTACGAGCGGCTGTTCGCGCGGAGCGACTGGCGGGCGCGCGTGTTGGCGCTGTGGAAGGACGGGGAAATGACGAGGTTGCTGGCGCGGCTTGACCGGAAGAAGGCGACGTTGACGTTGCTTACGCAGACTCTTAACCTGTGAGCTTTCCTTCGGTGTTGTCCCGGGGGCCAAGATTGCTGACATTGTCTGCAGGAGATCAACTCAAGACATCAAAGATCTCCTCACCCAGAATCAGTCGACATTAGTCGCAGCAAGACAGGACCTTCGAGAACCGTTGCCGAACCAATCGGGCCCTCGGCCTGCGATGCCGGGCCCGACCGATGACGACACCGTCAGCAGCGTCTACGGAGACGACGAGTCGGTTCTGAGCACCACGGAATTCGACTTCGACTTCGACCTGATCAACACAAAGACTTACAGACGGGCTTTGGCAAGGGCGCAGAGCAGAGCAAAGGCCTCGCCCGTCGACACAAACAAGCCTCGTCCAGATCTCCAGGGCGGCGATTCACCTCGTTCACTGGAACCCGTCGCCGAAGACACGACGGAGGACGTCGCAGACATGATCGACTTGTCAGGCGAGACCCTGGCGTCTCAACACACGCTCAGTCGGGCGACCACACTGCTGCCAGAGAGGGAGGACTCGACTCCAACGACCCCGACGGCCGGCGTGAGCCAGCGGGCGCAGTCGGCAGCGGGTATCAAACCTGAGAGCGAGTCCAAGCCAGCAGCCACATGGACCACATCATTAGCCTCTGATGAACCGGGCGACGGGAAGATACCTAGCGAATCTGGCAAGAAACCAAACAAGCACGCACTAAGAAGGCGGCTGAAGCTCGAGGAAGCGGCGGCCAGGGCAGAAAAGAAATGGGTTCGCGGCAGACCGCCGCTGCTGACGCACCCGCCCAGCTGTCCCTTGACGAGCACGTCGATGCCGTCGCTCGGCGGGACGGACCAGGGCGACGAGCAAGCCGTCCGCAGCGCCTCGGAAGGGACCGCCCGGCCATTCGAGAAACCTAGGCAACGGCACAAGTGCGGCCGCAGGACCGAGGCCCGGCTCAAGCCTTGCGAGGGGAGCATACCCGACATCATCGCCAAGGCTCACCGGGCGAGGGGCCCGAGAGGACTTCCCGGGCCCGTGGAGGCCGTGGAGGAGGCCGTCCGTCAGCTCGGCATCTCGGATTCGACGCACTTGCGCGGTGGAAGAGGCAGGCAAAGATAAGGCTTGTCAGCATGACTCGGAGCGTCGAGGTGCTCATCTCGAGCTTCTCTCTGTGATGCCGATGACACGTCGCCCACCAGTGTGTCCCGGCTTGAGCGATGCCGTAGAGCGGCAGCGGCCTCTTGACGACCATGATAGAGTCTTCTGGGTACTGGTGGGCGACGTATTATGTTTCGGCATCACAGAGAGAAGCTCGAGATGAGCACCTCAACGTACGACCGACGACGTTATTTGCTGGCGAGCGATCGGGATTGACTACGAGCTGGTCACGTTCGTGACGATGTCTCTTCTGAATAAAACCTTGCTGATCTGCGGTCGCAAAGTAGTGATGACTGATGGTGAAGGAGGCAGGACGGGGTGGTCGACAACCACCTGGAAACTAACACTTGGTGGAGGACTGGAAGAGGCGACAGAGACAGTGTTGGATTACACGGTTCGTGTAGATACCAGATGATAGGAAGACCGGCTCAACTCGCCACCCACACCGAACGGCTATCGTAGGTGTGTATGTATGTCTACATGTGCCAAACACGACATCAGATTGTCTATAAGGCGTGGGACGCCAACCCAGGCAAGGCAACTTTGCTCCAATCGCACGGGTGGATGGTCACCATAAGGCTAGATGCCCGGCCCTAGAACGTCAAGAGGGTGTAGAGGGGCTACAAAAGGGCCCGGCTTATCGTCTTGACAGCCTCGCTGCACCGAGACGCACATGTCCATAGCAAAAGTGCCGTACCGGGCGAATCATGTGTAACATATTCCTCATCCTACCGACGTGACCGACAGCCCGGTAGGCCTCATAGGGACGAGGCAAAATCACATAGTCTTTTGAGTCACGCACGCAGGACGGATAGATCGCCCGGCCGGATGCTGTTGACGGAGGCCCCAGTGCCCGTCCGTGGCAAAGCCGAGATCCGACTCTGACCCCAGAGCAAGCACTTTCCCAGCTCTACCATGGCTGGATCTTTTGGGGGAAGCACAACCGAAGCGTCGCGAGAAAGGCGCGCGCACGCGCTTGTGCCTGTGAGTGTGTTCTGACTCCTGCTCAATGTTCTTTTGGCGTCTTGGGGCGGTGCAAAGATTCCCAGGGGTCTCGGTGCATAAGCGGAGGAGCCCACGCGAAGCCGTTTTTGGGTGTCAATGTCCGGGGGCTGGAACGGGCCACTCTCTGCAGAGATGGTCAGAACCTAAGATACCGGGGAGGCGAACGTCTGTGGTTATCGATAGACAATATGTCGTGGTCATATCATCGCCGGATCGGGCTATAGGGATGCAGAGAGATGCATGATCGGGCGCGTGTTCCTCGTTGTTGGTTCGTCCGTGGTGCTGCTGGCTGCTCTCTTCAATATTCGCGTGTTAGGGTTGTGGAACGAGGGGGCCGAGAAGCTACTAAGCCGGGTCCTTTTTGGATGCGTCCTCGCCGGGGGGTATGCCTGCTTCGCTTATGTCGAAGACGGATGGGATGGGATGCCTTGTCAGATTGTTATTGTCGTCGTTATTAGGGGAACAAGACGTGGGGAACGAGAAGGGAACGAGAATAGGCTTGCGCCGAAGCAGCTTCTTGTTTGGTGATGGTTGAGGCGCAGAAGTTTGCGCCCTGACGGACTTGGCAGCTTCAGTGTCGACGATAACAGGCAGGTCGTTTGCGAAGAATGTGTCAAGGGCGCGGTTTGACGATGGGTGACTGACTAGCAGTCCCCATCGTTGCCTGGGGCTCGTTGTTTGTGCGGGATGAATCGACAAGAGCTGAGAGGTGAGAGATGGGAGAGAGTCAAGCTTCGCCTGCGTCTCTTGGTCCCGTCTTGGGAGCATTGGCATCCAAGACGTGATCGTCTTGGCTTTGCTCTTGGGCTGCCAGTCTGTCTCCGAGGCGAACTCAAGAGCACAGCTACCTACATGTATGAATAAGCAACTCGTGGCTTTCTGTAATAGAGCCTAGCGCATGCACGCTGCTCGTAGCACTTCTCTGTAGTATTTGCCTCCCGTCCCGTATTACATCCGTACATCAGGCCTATCCCGGACGCCACATGGACGACATTGGGCGGACGATCGAGACGGTGGGTGGTGGGGGAGGTTACCCTTCCCAGACGCTCTTGGAGGGTCATGAGAGCAAAAGTACCGACGGTGCTGGGAGATGTTGGGTTCCCATTGGTGCGCCGACGAGTTTGCCTGGCCTTACCGGGAGACAGACAGAGCACAAGGAGAAAGACGGACGGACACCAGTGAAGGCTGTATTGCCGCTTGGATGGTGCCTCGTTGTTTGCTTCCATGATCTTGGTTGCCTGAAAAGATCGATCCCCTTGCGATTTCATGGTGTGACAAATGGCGAGGCCAGCAAGAGAAAGCGTGCTGCCATCCTTATCTCGACATGAGTGATGGCTATTACTTGCAGATTTTACATGGCGCCGGCGTACCGCCGGTATTGCACCGGAATTCCCGTCTCGGGGACCACCGGTGGCCGCCGAAAACGCAAAACAAAAAGATGCTGCCGTTGAGAAAATTTTTTCATTGAATTTCATTCACTCCAGAGACTTGGCGGCTCCGCACATTTGAGTGCTTGATCGATGAACTACCGGGGGTCTTCGCTCAAGGCGATGGCCAGGTCTAGGGCCGAACGGTAGGCTAAGCCGGGAGGCGGCAGCGGTGTGGATAGACGCACATGGGAAGAAGCATGGGAGGATTATAGCTAGGTAGGTAGCGTCGAGTTGTGATGGTGACAAAGTGGCATAACCAAAGCATAATAAGCGAAGAAGAGACTTGTGCTTTTCATCAGCTCTGTGCTCTCTCAAGCGGCTTCTTGCGGGTTTACCAAGCATAACTCGTGGATAACTCCAACATATGCCAAGGTTGTCAATGTGTAATGCATGAAGCCGACAAGTTGGTGGTGAATAGGGGTCCAGGGGTCAGGGATTCTACCCCAAATCGGCACACACACACAGAGCTGAGAGGCAGCTGGAGAGAGAAAGAAAATAGCGAGGTCTCGATCCTCGCCTCTCCCGCCCGAAAAGCCTGCTCCAATCGATTACCCCTGCGGCCAAATTGTCGGGGACCTTTTGTAGCGCGTCTCGTTTTCTCGCGAACGAATCAATGGCATGTCAGACTGAGGTTCGGGACTGTCAAACGAGCCAAGACAAGAGGCCTCGGGCGAGAACAATCGGAGGTTCATACCTACACTGGCAGCTAGAGAGTGTCGAGTTTCCCCCGCGAGTCATCGCGCCCGTTGCCGTCGCGAAGCGTAAGAGTCGCCCGATTCTCTATCTCGGCCCCCAAACAAAGCATGCGTCTTTTTACTACGGATACATTCATGTCGAACAGCTATCACTGCGCGCCCAAGATCGCCAAAGGGACCTTCTGCCCAGCCCAGAGTGCAGCCAGAGAGAAAAAAGGCCGGAACTTGGCTTTTTCTTGGGCTCTTGGGACTTCTTGGAAGGCTGACCAGCGCCCCGGTCTCCATCGACGCAGCCAAGAACGTCGTCGGCACCTACCGCCTCGGCGAAGAGGACCTGGAACTTTTTTCGGCTTCAAGCTTACATGAGCATCGCGAGTTGATCGCATGCTCTTATGCCGCAAGCCGAGGAATTTCTGTCTCCCTCCCACATGGCACATGCTCCCTCCGCTCTCCTCCCACCCCGGGCAAAGGCGAACACCTCTCTAGAGAGCTTGGTCCTGCCAGCGATCCCTCCATCTCCTCCCACACCTCGCTAGAGGTGTGCCCACCGTTAGTGGCGTCCAGTTCGCGCCGTTGTTGGTCGGCCGTTTGGCTGATGGGAAGGTCTCGGACGGGTTCCCAGCCTGGGAAGCTCTCTTAACCTTCTGACCACCCGATAATGGTGATCGACTCGTGCTTCCTGCTTGCCCTATCCAGTCATGTCGCGTGAATTGGCAATCGCCGCGGTGTGCCGGACGACTTCCAGAACGCCACTAGAAAGGAGCTCAAGTGAGCTGAGCCAACGGCATCGCGTCCCTCACGGCATCTCGCAGACGGCACGACGACGGCGCCCCGGGAAACTGGCTCGTTATGGGATGGTAAGGATGGTTAAGGACCTGCCTATTGCAGCGTTGATGAGCAAAGTGCGGCTTACTTGAGATGTTTGGATGTGTCAAGCGTCCCCGTCGTTCGGTTACTCCTCCCCCATCCCAAGAAAGGGAGGGTGGTGGTCCAGGAGGCGAGGCGATCGTCTGGCACTTGCGACCTGATCATCGTCTGGCACACACGCAAATAACTGCATCCTACTCGACGGCCGGCGCACCTCGAAAAGTATCAACTTTGCCGCAGAGCTTACCAGTGCTCGCATATGTCGCCGTACCAAGAAGAGAGTGAGAGTCATACCTCCCCCCACCCAACAAGCGTCCCGCGTCTTATCTGCCATGCACCACCCTGCACGATGTGCCCCGGAGGACCAAACCCACCTCGGCCGACAGGGGACAGGGGGAACTCTTAGTCGGTGCCTTGTCCGGGGTGGTCCTTTTGTTCAGACGCCCATATCGCTGGATCTTCTCGCCGCCGGCAGGGGTGGTCGAGGCGAGGCCTGCCTGCGCGGATGTGACCTTGTTCGGAAAGGCAAAAAAAAAGAGAGTCCCAGGAAGAGCTGCGACTACGACGCTGGCCAGCTGGGAGGAACCGACGAGGACATATAATGAACTATCCCATCCCATCTCGACACTAGCCTTTCCTCTCCCCCCTCTCCTCTTGCCAGTGTTCTCTCACCCCGCCTTTTCTGTGTTTCGCACTCAGCAGGGACTCTCTCTTTCTATCGTCTCTTGACACTCAACCCGTCGAGAAGGACAGGACGCGTCACGCACAAAAGCCCACCATGGCTGACGAGAAGCTTCACACGGCGCCCGTCACCCGGGTCGACAGCGCCGAGCCGCGCCCGTCGTACACCGGCAGCGTCCGCCCGGACGAGAAGGGCGCCATCGGCGGCGAATGGACCGAGCCGGTCGTCGACACCAAGATCCCCGAGGACGAGGAGCACAAGGAGGAGGACCTCTACCGTCCCCTCCTGATGGACCCCGGCATCCCCCACGAGGAGAACATCCTGACCGTGAGAGCCGTGGTCATCGGCTGCATCCTCGGCTGCCTCGTCAACGCCTCTAACCTGTATCTCGGTACGTTTCCCACTTGCCTGGCGTATGTCTCGCTCACGCGCGCGCGCGATGCTAACTACTGCTCCGCAAAACAGGTCTCAAGACCGGCTTCACCTTCGTCGCCTCCATGTTCGGCGCCATCTTCGGCTACGGAATCCTCAAGATGCTCTCTCAGACCGGCCTCCCCATCATCGGCGGCCCCTTCGGCCCCCAGGAGAACAGTATCGTCCAGGCCGCGGCCACCGGTGCCGGTGGTATCGCGGGTATCTTCGTCGCCGGTATCCCCGCCATGTACCGCCTCGGCGTCATGGACAGCACGCCGCAGAACGACTTCCCCAAGATCCTGACCCTGACCATCTGCTGCTCCTTCTTCGGCCTCTTCTTCGTCACGCCCCTCCGCAAGTTCTTCATCATCCGCACCGCCAAGGAGCTCAAGCTCATGTTCCCGACCTCGACCGCTACCGCCCTGACCATCCGCTCCATGCACGCCGGCGTCACGGGCGCCCGCGAGGCCGTCAGCAAGCTCAAGGCCCTCGGCGCCGCCTTCGGCGCCTGCATCGTCCACCGCGTCGCCTCGTACTACGCCGTCGGCATCCTGTACGACTGGCACTTCTTCACCTGGATCCACATCTGGAGCGGCTACACCTCGTGGGCCATGAACATCGAGAGCTGGGGCTGGTACTTTGAGTGGACCACCGCCTTCATCGGCTCCGGCATGCTGATCGGCATGAACTCGGCCCTGTCCATGTTCGGCGGTGCCGTCCTCGCCTGGGGTCTGATCGGCCCCCTCCTGATCCACTACGGCGAGTGCGTCGGCATCGACCTCACCGAGGGCGAGGAGGGCATGGAGAAGTGGCACGGATTGTACACCATGAACTCTCTGAACGACCCCCGCAACCCCTCTCCCCGTTACTGGCTGGTATGTTCCCCCCCTTCCCGTGATCCCAAGCTGGAGTTTTGAATGCTAACACACTCTTCTCAGCTGTGGCCCGGTGTCATGATCATGGTCTGCTGCTCCATGGCCGAGCTCATCGTCCACTGGAAGATCATCTACTACGGATTCGGCGCTGGCTGGAAGTCCATCTGCATGTCCATCCACGAGCTGGCCACCAAGTACAACAAGCGCATCGAGTTCTTCGCCAAGCGCGCCGAGACCGAGGAGAAAGAGGACCCGGACGCCGTCCAGGACCCCGCCACGCCCGCCCAGCAGGTCGCCACCTGGATCTGGGTCGTCGGTGTCTTCGCTTCCATCATCCTCGCCATCATCATCATGGCCCTGCAGTGGGAGGTCAACCCGGGCATCACCATCCTCGCCCTCGTCCTTGCCTTCCTCTTCTCCTTCCTCGCCATCCAGATCGGTGCCGTCACGGATCAGACCCCTCTCACCGCTGCGGCCAAGGCCGCCCAGCTGGTCATCGGTGGTGCCACCACCGGTTCTGGCTTCGATATCAAGCACGCCCAGCGCATCAACCTCATCTCCGCCGGTCTCGCTTCCGGTGCTGCTGATGTTGCTACTGCCCTGACTGCCGACTTCCGCACTGGATTCCTCCTTGGCACCCCGCCCAACAAGCAGTTCATCGCCCAGGGACTCGGAACCATCGTTTCCGTCTTCCTTGCCCCCGGCCTGTTCGTCCTCTTCACCACCGCCTACCCCTGCATCACCGACTCTACTATCGAGCACTGCCCCTTCGGTGTCCCCTCTGTCGCCGCCTGGCAGGCCGTTGCTCGCGTCGTCACCGAGCCCAACGTCTCCATCCCTCTGTCCTCGGGCATCTTCGCCATCGTCCTCGGCCTCGTCTCCATCCTCCAGGTCATCTTCCGCCACTACTACCTCGTAGGCCCCCGCGAGAAGTACCAGGAGTGGCTCCCCAACTGGGGCGCCATCGCGCTGTCCTTCGTCATCCCCGGCCCCGTCTTCGTCAACGCCGCCTTCCTCGGCGCCATCATCGCCTTCATCTGGCGCCGCTACAACAACGCCAGCTTCGAGGTGTACGGCTACGCCATCGCCGCCGGCATGATCGCCGGCGAGGGCATGGGAGGCGTCATCGGCGCCGCGCTCACCCTCGGCAACGTCTCGGGCGAGCGGTTCGGAACCAAGGGCCTGGCCTGCCCCGGCGACTCTTGCTAGACCTATGCGTCCCCTGGATATATAATATTTGATAATGCTTTGGAATGTTTCTGGATGTATGATGGGAAGTGTTGGAAAGAATAAGATACCACAGTCGTAACGTATTTACGAACGTAAAATAGTCAATAATGATGTGCCGGCGCGCTGCGCGGCCAGTCTGATGAACTCTTTCTCTCTGATCGTTCAAACTGTCTCAGAAGTAACCTTCGGAAGTGCCCGGCCCCGCCACAGCTGGCATGGTGAGTCTTTTTGAGTCGTAAGTGCCGAAGTGTCGTTGGCAGTTGGGCTCTGTGGTCCTTTCGAGACGGGATGTATGGCCGCGTAGAGAAACTGGCAAGGAAGTGATTCTCGCCGACTAGGATCTTTCTCAGTGCAATTCAACAGCCGCAACTCACGAAACGTGCTGCTGCGGATATTCCGATGCAGATGGGACATACAGATTGCCTAGCTGTGGCAGTTGGGCGTCCATCGCAATTTCATGAGTAACATGAAATTTGAGGGCATCTTGATAGACGCCCACAAAGAGACGGTCTTGGGCTAGCCGACAAGACTGCACCACAGGTAGCAAACATATCTCTATTTGGAAAATGGAACTAGAAAAAGACTTGATGTGCAGCGAACCAGGCCAGACAAACATCTGCAAACCCCAACTCCTGCCCAGTGCGGCTTCGGTATCTCGGCTTGGGGCAACCTCTGCCAGACCTCTTCAAAGGAACAATGTGAATTGGATTCTCTCCCTGGAGTCTAATTGCAATACGCGAGCAGTGTTACTTGAATTCGATTAAAGAAAACATGCGCTTGTGTGAGGAAAACTTGCCCATGATCGACAACTTACACCACCCTGTTCATCTGCTGGACTCAATCACCACACCATCTCTTGACTTCTTTGGAGAGACCGCACCACCTTGGAAGCCCAAACTTCGTATAGAACGGGCCATGATCGGTAGCCTAAGTCCCTAGCTCTCCACGAGTACAGTCTTTTCAATGGAACCTGACGCGCTGGGCTCAACTCACAATGGCCAAATAAGGCTCGGCGCAACAATGGCCTGTCTGAGGAGCTGTGGGCAACAGAAGGATACCGGTACAACCCGGTGGTGGTTTCCATGATATAAGACTCGTAGTCGAGAATTCTCCCTTCCTATAATCCTCGTGCAGCACAGCAGACCATTCAATCGTTTCTCTCTAGTCCGCACGAACAACAACCCTCCAGCATCTCGACAATCCGCCAACATGCGTACCGGATACCTTCACATCGTCGCCCTCCTCTCCCTCAACGGGCTCGTCAGCTCAACCCCCACTCCCCACCACGACGCTCCTCCCCAGGCCTCCTCCGCCCTCGAGGCGCCGATTCCAGGCTACCAGGTCTTCGTCCCCGAGTGGGAGGCCCAGGCGCACCCGCACGGCGAGAAGATGAGGATCAACGGCACCGCCGAGGAGGTGCTGCTGAAGCTCCGCTCGATCAACCCGGACTACGACCGCCACTTCGGCCTCGACCAGCCCGACGACGAGGCCGACGAAGGCCGGGTGCAGAAGCGCCAGGGCACCAACGTCCAGTTCGCCAGGGTCATCTGCAACAACTTCCCAAAGGCCGATGCCACGCGCGTCGCCCAGGGCGTGGCGTACCTCCGCCGTGTCCGCGGCCAGCCCGAGAACAGCCCCGGGCCCGAGACCTGCGGCCGCGTGAGCTGCTCTTACAACACGGCCATCTGGTGGTGCAACGACGTGAGTGTTTTCTTTTCGCCTTCTCCCCACCCCGTATTCTTGCGACGGATATTGAGGAGAGACGATGGCTGATCCACCTTGCTTGACAGAACCCTTACTCCAAGACCCTCAGCTCGTTTCACGACATCGCCGACGGCGTCTTTGCCATTTCCCGGGGGTGCCGGAATACCGACAAGGAGTATTCGGGACAGGCTATCCACGCGGAGAACTGGAGTGTCGGTGTCAGGTCGGAACCCTGCTGAGAGACCTCAAAAGAGACGATGAATAAGGTAGCGGGGAGGTTTCCAAGCCCAGGGTTGTTGACCTCAATTCTTCCCTGATTCTGAATCTGATGCTGTCCCGGGGTCGCAAGTCAACTGGTGTTTCCCAAAAGAGCACCGATTCTATTTCTCTTCTTGCTTTTCGGCGATGATTTGAGGGTGATTATTAATGAAAGGTGGCTTCTCTTTCAATGCAGACAGATCCGTACAAATTCTGGCTTACTCATAACTTGTCTATGAACGCCTGTTTAAATGTAAACCTCGCGTTCGTCATCAGGCAATGGGTAGTAACCCTTTTCCTTTTTTTCAAACTTTACTTTTTGGATGTATGAAATCATTGGTTAGAAAATGGAATTCCCTCAGCGGATGACTGAGATTCATACTTATGCCGCCCCAACACCCCGAAGCTCTATGTTCTCGTGCTGTATAGCCATAACATCGACGCTCTCCAGAGACCCAAAGTCTTTAGTTGAGGTTATCGCTTGCACTTGTGTCATCTGGAGAACAATCGTGGCAGTTCCCTTGGATACACTCAAAAGCTGAGCATCTCAAGGGTTCATGAATAGACCGAGATCAATAGCATACCGGTGGGGTTGCTCTGGTCTTGAGCTTACACTCTCGCATGTACCTGAATAGTTTAAAATTAATGATTCCATAGGCGAGACAGAATGCATATCGGGAAGGAACATGAAACAATCGTCTTTGTATATCGTCCCCGGCACCTGTGTTAAAGGGAGAGCTCTGTCAATTGCATTACTGGATAAGGTAAACGTGCCCTCAATAGGCGTTCATAGCCTCCCGTTCATGTGATCCGCATAGAGATCCGGCAAGAAAGACGCCAGGTTGGTGAACTCGGTCTGATCATGGATGAAGTGCTCATATGCAATGTTCTCCCCGGCCATGCGGCGCTTGAACCCGAGCTTTCCCGCGAGGTAGTCGATGCCGACCTTCATCCCGAGGACCTTGTAGTGCACCCCACCACCGAGCCAGTACCGGCTCCTCAGCTCCATCCCATCTTCGGTCCGGCGCCACAGGTGCAGGAAGTCCCCGATCTTGAGGTTCGGGAGCAGCCCGTCGCGCAGCTCGGCGCAGACGGCGGCATCATACCCGGCGCGCCGGAGCTCGTCCCACGACAGGCCGTACACAGCCGGGTCGACGAAGTGAATGTGCACCGTCATCTTGGCGGAGCCGACGAACTCAGTCACGCGGTGCGTCGACCCGAGCCACTTTTGCGTGTGGGAGAGGTCGGCGCGGTGCAGGCGGTCGGCGTAGGAGGAGCGCGCGGCGAGGTGGTCGTGCGGGAACCAGAGGGCGTAGCGCTCCGGCTCGACGCTGTGCCACCAGAACCACCAGCGGACCATCTCGCCCGTGCATCCGGGGAAGCGCGTCCGCGAGGCAACATAGGCCGTGCCGTCGGGCATGGCCCGCCAGCCGTTCTCGTGGGCGTGGTAGCCCGGCTCGAGCATCCGCCGGGACTCGGAGATGGGGAGGATGCCCTCCGCCGGCATCTCCTGCTGGATGTACTGGGGAATGTCCGCGTAGAGGTAGAGGTCGCGGTGGAAATACTTTGCGTAGGGCTTGTCCTTCATCCTATTCTCGTTGTACTGGAAGGCTTTCTGGGTGGCGAGGGGATAGTAGGTGATTGGGACCTTCTGGGGGTAGCCGTCTGTATCGGGGTTCCTCATTTCGTTTGAGGTTTTGACGTTCTCCTGAGATGACGCTGGCGATGACAGCTGACCTTGGATCGCCGACAGCCGCGACGCACTTCTTTGACGTAGCCCTTCAGACTCCATATTGAAAAGTCGAACAATAACTGGGGATATCTTTCTCGTTAATTTCGACGCAAGAGAGAGATGAGTCCGAGAGGTTGTGTCTGGTTTATGACTTGCGAACGGGGTGATTGTCAGTGCGGAGATCCTCTCTGGTTTGACTTCCATCCGAAGTCACTAGGCCTCGGCACACGTGCTGTCATAACGCACTTCACTGTACAGGACGAGAGGTTTGGTAAGGCAGGTAATGAATTTGATCGATTTAATCAAGGTCTTGGCGGTGAGGTCCACATAGTCGCTCGTGGTAGGAGTAAGTCGTAAGTCGTGAGAAGCACGATGTGTTGAACTCGCCTGATCTTCGTCATCAGAGTCTGCATGTGGTCTGCACAACCTTGAGAGATTTAATTTGTCTGGCATGCTCTCGTCGCAGCCGATCAGCACTCTGAAAAAGTAGGCCTGCACTTTGACCTATTGCCTGATCTTTCGGGTCAACGAGAACCAGCGTCTTCTCCTGATCCTTTCCCCTTTTCTCGAGATGAGCTGCCCCGAGGTCGTCCGAGAAAAGCTTCCGCAGGAATGTCTTACGTTTCCCGCTTATCCCTTCAATATCTGTGTTCAGGAGGAAAACGGATAAAATTCCACGGTACGGATAGTCAGTTAGTGTATTCCATGCCATCAACAGCTCAGGTTGATCGCCCAAAAAGCGCGGTCTCAGTACCCGTAGATGTTGCTATGAATCTTCCTCGCCAGCCTATATTGGCTCGTACCGGTGTTGAAAGGGTTGTGATGGTCCACTGACTGATCCTAGAACCTCTTGATGCCCACGAGCAGGAGAATTTCTGACCTTCGAAGAGCGGTCAAAATGCAATCGCCTCCCTGGCGAAGTGGCCAGCAGAGAGAAGGACCCGTCGCGTTCAGGAATATAGGCAAGTGCCCTGATGATCCCACTTCGACGGCATCGGTGTGTTTTCAGCTCTTGGTAATTGCGCCGCTCTCATTGGTGTCGTCGCGGACCCGGAGGGAGCCATGTCTTAGAGCAAAGCACTCAAGTCGCTGGCCACGTTGAGACAGAACCCTATAACAAAGTTTGTTCGGCATGCTTGAACTAGGAATTGCCGGGCCATACTGGGGAAGTCCCATGTCGTTCCTTTCAGCCAGCCTCCGAGAAGCGGTCAATCTCGCCAGTGGGTGGTCTCGACCGCGCCTAGTTTGGATATCACATTTCTCTGCTAGGGATCATCGTGAACCAGCATGCGTCCACATTGAACCCCTTTGCCCCTCCAGATATTAGAGTTGATCCATAGCTGCCACATGCAGGGTCCAAAACTGCCGGCAAATTTATAGCAGACCCTCTGAACACCGCTCATGTGCGTGGTCTGAGACATAACAACGCCAGGCCGCGGCTGACCCTTCCAATGCTTCCGAATCCAAGACGTCTAATTCGTGGATGAGCTGCTGAGCTTCGCAAGCAACCCCTTCGACCGACCCAGACCGCGGGGTATCATGAGCCCTCCTGCTTGCCAAGACTTCGGGGGCTGCCTGACAAAAGACAACATCTGCCGGTGAAGGCCGGATGCGGTAGAGCTTCCCCCGTACAATACCTGGAGCACGGAAGCGGCCCGTTCCATGTGCCCGTTGCCCGGCGTTGAGGACCCTGACCGCGTGTCAGTATGGGGTTCCGGAACGTTGACGACGTGAAAGATACAATCACCAAATAGTATCCATGCATTCTGGGTGGCGTTTGGCGGTATGGGCAGTGCAGGGTAGCCATCGACGAACCCCTCACCAGAGATGCGGGCGAAACGCCTCGAACCGCAAGCATCCGTCTATCAGATTCCAGCCTTCGAAGTCGTGGCAGACCCTGGCTGAGCTGAGCTTCTAGACAGGCAAGCTGGAAATCATCGCGCCATGGGATTCGGGGTGTTGTGGTCTGGCATCTCATGCGTTCCCGTCCTCCTGCGTTGGTGTTTTGATATCATTGAACTTAGACCAAGACAGCACTACTTAAAGGGCAGACATATCCGCCTCGATTGTTCCTTCTTCGATAGCACCTCAAAGTATTACAAATCCCTTCATCAGAGTCTACGCTTCTTCGCCTCACCAAAAGCCACCGTCAACAGCACCTCAAAAGCCTATCACAATGCCTGTCCCCGGTGTTCATATCGGACTTCCGAACCATTTCAACCTTCGTCCGGCACCTTTCGACCCAAACAGCGATGAGCCGGCCCCTCCACTTGATGTTCTCGAGAACTTCCAGGGGACGTTCAGCGGACGAGGCTTCAACACCATCTTCCGACCGAACAGTGACAAGACCCCGACTCCCATGAGTATCGAACCGAAGGACAATCCCGACAACGTCCTGGAGCTCAACATGACCGCTGAGACGCAGGTCTTCAGCGACTCCCTCGGCAGTATCCCCAATCGTGGCCTCGCTAACCAGCCCGACGTCTTCCTGAACGGGCTGCCATACACCCAGGCCGTCTACGACGTGACCGAGAAGCCGATCGACATGCCCCTCCCGAAGAACGGCAGGGGCCTCACGTCCATCCACTTCGAGTCCGGCCTCTGGATGCGCGTGCCGGCCAGTGACGGCCTCCAGCCGTCCTACAACCGCATGGCGTCCATCCCGCACGGCACGACCATCAATGCCCAGGGCTTCGAGGACGTCGTCACCGCGCAGGGCGCCCCGACCTTCGGCGCGGTTGACATCACGCCGCTCCTGCTGAGCAACCTGAAGCCAGTGAAGCCCAAGTTCCAAAGCCAGACGCTGTCGAACCTGGCAGTCAGGCGCCTGCCGGCCGCCGACAAGCTGGGCCCCATCAAGCAGAGCATGCTCGACAACCCCAACTCGGTCCTTCTCGAGGCCAACAAGGGCAAGGACATCCTCAGCAACATCACGTTCAGCGTCACGACGAAGCCTAGCAAGGGCTCCTCCGACTTCGGCGGCGGCACGAGCAACATCGGCTTCCTCGAGGGCGACGAGGCCCGCAGCATCCCCCCCAACGCCCTCGCCTTCGACGTCAAGGCCACGTACTGGATCTCGACGGTCCGCGCCAGGCTCGACCTTCCCGAGTTCCACCCCAAGAGCCCTACCGACAGCATCGTCGTCCCCGTCAAGGCCTCCCGCCCCGGCGAGGTCGTCCCTTCGTTCCTCGTCAGTTTCGCGGTCCCAGCCCCCAGGACGGTCACCGTCAAGTACACGCAGATCCAGTACTCGCAGGTTGTCAACCTGGACTTTGCGCCCCTTCGGTGGCCGCACGCGACGGTCGCGACCCTCGCCCCGGTTGAGAGGCCGCTCGTCGAGTCGGAGTTGGAATAGGTCGACTTGGGCCAAGTGCTTCCAATAAGTGACCGTAGTCGACATCAGAGCGGCATTGATGGTTAGGCGTGGTGCGTGAGAAATCATGGGGACGCCGACTTCTTGGGTTGTGGAAGTTTAGTTGTCCAGATTTTGGTCTATTAATTAGGATAATGAAACTGGAATCTATTCCTGTCACTTTGAGTGTTCCGTGAAATCTTTCAAATCTTTTAAATGCATGCGCTATTACTTACATCCCCATAGAGGTTGCGAAGAAGTTGTCCACATGCCATGTTTTGGCTCCCTCAGGCGACTCACGTCCAAATACTCCAGAACACGTGATGTAACTGATTAGCACCGGGGTTGGGAGCCCTCCAATCTTTGGGCTTTGCCAAACCCGCAGATGATGTTGCTAGAGTTGCCTCGACTATGGCGAGCACCCAGATACCAAGTGCAACGACAACTTCTGCGGCCATAGCTGTGGCCACAAGCTTCCAACTCTGTTCTTCATGTTCCGGATCCCACGCCGGCGTAATTGTGGATGGGGGTTTCACCTTTGTGCGTTTGTTCTGAAGTATCGGCGACCCGATGACGACGAGAGGCACCAGCAAGAGCAGCAGCCGATAGAGCCAGGTGAGGGACTGCGCAGGTGCATCCTCGTTCCCGACGGTGCTCATCATAGAGAACAACGAAGCCAGGAAGATGACGGAATGGACGACGACAGCGTTGGCAGCGTCGAACATCCATACGGTGGACGTGAGCGTGGCGGGACCGTTGTAGTCGTCCTGTCCCGAGACGGACTTGCAGGCTCTCCACTCATACTCTTGGAGCTCCAGAGCACCCTCCTCGCCCGAGGTTTCCTCCCGGACCTCCGCATCCTGGTAGTATGATGAGCACAGGACATATGGAATCAGGTCTCGCTCGCCCTCTCTCAGCTCGGCGCTCATAGATCTCCATTCGTAGGGCTGCAGCATGATGCCCGCTGTCGCCAGCATGACGGTCGTCCCGCAAATGGCGTAGATGCCCGTCAAGTGGTCGAGGACCAGGGTTCCGTCGTCGAGCAGCGCGGCCCTTTGGCAGTAAATGATGCTTGCCGAGACACCTTGATATACGCCTAGCAACAGGACTAAGACGCGCGAAATGAAGATGGCGCGGTTGAAAGAGCCGGTCTTGTACTTGTTATATCGAAAGACGTTGCAAGGGTTCGCGGTGGACAGTTTAAATGATGTCGTCGACGGCTGCTCATTCGGATCGTCAGGGGCATACGTCCCGTGCATGTCCAGGGCGCTCGCGACGAGCAAGAAGCGGCAACATCGGTGAGGCGTCAACTGGCACTGGCGACGGAGAAGGGTCAAGTTCATCGACACTTGACAGATATAGAGGAATGGAAAGAACATGAAGAGCAGCGGTAAAGTGTCATTTTGACGATAGCCTGCGGGCCTATGAATGACGATGCCCAGGTGGCAATATGCTACCACGGCGAACAGCCAAGCGTGAGCAAAGGATGAGACGACATTTTTCATGCCCCTTTCGTTGTCCATCTCGGTATCGGATGGTGTTTTCAGACCCTGTCCACGGTTTTTGCCTACTTTGAACGAGGGCGAGGAGATGGCTGCTTTTCTTCAACTCCGGGCCACTACGGTAGGCAGACAAGATACTAGAGGTCCAGAGCCTCGACCGTGAGCCTTGTCGGTATGCCTTAAGAATAGTTCAGCCTCTAATTGGATGCGACCCCAGTTCCTATATGTTCTCGCAGCTCACAGCCCGAACAGGGCGGGATACTCAGAGACGGAAAGCCTATCAGTTTGCCAAGAGCTAATGAAGGCGACCACCGAGGCAAACTTGGTGTTAAGACCATTTTCAATCGGTCTTTATCTCTTCTAACGATTGAATGCCACTTACTCTGCTTTATATCATGATGAGAAACAAGTAACATTAGCTACGGCCACTGTTGTTGTCGTGTAGACTTGCCGTCCCCAAGAGTCGTCGGACCGAACCTGGTTATAGGGGCAGGTTACCTCTGTGCAACGGGCGTCAACGTGCGCTACATCGCGCTACACGACAGGGCGGTGATGTGCCGAAGGATGAGACCGTTGCACGCTGGCACCGCCGCCTTTCGGTAGCGGTCCACCGAAGCCAGCTGTCCCTGGCTCCGACAAACAGGGGCCCGGTTCCGGCGGTTCCGGCGGGTCGCTTCACTGGCCATGCCACTGTCGATTTCATTGCACTGCAAACGATGGAGTTGTCGAGGAAGACGTTGAATGCGGCATCTACAGACAAGATTCAGCATGTCATTGAAGTTGGACAGTCGCTGAATAGAGACTATGGTAAAATGATATACATATGAGATAGAAGTCTGTTTGCGGGCAGCTTCTCGACAGATTCCTTCCATGTACTCTTAGGAGCTCGACACCTCAACACCATTTCTATAGCTGCTGCAAGGAGTTTATCGTCCTTCTCAGTCTTTCAAGCCACACCTATTCCGCGTAAGATTCTAAATTTCGAGTCCCGATGCGGAGACGGATCGATGCTTCGCTCCTCCGTCCGGGAGGCTCATTACGAACCGATGCGCTACGAAACCCGATCGATATGGGGCACGTTTTATGACAAGAGAGGCCCCCTGGAAATGTCAATGAGAGGACACCGGCGGGCTCTTCTTCGATTCCGGTGTGCCAAGGTGCATCGGGGCCCCCAAAACAAAGCAATCCACAGGAAGGGAAATCTCCATCTTTAATGTCTCCTTTCTTGGCGGGATTCCAGAATCCAGATGAGACCAGGCAGCATCGTAAAGAAACCCTCGCAAGACCGGTGGGATACGGCTTCATCTATACCAAGAGCCCCTCCACGTATTTGAGAGGCCTCTTGGCGGGTTGGCAACCATGCTTGAAGCGACGGCGACAGCGCTCACCCGTGTATTTGCCCAGCACAACGAGAAATGCGTTTTGATGATGAGCGACAGGGGAGACGAAGGGAGAGTGAGGGAGAAAGGACGGCGTTCCTGGATCAAACAGCCTACCGTCGCCTCAATATCCATACGGATCGAATGGATACAGATTGACAGGCACAGCTTGAAAATATTAGCATAGCCACGCGCGCATCAGATTGTCTCTGTCTCTCTTCCTGCGAGACCGTCAAGGTGCCGCCCGCCCATCGGCCCCAAAATGTCAGCTCGTGTCATTGTCACGTCCGCACCCTCAGCTCCTGGGGCATTGGGGCATGTTTCCGAGTCAGGGGGAATAAGAAAAAGGGCCAGGCGCTAGGCCCGACCAAGCCCTTGGGAACCGAACCGCGCTCTGCTCCGTCGACGCCGATTCGAGCACCACCGTCGGCGGTTAGCAATAGCAGGCTGTGTGTGAGGCATGCGTGTCTGTCCCATGTCTGTGGCTCCCCTCCCTCCCCTTTCAAAGAAGAGACGGGTTGATCTGATGCCGCGTGGAAGCGCCGCCATCTGATCTACGCCTGAGTTAATGTCGACCTCAAAGATGCTCCAGCGCCCAAACCGGGCCCCGTTCGGATGGCCGGGTATGTCAAACGGGGCCCCTCCAAAAAGTCGGCCGGAGGTTCTGGGCGTCTCGAAAGACCGCGTCAACGTGCGTGGACGAGGAAAAGGCTGGACTCTTCTTGATGGTGTGAACCCCAAGAAAACCCCCAGGTGCCAGGGCACCCCGCCGGATGATCTCACAAATACGGGTTTCTGCCCAGGCCCGCCAAAATCCAATAGATGTTTTGCCCAGACCGCTCATCCCTGGAAGAAGGGGTACTAACAGGAGCAAAGACTCAGAGAGACAGACTCAAGGAGACCTCTGAACAGTGAAAAGAGAACCTAGAAGGGCTACCAAGGTCCTCCCCAAGGAGAGGGGGTGCCGCACCGCATTCCCTTGACGGCGTTTTCGTATCCAAGAGTCTCTTGGCACACCTGCGCTGGGTGAGATTGGAGGTGGACGAGTTGCACCGCCCCAATGCCCAGCCGGGCTGCGCGTTCTTGGTGTTTTCTTACCTCATTACTTTCTGTATGGACGAAGTAGTCTGACCGGGTACTACCTTAACCTGCAATGGGTAGTTTCTTCACCTCGACCGGCTTTCCACACGCACCGCGTCATCGTTTCTCTTGGGACGCCAGCCCTTTTCCAACGGTTCCGCTCCAGCAGCTTCTCTCAAACTCTCCCATATGGCGATGAATGATGATGATGTACACCCCCAAGAAACCCCCCCCCCCCCCCCGAGATCCAAGACCATCACACACACCCCCTCTCTCTCCCAGGCCCAGCAAATCCCTCGTACATTAGCTCCTTGAGCCTCCTGTCATGTGGTGGAGAGTACATTTACGTCCCACCACAATAAGACGCCAAGTTGGGAGCAAGGGGACAAAAGTGTCATCGATGCCGCCGCCGTCGTCTTGCTTTTCTACCCCAGGTTTTCCTAAATCCTGATCCTACCTCCTCCCCTGGAAACCTGCTTTCAGCCCACGTATTATTCGGTCGTTCCTGAAAATCCAGCTTTGGGGGTTTTCCCATCTCTCTCTCGCTCTCTCTGTCCAAGTGCATTCGTTGATCGTTGCCTGCTGCTTTGGAAACACAACCCTACAACCTTGACAACAGACGACGACAATTCGACGAGTACATGCAACACTCGAACAACCACTACCAATCCTCGTCATCCCAGCCGCTTACCTCCCCCGAATCGATACGATCTCCTGTTCGCCAGCTCACGCACACAGACACACACACAGACACACACACACACCAGGGACAACACCCATCTGCAGCCCAGCGGCAAAGTCAGTTGACCGAGCCAAGATCCCAGCCATCCCATCCCAGAACCCATCATTCACCCTGCGAGTTCGGTCTTTTATCCCTCCATCCCTCCTCGGACGACTTAACAACGAACCCGAGCGCCCATCCGATTCCGCCTGTAATCCGACGACGAACGTAAACCCACCCCAGTCGCTGGCTCGGTTCTAGAACGTCTGACGATCGACCGCCAGTCTGCTGTGCACCCATCAGCGCGGGGGCCTTTCGTTTATCTTATCGACATGCGCTGATCGCTCATCGCATCATCAACATCATCGGTCTCTAACCGCGGATTACGTCGTCGCTCGTTTTTTTTTTTTTTTTTAAATCGCAGAAACACACAATTATTCACACTCGCTCAGCATGTTGTCATCAACAATCTCGCGCTTTGCG
Organism: Colletotrichum brevisporum; assembly: GCA_030770045.1. Classification (NCBI taxonomy): domain Eukaryota; kingdom Fungi; phylum Ascomycota; class Sordariomycetes; order Glomerellales; family Glomerellaceae; genus Colletotrichum; species Colletotrichum brevisporum. Next base: position 8,753,165 of record JAUGSI010000001.1, on the reverse strand, counting down.
CCGGCGGCGTTGGTACTAGCAGGAGCAGCAAATGCGGCCTACTCGATCGACACAAAAGGTGAGTTAGGATATCCGGACGAAACCTATTAGTCGTCTTCTTTTATTATACATCCACGTCCCTCATCGCAGCGTTTTCTGACTTGTCGCCTGCTCCTGCTTGAACAGAGGACATCCTCACCACCGCCGCGACGCTGGCGTACGACCTCATGCTCTTCTACGACGGGAATCAGACGGGCATGATCCCCGGCATCCTCCCGGGGCCCCCGGACGACGGCAAGGGAGACTACTACTGGTGGCAGGGCGGCGCCATGATGGGCACCTACATCGACTACTGGTACTACACGGGCGACGAGAGCTACAACCACGTCGTGACGGAGGGCATGCTGCACCAGGTCGGGCCCGGCAGGGACTACATGCCGCCGAACCACACGGCCTCGCTCGGCAACGACGACCAGGGGTTCTGGGGCATGTCAGCGATGCTCGCGGCCGAGAACAACTTCCCGAACCCGCCGGAGGACCAGCCGCAGTGGCTCGCGCTCGCGCAGGCCGTGTGGACGACGCAGGCCGCGCCCGACCGACACGACGAGACGTGCGGCGGCGGGCTTCGGTGGCAGGTCCCGCCGACCAACGTCGGCTACGACTACAAGAACACCATCTCCAACGGCATCTTCTTCAACATGGGCGCCCGCCTGGCGCGCTACACGGGCAACGAGACGTACGCCCGCTTCGCCGAGGAGACGTGGGACTGGCTGTGGTCCGTCAACTACATCGACCACGACGACTGGAGCGTCTACGACGGCGGCCACGTGCCCAAGAACTGCACCAACGTCTTCAAGGCCACCTTTTCGTACAACATGGCCGTCATGGTGCAGGGCGCCGCCTTCATGGCTAACCACGTACGTTTCTTCTGTCCTTGTCTCTGACCGTACCCATCTTCCGCGGGATCTTGAGAGCATCTATCTAGCGAGAGCTTCAAGCTAACAACCACAACAGACCGGAGAGCAAAAGTGGTTCGACCGCACCGAGGCCCTCGTGAACCGCTGCCTGGAGCAGTTCTTCGAGAACGGCGCCGCCTACGAGATCCCCTGCGAGTTCGAGTACGGCCGCTGCTCGCAGGACATGCTCAGCTTCAAGGGCTACCTGCACCGCTGGCTCGCCGTCGTCGCGCAGCTGGTGCCCACCACGAGCGACCTCATCCGCCCCGTCCTGCTCAACTCGACCATGTCCGCCATCAAGCAGTGCACCGGCGGCGCCTCGGGCCGCGTGTGCGGCTTCTACTGGACGTCGGGCGCCTTCGTGGACCCGGCCGTCGACCAGACGACGGGCGCGGGCGAGGCGATGAACGTCCTCGGCGCCGTGCTGAGCATCATGGACCCCCGGCCGCCCGTGACCAACTCGACGGGCGGCACGTCCAGGGGCGACCCCAACGCCGGCATGAACTCGCACCCGTACCGCGAGTTCTCGCCCATCACGACGGGGGACAGGGCCGGCGCGGGCATACTGACCGCCGTGGTGCTGGCCAGCGCGCTGAGCATCTGGGCGTGGATGGCGCTCGGGGTGTCCGAGTGGAACGACAAGGGCAAGGAGAAGATGATGGGCCACAAGGGCGTCGACCCGGACTCGTCCAAGGAGAGCATGGCTCCAATGCAGACGGCTTGATTTGCTTGTTTTTGATTGATAGCGGGTGGTTTTGCTTTCATCACATTTGGGTACCTTGGAACGAGGATCTCAAGTTTGATCACGGTTGTAAACAAAAAAGAGTACCAGAGGGAGTAAATAGGCAGCTACCAGCGATTCTGGGGCTGTTCATGACGAACGACATGGAGAAAACACTCCTTCAGGGGGGCATATGGGCGGCGTTACTCGGGAACTGGAAGCTGCGGCAGCTTGATCGCAACATACACATCTAGCATTATCCCAGCACCAACTACTTGATATTGGGAAATGAGAATACAGAATCAGTTAATACCATGAGCGAGGGTACTCGACGCATCTGTCAAGTAGCACGTGCTCGTACGATGTATGTCCTTCGTCGTGCCAAGAAGACTGCTCGGGCGTTGAGATTAACCCAAGACCTTGGGTGTGTGGCAATGTTATTCCCCCTGTCTCTGGACTCTCTCATGTCCTGTCGACATATGTTTGTTACAGGTGACAATACTCTGTTTTCGTCAACCAGCACTGCCACTCTATCCTTGCCTGTCTCATTTGAGCCTACAATACGATGAGATACGAGCCGGCAGATGGGGAACCCTCTCGTCGTGATGCCTAGGGCAGTTTAATGGCCCCAAGAATCGCCATGTGGAGGTTATTTGATATCTGTCGTCTTATGTATACCCTGAAATTTCCAGTCGAGGATCCATTCTTCAGTCCCGAGCAACACATTCGTTCTCTCCGTAAGTGACAGGTTCCTTTTTCACAAATCTAACTTCAAACCGTGCTACTTTCTCTGAGCAAGGAACGCGGAGAGCATCGCAAGGACGCAAAGGGTCGGGAAACGAGAGTAGAAGAAGTCCACAATCAGAGTGAGCACGTACGCCACTTCTTCCTCTGATCTCTTCTTTTCTGCGTCTCTCGCCAGTCGCCAAGTCCAGGTTGCCGTTGTGATGATCAGATTGGCCCATACCCATGGTCCAGACTTTTTTGATGGTTTATCAGTCAACTGCTGCCATTTGAATGGTATCTTGCTCGGGGGCTTGAACATACCAGGACGTAGTAAGGCGCAAACACTACGTAGCCGACGAAGAACAGCAGGATCTTGATCATCCCTTCGGACACAACGTCCTGTCCTGATCCCAGTCTCTGGAGATTATCCGACCCCGGAAGCCCTAGATTCCGGTACATCTTCATCAAGGACACTGAAAGCTGGATGGTCGTCACTCCGAAGGCCATGAGCCACCCGGAGACGTGGCAGATGCGGTGGAGCAGATACCAGAAGCCCTTGCCGACCGGCCGCTCCCCTACCTCTCCCCAGATGACGATCTCCAGCTCGGCGAGCAGGATGACGATCCCCGTCTGGGTGAGGAACAGGAAGAAAGAGTCGATGTCCTTCATCTTGTCGTACAGTCGCGGTGCGTCCGCAGGCATGGAGTCTGGCCGACGGCCGATCCAGATGGCCATGCAGGATTTGAAAATGGCCATGGAGAGGTCGCTATACACTGTTAGTCTTCGTCTCAACTTTCCGGCTATATAAGGAACGCGAATCTGATTTCAATCGCGGTACACTGCCGTGAAGTAGAACGCCGTTAAACTCACACGACGTAGAGACGCTCCAGAACCCACAGCCAGGACTTTGCGCGGGCCGCGTTCGTTTCACGAAGTCCGCCCTTCTTCGACTTCCAGTGCTTCTTCTTCGTCGTTGAGAACAGCTTCAGGGCGCAACCTAGCAACAACAGGCCGTTGAGAATGATCGACGTAACCTCAATGCGACGATTCTCGGGCCATAGCGGTGGGTTCTGCGCGACAAACGGGACGCCATGCTGGCCAGGGGCGCAGATCGGGTCAGATTTCGTCAGTCTTCGAAGTGCCGGGTCCATGTTGGGCTGGGGAAGGAGGTGGTGAAGGTGGTCCAGGCGAGGACAGGCACTCCGTGACTACATGTATGTTCAATCGCCCTCATAGCATCTATCTTCTAAGGCGACATCGTGGGTTTCACCGTTCCTCCAACTATTTGGCGATACGCCTGCGTCACTGACGTCACCACCGACTGCCGATGCACTCGCTTCCTCGACGTCAGCGCTTGCGCTTGTTGATAGGCGAGCAAGGTTCCTTCTGCAAGTCTGGTCGTTTCGCATGAGGCAGGCTCGTATACCCCGAAGAAGCAAAGTCGCTTTTTCCATCGTTCGATCCCAGCGATTCTACCCCGTCGTGTTAGGTAGCACTGCAGATTCCGTCGTGGGCTCACGACATTGGCGCGGCTTTTCACCTGCGGAATCAAGACATTGGTGGCCTGGTCACGAACCTCACTAAGTATATGTAGTACCATCCTGCGGCTCTCCGTGAGACGGCAACTAAATACCGGAGATCGAATGAATCGATTGCATGAATAGAAAGTTAAAGCTACGCTTACTGTGAGCCTGTTAGTTTACCAGTTTGATTGGTCATGTCATGTCGAATGGCAGACTTCAACCACATTAGGTAAACTAGCAGACGTAGATATCGTTTTGAGCAGGCAGAGCTATGGAATAATTGTAATGAAAGTAAGAAATCAGAAAGATTAGCAAAGTGATGCATGGCGTCAGTTACCTAATGATTCGATCTTTGGACCTACTACAACAGCTCTATCCCGTGCCGCGACAATTAATGACGGAAAGCGGCAACCATGCTAATTTCCAGATGATGCACTGACATAGAGAAAGACTGAGATCATTATATCGTGTTCTTTTGTCGAGACTGAATATCTTACAACCATCCGACGGGTATAGTAATCTTGAACACAACCAAACTTGGTCGTACACGCTCTCCGTCATGAATATCCAGCATAGGTAGTCGTACATTATCATTACATCCCAACTCTTCCGCCATGTCTCCAAGTCATCCATTAGTTCGCAGAGTGCACATGGTTCGCAGTGTGCGCCTGTCCCATACCCGGGACACCGCCGTTGTTCGGCGCGCCGTAGCCGTACTCGCCGGGGGCAGCAGTGTGCGCGTACCCGTATCCCTGGCCTGCGTAGTTGTACCCGCCCTGCGCGTTGGCGTTCGTGTTGGGCGTCGTGTAGGTGTTGTTGTTCATCCCGTTGTCGCTGGGCGCCATGCTGGAGCGGTTGTCGCCGTAGTACTTGTTCATCTCGGCCTCGCGGCGCTTCTTCTGGTTTTTGTGCCTGCGGAAGAAGATGATGGCGAAGACGAGGAAGGCGATGCCGACGAGGGCGCCGATGACGATGGCGGCGATGATGCCGCCGCCGATGACGCGGCGGCCGGTCCGGGCGGTGTTCTTGACGGCCGAGGAGCCAGTTCGGACCCGGGAGCTGGTCGTCGAGCGGGCGATGAGGTTGAGGGCGGCGTCGCGGGCCTTGTTTGCTGTGTCGATGGTGATGGCGGGCATGGTTTCTGAATTGGGTGGTTTCTTTCTAAGGGATGCCGACGTTGTTTGGATGGGGGAAAAGTTCAAAGAGGCTGTCGAGTCTCTTGATTTGGATGGCTGTATCTTGGAGTTTGGGTTGTTGAATGGTCAGTCAGATCACATACCGACTTTCCGACTGGACATATCGAATGCTTTATCCCCCGCGACAAAGAGGCATTGCTCTCGGCCGGGACGTCATTCGGTACGTCAAGCCATGCCCCCTCTCCTTGGGGGGACGATCGCGAGGATTTCGATCGTATCACCGCCTCATCCCCCGAACCAAAAGGTCGGCGGCAGCACGCCAAAATGACATCGACTGTGGCACAGCAGCGACCCCTTTCGGGAAGTACGAGTGGCTGCCTTCTGCTCCCGCGCAAGCTCCCGCACCGTCTACCTAGACTGCCGAGAGTCGTTCAGACGGCAGACGGTGACTGATTAGTGACGGTGGTGAGAGCTGCGGTAGCAGTAGCGGGATTGATCGACCGGCCGTTGATGTCATCCGTCTCACCGCCAAGATCGCCCGTGGCGAGATCAGCCACGCCCGAACCGCGAACCGGCCCTCGGGGGCCCGCGGGGTAGGCTGCCGTTTGCACGGCCAGCGAATCGAAGAAGCCGTCTATAGAGACTAGATGAATCACTGCGAGACGGTTTGTGTGGCTTGAACGCCTAGAGAAAAACAGGGAAAGGAGACGGAGGGGAAGTTGGGCGGTTCGACCACGCGGATCGGAGCCGGATTCGGACGTTGGTGATCTCTGAATTGCTCACCAATTGTTCACCGTCGCCTTAGAGTATATTGCGTGCACCTATCATCGCGCGGCCTTTTGAGCAGGACCCTGAAAATCGGGGAGATTTTGACGCCACGGGTTGGATGATCCGTGACGATCTCGTCGCCCGACGGGGGAGGACCAAAGCTTCCGTGGAGAAAGCATTTCTGAGCCGCATCTTGATGACAAGATCTCACCGGAACTCTTTCGCTACTGATTGACAAAGCGAATGATGTGTAAAGCTAGCGATCGGGTAGAGTAACCGTGCTCTGCTTGTGGCAGTGTCGTAGAGAAAGGTTTCCCAGGATTCTTCTCGCATGTCATTCGGGAATTTGAAGGGAATCAATAGGAGAGTTAGGAGCGGTTGACCAACGGGACGAGTTACTCAATATCGAGTTGCGTCATTGAAGTCTCTGGAGAACTCGGGTCAGCCAACTCTTGCATAGGTAAGGTACATACGAAGTCCTCAGACCTCGGACTCGACCAAGTGTCGCATTCACGAGATGCCTTTTTCGGTCCCAGTCATCATCGCGATCTCCAGGGGTCTCGGTCGGCCGGAGTCGGTACTTGGCCGACATTGCCTCGGCCCGCCCGCAGACATCGCGATGTCGACTCGTTGAAGACCCGTCCCATGTCAATTTTTGCAGGAAAACAAGCTGTTCGTTCCTGATGAACTGCCGAGAGGAGACCCTCAAATGTGGGTCAAAACCGAGGCCTAAAACTCGATGAAAGGAGCCTTCCGTGAATCGTCACCTCCGATGTGTAGCCGTAAGTGGCCCTCCGTCCCCTCATTAATATCGACGGATCCCTGACTCGGCCAGCCGCGGGGCACATCATGCAGGCATTCGTTCTGGGTCCGGAACATCTCCATCTAGTGTAGCAGATGATCTGATAAGATAATAAAAAAGTAACCATATCGTCTACAGGCGTGAGCGGGCCGGCATCCTGCCGCCGAGCATGCGAATACACCCTTGCTCCGGTCTAACAAGGGCCCCGGAGGAACTGGATGGAAACGCACACATACAGGCATCAGACACCCACACACACACCAGCGCATACCAGCGCACACGTAACCTGCAGCAAGCTGAGGAAAATATCACTCGCTCCTTGTGAGATGAGCGGGGAAAGGGAAGTGGGAGGGAATGGCAACGGACTCACCCTTGATTCTCCGACATACACACGATCCTAACCGACCAAACGCCGCGCCGCCACTATTCACAGCCAGAAAGACTGGGGAAGAGTGATAAGCCAACAAAGGACGAAAACCATGCCGCCCGTAGTCCCTCCCACGCGACGATCCCGCAACGGCTGCATCGACTGCCGCAGGGCCAAGGTCAAGTGCGACGAGATCCGCCCCTCGTGCGGTACCTGCGCCCGCCGACGGCTCGTCTGCCAGGGGTACAGACAACAGCCTCCAGCTCATTCGAGATCGCCGGCAGCAGCATCGCCAGGCGGCGGTAGTAACGTCATCAGCATCGCGAGCAATGCCCTAACAAAGACGCAGTCGACATACAAGCCTCCGGCGGCCGGGCCATCATCCGCCACGGCGTCGACGCCACCGGCACGGCGCCACCCGGCAGCGCCCGCCCCGGATGCGCGGATATTCTCGCTGATCCCGCCGGGCACGGTGGCGCCGGCGGACGAGCCGCACTTCGAGGTCTACTTCAACCGGCACCCGTTCGAGCTGCTGATCGGCCCGGAGTTTGTGAGCGAGATGAACGCCAACGTGCTGCTGATGCTGCAGCGGGACCCGGCCACCGTCGCCGACGCCGTCTCGGCTGTCGGGTACTCGTACCTCGTCGGCGACTCGGCGGGGTCGCTGCTTCCCGTGCTGAACCGCCGGGCGAGGATCTTGGCGAACCTGAGAACGATGAAGCAGTCGAGTTATTGCTTCGAGGAGGCCCTGTTCCTGCTGTTGGGGCTGTGTGCCATGGAGGTCAGTCATCCATCTCTCTTCCTCGTCGTAGTCCCCGTTGCTTGTATCCATCGTCTGTACGATTCACCCCCCTCGAATCATAGCATGTAACCGTACGTAACCACACGCCGGGACCGGACGCTCACATAGTGAACCCCCAGCTCGTCACCCTGGCTGCCCCAGGACACCACGCCACGATCCCCACGGTCCTCTCCAACGTGGCCTCCCTCATCAGCCACCACGTCTCGACAGGAGGGGACGTCTCGTCCGTGGCGCGGTACTACCTCCGCGCGCTGGCGAGGCAGGACCTCGTCGTCTCGCTCGTGCAGCTACGCCGGCCCCGCGTGCCGACGTACGTCTGGATGGAGACGGGGACCCCAAAGCCAGACCGGCTGCTGGGGTACACCGTGACCATGATGCCGCTCCTGGAAGAGCTCTGCATCCTTGCGGAGGAGGTTCGAGATCAGATCCTCTTCCCACACCAGCAGCAGCCCGTCCTGGGGACCACTCTACTACTGGAGGGCAGTGAAGAAGACTTCCCGGGACAACGGACCCCAGCGGAGGGCGACGCCGCATCTCTCTGCGTCGACGGCTGGCTCGACGCAGGATACTCCTCCCTCGCCCTCCGCGCCGCCTCCCTCCGCACGCGTCTCGAGTCCTGGCGCCCCGCCATCGCAGACGGCCTGCCCTTCCGCTCCTCGCGCCGGTTCCGCGTCCAGGCGTCGTGCTATCGCGCCGGCGCGCTGCTCTACCTGCACCGCCTCTTCCACCCCGCAGGCGACGACGGCGGGGAGGCCCTGGGCAGGGCGCACGACGTGATGCTGTACGCGACCGGCGGGCCCCCGGACGAGACCAAGATGCTGCTGTGGCCCGTCTTCCTCGCCGCGTGCGAGATGGCCGACCCCGAGGACCGGGCCGCCGCGCTCGACGTGTTCGAGTCCATCGGGTCGCACCGCAAGACCGTGACCGTCGAGCGCACGCGGAGGTTCGTCGAGGAGCGGGTGTGGAGGGCGAGGGACGCCGGGGAGGAGTGGAACTGGATGGTGTTGGCTGAGGCGTATCCGGGGGAATGTCTCCCGATTTAATCTGATTTTTTGGGCCTTTGTAGTTAGAGATGAATGCGTATTTCGTAGTCGATGGCATTCGATCTGGTGTTGGGAAGCGGAAACGTCAAGTTTGTTTGTCGCACAAGCGCTTTTGTCGCGTTCTTGGGTGAAAAGAGTCAATCATTTTAATACCATCTGTTTAGACGTTGAAATAGGCTTCTCTGCATATTCACCGTCGTGGATACTCCCCCCGCGTCCCAGCTTATTGTTCCCGTCAACCGTTGCCTCGGGTTCATCAGAACCACGCGGCGGCGCAGTTGGTAGCTATCTACGCTATCGACATGAAGCTATCTACGATAAGACGGTCTTCGACAACATCACCGACGGGATGGACCAATAAGGGAACAGATAAATCCAGAGCGGGCGAGACTTTTGAACTCGCGTCTACGCCCGCATGTTCGAGTTGATATCATTCTGAACGGGCGTTTCCCAACCTCCCACTTATGCGCCAATGGCGGAACAATCGCAGATTTTTCTTCACGCCTCTATCGGGTCTCATGTTCAGTCGGACGATTTTTCCCACCACGAGGACACCAAGAGGGCTTGAATAGGGAACCACCCTCCGTGCGGGGGCCCTCGATGCGACGTCGGCGAATGTCGGCCTAGTGAGCGGTAGTCTTTCCCTTATGAGAATTCTACTCGTTGATCCCTGAGGGGGGTGGCCAGGGATGCATGGATCTGATAAGGGTAGAGATGTGGACGCGGCCCAGGTTGTACGCATCTGATAAGCTGCTTGGCTACATGAGCTGGCCCGGTCCAGGGTTTGTCTATTGTAGCAGTCTGGTTGATCCCTCGTGTGTGGGGGGAGAGAAATGAAATGCGTGGTTTTTCTTCTTTCTTCTTATTGCCGACATAAGAGCGACTTTCCGCTGACCTGGTACTGGGTCCGTTTGATTGTTTGAGTTGCTTCTACAAAGTCATCACCGTCCTGTGCATATAGACTCTCCAACAAACTCTGGGTGCAAAAGGCGACGACTGATCGGCACTCCTCGAAGAGCAACGATCTAGAGCTGGTCGATACTCGAAGTTCTGTGGCCCTTGAAGTGGGAACTCAACTACCGACGACAGTCACTCTCTCAACACAACAGACCGGGACGACACCCGTCGCTGGAGGCCAGCAACCCTCGCATCGCCGGCATCATGGGCAAGCTCCTCGACAGGCTCAGGGTGAAGGACGACACGGTGCACGGCTACGAGACGACGAAATGGATTAACCCCGACATTGCGCCCCTCCCGCCGAACCGCCGGACCTGGGGCATGTGGGCGTTCCTCGGATTCGGCTCCATCTCCAAGTAGGTTCTTCTTCCGCGACGGGTAGGAAGCGCAATGCCGACTGACAGCGTTCGATCAGCCTCTGCATCTCCGCGTGGACCGGCGCCGCCTCGCTGCTGTCACTGGGACTCACGATCCCGCAGACTATGGGCCTGATGATCCTCGCTCGCGTCCTCATCTGCCTGCTCGTCATCGGCAACGGCTGGATGGGCGCTGAGTGGCACATCGGCTTTACCGTATCCCAAAGGTTGGTGGCCTTCCTTTTGGACTTCGTACCGTAAATTGATCGAAACTGACGACGCTCGTCATAGAATCATCCTCGGCATGAACGGAGCCTACATCGGCCAGCTCATCCGCATCATGCTCTCCATCGTCTGGTACGGCTCGCAGGCCTGGCTGGGCGGGCTCTGCGTCTCAGCCATGTTGAGCAGCTGGAGCTACAAGTTCCTCACCATGGAGAACACGCTCCCCGAGAGCGCTCACATGGTCACGCGAGACCTGATCGGCTTCGTCCTGTTCCACCTCATCTCTGTCCCCTTTTTGGTAAGTTGAACCTGACGCAAGAGGCGCCTACTCGAGGACGTCGTATCTGACACCTCTGCAGCTCATCCGTGTCGAAAAGGCCAAGGTGCCCGTCATCACCGCCAACCTCATCGTCCTCGTCACCATGATGGGCATCACGATCTGGGCGTGCACCACCGGCGGCACCGGGCCCCTCTTCGAGTCCGGCGCCAAGCAGCCGTCCACCCTCTCCAAGGAGTGGGCCTGGGTCTACGGCATCATCGCCTCCGTCGGCAACATCTCCGCCGGCGTCCTCAACCAGAGCGACTTCACCCGCTTCGCCCGCCGCCAGGGCGTCCAGGTGCCCGGAATCGTCTTCTCCCTCTTCGTTCCCGGCATGGTCGTCCCCGTCTTCGCCATCCTGACGGCCTCCGCCTCCATGGCCATCTGGGACCTCGAGGAGCCCATGTGGAACCCGCTGACGGTCATCACGCAGTGGATGGTCGACGACTACTCCGCCAAGGCCCGCGCCGGCGCCTTCTTCTGCAGCCTCGGCTTCGTGCTGGGCCAGGTCGCCGAGAACATCCTCGGCAACGGGTACGCCGCCGGCATGGACCTGGCGGGCCTGCTGCCGACCTGGATCACCATCCGGCGCGGCGCGCTGCTCGCCGCCGCGCTGTCGTGGGCCGTCCAGCCGTGGGAGTTCTACAACACGGCAAGCGTGTTCGTCTCCGTCGCGGCGAGCTTCTCGGTGTTCATGGGCCCGCTGACGGGCATCATGATGACCGACTACTTCGTCGTGCGCCGCCAGCGCATCGAGATGAGCCAGCTGTACACGGGCTCGCGCGAGGGCGCGTACTGGTACACGGGCGGGTTCAACTGGCGCGCGCTGGTCGCGTGGGTCGTGTGCTTCGTGCCGGCCATGCCGGGCATGATCGCCGCCGTGAACCCGAGCGTGAAGATCAGCGACGGGCTGTACAAGTACTACCTCGGCAACTACATCTTCGGCTTCCTCGAGGCCGGGGTGCTGTATGCCGTGCTGACGTTCGCGTTCAAGCCCAAGCGGGTGGGTCTGCAGGACGACTTTGATGTGTACGGCACGTTTGACGAGGACGTGGCCATCAAGAAGGGCATGGCGCCGTTCGAGGGGCCGAAGAGGGTCGAGGGGCCTATTGAGGGTACGCCGGTCCACATCGACGGCGATGCGTCGAAGAAGCTTTGAGGCTTAATGGGTCCCGTGTGGCATGAACTATGTTCGAGACAGTTGCGATACCGTTTGAGTGTGTTTTGGCGATACCCTTCTATTGATGATTGCGATATGGTTCTGAGAGGCTTGTTGATAATTTGAAATTTGTTGTATTTCCATTGCTTCTAATCCATACAGCTTGAATGTGTCACAAACGTGCTCGAACCGGACGACCTGCGGAACGTGCCTCCTCCCAAGACTTCCTGACCAAGCCCCAGTACCTCTCAGGCCACCGCCTCATGTGCTCTACATGCTTGCTCCCCTCACCGAGATGGCTTTCCACCGCGTAGCCACTCGCCCTGGCGTTCGCTGCGTGCTCCTCGACGGCCTCCCACAAGGTGATCTGGTCCTCCTTGGAATACACGTACACCCGCCGCGCCGCCGTCGTCGCGAGCTGCGGGTCGTTTGCCATCCTCGTGCTCACGGTGACCGGGTTCTCGCGGAGCTGCAGCAGGGCTATGGTGCCCATCGCGTACATCGCAAAGACGATCATGTACTTGGTCACCGCGGTGGGCCAGGGCATCCGCGTGCCCGCGGCCATCGTGCCCGCCAGGTTCCCGATGTTGGCCTTTTTGCGGTCCATCGAGCCCGGCGTGGAGTCCATGAGAACTAAGGAGTGCGGCATCGGGCAGCCGAAGGAACGCTTGTAGGCCTCGAGGGTCGCGGTGAAGTACACCATGCCGGTATTGGACAGCACGTGGGCCAGGACGGAGGGCTGCAGCCGCGGCGGTTCGGACGCAGGGCCGAACGCTTCTGTGAGGAGCGGGAGGATGCATTCGACTATCTGCTCGTGGGTGCGGAACAGCGCAGAGAGGATCGGGGACGTAACGATGATGATTTTGGCTTGCGGGAAGAGGACGTGGAAGCCGTCGGCGAACTTGGCGACGTGCTTGAGTTGGGCGTCGCCCCAGCCGTAGATGAGCACTACATCCGGCCCATCTTTGGACTCTGCAGCCGTCTCCGGGGTTGATGATTCTGATGGCGGCCGGAAGAGGTGAACCTGTTCTGAGAGGGCGATGAACCTTTCGAACGTGGAAGTTGGCTTGAGTTGGTGGTCGACTTTGACAACGCTGCCCCCAGTATCTGTCATGGCTTATTCCTCGTTGAACCGAATGGCCGACACGACTGACGGAAGTGGGTGAGGATAACGACGCAGGGCAGTGTTATCCACAAGCCTGTATCCCGGTCGAAGTTGATGGACCTTCCGAAGTGACGGTTGAAAGATGCTCCCGGTTGCTAAATGCCCGCAGAGCAACGATTTAACGTTATTCGTAGCAATAGCGACATTACTAACACGTAATCGTCGCGAGCTTCAGAGAACCAGAGAACCAAGAAAAATAGCGGGTGCCTGGCGCGGGGTCTAGGATGCGGGATGGTGGATAATCATCTGCGTGAGACGGAGACCGAGGCTCGCATTCCAGAGGCGCTGGCCAATAGGGGACAGTTGCGGAAACCCATCCTGGATCAATACGACATATCAGCTTAAGACCTTCCAAGATGAGCCCAGACCAGGGTTGCCGTGCCGTGCGCTAACATCCTTCAGCAGGACAAGGTCCGCGGTATTTTGCTGGCTATTGACTTGGGAACCGCATGCAGCAGCGTTTGACGGCCAGCTTGATCGTGTCATGATATCTTCAGATTCAGCAAGAACAAAGACTGTACCAAAGAGAATCTCGTGGAGTTACATGTGCAATGCCAAAAACGTAGGGAGACTTGGTGAAAGGTCATCGTCCAACCTGGCACAGATTCTTAGTCCTGCAGACTGTACCCTGCGGTCCCTTCGTTGCTCCATTTGATGTCAATCTTGTCCCACTCAACGCCGTCGAGAGTTCGGACATTGAGCGGCTGTATCTCGAGCTGCTTCCGGACGAACTCTTGCTTCGCCTCCGGCAGCTTCGCCACGAACTCTTTAGGAGGGCCGTATAGGTTGCCAAAGCAGAATACACCGCAGGTTTTGCAGAACGGGGAGCCGTTGAACTTGCGACCGAACTTGTAGTCCTCGGTGTTCTCCTTGCCGACGATGGCTACCTGGGACTTGTGAGGGTAGACACCAACTCCTCCAATCTGCGAGTTGTCATCAGTTTTGACATCAACATGAGCGGAGTGCGACTGAGCAGCAGCATCACGTACTCTGATGAAAATGCTGCAGTTATCCTCCTTGATCTCGACTTGGTCCAGAGGCTTGGTCCGCAACGCGATCTGGACGGCGCCACAGGCGCAGGATCCGGTGTAGAGCTTGGGGTGCTCGACGGTCGGCTCAGGCAAGGTTCCACGGAAGGCGAAGCCTGTATCTTGCACCGAGGATGTCGTCTCTACCAGGCTATTCGGATCGTCAGCTATGCAACATGAGCATGGCTATGTCCATTTCGCGGATCACACCTCAGGCTTCCCGGGTATGGCGCAGGCTTTCCGTTGGCATCGAGCGTGATGACTTCTTTTCCTTTGACAAAGACCTTGTTCAGACCGGAAATCAGAGGGCGCAAGTTGACTCCTCTCTTCCCGGCCTGCGCGCCCGAGGCATGCGTTCCGAAGAGGCCCGTCCCGCAGCTGGAACAGAACTAGCGGCCGTTAGATTGCATTCCAACCGCCAAGAGTTTGAAAGTCTGGGGTAATCCCACCTCGTGTTCCAGTCCCGACGACGACGTGTATTTCGTCAGTGTCTCTGGCGAGCATCCTCTCGTGATTCTCAGCACGTCGTCGACATCGTAGAGCCAGACGTAGGCTTTCTTCGCGCACAGCGTGCAGTCGCAAATCACCAGGGCGGGGAACTCGGGGATCTGAATGTCGTAGCGGTTCGCACCGCAGTGGCAGTGGCCCTGCAGCGTCTTGAGCGAGTCGGTCATCTGAAGTTTGGCGAACTGTCTAGAGACGTTCAGACGAAAGCTGTCAAGTCGGAGCGACCGGCAAGAAGAGCGCGAGAACAAGAACGGGAGGATCACGCATAGGTAAACACCGACGGGGTAATTCGAGAAGATGAGCGCTGATATACGGCCGTCGGCACCACCGAACTAACGAAATACAGAGAGCAAGGGTCATTCGTGCTGCTATTCCCGGTGCATCCAACATGCCGGTAGTATGCGGCACTGAGGCGCATGCTATCGGTAAGACCAATAGGCGTTGATAGTGGACAGAATGACCGACCGATAAGACGACCGTTCAATGGAGTGGGAGTAGGGGGTCTCAATCCTCTTGGCATGGGTTTGACAGCATCTTTGAGTTCGAATGTTCGAGCAAACCGACTCAGAGAAACACAACCAACTCCGAGTTGTCAACTCCACCAGAGCGATTTGGTTTATGGTTTAGGAGAAGAAAGCCGCAGAAGCTAAATCCTAGTTGCTTCAAAAACGTCGCGTGATGTCATGCAGAACGATTCGCATGTCCGCCGACTTGCTGACTCAGGTGACCTCAAATCGTGGCAGTGAAACGAGCACGGTGTCCGGCTAACGCGGCAACTATTCGGAACTGAACACTTTGACATTTTCCCTCCCCGACTCGCGTGCTTTCTTTTTCCTCTTTCAACCTCCTGCATCTCCGAATTCAACAACGACAAAGTTTACAGGCAAAAAAAGGGCAAACCCGCCAGCCATGAACCGCCCCTCGCGAACGGACGAACCTTACGAGGGGGAGGGCTACAACCAGAGCCCCAACCCGTTATCCAACGACCTCACCACTAACGAGGATCTCAATGGTTTGGTCAACACCAGGGTCCTGACGCTCGACGGCGAGAACGACAAGTCGTCGCCCGACGATGCCGACATATCGCGCAACGACCCGACCGGGGACGGCAGGGCCGGCAAGCCGGCCGCCGCCGTCGCGGTGGCCTCGGCCAGGGCGCGACGTCCTGGTCGGCCCTCGGGAGAGGGCGCCGCATCGGCCCCTCTCCCTTTCACCCACTCACGCAACTCTTCCGATCCCAAGGATCTGGGCGAGGACTCGTTCCTGGAGCGCACCAAGAAGGCGCTCTTGAAGTTTGGCTCCTTTGTCGGGCCGGGATTCATGATCGCCGTCGCCTACAGTAAGAGAAAACCCCTCATCAGCCCCTCAGTTCCGGCCCCCCTTTATGTCTTGTCTTTCATGTGAGAACGAGCCGATTTAGACTAACACCGGCACTCGCGCGTGTGGCCAGTCGACCCGGGAAACTACGCGACCGACGTCGCGGCCGGCGCCACATATCGCTTCAGGCTGCTATTCGTCGTCCTCCTTGCCAACCTGTTCGCCATCTTCCTGCAGAGCCTCTGCATCAAGCTGGGCACCGTCACAGGGCTCAACCTGGCCGAGGCGTGCCGGGCCTTCCTCCCGCGCTGGTTGAACTATGTGCTCTACGCCTTTGCCGAGGTCGCCATCATCGCGACCGACATCGCAGAGGTGCGTTCTCCAGCTTCCAGGATGATGATGCGATGTGACATCCGATTGACTGACGTCCTTGCCCCCAGGTAATTGGTTTCGCCGTGGGACTGAACCTGCTGATCCCCGCCATCCCGCTCGTCGCCGGCTGTGCCATCTCTATCCTGGACGTCATGGTGATTCTGGTCTTCTACCGGCCGCACGGCTCTATGAAAGGGCTGCGGTACTTTGAGTACTTCATCATCGGGCTCGTCATGAGCGTTGTCGTGTGCTTCTGTATCCAGCTCTCCCTCATCCAGGAGACGCCTGTGGGTGACGTGTTTGAAGGTTTCCTGCCGTCGCATGCGCTCCTCGAGGCAAAGGGGCAAGTCTCTTATGATTCTCATCATACTTTTATTAGGAAACTAACCATGTGGCAGTTTATACCAAGCCTGCGGCATCCTCGGTGCAACCGTCATGCCTCACAGTCTGTACCTCGGCTCGGGCATCGTCCAGCCCCGCCTGCGAGAGTATGACGCGAAGCACAACCTGATGCCGTCCGGCATGAACCAAACAGACTATGGAAGCATCGACAAGGGGTACTACGTGCCATCGATCAAGGCGGTCAAGCACTCGCTCCGGGTGTCCATCGCAGAGCTGAGCATTTCGCTCTTCACGTTCGCGCTGTTCGTCAACTCGGCCATCCTCATCGTCGCGGGCGTGGCGCTCTACGGCAACACGGACGCCTCGGAGGCAGACATCTTCAGCATCCACGAGCTCCTGACGTCCTCCATCTCCCCGGCTGCGGGTACCATTTTTGCTCTCGCGCTGCTTCTCTCGGGTATTTCTGCCGGTGTCGTCTGCACGATTGCGGGCCAGATGGTCAGCGAGGGGTCGCTTAACTGGAAGATGCGTCCCTGGCTGCGTCGTCTGGTGACGCGGAGCATCAGCATCATCCCGAGTGTCGTGATCGCCGGGGCTGTCGGCCGCAGGGGCGTCAGCCAGGCCCTGGACGCCTCGCAGGTTGTGCTCAGCGTCGTCTTGCCCTTCGTCACGGCCCCGCTCATCTACTTTACCTGCCGGAACAAGTACATGACGATCCGCACCGGAGGCGCGCGCTTCCGGACCGTCTCGGACGACGAGAGCTCGCCGCTGACCGCCGGGCGGGCCGGCGACGATGTGAAGATGGCCAACTCATGGTACACGGCTGCTTTTGCGGTGCTGGTCTGGGTCATCATGGCTGTGATGAACGTTGCAAACCTGGTGCTCCTGGGAAGGGGTGCGTGAGTGATAGATAAGGGGGTTAAGCAAGGACATTCGGTGAGGGGTGTGCCTGCTCATGAAGGTCCCGAGGTTGCTGGGCCTGGAAAGACGGCGATGCCGTGTTTCATTTCAGTCGGATATTTCGCTTTTGGAGAGAAACCTTTTCTACATTTCTTCATTTGGTGCTTCTCTGTATCTACAGAGTCACACTCGTGTTTGGTGGTTAAATACGAAGGACGAGCATGCAACGTTCAACACATATGCTCCGGCGCGAGCAAGAGATTATAACACTTTCTGCCGGCTCACATAGATAACATACCCTTTATCGTCGACGTATTCGGTGCGGAAGAAACAGGGCGACAGGGAGGAGGAGGAAGGGATTGACGAGGCGCCGGCGTGGAGTCGACGGAGCAAGGAGCAGAATGAAAAGGATGGCTGGGTCAAGGGGGAGTGACAGCTGTTGGTGTACCCGACAAACAGTAGTTGAGGGAATCGAGATCAATGATCAAAGGAGAACATGTATCTTAGTCTCGAGCGGCCAACCCAGCGGTGCCAACACCCAAAAATAGATATCTTCTGACTACATGTAGGAAGGGCGGCACCGCTTGTCATCATGGCTTCGCTATTGTCTTGGTTTCGATGCGCTGGAATCCCGTGCAGGGCTTCACTCAACCATCGAAAGGGAATCTTCAGGTAACCCTGATCCAAGATGGAAGGTTTGTTCAACGTAGAAGACAGACCTTTACTCTCATATATGTGCAAGGGAGAAAAGCTAACTGATATTGTGTCGCGCTGTGGCAACCTGCTTCTTGGCCACGCATAGTTTGCTCGTTGACATCCTGGACTCTTCGCAGGGGGGGCCATTCGATGTCTCAATCAGCCACCCACGTATTTTACAGAGCTGGTGTACCGTCAGGCTATGCCCGGGGTTCTTTCAATGAGAACTATCTCTATATTGGACGGGGCAGCAAGGGTGTCACAGTCCACACCTACAGGATCCGTCACACAACGTAGGGTCAGACCAAGGGGTCGGGAGCCACAGGACGGGTCGGACATAGTAAGTGCAGCCGGTTGAATCCTACTCGAGCAGAGAAAGAAAACTGTCAAATCAAGTGACATTTCAAAGTGCGAGAGCCATTCGCCGCAAATGGAAGTGGGTGGTGCGTGGACACGACGTCTTCAGTTGTCCCGAGTCTGCCATATTCAGACCGCCCCTTAGATCCGATTGAAACCCACGCAATACAATTGCTCCTCTTCGATCGTCATAGTTTGTCCCGGCCCAAGAGAGGCCGAGTCTGGAATATCTCCGCTACTCGGTTCCTCCCCTGTCAAGAGATAAATGAATCGCCTGCTTCGTTCGTCGAGCCTTGGATGAGGTCTAACGGGTTGGATACTCCTCCGCCCACACCAGAATCAAGATGTCTCCATGCTTCACTCAATTTCTGGCATGGATCCTGGCTGCGGCCTTGGTAGTGAGGGCATCACCACACGCCACGCAGGCCGGCGGGTTCTACGCCAATGATACGATCCCAAATTCCACAACTCATGCCATCGTCGTAAGTCACCGCTCGATCTCCCGTCTGTAAGCCGAAAGACTGTTCTGA
Organism: Colletotrichum brevisporum; assembly: GCA_030770045.1. Lineage (NCBI taxonomy): Eukaryota > Fungi > Ascomycota > Sordariomycetes > Glomerellales > Glomerellaceae > Colletotrichum > Colletotrichum brevisporum. The sequence goes on along the minus strand of JAUGSI010000001.1, from coordinate 8,734,112 downwards.
TCTGCTGACACCAAACCATACAGACAACCACAACGACCGCTGCCAACCCCCCCGAGCCCGCGTCGAACATCCCCGTAACCGTCAAGCTGAGCTCCCAGCCGATGGGACCCGACGCGGTAGCAGAGACAGGCTTCGTCCTCTTCAACGACAAGACCGAGACCCTCGCCGTGGAAGGGCTCCACGGCCGCATGACGGTGGTCCTAGTCTCCCACCGCGGCGCCCACGCGCGTCTCGTATGGGAGCCACTGGCCGCAAACCGCGGCGCGATAGACGTGAAGGCCATCGCGCCGCCGCACCGGGACCCGTCCATGTCCTTAACGCAGGACCTGTCGCAGTACCTGGGGCCCAACGTCGTCGAGATGAAGAACAATCCGAACGCCGGTGCCAAGGGCGTCGTCTTCGGAGACCGAGACAAAGATGGGAAAGCGGTCGGCATGGTGGCATTCGTCGTCGCCGGTCGGATGCCGGCCGGGGAAGCCCACCGAAGGGAGGGCGGCAGGGTGCGGACCAGCAAGCTTACTCGGCTGGCGGAGCAGATCCGAGAGCACTTTGGCGACATCCCCGTCGAGGTCTTGAGCTACCCCCCGCTGGAGTCGATCGACGTCAACCGCGCCTTCTTGGGCGTCGGAGACGTCTTTTTCAAGAAGGGCTGGAACGGGCCGAAGAAATCTCCCGGCGGGAGGCTCGTTGTGAAGTACGAGCCGGCCAAGTCGCGCGGCGGGAAGGGGTCCTGGCAGGTCCAGATCGACGAGACAGACATCAAAGGCGGGACTGCGAGCTGGGATCCTACGGACGGCCAGATTGCTCCAGCCCCAGGGAAGGAAGCGCGATGGCTGAGCCACGCCGCTTTCGATATCTTGTCGATGTCGGCCACCGCAACAACCTTGCAATCGCTTTTGAGGCGGTCTTCGCCATACGCCACGCCGTCTCTCAGGAAGAGATGGGTTGAAGACAACCCCAGCCCTGTACAGATTGACCGGGAGAACAAGGTTCAAGAACCCTCGGTCTCTCCAGCTTCCACCACTGCGTCCAGCGCACCTCCTCCTCCTACTACTTCGAGCAAGCCTCCTCCGCCATCAAGCACTCCTTCTCCTCCGGCGTCGAGCAGACATTCCCCTCCGTCAAGCAAACCTCCTCCAAGTTCAGTGACACCTCCGGCAACGCCGAGCCCTTCCCGGACGTTCCTGAGGTCTGGCAAATCAACAACGCCCCATGCGAACCCGCCAGGAGACACGCCAACGACATCTCAAAAGTCGTCGGTCTCTCCAGCTTCCCCTAGTGTACCGAGCAACCGTCCTTCTGCGCCTCTAACATCAAACAATTCTCCTCCTCCTGCGTCGAAGAAGCCTGACCCTTCAACTCCGAGCAAACCTCCCCCTCCTGCGTCGAACAACCCTCTCCCGAGTTCGGTAGCTCCTCCGGCCACCCCAAGCTCTACCACGACGTTCCCAAGTTCTACCAAGAGCACGCCCAACAAACCTCCCCTTCCGTCGAGCAACCGTCCTCCGCCGTCGAGCAACCGTCCTCCGGGTTCGGTAGCCCCTCCGGCAACGCCAAGTCCTACCCAGACGTTCCTAGGGCCTGGGAGAAACTCGACGTCCCAGGCGAACACGCAGGTGACTCCAACCACGTTGGCGCCCCAGGGACCGCCGCCCGGCCCGTTTGCCACACTCATATCGACGCTGAGGAGGATCTCCGTCAACCTTAGCAAGGACCTGGATGCAACGACGATTACAACCACAATAAATGTAGTGTTTACACCGAAACCGGAATCACCATTAACGTCGTCACCGAAATCATCGCCAACGCCGTTGCCCAAACCATCACCAACACCGCCGTCCCAAGCATCATCGCCATCGTCCAAGCCATCACCGACACTGTTGCCCAAAGCATCCTCGCCACCGTCGTCCAAACCATCATCGACGCCGTCACCCAAAGTATCACCGCCACTGTCGTCCAAATCATCATCGCCACTGTTGCCCAAACCATCATCGCCGCTGTCATCCAAACCATCACCGACACCGTCGCCTAAACCTTCACCGACGGCGTCGCCCAAATCGTCGCCCACGCCGTCGACGACGACCAAGTCCACGCCGTCGGGGCCCGAACCGTCAGAGGCGGTGTACGTCTTCCTCGAGTGGCACGGCTTCACGACTTCCTCGTTTGGCTCCAGTATCCTGGGCGGCAAGTGGACGATGTTCGCGCGCAAGCTCGACAACAAGCACCACGAAATCTGCAAAGAGACGACCGTGGGTGGCCTGTGGGCAGACCCCAAGACGCCCCGGCGGTCCCCGGGCATGCCGCCCGACTTCTCGGCCACGGGGGACGTCTACGGCCGGAAGGGATGCAAGTACAAGAGCGGTAAGGCCGGGGGCAGCCCGGGCAGGCTCGCGTGCGACGGCGTGCCCGAGTTCGACTGCTACCCGGACCCGCAGGAGGGCAAGGTGCTGAACTGCTCGGGTGAGCATGGGTTCGAACTGTACTACGTCCCTCGGGTCCGATGCGAGTTCCCCGTAGGCAAGAATACGAGGCACAGTGGCAAGAACAACAGCGGAGGGAACGGGAAGCCTGTGCCGGAGATTTCGTAGACATGTTTCGAGAGGGTTCACGGGTGTAAGACCGAATCACTTCATATTCTTGATGTACATTATTTGGGGGAAGGTTCAGCGTCAGGATCGATTGTGATTCTTTACTGATAGTGAAATCCTGTTCTCTCCTTGGAACCTTTGTCCCTCGTCGCTCGCGCCGTAGTGCCTTCTCCCAGAACGTGAACTCTCTATGCAGAGCAGGCAAAGTCCCACGACAGACCGGTGGCGCAGCAGGCGGAGCACGAGACATACGTTTCCTCGAGCTCGGCGCTGGGTGCGACGGGGACGCAGGTCTGGATGGTCTTGTTGGTCGCGACATCCACGATGGCAGTGACGACGGGGCGCGACCAGAGGGAGATGTTGTCGTCCTCGCAGGCGACCTCGATGTTCTGGTAGACCTCGCCGGTGAAGGTGTCGGTGATGTTGAAGGGGTTGCGGCAGATGGGGTCGAAGACGTAGGTGTTGTACGTGCGGATGGAGGACCAGGTGCCGGTGCCCTTGATGCGACCCTTTGAGTCGCACACCTCGACGAGCTCGGACGTCTTGGTCGGCGTGAAGAGCGACCAGGCGACGAACTGGTTGCCGTGGGGGTACGAGAAGTAGCCCAGGTTGATCGGCGGGTAGGACGAGTTGTCCAGGGCCGCGGCAACGGCCACGAAGGAGGCGCCGATGAGGGTGGACAGCTGCATCTTGACGGTGTCGGTGGTGGTTATAAGCGAACGACGAGGGTTTGAACTGCGAACTGAGGCGTTGACGTGGGCGAGTGGTGTCGAGGCAAGGGTTGAGATTGGAAGACAAACTTACGATGTTTATATAGAGGCATTTGAGGGACTTGGAAGCGACCGGCGTCACCTAATGCGAGTGGTTCCTTCCCTCCCGCCTAGCCGTACACGCAGCTGGCAGCCCCATGGGCAGGGATTTTTGCAGGTAAGGTTGCGGAACGATCAAGCGATGGCAAGATGTTCTTAACCCGAATAAGCTTGTCTGGAAGGCGAGTGCTACACTACCTTGCCACCCAAGTTACTAGGTGACGTGAGCGATCTACCTCTGGGATCCGAGGGCTCCACGCGAGTACCTGCTCCTATTTACATGCAATCAATGATAGAACGGCCGTCACATGTTGCCATTCAGTGTTTTCATGGCCAGTCAGGACGATTTCAGAGGCTTTGCGCCTACAAACACTCTCGAGAGCAACAAACGACTCTCGACAAGCGGCACAGCACGGCAGTCGTCTCGGCCAACGGCACGGGTCGAGAGCGTTCTTGGTGCAAGGGGCATGGCCCAGATACGAGGTCTAGCTGCCGGGGATCTCGGACTCGCTGTGGAGCACCTGCTGCAATCCTCCTCGTGTTGGGGATCCGGGGAGTCCGCATTAGCCGGGCGAGAGTCCGAGTCGGCCAAAAGCAGTGCAGCAAACACCAAGAATGTATGGGGCGGGTGGGATGCGCCGTAGGGTTACAGCAGGCGGCATCCAATGGTTCAGGTGGGGGGCTCTTTAGGCTCCTGTAATCATGAATTTGCTAACGAGAAACGACATTAGGTGCCATGGTTGACTTCTCATATCATGCCACCGACTCAGGCCGAGAACGAGACGACTGAGTCAACTCTCGATTGTAGCTTAAACTTGGAGTCAATTAGGATTTACATCAACGGGCTCAGATGACCCGGAACATGTTGGACTTGACGCCCCTTTTAAGGCCCTCCGCTTTGCCGTTTTCATACTCAACGCCAGCGGCCCCTCCTTCGCCCGACATGGCTTCAAGCTTCAGTCGCATCTCTTCGTCCAGCTCGGCCATTGTCTTCTTCCTCTTCTTTTGATGCGTCGATGACCCTGAGGATGGTGCTTGTCCGCTTGTCGTGTTGGGCTTATCGTTTGCTGTTGACGAGTTGACTGATGTGTGGGCTGACGAGAACGCGACCGCAGGAATCCTTGACGCGATGGACGCGCGGCTGGAAACGGCCTTGGCGAGGCCGAGGCCGACTCCGTTAAGTGCAGTTCTCATGTTTTCTCGAGTCGATGATTGATTTGACGTCCTGTGAGTTGTAGAGGCTCCGAGAATGGGTATGTTCCGTTGCGTCGGTGGTCTCCGTTGTTCGAGTTCGGTATGATGCGGTGCGAGGAAGTTTTTTTCAGGTGCACTGCGTCATGATTCGTCACCTAGGCGTTGAAGCCAGCGTCCCCCTGTGCAGCAACACAGGCGCTAGCGAGACCCCTCAACGAAGCCAGACTAAGAAGCAGTTCTGAACTGCGACCACACAGGAACCACCCCTTCAGCCTATCTCCGTCAATTTGATTTATTTGTTTCTAGGTCGGATGCATCGCTTGTTATCTCTGGTGCCATAGTTGTCGTAACTATAAGTAAGAGAATCCGAACTTAGTTACTTACGACCATTATACAACTCGGATCCAGTCTTTCAACGCCCAAGTCAGCACTTAAGACACTTTATGATTACGTAACGCGTATAAGAGACCGCTGAGACAGAAAACGGTAGTCAACAAAAGTGGTTTGCTATCTCGTGAGAGAAATGCGCCAATGAGCCAAATGAGTTCAGACCGGCGCTTCAAATGTCGGATCCGCATCACTCAAGGAACTTTTTCTGGGCTTAATTTCATTCAAACTTCGAGTACCTAATGTCTCTACGAGTCCCCAAAGTAATCAGGCCGGCATCATGTTGTCTCTGACTGTAGTATAGTCTTTCCAACTTCGGAGCGCCATTAAAGTCTAACTGCCACCGCAAGTTCATGCCGCATCGGCTTCGGACTCTTGATGTCCTAGATAGCTCGCACCACGGCTCAGGCCTTTCAACATAGCAACATTCCTTGTCCCGAATGGCGCTGCGTTTCGATTCTGCCTGCGGCTGCCGATAGTCATGTCTGGTCCAGTACAACTTCCTGATACGACGATACGCAATTCAGCCCCAGCAACACGAGAAGAAAACACCGCAAGATATATCACCGTTCAAGTTCCTTTGAGGAAATGTTCGCCCGGCAATAGAGCGGAGGCGAGCGGAGAACACCGAACGCGACCGGAGGTGCTGCGGCGCAGTGAGCGAGTGTGGCAGTGTCGCTGTGGCTCGTTGCAACCACGACTCCATTCACAGATAAGGGGTCCAAGACTGCCTCCAATGAGACAGACACCTGTTGCCAGCCAACACCATGTCACCGCCAAAAGTACCTCATCGGACGCATTCTCCCGGCTTGGCCACAGTCACACGTCACATGGCACTCGAGGACAGGCATGGCCTCATTTTCTGTGCCGCCTGAGCCACCCGAGTATTTCCCCAAAGCAGTCAATGGAACGATTGCATAGCCAAGCTTCATAAAAACTGGACCATCCCCCCCAAAGTCTTCTAGAACAAGTAGAAGGATTCTTTTGCTCGCGCTTGAACACATTTGAAAGTTTCCCCACATCCACCGGGCAGTCATTCGGATCCACCACAACGAAGCCTACATGTACGAGTGACGATCCATTCGATCAACTAATACACAACCAAAGTACACATACAACACGCAAACATGTCGTCAATGCTAGATATCGGCGACCTGCAGCCGCCCTCCTACGATGACACCGTCAACGGCTCGAGGCGGCAGATCAACTGCGGCGAGACGCCAACCTTCTACCTCGACCAGACAACCATCTTCGCCAACATGGACCCGCCCCGCGCCCTCTACGAGCTGAGCAACAACGTCTGCGAAGCAAAGTCCCACATCTACGGCCTCCAAAAGATTGTATACCGCGTAGTCGACGCGGCCGGCGGCGGCGACAGGGTGCGCACGCGGCTCGACCACATCTACGACTTCTCCCTCGACCCGCTCGCCAGCATCGAGAAGAGCCGGCCGACGAACAACATGATCTCCATCGACGGCAAGGGCAGCTCGAAGCGCACCTTCAAGCGCACGCTCATGATGCCGTCCGTCGCGTCGTGGAAGGTCGAGGGCCACTTCCGCGCCGGCACCGGCGTCGTGCGCCAGCTCAAGCACGCCGACGAGATCCACTGGAAGAACACCAAGGGCGAGATCGTCGCCGTCGAGACGGTCGCCAGGCGCGACGACCAGAAGAAGCTCGTCGGGTTCCCCCAGCTCGAGATCAAGGTCGCGATGGACGACAAGGAGATGGACCTGCTCGTGGCGAGCTGGATGGCGAGGGTGTGGCGGCAGTCGGCCGAGGAGACGAAGGAGCCAATGACATGGCAAGACTGTAAGTGTTCCCCGATCCACCATAGAGTGTCCTAGGAATGCCGGCTGACTCTTTCACAGTTAAGGATATCTCCAAGATAGCGCTGTCAAGCAGTTCTTCAGGAAGGCTATGGGGCATATACCGCAAGCCACTATAACCAAGAGACATCAGTACTTGTTTGAGTCTTACCAACCCATTTGAGACCACATTAGATATTTGGCGTAAGTCCGCACTATGAGTAACATGCATTTGATGTCCCACGCCATTTGTTCCATCCTGAACCCAGCAGCCATAGGCAGGAAATAAGCACCAAACCCACAGGCTGCAATGGCATATAACTCAGACCTTTCATATCCTCTGGGGTGCAAAAGAAGACAATGTACGGTGCCATGCTGGTTGCAAGAAGAAGCCACCAAATACATGGGAAGCACAAGAGTTCTCGCCGGAGAAAATGCCTCTGTTTTGTACATAAATAAAAGAAGACCCCATAACAGACTCCTAGTGGCTGTGAAGATACAGGGAAGTACCACCACCGTTTCGTAAACAGGTAGCGTGTCGTGTCTCGTCGTTTGTGGCTCTGTATAATGTTGCTGTCGTCAGAGATAAGGTAGAGGAATGATATCGCAACTGGGACGAACTGCAGGCCCGCCAATGCGATAAATTGTTTCATCCATCTTGTTTTCTTATAGGAGTTCCGAAGTAAGTTTCTAAGTTCGTTGACGTCTATCTGGGGTTGTCCCTGCCTTAAGACTCTTTGAGTTAACGGTTCGACCTGTGAGACACCCACACGTCTTGCTATATCCATCTGCGAATGGATTGATTCAGACCTTTGAGGGGTGTTTGTAGGGTTCGTATCATCTTGACCCTGCGTCGACTCGTCTTGTTGTATTGCTTGCATTCTTAGTATTCTAGCGTTCAAATACTCCGTAGCTGAGTTGGCAGTGGTGTCTTGGTCTTCGGGATACATCCACTGGGAATTCTGTCTTTGTTCCAACTCAAGTTGTGTTGAACTGCTGTCCACAGTCTGTCGATGGATACATTGATCAAATCGTGCATCAGCACTCTGCTCCTGGCGGTGTAATACAGCATGTCTGCCGGATGCTATAGACCCAATGATGACAGCTATGGGGCCTATGAGTAAGAAGACGGGAATTATCTGCCCGAATTCCCACGTATTCTCCTGAATATCGATTGAGCTGCGCGCCTGAAGCAAGCGAATGGTGGCCCAAGCCCCGGAAATGAGGAGCCAGAATGTCTACGAAAACCTTCCGTTAGTATTGATAATAGCGGGATATACTGACCTCTCAACACCTCTATAAGATCCGACGTATTGCTTGTACTTACATCAGATATTTCAGACGATATGAGATCCATGTAAGAGCTGCTAACAAGGTAGAACGAAACTTGGACTCGGAAGTAGATCTTTCTCGTCCAGCTCCAGCGTATTTTCAGCTTTTCATTTGTGTTCGCCAGCCTGCCCAGAAGCCACTGGCTGGCCCTCTTTCGGACGGTCGAGCGTAGTCGAACCGATAGTGGTCGGGCAATCTTCGCTATACGCGTGAAATACGTAAACGTCGTGAGTAATATCGACAAAAGAGCGGATTCGAACTGGTCCGAGCCTGTGGCTTGGAAATTGCTGTCGTCGGGCCACCATTCTGATTTCCAACCGCCCTCGTGCATACATGCTTTTACTTTTGCGGGAGACGCTTCTTCGGATACAAGGCTCTCGCAGATTCTCCACTTGCTCGTCTCTACAGCGACTCGCAGATTATAAAAGCATCGAGCGCTCGTTGCTTCGAGTCCATCCAGATTTACTGTGATGACATGCTGCCGATATGGAAAGCTCCAATCAAACCACATGGTAGGGCCGAGCGCTACAAGCAGCCCAATCCATAGGAGTGACATCAGTACCAGCCTCACCATGCCTTGCACGCGGTGCTGTTGGAGGTATCTCCGAAGGGTAGTCAGGCAGGAGACGTGCGTCAGGTTCGAGAACCAAACCAGGTAGACCAAGATCTGCCAGTGGTATGTGCTGATTGCATCGTTCAAAAGACTGATATAGCCGCTTAGCAGGATGGCAATTCCAGTCAAGAGCTGAACATCGGCTAATGCTAAGATGACCTAGAATTAGTCAGTAATTGGGTTCTTACTTCAGGCCAGCACGACGAAAAGTACTGCTTGACGTGCCTTTTCAGAAGAAGGTGCCAGTCTCTTGGTATCTCTGAACAGATGTCGCCGACGTAACCACGAGAATCCTTCAACGACGGTCACATCTGCGTAGTTTGGTTCCCACGTTGGATCAGGGCTTACGCTTGTGCTGCTACAGCCGTTTCCAAGAGTATTCTTTCCAGGGTCGAGCACAAGGACAAAGTGTACAACGACGAAGAAGATAACAGTCCAGGCGGTTCCCATAAATCCGATCAAAACCTGGATGAAATTATCGTGATTATCAGCATGAATCACTTCTAATCTTGTCGATAGTACTCACTCCAATTCCGCCAACATCAGGGTTCGGCTCCAGTTGGTCGGGGGGCTCGTAGCAGTTTGACCAAGAATTCCCCATGTTTCAAGTTTTTGGCGAGGATGATTGAGAAAGGGAGTAGAGCGGGAGGGAAGAAAAACGCGAAGTGGCAACTTAGGCGAACATGGCAAGGGAGCTTGAAGACGGCCATTGACGGCTATTTAATGGCAAAATTTCTGATTGCCAATAGAACTAAATGCCTAGGTATGGCTGTGCACATTGGTTTCACAACATTTGCTTTTTGTACTCTTGGCAACTAGCGAGCCTCCAAGGCTGTGTTAGTGGGACCTGTTGGGAAACCTAGCACCAGACACTTCCATCGACTGTTGCATTCTTCGTACACATCAACCACAAGGCTGTGGCACACTTGTCTCTACAGTAAACCAATGACAACCCCTCGAGCCTGAAAGGGACTTGCTATGTTTCCATGCATCTGACCAACGTGGGTGGCTCGGCGTGTCTCCCCATTGTATGTAACCACAAATGAGCCTACTGCGTGCCGAGCCTCATCAATTTTGCTCCCTTGCAGTTTCTGGTGCAAACCTTTGAGCACAGCCAACGGCATCATTTCCGCGCACCTGTGCTTGTGCTCATGCTGCCATTATCCAGATGATGTTCCCTCGATACGCCAATACAAGTGACCTCCCAGATGGCCCATCTTGCCTATATGCATGTAAGGTTTGTGATGTATGACGAATGGCAGCAGACGAACCTCCGAGTCCCGCATCGCAACCTGTCACGGGTGACGGCTTCATTCCTCAGAGAGCTGGGAACACCTGAAGTCCCCGTAAACATGCCTGCCAAGCACGTGGGCTGACAGTGCGGGGCAGCCAAACAGGGTCGTTGGCAGCAGTAATCATACGATCCGGCGCCTGATAACTATTTCCGCAGTGATACCGGAACAGACTCCTGGATCCCTACCTCGGAACTTCGGACGATGAAAGTGACGCCACGGAGAGGGGAAGCATAAGTAGCCTGTCACCGTGCTTCCGTTCGTCCAGTCCTAATCTTCGTTGAACCAGACGCAACTCTCCAACTACATTTCTATCTCAAACTCATCACATCGTTACGTTTAAGAAATCAAAATCCATGACTATGAAAGCTGCTAGGTACTACGGCAAAGAAGACATTCGCATTGAGGAGATCCCGGAGCCTCCTTGCGGACCCAAGCAGATCAAGGTGAGATTCAGCCTCTAAGCACTCTGCGATGTTGCATAAACGACTCTCGACGTCGACCCCGCGCGGGGAAACAAGAGACCTTCCCCATCTTGTTGCTACCTACTAACACTAACACCTCTTTCCCCAGATTGCCCCGGCATTCGTCGGGATTTGCGGAACAGATCTCCACGAATACCTCGGCGGGCCCAACTTCTGCCCCGCCTCGCGCCACCCGGTCACCGGCGACACCATCCCCGTGACACTGGGCCACGAATTCTCGGGCGTCATCAAGGAGATCGGCTCCGAGGTCGAGGCAGCCGGCGACATCAAGGTCGGCCAGCCCTGCGCCGTCCAGCCGACGGTCTACTGCGGCAAGTGCGCCGCCTGCACGAGCGGCGCCGAGAACGCGTGCCACACGGGCGGCTTTATCGGCCTGAGCGGCGGCGGCGGCGGCCTTAGTGGCGCGGTCTGCGTCCCCGCTGACCAGGTCTTCCCGCTCCCCGAGGGCGTGCCACTCGAGCTTGGCGCACTGGTTGAGCCGCTCTCCGTGTCGTGGCACGCCGTCTCCGCCGGCAATGTCACCTCGGAGTCGACTGCGCTGGTCATGGGCGGCGGACCCATCGGCCTGGCTGCCGTGTTGTGCTTGGTCGCCAAGGGCGTCAAGAAGATTATTGTGGCTGAGATCGCGACGGCCCGCCAGAACTTTGCGAGGGAGTTTGGCGCGACGGATATCATCAACCCCAAAGAGCAGGACGTCGTTAAGGAAGTGTTTGCTTTGACGAACGGCATTGGCGCGGACGTTGTTTTTGACTGTGCTGGGGTTCCTGCGACGTATGAAAACTTCTTCGTGTTGTGTATGAGGCATGGGCTAACTGTCGAGCAGTATCAAGGCTGCATGCGACGCCGTCAAGACTCGCGGAACGGTTGTTAACGTTGCCATCTGGGAGAAAGAGATTCCGTTCAATCCCAACTGGGTAACGTGGCGAGAGAGCTCTTACAAGTCGGTCCTGGGCTACCAGAAGGCGGACTACCAGGCCGTCATTGAAAATTTGAGAACCGGTAAGTAGACGCGATACGTCACCTCGCCGTGAGCTAAGACTAACACGAGTTTTAGGTGCCTTGAAGCCGGCCGCTATGATCACGAGGAAGATTCAACTCGACGACGTGCTCGAGCAAGGAATCAAGGCCCTAATCACGGATAAGGATAACCAAGTGAAAATCTTGGTGGACGTGAGTGCGCCGGTGTAAGTGGGGGCTCTGTAGGATGAGGTCGTTGATGATGGCTGGTCATGCTCTGGTATGGAGCTAAGGAAGCGTTTTTGAACTCAAAAATAATGTAACTCGAAAGAATTTGAATCATATTTTCTGTAGGCTCCAATACTACAGATGCAGTCCCAAGGGCAAAATGTGACTGTCCAAATGAACAACAGTCTACTAATGGACATATCTCCTATAGATTGTTGCGTACCTTTCGCCACATCGTTGCATGTTTAGTCCCAAAGGCCCGCAAGACGAAGGATAGAAATATTTAAGGCGTCATTTGACCAAAACAGCGAGAACTTTAAGTCTTTTCATTTGAGTAGTACCCTGTCACTGTTAAAGTTGCGCTCGAAGTTATGCGTTCAGATACGCCACATCGCGTGGTCGGCTGAGCTCCATTCATCAAGGTGCCCGTACTTGATGGTTTACGCCTCTTAACTCTTGCAGCTCGTGCCACGGCCCAAAAGTCTCGAACCAACCGGGTGCCTACGTTGGATACATATATAGATGGCTCTCGATGCCAGATTCAAGCTCTTCTCTTTTGAATCCGTGTCCCATATTCACCCAACACTACTTCTTTTCACATCAAGAACCTCTCAGTCGCGTAACCGCATACGTCTCACCATGAAATGGATAAAGAAGACGATCGACTTCGCGGAAGTCCAAGCCGACCTTGAAGTGAACTGGGACGCAACGCAGTTCAACACGAGTTCCCACGACGCAGATGAAGCCCCCGGCATGGGACCGCCCCCCTCCGAGGCACCATACTCATACAAAAGATGGCTCCCACTCATTCTCGAGTCCCGCGGCCTTTCACCCGACGCCGTTCAGAAAATCACCCTCACGGAACCGCAAACCCGACTCCTCCTCGACGCATGCGACGCCTCGGTGGGTATCGGTCGCGTTAACCACATAATAGCCGAGGACCTGGACATCGATTTCGCGCCAGCGCTCTCTGAACTCAAGTTCCCCCCGGAGGGCCTCTTCGTTCGCCTCGACACCTGCTCGCCCAAGGACGGTGCTAAAAAGGTGTACGGAAAGTCTTCGCTCCATTCGGTCGACGAGGTCATCCTCCGTCTCGTAACTTCGGAGCGCTGTCGCTCTGCGATCAGCAACTGCAATTGGGAGGATACTCCCGTCGAAATTTTCTTCCTTCCCTTTGACGCGCGGATGGCCTCGGAGCTGGAGTTCCGCGTCTTTTGCCGGCCGGAAGGTTGTCGGATCACCGGAATCAGCCAATATCGATGGTACGAGCCGTGGCTGTTCGCCGACCGGCCCGAGAACGAACAGGATGAGATCATGCAGTTGGTTTGCGATGCCGCGAAGGATGTCAGACTCCAGATCATGGCCGAGGTGACGGACAACGGTGGTTCGGACGCATTGCTTCTCAAACAAGGCATGTCGTTTGATCTAAGCTTCGACCCCCTGTCGATGGCTGTTGAACTGGTAGAGCTCAACACTTTTGGGATCAAGAGTGCTTTGGGCTCCTGCTTGTTTCAGTGGGTCAAGGATCGAGAGGTTCTTTACGATGAGGCTGATGAGAGAACCGTTGAGTTTCGGGTGTGCATTTAAGGATGGCATGTCTTGGAATACCTGAACCTGCCAAACGCGTTGGTTCTCACACGTCGATCTAAAGTTCGTCCTTCACCCGCTTCGCAAGCGGCGCCCCCTTTTTCATGAATATACAGAGGCTTTTTAGACCAAAAGGGAAATATGCGATATGAAATGCATTCAATGAACAAATGTGATATTCAATACAAAATTGGCAAGTCTATGAGGGCCGAACACAAAGTCAAATAACTCCCCATCCATGATCGAATGCGCGCCAGAAAGTCCAACCCTCACCCAAATCCAGTACAGCCCCAAGCACCAGGGATTCTTTTACACAACAATGTCCCATGTGAATCATTCCTGTCCCCAAATGATTGTATCGGTGATGTGACCCAAGTCAGGAAGCTCCTCGCCGCCGGAAGACATGATGGAGAAGCCTTCACCGCCGCCCTGGCTGCCCTGGCCGCCCTTGCTAATGACCTTGTCCTCCTCATCGGACCAGCACGCACCGCCCTCGGCATCTTCGCAGAAGGGGTACAGCGTCTTGGTCGGCATGAAGCAGAACTTGCGGTCGCTGTACGACACGAAGGACTGCCCGATCGACCTTGCGGACCCGCACAGCTCCGCCGCCGAGTGCTTCTCGAAGTGGCTCTTGACGATGCGCGTGTCCTGCGCCATGCGCTTCGACAGGCTCCGCGTCCGCTTATCAGCCGCGCGCTTCTTCTCCGCCGGGGACGGCGGCGCGGGGGAAGTCTCGACGGAGGGGTCGCTGGAGAAGATGTCGCGCTTCTTGGACCAGCGCTGGATCGTGTTGGGGTCCTTCTCCTTGCGGAAGTTGACGGGCGGCGCGTTCTTGCAGAAGTAGTCCACTTCCACGTCCTCCGCGCTCTTGACCGGTTTGGCGTCGAACTCGGGCCAGTGGACCTGGAAGCCGGTCGTCTCGAGGTCGCCGTCCGAGTCGACCCAGGCGCAGTAGGCATCGTCGCCGTAGTTCATGCCTGGCAGGACCGTGCCGGCGTAGTACCTTTTTGATCGAGACGTTAGCCGACTGCGTGTGTTTCTCCTTCTTCTTTCTCTCTCTCTCTCTCTCTTTTTGCTTTGTTTTCACTGCTCGCTGTAATTGAGATGGAACTTACCAGTTTCCGGACTCGTAGCCCCGGTTCTCGCACGCCCACGCCCAGTTGCCCGGATGGAACCCAAAGTTCTTTTGGCCGCCGGCCCAGGATATACCCGTCCAAGCGATGCAGATGGCGTCCGAGTTGCCGCTGAAGAGGGTGTACGTTGCCGCCTCTTGGGTGTCGACCTGGGTGGTGCAGTCGGTTTTGCCCTCTTCGCACTTTCCGGGGTCCATCTTGCCTCCGAGGTACTCGCCCGTCTCGTCCCAGAGGCGGACGTCCGGGAGGTGGCCGCCGGCGTTCGTGAGCTTGCCCCCGTTGGCGCCGTCGTTAGCGATCATGTAGCTGATCGTGGTCTTCTCTGGTGCTTTAGGGGCCAAGTCCATGGCGAACCCTATGAGAGTGATTCCGGTTCCGATGACCGATATGACGTCGAATACAGACATTGTGAAGACTGGGCTTATGGTTTGGTAGAATTAATGAGTACACTTTGCCTGAAGAAGAAACTGAAGCTCAGAGCTATGAAAGCAGAGGAGGAGAGAAGATGTTGTAGTAATTGTAGGTGTGCGTGTGCGTGTTGACGATCTGGAGTAATCAATCTCACTTCACCCGGACGTGGGCAACTACTTATACCAAAAAGACTCTACGTGATCCTTTCAAGAGACAACATGGAACTTGTCTCGGTGGGCACCAGCTACCTACAACCAAGTGACTTCCCAGGCAAAGTTACAATATTTGGCCCCATATCATGCCAAAGCCAAGTCTCCAACGCCTCGCCGAGCTATGGCGGTGTTTTTGGGTGATACTATGTTTGAATGTCAGTACCAACGTTCACAGCCTTGCACAATTCAAATCACCAAGTGGAGAGAGGTTGTCAAGAACACGAGAGCCTCACGACTGATACAAGCCCCCAAAGCTGGTAGCCTGATATCTCTGGGCAGAATGCATTCCAACACCACCATTACGGATCACCAAACAGGAGCATCATTCAAGCATTGTGGCTTGCCTATACAGAGAGTGGTTCTCGCCTACAGAAAAGATAGAATCACAGCCAACAGGAGATCCCGGTGCAAACCAACAATTACAACACCAACAACAAAGTGCCAAGCGTGGGGGCTGCGACCCAAACTTCCCCATCCCATGTTATGAGCCCCTCCCTATTGGATGAAGCCCATCTCCAGGGAGGCAGTGAAACATCGCGAGGGATTCCGGCGCAGGGGCTGGTCGCTCCCCGCTCCACCCCGAGTCCCGCCGCGTCCGCAGGACTCCGCGGCCTTCATCTCGTCGACCGGAGAGACAACATTACCTCACGAAGAAACATGAACCAACGCAGGAATATGCACGCAAGACACCGCGAGCAGCTAAACATAGCGTTTCAGTCTGGGGGCGGCAGGCTTCAACCAAACATCACCAAAATAGTACTCTGCCCTGTCCACTTCATGGGTGGGCGGTCCACCCATCCCAAGACTGATGGCCGGTAATTTCAAGGAGGCAAACAACCATTGTAACATTGGAAGCGTCAACAGATTTGGCACCACTTCAGACATCACGTTGTCTGACAACACTTTCGACTTGCTTTCTTTTCTGCTCGCTTCGCCCGAGCCAGCACACGCCAAGCGCAAGGTCGCCTCTTAGTTTGTCATCTGCGTTGGTTGCGGAGTTCGACTGGACAAACCCCTGCTCCAACAGCGGCACAGGGTCTCGGCATGCTTCTTGGCCAGCGGCTGTGCTTCCATTGATGTCGGTCTACGTTCCGGAGATTCATTTAAGAAGACTGATGAAGCTCAAGAGCTTTTCAAACGCAACATCACTATCAGTCTCATTGCCGTCAACAACGCTGATATCATCTCTCAGTGGTTAAGGCAAGTCCCCACGTCTACGTCCTCTCCATCACTTGCTGTCTTTCCTCTGTTATTTTTTAGAAGGCCTCTCCAAAATGGGCTCTTACAAACAGCTCAACGTGCTTGCTCTCGCCGCAAGCTCGGCCCTCGCAGCCGCTCAGAGGGCCGAGGACATCAACAGCCTTCCCAACCCCGTCGTCAGCCTCTCGTCCTGCGACGCGCTCTCCTGCTCCCCAGCGGACGGCAGCATCTGTTCGACGGGCGACAGCGCCGGCCCTCGACCCGGCGTCGGAATAGCCGCCCAGGCGTTCAACGTCTCCTCGGCGAGCTTCTCCTTCACCCTGACCGACGGGCTGGTCGACAACGGCTTCACCGGCATCGGCACCGAGCAGTACGAGTTCTCCGACCAGCAGCTCTTCGTCGGCGTCGACCCGGACCTCGACGAGGCCGACTACCCGTCGGGCTGCGCGCTCATGATGCAGTACCTCGACCAGACCTTCCCGCAGCAGACCTTCCCCGCCAACGAGGACACCCGCCGGGAGGCGGACGAGAACACGACCTCGTGCGACGGCGTCGTCGACCGCGGGTGCCGCTACGCCATCTACGAGATGGTCCGGGACTTCAACTCCTCCGGCAGCGTCTGGGACGACGACCGCTGCAGGCGCCTGTCGCAGCACGTCAACGCGCGGCTGCGCAGCCAGCCCGACACCTGCGGCGGCGAGGGCACCTGGATGTCAAACTACATCAACGTCACGGCGGGCGCCCTCCCGCGTCCCAACACGACGGCGGCCGGCGGCGACCGGCTGACCGGGGGCGGATGCCCGCCCGTCCTGCCGCAGCGCTACGAGCTGTACAAGGTCGCCGAGGCGCGCCAGATCTACTTCGCCGACCCGCCTGAAGGCGGCGCCGATTTCTACGGCCGCATCTTCGGCGGGCGCGCCGGCTTCACCCCGCTCGCTACCGTGGTGTACGGCTCCGACAACACTTCGGACCCCGATGTGCAGTTCACCTGCATGCAGACGTTCGAGGCCGACGGCAGCGGGCGCAAAGACCCGCTCGGGGAGTCTGCCGGGCACAAGGCGGTTGGTGTTTCCGTCTTTGCCGCGCTCCTCGGGCTGGCTGTTGCTTTCTGATGACCCGGCTTGTACATGTATGGTATACCCACGAGAAACGACAATCACTTTTATGTTCCTGTTTTGGATAGATAGATATCAAAAGCAAGTTATCAATAGCGCTGCACATCTCAACAGACTGTCTTTTCCACTGTGACTAGTGACGCCTTACCCTATGACCCCGTGTCGAAGACGCGATGCAGGTTTTGACAGTGGTCATGGGGCAGTCTGTTCCACTTCATCGTTGCACAAGAAAGGTTTAAAATTCGCTCTATTCTCCTAGATCCAGTTGCAGCAAGCAAATGTGAGATCAAGCCGATGTTGAGTGCGTCTTCAAGTGAGCCCGATGGTGTGGGCGAAAGTTCAAGATATGGAAGAGTCTTGACGACGCAACTCCAGCTCAGTAAACTTTGCAACCGTAGTCCGATCGATTATTTGACGCAAGAACACAAATAAACACAGAAAAGAAGTCAACTTATGACGTGATAGACGAGCCCCAGTTGACTTGGAGCGTTCGAGTCCAACGAAGGATCGAATTTCACATTGAAAGGACTGGATGTCCCTGGATTTAGGACTCGGTAGGAACAGGTACACCCACTTCTTGCGCCACCTGGCTTTGGACAAAGATTAGGACTTTGGGGCTGAAATATGAGGTTTTCAAGATCGGCGAGCGACACTTCTATCAGAGTCCTCCATCTCATTATCTTCTGCGGCCGCATAGGCATCATGTAAGCGACAACCAGAGCCTGGGTCTGTTAGCATCGCGTCGAGCTCGGTGAGCTAACTCGTCCTAAACACGAACACGACCATACCAATCTAAGCCTCGGGCCATACAAGACATCCTCCTACACACGAGGCGATAAAAGGCTTCCGTCCTCCCTGTTTAGGTAGCTGCTCAGCATTATCTGTATTTACATATCCCCTTCAAGACGGTCTGATGAGAATATGACATGACCAGCAGGTGCTTCGAAACTAATACGCAGCTCAGCATTTAGCCGGGGTCAACACATTTAGAGGCAGCGAAACCTACGGTGACATGAGCCGGCTCCAACCGTGCCCTGATTCTAGGTGAGTCAGACTGGCTTCGGTGAAGTGGGTTGCGGACTGGGATGTCCAAGCCAACAACCAAGATGTCACTTCAACCATCCACACCGAACGCCGGCCAACGAACAGTGATGAGTCGGAAATTGTGGCTCTCCAACAAACTTTTGCCAATAGTTACCAAACACCCTTGACAGGCCTTTTGTCGACCCGGTATTCCGTTGCCCGGCGGCCTGGTAAAATATAAAGGTCTTGGCGAGATAACAGACGTCTTGGCAAATGCGATATCGCAGGAAACACGCGGAGATTTCCTCGAGTCGAGCATTCGTTCCACCCCACACGACCTCCACGCCGCAGCTACACACATTCCTATTCCCGCATAGCGGCGCGGAGAAGTGCCGCGATCACCGCACCGCGCCTCAGCAGACATGACGTTGACCGTCGTGGGACGCGCAGAAATGAGGCCTTGGCGGTTCTCTGTGGGCGGCCGAGGGATCCCGAACGTCCAGTGGCTGCAGAGGTATATAACGATGTGAGCTCTGCCATTCCGCCCCCAGCGTGTTCTCGTTCAGCACCCGCTCTCTCGATAGTTTTCCTCGCCGAGTTTTCGGAGCCAAGTCCGGTCAAGTCCTTCTCCCGAAAATGCGCTTCCAAGACGTTGCGGCCGCGGGCCTGCTCCGCGCGGGCGTGGCCTCCGCCCTCACCTACGCGAGCAACCGGGTCCCCGTCCTCAAGGACAGCGACGCCGTCGCCGCCAACTTCCCCGAGGTCGAGGGCGTCGAGCTGCTGTCCCCCGCCTTCGCGATGCCCGACAGCGTGCCCGCGACGTTCGCCAACGGCACCAGCGGGCCGACGGACCAGGCGACTCTGGGTGAGTGAAGCCTCCTTCAACTCCCATGTTCACGATCAATGGGCCAATGCTAACCTCAAAACCGCAGACTACTACCTCCAGACCCTCGCCGCCCGCAACGAGTGGTTCACCTACCACACGGCAGACTTCACCTCCGAGGAGGGCCGCTCGATGCCCTACGTCTACCTCTCGACCTCCTCCCCGTCGCCCACCGACCCCCTCAGCAGCCACGCCAACGCCACCGGCCCGGCCAAGGTGCGCATCTGGATGCAGGGCGGGGTCCACGGCAACGAGCCCGCCGGCGACCAGGCCCTCCTCGCCCTCCTCGGCCGCCTCGACTCCAACGCGACCTGGGCCGCCTCGGTCCTCGACAAGGTCGACATCCTCATGCTGCCCCGCTACAACCCGGACGGCGTCGCCTACTTCCAGCGCTACTTCGCCACCGGCTTCGACCCCAACCGCGACCACACCAAGCTCGCCCGCCAGCAGACCCGCGACATCAAGAGGCTCGTCATGGCCTTCGCGCCCCACGTCGGCGTCGACTGCCACGAGTACAGCCCCGCGAGCCCCTTCGGCGCTAAGGAGCAGTGGATCGACGCCCAGGACGGCCAGTTCTCCGCCATGAAGAACGCCAACATCCACCCGGACATCCGCGCCCTCTCCGAGTCCGTCTTCGCCAACGCCGTCGCTGCCGCCATGGACCGCCGGGGACTCCGCTGGAGCCCCTACGTCACGGGGCCCACCGGCACGGACGACCTCGTCCTCGAGGAGACGACCGGCGACGCCAAGATCGGCGACAGCTCCGTTGCCCTCAGCCAGGCCGTCATGTTCCTCACCGAGACCCGCGGCATCGGCCTCGCGGACCAGCACTTCGCCCGGCGCGTCGCCGCGGGCCTGACCATGGTCGAGACCATCGTGCAGACCGCCGCCGACCACGCCGACGAGGTCTACGCCGTCGTGGAAGCCGCGCGGGCCAAGTTCATCGCCAGCACGGACGACATCGTCGTCACCGAGACGGCGCGCCCCACGAACGTCACCTGGCAGTTCATCGAGGCCACCACGGGCGCGCTCGTCGACGTGCCGGCGCTGTTCCTCAACACGACCCCCGTCGTAGCGAACCTCACCCGCGCGCGGCCCGAGGCGTACGTCTTCTCGCGCGCGTGGGCCGACGTCGCCGAGCGCCTGCGCGTCGCCGGCGTGGACGTGCAGACCCTCCGCGCCGACTTCCGCGGCGAGGTCGAGGCGCTGAACGTCACCAGGGCCGACGTCGCCGGGAGCAAGTACGAGGGCGTCGCGCGCTCGACGGTCGAGACGGCCACGCTCAGGAAGGAGGTGCGCATTCCTGCCGGTGGGTTCTGGGTCAGCACGAGGCAGAAGAACGCCGCCCACGCGTTCGTCACCCTCGAGCCCGAGGGCATCGACTCGTATGCTACGTTCAACATCCTGCCCGTCGCCGTCGGCGACGAGTACCCCGTCTACAGGGTCATGGCGTAGCATGAAGATACATAGAACCTAGATAATGTCAAATAAAGTAATCTCCCCACTAGTTGTGTCGTTTGCTGGCATGGAACTGCGGTTGTTGGGCACAAGACGCCGCCGCAAGGGTTTCGAAGGGCGATTGACTCACATCGTCAAGGTTGCCAGCCAATCCCCACTCATGGTCAGTTCATATGAGACTGTAAATTAGCTGATACGTCCAGCATGTGAACATTACCTGGGGCAAGTACATCTCGGGGTGTCGTTCTTCGGCCGTAGTAGACTGACGCGACAGGGAGACCCGTTCGGATCGGCCTCGGGTCCGGGTGGCGTTCTATATTCTCCGTGGTTGACAGCCGCTTCCTCCGGCTGCAGATTAGGTGTTTCGGAGATATCCATAGCATGGAATCAGATGTCCGTCCTGGCTAAGGTGCTGGCTTAGTACGCTCCCATGATGTTCGGGTTCTCGGCATATCGATAGCTGGCAGATCCCCGTAGCAAAGACCAGCCTCACAGTAAGGACATCCATGTTTGACTCCAAGTTCGCTTCAATCGGAACTCTTTTGCTCCTTTACATCCCGACCGAAAAGTCACCGTTGAAAGAAAGAATGGTCTCGATGGCTTGAATCATTATCTACCCGTGCAACCGGCTCATATACACAGGTATCCTTTTCCATATCCACATCATCGTCGTATTATTATGTACAAGATTCCTTCTCGATTCGCTTAGAAGATGGCGAGAGCGCCGAGGGCAAGCATGCCAGCGGCACCCATGGAGCCCATGGCGGCGGCGGCGGCGGGCTGGGCGGTGGTCTCGGTGGCAGCAGCGCCGGTGGCGGTGCCAGTGCCAGAGCCGGAGGCGGCAGCGGTGGGGGTGCCGGTGACCGAGGCGGAGCCGGAAGCACCAGAGGCGGTACCGGTGGTGGCAGCGGTGGCAGACGCGGAGGCCGAAGCGGCGGACGAAAGGATCGAGGAGACGGCGGCGGAGGCGGAGGAAGAGGCGGCGTCGACGGGAGGAGCGGTGGCGCCACCGGTGACCTCGCGGCAGAAGGCGGCAGCGGCGGGGAGGAGCTCGCCTAGGCATGGGTTAGCGGATGTCACGTCGACGAGCAGAGGCTAAAGAGTCAGGGTGCGTCTTACCGGTGGCGACGTCAGCGCTGCAAGCGGCGAGGACGCAAGAAACACCAACGGTGTAGATGTTGCGGTAGTTGTCGGCCTCGCAGATGCACTTGGAGTCGTCGATGCTGCTGCAAGGGGTACCGTCCTTGACGGCCTTGGTAAGGCACTCGACGGAGCACTCGGGGATGACGTCGGTGAACTTCTGCTGGGCAACGGCGAGGCCGGCGGTGGCGAGGAGGACGTAGGAGTACTTCATTTTGACGTGTGTAGGGTGTCTGGACGTTGACTTTGCCTGGGTGTGTTGTCGGGTGGGCGAGAAGCTTTCGTGAGATTTTGACGGCTTACACGGGGCGAGGTGTGAGAGGGATGCAGAAAGGAAGGTCTCCCGTGCCAGCGGCCCGAGGATATGGGTGGCTAATATATGTAGACTGCCCAAACATGCGGCCCCCCATGCATCTTCGAGATCCGACGCGTCCGAGAAGGGGCCCTGGTCGAAGTCTGGTGGATGGCCTGGAGAGGGACAGAGTCAAGCTCCTGCATGTGGCGTCCATCCTCGGGGCGAGCCAGACCCTCCTTCACCAGACTGGAGCACGGCGAAAAGAGCAATAAGCTCGTGTTGGGTGGTTCGTTGGTGCATCTGAAGCCCAGGATGGGAAGATGGTCCGACCAGTCGGGCAAGGGGTGGGTGGGTGTGTAGGGGTGCAGCACAGCAAAGTATGCACCATGCCTGATCTGGACGCTCGGTTAGAGACCTTTGGACGCTGGCGCCCTCTGCGTCTGTCTGCCAGGGGTCTTTTGACGGCGCTGTGGAGAGAGGGAAATCTCGTCAATGTTGGTGATGATGGTCGTGATTGGGCGCCTGAGGTGATTAGATTGATTGTGGCCTGAGGGTGTGGAGGGAGTTTATCTGATGGGATCAGATAAGATTGGATGACGCCCGGGCGACCAGCGGGGAAGCAGGCCGTTTGGGAGCCAGAGGCAATTTTCAGCTGGCTTGCCTTGGTGGTGATTCCTGGGGTTCCCCTGCTCGGCAACACATCCGAGCGACTGAGCTTTCTTTCACTCGTTTTTGATGAAGCTCGGTCGGCTCTGTTGGTGGGCATTTTCTGCCAAGCATCTGGAGGTTGGCCAAGTAGGCAGTACTCCTGTCGGGCGCATGAACATGGTTGACGACGGATTTGATGTGACATTTCGTCGTGTCAAACGCCCAGATCTCCCTAGTAGGGGCCAAGACCGCCGAGCGAAGTTGGCAACACACGCATGTTGGAATCCTCAGGACTGGGCGTCGCTTTCTCCGGGTCCATCCGCAGTTGACGGTGGCTAATTCGCCGAATATTGACTGTCGGGCGGGACAAGGGCCGAATGAGGATGGTGGTCGGCATGCTCGGTGCCTGACATGGGTAGCTGGTTAAGGTACCTAGTGGAGATGCCAGTCGGCGTTCGGCATGATCTGAGAACTTGCTTCACCGTTCAGGAGCTCGATTGTCGTGGTAGCTAGCACCAGGTGTTTATTAGCGGCTGCTCAGGCAGATCTGGAGCGTCGTGGAAGGGGGCGACAAACCTGTTGCTCATCCGACCGAGGTCATCCATGACTGTCTTTCTGGAGGACGTCCACATGTCGACTCGAACACTCTGAGACTGCGCTTGACGGCGTCCCGTTCTTTGGTAAGATCATGGCATTGTCTTGTTGGTGGTCTGACTTGAAATCGGCGAGAGGCAGGGGAGCATGGGAGGAAGCCTCAGGAAGGAAAGACTCAGGGCTAATAGGTACCGAGGTACCAAAGCACCTGCCACACACAGCATGATGCCCAGAGAGATCTGTGGCTGATCACATGACTTCCCCATCTCTGTGGCTTAGGTGTTCAACGGACTTCCAACTCCACTTCTTCACAGATGCACGTGACTCCCCGGTGCTGCCTCTTCCGGTTCTTCCACTCCGGGCGGTTCCGTCCCGTCTCGCCGGCGACTGGTACGTAATTACCGCGGTACGTACCGGCCGCTTCCGATAGCGCAATTGCCCTTCGGTCGCAAGCAGTCGAGTCGGGAAGGAGGGAGTCACAGTGGACGGATGACTCTTGCTGCAGCCAGTGGAGCGTAGGCGCTGAACCCCGCCAGAGGAAAACACTAACGTGCCCCTCCATGGGATTTTTAAAACCCCGCGTCTTCCCCCTTCTGAGTGTTTTTTCGAGATTATCGCAGACCGACGTTGCGATCGCAGCAACCCAAACTTGACAATCGTTGCTTGCTCTACCGATTCCCCTCTCTCCCTCTTCCTGTTTTTCTGTCACCCGACGCCATGGCTTCGATTGACATCGTGCTCGGCGCCCAGTGGGGGTAAGCTGTCGACCTGCGGCCCTTCTTCCCTTTCCTTGCCTTCCGTCTCTTCTCGCGCCAACACCACCATGATCAGACCAGAGTATGCTCTACTCTGGCCTGCTTTGCTCTACCTTTCAATGCTATACCACATCATCACCGGCCCGGCCAGCGGGGCGCGCCCACCGGGATCTTCGGTACATCAGCACGCGACGTGTGTGTCGCGGAAGATCGCGTGTGGTCGCCCCGTTGTGTCTTCGCGTCTTCGTCTTCAGAACTAACACGTGCTTTCCGCAGCGACGAGGGTAAGGGAAAGATGGTTGACGTGTAAGGAACTCTCTCGCGACGCCCCATGGCCCTCGCCTCTAACCTCTCCCAACAGCCTCGGACGCGACGCGCAGATTTGCGCCAGAGCACAGGTTGGGACTACGGTACCTTCTGGATAATCAATGGCATGCTGATGGCCCTAGGGCGGACACAATGGTAGGAGTCTCTCCAGCTCCTCGCTAACACCCAGCACGCCGAGGTCATTGTTCTAACGCAAACCTCTACCAGCCGGCCACACCGTCGTCGCCAATGGTGTCAGCTACGACTTCCGTGAGTCCATTCCCGGCGGGCTTCTGTGTTCCGCGATCCCCTCCCATTATCCTCTTGCTTACCTCGTTCTTCCTCGTCAGACCTCCTCCCTTCCGGTCTCCTCCACTCTAACTGCCACGGCCTCATCGGCTCCGGCACCGTCGTTCACGTCCCGACCTTCTTCAAGGAGAAGGCCGACCTGGAGTCGAAGGGCCTGGCGCCATTGTCCAAGCGCCTCTACATCTCGGACCGATGCCACATCATCACCGACTGCCACATTCAGGTCGATGGCCTCGAGGAGCAGGAGCTCGGCGGCAAGAGCATCGGTACCACCAAGCGCGGCATTGGCCCGACCTACAGCACCATGGCTGCCCGCAACGGCATCACCGTTGGCGAGATGTTCGACGAGGAAGTCTTTCAGCGCAAGCTGCGCCAGCTTGCCACCGGCTTCAAGAAGCGCTTCGGAGATCTGCTCGTCTACGACGTCGAGGAGGAGCTGTCCCGCTTCAAGAAGTACAGAGAGGAGCTCCGCGTACGTCTCTCACGCTCGTGACGTGTTTGTCCTACCACCTATTGACGTGTCTGTTGCGCAGGAATACGTCGTCGATGCCGTCCCCTTCATGGACGATGCCCAAAAGGGCAACAACAAGATCCTGATTGAGGGTGCCCAGGCCGTCATGCTTGACATTAGTATGTCGCACAACTTAACCACGTACCAATTGCGTCGAGACACTGACTAGAGGCAGACTTCGGAACCTACCCCTTCGTGACATCATCCAACACCACCCTGGGCGGTATCTTTACTGGACTCGGTATCAACCCGAGACGGATCAACCACATCGTTGGCGTCGTCAAGGCTTACACGACTCGCGTCGGCGGCGGCGCCTTCCCGACCGAGCAGCTCAACGAGGTTGGCGAGAAGCTGCAGAAGGTCGGTCACGAAGTGGGCGTCTCTACGGGCCGCTCCCGCCGCTGCGGCTGGCTCGATCTGGTCGTTGTCAAGTACTCGACGCAGCTGAACCATTACACCGCCATCAACCTGACCAAGCTCGACATTCTCGACACCTTCCCCACCATCAAGGTCGCCGTCGCATACAAGTTCAAGGGCAAGGAAGACAAGATCCCGTCGTTCCCTGCCGATCTGAAGGTACTGGAGGAGGCCGAGGTCGTCTACAAGGAGCTCGAGGGCTGGAACACGCCCACGACGGGCGCCAGGACGTACTACGACCTGCCCAAGAACGCGCGCGCGTACATTGAGTTCATTGAGGAATTCGTTGGAGTCAAGGTCCGCTGGATCGGCACCGGTCCCAAGAGGGAAGACCTCGTCGACCGCGAGGCGGACGTGAAGAACTAGGACGTGTAAAACATACACAACTTCCATACTTCGGGACGGAAGGAGTTAAATGTAGGACGTGAGGGCCAGCTTCTATTGGAGCCGTCCATAGACGTTTGCTTTACAATAAGATATATAGACCGTCATATTCTTGAAACACTCAGAGAGCCTCCGGCGGGCATATTCTACTTTGTCAAGGGTACCAAGAGACTGACTGACAGACTTAACAAGGATTCCATCGTGACTCGGGCTGGCGTCGTGTGAGGGGGGGAATCGTCGGCCCCTGACATCGGGAGGGGCGGCATTTGGCGGCCCTCGGTCCCAGGACCCCGCAGACCTCCACTACCAACACGGCCGAAGAAAGATTTTGCTCTCCAATCTCGCGTGGTTGGCTGCAGCGTCCCGGCGCACAAACCGGTCTGAGCCCGGGACGCCAAACCGCACAGCAAATGGGCTTGCATCTATTCGCGTGGGATATGGCCGCTCGGCTGCGCAAAGTGAACAACACAGACGGGCACCTCAGGTGTTCTTAATTGTCTGGCCGGTTGGCCCAATGGCAAGGCGTCTGACTACGATGCACCGTGGAATCAGGAGATTGTGGGTTCGACCCCCATGCTGGTCACAAAGTCATTTTTGATGTTCTGGTGCAGAACGATTTCATCTCCTCTGTCCTTCTCGCCCTTCTTTTTTCCTTTTGTTCATCTCGTTTGCCAGATGTTTTCCCTAATACCATACCTGTTTATTCTATTATTTTGATCAAATTTTCTTTTTCTTCTGTTTTCCTCTCTCCTTTTTCTCTTCTCTTGGTTTCGTGTCTGCCCTTCTCTTCTGGTCAATTGAACCTAGGAGAAATAGATCCTGAGTAAGTCCGACTCGGCTTCTCCGTGAAACCCCATCTCCATTATGTCCGTCTACGGCACAGAATTGCAGGAGAGCCATCATGAGTGGTCACTGTTGGCTTCAACCCTGGGCCAGCGGTTAGACCCCTGCATGTTTCTAAGCACCCTATGGGCTCTCACTCCTCGCCAACGTTGGTTATGTGGCGAGACGCTGAGCTTTTCGGTTGCAACCTGGTTCGATCGTCGCGAGAGGCTTATACTCCCGTATTCGCACCTGCTTCCCAGAACCGACGCAAGGTGCTAATCTTTGCTTCATTGTTTGGTGTAATCTTGCTGTTCAATCCACGAGATGTCCCTTCTTTCCCTTCTTGTTCCATCCGCTACTAGAAAGCCCAGAGCCGGTAAAAAGGACATAGACCGGTGGCACAAGCCGTCTTGCGCTCGTCCGGTAATTGCCGTTGAGCAGGGCAAGCCTAGGTGCAAGACCTGCAACGAGACTCCCGACCTGGAGAGTCTCCTCAACGCGAAGGCGGTTGTCCGGTCCTCGCCCTCGTCACTTCCTCCAGACGAACCTCCAGGCCAGCTAGGGCTATGGTGGCCCACGTGTGTTCCTTATGTCGACAAAGGCAAGCAGCTGGATGCGAGGTCTGCCCCCCTCAGGACCACATGCGTCCTCGGGAGCAACACGAGTCCGCTACGACGTGCGATGGAGTCTAAAGTCTATGCGTCTCGCCTACAGAAAAACGAGTTCCGTGTCCTGTGTCTTTCGCCGGTTCAGGATGTCGAGCACCCCGTTCACCTCCACCTGGAAGCGTACGTCGACGAGCATCATCCCGAGTATGAGACAGTCTCATACACCTGGGGAGGCGAGGATGGAGACAGCACTCCCTGTAAGCCTGTCTATATTGGGCCGCATTGGGATATCTTATGGCAAACCCGCAACTGCTGGGAAATGTTGAGATATCTTCGCCCTCGGAGGGGCTTGCGGACCGTCTGGGTTGACGCTATATGCATCAACCAGACAGACCTGCAGGAGAGACAGGAACAGGTTGCCAAGATGGGTCTCATCTACGAAAGGGCCCTTCGAGTCGTCGTGTACCTCGGACCGGACGTTGCGCCCCCGACGTCAACATCATCTCCGTACCCTAGGAGGCATTATCTCCAGGACCTGGAGTCTCTGGCGGTCAAGCCTCGGCCTCCGTCGTCTTCGTCAAACGTTCAGCCGCCTCACTCTCTGACTCTATCTGAGGTGTTGCAGAGAGAATACTTCCGCAGACTATGGATTATCCAGGAGCTCATCATGTCGCGCAACATCACGCTGCGAATAGGAGACGTGGAGTTCACCGTCGACCGCGAAGTCAACTTCCAAATGGCACGCGGGCCCGCCGCCGTAGCCCGGGCAAACCAATCCCTGCCCTGGCTCCAGTTCATCACGCAGAGATTCATCGACGGTCCGGGGGGCAGCGACCTGCTGTCGGCCGTCGACCTTGCCAGGCACTCGAGGGCGTCCGACCCCCGCGACAAGATCTTCGGCGTGTTGGGTCTGGTGCGCCTCGGCGGACGGGAGACGGTCGCCCCCGCCTACTCCATCTCCTTTCGGCATCTGCTACTGGGCTACTTTGCGTACTGCCTGCTCGTCAAGAGGAACATATGCGTCTTGGATCATGCGGCCGGGCTCGGCGCGGCTGCGGGCTTGCCGTCTTGGGCGCCGGCTGTTCCGGACGGCGGAGTAGCTGCGCCTCTTACCATCCCCAGCCTCAGAAAACGACAGCCCGACGATCTGTACGAGCTGGACGACTTTGTCGACGCATACATGCAACATCACTGCGATGGTGCAGACCTGCCTGTCAGACCAGACCAGCCGCTAGGCCGGGCGGCCGCCAGACGATGGAGCGCACGCCAGGCAGATTACACATGTGCCAAGCTGGGATTCGACTGGGAAGCCCGGCTTGGGAGTGAGTTTTGCGCGGTAAGGGACCAGCAGACGTCCGACGAGGCAGAGTGCTGGCACTCAGGGGCGTGGATAGAGAGCTCGACCGGGGCGGTTAACCTATGGTCTGTTCACATCCTGTCGTTTGACGACCTCAAACTCTCGGAAGCGAAGTCTCTTCAGCACGGCAAGGTATTTACGTACGTGTTTCCGGCTGGGTCGAGCACGCTGTACCTGCACACGGCCGATGCCATCTTTGACGACGTCAACAGCCCCAGCAGGAACCACCTGTTCGCCCTCTGCGATGCGAGCCGCCATGACGACGCCCCCTCACAACCCATCAGTTCTTCTAGGCTGTGTATACTGCGGCAGGTGGAAGGGACGGACGGGGCCGAGGAGGCGTTCCGGATGGTGTCGGTTGCCGTTGACGTGTGCTTCCACGTCCCTCGCCGGCCGTCAAGATCCTACGATCAGTTCAGCGTCCCGGATCTCCCTATCGCGCCGGCTTGGAACCGCATCAGATCGCCCCATAACATCATCTTTCCCTGGGACAACGAACTCTCCGTCGCACTTCCGCTCGTCCGCCAAGAGCAGCTGCAGGCCGAGTTCCTCCCCGACCGGCGAACCGGCTGGAGGTCATGGAACTCGGAACGATCCCGGGAGGTTCTGACGGCCGAGTCGCTGCGCCAAACGGTCTTCTCCCTGCTGGAAAGGCTGCGCGGGGAGTGGGTCACGTCTCCGGGCGACGGCGCGCCGGACCGCCAACACGCAGGCAGGTACTTCACCTACAACACGGTCGACCACTTCGACTTCTTGTGGCCGATGCTGGCAATGCCTCGGGTTACGGGCCCCGAGAGCTTCTTCCGAGTGCTGCAAGCCGTCCTCGACGCAGAGAGAAGCGCGTCGGCAGCCGGTTTCTTCGAGGTCTATTTCCACATCCTTTGCGACTTTGAGCCACGAGCCCTGGAGTGGGATAACCAGCGTCGGTTCAACAAGTTCGGCACCTACTCGCGCGGGGAAAAGACGGCCATGACGCTGGTTGAGCTGAAGTTCGAGCCGCACCAGTTTGGGGTGCTCGAAGCGGTGTTGGATTTCATCAGGGAGGACGTCGAGTAGTAAGTTCCCCAATGCCGGTATTTATACTATCCCACCACCCGGGCCGAAGCCCACCCACAAAACCGTCTTTGCTTGGGTAGACAAAATAGTTGTGAAGCGCAAGCTTGGCCTACGCTTACTGAAATCTGCTCGATCATAGCGAAATATTTATCCCCAAAGGAACCCGACGACCAGATGCCCCCGACGGCCGGCCACAACCCACGAGGCGGCAGTTGTTCATGCCCATAGCGTCGTACCCGTCGTTCCTCAGGATAGGATGGAAAGAGACTCCTACGACGATATTGGACGGCGGGAGGGTGATGGCAGACATTCCCTGGAGAGGAGACGCCGACGGGATCTACCCCCTGGACACCGATAGGTGGCCTCGCCACGACGAGACGATCCGCGAGCACCGGGGGCAGACCATCTGGGTCACGTTCGACCTGCTCTCATTCACAACCTGGGCGCAGGCGCACCCTTGCATGACGGTTCTGCGGGGACTGACGCGCTTCTGCCGCGATGGGGAGGATGAGATGACTCGGCTTCTCAGGGTGCCGGAGGAGGAGGACAAGAAGATAGCCGTTCCGTTGTGGCCGAACGACATTGTTGAAGACTTTTGCATGTCCGTCGAGAGCCGTTCTGTTAAGATCATGTAGCACCTTCGAGCCTACCTGTTCGTTCAATACATGTCTTTCCTCCCCGTCTTCGCTGCTGTACCTACCTAGCTAAGCATCCACGGTTAACTAGAAGAATCGCAAGACAGGTCATCTGCGAGCCCTGAAATGGCACCTGCATGTCGAAAAGTTCGTTAAAACTTATTCGGAGTATGGTACCGACCATGCAAATTAATATCTGCGACGGTGGGTGTCCGCGGCTCATCAACCTGCCTTCGTGACCAACTAACAACCGGTCCGGTCGAGAGGCAGAGAGAAACCTGAAACCAGGCAAGCAAGCGTCGCACGGAAAAACAGTGGAGAGATATTGGCACGAATTAAAGGACCTCGAATAGATGAAAGCCCAGAGGCTTGGGTCGCCCCCGGACGGGAATGTCGGTAAAGGTCCCGACACAACTCTGCCTATATTAACCGGACCATCATCCTCCGCAGATCCGCCCGGCGGACGGCACGCGAACACACAACATGCCTGGGGTGGCCATGAGCCGTCCAGGCCGCGGGCTCATTCGCCCAGACGTTGCAGCGTACCAGTGAGGGAGACCTCGTCGGCGCCATCACGGCCGGCGTGTCGCCGTCGTGGCGGTCTTGGCTCTCCTGGTCACCTGGTCTCGAGGAGTCGCCGAACGGCCAGACACGTCGCCACCCGCGGCTGGAACGCTCCGAGGGGATGAAGGGAGTAATCCTCGTTTCCATAGTCATGATACGCCGTCTTGATTGCGGCATGTAGTGCGGGGGAGCATTGCTCATCTATATATACCGGCTGTTCTCCAGACCGTACGTTGATCATTCCACTCTCATCAACGCCGAATCAAGAGTACATCTGAGCCCATATTCACTCTTTCTGTCTGAAACAGATCCATAGTCTTTCTTTCTTCGTCCATCTATTCTGTCCCTCAGGCCGCCCCTTACCGACCAGCAACAATGAAGTTCTTCCTCCCCATTCTCGGCGCCAGCCTCGCCAGCGCGCACACCATCTTCTCCTCCCTCGAGGTCGGCGGCACGAACCACGGCGTCGGCAACGGCGTCCGCGTGCCCTCGTACAACGGCCCCATCGAGGACGTCACCTCCAACTCCATGGCCTGCAACGGCCCCCCGAACCCGACCTCGCCCACCTCCAAGGTCATCACCGTCCAGGCCGGCCAGACCGTCACCGCCACCTGGCGCTACATGCTCAACTCCGCCGGCTCCGCGCCCGCGGACATCATGGACTCGTCCCACAAGGGCCCCACGATCGCGTACCTCAAGAAGGTCAACGACGCCACCACGGACTCGGGCGTCGGCGGCGGCTGGTTCAAGATCCAGCAGGACGGCTTCTCCGGCGGCGTCTGGGGCACCGAGAAGGTCATCAACGGCCAGGGCAAGCACGCCATCAAGATCCCCGAGTGCATCGCACCCGGCCAGTACCTCCTCCGCGCGGAGATGATCGCCCTGCACGGCGCCGGCAGCTACCCCGGTGCCCAGTTCTACATGGAGTGCGCCCAGATCAACGTCGTCGGAGGCACTGGTGCCAAGACGCCCGCCAACACCGTCAGCTTCCCCGGTGCCTACAAGGTTAGTACCTCTCTTGCGTGGATTCGTTGGAAGAAAGGCAGTGGAGTATGAGACTGACATTGAATTTCCTTACAGTCCTCTGACCCCGGTGTCACCATCAACATCTACTGGCCCGTCGTCACCTCCTACACCATCCCCGGCCCCTCCGTCTTCACCTGCTAAGCGGGTCGCGAACCGAGCCGCGATTGCGGAAACAAAAAAGGCTAGAGATTATTGGGAGGAACGGACCTTCGTTCTTGTTGCTAGCGCATTCAGTCCTTTGCATCGACATCCATTCTAGATACGGCGTTGTCCGGCAGGCTCGTTTTCCTGTTTGAGACTTCGCCCGACTTCTTGTACATAGTTACACAACTGTCAATACACTGGCCACGCATCATGAAGCGTGGCCATTTGCTTCTGCATTTTATACTGGATTTACTTCTATCTACACGCCGTAGGTATGCAGTGTATTGTCTTTTGTCACGTGAAGTCATCGACTCCATTGTCAACCTTTAGAGGGAAACCACGTGAAGTCCCGGCTCCTACTTTCGATACTGCTGCAACTCGCACTTTCCGCCATGGAAAGTCATGAATGGCCATGGTAGTACCTGCTCACTCTAGCCCTCATCATGCAACGACAGGAACTAACGAGGTTAACGGCTATGGGGGGTGACAGCAGTAACACCCTCCTCGGACGTCCTCGATCACTCAACTCTCCCCGGACACCAACACCACTTCCGGAGAGACGATCATTCCATTAGACTACCAAGCGTCACCTTATCTGCATGTTCGTGGCCATTAAACCCGACATTCAATTGTTTTTGACAATAAAATTCCGCGCGGAGTTGAAGTGTGGTTCCATGCAGAATACTATCGCCACCATCCCTTGGGCGAACAACCCAGTACGGCGTGCCGTTCAGTTTGCCCAAGTGTGCCGGCCCAGTATCAGAGACGAAAGCCCGCCACCAACGCCATCAGCAAGACATGGGTTCTTTCAACGGCTGGCGAGTTCATGCCGACCCTCCCTGGGGCGGCCCAAGTGCAATGCTGACGACGAATGCCTCGCAGGAGAGACGTTGTCTCGGCGTTCATACGAACACGGCGACAGGAACGATGCCCGGAGTCGAGCAGCCCGTCTGGTGGATGTCGCCGGACGTAGTACCCCGACGACGACTGCGGGATCGTGTGTGGGCATTGTTCATGGCCGGCATGCGATGGACGATGGAGAAGGCCGAAGTAGATCCCACCGAGCTTAGGGTACTCAACCCGTGGGATCACAACGTCTGCCACCTTCCGACTTACATGGCCACATACGTCGACCCTATCACACCCGATTGAATGGGTCGCGAGTCCGAACTCGATTGAGGGTGGTGCACATAAGCGTTTGAGAGCACCTTTTTGCATCAGCAAAGCGATTACGATGTATTCTTCCTCAAGATCTGCCCCTGGCCGTCGATCATCGCATCACTCTCCGACGCTGAACAAAGAGCCAATGCGAACCTTGAGCCACGGCCTTTACGATATCAACAAAGTTGAACAAATCAAACACGGCGCGCCCGATGCCATAGACTCCCCCTACCGACGACTTGCTCGCTGCCAGTTCGGTGCTGTTTGACGACGCGAATGCATATACGCTTGCACCGTTGAAGGACATCTGGCTATCGTCCACAACGCCTGCGAGAGCGACATGACTTGGTTGATTCTGGTGCACCACGTACGGGGAATACGGATATGCCCACAAGTGCATGACCGACACTGCCGCCATCTCGAAACACAGCAACGTGTTGGGTATGCCAACAGCCCAGGAAGGGTGAGATATATATGCTGTAGGCTTGATCGCTCCGCCCTCCTTGGTGAGCATGCCGAAGATGAACTAAGGGCTTGTCAGTTGGCGTAACGGGGTTGAGGGACTGAGCAAAAGCAGAGCGTGGTTCGATACGTACCGATTGGACATAGAAGATGAATACGACGATTTTGATGGCAGCAAACTTGAGTAGCGCGTTATGCTGCTTGATCTGTTCTTTTGTCTGATGGTAGAACTGGAGGAGGCACATCATGGCCGTCACCAGCGATAAGATTTCAATCACCATGACCTGCACAAGTCAGTCACTTCGGTCCATACACGGGGGTAGTCTGCCAACATGTTCTGACATACCCATATCTTGGCATGGCTGGCGCTGTTCGACTCCTCACAGTATACGTCGGCTGCCTCTGTGATGCATTTGACCAAGGCACCGGCGAACTTCACGAAGCAGAACTGGAACACGCCAACCCAGATGGTCTGTTGGAAAAGCCTGTATTTAGAAGCAGTTAAACAACA
Organism: Colletotrichum brevisporum; assembly: GCA_030770045.1. Taxonomy (NCBI): domain Eukaryota; kingdom Fungi; phylum Ascomycota; class Sordariomycetes; order Glomerellales; family Glomerellaceae; genus Colletotrichum; species Colletotrichum brevisporum. The sequence goes on along the minus strand of JAUGSI010000001.1, from coordinate 8,699,692 downwards.
AGAAATAGTAGATCAGACTCACATTCAACAACGTCAAGCCATCCTGTGCCTTGCCAGCCTTATTCCTGCCGATGTGGATGACGAAGAATCTGATCGGGTAGATCCAGGGCTTGGGGTCGACGACGGCGAAAGCTTGACTCAGAGAGGTAGCGTCGTCCTGCAGGTACTGGCACAGCAGGAGGAAGAAGGCGGCGATGACGAGGGACTCGTAGAACTCGTAGATGCTGGCTATATACACGTGCTGCCGGTAGAACTGGATGCTGAGAGTGCATGCGATGGTGTAGACGGGGACCATGAATAATATTCGGAGAATTCTATTGAATACGACATGGTCAGCCCTGGGAATCATTGACAGTACTCACGAGGTCGACAGGAAAGTAGTAAAGAGTGAGGATGTGGGCTGTAATTCAACTGTTTCTGCTGCTTCGGAGCGGTGTAGTTCGTTGCGTGACGGAAGGCGAGGTATGCTGTCGCCGAACAGGCTATCATCGTGGCGATGGTTGCGAGCAGTAACAAGAGGCCGTGAACTCGGATGCCTCCGACGACATCGTCTTCCTGGACTGCCGATCAAATTGGTAGTCAGCTGAGTTGCCAGGTCAAACGATTGAGAATTACGGGGTAATTGGGTTGTCGTACTGGGCACGTCTAGCGGGTGACTCTTGCACTTCGCCATGTTTCGTAGAGTATAACTGGGGTACTGGACTGTTTTATCGAGTCAATAAGTCTGATATTTGCATGAGTTGAGATGTTCTTCATGCACACATGCCGCTACGTATAGTGATGCCCAAGAGCCTGCGGCGGCCTATATAGAAAGCCAGAGTCCCCGGCGATCGACATGTTGGCGGCCGTTTATTGACCAAATGGAGCACAGTATTGCGCGGCTAACTTTCATGACACGGTCGAAGCCCCAGTTAAACCGCCGTAACTGAGAAAGAGATGAGACTGCTTCGAGGCTTGGTGACCCGTAGTCTGTTTCGGAGGCTTGATTGAGGCCGCTAGACGGACATTCATACTCCGTCACGATACCTAAAGACGAAAAAGGCAACCCTCGAGTCATGGAAAGAAGACCGCTAAGGCGGCACCCGTCGAATCGGAACCTTTTCTCATCCTCTACCGACTTCACGGCCCCGGCAACCGCGTCGTTACGGGGCTGAATTGATGGACACAGCCGCAACTTTAATAAACATGCCGGCCCCTGTCAAAGTATGAACCATCTCCCGCTCCCCGCACAAGGAACAAGCCAAGTGAAATAACGTTTTCGTTTCTGATTGGTCATTTTATGTCGTTAAACTATTTAAAGTGCGAGCTACGAAGGTCGTAACGTGGGTGATACGAGAATCCCTGCTTACGGCCCGAGAGATTCAACTCCGCTTCCGAAACCCGTACCTGGAAGATTGATTGTGCCAATCGATTACTGATCCGACGACGAGAGCGGCGATAGTACCACATTACCCGCGTCGTCGTTGCTCCGACGCTTTCCCATCCCGGGCACGGGGGATACGGCTGCTATCCAACGCCGTCCCGTGTGGAGTCCGGGGCTGCTTGCGGCAGATGAAAGGGGCGGGTCGAGCAATCATGCCGTGTAGGCGCTTGCGTAGTTCGTCATGCCGTCCGTGGCCCAGTTCTTGCGAAGGGCTATTCGTCGCTCTGCCACCGAGCCACGTCAAGCCCCTTTCACGATGCGATACCACTTGCTGGGCGCATCGGAAAGCGACATGCATCGCGGAAAGATGAGGAGCCCGATGTCACAGTGGGTAGCATGATCTGCACTATCACGGCCTCATGGATCATAAACAACGCTCCGAAGGCCGATAGAGAGAAGTGGATGTAGATGGGTTTGACGAGGACCTATCTCGATGCTGTATTTAAGAGAATTGCAATCCATTTCATGCAATAGGTCTCATACTCTACGACGATTATCAACAGTCTCATCATCAGTGTCTTCCTATCAACATGCATCACAACGAATCTGGATTTGCTCCTTGGCTGAAGGACACCTTGGCTGAGGGCCAGGCAGGGCTTCCACCCTCAGCCGTCATGACAGTCGTCCTCCTCGTCATTGCCCTGCCGCTCGTCATGAAGGCCTTCCAAGCCAAAACGTCGCTTCCGCTGGTGAACCCGCCAAAGTGGTTCCAGCTGCGGGCCCAGAAAGAGCTGGGCTTCTTGAAGGACGGGATGGACACCTTGCACGACAGTCGCGAGAAGCACCCGAACAAGCCTTTTAGGATACTGACCGAGCTCGGAGAGATCATCGTCCTCCCGCCGGCATTCGCACACACCATCCGCAACTTGACCTCACTCAACTTTCGCAAGGCCGTCAGGAAGGTAAGGAAACTCGAGAAATGGCCAAAAAAGGCTGCATGAACTCACCCGAAGCAGGATTTTCACAGCCATCTCCCGGGCTTCGAGCCATATGCTATGCTCGACCGACCGGACGTTCTGGTGCAGACGCTGGCACGCAAGCAGTTGACGCAGCGGCTGAGTATGTCGGAGATCATGGCGTTTTGCAATAGTGTAACTGACGCCAACAGACACGGTCACGCAGCCTCTGTCCGACGAAGCTTCATTTGCTGTCCAGCACATCTTTGGCGATGCGGAAGGTGAGATTGAGCTGCCCGGTAGACACTGAGGTGTTAAACTGACAAGTGGTCCAAAAAGACTGGAAGGAAACGGAGATCAAAACCGACAACCTCGACCTCATCGCTCGCCTGTCTTCCCGAATCTTCCTCGGCGAGTCGTCCTGCCGTAACGAAGAGTGGCTGGATCTCTCCAAGTCCTACACGATCACATCTTTTAGGGCAGCGATGAAGCTTAACAAGGTTCCGCGCGTCCTTCGGCGCATCGCTTACATGTTAGACCCGGACTGCCAGCAGAGTATGAAGGCACTGTCCCAGGCCCGGAAGATTGTCGAGCCCGTGGTCGCCGAGCGCCGACGAGCAAGGCAGCAGTGCGAGGCGGAGGGCGTGCCGGCTCCGAAGCACAACGACGCCATCGACTGGGCGGAGAGCGAGGCCCGCGGGAAGCCGTACGACGTCGGCGCGCTGCAGCTCGTCCTGTCCTTTGCGGCGATTCACACAACTACCGACTTGTTGACGCAGACGATGATCCGGCTGGCGAACGATCCCGACAGTATCACAGCTCTGCGGACCGAAATCATCGACGTCTTGAGGAAGGAGGGGTGGAAGAAGAGCGCCCTGTTCCAGATGAAGCTCTTGGACAGTGCGATCAAGGAGTCGCAGCGCATCAAACCGAACGGTCTCCGTAAGTGCATCCCCAAGCATGCAGGGTGTGGATGGGTCTAACCAGAGCATCCCAGTTACCATGCGACGTATCGCGATGGAAGACGTGAAGCTCCCCGAAGGCCTCGTTATCCAAAAGGGGGAGCGCATCTCGGTCGACGGCTCCAACTTCACCAGCCCCGACGTCTACGACCAGCCCGAAAAGTTCGACATCCACCGGTTCAAGAACCTGAGGGAGCAGCCGGGGCGCGAGCACAAGTCCCAGTTGGTGGCCACCAGCCCCGACCACCTCTCGTTCGGACATGGGTACTTCGCCTGCCCCGGCAGGTTCTTCGCGGCAAACGAGATCAAGGTTGCTTTGTGCCACTTGTTACTCAAGTACGACTGGAAGCTTGCGCCTGGCGAGACGGTGGAGCCTATGATTGTGGGGGCGATGATGATGATCCGGCCGGGCATCAAGTTGATGTATCGGAGGAGGAAGGAGGAGATTGACCTGGAGGCGTTGAAGGTTGATAATGAGCCGCACGAATAGGTCAACAACGCAGAGACCCTCGCGAAGCATGGCACTATTCTCAACACAAGGGATCCCACATGGCACAGTATACAGGGACAGTTCAGCAATTGTCATTCAAGTAGACGCCAATCCTCTTAGGAATTTCTATTGTAGAAGAATAGTTAAGTTTTATACGACCACCGCTTCATGTCCATTGATCTCATCTCCGTGGCTCCAACAGGCCTTTAGGGGTACATGTGATAGTCATAGGCAAAAGTCAAACAAGCTCAGAGCCTTCCTGTGCTTGAATCTCAATAAGGTTTCCATCCGGGTCAGCCACGAAGATGAGCTCCTTGTTGGCAGCGTCCAGCGTAGCAGAAATCTGCTTCAACTCCTCCTCGCTGAGCTGCGCAATGACCTCGGGGTGCAGGCCAGTAGCCGCTGCGACCTTGCTCCCGATCGGAATAACATCTCCGTACTTCTTCAGGACCTCGACGCCGGGGAATGCCTCGAGGCGCTTCTTAGTGGCCTGGATATCGGGCACGACCATGCCGATGTGGGCGAACGTATTGGGCCGCTCGGTGGACGACTCGAGGTTGTTCTGGGGCACGTCGGCGTGGATCAACTCGATCAGGCCCTCGGCGTTGTTCTTCTCGCGGTTGAGCTCGAGGGCGGTCCGGTATCCCGTGCCGTTCTTGCCGCCGTGGCTGTGGCCCATGTACGTGATGGTGAAGTGCTCCGAGACGTGCAGGGTGAAGAGCTTGCGGAGGCCGAAGACACCCGAGTAGAATTCGACGCTCTCGTTCAGGTTTCTGACCGTGATGCACAGGTGGTTGATGAAGTAGCCCGTGGTCGCGAAGTCAGCAGCATCGTCGGTGCCGAGCTCAGGGTAGGGGTATGTGATTGTGCCGTTGTCTGATCGGGGGTGAAATTGTGCGATGGAGTGGCTGAGAACAGGAGCGAGGAGTTGAGCCCCGAGAAGGACGGTTGAGAGGAGGCGGACCATTGTGATTGTGGTGTAAGTGGTGCTTATGAGTGAGACTCAAGTGAGACGACACAATGGCTGAAGACGTAGAAGTTGTTGTTGTGATTGGAATCGAATACGTTGATGATGACCGAGATAGGATCGTTCAAGTCGTGAGCAAGTTCGAACTCTTATACAGACCGAATTCAGTACTTTTGCCATTATTCCCCGCCTTGATGGCATCGGGGCAATTACACCGCCGCCTCGATACTTCGCTCCTCGCCTCGCTATCCGGAACGCCGCGAGCGGCGCGGACACCAAAGTTCCCATCCGAGCGTTGTTGGTCGCTGGCGCGGTCAGCTTTTGGAGTGATCTGCAGGCTCCTCAGTGCCGTTCGTTGGCCCAACACATCCCGATCCTTGCTGGCCCTAATATTATCGCTCCTTCGTGGCTCAGCCTTGAAGCTGGGGCATACGCAATCGCAACGAAGGTTTCCCGCCGGTCTAAGAGGCACAGAATGTTCACAGCTACGCTGACAGCGCGCCCGATGGCACAGGGAAAATTTTTCAACCTATGGCCCTTTCATCAAACGTGACTGGATACCTAAGTAAAAGTTCAGTGTGTTTTCTAACTTACTAGATGGAATAGTCATACAAGAAACGTTACTTGCGGCGCGGCCAGCCTCGCGGGGCCTGCTGTGACTTGGAGGGTTCTGGACAGCAGCAAAAGCTCGGGGTAGAGTGGCGGAAAAGGGGATCTCCGGGTTAAGCTCTTGAGTCATAACACAATGCCAGAGAGACACAAAGCATAGCCATATCAGTTGGAAATTATACAAGTGGATTTGTGGAAGCAAATTAGAATCAAACGTGGAGAAATCAAGACGATAAAGGCAAGCCTAAAACCCTCAAATCTGATCAGACTGGCATTCTTCTTGATAATTACGTCACGATACGCTACCATACCACGCCTCGTCGGGTGGAATGTCTTGGTCTGCCCCGTCGGCACACCCCAGCTCACGTCCTGGGCCGACACATCTCCCAGCCTTATCAATAGCCTTGTTCGCGGCGTCGAGACTCTTGGCCACCGGGCCCCGGGGGTCCCCGACACCGGTCTTGGCCATGCGGCACTGCCAAAGGTGCCATGGATCCCCCCGGAGATACCAGGCACGCCTTTGAACGACGCAGCGTCCGACAGCGTGATGTTGCCAACCTCTGTGAGGGCCTGCCTCTCAGCCTCTTCCTGTTTCTACGCCTTGATTTGGGCTGGTCTCTGCCGAAATGGGCCAGCGCGGGGCTGCTGCCGTCCTTCCAGCTGTTGAGGCAGTACCATGTCTCGACACGGTCGGCCTTGAGCTCGTGGACCTTGTCGCCAGCGCACCAGCGGCGCCAGGTCCTCGTGCCTTGTTGGGGTTGTATGAGTTGTGGACGGGAATGTACTTGACCAACGTGCCGCGAGGCCCCACTGCTCGTTCAAAAATTCACGATCTTGATCTTGCCATTCATCTGGTGTAGTGAGTTGGTGTCAGCAGATTACACCAGCAAGTATTATACAGGCAGGTACTGGATGCTGTCGCAAAGAGAGATTGGCATGTCTGCACCAATGAGCCTATCAGTCTTTCTTACAGCCGTCGGTATAAGCCACATTTCACCGTATATCAACATGATAGTCCTTTGCCTTATCGCCGAGAACTGGATAAAGGGTTTTCTCCAGCGTTACCAGGCCATCTTTTCAACACGATCCGAGCGATCTCGTGTCGGCTCAGGGTGACTCACTTACGATCTGCTATCCGGCGATATCGGTCGGTGACTATTTCCTCAAAATCATCTTTCTTGCGAGGGTCGTCAGAAAAGAAGTGCCCAAGCTCCTGAAGTTTTCCCGTTGAGCTTTAAATGAAAACAGGAGAAAACCATACCATTATGACTGTTCTCAATTTAAGATTGATTCAACAGACCCCCAATACATCGTTAAGCATACGTTGTGTTCTCCCACGAGTTGGCCTGGAATCCCATATCTGAGGGCTGTGATGATATCTTGGTGGACTGACGAGACTGCCACTGACTCCAACAAGACTGGCGTTTGCATCGACCAAACGCAACATTACACGATTCTAACTCGCCGAGTCGAGGTTCGTTATTAAATGCCGGGGGCAAGCCGGATCTCTAGACCTTTTGCTGTGATGGAACCAACCTGGTGCCCTAGATTCCGGGCGGACTCAAATGGCTTTTCAACCTCCTCAGGTACGCCCCCGTAATGGCCCTCGCTCGCCATCTCAAGGGGCGTCTACAGAGTACATACATACTGCTCTTGGGGACTAACCAGACTCGCTTCTCAGACCTGGATTTCACAACCAACCGACCAGTAATAAGCACCAAAATATGCCTGACAAAATCGCTGGAATCCTCGGAACACCGCTGCAAGGCACCGTCATGTCAGTGGTCAAGATTCGGAGCGGCCCCTGTGCACCCCTGCACAGCCCTGTTGCCGCAGGATTCGGAGGCTGAGTCAGAGGCAATCAGTGCAGTGCAAGAAAGAACAGGGAAGCAAATGACGGTGCGCCCGACTTTACTCCCTCATCTTTACGTCTCTCAGGCATTCCATTAAAGTCAACGTGGAACTGTCCCAAAGCCAGCATCTCAGATATATCACTTTTACCTCTTTTTTTTTCCTTCTCTGCGACGCACAAAGTGCTAGATAACTCAAGATGGCGATCCCAAATTGGCTTCGAATGTGAGTTGCCCCCGTCGGCCCAGTCCAACGTGAACATCAATCTCCTGACTGGGCGTTTTTCGCACTCTCCAGCATACTTCTCATCTTCACCTTCGCGTCGTTCCTGCCCCAGATCCGGAAGTTATTGCTGCGACGGAATAGCTCGGGCATCAGCCTGTGCTACGTCCTCTTCAACCTCATGGTCGCGACTCAGATACTCACCATAGATCTCGCTGTCCTCTTGGGCGTCGAGGAAAGCGACGTCTTCGTCACAAATCCCATCTCAGCCGGCGACTGGTTGAATCTGGCCCAGTTCGGTACAGTCTGGGCCCTTTGGGCGTTGGTGTACATCCCCCCTCTCAATCAATCGGATGCTATCATCAGGCCACTAACTGGAAACCATCTCACCGCAGCCTCACCGCCTGCATCGCCTTTTACCCGCGAGACGAGCCCCGCGGCGTGCCGATGACCGTCTCCGCCATCTACACTACCTACCTGCTCATCACACTGGTCCCCATCATCGTGTTCACGGCAAGCGTCCCTCCTCGACAGGACCGCCGGTTGCTCGACGCCATCTTCCTCTTCTTCCACACGTACTGCCTGAACCCATTCATCACCGTCCTCGGGGTCGCCGCCCTGTACGCCCAGGCGCGCACCGTCCGTGCGCGGCCCGAGGGCTCGGGGCTCGGCGCGCTGAGCATCGTCGGCCTCGCGGCGCAAACCGTGGTGTTCTTCGTCGTTGGCCTCACCTGGCCGGGTCGCCTTTTCTTCCCGTTTCCGATCTTGGGGGGAGCATTCTTCGTGTGGCTCCAGATGGTTGGCTTCGTGTTCGTCGACTATGTCATCTTCGCTGTCGCGCAGGCCGACTTGTTCTACATTGCCATGCAACACGAAGGGTTGGAATTTGGTGTTGGCGGGATGCAGCGGACTGGCGAGAGAGAGCCTTTGCTCTAATGGCGCTAATATCAATGAACGAATTATCGTGGCTACATGTATGGGACGATCTTACGGTCCCGAGCCCTCCTTATTTCAGCAGCGTGTTTCTTACCGACAGTTGATGTTGGAAACAAAGGCGCTCAGACTCGAGGAGCTGAGTCCTTAGACAGTCTTCGTGAATTCGTCCAAATATCGACCAAGAGCTTCCTTCAACCTCGGCTCTTCGGCCACCATATCCTCGAGCTCTTTGCGGCCCTTCCCAACACCACTTCCAATAACAGCAGCCAACGTGTCGTAGAAAGCGTCACCCTTGCCCTCGTGCTCGGGGCCTGACCAAACCCCCTAAACCCATACCAGTTAGCGAGTTGATGCGACCCGATGCCTGCTCAAAGCGACTTACTCCCATCGTGGCCGCGAGCTTCATAAGGGCATCCCGAATCTGGAATTCGTTCGGCTTCAGTTTGCGCGTGCACTGGAAACCCCCGCCCCTGATGCGGCAGAGGGCTTCGCGAGCTTCCGCCTTCTCCTCGTCCGTCTCAACCGGGGCACTGAGAAAAGGCTCACTGTGCCTTGGCATTGAGGAAAGATACGTATCTCCTTGGACTCCTGCGAGCCATCGTGAGCCCTGTTGATGATATACGTACCACAACAACCAGGTATCTCTGGACAGGGGGCTGAGCAGGTGGCTCCAGTCGGCTTCGAGTCCAATGAAAGGACATGGAGGCATTGTGCGAAGGAACCAACAGGACTACACTACGGGATCTGCCTGGAAGTCGTGGGAGGCACGTACCTCACTCTTCGTTCTGTTGGTTCTGTCCAGACACTTGTCTAGGTACGGATACTGGGCGGACCAAAGTCCCATTCTACGCGTTGCGGCATATTTCAGGGGATGGCGGGACTGACCGCCGTTTTTCTCATCATTGCATGTATTATCTGCGGTGTCCTCCTAGCTATGCACCTACGTAGCCATTTCTACGAGGCGAGTGTTCCCAAATACGTCCAAAACCCGTGCTATTCGCGCGCCCATCTATCGTCAAAGTGCATGACCCAATCTCAAATATTATGCCCTCGTCACGCCTTCTCATGAGTCGGCAGCGCGATCTTGACGAACGGGCTCTCGCCGTCCCCCTTGCTGGAGGTCGAGCCGGCCGGCGTACCCGAGCCGCAGCACGAGCCCCCCTTGTCACCCGCCGCATCCTCGTACAGCGTGCTCTTGTTGAAGGCCTGGCTCGAGGGTGGCACGTCGTTAGTCGGGTTGTACGTGCAGAAGTTGTACGGCTTGAGGTGGAACTGCGCGATCTCGGCCGGCATGATGGGGAAGTCCTCGACGCGGGGGTTGTGCGTGAAGCCGAAGGTGTGCCAGACGACGATGTCGCCGTTGGCGACCGTCTCGCGGTCCCGCGTCCACGACTTGATGCCGGTGCCGCCGAGCGACTGGTTCGTGTAGTCGCCGGCCGGGAAGAGCTGGCGGTCGTGGTGGCGCGTCACCCAGATGGGCGCCTCGCAGAACTCGGACCGCCGGTGGTGCCAGGACCCGGGCTGCGCGAGGAGCATCTGCGAGCGGATCGGGACCAGCTTGTACCCCACCGGCGTCAGCGAGACGGGGTTCTGGACGTTCTCGTTGACGATCTTGAAGACGCGGCCGTTCTGGAGGCTGTCCTCGACGGGTCCCGCGCGGAGGACCCGCGTCTCGTTGCTGACGTAGCCCGTGCCGAGCGGGTTGAGCTTCTCGTCCCACGGCATCGGCACCGAGTCGGCGAACGTCAGCGTGTTGTCGTGGCCGTCGACGGCCGGGTCGATGCGGACGTTGAAGATGTGCTGGTGGTACGGCGCCATGACGCCGTCGGCCACGCGGGTGCCCCAAGGGACTTTGGAGTCCTTGTCGATGGGCTGCGTCGACAGGATGCCCGTGGCCCTCGTCTCGAAGGAGACCTCGCCCGACTGGTCGAAGATCCAGGCGAATATGTACTCGTAGTTGGCAACGGTAATGATCTGCTGCAGAACGAGCTGTCTCTTACGCACCACAGTAGCCTTGCCGGTGCGGTGGTTCGTGTGCTTCCACTGGATGCCGTTGTCGATCTCGTGGATGCAAATTGCATTCGGGCGGGGAGCCGGGCTACCATCGGCGGCGACGACGCAGCCGTCGATGTACTTGATAGTCCCGAGGCAGTCGCATCCAACTAATTTCTGTCAGAAAACGGGTCTTCACTTTGGATTGTGGCAGGATAACCTACGTTGCAAGTTGTTTGCAGTCACGCCGGCACCGACGTTGCCGAGATCGAATGCGCCCTTGCGGTAGATGGGGCTGCGTGGGTCTCCGTATGGTACGAACATCTCGGAAAGAGAGAGACGGTAGAATGTGCTGCGGCCCATGAAATGGACGTCGTGAATGGTCAAGCCTACAGCAAGAGTCAGAATGGAACCAAGTGGTCTCGGGCTGTTGTTGGAGCTTACCTTCACGCCAGTTGAAACCAACACGGAAACGCCACTTCTCCCACTCAAGCAGATGACCCTTTACCGTGAAGGAGGCCCCCTCTGGCTGGATGACATTGTACGGCTTGAGAGACGTCCGAGGGGGGTTCTTCTGCAGACGGTGGTCGTACTCGGGCTCAGCAGGGTCTGTCTCGCGGTGCCCAATGTCATCCATTCCCTCTGTTGTGCTCTCATCCGCTCCGAGGGGAAGCCGGATGATCTTCTTGACCTCCATGGCACAGAGGTCGACAGTGACCATGAAGTCGAGGGGGAAGGAGTAGTGCGACGAGTCAACATCGTTGTTTTTGGGGTTCTTCATGTACATGAAGACCTGAAAGCGGGTTACGTTAGAATCATGAAGCATCTAATGGAGTTTGAGGGCAATCACCTGTGTCATTCTCGCCTGCGTGTCAGTGCCATCGACGCCATAGTCCCAAGGGTCCAGGACGACATTAGACCTATCGATCTTCAGACGTTCCAGTTCTTTGTGGACTTCCGCGCTGGCCATCACAACCTGAGCGGCCTCATTGAGCTCTATGCGGTCGACGGGACCGTGGAAGTCGCGGGGCAGCTCCTCGTGGTGGACGACCCTCTTGTTGGTAACATCGATGATGCCCTCAAAGAGTCTTGGGGTGCGCTTGATGTACCAGATAGCAAATATGCGTCGAGGAAGCTCTGGAAGAGGCTCTCCGGCGTGCTCTGCCTTGAGGTAGGCGACAAGCTCCTTCTTGGGGGGCTCATCGATGCCGGCGGCTTTGAAGTGGAGGGGGATGCCATAGAAGAGCTTCTTCACGAGATCAGTGGCGGTCTGGATCTCATCGGCTGTTGCCGGGTCCAAGGGGTGAATTGGCTCTGAAGAAGTCATGTTGACAACGGAAGGAGTAAGAAGTGAGACGAGGACACGAAGAGAAGAAGAGGCGATGGGGGAATAGAGGAGGATTGGATGGGATGTATGATCAGACGGAACAAGTCGCAAGAGGACTCTGAACACCAGCTTATATCGTTGACCCCTTATCAAAGCCGAGTCACAAAGAGGAGTAAGCTTCCCGGCGAGATCGGCATGACACGGCCCCGGCCGGGTCAGGTGGACGGACGCCGCTCATGCCGGCCGGCCGGGGCCAATCATGGTGGATCCTTGTCGGTACTGGGCCGAGTCACCACCCCCCGCACCAGAGTCCGGGGCCCACCGGAAATGCGGGGAAACCGGAGAGTACGTACCTCAGCTAGGGCGGAAGATACCAGCTGTGAGATTTCTGCGGCGGGAAAAGGGGGGGCTCTGTCTATCCGAACACACGCGACAACCACCGCAGGCCTGTCTCTATCTGCCACCTCTCATTGTGACCATCAAAGCGTATCGCGTCGCCTGTCACATATGCCGCTGATGTTCCACCCCCTGACGCGCGAGTGACGTGTTCCTATCCCATGTCTGTGCAAGATTCGTCCCCACGCTCGCCGGCCGCCAACGCCGCTGCGAAGCCAAGGAGAATCTGGACGCCTGCAGAGGACGCGATACTCAAGGCTCTCGTATCTCACTACGGAGACACGAGGGGCCCACACTGGAAGAACGTAGCCGCGGGCCTTCAAGACCGTTCTGCCAAGGTGAGCAGCCATCGACCATCAGCCCTTCTCTCATCCCTATTCCGTGGTGCACGTCACGATGTTTAACCCGCCAAAGGACTGTAGAAAACGGTGGTTTCACTCTCTTGATCCGTCCCTCCGCAAAGGCAGGTGGACTGCGCAGGAGGACCAGGTGCTGCTCTCGGCTTATGCTCGCTTGGGACCCGCCTGGCACGACATAGGTGCCGAACCCCTCCTCCTCCGTCTGCCGACATGATGCTGCGTGATACGTGACACTAATATGTCACAGCTATACTCATACCCGGGAGGAAAGACGACCAGTGCTCAAAGAGATATAATGATATTCTGAACCCGCAGGCCAGGAACCGGCTGAGCTATTGGACCCCTAGAGAAGACGAAATCCTCAGAGAAGGTGTCCAGACCCTGGGCCACCGGTGGTCTGCCATATCCGCAAAGCTGCCGGGGCGACCTCCCCTCACCTGTCGCAACAGGTGGAGGGCGCTATCACGGCCTTCAAAGGAATCGGCCCTCACGGGCACGCCCTCTTCAACAGCAGGGCAAATGTCCGGCAGCGAGACTGCCATCTCTCCCGATACCGGGGACGTCATCACTCCCGCTGCTGGTCTCGAAGCCGAGGTGGCCGGCGACATGGAGCTGGGCGGCCTGGCATCTACCATGATGGGAGCGAACGCGGGGTTCGGCGACGACGAGATGAGCTTCGTCACGGACGCCGCCCTCGCCAACCAGGGTCACATACCCGACCAGACAGGAGTCGAGAACATGGGCATTTCCAACGACGCCAGCCAGTCGCTGCAGCAGTCCTTCGAAGCGCATTCTTCTGACAGCTCGGACTGCGCACCGACGTCGCAGAGACCGAGATGGGGACACGTCCCAGAATCATCCCACAGCGCTCCTCTGCTTGCCCGCCATCCCGCAAACCGCCCTTCGGCGAGGTCTTCAAGGAACCCGAGGCCGCCGCAGTCCGCGGCGTCGTCGAGCCTGGGTACCGCGGACTACAACATCGTCGCGGGCTCCTCTTCGTCCCGCAACGATGCCGGGCCGGACCCGACATCATCGCAGTTTCTCGAGCTCTTCGCTGGGGACTTCGCACCAGACATGCCAGCGGACCTCTTCAGATACTCCGGGGCCAATACCTCAGCACCACAGCAGCAGGTGGTCCACCATCACCACCATTACCATCATCACTACCATCACCACCACCACCACCACCATCATCATCACCAACAGCAGCAGCAGGATACGAACGCGCTTCGACAATTAGAGCAACAGGCCGAGGCCATGTCGATGAGGGGGGCGCCCGGTCCCCAACGAGCGTCCAGAGGAAGGAGCTCTGGATCTTTCCCGTCATAGCGAGTGAAAATACGTCCAAGACTCTACGTTTATGTACATGTAATCTGCAGATGACCGTTGAACGAAGGAACGAAGAGAGGGCATCAACCTTGGGAATTGGCAGTCCGGCTACTGGCAGTAGCTGGGCCATGGATCGTGCGGCACGACTACAACGCTTAGACTTTGCTGCCGAGAACATAAACGCGTGCGTGAAATTTTATCATTGTAGTTCTACGTAGTTTTACAGCTTCTTTATGATGCCGATATGAGAAAGCCTCCGCGTGCCTTGGTCAGGTAAAACCCAGTGCCTTGTCGGACAAATAGTCCGACTGCTTCAAGTTTGGTAGCACAGGCCAGCTCCACGCGCTAGTGTTCATCACACGTGTCTTCAAAGAGACGTTGATAGACTTTCCCCGTAGTGTTCTCCCTCTGGCGGACAAAAGAGGCATTGAGCGGCGGTAGATAGATACGTTGACTCAGCCCAAATTCGGGACTTGCGGATAATGATATCGGCAAGCACCAACAAAGTCCGAGAGAGAACGGGCCTCAGGGGAACAGTATCAGAGGAACACTGTCACAAGATACGCTCACGATGAATATGATTTGCCAATGCAGCCTATTCCGGCCTTAGCCCCAGTCCCATCACCACCCGCACACCATCAAGCAGGGAGGGAGGGGCCCGCTAGCCAGGTCTAATCTGCCCGCCCCCGCGATTTCTCTGATATGACTCGGCTCAGCCTCGAGTGCTGAGGCTTGGCCCTAGTCTTATCAGCCGCACAACTCGAGAGCCTGTCCAAAAAGAGGCACGGATCGGATTTGACTCGGCTCAAAGTATCTTCTGTTAGATGGCCAGTGGCTTTCAGAAATCGTATATACACTCGATACCGAGCCGGGTCCCAAAGCTTTGGGCAGTAAGGGAAAACCAGAATCAGTCAGATCAGACGATTTTTCTCCAGTGTTTGGAGCTTTTTTCTTTTCTTTTTTTAAGCTCTCTGTTTATTCCTAAGGAAAATCCCAAGGAACACCATCGAGAATGGCTGGCCTTAAAGCCGAGTCAAAGGACAACTCCTCCCTCCACCAAACCACTACGACCCACGATGGGGAGATGGCGTCAACCACGGGAGGCGGACCGGGCCTGCAGAGGGGGCTGTCGAGCCGTCACTTGGTGCGTCAAACCACCGTTCCTCTGCGGAGAACGATCTGTGATAGCGCGTATTGTGGGCTAACTCGGCGCTCGCCTGCAGATGATGTTGGCCATCGGCGGAGTCATTGGGCCAGGTTACTTTGTGGGGATGGGCACGGGTCTGAGCAGCGCGGGCCCTGCCGGTCTGCTCCTGTGCTTTGCCGTCGTCGGCGTGCTTCTCTGGGCTGTAATGCAGTCTTTAGGCGAGCTCGGTGCTTTCATTCCTCTGTCAGGTTCGTTGAGGCTTTCCAGCGATACTGGTCATTTTGTTCGGTCATTTTCTTGGTCTCTCGCTAACACGACCTCTTGTGTCATTTTGCAGGATCCTTCACGCATTACACCAGCACTTTCGTGGACCCGGCGTTGGGCTTTGCGCTCGGCTGGAATTATTGGTTTCTCTGGGCTGGAATCATAATTGCGGAATACAGTGGGTTGAAATGCGCATGCCTGCGTTGCGGTTGATGCTGACGAAAGACTGGCGATAGACAATCTCGGCCTTGTTCTAACATACTGGGAGACCGTCGTCCCGCGATGGGCATGGATTCTGATTTTCTGGTGAGTCCAAAAGAACCTTGAACCAACCTTAGACGCATTTTTAACCGCTAATTGTTTCTTTCACAGGTGGTTCTTCCTCGCCTTCACCCTGCTCGGCGTCAAGTCCTTCGGTGAGGCCGAGTTCTGGCTAGCACTGACCAAGGTCATCGCCATATTCGCCTTCTTCCTCTGCGCGATCCTCATATCCTCGGGCGTCATTGGTGGCCAGAAGATTGGCTTCAAATTCTATCAAGACCCGGGCGCCTTCGCTAATGGCGCAAAGGGCGTCTTCCGCGTCTTCGTCTTCGCCGCCCTTCAGTACAGCGGCACCGAGATGATCGGCCTCACGGCCGGCGAGTCGGCCAACCCGGCGCGCGACGTCCCCAAGGCCGTGAAGAGCGTCCTCTGGCGCATCGTCGGCATCTTCCTCTTCGGCATCTTCTTCCTCACCATCACCGTGCCGTACAACGATTCGAACCTGCTCTCCGCGACGAGCAAGACGGCCCGCTCGCCCTTCGTCATCGCCTTCACGCGCGTCGGCGCCGACGCGGGCGCTCACGTCGTCAACGCCATCATCCTCGTCACCATGTTCTCCGCCATCAACGGCGCGCTCTACGTCGGCTCGCGCACGCTGTACGGCCTCGCGCAGGAGGGCCAGGCGCCGAAGATCTTTGGCTGGACCACCAAGAACGGCGTACCCATCGTCGCCCTGGTCTTCATGAACCTCATCGGCTTCCTGTCCCTGCTCAACCTCTCCGCGGGCGCGGGCGTCGTCTACACCTGGATCGTCTCCATGACTGGAGTCGCGACGTTCATCACCTGTAAGTACCTAGTCGCTTGCTGACTTCCATCTGTCTCTGTCTACGCTCGGAGCAT
This sequence comes from Colletotrichum brevisporum, assembly GCA_030770045.1. NCBI lineage: Eukaryota > Fungi > Ascomycota > Sordariomycetes > Glomerellales > Glomerellaceae > Colletotrichum > Colletotrichum brevisporum. The sequence continues at coordinate 8,683,361 of JAUGSI010000001.1, read as the reverse complement.
TGCTGACCGTGTGGCGACTTCTCAACAGGGGCCCTCATCTCCCTTAACCACATCCGCCTGCGCATGGCACTCTCCGCGCAGAATATCAGCGCCGACGTCCTCCCCTTCCAGGCGCCCGCTTGGCGCTTCTGCGCCTACCTGGGACTGGCGGGCAACACTTTCTTCATCTTCTTTCAGGGGTGGACGTCCTTCGCGCCCTGGGACTTGGAAGCATTCTTGCAGAACTACGTTGTGTTGCTGGGGTTCGTGCTCCTGACGGTCGGCTGGAAGGTCGCAAAGAAGACAGAGTTTGTCAACCTCAAGGAGATTGACCTCGGTACCGCGAGAATGGTTATTCGGGCTAGAGACTAGACTCTAATACGGTTCTACTTATTCCTCTTAAACGGTTTTCAAAGTTCACGAGGGAATCGATTCATCAACTGCCATGTCCCTTTCGCACTCAGCTGCGTGTCTTCTGACCCCGCTTCGCTGCTTCCCTCACGATCTCTGGTGGAAAAAGGGCAAGCCGACCGGGCTCAGCACCTTCACCTCCCGCGGTTTGACGTACATGGGCTCGGTCACCGCGAAGTACTCCGGATAATACGACTTGGTCATTTGGTTCTGAAGTTGGGGATTAGAAACGATTAGCAAATGGTCTTGCGCCGCAGTAACGATGCACGATCGGGATCGCCCACCTCCATCAGCCACTGAATGGGCTCGGACCTGGTTCGTCACGGTCAGCATAACCTCATTATGGCTTGCGTGCATGCGCCGATCCCGAGCAGGCACCCGAGATACATACCACTTCTCGACCCAAGAGATCGTACCGGGCTCGCCGGCCGCCTGGTACATCTCAAAGAACATTAGGCCCGGCTCGGCCTTGATCTTTTCAAAGACCGATTTGCTAGCTTCGAGGAACTTCTCGACGTTTTCGGGCGCAAGGTATACCGTGATGTAGAAAGCCGTCTCCGCCATTGTGAGTCGTTCGTCAGGTTTGATACGCGCAGGTGGTTCTCAACTACAGCTCGATACTAATGACTGTTCTGTAGTTGGGAAGTTCCAAGTTTTGCTGCGACATCTTCACCGGCTCTTGTATACCCAGATCCAGTAGTGTCCCATGCATGTCAGACGAGGCCGTCGGGGTAAGTGACGGTCTGATAAACGAAACTCCAATCCCAAGTCGTCTTTTAAGCGCCGTGCCCCGGTGGCTTCTTACATGTACTGACATGAGATTTTAGTCGACCCAGTAAGAAACGTCACAACCTGGGAGATATTCTATCGACTTCATCAACCCAATTGACGCTGAACCTAACTCGCAGATTCTCTATCGTGTTCCAAAATACGCAGGAAACTCGAAGACCGACCAGCATTCTTGCAGAGAGTTGGCAGGTTTTTTAATAAGAGCGTATACATGATCTGAGCAGAGCTCTGCTGCCACACAGTGGGAACAAAGCGCTCAAAATCTATGTTAACATGTGGTTCCGACTCCGGCCGATCGAAGGGTATCTGAGTACATGTGGCTCAGCGTGACACGTCGGCTTGTACCCGTCAGCACTAGGGGAGGGCGACATGGAGGCTTGGGTTGGATAAGAGGGCGATAAGCCACGCGGCTTCAAAGGAACATCCAGGGTAATTGACAGAGATATAACCTTTTACAGGTTGGGCGTTGCAGACTGTTGTATTTCACAGGGCCGCAGACGCAGAAGGCTCTACGCAACCTACGCAACCTATATCTCGGTTCACGGAACACTGGAAACCATGGACGTAAGCATGAGCATTTCGAATGGGACTCATTCATTCTCGCTAACACGTCTTTGAGCCCGCACCTAGTTAGCTATCGAAAAATACATGGCTTACATATGAACACACACATTCCATGGACTACGTTCCAAGAGGGCAGTTCATCCTCTTCTGCCATAGCATCAACAACAATATCCTCATCTGCAGATTCTCTTCGAGAGTTTTACAACACAGTTATTGTAGCTTCAAACTTATTCTACCCTGAAGGTTCCTGCTGGTCGATAGAGATCACTTTCTCCCAGCAAATCTTAACTACGCGCAGAGGAGCAAAATGAGTACTGCGGCATGCAGTTTTCAATGGATTGGAGCACAATGTCTCCCTGTGTTTCCTCTGCCATATCCCTTGTCAGTGAAAAGTCCTCCGCGTAAATGCATAGAGCAAATGTACCTACGCCGACGTACGGACAGGTCACGGAAGACTCATTCATCGCGAGGCCTCTGGCCATTCTCCCTTACTCCAAGGCGCAGCTGTTGCAGACTGTCAATACGGTCTCTTACCAAGCCACTCAAAGGCATGTAAATCGATGGGTTGGCGAGGAAGGCTTTCGTCGTCATCGCGACGTTGGCCGAGGCTTCACCTCGTATTGCTGCAGGAATTCGCTCCCGAATTAGAAACATCCCTTTCCTTCGACGCTGGGCCGACCATGACACAAGGACTAGCTTTTCGGGGTAAAGTCAACACCATCCCGCCGGCCGTTCGCGGCTGGGTTCGTGTAAGCCTGTTGGATGGAACTGGACATAGTTATGCCAAGGTGAACCGGGTTCTTGGCAGCGAAAATGAGATATTCCAGATGACCGAGGAACGACGCATCAAAACCCTGTGCGTTCCAGTTGGACATCCTCAACTCAATGTTCGGTCGTATCAATCGTCAGTATATCCGGCGCGGCTGATATAATACGGGCTTACAAAAACGCCCATTCCCTTGGCCGGCTGGGGATAGTATGTAGTTATACTTGATGCCCCTTTGAGTCAATTTTAGCCTGCGATCCTCCTCCCGTCCCACCGCTCCCCCGCATTCCAAGGACATCAGCGCTTGACGTCTGCCTTTTTCCGCCAGCTGAGACATGTCACCTCGCTGATCGGCCCTTCTTCCGAGAGGTCGGGGCAACGGGGGACAACAGCTTGCAGCCCGCGTGACGGTTCTGTTCCCGAAGAGGACCCGTCTTACCTTCTCAGCTTTCCTCGTCCGGCGAGATCTTACCACGCCGGCCAAGATTTCCGGACGTCTCGCGAACATCCACGGGAGCACAGCCAGCGCAGGACCCCTTCAAAGCCCAACGATCATTTGCCCCTTCGGACCTGTCAAGATGAGACATCTAATTGCCAGCCTTGGTAATCCGCTCGCCCAGTGACTAACGGCCGGGAAGCTGTCTCCCTTCATGTTTTAGTCTTTGCTTTCCCGCTCAACCTGCGTCACCGCTCACGGGCGTAAAGGACCCGACGTGTCTTAGACCCTACAACTCGTTTAGGAGAGGCTAAAGACGGCGTGTGCCATGCTCGTGTCCCCGATGCAGCCGCCCGTCCAATGAGACAGAAGGGATGGAAACTTGCACGATGTTGTCATCGTTGTGAGAGGGCTTTACCAGCTCAAGAGATGTCAAGTCTCCGATGGGAGATTGACTATATAAACTCTGCTCGAACCCCATGGATCCTGGCAAACATCGAAAGGTTACACAGGCATCACCAGAACAACACTCAAAGGCAAAACCCCGCATACCTTGATCACTCTACAAGTAAAGCCCACTTCATTCAAACAAATCTTCATTCACAAACCACACAAAATGCACATCTGGAGCGTCGTCACCGGCATCTTCGTCGCTGCCGCCGCCGTCCGGGCCTCGCCGCTCGCGGAGGTGCCTCCGGTCTCCCTCCCGGTCCCCATCACGGACGTGCCGCCCGTCCCGCTCCCGAGCCCCATCTCGGAGATCCCCCCGGTCCCCTGGCCGACCCCTCTCCCGGACGCCGACTGCTGCCAGTGCGATCCGAAGGTCGGGGGATACGTCTGCAGGGTCCCCGACGGGCCCAACGGCGAGTGCATCATCAACCCCATCGGCTGCCCGCCCTTCAACCCCGAGACGCAGGTCCAGTGCTGCTGCTGCAACGCGTTCATGCCGGCCCAGGTGTGCCGCGCCATCCCCAAGGACGAGGGCTGCTTCTGCACTCTCGCTGCCTGCCCATTCAACTTCGACCCTTCTTTCCTGCCGGTCTAAGCGGTGGAATTGTCTTGCCGCGACCAGAGGTGACGGGATACCGTGGAATTGAGGGGGGGCGATGAGAGTGGTTCGTGGTGGATGTAGAGAACATGAGCTCAGGTGGTTCGCGAGACTGGACAGCCGATGACGAGTTGGGTGGAGGATATAAGTAATGCCGGTTAATGAGGATAATGCGAAAACTTGGATTCTAAACTGTCCGGCCCGCTCTCTTGCACACCTCCATGTGATTCGCAAAGTTGATGTCAAACAATATACTCGGCGTCAGGAGAAGACATGCTGCCTCCGAACCAAAGATGGCGAAGACTTTAATCTCGTACCTAATTGCTTGCCACGTATGGATGTCACGATAGGACAGTGCTTTGGGTCTTTGAGTCTCGAATATGAGAAATGAATATTTGACAACTGGTTTGTAGTATATACAAGTGAAAGAAACATCTGCCCGTGCTGGTAAAAGGTTTCGGTCTCATGTGGTAAATGTACAACACAAAAGAAAATATCTTACAGATTAATGGTGCCCATCAAATTGTCCGGGCGTCTCTGGCGCGGCCTGTCACCTACTCCTCGAGTTCCTCTTCCTCAGGCTGCTCGGGCCCCTCGATGGCGGCAGGCTCATCGCCGCGCTTGATGCGTCTCATCTTGACGCCGCCGCGCGCGGCCCAGTACTCGTCGAGCCGGCGCAGCACCTCGTCGACGTTGTTGTACGGCTGCAGGGAAGCCATGAATTGGATCTTGCGCGTGATAGCGGCGCGAGTGAAATCAGCCGCGTTGACCGGCACAGCACGCCAGCGGCGTTCCATGGGATCCGCAAAGGACGTCTCGTTGTACCCGAAATCCTTCAGGGCCGTCACGTTGAACGCGGCCATCATCTCGTGGTCCTCGTGGATGAGGTTGTGGCAGTGGAACATGTAGACGCCGTCCCAGGGGGCGTAGTGCGCCTCGACGCGGACCGTCTCGCCGGCGTCGAGCCAGACGACGTCCTTGAGCCCCGCGGCCTCGTACGGCAGCACGCCGCGCTTCTTCTTGGTGCGGCTGATGATGCGGAAGTCGACGAGGTGCACGTGGATCGGGTGCGTCCAGCCGCCGCCGCCGTTCTCGAACTCCTAGATCTCGACGGTGCCGCGGGGCACATTAGCCAGGATGCGGTTCTGCACGTCGCTGAAGCCCACGCCGTTGATCTTCCACAGCCCGTTCTGCCGGTGGAACTCGAAGTGCCGGTCGACGCCCGCGCCCGCGGGCGGGAAGGGCACGTTGCGCAGCCGGACCGGCACGACGGTGGTGTCCGGGGTCGCGGCGCGGGGCGAGACGACGAAGCGCATGACCTGGTCCGTGAAGCCGTAGTCCTTGTCCTTGCCGACGTCCTCCTGGTTCATCAGGGTGATGTTCTGACCAGCGAGCTTGCTGAAGTCCATGACAATCTCCCAGCGCTCCGCCATGGATGTCGTCAGGGTCCTCGAGGTGATGGGGTTCGTGAGCAGGCCGGCGTCAGAGGCGATGACCTGGAAGGGCAGGTTCTCGCCGCCGCTCTGGCGCTTGAAGTAGAGGATGAAGGACCGGGAGACGGCAGCGTTGAGGAAGCGGAGGCGGTACTTGCGTGGCTCGACCTTCAAGAAGGGCCACGGCTGGCCGTTGACGTGGATGACGTCGCCGTACAGGCTGTCCGTCTCGCCTGTGGGGGAGAATAGCGTGCCGTCCTTGTTGTACTGCTTGGAAGATAGTACGAGCGGGATATCGTCGACGCCGTAGGTCCTGGGAAGGTTGAGGGCCGCCTCGGCGGGGTCTTGGATGATGTACGCGCCGGCCTGGCCGAAGTAGGCATTCACTGCAGTCTGTGGCCATTGGACAGGTTTCTGACGGAATTGCGGAGTAATTGATGCTCACAATGTCTACGGCGTGGTCATGATACCACAGAAAACGGCCGCTCTGGCTGTTGGGGTAGTAGTAGTCCTTGTACTGGCCGGGCGGGATCAAGTCTTCGGCCCAACCGTCCCAAGGGGCTCTCTGCAACACTGTTAGCTGTTTTTCCATTTCAGCCAGCATATTTCGAGACTCACAGAGTACGATCCATGGAGATGGACGGCGCTCGGGTTAAAGGCCTTGTTGGTAAACCGCACGACGGTCTCGCGGCCGCGTGGGACCAGGAAGGTAGGCCCAGGAGAGATTCCGTCGTAGCCCACTAGGTTGGCAGGCCCCAAGTTGGGATAGATGCGCTGTTGGAATGGCACAATGTCGACTTCGTAGTAGTCGATCGGCTTGTTGGTAACCGGGTTCGTCACTTGGCTGGCCGGGTCTTGTGTTAGTCGAGCTACCACGCCAAAGATTGAGAGTTATGGCGCCGAAAATACTCACAACTTGGGCTGCTTGACCGGCGGGATGGGAAGGGGGAACTGGTAGAAGAACCGATACTCGGGGCTGAGCCAGTCCTTCGCCATCGACCCTTCCAACAGGGCCATCGCAGCCACGAGGTGGCGTGTTTTGAAGAACATCTTGGCGACTTTCCGACAAGAGGCTGACACGAGGGAAGCAGGAGTATCGTTTGCGTCTCGAGACCGAAGCTTGCCTGGTGATCCAAGAAGGTTGAAACGACGATAAGCGGGAGACGACGGATAGGTTATATAGCATCATCGCCGAAGACGTTTATGGGACGAACATCGTTTCGCAGACAATCCAACCCAAAATAAAACAAAAACGTTGAGATCTTCCGAGTGGCGTCGTGGAGGCCTTCCAGACCATCGCCCGCCATGGCGCGCTCGGCCAGGGCCAGTCTGAACATGCGTGATTGCGATAGTCCAGACGAAAGGCGTTGTCGTATGCGCGGTCAGATATCGTGACTCGCGACGTACAGGGTGGTGGCCACGAATGGCCTCATCCTACCCATCACTTACCATCAGTCGGCAGATGATTTTGATGAGCTGATGGACGCCGTGCGCAGCGAATGCAATGTTCACGCGGTCAATGATGCTCAGCCATGCCTGAAGCTGGCAGGATTCTGGCCCTCCCACATCCTCGGTACTCTGCTTGGCAAAATCCCCCACAAATTGCCTGAGAGAAATAGGTCGGCGCTTGGAGCTTGATATCAACAAGCAATCGCCAAGTTGTGTGGTGATACAGGGAAAAGGGGCATGGCCGTGTGGTCCCAGGATAAGGGTTCAGCTGCCAATACATGCGGACACTTTTGCACGTTTGTGCACTCCAAGGCTGAGGGCTTAGTCTCATTAATTGCTTCCAGAGACACGAAAAAATGTCCGAGGTGGAGGGGATCACCGTTGCTGGTGCTGCTTGGTTTGACTCTTGGCATCTCAAGTCGACGGGAGATCGCCGGACGATCCCAGAAAAAAGGGCAGTGCGTTTCCTCCCCCTGACATATCGTATGTTGTCTCTGCACATACCCACCGGTACCTTAAAGGTTCCGGAATTCCATTTTGAAGGCAGTTTTTGTCTTCTGTACATAGACGAAGGATCAACATGCTGGCTGCCGTGGCAACATACGTTTGCCAAGGGCCGATGGGAGGGAACGTGTGTTACCCCACCGAGGGATGAAGTAGCAACTAATTGTTTGTTCACAGCTGAGGGAATATTACATTAAGGCTTAGTTACACGACATTCCATAGGCTCGGGACTATGGGCAAACCCCACCAAATACGTGCCATCGTCCAGTGAGCCTCGACGCGTGACGCCGATCTGAATAGCCTCTAATTGTCGTCGGAAGGGAAGATTTAGTGGTTCTGCAGTTAAGGTTGACTACGTCCGGATTGACAGCCTTCCCTGTCACTTTAAACCCAAGGTCGTGCAGTTTTCTCACCTAGAGGGTGCGCTTCTAGCCTTGATTCCTTGGGCACGAAGACGGATCGGAGGGCTCGAACGCCCGCCTGAAACTGGACGACCGCCTCCCCCGCGCGTGGCACACTTAGCTCCGGTGGTGAATAGACTCGGGGCTGAATTTTTGTCTGCCCACGAGGCCTGAATTAGTCTGTCTGCCCGCTGCCAAGTCCTAGGAGGCAAGAAAAGGCGAAGCGACGAGTTTCACGGCGAATGGCCTTGTTGGCATATTCCAAAAGGTTGCTGAGCTTCGGACTGGCTGGAGCGGGATGGTTCATCTGAAAGTGAAGCTTAAAGGTAAACAAACCTACGTAAGTAATCACCCAAAACAACAACACGCCGCAAAGTATTGAACAACCGTCGGCGAACACGCGACCGAACAATGGTCGCTCGGGCTGCCTATTAAACTTGCAGAGGGCCCGGACGTCGTGCCGCCGACGTGCCTGGCCCCATGTCCAGAACGTGACGTCGCCGTACCCCTGTCACTGTCACAGAAGGGGGGAAACACCACTAAACGAGCTCTCGGACGTCCACAACAAACAATTGAGATGGCCAGGCCTTCCAACGGTCAAAAGAGCAAAAGATGGGGCTTGACCGGGGATCGAACCCGGGACCTCTCGCACCCAAAGCGAGAATCATACCTCTAGACCATCAAGCCATGCTTATTCCAACCAAGCGATGTCGCGAGTGGGTTTGCGGGTAGGTCGCGAGAGGGCGCTGATGACTCAGAGAGTAAGCCCGGGAATGCAGTTCCGGTGAGCATCGTGACCCACAAATCGGGTCGCGGGGGCTCGGCAGAAGGGCGATCGGTGAGGGTTAGGTAATGTTTACTCGAGTGACGCGCTGCTGTGGCCTGCTTCGTGGTAGTGTTGGTGGAAAGGGAGGGTCTGGACCGGATGGTCTCAGTCGAGTGGCTCTCTCCAAGTAGCCAAGCCGAGGTGTTAGCGCGGACTGACGTCTTCTGGGGAAAACTGACCAAGGAACAAAGCCGTCGACTTGGACCGACTCATAGAAGGGAGAAAGACCTCCTTAGACCGAGGTCGAGGTCGACGGCAGCCGGCGCCACCAAGAAAAACTCAACTCGAGTTGCCGCTGCGTGGGCTGCCGGTGAGTGTGGCCGACTGCCGGTGAGAGAGACACGGCATGACACAACACGAAACGACGGGACAAGGGGGGGCAAGTTCTTATCTATCAATCAATCGCGGGAATGTTTCCGACCGGAGACTTGTTCAAAGTCCCCGGTTTACGAATACGTAGCTCACGATGAGAGAAAGTCATTCAGTCCTGCCTAACAACCTGGACAAAGTTTCTCTTTACAGAGCGAAACTTTGGGAAACACAAGACTTTCTGGAGGGACGGTTGCTTACATGCACACCAAACTTCATTCCCCAGGAACATGGGGGAAAGGGGGTGGGCAGCAAGGTAGGGGAGAGGAGGGAACCCCCGATCCGCTTCCCCATCGATCCCCGACAAACGGGGCCGCGACCGGTCCGCCTGCGTGGATCCCGTACCGACATCCGCCCGGACCGGCTGTCGGTGCACCGGACGCAACCACCCGTCGCCACCAACTTACTGCATGGCCGCGCCCCCTTATCGTACACCTCACCGACGCAAGCCAAGTTGCGATTCACGTCTCGGTCCACTTCTAGGGCAACTAGGCCGGTTTGTCTGGTCCCCGAGGACCCATCAGCCAATACCGGCCTCATGGACGAACGCCCAAACTCAATGCCGCCAGCCCCATTCCCGGCGAAAAAGCCTGATGGATATCCGTTTCTTAGGTCGCCGAAATTGACTTTTTCTTCCTTTCTTCCTCTTCGATTTTCAGTCTGTTGTCCAACATGGAATGACCTGGAGTTGAGAACCAAGTGTTCAGACCAGACTCACCGTCCAGTAAACGAAAGACGAGAAACCAAGTTCGGCGTTCTAGATCGATGCGTCACACCAAAAGACGTAAGCATTAGCTTCCCCGGCCTGCAGCCAAGCAGACATCCTAGTCCCCCTTCCCACCCCCCTTCCTCTACGCTCTTCCCTTGTTCTGCCGATAACACGGGCGCCAAGGCGGCTGGCGGTGCGGTTTCTTGGGAGCGGTATGCCTCTCGAGACAGCCGATGCTCCATCTTATAACTGGTCCCCCAGGTCGTCCTGTCGTCTCTTTGGGATCAACGTATCTCGATAAGGACACGCACGAACACACACACAATACATCATCTCTTTTTCGTTTCGCCTCCCATCTGAAGAAACATCTTTCTGAGTTCTGTCGTCGTTTTGTGTGCTTACGAAAGACGGCTTCCAGGTTCCCGGATGACTTCACATCCCGTCTTTCGAAACCAACCTACGCCATAGGAATCAGACTCTTCCCAACTCAACAAGACGAGCCATGGGGGCTTCCAGCAAGGCCGGCTCGTTGGCGGCCAAGGTCCTCGGCATCGACCTCGACGCCAGCACCCGCCATCAGACACAGGAACTACACGAGCACCTAGTCAGGTCCATCTCTCCCCACGAACCCTACTACGAAGAAGATCCGACGGTTAAAGAGTGGCTGCTGGAGCACGTCCCGACGAAGGACGGGTCTGTCCGCTATGTTAAGAGCTTGTTCCCTTTCACCAAGTGGATCTTCCGATACAACACCCGCTGGCTAGTCTCCGATGCTATTGCTGGTAAGAACCTTCAACCCAGAACTATGTTGTCTCTCTTTTGCAGTTCGACTGACAGTTCGCAGGTATTACACTTGGACTCGTCGTCATTCCCCAGGCGATGGCTTACGCACTCCTCGCCCGCCTCAGCCCCGAATATGGCCTTTACACATCCTTCACCGGCGCAGCTCTCTACTGGCTCTTTGGCACATCAAAGGACATCGCAATAGGGGTAGGTTTAGTCCCATGACCGCTCCATCATCCATTGTACCGGATCCTAACATGAAGAACCAGGCCACCGCCGTAGTCTCCCTCCTCGTGGGCAAGGTCAGCGCCAAGGTCCTCGACGAGCACCCGGGCGAGTTCGCCCCGGAGGAAATCTCAAAGACGCTCGCCTTCCTCGCCGGCGCCGTGCTCCTCGTCTTCGGCCTCCTCCGCCTCGACTGGATCATAGAGTTCATCCCGCACGTCGCCATCTCTGCCTTCGTCACCGGCGCCGCCATCACCATCACCCTCAGCCAGGCGCCCTCCCTCCTCGGCATCGACGGCATCAACTCTAAGGCGTCCGCCTACCGCGTCTTCGTCGACACCGCCCGCGGCCTGCCGCGCGTCAAGCTCGACGCCGCCGTCGGCCTGACGGCGCTGCTGCTGCTCGCGCTGATCAAGTGGTTCTGCGAGCGCATGGCCCGCGGCGCGACGAAGCCGCAGCGCAGGCGCATGTGGGAGATGTTCTGCTCACTGAGGATGACCTTTACTATCCTGCTGTACACTCTCGTTAGCTTTCTAGTCAACCGGGGGCTGGAGGAGGGCGAGCACCGGTTCCGGATCACGGGGACCCTGCCGAGGGGCTTCACCCACGCCGGACCGCCGAGCCTGAACCCCAAGCTCATCTCGGCGCTGCTTCCCGACCTCCCGGCCACCGTCATTATCCTCGTGATTGAGCATATCGCTATTGGCAAGTCGTTCGGTCGCATCAACAATTACACAGTCCAGCCCTCACAGGAACTCATTTCCATCGGTTGTACAAACCTCTTCGGCCCGTTCTTGGGAGCGTATTCTTCAACGGGGTCTTTTGGTGGCACCGCCATTCTCTCCAAAGCCGGCGTGAGAACCCCTCTTGCCGGCATCTTCAACGGTATCATCCTCCTTCTCGCCCTTTACGCCCTCACGTCGGTTCTGTACTTCATCCCGATGGCAAGTCTGGCCGCGCTCATCATCCACGCCGTAATCAACCTCATCACCTCCCCAGACCACATCTTCAAGTCCTGGCTTATGTCGCCGCCAGACGTGTTCATCTACTTCACCGGCGTCTTCGTCTCCGTCTTCACCAGCCTGGAGGACGGCATCTACGCCACCGTGGCCATGTCCGCGGCCCTGCTTCTCCTCCGCCTTGCCCGGGCGAAAGGCCGCTTTCTGGGCCGCGTGCGGACCTACCGGCATCCGGACCACGGCCCCGCCGACCAGACCGACTCGGATCGTCACTCTGTAAGCAGCTCGCAGACCCTCTCCCACCACAACCACACTCATCACCACTCTCCCCGCCTCCCTGAGAGAGAAGTCTTCCTCCCCCTCGACCGCGAAGACGGCACCAACCCGGCAGTCCACGTCGGCGAGCTCTACCCGGGCGTGTTCGCCTACCGCTTCACCGAGGGCTTGAACTACCTCAACCAGGCGCAGTACGTCGACCGCCTCGCGGAGCACGTCACGCGCTGCAGCCGCCGCACGCAGCCGCCGCAGTACGAGCACCCGGGCGACCGGCCCTGGAACGAGCCGGCATCCGCCGCCGACGCCGACTCCGAGTCCTCCAAGCCGCTGCTCAGGGCCGTCGTCCTCGACTGCTCCGCCGTGAACAACATGGACTCGGGCGCCGTCGAGGGCCTGATCGACCTCCGTGCCCAGCTCGACCGCTGGGCCGCGCCCGAGCCCGTCGAGTGGCACGTCGCGGGGCTCCAGAGCCGCTGGGCCCGCCGCGCGCTGTCCGTCTCGGGCTTCGGGTGTCCTGCCCCGGGGCGGAGTCTGGAGGGCTGGGAGCCCGTGTTCACGCTCGCCGAGCTGGCGGGCCGGCCGCCGCTGCTATGCGAAGTTCAGAGGCCCGCCGCGGTGAACGCGAAGGGTGCGTGTGTCTCCGAGAGCTCGTCGGCTTCAGCTTCTTGTGTAGAAGACGGCGGTCTCGGATGTAGTAAGGAGGGTGACGCCCGCTCGCTGGGTGCCGTCGCCGGGATCAACCGGCCCTTTTTCCATCTTGATTTGTCGTCTGCTGTTGAGAATGCCGTGAAGAGCGCCAAGCGTAAAGATCATGTTGTTAGCGCCCATGGATAGTTGGATTTTGGTTGAATTTGGGTTTCAGGAGTTCGGCGCGGTGATACCACGAGAGTAGAAGGCAGAGTCAATGGATCAAAAGCGATGTTTCAACTAGAGCTAGACAGACGTTTAGAATCATCCAACTTATTCTTATCGATCAATGCTTCCCAGAAGAATCTTCGTGGTTTTGGCGAGGCCCTTTTCCCCGATAGCCTTGAGCAGGAACTCGATTATTAGCTGGTTTGACTCAATCACCGAAGCGTCAGCCCCAAATCAAGTCATACTCGGATTTTATCATGCGGGATTCAGATTCCTCTCTCCTTCGCATATACCCAGCTCTCGCAGCTATCGTATCTATGCGAAAAGTCCTTGGGCCGCCTCGGCGCCGGCGCCGGCGTCTTGCGGCGCTCGACGTCCGCGGCCGACGAGTACAGCAGCGGCCGGCCCCTCGCCTCCTCCGTCGCGCTGATGTACGTGTTCCACGACGCGGCCACCATCTGCGTCCACGGGATGAAGGGCTCGCCGGCTTCGTACCGGTACTCCTCCCACTCGGACGGCTCGTGGCTCTCGGCCTCGGCCTCGTTGCGCAGACCCCCGCGGGGGCTGTAGAAGCCGTCGTAGCACTTCGTCGGCTCCTTGTCCGCCCGCAGGAAGCGCTTCTCAAAGGACCCTTCGTGGCACGGCATGCCGCCGACTTCCGCGTGCGTCCGCCCGGCCCAGAGCTTCACCAGCGCCGGCGACGCCGCGCGCCGCTCGAGGGAGGTGAGGTAGTGGCGGTTGGCGCTGTTGCTGGCGACCTGCCACTGCCACTGCGACGGCTCGGCGGCGACCTCGTCGAAGACGTCCTGGTAGTTGGCCGCGATGCAGGCCACCGCGACGAGCTGGTTCACGTCGGGCCGGCGCCAGGCCAGCTCGCGCAGAGTGTCCTCGGTGGGGAAGTGTGGCCACCAGAACAGCGTCGGAATTTCGTCGCCGTCCGTATCGGGGGTGACGCGCGAGAGGTCGTTGTTCATTATGAAGCGCGCGTTGACCGCCTGTCGGACGGGGTAGGCGTCGTTTTTGGTGAAGAGGTCGTCGAGGCAGGTGTCGAGCCACCGGGCGAAGGGGGTGTGGAAGTAGGCGCCACGGATGACGGAGGCGAGCTCGTTCGGGATGAGCACCGGGCGGCGGAGACGGAGGTACCGCTCGACGTTGCCGTTCCAGGCGGCCAGGTTGATGAGCACGTCTTTGTTCAGGGCGGGGAGGTCTCGGGGGAGCGGCATGTAGGTGAGGTTCTCGTGCTGGGTGGGCATCTTCTCGGTGCCGCGCGACGGGTAACCCGCCGGGCTGATGTTTTGGTCCTCCTGGATATCAAAGTAGTAGCGGTCGTCATCCGGGCCTCCGCAGATATACGTCTCCCGAACCTCTCGAGAGACGAGGGTGGAACGCACGGCGGCATCGTTGTTGAGACACGCCCCGGCCCTCGGGTTCTCCAGGTTCACCGTCCGTGTATAGTCATCCATGACAGCGTACCTCACAGGCTGGCTCACAATCGATTCGAAGATGGCCGTGGACCCGTTGTCTCGGGCTTCCTCGGCGATAGAGACGTCCGGTAGCAGGTCGAGCTCGCGGTAGAGGGCGTCGTAGCCCGCGACGGCACACGCGCGCCCGACATGATACCGCATGTCGGGGTACTTCTTTGCAAGCTCTCTATACGTTTCCTCGCTCGCAAGATCCGGGTGCCATATGCAGTACGGCTTCTCCTCATCGCGAGCCATCTCCGGTATCGTGTTGCTCATGATGAAGCGGGCGTTGCGAGCCCTGGTATACAGATCCCAACCTTCCTCGCCCCAGTCGCGCTCATGTGTCCTCCCAGCACACAGGTCGGTTACCTCGGTAGACCGGGCAAAGCCCTCATTGTGCCGGATACCGTTGACGACGTAGAACTTTGCGTAGTCTCGGAGGCTCTCGGGCAACTTCTGTCCTTGAAATGCAGCGTAGTTTTCCTCTTTACAGTAACGATCTTCTCTGTTGTACCTTGAGGTTCCGTACAATTTTCGCTCTCCAGGTTCTGGTTCCTCTTGTATGTCGGAGCTCGCTTCAAGTTCGGGCCGCCAGATGAACGTCGACCGGCGACTCGGGCGCATCAACTTTTGCTGTGGTAAAGTGGCGACGGGCCCGGTGGGAGGCCGCAAGCCAGGACCTTCTGCGGATGAGAAGCATCGAGTTGACGCGGGGCTCGCTCGCAAGGGAAATCTTGTAGACCCGGGATTTGCTGGCCTGGCCCCAATCAGAGATGGTCGCAGACGTCGAGTCGCAGAGAAGAGCATCGTGCCCTCTACAGCGGGGAGATTGAAGAAACAGGTCGTACGTAGTTTCAGCTGAGCGTGTGAGAAACTGTTGTTCGAGCGCCAGCGGCTGCTTTGAGTCTCAACTTCAATTCAATGTCGGTTCGGGGAGGTCGTCTTCTTATGGGGGACCAGACGAGAGGACGTCCCGGAAAATGCCGCCAAGGCAGATTAAGCTCTCCTCTCGTGGGCTTCTGTTGGTTGTTAGTGGATCGTCTGCCTTGCAAGGATCAATGAGGCAATTCAGGACCCCGGCAACCTGACCATCAGTGCCGGCGAGCCGGAGCCTACAGCTTTCCACAATGATCCACTAACAGTGAATGAGACCGTTCAGCATGTGATGTGGAGAGAACTTTCCTGGATCTATTCGTCATGTCATTACTTCGTGCTGCCATAGTCTATCAGTCTATATGTAACCCAGCTTTGCCCACCTAAACAACAGTGGTGAAGACCTGGAAGAGACCCTTGCTCTCCCACTTGGCCTCAACGCCAGGTGCGATAAAGTAGATGTGACCAGCCTTGACGTCGAACTTGTTCTCGTCCGCTTCCAAGACGCCCTCACCCCCCGTGACAATGGCAACAGCCGGGCCCTCGCCGGCTTTAATCACCTCCTCCGTGTTCTTCTCGTCCAACTCCGTCCTCAGCATGTCAAACTCGCTCAGCGGCGGGCGGTACACCACCGTCCGTCCGCGGGCACCGCGTGGGCTCTTCTCCGCCGGCAGCGAGACGTCCTCCTTGCTGTGCGCCTTGAACGTCAGCGTCTTGGAGAACAGGTCCACGTTGTCCCTGTCTCCGTGCGGGCAGAACCCGGTGTTGAGCACGTTGTTCGATCGTGCCATGCACTCGACGATGTCGCCGGAGAGGTACGCGTGGATGCCGTCGGCGGGAATGTACAGTGCCTCGCCAGCTTCCAGAACGAGGAAGTTCATGCACAGCAGCGCGACGAGCGTGCCCGGGTCGCCCTTGCCGTACTGCTCCTGTAGACGCGGCAGCAGCTGCAGGACGTAGGCGTTGCCGCCGAGCTCCTCGCGCGGGGTGTCGCCGAGGGCCTTGGCCGCCTTCTCGACGGCGGCCTCGTCGGCCAGCAGGATGCGGCGGGTGACCTCGCGCAGCGTCTCATCGGTCCAGGTGCGGGTGCCGTCAGGGATGAAGTCCCGCAGGGCGGGGATGTTGAAGATGGGCGAGATGTGGTCGAGGGGCTTGAAGCCGGCGAAGACCTCGAACTTGCCGAGGGCGACGGCGATCTCGGGCTTGTGGTTGGGGTCGGTGAAGTTGTCCGGGTCTTGCTCGTGGAGCTTGCTGGCGAGGGACTTGTTGGGGTGGATTTGAAGGGGCAGCGCCTTGCTGATGGAGAGGATCTGTCATGGGTAAGTATCACGATCTTCAAGCTGTGTGCTATAGTGAAGATGTTGACGCACCTTGGGCAGATACGGCAGCTGGCCGTCGAGCTCCTCAATGACCTTCTTCCCCAGCAACTTCTCCTTGTTCTTCTGCAGTACATCTCGCAGTGGTTCTCCTGTCTCGAGGACGCGAGCAGGGAAGTCGGGATAGTCGCCGAACCACATCTCTGAGTAGGCCTCGTCATCGTTGATTTTGAAGCCGGTGCCCGGTGTGTTCTCACATAGACGAGCCGCCAGAGACTCGCGGCCCTTCTTGCCCCAGTCGTAGTTGTTGCATGTTCCACTGAGCTGGAAAACGGTCTTTGGTGAACTCATGATGGTGGTTAGCTCAATATTCGAATAGTCAGTGCCTTTCGTGGTGGTTGTGTTCAGGCTGAATTAATGTAGGTGTTGACGAGCATAGAAAGACGGCATCGCGGGTTTTGTATCACGTCCACCACTTTATCTTATCTCTGGAAGCCTCGGAATAATCAGGTAAGAAGATGCCTTGTGTGCGATGATATGATGCCAGACGGGCCTTGAATTCCGGCAGAGTGACGTCGAGGCCGATTGACGCAAGAGGCTCGTCATAGACGAACGGGCGCATTGCGTCTCGGCGTCCCACAGCGCTGGAGCTCGGCGGGCCGTGGCAAACTGGGCCCGCTGTAAGTCTGTGGCAGGCGGAGCTCAGTGGGCGGGCCGCCTTCTTTCCGGGGGAGACCACGGCGCCTACGGGGTTCCGTCACCTCACCCGGTCCACCTCATCGCGATCCAGACCTGTGGATGCGGCTCAATCTCAACATCTCATGCCGAAGGGCTCCAGGGTGTGTTTACATTCGGTAGCTTCTTTTCACAATGTTTGTTGTCTACTAGTATTAGTGTTCTTCCGGGGCATTACACCAACGGGATTCATTGGTGAGAGCCCCGTGGGTTCCGTGTGGCTTCTCACCTCAACTCCTTCAATCAACTCATCTCACTTCAACAGTTCAAAGGAAGACCTTATCTGACTAATTGGGGTATTTCTAATATTCTTCTAGACTTTATTCGACTTGAGAAACTATTAACATATCATAAGGTGAAACAGCAATGAGTGAGATGTTGCCGCCCATAGTATGCACGCAGACATGGAAGAGACCCCTGTGACCCCCTCACCGATTCGTATTGAAGCTCACGATATTTGTAGACACGACGTTCCATCCGGCGACAACGACACAAGCATCGCGAACAAGCTCGTGTCCGTCAGCATGGAGCTGCCGACCGTTCGCTCCGATAGGGCTGGTTACCAACGGGGCGGCATGAGCTAGTCTTTTTACCCGTAATTTCACTGCAGCAAAGTGAGATCCTACCCAACCGAGAAAAGGGCGCTTGCTTGCTGTAAGATTGGCCTCACCGGGCAGGATGCGAAGCGAAGTTCCGAATCAAGTCAAGCCTCGGGCGCTTGTCTCTGCGGCGCAGTTTTATCAGGGAGACCAGACCGTGTGACTCTGCAAGAGACCAGGGGTTCAAGCGGCACGGTGAAATGAAATGGGGACGATGTAATGCTTCGAACACTATCGTCCTTATACAAATAGACTCGTGTGGCTTGTTCCAACGTCGGCTCTTGTGGCTCACTTATCTCTCTCACTCACTCACTCGCTCATTCGCTCACTCACAGGCTCACCCTCGTCATTCGTTCTTACTCCAGATAAGCAACATGAAGCCCATCACCACTTATACTCTGCTCGGATTGCCGTGCGCCACCACAGCCTTCGCGTTTGATGAGTGGGATCAGGAAAGAGAACTCCGCAGATCGAAGTGCGACGTGAGTCACCATCGTCATCCAAAGCGCCCAAGACTTTCGCCATGAGGCTTACCTTCTCGCCTTCATAGAACGGCTGCTTCTTCAGCAGCTTCCCGGGCGGCTCCTGCACCGACGACGCGGCGTGCATGTGCACCCAGCAGAAATACCGCGAGAGGTACTTTTGCTGCATGGCCGAGAAGTGCGAGATCGAAGTCTTGGAAGGTGAGCCGCTCTTTCTCCTCAACATCTACATGAGACCGTCCAACTCAACGTCACCAGACTCCATCGTGCGCCAGAGCCTGGGCTGCGAGACCAGAAACCTGCCTTTCACCTTCGACACCGAGGACGTCTGCGGCATCAAGCTCAGCACCAAGATCCCGCCGTACACCACCCAGACCGTTACCGTCGCTGCGCCAACCGTCACCGTCGGCGCCGTCACTGTTACTGCCGGGGGACAGGCGGACACCACGAGCGCCGCGGCGGCGGCTTCGGGCTCGGGTGTCGCGTCGTCCGGGGCCGGATCATTGGAGGCTTCATCTTCTGGCGCCGCTGGGGCTTCTTCCACGGGGCAGTCCGCGCCGACCGCTACGCCGGCCAGGGCTGGGTTGCTTGGCGTTGTGGCTGCTGCTGGTTTCGCGCTGATTCTTTGATGGTCACGAAAGACCCTGCCTGATGAATGTATGACCCGCGGACCTTTGGCAGCTCCTCGTTGCTTTGGCCAGTTCCCCTGATCGATTTAGAGCTCATCTTCGATTCTCATAGTCTCATAATGCTGCAAACACAGTAGAGACAGGCTTGTCAGTTCAGGCTTGTCATTTCAACTATACAAGAAGCACAAAACGCCCTGCCTAGTCTGAAAACATTAAGTTGCGTCACTCATCACACCGAATCTCGTAAAACTCCGACAGCTCGGCGAACCCCATCCCGGAGCCGGGGCGGATGCCGTCGTACTGGTACGCCACCGCCGCGCTCTCCTCCGACTTAGATCCGTCCCCGGCGCGATCCGGGCGGCCGCCGTCCTTGAGCCGGGACTTGCCCTTGCTCTTTCTGGACGACTTGGCCTTGCCCTTCCCCTTTGCCCTGCCCTTCCCGTGGCGTCCATCTCCGGTATCGTCGTCGACAGAGTCCTTGTCATTGCCGGGCGGTCCCTTAGAGGAGCGGTCATCCTGATCGGCGCGGGATTCACCACGCGCGGCGGAGAAAGCGACCACCGGTGCGGACATGGCGCTTGTCGTTGTTGTTGTTGCCGCCGCCGTTCTTCTGCTTGCCGCCGTTGCCCGCGTTGCCGTTGCCGGCGTTGGCGTTCTCCGCGCCGTCGGCTGCGTTACCAGCCTCCTCGTCGGCGTTGTTGTTCGCGTTGCCAGCATCGTCCTCTTCATCAGCGTTGTTGTTGTTGTTGTTCGCGTTGCCACCGTCGGCTTCCTCATCAGCGTTGTTGTTGTTGTTGGCATTGCCAGCATCAGCCTCCTCATCAGCGTTGCCGGCGTTGTCGTTGTTGTTCTCGTTGGCGTTTCCGCCGTCGGCCTCCTCTTCCGCGTTGTTGTTGTTACCGTTGCCAGCGTTCTTCTGGTTTCCGTTGTTGGCGTTCTCAGCGTTGCCGCCGGCTTCTTCCTCGTTATCGGCGTTGTTGTTTCCATTGTCAGCATTGTCGTTGTTGTTGCCACCGTTTCCGGCAGCCTCTTCCTCATCATCGGCATTATTGTTGTTGTTACCGGCGTTATTGTTGCCAGCGGCTTCTTCCTCGTCGTCGTTGGCATTGTTGTTGTTGTTGTTGTTTCCGTTGTTGGCATTGCCAGCGTTGCCGCCAGCGTTGGCCGTGCCGTTGTTGGCGACACCACCTCCGACGCCGGCTCCGGCTCCGGCGTTCTTGTTGCCGCTACCGTTGGCGGCATTATTGTTTTTGTTGCCACCGTTGGCCTCCTCGTCGGCGCTGCCGTTGTTCGCATTCTCAGCGTCACCGGCGCTGCCGTTGTTGCCACCGGCAGCCTCTTCCTCGTCGTCAGCGGCATTGTTGTTGTTGTTACCGTTGTTGCCACCCTTGGCCTGGGCGCCGCTGCCGCCGGCAGCGTTCTGCTGCCCGCCGCCGCCGCGCTTGCGCTTGCTCACTTGCGCGCCGGCCTCGAAGGGGTTGATGACACCGTCCCCGTTGAGGTCGTCCGGGTTGCCCGCGCTGGTCGGGGTCCCGTTCGGGTTGTTGCGGTCGAAGGTGCTCTGCAGCTGGGCGATGATGTCGCTTCCGCCGCCGTTGCCGTTGGCGCGGCGCTGGCGGGTCTGCTGGCGGAGGGCGTTGGAGGTGGATGAAGTCGCGGGCGCCGCGGCGGCGACGCCTGCGAGGAGGGCGAAGGCTGCGTGGGAGAACTTCATGGCTGCGGAGGAAGTGTGTAGGTGAAGGAAACTGGATGATATCGAAGGATATGCGGGATGAACAAAATGGTAAAGTAGAAGTGAAGAAGGAAAGACTGAAAACAGAAACTGACTACTGCCTGAGTAGTGAACAGAAAAGAATGAGACTGGCTCAGGTGAAGGAAAAGGGAAGGATAGAGTGATGTGATGCGATGTGAGGTGAGCAAGAGACTCTCTCAACTTTCCATCACGGCCAAGACTCGACCTTTATATCGTTCCCTTCCTCCCCTTTCCGGGCTGTCGTCCGTCATCTGTGCCCTGTCCGCACGCCATCCCTTCTCCTCAGCTGATCTCGTCCATTCAACCGTCAGCTTGCTTGCTGCTATGGTGCAGTTGGATGTGGAGTAGCATCATGTTCCATCAAAAAGCACGCCTTTCGCACCAATAACCCGCGATATTATCCCCGTGAAACAACTTACAGAATCCCGGTCAATGCTCTCCGGTACGGGGGGTGGCCCATACCAATAGCCCGGCACGTCGACCTGCAGTTCTTCCCAACTATCGCTTTCGCATTGTCAACGGCTTAGTTCAGACCGAAGAATTCCCCTCTTCTCAAGATCACCCATGTATCCCTACACCCAGCTCCCAAAATATCACAAGGGAAAGGGTGTCAAAAGGAGGGGCGGGGGAGTTAGGAAACTCCCAAAACAACAGCGACCCCACAAAAGTTTCGACGAGTCGCATCAGTCTCAGGAACCTCCGTCAGTCTCACGCCGGCAAGTCTTGGCTGGCACAGGAACATCACGTCGTCTTGCCTTTTTGAAGGGTCTTGGCATAGCTTTCGAAGCAAGAGACTGACGCGCAAGCTGCACCTTTCGACAGCGTTCTGGGTTGTTGTATCGGCAGTTTCCCTTTCGCTTTATGCCATCCGATGGCGAGTGACGTTTAGCAGGGAAAACGCCGTGTGTCAATTCCTGTAACCGGGAACTCAGCCGTCCTGAAACCGTGTCTGCGAGACGTGATGAACATGTCCCGGACGTAAATACGTACGTCGAACCGTCGATCACGTTCGAGGAAAAAGAGTACCACCGCCACAGGAGAGGCCAAAAATAAGCTTGAACCGACAGTGATGAACTTGCGAGCCACGGCTCCGGGCCCGGGAAGGGTGGGAGAGGATTGTGGGGGTTCTGCCGTCCTTTCTTCACTTACGCCCGCTCACCCACATGTGCTCCATCGCTCACCCACATCCTTATTCATGCAATGGCGATCGATCAATCCCATTGGAGCCCAACTCGAGGACGCGTTCCTGCGCGACGGCGCAGGCGGCAGATAAAGATAGCGCCTCCGTCACTGCAGTGAACTAAATCTGGAAGCAACTCCACGCATCGCGCTCTCTCGTCTCCGGTCTCAAAATAATGTCGATCGTCTCCTACGACTTCGGCTGATCACGTTCTCGGCGCGGCAGTTATGGTCGCGACCCTCGTTCATCCACCGCATTACGGTTACGAATAACCTTGAAAAGTGAGTAAAAACCTCAGGTCCAAGTGGCACGTAACATAGGTAAAATAGAATGTAGAGGAGCTATAGCTGCCCCTCCCATCTTTCATTGTCCTCATGGGATATTATGGAATAAATATTATACATCATAAAATAGTGGTTATGTATATCTTCATCGTCAAGTGCCGTGCGCGCGCCCTGCCTTATGCATAATCGCGGGCGCACGAGACACCGGGCCATCCCCCCTTTCCGTCCCACCTCGCTCACTCATTCACGACACGTGCAGAAACACCGCGACAGCTTAGAAGCTGTAGCACAGGTCCCAGAGGGGCACGCGGGTGCTGTACAGCTCCGCGCTCCACCACTTGGTCGCGAAGGCCGTCAGGTTGAAGTAGAAGTCGGTCGCGAACTCGACGCCGTTCTTCTCGGCGCAGACGAGCCCGTCCTTGGGCACCTCGGCGCTCATCTCGGTCGGCTTGGAGGTGAAGTTGCCGGCGATGCCGAGGTTCTGCTCGCCGCGCAGCTTGAAGACGTTGTCGAAGCCGGGCGTCGCCGTCAGGCCGGAGCTCAGGTCGACGAGGCCGCCGAGCAGCTTGACGGCCAGCTGCACCGTCAGGTCCGCCGACGCGTCGACGCGCACGTCGGCCGCCTCGGTGATGTTGGCGTAGCTGCTGTACTGCGGCTCCCAGCCCGTCGCGCCCGAGTTGGCCTGGTGCAGGAGGTCGAGGTGCACGTTGCCGGCGGGCAGGGCCACGCTCAGGCCGGCGGTGACGCCGACGGCGGCCGAGACGTCGAGGTCCAGGCCGACGGCGAAGGCGACTCCGGGACCGAGCTCGACGAGGCCGGGGACGGAGACGAGGGAGTAGGCGAGCGCGTCCGGGGCGTACTTGAGCTGGTGGGTGTAGGCGGCGGCGACGTCGACGGAGATGCCGACGGCCGAGTCGAAGGTGGTGTCGAGGTCGAAGTAGAGCGCCTCGAGCTTGAAGCCCCAGAAGTTGTACTTGAGGTACCCGGAGAAGGTGATGGTGGTGGAGAACCAGGCCTCGTCGGCGGTGATGTTGACGTACTGGCCGTCGCTGAAGAGCACGGTGTTGTCGGCGAGGCCCTCGGCGAAGCTGATGGAGGCGCTTCCGTCGAGGGTCAGGCGCTTGGAGAGGGTGGCGGCGGGCAGGGAGGAGAAGGACATCTCGCACTCGCCGGCGATGTTGGCCAGCTCCTCCTTGGAGGCGGCGACGGTGATGGAGAGGGCGTCCTTGTCGTGCTGGATGCCGGTGGCGAGGAAGAAGCCGCGCTCGAACTCGGCGTCGCAGTTGCCCAGGTGGTTGGTGATGAGGATGAAGCCCTCGTCGGACTCGGACCAGTCCTTGACGGCCTCGTCGAAGGCGTCGGCGTCGGAGAAGGAGACGGTGAGCTCGTCGTCGCCGCAGACGACCTCCTTGACGGCGTCGACCTGCTCGAGAACCACGGCAGGGTTGTTGAGGGCGAGCGTCATGTTGATAGAGCCCTGCTCCTCGGCCTCGGTGGCCGAGTAGTAGAGCGAGATGTTCTTGGCCGGGACGATGTTGATGGGGTCCTTGGTGTCGACGCCGGGGGCGACGGTCGGGCCAAAGGTGTGCGTCGTGTTCTCGGCGGGACGGAGGGTCTCGGGCTTGACGGCCGGGTGCTCGAAGGCCGGGACCTCCTTCACGGTCGGGTAGTCCTCGACGACGTGAGCGACCTGGGCGGTGAACTTGCCCGTGGGCTCCGCGGTCGCGACGGTCGAGAGGGTGGACGTAGGGTCCGACAGGGTCTCGTAGATGGGGAAGTTCTCGGGCTCCTGCTCGGGCATCTCGACCACGATGTAGGTGACGCGCTTCACCCCATCGGCGGAGCATCCGCACCCCTCGGCGTGGGCGGCGGCGCCGGAGGCGAAGAGGAGGGCCGCCAGGAGGCGGCCGGCAAGAGTTGAGCGAACCATTATTATGAGTAAGTCAAAACAGAAGGGTATCAAAAAACTAAGAAGGACTTGAAAGATCGTGTGGTTGCGGATGAGTCGCTAACGAGGGTATAAGGTATTAAGGAGAGGACGCTCAAAGACGTGAGCTGGGTTGACCAAGGAGGGGATCGAGTCAAAGAACGACTGACTGGGCGAGGGCGAGATCACCAACGGAACAGGTGCTGCTGCTGCTGCTGCTGCTGAATCCTCTCGGCATCGAGGGGAGAGGCGTGGCTACTAGGCCTTATATGAGCATCGTGCTCGTCTAGTCCTGCAGGCTACCCGTCTTCCCCCCATGTCATGCAGTCTCCTCGATGGCCTCGAGGCCATTCCTCTTTCAGGAGATAAACACATGGGATGTGAGATTGGTGCGGCCGCTAATGGCTCATGTGCCGACGGCAAGAGGGAACGGCTGCTGTCACGGAGCCCATCACTGGACGGGGCGCAGATAGAGAGGGAGAGGAAAGCGCGGCAGCAAATGGCGTGATGCCTATCCGGGCGAGGAGTCTATCTGGCATGCCTGACATGGGTGTTCAGGGCAGGATGGAGGGTCATTGGGAGGATGGAAAGGGAAAGGCGGCACGATGCGACGCTGCCGAGCATCGGCAGCTGTTGGATGCGGTTCTTGGTGATGGTTCTTTGGCCGGTGGTGATGGGCGCAGGGTCGAGGGCTGTCGGATGATGGCCGCTCACGGAGAAGGGTGCCGTCTTGTCGACGGGGGTTACGACGGCCCTGAACGCGCATGTGCCATGTGAACCTCCTCCAAGAAATCCGTGCCACCGCCAAAAAGAGCCGTTTGGGACTAGAGAGCACAAGAGTCGGCGATGGAGTCCGCAATCGATACGCCGTCAGGTAGAATCAGGTGGGAGGACAATATGCCCCCGGACGTCGTCCTGCGAGAAATGATTGGCCTGTCGTGCCAGACTGTCATCGGATAGTCCCCTATCGAAAGGCTCCATCGTCCATCACAACGGGGATTCCCGTCCATCTGGGCGCCGTGGGAATGGATCGTGGTCAACCTGTTACCAATTTTTTTTTTTTTTCCCCTTCTCAACACCATCATCGGTGGAGGCAAAAACGCACATTTCAACTCAATTCCAGCCACATTGTCAGTGTCTACTATACACTGCTACACATTCGCAAAAACCAGGGATCGTGGTCAACTAAGCTCCCTTGGTTGGTGTTGATGTCGTTATGATGAGGAAACCCCTGTTATTGCACTCAACACTAAGACCAATAAGGACCCGTACGTCCGCGGCGACCTCCCCATTGGGTGTATCCCCCCTGTCGTCCTCTCTCTCTTTTGGGCTCTCTATGCTGACCGAAGGCCCCAATGGCGGGTCAGTATCGCCGTTTCTTGAGAGTCCTGAGATCGCGACAAGGAGCCGCCCCTGAAGGACACATGCGCGGCAAGGGGGGTTGACTGTCCATCGACTCCACCAACTGTCCATTCATGGTGTTTAGGCCGCCTCTTAATTCATTTTGGGCGTCCGAGTGCCTGTTCCTGTTGTTGTTGTTAACACACATAGACGGACCACGGCACATGCTGCACTGCACAGCAAAAAAGGGGAGACTTTCGGGGGAATTTCATGCTGTCTGGCTCTCGCCATTGGCTACGGCGGCAAACAGGCGGGGCTCAGGGTGCCATTGGTGGGGTTTTATTGGCTGCGGCTCATTTCCCGCCGTTACGCCAGTGCGGCTGTCGTTTATTGTTTCTCACTAAAGTCACTCACTCACTCATCTCATCACTCACTTATTCCACTCACTCACTCTCTCTCTCACTCACTCAACCACTCACTCTTCACTTTCGTACCCACGAAACGAACTTTCACGACTCAGGACCCCAGATCACGAGCTACTCGCTCTCGCATTACTCGCAATCTACCACGCCGATTGAGGAAATAAAATCAAAAAGCTCGCCGGCCTCTTCCGAGGCATCCCTGCCACGGCCCGCAAAATAAAGCCAAGGAACCGTGGAGAAGGGCATCGCCCGTGGTTTGCGTCTGGAGTCCTGGACCATCCCTTGGCTTACTTGACGGACTCTTGCTCCATTTCATTTCGTTTCTTGCTCTCGCCATCTAATGCTTCAAATGCTTCATCTCCTCACTCTCGATCCTCCTACGAGACCATCACGGGACTCTGATCTGTCACCCCACGTTGCAGCATCCCATCACTCCGGTGGCAGCGTCACATCACCCTGAAGGGTCCATTCATCATGCCGATGTAAACGCAGTATGTCCAATTGCTCAAGATCGGCCGTAAAAGAGGCCTCGACTTCGCTCATTCATCGATGTCTATCTACGAAAAGAGACGGAGGTCGAGGCCGGGGGTGAATTTGCTGTGTACAACAAAAAAAGGTTTGTACATAATATGTACATGAAAAATTGCTTCTCAAATCAAGCCCAATCCTTTCCACCCTGGGTTTTTTTTTTCTACTCTTTTTCTTCGAGAGTCGCTTCTTCTTTGCATTGTCCCGTTGGCGCGTGACTCTCTTCCACCCTCATCTCTCTGGGTGAGGCCAGGTTTAACCCTGAGATGCCTCCCCACACCTCATCACCGACCGTTTATGCGGTCACGTAGACGGTGTGGATGGTCGTGCGGGTGTTGCACGGCTTGCCGCCGGGGCGCGTGGCACCGTTGGTGGGACGGGGGCCCTGGCCGAAGCCGCCGCGGCCGCGGGTGCGAGTGCGGTTCTTCTTGGTGCGGGTCTTGGACGGGCCGGCGGAGGGCGCCTTGGTGACCTCGGGGAGCTGGTCGGCGACGGTGGTCGCGGGAGCAGTCGCGGAGGGCGCGGCGGAGCCCTCGGAGATGGTCTCGAAGATGGGCTCGGGGGCGCCGGGGGGAGCAGAGAAGGAGGACGACGCGGCGGGGGTCTCGGCGGGCGCGGAGGGAGCCTCGGGGGTGGGCTCAACCGCGGGGACGGAAGCGGCCGGGGCAGAGGCAGCAGGGACAGAGGCGGCGGGCACGCTGGAGCTGGGGGTCACGACGCCGGAGATGGTCTCGAAAATGGGCTCGGGGGCGGTGCCGGCGGGGAAGGTCGGGTCAGCGGCGCCGGAGGAGGCGACGGCCTCGACGGCCTCGGTGGTGGACGGCGCGGCGGCGGCGGCGGAGGTGGCGACGGCAGAGGAAGCCGGGGCGGAGGGAGCGGGGGCAGAGCCGGAGCCGGCGCCGCCAGCCATGCAGGCGAAGGACATCTTGGAGACCTCGGAGCCGCGCTGGGGGCCGTCGAGCTTCCAGTCCATGGTGACGTAGGGCCAGCAGATGCGGCCGTCGGGCATGGTGACCATGTCGCCGGCGACGTAGGTGTCGTCCGAGGAGACGACGTCGCCGAGCTTCTTGCCGTCGCTGCCGACCATCTGGAACTTGGTGCCGGCGAACTTGCCGCGGCAGCCCATGGCGTCGAAGTCGCAGATGGGGTCGGAGATCTCCTCCCAGGTGACGAGGGCGCGCGAGGCGTCGAAGGCGGCGGCGTGGGCGTTGGAGCAGTCGTTGGCGCCCGAAGTGACCCAGTTGATCTGCTTGTCGCCGTCCGCGGCGCCGACCTCGGAGGTGGCCTGCTCGCCGACGATGGTGTTCTTGTCCGAGAAGAGGGCGATGGCGACGTTGCGGTTGTTGGTGCGGTTGACGGACTTGGTGTAGCCCTGGCCCATCCAGTCGTTGAGCGTCAGGTCCTTGGCGCCGCGGGAGACCCAGGAGAAGATGTACGAGTCGGCGCCGATGAAGCGGGCCATGGAGCTGTAGGAGCCGGACATGCCGCCCATGGCCTCGTTGGCGCCGCCGTTGATGACGTGCTCGTTGGAGACCTTGACGCCGTTGTTGCCCATGCCCTGGGTCTTGGTGTTGAGCCAGATGGCACCCTGGTCCTCGGCGCAGAGGGAGGCGAAGGGGGCCTCGTCGGCCTCCTCGAAGGCGATACCGGTGTTGTGGGAGCAGCCCCAGCTGGAGGAGGCGCCGGGGATGTTGGTCAGCTTACCGGTGGTGTCGACGTAGCGGATGGCGTCGCCGAAGTGGCCGGTGGCGGAGCCCTCGTAGGCGGTGACGACGATGTAGGCGGCGTAGTAGCCGGCCTTCTCGGAGAAGACGAGGTCACCGTTGATGTCGGGGGAGGCCATGGCCTGGCCCTGGTCGACGCCGGGGCCGCCGAGGAAGGTCTTGAAGGTCTGCTTGCCGTCGGTGTAGCGGTAGATGACGGCGACGGGGTCCTTGACGCCGGAGATGGCCTCGTTGGTCATCACGGCGAAACCGTCGTTGTGGGCGACGAGACCGCCGGCCTCCTTGCCGCCGGCGATGGTGATGGCATCACCCTTGGCGGCGAAGGTGGTCGGGTCGACCGGCTGGACGTGGACGCCCGTCTCGGAGGCATCGAGGTAGGCGAGGTAGGCCAACTTTCCGTCGGGGGAAACGGCGAAGGGGGTGCGGCGGTGGTGGGGGTAGCCGGTCCAGTAGGCCTCCTTGATGGGGTTGAAGGCCTTGGAGAGGGTCACGGAGTCGACGTGCTTCTCGAGGGAAGAGGTCGTCAGCTGGCCGACGGCCACGGCCGCGAGGCCGAGCATGGAGAGGAAACGCATGTTGCTTGTGGTGGAAAAGCCGGGAGACTCTCAGAGCTGCCCAAGGTGATAGAAATGAATGAAAATCGGTCGGATTTCGGTTCTTGTCTGTGTAGACGTGATTTCGCTTTTGGTGTTTGCTTGTACGTTTCGTTTGGTTCTTTGTGTGTTTGGCAGGACTGAGGCCTAGCCTGAATGAATGAATGAACGAACCAACGAGCGTCGAAAGAAAAAAGAGTGTCGGTTGGGCAAGGTGATGGTCAACAATCCCTTGAAGCAGAAAAGAAGAGAAAGAAGCCTCACAACGGGGAGGAGGCGTGGTGTTGAGCTGCATTTAAGAACGATCGTCTCGAGATGGAGCCCGCCCCCCTACTCCCTCCTCGCTTCAGCCCATCGACAACTCCCAAGATCCTCACTATGGCATCCCATCCCGCAAGGGGTGGGTGGAGGGGGGCCACAGGCACAGACTGGTAGGGATGGATGCCGCGGACCGCTGCGTCGGACAGACTCGACGACAGTGACAAGGTCCCGGGCAAGGTCACAGCAAGGGCCCAACACCATCGCCTTCGCGTAGAGTGCAGGTCGACATTGTCTGCGCAGCATAGCACGATCCTGGGCTGGTCAAATCTCCCTGGCCGTTTCACCACAGCAAACGCGGCGGAGGACGCAATTTCGACGACCCCCACCGACGGCCCGGGGGTTCGCTTTTTGGCCCTGGGCGCTGGATAACCGAGAGTCGCCCATGTTTGACTTGACCATCTTGTCTGTCTGTCTGCTGCATGGAAAGCAAGGGTTGGTTCGTTCGGGTAAGAACGTCAGGTGGTTCTGCTGACACGGATGTTGGCGTTGGCGCTGGCAGTTGACAGCTCAATGCCGACTATTGTTCTCTTGTGCAACATCGCGATTGATGTCACGAACCACTTGCTGACCTCATGGCCACTCTGTGTTAAACTTTGGCTGTTTCTCTGGCCCCGACGGCTGTCTCGTTTCCTGCCAACCGGGTCTGGGCTCTGTGAGGACAGGGAGAATGGCGGCAATTAGAGTTGCGCTGGAGTTGGTTGCATCGCGGCATTGCATTGCACATCATCGCATCACTGGACGGCCAGAACCTTAGCACCCGATCTTATTCCTCAACATCAGACGACGGGCTCGGAGAACAGGTACAGGGCTTTCTCTGACACGGGCACTCTAGGGCAGCCAGGGCTCTCTCTCTCTCTCTCTCTCTCCTATACCTCCTCGCTTTCTGTCTCTCACAGACTCCAACACACCAAGAACTTGGGAAGAGCCTTAACGCGGACGAAAAGCCGCTGACGCCTCTCTCCCGTTCCTCCTTAATTCACGTCAAACGGCGGAGGTGGAGATGAGTCCGGGCCATTCCCACCAATGGCTCACCCCAGCATTCGGGTCTCGTTTCAAGCCCCGGTCCGCCTGTTCTCTCTGTAGGCTTTGACGCTGTCCCTTAAACTCCTCACAGCCTAGCCTTGTTTTCTAGCTGTTGTTCTGGTACTGACGCCGCGTCGTTCAGCTCTGTTTTCTCCCCTTTCGAAGATCTCAGGAACGTCCCGAGAATCCGGGGGAGGTGGCAGATCGGAACACCAAGGAAGACGAAGACATTCTTCTCATCATTGAAGGCCATTAAAATGTCTAAAGAATTACACGCCACGCTTAGTATTGTTTACACATCATGTCATTTTGCAGCTCCTCGATCCTCCTTTCCCCCTCCCTGTTCCCCCTTGTCAGCGCCACCCCGCCCCGGGGTCGCCTAGGCCGTCGAAGCCTTACCGAGTCGCTGCTTGATTGACGGTTCGTTACGATCGCTATGCGAGTTGGGGCGGAATCATTGGTGAAATTTCTTTTTTGTTCTTTCGTTTAAGCTACGCGACCTGATCGCAATGAGGCACGACGTCAACTCGCTATTGCTGACGCGACGGATATTCTTCGCATTGCTTTTCAGGATGAAGCCTCCAAGAGTCCGAGCCTGTTGGCACCTATGGGGAGACAAATCCCGCGTATCGTCGTATCATCGTGTAAGTGGTACTTCTCAGACTGCTAAGCGCCAGCAACAAAACACCGCCGCCACTCTTTCATCTATCACCAGCGTACGCAAGCCCTCGAAGCGACCCCAGATTCTTAGCATTGATCCGATCCCAACAATCACAACCCACGGACTCGAGACCAATGGACTGGACAAGCCCAAAAACTCCCGAGCCGTTCTTTTTTGTGATCCATCTCGTGGGGTAATCCTGCAGGTAGCCGCCCCGAGTCCAGCCAACTGACGCTACGGAAACCACGGAGTAATAACAACCACGCTCTGCAAATTACAACTCGGAGAAAACAAGGCCATTTGACAACCTTCCGATCATTCGGAGGAGGAGGAATAGAGTGAGGGGGCAATCCCAACACTCAAAAAATGAAATTCCCCGAAAATCTAGACCGTCCCAAAGACTGCCAACACGCAGGGCATTCGTCGCCAAGAGCCACAGCCCTTCATCGTCTCTCGTCCTTCAGAAAAAGGATTTCCCAGACGAACCCCTGCTCCGCTTCTGCCCTGCATGGGACCTGCCTGCAGCCTCATCCCATCTTGCCCCTGACGCTAGTCCCGAAATCATTTCGAACAGAGAATAAATTCCCGCCAAGCGAGGCTCCAGTTTCTCTCTCTCCACCACCGACGTACGTCTCCGTGGCACTCCTTTTCCGGAGGCAGGCCTTGGCGAAGGTGTACGGTTGAGCGGCTGCGAGAATCGAATCCGACCTGTGAGCAACGAGGCGAGACGAGACGAGGGGAGCATCCGGGGAACGCCAATCGCCCGCCTGCGTAGCATCCGGTCGATCTGTCGCTCGCTGCAATGCCGAAGCTTTTCGTCTGGACTCTGCTGTGCTATATCACCGCCCGGCCAGCTATGATCTTCGGCAAGGGAGCCAAACCCTACGATGGCGGGGTCTGCTGGTCGTTTTCCGCGCTGACTGACCGACTGACATTGCCCCTCGTCTCCGTCCAAGATAATGCCCGGCTGTTTCGTGCCGAGCGGCGGAAACCCCGGGAGCCGGACGTCACGGGAGGTCAGAGGCGCAATCTCACCACCAGACACCAACTCTGTCCATCCCAACCACGCAATCTTAGGAAACATATCACACTTTTCCCTTCAACATGGGAGACTTTCATTAAACTAGATATTGCCATTGTCGTAAGCCGCAGAGGATGAAGGAGGCCATCGACTCGCTCGGGATGCAAAAGCAAACTCCTTCGTCCGTCCTGGACCTGCTGTTTACGTACGGCGAGGAAAGTCTCCCCGCAGACTCGCAGCCCTCTTCCTCTAACCGAGACGCAAACAAACCCGTCAGCCCCCCGGGCGGTGTGGGAACGGGACTCCAATCATGCCGCTCATCACGTTTCTCCCGAAATGAAGAGACGTGTTGATGGTCAAGGCCGCTGCGAGAAGCCGGGATATCGGGGCTTCGTCTAGACGCTCCTTGATGCTGTGGCGAGGAGTGACGAGTCGGCGACTCTCAACGGACTTCCAGTCCGCCTCGTACAGCGCATGCATGGAAATCCTCCGCCGCTCCGCGCTCCGCGGAATGACCTCGCCTGACCCCGCGCTTCCGACCTCGTTTCTTCGACCAGGTTGACAGGCTGGCGGCGCTTCGTCATCATCTCTCAGAAAGGATCCTCGAACAGCTGCCTCCAAGCTCTTGCAAAGCTGCAACAGAGATTCACGCCAGCAATCTCCAACTATTAGATCAGCTTTTGGGAAGAAATGAACACGGGGTCGCCGCGTGTATGCCCTGCGAACCAGTCACTCGCAGTTCTCGCTCACACAGAGACAACGACACGACATGATCGCCCCGGCACTGTCCCACGAGTCTCTTCCAGATGACCGGTAGTCAGTCCTCAACAAATCTTCTGTTCTAGCTGTCCCAGCGTTCAACTTACAGTAGCTCTCAGAAGCTCCATAAGTTCCGGAGGGGTCGCATTGCCCCGTTGATAGCCCAGATCGTCATGAGGCCCTCTTCACCGAGACGGGGGCAGACGACGTCTCTTAATATCCCACTTCCAAATTTCACTGACTTGTATGTTCTCCTTAGCAGCAGCAGCTAGCAGTAGTAGTAGTAGTAGTAGCAGTAGTATTTATTAACGCTATCAGAAGGCCGCACAGAGTAGTCTTCTCTTTGACTCGGCGTCTCTGGTGCTTTTCCCATTGGACAACCCACCTGAGTCGCATGCGCTCCCATCGTACTTGTTGTGGAACTAGAGATCGAGCCGAAGCCCCCAAGGCGTATCTATGCCGGCAGCATCTAGCTCCCTTTCTGTATAACTTTGATGCCACTCAATTCTTCATCCTTCATCGCCGTCGCTTGTCGTCGTCGTCGTATCCCTGGCTTATACCACGACGCCGACGTTTCTTGCCGATTGTAAGGATGTAGATGACACCGGAACGATACGTCTTAGTAGGAAGAGACTGGGGCACCCAGATCTCGGGCATTTCCAAGCGACGAAACGCGACTCTAGGTGGTTTGTCGGGTCATAAACGATGATGATCAGCCATTTATTATATATGCTCCTGAACCCCATTAAACAAACAATCACATCGCTTCATCACACCCACCAAGACCACCACCATCACATCACCCCATACAGAACGCAAACCCAAGAACCAAAGCAGCAACCAAAACACCCCTCCCAACTCCCGCCCTCCCGCACCCGCTGCCCCCCTCATCCCCGTTGTCCCCCCCAACGTCCCCCCTCTCCTTCGCTCTTGGACACACGATCCTAACCTGCGGCTCGACATCCCTCGTCGCATTCCGATCCCTCGCCCCGAAAGCAATGATAAGCGGCGCGACATACCCCCTCGCCAGCTGCAAACTCCTCTCACTATCCTCATCACCAGGCGCGCTGCCCCACCCCAACACCTGCACGCCCTTCCTCTCGCCCACCCCGGAGTCCCCGGCCCGCCAGCCGGCCATGTCGTCCTCAGCCGTGATCGAGCCCGTCCCGACCGTGCCCCAGCTGTCGCAGTTCCTCACCATCGAGAACGGGCACGCGCCGCCGTAGTCCCGGTCCGTGCTCGACCAGGCCCTCGCCACGGACTGGCGTATCCAGCGGAGGCACTGGTCGTCCCACCACCCGCCGCAGCTCCCGTCGTCGCTCGCCAGGCGCCGCATGAAGGTCGAGTTCGCCCTCAGCTCCATCTGCGAGTAGCAGATCCGCCAGCTCTCATGCAGATCCCACCTCCCGTCGCTTCCCCCCAGAAGCCCGCCGGGCGGGTTGAGCGTGACCCGCAGCCCGGCGATGTGCCTCCCACGGTCCGCGGCGGCGGCCTGGTTCTCCAGGGCCTTCTCGAGGGGGATGCCGTTCTGCACGGCGACGGAGACGGACCAGCCGTCGATCATGCGCCCCGGGTACGGCTGCGAGACGTCGGGCCCGTCGAAGGGGTACGCGGCCGAGTAGTCCGGGTCCGTGAAGTAGGACGCCCAGTCCGGGCCGTCGATGTAGTACGGCCCGTTGGTGTTGCGCGTCACGCGGGTGACGGCGTCCTGCGACTGGGCCGCGGCGAGGGGTGGGAGTGCCGCCGCTAGGAGGGCGAGGATCTTGGGTGGCGGCGGCATGGCGGATGGGTGGAGGAAGATGTCGGCCTTTGGAGAAAGGTATGTCTGTTGTGGTGTTGTGTGAGCAAGCTAGGGAGCTCGAGCCGAGTAGCAAGACCCCTGACTTCAAGGAAAGACCAGAGACTTGACAGAAGATGTAAGACGCCCGTCTTGCCAGCTTTAAATGCTTCTTGTGCTGGAAACCTACCCTAGAGGTTGTCTTGCACCTCGTATCCCTCTCCGAGCGATGATGAAGGCCAAGATCCCACGCCGCCCCGCGGAAACGCGACGACCACTCGCCAGGCACTCGCCCGACGAGTGCCTATTCAGCCAGGTTCCATTCAACCAGAACCACATACCGACCTCTCGGGTCGTCCTGTGACCTGAACCAGGCAAACAGATGCCTACCCGGCAGGCATGCAGATGTGGTTGGGAAGAGCTTCGCTGCCCCACAGCCGTGTAGATCTCGGAGGATTCCAAGTGACAAGACGACAAGTCCCAAGACGCCGCGCCGATCCGTAACCTTGTTGAGACGATTTAGTTGCTTGTCGGGCAAAGCCAGCGTCGCGGCCTTGAACCAATCAACAAGACCTACATCGTTAATGGTCGACCAAGTAATAATGTTCTTTCTTCCTTGGCCGTGCGCCCGACTGATATTGTTATAACACGTCGAGAGGCGTCGTGTATCCTGCCGTCTGACATCACTGATCATTCCCGTCGAGAGATCTTGACGGAATAATCAATGCAATTTAGACAAAACTATAAGTATCCAGCTATCTACCGAATCCGGCTCGAGCAGCTCGCTCGCTACAAAATCTCCCGGATCGTCATTGCCATCGGCCGGGCAAAACACCAGTTGGTTGGAAGGGCCCCAGGAGGATAATTTGGCCCTATATTAGCGACCTGTCTCTTTTATGTCCCTTCGATGCCCGCCTCATCATCGTCCTTCGTCGCCGTCGCTGGTCGTCGTTGTCGTATCCCTGGCGTGTACCACCACGCCGACGTTTCGTTGAGAGAAAAGCTCGAAAATCGCAAAATCAACAACCCCCTCTGCACCAGCTCTCACATCACCACGGTATGCGGCTCCCACTCCGCGCAATAGCGCTTCCTCCAGAGCCAGGCCATTTGGTACGGCCGCGCATCAATCGTCCGACTACCGAAGGACGGCGGGTGCGCCGAGAACTTGCCGCCGGCCTCCATGACGTCGTCGACGACGGAATGGCTCGACAACATGACGGCCCAGTCCAAGGCCGTCGGCGGCACGACGTTCCCGAAGTTGGTGCTGAGGCCGGCCGGACGCCTCTGCGAGGCACCGAGGCGCGTCGGCATGCGCAGCTGGCCCGGTTGCTTCAACAAAATCTTGACGATCTCGCACCGCTTCGCCTCTATCCCCCGGCGTATCATGTCGGTCTGGCCAATTTTGGTGGCGAGAGAGACATCCTCGGTGCGCAGGTCCGCGTGGATGCGGGAGTGGTTATGAATCTCGTACCGCTCCTGCATCATCGGGAAGGCACAGGCGGGAAATTCGTACTCTGGCGTCCAGTGCTCGACGCAGTCCGCCAGGCCGACGATCTCGCGCCGCCTGTTGCGGTCGATGAGCTCGACCATCGACTGCCAGGAGCCGACGCCCGGGTTTCTGAGCAGCATGTCGGTGAGTTGCTTGTTCGTGTAGAGAGCCCCGAGGGCAACTTCAAGCGGCGTCATGATGCTGTCGGCTTCGGGGGGCGGGTTGACGGCACCGTACTGGATAAGCAACCGGATGGCGGTCGTGTCGAGCCAGAAGGCGGCGTAGTGAAGGGGCGCAAAGCCCTCGCTGTCGGCCATGTTCGGGTCGGCACCGTGGTTCAGGAGCCACTCGACCAGCCGCGGCCGGTAAAAGTTTGCCTCGCCGGACGCGTGCTGGAAGCGGTGGCTCAGGAGGGCGATCAAGGGCGTGATGCCATACGGGGTCATCCGGTTGTTGACCTGCTCGGCAACCTCGCCGCAGGCGTCCCACATGGCCTGCGGAATCCGCTCGTCGTCAACCAGCGGCTGCAAGAAGAAGAGCTCGAATGGCGTGTAAGCGGATACGGCTGCTGCGAGTCCTCTGGTTCGACCGTCTCTGGCAATTCGTTCGTGGGACCAATACGTTGCATCAATCTTGGCCGCACATTGTGCTAGAGGATTGCCCATCGTAACGTTGTGTCTGCGTTGAAGAGCTGCCTGGCCGCCATGTTGGAATAAGGCGTCCATCGACTTGAGGATCGCACCGCCAATGACCGGCCCATTTCGAGCCATTGGGTGTCTGGTAAGGTACTCCGGAAGAAACAGGTCGTGCAACGGCGATGTTTGATAGTAGTTTCCGGTGTAAGGAGTGTCCAACTCCCCAAGAACGTGGTCGGTCCCAAGGGGGTTCGCGCCGCACGTCAGAAGTGTCTGGACATGCAGGTAGTTGAGCTGTCGGCATGCCAGATTCAGAGCCGTCTGGGGAGGCACGGAGATAAGCGCCCTCGTGTCTGGCTGCTGGATGAGCGAGGCACGCTGCCAGCCGCCCGCCGTGGGCTCGTTCACGTCGATTCTCCGAGCAAGTTCGGAAACGACATCCCGACAGTCGATCCGGCGCAGGCAGACGGCATGTAAGGCGTTAAGGCCAACCTCGACTGGCGTGTGCACGTTGACGCCGGCTTGAATCAGTCTGAGGAGCATCGTTCGTGAGATGGCGTGGTGCGTGAGAGGAGTTTGCCTGCCGTGGATGGTCGTGCCGCCCTGGTCGAGAGTTGCGCCGCGTTCCATCAAAGGGCCGATCAGTTCGACGTAGTCTCTTGCAACGGCGAGGCCGAGAAGCTTTTCTGCCGGGTCTGCGATGATGCCGTTGAATTCGGGTGGAAGGTGGGCCAAGATTGCAAGCGCTATGTCTGACTGCTTCCGCGGTAAAGCCAAGCAACAGTGAAGAGGCGTGGCGCGTCGCCCTTCCGTCTGGAAATCGTCGTTCAGCAATGTGGTCGGGCTGTTCACGAAAGAGCTCCCAAGTGCGACGGGCCATCTTTCATCAACACCAGTGTAGGCGCCGTGTGCCAAGAGCAAGTTTAAGGCTTGCAAGTTGCCGTTCATGATAGCGGTGAGTAGTGGCGTAAAGTTGTAACCCGGAACATAGTTCGGATTGGAGTTCGGGTGCCTCAAGGCTTGTTCAAGCAGTCCGACATTGCCTCTCACAGTCGCGAAGTGAACAGCCTTCGGGGTTTCGCTCAACGCGTCCCAGCGAAGGGCAATGTCGCGAATCGTGCCGTAGAAGTATTTGTTTACCATACCGGCCGTCAGCATGTGCATCGTTGGGAAATTCTGAACCATGTAATCCGTCACTTCGACGACTCCGGCTTCAACCTGGTCGTCGGGAAGGACACCGTCCGTGTCTTGCAATATTGCGGGCTGTTGTCTGATGTGCCGGCCAAGTTCTTCTGCGATCAGGATGTACAATTCGGCAGGAAATCCGGATATCCGAAAATCTCCAAGGGCGCCACCGAGCCCTTGGACTCTCTCCATTGATAATCCTGACATCGCGTTGGTGTGGTTGTCTTGGGTAGGTGATGTCTTGGCGAGTATTCGCGACGACGATATCTTCGCGACGACGACGCCTTCCTGATTTGGAAAGAAGGGGTGGCGGTGATGAATACGCTGGAGTATCGCTGTGTGTCCATTGGTATTAGACAGCGAAAGTGCAACAAGTCAGTCAAGCAGACAGAGCCAATATTATACTTGCTGTTCGTTGGGTATTCAGGAATCGCGCTGGACAAGACCAAAGCATTGTACTACAAGGATGCTATTGTGCTGACCCGAAATAGTTTCTCGGAGTAGTTTTGATCAAAGAACGCCTCGTCCGATATTGACGGCGTAATTCATTTCTAGGCTGCGTGAACTGGATCATGGCTGGCGGTGTACTCGCACCGCAGCGGATAGCGACATGGTGTCTCTTGCATCATATCATCATTGTTCTTTTTCTTTCTTCGTCTCTTTGAACATTTTCCCTCCTCCTACCTCGACTTCTTAGACGAGGGTTCATTTACCACTTGGCGTCCTTGCTGGCAAGGAAGCCCTTGAGGATGCCGACAATCTTCTCGAGAGCGGCCAGGTAGACGCGGAGCTCAGCGGCGACCTTGTCCTGGTCGGAGCCCAGCTTGGCGTAGAAGTCCTTGCGGTAGGGGCAGGCGCTCATGGCAGCGCTGAAGATGGGCTTCACGAGGAAGCTGTGGTGGGGCTTGAGAGTGGTCGAGTAGGCGTTGCGGAACGAGTCGGAGAGCTCCTCGGACTCCTTGGCAACGTTCTGGCTCAGGGCGATGCAGGTGAACTCGAGACCGCTGGAACACGTCGGCGTTAGTCTTGCTTGTCTCTTCCCCTGGGAGCTACGAGGGCGTGAGCAAAGCTTACCGGGTCAGCCAGAGGAGACCCTCGGTGGCGACGTGCTTCTTGGTGGCGAGCTCGTTCTTGACGAGCTCCTGGAGGTTGGCAGACTCGCCGGGGGCGGCCAGCTGGCGGTCGCGGATTTTCTGTACGGGGCAAAGGTCAGTTGTCGTTCCCTTGTTCCGCAAAAAGAGCAGCTTGTTGCCCTCCACGCAAGGGGGTGGTCGTACCTTGATGTTGCCGTTCATGTCGCTCTTGACGGGGCCAAAGGCGACACCTCCGAGAGCATCTGGAGACAAGTCAGAACGGGTGTCCATTGAGGGCTGCTCGCGCCTCTTGTGTAGCAATTGTGCTGTTGTTGTGTGGTCGTACCGAAGATGGTGGTCAGGGACTCGGCGGCATCGAGGAACTCGGAGGTCGAGATGGCATTCTCCTTCTCGGCGTCGACGGGAACGTCGATAAAGGACTTCTTGAAGGTGTCGAGGTAGGTGCCTCCGGGGGGGATCTGAGCGGCCATTGTGTCTTCGAGGGGTGGGTGAGTTCTTTGATTTGGGATGTGATTGTTCGAGGTGAAAGGAAGAAAGAATCCAAAAGAGAATGCAGAGATGGCACGGAGTTGGAGGTGTCGAGGGACGAAATGGAGGAGAG
Organism: Colletotrichum brevisporum; assembly: GCA_030770045.1. Lineage (NCBI taxonomy): Eukaryota > Fungi > Ascomycota > Sordariomycetes > Glomerellales > Glomerellaceae > Colletotrichum > Colletotrichum brevisporum. The sequence goes on along the minus strand of JAUGSI010000001.1, from coordinate 8,644,164 downwards.
AGCCAAGCTGTCCCCTGGACATCGAGGGGCGGTCAAGCACCTGCGAGCACCACACCTCACAGGCTCAACGCAGCTCTCAGCGGGGACCTCAGACAGGTGCCCGCAATGCCCGCAATGCCCTGGAACGCGCTACCCCACTGCAGCAATGCCACTGGCCTGGGCCTTGGACCGGCTGGCGACCCCTGGGAGATGGAGACGGCGGGACAGGTACCTGACGGCAGGTGAGTGCCAAGTACTTTCTCACTGTGTTTAGAGTGGGAGGTACCTCACTGGACCTCATGAAGCTGTGCTGTGTGGCGTACAGTGCCAGCTAGATTACCCCTCATTCCTGCTCATCTCTTTTGTGGTGGACTCTCACGGTGCATCAACGCATACGGCACCGTGCAGCGCGGAGTCGCGGAAAAAGGAGGCTGCGGAGCTCCGGCCACTCGGGCGGCTTCCCTCTGCCGTACAGCCTGCACCTAGGTAGGTGTACCGGCGGCTAAGTTCAGGGTCTCCCCTCCCAAGCCACATCGTAACTATCGAGGCTCTCAGCAGGAGCAATTGAGATTCCACGCACGTCTGGAAATCTGCGTGGCTCTCTCTGATATCGATCACCTGATTTCTTGCACTCGCCCACGTCAGATCGACTAACAGAAACTGCCCAGTGTACTACGCACACCTCGAGAAACCGTCACAGTTGCAACGGGACGATCCGCTTTCCCCATCCGCTGCTACCTCGCGATTGAGAGCGAGTCAACGAGATTGAGACCCTGAAACCACCACGCTGAATAGCTTTACCATGGCGGTAGGGACGACGCTTCCGCCCGCGCAAGACACGGCAGAGGCCCATCCTGCAGAGAAGACAACGGGCTGCGGCCGGCGAGACGTCGTCACCAGCATCAACTACTATGACGATCCTGGCGACGGAACCCCTCCGACCCCAGTCATCGTTGGGGGGTAAGCCGTTCGTTTTCTCAGTCGTCGTGGCGGCATCACCCGTCACCAGAGTCCCCCTCGCGTTCAGATGCTCATTCGCACCAGCCTCAAGGTCACCAATGAAAAGAAGATGACGCCGCGCACCGTGACCGTGACCGACGTCGCCGGCCGCGAGGGCGACTTCACCCTCGACTCGCACGGCTTCCAGTATCTGCGCCACGAAAGTGTTGAGACGGAATTCACGGACGAGGAGCAGATCAAGGCCCGCTACTACCCCGAGGCCGAACGGCTCTACAAGGAAATGTGAGTCCAGCAGCAGATCTCCGTGCTTTTTCTTAACGTGTCGGTCGATCCAAGTGGACATTGAGGAGGCCCCCCTCTTCCCGCGTTTCCCCATCGACGGAAGCGGTGTAAGGGGCCTCGACGAACCGGCGGTGGGCCGCAATCAAGAAGAACCCATGCTCACCAAGGGTCCTTCGTCCGAACCAGCACCGGGGCCAGCAGGGTCGTCATCTTCAACCACCAGATCCGCCGCGGGCCTGCCAACTGGCACAGCCTGGGCGAGCGCAACACGGAGCGCCGCGGTCCGCTGCACAAGGCGCACGTCGACCAGTCGTACGACGGCGCCATCATGATGGCGCGGCACCACCTCGGGGCCGAGGCCGACGAGCTGCTCGCGGGAGGGCGGCGCCGGTTCCAGATCATCAACCTGTGGCGGCCCATCAAGACGGTCCACAAGGACCCGCTGGCGGTGGCGGACGGCAACTCGGTGGCGGAGGAGGACCTCGTCGGGGCGGCCATCATCTACCCCAGGCACCGGGCCGAGACGTGGACCATCAAGCCGAACCCGGCGCACCGGTGGTACTACAAGAGCCAGCAGCGGCCGGACGAGCCCCTGCTCATCAAGTGCTTCGACTCGGACACGTCGGTGGTCAGGCGGGCGGCGCACTGCGCGTTCCGGGACCCGGAGATGGACGACATGGAGTGCCGGCAGAGCATCGACATTCGGGCGCTGGTGTTTCATTGAGGAGGTTGTTTGCGGCTTGCAGTGCATAACATCGGCTTACAGGACGTATGTAACGTGGCAATGAACGAGCGATGAGCGTTACTCTGAATCTGAATCAGACATTTTTGTCTCGACCTACCTACCTGCATGCCTGCATCGAACAAAGGTTGCCGTTGCCACTCGACCGATTCGAGACCGTCCAACGGTCGTTTGAAGAGGAGAAACTGGAAGCCACCGCCATGTGTTTGCAGGAATCTGGCGAGCCTCATTGCCTCTTTTGCTCGAAATGTTGGGATGTTGTACAGATCTTGGCGCGATCGCCAAGACGGGACCTCACACCGTCACGCGAAGGGTGTTCGCGGGATCAGCTGTGCTGGGATGCGTGCACTAGCTTGGTCAGGTCTCAGGCCTCGAGTTGATGGCGGCTACCCCAGATTTGCAGAGTTTGGCTGTGCATGTGAGGATATCAGAGCTGGACTACGGAGTATGTGATAGGGATTCGAGCCCCAATGGCTCTTTGGAGGCTCTGAACATCCCTTTCGCCAGTGGCCCTCCCTGACGGCGTCACGCGAAGAACAAGAATATCACTCCCTTGATTCTGACGACTGGCTGCGAAAACTCGTCTTTCGGCAATCTGAGTATCAACTGCCGGATTCAGACCAACATCCAACAGGCGCGGGCACAGTCCCCATCCAGCTTCGGGATTGTTGGCCAAGGCAATCCTAATTCTCCCTGGGAGGCTCCAACTCGAGTACCTACCTTTTTCCTGACTTCACTCGCAAGGATGGGACGGCCATGTGCCGCCGAGGCGTGACGTCAGAACATTCGGACCTATGACATCGAATGCGAGCTCGACTTCTCAACCTAACCTGCGGCAGCTGGCATGGCGCCATCGCTGGCGCTCTTGAGTGCCATGGCCAAAATGACAAGCCGGGAGTCGGCACACAAGGCCATGCTTTTTCTCTGGGCTACCGTCTCCCTCAGTTGCACGACGGAGTTGAAGCCGTCAGTTGGCTGTATGTACCGGTTCATAACGGAGGGCTGGCGCATCCCGACCGAGGATCCCGGGGCTCTAGGGCAGCACAGCTCAGGGCACAAGGGCCTATTGGCGGCCCAGCCAGCGCAGAGCACAGGGTCTGGTGTCTTATCGACGTCGACTGGTCCCGCTATTTGGTCTTATCCGACCTATCGCTGGCGATAGCTGGCAGCTGCCAATGACGTCAACGCAAAAATAGAGTGGCAGCCCACCCGACGACCAGCTTTGCACCAGTGACGGCGCCGCGCTGGAAAGTTCCAATTAGCAGGCGCGGGGCTCTTTTTACGTTATTGGCAAGACCGGGAGGTAACAATTGGCAATTGCTACTTCCCATGCTGATGTATAGTTTTTTTCTCTTTTTTTCTCTTCAGCTAGGAACGGAAAGGGCAGGTGGTCCAATGGCCCGCCCACCAAAAAAATACTATGTATATTGACCGGAGCAGTTACAGTCAATATCGGATGGAGCACGCGAGCCCTTGCTGGGCTGAGAAACGTCAGCCAGACACCCCTCGCCCCTCCCGTTCAAGCTCTTCTCCCCCGCTCTTTTCAGCTGGGACTGCTGCGGTGCTAGACCTACCGTCATCTGTGCTGTACTGATACTTACCAGCCACCAATTGGCATTGCATATCGTCTGGGGAAGGGCGTAAAGACGCGCGGCTTCGCATAGGTACGGATACGCAAATACGGTACCACACACCTCCCGGTGCCTAGGCATCATGGACGGCGAGCTTCCGAACGGATGCCAAGGACGACAAGCTGGTTGGCGGCGTTCCTGAAGGTAAGCAAGGGTTTCCTCGGATCTTGCAGACAGATCATCGTCAGCCCTCACGGCCGTTACGCTGACCACGTTGACGGACAGCTTATTCCGTATAGTATACGAATTCAAGTTTGCTGGACAGATTCGACGAGACACCAAGAAAGCCGCGGCTTTCACAGGGCTCCAGGACCCAAGACCCAAGACCCAAGACCCAAGACAAAAGTCCAAGACCCAAGAAACCCCCCCCAAGACCCCGAGTCGTTCGACCAGGCGGATCGTCAGACGCCCCGCTCCTCCTCGTTGGTCGAATGGTACCTTAGCCTTGCAGCCCGAGTCGCCCTGTCTCACCACCAAAACGTCCCGGTCCCAGCGCCGCCCACACTTTTCTCACTCGTCCTCGTCGGTTCCTTCGAAATCCTGCTTCTGCGTCTGCTTCCGGCCGAGCTTCCCTAACCTCGCTTCTGCCCTTCCAGCTGCCTTGTCGCATGCGCGCCGCGCCGCTCTGGTCTCCAGTCGTTTCCCGTATGACATAGCCCGCCACCGCAACGCAACGCAACTCACCCTGGTTTCAAGCTTTCCCATAAGCTTTCCTTTCGCGCCTTTCTCCATCCTGTCTTTCCGTCTTCCGTCTTGTCTACGCTTCTTCGCTTTCTCCCAAGCTTCAACCAAGCTCGAGCTACGGATCCGAGCGGCATACGCAGTACTAATCCTCTTTGTTTGTCTCTGTCGACGAGCCGACTTGGAATGCTTCGCCTCGTCGCTCTCCCCACCACCCCTCGCCCTACCCCGCGTGCCCTATGATACCCCTCCAAGCCCATTACGAACTCGCAATCTAGATCCGTTCCGAAGCTTGTCGATACCCGCCGCGCGCCGTTTTACCCGTCGCCAAGATGTTCACCACCGATCACCAAGACGACGAGAAGAGCGGTGGCTTCTTCCACAAGCTGAAGAAGCCCTTCCGCGAGCTGGAGGAGAAGCTCGAGGGAACCCACCTCCACGACGCCAAAGTCCACCTCGTCCACAAGAAGCACCAGATTGGCAAGTTTGCCAACCTCGTAAGCGCCCGCTGACTTTTAGTCCAACTCGCATTCCCTCGGCGCGAGACCTCTGGCGAGCCCGTCGTCTAACCTGTGCCTGCCAGTTCAACGCCAACCACCGCCACGATGAGGAGCACGAGAAAGCCACCGACGACAAGCGGGCCAAGATCGCCGAGAGCCACCGCTTCAACTCGTACTTCCCGGAGCACGACGGCAACATGATCAAGTGGTACGTCGACGGCCGCGACTACTTCTGGGCTGTTTCCGAGGCACTCGAGAAGGCCACCGAGACCATCTACATTTGCGACTGGTGGCTGTCCCCTGAGCTGTTCCTGCGTCGCCCGCCCCACTACAACCAGGAATGGAGGCTCGACCAGGTTCTGAAGCGCCGTGCCGAGGCCGGAGTCAAGATCTACGTATCCGTCTACCGTGAGGTTGAGGCCGCCCTGACATGCAACTCGGCGCACACCAAGCACGCGCTGCAGGCCCTGTGCCCCGAGGGATCTCCCGGGTATGGCAACATCAAGATCATGCGCCACCCTGACCACAATGTCTTCGAGAACGCCGCCGACATGACCTTCTACTGGGCTCACCACGAGAAGTTCATCGTCATCGACTATGCCATGGCTTTCATCGGCGGTCTCGACCTCTGCTTCGGTCGCTGGGACAGCCACACCCACCCCCTGGCCGATCTGCACCCCGAGGGCGTCCAGAACGAGGTCTGGCCGGGACAGGACTTCAACAACAACAGGATAATGGACTTTCAGAACGTCCAGGAGTGGAAGCAGAACGAGCTCAGCAAGGCCCAGTACGGTCGCATGCCCTGGCACGACGTTGCCATGGGTGTTATCGGACCGTGCGTGTATGACATCGCCGAGCACTTCGTCCTGCGTTGGAACTTTGTGAAGCGTGACAAGTATAAGCGTGATGACCGTTTTGACTGGATCCAGCTGCGCGGCCGCCTGGACGAGGACGAAGACCTTGTCGGCGTCCAGCGCCCGAAGCACCCCGTCGGAGAGTACATCGTCCACCCAGAGACCGAGCTGAGCACCAAGAACCTGGATAACCGCGGGACAGTCCACGCCCAGATCGTACGATCCAGCGCAGACTGGTCCAGCGGCATCCTGAACGACCACTCGATCCAGAACGCTTACTCGGACATTATCCGTAACGCCGAGCATTTCGTGTACATTGAGAACCAGTTCTTCATCACGGCGACCGGCGACAACCAGTCACCGATCCACAACACCATCGGCCGCGCCATCGTCGACGCCGTCGTCAGGGCCGGCAAGGAGGGCCGCAAGTTCCGCGTCATCATCCTCATCCCCGCCATCCCCGGTTTCGCCGGCGACCTCCGAGACGACGCCGCGACCGGAACCCGGGCGATCATGGACTACCAGTACAAGTCCATCTGCCGCGGAGAGCACTCCATCTTCGGGCAGGTCGAGGCCCAGGGCATCAACCCCAGGAACCACATCTTCTTCTTCAACCTGCGCTCCTACGACCGCCTGAACAACACGTCGGCCGTGCAGAAGAGAGAAAAGGACACTGGCGTCAAGTACCTCGAGGTCCAGCGCGCCCAGGCCGAAGAGGTCATGGGAGCCGGCATCCACGGCACCAACGACCCCGTGGCGCACGAACGCGACCAGCACATGGGCAGCAGGAAGGACCAGACCGGAAGCGGTCGCCCGCAGGACGCGGTGGATGCCATCGACGCCAAGCGCAGGTTCGAGGCCAGCCTGGCCGAAGGCACCGAGACCAACTCTCACTCGTCCGTCGCTCACCACGCCATGGCGGGTTCTGGCTCCATCCAGGACGAGGTTTGGGAGGATGAGGACCCCGAGACGGAGATCCGGAACTGGATCCAGGAGGAGCTGTACATCCACTCCAAGCTCCTCATCGTCGACGACCGCATCGTCGTCTGCGGTTCCAGCAACCTGAACGACCGCAGCCAGGTCGGCCACCATGACAGCGAGCTGAGCATCGTCATGGAGGACACGAAGCGCATCCCGAGCACCATGAATGGCCAGCCCTACGAGGCGGGATGGCACGCGACGTCCCTGCGCCGGTACCTCTGGCGCGAGCATCTGGGACTCCTGCCCGCGCAGGACCTCGACGGATCTAAAGACCCCAACGCGCAGCCGCCCGGCGACGACTCGCCCAACGACGCCTGGGACCGCGACGAGACGTGGAAGTTCGTCGAGGACCCGCTCAACGACGAGCTGTGGGAGATGTGGACGACCAACGCCACCAAGAACACGGAGCTGTACAGGCACCTCTTCCACGCCGACCCAGATGACCACAGTGAGTGACTCCCCAACCGTAGCTCAACGAGCTCAGCTAACGACGATACAGTCAAAACGTTTGAAGACTACGACAGATACCTGCCGCCCAAGGGCCTCAAGTCGGGCCACATCTTTGACCAGTTCATGCCGGCGGCCGACGCGCGCAAGAAGATTGACCAGATCAAGGGCCACCTCGTGTGGTTCCCGCTCGACTTCCTGCGGGACGCCGAGATGGCCGAGAAGGGCCTGCAGGTCAACCAGTTTACAGAGAGTGTTTACACCTAATTGGGAGGAAACGAGGATATAACGGGTTACAGGGTCTGGGGAGCGAAAGAAAGAGATGGATTCAGATACCTACGAGTTATTGATTAATGTGTAAACCCCAGCGGGTGACTAATATTTTCGGCGCTCACGTATGTCGTGGGCAACCACGGCCACGAATTTAAACCAATTTGCCATTCATGTGGTGTCTTCTCAGAGCACGTTGCCCTCCACATCAAGCGCCCTCCTCACGCCCTCGAGCTTCTCGACCTCCCGAGCAAACCTGTCGTAGCCGGGATACCTCGCCGCCATGTCCACGCCAACCTTGCCGCCCCAGCGCCAGAACACCCACACGTTAAAGTCGACGACCGTCAGCCCCTCGCCGACGGCGAACTCCCTCCCCGCCAGCCGCTCCTCGATCCTCGCGAAGCACCTCTCCACAACCTCCCGCCCCCTGGCGGAGACCGCCCCCTGCGCGTCCTCGTCGCCCACGAACCGGCCAGGCCTCCAGAACGCCCCGAACCCGGCGCCGTGCAGCGTGCCGGACAGCCAGGCCGTCCACTCGGCCACCTTGGCCCGCTGGACCGCCGTCTCGCCGAGGACGTGCTGGTGTTCCGGGGCGACGGAGGCGATGTAGGTCAATATGGCGGGCATCTCCGTGATGACCGTTTTTGTATCGTTGTCGCCGGTGGGATGGCCAGAGTCGTCGACGACGAGGCAGGGGACGTACCCCGTCGGGTTGATCTGCAGGTACTCCTCGTGCGAGAGCGAGCCGTCCGCGGCGCGGTAGAAGCTCGCCTTGGCGGACGGGTCCGGGTCCGGCTGCATGAGGACCGCGGCGAAGGGGATGGAGAAGTGCTGGAGGAGGGCGTGCGGGACTAGGGAGCAGGAGCCGTTGACGCGGTAGAGGGTTATCGTCGGGGACATGGCAGCGGGTTTGTGAGTGTAAGGCGGGATGTTGGTTTACATGGATGTGTTGTTTTTCTATTCACTTCTTGAGATATCTTCGACTTATATACCTACAAGACGTTTCTAACACTGCCTGAGGGGCTGGTGTCGGTCACCGCTAACCTCGAAATGATTGATAATTCCCACAAGTATTGTTGCTGTGAAGACCGGGATCCAACCAACCCCTCCTGCGCCATGACATTAGAAGCGCTGAATATGCAGTTTGAAGCCCCTCATTTTGATAATCGACGGGACCAAAAAGGTTCCTCGGCCGAGTTTTAGTCTGAAATACCTAGTAATACGGTCAAAGAAGGTCCGGTCCGGTAGGATTCACGCCAAGGCGCCCAGTGGCAGCTCACCGAGCGCTCACCGAAGCCATTCAAGGTGACTGCGGGGTAGCGGGGTACCCACCGAGGATCAGCAGCGTCCCCCAATTGACACACCGGCGGAAGGAACCCCTCCATTGACTCACTCCATTGACTCACCCCCCTGCTTACTGCTAAGTGAAATTTGGCCGTTGGACCTCTCCCCAGTGGACACACCACCACCACCCACAAACAACACAACGGTGCAGCCTCGCCAGAGTCACGATCCCTCGACGCCCCGACACCCGACCGACTCGAATTCCACTCGAAAATCTCAATGGCTTCCGCACCCGAAGCGCCCGCCGCCGCCGCCGCCGCCACCGGCGGCCAGAAAGTCGATCCCTGGAACGTGTCCGGCGAGGTGGGCTTACCCTGCAGTCTTGGGGATGGCAGGAGAGGCAGAGGGGGGGGAAATAAGAGAACAGCACGCTGATTGACTGGTCTCGGACGCGATTAGGTCGGCGAGGATGGAAAGGTCAAGGCCATTGACTACAAGGTGCGCTCGCCCGAGAGAATTCATTGCGCGACGCTTGGTTGGAGACGCGAGTTCTGACGAGAACGTGCCAAACAGAAAATCGTCGACGAGTTCGGCACCAAGCTGATCGACGAAGCCCTCCTTGAGCGCTTCGAGCGCGTCACGGGCCACAAGCCGCACCACTTCATGCGCCGCCAGATCGTCTTCTCGCACCGCGACCTCGACCTCATCCTGGACCGCTACGAGCGCAAGGAGCCGTTCTTCATCTACACCGGTTTGTTCTGGAGGTCGTCCACAAGGCGGATGAGGGGGAGACTGACGGAGACGCAGGCCGTGGACCTAGTTCGGACAGCATGCACATTGGACACGTCATTCCCTTCCAGCTGACCAAGTGGTTGTCCGACGTGCTCGACGCACCTCTGGTGGTATGTTTCTGGATCCAAGAGCTCTTGAGAAGCGTCTGGAGTGCTAACTTGGAGACTAGATCATGATGACTGATGGTGAGAAAGCCAATTGGCTGTTGGAGCGTTTCCGTCTAACCTGGGCATGCAGACGAGAAGTTCCTGTTCTCTGAGAAGAGGACGGTCGAGGAGGTCCAGCACTACACGAGAGAGAACGCCAAGGATATGTGCGTTATTGTCTCGCGGCACAGGCGTCTTGAGATCCGCTGACACCACCCACAGTATCGCCATTGGCTTCGACCCCAAGCGGACCTTCATCTTCTCCGACTACGACTACATGGGCGGCGACTTCTACAAGTGAGTCACCACCTGACTCATACCTGAGCACAAACACTGAACGCCTCAGGAACATCACCCGCGTCGCCAAGCGCATCACCGTCAACACGGCCAAGGCCGTCTTCGGCTTCGACGACAGCTCCAACGTCGGCAAGGTGCACTTCGCCGCCGTCCAGGCGTCCTCGGCCTTCGCCAACTCGTTCCCGCACATCTTCGGCGAGGACGAGAAGCGCACGACGCAGATCCCGTGCCTCATCCCCTGCGCCATCGACCAGGACCCCTACTTCCGCCTCACCCGCGACTGCGCCGCCGGCCTGCGCTACGCCAAGCCCTCGCTGCTGCACTCGCGCTTCCTCGACGCCCTCCAGGGCCCCGGTTCCAAGATGTCCGCCTCCATCGAGTCCAGCGCCATCTTCATGAAGGACACCCCCAAGCAGATCCAGAGCAAGATGAACAAATACGCCTTCAGCGGCGGCAAGACCACGGCCGAGGAGCAGCGCGCCGAGGGCGCCGACCCCGATGGTGCGTTCACGATGCCTCTTATTCCCCCTTAACGGTCTTTTACTGACTTGTGTTGGGCAGTCGACGTCAGCTACCAGTACCTCCGCTTCTTCCTCGATGACGACGAGGAGCTCGCCCAGATCCGCGAGGACTACCGCACCGGAAAGATGCTCACCGGCGAGATCAAGAAGAGGTACCTGCCCGCCCCCTTTCCCTCCACTGTGCGTATAAGCTAACGCAAATCAGATGCGGTGACGAGCTGTCCAAGTACTGCCTCGCCTTCCAGGAGCGCAGATCCAAGGTCACCGAAGAGACTGTCGACCTCTTCATGTCCCGCCGGCCGCTCGAGTGGAGCGGACGCGAGACCCTCAACTCGCTGCCCATCCGTGAGAAGGCCGCGGAGGGCGCCGCCGGCGAGGGCGGGGACGGCAAGATGACCAAGAACCAGCTGAAGAAGCTGGAGAAGGAGAAGCAGATCCAGGAGAAGAAGGCCGCCAAGGCGCGGGAGAAGGAGGCGGCCAAGGCTGCTGCTGCCGGCAGCGCGTAGACGGCGGGCAATAGAGAAGATGAAATATACCCATACGCACACAACGACGTGTTGTCGATTCCACGCAATCTGTGCAGGCTCTCTTTCATGCTCAGTAAATACTCATCATACAGGCCTGCAGCTCAATACATGGCCCACCCCCCGCTCGCGCTGATGACCTGCCCGCTGACCCACGAACTATCCGGCCCCGCAAGCCACGCCACGATCCTCGCCACCTCCTCGACCGTCCCGACCCGGTTGCCCACGGGCGTGTGCGCCTTCTGCATCTCCACGAGCTCCCGCGGTATGTTCTCCAGCATGTCGCTCTGCACCGGCCCGGGGGCGACGCAGTTCGCCGTCGTGCCGTCGCCGCCGAGCTCCCGCGCCCAGGTGCGCGTCAACCCTTCGAGAGCGGCCTTGCTGGAGCAGTACAGCCCCAGGCCGGGGAACCCCGCGCGCCCGCCGACGGAGCCGATGTTGACGACGCGCGACGCGGGCGCGAGGCGCGGCAGCAGGGCCTGCGTCAGGAGCAGCGGCGCGCGCACGTTGAGGTCGAAGACCTGCGCGAACTGGTCCGTGGAGATGGAGCCCAGGGGCGCGTTGACCTCGGTGCCGGCGTTGTTGATGAGGACGTTTACTTTCGCCGAGGGGCCGAGCCAGGCGTCGAGGCAGGAGAGGATGGAGGACGGGGCGGCGGGGGAGGAGAGGTCCGTCTTGCAGGACGTCGCTGGGGGGCAGTGCGGGAGGGATGTGATCTGGGAGATGAGGGATTCGATTTTGGGGGTGCTGGAGGGGGAGGTGTAGATGAGCATGACCTGCGATTGTCAGTGAGCGAGTTGGAGCGGATAGAGGGAGGGGAAGGAGTTTACTGAAGCGCCTTGGGAGGCGAGTTCGAGGGCCATGCCGGCGCCGAGGCCGCGGGAGGCGCCTGTTACGATGGCCGTCTTGCCTGAGAGGGGGAGCATCGTGGTGGCGGTGATGGTGTTGAGGCGACTGGCACGAATCTCACACTTGGGGGTTTGATAGTTTTCTTGGAGGACTTTTGACGGGTAAACTGAATTGGAGAATCAAGACCTCACGGCTGCTTAAATACTTTGCTACCTTGAGCGTATGCATCGGCTTCATGCATGGCTTACACGCCGCGTCGTCGTTCGACGTCCCTACCTGTCGGCGATCCGCGGCAATGTCTTGCTTAACGCCGAAGGGGCCAGGGGAAAGGTATGTGGTACCTAGAGAGAGACCGAGAACGCTGTGCATCTTTGGCCGTCGGCGATTGCCATGGGGAGGGGGGGGGCTCTGAATCCTTCGAATTGGATGGATTTGTCTGGGCTGTGATGACGTCAAGTGGTGCGCAAGAGAGCAGTATCCCGCATTAAATAGCGGCTTGTTGTTGGCTGTTGAGTACTAGTTGGATTGGGAAAATGTAGGTATCTCCCGACGAACCTTGGAGGACGGTGATCTTGGAGTACTGAGTCTGCCACGTTGATTTTGAGATGGGCCACAACCGACTTCGAGGGAATGACAGTCATTCCTTCTGCATCTGAACCCTCGCTTGTCGACATTAACATCTCCCTTGGTGCCACAATGATCGTGGGTGTGACAGTTGATGCTGATGCTACATGTTACGGCACGTGTCAAAGTCGTCTGGCGATACACGTGCTTCATATGTGAGTTTTTGGGGATTCGGTTTACCATTCACTGCTAACATGATTGCCGCCTGCAGGTCGATCCAAATCACACTCTCACTGGTCGTGATAGGGGGCTGGAACGAATGGTGAGAGGGAGAGAGAACGATTCTTTGGCACGCGCCTCTAAGATGGAGACCCAGCGCGGGTTTCAGTAGCCAGTCTTGCGAGACCATCGACGTAGGTTAATCATCGAGATGTCCGAAAATCCAGCTGGATTCAAAAGGTAGCAATGCCACGAGAGGGCTTCGGAGTCAGGTCGTGGGCCGGAAAGCGGCTTCGTCCGCGAGGATCAAACACCTCGACAGCCTTGTCCAACGACATGATAAGCCATTTCCATGCCAGCTTCGTAACTCCCCGAGGGATGCCCAACGGTGGACATCATGTTACGAACGGATCGGAAACGCCGTTATCCATCAGTCCCGAGGTATCAGGGGATGGATAAACCAGGAACAGAGAAGGTCGAGCGACAGTGTCACAGAATAGACCACTATCTCGTCCTTTCTTCTTAGTCTTGTGCTTCTTTCAAGCTGGGCGACTGTACGACTTAAAGTGGGAACCCATCACACTGTACGGAGACCGCACGAGAAGAACACCGGTGCTTGGACGGAAACACATTCAAATCCAATGTCGAGATAATATATAGTGTGGCCGACGGAATACGGCGCGTGAATAACGATCAGGTGTATTACGGAGAGAGTATTCGTAACGGGAAAGAGTATAAATGTACTTCCTGGGCCGAGGTTCTGCATGATGCCCGTCGAGGACCAGGCAGTCCTTTTTCTGCTTCCCCTGACGGAGTGCGGCTGTGCGTTGAAGTAGGAAGAGGGCCATGTCTGAAGAGATGAGGATAAAAGAATTAACAGCGAGCGCCTGTGGCGAGGAAGAGAAGAAGTCACCCTGCCTGTTATGGCGGCGAATACAAGGGCACCAGAGATGACGGACACCGCTTCGAGTTCGAGGGCGTCAATGTAAAACTGGCCGAGGACCAGGATCAAGACGATGCGAGCGAGTTAGGCAGTCTGGAATGGACATGAGCAATCATAATCGATCACCGCCATTTCCATTGCGTGGCCCTAGATCAGAAGTTGCTGGATGGGCCGATGCTGCTCTGCTAAATATAGTCCTTACCATCTCTGCAAGCGGCAGGAGACTCAGGGCTACTCCTTCTGGATGGATGTATCAAGTGCTCTTTCATTAGTCTAAATATGTGCCTTCACGCTGTTGTCAAGTTCTCCCGAGCAATGCACCTGTTCCCAATGCTTCGCTCAACGGTCGCTGGGAAGCTTCCACCATCACCGACCTTGGTTGAAGTTCATGCTGTAGCCGCCGGTCTTCTCGTCCTTAACCATTTGGAAGTTGTCGGTGCTCAGCCCGAAAGGCTTGAGGATGCCGTTACCAAGCTAGAGTCGGACTCGTTAGCAACATGCCGGATCATCGGAAGACACCCCCGAACGAGAGCAATGGGCCACCTACGTCCTTAAGCTTCCCCCACATCTCAGCCGTCTCCTTCTCCTGCGCGGCCTTGGTCCTCGGCGGCAGCACGCGCAGCTGGGCCTGCACGATCTTGCGGTCGGCGGGCGTCAGGTTCTCCATCCCGGAGAGCGCCTTGTAGTCCTCCTCGGCGCCGGCGAGGTTCTGCCAGCCGCCCTCCTCGCTGCGCGCCCGCGCCCGGCGCATCAGGGCCTTGGCGCGGATCCGCAGCACGTCCTCGCGGCGCTTCCTGCGGGCGGCCTCCTCCTCGTCCTCGTCGGCAGCCGGCGGCGCGGGCGCGGCCTTGGCGGCGCCGGAGCTGACGATCTCCTCCTCGACCTCCTCCTCCTCGGCCTTCTCCTTCTCGCGGCGCTCCTGCTCGAGCGCGGCCTCCTTCTCGACCTTGTCGAGGCCGTTGAGGGCGGACGTGGCGCTGGAGATGGCGTCCTTCCACTGGGAGAGCTTGAGGTGGCAGGCGGAGATGTTGGAGCGCAGGACGGCGAGCTCGTAGTCGAGGTAGTTGGGGCAGGCAGCGACGGCCTCGTCGTACTTTGTGATGGCTTCCTCGAATTTGGAGGAGGCGAAGAGGGCGTTTGCTTCCGTCTTGCTGGCGTTGGACTCGGCCAGGAGGGTCTGATGGTTGTTAGCTGGCTGACGTCTCTCATCTCACTGATGTATTGTGTTCACGGATGTGAGGTGGGCGAAGTGGCTCATAACCCAGTCTCACGCCTGATGAGACGGACGATCGATGAAGTGACCTGGCTACCATCGCCGGCCTCAACTTCGCGATGACGGACAGAACGGGCAGCTTACCGCCTCTTCCTCTGGTGAGAATCTCTCCACCACCGGGACCTCGTCCTCGTCCTTCTCGACCGCCTTGCCCTTCTGAGCTTCGGCTTCGGCCTCCTTTGGCGCCATGTTGTACGAGCGCGCTGTTTTAAGCGACAACTGGCGCTTGAAATGGTCAGGAAGTGGTCTGCGAGGGGTAGATTCCAAGACCGGGTCGAGGCGCCCAGACAAGGGCAGTGGAATGCGATGGAAATGTCGTCACTGTCTCGCGTACCCACGTGGAACGGGGACGTTGGAGACGCTGCGGTGGGACGGACGTTGAGGCTGGTCACATGTTCCGGGGCGCCTAAAGAAGGCCGCTAGCTCGCTGAGGGCCAGCGGTCCTGGGCGTCTGGAACAACTTTAGGTCAGCGGTGTTGGGGTGCCTGTATCCACTGCAGGTGCAATCAGATCCGGGGATTGCAGCCTGTGTCCATCTTCCAGGGACCAGGCAAATTCTAGGTTGTGTTCTAATTGCAGCGTTTATCAAAGGACGAGCTTAATTTGGCTCCAAGAACCATGCAGGTACAGTGGAAGAACACCCTGCATTGGCCATTTCATTCAGGACGCATTTGTTGAAAAGACGAGGTTCGCAGTCCAGTGAATTGGCTTAGCTAATGTCGTACCTGCCTGCTGTACCTTGTTCCCCCCCCCCTGTGCCCCCACCTTCCCGCCCTGAGCCAACTCTTTTTTTTTTTTTTTTTTCCCTCTGGCTCGGGAGATCTCGAGGAAGGAAGGGACCCCTCGACCCCTCTATTATTATCGGCGCCTTCCGACTCCGTTTTCACCCCGCTACCGTTGCTCCTGCCGCAACAGTGGACTCCAACCGCGCCTGCCTCTCTCGTGGCCTTTGTCTCCTTCCTCAATTCACTGTTGTATGACTCTTCCCATCAATCCTCCTTCTCTTCCACTATAAAACTCCACCTCCCAATTGGCAACCCAGTCAATCTTTCCCGCAACAACTCCAGGAACGAGTCCCTCCTCCTCTACTTCTTCCTCACCACAACTTCCTCACCACAACTTCCTCGGCACTTGCAAAGACTTGACGGTCTTTCTTCTGCAACACCACTACATCAACAACTTCTTACTCTTCCACACTCATCTCCATACCTTCCACCAACTCTCAACCATCACAATGGCTCCTCGCACCGAGTAAGTCCCTTCGGCGCCTGCCTTATCTCTTCTTCCTCCCCGCGCTCGCGAAAAAGACATTGAACTGACCTCCTCCTCCACAGCTTCCCGCCCGTCCGGGCCTGCCTGTTCGACATGGACGGCCTCCTCCTCGACACCGAAGACCTCTACACGGCCTGCATCAACATCATCCTCGAGCAGAACGGCCGCCCCCTCCTCCCCTGGTCCATCAAGGCCAAGCTCCAGGGCCGCCCCGGCCCGGACGCCACCCGCCTCTTCCACGAGTGGGCGCAGCTCCCCATCCCCCACGACGAGTACCAGACCAAGCTCTCCGCCCTCCAGCGCCAGATCTTCCCCACCACCAAGCCCCTCCCCGGCGTCCCCGCCCTCCTCGCGAACCTCGGCCGCACCCGCTACTGGGACCTCAAGCCCGCCGCCGCCGGCGGCGACGAGAAGAAGAACAGCCGCGTCCACATCGCCCTCGCCACCTCCTCCCACCTCGCCAACTTCAAGCTCAAGTCCGACCACCTGACCGAGCTCTTCTCCGTCTTCCCCTCGGACCGCCGCGTCCTCGGCGACGACAAGCGCATCGCCCCCGGCCGCGGCAAGCCCAACCCGGACATCTTCCTCCTCGCCCTCAAGACCATCAACGACTCCCTCCCCGCCGGCGAGGCCCCCATCAAGCCCGAGGAGTGCCTCGTCTTCGAGGACTCGGTCCCCGGCGTCGAGGCCGGCCGCCGCGCCGGCATGCGCGTCGTCTGGTGCCCCCACAAGATGCTCCTCAACGAGTACGCCGGCCGCGAGAAGGAGGTCCTCGCCGGACGCACCGGCGAGGCGGGACAGGTCGACATGCACCTCGTCGGCGAGCTCGACGACGGCTGGGCCGAGTACATGCCCACCCTCGAGGGCTTCCCCTACGCCAAGTTCGGCATGGCCATCCCCCCCGTCGAGGTCGACGACGAGCCCTTCATGAAGGAGAACGTCGGCGACGTCGTCGCCGACAAGGTCAACGGGGCCTCCGCCTCCGCCTAAAGATACCATCTTCCCTTTCACCCTCCCCCCCTTTTTTTTCTTTGTTTTCTTTAACGAAGCATAAGCAAGCTTTGCGTCTTTCCATTCGACTTTGAAGAAAGAAAAGTTGGCCATAGATGGGACATCACGGATCACGGATCACGACATGGTAATGAGGACAAAAAAAAAAGAAGAGAGTCACTTTAGATGACGGCAGAGGAACGCAGGGGATTTTTGCACATACGACCTTGGGCTGCGGTTTCTTGCTCCCTTTCGCGCCAGGAAACAAGGACCGCCACAATTGGTATTGGGCATTTGTCATTGCGCGATAGACCTTCCCCTACCGTCCCACAGAAGAAGCAGCAGACACAAGAAATGAAAAGCACATCAAACCATACTGAATGATACTGTGATTTGCATGTTTGTGAACCAAGGGCTAGTAATGTTCACGCTCTTTCCCAATTCACCAGGGAGTTCTTCCCTACTCTTAGGGGTTCACATGAGTTAGAGCTGGGTCAAAGCACAGAGTGCTTCACTAAGTAACGACCTTGAATTCAAGACACAGAAGCACAACTCAATGAAATTCATGGTATCGGATGCCCTGCGTAGAGCCGCTTTTGGACTCTCAACCCCCCCCCCCCCCCCCTCTTTTCATCCATCTCAACTGGTCCTCCCCCTTTGAACACTTGCATTCACACAAACATTTACCTAAACGCCCTAGAATCCGAGATTCTGTTGAGAAACAAAAGAGATCAAAAGAAAAGATAAATCCCCCACCCGCCTTTCCCAGATGTCCATTGACCTGCCACAATGCAATGTCGGCCGACCTGTAGTTTCCTTCCCACCCCAGAAAACCTGTACGAAAAAGGCCGGCGAAAAGAAGAGAGAAGAAAGGGAACAAGAGAGCCCAGTGTTAGGCGGAAACAAGAGTTGGTCGTTATCATAAACCTGGCAACCAGTGCCCAAATGCCATCTGCTGTCCTTGTGATGTGTGTGTGCCTTTCCCATAGATGTTGAATGTATTATCGAAATAGAGTGCCTGCCCCCTCGACTGCGATTCGCGATTGAAAACCCGCCGAGGGGCAACAGAGAAGACTTTTGGTGTAGGTGTAGGTATGCATATGTATATAGAAAAATAATGGCGTGCGCTGCGGCTACGGATACCCTCACAGGAAGTTCTGCGAGCTGTACGAGTTGGACCGGTTCGGCGGCTCGTACCAGTTCTGGTACGGGTGGTTCGGCAACGAAAAGTCGGCAAACGACAGCGGATTGACGAGCGCCTTCATGGGCGCCGACCCGGAGCCGCTGGTGCCGGGCGGCTGCGACGCGGCTGAGGTCGCCGTCGCCATGGCAGGCGGATTGCCCGGCGGGCCGGGGGAGGCGAAGAACTTGTTCGACGACGAGCTGCTCCGCGAGTCGCCGCCCCCGGGCGCGATGGTCGCCGCGCTGGGGCCTGGGCTGCGCCAGCCCCAGGTCCTCTTGAGCTCCGTGTGGATCTTGCCGAGGCGCCAGCCGCTCTCGGCGTGGATCTTGTCGAGGATCTCGAGGACCTCCTCCTGCTCGCGCGGGTCCGTCAGCACCGCCGAGGCGATGGCCAGCGAGCGGATGGCGACAGAGGCGACGCCGCGGTCCTTGGTGTGCGCGACGATGCCGCAGACCTGGTGGGCGTGGTGCAGCTGCAGCGCGCGCATCTCCTCGGAGGCCTTGCCGGGCTCCATGGGGTTGGTCTGCGCTAGGAGGCACTGGGCCGTATGGTAGAACAGGCGGCCGATGATGGCGGCGCGCTTGATCAGCCTAGAATAATGTTAGCAATGTGAGATGACATGGCGAGGAGAGCAGGGGTTTACATACCAGACGTTGGGGAAGGCAGACTTGGAGTTTGTCTGCGAGGGGTAGAGATATCCAAAGGGATGCATCGTCCTCGGGCACGCGTTGTTCCACTTGTCGCACAACCTCTTGAGGTCCTGCCACTGCGTGAGGCGGTTGCCCAGGCGGATCTGCTCGTCGTGCGGGCTCGGCTCCTGGAATCGCGGGATGGTGGCGCGGAAGTTGGCGATCTTGGCCACGATGTACAGGATGCGGTGGACCCACAGCTCCTCCTGGCCGAAGCCGTGGCCGGAGCTCGCGCTGTCGGCCGTGAAGTCCATGTCGAGGCCCCAGTGGTCCGGGTCCCAAGACGTCTGCCAGTTGAAGGCCAGACACGAGAGAACCTCCATGCCGATGTTGAGCCAGAAGCATGCGGCGCCGATGCCGGTGGACTTGGCGTCCCACTTGCACTCGCGGATGAGGGCGCGGGCGCCGGCGATGTGGTTCATGCGCTGGGCGGGCTTCTCGGACATGATCTCGTAGACGTTGAGCACGACGGCGGTCGTGGCGCACTCGCTCGTGTTCCGGTCCGGGTTCTGCAGGCTGCGCAGGAGCTGGGTGGTGGCCGTGTCGTAGTAGAAGAGCGCCTTGTCGTCTTGGTAGGCCGGGTTGACGAGCGTCAGGTGCTTGACACCGCAGGCGAGGAAGGCGTTGAGCAGCATGGGGGACTTGAGGGCGTGGTAGGGAATCAGGCGGGAGAAGTGCTTCTCCTTGTCGAGGGAGTCCATCCAGACGCCAACCTCTTCGACGAAGACCTGCATGTACAGGATCTCCTCGGGCGAGTTGAGGTACTCCCGCTCGCCAGCGGTGGCCTTCTCGCTCGGTGGCGGCGTCATCATGCCGTCTGGGGCAAGAGGGTTCGCCGCGGCGCTGCTGCGGTAGCTAGGCGGAGGGGCAGTAGGCTGCGGGACGATGGACGCCGCGCTCGAGGCGTCGCTGTCGCGGTGGGTGTGGTGCCGGCTAGGAACATCGCGGAGGGCTGCGAAGGGGTCGTACTGGCTGTACGGATGAGGGCCCGGATGCGCCGAGTTCTGGGGCGTAAGATAGGCCGTCTCGCTCTCTCGACGAGGGTACTCGGGGGCGCGGGACTCAGGCCGGGAGTGCGAGTACGGGTGTGGGTGCGGGTGCGGGTGCGGGTGCGCTTGCTGGTGATGCGTGTAGTGGTGGTGCGGGTAGCTGTAGGCCGATGCCGGTGGCGGTGGCGGTGCCGGCGGCGGAGGAAGATGCTCAAGGTGAGTCCTCGGTGAGACGGAGTGCTCCGGGCCGCTTGACGCTCTAGCCTGCGGGAGGAGGTGTCCCTGGTGCCGGAGCGTCGGCTCTAGATGGCTCCTCTCGCGGCGAGGAGCGGCGGTGGCCTGCCTGTCGAGGTGGGCATACCGGCCGAGGCCTCCGACGTACTCTGAAGCAATCTGCCTGGACTCGTCCTGGAATTGCACTGCGAATCGGAGCATGTCAGCATCACCGACCGGGTCTTGGCCCCCTAGCCTTGGGGGCCGGCTATGAGGTGGGAGGGGAGGGAGAGAGTCCCGGCGCTCCGAACTTACCCGACCACTCGACCGTCGGCGGCATGTACGGCGGCTTCTTGACCTGGACGTCTATGAAATTTAGCCGCACGCCGCGTTTGCATTCTCGATTACTTTTTCGACAATTTAGACAATCTGGTAAGCCTTCGTCGCATTTTAGATGCCGTTCTCTACACGTTAGACAGCCCGTTCTCACTCGTTTCGACTTGGTGGCGGTGGCTGCCGCAGCTGCAGCGGATTTCTCTGGGGACTTGGCGGCGACGATTAGGTCGCGCGAGGGCGTGAGGGAGTGGATGCTCGCGCTGCGGCGGGGCGGGATGTGGGAGCTGGGCAAATTCATGGCGGCGTCGTAGGGTTGTTGATGATGTTGGTGCTGGTTCTGGTGCTGGTGGAGAGGGTGGTGGTGTCTGAGATAAGAGGACGAGGCGGTAGCGTCGTCGTTTCCAAGGTTGAAATCTGTAGTGAAGTCGGACGAGAAGCCGAAGGAGAGCGAGGAGACCTGGTCGTCGTCTTCGTCGAGATAGGAACCGTTGACGAAGTCGAGGGCGGATTGCTCGTAGGGGTGCACCGCCTGACCAAGGCCAAAGCCTGGCACAAGGAGGCCCGAAGAGGCGTCGTATGCCTCCAGGGCTACCAGAAGGACCGTCTCTGGCGATTAGAGACGGCGATTCAACGGGTGGCTTGGGTCACCCGTGTTGGGCGATTGAAGCGGCGTCGTGAGCGTCGTGGGCATGGACTGTGAGAGTAGGCGGGGGAGTGGGCGCGTGTCGCGGGCTGGTCGTGGTGATCGTAGCCGTAGTCGTCGTCAGCGCTCTATCTCACGAGAGAGTGAGAAGAGAGTTGAGGGGCGATTGCGCGGGGAAAGCTCGTGAGCGGAGAGACACGAGACAATAGCGTTTGCTGAGAGCCGACAACGGAACCGCAGCTCCCGTGAGTGACGACTGCCTGTAAAAGGTCGAGTGTGTGTGTGTCGAGTGATCGATGTCGAGTTATGCGACAGCGAATGCGATCAGTGTACAGTAAGTAAGAGCTGGTTGATGAGAGTGAGTGGTTGGCGGTCGGTCGGTGAGAAGAAAGCGGAGAAGATCGGGTGTGTAATGAGTGAAATGTCAAGTCGCCAATTGCGAAAAGAAAAATCAAGTCACAAGCTCGCTGTCCCGACGGCCGATGGGTAAATGGGAAACGCGGTAGGCAAGACAGACAGACAGATTGACTTGACTAGCGCAAGATGGCGAAGTGTGAAGAGTGGTCCTGGGTCCCTCTTTCAGACCTTGGCCGTTGGGGGGGTGGGCGTGTGTCTATGTGTGTGTGTGTGTGCGTGTGAGGGGGAGAGAGAGAGAGACTGTGTGTGTTGCTGGTGCTGCTGGTGGGTGTGAGTGAGACAGGCCTGCTTGGTCTGTTCTCGTTGCCGCTAAGGTCGTCCACACTCTGGTACATATGCAGGATTCCCGGGCGAGGGTAGGGTACTGGCCTGTCTGGAACGCGTGGGTGGGTGCAACTGAGAGTTTCTCGTTCGGCCTGTTGGTGGGTTGGTGGTGGTTGTGTGCGTTGCTTGGTACTGAGTACGTACAATACCGACACCAAGATGCAGACGAGACGAGATGGGGGACAAGAAGGATGAGAAACGATGATGATGATGATGGAGAGAGGTGCTCTGACGGTTCCAACCTTGGAAACGTATGCGATGGAAGTTGGAGATTATTAGGCGAAGAATAAGAACGGAAAGGCGAGACGAGGAACAGCAGCAGCAGCAGCCTGAGAAACAGGCGGTTGGCGGATGTTATGCTATTATGGGGCCGGCCCAAATCCCTTTTCCCCAACTTATTTACGTCGGCGAGAGCCAGGGGTCTGCCGTTCCGGGATATAGACGTGGATGGGATGGGAGATGGCACAGTATCTCCTCAGAGATGTGTGAGCCAAGACAGGTCTTGGAAGAGGTGAAGGGCGAAGTTCGAACAGAACGGCGGTACACTCGTCACAGGTGTAGACGCACGACGCGGCTGAAGATACGAGCCTGGGATGAGCGATTCTGTTGTCTCTTGGCTATCCGTTGAAGTCTCCGCGATGCTCGGCGTCGTGAGTCGTGAGATGGCAATGCCTCTGGGACTTGCTAGAACCAAGAAACGGAGATGCGGGTTGAATACCGGCAAACGCGTTTGAACGGTGCCAATTCGCGGTCACAGGCTGATAGACGTTAGAATTGAGTGAGTTCAGGACTCTGTATTGGCAGGCAGGTCGAGAGCTCGGGTCTTTTGGGGGAGGGGGTGTGAGCGTGGCTGTCTCTCTCACTGTCAGGCCTCGGTCTGTTGTCGCTCTCCTCGGAGACTCAAACCCAACGTCGAAAGATGTGCACACTAGGGCGTAGGGCCCTGTGGGGAGGCTGGCCGCCGGCGAGCAGGCAGGGAGAGCGCCGCTGGAAGAGCCAGAAGTCCAGTGGATTGAAGGGGATAGAACGGGGGTGTGGGAGGCCGTGTGGCTGTGACTTGGTGGGAAAAGGGGGGGAGAGAGAGAAAGCGGTGCAGTGCGAGTCGTAAACACACGTAGGGGCGTGTGTCCATCATCCCGGCGGCGACCAGGGCTTCTCTTCTGGTGGTATCTTCTCAAACCGGAGCGGTCCCCTGGATTCCACTTTTTAAGATGGAAGCAGTGTTTGCCGATGCGTGACAGGCACTCCCGCCGAAGCTGAAGCCGTCTGTGGCTGAAATGTCGCACGTACTATGTATCTGTCCATCATATTGGTGCAGATAATAGCAGGCAAGCAGGTGGGAAACCGGACGAGAGTTGGAATTGTTTTGGAGACTCGCCGTTCTCCTGTGGTTCCGTTGCTTCTGCCGTTTTGGCCGTGTTTAGAGAAACACAAGTAACTCGAGTGATGATGGGTCGATTGCATCCGTACGGGTCCAATAACCGTCATCAGAGCTCCGAGGGGCCGCGCTCTCGGCGCCGATATCCGGTTAAAGACATCGTCTCGGACATTCAATCCGAAGTCCCTCTGCTTCTGAGGAGAAGCTGAACATGCCGCCGATGGACCTTCTTCCAACGGGCATATGCAGCTTCGTCGTCTTCGACACCTGCTGCTGTGTCGATACGAGCAACCATCGTCCGCAGTTGAAGGCCATCGTTGAGGTGCCCAACCAAGCACCTCCTCGGGAGCGAAGAATAGTCGAGAAGACGGATCACTCTACGATCCATGTCCGAGACCCCGTCCGTCGGACCACACACACACCATACACAGCCACAACCTTCACATCTCTCACCAATCAATCGTCGGGCGTCTCCCTCATGCATCCCGCTCCCACATGCCCGTACCTTGCGCGGGACGTGTTGCAGATCCGCCTTTCCGGGGTTCCAGGTGCCGCTAGAACAGCGCTCGAAGGACCAGTCGTGAGGGCCACCCACCACCACTGCCCACCGCCCATTGTTCCAGCCCAAGTCTGAGAGACGGCTGGCTGATGAACAAAGACAAGAACTGGCGAGTCGAGTCGGGGCCCTGACATCACCCCCAGTTTCGCCCTACACTAGGTAGGCCACTGCGTCACATCTCTTGCTCATCCCTCAGGTCGTTTGGGACGTTGCTTTTAGCACCATCTCATCGTTGAGCCTCCTCGCCGTAGTGTAGTCGTCGGGATGGGCAATCTTGATCCATCGAATGGAAATGAATGAGCATAGCGGCCCGAAGCCCGAGGACACGAAAACGGGCAACTGATCTTCCGCTCAGGGATGCTGCTAGTCCCCCGTCCGTGTGTCTCTTGTCTCTTGTCAGAGACTTGCCTCGGCTTCTCTTGCTCCCCAGAATGCCGAGCCACATTCCGTCCAGATTTCACCCTCTGGCGTAAGAGCCCATCGTCAGTGCGTTTTATGGCGTATTGCAATGAGTTGCATCGCCGCCCATCGCAGTGGCAAATACAGCGCCATCAAGGCTTGGCCTTGGCCGTACTGCGTCCTCGCGTCCAACGTCCATCTGTGTGAGCAGAGTGGGAATCGTTGTGGGTTCCTCCTGATAATCGGCTGGCGGTCTGGCATCTGCTGCCGCGTCCTTATTTCTCCACAAGATGGCTTCGTCGTCACATTTCAGGCCGCGCAATGCCAATGTCGGGTGCCAAGGGCGCTGTTACGGGACGAGTTGCAGTTGCAATCGCTTGGTGATGCTCCCAAGCTTCTCGCTCGCCCATCATTTCTCACCAGCCCGGCTCCTGTTGCGTGTCTTGTTTCCGCGTGGATCCTGCATGGGACTGTAATTCTGCATTCGCCAGCGGCTGGTCATCGCATGCACATCTCGTATGCGCGTCCTTCGTTTCTTTTGGAACTGCGTTGCCCACAACGCGGCGGAGGACCTCCACTGTCGTGCCAGATTCCCGATTATCTCATGTTGGCGAAAACCCCCCGGCCGCAAAATGTTTTGCTCCAGCCAGCCCGGTCGGCACGGTTTGATCGTCGCACCCCGGGTTCACGCCGTCTTTCCTGCCGGCAGAGGCGATCCAACACGGCGGTGGGGAAATTCGTTCTTAGCACTTCCATTCCGCAACGCGAGCCGATGAACTGACTCTGTGCCTTGTCAAGTATAGCCATGATGACGACAAGGTTGCGCACGAAATCAGCAAGCCTGAGCGAAAGTAAAAATGTCAGCCGATGAGGCAGATGGTTACGGCGGGTGAACTGAGCCGAGGAGAAACGTCTCGACTCTCCCAGACATAGAGTAATATCACGGGGATTAACGTCCTTGGACCCCGCCGCCGCCTCGGTGTCAATCGCCCATCGCTGTCATGCCGGTATCAGCCTTCGCGGATATGGGCTTTAGCGGCAGGGTTCGCGCCCTTGGGAAGCTTTTGCCCATGTTTCGTTTGGTCTAGCTGCCCGCGGTCTCCGCGAATGCTTCTTAGAATAACGCAGTGTTACTCGCACCGGGTCTCGTTACCTTTCCCGAGGAGCTTTGAAGGCAAGCAACCATGGAAATAGTCGACCGTACTCGCCAATTATAGGATGGGAGGTGGTCGTGTGCACAGCCGCCTCTCCGCATCCCTCCTTGTCGCTATTAGAGTCCGCTGTTATATGGGCGAGGTCCCAGCCATCTGCCCGGCTGTTCAGGTTGCCGAGAAGACTTTCCAAAGCTCCAGCCCGCAAAGGAGACGGCATTCGAACGCCAAGAATATGGTGTTACTGGATTGCCAAGCGCCGCTTAGTCGGTGCGAAACCCGCACCAGACGAACCAGAGTTGAAACAGAGCTTCGAAGACCATACTACAGTGTGCATCTGTACTGCACCCGAGTCTATTGGCCAGCTGGCTCGTGAATGGCTCAGACATCAGCAGAAGAGATAGACGGGAAACATAGGGCATTCTGGCTTTCGCTTCATGGTCGCACGACCTGTGTCGTAGTGCGGCCAGAAGCAAGCATCGTCTGATGATGGCTCGCGTCGAAGACAGCGTGGAAGCGAGAGCGGGTAGCCAATGGCGTCAGAACTCGAAGCAACCATCTCGGCCTGCGAGTTCAGGGCTCCGCAAGGTTGTGTCTCGTCCCTCGCGAGTTCGAGGGTGACGCCTTTAGCAGCACCGGCATCAACCAGTGGTGGCAGCAGTGACGGCGGCAGCTTCGTCCCACCGCACGCCGTACACCGTGGCAGAAACCCAGCTAGAACGGGACGCAGTTGCGATACACGCCCGTCTTCATGTCTTGTTCCGCATTCCCCCACAGCACACAAGGATCTTAGTTACGGGGGCGAGGTCGACACTTCTAAGCGGAAAGGATAAGCTTCTTGGGAAGTTTTTGCCTCTTTGGCGGGTAGCATCTCTGGGGGTCCCGACGTCGGGATAGCCCAGGAAGGGGGTCTCAATCTGTGTCGGCTCCGGCGGGAGAGTTGTATTCTACGAGAGTGCGTGTTCTGTCAATCTTCTTTAGGCGAGATGCGAGTCGTCTTGCCCGTCGGAAGGGCCGCCAAGTCTCCCTTGGATCTTCAGATATCCAGGGCCCAGGTGGCTGTCAGAGGCAGAGCGGTCATCTGCAACCGACGCCCAGGCTGATCGAGCAGCTTGGCGGCAAGCGCTGCATCGAGACCTCTTCTTGTGGCACTCATTCTCGTACAAAGTCACGACTTGGCGGGCACCGCGTGCTGTCTGTACCGTACTGTGTGTGTGCGTTTGTGCGTGCGTGGTGGTGTCTTCGTATGTGCGAATCAGTCTTGACTGGTGGTCCGTCCCTCGCGGTAGCACAGGTATCGGCCGGGAGATTGGCTGTCATCCCCCGATGCAGCCACCTGCAGACACCCGAGCCTCGATCTCCTGCGTCTTTCGTCTGAAGTACCGGGACACACCTCGACCAGGAGGAGTGTGAGGGGGCGGACAGCTCACCGGTAGTCGAGCAAATAATAGGGCGTGGTGAGAGAGGCAGCCACGATTTTCTGCTACACCTCAGGGCGGTACGCCAAGAAAGTGTCTCCAGGCGTGAAACAGAAGATTGACAAATCGGTTCCATGTCGAAAAAGAGAAGGACCGAGGTTGCGAGTCGAGCTCTTGCAGATCATCGCAGACGAAAAGCTGGAATTTGGAAGTCAATCCGGCCTTTGGTCCTTTCTCGGGAGGCGGTGGGAGAAGGATGATTTATCGGACATGAGATCGTGGTCCAGGCTAGCAAATCGTGGGATGGGGTGACGGCAATCTCGCATGCGTCGTGTTGCACGAGGGTTCTCTGGTGCCATGTCGTACGAGGGAATGGCCTGGCTTGATCCAATGTAGCACTGCCTGTAAATTACTTGATGATGAATTGTAAGACAAAAGACCAGAAAAAAACAAGAAAATAGTAGCCGCTGGAGGAGGAAGATGATGTCGCCATGAAGACCCAGGATGGGGGTAGTGACAGCGGGAAGTTTGCAGAGGTTATACAGTGGATAACACTGGGAAGGAACTCACCGAGCTCACCTGACCTTCTCCAGCTCTTTCTCGGTGGAATTCGGTGAGGGCAATATCATGTGACAAGCAGATAAGATAAGGACACGATTCACGTGTCAAGACCCACAGGAGCTCCTCCTCACCGAGCTCACCGATATCCCCGAGCACCACACTGGACCCTCGAATATCCACCGCCGCATTCCGTCCCCAAAAATCCGCCGCAGAAACCATCACAGCATCGCCGGATCTATAAGCCATTGCGCCTCCACAATGGCCCCGATCCCCTTTCTTCCTCCCTAAAACTCGTCATCCGTCGATCCTCGTCATCCAAACCACCCAAAAAAGAGACCAAAAGCTCCTCGCAGCAATGCTCGCCCGCGCCGCCCTCCGAGCTGCGGCGGGCAGCACCCGTTCGGACGCCTCCGCCCTTCGCACCCAGCTCCGAACCGCCTGCTCCTCCTCCTCCTCCTCCTCCGAGACCGTCCCCTCGAGCCCGATCCGCGTCTTCCGCACGGTCGACGCCCTCCGCACCTGGCGCCGCCCGCACCTCGTCAACTACCGCTCCGTCGGCCTCGTCCCGACCATGGGCGCCCTGCACGAGGGCCACCTCTCCCTGATCCGCGCCGCCGCCCGCGAGAACCACCACGTCGTCGTCTCGATATACGTCAACCCGGCCCAGTTCGGCGTCGCCGAGGACCTGGCCTCGTACCCGGCCACCTGGGCCCGCGACGTCGAGGCCCTGCGCGACCTCGACCGCGAGCTCGCCGGCGACGGCGGCAACCTCGGCCGCGTGTCCGCCGTCTTCGCGCCCCGCACCGCCGACATGTACCCCTCCGGGTTCCCGGGCCAGGAGCCGGGGAGCAAGGGCAGCTTCGTGACGATCACGCCCGTGGGCGAGGTGCTCGAGGGCGCGAGCCGGCCGACCTTCTTCCGCGGCGTGGCGACGGTGTGCATGAAGCTGTTCAACATCGTGCAGCCGGAGCGCGTGTACTTTGGCCAGAAGGACGTCCAGCAGACCGTCGTCGTCCGGCGCATGGTCGAGGACTTCATGCTGCCCGTCGACGTCGTCGTCGGCGACACGATGCGCGAGCCCGACGGCCTGGCGCTGAGCTCGCGGAACGTGTACCTCGGCACGAGGCGGCGGGGCGTCGCGACGGTGCTGAACCGCGCGCTGAGGGCCGCCGAGGCGAGCTACCAGCAGGGCGCGCGGGACGGCAAGGCCCTCAGGCGCGCGGCGTACGATCTCACCAGCGACGTGCTCGACGAGCAGTCGAAGTTGGCGCCCAGGGAGAGGGTCCAGTTCGAGGTGGACTACATCTCGGTCGCGGACCCGGACACGATGCAGGAGATCGACACCATCGACCCGGCCAAGGGAGCGATCCTCAGCGGCGCGGTCAAGATGATGACCGTGGAGGACCCCCAGCCGGGCGAGGACCTCGGCCACAGCGGCGGCCCCGTGGTGCGACTCATCGACAACATCATTCTCAAGCCTAATACCCAGTAGAGAAGAGCGGAACAAAAGGTGGAGGAAATGGAAGGAAATGTATTGGATATCCCGAGCTCAGAAATCATATTTACCACGACTACCCGGTTCATTGCATGTTTCTATAGATCGCAAAGGACCCCCTTTTTTGAAAATGCCAATTTTTAATCTCTGATGAAAAGATCGCATCATAATCATATCATACCCGCTGTACACGTTTGCAGTAATACACAATTTACAAGTGCGCGCGGTTCTCCAACGACCTGCGCCTCCTCTGCTCCTTGACGCTCTGCTTAAGCTGCCGCGCGTCCTCGACGCTGAGGGTCGGCGAGGCGCCCTTCTTGTCCACCTTCTTGGCGTCTTCGAACAGCCTGTTGCCGAGGAGGTCCGTCAGGCGGAGCACGCGGGTGCTAACGGTGGCGCCGTCGCGACGGTTCTTGCCCTCGCGTCGGCTGGAGGCAACCTTCTCGGTGAAGTCCCAGAGGCGGCCGGACGCGTTGAGGGTACCCGTCTCGGGGTTGCGGGAGGGGCACCACTCCGGGTCGAGGCGCAGACGGGGCGGGACCTTGGGGTCCTTGGACTTGACGACCTGGAGGATGCCTTCTTCCTCGAAACGCTGGTAGGCGTTCTTGAGCGTCTCCTTGTTCACGGCCTCAAAGTAGCTCAGGTCGCCCTGGTGGTAAAGAGTCTTGCCGAGCTGCGTACGTATTAGCCAAGACCCTTCACAGGAAATCCAAGTGTACTCACCAGCTGCGCACTGCTCTGAGCTTTTGCCACCTCGATCCAGATGTCGTCGCTCTGGCCCAGAGGCGGCGCCAAGCCCATCAACGAAACGGCCGCGAGCCAACTAGCCTCGATAAACGGCCAGATCAAGAAGCAATAAAAGTCGTAGTTTTCTCGCCCGACTACTCTCTCATGGTCCGACAGTCCGACGACCTTGACCTTCCCTTGATCGTCTCTGTGCAGCTTCAGCACCTTGTCAGCCTCCAGGTCGCGCAGCGTCTTTTCCAGGTTGGCTGCGAGACCGTCGCTGGGGAAGATGAATTCTCCACGGAACAGGGACGACAGGAACTGAATCTGCCTCTGCAGTTCCTGGAAGGAAATGTCTTGCATGGTCGGGCCGCCTCCCTGCTTCACCTTCATGTACATGGCCGCACTGACTATCGCTTCCGAGATGAACAGGTGGATGGTCATGTTGCGGTAGAAGGAGAGCTGGAACCTGTCCACGGCATAGTAGGTAGGCTCCGGCAGGTCTGTCACGACGCCGACCAGATCCTTGCCGAGGACCTCAAGTCCACGCTCGATTATGTCGGAGAGGGGCGCGTTGCCAGAGTGGGCGACACGGCCACCCTTTGCTCGGACGCGGTTGGTGAGCCAAACCACGCGGCGCTCGAGCTCTGTCTTTCCCACACCTCTGCCTCTCAGGGTGAGCAGGACGGTGCCGATCAGGGCAGTGGGCATGACGACAGAAACATCGTTGATGTCCGACAAGACCTTGTAGCCCAGGATCCGCAGGAGCTTCTGGCGGACAGCCGTGTTCTCAGGATTCCTGGTGTCCAAGTTGAGGCTCGTCGGCAGCCTGGCCAGCTTGGTGAGCTGCTCGTTGATGAACCCTCGCAAGCTCCAAGGTTCGTGGAATCGAACATCTACCCTGCCAAGCCTCAGCGACAGGACAGAGGAGCCGCCCGTGAGGAAGTCTGCCAGGTTCTCCTTCTTCTTCGGTACGCCCAGCAGCTCCGTCACGTAGCCTTCCGTCTCGATGACCTTGTCGTACTGCGTGCTGACCGGGCAGATGATGGCGTCCTCTACCCGGCCCGACAGGATACCACAGCCGAGAACGGTTGAGATCTGAATCAGTGTTGTCGCCTCAACCTTGACCGGCCACCCTCGATGAAGCACTCAAAGTTGAAGCCTCCCTGCAACAGGGTGTCGATGTACGTCTGCACAAGCGTCGTGTAGAGAATGCTACCGCCGAAGACTTCCAATCCACACAGGCGCCGGTATTGCCGTAGTGGTGCTTCCCACCAGAGGGAGTTGTTGGCCCCGGCCACATGCCTCCGGTGTCCAGAGTCCGTGCGTGGGAAGCAGATGAGCTGCAGAGAGACGTAGTCGACATGCGAACGATGGCACGGCAGGAAGATGATGCTCTGCTTCTTCTTCTCGGCCTCCTCGGCGACCTTCCGTAACCTCAGCACCTCCTCGCTCGACACGTGAATGCCTTGGTGATATGCACGCAGCGTCAGCTGCGTGCAGAGGTAGTATGCGCTGCGGATGAACGTCTTGCTCTCGAACTTGCAGATCATGTCGTCGGTCATCTTCTCGGCCACCTCCTGGATCCCGGACTCGATGACGGCTCGCCTGCGCGCCCGCTTCAGCTGGAAGTCCTTGTCCTCCTTGTCTAGTAGGTCCTCCTTTCCTTGGGATACACGCTTCTCGGCGATGTCAAGGATCCGCGCCTTACAAGTAGCAACAAGAGTACCGCATCCTTCATCTCGTCAGCTAGCCCAGTGTAGATAATATTGACAGCACGAGTCGTGAAGGCGCGTTGCCGGTGCCGGAGACGTACAGGGATACTTCATGGAGAACCACACAATCCAATGGGTTTGGAATTCTTGGGATCGAATGTGTGCAATGAGAAGGCCACTATCTCGGCGCAAAGACAAAGGATGTGACGTACTGTAGAGGTCTTGAGCGGAAACGGGCCATGTGCTTTTCATAGATTTCCTTCTCGTCATCGCCACAGACTACTGATGTAGCGACTAAATAGAGAGTGATTTGGTCGCCGAGGATCTGGAGATCCGGCGCGGAGTCGTCGTTTTTGGCCATCGTGGGCGAGCGAGATTGGGGTATTCGAACGGGAGATTTGTGTCGTGGTTGGGTATTAGATGCTCCGTCGTCGCAGGCCGTTCAAGGTCCTTGCCATTGCCGAGTGTCGCCGAAGAAGAGTTGACCCGCGAGGAGGATCTTCGCAAAACAAAACTGCAGATGACGCTGGAGATTGACGGGCCACCGGATGGTGTGTGGGAGGAAGATGCGCCGGGACTGTTGTGTTGGGTACAGAATACCTAGGTAGGTAGGTTCGCGTGGACGTACTCTCGCTCTATGGGCAGCGTCGCAATGTCATGCCGCGGTTCGACAAGGGGACCGCCGAGCTGGCAACACCCACAGTACCGTGTATCCGTAATTAGCGGTCGGTCCAGCGAAGAACGTCCGCGCCCGCGCGCCGTCTTGCGTGCTCGATGTCCGGCGAGCCGGACGGCCCAGGCGGCGTTTTCGGAGACGTGAAGGTGTCGTCTGACCTTGCCCGCTGCAGCTGCCACTGAGCCAACACCCAACCGCCATGGAACTGTCACTGGCCAGCAGGCGGCAGAGGGTGTTGAGGTACGTACCCGCCCAGCCAAGCACCCTTGTATCCGGCCCCACCATCGAAATTCAGGACGTGGAGGCACTAACATTTAATTTTCCATCTCATCATCTTCGCCACCAGCAGACCAATCGTCAGCAGTGAAGATCAACACATCGACATTCTACAACGTCGAATCGCCGCCAATGGCGATAATAACCTGATTCCTGACGAGCGTGGATGACGTTAAATCCATCAATCACACAAGACCTCCTCGCGCGGGCGCACTCCCCCGACTCCGCCAGCCGCATCTTCAACGACAAGATCCAGTACCGACCCGTCTACCTACGACCGAGCTCGCCCCCGCCGCCAGAGCGCGATCCCCGTCGAAAGGGACGCGAAGCCCGTCGCAAGGCCCGCGAAGAATCCAAGAAGAAGCAGAACCTCAAGCCGAAGCCCCTCTCCGCCCGCGAGCGACACCGGCGCGGCCTGTACGAGGTGCCCCGCAAGGGCCAGGAAGAGGCCATCTTCACGCCCGCCCGGCCAGCCATCGAGATGACGAAGTCGAGCTGTACGGCGGCGGCGCCAGTGCCGCCGCGAAGCTGAGCGCGGCCGAGTTCCACGGCGCCGAGGTCGAGGTCTCGCGCAGCTCGTGCCCGAGCAGGGTCGGCATCAAGGGCATCGTCATCAAGGACGGCAAGTTCGCCTTCGAGATCATCACGCCCAAGAACGAGATAAAGGTCGTGCCGAAGGAGGGGACTTGTTCAATGGAGATACCACTGTGTTGGAGCCCGATGCGGAGGAGGCCTCCAGGACGGCACTCTGCGGTTTGTGTTCGAGGTCTGCTGACCAGCCCTCATGCGCGGGGCGGACCGAGCCAACAAGAAGTTCAAGAACCACTACCTGGAGAACATCTGAGGTAGCTGCGGCGGAAGGAACAGAAATCAATCTAGACATGGCAATGCCGCGCAGCATGGCTGACCGAAGCCAAGGCCCACCACTGATGAGTTGAACAGGATGCCAGATCGGCATTGAGGCATTCTTCGCACCCGATCAGCCGGACAGTGAAGCCAGCCGACGCTTGGGAAACACTATTGAACGGGGCTGGCGCAAGAAACTCAGCAGCATGTCGATGGCTGCAGGTGAACACCAAGTCGGCTGCACGTCTCAAGGGAGCAAGGTGGTCACCTGCTGTTCCAGCCATGGGTAGACTGCTGTTGAGGACGGCTACTGATGTGATGAACTGCTGCGATGAGAATGCAGAGCCGACACTGGTAGCTCAAAAATTCCTCGAGAAGACCTGCAGTCTATACCAAAGGCAGCGCCCAGCGAGGGCTCCGTGCAGGCTGTGATGGTGAGTAGCTAGGCTTAAGAGGCAAAGGGTTGGAATCTCCACCACCACCCTCCTTAGCCACTTCCTGGAAAAGGGCAAGCATCATTCCTGTTAAGGATCTGTTCACCAAATTTGTCAGGACGAACCAAAAACCTGTCTTCAGCCATGACCATGCAGGCTAGTGGACTAAATAATTTGGGGCTTGCTTAGGATGAGGAAGGATGAGATGAAATAAATTCCTTGCTTCTTCCTGTCTCCACCCACTGATGGAAGGCAAGGAGAGAGAGGAGTCAAGGATAAAGATCAGCAAGAACACAGAGGGATACAAGGAGTACAAAAAGATACAAGAAAAATACATGGTAGCGCTGTGATGTGAGCGAATCACCGTATCTCCCTGAGGTGGGGCCGAACCACCAAATCAGATTAACAGTCTGACGCGCTGGAATAATTGCGCCATCGGGGATGAGACGCTGTTTCGTTAGAGGAGAGGCCTGTCGAAAACGCCTAAGGAGCTTCCCGCGCCCGGGGCTCTCCAGCCTGGTCCGAATCCCAGAGTACCACCTGTTTCTGCCCAGCCAATGTAGCTTTCATGTGAGGTCCGCACTCCGTTTATTTTGCAACGGTTGCGTGCCAATCTGTGCCCAAACGATAGCTTTCAGTTTCCTTGGTATGAACAGGACGGTATATTATCTTGCATTCCAGCCTGTTTTTCGCCATGGAAACTCAGCAACCCCACAATACATCGCAGATCGCAATGCTTTCTGGGCACGAGCATCCAAATGTTCACACAGAGCTACTTTCAGAATTGATGATCTGTAACATAATGTTCCGACTCCAGTAGCCTCCACTGAATAACACCCTTCGCGGTGCAACCATCCGACGTCGAAAGCGATGGCGCAACGCTACCACCAAGCAGCATAACACAATGCCCTTGAGCGTGTCACCGTC
Organism: Colletotrichum brevisporum; assembly: GCA_030770045.1. NCBI lineage: Eukaryota > Fungi > Ascomycota > Sordariomycetes > Glomerellales > Glomerellaceae > Colletotrichum > Colletotrichum brevisporum. Next base: position 8,609,808 of record JAUGSI010000001.1, on the reverse strand, counting down.
GCGAGTTTGCGTGCGCCCGGTTACCTAATGGCGGCTACCTGCGTCCCAGAAAAGAAAGGCACAAAAAAGAAAAGCAAACGCGCTAACCGCAAGCACGCCACATGATACTCATCATCAACTGGCACCTTCCTCTTGCCTTTTCCGCGTGTCTCCAGCCCGGGCCCAACTCTCTTCCTCTACAACTCCCATCGCCTTCTCTTTGCAATTGAGTCTGTTTTTGACGTCGACTGACATCAATTGACCTCCTACACTCCATCACCCTTGACTTGTACCCAGAAACCGAACGTCGACTACCAGCAGCCAGCCATGGTCACCACCTAAGAGAGATCACGCCACCAATTTTCACCGGGCAGACGACGTTCTCCGGCTGCGGCTGGTGAGAAGCCATCGGCATCGAGGGTGATTCCTGCCAACGCGCATCTCCTGATGCTAAGTGGCTAAAGAAGTCGGACGACGATGACCCGCTGATCACCTCGAAGAGACCTCGAGAGGAAGGGCGATGAAGAACCCAAGACCGACAAGACGGAAGAGCAGGAGATTACTGATGCCGAGATGAAAGAAGCGGAAGCCAAGCTGAGCGACACCAAGGCCGAGGAGAAGCTGGACAAGGAGGAAAAGCAGGAGGTCCCCGACACCGAGATGAAAGTCTCGGAAGAAAATGCAGCCACCGACAAGGAACCCGAGAAGAAAGAAGACGAGAAAGCCACGGAGAAGCCCGCAGCAGAGCCAGAGGCCGCCAACGAGCCCTCCACCAAGGCATCCGACGGCGACAACCAGACCGCCGAGATCCCCCACGAGGACACCAACGTTCCCTCCAACGTCCTCGAGAAGGGCATAATCTACTTCTTCATCCGCGCCCGCGTGAAAACCGACGACCAGCCTGAGGAGGTCGACGACATCGCCCGCACCCACATCATCCTCCGCCCCCTCGCTCCGGACTCCAAGCTCGGCGACGGCCCCATCGGCGACGCCGGCAACACCCGCCTCCTCGCCCTGCCGAAGAAGGTCCTCCCCGAGAGCGGCCGCGACCGCTTCATGGCCTTCGTCGAGAAGTCGGGCGCCTCCTTCGCCGACCTTAAGGACGGCTTCCTCTCGGGCGCCGACAACCAGACCAAGGCCGGCACCTCTCACAGCCCCGCCGCGACGCCCGTCGGCGAGGGCGTGTACGTCGTCACGACCACCGGCAGGGAGACGCACCTGGCCTACATGCTCACCCTCCCGTCGAAGCCGGGAGAGGTCCAGGACGACCTGGGCATCAAGGAGCAGGGCAGCTTCATCCTGAGCACAAAGAACCCCAAGTTCCCCGGCCCTGCGAACGCGAGACTCCCCGAGAGCCCCGACTTTTCAGAAGAGTGCGTTTTCCGCTTTCAACCTTCCATATCCAGGCAAGACGGCTAACCGAATGACTAGGATCAAGAACGAGTTTGGCGACCTGCGCTGGTCGCCGACCAAGCCAGCCCACCTCGACTTCGTCAACGCCCAGATCCTCATGATCGGCGAGTCCTCGGGCATCAAGAAGGCCACCGAGCCCCGCAAGAAGGACGTCAAGGAGGGCAAGGAGGAGCCCAAGGAGGTCCTGGAGGAGATCGAGGAGGAGGACACCAAGCGCATGGAGCATCTGGCGGGCGACGACTCGGCGGCTATCTTTGCGGATCTGCAGGCTCGCGCCAAGGACTATCCCAAGCTGCAGACGACCTTTTGATCATGCTGTGGGAGACGATTAAAGAGTCTTTTTTCGAGTTCAAGATGAATGTGAAGTCACAAGGCGAGGGATATCTACTGGTTCCAGAACTTATAGCTTGAGGTCTGCATTATTTGCCTATGATGCCTATCTTCTGCGCTTTGCCTGTTCTCTGTTTGGTGCAAGCCAAGCGCTTGCTTGTCAGATAATCAGCGAGACAACGTCCCCCCAAAAAAGCTACGACAATCTACCACACCATCTTGCCCTCGTCGCCATCGCCCCGCGCCATTGTTCTTGTCCACGCCGTCTTCTAGATGAAGGTATCATACCACAGAGTTTCAATGATATAATCCTGGGAGGTCGTTAGAGAACTTCATCAGGGGACAAGTCATGCGAGGCAAGGAGACAATAGCCACCAATCTTCTCCACAAGTGGCCAGTAAGCTCTCGCCACTTGAACTCGGATATTGCGTTCGTCGCCCCAACCTCTATAACCCCCAAGAGCTTTGACGATAGAGAGAACTCCGTGACGAATACATTCCTCCTGATTGACTTGGCGCAAACGTCTGAGGTAGCAGAGCATTGGGGTGAATTCTTCCCGGCGCCGGGGCTTGTCCAGGGGATCAGCTCCATGCTCAAGAAGCCACTTCACCAGCCCCAACTTGGCTTTCGACGGGTTAATGGACCCGTAGCAGGCGTTCAACATGATTTCGTCCATTTGTAGGACTCGCCTGAGCGCCAGAGTCCCGAATTGCCCTGAATCTAAGGTCCAGCCAACTCGTATGCCGTCGTCGGTGTTGATGGAATGTTGGAGATTCAAGCAATCGGACGCAGTGGCGATCTTCTGAACAGACCGTTTGGCTGTATCAATTACGACGGCCTGGAGGAGAGATAGAATCGTCGGGCTGGTTGCGAAGTCACTGCGTGTAAGGCTTGGCGCTGGGCAAAGACTTCTCGCGATCCATTTATTGTTGCCAGTCTGCAAGAGACGCGGATGAATATCTTTGGCTGCCTGAACCAATCGAACCAAACTCATCACTTTGGTAGTGGTGACGCTGTCATCCTGACGGTACCAGAGTAGTCCAGACCGGGAAGAGAGAAAAGAGCTGGTAGACTGGTCGAACTCACGCAGCAATAGGAGAGAACCATTCCATAACGCCTCCTGATAATCCTCTTTGCTTCCGCCTGGTGCTCGTCGCTCTTCCTCTGTTGCCGTCGTCGCCTTCCTCCTCGTCGTTTGTCCGCCTTCCATCGCTTCACCTGCCACGTTCCTTTATTGCACGCCAGACGGCAGGCGATCGCGTTATGCACTGGCACCGGCGTATCAAGGGTAAAACGGTTAGCGTCAACGCCCAACTGGAAAAGGCGTAGTGAGCGGCTCGGTGCCATTCCTGCCTGCGGCTGATGCCTGACCACGGTCCGTACAAAGCAGGTATTTTCCGACGCCGTTGTATACACGAATGAACAGATACGCTATCCGGGTCCAGTTGTACGTCCGCTAAAGGGTCTTCGGTCATCGCCGGTCTGATATTCCTGCATCCGGCGCTTGCCCTGCCCGGCGAGTCTTCACCACCGGATCGAGAGTGTGGACGGTCCAGAGCGAGTGCCTGAATGAGGCTTTAGCACATCGACTCATTAATAATAGGATGGCTTTCGATGGATAAGACAAAGCAGAGGCCCTTCGGTAACCAGAAAGAACTCATGGATGACTTTCCGGCGGATGATGGCGGTATGGAGGGCGTCCAAGTTCCGGCAGCCCGAGCCCCTCGAGGCTGATCAACTCATCTCTGGGATTCTGTTTGTCGTAAGACAGCCCCTCCGCAATAGATTGGCAAATCAAGAGGAGTTGGCCAGACGTCCAGATCGGCAAAGGTGTTCAGAGCCATCTGACCACGTCGTAATGTCCTTCGGCGTAAGGGCTATGAGAGGGTGGCTCAACAGTAGCTTGCCCCGCTGGTGAGGGCACACTCGAAGATCGACTACGCACATGGCCTGCTTTAATGGCACCCAGCAATGCTGTTAATATTGGCGCCGTATTTTGCCGCGCGCCCCAGCGGTTTAGGTTGGTTGCCCTGCAGCAGAACACCGCATTGCGGGTCTTTCTGGACTGGCGGCGAGAGAGTACGCGACGAAAATGAACAAAGGCTTGAGCGACCAAGAGAGATGGAGTGATTCTGGGAGCATACCACTGCACAATTGCCAGATAATTTTCGGTATTGGCACGACCGACAGGGAGTGATGTGGTGCGCCATTTGCCCGTAACGAACCTGGCTTTCAGCGCTGACGTTGAAAGTATGTTCTGGGCAACCCTTTCGGCAGGTTGCAGCAAGGCGTGCCGATTTGGACAGGCTGGAGGGGACCTTCAGCAACCGCGTAGTAGGGCGAAGTTGCGCGTGCCTTTGATATATTACTTCTCTTTAAGCGTGGCGAACCGCAGCCGAGCCTTCGAAAAATAGAAAGAGGTGTTTCCGCTCTTCTTTCATATTTCTGAACCGTCAAGCGAGAGTCAGGTACTAAAGGCAAATTCAACCATTGGCCAACAAGAGAACAGAGAAAACCAGCAATGGTCTCCAGCCCTGAATATCCCGGAATAATCATAGCAAAATGAAAATTACATAGAGTCCAGCCCCTGATACCAGGACAGCGACAGAGCCCTGCAAGACAGCATAGAGCCCCAGGACGGTTGTTGAGCCCAGCGGCGGTGATAGAGCCCAGTGACAGTGATAGTTCAGCGGCGACATACCATAAAAGGTAATAGCATCTTGCGGTGCGGCATATAAGATCGTCGGCAGCAGCTGCAGAGACAAGCACCAGTGCCTCTGTTCGTTCAACGGAGCAATGTAATGTAGCGGCGCGTCTGACCACATACCGTGAATCAGGAGATTGCCTGAACTTCACGCTGGTCAAAATCTTTTGCTGTTTATAGGCGGCTGATCTTTCCCACCGTGTCAGCGCAGGCTTTCAGGGCGTCGGGTCTTATCGGCATGTTGTTCGCCCTGCGGGCTCTGGCTAAGAACCTTTGTCGGGTTTTCCAGAGATCTGCCGACGACGAGAGATTAATCGCCGAAGAGACCGCCAGAAATGAGAGTGATTATGTGCCAGTAGGCGAGAAGGAACGGGATATCAGCAGGTCGACATTCGGCTGGGAACGATAAATTCTGTCATTTCAGGAGGATCTCCCGATTGGCCACTGAACGTTACACGACATCTGCTGAACGTTCAGCCTTCGGCAAGATACACAGCGTGAAATACCATTGGCCACGTCCGGCGGCGAAGCAGCCAAAGGATAGGACGGCAGTTCGGGCAGCATGTCGTTGCCGAGCCATCGAATCAGATCGTTAATCCTTGCACCACTTCAGCCCCGCTGACAGCGCCTGTTGATTTGAAGGTGTTCTCTTCGAACGGTATTTTGCTGACTGCGATTCAGCTCAACCAGTGTTCTTGAGCATGCCAACCTTCCCTTGCATTTCAGGCCCAACAGGTGGCGGCAAGGGATAAGGGAAATAGAGTTTGCGATAACGCCTGCGGAGCCTAGACAGTAATAACAATGACAGAGCCTAGCGGCAACAGTAGAGCCGAGCGACGACAATAGAGCAGAGCAACGACAGTAGAGCCAAGCAACGACGGTAGAGCCGGGCGACGGAATACCACATAGTAACCATGTCAATCAGGACTTGTAAGTAAGGAAAGGCCCCAATAGCTACTTAATACGGCCCAATAGCAAAGCTCCAACGAATAGCCTACCCATCCCAAAGCTTGAGTTGCAGCAACGGCAGGATCGGCATCACCACTGCCTTGGCCCCGTTGTGTCCGTAGATGTCCGGCATCTGCTCTCCACTGGTCATATCAACGCCCGTAATGTTATTTCACAAGATCACGACAGCTGCAGTTCTTCCACGTGTCATAAGCGTACAACTTACAAGACTGAGAATATCAACGGAGCGATAGGCATCGGTAGTGGCTTAGCATCGGTAAACTTTGTGGCTAAACCTTTAAGGGAATCTGTTGGAACTGGAACCTAATGATTGGAGGCCATAAGAGATGAACCGACATGTCGAATTACAAAGCACGATTTTTCATACTTCAAGGGCCTTCCTCGAGGAAATGTTAATGCCAGCAATCGCTGACGACTGGTCATTAAACTTTGGTTAATGGCAAAGCTGACGGCTGTCACCATATCAAGACGCAGCTCTTTCATCCCGACGACTTTCCTACTTGAGCCGCAGGTGCTGAGACGTCGATATCGAGTATTTCCTGCTGTTCAGCCGAAACTGATAGAATTGCATGGCATTGCTGCTGTAAACTGGAATCAGAGACTATTAGCGCAACCGCCGCAGCCAGAAGACTACTTATAGCTTCGGCGGCAGAGACAGCCAATCTGGACTAACACCCTTCACATTGGTTCTTCAATCAGGCCAGGTAAAAGCCAGCGTCACATAACCAGGCATCTTTTCCAACATGAAGTTTCTCTCTGTCACTGCAGACAAATTGTCGCTTATATTTACGGTTCCCCAAAATCCAGGCATTGCTCCAACACCTTAATATCCTTATTACTTCTGCCTCCGCAATAGTTTACGCGGAGTATAGTTCCCGCATTAGTGCTGCTGCGGCGCCTGAGGGGGGTGGAAACGTCGCCTCATCTCCTCGGCTGAAGGAGAGACCAACGCGGTCTGTCTTCGCCTCCTGCTGGGAGACCTTGACACTGGTCTCCCAGAGGTTCCTTTCTCGGAAAGTATCAAAGTGACGACTGCCTCCTTGCACTTGTGACGGTCACGACCAGGCCCCACATGGAGTTCGGGAGACACAGTCTTTCTAGTTCTAGACCGCAAACGGGAACCGCGTGTTTAAAAAAAAAAGAGAAAGGAAAATATGACCACGTTGGATGGTGCAGGCAGTGCCAAGCACGTCATATGGGTGGAAAAGTGCGCGATGGTTAATACTTTCTTATTCGGGTTGATCATCCTCTCGAGGTCAGAGACCTGAATTCCTCGATGACAGCCGCGGTCTTCCTCGGCCCCTCCTTACTTTTCGGTCCTCTGATAGAATCCGAGGAACCAAAAACGCGACACCGACTGCAGAGTAGTCCAATATCGCCAAAGGGCGGCCGGTAAGAGAACGGGTGCCAGGTGAAGAAGAAGGCCGCGCCGCCGACCGAAGAGTTCCCGAGCAGCAGCCCCAAGAAGTACACTGTCGCCATCAAGGAGTTCATTCCCCTGGCGCAGTTCGTCTCCACCTCCAAGCAGAAGATCGCCCGCGTTCCCGACTCGTTCGTCTCCGCCCTCAACCGGGTCATCGCCCTCCGCTCCAGCTTCGGCACCCAGCTCTCCCAGCATGGCCTCAAGCCGAGCAAGGCCGCCGACCAGAGACATAGCTACTTCCTCGGCGTCCTCGACCAGGTCCGCCAGGTCCTCAGGCCGCGGATGACGGCTGAGGGAGCGCGCGCCAGTAACGAAACGCCCGACAGCCTGTCCAACAGGTTCTCGGCCCTGAACCTGTTCGAGCCGTCCCAGGAGTTCTTGAACGCCCCCGATGCCAAGCCCGCGAAGATTGACAAGAACGTCATCTACGAGGCCGAGACGGCGGTCTCTGGGGAGGATGCCGTCTTCTACTTCCAGCTCCTGTGGAGAGACCTCTTCGACATCCGTATGCGCATCAGGAGGATTTGGATCAGGCACATGCAGAACCAGCTCAAGTTCGACCAGGCCTCCGCCGCTGTGGCCACCAACACCGCTATGGACCTGGCGCGGCACCTCATCGGCGATGTCATGCCCGATTTGGAGGCTTTCGAAGGAGGCGTCTACGGCGCCATGAAGAAACAGACGGTCTTGATGCTCAGCCGCATCCGGAGCGACCCGAGCAACATGCTCTTTGGCCTGAGCACCTCCAACCCGGACGACGTCGAGATGAAGTTCCAGGCCGGCGTCTGGACGTACGCGGATGCCTACAACATCCTGACGGAGATCCTCCCGCCCCTCATGCCGGACGGGCCCCCATCGGCCCCGTTCTCCCGAGGACCGAGGCCACCGAGGCCGGACCCGACAACCACTGGTGGGCCGAGAACTGCAAGGAGCTCAAGAGCGTCTTCGGAGATCTCATGGTCGTCGTGGAGTCCATCAAGGACTGGCCCATCGAGGACACCCTGCTGCGCGGCCTTAGGGAGACCATCGAGACCCGCAAGATCCCCTTCTATCTCGTCTTCGCATCTGCTGTCCAGCTGGATCTCATCAGGGCCTTCAAAATCGGTGACGAGCACATCAAGGAAGACTTCCTCATGCAAGTGGGCGTTACACAGGATATGGTCAAGGCTTACCACACTCTCAACGAAAAGTCGGATTCATCACAGTTGATGAAGCCTTACGACGCGCACGTGAGACAGGTGGCTAAGGAATGCACGTGGGTCAAGGAGGACCGCATCTACGAATCCAGGCTCAGGAGGCTGCCGAAGGAGTCGAGGGCCGAGGCCAAAGCCACGCTGGAGAAGCACAGCCTATTCAGGAGGAACGCCATCATGTGCGGCCTGCTCCTGTTCAGGCACCGGCTGATGCTCTACCGGGCCGATCTCGCCCTCGCTAACGCGACGCGGTCGATCGTCGCGACGGCGCACCTCTACAACGCCATCAAGAACGAGGGCTTCCTCGAGAAAGGTCATTGGCCAGACATGGTGGCGGGAATGAACTCCATTGCCCTGGAGGACGCCTTTTCTTCGGAAATACCCACCTACTTCCCGGGCTACACGAGAGTCGCCATGGTGTCGCTGGGCTTCACCATCCACAACTTCACCGACGCCTCACACTCCCGCGCGAAGAGGGCGAGGCTGCTGCAGGACAAACCAAAGCGCGTCCTTCGAGAACTCCTGAACCCCACCTCGGTCTTCTTCTTCGAGAGATACGTCACCCAGCGCGGGAAGACAGGGTCCGAGAACTGGAACTCCGAGGACGTCTCGTACATCGTCGAGGCGGCCAGGAAGGCACGCGCGAGGGAGGAAGCTGCCGAGAATCCGGGCAAGACGCAGACCAAACAGCAGCAGAAGGAGGCCGCGGACAATGCGATGGCACCCCAGGACCTCGTGGAGGCGATCTTCGGCAACCTGCTCGAGGAGCGGTGGAGGATCACCTACCCCTACATCGTCCTGCACGCCCAGGCGTTCGGCATCATGAAGGCCGTGGCGAACAGGTGCGAGCCGCTCCTCCGCCGCATTCTCGGCCCCCCGCAGCAGGCCGTTTCCGATCTCGACTGGCCCCTCTACGCGGGCTGGATCCTGCAGGCCTGGGCGGCAGACTCCGATGGCGAGGCGGTGGTGCATCAAGCGGCGCGCGTTTTCGACGAAAAGTTCGAGGAGGAAGACCTGTATTGGCTCTCTGGCGGTCTGATGATCTCGCAGCTCGGCTGGGAGCCCGAGTTTGTTGACCAGGAGGGCGCGCAAGCCGAGCAGGAGGAGGAGGAGAAGGACAAGCGCCCGCTTCAAGGGCCCATCGACCCAAGGCAGATGCCACTCGACATTGGCCGGTTGCAGGAGAGCTTCGGCATGCCCATTGACGTCTCGCGGCTGACGCAGACCGGGGCTTACATCGATACCTCCCGGTTGCGCGGAAACGTACAGCAGTCCAGCAAGAAGGTCATGATAGGCGAAGACGGAGACGACCCTTTCGAGGTCACTGAGACAACTATCAGTTGGTGATGGGGGATCGATGATTGAGATTAATGTGCTCACTTTCGTAGGTAACAATATGGGAATGCTTTTAGTCAAAGACGGATGCTGTGCTCTTTCCCATGACTGCTTGACTTTTCAGAATTACGTTTCTGTGACATTGATGGTGTTTTGATGTCGGCAACGCCCAGTACCTACATGTAGTTGTCGAAAAGCTTAACTGCCCGACTAAGTACTTCACATGCCGAGTTCCAGAGTGTTGCCGAATCACACACTTAACGAGGAGCATGAAGAACTCTATTGATCTGTCTTATTTCTGAGCCACAGGCACCAACCAACTTTTAACAACGAGAAATCTCAGCCTATGATGATAAAGACGTCCTGTCATCGGGAGTGACAGGATACCGGTCCTCACCGTATGTCGAGTTCAGCGTCACCGAGCCGACGGTGTTTCCAGACTCCAACCGAATCCAGGTGTCCAGCTCCCCCTTAGCCAGCTTATCCCGCGTTACGGAGACTCAAGCCCTTGATCCGAATCCAGTTCCCGTATCCCCGTACCGGAGGTTACTGGTACAGTAGTGCTGACCCCCGTCCCCTGGACGCTCAGCCCGTCCACGGCGCCGCTCCATTTGTAGCACCAAGCTACACGTACGCCCATGAAACAGCAGAGGACCCCTGCAAGCCCGTGATCGCCTCCATGAAGGGCTTGTCCTGGCCCCCGTAGCTGCAGGAGTCCTTGTTGCTCCCGTCGGAGCACCAGCCCTGCGCCTGCTGCGACAGCGGGGAGTCTTGGTTGATCCCCGGCTGCTTCGAGGCGTCGATCCCCTTGGCCTGGATCGCGCGCGAGGCCTCGGGCGGAATATGCACAAAGGCGAGCGAGGAGATGTTCTTCTTGTGCTTGTCCACGAGCCCCGCGTTGGTCGACTTGAACCAGTCGACGACCCTCGCGTCCACCCAGTTCGGCTGGCCAACCTGCTTCCCCGACGTATCTTTCTCCATGTACCTAAACCCTCCCCTGCTGTCGAAGAAATCACAGCAGGCCCGGCGCAGTTCGTGCAGCTGGCCGCGTACACGGGATATAGGCCCGACGCCGACGTCGCCGTCCACCATCTTCCGCGTGCGCGAGTTGGGCCACTGGCCCTCGCGGGCGAGGATGTCGGCGCCGCTGATGTTGAGCTGGTAGTCGTGATTGCCGTACGTGCTGGCCCAGGGTAGGTCGCGGTCGAGCATCGGGCGGACGAGCTGGTCGAGAACGAAGGTCGCGTTTTCCAAAAAGGCGTTCTCGCCCGTTATCAGGTCGCCGTTCAGAACGACAAAGTCCGGCTTCGTGCCGTCGAGGATGTCGCCCATGATCTGAACTGTCTTCTTGTCGTTGGCCGGGCCCCACGCTTCCCAGGCATCTTCAGAGGTTGCGACGTGGTTAGCTGCACACGATATCGGAAAGACGTTGGACGCGCTGGGCCTCGGAAGACTTACTCTCCCCAAAGTGGAGGTCCTCGAAGATGGCCAGTTTGAATTCCCCATTACTGTTAAAACGAAGGGAGCTAGTTGCCGTGTTGTCAGCTCGACTGTCCAGTGTCGGGGCCTGCAGGGAAAACCCCGTCCAGAGGAGGACCGGCACCAGAGAACGGATCATGATCACTCGACTTCGGGTCAAGGTCAAGGAAACAGAGACACCTGACGGAAATCGGTGTCCGGGTGGTTTCGAACGCAGCTGACGGCCTTCTTCATATATAACCTGGCTTCATCCGATGGCTACAGCTGTTCGTGCCCGGAGGGCCGGCGTACGTTGTTTCATCGGCTGCAGAGCAGGTGCTTGGATAACCGCAACCGGCATGGTATAAGTGATTCCGTAGTTATAGGCTGACTTGACCGTAAATTCCATCTTCGCGGCAGTAACCGTGGAATCCGCGGAGGTTTTGACCTGCAACCCCCATCGCAACAAATGGGCAAGATCAGCTGCCTTGGCATAATTGAATTGCGATTTGACTTCCATAACCGAACCGAGTATTTCACCGACGTGGTATCTGTCAACTCTTGGTCGGCGCAGAGATTCCCGTCAGATGCACGCACGTCCGCAACAGGCAGCTAAGCCATGCTTGGACTGCATGAGCGGCAGCGAGAAGCCAGGTGCGTGCGTCAGGTCAGAACGTCCAACTATTCCAGATCGCGCGGGGATGCGTCCGGGCATCTTTTCCGCTGTGATTGGGGGAGATGGGAAATTACCGACTTGGTGGTCAAGCTGGAAGCATGCGTCTGTACATGTAGGTGAAGGTGTGTTCATCTGATCTTGCTGCATATGCGGCGTTTCTCGACGATATGACGGTAAATTTGGGCGTTTCCTTTGTTGTATTTTGAAGTAAAGCCTATCTTGATGGTACCAATGGCGCTGTGCTGTCTCAATGGTTGCTGAGAGCAAGGTTTACTGGCGGGATGAAGATGTCTTCCTGTGTGGCATCGCGGCCGTTCAAAGTCTTAACGCCGCTATAAGAGTCTTTAAAAAGATCAGAAATGATTTAATAATAATTAGATTCAGTCCAGGAAATCACCAGTATATTCGTTTGTTGTTGCGAGCATGACACACATCGTGGCGTGGACACAAGAGCCTGTAGTAGTTGCTGATATTTGACGTTGCGCCCATGTCTTCGCGATAATTGCGGGTTCTTCAGTTTTTTAACATACAAACGACACCGAATATCTGGTTAATGTGAGGGGCCGTGGTCAACTGAGAGATTTGCCGTCACAAATCTTAGGCGATTTGGGTAGAGAATGTGGAATCTTCTGACTGCTATGAGGTTGAGAAGTTTGATCTTCGTGGCCGTATCTAAAGAAATAACACACCGAAACTTTCGAAATATGTCCTAATCGGTAACGCGATTTGTTTGAAGAGTTTAAGTTGTCACTCGGTATCCAATAGCTGCAAGCTCATAGTCTGCTGTAACGACATGGAGAACATGGAATAACGAACCTACTTCTCACAACGCAATCCTCGGTTATGAGTTACAGACTGATCTGGATCTTACCTGGAATCTACGATCTAGTTGAGCTGTCTTACACGCCGTCTAGGGCGTTGGCTTAAATTCATGCTCACTACTGAGGCGGCATGCAGCGTGCTCGACGCAGCGGGAAGAATCACTCTACTCGCATGGTAGGTTTCAGCCTATTCGCTTATTGACAGCCTAAAAAGATCAAACGGAACTCGGGCGGAGAGATGGAATTGATTTGTCGAAGTTACGGAGTCCGACACGAGCCTCCGTAGTGCCGGTCATTACAAGTCCGAGATCCGTCGGAGCCGCGTCCGACGGCCTCCGTGGGATAACCGCACGTCAAAACCTAGGCAATTCCGAAACTAATCGTTCAATTGAAAATCATCGAGAACTCCGAGGTACCAGCTCATGGCGCCAATCGTTCCCCGACGCCGAAGACGAAGGCCAACCTAGTCATGGCCTCTTTCACGTGCCCATGACACACCCATCCGGACCAATATCGTCGCTCCAAATCTTTCAGACTAGCACCGGACCGTTCGAATTAGGTAATACCTAGAAACGATCAGCTGGCCTTTCCTGCCGTTCGAGGGAACTTGGAAACTACCTGGTTCTCGAAATGAATGTTTCAATGGGTACCGCCCCTGGCCCTCGGGGTTCTTGATAACATAGTTCACCAGGACGAGGATGGTCACCAGCTTGATTTCGATGTCGGCGAGAAAACGCCCAGGGCAAGAGTTCTTCCCGTATCCCCATCCCAGCATACCTATCTTTGCGAACGCTGACGTATTGATGCTTTCCACAGCCGCCACCCTCCCCAGCCCCCTGTCGCTTCCGAAGGAACCGGTAACCATCGAACTGTGCGGCATTCTCGTGCAAGTCATCGTCACGATGGGATTCAAACGCGGGAAACTCCAGCTTTGTACCCTTGGGTAGGAAAGTGCCGTCGGACAGAGTCACGTCCTGAGTGGCGAGCCGCTGCAGCGTAGCTGTAAGACCAATTCATCAGTGCCTGCCATATGATGAGTCCAGTTCGCTTTGAGACGGCTCACTGATATTTGGAGAGCTTAGCCGGTGAGCCTCTTCGATGAAGCTGTCAAGCTTGTGCATACCCCCTAGGGCCGCCTTCGAAAGAATGCCATCGAACTTGGCCAGCGTGTCGATTGCTTCTCTCCGCAGGCCAGGAATGTAGCCCGTGTGCGCAGCAAGCTCAAAGATCTTCTGATTAAGGACGGAAGAGGTGGTGTGAATGGCCCCAACCGCGAGGTTCATCTGTTCCTTGAGGTACATGTTGATGAACGAGGAGGACGACCCCGGAGCCTTTCGCGTCATGTGATACAAGACACTTGCAGGTTGCGGCTCGTCGACACCATTTTCTTGCCGCTCTCTTATGCTCCGGATCTCATCAACCGAGATCTTCCGGCCGTCATTGAGCTGACTCTGAACCTCAGAGTGCTAAGGCAAAAACCTGCAAATGAGAGGCCGCAAGTACGAGGGCCAAAACTTCAACGCGTGACCATACGCAACGCCCGACTGGACGAAATTGGTTGTCAAAGTCACCCAGGTTTGGTTGTGAGGCGCCTCGTCACCTACCATTACCCTTGCAGCCAGTATGTCGAGCATACGAAGCATGCACGAATACATGTTCACTGGTTCCCATCCTGGAGATTATCAGCTGTGACTTTGAGAGTGTGTAGGACACGAGTCCAAGGGCTTACCGGTGCTATCACCGAAGACTTTCGAGATGTACTTCTCGATCAAGCCCGTGAACTCTGAGATCAACGTTTCTGTGCGGATATCGTGGTCAGCCGAAGCGAGATGCGTACCCGAGGGAGTCCCTCACGCAGTTTCGGGTTGATTTCTCTCTTCAACGTGGAGAGTGCAAATTCTTTCAAACCGCCCATGTAAGTGTAATCAATGAGGAAGTCCTAGTAATTGTAAGATTGATGATCTCATGAGGACGAGGGCCATACTTGATCAAGAGACCTCGGGAAGCTCAGTCCCGCCTCCTTTGCAACTTCTTCAATGTACCGCCGAGCTAACTCCATCCTAAGACCTAGATGCAATACGGACATCAGAAAACTTGTGTCAGATTCTCAGATTCCACTATGAAGGAGAGCAGACCATCTGGCTCCAACAAGTGGAATCCGCGGTTTCTTCGCCATTGAATGCCGAAATCTTATCAATACAGCTATGCCGCACATTAGAACCAAGGATCACGCCGTAGTGGAGGTTGCATATTCATCTGCCAGAGACGAAACAAGGAGTGAGACCGCCATGGTAATTGCTCATAAGCACGGAGATCGTGGAGAACTACAGCTGTGTTTTTTCTACCCTGAATCTTTCTTGATTGGGATGCCGCCCATTTAATCCACTCTCTGGACTGCAGACCGTCACTGAGAAGTCAGTGTTCACATAAGGTAAGACAAAGAAGCAAGATTCTCACGGAAATCTGGCAAGGATGGGGGCCTAAGAAAATCCTGCCATCTCCATATTCTGGAACACGGAAGTTCTGGATGTAATAATTGTCCGGAAAGTGCAGACAAATGAGCGCTCGAGTATTGGGAATCAGCACATCCTGCACCACTAGGCATCTAGGAAGTTTGTGCTACACCTCTTGGAAGCTTGCGTAACATCTCGTCTGCATTACACACGAGCCGCTTCGGTTTCCAGGTGCCGGTGGGAGCCGACTCCGGTGGTTAAGCCAGTGCGCGCAGATCGTGGACGTTGCAGCCGGTGGGATGGATTGCTTTGCAGTACATAACTCGTGAGTAGCCAGAGACTTGAAGCTCAAAACTCAGCAACTCGACATCGATGGAGTCAGGGGATGAACACTCCAAGTCGTAGTTTGAGGATGTGATATCATGTTCTCATTAGACACCAGAATGGGGCGGGGTAAACAATACTTTTGACTATTGCACATTCCGCAAGTTTTGAAACATAGCGAATGTTCTCCTTGTCTGACGACTCGAAAAGACCGATCTTGTCATTAGTTGGATGGCCAAGGTACCTACATGTACTCGAAAAGCCCGCCGAGCATCCAGCTGTTATGATAGTTGAAATCTGTCTCTCAGATTCTGTTCCAGAGAAGTGGGCTTCCTAACAGCCTGGAAATCCATGGTGCCCTCCATCTTCCATAGGCCTCGGTTTCCTATGAGGGCAGCTGCTTCCGGGAGGTACTCGAAGTATCTCAACCTTCCCTTTTCTCTCCTCAACTTGGCGAGCTCGTCAGCGAGATCGACAAGACTGCCCTGCCTCCTGACATCGATGTATGTCCCCGTTGCCTCCTCGTATGCTAGTGCCAGCTCCTCGATCGTGTGTTCTCCAGACCGCATCCTGAAGAACCCACCTTTCCCCTCCTGCACGCCGTCCCCGCCGAGAAGGACCTCGATGGTCCAAGCGGCAGCATCGTCTTGAGTCGTCCACGGATGAGAGTAATCCTTCCCTCCTCCCCAGTAGCTCATGACAGGGACGTCTCCCGATGTGTCGAAGCCTCCGGGGCCGTAGGAAGTAAACAGCAGATCCGCGAAAACCCCGGTGAAGATGTATACCGGGTTGATGGTGCTCGTCATCCCCGCCTGCTGCTCAAATGCAATGTGCGGGTCGTACGGCTCGAACTCGCCAAACTTGATCTTGGTCCAGTCGTTGTTCCACGACGAGGCGATGAAGACCCTGACTCCCGCGCGCTCGGCAGCACGCAGCAGAAGCAGGTTCGCGTCCAGATCGAGCTCCGCGGCCGGCGTGTAGGCGCAGATTATGGCGTCGACTCCGCTGACGGCCTTGTCGAGGGCCTCAATATCGTAGTAGTTGCGGCTGGTCACGAAGGACTCGAGACTGTTGAGAAATCCGGCGTCGAGCTTGGCAGAGCCGCGCCCTAGGCCTCTGACTGAGAGGCCGCGGGCCTGCGCAGCGACTGCCAGGCGACCGCCTAGGTTGCCGGTGACGCCAGCAATCAGAACGAGCATGGCGAGTTGGTGGAGTCAATTTGTTTTCTGGCCTGTTGACAACCAAATTCGTTGAGATGATGTCGGCTTCTCGTACATATATACCTGCCCATAGTACTTAGACGGCGACGATCCAATGTCGGCCGAACCGTCCGAAGTCCGATTCTCCAAAGTGTGCCCCCTTGGTCGGCGACCCTTCGGCGGCCGCACGCGCGGCGACTGTGGGTTGACAGAAATCAGGAAGAAAGCTCGCCCGTAATTGACAACGTTATCAACGGCTTCAGATGCGCTCCGAGTCTTGCGTCCGGCGGAGTTGGCTGATAAATATAATCGTTGATTTCAAAGGAGAGGTTTCGATAGTTGTTCCAAGCCGCGTGGTCCGCGGAGCCCGCGGGCGGGTATCGGACGGCGGATTGATGTTGGCCATAACCTCATCCACAACAGTGAGCTGAACCACGCGATTCAAACCACAGATTCAGGTCTTTTCTGAAGGGCAAATTTGGAGAGATGAGATTGGAATGAGACAGCGAGACGTCAGTTGATACCTTGGATTGCTGATCGGATCATAGTTTCCGCTCCTAGGCAAAACCGTCGCCCGGCGTATGGTCTTCGCTGAAAGCATACGAATACGACCAACTCGCAAGTGAACATATTGTGGAGATGCGGAGATTGAGGTTCTCGGTTTCGCAAATCGGGATTTGAGCCCCGGATCGTCAATGCTGACGGTCGCCGCCGGCGGTCCCCGGGAGCCCCGCACCCAGGTTGACGTCGCCGATCAAGCAGAGACAAATGCTTGAGACTGATGAAAAATCTGGAGGGACCAAGAGTCGCTGGGCTTGGTTTTTCGGTTGCCATTCCAACTCATCTCCTGGTTGCAGAACGTCTTGCGCATATATGCCAGTGGTATACCTGACATAGGGTGCTTGACAGTCGAATTAGGTCCTTCGTCCACGTTCACGCGATCCCTTGGAGTGGGCCGTGTAAAGGCCTGCCTTGTTGGTGTTCATTTTTCTCGAGTCTGTCAGTGAATATACAGCGTTGGTCAGCGGGAGATTGATAAGGTGAGCGAGATGGAGGCTATGCCAAACCCGCGATTGTTCCAATAGGTACACGGAGAAACAATCACACAGCATTCTCCTTCTCTCATATAGTGACCACTGCAAAAGAAACGATGCCGAGACGACGATGAAGGGCAATCCCTCGACGCGATCCGTATACGTTGACTGATAGCCGACATTGCCGCGTCGTAAGACGCATAGGTTGGAAGAAGAAAAATGAGAGAGAGCGAAATCCTGATGATTGGGGGAGGCAAAAGAATAAAACGAAACAGAAGGGACAAAAAGAACGTCAATGCTCCCGGAATATTGGGAAACGGTTGAGCTAAGGCTTTACAAATCCCATTCGGACGGAGCCAGGACAATCACGACGAGCAATGAAGCATTCGGGATATCGGCAAGTCACCGATTATCCGCTCGGAGTCCAGATGCTAAATAACACAGAAGGGACGGCGGAGCCCGAGCGCAGAAGGCTAGCCATTGAAACGCCACGTCGGTCGCTGTATTACATCACTTTTGCGCATGAGACATGTGTTCATCCGATAGTTAAGGGAGGGGTAATTGCTTCCAAGGTATTTCACAGATTTTCTCAACAATTCGTGATTGTGTGATCTAACTTCATTCATTCGACACGTACTCTTATCAATCTCAGAGCCTCAGTTCAGCATCTCATAATGTCTGATATCGAAGACTTCAAAGTTGATATTCCTCGCGAGGAACTTGAGCGGCTGCATCGCAAGCTCAGAGACACGCGGCTCCCCGGACGCCCAGTTGTGCCCGATGCTGGCAAGAACTACGGTATGTCAACGAGCCGACATTCATTCGGAGAATGATAGTTATTTATCGTCTATTTAGGACCCGAGTACAAATGGGCCGAGGACCTTTACAATGCCTGGACCAACTCCTTTGACTGGTTCGCTGTCCAGCAGGAGATGAACGAGGTGCCACACTACATGACCACCGTTGAAGATCTGAAGATCCATTTCGTCCACGCCAAATCTGAGCGGTCCGACGCGATCCCGCTGCTCGCCATCCACGGCTGGCCCGGCTCGTTCTGGGAGTTCAGCCAGGTCTGGGGCCCCCTCTCGCGGCCGACCAGCTCCGATGATCCCGCGTTCCACGTCGTGGCGCCTAGCATGCCTGGCTTCTGCTGGTCGTCGTGGCCCCCGCGCGCTGGATGGAAGCTGCAGGACAACGCCCGGGTGTTCGACACACTGATGAAGAGGCTCGGCTACGAAGAGTACATGGTCCAATGCGGCGACTGGGGGTCTTTCGTCGGCCGCGAGCTGGGTTCCAAGTACACCGACTCCTGCAGACTGGTTCACCTCAACTTTGCGCCCAGCGTATTGCCGGAAGGAGTCGAGCACACCGAGCGTGAGAGGAAGGTTGCTGAGCGCAGAAACGACTGGCTCACCAACCACCTCGGCTACGCCGTTTGCATGAGGACTCGGGTATGTCAACTCATAACCCATACCTTCTCTTAGACTCATAGACTCACAAAGACTTTCCTTTTTAGCCACATACTATTGGGATTGCTCTGCATGACAACCCCATGGGCATTCTGATGTGGGTCGGGGAGAAGTACAACGAGGCAGCCAACCCCGAAAACCAGACGAAGCCATTCTGGACTAAGGCCATCCTCACGACGGCGTCGCTATACTACTTCACGGGATGCATCTTGCCGTCGACCCTGCCGTACTACGAAAGCCCGACCCACGACAACTTCCCAGAGTTTGCCATGAGGGAGGAGAACAAGATCAAAGTGCCATTCGGCTACACGTCTTTCTTCTGGGACACCGCGCCGGGCTCGAAGAGGGGTGTAGAGAGAACGGGAAATCTCGTTTTCTACAAAGGTGCGTTGTGAAGCCAGCTATCCCGGACAAGATGATTCGTCGTTCAATGCTGACACACGTCATCCAAGAGCGCGATCACGCCGGCCATTTTGCGGCGCTGGAAGATCCCGATGGGCTGACCCGAGACGTACGAGAGCTTGCGTCGCAGGCCTGGAGGAGCGGCAACCGACCGGCAGAAACGACGGGGGGAGGAATCAAGAAGGCGTTCAAGCCTGTAGACTCACGGATTCGGCCTGAATACCTATCGTAGGCTCGGGACAGTCCAAAGAGCGCGCTTAGTTAGCTTCAAAGCTGATGTTGAAGGCAGTTGAAAACCACCTAGCGGCGGGAACTTGCTGGCGTGGCTTGGGTAATTTCGAGCGATTCTCATTCACATGCGAGCATAATCAGAAGTAAGCTTGCTATTGTAGGGCCGGCGCAGAAACCAAGATAGCCTACGTTATATCGTTGTATCCTCACGATTTGGGTGGTTAGGAACGCACTTCTCGTCGCCTGATATGCCGCCGAGACTCGAGCATTTGAAACCCGACTTCTCTTACTGCACAGTCTTTGAACTTATACATTGAATGAGAATGGTTGCGCGGTTCTATTCGTTTGTTCTTGCTACTAGTGCTCACACCACTTTGGCCCTATTCCTTGCTGTGTGCCATCGAAGCAAGATAACTCGGCGCCGGATTTGTGATAACCTTACCCTACCAGTGCCTCTAAGCCACCTCGTAGACAGACAGTAGTACTGACACTCCGTCATCGCATTGGATAAATACCGTGTCTCCGGCCAAAAACACACAGAAGTAGCGTTTTCAAGGACTTTGTATTCCGAATATTCCAACACTCGTCGCCATGTTTCGCCATACAGTCCAGCTCAGCGTTCTAGTGGGGCTTCTGGCTCTCAGTGCTTTCGCGACTCCAAGGCGGCCGCATGGCACCGAGAAGCACTCAGCCCAAGAGGTCATTGATAAGCTCGGGCTGGCCCCAAACCCCGAGAAGGGCTACTTCATCGAGACCTTCAGAGACCCGGACACGACGACTGGCAACCGCTCCGTTAGTACCGCAATCTACTACCTGCTGGCAGGCTCAGTAGGCCCCTCGATCTGGCACCGTGTCGACGCCGCAGAAGTCTGGCACTACTACGCCGGCGCTCCGCTTACGCTCTACCTGTCTTACGATGACGGGAATCCGGATGTCGTGCTCGGGCCGTACATCTTCGACGAGCAGCGGCCGCAGTATGCGATTACCAAGAATCGATGGCAGAGGGCAACCAGCAACGGCAGATGGACTTTAGTTGGGACTACTGGTGAGCTTTTCATCGATATTTCTTGGGAATCATCAGGTCACAGTTCTTTTCCAGTCGCCCCTGGGCTTACCGAAGACGGAGTTGAGCTTGCAGATCCCGGTTGGGTGCCCAACGAAGCTTAATAACCCCTCGCGGACACAGATATAGTTCTTTTAGGCATTTAAATCACCTTTGGGCGATTATTTCAAGTTTCTTTGCTTGACGTGTCGAGTAGATGCTGAATTTCTTGCCGTCGTCGTATCTTGTAGCCCAGTAACATAGTATCATTTCTCTTCATACCCAAAACCAAGTCTACAATCCCGAAAACATCAGATCATAAGTAACTCGGATAGAAGAGCGGGTTAGAACATACACTTCACGGGGCGGTCGAAACGTAAAATCTACGTGTTTCGAATGCTGGTAGTAGATAAGTCTGATGGATTGTCTCGTAGTTTTAAATCCGTTTGGGTGTTACAACTACAAGTAATCCATCTGTAGTGGCAACATACCCAATCTCCTACTTCGATTTCTTGCCTTCCAGTTTGTCAAGAGCATCCTCGCGGTCGCGCTTCTTCTTGGCTTCCGCGTTCTCCTCCCTCTTCTTCTTCGAACTTTCCACGGACTTCGCCATCTGCGTGTCCTCTTTGTCGGTAGGGAGCCGGATTGAGAAGTCGTCGTTCTGACTGGACATTTCAGCGTAGTTGTGGACTTTTGGATCGTCCAGTGGAACAGGATTTGGTATAAGATGGTGTTTCGAAACGTCTGGGGCATTGTTAGATACTGTGATGGAATACGGTTGTTTTCCACTCACTATGATATACAGAACGTGTGAAAATGCCTAATGATTTTGATTCATTTTGCGCAAACTTGCCCCCCTTTAATTGAGAAACCATTTATGTTTATGGAAACGAGGCCATATCACAGACATTCCGTCACGTTCTGTTCACTCACAGCCATCCCGCTCCCTAAACGAGTATCTTGAATATCCTCTTGGCCGTTCAAGGACACTGGTCTGTTCAGGTGAGTGTTAGCTTCTACCCTTCTTGGGTAAATACTCACTGAGGAACAGCCTTTTTTGATGCCGTCGTATTATTTGAACAGCCCACTATCATTTGTCAAAGAACCTGGGACCAGAGAACTAATATTGGGTTGGCCGCATGTTGGAACAACGTCAAATCTGAAAGACTATTACACAGTGAAGTTCTGGTAAAGTAAAACTAGCTACCAACATCTGGAGACAACTGTGGTAATCCAAGGGAACAAAGATACCTGGTACCTGTATGAATTCCAGGTATCTGAGGTAATCCTTGGCTCGGGACTGCTGCCAACAGACCCACTCGTTCTTTTCATTGGTTGCGGTCGAAGCAACACAACTGAGACACAACCTATAAAATAGGCCTCCTATTTCATCTTTTTCATGACCGTACACGGTCCTGTTTACACCTTGCAATTTCTCTTCATCAGTCCCTTAATTGTCCGTCATGTCGCCCAATGACAGCACCTCGAGTCCAAGCCCGGCGGCAGAAATACCAAGGTCGGACGCCTTCAAGGTCCTTTACGACAGCGTATTTTACAACCAGGGGACCGATGAATACGATGTTTGGAAGCCAGCAGCAGTGACGCCGAGTTCTATCGCCAGGCTAGAACGCTTTGTCGCCGGACAACTGCCCGGCCGCGGTCCGGCAATGTATGTCGACGAGGCCGAGGGTTCCTTCAACCTCATGCTTCGCTTCCGCTTCGCCGAGGCAGGCGGGAACGACGTTGCCCTCCGGATGCCAAAGCCGGGTCATACGCCTTCATCCCTCATGGCGGAGAAGATTGCCGACGAGGTGGCTTGGATGCGGCACCTCAAGGCGAAGACGACCATCCCGATCCCGCAAGTCCACTGCTGCAGCTCGGATCCTTCCTGCGAACTTTCTCCCCTCGGCCTGCCCTACATTCTGATGGACTTTGTCCAAGGAATGAGCGTGCGCGATTTCTTGACACAGCTGCCGAAGCTGGGAGCAGACGCGGCCGCAGACGCGAAGCGGTCGGCAGTCTTCGAGCAGGCGGCGGAGATCTACCTACAGCTCTACCGTCTGCGCTTCGACGCGATCGGCTCCATCGCCGAGGACCCGGCGGCGCCCGGGGGCTGGCGGGCCAAGGAACGGCCCCTGACGTCGGACATGCTCCAGTTCGCCCTGGGCATCCCCGGATGTCCGACCGACCACTGGCCCGAAGCCCCTCTCCGGAGGTCCAGCGACTACTTCGAGCTCGCCGCGGCGCAGCATCGCGTCCAGCTGTGGAATCTGCGTAACCTCAACCTACCGCACGAAGACGACACCAAGAAAGACCCCGTGGAGGCGGCTAAGCTCGCGCGGTTCCGGTTCAGGGCCCATGTCGGTTTCGAGCAGCTCATGCCCGTCTTCGGTGAAGATGGCGACGGGGACGGGCCCTTCAGACCCTTCAACCCGGACATGGACCCGCGGAACATGGTCCTCGACCCGGAAACCCTCACCATCACCGGCGTCTTCGACCTCGAATTTACCAACGCGATGCCGGCGCAGTTCGCCCGTGACCCGCCGCCGTGGCTGTTCGGGCCGCTGCCCGCGACGACCCTGGACAAGGGCTTCTTCCCCTGGTTCCTGCTGAACTACAAGCGGCACCTGGACCTCTTCCTCGAGGCCATGAAGCGGGTGGAGGTGAGAATGAGCGCCAGCACAGGAGGGTGCGAGGAAAAACCGCTTTCTGAGATGATGCTCGAGTCCTTCACGAGCCACCGGTGCTGGTTTAACTACGCGGCAAATAACTCGGACTACGCAGACGCGCTCTACTGGTCGGTGCTCTACAAGCTTCATCCGGAGGGCGACGGCGGACCTCCGAAACTCACCCCACGGCTCGAAGAAGAAATGGAGCGGTATGTTGAGCACACCCACAAGCAGCTTGCGGCGTTCGAGGAGGCCTGGGTTATGTATCGACGTCAGGAGAAGGAAATGTCAGAGCAAACCGAAAATAGTGCCGAATGATGAGTCAACCATTTTAGTACATTTAACATTACAAGTGAATCCGTCATCTACAACACTAAAGAGACCTTTCAACTCTTCGTCCCTTCCGGCCGGACGGCAACAATAACCTTTCCACAGGCGTGGCCCTCCTTTAGCCTGCCGAACGCCGCGGGAACATCCTCAAAGCTAAAGACCGAGTCGACGACGACCCTCACCGTGCCCTCGCGCATCCACTCCGCGATCCGCGCAAGGTCCTCGCGGGAGTTCTTCGTGACCTGCGTCTCCCACTTGAACTTGGAGCCGCCCAGGAACGAGGGCAGCACCGTGCCGGCCCACATGCCGAACCCGGCCTCGGCGTTCATCCCGCCGCCGACGTAGATGAAGTGGCCCTTGACGGGCTTCGTCACGAGCAGGTCGTTGCACCCGGTGAACAGGTCCGCCGGCGCGCCGCCCACGTAGTCCGCAATCAGCGAAAAGACTCTCCCCGCGGCGCGTAGGCGGGCCATGACGCTGGTCGCGCGGTAGTCGATGACTTCGTCGGCGCCGAGGTCCTTGCAGAGCTGGACTTTGGCCGTCGAGCAGGACACTGTGACATGGCAGCCGAGGGCCTTGGCGATTTGAATGGCGAACGTGCCGACGCCGCCGGAGCCACCGTTTAGGAAGACCCGGTCGCCGGCATTGACGTACGGGGCGATGCTCTGGTAGGCCGCCAGCGCCGCAGTGGCAACGCCGCCGGCGTGCAGGAGGGACAGGCCCTCGGGAAGCACAGTGAGGCCGTCGTGCGGAACAACAATGTGCTCGGCGAGCGAGCCGGGCCTGGCGGGGTCCATGCGGCCGAAGACGTGGTCGCCCACGGCCACGTCGGTGACTTTGCAGCCAACGGCGAGTACGCGGCCGCTATAGTCTAGGCCCGGGGATCGGGGGTAGGAGATCATAGTCTGGGAAACGCCGCCCATCTCGACGACCTTGTAGTCGTGCGGGTTGATGCCCACGGCGGCGACCTCGACCAGCAGTTCTGACTCCCCGAGTGACTCGGCGATCGGCCGTTCCGAGTTGACCAGCTTGAGGTTCTGGGTGATGATCCCGGGCTGGGGAATCCGCCAGGCGTGGCTGCTGGAGGCCATTGTGACTGAGATGCTCGTTTAGTTGAGTGTTGCAAAGAAGGACTTTGAAACTGGCAGGAAAAGAGAGGCTGCCTTGTCTTGCGAACGACAGAACGCTTCAACGTGGAAGCTGAGATGGTTTAAATCGAGTTCAAGCCGACATCGCGACTTCGAAGCCTGGGCGGAAGTCGCCGACGGCTGAGGCTTCGAGCATGGGTTGACGATGGGCTCATCGCCCCGTAAGGCGTGGCAGTTCGGCGACCAACAAGGACCCCCGGCAGACATGCGACGGCTAGCAGGCCTTCGTCCACAAGTTGTCTCCATTCCCGACAATATCGAGATGACAGTATGGAGCTGAATGAGATCACCAGGGTAGTTCCGAGCCCCAATGGTCGAGACTGTTGCTGAAAGAGGCTGTGGAAGTGACAAGTCAGGGGTAAGTCCATTTCCACATTATTGGCTTATTGCGGGGGTCGCCAGGCAGCAGTTTAGCGGAATGAATGGCCCAAAGTCGGTGGCCTCCGCAGGCGAACGTTGCCTCATCTTGATGTTGCCAGTACTATGTAGGGAAGTAGTTGTTTTTGGGTTGAGCTGGAAGACAGGGAGCATGTAGTTCCAAGACCTAAGTGACCTAAGAAGATTATGGAATCTGGTAGGTAGAGATTGTTGCTGAGTAAGTGTGGTCCAGGGCCATTCGATTTCATGCCAAGTCTTGAATGGCTTAATATCCGATGTCGCTCGGGAGTTGAGCATTAGTTGCATGCCGAGCCATTTCGGTCCCCTGCTGCCATGACCGGAAACCTGCCAGGCTGTACTCCAACGGCAAGGTTGACACCCGTGGAGGTGCGACATGGTGTAGTATGTTCAACCATCCATTATGTAACATCATCGTCATGTATCCAGCCATGGCTGCTCATTCAACCACGATCACCAATTATCATATGGTAACGTCTTACATAAGTCGGAAGCATCGGCCCGTGGCGGATGGGCCGGCGCCTGTGGCGTTCCACGGGTTCCGTTTCGGAGGCGTTTTAGTGGGCCAAGGCCCCCCACCACAGGCCCAGACGAGGTCCGAACCGCGAAACATTTTTTATCCGTCGCAGAAGTTCCGACGGCCGTCCACCCGTCAACGAGCCAGCCACATGTGCTACCATCCGACACCACACCCTCATGCGCACTCCCGTCCGGGTCAAACGAAACTGTCTTTCAACTCAATTTCATCTGCCCTTTCTTTCCTTTGCCTCGCCTTATCGCCCCGTGCCGCCATTCTCCGTACCTCCCTAACCCCGGCCGGCGGTGCCTTTTCTCCTCCCCCTAACATCCCTTCCCTCCCCTTCTCTCCTCCGTTCGGCTCCGTCGTCACCACCCGCCCGCGCCCGCCGGTGCTGGCTGTTGACCTTGTCGCCCGTCATGAGCCACAACTACGATAACGACCCCGACCAAGATCACGATCACGGCCACGTCCGCAGCCGCTACCGCGATGATGAAGATAATCGGACCGGCGAGACCACGCCGCTGCTGGCCGACCAGCCCGTCCCCAAGTCGGAGCCCGTCGCAAGCAGCGGTTACTGGACCGAGGCCCGTATCCTGTGTCGCTACTCATTGCCTCTGATCGCCACGTACCTCCTTCAGTACTCCTTCACCGTCATCACCACCTTCGTCGCCGGCCACCTGAGCGCCGACGACCTTGCTGCCGCTAGTATCGGTCTCACCACCATGAACATCATTGGTCTCGCCATCTACGAGGGTATGGCCACCGCCCTCGACACCCTCTGTGCCCAGGCCCACGGCTCTGGCCGTTTCACCGCCGTCGGTCTCCATGTTCAGCGCATGCATATTCTCATGGCCATCGCCACGGTGCCCATTGGCCTCTTCTGGATCTTCTCCCCGTCCATCCTCTCCCATCTCGTCAAGCAGCAGCACCTCGCCATCAAGGCCGGCTCATTCCTGCGCGTGAGCCTCATCGGCATGCCCGGGTATGCCTCCTTCGAGGCCCTCAAGCGCTTCTGCCAGGCCCAGGGCGACTTTAAGAGCGCCATGGTCGTCCTCATCGTCTGCGCCCCCGTGAATGCCCTCCTCAGCTGGCTGCTCGCCTTCAAGATGGGCATGGGCCTCGAGGGCGCCGCCCTCGGCCAGGCCCTCGCCAACGACCTCCGCCCCGTCCTCCTGCTCACCTACATCGTCTTCTTCGGCGAGTGGTCTCACCAGTGCTGGGGCGGCTTCTCGCGGGACGCCTTCCGCGGCTGGGCCCAGCCCGCCAAGCTCTCCGTCGCCGGCTCCCTCGTCAACCTCGGCGAGTGGGCCGCCTTCGAGATCCTCACCCTGAGCACCTCGTACCTCAGCACCGAGCACCTCGCCGCCCAGACCATCCTCACCACCATCTCCGTCGTCATGTGGCACATCCCCTTCTCCGTCTCCGTCGCCATCTCCACCCGCATCGGCCACCTCATCGGCGCCGGCCTCGTCCCCGTCGCCCGCCGCGCCGCCGGCCTGTACGCCGTCGTCTTCACCGTCGTCGGCGTCCTCGACGGCCTGATCGTCTTTCTCTTCCGCCACCAGCTGGCCCTCATCTTCTCCGAGGACGCCGCCGTCCGCGAGATCGCCGCGGGTTCCATGCTCGTCGTCGGCGCCTTCCAGATCATCGACGCCATCATCTGCGGCTGCAACGGCGTCCTGCGCGGCCTCGGCCGCCAGTCCGTCGCCGCGTGCGTCGTCTTCGCCGTCAACTACCTCGGCGCCGTGCCCCTGGCCGTATGGCTTGAGCTGGGCCCGCTCGGCCTCGAGCTCGACGGCGCCTGGATCGGGCTCGGCGGCGGCATGGTCGTCATCGCCGTCACCGAGTGCATCTACATGAAGCTCATCAGGTGGCAGGACTGCGTCGAGAGCGTCCGCTCCAGGGAAGGGATCCAGTGACGCGGCGTCGCTGTAAAACGTGTTTCTCCCGCATAGAATAGCGAGCGAGCGTTGTGGTCGTCATAGACGAAAGAAATGGGCTAATCTAGATACCCATCTTAATTCACAATTTGTTAGCATCCCCATCTACTCATTTGGGTCGACTTCACTCATCAAAGTATGCCACTCGCTTATTGACTACTTCAACCGTGAGTCGTTAGTGAATCCTTGCGTTGTATAGACCATGACTTGCTGAGCGACTTTGACTGTAACACATAACAAGCAGCTATATTACAAAAGCACAACACACTCTTGACCTGAACACTCCGTATTAGTATTTCAATCAATGGCAAAGTCTGGACCAGTGATGACAACTCTTGGCGCAGGCCATCATCAAATAACGGTCCAAAAGCGTCGAGCTTAGAGCAAACCCGGGGGACCCCTCCTCGAGCAGCAGGCCTTCTCGTATCTCCTCTGCGCCAAACTCACGGCGGTAGATGCGGTATCCATGTTCACACCAATACCCATTCCATTTCGTTATTGGCTGGCCTAAGGACTCTACGTCCTTAAATTTTGTCACCGAGCCGGCCGCCGGGTGGAGATTCAGGGCTCCCCTCGAAGTCCCCAGCGACACGAGCCGCAGCCTCTTCAGGCTCGGCATCCCGGCCAGGTGGTCGAGGACGGGCCTCCACTCGCCTTGCGTGAGCTGTATCCAGCTAAACGTCACACGTCCAGGCCCAGGCTCGCCGCGAAGATTGGGCAGCCCGGTTTGCCGGAGTGGTAGACACCCTTGTTGATTTCACCTTCTGCTCTCCAGCCGCGGCAGCTTGACACGCGCGCCGACATGCTTGAACATCTCGCTTAACCAGTGGACTTCCGGCATGGTGGGATTAGCCCCTTCCACCAGCTCGTTGTAGAAGCTGACCTCCAGCTCCCTGAGATCCCAAATGGGCTCAGCAGCCCCCACGGAGCCAGTGAGGCAGCACGAGACCGGTCGCCGTACGCTCACGCGGAAGGCGGCAGGCTTGCTGCGGCCTCAGGTCGGGTATGGCCGCTTGTCCTCAGCCTGCTGCACACGCTGAGCGAGAGCGTCTCGACAGTGGCGGCGGCGGCGGCGAAGTCGCCTCCTTTTGTTTGAGCCTTGGAGTCTGCCGCTCTGGAGCCTTGGCCGCCTCTTGGGTGTCGGCTGCATCACGGTCAATTTCCGGACGGCCACGCCACTGCGGGCGATGGCCCGCATGACAATGATGAAGCCGTCGGACGCTCTCTCCGGATATGACTGGTTACGGCCTTGACTGGTCTCAGCAGCTTCTTGGGCTTATTCTCGACGGCGCGCTTCGGCACGCTGGCCCTTGTACATCCATCATGGGGTCTCGCTGCTGATGTCGGTCACCGTGGGTACTTGGGGTGCGGTCGTCGACAGCCAGCTCCGCGACGGAGGCTTGTCGTCGTTATCGTGAAAGTCGTTCTTCGCGAACGACGTGGCGTGTATAATGATGGTGGAGGACTTGATCCACGGGCCAAAGACCCCGTGGGAGGCGGCATTTCCGAGGGCCCTGATGCACGGCACGGAGAGGTTCGCTCGCGGTTGGCTGAGGCAGGCGAGGAAGCTAGGGATGAGGCATCGTCCGGTCAACTCCCGATGGACAAGGCGGAGGTTCTTGACCGAGGTCAGGTCCAGGTAGTCGATTACTTGGAAGAGCAGCTCCTGTGGGAGTCTTGCGAAGACGTGGTTGTTGATCGCGGTTTGAGCCGCTTGTCTCCGTGTTGTCTGTGTTGTCATTATTTCGTTTATTGTTGCCACGTTAATGCATCATGATTTTCAAGAATGGTCTGCAAGCGAAAAGTTAAAGCAGATTTTAAGATCTAGGCAGCAGTGGGGCCCATGATGGCTAATTGTCTAACAACGTGGTTCAGCAGTCCAAATGGTTTGCGCGTCGTAACTCTATCTCAGCCACCGGTTTCGCCTTCAACCTCTTTGTCTTTGACTCGGGAAGGCTTTAAGGAAACCTGATTAGATACCCCGTGTCTTCCCCTACCCATTCATGGGTTCAGCCCAGGTATTCAAAAGGTAGTTCCCGCAACCCCTCTCTTCTGACCGGCAATCTGTGAAGTTGTCTTCTCGAACGCGAGAGACCTTCAAATAATGGGTTCTCATTTCCAATTCTCGAATATTATAGATACCTAGAATTAACAATGACGTTGTGCTTCACAGCCGCGGGTCCCTCAAAGTTCTTCCTCAGCGCGAGACGGCTTGTAGCAGAGAAGGGGAACTGAAGTATGGCAACGCAAGCTCCCAGCTGTCATAAAACTGATTGTTTGAACCAAAAATTATATCTAACGTTATGAACTACAAAACTAACATGGAAAAAGTCGTATATTTTAGGGACTTGCCAGAATTGAGATTGGCTGTCTAATTCAATTCTAGAGCTGTTTGAAATTACCCAAGAAGAGTATGTTATTGATTGAAAGATATCAGATGGTTATGGTAACTCCACATTCTTTACTTCCACTGAGACTTTCCGGAGGGCACCGATTTAGAACAAAATCCAACAACAATTGCTTGAAGAATGGACCATGAGTAGTCAGTGGTGATGGTGAATAGTCTGGTCTTTTGATATAGGCTTTTCAGTTTGGAGAGGGCTGCGGCACCTTTGTAACTTGAACCGCTGGGGCTTAAGTTCATT
This sequence comes from Colletotrichum brevisporum, assembly GCA_030770045.1. Lineage (NCBI taxonomy): Eukaryota > Fungi > Ascomycota > Sordariomycetes > Glomerellales > Glomerellaceae > Colletotrichum > Colletotrichum brevisporum. The sequence continues at coordinate 8,579,705 of JAUGSI010000001.1, read as the reverse complement.
TTGGAGAAATCTCATTTTTCTGCCCAAGTTCACAGAGAGAGAACCGTCCAAGTTTTCCAATGGCGTCTTGTGTGCACGCAAGTCGGTCTCTGGTTGCGGCCTCTACCCTTGCGTCTCTTATCGCTTTTCGACATCATCGGCTTGGGGTGCCGAAGGCAAGAGAATATCGACACGTCACCGGAAGGCGCGGGCACAGCACTGTGTCTTCAACCAGGTTCCCAAAGCGACCAACATTCAGATAAGAGTATCTTCTTCTGGGGGAATCCCATGTCAACAACGGTGCGGGGAAGCATCTCGGGAGGTGGTATCCAAGTGATATCCACTGCCATGCCAGCAACTTCATACTATTATCGTCAAACTTGAGAAGACAGCTGCAGGACAATTACGTATCGTAAACTCTCGCATACAACTCGCGGCAACGAAGAGCAATCTACTGCCTTGAACGCAGGCCATATCACCACCGATAAGGGTCTGCATGGTAGGAAGCCGTGCATGCCGCTATCGCAGAGTGCAGCTTGATAATGCACAGCAGCAGTGGGAATCCCTTCGTTTGTCTTGGCATTCAGATTAGATTAGATAGCACCCATCTTCGGACGCCCGGCAGAAAGACTGCCTATCAGAATGTGCCGTTGCGTTGCATCAAGACCTTGCCTTCCATTATATCGTACAGACCTCGGCGATTAGCCATTCCCAGAACTCTGGTTCGGCACAAAACCTCCGCCTTACTAGAGCCTTGGTGACACAGCCCGGGTAGCAGTCCGAATGCCGGCGACATCAACCTCTGGACCGAAAGCCATGCCATCGATATAATTGCGGCATCGGACGAAGATGAGCCATTATATAAGAGACAAACAACTATCGTCTAGACAATCGCCGTCTACGACTATCTCTTTGCTCACGCATGCGCTGTCTGCGTTGCTGTTTCTGCCTCCATGATGTCTTTGAGACAAATCTCGTTGACCCTTCTGGGCCTCGGGGTCTTCTCCGCAACTGCGAATGCGACTCCCAACCACTCGTTTAGACGCGCTGCTAACATCAGCACCTGCAACGTCAACGAGGCCACACCCAAGGTGAAGGCGCCCAAGCTAAACGTGTGGTCGCCAATCTCGCCCGAGGACAACTTCGCCGTCTGGAACCTGCTCCACGATCCAGCTACCGGGCTCAACCTCACAGACCCAAGTGTAGCCAATCTCACAGACAACTACGTTTTCTGGATCGACACCCTGCACACCAACAAGTCTGATGTCCTGCCGTATCTCAGTGGTGTTTCTGAGCCGCCTCCCAAGTACGCCCGGGCGGTCATTTTCGCCGGCGGCAAGGAGGAGCCCGACTCGCAGGAGTACATGATCGGGCCTCTCCCCGTGAGCGGCGCGACAAAGGTCGAGAAGCTCGACTACATCTACAACGGGGGCAGCGGTGGCAAGGTTCCCTTCAACAGCCGCTACTTCGACGGCGCGCGCACGAGGGCCACCGAGCCGCTTCTCGTGTCGGTTATGAGCAACATCTCCGACATCACTTCGGAGCTCATTGGCGGCGTGTATTACGGCAGCTCCGACAACCGTACCACCCTGACCTCTACCAGCGGGACACCCATGTCGTACGATGGCACCCAGGCTTTCCGGACGGTCATGTTTAGATACCCCAACTCGGCGACGTACCTCACACCCCTGGACTTCTTCGTACTGCTCGACATACCCGGCACGGACCCTTCCCACTACAAGCTGAAGGGCATCGTGACGAACGAGAAGTTCTTCCCCACCATCGAAACTTTCAGGGCGGCCTGGGAGGCAGGGGAGCTGTCCGAGGCATTCAAGCAGACCCGGACGCCTGACTGGGGCCTTCTCGACTACAAGCCCGAGCTCGGTGTCCGGGACTTGGAAGACAAGCTTGCTCCTCAAAGCCTCGAAATCGGCGGTAAGAGGTACAAGGTCGACGAAGAGGAGAGGTACATCGAGTACATGGGGTGGTCGTTCTACACCTCGTATTCCCGCACCCTCGGGCTCATGTACTACGACATCAAGTTCAAGGGCGAGCGAGTCATCTACGAGCTTTCGCTGCAGGAAGCGGCGGCCCAGTACGCCGGCTTTACTCCCAAGGCGGCCGGAACTGTCTACCACGACACCTACTACAGCCTGGGCACAGACCTAGGCACGCTTGTCGAGGGATACGACTGCCCTTTCGGCAGCACCTTCTGGAACGTCACCTACCACGAGGGCAACTCTTCTGTCGTCAACACTGATGCTATCTGCATCTTTGAGGCGGACTCCGGATACCCCGTCTCCCGCCACCGCTTCGGAAGCGGCAACGAGTACGGCTTCAGCTACCTGGGCACCGTTAAGGCATCTGCTTTGACAATGCGCTCCGTGGCGACCGTCGGCAACTACGACTACATGTTCGACTACTCCTTCCACGTTGACGGCTCTCTTGAGGTCACAGTCCGCGCCTCCGGCTTCCTCCAGTCGTCCTTCTACTACCCCGACCAGGGCAACTTCGGCCCCCGGATCCAGGAAGCCACCATGGGATCCCTCCACGACCACGTGCTCACGTACAAGGCCGACTTCGACATCCTCGACGCCAAGAACAGCCTCGAGGTCAGCGAGCTCGTCGTCGTGAACCAGACGCAGCCGTGGTACCCGGAGCTCGGCTCCTTCGAGCAGATGGAGCTCCGCAAGTCCACCATGTCGGAGGAGCAGCAGTTCAACTGGCAGCCCAACAACGCGGCCATGTACTGCATCGTCAACCCCAACGCGACCAACGCCTGGGGCGAGAAGCGTGGCTACCGTGTCGTGCCGGGCAAGTCCAACATCCACCTCACGCCCCTGAGCTCCCCCTGGACCAAGCACCAGACCCCCTTCGCCAAGAACCACCTCGCCCTGTCGAGGCAGCACGACACGGAGCCGTACGCCAACAGCCACGCCAACGTCAACCTCCCGCTCAAGCCGCAGCAGGACTTCCTCAAGTTCTTTGACGGCGAGAACACCGAGGACGAGGACATTGTGCTGTGGTTCAACCTGGGCATGCACCACTTCACGAGGGCCGAGGACATCCCCGTCACGCTGTACAGCGAGGCCGTCAGTAGCATCGTGTTCGCACCGCAGAACTTCAACGACCGGGCGCAGGACGGTGACCTGTTGAACAGGAGGTGGATTGCTGTCAACGAGACGACCGGCGAGCTGGAGTACGACGCGTATGGGGTTGAGTTGCCTGGGCAATGCGAAGTCAACTTGGCGGAGCCTGTCTTCAGCATCAAGAAGAACGACAAGGTCTAAGAGCCCTGTGTACTGGTGCATTAAAAGAGCCATCAATTATCCAGTTTTCACCTCTTCAAGTGATAATGCTTTTAGTTGATCTCCTCAATTGTTTTTTTGCGCCCGAGATTTGATTCAGTTTCTGTTCTTTCACCGCGTTTCCGACTCGTGAGAGGGCCACGTCGAGCGGACTTCTGTGCCATATGCTTGAGCGATCAGTCAATGAATAGACTTGTCTTAATTTGGACCCGTTAAGGAAAAAATAATCCGGAAATCGCTTTCCAACCTTCGCAAGGACAGCTCCGATATGCTCATCCGCCTCGGTCTCCCGGGATGTGGGGGCATACCCGGGACGAACTCAAACAAATTGACGACTCGTCGAGGTAGGGAGTGACAGCTAGATTGAAACAAGCATTTCCCAGCAGCGGGACAAGCAACAGCTGGGGATGTCGACCCGCCCCTTACTGCATGTAGCATGGGTGTAGATCCTGCTTACGCGTGCGCATGTCAGTGTGCAGCGTCATCACCTTCATAGGCCAGTCACCCTTAAATCTCATTGCCCGGGAGAAAATCACACTAGGAGTTATTCTTAGCGTGCCGCCTGATATGAAAAGGTGCTTCACACGGGGCATATTTAGCCATTTGACGAATAGGGCTTCTCCACTGACATATAAGGTCCCTGAATTGCGTATCCTGGGGCCGAAAAGCTTGGTATAGTCTATTGAGCCGCGCAACATCCACGGGGGCTGAGTGTCTTCGTGATGTGGATGGCCATCAACCCGGTATCCTCGGGATGTCCGCGGCCCTCCCCAACTCAGTGGCTAGCAAGCAGCCTTACTTCAACACACACACATATATATATATATATATATATATATCTGGCTTGGCATTCTACATAAGAACGATCCGGTAGCTAGACTGTTCATCTCAACCTTCAGACGCCACTCCAAATGCACTCGTTTACACTTCTCTTGCTGGCAGCGGCCGTCACCCCTGCTATTGCTGACACCCACTACTTCTTTTCTGGCTTCTTCTCCGGCAACACCATCGTTGGCGTCGAGTTCGACGATGAGAAGTCATCTCTCACACTCGTTAACAATATCACGACTGACGCGACTTCGGGATCGAAATGGATCGCTCTTGACGTATGTATTTTCCAATATGACCTCGAAAAGTGTGCTGTTAACCCGTTCCCAAGTCTCGACTCAAGAATCTCTATGTCGGAACAACTGGCTACTTCCAGAGCTACGCCATCACAGAAGATCTGGGCTTGACGTACAGCAGCAACGTGAGCTTGTCATCAGGCTGTAGGCATGACTTGATCCCTTTTCAGAAAATGATCTAATCCGCATCAGGCTCCAACGCCAACTTCATCATCTCGTCCACGGCATCTCCGTACACCGTCTTCGGAACTCCATACGGTGGCGGCTGCTCTACCTTGGCCATTACCGTTGACGATAATGGCGTGCTTCAGGAGACAACCGCCAATGTCACCTACAACAGCGCCGGAGGTGTTCACGGCACCAGCATGAGCCCCAACAACGATTTCATCTACTCGGCCGACGACATGGGCAACGCCGTCTGGGCGCACTCATACGACAGTGCCACAGGCGAAGTCGCCGAGGTCCAGTATTTGGCCGCGGCCAGCGGCTCCAACCCTCGCCATCTTACGGTCCATCCCAACGGCAACTGGGTGTACGTGGTTTACGAGGAAGCCAACTCGATCGCGTCGTACAAGCGCGACATTACTACTGGCGAGCTCACTTTCACCAACACGACCTACTCTCTCCTTCCTTCGGGTGTGTACTCGGAGCCAATTTAAGTCCCAGAGAGAAATTGGCTGCTAACGATCATCCCTAGGATACACAAACACATCCTCTTATTGGGCCGACGAAGTTCTCTTCTCCATCCCCAGCAGCAACGCCAGCGCCACCGCACCCAAATACCTCATCGCCGCCACGCGGTCTCGCACCACCGGCATCCCTGGATACGTCTCCGCCTTCTCTCTTGACGCCTCCTCGGGAGCCATTATCGAGCAGCTCTTCCTCATCCCTACGACCAACAGCGGTGGCTCCGCCAACGCCGTCTCGCCTGCCAAGTTCAGCGAGGACTACTTCGCCATCACGGACAGCGGCTCAAACTTCCTGGAGGTGTGGAAGATTGACGCTACCGGGACATCTACGACGGCCTCTGCTGTGGCACATCTGGATCTTGCTTCTGGCCCAGCCAATGTCGTCTGGTACAGCTAGGCGATGTCACACGCAGATTTGCAAGACTTTAAGGGTGTCGTGCCATGCCGCGAAGATTTCACTAGAAGCGTATCTATGGGGCGTGAGGTAGCAGCATCCGGACCAATTTGTCTTTGACCAATGACCTCAGATGCTTCATTTCAACGGAGCAAGATAGATGATAGTATTAAATATGCTCACACGCGCCCATCCGTTTCGGTCATGATCTGTCGACCGCTGCCTCAGCTACTTTGGTATCTTCTCGCACTGACCGTCGCAAGCAGTTCCTCGAAGGCTCTTATGTCTCCTAGTTCCGTTTCCTTCGCTCGATTCAGACTCATCTCGCTCATGTCGCTGTCCTCGGAGTTGCTGTCATCAACCGGCGTGGGATCGTTGTTTCCGAACTCCATCTCGCCATCGGCCTCTGCATCGAGCCACGGGCTCGGAAGAAGACCGAAGTCGAACGCGATGTATCGGTCTGAATACAGCCTGGAACCAATAACCTCCGGGTGAAGAAACCTGCTGCCCCGGCCCGAATCGAATTTAAATTGTGTCAGCTTGGGTATCTTGACCCTGATCTGGTCGAAGACCGTCTCCCACGTGCCCGGGAAGTGATAGACCAGGTCGTCGTCGGCCGTAAAGTCGAACGCGCCCTCGGGGTACTGCTCCCAGTCGTGTGTGGGCATTCCCCAGAGGGTTCTAGCCTCGGTGTCAATGTGAATGTGGGAGACGATGAGACAGCTCTCGAGTCGGAGCGTCTCTAGCGAGGATTGATTCAGAACCCAGTCGAAATGGTCGTGATGCGAGATCACGAAATTAATCAGATTCAGTGTCTTCAGCCGAGGGAACGCAAGGCCTTTTCCGTCAAAATAGCCCGGCATTGTCCCCCAGGACTCTTGGAACCCCAGCGTGAGGACCGTGAGGTTATCGGCGAAGTGAGGCAGAATGCTCCTCTGGAGATGAGGCTCGAAGGTCCGACGCTCCTCCACGTAAATATCGTAACCGGGGCCGTGCTCGTTGTACTCCTCGATGACCAGGAGGTGCAGCTCTTTGATGCCCCTGGCGGCAGCTTCCCAGTCGAGTCCCGGGACCGTCGTGTTTTGCAAGTTCTCGATGGCCAGAGATCGAATCGTCGCGGCGCTTTTGTCCTCCGCACGCCGGCGAATGGCGTCGAAGACCGCGGAGAGGGTCATCTGCCGCGTTACCTTTGGTTCGACGTCAAACTCCGAATAGTGGCCGCGTTCTAAGCTTTGTCTCCCCAAGCAATGTTCTGAGAAGTGGATGTTCACCGAGTTCATGTTCGGCAGCTCGATGATCCTGTTGATGGCGTGGTAGAAGCGTGGGTATCTGCTGTTCTCCTTCCAATCGTGCCAGATTTCCCGACTATCGGATTCATCTCGACAACTGTTGATAATGACGCGTCGAGCACTTTGACGGGTGATATCTGCATCCATTAGGCTCTCCCATGTCGTGAAGTCGTGGTCTTTCTCGTTCTCGTCGGAATTGGAGGAGGAATTGCGATGGCGCGCTCGGCTTGAGGGAAGATGCTTCAAGGTCACCGTTCGAAAAAGGTGCGCGGCCGCGAGCGGGTTCCACTTGCGGCAGACAAACCGAGCCTTGGCCAATGCTCTCTTGTCTTCGATTGGATCGCCGCGTCCTGAGCTTTTCAGCTCAATAAGCTGACCGAGGATGAGGCTTAGCACCTCTGTCGGAAGTTGGTTTAACTCCATGGTTTCCGAGCCGGGCCGAAACAAGTAAGTAATGGAGAAAGAGAAATAAGTCCTTGAGGTCAAATCAAGCAGAAGGAGATGCGACCGCCTCCTCTTATCATTTCTCGTGATTGTGCTGCGCCGTACAATCCGTTTGGTACCATACCTAGTGTGCCCAGCCACCAACGATTGATGCCTGGCCCCATATCTTTTTCCCCCTTTCTCAACACCGTCATCAGTGGAGGCAAAAACGCACGTTTAAGCTCAATTCCAGCCACATCGTCAATGTCTACTACACACACCCACAAAAACCAGGGAAAGTATTTCAATACCGTTAAAGCCAGCCAGCAAAGTTGAAAGTCTTATTGATGGCTCACAGAATGAGGATCAAAGACGAACCAACAGAGCTGCCGTATTGTAGGTACGGCTTGCTGGAATTCCTCTGTTGGTAGCCAGTCAGGGGTCGGCAGGGGTCGGTAGGCAGCGCTGTGGCAGCCTAACCCTTTCTACGCAGGCCAAGGCAGATAGATGCCCGGGGTGTTATCGCCGGTGGACTTCGTCCCAAGCGAGAAGAATGCCACAATATCCAAGTGACGAAAGCGCTGCACGCCATCCACCTAGTGCAAGGTAGAAAGATGTGACGTTTTGGCTTTTACACGCGGTGGTCAACGGGTGTTCGTAGCAAGAAGAAGCGTACGCCATACTTACGAGAAAATTAAGGACTACGACAACGTTGGAAGCTCAGTTAATGTAAGCTGTGTCTGATGAATGGTCTTGAAATTTTCATTCTGTCGATTCACCGGCAAAGCCATCAAGTTATATAGATCTGAAAAAAGTCTCAAGCCCGTCAAGTTCGAACGAACGTTACCAGCATTGCCTGGCCTTAACGACAGCCTGCACGTAGTTGTTGGAAGGATCAAACTGCAAAAATGTTCCGAAACCGAGAATCGAACTCGGGGCTATGCCTAACCTCTCACTCTTGAGATGAGAGGGCATCATGTTGGCCACTACACCATATCGGAGATGAACTTGAATGAAAGATCTGCGCTCTCCATCGCTTAGGGAGGAGTGGAGATTTCGTTGGGCTCCGTAGTTGTGGAGACAGGTAGTCGCCGGGGCATCGACGTGAAAGCCAGGGCAGCCCTAAGATCGGAAGCACCACAGTCGTACAGTCTTAGTAACGGTAGGTATTTGATTTATTACTCTAGTTTAACGTACAATATCACTTCTTCCAAAAATCAGCTAGTGTTTTAGTATATCTAGTTAGTAATAAAGTTAGCGGTAGCTAGATGTATGTATAGTATAACTATTGGATTATGTAGAGTAAATAAATAGTAATTAATTATAAATATAAGGGTTAGTAATTAAGGCTAAAAATAGATAGATTACAAGCCTTTCTAGTAAAGGCTTAAGATACTTATATAACGGTAGAGCTACGTCCGTGCCTTACTATATAGTTATTAACTACTTAAAGCTATAGCTAATCCTAATATAGTTATTTCTATACTAGTAATCTTTTTTTATAGCCTAAGGCCTTATATATTAGTACTTTAAACTATTTACTTCTTTAAACTAAGGGTTTATTAAAAAAAAGTCTAAAAATAATATTTTTAAACTCGTTTAATTAATCCTTTTTTAACTAGTTTTTTTTAGAGTTAAATAGCTTTATTTTTAATAGAATTATAGGCTTTAGTTAGAAGTTTAGCTACTATTATAAATACTACTATTACTTTATATTTCTTAATACTCCTAGCCCTTTTATTAAATCTATAGATCTCTTTAACCTAAATACTTTTTATTATCTTCTTTTTATTACTTAGTCTTTTATCTTAATTATAGTTTTATTTATTAAAATAAAGCCCTTAAGAGTGTAGTTTAGTTTTATTTTTATAAAGCTATTAGTAATATTACTATGTTTAGTAATTTATTATATTTCTTAGAGCTTTTAGTACTTATAGAATTACCTTAATACTATAATATTAATTATTAGTTGTTTTTTTAGTAGTACTTAGTTTAATAAAGTACTTATAAAATAAATAGGAGTTAGTATATATAATAAATAGGGTTAGGGAAATGTTTAGGTAATTAGTAATAAGTCTAAGGGTAGTTATAATAGTATAGGCTATATTAATACTAGTAGTTATAGTATAGATTTCTAAAGTAAGGACGCTTTTTATAACTTACTTACTTTTTATTAAACTATAGTAAATAATATTATTATAGATTTTAAATATATTATTACTAATAGATTAATCTTTTATAAGAATAATAATAAATCCTAGTTATAATAAGAGGTTTGTATTATTAGTAAATAATTTATTTATAAAAATAAAAAGCTTACTCTTTTTAAAGTTAAAAGGGATATATTTTAATTCTTAGTACTAGTTATCTATTTACTAACGTAATTACTTATTAAAGGTAGTAACGTTTTTATTTATAGGTTCCTAATATTTAGCTACTATAAAGAGGTCGTACAATATCTTAAGTTAATAAATCAATATAATATACACTCCTTAGGGGCGCTATTAGACGTATTAAGTCTTTTAATCCTTATTAAGCTTAATAATTATAAGCTTTTTACCTTAGTTCTTTTAATAAAAGGTAAGGGATTTACGTTTTAGTATTAAAATACTGCTATTAAATATTAGTAGCTTTTTTAGGGTTAAGAATATTTTTACTTTAGCTATAAGGTTTACCTTTTTAAACTCTAATATTTTATAGGTTAAAAATTTATTTATTAATAAACTAAGGGTATTATTAGTTTATATTTTAATTAGAGTAAAGTCGAGGTTATTAATTAATAATATTAAAAAGTACGGGTTATATATTAATATACTTATCTTAAGCTTTTTTTATAGTACTAATAATATATTACTTATTAGTGTATTCTAGCCTTTATAATACTATAAAAAGGCTTTTTAATAACTATAATTGTGTTATTTAAGTACTAGTTATGGATTTAAGTTAGAAAGTATATAAAGATTGTTTAATTAAGCTATATCTTTAATTGTATATATACTTACGTAATATCTTAAAGCTATAGCTTTATACTAGTTTATATAAGGGTTAAAGTAAGTACTAGAATTAATTATTAACTAAACCTTTAAATTATACGAGACTATATTAAAATTATAGTCTTTTTATTATTAGTATAGCTTTATATAATAAAGCGGGACTTTTTATAAAGCTAATCCGTTATTTTTACTTTAATTTTATTAATAATATAAAATTTAAATATTCTAAACCCACTATAGACCTTAGGGTTAAATAAAATAATATTAAAGATATTATAGTTTTATAAGGCTAAAATCTCTTTCTTTATTAACCTCTAAAACAGCTCTCTTAAAGTAGTAATAGTCCCTTACTCTTTTAGCTTAATAGTAAGAGTGAAATTAGTCTTTTTTTAGTTAAAATAAACGTTATAGTTAGGGTTTTTTATAGTTAGCTTTATGGTTGTTTTAGTGCTTTTATTAGTATTAGGTTTTTAGTAGAGAAAGGCTCTTTATTAATAATAATTCTATTAAGGAATTATTTAGTTTTACCCTTATATTTAGCTCTATCCCTAGCCTTATACTTAATTATTATAGAGTTTTTTAGTAGAAAGGGGATTTTAGGGCCTGTATTATTAATGTTTTTATAGTACAACTTAATAACTATTAATTAAAAGAATTTTAGGCCTTATAGGAGGGTAAGTACGTATTCTTTACTATTTATTAAAATTAATTAATAAGGGCTTTACTAGCTACCTTTTTTATACTATACTTAAACTATTAATTAAAGTAGAAGTTTTAGGGTTTTAAGCGTCTTTAGTCTATTATGTATATTAAGGGTATTATTAACTTTATACTACGCGTAGAAGTAGTAGATTTCTTTAGTGGCCTTTTTAATTACTTAAGTGTACTTAGTAATGTTTAGAGTTAGTAGGAAGGAGTTATTAATTTATAAGTATACTTTAAAGATAAGAAGGGTTAGTATAAAGCTATTAGGGCCTACTATATTATTAATATTCTTAATACTTACTTAAAGTATAATTTTAAGTAATAAGAGTAGGTTTTTAGTATAGTGGATTTAATAAATCCGCTTTAAGATAGTATAGTATTTTTTAATTTTATTAATAGAGTTATAGGCTTTAATAAGTATAGTTTTAAGGGTAATTCCTTATTCTTTAGTATATCCCTTAAACTCTATAGTTTTAAACGTTATTATAGTATTAGTTATAAAGAAATTAAAAGGTTCTTAGTATATATTAATTTATACTATATAAATACCTTTTTAAGCTACTTTAGTAAATATATTTTTAATAAACTTTATAGTAGTAAATTTAGTTATAGTATTGATAAAGTAAATAACTAGTTTTTTATTAAGGTATATAATATTTATAATAACTTTATAGTTAAAGTTATACTTATTTTATAATATAAATTAGAATTTTAAAGGTACTATTTTATAGAGTTAGTAGTAGTAGTATATTTTTATTAGAGTTTTTAATATTTAAATATTTAGTTAATAGCTAGTTTTTTTAAGTATATTATAGAGTTTGATAATAGAGAGGTACTTAAATTGATAGTAAAGCTGTTAAAGCTTACTAGTAGTAAAGTGGTAGTATACTATTATTTATTTATAATTAAATAGTAGTTATTTATACTTTTATTATTAAATAATTAGTACTGTGATGTCTCTTTTGTGTAAGATATTATTAATATTATTAAATATAGTTTTTAGGTAGTTTATATTTTAAAGTATAGTAAAAATAGTATATTACTTAGTATAATATACAAGATAATATTTTTAAAAAGTAAGGGGATTTTAATTAATTTAAGGGATTTAATACTATTACTAGTACTAAAGTAAATTAATATGCTACTAGTACTTGTAGTATTAAGCTTAAGGTTAAGAAAGATTATTTTTTTAAAAGCTATATACTAACTATAGCCCACTATAGAAAACTCTATTATTCTAGTATTAAGTATAATATTTTAAAAAATAGTTTTAGAATATTAGTTATTATAGGTATAAAGTATTAATTTTATTAGATTTATATCTTTTATTATGATAGTATAAGCCGCTACTTACTTAATAAGGGTTACTACTATTTTAAAGCTATTAACTTTTTTTTTATTAAATAAGTAGTTATAAACATAGTTAACTAGGGTCCTATAGCTCTACTATTTCTATTATTTAAGAAGTATCACTAAGACTATAAGAGGTCTTGCTTACGTAATGTAAGCTCACGGTCGCATGTGGAAGAAAAGGAAGAAAAGAGGGAAAGAATTACTTAATTATTTTTAACTAAGAAGGGGGAACAGCTACTATATATATAGGGCACCCAGGGGCCCCTAGGCCTAATTAGTCCTAGTTTCGCACTAGTCCCGTTTAGGTAACTAGTAATATTTAGGGTATATATAAGAGATATTTATAGAATTTTACGCACGGACCCCTTAAAAGGCCTAAGCGTTTATTTCTATTTATAGTATAGAAATATTACTCTTTTAAGCTAGTTTAATAGCTTATATTATAGCTGTTTTTTAATAACTATTTATAGAACTATATTAGTTCTTAGTGTATCTATTTATAGACTCTTTATTATATTTTTAAATATTATTAAATAGTTTATTACTTTTATACTTTATAAGGAATTATTAAAAGGATACTAATATAATGTATAAGCACAGGTATAAGGGTATTGAGGTCGGTATTAAGATTACCGAATACTTCTATAGTAATATTAGGCTTAATAGACTTAGTAAAGAAATAGGTTTAGTATATAATATATAAATAAAAGAAGTAGAAGTATTGTTATAGTAGTAATAGTATTATATTAGTATTTTACTATATTACTTACTTATTAAAAAAGTAAAAGTTTAGACTCCTATAGGTTAGGGGGAGCCCTACTTTTTATAGACTTAGTGCCTTACTCTTCAGGCCTAGCTTCTAAAGCACTAGTCCTTTTAGGGTTTAGTATATTATGTATAGTTTAGTTAAGTGGCTCTAGACTCTATATGTAGTTGGCTGTATTTACTGTAGTTAGCTACGGGCGCTATGGTTAGCCACGAGGGTTATGGTTGGCTATAAGCACCCTAGAGGGGTAGATAAGAGACATTTAGGGTGGTTTATTCTACTCTAAGTAGTTAACCTAGTAGCTTAGAGTCTAGCTTATTAGAGCTAAAGGCTATAGGTTAATTCTGCCTTTTATCTCTTTTTACTTTTATTTTTAGTTCTTTTTAATAAACTAATATTACGTTCTAGAGGTAATTCGTTTAGTGGTAGTAGTTATATACTTTACTATAGTCTTTAGTAAAGTATTTTTATAATTAATAGTTTAATTTACTATAAATATAGTACTTTTTATTATTTACTAATTTAAAAGGGTATTAAGGATAGTAATCCTTTTTTATAGTCTTTAGTATTATAATTTTTGTAGTTTTTCTTTTTTAAAATAGTCTTAGTTACTATAGTTATATATTTAATTAATAACGTAAGTGCTATATAACTTAAGGGCCTTAGTTAGGTACTAAGGCGTTTTTAAGTTAATTTAGAAGTACTAATAGAGGATTATAGTTATATAATAATTCTAATAAGGTTTATAGTAGGATTATAAAGATAAAGACTATATTCTTTTATTCTATAGTATACATTAATAAGCTAGTTACAAAAGGCGTTCTTAGTTTATAATTTAGTTAATAGTACGGATTAGATATTTATAAAGTAGTTAATTAGTATATTAAGCGCCTTTACCTTTATCTTTCTTAAGTTTTTATAAATTATATAAGTAAAAAACGATTATTACTATTTAAAAAGGTACTATTAATATATATTTTTAGTTTTAAAATAGCTTTAAAAACTTTTAATTATAGTGTTTTAATTAAAAGGTTTTATAGAGTTATAAAGATACTAGATGTAGTATATTAGAGCTTAATTCTTAAGTATAATTAAAATAACTTTAGTATATTATATTTAATTAATACTAATAAGTTAACATTATTAATAAAATATCTAGGTTTTTATTATAAAGACGTTAAATTAACTACTACTATACTTTATATAGTTACTATAGAACTTTATAAAGTTAGTAAGTACTTTTAATAATAAAGGGTTATTTAGAGTAAAGTTATAGTTATTAGTGTTATTTCTTTTATAGTTATTATAGTAGTTTTAGTATTAGTTAAAAATAAGCTACTAAGGGAGAGGGGGGTAAATAGAGTATTATTACGTTAAGTAGTGTTAATAGGTATTTTATAATAGAGTTTTATACTATTTATGTTTTAGTAGTAGTAGTAGAGGGGGTTATAGATTTTTAAGGGCTTTTAAGGTTTTATAAAGCTAAGACTCTATAAAACTATAATTCCTAGGTAATAAAATCCGTATATTACGTGAGAAAATCTTATTAAAGAACTTAGAACGTTTTATAAGGGTCTTAAAAAGGCGGTTTTATTATATTATAATATTAATTTAGTTCTTAAAATATATAAGGAACCTATTAAACGTTAATAGGGTATAAATTTTATATATAATATATTTATTAGTTAGGGTATAGTTAATATAAATACTATAATATAAAAGAAAATCCTTAAGATAGTGCTAGACGTTTTTATTTATGTATTTAAACGTATTAATAGTTTATTTAATAAAGTTAAAGTAGAAGTAGTTATATAGTTCTATATTAACTTTCTTATTAGCTACATAGTTACTAATATAGTAGACTATAGCTATTATAAGTTTTTTTAGCTCTGGGTTCTATTATAGAATTTATATTATACTAAGGGCTCTAAATAGTTATATTAATAGTCTAAAGGATGATGTTTAAGAGTATTAGAGTAAGGGTATCTATAGCTCTATTACTCTCCCTAGTAGTTATAGTAGCTTTAGACTAATTTATTAACTTTAAGGGTAGTAAGTTTTAATTAGTCCCTAGGGCTAATATTATAAAAACGTTATAAGTGGCCTTATTCTTTGTTCTTAACCTTTACTGCCTTTTTAAGAGTTTTCTTATTATAGCTGCGTTAACTAATAGTATAGTTATAGTTACTTAAGAGGAATCTTTTAGTCTTTATAGTACTAAGAATATTATTATTACCCTTTTATTATTCAGTAGTAAGAATATAGTAAAGGTAATAAATACTAGAGTTAATAAATAAGGGAGGGGATTTTAAATAAAGTTAATATTAGTTAACTTTTTTATTATATTACTATAGATCCTTATTATTAAGTTATAATATTTTGTATTACTTAAGTATATTATAGTACTTTTACTTTATTATTTTAGGTTAATCTTTTTAAACAAGTAAATTCCTTTTATATCCTAATAAATATAAGTAAATTTAGTATATAAAAGGGGACTCTTAATCTTTAGTTTTAAATCTTTAACTATAGTTATATAACTAGTAGACTTATTAGTCTATAGTAAAAGTAATTAGGCACTTATAGCTAAATAATAGTTATAGTTATTTAGTAATAAAGTCTTTATAGTTAATTAATAATAACGTAAATGGTTATTAAGTAATTAGTTTTTTACTATTTAGTATTATTTAAGGGGGATAAAGTAGTAGTAATAGACGATAGAAATAAGAGACAAAAAAAAGGTTTCTTTATAATATATAAGATATATAGTTAGTAGTGTTTTTTTATTTAGTTACTATACTATAAGCTAGTAGTAGTTTTAACTAGAACCTATTATAACTACTTAAGTACTTTTTTTATAGTAGTTTATTAATTAATACTATATACTGCTAAAGATTACTTTTATACTAGGGATTTTATTATTTAAAGACTTTTAATAAGGGATTATTAGACTAATAATACTTTAAATATAGGTGTTTCTTTTAAACTATAGTTTTAGGAGTATATTTACTTATATAATAAATTACTATTAGTAATTTTCAATATATTAGGGTCTCTAGTTAGGTATTAGGATGCTTTAGTAATTTTATAATTTTTTTAAAGTATAGTACGTATTACTAGTGTTATAAGTAACTAGTAATATACTTAACTTACTTTTAAGTACTATTATAAGGTATAGCTTAGCTTTAGGGCTTTTTAGTAAAAAACTCTATAGTTATATAGTAGGAAGAGGAGAGTAAGTATTAAAATAGTTTTAAAAGTTATAAAAGGGCTTAAGGGGTTTTTAAGGGTTAATATAATACTTTAAAGTAGTAGATTATAGCTTTGTATAGTTATAAAAGGATCTTTTTAATAAGTTAAGTATATAATAAAGACCCCCTTTAGAGTGACTAACGGCCCACGGGCTACGTGCTCTAGGAAATAGCCGTCCGGCCACCCACCTCGTTAATCTTTTTTATCATTAATAGCACTTAAATTCACCTACTGCAACGCAGCTTTTATAGATTTAAAGTAATAGGTGTTTTTAATTAAATTTATAAACTATTAATTACACTATTAATACCACTGAAACCACTAACGCCTTCCCAGTAGACCGTCCCTTTAAACCTATTAAATCCGATCTAAACTGTTCTGTTGCTTTCCTTAGCTGTTGCATTCCTTTATAACTAACACACTGTTGTTAGCCGCGCAGCTATAGCTAGTCCAGCTGCTCCCTACTATTATTAGTATCCCCCTTAATATTATTATATATAGGCCTTACTAAATATACTAATATTAGTAGCTACTTAAAGTGCTATAGATTTAGTAGTTATGTCCTTTAGCTAGTTAAAGTATTCGTAGTTAGCCTTAAACTATAGGATACCTAAAAGGGTTCTATTCTATAATTTAAGAATTATTATATTTATATTAAACCTATTACTAGTAGTTTAATAGTAGTAAATTATAGTAATAATAAGCTTTTTTTTTATTAAAAAATACGTACTAGTTATAGGTTAAGTTAATTTTATTAACCCCCTAGTTATAAAGTACTTATTACTACTTTTATAGTTAGTTAATAACTATAAAGTTATATAATAGTTATTGTCCTAGTTGTAAGGGCTTAGGGTAGGTAACCTTCTATTAGATATTATAGGTTATTGTGTGTGTGTAGAAGACGGGAGGAATTAATAAAGGCCTTACTTATAGTAGTAGTGCCTTTTTATTTAATCGTGAACGCCACCAGGGCTCATCAGGCCCTATAGTATATTACAGCGCCTATAATCTAGCCGAAGGTTTGTATAAGTAAAGGTTTATTTTAACATTACCACCTATTAGTGATAGTATTATTGTTATTACTAGTACGTCCATGTCCACGTCCACGTCTACTACTACAGTAGAAAGAGCAGGTAAGTAGAAGCATTAAGGTACGCACGCTCTACTAAGTTCTACTTAAGACTACTTAGTAGAGCTAGAGGGGGTTAAACCTACTAAATACACCCTATTAGATACTTCTATTTAATTATACTACTTAAAAATATATAACTATAATATATTCTTTTTAAAATAACTTACTAAAATGTCTATATAAGACACTACTTAAAAAAACACAAAAAGTATATAATAAATACTTTTTTAAGTAAAATAGCTTTAAGTCTATTTAACTATTAAATAAGGGCTTAGTATATTAAACATTATTTACTAATAAACTAGCTTTAAGTCTAGTTAGTTATATTTATAATAATATTTTTTTAAATAAAACTTTATTAATTTATAGTTATAGAGTAGTAGTAACTATATACGTTAATTATTAATTAGTATTAGTTTATATAGAGTAAATAAATAGTAATTAATTATTAATATAAGGGTTAGTAATTAAAGTTAAAGATAGATAGATTATAAGCCTTTTTAGTGAAGGCTTAAGATGCCTATGTGACAGTGGAGGTAGGTCCGTGCCCTACTACATAGCCATCAGCCACCTAGAGCTGTGGCTAACACCGATGTGGTTATTCCCACAATAACCGCGCGTGCTCCGTACCTTGGACCGCGGCAGCGCGGCTTGACCAACTATCGCGCGAACACTCATGGAAGTCTTCACTTTGAATACCAGAATATTCGCCAACAGTTAAGCCTCTGCAATAAACTTGCACATAATTTGGTTAGGAAGGCTTGTTTTATCAACGCCCTGGGCTCCCCGTTTCGTGGCATTGCCAAGGCTTCTTAGGTGACTTCCATGGCATTCAAGTATCGTATGTTCCTTTGTCTTCAATGCTTACAGCAGCATCACACAGCTATCTTCCACACTGTAGGTTTCGTGCATATTTAGCGCAAAGCATGTCTCGTGGGAATGCCAGGGGTGGAGCGGTTTCCATATTGGTAATTTAACGCTGAAAGCGACGCTAGCGCTCAGAGGTCTTGGATCATTGAATCCTAGCTGGTCGCAACCCTGACTATCTACAGCATCACCGTCAAGATGAAATGCGGACATGAAGTGTTCCAATCGTTCGACGTCGTTGTAGCACAAAGAATCAGCCACCCTCGAAACAATGACCCGAGGTCCCAAGACTGTGAAACCGGCTCTCGGTTCGGACTCTTCGAAGCCCGACGATATGCGGAAATACGTATCCGATCTTGTCGGACGTCCCCCGCTTGAGATTGGCGGGGAACCGAGGAACTACATCATCGATCAGACGGAACTTAAACCCCAAAAAATTGCCATAATACGGATGTTCGTTCCCCCTTCTCTTTCTTTCATTCTGAGAACGTCGATATATCAAAGAGAGAAAGTCGCAAAACATGACTACACACAAAGCTGCCATTCTGACGGTTGGTAGCTTACTGCCCCAGAGCCCCTTGAGACGACAAAGCTGAAGCTCTATGTGACAGTCTCCCCAAGGAACGGACACCAAGCCGACCTTCTCGGTGAGGGAAGAGCCTCGGCCGTCTCCAGGCCCCAATGAAGTCCTCGTCCGGTTGTCCGTCACCGGCCTATGCGGCTCCGACCTGGGCATGGCCCTGGGTCACTTCGGACCACTTGACAAGATTTTTGGCCACGAAGGCGTCGGCCGCATTGCGGAACTCGGCTCCAACGTCGCTGCCTTGGATTCGTCAGTCCAAGTCGGCCAGCGTGTCGGAGTGGCGTGGACTCGTGACGTCTGCGGGACGTGCAACGCCTGTACGGACCTTGTCAACGAAGGAGAGACGAGGTGCGAGACGCCGATGCACTCTGGAAAATCGTATGACGGGACGTTTGCTCAATACACTTTGGTGCCGCTGCACTACCTGGCCAGGCTGCCGCCCCATTTCGACGACCTCCCCGACGAGGTGATTGCGCCGATCCTCTGCGCCGGCGTGACGGCTTACAAAGCCGTCAAATCCTGCCCCATCACTCCCGGTCAGTACCTCGCCGTCTCCGGTGCTGGTGGCGGTGTGGGGGCCCTGGCTGTGGCCTACGCCCGCGCCATGGGCTACCGGGTCGTTGCCATCGACGCCGGAGAAGACAGGGGAGAGATATCCAAGGCGCAAGGCGCAGAGCACTTTGTCGACATCACCCAGCCCGGGACTCTGGGTGAGAAGGTTAAGAAGGTCACTGAGGGCAAAGGGGTCAAGGCACTGGTCGTTACGGCCACGACACTGGCGGCCTACCAGGACGCATTCGAGGTGTTGGCACCATTCGGGACGATAATGTGCGTCGGAATCTTGCCGGCGGATGCTCTCGTCAATTTCAACCCTCTCTGGCTCATCGCCAAGGGGTGGAGGATTCTCAGCTCTTCGGTCGGCACGCGCGCCGACATCCTTGAAGCTTTGGAGTTCGTAAAGCGTCGAGTTGTTGTGCCCAAGGTCGAGTTGTCGACACTGGACAACATAGAGAGCTTGATTCACAAGATGTACGATGGCAAGGTAAAAGACACACTTCCCAGCAGACTCAAACTAGAGGCTCGACTAACCGCTCATCAGTTACGAGGTAAATGGGTCTTGAAGATTGATTAGTGGAACTTTCAGCAGAATTACGGTCTTGTCTGTTGATCTTTGAGTTTGCGTATTCCAACTTGAGTTTTCTTAGAGAAGATGGCAAGTTTTCAGGTCAGCGGCTAAGACTACATCCGTACTGGGAGGGTATAGGGAAAGGCTCAGTAGAAGTCTGAGCCCACGTCCTCCAGATTGCATAACTCTATTGTAAGAGAAGTGGTAGTTAATACAGTATGTCGAAATTATTGGTGACCCATGAGGGTTTCCTCCGTAGGTAACAAACTTGACTTTCCCGCAACTAGATCTTTACACAACATTGAGCCTTGTGGCACCTTCAACCCTATCCGACTAGGCGATGCAAGTGAAAGTCAGTAGACAATAAAGAAAGAATCTGGTGAAACAGAAGCATAGCAGACTATAGTGTCTATGCCAACTTCGTCCCGTGCCCAAAAGACTTGTGAGAGGGCCTAGGTGTTGCAGCCTGGTCCATGCTAGGCTGGAGCTTCGTGGCGGCGGAGGCGAACTGATAACTCGGAAGAGTGAACTCAAATGAGATGAGTCTTTGGAACTCAGCAGTGAGCCTTTTGCATCATCGCCCCATGAAGAGTTCGTTACATAGTAAACCCTGACAAATTACCAGTTACCGATGAAATCTTCTTTTGCGCTACAAGCCTGGCTGCTTGCCACTGCTTCAGCCGATGAAGTTTTGAGGCGTGTCAAAGACAAGGTCTGTTAGTTAGCAATTCTTGATGGGGGTTTTCTCCGTCATTAAGTCGATCTCGCAGTTGCTTCGGAAACACGCCATTGAAGTGCGGCTGAGGCGGTTGGAACCTGCGACAGTCTCAAAAATGCAGGGACGGGCCCTATTTCAAAGAATTCCCAGCACTTCACCAAAGAGGAAAGTGTCTTGTATGTCCCGGGGACGGGCAAGGGGGCTCGTCACAGGCGCCAGACCGGCAACTTCCCGTCCCCCAAACCTGTCTGTGCCGGTATTATCACCCGCGTATCAATACCGGGGGGAATCCGTTGTTTCGGGATTTTCGAGGCTGAACATCACACACGTTGCATGAATCGTGTCACCGCGTGCACACCGCAGCACGAGCCTTACGCGAAGCGCGACATGCTCTGTGCTTCGCTCGAAGCCCCTCTACGGGGCGGAGCCATTCGCAAGCAGAACTCGGGGATTAATTTCATTCAACTTTAATCGAGAAGGGCCTGGAGCCACGAGCTCGGCGAGAATGGGGCTCAAACAACAAAATTTCGTTTTCAGTCGAAGAACTGGCACCTACAGTCTGGGGGCGAAAGAGGCAGCCAAGAAACTGACTTGTGATGATGCTCTCCCGAGTCCAGACACTTGGGAGAACTGGAGTCTCAAGGCCCAGACCGGCCCCGGGACAACTCCAGTGCAATCTGTTCTTGGCATGTCTGATTACTACTACACACCTTTCGCTCACTGCGACACTGTAGCTTTGGCAGATGATACGACTTGTTGATAACTTGCTTGCAACTAGTCTCTGAACGGCGAGGAGTGCCGAAGTGATTGGTCCA
The DNA here is from genome assembly GCA_030770045.1 of Colletotrichum brevisporum. Lineage (NCBI taxonomy): Eukaryota > Fungi > Ascomycota > Sordariomycetes > Glomerellales > Glomerellaceae > Colletotrichum > Colletotrichum brevisporum. The sequence goes on along the minus strand of JAUGSI010000001.1, from coordinate 8,558,189 downwards.
GCGCGGCTGGCTGACCGGATATGCTGATAGTCCGGAATCCCGCAGACTCCCGCGCGGTTGACGACTGTCGGCTAGTCTTGGACGAAAATAGAATCTTCCTATATTGCTGTAGATGAAGTATCCGCGGAGCGCGAGGCACTGGCGCGCGAGTGTGGCAAATTCTTCTCCCAGAAAGGGGGCCTCTTCCGCCGGAGTTTCAGTTGTCAATGCGGAGGAAGAGAGCGCCAGACTATTGGGAAAAGAAATTGTCGGACGCACGCACGACCGGGGACCAGGGTCCTTGCAACTGCGAGCCGGCTTGTGGAGATCTGACGTGCGGGGCGACGAGAGAACTTTGGATATGTCGGATACGTCTCTTGATCAATAGCCAGGATTGCTGCAGGTTCTCTCTCTCAGAACGCTGGTGATGACACAGGGATATCCGCCTCGAGCACATGGGACCCAGTCCTCGGATTACGTGACAGGGCTGAGTTGGCCAGGAAGAGTCCAAACCCCGACTCTGCCGGTGGAACGTCCTGCGCTCATCTCTGCTGGAAATTGGTGAGAAGAAGTGTTGAAGAGGCCGCCCTGCGGTTCGTTCAATCAACGACCTATTAGGCGAACAAGGGACCCCAAACAACGTTCAGGGGTTAGGACGTTGCCATGGTTTGCGTCTCTCCACTTCGTCTAAACCTTGATATTGTCATCCACCCCGAACAGGGCCCTTCGCGGATGATTTGTTGCCGAGTCCTGGCAGGTCCAGCCAGGACGGTCTCAGTTGGTGCAGTCTTCATATCTAAGCTGGAATGCAGTTGGGCACTTCATAAGCAGAAATTTTCGCCAAGCTATGCGATATCAAATTTCTAGGTATAGCAGAAACTTGATTAGTAGAGGTCAATCTGTTGGGTTTCGGGTCGCACATGGGTCGACGGTAATGAGTACGGACTGGACGCAAGTTGCGAGAACGAGAAGCGACAGTGCGAACCGCACAACAGTGCGCCTCTCGTTGAGACAGTAGCAAAGGGTTCCTTTCCTGGACGATACCCCAAAAGGCTGGTAAGTTGGCGATAGACGCGCGCCACGGACCTCGGATGACGGCTTAACAAGCATTCACACGCCTGGAGCCCTGGACCGGAGGATGCTTTCAAGTCTCTGACACAAATATCCACGTGGAACTGCGCCTCGCCTAACGGTTCTCAGCATCATCTAACGCTTTTCGGATTATGCAGCGGGTCTCCGAAGCTGAGTGCAACGTTTCAAAACGCCAAGTTCAGATTAAGGGGGACCTTGTCTTAGTTCATGGGTGTCGCCCTCATGCCCTTCCTACCCCAGCAAGCCATCTGTGCAACTCCTCTGAGGCGTATCATCAGCCTCAGCTTCTGCCTCATCCGCGCATTCTCGCATCGTCAGTCATGGTTGGCTTCCCTCCCGCGAAACCGCCATCCGAAGTGTATGCGGCAAGGCATGCCCTATGGCGAGGAGGTGTGCGTCTTTGAGTTCGCTGTCAGAGGCGTCCAGGTTCAGATGGCATCACGGACGCAAATCACTTCAATAAATAGAAAGTTCAGGGGAGGGAGACCCACGTCTTCGACAACTTCATGACTCGCACCTCTGCCCCCGTGACCCCATCCATGCAACCCAGAGCCAATGTCGCCCATTCCGCGGACCTGGGAAGACGAGTGCGCATTGGCTTTTGTACAAGACGTTACCCATTTCCACCGTCGACCGCGAGGTCGGCACGACGCGTGGATGCTTGACCAACATCTCTTGCGTGCGGGTTCACGATGGCCTTCGATGCGGCAGTCGCATCAGTTACCCTCACGGGTAGCATTCTTTCCTTTCTCGCGACTGCCGGTGTCTTAATTTCCTTCGTCTTCTACCATGATCAACAACGTTCCTTTCGACATGCCCTCGTTCTCAACCTGACGTTGGCTGGTGAGTGAAAAATTCCGATCTGGCATGGCTTCTCGGCCTCGCCGTGGTATCTCCACTACCAAAGACACGACTAACTCGAAGTCCCTGCCCTGCTCAATGAAGAGTTCATCAACTCTCTTGACAACAGTATCTCAGGAATCATTTACATCAAAAACAAGGACCTTACCCCTGGTCCGGCATGCGTGCTCAACGGTATGGTTGGGCAGCTGTCCGTCCAGGCTTCCGACTTCTCTATTCTCGCCATTGCCGTGGTTACCTTCCTTACGATTACACGGAAAACGTACATGCCAAACACTTCAACCTTCCGGAAGGTTGTCATTTGCCTTTCAGTATGGATTATCCCGATTATTACCAGCGCCACCGCGACCATCATGGGCGAGATGGAGCCCGTGAGCGGAAACTGGTGCTGGATCTCCCGAGACCGACCCGACCTTCGATACGCCCTTACACATGGATGGCGCATTGCCATCATCTTCACAACGATTCTCATTTACTGCTACGTCTGGTGGTACCTAGGAAGACATTTCCGTTCCATGGTCAGCACTTCCGACGCGCTCGGCGACACGGGGACCTCGGCCGCCAGCGGCGGCAACGTTATCACGTCTTCGATTCGCAAGAACAAGGGCTTCGAGATTATCGACACTCCCGAGGTTGAGATGGACCGGTTCGAACGCCCGCCCCCGACATTCAAGCAACCATTCATCAGGAAATCCCCCGATAACTCCCCCGGTATGGGAGGCGTCCAGAAGGAATGGGACTCGGCCGTCTCCCACAACGCCGGTGTCGGCCGATCACGTAGGTCAAGCTCTTTCGACGAGGAGGACCTGGTGACACAACCGAGGAGGGCGTCTCAGTTCGTCGAAGAAGGGGATGTGAAGCGGAAGATGTCGGCACGAATCTCGCGCTTCGACGAGCAGGATATGGACATGAGCCAAGCCTCCGAGGCCAGGTTCTCGTACCTGGAGCAGGAGGAGAAGCTGCAGCGGAGCGCGCACGGCGGACCGTCGCACCTCCAACGCGATATGCAGCCTCCGTCCAAGTCACGGTTCTCCCGCTACGGCCTAGACGACCTCACCTCGTCGTCCAAGCGCAAGGAGAGCAGAAGCAGAAGCTCGACCCTGTCGTGGCACTTGCCCCCTTCCCGAGACCTCTCTCGCGACTTCCCGCCCAACCCCAGTCTCAACAACGTCAACAGCAAGACCAAGGACACGAAGGCGAACGTCCTCCAGACAAACGCGAGCGACTTCCCCATCCGCAAGCAGACGAGAAAAGTCGAGCGCGAGATCAAGCGCATGATGCTTCTCAACGCGTACCCCGTCATGTACGTGCTGCTGTGGATTCCCGGCCTCACCAACCGTCTTATGGAGGCCTCCGGCAACACGTCGCAAAGCAGAGTGCTTGCGGCGCTCCAGAGTTCGAGTCAGTACATCGGACTTGCAAACGCAATTACGTATGGCTTCAATCAACACGTACGACATAGGATAAAAGGCGACTTGTTCAGCTGGGTACGCCGAGGGAGCAAATGATTGCCGACAATTCAGTGTGGGACGAGTTAATGATTCATGTGAAATACTAGTACATTTCTAGAATACCCTATTATTTAGTCAATCAGAAGAACGCTATGTATTGGTTGCGAACTCCTTCGAGACTCTGTCTCTCTCATGGTCCTGCCTGCAATTACTTCAATGCTGCGCCCTGTTGCTGAATTCCGGCACAGTCGCCATAGCCCTTGTTATCCGAATGTTCCTTAGGACCTTGTTTTAGTTCCGCGCCAAAGGCGCAACTTCGAGAGCCCCCGTTGTCAATTGCCGTGTACCATAGGGATACTCAGTCGTCATCCCAACCTTCTCCTCATCTAACCACACTCTCTAATACTAGTACTACAAAAGTGCGATTTGAAAGAACCCTCGATTTATCAATGGCAAGGAGCCTCACCACCTGCATTGTGTGGTCGAGTTCAGCTACAGGGTGAAATTCTAAGCCACATACAACCTGCGATCTCGACCAGTGGGGTGGTCACAACCCGACGCCTTCATTGGCCCAGCACACGTAACCCAGCTTCACAACTATAGAGGCGTCTGAACAAGACGAGAAACGAATGTGGAGAGTTTGCAGAAACCATATGCAGCATCAGGTCCAAAAGCCGATCAGCAGGAGGTGTTTACGGTTGATCCTATCGCATAGAGCAAAGGGCAAAGGGAGTCGGGAGCATAAGCGGCGGGGCTTAGTGGACACCTTGATGTGATCCGCTGGATGCGGACTTTGTGCAATGTGTCCTCGAAATTTCTCAGTTACCACATGGATCGATAGCTCAGTGGTAGAGCGAGAGATTGCAGTCCTTCAGCCGCGATTATCTCTAGGCCCCGCGTTCGAACCGCGGTCGGTCCTTCATTCCCTTTTGGTTGTGGACGACACTGCTTTTTGTGCGTCTCCGCACATGGAGCTCGCTTCCGGCGCCAAGTCCTGCACCTCGACTTAGCCTGTGGACATCGGGCGGAGCGGTGTGGAGAGAGCATCAGTTTGAGGTTGAGAAGGGCGACTAGGTGTCACATTTATTATCATTTATGACATTGGGGGTTGCTGTGACTCCATCGACTGCTCAGTAGCGGAAGATGTTCAAACAGCAGGGAGTAACAACGAGCAGGTGGGCACAAATGGACAGTTGAGTTAGTTCAAAACGCCGTTGCGAGCTTAAAGACATTGAGGGGCTCCTGTCGCGATGAATCGACTGCAACGAAAGATCCGTACACAGAAGCCATTGACTGTCTATGCCTGAGTTCGGGACGTTTATCAGATCATTAAAGTATATGGACAAGAGTTTCGGTTGGCATTAGGACTTCGTCCTGGAGTATCAACCCCGCAAGCTGGCAAGATGTTTACGACTTTCTTGCCGCCGGAGCGAATTCTGCTTGGCAACCCTGCGTCGTCGGCGTCTTTCATTGGTAAGATCAAAATAAATAAATAAATCATAAGTCCTAGTCCTCCTTTTGTTCACCACCCCGTTTTCAAAGTCTCCCCGACAATTGGTCCAGCTCCGCAACCTTGTCTGCGCCTTTGTCACTAGGTAGACTATCCGCATGACTTGCTCCAATCTTCATCATCGCCCACGCGTCCAGCTTGCTGTCCACGACATCAGACTTCTTCGCCGCATACGCTGCGAAAGAGGACAGTGCGAGGATATGGATGGCTATCAGGACGCTGATAGTGACGACGCCGGCAAGAGAAACGGAGGGCACTTGGGTGTCCAGGCCAAAGTCACGGTAGACCGTCAGGCTAGGGAGGCCACGGCGGTACAGCAGCCATGCTTGATTGGCCAAAAAGGCGGCGCTCGTAAACATTCTCTCGATGCGCCACGGTTCAGTTTTGATGAATAGCTCGTACAGCCAATCGGCGATCAAGTAATTCACGGCCTCGCCGTTATCTCCACCTGCCATATTGGAGACACACGAGCTCAAGCGGCTCTTTGTGCCGTTGATGTCGGAGTGAATAGACATGAGCGGAGACAACGAGGCGCAAAGACCTGCGTTGACTAATTCCTGCTTGTCGGATCCAGGGGGGCGGGCATAGGCTGCTGGGTCCGAGGCTCTGTTGCTTATCCAGGAGTTGTTGCCAAACAACGCCAGCGTAAGGGTGAGCAAGGGGCCCTTGTTGACGAGGCCTTCGAGGGCCTCGACGGTCCATGGCTCCAGGCCTTGACGCACGCGCTCTCCGTAACCCCACAAGGATCTAGATAAGATCAGCATCGCGGGGGTTGTGCCTCAGAAACTAGACTTACAGTGGGAGAGAATGATTCGAAGGGGGCTCGTCGGGATGTTCCAGCTGCGCCGTACAGTTCTTCTGGCACCCACCGTCCTTTCTGAAAGGGTCCTTCTCGGGTATATCTCCTGCCATTGGAGATCGATAGTTGGGCAGCTCGAAATACCCCGCAGTCGTTCTGAGAGTAATGCTTAAGCACTGCGAGAAGTTCCCGGGGTAGTCCTCTACGCTGTCCACGGTGACGTTGAGATACAACAGCTCCGTGAAGCTCTGAGAATCCCGAGTCGGCTTCCACGGCGAGAAGCTAACGTTGCCTGGCATGCAGGCCTGCACACTCCAGGTTGCCAGTCTGTCGAGCAGTTTCTTCTTCCTCTGCTTGGTATTTGTGTTGTTGCTGTAAGAAGCCCAGAAGGCCCCGGGTATGGCCTCGTAGTTGTTTAGAAAGTTGTCTGCCGGGATGATGCTGATAGAAGTAGTAGAATTGATGCGCGGGGCGTACTAATAGATAAGACCCGTTGAGTAGTTTAAAAGTAACTGTGTAAAAAAGGGATACTTTAGCTCCCCTATATTACTAAAGGTCCTACTTTAATAGTATACCTACTTAGGGTCTTACTCTTTTATATTAAATTCTTTTTAGTATTTAAACCTAGAGGCTTACTATATCTATACCTATAGTTAGAGGTTATTTAATATCTTTAGTAGCCCGCGTATAGAGATAATAATATCGTTACTATTACTAAAACCTTACTTAAAGGGGAATATATTTAAAAGATCTAAAAGAATAGGCGATTCTACTAACTTTAGGGGTACTTTAATTATTTTAATATTAAAGAAGTACTACTATAGAGGTAAAATAAGGCTACTAAGGGTATAAAGTAGAATAGTAAGTTAGAAGAAAGAAGAGTTGTACTTTTTTTACTATGTAGTTATAAAAAAAAGTAGTATCTTTAGAATTAAAAGGAAGTCTAATTAACTTTTATTAATTAGGACCATAAGTTAATAGAGACTAAGGTTAGTAGTAGTTTATTAGGTATAAATAATTATAGTAGTAGTAATAATAGTAGTAGTAATAATAGTAATAGTTAAAGGGAGGGTTATAATAGAAACAAGAAACTAAATAACTTTAATATTTTAGTATAAATTAGTATTTTTTTAAAGAATACTATATACTTATTAATATTAAAACTAAATTAATATATATTATAATAATTAGTATTATATTAGTACTTAGTTCTTTAAAACGGCTATATAGTAAAAATATACGTTATAACTTATATAAAAATAATAAAAGTAGTATATTTAAGAATAAAAAGAAGTGGAAAAATAGTTTATAAGTATAGTTTTTTTAGTTTTTTTAGATTTAGTTTGTAGGTAATATTATTATTAAGTTTATACTTTAGAGAGTAGGCTTTATTTAAAAGAGACTCTATATTAGTGAACTTAGAAAGAAAGGGGGGTCGTTCTTTAGCTTTTAGAACTAGTAGGAGTTTTTCTTTATTTAAAAATAACTAGGTTTTTAAACTAATATTACCTTTATTTATTACTATAGTTATAAAATATAAAGAAAAATCTGTATTAGGGTTTTTAAAATTAAGTAAAAATTAATTGGAATAGCTACTATAGTATATAAACTATTAGTTTATTTAAAGTTTTTAATATAGTAAAGCCTTTAGTTATAGCTTTACTTATTAGTATATTTAGAATTTTAGAATACCTTTTATATAGTTATATTTTAAAATAGGTATAATTACTATATTAGTAGAGTTTTATAGTAGCTATAAACCCCTATTAATAAAGTAAATTAAATAGTTAAGTAAATTAAATATTGTAAACTATCCCCCTATGTTAGTAGAGCTATAGCTAGGTACTTTAAATAAATAAATAAATATATATATATTTATAGCTTAGTCCGGTACTATATTACTAAAGGTATTTTAGGCTAAGTAAGGATTTATTTAATTTGGTACTCTAATATAATAACCTCATAAATAATTAAAAAGCTTTTAATAATTATTAAAACTAAAAGAACCCTTTTACTTTATAAAAGTATAGTAGTTAATCCTTTTAAAATAATAAATAAAAGTAGTATTGTAATATAATATAATAAGGGTAATTCTAGTATATTTAGAAATAGATATTAAAACAATACTAGTTTTATTAATTTAATTATTTTTATAAAGTTTAAACTCTAGGATAGGTTTTATAATTAAATATTTAAACTTTATTATAAGGTAAAGAAAAATATAAAAATAATAAAAGTTATATTATTATAAATTAAAAGTAGCTTTTATTAAGAAATGTATTGTTAATAATTCTATAAGCCTTTTTACTAATATAACTATTTACTTAGGGCTTTAGAAGTATAGAACTATATAGTACTATCTTTATTATTATAGGTATATTTAATAAATATCTAAGAGAAAGCTTTAAAGTACTTAAGATGTCTTTTTGTTATAGACTTAAAGCTTTATAAAATACTTTATCTAAAAGCTTTACTTTTCTTATAAGAGTTAATAGTTCTATAAGATCTTACTTAAATAATACCTATTATAGTAGTCGTTCTTCTTTCTATACTTAACTCTTAGACTATACTTAAATTCTATACTTAGCTTAAGTAATATATAACTAGCTATTATTATATATAATTTACTAAAATATTCTTAATAATAAAAAAAAGCCTTTATATTCTTATAAGTAAATACTCCTTTAATACTATAGCATATACTATTTTAACCTTTATTTTTACTTTTATTTTTTTTTAAAATATTACTATACTTTAGTTAAGTAGTAGGGTAGGTAATAAAGACCTTAAGTAGTTAGTTATTTAGAATTAAGTAAAAGTTAAACTATTAGTTATAACTTAATTAACTTATAGTTATAAAGTATAGGGGTAAAAGTAATATAATATAAACTATAAATTCCTAGTACCCCCTAGTGCGTTCTTTTTCCCTTTATAATAGTAGATAACCTTACTTTAAAACTAGCTTTTTATACTATTTTAGCTACTACTTAAGTTATTAATACTTATAATACTTTATAAAACTGTATTTTAAAGTATTCCTAGCCTTAATAATAACGCTTTTATCCTTACTATATAAAATATAGGATAAAATCCTCTGCCTTATTTTTAATAATAACCGCCCCGCTTTTGTATCTCTAGCTACTAGCCTTAACTACGTTAAACTAAACCTTAAATATATTAGTAAAGAAGGGTTTAAGGAGGATAGGTATATTAATAAGGATATTAGTGTTTTTATTAAGTAGAAGTAGTCCATAGTCTTTATAAGTCTTTTATTTATTAATAAATAGATTTATACTAAAGTTCTTTTATTTATCTAATAATATAATACTAATTTTATACTAAATATTATATACCTTAACTATCTTAACTAGTAGTTAATATAGCTTTTTTTATTCTACTTTTAAAAAATATATTTTAGTATATTATATATTTAAATTTGGATTTTTAATCTTTTTAGAAGAAACGTCCTAGATTCTTAGAGCTATAACTACTTTTTTTAGTAAATAGATTTTAATACTACTTTATATAGAATTTCTTCTACGGGTATTATAATTACTTTTTATTAAACTTTTCTTATATTCCTATAATACGGGCCTTAATTTAGATTAAAATTTATAGAAGATGTTAAAGGATACTACTTTATTTATAACGTTATACTTAACGTTTTATTTTAAAGAATCTAGAAAATTATATTACTTTAAAATATATATATAGTATTTATAGTTAATAGGACTTTTTTTTTAATATTACTTTATTAGTTTAGAAGTATAGTTAAAGTAATAGCCTAAGTTAAAAAAATAAAATAGAAGTATCTTTCTATAAAAAAGCTAGTTTATTTTATTTAAATTTAGTTATAAATAGTTTTAATTTTTAAAGACCCCTTTTATACATTATATACTTTTTATAGGGGGGTTAAAGCTCTAGAGATATACGTTAATAGAGAATAATAAAAGGTAGTAGACTTATTCTATTAGCTAGAGTAACTATACTATAAAAAATAGCTTTTATAGTTATATAAGGATATAGAAAGAATAAAGTGTTAGTTTATATAGAGTAAATAAATAGTAATTAATTATAAATATAAGGGTTAGTAAATAAGGTTAAAGATAGATAAATTATAAGTCTTTTTAGTAAAGGCTTAAAATACTTATATAATAGTAAAGCTAGGTTTATACTCTATTATATAGCTATTAACTACTTAGAGCTATAACTAATACTAATATAGCTATTTTTATACTAATAATCTTTTTTTTATAACTTAAAACTTTATATACTAGTATTTTAAACTATTTATCTTTTTAAATTAAGGGTTTATTAAAAAAAGTTTAAAAATAACGTTTTTAAACTCTTTTAATTAATTTACTTTTAACTAGTTTATTTAAAACTAAATAGCTTTACTTTTAATAAAACTATAAACGTTAACTAAAGGTTTAGTTATTATTATAAATACTACTATTCTTTTATATTTTTTAGTACTTTTAGTTTTTTTAAATTGTCTAGAAAGTTGTTTACTAGGATAATACTAATAGAAGTGGTAGAATTAATGTACGGGGCGTACTAATAGATAAAACCTATTAAGTAGTTTAAAAGTAGCTATATAAGGAAGGGATACTTTAGTTTCTTTATATTACTAAAAGTTCTACTTTAATAGTATACTTATTTAGGGTTTGACTTTTTTGTATTAAATTCCTTCTAGTATTTAAACCTAAAGGCCTACTATATTTATACTTATAGCTAGAGAGTATTTAATGTTTTTAGTAGCCTATGTATAAAAATAATAATATTATTACTATTACTAAACCTTTGCTTAAAGGGGAATATATTTAAAAAAATCTAAAAAAATAGGTAATTTTATTAGCTTGAGGGGTACTTTTATTATTTTAATATTAAAAAAGTACTACTATAGAAGTAAAATAAAGCTACTAAGGGTATAAAGTAAAATAGTAAGTTAGAAGAAGAAAGAGCTGTACTTTTTTTATTATATCGTTATAAAAAAAGTAGTGTTTTTAGGATTAAAAGAAAGTTTAATTAATTTTTATTAGTTAGAACTATAAGTCAATAGAGATTAAAGTTAGTAGTAGTTTATTAGGTATAAATAATTATAGTAGTAGTAATAATAGTAGTAGTCAAAAAAAGGGTTATAATAGAGATAAAAAACTAAATAACTTTAATGTTTTAGTATAAATTAGTATTCTTTTTAAAGAATACTATGGATTTATTAATATTAAAATTAAACTAATATATATTATAGTAGTTAGTATTATATTAGTACTTAATCTTTTAAAATAGCTATATAATAAAAATATATATTATAATTTATATAAAGATAATAAAAATAGTATATTTAAGAATAAAAAAAAGTAAAAGAATAGTTTATAAGTATAGTTTTTTTAGCTTTTTTAAATTTAGTTTATAGGTAATATTATTATTAAGTTTATACTTTAAAGAATAGGTTTTGTTTAAAAGAGGCTTTGTACTAGTAAATTTAGAAGGAAAGGGGGGTTATTCTTTAGCTTTTAGGACTAGTAGGAGTTTCTTTTTATTTAAAAATAACTAGTTTTTTAAACTAATATTACTTTTTGTTATTACTATAGTTATAACATATAAGGAGAAATTTATATTAGGGTCTTTAAGATTAAGTAAAGGTTAATTAGAATGGTTACTATAGTATATAGGTTATTAGTTCATTTAAAGTTTTTAATATAGTAAAGCTTTTAGTTATAGCTTTATTTATTAATATATTTAGAATTCTAAAATACTTTTTGTATAGTTATGTTTTAAACTAAGTATAATTATTATATTATTAAAGTTTTATAAGGACTATAAACTTCTATTAATAAGGTAAATTAAATAGTTAAGTAAATTAAATATTATAAACTATTTCTCTATACTACTAAAGCTATAACTAAGTACTTTAGGTAGGTAAGTAGATAAATATATATTTATGGCTTAGTCTAGTACTATATTACTAAAGGTATTTTAGGCTAAGTAAGGATTTATTTAATTTAGTACTTTAATATAATAACTTTATAAATAGTTAAAAAGCTTTTAATAATTATTAAAACTAAAAAAACCATTTTACTTTATAAGAGTAAAGTAGTTAATCCTTTTAAAATAATAAATAAAAGTAGTATTATAATATAATATAATAAGGGTAAATTTAGTATATTTAAAAATAGGTATTAAAAGAATACTAGCCTTATTAATTTAATTATTTTTATAAGGTTTAAACCCCGGGATAGGTTTTACAATTAAATATTTAAGCTTTGTTATAAGGTAAAGAAATATATAGAAGTAATAAAAGTTATATTATTATAAATTAAAAATAGCTTTTATTAGAAAATGTATTTTTAATAATTGCATAAGCTTTTTTATTAATATAACTATTTATTTAGGGTTTTAATAGTATAAAACTATATAGTACTATTTTTATTATTATAGTTGTGTTTAATAAATACTTAGGAAAAAGCTTTAAAGTACTTAAGATATCTTTTTTTCCTTATAGACTTAGAGTCTTATAAAATACTTTATTTAAAAGCTTTGCCTTTTTTATAAGGCTTAATAGTTTTATAAAATCTTACTTAAATAATACTTATTATAATAGTTATTTTCTTTTCTATACTTAACTTTTAAGTTATACTTAAATTCTATACTTAGTTTAAGTAATATATAACTAGCTATTATTATATATAACTTACTAAAATATTCTCAATAATAAAAAAAAGCCTTTATATTTTTATAAATAAATACTTCTTTAATATTATAGTACATACTATTTTAACCTTTATTTTTATTTTTATTTCTTTTAAAATATTACTATACTTTAATTAAGTAGTAGAGTAGGTAGTAAAGACTTTAAGTAGTTAGTTACTTAGAATTAAGTAAAAGTTAGACTATTAGTTGTGATTTAATTAGCCTATAGTTATAAAGTATAGAGGTAGAAATAATATAATATAAACTATAAACTCCTAGTGCCCCCTAGCGCGTCCTTTTCCCTTTTATAATAATAAACGACTTTACTTTAGAACTAGCTTTTTATACTATTTTAACTACTACTTGAGTTATTAATACTTATAATATTCTATAAAACTATATTTTAAAGTATTTCTAGTTTTAATAATAATACTTTTATTTTTACTATATAAAATACAGAATAAAATTCTTTACTTTATTTTTAATAATAACTACTCTACTTCTATATCTCTAGCTACTAGCCTTAACTATATTAAACTAAGCCTTAAATATATTAGTAAAAAAAGGTTTAAGGAGGATGGGTATATTAATAAGGACACTAGTATTTTTATTAAGTAGGAGTAGCTTATAGTTTTTATAAACCTTTTATTTATTAATAAATAGATCTATACTAAGGCTTTTTTACTTATTCAATAGTATAATACTAATTTTATACTAAATATTATATACTTTAACTATTTTAACTAGTAGTTAATATAGCTTTTTTTACCCTACTTTTAGAGGATGTATTTTAGTATACCATACATTTAGATTTACATTTTTAATTCTCCTAAAGGAGATATTCTGGATTCTTAGGGTTGTGACTACTTTTTTTAGTAAATGGATTTTAATGCTACTTTGCGTGGAATTTCTCCTACAGGCATCACAACTACGTTCTATTAAATCTTCCTTATATTTCTACAACACGGGCCTTAATTTAGACTAAAACTTATAAAAAACGTTAAAGGATAGTACTTTACTTAAAACGTTATATTCAATACGTTTTCTTTTAAAAATTTAAAAAATTATATTATTTCAAAATATATATATAGTACTTATAGCTAATAGGACTTCTTCCTTTAATATTGCTTTATTAGTCTAGAGGTATAGTTAAAGTAATAGCTTAAATTAAAAGAAATAAAATAAAAGTATTTCTTTATAAAAAAGCTAGTTTATTTTATTTAGATATAGTTATAAATAGTTTTAATTTTTAAGGACCCCCTTTATAAGTTATATACTTTTTATAAAGGGGTTAAAGCTCTAGAGGTACGTATTAATAGAGAGTAATAAAAGGTAGTAGACTTATTTTACTAACTAAAGTAACTATACTATAAAAAATAGCTTTTATAGTTATATTAGGGTATAAAGAGAATAAAGTATTAGTTTATATAGAGTAAATAAATAGTAATTAATTATAAATATAAGGGTTAGTAAATAAAGTTAAAAATAGATAAATTATAAGCTTTTTTAGTAAAGGCCTAAGATACTTATATAATAGTAAAGCTAGGTTTATACCCTACTATATAACTATTAACTACCTCAAGCTATAACTAATACTAATATAATTATTTTTATACTAATAATCTTTTTTTTTATAACTTAAAACTTTATATACTAGTACTTTAAACTATTTATTTCTTTAAACTAAGGGTTTATGAAAAAAAGTTTAAAAATAACGTTTTTAAACTCTTTTAATTAATTCATTTTTAACTAGTCTACTTAAAACTAAATAGCCTTATTTTTAATAGAACTATAGACTTTAACTAAAGGTTTAGTTATTATTATAAATACTACTATTTCTTTATATTTCTTAGTACGCCTAGCCCTTTTATTAAGTCTATAAATCTTTTTAATTTAAATACTTTTTTTTTATTTTTTTATTACTTAACTATTTATTTTAATTATAGTTTTATTTATTAAAATAAAGCCCTTAAGGGTATAGTTTAGTTTTATCTTTATAAAACTATTAATAATATTACTATTTTTAGTAATTTATTATATCTCTTAAAGCTTTTAGTACTTATAAAATTACTTTAATACTATAATATTAATTATTATTTATGTTTCTTTAGTAGTATTTAATTTAATAATGTATTTATAGAGTAAATAAAAGTTAGTATATATAATAAATAGAATTAGGGGAATATTTAAGTAATTAGTAATAAGCCTAAGGGTAGTTATAATAGTATAAGCTATATTAATACTAGTAGTTATAGTATAAATCTCTAAAGTAAGGATACTTTTTATAATTTACTTACTTTTTATTAAGTTATAATAAATAATATTACTATAAATTTTAAATATATTGTTAGTAATAAATTTATTTTTTATAAAAATAATAATAAATCCTAAATATAATAAGAGGTTTATATTGTTAGTAAATAATCTGTTTATAAAAATAAAAAGTTTGGTTTTTTAACGTTAAAAGGAATATATTTTAATCTTTAGTACTAGTTATTTATTTACTAATATAATTACTTATTAAGGGTAGTAATATCCTTATTTAGAGGTTTTTAATATTAAACCACTATATAGAGGTTATATAATACCTTAAGTTAATAAATCAATATAATATACACTCTTTAAGTATACTATTAAACGTATTAAGTTTTTTAATCCTTATTAAACTTAATAATTATAAGCTTCTTACCTTAGCTCTTTTAATAAAAGGCAAGGGATTTACTTTTTAATATTAGAATACTACTATTAAATATTAGTAGTTTTTTTAGGGTTAGAAATATCTTTACTTTAACTATAAGGTTTACCTTTTTAAACTTTAATATCTTATAAGTTAAAAATTTATTTATTAAAAGGTTAAGGGTATTATTTATTTATATTTTAACTAAAGTGAAATTTAGGTTATTAATTAATAATATTAAGAGGCACGGGTTATATATTAATATACTTATTTTAAACCTTTTTCTATAGTACTAATAGTATATTACCTACTAGTATGTCCCGGCCTTTATAATACTATAAAAAGGCCTTTTAATAACTATAATAGTATTATTTAGATACTAGTTATAGATTTAAGTTAAAAAGTATATAAGGATTGTTTAATTAAGCTGTATTTCTAATTACGTATATACTTATATAATATCTTAAAGCTATAGCTTTATACTAATCTATATAAGAGTTAAAGTAAGTGCTAGGATTAACTATTAACTAAATCTTTAAATTATAAGGAACTATATTAAAATTACAGCCTTTTTATTACTAATATAGCTTTATATAATAAAGTAGAACTTTTTATAAAACTAATTCATTATTTTTACTTTAATCTTATTAATAATATAAAATTTAAATATTCTAAACTTATTATAAACTTTAGAGTTAAATAGGACAATGTTAAAGACATTATAGTCTTATAAGGCTAAAACTTCTTTTTTTATTAACCTCTAAAATAACTCTTTTAAAGTAGTAATAGTCCCCTACCTTTTTAGCTTAATAGTAAGGGCGAAATTAGCCTCTTTTTTAATTAAAATAAATATTATAGCTAGGGTCTTTTATAGTTAACTTTATTATTATCTTAGAGCTCCTACTATTATTAAGTCTTTAGTAGAAAAAGGCTTTATATTAATAATAATTTTTTTAAGGATCTCTTTAGTTTTACTTTTACGTTTAACTCTACCCTTAACTTTATACTTAATTATTATCAGGTCTTTTAGTAGGGAGGGGATTTTAAGACCTATATTATTAATATTTTTATAGTATAACTTAATAACTATTAATTAAAAGGATTTTATGCCTTATAAAAGGGTAAATACATATTCTTTACTATTTATTAAAATTAATTAGTAAAAGCCTTACTAGCCGCTTTTTTTATACTATACTTATTATAGCTAGTTTTTTAATAATAAGGTTTGTGTTAATAGAAGTTAAGGTCTAATACTAATAATAGTATTAGTTATTACTAAAAGGATTCTAGAGTTTAGGGTACTTAAGTAATTAGTCTAGGTGTTTAATAAGAGGGTTATAGTAGTTACTACTAAAGAGCTAAAAGTATTTAAAGATTAACATAAAATTAATAGTTAAAGAACTATAAAAAAAAGAACTTAAGGGTACTTGAGTCCTATTTATATATAAGTCCTATTCCTATAAATATATCTCTTTATCTTTAAAACTAATATTAAGTATATTAGTTTATTACTATAAACCACCCTTAGTATTATTAGTCCTATTCTAAAGCCACTTATTATATATTAGTTCTACTTATTATTACGTAACTTATATTCTAGCTTTTTTACTTTATAGTATATTATACTAATATAGGCTAATATTACCTATTTAAATACTAAGCTCCCTATAGGGTCACTATTAAAGGTCCATTAACTAATAGGTTATAATATTAGCTTTTCTTTTTAAAGGTTTTGTTTTTAAGACTTTATTATAAGTAGATTATTAGTTCTAAGTTAGGGATCTATACTTATTGTTCTTTATTTACTATAGTACTAATACTATATTTAATTATATTTAAAAATTAAAATTATACTTCATTCTAATAATAAATTATAAAACAACTATACTTATTAAGTATATTAAGTCTTAATTAATTAATAGTAATATAATTTATACTTATTTCTTTTATATAAAAGTTTTGTATTATTTTAGTAAAAGATTTATTTATTATTATACTTATATTATAGTAAAAAAGCCTTATAATAGGGTCTTAGTAGTATCTATCTATAAGTATTCTTATTCTAGTAAAAGTAGTAATAGTATTAATATTTTATAGTTTAGAAATTAAATTCTTAATAAAAGGAGTAGAATAGAAAGGAAGAGAAAGTAAGTAAGGAGCTTTTAGCTTTTTATTATAAGTTTAAGTATTTATAATTATAAATACTAGAGGTAATAAGTTACTTAAGTTATATTTAAAAGATCTAAAAAAAGGTTTATAAAAAGTAGACTAAGGCTTTTAAGTGGAGTATATAAAAGGTTAATTAAAAGGATAGTATTTTATTAAATAGTAATATATTATTAGTATTAAATACTTATAAGTAGTTTATAGTAAGTAATTTCTAAGTAGTAGGTTTAGAAAATAAGCTACTATAGTTTTTTTAGTTTTAGTAATAAGTTTATTAATTTAAGTTCCTTACTTATTAGTACTCTTAGTACTATAGTAGAGGGTTTTTAATTTATTTTAAACTAAGTATTTTGAAGTAAAGAAATATTTAGTTTATTTTTAAAGGTTTAACTAGTTGAATTTTAGGTTATTAGTATATAATATATAATAGCTTTATAAGTTTTTAGTATTTATAGTAGCTTATTATTTTTACTATTAAGTTTAATATTCTTATAGTTTATTTTATATATTTACTAAGTTTAAAGTAGGTTTTTAAGTATTATCTTTATAACTATGGTTTCTTTATTTAATAAAGTATTAAAGTTCTATACTATTTTACTAGTTAATATAGTTAATAATCCTTTTAACTTTATAGTTTTATTATAAGTCCACTTTAATATAGTCTATAGTACGTATTTCGGTTAGTATAGGTTTAAGTAATAAAATATAAACAACTAAGTAATATTTTATAGTGTTTAGTAGTATGATTTTAAAGTTGACTTTTAAGGCTTTTTTAATAACCTTAAACGGTCTAAGCTTTTTAAAGTTTAACTTATTATTTAGTTATTTAGTTTTAATATTTTATTATATAAAGTATATACTATCTCCCTTTTTAAAAATAGTCCCTTTATCCTTAAGGTATTAGTGTATTTATATATACGTTTTTTAATAAATTCTAAGTTATATTAAAGTTATTTATAAATTTCTTTAATTTAGTTAATATAAATAACTACTTTTACTACTATAGGTTCTATTTATAGTTCTTTATAAGTAGTTAGTTTAAATTTTTAGTTAAAGTAAAAAGGTAAGTACTATATACCTTTTTTTACTATACTATTATAGGTAAATTAAGTTATTAGTAATAAAATAACTTAATTATTTTATTAGTAGTTAATATAATATTTTAAATATATTTTAAAGATTTAGTTAATTCTTTTTATTTATTTATTTGTTTAGGGGTAGAAAGTAATAAATAGTCGTAGTTTAAATTTAAGCTATAAAATTAAATTTCTAAAACTTTTAAGTAAACTACGTTTCTCTATTAAATATAATATCTTTTAATAAACTATATGAATTAAAAATATACTTATTAAAGATATATATAAGCGTTTTTACTATACTTACTTTAATTTATAAAATAAAATATTTATATTTAATAAGGTAATCTACTATAACTAAAATACTATTAAACTATTTTTTAGTAAATAATTCCTTTAATTATAGTAACTTAATAATAAAATTAAAGAAAATTAATTACTATACTTTATTAAGTACTAAAAGAAGTTAAATTTCTTTATATAGCTTATAGCGTTTTAGTTTACTTTTATTACAAACTTTATAATCCTTAATAGCCTTAGGTACTTATCCTTATATAACTCTTTTACTATAATATTATTAAATACGTTTTTATATTTTAGTAACTTCTTAGTATATATATACTTTAGTATTATAAATTATTTTAATTATTTTATTAATTATTTATTTAGTTATACTAGTACTAATTTATTTAGTAGTTATAAAAAAGTAAATAACTAGTATAAGGTTTATATTTAAATTCTTTTTAAAAATTACTTAAGTTTTATTTATAACTATTAACTCTAAGTTTAATTATTTATTAAAAACGTCTACTCTTCTATTTTATAACTCTTTTTATAAATAATATAGAAATTAAATTCTAAAAAGAATTCTAACTATTTAACCTATTATTTATTAAAGTCTTTAAATATATTAAAGTACATAAAAGTTTTATAATTTATATATACTATAACTTTATAGTTAATATTTAAGAAGTATAGTTTCTATTCTTTAAAAGCTTTAATAATAGCTATAAGTTCTTTATTATAAATTTAGTAGTTAAGTTTTAGTCTACTAAGTTTTCTAAAGTAAAAAGCGTATAAGTATAGGCGTTCTTTTTTATTATATTAACTAAGTTATTTATTAATAGTATAGTTTAAAGTACTAGTTTTTACTTTAAAGAATAGATTTAAGTTAAGTATTATAAGTATAAGTTTAGTAAGAACCTAGTCCTTAATTTTTTAAATTACTACTTCTATTGTTTTAATTTATTTCTATTAAGTATCTTTTTTAATAAAATCTATAAATATAAAAATACTTCCTAAGTACCCTTTAAAAAATTATTAATAAAAGTTAATAAATTTAAAGAATAATTAAATATCCTTAATATTTTATAGTATTAACTAGTTCTTAACTATAGTAATTTTCTTATTTAATATTTTAATAATTCTAAGTATAATAGTAAATCTAAAATAGTTTACTTTTTAAGTATAAATTCTTTTTTTCTAGTTTAATAAAGAACTTAACTTCTCAAAGCTTTTAAAGTACTTAATATATATATTATTTATATTCTTTAATGGTTTTTAAAACAATAAAAATATTATTAAAATATATAATTATAAAAATATTAAGTTTTTTTTATAATATATAGTTAATTATATTTTAAAACGTAATAAAGGTATTAATAAGTCTAAAAAGTATAATAAAATACTTAAAACATTCTTAATAAAAACAAAATACTATCTTCCACTCCCTCCCTTCTTTAATTTTAATTACGTTATAGGCTCTTTTAAGGTTAAAAACTATAAACTAATTAGCTTTATATAGTAGGTCTTATAACTTTAAAATAAATAGTCATAGATATTAGTTTTTAATTATAATATTATTAAATTATTAATAATTAAGATATAGTTATAGTTTACTATTCTTCTTTAGTATAAATAAAATAAAGTATTCTACTAGTAATATTAATTCTCTAATATAGCCCTTAACTAAGTATTTATTAAGTACTTCTTTGTCTACTAATTTAACTAATAAACTCTGTTAAATAATAGTATTTATCCCTTTTTAATAAGAATCTTATAATTAAAAGTACTATATTCTAATAAGTCTATCTTTAATATTAAAGTAAATAACTTTTTATATACTTTATATTCTTCTAAAATAAATAAAAATTTATTTTGTATTCAAAATTAATTCTTTTTATATTATAGTAGGGTTCTTTATATATAATAACTAAATAACTACTTTCTTAACCTTTAAATAAGCAATGAATTATAATATTAGTATTAGTATACTATAGTATTAAGGTTTATTTAAACCTAATAGTTAACTATATCCTTTAGTAACTAAACTCTTTTTATAGGTCTAATAAATATAGCTAGCCTTTTAGTTTATCTATAGGTTTCTTTTTTATAACTATAGTATTCCTAAAATTATATTTTAATATTCTATATTTATAATATTAAAATAGGAGTATATCTTCCGGTCGTAGTAGCTTAAAATTAAAAATACAGTTTTACTATTAATAATACTTTTACTATACTATACTCCTTCTCTTTCTATATTATAAAGTATATAAAACGTCCCCTTTTTATTCTTTAGTATCTATAAGTTATTCACAACTTATAGTAATATAAAATTACTTTAAGTACTACTATTAATTAAAGCTTTAACTTATATTCTATTTACTATAATATTAAAGTAAAGGTATTTTTCTTCTAAGCTCGTTTTTATAATTAAATATATAGATGTTATCTTAATTACTTATTATAATCCCTTTTTAATAAATAAGTCTAGTTTTTTAACTACTTAAACCTCCATTTAGTATATATTCTATTTTAGTTAGAGTATTTAACTCTTCCTCCCTTTATAAAAGTATCTTTAATATTAATAATAAGTAGTATAAAGTTAATTTCCTTTTCTTTTTAAAGTTATTTTCTTTTAAGTATTTATACTTTAATAATATAGTAAACTTAGTATTAGTTAATATAACAGTTTTACTAAACTATATTATTAGTATAAAAGCACTTTATTAGGAAGTTTAAGTTTAGTCTAAATACAGCTTCTTCGGGTCCTTAGTATTCTCTAATCGTCTATATATAAAGTTCTTTACTAAAGTAAATATTTTTATATAAAGTATCCTTCTTTTTCTTAAAGAAAATTAAGAGTTAAGTTTTTTAATAAAATATTCTTAGTATTTATTATAAAAGTATTATAACTAAAAAACCTTATAGTACTTTTTATACAAAGGTCTTAACTACTTATAGTTTTTAGGTATATTTTATAATAGCCATCTCCTAGCTTTCTTAATTAGGTTAGTTTTATAAAATATAATTTATTATCTATTATTATTTAAGGGGATATATAGTAAGTACTTTTGTTCTTTTTTTTATATTAAAGGTTCGTCTTTAAAGTTTAAGTCCTAGGTATTAAACAGGGCCCCTTAAGTAACTTTATTCTAAGTATATTATTAAATAATATTATAAAGTTTCTCTTAATTATAAAGTATATTTAATTCGTACTCTATTTCTTAGGCTATAGAGTAAGTTATAATTCTTTTTATTTTCTTAGTATTTTTAGTATAGAGTTATTTAAGTATAGGTAAGTTAGTGCGTATAGCTATTCTTTTGTTTCTTTTAATAAGTAGTATCTAAGTGTACTCTATATAATCTTTATTAGGTTCTATATCTATAGTATACTAAAGGTCTTTAATTATAGTATTAAGTTTATTAATAATTTATTTATTATTATACTTAACTTCTTTATTACTAGGTATTATTAAGTTATAGTATACTTAACGTAAATTTATATTATTAAATTATTCTTTTACTTTCTAAGTAAGTCTTTAGTAGAGTATATAATGTATAACTATAAAGGTTTACTTAAAAATATTAGTAATATTATAGCTAAACTAGTTAGTATTTTAAAAATACTATCTTATATTCTCTTTACTATCCTAATAAATAGTATATTTATTACTATAGTATACTATTTATAATAGTTTAGTATAATGTTTTTTAAAAATAATATTAAGTTACTTACTTCTTAGTACTAGTTACTATTATTACTTTTTATATTAGTAGTAATTTTTAACTAAATATTTTAGTTTATTATAGTTATAGTACTTAAAGGTACGTTCTTTATTAAGTTCTTATTATTTAGTAGTACTAAAGTCTATAAAGCCTATATAGTATCTATAAGTAGTACTTTATTAGTAGTTATCTTATTCTTCCTAGTTATTTTACTAGAGTTACTATTTTTAGTTATAGTACTAGAATTATTTAAGCTACTATTAGTATTTTTTACTTAAGTTAGTACTTAGTTATTATTTTTCTTTTTTATAGTATTTTTTATAAATAGTTATTAATTTTAATTATAAGTTTAATATACTAAAGAAAGTCTTTAGAGTAATTAATTTTAATAAGTTTATTTTTAACTTTATTTGCTAAGTTTTAGTAAAATATAAAAATTTTAAACTCCTTAATAAAATCTAGTTATATACTAATATATTAAAACTTAGTAGTATAGTAAGTAGTAGATTTAGTCTATTTAAGTAAAGTAAAGTTATACTTAGTTTATTATTTTTAATTAGAGTCTTAGAATAGAGTTTAAAGGGCTTATTGAAATCCCTTAAAAGTAGTAAAAATATTCTTAACTTTACTAATATAGTAGTTTAAGGTTTTAGTTTTAAAAAAACTATTCCTAGAATACTTTAATCTACTAAAGGGCGCGTTTCTAGTAGAACGTAGTAGTATAAATAATATACTTAGTATTATTTTTAAAGCTATTATAATAGAAACTCTAGTAGTTTTTAACTTAAATTAAAAATCCCTTAAGCGTTTTAGGGGTTTTATTATAAGTAATAGGTAAGTTAAGTTTAAGTTTTTTATATTTATTAAAAACAGGGGTTTTAATAATATTAGTAGTAGTATAAAGAGTTTAAGGTTAATTCTAGAGTTTTTTATTAGTATTCTTTTTTCCTTTTAAGTTAGTATTAAATTTATTAATAATTCTTTAGATTTAAGTAAATTTATTTTAAGTAGACTTAGTAGTTTATTAAAACTTAACTATATTTCTAAAGTTATTATTAACTAAGTTAATTAATCATTTATTATATTACTTTATTTTTTTTATTATTATAAAAGGGTATTAAAAACGTTTTTAGTAATAAGGACTTTATTATTTTTATTATACTTAATATTTAGTATAGAATAGTTATTTACATTCTATAACTCTTAAGTTAAGTTCTTAATACTTTATTTAAAGGAGTTAAATAAAGTAGGAGTATACTTAGTATTTCTAAAGTAAAATATTATAAAATACTATTTATTAGTATTAAAGATTAATTTACTAAATAGAAGTTATTAAAATATTATAACTAGCCTTTTAATAATAAGGTTTATATTAATAAAAGTTAAAGTTTAATACTAATAATAGTACTAATTACTACTAAAAGAATCCTAGGGTTTAGAGTACTTAAGTAATTAGTTTAAGTATTTAATAAAAGGGTTATAGTAGTTACTATTAAAGGGCTAAAAGTATTTAAAAATTAATATTATATTAATAACTAAAGAACTATAAAAAAAAGAACTTAAGGGTACTTAAGTCCTCTTTATATATAAGTTTTATTTCTAAAAATATATCTCTTTATTTCTAGAACTAATATTACGTATATTAGTTTATTACTATAAACTACCCTTAGTATTATTAGTTCTATCCTAGGGCTGCTTATTATACGTTAGGTCTATTCATTATTACGTAACTTATATCTTAGTTCTTCTACTTTATAGTATATTGTACTAATATAGACTAATGTTACTTATTTAACTACTAAGCCTTTTATAGAGTTACTATTAAAGGTTTATTAACTGACGGGTTGTAATAATACTTAAACTATTAATTGAAGTAAAAGTCTTAAGGTTTTAAGTATTTTTAGTTTATTATATATATTAAGGGCACTATTAACGTTATACTATATATAAAAGTAGTGGATCTCCTTAGTGGCTTTTTTAATTACCTAGGTACGCTTAGCGATGTTTAGGGCTAGTAGGAAAGAGCTATTAACTTATAAGTATACTTTAAACATAAAGAGGGTTAGTATAAAGTTATTAGGGCCTATTATATTATTAGTATTTATAACGCTTATTTAGAGTATAATTTTACGTAGTAAAAGTAAGTTTTTAGTATAGTAGATTTAATAAACCTACTTTAAAATAGTATAGGATCTTTTAATCTTACTAATAGAATTATAAGCTTTAATAAGTATAGTTTTAAAAGTAATTCTTTGCTCTTTAGTATATCCCTTAAACTCTATAGCTTTCAACGTTAGTATAGTATTAGTTATAAGGAAGTTAAAAGGTCTTTAGTATATATTAATTTATACTATATAAATATCTTTTTAAACTACTTTAGTAAATATATCTTTAATAAACCTTATAGTAGTAAATCTAGTTAAAGTATTAATAAAGTAAATAACTAGTTATCTATTAAAGTATATAATATTTATAATAACTTTATAGTTAAAGTAATACTTATTTTATAATATAAATTAAAATTTTAAAAGTACTATTTTATAGAGTTAGTAGTAGTAGTATATTTTTATTAAACTTTTTAATATTTAAATAGTTAGTTAATAGTTAGTTTTTTTAAGTATATTATAGAGTCTTGTAATAAAAAAGTACTTAAATTAATAGCAAAGCTATTAAAGCTTATTAGTAGTGAAGTAGTAGTGTACTATTACTTACTTATAATTAAATAGTAGCTAGTTATACCCTTATTATTAAATAATTAGTACTATAATATCTCCTTTATATAAAACGTTATTAATGTTATTCAATATAATTTTTAAGTAGTTTATATTTTTAAAGTATAGTAAAAATAGTATATTAGTTAGTATAATATAAAAGACGATATTTTTAAAAGGTAAAGGGATCTTAATTAATTTAAGGGATTTAATACTATTACTAGTACTAAAGTAAATTAATATACTACTAGCACTTATAGTATTAAGTTTAAGATTAAGAAAAACTATTTTTTAAGGGCTATATACTAACTATAGCCTACTATAAAAAACTCTACTACTCTAGTATTAAGTATAATACCTTAGAAAATAGCTTTAAAATATTAGTTATTATAGGTATAAAGTATCAATTTTATTAAATTTATATTCTTTATTATTATAGTATAAGGTACTACTTACTTAGTAAAGGTTACTATTATTTTAGGGCTATTAACCTTTTTTTATTAAATAAGTAGTTATAAATATAGTTAACTAGGGTTCTATAGCTCTACTATTTTTATTATTTAAGAGGTATTTATTTATAGACTTTTTATTATACTTTTAAATATTATTAAATATCTTATTACTTTTATACTTTATAAAGAATTACTAAAAGAATACTAATATAATATTTTAAAAGTAATTAATTTAGTAGTAATAGTTATATACCTTACTATAGTCTCTAATAGGGTATTTCTATAATTAATAGCTTAATTTACTATAGATATAGTACTTTCTATTATTTATTAATTTAAAAGGGTATTAAGAATAGTAATTTCTTTTTTATAGTTTTTAGTATTATAATCCTTATAGTTTTCCTTTTCTAAAGTAGTTTTAGTTACTATAGCTATATATTTAATTAATAATATAAATACTATATAGTTTAGAGGCCTTAGTTAAGTACTAAAGTGTTTTTTAAGTTAATTTAAAGGTGCTAATAGAGGATTATAGTTATATAATAATCCTAGTTTAGGATTATAGAAGTAAAAATTATATTCTTTTACTCTATAGTATATATTAATAAATTAGTTATAAAGAGTATTTTTAGTTTATAATTTAGTTAATAGTATAGACTAGATATTTATAAAGTAGTTAATTAGTACATTAAGTACTTCTACGTTTATTTCTATTAGGTTTTTATAAATTATATAAGTAAAAAAAGATTATTACTATTTAAAAAGGTACTATTAATATATTTATTTAGTTTTAAAGTAACTTTAGACACTTTTAATTATAGTATTTTAATTTAAAGGTTTTATAGGGTTATAAAGATACTAAAAGTAGTATATTAGAACTTAATTCTTAAGTATAATTAAATTAGCTTTAGTGTATTATATTTAATTAATACTAATAAGTTAGTACTATTAATAAAATATTTAAATCTTTATTATAAAAATATTAAATTAACTACTACTATATTTTATATAGTTACTATAAAGCTTTATAAAGTTAATGAATACTTTTAATAATAAAGGGTTATTTAAAGTAAAGCTATAGTTATTAGTATTATTTCTTTTATAGTTTTTATAGTAGTTTTAGTATTAGTTAAAAATAGGCTATTAAGGAGGAGGGGGGTAAATAGGGTATTATTATATTAAGTAGTATTAATAGGTATTTTATAATAGAGTTTTATGCTATTTATGTTTTAGTAGTAGTGGTAGAGGGGGCTATAGATTCCTAGGGGCTCTTAGGGTTTTATAAAGTTAAGACTCTATAAGGCTATAATCTCTAGGTAAGAAAATCTATATATTATATAAGGAAATCTTATTAAAGAACTTAGGACGTTTTATAAGGGTCTTAAAGAGGTAGTTTTATTATATTATAATATTAATTTAGTTTTTAGACTATATAAGGAACTTATTAAACGTTAGTAGGGTATAGATTTTATATATAATATATTTATTAGCTAGGGTATAGTTAATATAAATACTATAATATAAAAAAAAGTCCCTAAAATAGTACTAAATGTTTTTATTTATATATTTAAATATTACAACCCGTTAGTTAATAGACCTCTAACGGTGACCCCGTAGGGGGCTTAGTAGTTAAATAAGTAATAATAGCCTATATTAGCATAACGCTTAATACAAAACAAAAGAACTATATACTAAAGTTAGATTAGTTAGGCTCACTACTAATCCTAACTAATTTAATACCTAGGATTATAAAAACACTATTTTAATTTAGTAATATAGATTAAAGAACTAAAGAAGTAATTTAAAGAAATATACTTATATATAACTAGGACTTAAGTACTCTTAAGTCCTACTTTTTATAGTTTTTTAACTATTAACCTTATATTAATTTTAATATACTTTTAGCCCTTTAGTAATTACTACTATAACCCTCTTATTAAATACTTAAACTAATTACCTAAGTACCTTAAACCCTTAGGATCCCTTTAGTAGTAACTAGTACTATTATTAGTATTAGACCTTAGCTTTTATTAATATAAACCTTACTATTAAAAGGCTAGTTATAATATTTTAATAGCTCCTATTTAGTAAGTTAACCTTTAATACTAACAAATAGTATTCTATAATATTTTCTTTTAAAACTACTAAGTATACCCCTACTTTATTTAACTCTTTTAAATAAGGTACTAAAAACCTAGCCCAGGAGTTACAAAACATAAATAACTACTCTATACTAAATATTAAGTATAATAAGAACAGTAAAGTCCTTATTACTAAGGACGTTTTTAATACCTTTCTATAATAATTAAAGAAAATAAAGTAATATAATAGATAACTAGCTGATTTAACTAATAATAACTCTAGAAATCTAGCTAAACTCTAGTAAACTACTAAATTTACTTAAAACAAGTTTACTTATATCTATGGAATTATTGATAAGCTTAATATTAATCTAAAAAAAAAGATACTAATAAAAAGCTTTAAGAGTAGCTCTAAACGCTTTACACTACTACTAATATTATTAAGACCGTAATTTTAAATAGACGTAAGAAACTTAAGTTTAATTTACCTATCACCTATAATAGAACTCCTAAAACACTTAAGGAATTCTTAATTTAAGTTAAAAACTACTAAAGCTTTTATTATAATAGTTTTAAAAACAATACTAAGTATATAATCTATATTACTACGTTCCTTTATAAGTGCGCTCTTTAGTAGATTAAGCTGTTCTAGAAATAGTTTTTTAAAGTAAAACTTTAAACTATTATACTAGTAAAGTTAGGGCTATTTTTACTACCTTTAATAAGTTTAAAAGTGTACTATAAACCCTATTTTAGGACCCTAACTAGAAACAATAAACAAAATATAACTTTATAGTACTATAATAAACTAAATCTACTACCTACTATACTACTAAGTTTTAACGTATTAGTATATAATTAAACCTTACTAAGGAATTTAGAATTTTTATATTTTATTTAGGCCTAAAGAATAAAGTTAAGGATAAACGTATTAAAATTAATTACTTAAAGGACTTTTTTAGTATACTAAGTTTATAATTAAAATTAATAACTATTTTTAAAAAAGACACTACAAAAAAGAAGAATAATAACTAAGTACTAACTTAAATAAAAAATACTAATAGTAGCTTAAATAGTTCTAGTACTATAACTAAAGTTAATAACTTTAGTAGAATAACTAGTAAGGATAAAATAACTACTAATAGAGTACTACTTATAAATACTATACCGGCCCTATAAATCTTAGTACTACTAAATAACAAAAACCTAATAAAGGACGTACTTTTAAATACTATAATTATAATAAGTCTAGTTACTTAGTTAGGAACTATTATTAACTTAAGAAGTAGTAATAATAACTAGTACTAGGAGGTAAATAACTTAATACTATCTTTAAAGAAAACTATACTAAACTATTATAAATAGTATACTATAGTAATAAATATACTATTTACTAGTATTACAGTGCTGACCTAGCTGCTTTGACTTTAGTGCTTAAGGGCGCTAAAGGCCCTGTGGCCTTAGGCACTAGTTGATTTATTATAGGTCACGTGACTATAGAAATCTCTAAGCCTTTAGGGCTCTGTAGTAGCGGCCTACAGCATAGAGTTTCTTCCTTTTTTTAAGTATAAATTATAGTTAATAGAGCCTTTTAGTAGTATACTAGTTTGCCCTTAGGACCCTTCTATAATACTATTTATACTTTTTCTTAACTCTTTCTCCCTAGTAATAAGTAGTATAATATTACTAAACTAACATATAATTAATTAGTAATTCCTATACCTAAGTAATACTAAGTATTAACTAACACACCTCTTTATACCCTAATTATAATTAATATACTCCTTCTATCCCTACTATATCTAAGCTACTATACTAAAAATAGCTTATAACTCTAGTTATTCCTATAGCTATAGCCCTAAAAATAGAGTAGTTATTAATATAAATAATATAGTTAAACCCCTAAAGCGTTATAGTAACCGTTGTACTATCTATACGCCCCTTAAGGGTACTAAACTTATTTTAATTAGCTTTTTTAACACTAAATACTTCTTTATAAAGTGGTCCTTTAATACCCTCGCCCTAAATACTACTATAGAGTAGTACTATACTAAGGTTTATATATACTTTAACGGCCTATATAAACACAATATTTATATTATAAATAACCCTTTTTTTAGTAATAACTACTAGGTTTTATAGAACTAAAAAGCCTTTAAGAGTCTTTACTTAAAAGACTTAAAAAAGCTTTTTAAGTAGATTAATATATAAGTTAAGGCTTATAGTACTTAGAGCTAAAAAGCCTAACTACTTTATACCTAGTATATTACTATATATAAAAACTTCTATAAAGTTTATAAGTATAGGTATAAGAGTATTAAAGTTAGTTTTAAAATTACTAAATACTTTTATAGTAATATTAGACTTAATAGAGTTAGTAAAGGAATAGGTTTAGTATATAATATATAAATAAAAGAGGTAGAAATATTGTTGTAGTAGTAATAGTATTGTATTAGTGTTTTACTATATTACTTATTTACTAAAAAAGTAGAAGTTTAGACCCCTATAAACTAGGGGGAGCTTTGCTTTTTATAAGCCTAGTACTTTATCCTTTAGGCCTAGCTTTTAAAGCACTAGTTCTTTTAGGGTTTAGTACATTATATATAGTTTAACTAAGTAGCTCTAGACTTTATATATAGTTAGCTGTATTTACTATAGTTAGTTATAGGTACTATAGTTAACTATAAGGGTTATAGTTAGTTATAAGTACTCTAGAGGGGTAAATAAGAGATATTTAGGGTAGTTTATTTTACTATAAGTAGTTAAGTTAGTAGTTTAAAGTCTAGTTTATTAGAGTTAAAGGCTATAGGTTTAATTTTACTTCTTATCTTTTTTTACTTTTATTTTTAGTTCTTTTTAATAGACTAATATTCCCCCTTAAGATATATATTAATTTAATTTTATTATAGATCTTAGCGTTCTTAAGGTATATTAAAAGACTTTTTTAGAATTAAAAACTTTAATATAAAAACTCTATAAAAACCTTTTTTTTAAGTAAAAATATTTAAAGTAAAAATAAAAGAAAATATATATTAATAAGGAAAACCTTTCTTTTTAATATAATAAGTTATTTATTTTTAACTTATCCTTTAATAAATTTATATTCTTTTTTATTTTAGTTTTTGTTTTAAAAAAATAAAAACCTTTATAGTTTACTATACTTAAAATAGTTATATAATTATTAAATATTATTTTACTTATAGACTTAGTTAAAATATTAGCTAAATTATTTTTAGTAAATACGTAGAATAGTAAAGCTTTATTATGAATTATTACATTTTTTGTAAAGTAATATTTAATATTAATATACTTAATATTTGTATGAAATTTAGGATTGTTAGTTAGTTTTCAAACTACTTTATTATTTATAAAAATCTTAAGTATATTTAGACTTTTAAGGTCTAAAGATTTAAATATATAATTATAAAAGTTATATAAATATATAGCTTCTTTAATAGCTTTAGTAAAAGCTATATATTTAGCTTTATAAGTAGATAAAGTTACTGTTTTTTGTTTTATAATATTCTAATTAATTATATTATATAATTCTAAGTAAAATAAATAGGTAGTAGTAGATATTTTATTATTAGGATTTCTAGCCTAATTAGAGTCTAAAAATCCTATTATTTTAAATTTAGGGTTTACTATATTATATATAGTTTAGCTAAGTAGCTCTAGGCCCTGTATATAGTAGGTTATATTTACTATAGTTAGCTATAGGAACTATAGTTAACTATAAGGGTTATAGTTAACTATAAGTACTCTAGAGGGGTAGATAAGAGATATTTAGGGTAGTTTATTCTACTATAAGTAGTTAACTTAGTAGCTTAGAGTCTAGCTTATTAAAGCTAGAGGCTATAGGTTTAATTCTATCTTTTGTCTCTTTTTACTTTTATTTTTAGTTCTTTTTAATAGACTAATAAAGTTTATAACTATAGCCTCTAGTTAAGAATTAATAACTAAAAGCTTTAGTAGAATATTTAAGTCCTTTAGGCTAAAAAGGCCGAGATATCCTAGAGCTAGGTACTCTTTTTTACTACTAATAAGGCCCTTTAGTAGTATATTACTTAACTAAAGAATGCTTTTAATAGTACGCCCTTTTAGTAAAGTGATCCACTAGAGCTAAATATTAATAATATACTTACTACTTTAACTAACTATTGAGAGTACTTAGAAACTAAATACTAGCCCTTTATAGCCTCTTCTTTTACTATTAAACTTAATTAGAACTTTAAAGAGCCTAATATCCTTATTTATACTAGTATTAAAAATAGTAAAAATAAAACGAACTCCCCGTTTAATATTTAGTATTACTATATAACTACGCGCCTTTAGCTTTAGAGAAATAATATTACTAATACTTAAAAGTTAAACTATATTATTAGTTACTTTAAGGGTAACGCCCTTAACTTTATATTACTTATAGTTAAAGAATAGGTTATTAAAACCTTTATAGACCTCTTTTAAAAGCTAAACTCTATCTTTACTAGCTATACTTAGGTTAAAGATACTAAATAAGATATTAAAGCTATAAAAGTTATATTCTTTAATATTTATATATAGTATACTAGGTTTATAAAGCTTACTTATAAAACTAAACTTTTTAAACACTAGTAGTACTATAGGTTTTATTATAAACTATTTATTGCTCTATAAACCTAGTATACTACAGCTTACTTTAATACTTTTTTTAACTTCTAGAAGTATACTAAGATAGTTATTATAGTTATTAACATTATTAGCCTGTATAGTACTAGTAAGACTAATAATAAGTAACTTTATAAGACGGCCCTAGGCTGCTTTAGTTTTTGAGTTTTTACTATATTATTTTATATTAGTTTTATAGCCCTTTATAACGCCTAGAGCTATACTAAGCTGCCCTCTACTCTATACTAACACCTAAAAGATACTAGTATCTACTTTATATACGGTAAGTCTAGCTATAGTACTTATAAATGCCTATACTTTAAAGTAGTTAAAAAAAAAGCTGCTTTAGTAGTTATAGAGCTATAGGCCCCTACTGGAGATACTAAGGTAGTAGAAAATTAAATTCTCTAGTAAAAGGAGTCTTTTAACTAGAAGAGAGATTATATAAGAATTAATACTTAGCTTTAATATTTATTAATTTAAAAAGAATTATTAGGGGATAATCCTTAGAGATAGAGTTAGTACTAGTTTTTAATAGATATAAATTATATATATATACCCTTTTTAATACTGAAGTAAATAAATATATTTTTATAAATACCTCTTTAACTAGCCCTTTATAGGACTTTTACTAGGCCCCCTTATATAAGTTATAGTACTTTATTTTAACTATAGGATTTAATAGTAAACAATTAGATAATATTAATATAGTATAGACTATTAATATATAAATTAACTACTAAGTTCTACTATAAATACTCTTTTTATAGCTAAATACTAGGTACTATAATTTAATACTAAGAAGAGTCTAGTTTAAATACTATAACGTTTTATTAAATATATACTACTAGCGTTTATAGTAGCCTAAGGACCTGCTACTAGTTAAAATTTACTTTTTACTATTATTTATAACTTAGTAAAGTACTATAAGTTTAATAAAATTGCCTTAAAATACTAAATAGATACTAATAAAAAGTAGGCCGCCTTTAAAGCTAATACTATATTTTATAACTATAAGTTCTAGTAAATATAGTATAACCTTTAGGTGCTTTAGTGAATTTTAAAGTATTTAATACTATTTATACCCTTTAGTACTTAAAGGATTAATTATACTAAAGACCTCTATAAAATAGAACGTATACTCTATAGTACTAAAACTCTATTAAAGCTAGCCCGGACCCTTAGAAGATACTAGTCTATACTAGAAGAGACCCAGAAGTTATAATAGAATATAGGATTAATATTTATTAGTACTATTAGTTTTAAAATAAATCTAAAACGCCCTAATATTAAGTTAAGATTAGTTATTTTTAATCACTTAAACTAATTAATTAAGTTAAAAAAGATTGATATAGTTAGAGTTAATAATGTCCTTTAAAATAATATAAAAGAAACTAAGTACTTAATTAAAGAAAAGCTCTTTATTAAGCTTTAGTAATTTACTAAAATATTTAGTAAGGCGACTAGTAATATACTCTTACTATACTACTAGTATAACTATAAAATAAAGCTTAAAAAAGGAAGTTACAATAAGCTTACCTACTACCCCCTTTATAAGTAGTTACTACCCGAGTTAGAAGTAACTTATAAATACCTTTTAGAGTACTTATATAAGGGATTTATTACTCCTAGTAACGCTTTATAGGCTTTTTTATACTATTTATTTATAAAGTTAATAGGGGTTTCTACTTTTATATTAACTTTTATAAACTAAATAAAATTACTAAAAAAGACCAATATTTCTTACTTCTAATTAATAAAACGTTAATACAAATTAACTACACAAAGATCTTTACTAAAATTAATATTTAATAAGCCTTTTATAAAGTCTAAATATACTTAGACTACAAAGACTTAATAGCTTTTTAGACCTACTATAGTACTTATAAGTATACGGTCCTTTTATTTAGCTTTTATAACGGGTTAGTAGTATACTAGTAATATATAAATAACGTTTTAATAGAATACTTAAATAATTTTTATATAGTATACTTTAATAATATTTTAGTATTTTTAAAAGATCTCTTTTAGTACTAGGAATACGTTATTAAAGTACTAATACGCTTAAGAAATGTGGAATTATAAGCTAATATTAAGAAGTATAAGTTTAGTGTAACTACTATAAAATACTTAGGATTTATTATTTCTACTAATAGTATATACTCTAACTTTAAGAAGGTTAGTATAGTAAAGAACTAGTACACCCTTATGTTTATTAAAAGTATTTAATTCTTTTTAGGGTTTTATAACTTCTACTAGTGGTTTATTAAAGACTATAGTAGGGTTACTCAGCCTTTAGTCCGCCTTATAGCTAAGGGAGTCCCCTTTTATCTTAATAATAACTATAAAGCTGTGTTTAGCTAGCTAAAGGACCTACTAACGTTAGTACTTATTTTTTGCTACTAGTACTCTAAATTACTTACAAGGCTCGAGATAGACGCCTCTAACTCTATTTATACTAGTGCTATATTATAGTTATAGTTTAATAATAATACTTAATACTTTATAGCTTTTTTTTAAAAAAGTAATAGCACCTACTAAAATAAACTACTTTATTTATAATAAAAAGCTATTTATTATTATATAGACTATAAAAGAATAAAAAGTAGACTTAGTGGCCCTTTATAAGTGTTTGAAAGTTATTATAAACTACTAAGTCCTTCTTTACTTTATAACTAAATATAAATTAAACTCTTAGTAAGTTTAGTAGTTAGGCCTTTTAGTAGATTTTAACTTTATAATTTAGTACTACTTTTGCTAAGAGAATATACTAACTAACGCCCTTTTATATAAGTTTAAAGATATTACTATATAAAAGGCCCTTGAAACTACTAACTATACCTAGGTTCTTTTAATACTTAACCTTTTATTTTTTAAAATTACTATAAAGCTTTACTAGTTTTTAAAAAAAGTTAAAACTATAGAAACTACTATAATTAGCGCTATAGAGTCTACTAACGAGCTCTAGAGCTACCTACTAGTTAAATAAATCCTTTTTTTAAACCGGGACCCTATTATTAAATCCCTCTGCCCCTTACGCAAGATAGCTACTACTAGTAGGAAACGCTACAAGATACAAAAGGATATAAACTTATTTATAATAAATAGTAGGCTAGTTATACTTAAAGAGGAATTTTTGTATACTTAAGTAATATAAGAAGTCTATAGATAAAAACTATTAATATATTCTAGTTAAGATAAAATACTAAAAATAATTAAAAAGAGGTATTACTAACTCTAGCTTATAGTAAATATAAAACACTATATTCTTAACTATTATACCTATTACTACACTTATAAGCCCCGGAACTAGGTTTTAAGTAAGTTCTAGCCCTTTTTAGTACTTAACTAGCCTTAGTAGTACATCTTTATAGACTTTATAGTACTACCGCTTACTAAGAAAGGATTTATAGTAGTTTAGGTAGTAGTTAACTACTTAAGTAAGTAAACTGTTTTAATACTATACTATAAAGAAGTTATAACTAGGGACCTAGTATAGATATTTTATAAAAGAATACTATTACTTTTTAGCTTTTTAAAGATAATTACTTTTAACTAAGGCCCTTGGTTTATTTTAAACTTTTAGTTAAAGTTCTATAGAATTTTTAAGGTTAAGATATAACTATCTATAGTATACTACTTTTAAACTAATAAATAAACTAAAATCCTATACTAATATATTATATAGTAGCTCCACCCCCTTATTAACTACTACTAGGACAACTAGAGTAAAATACTCCCTACTATGGATTTCACCTATACTACGCTATTTAGTAAAGCTACTAAGCTATTACTATATAAAATTAAGTTTAAGTAACCCCCCCACTTTAACTTTAATTAAAACTACTATACTATAGTATTTTATAGTACTTATAAAAGGCTAAACTATCTAAAAGCCTAATAAATAGTAAAGTAGATTTATAGTACTTAAAATACTATAAAAGGAAAGATAGTTAAGGCCTAGGTATAGTAAAAGTATACTATAGACCACTAGTACTACCTAAATAACCTTACTATAAGAAACTATATCTAGGTCTCTATAGAAGGCTAGTACTAAGATAACTCCTTTAAGTTTATAATACCCTAAGATAGTTTATACTAAATTACTAAAGTAGAACTTAGTAGTATATAAGTACTAGACCTACTTAAAAACTATTAATACTACCCGGTTTTTTACTTTAATAAACTCTAAAAGGCCACTAATAACCTACTTTTAAGATAAGTTACTAAGCCGCCCCTACCTATATAGTATACTAATAAACTAGAGTATAAAGTTTAAAAGATCTTAGTATTCTAACTATAGTACTATAAGCTTTAGTATAAAGTAGACTAAGTAAGCTATAATAAGGACTTAATTTAGTATAATACTAAGAACTTTTAAAATACTTTAAAGGCCCTTTAGACTTTTTATAACTTATACTTAAACGCCCTAGGCCCCCTATAATACTTAGAGATATAAATTTAAGTTACTATAGTTAATAAAAAGGCGCTAACTATATTAAATAATAACACTATAGTTATAACTACTAACACTACCTAAAAGCCTAGTACTAAAGTCCTTAGAGCAGGGCTAGATAATTTAATTAATTAGGGTTTTTATATAAATTCTATATAGAGCCTTTAATCAGTTTATTTTAAAAAAGGTTTTAATAACTACTATATAGTAAGTTTTAATATTATAAAAGTATTTTAACTATTAATTAGTACTGAGTTTTAATACTAATTGAATATTATTAACTACTAAATACTTGGCTATATAGTTATAAGCCTAAGGGTTAGAATATTAAGGATTTCTACTTTGTATTTAAAAAAAAAACGTTTTAGATAGTATTACTTTTTTTAAAGAAGGGGGTAATATTATAGTGCTAACTTAGCTGCTTTGACTTTAGTGCTTAAGGGCGCTAAAGGCTCTGTGGCCTTAGGCACTAGCTAAGGTATTATAGGTTATATAACTATAAAAATCTTTAAGTCTTTAGGGCTCTATAGTAGTAGTCTATAGTACAGAATTTCTTTCCTTCTTTAAGTATAGATTATAGTTAATAGAGCTTTTTAGTAGTATACTAGTCTGCTTTTAGGACCTTTTTGTGATACTAGAATAATAAGGAAAATATAGAATAGTACCCTAAAGAGACTAGCTACTCTAGCTATAATATTACTAATATACCTAAAAAGATACTAACTATTCTTTATTAAGTACTATACTAAAGGTTATTTTAAAAAGCTAAGGAATGACTTAATAGTATAAACTTATAATATACTAGTTATAATTTTATAGAGTTAGTTAATAATAAAGAAGTTAGGTATAATAATAAGTAAATTATTAAATAACTTAATACTATAATTACTAAATTAAGATATACTATTAATATAAAGCTAGAGGAGAATTATAGTAAATACTTTTAAATACTAGTAATAAAAAGAATAAAAAGAATAACTATTTATAGTGATATCTAAAAGTTAAAATAATTCTATTATAATAATAAAAAAGAAGTAGGAGAAGTACTACTAAACTCTATACTTTTAAAAAGAACTTTAGAAAATAATATACTCTATAACTTAAATGAACTTTGTATTATTGCCTACTAACGTACTTAGAATAAAGTAACTTAGGGGGCCCTACTTAATACTTAGTCCTTAGACTCTAAAAAAAAACCTTTAATATAAAAGAAAGAATATAAGTACTTATTATATATTTTTTTAAATAATAATAAGTAACGAATTATTTTTTATAAAACTAACCCTATTAAAAGAAACAATAAATAGTTACCTGCTAGTATAATAAAAAGCTATAAATAGTTAAAACTACTATACAAAAAACATTACAATGTTTTCTAGTTATAATACCTTAATAATAAATATTAAGAATACTTTATAGAAGAACTTAACTTTAGATTCCTTTTTTTAAAAAAAGAATAACTTATATAAAAATATCTATTTTAGTAAAGAACTAAATATATAGATAATTTAAGAATACTAAGGACCTAAAGAAGTAGTATTTAAACTAAACCCTAACTTTTCTATAAAGTACCTATATAATAATACTATAAATTAGTAAAAGTACTATATTAATTAGTACTAAGTCTATTATATTATTAAAGTATAGATACTTAAAAAAAAGTAACTTTTAAAAAAGAAGGTAACTGGTTTTATACTACTAGTTATTAGTATTAAAGATACTTTTATAAAAAGAGGAATTATTAAGTACTTTAATAATAGTAGAATATATACTAAACGGAGGCTAAAGTGGTTAAAAAACTAGACTTACTTATTATAAAAGAATTATAATAAGTAACTAAAATAAAATTTATATACTTAATTATAAAAATAAGCTTAAATAAAGAACACCTTTACCTTAATATTATAGTAAATAGAATATAGGTTAAAGTTTTAATTAATAGTAGTATCTAAAGTAATTTTATATTACTATAGGTTATAAATAAACTATAAATACTATAGAATAAAAAAGAGAATCCTTACTTACTTAATAATATAAAAGAAAAAGGAGTATAGTACAGTAGAGGTATTATTAATAGTAAGACTACACCCCTTACTTTAAGCTACCATAACAAAACGATATACTACCGCCTTAATATTATAAATATAGAATAATAAAATATTATTCTAAAAATATTATAACTATAAAACGAGAACCTATAAATAACTTAGTAGGCTGGTTATTTCTATTAGGACTATAAAAAGAGTTTAGTTACTAAGGGATATAGTTAACTACTAGCTTTAAATAAACTCTAATACTAAAAAGAACTAATAATAATATTATAATTTATGATTTATTCAAAGGTTAAAGAAGTAGTTACTAGGCTATTATAGAAAAAGCGCTTTACTATAATATAAAAAGAATTAATCCCTAATAAAAATTAACTTTTATTTATTTTAGAAGAATATAAAGTATATAAGAAACTATTTAGTTTAATACTAAAATACTAAAAATAGACTTACTAAAATATAGTACTTTTAACTATAAAATCACTATTAAGGAGGAATAAATACTATTATTTAATAGAGTTTATTAGTTAAACTAATAAAAAATAAAAGTACTAAATAAGTATATTAATAAATACTTAGTAAAGGGCTATATTAAAGAATTAATATTACCTATAGAATACTTAATTCTATTTATACTAAAAAAGAATAATAAACTATTACTATATATTAATTACTAATAACTTAATAATATTATAATTAAAAACTAATACTTACTACTACTTATTTTAAAACTATAAAACCTATTTTATAAAGCTAACTAGTTTATAGCTCTTAACTTAAAAAGAGTCTATAATTTAATTAAAATTAAAGAAAAAGAAGAATAGAAAATAGTATTTTACTTTTACTAAAGATATTTTAAATATTTTATTATACTTTTTAAACTTACTAATACCCCTACTATATTTTAAAATATAATTAACTATAAATTATAAAAAAAAGTTAATATTTTTATAATTATATATCTTAACAATATCTTTATTCTTTTAAAAACCCTTAAAAATATAAATAACACGTATATTAAGTACTCTAAAAGCTTTAAAAAGCTAAACTCCTTATTAAACTAAAAAAAGTAAGTTCTATACTTAAAAAGTAAACTATTTTAGATTTACTATTATACTTAGAATTATTAAAATATTAAATAAGAAAATTACTATAGTTAAGAATTAGTTAATACTATAGAATATTAAGGATATTTAATTATTCTTTAAACTTATTAATCTTTATAAATAATTCCATAAAAGATACTTAAAAAATATTTTAACTTTAATAAACCTTATTAAAAATATATTAAATAAAAATAAATAAAAAAAAGGAAATAGTATTTTAAAACATTAAAAACTAAGTTCTTAATAAACCTATACTTATAATACATAACCTAAATCTACTATTTAAAGTAAAAACTAACACTTTAAATTATACTATTAGTAAATAACTTAGCACCCCCTCTAGAGTAACTAACGGCCCACGGGCTACGTACTCTAAGAAACCGTCCGGCCACCCACCTCATTAATCTTTTTCGTCATTAACAGCACTTAAATTTACTTACTATAATACAGCTTTTATAGATTTAAAGTAATAAGTATTTTCAATTAATTTCACAAACTACTAATTATACTATTAACGCCGCTAAAACCACTAACACCTTCTGTACGCCTCTTTAGACTGTTCCTTTAAACCCATTAAATCCAATCCAAACCGTCCCGTTACTTCCCTCAGCCGTCGCATCCCTCCACAACTAACGCACTATCTAGGCTATATAACTATAGCTAGTCCAGCCACTCCCTACTATCGTTAGTATCCCCCTTAATATTGATACAGGCCTTACTAAATATACTAATATTAGCTACTTAGAGTACTATAGATTTAGTAGCTATATCCTTTAGTTAGTTAAAGTATTTATAGTTAGCTTTAAACTATAAAATACTTAAAAGAGTTCTGTTTTATAATCTAAGAATTATTATATTTATATTAAGCCTATTACTAGTAGTTTAATAGTAGTAAATTATAGTAATAGTAAGCTTTTTGTTTTCTTTATTAAAGAATATACACTAGTTGCGGGTTAAGTTAATTTTATTAACCCCCTTAGCTATAAAGTACTTATTACTACTTTTATAGTTAGTTAATAATTATAAGGTTATATAATAGTTGTTGTCCTAGTTATAAGGGCTTAGGGCAGGTAACCTTTTGTTAGATATTATGGTAGGTGGTTTGCTTATTAGGGTGCTTTTAGGTTATTGTGTGTGTATAGAAGACAGGAGGAATTAATAAAGGCCTTGTTTGTAGTGCTTTTTTGTTTAATCGTGAATACCACTAGGGCTTGTTAGGCCCTACGCGTGATCCAGCTAAAGGTTTATATAAGTAAAGGTTTGTTTTAATATGTTAGTTGTGCTGTTTAGTGCCGCCTATTAGTAATAGTATTGTCGTTATTGCTATAGAAAGAGTAGGTAAGTGGAAGCGTTAAGGTACGCACGCCCTACTAAGCTCTACTTAAAACTACTTAGTAGAGCTAAAGGGGGTTAAACCTACTAGATACACCCTATTAAATACTTTTATTTAATTATACTACTTAAAAATATATAACTATAATATATTCTTTTTAGAACAACTTACTAAAATGTCTATACAAAACACTACTTAAAAAAACACAAGTAAATAACTTAGTTAATATAATAAAGAAGGACGCCTATACCTATATACCTTTTACTTAAAAAAACTTAATAAACTAAACCTTAATTACTAAGTCTATAATAAAGAACTTATAGTTATTATTAAAGTATTTAAGAAATAAAAACTATACTTCTTAAGTACTAATTATAAAGTTATAGTATATATAAATTATAAAAACCTTATATACTTATTATATTAAAAAACCTTAATAAATAATAAATTAAATAGTTAAATTTCTTTTAAAATTTAATTTTTATATTATTTATAAAAAAGAATTAGAAAATAAAAGAGTAGATACTTTTAGTAAATAATTAGACCTAGAGTTAATAGTTTTAAATAAACCTTAAGTAATCCTTGAAAAGGATTTTAATTAAAACCTTATATTAACTATTTACTTTTTTATAATTACTAAATAAATTAGTACTAATATACCCGGATAAATAACTAATAAAATAATTGAAATAATTTATAGTACTAAAGTATATAAATACTAAGGAGTTATTAAAATATAAAAACGTATTTAATAATACTATAGTAATAGAGTTATTAATAAATAAGTAACTAAAGCTATTAAGAATTATAAAGTTTATAATAAAAGTAAATTAGGATACTATAAACTATATAAAGAAATTTAGCCTTTCCTAGTACTTAATAAAGTATAGTAATTAATTTCCTTTAATTTTATTATTAAATTACTATAATCAAAGGAACTACTTACTAAAAAATAGTTCAATAGTATTTTAGTTTTAGTAGATTAACTTACTAAGTATATATATTTTATCTTATAAATTAAAGTAAGTACTATAAAAGAGCTTATTTATATCTTTAATAAGTATATCCTTAATTAGTATAGTTTACTATAAAATATTATATTTAATAAAGAAACGTAGTTTACTTTAAAGTTTTAAAAATCTTTAATTTTATAACTTAAATTTAAACTATAACTATTTACTACTTTTTACTTTTAAACTAATAAATAAATAAAAAGAATTAACTAAATTTTTAAAATATACTTAAAATATTATATTAACTACTAATAAAATAATTAAGTTACTCTATTACTAATAGCCTAACTTACTTATAATAGTATAGTAAAAAAAGGTATATAAAATTTACTTTTTTACCTTAACTATAGATTTAAACTTACTACTTATAAAGAACTATAAGTAGAGCTTATAGTAGTAAAAGTAGTTATTTATATTAACTAAATTAAGGAAATTTATAAATAACTCTAATATAACTTAATATTTATTAAATAACGTATATATAAATATACTAATACCTTAATAATAAAGGAACTATGTTTTTAAAAGAAAATAGTATATACCTTGTATAATAAAATATTAAAACTAAATAACTAAATAAAAAAGTTAAACTTTAAAAAACTCAAACCCTTTAAAATTATTAAATAAATCTCAAAAGTTAACTTTAAACTTATACTATTAAATACTATAAAATATCACCTAGCTTTCTATATTTTACTTTTTAAACTAGTACTATAAGGTTTACATACTACTAACTATCTTAAAGTTAATTTTAAATAAAACTATAAAGTTAAAAAAATTATTAACTATATTATTCAATAACATAGTATAAAACTTTAATATCTTATTAAATAGAAAAACTATAGTTATAAAAGTAATACTTAAAAACCCGTATTAAACTTAGTAAATATACTAAATAATTTATAAAAATACTAAATATAGTAATAAGAATAATAAACTACTATAAGTATAAAAAGACTAATAGGATTATTACGTATTATATACTTATAACCTAAACTTTAACTAATTAAACTTTTAAAAATAAATTAAATATTATTTTATTTAAAAATACTTAGTTTAGAATAAGTCTAAAAACCCCTAGTACTTTCTAAGAATATAACTAGAATACTAAGTAACTCTAAAAAATCACTAACTCCTAGATTATTCTAAAAGGACTTACTAGTACTTTAGTTAGTAAGATTTAATATTACTTAAAACTCTAATATAGTAAAATAATAATCCTTTACTTTTAACTTAGTAAAAAACTATATTCCCTAATAAATTAACTCTAACCTATAATTCGTTAAAAAATACTTCTAATAATAAAGTTAAAAAGAGCAACCTAGAGTAGTAGTAAGCTATATCTATAGTACTTTAAGGGCCTCCTTTACTTTCTATTTAGCCTACTTAATTTTTTACTATTTTAATAAATAATAAAATACTATACTAATTAGTAAAAAGCCCGCTATAATAAAATAAATAACTATAAGTATTTACTATATTATTTCTATTATAATATATTGTATTAGTGTATATATACTTACTATAGTAATTTAAATTTTTACTTATTTTATAGACTTTATTTAGTCTAAAGTATAGAGAATAAAGTATAATATTAATACCCTTAAATTTAATTACTAAAGTAAAAGTATGTTACTCTTAAGTCTTGTGATTCTTAGAATTAGGTTTTTACTTTAAAATATACTTTTATATAGTATTAGTATTAATATTAATAGAATAAAAAATAGCGTAACCCTAAGTAAGGGGCACGACCTACTTAGAACTAGGTCTTAAGGATAAGACCTTTAAAAAGAGAGTTAATATTATAACCTATTCGTTAATAGACTTTTAATAGTAACCCTATAAGGGGCTTAGTAGTTAAATAAATAATAATAGTTTATATTAGTATAATACTTAATATAGAATAGAAGAACTATATACTAAAGTTAAATTAATTAAACTTACTATTAATCCTAATTAATTTAATACTTAGAATTATAAAAACACTATTTTAATTTAGTACTATAAATTAAAAAACTAAAGAAGTAATTTAAAGAAATATACTTATATATAGCTAAGACTTAAGTACCCTTAAGTCCTACTTTTTATAGTTCTTTAGTTATTAACTTTATATTAATCTTTAAATACTTTTAGCCCTTTAGTAGTAACTACTATAACCCTCTTATTAGACACCTAGACTAATTACTTAAGTACCTTAAACCCTTAGGATTCCTTTAGTAGCAACTAGTACTATTATCAGTATTAGACCTTAGCTTGTATTAATATAAACTTTACTATTAAAAGGCTAGCCGTAATATTAAACGTATTAATAGTTTATTTAATAAAGTTAAAGTAGAAGTAGTTATATAGTTTTATATTAACTATCTTATTAACTATATAGTTACTAATATAGTAGGCTATAGTTATTGTAAGCCTTTTAGCTCTAGGTTTTATTATAGG
Organism: Colletotrichum brevisporum; assembly: GCA_030770045.1. NCBI lineage: Eukaryota > Fungi > Ascomycota > Sordariomycetes > Glomerellales > Glomerellaceae > Colletotrichum > Colletotrichum brevisporum. Next base: position 8,513,588 of record JAUGSI010000001.1, on the reverse strand, counting down.
ATTTATATTATATTAAGGGCCCTAAATAGTTATATTAATAGCCTAAAGGGCAATGTTTAGGAGTATTAAGGCGAGGGTATTTTTAGCCCTATTAGTCTCTCTAGTAGTTATAGTGGCCTTAGACTAATCTATTAACTTTAAGGGTAGTAAGCCCTAATTAGTCCCTAGAGCTAATATTATAAAAATATTATAAAAGGGAATTCTAAATAAAGCTAAGATTAGTTAACTTTTTTGTTACGTCGCTATAGACCCTTATTGTTAAGTTATGATATCTTATACTACTTAGGTGTATTATAATACCTTTACTTTACTATCTTAGGTCAATTTCTCTAAACAAATAAATTTCTTTTATATCCTAGTAAACGTAAGTAAATTTAGTATATAAAAGGGGACTCCTAAGCCTTAGTTCTAAATCTTTAACTATAACTATATAGCTAATAGACTTATTAACCTATAATAAAAGTAGCTAGGTACTTATAGCTAGATAATAGTTATAGTTATTTAATAATAAAGTTTTTATAGTTAATTAATAATAATATAAATAGTTGTTAAGTAATTAGGTTTTTGCTATTTAGTATTATTTAAGGGGGATAAAGTAGTAGTAGTAGATAATAGGGATAAGGGACAAAGAACAGGTTTCTCTATAATACATAAAATATATAGTTAATAGTGTCTTTTTACTTAATTACTATACTATAAGTTAGTAGTAGTTTTAGCTAAAACCTATTATAACTACTTAAGCACTTTTTTATAGTAATTTATTAATTAATACTATATACTACTAAAAATTACTTTTATACTAGGGATTCTATTATTTAAAGAGACCTTTAATAAGGGATTTTTAAGTTAATAATGCCTTAAATATGGGTGTTTCTTTTAACTATAGTTTTAGGGGCGTATCTACTTATATAACGAATTACTACTAGTAATCTCTAATACATTAGGGTCTCTAGTTAGGTGTTAGGATGTCTTAGTAATTTTGCGATTTTTCTAAGGTATAGTATGTATTACTAGTATTATAAATAACTAGTAATATACCTAACTCGCTTTTAAGTACTATTACAAAGCACAGCTTAGTTTTAGGGGCTTTTTAGGAAAAAGAAACTTTATAGTTATATAGTAAGAGGAGGTGTTACAACCCGTTAGTTAATAGACCTCTAATAGTGACCCCGCAGGGGGCTTAGTAGTTAAATAAGTAATATTAGCCTATATTAATATAATATACTATAGAGCAGAAACACTAGAATATAAGTTACGTAATAATAAATAGAACTAATATATAATAAGTAGTTTTAGGATAGAACTAATAATACTAAGAGTAGTTTATAGTAATAAATTAATATATTTAATGTTAGTTTTAGAAATAAAGGGATATCTTTATAGAAATAGGACTTATATATAAATAAAACTTAAGTACCCTTAAGTCCTTTTTTTATAGCTCTTTAGTTATTAACTTTATATTAATTTTTAAATACTTTTAGCTTTTTAGTAGTAACTACTATAACCCTTTTATTAAATACTTAAACTAATTACTTAAGTACTTTAAACCCTTAAAATCCTTTTAGTAACTAGTAGTACTATTATTAGTATTAAACCTTAACTTTTATTAATATAAACCTTACTATTAAAAAGCTAGTTATAATATTTTAATAGCTTCTATTTAGTAAGTTAACTTTTAATACTAATAAATAGTATTTTATAATATTTTTTTAAAACTACTAAAAATACTTTTACTTTATTTAAGTTCTTTAATAAGTAAGTTTATAACTTTACTTAAAAACTAAAAGAATAATATATAAAGAATAATATAAAAGAATTTAATAATGATAATATTAATAAATAACTTAAATAAGTTTATTAGAATATTAAGTAGCTTTAAAAGCTCTTTATTAAAAACTTTATTACTATAAAGAAACTTTAGTAGATTATTTAATAAGTTAATCAGTATATTTAAGAGGTTAAGAACTAGAATAAAACCCTTTATATAGCTACTAATATTACTAAAATACTTATTTATAATAAATATAAAAAACTTAAAATTAATTTACTTATTACTTATAAAAGAACCCCTTAAACGCTTAAAGGATTCTTAATTTAAGTTAAGACCTACTAGAACTTCTATTATAATAACTTTAAAAATAATACTAAATACGTTATTTATACTACTATACTCTTTTATAAGTACGCCCTTTAATAAATTAAACTATTTTAGAAATAGTTTTTTAAAGTTAAAACCTTAAATAACTATACTACTAAAGTTAGGAATATATTCTTTATTTTTAAAGAATTTAAATATACTCTTTAAACCCTATTCTAAGACCCTAATTAAAAGTAATAAACTAAATAAAATTTTATTTTATTTAAATAAATTAAGTCTACTACTTACTATACTACTAAACTTTAATATATTAGTACATAGTTAAACCTTATTAAGGAATCTAGAATCTTTATATTTTACTAAGGTTTAAAAGATAAAGTTAAAGATAAGTTTATTAAAATTAACTAACTTAAGGACTTTTTTTAATATACTAAACTTATAATTAAAATTAATAATTATTTATAGAATAGATACTAAAAAAAAGAAGAATAATAACTAAGTACTAATTCTAGTAAAAAGTACTAATAGTAGTTATAATAATTATAGTACTATAACTAAAGGTAGTAACCCTAGTAGAATAACTACCTAGAGTAAAACAATTAGTAATAAAGTACTACTTATAAATACTATATAGGCCCTATAGACTTTAATACTACTAAATAATAAAACCTTAATAAAGAACGTACTTTTAAGTACTATAACTATAATAAACTAGAATATAGAGTTAAAAACTATTACTAAACTAAAAAGTAATAATAGTAATTAATACTAAGAAGTAAATAACTTAATACTATTTTTAAAAAAACTATACTAAACTATTATAAACTATATACTATAGTAATAAGTATACTATTTATAGAAATAGTAAGGAAAACGTAGAATAGTACTTTAAAAACTCTAGTTTATTTAGCTATAATATTATTAATATACTTAAGAAGATATTTACTATTCTTTAATAAGCTCTATACTAAAAGCTATTTTAAAAAGCTAAAGAATAACTTAATAGTATAAACCCGTAATACGTAAATTATAATTTTATAAAAGTAGTTAATAATAAAGAAATTAAGTATAATAATACATAAATTATTAAACAACTTAATACTATAATTACTAAATTAAAATATACTACTAATATAAAATTAAAAAAGAATTGTAAAGAATATTTTTAAATACTGGTTATAAAAAGGGTAAAAGGAATAACTACTTATAGTAATATTAAAAAATTAAAATAACTCTACTATAACAATAAAAAAAAGTAAAGAAAGTTTTACTAAACTCTATATTCCTAAAAACAAACCTAAAAAATAATATACTTTATAACTTAAATAAACCTTATAATATTACTTATTAATATACTTAAAACAAAGTAACTTAAAAGGCCCTACCTAATACCTAGTACTTAGACTTTAAAAAGGAACTACTAATAAAAAAGAAAGAACGTAAGTACTTACTATATATTTATCTAAATAATAATAAATAATAGATTATTTTTTATAAAACTAACCCTATTTAAAAAACTAAACAATAACTACCCACTAGTATACTAAGAGACTATAAATAGCTAAAACCCCTATATAAAAAACATTATAATATTTTTTAGTTATAATATTTTAATAATAAATATTAAGAGTACTTTATAGAAAAACTTAACTCCTAATTCTTTTTAAAAAAAAAGAAGGACGCCCTATATAATAACATTTACTTTACCTATAAACTTAATATATAAATATTTAAAAATATAAAAAACTTAAAAAAGTAGTATTTAAACTAAACTTAGGCTTTTTAATAAAGTACCTATATCCTAATAATATAGACTAGTGAAATTACTATATTAACTAATATTAAGTTTATTATATTAGTAAAGTATAAATACTTAAAAGGAAATAACTCTAAAAAGAAAAAGGAACTAGCTTTATACTACTAGTTATTAGTATTAAGGATACTTTTATAAAAGAAGGCGTAGTTAAGTACTTTACTAGGAATAGAATATATACTAAATAGAGGCTAAAGTAGTTAAAAAACTAGACTTATTTAGTATAAAAGAATTATAATAAGTAATTAAAATAAAATCTATATACTTAATTATAAAAACAAGCTTAAAAGAAGAATACCTTTACTTTAATATTATAGTATATAAAATATAAGTTAGAGTTTTAATTAATAATAGTACTTAAAGTAACTTTATACTACTATAAGTTATAAATAAACTATAGATACCATAGAATAAAAAAAAGGATTTTTACTTACTTAATAATATAAAAGGAAAAGGAGTATAGTATAGTAGAGGTATTATGAATAGTAAAATTATACTTCTTACTTAAAGTTATTATAACTAAAAAACATACTATTACCTTAATATTATAAATATAAAATAATAAAATATTATTTTAGAAATACTATAGTTATAAAGATAAAACCTATAGATAAATTAAAAAGCTAATTACCTTTATTAGGACTATAAAAAGAGTTTAGTTACTAAAGAATACAGTTAACTACTAACTTTAAATAAACTTTAATACTAAAAAAAGTTAATAATATATATATTATAATTTATTACTTACTTAAAGGTTAAAGAAGTAGTTACTAGGCTACTATAAAAAAAGTACCTTACTATAGTATAAAAAGAATTAATCCTTAATAAAAATTAACTTTTATTTATTTTAAAAAAATATAAAATATATAAAAAGTTATTTACTCTAACACTAAAAATAGGCCTACTAAAACATAGTGCCTTTAGTTATAAAATCCCTATTAAAGAGGGATAAATACTATTATTTAATAGAGTTTATTAGTTAAACTAATAAAAAATAAAAGTACTTAATAAGTATATTAATAAATACTTCATTAAGGGCTATATTAAAGAATCAATATTACTTATAGAATACTTAACTCTATTTATATTAAAAAAGAATAGTAAACTATATCTATATATTAACTACTATTAATGTAATAATATTATAATTAAAAACTAATACCCACTACTACTTATTTTAAAGTTATAAAACCTATTTTATAAAGTTAACTAGTTTATAACTCTTAACCTTAAAAGAGTCTATAACTTAATTAAAATTAAAGAAGGGGAGGAGTAAAAGACTATATTTCGCTTTTATTAAAAGTATTTTAAGTACTTTATTATACTCTTTAAACTTATTAATACTCCTATAACATTTTGAAATATAATTAACTACGTTTTATAAAAAAGACTTAATATCTTTATAATTATATACTTTAATAATATTTTTATTTTTTTAAAAACCCTTAAAGAATATAAGTAATATATTTACTAGGTCCTTTAGAAACTTTAGAAAGCTAAGCTTCTTATTAAACTAAAGAAAAGCGAGTTTTATATATAAAAGATAGACTACTTTAGATTTATAATTATACGTAGAGTTATTAAAATATTAAATAAAAACATTACTTTAGTTAAGAACTAGCTAATACTATAGAATATTAAAGATATTCAATTATTCCTTAAATTTATTAATTTTTATTAATAGTTCTTTAAAGGATATTTAGGGAATATAGTTATATTTATAGATTTTACTAAAAGGAATACTTAGTAGAAATAAATAGAAAAAGAAAAAATAGTATTTTAGAAAATTAAGGACTAGGTTCTTAGTAAACCTGTACTTATAATACCCAACCCGAATTTACTACTTAAAGTAGAAACTGACGCTTTAGACTATACTATTAGTAAATAACTTAGTTAATGTAATAAAAAAGGGCACTTATATCTATATACCTTTTACTTAAAAAAACTTAGTAAACTAAAGCTTAACTATTAAATCTATAATAAAAAACTTAGAGTAATTATTAAAGTATTTAAAAAATAAAGATTATACTTTTTAAAAACTAACTATAAAGTTATAGTATATATAAATTATAAAACTCTTATATACTTTACTACGTCTAAAGATCTTAATACATAATAAATTAAATAATTAAAATTCTTTTTAAAATTTAATTTCTATATTATTTATAAAAAAAAATTAAAAATAGAAGAGTAAATACTTTTAATAAATAATTAAACTTAGAATTAATAGTTCTAAATAAAACTTAAGTAATCCTTAAAAAGGATTTAAATAAAAACCTTATACTAGCTATTTACCTTTTTATAATAACTAAATAAATTAGTACTAGTATACTTAAATAAATAACTAATAAAATAATTAAAACGATTTATAGTACTAAAGTATATAAATATTAAAGAGTTATTAAAATATAGAAACGTATTTAATAGTACTATAGTAGTAGAGTAACTAAAAGATAAGTAACTAAAACTATTAAAAATTATAAAATTTATAATAAAAGTAAACTAGAATACTATAAACTATATAGAGAAATCCAACTTCTCCTAGTACTTAATAAAGTATAGTAATTAATTTTTTTAATTTTATTATTAAGTTACTATAATTAAAAGAACTACTTACTAGAAAATAGTTTAATAGTATTTAAGTTATACCCCCTCTAGGGTAACTAACGGCCTACGGGCTATGTGCTTTAGGAAATGTCACCCCTCTTAGTAGCCGTCCAGCTACCTACCTCGTTAATTTTTTTCGTTATAGTACTTAAATTTACCTACTATAACGTAGCTTCTATGGATTTAAAGTAATAGGTGTTTTTGATTAATTTCGAAGTAGACTACTAATTACGCTATTAATACCACTAAAACCACCAACACCTTCTATACACCTCCCTAGACCGTCCCTTTAAACCTATTAAATCTAATCTAAACTATTCTATTACTTCCCTTAACCGCGCAGCTACGGCTAGTCCAGCTACTCCCTACTATCGTTAGTATCCCCCTTGATATTATTTTACACAGGCCTTGCTAAATATACTAATATTAGCTACTTAAAGTACTATAGATTTAGTAACTATATCCTTTAACTAGTTAAAGTATTTATAGTTAGTTTTAAACTATAAAATACTTAAAAGGGTTTTATTCTATAATTTAAGAATTGTTATATTTATATTAAGTTTATTACTAATAGTTTAATAGTAGTAAATTATAGTAATAGTAAACTTCTTTTTCTCTTTATTAAAAAATATATACTAGTTATAGGTTAAGTTAATTTTATTAACCCCCTTAACTATAAAGTACTTATTACTATTCTTATAGTTAGTTAATAATTATAAAGTTATATAATAGTTATTATCCTAGTTATAAGGGCTTAGGGTAGGTAACCTTTTATTAGATATTATAGTAGGTAGTTTGTTTATTAGGGTGCTTTTGGGTTATTGTGTATATATAGAAGATAGAAGGAATTAATAAAGGCCTTGCTTGTAGTAGTAGTGCCTTTTTGTTTAATTGTGAACGCCACTAGGGCTTGTTAGGCCCTACGGTATGTCACGGCGCCCACAGCGTGATCCAGCCGAAGGTTTGCATAAGCAAAGGTTTGTTTTAACATCGCCGCCTATTAGTGATGGCATTGTCGTTATTGCTGAGTAGGTAAGCGGAAGCGTTAAGGTACGCACGCCCTGCCGAGCTCTGCTTAAGACCACTTGAGCTAGAGGGGGTTAAACCTACTGGATATACCCTATTGGATACTTCTATTTAATTATACTACTTGAAAATGCATAGCTATAATGTATTCTTTTTGGAATAACTTACTGAAATGTCCGCATAAGATACCACTTAAAAAAAACACAAATAGTATTTAAGTTATAGTAAATTAACTTACTAAGTATATATACTTTATTCTATAAATTAAAGTAAGTATAGTAAAAAAGCTTATATATATTTTTAATAAGTATATTCTTAGTTAATATAGTTTACTAAAAGATATTATTTTAAATAAAAAAACACAGTTTACTTTAAAGTTTTAGAATTTTTTAATTTTATAGTTTAGATTAAAACTATAACTATTTACTACTTTCTACCCCTAGACTAATAGATAAATAAAAATAATTAATTAAATGTTTAAAATATACTTAAAATATTATCTTAACTACTAATAAAATAATTAGGTAATCCTATTACTAATAGCCTAATTTACGTATAATAGTATAGTAGAAAAAAGTATATAATACTTACTTTTTTACTTTAATTATAGATTTAAACTAACTACTTATAAAGAACTAAAAGTAGGACTTATAATAGTAAAAGTAGTTACTTATATTAACTAAATTAAAGAAATTTATAAATAACTCTAATATAACTTAACTTAGAATTTATTAAATAATATATATATAAATATACTAATACTTTAAGGATAAAGGGACTATTCTTTAAAGAGGGAAATAGTGTGTATTTTATATAATACAATATTAAAACTAAATAACTAAATAATAAGTTAAACTATAAAAAACTTAAACCCTTTAAAATTATTAAGTAAATCTTAAAAGTTAACTTTAAACTTATACAATTAAATACTATAAGATATTACTTAGTTTTTTATATTTTACTTTTTAAATTAGTACTATAAGGTTTATATACTACTAACTATATTAAAGTTAACTTCAAATAAAACTATAAAGTTAAAAGAATTATTAACTATATTAATTAGTAAAACGGTATAGAACTTTAATATTTTATCAAATAAAGAAACTATAGTTATAAAGAAAATACTTAGAAACTTACTTTAAACCTAATAAATATATAAAATAAATTATAAAAATACTAAACTTAGTAGTAAAAATAATAGGCTACTATAAATACTAAAAAGTTAGTAGAACTATTATGTATTATATACTTATAACTTAAAGTTTAACTAATTAAACTTTTAAGGATAAATAAAGTATTTCTTTACTTAGAAATACTTAGTTTAGAATAAATTAAAAACCCTCTACTATAGCACTAAAAGTATTAATAAATAAACAACCTAAATTAATAAACTTATTACTAAAGTTAAAAAAAAGGCTATAATAACGTATTCTTTAAACTTACTACTTAAAAATTACTTACTATAAACTACTTATAAGTATTTAATATTAATAGTATATTATTATTTAATAAGATACTATTTTTTTAATTAACTTTTTATATACTTTACTTTAAGACTTTAGTTTACCTTTTATAAACTTTTTTCTAGATCTTTTAAATATAACTTAAGTAACCTATTACCTTTATTATTTATAATTATAAATACTTAAACTTATAATAAAAAACTAAAAGCTTTTTATTTACTTTTTTTTCCTTTTTATCCTACTCTTTTTACTAGGAATTTAATTTTTAAACTATAAAATATTAGTACTACTACTACCTTTACTAGACCTAAAATACTTATAGGTAAATACTACTAAAACCCTATTATAAGGCTTCTTTACTATAATATAAGTATAATAATAAATAGATTTTTTATTAAAATAATATAGAACCTTTATATAAAAGTAATAGGTATAAAGTATATTACTATTAATTAATTAAAACTTAATATACTTAATAAATATAGCTTTTTTATAATTCTTTATTATAGTTAATTATAATTTTAATTTTTAAATATAAATCAATATAGTATTAGTACTATAGTAAATAAAGAAGTATAATTATAAATCCCTAACCTAGGACTAATAACTTACTTATAATAAAGTCTTAATAGTAAGACTTTTAAAAGAAAAGCTAATATTATAACTTATTAATTAATAAACCTTTAATAGTAACCCTATAAAGAGCTTAGTAGTTAAATAAGTAATATTAACTTATATTAGTATAATATACTATGAAGTAAAAAAACTAAAATATAAGTTATATAATAATAAATAAAACTAATATATAATAAGTAGTTCTAAAATAAAACTAATAATACTAAGGGTGGTTTATAGTAATAACTTAATATATTTAACGTTAGTTTAAGAAATAAAGAGATATATTTATAAAAATAGAACTTATATATAAATAGAACTTAAGTACCCTTAAGTCCTTTTTTTATAGCTTTTTAGTTATTAACTTTATATTAATTTTTAAATACTTTTAGCCCTTTAGGAGTAACTACTATAACCCTTTTATTAAATACTTAAACTAATTACTTAAGTACTTTAAACCCTTAGGATTCCTTTAGTAACTAGTAGTACTGTTATTAGTGTTAGACTTTAGCTTCTATTAATACAAACCTTACTATTAAAAGGCTGGCTGTAAAAGAAGGAGAGGGAGTATTAAAATAGCTTTAGAAGTTATAAAAGGGCTTAAAGGGTCTTTAAAAGTTAATATAATAGTCTAAAGTAGTAGATTATAGTTTTATATAGTTATAAATAGAATCTTTTTAATAAATTAAGTATATAATAAACGCTTCTTTAAGTAAAATAACTCTAAGTCCATTTAGTTATTAAATAAAGACTTAGTATATTAAATATTATTTACTAATAAACTAATTTTAAGTTTAGTTAACTATATTTATAATAATATTTTTTTTAAATAAAACTATATTAATTTATAGTTATAAAGTAGTAGTAACTATATATATTAATTATTAATTAGTATTAGTTTATATAGAGTAAATAAATAGTAATTAATTATAAATATAAGGGTTAGTAATTAAAGTTAAAGATAAATAGATTACAAGCTTTTCTAATAAAGGCTTAAGATACTTATATAATAGTAGAGCTAGGTCCGTGCCCCGCCATACAGCCGTTAGCCACCTAGAGCTATGGCTGACGCCGATGTGGTTATTCCCACAATGGAACTTAGTAATTAAAGTTGGCGTGAGCTGCTGAGTCGGCTGCGCCATCCGGGATAGTAACACACTTCAGGTAGCAGTTGTTAACTAATCTAGCTTTAAAAAAGAAAGTAAAAAGCTTGATGTTTAATAACATGATGAAAGGTAGCAAAATATGAACGATAGCAAGCACAGAGAAAGAGCACCGAAGAAACCCAGAGAACACTCACAAAAGATCCCGGAGGAATCGGGCTATACATATCATAACCAAGTAAGATCTTGAAAAAACAGGTCAGCAACTCAGCAGTAGAAAATTCGGAAGGGTCATACAATTCTCTCAGTGATTCCTGGTTGCGTCCGTCTAGCTCTATGGCCTCATCCGACCAGTGAGCCATCTCGGCAGAACGACCATTGCAGCGGGATGGGCGGCTGACGAACGAATTCCGGTGGCGTATCATGACGTCCTGGGACCTCACAAAGGTCTCAACTCTAACCTTCATATCCCGAGTATCACTTAAGACAGATTTTACCTGGTCGAGGCAAAGACGCACGTCGTCCCAATCCTGAAGGCTCTCAATCGCAGCTACATCCAGTTTCGAAGTGTCTCGCGTGATGGGTTGCATCTGCTGGCGCAAAACTTCGTCCAACGTTGCGACAAGCCCGGGCCGTATTGTTTCGTGGAAGAAGGAGCGCAGCGTGTCCGGCAGGTTCTTCTGCATGGTGATCATCACGTCGCTGCCAGGAATCAGCACATGAGTACGGGGCACGAGTCCGCCGGAGAAAGCATCGCGAAGAGCTTACATGATCAGCCTCTGGATAAGAGAATTCAGGATCTGCAGACGCGAGTCGATCGTTTTCTTCAAAGCGACGACTTTCTTGGAACAGGCGAAGTGCCATTTCATCTTTGGGATGAATTTCTGGAAGCGACCGGATTTCGACGGTTTCCCCAGGCTTGGTTCGTATTTCTCGACATCGCGAAGAAAGATTTGAATCGGGCCTTTGATGAAACGGACTTCGGACTTGATCTCGTCGCCGTAGGCGGGGTAAGCATCCCAGTGTGTGAAGGTCGCGAGCTGCTCCAGGGTTTGTGTCAGCGACTTCAGAAAGGCCACAGCCTCGCGGTAATCGCCCGCGGCGCCATTGCAGTCGTCGAGAACATCGTAGACGTCTTTGAGCACTTTCAAAGCGGCTAGTATGTCGCCGGCAGACCACCCAAAGGACATGGCCAGGTGCGTTACGAAGATGGTGAGATGGTGAGGTCTCGGTAGGGCGGGGAAACTTGAAAGGCGGACCAAGAAGTCCAGATTTCGAATGGGGCGGGGGATCTAGATTATGAGGGGTGAATGAACCACTGTAATCTGGCGGTGGTGGTGTGCCGTATGTGACAAGACCTCGTAAATAGTCAGCAGCTGATTTGTTTGAGCAGGAGAGCAGGCTGTGCCGCATATCTGCCAACCGGATGTCCCCTCCAATCGCTGATGCCTCACACGCAGCATAGCCTACACTGCCCCTCTTGCAGGTTCGAATTTGAGGCGGTGTTGAAAACATCACTGATGTGTCACGAAAAAGGCTAGAGAGGAAAGACGATCGAGTAGGCGGCTGGGGAAATGTTAGATGCGTAGGCAGAAATGACCTGATGTCAGTCGAGTAACCCATCTACGTAGTGCTTTGAGTAGGATGCAACTTCCGACAACCTTGAACTCAATACCTGTTATGAGCAAGATACTGAAACCATCAATCTCACAGACTCGGCATCGGCAACTTTGAACTTGGTTCTCGGAGCAAACCCCAAAGTCACCGCTGATGTCGGGGCTGTAGTCACTTTCCTGCCCGATAGACTCAATACCTTTGACTAGGTACCAGGGAGCATACAATTCCTTCAAAAAGTACGACCAGAGGCCGATTAGGAAACTTCTCGCCTGAGTGAAAAGTTCTGGGAAGCCTCAGCATCAACATGTGTAATCTGACACACTTGAAGGACTGCTTACCCACTTGAGTATACCAAACTAGTATTACCTTTGGCATACCAAGATTCCAAACAATACAATGCTTCTCTATTTCTATGTGGATCTATGTTTAAGAATCTCGAACTATCAACAACAGCCCGCCACGTACCTGTCATCACACTTACAACCCCACGCGCTGCGACAAGTATGGCCACATCCAAGGACGAGTCAAATAGTACATAAAAATCGACATAAAACCTGTGCTGAGAGGCATGAAACCCCATGTCGCCCACCCACCGTTCCGCGACTTTTGATGGCGGGCCAGAGCCTTTGCGTGCCGCGGCGGCACGGGAAGCCCCTCGATAATCGGTCCACTCTCGGCATTCGCGATGATGAGACGGAAGATCCAGCTCTGACCAAACCTGGCGAAGAAGTGGTCCACGAATGCCCGAGAGAGGAGGGTGTCCTTGATCGAGATGGAGTTGGTCCGCCGCCCTTGCTCGACAGCGGCCGACACGCGATCGAACTGCTTCTCCTGGACGCTCCCGAAGAGAGCTTCGATGTCTTTCTCGCTCAGTGCGGCGCCTGGAAGCCCTGCTGTCATCTTTTGCCTAAGGAAGTTCACGAGGACGGCGGCGGTCTCCATGGCACTGTTGCCTCCCTGGGCGCTTGTGGGATGGACCTAGTCAAAGACCCCAGTTAGCAAGATTCACGTGGATGAGATGCTTTCGAGACTATTACGTGCCTTGTGAGCGGCATCCCCAATCGTGAGGATCCTGCGGAAGTGCCAGCGGGGGAAGACGTGGTCCTCGATGGCCACCAGGGTGGTGTACAGCCCGCGGGTGTAGATGTCTTCAAATGTCGTCGTCTCGGTGATCCGGTCGCCAAAGTGTCGCTCCGCAATACGCCGCTCATTGTCTTTGGTGAACCTCGGGATGCCCACGCCGCGCGACTTACTCGCCTGCACAAACAGAAACCAGTACATCCGATCCCCCGGGGCTGAGAGCATCATGTAGTAGCAGTTCGTGAAGAAGGCGCTGATCTGGAAGGCCGTGTCGGGGAGGCCCGGTGGCCTCTTTGAGATGCCGAAAATGCAGTTCGAATTGGACCCGAGACCTGAGATTCTCCGGTCGTTAGGGATACTTCATGACGCCCCGGGATGACATGCCCATCGACGATCTAGTAGGTACGCATCGTTCAATTCATCCTGCTTGAAAAGACCAGACTTGGACTCGAGCGCGTTTCGCCACATCTCTTGTCGGACCGTGCTGTGAACCCCGTCGGCACCGACGACAATATCCCCGGTGTACACAGAGCCGTCTTGAGTGCGGACCGTGACTTGATCGTCGTCCATCTCGACGCTCGAGACGCGTTTCCCCGTCAAGACTCGATATTTGTGCTTCAACTTGTCAAAAAGAACCTGAAGGAGCGACTTTCGATCGATAAATATCTGAGGATAGCCGACCCTGTGAGGATGCAGAAGATGTCAGCACGTCTACATGTACCCCAGGCCGCGATGCCCCTGCGAAGTCCACATGAAGTCTCGCGCACGCACCTGTCTTCCAGACGTTCAGAGAACGAGACCGGGTTCTTGTCGAACCAATGTTTCCCGCTGAAGAGACGCATACGAGCCTTGTAGTCGACTTTACCAGCAAGCTCCCGAACTGTCTCGTAGCACCCCAGCTGGTCCAGAATGCGCAGGCCGGTCGGCAGAAGGCCAATGCTGGCGCCGAGCTGGGGCGCGATGACTTCGTGCCCCTCGAGAAGAATGTAGTTGATGTCGAAAGTCTCGAGCATGTTGGCCAAGGAGAGGCCGGAGACACTGCCTCCTACGATAATGACTGTGAAGCCCATGATGTAGGTATGTGGCGTTGTCGACACTAAGAGACCCAAAGAAAGGATGGATTGGCAATGAGCGAACGTCGACAACTCTGGGAAAGAATAGAAGTTTTTCGTATTTTATATTATAGGAGTTTGAAGAACTCGTGCCATGGCAATCTAGAAAGACTGCTTGGCGTTTTCGGGGGCGCCCCCGTCCAGCCAACCGCTCAGGAGCCGGAATCTGCGGACCGCCGGCGCTCGGGGCTCGGGGCCAGTGTGCGGTCCCCCTCACCGAGTGACTCAGCCGGCACTTGAACAGTACGCAGGCACTAATAATTCTCAGACGGTGGCAAGGCAAATCATGTTAAAGGGGTTGGTAACTGTAGAACAAAGAAATCGCCAACTGATCGGATTTGGGTCGCGCTCATCATCCCCCTCCCTTCCAAGTTCTTCCCGCGATCTGTCAGTGCCTGAGCCTCCATTCGTTCTGCCATGGAGCCTGGAAATACAGAGGAAGATAGCACCGGGGCGCAGACGTCCCCGTACCCCCGAACCAGCCTCGAACGAGCCGTTAGTCCTCTCCCGGATATGCAAGCTGGTAAAGACTTGTCCCCCCCCAGTTGGCTGATCCACAAGCAGTGCGATATCTGCCGAGCCCGCAAGGTAAGTGCCCATACATACCGATTGGACATTCGAAATAGCCGATCCAGCCTTGCAAATGGCCTGACCAACGTCTCGGAGCCCCTGAAGAGAGCTGGAAACTAACTAAGCGCTTGGTATAGATTCGATGCAATAGAGAGTACCCCTGCCCCCACTGCGCGGCTAGCCACTCCCAGTGTACCTATTCGGACAGATCGAAAGTACGTGAAAAGAAGAAGAGAATTCTCTTGACCTCGCAGTAGTAAGTCCACTTTCAGAGCCCTCTGGCTGATTGGATTCGAGGTTGAGGGAGGAAATCGCCGTTGTGCTGGCCTGGTCACTGACACCACCATCCAGCGAGAACAAAATCGATAACATCGATCGCCGGCTTGACGAGATTGTCGGATTGCTGAAAAGTCTTCCTCCAAAATCCGAACAAACATTGAGAACATCTCCCCGGACTCCAGATGCCACACAGGCACAGACATCGACGCCCCTCTCTGCCGATGCAGGGCCCGCGGCCTCTTGCGTCGTCGAAGGAGAGTCGTAACTGGCCGCCCAGTTCACCTTCGCCAACGACTTTGTGCAGAGGGTCGCTGGCATCACGCCGAGTCCTCGGCAGGGCTCCGCCGGAGAGCTGCAGGAAAGACTGGAAGAGCTGTCGGAGATGGTTGCCGCCTACAAACAGCACTCTGCCCCTGAAGAGATGGGATATCCCCATGCTCGACCCGTCCAGCGCCCAAGGTTCCACGGTTGCGAGTTGCCGCCCATACAAGAGACCGTTGCATTGATTCGAGTCGCCGAGTGTTAGTTTCCCCGTCCGTTCCTCCCACGCGGCTTGTGATAAGTCCCCTACAATTGGTGCCAACGTAGATATTCGACAAATCTCATATTGACGCTTTGCCCAGCACAACGCCTGGCCGGAACCGGCTGGATCTACGAATACCTGCCAATGCATCACTTTTCAAAAGCCTGCCTCGATGTCTATTTCTCCGAAGACTCCTCCGAGACAGACTTCATCATCGTCAACGCTGGCCTTTATTCCATTTTCAAAGACCATAGCAATATCGTCCGCGCTGAAGACAAGGAGAGATATCTGGGGTATGCCTATTTGTGCCGCGGCCACATGGAGACCGCACTGTCGAACCTCCCTCTGCACATGCCCGCAACCTCCCAGGGGGTCATTGCGCTCATCTTTGGCGTGAGTTAACATTCCATTCACCAGCGACTGCGAGAATAAGGATTAACCAAGGCCTGTAGGCCTTCCACTCCATCGAGCTGTCCAAGCCCTACCTGGCCTGGTCCCTGTCTTCCAAGGCGTCGGAAATGTGCCAGTATCTCGGCTACCACCGGATCTCGCACGTCGAAGACGCCTCGGCGGAGGATGCGAAGCTGAAGAGTCTCCTGTTTTGGAGCACCTACTTCATCGACAAGAGCCTGTCGCTTCGCCTCGGGCGCGCGTCCACCATCCCGGAGTGGACCATCACGACAAGCCGGCCGTCCGTCGAAGACTCCCACCAACACCCGGCCCTGGCCTACTTCGTGCTGTGGGTCGAGACGGCGCGGTGCCAGGGGAGCATCTACGAGATGCTGTACAGCCCCGATGCCGCCCTCCAGCCCGACGAAGTGCGGCAAGCCCGGGTGTTGCGACTGGTCTCCGACTTGCGGGAGCTGGAGGAGGCGACGAAGGAGACAAATGTGAGCACAACACCGAGACCTGTTCCCATACGTACCTACCTACGACGCGATGTATCGCTGACTCCCATCACTCACAGAGACGGTGGAACAAGATAGCAAAGGACAAGTCCGGGGACGACCTGCTAGACTTCTATGCTACCTCCGACGAGACGCTGCGCCTTTCGCTCCTGACCATGGTCCACCGTGCAGCGCCCCGGCCTCTTCATGCCGCGACGACCTTCAACGCCGACTGCGTCGGAGCTGCGCGGGCCACGTTGGGGAGGCACCGAGATTGCGTGGACATCATGAGGAGGAGCACCGAGAACTATCTTCCAACATACTTGCAGTGGTAAGCCAAGGCCCCCTCCCCCCTTCCCCTGTTTATCCCACATCTGAGGATGTCCAAGATGGGCCCTGCCGACACATAACAGGACCCTCCTGTTCGTCCCCTTCATGCCATTCATCGTGATGTTCTGCCACATCGTCGAGACGCAAGACGACAAGGACCTCGAACGCCTCGGGGACTTCGTCGAGTCCATCGAGGCCGCCGCCCACGTGTCGGACGCGGCGTCCAAGGCCCACCGCCTATTCCTCGCGCTCCACGGCATCGCAGTTCGCTACGTCGCCGGGGTGCGCGCCGCCGCCGCCGCCGCCGCCTCCTCCCAGGGCGGCGACGGCGAGGGCCACCCCGAGATGGACTGGTTCATGACGGCCCTGGGCATTCCGTCGTTGGCGGGACGGGATAATGCAGAAAACCAGCAGCACAGCTATTACCCCGACGCGGCGGCGCATGCTGCGGTGCTTGAAGGCGAGGCGGGCGGCGGCAGCAGCAGCAGGCCGCAGCAGAGGCTCGATGTTGTTCCTCCCCTGGTCCGGATGGGAAACGAGGCCGAGCTCGAGTCTTGGTTGTGCGAAAACGAGGATATCATGGAACTGCTCCAGTAAAATACGAGGGATTCTGCATGTGCTGTTACATCGCGAAAGTGGAAGAAATACAGGGAATCAAGCCCACAGGTCAGGTGTTCGGTTTCTGGGAATCCAAGAGTGAGATGTCTGATTAGATTATATAGAGTGTCCGAAATCAACTACCAACCACTGACAGGCAGTCTGCACATTCTAGAGTACCTAGCCTGTATCAAGACACACCAGCCATGCAGACATCCCGAACCCAAGAACCTCAGGCCTTCAGCTTGTAGCCGCCGGGGCAGAGGTCCTGGAACGTCCCCGACCTATCATACTTGTCCGCGACGGACCTCAGCCGCTGGAGGTTATCCTCTCCGTAGCTCCGCATGACGTCCGCGTGCTCGGCGGCGTTGTTCAGCCACTGGTTCGGCATCAGGGCGCCCCGGCCCCGCGCCAGCTCGGTCGCCTTCTCCATGAACTCGTCGTCCATGCGGATGGCCGCCGCGTCGTCGGCGGCGTTGGCCCAGTTGGTCCGGAGGTTGACGGCTGTGTTTTTTCCCATCACATTAGCACACTCCCTGCGCAGACGGTGACCATGTAGTCGCATAACTCACAGTTTTGGTTGACCTCTTCCCAGCCGCCGGGGTTGCCGCCCTTCCTGTCCGACTCGCTAACCGCGTGCGGGGTGACGGGGTTGAACGACAGGCCGATGACGTGCTCCTCTAGGGTAGAGTTCTGGTAGTGGGAAAAGAAAAGGGCGGATATCTCCTGGTACAACTCCCTGTCTGCCCTGACGTCGAAGTTTGCGCGGTTGATGCTGTCACACACACATCAAGTCAGCATACCGTCATTGAGTCACTGGTCACTTGCAGAGAGTGAAGCAGTACGCACCGCGCTGTGTATACCGCCAGAAACTCGGGCGTGACGGACTCGGTCGCGGCTTCGATGAGGGTCTTGCGGGACATGCTGGTCCCAGCGGGCCCGGCGTCGATCAGCGGCTGGATCGCGGCCGGGTGCGTCCCGTCGAAGTCGAGCCTGTCCGTGAAGCCGACGAGGTCGACGAGGGCCACGCCGTACGAGGGGATCAGGGTCTCCATGCAGGTCACGGTCAGCCGGGGGTCCTCCAGGAGCGCTCCGACCTGCGCGTCGTAGAGCAGCCCGAGGGCGACGTCGGCCTGGGTGCCCGCGTCGTAGGACAGCGTGCCGGACCAGACGCCGTCGGGGAGGGGTAAGGTGTTCATGTCGAAGCGCGTGACGATGCCGAAGTTGTTCGAGCCGCCCTTGAGGGCCCACCAGAGGTCCGCGTTGTGCGTGGCGTTGGCGTTGAGGACCTCGCCGCCGGCGGTGACGACTTCGAAGTTGGCCACGTCGCCGCTGGAGAAGCCGCGGCTGCCGAGGAAGGGTCCAAAACCGTCTGCCGATATGTCTTAGAACAGAAAGACGTTTTCGAAATGGAAGGGGGGACATACTGCCAGTCAAGAGGCCAGCTACGCCGACCACGGCGAGCTCACCTCCGGGGACCGCAACTCCTTGAGGCTGGAGGGATTCGTAGACTCGCCCCCAGCTGTTGCCGAGTCCGATGCTGACGACGTCCCCCGAGGAGCTGAGCGAGATGCCGTTCATCTTCTCGAGGGCGACGAGGACGCCGTCCTCGATGCCGGCCATGCCGGGGTGCGAGGTGTAACCCAGCCCCTTGATCGCGAACCGTCTCTGGAAGAACTCCAAGATCTTCACGCCGGAGGCCACCTGATCCGTGGAGGTCGGGACGAAGACGGCCGAGGCGTTGAGGCGCGGGCGAGAACCGCTGGAGTCATGTACGTGTCAGTCGGCAAAAGAAAGAACCGCGGGAGACGAGACAAAGCTGGCTTCAAGCACACGAAAGCAAGGAACATGTACTGCGGAAACGTACAAGTAGCTGTTGATCAAGTTCGAGTACTCGCTGGTGCCGGGGAGGAGGACGTTCGCCGGGTACAGGGCGTTGAGCAGCTCCTCGGTGTGGTTGTTGCCGCACTGCGCGCGCTCGAGGATCTGCGAGGCTTGGTTCTGCACCAGCCCCATGGCGAGCATGAAGCTGGTGACCTGATCTCTTTGAATCCTCATTGCAACCCAGTGAGTTTTGATGCAATAGACAGTGTGGCACGGAATTAGTGAATTAGAAAGAATGGCTGAGTGACAAGCGAAAGAACGAGCGTGGATGGGTTGCCCTGTGTTTGGTATGCTTGGAAGGTTTCATCGTCACTTATATACCTACCAAAGAGAGATTCTTTCAAAAGACTAAAAGTGATGTATTCTCAGCTCTTAGTCGGAGAGCCCCGGGAGGCTCAAGCCCCGGGGGCCCGAGAGCTGTGCCGGCATGAAGTCCAGGGGCTCGGGAGGCCGGGACGCCGAACAAGTACCGGGGAAAACTGGGCAGGAATATCACGCCGTTGAATCGTTTTCAAGATCCGTATTTCGTCCGTGGTATTTCCACCTTTTCAAGGGTTGGTCGATCGAAGTATGCTGGAGTTCCATGGATGTGAAGTTGGCACCAGATTTGGTCACAAGGGCCATGTCTCGCGTCATTTGCGCACTGTGTCGTCATGTATGATTTTTGCCGCCAGGTCTCACTGTACGCGCTGGTCGCGGACACGGTGCGGCTCACGCGGGTTTCGACGCCGGCTCTTTAATCTCATCCGCCGCCCCAATCCACACTCACTCATCCTCCTCTTACACTGCATCTCGCATCAATACCAAAACCATGGCCTCCAACCAGATAGACGAGGAAGATCTGACATTCACCTGCTGCGCGCCGCTCCGCTCGTCGGAGCTCCTGAAGCCGGTCGAGGTTGGCGAAATCGGGTGCGTCACCCTCCGTGCATGTGCACTGTCTCTCTCATATGCCATCTCATCTCATCTCATTGCATCTATTCCCCTCAGGAATCCATCAACGACGAGGATGAAAGAGAACTGACAACATATCCAGAGGCCCCGGACACGCCGGCCAGTCGACCTTTTTAGCCTGGCCCATCTTCGGCCCGCTGCTCTTCCAGAACGAGTCGAGCGATGCGCGGGACCACTGCGCCAACGAGAGGAGTACGCCCACCGCCCCATCTCACTGCCCTTCCTTCATCTTGGGTGTATTCGACACATACATACACTAGAAACCCTCATTCAAGAGACTGGGCATCTAGTTCTTCACGTGCGCGAATGACTGACAATCAATCAATCGCTAGCATTCCTCTCGTACCTCCGCCTCTCCGTCTACATGTCCATCGTCTCCGTCGCCATCGTCCTCTCGTTCCACCTGAAATCCGAGCCCAGCCAGCTCGAGCTGCGCATGGCCAAGCCGCTGGGCATCGTCTTCTGGTGCCTCGCCGTCGCGTGCCTGTGCCTGGGCATGGGGAACTACATCAGTGAGGGCGCACCCTCTTCCACTCTTTCGTCGTCGGTGCGTGAATGCTGACCTCCGTCCGCCAGAAACGATAGACAAGTACTCTCGAAAGCAAGCGATTGTACAGACTGGATGGAGGACACAGCTCGTAAGTATAGCCACGCCCATTTGCTATTTGTCGCGATGCCTTCTTCATAGGCGCACTAGCGCGCGTGAAGTGCGATGGCACGTGACCGGCGTCACGAAAGGGACCTGGGAACCTCCTTGTTTCTCCCCTCCCAACCGCTCAAGGCAATGAATACCGTTGTCTACCATGCTTCTCTAGCCTGCGAGTCATTCTGGTGCTAATGTTTCGCTAGGTCCTCTCCGTCGTCGCCCTCAGTATCGTTGGGACTTGCGTCGTGCTCCTCGTCATCACCAAACTCGCCGCCGAGGACACGTCAGATCCATCGAACGCCAGCCCTGCGGCCGCTCACATACTGAGATAGTAGTCAAGTGCATGCAATACAATAATCATTCCAGTCTTCAATACGCCAAATAAATCCGGATGCCGCCCCCGTCTTTGTGTCGCGCCATCTCAGTCCATGCTGATGATCCATCCCGTGGGTATATAAAATGAGAAGAAAAAGAAGTCTATGAAGAATGCACGAGGCGACGCTCTCTGCGCCGCCTTCTATTACCCCTTGAGCTTGCCATCGGGCGTGCAGAACAAATCCCTGGCGGAGCCGTCGATGTGATCGCTGCGAGACTCTGCCCTGCTGCAACCGCCGACGATCTCGCGCCACGCAAACATGTACTCCACCGCTCCCTGGTAAATGTCGCGCAGGCTCGTGCTTTCCCCCTGCCAGTTGAGCATCGGGAGATCCTTGCACGGCGTCAGGGTGCCATTGTTCGAGAGCGTATCCAACGTGCGGACCAGAGACTCGGTGCTGTGCGTCGACTCGGCGAGACTCGCTCGCACCTTCTTTCTGTCCGCGCCCTCCTCCTCGTACTCCTCGGGGGCCTGGTAGAGCTCGCCGTGAACCCTGGCGACGGTCGCCGCCGTCTCGGCGCTGGGATAGAGCGTGAAGTAGCCCCGCAGTCGGGAGAGGCGCAGGACGTGCTCGAGCCAAGAGGGGAACATCTTGCTGACCTCCTTGGTGGTCAACATGTCCGGGAACGTCTCGGGAGTGCGCGCTTGTTGCAACGCGTCGACTTCGGAGACGAGGCCGTGCAGCTCGATCCACTTGTCTCCGAAGAACAGGATGGCGTTGCTGTTGGGTGCCTGCCACATGAAAGACGTGCCCACGTCTTCCGCGTCGTCCGTGATGGGCTCCGCAAATTCCTTCTTGCCGTTGAGATAGGTAGACGGGGAGGTCATGCTGATGCCCAAAAGTCGCTGGTCCCACTTTTGCAATGTCGAGTACTGGGAGTAGCGGTATTCTAGCAGCGAATATTTGAGGTCTGGCAGTCTCTGTTAGCCAAAAGGAAGGGATGCGACTTTGGACGGGTCTGATTTACAGTGAAAGAAACCGGGCGCAAGCTCAGCTTGCGGCGACAGAACGAGAATGTGCGAATATTTGGGCGTCGTTGGCCAGAACGACTCCAGAAACCGAATGGAACTCTCCTCCTCCGTCATGCGCTGGCGAGGAATCCTATGCCTCAACGAGAGCATCTGCACGCGGCCCGGGTTCTGCACGTGCGGGGGCGGCCAGTGGAAATTCTCGAGAAACTTGGCTGTGGCTGGCTCGATGTCCTGTGGTAGCTCGATGGTGAGGTGGGGGATCGTGAAGGCCGTGAAGTCGGCCTCGTTGAGCGACTTGAGTAGCCGAAGCAGGCTGCCGGAGCCGCTGGCCGGGGCCTGGATTAGGATGTCGACAGTGACTTTATTCCACGCCGCGAGCGAGGCGCTGTCGAGCTTGGGCACCCAAGAGAGGTGCTTCGAGGCGTCGGGCGGGAGCTCGATAAGCGGGATTCTAAGCTCGTTCGTCTCTTGGCGCATGCCCCTCGTGAAGGGTGCGAGCTCGTCGTCGGAGCCGTCGATGATGACAGCCTGCGGGTGCATGTAGGCGTGAATGTGGCGCAAGGCGCGGGTGGTAGAGAGCTCGAGGCGGGCATCGTTGGAGAGGGACGAGAAGTCGGCGCGGGCGTCGTGCCAGATGATGTAGCAGGAGTCGTCTATGCCGTTGATTTTCTTGATGTCTTCCATGTCGATCTCGCTCCTGCTCATGACGGCGAAGTGGACGTAGCTCCTGAGCTCGGTACCCATCTCGCAGGCAAAGGGCAGAAGGGCGGAGGCGCTGTGCAGACTCGAGGCAGCGAAAAGGATGTTTTGGTTGACGGCCTGGCCGCCTTTCGTGCCGGCAATGGCGTGAAGCGACGAAGCAAGGCGGTGGAACTTGACGGGACCGTTGTAATCTTGCTCGCCGGTCGGGTTCGAGGGTTTGCCCTTGGCCTTGCGACCGGCCTTTCGGTGGGCGGCATCGCGGGTCGGGGAGAGGTAGTCGCGAGGATCGTCGGGGTACGGGTAGATGTAGTTGGGTGGGCGGTCGCCGAAACCGAACGAGACGTCGCCCAAGAGGTACCAGAGAGCGCAAGCAATGAGGAAGATGGATGCGAGACGTCGGAAGAGGCGGCGCGAAGGCATCTTGGGAGCGGGCTGCCATTGAGGGTTTCGGCTTCGAAGCAGCTTCGGGTTTACGCTGGCGCCGCCTCCGCCGCGGTGGTGATCGTCGTCCTTCTTCCCCATCTCTTCATCGCTGAGGAAAACGAAGGAGCGGAACTGGCGCCATGGATCCGGCATGCTTGTCTAACTGGAAGAACGGTGTCGCAAGCACCTCGGGAGCGAGACCGGGCTGGTGGAGGGCGAGCAGAGGACACTCAAGGGGGTGGGAAGAAGCAAAGAATAAAGGCAAGAGTGACGAAACGAAGGTGGGAAAGGAGTCGATGACAGATCGACCTGTAAAGACTGGCGCTATAGAAGGGAGGGGGGGGGGGCCAAGAGTCGGGCGTCTCACATCTTATTGTCGATGTGATGTGTGTCGTAGATGCAGCCAGGCGGTCGTGAGGTGTCGTGTGTCGTGTCGGGTCGTGAGATAGTTTACCTGTGTGTTGGACAACAGGCCAGGTGGAACTGCTGGTCTGGTCTGGACGAGTCGTAGAATCAATCCTTGGTGCCGGCAATTGGCGAGTGAGCGACCCTGGCGAACTCACGTATTCAAGGAATCAGGGTTGTTCTTCCCTGCACCTTGCACCTTGTCCCTGGAGCCGGGCAGTGCAAACGCAGGTTCAGGTGCAGCTTTGGTGGGCTGGGCGGTGGATCTGTGGAGCTTCGTCTGGAGCTTCCAGACTCGATGAGATGAGAAGCTTGTGAGCGACGCACAGCACACCATCACAGCTCTTGAAGGAAGGGAACGTGGTGGTGATAAGGTCCGGGCTTTCACTTTTACTCTACGGATACGTAGGTACCTAGGTACTAACAAGCAATGGAGCTAACAGGTGTCCGTCCGGCTTGGCGACCGCCCGGTCAGAGCATCCAAAAATGGAAGCAATGGAAGGGAGCAGTGACCTCACAGCGCCCGGGCTGCTACAACCTGCTGCTAGGTGGTAAATACCATCCCCTCTGAAGCCGCAAGCCCACTAGGGGCCCGATCGGCTCGTCTGATTCAGACGTTCTGAATCACTGTGGTGGAGTCGGAAATCAGCATTTTTTGATTTTTTAGTGACACTATGCTTTTTTGGGTAGGAATTTTCTTTATACAACTTATAACAGCCCCGTAACCTTAGTTATACACAAAATAACCCACTTAAGTAATATATCTTTCTAGACTAGGGCCTAAATACTTGTGTAATTAACTAAAAAGAGGGATAATTTATGAATTTCTACTGCAGAAATAAATCCTTGATTTTTAAGGATATAGTAGTATATTTACTTAAAAAAAACACGTATACTAGGGCAACAGATCTCTATAGTAACCCTTCCCCTCTTAGTAATATAGCTAGTAATATTAATAACGACGATACTTTTAATAGTAAAGTGGAGATGCAGTTGCTTACTATAGTGGTAATTTTAATAATTTATACTATTATTACTATAACTATTAGTATTAAGATTGACCTTAAATACCTTAAATAACTATAGATTAATTAAAGGATATTACCTTAATTTAGGCCTATAAGACTAATCTATAGGGGCCCTTTAATAGTAGTGAAGAAGGCCTATATAATCTTTGCTGTCCTAGAAGAGATTTTCTATAGCTTTTTTTAGTTAATAAAGGCCGAGTTTAGTGCCCTATATATATAGCTCTAAACTTACGGTACCCTAAGGGATATATAGTACTAAACTATAGAGTAAAAAGTAATAATATTTTTATATATTACGGGGTATTTAGTAGTATAGTAGAATACTGTAGTATAGTTTAATATAGTTTAAAGTATTATATTTAATGTCTTTTATAATATTTTTAAAGGTATATATATTTTATATAGGTACTTTATTAAGTAGTTTAAGTAAAACTATATTATAGTAGAGATAGAGTTAAACCCTGTGGGTAGTTAGTTTAACGGCTATATTGAGGTAATAAACGGGATATATATACTGGCTTTTTTACTTAAGGCGAATTAGTAAAGGTTTTTTAATTATAAGGGGTAAATATTATAGAACGTTCTTATAGCAGTTTACTTTAATTATTTAATTTTATACATACTTACTAGTAGTAAGGGGTCGCTTAATAACACAAGTCTACTATACTAAGTATTAACTAGGTCCTTTTTAGTACTAAATAAAAAATTCTACTTCGCTAATATAGAGTTTAGTAGTAAGTACTAAGGTATTGTTGTTCCTTTTATTAATAAAAAGTACTATTTTAAAAATTTTACTAGAAAAGACTTTAAAAAGCTAAAAAATAGGAAAGAGTTATATAACTTATATTATATAAAGTATTAGTATATTATTAAAAAGGTCTTTAGTATACTAAAAAAATCCTTTTTAATCCTAAAGGGGGCACTACTAAAGTATAACTTCTAAATGTAAATAAAGTTAGTATATACTTTTATGGAGCTATATAACTTTATTTAAACTTAAAAAAAAGTATAGAAGGAGCTAATGATAGAAAAAGAGCTTATTATAGACCTTACTTAGTAGTATACTAATAAGATTATCGGAAACAAAGTTAGTGATAAATTGTAGTATTAATTAACTATTTAGAAGTAGAATTAATAAAAAGCCTATATAAAAAAGTAAAAGAGGAGCAAAATTAATAATACTAGCTGTTATAAAGAATAAGTAAAAAAAAAAGTAAAAAAAAAAAGTTAATATTAAAGGAGTAAAAATCAAAAAACAGCTATTATTATACTTTAAGATATTTAAGCTACTATAACTAGCTACTAGTAGCTTTATTAAAAAAATTATAATAAAGCCTACCTTTTTTCTTTATTAGAATAATAAAAAGCTTTTATTAAAAAAATATCTACTTTTTAGTTTATTTATAAAAAATCTAATACGTTTTATTAGTTAAAGTAGTTATAAGGTTAATTTACTATTTATATTTTTTATAGCTAAAAAGGTCCCTCTTACCCCTTTATATTACTATTATTTTTGCTTCCTTTAACTTTAACTTTTTTAGCTTTATTAACCTTATTAACCTTATTAAACGGATTAATATTAACCCTCTCCTTTTATAGTTTGTATTACTTTAAAAACTCCTTTTTTACTTCTTTTAAAAAGATTAAGAATATTTAAATATACTCTGAGTAATTAGTAAAAAATTCACCGATATTAACGAGCTACTAAGTATCTATTTCCTTACTAAATATCTCTATATAAAAAGTAATTACCTTTTCTTTTGCATCCTCTACTATTACCTCTTTTAATTAAAAAGTTAAGGAAATTACTTCTACCATTTTATCGCTAAATTGGTTAAGTATTTTTAGTATTTTTAACGCATACATAGACTCCTCTCCCTACTGGACCCTTACTAATTAAGGTTAATCTTTTATAAGGTTATTTACAAGTATAGGGGATAATAGATTTTTATTAAAGTTAAGCTACTTTCTCTATCGCTTCTTTATATTACTTTATAATACCACCCTTGTATTAAACAACTACAAATCTATAGTAGTATCCTCTTACCCCCCCCCTTATTATAGTAAGTCCCCTACTTCTATAAAATTCTTTCCCATTACTTACACTAATAGCTAAAGCTCCTATAGTATAGTTTAAATCTATAAGAAGCTAGTATCTTAAATATACCGTATTATAGGGTATTTTTTTTTAAACTCCTTTTATATTTCTTTTAATACTATAATAATACTACTTTTATTATTATACCCCGTACCTAACTTTTTAAATAACCACAAAACCTTTTAGTATACTATATAATACTTTTTGTATTTATTATAGAGGTTTTTTAGTATTTATAGTTAGTTAAAGTATTTAACTAATATCTCAGGTAGAATCTCTTTAAGGGCCTTAGAAACAGTAGTTACCTTATTACTTATTATAAAGAGTTATTTAGCTTACTTTAGAATAAAGTAATATTAAAAGAAGTACTTAAGGAACAATTAGGTCTACGTAATGGATTTTGCCTTTAATATTGTTAGCTGTATATTAAAGACTCCAGTAGCTAGTAACTAGAATACTAGTAACTATAATTTACTACCTTCCGTATTATTATTATTAGACCTAGATATAGTATTGTCGTTATTTATAACTAGAGGCTTAGGATATTTATTATCTTTAGTAAGGGGCTCTAAAATAATTTTAGATTTATTAAATAAGCTTAGGGGCCCTTAAGTAGCTAATAGCTAACTATTTATAGTTATATATTACAAAAAAACACTCTGTGTCACTAAAATTTCAGTGGGTGTCAATGTTTTTAACCTAAGGGCAGTCAACAGGGTAATCTACGGCTGTTCAAAAAGAGTATAGTCCCTTTTGCCCCCCTCTATAAGGTATATCAACGATTAGACCCTCTTACTAACTTATAAGAGACTAGGGCCTTAGGTCACTTTTTACTCCACCGCTGTGATTCAGAACGTCCGAATCAGTTAAGCCGATCGGGCCCTAGAAGGGAGGACCTGCGGGATTGTATCGTTCCCGATTCCAAGGTAGTGCAGCCCGCAATGAGCGGGGAAAAGGTACATCGGGTACCTACGCCATTGCCGGCGGACCTTGGGTGCGGGGCACGGCCTGGAGCTCGAGCCACATTGTGGCTGCCCCGAGCAACGCTTTTTACTGAATTTTTTTTCTGCAGCACTTTGCATCGCGGGGACTTTAATGGGGGTCGGTCACGATAGACGTTGGATGTATTCTTTACCACTATTGGCAGTCGACCTATTTTCTCCCCCAAAATACACTGCATTGTTTTTCAACATCACTCCCGCAGCCGGTCGTGATCATCAGCATACTTACTCGCGAAACAACTCCACGACTCACTACTCGCACAAAACTCCGCCACCATGGCAAAGTCCAGACGAAACAGAGGCGGCCAGAGCCATCGCAAGGACCCCATCGCCAAAGCCATCAAGCCGCCGTCCGACCCCGAGCTGGCCGCCCTCAGGGAAAAGTCCATTCTGCCCGTCATCAAGGACCTCAAGAGCTCTGACCCCAAGTCCCGCACTGCCGCCGCCGCCGCCGTCTCCAACATCGTCGCCGACGAGAAGTGCCGGAAGCTGCTGCTGCGCGAGCAGATCGTTCACATCGTCCTCAATGAGACCCTGACCGACTCGAACCTTGACAGCCGCGCCGCCGGCTGGGAGATCCTGAGGGTCATCGCCGAGGAGGAGGCTGCCGACTTCTGCATCCACCTGTACCGCCAGGACATCTTGAGCGCTATTGGCTTCGCCTCTCAGACTGTAAGTTGTCTTTTCGACTCACCCATGTTCATGTTCGGACAAGAGGGACAACTCATGGCTGACCTTCTCACCAGATTCTGCAAAACCTAACCTCGGGCGCCTCCCTCAGCAAGGCTGAGATCAAGGTCACTTGGGACATCGCCGAGTCTGTCGTTGCCCTCCTGTCCGCTCTCGCCGAGGCCCAGGATGAGATCCTCGAGGCCATTGTGGCTATCGAGGGTATCAAGAACCTCCTCTTCACCATCATCGCCCACCCCGACTCACCTTCAAGTATCTGCCTTGATGCCCTCTCTGCCCTCTTGACCTTGTCCGAGGACAACGACCGTTTGGCCAAGGACATCGTTGCCGACGCGGCCCCCAAGCCTCTCACGGCTTTGAGCCACCTCCAGGCCACTGCTGATGCCAAGGGCGTTCTAGCCTGTGGTGTCCTCCACAACATCTTCACCACACTGCAGTGGTTTGATGCCACTCCGGGCCAGGGTAGCCTCTCCGACGCTGCCCTCATCCCGACCTTGTCTTCGGCGCTCAAGGACACAACGCCCCTGGCTCAACTGTCCCCGAAAAGCCAGTGGTCCAACCCGGCCGAGGTTACCCAGCTCGCATTGGAGATTCTGGCCGATATTGGTACTACTCTGCAAGTGTCGTTGCAGGGCGATAGCAAGAAGGACGAGGAATGGAAGGGGATTGGGGATGACACCGCAATGGAAGAGGACGACGCCGTCGACACCAAAGAGTCTGACGACGAAGACGACGCTGACGAGGACGACGACGAGATGGACGATGATGACATGGCCGACATGGACATGGTGACGGGCGCTGATGACGACGACGATGGCCAAGCAAACGTGGACGACCTGCCGACGCTGCGTGGGCTGATCCAGCAGGCTATCCCGGAGCTGATTACCCTCGCCACCACCTCTTCCCAATCCGAGGATGACTTGAGAGTCCAACTTCACGCCCTCTCGGCTCTCAATAACATTGCCTGGTCGATTTCCGTTTTCGACCTCTCCGATGATCACAACGCCAACATCCTCAAGGCGTGGGCGCCCTCTGGCAGGGCCATTTGGGGCAAGGTCATCGTCCCGATCCTGGCTGCCAACACCGCCGACGTTGGACTGGCGACCCAGGTTACTAGCCTCGCCTGGGCTGTCGCCCGCAGTCTGCCCCGCGGCGTGCCCCTCTGCGGCGACGAACACAATAAGTTCATGGCGCTCTACCATGCGACCAAGAACCTCCCCAAGAACGTCAAGGAAACGAATGGTGACAAGTCCAAGGACGAGGAGCCCGAGGACCCGTTCCAAGGCCTCGGAGTCAAGTGCATCGGTGTTCTCGGCCAGCTGGCAAGGGACCCCGCCCCGATTGCGCTGAACAGAGAAATCGGCGTGTTCCTCATCACGGTTCTCACTGCTCTGCCCGAGACCCCGGCCGCCGACGTCGTCGAGGCCCTCGATCAGTTGTATGATATCTACGGCGACGAGGACCTGGCCTGCGACAAGGAGGTCTTCTGGAAGGACAACTTCTTGCAGCACCTCGAGGGGGTTCAGGCCAAGGTCAAGGCCATGGTCAAGACGGTTGACAAGAGAACGATGCCAGAGCTGAGGACCCGTGTTGACGAGTCCGTCCTGAATCTCGGACGCTTTGTCTCGTACAAGAAGAAGCACCAGCCATGAAGAAATTCGGCTGAGGTGGATTTGGTTTAGGGGTACATCAGGCGTCATTGAGAGGTCAAGAGGAAAAGCAGCATCACTTCAACTGGTGAGAGGCGGCAAAAGTACACACGAGTCGGATCACACGAGCATATGACGACTGATTTGAGGGGAATAGAGGTGCTTACCTGGATAGATATGGTTTTCGAAAAAGCGGGAAAACTTTTTGTTTGGGAAGGAGATTGGGGCATTGCACTTCTAACATGGTTAGGGACATAACCGCGATGGTCAATATCAAACTCACTGGCTCATGAATGTAACCGTGCCATGCTTTCTTTGTGTGACCGTGAGTGTGTGCTGTGTGCGCGCGCGATGTGTCGCGTAGTCGAGACCTGTGTAGTAAATCCCCCACCAAACACCCCTCCCAAGCAGCCTGTATGAACTTGAAATGCAGAAGAGAACAGTAAGAAGAAAATGGAGCGAGCCGCATCCCCACCCCAAAAAACGATCAACCGATAGGCTTCAGCTTCTTCTTCTTCTTCCCGTCGCCCGACTTGCCCTTCTGAAACTGGCGCCAGCTGTCGATGCGCTGGTCGCGGGTGGCCTCCCAGTCCTGCTCGTGCTGCCTCTTGCGCTTGCGCTGCTCCGTCTCGTCGTCCTGGCGGCGCTGCTCGCGGCCCTCCTCCTGCATCTGGGCCTTGACCTGGCGGCGGCGGCGGTGCTCGTTGTCGATGAGCACCTCGCGGGACTTGTCGCGCCACTTCTTGGCGAACTCGGGCGTCTTGAGCTCGGGGCTGTCGACGGTCCACTTGTTCTCGCGGATGAGGAGCATGCGGGCGTCGGCGATGGCCTCGTCGAGCCGCTCGCGGTGCTTCTCGTCCATGAGCTCCGTCTGCGCCTTCTTGAGCCGGTCGAAGGCGTCGGGCGCCAGCGGGTTCTTGGTCTTGTCCGGGTGGATGAGCAGCGACTTCTTGCGGTACGTGATCTTGATGTCCGACTCGGGCACGCCGGGCTGCAGGTCGAGGACGGCGTAGGCGTCTAACCTGAAGGCCTTGAGGATTCTGTCGATTTCGGCATCCTGGGAGGGGGTTGGACATCAGTATTACTCCGCATTCATAAGGGGGAGCAAGCGAAAATGAGGGAGTGAGGGGCGGAGGGGGGAAGGGGTGCATGTGAGCTGTGTGGCGTTTACCTTGTCAAACTCCTTAGCTTCGAGCTCGAGCGCATCGAGCGCATCCTTTTCTTCTTTGACGTCTCCGTCTGCCATGATGAGGTGTTCGCGAGGTTCGATGTCGGAGTACTGCGCAAAGTCGGAATGGTTTGCGATGAACCGTGGCGGTTGACGTAGTTCGTATGAAGGGTTGAAGATGAAGAACGTTGCGAGGTTGCGCACGAGGCTGCGTTCGACACGCCCGGCAAGCCACACGGACCCGCTGAAGGAACCCTGTCATCGGCCCCACCATCAACGCTAAGATAAGGATACCGATAAGAAATTTCTCGCCCGCCCAAATTTTCGACGGGTCTCGCTCGATCCCGCCCGTCCAGCTCTGGGCTTGAAGCTTCACTCACTCGCTCTCGGAGAGAACCAATTGGACGACCAAACGAAACGACAACTTGTCGCATATCACGTCCAATATGGCTCGTCGCGCAGCTTCTCCGGCGCCCTCCGACGGCGAGGTCGACATCGCCGACTCCCTCTTCAACACGAACGCCGACGACAGCGGAAGCGAAGGCGGACAGGATGCGGGCGGCTTCGACTTCGACGTGGACGGGATCCTGAACGGCGGCGGGGAGGACGACGCCGACGAGGATGGCGACGCGGCCTTCATCGCGCTGCAGCAGGCGGCTTCTTTCCGCAAGTCGTCCAACCTCAAGGGAAAGTCCGTCAAGAAGGGCGGTGGTTTCCAGGCCATGGGTTCGTTTTCCCGTTCACGCTCTGTCTATGTATAGCTGAAGTACTGACGATTTGGCAGGTCTCAACGCCAACCTCCTCCGCGCGATCACGAAGAAGGGATTCTCTGTCCCCACGCCGATTCAGCGAAAGACGATCCCCCTCATCCTCGACCGGAAAGACGTGGTGGGCATGGCGCGCACGGGTTCCGGAAAGACGGCCGCCTTCGTCATCCCCATGATCGAGCGCCTGCGCGCCCACAGCGTCAAGATCGGCACCCGCGCCCTGATCCTGTCGCCCTCTCGCGAGCTGGCCATGCAGACGCTCAAGGTCGTCAAGGAGTTCAGCAAGGGTACGGACCTGAAGTGCGTCCTGCTCGTCGGTGGTGACAGCATGGAGGAGCAGTTCGGCTTCATGTCCTCGAACCCCGATATTGTCATCGCCACCCCGGGTCGTTTCCTGCATCTCAAGGTCGAGATGGCGCTGGACCTGTCGTCGATCAAGTACGTCGTCTTTGACGAGGCCGATCGCCTGTTCGAGATGGGTTTCGCTGCCCAGCTTACCGAGATTCTCCACGCCCTCCCCCCCTCGAGGCAGAGTCTGCTGTTCTCCGCCACCCTCCCCGCGTCGTTGGTCGAGTTCGCCCGAGCCGGTCTGCAAGATCCCAGCCTGGTGCGTTTGGACGCCGAGACCAAGGTCTCTCCCGACCTCGAGAGTGCGTTCTTCTCCGTCAAGGGAGCCGAGAAGGAGGCTGCTCTGCTGCATATCCTGCAGGACATCATCAAGATGCCCACGGGCACGCCCGATGGTGTTCCTCTGGACGTTGCCGCCTCCAAGAAGAGGAAGCGTGGCGAATCCGACGGCAGGGGAAAGCCTACGGAACACTCTACGATTGTCTTCACGGCCACCAAGCACCACGTCGAATATCTGGCACACGTTCTCATGAAGGCCGGTTATGCCGTCTCGTATGTGTACGGCTCCCTGGACCAGGAGGCCCGTAGGATTAACACCGAAAACTTCCGCCAAGGGCGCTCGAACATCTTGGTGGTCACGGACGTCGCTGCCAGAGGTATCGATATTCCCGTGCTTGCCAACGTCATCAACTACGACTTCCCCCCGCAACCCAAGGTCTTCGTCCACCGTGTCGGACGTACCGCCCGTGCCGGTCAGAGAGGTTGGGCTTACAGCATCGTCAGAGAGCTGGACACGCCTTACATGTTGGATCTGCAGCTTTTCCTCGGCCGCAAGCTGGTCGTGGGCCACGAGATCGAGAACCCGTCATTCGCCCAGGACGTTGTCGTCGGCGGTCTTGCTCGCGACAGAATCGAGATGAACATGGAGTGGATGAACAAGGTCTTGAAGGAGGAGAACGATATCGAAGCTCTCCGCAAGGTGTCTGCCAAGGCCGAGAAGCTCTACCTCAAGACCCGTCACTCGGCGTCGTCTCAGAGTGCAAGGCGCGCACGCGAGATTGTCTCTTCCAAGGGCTGGAACCAACTGCATCCCTTGTTCGGCGCCGACGCCAACAACGCCGAGCAGGCGCGCAACGCGATGCTGGCCAAGATCAGTGGCTTCAGGCCAACGGAGACCATCTTCGAGATCGGAAGAGGAAGCAAGAACTCGAACAGCGAGGCAGCAGAGATCATGAAGCAACTGCGCAAGCGCATAACGCCGCACCGCGGCAACAAGAAAGAGGAGCCCGATTCCGACGACGACATGGAGGGACTGGATGGCGGCGCACACGACGAGGGCGACGACTCCGAAGACGGGGCAGACGACTCTGCCATGCAGGTGTACGAATCCGACGACGACGACAACGACGGGCTCGAGGTCACCATCACAAACTCCGACGACAAGAAGAAGAAGAAGCCCGACTCGTGGCGGGACTCGGAGGTCTTCATGTCCTACACCCCGCGCACGATCAACGCGGCCGAGGAGCGCGGCTACGGCGTCACCTCGGGCGCGCAG
This sequence comes from Colletotrichum brevisporum, assembly GCA_030770045.1. Classification (NCBI taxonomy): domain Eukaryota; kingdom Fungi; phylum Ascomycota; class Sordariomycetes; order Glomerellales; family Glomerellaceae; genus Colletotrichum; species Colletotrichum brevisporum. Next base: position 8,479,202 of record JAUGSI010000001.1, on the reverse strand, counting down.
ATGTCGAGCTTCGTCGAGGCGGCGCGCGACGCGACCATGGACCTCACCAACGACGAGACGGCCAAGGGCTTCGGCGAGCCGACCAGGACGCGCGGCATGCGCTGGGACAAGAAGCAGAACAAGTACGTGGCGCTGGCCAACGACGAGGACGGCTCCAAGGGCTCCAAGTACATCCGCGGCGAGAGCGGCGTCAAGATCGCGGCGACGTTCCAGAGCGGCCGCTTCGACAAGTGGCGCAAGGCCAACCGCCTGGGGCGCATCCAGGTCGGCGGCATCGAGAAGGCCAACGTGGCGGAGCTGCCGTCCGGCCGGCGGTTCAAGCACAAGCTCGAGACGGCGCCGAAGCAGGCGGACAAGTACCGCGACGACTACGAGGTGCGCAAGAAGCGCGTCGCCGAGGCCAAGGAGAAGCGCATCGGGCGGTACAAGGACGGCGCGGGCAGCAGGAAGGAGATCAAGGGCGTCGAGGACATCCGCAAGGCGCGCGTGGAGAAGGAGAAGAAGAGGGAGAAGAACGCCAGGCCTACGAAGAAGAGGTAGGCCCGCGGCTCGGAGGTGCAGTTCATCGGTATTTAAGGATAATCAAAAGCGCATTTTTCCACGTCTGCGGAACACCTCAACCTGTTTGTGTGATCAAACCACCGTTTCTTTCTATTCGGAAAAAAGAAGTCCAGGCCTAACCGTGCCATTCCATAGCATGGCATCGCCAACTACCTGTTAAAAAATCAGACAAGGAAAGGACACAGCAAATCTAGTGTAAACTCTGAGCTATCTTAGCAGAACGTCGTTGGGATCGTCATAAGAACCCCATAAGGACCTGAGGCTGAATTTGCCTCTAAAGCGGCAAATGACGGTGGTACTTTCCAACATGCTTCTGTCGACTACCGTCACCAGCGAGAGAAGTTTCCCGAAACGCTGCTAACAGCAACAGAGTTGACAGAAACGTCCCGCCGTCCTCTTTCCAATGGTGCCTCTAGAGGTCATCCCATCTCCACTGCCTGTCGTTCCCCTTCGCCTTCTCGTCCGGTGAGTTTATCAGGCGATCCCGTACATTGTGTGACAAACGCGCTAGGCTGGATACTTCCAGCCGGGCGGGAAGTTGAGAAGAAGAAATGTTTCGGTGGCAGATTTGACAGGTGCCTAATAGCCTACAGGACGCTGACCAGCCACGTCGGGCGTACTGCTTTCTAAGCCCTTGGTGATTTAGCATATGCATGTCAGCTGAGATCTTCCGAGAATACATCTCCGAGCAATGGACCAGAAGGAAGGGCGGCACATGGTGTGATTGGTACGCAAGCTTTTGCGTCGGGTTCGCGATTTTTGATCTCACAAAGACAAAGGTTCTCGCTGCGAGCCAAGATTTTTCGGATGAAGCTGCTCCTAAACCCGTCGAAAATATCTCGGAATTGCTGTGGTACTGGCTGATCGGCACTGTAGGCCGGGTGCGGGGACGGGAGCGGCCATAATGCACGTAAGATGGCCTGGAGGATCCGAGGTGGAGAGCGGCTCGTATAGTTCCCCTCGGCAGCCGCTCAACTGCAGGATCTCCTTTGGAAGAGCGGCGTTCGAGGTTGGCTATAGGTAGTTTGCTATTTGGTTGAACAGCAGTAAGACGGACATCATACGAGCAGCGTGCAAGATCCACACATAACGGATGTGAGTTTGCGGCGAGTGGTCAATGAACCCGGAGACATGCAGAGAGTTGGAAATAGCGCATTGAGATGTGTTGCACCCGAGCTATCACGTAGTTGTATGAAAGCTATAAAAGGGTAAAGACTTTCCAACAGCCGAGTGGACTTGCTTTCGTCAGACTAAACCTGCCCGAGTTCAGTGCCCACCTCATTCAGAGACAAAGGTTACCTACCAAACTCCCACAACTCATTACTCTCACATTCATCAAGAATGCTCCTGAAAACTCTCATCGGGGCCACCGGGCTCGCCATCGCAGCGGCAGCCGCCAAGATCCCCACCAGGAGCGCCGATACCTCCGCCGGCTTCCGCCTCTGGACCAACACCACCTACCCCGGCGCCCCAATTGAGTTCGGCCCCGAAGTCCAGGGTATGGAGCTCAGCTACATCCCCATGGCCGACTGCCTGGCCGAAGTGGTGCTCGTCCCCGCCGGCCAAGGCGCCGTCTTCCGAGCCGACGGCGATACCGTCGGCGTTGCCCACATCGGCGACGAAGACTCCCCCTCTGCCGGCATGGTCATCACCGTCGGCGGAACGGCAACGGTGCCGATCGGCAAGCCTGTGGAGCTCAAGTGCTCGGACGGCACGCCGGGGGTCTTCCTGACGGACGACGGCCTCGACTATCCGGAGGAAAGCGGAAGCAACGGCGGGTTCATGGCCTGCAGAGACCGGAAGAGAGATATCGTGGTTCTGAGCTTCTTTCAGGCGGGACAGAGAATACTGATGGGCTGTACCGTCGTGCAGCCTCTTCCCATTTTCTAAGAACTGAGAGCTGCGTGTCCCGTTCCGTACGGACTTCACTATTGCTAGGTACTTATCGAACCTCCACAGCTGAGTAGCCCAGGCAGGTAGTTCTACGCAGCGCGCCATCTTGGGCTCTCTCATTCGAATCCACAATTAGCCATGCATGTGTGTCCCCAGAACGTTTCCCTCACAGCCCCTGAAGTCTTGCAGATTTATTGGCGATTTAGGTGCTCTATACTGCAACCCCAAGCAAGATGTTTTATCAGTCCGCCACAAATGCGCAACTGTTTTAGTTGCCTTCGTGAGCAACGGCCAATTCTCATCGACTGAAGGTGTTGCGGCCTAGTCTCGAGTTATGAAATGGCCGGTGCTTCCGGCCGGAAGATTTCTGTCAAGGGATAATACGGTATAGGTTCATCTCTTCTTAGCAAGCTCTGAGGTTGTTCGTCTAATCTCCTGAGGCGGTGACAGCCAAGAATCCGGCGCCCGCCCGCAGTTTTTGATGGAACATATCTTCCCAAAATTGGGAAAATGCCTTTGAACCAGCAAATTCGGACTTGTCGGAATGCCGTGAGACAAGAACAAGGATGAGCAGTCACATCCGGATAAGGCGGCTGCCATCCGGGATCGTCGGCTTGTCAGCCCAAATGGAGGGCCCGCAGCGCGCTTCGGTGTGTTACGTCAAGCCGCCAACCAGGCCGCAGCACTTCGCGAAATGTAAGCGCTGCCACAACAGGTTTAGTTGTGAGAATAATAACATGAATATTGCCATCCCTGCTGGCTTCGTGGCACTTCTTAGCGGTGTTCGGCGACTTCCAGCACAGCGATCCTACATCCTGCGCCCCCTTCCCGACAATCCCGCTGTGCACAATGCCTAGGGGGCAAGTACCAGCCTTCGCCCCTCGGCCTTTACCCCAGGAAATGCTTTTCAATATTTACTTGAGAGTCTCAGCTGATAGTTGTAATCAGGCCAGTGCTAACTCCAATTGCTGCCCCTAATGTCGCTGGCTGCTCTGAACACAACGTACGGAAACGGAACCCATCGAGGGCACGAACCCACCTCCGGGCTTGTGGCTGGGGGGATTCTGGGCGGATTATTGCTTATCGTGCCTCTTGTTCTCATTCCCGTAAGTTGTCTTCTTTTCACAATGCACTTGTTTCAACTCGCTCAACTCCTAGCTAGACAATACTTGTGCGTTACACGCTGAACAGTCTCTATCTGGCTATCACCGTTATCGAAGAGGAAGATGATCCCCATAACGACGGCGCGTGGGACGACGGCGCCGAGCACTTCTCGGACAACCCACTCGCAGAAGCCGAGAGAGAGCCCTCTAGTCCTACAGATCTCGATTTCCTCGAAGCCGGGCCGGATGAGAGCTTCTTGAGACCCAGCCAGCCGACAGCTTCGCTGCGCTCTATAGCTAGGCAGCTCCATGGGTCTTTTGGCTGGTTCGCCTCGTTCCGAGGCATCTTTTCCTTCTCCATGGCCGTCTCGTTCATTATCGTTGCCAAGATCGTCTACTCACTGTCCACCCGGACTCCGGGATACGACGGAAAGCTGAGCTTCTCCCCTTCCCTCAACTCGGACATCACCATCGGCCTCCCAGCTCTCGCTGTATCGCTCGCCGCGGTCCAGATCACCACGCACTGGGTCCACGTCATCGTCACGGCCCCGAAGCCACTGGACCCGTCTCAATTCATCCCCCATCTCGGCCACTTGGGGTCGATAAAGATGCTCTTCAGGGGCTGGATGACGGTTCCCTACCTCTGCATAGAAGTATTGATGCTGTTCCGAAAGAGTCTGCCGCCTTTCGGGGAGACTTTTCACGCGACGGCGCTGCCCGTGACCCTTCACTGGATGGCGGCGAACGCAGCGAGCTGGATCGATGTGAAGGCTCGGTCTCTGCTGGGCGTGGCGCAGCTCAACTCCGTCACCGACTCCAGACGGATCTGGGGCGCGGCCATGGCCTTGTTCATCAGTTACGCGAGCTACCTGGTCCTCGTGGTGCCTACGCAGGTCGTCCTCTTCCGCATCCAAGCATCGCTCCTGCCCCAGGACGCGAGGCCTATCATCTCTTTCCGGCGCACTTTCGAGAGGCTAGTTGAGCCGCGCAGCATCGGGGGGACTGGGTACCTGTCTATGAGCGATGCCTGGCGTTCAGTTTCGCGGCAGAGTTGGCGCAGGGTGATCAAGGTGTATATCAAGATCGCATGTGTCAACGCGGCCTTCTTCTTTCTGGTTCCTGTTCTCCTCAGAGTTGTATTTGTGGTGATGTCGCTCGGTGGCAATTACAAAAAAGGCGCATGAGTATCTTCTGGTTAGGTAGTTTGTGAGAGCGCTTTTGAGATAGAATAAGAGAAAGAAGACTAGTATGTATGAATCTTTGTTTCAGAAGATCTCCAAATCTACATGTACATGGTCTGCAACTGTTTCCTCAGAGACCAAACCGTTTCCCGGTTGTCAAACAAGGCAGAAGAACTCTGCGGGAGAATCGCTTCCACGCCATCTCCTGACCACAACGCCGTCCATGAGACTCTCGATGTAGCATTCTCCAACGAAGGAGAATTTGTCATCTCCTAGAGGCCTTAGCACATATGGAACCTTCCCTCCAAAAAGAACAACAACGACGTCTCCTACCCTCATGTTGTTGGGCCCTATACCTACCGAGCCCTCCCCTGTGGTGAAGAACGCACGGTCCGAACAGGCCCGTGTGAACGCCGCCTGGAAACGGCTTGGATCTCGGTGACCCATGCGCTTCTTTACCAGCCACCTTTCCGCGAAGCCGTGAAACAGAGGAACGTCGGGAGCGTTTTCCATCAGCCAGGCCTTCGCGTCAGGCATGAAACTAGAATCCTCCTCAAGAGGCCTCTCCTTGTCCGTAAGACCAGCCGTCAAGGTCGAGATAAACTCATGCAGAGACTCTAGCGTAGCGGACGTGCCTCTTAGACTGGTGACGAAAAGGTTCCACGCCGACCTGACGAACTGACACTCATCTTGGTACGTGACATACCGGAGACCATATGTGTTCAGCTTCTCGCTGTAAACCTCCACGACGGCAGCGCGTAAGCCTTGCACTGACAGAGAGTTCTGATCCACAACGTCCCCAACGACCATGTTCTCCCCCGCGTTGGCGTTATATCGAGACAGATGGAGGTTGTGCCTCGAGAGTTCCGAGGAAAGCTTCCCATGTCTCCAGTCGGGTACCCACGAGGGCCACTTTCCGTTCCTTACCACCCGGGCCTGCCCAACGTGTGATAAAACTGAAAGATCTCCGTGCTCTATGATGGAAAACCGCGCAAGGTCCCGGTAGACACCGGCACAGGGGTCCTGGTCCCCTGACGCTTTCGCGTAAGTCGGTTCGAGCATGTAAGGCAACCCGTGACCGGCGATTTCTGTCTCCTGAGCCATAGAGTAAGTCGCGTAGAGCTTGTCCCTCGCGTCCGTCGCATTCCGACTCCTCAGCTCCCTCAGCATCCCGAGTAGCGGCCACCGCTTCTCAGCGGCCTCGTGCATCCTCCAGACCGCCGCCGCCTTCGCCACGGGCAGAAAGTCATTCCTGTCCGTCCTCGAAGGCTTGAAGTTCGCCGGCATGGCGTACCCGTGGTCCTCGAACCACGCCGCTGCCCGCCCGAGTGCCGCCCACTCCATCTGCCAGTCGCCCACGATCACCACCGCCCGCCGCGCCAGCACGATCTCCTGAACGATCCAGACGCGGTCGAACCAAGAGTTGGACAGGAACTTTCGGAGCACGAGCCACTCATCGGCCGACGGGCGGAGCAGCCCGTACGCCTTGTTCCGGTGGACCAAGTCCCACGGCGGCCGGAGCCCCGCGAGGTGGTTCTCGCCGCCCGCGACGTTGCGCAGCGCTTGCGCGACAAAGGAGAGGATCAGGGGCATGTTGCCGTACTGCAAGAGGTGGTACACGGGTCTCTCCCGCGCGAAGATGCCGCTGACGGACAGCACGCCGCTCCTGATGGCCGGCACGCGCTCCGTGTTGAGCGGCCCCGCAGCGGCGACCTGCGCCGTGTCAGCGGGTCCGAGCCAGACCTTGACCGTCTCGGCGCGGGAGAAGATGCGGTCCATGAGCTTGACCTGCTGCTCCCGCTCCGTCATGTCTGCCTGGTTGATGCAGAGGCTGTCGATCCAGATGAGGTTCTGCTGGAACTTGTCGTTCGGGGCGAGCTCGTTGCGGTTGCGGGCGATCCCCTTCCACGCGTTGTGGCTCGAGTGAAGCGCGTGCGACTCGGGCCAGGTGTCGTGGGCAACCCACGGTGGGAGAGGACGGAGGTGGCGGAGGGCGAGGATGAGGTTGTTCCTGACGGGCATCTGCTGGCCGTTGCAGGAGATGGGCTCGGGGGAGTTGTCGAGGCCCCAGACGTAGGATAGTGCATCGTACGTAGGGGCTTCGGTAATGGCAACCGTGATGAGTTCGCATTCGACCGGGCTTGTGACGTGGCCCGGTTTCAACCTGAGTAGACGGATGGAGTTTGGCGGAAGAGGCTCGTAGACCGGCCCGTCCGGTGGTGGTAATGGCTCCGGAGGATGCGGTGTTGATGCCGTTGATGACGCAGGGACCTCCCCCGACGTGTTGCCATCTTGACTCTGACTAGCGATGCTGGGTCGATTCGGAACTGTTGGACTTGCCACAGGTTGAGACCCCGACTGAGTATGATTCGTAAAGAACGAGAACATGCTTCTCTTCTTTCAGGCTTACAGCAGTTCACAAGTCTAGCTTTGAGTTGTCGAAACTATGAGCGATGTCAGGTGGGGACGCCAATGATGAAGAAGCACAGCGGCGGCGAATTCCAGTATAATTAGAAGCGCAGGGCACTGCGCAGGCGCAGTGAGGCATTGCATTCCAGCGATCTGCGGCAGTTTATTGCCATTATTATCTGAGGTAGCTAGACTCCTTTTGTCAATGGCAGGATCGACAGGCTGTGGTTATCGCACTGCCCTGCCGGGGTTCGATTCCTTCCGCCCAGCTGTCGCGCGCCTAGAGGGCCGAAGGCTGGCGACCTGCATCATTCAGGCAACAGCGTTTTCTGTGTGACGGAGGCCCAGTAATTCCGTAAGATTCGCCATCGCCGGTGGCGGTCTTCTTGGGGTTCTTCTATCCAGGGGCTTAACGCAACAGTGTGGTGCAGTGCGGTGGTTATCCATCAAGAATCGACCGTCAACCACCGCGGGAGGAACTTTCTCCAGTGCATTCCAAGAACAGATTATCTCATCACCCTATCGATTCTCCCGGACATTCAAGCTTCTGTGACGACATGGGCCTCAACGCAGCAATCAAGAGCGACCTCAAGCTTAGTAACAGTAGTGAGTTTCTCCCGGGCATTATCCGACGAGCTTGACGATTCTCAACATGCTGACAGAACGAAGCAATCTTTGGACAATGGTATTATAGACACAGAATCACTGCTTGTTAACTGGATTGAAACTCACCGTCACTGTCAGGTTCGGTGTTCTCGCAGCAGTCTCTTTCGCGGTGACAAGCATCGTTGGAGCCATCATTGTGGCCGCTCGCGGTAAATTCTCGTCGTATCCTTGGACATTCACGATTCTGGGTGCATTGTGAGTCCCGGCTCCTGCCCGCCTACAAACTCCCAAAGCTTACTTGGTCATAGTCTCTTCCCAGTTGCCACCGTAGCCTTTGAGCTACCTCACGTCTTCGCTTCCTACAGGTCCTGGGTCTTCAACATCAGCCTGGCATCGTGGCCCCTTCTTTACTTGGCAACCGCCTTCGGGGTGTACAAGCCTGGAGAAATCGTCCAGACGACCGTCCACATCCTCGGTTGCGTCGCCGTCGCATCGGTCATGGGCCTCTTGCGCAACGTAAACTCTACAAAGGCGCGCATCTGCTTCTACGTCGCTTTCTCCTTTGCCGTCGACTTTTCGACTGAGTACCCGGCCGCTTATGGTGTCGCAAAAGCGGGAGAACTGTGGCTCTGTCGAGCTCCCACTTTGACGTTGAGTGCTCTCGCCCTACTGGGCTACGCAATCTCTTTGCCCTTGGGCCACCCCTTTGTGTTTAGTCGGGCCTTGGGAGGATCCGGGGTGGAGCCGATGACGCTGTTGCCGCTCGGGGCCGGACCGACCCGAAGCAACATGGCCGGCGGAAGGATCATGATCTAGAAGCGCCGAAACTTGGATGGATCTCTTTAGATATTCTGGCAGACTGAAAAAAAGTCTTCAATCCTGAAATTCCATCACTGTGTTCTCTGACATATTCAGAAATCTGGGTTGTCGGTTACACCCATTGCGGGCAATGATACATAGTTACTTATGAGATCCAGAAGATGACCCAACCTCTACCACCACGCTCGCGGTATGCTTAGGGGTTTTGAATTCGTGACCACGAGAACCATTGCCATTGGAAGTTGTGAAACGAATCCAGGGGTCTTCCTTAGCGTCTTGCGCCATCCACCGAGATAACATAGACGAGTTGCTCTCTTCCACTCCCTTTTTTTGGTCTAGTCATCTGTGTCAGTATGATTGACGAGTCTGGTATGAAGCACATTCTGAACTTACCGTCCTTATACTTGGAGGGCGTGTTTGTGTGGCTGTTCTTTGCCGACATGATGTGTAGCGGCCCGTGTTGATCGTGGAGTGCAAGAGCTTTCGTTCGGAATGGTTGGAGTAGTCTGAACAAGCTGTTCACTCTTCTAACTTCAGAAGCAGCGCATGAGGATGTAGGAAGCGAATGCAAAGAAAGAAATAGCAAGGTCTCGCTTGTTTCAGCCAATGTTCCGAGAAGCTACGGTATCTTTCTGGTAATGAAATTGTAAGATCTGAAGAACACTCGGACTAAAAGGGAAATCACTGCTATTAAGTATACAACGTGAGTTTGCCACAAGTTCTACTGTTAGGCTTAGACTGTCAGGAACCAAGCTAGCACCCCCTTCTCGTGAAACCAAGGCAGACGTCACGGTCGTCGACTCCAGTTCGTAACCATCTTACCATCAAAGAAGAGAGATACAAGCCCAGACTGGCCAATGAGATAAATGGCCTACTGTCGGTGAGCCAGATGCATGATAACAGGACCGAGATGCTGCCGGTATGGAAAGGCGGCGAGGAGAGGCGGCATTCCCACAATTCCTCTCTTATCCATGTAGTCTACCATCGTGAGGCAACGCAAACGACAATGGGACACATGGTGTCAGATCTATCCTATGAGATAAATGGCCTGCCCTTAGAGAGCAGGGGGCAGCAGCGTGGCAGACTCTTGGTAAGCCTCGAGGGGCAAGTCGGCAGATGCATGGATCCAGAACGATCCTATCAGATAAATGGCCTGCTTCAGGCATGCATGCAAACATGACGCGTGCCTTGCATGAACATTCCACAGTAGTTGGCGTGATGTTCCAGCTACCTACATAGGCAAATTCAAATATATCGGATTGAACTGGTAGGCAATCCCGAGACAGGTTACAGGGTGTTATTCCGAAATGTCCACCAACAGCCAATCACAAAATTGGCCCGACCCACTAGCCGATTTGAAGGCTTCGCTGCTGCGCAGCCGATTGTCGAGCCAATGAGGAAATTGGCCTGCGGAAGAGTTAATAGTAGGGATAACAATATGGCAAGGGTAGGTAAGACAAGGCAGGTCAATCAAGTTAGGCCGTACGCCTGCTCCATGTCGTAAATAAGCCCGTGCTGCTGTCCCTCGGCCTGCTTACCAACTTCCCGTCTCAACAACCCATCGTGGGCACCATCCAGGCGAGCCGTTCGTGGGCTCACGGTTCACTCCTTCGTTCTTTCGGACAGGAGGTCAACCGTATCAACAACAGGCTTTGACTGCCGCCCCGCCCAATTGATCTCGAGCGTCTATCACGCCTGGCTGCGGAGCCAGGTGTGATGAGGGGCGGATTTTGAGAAGGCTCCCACCAGACCAGACCGCATTCTCCCCCGAAGAGCCCTTTCCTCAGCAGCGAAACCGACTCCTACATTACGAATAACGACGAGGACAACTCGAAAATATCCCCAACCCTACTCCGTCTTAGGTGAGGTGCTCTCGCGGAGTCTTGGCTCCGCGTACTCACCATCTCGGATTCCGACAATGATCATCATAAAGTATTAGTGAATGATCTCGACCCGCTCGGCGACGAAAACTGGCGAATCAATACCGAATATTCATACGATGGGAGGAGCTACGCGAAACAATATTTGAGCGAGGTGTCGGATCAGTCCGACGATTTGCGCCTACCTGCTGCTGTCGGAGGTGGTTTGTGCCAGTTATGGCCAGCTTCCGATGATGGTGGTTTGCGTCCCGAATGGCCAGTCATTGCCGACCTCAACAACCAGAATCCACAAGCGCCTGCTGCTGGGCACTCCTCCGATATTATATTAGAGAGGTATCTCGGCAGTTTGAGCACGTTATGGCCTGGTTGCGAAGCTCGCCACGTCGATACTGTGTTGCCAAGCCCCTTTCGCCAACTCCCTCACCTACCTAGTCCACCCACAACAGTTTCCTTGTCCCCGGCCCCCGATACGTCCCCCCTGTACTGTCCAAGATGTCCTATGCAGTTCATAGACATCGATAAGCTTCGGTAAATATACTCAGCCACATCTCCCCGCATGGGAGATCTCACAGCAGGCCGTTGAGCTGACAATGGGTTTCTCAAGCATACACGTCAAGGCAGACCACCGCTGCCAATGCTACTGCGATCCATGTTTGCGCGTGGTCAACGGGCGTTGCCAACAACCGGTGCCCAAGTCCCAATGTCGCTGCGGCTCCAAGGTCCAATCTCATATCAGGGATTCGACGCGAGATTGGGTTCGATGCGCCTGCGGAAAGGTCATGCGAAGCGAAAAGCAGAAAGTCCACGACCACCTCAAGAGCTGCCGTAGTGAGCGCGAGCTTTTCATCTGCTTGCGATCGACGAAGGCTCCGCGGGAGGGATTTCCATCTGAGAAGGGGTTCTTGAAAAACAACCACCGCGCGGAATTTTGTTCGCGAGATGAGTTCCTCGAACACTTCACGGGATGTGCAGGGCAACGCGGACGTCCTCGGAAGGACGCGAAACGCACTTCTTGAAGGCTAGGTAAAGACAAAGAAGAGGAGGAGGGTTGTCCGTCTATGATAACGGTTGATGAGCTGTTTGAATCACCTTGACGGGTTGGTCAGAAACGTTCTTAGATGATCTACTAACATCCGAGTCGGCGCAGCGGGTTCCACCGCGAATCACAGACTTCCAAGGCCGCGCGCAAGCGCTGACTCCTGCCTGCCACCTGGTCGTACTAGGTTCATTTCCTTCAGGCTTTTGTACATACCTAGGGGAGAGGTCGGCCAAGATACGGAAGGCGAACTGTCTTGTAGCCACCACTGTTTATTAACCACGGTTTATTGATCACGGTTTATTGATCACGGAAAAAGAAACAGTAGAAGGAAAAAAAAAAAAACCAGAGTTTTGTACATAGGGGAGAGGTCGGCCGGGATACGGAAGGTGAACTGTCTTGCCATCAGTGTAAATAAGGGACTTACCTGTGTAAAATAAACAAACCTCAAGCAACATATGAATTCACTAGAATACTCCTCAAATGTGCCAATTTGCTTCCACTGTCATTTCCATCGATTGAGAGTTGGCTGTACTTTCGTTACAGATACTATGTGAGTCTATGTCTCTGTCTGGTTCCAGTCCTCATCAGCCCGTCTTAATCATGGGAACTAAACAGCGCCTCGACTCCGTCATACTCTGTTTCCTCGTCCGAATCCCCTGGCTCATGGCTGTACTTTTCGGCAGCCTTGACCAAGTGTTCAAGCCTGAAATAGTCCGACGCGATGCTTTCGACGCCCTTGCGGGATACCATCGAGCACAGATATCGCCAAAGCGCAGATCTATATTCCTTCTTGGCGGCCTCGACCTCCATCCTTCTCACATCATGTGTCGCACTCAGCGATTTCGCTCTCGCCGCGGTTGCCACGTAGTTTTTACCCGGCTCGATCGAATGCTCGTTACACTCCTCGAGTTTGCGGTCGGCTCTTTCCTTGGCTACGCGAATTTGCCGCTTGAGTTCTTTCACCTCTATCTTTTGCAACTTTTCCAACTCGGTAGGAGCTCCGAAGCTGCCCCAGCGTTGCGGTTCAGGCGACTCTGGCCTATCTTTGGGGCCCGGCAGCTTCTCCTCACCCATGTAGACGACGTGCAACACGTGATCGCTTTTAGGAATCGAAGTCCGAAGCTGTCGGCTAGCCAGGCGCTTCGCGCTCCTGAACCGGTACTGCAGCGCCCTCGAGGGCAGGCCATCGCTGCCGTCGATGATGAACCTCCTTGCTTCGAGCGTGCGGCCTGTTGGGTTAGGGTCCCGCGACCCTAAAGGATGACGTCTCAGGGAGAAGACGTCAGAGTGATTGTCTTTCTTGAGAAGCCGACCGAGCGTGTAGGTAGCGGAAGGGGCCGCAGACGACGGGCCGTCGAAGAAAACCTCGAAGGGGGCACCGTCTGGACCCGGCTGGAGATTCATCGCTGTCATTGCGATTTTTGCTGGGTTTGTTTCGAAGTACAAGCGTTTTCAATTCGTCGCCAGTGATTGATTATGTTGAGGGGGGAAAGATAGGTAGATGTGGTTTGAGATCAGGCTGTGGCCTGCTGATGTTCTTACTTGACGTTGTGTCGTGCTGTACCTAGTTGGCGTCATGCCTTTCCCGGGCCATTTTTCTGATTGGCCAGACGGACAACCACTCTAAAATTAGCAACTCGCATTTCATTGGATCTGATTTTATCTCCTTCGTACATAACTAAGTGAGCTCGGTGACAATATCAATATCTACCTAGTTTGGGGATTTGTGCTTCGTCTGTTTCGGCAGTGACCATAGATTGGCTCTTACCCACCGCCTGTTCTTCTCCACACCGGTATTAAGCATTCTCAAATTTCTTCAGAATACATTGGCGTATTCATTGAGGTTAAAGACTCACGTATATTGGTGTCTCCCAGTGTTGGATTACTCGTAGGTAAAGTTGTTGATCGAGCCGTACGGTATACTGCAGTATGGGTAAAATCGATGGATTCCTAAGTTCAGAGATGGGTGCCCGCCAGCGTAGATATCCGGAGCTGGCCCCGGCGGGTCACGTGACCCCCGGTGGCCTAGCTCGGCCTTGCGCTGCGAGGCTCAGGCCACCCTGCAGCCACAGTGGCTGACGGCGCAGTGGCTGTTGCAACACCCAGACTAGTTATACATGAACTGCTCTCTTCACATCTAGCTAGGGACGGCTTCAGTCTCTGTTTCTGAGACTCGAAGGGGCCTATGTGCCCACCTTGGTGGGAAAGACAAAACTGAGACCAATTGCCAACACTTCAATTGGGAGCCGACGTGCGTTTCCCTGATGAGGAGTTCTGAATGAAGGCTGTGTGCAGTACATCGAACTGAGGTATCATTTGATTCCGATATCGTTGATTTTCTATCACATAACCATACGGGGCTTCCAGAGACTGGCAAGGTTTGTATGTTAGTTCAAGTCCATCACCGAAAGCTCACAATAATCACACCTTCGCGTTCACTGTCAGTACCTAAAGTGGACAATGAAGACTTTGAAACCAAACGCTAGCTCATTGGGCCATTTACAGTAAGGAATGAACAAGCTTGTACTGCCTTTTTGGTCGTGGTCATGGTGAACGTGCTGTTGGGTAACTTCGCAAAACACAATATTCGATGTTCTGCTCGTTGTTCCAACACACCAGAGCATGTTCATGATTTTGATTTGGTTGACTGATCTACAGAACTATGATGTCTGATTGAGGATGAGAGAACTGTTAAAACCAACATGTTTCTTCCGTGTCTCTTCGGTTCAGTCCCAAGGTGTATACGATACCAGCAGTCGGACCCCAAGCTTGACATAAAAACGACAATTTACACGACATTCGTGGCGCATCCAAGTATTACCATGTCAGAGAGAAAAGGCGGCAAAATTATCGACATGACGGATCTCACAATTGTCGAGGCTCAGGGGAAAGCATCTCAGAAAGCACGTGAAAAAGCAAAGAAACAACGGGACATTGACGAGGTGTCCAAGAACATGGCCGAGGATGCCGGAACCGAGTCCAAGACACGCCGAGACAAAGGTGTCTAAGTAAGGTGCGTATATCGGTAGGTGAGCGGCATCGCAGATCTACTGGCCAACAAGTGCGCTAACAGTACCATCAAGGGTCCCCCCCTCTGAGGTTCAAATTTCAGTGCCGCCCTTGGGTCCCTAGAGCATACAATACTACCGTCCGAACAATTTCTGGGTGGCTTGTGTTCTTGGCATGACTGTTCGCAAGAAGGAACGGGCGGTGAGCCGTAGCCGACATGGGGTTCAGCTGGGAATCACAAACATTGGACCTGTTCACAGTTGGAGAGGATGATCCCGACATAGCAACCTACAGACACTTGCATTCTACTAGTCTCTTTTAGTGCATGACTTCCCTGTTGGCTGCACTCTCCTTGACATGTGGTTTGTGTTTACCATGATGACGAAGAAAATAGCCGCCACAATCCAAGTTTACCGCCCTTTGGCGTCCTATGATATGCAGTTGGCCAAGCTGCATTGAGGTCTCAGGTTGTTCCACTATCAACGTGACTTTGCCGCCCCAGCCCCCGAGATCTGACATATAAACATGGCGAATGGTCGGAATACCGGTGACCGGTCCGCTTTCATTCGTTTCCTACGTGCTCACAGCTCTTGAGCTAACGCTTCTACCTAACTAGAAAAATGTCGCCGTGGGACGACATTGCAAAAACGGACGTCCGCGCCAATTATTTGGCGTGGGTGGGAAGACTCAGCAGCTCCGTCGACGCGGTCGTGGCGTTTGTAGACGAAAAGGTCGGATGGGCCGGTGCCGGGAAGTGCAAAGGCTACTTCAGAGGATCTTACAACGTTTCCATGATCGTTCAGCGAGGCGATACAGATGAGGACGTGCTTATTCGGTTCCCCACCTTCAACATATGCCCGCCGTGGCGAGACGAGAAGGTAGAGAATGAGGTCATGGTCATGAAGTACCTCCGTGAGCACACGAGCCTCCCGGTTCCTCTGATACACCATTGGGGACGTACACAAGAGAGCCCAGGAGAGCTGGGCCCATTCATCATCATGGAATACATGCCAGGAGAGACGCTCAGCGATATACTACAACGGCCGAACGAGGACGAGAACGAACCAATCGTCTTGGACCCGGACATCGATATTCAGAAGCTCGACATCATCTACGAGCAAATCGCGGGCTTCATGCTAGAGCTCTGGCGCCTGGAGCTCCCACGCATCGGAGCTGTGTCGAAGGACGACGCGTCCGGCCGGTGGGGTGTTAAGAGGCGGCCGCTGACGAGCGACATGAACGAGGTCGTCACCATGGCCGGCTGCCCCGCAGAGCTGTACGACGGCATGGCGGCCTTCGACCGCGCGAGCGACTACTTCTCCGCGGTCGCGCAGGGACGCAAGGTGCACCTCGAGACCCAGCGCAACATTGCACACGACGACAAGGACATCGCGTGGGAGCAGTTCATGGCTCGGCGGTGCTTCGAGAAGCTGATCCCGGCCTACAACGTGGCGGAGGACGACGCGGGACGGTTCCGGCTCTTCTGCGACGACTTGCGGCCGACGAACATGCTCGTGAACCCGGAGACGCTGCGCATCACGGCGGTGCTGGACTGGGAGTTCACTAACGCGATGCCCGCGCAGTTCGCGGCCGACGTGCCGTGGTGGCTGCTGCTGAAGAACCCGGCGTCGTGGGTCAACCACGACGGGCTCCGGGACTTCCTGGACCGGTTCGAGCCGCGGAAGGATCAGTTCATCCGGGCGGTGGAGCGGGCCGAGGCGGCCGAGGCCGGGCGCGGAGCGGCGACGGCGGCGGCGGCAGGCGGAATTCCGCTCTCGGCCCGGATGCGGGACTCGTGGGACAGCGGCCGGTTCTGGTTCAACCTCGCGGCACGGAGCAGCTTCGAGGTCGACGACATCTACTGGGTTTCGCTGCACAAGGCCGGCATGGGCGAGGCGATGTTGGATGAGGCGACTCTAGGGGAGAAGGAGGCTTTCCAAAAGCGGAAACAAGAGCAGATGGCTCAGTATGTCGTTGATGTGAAGAACGATCCGCGGTTGCAGAAGTAGCGCTTGGGTACGGCATTGAAGTGTGATGGAACGGGTGTACCGGTAGTACCGAGGTCAATGGAGTGTGAAGGAACTTGCAAGTTGACGGCTGTTGACGGACCCTCGGAGCGCAACACCAAGGTGTGAAACGGTTCCATGGAATCCGTGGACCGTTCGGACCAGACGGATTATAATTACAAGCCAACGTTCTGGTTCGCTCGAAAAGCAAAGCTGCTCCGTTTTCTCCACTCGGGTCAAAGCGGCGGATCCCCCTGAACCAACCGTGATTCATGTTGCTTGTGTTCGTCTGATGGCCTTGGCAGGGACATGTCGCCACACGAACAAGAGTTTGGCAAACAAAGGCTCTTCCTTTTTTATACAAGGTATCCGTAAGTCGGAGTAAGAAGCTGCTTTTACTCAACAAACAATATCACCTTAGAACACATCAAGGTAGACGAACTCCAAACTCGTCTATTAGAGAATATCTGTTACGGCCAGCCTTTTAATAGTAAGGTTTGTATTAATAGAAGCTAAGGTTTAACGCTAATAATAGTACTAGTTACTACTAAAGGGATCCTAGGGTTTAGAGCACTTAAGTAATTAGTCTAGGTATTTAATAAAAGGGTTATAGTAGTTACTACTAAAGGGCTAAAAGTATTTAAAAATTAATATAAAGTTAATAACTAAAGAACTATAAAAAAAAGAACTTAAGAGTACTTAAGTTTTATTTATATATAAGTTCTATTTTTATAAATATATCCCTTTATTTTTAGAACTAATATTAAATATATTAGTTTATTACTATAAACCGCCTTTAGTATTATTAGTCCTATCCTAGAACTACTTATTATATATTAGTTCTATTTATTATTATATAACTTATATTTTAGTTTTTTTACTTTATAGTATATTATACTTATTATAACCCGTTAGTTAATAGACCTCTAATAGTAACCCTATAGGGGGCTTAGTAGTTAAATAGGCAACGTTAGTTTATATTAGTATAATAAACTATAAAGTAGAAGAACTAAGGTATAAGTTATATAATAATAAATAGAACTAACATATAATAAGCAGTCCTAGGACAGAACTAATAACACTAAGAGTAGTTTATAGTAATAAACTAATATACTTAATATTAGTTTTAAAAATAAAGGGATATATTTATAAAAAATAGAACTTATATATAAATAAAACTTAAGTACCCTTAAGTCCTTCCTTTTATAGTTTTTTAACTATTAACTTTATATTAATCTTTAAATACTTTTAATTCTTTAGTAATAACTACTATAACCCTTTTATTAAATACCTAAACTAATTACTTAAATACCTTAAGCTCTAGAATCCTTTTAGTAACTAGTAGTACTATTATTAGTATTAAACCTTAGCTTTTATTAATATAAACCTTATTATTAAAAAACTAACTATAATATTTTAATAACTTTTATTTAGTAAATTAACCCTTAATATTTACTAATAGTATTCTATAATAGCTTTTTTTAAAAACACTAAGTATACCCCTACCTTATTTAACTCTTTTAAATAAAGCACTAAAAACTTAGTTTAGGAGTTATAGAACGTAAAGAACTACTCTATACCCAATATTAAGTATAATAAAAATAAAAAAGCTATTCTTACTAAAGAGGTATTTAATACCCTTTTATAATAACTTAAAAAAATAGAGTAACGTAATAAATAACTTATTAACTTAATTAATAGTAACTTTAGAAACCTAGCTAAACTTTAAAAAGCTACTAAGTCTATTTAAAGAGAGTTTACCTAAATTTAAAGAATTATTAATAAGCTTAACGTTAATTTAAAAAGTAAGAAAAACACTAATAAATAACTCTAGGATTAGTTTAAAATACTCTATACTACTATTAATATTATTAAAATACCTATTTATAATAAATATAAAAACCTTAAACTTAACTTATCTATTACTTATAATAAAACCCCTAGAATACTTAAAGGATTTTTAATTTAAGTTAAAAACTACTAAAACTTTTATTATAATAACTTTAAAAGTAATACTAAGTGTATTACCTATACTACTATATTCCTCTATAAACACACTCTTTAATAAATTAAACTATTTTAAGAATAGTTCCTTAAAGCTAAAACCTTAAATAACTATACTACTAAAGTTAGGAATATTTTCTTTACTTTTAAAGGATTTAAATACACCCTTTAGACCCTATTCTAGGACCCTAACTAAAAATAATAAACTAAGTATAACCTTATAATGCTTTAATAGACTAAGTCTATTACTTACTATACTACTAAATTTTAATATATTAGCACATAGTTAAATTTTACTAAAGAATTTAGAATTTTTATGTTTTAATAAAGTCTAAAGGATAAAGTTAAAAATAAACTTATTAGAATTAACTACTCTAAAGATTTCCTTTAATACACTAAACTTACTATTAAAATTAATAACTATTTTTTAAAAAAAACACTATAAAAAAAGAATAATAACTAGGCACTAACTTAAGTAAAAAGTACTAATAGTAACCTAAATAATTCTAGTACTATAACTAAAGATAATAGCCTTAGTAGAATAACTAATAAGAACAAAATAACTACTAATAAAGCACCACTTATAAATACTATATAGACTTTATAGACCTTAATACTACTAAATAACACAAACCTAATAAAGAACGCACTTTTAAGTACTATAATTATAATAAGTCTAGATATATAACTAAGGACTACTATTAACCTAAGAAGTAATAATAGTAATTAGTACTAAAAAATAAGTAACTTAATACTACTTTTAAAAAGAACTACACTAAACTATTATAAATAGTATATTATAGTAATAAATACCTAATCCACTAAAATAGAAAAGAATAAGTAAAATAGTACCCTAAAGACACTAAACACTTTAAATACAATACTATAAGTATACCTAAAAAAACACTTATAGTTACCTATAAAGCACCCTACTATAAACTAGCTCGCAAAGCTAGAGAATAGTTAAATAGCATAAATTTATAATAAATAAACAATAACCTTACAAAACTAATAAATAATAAAAAAATCTAATATAATAATAAACAAATTATTAATAAACTTAATATTATAATTAAAGGACTCTAATATACACCTAATATAAAACCTAATAAAAACTATAATAAATACCTTTAAATCTTAGTAACAAAAAGGGTAAAAAAAATGATTACTTATAACAATATACCTAAACTTAAATAGCTTTACTATAATAGTAGAAAAGAGGTAGAAGGGGCCTTACTTAACTCTATATTTTTAAAAAAGACCCCTAAAATAAATATACTATACAACTTAAATAAACCTTATAATATCACTTAATAATATACTTAAAATAAAGCTACTTAAAGGGCACAACCTAATACCTAAAACTCAAATTCTTAAAAAAAAACCTCTAACCTAAAAAAAAAACACAAATACCTATTATAAATTCCCTTAAATAATAATAAATAATAAATTATATTCTATAAAACAGACTCTATCTAAAAGAATAGAAGGTAGCTACCTAAAAACCTTTTAAAAAACTACAAATAGTTTAAACCCCTATATAAAAAATACTATAATATATTTTAAGTATAATACCTTAAGGACAAATATTAAAAACACCTTACTAAAAAACTCAACTTATAATTCTTTTTTTAAAAAAAAATACTTTATACAAAAACGTTTACTTTAGTAAAAAACTTAATATATAAACTATCTAAGAATATAAAAAACCTAAAGAAGTAGTATTTAAACTAAACCCTAACTTCCTAATAAAGTACTTTTATAACAATAATATAAAATAGTAAAAATACTATATCAATAAATACTAGGTTTATTATATTACGAAAGTATAAATACTTAAAAGAAAATAACTCTAAAAAAGAAAAAAACTAGCTTTATACTACTAGTTATTAGTATTAAAGATACTCTTATCAAAGGAGGAGTAGTTAAGTACCCTAATAGGGATAGAATATATATAGAATAAAGACTAAAGTAATTAAAAAACTAAACTTATTTATTATAAAAGAATTATAATAAGTAATTAAAATACGATTTATTAACTTAGCTATAAAGGTAAGTTAAAAAGATAAATACCTTTACTTTAATATTATAGTAAACAGAATATAGGTTAACGCCCTTATTAATAGTAGTACTTAAAGTAACTTTATATTACTATAAATAGTAAATAACTTATAAATACTATAGAATAAAAAAAAGACTCTTTATATACTTTATAATATAAAAGGAAAAGGAGTATAGTATAATAGAGGTATTATTAATAGTAAAACTATACTCCTTACTTTAAGTTACTATAACTAGAAGATATACTACTATTTTAATATTATAAATATAAAATATTAAGATATAATTCTAGGAATACTATAGCTATAAAAAGAGAACCTATAGATAAATTAGTAAGTTAGCTACTTTTATTAGAATAATAAAAAGAGTTTAGTTACTAAAGGACACAGTTAACCACTAGCTTTAAATAAACTTTACTATAATATACTAATAATATATATATTATAATTTATTATTTACTTAAAGGTTAAGGAAGTAGTTACTAGGCTATTATATATAAAGGACCTTATAATAATATAAAAAGAACTAATTCCTAATAAAAATTAACTTTTATTTATCCTAAAAGAGTATAAACTATATAAAAAACTATTTACTCTAATACTTAAAACAGGCCTACTAAAACATAGTACCTTTAACTACAAGATCCCTATTAAAAAGGAATAAATACTATTATTTAATAAAGTTTACTAATTAAACTAATAAAAAATAAAAGTACTTAATAAATATATTAATAAATACTTAACTAAAGGCTATATTAAAGAATTAATATTATCTATAGGATACTTAATTCTGTTTATACTAAAGAAGAATAATAAACTATAACTATATATTAACTACTAACAACTTAATAATATTATAATTAAGAATTAATACCCGCTACTACTTATTTTAAAGCTATAAAACCTACTTTATAAAGCTAACTAGTTTACAGCCCTTAACCTTAAAGGGGCCTATAACTTAATTAAAAGTAAAAAAAGAAAAGAGTAAAAGACTGTATTCTGCTTTTATTAAGAACATTTTAAGTACTTTATAATACCCTTTAGACTTACTAATACCCCTATAATATTTTAAAATATAATTAACTACGTTTTATAAAAAAAACTTAATATCTTTATTATTACTTACTTTAATAATATTCTTATTTTCTTAAAAACCCTTAAAAAGTATAGAAATATATATACTAGGTACTTTAGAAACTATAAAAAGTTAAGTTACTTATTAAACTAAAGAAAAGCAAATTCTATACTTAAAAAGTAAACTACTTTAAATTTATAATTATACTTAGTATTATTAAAATATTAAATAAAAGAATTACTATAGTTAAGGACTAACTAATACTATAGAATATTAAAGATATATAATTATTCTTTAAATTTATTAACTTTTATTAACAATTTCTTAAAAGATACTTAAGAAATATTTTTATACTTATAGACTTTATTAAGAAAGATACTAAATAGAAATAGATAGAAAAAGAAGAAATAGTATTTTAAAAAATTAAGGACTAGGTCTTTAATAAACCTATACTTATAATACTTAACTTAAATTTACTATTTAAAGTAAAGACTAACGCTTTAAACTACACTATTAATAAATAACTTAGTTAATATAATAAGGAAGGATATCTATACTTATACGCCTTTTACTTAAAAAAACTTAGTAAATTAGAACTTAACTACTAAATTTATAATAAAGAATTAATAGCTATTATTAAAGTATTTAAAGAATAAAAACTATACTTTTTAGGAATAAACTATAAAGTTATAGTATATATAAATTATAAAAACCTTATATATTTTATAACGTCTAAAAAACTTAATAAGTAATAAATTAAATATAAAAAATTCCTTTTAAAATTTAACTTTTATATTATTTATAAAAAAGGATTAAAAAATAAAAGAGTAAATACTTTTAATAAATAATTAGACTTAGACTTAATAGTCCTAAACAAAACTTAAGTAATCCTTAAGAAGGACTTAGATAGAAACTTAGTACTAACTAGTTACTTCTTTATAATTACTAAACGGATTAGTACTAGTATACTTAAATAAATAACTAACAAGATAATTAGAACAATTTATAGCGCTAAAGTACACAGATACTAAGGAGTTACTATAATATAGAAATGTATTTAATAATATTATAGTAATAGAGTTACTAAAAAATAAATAGCTAAAGCTATTAAGAATTATAAAGTTTATAATAAAAGTAAGTTAGGATACTATAAATTATATAAAAAGATATAACCTTTTTTAGTATTTAATAAAGTATAGTAATTAATTTCCTTTAATTTTATTATTAAACTACTATAATTAAAGGAACTATTTACTAGAAAATAGTTTAATAGTATTTTAGTTATTATAAACTAACTTACTAAGTATATTTATTTTATTTTATAAATTAAAATAAGTATAGTAGAAGAGCTTGTATATACCTTTAATAAGTATATTTTTAGTTAGTATAGTTTATTAAAAAATATTATATTTAATAGAGGAACGTAGTTTACTTTAAAGTTTTAAAAATCTTTAATTTTATAGCTTAGATTTAAACTATAACTATTTACTACTTTTTACTCTTAAACTAATAGATAAATAGAAAGAATTAATTAAATTCTTAAAATATACTTAAGATATTATATTAATTACTAGTAGGATAATTAGGTTACTTTATTATTAATAGCCTAATTTACTTATAATAACGTAGTAGGAAAAAGTATATAATAGTCACTTTTTTACTTTAATTATAAATTTAAACTAACTACCTATAGAAAACTATAAATAGGACCTGTAGTAGTTAAAGTAGTTATTTATATTAATTAAATTAAGAAAATCTATAAATAACTCTAAAATAACCTAGAATTTATTAAGTAATATATATATAAATACACTAATACTTTAAAAATAAAGAAACTATCCTTTAAAAAGGAAAATAGTACGTACTTTATATAACAAAATATTAAAACTAAATAATAAAGTAATAAGTTAAACTATAAAAAACTTAAACCCTTTAAAATTATTAAAAATATCTTAGAAGTTAACTTTAAACTCGTACTACTAGATACTATAAAATACTACTTAGTCTTTTATACTTTACTCTTTAAACTAGTACTATAAAGCTTATATACTACTAACTATATTAAAGTTAATTTAAAATAAAACTATAAAGTTAAAAGAATTATTAACTATATTAACTAGTAAAATAGTATAAAACTCTAATACTTTATTAAATAAAAAAACTACAGTTATAAAAATAATACTTAGAAACCTATATTAAACTTTATAAACGTATAAAGTAAATTATAAGAATACTAGACCTAGTAGTAAAATAAATAACGCACTCTAGTTATAAAAATACTAATAAATAAACTACGTATTATATATCTATAACCTAAAATTCAACTAATTAAACCTCTAAAAATAAATTAAATATTTCTTTACTTAAAAACACTTAGTCTAGAATAAATTAAAAACCCTCTACTACAGTACTAGGAGTATTAATAAATAAAGAACTTAAATTAATAAACTTATTATTAAAACTAAAAAAAAAACTACAATAGTTTATTTTTTAAACTTACTATTTAGAAATTACTTACTACAAACTACTTATAAGTATTTAATACTAATAATATATTACTATTTAGTAAAATACTATCTTCTTAATTAACTTTCTATATACCCTACTTAAAAGCCTTAATTTACCTTTTCCAAACTTTTTTTTAAATTTTTTAAATATAACTTAAATAATTCACTACCTTTACTATTTACCACTATAAATACTTAAACTTATAATAAAAAGCTAAAAGCTCTTTACTTACTTTTTCTTCTTTTTTATTTTACTCCTTTTATTAAAAATTTAACTTTTAAACTACAAAATATTAGTACTACTACTATTCTACTAAAATAAGGATACTTATAAATAGACACTACTAGAACCCTATTATAAGGCTTTTTAACTATAATATAAGTATAATAATAAGTAGACTTTTTACTAAAATAATAAGGGACTTTTATATAGAAGTAACGAGTATAAAGTATATTACTATTAACTAATTAAAACTCAATATACTTAATAAGTATAGCTTTTTTTTAATCTTTTATTATAGTTAAATATAATTTTAACTTTTAAATATAACTTAATATAGTATTAGTATTATAGTAAAATAAAAAAGTATAATTATAGATCCCTAACCTAGGACTAATAACTTATTTATAATAAGGTCTTAAGAATAAAACTTTTAAAAAAAGAGTTAATATTATAACCTATTAATTAATAGACCTTTAATAGTAACCCTATAGGAAGCTTAGTAGTTAAATAAGTAACGTTAGTTTATATTAGTATAATAAACTATAGAGTAAAAGAACTAGGGTATAAGTTATATAATAATAAGTAGGACTAATATATAATAAATAGTCCTAGAATAGAACTAATAATACTAAAAGTAGTTTATAGTAATAGACTAATATATTTAATATTAGTTCTAGAGATAAAGGGATATATTTATAAAAAATAGGACTTATATATAACTAGGACTTAAGTACCCTTAAGTTCTCTTTTTTATAGTTCTTTAGTTATTAACTTTATATTAATCTTTAAATACTTTTAGTTCTTTAGTAGTAACTACTATAACCCTTTTATTAAATACCTAAACTAATTACCTAAGTACCTTAAGCCCTAGGATCCCTTTAGTAACTAGTAGTACTATTATTAGTGTTAAACCTTAGCTTTTATTAATACAAACCTTACTATTAAAAGGCTAGCCGTAATAATATTAATATAAATTAATATTACTTATTTAACTACTAAGTCCCTTATAGAGTTACTAGTAAAGGTTTATTAATTAATAAGTTATAATATTAGTTTTTTTTAAAAGGTCTTATTTTTAAAACTTTATTATAAGTAAGTTATTAGTTTTAAGTTAGGGATTTATAATTATACTTTTTTATTTACTATAGTACTAATACTATATTAAGTTATATTTAAAAATTAAAATTATAATTAATTATAATAAAGAATTATAAAAAAGTTATACTTATTAAGTATATTAAATTTTAATTAATTAATAGTAATATACTTTATACTTATTACTTTTATATAAAGGTTTTATATTATTTTAGTAAAGAATTTATTTATTATTATATTTATATTATAGTAAAAAAGCTTTATAGTAGGGTTTAAGTAGTTTTTATTTATAAGTATTTTAGTTTTAGTAAAGGTAGTAGTAGTACTAATGTTTTATAGTTTAAAAATTAAATTCTTAGTAAAAGGAGCAGAATAAAAAGGAAGAAAAAGTAGGTAAGGAGTTTTTAGGTTTTTATTATAAGTTTAAGTATTTATAATTATAAATAGTAGAAGTAGTAAGTTACTTAAGTTATGTTTAAAAAATTTAAAAAAAGGTTTATAAAAGGTAAATTAAGGCTTTTAAGTAGAGTATATAAAAGGTTAACTAGGAAGATAGTATTTTACTAAATAGTAATGTATTATTAGTATTAGATATTTATAAATAGTTTATAGTAAGTGATTTTTAAATAGTGGGCTTAAAAAACGAGTTATTATAGTTTTTTTTAGCTTTAGTAATAAGTTTATTAATCTAGGTCCTTTATTTATTAGTACTTTTAGTATTATAGTAAAGGGTTTTTACTTTATTTTAAATTAAGTATTTTAGGTAAAGAAATATTTAATTTATTTTTAAAGGTTTAATTAGTTAAATTTTAGGTTGTGGGTGTATAATGTGTGATAGTCCTACTAGCTTTCTTGTGTTTATAGTAGTTTATTATTTTTACTACTGCGTTTAGTATTTTTATAATTTGTTTAGTGTGTTTATTAAATTTAAAGTAGGTTTTTAAGTATTGTTTTTATAACTATAGGTTTTTTATTTAATAAAATATTAAAGTTTTATACTATTTTACTAGTTAATATAGTTAATAATTCTTTTAATTTTATAGTTTTATTTAGAGTTAACTTTAATATAGTTAGTAATATATAAACTTTATAGTATTAGTTTAAAAAGTAAAATGTAAAAAACTAGGTAATATTTTATAGTGTTTAGTAGTATGAGTTTAAAGTTGATTTTTAAGATTTACTTAATGATTTTAAAGGGTTTAAGTTTTTTATAGTTTAATTTATTATTTAGTTATTTAGTCTTAATATTTTATTATATAAAGTACGTACTATTGTTTTTAAAAGAATAGTTCCTTTATCCTTAAGGTGTTAGTGTATTTATATATACGTTATTTAATGAATTTTAAATTATATTAGAGTTGTTTATAAATTTCCTTAATTTAATTAATATAAATAACTACTTTAACTATTATAGGTCCTACTTTTAGGTTTTTATAAGTAGTTAGTTTAAATTTATAGTTAAGGTAAAAAAGTAAGTACTATATACTTTTTTTTATTATACTATTATAAGTAAATTAAGCTATTAGTAATAGGATTACTTAATTATTTTATTAGTAGTTAATATAATATTTTAAGTATATTTTAAAAATTTAGTTAATTCTTTTTATTTATTTATTAGTTTAGGGGTAGAAGGTAGTAGATAGTTATAGTTTAAATCTAAACTATAAAATTAAAGATTTTTAAAACTTTAAAGTAAACTACGTTTTTTTATTTAAAATAGTATTTTTAGTAGATTATATTAACTAAGAATATACTTATTAAAGATATATATAAGCTTTTTTACTATATTTACTTTAATTTATAGGATAAAGTATATATACTTAGTAAGTTAATTTACTATAACTAAAATATTATTAAACTATTTTCTAGTAAGTAGTTTCTTTAATTATAGTAATTTAATAATTAAATTAAGAAAAATTAATTACTATACTTTATTAAGTACTAAAAAAGGTTAAACGTTTTTTATATAGTTTATAGTATCCTAGTCTACTTTTATTATAAACTTTATAATCCGTAATAGCCTTAGTTATTTATTTTTATATAACTTTATTACTATAATATTATTAAATGTGTTTTTATATTTTTATAATTCTTTAGTATTTATATACTTCAGTACTATAAATTATTTTAATTATTTTATTAATTATTTATTTAAGTATACTAGTACTAATTTATTTAGTAATTATAAAGAGGTAAATAACTAGTATAAAGTTTTTATTTAAATTCTTTTTAAGGATTATTTAAGTTCTTTTTAGGACTATTAATTCCAAGTTTAATTATTTATTAAAAGTATTTACTTTTTTATTTTTTAATCCTTTCTTATAGATAATATAAAAATTAAACTCTAAAAGGAATTTTAACTATTTAATGTATTATTTATTAAAATCTTTAAACGTAGTAAAGTATATAAGATTCTTATAATCTATATATACTATAACTTTATAGTTAGTTTTTAAGAAGTATAGTTTTTATTTTTTCAATACTTTAATAATTACTATAAGTTTTTTATTATAAATTTAATAGTTAGGCTTTAGTTTATTAAGTTTTTTTAAGTAGAAGGTGTATAGGTATAGGTGTTTTTTTTATTATATTAACTAAGTCATTTACTAATAGTATAGTTTAAAGTATTGGTTTTTACTTTTAATAGTAGATTTAAATTAGGTATTATAAGTATAGATTTACTAAGGATTTAGTTTTTAATTTTTTAAAATATTTCTTTTTATTTATTTCTACTAAGTATCTTTTTTAGTAAAATTTATAAGTATAAATATGTTCTTTAAATATCCTTTAAGGAATTATTAATAAAAATTAATAAATCTAAGGAATAATTAAATATCCTTAATATTCTATAGTATTAACTAGTTCTTAACTATAGTAATTCTTTTATTTAATGTTTTAATAATTCTAGGTATAATTATAAATCTAAAGTAGTTTACTTTTTATATATAAAACTTACTTTTATTTAGTTTAATAAAGAGTTAAGTTTTTTAAAGTTTTTAAAAAACTTAGTAAATATATTACTTATATTCTTTAAGGCTTTTTAAAAAAATAAGGATGTTATTAAGGTATGTAATTATAAAGATATTAAGTTTTTTTTATAAAATATAGTTAATTATATTTTAAAACGTTATAGGAGTATTAGTAAGTTTAAAGGGTATAATAAAGTACTTAAAATGTCCTTAGTAAGAGTAGAATATAGTTTTTTACTTTTCCGTTTTTTTAATTTTAATTAAGTTATAGACTCTTTTAAAGTTAAGAGTTATAAAATAATTAACTTTATAAAGTAGGTTTTATAGTTTTAAAATAAGTAGTAGTAGGTATTAGTTTTTAATTATAATATTATTAAGTTAATACTAGTTAATATATAGTTATAGTTTACTATTTCTTTTAGTATAAATAGAATTAAGTATCCTATAGGTAATATTAATTCTTTAATATAGTTTTTAATTAGGTGTTTATTAATGTACTTATTAAGTACTTTTATTTTTCTTTAGTTTAATTAATAAACTTTATTAAATAATAGTATTTATTCCTTTTTAATATAGATTTTATAACTAAAGGTATTATATTTTAGTAGGTTTGTTTTTAGTATTAAAGTAAATAACTTCTTATATACTTTATATTTTTTTAGAATGAATAAAAGTTGATTTTTATTAGTAATTAATTCTTTTTATATTATAGCGAAGTGCTTTTTCTATAACGGCCTAGTAACTACTTCCTTAACTTTTAAGTAAGTAATAAATTATAATATATATATTATTAGTATATTATAGTATTAAGTCCTGTTTAAAGCTGGTGGTTAACTATGTTCTTTAGTAACTAAACTCTTTTTATAGTGTTAATAAAGGTAGTTAGTTTTTTAATTTATTTATAGGTTTTTTCTTTATAACTATAGTATTCCTAGAATAATATTCTATTATTCTATACTTATAATATTAAGGTAGTAGTATATT
Source organism: Colletotrichum brevisporum (assembly GCA_030770045.1). Classification (NCBI taxonomy): domain Eukaryota; kingdom Fungi; phylum Ascomycota; class Sordariomycetes; order Glomerellales; family Glomerellaceae; genus Colletotrichum; species Colletotrichum brevisporum. The sequence goes on along the minus strand of JAUGSI010000001.1, from coordinate 8,449,779 downwards.
GTTTTAGGTATAGTAGTTTAAAGTAAAGAGTATAGTTTTACTATTAACAATACCTCTACTATACTATACGTCTTCTCCTTTTATTCTATTAAATAAGTAAAAGGCCTTTTTTCTATTCTATAGTATTTATAATTTATTTATAACTTATAGTAATATAAAGTTACTTTAGGTACTACTATTAATTAGGGCTCTAACCCGTATTTTATTTACTATAATATTTAAGTAAAGGTATTTTTTTAAGTTTATTTTTATAATTAAGTATATAAATTTTATTTTAATTACTTATTATAATTCTTTTATAGTAGGCGAGTTTAGTTTTTTAACTACTTTAGTCTCTCTTTAATATATATTTTATCCCTATTAAAGTACTTAACTATTTCTTTTTTTATAAAAGTATTTTTAATACTAATAATTAGTAGTATAAAACTAGTTCTTTTTTCTTTTTAGAGTTATTCCCTCTTAAGTATTTATACTTTAATAATATAGTAAACTTAGTATTAGTTAATATAGTAATTTTATTAATTTATATTATTAGTATATAAGTACTTTATTAAGAAGTTTAGGTTTAGTTTAAATACTACTTCTTTAGGTTCCTTATATTTTTAAATAATTTATATATTAAGTTTTTAATTAAAGTAAATATTTTTATACAAAGCGTTCTTTTTTCTCTAAAGAAAGAATTAGGAGTTAAGTTTTTTTATAAAGTATTTTTAATATTTATTATTGAGATATTGCGACTAGAAAACGTTATAATATTTTTTATATAGAGGTTTTAGTTATTTATAGTTTTTTAGTATACTAGTAAGTAACTATTTTTTAGTTTTTTAAGTAAAGTTAGTTTTATAAAAAATAATTTATTACTTATTATTATTTAAAGAAATATATAGTAGGTACTTATATTTTTTTATTAGTAGTTCTTTTTTAGAGTTTAAGTAGTAAGTATTAAATAGGGCCCTTTAAGTTACTTTATTTTAAGTATATTAGTAAGCGATATTATAAAATTCGTTTAAGTTATAGAGTATATTATGTTTTAGGTTTTCTTTTAAAAATATAGAATTTAGTAAAACTTCCTCTACTTCTTCTTTATTATTATAGTAGAGTTATTTTAATTTTTTAATATTACTGTAGGTGGTTATTCTTTTTACTCTTTTTATTACTAGTATTTAAAAATATTCCCTATAATCCTCTTCTAGTTCTATATTAGTAGTATATTTTAATTTAGTAATTATAGTATTAAGTTGTTTAATAATTTATTTATTATTATATTTAACGTTTTTATTATTAGTTACTTTTATAAGAATACAGTTTACATATTACGGATTTATACTATTAAGGTATTCTTTAGTTTTTTAAAATAGCTTTTAGTATAGGGCTTAATGAAGAATAGTAAGTATTTGTTTAAGTATATTAATAACGTTATAGCTAGATCGGCTAGTATTTTTAGGGTACTATTCTGTATTCTCCCTATTATTTTAATAAATAGTATATTTATCGCTATAGTATACTATTTATAATAGTTTAGTATAGTCTTTTTAAAAATAGTATTAAATTACTTACTTCTTAGTACTAGTTACTATTATTGTTTTTTAGCTTAGTAATAGTTTTTAGTTATATATTTTAGTTTATTATAGTTATAGTACTTAAAGGTATATCCTTTATTAGGGTTTTATTATTTAGTAGTACTAAGGTTTATAGAGCCTATATAATATCTATAAGTAGTACTTTATTACTAGTTATTTTGTCTTTACTAGTTATTCTACTAGAGTTACTACCCTTAGTTATAGTACTAGAATTATTATAGCTACTATTAGTACTTTTTATTAAAGTTAGTACTTAGTTATTATTCTTCTTTTTTATAGTGTTTTTTTTATAAATAGTTATTAATTTTAATTATAAGTTTAGTATATTAAAGAAAGTTTTTAAGTTAGTTAATTTTAATAAGCTCGTTCTTAACTTTGTTTTTTAAGCCCTAGTAAAATATAAAGATTCTAGATTCTTTAGTAAAGTCTAGTTATATACCAATACATTAGAATTTAGTAGTATAGTAAGTAGTAGACTTGGTTTATTTAAATAAAGTAAGATTTTACTTAATTTATTACTTTTAATTAGGGTTTTAGAATAGGGTTTAAAGGGTATATTTAAATCCCTTAAAAGTAAAGAATATATCCTTAACTTTAGTAGTATAGTTATTTAAGGTTTTAGTTTTAAAGAACTATTCTTAAAACAGTTTAATTTATTAAAGGGTGTACTTATAAAGGAATGTAGTAGTATAAATAATGTATTTAGTATTGTTCTTAAAGTTATTATAATAGAAGTTCTAGTAGGTCTTAACCTAAATTAAGAATCCTTTAAGTATTCTAGTGGTTCTATTATAGATAATAAGTAAGTTAAACTTAAGTTTTTTGTATTTATTATAAATAAGTATTTTAATAATATTAGTAGCTATATAAAGGGTTTTGTTCTAGTTTTTAACCTTTTAAGTACACTTATTAGTTTATTAAATAGCTTATTAAAGTTTTTTTATAGTAGTAGAGTTTTTATTAAAGAGCTTTTAAAGCTACTTAATATTCTAGTAGGCTTATTTAAGTTATTTATTAGTATTATTATTACTAGATTCTTTCCTATTATCCTTTATATATTATTCTTCTACTTTTTAAGTAAAGTTATAAACTTACTTATTAAAAGACTTAAATAAAGTAAGAGTATTTTTAGTAGTTTTAAAGAAAAATATTATAGAATACTATTTATTAGTATTAAAAGTTAATTTACTAAATAGGAGCTATTAAAATATTATAGTTAGTTTTTTAATAGTAAAGTTTATATTAATAGAAGTTAAAGTTTAATACTAATAATAGTATTAGTTACTATTAAAGGGATTCTAGGGTTTAGAGTACTTAAGTAATTAGTTTAAGTATTTAATAAAAGGGTTATAGTAGTTACTACTAAAGAGCTAAAAGTATTTAAAGATTAATATAAAGTTAATAGTTAAAAAACTATAAAAAAAGGACTTAAGAGTACTTAAGTTCTATTTATATATAAGTTTTATTTTTATAAATCTATCTCTTTATTATTAAAATTAATATTTAATATATTAATTTATTACTATAAACTACCTTTAGTATTATTAGTTCTATTCTAGAACTACTTATTATATATTAGTTTTACTTATTATTACGTAACTTATATCCTAGTTCTTCTACTCTATAATATATTATACTAATATAGGCTAATATTACCTATTTAACTACTAAGCCCCTTATAGGGTCACTGTTAAAGGTCTATTAACTAATAGGTTGTAATAATATCCTAGCCTCCTTTAACCCCCTACTACCCGTCTCCTTTTTATCCTAGCTCAACGCAACGCACAGGAAGGATTATAACTAAACAAATTATAGGGGAGATAGGAGTAGGGGTCAAGTACCGTCCTTATACGTACTATATCTATACGTATTTTTTACTAAAAACAACCTTTTTTTAACTAAAAACACATTATAGGTACAATATAGATTCAACCTAGTCCTTAACAAGTAATTCCCCCCCCTTAACCCCCTTAGGCTTAAGGGATCTATTAAAATAAAGTAATTCTAACTTAAACACATCCTCTTACTATAATAAAGCCCTAGCTAAGGCCTTAGACACACCCTTTAATCGTTTAAGTACCTTTATATTAATATAAATAAATACTAACTTATTAAATTAATTAAAAATAAGCGTATTATATAAATAACTATAAATAAAATTTTATATTAAAAAAGAGCGTTCAAAAGGCACTAAGTTTATAATAGTACCAAAAAAGCGCAAAGTAACTACTACAAGACTTAAATCTATAATCTTTACTCCCTACTATACCTTATAAGGCTTTTAATACTACTAAAATAGACTAGTAGGGGTAAAAGTATTATAGCTACTACGGGTATAAAAGGTAAGCCACTTACTAAGGATATTAGTACATTTATTAATTAGGCTAAGTTTAGAAATAAAGGTTTTAATATAGGGGACAAGGCTAGAATAAACTTCTTTACTAATTATTAATAAATTAAGGGCCTATATAGTCTAATTCATATTATTAATCTATATTAAGTTATGTATATAGAGAATACTATAGAGTTAAAACTATATTCCGTCTTTATAAAGCTTATTAAGCTTTTAGTAGATCTTAAGCTACTACTAAGTATCCTAAATCTTATACTAGCGAGGGATCATATACCTAAAGTAGCTTCAATTAGCCTCTAAAATATACTAAGCCTTAGTAATAAGTATAATTAACTACTAAATAATCTCTAACTTACACTAAAAGAAGTAATTACTAATGTACCTAATAGCCTCTTTAACGCGTAGAGAAAAGCCCGTTTTAGGTATACATAATTAGGTAATATAGCAACAAAAGGCTTTATAAGAGTATAAAAAAGAGTTAATAGCTCTAGCTTAACTACCCTAACGGGTAATAACAGAGGTAAGAAGTAACTAATACTCCTAAGATTAATACTATTAATAGATATAAAGACGTACAAGCTAAAGCTTTAAATACCAAAAGGTATTAATAACTAAAATAGTAGCAGTAAATACCTTATTAAAATAGTCAAGCTTAAGGATATCTTTAATAAGTAGCTAAAGACCGTAGGAGTTATAAAGTACCCTAAATATAAAGAGATCCTTATAGACTTCTAACTTATAATAGTAACTACGTATTACACCTACTATATCAGTAATAAAGCTATTAATCTAGGATAGCTAGCTACTAGAAATAGCTTATAGCTTAGGCTAAAGTTAAAGAATAGTTATATTAGCTATATAAACGTTATTAGTAGTATCCCAGGTCTTCTAATAAAGTATACTACTATTAAGGATCTATATATAAAGGTTAATAACGCAGTAAAAGGAGTAGTTATTAAAGCTATTAAAAATAACGTTTAGGTGGAGTAGCGACACTAAGATATTAATAACTTACTTCTAAATATCTTTATAAACCTTATTTAGTAACTTAGTTTATAAGAAGTATAGCAAGGGGGGCTTCTAAAAAGGATATATAGTAGTTAAGAGTTAGTTAGAGTAATCCCTAGTATATATAGTAAAAAGCTTACCCTTACAGTAAACTACTATAGTAGTAAGATAATCTAGCCTCTTAGTAAATAACTTATAGTCCTTCTTTATTTTAGTAGTAAAGTACGCTTAAAGAGGCTACTACTACCTTTTTTACTCTATAGCGGTCTAGTATTTAAAGTAAGTATTAAGGTGGCCTTAGAAGTAGGTTCTAGAGCCGCAGAGCTCCTTTTTATAGAATTAGTATTAGTATTAATTACTATAAAAGAGGGGATTTAGAGGAAGCTATATAAAGTACCTATAAATAGCTATCTCTATACGGACTATTATAGCAGCTATTACTACGCTATAAATAACTTTAAAAAAAGAGTAATTAATAATATAAATAGCCTCGTTAGGCTAAGAATAAAGGCTAAAGCTATAATAAAGAAATTTTTCTAGGCCGGAACTAATATTATTCCAGGACACTAAGCCTAGTATAGCTAGTATATACCCTACTACTAAACCCGATTAGGTTAGTAGTATTATTCCCGTTTTTATTATCTTTAGGCTAGAATACGGATACGTCGTTTTTTTAGTAAAATACGTATTATCTCACCCCCTAGATAGGAGAGGGGTAGTGTGGACCCGATGACGGGAGCAATTAGCTCCAAAGTCCCAACCGCTCAAGCTCTTTCCAAGAAAAGACAAGACCGGACCAGGAAGCTTGACTGCCGGGTGTGGAGAACGCATCACAGCACAGCCAGCTTTCCGTCGCGCGGGAGTTGGCCGCGAAGAGGAACTTGCCGCCGTTGTGCCGCTCCTAGAGGAGTCCAGACTCCAGTTTTTATGGAACCGTTCATGTGATGATCGAAATGAAGAACGGAGCAGTGGTGGTGGACCGGGCATGCGAAAACCGGGCAGGAGGGTTGCATTGCGTGTCGCTTGACCGTTTCCCTCCAAGCGAGGAAGAGGAGGGAGTAAGAGAATTTCGATAAAACTCCTGAATTCCCGATGCGCACGCGCGCACACACTTGCCGTCTCCTCCGTTCCGTCGTTCGTGGTCTGGTCCCGGCACTCATTCCGTCACACTCCTTTGTCTCTCTCTACTCTGCCCTCGGGTTGTCCTTCGTTCACCGTCAGTTTCCGCGTCTTTTCCATCACATTTGCCGTGGTTATTCTACGCAGGAATTCCCTCTGATCGGTCGCCCCCAACTCTGTCACTCGTTCTCCAGAGTCCGAACCAACTCCCGCCACTCTTTTGAAGTTTAGCCGGTTGACGATCTCGAATTGAAGATCATCTCGCAATCTTCAACCTTAAACCCTCTAAACACCAATAACGAAAACCTAATTAAGCCGCAATCATGGTCCGCCCGGCTATCACGTCGCCGCCCAACACGGCCATCCCGGTCCCGACCGTCGCTCTGACGACCACCTTCGCGCCGCCCGCCGATTGCGCCGAGAACCACCTGACGATGCTCGTCGGCGCCCTCGAGAAGATCTGGATCAACGAGCCCGTGCCGCTGCCCAACTCGACCATCTCGTCGTGCTACCCGACCGAGTGGATCGACGGCTACTCCTCCGTCGTCTCCAAGACCAGCTCCGTCGCCCCCTTCATGAGCCCCCTCGTGTGCCCTAGCGGATGGAACTCGGAGAGCAGCACCTGGGCCAACGGCTACGTCGTGTGCTGCGCATCGTACGTGGCTCCCCTTTCACCTTTCTCATGTCTTAGTTGCTAACATCAGCCCCAAAACAGAGGCTTCACCTTCGCAGCCCCGACACGCACCGTCGACAAGGACCGCCCCGGCTACGGCGGCACCTGCTACAGCAACTTCGACATCTCCCAGACCGCCACCGTCACCGTCTACAACCCCGAGTCGCTCTCCACGACGATCCAGTGGAGCCCCACGACGACGCCCGCCCAGGCCTACGCCCACCCCATCGACGGCATTGCTGCCGACTACACGCCCGGCACGGCCGCCGCCGAGGTCTCCGGGACCGGCAGCGCCGGCACGCCCAACTCCAACGACAACTCGGCGCCGAGGAGCGGGAGCGGCGGGAACTCCAAGGCCGCACTGGTGATTGGTTTCCTTCTTGCGAGCCTGATGGCGTGGTAATTTTCTTAGAAGGGGAGTCTCATGATGGTAAGTAGTGGAGAGCGTGTAACGACGTAATGGATCTGGTCTGCCGGGGAGTTTCCGAGGCGAAATGGTGTATCCTCGGCAGGTCGGTAAAAGCATCACCGGGAATAATACCTTTGGGGCCGCATATATCTAACTCTTTATGAGTTTCTTTTCTGTACATAATTTCAACCACCTTTTACGGCACCCGTCCATGGTATGTATTCAAAAGTACATCTGGTCACATGAGAACCGGGTCCTTTGGCCCTCGGATGTATCGTAGATCTCTTCAGTGCTTGGTATTGGGGAACCCGTGACTGACTACTAATGCTCCTGGCTCCAGGTATCTGTAAACAATCGAGGCAGTCAAAGTGACTTGAAGTAGGAACGCCTACTCGACGTACGTGAATCAGACACTAGCGGAGGCAACGGGGAGAATGACCAGACTGACGTGGGCGAGGCCAGCCGGAAGGGCACAGGTGCTGGGCCGGTCCCCTGACTCCCATCCTGAATGCCGTCTACGATAGGGTCGAATCTCTGAGCCAACTTCGCTGCTTGCCGCATATTATACAATTGGACTGCTCGTTTGCATATTTAGGACTCACACGCGCGCCATGACGGATGTTTACGGTCTGGTCTGACCTCCACCTGGTTGAGATGCCTAGAGGCTGCGGGGGGTATGCCCGCGCACTTGGACCGAATGCTTTCTTTGCTGGCTACAGGTCCGGGAGCTTTTGTTGTAAAGCTATTCCCTACAGACCAGGGACCGGTCACATTCCAGGAATAGTCAAGCTTGCGCATGAATGATGATCTGAACAAATAACTGGGAATCGGTGTTGATGATGAATTCTTCAGATTTTTTTACACGAGGCTTTCAGGTTCGGCTTGCTTTCTAAATAGACAGCAGGCCTATCAAACCATTCCGCCATTGAAAACCCGAGTTCTGTCTTCACAGGTTGATAAGTTAGAAGGCTCGGAAGGTGAAGAGCTGCCGTGGCGAACGGTTTGGACGTGGAATCTGAGATTCTCAAAAGTACGTATATGCACTCAGCTGGTGTGCCTGAGAAAGAAGAAAGTCAGAAGAGAACTAACTGAGATACCAACAGGTGAAAGAGAGACGTATGAGGCCACGCGATATCAACTACAGGGCGAAAGGAGGTTGAGGCCCAGTTACTAATACGGAGGCGCCACCGGCCTATCCGGCCCCACTTCGGGCCGCCCAGCCGTCAGCACCTTGTTTTTGGGGGCGGTGACGTAACGAACCAGACGGTTGATCCAAGGCCATCTGTTTTAGAGAACCAGAAGAATCTTACATGATCTCAGAGCAACATTTCACGTTATCACAGTTCTCACCTAATAATTATCTAAAACTATGAGCAGTAGTGATACCACCGCCAAGTCAGGAACGGCACCACCGGTGCAGAAACGTTGCCTCCTATGGGACTACACCAACACCCGCGACCGGCCGGACGCCATCGACCAGCTCTTCGACAGTGGCAAAGAGACCTTGCCGTTCAAGTCAGTGCACAACTGGAATGCGTGGTACCCGCCCGAGCTCAAGGGCCGCCTCCCCTTCCGGCCGATGATCCGCACTAGGGCGCAGCTGGACACGGAGGAGTGGGACTGGATCCGCGACTCGGACGCCGAGGCGGTCCACTACCTCAACGAGCCGGAGCGGCAGGGCATCAGCCCGCAGGAGGCCGCGGAGTGGTGGCTGCGTAAGGTGGTCCCGGAGCTGCGGCGGAAGCGCGGGAAGAAGCTCATCGGGCCTGCCTGCGCGAGCGACGAGAAGGGCAACGAGTGGCTCGCAGCCTTCATGGGCGTTGTCGGGACCGACGCCGAAGGCAAGCCAGACTTCTTGGGCGTGCACTACTACGGTCCCGACGTTGAGGACGCAAAGAGGCACATCACATCGATGTATGAAAAGTATGGCATCCCTCTCAGTGTCAACGAGGTTGCGTCCATCAGTCGGGACGCGAAGGAGGTTGAGAAGTTCCCGGACGAGCTGAGCGCGTGGATGGACGCGCAGGACTGGATTGACGAGTACGGATGGTTTGGATGCATGGCGCACTGCGCGGATGACTTTGTCAGCCCCGCGGCGCAGTTGATGGACGAGAAGGGAGCGTTCACGCCTCTCATGCGACGGTTGATGCGGCCGCACAGGCAGGAGAAATGATGATGAAATGTATGCCAGCGGCGGCCGAGAGAGCTCAGTTTCTACGACAACTCTGATGTAGCGTTGGAGAAGCGATTCGTTGGATACTTGTGTGGTATTGGCGGTCAGACTCAACCGCAGGTTCAGTGAGCAAGTCCTTTTAGCAACACATGCAAATAGACTAAGGCAGTTCGTTCCCGCTCCGCCCCGAGACAAACCTCAAAATGCGTCTTGGCTGCTTCTTTCCGCCTAGCGTCCTCCTCTCTCCTCCGTCCTGCCCCCCACACCTCCGCGATCTCGAGCACATTGGCATCGAAGTTAGAAAGCCGGAGACTTTCAAAGAACCCGGGGCTGTCCGTCCAGACTCAACGGCGCGTCCCCACTCGAGTCAGACGTCAGTTACCGGATCAGGCAGGCAAAGTGCAACTCGTGCATGCGCAAGCTGGGTCCTTGCCGGCACGCTCCGACGCTTGTTTTTCCGGTGACCGGTGCCACCCATGTGAACGAGTAATATTAGTCTCGGCCTCTCGCAGATTCCGTTGTTGCGCCCCCCTGTGCTTCTGGAAACTTGCCAACTTCCACTCACGTCCATTTGACTCAATTCAAGCTCGTCGACAAGTCCACCCCTCCAATCCAATGGCCACGATTTCAGTTACGTACTGGTCACGTAACAGCTTTGCCCGATCGCCGTGCTGTAGCGGCCATTCTCGAAGCAAAGAAGAACCTTGAACGGCTGGCGAAGAGCTACGACCCGATGATGGAACCCCCGAGAGGCGCCGCAATGAGTCTTGGTTGCCCTTTTCGGCCTGGGAAGAAGATTTCTATTCGTTCGTCTTATCGAAACCTGTCCGGCTTAGAAATCTTTGCAACGGGCTGTCGAGTTTCGCATTACCAAGCTGCAATGATACAAATACCGCCAAGTTGAGGCTGGCTAGCCAGACTTGAAACAGACACTCGCCCTCGACTGATAGTCTTTCTCCAACTCTCGCAGATGGACTTTACCATACCGGCCTCATAATAGTCTTTACCGATCCGATCCGGGATTCTCCCCCCTTTCTCCTTACCTCCTTCTTTTCACCATGGGCGTTGTCAAGGAAAAGAGCTCTGGCTCTTTCCAGGAGCAGGCCTCAGAGCCTTTGCAGCAGGAGCACATCTCGGGACAGTCCAACAAGCCGTTGTCGAGGCCGCCGCACGCTTTGGAGTTCAGCCAGGTCGTTGAAGAGTTGCAAGTCGACACAACCCAGGGACTCGACCCCGAGGAGGCAACCCGTAGGCTGACGGACCTTGGCCGCAATGAGCTTCGTCAACAGAAGGGAGTCCAGCCTCTCAAGATCTTCTTAGAGCAGATCTTCAATGCCATGACTTTGGTAAGTTGTAATTTCTGCAACATTCCGCCCCCTATTCCAGCTTTGGCATCGACCTTGGTGTGCCCAGTGAAACTACTTGCAGGCTCTAACGGGATCTCAAGGTCCTACTATTGGCCTTAGGTGCGAGTTTCGGCATCAAGGCGTGGATCGAAGGCGGCATCCTCGGCGGCATCATCGTCCTCAACATCTTCATCGGCTTCGCCCAGAGCCTCCAGGCCGAGCGAACCATCAACTCCCTCAAGAACCTCGGCTCCCCGACCTGCAACGTGTTCCGCGGCGGCAAGACGATCCAGATACAGACGGCCGAGGTCGTGCCGGGCGACGTCGTGGACCTTAACACGGGCGACTCCGTCCCCGCCGACATCCGGCTCATCGAAGCCGTCAACCTGGAGGCCGACGAGGCCCTGCTGACGGGCGAGTCTGCGCCCGTTTCCAAGATCCCGAACGCGACCTTTGACGACGACACGGGTCCCGGAGACCGGCTTAACGTGGTCTACAGCTCAACCGTCATCACCAAGGGCCGTGGCCGCGGCGTCGTGTTCGCGACGGGCATGCACACCGAGATTGGGCTCATCGCCGGCGCTCTTAACAGTGGTTCTAAGACGCGCTCATACGTGAAGCGCGACGAGAATGGAAACGCCTCGGTGTTTGCGTACATCGGCGCCGCGCTCATGATGACGCGGGACTGGATCGGCGAGTTCCTGGGGCTCACCATCGGCACGCCGCTGCAGAAGAAGCTCTCGCAGCTGTTCATCTGGCTGTTCCTTTTCGCCATCGTCTGCGCTATTGTCGTTCTTGGGGCTAATAAGTTCGACTCGCGCAAGGACGTCATCATCTATGCCGTGACGACGGCCATCGGCACGATCCCCGTATCGCTGTTGCTTGTGCTCACGGTGACCATGGCCGCGGGCACAAAGAAGATGCTAGAGCGTCATGTCATCGTCCGGAACTTGTCCAGCTTGGAAGCACTGGGAGGAGTTACCAGTAAGTCAAGCTGGAGACTGAGAACTTTCCCTTTGAGTTGGATCAGAGGTCTAACAGAAGATCACAACAGACATCTGCTCCGACAAGACCGGTACCATCACCCAAGGCCGCATGGTGGTCCGCAAAGCCTGGCTCCCGGGTACCGGTACGTACTCGGTTGAGACGACCAACGACGTCTACAACCCCTTCTCCGGATCCGTCCAGTTCACCTCCAGCGAGCCCAAGAGCACCAGCACCGAAACCGAAAAGGCCCACGACGAGGCCATCGAGCCGCACCACGAGCCGACGGACAAGCCCGCGCTCGAGTGGTACCTCAACGTCGCGTCCCTGGCGAACCTGGCAACCCTTAAGCAGAGTGACGAGAGCTCTGCCAACCCAGGCGAATGGAAGGCCCGCGGCGCGCCAACCGAAATTGCCATCGAGGTCTTCGCCTCGCGCTTTGGCTGGAACAGGCTGCAGCTGTCGCAGGGCCCCGATGCGCTATGGAAGCAGATCGCCGAGTTTCCCTTCAACTCGGACGTGAAGAAGATGTCGGTCATCTTTGAGAACCTTGACTCAAAGCAGATGCATCTCTTCACCAAGGTGAGATACTTCGCATAAGCTCCTCTTCTCTTTGATACACTTAACTGACCGAACAACTTGCTCAGGGTGCCGTCGAGCGCGTGCTGGATACCTGCAACACCATCGCATTCGGTACCGATATCCGCCCCCTGACCGAACAAGACAAGCGCGACATCCTCGCGAACATGGAAGCCCTCGCCAGCCAGGGCCTCCGTGTCCTCGCCCTTGCCCACAGGAACCTCGAAAACACCGTGTCGGAGGCCCAGTTCGCCGAGGGCGTGACGGCGCCTCACCGCGACGTCTTTGAGCATACCCTAACCTTCCGCGGCCTCGTCGGCATCTACGACCCGCCGCGCCCCGAGTCCAGGGCCAGCGTCAGGGCATGCCAGGGCGCGGGCATTGTGGTTCACATGCTGACGGGCGATCACCCGCAGACGGCGCGCGCCATCGCGGCCGAGGTCGGCATCATCCCGACACCCGAGAAGATGAAGATGCTTCCCGCGGACACGTCACGGAACCTAGTCATGGCGGCGCACGACTTCGACGCCCTGAGCGATTCACAGCTTGACGCGATGCCACAGCTGCCGCTCGTCGTGGCGCGGTGCGCGCCGAGCACCAAGGTGCGCATGATCGAGGCGCTCCACCGCAGGGGCCGGTATGTGGGTATGACAGGCGACGGCGTCAACGACAGTCCCAGTCTGAAGAGGGCGGATATCGGCATCGCGATGGGGTCTGGGTCGGACGTGGCCAAGGAGTCGGCGGATATCGTGCTGACAGACGATAACTTCGCGTCCATCCTGAACGCTATCGAGGAGGGCCGGCGCATCTTTGATAACATCCAGAAGTTCATTCTGCACGTCCTTGCGGCTAACATCGGTTTCGTTTGTGCCTTGCTTACGGGCCTGGCTTTCAAGGACCGGTCTGGAGTTTCCGTGTTCCAGCTGTCTCCTGTCGAGATTCTCTGGATGCTTCTCGGGACGGGTGCGTTCTGTGAAACGGGCTTGGGATTTGAGAAGGCGGTCCCGGATATTCTCAACAGGCCTCCTCAGAACGTAAGCTCTTCACCAACACTTCCCATACTAAAGGGTTTATCTTGAAGAGTATACTAACCAAGCCTCTGCAGCTCAAGTACGGCGTCTTCACACCCGAGTTCCTCTTCGACATGGTCTATTACGGTGTTCTCATGGCGGGCTGCGTTCTCGGGTCCTTCACCCTCGTGATCTTCGGCTTCAACGGCGGCAATCTGGGCATCGAGTGCAACAACGCCTACTCGGCCGAGTGCGAACCCGTGTTCCGCGCGCGGGCGACGTGCTACACGACCATGACGTGGATCTTCCTCCTGTTCGCCTGGGAGCTCATCGACTCGCGCCGCTCGCTATTCTACATGCCCAACGGGCCGCGGGCCTGGGCGATGCACCTGTGGGGCAACAAGTTCCTCTTCTTCTCGGTCACTATCGTGTTCTTCATCGTGTTCCCGACGCTGTACATCCCCGTGCTGGACCACGTGGTGTTCATGCACCACGGGATCACCTGGGAGTGGGCAATTGTGTTCATTGACGTGCTCGTGTTCATGGTCGGAGCCGAGGCTTACAAGTGGGCGAAGAGGGTGTACATTCGAAGGAAGGGCCAGGGGGCTGATGTCGGGTTTGGTGATGAAGAGTCTGCGTGATCATGCACACGGGTTCGCAGTGGTGTTGGATGGGTGCCTGTCTCGATGGGACGCGGCTGTAGATAAATCCCATTACCCTGTCCGAAATCCATTCTAGCAATGCATGAAGATAGAGGGATGACGCGGCAATCTTCTCCTAGACGAATGGATACCATAATTGACAGCCTTAGGACACAGCATGGCCACTTGACTAACCTTCGATTGAAGGCTTGCATGTGGCTTGGTCATCGATCGAACTGTCCATTGATATGACCAGACCCGATCCATCAAAGACGGCAACTACGTGATGACACATACACAGCACCAGTGAATATACACAAGTCCATGCTCACATGACTGGGCTGAGGAGCACCTTCCGTACACACAAAACACAACGCTGAACATCGACTGCCTGATGATAGACGTCACCGAACTACGTACAACAAGTCCGCCATTCATTCATCGAATAATCATTCCACCATCCAATATCCCTTTGAGAAGTGGTGACTCTATCAAGCAGTCGAAGGCACCGACGTTCAACATGCCCAAGAAACAGAAGAATAAGACCAAACCACCACAGCATACCGCCGACGACGGCTCACTCTTTTTCTTCATGCCAAACGAGGAATGGGGCGAGTTCTGTCAATGGCACAAGGCGGTCTTCACAGTCTCCAAGGAAGAAATCTCGAGTCTGGTCGGTCACACGATCGACGACGACGACCCCCACGGCAGTGTCACCTTCACCTGCGCCGAACAGTTCATGATGTATTGCAAGGCCGCGCGCTTTCACGACACACCGCGGCAGGTGCGAGTACTCGAGACACAAAGCCCTAAAGAACAGAAGGCCCTCGGCCGTGGCACTGTCGGCTTCACGAACGAGAGCTGGGACATGGTCAAGTCCGCCGTTGTCGAGGCGGGGAACGTCGCCAAGTTCGGGCAGAACCCACATCTCGCCCGCATACTGCTATCCACCGGAGACCGTGAGCTCTGCGAGGCCGCCTCCAAGGATCGTGTGTGGGGGATTGGATATATTGCCAAGCACGCTATGGCGCACCAGGACGACTGGGGGGAGAACCTCTTGGGCAAGGCACTGATGGCTGCGAGAGAGCATCTCAGGGCGGAGGAAAGGGGAGCTCAGTGAGAGGCCGCGGAATGCGCGGAAATGACCCGGGGACGCGGGCGGCTTGTCCTAGCCATCATTTCGAGTTCGAGACTGCTTTGATGGGTTGTCCAAAGAGTGAGCCATACTTTCCCGGGGAAACCTTATCACCAGGAGTGACTCCTCTTTCTAGCCTCAACACCATTCACCTTGGGAAGAAACGACTGACAATTTCCTAGAGAGAAGAACTCCTTCCCGAGAAAGGGTGGAGTCCAAAGACGGGCACCTTACGAAAATGTATCCATCGCCTCTTAAGTCACAACTCTTTCCTCCTCGTGTGGCTCAGAGTCCTTGGCGCACGCATTTGCTCTCGCTTGAGGTCACTTGAGACCACTTGGCACCGCTTGGTCTTTCTCGAAGCTCAACTTTTCCAATGCCGACGGAGAGCAAACACACGGCCGGTAGAAACCCATGAACTCTCTGGGTATTCGAAAGGAACTTGACCGTGGTCTGAAGTGGGTGAGGGGCAATTTAAGTAGTGGTACCCTAGACTTAAAGACAAACCCCCAACAACTTTCGGCAACCCACTGACCCATGACGCCGGAGGCTGGAGCTATCCGGCTTCCAAAGGGAACAAAGTTTCCTAGTAACATTACGTTACTTGAGCGCATTCCACAGTGAGTTGGTCTAGATTGGTACTTTACGAATATGGATACCAAATCTCAATCAGTCTCCAGGAGCACTCTTGTCGTATGACATAAATTGAGTCGACAACGTGAAGGGCCGGCAACAAACTGTAGGTTTTTGGGCCCCAAGTACGGACAGAGTTCGAAGCTTTTCCAAATCTAACCGCGTGTTTCGTAAACCACCTTCTTGGCAAAGGTGCCCAGCGGTCAGCCAAGCTCAAGGTGAGCCTGCGGTGACAGTTCGTGGGTCACTTTCAGCTTCAATCACAGCGGTACGGGGCCCAGTCGGGTGATTAGTGATTAGTGATTAGGGGAGATTAAAGCTGATTTGGCGCGTTCTGTACCCTATTCCAGCGGACAGAGCTCCCACGACATGACTCAGCCCTATGGAGCCAGGAATGACTCGCATCCGCCTTCCCCTGAGCACTTGGCCGCCCGATGGCACTTTTGACAGGAGTGCGGCCGGGTCGGACTCCTCGGGCTGCGGGCCCTCAGCAGCTTGCCGTGAAACTAGGAATACCATGCCGTCATGACTTTACCGAGCAGATCTGATCAAACAAGCGTAAAAGGGAGACGGGGTTGACGGACCAGACGGACTAAAAGATGATGGATTCCGGAGCGAGCAGCGCGGAAGCTCCCGAGACTGCGACTCAGGAACAGCATATTTCCTTGGAAGACGCGTTTGCCGCAGTGATCTGCGTGCAGATTCCCGCCTTAAGATGAGATGAGCCTTCATACACTGCGGATACATGAGTTCTGAGTTCATTCTTGGCGAAATATTGAGCTTCTTTTGCAAAGTGCTCCCGGAACAAACTCTGGTGCTTTCGGAACAACCCCACCTCTTACTGCGTATTCTGGGATGCAAGGTGATGTAGAGGCAACAACAGGATGAACACCAGACCATAGCCCGACTTTACGCCCCTTAAGCAATCAACATGACTCGGACGGTGCGGTTCGTAGCTTCTAGGGCGCAACAGCTGAAACATGCAGCTACCAAATGCGTGCTCTTGGCTCTCCTGGGCTTTGATAACCTGCTGGCCGAAGCTCTCACCACTAGTTCGTCCAGAGTGGCTCAGATGGGTCCTCTGCTTCCCAATTTGTGCGTCAATGCAACGTTGGAGCCTCCCTTTGCGGAAGTGCCCAAGACTACACCCCGGGCCGAGACGTGGGGTATAGCCTCACGAGGACACACGATGACTTTTGACATGTCAGATTCTCTGCATAGTCTGGGACGCTCAAGTCCGGATGCTGGAGCCGCCCAGAGAAATGAGCCTTCTTGGCAACCAAAAGGGCAGAGTTGACTACCGCCGGCAGGCCGCCGCCGCCGTGAAGATATATAGTACGGGACCTGCTACCGTGATGGCATGATCCTCTCCCAAGCCACAGTCTTCAAGCCCAGTGCTCCTCTCGTTTATCATCCTTTTCCAGTCACCTCGCCGGTCAAGGTTTACGTTCACTACCACAACACTTTCATTCGCTCTCTGCAAATCACCACTATTTCGGTAAGTCAGGCATTCAGACAGGCCCCTCCAAGCCGACGCTGACCTCGGGCGCCTGAACAGACCATGAAGACCAACACCAACCTCCTCGTCGCCGCCCTTGCGGCCCAGGCCTCGGCCCTGGTCCAGATGGAAGTCCGCTACAGCGACCGCATGGTTGATGTCGGCAACCTCGACCTCTTCGCCGTCACCTGGCAGGCGATCTACGGCGAGACCGGTAACACCCGCGCCATCATGACGGACCGCTCCTTCGGCGCCCAGACGAACGAGTGCACCCACTACGAGGACTACGACCCCGACGTCACCGTTCAGGTCAAGATGAACGGCGCCTGGGGCCGCACCCCCGGCCTGACGGACAACCAGATGCGCGACGGTCTCGTCCAGTCCTTGTGGGAGGTCCTCCGCACCGTCTCCAACCCCTACGGCTACGAGGTCTACAACGGCTGCCGCGGCCTGACCTGGATGGAGAGCGTCGGCTACACCCCTGAGGCCGCCTGCGGCCCCAAGAGCGCCAAGAACTGCGAGTACGCCTGCCGCAACGAGAACTCGCCCGGTTCGGCTCAGTGCATGAACCACACCTGGGGCCACAAGGTGCCCTCGACCATGCGTGTCACGGCCTACATCGACGGCCGCCTCCAGCCCGACGACCTCATCCTCGAGTTCGGCTCCACCAAGAACCAGGAGGCCGGCGGCTGCGGCCTTGTCGGCGAGGTCGCCGGCTTCCTTGCTGGATTCATCCCCGTCGGCGGCGACCTCTTCGCCAAGGGTATCGAGATTGGCTGCGCCAATTAAACGTTGGGCTTCTTGAGTGAGGATGTAATCAACGGTTGGGGGGCATGCCGTGTCAGAGATGATGGTCTACGGCGGTATTTGTACATATACTTATCTTCTCGCACACATTCTGTCTAAACACGGATCTTCTACTTCATGTTCACGTGATACTCTCTGGTGATGGTACTTGCGTCAGTAATTGTGCCAATTACAGTCCAACTCGTTCTCTGTGGCTCCCCAAGTTATGGGATGAATGTCGGCCTTTGTCTGAGTGCTATCTAACGACAAGCTCTGCTTAATCGAGCCCCCTCGAAGTCGATAACTTGACAACGACATGTCAACAGTCACTCACGGGAGTTAGCGAAGGGCATGCTAACCATTCTTCCACGCAGCGGTGAGTCTCTCAAGCACCTTCTCTGCAGAGCGCTTCATCCACGTCTTCAAGATCATCCAGCACCAGCTCCTTCTTGTACCCCAGCCGCAGCAGCGGATTGACTCAGAACTGCAGACTGCGCCCGAAAGCGCCGTAGCGCTTCTCCCGTGAGACACGCGAAGCCGGGATAGCGATGATCTGCTCCTTGTGCATCATTTCAGCGACCAAAAGACCGATCTCGACGATCACCTGAACCAACGTACGAATTGCATGACAGTGAACTTAGAATGGTCTTGTTAGTCTAAACCCTAAACTATGATAGCAGTCTACTAGAATATCATCGTCCCGATCGTTATAAGACCACGTGTCAAGATCGAAACGGCTGCTCCAACGATGGTAGTCTGCGTAGTCGTCCTCAACATCTGCCAGGTTGTCATCGCCCTCATCCCCGGAAGAATGGGCCACACCACCACCACCCAGTGACCGTGCCTTTCTGAGCTCGCATAATGTATCCCTTATCTTTGTGTGGGAATAACCACATCGGCGTCAGCCACAGCTCTGGGTAGCTGACGGCTGTGTGGCGGGGCACGGACCTAGCTCCGCCGTTATATAGGTATCTCAAGCCTTTACTAAGAAGGCTTATAATCTATTTATTTTTAACCTTATTTACTAACCCTTATATTTATAACTAATTACTATTTATTTACTCTATATAAACTAATACTAATTAGTAGTTAATATATATAGTTACTACTACTTTACGACTATAGATTAGTAAGGTTTTATTTAAAAAAGATATTATTATAAATATAATTAACTAGACTTAAAGCTAGCTTATTAGTAAATAATGTTTAATATATTAAGCCTTTATTTAATAGTTAAATAAATTTAAAGCTATTTTACTTAAAAAAAGTATTTATTATATACTTAATTTATTAAAAAGATCCTTTTTATAACTATATAAAGCTATAATTTACTACTTTAAACTATTATATTAACCCTTAAAACCCCCTTAAGTCCTTTTATAACTTTTAAAGTTATTTTAATACTCCCTTTCCTCTTTTTACTATATAACTATAGAGTTTTTTACTAAGAAGCCCTAAGGCTAAGTTATACTTTATAATAGTGCCTAAGAGTAAGTTAAGTATATTACTAGTTACTTATAATACTAGTAATATATACTATACTTTAGAAAGATTATACAATTACTAGGGCATTTTAATACCTAACTAGAGACCCTAATGTGTTAGAGATTACTAGTAGTAATCTATTATATAAGTAAATACGCCCTTAAAACTGCGGTTTAAGGGAAACGCCTATATTTAAGGCGTTATTAGTTTAATAATTCCTTATTAAAAGTCTTTTTAAATAATAGAATCCTTAGTATAAAAGTAATTTTTAGTAGTATATAGTACTAATTAATAAACTACTATAAAGAAGGTGCTTAAGTAGTTATAATAAGTTTTAAATAAAACTACTACTAGCTTATAGTATAGTAATTAAGTAAAAAGATACTACTAACTATGTATTTTATATATTATAGAAAAACCTCTTTTTTATCCTTTATCTCTATTATTTATTACTACTACTTTATCTCCCTTAAATAACACTAAATAGTAAAAAACTAATTACTTAATAACTATTTATATTATTATTAATTAACTATAAAGACTTTATTACTAAATAATTATAACTATTATTTAGCTATAAGTACCTAGCTACTTTTACTATAGGCTAATAAGTTTATTAGTTATATAGCTATAGTTAAAGATTTAGAACTAAAGCTTAGGAGTCCCCTTTTATATATTAAATTTATTTATATTTATTAGAATATAAAAGGAATTTATTTATTTAGAGAAATGAACTTAAGATAGTAAAGTAAAAGTACTATAATATACTTAAGTAATATAAGACGTTATAACTTAATAATAAGGGTCTATAGTAACGTAATAAGAAAGTTAACTAATATTAACTTTATTTAGAATCCCCTTTTTTATTTATGAACTCTAGTATCTATTACCTTTACTATATTTTTACTACTAAATAATAAAAAAGTAATAATAATATCCTTAGTACTATAAGAACTTTTAGAGATTTTTTCTAAGTAACTATAGCTATACTATTAGTTAATATAACTATAATAAAAAAACTTTTAAAAAAGTAGTAAAGGTTAAGGATAAAAAATAAAGTTACTTATAACGTTTTTATAATATTAGCTCTAGGGACTAATTAAGGCTTATTACCTTTAAAGTTAATAAATTAGTTTAAAGCTACTATAACTACTAAAGAAACTGATAGGGCTATAAATACCCTTATTTTAATACTTTTAAATATTGCCTTTTAGGCTACTAATATAACTATTTAAAGCCTTTAGTATAATATAAATTCTATAATAAAACCTGGAACTAAAAGACTTATAATAACTATAGCTTACTTTATTAATAACTATATAGTTAATAAAATAGTTAATATAAAACTATATAACTACTTTTACTTTAATTTTACTAAATAGACTATTAATGTATTTAAATATATAAATAAAAACGTTTAGTGCTATTTTAGGAATTTCTTTTTATATTATAGTATTTATATTAACTATACCCTAGCTAATAAATACGTTATATATAAAATCTATACCCTACTAACGTCTAATAGGTTTTTTATATAGTTTAAAAACTAAATTAATATTAAAATATAATAAAACTACTTTTTTAAAACCCTTATAAAATATCCTAAGTTTTTTAATAAAATTTCTTTATATAATACGTGGATTTTGTTACCTAGGGATTGTAGTTTTATAGAGTCTTAGTCTTATAAAACCCTAAAAGCCCCTAGAGATCTATAACCCCCTTTACTACTACTACTACTAAGACATAAGTAGTATAAAATTCTATTATAAAATACTTATTAACACTACTTAATACAATAATACTCTATTTATTCCCCTCTTCCTTAGTAGTTTATTTTTAATTAATACTAAAACTACTATAATAACTATAAAAAAAATACTAATAACTATAGTTTTACTTTAAATAACTCTTTATTATTAAAAGTACTTACTAACTTTATAAAACTTTATAGTAACTATATAAAGTATAGTAGTAGTTAATTTAATATTTTTATAATAAAGATTTAAATATTCTATTAATAGTATTAGTTTATTAGTATTAATTAAACATAATATACTAAAGCTATTTTAATTATACTTAAGGATTAAGTCCTAATATACTACTTTTAGTATCTTTATAACTCTATAAAACCTTTTAATTAAAATACTATAATTAAAAGTCCCTAAAGCTACTTTAAAACTAAAAAGATACATTAATAGTACCTCTTTAAATAATAATAATCTTTTTTTATTTATATAATCTATAAAAACCTAATAAAACTAAAAGTAAAAATACTTAATATACTAATTAACTACTTTATAAATATCTAATTTATACTATTAACTAGATTATAAAATAAGGACGCCCTTTATAACTAACTTATTAATATATACTATAAAGTAAAAGAATATAGTCTTTACCTCTATAATTCTACTATAAACTTTACTAAAATTATTATATAACTATAATCCTCTATTAGTACCTTTAAATTAACTTAAAAAACGCCCTAGTACTTAACTAAAGCCCTTAAGCTATATAGTACCTATATTATTAATTAAATATATAACTATAGTAGCTAAAGCTACTTTAAAAAAAGAAAACTATAAGAATTATAATACTAAAGACTATAAAAAAGAAATTACTATTTTTAATACCCTTTTAAATTAATAAATAATAAAAAGTACTATATCTATAGTAAATTAAGCTATTAATTATAGAAATACTTTAATAGAGACTATAGTAAGGTATATAACTATTACTACTATATTAATTACTTTTAAAATATTATATTAGTATTCTTTTAGTGATTCTTTATAAAGTACAAAGGTAATAAAATATTTAATAATATTTAAGAGTATAATAAAAAGTCTATAAATAAATACCTCTTAAATAATAAAGATAGTAGAGCTATAGAACCCTAGTTAACTATATTTATAACTACTTATTTAATAAAAAAAGGTTAATAGCCCTAAGATAATAGTAACCTTTACTAAGTAAGTAGTAGCTTATACTATAATAATAAAAAATATAAACTTAATAAAATTAATACTTTATACCTATAATAACTAATATTCTAAAGCTATTTTCTAAGGTATTATACTTAATACTAGGGTAGTAGAGTTTTTTATAGTAGGCTATAGTTAGTATATAGCCCTTAAAAAAATAATTTTTCTTAACCTTAAACTTAATACTATAAGTACTAGCAGTATATTAATTTACTTTAATACTAATAATAGTATTAAATCCCTTATATTAGTTAAAATCCCCTTATCTTTTAAAGATATTATTTTCTATATTATACTAACTAATATACTATTTTTACTATACTTTAGAAATATAAACTACCTAGGAATTATATTTAATAATATTAATAATATTTTATATAAATAAAATATTATAGTACTAATTATTTAATAATAGAAGCATAGCTAGCTACTATTTAATTATAAGTAAGTAATAGTACACTACTACTTTACTATTAACAAACTTTAATAACTTTACTATTAATTTAAGCACCCCTTTATTATAAAACTTTATAATATACTTAAAAAAACTAGTTATCTACTTTATTAATACTATAACTAAATTTACTACTATAAAGTTTATTAGAAATATATTTATTAAAGTAGTTTAAAAGGGTATTGATATAGTATAGATTAATATATACTAAGGACCTTTTAACTTCTTTATAACTAATACTATAATAATATTTAAAGTTATAGAGTTTAAGGAATATACTAAAAAGTAAGGAATTACTTTTAAAATTATACTTATTAAAGCTTATAACTTTATTAATAAAATTAAAAAATATTATACTATTTTAAAGTAGGTTTATTAAATCTACTATACTAAAGACCTACTTTTATTACTTAAGATTATACTTTAAGTAAGTATTAAGAATATTAATAATATAGTAGACCCTAATAGCCTTATACTAACCCTTTTTATTTTTAAAGTATACCTATAAATTAATAACTCCTCCCTACTAGCCCTAAACGTTACTAAGTACACCTAGGTAATTAAAAAGGCTACTAAGGAGATCTACTACTTCTACGCGTAGTATAAGGTTAATAGTACCTTTAATATATATAATAGGCTAAAACCACTTAAGACCTTAAAACTTCTACTTTAATTAATAGTTTAAGTATAGTATAAAAAAAGTAGTTAATAAAGCTTTTATTAATTAATTTTAATAAATAGTAAAGAATATATACTTATTTTTTTATAAAGTCTAAGATTCTTTTAATTAATAATTATTTAACTATACTATAAAGATATTAATAATATAGGTCCTAAAATCCTTTCTTTATTAGAAAACCCTTTAATAATTAAGTATAAAGTTAAGGGTAGAGCTAAATATAAAAATAAAACTAAAAAGATCCTTAATAAAATTATTATTAATATAGAGCCTTCCCCTACTAAAGACCTAGTACTAGTAAAAGTCCTAAAATAATAATAAGGCTAACTATAAAAGACCCTAACTATAATATTTATTTTAGCTAAAAAAGAGGCCGATTTTACTTTTACTATTAAGTAAAAAGAGCAGGGGACTATTACTACCCTAGGGGAGCTATTTTAAAAGTTAATAAAAAAAGAGATTTAGCCTTATAAAACTATAATATCTTTAATATTATTCTATTTAACCCTAAAGTCTATAGTAAATTTAGAATATTTAAATCTTATATTATTAATAAAATTAAAGTAAAAATAATAAATCAACTTTATAAAAAGTCCCGCCTTATTATATAAAACTATACTAATAATAAAAAGGCTATAATTTTAATATAGTCCCTTATAATTTAAAGGTCTAGTTAATAGTTAATCTTAGTACTTACTCCGACCCTTATATAGACTAGTATAAAACTGTAGCTTTAAAATATTATATAAGTATATATATAATTAGAGATATAATTTAATTAAATAATCCTTATATACCTTTTAGCTTAGATTTATAATTAGTACTTAAATAATACTATTATAGTTATTAAAAGGCCTTTTTATAGTATTATAAAGGCTAGGACATACTAATAAGTAATATACTATTAGTATTTTTAAACAAAAGCTTAAAATAAGTATATTAATATATAACCCGTACCTTTTAATATTATTAATTAATAACCTAAACTTTACCCTAGTTAAAATATAAATAAATAACACCCTTAGCCTTTTAATAGATAAATTTTTAACCTATAAAATATTAAAGCTTAAAAAGGCAAACCTTATAACTAAAGTAAAAACATTTCTAACCCTAAAAAAGCTACTAATATTTAATAGTATACCTAAGGAGCATATATTATATTAATTTATTAACTTAAAGTATTATATAACCTCTCTATAGTAGCTTAATATTAGGAACCCATAGATAAGAACGTTACTATCCTTAATAAATAATTATATTAATAAATAAATAACTAATACTAAAGATTAAAATACGTTCCTTTTAACTTTAAAAAGAGTAAGCTTTTTATTTTTATAAATAGATTATTTACTAATAATATAGACCTTTTATTATAACTAGGATTTATTATTGTTTTTATAAAAATTAATTTATTAGTAATAGTATATTTAAAGTCTATAGTAATATTATTTACTATAGCTTAATAAAAAATAAGTAAGTTATAAAAAGCATCCTTACCTTAGAGATGTACACTATAACTACTAGTATTAATATAGCCTATACTATTATAACTACTCTTAGGCTTATTACTAATTACTTAAATATTCCCTTAATTTTATTTATTATATATACTAACTTTTATTTACTCTATAAGTACCTTATTAAACTAAATACTACTAAGACAAAACAACTAATAATTAATATTATAGTATTAAAGTAATTCTATAAGTACTAAAAACTTTAAAAAATATAATACATTACTAAACATAATAATATTACTAATAGTTTTATAAAAATAAAACTATATTATACCCTTAAGAGCTTGATTTTAATAAATAAAACTATAATTAAAATAAAAGGCTAGGTAATAAAAGGAGGATAAAAAAAGTATTTAGGCTAAAGAGATTTATAGATTTAATAAAAGAACTAAAAGTACTAAAAAATATAAAGAAATAGTAGTATTTATAATAGTAGCCGAACTTCTAGCTAAAGCCTACGGCTCTATTAAAAATAAGGCTATTTAGTTTTAAAAAAAACTAGTTAAAAAGGGATTAATTAAAAAAACTTAAAAATATTATTTTTAGGCCTTTTTAATAACCCCTTAGTTTAAAAAGATAAATAGCTTAAAGTACCTATATATAAGGCCTTAAACTATAAAAAAAATTATTAGTATAAGAATAACTATATTAGTATTAACTATAGCTCTAAGTAGTTAATAGCTATATAGTAGGGTATAAACCTAGCTTTACTATTATATAAGTATCTTAAGTCTTTACTAGAAAGGCTTGTAATCCATCTATCTTTAACCTTAATTACTAATCCTTATATTTATAATTAATTACTATTTGTTTACTCTGTGTAAACTAACATCCATATAACCTTTCTCGATGCTATGGGAGGCGCTCCTCGAGTTTTGCCATACGATGCCTTCCGCCACTTTCAAGTGAGTACTTTTTGGCAAGTGCTGCTTCCGCGGCCGGATGATGCAGGTTAATTCTCGAACAAGCTAACTTTGATTCGTAGACTCTGCAGGCATTCATCAAGGGGGAGTTCAGTCATGTTCCTCTTATTGCTCAAAAGAGATACATCGTCTTCGATGAAAATGACCGCGCCCTCACCGAAAGCAACTGGCGCGAGACGATAACTCCGGGGAGCAAGATCGCCATGTCCGCCATCCTTAGAACCATGCGGAGCCGAGATACGATGATCAAGTCTCTCGAGTGCCCCAACAAGTTTTGCCGACGCCCTAAGCTGCTTCAGGTTTCCAAGGGTTGGTTGAAATGGTACGTTGAACATGAAGTCCATGTTGGCAAATAAATAATTCTAACACCAACACGAAAAGCTCTCACTGCGGAAAGCAATACTTCATCGGTTCCTTCGAATCTCGCGAAAGTCAGGCCATTAGACCCAATCTACGACCGCTACCCAAACCTCCGAAGCAAATTGGTCCACAAGCACCCGCCAGACAACACACAAGCTTGCGCTCTGGTCCCTCACAAGATCCACCCGATGGTGTCGACGAGTCTGATGAGTCCATCTTCAGGACATTACGCATGCAGGCTAGCGAGCTCGAGGAGGATGATGAGACCTCAGTCTTCGTGCGCGTTCTCCCTGACTTTGACGACATGTGGTCCGCGCTGGCTCGTATAAACCCGGACTCACCGTACGATCCCTTTGACGTCGGCCACGTACGGGACAAGTTCCCCAGACTGCCGGGAGAACATGCGATCCGACTCGGAAAAGCCAACAGTGTAAGGCGACGCGTTCTCCGACACTGGCGAGAAAGGCAAAGGAAATTTGCAAGCTCGACCGTTGCTGTACAAGGAGAAAACTCGCCCGAGTCAGGTCATGAGTTATTCAACGGCCTCTCCATTATCGAAATGATCAGAGGAGTTCGAACAAACGAAGCAGCCAAAGCCCCGAGATCTTCCCTCCTCCTTCGTGCTTCGAACCCCTCTAGCAATTACGCTCGTCCCAAGCTTGGTTGGGCCAAGGAGCACTACTCACAGTTTCGCCATAACAAGCAATGTCCCCTGTGTCAAAACATGCTTCATGATATATCCACTTTTCGCAGGTAACATACATCCTTCAAATTGCTCTACTTTATAACAAGCTGACACATCCATTTCTTTCAGTTTCAGAAGAAACACGATGAATGATCTTAGACCTTACATATGCATGCATGCAGATTGTCTGAGCACGACACAATTCTTTTCCGAAAGACATGAGTGGGAAGAACACAACTCGCAAACTCACGATGGCCACATTTTTCCAACAAACTTTGGTACACATGAAAAATGCCCTATTTGTTTCGAGTACATAGCCCGTTTTTATCCGCAAACCGGTTTGGACCCAGACAGACTGTTCGTGAGACACATCGGGCGCCACATGATGGAAATTGCCCTGTTTACAGTCCCCCGGCAGCATAGCCCACCAGGCTCGATTGATGGAGGTTCAGATTCCAGATCCGGCGAACCGGGATATAGCGACATAGGTCCCGAGCCAAGTCTCTCAAATCTCTCTTTTGTTTCAGACCCTGATGAATTGGAGCAGTGGAGGGGGGGGAGAGCTTAAACGGAATGCATTCTTCAGCAGTATTCAATACAAGCAGCTAAGGAAGATAACAGTAGAACTTGTCACGTAGTTACGTACTATTGGAAGTAGTCTGGATCTCAGTAGTATTACTGAAACTCCCGTTCATCAGGTATTGATGGGGAAACAATTGAGAGAAAGCAAGAGAACCCCCCCCCCCCCCAAGCCAACTGGTTTAACAGCCGGCGGCATCTTGTGGTTTATACTACGGCGTACCTGCCTGATCCCATAGAACGTGTAATATAAGGCTCTCCGACTTCTTCATACCCGGCTTTATTCACATATAATGGAGGGGGTTGCCACTGGCCTCCTTTCTAATACATAACCTTAGGTCGTCCTTCTTCACCCTCGCAACCACCTATCAGAGCGACTTTAGACGCATGCCAGGTGCCGTTATCTATAAGAATCTTAACCTGTTGGAAAGCACCTCCCACGTGGGAAGTGAACCACCAACTCTGATGTATCGTGTAAACGCCGAAGTGTCCAATACTGTCCTATTGCACAGCCACCTCAACGTTCATGCCGTAGATACCGGCGATCAGTAATCATCCCACTTCTCACCCGGGGTCATTAGCGACGACTCCGATCCCGATGGGTTTTCACCGGTCCCATCGAGCGCCGGGTGACCTCGAAAAAAATGCCGATAGTGGAGAAAAGGACCCGAATTAAAAGGCTTTTAGCATGTTTGAGGCTAACTGACGCTCCACGAGGCTCCATGAGACACCACTTCATCGGCTCCGACCTTCCCCAACTGGAACATTGTGCGAAACTTTCCAAGTAACTGAGTTGCATCATATTTCGCCTCAACCATACTTATAAACATATATTTACCATGTTGAAACTGTCCAGAATTTACTGGTGTTGGTAGCTTTTCATGCGCTGAACATTATCTTCCCGCATAATCTCTAAGATGCATCGTCACAATCTCCTTTCGCTCATCACCCTCGGCATGGCAACAGGCTCGTTGGCTCAGTATGCCTCCTCCACGGTGACGCTCGACCCAACATACCGCACGGTCCCGCCGCCCCATGGCGACTACCCCCAAGACCCGGACCACATCCGGGTTGTTTCAACCATTCTCTTGGCCGTTTGCCTCACCTTCGTCGGCATCGGCCTCCGGGAGAGCAGGCGCTGGAACTCGACCGTGCCGGCCGCCCTGGCCATCGGCTCCGGCTCGTTCGTCCTGACCGAGGCGCTCAACTGCTACCTGGGCAACGTCTACTGGACCACGTCCGGCGACCCGGGAGACGTCGTCTTCACGCTGCTGGGGCGCGACTTCGAGACGTACGTCTGCATCATCTGGTGGTCCTTCGCCGTCGTCGTCAGCGGCGTCGTCTTCGGCGCGCTGAGGCGCGGCGTCGCGACGGGCACGCTGTGGTCCCTCCTCGCCTTCGCGGCCTTTCTCGACTTCGTCCTCGAGGAGTGCCTGCTCACGTACGGCGGCATCTACGCCTACTACGGCCACCAGCCGCTCGTCTTCAACATCTTCCCCTGCTGGTGGGCCTTCTGCAACGTCTCGAGCATCTTCGTCGGCACGTCTATCGCGTACAGGTACCGCCGCGTGCTCGAGGGGTGGGGGGGCTGCCTCGTCCCCGTGCTGATGCCGATCTGCTACGTTGGCCCGCAGGTGCTCGCGGGTCTGCCTACGATGTACGCGCTCCAGGCGGACTGGGCTCCGTTCGCCACGCAGCTTTGCGGCGTCGCTACGTGCGTTCTGGCGGTGGTTCAGGCCGCTGTCGTGATGGACACTGTCTTGTTGCGCGACCCGATGAGCTGCGGTGAAGTTGGCCGGGAGGCCAAGTCTCAAAAGGCCCATCAGAAACTGTCCTGAGAGATGGGGATGAGTAGCCGGGTTTGCCCGCGCATATGGCTCTCACGTCGTTCACGAAGGGGTGTTCGCCAGGCGTCTAGTCGTGCTTGCGCACAAGTCTGGGTGCTGTTATGCGGCGTTGCTGAGCTGAATAAAAAGGTGGATGGGTTCTGGCACTATCCTTGGCCGATCAAATGGGGAATTTACGTGTCGTCGACGCACAAGTCGAGTATGAACTCGGGCCATTCAAATATTTGGTCAACTGTTGAGTTAAGGGGGTCATAGGTGTAGCCAGGACGACAGAATATCGGCTGTCAAGCAAGACGGCCGCAGAGCCTATCTGACATTACCCTACATATTATTGAAATAGAAACTAGGGTCTCAGTGTCATAGTTAACCTGCTGTATATCCAAGCCACATTGACTTAGGTCCTGAGTTGGGCTCTGAAGCTGTGTATCTTTTCAACTCAAGCACATCCTTGGTACCATCGTCCAATCTGACTTGAATGAGGATGATGTGTAGGTTCAATTTGAAGTTGTGGGAAATTTTATGACCCCAATTCGATACCAAAATCACCGTCCGCGATGGCCCCAAACGACAAATGACCAAAGAGCCCCTGAGGTAAGACATCACAGAGATCCAAACGATGCCCTTCGTCCCCCGTCTTTCCAACCTCGGGGACGAATCCCGGCCAACACCGACAACTACCCCCATAACGAGCATACGCACCTCCGCCCTACCACGCCAACTCCTTCTTTTCACCGCCGCCGCAGCCCCCCTCGACATCGCCCACGGCCTGCGGCTTCTGCCACTCGTAGATCCCGCCCCTCTTGTCGAACGCGCTCTTGTCCCACGCGACCTGCCGCATGGCCTTCTTCACGCCGACGTCGAGCAGCGAGTCGCTCTTCCTCATCGGCCCGTCGCCCTTGTCGAGGAACCGCAGCCGCTCGTCCAGCAGCAGGTAGCTCCCGGCCATGGTCTTGTTGTCCTCGGGCACGTAGCAGGGGAGGTGTTCGTGGCGCCCGCAGAAGGTCCGCCACTGCTCGTCCGAGATGAGGAAGCCGCGGGCGTCGCGCACGCGCGTGTCGTCCTCGTTCTCGCCCTCGACGATGAGGCACTGGAACACCTTCCACCGGAAGGGCGCGAGCCGCGCGACCTGTTCCGCCATGTCCTCGTCCCAGTTGTGGATATTTACCACGGTGTTGAGCTTGAACATGATGTTGTAATCCCGGCACCACTGTGAGATGCGGAACACCTGCGCGATGTGCTCGCCGTCGGCCTGGCCGCTCTGCCCGCGGCCGATGGCCCTGTTGGTCTCCTGGACGAAGGAGTCGCACGAGATGGCCAGGATGTCGAAATACCGGCCGTACTCGCGGAGGAACCTCTCCTGGACCTTGCTCCCGTTGCTGACGATGCTGATGCTCTCGACGCCCAGGTCCTCCTTGCAGTACCGCATCAGCTCGCCGAGGAACCGGGGGTGCAGGAAGGGCTCGCCGCCGGCGATGTTGAGCTTGCGCATGCCGGCCTCCTTCAGGAGGCGCATGCCGCGCTTGGCGTCGTCCAGGGGCAGAATGTAGCCCGAGGTGTTGGTGTGGAAGCAGAACCCGCAGGCGTAGTTGCACTCGCGGGACGGGAAGTAGTTGACGGAGACGGGGGCGTCCGGGTCTTCGACTGCCGGCGGCGGCGGCGGCAGCCTTGTCTTCTCGGGAGCTGGACCATCCTGGACGCGGGCGTTGGTAGATGTCTCGGCGCGGCGGCGGCGTGAGAAGTAGGCTGCCGCCGCCACCCACGGAATGACCGCGAGGAAGATAACGTACGGAGTGGCTGCGACTAGCGCCCGTGCCGCTTCGACAAAAGATGTTAGGATTCCCATGCTGGCGAGACGTGTTACGGAAGAGCTTGGAGTCGTATTAGTCCCAGAGATAGGTAAGGTTGGTAGATAGAGCGATGAACAGAGCTAGCAAAGAAGCATACTGAATGTGAATCTGTCTGAATATTCAAGACATTGGAGAAGAATTGCTGAGCTAGAGTTCAAGGCTGTGCGCACGCGGGTTATCTCTATCCAAACCCAAACCCCTCTCCTGCGAAAAGTGTCTGTATCCGATAGGTGATAGGTAGGTATTGGGTGACATCCCCCGCCGGCCTTTCACGTGACGATTCGAGGTGTAACCTAGCGGACGGGAATCTCAGCGACAACGGTGATCCCTGGATATGCCTAGCCGGTGTCACTACACCTTGGGGAACCTCGCG
Organism: Colletotrichum brevisporum; assembly: GCA_030770045.1. Classification (NCBI taxonomy): domain Eukaryota; kingdom Fungi; phylum Ascomycota; class Sordariomycetes; order Glomerellales; family Glomerellaceae; genus Colletotrichum; species Colletotrichum brevisporum. The sequence continues at coordinate 8,418,119 of JAUGSI010000001.1, read as the reverse complement.
CCTCCTCACAATTCGAGTTCGGCCCAGTATACGGCGCGCAAAGCGGTCCCGTCGTGGCCATGAACGACCACGTCTCCCCGAAAAGGCGCAAGTTCGCCGTGATATTCGTCCTCGGTTCGTCCCTCCTCACCATGCCAGCACAAACGCACACCTGCTAACCATTGACACGCAGGCGCACCCGGGTCAGGCAAAGGCACCATCTGCACCTTCCTGGCCCGCAAGCACAACCTCCTCCACTTCTCCGTCGGGGACGGCCTGCGCGCCTGGATGGCGGCGAATCCGGACGCGCCCCTCGCGGCCACGATCCAGGACAGGCTCGACCACCAGGGCTTCCTCACGTCCGCAGAGCTGAACCCGTTCCTGGGCCTCGCCATCGAGGACGCGGTGCAGCGGGAGGACCTGAAGGGAATCCTGATCGACGGCTTCCCGAGGTGCGAGGAGCAGCTCGACTCGTGGGCGGCGGGGTGGCCTTTTCAAGAGCGGCTTCCTTTGGTACGTCGTTCAACGAAGTTTCTGTGCGCAAGAGGGCTCCCAAAAGGGGTTTGTTGACTCAAATGTAGGAAGGTAGCGCAAAGCCCGACGTCGTCTTGTTACTCGACGTGAAGAGAGAGAACGCCGAGGCGAGGTACCTCGCGCGGGGCCGCGATCGCAACGACAGTGCGGAGAAGTTCACGAAGCGGTTCACCGAGTACCTTCAGGAGGGGCCACCTGTTGAACGACACTATCGGGAGGCAGGACTTCTGATCAACGTGGGTCGCCCCACTTATGACTATGAATGTAGCTGACAGTTACTAACAAACTTGCAGATTGATAATAATGGGACCAAAGAGGAAAACATCGCAAGAGTAGAGAAGACGCTGGAGGGAAGCGCTCTATGGAACAGCGCAGTGGTTGACCAGGATACAGAGTCGTGCTTCGTCATATGAGCAAACTGCAGCTAGGTTCTCCATCGTATCGTCTCTATCAGCGCCTCTCTCATATGTCTTGAGTATGTAGCCCAGCAAATAAGCACCTTCAGCAGTGAAACTAGCAATCGTCGTGTCCACAAATCCATCAACATCGCTCAAAAACACGGTATAAGCCTTTCAAATCCGCAACCTCTAGCACCGCAGCCTTCATCAGCGACGTCGTTGCGACCAGTCTCGCCTTGAAGGCGGGGAAAAACACGTGTTCCACAGCCCAGCGTACATTTCTGCGACGCTGCGCTAGCTGTTCGTCCATATCCTTATCCTCGTCCTCCTCGTTCTCCCCGCCAATCGTGGGTGGCAACTGCTCCGGCACGTAGAAAGATGCAAGCTCCTTGAGAAAGGTGTCGAAGCATGGCTTCTCCTCCGTCCAGTCGACGCAGGGTCCAAGACGTAGCAAGAACCGGGGCAGCTTGGCCATGGCAGGAGTGTAGCCCTTGATCAGGAGGGGAATGGAAAGGAGCTCGCCTGCGGGCGAAACCTCGAGAGAGAAATACTCGGTGATCATTTCGCGTCGCTCGATCAGCTGTTCGGCGACCTTCTCAACGACTACTTCAACGTCAAAGTCTTCATCCGGTGATTCAATGTCGTCCTTCTCCACCTGGGCCCCGATGCGTAGGACCTCCCGCAGATCGAGCGGCGGGGTGAAACGGATCGTGCCAAAGTTTCCAAACTCGGTGAGGCCGACTTGATAGCAATATTCATAGCAGGCGCGGCCATAGTCAATCAGGTACAGCTTGACTCCGCCCTGGATAGCAGCCAAGCGGCGGCGTTCGTCGACGATGCCGACAAAAGTGTGGTTGGTGAATATTTCGGTGAGGTCATTGTGCATGTCTGCCCTGACCTCAGCACGAAGCTCCTTGACGCTAGTAAGCCTCATGGGCACGTAGGGTCTGTCCACCGTCTCGTATTGGATGTTCTCCGAGGCGGACAAAGTATTTTCGTCGGTAGCCGGCGAGGATTTCGAAGGCGTTGCTGCAGTGGCGGCGGGCAGCATACTGGTGATCTTGCGCAGGCTCGTGTCGGTACGGACGAGATTATTAGAGTTCCTCCGAGGACGTTTGGGGCCTGGCGTTTCCCTCGCCGGTGTCGCCGGTGTGCCCTCAGTGTCTAGCTGAGGGGAGCTGTCCATCATCTGGCTCCCTGGCAGCAGGCTTTGTGTCATGAAAGTGCGACTCGCGTCGACCTCTCCCAGCTTTGACCTGATGTGCTCGCATACGGACTGGATGATGTCGTCCTCGTTGAGGAAATGGACCTCCCGCTTCGTTGGGTGGACGTTGACATCCACGCGTGAAGGGTCAATCTCCAAGCTCAGGTAGATGAAGGGGCGGCCGCCTTTGGGGAGGAAGGTGGCGTACAGCTGGTCGAGGGCCTTCCTGATGCTGGCCGATTCAACAGAGCGGTGATTGATGAACAGGAGCAGCGTAGTCTTCTTGATGTGATAGTTGGCATTCGTTGCCCAACCCTCTGCCTTGAAACCCCAGCGTTCTTCAGACGTGGAAAACTGCATCAGCTCGTTGGCGACGCTGGATCCGTAGAGCTGACGAATGCGATCGACCTCGGTCGCAGTGGCTTGTATGGAAATACTTGTGCCCGACTCGCCATGCTTCTTACACGAGAAGGCCACGCCGCTACGGTGGATGGCATAGCGGCCGACGACGTCGATGATCTTGTTGTACTCTTCCGCAGGGGATCTGAATGCCCGCCGACGAGTCGGTATGTTGAAGAACAGGTCTTCGACACTGATCTGGGTACCCTGGCGGCCAGCAACGACCTTCGGCTCGGCGCTCTGGCCAGGCTTTGCCGGTGTGAGCTTGCCTTGGAGGTAATGTGCGCGCCATGCATTTTCGGAATCCTTGGTCTTGGTGGTGACGGTAAGATGCGCAATGTGGCTGATACTAGCCAACGCTTCGCCCCGAAATCCGTACGTGGCAATGGAGGTGAGGTCCTCGAACGTAGTGATTTTGGAGGTAGTATGACGCTCACAAAGAATCGCGAGGTCGTCTTTCTGAGGGGAGAGTCAGAGCCAGGACGATGTGATGCAGAGGCTTGAGACATGTGCGGCTTGCTTACTTGAATGCCCGAACCATTGTCGGTGATTTGGAGGAGCTTGAGGCCGCCCTCCTTGACGAGGACCTCTATGGAAGTCGCTCCCGCGTCGACCGAGTTCTCGATTAACTCCTTCAGGGCATGAACTGGGGCGACGATGATTTCTCCTGCTGCGATCTTGCTGACCACATCCTCGTCCAGGGCCTAGTCGCTGGTCAGATACGACAGATCGGGCGAGGTAAGAAGTGCGACTGACTCTGATTCGACGGGGCAGGCGAGGGTTCTCAAGCTCTTCGTCTGCTTTGCGCTTGGATCCCACGGGAGGGTCGACCTCCATGGCATCGGCCATCTTCCTGAGGGCCCTAAGACGAGGGCTGTTGTCGGTGGGGTACCTAGTTGGAGAGGCGAGCAAACGAGACGAGGGTTCGATGGCCCTGCACTGTCGCCTCGGTGAAGACGATTCGAACGACGGGCCAAGGAAAGATGCAATCAACGGACGTGGATCAGGTCGTGGTGGTCGTGGTCGTTGTCGGATCCACCTGCCGTTCACGACAGGAACTGGAGAGAAAGACGGGAGACGGCCTAGGTAGGCTTGTACGGATACCTAGGTACCTAGGCTTTGGCGCCTGTGGTCGTGACTGCCACTATGACGATCTTCTTAGGCGCGTAACCGACGCGACACGGGTCTGATTATGTCAGCATCCACTTTATCTCTCCAGCACCTACAGATTAAGTACCTAGGTACCTAGATGCCCCAGAATGCCTGTCCCTCCTGCTAGGTTGCCTGATTGCCTCGATGCTTCACCAAAAACACAACAGCTCTCCACCACGATGTCGTGCTTCTTCTCTCTTTGATGCCCCAGAAATATGGGTTCTCGCTCTGGCCGATCGTCACATCACGTCACGTCACGTCGCGACCTCTTCAGCCGCCCTCATTCTGTCAGAATTCAACTTGGTTGCGATACCGAAAGGCTCTTCTCCAACCACAGCCATGGACTCTCTACACCATCTATCGGCATTGGGCCAGTGACTGATTATGCACCCCTGGACGGCCCTGCCGCGAATGCAACATCCCGCATCGCTGCTGATATGCTAGGCTGCTCCTTCTCACGGCAGATATGCCAATGAGAATGGCCTTGATTCTCTCCTTCCTCTCTGTCTTGTCAGCCTCACCAGCAAAAAACGACAGGTCGAGATCAAAGTGTGCCTCAGGATTTTGCCAAAGCCACCACCATGGACATCACTTCGAGGCTATGGCAACCAACCCTGTCAACCACACTACATTTTCGAGGACAAACCCCGCCAACGACATCATCTGTACCCAAACTGCCGATTCGATGTGGCATTTGAAAGAAGCAATCTGCATTGCATTTCGCCATGCTGAGAGGGAGCCGGCACATGCACGTCGAGCTGCTGGCCTCGTGATTCACATTACTAGTGGCGAGGCATTCTGGGTGTCGGCGCCTCGCATGAAGTCGACAAACAGGGCATCGCGTCTTCCCACACGGGCCCTGGTGGCGCTCTCCGTCACAGACAGTCAGACACACCACACTGTCAAATTGTCTGTCTCGGTCCCAGCCGTGCGCCTATTTAGACTCTGGCTGCTGTGAACTCGCTTGCGCCAACTGTCCCGACGGCTTGCAAACAAAATCTCGACTTCATCGACACATCTTGTGCTATACCCAGACTGCTACACTACAATCCGAGCCATCGACTCAGCACTAACACATCACCCCGTCAAGCCTATCTATCACTCCATCCATGTGCGAGGACGGAAAGTCAGAGAGCACCGCGGGCGCTGGCCTGGGCTCGTCTCGCGTCCACCCACCGAGTACCGGGTGAGTCCTTGAAGCCAATCCCTGAAATCAATCGGGTCCACTGATGAGCGTCGCGTCTGACTGCGGATCAATTGCAAGTGGACGGAGCTCCAGACTGTCCACGCCGGATATCGTTCTTCTGGACCCGGACTTTGCCCCCGGCCGCCGTGTTACCCGCGGCCTTCTCGCAGATGCCCTGATGGATATGCGCATCCCATCCCGAGCGACGCCTTCGCCCCGACCTGGCAAGAAGCGACGGATTGAAGACGTCTTCGAGGACAATACGCCGCCCTCGCCCGACAAGCTACAGCGCGAGCTGGACCAGCAACACGAAGAAGCGAGAAAGGCTGGAAGACCCTCGGCCCCCGTCCCCGCCCAGGACGCCGAGGAAGTTGAAGAAGCCCGAGGCCAGGATTCCAAGCGACAGAAGAGGCTGGCTATCCGAGGCGGCAACCCTGGTCGTGCAAACCCGACACCGACACCGACACCGACACCGACACCGACACCCGGGGGTCACCAGAATGGCAAAAGCAACGGAAACGCCAGCGGACATGGCTCTGCCTCGACGTCGACTCCGAGCCCAGAACGTTCAGCTGGGTGAGAGACTAAGGACCGTTGGCGTCCACATAGCCCCTTCTCTTGGATGATGCGATTGTCGCAACGCACGACTTACCGTCCAACGCCCACCGGCAACGCAGCATCGCCCCTCTCTTATCAAGCTCTGCTGGGAGGTCATAGGGCGGCGTACTTGGCCCCCAACATGGGTCGTGAGCTCGCGTGTCTCATCGTCGTCCGCAGCTGGGGGGGAGCCACTGCCCACTATTCCTCAACAAGACTCACCAGCGACGCAGCATCGGAGGAGACCCTCCTTCATCTCGTTGACGACAGCAGCCCAGCACGCAGAAACGCTCCGACTTGAAGTTCTTCTGGTACTGGGAATGCAATAGCGCATGCCACTGCGTGCAAAGCCAACCCACGTGTGCAGCTTAGCGGCCGGCACCGTCACTACCCGGGGCGCGCCCCTCTGTCAATTTCCCTTCATCCCGGCAAACGAGTGGCCATAGCCCATGGGACCTGTTCGCCATGCAAGGTCCGTTTCGAAACAACCTTAACAACAGTCCTTGGGAACGTCGAACGGCGAGGACCCTACCCTGCCCTAACCGCCAAACGTGATAGCGAAGGACAGGCTCCCTTCGCGACGACCTCACAATCAGTCTAGCGCTCTTGGGAAACGTCCAACGGCGCAAGTCCAGAAGTAGTCACCATGGTGAAGATCGTTCGCCCGCGCCTCATTTGTTTCAGGTCGCCCAGCCCATTTTGCCTTTTTCAGCACATTTTCTATTCCATTGCACCCTCCCGGACCTGTTTAGATCATGCGCGTTTCCTTCTGCCTCTTCTCATATGCTTGCTTTCCTCACTCAATCAAGCCACGACTTCGTGTTTGCCGTCGGCCCCTGCCCGGAATAGCAAATAGACAAATCTAAACCCCTGTCGCGTTTGTCCGTTTCCAGCAACCCGCATCCACCACACTTCCCAATGTGTCTGTCAGCGTTTCAACTGTGGCCTCCAGCACTCTGGCCTCCGTTGCTCGGACGAATGCGAACTTTGCGGTGCGCGTTCCTCCCCCGAGTTCTCAGTCTCCTGCCTCTATCGCCGTTCATACTTCTTTTCCCCCACGCCTACGACCACAAGAGCAGCAGAAAACCGCACCTCTCGGACGCATCACCACGGTTCTACTGGAGCGAAATGGCATCTTCAAGGGGATTGCCGAATTCAGAAATGACAAGCGCCCGCCATGCATGCACAATGACAGAACGAAAACTCTTCGGGCCACAGAATGGACTGCCCGTCTCCGTCTCGGAGATTTTCCCAACCGCAACGAGCTCGTCCCCTGCAATCTTCATCCCATCCCCCTGGCTGGTGCCTTTGCGAAGGACCCCACGCACGCCGCTAGGTCCGTTTTGTTTCGTTTCGTTTCCCCCTTCGTTTTCCAATGCCTACTTTCGGTTGGCTCTGGGGTAATGAGCAGAGAGAGAGAGAGAGGCATGGGATGGGAAACGTTTGACCTCTCCAGACCACAAGAGAGACACCGTTCGCTGCTGCCCATTCTTCTTCTTCGTCTGCGCACGTCTGCTTCCTCCGGTCCCCAGTCTGCTCTCCCCTGAACATTGCATCTTCTTTGCTCAACCTCTCATCTCAAGAGTCCCGCTCATTTCACCACGCCTGTTTGTTGGGAAAGGTTGCCCACATCACGACAGGCCGAGGAGAGGAACGATCTGCGGTCGACGTTCGTCGTTGCTCACGCCGCACCACTACACCATCTCACAGCAAGCAAGCAACAACCCAAGGCCCAAGGGACACGACAGACAATAGGGAAACACAAGAAGCCTTCTTTTGCTGTGCGCCGGAAACACAGAATCAGCCAGAAAAGACGACCCGGACCATTGACATGATCCAGGAAGCCGAACATCGCTAGAAAGCAACCTCTATTTTCCGAGAAAAACTCCCGATCCAACTACAGGCCTTGCTTTTTTCCTCCCCCTTCTCCCCTCACCGTTTCCGTACGCCCCTCTCTCCCCCTCTCTTTCTGTCCATCTTTTTCTCAGCAAAATTCGCCCCGTCGCCCCCTCGTCTCGCTTCCATCTGTTAAGATCATGGATGTGTCTAAATGGTTCGTCGGCAACAAGACGGAAGTCAGGGCGGCGCCAAAAGAAACCCACACACACAAAGTCCAATACCAGACCCGGACTATACCTTCGAATGCGGATGCAACTCGAACTAAGGGCTTGGTGACCCAAGGGCCACGCGAAATGACACACACACCCATCCATCCATTCATCCACCGGCAGCGCACCATCTGTCTGCACTTGCTTGCCAACCTGCGTCTGCGGGCCTGAGAGGGGGGAGAGCGGCGCACGCACGCCGATGGGTACATTAGACGCACGCATCCGCATCCGCCCGGCTGCCCGGCTGGGCGCCTCACCGGATGGGGGATGGATGGGAGTCCCCCTCCCCCCGGTCTTTGCAGAGTGACTGCAGACGACGACCTGACCTGCGGAGAGAGGCGCGCAGGCGATTGGTGAGTGGCTAAATCTTTGTTCGCCTCTTATGAACAAGGTGCTTTAAATTATCTACGGGCCTGCCGTCGCGGCCACTGGGGAATCTTCCTCTTCCTCTCTCTCTCTCTTTTCCCTCTGGAATCTTTTCTACTCTCCTCCCCCCTTCTCACTCTGTTTATCCCCCTCTCTCACTTTCCTTCCTGTCTATTACCGTCCTCTTTCACTTTTCACCACTCTCGTCTCTCGCCTCTTGCACAGAGGCCCGGCCTGGTTGCATTGTCCCCTCGCCGTCTCTCGTCCCGTTTCACAAGAACAGCTCGATGCCTCTGCCAAGCGGCATTACATTACAGCATTACATCCATCCACAATCCTCGACGATCCAACATGGAATGCCCTTCCACCGCGACGCCTGTGGACCTTGAGCGGCCGTCGGGATGACCTGCCCGCCGGGTTCGCTGCGGCAGACGCCATCGACGCACTGACTCTCTTCCCGGAGTGGGGCTCCACATTTCCCGGGGCTCGCGGCCGTTGAGGGATGGGCCAACTCCTTCCCCCATCACGTTGAGGGATGGGCCAACTCCTTCCCCCATCAAAAACGTCGCCCGCGCCAACCCCGCTTCCACCAGGTACTTCAGGACCTCGACTTCCTCGGCCATCCATCGCCGGAACCGTTCCAGAGCGCGGGTTTCCCCCGTCGACCTCGAGTGGTCTATCGAAAGAGCACTCACACTGGTCGAGGCGACCCCGGGTCCTGCGTACCATCGGACCGCCCCACGTCTCTTGACGTGCCAGACGACTTCGACACCATCCCTCACACGGACACCACACCATCGACATCGAGGATCAAGCTGAGGACGAGAATGCAGACTGGACAACACGCGCGGGATCGAAATGGAAAGTGTTAGCCGGCACCATGTGTGCCGGGGTGGACCCCTCTGTTCAGAACACGACAAAAACTCAGGCTCGAGGCCCGCAAGACAACGACAGGACACGCATGATGACCACCCATAACCTCTCCCTCACATCCGATTCCCACGCTCCGACAGGGGGAGGAAACAAAACAGACCACCGCCGTATTCCTACACTCTCCTAGGTCCTTGAACGGTATATGCAGAGATGAACAGCAGCCCCCAGAGAGTCGGAAAAAAGTAACAAGAACGCCCCGACATATGCCACGCCGCCCCGGTGGACGGCGGAAAGATAACACTATGTATGATGGCTGAGCCAAAAAAAGAGGAAGAAAAAAAAAGTTGGTTGTACAGGTGGTATCTCATGGCGGCTCACGACCGCCGGGGAAAACAGAACGATGGTCTTGAACATGAAGATGGGGGGGATCGAAGCGAAATCGGTATAGATACAAGAGACGGACGTACGACGCCCGTTCCGTATAGTCGAAAGCGGCCAGGAAGATCAAGCCAGGTGGTTTTGGCCCGTACGAGACTCGACCGACGATGCGACGGAGGAGGCGCCGGGCCGCGAAGCGAATCATTATGGACAACGACCGCTAGGGCGGAGGAGAAGTCATCATTCATTGAGGACGCCGCTGCTGCGGGTCTGGTTTCTCGAGCAGACCACCAATGTCGACGCGACCGGAGCGGTCATCCCTCTGCCACGAGGGCTCGGGCTGGGAGGGAGGCTGGTGCGGGCCGGCGCGGATGGGCGGCAGCTGGAACGAAGGTTGCGGCGCCCGAGTGGTCGGCGGCAGTTCGCTGCGGGGAATCTGGTAGGACGAGGGACCGACGGCATAGTCCGGTCGGCTCGGTGAGGCCGCATACGACGGCATTCCCGGGCTGACGCCGGGGCTAAGGCCCGAAGTCATGTGGGGTGGCTGCCCCGGGGACGGACGTGGCGCAAGTGCGCCGTCGCCAAACCGTGGCCTTGACGGCTCAAACGTCGCAGATACCGGCGTGTGCTGCGCGTACGCTTGCTGTGCCTGTTGTTGTTGCTGCTGATGCTGTTGCGATTGGTAGGCGTACGGCACCTCCCTAGCGTGGGGTGACGGCGACGGATATGGGTAACGGGGCGCAACGTTGAGCAGCAAGACGATGAAGTAAATCGACTCCCGCTTTGCGAGACCCATCCGGACCGAGTACGACCGAGGCTGGCCGTCGCTCGACGCGAACACGAAGAAGTCCTGACGGTCCAGCTGGAACCGCGAAACCTCGTCGGCCTCGAAGCGCAGCGACTCGAACACGCGCTCCTGCTCCTGCTTGCCGAAAATGGGGGGCAGGTAGACGGGGTCTATCCTCGCGCGCTCGTCCTGCATCTGGCGCTGGTGGCTCTGGATCTTGTCACGTTCCGACGGCAGGACGATGTCGTACAGCTTGCGGCCTCTCACGTTCGGAATGCCAATGGCATCGGCGAAGGACGGCGATGCACGGGCGATGTCTAGCTCTGTCGTCAGGAAGAGGACAGGCTCAGGGCCACCACCGCCAGCAGCGGACATGGGAGGTGCAGGGGCGTAGAAGTTCGCGTCGGCGGGCGAGGCGCGCTCGAGGTATCGAGACGCGAGGGGTTCGCTTGGTTGAGACTTTAGAACGCGATAGGATTGATTACGTCGGATGGGGTCATCGTACCCTGTGATAGGACCGCCAGAAGAGTACAGACTCAACGGCCTCCTTGCGGCGGCATCCTGGGGATGCGGATATGTCGAGGGACCGTAGCGAGCTTCTCGGTCGTCCCTGAGCCGTGGGCGGCCTCTCTTCTTGTGTTGCACATCGACGCAGGCGTCTTCCCTGCCGTTGCTCGTGCAACGCGAACATGGTCGTTGAGCTACATCGCAAGGCGCAAGTCAGCAAAACTATTTGTCCATCTCGGTCCGGGGAAAAAAAATAGTAGTTGTTGTTGCAAGTGCAAAACCGCTCACGAGTCGCAAGTGTATGACGTCTTCAACCAAGGAGCACAGAGGAGGAGAGGAGAAGAGCACTTGCTCGCCGGCCCGCGTGGCTTAGACGTGGCCCGTTACTTGCTCGTCCATCGTGTGCCGTAGCCGTTGCGTCGCACCCGACACGTCAATGACACGCCGGGCCAACCCACTTGGGTCGTCCCTCGACCCAGCCCGGCCAAGCAGCGATCGCCCGTCGAAGCCCACGCACGAACGCCTGCTCGAGGGCAGTCTCCTCCGCTTCTGTTTCAGACCTGGGACAATCGATAGCAACCACACCCCAAGCCCACTGGGCTGCCATTGGTGAGTCCTCCGTATCCCTAGCCATCGTCAAGATTTCGAGAGGGTTCGAGGTCGCTCCCTCCCGGGGGTCCCGGCTGTCACCCGCCAATCTACCAGCTCCCGGGCCGAAGTGCCGGCGAGGCGGGTCAACGGCGTACGGTACTGGCGGGGTGGGTGTGGTGGCCGGCCGACGCTGCTGGAGCGGACGTTCTTGACGAGCACGACGGCGGCGGAAGATCGGCCAAGTCCCAAAAAAGCCCACCATGCTGACTGACGGCTGACGACCCAGCTTCGCTCGTGCTCCGCACGTTCATGAGGAGGAACCGCACCGATCGAGACACGACACGGCGCTACTACCACCCACCACCACCCACAGGCTCCGACTTGACGGCTGCGCCATCCCATGGTCATGCAACCACCATCTCAACTTCCATCCGAGGTTCTGCGAATGATCCGCCCGAACGGGATCGTCTTCCCCTCAGAACCAGTCTCAGGTCGAGGGGCTGATCCCTGCGCCGTATCGGGTTGTTGCACGCTCCGGCCACCTGCTGGGTTAATGCCGCGTCTAAAATGACACCCGGAATTGCTCGACCGGTAATGATGTCAATCATCCCCCCGAGATCGCAGCTGCATGCGCCCACAGCTTGCAGCGCAGTGCCGTGTCATTGTTGCCCGGAAATTTTCCTCTCTCCAACGCACATGTCATCCGAACGGGGGGTTGCGAAAAAAATAGCAAAAAAAAAACGAGAACGAACGAGAACGAAGGAAACTTGTGGTCGGCAGTCCATACTACGTACCGTCACATCTAGAGGGGAAATCGATGTTAGCGTCACCGTATCAAGCTGCCACCGCACGTTTCACTTCGCAATGGACGAGGAAGGGGGTGGCATCATACCGAAGATGGGCTCGCTTGCAGGGCACGCAGGCTGAAGCCACATGACCCTTGGTCTTTCGTTGCGTTTTTGGAGACGTGTAGGGGGCGCTCTCCTGAGAAGGCTGGGGCATCGGTGCCCCGTAGCCGTGTTGGGACGTTGATGGAGGCGGCGGCGGCGGCGGGGCAGGGCCGGACATTTGCATGTATGGCGGCGGCGGCCGTTGTTGCAACGCCTGGCTCGCCATGTGTGCGTATGCAGACGGCGGGGGGTTTCGCATGTGGTCGTCGGGTCGAGGATATTGGTACGCCATCCTATCTGGGTGCTCAGCATGATATGGCCGGGCTTGAGGTGGTGGCAAGGACTGCTGCGACGGGTGTCCTCGCATGTCGCCTGGCTGCGTCGTCGTCGTGGGTGGCAGGCCTCCCCGATAGGCATCCTGCGGGCTGGTAGACGGGTAGCCGCCACGCGGCGGCTGCTGCTGTTGCTGTTGCTGCTGTTGTTGTCGCCCTCGGTCACCAACCTCTGGGTGTGTTTTGGACGGGAGTGGAGGAGACCCTGACATGGGCGGAGAAGGGTAAGCTCTGGGACGAGCGGGAGTCTCGGACTCTGCTCCTTGCGCTTGCGGTGATACCCAGGTCAGGTCGAGGGCGAATCGTGCCAGGTCGGATATGCCTCGGTGCTGACCGAACGAGGTGGACGACGTATCGCACTCTCTGCTTATGGCTTGCATGGATGTTGCGATGCGGCTGGATCAGGCGCCTGGGTCGAGAGCTTCCCACGTCTTCTTCCAGACGACGGCCCGGTTCCCAGACTCTTTTTCAGGCAGTTTCCAATCCGATACCTCCTGCCTATGCGGTCGATCTGATTCCAGCTGTAGCTTTGATAACCCTGAACATGTACTACCGTCGTCGAGTAATAACCGGCACGCAAGAAGACGGAAGGCCTCCTGGTGTTATTAGATGCAAAGAATTCGGCGCTGTTTCTCTTCGTCCCGTTTCCAGACCGGCTCGAGTGGTCGAAAGTGCGTATATATTCAGCTCGAAAAGGCTGGCTGGGCTGTGATGGTCAAGCACGGGGGCGTGTAGCTGAACAAAAGCCCGCGACTGGCGTTTCCGGCTCCGCAGAAATTCCAGATGGTTTAAATCGGCCGAGCTTCCCAAGTCGGAGGGAGGGGCGGATGTCACGAGGGCTTAAAAAGGTGCGATGAAACCTGTTGGGCAAGGCGAGGCGTAAAGAGATAGGCAGGCACAGGTAGAGCACGGTGGATGTCGAATCGCCGGGCTCAGATGAAGGGAACGACTGGCGGTAGTGGGGGACGTAGCGTCTCCTGCGGTGAGACGGGGACGGCGACGATGCTGCAGAGTGATACTCGCACAACAATCCTTCGGGCTCCAATGAAGCTACCTGCGGTAATGCTGGTGGATCGTCGAGCGAGGTGGTGATGCGGGCGGCTGCAGGCGGTACGACGGCGGAACCTCAGGCACGGGATGCGGAGGTAGCTAGCGCTCTGGCTGGGTAGAACACGCCTTGGAACCGTCGGAGGCCAAGGATTGTCGTCGTTCGGAACAGGTGTGAGAGAGAGAGCGAGGTGGTGAGAGAGGGAGAGAGAGGGAGGGAAAGAAAGCGAGTGTGAGAGAGGTGTGGTGTGGTGTGTGTGGGTGCGTGGGTGTTTATGTATGAGTGCCTCGAGAGGAGGAAAGGAAAGCCCAAGGAAAAAAAAGAGAGGAGAAGGTGACGAGATAAGTCTACCCCCGAACCGACACGAACGAAGTATCTCTTTTTTTTAGGGACGTCTTCTCTTCGCAGTGACCGGAGAGAAAGTAGAAGCGGAGCGTTATTTGTCGAAAAGGTCGGATGGATGTTGGAGAAAGGGACCCGTAGGCCTCTTCTCGTTTTTTTTTGTCTTTCTGTCCTTCTCCTTCGTCTGCTTTCCCTTTCTTTTTGGGAGCAAGTCGATCGGTGGCTCCCGGTCGGTTTTTGTGTGACTGGCCCAGGCGGGCGTGCTGGGCCTACGAGGGTCGAGGGGGCAATTGAGATGAAGCTAGGGTGGTTCAGGGTTGATCTGGTCGAGGGACAGGTAGGCCAGGGAAGACCCCGGTCAGCGAGTGTAGAGTGGCAGCTAATCAAGGGTAGGAGGGCTATGCCATCGCGATCCCCTGCCTGACGACAATTCTCCGCGCGTCTGTGTGTGAGAAGAGCTGCTCAGAGAGAGGGCCGGCCACACGGGAGCCGTGTGAATGAAGGCGCAAAAAGCCTGGTGTAAGGGTGTGCGCGTGGGAGCGAGAAAGAGAGTGACAGTGACAGTGACAGCGAGGCAGGAAGAGGTACGTGCGTTGTCTGTGGGCGGAGAGACAGCGGGTGGTGGTGGTGATGGTGGTGGTGGTATCCGTAAAGAGGCGTGAGAATTATGCGAGTGTGTGTGTGTGTGTGGTTCTGTGGTGGTGGTGTGTGGTGTGTGAATAGGTGGTGTGTAGGAGTCGGAGTCGAAATTGTTGGAGTAGGTAGGTAGGTCGTCTGTGAGCTGCCAGCCATGGAATACACCAGCTACAGGCTATAGCTACAGCTACAGCTACAGCTACAGCTACCAATACAGACGTCAAGCGACGACGACGACAAGCAATGAAAGAGAGAGAAAAAGGTACCCGGTGCGAAAGCGACAGCGACACGACACTCCTTAGCGACCAGAGACCGGGGGGGAAGAGAAGGAGGGAAGGAGAGGCGTGGGAGGAGGAACGTTAGGCTGGGCCCTGGGACTAATTGGTGGTAGCGACGGCAGGTACCTACCTACGCTAGGTAGAGAAGCTGGGAAGGAAGGTAAGGTGAGGTGAGGTACCTTGGAACAGGTACCCTGGCCTCCGTTCGTAGGGGCATAGGTACCTAGGTGGTAGGTCTAAGATAGGTAGGAAGCGCTGGCTGGGCCCGAGTGTTCCTGGATGGGCGAGATTAACCAGGCACGAATGAAGCCACAACGTAATAAGACAGTGGGGGAGACAAGAGTCAGTGAGGGAGCAGGAGGGAAGAGGTACCACCCCAAGGTACATCACCTACCTACCTAGGAAAGGTAGCGAAGTAAGGTACACAAGGGCACCACGCCCACGCTCTCACGCTCACGCTCACGCGGCACGCCCATCCAGATCCAGGCAGGAGAGGTGCGGAACCACGAGGTCAGGCAGAGGCAGGTACGGCCGGACGGTCGAGTACCTACAAAGTCACGGATACAGCGAGCCTGTACAATTGGGCGAGGAAGGCACGTACGTGAAGCACCTGCGTCCATGTACTGTGGGGATGTAGGTACATGACGGAACTGCGGCCACGAGCAGACCCAAATGGAAAGAGAGACAACAGCGGGCAGGGAAGCAGAGGGCAGGAGCGACCGGAACTTGGATCACCTAACGAAGAGCGAGATTGATAACGATAAGAAAAGATGGAAGAAGAGGGGGGAAGAAGAAAAAAACACATAAAACAATACATGACGTCCGTCGTTGCCGTCACCATGGCCACCGCTACCCAACACACATCGTAGCTTTAGCAGTTACGGTTGTGGTTGGCAGTTGCGGTTGAGAGCCTTGGCAGTCTACGCACACTCATGAGAAACACAGAGGCGACGTACGGATACAGTGAGCGCATTGCAGTATAGACTGCCAAATTTGATCGGGTATGCGAAGGAGGCATGGTTCAGGTGGGAGTGGACAAGGAAGGGATGGTGCACGTTGTCTCTAATGTCGGTGCCGGTAGCAGATGGCAGATGACAGGATGGGTTACGGACGCATGTGTATGTGCCTGTGTATGTGTGCGTGTGTGCGTGTGTGTGTGTATGTATGTACTTGTAGCCGGGAGCCAGGAAGAAGGGAAAGAAGACGAGCAGACATTGGCGCGCTGGTGGATGGGTGCTGCCGCAGTAGTGTAGATAGATACTATGGTAGATGGGTGGATGGATGAGGATGTGTGTGATGCGATGCGATGCGATGGATAGGCGGAATGGATGCATGACAGGCCAACATCCATCCGGGAGGGGGGTTGCCGTTAACAGTGCCTCGACAACACCACCACCATCACCACCACCATGTGCGGATACCAAACCACAGTATCCGTACAATTACTGCGTGTGTGTACGGATACATTAGTAGGTAAGCAGGTAGGGCAGTGCCTCTTCTTTCCAACGTCAAGACAAGGAGCTTTCACTGCAAACCCGGAAGCAAAAAAGCACTTGCCATACCTGCCTAGGAATAAGTACACTAGTGTTAATTGGTTCACTTTCCAGGGCAGTCCTCGGCATCTAATTACCCAAGGTCAGCATGCGTGTAATACTCGATAGCATTAGTGAGCAAACCATGGCGAGAGCTTCGGGGATCGTGGCAGAGCCCGGGCTCAAGCCAACAACAGCCAGCCAGCAAAAAGCAAGTTGCTGTCGCCTGTTGCTACTACTGCTACTTTATTAGTGTCCTTTAGCACTGCTCGTGGTAATAACGGTGGTGGGTGGCGGCCCAGGGTCCAGGGGAGGGGGAAAAGGGCAGATGAGCGGACGTGGGTGGGTGGGACGGCGGGGGGGACATTGGCATGGGGGCAGAAGAAGAAGCAGAAGCAGAAGGGTGCGGTAATACACTGTAGGGAGGGTGTGTTTTCAAAGGGTGTGACCCCATCAAGCCTGATGGGGTCGAAAGAAGGTTGTGGGATGTGTGGAGAGGCGAGCGGAGGGATCGACCTGCGAGCGCAACAGAGAGATGAGATGACGGGTCTGACTTCGCACAAGGCATTGGATGAAAGGGGAAGCCGTCCAACACCTTTTGAGCTGGAAGGGCAAGGCGAGGCAAGGTAAGGCGAGTGAGAGTGAGGTGATGCAGACAAATGGGACGGATATCCGTAGGGCAACAGGAAAGTTGTAACAAAATGTACTTGGGTTATGGTTAAGTATCTTCTAGTATTAGCAGGACGTGTTCGGAGAGGTAGGTACGGATACAATGGAACATGAGGCAAGGGGTCCAGATTCGTAGGTACGGCACGGAATACTTACCATGCTGCTACCTGTGCATCCGTACTATGCAATACCACGTACGGATACAGTATTAATGCCCTGGCTTGACCAAGTTGAAGTGCCAGGTGCTCCGCAAAAGAATGGATGAATTGCTGAGGTAAGGCAAGGATCGTGAAGTACTATGCAATAGCTGGCCCGCATACTTGGTACCTACACAGTAGCGCATCCGCAGAGAACAGCGCCACAGGCACGGGCACGGGCAGGGAACGGATACCTTACCCTTAATGTACGGTTTACCTAGGTGGGTACGTATCCCCTATCCGTACATAATACGCTACCCATAGCGATAACACGGATAGTCGAAGTGTGCACACTACAATAGTAGGTTGTAATATCGAGAGCCACGGGCGAATTCGACCTCGACCTCGACCTCGACCTCGACCTCGACCTCGGGGGCGTGCAGCTGGCTCGCAGCGTGCACGCGCGCGGTGCACCCGTGGGTGTCTGTGTCTGAAAACGGTGGCACGGTATCCATAGTGCTCTTGCAATGTACGGTACCGTACCTCGCCAAAGCCAGACGGCACGTTGCGCCCTGGCGCATGGCCGGGAGATGGAGGCGCATAGGAATGTGGGCGCCGACGTGGATGGTATGTCAGGCGGCGCGGGATCCCAGGCCGAGGCCGGGCGTCGGGACGGGCGGGTGTTTTCGTGATGTGATATCCGTAGTAATCGTAGCGTAGGTAGGTCGTATTCTGCCTTGCCTCACCACCACGAACACGGTCCACAAGAGACGAGAGCCTAGACGCGGCTCGAGAACAACCCTCATGCCCGCCGGACGCTACAGTGTATTCCGTAGATAGTCCACATGGGTATGGACAGGCACCCCCAAGACCCTGTATAGTCACATAGTGAACTATTGGCAGCCGCGCCTCCCCTCGAGTCACGACAATGACATGTGCACCTCCGGGTACCATGTCTCGGGTCCTACCCGTGCCCGTGCCCGTGCCTGTGCCTGTGCCTGTGGCCCTGTGCCTGAGCCTGGGTTGAGGAACCCGCTTGTACGCAACCGCAGCCGCGATGCGATGCGATGCGGTGCAGGGCCAGCGGCAAGGTGCGAGAGAGGGGAGGCATGCCATGTCGACGGGGCTCGAGAGATTGCAGCCCAGACCAGTCCCGACGCAGCCTATCCGAAATGTCCTGCTCGGTATGAACGTGTCCCGAAAGGGATAGGAGGCCCCATCTGGGCGACGACGTCGAGAGTCAAGGTCACCGTCTGAAGCCACAGCCAGCCGATGGAGATGCGGACGGGACCACCACGAACAAGACCAGCATGCGCCCGGCTGCTCTGGCAAGGGTGGCCCTTCTTGCACCTGGTCGACGCCGAGAATGACGGTCAGAAATAGCCCGAAGGTCCATTTGTGGCTGACGGGCAGGCCGGACGGGCAAGGCGAACAAACGAGCAGGGAGAGATGGGGCTGGAGGCGGAATGGAGATGCAGACAGAGGCGGAAATGGACCTGTTGGAGGCTGGAGCCAGGTAGCACTACAGTACCTGCAGAGTGAGCAGAAAAAAGTGAAGATCGTGTAGCTGAGCTGGGACCGAGGCTTAGAGCTGGAGCCTCGAGTATCTGGAGAGTAGAGAGAGCCCAGCCTCAGGCTGGAGAGCGAGATGGGGAAGACGAGGGACGGAAGGAAAGAGGAGACGAGAGACATGGACCAGGGTCGGTCCAACGTCGTTGGCGTAGCATTGCTTTCGTAGCTATTGCCGTCGCTGTCACCGTTGCCGTCCGCTCGTCCGCCCGTCCGTCTGGGTGAACTTGACCTCACTTGATCGAGTGAGCATCTTGAGTCTCGACTTATGAGTCCTCGACTTGTACGGAGTAGTAAAGGGTGGAGGTGATAGTGAGACTCGAAGTCTTCCCAGACAAGATGGAAGGACGTGCGCATGTGAGACCGAGATTGACGAAGCTGTCAAGCCCAATAAGACGCGGACGTACCGCACAATCGTGATACATGTTCCGTCGTAGCAGCTTTGCGTGCGCTCCACGTACCTTAAGCTGGCAGGTACTTCGTGACGGATAGACGCGGGTAGGACCGTTGGATGTTCGCCAACCCCAACTGGCAACCCTGCATTATGGTAAGTTGCCGTGCAGTAGGTTCTGGGCGGTGTCGCAAATGCGGTAGAGGCAACTACCCTTCCTTGCCCGCCGTTCGGTGTCTGGCTATCGAGCTGAGAGGTAATCCGGAGTGCCCGTCCGAGGCTGAAGTACATAGTAGTATCCGTACTATGGAGCAGTATCTCGAGCCTTCAGCCTCCGTGCCTGGGGTTGTTCGTTGCACCGAGATCCGTGTGCTCGGGCATGCCCACTGCCATTTTATTCCACGTCCGAGTCCCGGAAACCCTTCCGAGAGGGTGCAATGTATGCGACGGTCGGACAGCGCTTGCACTGACTTGACTAAGAATTTGTCGAAACTCGGTCGGTCATGTGTACTGTAGATATTTGGCAAGACGTGGTGGCAGGCATGTTCAACGAACACCACCACCACTACCACTGCCACAGCTGCATGAGAGAGCCACGCAGACAGACACCACACCTTACCCTGCCTTAGTACGGCACCGGGGCTGGGGGCTTGGGGCCTTGACTAAGGCATCTCGCCCGAGACGGAAGTGACCAACAGCTCGCCCTGCTGCAGCCCATGTGCGGTACCGCTCAACTTGACCACAGGCAAGGTATCCATCCGTACTTGTAGGGTAGCAGTCGATGCAGTAGGAGAAGTCTTCTGTAGGCAGTACCTTGGATGGCCAGAGGAGTCGAGCCGGAAATCAGAAGCGAAAGGCGCAACCACTCTCCGATATTGGTATTGGGTATTGGATGGAGCCCCGGGGGAAAACGTCGAGACATCGTGGCTTAGGCTTCGGCTCCGTGCCGTTGGAACGCCGCTGTTGCAGTTGTCGTTCTTCAACACGTTGTCAAGCCTAGACATGCCAGACTCGGAAACGAATTGCTGGGTCGACGGCCCCGGCCCAAACCTTGAACCTGGTTTGGCTCGGTTTAATCCATTATCCACCTCACCACCTCGTTCTCGGTGCTTTTTTTTTTTCTTGTCGTCCAGGTACCGAATCCATCCCGTCCGTCCATTGAGCGAGCGAAAGAGACTGGTCACTGCAGTATCCGTACCGTGCCTGCCCAATAAATCCCTCGCTTCTCCTCAGGTACCACGTGAGCGAAATTGCCACGAGGCACCGGTCATCTTAAAGGAAAGGAAGAAGGAAAAAATTTCCCCTCACCCCCGGCCATCTCCAATATCACCCAGTACCAGCGACCTGAAGGCAAGGTATTGAATATGCAACTCCAATCTCCATCCATCCATCCATCTGCCTTAGTGCTGGCCCGAGTATCGCACCGCGCCCCACGTTATGCGGGAAGAACCCAACTCGGGCTGGCACATCTTGCTTGAGTCGGTCTGGGCGCCAGAGGAGTAATAGGCGCCGAGGTCGATGCCATCACCAACCGGTTCCCCGTACGAATGTCCGTACATACTACATAGTATGCGTATGTATGCGTGTGCCGTCCACCAAACATCGACCACACGAACAAACACACACCAGTGTCGTCGTCGCTTGGGGCCCAGCGCCCCTGGTTCCCGAGCCTGAGCGTGCAGCTGCCCCAGAGGACAAGGACACGGCAAGGACGGAATATCCGTAAGAGCAGACTGGGCTTGTTGCAGGGGACGAAGTGGCCGTTGTTGGCCCGCTGGCCACCAAGTAAGCTGCTCGTTGTCGGGTTTCTTTCCCTTTCTGCTGCTGCTGCTGCTGCTGCTGCTGGAGGCTGGAGGCTGGAGGCTGGAGGCTGGAGGCTGGAGGCTGGAGCCGGCAAAACATCTCCAAACGGAATGGCAGATTGGCCTGCAGCTGCGCCGTACCGCCGTACATGCGTGTGGGTGTGGTGTGGTCCCGTCCCCTCACGGGTTCCCCTCACCAGTCTTCTCCGCCTGCCCCCAGTCTCTCTCTGTGCTCCCCTCTCTCTGTCTGGCCCTTATACACTAGGTTTCCTCGCCCCGTTCGGCGTTCGGGGCGTGATGGTGACTGGGCCTGGGCCAGGGCCAGGGCCGCCTGCGAACTTCAGGTGGCTTTGCCTCATTGCTGCTCGTGGCTTCGCTTTTGCATTTGCTTGCTCTCGATCTTCGTTGGTCAGAGCGATTCCGCCACATCTGGTTCTTCGTTTTTGCGCCCGTACACGGCGTATCAGTAGCCCTGTCCTTCTCCGTCTTCATCTGCAAGATCCTGTCTAGTCTGTAGTGAATTCATACGATATCCTTCGGAGCCGGGTCGTTCCTGGGCAACTGAGGGTCCGAGACCCGTTTGCATACAGTACGCCACAGTAATGCGCAGCGGAGAAAGCAGTAAAAGAAGGAAAGAAAAGAAAAGAAGAAAAGTACTACCGGCATCGCGAAAGCACTTCGCTGGGGGGATGTCATCTAAGGTTTGCAGTTCGCATAACCCCAACCTCCAACGGCCATGGATGCTCCCGAATTGGGACAACGCTGGAGATGGGCCATGGTTGGACGAGTACCGATGTACTTCCTCTGTGAGCACCTAATGCAGGGAAACCTCACCACCACCACCTGGGGGCTGCGAGACGAAGCGTCCATGCAGCAGCGGCGGCGGCAGCAGCAGCAGCAGCAGGATATGCAGGCTGTTGGCGTCATGCCTGCCCACGTCTTCTTCTCGTTCGTCCCATTTCTGGCAACCGCCATTGGATCATTGGCCCCCAATCCGCCATACCCGTTCCCAAGCATCTGCGTGTGTGCCCAGGGATCGGTGAGCTCAGGCACCGTCGACCCGTAACATCAGAGCCGGCCGGGTCTGCGTGCGATTTCTGCCGTCATTAGAGCCGCCGCCGCCGCCCGCCCGCCCCTCCCTCCTTGACCGCGACTTGCACGCACCTACATCTGGACGCACAGCGACTTCGAAAATCCACCAACAAGATGACGGCCTGGTCCGCAGGCGAGGGTTATACCGCGCCTTCTTCAAGATGCGCTGATGTGACGGTACCACCCCGAATGAGAACCCCAACAGCAGCAACATGGGTTGTGAGATGACTGACCGATGACAAGGCCCGTCTAGATGCGTCCTTTTCGTCCTCCGTTGCCTGTTTGGCCGGCTCTCTGTCTTTGTGTTTCTGTCTTTGTGTTGACCCACAACGCTGAGAGGGGGCGAATAGGGTCATGAAATCGTGGCGGCATAGTATTCCGTATCCCAGTCCGTCTCTGGGGTTGACGCATCATCTCTTGATCTCTTGATCCATGTCATTGCCACCATTTTCGACAGCACCTTGTTGCCCAGCAGGCGAATTATCGTGAAGACCAGCCCGCCAGCCATCCCATCCGGTGTGTCCAGGCAGGCATGCCAGTGCTCACACGAGCGCCCTTATGTTGGGTGCCATCCTCGATTCCTCGCAGCGCTTCCTGGTCAACTAAGTAATGCAACGGCAAGAAGTGGTGGGCTCTGCCTCCTGTCGGGGTTTCAAGGTTTGTTCTGTAGTGTAAGGCTCGGCCGTCAATACGATGATCGACCTAATTGCCTCTCGATTGCCTTGTCGTCGTCCGTAAACCCTGTAAAAGTCGTGCCGGTCATGTGTGAGACGAGTCTGATTGTCTCGTTATGCCGATGTCCAACATGCAGCACCCTTGCTGCCGCTGTCGTTCGTCTGAAAATCGCATGGCTGCACGCGCTGGCTCGCTTGACCAGCCATTCCCCCGTAGGACTCAGTGTCCGTCAACTGCTTCTCGGGTGCCGGAGGACCTCGGTCGTGAAAGGGGGGGTTCGGTTCGATATCACGATGCTCCAGGGCCCAGCCCGATTCATGGTCAGTACTACACCATGTCAGTCAACGCGTCCCGCAGGCGATCGTGGCTGTTGTCCCACAGCGAAATGAGTTCCAGGTAGCCCGTTAAGATTGGCTTCGTCAACGTCGACACGGCCGGAAGCCGGGACGCAGGCGGACAGGGTTCTTTGGTTTGTGCCACGCTGACGCCCCATGCTAGTGTGGGGCGAGGGAAAGCCACTCGGTATCGAGCCAGAGCATACAATTGCCACGGTGGGATTAGCTCGTTGTTGTGGATGTCAACGCGGTATCCGTAGCTGAGTCTGTCTTCTGTTCCTGGCCCTGTGGCTTGGATGATACCCACGGTTACTAGAACCAATATCGAGCCGAAGATTTCGGTGATCGACCAGTCAAGAACCGCTCCGTCATCTTTCCGACTGTGTTGAAAGCTCGCACCATCAAGTCCTGTCATGGCTGTCGCGAGATCTGCAATGCTCTTGGCTGACATCTGTTTTCCGCGCTGATTTCGTGGCCTCTGGGTTGGCCCCGGTCGTTAGCATGGCCAGCACAGGCGCCATACTTGTGAAGTTCTGAAGGCCCTTCCCACCCTGGCCCCGGCAGACATGGCTCCCGCGGCCTGCCGTGGATACCGTTGTCTTTCGTCTGATCATGCCCTGTCGATAATAAACCCCGGCCCCCATCCACCTGCATTTGGGTGATGATGGATCATTGCACCAGCTTTTCGCCATCAAAACTCGCTTCAGGCGGTCTGGCCGCAGCGCTGGTGGTATCGAAGACGCAGCATGCGCCAGGAACAAAGCTTTTGCTGGACGGGAATGGCGAATTCGTCTTCGAGTTTGTGGCTAAATTCGTGGTCGTCCTGGATGATCTTACTGGGATGCTCGTCCCAAGTTTCCTGTAGTGTTTGATCTGCTGCTTTTCCCGGATCCTGTGACGACGCATCCGGTAAGCAGCTGGGTGTGCGCGTAAGTAGCGTGGATATACGAGACGTGGCTTACTAAAAGCAGCTCCAAACAACAGAAACGGGATATATAGATTACTAGGGTTTTATACCTTAAGGGATTTTCTTTTATTTAAATAGGGGGTTAGACCCCTTATAAGGGCACTTATAGATCTAATTATATATAGTTAATTTATTATACTTATACCTTATTAAATTAGTATTAAAACCCTTTATTATTATATAATAGTATAACTTTTTATATAAAGCTATTTATAATAAATTAATTAACTACCTATTACCTAATAGAGCTATAGTTTACTATTACCTAACTAGTAGTTTACCTATAATATTATTAAGTACTTAAAAGGAGTACATTAGAGATAATAAAAAGAAGACTAGTAAAGATATAGTAGTAGTACTTTAATAGTAAATTAAAGAGTTAATTATATTATTAAAATTATAGTAATAAAAAATTATAGTACTTAAAAGAAAGTAACTTAAAAGCATAAAGCTTATAGGAGTCTTATTTATAATTATAGTTATAAAAAGTACTTTAGGAACTAACTCTAAAGTACCTAAGAATCTAGAGATACGCTATATAACGCCTTTCTAACTAGTTTCTTAGTATTTACTAGCCCTAATATAGGATAATTATAGCTACTAGTTTATAATATTATAAAGCCCAGCTATTATACTAGTGGTAAAGTTAAATATTATAATAATAGATATACTAAAGCTCTTTTTTAGTTTATTTAAATATACTAAGCCTAAAGAAAGTAAAGAAAAGGTTATATAAAACAGCCTTTTTAATAGGTATATACTAAAAATACCTAAGGAGTACCTTTTAAAAAGTAGCTTTAACTAGTTTATATAGTTTATATAAATTGTATTATTAATAAAATACTACTATACTAAACCTATATAGTTTATAAGTTATAAGGATAATTTTAAAGTTATATTTAAAATTAAAAAGATAGTTTTTAAGGGCCCTATAGCCTTAGTAGTGTATCTTAACTTTATAATAAAAATATAAAACATATTTACTTAGTACTATACTAGTAGTAAACTAGTTTTATAAAGCTAGCTTTAAAATAAACTATACTAACTAACTCTTAAGTTAAATAATTCTATAGTATATATTATAAAATTTAATAAACTTACTTATTAGTACTATACTATAAAAGGCACTCTTTAACTAAAAAACAAGATCTATACGTTCCTTAGGGAAACTTATAATTAATAGTATAACTAAACTATTTACTTTAGGTCCTTCTATTATTAAGGCTTCCCTTTAAATCTTTAGGAACTAAAGTTTAACTTAATAAATAAATATTATATTAATAGTAAAGTAAAGTTAATAGTTATATAATTAATAAATACTACTTTAAGTACTAAAAGTAGTAGAAAGTTAAAGATAAATTATAAGTATTATAACTATAGTAAAAAGGGCTATATTAAAGCTAACTATAAGGTTAAAAAGAAAAAGAATAAGGCTAAGAGTAAAAAGAAAGCTATTACTAATTAACCTTTTACTTTAATAAACCTAAAAGATACTTCTAAGAGTACTTTAAAAGGCAAAAAGGAAAAGCCGTTATAGTTATACTTAATAAGGATTTATTTAAAGAACTTTAAAGTTATTATTAATAATTTCTAAAGAACTAGTAATAAGGAAAAGAATTAAAAAGCTAGTAAGTCCTTAAAGTATATAATAAAAACGTCTTAAATAGTCTCTAATTAGTAGCTTTAGAATACTAGTACTAATATTTATACTATTAATAATACTTTATAGTTTTTAAACTACTAAAAAATCTCTAACCCCTAACTTATTAAAACTAGTACTAGTAATATTTACTTAAAGCTTATAAGTACTATTTTTTTAAGATTTAATAATAATAAAGTTATTTAACTATAAAATATTATATATATACTAAACTTCCTTATAAATATATTTAGTAAAAAAAGGCTATATTTTATAAAAGGCTCCTTAAGTAGTAATAACTTAATTAGTCTTAGTAGTAGGATTTTTAATACTCTTAACGTTCCTAAGTAAAGCTTTTATTTATTTATTATAAAAAGAGTTATAGCTAAAAAAAACTATATAATATAAACTATTTAGTAGTAGTAA
This sequence comes from Colletotrichum brevisporum, assembly GCA_030770045.1. Classification (NCBI taxonomy): domain Eukaryota; kingdom Fungi; phylum Ascomycota; class Sordariomycetes; order Glomerellales; family Glomerellaceae; genus Colletotrichum; species Colletotrichum brevisporum. Next base: position 8,392,300 of record JAUGSI010000001.1, on the reverse strand, counting down.
AAAGCTTAACTATAGTATTTAAAATTTAACTATTTAAAGTATTATAAATTACTTAAATATCATAGCGCTGGCCTAGCTACCTTAACTCTAGTGCTTAAAAGTGCTAAAGGCTTTATAGCTTTAAGTACTAGCTAAGTTATTACAAGTTATATAACTACTAAAATCTCTAAGCCTTTAGGGCTCTATAGTAGTAGTCTATAGTACTAGATTTCTTCCCTTCTTTAAGTATAAATTATAGTTAATAAAGCCTTCTAATAGTGCACTAGTCTACCCTTAAGACCCTTTTATAATATTATCTATACTTTTCTTTAACTCTTTTTCCTTAGTAATAAGTAGTATAATATTACTAAATTAATTCTTTATTAATTAATAATCCCTATACTAAAAGTAATACTAAGTAATAGCTAATATACGCCTCTTAGCGCCCTAATTATAATTAATATACCCCCTTTATCTTTACTATATTTAAGCTACTATACTAAAAATAGCTTATAATTCTAGTTACTTCTATAGTTATAGTCCTAAAAATAGAGTAGTTATTAATATAAATAATATAGCTAAACCCCTAAAGTATTAAAGTAACTACTATACTATATATACACCCCCTAAGGGCACTAAGTCTATTTTAATTAGTTGTTTTAAAACTAAATATTCTTTTATAGAGTAGCCCTTTAATACCCTTATTCTAAATACTACTATAAAGTAGTACCATACTAAAATTTATATATACTTTAACAGTCTATATAAATATAATATTTATTTTATAAATAACCCTCTTTTTAATAATAACTACTAAGTTTTATAGGACTAAAAAGCCTTTAAAAACCTTTATTAAAAAAACCTAAAAAAGCTTTTTAAATAAATTAATATATAAGTTAAAGCTTATAGTACTTAAAACTAAAAAGTCTAGTTACTTTATACCTAGTATATTACTATATATAAAAACTTTTGTAAAGTTTATAACTATACCCTTTAGTTAAAAACTAATAACTAAAAGCTTTAAAAAGATATTTAAGTCCTTTAAGTTAAAAAAATTAAAATAGTTTATAATTAAAAACTCTCCTTTACTACTAATAAAGCCCTTTAGTAGCGCCTTACTTAGTTAAAGAATACTTTATTTAGTATAACTTCTTAGTAAAGTAATCCCCTAAAGTTAAATATTAATAACGCCTTTACTATTATTATTAACTATATTAAGCACTTAAAAATAAGCTACTAACCCTTTATTACTTCCTTTACTACTATAGAAATAAAATACAGTTTTAAAAAGCTTAAGATTTTTATTTATACTAGTATAGAGGATAGTAAAAATAAAAAGAACCCCTTATTTAGTATTTAGTACTACTGTATTACTAACTGCCTTTAGTTTTAGGGAAATAATATTATTAATACTTAGAAGTTTAACTATATTATTAGTTACTTTAAAGGTAATACTTTTAAGTTAATATTACTTTTAGTAAAAGATAAGGTTATAAAGACTTTAAAGACTATACTCTAAAAGTACTATTCTTTTTTTACTAACTATATATAGGTTAAAGATGCTAAGTAAAAAATTAAGGCTATAAAGATTACTTTTACTAATGTTTAAATATAGTATACTAAATTTACTAAACTTACTTATAAAACTAACTTCTTTAACTACTAGTAGTACTATAAGTTTTACTATAAATTACTTCTTACCCTTTAGACCTAGGCTACTATAGCCTACTTAAATACTTTTTTTAACTTTTAAAAATATATTAAAATAGTTATTACTATTACTAATATTATAAACCCTTATAGTACTAATAAAACTATAGAGGAGTAGTTTTATAGAGCAACTCTAGGCTGTTCTAGTATATTAATCTCTACTACACTGTCTTATAGTAACTCTATAACTCCCTGTAATACTTAAAGCTATACTAAGCTCCCCTTAGCTTTATACTAGTACCTAAAAAATACTAGTACTTACTTTACTTATAGTAAGTCTAGTTATAGTATTTATAAGTACTTATACTCTAAAGTAACTAAAAAAAAAGCTATTCTAGTTATTATAAAGCTATAGACCCCTATTAAAGATACTAATATAGTAAAAAACTAAAGTCCCTAGTAAAAAGAGTTTTTTAACTAGGGGAGAAATTATATAAGGATTAATACTTAGTCTTAATATTTATTAACTTAAAAAGAATTATTAGGGGATAGTCCTTAAAAATAAAGTTAGTACTAACTTTTAATAAATATAAATTATATATATATACCCTTTTTAATACTAAAGTAAATAGATACGCTTTTATAAATACTTCTTTAACTAGCCCCCTACGGGATTTTTACTAGGCCCCCTTATATAAGTTATAGCGCCCTATTCTAGCTATAGAATTTAATAATAAATAATTAAATAATATTAATATAGTATAAACTACTAATATATAAATTAACTACTAAGTCCTACTATAAACACTTTTTTTATAACTAAATACTAGGTGCTATAACTTAATACTAAAAAGAGTCTAGTTTAAATACTACAATATTTTACTAAATATATACTATAGGCACCTATAATAGCCTAAGAACTTACTACTAGTTAAAAATTTACTTTTTACTATTATCCACAACCTAGTAAAGTATTATAAGCCTAATAAAATTAACTTAAAATACTAAATAAATATTAATAAAAAGTAGGCTGCTTTTAAAGTTAATATAATATTCTATAACTATAAGTTTTAGTAAAACTAGTATAAGTTTTAAGCGCCCTAGTAAATCCTAAAGTACCTAACACTAACTATACCCTTTAGTACTTAAAAATTAATAATACTAAAGGCTTATATAAAATAGAACGCGCGTTCTATAGTACTAAAGTTCTACTAAAGCCGGCCTAGAGCCCTAAAAGGTGCTAGTCTATACTAAAAAAGACCTAGAAGCTATAGTAGAATATAGAATTAGCGTTTATTAGCACTATTAAGTTTAAAATAAACTTAAAACGCCCGGATATTAAACTAGGATTAATTACCCTTAATAATTTAAATTAATTAATTAAATTAAAAAAAATTAATATAATTAAGGCTAATAACCCCCTTTAAAATAATATAGAAGAAATAAAGTACTTAATTAAAAAAAAGCTCCCTACTAAACTCTAGTAATTTACTAATATCTTTAGTAAAGCTACTAGTAATACCCTTTTACTATACTACTAGTATAATTACAAAATAAAGCTTAAAAAAAGAAGTTATAATAAACTTATCTACTACTCCCTCTATAAGTAGTTACTACCCAAGCTAGAAGCAACTTATAAATATCTTTTAAAACACCTATATAAGGGATTTATTACTCCTAGTAATACTTTATAAACCTCCCCTATACTATTTATTTATAAAGTTAATAAAGGCCTTTACTTCTATATTAATTTCTATAAACTAAATAAAATTACTAAAAAGAACTAATACCCCCTACTACTAATTAATAAAGTACCAATATAAATTAACTACTTAAAGATTTTTACTAAAATTAATATCTAATAAGCCTTTTATAAAATTCAAATACACCCAAACCACAAAGACTTAACAACCTTTAAAACTTAATATAGTACTTATAAGTACAAGGTCCTTTTATTTAACCTTTATAATAGCTCTATAACGTACTAATAGTATATAAATAACGTTTTAATAAAATACCTAAATAACTTCTACATAGTATACCTTAATAATATTCTAGTATTCTTAAAAAACCCCCTCTAGTACTAAAAATACATTACTAAAGTACTAACACACCTAAGGGATACTAGTTTATAAACTAATATTAAAAAGTATAAATTTAGTATTACTACTACTAAGTACTTAGAATTTATTATCTCTACTAATAGTATCTAGCTTAATCCTAAAAAGGTTAGTATAGTAAAGAACTAGCGCGCCCTTATATCTATTAAAAGTATTTAGTTCTTCTTAAAGTTCTATAACTTTTACTAGTAGTTTATTAAAAACTATAATAGAGTTACTTATCCCTTAGTATACTTTATAACTAAAAAAGTCCCCTTTTACTTTAATAATAACTATAAAGCCACATTTAACTAACTAAAGAACCTACTAATATTAGTACCTATCCTCTACTACTAGTGCCCTAAATTACCTATATAGCTTAAAATAAACGCCTCTAACTCTATCTATACTAGTACTATATTATAACTATAGCCTAATAACAATACCTAGCACCCTATAGTCTTTTTTTCTAAAACAATAGTACCTACTAAAATAAACTACTCTATTTATAATAAAACATTACTTACTATTATATAAACTATAAAAAAATAAAAAGTAGACTTAATAGCCCTTTATAAATATTTTAAAGTTATTATAAACTACTAAGCCCTTTTATACTTTATAACTAAGTATAAACTTAACTCCTAGTAAGCCTATTAATTAAGCCTCTTAGTAGACTTTAACTTTATAATTTAGTACTACCCTAGTTAAAAAAACGTACTAGTTAATACTCTCTTATAAAAGTCTAAAAATATTACTATATAAAAGGCCCTTAAAGCTACTAACTATACCTAGGTCCTTTTAATACTAAACCTCCTTTTACTTAAAATTATTATAAAGCTCTACTAACTTTTAAAAAATACTAAAATAATAAAGACTATTATAGTTAGTACTACAGAACCTACTAATAAGCTTTAAAGCTACTTACTAGTTAAATAAATCCTTATTTTAAACTAAAAACCTATAACTAAATCCCTCTGCCCTTTACGAAAAATAGCTACTACTAGTAAAAAATATTAAAAAATATAAAAAAATACAGGCCTATTTATAATAAATAGTAAACTAGTTATACTTAAAGAGGAGTTTTTATGTACTTGAGTAATATAAAAAGCCTATAGATAAAAGTTATTAACATACCCTAACTAAAATAAAATACTAAAAATAATTAAAAAAAAGTACTACTAACTTTAGTTTATAGTAAATATAGAACGCTATATTCTTAACTATTATATATATTACTAAGCCTATAAACTTTAAGATTAGGTACTAGGTAAGTTCCGGCCCCTTTTAGTACCTAACTAGCCCTAGTAGTATATTTTTATAGACTTTATAGTACTACTACCTAATAAAAAGGAATTTATAGTAGTCTAGGTAATAGTTAACTACCTAAGTAAATACACTATCTTAATACTATATTATAAAAAAGTTATAGTTAAGGACCTAGTATAGATATTCTATAAAAAAATACTACTAATCTTTGGCCTCCTAAAGACAATTACTTTTAACTAAAGCCCCTAGTTTATTTTTAACTTCTAGTTAAAACTCTATAAAATTTATAATATTAAAATATAGCTATTTATAGTATACTACCCCTAAACTAATAGATAGACTAAGATCCTAAATTAGTATATTATACAATAACTCCGTTCTTTTATTAACTACTACTAAGATAATTAAAGTAAAATACTCCCTACTATAGACTTTGTAAGCACAGGTATGAGGGTATTGAGGTCGGTATCGAGATTGCCGAATACTTCTATAGTAATATCGGGCTTAATAGAGTTGGTAAAGGAATAGGTTTGGTGCATAATATGCAAATAAAAGAGATAGAAGTATTGTTGTAGTAGTAATAGTGTTGTATTGGTGTTTTGTTGTATTACTTGCTTGCTAAGAAAGTAGAAGTCTAGACCCCTGTAGGCTGGGGGGAGCCCTGCCTTTTATAGGCCTAGTGCCTTGCCCTTTGGGCCTAGCTTCTAAGGCACTAGTCCTTTTAGGGTTTAGTACGTTACGTACAGTTTAGCTAAGTGGCTCTAGGCCCTGCGTGTAGTTGGCCGCATTTACTGTGGTTGGCCACGGGCGCTGTGGTCGGCCACGAGGGTTGTGGTTGGCCACGAGCACCCTAGAGGGGTTGATAAGAGACATTTAGAGTAGTTTATTCCACTATTGGTAGTTGACCTAGTAGTTTAGAGTCTAGCTTATTAGAGCTAGAGGCTGTAGGTTCAATTCTGCCTTTTGTCTCTTTTTACTTTTATTTTTAGTTCTTTTTAATAGACTAATATCCCCCCTTAAGATGTGTATTAATTTAATTTTATTGCAGATCTTAGCGTTCTTAAGGTGTATTAAAAGACTTCTTTAGTATTAAAAACTTCTATATAAAAACTCTATAAAAACCTTTCTTTTTAGGTAAAAATATTTAGAGTAAAAATAGAAGAAAATATATATTAATAAGGAAAACCTTCTCTTTTTAATATAATAAGTTATTTATTTTTAACTTATCCTTTAATAGATTTATATTCTTTTTTGTTTTAATTTCATTTTTAAGAGAAGATAAAAAACCTTTATAGTCTACTATACTTAAAGTAGTTATATAATTATTAAATATTATTTTACCCACAGGCTTAATTAAAACATCAGCCAAATTATCTTTAGTAAATACGTGGAATAGTAAAGCTTTATTATCAATTATTGCATTTCTTGTAAAGTGATATTTAATATCAATATACTTAACCTTTTTATGAAATTCAGGATTTTCAACTAGTTTTTAAGCTACTTCATTATCTATAAAAATCTTAGGTTTATCTAAACTTTTAAAGTCTAAAGATTCAAATATATAATTATAAGAATTATATAAATATATAGCTTCTTTAATAGCTTCAATAAAAGCCATATATTCAACTTCACAAGTAGATAAAGCTACTGTTTTTTATTTCATAGTATTCCAACTAATTATATTATAAAATCCTAGGCAAAATAAATAGCCAGTAGTAGATTTTCTATCATTAAGATCTCCAGCCCAATTAGAGTCTAAAAATCCTATTATTTCAAATTTAACAAAGCAGTCGTATAAAATCCCTAAATTAGGGAATTTATTTAAATATCCCCATAACCAATCTAAAGCAATAAAATGCTCTTTAGAAGGATTACTCATATAACGAGCTAATAACATAACTATAAAGGCTATATCTAGCCTGGTTTTTAAGACAGAATATATTAAAGAGCCTATCTCTTGTTAGAATTGTTTTATTTCTTCTTTAGTAGCTTAACCTGTATTTTCCACAAATTTTATATTATTATTTATAGGCGTTAAATGCCCATATAAGTGGGTTTTATTATATTTAACTAGTAGTTTTTTAGTATATTTAGTTTAATATAGAAATAGAGTTTTATTTTCCCTATTTATATCTACTTCAACACCTAAAAAGGTTTCAAGCACCCCTAGTGGTTTTATATTAATCTCTTTAGAGATATTATTAATTATACTATTAGTAATTTTAGGGTTAGGAGTAACAACCAAAAAGTCATCCACATGACAAGCCATAATAGCTTTAACTCCTTTTTTATTAAGTATAAAAACAGCCTCATCATAAGGCGTTATATTAAAGCCTTCCTTTTTAAGTATATCTTTTAAATACTTATACCACAGTCTAGGACTTTGTTTTAAGCCGTATAAGGCTTTATTTAGTTTACAGACTAATCCTTTATTAGAATCTTTATAATCTTTATTAAAGACTAATTTATTATTATTATTATTAGAAAAACCAGTAAGTAATTAGACGTATATCTCTTTATCAATATCGGCGTATATAAACGCACTAGTAACGTCATATTATTTAATATCCCAATTATTTTATATAACTATTAAGAATAATAGCCTATAGAATTCAGGCCTACAAGTAGTACTAAAGGTTTCTAGGTAATCAATACCTATATATTAATTATAACCCTATACTACCCAACAAGCCTTATATTTATTAGGTTTTTCAGCTTTAGTATTAATATCATTATTAGCCTTTTTTCTATAAACCCATCTACCTCCAAGAGGTTTAATAAATTATAGTTTTTTAATAATACTCCAAGTATTTAATTTAGTTAATATATTTAATTCCTCGTACATAGCTTAGATCCAGTTTTATAAATCGTTAAATTCTAAAACTTATTTATATATAATAAGTTCATCTAAGTTATTAATACTTAGTATATAAGAGATTTTATCCTTTAAGCTATTAATAGCGGATATTATGTTTAGAAATAGGCAGTCTTTTATTATAAATAGTGCACATTCTTAATTTTCAACCCATCTATAGCTTTCCCGGATCTCTTTATCCATATAGGGAATTTCTATAATTAATTTAGAGTTATTATTATTATTATTATTATTATTAGTTTTATTAATATTATTATAATCCAAGTCTATCTCAAAAAAACTATCACTTTGAGATTCTTTTCCACTTTTAGTTATACTAAATTATAGATAATTTATTTTATTTAGTATAAATAGTTCTTAATTATTATTATTAGTATCTTTTATAAAGATATTCTCAAATACTTTAACGTCTCTAAACCAAAGAGCTTTATTTTCTTTTAAATCCCATATTCTATAAGCATTATTACCATAGTTAAGAATTATACCCTTTTTAGCTCTATTATCAAGCTTTTTAATATTAGAGTCTTTATTTTTATAGTAATAAATACTCCCCCAAACCCTTATATAATCTAAAGAGGGTTTTGTATTATTCTTAGCTTCATATAGTGTTTTATAAGCTATTAACTTATATAGGGTTCTATTATATAAATATATAGCTACTAAAAAAGCTTCTCCCCATAGTTTAAAGTCAACATTAGCGTTTATTAGCATAGCCCTTACTTTATTTATTATATTACGTATTATTCTTTCAATAATACCATTAAACTCATACGTATAAAGTGGTTTTATATTATAAGTTATACCATTCTTTATATATATAGTTTTTATTCTTTTATTATTAAACTCTTTACCACCGTCTATATCAAATTAATTAATTTTATACTTATTTTCATTATTTTCAGCTAAGGATTTAAATTCCTCAAAAGCAGTAGAAACCTCTTCAGATTCCTTTGTTTTTAATAATTTACCCCATATAAAACGGGTCTTTTTATCTATAAATAATATAAACCATCTATAATTATCATATATTTTAGGTATAATTAGCCCACATAAGTCTAACGCAATTTTGTATAAGTAAGGGTAGTCTTTTACGTAATTGCTAGACTTCTTATTCACAGTATTAGTAAATTTTCCTTTTAAACAGGCCTCGCAGGGTAGTTTATAAAATACCTCTACAGCAGCCCTCTTATACATAATTTTAGTTTAATCCAGAATAGTAAGTAAAGATTACTAGTTTATATAGCCTAATCGGTTATACCATAGCTTTATTATATTAATATCAGGGTCTAGGGTTCGATCCTGACTTTAGGACTCTTTTATAGTATCTTTTATTATATTAATTACTTCCTCGTTTATATTAAGGTTAAAGAAGTAGAGGTTGTTCCTCTTTATTCCTACTAAAAGGACTTCGTCTTTAATTATATTATATAGTATAGGCTTATTATAGCAGATTAAGGCTATGCCTATTTCAGCAAGTTTAGCTTGACTTAAGAGATTAATACCTAGTTCAGGTATATAATGAATATCTCTTATAATATAAAGAGTATTATTTATTATAGTAGTTAAATCACCCTTTTTATAAGCAAAAAGACGGTTTGCTTTACCCCAATTAACCTTTATTTTAATAGTTTTAATATTATTAAGTAAAGATAGGTTATTAGTTACATAGATTATTACAGCTAAGTCCAAACAAAACAGTTATTTTTCTTTATAAGTAGAAGAATCCAAAAGTTCCTTATTTGACTGTTTTATCAAGTCACCTAGTAATAGGTTATTAGTTTTAAAATCCATATTAATAGGGGTTTTAAAGGTAATTCTTACATTTTCAAATTCCATATCAGAATCTAAGTCCTCTTTAGTTACTAAGTCAATATTCATTAAGTCTAAAGTAACTATAACTTCTTCTAACGAATCAAAAGAGTTAAAATCGTTATTAACAACTATATTAACTTATTGTTTTCTTTTATTCTGTTTTTTAACTCTTCTTTCTTCTTTATCGTTTATAAAAGGGTTATTTTTTAATATTCTTTTAAACTAATCAAAAGCTTTATTAAGATATAAAAATCCACAAATATTCTCTATATAGCTGGTTTTTTTATAGTAGTTATAGTATCAACCCTTAGTTTATTTCCAGGGTTTAGTAGTCTTTTTAAACTTAATTTAAGACTTAGAGAATTATATAGAGTTATTATTACTCTTTCTCTTAAATTCATCTAATAAATTAGCAAATAAAGACTTAATAGTATAGGCTTTTAAGTCTTTTCTTAAAAATTAGGTTATATTAGTTATAAACCCCTCGTAAGAGTTATCTAAACTATTTAAAACCCAAGCTATAATTACCTATTTAAGCAAAGCTAGGTCGTTTAGAGCCAAATTATCTATAAGTTCTTTAACTTTATTAAAGTATTCTTCAAGAATATCAAAGTCTTTAAGAGTAGTATTAAAAAACTCTTTATAAGTAAAAAACTCATTTATAAATCCTTTTAGTTAATATAGCTCTTCTAAGCTTTTCTAAGCTTCTAGAGCTATTTTAAAGTCTTTTATAACTCTTAAAGGGCCATCTTCACAAAAAAGTCTTATATAACCCAATATTTTATTATTTAAATCTTTATTCTCATTATTTAGTAGTTTAGTAAGATCTATTACTAGATCTTTACTAGCCAGCACCGTATAGAATCTTAGAGACCATACTTAATAATTTAATTATCCTTTTAACTTTAGAATAGTGATTTTATCCATATTTTATAAGTTTAAAGTCTTTTTTATTTAAATAACTAAAACCAAATAGACTCCCAAAAACCCAAGGGTTATTTTTTTAAGATAATAAGAGTAAACCACTTATTATATAGCCAACCAGGTAGTTCAAATAAATAGTTAAAACTATAAAGTCCTACTATATCTTTTTCAACTATCTTAGTTAGTTTATTATAACTAATAAACTCAAAGTCTATAACTTTAGAGTTATTAATATTAACTCGTAGTAGTTTTTATTAGCTAAGTCAAATAGTAAGAGCTACTATAATCTCAATTTCTATATAGGTCGTATTAATTGAATATCGTTTAAAAATTCGTTTACTATAGTAGGCGTATACAAGGATTTGTTAAGGATTTATTAAAGAAAGTTAGATAATTTGAGGATTTTCTAAAAACCAGGTTTCTTAGTCACTTAGGGACTCGAATCGCGGGTAATTTACGAGTATTAGTTATAGTTTTTAGTCTCTCGTAGTCAAAATAAGGTTAGTTATCGAATAAGTAGGTCTAAATAGACTCTTGTAATTAGTCGGGAAGGTTAGGTTAGTTGATGAGCTGGGCTCATAACCTATAAGCACAAGTATAAGGGTATTAAGGTCGGTATCAAAATTACCAAATACTTCTATAGTAATATCGGGCTTAATAGAGTTAGTAAAGGAATAGGTTTGGTGCATAATATACAAATAAAAGAAATAGAAGTATTGTTATAGTAGTAATAGTGTTATATTAGTGTTTTGTTGTATTACTTACTTGCTAAGAAAGTAGAAGTCTAGACCCCTATAGGCTAGGGGGAGCCCTACCTTTTATAGGCCTAGTGCCTTACCCTTTGGGCCTAGCTTCTAAGGCACTAGTCCTTTTAGGGTTTAGTACGTTACGTACAGTTTAGCTAAGTGGCTCTAGGCCCTACGTGTGGTTGGCCGCATTTACTGTGGTTGGCCACGGGCGCTGTGGTCGGCCACGAGGGTTGTGGTTGGCCACGAGCACCCTAGAGGGGTTGATAAGAGACATTTAGAGTGGTTTATTCCACTATTGGTAGTTGACCTAGTAGTTTAGAGTCTAGCTTATTAGAGCTAGAGGCTGTAGGTTCAATTCTGCCTTTTGTCTCTTTTTACTTTTATTTTTAGTTCTTTTTAATAGACTAATAGACTTTACTTATACTACTTTACTTAGTAAAACTACTAGACTTTTACTATATAAAATTAAGTTTAAGTAACTACTACACCTTAGCTTTAATTAAAAATAATAGACTATAGTGTTTAGTACTACTTATAAAAAGCTAAACTGTTTAAAAGCTTAATAAATAGTAAAGTAGATTTATAGTACTTAGGACGTTATAAAAAAGAAAATAGTAGAGGCTTAGGTATAATAGAAATACGCTATAGACTACTAGTACTACTTAAACGACTTTACTATAAGTAACTACGTTTAGGTCTTTATAAAAGGCTAGTACTAGAATAATCCTTTTAAGTTTATAATACCCTAAAATAGTTTATACTAAATTACAAAAGTAGGCCTTAGTAGTACTTAAGTACTAAACCTACTTAAAAGCTACTAATACTACCTAGTCTTCTACCCTAATAAGCTCTAAAAGGCTACTAATAACCCACTACTAGAATAAGTTATAGAACTACTCCTACCTATATAGTATACTAATAAGTTAAAATATAAAGTTTAAAAGGTCCTAGTATCCTAGTTATAGTACTATAAGCTTTAGTATAAAGTAGACTAGGTAGGCTATAATAAGGACCCAATTTAGTATAATACTAAAAACTTCTAGAACACTCTAAAGGCCCTCTAGGCCTTCTATAACCTATACCCGGGCGCTATAGGGCCCCTACAGCACCTAGAGGTGTAGTTATAGGCCACTATAGTTAATAAAAAAGCACTAACCACATTAAATAATAATACTATAATTGTAACTACTAAAATTACTTAAAAGTACTAGTACTAAACACTTAGAGTAGAGCTAAATAATCTAACTAATTAAGTTTTTTATATAGAATCTATATAGAGCTTCTAATTAATCTATTTTAAAAAAAGTTCTTATAACTATAACTTAATAGTTTTAGGCACTATAGCACTAATTTAACTACTAATTAATACTAAATTCTACTACTAATTTAACACTATAGACTACTTACTACCCTATAATAAAAATAAAACTTAAGGGATAAAAAGTAACGAATTTAAGTAGTACTTTTTATACTTAGAGATACTGTAGATAGTATTGCCTTTTCTAGAGGGGGGGGTAATATTACAGCGCTGGTTTAGCTGCCCTAACTCTAGTACCTAAAGGTACTAAAAACCCTATAGCCTTAGGCACTAGCTAAGTTATTATAGGTTATGTAACTACTAAAATCTCTAAACCTTTAAAGCTCTATAGTAGTAGCCTATAGTACTAAATTTCTTCCCTTCTTTAAATATAGATTATAGTTAATAGAGCCTCCTAACAGCGCACTAGCCTACCCTTAGGACCCTTCTATAATATAAATCTATAAAACTTATAAAGGAGTACCCCTTAAGGCCTAAAGATATTATTCCTTAACTTTATACTACTTATAATATATTAAAAAGCTTATAATATTTACTTTAAACACTATATAAAAGGGCGTAGTACTATAGTAACTTAATTTATATAAATATTAGTAAAATTAAGCCAGCTATATAGTTTACTTACTTTTACTTTATTACTAATAATAAGTTATAGTATTAAATAGTCTTTATATTTAACTTAAAAAAAGACCTTACTTATTAACTACTTAACTATATAATTATTTAAAAACTATAGTATAAAGTTAATATTAAAATTTTTTATATTAATAATACTAGGGAGTTTATAGTAACCTTTTTAAATACTCTATTATAAGAATATAGTACTATTATTAAATCCTTATTACTATATATATAAGTAAAATAGAGTTATAAAGAAGGTTATTTATTTTATCTTTAAAAAAACTAAATCTATATATATTAATATAAATATACTACTTAAGTTATAGCTATAGATTCTTAGAGTAGCTATATATATTACTAATAAAGGCTTTACTTTAATAGTTAAGGATAAAACGCCTACTTAAGTACTCTCTAAAAAAGTTAAGCCTATAAAGCCACCGATCCCTAATATTAACTACATCTAAGTTATTAGTAATAAGTACTTTATTAATATTAAACTAGAAATAAAAGTTAAAAGTAAAAAGATAGTACTATAAGCTAAAAAAAGTATTTTTATTAGTTTTTAAAAATTAAAAGTATACTACGTATAGCTACTAAAGTACTAAATAATTAAAACAACATTAATTATAGTTTTTTATAAGCTAGTAAGCTTTAAAAAAACTAATTTCTATTAGTCCCTACCCCTAAAGTCAGGACTAGGTTTAAAGAAATATTAATAAATAGTATATAACTAACTATAAATAATATAGTTAATAATAGAGTTACTTAAGTAGACTTAACCTATAATAGCTTTAAGTATATGGTAAGTACTAACTAAAGAGCCTTTTACTTAAAGGGAAATAACTCTATAGCTCTACCTAAATCTAACTACCGTCTCTAAAATAAAAAACAGTCCTACTAATAACTAGCCTTTATAAAAAAAAGCCGCGTACACTAAAATTCTTTTTTTATTAAAAAAAGAGTCCTTTTTTTATACCTTACTTTAAGGCCCCTTAAGGGGCTTATTTAATAGTAAAGTAGGTACTTAAGTATGAAAATGCCTAAGGAATTATAACCAAGTATAAAGCTAAAATTATTATAAAAGACTTTTTATAAGTATATAAACAAAACTTCTATAATATATATATATCTACATTAAGGATAGTATTATAAAGAATCCTTTTTACTTATACACAGTAAAAGGGTTATACTATATACTAGTAGGACTTTATTAAAGCCTACCTTAATAGTAATCTTAATAAAAATATTTATATATTACTATTTAAGCTCTTTAAAGACTTCTTTTTAGATACTTAATTTAGGTACTATATAGTAGCTATTAGTTATAATACCTTATAAAATTAAGTAATCCTTTTATATAAGGCTCTATATAGACTTTATTAAAGTAAAAGGTTGTAGTAAGTCAAGCTATAAGAGGTCCTAGGAATATATAGCTTTAAAAGGCTCCTTTTAAATACAGTTATATACTATAACCTTAATAAAAAAGTCTCTATAGTAACCTATATTAATAATATAATTATTATAGGCCCTAAAAAAGTAGTTTTTTAAAGTATTTAAGAATATTAATAAGTATATTAAAGTAGTAAATCTAGGGGTCCCTAAGTCCTTCCTTAGTATTAAGTTAAAGTTTTCTACTATAGAAATAATAATTAACTAAAGCTTTTATTTTAGGAAACTTAATAAAAAATTTATAAAACAAATAAAACTAATAAATACTCTAGTTAAAACTAGGGCTTTTAATATTACTATAATAGTTAATAGGGCCGTTAATCTAAAACTTTAATTTTAGTACTACTAGCTAGTTAATAAAAAAGGGTTTAGTACTATAATAACTTAGTTAAACCTTTTATATAGCTATAGTTTATAAAAGAGGTTCTTCTATACACTCTATTTATAATATTAAAAGGCTTTTACTTATATAGTATAATATATAAAATAATAACTAAATTTATTTATTATTTATTTAGTTATTAAATAGAATAATAAAAATAATAACTTTAGCTTTAAGAGCTACTACTATAATAGTAACTACACTAATTATAAAATAATATTAAGATCTACTATAAAATAAATATTTTTTATAACTAAAAGTTTAATATTATAAAGATCCTTTTATTAAATAATAGTAACTAAGTTATTAATAAAAGCTAAGTACTATATAGCTTTAACTATAGCTATAAAAGTAGTATAAATATAGAACTTCTTTTTAAAGCTTAAAAAATACTCCTAGGACTAATTCAAGTAAAGGTTAATAATACTAGTACTTTTACTTTAATAAAGGGTAAAAGTAAAAATAATTAAACTTATTATATTTAAGTTTATAACTACTTTACTAAAAAAGCTATAAATTATAAAAAAGTTAGGTTTAAGTATATTAGTACTAATAAGAATATTATAGACCTACTTATTAAACTACTTAAAAGACCTATTTTTAAGTACTTAAGGGCTAAACTAGGCCTTAGGAGTACTAGTAAGTAATATAGATCTAAATAGCTTTAAGTTAAAGGGGAGTATAATAATATATTTAGTAAGTAGCTAAGTGTATATATACGTAGTATAGATATATAAAACGTAGTTTATTAAAAGTAGCTTTAAATAATAGAAACGGGATATATAGATTACTAGGGTTTTATACCTTAAGGTATTTTCTTTTATTTAAATAGGGGGTTAGACCCCTTATAAGGGCACCTATGGATTTAATTATATATAGTTAATCTATTATACTTACGCCTTGTTGGATTAGTATTGAGACCCCTTGTCGTTACAGATCCCACTCTAACAACTTGTCAAAAATCGTCCGAGCAGGAGGAACTTTAATTGGCATGTGTCCGCTGAAGCACGGGGCATCAATGCACCTTTCTTGCCAGCCGTTGGTGAAGTTTTGGTTGTGTCACAGATTTTCCAGGGACTTGGGGTAATTCTCCCGGCCTCGTGCCAAGCGTTGAAATGCTTCCCAGGCCCCTGGGTGCGTGGTTGAAGAGTGGTTTTGATGGAAAAGATGGAGCGAGTCGAGCGACTGGCTCTTTGGGCGCCTCTTCAGCGACCCATGGTTGTGTCAAGTCGAGTCGAATCGTGTCTCAGTTATTTTCTCCTCACGATAGCTATCACTGCGATGATCCATCGGCCGTGGCCAATGCGGTTTGGTCTCCTCCCTGGTATCCTGACGCAAGTGTCGTCGGAGCATCACACGTCAACTCCTTAGTGACAAAAGCTTGACAACGAAATGAGGGAATGCGGTAACGAACCAGTTCGTGATAGCCTCACCAGACTTGACTTTCAGGAGGCCTGGATTCGGAAACCATTCCGACGTTGTTTCCCACGCCTTCCGTGACTTCCGATGGAGTACGGATAATCCGTAGGAATTTCGTTCTTTACTTTTTTCCCAAGCAAAATTGCCCACCGGTGGCTATTCCTTGAATTCCCCGAGTTTGGATGATATGGGGCAGGGCACATCTGTACCTGGCCGGGATTCGAAGAGACCGATGGTGGGCGTGGCGGGGTAGAACGTTGTCCGAGCACTGTGGTGTAGATTGTCTTGAGTGTGCATATGAATGAAGTAGTGTATGCCCGCCAGGTGTGAATGTTTGGCGGCACCGCACTCCGCACAGGCAAGGAAAAGCGGTTTGCACATGGCAGCGTTCCCTTGCTCCCCACCATTCCGCCAAGGTTGTGTTGGAGAGACGGTAGGGTGTCGATAGGACAGGGCAGCCCCTAGCACGTTCGGTTAGCATGCGGGACGTTTGGGCGTAGCTCAGTGCAACGCTGTTGAGAAAAGAAGTCGTTCAAGTCCCGGTTGACAAGCTGGGCCAGCTGCCAGCCTGCCACAGGCAGGTCGGATTCAGGATTAATTTTGAATTAATATAATCGAGGAGGGGCCGCCTCTGAAAACGTCGCTCAAGCCTTGACGACACGGACGACTGAGTCAAGATCCTGACGGGGAGTTAAGGTCAGCCTGCTTAGGTTCTGAGCTGAGGTGCGAAGGGCGCTGGGTGTGCTGCGTGCCGGAAGCCCCGACTCCCTGGCTAGGAGCTTGGTTGCTTGTTTTCTTCCGCCCGGAGGTTTTTTTGACTTTTTTCTCCCCTCTCCTTCCGAGAGGCCCATGTGCGGCAGCGAGGTAGCGGGCCTCGCGAGAGGAGCTCGGAGGCGCAGCCCTCGGTCGGATGTGCCGCGAATGCCCACCGAGATGAGATGAGCCGGGTCCAGGCTTTGCCATGTCGAATGGGGACGATGTCCACCAAGAAGGGCCTTTTGATCTGTCGAGGACACACGAGCAAGGTGCGGCGTCAACGAGATGATTTCGGAGACGAGTAGACGATGGGCTTGAGGTGTGGTGAAAAGGATACAAGACGGAGGTAAACAGTGATTTGGGAGAAAAAAAAGAAAAAGAAAAGAGCAAGCCCCATAGTAACTTAGAGGGTAGCCGCCCGGAAGGTGCCAGTGAATGAGGTTGCGGTCGCCCTGATGGCGAGGGCTAGAGACGGGGATCGATCGAGGTTGGGCTGCGGAGCGTAGCGGCAGAGGAGGATGCCCTTGGTGCTGACGATATGGCCGAGTCTAGACCCTTTACTCAACGTAGGAAGAGGCTATTCGGAGAAGGACGTGGAAATGTCGTGGGTGGGTTCACATTGGAGCGGATGACACCACCACCTTGCCTTGCTGTGAATGTGATGACGGCCCCAGCAGCGTTCGGTGAGCCTGGCGGGGGCGACCAGCGGTCCCTGCCTTCCGCCCGGCGCCAGGTACCAAAGGCAGTACGGATACCTTGCCCATCATAGCTAATACGGTAGGCTGGTAAGTCCCTAGCTACCTAGGTCGGTATTATGTGCCAGCCCGTAAGTAGCCTTCTTTCCTTCCATTTCTCGAGGGAGGTTGTTCTTGCCTGGCTGCTGACGGCAGTGGCATATGAGGCAATTGCGGTTCAGATGTTGTCCGTTCCTTCCTCTTCCTGTTCCTGAAGTGACGTGCTGGTTCCAGATCTGGCAGTCAGATTAACAGTACGTCCCTCGCTACCTGCAGCTGTGCGCCCCACGGGATAGCCACGGGGGCAGCATGTACGCCGATAGGTACCTACCTACCTAGGCACGGCACCTACACGCCTCAGGTAATGATATCTCTGAGACCCGTACCTCACCTCGATATTTGAAGCACAGAGTACTACCGTCGCCTTTTCCAGTACCTTACGGATACTTTGGCAGGTAGGTACTGAAGGCCCGTGTCTCGGTGTCTACACTAGGTATCCGTATGTGACATGTCTACCTACCATGCACCTGCCGTCTGTGGGTGCGGTCTCAGTTGCAGTTTGGAAAGAGCGGGAAGGCTGAAGCTCCAACGGCGCTCGGGATTTTCTTCCCGTGTGCTCACTTCTCCCGCTCCATGGTGTCTGTCTGGCTTGCCTCTTGCTCTCTCCTTTGCCATATACCTATCCCCCAGCCACCAATGATTGTCATCTCATCTTCCAGCAACCTCGTCCGGCAGGCAATAATACACTAGAAGACAACTGTCAACGGCGCATCACCGACTTCTCCACAACGTCCAATGATGCCAGCCACATGTGGACTGGTGAATCCTGGTCACCGTCACTTTTTTTCCCTGATGGCCTCGTGTTCGTTACCAGCCACCAGACCGACCGCACGCACTAAAAGACACTGTCTAATAATGATCCAGGTCACGTCAGGTCAGACATACGCAGCGTGGGACGGCTATCTCTCTCTCTCTTCCTAGGTCGCCGTTGCCAATGCCAGGTCCTTCCCTTCGCACTTCGGACATCATCATCCAAGTTAATGAAATGCTCCGAGAGAAACGCCCCAGACCCAGCCACGCCGCGCCCTGCCCTGCCCTGGGTATCTCGGGCACAATTTGCGTCGACTGGGGCCAAACATCAGACAAAAACTCCCCGGCGCACATTCCTGGACCTTGCCCACCTCCGCCAGACTGGGGCGAGGCAGGGGAGGGCACAGGCAGACAAGCAGACAATGACGCTCTCTCGCCATGCCAGATGGGCCGACCGCCTGTCTCCTCTATCAATGTCACTTGCCTCTAGAAATAACAGGAAACAGGCATCACGGTGCATGCACCTCCCCGGCAACACCTCGTCTCGAAGCAGGCCAATTTGTGCAATTTCCAGAGCCTCTGGATAGTGTGGTCTGAATCGTGCGCCAGCAGATTCACCCCCAACTTTCCCCACCTCACCTGAATTCCTAACAGACCTCACCACTCGGCCGAGTACTGAATTATGTGCGAGACAAGGGGTCTGCCCGGCTCGCATCCTGCCATCAATCAAAACCGCTGCGTCGCCCGCCACACTGCACCACCCACCGTCACCACCGCGCCCGCATCCGTACCCACGCCCGCGGACGCGGCCGGTCAGCCCGCTGGCAGCAAGACAGGAAGACAGACAGAGAGGGGAGGGAGCGAGAGAAAGGGACGGAGAGACGGAGAGATGGAGAGAGCAACGACTTCTTCTTCGAGAGCCCTGCGCAGCCAACGGGGCCGTGTCAAACTTGTCATCCCATCTTTTCTCCGGCTGGCCTTTTCATCCCGACCCGCGGCACAACAAGTCGCAGCCTGTGACGATCGCCGCCAAGGCTCACTCCTTGCCCGTCTTCCAATCTGCCTTTGCACGTTCCAGACGTCCCCCATCATCCGAATGTCGAACATGGCATTCTACGCGACACGCCCGACTACGCTCGAGTCCGAAGAATGGAGAATCCCGATGATACCTCGCCTTCTCCACCTGCAACGCGGGGTCCTGTTATTCTCGTTTGCCGACCTATGGTTTAATTCACTTGTTTATTTTCCTTCCTAGCTCCTCCTTTGCGGCAACAACATCACCCATGTCGACCGCAAAAGACCTCCGAGTGCTACTCTGCTGAAGCAGCTACCAACATTCAGGGTAACACCACAGCGAACGGAAACAGACGCATCTCCCCCGTTCAGATGAACGCCTCGCGTCAAGCTATCCCGACTTGAAGACTTATCCACTTGTACCGCGCAGCAACTCGACAACACGATGAAACTCCATCATCCCATATACCGAATGTGACCACGCTGAGACCTTGGTTGCTACAACACAGCACTTGCTCTAGGATTTTCAATTCCACCTGCGGGTGTCTGAACCCTTATCGAGGGTCGTCGTCATCCTCTTGACCCGTAATCACTAATCATCCCCGACTGACCGCCATTGTCACTGACTCGGGCGTGAGGCTGGGGCCCCAGTCGCTGCCCGCCTCTGCCGATGAATATCGCAGTCTGCCGTTCCCAGCGCTTTTGTACACTATTGCGTGCGTTTTTGCGCGATGCTTACCCGCGGTTGTTGCAAATCTACGGATACTAGCTGTCCAGACGAAGAAGGGTTTGCTAGGGTGGACAGGACCCTGATGCATGATCGGGAAGCGACAGGCTCTCTCGGGGATATCTTCGTTTGCCACGGGCCTCTTTGCGATCCCTCGCAGTCGTCACCCATACCTGCGCACGCGACCAGGTCAAGCGCAATCGCAGGCAAATTCATGCGTCGCCCCAAACAAGCCGGCCGGAGATTTTTGCGTGTCCCAGCAGACGTCAGGACTTTTAACGGGACGTCTAAACCCCCTCCGTCAGATCGAGCACTCTTTTAGCGGAACGGGACGGGGGTCTGCGCGACCACTGCGCATGACATTTCTGGGCCGCGGTGCATGAACCGCTGGAGGACAGGTCGTGCCAACGGTGTCACAGAAGTCTCCCAAACCCTCGTTGCAAGGCACTAGGGTCTTGCGACGTGGCTAACACCAGTTACCGCGATGTCAGATACCACCGTACGGGTGACGCTACCGCAAATGGTGCTCGTCTAGTCCGCAACAGTACCAGCCAGTTGGGAACATGGTCAGTCTGACAAGACCCTGTCTACCTGCCGTATCATACTGCAGATCGCCCGAGTGCTCCCCCTAAGCCTCTCTTCGCATTGCTCGACCGATCACTCAGAGCACGCACAGGACCGTGCCTGGGCCTCTGATACGATGCTAAACACCTCGCGGGCGGCGTCTTCACCGAGGAGCAACATAGGTTGTGTCCATACGCAGCGTGTCGTTGTATCAAATATCACAATATCCGTATCCGTATCCGTACAGGCTCCGGATAACACCCAAACGACGACGAGAGCGATTCCCCCGGCTCGCAGCGGGAGAGGGTCTCGATGATGAGCAGCGGCTGCCATCCTTGCAAGATTGGTTGGCTGAAAAGATGGGACGAATTTAAAATTGATAGGCAGGGGCCCTTGGGCAGAACTGGTACCGAATGTGGCCCCGTGTCTGGCTCCAGGGTGTTTGGGCCGATCGTCATGCCTGCTGTCCTGCAGCGGAACCCTCAGTCCCGGGGCCCTATATCTGATCTCTCCCTGGCGATAATACCCGGGCTGGCCAGATTCGGCTGAGTCTGCAACGGTTGGCCACATGGGCAGGGACGGGGCCTAAGGGCAGAGCAACACCACAACCACGAATATCGACAGAGTAGATGTCCGAGGGAATCTGGAAAAATTCGTCCATCGTGATAGCTTGCTTATTGAATGTGCTCGACAAGCAATACGCGCTCCAGATCAGTCTCCAAAGTCGGTTTCTATTTCCATTCGGCTCGTACCTTAGCACGACCCAAATGCGGTGCATCCGGAACGGGTCTCCCCGCCGTGGATAGTCGGCGACCCCGTCGATTAGCATGCTCAGAGTCCCAACGACACGACGGGACTGTGATCCCAGAGTCAGACATGTCGACCTTGTTCCGACTCTACCAACAAGGTATTGTTGTTGATCTACACTGCTCGCGGGGCGGCGGGGGAAAAGCTGCGCAAGACAGACGAGTCTTGACAAGTTGCATGTGTCATTCACTGTGGCACTCCCGGCGGTTATGCCGAGTTCCTAAAAATTTCCACGAGTGTCTTCGGCGCTACTAACACGAACCGAGGCCCGCAGGCTGGATGGTCTTCTCCGGCCAGGAATTGACGACGCGTGCGAGCGAGATCTTCAAGCTTAACCGGCATCTTGACAAGGACTCGGCCGCGCGGGATGGAGACATGACGCACACCCGACCTCACCAGCGTCTAGACTTTTGCCCACCCGGACCCAGGACGAAGGCCACGACGCGCTGAGTGTGCGTGCTACGAGCGGATGCTCAGGTTACGTTATTATTGGCCTCTCGCCGAGTCGCCAGACAGGATCAGGAACAGGCCACGGCCCCTGTCTGGGGCCATCTTGTCATCCCATCCCATGGGCCATCACATCCCGATTCCCATCCCATCAACCAAGGTCACCAAACAAGGGTCTTTTTTCTTTCTCTCTCTGGTTTTCTCTCCCTCACTCCCGTCTTTTACTCTCTGGGCCACTCGGTGATTATCATCCCGCGCGCATTGGCAGTGGGGTCGTTACGAAGGCCTGCGACGGCCCCACCAACCTGACGAGCGCATCTGATTCTGATGAGCTGGCTGCATGTAGCCGGCCGCACAAGCTCGGCGTGGAGTTCTGACAGACATCAGACGAACATTTGGGGGCCCTGTCCCAGGCCGCAGTGCATCAGATTCACCCGAGCCGCCCGCCATTCACTTGTTGAAGCTCTCGCACTTGCACCTACCTACGTATTACTACGTGCCAAGTCAGTATGCGTGTGTGTGTGGCCTGCTGGACGGCAAGCCGCCAACCAACCCTTGTCAGGTGCATATGTAGATGCGCACCGGTACGGATACCGCCTGGACATTGCGTGTGCGGCTTCTCAATCCTGGGATTCTGGAGACTCGCAAGTTGCAGCCCGACTGGTTGGCATTGGCGCCCTGCCTCGTAGCCATGCATACAGTCCGTTGCATCGGCGGCTTCCAAAACTCAGGGGGCCGCTGCTGACAGCAGTGGTTTTCGGCGTGACGAGCAGAAAAATCGAAAATCAAGCGGATTTTCAGCCATCAATACCTCAATGCGCAGGGCATGCGCCATTATGAAATTTACATCATTAGATGCGCCTAATTAAGGCAATTATAGTGATATCTTTTTTATTTAGGTGCACGCACTACGCATTAAAAGATTTGTGTGTAAAGATTCGTCGATTTTGGGCTATTTCCTATTGACATTTTTTCCAAATCAACTGACAGGGGGTGTTTTTTCTTTCTGTTTTTTTTCCAAAACCACTCAAACTACCACGTCAATACTCAAAATTACATTAACGATAATATTTTAGTACGCAGAGCATGCGCGCGAAGAAAAAAGATATCGCTGTAATCGCCTCAATTGGGCGCATCTAAAGATATAAATTTTACGATGGCGCATGCCTTACGCACTAAGGTATTAATGGCTAAATGTTTAGTTGATTTTACTGCTAGTTATGCCGAAAACCACACAGTCAGCAGCAGTCCCACTTGAGTTTTGGAAGCCGCCGATGCAACGGACTGTACCCCTCTTTGAGTTCATCCCATGCCCTGGCAGCGCAAAATGACGCGCCCCGTTCGGACAAGCGATCCCCTCATGATCGTTCGCAAGGTTGCCATATCGGATCAAATGGACCAATTTGCGGATTGCCAAAGGATCTTGTACTGCCACGGATATACGAACGACCGTGGGTCGCGCGGCTTCCCGGCAACCGGAACGCACGTCGCCAATATCGTGAATCAAGTCGTGTTCCAACGATGTCGCTCTCTCCACGGCGGTCAATGCGATACGCCCATACCCACGGGGCATCATGTCAATATGCCTCCAACAAGCGCACTACGACCGTCCGGATAGTGACTGCATCCGAGTGATCCTGATCATTTCCTTTGCCGCCGCTCACCAGACCCGAAGACTTTGCTCTGCTCGCCGTCATTGGACTGCAAGGAAGCACTAGATTCAACATCAGGCGGAAACTGGCAGACTCGGTGTCGTCGTGATTCGACCCTCTCCATCTACCATGGAATGTTGAGCGTGTTCCGGCCCCGGTACATTTTCCGACCTGCCGATGGAGAAGTCAGGCCATGATGCTCTCATCGCCCATGCTGGTTGATTATGCATATTGTAGCTTACCTAACTTGGCAGATCATCTGGCTGGGCATCATGATGATCGCGAAGCTGCCAACTGGCCGACGAGGCTGAGGTTCCGCCGCGTGGCGATTCCCACCGGGTTGCCATGACGTCGCGTTGACCCCAACGCCACAGTGTATTGACCTTTCCCAGTGACAGTATCCGGCAGAATGTTCCAATCAAACGGGCCACTGAACACTCATCGGTTGGATATTGCGTGCGGCCATGGATGTGGCGCTTTGCACGAGGCGCAACGAGATCTGCCACTAGACGCCAGTCATCTACCAGAGGGCGCGTGAGCCTCCCGCCGTCTGTCTTAGCGTCCAAGCAGACGCGCCGTGGGAGATGGCCAGAGGAGTGTGCCAGTGTGAATAACGACACTAACGACGAGCTTATTAGTACGATCCTAATAACTGTCAATGTTGCGCATCCCAGCCACGGCAGGCTCGGGCCCAGGCCACAATACACTATTGAGCCTCTCGGCCTGGTGCCATATGGTCCGGGTCCCGCTTAACCTTAACACCAACACGAGATGGTTTGCGTTGCTAGCTTTCACACTGAGATTTGACTTCGGATCCGGCAACGCAGTCATTTCGCGGTTGCTCAATGTCGGAGAGAAAGGGGGAGATTTCAATCTCCGCTCCCGTGCGAGGCTGCTCCCGGCCGTCATCCCGCTCTTTGCCTTCGATAGTCTCGGACCTAGAACGCACAGGAGGCACGGAGCTATTTGGTCGCTGGCAGTGTTCTAGCAGGAGTTCTTCTCTGTCGTCCGCACCGGCCGTTGATCTACGAGCTGGTTACGCCGACTCCTCTACACGGCGACGGGGTGAATGGACAAAACGCCTCCGCCACGGAAGGCTGCCAAATGAGATGGATGAGTACATCCTTTGGCTAGTATTCCATGGCTGCCAACGACGACAGCATGATTCCAGAGATGATACTTCGCGCGGGAGGGCCTCGGTCTGGGGCAGATCTATTCGAACCCGAGCCATGAGGCCGCACAATCCCGCCGAGATCCAGCTTCGGCGCAGCGGCCCTCTTCCCTCTGTCCTCCCCTTTCTCGCGCGAAGCCGCTTCCCTCCCAATCTCCCGTCCCTTACCTCACCGCGGCGGGGGGTGGTCGTCGTGTCACCAGGAGAAGGACGGGTGACGAGGGGTTCGATCCAAGTAAGAGGGGTAAGAGAGGACGGGAGAAAAGAAAAAGTCTCCGTAGCACATGTCCCTTCCCTCTTTCGTGCAACGCGAGGCTGCCGCGAGCGGACTCGCTTATCGAGTCCCAGTAGATTGCGGTCATGCCGTGGCACGAAGACCAGACGAACGGAGGGGAGGGGGTGGGATATTCGTCCTCTTCATGAGTTTTCCGAATGAAGAAAGGCTCGTTGAGACTTTTAGAGTGAGCGGGCGCTGCTTTACTCACCCCGCCCTTGCTTGCGAAGGCGGAGGGGGGGCGGGTTCGGATCTCGAGATGACTTATTTCCCGTAGTCGTTCCGGGGACTTTGCGGGCTCGGCGCTTCACCCGCGGCGGCTTCTTTTCAACGCCCGAGCCCTCTTCTTCGATTAGCGTGGCGTGGATTAGACAAAATGGGAGAAGAGGAGGGCAGGAAGAGGGACGAAGACGAAGAGAAGGCCGGAGAAACACAGCGGTCTGATTGTCAGCTTCTGGTTCGCGCGAACTAACTGAGCTTCACCCCCCCTTCCCGTTGGCTCACGATGATATTCCGACGTGCGGCAGACAAGGAGAGCTGACGAAGCGCGGAGGCAACCTACATGGACTCTTGTCCTCGACTAGGTACCTACCTAACTCCCGCTCGTGCTCTGGGAGAAGCACATAGCCGCCTGCCGAACTCTCGGAAGCGGGTTGTTTCGCAAGGAGGAGAGAGCATGGGACAGACAAGAGGACTTGTTGATTCTTGGTTCGGGTTGGTGACCAATGTTCCGAGCAACGTATTTATGCGTGTGTGTCTGCAGGTAGCCGTCGTGGGTGAGGCGGGCCGAGCAGCAGAGAGGAAGAACACATCCTGGACTTGAGGAGGGGCGGTGAGATGGCGGGAGTGTACGGAGAAACGGTATCATGAGCCTCCCAGTCAGAGAAGGGGAATATCAGAGTGAGAGCGATGAGAAAGGGTCAACAGTCTCTTCCGTTATCACACACAAACTGTTCTTGGGCAGGAATATACAACCTATGGTATTTTCGGGCGTCGGATGCACCGTCCTGAAGTCTACGTGATCATAGTTACCTAGTTGTACGAAGATCTCGGGCCCGTAGGCCTCTCCCCCATCGTTTTGTCAGCTCGGGTTGTATCTAGTTTTTGCGGTGTACTTAATCCCTAACCTATCTTTATGCCGTCGTGATGTCTCACACGAAATGGGGAAAGGAACCCGGCAAATGATCAAGGCCAGCTCTGATTACTGACGGACGACGCCCGGAGGAATGGAAAACTGCTGCTGCCATGGTCCCTTTGCATTTTCTGTCAGAAGGCTGTGTCGAGTGTGTGTGTGTGTGTGTGTGTGTGCGCGCGCGCGCGCGCATTCGGCCTGTCCACTTGAGTTTTGCTATGTGAAGGCCTTGCCGAGTGACTATTGGGGGAGGGCCTTCCATTTACTCATTAGCCCAGCTCAGTCCAGATTACTTGGGACTATGCCGTCGACGAGGCTCTGCTGCTACCACCAGGTTCTGTTGCCAGATCTTGGTTACCTACCCAATGGGCCTAATAAGTAGGGAAAGATCCCAGTAGCAAGCTCTGACTGTGTGTAATCCTCTCAAATACTTAGCAGCCTCACGTCGTCCCGCAGGACCATCACGAAACGTGACAGAAACCATGGGGACGAGACCACTATATCTGCAACGGATGCCGTGCTGGCATCTGCTTGTACGGATAGAATGGGCTCTGTTTGTTTTTTATGCCTATCAAAGTTACATACTGCTACTTCCCTGACCTCTGGCAGCTCCGGACTCATATTCCGACAGCCAACAACGCACCAAGCGGATAGTCACGTGTTGTTCAAAAGATACAATTCCCAACGCAGATCATGTCATTTCACGAAGTAGAGCGCTTACAAGACGATTGGGAGGCAAAAAAGGCCCAAGACTTCACGCCGGGTGTGTGTTTGCCCCGTTCAACATCCGGCTCTCAACTCACGACAGGGAACGATTGGTGTGTTAAACAGAGTAAAAGTATTTTGCACCCCGTAAAAGAATACGAAAGAGGACAGAGCTGTGCAAAAAAAAAAAAAACTCCATGACGGACGCGTGACATACTATCCCAGGGAGGGTTGGTTACGCGGACAAACACACCGCACACAGCGTCTTACGGACCCAACAGCCCCTCTTGCTCTGCCGCGTATCCGAAACATCATTCGAAAGAAAAGATAAAGCACCCTTTGACCCAAATAGAGAGAACGCCGACGTGAACCGAGACTTCGCTCGCGCTTCCTTTACACGCACATACTGTTCATTCCGGAGCGAACGCGACTCCCGGTTCCAATGATGACTGACGATGGCTATAGCGATGGTGATGAGATGAGTGATACAACAGAAAACGGAGACGCACGCTCCGCCAAGCTGCTATGAGATTTTACAATCGGCTCTCGATGGGAGGGTAGGGCTCCGCGCCGGGCCACTGGGAGTCGGGCCAGACGAGCCGGATGGCCTCCCAGATGTGGCTATGGGGACAAACGTCAGTTACACCGCGTCACCGAGGAACGGTTCCAAGACCAGGGGTGGGAGGAAAGCGGACAGAGTCGCACGGCGTCGGGGGGCACCGCGCCGTGGACGGGGGGCTTTTGTGGAATGGCACGTCCTCAAGAAGCGAGAGAACAGGGAGCACAGGCCGGGGGGTCGGGACATTGATGCTGACTTACCTGACGTGGAGGATCTCCAGCCCGTCCTTGACCTCCTGTGGCAGATCTTTCGCGTCCTTCCGATTCTGCGCGGGGAGTAGCACCGTCTTGACACCCGCTCGGAGGGCGCCGATGAGCTTCTCCTTGATGCCTCCGACGGCGGTCACACGGCCCCGCAAGGATATCTCACCCTGTGTCGCAAGAGAGATGTCGTGTCAGTAAGAAGCTCGACAGGGGGTGGGATATAGCAAAGGCACTTACAGTCATGGCCATGGTGGGCGGGACGGGCTTGCCGGAGAAGAGGGAGATGAGTGCGATGGCCTGCGCGATGCCGCTGCTCGGACCGTCCTTGGGAATCGAGCCCGACGGGCAGTGGACGTGGATGCTGCGCTCCTTCATGATGTTGGTCGTCGGCTCGGCGGTCAGGCCCAGTTCGTAGGCGTGCGCCTTGACCCAGGTGAGGGCGACCTCGACGCTCTCCTTCAGAACGTCTCCCAGCTTACCGGTGAGCTGCACGCTGCCGTTACCGGGCATGTCGGCAACCTCGATGAACAGGATGCTGCCGTTGCCGCCCGAACTGTACGCCACAAGACCGGTCACAATTCCAGGCCGGCTCGTCTTCTCGGCAATCTCCTCCTCGAACCGCTCGCTACCGAGAATGTTCTCGATGTCGTCGACCGTCAGCCGCGACTTGTAGGTCTCTAGCTGTCCCCCGTCCTTGGCCTCGGCGAACTCGACTGCCTTGGCACGGCAGACGGAGCCAATTTCACGTTCCAGGTTGCGAACCCCTGACTCACGGGTGTATGCCTCGATAATCTTAGACACCACCTCCTTGTCGAAGCTAACCTGGTCTTCCGAGAGACCGTTGACCCGGATCTGCTTGGGCACAAGGTGCTGCATCGCGATGTGACGTTTTTCAAGTGTCGTGTAGCCCGGCAGATAAATGGTCTCCATTCGGTCGAGAAGGGGCGCCGGGATGGTGTTCAGGTCGTTAGCCGTGGCAATGAACAACACCTTGCTAAGGTCGATGGGCAGGCCGACGTAGTGATCCGTGAACGAGTTGTTCTGCTCGGGGTCGAGCACCTCGAGCATGGCTGCCGAGGGATCACCGTGGAAGTTGGACATGCCCAACTTGTCAATCTCGTCCAACAGGAACACAGGGTTCGCCACGCCGACCTTTCTCAGGCCCTGTACGATGAGGCCAGGCATTGCCGCCACATATGTCCGTCGGTGGCCACGAATCTCGGCCTCATCTCTGACGCCGCCTAGCGAAATCCTGTGGAATTTCCTGCCCAGAGCTGTGGCTACAGACCGGGCCAGACTCGTCTTGCCCACACCCGGTGGTCCGGCAAGCAGCATAATAGGCGACTTGTCAACCATCCGCTTGGAACGCAGAACCTCAACCTTGGTGTGAGCCAACTTCGCTCTTTCTTCCTTGTCCGGGTCGGCTGTGTCCTCGTTCGCTTCAGCGTCTTTGTCCGATTCAGGTGCAACGGCCTCTTGCTCGGCCTTCTTGATCTGGGCCTCTACGTCGTCGTTGATGGACTGCTTCAGCCGCAGCACAGCCAAATACTCTACCAGGCGCTTCTTGACCTTGTCCAAGCCGTAGTGGTCTTCGTCGAGTTGCTTGCGGGCTCTAGCGAGCGTATCAGGCCCCAACCTGTCGTCCGTCGTCGCGGTCCAGGGGATCTCGGAGAGCACGTCGAGCCATGTCCTCGTAACTTGGTACTCTTGGTTTCCGGGCATCATCTTCTTCAGCCTCCTCAGTTCCCTGTCGGCCATCTTTGCGGCCTCGGGCGGTAGCTGGGCCTTATCCAACTTCTTCTTCAGCTCCTCCAGCTCGTTGGGTTCCTGGTCATCGTCTTGGCCGGTGTGGATGCCGTTCGGGCCGGGGGGGAACATGGTGTTCGGGGGCATCGGGACGCCGTTGGGACCGGTGCGGTTTGACCGATCGTTGAGCTTGTCGAGGAGTTGAACAGGTACACTGGTGAAGGTCGTGATCTTGAAGTTGTTCTTGATGCCTCCGACCTGACGATCCAGCAGCTCGATGACCTTGGCCAAGCGGACCTTGACGTCCAGGGCGGCCAGGACCTCCAGCTTTTCCTCGTACGAAGCGTCGACTATGTTGGCCATGAAGTCGGCGAGCGATCCGGCGTCTTTGAGAACCTTCTTGTTGATGAACATCTCGAGCCGTCGGGTCAGCAGCGGCGACAGGCCCGGCGGGCTGTCTGGACTTCTGGGGAGGAGGGCGGATATGCGGAGGATGGTGACGAGTTCTCTCGACCTCAGCTTCAGCAGCTGGAAGAGCTCTTGCAGTTGGGCATCGATTGTCGCTGCGATGGACGTTAGCCATTTGGCTGGGTCAGCGGTTCCCGGGTCGGGTTGTCTGACTTTCATCGTAGAAGTACTTGACCTTGGCCTCGAAGTGCGGCCTCTCCTGTGTGACCTTTTCGACGCGGACTCTCGTAACGCCTTCGACGCGGAGGGCGAACTCGGCGGTCCCCCTCCCCTCGATGCCGGTGATGCGGGCAGCGACGCCATAGTTGTAGAGATCGGCCTTGCGGGCAGTGCCCGGATCGACCTCCTTGATGAGGGACTCGTCTACTTGGTCGGCATCCTGGATGAGGAGCTGGCCGTTGGTGCCAACGAATGGGGAGGAGACTGGGACGCAGGCGATGGGGATGGAGTCGATGCGCTCGTTCGGGGCGGCAGAGGCTGCGCGGGTGTAGACGTTGGCGAGGAGGGCCGGGATGTCGGGACGGGCAGCGGTCACTGGGATGCGCTGGGTGACGCCCGGCAGGAGTACGGTGCCGCGGGCGAGGGGGATGACGGGGAGCGTTTTGGTTTGGGATCGCGCCATGTGGGAGTCGAAAGGGGGCGGTCGATGGGGTATCTCGTGATGGTGTTGTTTGGTAGTTTATGGGAGGCGACGTGCGACGATAATGGGGCGACAATTGGTTATATCAACACGGGTGGCAAGATGTGTGAAGAAGGAGGAAGAAAATGCTGGCTAAATAAAGAAAGAACACGATTGGCGTGTCGTAGCTCGGAATGGCGGTGGAAAGATGGAGGAGGAATAGGACGAGAGTTTGGGTTTTGTTGTTTGCCGGGATGGGATGGATGGTTGATGTCAGAAGCCTTGGGATCCGGGGAGAGGAGAAAGCTCCCCGGTCGCGGCAGCGGCCCAAAGTCTCCAGACTGCATCTCAGCGCAGCGCAGCGCAGCGCAGCGCAGCGGACAGCGGGTTTGGGTGGTGTGGTGCCGGCGGGTGGTCACCAAGGTACAGCGGGCCAGTGACCACCTACCAGGGGGTTGCGGTGGGGACCCTCCACAGCCGAGGCTAAATTCATAGTGAACGGGACGACACAACCGCCACCGAAGGCCGTGGAAGACTGTCGATTCAGACGGCTAGATGCAACTTCATGCGATGCCTCAAAGACTTGAAACTTTAGTTTCCTCTGGGGGCGTATCTATGAATCTTGGGAGATGCGAGGGTGTGGCTGGATACCCGCCTCCAAGATGGCTGGCTCCATGACCGCTGAAAGAGATCGGGGTGCATTTCATTGTCTGGGCCGTATCAGCCGGTTCCGAGTAAAACCACCATCCGCCAACTCCTGGCACGAAAAATTGAGATGCCACCAAAACAAACTGTCAGCTCGCCGTTGAGGATGTCTGTCCAGCGTTCCAAAGCAAGAAAGCCGACAGAGCCACTGGCTTGGGATGGCAGTGGTTAAACTCCAGCCTTCAGGGGTCCATCTCCATCGTCGCCGGCAGCTGACAACGGACGTGATCGATCCCAAAAACCGGGACTCCGAAGCACGGGCCACAACCGGCCATCTTATGTAATCGAGTGCGAACCCCACCCACTTACTCTGTCGGGCTCTCATCCAGTGACCACCCACCACCCAGCGCAATGTGAACGCGGGGCAGTGGCTTCTGGGGGGGCCACAGCACCGGGCAGTGGGCACCCACCACCACCACGCTCGCTGCGATCAGTCAGCGATCAATTAAACTCGTCGCGTCTTCCAGGCAAAAAGACGCGTCCCCGTTAAACCGCCATCACGCATACGCATCATCGTCACCACGAAAATTCCGCCCTCTCTACCCCCCCCTTCCCCCACGTCCATCCTTAACGCCAAGAAACCACCGAAACCACAAGCACAATGTGTACGTCGTCATAATCTGGATCTGTGACAGAAAACCCCGTCCAAACAAAAGCTAACGAGCAACAGCTGCGTACGGCGGCTACTCGAAAACATCATACGGAGCCCAGGGCGGCGAGGACGGCGGCGGCTTCGTCTACGGCGGCTCGCAGCAGCAGGGCAGCCAGGGAGGCGGCAAGGTACGAGCCGCAGCATCGTGACGCGCTTCATTCATCCGTCTGGTCTCGCTAACTTGACCCGTGACAAAACAGTCCTACGGCGAAGACTCCCTCCGCCCCGTGACGATCAAGCAAATCATCGACGCCGAAGAAGCCTACCCCGGCGCCGACTTCAAGATTGACGGGCAAGCAGTCACACAAGTTCGTCTCTCCCCCTCTCTCCCCCTCCAAATTCCAGAGGGAAAGGGAAAAAAAGGACCACGAGAAGCTAACTGTCGCCCCTCGCCTCCCTCCAGGTAACCTTCGTCGCCCAGATCCGCCAAATCTCCCCGCAACCGACAAACATCACCCTCAAGCTCGACGACGGCACCGGCCTCATCGAGGTCAAGAAGTGGGTCGACACGGACAAGAAGGACGACGCCGACTCCAACCTCGAGCTCGAGGGCCACGTCCGCGTCTGGGGCCGCCTAAAGTCCTTCAACGGCAAGCGCCACGTCGGCGCCCACTTCATCCGCCCCGTCTCCGACTTCAACGAGGTCAACTACCACCTCCTCGAGGCCACCTACGTCCACCTCTACTTCACCAAGGGGCCCCTCGGCGGCGCGGCAAACGGCGGCGGCGCGGCCGGCGCGGGAGGGGACGGCATGTTCGTCGACGGCAACGACAGCTACGGTGCCGGCGCCGGCGCCGGCGGCGCGGCGGCGGACGGCAACTCGGCGCACGCCGGCAAGCTGAGGGGCTGCTCGCCCAACGCCCAGAAGATGTTCAACTTCATCAACAACTACCCCGGCGGCAACGAGGGCGTGCACATCAACCAGGTCGCGTCCCAGGCCGGCATGAGCGTGCGCGACGTCGTGGGCGCCTCGGACGAGCTGCTCGGGCAGGGCCTGATCTACACCACCATCGACGACGAGACCTGGGCTATCTTGGACTACTAGTTCGGCGTGGTGCCAGATGGACGGTGCGTGCGGCTCGGTGCGGAAGAGGTTTGCGGGATGAACCAGCGTCGACGACGACAAAACGTTTGAAGGCACGTGTCTGGAGCGGCGTGGGATCGCCGGGCGCCCAAGTCCAGACGGAGAGGGCGGAGAGGGCTTGCTTATATCCCCATCATGACAGAAGCGGAGAGGAATGGAGGCAAAACGCGGAGGCCTCGTCGAGTCCCCAATTGTCATATGAATGAAATGAGTGCATTGGTCGGTATTCTAATGAATGGCTATGGCTAGTGGGAAGTAACAGAGCAAACCAAAACCATATAGACAAAAAAAGTTGTAAAACCTCACACCCATCATTCGCTGCCCCCGCCCGCAAGAACGACTAGAGAATTCTCGAAACTTGCGCCGATGTTGTTATCGGGCTTCCCCGCCAGGGTATGTTGAATACCTCCTTGAGCGTAGGTCAGCA
Source organism: Colletotrichum brevisporum (assembly GCA_030770045.1). NCBI lineage: Eukaryota > Fungi > Ascomycota > Sordariomycetes > Glomerellales > Glomerellaceae > Colletotrichum > Colletotrichum brevisporum. The sequence goes on along the minus strand of JAUGSI010000001.1, from coordinate 8,358,438 downwards.
TCAGACACAGGCGCAAGCCTGGAAGGGCATAGGTGAAGCAAAATCGCCAAACAAACGTTGCCCCGCTCCTCAGAGCCTTTGATCAGTCTCTCACAAACAAAAAAACATCACGTCACTTGTTCCAGGTCAAGGGAAGGTGACTGACGAGCCTCGCACCACACACGCAAAACACCGTCAGGCCCGGACCGCCTCCTTCAAGGCGGCATTGACTTGCATCTTGATGTTGCTCGAGACGACGGCAGAGTAGATGCCGGTCTTGCGCGCAACCGGCTCACGGACCATGATGAAGAGGCTGACGGAGTTGCCCCCGCCGGTCAAGCGGATTTCACGCTTGAACTCGAAGCCGAACTTGCGGTAGTAGGCGTTGTTGGACAGAGAGCTGGACTCGAGGTAGACGGCGCGGTTCTCTCCGTCGGCCTGTGCTTGTCAGTCAATGCGAGATGGATGTCGTAGTAGGCAGTGTTGGAAACACCGTGACGCACCCTCTCAATCATGTGGGTGAGTAGCTTCCGGGCATACCCCTTGCCTCGAGCATTGGGCTTGGTCCCTAGATAGACCAGGTAGTAGCAGTCATTGTCCCTCTCGCCCATGACCTCGGCCTTGGTGTCATGCAATAGAGGCACTAGCTCCTCGTAGTATCGCCGCCTGCCCTCCGCGGTGAGCTGGTAGTTGAGCCGCCACATACCACTGCGGAGGTTGGTCCACCAATCATCAGCATCTTTCCCTGGAGGCATCCTGTATAAATCCGTCTGATGTTAGCTCATAGTTGCCATCAAAGGTGCGCCGATGAATCGCCCCGAAATAACAGTGGTGATTAAGCAGCATCGGCGAACGAGCCGGCAGAAACTTTGTAGAAGGTCTGTACTCACCAGAGAGCAACGGCATCATGGTCAGGCCCGATGGTGGTGACGATGCCGTTGTAGAAATGGGCGGCTGCTATGTAAGTCATGATGTCGACATGCAGCTTCCACTTCTGCTCGGCCGAGTAGTTGGCCATGTCATCGGCGTCGAGGAGGTACTGGCTAAGATCATCAGCAGCAAAGGCATGGGCCAGCGAGAGGCCGGCCTCCTTGCACTCCGATATGCCAATGACACGCACGGTATCCTCCCATTTCGGGGGGACGAGAGAGCGTTTGAGTTCGACGAGAGTGACGCTTTTGCTTACGTGCTCCATGACGGGCTTCTAGATAGCCTGTCCTGTTCACGAATCTACATGAGCTTAGCATGATTGCAGCAATATCCGAGCCATCGTAGTGACACCAAGGGTCATGCCACAAAACGTACTTAAATTCTGTATACTGTCGCCCGTATGTACTCTCGAGAGTTGCGTTCTCGAGACGGGCATAAACCTGGATGGGTGGCGAAGGCAATTGAGGCTTGTACGGAGGTCAACCGACATCAATAATGATTTGACGGGTCAAATCCTTTGGATGGGTTTGGTGAGGTCGAGGTGTGAGGGTGGAGGTCTCAGCGGGACGTGGGAGACAACGACGCCTTCACGATTTGAAATGAACAAGAACGATATGGCGGTGATGGGACTGATGGATGACGGTGTCAAACAGGGCTTCAGCTGAAGATGTGTAGTAGTGAAGGTCTAATAGGTCTTGAATAGAGCTGTGTGGTTGACTGGAGAGTCGAGACGAGTGAGTAGCAGCCTAGCAACGAAGCACAGCCCGAAGCTGTGACCTTGTCCAGAGATCTGCCCCCAGAAACTTGGGGCTTTCAAGACTAGGAACTCTCGATGCAGCAAGGGGTTGGACGCCTATCCTTGTCTAGGTGGAACCCAGATGAACTGTTGAACGAGAGCCTATCCAAAGTGTGTGTGTGTAACAACAAAAAGAGGAGAGGAGAGAAGCAGAAGTTGGGTCCAGGTGAAGAGCGGAGAGGAGAGAGGATTATGTACTCGGGGGTGTCACTAGACATGAAAGGGCCGAGGCGACGAGAGGGAAGGGAGAGTGAGACAGAGGCCCAGAGGGATTGGGAGGCGGAGGGGTGGAGGTACGAGGAGGTTCTGCGTGGGATGCAGTTGCAGATAGCTTGGATTAGGGGCAAGGCTCGGAAAGCGGAAGTCGTAGTGAGCGGGATGTTGGGAAGAGCAGTGCAGTCGGGGGATCGCACCGTTGCTGTGCATCTGCGCCGTGCAACCGCGTCTGAGTTGGAAACTTGGGAATGTTTGCTGTAATCTACCACTGGATAGAGCAAGTATGACGAGAACGGCTGATCGACCATTGCTATCTATGTACCCGCGACGACGCTTTGAGTCGAGGGTAGAGCCGGCCGCTTGCACCGATAATATGCGGGAGAGTTTGCCTTTGGTATCCGGCTTGGCTCGCCTCAACACTAGCCATAACCTTGCTGACGGGATTCGACACTATCGAGATATGCCGTAATAGAAGGCACGAGGACAACTACAAGCTCATGAGGGGCGAGGGAGACAGGGATGGCCTAGGTGGTAAATCAGGAGTAGAACGCTGTGGGTATCAGAGTCGAGCATGTGTTCGTGTGCCGTGCCAACACTGGCAACTCCTGTCGACAATGGTGTGGACGGGTATGCAGGCTTAGTCGACGCCGTTTGTTCTTGGTGTAGTAGCCGTGCCCGAGATGGTTGAGCAGTGTCGAATGTCTCGTAACTTGTTGACCGACCACGGGTGGAGAGAACGCAGGGAAGCGGTCATCGTGCGGGGAAGAGAAGGCCGGCCGGACCCTGTTTCTGGGACAGGTTGGGATCCTCCGGTCTAGCGTAGGCATGGTTCTCTGCCTAGTTCCCTCCGCATGTTGGATCTACCACGACGGATTCGAACGGGCTGTCCAATCGCAGCGGCAGCACAAGCCAACAACGGCATGGTCGGTTGTGAAACTTGATGCGGCCAAGGCGTCCCACCGTGCCTATCAGCTCCGTCCAGGAGCGACGGACCTCCCGGCGTCGGCGTCCGGACGTGCCGCACCGTGTGCTCCGTACGCCGCTCCAGCGCCAGGCACTGGCGGATCGAATCAGATGTGCCCAGACTCGTCCCAACAAAGGATGCCGCTCGACGTGCAATGCAACCGCTGTCAGGTGATGCCCCTTGGCGCGGCGGAGGCTCTGGGGGGCCGACAGGTGTTGGCGAGAGGGATGCTTCCAAGATAAGACCATGCATCACGGACTTCGTGGACAGTGTGATAGACCAGGTCGACCTCGCAGCTTCACACGTGGGGTGCATATGCCAAGTCTCGAGGCGAGGATCGTCTTCTCGTTGCCGTGTTGAACAGACGTCGTACTTGTAGGCCCGGGTTTCTTGTTTGCTTGATCTTGTCTCACTGGTGAGGGGAATGTCAGCGGAGACTCGGGCAACGGTGAAAATCGGGCAACAGCCATTGTGTGATCTCGTGAAACATCCGGAAAGTCGGGTGCGAGGACCTGCCGCCGCCTTGCCAAACGACGAAGGTTCCGACGAGGGTCTTCCAGCGTGCAAGCCAAGTCGGCATGGTCCGTCCCTCAGAGCTGGTTTGGACTGATGTCACGGGGGCGTGCTGGTGATGAACAGTCTCTGGCCTGACCTCCCAACCTCCGTTCCAAGAATTCCGTTCGGGTGGGCAACGCTGGAACTCTGGCTGGTAACACGGCGCAGCTTGGCATGTAGGTCAGCAAAAGTACCTACGACACCATCGAAGGTAAGGTCGGGCTTCGGATCCGGGACGCCTGTGCTGTTCATCGATGCGAGAAGAAAGAAGCAGAGCACAATTTTTGGCAAGGCGTCCCGGTAATATGTAGTGTGGAAGAGCGTTCGGCTGAAAACATGGGGGTCATTGGTTTCTGACAGTTAGTTCTGTAGGTAATCCGTGGAAGGAAGCTCAGCCTCGCTTGCCTTCCCTGTTCTTGACAGGACCTGATGACAAATGAAGGGATCACGTTGAGCCAGTCACTCAGGCAAGAGCCGCGAACTCCAGAAAGAGGAGGAGCCGCCAGCATCAGAACGTCCCCTGGAGCTTTGCATCAGATGTGGAAACACCCAAGATAACGGCTTAAAAATGAACAACCGAAGCGTTGACTGATGATAGCTCATCATATCCAGTAATAAAACCTGGACTTCCCATGTCCCCTAAAAGACAACTTCAATAGGTGACATTCGGAAGTGAAACCGGGATTGAACGATAGACGGAAGTAACTGGAAAGGAGGCAGCAGAATCAACATATTCTCGCACGAAGCAGCCATGGAGGAGAAGTCACAAGGTGACAGACATCAAGCATATGTGGTCTTCACAAGTCGCCTTTTTGGCGTCACGTCCTCTTGTTCAACGCGGCTCACAGCCCAGCGCCCCGAGTCGTATTGATGTCGATGTAAAAAAGGGGGATATCTAGTTGTTTAAATTAGAGACAGAGGGGGAAACCAAAGCACGCATCGCCAGATGCATTTTCTTGCCGCCGCGTAAAACAGCCAACAATCAGAAAAAAACCAAGTTAGAAAAAGGACGCCACCTCCAAAAATGCTTTTCAAAGCACTCCTCCGCCCCCACGCATAAGCACACCGCACAATGCCAGTCGAGGCCTCTTACATGCGGCGGATCTCCTGCTCGTTGGTGTACTTCTCGAGGCCCGAGTCGAGGCTCTGCCACCACTCGAAGAGCATGGAGTTGCAGATGAGCTTGAACCAGGGGGTGAACTTGAGGGAGGGGTCCTCGAACAGCTTCTTGAGCTCGTCGGCGCTGACGTACTGGGTGGCCTGGACCTCGTTCTCGTTGATGTTGAGGTCGACCTTGGCCTTGATGAAGAGGATGTAGTCGACTGGCTGCATGTTAGCTTCTTCTGCACGCTTCTTCTGTACGCTTCATCTTGTTCTCCATGGCAAGACTCACTCTCGTGCTCCCCCCACTTTCCGTCGCTCGGGGCCTTGTAGTGGATCCTCGTCAGGAAGTGGAAGTCGTCAAAGGGGACCTGGGCGGGGTTGATGCCGAGCTCGTGCTCGAGCTTGCGCTGGGCGGCGCGCTTGACGCCGGCGACCGAGTCCTCGAGGGTGGCGCCCGTCTCGCCGGGGATGCCCAGCGGGTGGGAGCAGCAGGTGTTGGTCCACATGTCGGGGAAGGTGATCTTCTCGGTGGCGCGCTGCTGCAGGAGCAGGCGGTTGGTCTCGGGGTCGAAGAGGAAGACGGAGAAGGCGCGGTGGAGGAGGCCCTTGTCGATGTTGGTCATGAGGTGGCCTGCGCGAATGCGATCTACGTTAGCCTTTTGGATCCGAAGCAGCGGTGGCCGGGGACGGCGAGAAGGGGGAGAGGGGGCGACGGACAGGCCTTCTTGCTGGCGTTGCCAATGGGCTTGTCGTTCTCGTCCAGGACGATGCACACCTCGTCCATGAGGCGAATCTGCTCGGCATCGTGGCCCGACAGAGCCTCGGTGCTCGTGTCGATGTCGGGGAACAGGCGGAGGATCGACTCGGCCGTGATGGCCTCGGTGGTGGTGGTAGCCGACATTTTTCTCGTGTCGTTTCTTTTCTGATCGGCGTCGATATGGGGTTTGGTCTTGAGCGTATGTATGGCCAAGCTTTGCAGCAGCTATTTGGAAGTCGAAGTTGTTGAGGTGCGCACCGCAAGCTGGGAAAGAGTAGGTAGACCTTATGTATATAACGTATGTACAGAGTACCTCGACGGAGCTCCCCCCGGCGGAAAGTGCGAAAGTGCGAAACGTAGAGTGGAGGTTCCAAGCAGACAGACAGACCGGGATTGTAGAAGTGAGGTCAAGTCAATGTTTGTGTGTGTGTGTGTGTGTGCGCGCGTGTGTGGGTGTGGGTGTTGTGTTTGACAATCTTGACTGTAATCAATTTTCGTTACCAAAAAAGGCGGCGAAGCGAACAAGAAGGAGGGGTCGAGGGGCACTGAGCACTGAAGAGTGAGTGTACATAATACCAGCGACCACCTCCCCTCTCTCTCCCCCTCCTCCCACCTCTCTCCATCCCCTGCAGATACCTTACTCGCCCCTCCGATAAATCATCTTGCGCCGCGGGCGGTAGAACAAAATCGTCGTGACTGGACAGTGGACATCCAGGCTCGAGAGGAACCGAGGAAGATGCTGCTCCAAGGTACCGGGTATCTGCCTCCCCTGTCGTCTCGGGCCCTGGCGCTGGCACTGGCCACAAAACGGCCCCTGACAACTTGACAAGTAAAAAAATACAGAGGGGAAAAGGCGTCCAGAGCGGAGCGCGCGAGTGAGGGGTTCCTTGGAGGGGCTCGACCGTCCCGACCCCTGCAGGACCAAGCAATGGGAATGGAGCCAAGCAAAAGTACGTAAAGCTTCCAACGTTTGGCACTTTCAGCACCAGCAACCAATATCGTCGGTTGGATTTGATAACGGTTCAGTACCTGCATCGACGTAACTACATTCCATGATATTCTTCTTCAGATATTTTGCAGATCCAGCACGCAGAGAGCTAGATACGAAACAGTAACCACCATCACCAGTTTCCACTCTCCCTCGGAGAGAAGTTGCAACATGAACCCATCCACAACAATGAGTGAGTGTCCCACTCCAGCAACGACCTCACGTCACGTCTTAGGTGGACGTCAAATACAACAGCTCCGACTCGCGCCGAGCCCGGTGGACACCCCACCATACTCGCACCGGCCGAGCTATTGAGGAGGCCGAACCGCGCCAGCAGCCTCACGGACGTCCGTCACCACCCAAGCGGAGCGGGTCGTTCGCTTTTTTTTTTGTCACTAGAACGGCCAGTGACATGTCAACCGCCGCTGTCGAAACATCCAAGAACAATGCAACAGCCAAGCCATGCACTTTTTGTTCTCCCCTACGCCCAGTGACGTCCAAACATGCTTATTCTAAACGCTACAGATGTTTTCCCCCTAAACATTACTCTGGCAAATGCTCCTCCAAATGTTCTCTTTCCATGCATCGTGATGCTGTGTACATCTCGCCGTCTCTCATTTTCCCTCATCGAGCTTTTGATTATCCGCGGCCGTAGTTAGAAATGCCAAAAGCACAGCGCACGCATTCTCGTATGTGATGGCCTCGTATCCCACTGATCATTCTGGGATCCCCAGACAAGCTTCATAATGGGGTCGAGTTCCGCAAGAACCTCTCACTCGGCCTGGTTCCTCGATTCAGCCTCCTTGGCCGCCTTGTGCCAGTCGGTAAAGTAAACGAACGCATACTCGATGACCGAGACCCTGCGGGAAAACATCACGTCAGCCAAGCACTCACGAAGTCAGGAGAAAGGAGAAGGGGATGGGGTAGCTCACAGCGCAAGCCCGACCGTGACGCCGAGCCACAGCCCCTTGAGCTTCCAGTCCAGCGCGAAGCCCGTCACGAACGACAGCGGCACCGCGAGCAGGTAGTACACGGCCAGGTTGGCGTACCCGCCGACGGCCGGGCGCCCGATGCCGCGCAGCAGCCCGTGGGCGCCCGCGCAGAGCCCGTCAAAGACCTGCATCAGCGCGCACAGCGGCAGCACGTCCGCCACGATGGCGATCACCTCCTCGTCGCTCGTGAAGAGCCGCGGCAGGTGGAACCGCAGGCTGCCGAACATGACGACGTTGAACACGCCCACGAGGAGCGCCGCGGCGAAGGCCTGTTCGCGATGACTTCGTTTAGCTTCTCTTCTTGTCGCACACAAAGTCGTGGGTTGATGTTACTTACCACTCTGCCCGTCGTCTTGGCCGCGTCCACCAGCCCCGCCCCGATGAGGTTAGCGATTCTCGTCGACGCCGCGATGGACACGGGGAACGGGATCTGGTACGTGATGGCCGTCAGCGTGACGACGACGCTCTGCGCCGCCAGGTACTCGGGCCCGAAGTGGCTCGAGAAGAGCGTCAGGATCTCGAAGGCCATGTACTCGGCCTCGATCATGATCATCCCGGGGAGCGCGAGGCGCAGCATGGGTCCCCAGTTGGACAGCGCGCGCCGGCTGAAACCGCCCCAGCACTGGTACCCGTCGACGAGGCGCACGTACGCGAACAGCAGCAGCGGCAACAGGTTCTGCGTGCACACGACGGCGATGGGCGCCCCGACGAACCCCCACCCCAGCCGCCACACGAACAGCCAGTTGACGAAGACGTTGATGGGCGCCGCGATCAGCAGCACCCACGTCGTGGCCTGGAACAGGCCCTGCGCCTGGACGAAGCGCTTGCCGCCCTCGAAGCAGACGAAGGCCGGCCCGCCGAGGATCAGGATGCGCAGGTAGGTGCCGGCGAGGCGCGCCGACTCGGGCTCCGGGATGATGGCGCCCAGGACGGCGTCGCCGAAGAACCACAGCACGGCCAGCGGCGCGAAGCACATGAGCAGGAAGCACGTCATGCGCTGCAGCTGCAGGCCGACGAGGTGGCGGTGGCCGGAGCCGTAGGCCTGCGCGCAGAGCGTGTCGAGGCTCGTGGCGAGGCCCTGGAACGGCGCGTAGACGGTGATGGTGGCCGTCATGGTCGCCAGGCTCACGGCGCCGAGCTCGATCTTGCCGATGTGCCCGACGGCGAAGATGGCGACCACGTTGACCGAGTACTGTAGCATGAAGGTGACGATGAGCGGGCAGGCGTACTGGACGATGGTCTTGGCCTCGCGCTGCCAGGTCGTGCGCAGCTGGCCCGTTGCAACGGCCGCCTCCCACTGCTCGTTGAGGTGCTCGTGGCCATCTGCCGGCGCGGGACTGCTACCGGTGAGCAGGGGCGTGGACTCGGTCGGGTGGCGGACGACGATCTGCGGAGGTGCCTCTTCGTCGTGGGGCTCGAGGGGGACCTTTGTGCTGAAGAGGCGGCGGTACGCGCGGCGGTAGAAGGGCTCGTCGTCCGTCCGGGGGTGCTTCGGGGGCAGGACGTGGTTGTCGCGGAGCAGACTCCGCTCGGCGTCGCGGGACTGCTTCTTCTCGACCCGGGTCAGGACCGGCGGGTCGTCCTCGGCGGTGGCCAGGTTCATGACCGGTCGCGACGTGCCAAAGGCGACACCGCTGGGCCGGCGGTAGAAAAGAGGGCCCTCCTCCGAGTCGGACTCGGAAGCAGAGCCGACGGCATCCTCGTTGTCGTCGGCGTATTCCTCGTCGGAGCACTCTGCCAGATCCCTAGCCAGCAGCTCCTGCGCCGTTGGCGTCCCGACGCGGAAAGAGGAGCTGAGTTGCGAGACGAAGTCGCGGCTGGACGAGGGCTTGATGGGGAGGCCGTGGTCGTCGCCCATGTTGCCTGTTGTCGTGCGTGTATGATTGCGGGTAGAGTAATGGTTGGATTGTTGTAGCTGAGAAGTCCTCCCCTTTCCCCAAATTCACACCCTCTTCTTCCCCCAGTTTCGCCTAGCGGTGGCTGCTCTTTCTTTTCAACGGCCGGGGGTTATGGAGGATGCGTGGGACGAGATGGCGCAATGCGGCAGACGACGGCAACCCCAAGGCGCGGGTCTGGGTAGTTTCGGTAATTCGTATCTCGGATCTCAGGTGAGACGGCGATGTCGGTGAGGCGACGGATGTGCCGAGACCGGCGTGCTGCTAGCTTTCTCCAAAAGAAGAAGGAAGGTGAAAAAAAGAGCACCGGTTGCGCTCTCCGAATGTGTCACCCCCAGAGATGTATACCTACTTCAGTAGGTAGTGTATAGGTACAACAGCAGGTACCGGGCCAATGCTGTCCCAATGGGCGGGAAACCTCGGTACTTGTATGTTTTGTCGTTTCTTCCAACTGCCAGCTGATCGAAAAACGAGGTCAGAACAACAAGCGATAGGAGAAAACTCGGGGAGAGAGGCGGCGGTGCAGGAGGTGGATGAAGCAAAGAAATGACAACGACGAGGAAGACGGCGAAGGGCAGAGAGATACGGACGGTCGGCCGGCTCGCTCCCATTCTTCCCGAGGCAAAAAAACAAAAACATACTTATTGACCAAAAAGCTGGGGAATAAGACCATCCATGTCGAAAGACGCGCGCAGCAACTTGCCAACAAGAGATGGAACGGGGAAGCAGGAGCTCATTCCCAGGGTCCCCCCCCTTCCAACCTACCGGCCGCCCGACCGTCCCCCGGTTCGCAAGTTAGCAACAAACCCCCCCCCCCCCCCGGTCGCCGGATGTTGAAATGCGGCTAGACCACCGCAAACCGTGCATATGCGATCTGGCTGGACCGCGCCGGTCGTCCAAGTATCACCCACTCTTCCCAGTTTCCTTCTCCACATGTAGGCACAACACTCACGGAGACTATCCGCACAATGCGGTTTGTTGTAGGTGCTGCTCAGCGCATTGCGCTAGAAATCTACGCTAGCATGTCGGGTGCAGGGCTTGCCTAGGCGGTGTCTTCTGACTCACCGGCCAATGACACAACGGCAAATACCACAGCTGCACTGAAGCTGATCTGACCTGCTCACTGCCTTGGCATCTCAATCTTGATAGTATCGCAGCAGATCGATCTCACCATCTCTTACTTGCCTCATGTTCGTCCAGAGCCTGATCATAGAGGTGTGGTTTATCGAACCACCCATCCACCAGCCAAACACACCCCAAGAGATAGGAAAAGCAAAGAGGGGGAAAGGGAGCCCCTCCGACTCCGCCATCGTGACCGGGACCCCGGAGTTCACGCCGCCAACGGCCCGAGATCCTGCCCACCACCAACATGGAGCGCCACAGTAGTGATACTACCTAGTGTCAGTAGTCCGTGGCATCACATCGTATTCGTCCATCGCGTAATGCTGTATCCTACGGGCTGACGGCACGGCCACGCCTCTGCTCCCCGTGTTTCCCACCAACGAAGAATGCAGTCCGATCCGGGCACATGAACAATCCCCATGCCGTCCTGTGACCGGCAAAGGACTCTTAGTTGAGTTGCTTGACGAATAACGAGTGTGCTTTTCTCTGGGAATGCTTGTTTTTGTAAACATGGAACTACCCACTGTAATAAAACGTACAAATCGACGGTGCACTTACACGACTTACCACCTACAAGCAGCTGCACGTACCCGCTTACACCCGGTGAGACTTGCCCGATGCGGTAGGCGACCGTCCCTGCGACATCCAAGGGTCTGTACCGTACCGGTCCGGCTAGGGTCGGCCGAACAGGACTCCCTCCTTCTCATCCTCACCCAGTGCCGAGGACGAACGTGTCTAATTGCTGACATTAAACGTGTTTCGCTGCAATCGATCCGTCTATTCATGGGATCCCCTCCGCTTGTGTCATTCCGCATGCCACTTGCAGATGTAAGAATTACTGTACAGTGTATCGTGTCCCAGCCCCTAGCCTGAACCTACGATCCCAACCGAGATCCCCCAAAATCATTCGTTAACGCTCTATTTGTCCTCCACCCAGTCCGGGTTCTGTTGTCTGTCAGTAATCTGGCCTCAATTCTAATAATGGTCCCTTGAACTCACCTTCTTAAGAATGACCAGTCCCTCTAGTGTGCTGCTCACGCTGATGTACTGCTCGTCCTCGAGCTCGGCACGCTCGCCGTACGCCAGAACGACTGGCGTGCTCTGTGTTTGCCAGCCCGTGATCGTCTTGGGCCGACCGGCCTGTCCGACGACGTCCACTGCTTGACCAACGCGGACGTTGACCTTGAGAGGCTCGAGGTCCTCGTCCAGCGTCACGAGGAAGCGGGGGTGCATTGCCGGGACCAGGAAGTAGAGCAGGTAGTGCGACTTTTCCGTGATGAATGACTTGGCATCGATCATGGCCACGAGTACCGCGAGCAGGCCGGCCGCCGCAACTCGGGAGAGGACGTTGCGGTCTGAGTGGAACGGGTTGACCGTCATCGTTCCCTTGCCCATGTGCAGCAGGCCCTGCGCGATGCGCACCATGAACAGGGACTCCTGGTCGCGGTGGTAGAAGCTGGCCAGCTGGCGGAGCAGCTGCGCCAGTCTCGCGTTGTTCGTTCCCGCACCCAGCAGGCCCATGGAGAAGATGGCATTGATGGCCACGTCGTTGTCGTTGTCGTGGCTGTATCTCGACAGAGTGTCGTACACCTTCATCTGGGGGTTGCTGGGGCTGAGCAGGCCCATGGCCAGCGGAACCGCCCTTCTGATGTTGGGCTCGCCGTAGTGCATGAGGTGACCGAACTGACGCAGCACCATCTCCTGCCCGACGTCCTCGCCCATCGCCACGAGAGCGATGCCGATCACGGCGTACGACTGGAGAAGCTCGTCGCCCTTCTTCTCGTCTGAGTCCTCGATATGCTCGTTACATATGTGCAGGAGCTCCTGGATCTTCAGGACGGCACCGGTGCCAGCCCACGCGCAAATCTCCGCTAGCACGGCCGTCGGCTTAGCCATGGGGTGATCGACCGCCTTAATCGTCTCCACAATGACGTCCACTTCCTCTTGACGGCCAAAGAACAGGAGACCGAGGCCGAGGGCCAGGAAACGAGTCCACTTGTCGGTGAGCTGGTTCTTGCGCTCATCGTCGAGTAGCGTCGTCACGATGGCGTGGCTGATTTCGTTCTTGGTCGGCGTCGTCGAACCGACGAAGATCAATCCGAGGGAAACCGCGGCCATGGCAGAGATTTGCATGTCCTGAGTAGAGTCTGCGATCAGGGGGAGAAGGGTATCCAACAGCAGTTCGTTGTCGGATCCCGCGTAAGAGAGACCCAACCCCATAATAGCCGCTGTGCGGACCAGAGGGTTCTTGTGGTTCAGCTTGTCCTCGTCGGAAAGCAGTGCCAAAGCGGGCTCTGAGTCGACGCGCGGGCCCGAGTTCATGATTCCAATCGCCAACATCGCTCCGGCCAGAATTTCAGGTTCAGCCGCGTAGGTATACTTGTCAATCTTGTCGAGACCGGCCTCGACGTCCCAAAGCAGCAGAGTACCCAGGGACGCCACGGTCGACATCATGCCATCACCCTTTGTTTTCCACACCCAGGATTCCTTGTCTTCGTCGACAAGCATCATCTTGTCTTTGCCAAAGCCCGCGTTGACAAAGCCGTTGACAAGAGCTGCAGCCAGGTTGTGGCGCGCGGAGTCGAGATTGGTCATGCCAGCGACGCGGCTGCTCTCGAGGTGGCTCTTGTAAATATCCTCCGTGCTTTTGGGGTCGAGGATGTTGAGTTCCTTGCCCAGGGCTTTGAAATGATCGGACAGCTTGAGGTTCGCCAAGCATTCCTGTACAGCAACCGCATCGGGGTCCTTGCCATCGCTCTCAAAGTTAGGGTCCATAACGATGCGCTGCCTTCCAATCAGGAAGGCGAGTTGCTTCTTCAGAGCGGGGTCATTGGCCTCCTCGAAGTCATCACGAATCATGTCCAGGTTGTTTAGCCGTATGGCCAGCGTCATCGCCTGGGTGTACTCCTTGTACTTGAAATAGATGTTGTGCGCCGTCTTAAGGAACACCTCGTTGTCGGGGAAAGTCAGGAGGTTGACCATGCTGACCATGTACAAGCAGACGCGTCCGTAGGTGTTCTCGTCGACGTACTTGATGATATCCTCGATGATTTCGAGCTCGCTCATGAGGTCCACGGCGTCGGCCTCGGCGTTGCTCTGCAGGAACAAGGGGACGAGAATGAGAGCGAGTTTCACCAGGTCCTTGACAGGCTCGTCGGCGTATATCCTCTTTGCGTAAACCTCACCAATCTCCAGGGCCAGATGCCGGGTGTATTCGTGACCCCACGAAGCAATGTCGGACGACGGCGCGAGGAGGCGGTACTTGAGGGTGTCTTGTCGGTCTTCGTCAGAATACGTCATGCCAATTACCGACAGAACATCTGCCAGCGAGACCTTGTTCTCTCCCTCTGGCCAGTCCTCGTACAGTTTTGTCATGGTCTCGTAGTGTGGTCTGAGGAACTTGAGGGGCTTCGGCACGGCTGTCATTGAAGAGGTCGACGTCTTGATGAAGTTCTTCATGGCCTCCAAGGCCGGCTTGTAGAGGGAGGCATCGGATTCCTGCGCTTCGTCATCAGTCGTCTACCCAAGCAAACATGCATGCCACCCCGAAGAATAACATACCGTAAGGCGCTCGACGAGCATGTCCAGCTCGCTCTTGAGCTGTTGGTCCTCTTCGCTGAGCTCCTCTGCGGCTGCTCAACAGTTAGCCCCCGCCACGGTCAACGACAATCGTGGATGCTTACAGTCAACGATCTTCTCATCCTCCTTCTTGCCGTTCACCTGGGCCTTGTCCTTCTTGCCGTCGTCCACGGCCTTGCCCTTGCCCTTGTCGGCGGCGGTGGGCTTCTCGCTGTCCTGCGCCATCTTGACGTATGGATGTGGACTCTGAGCGGGCGGGGTGCGTCCTCGTGGGTTTGGTCAAGAAGAGGCGTGGATGATGTAGGTCTCGGCGAGCTAGTGTATTTCGATTCGATGGATGTAGATGCGGTGTGGGGAGGATGGTGTCCTGGATGCGGTTGAATCGTGAGGGAGAGAAGATAGTAGAGCTTTGTAGGTAAAGCTAAGCATCAAGTCGAAGCTCCCCAGTTACGCGAGCCTCGCCTGCCTGCAAACAGAGCACAGACGATATGTGACTAAGCAGAGACACCTGCCTCGCCGCACGTGACGCCAGTCATCGGAATTGAGTTGGGAATGGACCGGGGCGTCCGGAGCGGGTCCATTTTTGGATTCCGACTTTGGAAGGCGGTCACCTGGTTTCGAGAGCCGTATCGATAACAAACCTTGATGAGTTACGGAACTTTTTTGGTGGGGGTTGAGAATTGGGCTCGACAACTGCGACAGGAACTGGAATTTTGTCGTCGGCGCAACGAGTCTGCCACAACGAAGCGAAGTACCCGAATATTCGACTACCTTAAGACGGCCAAACTAACTTCAACATGCATTTGGATACCAAGGCTCTGCGCCACCTCGCGTCTGAGGATTGGCGCGTCCTCGCAGCTGTTCGGCCTCCCCTACCCCTCCATGACCCCTCGCAGCCCACTTACATGTGCCTCAGGTCGAGCAAGGCAGCAAAAACCACGAACTGGTCCCGACACCATTGATCGAGAAGCTGTCACGACTCCGCGGTGGCGTGAGCGGTGTGCATAGGTGCATCTCCAACCTCGCCAAGGTCGGTCTCATCGCCAAGGTCAAGGAGGCCAAGTACGATGGCTACCGCTTGTCCTACGGTGGCCTCGACTACCTTGCGATGCACACCTACTCGACGCGCAAGGAGGTGTACAGCGTGGGAAGCCGGGTTGGTGTTGGAAAGGAGAGCGATATCGTGATGGTCGCCGACGACACGGGCAAGCAGCTTATCCTCAAGATCCATCGCCTGGGCCGCATTTCCTTCCGAACCGTCAAGTCCAACCGCGATTACCTCAAGAAGAACCAGTCAGGATCCTGGATGTATCTCTCGCGGTTGGCGGCAATGAAGGAGTTTGCCTTCATGAAGGCGCTGAAGGAGGAGGGCTTCCCAGTGCCAGACCCGATTGCCCAGAACCGACACACCATTGTCATGTCGTTCATCGACTCGTTTCCCCTCCGCCAGATCTCCTCGATACCTGACCCAGCTACACTCTACGCGGAACTCATCGAGCTGATCCTCCGCCTGGCCAAGCACGGACTGATCCACGGAGATTTCAACGAGTTCAACATTCTCATCAAGGAGGAGACAACCACGACCACAGAGCAAGGGGAAGAGACCGAGTCAATCAAGCTGGTACCAGTCATCATTGACTTCCCCCAAATGGTGTCAATGGAACACACGAATGCCGAAATGTACTTTGATCGCGACGTCAACTGCATCAAGCGCTTCTTCGAGAAGAGGTTCCACTTCGTCAGCACCACCCCAGGTCCTTTCTACAAGGACGCCAAGAAGACTGTCGGCAAGGACGGCGCGACGCGACTTGATGCCACTGTCGAGGCGTCCGGATTCACGAAGAAGATGTTGAAGGACCTGGAGAAGGCCATCCAGGAGCAAGCAGGGTCCAAGGACGACGACAGGGAATTGGAGGCCGAGGACGACGAGGAGGATGGCTCGGAAGACGAGGAGGAGGATGAGGAGGAAGAAGAAGACGAAGAGGGCGACGGTGATGAGCGTCATGGCGCCGACGTCAACAAGCCCGGCAAGGAAATTGATGACATAGATACCCAAAAGTTTTCAAAGTTGTCCGTAGCAGGCGACAAATGATTCAATGGCGCAATAGAAGATGAATTCATGACACAGTCGCGGCTCAATCTACAGTGTTGGCACACACGATCACGGACTCCCGAGGTAGCATCGAGCGGTCTGATTCACGCAAGCTTCGCGACAGACACGAAAGTACGGCGAAGGGCGGTGTTCCGTCCCGATTGATGCGCCTCCAAAAAAAAGCTAACGTACAAGAAGAATTAGAGCTGGCCCGTACGGGCTGATTGCAACAAGAGTATCAGCTACCTCAGAGCATAACATGTTCCCTGATCAAAAACCGATACTGCCACGTGTTGCGGCACAGAATACCAAACTCTGCGCAACAAAAACGACGAATGATGTACCCCCGAAAATGCAAATGCTCCTGATAGTTCCCGTTCACTTGTGCTCCTTCTTAATCGCCGGGGAGGACTGGGTGCTGACAATGACTGGCGTGGTCGCCTCGGCGTGGATCGTCACGCCCTCGTCGCTGTCGTCAGCCGTGCTCGCCGCTACGGACACCTCCGCGGTCGATCTGAAAAAGCAAGTCAGTCAAGAAGAATGCTCCAGTGGCGAGGGTGGTCACGGTACTGGGTTTTTCCCTGAACAGTGCTGCCCGCCTGGTAGCCATCAGACTTGACCCCCTTGCTCATTCGATCGAGACCGCCAGCCATAGACCGAGGTGCATAGGTGCTGTTCGTGGTCAGCAACTCCCATCATTGGGATCGTGATGAGCGACAACACTTACTTGCTTCCTGTGACACTCAGAGCACGCTTCCAGGCTGGCTGATTGTACATGTTGGGCTGAATCCCAACCAGAGGGGTGCCGTATGCACCAATGTTGTACTCGTTGGTGCGGAACTGGCGGCGTTCCGCGGTGACACGCTTGAGTTCCTTCTGACCAGGAGTATCAGCGTATCGAATGTTCATCACCATGCCCTCGTCGCCGATGGGAATGCCGTTGAACTGCTTGATGACCGCGTCGCAGACGTCTCTAGACTCGAAACTGCCCAAGATGTCAGATTCCAGCGCCCCGAAATGGCGGAAGAGTGAACCTACCGAGCGAAGCCAACGCCACGGCTATTACCCATACTGTCGCGAAGGATCTTTGACGACATGATGTGATAACCTCTGAAGATGTCCCCGAGATCCTGTGGAAGTCAGCCATGAATGACAATGTAGCCGGTGACGAGGCGGAGGACTCACATTCTCAGTGAGGCTCTTCGGCAGGTTGGAGATGTACAGATTGGTGGACCCCTCGTCACCCTCGGCCTTGAGGCGAGAGTTGAAAGACTCCTAGACGGAATGTCAGAAATCATTTGTGATGGAGTGTTGGGGTCAACTTACACGAGCGAAACCGACCTCGTATCCCAGACGATGGAAACCACGGATGCACATCTCCGAGTCGCGAACGTCGCAAAACTTGGCAAAGCCGAAGCTGTATCTCTGTCAGCGGAAAGCTCCTTTCACATAAGCATCGATTGATTCTGCCTACCCCTTGCATGCACCGGTGGATGTGTCGATGATGGCCTTGGAAGTCTCAACGTCGCCGAAACGGGAAGCGAAACGGTACAGCAGCTCGTCGTCAGTGGTCGGGTGGAGTCCACGGATGTAGACGTTGCGGTTGCCTGGAATGCGGTTTTCCAGGCTCTGATCCAATGTCTTCATCTGAGCGGCTGGGGTGAAGACGGCAGGAACTGCCTTGGGAATGGCAGGCTCCTGGTTGAGCATCTCTTCCAGGTTGCGGTCGACAGGAATGTTGATGATGCCGTGCTTGGCAGCAGGTTCAATGAACATGTTGGGACCGGCCATCTGCTGGGGAGATGGGGTGGTGTAAGTCGAACGATCGAGGGCAGCAACTCTTGGGCCCTTGTCGTTCTTCGAACCACCGTTGTAGAAGGGAGTGGTTGGAGCTGACTCCGTGGTGGTGTATGATCCGCCACTGTGACGGCGGTTGTCCAGACCAGGAACGTCGCTGTTGTTGCGATTGGTCCGGTCCTGGAGTGCAGCGTGGCTGCTGACAGCACGGCCGGGTGTGAATGGCATCATGCCGTACGGAACGTAGGGGTTGAACTGTCCAGGAGCGGCCAGATAGCCGCCAGTGGGAGGGCCATAAGGTCCCGGGGAGAGCTGGTCCATGCCCATGGCACCAGTGGGCAGATGAGGAGCGAGGACGTAATCCTGGGGAAGCATGTATGTATGGGCGCTCAACTGGCCCATACCGCCGCCGCTGTGGCCCATGCCGCCGCCAAGGGACATGCCTTGAAATTGGCCGATGGCGCCAGTCAAGGAATCAACGTTGGTAACCATGCCGGGAAGATGATTCTCGGCGTACTGGGGACCGTGGGTGCCGGGAAGATGATGGTGGCCAGCTCCAGCAAAGGCAACAGAGTGCTTGGAGTCCATGGTGTGAGTCTGATAAGACATAGTCACGTCCGGGATCTGGAACGCAAGAGGTTGGTCAGTGTCCTGCACTCAACGCCGATGGGGGAGCAGATGAATCAGAGAGAGCGGGGGCTTTGGCTTACATTGAAGAACGCAAGAGGCTTCCAAGATGCGTTAGAGGAGGCAAAGCCGGGAGGACCTGAGAGGAGAGATGGCGTCAGCAAAAATGAGAGCCCTCAGAGATGGATGGACGATGAACAGCCTGAAAAAAGCTGCATATGGGATTGGGATGGTGGCCTTCAAGAGAATAAATGACCAAGGTCGTCGGAACTCTTGCAGACGCAGCAAAACCGTTGGGGATGGAGGGTTGGAAATGTCAGAGATTGGAGTTCTTCTCGCTCACCTTTGTTGGCTGAAGAAGAACGAGGTGCTTTGAACGGGGCGAGCTCGATCAACAATGGCAAATGTTGTTACCAAAGACTCTGTGGAGAAGCGAGTGATCAGTAAAAAAGATGGAACAAGCTATCGGGAGCAATTGAGTCAAAGAGACTGTGGGAGAATGGCTGGGAGAAGAGTGGTGATGCTGTGGTCGGGAGAAGAATGGAGGAGAGGGGAACAGAGGCCACGGGAGAAGATAAAGGATGGGGATGGCTATCTGCTGGGCCGGCTGGACTGGACTTACCTAACAATACTTGCTTCCCTTTCTGCTGAACTCCTTTGATAGACGGGAAGCTGGCAGGAGTCTTTGGTGATCTTGCCCTGGAGTAAGATGTAGTGAAGCGGTTCTGGGAAGGTGATGATGTAGGTAGTCAAAAGGGACAAGGACAGTGGTGATATGGGCAAAGAAGGCAACGCCGCACTAATAGGTACAGCGGGGATGAGCTTGCGGGTCCCTTCCTCCAGGGAACACCTGCTATGTCTGGCTTTGCCTGTATCACTTCATGTTAGCAGCTTCCCCCGATGATCGTCAAAGTCTTCTTTTTCCCCAACAGGGGCGGGGCGGGGCTGGAAGTGAGTGACGTGAATGGACCCAGGTGATGGATTCAGTGGAGAGAACCATCTGCTTCCAGCTTATCTTTGGAAGGTGTCGGGTCCCTCAACGTTCCTGCCCAAAGTTGTGTGATCCTCCATGTACTGCCTTGGTAGGTACCCCGGTTGATAGGCAGGTATTTTGATGCTTCGAGACTTCCAGTTTGGCTTTTCCGGCAGCAAGCACTCGCGAGACCGACACGGAAGGATGGACCCTTTCCCAACCAAGACCGTGGGTGGTAGAAGGAGCGGACACAGAGCAGAGGACGCCGAACGTACCCTGAAAGTACTCTTCTATTGCCAGCAGCAGGCGATGCTGGGCAAGATGCAGCTCTGTCCTCGAAAAGAGACGCAAAGTTCGGTTTGTTGGCAGAAGCGGAAGCACAGAAAGCGCTTTCCGTGGCGGAGACACCTGAGAAGTTGCGAGTTTGGCGTGGTGGCGGGACGTCACCGTCGTCGGTAAGATCGACCTTTTCAGCGAGAAGAGATTGGTATGAGTATGCTGCTAATGATATCGATGTTCCAGGCCTTCTTCCATGTAAGCTCGTGTCCACGCGAGCAGATGACACGAACGAACCTGTCTTGTCCGAATTATCTTTCAAATCGGTGTCGGTTGACAGACAGCAACGATTCTGCTTCTCCTCCTTCCGACTCCGATCGTGGTTCCGAACGTCGGTCGTCTGCTTCTGTCGTCTGCTTCGATGCGGCCCTTCGGAATATGTTCGTAAGACGAGGCTGCAAGTACCCAATCCGACAAGGAAACTAATATCAAAATGCAGCCGCCATGCACCGCCGTTTGTTCTAAGAATACCGATCTGCCACACAACTGGGAAAAATGGGTCGAGCAAGCAAAAAAAGTCTATCCGAATGCCATCAACGATTCTCTCCGTCGTCGGGAGGGACGCAGGCCCGTCTTTATGGGATGCCGCCCATCCAGTTGCGTTACTTTGCAGTCTCCGCAACCCTTTCCCTGCAGCCAAGCGTCGTTGTTATGGAGTGACGGTCCACCTTGCTCTTTTCTTTTCTGCTCAGTGGCCTGTGAGACAGGGTTAGCGTCGAGGAGATGGGTGGCTTTGAGATCAGAGAGTCGGGACGGCCTGGCTGTCCTGGTGTCTCTCCTGCGAAGGCCCGGGTCTGAAGTCTGCGACCTGCAGTTGATCCTCATCGGCATAGGTGTTCATCTCGGGCCAATGACCGGGAGTAGGAACTGGTGGCGGCCTTGATGCCCACCCTCTCTGCCAACGCCTTTGTTAGAAAGCAACTGGCTAAACGCGTGCTTTCGATACCGTGATCAAGGGTGCTAACAACTTGTGCAGCAAGACAGCCAAAGGCGAATCGAGCTCGGTCGAGACGCTGAGTAGCAGGTAGAGGGCATCTGCACTGTGGGAAATCGGGGAGGGGAGACGGTTCGTCCACAGCAGTTGCCTCCGAGTTTCTTTTTTTTGTTGAGAACCCTACTCTTGGAGACGAAACTGACCCTAGCCAAGTTAGGCATGGGAGACGTGCGGCTTGCATCTCACGATAGTCTGGAGCCGGCGTGACCTGGAAGCACTGGTGTCGGCAAAAGCAGACGGACGTGGCGAAGCGGGTACCTGAGACCAATCTCGGGACGCATCGTTCGGTGGATTTTCAAGGTGAGCGAGCTTTCACGAACTTCAAGGGATTCTTGTTATGTTCTTTTTCCTGGGAGGCCAACTCGAGGATAACTATCCCAAATGGCCCATCCCCTTCTGACGCGAACTGACAAGGACTTGTATCAGCAGCGGCAGGATCAACGTGCACTACCACCCAACACGACGGTATTTCCAACCCCATGGGAGACCGGTCAACCCTCGAGCTGTCCTAAACACAAATCTGGCTTCAAGAACGGCCGAAACGGACACAAGAGACGGGCCCTCTAATCTAACGGACGCCCTGTGTTTGGCTGAGACCTATGGGCTAATCATGCGTCTCCCCTGCTTAGACCGAGCAGGAAAAGAAACGACGTGGGGTGGTGGGATTGTGTGGAAAGCCGTGCCGCATTCCTCACGCACATGCTGTCTCCGAAGATCATAGAGGGGACATCGTCACCCCCCGTTTCCTTTTGCCGCCAGGTACGCTGTGGTTCGGTCCATGGCAACGCACCGGCGTGCTTCTCGTGAAGTCGCAAAAGAGTTTATGCGGCTGAGGCCCCAGCGATATCGAGATCGCGGCCTCCACACTTATCGGTTGTTCCCTTGATCCCCTGTTTCTCCCAGCAATATTATTACTCCCCCCGGTCTGAGCGATCTAATGGGCCGGAATCAGGTTTGCACGCCGCTATGCGTCGTCCGCGCCGCCCTGGGCAAACAGTGCGTGATTTTGGCGGGGAGACTGGGCCCGGTCGATTTGAGCGGCGTCTGCCTCCGTGACCGACACCTTGGGCAGCCACCATTCTGAACGGAGACGGTTGAGGTGACAGGTCGGAGTCCTCCCGAGATCTCTTCCAAAATGGCGGTAAAGGAATCTTCGGGCTGTCAGGTGGGAGGGGGTTGCATGCTGGCTGGGGCGGAGATCTGATCTTGCAGCGGATAGACAAGGCCAGTTCGCCCCCCCCCCCCCCCCCCCCCCCCCCCCCCCATGGCAACCGTCGGCTTACAAAATGCAGCTTGCAGCATGTCGCGCGTTATGTATGTGAGGCATCGCTCTCCCTTGCCTCTCTACCGGCCTCACACTGCAGAGAGGACACCCTTCATTCTGAAAGTGCCGCCATCTTTGAGCCCAACCACAACCAGGCAAATCATGCAGCCGACACTCTCCCCTCAGAAACAATGGCAGTCAAAAAGGCTGGCTGCGGTTGAGGCGCCCGGACAGTATGGACAGACGACCGGGCTACCGGATGGCCACTTGGCCGCCCCTCTGCCGCCCCTCTCAACTCGGGGTGGAGGGGAGGGGAGGTTTTGCCGCCATGTCTCGAGCATTTTCCTCTTCACAGCCAAGGCGAGGAAGGCGTGGCGGGATTTCCAGCCTTCGAGGACGCCAGGTCGGCCCGCCGGTCGTACAGGAAGCGGCAACAGACCAGTCATTCACGGCAGGGCGGGGGGAATGTCGCGTCTCTGGCGAGAGAGAAACAGGCTTTTTCGCCGCGAGAAAGAATGACTGTTGTCTTTTTCCCTTCCTCTGTCCCCCCAATGTCTTGTTTGTGTGGGGTGCTTATCCCGACATCGTCTTCTCCCGTCCCCGACGCTGCAGCTGATCGGATCGAGAGGGCTAGTATACCTGGCCATCACCGGGAAACGTGCCTCTGCGGGGTTGGTATTGCTGCAATAACACAACCCTTGCCTTTGAGAGATTGGTTCGGCCTGGCTGTAGCAGCCCGCGTTGGAGTGTGTAGGCCTATTAATCAATTCCAGTCGAGAGGGAGACTGGAATGGGGACCTGCGATAGACGATCTCTTGGCGGCAAAGGAACGCTTGTGGGGAGGGGCCATCCCGTCCCGTCCCGTTTCCCGATATTATGGGGTGAGTGGGTTCCGAGCTCCTCTTCATTAATCCCCGTGCGCTCCGACTTGGGACTGGAATCACATCGCGATACTCTCACTTGCTCCATATGACCCTCAACTAGTTCTGCTTTCTGTCACCTCCATGACGATGCTCGGGTAGAAATAAAGACAGCAGGCAGGCAATTCACGACAACAGGCCAGCCATGCCGGCAACGGCTAAGGGCATGGCAGTACCAGCCCCCCTTCCCCGGCCCTCCTCCTCTCTCTCTCCGTCTGCCACTGCTGCACCTGTCCGTCTGACCAACACCCTCCCCTCCCCTCCCCTCCCCTTCAGTGTCTCTGGGTCCCATACGCGGCCGTCCAAGTCGGGAAGGTGACCGGCCGGCTCATGCCCCAAAACGGACTCAAGATTCGCGCGGGGACGTGTTGGAAATTGTGTACTTTGTTGAATGTCTATACTCTGAACGAATCATTTCGGTACAAACTCCAGCAAAAACAACCAAGACGCAGAAAACAAGGAAAAAGAAATAAAAAAACAAAGCATGTGAAAGGCAAGGGACGTCGAGAGATTTTGTTTAAAAAAGGTTATATGCCAAATTGAACCAATTAGCTCCGCCCCCCACCCCTTTTTCTTCTCCGCGACGGCCGGGGACGATGGCGGACGCAAGCAAAGTTTTGGGGGGGCAAACTACCCTCCGAAAGATTACTCCGTCATCCCGTTCCAACATGCAATAAACATGCGCCGCCCTATGCTTAGAAGACGTGCGGTACAGCAGCGCACACCATATATTCCCAAAGGGGCGTACATCCACGCGCAATCCACACGCAAACGGACTCCTCTTTCTCTTTTCTACATCTCGCCGTGATGGCAGAGTCTATGACCAGACGTCCTCCTGCGGCGGTTGTTAGTCGACTTTCACGCTGCGACGGGGGCGGTGGGACGCGGGGACGCACCTGGTACTGGTTCGCCGCCCTCATGTTCTTGACAATCTCCTCCGCCTTGGCCTCCGAGATGCCGCGCTGCTCGGAGAGGATCTGGGCGAGGACGGTGTTGACCTCGCGGGCCATGTTGGCGGCGTCGCCGCACACGTAGAAGTAGGCCTTCTTCTCGAGCAGCTTGTTGATCTCCTCGGCGCGCTCCTTGAGGCGGTGCTGGACGTAGACCTTCTTGGGACCCTCGCGGGAGAAGGCGGTGACGAGCTCGAACTTGTCGCCGAGAGCCTGCTTGTATTGCTGTTTGGGAGGGATGTGTTAGCAACTGTTCCCCCTTACTTCATCAACGCGGGGGGTTCTTTCGGGGTCATTGTCTTACCTCCCACTCATCCTCGTACAAGAAGTCCTCGTTTTGTTTCCTGCAACCAAAGAAGAGAATCGTGCGGCCAACGTCGGCGCCGTCCTGAGCAAGCTTGGCGCGCTCCTGGACGAAGGCGCGGAAGGGGGCAACACCGGTACCGGGACCGATGCAGATGACGGGCTTGGAGGGGTCGGAGGGCAGCTTGAAGTTGGAGTGACGGACGTGGACGGGGACGTGGATGCCGTCGTACTTGTTGCGGGGACCGGTGATCTGGTAGGTGAGGCCGAAGGAGGTGGGCGTGGGGTCGCCGTTCTGCTTCTGCTTGAGGGCCAGGAGGTAGTTGGTGGCGACGCCGCGGAAGGGCTCGGTGCGGCCGGGGACCATCTGGTTCTCGACGACGGCGGTGACGGAGATCTTCTTGGGCTGGACGACGGAGGAGGACGAGATGGAGTAGTAGCGAGGCTGGAGCTTGGTGAGACCTTCGATGAAGGCGGAGAAGGGGATGTTGGTCCACTTCTGGCCGCCGCTGACAGAGTCGAGGAAGGTGGCGATGTTGTAGAAGTGGGCACCGGTCTTCTCGTGGAAGTAGTCCTTGTCACCACCGAGCTTGACCATCTCGGCCTTGATGTCCTCGGAGGGAGCGAAGGCGGCGAGGGTAGAGACGAACTGACGGGAAACGGGGGCGCAGATCTCGAGGTGGTAGCGGATGATGGCGTCGTAGGTGGTGGGCGTGGGGAAGGGGACCTTGGCCGTGGGTTCGAGAGCCTTGACGCTGATGACCGAGTTCCTCTTGTCCGCAAGTCCGACGAGGTCCATGAAGCGATCGACCTCCTGGCCGGGGTTCGTGGGCCAGATGGCGATGTGGTCGCCGGTCTGGTAGGACAGGTTGGATCCGCTGATGTCGACTTCCATGTGCAGGCAGTTTCGGTCCTTGACGCTGAAGAGCTCGCGGGACTCGGAGATAGGAGCGATGTACGGGTTGTGGGCGTTGAAGGGACCCTTGGCGGTGCCCTCGAGATGCATCTTGTTTGGTTCTCCGACGTAGACCTCGGGCGAGGAGGCCTCGAGACCCTCGCGCTCGAGGATGCTGAAGGTGGGCTCGTAGACGGCCTCGCGCTCCTCCAGTCCCATCTTCTCGGCCAGAGCAGCCCACATGGGGTCCTTCCAGGCGAGGAAGTCCTCCTCCATGGTGCCGGCACCGTCGTCACCCTCGCCAGCCTCGCCGATTCTGTGGGCACCGAGCTTCTCGAGGGCCTTGGTGACGTTGCGCACCATGGAGTTGTAGTGTTCGTAGGTGTTGTTACCGAGACCGAAGGCGACGAAGTTGAGGTTGCTCAGAGCGGGGTCGTTGCCCTCGGAGAAGGAGACGTCCTCGCCGGTGATGAACTCGTAGAAGTCGACGGCGTTATCGGTGGGCTCGCCCTCGCCGTAGGTGGCGAGCACGAACATGACGACCTTGTCGGAGGGAATAGCATCGAGGTTATCGTAGTCGTAGTCCTCGAGGTCGGCGACCATGGTCTCGAGTCCGAAGCGGCTCTTGCCCTCCTTCGCGAGGCGGGAAGCGTAGTCCTCGGCGGTACCAGTCTGCGAACCGTAGAAGACGATGCAGTTCTTGCCCGACTCCTCCATCTTCTCCAGGATGTTTCTCGTCTTACCGGCCTTGGCTCCATTGGCGTTGGCGAAGGCGTTGGCGTAGGGGTCCTTGACGACGCCCCAGTACTTGCCCTTGGTGAAGTAGGCCGCCGTTCCGAGAAGGATGACGGCCAGGACAACGATGTCCAGGGTGTCGAGTTCCGCCATCTTGGGCCGTCGGACTCTTGTGAGGCTGCTCGCGAAGACGGACGACAAACTCCGAGGGGAGAAGCGAGTGCTGTATCTTGCGCCGAGTGCGCGGTGGGGTGGTGAGAAAATCCGGTAGAGGAAGTCACCAAACCAGATCGCAATTGCCGAGTTGGCAGCCGTAGGAAAGAAAAAAAACCTTTCGGGCTATAGGGGTCGAGGAGATCAGCCGCGGGCAGTGGCGGTTGTTGGAGGAAGTTGGGGAAAACAAGCCCAAAGCCCAAAACCTCGTAGCGTGGTGCGTAGTGTGCGCAGAAGCTGCAACTGCAATCGTGTTCACATGAGATCAGCGGGGGGTCGTCCGACAGGTGTGCGAGATGCCGAGTTTCGGACACTGGACGGCGCCCAAGACTGCGCTGGGCCCACTGGCCTGGACACTGGAGCGCGGGCAGCACCGCGACACTGCACCGCTAAACCTAGGTACCGAGTGGGTATTTAGGTACCTAGGCAGGTAGGTATCCGTACCTCCAGGATCCAAACACTGAACCTCAAGGTACAGTGTAGTGCCGCCAGCGCCGACGGGAGTGGAGGCAACGGGGGGAGGTAAGACAAGGTAGTAGGTACTTACAGACAGCCGCCCAAGGCGCAAAGTCGAGTGAATGAGGCTCCGTACGGGGTACCTTGGTCTCAATAGGTGATGGCGTAGGTACAGCAAGTATCTAGGTCTTGGGAGAGTGGAAGAACGCAAACCGCAGCGCAACGACGGCGAAAACAACACCGAAGGCAGAACTGGAGAAGATGGTTCGAGAAGGAGAAAAGAAAAAGAAGGTTTGCTTGTGCGCCGCAGACAAAAAAAGAGAAGAGGACGGACTACACTACCACTGGGTGGACGGGACGGGGACGGACTGCAGATCGGGACGGGGGAGGGTGAGATAAGGGGACCGGTCTGGTCTGCTGGTCGCACTCGCTGTGGCCCTTCACTTGGCCCTCTATGGAGTTCCTAGGTAGGTAGGTACGGATACGGTAACTCTTGGAGGTGCCTAATATTACCGGTCGGCGGTCGCTGGTGGGCTCGGCCGCCTGGATCTGGGCTGATTCGGAATTGGACTGTGCCAAAAGTATTCCGAACGCTGACCGCTTGGCGCCCTACAATTTCCCGCACCGCTGGCGAAGGATAGGTACCTTACTACCTACCTATGTAAGCCCCAAGTTAGGTACGCCAAAGCGGCCTATTTTCTTTGTGTTTGTAAAGTATCTTGCTACCTATTACTACCTATTAAAGTACTTCTATGAATACCTGCCGCTGCTACTGCCGTCGATTGCTCACGCCCCATTCCTCAGCCCACCCCCTCCTCTCTGCATTCACACCGCCGCCGGACCGTCCTCCAGCCCGCAGCTTAGTCATTGGTTAACTGACCACTCATGTGGGACAGACGGACTTTTGAGCGGTACAGTGTGGGTCTCAAGGTCTGGGTGCATTGCTGGAGGGACGGCGGGGTTAACCACCAAAAGAATTAGACTCTTTCCGACCACAGTCCACACAGCCTGCGGCAATAGCGACGGCAACGCAACGGCATCAATGTCACGACAAGAGAACAGAAGCCAATGGAAGAGAACAAGACCACGATTGCTTCTGCTTTGTGCATGACTTGGTGTGGGGGTTGCGCTGTCTGGCAGCCTGGCTGTCGAAATCATAATCCATTGTCCCGCAAGGTAAGCCTGCACCTTGGAAGCGGACACTGACGGGCAGGACAAAAAACCCCCCGATGATGCCGCATCGCCGACTCGGACACA
Source organism: Colletotrichum brevisporum (assembly GCA_030770045.1). Lineage (NCBI taxonomy): Eukaryota > Fungi > Ascomycota > Sordariomycetes > Glomerellales > Glomerellaceae > Colletotrichum > Colletotrichum brevisporum. Next base: position 8,330,749 of record JAUGSI010000001.1, on the reverse strand, counting down.
TTTTCGTTGAATCATCGATGACCGCGCGGGCGATGCAGGCCGAGACGGAGATCATGGAGCCTGCCGCATGTTCGACTGGGCTGGGTGGTAGCCATGCAAAGGAAGCACCGCGAGACCGATAACGAGCACCTTTCGCTACGGCTACAACCTATCAATTTCCGCAGGACCAATTCATGGCGGCCACGCTGTGGCAGTTTGGATGTGCTGTTTGCAAAGTCACGGGTGCTGGCGGCCGCTCCAGCTTGCTTTCCGTGTCCTCGGATTCCGGTCGCAGGGACCCGCGGTATTCCGTTCCGGCACCCCCTCCCACTGAGTTACCAATTTTTTTTTTTTTCCTAACACCATCAACAGTTGTCAGATTACGTGGCTTAGAGCCGCTGGTGCGCTACGACGTATGGGTGGATTTTGGCGTTTGAGGCGGCCGATAGCCGCTCTAGAGTAACGTTTCACTAGCTCTAAAGGCCGTGGTTGCGTTTAGGGGGTTTAAAGGCCTATAGTACTATTAAGGCAAAAAACGCATTAATAGCCCTTAAAGTATAGCTTTATATATATATAAATATATATAAAATCTAATAATTAAAAGTCTTATTCTACTACCCCTTTTATTATATATAATTAATTATTTTTAAATTACTTTATTAAATATAAAAATTACTATAAATATCTTTTTAACTCTTTAAAAAACTATTCTTAATAGTTTAGTTACTTAGTATTTATAACTTTATAACTTTTAAGTATTTATAAATACCCTTAATATATAAAAAGCTTTTAACTTAACCTCTATAAATCTAAAGCTCTTTATTAATAATACTCTATTCTAAAAGCTATACTTTAATAACTATTTAAAGTTTATTACTTACTATAGCTTTAAGCTAAAAGCTTTTTATTTTTAAACTATAGAATTTAAAGTAAATAAGTTTACTATAAACCCTTCTTTTTAAGTACTTTTAAGAAAGAACCTTTTACTTTTATTTAAAATAGTAGACTACTACTATACTAAAATAATAACTAACTTTTTTAAAAAAACTTTTAAGTACTATATTAACTCTTTATCCCTATACTATACTATAAAAGTAATATATTAAGAGTAAAAAAAAGTTAAAAATACTATTATTCTTTAAATATAAAGTACTATTATTAAAAAACTTAGGATCTAATACTACTTTAGTACTTTAGAGTTAGTAGTTTAAATTTAAAACTTTTATAAATACTTTAGACTTATAAAAAGTATATATTATTAGTATACTAATTAATTATATATTAATTATTTTACTATACTTTATAATAAGTAGCTTATAATAAAAACTACTATAGTAAAATAGTTTATAATATAGGTTAATAATATATATAAGAGTTATACTATTAGGCTTAAAGTAGCTTATAAAAGAGACTTATAGATTTATAAGTTACTTTATTCTTTTAACTACTTACTACTTTAATTTTAGGCTAAGAGTTATTATATAATAATAAGTAATAGTTAGAATAATTATAGTTTTAATAAGACTATTATTAAATAAATAGCTATAATTAAATAAATAGTAGAATCTATAGGACGCAGAAAAAGTATATAAAGTACTTTTACTATTAATAGAGTACCTTTTTATAGTCCTTTTAAGTACTTTAATAATAATAAGTATAACAATACTAACTTAAAGAGATTATAGAGTGAAGTTTTATTAGTATCTTTAGTACCTTTTACCTCCTTAGTCCCTTTCTATCTAGCTTGTTTTATACACTACTACTTTAAAGATTACTTTTATACCTTTTTAGAGTACGCGTACAATAGTTAAAAGCTACTTAACTACTACTATAAAAGAATTAAAAAAAACTTTATAAACAATAAATAGTTAATTTAATACATTAAAGAGATTTAAAGTTAGTAACTATATAGTTACTATATTAGGAGTCTTAAATAGTTATTAGTGATATTTTAAGCTACTTAATATAAGGGCCTATTACTATACCCTTTTAGGGACTCCTACCTCCTTAACTTTAGTACATTTATTTATATATTTAAAAATAAATAACGGTTTAGTAACTTTTAAACTATTAGTATAAGTAACTACTTATAGGCTGGCTTTAAGTCCCTTATAATTAAAGGATATAAAGACGTAAGTATATATATTATATTAGTTAATAGTAAACAATTTAGTTTATACTTATATAACGTTATATTCTATATATCTATAGTAACTAACTTTGTTTTTTATAACTAACTCTATAAGTATAGGTACTAGTAGAATAAGTACTTTAAGTAGTGCTTTATACTTTATAAATTTAATTACTCTTCTTTTAGCTTTATTAAGAATATATATAATTAAAGAGTATTAAAGTATAATAAGCTTTTTAATAAAGTACCTATACATAAAGTATTTATATAGACTATTTAGTATATATATACTCTATACTATTAAATAAAGTACTTTTAATAAAAATAAAAGTCTCTAAAAGGCTTTAAAGAAATATAGTACTAATAGCTTAGCTACCCCAGTCTTAAACTACTCTAGTACTTCTTTTTATTAGTTTATAGTATTTAGATTTTTATTACTCCCTAGGCGGCGCTGGAAAAGGTATTTTTAAGTTGTAATACTTATAGTATTAGTAAAGTAAAGTAGATTATTAACTATAAAACGCGTAAGAGTAATATATACACTTACCCTAGTAAGTATATTATATTTAACTTTTACTTATATAGTAAAAACTATAGTAGGTTTATATTTATATTAGTATTTACTAACTGCGTCTTTTAGTACTTATAGAACTACTATCTATATAACTATAGTATAGAGATACTTACTAAAGTTTTTAAAAAGTTTATTTTACTTCTAAAGGTTTAGTATAATATTAAAACACTTATATTTAAGTATAATAAAGAAATTAAAAAATACTACTATTTTATAAACAACCTTTAAAGGTATAGTAAATGCGTTAAGCTATTAGCTCTATATACTTAAAATTAAAATAGAGGTACTAAGTATATTAGTACTGTAATTAAAATAAAGGTTTAAATAATATAAAAAAGTAGTAAGCTGCTTTATAAAGTATAGTTTAATATTTATAGAGTAGCGACCTATCTTTATAACTATATACTTTAAGTAACCTTTAGTTAAAAGACCCTATATAAAGCACTCTACTAGTAGCTCTATAGTAATAAGACTACAAAACTAAGTTTTATATACTTAAGATTATATAGTTATAAGGTATATACTCTTATAGCTGTTGTATAGCTTAAAAAGAAGTACCTTAACTACTTTTATAACTATGCCTTTATAGGCTTCCTTATTAGCTATATATTTATAAATTAGTATTAAATATAAAACTCTATAACTATAAAGATTATTACTATATATAATATTATATTTACTAAGAGCGAGGAAGTGCGAGTAGAGGTTGTGCATAAAATAGCCTTTATAAGCTAGGGCTACTTTAGGCTTAGTTGGATATGTAAAAGTAAAGGAAAAGTGGAGCACTATAGAATTGTGTAATTTAATTGGGTAGAATAGTAGTAGTTAGCTGTATTGGGTTATATTTACTTACTTTTTCTATTCTAAGTACTAGGGGTAAACTACTACTTATATAGACCTTTTCTTTCCCTTTTCATATGCCTTTTCACATGCTAGTTGAAAAGTGGGTCCTTACTAAACTAGGCTTAGTTTACTACTAATAGGGCACTAGTTTACTAGTAAAACCACTATAATAGGCCGGCTGTATTACTAGTTAAACCGGCGTTTTTACGCACTAGCACTAGTATTCAGCTAGGCGTAAGCTAGGATTCAGCTGCCTGGATTAGCCCTATTAGGCATATATGTATAAATTACACCAATCCAAGCCACTAACAGCCAGCTACAGCAGCTAAAGACATAGCAGCTGCAGTTTGGCACAGTGGTTTACTTTTTCCTTTTTTATTTTTTAAACCTAGAAGTCAAGGGTTTAAATTACCCTTTAAGCAGTGTTTTTTATCTTTTTACCTAGACTTAGGATTAAGTCTAAGTCACCTCCTTAAGGTATATATAGTGTATAAAGTATATATAGTTTATAAAAAACCTTATAAAAGGAGAAAAAATAGTTATTATAAAAACTCTTAAACTTATTATTATAGGAAAAGTAAGAGAAAATTATATATAAAAACTCTTTTTAAAATAAAGAGAAAATAAGGGAAACCTTTTAGTAGACTATATGTTTAACCTCTTTAGGTTTTAGGTTTGATATATTATTAGGTAAAGGTAAAAACTCTTTATTATTAAGACTTATAGCGTCTTTAAAATACTGTGAAGTATTACTTATAACTGGTTTAGTAAGAATATCTACTAGATTACTCTTAGTATATATATAATATAAAACCAGTTTTTTGTTATATATAGCTTACCTTGTAAAATAATATTTAATATTAATATGCTTAGCTTTTTTATATAACTCTAGATTTTTAGCTATTCTTTAAGCTGCCTTATTATTTATTAAGATTAAGGGTTTATTAATAGGTTTAAAACCTAAAGTAGTAAATATATAGTTTATAGAGTTATAGAGATATATAGCTTCTTTAAAAGCCTCGTATAGGGCTATATATTTAGCCTCGTAAGTACTTAAAGCTATAGTTTTATGTTTTTAACTATTCTAGTAAATAGTATTATATAGACTAAAAGTAAATATATAACCTATAGTAGAGGTTCTATCTGCTAGGTCTTTAGCCTAATTAAAGTCTAAAAAACCTACTAAATTTAGGTTAATATTATAGTTATAGATTAATCCTAAGTAAGGAAACTTCTTTAAATATCTCTATATTTTATTAAGAACTATAATATACTCTTTAAAAGAGTTACTTATATAGCAAGTATATATATTAACTATATGTGTTATATTAGGCCTTGTTTTTAAACTTAAGTAGTTTAAAGAGCCTATTTCTTATTAGTAAATATTTATTTCCTTTTTAGTAGCTTATTCTTTATTAGAATATAGCTTAATACTAGTATTTAAAGGAGTATTATATATATATATTAACTCTTTATTATACTTTTTAAAAAGTTTATTTATATACTAAGTCTATTGTATATATATAGTTTTATTTTCTCTATTAATAGAAATCTCGTTTTCTAAAAACGTTATAGAATTTCCTATATCCTTTATATTAATATACCTAATTAAAGTATTATAAAAGAGGTTTATTTAACTTTCTTTAGCTATAAAAAGTATAAAAGTATCTATATAATAAATAATTATAGCTTATATAGCTTTATTATTAGTTATAAAGATTCCCTTATTATATAGAAACAAGGTAAATTTTAATTTAGATAAAATATTTTTTAAATGCTTATACTAGAGTCTAGGGCTCTATTTAAAATTAAATAAAGCTTTATATAGTTTATAGTAATATTCTATAGAATGGGTATTTTTATAATCTAGATTATATATATAGTTTTTAGTTACTGGATCTATAGAAAATCTAGTAGGCTGTTAAACCTAGATATCTTTATTTATTAGAGTGTGGTAAAAAGCGTTTTTTATATTATATTACCTAAAAAACTAAGAGTTTTTAACCCTTAGTATAAGTATAGCTTTATAGCTTTTAGGCTTATAAGTAGTACTAAAGGATTCTAAATAGTCTATACTAATATACTAGTTAAAACCTTATACTACTTAATAGGCCTTATAGTGAATAATTTCGCCTTTATTGTTATGTTTAAGTATATATACTTATCTACCCCCTAGTGGTTTTATGTTTATAGGAGGTTTATGTATATGCTAGGTTTTAGATTTTTCTAACTCAGTAATTTCTTCTTTTATAGTTTGAATCTAGTACTGATTTTTAGTACTATCAATAGTTTATTTATAAGTAGAAGGTTTGTTTAGAGTACTAGTAGATAGAATATAAGAGGCCCTTTTTTTACTATTATTTATAGTAGTAATTATAGAGAGTTGGGGATAGTTTTTTATAGGAATTAGAGTTCTTTTTTGATTTGTAACTTAAGTATAGTTTGTATAAGACTCTTTAACCTCTTTAGGTATAGTAGGGATTTCTACTACTATAGAGTTTTTATTATTATTATTATTACTAGTATTATTACTAGTATTATTGTGTTTATTTACCTCTGGATTTAAGTCTAGACTGCTAGATTTATTACGTGGTTTTATAGTAAACTCTGTATTATTAGAGTTATTTATATCCCTTATTATAGTAGGGAGTTTATCTCTTATAGTAGAGGTAATAAACTGATTTTTTAAGATTTTAATGTCTCTAGCCTATATTAGGCTTATAGCCTATAACTAGCTTAAAGGGGGTTTTAAAATTTATAAAGCTGTGTAGGGTCCTATTATGTAAATATAGAGCTGCTAATACTACTTCTTCCTATAAGTAATTAGGTAGATTAGTAGTAGCTAATAAAGCTCTAGCTTTGTTTATTATAGTACGTATAATACGTTCTATTATACTGTTTGGCTTATGTGTATAAGGGACCTTTATATAATAAGTTATACTTTTTATAAGGTAGGTATGGTTTATAAGGTTATTATTAAATTTAGTACCTCTATTTGTATTAAATTCTTTTATAGTACTAGAGTCTATATTAACTCTATTATAGTATTTTAGTACTGTAGTATTAACCTTTTTTAAAGACTAAGTTTTTAATAGCTTAATATAAGCTAATTTAGACTTCCGCTTTATAAAAATAATAAACTATTAGAAATTATTGTAGGTAAGAAGGGTTATAGGGCCATATAAATCGGCTGTAACTTTATAGTTTAAAGGGTATTTTTTATTATAGTCTTTTAAGGTTTTATTAGCTTTAGTAGTAAATTTAGTTTTATTATAGGCTTCGCAACTAAATAAGCTTGTTTTTTTATATTCTTCTAGATTTATGTTACTTATAGTATTACTAGGAAGATATTAAAGGGCTTTATCTCCTATATAGCCTAACCTATTATACTATAGAGTATATATATTAAGATCTACCTTAGGTAAATAGATCTTTTTATACTTATATAGCGTTTTAGCCGTTATAGTAGTTATATTTACTATAAAACTGCTTTGTAACTTTTGAAGTTTATTAGAAGAGAGGGTTTATAAAGGAACTTTATAAAGTCTAGACTGTAATACCCCTTTATAAAGAGTCTTATTAAGGCTTATACTATGTAATAGTACTGTATCCTTATATAGTATAGAAGTGATAGAATGATACTTTAGTTATTTTTAGTTAAGTAGATTAATACCTAACTTAGGTATATAATAGTAGTTTTTTAATATAAAGACTTTATTTAATAAAGGGAGTTTAACTGTAGCTATACTTATTAAAGAAATAGTTATAGAGTTTGCTTTTCCCTAGTTTACTTTTTTACTTATAGAAAAGGTTTTTATAAAAAGAAATTTATTACTTATAATATATATAGTAGCTCTAGTATTTAAGTAAAAAGAGTTACTATTACCCTTAAAATCTCTATATTCTATACTATTAATAATCCTTTAGGTTAGAGAACTTATTAGTTGTTTAGTAGAGTTATTACAAGGGTTATTTTAGGTTAGATTTACGTTTTTCTACTCTGTTTCTTCTTTAGCTTTATCGTTAAGCTGTATAGAGTCTAGTTAAGAAGTATTTACTTTTTTAGCTTTAGCTTTTAAGACTTCTAGTTCTTTAGTATTTAAAGACTCTATAAGTAGAGCCTTTTTAGCTATTAAAGCCTTTTAAGCTGTATTAAGAGCTTTTCTAGCCCTATTAGGCTTAGATTTTATAATTTTTTATTTCTTTTTCTAGTCTTCTAAAGCCTTATTAGGGTACAAAAAGAAATAATCTTTAACCTTATAGTTTAAAACTTATAGTAGGTATAGTATACCCCTTTAGTTGTTTTTTAAAGTTTTTTAGATTTAGTAAACTTCTGTTTTACTAATAGAGTATTTTTAAAAGTTCTTTTTTTCTTTACTTTATTTATAAAATTTATAAATAAAGACTCTATAGTAAAGGATTTAAAATCCTTTTTAAAAAATTAAGTTATATTAGTTATAAAACCTTTATAACTATTATCTAAACTATTTAAAACCTAGGCTATAATAATTTATTTAAGTAGAGTTATAGTTTTAAAAGCTAAAGTATCTATAAGTTTTTTTACTTTATTTAAGTAATTCTTTATAGTAAAAATATCCTTTAAAGAAGTATTAAAGAACTTTTTATAGGTTAAGTACTTAAAAGTAAAACTAGTAAGTTTATATAGTTCTTTTAGCTTATTCTAAGCCTTAAAGTCTATTTTATAGTCTTTTATAATTCTAAAAGAACTATCCTTAACTAATAGCTTTATATAAACTAATATTTTAAAATCTTTTAAGAGTTAGTTATTATAAGGAGTAGAGTTGAAAGTAACTCTTATATCTTTACTAATAAATAAAGCCTTAAAGTAAGTAGACTAAACTAAGTAGTTTATACTACTTATAAAATAAGGGATATACTTTTCTATTTTAATATAGTTAAAAAAGACTTAAATTTACTAAGTAAATAGAAATTTTATTAACTTAAATAGAAATTTAAGAGAAAAAGTAGTTTAATTAGTATATAGTTATACTAAGTAGTAACTAAGAGACTTAAAAAGGAGTTCTAGGCCTTAAAAGAATTCGTTTTTTTAACTTAGAGTTAATAAATTCTTAAAAGTCTTTAAAAGACTTCTTTAAAGTATAGTAAACTCTAGTAATAATAAAGAAATTAGGAAGATAGAAGGGAATATCTAACTTCTAAGGTTCTATAAGTTAATTAAATAGCTAAAACTTAATAATAGGGGCTACTTTATTAATAGAATTAGTAAAATTAAAGAAATATAGTTAGTTATATTAAATAGAATCTCTAAAAAGTTAATTTTTATAGAGAAATATATAAAAAAAAGCGAATATTTCGTCTTTTGTATATGTAGTATAACGTTAGTTATAATAAAAAGATTTAGAGTCTTTAATAGTATAAGTAATTTTTAAAAAGCTTTTAAAAAGGTTAAGAATTAGTTAATTTCTAGCTTAAAAGGGTTTTGGTTAGTAGGGTAGATATTAAAATAAAGTTATATAGGGATTACTCTAATTAGCTAGACTAACAAAGCTAGCCTTAATAAGCAAAGCTTCGTCTAAATTAAGTAAAGTGGCGTTAGTTATAAGGTCTAAGTAGCTGGGCTTATAACTACTAAAAGTAAGAAAGTATAAGTAAAAGTTATACTTAAAATAGCTTTTATAAGCTAGGGCTACTTTAGGCTTAGTTAGATATATAAAAGTAAACAAAAAGTAGAGTACTATAGAATTATATAATTTAATTAAGTAGAATAGTAGTAGTTGGTTATATTAGGTTATATTTACTTACTTCTTCTATTCTAAGTACTGGGGGTAAACTACTACTTATATAGACCTTTTCTTTCCCTTTTCACATACCTTTTTATATACTAGCTAAAAAGTAGGTTCTTACTAAACTAGGCTTAGTTTACTACTAATAGAGCACTAGTTTACTAGTAAAACCACTATAATAGACTGGCTATATTACTAGTTAAACCAGCGTTTTTATGCACTAGCACTAGTATTTAGCTAGGCGTAAGCTAGGATTCAGCTGCCTAGATTAGTCCTAATAGGTATATATGTGTAAATTACACTAATCCAAGCCACTAATAGCCAGCTGCAGCAGCTGAAGACATGGCAGCTGCAGTTTGGCATAGTAGTTTACTTTTTCCTTTTTTATTTCTTAGACCTAGAGGTCAAGGGTTCAAGTCACCCTTTAAGCAGTATTTTTTATCTTTTTACCTAGACTTAGGATTAAGTCTAAGTTATTTAATAAAAGAGAGTACTATAATAGTAACTTAAATTTACTTATTAGTAATTATAATAACTTTAACTTTTAAGTTATTACTAAGTAGATTTAAAAAAACTTTACTATAGTTAGTAAGACTAACTTTTAAGTATAGCTCTACTTCTTTTTACTTAATAAAGAAAATAATAAAGTATTCCCTTTTATAAACTCTCTTAATAACGTTTTTAATAAGTTTAACTTAAGTAATACTACTTTTAATAATAATAAACCCTATAACTATAAATACTCTTTTACTTATTTTAAACTCTTACCTACCCCTTTTAATTTATCTGTTTTGTTTTTTTAAGTATTAATTAAAAAAGATTAATACTTAGAGAGGTAAATTATAGCTAAGTTAGTAAATAAAAACCTTTTTTTATAAACCTTTACTAGTCTATATTTACGGCTAAGTTTATAAACTAAGCTACTCTAGAGGTTTATATACCCTAGTATAAATAAACGTTTTATAAAGCTACTTTCTTAGCTAGTACTCTATTATTATTTTAAAATACTTTATAGTAAAGCCGCTTTTAAGCTAGCTATTTAGTTATTTATAACTTATTAAAAGGGACTCTTAGTATTTAATATACTATAGGGGCGTTTTAAAATACAGATATTAAATACTTTAATAATAAGATTTAGCTATAGGGAGAGGTTATAGGTACTTAAACTTTATTAAGTAGGTATAAAGTACTATACTAACTATAGACTAAAGATTCTACTTTTAGTACCCCCTAGTAAAAGCTCTAGCCTCTACCTACGTTTTATTTAAAAGTATTAGTTTACTTTTATATAATTTTAATATAGGTAGTTAAAGTAAACTATTTATAAAGCTATTATAAAACTAACTTTTAAAAAAAGGTTTTTAAAAGTACTACTAATAGCTTCTAGATTCTTAGATACTATTAAGTATATATATATAAACTAAATAAGTATAGGAGATTCTTTAAAATTAAAGTACGCTTTATTATATATAGCGACTAGTAGTTAAAAAACAAGCGAGATACTTATACTTTAATACTTACTAGTATATTATTTTAGATACTTATAACTATTACAAACCGGTTTAATCTTAAGCCTTTATAATACAATACAGTAAATATATTTATATAAGTTCTACTTAATAAAAATATATATATATAAATACCCCTTAGGTATTAAACGCCTAGGTATATCCTTAAGTTTAATAAAGTACTTCATAGCCTATACTACTTTTTACTTTTTTAGTAATACTATTTAAAAATTAATTTAAAAGAATTTAGGCTAGAGTATGTAGTAGGTTAGAATTGCTGTTAGATATGTAGCTATATTATTTTTTTTATATTAATAACTATATTCTATACTTCTCTTTTAAATACTATAAAAAGGCTTTTTTACTTATAAGAGTACTTTAAAAGTAATACTTTTTTAAAAGTAGTAAAGATTTATAATAGTTTTTAGGAATTAAAGTTATTTATAACTATACTATAAAGTGCTTTTAGCTTTTATAGTTTATTTATATTAATAAAGTTATTAAGTACTTAGAAAAGTAAGGTCTATAAATAAAGTAACTATATACTTCTTTAATTTAATTACTTAAACTACTCTTTTATAAGGGTTCTACTTTATATATAAATACTAATTATTACTAAAGTAATATTAGTTTAATTATGTATAATGTAATAATAACTTAGCTAGACGTGGCTTTTATAGTAAGTCGCCTTATATACTTTAACTATAACTCTAGCTCTAAGTACTATAAAGAAGCTAAATAAATAATTAAATACTTTATTATAAAATATACTTTTTACTTTAAATTTAGTTATAAAAAGGTAGTTCTAATAATAGTTTAGTAATTACTTTAGATACTAGCCTTACTAATAATATACTAGACTATAAAAGCTTTTAAGTATTTATAATTAAGCTTTTTAGTAACTTTATTAAATAGCGAACTAATAAATAAAATACTGTAACTATGTTAAAGACTAAGGCTAAGCTTTTTATTCTTTTTTAAGTAGTTAAAGAGACTATTTTTATAAGTTGTTTAATAACTATACTTTACATAGACCTTAGCAAAAAGACCTTTAGTACTACTTCTACTCCTAATACTACTATACTAAGTATATATATTTAATATAATAATTAATAAATAATTCGTTTTATTAATAAAAAAACAATTTAATTATATATAAAGCTTTATTATATTAATATTTATAGCTACTAGTTATATTAAAAGGCTTAAAAAAGCTATATTAAAGTTAAATATTAGTTTATAGTATAGTTAATAGTAAATAGCCTTATAAAGTTACTTACTAGTCCTTACTTTAAATTCTTCTTTAAGTAGTTTAATATAGTAAATTAAATAGTATAACTCTAAGTACTTTATAATACTAAACTTTAAAGTAAATGTTATAAAGGCCTTAACTTTATTAATAAAGAATAAGTAAAAGGGATTATAGCTTTTAAGTACTTTAAAAATAGTATTACTCTTTCTATTATAAAAATAAAAGTTTAATAAAAATAATAGAACTACTTAAAATAAGAACTTTAAGGGTATTATAGCCCTAGAGAGGTAAGCTATATAATAGTAATTATAAGGTAGTTAAAGTATAGTTAGTATATAATTTTATTTATAATTAAATCTATAAGTATAGGTATAAGGGTATTAAGGTTAGTATCGAGATTACTAAATACTTCTATAGTAATATTGGACTTAATAGAGTTAATAAAGAAATAAGTTTAGTATATAATATATAAATAAAAGAGGTAGAAGTATTATTATAGTAGTAATAGTATTGTATTAGTGTTTTACTGTATTACTTACTTACTAAGAAAGTAAAAGTCTAGACCCCTATAGGCTAAAGGGAGCCCTGCCTTTTATAGGCCTAGTACCTTACTCTTTAGGCTTAGCTTTTAAGGCACTAGTCCTTTTAGGGTTTAGTACGTTATGTATAGTTTAGCTAAGTGGCTCTAGGCCCTACATATAGTTAGCTGTATTTACTATAGTTAACTACGGGCGCTGTGGTTGGCCACGAGGGTTATAGTTAGCCACGAGCACTCTAGAGGGGTAGATAAGAGACATTTAGGGTGGTTTATTCTACTATAGGTAGTTAGCTTAGTAGCTTAGAGTCTAGCTTATTAAAGCTAGAGGCTGTAGGTTTAATTCTGCCTTTTGTCTCTTTTTACTTTTATTTTTAGTTCTTTTTAATAGACTAATAAAATCTAATAAGGCCCTTATAAGGCCCTTACTAAGGAGGCGTATTAAATTATATAGCTTAAAGCCGCTAGTATACTATAATATATAGGTAGATTTTAGTATTTAAGGCGGCTAATAGCTACTTTAGAGTAACGTTTTACTGGCTCTAAAGGCTGTAGTTGTGTTTAGGGGGTTTAAAGGTCTATAGCGCTATTAAGGTAAAAAACGCGTTAATAGCCTTTAAAGTATAGCTTTATATATATATAAATATACGTAAAATCTAATAATAGTAGGTTAAATATATAGATTTAAACAAAATTTAAGCCATAATCGCAGTACTTACTTTGTACTAGTATATAATTAAAAAAAACTAAAAAAACTATATAAATATTCTTAAAGTTAAATAGTAAGGTTAAACCTTATTAATAACTTATAAAATAATAAATTAAAAACAAGCTAAATAAGAGCTTACTAAATATGCTCTTTTTATTACTATACTACTTAAATCCTTAAAACCACTATATTTAATACTACTAAGTATATTAATACCCTAGTTAAGTACTATACTAGGGGTTACTAGCTAATTAGAATAATAAATAAAAACATTAATAACTTCCACTACTATATCTATCTACTCTATCTAAAATAATAAGTTATAAAGGGCTTTATTAATAATAGCTTTATTTACTAAGTAGTAGTCTACTTACTACTCCTTAACTACTAAAATAGACCAAAATACAGTAATAATATTACTACTCTATAGAGGCTTATTAAGTGGTTTAAAAAAATCTATTAGTAGTTTAAAAAGGGGGATATCTATACTAAAAATATAAAAATTATAAGCTATATTAACTATTATAGTAACTATGCTAATAAGGTTAAAAAGGCTTTTAAAAAGATATTTAATAAGTAAAGGAGTATAGGGCTAAGAGGGTGGAGGAGGGTAGAGGAATAATGACCGCAGGGATCCCATAATAATAAACACTAATTAGCAATACTAAGTCCCTTTATAAAGGGGCACCCCCTCCCACGGGTCCATAGTTTGTAGGGGGGTAGAAAAACTTCTAAGGGGGGTGTGGTAGTGCCTAAATCGGCCTGGAAGAATATTTGTGCTGGGTTATTTACGTTTATACAGGCCCATATAGTTAAGGAACTTTGTGTTAAATTAAATAATTTATAACGTATAATTAATTAATTTATAACTTAAGAGTTAGATATATTTTAGATATAGTGTGTATATACCTGTATAAAATAAATTTAGTATTTTATATATTTTCTAGTTTAAAGTATAAGTAAGGAATTAATATATTTAACCTTTTTACTATATACTTAACTAGATTTAAGTAACTATAGAAAAGTAACTAAGATCTAATTTAATACCTACCTACTATAAGCTCTTTATTATCTTTAATTAATTTTACTAGACTCCCTCTTTTAGTTAAACTTAGCTAGAACTTAGATTTATTTAAGGACCTATAGTTTAATATCTTTAGTTTAAGTAGTAATAAGTTTGTATTAAAAGACTCTATTTTTAAGTTTAATTTAAATATCTATAACTTAATTAAGGATTTAAACTACTTTATTAATAAATAGCTAAATTTAAATATAAGTAGTTATAATAGTTTAGACTTAGACTTTTTTGGGTATAAGGTAAATCTTTAGTATAAAATAGGTTTATTTAAAGTATATATACTTAGGGTCTATACTGTATATATACTAAGTATAGTTTAATAAGATATAGGAAAGAGTTAGAACTTATAGTATATTAATATTTAGTAGTAGTAAGTATAAAGTTATAGTATCTACTATCTATAACTATATTATAATACTACTATATTCTATAACTAAAGTAGAAGGTATTTTATATATAATCCCTTATAACGTTAATATAGTAAAAGTAGAGATAATAAATATAAGAAAGTTTATAAATAATATAAGCTAAATTATTTAGTACTCTACTATTTAAGTAGAATTACTAAAGTAGAAGTTTTGTATAATACTAGGGTATATAAAGTATATACTGTGTTAGTAGTGGGGCTATGCTGATTATATGCTAGGTTTAATAAGAAGCTTAACTAAGTATAGTATTAACCCTATTAATGTACTAGTATAAAGTATTGCGAGTTTGTATATAGTATTATTATAACTCTAAATGAATATTAAGATAGAGGGGACTTTAAGTAAGTTTAAAAGAAGCTTTAAGTAGTAGTAGGGGTAAAGAATGTTTTAAATACTATTATAAAAGTACTACTAAAAGAGACTAAATTATATATATATATACTAGGTATATATAAGGTTAGTACTAACTTTATTCCTAGCTACTTTAGTGGGTTTTAGTATATATAAAACCAGCACTAGTAAAAAAGTAGCTACTATATATATTTAGTACAACTACTTAATTAAAAAGAGGTCTAAATATATTAATATTAATAAATCCAACTCTTTACTTAGAATAACATAAGTATCTACTTTATATATATATAGTATATACTTAAATTAACCTAAATTTAGATTCTTTATATTAGGTATTTAAAGAATAGTTTACTTAAGTTCTAGTATTTTACTTATAGTACCCTAATTAGTTAAGTAAAAGTTAATATTAATTACTTCTATAGCTTAGTTAAAATAGGTAGTAAGTATAAGGTTAAGTCTAAGTATACTTAGGTTAGTAATAGTTATACTATATAGTAGATATGTAGTAAGTATTTATAGGGCAAATAGTAAGTATATACTAATAGAATACTAAGCTTTAGCTACTTATAGGGTAATAGTAGAATTAATATTAAGGGATACTAAGTTAAACTTAATATCTACGTCCCTTAGAACTTAGTAAAGTTCCTATTTATCTTCCTTCTTTACTATAGGTTATATATATATATTCCTTCACTACTAAACTATTTACTATATAGTTTTACTAATAAAATTACCCTTAGTCTTTTAAATAAACCTAATATTAGTACATTATTAGTACGTAAGTATTATATACCCTATATATACCCGTAATATACTAGTTCTATACTTAAGTAAGTTACTCTTTTACCCTAGAATTTATAGAATTTATTAGTACTTTAAAGTAAATATATTTTAAGTAATTTATAATAATTTCTATAATAAAAACAAAGTTATAGTTCTTATTTATAGAGCTTAGCTACTATAGTATCTAAATAGGCTTATATTTATAGGTTAGGTATATATTTAGTATATACTAAGTAGTAACTAATAGTATATAGGGGTTTAGTATAAATTTACCTTAGATTAAGTTAAGTCTAAAGACAAACAATAAATTTATAAAGTTAAGTTTATATTAAATAAAGACTTTTATATTATTTATTTAGTTAGGGAGAATATAAAGAGACTTTATAAGGTTTAGTACTTTAAAATTAATATATTTTTTAAAATAGTTAAAGAGAGAATAATAGTGTTTAAGATATGTAGGTAGTAAAAGGAGGGCTAGTATAAGTGTAGTGTATTTTTAGTATATACCTAGGTTAATTTAAGTAGACCTTAAATTATATATTTATATTTAAATAAATATAGTTCTAAGGACTAGATATATAACTCTTTTTAAATAAGTATTTATTTAAGTAGAGTTAGTATTTAAGTAGTTTATATACTAGGTATATATCTATTTCTTTGTATTTAATGTAATTTATATAGTTACTATAGATATAGATATAAAGTAAGGCCTAGGTTAGAGGATTTCTAGCCTATATATAGTATACGTTTAGTATACTTATAAAGTATTTTAGGCCTAGGTGACTTCCTTTATAGTCTTAATACGTTATAGATATAGAATAAATACCTTTAGTATATACTTATTTTTTATAAAGTATATATATAGTAAAATTAGAGAAAAAAGTTTTCTAATTACCCTATATTATCCTTTTTATATTAACTATAAAAGGCCAACTTAGACACTATATACCTTAAGTATATTAAAAATATATATATAGTATACTCTAAAACTAAGTACTAGTTTTAGAATAAGAAAAAGGACTAGATTAAGGCTGCTTTTATTTAGTTTTAAAATAAAATACTCTATTAATAGTAAATATTTACTTGTAAGTATATAAACCTTATTAAATTAAGTTATACTAAGAATAACTTTATTATAAGTTAAAGCTACTTAATACTTTTAGCGATTATTAAGTAAGTATACTATTAGCTTTAACTAAGTATATACTAAGTATATAGTAGGATAAAGTGTGCTATATATACTAATCTTACTTAGTAGAAGTATAATTGTTTAGTATTTAATATACTAAGTAGTTAGAGGGATACTTTATAATAAGTATATATTACTTAGGGCTTTTAGTAAATACAATAGTAATAAGAGAGGTATATATAATAATATAATACTAACCCTAGTATCCCCTTTAATTTACTTAATTCTTTAGATAATTTAAGCCCTAGTTTAATACTAAGTTTAAGTATACTAAATATAATTATAATTTAAAATTCCCCTATATTAAGTAGTAAAAGTATATATACTTAATTTATACTTAATTTAACTTTACTATTATCTTTACTTATATAATACTTAAAGAAATACTATATTAGTTAAATTCTAGATATATTTAAGGATAATGTTGATTTTTAGGAGATTAAAAGGCTAAAAAGGAAAGTAAAAGAACTTAAGTTAAAAAAGAAAAAATAAAAGTTAAAAAGATAAATTATAAAATTAGAGTAAGAGTTAGGAGAAGATACTAAAGGGAAGCTAGGATAAAGTTAAAGAAATATAGGGTATATACTTAGTAGATATTATAATAAAGTTAAGTATATATTAATATAATTTATTATAAGAGTAATTTTAGTTATATATACACTAAGTATACTTTTGAACTAAAACTAATAAAGGGAGAGTAATACTAGTATATATATACTAAGTATACTTTTAAACTATATTACTAAACCCTAAATATACCTAAACTTTAAACTATAAAAGACCTATTATATATATACTAGGAGGATATATAATTAAAACTCTAAAGTAGAAGGAATAAAGTTATATAGAGTACTTAGTTTTAAGTTAGTATATACTAAGTATTTATAGGTATATACTTATAGTTTTTCTAAGCTTCTATAGTAGGGGTATAATGCTTATTACTACTTATAAATATTAGTAAAGGTTATATAGTAGGTATATATATAGTATATCCTAAGTATAACAGCTAGTAAAGGGCGAATTAGGAGTATTATTATAAGTAAATATAGGGTTATACTAGTGTTTTATTAGTATATATATAACTAATACTAGGTATATATTAGAGTGGTTTTTACTTTATGCTTTTTAGATCCTAGAGTAGAACCCTAGACAGTGCCCTTTTAGAACTATATTAGTACTAGTAATTAAGTATATACTTAGCTTAGGCCTAATCCTAAATATATCCTAGTTCTATTATTATTTACTACTACTAATATATATATTATACTTTAATACTAAGTATATATTAATTTAGTAAAAGGGGTTAAAGTTTCTATTATTATTAATAATATAGTTAGTAAAAAGAAGTGTTGTTTTAGTATGTACCTAGTATAGATTAATTTTAGCTAGGGCTAGGGTTATTATTTGTTAACTATAGGCTAAGTTAGGTGTTAATAAATAAAAAAATAGTAAATATATAGTAAATAAATAGTATTCTTTAGTTTAATATATACTAAGTTTACTCTATAGAACTTTATTCTATACTTATTAGTAAAGGCCTTATTAGTTTAACTAAAATAGTATTAATTAGGTATATAGTAGGTGGATAGTAGGAGTATATATATAAAAGCCTCTATAGTATTACAAAACTAGCTAATAAGGCTATTCTAAGGGCTGTATTTTTAATAAATTAGTTAGGTATATACTAGGTGGATACTAAGTATATAATATACCTAGACTTATAGTTAAAAAGTACGTTATACTAACTATAGGAGTAAATATAGAGTTTAATAGTACTATATTTAAGTTAGTACTAAGTGTATATTAAATATATATAGTACCTACTTCTAGGCTATAGTGTTTTTAGTTAAAGTAGTGTTAGTATAGTTTAGGTTAGTAATTAGGAGATTATTAGTATATACTAAGCGTTTATAGAGAATATAATAAAATACTTACCTATACTAGTATACTAGTATTAAATATAGTAATAAACTTAAATATATTAAATACTACTAGTATATACTAGGCTAATACTAGACTTACTAAAAGCTAGTTACCTAAAATAACACTATACTAAGTACTACTATTAGGATTAATAACAATAGAGTACTTATTTAATATTAAATATACGTTTAGCTAATACTAGTAGGGGTAAATTAATACATTAGTATTAATACTAAAAAGAATAGTACTGGGGTTTAGGGCTATTGTATATATAGTTAGTATATATAGTATTTATATCTTAAATATACTTAAACTTACTTATATTAATAACTATAGTTATATTATACTCTATAATAAGTAAGTACTATATATATACTAAGTTAATATAAAATATATAGGGGGGGACCTAGCTAGTATTAGTATTAGTAATAGGCCCTAATTAAAGTTAGTTTAATTATAAAATAGTAAAACTCTAAGTATATATTTATTTTAAAAGTAGCTATATACTAGGTAGGGGTTAATTGTATTATTAACTCTGGTATTAATAAATAGTAAAGTTATACTAATAAAGTTATTATTATTTTAATTTAGTATATACTTAATTAATACTAGAATAGTAGTAAACTTATATTTAGAAGATATTATAATAATATAGTAGTAGTATAATTAAGAGTTATTTAGAAAGAGGATTTTTTTTTATAAAGTTTTAGTTAGTACCTAGCTTATACCCGTATACTACTAAGTATATATAGGTACGTAACTAGGCTTAATTAGGTTTATAATTTAGTAGATATAGGTTTTATAGTTAGGCTTAATTAAGTAAATACCCTTATATGTACTTTTTAATATTTATATAGTATGGGTCTGTATAAACGTGAATAACCCGGTGTAAATATTCTTCTGGGCCGATTTGGGCACTGCCACACCCCCCTTGGAAGTTTTTCTACCCCCCGGCAAACTGCATTCCGCCCTCCCACGCCAACGCTCACAACGTCGATGACAGCCACACTATTCGATTACGTACTATGCGCCTTTCGTCTTCGACATCTGCAAACTCTGTTCGTTTTGCAGCCCGACGGCATGCGTGATCGGCACAACCAGAGGAGCCGAGGGCCGCGCTGCAGTGGGTCATAAACTAGGAGGTCTCGAAGTTGCGACTCGACAACGCGGCGCGGGGCTTAGGAGTTGAGATCAAGAGTCCGCCGTGTGTCGATTTCAAGCCACGTTCAAAGGAGATGCGACATGGAAGTCGGACTGGTAGCGACTACTTGGCCGAACACGAATACGCGGCCCAACACGAGTCTCACACTGCGTGAAGTGGCTTGTACCTCCCTAACTCTCGGCCGAGGGTGTGTCCGCTCTGTGGAGCCCTGCGAAACAATCGCGGTGCCCCGGACCAATGCTCAAGTCCGCTCCTGCGTTGATGCCGGGCCGGCCGGCAACCCAGTAGGGAGATCGCCAGCATCTGCCTCCATACAGCTAGATCGCCTGGCCCATCCCGCGGCTGCCGGAATGAACTCGGAGCAACACACATCGGCGGGCTTCGATAGGCAAGGGAAAACTGGACCTGAGGATCGGGCAAACCGGCATCTCCGGGCCTCTCGTCGTCCGTCTCACCGCAGCGATTGCTACGGACCCCCGGGGCCTTCTCACAGTCCTGCCGCTGCTCACCGCCGGCGACTTCGTGGGTCAGCCGTCCTTTCGCTTTCGCTATGCTCCCTTATGCTCCGGTCATCCCCGCAGGTGGGAGTTGGGAGGGCAAATTAGTGCAGTACTTTGCGAATCTCTCGTCAGCACTACGCCCCCGGTGAGGCTGAGATGAAGGGAACGAAGGAGCAGGCTCCGGGAAAAAGTCGAGTGATGGCACCACAATACCTACGCCAAAGAGTCGGCGGCGGGTGAGCGTTTCCTCATTTAAAACGCCGCCCGCCAACGGTTGGGGCGAGAAGTCGTTGGGGTCTCCATGTGTTCTCATCCTTCGTTTCTTGTCCCCGAGGCTTTGGGGACTGGCCGGCCCGTCGACCCCCGCCGTGATCCATGATGATCGAACGGTTGCCTTTGCTTTTTCTCTTTCGCTGCGCGGCGGCTTGCATCGTGACTGCAAATATGACGCGGTCATGAGAGGCAACCGTCGCAACGACTAGTGCGCGACACCTCGGGTTCGCATCACTGCCTCGGACTGAGAGACAGATCGCCCAGTTCTGAAAGGCACGGTGGCCAGCAAGGCACCAAAGCTAGGAAAAGAGCTGGTTGCGAATCCACGGCCGCGAAGGTCGAGTCTAGAATCGCCGATGTCGACAACGCGGCCCAGCTCATTTGACGAACAGCCGGGATTGATGTTATTCGGATAATATTCGCCCACACCTGCAGCAGAACAATCCTCCGAGAAATGATAATCGCCCTGCAGGTGCCGCATTCTGCCGAACCCGGACCAATTCCTCTCTCGGCGTCGAAAATCAAAGCCACTCTCAATTTCAGCGCCCTCGCGTCATGCCTTCTTTGGGCAGAGACGAATCATTCAGCCATTGCACTTGGGTGGACTCGAGCCGGGTGGTGGCGATGCGACGTGGGCTCGCTTCGGGATTCCGTTACCGAGTGATCGGCTACATTTGAATGACTACATACGAGCACGGAGTGATACAGACCA
Organism: Colletotrichum brevisporum; assembly: GCA_030770045.1. Lineage (NCBI taxonomy): Eukaryota > Fungi > Ascomycota > Sordariomycetes > Glomerellales > Glomerellaceae > Colletotrichum > Colletotrichum brevisporum. Next base: position 8,309,051 of record JAUGSI010000001.1, on the reverse strand, counting down.
GCAAAAAAACCTGGCCAAGCCAATTGAAGCTCAGGAACGACAAATAACAAGAATGTGCCGAGAGACGGCAAGCCATGTTTGTCATCTTCCCAAGGGCCTGCATGTCCTGACATAGCAGGCCCCTTTTCAATATTCGAGCATGGCTGTCTGACCTCATCGACACTTTGCGAGCTGATGCGTTGGACCAGATTTGGAGCAGATGGATCAGATGGATCATGGACATGGCCGTCCGTCCCATGGACTGCCTCACACCAGTCTCGGTCAATGTTGCCGCCCCGGGCCCTTCCCAGCAAGCGTCTCAGGGGCCCCAAAAGGAGGTCCACCCGGTCGTCGGTATCCCATGCCCTCTTTGAGGTTTGACTCTTGGCCTTCGAAGGGGGGGACACACTCAGGGAGTCAGGGACCAATGCTGCCCATGACTGCCCCTCCCGACACCCTGGGCGGCGATGACGATGATTGGGTGCGGCCCCTGCATTCGAAGCCCCTGTCGCGTGGCCAATGCCATCTAGAAAAAATGTGATGGGTGGCTGGACCATGGGCTCGCGGCTGACGGGAGGATACAAACAGACAGTACACTAGTCTTGCCTATCACGGAGGGCCTGTCAGCACTCTCCCACAGAGTCTTTGATAAAGTGTTGGAGCCTCTTCTGAGAAGCTGAGTGGGCAAATCGCGGCGCAAATCAACGCCACGGCCAGGAACCAGCAGCGGGAAAGCTTGCAGCGTAGCGGCGCAGCGCGGGAGACGAGCCCATGGATAGGTCCTGCGGTGACCTCATCCGCTGCCTGCCCACCTCGAATAGGGGGGACGGATGACAAGCATCTGGGATGGCATGGGGTAATAATACTACCAGCCTCTCGCTTGATGTTCTGGCCACGAGTGAATAACAGAGCAGAGGGGAGAAGGGGGGAGACACTAATGAATACAGAAGAAGAAGACGACGGAGTTCGGATCGGACAAGTTACCTTGTGAGGTGTTTGTATCCCTACCTGAGGATACCCGAGGACCCAGGGGTCGGTACCTCGAATGCGACCCTTTACTGGCCCTTGCTTGCGCATGTGGACGCGTCAAGCAGAGGTATCCGGGCGGTAGCCTCGGTAGGCGCACCAACGGTAACCAACCATATATCATTCAATACTGTAAGGTAGGTATTATTCGTAGAAGTGTTGTCAGATACCTAGGTAGGTGTGGTAGTAAGGTAGCTGGGTAAGTACATTTGATCAAGCAATAAAGAAGTAGGTAGTGGTGGTATATGTACGGATATGCTTCTTTCGTCCCCCCTGTAGCTGTGGGTGTGTGCGCCAGTCCGTAATCCACAATCCGCATCATTGCGCCGTTACCGATGCGCGTCTACTACTCCGTACGGTGCCAACCACCCACTCAAAAGGCTTTGCTGCACCGTTGCGTTGTTGAGATGGCCGAGGCGAGGTGGTGCTTGCTTCGTTTTATTGATTGAATCGATTGATTGGAAAAGTGACGAGCTGAGCCTGAGCCCGAGCCCAAGCTCCCTATCGTTCCGACCCTGACTCTTGCTTAATTGACAGACTGACTGATTGCCTGCCTCCTTTTTTTTTCCCCCGTCTTGTGACTTTGTGTAGAGAGATACCTGAGTAAATGTAAGGTGTCGTGTCGTTGGTCTGTCCCCTTTTTTACCATCACACCCACTCCGGACGATTTTTATTTTTATTTTTGTTTTGCCGCCGCATTCTAATTTTCCAACCTCATCGTCATCCTCCGCATCCATCCGTCCCGTCTTTTAGCCTTCCCATCTATTCCGCCGTCGCCTCCTCCTCATTCTCCTCAATATCCTCCGCCGGCGCCTTACCCCTCCTCCGCCTCCCGCTCTCGCCCATTTTCCTCCTCCTCTTCCTCCTGCTGCACGATCTGAGCAACCTACTACTCGGCCTGCCTCCCGTACCGGCCGGCGCCGCCAGTGACGGCGCACCAACGAACGTCGCATGTCGTAAGACCCGGATCATGGGACGATTCGATCCGACGCAACAATGGGTGAGTACCTACTTTGACTGCCTGCCTGACCTACACTACACTACCTACCTACTTGGACGTCCCGAGCTGCATGACATACAATGCTCTTTTTCAACCCCCGTACGCCCACACACGGCAACTAGACGTGCTTTACGTACTACGAACAACGGGAACACATACTCTGCTCTGCCCTGCCGCTCGCCTGAGCTACACTACACTACGCTACGTTATCCTACGCTACGCTACACGACACGCTACCTACACTGCCCTGGCCTACCTCTACACTATCGCCGCGGCTCCGCGATCGCCCCCCCCCCTCCTCCCTCTCTCGCCTCGCCTCGCCTCGCCTCACATCTTCTCCCTGGCCCGCAATGGTTTGTTTGGCTTGCCTGGCCTAGCCTCGTCTCGCCTCGGACCTGGCGCCATCGAGCCGCTATTTTCCCCTCCCACTGCTCCGTTTAGAACACCACCGCGACGCTACAAACTACCTTGTCTGGCCCGCCGCAATCCACCGGCGCTCGCACGTACGACCTAAAGGGCACACAGACTCGGCTCTAAACCAGCCTTTGCGCCGTTGGGCCCGTTGGTGTGTGGTGCTCTTACGGATGTCATACACTACACCTTGACACTATACCCTGCTCCTGCTCCTGCTCCTGCTCCTGCTGCTGCTGCTGGTTGTTGGCTGCCCGCTGGTTGCTGTGCTGTGCCGTGCCGTGTGCCCTGCCCTGCCTGCTGCTTCTTTGCGCCCTTCATACCTACGGCACTACCACCACCACCACTACCTACTTACCCCTTCTACAACTCCTTCCAGCCTTGCCCGCTACGTACACCACTCACCGCCCGTCCCTCTTCCTCGTCCTTCTCTTCATCCTCCTTCTCCTTCTTTCACACCCCTGGTCTGGCGCGTCTTCTGGTTCTGTTTCTGGCGCTGGTGCGAGTCCGGCTTACATCTGTGCACCTTCAAAACGTCTAACGCATCCAAACCTCCACCCCGTCTCCGTCCCTACGCGCATCCATCCAGTTGTTTCACAAGAGAGGGGAAGGCTTGTCACTGACCATAAGACGTCGTCTCGTCTCGTCTAGCTCCGTCCCAGACGACGCTGCCCGATCTTTTGCAGGACCCGCCGTTAAAGTTCTCTCCGCGATCCGTCACCACCCTTGACGAGGAAGACGAGGAGGACGACGGTTGGGACCGAACCCTGAGGCCCGCCGCCCTCGAACCGCATCCGCCCCCGTCGCGTTCCGTCACCCATTCGCGCGAATCCTCCCTCGAGAAGCTCGCTTCCCAGCAGCCCCCCGTCTCCGGCTCCAACCTAACCTCCCCCCGAATACACAACCACTCCCAGTCCCGTTCTGCCATCGGCGGAGTCATCGAGCGAGTCGTCGACCCCAAGAGCGCCTCCTACGGCCACCACCGCCAGACCTCCATAGTCCACGGCATACAACATTCTAGAAATGGAAGTCACGCCAGCTCTTCTTCGAGTCCCCTCAGCCCGCAAATGATTGCAGTTGCCGGCGCGAGCCTGCCCTCAGCCTCAGACCGTTCCGACATGCATGCCATCGGCCGACTCGATCCTGACGCGCCCCCGGGGCCGCGCCCGGGCACCGCCTTGTCCGGCACCACCGTCACCTCCGGCCCTCACGTTCCCGAGAGGACCTCTTCCGCGACCGACTTCACCAACGTCTCGGCCACCCAGAGAAAGATCGAACGAATGCACAGCAAGTCGCGCCGCGACCATGCCCACCACCACTCCCACTCCTCGAGGCACCACAAGGACGAGCAGAAGACGGTTGGAGAATATGCTCTACACGTGCTCTTTACGTCCTTTATCGCCCAAGCCGAAGAAAAGCTCAATGACTGCATCACAGTACCGTTTGAACCGGAGCCGCAGGTCGAGCACATCTGCGGCCCGGGCGTCGATCCCTCCTTCGACCAGATCATTACCGCCTTGGGCCACATTGCTCGGCCGCGACCGAAACCCCTTATAGACTCGATGATGTTGTGGAGGAAGAGCAAGAGCGATGCCGCCAACGAAGCTCGAAGCCAGCTGCAGCAGTCAAGGGGTGCCGCCCCTGGCCCCCTCCAACGGAGGAACACCGAACCCCTCCAGCCATTGTCTGCCGGCATGGAAAACGGCCTTGCAAGCCCCCAGACCTCGCTCGCCGCCAGGCAAGAGTTTGTTGCCCACGCCGAACGTCGTTCGACGGTCTCGATTTATATCCTGTGCCGGGTTCTGCTTGAGGTTATCAGCCAGACGAGTTTGCCGTTCTTGACGTTTGAGATGGAGGAAAAGCTGGAGGGCATCATCTTCGGCCAGCTCAAGATTGCCGACACCGAACAGCTGATGGTCAGCCCCCTCAAGCTCGCCAATTGGAACCTGTTCGCCCAGCTTCTGGGCGTCATGAGCGAGATCAACTTCAAGGGCGTCACAGACCGATTTCTCGGCGACCTCGAACGAACCTTGCAGGAGTTGGTGGTGAAGAGCCCGACCTCGCCCGCCGGCCGTGATGCAGAGGGCAAGATTGAGCTGGTTCTCGGCGGAATGAAGCATCTCAAGGTCAACATGACGCCCCAAGAAGCCTGGGAACAGTCGTGCGACTTTCTCGTGTCCATTGGGCGTCTCTTCAACCGGTCTCACGGCCAGCGCGTCAAGACGGCCTTCTGCCAGGTGCTCGAAGCTCTTTTGCTCTCGGTAGCTTCAAAAGCAACGAACCAGGATCTGGCCCACCCGAAATGGATCGAAGTTCTCGCTGCCATCGGCCCGCGTCTGGCGCAAATGTTCATGAAACCTCGGCACTGGGGCTTTGCCTTCCCCCTGACAGCTACGATGCTCTGCGTATCTGCCCCAGAAGGATTCGGGACCCAGTGGCTTCAGCTGATCTTGCCGCTCCAGCCGAAGCTGAAAGATAGGTTTACAAGACCGCTTTGCCTCCAGGTGATCTCACGCTTGCTGTGGACATATCTCTATCGGACAAGTGACACCTTGCCCAACACCACAAGAAAGCTCGACGAGGTGATGAAGCTGGTACTGCCGCCGCCTCCAACAAAACGCAGCTTGATTGCCGCGGACTCGGCCGTCGCCGAGCCCATTATTCAGATTATCCGGATCATTGGGTACAAGCAGCCCGAGTACTGCTTCAAGCACATCATCTTCCCTCTGATCAACGCCGAGGTTTTCGTGACAAACAAAGAGCTCAAGGTGGAGCAACTAGACCCCGACCGGATGGTCATTGGCATCCGAGCGTTCCTTGCCATCATATCTGATCTGGAGGAGGGAGATTCGGGGCGGCCTCCGTTCCCCGTCTCTTTCCCACCGCCGCCAGCACCTGAACGCGCACCCACGTCTCCGGTAATGGTCTCGCCACATCACCATCATTCGTCGAGAAATGGCGCGGGAGATGGCGAGCGACTCTCCCGCCCGGTGCGTGTCGCGGCTCTCAGTGACGTTGTGAGGGAATACTACCACAAATTTTGTGAGATTCTTGGCAAGATCACAATCATCTGCGACAACACCTTTGGCGGCCAAGCTGTGCTGGACGAGAAGTTCAACAGCCCTGGCCCCAAGACCCCGATTGCGGACACATTTAACTTTTCGCGGAAAGATGATCACCAGTCTCCCGCCGATCCGAAGCAGGCGTTCTACGAGTTACTGCATGTTGCTGTTCAAGCGTTGCCTCGTTGTCTCTCTGTCGATATACCCTTCAACTCGCTAATCAATCTTCTCTGTACCGGGACTGCACACGTGCAGTCAAACGTTGCATTTTCCTCGGCGCAGTCGCTCAAGGCCATTGCGAGACAAGCCCACGCCCAGCAAGTCACCATGGGCTTCGCACGCTTCATTTTCAACTTTGACGACCGATATTCCACCATGTCTGACGGGGGTATGCTGGGCCCTGGCCACATTGAGAGCACCCTGCGCCTGTACGTCGAACTCCTGCAGATCTGGATCGAAGAGATTCGCCGAAAGACCCGAGACGCCTCGCTCGACCAGCTTGAGGCGAGTGATAAGCGTGGCGCCAAGCTCGACCTGTCTGGCATCTGGGCCGAAGTAGACCAGGCCGAGGCCCATGGACTCTTCTTCCTCTGCTCGCAGTCCCGTAGGGTCCGCTACTTCGCCATCACCGTGCTCCGCCTCATCACGGACTTCGACAAGGCACTGCAGAACCAGGACAAGGATACGCTGAGAGTCATCGACATCCTCGAGAACGACTCGATGCAGGTGATGAACTTCAAGGACGAGGGTCTGTCGGTTGCGGAGAGGAGCAGGCTCCAGAGGGGTATCCAAAACAGTAACAATCGAGGAGCTCTTGTGGAGCTGTGCACCAGCGACGTGTCATACGACACCACGCTGTGGTTCAAGCTGTTCCCTAATCTCATCCGTATTGCGTACGATAAATGCCCATTCACGGTCACCATTGGCCGAGATCTGATCTGCAACCGGATCCTGCAGATGTACAAGGCCATTTTGCTTCTCTCGGAGCCCTCCAGGGGCCTGTACTACGGATCTGATCCCGGGAGCGCCCGCATCGCCGGTAGGACACCGACGACACAGCCCGAGATCCTTGTGGAACAGTGGAAGCTCTACCTCATCTTTGCCTGTACCACCTTGGCCGACCCAGGGAGCGTCACGCCCGCCAACCCGCAAGGGACACAGCATAGCCGAAAGACGTCCAAGCCCAACTCGGCAGACAAGATTGTTTCAGCCAGGATTCTCTTTAAGTACCTCATCCCCCTCCTGTCCGTCTCTTCGGCTTCCGTAAGAGACGCCGTCGTTCTAGCCATGGGGTCCATTAACATCCACATCTACCGCACCCTCCTGGAAGAGCTCGCCGGGCAGGTATCGCGCTGCAACGACGAAGCTCGCGCCCGCATTCACCAGCGTACCAACAGCAGCCCCAGACGCAACCGCAAAATGGACTTGCTCAGGACCGAAATCACCCACGTTTATAAGCTTACCTGTCACTTCCTCAAGGACGAGGAGGTTTACAACGACGAGTGGGTGCTTACCAACTTGGTCACATACACGAGGGATCTGAAGCTCTTCCTGATGGACGGCGAAGTCCAGATGGACTGGGAGTTCCAGAAGCTGCGACGACACTACTGCGGCTTGATGGAGGAGCTTTTCGAGGGAATCAACAGGACCAAAGACCCCTCCCGCTGGATGACGTTCGAGTCCAGAAAGTCTGCGTTTTCCTTGATGGAGGACTGGTGCGGCTTTTCGCCCAACCAGACCCAGATCCGCGTTCGCGAGGACACCATGAGGCAGTCTCTTATTGACCAGCAATCACTGGGAGAGAGAGGCACTGTGACCGCGGCCATGGAAATCGAGAAGCGTAACCTACGCACAGCAGCACTCAGTGCGATGGCAGCGCTTTGTGGCGGGCCCATGAGTATCACGACCGAGAGCGGTGCAACGCTCCAGTTCGACATTCGCAGGATGCTCGCCTGGATCGAGGCCATCTTCAACTCGGGCAGTGACCGAATGAACGTGATCGGTCGGCGCGCACTGCAGAACCTGATCATCCACAACCAGGAGTACCCGTACCTCCTGGAGCACTGCATAGCGCGTTGCTACCTGTCCGACGTCTCCAAGGTCCAGGAAAGCTACTTCGCCGTCGTCACTCAGGTGCTGCTGGAGCACCTGGACTACTCCTGTCCCTTTTGGAAGCTCCTGGGACTCTGCCTGTTCACTCTCGGCAACGACGAGAGCGAGATCAGGTCAAAGTCTGCGCGCGTCTTGCGAGCTCTCGAGGAACGTCTGCAACCGGGTCGCACATCCAAGATCCAGGACTTCGACATCAGCATCTCCGATAAAACTAAGGCCGTCTACAAGCTGGCGCAGTTTGAAATCTCCAAGCGGCTCGCCAAGCAGCACACCGAGCTGGCCTTCCACATCTTCTCCGAGTTCACCCTGTACTTCAAGGACCTCCAGCCTGCGTCGCAACGCAACGTCATTGCCGTCATTCTGCCCTGGATCCAGGCAATTGAGCTGAAGGTCGATCCGAACGGAGGCCCGATTGCGCAGTCGTACGTCCTCCTGGCCAACCTGCTGGAGATCACCATAAAGTCCAGCGGTGCGCTTCACAACGAGGTCCAAGCCTTGTGGCAAGCCCTCGCGACTGGTCCGTTCCCAGGCAACGTTCGCTTGATCCTGGACTTCATCATTTCGCTCTGCCTCGAGCGCCGCGAGCAGAACTTTGTGGAGTATGCCAAGCAGATCGTCGTGTTCCTCTCGAGCACCACAAGCACTCCTGGGATGAAGGTCGTTGAATTCCTGCTCATGCAGATCACTCCAAAGGCCATGGTGCCGAACGAGAAGAAGGACGCGATGCCGCCTCCGCCTGACATCGGTCTACTGCCGTACTGCGCAGACCTGGGAGAGGCACTGCCCGTTGGCACGAAACAGGCAGGCTTCTCTCTGGGACAGCTGTCGCTCATCCTGCTAGTAGACCTGATGGTTTCTCCCGTGCACTTGATCCCGGAGAACGTACCGGTGCTTCTGCAGGTAGTGACTGTTCTCTGGGACCACTACACACCTCTTGTGCAAGAGCAGGCCAGAGAGATGCTTGTCCACCTTATCCACGAGCTTGTCATCTCTCAGCTGGACGACCAGACACCACCGAATGCAAGGGCGTCAATCGAGGACCTCATCGACCTGATCCGCCGCCACGACCGCTCGGTCGTCTGGGGCTACGAAGACAGCAACGGCAAAGCCGATGACCACGACAACAAGGTGCCCCCCAGTATGGAGTTCCTGACGGCTGAAGTTGTCAGAACCTTTGAGATGACCTACCCTGGAATCAAGGAGCAGTGGGGCAGGCTGTCGCTGACGTGGGCAACCTCCTGCCCCGTCCGTCACCTTGCCTGTCGGTCATTCCAGATCTTCCGATGCATCTTGACGTCCTTGGACCAGTTTATGTTGGGCGACATGCTCGCCCGCCTGTCGAACACCATTGCCGACGAAGACACCGAAATCCAGACCTTTGCCATGGAGATTCTGACAACACTGAAGACGCTCATCCTCAAGCTCGACGCCGACAAGCTCCTGACCTTCCCGCAACTATTCTGGACCACGTGTGCCTGTCTGGAATCCATCAACGAGAGGGAGTTCTTGGAAGCCGTTGAAATGCTCAACGAATTCCTCAGCAAGGTGGACTTCAGACTTCCCAACGTCCGCCGACTTCTTCTCGACGGCCAGCCTTCGAGATGGGACGGCCAGTTTGAAGGACTCCAATCCCTGCTCTACAAGGGACTGCGGTCGTCAGTTTGCATGGATGCCACCCTGAGCACCCTCGACAAGCTGGTCCAGCTCCCAAGCGACGGGCTCGTTGGAGATGACAGCAGGGCGTTCTTCGCTATCCTGGCCAACTTCCCGCGTTTCCTACACCAAATGGAGCAGGACGAGCCGAGCGAGCAGGCGCTACAGTCTGCCGAGATCCTTTCCGCGGCGTGTGAGGCACAAGGGCTTGGGAATATTTCTCTTGTCCTCGAGGAATATGTTTCGTTCAAGTACCAGGGCAACAGCAGAGAGTTCCAAAGCCGCCTTTTCGGGGCCCTGAAGGACCACTTCCTACCCAACTTGGACTTCAAGATGGTCATCTTCCTGATGGGCCTGCTCACCAACTCTACCCCTTGGGTCAAGCTCAAGACGATGAACATCCTCAGCATCGTCATACCCGAGATTGACATGCGCAAGCCTGAGCTGGCCGGACATGGATCGGATCTCATCTCACCCCTGCTCCGACTGCTGCAGACCGAATTCTGCATGGAGGCGCTGGAAGTTCTGGACAACATCATGACAATGTCGGGCAGCGCGATGGACAAGCAGCACCTCAGAATGAGCATGACGCGCTCCACCTCGAAGACGATTCGGAAGGAGTACGAACGTATCCAGAGCTTGTTCGGAATACCCGAAGCATCTGGATGGGCCATCCCGATCCCGGCCAAGAAGACCGACTCGACACGAGCCAACATACACGCGGCGTTCTACATGTGCCAGACGGTCGAAGGCATCTTGACGGAAGCAACCCCGACGCCCGATGTCGAATTCCACACGGACGACTTCCCCTACAGCTACTTCCAGATGCCTGACCGGACCGAGACGATGCTATCAGACGAGGGCCGCGGCGACGCGCACCTCGGCGACCTGGTCACGAAGCTCGACAGCCTCGACGACTTCTTCGACGACCTCGGCACGAGCCCGCCCAGCGACGGTCGCTCCTCCAAGACCATCACCGAGTTCTCGCCTGACAGCTTCGAGTCCGGCGCGCAGCTGTATGATGAGCAAATCCTGCCTATCCTGCACCAGGCTTCCAACAACAGCACGTTCCAGAATGGATTTACTGACAGGCCACCAGCTGCGGCAAGGGATCCGAGCTCCAACACCATGAATCCTGGAGCCTTTAGCGCGTCGCCATCGGGCGGCATGATGCTGCCGGTTGGGAACGGGGGCTCGCGGCCGGGCCTGCACTACCGGTCCATCACCTCGCCCTCGGCACCGGCGTCCTACCAACCGCACATCAGCGAGTTCACGTCGGACGACGAGTTCCCCGAGGACGTGTTCTCGGACGCGGACGACGAGCGGCCCAACACGGGCCACGGCGGCGAGGGGTCCTTTTCGCTGGAGAACATGATCAAGCCCCTCACGCAGAGCACGAGGACAAGAATACGTCGATTGACGGGCGGCAGATCACGCGACAGCGACCGACAGGCAGAGCTGTTCCGAGAGCGCGCCGCCGCCGCGCAAGCGGTGCCCAAGGTGCCGATCAACTTCCTGCCTAAGATGCCCCCGCAAGGGGAGATGTTGTAGGAGATTAAAGGGCAACGCCACTGCTGGAACAAAAACTCTTTTTATTTGCCGAGTTTAACAAAAATACTACATAATCAAGCGCGCTACGAAGAGGTGGACAGATCGAAGGGGGTACGACCAAGTGTACAGCCACGTTTGTGAAAGGGACGGAGCGAAGTTGTGTTGACTACGTTGGGACATTTTTCATAGTGCGAGGGCATGTAAACGACTTACGTATGTTCAAATCACGACGAATGATGAATACCTAGATATCGGGGGGAGCAATCGGCGGGGGGCGTACCTTACCTAATAATGAAGAAAAAAGAACACGAAGAAAGAAGTTTTTTAGTTTCACTAATCTTTTGGGAGATTTTTCGCATTAGCATCTTGTCGCGATAAGCCTTTTAAGGCTCTAGCCTTGTGCGCTGCGCCTTAGGCACTAGGGTGACTAAGTATAGATATAACGCTCTGACGAGTATAGTGCTTTATAGTATAGATTTCTTTTTAATATAACTTAAATTTAATATATACTTATATGCTTTAACTTTACTATAGTTATAAGTTTAGTTTATTTCTGATTAGTGTTTGTTACTCCTGACTATTTGAGTAAGGTATATAAGTATTAGGCTTTTTTTTTTTTATTTCTTTTAAGTTCTCTGAAAGTTTTATACTGTTTTATAATGGATGTTTTAACTGCTTTTTATAATACTTTAATGAGTTTAATAATTATTCTTAAGACTTTATGCGACTAGCTATAATTCTATAGAGAGCTATAATACTAAGTAGAGCTTTAAGGTATTTAGGAATATATTAATTTAGATACTTTTAATGTGCTGAGTGTGAACTATATTTACTTAGTTGATCCTACGCGCTATGAATTCTTTGTGTAGGTTAATAAGACTATAAGAAAACGATATAAGGTGGACTTTGAAACCTGGATTAAAGAGTGGATTAATTCTGATACGGGAAATATTTATAAAGAGGCTATAGTACTACTGTATTGTTCTTGTGAATAAATACTAGAAAATATTTTTATGGACTATATAGATAGTATTAAGTACTTTTTATAATATTAAGTACGCTATATAGCTATTATAGCTGCTTTAAAAGGTGTTTAGTGTTAGATATATTTATTTATGGACCCGTTATATACTAGTTTAGTTTATTAGAAGCTTATTATTTTAGGATTATATTTAACTTAAGTTTTTATTTATGAGTTTAAGGTATAACTTGCTTTAAACGACCTTGTTATGCTTATATTGCTTTAGAAGGAATATAATGCTGTTTTTAGAGACGCTATATACGTAAACTTTGATTCTATGAAGTGGTATAACTACTAGTATAACTACTTCTTTTGAGCTATATATGGGGGTGTTTTAGAAGTTTAAGGAATTCTGGTAGTGTAGAATTTTTTTGAGGTGGTTAGTGCTTGATACGACCCTATGTGGGGATGCTAGTAGCTTAATAGGATTTAAGAGGAGCTTTAATTTAGTAAAGACTTTTTGATGTTATATTAGTATAGAAAGTTTTTTTTAGTAAAGGTTAAGGATAAATTGATATGTTGAATGGGGGGCTGTGGTGGAGCTACTTACTTTACTTTTATAGACTGGACTAACTTACTATTTAGTATTTAAGAATGTTTTTATGGAACGCCTTACTAATAGTTTATTTATACTTATAGACGTTTTAGTAAAGTTTTAATAGGGTACTTTAAGTATATTTTGTTCCTTTTGGATGTTAAGATTAATAAAATTAAGATAGTTTTTATAGATTTAAAGTAGGAGGACCTTAAGAAGAAGTTTATTAAGTGTGGTTAGTTTAATAAAATAACTTACTTATAGTTTAAGAAGTGATGTTAAGGATAGGGTAGTAATAATAAAGAACCCTTAGCTGCTATAGATAGTAAGCTAGAATTCCTAAGAGATATTGTTAGTATTATTTTTTTATTTAATACTTTTTTAAAAGGTAATATAGTTAGATATTTAGTTTTTTTAACTGTTATGTTAACTTATTTACTCTTTTAGAGTACTGTGTATAATAACTATAGCTTAACTTATTTTATTAACTATATGGTGTTTATAAAGTTTAGTACGTTTAAGCCCTTTAGTTTAAATAACTATATTAATACTAGTATAAATAGAATCCTAGTTTTAGGATGTAGTAAGTGTGTTATGTGGAATATATTAATAGATAAAGAGGGTAATTTAATATTAAACTTAATACTTATAAATGTTATAGTAATTAAAGGGTTTTATATTAATATTATTTCTAAAGTACTTTTAGTTAAGGCTAGTGTTTAGTACTGTAGTTATAACTATATATTTAGAGTTAAAAATATAGAAAGTAATATTATAGTAAAGACTTTAGAATACTATAATAATATTTACTTTTTTAAATATAAGCTATTTTCCTTCTACTTGTGTTTTATATTTATTAGTAATACCGCTTTAGTCTGCATAACCTATTTTATTAAATGTATATAATACTGTTTTAGCTACTAACCTTTGTATAACTACGTTAACTTTATAGTACTTTAGTACCTTAGGGTAGGTTACTTTAGTTACGAAGCTTTTAAGTACTTAGTATATTGTGCTTAGGGGGTAAGGATTTGTGGTTTGATTTGTATAGAGTGCTAGAACTGTATAGTTATATATGTAATGTAGTAAATATTATGCTGAGTGTCTAAGAATAAGGCTAGTAGATTGTACTACTGTATTTTTTAGGACTTTTTTAACTTTTTATGCGTGTATAACGGTAATAGCTAGCTCTTAGTTATTAAGGATAAGTACTTTAGTAAGTTCTTTAGCTTTACTCTTTTTAGGAAGGATTACTTTAAAGTGTTTAAGGTTTTTTAGATGTTTAAGAAATAGGTTAAATAATATAAAGGAGTTAATATTTATAAAATATGTATAGATAATAAGTATACTATAATTGCTATTAAGGGTATTACTACGTTTTAGATATAAGTATAAAAGAAAGGAATTGATTTTAAGATACTACTAGTTTATACTAAGGAGTTTATAAAAGGCGGAGAGTGTGCTAGATAAGAAAGTGTGAACTAGGGGATTTATATAAGAGAGGGGGTAGGGCTTTTTAAGTGCTTTTAGAGAAAATTAGTACTTATAGGTATTAATATTTATAATATAAGTCTATATTAATTAAGCTTTTAGTGCTTCTTAAATAAAGTTAGGGTAGAATAGTTTAAATATTACTTTAGGTAGTGGGCTCTAGTTTATAACTACTTTATAAACTATAACCCGCGCCCTTATTAGGGAAAACTATATACTTATAAATACTATACTTATCCCCTTAAGTATAAAAGAGAAATAGGAATTAAAAGGAAATAGTTTAAAGTTATACTAAGAGTATATATTAAATACTTTATAGAATATGTTTTTAAAATAATAAATTTATATAGGATTTAGGTGCCTATACTTAAGTAGGTTATTATTATATATAACGTTACTTTTAATAAAATAAAATTCTATTTAAAAAATAATACTAAATATATTTTTTATTTAAAAATTATAAAGATTATAATTTTAGAGTTTAAGGAGCCCTTTAAGTTTTAAAGTAAGGTTTATAAGACCCTAGGAGACTTTAAGGGTGATTTAAAAGAGGTTAATAATAAGTTTATTAATATATAATTTACTGGATTTGCTTAATAAAATATTATTAAGTTAAGTAGTACTTTTATGTATAAAGAGTATAGTGTATTACCTTTAGGAGGACTATTAACTTTTAATTCTACTCTTAAACTACTAATACTATAATATTTTAGGGGTAAAAGGCTGTATAAGGTAATTATTAATACTAGAGGACTTAAGACGGATAAGGCTAAGTTAGTAGAACCTCCTAAACTGGTTAAACTTATAAATAACTAGGCCTATATACGTATAGAAGATTCTATAAAACGCTTAGGATTTTTAACTATTAAGTATAGACCTTTAACTGCTTAGTTGAAAGAGGCTTAATTAGTTAGTAAAGGTAACTTAAATAATATAATTCCTTTAAATGTTTTAGAAATACTTTAAAACGTGCTAGTTTTATTATTATGTAGTAGTTAGTGCTTTAAGGGGCTTAATTTAGAGTTTAAGGGAGGAAACTATGTTATTTATATATATGTTAATAATACCTACGAAATACTATATAGCGGCTTAAGTAACGCCTTTTTTATAATATTTATACTTAATTAGTAGAAAGTGTTTGAGGATAGAGGATATAACTATATTTATTTATACTATATTATTTAAAATGTAGTTTATATAATACTCTATAACTATAAATATACTATAAAGGAGGGTGACTTTTATATAAATGACTTTGTTAGTGCTTTAAAGTTGTGGAAAGTAATAAAGAAGCTTTTTTTAAAGTTTTAAGAGTTTTTTATAGATATAGTATATAAGGAAATTTATAAGTTTATATTTATAGGGACGTAGTAAGAGTTAAACTATTAAAAGGCTTTATTATAACTCCTTTCTTTAAAGTAGGTTTTTACTTATAAGTTTAAGCTTAATAAAGTTTTTAACTACTATAAAGTACGTATCTATGTTTAAAGAGACCTTTAAAATATAGATCTATTATAATATACTTATACTACTATTCTTGTAGTATAATCCTTTTACTTTTTAATATCCTTTAGAGTGTAGTTTAACTACGATATTTAGTAGTTTAATATTATAAACGCCTTTTTAAACGTAAAGCTTAACTTTAATACTTTACTTATTTATTATAAACTCTTAAATAGTTTTTATTAACTAGGGAAGTATATTAAGTTTAAATAGGTACTCTATAGACTATAAAATACTCTTTTTTTATAGTATAAAGAGTTTTTAAAGACTTTTTATTACTTTAGTTTTAAATACTATAATAAGGAGCTATATTTTTTTTAAGACCCTTAGAGGCGCGTTCTTATTATATTCTATATTAATAATATCTTTATAGTGTACTATTTAGATAAGGCTAAGTATACTTAAACGATAATTAGGGGTATTAAGGATATATATAAGCTTAAGGGGTAAGGCCCTATAGAGTACTTCCTTAATATTAAAGTAATTAAAAACTATTTTAAATAATATATTCTTTTAGTTTACAATACGTATATTAATAAAATAACTAAAAAGTACAACTTTACTAATGCACTGTACCTAGCTATACTACTACTAATAGTTGACTTTGTTAAGAACCTGGGTTAGGTGTTGTGTTAAGAGGTTAAGGAGTTTTAAGAAAAGGTTAGCTTAATCCTTTATACTACTATTATAATCTACCCAGACGTTGCCTTTATTACTTTATAGCTCTTACACTTTTTAATAAATCCTTTTTAGGTATACTTTAAAGCTATTAACTAAGTTATTTACTACTTATATTTAATATATTACTTTACTATATACTATAGTAGTGTAGGGGGTAATGTAGAGGTGCTTTTTATAGTAGAAGATGCTTTTTTTGTAAATAATAAAGAAATAAAAAAATTATTTTATAGATATATTATTAAGTTTTTTAGTGGTTTACTATACTAGAAGGTTAAGAAATAGAATATAGTTACTATATTAATAATAGAAGTAGAGCTTTTAATACTTAAGTATCTTACTAAAGTTAATATTACTTCTTGTATTTTTAAAGAGAGATAGATTTTAATTTTAGAGATACTTAGAAAGTCCCCTGTATGCTTAAGTAAATACGTCACTTTGTGACAGACAGGAGAGTATAATTCATATTGTAGATATATATAAATATTTAAAATACTCCTGCTTTATTAAAAATACTAAATTGCTTTTTAATACTTTATATATATACTATAAATAATATATTATTAATAAGCTTATTAAAACCCTTTATAAAAAGTAGGTTAAAAATTTTTAAAATTTTCATATTTCTGTAGCCAGTATATATTACTAATATATAAAAAAAGAAAGTGCCAAGTAGGAAAAAGACCATTCTGATGAGTTCTTCTATTAGCTAAAACCTATTGCTATTCATATAGGGTATATAAAAAAATTAAAATGTTCCACAGGTTCAAAAGACCATCTATTTTCAAAATAAAATATATAATAGTTTAAAGATGCTTTTAAGTATAAAGTGTCAATCGCTCTATAAAGCCCCAATAAATACTTTTTTAAATTAGGTATGGTTGTGGTGGTAAGGAGTTTATTTATAAATTATTTAGATACACACTGTGTGTGGTACAAAACAATTATATAGTGCGTTTGTATTTTACTAATAATCTCCTTCCATATATATATATAAAGTAACTCCTTTCTTCTTTAAACTCTTTTTTCTTTTCTTGAACTCTTTGGCTTTTTTTTCTTTTTTAACTAACGCTGAGAGGTGTAGGATTGAACCAGCAACCTCTTCTGGGTTCATCTCCCTTTATATTATATAAAGTTAAAATAATTAGTTCTGTTTTAATAAAAGTATAAAAGGGACTTATATAATAAGAATTTATATAAAAAGTATATATAATAATAATACAAATATAATGTATATAATAAAGGATAGTCACTATATTTATAACTATTAATATATCTGCTTATAAGTAGTTTTAGGTATTATTTATTTGAATAAAGGTGGTAGCTAGAAAATACATATAAAAATCGGGGTTCGTATCTTTTTTCTCGAGAGTTATAACGGGGTTTATTATTATTATTATTATAGATATATAATTCTTTATATGAATATAGAGAGACTAGGGAGAGAGGGGTTCCTGGGGGGGAGGATTATAGAGGGTGGGGTATAATTAAAACAGACAGGCACTTATTATCATTAATTATTATTATATTATTAAATAATAAATATAATATAATAATTATTAAAGTTCTGGTAGTTCAATGAAATACTCACTGTGTGTGTAATATAATTTATACATACCTTAGCAAGTCTCTTCCCTTGTCTCTTTTATTATATACTTTTAAGAGGTATTTCATTATTGAATTTTATTGTTTTATTATTAAAAACATTTTAAAATAATTATATAAGATATGAGAGAGGTAGGTGAGTAGCTTAATTATTAAAATAAGTATATAAAGAAAAAAAAAGGGGTTTAAATGACATGAGAAAAATTCTTTCTTATATTGGTAAAACATAGTAAAAAATCTACTTTAAAGACAGTAACTAATTTTAGCTATAAAGGACCGCCATGCTCCCTCATTCTACAACTGAAAAAATATTTCCTTTATACATTTTGTTTATACAACTTTAAAAGACGTTTCAGGGCATGTTACTATATTTAAATGAAAAAAAAAAAGGAGGCAGGGATACACCCCTTCACGCATTGATAGCGACGTCTGTCTTTCAGGGGGTGTATGTAATAATGGCCTCTGAGGCCTCCGCCCTCCGCGCATATCTGTCTCCAGGTGACTAAGCACGCGATCTCTTGTCAGCATTTTAACGCCTGTAGCCGCCAGATCTCTTCTTCGTAGCCTAATTCAATGTTACGCTCCGCACTAACCTACACATCTTCGCGGTTCATGCGCCGGTGTTTTTAGTTTACTGAAGATTTGTGAGGCCAACCTGACTTCTTCTCGGGACCTGATTCCTGCATGACCTCGGCAGGGTTC
The DNA here is from genome assembly GCA_030770045.1 of Colletotrichum brevisporum. NCBI lineage: Eukaryota > Fungi > Ascomycota > Sordariomycetes > Glomerellales > Glomerellaceae > Colletotrichum > Colletotrichum brevisporum. The sequence continues at coordinate 8,290,722 of JAUGSI010000001.1, read as the reverse complement.
CAGTCCACTGACGGGTCGTGGTTCGCCGCCATATCGACGCGATGAACAGGAAAGAGCGTTTGGCGTGGATATTAATCTGGTATCGCCTGGTGGAGATGGCGGAAAAAGTTAACAAAACGCTTATGCTAAAGATGATGATTGACGCGATGTCCGCAACACCGCATGGGACTGACCACCAGACCATGACACCTTGGCGCCCACGGTGGTGATCTCGAATGATTAATCTGCCGGGCTCTGCCGCTATCTGCTTCGTTGAGCTTGTTGTTAACAAAGTCCAGAGTGGAAGCCATCGTCTTCGCGAACTGCGGAAAGAAGAACCGCGGTGTGCATGATTGTCGGGGCTCGTACCGCAGGGGCTGACTAAGTTGGTCCCCAGTTTTGCCGGAAGCGAACTGGAAGAGTGCAGGGGTGGGGGATGAAGAGGGGACTATCACCCGATTAAAATCAGGAACGCGATCAATGTCACCGGAAGAGCAGATGGGCTCGAAGTTCTTGACGCGGTCAGGAGATGCAGGCAAAGGTTCTCGTCCTGCTTTTTGTGGAAGTCCGGGTCCCAGTCTTTATTGCCTGGCGGGTGGTTGATGCGCTCTCTCGAGGAAGATGGCCTGGTCGTATTCTGTACTGTTGAGATGAAGTTGGCGATGGAGCCCATGGTGAAGTTATGCGTGAATCATGTTGGGTGAAAATGATTATCGATGTCAGTTATTGAGGACGTAGTCTTCTCTCAAAGTGTAACGTCGTCAGTATATTCAATTGTCGAGCTTATGAGTGGTTATGGTGGTGAGGAAAGATCGTGGTGGAAATGGTCATTGGTGTTTCCTGATTGGGTTCGCGCGTCGTCTACGTCTGAACCGTCCGCCATGAAATGTTAATGCGGTTATCCGCAGACCCGCCACTGGGTCTCCCGCTGGCCAAATGTGGTGGTCATGAAGCGGTGGTCCAGCGGAACTTTTGCTGAAGGGGTCTCGTCTCTGTCGTGCTCCACCGAGCTGCCGTCGTTGGCAGAGAGGGACGAGAGGAATCGATCGAAACTCCCCTGAACCACTCCAAGAAACATTCAAGACGAAAATGGTGAAACGACCTTCCCGCGGACACGAGGATGCGTCGCGAAAGAGGCAAAAGGTCGTCCACGAGGCCCCGACCTTTGAAGAGATTCACACTGCGCGGCAGCTTCAGCACCTCTTGACGTTCGATCAGGACCAGAAGAGAGCCCGACACGGTAAGACCATTGCGCAGATCGCTCTCTACCCCCGACTCCGTCCCAAATGCATACTGATGAAATCTTTGGCGCGCAGGCATCCAGTCTCTCAAAGTATTCCTCGACGGCTTCAGCCCGGACGACGGCAAGAATGCGGACCGCTTCGCCCTGCTCAAGGAGTACCTCGAGGCCGCGCGCCCCCGCGACACGAGCGAAGACGCCGTCTACCTGGCGGACATAATGGAGATGTGGAACTTTGGCGCGCAGGCCAACAACGAGGCCATGATGTCCGCCGTGCCCGCCGTGCTGGCGCTGCTGATCCAGGTCGCCTCGCAGTCGCTCGAGCTGCTCCCCCGCGCGCTCGACGCCGCGCGCACGCTGCTGCAGGAGCGCCAGCTCAAGCTCATCGCGAAGAACCTGGTGGCGCCCAAGGGCAGCGGGTACATCATCTCGCCGACGCTGCGGCTGCTGCGCGAGGTGGTGACGGTCGACGGCGGCGTGCTCGCGCGGAGGGTCTTCCGCGCCAGGGACCAGACGTTCGCGCAGTTCGCGAGGAACCTCGAGATCCGCCACCTGACCGCCGAGGGCGGCGTCGAGGACCCGTCCAAGCCGTCGGTGCGCACGAACGCCATCAAGCTGTTCCTCAGCTGCCTCAAGTTCCTGCCTTCGGAGGCGAAGAAGGAGCTGCTGATGCTCAAGGAGGTGTTCTCGCACCTGACGTTCCTGCTGAAGGACGACCCGCCGTTCCTGATCCTCGAGATGCTCGACGCGCTGAAGAAGCACGTGCTCCTGGACGAGAAGCTGCCGCGCGAGGTCAAGTTCCGCACATTCAACACCAAGACGCTGGACCGGTTAGCGGGGCTGTACGCCTACCGACACGACGCCGAGGGGGACGACAAGCCGTCTGTCAAGCAGGCGGTGCACGAGTTCCTGGTGTATACCTGCACAACGCCCGGCGCCGGCGTGCTGTACTCCGGCACGGGGCTGTACCCCAAGGAGCTCGAGGACGACGCCGGGCAGGACGTCAAGAGCTTGGACGACTTCGGCCTGGAGCGCGTCGCGTGGATGGAAAAGTACAGGGACGAGATCGCCGTGGCCAACTTCGTGCTGTCCGAGTTCATCCAGAAGCTGCGCCCGTGGTCGAGCATGCGGCACAGCGAGCTCATCGTGGCCATCTTCCAGGCCGCGCCGGAGCTGGTCGCCAGCTACTTCATCACCAACAAGAACTTCTCCTTCGAGCCGAAGCTCTCCATGACGTGGATCGGCTACGCCGCGTTCCTCTTCAACACCGTCCAGCTGCCGCTGCCGGCGCACTTCGGCCCCACGGCGGGCTACCGCCGCGTGCCCCCGCCGACCTCGATCCTCCTCGACAACATCCTGCCCCTGCCGCTGAAGCAGCGCGACCTGGTCCGCTGCCTGTCGCACAAGTCGACGCTCGTCTCCTTCTTCACGGTGCGCATCCTCGTGCTGGCGCTCCAGAAGCTCGAGGCGGCGCTCAAGATGCACCGCGAGGCGGCCGAGTCGTCCCGCGCGGCCTGGGACACGGCGGCGCGCAGGCTCGTCGACGAGTTCTTCCAGAGGATGCCCGACATGAAGGAGGTGACCAAGTGCTACAAGGCCATGGCCGAGGAGAACGTGCTCCAGCGCGAGGCCGCCAGCAGGCTGCTGCTGCTGTACTACGAGGTCATCCCGCAGGTCGCGCTGCGGGCCAACTTCGACGTGTCGCCGTTCCTCGTGAACGCGCTCAACAGGCTCGCGGCCGACGGCGCTGCCGCCGCCGAGGAGGACCCCAAGAACAAGGCGCTGGCGCTGATGGAGCTGGAGAACCTGATCGCCATCGCAGGGTACTCGCCCGGCATGAGGTGGTTTGCCAAGGCGGAGGCCCTCGGGGCGTCGCCCTTCGTCGCGCTGCTCAAGCTGTACGTCCAGGGCGCGCAGGGGCGGAGGAGGCTGAAGGAGGTGCTGGAGTCCGTGGCTGTGCAACATCAACTTGTCCTGCCGGGGACCGGCCTTGCGCCCTTCCTCCGCGCGGCCAAGGAGCTGCAGAAGAGCGACAAGGGGAGGAATCCGGATCTCGTATGGGAGTATCTCGACAACTGCGCCGGCAGGTGCGCGGCCTCGCCTCTCAAGTACATGGACTTGATGCAGGACAGTGTCGATGGGCAGGGAGAAGTGTCTGCCAGCCTGATCCTCGCCGCCATGGTCGAGCAGCTGCCGTTCGTCGCTGACAAGATGACGGGCAAGAAGGACCTGGAGCAGCTGTCCAAGTTCCTCACGGTGGCCCTGAGCTGTGCCAAGACCAAGGGGGAGACCTCTGCCGCGGTCGACGCGCTCGCCCAGAAGATGAACGGGGTTCTCTCCGACCGCGCGCCGGCGGTTACTCCCAAGTCGAGCAAGAAGCTCCTCGAGGACGACTCGGACGAGGCGGACGCTTCCGAGGAGTCGGAAAGCAAACCGGAACGGCCCAAGATCCCCGCCACCGGCGAGCTCGACGACTCCTCCCTCGAAGCCATCCTCGACGTCCCCTTCGACGCCGACGAGGACAACTCGGCGCTCACGAAGTGGAACTCCAAGAGCGTCGAGGACTTGATCGACGAGGGCCACGCCGCGGCCCTCATCCGCCTCCTCTGGTCGGAACACGCCAGCATCCGGCAGGAGGCCCTGACCAACTTGCTGAAGATGGCGGCCAAGTTCAAGGAGTCGACGTACGAGGAGAAGGACCAGGTCTGGCTCCTGCTCTCGGAGCTGGCCGAGTCGTCGCGCGGGCTCGTGGCGCGCGGGCCCGTCGCCTCGCCGCTCGCGTCCTTCGCCATCGCCTCGCTCGAGGTGCTCAAGAACCCGCTGCACTGCCTCTACCCCAAGGTCAACGGGTTCCTGACGCGCGCGCCGCTGTGGCAGGCCGACAAGGTGCCGCTGGCGCACGACATCCTGCACGGGGCGCCGTCGGACGACGACCGGTACTACGCCGAGGTGAGCTGGCTGCTGGCGTACCTGCTCGACGGGCTCCGGACGCCGGAGGACCTGGCCGTGCTGCACCGCAAGAAGTGGTTCGAGAAGGTGTTCGCGCTGGGCGGGAACCCGTACATGCGGGCGAACCTGCGGACGAGGATCCTGCGGGTGCTGTACCGGGCGACGCGCATCGAGGGCGGGAGCACGACGCTGGCGACGAGGTTCGGCATCGTCAGCTGGCTGGAGGCGCAGGAGGCGAGGGCCGCGGCGGCCGCGGACGAGGAGGCGAGGGCCGTGTACCGCGCGCTGAGGAGGAGGGTGTGGGAGACGTGCGACCAGGAGAGGGTCGGTGGGTGGAGCCGGGGCGGTGTTCCTTTGGCTTTGGGTGCTTGAGGATCTGTAACTTATACCTTTTTTATTCTACTTGTTTATAAGAAAAAGAATGGACGGGGATGGTATGGTCTAGGAGAATGATATCAAAACAAGATTATCTACGACATCACTTGCGTGCGTGGGGCACTTAGTCCGTTGCCTTTGGGCTCAAATGTTTGACGAACTTGATACCGTTTTGCAACACCAGTACCGTCGTTGCATTTTCTGGTGATTGCTGATGGCCAGCCTGAGTTTGCTATTAGTCCTCGTTTAGGTGATTACCAAAAAGGGGGTTGAAGTTCACCATTACATGCCACAAAAGAATGTAAATAACAAAATCATGATAGTTGTTAACCTTGGTCTGAGTCTCCTGCAGAACAAAAAATGCCGGAAATTCTCGGGAAAATTTTGTTTACTTGCTCCGTTTTATTTCGAGGCCATGATATCTTCGCGAATTATGTGTGTTTTGATTTGATAGTTGTATAACCTATTTCAAACAATCTTTAGACAGTTGCGTAAACAAAAGTCTCTTCGCAGCTCGACGAAGTCGTAATGACATACATTTGAAGTTGCGATACTCGGTATTTGCAATCAGGGAGTATGTTGCAGAGCCGCCTTCACATGCTTCGGAGCACTTTGACTTGCAATGAGTGGTCGTTTCTCTCCCCTGTCCCTTGCATCGTCATCCCTTCGGAAGCTTACCTGAGAGATGCAGGTGAAAATCGGTGGTCAGAGGTGCGACGCCATTGGGAACGACCAATTGAGTCGTGTAATTGGCCCTCTTGACTGACCATTGCCTTGTCTCCTCGTGCTCCTCGAGTTGCACAGAGCAGAGGTGTGGGGGGAAGGTTGGACGGGCCCAGATCCGGTCCTGACTTGACCTGACGGAAGTTGTTAAGACAGGGGATGACTACATAATTCTGCAGAGAAAGGGAGCAAAACTCAGATCCTATAGATCGCGAGAGTCACTAAATCTGGCGGTGTTTTATTTGTTCATCTTGCTTAATTGCCTCACACTGATAGGTGAGTTGCACGAAACAAATTAAGCATCTGAGTAGATGATGGTTCCTGGATGGATTAGTACTGGTACTATTACATCAGCGCCCCCAAAGTAACGCCAGGCATGGGGTTTCGAGACACGATCCCAGATTTCGACTCGTGAGTGCAACTCTACGAGCGGGAATTCTCCCTCTTGGCTGTAAGAAACGCAGGTGGCCCGTGAGGCCGAAGCAGGAGGTTCCCATGCTCGTGACAATTCGCAGGCTCGACGCTAGGCGGGATTCGGCGACTCGCTAAGTTCCAAAGGGGAAAATAGTGGGACGCGATGACGATGGTCGCTCTTGTCGTGCGCTGCTGCTGTTCACGCCGCACCTTCCCACCTCTTGACCTCGACTCGAGAGGTAGTTAGGTACCACTGTGCAGGTAACTGCTGCTGTTCTTGGGCACGAACTTCCAATGTGCCCAGGGCCCGGGAAACTACCTACGCCCACTGCATATTTTCACTCACAAAAGCCTGGAACCTTTTTGGTGGGGAGCAGAGGTGCGTGGCCCTGGTGCAACTTGCGGTGGATCGTGGGAAGTGGCACCGCGAGACCGTCACCTGAGCTCCCGCAGCCTGGTTCGAATTACCTAAGCTGCGGTGAAGGTCCGAGGTGATGCCTGGCAAGGATAGAGCCTCCTCACACCGCAGCTTCCTCGATAGCAATGTGAGCCCAGGGCAAAAGGTTTTTTGGCAGGGGAGGAAGGAGCCAAGGCGAGTGAGGGTGAGGAGAAGGAAGGTGCGCGAGTAGGACCTGCCTCCCCTTCTTGAGGTAGGAAGTGAGGTATTATTGCATTGGCAGGTGCGAGGAGGCAACAACCCAAGTTGATGGGTAAGTACACAGCAGCGGGAAAGGAAAGAGCATTCAATATGTTTACCCAGACAGTTTAGGCGGTTGGATACCTAGGTAGCATACCTATTTGTTTACTTGTTTATGTACTTTGTGTTAATAATGATATTCGCAAAGTGAGGGGAGAAGAAACACACTGCAGTCTGCCTCTCCTACGAAGAAGGTAGGTACACTATAGTGGGTACTTAGGTACCTACCTGACGCACCTTCCAGCCTGCCACGCTAGCAACGGGGGAAGCTGCCAATGCCACGCCTTCCACTGACTGCTCTGTTGGGTCCTGCAGCAGGCCAGCTCAGCCCGCTGTCTGGCAAGTCTGCTGTTCGCCCCCATGATCCCTTCCCTTGGCTTGCCCGCCCGCCCTCCACCGGGCACCTGAGCGCCCACGCCGCCTCCACTGTGACTGAGCACCTCCTCGACCTCCACCACCTCACAGGTTTCGTCCGAAGTGCCAAAACCTCCTTTGACCACCATCTCATCACGCCTTGACAGTTCGCTACCAAAGTCACCCCCTCCATCATATTAATCTCTCGCACCGCATCCGTATTGCATCACCCGACCGCGATATATTCTCTCCATCTGCGTCTTTATCTGCGCCCTGCCAGCCTTCCCTAACGGCCTGCAGACCAGGTAGGCACAGCGACACCACGAAGCCTTCGGCAGCGCAGCCCGATTGGAGCCCATTCCATTCCATTCCGTCCCGACTTCGTACCCTTTACCTTCGTACTCCTCCTCTTCACTCGATCCGTTGACAGAAACAACCCGACCGTACCTTCGTCTGTACCTTACATATCCTTAGTCGGGTTGGACTCAACTCGACTCGACCCGACTCGGCCAGAATTGGCCCCTGGCGACTGGCGACTGACTTGACACCGTCCTCGCCTCGATACCACCGTTACCGCTATCGCAGCCGCCTTCTCTCCTTCCTCAACTCACCGCGTATCGCAAAACACACACCACCACCCACCTGACCTGCCTTCCCCTTCAAATTACGCCACAGCCAAACCTCCTTCGTCTCCCATCACCCACTCCCGACTCGTGCAACACCAGCGCGCGACTCTTCTCCATTCGCTCGACCGAACCCGCTGCATTCATACATGCGAGCATCGCTGCCACCGGCACAGTATCAATAGCCAGCCTCCCCAACCCTCCTCGGATGCGCTTCGCATCCACACGCTGCCATGGCACTTCAATACACGGCAGAGTTCCTCGTATACCTGCGCGAATCGCCACTATGTACTAAGCCGCCCAATCTCCCTCCTGCGGAGGAATGGATGGGGTAAGCTTCCACCAGACGAAATCACCAGCTTGGCTCCTTCTCTAACTGTCCCAACAGACCGCCTCCCGACAACACCCGCACTCAGAACAACAATAACAATACCAAGACGACTGCTGATCGAAGGAGTCATGATACCACTCTGCTCGACCAGACGAATCGCCGACCCGGCGTCGATCGACATGCGTCGCGGAACAGCGCAAGTAAGTTTACCGTCCCTTCGTCCTCGCACCTTCCCCCAACCGAAGAGGCAAATTGCTACAGCAGCTGACTCGGTGATCAATTGCAGACCCCGAGGATATCATCCTGGGGCCTCCTAGAACCGCGTTCGCCTCTGCAACCCTCCGTAACAATGGCGGCAAGCCTTTGGAGAACGACAAAGACCTCAAGCCCACCGACTCGCCCAGCCGCTTCAACTTCCGTAACCGTAACGGCGACACCCCCGAGGCCGAGAGGTTCCGCGACTCGAGAAACCCCAACTTCCGTCGCCGCGGAGACGACCAAGACAACGAGGGATGGAGCACGGTCAAGCCGCGCAAGAGCTTTGGGCATGAGGGCGCTGAGCGCTTCCATGGCCGTATGGGCGCCGGCGGTGGCGATAGGCTTCCTAACGAGAGGCGCGCTCGTGACCGTGACGACCGTGAGGGCAACAGGGAGCGCTCTCATCGCAACTTTGACCACCATGAGAAGGACAAGGACCACGACGAGGCTGAACCTCGGCCCCGAAATGGTCTTAGCAGGGGCAAGTCGGAGCCTTGGTTCAAGAACGAACCCGTCGAGAAACCTCCCATGACTGCCCGTGAGCGCATTGACAGAGCCAAGAGCTGGAGAGACAGGGATAAGGATAACGCTCCTGCCGAGGAGAAACCCAGTGGAAGAAACTACGAGCGTCGCTGGGAGCGTGGTGATCACCGAAACGAGCGTGAGCCTGAGTGGCTTGACGAGCCTGCCGCAGAGAAGGCTGGCGGACACACCGAGGAGGACTTCAAGAAGTTCATGGAGAGCATGAAGGCAAGCCGTAGCGCCCCTGCGCCTGAGGAGAAGGCGCCAGCTGCTGTCGCGGAGGCCGCGATCAAGGCCGAGCAGCCACCCGTCGCTTCAGCCCCTGCCGTCGAAATCGGCCCCGATCAGTTCTTCCTCAAGTTTGCTCCCACTGCAGGCTTGGATGTTGGCTCTCCAGGCGAGCCTAAGGAGGCGCCGACTGCCAAACCCAAGACTGGCGGTGGCAAGTCCTCACGCTTTACGTCTTTCTTCAACGCTCCCCAGGAAGACCCCAGTCGCAAGATGCAAACAGAGCCGCCTACTCCTCTTGCCGGTTTACCGTTCGGAGGGCCTCAAGCACCCGCGCAAGCTCCCGACTCCGAGAAGGAAGCTTTCCAGGCATTGCTCATGAAGCTGCAGCGATCCAACGTCCAGGCTTCTACGCCCCCGGCGGCGCAGCCTTTCCAGGAGCCCGCTCACCCCCTTCGCGACCATGCCCCGTCGACAAGCTCGATTGCATCCCCCGAGCCGTTCCAGCAATACGGCGGCGGCGAACGCCGTGAGGACACTCGTCCACGCCTGCCCCAGGGCTCCATGTCCATGCATGACATCCAGGCACCGCGTCCTATGATGCCGGCTCAGCAGCCCGCTGCTCGCCAGGATCAGCTCCTGCAGGAGCTTGTTGGACAACGCCACCAGGCCTCTAGCTCGGGCTCGGGCAGAATGGAGCCGAATCCGGGTCGGAACCTCAGTAACACCGAGTTCTTGATGAACCTGATGAGAGCTCAGCCTGAGCCTCCCCGCACCGAACAGCAGCTGCTCATGCGCATGCCGCAACCCCAGCGTGCTGCTCAGATTCCTCACCCTCAAGAGCGTGAGCCTGACTTCCCTCAGGGTGGCCGCGGCCCCCAGCGCCAGATGCGCGGCCAGGTTCCTCCAGGCTTCATGGACGATGGGTTCCACCATCCCGAGCAGGAGGGCCGTATGCAGCCGACGCAAATCCTCCAGCGCCCCCCTCCCCCTCCTGGTCTGGACCAGATGAACCCCAACTGGATGCCGGGCGGCGGTCCTATGCCCCCTCAACCGCGATCCATGATCCCTCCTCCTGGCCTCGCTGGTGGCCCAGGCCGCAACCATCCCATGGGCGGCATTTTCCCGCCCAACTTCCCTCCTGGAGCCTTCCCTCCGCCGGATAACATGGCTGGGCCCCCGCCTCCTCGCAACATGCCGCCTCCTCCGGGCTTCTTCGGCGGTCCTCCGCCAGGATTCATTCCTCCGCCCGGCATGCCTGGCTTCCCCGGACCTTCGGGACCTGAGGGCCATGGCTTCCCATTCGATGGACGTATGCCTCCCCCTGGTGCTGCTCAGGCGTACCGGAGACAGTAAATACCATTACATTGAAACGACGCAGGTCCGACAGGCCGCTTTGCTGCGGCACCTCAGATGCTGCAATAGCGTTGTTTGATTTCCGCTAAGTTCGGATGTGTCCTTGATTCAGACTTGACTTGAATCAACAACAAACTCTGTCGGTATAGCGAGCTCTTTCATGTCGGAATAGCTCTATCAGCACCTCGTCATTAATCCTCGGTAATGACTGCCTCCTCAACCAGAGGATGGTAGAGGACAATCTTTCTTTGGAACCAGCAGTTTATCAGCCCAAAAAGCACAACATCTGCTGCACCAGTGAGCCAATCTGCGCTCACAGACACCACAACATGACTAGGATCAGGGTCTGGGGAGAGGCCTTACCCCTTTCAGAAGGCTTTGATGATACTCTCGACAAAGAAGTCAACTGTGAACAGAAAAAAAATCGGATTGATGAATTTCCGGGGAAAGCTGGGACTGGGCGTCGTATCTACTACGGTAGACATGAATGAAATGAAATGGATGTCTTGTTTCCACGCGTCCAACACATGCCCCTCTAATGTGTCTGTGAAAGTGTCCCCATGAGACTAATAAATCTTGGTTGCTGACGCAGATATGTATGACCTGTCACAACATTCAGGAGAGTAGAGAGGGTAACATAGTCAGATTTTCTTAGGTGTACTGACACTCTAAAAATAATGCAACATGGACATGGGAAGGCCCAGTCATGGTCATCAGCGACAGCTTTCAGCAATGAGATGGGATGCATTTGGCTTCTTTATAGGACACTACACTGAATCCAGAGCTTTCACATCATCATTACTGATTGCCCCCTTCCCCCACCTTAACCAACACCAACCATCCAACTCAACTCTCCTGCTCATGACGAGTATGCCAAGGCGGGGCAATAGCAGTGATGTCACAAAAACCTGCCTCAAGGTCATTTATGTACGTTTCTCCTATGTCTGTCCCAGAGAAGGGCACAGTAGGTTGCTGTTAGGTAGGCAGGTCCGCCTCGACACCGGAGAACGCCACGCTTGTGAGGAAGTGGATGGGTGTGCTTTGTGTCTTCTCTTTGAAATTCGGCTTGGTTTTCTCTTTCCTTTCTTCGTCCGCGTGCGCGGCCGTAAATGTACACAAAAAAGCTTCTCGTGACACCGCTCAGCTCTTGTCCTTGTGGCTCTTCTTCATGCCGAGGAAGTTGCGGCGTTTCTTGTCCTTCTCCAGCTTGTGCGGCTTCCCGCCGTCCGAGGGCGCCGGGGAGCCGCCGCCGTTGGGCGTGGGTGGGCCGCCCGCGTTGAGGCTCATGCTGCTCATCTGGGCCGTGGGGGGCGCCACGGGGCGTCCCGGGAGGCCGCCTTGCGGGGGTGGCCTGCGGCCGCCCGGCATGCCTCCCTGCGGCGGCGTCATGCCCGGGCTGGGCCTGTTGGCCATGGGGTTCGGCGGGGGCGCGGGTCGCTCGTAGACCCATGCCGGGGCGCGGGGCGTCGGCCGCTCCATGGGAATGTCGAGCCCGCGCTTGTCCTTGCTCAGGTCGGCCACCTGGCGGACGAAGAGCGACGGGGTCAGCATGTGGCTCGTGGCCAGGAAGATGTCCTTGCCCTGGCGGGCGGAGACGTCGTAGCACGCGCGGCTCTCGCTGTAAGTTGCGCCGCCTGCCATGAACACGATGAAGCGCTGCCGGTTTTCCGGCGGCCGGCGGCCCGCTGCGGCCCAGTTCGGTCTCCCCGCGCGGAGGGAGCCCTGCTGCGAAGCCAGGAGATCCTCGTTGGGGTCCAGCGGCGGCTTGACGTAGGGAAACGTCGTTTGGTCCAGGGTGCCTCGGCTGAGCTCTTCAAGCATGGTCTGCATCGCCGTTTCGAAGCGAGATAGCCCGTACTCCTCGCTGACCTCTGCGGGTTTTGTGTTCTTCTGGAACAGCGGCTGCTGGGGTTGCCGGGCTTCCTTGAGAGCGTGGACGGCGCGCGCGCCCAGCTGCTGGAGGTTCGCCACAGTCTCGACTTCCTTGGGAGGCAAGCCCGAGTGCGCCAGCAGTCGGTTGATGTCCTCCATGATCACGCCGTCCCGGTACATGACGTAGAGTATGATCAGTCGCAGGCGGTCTTGCAGTGTGACGGCGTCGTCATCCAGGAGTCGGACGACCTGGTCCAGGATGTTTTTCGGCTTCTTAAAGTTCTCATCCAGGCCCGTCGCGAGACACTGCTCGACGGAAGCAATGTCTGGCAGATTGTTGCGCTGGAAAACGTTCATGGCTTCTTGGGCCATCGATAGGTGTAGCGAGTAGGCCTGCTTCATTTCCTGGAACTGCGGCAAACCAGCCAGCATGTCTCTGATCGAGTTCAGATTCGTGGTGTCCTGTTCCTCGTTGACAAAGTGCGGGTTTGCCTCGAGGAACTTCCTGAAGTCTCCCTGGAGCTTCTCAATCGTATCGCTCATGTGTCGGTGTCGGTTGTCCACCCAAACGGAGTCTTTGTCGCATAGTTCCATGTCTTGCTCTTCTGCCTCGGCTGTTCCCTCGTTCGTGACGACGTGGTAGGTCACCTTGTCGCCGTCCTTGATCGGCAGAAGATCGTGAACCATCGCCTGGTAGGTGAACTCGTGAACAAACGGCGCCACCAAGTCCATCGATCTGTCTGTAATGATGAGCGTTCCCGTCGGTCTCGAAGACTGTGGCGGGAAGTTCTGATTCCATTGTGCGTACTCATCCAAGCCTTCCTGGACAAAGCGGGCGAGGTGGGCGCAGAGGACGCTGGCTTCGTGCGTCGGATTTCTGGGTCTGTAGTAGCGGACCTTTGGGTACTCGCCCAACGTGACGCAGATACCAGTGATCTGGGAACGACCGTGAGCAAGACGTACAACTCGTCGCTGGCCTGTCAACGTACCTTATCGGCGAGGGTCTTCATGTGTTTCGCGACTAGGTTGTTACAACCGGGGTGGTACAGGACTGGAAAGCTCCAAGGGTCTCGAAAGGTGACGAGATGCGACTCGCGCGGGTAGAAGTCAATCGAGAGGGTATCGAAGCCAGCGATGCGTTGCTTGGCGGCCGCGCAGTTGTCAATCATGTGGCGGACTCGAGGCTCCAGGACGCCAGTCCACACCAGGAAGGCTTGCTTGTACCGCCGGCGCTCGAAGTCGTTGACGAGGATCTCTGCAATATTCTCTTTCGGGGACAAGATGTATATCGCGTCCATCTCGGGGTTCATGTCCCTCTTCTCCTCGATACGCTCGATGTCTGTGGGTGAATGTCAGGGCCGGGAGGGTTCGCAGGGCTGGTAGGACGGGGCAGTGCACGGGGCGGACATACTGGCGATATTGTTGTTGAGGATATCATCTTCCTTGACGACATTGTCTATGATTCTCTTGGAGTCTTCGTCCAGAACGAGAACTTTCCACTGCGAACGCCGTAGTTAGCAAGAGTCGTCTTGGCGGCATAGTTACGAGCGTCGGCCTGGAGTAGGGGTAGCTCACGTCGCCTCGGGTGATGTTCTTGATAGTGTCGACAATGACTGTTCAAGCAATCAGCTTGTGGACTTGAGCATGCCTGGAGGGGAGCTCAGGGAGGTCGATCAAGGAGCGAAGCTTACTGTCGTGAAGCTCCTGGAGCATAGAGACGCCCATCGTGGCAACTCGCCGCGTGAGCTGCGGCGTGTCAAGAGCTGCGCTAGGAGAGAAGAGAGCTCGTTGCTGCTACGAGACGGATCGGATCGTCGTGGGCTTGCACCGGGTGCAGAGCGACAAGGCGGTGCTGTGAGTGCGCGCTGGGGCCGGGTCGAGCAGGAGATGCGGAGGGTCGGTGTCGAGGGCGATGGCAAGCAAGGCTGGGACGCACAGCGTCACGGCGTCGGAGTCGGAGTCGGGCGCAGAGGAGGCGGGATCCTAACCGTCTGTCGGTCTGTCTCGAACCAGCAGCTGTTTGCTTGGGTCTGGTCTGGAAAGTCGGGCTCGGGTGGTCGTATGTCCTTTGATCTGGCGGGGTTTCAAGATGGAGGGAGAACCGGTCGCAGCGGTGGGACTCTCAATGCTCCGGGGGCCACGAGTCTGAGGTTGCAGCACGGCAGCAGGGCAGCAAGGCAAGGTCCGGCACTAGGTGCAATGCCGGTAGGGGAATAATAAGGCAATACAAGTCGGTACTGTAGGGAAGGATGCAAAGCCGGCGCGGTGGGTGAGGTGTGTAGCCCAGATCAGATCCTCTGCACCTCGAATGCAGAAGCCAGAGCAGAGCAACGACAGCAGGTAGCAGAAGCGGGCAAGATTCTCATTAACAAGGTGCAGACGGAGACAGAACAGGCGACTGGTAGGTACAATAGGGTGACCGACCTGGCCTGACGCCTGACCCATCCACTCACCGTCCGGGCGGCTCAGGGCGCCTCAAGCCTCAAATTGAGTGAGATGCGCAGCCGCTGTGCTAACAAGCGGGGACAGGTCCCCCACCCCACACCAGGGAAACATGTGAAGGTACTTGACCAGGACTTGTGCTGGTGTGCCTAACCGCGCAACCACGCAGTGGGTAGCTCATCCAACTTCCCGTAGGTAGTACCTGCAGTGTACCTGATGCTTGACGGGAGGCTAGCGGCATTCCCCCACCTTCGGTTCCCCAATGCAGGACAGAATGAGGTCACCGCCTTTGCATTCTGCGCTTCTCCCAACGGCACCCTCTGAAGAAAGAACCTGAAGATAGGTATCTTGTAAGTATTACTCACGATGAAGCGGCACCTTCTTCCATGATTAGTATCACACCGGCATCATGGTATTCCCTCCATATTTAAACACATTTTAGTTGATGTCGCGTCGCAAGTCATGGTCATTTTGCAATACAATCAAGTGGTATATCAAGGTAGTTACGGATACTTCAGTTCAGTTGATATGTTGTCTCTCTGCAGATACCTACCTATCATTACTACATGCTTATCAGCACACATGGATGATGGTTGTTGGGCCCGACAACCCCCTGTGCGTTTCAAGACGGTCCGCTACCGATCGTGATTCTAGCCGTAATTTATGCTCGATGATCATGCAAGGCCGCGTCGAAACCGTGGCTGTTCTGTTCGGAACTCCCCTCCGTACTCGTGGCTGTTTTGTTGGCGTCCATTTACTGTATCCTACTAATCAGGATGAAGAGACTTCGTAAATTGCGCTTGAACTTTCCAAGTCATAATATCTCTCGAGTAGCACAAATGATCTAACGGGGTAAGAATTTGATTTATTCTTCTTTTCACTGAACTCCTCTCGCTGCATCCAGCCAAAGTGAATACGCTTTTATGTCCCCCCAAAACAGCGTCCTGGTCATTAGTATAAGTCTAGCGGGTATCTCATCATCAATCAGCCGGTGCCCAGATATCTATCCATATCCTCGCTGCCGTAAAACATCTGCCTCAACCGCTCTGTCTTTCTCTTGTCCTCGTCGGCCTTCTTGCGACACTGCTTCGCGTCCATCTTCTTGGGGGGCTTCTTCTTCTCCACCTTGCTCTTGAGCTCTTTCGGAATCTTCAAGCCCAAGCCGACTTTGTCCTCCTTGGGCTTCGTCTTGAGGGGATACTGCATCCCCTGGCCCGCGGCACCGAGACCCTTCCGCGAATCCGGGTCCCATCCGTGTGAGGACAGGTAGTTCAAGCCCATGCGCGACCGGTCCAGCGCGGACGGCGGGTGTGAGTGCGTGAGGCATACTTGATGCGCGATGGAGGCCTCGTGCTTCTGCCTCGCCGTCGCGCCCTCTCTGCTGCTCCCCTCGCCTATTTCCTCGACGGCGTCACCTGCGCCGACGGGCAGGTCGCAGACGGCGCATACTTGCGCTTTTGACGGCGTCTCCGCCGCCTTCTTCTCGCTGGGAAGAACGAGGCTGAGGTAGAAGTCGCCTATCGAGGCGCCCGACTTGGACGTCTTTTCCGGCTTGACCGTGTTCAGCGCCGGGTCGGACGCCTTGACGAACTGGATGGGCTTCCGCTGGATGCCTGCCCCAAACGGCTTCTTGTGGTGCAGCGGCACGTCGTCGTAGTCGTCATGCTCGTCGTCGGCGACGTCTTCTGGTCGCTGCGTCTGCGCTGTCATCACGTACGTATGCACCCGCAAGCAAGTGCCGCTTCCACAAATAGCCAGAGGCAGCCCGGGGTTTGTGTAATCTCGTGAGATGAAAGGGCGACGATGGAGAATCCATCGATGGCGAAGAGTTCCCACAGGCAGCAGCCAGGGGAGTCCAGACGTTTGATTACGTCAGCAAATACCACCTGGACAAAGCCGCCGGCACCCTGCAGATTCTGGCTTTTTAGCGCCTTGAGCCGCCAACGCCGCCGCCCGGCAGAGCGGATGGCGGGCCTGCCCCTGTTCGCCAATTCGGAGCAAACCCCTGACGGGAGGACATCAAGCAAATCCCACTTTTCTTTCCCAAGGTACAGTCATTTGCATCGGCGGCGTCCAAAACCCAAAGTGGGGCAACGCTTACCTATGCCAAAAAGTCAAATTTTGCCCTTAAATCCAACATTCTGCATATTATAGCTTTCAGTAGATGCTGCTGTTGAAAGGCCTCCTACTGCCGCTAAAAACGAATATAAAGCTATTTAGAGACTGTATTTTAGCTAATCTACTACTATAGCACTAAATATTTTAACGTACTAGCTTACTAAGATTAACCTAATACTTCTATCCCTTAACCTTAATAATAGCTTTATTACTATAACTACTAACTACTACCTATAAATGGTTTAAAGGTACTACCACTAATACAACCTTACTAGTAAGGTTAAATAATATAAAAGATTTTATAAAAGTAGCTAGAAAATAGAGATTTAGTACTGTACTAAGTTATTTAAATTATTAAAGTATTATAATAACTTAATACTAAATAAGATATAAGCTTTTTTATTTAAGTAATTTAATTTTAGTATTAGTTTATTAATAATTAGTTAGTATTTTAAAGAGGCGGGTTAGATTAATAAAAAGATATATATTGTGGCTATTTAATAAGACCTAGAGAAGAGGCTTAAGTAGCTTTATTGTGTATAGTAGTATAAACTAGAATAACTAATTTTTATTAATAAGTTAGGAGTAAATAAAAATACTAAAAAGAGGTAAACAGGATAGGTATTAAAAGGCCTTGTGCTATAGAGATTAGTAAAGTTAAAACATAGTTAGTAAATATAGCTCCTACTAGTACTAACTCTTAAGAGTATTTTAAATTTTTTTATATACCTAAGAATAATAAATAGTAATAGTTTTATAAAGTAAATTACCTAGTATTTACTATTTAAGTATAAAAGGTTTTCTACCCCTTATTTAGTAATTGTTATAGATAATACCTTTTTTTACTACTAAAAGAATATCTAGATTACTTATGAAGAAGCTAGTGTATACTTTAAATACCTTTTACTATACTTACTTAACTTTAACTTTATTAAAGAGTACTTTAAAGACCTAAAGAAGTATATTAAAAAAAACTTTTATATATATAATACTAGTAATAAAGATGTTTATAATTAAATAGAGTTTTTATATAACTATACTTTAGAGGTAGGGTAGAGATTACTATAGATTGTTAGTTACTTCTACTATGTATTTATTAATTTGAATAGTAGTAAAGGTATATTTAATAAGTTTATAGTAGGGGTTATAAGTAGTAAAGAGAGTAGAGATATATTAAGTAAAGTAAGTAATAGGTTAAAGTTGTTATTAAGTTATAAGGTTACTATAATTAAGTAAGTAAAAAAAAAAAGAAATAAATACTAATAATAAGTTAAAACTGTTATTAAGTAAGTTATAAAGTTACTATAGTTAAGTAGGTAAGAAATAAATAAAATAAATACTATAGGTAGTACTTATTATAACTCCTTATTACCTAACTCTAATTATATACTAATATCTTCTTTATTAATTTCTTTACTATTTAACTCTATATTATTCTTAGAGTATAGTAAATTAGTAAAGTAGCTTAAAAACTACTTATTATTTAATATATTAATTAGTTTTAACTATAATCTACTAGGTTATAGTTAAAGCCTGTTAATAATTATTTAAAGTAATATTTAATTTTTATTAAGTAAATTAGTATTAAATTAATTTAGATTAAGTTATAGTAGTTAAAAAGGAAAGGAGATTTTAGATAAGAAGCTTAGGGGGGGGGAGGAAGATATTACAGGAAACTACTAAAGTATTAACTTAGTTAGTAATTAATTAAGTAATATAGTATTTTACTTATTTATATAGCCCTTTTTAGTCTTAACTAATACCTTTTATAATTTATAATTCTTTTTAGCTTTTTTTTTAATAAAAAACTCTATAAGGGTTATAACTATAGTTTAGGATACTTATAGTTAAGGGCTTATAGGGGTTAGTATAGTGGAAAACTCTTTGTTTAAGAGGCCTAAGTTGCTAGTGCTAGTATTATAGAGTTAATAATAAAACGTATTTTAAGTTACTTAATTAAAAGGCTTAATAATCCCTATAGGCTTTATAAACACAGCCGGCTCTTTACTATATAAGTAAAAGACTCTATTATTAATAAAAACTTTAATGTTTGATTTAATAATATTAGTAATATTTAGGGTAATACTCTACTTATTAAACTAGTAATTAAGAAGTTTTTTAATAGAGTAAAGACTGCTGTAGTAGTTATAGAGTGGCTTAAGTAATGTTTAGAGATAGTTATTAACGTTATAATACTTGTCCGGTATAGTAGTAAACTAAATAATAAAGTTATTAACTTAATTGTGTTGTTTGGTTAGTAAATCTAGTACTACTAGAAATAATAATTGAATAAGTATTTGTTACTATAAAGTAGGAGTATAAAGAGGCTTATTTAGAGTTATAAATACATATAGAGTATAGTAAAATTAACCCTAATATACTAGTAGTGATGCCTATATTGGATAAGGTAAGGTTAGTAGTGTGCTGTAAAAGTTTATAATAGTATTACTTAAAGTTTAACTTAGTTAATTAAGTATTACTATAGGGGTAAGAAGAGTTAAAAAATTAGTCTAAGTAGCTATTTAAATACCCTTACTCTACTGTATTTATTTATTTTAAACTTTTTTAACTATAGTACCCTTACGTTTTTCTATTACTAGTATAAGGTCTATAAGTAGAGTACTAAATAAAATACTAGCCTTGCCCTTAAGGAGGGCCTACTCCTATCACTTAAAATTAAAGATCTTTAACTTATAGTATATTTTATTAAAAGTAATCTAATACTAAGTATATAAATAATCTCTACTTTTAGTAGTGTTTTTACACGTTATTAACTTAAGGTACTACTAATAGTATAGTAACTATAAAAACTTATTTTTAGTAAGCTTTTTTGTTTCTTTAATAGTAGTAGTTATTTTACTAATGTACTCTTTTTATTTAGCTTAGTAAAAAGGTTAACTACTATAGGCTTTAGTAAGTAAAGTAATTAACGTAGTATTATAAGTAGTTTGTATTTTTATAGTAGTAGAGATATAGAGTTAAAAAACAAGCATCGCTTTAATTATAGCCTTACTATACTTACTAGTCTTAAGGATTTATTTAGTTAGTAAATACTATAGTAGGTACAGCTAGGTATTACTAACTACAGCATTATACTCCTTCTAGTATACTAAATAAATAAGTTTAGTACCCCTTTTTTACTATTTAATTTAAAAAGTAATATATAACTTAGTAGCTTTAAATATAACTCTAAGTTAAGTATAAATTTATTTTTTAATATTAATAATAGTATTTCTTTACTTTTTAAGTATAAGGGATTTAATAGTATTATACTGTATTTTTTATAACTTAATTATATAAAGGAGTTTAAGTAGAAAGGGTACACTATTAAAGGTTAGTCTATATAAAATATAAATAGGGATCTTTATAAGTATAAATAGACTTTAATCCTTAGTAAAGACATTATTATTAAAAGGTACTTTAATCTCTAAGTAATATAAGGTATAGGTATAGTTTTGTTTAGAGGGAGGCTCTTGTTACTATTAAAAGGGTAGATCTTATTTATTATTAGGAAAGGGATTCCGTTATTACTAAGAAGAGGGGGGGTCTTATTAGTTTTAAGAGGGGGTAATTAAGGTATTTAGTTGTTTTTAGAGTAGGGTTTTATTTTTAGTACTATTATTATTACTTAGATTAATTTTAGTATTATCTTTAATAGAATTTAATAGCTCTTTTAGTAGTATAACTATAACTACTTACTTCTTTATAGTTAGTTACTTCTTTAGTTTAACTGCTAATACCTAATATTTACTAAGTTTTATTTATAATAGCCTAAAATTAATTAGAGCCTTTTTTAACTTAACTACTTACTACTTTATTACTAGTATTTAAATAATTATAATCTATTTATTTATTAGTTTTTAAAATATAACTTAAGGTTTTTTACTAAGAGTATTTTTGTATTACCTACGGGTACGGGTACGAGTAGCTAGAGGAGTTAGTAATGGGTTATTAACTAAATTAATTAATATCTAGTACTTCTAGGGAAGTATTATAGAATAAATTAATTATAATAAATAATAGAGATAATAGATAGTAGGTAAGGATATTTAGTATATTAAGGTATTAATTTTAAAATAAAGTTAGACTTTACTATACTATTAAAATTATTATTAAAATAAGTAATGGGGCGGGCCTCTGTAGTTAATTAATAGGAGTGTAAGTTTTATACCTACTAAGAAAAAGAAACGTATAATTTGACGGCCTTAAGGCCTTTATATAGGGCTAATTACCCCGTTGGTGATGAAATTCGTGGTGTTTTATGTGGTGTTGTGTAAAAAGCGCGAATTTTCTATGTAGTAAGCAGTGCCCCACTATGGGTTTTGGACGCCGCCGATGCAAATGACTGTACCTACCGAGAAACGCAAGCTGTGGTGGCCTCTCGTTACAGCGCTCCGGCCAGCTTCCCACAGAGAAGTTTGTGCCGGCAACCACCATATCGCTCGAGATCTACGACGTACCCCGAGCCCTCCCGCGATGCTCGATAGCGAGGCATAAGAGAAAACACCCGAATAATACCCAGAAGCAGCCGCTCGTTCGCCATGCCCATCGACTTCCTTTCCCTCGTCTTCGAGGTTGGCCCCCCGGCCTGGGTCTCGGACAACTGGTGGTTCATCGTCAAGACGGTCTCGACAGTCGCCGCCATCTTGCTCGTCAAGATCTGGAGCGCCGGCACGACGAACCCGTCGGAGCGAGACATGCATGGAAGGGTGATAATGATAACGGGCGGGACGTCAGGCGTCGGGGCGAGCACCGTCCTCGAGCTCGGCCGGCGCGGCGCGCAGATAGTCCTCCTGACGCACACCCCCGTGTCGGACCCCTTCCTCGTCGAGTACATCGGCGACGTGCGCGCGCGCACCGGGAACGAGCTCATCTTCGCCGAGCAGGTCGACCTTTCCTCCCTCCACAGCATCCGCAAGTTCGCCACGAAATGGATCGACAACTCCCCGCCCCGCCGCCTCGACATGGTCATCCTCTGCGCCGCCACCGTCACGCCCCCCGGCCACAAGCGCCGCGAGACCGCCGAGGGCCTCGAGGAGACGTGGATGGTCAACTACCTCGCCAACTTCCACCTGCTCTCCATCCTCAGCCCGGCCATCAAGGCCCAGCCCTTCGACCGCGACGTGCGCATCATCTTCGCCACGTGCCCGTCCTACATCGGATCGCCGCCCCTGAGCGAGCCGCCGCTGGCCAAGGACAGCTGGTCCCCCGGCAGGGCGTACAAGCGGAGCAAGCTCGCCCTCATGGTCTTCGGCCAGGCCTTCCAGAAGCACCTCGACGCGTACAAGCGCCCCGACGAGCTGCCCATGAACGCGCGCGTCGTGTTCGTCGACCCGGGATACTCGCGCACGCCGGGCATGCGCCGCTGGCTGACGCGCGGCTCGCTGTGGGGCCTGTTCGTCTACCTCGCCGCCTACTTCGTGCCGTGGCTGCTGCTCAAGAGCCCCGACCAGGGCGCGCAGTCCATACTGTTCGCGGCCATGGAGCCCGGTCTCGGCCGCGGCAAGGGCGGAAGGTTCATCAAGGAGTGCCGCGAGGTCGACTTTGCGCGCCGGGACGTGCAGGACGAGGAGGTGGCCAAGAAGCTGTGGGAGGACAGCGACAAGCTCATCGAGACGACGGAGAAGGAGCAGGCGCTCGTCAGGGCGCGCCAGAAGAAGGCGGATGAGGACAAGGCCAAGCAGGCGAAGGAGGACGAGAAAGTCAAGGAGGTCGAGTCCCTGGTCGAGGCCATCCGGAAGGGCAAGGAGGCCCAGAAGGCCCAGAAGCCCAAGGGCAAGAAAAAGACGAAGAAGGACACTTGACGGGCATTTCAGGCGCAAATGGGAAATAAAAACAAAAGCATCATAGACTAATTGAAATCTTCCACGCTCATGTTCTGGTCGCGTTCTTGACAAGTGGTTCAAGCTTACATAGCTCCCACGACACATTGAACGTGCCTCGGTTGCAATTACCCCAAATCCGGGGGCCCTCCCCACCGGTGCACCTCAGCGAAGTGCCGTTCCCCAGGGGTGAAAGCTTTCCCCGCAACATCGAAGATGACGACAGAGCTCGTCGACAAGTCCGCCGCGTCGCCGCTCACCGATAAATTCTGAGTCGAGCGTCAACATCGCCATCTCGACGCGGCCAGGTTACGTCGTCTCTCAACAGGGTTGGCACCGCAAGAATGACGAACCGCCCCCCAACAATGCCGCGGCCACCACTGCCGCCGCCGCCACAGCTCCAGGCAGCATGGGAACGACACGCCGAGGCCGCGCAGCAGCACAACGCGTCCATCCGTCACCCGGTCTTCTTCACCGAGAAGCTCAGGAGACCGCCGCTGGTGCTGAGCGCGGGCATGGGGTCGAGCCCCGTCGCTCACGGCTACGTGTACCAGGACGGGCGGAGGGCCGACGGCAGCTCAGCGCCAAAGCTGTGAGGCGAGTGACTCTCGAACTGGTCTTTCGCCCCGGTGAAAGCGCTATGGAATCTCTGGGAGACGGAAGAGTCCCCGTACTTGTGAGTTAGGGCAATGGGGGGTTGATGGCGGGCAGGCATCAATTGACACAGCGAGCCAGGACACGGTCAAATGACGCGAAGGGGGACGAGGACTGTCCTGGAGCTGGGTGGGAACTGCGCAATGTACGATGGACCGGAGGTTTATGGCCCTGTGTTCGTGGATTTGGTGTCTTATCTTAACTCAGCGTTGCCTTTCGTATGGATACCTGGTTTGTCTCCAAAACGCCGAGTCACTCGATATTGTACTATTCTTGAAGCATCTGCCTAGATGCCAGATAATTGAATCGAACGGTGGAGAAGCAGCCGCGATATCATATCGGAATCGTCTCTGTTTCTTGATCGCATTGTTGATCAGAAACTTGTGGGCTAATCCCGCCAGAGAGCGACCGGCCGGCGCCCGAGGCCTGACGTCGAGTCGCGCTTCGAGACCAGCAATAGTGCCCCTGCGAAATTCATGTTCGTACCCAAGAATCCTCTACAGCGATTCACAGATCCATCAGATGCAAGTATAACGATCATTTGTATTCGAATGTGGTCCTGCAAGCCACAAGCGACAGTCGTAGGAAGTATGTAATAGAGGGGAGAAGCCCCCATTGAGCTTGTCAACGAAGAAAATTAGAGCCTCCCTGTTTTGCTTCCCAAAAAACAAGTAACTGTTCCCGTTCGCCATTCAACCCTGTTGCCCAATCTGGAGATAAAATCTACACCATCGAAACAAAGACACCTGCTGCGCCACACACACCCCGCTCGTACACTCGCAGCGCGCCAATCTCTCAGTTCTTGACGGCAATCACGATGGCCATGATGATCAAGATGACGACGAGCGCGAGGAGGGCCATGAGCTTGACGTTCTTCCACCACATCTTCCTCTTGAGCCCGCGGCTGCGGACGCGGAACTCGCGGGCGCTGCCGCCGAGGCGGTCCGTCTTGTCGACGAGCAGGTCGATGCGCTCGCCGCGCTCGAGCAGGCCCTCGATGTTGCGCGTCATGATGCCCCGGACGTCGTCGATCTCGCGCTGCACGTTGGAGATGGCGTCGTCCTTGCCGCCCGTCGTGGTGCCGTAGTCGACCATGAACTTCTTCAGCTGGCCATTGTAGCTCGCGGCGCCGTAGTTGGGCAGCTCCGCGTAGTCGGTCGTCTCGGCGGGGAACTGCTCGAGGAAGCGCCGGCGGATCTCGAAGAGGAAGCCGAAGGGGATGCGGCGGCCGAGCGAGGCGTCGGCGATGACGAGGAAGGTGAGGCCGCCGGCGGAGGGGTGGTCCGGGTGGTCGGAGGGCGCTTCGGCGATGTAGTGGATGTGGTGCGAGCCGTGGGTGTAGGTCAGCTTCTGTGGGCTGTTGTGCTCGATCTTGGGGAGGATGAGGGAGGCGAGGGACGACGTTTGCGACGAAGCCGATGTCGTGCACTCGCTGAGGATGGTGTTGTTGTGCGCTATGCACGAGCTACACGCAGGTTTCAGTCAGTCAGTATTCCATCGCCATCTCCAAGATGTAAGGCGCTGGTATAGTTTGCCGTCGACGTACTAAAGCAGAGGAGTGATCGTCGTCGAGGAGGAAGCCATGGCGATTGAGACGGTGCGACCCTGAGGATCCAAGGAGCCTATCTTTGGATTCTGTCGGGGTTCAATCTAGTATAAAAGTCTGCTTTCCAAAGTTCCAGCAGGCAGCGGTACTGTAATGCGACGTCGAAATGTGTAGGTAGGTCGACAAACAGGTCAGGCGTTACGGAGTGACGGGCGCTGTCGCAGACGGGAGTGCAGTGTCGGAATGAATGCGTGATGACGACGGGCAATCGGAGGCAGAGGCGCTAAGCCGGAGTGGGGCGACCCACATCGATCATCCAAGGGCGAATGGGAACTCTTATCGATAAGCAGTAGCCAACAGGGGTCTTCTTATCCTTATCGGTCCCAAAATTTCCATCTCGAAGTCGCGAATTCAGAGCTTTCGACGTGGAGGCAAAAGGCAGGCAATCCTACCAGCAATTCTCAACTGTCCCTTCCGTCTGACCACGAGCAGACATACATTCTCTCCGTTCAAAATAGCGACATGCTCTTTGCATGTCGCCTGCCATGATTTTCTGGTCAGGACATAGCCCACCATGAGACGAGCTTTTCGAATCGCAGCGCTTTGCGCGAAGAGTCGCGCCCACCCGAGCCATGGTTTCTCAACATCTCGCCCGGCTGCCTTGCAGGTAAGTAAAGCATCTCGAACGTCCCAAAAAATGAATTCGGTTGCTGACAAGAACTCAGGTGTCGAAGCCGAGTCTCAGGATAGTGAAGAAGCCCAATCCGCACAAGAAGACCAACGTCAGCAACAAGAAGAAATACGAAGTCTTCAAGGGCATGATATTTACCCAGTTTAACGCCGTCCTAGCAAGAATGGGCGAGTGGTCGGAAGACAACTTGGAGTACCGCAACTTTGGAATCACAACCGAACACGCACGCAGCTCCGAGATCCAGCTCTTCCGCGATGCGATTCAAAGGTCGATAGAGATGGCGAACCAGGGCGCCACCCTGCGCAAGGACAACCCGCTGTTCTGGAGCTTGCGCAACTCCTTCATACGCGCCGATATAAAAGGCCTGACGCAAGAGGTTAAATACTGCTTCCAGAGCTTCATGCTTCGCAAGCAGCTGGCCGCGCCGAGCCCACGGCAAAAGAAGCTGGCCGACCTGCGATACCCGATGGAGTGGTTTCCGGCCACGCGTGCGATGCAGCGCACGATACACCTCCACGTCGGGCCGACAAACTCTGGAAAGACGTACCGGGCGCTGAAGGCGCTAGAAAATGCGAAGACGGGCATCTACGGAGGCCCCTTACGTCTGCTGGCCCACGAGATCTACACGCGGTTTACGAACAAGGGAAAGCCCTGTGCCATGATCACGGGCGAGGAGCAGCGTATCCCCGAGGGAGAGGACAACTTCTTCATCAGTTGCACGGTCGAGATGACGCCCCTGAACCGGCTGGTGGACGTCGCTGTCTTAGACGAGATCCAGATGATCGGAGACAAGGAGCGAGGATGGGCATGGACGCAGGCTCTCCTGGGTGTCATGGCAAAGGAGGTTCACTTGTGTGGCGAGGAGCGTGTCGTCGACCTCATCAAGGCGATTTGCGCAAGCAACGGCGAGAAGTGCATCGTGCACCGCTACCAGAGACTGAGTCCTCTGGAGGTGATGAAGAACAGTCTCGACAACGACCTGACGAAGCTCGAGAAGGGCGATGCCGTCGTGGCGTTCACGCGTGTTCACTTGCACGGACTGAAGAAGGCGATCGAGGATGCAACCGACCGCCGTTGTGCCATCGTGTACGGCTCTCTACCGCCCGAAACCCGTGCCCAACAGGCCGCCCTCTTCAACGATCCGGACAACGACTACGACTTCCTCGTTGCCAGCGATGCCATTGGCATGGGTCTGAACCTGGAGATCAAGCGTGTTATCTTTGAGACGGCGCACAAGCATGACGGCGTTCAGTTCCGTAACTTGAGCACGTCGGAAATCAAGCAGATCGGCGGCAGGGCCGGCCGCTACAAGTCGGCAAGGCAGGCAGCGACGACGGACGCCTCCACCGAAGAAAAGCCTACTGGTCCTGAGAGGAAGGTAGGCTACGTTACGACTTTGGACCATGGAGATCTGTCGCTCGTTGCGACGGCCTTCCAGAAGGACATTGAGCCGCTCGATATCGCCTGCATCCACCCCCCGGCATACATAATAGAGCAGTTCGCAGAGTATTTCCCCCCGGACACCCCCCTGAGCTACATCATGCTTCGTCTGCGCGAGCAGGCGCCCGTCTCGGAGCGCTTCACCGTTCACGTCCCGGACAGCGCCCTGGAGGTCGCCGACGCCATCCAGGAGTTCCCCATGACGATCCAGGAGCGCCTCACCGTCCTTAACGCGCCCGTGGCCATGCGCAACCCGAGCATGGCCAAGATCATCCAGGAGATCGGCAAGATCATCTCCCAGCGGCGCAACGGCGCGCTGTACGAGATCGAGTCCATCAACCTCGAGCTCCTCGACGCGAGCCCCGAGGACTTTTTGGGCCAGGGCCGCAAGTACCTGCTCGCCATCGAGACGCTGCACCAGGCCATCACGCTGTACCTGTGGGTCAGCTACCGCTTCCCGAGCATCTTCGTCAGCCAGACGCTGGCGTTCCACATCAAGGACTTCGTCGAGGAGAAGATCGCCCACTACCTCGCGACCAACACCGTCTTCAGGGCCGACGCCCACCAGCAGCTGCGCGAGCGCCAGCGCAAGCAACACAGCGACGAGGCGGCCAAGGCCCAAGAGGAGCTCGTCGACGACATGTCGGAAGACGACGAGACCGATGAGGCTGACGAGGCCGACGAGGTCGACTCTGAAAACGACGACAACCACGTGACGCCGTGGGACGCGCCGTCTGAAGAGGTGCCGCTGGCCACCGACCCGGCCGAAACCAACAAATCAGCCGAGGCCATCGAACCCGCTCCCGCCGACGACGACGACCACGTGGCGGAGTGGGACGTGCCGCTGACCGAGGAGCCCCTCGTTTCCGACCCGAGCGAGCTCGAGGAGATCAAGGAGAACCCCGTCGCGGAAGAGAAGAAGCCTATCACGGAAGAGCCGGCAGAGAAGGCCGACACGAAGGAGAAGCCGAACGAGCCGATGGCCGGAAACCAGAGCGGCTAAACCTTTCGGACGCCAGGTTCGAATGTAATCATTATCTGTAAAATCATATAAACTACAATGCGGACGGATGGTATGGACATGTCGATAGAGCATTCAGCGGCGCAGGACGGGACGAGGGAGGGGGGCTTTTCAATAGGATGTACAATATGTAAATCATCTTGCTAGTGCAGAGGATGCGAGGAAAGCAACGCTTCCCGCTTGGGGGGCTATCCATATAAAAGCGACATCTCTTCTTCATGGAAAGGTTGTCAGGTGTGATGGGCAACGCCACCCTGCCTTTAAACACTTCTACTTTACACAGTCGGACATTCCACAAGGCCTCATTCATATCTTAGGAAGAGGACGTCACTGCCTGTCAAAAAATATGTAACAGCGTCTCGGTAGCTTTCGTTTTCTAGAAACTGAGCAATGGGTTGTCTGGTGAATGTAGCTTATTGATTTGTAAGTTAATCACTGAAGGGCCCCAAGCTCCAGCACCCCGCGTCGGAGCACAGTGAAGGTCCATGCATGGGTAGCTTCCACAGGTAGGTGCCGTTACCTCACCGACCCCACCATCCAAGGTGACGTGAGGAGGGGCAAACAGCTTCCCCATACCCAAACCCCAAACTCCTAACTTCCAACTTCCAACTCTTAAGAGCCGCCAACGAACCTCACAAACCAGCCTCGTCAACCCCGCGATCCCTCCCAAGCAACCAGGAAAAAAAACAAAAGAAACCCCACGAGACACACCACCGCCGCAATGTCCTCCACGAACCCCGACCCCCCGACCTCGGCCCCGGCCTTCATCCCCCTCGAGGCCAACCCGGAGCTCATGACGTCCCTGCTGCACAGGCTGGGCCTCTCGCCCGCCCTCTCCGTCCACGACGTCTTCTCCCTTACCGACCCGGACATGCTCTCCTTCGTGCCCCGCCCGGCCCTCGCCGTCCTGCTCGTCTTCCCCGTCAGCGCCGCCTACGAGAGCCACCGGCTGGCCGAGGACGCCCTGCTCGACGAGTACGCCGGCCAGGGCGCCGACCAGCCCGTCGTCTGGTTCCGCCAGACCATCCGCAACGCCTGCGGCCTCATGGGCCTGCTGCACGCCGTCGCGAACGGCCCTGCGAGGGAGTACATCCGTACGTCGCACACCTCACTTTTCCTATCCAGCGCTTGCAGCGGGCAAAGAGAAAACGACGACTTGCTAACCTTTGATGATTTGCAGAGAAACCCTCCGACCTCGACACCCTGCTCGAGAAGGCCGCCCCCCTCGACCCGGCCGCGCGCGCACGCCTCCTCGAGCAGACGCCGGCCCTGGCCACGGCCCACCGCGAGGCCGCGTCGCAGGGCGCCACCGAGGCCCCGGAGGCGCAGGACGACGTGGACCTGCACTACGTCTGCTTCGTGCGCGGCGACGACGGAACCCTCTGGGAGCTCGACGGCCGCCGCAAGGGACCCCTTGCGAGGGGACAGCTCGAGGAGGGAGAGGATGTGCTGAGCGAGAAGGCGCTGACCTGGGGACCGATCAAGTTCCTCGAGAGGGAGGGCGCGGACCTGCGGTTCAGCGCCGTTGCGCTCGCGGGTTCTCTGGATTAAGGTAGACAATAATGATAATGACGGGCTAAAATGGCGAAAACAACATGCGGCGTTTGGGTTGGTCATCGATGGGTCAAAAAGCAACAAGCATATGCCCTGGAAGGTGAATAGGTATCTTTTTGTCTGTGTGAATACTCTTAGGGAATGCTAGTCGAAACATCGGGGAAATCCATCATCCTTCACACCACGAGGGCCAGTGGCACCTCATCTGCCATTTACTGGTCGCGTGACTCCCAAAGTCGGGGCGAGTTGCTTCTCGGTTCGGGCTTTTGCCACATCTTTGCGCCCGCCTTATGCTCCTCTCCTTTGGCCTTCTCGCTTGGAGTGGACGGCGGCTCCTGAGGCTCAAAGTCGAACGCGCTTGGGCTTATTTCGGGGGCTTGGGAGGGATGTTTCTCCTGGCCTGGTGATATTGTCAGATCCAACATCCATGACTTAGTGAAAGCCAGGATACAAACTCCTGACGAGATATCCTCTGAAGGGCCGAGACTCTTGCTGTGCCGGAGGGGCCATGTCCTGCTGCATTGGCGTTGTCGAATCCCCCTGTGCGATGTCGGTGGCTTGGGTGGACGAGCGTCTGCGAGATCGAGACGGTGTCTCCGTTGCAACATCCGCTTCCGAGTCCGGCTGGCCTTCTCTAGAGATCTCTTTGAACTGGGTCTTGGATCTTCGGTGACTATCTGCGAGCCCAGGCTCGGAAGGGCGCAGGGTAGAGGAATCATGTTCCGTGGACGCGGTCTTTCTTACCGTAAACATGATTTCGTCCCTATCCAGGTCGAAAGGCCAGTCACAAAAGGCAGCGCCAGAGCCTTTGATGTGACGCGGCTCCGGTGCGGGGGATGGCTGACTCTCGCTCAACTCAAAGTACTCCGATGGTTGCCGTTCCTCCCGCGCGTCTGATGGCGGTTGGGAGTACCCGAAAGGATTGTTTGGGCTGCTGGCTTGATGAGAGGCAGTAGTACGTCCTTTCTTGTCGTCCAGGGGGGCTTTGTCTTGTTCTGTAGAGGGAGACGCCTAGTCCTGCTCCCCGTCCCGACGTTGAGGCGTCTCACCGGAACCCTTGGGTGTAGACATGGCTGTAGTGACTGCGTCGATGCTTTGGATATACTGGATAATCGGTGAGACTTGTGTTGTGTCTGAAAGGATCGACTTTCGGGTTCTGGATGACGCTACTGAAGGACGAGGAACATCTGTTTTGGTGCGTTTAAGGAGTGTTGTTTCGGAAAAGTTACGTGGCAGTCGAGAACAGAGGTCAGAACACGAGTGCCTACAAGAGGTAGCCGAATATTGACATCAGTCCGGACAATATGAAACCAGTACTATCCAAGTTGGCAAGTGCCTCCCTTCCGTTCAAGAAACTGGGCGATTACAGCCAACTACCTACCTACCTAGGTATCTCACTGCAAGTGGCAGTATCGTGATATGACGGAAAGAGCTTCCCACCTCAACAGTGCACTTTCCGTTGGGGGGGGGGGGGGGGGGGGCGGAAAGATCGTCTAGCCCGGACTTCCTCAAAACAGACTCTCTCGGGCTGTGGCCGCTCAGGCAGGCCCCGGCTAACCCTTCTCGTTGGAGCCGTTTTCATTGCGCCCTTGCATCTTACTCTCGTTTCTCTTACCTGATATACATGATATTGCGATTGTGTCGTTGCCCCTTCTGTCACTGCGTCTGATTGCAGTTTGAGTAAGCGCAGGACTCGTCTTGATGAACGCATGGAACTGAGCGTAAACCGAAACGCGCGCGAACAAACGCTCAATCAGACGTACACTTGCTCCCATGTGGTAACCTGCAGGGGAACCAGGCATGGAATCATCCAGTCTTGAGTCAACTGAGGCGAGTAGGTAAGTATCCCATCCCACCACAGCGGGTCAGACACACGTGGACGCCTCCGACACAAGTCCAGCCAACTTGTGACGGACTACACTATTTGAACAGATTCTGGGGAAGCTGCAGACCGGTGTTGGTTGGCGCAATGGCGTCTCTCCAGGCAGCTAATGTCCTTTTGAAGAAGGAAACCCCTGAAGACAATTACAGATCCTAAGTGCCCAATGATTTGGCTCCAAGGCTGAGCGGCCGCGCGACTGTCACATACGAGGCGGCGCCACGACACATGTCGGCGGCCGGAACTCCCGCACAGAGTCTGCTCTCTACGTTCTTGGGAGACGCTCTCACGATACTTTCCAGCGATGTCGTTCAGAATCCTTCAACGGGGCCAAAGACCAGGATGCCCGGGCCATCGTATCGCGGGATGAGCACTGTCAGACTTGTCTCGGCTTGGAAGCTTGTTTCCTCTCTTCGACGCGCGGGAACCAGAAGCCCCCTCCGCCAGCCTGAGAGCGGATGGCGGAGACCTCCTGCAGTTTGACATGTCCGCTCGGACGCTGCAGCGTTCAATGTTTGGACGCCGTGGGAGCTCGGGGCGCCGTCCGAGCGGCGCCCGGCGAAAGCAATCCACTGCGGACTGCCTTGAAGAGCTTCGCCAGCAATGGCATAGACGGAGGAGCCGGTGCGCTGATGTCTGGCCCGCGTTTCCGTTTTTGAATCGCCAACTCCGTCTCCAATCCCAAAAAGGAGGAATTGCCTGGCACCTGGTTGCCTAAGTGGCTCTTTCAAAAATCCTTCTCGCCACTTGGCCTAGAACCTCCCCTCTCTGTGACTTTATGAGAAAGAAGGAAGGAGGGGGTGATGTAAACTGGGCCGGCAAAAGCAATAATGATGCCCCGCGTAACCCCGCCCTGGGACTTCGTTTTTCGTACGTATGGGATCGCACGATAAGACCACATCGACATCGAGCCAAGATCCAAGCCGGGAGAGCCGAGACGGCGGTCAGGGGGGCGGCCTCGAGAGTCGAGACGGCGCGATGCTGGATAATCATGCACTAACAACAAGTAAGCAACAGTTCGGATAAAGCCAAACAGACAATAGTATTCCACGTGGTGGCTGATCGCCGCTAACATGCTAGTTGGATCGTTGGGTGCAACGCTGAAGGGCTTGTCTGCAACTGGCGAAGTAACCACTAAAAGAAGAGAGCCCCCTGAGTTGAGGCGTTTGGCCGGTCGCCAATACACGGCAGTCGGCTGGCAGAGATGGCGGCACCTGAAAAGGAGTGTGAAAATTTTGCTCGGCTGTGCAGTCAAACAGCTTTGCGGGATAGATTCCGATGGGAAAAGTGATGTGTCGTCTTTTGTCATAACGGGATGCGCATGCAGCCTGCATTCGGCCGGAAGGAGAGAGGGCTCCAGCCATCACCTCGTAATGCCCGTTGTCTGAGCAGCTGACTTCTCCGGTTGGATTTGCACTTCCGAGGCAATGGCTCTTGAGAAACCGAAGATGACTCCGACGGCGCTGCTGTCGCGTGCGAGGAGGAAAAAGAACACGAGTGTGTTATTACATCTCTTGCTGGAGAAGGAAGGTAGGGACGGAGGCAGCTTCTCTGAAAGTACTTCGGAACTTGGGACACACAATCCCGAGGGGCGATGACTAAGCACCAAAGTCATCCGAACGCTGGACGCTGGACTCCCAATCCACCCCCAAACACGTCTACCTCAGATCAATCTCCCATCAAGTTGCACCAACTCCATCGTGTTGAACCAATGCTGCAAAACATCACACAGCTCCCGCCCTCGGGCATGAGTCTATTCTGGGCCTCAGTCTCGTCTTCTGTCCATTCAGCTGGGACAGGCAAGCGGCACGCCGCACCGAGGCCAAGAACGCTGCCGTTGGGTGCACTGTCCGTGTGAGATTACGGATACGGACAGAGAGGCAGAGACTGCATCCTCGTCGTCAATTGACCTACGAGGAACTCGTTCGCACTATCGTCGCGTCTCGTCTCGTCTCGAAGAACCAAATTGACGCCGTCAACACAAATCATTGCCGTATTCGACCCCAGACAGGTAATAATATCCAATTCAATTGACTCTGGGCGCGCTCATCAGTTGCACCAGAGTGATCGCCCGTCGTCCACCACACAAACGGGACAGCAGGGGCAAATCCCTGGCCGATCCGCATCCAGTCGCTAGGATCACAGGCGTTCGGCCCACCTGCGTTAGATGCAGGGGCTTCCCTTCCCCGAGAAGATTCACAATGGAACACAGGATGCAATCAAGCTCGGCGTCGAAGGACGCGGCCGCCAGCGCCTCGACCCGGCGACCGGAGAGATAGCTGTCGTCAACATCATTCGACTTGCTGTTTTGCGCTTTATTCCAGCTTCAACGTCTACGCTGTCTAGCGCACCTCGACGCCTACCCCCTGGCGGCAGAGCTGCGTTCCTGCGGCCTACCCGAGATCGGGAGCTTCAAACACACAAAGACCAACGGCAGCCTCCCCAGATACCCGTCCAGCCGTCTTCTCGGCCCATGATCACCAATCCCACTGAGACAAGATGATATTACTACGTACACTACTGTGTGCGCAACCAAGCTATCAACTGGTGCTGCTTCAGATTCAACATGGCCTTCTTCGACTTTGTTCCTAGGATGCGCTAGCTTGCTAGTCTCGAGTCCGGTCACCTGGCGCTGCCAATAAAAGAAGCTGGTAAATGGGCTTCTTTCCATCCCTGCTCGATTGCTTTTTTCTCCGAAGCTTACTAAATTACACACGACAGCGATGCACCCCTGACCTGGCTGGACGCCGCACACCCTCCTTCGTTCGCCATGGGACACGCACGCTCATATCTCCGGGGGGTCGAGGGGCAGAGACGAGACCACGCTGCTCGTTTGCTTTTTGCGACGGCTATTGTTTTTTTGGTTCGATGATTCGAATCTCTCTGCTGCAGGGCGGCGGACACAGGGGTCCCGGCTGAGCGCGCTTCGGATGCTGTCTGACTTGGCACCTGCAAGCCTGGTCTCTCGGGCTGTTCGTCATGAATGAGGTACAGATGGCGTTGGCGACGAGGATCCCTACCGCAGCAGGGCGGAACTCTATCGAGAGGCGACTCCCTCGACCGATGCACAACAGAATGCTGGTAAGAAGCCCCAGACGTGCTAACGAAGACTGGGAAGCTAACCATCTAACCTTGGGGGCAGGTAGGCAACGAGACTGTTTCTTCTTGCCAACCCTTTGTTGTCATTGTCGCACGGGCCGCGGGCCATCCCATCCGTCCCCCATTGACGTTCCATCCCATCCAACCCTCTGCCCGTTTGCTTACCGGTTTTCGAAACTCTGATGGTTCATTTCGTCCGAGCAACCATTCTTGTCGAGGCTGCGCCAACCAGATTCTGGCTGGCTTCGCCACTGCTGCTGGCACGTATCCAACGGCGGCCTGTTGCCTTCGTCCTACAAACACAAACGGAAGACTTGGCCAGCCGCTGGCCTTGAGTGCTGCCCGCTGGGCTTGTTCTACTTGGCCACGGCTCTGTAAACGAACCCCCTAGGCCCGAGCTGCATACAATTTCAAGTCGGTTGAGGCCAATGGCTTGACGTCAGCTGGCAAATAGAAGTCTCATGTTAACCTCCGACAGGCAAGCTAGGCACAGCTGTCTGACTCTGGGCGTCGGGTCACAGCAGGCACATGCAGAAACTCTGTGTACATGGCAAGCAAACGCTTGGCCAACTCTACCAGTGACCATGTAATAGTGTATGTGCTGGAAATACTCTCCCGTCTCTCGGAGGCCGTCTGATCCCCTACCTAGCTTGGATGGAGAGAGGTGTGCGACCCCATGTAACCTGGAGCAGCCACGCTCGGGTACCCTGGATGCACGAAGCCATCAACCCGGTCCAACAGTTGCTCTAGCGTCTTCTCTATCTGCTCGCCCGCTCCGTTCCATCATGTATGCACTTCAGCCTTAGCACCCTCACACGACTCGTCGCGTCGCATTGTCCTCCTTTTCTTTTTTCTTCTGGCCTGGTCTGAATCTGACGCTATCCTGCCTGCCCGCCCGTCCGACTTTTAGACTCCCTGGCCCCCCTCCCCGGCTTCCACGAGCTTTCGCTCTCTTACCACTCTTCCCATCCCGGCACCTCTGGTTCTCGCCTGTCTGGACTAGACGAGTTCTTGATCTCTCCGTATACCATTCCAGCTCGACCTCGACTTCCAACGTTTCCAGTCGCGATTCCAGATTGTCATTGGTCCACCCCTCTTGCACCGATCAGTCGGCTTGGCTGTCTTCAAGCAGACCGTCACATGGCTGGCTGCCAGTTGTGAAAATGGGTCTTTTGAAATTCTTATCGTCCAAAAAGTCCTCTGAAAAGTCGACAAGCGATATCAAAGCGCAGGCATACGATGCTACGACCGCATCACTACCACCTCTGCTAGGTATGGTGGATTTGTACCCGAATCAACTTGCGCGAACTCAAGCTCATAACCTCAGGAACCTATCCCGTTGCCGGTAACGGCCCTACAAACGTCTTTGAGGACCTTCAACGGTCTCACCACAAGATGAGCGAGACAAACTTGTCTCTGTTCGCCGGCTCCGAGGTCTCTGCCCCCGCCCCGCCAGTTCCACGATTTCGCGATGCCAGCAGTATTGAACGACCCAGCTCCGCCCCCGGCTTTGCCGGATCGAGCTCATCACCACCAAGTCGCGGTAGAAGAGACTCTTCCAAAGGCCCTCCATTGTCGTTCCGAAAAATGCGGGTTGGATCAGTGACGTCAACTGGGTCCCCAGTCCCGGGGCGAGGAAGCCAGTCGCCAGCAGTCCCTTTCGAGGGTGAGGCGTTCCGCCCGCCTCCCGCACCTTTTGCACATGCTCGCCATTTCTCTATTCAGAGTACTAGCTCCAACACCCGATGCTTCGTCGACATTCTAGACGCCCAGTCCGAGATCAAGCCATCCGGGTTCCAAAACCGCGTCAAGGCAGCAGGAGTTCGAGACTATGGCGAGGACGTTGCTGACAGGAATATCGGTGAGAATGGCGTGGATTTGACTTCGGAGAAGGTCCAAGCATTCTATGCTTCGAACAGTGGTAGTCCTCGAGATCGGCAAGATGGCGCGCCGGCGCCATCTGTATCAAGGCTCCCGTTCGCGGACAAAGAATCGCCGTTCAAGCCGCAACGACGCCACGATTCCTTCGACATCGAAGCTCGAACGAGATCCCTGACATCAGCCAGTGGCGGTCATATTCCATTCAAGACCACCATATTCTCGCCGGGGAGATCGCACGGACATGAGACCATCATTGAAGACGTTCCAGAATCGGCCCGAGGTCGACGAAGGCAGTCTCTAGGATCGTACATCCCGACCACTCCCTCGCTGGGACCCCTCAGCCTCCACAAGCCGGCGAACGATGCATCCATCTCGCCCAGCACCAGAAGGCAGGAACGACGATCAACTACCAGCGGTGAAGCCCCCCTCAACGAGCTAGGTATATACACTCGGGCGGCAAGCGAGTCACCACTGTCGCCCAAGACTTTGCAGAAACCTGTTTACGTGGTCAAACACAATTATTCATTGCCGGTTCAGCAACGTCCCAAAACTTCTGGCAACCCCACAGATGAGACGTATCAAGCGGTGAGGCCGCCATCCCGCGGAGGGTCAGTAGCCAATTCCACCTCCTCCCCAACCCAGATAACACCCTTCAAACGGCACGCGCTGTCCGCCACGGGCGCATCCTCCCACCAAGCCGAGTGGTTGCGGGATGTCAAGCTTGACGGAGGGAGCGGCACAAGAGGGCCGGTTGGCCGGGTTGAGGTTGAGAGCTTTGTTGATTCTGCGGACGTGTCCTCACCGGCGCCTTCACCTCGTTAGTGTTTACCGTCGATTTCTATCGTCTCTTGTGGCATTTTTTGACGTTACCGGCTAACATCCTTTTTTTGGTAGATGTGATGAGAAGTGGCCACTCGTGGCGTGAAACCCAAGACGAAAGACTCCAAAGCTATGGATCCCCGTTGGGGAAGGCCAGGCTCGACGAGATCTACGAGCATGTTCCCATCCGAACGAGCAGTCTTCGCCATTGGTCCATTTCCTCAGCAACACCGACCATGTCGAGCTCCAGCTCATTCGCGCGGCCACAGTCTCGGCAAACAGCCACTACTTCTGTCGATTTGGCAACGATGTCCTCCTTCATGAATGACAGCCGCAGCTCGCTTCATAGCGGAAAATATTGCGACCAGAATCCGTTCCCCACTGCCTTGAGGAGTGCGATACCCTCCCCCCTAGCAGTGGCCACACCCGGTGCTGGCTTTAACATTGACGACTACCTATCTTCGGACGATGACATCGACGCCGATTCGTTTATTACAACCCGTCATCGGGATTCCGGACTAGGCGCTACCAACGAGGAGGAGCTCCTGTTCTGCGACAGCGGCTACGGCGAGGGCGGCCTACAACTGCCTGGCCTCTTCGACAGCCTGGAAAACGCCCCTGACCCCCAATTCACCTCCCCCTCACGTCTAAGCATGAGGAATTCGCTCGGCAGCTCAGTTCGTTTCCAGCGAAGACTATCGCTCGATCCTAGGATCGAAGCGCCCATCTTGCCACTCGACATCGAAGAGGAGGACGCCGACGACTACGACATTCTTCCCGCCCGGGCAGATCTGGCTCTAGGTCGCCGCGGCACCAGGAGAATTTCAGCAATAGGTACCCTGTACCAAAGTATCGAAGAAGAAAAAGACGAGAAGATCGATGTACGCGCCGCCATTCGACTCCGCAAAGAAGACAAGGCGAGGCAAAGAGCCATGGCGAGATATGGCAGGGCGCAGCGGAGGAGAGTCGCCGCTGCCGAGCAGGCGGAGGATGCCGACGCGGAGTGATAGCAGGGGCCTGGGACCATACTTTGGCATGGTGATGGCCAATTTCTATTTTTCTTTTCTCGGGAACTGGCTTGGGCCACAAAACACTTGTCATTTAGGAGTTTTGAGCTATACCCAGGGATATTTGGATGGACGGTGCAACCGGGATGGGAAGCGTTTTGGGCTTGGGATATAGACACGGGACTCTTGGGAAATGACAGCGCGAGCTGAGGCTCTGGGGCCTTCTGATGACTTTATGTATGTTGAATTTTGCACAATAGACCTTATGATACCACAGAACTGAAGTCGAAAGATTCCGTTGTCCAATCGAAGGTTGGGTTGTGTTACGTGCGAGGATTGATCTCGTCCCCAGTCCACCTTAACCCACCAGCCGTGATAGTCAGTTCCTGCAAGAAGAGAGTGTGCCGTCATTCTTGTCGTCCTCTTAATCTATCGAGCAATGTATTTCCCGCTGCAGTTCATACAGCTCCATGCTCACCTCAATCTCGATGTCGGTCCCGTGATCGTAGGCGTGGAAGGCGGGCGCATGCGTCGCCCAGAACGAGTGGGCGCCGCGACGGCGTGACCAGGCTGCCCATCCCTCCATGAACAGCTCTTGGAGCCTGATTCACCGGCTTGAGCTGATTCTCTGGCTCTCCCGGCCGCCCGGATGCCACCACTGCTGGATGCCCTTACCTAGGGGGCGTTGGAGACTGCACGGAAGACGCCCGTCATTCACGAGCCTTGCTCGCCGGGCCGATGGCATCGGTATTCCATTTCTCTCGCCGGTATGCTCCCGCCTCCTTCGCGCCTCTGCGGCCGAGGCCGTCAGCTCCGACATCTCACGAGTTACCGGTGGACGGAATACATCACGACGAACCAGATCTCACGCGTAGCGGCCTGTACGATTCGGAAGGTCCGGCACGTTGTATCGAAGCGAATCCTACTCACGAACTGGTGCTGTATAGTGCGGATGAAGCCTGCCCCTGTTTGGGTTCGGCGTGCCGATCTCGACAAGGAGAAAATCAAACAAGCCGGCGCCTGTTGGGGAGCAGCAGGATGGTACGACACCCGATGTCAAAAATCCGCGGGCTTTCAAGGGGCACGTCTGAAAGTATGGACGAGCCTTGGATCAGGCGGCACTTAGTGGTCACCGTGTAGCTCTTCGGTGTGTGTGATGTTGGGGCGCTGACCGACCGCCCTCATATTTTCTGTCTTTTTCTTCTTCTCCGCCGTTGGAGGGCCGTCATTGGCGGCGTTAGGCTGGCTTCCCACGAGGCTGAGCGTAAGTGGTTGTACCTCGGTGTTGCGACGGAGTATGGCCCTTGAGGTAGGAGTTGGCTCTAGAGGCAGCTCAGACCTCTAGTCAGGACCGGCTGACGTTGCCGATACCGGTCCGATGCCCGCCGGCGCTGGGCGGCTGTGAGGCTATCGCGGAAGGGCTCTAGAGACCGGAGGTGAAAGGTTTTAGGCCGAAAGCGAATGCACTGATTCTGAATCTCTTTGACCAAATCATTCCCTGTACACTGCACTCTATGACGTATCATACAAAAGTCTTAACTAAGATAGGTAGGTATGGAAGTGCTTGGCCAACTTTTCAGCCGTGGAGCGTACCGTCTCGACATCATCGTAGAAGTCGTAATGAGCTCCTTCCGCCCACAATATCTCCTTCTGCGACTTGATATTCTCGTACACTATGCGCGCTTGGTCTGGGAAGGCGGACTTTTCGGAATGTATAATGAGCGTAGGCACCTGAACGAGCGAGGCTTGCGCGACAGGATCCCAGTCGATCCAGGCACCCCAGGATGCCACAGCAAATTCGTTTCGCCACTGGCGTATGTTGCCACGTGCTGGATCCTCGTAGTACGGCTTTGACCCAGGGCTTGCCGAGTCGTTTGCGGAGCCTCCGTAGGCCTTGATGAGCTTAATCTCTTGCGTGTCGTGGTATAGGCTGGCTGCTTCGTGGCCTTGGGCGCGTCGAAGTTTGATGCCTTCCTCTCCGCCGTGTAGGAGAGTTGCAAGAGAGGCAGACTGGAAGAATCCCGCAACGGTTGCTATTGCCTTGACACGAGGATTGCTCGCTGCCGGGGAGAGAACATTACCACCCGAGGTGCAGATCCCAAGCAAGCCAGCCCCTGCCACGTCTGAGCGATATGACAGAAATTCGATGGCAGCTGAGAGATCTGCGACCTTGGACTCGGGATCTTCGCGCTGTCGAAAGGCGCCGCCGCTTTCGCCAAAGTTGCGGTAGTCAATGGCGAGGCCAATCACGCTACGTCGGGACAGTTCGCGTGCATACGTTCCTGCCATCATCTCCTTCACACTGGACATCGACCCCCCTACCGCCACTGCCGGGTAGCGTTGGCTGGGATTGTAATTGTCGGGAAGGTAGAGGTGGCCTACGATGTGATCGCCACCACATGCGAAGCTGACTGTCTTTGGGGTCGATGTGTTGCGTGTAGTACTCATGCTTGCGGCGGATCCAGGTGCTAAAGGGAGGATGTTAAGGGAAAGAGTATTGAAAGAGAGAAAGAATGCTGCAGTCTGGGTCATACGGAGCTTTTGTAGCGTAACCATCGCAAATGTTAATAAGGTACTAAATCCGCAGGCAGACTGGATGGCTCTACTGCAAAAAGTCTGGCTGCCCCCCTAGTAGCAGCATGCATCCGGGGAGAGCCAAGCTCTTTTGAACTTAACGTAGTTGCGCAACTTCCTAGTGTGTTATCTCCGACGTGGTCTTAAGTTGTGTGTATAAACTTCTGAGATTAATAATCTGCTTTCTTTGTGCCGGAGTTACCGGTTGGAAGACTATGTTATCGCCACACACACACACATACAACAGAGGGCTCATGTGTTTACTAATCTTGTTACGTGGCAATTAAGTTTGCTGGAGTAGCAATTACAGATATTTGATTTTGTTGTAACCAATCTTACATACTCCCCTTGCTTAAGGATCTACTCTAGTCTTAGATAAAATCTCAAGTACTGGCTAAGACGATCTACTCATATTTCCGATCCTATCAAGAGCCCCGGCCCCGGCCCCAGCAAAGCGTCTCATAGTAGCAACAGGCAGTCACGTCGCCCTCGTTATCCCCAGCACGCCGTCGCTAGGTATCCGCGGACAAACTCCTGGCCGCCTTTTCACGAGAAATCCTACTATAGATTATGGGAATAACCACATCGGCGTCAGCCACAGCTCTAGGTGACTAACGGCTGTATAGCGGGGCACGGACCTAGCTCCGCTATTATATAAGTATCTTAAGCCTTTACTAAAAAGGCTCGTAATCTATCTATCTTTAACTTTAATTATTAACTCTTATATTTATAATTAATTACTATTTATTTACTCTATATAAACTAATACTAATTAGTAGTTAATATATATAGTTACTATTACTTTATAACTATAAATTAGTAAAGTTTTATTTAAAAGAGATATTATTATAAATATAGCTAATTAGACTTAGAGTTAACTTATTAGTAAATAATATTTAATATACTAAGCCCTTATTTAATAACTAAATAAACTTAAAACTATTTTACTTAAAAAAGTATTTATTATATACTTAATTTATTAAAAAGATTCTTTTATAACTATATAAAGCTATAATCTACTACTTTAGACTATTATATTAACCCTTAAAGACCCCTTAAGCCTTTTTATAACTTCTAAAGCTATTTTAATACTTACTCCTCTTTTTTTACTATATAACTATAGAGTTTTTTACTAAAAAGCCCTAAGGCTAAGTTATATTTTATAATAGTACTTAAAAGTAAATTAAGTATATTACTAGTTACTTATAATACTAATAATACATACTATACTTTAAAAAAATTATAAAATTACTAAAGTATTTTAATACTTAACTAAAAACCCTAATATATTAAAAATCACTAGTAGTAATCTATTATATAAGTAAATATACTCCTAAGACTATAGTTTAAAAAAACGCCTATATTTAAAGTGTTATTAGCTTAATAATCCTTTATTAAAAGTCTTTTTAAATAATAAAATTCCTAGTATAAAAGTAATT
Source organism: Colletotrichum brevisporum (assembly GCA_030770045.1). Classification (NCBI taxonomy): domain Eukaryota; kingdom Fungi; phylum Ascomycota; class Sordariomycetes; order Glomerellales; family Glomerellaceae; genus Colletotrichum; species Colletotrichum brevisporum. The sequence goes on along the minus strand of JAUGSI010000001.1, from coordinate 8,248,815 downwards.
TTTAGTAGTATATAGTATTAATTAATAAACTACTATAAAAAAGGTACTTAAGTAGCTATAACGGGTTCTAGCTAAAACTACTACTAGCTTATAGTATAGTAACTAAGTAAAAAGATACTACTAACTACACATTTTATACATCACAAAAAAACCTTTTCTTTATCCCTTATCCCTATTATTTATTACTACTACCTTATCCCCTTTAAATAATACTAAATAGTAAAAAACTAATTACTTAATAACTATTTATATTATTATTAATTAACTATAAAGACTTTATTATTAAATAACTATAACTATTATTTAGCTATAAGTACCTAGCTACTTTTACTATAAACTAATAAATCTACTAACTATATAGCTATAGTTAAAAATCTAGAACTAAGGCTTAAAAGTCCCCTTTTATATACTAAATTTATTTATATTTACTAAAATATAAAAAGAATTTACTTATTTAGAAAAATTAACTTAAGATAATAAAGTAAAGGTACTATAATATACTTAAGTAATATAAAATATTATAATTTAATAATAAAGGTTTATAGTAATATAATAAGAAAGTTAGTTAATATTAGCTTTATTTAGAATCCCCTTTTTTATTTATTAACTTTAGTATTTATTACTTTTACTATATTCTTACTACTAAATAATAAAAAGGTAATAATAATATTCTTAATACTATAAGGACTTTAAGAAATTCCTTTTAAGTAACTATAGTTATACTATTAGTTAATATAGTTATAATAAAAAACCTTTTAAAAAAGTAACAAAGGTTAAAAATAAAAAATAAGGCTATTTATAATGTTTTTATAATATTAACTCTAAGGACTAATTAAAACTTACTACTCTTAAAGTTAATAAATTAGTTTAAGGCTATTATAACTACTAGAAAGACTAATAGAGCTATAAATACCCTTACTCTAATACTCTTAAATATTAGTTTTTAAACTATTAATATAACTATTTAGGGCCCTTAGTATAATATAAATTCTATAATAAAACTTAAAACTAAGAGACTTATAATAGTTATAGTCTACTATATTAATAACTATATAGTTAATAAAATAGTTAGTATAGAACTATATAACTACTTCTACTTTAACTTTATTAAATACACTATTAATATATTTAAATATATAAATAAGAATATTTAGTACTATTTTAGAGATTCTTTTATATATTATAGTATTTATATTAACTATACTATAGTTAATAAATATATTATATATAAAATCTATACTTTATTAATATTTAATAAGTTTTTTATATAGTTTAAGGACTAAATTAATATTATAATATAATAAAACTACTTTTTTAAGGCCCTTATAAAACGTTCTAAGTTTCTTAATAAAATTTCTTTATATAATATATAGATTTTATTACTTAGGAATTATAACCTTATAGAGTTTTAGTTTTATAAGATCCTAAAAGTCCCTAGGGATCTATAACCCCCTTTACTACTAATACTAAAATATAAGTAGTATAAAACTTTATTATAAAATACTTATTAATATTACTTAATATAATAATACTCTATTTACCCCCTTCCCCCTTAGTAGTCTATCTTTAACTAATACTAAAACTACTATAATAACTATAAAAAAGATAATACTAATAACTATAACTTTACTTTAAAAAACTCTTTATTATTAAAAGTACTTACTAACTTTATAAAGTTTTATAGTAACTATATAAAGTATAGTAGTAGTTAATTTAATATTTTTATAATAAAAATTTAGATATTTTATTAATAGTATTAATTTATTAATATTAATTAAATATAATATACTAGAGCTATTTTAACTATACTTAAGGGTTAAGCTTTAATATACTACTTCTAGTATTTCTATAACTCTATAAGACCTTTTAATTCAAATACTATAATTAAAAGTCTCTAAAGCTACTTTAAAACTAAAAGAATATATTAATAGTACTTTTTTAAATAATGATAATTTTCTTTTATTTATATAATTTATAAAAACCTAATAAAAATAAAGGTAGAGGTACTTAATATATTAATTAACTACTTTATAAATATTTAGTTTATACTATTAATTAAATTATAAACTAAGGATGCTCTTTATAACTAGTTTATTAATATATACTATAGAGTAAAAGAATATAGTTTCTACTTTTATAATTCTACTATAAACCTTACTAAAATTATTATATAACTATAATCCTTTATTAGTACCTTTAAATTAATTTAAAAAACACTCTAATACTTAACTAAAACCCTTAAGTTATATAGTACTTATATTATTAATTAAATATATAACTATAGTAACTAAAACTACTTTAGAAGGGAAAAGCTATAAGGATTATAATACTAAAAACTATAAAAAAGAAATTACTATTTTTAATACTTTTTTAAATTAATAAATAATAAAAAGTACTATATTTATAGTAAATTAAACTATTAATTATAAAAACACTCTACTAAATACTATAGTAAAGTGTATAACTACTATTACTAAGCTAATTATCTTTAGAACGTTATATTAGTATTCTTTTAGTAATTCTTTATAGAGTATAAAAGTAATAAGATATTTAATAATATTTAAAAGTATAATAAAGAGCCTATAAATAAATACCTTTTAAATAATAAAAATAGTAGAGCTGTAGGACTTTAGTTAATTATATTTATAACTACCTATTTAATAAAAAAAGTTAATAGCCTTAAAATAGTAATAATCTTTACTAAGTAAGTAGTAGTTTATACTATAATAATAAAAAATATAAACTTAATAAAATCAATACTTTATACTTATAATAACTAATATTTTAAAACTATTTTTTAAAGTATTATACTTATACTAAAGTAATAGAGTTTTCTATAGCGGGCTATAGTTAGTATATAGCTCTTAAAAAGATAATTTTTTTAACCTTAAGTTTAATACTATAAGTACTAGTAGTATATTAATTTACTTTAGTACTAGTAACGGTATTAAATCCCTTAAATTAATTAAGATTCCCTTACTTTTTAAAGATATTATTTTCTATATTATACTAACTAATATACTATTTTTACTATACTTTAAAAATATAAACTATTTAGAAATTATATTTAATAATATTAATAACGTTTTCTATAAGGGAGATATTATAATACGAATTATTTAATAATAGAGGTATAGTTAGTTACTATTTAATTATAAGTAAGTAATAGTATACTACTACCTTACTACTAATAAACTTTAATAGCTTTACTATTAATTTAAGTACCCCTCTATTATAAAACTTTATAACGTACTTAAAAAAGCTAGTTATTAACTAAATATTTAAATATTAAAAACTCTAATAAAGATATACTACTACTACTAACTCTATAAAATAGTACCTTTAAGATTTTAATTTATATTATAAAATAAGTATAACTTTAACTATAAAGTTATTATAAATATTATATACTTTAATAAAAAACTAGTTATTTACTTTATTAATACTATAACTAAATTAACTACTATAAAATTTATTAAAAATATATTTATTAAAGTAGTTTAAAAGGTATTTATATAGTATAAATTAATATATACTAAGGAACTTTTAACTTTTTTATAACTAATACTATAATAACATTTAAAGTAATAGAGTTTAAAGGATATACTAAAAAGTAAGGAATTACTTTTAAAATTATATTTATTAAACTCTATAACTTTATTAATAAAATTAAAAAATACTATACTACTTTAAAGTAGGTTTATTAAATCTACTATACTAAAAACCCACTTTTACTACTTAAAATTATACTCTAAATAAGTATTAAAAATATTAATAATATAGTAGGCCTTAATAGCTTTATACTAATTCTTTTTATTTTTAAAGTATATTTATAAATTAATAACTCCTCTCTATTAGCCCTAAATATTATTAAGTATACTTAAGTAATTAAAAAGGCTACTAAGGAGATCTACTACTTCTATACGTAGTATAAAGTTAATAGTACTCTTAATATATATAATAAGTTAAAGATACTTAAAACCTTAAAACTTCTACTTTAATTAATAGTTTAAGTATAGTATAAAAAAGGCAGCTAGTAAGGCCCTTATTAATTAATTTTAATAAATAGTAAAGAATATATAAGTATAAGTATAAGGGTATTAAGGTTAGTATTAAAATTACTAAATACTTCTATAGTAATATTAGGCTTAATAGAGTTAGTAAAGGAATAGGTTTAGTATATAATATATAAATAAAAGAAGTAAAAGTATTATTATAGTAGTAATAGTATTATATTAGTATTTTACTATATTACTTACTTACTTAAAAAGTAAAAGTCTAGACCCCTATAGGCTAAGGGGAGCCCTGCCTTTTATAGGCCTAGTGCTTTACCCTTTAGGCCTAGCTTTTAAAGTACTAGTCCTTTTAGGGTTTAGTACGTTATATTAGTCTATTAAAAAGAACTAAAAATAAAAGTAAAAAGAGACAAAAGGCAGAGTTGAACCTACAGCCTCTAGCTCTAATAAGCTAGACTCTAAACTGCTAGGTCAACTACTAATAGTAGAATAAACCACTCTAAATATCTCTTATCAACCCCTCTAGGGTACTCGTAACTAACCACAACCCTCATAGCCGACTACAGTACCCGTAACTAACCACAGTAAATACAGCTAACCACACACAAGGCCTAGAGCCACTTAACTAAACTATACATAACGTACTAAACCCTAAAAAGACTAGTACCTTAGAAGCTAAGCCTAAAGAGCAAGGCACTAGGCCTATAAAAGGCAGAGCTCCCCCTAGCCTACAGGGGTCTAGACTTCTACTTTCTTAATAAATAAGTAATACAGTAAAACACTAATACAATACTATTACTACTATAACAATACTTCTATCTCTTTTATTTATATATTATATACTAAACCTATTTCTTTACTAACTCTATTAAGCCCAATATTACTATAAAAGTATTTAGTAATCTTAATACCAACTTTAATACTCTTATACTTATACTTATAGGTTATAAACCTAGTTTATTAACTAACATAACCTTTCTAATTAATTATAAGAGTCTATTTAAACCTACTTATTTAATAACTAACTTTATTTTAACTATAAAAAACTAAAAACTATAACTAATACTTATAAATTACCTATAATTTAAGTCTTTAAGTAACTAAAAAATCTGGTTTTTAAAAAATCCTTAAATTATTTAACCTTCTTTAATAAATCCTTAATAAATTCTTATATACACCTACTATAGTAAACGAATTTTTAAACAATATTTAATTAATACAACTTATACAAAAATTAAAATTATAGTAGCTTTTACTATTTAGTTTAATTAATAAAAGCTATTATAAGTTAATATTAATAACTTTAAAGTTATAAACTTTAAATCTATTAATTATAATAAACTAATTAAAATAGTTAAAAAAAATATAGTAGAACTTTATAGTTTTAATTATTTATTTAAACTATCTAGTTAGTTATATAATAAGTGGTTTACTTTTATTATTTTAAAAAAATAACTCTTAGGTTTTTAAGAGTTTATTTAGTTTTAGTTATTTAAATAAAAAAGACTTTAAATTTATAAAATATAAATAAAATTACTATTTTAAAGTTAAAAGAATAATTAAATTATTAAGTATAGTTTTTAAAATTTTATATAGTACTAGTTAGTAAAGATCTAGTAATAAATTTTATTAAACTACTAAATAATAAAAATAAAAATTTAAATAATAAAATATTAAGTTATATAAGACTTTTTTATAAAAATAGCCCTTTAAAAGTTATAAAAAACTTTAAAATAGCTTTAAAAATTTAGAAAAGTTTAAAAGAGTTATATTAATTAAAAGGATTTATAAATAAGTTTTTTACTTATAAAGAGTTTTTTAATACTACTTTTAAAGACTTTAATACTTTTAAAGAATACTTTAATAAAGTTAAAGAGTTTATAGATAATTTAGCTTTAAATAACTTAGTTTTATTTAAATAAGTAATTATAGTTTAGGTTTTAAATAGTTTAAATAACTCTTATAAGGGGTTTATAACTAATATAACTTAATTTTTAAAAAAAGACTTAAAAGTCTATACTATTAAGTTTTTATTTATTAATTTATTAGATAAATTTAAGAGAAAGAGTAATAATAACTTTATATAATTCTTTAAGTTTTAAATTAAGTTTAAAAAGACTATTAAACTCTAGAAATAAACTAAGGGTTAATACTATAACTACTATAAGAAAACCGGCTATATAGAGAATATTTATGGATTTTTATATTTTAATAAAGTTCTTAATTAGTTTAAAAGAATATTAAAAAATAACTCTTTTATAAATAATAAAGAAGAAAGAAGAGTTAAAAAATAGAATAAAAGAAAATAATAAGTTAATATAGTTATTAATAATAATTTTAACTTTTTTAATTTATTAAAAGAAGTTATAGTTACTTTAGACTTAATAAATATTAATTTAGTAATTAAAAAGAACTTAGATTTTGATATAGAATTTAAAAATATAAGAATTACTTTTAAAACCCCTATTAATATAGATTTTAAAACTAATAACCTATTACTAAGTGACTTAATAAAATAGTTAAATAAAGAAGTTTTAAATTCTTTTACTTATAAAGGAAAATAATTGTTTTATTTAAATTTAGTTATAATAATTTATATAACTAATAACCTATTTCTACTTAATAATATTAAAACTATTAAAATAAAGGTTAATTAGAGTAAAGTAAACTATCTTTTTATTTATAAAAAGGGTAATTTAACTATTATAATAAATAATACTTTTTATATTATAAAAGATATTTATTATATATTTAAACTAGGTATTAATTTTTTAAATTAAGTTAAATTTATTAAAATAGGTATAGCTTTAATTTGTTATAATAAGTTTATACTATATAATATAATTAAAAATAAAGTCCTTTTAGTAGGAATAAAGAGGAATAACTTTTACTTTTTTAACTTTAATATAAATAAAGAAGTAATTAATATAATAAAAAATACTATAAAAGAGTTTTAAAGTTAGGATTGAACCCTAGATTCTAATATTAATATAATAAAGCTATAGTATAACTAATTAAGTTATATAAACTAGTAATTTTTACTTACTATTCTGGATTAAACTAAAATTATGTATAAGAGGGTTGCTGTAGAGGTATTTTATAAACTACTCTGCGAGGCTTGTTTAAAAGGAAAATTTACTAATATTGTAAATAAGAAGTCTAGTAATTATATAAAAGACTACTTTTATTTATATAAAATTGTGTTAGACTTATGTGGGCTAATTATACTTAAAATATATGATAATTATAGATAGTTTATACTATTTATAGATAAAAAGACTTGTTTTATATAGGGTAAATTATTAAAAATAAAGGAATTTGAAGAGGTTTTTACTGCTTTTGCGGAATTTAAATCTTTAGTTGAAAATAATAAAAATAAGTATAAAATTAATTAATTTGATATAGATAGTGGTAAAGAGTTTAATAATAAAAGAATAAAAACTATATATATAAAGAATGGTATAACTTATAATATAAAACTATTTTATACGTATAAGTTTAATAGTATTATTAAAAGAATAATATATAATATAATAAATAAAGTAAGGGCTATACTAATAAATACTAATATTAACTTTAAACTATAGGGTAAAGCTTTTTTAGTAGCTATATATTTATATAATAGAACCCTATATAAGTTAATAGTTTATAAAATACTATATAAAGTTAAGAATAATATAAAATCCTTTTTAGATTATATAAGGGTCTAGGGGAGTATTTATTACTATAAAAATAAAGACCCTAATATTAAAAAGCTTAATAATAGAGCTAAAAAGGGTATAATTTTTAATTATAGTAATAATGCTTATAGAATATGGGATTTAAAAGAAAATAAAGTTTTTTAGTTTAGAGATGTTAAAGTATTTGAGAATATTTTTATAAAAGATATTAATAATAATAATTAAGAACTATTTATACTAAATAAAATAAATTATTTATAATTTAGTATAACTAAAAGTGGAAAAGAATTTTAAAGTGATAGTTTTTTTAAAATAGACTTAGATTATAATAATATTAATAAAACTAATAATAATAATAATAATAATAATAACTTTAAATTAATTATAGAAATCCTTTATATAAATAAAGAGATTTAGGAAAGTTATAAATGGGTTGAAAATTAAGAATGTGTACTATTTATAATAAAAGACTACTTATTTTTAAATATAATATCCGCTATTAATAGTTTAAAGGATAAAATCTTTTATATACTAAGTATTAATAACTTAAATAAACTTACTATATATAAATAAGTTTTAGAATTTAATAATTTATAAAACTAGATTTAAGTTATGTACGAGGAATTAAATATATTAACTAAATTAAATACTTGGAGTATTATTAAAAAACTATAATTTATTAAACTTTTTGGAGGTAGATGGGTTTATAGAAAAAAGGCTAATAATAATATTAATACTAAAGTTAAAAAACCTAATAAATATAAGGTTTGTTGGGTAGTATAGGGTTATAATTAATATATAGGTATTGATTACTTAGAAACCTTTAGTACTACTTATAGGCCTGAATTTTATAGGTTATTATTTTTAATAGTTATATAAAATAATTAGGATATTAAATAATATGACGTTATTAGTGTGTTTATATATGCTGATATTAATAAAGAGATATATGTTTAATTATTTATTGGTTTTTTTAATAATAATAATAATAAATTAGTTTTTAATAAAGATTATAAAGATTTTAATAAAGGATTAGTCTGTAAATTAAATAAAGCTTTATACGGCTTAAAATAAAGTCCTAGACTGTAGTATAAGTATTTAAAAGATATACTTAAAAAGGAAGGCTTTAATATAATACTTTATAATAAGGTTGTTTTTATATTTAATAAAAAAGGAGTTAAAGTTATTATGGTTTGTTATGTGGATGACTTTTTAGTTATTACTCTTAACCCTAAAATTACTAATAGTATAATTAATAATATTTTTAAAGAGATTAATATAAAATTACTAGGGGTGCTTGAAACTTTTTTAGGTGTTAAAGTAGATATAAATAGGGAAAATAAAACCCTATTTTTATATTAAATTAAATATACTAAAAGATTATTAGTTAAATATAATAAAACTTACTTATATAGGTATTTAACGCTTATAAATAATAATATAAAATTAGTAGAAAATATAGGTTAAGTTATTAAAGAAGAAATAAAATAATTTTAATAAGAGATAGGCTTTTTAATATATTCTACTTTAAAAACTAGGTTAGATATAGCCTTTATAGTTATATTATTAGCTTGTTATATGAGTAATTCTTTTAAAGAGTATTTTATTGTTTTAGATTAGTTATGGGGATATTTAAATAAATTCTTTAATTTAGGGATTTTATACGACTGCTTTGTTAAATTTAAAATAATAGGATTTTTAGACTTTAATTGGGTTGGAGATTTTAATGATAGAAAATCTACTATTGGTTATTTATTTTGTTTAGAATTTTATAATATAATTAGTTAGAATACTATGAAATAAAAAATAGTAGTTTTATTTATTTATAAAGCTGAGTATATGGTTTTTATTGAAGTTATTAAAGAAGCTATATATTTATATAACTTTTATAATTATATATTTGAATTTTTAGACTTTAAAAGTTTAGATAAACTTAAGATTTTTATAGATAATGAAGTAGCTTAAAAACTAGCTAAAAATTCTGAATTTTATAAAAAGGTTAAGTATATTAATATTAAATATTACTTTATAAGAAATGTAATAATTGATAATAAAGTTTTATTATTTTATGTATTTATTAAATATAATTTGGCTGATGTTTTAACTAAGTTTATAAGTAAAATAATATTTAATAATTATATAACTACTTTAAGTATAGTAGACTATAAAGGTTTTTTATTTTTTTTTAAAAATAAAACTAAAATAAAAAAGAATATAAATTTATTAAAGGATAAATTAAAAATAAATAATTTATTATATTAAAAAGAAAAGGTTTTCTTTATTAATATATATTTTTTTTTATTTTTACTTTAAATATTTTTATTTAAAAAGAAAGGTTTTTATAGAGTTTTTATATAAAAGTTTTTAATACTAAAAAAGTTTTTTAATATACTTTAAGAATACTAAGATTTATAATAAAATTAAATTAATATATATCTTAAGGGGGGATATTAGTTTATTAAAAAGAACTAAAAATAAAAGTAAAAAGAGATAAAAGGTAGAGTTGAACCTATAGTCTCTAGCTTTAATAAGTTAGATTCTAAACTACTAGATTAATTACTAATAGTGGAATAAACTACTTTAAATGTTTTTTATTAATCCCTTTAGGGTACTTATAGCTAACTATAACCCTTGTAGCTAACTATAGCGCCCGTAGCTAATTATAGTAAATGTAGTTAACTATACGCAGGGCTTAGAGCTACTTAGCTAAACTGTACGTAACGTACTAAACCTTAAAAGGACTAGTGCTTTAGAAGCTAGGTCTAAAGGGCAAGGTACTAGGTCTATAAAAGGTAGGGCTCCTCCTAGTCTATAGGGATCTAGACTTTTACTTTTTTAGTAAGTAAGTAATATAGTAAAATACTAATATAATACTATTACTACTATAACAATACTTTTATCCCTTTTATTTATATATTATACACTAAACCTATTTCTTTACTAACTTTATTAAGCCTAATATTACTATAAAAGTATTTAGTAATTTTGATACTGACCTTAATACCCTTATACCTGTACTTATACGTTATATATAGTTTAGTTAAGTGGCTTTAGGCCCTGTATGTGGTTAGTTGTATTTACTATAGTTGGCTATGGGCGCTGTAGTTAGTTATAAGGGTTATAGTTAGTTATGAGTACTTTAAAGGGGTAGATAGAAGATATTTAGAGTAGTTTATTTTACTATAAGTAGTTAACTTAGTAGTTAAGAGTTTAGTTTATTAGAGCTAGAGACTATAAGTTTAATTCTACCTTTTGTCTCTTTTTACTTTTATTTTTAGTTCTTTTTAATAGACTAATAGAATATATACTTACCCTTTTATAAAGCCTAAAATCCTTTTAATTAATAGTTATTAAGTTATACTATAAAAATATTAATAATATAAGTCTTAAAATCCCCTTTCTATTAAAAGACCTTATAATAATTAGGTATAAAGCTAAGGGCAAAACTAAATATAAGAATAAGGCTAAAGAATCTTTAATAAAATTATTATTAATATAAAGCCTTTTTCTACTAAAACCCTAGTACTAGTAAAAGCCCTAAAATAATAAAGAAACTAACTATAAAAGACCCTAGTTATAATATTTATTTTAGTTAAAAAAGAGACTAATTTGACCCTTACTATTAAACTAAAACAGTAAGGAACTATTACTACTCTAAGGGAGCTATTTTAGAGGTTAATAAAGGAAGAGATTTCAGCCTTATAAAACTATAACGTCTTTAATATTATCCTATTTAATCTTAAGGTCTATAGTAAGTTTAAAATATTTAAATCTTATATTATTAATAAAATTCAAGTAAAAATAATAAATTAGCCTTATAAAAAGTCTCGCTTTATTATATAAGGCTATACTAATAATAGAAAGGCCGTGATTTTAACACAGTTCTCTATAATTTAAAAGTCTAGTTAATAGTTAATCCTAGTACTTACTCTAACTCTTATACAAACTAGTATAAAGCTATAGCTTTAAGATATTATATAAGTATATATATAATTAAAAATATAGCTTAATTAAATAATCTTTATATACCTTTTAACTTAAATCTATAACTAGTACTTAAATAATACTATTATAGTTATTAAGAGGCCTCTTTATAGTATCATAAAAGCCGGGACACACTAATAAGTAATATACTATTAATACTTTAAAAAAGCTTAAAATAAGTATATTAATATACAATCTATACTTCTTAATATTATAAATTAATAACCTAAACTTTACCCTAGTTAGAATATAAATAAATAATACCCTTAGCCTCTTAATAAATAAATTTTTAACCTATAAAATATTAAAACTTAAAAAAGCAAACCTTATAGTTAAAGTAAAAATATTCCTAACCCTAGAAGAGCTACTAATATTTAATAGTAGTATCCTAATACTAAAAGGCGAATCCCTTACCTTTTATTAAAAGGACTAAAGTAAAAAGATTATAATTATTAAGCTTAATAAGGATTAAAATACTTAATACGTTTAATAGTATACCTAAGGAGTATATATTGTATTAATTTATTAACTTAAAGTATTGTATAACCTTTTTATAGTAGCTTAATATTAAAAACCTATAAATAAAAACGTTACTACCCTTAATAAGTAATTATATTAGTAAATAAATAACTAGTACTAAGGATTAAGATATATTCTTTTTTATTTTAAAAAGAATAAGTTTTTTATCTTTATAAATAAATTGTTTATTAATAATATAAACCTTTTATTACAGCTAGAATTTATAATTATTTGTATAGAAAATTAATTTATTAGTAATAATATATTTAAAATCTATAGTAACGTTATTTATTATAGTTTAATAAAAAGTAAGTAAGTTATAAAAAGTATTCTTACTTTAGAAATCTATACTATAACTACTAGTATTAATATAGTCTACACTATTATAACTACCCTTAGGCTTATTACTAATTACTTAAATATTCCCTTAATTCTATTTATTATATATACTAACTCTTATTTACTTTATAAATACTTTATTAAACTAAGTACTATTAAGAAAAATAATTAATAATTAATATTATAGTATTAAAGTAATTTTATAAGTACTAAAAGCTTTAAAAAATATAATAAATTACTAGAAATAGTAATATTACTAATAACTTTATAAAAATAAAACTAAACTATACTTTTAAGGACTTTATTTTAATAAATAAAACTATAATTAAAATAAAAGACTAGATAATAAAAGAAGGATAAAAAGAAAGTATTTAAGCTAAAGAAATTTATAAATTTAATAAAAGGGCTAAAAGTACTAGGAAATATAAAGAAATAGTAGTATTTATAATAGTAGTTAAACGTTTAGTTAGAGTTTATAGTTTTATTAAAAATAAAGTTATTTAATTTAAAAAAACTAGTTAAAAAGGAATTAATTAAAAGAACTTAAAAATGTTATTTTTAGGCCTTTTTTAATAAACCCTTAGTTTAAAAAAATAAATAGTTTAAAGTACTTATATATAAAGCTTTAGGCTATAAAAGAAAAGATTATTAGTATAGGAATAATTATATTAGTATTAACTATAGCTCTAGGTGGCTAATAGCTATATAGTAGAGTATAGACCTAGCTCCGCTATTATATAAGTATCTTAAGCCTTTACTAGGAAGGCTTGTAATCTATCTATCTTTAACCTCAATTACTAACCCTTATATTTGTAATCGATTACTATTTGTTTACCCTGTGTAAACTAACAGGATCACTACCTTTTTTAACAGCGGCGGCTCACTACGCACACTCTCACACTCAGGGCAACAGACCTAAGTCCATCCCAGACTCACAACTACTACTATGACTTTACTATTAGGGATCTTAACTACTAGATCTCACGCTTGCGCTCTTACTAGCTCTAGGCCTATAGTGCCCTTATAGTATAGTAATATGTACTCTTTATTCAATGTAATTTTATCACTACTAGTTAGGCTAATATTTATACCTATCTTTACTAACTTAAATCTATTCTAAATATTACGCATCCAACTCGCAGAGCGGGGCACTCCTTGACTGCGCAGTACACGTCATTTTGATGACAGAGTGCAACACGAAAGCGAGGTCTTTTGGCGGTCTCAAGAAGTTTACCTGGGAGGATGAGGAGGCTAGCAGATTTTGTCGACCGTGTCTACTGCACAACACTACCGGGTACTGCAGGAGCGGACAGAAACTTGACCGACTTGAAAAACTTGAAGGTCCAAACGTTGGTCAAGCGAGCCGGTATCGAACTGCAGGGTACTGACAAGCTTTCGGACCACCCGACGCTGGTTTGCGGAGAAGGAGTGAAGATTTGCCTGGTCTTCTCACATAAAGCGTTTCTCGAGCGAAACCTCAAAAGGCTGAGGTCTGATCGAGAGAACCTTGGTCACTCTACAGCCGAGGCACTGGCGACGGGAGTGAATCATCAGTAGCGAGGATAGCTGTCAACGATGGGAGCTCACAGGATATTTCTAGAGGCTGCCTACCCCCACAACTCGTCATAGAGACGTTGAAGACTTTCATCCTCCTATTCCCCCTGCTCCAAGTCGGAAATGACCAGTCCCAGCGAATCCTGAGAAAATAGGTCGAGGACGAGGACCTGGACAAGACCCTTGTCGACCGTCACCAAGTCCTGGCGAAGCTCTTCGCCGGGGGGGGGATAACCGGATCCCGAAGACACGCGGGCGCTGCTTCAACAATACTCCTACTGGGGCGCAGCTGGCACGGCTCCTGAGGGAGGTAAACGAGCCGACGGCCGTGACCTGGCTGGAGCGGCACGCCGAGCGCAGGCGGTCGCCGCGGCACATGTACAAGTGCGCCATGGCGGCACTCGTCGTGACGGCTGTGTTTGGGATGCTGGCGACGGTGCTGGCAGCCGTCCAGGTCTGGATATCGTACTGTGCCTGGGTGGAAGACCCGTCGAGGGCGATGTGTGGATCGGGAAAGGGCCGATCTGCGGGGGTTCAGAATAAGGGGAAGCCGTGATCAGTTATATTTGTGTACTTAATCGACGTATCATAGCGACCTATGTTACCAACATAAACGCGAGCAGGAGGCCGGCTTGGCCACATGCACTGACGAAACCTCAGTTGGTGTCCCTTATCGTCCGTCTACGAATCGGCCCTCGCCAAGCCACGCAAAATAGCTCTGCCCTCGGCTCGATCATCCTCTTTATAAATAAGTTTTACTATCCGGGAGGTAGTTTCTAGCTATCTAGGAGGTACCCTACTTTTCTAACTAATAGGAGTTGTAGAATCTAAAGATACTAAAAAACAGTATATTATATAATTACTTAATATTTAATTTAATTACGGTTTTATTATAGTAATAGCTATATCTTAGTATAATAAACTTATAGCTATTTTTAGTTAATTATAGTTCCTTTTACTCTTAAATTAATTAATCCTAGTATAGTATAGCTAGTGCTATAAATACTAGTAGCTCTAATCCTCCTACTATCTTCTAACTACTATACTAGGGCTTTTTTACTACTAGGGCACTACTAAAAGCACTATTACTACTTCCACCTACTATAATATATTCCTAAGCTAATTAACTACTACTATATACTACTTAAAGCTAGGAAAGTTTATTATTAAAGCTATACTTAAAATATAATTAGTTATAATAAATACTATTCTAAACCGGCCTTAGTACCAAGTTCTTTACTTTTTTTAGAGCCTTTAGCTTTACTACTTTTACTACCAAAGCTAAAAAGGCTACTAGCGCGCTACGTAAGGGTATTACTATAAAAGCTATTAGTAACTTAGTATTTTAGGGCCTTTTTTAAGTACTAGTTACTATACATAGGTTTTTAAATTTTAAGGATTATATTATAAAGATCTAAGAGCTATAGTAGCTACTACTAGGAGTTAATATACTACTTTATTAACTTTTTTTTTTTAATAAAACTAAAGAGTATATAACTATAAAAGAGTTTATACTAATACTTAATATAGCTTATATAAAGTAAAAAGTCTAAAAAAAGTACTCTTTTACTTAACTTTAGTAGTTAGTAAGTCTAACACGCTACTTACAGACGTTCGTGCCCTACTGACTATACTCCTAGCAATAAACGGCACTTAAATTTACCTACTGTAATACAGCTTTTACGGATTCGAAGTAATAGGTGTTTTTGATTAATTTTATAGACTACTAATTATGCTGTTAACGCCGCTAAAACCACTAATGCCTTCCTAGACCGTCCCTTTAAACCTATTAAATCTAATCTAAACCGAACCGTCCCTTTCCTTAACTATTAAATCCCTCTGCGACTAACGCGCCGTCACTATACCACAGTTGGTTAACCTAATTAGACCACTTTTCCCTACGCTTGTTAGCAGACGTCTCGCCATCTAGGCCTTATTAAACGTACTAGTTTCTTATAAACTCTAGGGGATCTATAGTTATTATTACTACCTCTATTACTTATTTAAAGTAGTATTAGTTATCTTTTAAAGATAGTAAGTTTAAAATCTAATTTAGTGTTAGATTAGTTAATAGGTTTATTTTAATATTTTTTATCTAGCCCCTATTACTATTAGTTTAAAAAAAGTAAAGGCTAAAGATAGTAATTTAGATCTTTATACTTAAGGGTTAGGCTAGCTAGCTGTGCTATATATTAATAGTATTAATACTAAGCTATATAGTTATATTACTAAGCTACTTAATATTATTCTTAACTATAGAGACTAAGTTGTAGTATTTAGTATTTTATAGCTAGGGGACTTTTATATTTATAGTGGGTTTTGTTATTTTATTAGATTCTTAAGAATATAAAAAACAGAAGGAATTAATAAAGGCCTTACTCGCAGTGCCTTTTTCTTTAATCATAAACGCCACTAGAGCTCGTTAGGCCCTACACACAGTGTGATCCAGCCAAAGGTTCGTATAAGTAAAGGTTTGTTTTAATATATTTAGCACTGCCTATTAGTAATAGTATTGTTGTTATTGCTATAGAAAGAGTAGGTAAGTGGAAGCGTCAAGAGCTGGAGGGGGTTAAACCTACTAAATACACCCTATTAGATACTTTTATTCATTACACTACTTAATAATACATAGCCATAATATATTCTTTTTAGATCAACTTACAGAAATGTCCGCACAAAACACTACTTAAAAAACACAAATTACTTAACTTTAGTATTACTATTAAAGTAATTTAATACTAATAAACTATAAAATTAAGAACTTTATAATTAACTATTTTAGTAATACTTATAACTAAAGTTACTAAAAATACTTATAATAAGTATACTACTCTATAATAGTACTATTAGAGGTATATATAGACTCTTTATTTAGTAGTATTTTATTAATTACTTTAGTAATACTAAAAAAGTTAGAGTTACTTATAACTATATATAATTTTAGATTCTTATAAGTAGTTTTAATAAAATAATTAGTTTATATACTAAAGTTTTTATACTTATTAATATAGTATTAAACTTACTAGTAATAATAAGGGTAGTATATATTATTAAAGTACTTAAGGGTATTATCCTAGTTAGTAAACTTTTACTATAGTTAATACTATACTATATTAAAGTCCTATTTAGTATTAGTATAAATAATATAGGCCTAGAGTTAGTAAAAGTTAGTAGGAGTGTGTTTAACTTTAGTAGTAAAAAGCTAATACTTATTTAGAACTTTATTAGTACAGCTGAGTTTATTAAGTATATAGGTTTAAGAATTATAAAGTAAAGTGGCTAAAGCTAGGTTTAAAGCTAGGGCTAGAGCTAGAGCTAAAGCTAGAACTGTATTATTATAAATATTACTATTAAGAGGAACCTTAAACTCTATATTACTAGAGCTACTAAGACCCTTTTATTTATACTTAATATTAGTATTAATATTTATATTAATATAAAAAATATAAAGTTAAAGTTGTGTAAAGGGGAAGGTTTTTATAAGGGTAGTCTAAAGAGTATTTTTAAAGTCTATTATAGCTACTTAAGGTAGTTAAGTACTAGCCTTAATGCGTAGTTTATTAAGTAACTTAATAAAGAAGGTATACTCCTTTTTATACTTATTAAAAACTAAACTAAAAGTAGTATTATATAAAGAGCTAATATTAATAGTTTTAGTAACTTAAAATAGTAGTATTTTATACTAATTAATTATATATATATTATTAAAGCCTAAGACCTTTAAAAACAATACTATATATACTTATAAAAGGAATAGATTTAAAGAATAGCTTTAGGTATATTAGGATTATTTTTACTCTAAAGTATATAATACTTTAGGCCTATTACTATAATTAATAAAGGAATACTTTAGTTATAGTATACTTACTAAGTTTAAAAAAATAAAGGTACTAGTATTTATTATTAATGTTCTTTTAGGTAAAGACTATACTAGAATAAGTATAGTAAATAATAGATTTAACGTTTTAAAGTTTAATAGTATTATACTTAAAAAGACTAGTAATAAAAATAGTTTACTATAATATAAAGTAATAATATATTAAATAAGTTACTATATAAAAAGAGGGGTTATAGTTATAGTAAGGATATTTAATAAACTATATTTACTTTTAATTTTTTTTATTACTAAAACTATACTCTTTTAAAAGTAGTTTACTTTTAATGTACTTAACTAATATAAACTAATAGCTTTAGTTTAATATACTTTATTATAGTTATAGTAGAAGTAAAAAAAGGTATTTTTACTATTATATAAGTTATTACTACTTTTATAAATAATTATAAAACTATTAATTTAAGTAAAGTTATTAAAATAGTTCTAAAGTTATTAAATTAAATTTATAAGTACTTTATTAATACTACTCTTAAAAGGGTTTAAAATAGTTTTATAATTAAACTTAGTAGTATTACTATAGTTTTTTAGTATATTAAAAGATATTATTATAGTAGTAGTATAATATTAAAAAGTAATATAATATTATTATAAATAGTGAAAATATTTACGCTAAACTAAGGTAGGAGGAGGATTTTTAATAGTTTAGATCCTATAGCTCTTATTAGTTAGAAAAGTGGGATACCTCCTAGATAGCTAGAAACTACCTCCTGGATAGTAAAACTCTTATAGATACTTAGTTTGTAAGATCTGAGAAAACGAAACTCGTTGACATAGTGGTCTTTCAGCCACTTCTTCTCCGCTTGGGTCAAGCCATCCGCGGTGATATGCTGCACAAAGGCGCCATCGTCGGCGGCCGTATCGCGGTAGCGTGAAGAGTCGTAAACGTAAAGTCGCCCCGGCGGTTCGGCCAGCTGGATGGCGTAAGGGTTCTCGCAAGGGCGGAAGTGCGCCAGCGGCGAGCCGTCGGAGCCGTAGAGACCAGGACTCACGCCTCCGACGCGGCGAGTCTCGACGATCACGCCATCCCAATGCGCGATGATGTTACAACTAGCGGTCGGGAGGTGGAGGACCCCGTCAAGTTTCAAGATATGCTGGCTTCCATCGTTCAGGAGGACCGGTAGCTCGACGGTCCCGCGCCCGACGGCCTTGATCCGGACCCCTGTGCTGACGGACTCAACCTCTGTCTCGACGTTCTCGTAGTTCGACGACAAGAACCAGTCCTTGTCTTTACACACGCTGTGACAGTTTCAGTGGCGCCTTGCTTCACGCGTTGAGAGCGATTACGTACCTCGTCCTCGCAGTTGTCGAAAAGACCCAGTCAGGGCAGAGCCACGTGGGGCAGCATTCATGCCGAGGTATAGCATTAATGAAAAACATATTCAGATACTAAACAGTGTTGCGGCCTGGTGTGCACGTCGCAGATAGGTGCCATGCAGAGGCGAATGGGTTAAACACGAAAGACAGAAAGGTCCAGGGGGCTGGCTAAAGCGCTGTAAGAGGGAAGACAAGTAGGGCACTAGAGAGAGGTAGGTCATAGCAAGTGGTCACATTAATATAGATCTGGAGCAGGTGAGACATTGACATTGACTGAAACAGGCAAGGGCATGAAACGGTTGGCTTTTATCGACTATAGTTCTGCAGGGAGAAACAGAAATTGCAATGA
Source organism: Colletotrichum brevisporum (assembly GCA_030770045.1). NCBI lineage: Eukaryota > Fungi > Ascomycota > Sordariomycetes > Glomerellales > Glomerellaceae > Colletotrichum > Colletotrichum brevisporum. Next base: position 8,229,165 of record JAUGSI010000001.1, on the reverse strand, counting down.
GAATGGGGTGTCCATGAAAACGTGGGGGCAGGAAAGATTTGTCTCCGAGTGTATCTGTAGTCTGCTTCTATCACCATGCATTGGGCTCGTATCGCATGCAATTACTTCATTATGTTCGTGTATTTGATCTGGGCATCCTTATCTCTCGGCCGTAATCACGAAAAAGAAAACATGCCCTGATGCATCCCTTCGTCTCCTCCCCCACCCCCTCCTCCGCCGCCGAGAAAGGTGCTCCAGTCCAGTTCGGTGAGCTGCTCGTCGCACCACCCGAACAGGTCCATCCCGCCGTCCGTCGTGGCAGACGGCGTTCGGATCGTCGACCCCGCGTTCGAGCCCCCCTCGACTTCGGCCGTAACTGCTTCGTACAGCGCAGCCACGATGTCTGGCGAGCGGTCCGAGGCCCGCATCCAGGGGCGCATCTCGGCGAAGAGCTCCAGGGCCTTGGTTAGGCTGGCGCACCAGGCGGGCAGGGCGGCTGGGACGGTGCTCTCGGGGGAGGAGCTCGTTGCTGTGGTGCTTATTGTTATCGAAGATGTCGACATGGCAGACGAGGGACGTCGTTGCGTCTGCTGTTGTTGTTGCTTCCTGGCAGACGAGGCGCGGTTCGTCTCGATGGCGACGGAGAGCAAGGGGACCATGCAGGCCTGGAAGAGGTACCACGCCGAGTTCCACACGTGGACGCGGTTGGGCGTCCAGTAGAGCGTGATGGCGTCGATGGCCTCAGAAGCAACCGCGCGGCACGTCTCGACGAGCGAGGCTTCGTCGGATGAAGCCGGCGGCGGTTCGGCGCCAGCCGCGGCTGCGCTCCCGCGCTTAGCACCGTGGTCGTGTGCGAGGTAGAGGAGGAAGCAGCGCGACAGGATTAGCCGCACGTTAAGATACCGATTCCGCATGAACTCGCGGGCCACCGTAAGCCGCGGTGGCGAGTTAGCTGGGTTTCTAAGGAACTCCGGTAGTGAGGCGTGCCAGTCCCTCAGCTCGCGGTCAAAGGCGAGCGCCTCGTGGGCGGAGAGGCGGGCCGGCTGGGCGAAGCGGTGCTGGATCCTGTCGCAGATGTGGCAGAAGCGGCAGCTCGCACGCAAGGACGCCGCCACGTGATCGTCCGGGGATAGCGGCGTCGGGAGGAGGGTGTCCATCGTGCTGGCGTCCCAGCGGCCACACGTCGGGCGGCCGAGGGTCATGCTCGCCCACGTGTCGAGGCAGAAGAGACTCCACCACGTCCGCCGACGGGTCTCGGTGCGGATGCTGTGGCTGCTGCCGCCGGGTTCCGAGCCGTGCTCCGTGGCGCGTTCTGCACGGTGGCTACGGACGGGCTCACGGTGCAAGCCAAGGGCGATGGCTACTCGGTGAGCGGCGCCCAGGACCGCGTAGGCCATATTGGGGGAATTTCGGTAGTGGAGGTAGTATCCGCCCAGCAGACACAGGGCTTGGAGGCCCTCCATGTTGCCCGAGCCGAGCGAGTCGAGGCCGAGGTGGGAGCGGGCCTGCTTGTAGTACTGGACGTGCAGGGTGTCGCTTCCGGAGGCGATGGAGCCGAGGGTGAAGACCATGTAGAGCAGCGCGAGCCATGATTCGTCGTGCCGGGATCCTGCGGCGTAAGTGCTGCGGAAGTCCTCTTCGTTGAGGATCGGGGTTATGGGATGGATGTGTTCGAAGTAGAACTCTATGCAGCGTTGCTCGCGCAGGGGGTTCGCTCCCGGGCTCGGGGTGCCGATGAGTGATAGCGGCGGAAGGGATTGCTGGTTGTGGAACTGAGGCAGAGACGACGACGACTCGGCGAGTGATTTGGCGCGCTGGGCAGTGTGCTCCTTGGCGGCTGGACAGAGACGGAAGATGGCGCGCAAGACGGCGCTCATAGAAGTGACGCCGAGGTATGAACGGCGATGCTGGTCCGTTGCGAGGCTGATGGCGTTGATATCGTCGCTGGCGCGGATGGTGGCAACAGGCTGGTGTGCTGCCGCAGACTCATCCCACCGCCTGTCGTTAGCGGGTTCTCCGTTCTCGGAGATCTGAGTCGAATCATCGGGGCCGTTGTCGTCGTCATCGTCCTCATCTGCTGCGGAGATACCAGTAGGAGATGGGTCTTGAGGGGCGGAAGTGATGTTGTAGAGTGAGTCCCGGGGTAGTAAGGCGAGTAGCTGGGGGCGAGTCCTGCCGATGAGATCCGCCAGGGGAATGTCGGGGAAGAGCTCGTAGAGAATGCGAGACTGGGCTTGGAGTTGCTCCGAGGCCTTTTCGAGGGTGCTTGGTGGCGTCAGTATCCATAGCCATGGCTTTTGGCGCGTGAGTCTCAGGTGAGATGAGACATGACATGAGTGACGTGTGAGACTTACCTTCTGCTCACGGCATGGCGCCGGCTCCGCTGCCGGTACTCGCAGGCCTCAGGGACCTTGTAGTACTGGCAACTGGCACACGGATGTCCGCCGTCGCATTTGACTTTGCGCCTCGTGCACTCCTGACACGACCGGTTGACCTTTCGGGCCGGGGCTGGAGAACCGGTGGCTGAACCCGCGGGGCTGCGGCTGTTGAAGGAGTGGAACATGGCGCCACGGAGTCGGAGATCGGATTCGGCGTCGGAGTCACGGTCACCGCGGCTGTGGTCGGTCACTGCTTTGGTTGTCGTCGGCACCTAGACGGCCCACGGCACGCAGATGCAGCAGCAGGAGGAGCATGAGCGCCCAATGGAGAGAGACACATTTGGGGGAGTAAAGGTGGTGCGGAGGCAGAAAGTTGGGGGAAAGGATGGACGGACGGGGGGAGACAGAGGTGGATAGGAGGAGGGAAATGTGGGTTGAAGGATGGAGCACGAGGAACCGACGTGGGAAATTTCAAGAGAATGTGACGCGGGGGAACATGGGGAAATTTGTGGAGACCACCACCTCTAATTCGACGGGGTTCAGGGGATCGGACCCCGCTCGGAGCCGGGGTCGCCGGGGGTGACCCGGGCGAGTCCGGCCAAGTCCGGATGAAGCCCCGCTTGTCGATGCAGTATCTTCTGTTTTTGATCGACGACTAATTGTATAGATATTCACATGTCTTCGACGCACTCTATGGGCATGCAGTGCAACTAAGTCACAGCTTTGCTCTGTATAATTCGCTCGCCTTCTCATCAGCCCCAACGTAGGTCCATCGAAGATTGGGCTCAACGGCACCAGATATCGTAACGACACGGCTCTGGCCCGGCACGACATCAAAACCGTTGTCGCTCAACTTCAGGCCTGTATACTCTTCAAAAACAAAACCCTTGACTGGACACTGCGCCGAAACCGTCACCTCGTTCCCGGACGGCGACATCTCGACGTTGACCCCACGGTCCGAGAAGTCCAGGTACTTGAGAGGCTGAGGCCAAGCCATGTCGCTCGCTACGACGCTGCCTTCGACAGCTATCGTTGCGTGGATGACAAAGGGCTCGTGTCTCAGATAATCAAGGGCCCGGGTGCCTTCTAACCCAGACGCGTCAACAGGACGGCTTCCTACTAGGCGCCCCTCGATCACTTCTGTAGTTCCGTTGGGCTGTGCGGAAACCACCCTGCTTATGGGTGGGTACAGCTCCTTACCGGACCGTACAGAGATGAAGCGAACGTCCAACCTCACAGCCACCTCCTCCAGACGGCTGCTGGCGATCCACACATCAAACGTGGTCTCTGTGAGCAACGTCGGGTCGGCGTGCCCCGACGTCCACTCGGGACAGCTCCTTGCGACACCCACGTCCAGAGGCGCCAAAGCCCGCGATATGGCATAGTACGCCGGCTTCTTGACCAAGTAGTAGTCGACCACGGCCCAAGACATCGTCGGCCAGCAGTCGTTGAGCTGCCAGACCAGAACGCCGCCGCACCGCCGCGGGCCTGCCCCCTTCCCCCACATTCTCCTCCATGACTTGTAGGCGAACCGCATCGTCTCCGCCTGGAGGACCTGCGTCAGGTGCGTAAAGGCAGGCAGGTCGTACTTGACGCGGAAGTTCTCGCAAAGGTATGTCTGCAGGCGCCGTTCGTGGTCGCCCGCCTTGTTCCTAAAGTCCATGAGCGCCGAGCCCGGGTACTGTTGGTTGGGATCGGTGATCACGCGGCGAGTGGTCTGTAGGTGCGGGTAAGCCTTCATCCCGAACTCGCTGACGAAACGACCTCCGAGCCGATCGCAGTCTTGGTAGCGGTTCATCTGTCCGTGCCAGACTGATGGGTCCGTTAGCTTCAGGGGAACAGGCAACATACATCACGCTTAAATCAAGGGATGAAGAAGGCGCTGGAGGATAAACTTACTGTTCCACTGATGGATGTCGCCCACTGTAGGATCCGACGTGTGCTTGCCGTCACCCCACGGACTACCCGGATGGTAGATCGCAGACGGATCCTCTTCGGCGAGGATCCTGGGCAGAAAGTCTTCGTAGATGTACCTCGCGGGGAAGTCCGACTTCAGCCAGGACTCGGGGTCCTTGTCTTCAGGAGCGTAGTGAAGCCTGTATCTCTCCTGAACCTGGTAGTCCTCGTTGTTGCCCGCCCAAATCACGACTGAAGGCCGTGACCTGAGCCGTCGGATGTTTTGCCTGGCTTCGAGCTCAACGTTGCGCAGGAAGGCCGGATAGGCTGGATAATTGCCACAGACGAAAGCGAAGTCGTGCCAAACCAGGATACCGTATCTGTCGCAGGCCTCGAAGAAGGCGTCGTCTTCGTAGATACCACCACCCCAGACCCTGATCATGACCTGGTTACCCTCGGCCATCAGTCGAATCCATTCAGAATACCTCTCGGGCGAAATCTGCGAAAGGAAGCTGTCTGCTGGGATCCAGCAGGACCCCCCAGCAAAAATGTCGATGCCGTTGACCCGGAAGTAGAAGGACTTGCCGAAGCCGTCAGGTTCCTGAATCAGCTCGGCGCGACGGAGACCAACGAGTTTCGAGATAGAGTCTAGCTTCGCATCTCCACGAATCACCTCGGCTGACAGCACGTATCTCGACTGGGCTCCGTAGCCAGCTGGGTGCCACAGCCTCGGGTCTTCGATCAGAAATGGGGCCTCTGCCAATCCGCGTGAATTGATCGAGCATGATTCTTGGAAGACATTCTTGCCGTCCAGCGACAGCGAGAGAACCGCCTGATCAGTTCCCGTGACAGCCCCATCAACCTGAGCGACCAAAGTACCAGAAAACGAGCCCAGATCCGAGGACAAGTCGTACCTGGCCCAGACATCATCAACCCTCGCAATGCACTGCTCCAGATACACCGGCCGCCAAGGCCCGGCTGTCATCAGGATGGGGCCCCAGTCCCAGCCCCAGTTGTACTGGGCTTTTCGGACCGGGATGCGGCCCTCCTCGGTCTGCCGGGCGAAGTGCTGGTGCTCCGGGTGTTGTCGCACGAGCTCACGACCGCGGTGGAGGGCGGAGCGGAAGACGATCTCGAGGGCGTTCTCCGCCCCGAGACGAATGGTTTCGGAGACGTCGATGCGGTGAGACAAGTGCATGTTGTCCGAGTCGAGGATTTGGGAGCCATTCAGGAGGACCGTGGCAAAAGTGTCCAGGCCCTCGAAGACTAAGAACGTTCTGATCCCATTGGACCGAGTGGGAGGTGAGACGAACTGAGTGCGGTAAACCCAATCTTTCTCTGCGATCCACTGCGCTGAGAGCTCGTTCAAGTCGACAAAGGGGTCCGGAATCCTGTTCAAACACTTAGTCTCCTCAACTCGACTTTTGTCTAGGTTGTCCGCGACTCACTTGTTGTTGGCCAGCAGGTCAAGGTGTACCTGAGAAGGCACCTTCTGAACGGGTAGCCATTCCTCTGAGCTCTGGTCGAGTTGCTTGAAACTCCAGCCATCGGCCAACTGTTGGCGTGTTCGATGCATGACTCCAAGACAATTCCGGCGTAAGAGAATGACGATGTTCGGGGCCGGTATCTCAAGTGACGACTCAAATCGACGACCTGCACCCTTTTCGGAACCAACCGGGCCAACGTGACATACGCGCCGCCTTATAATCACGAGATTTCGTTTCTCTCATCTCACGAAGCGGAGTGCGGATCACGCCGGCACGATGTGAAGCCGAAGACTTCGCACCTTTCGCGGTCGTAATAATACCACTACCCATCCCCTGCAAGCATTGCTGTCGCTGGCCCGAGGCACAGACAGGGATCGTGTTTCTTTGCAGGCGGGATTTCAAATTCCCAGACTCCAGATTCGGACGCGGAAATTTGAAGTCCCTCGCACCAAGTGGGCCGGGCCACCATCTCCAACTCCTGTGAAGGCGGGGAATCGTGCACTCCTCGCAGCATGGGTGAGGCCAGCTCCATCGCGGACCCGTTAACCCCCGTGTCGTGTCGTGGAGGATCTCGCGGCCAGCTTTTTTTTTGCGTGTGTTTTCTTTTATTGGCTCCGAGGAGGGAAGAAGATAGGAGGTGATTGACATACTCGTTCGCCATTTACAATGAGTCGGATATTGACTGCCGCCGAGGGTACGTGCCTCCCCTGAACAGTCACGAAGACAATTTTTACTTACCCCGGACTCAGTGCAGAAGCACAAGACACCCGAGAGCTGCTGGATCGCGCTCCATGGCAAAGTCTATGATGTGAGACAAAGAGAGAGATGAGACCTATCACGCTTCACGATGCTGGGGCGCTGGCTAGGACGAGATTGTTGACTTGGTTTCGTCAGATCACAGCCTTCCTGGCGACGCACCCAGGCGGCAAGGCCGTCCTCCTCAAGAACTCCGGCGGTGATGCCACGGAGGCGTTCGACTCTTTCCACCCCATAGAGATTATCGACGAGTACCTGCAGCCGGACCAGGTCCTCGGTGCCTTCGAGCCCAGCGCCGCAGAAGAACCGACGACGCCGTCAAGTAACGCCGTCGACGTGGTGGTGCCGGATGTCGTCCAAAAGGGGGCCAACGAGGCTGTGCCCCCCGTATCACACATTCTGAGCATCTCAGAGATGGAGCACTACGCGATGAAGAAACTCAGCCCAAAGGCAATATCCTATTACGCCTCCGGCACTGACGACGAGGTCACCAAGGTCGGCAACGGCACCATCTTCCGCTCCGTGCTCCTCCGGCCCCGAGTCTTCGTCGACTGCACGCGCTGCTCCCTCTGGACCTCGATCCTCGGCCTCCCCGTCGGGATGCCCATCTACGTCTCCCCAGCTGCCATGGCGAAACTAGCCCACCCGGTGGGAGAAGCCGGCATCGCCGCCGCGTGTTCCCGCTTCAACGCCCTCCAGATCATCAGCAAGAACGCCTCCATGTCGCCCTCGGCCATCGTCGCCGCCGGCCCGGACGCCGTCTTCGCCTGGCAGCTGTACGTCCTCAAGGACATCGCCGCGACAGAACGCACCCTCGCCCAGATCCGCGCGATCCCACAAATCAAATTCATCGTCCTGACGCTCGACGCGCCCTTCCCTGGCAAGCGCGAAGCCGACGAGCGGTTCAAGATGGCCGAGGTGGCCGGCGGCGCGCCGCCGCAGACCTGGGGCACCGAGTCCGGCCTCACGTGGCGCAAGACGCTGGCCTGGCTCGCGGAGCACACCTCCCTCCCGATCGTGCTCAAGGGAATCCAGACGCACGAGGACGCGTACGCGGCGACGCTGTTCCCGAGCGTCAAGGGCATCATCATCAGCAACCACGGCGGCCGGGCGCTCGACACGACCATGACGCCGCTGCAGGTGCTCCTCGAGATCCGCCGGTTCTGCCCCGAGGTGCTGAGCAAGGTCGACGTGCTCATCGACGGCGGCGTGCGGAGGGGCACCGACGTCGTCAAGGCCCTGGCCCTGGGCGCCAAGGGGGTTGGCATCGGCAGAGCCGCGCTGTACAGCTTGGCTGTTGGGGGCCAGGCAGGGGTCGAGAGGGCGCTGCAGAGTAGGTTGCATCGAATGACGCGCATTACTTTTCACTGACGACGTTCCTAGTTCTGGCGGATGAGACGGTCACCGCGATGAGGTTACTTGGAGTCGAACGTGTCGACCAACTCGGACCGAGACATGTCAGTTCTTCTCTTCATGCTAGGTGATTTTCAGCACGCAGTTACTGATGTCTTTGCTCTGCAGGTCAACACGGATGCCTTGACGTCCCGGCTTTACAGTGGCCCCTCGGGCTTGGAAGAGATTGATAGAGAATTAAGATCGAAGTTGTAGAGTAAATAATAGATTAGAAGCGTTGAAAAGCAATTTTTCCAGTAGCGAGACGGCATTGTGAAAGGCCGCGTAATCTGATCTCATTAACGGACAAAACCTGCAACAGTGTAACAAGGGAAACAAGTCTAGTTAGCTGGATGAGTTGGTCAATTTTACAAACATCACATGAGCTCCGTGATCATAGTTGTCATGTCATTCCAGATCATAGTCGTCATGTTATATTCAGAAGACCAATTTTCTCGTATCCAGCAGACGATAACATGAATGAGAGAAACAACAGGCAACAAGCGCATGAATTAGCAATGCTCCCCAACTTAGTCTAGACCTTAGCATAGTGGTGCCATAGGCCCATAATTCCCCTCATCTAAAAACGAAAATTCATATCCCCGTGTGGGACTCGACTCAGCAGCAAGTCAAGTCTCTGGGGGACGTGGATCTGGGGCCCCAGGCAATGTGCTTGCAGGGAACCGGCCGGGGAGCGGAAACGACCGGAGACAAAGTTCATCTCTTCTGGATTATTTAGATAAAGTCTTTTGCCCTCCCCTTACGCAACTTCTGAGTTCCGAGTATCGGTCTCAGACGCCGATAACGACAACAACATTCAACCCTAGTGTTCTTTTTCTTTCAGCCTTTCATTCTTCCCCGCGGTGATTAACCGCTCAATTCCGAATTGAGGGGGAAAGCAACAGACCAGTCTCGACAATGAATGCCAGAGCACCCAAGGATGACGAACCCGTCCTCAAGCAGGTGGACGATGCGGACACCGGCGCGGACACGTACGCGGCCATCATGGCGACGCAGAAGCCTGACCCGCGGGGGCCTGGCTACATCAAGCTGTACATCCTCGCCTCCATGGTCTTTCTGTGCTCAACGATGAACGGTAAGTGATGGTTGGGTTCCATGTCAAAACGCCCATTCTTACAAACATCAACAGGCTTCGACAGCTCTCTGATGGGCTCTATCAACGCACTGCCCAACTACACGTCCTACTTCGGCCTACCTAGCAACGGTAACGCAAGCACCGGCATCGTCTTTGCAATCTTCCAGGTAAGAGACCCTTTATCCTCAGCTGTCTACCGCAGTTGGCTAACCCTCGGTCCGCAAGGTCGGCCAAATGTGCGGCGCTCTCTTCATCTGGATGGCGGACTGGTACGGCCGCACCTGGCACATCTTCTTCGGCTGCCTGGGTGTCTGCGTCGGCACCATCGTGACCGCGCTGGCCACTGACCTGCCGACTTTTATCGGCGGTCGCTTTCTGCTGTCCTTCTTTGCGACGTGCGCGCACACCTCGGCGCCTCTGTACCTCGTCGAGATCTCGCCCGCCGCGTACCGCGGGACGATCGCTGGCATGTACAACACCTTCTACAACGTGGTAAGTTGAAAGCGAGTTCGATGCAGCCTTAAAGACAACAACACACAAGTGTTTTTCATGTGAAGAGGGCACATGTAGTTGAGAGATGTCAATGACGTTGTACCGGCACTAATACGCGAAACTACAGGGCTCAATCTTGGCAACTTCTGCCGTCTATGCCTGCCACCTCCACCTCGCCGACAAGGGCGACTTGGACTGGAGAATCCCCCTCTGGCTGCAGATGGTCTGCCCGGGACTCGTCTGCGTTCTGATCAAGTTCTTCCCCGAGTCACCACGATGGTACGTTTGCCAGATCAACATAGCAGCGCCACTCCTACTGAACTGACCTTCCAGGCTCGTCGCCAAGGACCGACACGAGGAGGCCAAGCACATCATTGCGACCTACCACACCAACGGCGACCCCAACCATCCTCTCGTCGATCTCCAGATGAAGGAGATGATCAGCTCCGTCGACCCGGCCCACGTACCGTCCTGGCGGGACCTATTTGACCTGAGGGTGCTGGTCGAGACGCGCTCCAGCCGCTACCGGCTGATGCTCAACGTCGCCTTCTCTTGGTTCGGGCAGTTTAGCGGAAACAACATCAGTAAGACAAACCCCATCATCCTCCCTACTTGACCATGAAAGCCAGAGTCGTGAACTGACCGTGACCCTCTGTAGTTTCCTACTACCTCCCCATCATGCTCTCGGGCGTCGGCATCACCGACACCAACACCAAGCTGATCCTTAACATCGTCTACTCCGTCATCGGCTGGGTCTTCTCCACCGCCGGCTCGCGCCTGCACGACATCGTCGGCCGCCGCAAGATGCTCATCACCACCACCGCCGGCATGACGGCCTGCCTGGCCATCGTCGCCGGATGCTCGGCCGGCTACACCGAGTACCACAACACGACCGCGTCGACCGTCAGCATCGTCTTCATCTTCGTCTTCGGCGCCGTCTTCTCCGCCGGCTTCACGCCCATGCAGCCCATCTACCCTGCCGAGGTCGTCAGCAACAAGATGCGCGCCAAGGCCATGGGCACCTTCAAGCTGACGGCCGGCGCGGCTGGTTTCCTGAATACGTTTGTCGGGCCGATTGCCCTTTCCAGCGTGAGTCAACCCGAACCTTTGACTTCAAAAATTGAGAGTAATGTGTCTAACTTGCCCGTGTCATTATCAGATTGGTTATTGGTTCTATGTGTTTTTCGTGGCGTGGGACAGTTTTGAAATCCTGTTCATGTACTTCTTCTTCGTCGAAACCAAGGGCTTCACCCTGGAGGAGCTGGACGACGTTTTCGAAGCCAAGAACCCTCGCAAGGCTTCGCTGGAGGCAAAGAAGAGACAAAAGCAGATAATGAGGGAAGGCGCCGCGGTAGCATAGTTGTATCGCCGCAAATTAGATTCCTACCCATTCGAATGAAGATACCACGGCACTTTTGATCATCTCCTGTGTCGTTCTTCTGCTTCTTCAATCTAGTCCGTAAAAAAGGCGGGTTGGCTGACCACCGAGTTGACCACCACGCCCACGTCCACGTAGAGCCATGCTGGTACGTCTGGAGGTCAGGGGTATTTTCGGGAATCCACGAGGCCAGCGGACGTAGTCTAGATCGACGATCGAGTCTCCGTCTTCTGGTTGGAAACCCTCGGGCGGCCATCTCCACTGCTCGGGTATCGATATGTATGTCTCGACGTAGCTCGCGTTACATGCCACGCCGTTGTAGACAGAGTCTAGGTCATTCCTAGCAGTTTCAATGGTGATACGCCGCCGGGAAGACTTTGTGTTGAACCAGTGTACGTGTTGCGGGACGTCTTGGACAAGAGGGTCGGTCCGGGGCCCGCGTTGGGTTATGTCGAGCCCCAGCTCCTCGGCTTTGCGTCCTAGGACCTCACGGTAATGAAAGTTGTGGCTGCGCTTGGCCTCGTTCAGGAGCTCAAAAGTCGGCTTGACAGGGTCGCCGCCGTCGTCTCCCGTGATGAGACTATCGAACAGCGCGCTGTTGTTTGAGAAGATGGCGGCGCGAGCGACGTCAGGCCGCATGTCGGGGATAAGCCGAGCGAGAGCTTCGTAAGTCGACGAGGAGGCAACATTGGGGTACCAAATTAGCTGGGGGTATTTCCCTTCAGGAGAAAGGACGTAGGATAGGTCGTTGTTCATGATCCCTCGCGCCGCTATAGCTTTGGGAATAGCGTCGTAATCGTCCTCGTAAAGCACTGGCTGACTTTTCCACCACTGCGCAAACATTGTGTTATGATCTGCAGGAAATGTCAGAAGGTGTAAAAAAGCGTCCTGTGAGATGAGAATGGAACTTACAAATCCCGCGGACAATGCAGGGAATTTCGTCTGGAAGCAGTCGAGGTCGCCGCAGACGATGGTATCTATCGATGTCGCCGCTATAAGCCGCCATGAGGATGAGCATGTTTTTGTGGCAAGTGGTCAGATCGGCCGGAAGAGTCTGGCAGAGCAGCTTGAGTGCCTCTTCTTCCACACCCTCAGGGGCTTTTGGGGCAACATAATAGCCCATGGTGGTCCTGTCCCCGTCTGCATCGAGATTCATATCCTCGGTGATGTTAAATTGACTGTGTACGTATCCAGGATTAGGGAGCATAGTCCAGGGGTCTGTCTCACAATCGTCGGACAAAGAATCTCCCTCTTCGTTATCCATGCGGCCAATCGGATAACCAATCGGCTGGGTCTCCAGAAGATATGGTCTTACGGCGGTATCGGCATTCAGCAACGAAGGCTTGGGCGATGTGATATTCATGGAGCGATTATAGTCGTCAAAGACTTTGTACCGACAGGGAGCGTCCATGATGAGGTTGAAGATCTCGAGACTACCGCTCTCGCGAGCTTCCTCGGCAATGGCAACCTCGGGCAAAATTTGATGGGCACATGCAAGTGCCTGGTAGAGCTCTGTGTGGCCGGCGACGGCACAGGCGCGAGCGGCTTGGTAGACCATGGCGGGGAAGCGACGGACAAGCTCCCGGAGGGTGTCTGCCGAGGGGAGGTCGGGATACCATATGCAGTAGGGCATCTCTTCGGGTCGTTCGGGATCCATGTCCGGAACCTGGTTGCTCATGATGGCTCTCGCGTTCAACGCACGAGTGAAGAGCGGTAGTGAGCCCCAGAGCACGGCTGCCGGCCCAAAGCAGAAGTCGGAATGGAACCTGATGCCGCGGACGACGCATAGGCGAGTGAGGTCTCGGCCAAGATGATGGGGCAGTAGTTTGCCCTTGGATGCGTCCACGGCATCCGAGTAGACGTATTTGCGAGATCGCAGGCGTTCATGTATGTCAGCTGAATCGACTTGGCTGGCCCCCATCTGGATAGGCGGCGATTGAGGCATGTTACTTTTTCTGTGGCGGAGTGTGTCTGAAGGTTGTAAAGTAGTGTATAGGTAGATTAAAAGAGGCGTGACGTTGGAAACGAGATGAGGTGGAAAGAAGCACCTTGCGTTGGTACTTGTCTGTTGGGTTATCAAGACATCTAACACGCAGTAGGTTTATGGAACTTTCAAATTGTGACTTCTTTTTCCAATTGACAAAGAGGATCATCCAAGGCACCTGGAACTGAACGGAGGCGAAGAGAATATTTATAGCAAGACATCAGGGGTGCCCAAGACGGGTAAATACAGTTGCAGGGTATAAGCGCGGGGTAAGAACAGCAGGCGGAAATGATTTTCGATAGAACTTGCCGCTCGAAAAGACACAAGTCATGCCAAGCTTGAGGCCAAACATGAATGATCACAGCTTGAGGCCAAATCTATGCACTTATACCAGTTCTGTGAACACCATTGGTTCTTGAAGGCTTGCTGTCCGATGTCTAGCTAGGAACTCCGACAGAATACTTTCCCCATCGACGACGTGATCTTTTCAAACTAGCCTAACTAGAACCTCGTCCCTGTTCTCGAACCAGGAAGCCCTCTCCAGTACAAACCACCCAACTCGTTTCCACTGCTCTCCGTCTTTCACCAACATCAAACCTTCACCGTCGAACATCTGCAAGCACCATACCTCGTCGCAGGCCTCTTCGGGCACGTCAAACATGCCGATGGCCACCACTTGCTCGTCCAGCTGCCGTTCCGACTGGCTGCTCTCGCTCTCCTCGGCACAGGCGAGCAACTTGCCGTGGCTTCGCGCCTTTGCCTTCGCAATGGACTTCCGCCACTTCCTTTCATTTGAAAGGTAGGCAACGACCTCGGTGTTCATAACTTTGGCCCGGAGGACCTGTCCCAGTAGCTGCAGCTCACAGAATGTCATGTGAAGCGTGTCAGCATCATAGTCCTCCTCTGCCGACCATCTGTCCCCCAACCCGGGCTTGATCTTGACGAACCCTGGCTCTTTGAACGATTTCGATTTTCTCTCGTTGTAAATTTGCTGCACGGGGCCCTCGATTGAGGCCCACGACCACGTCGGGGCTCGAACAACGGGCGGCGGAGCGAAGAAGGTAGGCTGCGGGCGGGTGACCGGGCTCTTGAAGAGCTTGTGCACGTGGACGTGGTATCGGGGCTTCCACATCAGGCCTCTCACGATGTCCTCCTCCCACAGCCCGGCGAGATACCGGGACCCCAGTATGTTTTGCGCCAGCTTGGCCACCGACGCTATCGCGGCGAAGACGTCGTACGGGTTGGACAGCTTCCGCGTCGTGAACTGGTTCAGACTGCCGTACCACTCCTTCAGCGTCGACTCTTTCTTGGCCTCCGGGCCGGCAGTCCAGTGAGAGAATCCCGGGAACAGGAACGACGGCGCGGCGTTTCCGTTCCGGTTCGTCCCGTCTTCCCACACCGTCCACATCCGGCAGTCGTACACGAGCTGCTCGCTCCCAAAGATGACAGACCGGTTCGACAGGTTCTGTTCCTGGAAGCACCACCCGCGCGTGGATACGGGTCCTACATCCTGCGAGCGCGCAATCCCGACGTACAAGACGTCTTTGCTGGATGGAGACAGCGGTATGGGAACGGGCGGGATCGAGCTGACGGTGTTGGGCGACAGAAAGCCGTGGCGAGAGTCCGCGGAGCGCGCGGCTACGAGAACCAGGGCTGCGTTGCCAAAGACCTGGCTCATGAGCCTCGACTCAACCGCCCAGTCTTCTGCATCTCCTTGAATGATGCAGAGGGCGTCGATCCAGATGTGCCTGATGCCGAGGCCGCGAGCAAACCAGATAGCCTCCTGGTGCGTCTTTGCCAGCTTCGACTCGTCGACTCCCGCGAGCAGCTCGTTCTTGGTGCCGTGTGTGAGCTTGAATGTGTCCGTTGCAGGACCCCAGCAGTACGAAAGGGCAATGTACGGCTCCTGCAGCCCGTTCGTGACCAGGAGACGCGGCGACCTGTCCGTGTCTAGCGTTATGACGCGCGTAGGCATCGTGCGAGAATTCGGCATGTTGCAAAGCTTGTGGCTGTCCCGGCACTCCTTCATTCGTTCCCGGATGATAGACAAAAGAACTCCCGGGTCGCTATCTATGCTGATGAAGCGGCCTGGATACAGAAGCGCAGCTGGAGATTGAGAGAGGCTGAGACGACACTGTCAGACTGCGAGGCTCATCGACACCAGAGATCGTGTCAGCTACTCACGCATAACACGACAGCCGGACGCTGCCTATGGGAGAACTACTCCTGTTCGTCTCATCCTGGCCTACATCCGGTTGAGGTCCTCCGCAGGTCAGCCAAATGCTGTCTCCCGTGCTCTCTTGGCCTGCAACAGACACCCGGGTCCCTGAACCGTGGGCGTATAGTTGCCCTCGTAGCCAAATACTCGGGTAGAACACGTCGTATTCCCTGTGAGACTCGGGCACCTCGTCATTCAGGAGCGCCGTGATGACGTCTCTGTGGCAGGTCCCCACGATCGCGGCGTAAGCGAGGGCACAGAATGCGCAGCGGGCCGCCGCGCTATCCCTAAGAGATCCGAGATTAGGATGGAAGCGGATGTCGGCGTCGAACAGCATCTCGACGGTGAGGTTGGAGCAGAAGCTACACGACGCCATGTTGTCTGCCTGGCCTGACTGCCTTGTTGATATCACTGGAAGCGCGTCGTTGAGAGTGCAACAAGCTTCTTGATGTTGTCAGTGGGGTGTGAAGGGTAGGAATCCTGGAAAGGCTGGGGTCCGCCGGATTTAAGCTGATGCTGCGCTGCACCTGCAGCTTGTTAGAGTTCTTGTCGTTCGTTGGTTGCTCCCTCAGTCCCACTTCGGCGATCCTTCTACTCGCCAAGCGGCAACCTAGCACACCTTCATGGCACGCAACTAACGATTAGTGTATTTTGGTCGTTGGGGAGGATCATTTCTTAGATCTGGTCACTGATCAAGTGATGCACTTTCTTACTGTTTTATCATTGGTGGCAATTGGAGCCATAAGCTTTCGAGAACTTTGGAGAGGTATTATGCCTCTTGGACAGTTGTTTAGCTTCATCTAGGGGTCGAAGTACACGCTGATAACGAGCCGGTGTGTTAACGATGTGGCGACTCTCAATTTGGATTGGCGACAAAGAAGAAAGAATTTAGCCGCGAAATCAAGTTCTCAACCGTCTTTTGCCATTGGTGTTTGTTGCATAGGTATGTAGATACGAACCGTAGATATATACTCCATCTAGGTAGCAACCAGCCGGACCAAAGTACCTAACAAGCGACCTCTCCATAAGTAGATGCGAAGTTGTGTTACTACTCATCTCAAGAACTGCGCTGCTGCTGTATCATTTGTCTACAATTAATCTCAGTATAAGAAGCGAAGTCAGCATTTGACTACCATATTCTTCGAACTTCTGGTGATTAATCAGGCTTCTTCCGTGTGATCTGTGACTGTCTTGCGATATTGGACTGGCCATGTCGTATTGTTCCATTGGATGCCCAGGTCCCCGCCTAGTGGGTCGGGTCACATTGGATTATATAAGCTGGAAATTTGAATGAGCATCCGTGCCCGCTGATAAGATAAGCAACCCAGGCCAGACCCGCCCCTCCAGATTTTTTTTCGGCTTGGTCGAGTTTGGCTCGAATTGCCATTGCAGGATTCGAGCAAGCGTCCTTCACATATCCTCGCCGCGACGACAAACCAACACCACCATGAAGAGAAAGCACACCGAAGAGCCCGCCGCCAAGGTTGAAGGCGAAAAGCGCGCAAAGACCGAGCAGCCCGCCGCCGAACTTTCCTTCGCCGATCTTGGCCTCGACACCCGCCTGGTTCGGGCTGTCGCCGCCGAGAGCTTCAAGGAGCCGACGCCGGTGCAGCAGAAGGCCATTCCTCTGGCCCTGGACGGCAAAGATGTCGTCGCAAAGGCCCCTTGCGGCTCTGGAAAGACCGCTGCCTACGTTCTGCCGGTGCTCTCCAGCATCTTGAAGCGCAAGACGGTTCGTCGCCCTGTCGATTTTCGTCATTTGCCTCCATGCTAATTGCCCATCTCGCAGACCGATTCCTCCCCTGCCACGACCGCTCTCATTCTCGTCCCGACCCGCGAGCTCGCCGATCAGGTCCTCAAAGCGATCGAGCAGTTCTCGGCCTACTGCGCAAAGGACATCAACGCCATCAAGCTCGTCGACAAGATCTCCGACGCCGTCCAGCGTTCCCTCCTGTCCAACTTCCCCGACGTCGTCATCTCTACCCCGGCCACCGCGTGGCGCAACATCCTCTCCGATGCTCTGTCTCTCGAAAAGATTTCCTGCCTCGTGCTGGACGAGGCCGATCTTATTCTGTCATACGGCTACAACGAAGACCTGGAGAACATTGCGCGAAAACTCCCCAAGGGCGTCCAGCTCGTGATGATGAGCGCGACGCTCTCCACCGACGTGACCTCGCTGCAGGGCATCTTCAACAAGAAACCGACGGTGCTGGACCTCGATGACGAGGAGACGGAGGCAGACAACCTTTCTCAGTTCGTCGTCAGCTGCGGAGAGGATGAGAAGTTCCTTCTGGCCTTCATCATCTTCAAGCTGAAGCTGGTGAAGGGCAAGTGCCTGATCTTCGTCAACGATGTCGACCGCTCATACCGTCTGAAGCTGTTCCTCGAGCAGTTCCAGGTCCGAAGCTGTATCTTGAACTCGGAATTGCCCGTCACTTCCCGCGCACACGTCCTCGAGGAATTCAACCGTGGCGTGTACGACATCATCATCGCATCGGACGAGAAGAGCGCGATGGGCGCTGAGGAGAAGGACGAGGATGATGAGACCGAGGAGAAGAAGGAGACGAAAGAGGAAAACAAAAAGGAGGATGGCCAAAAGTCCAAGAAGAAGAGGAAGTCGTCGAAGCGGGACGACGAGTTTGGCGTTTCTCGAGGTATCGACTTCAAGAACGTCGCGGCGGTGGTCAACTTCGATCTGCCCACATCAGCATCATCATACACCCACCGCATCGGTCGCACAGCACGTGCCGGCAGGACAGGCATGGCGCTCTCCTTCTACGTGCCCAAAGAGCTGTACCGCAAGCATCTGCCGACGAGCATCGAGACGGCCGAGAACGACGAGAAGGTGTTGGCGAAGATCAAGAGGAAGCAGGCGAAGCTGGGCAAGGAGGTGAAGCCGTACAACTTCAAGAAGGAGCACCTGGACGCCTTCCGCTACCGTCTGGACGACGCCCTGAGAGCCGTCACGAAGGTGGCCGTTCGCGAGGCGCGTATGAGAGAGCTGAAGCAAGAACTGCTCAAGAGCGAAAAGCTCAAGAGGTAAGGCTTCCGCGCAAGAACTTCCTTCGACTGATGCTAACCCGTTGCATAGATACTTCGAGGAGAACCCCACAGAACTGCAGCACCTTCGCCACGATGGAGAGCTCAGGACAGCGAGACAGCAGCCCCATTTGAAGCATATACCCGATTACCTGCTTCCCAAGGAGGGCAAGGAGTCGTTAACGACGAGTTCCACCGGCATGGTTCCCTTCAGGAAAGTCGGCGGCAAACTGAGGAATAAGAAGGGCAGGATGGGCAAAGGTAGAAAGGTGGGAACAAGGAAAGTCAACCCCCTCAAGACTTTCAAAGCACGGAGGAAATAAGTCTAGGTCTTGATCGCGGCCCGGAGTGCCAAATTGTAGATTTCTAATAGAGACCTTCTGTCTAAATTTTCCGTCAACGCCGTCCCTGCTTCCATGTTTTCTAGCTCGTCACCTGCAACACCTGCGCGGCCACCGACTGGCACAGCAGCGTCAAGCTCTGGTCCTTCAGGATGTTGAACACCGCCACCTCCGTGCTCAGGTTCTTCATGAACCAGTACCTCACCTCCACAGCTATCAGCGAGTCGACCCCCAGGACGTACGCCGGCTTCCTTACGTCCAGGTTGTCGGCCGGCACGGACAGCGAGCTCGCCAGCTTCTGCAGCAGACCCTGAACGATCACCTCCCCGGCCTCCTCCACGCTCCCGGCCGCCTTCGTCAGGCCGAGGTAGTCTACCTGCGCAGCGGTCGCAGCGCCGCTGCCATCGCCCGCACCGCCCCCGCTCTCCTCCGACTTGCCGATATGAACGAGGTTGTTGAACAGCGGCTTGCTCCCCCACGCGGCCGCGCCGCTCTGCGTCATGCGCCAGAAGGCCCGCGGGCTGTCCCTCAGCACCACGACCTGCGCCGCCCCCGGCGCCGAGCAGTCGTACGACGGGTCGCAGACGGCATCGAGAACGGCGGCCAGCTGGTCCTGCGAGACGGCCGCGTGGCCCGCCTGGTACATGGCCCTGACGACATCGCAGTTCTCCGCCGCCCAGCCTTCCTCGGCGACCAGGGGGAGGTTGACCGACACGCCCTTGAGACCCGCGGCGGCGCGGTGACGGGCGAGGCCGTCTTGGTAGGTGTTGCCTGCGGCGTAATTGGACTGGCCGCGGGAGCCGGAGATGCCGCTGAAGGAGGATAGGCAGACGAAGAAGTCCAAGTCCTTGGGGAGGACGGTGTGGAGGTTCCAGGACCCGGTGGTCTTTGGGGCCAGGGCTGCGTGGAAGGCTTCGCTGGACATGTTTTCGAAGAGGTCGTCCTGGAAAGAGTGAGTTGATGACCCACGACCGTTCTTTTGGAGAGGGAAGACTCACATGTAGTACCATGGCGGCTTGGATACAACCCCGAATGGGAGGTAGTTCCTTTGCCTTGAGACCCTCGATAGTTTGCTCGAGGGCCTGCCGGTTCGACGGATCACATGCAGGCGCCTCAATTCTCGCATCTAGAGACTCCATCTCTTGGATGAATTCGCCTGCCGTTGGGTTGGCGGCGCCTCGCCTGGAAAGGAGGAGGAAATTGCGAGCACCGCGGTCAATCATCCAACGGACGATTCTGCGGCCGAGACCGCCGAGGCCACCGGAGATAACATACGTCGCCCCTGCCTCAAAGTTATAAGAGGGCCGGAGAACCGGAAGGTACTACAAACGTTAGCCTACTGTCTATACTCTTTCAGGATTATTGCAAACGAGGCCATAGCAGGATAGGTGTTGAAGCCACAATACTTGGGAAGAGAAAAGGGCAGTGAGAGATTTCAAGAAGAAACTTTGCTCACCTGGATGCTGTCACCTGGCGTTTCAAAGTCAATGATGGCCTTTCCGGTATTCTTGCCGCCCTGCAGGAATCTCATGGCGTCTTCCAGCTTTGAGGCAGGGAACAGGTGCAGAGGCCGGGACTCATGCAACTCCGGGTGCTTCGAGAAGAGGTCCATGACGTGAACCGTTATCTTCTTGAACACCGGCTTGGCCTCATCATGCAGCACAGCTTCATCAACAGCGGCAAATGTTACGTTCTTAGTGAACGGGCCCATTGGCAGGGTGGAGTTGTTGATGATATCCGCCTTGCCGATATCGACGAAGCGTCCACAGGGGGCAATACATTCCCATGTGTGCTGGAGGAGCTCACCTCCGAGCGAGTTGAGGATAACATCGACGCCCCTGCCGTTGGTCGCTAGCTTGACGTCCGTCTCAAAAGAGGCGTCGCGGCTTGAGAAGATCCTCTCATCAGGAATACCGTAGAGGTCCTTGACGAGGTTCCTCTTGGACTGGCTCCCAACCGTGACGAAGATCTCGGCACCGACGAGCTTGGCGATCTGGATTGCAGACTGTCCCACGCCCCCGGCCCCAGCATGGATGAGCACCGTCTCACCCTTCTCAAGCCTCGCCGTGTGTAACAGCGAGTACACCGCCGTCGTGTACACCGCCGGGAGCGACGCGGCGGTAGTGTAAGCCATCTCGTCGGGGATCTTCTGCGCCTGGAGCTCCGAGCAGCGTACGTACGTCCCGAAGGCCCCGCCGTCCGCGGAGCAGAACATGACGCGCTCGCCGACCGAGAAGCTGCTCCCAGCGGCAGTCTTCGACACAATCCCGGCCCCGTCAAAGCCGAAGCCGTTGCCGGGGATCTGACCGAGGGCGATCATCACGTCCTTGAAATTGAGGCTAGAGGCCTTGATCTCTATTTCGATGTCGCCTTCAGCGGCGACGAGGACTGAGTATCCTCCGCGTAGAAGAGCGTGTCCAGTAGACCGGGAGTGCCGATCGTGACGTTGAAGTGCGGCTTTGGCGACTGACCTGTGGTGTAGGTCTGGAAGTCTGGCTTCTCTGTTCTCGAGCGGACGACGTCGTTGAGTCGGCCGTTGGGGACGATTCGGGGGATGTGGATGACGCCGTTCTGTTCGACGAATTCAGACTCTGAATGCACCCCTGAATGGGACAGCCGCCCGAGGACTCTTGCTATTGCATCGACTCTGCTGGCAACATTTTGGCTGGGCTCGAGGTTGAGTGTGATGAAGGCCTGGTCGCCCCTTTCGGAACAGACTGTGCGTCCTAAACCGACAGAGGTTTGGGAATCGGGCGAGTCACCGTTACCGGTAACCCAGATCAGGCGTCCCGAGCTCAAGCTGATCTTCTTGATCCCCTCAAGACTCGCGTCGTCGACCTTGTCAAGCAACGGCTTCTCAAGTTCGAGCAGAGATACGACAGTTGCAGATGCCAGGTTCAAGCTCTTGGCATCAGCTAGAGAGACCGCCTCAGTCACTGCCGTGGGGTCCCTTTTCCTCAGACTCTCCTCTAACTCAACAGAAACAGCCGAATGACCGGAATCTCTGACAATGTAGACCGTCTCGAGCTGAGATCTGCCAACTGAAGGGCCCTCGTCCTGTGCAGTCGCAACTAGTACGGACAGCCTATGGTGCGGTTTCTGCTCGTGGTCCCGGAATGCCATGTCAAGACCGCTAAACCCGCACTGGGGCAAGAGGTCAGCCCACTGCCTCTCAGTCAACAGCGGTCCCTGGTCCGGATGGCTCTCCGGGTCGCCGCCCGAGCTCGGCGGAGGCCGCAGCCACCAGCCGGGAAGCAGCCCAAACACGAACGCGTCGCGGACGTTGTCGACGTTGACGATCTCGGCCATCATTAGCTTGCCGCCGGGCTTCAGCAACTTCTTGACGTTCCGCAGGGTCCGGTGCATGTCGCTCGTGGCGTGGAGCACGTTGCCCGCCACCACGACGTCGTAGCTGCCGGGCTCGAACCCTTGCTCGGACGGGTCAAACTCAACGTCGAGCTTCTGTAACTTCATGCGGCCGGCGTGCTGACTGAAGCGCTCCTTTGCATGCTCGAAGAAGCCGGGCGAGATGTCCGTGTAAGCGTACTCGGCAAACCTGGCGGTTTCAGTCAGCAAATGCCGTTTCTATAAGTAGCAGAGCACTCAAGGGATTCATTTCTGGGAAACCTACTTGACCGAGCTCTGTCCCTCGCCGGCGTCTGTGCTCAAGGCCGAGAGGATGTGAGCCGACGAGCTACCTGTGCCGGCGCCGACTTCGAGAACCCTTAGGTCTGGGTTCTGGTGGGCGAGGAGACTCATGTAAGCCCCAATCTTCTGGTAGCTGACGGTGAACATTGCCGAATGGTAGAAGCCTGGGTTCTCAAAATCAGTATTGGCGCGGAGAAGACCCTTTGAAATGAGTTATCGAACTTACCGTCAGCCAGCTTCCCTTCAAATATGGTCTGCAGCGCGTTGGATTTCCCAGTCAAGATGTCGCTCAGGTTCTCGCCGACCTTGTTGACGAGACGTTGGGAAGGCTCCGAGTCTGCATCTCTCAAAACGTCCGCGATATCGAGGTTTGCGTGCCCGCGGGACTCCAGCGAGTATCTGTGTCTGTCTGCCGCTACTCTTTGCATCCATGAGATGTACCTCTGCAGATGGCTTTGGCTTTCGTCGAAACGAAGGCTGGTCAAGTCAAGCTCCCGGATCGCTGTCTCGATATAATGTAGTGCAATCGCATCACCTCGGTCGACGATCTCGGTCGATGGCGCTTCAAGCTTAACAAAGTCGATCTGCAGCAGCCTGGCGGTCTCTTCCGGGTTCAGGAGGGCGAGGTCGGGCTTGAGATCCATCTTGTAACACAACTTGTTGGTGCCCTCCTCGGCGTCCGCCAACGACAGGCTTGTGATGGCGGTTCCACGCTCGCCTTCCACGGCGAACACAGGCTCCTGGGTGTCTGCAAGCAGGGCCACCGTTGAGTACTCGGCCTCCCTGAATCCGCGGAAGGTCTCGTGGGAGCTCGCCGCCAGCCAAGGGTTGCCCGGAGCCGTGAACAGCTTTTGGGAGATCCACATCTCCTTCACGTGGGAGAACATCATCGTCGGAACCTTCTTCCAGCTCCCATGGCTGAGGGCGACGATCTGCAGCTGGACCAGCGCGTCGAGAGTCGTCGGGTGGATGACGCAGGGGTCCTCGGCGGCGTAGGGCATCTTGTCTGCGTACTCCCTCAGGGGCAGCGTTGCCGCCGCGCGGCCCGTCTTGCTGTAGGTGATGTCGTGCAGTTGTCTAAAGTACGGCCCGTACTCAAACCCGCACTTGTGCAGGTTGTCGTAGAACTGTTCGTGGTGGACTGACTGGCGGCACTCGCCAAGTGCATCTTGATGCGTCCTACGCAGGGCGGCGTTGCGTGCGGTGATTCGAGCCCTCGTGCGCGGTGAGTCCTCCATCTCGAGCTCGACCTTGATGCTGCCGTAGGCGCACTCGGTACACTCGTTGCCATTCATGCAAAAGATGCGCCAGTCGTACCAGGATTGGCCCGAGTTGTGCGTGACGGAGCGGCGCGGCCGCATGTGGATCTGGGCCTCGACGCCATGCTCCGACTCGTTCACGTTGATGGCACGCAGGAAGCGGATGTTCTTGAGACGATAGCTGCTAATCTGATGAGCGACGTCGGCGGAGAGCTGGCGCGCTGCTTCGAGAGCCATGACAATCATGCCGCTGCCAGGGTAGATGGGAGAGCCGTTGAGCTGACAACAAAAGATTAGTGAAACTGAATCATATGTGACAGAGACTGAATTTTTGATGACTTACGGCGTGGTCCACGATCCAGGGGTTCTCTTTGAATTTGATGAAGTGTCTCCAAGAAGCCTCCGACGGGTTCCAGTCCCTGGCACGGATGCCGAGCAGTTGATGACGTCGATACGGACGGAAGCTCTGGTTGTGGCTCAACCTGCTCTCGACCCAGTACCTCTTGGCTCGACTAAAGGGGTACTGCGGGAGGTCTACAAGCATATGGGGCTTGTTGTGGACGTGAACAGACGCAGAATTGACTGTGCCGAGATCGACTCCCACCCCGCAAGTCCAGAGCAGGCCAACCGTCTCCAGGAGCGACGCGGTGTCGTTCATGTTGGCCTTCAACGCGGAAGCGAAGATCCACTGGTCCTTTCTGAGCAAGCCGGACAGCGTATCCTCGGTCGGCCGTTGCAAGGCAGCTTGTGGACCAATTTCAGCCAGGAGGTGGAGGACCTGACTCGACGTTCTCTTGAGATCACCGCCAGTTATCATCGTCTTCAATGCCTCCGAGAAACGGACAGACGACGTCAAGTTGTTGACCCAATACGAAGGCTCTCGAAGCTCCTGGAGAGTGATAGGGCCGCCAGTCACCGACGAGAAGATTGCCGTTCTGGGCGCAGTGATGTCCTTGAGGTTCGGTGCTAACGGTCCCTTGATGTCTCGAATCAGGCTACGGTACTCTTCGGCTACGGGATCCATGAACTTGGAGTGGTAGGCGATATCAACAGCTAACTTCCAAGCAAAGATCTTCTTGTCGTCAAGAACCTTCCAGAGCTCGTCGATCTGCTTTCTTGATCCGGTCAGCGTGACGTTGGCGGGACTGTTAATGCATCCGATGGTGACGGAAGGTTTGTCGGTCAGGTACGCAGCGACTTTTTCTTCACCAAGACCGACGGACATCATCGTCGTGGGCTCCTTGGAGGTCATGGCCAGAGCCTTGGTGGCGACAACTCCACGGTAGTGCGCGATCTTCCACGCGCTCTCGCGGGTGATGGCTCCCGCGCAGAAGGCCGCGGCGATCTCCCCAGAGGAGTGACCACAGACTGCCGAAGGATAGACGCCCCAGCTTCGAAGAAGCTCGACGAGAGCAACCTGAATACAGATGCAGAGGGGTTGAGCTAGAGACGGGTGGTTGAGCCTGGTGTCTTCCGATGGTTTTTGTAGTTCATCTGCGGAGCAACCTGTTAGTCGTGGGTTTCCTGGCGTATATGCACCGGGAACTCTTACCCCAAACACTCCAGTTGCATCCCAAATACGCCAGGTAGGTGTCGCAGTCATCCAGGCTCTTCTTAAAAACCGGGTACTGAACAAGACCCAGCCCCATTCTGGCCCATTGAGCTCCCTGTCCGGTGAACACGAACTTTAGTTCAGCTGCTTTGGAGCTTCGGATTCGTTCCATGAGCCTGGTGCACCATTCGGCGGGAGATTCTTCCATATTGGAGACAACAGAAAACGTTCTCCATGGAAGGTGTGTTCTTCTGACGGATAGGGTGTGGAGCAAGTTGTTAAGGTAGCCGGGAGTTTTGCTGCTCGCAGGGAGAGCTCCGATGTAAGTCTCAAAGTCAGCTGCCAGTCGTTTTGGGCCATCTTCGTCAGCAGCAGAAAGTACCAGAAGTCCTTGGTAGATATCGGCTTCAGTGTGATGGGTATATCCGTTGGTGTGCCCGTTGGTGTGCCCGTTCGTGTTTCCATTGGCATGATCGTTCAGGGATTCTGATGAGCCTTTGGGAATCTCGGGAAGGTCGACAGTCCGGTGCAAGCCTTTCAACCCTCTGAGTCGCAAATAGTTACAGGCGTCCTCGATGACAACATGGGCGTTGGCGCCACCATACCCAAAGGAACTTACAGAGGCCCGTCGAAGTCCCTTGGTTGGCCATGTGGTTGCTTTCGTGGGGAACTTTTTGTTATGCGTCAGTGTCTTCTTCGGACGTAAGAGGAGTAGAGAAAGTCTTCGTACCTCGATCCGAAGGCTCTTGGTGTCAATGGCAGGATTGACCTCCTTCACCCAGATATTGGGCGGTATGACGCCTTGTTCCAGGACGATAATGGCTTTCAAAATGCCGGCAAGGCCGCTGGCGCCTTCCAGATGGCCGATGTTGGACTTGACGGACCCGACGTAGAGCGGCCGTGAAGCTTCTCTGTGGTCGCGGAACACCTGGCCGATTGCACTTGCCTCGATGGGGTCCCCCACGATTGTTCCTAGTTGATGTTAGCCTAGTTCGATCGAAGTAATTGGGACTCGCCAAAGACTTGCCTGTGCCATGGGCCTCGACGTAGTCTGTGGTCGAAAAGTCGAGACCGCCTCTCTCATAGGTTCTGCGGATCAGCTGCACCTGGGCCGTCGAGCTTGGTTGCGTAATACTGGGCGTTCTTCCGTCTTGGTTGGCACCGGTAGCCCTGACAACGGCCCGAATCGTATCGCCATCTTTGAGGGCCTGGGAAAGCTTCTTCAGAAGAACAAAGCCGAATCCTTCCCCCCTTGCGTACCCGTTGGCCCGGGAGTCAAAGCTGTAAGAGCGCCCGTCGGCGGACAGAAAACCGGCGTTGCTCAACGGGATACTCATTGTCTCAGGAGTAAGATACGTATTCGAACCACAGACAAGACTCATCTCGGACTCGTCCGAAAGTAAACTCTGACATGCCAAGTGAAATGCGTACAGCCCACTCGAGCAGGCCGTGTCGACCGTCAGTGAAAGGCCGCGGAGGTCGAAGAAATGACTGATCCTGTTGGAAAGCAGAGAGTAGCCGCTTGCTGTGGCTTGGTATCAAGACTGGAACTCGGGGTCGCGGAAGAATATCGCGTCGAAGTCACGCCCGCACGTTGCTGCATAGACTGATGTGTTGGAGCATGCCAACTTGCTCATGGGAATTCCAGCTGGAGCATTTGTCAGCTTGGCATTCTTCCTTTTGCTTGATGAAAGGGCTTACCATTTTCAAAGACACGATAGGCGCCCTCCAGAAGCCCGCGTTGCTGTGCATCGAGAATCGACGCTTCAGCCGGAGACATGCTAAAGAAGGGAGCATCAAAGTCTCGGGGGTCTTCTGTCATGAAGTGCGCTTCCGTAAATCTGATCTACTCGTTGGGGCTGATTAGCCGAGAAACATCGTAAATAGGTAGGTCACAACTTACACTATCCATGCGGTTGGGATCCGGGTGATGGAATGCTTAGTCCAGCAACGATATTAGCTTCGCTCGACTAACAGCGGCAATCAGCCTTAATGGGACGAACTCACCGTCGATGTTGAAGCGGTCCGTTGGCACACGCCCAGCTGCAGATCGGCCCTCATGGAGCATCTTCCAAAAAGATTCCGGGGTGATTGCGTCACCGGGAAACTTCAGATTGATGCCCACGACGGCAATGGGCTCGATCTTGTCTGCCTCCATATTGTCTAGTGAGAGGTTATCTTGCTCGAGAGAGTGTGAGATGAAGGGCGTCTTGTTGCAACTACTAGCAGCACGAATGGGACGAACTCAAAATTTAAAGAATGAAAGAGCGGAATTCCTGCCCGAGATCTGCCCCTTTCGCGGTGTCCGAGTGTTGGTTTATGCAGGGTAAACAAATAGCAATTAATTACAAACGTAAGGGTTAGTAATTAAGGTTAAAGATAAATAGATTATAAGCCTTCCTAGTAAAGGCTTAAGATACCTATATAATAGTAAAGCTAGGTCCATACTCTATTATATAGTTATTAACTACTTAAAGCTATAACTAATACTAATATAGTTATTTCTATACTAGTAATTTTTTTATAGCTTAAAGCTTTATATATAAGTACCTTAAACTATCTATTCTTTTAAATTAAGGGTTTATTAAAAAAAGCCTAAAAATAATATTTTTAAGCTTTTTAATTAATTTCTTTTTAATTAGTTTTTTTAAAACTAAATAGCTTTATTTTTAATAAAATTATAGACTCTAGTTAGAGGTTTTGCTACTATTATAAATACTACTATTTCTTTATATTTCCTAGTACTCTTAACCCTTTTATTAAATATATAAATCTCTTTAGCCTAAATACCTTTTTTTTATCCTCCTTTTATTACCCAGCCTTTTATTTTAATTATAGTTTTATTTATTAAAATAAAGCTCTTAAAAATATAGTTTAGTTTTATCTTTATAAAACTATTAGTAATATTACTATTTTTAGTAATTTATTATATCTCTTAAAGCTCTTAGTACTTATATAATTACTTTAATACTATAATATTAATTATTAATTATTTTATTTAGTAGTACTTAGTTTAATAAAGTACTTATAAAATAAATAGGAGTTAGTATATATAATAAATAGGATTAGGGGAATGTTTAGGTCATTAGTAATAAGCTTAAGGGTAGTTATAATAGTATAAACTATATTAATACTAGTAGTTATAGTATAAATTTCTAAAGTAAGGATACTTTTTATAATTTACTTACTTTTTTATTGAGCTATAGTAAATAACGTTACTATAAATCTTAAGTATATTATTATTAATAAATTAATTTTCTATAAAAACAATAATAAATTCTAACTATAATACAAGGTTTATATTATTAATAAATAATCTATCTATAAAAACAAAAAGCTTACTCTTTTTAAGGTTAAAAGGAACGTATTTTAATCTTTAGTACTAGTTATTTATTTACTAATATAATTACTTATTAAGGGTAGTAATATCTTTATTTATAGGTTCTTAATATTAAACTACTATAAAGAAGTTATATAATACCTTAGCTTTATAAATTAATATAATATACACTCTTTAGGCGCGCTATTAAACGTATTAAGTCTTTTAATTCTTATTAAGCTTACTAATTATAAACTTTTTACCTTAGCCCTTTTAATAAAAAGCAAGGGATTCACTTTCTAGTATTAGAATACTACTATTAAATATTAGTAGCTTTTTTAGAATTAAGAATATCTTTACTTTAACTATAAAGTTTACTTTTTTAAACTTTAATATATTATAAATTAAAAATTTATTTATTAAAAAACTAAGGGTATTATTTATTTATATTCTAACTAGAATAAAGTCCGGGTTATTAATTAATAATATTAAAAGACATAGGTTATATATTAATATACGTATTTTAAGCTTTTCTTTATAGTATTAATAGTATATTACCTACTAGTATATTCCAGCCTCTAAAATACTATAAAAAGGCCTTTTAATAACTATAATAGTATTATTTAAATACTAGTTATAAATTTAAGTTAAAAGGTACACAAGGATCGTTTAATTAAACCAAAAATTACGTATATACTTATATAATATCTTAAAGCTATAGCTTTATACTAGTCTATATAAGGGTTAGAATAAGCACTAAAATTAACTATTAACTAGATTTTTAAATTATAAAGAACTATATTAAAATCACAACCTTTCCATTCTCAATATAGCCTTATATAACAAAGCAGGACTTCTTATAAAACTAATCTATTATTTTTACTTTAATTTTATTAATAATACAAAATTTAAATATTTTAAACCCACTATAAACCTTAGGGTTAAATAAAATAATATTAAAGATATTACAGTCTTATAAGGCTAAAATCTCTTCCTCTATTAACCTTTAAAACAGCTCCCCTAGGGTAATAATAGTCCCCTACTTTTTTAACTTAATAATAAAAGTAAAATTAGCCTTTTCTTTAGTTAAAATAAGTATTATAGCTAGGGTCTTTTATAGTTAGTCTTATTATTATTTTAAAGCTCCTACTAGTACTAAGTCTTTAGTAAAAAAAAGACTCTATATTAATAATAATTGTATTAAAAATCTCCTTAACTTTGTTTTTATATTTAGCTCTACCCTTAGCCTTGTACTTAATTATTATAGAGTCTTTTAGTAAGAAAGGGATTTTAAAACCTATATTATTAATATTTTATAGTATAACTTAATAACTATTAATTAAAAGAACCTTAGGCCTTAAAAGAGGGTAAGTATATATTCTTTATTATTTATTCAAACTAATTAATAAAAACCTTATTAACCACCTTTTCTATACTATATTTAAACTATTAATTAAAGTAAAAGTCTTAAGGTTTTAAGTATTTTTAGCCTATTATATATATTAAGGGCACTATTAACTTTATACTATATATAAAAGTAGTAAATCTCCTTAATAGCCTTTTTAATTACCGAGGTATACTTAGTAACGTTTAGGACTAGTAAAAAGGAGTTATTAATTTATAAGTATACTTTAAAAATAAAAAGGGTTAGTATAAAACTATTAAGACCTACTATATTATTAATATTCTTAATACTTATTTAAAGTATAATTTTAGGTAGTAAGAGTCGGTTTTTAGTATAGTAAATTTAATAAATCTACTTTAAAATAGTATAGTATTTCTTAATCTTACTAATAAAGTTATAGACTTTAATAAGTATAATTTTAAGGGTAATTCCTTATTTTTTAGTATATTCCTTAAACTCTATAGCTTTAAACGTTATTATAGTATTAGTTATAAAGAAGTTAAAAGGTCCTTAGTATATATTAATTTATACTATATAAATACCTTTCTAAACTACTTTAATAAATATATTTTTAATAAACCTTATAGTAGTAAATCTAGTTATAGTATTAATAAAGTGAATACCTAGTTTTTTATTAAAGTATATAATATCTATAATAACCTTATAGTTAAAGTAATACTTATTTTATAATATAAATTAAAATCTTAAAAGTACTATTCTATAGAATTAATAGTAGTAGTATATCTTTATTAAAGTCTATAATATTTAAATATTTAATTAATAACTAACTTTCTTAAGGATATTATAAAATCTTATAATAAAGGAGTACCTAAATTAATAGTAAAGCTATTAAAGCTCACTAGTAGTAAAGTATTAGTATACTATTACTTACTTATAATTAAATAATAGCTAGCGGTACCCCTATTATTAAATAATTAGTACTATAATATCTTTCTTATATAAAATATTATTAATATTATTAAATATAATCCCTAAGTAGTTTATATTTTTAAAATATAATAAAAACAGTATATTAATTAGTATAATGTAAAACATAATATCTTTAAAAAGTAAGGGAATCTTAACTAATTTAAGGGATTTAATACTATTATGAGTACTAAAGTAAATTAATATACTACTAGCACTTATAGTATTAAGTTTAAGACTAGAGAAAATCGTCTTTTTAAAGGCTATATACTAACTATAGTCTACTATAAAAAACTCTACTACCCTAGTATTAAGTATAATACTTTAAAAAATAGCTTTAGAATATTAGTTATTATAAGTATAAAGTATTAATTTTATTAGGTTTATATCTTTTATTATTATAGTATAAGCCACTACTTACTTAATAAAGGTTACTACTATTTTAGGGTTATTAACTTCTCTCCTTATTAAATAAGTAGTTATAAATATAATTAACTAAAGTCCTATAGTTCTACTATCCTTATTATTTAAAAAGTATTTATTTATAGGCTTCTTATTATACTCTTAAATATTATTAAATATTTTATTACTTTTATACTCTATAAAGAATTACTAAAAAAATACTAATATAACGTCTTAAAAGTAATTAACTTAATAGTAGTAGTTATATACCTTACTATAGTCTTTAGTAGGGTATTTTTATAATTAATAGCTTAATTTACTATAAATATAGTACTTTTTATTATTTATTAATCTAAAAGAGTATTAGGGACAGTAATTTCTCTCCTATAGTCTTTAGTATTATAATCCTTATAGTCTTTTTTTCCTAGAGTAGCTTTAGCTACTATAGTTATATATTTAATTAATAATATAAGTACTATATAACTTAAGAGCCTTAATTAAGTACTAAAGTGTTTTTTAAATTAATTTAAAAGTACTAATAAAGGATTATAGTTATATAATAATCCTAGTAAGGTTTATAGTAGAATTATAAAAGTAAAAACTATATTCTTTTATTCTATAGTATAACTTAGACTTAATAAAAAGTTTAAGTAAAAAAAATAAAAAACACTACTTAAAGGGAGATTTAAACCCTTAACCTCTAGACCTAGGAAATAAAAAGCAAAAGGTAAACTACTGTGCTAAACTACTACTACTATATTTTTAACAGTAGTAGCTGGCTGTTAGTGGCTTGGATTAGTGTAATTTATATATATATGCCTAATAGGGCTAATCTAAGTAGCTAAATCCTAGCTTATACCTAGCTAAATACTAGTACTAGTATGTAAAACGCCGGTTTAACTAGTAATACAGCTAGCTTATTATAGTAGTTTTACTAGTAAACTAGTGCTCTATTAGTAGTAAACTAAGCCTAGTTTAGTAAAGACCTACTTTTTAACTAGTATGTAAAAAGGTATATAAAAAGGGGAAGAAAAGGTCTATATAAGTAGTAGTTTACCCTTAGTATTTAGAATAAAAAGAAGTAAGTAATTATAACTTAATACAGCCAACTACTACTATTCTACTTAATCAAATTACATAATTCTATAGTACCCCACTTTTTTTTTACTTTTATACATCTAACTAAACCTAAAATAGCCCTAGTTTATAAAGGCTATTTTAAGTATAACCTCTACTTGTACTTTTTAACTTTTAGTAGTTATAAACTTAGCCACTTAGACTATATAACTAATACTACTTTACTTAATTTAAATAAAGCCTTATTTATTAAAGCTAGCTCTAACAGCCTAGCTAATTAAAGCAATCCCTACGCAACCTTATTTTAATATTAACCCTACTAACTAAACCCCTCTTAAGCTAGAAATCAACTAATTCGTAACCTTTCTAAAAGCTTTTTAGAGATTACCTATACTATTAAAGGCTCTAAATCTTTCTATCGCAACTAACTTCACACCACATACACAAAAGATAAAATATTCGCCTTTTTTTATATATTTCTCTATAAAAATCAACTTTTTAAAAATTCTATTTAACACAACCAACCTTATTCTTTTAATTTTACTAATTTTATTAATAAAGTAGCCCCTATTATTAAGTTTTAGTTATTTAATTAACTTATAGAATCTTAAAAGTTAAATATTCCTTTTTATTTTTTTAATTTCTTTATTATTACTAAAATTTACTATACTCTAAAGAAGTCTTCTAAAGACTTTTAAAAATCTATTAACTTTAAGTTAAAAAAAAGGATTCTTTTAAAACCTAAAACTCCTTTTTAAGTTTCTTAGTTACTACTTAGCATAACTATATACTAACTAAACTACTTTTTCTCTTAAATTTCTATTTAAGTTAATAAAAATCCTATTTATCTAGTAAATTTAAGTCTTTTTTAACTATATCAAAATAAAAAAGTATATCCCTTATTTTATAAGTAGTATTAACTATTTAATATAGTTTACTTGTTTTAAAGCTTTACTTATTAGTAAAAATATAAGAGTTACTTTTAACTCTACTCTTTATAATAACTAACTCTTAAAAAATTCTAAAATATTAACTTATATAAAGCTATTAGTTAAAAATAGCCCTTTTAAAGTTATAAAAAACTATAAAATAGGCTTTAAGGCTTAGAATAAGTTAAAGAATCTATATAAACTTAAAGGCTTTACTTTTAAGTACTTAACCTATAAAGAGTTCTTTAATACCTCTTTAAAGGATTTCTCTACTATAGAGAATTACTTAAATAAAGTAAAAGAACTTATAGATACCTTAGTTTTAAAAACTATAACTCTACTTAAATAAATTATTATAACTTAGGTTTTAAATAGTTTAAATAATAATTATAAAGGTTTTATAACTAATATAACCTAATCTCTTAAAAAGGATTCTAAATTCTTTACTATAAAGTCTCTATTTATAAATCTTATAAATAAAGTAAAAAAAAAAGGAACTTTTAAAAATACTCTATTAGTAAAATAAAAGTTTACTAAATCTAAAAAACCTTAGAAAAAGACTAAGGGGGTATACTGTACCTACTATAAGTTTCGAAACCATAAGGTTAAAGATTGTTTCTTTTTATACTCTAATAAAGCTTTAAGAGACTAAAAAAAGAAATAAAAGATTATAAAATCTAAGTCTAATAGAGCTAAAAAGGCCCTTAATACAACTTAAAAGGCTTTAATAGCTAAAAAGGCTTTACTTATAAACTCTTTAAATACTAAAGAGTTAAAAGCCTCAGAAGCTAAAGCTAAAGAAGTAAATACTTCTTAACTAGACTCTATACAGCTTAATAATAAAGCTAAAAAAGAAATAAAGTAGGAAAACATAAATTTAACTTAAAATAACCCTTATAATAACTCTACTAAGTAACTAATAAGTTCTTTAATCTAAAGAATTATTAGTAGTATAGAATATAAAAATTCTAAGGGTAATAGTAACTCCTTTTACTTAAATACTAAAGCTACTATACATATTATAAATAATAAATCTCTCTTTATAAAAACCTCTTCTATAAGTAAAAAAGTAAACTAAAGAAAAGCAAACTCTATAACTATCTCTTTAATAAGTACAGTTACAGTTAAATTTCCTTTATTAAATAAAGTCTTTATATTAAAAAACTACTATTATATACCTAAGTTAAGTATTAATTTACTTAGCTAAAAACAACTAAAGCATTATTCTATTACTTCTATACTATATAAAAATACAGTACTATTATATAATATAAGCCTTAATAAAACTCTTTATAAAGAAGTATTATAATCTAAACTTTATAAAGTTTCTTTATAAACCCTTTTTTATAATAAACTTTAAAAATTACAAAGTAGTTTTATAATAAATATAACTACTATAACAGCTAAAACGCCATATAAGCATAAAAAAATCTATTTACTTAAGGTAGATTTTAATACATATTGTAAGCACTACGTGCTTGTGTGCGCAATTAATTACTAAGCTAGAAGGTACCGTGCCTTAAATGCGCGACCGTGGCCTTAAATGCCACAGTGGGCGCCTGCTCTTTTACTTAGACATATACCCTATAGCATAATAAGTTAGGCTATATAGGGAATAAAGCCCTCTAATATCTTCCTAGTAATACTATAAGTAATATAAATCTAAATAAATATAAAAAAACAAGCTTATTTAGTTACAAGGCCTATAATAAAGCTAAATTTACTACTAAAGCTAATAAAACCTCAAAAAACTATAATAAAAAATACCCTTTAAACTATAAAGTTACAGCCAATTTATATAACCCTATAACCCCTCTTACCTACAATAATTATCAATAGTTTATTATTTTTATAAAGCAGAAGTCTAAATTAGCTTATATTAAACTATTAAAAACTAAGTCTTTAAAAAAAGTTAATATAGCAGTACTAAAATACTATAATAAAGTTAATATTAACTCTAATACTATAAAAGAATTCAATACAGACGGAAGTACTAAATTTAATAATAACCTTATAAACTATACCTACCTTATAAAAGGTATAACTCATAATATAAAGGTCCCTTATACACATAAGCTAAACGGTATAATAGAACGTATTATACATACTATAATAAACAAAGCTAGAGCTTTATTAACTACTACTAATCTACCTAATTACTTATAGGG
This sequence comes from Colletotrichum brevisporum, assembly GCA_030770045.1. NCBI lineage: Eukaryota > Fungi > Ascomycota > Sordariomycetes > Glomerellales > Glomerellaceae > Colletotrichum > Colletotrichum brevisporum. The sequence continues at coordinate 8,194,043 of JAUGSI010000001.1, read as the reverse complement.
AGAAGTAGTATTAGTAGCTCTATATCTATATAATAAGACCCCACATAGCTCTATAAACTTTAAAACCCCTTTTAAACTAACTATAGACTATAAGCCTAATATAGCCAATATAGCTACTTAGAAAAGTCTTTATTACTATAAAAATAAGGACCCTAGCCTTAAAAAGCTAAATACTAAAGCTTATAAAGGAGTTATAATTAACTATAATAAATCTATATATAAGATTTTTAATATAAAAAAACGTAAAGCTATATAGGCTAGAGACGTAAAAATTCTAAAAAATCAGTTTATTACCTCTACTATAAGAAATAAGCTCCCTACTATAATAAAAGATATAAATAACTCTAATAATATAGAGTTTACTATAAAACCACGTAATGAAACTAGCGGTCTAAACTTGAATCTAGAGGTAAATAAACACAATAATACTAGTAATAATACTAGTAATAATCATAATAATAAAAACTCTATAATAGTAAAAATCCCTACTATACCTAAAAAAGTTAAAGAGTCTTATATAAACTATACTTGGGTTATAGATTAAAAAAAAACTCTGATTACTATAAAAGGCTATTCCTAACTCTCTATAATTACCACTATAAATAATAGTAAAAAAAGGGCCTCTTATATTCTATCTACTAGTACTCTAAACGAACCTTTTACTTATAAATAAGCTATTAATAGTACTAAAAATCAGTACTAGATTCAAGCTATAAGGGAAGAAATCGCAGAGTTAGAGAAATCTAAGACCTAGCATATACATAAACCTCTTATAAATATAAAACTACTAGGGAGTAGATAGGTATATACACTTAAACATAATAATAAAGGCAAAATTATTCACTATAAAGCCCGTTAGGTAGTATAAGGTTTTAACTAGTATATTAGTATAAATTACTTAAAGACCTTTAGTACTACCTATAAGCCTAAAAGCTATAGAACTATACTTATACTAGAGGTTAAAAACTCTTAGTTTTTTAGGCAATATAACGTAAAAAACACCTTTTACTACACTCTAATAAATAAAGATATCTAGGTTCAACAGCCTACTAGATTTTCTATAGATCCAGTAACTAAAAACTATATATATAATCCAAATTATAAAAATACCCATTCTATAGGATATTACTATAAGCTATATAAGGCTTTATATAGTCTTAAATAGAGCTCTAGACTCTAGTATAAGTATTTAAGAAATGTTTTATTTAAATTAGAATTTACCTTGTCTCTATATGACGAAGGAATCTTTATAGTTAATAATAAAGCTATATAAGCTATAATTATTTATCATATAGACAATTTTATACTTTTTATAGTTAAAAAGAGTTAAATAGACCTCTTTTATAATACTTTAATTAAGTATATTAATATAAAGAATATAGAAAATCCTACAATATTTTTAAAGAACGAGATCTCTATTAATAAAAAAAATAAAACTATAAATATACACTAGACTTAATATATAAATAAACTTCTTAAGAAGTATAATAAAGAGTCAATACATACATATAATACTCCTTCAAATACTAGTATTAAGCTATATCCTAATAAAGGACAAGCTACTAAAAAAGAGATAAATACTTACTAGCAAGAAATAGGCTCTTTAAACTACTTAAGTTTAAAAACAAGGCTTAATATAACTTATATAGTTAATATATATACTCGCTATATAAGTAACCCTTTTAAAAAGTATATTATAGCTCTTAATAGAATATAGGGATATTTAAAAAAGTTTCCTTACTTAGGATTAATCTATAACTGCAATATAAACCTAAATCTAGTAGGTTTTTCAGACTCTAATTAGGCTAGAGACCTAATAAATAGAACCTTTACTATAAGTTATATATTTACTTTTAGTTTATATAATACTATTAGTTAGAATAATTAAAAACAAAAGACTATAGCTTTAAGTACTTACGAAGTTAAATATATAGCCTTATACAAGGCTTTTAAAAAAGCTATATATCTTTATAACTCTATAAACTATATATTTACTACTTTAGATTTTAAACTTATAAATAAACCCTTTATCTTAATAAATAATAAAGTAGCTTAAAGAATAGCTAAAAATCTAGAATTATATAAAAAAGCTAAGCATATTAATATTAAATATCATTTTATAAAGTAAGCTATATATAATAAAAAACTGGTTTTATACTATATTAATACTAAAAGTAACCTAGTAGATATTCTTACTAAACTAGTAATAAGTAATACTTTACAGTATTTTAAAAACACTATAAGTCTTAATAATAAAGGGTTTTTACTTTTACTTAATAAAGATATACTAAATTTAAAACCTAAAAAAGTTTAACAAATAGTCTATTAAAAGTTTCCCTTATTTTCTCTTTATATTAAAAGAGTTTTTTAGAATATTTTCTTTCACTATTTCCTTATATAAGGTTTAAGAGTTTTTATAGAAATAGCTATATTTCTTTTTCTTTTTATAAGGTTTTTCGTAAACTATATATACTTTATACACTATATATACCTTAAAGGGGTAACTTAAACTTAATAAAAAGTCTAAGTAAAAAAGATAAAAAACACTACTTAGAGGGAGATTTAAACCCTTGACCTCTAGACCTAGGAAATAAAAAGCAAAAAGTAAACCACTATGCTAAACTGCTACTGCCATGTCTTTAGCAGTAGCAACTAACTATTAGTAGCTTAGATTAGTATAATTTACACATATATACCTAATAGAGCTAATCTAAGCAGCTAAATCCTAGCTTATGCCTAGCTAAATACTAGTACTAGTGCATAAAACGCCGGTTTAACTAGTAATACAACCGGCCTATTATAGTAGTTTTACTAGTAAACTAGTACCCTATTAGTAGTAAACTAAGCCTAGTTTAGTAAGGACCCACTTTTTAGCTAGTATATAAAAAGGTATATAAAAAGGGGAAGAAAAGGTCTATATAAACAGTAGTTTACCCTTAGTATTTAGAATAGAAGAAAGTAAGCAATTATAACCTAATACAGCTAACTACTACTATTCTACCTAATCAAATTACACAATTCTATGGTGCCCCACTTTTCTTTTACTTTTACACATCCAACTAAGCCTAAAGTAGCCCTAGTTTATAAAGGCTATTTTAAGCACAACCTCTACTCGCACTTCCTAACTCTTAGTGTATATATTAATAAACTAGTTATAAAGGGCGTTTTTAGTCTATAATCTAGCTAATAGTATAGGCTAGATATTTATAAAGTAGTTAATTAGTATATTAAGTACTTCTACCTTTAGTTTTATTAAGTTTTCACAAATTATATAAGTAAACAAAAGTTATTACTATTTAAAAAAACACTATTAATATATCTCTTTAGTTTTAAAGTAGTCTTAAAGACTTTTAAATATAGTATTTTAATTAAAAGGTTTTATAGAGTTATAAAGATACTAGAAGTAGTATATTAAGGCTTAATTCCTTACGTATAATTACAATAGCTTTAATATATTATATTTAATTAATACTAATAAACTAATATTATTCATAAAATATTTAAATTTTTATTATAAAAATATTAAATTAACTACTACTATACTTTATATAGTTATTATAAAGCTTTATAAAGTTAGTAAGTGCTTTTAATAATAAAGAGTTATTTAGAATAAAGCTATAGTTATTAGTATTATTTTTTTGTAATTATTATAGTAGTTTTAGTGTTAGTTAAAGATAGGCTACTAAAGAAAAAGAGGGTAAATAAAGTAGTATTATATTAAGTAGTATTAATAAATATTTTATAATAGAGTTTTGTACTACTTATATTTTAGTAGTAGTAGTAAAGGGGGATATAGATCCCTAGGGGCTTTTAGGGTTTTATAAGGCTAAAACTCTATAAAGCTATAATCCTTAAGTAATAAAATTTATATATTATATAAGGAAATTTTATTAAAGAACTTAAGACGTTTTATAAGGGTTTTAAAAAAGTAGTTTTATTATATTATAATATTTATTTAGTCCTTAGACTATATAAAGAACCTATTAGATATTAGTAAAGTATAGATTTTATATATAATATATTTATTAATTAAAGTATAGTTAATATAAATACTATAATATCAAAAGAAATTCCTAAAATAGTACTAAACGTTTTTATTTATATATTTAAATATATTAATAGTTTATTTAAAAACGTAAAAGTAAAAGTAGTTATATAGTTCTATACTAACTATTTTAGTAACTATATAGTTACTAATATAATAAACTATAACTATTATAAGTCTTTTAACTTTAAGTTTTATTATAGAATCTATATTATACTAAGGGCCCTAAATAGTTATATTAATAGCCTAAAGGGCAATATTTAGGAGTATTAAAGTAAGGGTATTTATAGTTCTATTAGTTTCTTTAGTAGTTATAGTAGCTTTAGACTAATTTATTAACTTTAAGGGTAGTAAGCTCTAATTAGTTCCTAACGTTAATATTATAAAAACGTTATAAGTGGCCTTATTTTTTATTCTTAACCTTTACTACTTTTTTAAGAGTTTTTTTATTATAGTTATATTAATTAATAGTATAGTTATAGTTACTTAAGAGGAATCTTTTAGAGTCTTTATAGTACTAAGGATATTATTATTACTTTTTTATTGTCTAGTAGCGAGAATATAGTAAAGGTAAGAAATACTAGGGTTAATAAATAAGGAAAGGGATTTTAAATAAAGTTAATATTAGTTAACGTTTTTATTATATTACTATAGACCTTTATTATTAAGTTATAACGTTTTATGTTACTTAGGTATATTATAGTACTTTTACTTTACTATTTTAGGTTAAATGTTTTAAATAAGTAAATTCCTTTTATATCCTAGTAAATATAGGTAAATTTAGTATATAAAAGGGGACTCCTAAGCCTTAGTTCTAGATCTTTAACTATAGCTATATAGTTAGTAGACTTATTAGCTTTTAGTAAAAGTAACTAGGTACTTGTAGCTAGATAATAGTTATAGTTGTTTAGTAATAAAGCTTTTATAGTTAATTAATAATAATATAAGTAGTTATTAAGTAATTAATTTTCTTTTTGTTTTTTGCTATTTAGTGTTGTTTAAGGGGGATAAGGTGGTAGTGATGGACGATAGAGATAAGGGATAAAAAGGAGGTTTTTCTATAATACTTAAGATACGTAGTTAGTAGTGTCTTTTTACTTAGTTGCTATGCTATAAGTTAGTAGTAGTTTTAGTTAGGACCCGTTGTGACGACTTAAGTACTTTTTTTATAGTAGTTTATTAATTAATACTATATACTACTAAAGATTACTTTTATACTAGGGATTTTATTATTTAAAAAGACTTTTAATAAGGGATTATTAAGTTAATAATACTTTAAATATAGGTATTTCCCCTAAACTATAGTTTTAGGAGTGTATTTACTTATATAATAAATTACTACTAGTGATCTTTGATATATTAGGGACTTTAGTTAAGTATTAGGATACTCTAGTAATTTTATGATTTTTTTAAGGTATAGTGTGTATTACTAGTATTATAAGTAACTAGTAATATACCTAATTTACTTTTAAGTACTATTATAAAGTATAGTTTAGCCTTAGGGCTTTTTAGTAAAAGGCTTTATAGTTATATAGTAAAAGAAGGGGAGGGAGTATTAAGATAGCTTTAGAAGTTATAAGAGGGCTTAAGGGGGTTTTAAGAGTTAATATAATAGTTTAAAGTAGTAAATTATAGCTTTATATAGTTATAAAAGAATCTTTTTAATAAGTTAAGTATGTAATAGATACTTTTTTAAGTAAAATAGCTTTAAGTTTATTTAGCTATTAAATAAGGGCTTAGTATATTAAACGTTATTTATTAGTAAACTAGTTCTGAGTCTAGTTAGTTATATTTATAATAATATTTCTTTCAAATAAAACGTTATTAATTTATAGTTATAGAGTAGTAGTAATGATATACGTTAATTATTAATTAGTATTAGTTTATATAGGGTAAATAAATAGTAATTAATTATAAATATAAGGGTTAGTAATTAAGGTTAAAGATGGATAGATTGCGAGCCTTTTTAGCGAAGGCTTAAGATGCCTATATAATAGTGGAGCTAGGTCCGTGCCCCGCTATACAGCCGTTAGCTACCTAGAGCTATAGCTGACGCCGATGTGGTTATTCCCACAATAGTAGTAGTTAATTTAACGTTTTTATAATAAAAATCCAAATATTCTATTAATAGTATTAACTTATTAGTATTAATTAAATACAATATACTAAAGCTATTTTAATTATACTTAAAACTTAAGCCCTAATATACTACTTTTAGCGTCTTTATAATCATATAAAACCTTTTAATTAAAATACTATAATTAAAAGTCTTTAAAGCCACTTTAAAACTAAAAAAATACATTAATAGTACTTCTTTAAATAGTAATAATCTTTTTTTACTTATATAATCTATAAAGACCTAATAAAAACAAAAATAAAAGTACTTAATATACTAATCAACTACTTTATAAATATTTAGCCTATACTATTAGTTGAATTATAGACTAAAAAGGCCCTTTATAACTAGCTTATTAACGTATACTATAAAGTAAACAAATATAGCCTTTACCTCTATAATCCTACTATAAACTTTACTAAAATTATCACACAACTACAATCCTCTATTAGCACCTCTAAATTAACTTAAAAAACACCTTAATACCTAACTAAAGCCCTGAAACTATATAGTACCTATATTATTAATTAAATATATAACTATAGTAACTAAGGCTACCCTAAAAAAAACCTATAAAGATTATAATACTAAAAACTATAAAAAGAAAATCACTATCTCTAACACCCTTTTAAATTAATAAATAATAAAAACTACTATATTTATAGTAAATTAAACTATTAATTATAAAAACACTTTACTAAAAACTATAGTAAAGTATATAACTACTACTACTAAACTAATCACCTCTAAAACATCATATTAATATCCTTTTAATAGTTTCTTATAAAGTATAAAAACAATAAAATATTTAATAATATTTAAAAATATAATAAAGAGTCTATAAATAAATACCTCTTAAACAATAAAAATAGTAAAGCTATAAAACCCTAGTTAACTATATTTATAACTATCTATTTAATAAAAAAAAGTTAATAACCCTAAAATAGTAGTAACCCTTGCTAAGTAAGTAACAGCCTATACTATAATAATAAAAAATATAAACCTAACAAAATTAATACTCTATACCTATAATAACTAATATTCTAAGGCTATCTTTTAAAGTATTATACCTAATACTAGGGTAGTAGAGTTTTTTATAGTAGACTACAATTAGTATATAGCCTTTAAAAAGACAATCTTTTTTAACTATAAACTTAATACTATAAATACTAATAGTATATTAATTTACTTTAGTACCAACAATAGTATTAAATCCTTTAAATTAATTAAAATCCCTTTACCTTTTAAAAATATTATTTTCTATATTATACTAACTAATACACTATTCTTACTATATCTTAAAAATATAAACCACTTAGAAATTATATTTAATAATATTAATAACGTTTTATATAAAAGAGATATTATAGTACTAATTATTTAATAATAAAAACACAACTAACTACTATTTAATTATAAGTAAGTAATAGTACACTACTACCTTACTACTAGTAAACTTTAATAACTTTACTATTAATTTGAGCACCCCTCTATTATAAAACTCTATAATATACTTAAAAAAGCTAGTCATTAACTAAATATTTAAATATTAAAAACTCTAATAAAAATATACCACTACTACTAACTCTATAAAATAATATCTTTAAAATTCTACTTTATATTATAAAATAAGTATAACTTTAACTATAAAGTTATTATAAATATTATATACTTTAATAAAAAACTAATTATCTACTTTATTAATACTATAACTAAATTTACTACTATAAAGTTTATTAAAAATATATTTACTAAAGTAACTTAAAAAAGTATTTATATAGTATAAATTAATATATACTAAAGACCTTTTAACTTCCTTATAACTAATACTATAACAATATTTAAAACTATAGAGTTTAAAAAATATACTAAAAAGTAAAAAACTACCCTTAAAATTATATCTATTAAAGTCTATAACTCTATTAATAAAATTAAAAAATACTATACTATTTTAAAATAAATTTATTAAATCTACTATACTAAAAACCTACTCTTACTACCTAAAATTATACTTTAAATAAGTATTAAAAATATTAATAATATAATAGACTCTAATAACTTTATACTAACTCTCTTTATCTTTAAAATATACCTACAAATTAATAACTCCTCCCTACTAGCCCTAAATATCACTAAATACACCTAAGTAATTAAAAAGGCTACTAAAAGAATCTATTACTTTTATATATAGTATAAAGTTAATAGTGCCCTTTATATATATAATAAACTAAAGATACTTAAAACCTTAAAACTTTTACTTTAATTAATAGTTTAAGTATAGTATAAAAAAAGTAACTAATAAGGCTTTTATTAATTTATTTTAATAAATAGTAAAAAATATATACTTACTCTTTTATAAAGCTTAAAATCCTTTTAATTAATAGTTATTAAGTTATACTATAAAGATATTAATAATTGTTAGATTACGTAGCTTAGAGCTGCTAGTATACTACAACGTATAGGCAGATTTTAGCGTTTAAAGTAGCTAATAGCTACTTTAGAGTAATATTTTACTAGTTCCAAAGGCTATAGCTGCGTTTAGGGGGTTCAAAGGCCTATAGTACTATTAAAAGTAAAAAACGCATTAATAGCCCTTAAGGTATAGCTTTATATATATACAAATATACACAAAATTTAATAATTAAAAGTTTTATTTTACTACCCCCTTTATTATATATAATTAATTATTTCTAAATTACTTTATTAAATATAAAAATTACTATAAATATCCTTTTAATCCCTTAAAAAACTATCCTTAACAGCCTAGCTACTTAGTACCCGTAGCTCTATAACTTTTAAGTACTTATAAATACCCTTAACACATAGAAAGCTTTTAACCCAACCTCTATAGATCCAGAGCCCCTTATTAACAATACTCCACCCCAAAAGCTACACCTTAGCAACTACCTAAAGTCCATTATTTACTATAGCCCTAAGCTAAAAGCCCTTTACTCTTAAACTATAAAATCCAGAGTAAATAAGTTTACTATAAACCCTCTTTTTTAAGTACTTTTAAAAAAAAACCTTCTACTTCCGTTCAGTACAGTAAACTACTACTATACTAAAATAATAACTAACCTCTTCAAAAAGGCCCTTAAGTATTACATCAACTTTTCATTCTTATACTATACTATAAAAGTAACGTACTAAAAACAAAAAAAAATTAAAAATACTATTATTCTTTAAATATAGAGTACTATTATTAAAAAGTTTAGAATCTAGTACTACCTAAGTACTTTAAAGCTAATAATCTAAATTTAAAACCTCTATAAATACTTTAAACTTATAAAAAGTATACACTACTAATACACTAATTAGTTTTATATTAACTACTTTACTATACCCTATAATAAATAACTTATAACAAAAACTACTATAGCTAAATAGTTTATAATATAAATTAACTATATATACAAAAGTTATACTATTAAACTTAAAGTAACTTACAAAGGAGATTTATAAATCTATAAGTTACTTCACTCCTTTAACTATTTACTACTTTAATTTTAAACCAAAAGCCGTTATACAACAATAGGCAACAACTAGAACAACTATAGTTTTAATAAAGCTATTACTAAAATAACTACTACAATTAAATAAATACTAAAGTCTATAAAACGCAAAAAAAGTACATAAGGCACTTTTACTATTAATAAAGTAGTTCCCCGTAGTCCTTTTAAGTACTTTAGTAACTACAAATATAACAATATTAACCTAAAGAAATTACAGAATAAAACTTTATTAGTATCTCCTACTCTTTTTACTCTATTAGTCCCTTTCTACTTAGTATACTTTATATACTACTACCTTAAAAATTACTTTTATACCTTCCTAGAGTATACATATAATAAGTAGAAGCTACTTAACTACTACTATAAAAGAGTTAAAAAGAACCTTATAAACAATAAATAGTTAATTTAGTATATTAAAGAGATTTAAAGCTAGTAACTATATAGTTACTATATAAAGAGTATTAAGTATTTACCCGCAGTATTTTAAGCTACTTAACACAAGGGCCCGTTACTATATCCCCTTAAGGACTTCTACTTCTTTAACTCTAATACATTTATTTATATTTTTAAAAACAAATAATAGTTTAGTAACTTTTAAATAACTAATATAAATAATTATTTATAAATTAACTCTAAGCCCCTTATAATTAAAGGATATAAAAACGTAAGTATATACATTACATTAACTAACAGTAAACAATCTAACTTACACTTATACAACATTACATTATATACATCTATAGTAACTAACCTTATCTCTTATAACCAGCTCTATAAGTATAAGTACTAGTAGAACAAGTGCTTTAAGTAGTGCTCTATACTACGTAAATCTAATTACTCCCCTTTTAACTTTATTAAAACTATATATAGCTAAAGAGTATTAAAGTATAATAAGCTTTTTAATAAGGCACTTATACGTAAAGACTCTATATAGACTATTTAGTATACGTATACTCTACACTATTAAATAAAGTACTTTTAATAAAAATAAAAATCTCTAAAAGGCTCTAAAGAAATATAGTACTAGCAACTCAGCTACTCCAGCCCTAAACTACTCTAGTGCCTTTTTTTATTAGTCCGCAGCGTTTAAATTTTTATTACTCCTAGAACAACACCTAGTAATCCCCTTTTAAGCTACAATACCTATAGTATTAGTAAAGTAAAGTAAATTATTAACTATAAACTATAGAAGAGTAATACATATACCCGCCCTAGTAAGTATATTACATTTAACTTCTATTTATATACTAAAGACTATAGTAGGTTTATATTTATATTAGTATTTATTAACTGCGTTTTATAGTACTTATAAAACTACTACTTATACAACTATAGTACAAAGATACTTACTAAAGTTTTTAAAAAGTTTATTTTACTTTTAAAGGTTTAATATAATATTAAAATACTTACTTTTAAGTATAATAGTAAGATTAAAAGGTACTACTACTTTATAAACAATTTTTAAAAGTACAGTAAATACATTAAGCTATCTACTCTATATACATAAAATTAAAATAACAGCACTAAGTATATTAGCACTATAATTAAAATAAAGGCTTAAACAATATATAAAAGTAGTAAACTACTCTATAAAGTATAACTTAATATCTATAGAGTAGCAACCTATTTTTATAACTATATACCTTAAGTAGCCCTTAGTTAGAAGACTCTATACAAAGTACTTTATTAACAGCTCCGCAGCAACAAAACTACAAAACTAAGCCTTATATACTTAAAATTATATAAATATAAAGCGTATACTTTTATAGCTACTGCGTAGCTTAAAAAAAAGTATTTTAACTACCTTTATAGCCGTACCTTTATAGACTTCCTTATTAACTATACATTTATAAATTAGTATTAAATATAAAACTCTATAACTAAAAAGATTATTACTATACGCAACGTTACATTTAATAAAAAAAAATACTATAACAGTAACTTAAATTTACTTACTAGTAACTATAATAACTTTAACCTTTAAGTTATTACTAAATAAGTTTAAAAGAACTTTACTATAGTTAATAAAACTAACTCTTAAACATAACTCTACCCGTTTTTATTAAGTAAAAAAAATAATAAAGTATCCCCTTTTATAAACTCCTTTAATAACGTTTTTAACAAACTTAACTTAAGCAATACCGCTCTTAATAATAATAAACTCCGCAACTACAGATACTCCTTTATTTACTTTAAACTCCTACTTATCCCTCTTAATTTACTTATTTTATTCTTTTAAGCACTAATTAAAAAAGACTAATACTTAAAGAGGTAGATTATAATTAAGTTAATAAATAAAAACCTTTTTTTTATAAACCTTTATTAGTCCGTATTTACAACTAAGCCTATAAACTAAACCGCCCTAGTAGCTTATATACCCTAGTATAAATAAACGTTTTATAAAACTACTTTTTTAACTAGTACCCTATTATTATTTTAAAATACTCCACAGTAAAGCTACTTCTAGGCTAGCTACTTAGTTACTTACGACCCATTAAAGAGGACCCCTAGTATTTAATATACTATAAAGGCGTTTTAAAACATAAATATTAAATACTTTAATAATAAGATTTAACTATAGAGAGGGGTTATAGGTATTTAGATTTTATTAAATAAGTATAAAGTACTATACTAACTATAAACTAAAGTTCCTACTCCTAGTACCTCCTAATAAAAGTTCTAGCCCCTATCTACGTTTTATTTAAAAGTATTAGTTTACTCTTATACAATTTTAATATAAGTAGTTAAGGTAAACTATTTATAAAACTATTATAAAACTAACTTTTAGAAAAAAGTTTTTAAAAGTACTACTAATAGCTCTTAAATCCTAAAATACTATTAAGTATATATATATAAGTTAAATAAATATAAAAGGCTCTTTAAAATTAAAGTATACCTCGTTATACGTAGTAACTAGTAGTTAAGAAATAAGCAAAATACCTATACTTTAACACTTACTAGTATATCTTTTTAAACACTTATAGCTATTATAAACTACTTTAATTTTAAGCTTTTATAATATAATACAGTAAATACGTTTATACAGGTTCTACTTAATAAAGATATTTATATACAAATACCCCTTAAGTATTAAAAGCCTAAGTATATCCTTAAGCTTAATAAAGCACTTTACAACCTATACCACTCTCTACTTTTATAGTAATACTATTTAAAAGTTAGTTTAAAAGAGTTTAAACTAGAGCGCGTAGTAAGTAAGAATTACTATTAAATACACAGTTATATTACCTTTTTCTTTTACATTAATAACTATATCTTATACTTCTTCTTTAAATACCACAAAAAAGCCCTTTTACTTATAAAAGTACTTTAAAAGCAATACTTTCTTAAGGGCAGCAAAGACTTATAATAGTTTTTAAGGATTAAAGTTATCTACAACTACACTACAAAGCACCTTTAGCTCTTATAGTCTATTTATATTAATAAAATTATTAAGTACTTAAAAAAGCAAAGCCCACAAGTAAAATAACTATATACTTTTCTAATTTAATTATTTAAACTACTTCTTTATAAAGACTCTACTTTATACATAAACATTAACTATTACTAAAGCAACATTAATTTAATTATATATAGTATAACAATAACAAAACTAAACATAGCCCTTATAATAAACTATTTTACACACTTTAACTATAACCCCAGCCCTAAGTACTTTAAAAAAGCAGAACAAGTAATTAAATACTTCTTTACAAAGTACACTTTTTACTTTAAATTCAGTTATAAAAAAAGCGGCCCTAACAATAGTTTAGTAATTACTTTAAATACTAGCTTTATTAATAATATATTAAACTATAAAAGCTTTTAAGTATTTATAATTAAGCTTTTTAGTAGCTTTATTAAATAGCAAGTTAATAAATAGAATATTATAACTATATTAACAACCAAAACCAAACTTCTTACTTTTTCTTAAGTAACTAAAAAAACTATTTTTATAAATTATTTAATAACTACACTTTACATAAACCTTAGTAAATAGACCTTTAGCACTACTTCTACTCCTAACACTACTATACCAAGTATACGTATTTAATACAATAATTAATAAACAATCCATTTTATTAACAAAAAAATAGTTTAACTATATATAAAGTTTTACTACATTAATATTTATAACTACTAACTATATTAAAAAGCTTAAAAAGGCTATATTAAAGTTAAATATTAACTTATAGTATAGTTAATAGTAAACAACTTTATAAAGCTACTTACTAGTACCCACTTTAAACTCTTCCTTAAGTAACTTAATATAGTAAATTAAACAACTCAACTTTAAGTACTTTATAATACTAAGCTTTAAAGCAAATACTATAAAAGCCTTAACTTTACTAATAAAAAATAAATAAAAGGAATTATAGCTTTTAAGTACTTTAAAAACAGTATTACTCTTTTTATTATAAGGATAGAAGTTTAATAAGAATAACAGAATTATTTAAAACAAGGACTTTAAAGGAATTATAGCCCTAAAAAGGCGAGCTATATAAAAGTAATTATAAAGTAGTTAAAGCGTAGCTAGTACGTAATTTTATTTATAATTAAATTTAATAAAGTCCTTAAAAGGCCCTTACTAAAAAAGTATATTAAATTACGTAGTTTAGAGCTACTAGTATACTATAATATATAAGTAGATTTTAGTATTTAAAGTAGCTAATAGCTACTTTAGAGTAACGTTTTGCTAGCTCTAAAGGCCGTGACTGTGTTTAGGGGGTTTAAAGGCCTATAGCGCTGTTAAAAGTGAAAAACGCGTTGATAGCTCTTAAGGTATAGCTTTATATATATACGAATATACACAAAATCTAATAATAATATAGATCCTAAAATCCCCTTTCTATTAAAAAACCCTATAATAATTAAGTATAAAGCTAAGGATAAAACTAAATATAAGGATAAAGTTAAAAAGATTCTTAATAAAATCTTTATTAATATAAAACCTTTCTTTACTAAAGACCTAATACTAATAAAAGCCTTAAAACAATAATAAGGCTAACTATAAAAGACCCTAACTATAATATTTATTTTAATTAAAAAAAAGGCTAATTTTACCTTTACTATTAAACTAAAAAAATAGGGAACTATTACTACCCTAAAGAAGTTATTTTAAAAGTTAATAAAAGAAGAAATTTTAGTTTTATAAAACTATAACGTTTTTAATATTATTTTATTTAACTCTAAGGTTTGTAGTAAATTTAGATTATTTAAATCTTATATTATTAATAAAATTAAAGTAAAAATAATAGATTAACTTTATAAAAAGTCCTAGTTTATTATATAAGGCTATACTAATAATAGAAAGGCTGTAATTTTAATATAGTCCCCTATAATTTAAAGGTCTAGTTAATAATTAATTTTAGTACTTATTTTAATTTTTATATAAACTAGTATAAAACTATAGCTTTAAGATATTATATAAGTATATATATAATTAAAACTATAACTTAATTAAACAATCCTTATATACCTTTTAACTTAAATTTATAATTAGTACTTAAATAATACTATTGTAGTTATTAAAAAGCCTCTTTATAATATTATAAAGACTAGGATATACTAATAGGTAATATACTATTAGTACTATAAAGAAAAGCTTAAAATAAGTATATTAACGTACAACCTATACTTCTTAATATTATTAATTAATAACCTAGACTTTACCCTAGTTAGAATATAAATAAATAATACCCTTAACCTTTTAATAAATAAATTTTTAACCTATAAAATATTAAAACTTAGAAAAGTAAACCTTATAGTTAAAGTAAAGACATTTTTAACCCTAAAAAAGCTATTAATATTTAATAATAATATCCTAATACTAAAAAGTAAATCCTTTACTTTTTATTAAAAAAACTAAAGTAAAAAACTTATAATTATTAAACTTAATAAAGATTAAAAGACCTAATATATCTACTAGTACACCTAAGGAATATATATTATATTAATTTATTAACTTAAAGTATTATATAACTTCTTTATAGTAACTTAATATTAAAAACCTATAAATAAATATATTACTACCTTAATAAGTAATTATATTAATAAATAAATAACTAACACTAAAAATTAAAATATATCCCTTTTAACTTTAAAAAAAACAAACTTTTTATTTTTATAAATAAATTATTTACTAATAATATAAACCTCTTATTATAATTAAAATTTATTATTATCTTTATAAAAATTAATTTATTAGTAATAATATATTTTAAATCTATAATAATATTATTTACTATACTTTAATAAAAAATAAATAAATTATAAAAAGTATTTTTACTTTAAAAATCTATACTATAACTACTAGTATTAATATAGTCTATACTATTATAACTACCCTTAAGCTTATTACTAATTACTTAAATATTCCCCTAATCCTATTTATTATATATACTAACTCCTATTTACTTTATAAGTATCTTATTAAACTAAGTACTACTAAAAGAAAATAACTAATAATTAATATTATAGTATTAAAGTAATTCTATAAGTACTAAAAGCTCTAAAAGATATAATAAATTACTAAAGATAGTAATATTACTAATAGCTTTATAAAAACAAAACTAAACTATACCCTTAAGGGCTTTATTTTAATAAATAAAACTATAATTAAAATAAAAGGTTAAGTAATAAAAAGAGGATAAAAAAAAGATATTTAGGCTAAAAAGATTTATAAATTTAATAAAAGGGTTAAAAGTACTAAAAAATATAAAAAAAATAGTAGTATTTATAATAGTAACTAAACTTTTAACTAAAGTCTATAACTCTATTAAAAATAAAGTTATTTAACTTTAAAAAAACTAATTAAAAAAGAATAAATTAAAAAAACTTAAAAATATTATTTTTAAGCTTTTTTTAATAAACTCTTAATTTAAAAAAATAAATAACTTAAACTATTTATATATAAAGCCTTAGGCTATAAAAAAGAATTACTAGTATAGAAATAACTATATTAGTATTAACTATAGCTTTAGGTAGTTAATAGCTATATAGTAGAGTATAGACCTAGCTCTACTGTTATATAGGCATCTTAAGCCTTTACTAAAAAGGCTCGTAATTTATCTATCTTTAACCTTAATTACTAACCCTTACATTTACAATTAATTACTATTTGTTTACCCTGCGTAAACCAACAGTTTCACATCATGGATATTATCATTCCTTTCGAGTACCATTGGCCGCGTGAGTTTCCCTGGGTACCTAGTATTGAATAATTCGATGAAAACATGAATCACCTAGAACAGCAGTGTCATTTGCTGGATTCTAGGTTTGCATGTTCTTGCCCATCGTCTCATATTCTACTCCAAATAGTTGTCGCTGCCAATTTGCCGCTTCGGACTGGTTGTCCGCCAGAAAGATCCACTTAGGTTGAAGTATATATAGTTCTAGCATCTGCAACGCGAAACCATGTTTCAGCGCAACTTTGGGCCGCTGAAAAATGTGACCCGCTTGAAAGCCCTGCCTGTCAGTCGCGCTGGAGGGACCGCTCGGCGCTTGCAACATAGGCACTTGGCCGGCTTGTGGCTTAGCCTTTGTCGTGTCGTTCTCGGCTGGGGTCGGACAGAACTGTCAGAACAACTTGAGCCAAGGTTTTGAATAGTCATAATTTCAGCGGGCCATTCCACAGACTGAACTTCAATAAAACTATGATCAAGACCCTATTGAATGGCGCGTTTGATCGATCGTCTGCAAGTCAACATAGTTTTAGTAAAGCGAACATTCTGGGCAAGATTGATTGTGCTCTAGATCGCCTGTATTCCAATAGTTCCTGTCTATTTTCCAGTCTATTGAGAATCGCCTCCAGTGCTAAACCCGAAACCAAAGCCGTTGGTGACTGAAATTGAAATATTAATCCACGACTCCTCATCTGCCTCCTGATTAGCTTTTGTTTTCCCGCCTGTCGTCAATCCTCATCTCAGTCATAATGTTGCACGCTGCAGGCTTTTCCTGCGTCTCGTTCCTGGTCATGTTGTTGCTGTTGTGGTTGTTGCCGTGTCGTGAGTGTCGTCATCTGACTCTTGTTGTTCTATACGCACTCGTCCATCAAACGACAGCCCTCACTTCCTCTCTAATTCCCTCCTTCTTTTCCTCGGTATTTGCTGTTGCTTGGCCGTCCAAATATCTCTGTTCAATTGCTTCCAGGCTATGTCCCCGGGTCTCGACCATGAAGATTGCTACAACGATTGTGGTGAGGAGGGAGCAGAAGGCAAAGAGGTAGTAAGCGCCGAATGTGGACTTTGAGATGAGCACGGGAGTGATGAGCGCAACGATGTAGTTTGCAAACTGTGAAAAGTGTTAACCTCGGTATTTCCGGTCACTGATGCACATGGCCCAGTTATGGGAAGGGGGGGGGGAACTCACCCAGTTTGCACTCTGAGCCAGACTAGAAGCGCCGCTCCTCGTCTTCCGCGGCAAGCTCTCGACCAGAAAGGTACGGAAGCTGATTGCCCATGTTCCGCTGTAGACAATGGCGAAGAGGTAGATGGACACGATGACCACCCACTTGCCCGCCCCTCGGTCGGCATGGACCTTGTCAGCGTGATAGAGCGAGCCCATCACCAACATCAGAGCCGTGATGCCCACCCCTCCGAGAAGGCTGGCCATCCGGCGTCCCCACTTGTCGGCGGCAAAGGTTGCCGGAATGGTCGAGGCCAGAATGACCAGCGCAGACACGCCGGAAGCCAGGAAGGTCGCCTGCTCGCCGGCGAGCCCGGCTTGGGTGAACATGATGGGCGCATAGTACAAAATGCCATCTATCCCAGAGAACTGCTGCATGCCCATCAAAAAGCACCCCAAAGCCGTTCTGCCCCGGTACGGCTTCGAGAAAGCCTCTTTGAAGTCCGAGAAGGTCTGGCTCAGAATCTCTGAGACAGATGCGTCTGCTTTACTCTCTTGTTCCTCGGAGAAGGCCTGCTCGAACAACTCTTTGCGCTCGTTCTCGTCGAGACCAAGACGTTCCGCGACCTCTCGGGCTTCCTCCACTCTCCCCTTACCAAGAAGCCACCTGGGCGAGGGAGGGACGATCCAGTACGTCCCCGAGTAGACGAAGCCCAGGAATGACGCAATGGCGAGCGGCAGACGCCAGGTCACTGATGACGTTCCCAGCGTCGCGGTGCCGTAGCACATAAAGTATCCGATCACGAGTCCCGTGACAATCGAGAACTGCGGCAGGGCGGTGATGATGCCGCGGAAACGGGCCGGCGACATTTCCGACACTTGAACGTAGACGTTGCTCAAGAACATGCCCTCCCCGATGCCTTTTATGAGACGGCCAAGGATGAAGACGCCTAGGATCGGAGACGCGCACTCTATGCCGGTTCCGCAGCCGTAGATAAAGGAACCGAGGGCGAAGAAGCGGACGTGACCGAATCGGTCGGCGAGGACGCCGGCCACTAGGGCCGATAAGGCGCCGGGGATGAGGACGGAGGATACGATGACACCGTGCATCGTGGGGGAGAAGTCCCCGAAAGTTTCACGAAACGAGGGCATGGTTGTTACGGGGCCGATGCTCCCCGTGTCGAGGCTATTTCGAAAAAACCGTATTAGTGCGACGGTCATATCGGGATCAAGTAGGAATCCTCACCCAAAAAGCATGGCAACGCATGATGTGATTACACTTGCTCTCACGTAGAGAGGTATCGAAAATAAACAAGTCATGTTTGAATAGAACAATAGGCCCTTCTTTCCGATAAAAGCTCTTGATAATGGAGAAACAACCCAACAATACTCTGTGTTCAACCCGGTCTTAAATGTCTGGTGGGCGAAAATCGGGTTTTAACCCAACGCCGCAGCGCTTCGCAATGCCCAATTCATCAAAAACCCACATGTAGAGTTTTTGTCTTATCGTGACATTCGGGCCCGGTAAAAGTTCCACATTCGAGCCCGATAGGGCTCCATTCGCGCTCCAAAATGTTTCCAATCCGGCAATTTTCCCGACTTACACCAGCGCCGAGGGTGCGAAAGACGCATGTGAGTGGGTGAATTGACTCAGAGATAAGATGCAAGCGGATGCATTGCTGCTTTCTAAGCGCATTAGATCCAGTGCCCAACTGTAGGTATCTAGAGGGAGGGAGCACATTGTTCCACGAGAAACACAGTGAGATGGGTCTAGAACTTCCCCATGCATGTTGAGGGCAAGTGGACTCGGCAGCGTGATGAGCCCAAGACCTCTTAGTGGTTGATCTAATGCAGGGTTTTTGTCCGGTGACTGAACCACTGTTACCCGTGAACTATCCACAACCTCCCTAGATCAACTGCTCGGGAAAGTTGCCTTTCTTGGTCGGTTGAAAGAAGTTTGCAATTTTTCTCGAAATCTTTCCTCGATGAAGATTACAAACCAGCATCCACACAAGTAGGTATTCCGACAAAGTGTTGCCTTGCTCTTGATTGTCATTCTCGCCACTTAACGAATTTTCTCAGACGCCGTCAGAAGCTGCGAGAAAGCTGAGTCTCGACGTTTCAACAACGAGGCGGGGTCGCCGCACTCAACCACTTTGCCGTCATCCAAAACGGCAACGCAGTCGAAAGCCTTGATCGTCTCGAGCCGATGAGCGACGGCGATGATGGTGCACCCTCGGAAGGCGTCCTGCAGAACCTCCCAGATCAGTTTCTCGGTTTCCGAATCCAGGCTGTCGGTTAAAGTACCGGGTTAGCTCAAGGGACTTGAGATTGACGACGACAATGGAGGAACGCTGACGGCATACCTGCTAGTGACCTCGTCCAGTACAACAATCCTGCAACGACGCAGCAGAGCCCTTGCAAGTGAGAATAACTGTTTCTGTCCTTGGCTGAAATGCTCGTGTTTCATCGCGCTTTTCAAGCCGCCATTGTTCCGAACTTCATCCCACATACGCACCTTGCGTAGGGCGTGCTCAACTTCCGAGTCTGATGATGTTTCGTACGGGTCCACATTGGAGCGAAATGTTCCCTCGGTGAAGAAAGAATCTTGAGGGATGGCGTTGATGCTTGATCTCAAAGACGACAGGGTGCAGTTGCTGATATCAGTGCCGTCAACCAGAACTCTCCCTTGTCGAACATCTGTCATCCGGAAGAGGGACGCCACGAATGAAGATTTACCTCTGTCGGATGTCAGTATCCTTGAGTCAGGATGATTCGGGACATGCATTTCGGAGGCTGATCTGACCTGCCGCTGCGGCCACATATGCCGAGCCTTTTGCCTGGCTCGATGACGAGACTAACTTCTCTCAGAGCGGGTTTCTCTGACTCCAACCTGTCGTTGTCAGTCATGTTCCTCACATATCCCGAAAACCCCACTCACCCGTAGGAGACGGTCAGATTCTGAACTTCGACTTTCCCTGCCTGCGGCCATCCTTCTGGTGTACTTCCAACAGAAACATCCTCTTCCTTGGGAGTATCCTCTTCAAAGTTCTTGATTCTCGTAACTGCAGTGATGGAAGTCTCCATCAACGTCCACCCCACAATGACTGACCGGAGCATTTGGCTGAGTGACATCAAGTTGACCAGTGCGACACCGGTGAACCCCAAGCCAGACCGCAGCTTGAGGGTAAGGGATGCCAGGAGCGTGGATATCACAAGTACCACAGGATTCAAGACGAGAGAGAGCCATTGCTGAACCATAGGCAGTAGGTAATAAGGGCGTTGCGATGCGTCGAGGAGTTCGTAGTTGCGCTCGACGTGCTTTTGTCGCCACCCGAAAGCCCGTATCGTACTTATGCCCCGTAGAGTGTCGATAAAGTGAGAGCTTTGATGCAGGTGTTAGTATACAGGCAAGATACGCTCCAGGATGTCTATGGACTCACTAAAGAGGACTTTTGAGTTCGAGGTCGAGTGTTCGGAGTTGCTGAGACGTTCGGAGGTAGAACTTCTGGACTCCGAAGAATACCAGCAACAAGAACGGGTACGAAACGGCAAGCCAGGGGGACGCCGTCGCAACGAGCGCGACCTGCGCCAGGGCGATAAACGCGGTTGCGATGGTGTTGAGCATAGCGGCGGGCAACTCCCCGTCGACCAGCTGAAGGTCCTGTGAGAATCTGTTGATGGTACTTCCAGCATCTTTGCTGCTCAGATACGGCATCGTTGCAGAAGTCACCGTTGACAGCAGCCTGTCGTGGAGCCGGGATCCTGACTTGGACACGACGGTGGTTAAGGTGTGGCGCGTGAACAGGAACCAGCACGCCAACGCTGCGCTCTGAAGCAAGGCGTAGATCCCCAGATAAAAGTCGTCTTTGCCAGCATCTGCTGTCCACCAATTCACCCACACTGTCGGAAAGGTGTATAGAATCCCGAAGGCGGCCCCAAGTAGCACCAAGAAGAAGGCGTTCGGCAGTCCCACGGCGCTGGGGAAGTACTTGTAGGTGTCCCAGTCGCTTGCTTGCGGCCGCATTCCCTTGTTCGCTGCCTTTGGCTTCTGGTGTTTTTGCTTCTCGCCCGTCTGCAGGCCATCTCCATCTGGGTTTGTCTGACTATTCGACGACCTTTGCACAAGATCATCGAGAGAATTTTCCCTTGACAACGGCTTCGGAGTATTCTCAACCGGCGGATGGTTTGGCCTGAGAGTTATGATGTGATCGGCAGCAAGCATCGGCTGCTGGTCGTGACAAACCAAAACCACGGTCGTCTTTCTCGTACGCAAAATACCGCGCGAGCCCAAAAGTCGAGTATAGATCCGATTCCTCGTGATATTATCCATGCCGTTGAACACGTTGTCCATGATGATGACGGGCTTTCGGGAGTAAACGGCGCGAGCGACCGCAACACGCTGTCTCTGCCCCGAGCTGAGCGCGTCCCCTTTGCTTCCCATCATGGTTTGATCGCTCTTCTCGAGAGTTTCCAGGTCCGTATTCAAATCGGAAGCGTGAACGACCGCTTCGTACCAAGCTTCGTCTATAGGGCTGTAGCCGATTATGCTATTGCGGATCGTGGTATTGGTCAAGTATGGTGTCTGGTCGCAGAAGGCGATGTCCGCGCTTTGTGATTGTAATCGTACCGTTCCTCTGTCCAGGGACAACTCGCCGAGAAATATCCTGCACAGTGTAGTCTTTCCGCTGGCGACCGGTCCAACGACAATTGTCAACTGGGACTCGGGAATGCTGACGTTGATGTCTCGAAGCAGTCTGGCATCATTCGTCCACCCGAACTCGCCGTTGGAGATGACGAAGGCCATGGGCTGCTTGTGGGTCTCTATGTGATCTTCTGTCTGTTCACCAAACTTTCCATGATGTACAGTAGATGAGTCCGTCGCGTCATATGTGCAAGAGACTATCTCTCGAGTGTCCTTGTGGGAAGTCGACTGCAAAAAGTCCTGGATCCGCTGGAGGCAGTTGGCAGCCCCCAGAAACATTGGGATATACTGAAACAAGCTTGACAGTGGTTGGGTCAATATTACCACCAAAGATAGAGAAGTGGACGCCGTAGCAACATCGAGCGGCTGGCCGCCACTGCCGTTCCTTGACATGGCCATGTAAATCGCGAAGCAAGCGACGGGTGTGATGAAAATTGGAGTGAAAGCTGTCGAGTTTGTTAGCAATGATATCAACGGTTCCCAGCTTGTGCAATGGCTCAGCATACCGATGCAAAATGACAACACCTGGATCATTCTGAAGCCGTTTGCATGTTTCAACTCTGTTGTTCGGAGCGTATGCACCAGATTATATGACCTTTCGGTCAAACCGGTCATGCGAATACCTTTCATAGATGACAGCAGTGAGATCGTAGTGTCTTTTGAGTTGTGTAGGTCAGCAATAATGAGCCTTCTGAACAGAGAACTTGCCAATGCAACTCACTGATTCGAGTTTGGAGGGCCTCCATCCATCGACTTTGACGAGGCATCGTCAACTTGTTCAGGCCAAGAGTAGCCAAGAAGCAACCTGCAATTGTTTGAGCTCATCGACTGGATATTTGGAAGTGCTAACCTACCAGTCGCGACCACCATTGGGGCAATAGAGCCAACATGTAGTTCCCGTTCTAAAAGCCAAACGGCGAGACCAACTTCTGCAATGTTAGCCCAAGCTTCATGGAAGACTCGAAGACCTTGAGTTATTCTCTCCACATCCGTACTCATCAGAGTAACGGCAGCCTTATCTTCGGTCGTGGATGGAATGGTGATCACTTTGTTGTAGATCGCGGTGACAAGTAACCCCCGTATCATGGTCAAGTTTTTCAGCTGGAGTTGCCAGTAGACGCTTGTCGAGAGGGCGATGCCCAGATAGACCAGAACAACCGCGATGATGATGAAGTTCTCCATGCCAGCGGGCCACTTTTCATCGTCTGTGTCTTTCAGGTACCTCAGAATGGTCTTGATAAGTAGAGGCTGGCTGATGTTGAAACCGATAAGCAGCATTCTCGGAACTGCTGGGTACAGCAATCGCCATCCAAGAGACCTTGCCAGAAATCTCACAATACCCAGAAGACCTGGACTCGAAACGTACGCCGTCTTCTGAGCGAGTGCCTCGGAAGCAAGTTCTGTCGGAATGGGGTACAGGTCGTCAATAGAGAGACAGCTTCGATGCCCATTCCAGAGAAGCGTGTTAAGCCAATAGCAAAAGCCCCTATTCCACAGCCCGCTCCATTCTTCGGGGCTGTAAGTCTTGCTGTTTCTAGGCCCGAACGTTCGCTTCTCAATAGATTCGAGAACCACAATCACCAACTTTAGTGTCAAGCTAGCGACCATGGTCCCCAGGATCGCCGGCTGGTACTGGTGCATCCACAGGGTCCGGACTTGGAAAACGTCGAACAGCAGCGACACGCTGAAGTAGAGTACTAGCGTTGTCGAAGGCTGAAGGGAACGCGTGTGTTCAAGGAAAGAGACCGGACAGAAGAGACAGGCATCGAAGAGGGCAATGGCCGTCGCGGCAACGGCCACATGATTTGAGTTCGTGATGCTCTGGCGGCTCCAGAGAATAAGTGCAGTTAGGTGGATCGCTGCGTAGCTAGATATCGCAATCTATCATCGTCGGACCCTCCATTAGCCCTGGAACATCATTTCGAAATAAAGACTCACAAGTTTAGCCGTTCTTAGTAGCCGGCCTTGGATACCTAGAGGTTCCTCGGTCTTCAAGGCGTACAGTCGAAGCAAAGATAGTATCAGAACGGCCGAAGAAGGTAGTAAAGACAAGACGATCTGCTCGAAAGTTAGTGTGAAGTCAAACACTGTCTCCACGCCCTCGAAGGGATGCAGGCTGTCCATGTTGGAGAGGACGCGCATCAATCACGGAGAGAAGACAATACGGGTTTGAGTCTATGGTGAAGAACAACAAATATCGCATCGCGTCTGAGAAGACTTCGTTGGGAGAACCCTAGCTTTCAAACGCTCCCGGGTCGCGCCCGAAGTACATGGGTGCCTAGAACTGTGCCGTTGGTTCCAGGCCAAGCGGTCAGTCTCACACGGGACCGTTGGTCCTACGGAAGGTGAATACTTAGATTAGCAGCGAACGACCTGCCTATTTCGAAAGGACATCTGGCTATCTAAGCGAGAGCTTTTGGGACTTTTGATCGTGGTTTTACAAAGGGCTTGTCGAGGGGGCTTTCGTCTCATTTGCCAGCACGAACCTACCGGGAAGGTTCATACTCGGCCCTGAATTGTCAAACTACCATGCGCTTCAATTGGTGACCAGACGTCCTCTTTATAATTTTAGCCATCTGGTTTTAGTTGCCAAGAATTCTGGGCATATCCACAAGGGGGACAAGAGGTGCTCTGTGTTGTTGGCGAGTTCTCCAAGGTGTGTGCCGCAACCTAGGCATTGCTTGCGGCCTTCTCTAATCTCTCTTCCTCGGTCGGTTTTCTTCCGTAGATGGAGTAGCTATCACAGTCAGCTTTTATCAACATCGACTAAGGGCGGATCTTCCACTCACATAGGCCAGTAGGCGTGGATGGACCGATCCCTCAGGTCTTTTCTGACATCGATGAGAAACACAAGGACCTCCTCCCTCTTCCAGCCATGAGCCCTGGTAAAGGGCGCCATGGTGAACGCCTCGAACCCGTTGCAAAAGTTCTCGTTGTTCCAGATTCCGAGTTCCTTGTGCTTGGGATCCCTCGGCCAAGAGTTTGACGGCCATTTTAGCAGATGAAGCTTGACATCCACGAAGCCAACCTCTTCCATGATTCCCACTAGCTCTGGGATCTCCTGGAAAGCACGTCCGAACTTGGCAGCGGCCTCGTACATCAGGTTGATGCACCTTGAGAGGGCGCATTCGGACGTCAGTGTCCCGTCGTCCGATCGGGGAAACAGATCGAACTCCTGTAGTTCGAGGTAGCCCCCGGGCGTAAGGTTGCTATTAATGTTAACGTGGTCCGCGTATGAAATAAGTACCGGTGGGCATTGACAAGCGCCAGGGAAGGACGTACTTGAATGCTTTCTGAATGTACGTCTTCCAGTCGTTAATGGATGAGTTCATCATACGGCTGTGAATGTAATCGAAAGGTTTCGAGTACGTCCATTCTTCCTCTAAATCATCAATCTCAAACTTGACATTAGGAGGGACACTTGATCATATTAGCCTAAGGAAACCTGTGGTGCGACCTGACTTGTAGATTCAAGTTGAGAGAGGATACAGGCTGAAAAATACTTACAATTGTGGCATTGATGGTGAGAGATCCATTCCAAGCACCTATTATATCGTGTCAGTGAGGCAATTTGAAGATAGGATACCGGGCAAACTCTACATCTGCATCGGGATGGTCTTCTGCAAAGTCAATGGCCCAGATACCGGTACCGGTGCCCACATCGAGCACGCGTTTGACCTTTGAATCCCGGTTGTTCGGTGGGGAGAGACCCAGTGCGTTGTCAAAAGTCAAGAGAAAAAGGTTGTGTTGCAGGTCTAGGTGGTTTAATCTTAGGGCATGTCAAATCGACGCACAAGAAGACAGAAACCTACCCAGCCTATCTTGCTCAGGCTCGTCATTGGGATAGCCGTACTCTATGCGTTTGGTATCAGAAGCTGAAGCGAGAGCGGGGCCGTTACCACTAACTCCCATCCTTGTACTTGTGGTAGGTTCTTCCGTTCTCTTCCCTGTAGTCGAAGACCGAGCTGGAAACGCTGGTACTCGAAGAGGCAATACTCTTGGAAGTTTGTCAACTAGGATTCATCCAGATTGGCTTTCAGGAACAGGAAGAAGATCGTTACTTACGGCAAGATCAGACACTCCCTCATCATCCTGCAGATACCAAGTGGCGCTCAGTCAAATGTGAAAGACCGCACGAGTAAGCTCGACTTACGTCCTCAGCGACGAGTGCTACAGGGATATTGGCCTGGCCGTGAACAGGGTTCGCTGTGTCGTTACACATCTTTGGGTTCAATGGAATGGTTTTAGTAGGATTTCTCGGGTGAAAGAAAAGACTTGCATTACATCCAGAGCCATGGGAACAGGTATATATCTACTTGCCCTTCTCTTTATGAGAGCTGATCAGTCGATTGTTACCCCTCTCCTTGGCCGGGAGGTAATTATGCAGGTCGGTGGAAGGCCGCAGCAAACATGCCGGAAACAAGCCATCTGCAGCGACGTCCGTGGAGACGTTATCCAGAAACAGAAATCCAGCCCCGTAATAATGCACAGAGCGAGCTGCGCCGGGTCGACCGGAATACAACCTGCGTCCGACCCTTGAACGTCTCATGATATGATTATTTGTGACGGCCTATCAACGGGATGCGTTACCCCGGACGTTGGAGTGTCCTCTGTTGCCCTGGACATCATGTGGCAGGCATATCGAGAGAATAGACGAGCCTTAGTTGTCTCGTTGTTCCAGTTGCTGTTGGATGACAACGCATAATCCTTCCTCTACTCAGGCATGTGCTTTCAACCTCTAAATCATCCCAAAACTTGCAAGAGGAGCTCGGATCCGCCAATGGAAGTTGTGGGTTGTATGGAGCTTGAATACGGCGGAGCTTGGGTGGGCCGTGCCGTCCCGGCCCGAAATCGATCACCGATGGGCCCACATGCGACCGGCCAGGCCGGCCGCGTGCGAATATTTGCGTCTCTCGTATGGTTTCCCGAGTGTGGGTGAAAAACGATCCTTCAACAGAATGCCAGAGGAACAAAAATTGTACGGAGCAACGGGTTGTCAATTGCGCGTCGATCCCAGGTTGCCAGGTCATCTCGGGTGTGTTGGTTGGCAACCCACTTTTGTCTCCTACCCCTGAAGAGGCCGGACCAGATCGGACCAGCCTGCGCGTCAACACAATTGAATCTCTTTCGAATCGAGCTCCAGGCTATTATTGCTTGGACTTTTAGGGAAATCTTCAAAGGTGTCATTGTTGTGCATTAAGCTTGCTATTGTTCTTCGAGATACCTTTCAAGGCACGCGACGGCATGGCTACGGCTCGATACTTCGAAAGCGTCGGTGGCCAGGCATCTTTGATAGCTAGGGGCCGTTATTGTGATAAGCATCTTGCGGCATAGAAGGCTCAAACTGTATGTGGCGACGCTTTGTCCAGTTGCATTCACCACCATAGATCACGGAGTTCTCGTCTTGAGTGAGATGATGGCGAGATAGTTGCCTAGTCTCAATCGCCTTCGCCTGTGTTGGTTCTGTTAGTAGCCCCGTCCAGTGCCTAAAATAATCCACTTTTATCGTGGATCTTTGGTTCGGCCTCTGGCAAGTTGAAACATAAGAACATCACGCTTCGTTCTCTTTAACGTACGCGCGCCTTCCCCCTCGTTCATCATATTCGTAGCCATGTCTTCACCAAAGCCGTCTTCGCCGGCCGCTGAGGCGTTCGCGCTAGATCTTCTCCCAGTAGAAGTCGTCGCAAACGTCTTCTCCTGGCTCCCAAATAGCGACATCAAGGCCTTGCGGCTGACATCCCGCCGCTGCCATGAGGCCGCCAATGCCAGCTTCCGCCTCGATCGCGTCTTCCTCTCTCCCAACCCTCTCAATATCAGAGTCTTCCGGGAGGTTGCCGCCCATGAGAAGCTGCGCCTCGGCGTCCGTGAGATCGTCTGGGACGATGCGCCCCTGATGAAGCAGATCGAGCTCGGATGGGGAGAGCTCGATGAAGACGGGATGAAGCACGAGTACACCCTTCAAGATCACCCAGAGCCTCCCCAAGGCGTCCCGTATTGGTTCGCCTATGCTTGCATGAAGGAGACTCGCGGGTTGGACATACGGAGGCGACACAACCGCCATAACTGCCACCGGCCCGAGCACGAAGCCAGGGAGAAGCAGCTGGAGGCGATGCTTCCCCTCGACGAGGCGTGGGCGTACCACCAAGAGCTGGTGCGTCAGCAGGATGAGGCCATGGCTGCCGAGGCCGACGGCGCCGCCCTCGTGGACGCGCTCGAACACGGCTACTTTCCGAACCTGAACAGGATCACCATCACGCCGGCGGCCCACGGGATTCTATTTACGCCTCTCTACCAGACCCCCATGATCCGCTCGTTCCCGTACGGCTTCGTCTATCCCCTTCCGCGCGGTTGGCCGTGCCCGCAGCCCGGCGTGAGCCTCGGAAGTTGGATATGGGACTTCGGCTCGCCCTTCGACTATTGGCGCGGCTTCTCGATCGTCACGCGCATCCTCGCGCGGCGGAAGGACGCCAACGTTCCCGAGCTCGTGCTCGACGTCAACCAACTCCGGACGGGGCTCCAGAGCCGCATGTTCTGCAGGGGCGAACCGAACCAGAACTACGACAATCTCGTTGAGATCCTCAAGAGGCCGGGCTTTTCGCGCCTCGACCTGTCCGTCCTGTTGGGCGGCCAGCAGTTCGAGGGCTGGCCATCTCTCCGCAGCCCTCGCCTCCGGGAGGCTCTGGAATGCACGCCTGACATGAAGCACTTTTCCTTCCGTACCGGAATGGACGAGAACCCGGGCATGGTGATAGGGGCAAGGCATTCCGACACGCCCGAGGCCGACTACCGGTGGCACCAAGTTCCCCTGGCCAGCCTCTTCCCGGTCGCGACGTGGAGAAATCTGCGCCACTTCGGGCTCGCGCGCCTGATGGTGGTGCAGGACGACCTCCTAAGTCTCCTGGGTGCGATGCCGGAGACCCTGCGCTCGGTTGAGCTCAGCTTTCTCTACTTCCTCCCAGGCGGCGGCAGCTACAAGGGCCTCCTCGCCGGGATCCGCAACGAGCTGGGGTGGCGGGAGCGAGCCGTCAGACCGAGGATCTCCATCGCGCAGGGGTCGCACCGCGACCTCGATGGGCGGTGTTACTGGTTGGACGACGAGGTGAATGACTACGTCTACGGCATCGGCGCGAATCCCTTCGCGATTGAACCTTGCGGGAACGTCGTCCAAGATTACAACGGCATCGGCATCCAACGAGACGCGTTTGAAAGTGATTACGAAAAGCGTAGCGAGGTCCGAACTCTATCGTTCTATGACCCGCGAGAGTACTAGAAGTCATGAAGAGAACACAGCTCAATAGATGAATCGTGTGCATGTGAAAGATATATGTACCTAGGGTAGATCGCTCGATATATGCATAATATCAATGAGCTTATCGATAAGTGATAAGCCAATGAAGGGATCCGTAACGTGCATTGAGGACTCGGATGCGCCCAGGCAGGCGCCCCCTTTTCAGCTACGTAAGTACCCAAGTCTGTGTTTGCCCCAAACGAGTTAAGAAACCAGGCCGGGGAAAAAAAAAATAGGAATGTTGGTGATGTCTGACCGATCCAGCCATAACGACCGCCACCGTTCGAGATGCTGAGCGGCACATGTCTGAGGCTGACCCTAGTGGTCGCCGTTTTCCTCATCGCGGCCATCTTCCTGGTCCCCCAGCTCCCCCACGTCGGATACACCGTGCCCACCCAGCACCTCGGAACACACGCACCGCCGGCGACGACACCTCACCAGGACGACGCGTCGACGAAGCCCCCAACGAACAACGACCCTGCGAATAAGCCGGCCGACGATGCGCCTCCCGCTGCCGTCGGTGGCGCCGCCACTAGCGAAACGACGTCGTCTCTCGATCCGGTAATACTTGTCACCCCGACTCCGCATGCCGTGACGTCCCTTCAGGATAACGGCTCGGCGGCGAAGCCCACCCCCGCCGCGGACGACACGAAGGCCGCCGACCGCGCCGTCTCGAAGCTCGAGGCCGGGCAGAAGCTCTCGCCGTTCCGCCTGGCCTCCCCCTCCGGCCGCTACGAGCTCCGCCTGCTCGACAGCGGCTCGCTCTCGCTCCTCGACACCAAGACCGACGCCGAGCTCTTCACCTCCGACACGGAATACTACTGGCCCGTCGACTGGCAGGTCGAGCTGACCCGCGAGGGCGTGCTGATGCTCTCCTGGGCCAACGAGACGGCCGCCCCCTTCGGCGCGACTCCCTGGACGTCCAACATGCTCCCCGGCTGCGCCTCGACCGAGTCCGACGCGGACAAGGCGGCCCCCGCGCTCGAGCTCCTCGACTCGGGCGAGCTGCGCATTAGCGCCGACGGCAAGACCACCTGCCAACTCCACCGCGCCGCCGACGACATGGGCCGCGTCGCCATCGTCTACACGGGCTTCCTGCGCACCTACCTCAAGACCTGCAAGGAGCAGAACGAGAAGCTGGTCAAGACGTGGACGGGTTCCGGCGGCGCCGACATCCACGTCTTCACCTACCTCGAGGACGCCTACCACGACAAGGGCGACAAGGTCACCAAGGAGAGCATCACAAAGCACCTCAAGTCCTGCTTCGGCGACGCCCTCAAGACCGTCGAGGTGCTCAAGCTCGACGACGTCAAGGAGAAGGTCGACCGCCCGCCCAAGGTCCTCGTCGAGGCCTGCGGCGAGGACAAGCTGAACCACCAGGCCAGCCAGTGGAAGGCGCTCTACCTCGCGGGGCAGCAGGTGCAGCGCTACATGGTCGAGGAGGGCGTGTCGTACGACTACATCTACAAGGGCCGCCTGGACCTGCAGTTCTGGGGCGACTCGCCGGCGCTGTCGTCGCTCAAGGTCCCCGAGGGCGGCATCCTCGCGCCCCGCGTCACGCTCGACTGGACCTGGTACGCCATGCTGCACGATGGCGAGCTGCGTGCCGGCGTCACCGACATCACGGCCTTTGGGCGCCCCAACGCCATGTTCACCTACCTCTCGCTGTACCGCGAGTTCGTCTCCCTGCGGACGCTCGAGAAGGAGGGCGCCAAGTGGAAGGGCTTCAACACCAAGTCGAGGGACAGGAATCCGGAAGGGCAGGAGGCTTGCACCCCGGAGGGTATACTGGCTTACTGGCTGCGGATCAACGGGATCGCGGTCAAGACGGACTGGCGGTTCCAGATGGGCCTGCTGCGCGGGGACGGGAAGCTCATCTTCACGTGTCCCGAGGGCAGGGGTTGGCTGTGTCCTGGTTTCATACCCAAGGTTCACGATGATGGCACTCTCTTTTGAGCAACGACAGAGCGATTTAGTAATGGCAAGTAATGGCAATGAACATTTTAGGATTCGCGTTTCCCATCACTTGCTTGTATTTTTCTATCGCCACGTGATCGGCCCTATTCATCGCCCAGAATGTCAAACGGGTTTGACGAAGTTTTCTTCCCTGGCCTGGCCGGAGCTTCAGTCTCGGCCCTCTTCTTCCTCTTCTTCTTCCTATTTTTGGCCTCTTTCGCGGGCAAAAAGTCGCTTTCCGAAATCTCGAGACCTTCGGCCAGCTTGGCTAGCCCTCCATCTTCGCTCATACTTGTGAGAAGACTTCTCGTTCCGTCTACGCTAGGATAGTCCGTGAACGAGGGGATTGTTGACAGCAACTTGCGTAGCTCATCCAATCCGGCTGGCGCGCTCGCCGATTTCACCTCCTCTAGGAGATCTAGGATTTGGGCAAGGATGCGGAGAGAGTATAGCGTCGCGTGCACCTGCGCTGACAGGTGGACGACGTCCCATGGCACCAGGCTGGAGCCGTCTTCCACGCACAGAGCCTGTTTGACGGCGCCGACACAGGCGTCCAGCTTGCCATCTGTCTTTGACGAGGAGAGGACTAAGCGCAGAGCCACCGCTTGCCATGTTGAATGCTCTCGTTCCAGCCCGTCCCTTGCTTGGTTCAAGGTTTCGAGAAAGAATTCGGCATAGTCTTTTACGGACGGCCGAGGGAGGATGACGAGGTTTTTGCCTTGGTTTGTCCCCGAGTAAACCCTTCTGTACTCTCTAACGGGAGCCATAGTACCCGCTTGCAGTAGAGACATCAGGCTGTAAGCCAGCTGTCTAATAGAGGCGCTGCTGTCCCATGCGCTTGCACGGGCCGGACAGTCAAGTAGAGGTGGCAGGCACATCATACATCCCTCAGGGTCACATTTCTTCTTGGGCGACTTGGCAGCTCCGGAATAACCCAGACATTGCAGGACGATCTCGGATAGCCTCGCATCCAGCTTGGGGTTCCCCAGGCCGCCAAGCACGGGCACAGCACTCCAGTCTGTGGTGTCCAGGGTTTCGTAGGGCTTGCAGAATTCAAGGAACTCCTCCGGGTCCGAGACATCCCCTTTGCAGTTCTCTATGACCTTTGAGAACTTGGGCCGGGTGCACTTGGATAACTCGTAGCCGAAGCGCCGCATGCCATGTTCGCCGGGGAGCTTGATCCTTTCTGCGACGTCCGAAGGAGAGAACTTCAGGGCCAACAACCGATCTTTTCCGTCGACTGTACCGACGTGGATGTCCTTGAAGAACGCGACAGAGCCCTCGTTGAGATCGTGGATGGTC
The DNA here is from genome assembly GCA_030770045.1 of Colletotrichum brevisporum. Taxonomy (NCBI): domain Eukaryota; kingdom Fungi; phylum Ascomycota; class Sordariomycetes; order Glomerellales; family Glomerellaceae; genus Colletotrichum; species Colletotrichum brevisporum. The sequence goes on along the minus strand of JAUGSI010000001.1, from coordinate 8,160,776 downwards.
AGGTCGGAATCAGAGGTCAAGATAGTCCCGCCATTCTTAAGCACGTCGTCAGCGCAGTAGGCGTCCGCTTCCCCTGGAACCAGGCGAACGAGTGCCGAGTACTTGTCCACCTGATCGAGCTTGTCAACGATGGCCGAGACCAGAAATGGTGGAGGCGGTGTGAGCGGCTGATCTCTTTTCGGGGCATCGGTTGGAAAGAGACGAGGCAATGCCGGGTTCGTCGATGTCACTTGCCTTGCCGGGCACGCATTGGGAAACGACGAATGGAACAGCTTCAGCTGAGTAGAAACCCGTAGCAACCTGTCCAGGCGAACAGGCAGCTTCGAAGGGGGGAGGAAACCATCAAAGTAGATGGCAGCTCTGCGAAACGTAAGTGTTCAACCTCCAACTTGGGCCGCGATCAGGTGATGGTACATGGAGATGTCGTGGCTCGTGAGCTCGTCCAGCCAAGCGATGGCGGTCTTGCTTAGAAGCTCGTAAGAAGGGATGCCAAAGCTGCTCCTCGTGCAGAGATGATAGACGTGATAGGCCAGAGCCGGGCCGTCAATCACCACCCGGTCGCCATCGAGGGGCGCTTGCACACCGTATGGGGCGAGGTGATTGAGCAGATGAGGAATACCCATGATGGAAGTGTGCTTCCAGTGTCCTTATGGAGGTAGGAGAGTACCCAAGGCAGCTTCGACGGGTTCCCAAATGTCCCCAATCGCAATGGGTAGGTATGCAGGTAGTCCGCAGCTTTATTGGGGACCTGATGGACCTTGATGCCTTACACTGTACCTCACCGTGGGAGGTGTGTACATTGACAGAGCTTGAAGCTGAATTGCACCTCCCCAAAAAAAACCGTCGCGGGGTCTTGTTGCCCCACACGGTGCTGTCTGGTGGTGTTGGAAGTGAAGGGACTTTCTCACAACTAGGACTCTCGGCTCGACATTTTTATTCCTTCTGCTTAAAGTTTCGCTTCAGCAAGGCTCAGGGTATTATGTAAGAGGCTGAAGTCTATTATCAAGAAATGTCATTTTTTCAGAGCAAAAAAACAATACAAGGAGTCATTAAAGTAGAGAGTGCCCTCTCTCTTTTTACAGGAAGGCACGTCCGTCCACAAGTAGGTACGTACTCAAGATAAGGCGGGGCGGTCAGACCGGATAAATACAGTGTAAATGATCAGGGTTTGTGCCTGACCTTTGCTTACACACTGTGACCCCTCCCCACCGCCACGGCTGCTTGCCCCCGTCCAACCCCGTTCTTCGGCTTAACCACACCCTGGTCAACTCAGTTTTTTTCCCGTGTCCTTCTTCGCAGCAATAAAAGCTCTCCACTACGCCAACCAGAATCTTCTACCTTCGCATCTTCTTGCAAAATGCGCGGCACTCTCATCTTCGCGGGCTCTTCATGCCCGGCCCTCACTACTCAGATATGTGAGAACCTGGGCATGGCTCCTGCCGAGGCGGAGCTTACCCAATTTTCCAATGTAAGCTGAAGTGCGATCTTTGTTCCTTTGGCCTCCTGTTCCGAGGACAGAATTTGCTGCTGCCGACATCACCACCCACCAACCCACCTACTGGCGGAGGCGATGGACGGCCGGCTCCCTCCGCCGCTGCCTTGATTGGATCAACTCCAAACTTGTTTGGTCTCCCTTCTTGAGGCTGACCCGTCAAACAAAAGGGCGAGACGAGCGTGCGAATCTTGACTAGCGTCCGAGAGAAGGACGTCTTCGTCGTTCAGTCCGGCAGCGCAAATGTCAACGACACTATCATGGAGCTGTTGATCATGATCTCGGCCTGCAAGGGCGGCTCGGCCAACAAGATCACAGGTAAGCATCATCCTGCCTAACCCCGCCCCGTCTATCGCGTCGCTAACCCCGCTACTTCAGCTGTGCTACCGTACTTCCCCTACAGTCGCCAGTCCAAGAAGAAGTCCCACCGTGGCGCTATCACGGCGAGGATGCTTGCGAATCTTCTCGGTGTCGCTGGTGTTAAGCACGTCATCACCGTCGACTTGCACGCATCCCAGATGCAGGGCTTCTTCAAGTGTCCCGTCGACAACCTCCACGCCGAGCCTCTGATCGCGAGGTGGATCCGTCACAACGTGCCCAACTGGAAGGAGGCCATCGTTGTCTCCAAGAACGCCGGTGGCACCAAGCGTGTGACATCGCTTGCCGACGCTCTGAAGCTCAACTTTGGCATGGTCACCACGGAGAAGAAGCGGGGAGGCAACATGACTTCCAGCATGATTATGCACCATCTCGACAACTTGGACCGTGAGCCCGTGCTGGAGAGCAGTCGCGAGACCCCTTCTGCTCCTAGACCGTCCACGCCTCCTGTCAACGGCCGGGCCGCTAGGGTGCGAGCCGACGCCCAAGGCTCTCCCCAGCACACACAGGCCCCGCGCTCCCACCCTCGCACCATGGATGACCGGCCCACGACTCCCACGCAGTCTCAGCCGAGTGACGGCCCTGTCGACGATGAGGAGAGCGACGCTCAGTATGATGATCGTCGCGCCCACGAGGTCACACACGGCCGCTTGGTCCAAGGTCACATCGTTGACGATGACTATCCCTCACCGGCGACATCGACTGCGGGCGGCAGCGTCCGTGACGACGACCCGATGACCATGTCACAGGCCTCGTCCTTCTTCGTTTCCCAGCCCCACGCTCTCGGTGGCTCCGGAGATGCCGCCCCAGAGTCGGACGAAGAAGATGAGGTTCTGAAGGACCCGAAGGTCGAGCACATGATCACCCTGGTTGGTGATGTCAAGAACAGAACCGTCTTCATCGTTGACGACATGATCGACAAGCCCGGCTCCTGGATCGCGGCTGCCGAAACCGTCGTCAAGAAGGGACGGGCGAAGAAGGTCTACTGCATGGCCACCCACGGTGTTTTCGGCGGCGACTGTCTCGAGCAGATGCAGAAATGCGGGTGCATTGACACCATCCTCGTGACCAACAGCTTCCCCATTCCCGAGGATCAGGCGAAGCGTACTCCCAAGCTCGTCGTTCTGGATCTTTCCTTCCTCCTTGCCGAGGCCATCCGCCGTAACCACTACGGCGAATCCATTTCTCCCTTGTACCAGCACATCTTGGACTAGGTCGTTCAGTAAAGACTGGGTGTTACTGGCTCTGGTTACACAGATCGCCCAACACGGCTTCTTTCTTGCTTTCTCTTGAGAGACTGGACTCTGGATTATGTTTCCGACCCTGTCTCGTGCGGCATACTCGGGGGTTGGTTGGCATTCTAGCGCGGCGTTCATGGGCGGCGGCACGGCAGAGTGGGAAAGGCCGGAATGGCGGCACACCAAAACCAAAACAGGAGGAGACCTGGAATGGTCTACCGCCAAACATGCATGGTCAGTATTAGACATGAATGATGATTTTGATACCTTTCAACCGACCGCTGCCTCTTTGGGTCTGTGTGTCTGCGAACTGATTTTTCCTTTTTTTCTTCCTGACGGAGCTGGGTCGAGCTCCGGCTCGTCTCCCTCCTTCCTTTCACCAACGATGCTGTCTTCTGGACAGCAAGGGCTTCCTTCATCCCAGAATGAGTCCTTAACGGAGCGTTGGCAGATTAACTCGATTAAAAGAAGACACCTCGCTCAGTCTGCCATTTGGCAGTCACCACCTCCGGGATGGGCGGTCGAGGGGTAAGAGAAACCTTCGAACATATTTCAAAGTGACTACTGTTTCCAAATGCGTGAAGAGTGTCGGAACACTTCGTAAGCTGAAAATCACATTGGCAGTAAGTATCTTTCGTCTCGATGAAACTTTTTGTTACAACTAGGATAATAATACAAGAATTGCTTCAGCATTTTTTTTCTCTTCATCTTGAACGTCGTGACATCGTCCTTAAGGGCAAGCAAGCCAGCCCTCTAGTCCGTCCGTTATTACACTCATACGTTCGTTGACCTTTTATGTGCCAGTCGCAACATGATAATAGTACATCCATCCAGTGCGCAGCAACGCCGCCTGTTCACTCGTCGAACACTTCTTGTCCGTGGATATCGTTCAGCACCGTCAGGTACAAACTCTTCTCGTCCTCCTCCTTGACGGCACCCACGTCCTTGAGCAGCTCCTCGGCGTAGTGGCCGGTGCCCGCGGCCCTGATGATGCGCCACGCCCGGCGGAACTCGTCGCGGATCGCGACGATGCCGTTGTGCGTGACCGTGCGGGCGACGTTGTGGTCCAGCTCGAAGGGGTCCTCGATGGCGAAGAGGTAGCGGTGGCGCACCTCCTTCACCTCGCCGTTCTTGTGCCCCGTCGCAGCAGCGGCGTTGGCCTTGCCCGCGGCGGCGGTGGCGGTCGTCGGCGACGTGGCTTCCTGGGTCGTCGTCGGCGTGGACGGGTCCGCGGGCGACTGGAGAGCCGGCTGCGACGCGGCAGGGGCGGCGTCGACGGTGGGCGAGTGGGCGTTCGCGCTGGGGCGGTACTCGATGACGGTCTTGGCGCCCGTCCAGCCCTTCTTCGACTTGGACAGCAGGCCGCCCGGGGTGCGGATGCTGAGGACGTCGCGGCCCCAGTCGTAGCCACGGCCCGGGTAGGTGCTCATAGCGCCGTTCTGGGCGTAGTACTCGAAGAAGCCGCGCAGGAGCTGGCCGATGGACTCGCGGTTGCCGTTGAGCTGGTTCATCTGCGCCAGGCGGAGGATCTCGGCCTCGTCGCGCCAGAAGCCGACGAAGCGGCCGCGGCACATGGTCGCGTCGTCGTCCGGCCCGGTGGGCGTGGTGCCGTCCGGCGGGCGCGCGGGGCCGAGCTGCTGCAGGTTGGGGCAGACGAAGGGCTGGACGACGTTGACGAGGTAGTGCAGCACCATCAGGACGTAGCCGTAGCTGCTGAGGGTGCCGCGGTAGGGGGTGTTGATGCCCCGGACCTTGGCCCAGTGCTTGACGAAGAGGACGAGGGGCCGGACGCGCGGGTCCGTGTGGGAGTAGCAGCGCAGCAGGAGGGTGTTGTGCAGGGCGAGGTGGGCGGCGAAGTTGATGTCGCACTGCACGCCGACGCCGCTCTTGGGGAACTCGAGCTTGTCGCGGTACGGGTCGCGGGGCTGGTTGACGGCCATCTTGGAGGGGTCCTTGATGTCGCGCATGCGCTTGACGATGTGCATGTTCTGCTTCGTGGCGGGGATGACGTAGTCGTTTTCCTGATCCGGCATCGGGAGTCGTTCCGAGTTGGTCCTGCGCATCGGGCCGCGGAGGAGGGCGATGTATTCCTTGATGTCGGCCTCCAGGCTCGGCTCGTACAGGCCGTTGTCGAGCGCCTTTTCGAGCTCGGACGCGAGCTGGAGACTCATGTGGCGGCGCGCGATGGCGCCGATGTTGAAGCGCATGACACTTGTGCTGGCGAATGCCCGAACCTGGGCACGAATGCTGTGAAGCCAGATACCTTCCACGTACCTGTCGCACATGAGCTTTTGCGCTGCGGTCCACTTCGATATGTACGTGTCTGCGGACTTCCTGTTGATATTAACACTGTCGATGTCATGAGGTTGGAGTTGAGAGAAGATCTTCTGAGCTCTGATGTAGTACGAAGCCGCCGTCTCGTGTTGGCCCTGCTCTAAAGTGAGCAACTGAGCAGTGGGCATCTTCCTGAGCTTTTCGTGATGGAGTTGAAGTTGCTTTGTGTACGCCAGAGGCTCGATGCCAAAGTGCGGCTGGTCCTGGAGGGTCTTCCACGCTTCGATCAGCATCTGTGTCGATTCCTTGACACCCTCTTCGCAGCCCTCGACGGTAGGGTTTGTTTCGCACAGCATTACGACTCTTTCGCCCTCCATTTGTGCAAAAACGCCCGCCAACGAGCGGTGGTTGGGGACGTCGGGGAGCGAAGTGAAGGCCAGAGAGCGGTATGCCAACAGCCTCTTTTTGAGGCCGTAGTCATTCAGACCTAACAAGAATGCCTCGCAGACCTTGTTAAGGAGCTGGTAGTCATCCTCCGTCAACTCCCGGCAGTTGGAGAGGGTGATGTCTCGGCCGCCCTGCCTTCTCAAAATCCGCTTCGCAAGATTGTAATAGGCAGGCAGTGAGTTGTTTTCCGACTGTCGAAGTTTGAACCCCAGCGACTCTTCCGAGTTATCCAAGGCAGGAGCAGAAGCATCGGTCTTCTGGGTTGCTGGGTCGTCCGTTGACTCGTCATTGGCCTCTTTGGGGTCGATGCCGTCACCATCAATGTGCTCTTCCTCGTCCGCAGCATCTGCGTGGTCGGCGTCAACAATTCCCTTCTCCCACTTCTCGCGTTCCTCGAGCAAGTCTAGTCGTAGCTTTTCTGGCGGCTTCTCGCATAGTTTGATGATTGGAACTCTGGTTCGAGTCAGAAGACGCGCGCCCAGGCCGAGTTCGAGGAATGCCTTTTCGATGAGCCTCGGGATTGCGGAGCCAGCCTCATCTGGCTGAGGTTGAGACAGGGGAGAGATCAACCCGAGGTCCATGTCGGAAGCCTTTGTGGCGAAACCTGAGGAGAGACTGCCGAAGCATTTGAGCTCTACAGAGTGAGACGGGAAATCCTTGACGCCGTTCTGGGTCAGCTCATATTCGGTGACGGCGGCACGGCAGACCTCCTCGATCTTGAGTCGGAAGCTCTCCTTTTCGGCGATCTCTCCTCGCTCAATCTCGGCCCCAGCCACGAGTGTCCCACACAGCCGTTCTAGATACGCTGCCTGGTTCTCCAACTCTTCGGGACGAACCTGGTGGGGAGGGCCTCGAGGGCTGTAGAGTGTGCCTTGAGTGTTGCGTGGAAATCGAGGTGATCCATTGTCATGTCGAGGACCATAGTGAGACTGTTCGTGATAACGGGAGGTGTCAAGATTCGGTGGGTAATGAGATCCGTTGTGCCTCGGAGCGTGAGACTGCCCGCGGCCATACTGCCCCCTGGCCGGACCGTGCCCGCGGTAAGAACCCCCGTTATGGTGTCCGCCGCCCCTATGATGAAAACCTGGTGGGTGAGACTGTTGGCCCGGCGAGCCAGAGTACGGTCTTCCATGGTGGGTAGGCGGTGATGGACGCGGATCGATCGGGATGGATAGCTCGGCATTCATCTGACGCCTCTGAGCCTGGTTGGGCCGCTTTCTGGCCATCTTAGGTGAGACGGGAGCCTTTCCGTCGATGGGAATCGGTTCAGAGCCGTGATGGCCCATGGGAACATGGGCGGCATTGTGTACGGGTCCGCTGCTGCCAGGGAGAGTTGCGCTGGTAGACGAGCTGTTGCCAGGGGCAGCGTTGGTCAGGATCAGGTTTCGCAAGTGGTTCTCAAGACCGCTTTCGCCGGTCTGGCCCGGCGCGGCCTGTCTTCCGCTATCTTGCATGACGGTTGGTTGGCTGTGAGGTTATTCTCAATCTCATGCGAGATCGGCGAAGTGGCCAGAGCTCGGTACTGGTGGTGTTGCTGTGGGGTGAGTGAGCTTGATGCTGTCCGCGAATGGAGCATGCCAGCGCTTACCTGGTCAAGCGCACGTGGCGAGCATGGCCGTATTTAAGTGACAAGTTCTGATTTTCCTTTGGATTTCAGGTGGAAACTGATCGAGTTGAAATGCAGTCCATAATCATCCAGGTTCCAACTCTCAACTGATTCAATTGAGTGGTGTAGGTACTAAGGAAAACTGCATCAAGTGAAAGCTTATGAGGGGGAATACATCCCTTGATGAGGGGCTACAGTAATAAAGCCTTGAACTGCACTGTAGATGGAGAGGGAAGCGATACCGTTTCACACTGTGCGAAGCCTAATTGGCACAACGTGGGATAGTAGATGCGCCCATCCTCCCTGGTTACTTTTAGCGTCCTATTCAGAAAGTTTTGCAGAGTCAGGCTTCTCAAATGATTTTTTGTCAATTGACTTCGCGTCATAGAGAAAACAATGTAAACACTGAGAATAAGAATGACCCTGGGTAATAATGCAGCACAGCCCATAGTAAAGAACTCTTGCGCGGCCCCTGCTCAGCAGCACCTTCCTTCCCTCCCAGATATGACGTCCTAGTGCGGCTAGGTAGTGCACTAACCAACTGCGGCTGCAGCTGGCCAGGCACTGTGAGCGACCCGCCAAGAAGTACTGGTCTCTTGAAACCTGGGGGTCTTTGTATTTTTTCGCCAAAGTTTGCCAGCCGGGTACAAACGCCACGGTACCTTGATAGCCCTGAGCCGACCGCCCAGCTTTTCTGCAAGCTCCATCCAAGAGCTGCCTCCGTCTTACCACTAGGCGCGCCTTCCAATAACCTTCTTGCAACTGCTGCCTGAGCCTCGTCTACACTCTTTGTCATCTCCCCGTCAATCCCTCCCTCCACGTCGACGTAGACGATATCCTTTTCATCCACATTACCATTTTTGCGCCGTCGGCGTGCTCATTTATTCAGCATTCTTCAGGTCTCGGCCCCAACGACCTCATCTAGAGAGCGCGCCTGTTTCTACCGGGTTGCGCCGCTTGCGACGCCGTGACTTCCGCCGACGTCACGTTTTGCCCGCCTGCATCCTCACCTCCTCAGCGAACTCCCCGAGTCCTCGCTGCGCAACCCTTGCCGTAACCTCTCAAACCGCGTATCGTCTGACGATATCTCGTATCGAATTTTCCGATTGAACAGTCCCCAGTCCCACGCCGCATTTGACACGATGAGCGCGCCTCCGCCTGGTCTGCCCAACGGCCAAAACCCCAACGGCCAGCCTCGCCCGCCCCCGATCAAGCGACGACCGCGAGGTGACCCTCTTGTTGCCCGCAAGCGACCCGGTCCCCCGCGACCGGCCGGCGCTCGCCCAGGACCGAGCACTTTGCAAACCGCCGCAGGAGCTCGACCTTCTCCCGGTGCGTCAGGCCACCTGGGCATCCAGCGCCCTGAGACCGAGGAAGATATCAAGGCCAGGAGGGCAGCGAACGGCGGCTGGCTTGATCCTGCTCCTCATAATGTGAGAGAGTATAAGATTGTCACGACCAAGAAGGCGCTGAAGGATGGCGTCCGCCATCACATCATGAAGCTTTCATCGTCCAAAGCGGAACTCGAGAAGAAAGGTATCGATCCCACGAACCAGGAAGAGTTCACGAGGCCTGTTACTCTCCAGCGACGTGATCCTCGACAGCCCCCTCCAGGTCGTGAGGTCAAGCAAGAAGCCCCCGAACCTATACCGGTAGACGAGAAGGAGGCTGAAAGGCTGGCCCAAATGAAGGCCGAGCGGGAAGCTGTTCGCGCCGTCGAGCTAGCGAAGAGTGCACCGAGTCTGAAGGATCCCGCCGCTACGCAGAAGCCGAAGCCGAAGAAGAAGGAAGAGGACGTCCAGTTCCACCGCCAGCCCCGCACTGAAAAGGAGAAGAAACAGCAAGGCTTGCGATACGAGGAAGCACTCCCGTGGCATCTCGAAGATGCCGACGGAAAAAACGTCTGGGTTGGATCCTATGTCGCGCCTCTGTCCGAGACAACAGTCGCCTTTGTTGCTACCAGAGACGGCAAATTTGCAGCCATTCCCTTGGAAAAGTGGTACAAGTTCACTGCGAAGCCGCACTTCAATACGATGAGACTGGAAGAAGCCGAGGCTCTCATGAGCAAGAAGACTGACGTTGGGCGATGGTACATGCGGGACAAGCAGAAGAGGAGTGAACAGGAGGAATGGGAAGCAACTAGAAATGCACTGTACGGTCCAGCAAGGATCAAGACTGAGAGCAACACCTTCCGTGCCGCTTCCCGAGAGGAAAAAATGGACCACGACCAGATCGATATGGAAGGCGATGAGTTCCAGGATGACGACGAAGCACCGGGCTTGGAGGTGGACAACGATGAGGATTTTAAGGAAGCGACCGAGCGCATTCGTCGCGATCAGCTTGGGGCCAACCTCTTCGGGGACGCTGATGAACGCAAAGTTGAAAAAGAGTTGAATGAGGAGAAGAAAGCCGAGGAAGAACGCCGCAAAGAAGGCAAGCGAACTACCAAGGCTCTCATCAAGAGAGAGAAGGAGACTATCTACCAATCCGATTCTAGTGGATACGATCCATTTGAGTCTTCCTCGGTGAGGCCAAGGAATCCATTCTGCAGAATGCTGATTGCTAATTAATACTTGTAGAGCGACGATGATTCCGACGAGGAGAAGAAAGATGAAGAGAACAAGGATAAGGATAAGGACAAGGAGGACGACGCCCAAAAGGGAGACAACAAAGACAAGAATGCGTCTGGTGTGTCTTCGAAGGGTAATACTACGCCCTCAGGCCGGCAGAAGCACACCGACGCTCTCAAAAAGGGCAAGTCGTTGAAACGTCCCGGGTCCCCCAACCTGTCTGAGTCTAGTGGAAACGAGTCATCGCGCAAGAAGATGAAGAAGCATGCCATCGCATCGGTTCAGCAAAGCCGATCGTCTACTCCATCATCTCAGGGTCCAGCAGGCCAAAAGAGCAACCTCGGCAAGGGTGCGATGAGCGACGGCGAAGCGACAGCGGGTGAGATGTCTGATGGTCAGCCGAGAAAGAAGAAGATCAAGCTGGTTGGCAGCGGAGCCAGAGGTACGCCTGTTGGCTCTCGGGCAGGTAGTCCCGCCCCTGCCGCGACTGGTAAGTTGTCTCTGCCGCGACCGAGGATTGACCAGCAAAAACTAAACTTTCTCGTTAGGTTCCAAGCCCGGATCCCCCATTCCCGACGGATCTCCACGCGCTGGCTCGCCGGGCGGCCCGGTCGAGGCCTGGGAAATTATCAACGCACTCCCCGAACTTCCGAATGGTATCAGCATTGGAAATCTCATGAGGAAGTTCCAGGGGCGTATCGGAGAAGGCCCGGGACAAATGGACAGAAAGGAGTGGATCAAGCTTGTTCGCGAAAATTGCGCTTACGGGACGGATAAAGTTCTGCGCCGCAAGTCTTGAGCCCAGAGATTGGAGCCCTCCGAGTGTAAGATTTTCAATTTTGGATTTTTCCAAGAGCCAATTGGTGTGGAAGTGGGAGTTGGCTGGTCGTGCGATTCATACATGGGGCGATGCGTTCAACGGGCACAGAGACCTGCTCGGGGCAAAATCACACGACCAAGGTCATAGACCTAGAGCTTAGAGTGCGTTACACTGCCACGATGTACATAAACCGGCACAAACCGTGCTGTCTCTCAGGCACTAAACATTGTTGGTATGAGTCGTCTTCGTCGTCTCCGTCTTCGTGGTCTCCATAGTCGTCGTTTCTGTCGTCGTTGTCCGTCGCTGTCAGTGTTGTCCATTGCTGTTATTGCTATTAGTAGTAGTACGGATACATTGGCACAATTTACCTCGGCAGGACGGCCTAACGACTTCGTACCAAGCCATGGTTCTATTTCGTATATGCGCTCTGCGCGTTTGGACTTGCTTTAATTGAATTTACGTCTCTTCTGGAAGGCATCGCCGGCATCCAGTCTAAAATGAGAAGTGTATGTAAGAAAGCTGCCTCACTCGTCCATTTGCCATGCGTAATCCAGGCCCTTATTCCGCTCTCTGCGGTTGATCGCCTTGAACCTTTCCCCTTCAAAGCCGTTGCTCCTGTCCACACCATCCCATCTGTAGCCTGGCCGAATCCCGTACCTATTCGGTGGTGCTGCTCCAGTGTACACTGGCCTCTTTTTGCCCTTCTTCCCCTTGGTGCCCGCACTCCTCTCCTTCTCGCTCATGAACTGCGCCATCGGGTCGTTCCATCGTTCTTGCTCCTTGAGCTCCTTGTTCATCTCCTCGTCGTCCGCGGTCCTCGCGAAAGTCATGAGCTTCGCGTCCTCGAGCGCCTCCCTCCTCTTCCGCGCTTCCTCGATCTGCACGTCGCCTTTCGGCGCCAGCTTCGCCAGCCGCTCCTTTTCTTCAGCCTCGGCCGCTAGCCTGCGGGCCTCGGCGCGCTTCATCGATACGTCGACTCGTCTGCCGGTCGCGTCGCGGTAGACCGTTTCCTCTTCCTTGCCCTGCTTCCTCATCTTGGCGAACTCGGCCTCCTCGGCCTGTTGCCTGCGCCGCAGCTGCGCCGACACGGCGGCCGCGCTCTGGAGGCCCGCGTGCGTGCCGTCGCTCATCTTGACGACCCCGGCGTCGTTGCCGCCCTCTATCACTGGCATCTCGTCGTCCGCGTTCGCGGCGGCGGCGTTCTGTGCGGCGGCGGCGGCGAGGATCGCGTCTGCTGCCGTTGCGTCGTCGTCGTCCTTTTGCTTCATTGCTGCTGCGGAACCGCCCGCCGCGACGGTCTTCCAGTTGGACTTCTTGGCGCGACGGAACTCGGCGGTCGTGCCTGCTACGAGGGCGGGCCCGCCTTCTGCTTCGTCGTCGTTGGATTTGGGCTTGGCCCAGCTATTGTCGTCGTCGTCGGCAATGATGAGGCCCTCGGCGGCGGCGGCCTGCTTGCGCTTGCGCTTCTTGGTTGGCTTTGGGTCTGCGACTAGATAGTGCGTCGCGAGGTATGAGGAGAGGTCGGAAGGCATTTTGGCGGTTGGGTATCGTTATGCTGTGAAAAGAAGACAAAATATGGAAGGTGCAATATGTAGAAGCTAGATATTGTAGAACCGTGCCTTCCTTCGGAGAGCATCGACATCACTGTACAGCAACATCCAAGATGCACGGGCCATCGACCAGAAAAGCAGGGGCCGTAGAGCGACAAGGGTCCCCGCCCCACCTTCCACCGTCCAGCGTTCCTCCAAGTCGGGCGTGCATGTGACGGGGCGCTAGTTACTTATCGGAGGATCGAATGTCTCCCGCGCCGAACTTGTCAATGACGGGACGGGAGATGATTCGACTTGCAGGCAATCTGGCAGCGCACCTTTCTTACTCTGTGGGCTCGTGATGGAACAGTCTCTGTACGTCTCAGGTGAACCTGACACAATCGACGCGACCGTAATGCTAACCTCTTTCTCAAGTCAAAGACTGATCCAGCCGGTCGTCTCTTACCGCGATCCACCCGCGAGCCGCCCCTAATGATTACGTCGCCCAAAGTCACTCAACGAGATTACGACTTCTAATTTCGCGCTCCGAATTCCTACCCAACCCACCGCAGACGACTTCAATCGAACACACCACAACCGCCGTTCTCTGCGAAAAGTCTGAGCCGAGAAGGATATCAGTCGTTACCGCGGCTGATATACCCTCGCGCGCCTTCCTCTATTTCCCCATGCAGGCCAACGATGCGTCACCGAGCGAGTCGATCCAGGCGCTGCCGATGGCCGCCTCCAATGTGAGACTGCCCAAGAGGCAGTCGGTGCCCGAAGGTCACCCTCTTTCCCAGTCCGAAGTCAGCCTGCCACAGCGCCGCTCTCATCCCTCGGCTGCCCCGCTGTTCGCCTCAACTCTGACCCCGCCTGGCTCGCGCTCCGGATCGCCCATGGGAAGGGGTTCGCCTGCTCGGAGCACCATGTCAGGCTCGGTCTTCGGCGGCCCGGCTGGTCGGTCCCTGCTTGACACCGCAGCCGACAGCCCCGGCGATCCGCGCAACCTGATCATCAAGGCGTACGTGCCGCACGTCGCCATCTATACCTCCAAGGACACGGAAGAGCTGGCCAGAGAGAAGGGCTTCAAGAATGGGTTGTGGGAGTTGCTGCGGCCTTTTGGCGAGCAGGTCCAGGGCAAGGTCACCATTAGGGACAGCAACGGTGCGAGCAAGACCTCCGAGGACTTTGCCGTTCGGTTCGTCAAGTTTGGAGACAACGTCAACCCGCTAGACGGCGCAAAGGGGTCACAAGCGGCCGATGGCTCCTCGAGATCCAGCAGCACCCTCGAGGACGTTGAGTCCGTCGTGGATCGCCATCTTACCTACGCCGAAGACTCCTTCATGCACACTCCACACCACGGCACCCTGACCAGGCAAGGTCTAGATGTGGAAGCCACGTCACCGTACTACTCGCTATACCTACGCAGGCTGTTATCGGGCATTCCTGTTTCGCCGCACGAAACATTTGCGCATCCCGTCGCCTGCGTTATCGCCATCAGCTCACGGAGCCCGTCGCCGATTGAGGACCTGCGAAAGTTATACAACGACACGAGTGCTGGCGAGAACAAGATGCCAGTCTGGGTGGACGGCGACTATCTCCGATACTACGTCCTGGTACACGACGAGGAGCGCGACGACATAACGCGGTCGCTCGCTCTCTTTGACCAGATGAAGCGCCATCTCGGCCTTCACTGCCACTTGCTTCGGTTGCGCAGTACGCAGAGCGCCGAGACCGACGACGACAGCATACCCCTCCCCAGAAGCGATTGGATGTCTGCGACCGAGGAGCTGGCCGATATTCGACACAGCGAGGACCAAGAAGATTTCGAGGATCCAACACGGTACATATTCGAATCAGATGCGACCGCTATCCGAACCTTTGTGAGGGAGATGGTGACACAGTCCATCGTCCCCACCATGGAGCGACATGTCTCACTTTGGAACGACCAGGTCGCCTCTCGCCGGAGAGGTATCACGGGAAGATTCATGAGCATTTCGAGAAAGTGGGGTGGCTTCGGTGGCAGCTCAAGGTCGTCTGTCGTTGGAGGCGGCGGCTCGTCCAGCAGCTACGACCCCGCAGGCTTCTATCGCCCGGACGCCTCGGAAGCGATCATGCGCAAGCTGGCAGACTTTGCCTTCATGCTGAGGGACTACAAGCTGGCACAGTCTACTTACGACCTCTTGAGATCTGATTTCAGCGACGCAAAAGCGTGGAAATACCACGCTGCGGCAAACGAAATGGCCGCCATCAGTCTGCTCTTCATGCCTCAGAACCTTTCTTCCAAATCCCGCGCAGAAACAATCGACCAAATGCTCGAGGCTGCTTTCTACTCCTACCAGACACGATGCAGCTCCCCCTTCGGTGCCCTCCGCGCTCTCACCCTCGGCGTTGAACTATTGCGGCTAAGGGGCGGCAGCAGCATCGACGATGCCGTACGCTGGGGCATTCGCCTGCTTGAATCCAAGACTCTCGGCCGCATCGGCGACGCCCTGATGAAAGAGCGCCTCGCGGTCTGCTACGCTTCCAAGACCGGAGTCGGATCTGGGTGTTGGGGCCACCGCAAGCGCAAGTCCGCAACATGGTGCGTTCTCGCCAGCGAGTCGTGGCTTCTCCAGTTGAAGCACATTCAGGCGCAGCGCTGTTTGAATGAGGCCGCACGCATATGGTCCGAACTTCCTCACGAGAACGGCATCTCCAAGTTTAGTGTTGCAAATGGTTTCATCGCCGGCCTGCAGCAACAGCTGGACGAGAAGCTCGAGGCAGAAGACGGCGGCAACGAGTCGCCTTCGCAGGATGTAGAGGAGGTCCTCGTGGACGAAGAGAGCGAGGCGCTAGACTACAGGTCCAGGAGGACTAGCATGATGGGCCACGCTATACCCCCGGCTGCGAGCCTCGAGACGGCACCGTTGCATAAAGTGAACTCCAACGAAAAGGACCCCGGTGATGGCTCTGTACAAAATGACTTTGGATAAAGACACGACAGGTATGAGATCGCGCTGGTTTGGGTCAATGAGGTTACTTGTAGATGTGTTTCACGAAGCGGGATAATAGCATTTACACCGTTTTACCAGGACACATGTGGTTGTTTCATTGTAGTGTTCGTGAATTCCCCTTTGTGTGATTTGAGTGAGTGCATGTTGGTTGAGTTGGAAGTCCCCATGTCGGCCTCAAAGGCTCAGGGCATGCACGTACCCAAGCACCTACCTAGCCTGCTAGGGACCCCTGCAGGTGCTATCCAGGGGTGATCTCACCAGCAACCGATAGGGGAGGGGACCGCTAAGAAGGCACCGATAAGCTGCATCCCCCCCACCTTCCGCCTTACAACGCCAGAAGCTAAACTCTCAACTCTGCCCAAAGATCACAAGATCTACCCTTGCCGTTCGCAATACCTCGAAACACGATACCTCGTCCGGCTGCGAAGCTCTGCGACTTCAAAACCCTCTATATTCCGCCTTTTATTGCGACTGCTCGAAAGCACTCACGGCAGACACCGGACGAACACCTTGGACCAAGACCACAGACCGATCGTCGGCGACGTCACTCCGTCAGGATGGGAGACCTGGCTGACTTTCTCGTGGAGCGGGACCAGAACTTCCGCAAGTTCGTTGAGCCCCCAGCCAAGATCAAACATGTTTATCAACAGCTTGCTAACTGCTCCTAATCACTGCACAGGGCCCGCCTACCCGCACTCTACTCCGACTTCCGACCTCAAAGAACTCTAAACCCAGATGGCTTCCAGGCAAACGTCAGCGCCTGGCGCCAGGCCCTCGCCCGCGCCGCGTGGGAGGGCAGGATAGCCTCGCAGGTCTCCGCGCCGAACCTCCTCGTCGTGAACGTAGACGAGCAGCTCGTCCGCTCCCTCGAGAGCAAGCAGTTCGGGCGCCCGCTCGCCCTGGGCACGGTGGTCAGGGAAGCCGTCAACGAGAAGGACCTATACCCGCTGAAGGACTTCCTCTTCGCGAAGGAGAGCATCTACGCCGCCAAGACGTGGTCCCAGGTGCCGTGGAGCGTGGTGTCGTGGGCGGCGGGCCAGCTCGGCTTCGGGGCGCCGTCGACGACGGGGGAGGACAAGCTGCCGACGGGCCGGTTCGTCGTGCTGAAGAACGTCGAGACGACGGCCAAGAGCCTGGCGGAGAAGGTTTCCGCCGCGGACACGCGGTTCGACAGGACCTACACCAAGTCGCACTTCCGCAAGACGTACGCCGGCAGCCTGGTGGAGGACCGCAGGCTGTCCGAGACGGACGTCGACATCCTGCTCGTCTTCCTGTCGCGCGACAAGGGCCTGGCCATCTACGACGGGCAGGTGGTCAAGATCAAGGGCTCCGGGGCCGAGGACGAGGAGCCTTCGATAACGGAGGAGGACGCCGCCGTCTCGTCCCTGAAGGAGCTCATCGACGACCTCAAGCAGCAGACGGCGCTCCTGTCCGCGCGCGTCGACGAGCTGACGGCCGCGGCCAAGGAGGCCGTCGCGAAGAAGAACAAGGTCGCCGCGATGGCGGCCCTGCGGTCCAAGAAGCTCACCGAGTCGTCGCTGGAGAAGCGGTTCGCCACGCTCAGCCAGCTCGAGGACGTCGCCGCGCGCATCCAGCAGGCCCGCGACCAGGTGCAGCTCGTCAAGGTCATGGAGGCGAGCGCGGGCGCGCTCAAGGGGCTCAACCAGAAGGTCGGCGGCGCGGAGCGCGTCGGGGACGTGGTCGACGCCCTGCGGGAGCAGATGGGAGAGGTCGACGAGGTGGGCAACCTCATCGCCGAGGCCAACGCGGCGCCCGCGGACGAGGTCGAGGTCGACGACGAGCTGGCGGAGATGGAGCGCGAGGAGAGGGAGAGGGAGGAGGCGGTCGAGAGGGCGAAGAAGGAGGCGCAAGAGGCCAAGGAGGCGGAGGAGATGCGCCAGAGACTGGAGGCCGAGATGGGAGACCTGCGGACGCCTGCCACGGAGCCCGCGGAGAAGGAGAAGGAGACGGGGGCGAAGACGCCGTCGAGAGAGACGGCGGAGAGCCTGGAGAGGTTAGAGCTGGAGGAGCAGCCGCGACCGCAGGCTGCGTGATGATGTACGTTCCACAACAAGAGTGACTGATGTGTTCTAGATTATGGCGTTTTTGGGCGGGGGGCAAACACTGTGTGTGTCTGCATTTGTACAATTACATTGAAAGGCATAATAATGAAGCGCCGCGTCATGATATCTCAAACACCCTGTATGCTCAACGTGCCTCCTGGCTACTCGTTCCAACCTCCACCGGCGGTATCCTCGGCTCTGAAAAGCCGTCCTGCAAATAGTATGTCGCTGCCGGAACCAACTCTTGCTTTTGTTTTGTCATGTCATCACTCTCGCCTGCCGCCGGGGCAGGTCTCGTCTCTATTGACGGCTCTGTCGCATCGGCCATCGTAACCTCCGCCCCCGAAGCCCCAGCAGTGCCAGCTTCTGGTGCTTTGTTCTTATTCTCCTCCTCTGCCGCCGCCGCCTCCGCCTTCTGTTTCGCCTGCTCCCTCGACTTGCGCGCATTCGCAATCAGGTCCTTGAACGAGGTGTCATGCTTCGCCGCCCACGCCGCCCCGTCAAACTCCTTGTCCTTGACGGCCGTCCCCGCACGGGGGGCGAAGACGGGCGCCTTGGCCCCTTGCGTGCGCTCCCACACGTCCAGGTCATGCAGCAGCTCGCGGCGGGACTTGGGGTGCGCCGAGTCGCAGTTCGCGTTCCACAGGGTTATCCACTCCTTGTGCCGCTTCTCGAGGTGCAGCCGCGCGCCATTCGTGGAGAGGCCGAGGTCCGACATCTTCTTTCGCAGGGCGACGTCCTTGAGCATCGAGTAGTTCAGCGCGGGCAGGGGCTCGGGGGGCGGGGCCTGGCGCTGCGGCCGGCCTGCGGGGGTGTTCGGGGTTGGTGTGCGGCTCGAGCTGCTGCGTGGTGCGGTCTGCGGTTGCTCGCCGGGGCAGGTGTCGAGGTGACGGAAGACTTGGAACTGTTTCATGCGGGTTTGGCAGATCGGGCAGGGGACCATGCCATCATCTGGAGCTGGAAGGGGGGAAGTGAGTTAGAGGGAGGGGATCCAATGTTGGAATGGGGCCGGCTTACTGAAGGTCTCGTCGTCTGCTTCGTCGTCATCGTCCACCTCTTCTGGCTGCTGCACGTCGCTCTCCTCCTGTTTTGCTGGGGCGGCGGTCTGTCCGGACCTCGACCTGGTGAGCCTCGCCGAGCTCCTAAGCCGCTTCGTCTCAGGCTGCTGTCCGCTCGTCGCACTATCATCCTCCGCGTGCTTTCTCTTCGGCGATGAGGGCCCTGCGGCCGCCCGCTGTGCTGCTGTCCTCGCGAATTCTATCGTATCCTTCCGGGCCTTATTGAACGACTCGACGACCTCCTCCATGGACCAGTTGCTCCGCAGCTTGTGCGGCTGGTCCGTCGCACGGCAGAGGGGGCACTTGCCGTCGTTCGAGAGCGCGCGACGGATGCACAGCGAGCAGAACGTGTGGCTGCACGAGGTGAGCATCGGGGTCTTGAAGAAGTCCTTGCAGACCTGACATCGCAGAGCGGCCTCGACGGCCGAGAGGCCTGGGAGCGGCGTCGCGAGCCAGTCCGTCGAGTCGGGGACGTCTTCGAAGTGGGCGTCAGCCATTTCGTGGAGCCGATACGGGCGTGAAGCAAAAATGACGACAAAGAACGGGATATCGGATAGCAACGCTGGTTTGGAAAGGCGAATCTTTTGAGCAGCCTGATTAATCAGGAGCTAGGCGCAGGCGAAGAAGGAGTCTTGGATCTGGAGGCGAGTGCAGCCTGGGGTGAGGTGAGGCCTACTGGGAAGTTTTCCGGGACGACGTTCAAAGGCGCGTCGAGGTGGCGGCAGCGCGACCTGCCAGGGACCGGGATCCAAGGAGTGGGGTGGCGTTAGAGACAAAGTGGATAACGTCATCAATCCAGCCGCTCTGACTGGCTTCTGTTGGGGGGTGGGCGCAGAAAATCAATTAAGCAAGTACCACCGACCGCGTCGGCACTTTTCTGGACGCGTTTGGCCAGCCCCCATCATCCCTCCGTGTGCACGAAGTCGTGACGAAGTCGAACTCAACTTTGAGGACTTGCTCTGCCATTTTTGACATTATCACATTCGATTGAGAGCCGCTCAACATGGAAGAGTACAAGAAGTATCTGGCGGACCAGATCCTCAGCGAGGAGAAGATTGTAAGCTGCAACGCCCGTTCCAAGGTCTGGGTCGACACTAACGCTTCCCAGGTCACATATCGGAGTCTCAGCAGGGCTCTCAAGACTCATGTCAACACTGCAAAGGGGTAAGTTGTCCCAGCGACAATGACTGTGGGAAAGCAGTTGCTCACCATCTGTAGGATGCTTTACGAGTTCCATCGATCTCAGAATGCCATGCGCCCTGGCATCATCCATGCTACCTATCTCATCTACGGCATCCAGAAGGTGGAAAAGGTTGAGGAGGATGGCGATGTTGAAATGACCAGCTCTCCGCCTGACGTCGAGCCTCTGACTGAAGAGGTTGTCACCCACTCTCTGACGCTCGTTTCCGGCGACCGCCTGAAGGGTAAGAACACTTCCCTGTGATTCGACTGTCCAATAGCTAAAACGTTTTGCAGAAGTATTGGCTACTTACGAGGAGGTATCTTCCTTTCACATCTACAGCTTGGCTCGCCATCCCATAAGGGTAAGATCACTCCTCACTACAACGAGCCAGCACTGACGTCTGGTTCAGGAACCGCAGATGCTGGCAGATGTCTCGCAGCAAATTCGGGAACAGACCAACGATGACAGCTCCTCTTTGGCCACCTATGGCTCCATCTCCAACCCCAACGTCCGCAAGCGCGACCGCAAAGGAAGACCGCCAGTGGCACCGCCCGCAGCGCCTGTCTCTGCCGCCAAGCCAGCAGTCAAGAAAGAGCCAGCGCCATCGACTAAGCCGGCGGCCGCCGAGTCCAAGTCGACTGAGAAGGGCACCCAAGAGGCGAAACCTGCACCTGCCAAAGAGTCGCCATTTTCGAAGGCAGCCAGCAACAAGGCGACGCCATCATTAAAGAAGAGCGGCTCCTCGGGAATCATGTCTTCCTTCGCCAAAGCCGCAGCAAAGGCGGCCAGCAAGCCAAAGGAGGCTCCGAAGAAGGTCGAGGCCCCAGAGGCGCCTGTGCTATCTGACGACGGCGAAGACGATGACGAGGACATCCCGGCAGCCAAGCAATCCGCCGACACCGGAAGAAAGTCCAGGAAAGAGCGCGAGGCCGAGTTGAAGCGCATGATGGAGGAGAGCGACGAAGAGGACGATGAGCCCGAGGAGAAGGAGGAGCCGGAAGATGAGCCGATGGAGGAGGCTCCGGAGCCGGAGCCCGAGACGAAGGCCGCGCCTGAACCTGCAGAGGTTGTCGCTAGCAGCGGCGACGGAAGGAAACGCGGCAAGCGCAAGGTGATGAAGAAGAAGCAGGTCATGGACGAGGATGGCTACCTGGGTAAGTTGATTTCGTCTGTGGACTAGGGACACTTGCGTGCTGACACAAGAACTACTAGTCACTATCCAGGAGGCTGTTTGGGAAGAGTTCTCAGAAGACGAGGCGCCTGCCCCGCCGCCGAAACCCAAGCCGTCTTCGGCTCCCAGCTCAGGCAGTCAGGGGTCGAAGCCGAAGAAGGCGGCACCCAAGGGACAGGGCAACATCATGTCCTTCTTCTCCAAGAAATGATGTTATGTGCTGACAGAGTTTATTGAAAAATACATGCCATAATCTGTAACACGAGCAAAGTGGTACAGCCTGCGAAGGGTTCTATACGACTGTTGTAATAACGTCACGGTTAGTGTGACGTCTGAAGAAGATAGTTTCAAACAGCAGACTTGCAGATGTCTCTGGTGGAGAGAATATCACAGGATAAGATGCGCTTTCTCCCGGTAATTGTGCTAATCACATAGAGGGAAGGTGACGTGGCAGGGCACGCAGCCAACAGGCAGGCCAACCTTCCACTACCAGGCTTGGCAGGTTGCTCCTGCGCAAGGCGCAGACAATACGGACCGCGTCGCCCTCCTCCAATGTCGCCGCCGCGGTTCGCTGCTCCTCGGAATCCTCGCACGCTATCGCGAGTTCGCCTTCTGGCGCCTTGGTCCCAACCCGCGGGATGGCCGCCCTCAGGGTCAAGCCCTCGACATTGGACAATAGCAATATGCCACTGAGGAATTCGCAGATATGTTTTGCTCCGCGCGGGATGTCAACGCTTGACTTCTCGTGGCGGCAAAAGCGCTCTCGAGCGGGGCATCTCGGTCTGCCATAGCGGTGAGCAGGGTGACTGGTGATGTTTCGGCGCTGCCCGAGAACTTACGCAGAGCGTTTCTCTTTTGCGTCTTTGGCCGCTTGGCTGCTCATGATCGGCATGACACCCCGAACAATCGTTACCCATTCTGGGTCGTCGGCATTTTCTCCGGCGGCAGCTGCATCGTCGTCGTTGGGATCCCCCTCTCGGATGATCGTGGCTTTGATTAACTACAGCGGATCGTTAGCAAATGGAATGATGATCAATGTCGATTGGGAGTCGAGATGGGTTGGGAGGTGAGCGTTAGGTAGCCATTACCCAGTGAATGCGTCGGCCGCTGTGCGGTTTGTCGTCTTCGTCCGAACTGTCGTCCGGCCAGCTTCCCACTTCTACGTCGCAAGAACTCGAGCTTACGTTGCCAGATGGTTCCTCTAGCAGCTCAAATGCGGCGTTGTCATCCTCGATCACCTTGGCGACCTCCTGCGTTCCGCCTTGCGGTATACTCTCAGCTGGCCTGGGAAGGGCAGGGGCTTCGTCAAGCAACGTGCACTGGTCAAACATACTAGATAAACATGACTCGACGGTACGCTTCAAAGACACTTCTGGTGCTTCTCGAAGCGACAAGACTGCGGGAGCCGCGGCTACTCTGCTATGGGCGCCGAGGGTAACGCCACCAGCAGTTGTGGCAGAACCGAGAAGCACTCCCAATGCACCCGCCATAACGGCAGCCCTATTGGAGCCTCTATGGGCAGACTCATCGCAGTTTGCGTTGGTATGGATGCTATGGTGGGTGCCGCTGCTGTTTTCGTTCCCAATGATATTGTTGTTTCCGCTGCTGCTGTAGTAGTTGTAGGTGTTGTTAGTTCCCCCGCGGGGGCTCTGGCCGTTCGTGTCGTTGTGGTTCGCCGTCGATGCCGCAGTATGCTTCGGCCGATGGCTACGGTGGCTACGTGGGCGAGACGATGCGTAGGAGCCGTCCGTAGACGCTTCTCTGACGCAACTTGGATCAGAACGTAGCCCCCAAAGTGAATCCGGGGCGCTTTGCGGCCGGCAATCCTGGGGGTCGTATTGTGCAATCGCCGGAAAGTCCCTCTCACGGGATGGCCATCTCCTGGAAGTCGACCGGCTCCGTTCTTTGTCCGGGATACTGCTCGCCAGGGACCCTCGATCGCTGTCAAAGTCGGCCGTGCCTGCTTGGCGCCCATATGAGGACGTTCGTGAAGGACACCGGGTCGGAGGGTCGTATCGATGTACAGGCTGAAGGGGCTCAGTGCCAGATACCACAGCCTCTGTTTTGCTTGGGTTGCGGGCTCCCGAGAGCGGGCCAAGCTGAATCCCCGGCTCGCTTTGGGTTCGGGTCTCGCAATGTTCATCTGAAGAGGCCAGCGGGGGCAGAGTTCCAACGTTGGTACCTAGCTTCGCTGCATCCCGGGACTCGGGATACTGGTCAGCTCGGTCTTTGGTTACGGGCGTCGATGCGTCGAATTCCATCGGCGTGTTTTCTGAGGAACTGAAATGGTGTCGGGACGAATCCTTGTGTGGCTGGGGTTTGAGATAGAAGCTCTCGACGGCCCTGCGAATCAAACCGGTTTCCAAACTGCCATTGCCATCTGGAGTAAAGAAGGATATGTCTTTGAGTTGCTAATTAAGCCCCCCCGTTAGCACTCGAGATGTCAGGCATGCGATAGTTTGAGAGAAAGCAAACGTCCGGATACATACCAAGATATCAATACCTAGCCGCCTGGGCCGCGTAAAATCAACAGTATCGATCTTGTTCGCGATCACAAGGATGCGGCCTTCCATTTCGTCAAGATAGAAGTAACAATTGCGTATCTCGTCAGGCTGTGCTTGCTCAACATTCTGCCGAATAAAGCCGGCAAGGCAGCTTGCGTGGTCCGTTGAATGCTGGTCCTCAATGATAAGCTGGCCCCTGACTTCTCTCTGGAATACTTTACTTTGATGCTTCGCAATGTCATGCTCGTTCAGTGTATAGCGGCTGTCGACGGAAACTCTCACGAACAAGACCGAGTGAATGCGCTTGGGAATTTCCTCATACCGAACCGACATTGTTTGCGATGCCAAAGACGAATAAGTGCTGCTCAAGAATGACGCCAGCATGAGAGCCTGCTGACTGCAGTTAGCCATCCATAGACTTGCAGATAGCTGGGTCCTGCTAGCTCTTGCCTTGGAAAAGACTAGGCCTCCATACGCCGTCGTGATAACTAGGAAACGAACGCCAGGGACGCCCGCATGTTGAACAGAATAATTAGCCAAAAGCCCTAAAAGATCAATGGTCTAAGTTGTTCAGTAAGATCATGTACATACAATAGCGCATAGCAGCTTCCATGCCTGCGAGTTGGGACTACCGTCCCTCCCACATACATACTGAAAGACTTTTACCCGCAGGTCGTCGGGACCCGCATCATCCTCCAGATAATGGCCGCCGTAGGACCAATGATCGCCTTCGTGTATCAACAAGAGGCTTGAACTTGGGTCAGTATCAGTTCTGTTGTGAATACAGGTCGGGGGAGTTTATACCCAACATCATGCGTGTTTGTGGCCCGGCCGAGGCCGTGGAGCAGAATCGGGGTTGACTCCTCCATTGCTACGGTGGAGAGCGTCTAGCGCAAGTCTGTATGGCCTGCAGTTCGGTTTTGCGCAGTCCGGACGGGAATTCATTCGATGGATCGAACTCGATGTTACATATCCGTGGGCGCGTATGCATCAAAGAGCGATGGTGGATATGAGCAACGGAGGATATTTAGGCGGGCAGCATGGTTTCATACGCGAAATAAATAACCCGTGCCTCAGACACTGCACAACTAGCGCCCGCAGGGTGAAATCCAGGGAGGCATCAGGCTGACCTACCAAACCCCAGTCATGGGGAAAGGAGGGTGGGAAGGGGGTGGTGACCTGCACAGCCCCAAGTCTCTTGCACGACGGCGACTTATCGTTCATTATCATAAATCAGGCTTCCACCCATTTCTTACCTCTTACACTAGAATGCTTCGATCATCTTGCCCCCAGTAGTGGTAGCAGTCTCATCCATGGTGATACCGACATCAGGCTCACAGTCTGGCTATGACTCCTGACTCTCGAGCTCCATGTTAGTACACACAGCATGGCTACCAGCAGAGAGAATTAAAAGGTGCGTTCGCTCTTAATGATAGTCCGAGTCTAGGAATAATGAAGAACACAAAAGCCGGGTGTCAATACCTGCGATGTGCTTCCCGTGGACTTGTTGGAGGTGAAGGTCGCGGGGAAGTTGGGTATCTGATTAGGTAATGCACCTAGTTACCTTCCACGTCCTGAGGGTTAGTGGGGCCGCATCACCCCGCTGTGGGTCGCCGTCGTCAATACCGAACGCTAGAGCGACAGCCCCAGTCAAAGCTCCAGCGTGCTGCAAGGGACCACATACAGTGACGAGATGCCCAGACACAGCGGACACCTGGCTGTGGGACGGAGCTCCCACCCGTTCCATTTCCTTGAACTTTGTCCTCAACGTCCAACTTAAAACGCACCGTGACCATACCGGCCGCATTCGACCCCGTATCGCCTGCAGAGTAGCATCGGAGACA
Organism: Colletotrichum brevisporum; assembly: GCA_030770045.1. NCBI lineage: Eukaryota > Fungi > Ascomycota > Sordariomycetes > Glomerellales > Glomerellaceae > Colletotrichum > Colletotrichum brevisporum. Next base: position 8,135,603 of record JAUGSI010000001.1, on the reverse strand, counting down.
CCTACATGCGGACATAACTACCTTCGCTTCCTCCGATCTGCCTCACCGGCTTCGTAGTCATGGCGTTCCGCACCTTTGTCGAAGTTCTGCTGCCGCTCGCCGGCCTCTTGGTCGGCCAGGCCTGCGCGGCACAAGAGCCTCTGACGGGGGACGACCTCGGCGCGTGTCCTAACTACGCGCAATACTCGACCTATCCCCAGTGAGTAGCGTTGTCCTTCCTACGCGGTTGAGCGTTCTCTTGACTGTTTCCCTGACCTTGTTGCTTGCCAGCCGACCGCTCAGTGAAGGCCCTCTCGGCCTGCCGTACCAGCGCCCCGACCCGCGATGCCGCACCTTTCACTCCGACGCGATCGAGAAGGTCATCAAGGACGTCACGTCTCGGATGAAAGATCCAGACTTGGCGAGGCTGTTCGAGAATGCTTTCCCCTCAACGACCGATACCACCATCAAGTTCCACACCGACGGGACCGACACCAGATTCGTCGATCTCAACGGCCGCAGCTTGCGCGACGAGGGCAAATGGGAGGGGCCCCAGTCCTTCGTCATCACCGGAGACATCATCGCCGAATGGCTGCGCGACAGCACGAACCAGCTGTCCCCCTACCAGGCGCTGGCCAAGAAGGACCCGGCCGTCTTCAAGCTGATCCTCGGCGCCGTCAACACCCAGGCCGAGTTTGTCATCGAGTCGCCCTACTGCAACGCCTTCCAGCCGCCCCCGATCGCGAACCTGCAGCCGAGCCACAACGGACAGGATGACACCGTGCACCCCATCTACGAGCCCTCTTTCGTGTTCGAGTGCAAGTACGAACTGGACTCGCTGGCGCATTTCTTGGCCTTGGGCAACGACTTTTACGAGCACACCGAGTCGACCGACTTCCTCACCCCGAGATGGTACCTTGCGCTGGAGACCCTGTTGGATGTGCTGGAGCAGCAGTCCCGCTCGACGTTTGACCCAGAGACAGGCCGCTACCAGAGGAACGAGTACACCTTCCAACGCAGGACCGATCTCGGCACCGAGACCTTGAACCTGAAGGGCGTCGGCAACCCGCTGAACAACGGCACGGGACTGATCAGGTCGGCGTTCCGGCCCAGCGATGACGCCACCATCCTCGGTTTCTTCATTCCGGCGAATGCCATGATGGCCGTAGAGCTGAAGCGCACTGCCGAGATTATGAAGGCCATTGGGAAGGACGTCCTCTCGCAGACGCTGGACAAGTGGAGCCAGACCATCACCGACGGCGTTTGGAACCACGGTGTGGTCAAGCACGCCAAGTACGGCGAGGTTTTTGCTTACGAGGTCGATGGGTACGGCTCGTCTATTCTCATGGATGATGCCAACTACCCCTCGCTCCTCGCACTACCCTTGATGGGTTTCTTGCCTTCCGATGACAGGACGTATCAAAACACCAGGCAAATGCTTCTCGAGAAAAATGGCAACCCTTATTACCTCGAGGGGCGGGCTTTCCATGGCATCGGAGGTGAGTGACCTTTATTGAAGTCGTTAAATTCGCGATGCTGACCATGTCCAGGACCCCACATCGGTCTGTCCAACGCGTGGCCGATGAGTCTGTTGATCCAGGCGCAGACTTCTGAGGACGACAAGGAAATTACGGAGTGCCTCGACCTCGTCCTGCGCTCTGCTAGGCTGGGCCTGGTTCACGAGAGTGTCGACGTCAACCACATTACGTCCTACACCAGTAAGTTGCTCGACTGTTGTTCAATCGTCAATGTGCTAACCTCGTATTACAGGAAGCTGGTTTGCTTGTAAGTGATCATGACATGACGCCGCTTTTGACGATACTGACAAACTTAGGGGCCAACGGGGTCTTTGCCGAGACGATTTTGGACATTGCCAGACGGAAGCCGCACTTGATCTTCACCGACGGAAAGCCTTACCACGTCTGAGTCCGGATTGGTTCCCTAGAAGTAGTTCGCCGGTAGGTACGCCAGGGTATTGGTGACGGGATCTACCATGAAATCTTTGAGAGAGAAGCACGCGGCATGGCGACTGGCTTCGCTCCACCTGCATTTTATATACCCAAGAGTCTCTTACGAGGGCCATAAATCGGATCATTTCAACACAGCACTGCTCGTCATTGACTTTGGTGCATGGGATGCCTGCGTATCCTCCAGTTCACTCTTTGATGCAGCTTTCCTCCCTCGACCCATCACATTGAATACCCCTATTTCACATTGTCAACATCCAGCTTGATCGTTGACTTCCACTCCCCGCCCTCCTTCATCGCCCTCAACACCCGCCCAAGCCTCTCAACGCCCTCCACGATATCCTCCTCAGGCTCCCACGAGAAACACAGCCGGATCTCCCTCCCGAACCTCGCCGCCTCCTCGTCGCCGTGCACCTCAAACTGCCCGCCGTGCCCAATCACCAAATCCTCCGTATCCTTGGCCCTCACCGCGGCCTCCCTGCTCGACATGCCCTCCGGCAGACTCAGCCACACAAAGTACCCCCCGTAGTGGCTCTCCCCCTCCAGCGCCACCTCCCGCAGCACGACGCCCTCCCCCAGCGGGGCCTGCACGTGCTCCCTCAGCGCCCTCATCATCAGCGCGTGCCTCCTCGCCAGCGCGGGCCTCGTCGCCCCGTCCAGCTGCCGCCGCAGCTCGCCCTGCGCCATGTACTCCGCGACGATCATCGCGGACATCTGGCTGGGCGCGCCGCCGCTGCACGTCGAGCCCGTCTGCGACAGCCCGTGCGCGAAGGCCGGGCTCGCCTCGGCCCAGCCGGTGCGCACGCCGGGGCCGACGATCTTACTGAAGGAGCCGTTGGACACGGCGTTGCCGAAGGAGGCCTCGGGGACGCCCATGGCGCGGTCGATGTCCACGAGCCGCGGGAGCCGCATCGCGCGGGAGTAGCCTTCGGTGATTTTGGCTTCCCCGTCGTTCTGGATCGGCCACTGGAGCATGTCGTAGACGTCGTCGGTGACGAGGAGGGCGTCGTGCCGGCGCGCGAGGGCCACGAGCTCGTAGCGGCGGCGCATGGACATGGTCCTGCCCGTCGGGTTGGAGCACGTCGGGACGAGGTAGATGACGTGCCGGTAGAGCTTGCGGTTCTTGGCTTCTTTGAAGCGCTGGCGGGGTTCTGTCAGTAGCAAGTTCAGACGGAGATTGAGGCACCTGTGAAAATGACATAAACGAAGTGAGAATCTGAACGCACCTCTTCACCCCCCTTGCCCTCCGCCGCCTCAAGCCCCCTCCGCAGGTACTCAATGTCGATGCCCTCATCATCCTCCGGCACCGCCTTGAGCCTCCCGTCGAACCCGGCGTCGGCGAAGATGGGGCACGCGAGGAAGTAGCACGGCGCCACCATCCACACGTTCTGCGTGTACAGCGGGTCGGTGAAGGACTGCAGGATGCACGCCAGGTTCTGGCTCGCGCCGCCCGTGACGCAGATCCGGCGGACGTCGGCGTCGTGGTGCTGCTCGGCGTCGCCGCCCCCGCCGGCGGACGAGCTCCTCTCCTCGTCATACGTGGGCCGCGCGCGCGGGTAAAACTCCGCCAGCCACTTGGCCACGGCCTCCCGGAGCGGCTGGTAGCCCGGGTCCGGCCCGTACTGCAGCCCGGGAACGTAGACGGCCGGGTCGGCGAGGGACTTGGCCGCGGCCCTGGCGAGCGCCTCGGCCGGGAGGAGGGACGGGGCGGGCCAGCCGCGCAGCAGGTTGATGGGCTTCTTGCGGAGCGGGACGTTCATTTTCGCAGACCTTGATGAGAGTGTTGGAAAGGGCTGCTGGCGAGCGTCGACTGTCGTGGCCGATCGGCTGGTGTAGGTTCCGGTGGTCCCCGCGCGGGGTGGTGCGGTGCGGATGAGGGGCCGAGGTGGATGAGACAATTGGGTGAGGGTTCGTGCGGTTGACAGACATGCAACGCTGCGATTCATAACCTCACTTTGAGAAAGAATTATTGCAATGTAATGTTCCACGGATTGAGCAGCCGGTTCGACTATTTATCATGTTAGGGTAGATTGTGTTAAGTTAAAGGTCCGGAGGCTTGCTCCGACTGCGGAGGGGGTTTCGCGATTAGCTGCCGCAGGGGCCCGGGAGCCCCATAAAATGACGGACCCTAGCACGCGCTGTGCATTAGGGAAGAGTTTTGCTATCCGGGAGGTACCCCACTTTTCCAACCAATAGGAGCCGTAGGATCTAAACCATCAGAAATCCTCCTCCTGCCTCGGCTCGGCGCGAATATTTTCACTACCCACAACAACGTCGTATCGCCTCTCAACATTGTACCACTACTCTAACAATATCTTTTAATATACTAAAAAACTATAATAATACTACTAAGCCTAATTATAAAGCTATTTTAAACCCTCTTAAGGGTAGTATTAATAAAGTATCTATAGATTTAGTTTAATAACTCTAGGACTATTTTAATAACTTTACTTAAACTAATAGCTTTATAATTATTTATAAAAGTAGTAGTAACCTATATAATAGTAAAAATACCTTTTTTTACTTTTACTATAATTATAATAAAGTATATTAGACTAAGGCTGTTAGTTTATATTAATTAAGTATATTAAAAATAAGTTACTCTTAAAAGAATATAACTTTAATAATAAAAAAAGAATTAAAAGTAAATATAGTTTTTTAAGTATCTTTACTATAACTATAGCCCCTTTTTCTATATAGTAACTTATTTAATATATTATTACTTTATATTATAGTAAACTACTTTTATTATTAGTTTTTTTAAGTATAATACTATTAAACTTTAAAAAGTTAAATTTATTATTTATAATACTTACTTTAGTATAGTTTTTACTTAAAAGGATATTAATAATAAATACTAGTACCTTTATCTTTTTAAACTTAATAAGTATACTATAACCTAGGTATTTTTTTATTAACTATAGTAATAGGGCCTAAAGTATTATATACTCTAGAGTAAATATAATTCTAATATACTTAAAGCTATTTTTTAGACTTATTCCTTTTATAAGTATATATAGTATTATTTTTTAAAAGTCTTAAGCTTTAATAATATATATATAATTAACTAATATAAAATACTACTATTCTAAGTTACTAAAACTACTAATATTAGCTCTCTATATAATACTACCTTTAGCTTAGTTTCTAATAAGTATAAAGAGGAGTATACCTTCCTTATTAAGTTACTTAATAAACTACGTATTAAGGCTAGTACTTAGCCGCTTTAAGTAGCTATAATAGACTTTAAAAACACTCTTTAGACTACCCTTATAAAGACCTTCTCCTTTATACAGCTTTAACTTTATATTTTTTATATTAATATAAATATTAATACTAATATTAAGCGTAAGTAAAAGGGTCTTAGCAGCCTTAGTAATATAGAGTTTAAGGTTCCTTTTAATAGTAATATTTATAATAATATAGCCCTAGCTCTAGCTTTAACTCTAGCCTTAACTCTAGACCTAACTTTAGCTACTTTACTTTATAATCCTTAAACCTATATACTTAATAAACTTAACTATACTAATAAAGTTTTAAATAAGTATTAGCTCTCTACTACTAAAGTTAAATATACCCCTACTAACTTCTACTAATTCTAGGCCTATATTATTTATACTAATACTAAGTAGGACTTTAATATAGTATAGTACTAGCTATAGTAAGAGTTTACCAATTAAAACAATACCCTTAAGTACCTTAATAATATATATCACTCTTATTATTATTTTGGAGACTTAGTACTTAATAGCAAGCATACTAAAAGAACTAAAATAAAAGTAAAAGAGATAAAAGGCAGAATCAACTCACAGCCTCAGCTCTAAATAATAAGCTAGACCTAAACTGCTAGGTCAACACACAGCGGAATAAATAACTCTAAATGTCTCTTATTAACCCCTCTAGGGTGCTTGTAGCTAACCACAACCCTCGTGGCCGACCACAGCGCCCATAGCTAACTATAGTAAATACGGCTAACTACATACAGGGCCTAGAGCTACTTAGTTAAACTATATATAATATACTAAACCCTAAAAGGACTAGTACTTTAAAAGCTAGACCTTAAAATAGTAAGGCATCCAGCCTATAAAGCTGCAGGGCCTCCTGGCATCCTATAGGTCTAAATTTACTTTTTTAATAAATAAGTAATATAATAAAATACTAATATAATATTATTACTACTATAATAATACTTTTATCTCTTTTATTTATATATTATATACTAAACCTATTCCTTTATTAACTCTATTAAGCCCAATATTACTATAAAAGTATTTAGTAATCTTAATACTAACTTTAATACCCTTATACTTGTGTTTATAAGTTATAAGTTTAACTTATTAATTAACTTAACCTTCTTTAATAAATCCTTAACAAATCCTTATATACACCTACTATAGTAAATAAATTTTTAAACGATATTTAATTAATATAACCTATATAGAAATTAAGATTATAGTAGCTTTTACTATCTAACTTAGTTAATAAAAGTTACTATAAGTTAATATTAATAACTCTAAAGTTATAGACTTTAAGTCTATTAACTATAATAAATTAACTAAAATAGTTAAAAAAGATATAGTAGGACTTTATAGTTTTAACTATTTATTTAAACTATTTGGGCTAGTTATATAATAAGTAGTTTACCTCTATTATTTTAGGAAATAACTCTAGGTTTTTAGAGTCTACTAGTTTTGGCTTATTTAAACAAAAAAGACTTTAAATTTATAAAATATAAATAAAATTACTATTTTAAAGAAGATAATTAAATTATTAAGTATAGTTTTTAAAATTTGGCGTGGTACTAGCTAATAAAGATCTATATAAATTTTACTAAACTACTAAATAATAAAATAAAGATTTAAATAATAAAATATTAGGTTATATAAAACTTTTTTATAAAGATAGCCCTTTAAAAGTTATAAAGACTTTAAAATAGCTTGTGAAGTTTTAAAAAAGTTTAAAAGAGCTATATTAACTAAAATATGATTTATAAATAAATTTACTTATAAAGAGTTTTACTACTTTTAAAAACTTTAATACTTTTAAAAAATAATTTTTTAATAAAGTTAAAGAGCGATGATAATTTAGCTCTAAATAACCTAGCTTTACTTAAATAGGTAATTATATTAGGTCATAGTTTAAACAACTTTATAAGGGGTTTATAATTAATATAACTTTAATTTTTTGAGAAAGACTTAAAACTTATATTAAGTTTTTATTTTTATTAATTATTAAATAAATTTAAAAAAAGAGTAATAATAACTCTATATAATTCTTTAAGTCTTAAATTAAGTTTAAAAAAACTACTAAACTCTAGAAATAAACTAAGGGTCAATACTATAACTACTATAAAAAAACTAGCTATATAGAGGTAACATTTCAAGGATTTTTATATTTAATAAAGCTCTTAATTAGTTTAAAAGAATATTAAAAAATAACCCTTTTATAAATAATAAAGAAAAAAAAAGAGTTAAAAAATAGAATAAAAAATAATAAGTTGTATTTATAGTTATTAATAACAATTCTAACTCTTTAATTTATTAAAAGAAGTTATAGTTACTTTAAACTTAATAAATATACACCCTAATAACTAAAATAAGACTTAGATTTTAATATAGAATTTAAAACGTAAATAAATTACCTTTAAAACCTCTATTAATATAGATTTTAAAACTAATAACCTATTACTAAGCGACTTAATAAAACAGTTAAATAATAACTTTTAGATTCTTTTACTTATAAAAAAAAATAACTATTTTATTTAAACTAACTATAATAATTTATATAACTAATAACTTATTTTTATTTAATAATATTAAAACTATTAAAATAAAGGTTAATTATGTAAAGTAAATTGTTTTACTTATAAAAAAGGTATCTTCTAATTACTATAATAATAATTTAATTTTTTTATTAGTAAAGCATTATTATATACTTAAACTATAGATATCTTTTTAAGTTAAGCTAAACTTACTAAACAGATATAGCTTTAATTTACTATAATAAGTCTATACTATATAATATAATTAAAAATAAAGTCCTTTTAATATAATAAATATAATAACCCTACTTTTAACTTTAATATAAACAAGGAAGTAATTAATATAATAAAAGATACTATAAAAGAGTCCTAAAGTTAGAATTAAACTCTAGACCCTAATATTAATATAATAAAGCTATAGTATAACTAATTAGGCTATATAAACTAGTAATCTTTATTTACTATTCTAGATTAAACTAAAATTATATATAAAAGGGCTGCCGTAGAGGTATTTTATAAACTACCCTGTAAGGCCTATTTAAAAGGAAAATTTACTAATACTATAAATAAAAAGTCTTTTAATATACCTTAATAATACTAAGATCTATAATAAAATTAAATTAATATACATCTTAAGGGGGGATATTAGTCTATTAAAAAGAACTAAAAATAAAAATAAAAAGAAATAAAAGGTAGAATTGAACTTATAGTCTTTAGCTTTAATAAGCTAGACTCTAAACTGCTAGGTTAACTACTAATAGTAGAATAAATAACTCTAAATGTCTTTTATTAACCCCTCTAGGGTGCTTGTAGTTAACTACAACCCTTGTGGCTGACTATAGCGCCCGTAGCCAACCACAGTAAATACGGCTAACCACACGCAGGGCCTAGAGCTACTTAGTTAAACTCAGATATAATGTACTAAACCCCTAAAAGGAATTAGTACCTAGAAGCTAGTCATAGCTGTGGGCAAGGCACTAGGCCTATAAAAGGTAGGCTCCCCAGTCTATATGATCTAAACTTCTACTTTTTAGTAAACAAGTAATACAATAAAACACTAATATAATACTATTACTACTATAATAATATTCTATCTCTTTATTTTTATATATTATATAATATTAAACTCTATTCCTTTACTAACTCTATTAAGCCTATTATTTGTATAGAAGTATTTAGTAATTTTAATACTAATCCTTTAATATCTTTATACTTATACTTATATAATATAGTTTCAGTTTATTAATTAACTTAACTTTTTTTAATAAATCCTATTAAATCTTTATATACGCCACTATAAATGACCTCAAACGATATTTAACTAATATATCCTATATAGAAATTGAAATTATAATAGTTTTTACTATTTATTGCTAATAAAAGCTACTATAAGTTAATATTAATAACTCTAAAGTTATAGACTTTAAGTTTGTTATTATTAATAAACTAATTAAAAATAGTTAAAAAGATATAGTAGGACTCTTATAGTTTGGGTTCATTTATTTAAATCCACTTAGTTAACTATATAATAAGTAGTTTACTCCTATTATTTTAAAGAAATAACTTTTAGGTTTTGTGAGTCTACTTGTTTAGTTATTTAATAAAAGACTTTAAACTTATAAAATATAAATAAAATTATTATTCTAAAGCCTAAAAGCGATAATTAAATTATTAAGTATATATTTTAATATAGTACTAGTTAATAAAAATTTAGTAATAAATTTATTAAACTACTAAATAATAAGAATAAAGATCTAAATAATAAAATATTATAAGTTATATAAGACTTTTTATAAAAATAATTTCAAGAGTTATAAAAGACTTTTTTTTAAAATAGCTTTAGAAGTTTAGAAAGCTAAAAGAGCTATATTAATTAAAAGGATTTATAAATGAGTTTTTTATTTATAAAGAGTTTTTTAATACTACTTTTAAAGACTTTAATACTTTTAAAGAATACTTTAATAAAGTTAAAGAGTTTATAGATAATTTAGTTTTAAATAACTTAGCTTTACCTAAATAGGTAATTATAGCTTAGGTTTTAAATAGTTTAATTAACTTTTATAAGGGGTTTATAACTAATATAATTTAATTTTTAAGAAAAGACTTAAAAGTTTATACTATTAAGTCTTTATTTATTAATTTATTAGATGAATTTAAAAGAAAGAGTAATAATAACTTTATATACCCTTTAGTTTTAAATTAAGTTTAAAAAGACTACTAAACCTTGAAATAAACTATGCACATTACTATAACTACTATAAAAACCAACTATATAGAGATTAGAGATTTTTATATTTTAATAAAGTTTTTAATTAGCTTTTAAAAGAATATTAAAAAATAACTTTTTTATAAATAATAAAGAAAAATAAGAGTTAAAAAATAGAATAAAAGAAAATAATAAGTTAATATATTATTAATAATAATTCTAACTTTTTTAATCTGCTAAAAGAAGTTATAGTTACTTTAAACTTAATAAATATTAACTTAGTAACTAAAGAGGACTTAGATTTTAATATAGAATTAAAAATATAATTACTTTAAACTCCCTATTAATATAGATTTTAAAACTAATAACCTATTACTAGGCTGACTTAATAAAATAGTTAAATAAAGAACTTTTAGATTTCTTTTACTTAGAGAATAAAATAACTATTTTATTTATTCTAGCTTATAATAATCTATAATAACTAATAACCTATTTCATTTAATAATATTAAAACTATTAAAATAAAAGTTAATTAGAAAGTAAAGTAAACTATCTTTTTACTTATAAAAGGTAATTTAACTACTATAATAAATAATAATTTTTATATATTATAAAAGATATTTATTATATACCTAAACTAAGTATTAATCTCTTAAGTTAAGTTAAACTTACTAAAATAAGTATAGCCTTAATCTACTATAATAAGCCTATACTATATAATATAATTAAAGATGAAGTCCTTTTAGTAGGAATAAAGAGGAATAACCTTTACTTCTTTAATCTTAATATAAATAAAGAAGTAATTAATATAATAAAAGATACTATAAAAAAGTCCTAAAGTTAGGATTAAACCCTAGACTCTAATATTAATATAATAAAGCTATGGTATAACTGATTAGGCTATATAAACTAGTAATTTTTATTTACTATTCTAGATTAAACTAAAATTACGTATAAAAGGGCTACTATAGAGGTATTTTATAAACTACCCTATAAGGCCTATTTAAAAGGAAAATTTACTAATACTATAAATAAAAAGTCTTTTAATACACCTTAATAACGCTAAAATCTATAATAAAATTAAATTAATATATATTTTAAGGGGGGATATTAGTCTATTAAAAAGAACTAAAAATAAAAGTAAAAAGAAACAAAAGGCAGAATTAAACCTACAGCCTCTAGCTCTAATAAACTAAACTCTAAACTACTAAGTCAACTACTAATAGTAGAATAAATAACTCTAAATATTTTTTATTAACTCCTCTAGAGTACTCATAGCTAACTATAACCCTTATAACCGACTACAGCGCCCGTAACTAACCACAGTAAATACAGCTAACTACACACAGGGCCTAAAGCCACTTAACTAAACTATATATAATATACTAAACTCTAAAAAAACTAGTACTTTAAAAACTAAGCCCAAAGGGCAAGGCACTAGGCCTATAAAAGGCAGGGCTCTCCCTAGTTTATAAAAGTCTAGACTTTTACTTTTTTAGTAAATAAGTAATATAATAAAACACTAATATAACACTATTACTACTACAATAATACTTTTATTTCTTTTATTTACATATTATATACTAAACCTATTCCTTTACTAACTTTATTAAACCTAATATTACTATAGAAGTATTTAATAATTATTAAATTACGTAGATTTAAGCCTACTACTCTAAGCGCTGTAGAAGTAGATTTTAGCTACCCATAAGAACTAATAACTAAGGAACGGCCTGGATTAATAAAAGGTCTAGTAGCCGAACCCCTAACAGCTAGTATAGAGCGTAATAGGGGTAAAATTCGCACTTTAAAGTATATAAATACTTTATTTAATATATATACCTATTTATATATAACTTAATAATTAAAAGTTTTATACTATAACTCCTTTACTATACTTAATTAATTAATTACTATAAGTTTTTTTAAATAAATATATTACTATAATAACTAATTTAATTATTAATAAAATCTTTTTTACTAACCCTAAGGATTAAATCTCTTAGTAAAATACTATTTAAACTTAGGGGGTCTTTTTTAACTTTTAAAATACTATTAACCTAAATACGGACTTCTAGCTACTAATTAGTAGTACAGTACTACTACTAGAGCTACTCTTAAATAACTACTTAAAGAACTTTACTTACTACAAACTAAAGCTACTAAGTTTTTACTTTATAACGCCTATAAAATCCAGCCCTTTAGCTATTATTCTTAAAGACGTTCCCTTTCCATACAGTATTAATAACTTCTACTACACTACAAGTATCGCGGACCTCTCTACTAAGTACTTTAAACTCTATACTAATACTTAAAGTATTTAAGGAGCTATTAGCTATTATTATAAAGACTATAAAAAGAATAAAAACAACTTAGTTATATAAATATAAAAAACTATATCTCCTAAGCTTTAGTACTAGTACTATAATGCAAATAAAGAATTAGTTAACTAGTTACTACATTTTAAAAGCCGTTTTAATATAACCTTATTTCTTTACTATAACTATATAGAGTAAGTACTTTAGGACTATCTTATAGTACCTTATTTCTACTAACTTATTTTAAAAGTAGCTACTACTAAGTAGTTTAATTTATAGATTACTAAAATATATAAGAAATAAACTGTCTTACTTAAAGCCTTATTAAAAACCAACTCTTAGGTACTTAATATCTATAAAGTCCTTAAGTACTTTCTTATTTAGAGCTTTATTTAGAGTTTTAAAGTAAGGTACTCTAGGGCGTAGTATACTACTATACTTAAGGGGATAATTTTATTAATTACTAAAGCTATTAATAACTTACTAGAGTTAATTAAAAGATTTTAGTATACCCTTAGGGTATTTAGTATTAATTAATTAAATAGCTTAAAGTTAAATAAGTAGTATAAAGACTACTTATAAAGTACTTATTTAAAGTAAAGTAATTACTAAGGCTCTATATAATATAATATTTACTCTACTTATAACTTTACTTATTTACTTAATTTATATTATTATATCTTTTTTAAAAAAGTATTTAAAGGATAGTACTATAATATAGCTTATTAAGAGTATACTAATAAGTACTTAAAGACTAATAGTTAGTTAATTAAACTTGTTAAGGATCTTTATAGTAAATAATTTTATAGTTAGTATATTAAGAGTCTTAAGAAGCTACTAGTAGTATTTTAAGCTACTCCTTTTAAGGGCCCGTAAACTTACCCTCTTAAAGACTCCTACCTCTTTAATTCTAGTATATTAATTTATATATTCTATAATAAATAGTTATTTATAAAGCTTTAAGTAGCTAGTATAAGTAACTATATATAAGTAGACTTTAAGTTATTTATAATTAAAGTATATAAAGATATAAGTATTAAAGTTACTTAAGTTAATAAAAGAAGATCTATAATACACCTCTATAATATAGTGCTTTATACGTTTATAATAATAAATTTTATTTTTTATTGATAGCTATATAAACAAAGATACTAGTAAAATAAGTACTCCAGGTATTAGTTAATACTATAAAAGTCTAATTATAGTCCTTTTAGTATTATTAAAGTTAAATACAACTAGTACGTACTTAAGTATAACAAAGTTACCTCTAAAACAGTACATAGTAGCTACAGCTCTACATAAGCTATTTAGCATACTTATACCCCATAGTAGTAAAATAAATACAACTCTATAAAACAACAGCCTCTTAAAAGTAATAAAGAAACGTAGTACTAACGACTTAACTACTCCAGCCCTAAGCCGCTCTACCGTTTAATAAGCTCTATAAAAGGAGTTTAAATTACTATTAGCACTTTTAAATAAAATAACAAAGCTCCTAAGCTTTACTATAACGCGTATAGTATTAGTAAAGTAAAAAAAATAATAAGACGCAAACTATAAAAGAGTAATATATATACCCTCTCTAGTAAGTATATTATATTTAACTTTTATCTATATACTAAAAAATATAGTAAGTTTATATTTATACTAGTATTTACTAACTACATTACTTAATATTTATAGAATTATTACCTTTTTAATTACTCTACTAATACCCTTACTAAAACCTTTAATAAGTTTATTACTATAATAAAGCTTTAATATAATATAAATATATTAGTATTTAAGTATAATAAAGAGCTTACTAAGTATAAAAGACTAATAACTACTTTTTAAGTATAAGGCTATTTTATTAAACTATTAGCCCTAAATATATAAAATTAAAACAGTAGTACTAAGCGTATTAGTACTATAATTAAGGCTAAAGTAAGGACTATAAAGGAAGGCAGTAAACTCCCCTACGAGATTTAGCTTAATATATATAAGTCCGCAGTATATCTCTATAACTATACACTATAAGCGGCTCTTAGTTAAAAAACCCTATACAAAGTACTCTACCGCTAGCTTAAAAATAACAATACTACAAAGCTAAGTCTTATGTACTTATAAGCGTATAATTATAAAGTATATACCCTTATAGTAACTACCTAACTTAAAAAGAAGTACCTTAACTACCTTACTAGCCGCGCCCTTCTAGGATTCTTTATTAAGTATACTTTAATAAATTAGTACTATATATAAATTCTATTATAAAGTAAAATCGTTACTATAAAAAATATAATATTTAATAAAACCTAATAATATAATAGCAACTTTAAGGCCCTTATAAGAGATATATTAAACCTTAACTTTAATACTATTACTACGTAGGTTTATAACTACCTTACTAATAAAGGGAAGAGTAACTATTAAGCCCTATAAAGACTCCTTTTATTAAATAAAAAAGATAATAAAGTAATACTTTTTATAAAAAGTCCTAGTAAAATCTCTAAAAATCCTAATCCTAAAGACCCCACCACAAAGCAAGCTCCCCCTAGTAAATATTTATACTTAATAACCCACTTTAAACTAATATTAACACTACCTAACTTACTAACTACCTTCTTTTAGGTACTTATTTATAAAAAAAAGTATTTAAAGAGGTATATAGAAGTAGTAACGAGTTATAATAATTTAAAAGACCCTAAGTAGACCTATTATAATATACCTTTAAAACCCTATTAAAAGCAAAGCTCTTATAAAGCCACCTTTCTAACAAGGACCTTATTATTATACTAAAATACTCTATAGCGTCACTACTTCTAGACTAGCCCTCTAGTTATTTATAAACTATTAGAGGGGATCCCTAGTATCTAATATACTCTAGGGGCATTCTAAAAAGTAGATATTAAGTACTTTAATAGTAATTTTTAGCTATAGAGAGAGAATTTAAGTACCTAGGGAAATAAGACCTTTTTACTAAGTAAGTACAAAATACTATATAAAGTATATAGTAATTTACTAGCGCCGAGTACCCCTTAGAAAGATCTCTAACCTTTACTTATATCTTATACAAAAGTATTAACTTACCCGTATACTATAGCTATATAAGTAGTTAAGGCGACCTATCTTAAAAGCTATTTAAAAATAAACTTATAGAGAGAAGTACCTATAGGCGCTGCGAGAAATACTTAAATCCTTAAATACTATTAGGTTTATACGTATAAGTTAAATAAGTATAGTAGGCTCTTTAAAATTAAAGCTTAATTTGTTATATAAAAAAACTAGTAGCGTTAAAATAATTAAGAGATATATACCTTAACACTTACTAGTATATCCTTTTAAATATTAATAGTTATTACTAACTACTTTAATTTTAAACTTTTATAATATAATACTATAAATACTTTTATTTATATTAAGCTTAATAAGGATATTTATATATAAATACCCCCTAGTTACTAAAAAAAAGGCACTATCCTTAAGCTTATTAAAGTACTTTATAGATTACGTTGTTCACCGCTCCTTTAGTAGTACTATTTTAAGGCGGGTTTATAAGTACTTAAGCTTAAGTAAGTTACTAGTAAAAACTACTATTAAATATATAGGCGTATAATCTTTTTTTTTTATATAAATAACTATATACTTTACTTCTCCTTAAAGTACTACAACGAGGTTATAGAGCTTATTAAAGCTCTTTAAAAACAGTATTACTTTAAGGGTAGTTAAGATTTATAGTAGTTCCTAAGGATTAAAGTTATCCATAACTATACTACAAAGTACTTATAGCTCTTATAATCCATATATATTAATAAATTTATTAAATAACTCTAGTAGTACTTAATAAAATTAAGGAAAGCATATACCTTACTGCTCTAATTAAGTAAGCTTCTTTTATATAAAGGGACAGTAATGTACACTAAAACTAATTAATATTAAAGTAATATTAGCTCTATAATATACCTAGTAATAATAGCCTAGCCTAATATTACTCTTTTAACTAGTCGTCTAGCCTACTTTAACTATAACCCCGGCCTAGAGTATACTAAAGAGACCAAAAGAGCTATAGTATACCTTATTTACTAGTATACTTTATATTTTAAATATAGTTATAAAAAAGAAGGACCTAATAATAAACTAGTAATTACTTTAAATATAAACTTTACTAATAATACAATAAACTATAAAAGCTTTTAAGTCTTTATAATTAAACTTTTTAGTAGTTTAATTAAATAGTAAGTTAATAAATAAAATACCGTTACTATATTAACTACTAAAGCCAAGCTACTTATACTCTTCTAAGTAGTAAAAGAAGCTATTTTTATAAACTAATTAATAACGGCCTTTTGTGTAGATCTAAATAAAAAGACCTTTAGAGCTGCTTTAGTAGCTCTAGCACTAAGCGTACGGATTTAGTATAATAATTAATAAACAATCTACTTTATTAATAAAAAGATAGTTTATTTATAAATAAAGCTGCGCCACGTCGATATACACAACCACTAGCTATATTAAGAAGCTTAAGAAGGCTGTATTATTATTAAATATACTTCTATAGTAAAGCTAATAGTTAATAGGTTTACAAAGCTACTTACTAGTACCTACTTTAAAGCGTTTTTTAAGTAGTTAAATTTTATTAATTAGATTAATTAATTTAAAGTACTTTATAATACTAAGCTTAAAAATAAGTAGTTTAAGGGCCTTAACTTTACTAATAAGGAATAGAAAGAGGGATTATAAGCCTTAAGTACTTTAAAAACAGTACTACTCTTTCTACTATAGGGGTAGAGGTTTAATAAGGGTGATAGGACTACTTAAGAGCTAAATAGAGTAAAGAGAAGCTACTCTAGAGAGGTATTTAAAAGGTATTAATTACTAAGTAATTATAGAGTAATTAAGGGAGTAATTAGGTTGTAAATTATATACTAAAAGGAGTAAATAAGATAATATATTTAAAAGGCTTTTTAACTATTAATATAGTAATAAGAGTCTTATAAAGGCCCTTATTAGAGAAGTGTATTAAATTATATAGATTTAAGCCCACTACTTTAAGTACTATAGGAGTAGATTTCGGCTACTTATAAAAGCTAATAACTAAGGAACAGCCTGGATTAATAAAAGGTCCAGCGGCTGAACCCCTAATGGCTGGCGCGGGGCGTAATAGAGGCGAAATTCGCGCTTTAAGGCATATAAATACTTTGTTTAATATACGTACCTATTTATACGTAACTTAATAGTAATCTCAATACCAACCTTAATACCCTTATACCTGTACTTATAGTAAGTATAAAAACTTTAGTATATAAACTAACTCTTTTACTAAAACTACTTATAAAGATTTAAAGTTATATATAGTTATAAGTAACTTTAACCTTTTTAGTATTACTAAAGTAATTAATAAAATACTACTAAATAAAAAGTCTATATATACCTTTAATAGTACTATTATAGAGTAGTATACTTACTATAAGTATCTCTAGTAGCTTTAATTAATAAGTATTACTAAAATAATTAATTATAAAGTCCTTAATTTTATAGTCTACTAATATTAAATTACCCTAATAGTAATACTAAAGCTAGGTAAAAAAGTACTTCCCCTAGACCTCCTACCCTATACAGGCTACTTTAAGTATTAGTATAAGCTCCCCTATAGTTACACACTCCTTAGTCTTATAAAAAAAAAAGAGTTAATAAAGTAGTATATTAACCCCTAGTAGTAGCTACTATAACTTTTAGATCTTTATAATATAATCTTTAAAATTAAGAACCCGTATATAGTAACTAGTACTTAAGAAAGGCCTTAAAATACTAAATTACTAATAGCCTTTATAGTAATACTCTTAAATAGCGCGCTAGTAGCCTTCCTAGCTTTAATAGTAAAAGTAGTAAAGCTAAAGGCCCTAAAAAAAGTAAAGAACCTAGTACTAAGGCCGGTCTAGAATAGTATTTACTATAACTAATTATACTTTAAGTATAGTTCTAATAATAAACTTTCTTAACCTTAAGTAATATATAGTAATAGTTAATTAACCTAGGAATATAATGTAGTAGGCGGAAGTAGTAACAGCACTTCTAGCAGTACCCTAGCAATAAAAAAGCCCCAGTATAGTAGCTAAAAGACAGCGGGAGGATCGGAGCCACTAGCATCTATAGTCTTAACTATACTATACTAGGGTTAATTAATTTAAGGGTAAAAGGGGCTATAATTAACTAAAAACAACTACAAGCTTATCGCACTAAGATACAGCTATTACTATAATAAAAACGCAATTAAATTAAATATTAAGTAATTATATAATATACTATTTTCTAGTGTCTTTAGATCCTATAGCTCCTATTACTTAAAAAAGTAGGGTACCTCCCAGATAGCCAGAAACTACCTCCCGGATAGCAAAACTCTTAGGGAAACCACGCCGGAGATCAAATCGCGGATTAGGGGCTTGGTTCTGAACTACTGAAAAAGGGGTATCTTTACTAGAAATGCAGCGTAGTCTACAAGTTTGCGTATGAACGCATCGGCAGTCATCAAGAAGCCTTCTACCATCCCCACGTTCTCGTCGACGCTGTAAACACGGGAGGCTTCCACTGGATTTTCGCCGGGTCGATGAGCCTCTTCTGCTTCACCTTCTGCTTCTCCCGCTGCTGAATGAGCTTCTCCGGGATGACAATCTTGTGCTCCCCCTTATGGTAAACCTGCATCTTGAGCGCCTGTAGAGTGTGCTCCACATCCTGCGGGATTATTGCGAGCTGCGACGAAATGGCCTCGATAGTCGCCTTCTCTTCACGCTCGTTGTACCCAACCAGCAGGTCCAGAATGTTCTCACCCCAATACTGTCGGTAACTCAGCAGACCCAAGTCGGATAGCGGCTTCTCGGGCGAACCCAGCTTGCCCTCGATCTTGGACAGCTCGTACGAAAACTGGATGAGCAGCCGACCGTAACCTTTACGTTGATATTGCGGCAGAGTCAGAATACACGCAACGTTGTAGCCGTCGGCACTCTCCTTTTCTTTGGAGAAGTACCCGATAATGTGACACCCCTTGGCGTCCCTGCTGGCCATGACGTAGAACAGAAAGGGGTCGACATCGTAGTATAGTGTTTTGTGGTCCAGGAACATCTTGGAGAGCAGGCAGAGGTTTCGACAGTACGTCCGCTGTCGCCTACCGTCGATTTCGAAGAAAGAAACTGAATCATCACGATAGATTTCGTTTCCGGGGGGGTGCTGCAAAGTGCACTTGCGCCGGTGCCTCGAGAACGCCTTATCGTCGCCGTAGTACCCGAGGCAAAACTCGCAGATGTAAATAACATCCTCCTGGTTGAAGACCTCGGGGTACGGGGAGAAGTACCACGGGAACAGGTCGTTTTTCCCGAACTGGACTTTCGAAATATTTCGGATCCGGGAGATCTCGGCCGGATTCTGTGTCATAGACCCATGCGTCCGTAGCTTCTCGATCTCCTCCTCACGACTGAACCCATTCAAGTCCTTCTTCTGGTCCACCTCCTCGCCGTCGATATCCATCTCATCGCCTGCTGCCGCCGGCGTCGCGCTCGCTTCTCCCGTGGCGGGCGTCTGTATTTGGCTCTCCTCGGCGGTGGGCGTCATCTTTCGGCTTTGCGACTCGACGAATTCGGACCATGGGTGAGGCGTGGCGGCCTCTGACGGGGCGGACTGCTCGCGCTTGGCAGGGCGCTTCTGCGACTTCTTGGAGACCTGCTTCTTCGAAGTTGCTGTTCCCTTCTTGGTCTTGGCGTCCTTAGGCTTGTCCTTTTCCGGGTTCGGCCACTCGACATCTTGCTCAAAGTCGATGCGCGACGTCGGCACCCACTCGTCGAGACGCTTGTTGAAGTTGTCGAAATTGCAGTAGAACTGCCGTCCGCTTTTCGTTTCTTTTATACTAAGAATTTCTGCTCGTCGCGGGACGCCTTCCTTCGAGACCATAGCGATGCATCCTATCCTATTGCGCGAGCGTCAGTCGAGTTCACAGGTCGCTCCGCGTATCGCGACAGGGAAGCTTTGGTGGGGTGACATGGTAAAGTGACGTACCTGATCGTCTCTGGGGTCGCCCTGCCCTTCTGTCGGGGCTCGCCGGACCCAACGGTGGGCTCGCCATTAGAGCCGTGTGCTGCCATGATGAAAAACCCGGTGTGATGTGTGTTGGTTGATGATGTTCGAATGTGCAACGGCCTGGCGCCTGTGTTGCGGAGGATGTAAATGGAAGCGACAAGAGGAAGGTGGTGTGGCAGAAAACGCGGAATGCCAAAGGCGGTGAGGAAACTGCCGCGAACCCCTGCCAATTGTCACCATAGCGCCGTCGGAAACCTTGCGCGCCCCACGGAACTGACCCCGCTGTTGCAATTTTGCCTATCCGTTAGGTGCATATTCCTCAAATTTGCCTTTTCTGGAAGCAATTGCCTAGGCATGAATCCGTACCCCAATCAACACCATCACAAGTAACTTGTCGGCAGGATTTGATCATATCTTTGGTCACTTCTGCGACTCATAACTCAGCAACCCGAGAACATCGCAGGCCATGGCACCCGAGTTGTCGTCAAATTGGAAGAAGCTCCAGGCCCAACTCAAGGCGGCACCTCCGTCTTCTTCCACCACCGGGGCAGTGAAAAGGAAGGCGGAAACGTCGACACAGCAGCCGACAAAAAAGCAGAAAGTCAAGGCTGTCAACAAAACTACGCCTAAGCCCGCTCAGAAAGACGACAAGCCAAAGAAAGTCTGCATGGGTGTCACGCAGAGCTCCAAAGTCGAAGTCCAGCCCAAAGCCGGGCCGTCCCCTTCTCTTTCCCTCTGGGACAAGAATAATGGCACATCTGCTGAGGTGTTGGCTGAGGCATACGGCCTCGGTCTGAAGAACAACTCGATGCTTCTCTCATCCGACAAGGATAAAGAAAACGCAGGGCTTACTGAGGGGCTCGAAGTGGGCAAGTACATCGCAATCGACTGCGAAATGGTGGGAGTCGGGCAAGGCGGATACGAGTCCGTTCTCGCTCGCGTCAGTGTCGTTGATTTCCACGGTCGTCAAGTCTACGACTCGTACGTGAAGCCTCAGGAGCGGGTGACGGATTGGCGCAGTGCTGTCAGCGGCATTCTGCCAAAGCACATGAGGTTCGCCAGAGAATTTGACGAGGTCCAGGCCCAAATCGCCGACCTCCTTAAAGACAGAATACTGGTTGGCCACGATGTCAAGCACGATTTGGAAGCTCTCAAGCTTAGCCACTCGTCCAAAGATATCCGCGACACATCCAACCATCCAGGATTCAAGAAATTCAGCAACAGCAGGAAGCCGGCGTTGAGGAAGCTGGCGGAGGAAATTCTTGGCGTCACCATCCAGAGCGGCGCCCACTCGAGTGTTGAAGACGCAAGGGTGACGATGCTTCTGTTCAGAAAACACAAGTCTGCATTCGACGTCGACCACGCAAACCGCTTCCCCACCACCAACGGATCGAGCAAATCGAACTCGAAATCTAAGAAGACCAAAAAGAAGAAATGAGCGCTACGATTAAAGCTCTCTATCATCTAATTCACCTTCGACTTGCCAGGAACCTACCGTGAAAAGCAAGCCTAACGATACCAACAGGCAGGCCCTCCTCATCGTTCAAGTCGTCACACTTCGGTTTTTGCAACTAGAATATACCCAACACCTATTATAGATTCAGAGGGGAATGCCTTCCATCAGCTCCAGGGCACCCTCGCGGCCAACCGTTATAATCACATCGCCAAGTGTTTTCGTCAGGAAACCCGCTTCGCAATACGTGAAGTAGTACTGAGATCTTGTTAGCATAGAACAACGAAGAGACGGATGGTGTTTTTCTTACCTCCCACTTCCTTCTGAATACATCAATCTCTTCCTCGGTCATATTCTCATGCTCGGCCTTCAGTGCCGGTCGGATCCTCGAATCGAAGTTTTGCAGGAAGGCCTCTTTCCACAGCCTCAGCGTCTTTGAGTAATGGCCACCGATATTTTCGACCTTTTCTACGATCAGTGTTCCCTTGGACTCCTTGGTGATGTGGTTCAGGAGCTGGGTGATCGACGGAAGATAACCACCGGGAAAGATGTAGTGGTTGATGAAGCTGGCACATATTAGCGCGGCGCCCCAGGACAACACTTTCTCTTTTCACTCACTCTTCTCCTTTCGAATACGCCTCATGTCTGCCTTCAGGCATCGTAATGCATTGGAACACGGCAATGCCCCCGTCCTTCTTCAGCAGTTTGTCCATGCACGCGAAGTACGTCGAGAGGAACTCTTGGCCGACGGCCTCCAGCATCTCAATCGACACGATCTTATCGAAAGGTTGTTCCGGCACCGGCAGCGCTCGGTAGTCCATCAGCTTCACCTCGATGCGGTCGGCGAACCCTGCTGCCCGAATGCGCTCCTCTGCGAGGGCCTTCTGCTCTTTGGACAGCGTCAGGCTCGTGACCTGGCATCCCGTCTTCTTGACCGCCTCGATCGCAAAAGAACCCCAGCCGGTGCCGATCTCCAGAACGCGGTCCGTCTCTTTTATGTGGGCGCCGTCAATGAAGCGATGAAGCTTGGTCATTTGCGCCTCCTCCAGCGTTTCTTCTGGCGCGAGCGGGTCGGCATGCGTCTTCCAGATTGGGCAAGAATACGTCATGTCTGGCGATAGAAAGGCGGCGAACATGTCGTTGCTGATATCGTAGTGCGCTGATATATTGAGGAGCGCGTTCGACAAGGTGTTGGTGGTCCGGGCCAAGCTCGAAATGGCCGTGGAGAAGCTCGAGATCCAGGTCGTTCCGTTGCCCATTTCCTCGCGGTTGACGATGAAAAGCTGTTGTCACAATCTTGTTAGCAGCCCGAACGATTGAGACGGAGCAGGCGGAGGGACGGCAACCTACCTGGAAGAAAGCGGTCAGGTCTTTACACTCGACCTCTCCGAGCATGTACGCTTCCGCGAAGCCCATGTCGGCGAAGAGAAACAGGCGCATCCAGAAGGCGTCGCTCTTGACGACCAGCTCGACCCGCGGGACGGCATCGGCGCGGCGCGGGACGTGGTCGCCGTTGGTGAGGTTCTCGTTGTACTTGGCACCCAGCTTCTGGCCGAACACCCTCCTGAACTCGGCGGGCTCGTCCACGAGCAGCAGCGTGCCGCGATCGATCGTCGAGAAGACGGAGAGGATCGCGGGCTTGGCCACGGCCAGCGCCGGCCCCCAGGTCAAGCTGCCGACCGCGCCTCTCACGAGCTCCGTCCCGCGGGACAGAGGCTGGGCTACCGCCGCGGGGACGAGTGAGGGCAGCTTCGGCATGGTTCTGAGCAGCAGCCTCTCGGCGGAGGGGGAAATGCACGAAATCGAGGTGTTCGACCGGGAGGGATATGTACGGGCAAAGGCAAGACTCCCCGGGCCCAGTTGGCGTGGATGGAGGCGTCAATTGAGTTGGGTGGACCGCCGAGGCAACCTAAAGCAAGCTTCTTCGAGGTCACTGGGATCACGCAGCAGCTATGGATGATGGAGGGGAGGGGAGGGGTTGGAGGGGGAATGGGAATGCGGAAAGTTAACGTGAGCAGGACGTGTTCGCATCTGAGACCAGCGGCAGGGCGGGATGATCGTTTTTATTTCGAGCACCACCCACACGCATGCCACCTTCTCCCATGTGGGCTTATGCAAACGCCATGCTATCTAATAAGTAGACTGGAACAACATCCGCCTGGGCCCAGGCGCGCGGGACTCATGGGTGTGTGACATAAGCTGCAACGAGCTCGCTCGTCGGTGCCGTTGCAAGGCCGAGGACTAAAAAGAAACATGTCGGTAAGCTGCGCAGGAGGAGGACGAGGAGGAGGAGAGGGTCCTCCGGGCTGGGATCAGCATGAAAGTGGGTGCGAGCAAGGGTAGCTCAGACGGGAATCTTGTCGAGGAGGGGCAGAGGCCTCGACCATCGCTTTGTTTCATTGACATCGGGATGGACGGTTGGAGGGCCGGTGCCGGGGGAGAGGGAGGGAGGCTGGCCGATGATCTATCGGCAGCTGTGGTGTTTCGTTTAATACCCCCACGAGGCGTGCACACCTTCCGGTACATTCTTCTGTGGTCATCAGGCGCCGTAGCCGATCCCGATCACCCGGCTTGCAGTTCGATGTTCTTCAGCCGCGAGAGGACATTGTAGATCTTGTTTTCCCGCCCCTGGCATTGGCACACTGTCGAAGAGTGTTGAACGCAGAGAGATGGCCAACATTTCCTCTTGCGGCAGGGCTAGGACGGATGATGTCAACCAACCTACCCGCCCCCCAAAAACGGAGGGACGACGAGCCGAAATGCACGGGAACGCATTGTGCGTGCGCTCGTCGGAGTTTAACCCTGGGCAGGGGCACGAGAAACTAGCTTCATCCCGGGTCGCCCTCCGAACAGTGTCCCACGAACCACCTACCCACCAGTGACCACCACTACTACACACCACGAGCGAAATGGAAGATTCTTCTTCACGCTAGCTCATGGCTCTCAGTGCGCCCGCTCGGATCGGCCGGGGCCACCGTGATCAGTCGTTCTCTTGGCCAGGAAGGATGGGGAGCACGAAAGCTGCATGTTTCGAGAACGCCGTCGAACAAAGTCCCTTAGCTCTGATTTCGAGTTCCGGCTGGCAACGAAAGTGCGTGTCCGAGCGGACCTGGCACCGGTGCTGCAGCTGCGACTGGCGTGTTATCGGACGGGATACACACGTGTGTGTTGTGCATCAAGCGTCCGCTATCCAAAGAGGATGTTGCGGTGAACGTTTCTGGGCAGAAGAGACGGGGTCTAGTCGTCGTCGAGATAAGTATCTGCATCCACGGGGACTGGCAGCCTCTTGGCAGGACCCTACAGGGCCGTGATGGGGGTTGGGAAGGGGACTTTGTGGTTGAGGCAGCATGAGCCATGAACAGTTTCCCATTCCCGCCGTCTCAACTGCGTGTTGCCGCCCCGAGTCGAGTCGTACTACGGGATCTGATTACTATACCAGGAGACGGGTGGGGGGATGGGAGAGGCTTGCGCCACATTGCTAGTGAAGTCGAGCCGTCAACGATATTTCCCGTAGTCCGTCCGTCTCTGGACGAGATTTCCAACACACAAAATGTGGAGGACGGGGAGATGTTGCTGGGATATTTACGACCGGGGTCTATCTCATATCAATGACATCAAGACTCCCCCCACCGCCGCCAATGGCACGGCTGGAACCCGCGCAGGACTCTTGTCCGAATCCCGTGGGAGCCGTGATAATGCAGTAAGCAAGCAATACACTACGGGGTATGTGTTCCTGCAAAGCGACGCTTGAGAGAACGAGTTGTGCCTACGGAAAAATACTTGTGTGTTGAGGAATTAGGTAGACGAACGGGCGATTTCTGGATGTTTTGCCTGGTTGTGCTTACTTACAGGCCAGGCACTGGATAGGTAATTAGAGAAGCCATGCACACCGATAATGTAACCAGACGCCGTAACTATAACTGTACTTGTCGCAGGTCACCTAACCCTTGTCCGGCTCTCAAGAAGCGATTCCCATCCT
The DNA here is from genome assembly GCA_030770045.1 of Colletotrichum brevisporum. NCBI lineage: Eukaryota > Fungi > Ascomycota > Sordariomycetes > Glomerellales > Glomerellaceae > Colletotrichum > Colletotrichum brevisporum. The sequence continues at coordinate 8,109,897 of JAUGSI010000001.1, read as the reverse complement.
CGATGATTGGGCATGTTTCTATAATTTGATTAAGAGCTCGTACTAGCATGCATGTCTCTCGCCAGCGCGTGTGTACCTGGGTGCTTGGCCGGGCCTTGCCACATCCCAGCCAGCACAAATGACATTCCATCTTCCTGACCGACAACTGATATCAATCTGGCAGCTGGCCGCCGTGCCGGCATGGCGCTCCGAGCCATTGCTGAAACAGGCGGGATGATCAAGCCCAGAGGCTCTTGTTGGTGGTGGTGGTGGTGGTGGTGGTTCGTGCGCTCTCAAGGCTTTCAGCACACCACACCTTGAAAAGCCAAGACAAATCTTATCGATACCGATAAGCTAATCGCGACTCCTTATCGGCGATTAAGTGGCTCGCGCGTCCCTGACCCGGGGCCCGAGGTCGAGACGCGTCTTTGTCGACAACCTATTCCGAAGAGCATCTCCAACACCGACGACCGATTCAATTGGACCGTTCACGAAAGCCAACATGTCGCAACTCATCCTCTCAATCAACTCAGACGGCTCTGAAAAGAGCGGCAAGGCAGTCGCTAACCTGCTCCCTTGCCGCATCCACCACGACGGCCCGGTTGGCGAGACGGAAAGCTTCTGGAACCCCAAGACCGAAGGCATGGACAACTGATCCTCCCTTCACTTCCAAAAAACATCTCTCCTGACTTGCATTGGCTGCAGATGGAAAGCACGTAGCATACTTTCGCGGCCGAAAGCTCCACGGCAAGACCGTCAAGCTGCCCGAGAACTACAAAGGCGTGGTCGTAGAGAAGAGCGACAAGATCGAAAGCAGGCGGCCCGAGGAGGACGAGGATATGGAGGACGCGGAGCCGCAACCCGAGCTCGGTGCTATGGACGTCAAGGCGGAGTTTGATGAGATCGTCATCTGGGGCCACGAATCGACCGCCGACTCGTCGGATCCGTACGTCAGGAGTATAGAGGAGTGGCTGGCCGTGGCGGAACAAGTTCGTCCTACCCAGGTTCTGTTGTAAGGGTATTTCGACTAACACTGGGCTTCAGATACATTCTTATACCACGCCGGCAGCCAAGACCGATGCCTAGATGGGCGACAATTGAATACCAAGGGAGGGCTAGTGCAGGTCTCGGGATACGGGTGTCATTTCTGCGTTGGAGCATGTCATGGCCAATATGGGGGCATTTTCAGGCGTTACGGCAGCTTTAGGAAATTCAGCAACACTGAAGTTCATACAACGACATCTCTTTCTTTCAACCATCTCCAGATCCATCACCACGTCTGCTGTAAAAACTGCTGGTAGAGTCAGTCCCCACTGACAGCAGGCGCCCAAAAGAGACTAGCGCCGATGCAGTCAATTAAAGGCTTCGCGACATCAACGCGCTTCGACGCGCTCCAACCCCTCACGCGCCAAAATCAATTAGGCCCCTTGTCGTTCCCGCCCGTCCCCTAGGTAATGCGAAAAAGGCTCCATCGCATCCCACCACCCAAATCCCACTCCGAAAATCAACATCACGCATCCACCGCCATTCAACCCCCCACCCCCAGCGCTGCTCTACCGTGGCTAATATTTCCACCGGCACATTCTGGGCAGTCGCAAACAGAAACAAACGCTATCGAACGCACATTCACACACAATGGCTGCCTCCAGCGACGCCGGCTTCATGTCGGACGCCCCCTCCCGCGGGGCGGGTACCCCTAGACGCTCTTTCATGCCCAGCTCCTCAGCCGGCGGCAGACCCCGAGTTCCGCCCTCCGAGAGCATGGGCGCCGTCAGCGACGACGAGGCTGAGGGCTTCGCCGACGACCAGGTCCCGCGCTCGTCGAGGATACCAGACATCGCCAACATCCCCAAGGTCGAAGACAGAATCGGGCTCATGGTCCAGGACCATTTCGAGGGCTTCATCGAGGGGTAAGTCGGCCTTGCCCCGAGCCGCACTCCCATCGTACACATCTGACGATATATCGATGCAGATTCGTAGAGGACTTCTCCTCCTCCGCCGCACCCACGTCCAGCGCCGCCGTCAACACGACGACTGACAAGTACTATGTCGCCCAGATCCATGGCATGCGCCAGTACCAGCTTTCCACCATCTACGTCGACTTCAAGCACCTCGTGTCCTGGCAGAATGGCGAGCTGGCCGACGGTATCATGCGTGGCTACTACCGCTTCTTGCCCTTTCTCAACGCCGCCCTGCACAACATGATCGCCAAGTACGAGCCCCAGTACTTCAAGGAGCACAGGCAGCCTGCCTCCTCGAGCGCCCAGACAACTTCCGCTGCGAGTAACGTCGGCTCCGGAAGCCAGACGGATCAGGGCAGCAGGACGAGCCACCAGCAGACGGACAAGCTCTTCTCCATCGCTTTTTACAACATGCCCCTCGTCTCTCGCGTCCGCAGTCTCCGTGCGGCCAACGTCGGCCAGCTGCTGTCCATTTCCGGCACCGTCACGCGGACATCTGAGGTTCGTCCCGAGCTGTCGCTTGGCACCTTCGTGTGCGAGGCTTGCAGGACAGTCATGCCCAATGTCGAGCAGACGTTCAGATACACCGAGCCCACGCAGTGCCCCAACCAGACGTGTCTGAACCGCCAGGCGTGGCAGCTCGACATCCGCCACAGCACCTTCGTCGACTGGCAGAAAGTACGCATCCAGGAGAACAGCTCCGAGATCCCAACCGGAAGCATGCCTCGCACAATGGACGTTATCATGCGCGGCGAGATCGTGGACCGGGCCAAGGCCGGAGAGAAGTGCATCTTCACGGGCGCCCTCATCGTCGTGCCCGACGTCAGCCAGCTGGGCCTGCCTGGCCTGAAGCCCTCTGCCGTGCGCGACGACAAGGGCTCGCGTGGTGCTGACGTTGGTGGCTCTGGTGTCTCTGGCTTGAAGGCTCTTGGTGTGCGCGATCTGACTTACCGTCTGGCCTTCCTGGCATGCATGGTTGCGCCCGACACCACCAACAGCCAGGGGCACGTTATGGACATCATCAACTCCCTGGACAAGGAGTCGGAGGGCGAGAGCATTGACAAGGTTCAAGAGCAACTTCTCGCAACCATGACCCCTCAGGAGATTGAGGACCTCCGTAGCATGGTCCACAGCGACCACATTTACAGCCGTCTCGTGCGATCCATGGCACCTACAGTCTACGGCCACGAGGTCGTCAAGAAGGGTCTGCTGCTCCAGCTCATGTCTGGTTTGCACAAGACTACCCCTGAGGGCATGGAGCTGAGAGGCGACATCAACATTTGCATCGTGGGAGATCCTTCAACGTCCAAGTCCCAGTTCCTCAAGTACATCTGCTCCTTTGCCCCTCGGGCCGTCTACACCAGTGGCAAGGCATCGTCCGCCGCTGGTCTCACGGCTGCGGTCGTGAAGGACGAGGAGACTGGTGACTTCACCATTGAGGCTGGTGCCCTCATGCTGGCAGACAACGGAATCTGTGCGATTGACGAGTTCGACAAGATGGACATTGCCGACCAGGTCGCCATCCACGAAGCCATGGAACAGCAGACCATTTCCATCGCCAAAGCCGGTATCCAGGCCACCCTCAACGCCCGCACCTCCATCCTCGCCGCTGCCAACCCCGTCGGCGGACGTTACAACCGCAAGACCACCCTGCGCGCCAACATCAACATGAGCGCCCCAATCATGTCGCGTTTCGATCTCTTCTTCGTCGTCCTCGACGAATGCGTCGAGTCGGTTGATCGCCATCTGGCTGAGCACATCGTGGGGCTCCACCAGCTGCGCGACGATGCCATCGAGCCGGAATTCACCACCGAGCAGCTCCAGCGGTACATCCAGTTCGCCCGCACCTTCCACCCCGAGTTCACCGAGGAGGCAAAGCAAGTGCTGGTCGAGAAGTACAAGGAGCTCCGCGCCGACGACGCCCAGGGCGGAATCGGAAAGAACTCTTACCGCATCACCGTCCGTCAGCTGGAGAGTATGATCCGTCTGTCGGAGGCCATCGCCAAGGCCAACTGCGTCGAGGAGATCACGTCCGAAATGGTCGTCGAGGCTTACAACCTGCTGAGGCAGTCCATCATCTCCGTCGAGCACGACGACGTCGAGGTCGACGAGGACGAGGACACGCCCGAGGACGGCGAGACCCTGCGCCGCGCCGCGTCCGAGGCCGCTGGCCAGCCTGCGGACGATGCCGCCATGGCTGTCGACGATGAGGCCACCCCCGCGGCGGAGAGGCGTCCCAAGCAGACCATCACGTACGAGAAGTACATCAGCATGGTCAACATGTTCGTGCAGCGCGTTAACGAGGACGAATCGACCAACGGCGAGGGTGTCTCGGGCGAGGACCTTGTCGAGTGGTACCTGGAGCAGAAGGAGGACGAGCTCCAGGCCGTGGAGGATCTCCGCCGCGAGGAGGCGTTGGCCAACATGGTGCTCAAGAAGATGGTCAAGGTACGTTGTTGTCTGGCAGTATCTACAGGTATTGGGCAAATGCTAACAAACGATTGCAGGAGAACATCCTCATGGCCATCCGCGGCGAGGGCCTGGCCGAAGACGAGGACGCGGGCGAGGGAACGTCAGCTGCGGCGGCGGCGTCTTCGCGCGTCCTCTTCGTCCTGCACCCCAACTGCGCCGTCGAGGAGGTCTAAGCCAAGCGGTGCAGCTGGACTCCGGGTAGCGAGTGGTTTCAAGACGATCATGACGAGATAGAAAAAGTAATGTCTGCGGCATTTTGCACTTTTCTTTTTCCAGCAGGGTAGGCGGGGTCTTGTTCGGGCATGGGCGTGTGATATTGCCGGCCCGAGGAGTTGGGGCGTTGATCGAGGGTCATGCTGTGTTGTTATTGGAGACGAGAGATGCATATAGCAGAATCTGAAGGTGTGAGGCCAAGTGCCTCTGGGTGTATTTTTGCTTCCTTGCTTGATTTGCCAGTGGTCTGTGGGATGGTTGTTTCCCAGGCTACGTTGACTCTGCGATGCCATGTTAAGTCCAAGTTCCTTCCATTACCCAGTTTGAAGGACCTGGTCTATGCCGTCATATTGTTTAAATACCCTTTTCTTCCTGGGGACGTCATCACTATCCTGTCACTAGCTGGCGCTGAAATGTCTCTAGAAAGCAAGCTATTAATTCTATTTGTACGTTGGGAGATTGAAAGAACTCAATACGGTATTGGGTAGTATGAGTGGAATTGGCAGTGTGACACCTATTCAAGACCGGTCTGGTGTCGTCGCTCATTTCGCTCGTATGCGTCTGCGAATACAGACCAAAGGGGCCACGGCCAAAAGGCTTTCCATGGTGAGAAGTAAAGATGCCTCCCTCTGGTTTGCTTTACTCCCCTTCGCTACCGAAACAACTAGAGACCGACTAAATTTCCTGTGCTGCCCGCATATCCTGCCTGTGTGGGGCAGTCCCCACCACACATCCCTGGGCTCCTATTGGTCGGACTAGGTCAGCACGCCCAATAGCCGTTTTTTGACTTAGCCGTTTTTTTTTTTGCGATCGGCCTCTTCAATTAGTAACCTTAATACAACACTGTTGTGATGCCTTTCGCTGTGCTAATCGGCGCGCCCAAGGGCTACGGAGTAGCAGTAGGCTGTGGAGCCGGCTATGGAGGAGTAGCTGGCCGTGGAGCCGGCCGTAGAGGAGTAGTTAGCTGTGGAGCTAGCTGTGGAGGAGTAGCTGGCTGAGGAGCTGGCTGAGGAGCCGGCTATAGAAAGGAGCTGGCCGTGGAGGACGTTAGGGACGGGGCTGTGGTTGGGATCGTAGAAGAGGATCAGCTTTAGCCTTGGTAAGGCAGGATAAATAGGAATAGGTTGGGTTTATGCCCTTAAGACGTTTGCTAGGCCTTAGAATGCCGGGGAGTAATCCAGCCGTTAATCCTAGGGCTGGGGGGATTAATTCCTGACTTTATATATATAATTACTTGGGTAGTTAAGCCTAATTAGGCATAGTCATAACGGCAGAAAAGATACAATATTTAATTTAAAATTAAAAAGACTTTGGATTTAAGTAATTTAGAGCTAGCTATATAAACCGTGGCTTTTGCCGTTTTCGCCGTTTTCGTCGTTTGCAACTATGGCCAAGACCGATTTCTGACTGCGACCCGATCCGACTAATAGGAGCCTAGGGATAGGTGGTAGAGACTGCCCTATACAGGCAGGATATGCGGGCAGCACAGGAAATTTAGTCAGTCTCAACAACTAATGCAAGTACTTTTTCTTTGACAACTAACGCCCCAGTACCAAATGCGCCTATGGGTTCAACAAGTGCTGAGTTTGGCTGGTTCTCTATGTAGAATCGATTTGCTGCCTGGTGTCACGTTCTTTTCTTGGTGTGTGTAAATGAGTTCACCTGTATCGCAGAAGTAACAGCACCCCGGACTGTAGCGTATCTCTAAGGTCTTTTAGTGGGTTGGATAATATTGTTCTTAGTCTTAATATGAGCCGTATCTTCAGGTGACTGACTCTATTGCTCTTTTTAGTGTAATAATGAACTTTCTTTCTCTCTTTCTACTTTTTAGCTATTTGATCGGTATACTCCTAAAGTCATAGGGGACACTAGTGGCAGGCAGGTTGAGAGATTTGAGATCCAGTAAGGTCGTAGTGAATTATAATAGGTACAAACTAACAAAAGAAAAGAGGTTTAACTGCTATCGCATCTTCGAGAGAATAGGAAAGAAAAGGCTGGAAAGCAAACTCAGGCTCTGGGTGAGATTTCCGATGAATATATATGTCGTGCGAGTCCCTCCACCGCAGGCACGGAAGAGGGTGGACCATGGGTATTCCGACGCTTCCAGGCAGAGGAAGTTCTAGCTATGGCAAGTAATATCTACTTTTGGGTTACTCGGTATTGCTAGTTTCGAGGAGGATGGCGTTGTTCACGGTGGAAGATCTACAAGTCAATCGTCTTCCGGAGCCGCCAGCGGCAGCGCAGGTTTCGTCCAGCATCAGTCTTCTCTGCCTTGGAACCTCGTCGCGACAGAGTTTAGTGCGTAGAGGCAACAAGTTCTGAATGAACGAGGCGACATCCTTCGCGGCTCCATACCAATTCCTCGGGGTCGTCGTGACGCTATTCGTGTCCCCATACTATTGTCTCGCCGGTATGCTGAACCTTGCATCGAGCACCGAAGCATCGGTCGTCCGGGTCACCTGTTCGGAAGGCCATGTCATGGCCGCGTCTATGCTATCTCCCCGGGCTGGCCGGACTCGTTTTCGCGCGCTGTTGACAACCGCAACGGAACTCTTAACATCATTGTTTGAGATCTCTGGCTCGCCTTTCGGCCCCGGAGAGAGTATGACTAAACGGCACATAGGACTGACAGTAGTGCTGAGCCGACAACCGGACATCACGTCGCTCTCCAGGTCTACCAAATTCTTGCAGTCAAGATGTGACTGCTGACCTACCCTGACGCAACTGAACTCTACGCCAGACCGGCAGGCTGTATGCCACGGCCTTGTACTGAGACCTTTTGGTCTGGGGGAGACTTTGGCATCTCGCTTGTTACTAGGAGACGGACACAAGAAGACTGTGGACTGTACCTTCCCGCAGGTGCTCCTCGCTCACACGATAAGATACAATTCGCGGAGTATTTATTCTGTCAGTCTGCACGAGTTCTTCCTGATAGTCTAGATTTGGTAAGGTGGAAGTGACCAGAACGACCACCAGGCATCTTGGGTCGCCGCCGTCTGCGCCATTAGCCTCTTGGACAGTCATGGCTTACCCATACAGACCGACCATTCAAAACCTGCCAGGAGACACCAAGTTATTTTCATCGCGAGTATACAGATAAAGAATACCAGCCAGGCAGAGGAGACGGACGGGAGTGTGGAAACAGACTCGGGCGGGTCCTCTTCTATTTGCCCATACGTCTTTGATCCAGAATGAAGATCATCCCTCTGACGAGAGGAGACACCGAACCAGCAACCGCACACGACGGCCACCCGGTTGATCTGTCATGGTAGAAAGAGAAAGCCGAGCCTTCAGGAGTCTAACATCCAATATATAGGTCTGTACGAATGCCAGGATGAGTCAAGGTCGAGCCGGGCGGTCGCAGGTGCAAACTTACTAAACAAGTACTCACGCTACAAAACGTCCCAGGCACATCGGCACTGAGATTGAACCTGGTATGCCGCGGGACTGAGAGCTTTCCAACCCGTTGTCCATGCCACCTTGTTAAGAGTTGTCATCTACCGACACCCACGACCACCCCTCACAGTTTCCCACTGCCGCCCGATATACAAGAGAAGATGACCAACCGTCGAGAAGAGCATTGGCGGAGAATGTCGCCACCTCAGCTCAACTCACCCAACCTCGCGCGAGGCACCACCACCCAGCCCCCCCGTGCTTTATAAACCGCCATATCCCCCCGTCAACTTGACTTTTCTATCTCACCACACACACCAATGAGAGCGAAGGTGCATAGACGCCCGGACCCGCTACAATGATTTGATGGATGTATGCGTAATCCCAGAAGGGGGTTTCGTCTCGCCCAAAGCCTCGCTTGCTTCCATCCGTTGTCGTCCCTCCCCTCTCCTGACATATTCCACATGCGAATAACCTCGTGCCCAAGGACCATGGATCGACATACCTCGGAGACGGGTATCCCTATCCTTGCTGCATGAGACACATTCCTCGACAGCCGTCCACAAACGCACCACGTCTAGAAGAACGAAAACGAAGACAGATCACCACGATGTCTTCCTCTCGTAGTTTCGGTGGGTGAGGAGTCTCAAAGGGGGGGGGGGTTTAAAGTACCCAAAGCGCATTCGTTACATGTCCATATTCATGCCCAAGTCAAAGTAGTCATACACACCCTCCTCGTCGAAAATTGTACGCCCCTCAGGTCACGAGTCCCTCCCATCTAGGTAGTCACCCTGTCGTCTCCTGGTCACGTTCTCAGCATTCTACTACATCGACACCCGCAGCAGCAGAGACCAGCATCTCGGAACACAACACACAAGCACACGTTGGCTGTCAGACCAGCCAGCACCATTTTCATCATTTGTTTGTGTATTCTCTGAACTGCAATTACCAAGGACGTTTCTAGACCGCTCGCAAGCAGCCACAGCCCGATATCCAGGCAGCGGCTCCATATGTGCCAGCCGCGAGACAAATCACGTCATCCCCGCGCGTCATCCGTCACACTGCCTCCCTAGACTTCTCTCACTGCGCCTGTCTCGTTTCGTAACCAGCCGTTCCCCACCTCACTGTAGTAGTAATCAACCAAAGGTTGCAAAAGACCGCGTCGAGTTTCTTTTCCCACCCTTTCCCGGGTTTCCCTCTACCCGGTGACACCCGCCAGTTCCCTGATGCTCCTCCTCCGTTGCTCCCGGTCGTCGAGAGCGTTTGACTGTGTTGCGTGTGTGGTGTGGTTTTCTCTTACTAAGCGTCTGTAGGAAACATCGGACGGTGACCCGACTTCTCGAGAGTCGCATGGGCAGCGGATCCTCATTCCGAGTTGGGGAGAGTTTCGATCAGCGAGGTAGGCGCCAAAATTCGCGTCTTGTTGTGTTGTTCGTGTGTGTGCGTCTCATAGAGAGCTGTAACGAAGGGAAAAGGAAAAGAAAAAAACAAGAAAACAGAATACGCTCTCGCTTCCTCCGCCGACAAGGCCTCCATTGTTTCGCGTCTTGGCCGGGCTTTCCGGCCAGGGTAGTATACCGCTCAAGTTGTCCGCCTGACTGAAGGACCTGCCAAGTCCGCAAGGTAAAAAGACGCTCTCTGCAGAAAATGACTCAAGTTTTCGAAATGATACACACTGCCTACCGCGCGTGGCAGAACAGTTCGAGTGTGCCCGATACTGAAGACGCGCAGAACACTTTTCGTAGAATATCACGGCGGTCTGGCTTGTACCGAGCCGGCTGATTGCTTTCGCCGGTTACGGTTCGTAGTGTAAGTTGCCGCTGAAGAGCGATCGTCAGCTGTGGCGAGTTTGGTGGCTCGGCTTATGCCGCCTGGCTGGCAGGACTACGGCGAGACCAGTTTTCGGAGCCTCGTCCACGGTAGCCGCCGCGGCCGCCACGGCTCGGAGGGGGCGCGGAGGCGCTTGCTTCGCTAGCATAGGAAGATTCACGACCTTTGCCACCTCGCTGGTTGGATCCAGAGCCGCGTTGTCCGCCACGCCCACCTGAGCGGCGCGGATTGCTAGTCGACCGAGCGGACGGAAGAGGTACCACTCTGGTATCCGACATACCGGGAAGGCGGATATGGTACACGGAACTACTGTTAGACATTTCGTGGGGGAACCAGAGGGGTCGCACCGACTCGATGTCGGAAACCCAGAACCGCCTGGGCAGCGGCTTCGTCGGGGCCGCGGCCGGGTGCCAAGCAGCGTCGGACATCTTCTTGGGGAACTTGATTTGGGGCAGAGAACCCATTTCCTGTTCCTCAAAACACTCCTCCGCCATCGGTTTTGTTGTGAACGACTTGCTGTCGTCGGGGGACTGGTGGGACGCGGAGCGGGGCAGTGAGACGGTGGCCGGGTTGTAGTAACCCGAGTAGTCGAGGGCACTCTTGCTAACAGGCTCGACACCGGGGGCCTTTGGCGGGGAATTGGGCTTTCGTCCTGTGAGAAGGTTGTTGATCCGATCCTGCCAGTTCTCGTTTCCATGGTCCTGCGATCGTTGCTGCGCGGTATGCTGTTGGTAAGGCGCGCGAGCATGAGATCCAGGCTCCTTGTAACCGGCGGGACTTGCCCAAGAAAAGGGTCCGCCGGCCCTGGATGACGCAGACTGCGCTGCGGCCGAGGGAGGCAGCTTGACCACGGGGTGCGGGCGAGGAAGTGAAACGTGGGGGTGCCGAGCATCGCCGTCGTAGGCCGGGTGACCGAGCATGTCGGGAGGGGGCGGCGAAGGCGAGCTTGGCCTGGAGGACTCAATAGCCGAAGCCGAAACGTCGTTCCTACTGTCCTTAGGAGGAAAGAATCTGGAAGGCCGTGGGTGAGACGATGCTGGTCCAGTTGGGGGCAGGATAGAGCCCGCCGGGGGAGCCCCTGAGACGTCGTGGTGGACAACTTCCCGTCTGGTTTCTCCAGAAGGCCTCCAAGTGTCCTTGATCGAGGCCTGGGCCTGTTCGATGCTGAGACCGCGCTCGCTAAGTTGGCGGTCACGCTCGAGACGTTGGTTCCTTCGCTCGTCAAAGATTGTCTTATCGCTGTCCAACACGGAATTGGCCCATTTGTTGCGCATCTCGTTCAGGTCACGCGCAGATCCGGTAGGAGGGCGAGTCTGATTCGAGACCGGGAGTTGGTTCGGAGCTCTGTGTGTGATAGGTGGCGCAATCGGCGCGGGACCCTTCTTATTTTGCGCCGGAAGCTGACCGGCTTGGGCTTCTGCTAGACGGGCAATATCGGTGGTAAAAGTGCCGTTGCCGAGGCCGCGGTCGTTGTTAGGAGATCCCCAAACATTCCTAGAAGTCTGCTGAGAGGCGGATCCCCAGGTTGGGAGGCGTTCCTGCTGAGGTGCTTGGGCATCCCAGGGGTTAGCCGGTCCGCCGGCTCGTCCGGACTCGGCCGTCATCGGTCTTTCGCTCGCGGGCTTGTCGCTGGCGTTTGTGATATTCGTGGGTACCGTCGAGGGGCCAGAGCTCGCTGCAGAGTCTCTAGACTGCGAGGCGTTGTCCGAACCAACCGATCCAGCGCCCTGGGTGGGCTGTACTTGATTCGCGTTGGCTTCCTCAGGCGAGTCCTTCTTGGTGCTCTTGCGCTCCGGAGGAGGTCCCATAGCTTCCAATTTCGCCTTGATGCGCTCCCGTCTGGCAGCTTCCTCCCGAGCTTCCTCCTCACGTCTCCGCTGCATCGCTAGTTCACGCTTCTCGCGCATAATCTTCTTCTGCAGTTCGAGATCTTCCTCCAAACGGGCCATCGGTGGTGGCTGGACCGGTCGTGCATCGGGAGGCGGGGGTCCAGCAGGGTGGAGGCTGGCGTAGTTTGTGCCAGGGGAAGCTCGCGGCTGCCACGGCTGGTTGGCATGCATCCGAGGTCCATGCTGCAGGCCAGACGGGGAGAAATTTCGAGGGGAGACAGGACTCTCGACAGAGGCAGCTATAGATGTCCTGCGAGCATTCAGAAGGTCCGGAGGGGGCATGGGCATCTCATGTCCCTTGCCAGGTCTCTGCAAATACGAGCCGCTTCCACCGCTGACGTTCGAGGAACCGCGGCGTCTGCCAAACGGACCGTCGGGCATCGTAGTCCTACTCGTTTGGAAGGCCGCAGACGGTTCCGGGTGGTCAGATTGGGATGGGCGCTGCAGCAGCGGTGGCTGTCTGGGGTGCGCATCGGATCGGAAAGATCCCCTTCGATCGGCGACTGGCTCGTAGCGGCCGGAGTGAGAGTTGTAGAGTTCCCTGTTCCCGCCTCCTGACCCTTCTCTCCAAGCAGACCGGTTGAAGTCGTCGGCGGCGATTTCCCTTGCATACGGCGGCGGCGAATTGCTCCTTCCCGGCTGATCTCTGCCGAATCTGTGTCCTCCCTGGGGAGGCTGAGGAGGCGGGTGCTCCGTCACGACAGGCGGTGCCTTCTCGACAGGCGGCAGAGTAGCCCATGGCGATTTCACGGGCGTCGGCGGTGCCGGGGGCTTTGCGACGAGAGTTGGCTTGTCGGCAGAACCGCCCTTAAGGATCAGACCCTTGCCAGACGGAAGCGTCCCGGGCTTGACCGAGGGCGAAGGGACGCTGCGGGGGGGTATGGGCGACTTCGGCTTTTCTAACGGTTTCTCCTTCGGTGGCGCAGGCGGTGGCGCCGGCGCCGGGACGGGCTCGGGGGGTGGGATGGGCGCTTCGTCAGGGTGCGGCAGCGTTGTCTTGGTGCCATCTGTCCATGTAATGGTTTCGGGCGCCCAGTCGTCGTCATCATCTTCGATGTCGGCCCAGTTCCCTTGGGCTTGAGCGCTTTCCGGAGCCAAACGATTCGCCATGTGGATGCCATACTTCTTAAGCTCTTCATCCGTCAACTTCTTGGGTTCCGGGACCGGGACAGCTAGGGGTGATGTCAGCAACAAACCGTGGCCTCTCCACACACAGCTCCCGACAGCGTGGCCTTACGTCGATTCTTGTTCCATACTACGTTTGGATCGGGACCGGAGGCGGAATTGGCCCCGTTGGCGGCCGAGTTGAGTCGCGGGACATTGCCGGCGCCGCTGCCAGTCTTGGCGACTAGTCTTGGTCGCGAGACGGACAGCATGGAAGTGCCCGAAGGCGAGGAGCTCAGGACCGAAGCCGAGCTGTTCTTGTCCGTCGGTTTTGAGGCGGTGGTACTCGCGGCGCCTTTCGCGGCCAGGAAGGTCTTGTTGACCGAGACGGCCTTAAAGGTCGCAGGCTTCTTGACGGCGGACGAGTTCCTTCCATGGCCCTTATCCCCATCTCGAGCGGCCCGGGATGCTTCTGTATCTGAGCCTCCACTCACACTGACATCTGCTGAGTTGATCTGATCTTCGACGCCGGTGATGTGTTTGTTTTCCAGGTCATCGACGGCGGGACTGCCATTCAGTTTTGCGCGGTTGGGGTTGACATGTTGCGTGTCGTTGTCAGCGTCGGTGGTCTGTTCGGCCGGCGGACGAAACGTCACAGTGTCAGTCATGGCGAGCGGCACAAGGTGTCGGGGTAAGGCTAGAGTGGCATGTGGCATGGAGGGGCGGAAGGGAGTAAAAGAAGAGGGGAGGGGCGACGTGTGGATCGTCCGGCCGGCGCCAGCGGTGAGAGAGAGAGGTAGCGATGGAGAAAGAGGTTGCAGGGCAAAGGTGGGAAGAGGGGAAGGGCATCCGTAGGGGCAGCTAGACTCACGAGCTTGGAGTCAGAGTGGACAGAAGCATCGACGGGGGCGGCGAGGGTGGCTTCAGTTGCCATCATACGTCCTCAGTCGTTCTGCGCTGGAGAGCGAGGCTGGGGCGGTTCGCTTTTCCGGGTTCGAGTCGGCGAAGGAGGTCGAGAAAAATCCGGGGTTGGGTTTAGAGCGGTTGGAAAGGATGGATTATCGACGGGGGCGACGAGTCGCAGGGGGGGTGTGACCGTCGTCTCTGGTGGTTCAGTCGGGGCTACGTCGCAGAGATGGGAATCGCGGGGTTGAGGCGATACTCGGACGTCGCGCGAGGTTTTCGAAGTCCCCTACCAGCAGGACGAGAAATCCGTCGTCGTGATGTTGTTGTTGGTAGCTTCGTAGCCGAGTGGGAGGTCGAATAAAAAAAAAAGGGAGCGCTGGGCTGATGGGGGGGGGGGGGGGGGTGTGAGAGACGTGGTAAAAGGGTAGGTGCACACCAAATGCGGCTGTGATGGTTGTGAGGTCGATTTTCCAGCAGGAGCTGCAGCCGCCTAATCAGGGATTAGCGTGCGGCAGGGGAGCAGCGAGAGGCGGTAGGTGGCCCTTGGGCTGTGAGGTGTCCCGGATCCACCCCAAAACCTGGGTCACAGGTGAGTGGCTTCAGTGCCCCCCCAGCTATTACTCACAGGCGGACTCACCTACCTCGGGTCGCTAACGAGACCGGGAAGCACTGCAGCATAGATAGTAGGTGCTCCTCACTGAAGCGTCCTCCACCATTCTGTGTTCAGTGCCCGCGATGGAAGGCCCGCGCCATTGCGAGGGAGGGGGAGGCAGTCAGGCGTGGCATGTTAGTGGCCAGCGAGCATCAGGAAGTGGAGCCTAGCGGGGCCTTCCGCCGACGTGGACACACCACCGCCGAGCCGAAGCTGGATGAGGCTGGCACAGTGCCACCACACGTGGATTGAGGATTCAACGGCCATAACATGGCACCAGAAGCACCGTGTTGGGCACGGAGGAGGGGAAGACCGGGGAGATGGAGAGCACCACCCAGAGCACCACGGCACCTGAGGTCAGCACAGCACCACCACGAGACACCAACGCGGGATTCCCCGACCTCCAGGGCCTATTCTTGGACTTTTCGCATTGATCAACAGCCACCCCGTCTGAGCATTTCGGTGGCCGCGCGAGCCTAGCACCCGCACTTCGCCGACTGACACTTGTTTTACAGCGCAGCGCAGGCTGAGCACCAGTGGTAGTAATAAAGCTCCAGTTCATCCATTAGCTGCTCGTGTTTTTGCCCGTCCTCTCCGGCGGCCCACCCTAACTTCTTGCTTTTTGTCGTTACATAGTATATCACGGCCACCTTTGCACCAGCAGGGAGGTTGGGGGCATTACGCAACACCACTCTCTCAACTCACATCTCCTTACCTGAAACAAACTCTCGGCACCTTCTCTGCGCCGCCTCACCCGCCGGTGGCCTCGTCCCGACTGCGCCGAAAGCACCGGGCCTGCCGCTTCGGCTCGGGCGGGGCTTTGCTCGAGCCCGTCGGGATCGGAATCGCATCTCTCAATAGAGAGGGTACGCGGGCACATTCGGGAATGACACAAAAGAGTGGGTTTTGCCGAGGAGCCTCCTCCCGGAGAAACAGCTTCTAATTCTTATATACACGGTCCCAATGCCATTACACAGCCCGGAGAGGCTGGACTACAACCGAATCATTTCAAGTCGCTTAGTGAGCATTGTTCTTGTGGTGGCCTGTAGCGGGAAGTCAGCATCACACCGTGTCGCACCTTCGTTTTGTTGTTTGCTGTAGTTTCTTTCGTCCGAACTGGCTGCAACGCAGCCTACGGGACGAAGGATCGGGGCCACTTACGGAGGTGGAAGTAGTAGTTCTGGGCGTAGCCGACGACGAGGAGGAAGCCGAGGGCGTGGATGATGGCTGCACGGTGACTGTCAGATTACGGTGGTTCTTCTTTCCCGGCGCGACACCACATCATCATGCTTGATGCGGGGGAGGGGAGGGGGGATCCAACGTACGCTTGGCAGAGGCGTTCTTGCCGTTGAAGTGCTTAGCAGCGTAACGACCGAGAATGCCGGTGGCCTTGGCCTCGGGAGCCGCGCCACGGGGGAGCTTCTCGTAGAAGTTGACGACGCGCTGCATGCGGACGGCGTTGGGGTCCGCACCGAGGGCCTGTGAGGTAGGGAATCGCTTGTTAGCCGGTGATCTCGCTTCTTGCTGTCGTCGTTGTTGTTGCGCGTAGGTGCATTGTCCATCTTCATCCATAGCTCCGAGTAGCTCCGTCCAGTTCCAGTTCCAGTTCCAGTCCCAAATCTCTTTCCGTAGTCGCCCGTGTGTTACCCGCCCGGCCTCCGATCCGGGGCCGGCGTTATCTTCGCCCCAGCTCGGCCATCCATCAAAACAACGCAAAATCGGGAGAAAATCGTACCTTGGGAGAGGCGACCTGGATGCATCTCAATTAGCACTCGAGCTCGGGCGGAGGCCAGCCGCCGCTGCCAAGCGTGCACGCGGGCGGGCGGATGGAAGGGATGTCGTGCGTACCTTGGGGGGGATCAGGGTCGAGAGACCGCGGCGGGTGACGAAGCTCATGGTGGGCAGAGGCGGTGGATCGGAGTCGCGAAAAGAAAAAGGTCGTCGATCGCTCGGCTGGGAGGGGGTCAATTGAACGGGATCAATTGACGATTCGACGTTGAGGCTGTTGGGGTGGGTTAGAATAGACGCTTTCTTGCTTGCGGGTTGCCGAACTGAGGTTTGACGAAAAGCACTCGTTTCTGTTCGGGTCAAGGTTCTTGCGGCTGACCAATCAGAGAGCCCAAATCCGCCCGCACTCCCCAGCAAGGCCCTTCCGCCTTGCCAATGCCGACCGAACGTCAACCACAACGAATCCCCAAGGTTCAATTATCCCACCACCTACGTCGACGACGACGACGTTTTGTCAGCCCAACCGAGGAGACAAGTCGCCAACCCTCACTCGTCGCCATGGCATCCCTCCGAGCCCCCAATGCAGCCCGCCTGCTGCGCAGCGCCGCCCCCTTCCGAGCTTCCCTCCCGTTGACTGCTCGTCGATTCGACAGCTCCCTCACCACCACCACCGGAGCTCCCGCCGCCGTCGCCCCCTCCACCGAGCAGAACCAGCCCAACTACAGCATCCAGGCTGACAAGGCGACCTCGTGAGAACTGCCCATCTAGACGGCGGGATGCAATTGGTCCCCCGGGGAGAGAAGGAGGAACCGAAACGGCTAACGCGAGAGAACGCAGCACCTTCACCCCGGTCCCCAAGAAGGTCCAGGACGGCAGCGAAGACGTCCCCTACCTCCAGGCCGCCCTCACCTCCGGCGCCCCCATGGAGCTCCAGGCCAGAACCGTCCGGTACGCAATCTGCCCCCGTGTCGCCCCGGCGCGCATGTCCGCCACACAAACACCAGAGCGAGAAGAAGACTGACAGGTTGGAAAAACAGCATCTACCAGGAGGCGAAGCCCGCGACGCAATCCGGCGACTGGCAGGGCCACCACTGGCGCATGGACTGGGACATCCTGGCCAAGGGCCACCGCTGGGAGAACCCGCTGATGGGCTGGCAGTCGTCCGGCGACATGATGCAGGGCACCAAGCTCAACTTCAAGTCCAAGGAGGACGCCATCCGCTTCGCCGAGAAGCAGGGCTACGAGTACTTCGTCCAGGAGCCCCAGTCCAGGAGGATCACCCCCAAGGCCTACGCCAACAACTTCCTCTACTCTGCCAAGAAGCTCAAGCACATCCGTACCAAATAGAGACCAAACTGTATCAATGTGTAAATAAGCCTTGTTTTTTTCTGCCCCTTAAAGAATGTTCTTCTATCTCAACGATGAGTCGATAATTGATGCGGTTTGTCTTTGTTGGCGGTAGTTCTCCATGTCGTAGAAGGGAAGAGCAAAGTCGCCATGTCTATTCAGTCTTGCGCTCCTTGTGCAATGTTGGGATTCGATATCATGTGTTCGCAGACTTGAAGGTGGTGGGCAGGTACGCATGCTATTTCACTGGACAGACAGCCTTGGGATACATGCCGGTAAGCGGACTTGCGCAGTGCACCATTGGTCGATACTGGCCCACTTGCGATAGCTCACCGTAAAGCCGGTGCCCGGTTTGTCGCCGCAGTCACGAAAAATTCATGTGTCTGGGGCCTCAAGTGCGAGTTCGTGATTGCCGCTAAGGCTTCTATTGCGCTGTCGGTCATCTGGTTGCCCGATGCTACGTATTGTAGCCATGTGCCCATGTTCAATGTTGTGTATGGTATCGTCCAGTCATAACCAAGTGTCCAACGCCTCCAGGATGCACCGATCCTTCCAATCCCAATCGTAAAAGTATTCAACATGACTCTCAACGCCGCGCCCTTATTCGGTATTTCATCAACCAACACCTCTACATGAAGATCAAGACCCGATCCAGCGACAGGAGGTTTTCCATGTATACTGGCCAGATGGGTGTGCGCCCGATGTGACCATCCGGCTAGGACAGAAGCATCGGATCGTGGCCGTCACCCTCGTCGCCGTGCAGGCCCAGGCTTATCCTCTCGGGTAAAGCCTTCTTATCCGCCCGGGCAGTGTTTTCAGCCCAAGCACGCAGCTTCACGAGCTGCCGGATCGCGGCTTCCCGACGTTCCGATTGACGCTGCAAAATGGCCTTATTCACATCGTCCGCGACATCCCGTCTCAGATCGGGGTGCAAGATGGCAGCCAGCTGAGGTTCGAGGTCATTATGCGGGAAGATGAGCAGAGCCATCGTCTCTTCCAAATCTTTCAGGAAGCGGGGGTCTGTAGGTGCCCGGGGACCGAGGTGGTTCGTCGCAAACGACAGAGCAGGAGTGATATCCCCGCCGGGCGTCGACATGCATGATCGAATCAACTCGACGAGCTGGAGACGGAGCAGTGCGAAGTGCAAAGTCGGGTCGCGATCAAGGATCTGGATTCATGTGTTAGACAATCGTTCCAACTGTGAAACTGCAAGTTTGACAAGATGAATCTCAAAAAGACTGCTCATATAAAGGTGGTTGTTTATCATCAAGGACCCGAAGGTGCTATGAGTGGTGCATGTACAACTCGGAATCTAATCATTGCACGGAGGGGGAGGGGCAGAAAGAAAGGCGCAAAGCAGCACAACGTACCTCAGAGTCAAAGTCGTTCAGGGCCTCGATGGCCGACTGAATGCTCCCGGTATGGATAGCCTTCTGGATCTGTTGGCGGACCTTGATCGTCCCGTCCACCTGGTGTGGTTGCAGGTTTGCCTCTTTGCTAAACTTGGCGGCCGCGTTGGGATAGCCCTCCATCTCCAAGTAATCGAGGATCAGGGCGTTGATGTCGCTAGAGGTCCATGTTAGCACGAGCCTCCTCCGGTTGTGGTTTGCATTGAGAAAGCAGAATGTAAAACAGCTTGTTGTCAGGGTAAATTTTATATCGGATTTTCCGCATGTTAATTGCTAGGAGAGATTCCCATTTGATAGATGATCATCATGTGAGCTGAAGGAGGGGGAGGGGGGCAGGCGGTGGGCGAAGCGTGGAAGCTAGCGCCGGGCTAGTAGAAAAAAGGAGAAACACCAAGGCTTACCTCTTGGGCGTCTTGACATCCTGCACACGTCTCTCGAAGGCATGCTTCATGGGAGTGGCAGTCGACGCAGACGAAGTCTGGATGACATCTTAGCTGCAGGCTCCTCCAGCCAGAGGGCTCAGAAGCTTCTCAACGGACCATGATTCTCTCCAAGGTCTCCCGCACGAGACGAGCAGCGGCTCTATTCCAGACTGCTATCGCTGTTGGGTCGTTGACGTCCGGCAGTCCTGACATGCGTTGTCGGGTGCGCGAGGAGGTTCAAACGGGAGAATGAGGAGAGAAAAATAGAGAATCGACACCGAAGCTGAAGAGGCGAGTCTGGGCCGTCGTCACATTTGAGTGGCCAGACGCGCTTCTGTCTTGCGTGGTTGCTTGAAAGAAGCTGTTGCCAAAGAATAAAATGCAAAGGATTGGATGTGAGAGAAGGAGAAAACGTCAGAACAAAGAGAAAGAGGCTGGAGCGGAGCTTTATTCGGTTCCAGAATTTGCAGCTACGGCCCACCAATGGCAGAATCAGTCGGTGCGGAAAGGTGGGTCACCTACGATTATGTAACGAGGGCACATGAGCTGTTGCTGCAAGCGGGTAGGTAGGAAGGAGTCAGGCCAGGGCTCGCTGCTGGAGGGCAGAGATGAATAAAAAAAAGGAAACAGGGCGCAGCTCCACTATAGGCACAAAAAAGGCAGGTACTTAGAGATAGGTACAAAACGTGCAGTTAGTAAGGTACCTCACTGTAGCTACCAAGCCCGCTCGAGCCTGTGAGAAACCTTCGCGCCAGTTAGGCGAACGGGTGCTGGAAATGGAAGGCTGCGCTCGTCTAGAACCGGTGTTAGAGAGCCCAGAGGTTTTGAGGCAGTAAAGCACACGAGCACAGCCCTTCCCGTCCTCGACGCAACTTTTCTCTCCTTTTTTTCTTTGAAGACCTTACAAGTAGGTTACAATCAGCAGTCCAGAGCAAGGTACTCCCGAGGCCGCCATCCAAACGGTTGACTCGTCGGCGTATGTGGCTCTGATCAGCTTCTGTTCCGACTCGGCGCTAGGTACCTTCACATCCAGCAGCAGCAACTCCACCGAAAAGGCTTGTCAAGGTCCAGCGTCCCCTCAGCGCTTATCTCTGGAGACTGGATCCGATCTTTTGCTTCACTTTCTTTTCATTTTTATACTCTTCCCACCATCCTCGTTCTCATCCAAAGAGGAAGTGGAACTTCTGGCCCCTCCCGATTCCTGCGGCGTGTTCTCCTCTTTGTCTGGCCCAAGGCTTGCTGCAGGAACTCGAGGTCCAAGCTGCACATATCCGACATCTTCATCTGTCTGCCCCTCAGTATCGGCGAGCTCCGAAATGGCTGACAAGATCAACGGCACCGAATCGCATGTGACGGTCCAGCGGAGAGCTCACTACTCACCACCTTGGGCAGATGTCAGCATCATTGGCATCGCGGGCAGCTCGGGCTCGGGCAAGTCCACGCTGTCGCATGCTATTGTCAGGAAGCTGAATCTGCCTTGGGTGGTGATCCTGTCCATGGTATGTGCACATTTACCCCGCCAACATCACCCAGGTCATCTGAAGTAGTGCCAAACCCCCCCTGACTCTGCTTGATGATAGGACTCTTTCTACAACCCCCTTACCCCTGAGCAGTCCAAAAAGGCCTTTGCCAATGAGTTCGATTTCGACGCGCCTGATGTAAGTCTCGCCCAGTTCTGACGTACCTGCATGGGTGCGGTGGCTGATGGCTCTTGCAGGCCATCGACTTCGACGTGCTGGTGGAGTGTCTGCGAGATCTCAAGGCAGGGTAGGTAACCGTGGTTCTTGATCGTCACGTTACCGGATCGCGGGAGCATCTGGTGTGGTGCGTGCAGGTTGCTGATGAATGCCTGCAGAAAACGGGCGGAAATTCCCAACTACTCCTTCGCCAAGCACCAGAGACTTGAGAACACGACGACGATCTACTCTCCTCACGTGCTCATTTTGGAGGGTATCTTTGCCCTCCATGACCCGCGCATCCTGGACCTCCTAGACATGAGAGTAGGCCGTCCTGATGGACCCGCAGCCTTTCTCTGCTCACACCACTCTAGATCTTCTGCGAGGCGGATGCAGACACTTGCCTGTCTCGGAGAGGTTAGTATTATTGAAGCCTGGGCGATGGTAGCAAGACTGACCTTTGTTTCTGTCCAGTCCTGAGAGATGTCAAGGAGCGTGGCAGAGATGTCGAAGGCATCATCAAGCAGTGGTTTAGCTTTGTGAAGCCCAACTTTGAAAAGGTAGGTGCCTGTACAGCTGGGTACGGGCGTTGATCTAACAGCGCCCTAGTTTGTCGAGCCTCAGCGCAAGGTGGCAGGTAAGGAAGAAATGAAGAGGCGCCGCATCAAGCTCTTCGAGGCTGACGACCCGCAGACATTATTGTGCCCAGAGGAATCGAGAACCACGTTGCTATGGGTAAGTCGGTTAAATAAGATGATCTGGACGTCACTAAAGACTTGCGATAGCCATGGTCGTCCAGTACATCGAGCGCAAGCTGATCGAGAAATCGACCCATCACCGCGCAGCTCTCACACAGCTGGAGCTTGCGGCCGCTAGCGAGCCGCTCTCTGACAAGGTTGTGGTTCTGGAACAGACGCCGCAGCTCAGGGGCATGAGCACCATCATTCAGGACATCGACACGTCGGGAGAAGACTTTATCTTCTACTTTGACCGTCTGGCCTGTTTGCTCATCGAACAGTAAGTGCACACAGACACTCATTACTGACGATCAGCTGTGACCTGGACTACCACTGACCGCTGCAGGGCACTCAACAATGTGCAATTCGACTCCATGACAATCGCCACGCCCCAGGGCTACAAGTACAACGGACTCGTGGCCAAGGGTAAGGTAAGCGCGGTGCTCGTCCTCCGAGGCGGAGCCGCCTTCGAGACGGCACTGAAGCGCGTCGTCCCGGACATCAGAACGGGCAGAGTCCTCATCCAGTCTAACGTGCGGACGGGAGAGCCCGAGCTGCACTACCTCAAGCTCCCCGACCACATTGACGATGACGAAGCGGTGCTTCTCATCGACACCCAGATGGCCAGTGGAGGCGCCGCACTCATGGCAGTCCAGGTGCTGGTCGACCACGGCGTCGCGCAGGAGAAGATCGTGTTGGCATGCTACGCAGCCGGAAGACTTGGAGTTCACCGCCTTGCCAAGGTGTTCCCAGGAATTACTATCGTGCTTTGCAACATGCTTGCAGACATCGAGGATCGATGGGTTGAGAAGAGGTACTTCCGATGCTAGTACATACAAGCATATGCGATATATGCACCTGTCGAATAAGTAGCTCGAAGCGTCTGGTGTCTCAGTTAAACGAAAGAAGAAGAAAAAAAAACGCCCATGTAGCAAACGGCAGTCAGTCACGAACTGCCAGTCAAAGACGCATACGTGCCAAGTCACGATAGCAATGACGATAGTGTATCGCCGACCAGCGAGCTGAACGGCCGATGCGAAGACGCGAAAAGGCGCAGAATCAGATGCGAGATCCGTGACTCCATATTTCACAACGGGCCGCCCGTGGCTGTCATTGGCTTGCAGCCCAAGTGTGGCCGAGAGGGCACCGAAAGAGTGGACGAAGCTGTGGAGACGGAGCGGCTCCTGGCATGGCACGTACTGTGACCCTGGGCTGCCGCTGACTGAGCTTGCTGCACCTGCACCTGCAACCCGCCTGCACCGTGCTGTTGTTAGTGGATAGGGGTCCCCTGAAAGGAAGCCCGGAAGGCCTGGCCTGGCCTGAGCGGCTGAGCCGTCAGCTCGGAAGATCAGGGACGCGGCGCCGACTACGGCCAAGGCTTTGGGACGAAACTCCGAGTCGAAAGTCGGTTGCGGCGAGATGCGATTGTAAAACTCGACCGGCCAGAGCACTCGAGGCTTGGATCGAGTTCAGCTGAGCCAGCCCCAGAACAACCGGCTCTCCAGTCTGGTTCAGGCGGCGGGCGCCATTCGAAGCTTCTGGCCTGCTGGCTGTGCTGCGTAATTGCATGCGAGAGGCGACTCTTCGGCTTAACCGAACTATGACGCATGCGCTGGAGTTCGGATCAGGAGCTCCTCTCTAGCTCTGGGTCCAATGTTCTGGGGGGGTGTTCAAGGGTGACGGGGTGACATTGCCCTGGAATTGACATGGTACAATCATCATTGCGCATATCCAGTCCAGGGAGCCCTTTCCCGCCAATCCCCTTTGTCCTTCGTTTCTTTGCCTTCCGTCGCCATTACTACACTGTGACTATTACCCTTTAACTCATCTGTACCTTGAAATAGCTTCCTTTGCCAAGATTTTCCTCCTTCTCCTTTGCCTTTGCTTCCCCCGTCACTCGTGACTACTGCTAGATCTAGAGCTTCTGGTGCTCTCCTTTTCACTCGTTTCGACATGAAATCTCCCTGTTGATTCCTCTGAACACCTCCCGTTCGAACCTACAGACGCGATAGTCATTAAATGCCTCCCACCACCTCGGCGCTGGCGCGCTTGTCTCGCGCCGCCCAGCAGACCCAAGCTCCCTCGACCGCGAGCTTCCTAAAGGCCCTTCCACCATGCCAACCGCATCTCGCCGCTGCCTCGCAAAGGCGCGCCTTCGCTAATATCCCCCAACGATCACGGACCCGAACGCCCCTCACGAATGCCTTCTTCAGCGCCCACGGCCTGCCCAAGAGCACCGCCGTGCGTCCTATATCGGGCCGGAGCAGCCTGCCGCCTCGGCCAAGGTCGCGTCTCGTCTCCCTGGCATACAGCGGCGCCGCCTGGCTCGGAGGCAGCGTTATCTTCCTCGGCCTCGGCGTTGTGGCCTTCTTCCTGTACGACGCCTCCACTTACAAAGAACACCCGGACCAGAACGAGATCGAGGTCTCTGCGCTGGCCTTGAACCCGAGACGCGGAGGCCCCAAGAACCTGCCCATTGCTGAAGTGCTCATCGACGACCTGGATAGCGAGGAACTCAAGACTTCCAAGGACAAGCCGAAGCTGGTTATATTGGGCGGCGGTTGGGGCGGCGTCGCGATGCTCAAGGAGCTGAATCCCGACGAGTACCACGTCACCGTCATCTCGCCCACTAACTACTTCTTGTTCACGCCCATGCTGCCGTCTGCCACTGTTGGAACCCTGGAACTGAGATCGCTGGTTGAGCCGATTCGCCGAGTGCTTGCGCGCGTCAACGGTCACTTCATCCGCGCCAAGGCCGAGGATGTCGAGTTCTCGCACAAGCTTATCGAGTGCTCTCAGACCGACTCTTTTGGTAATGAAACCCGCTTCTACGTACCCTACGACAAGCTGGTCGTCGCTGTTGGATCTACTACGAACCCCCACGGAGTGAAGGGACTCGAGAACGCCCATTTTCTCAAGGACATCGCCGACGCGCGCAAGGTTCGGAACCAGGTTATGCACAATCTCGAGCAGGCGTGCCTGCCCACCACGTCTGACACCGAGCGGAAGCGTCTCCTGTCCTTTGTCATTAGTGGAGGTGGTCCTACCGGCGTCGAGTTTGCGGCTGAGCTGTTCGATATGCTCAACGAGGACCTGACGATTCACTTCCCCAAGCTTCTTCGCAACGAGATCTCCGTCCATCTTATCCAGAGCCGCAGCCACATTTTGAACACCTACGACGAAACCGTCTCCAAGTACGCCGAGGAGCACTTTGCCCGCGATCAGGTCGACGTCCTCACCAACTCCCGCGTCAAGGAGGTCCTCCCCGACAAGATCATTTTCACCCAGAAGCAGGAAGACGGCTCCCTGATCACCAAGGAACTCCCTATGGGCTTTTGCCTCTGGTCTACTGGTGTCTCCCAAACGGATCTCTGCCAGCGTCTCTCAAGCAAGCTGGGTCCTGCTCAGACGAACCGCCACGCCCTCGAAACCGACACTCACCTCCGCCTCAACGGCACGCCCCTGGGCGACGTCTACGCCATCGGAGACTGCTCAACCGTTCAGAACAACATTGCCGACCACATCATCTCCTTCCTCCGCGGCCTCGCCTTCAAGCATGGCAAGGACCCCGAGACCCTCGAGCTTCACTTCAGCGACTGGCGCGACGTTGCCGCCGACGTGCGCCGCCGCTTCCCCCAGGCCGTCGGCCACTTGAAGCGCCTCGACAAGCTGTTCGAGCAGTTCGACAAGGACCAGTCCGGCACACTCGACTTCGGCGAGCTTAGGGAGCTCCTGGGCCAGATCGACTCCAAGCTCACCTCGCTGCCCGCCACGGCGCAGCGCGCGCACCAGCAGGGCCAGTACCTCGCTCACAAGCTCAACAAGATGGCCCGTGCGTCGGACGCCCTGCGGGCGAACCAGGTGCTCGACGGCGACATCGACGCCGTTGTGTACAAGGCCTTTGAGTACCACCACCTGGGCAGCCTGGCGTACATTGGCAACTCGGCCGTCTTCGACTGGGGCCAGGGCTGGAACTTCGCCGGCGGCCTGTGGGCGGTGTACATGTGGCGATCTGTCTACTTTGCCCAGAGTGTCAGCTTCCGCACGCGTATTCTGCTTTGCATGGACTGGGCCAAGCGTGGTCTGTTTGGAAGAGGTAAGCCCCCGTCTCCCCCTTTCGATAGTGTATTCTTTCAAGACACTGGATATTGACAACGGCTGCAGATTTGATGAGCTACTAAAAGCTCCCAAGCACAACCGACATTGTAACGAGTTTCCTTGAGTTATTTTCTTGTGTAAACATATTCTGAGGAGTTTGATGGGGGGTTGGGGAGGCCATAAAACACACCTGAGTGGTGCTGGGATAGAGAGATTCAACCGAAGAGCAAGCCTCAGAGACGACGGGAGAGAGTAGAATCTAATAATTTCACTTGGTTTTGTGGTTTGAAGCAGAAGCAGAGAGCAGATGATACGTCGGGTTGGATACCAAAGTCGTGCCGCCAAAATGACAACACGCAAAACGCTTTTTGAATTAGTATTCTGATGATGATGATAATGATGCCCTTTTCTAATCTTTGTACCGTTGATCCCCATTCCTTTTTTAGATCTTGAAATCCTTGTACTGCCACTTCTCCGTGAGTTTCGTCCTGGCCTGCTTCTTGAACGGGATATGCCTCCTGGCCTCCACCTTGCCGCGGACGACCATGCTGCGGTACCGGTCCTTGAGCAGGTTGCCCTCGGGCTTGAGCAGGCGCAGCGAGTCCTGCAGCTCGTCGGGCAGGACGAGCTCCAGGTCCTTCTCGGGCAGCCTGTACTTGCCGAGCTGCCTCCTCCTGAGCGGGCCCTCGTCCGACGCGTCCTCGTCCTCCTCGTCGGCGTCGCTGCCCTCGCCGACCTCCCTGGCGAGCGCGAGCGCGCTCTTGGAGGCGTCGCGCTCGGCGATCTCGGCGGCGATCTGCTTGATGTGCTCCGACTGCGCGGCCTTCTTCTTGAGGGCGAGCTCGTGCTTGGCCAGGCGCTCGGCCTCCTTGCGGCGCTTGATGCGGTTGCGCTGCTGCGGCGTCTTGCGCTGCGGGCGCTTCGTCGAGGGCTTGTCGTCGTCGACGCCGCTCTCGAACCCCTCCCAGGCCGAGTCCTCGTCCCACTCGGAGAGCTGGGCGCGGGCCTCGGCGGCCTCGGCCTCGGCGGCGGACCGGGCGACGGCCTCGAGCCTGACGCGCTCGGCCTCCTCGGCCGCGAGGCGGGCCTCCTCCGCGGCGACGGCCTTGGCCGACTCCTCCTCGAGGCGGTCGGCGTAGTCGTCGAAGGACGGGTTGTACGAGTACCCGCCCGAGGGCTTGAGGACGGCGGGCAGCTGCTTGCCGCTGGCGGTGAGGGAGATGGGCTTGTGCTTGAGGGTCTTGGGGGGCTTGGCCTTGACGACGGGGGGGATGAAGTTGTCCTTGTCGTCGGCCGTCGGCGTCGGGGCGGCGACTGCGGCTGCGGCTGCGGCTTCGGGCGCGGGTGCGCCCCAGAGGTCGTAGGTGGCGTCCTGGACGGTGACGGAGGACTCGTGCTGGCCGTCGGCGACCTTGCGGAGGCGGGAGAGCTCCTTGTGCGAGACCCAGTCGGTGCGCTGGCGCTTGACGGGGAGGAGGCCGTCGTTGGTCTTGTCGCCCGCGCGCTTCTTGCGGGAGGAGACGGCGGGGACGGAGGAGCGGGCGGCGATGATCTCGTCCGTCTTGAGCGTCTTCTTGGGCTTGGCGCGCTTCTCGACCTTGCCGACCGTGTCGATGGCGAAGAGGTCTTCCGAGGCCTTTTCTGCGACGACACCACTTTCGGGAGGGTTAGCACGGGCTAAAAGCACTCCTGACATGCCGGAGAGAGAAAGGGAGAGGAAGAGAGAAGACTCACCCCTGGATGATCTGCTTGTTCAGTTCATCGAGACCGTCCTGCACCTCGGTCACGTCGACGTTCTTCCTCCACGCCTTCTTGCCTTTTCTCGAGGGCTGCTTGTGTTGCTGCGGCGCATCGCCGTCGCCCTGGAGGGGCTTGAGGACGGGCATCGTGGCACGGTTCGGCTGGTCCGATCGCTTGGCTTGTCGTCGGTTGGATTCGCAAGAGTGTCCTCGGGACAGATTTTGAATTCGTCGTCGATTTGCACGCCCTGCCGTAGGATAGTCGTTCCGTTCTCTTTTCGCTGTCTGGGTTCCTTGGGAGGACTTGGGCTGGCGGGGCCTGGAACGCCCATTTCCAAAAATTTCCTTATCGCAAATCGAGGGACCCACCCTTATCGGATACTGACAGGACACGTGACGTTCGGCGGGACCCGTCTTTGGGAGGGACTCTCAATGGATGACAGGGCGGGCTGCCAAGGTGCATGCGCCCCCAAGCCCGAAGGTTGACCTCCTTTTACAGTCGTACCCGTCCAGATCTCAATTTCCAGGTCGCGACCGCTCCGAACCGACACCCTGTTGTCCATCACCGAAGTCAAATTCCCCGTCGACCCTTTTTTCGGCGCTCTCCCGCCGTCCCTCCTTTTATTTTTCCCTCTCTTTCACCTCGCCACCTCCACCTCCGACGAAACCTCCCCTCCCTTGCATCCAAGCCATCCCGTCGATCGTCTCTCATAGCGGCTTTCTAGTGTGTCGACTTGTCGATTCCCCCCCTCCGATACCACCGAGCTTCCCTTAGGCCAACAACGCGCTCAACTTGGCAACCATGGCGTCCAGCACAGGCGGGTCTTACAACAACCCACTCAAGAAGTTCAAGTACGATGCGATGCGCCAGATAACAGCGGGCTTGACGTGTTTGCGGGGTTCTCAATGCTAACTTTGCGGGAAAACAGGCTTGTCTTCTTGGGCGAGCAGAGTGGTACGGCCCGCACCGAAGATCTCCTTTGACGCACGTCTCATCCCTCGCTAACACGGAGTTTGCTGCAGTGGGGAAGACGTCCCTCATCACTCGATTCATGTACGACTCTTTCGACAACATGTACCAGGCGACGATCGGCATCGACTTCCTCTCCAAGGCAAGCTCTTGATATCTGCAAGGGTTGCACAACCCCGTTCTAACCGCCGAATAGACCATGTACCTCGAGGACCGCACCGTGAGGTTACAGCTCTGGGATACCGCCGGACAAGAACGATTCCGCAGTCTGATCCCGTCGTACATTCGCGACTCGAGCGTGGCTGTTGTCGTCTACGACATCTCAAGTACGTGGACATCCTCATAACCATACAAGGCAGCCGGGGCCAGGAGGATGGGGTTGCTAATGCCGAGACCGGACAGATGCGAAATCCTTCCAGAACACCAAGAAGTGGATCGACGACGTGCGCGCCGAGAGAGGAAACGACGTCATCATCGTCCTCGTGGGCAACAAGACGGACTTGAACGACAAGCGCGAGGTGACGACGCAGCAGGGCGAGGAGGAGGCCAAGAAGAACAACCTCATGTTCGTGGAGACCAGCGCGAAGCTCGGACACAACGTCAAGACGCTCTTCAAGAGAATAGCGCAGGCCCTGCCCGGCATGGAGGGGACAGACGCCGGCCAGCAGGCCTCGAGCCAGAGTGCGTTATTATCCCCCGAGTTCGTTACATCAAGTGACAGGCGACGCTAACCCACGGCACGCAGTGATCGATGTCAAGACGAGCCCCGCGCAGTCCTCGCAAGAGGGATGCGCATGCTAGACGACGTTTGGACAGGAAAGCAAAACAGAAAATGACTGAAGCAGTCCCCCACCCCGAGGCGAGCCCGTTGCCCGAGCCCGTGGCGGACGCCGTAGGACTGTATTGCCGTTACGTTCTGACACGACCGACGGCCCAGGGCAGGACATCTTATGCATAGCGTGCAATGAGGATTTTCAGCATCAGTTACAGTTTGTATAATAACGGGCTATCATCCACGGTCGTTAGTACATACTTACATTTAATGGTTCTTTCTTTTTCTCTTTTAACTGCAAAGTACTCTTCAGGTCTCTATGGGCTGAATCTCAAACTGCCACTTGTGCTGCATTCTGTGGGCGCAGGGATGTGAGTTGTTCTCGGGGCGAAATAAGCTTGAAATTATCGTGTTCACCGCCGCAAATGACACGCGGCTGCTCCCTAGTTTCTGGACTGATTAGGTAGAGTCGCGATGGCCGGAGTCCGCGCTGGCACCGCGCCGAGCCACAGTGGACTCACGACTGTCACCGAGCCGAGTGCCGGGGTTCCATCGAGTGCATCGAGTGGTTCGGTGCCAACAGCGGGTGGGGTCGACCTGACGAACGACTTTCACGCGCTCCAGGCCCTGCCGCTGTTGGCAGTTGCTACTGTTGCTGCTGCTGCCGCTACCGAATCCGCGTAAAGCGCTCGGACAACACCGGGGGAGTGCTGGCAATGACGGCGCGAGTGGGGCCCATCATGTCATCGGGACGCTGAACGCAGGGTCTTTTCCCACCCTTTATTTTTATTTTTTATTTTTGTCGCCCATGTCATCCGGCGCTGCCGCTTTGATTAAAAAACGTGACGAGCTGACAGCGCATCTCGTGCTTTGAGCTCCCTCCAGCCCAAACATTACCAGAGCTCCTGGACCCCTTCTCAGGACACTTCTGACGCAATACATCACACACTTCACGATCAACCACCGAGAGGGGAACGAGAAAACGACAAAACGACAGAATCGAGCCACTTTTGTCCTCATACCAGTACACCAAAGAAGATGGCGCTTTCAAGGTTCAGGCTGCGGATGCCACGCCCAAAGGTTCGTCATCGCTAAGCGTCGAGGAGGCGCTGGAATACATCCTCGTCCATCGTCTTCCAGATGTCGCATGCTGACAAACGTCGCTCGACGACAGACCTTCTTGGGCTGCATCGGCCTCCAGACGGGCACCGAGGTCATCTCGCTGATCCTGCTCTTCAACCGCCTGACCGGCCTGTACGGCCTGCTCGCGATCCTCACCGGCTACGGGCTGTCCATCACGCAGCTCTCCATGTACGTCTACTCGCTCGGCGTGGTCGTCTCGCTGGCCATGTTCCTGCCGCACATCCGCAAGCAGAGCCCGTTCGAGGTGCTCGGGCTCGCGTGGCTGTACCTCGTCGACACGCTGCTCAACGTCGCCTACACGACCTTCTTCGCCGTCAACTGGTACCTGAACAGCACCGCCCTCGAGAAGCACCCGGGCAGCGCCGGCGTGCCCGTCCCCGCCGGCGCCGAGATCGTCGAGGACGCCCTCGCCGCGGGCGCGCCCGTCGTGCCCGACGTGCCCAAGACGACCAAGCACATCGGCCCGCAGGAGTCGTGGATGAGCCTGGGGCTGATCGTCAGCGTGACGCTCGTGCGCGTCTACTTCGCCCTCGTCGTCATGTCGTTCGCGCAGCAGGTGCTGCAGCGCCTCACGGAGCTGGGCTGGGAGGAGGAGGGCCGCAAGAAGGGCCCCGGCGGCCCCTTCGCGCAGGGCGAGCCGGCAGGCGAGGGCTACCGCGGCCGCCTCGGGCGCGCGATGCTCGCCCTCGGCCGGGGGTACTGGCTCGACGAGCGGGCGCAGGAGGAGTGGGCGAGCGCGATGAGCGCCAAGTTCCGGAGCGGCGGCGTCTAAATACGACCTGGAGACTTGTGCTGGGAGACGGGGCGCGCGCACCCGTGGAGCCGTGGATGTCGGCGTCGGGCGGGAAACGGCCAGCGGCAAGGCGGCAGCGTCGGCGGCAAAACCGGGTTGGCCGCGCCCCACTCCACGCCGGCTACCTACATCTCAGTGTCCACGCCCAGCGATAGCGGAGACGAAAAACGGCACGCCGCGATGGCGCCATCGGGCGGCGTCGTCATTGGAAGACGAAGAAGAGAGGAGGACAGCACCACGCAGAGCTGTGGGGTCACCAGAAAGACTGCATTTTTCGGGGTTTAGATTTTTTTCAGCCTCTGAGTTCGGAGGTTATTACGGGAAGAACAGGTCATCGGCGTATGGACGACTGGATAAGACGCCATTCTTTTTGGGTCCGGGGTCATGAGGCGATTATGAAGTGGAACCGGGTTAGAAGGGCCAAATCCCGATGATGCAGCATACGGATACATACACTCACACGTACGGTGAGCAACCTAAAGGTAGTAAATAATACAAGTTACGGAGTACTTTGACGCTATTTCGTACACACACCGGATTACTCAATGGGATTTTTTGGCGTCCGGTGACCGGGCGGAAGAGGCTGGCCAAATGCAGAGGTCGCAATTTGTAATCCGAAAGATTCCCCGGGGGGCATGGGGCTGGGGGTCCACGACGGGATATGGAGCAGCACCACCTTTTTTGCTATGGGTATCGCTTCAGCTAAGGTAGTGTAACTTCTAAGGTCTGGCGCAGCGGCAACCGGTAACGCGCCCCTCATGTCTCCTTGTTGAGGCAGGCAACGGGTGGTATTGTTGGTTGACTCGTCTCGCGGGCTTCTTTCTCTGCGGCTGCAGCATGCAGAGGCACGGCTGGAACCACGAGCGAGATGGGTGAGTCGGAGTAACAACCGACCGCCAAGGAGACCGACCGGCAACGGGGTTGTTCGGCATTCGGTCATGCTCTTGCTGTCTGTCTGGGTGAGACTTGTTGCAATTGCTGTTATTATTAATGATGAGAGTCTTGGTTCGCTGGTGTCTAAATGGAAGCTTCCCCTTGGAGGAGCTGACCTTGTGTTACGTCAATGCGTTATCAGCGAGCTCGAGGTGGCCCTACCACTGCCCAAACCTACATATTATTCGCCCCTGTGAGGCTGGCGTTAGTTTTTGAGGGGATGGGGGTTACGGGAAGTAGACTTTGGATATGCTGAAATTGCATTGCATTGGCGTTCGTCCCAGAAAGCGACGAGATGACGGGATTCCCAAAGGCGTCAGCGACATCCGACACAGCCAGGTACCTAATAGGCAACATGCTCCGCTACCGGTACTTCTCCCGTGTAGAATACCAGCCGTTTGGCCACCCACGCCGCGCCCCCCAACTCCAAGTAACCCGCGGCGCAGGAGGAGAGCAGTGCGGCAGGGCGACCGGCGAATCGACTGGGGGACTCGCTGCGCTAGTCGATCACGCAATCGACCCTGATCTCGACAAAATTCATTGTTTTCTGCGGGGCAAATTTTGCGTCGGCGGGAACTGCGAGACGGACGGCGGACGAGCTTCTCTGACATTTTCTTCTGCGACGGGAATTTGAATTAAAACCAAAAGCAGCATCTTTCCCCTCGGAGCTCTGCAAAAGGTTTCGTGGTGTTCTTCTCTTGACCCCCCTTGCTCTACTCCTCCCCCATACAACACCCGTTGTCACCACATTTTCTCTGGGTCCTTGTTTTTGTCGTCTTGTTGAAAACTGCTGCTTGGTAATTCGTTCTCTCGTTTGGTTTTACAGGCGAATTAGACGCAGTTCGACGACCCCGAATACCCCTCCAAGAAAAAGGAGAAGGGGGAACAACCAAAATCACAAAAATCACATACACAATGGCACCGACAAGAGGCCAGATTCAGACGCCTGGAGAGGCCGGTAAGTTTTTCGGTCTTCTTTTTTTTGGCCCCTTACCTGCTGTCTCCCCCGGATCTACTGCCTGCAGCGCCGTCGTCCTTCAGCGCTCTTGCCCGCTGTAATTGCAGCGAAGCTTCGGCGGGAACCCTGCATCGGCCAATCAGAGCTCTGCTATTTGTCGCCCAACAACCGGCACCAGCCCGCTAGCGAGTGTTCGGCAGGACGGCAAATGGAGGGCGATGATGGTCGCTGCCAGAGGAATGAAGGACGACGAGGACGAGGACGACGACGACGACGACGGCGGCGGCGGACGACGATGATGATCACGATGGTCGTCGACCAACTGCTAACATGATGCGCCCCTTGTAGTCGCGAGAATCGCCTACCTCTCTAGCGACGTCGTCGTCTCCGTCCAGCCGTCCCTGGCCAAGGACTCCGAGTTCTCTTCCCACCTGAAGCGCTACGTCGCACGCAGCGACAAGAGCCTCGTCGCAAAGGCTACTGTCCCTGAGGTGAGCAACCATTTCCCATCGTCTTTGCATGGCAAGGACCGTCGCCACCATTGATGCTCGAGGCTGACGACTTCTTCTTCTCCCGCCGCAGGTCCAGCACGTTAGACACAATGCCGACCCCCTTCTCTCCGCCTTCACGCCCACCCGCGCCGGCAAGCTCGTCGCCGTCACGACGTCTTCCTCGACGCTCCTCCCGGCCATCTCTCACCTCTACATGCTGGCCAACTACCCCATCGTCCTGCACGTCTCCCTCCAGCCCGCCGGCTTCCCCGACTTCTCCGCCATCACAGCCATCCGCAACTCGGGATGGACATTCCTGCAGTCCGAGTCGTTGCAGGAGGCTCAGGACTTGGCCCTGACGGCCCACGCCCTGGCTCTGCGCTCCGGCAAGGGTGTCATTCACTTTTTCGCCTCGTCCTCGAGCGACGGCGACGCTGCCATTGAGGCCGAAGACCCGGAAGTCGTGCGCCAGGTCCTCGACGTTGATGCCGCGAGGCGCTTCCAGCAGCCGTCCAACGCGGCCGACGCGGCTGTCGGCATCTATGCCGATGACGGCCGACTGCCGGTGGCTTCCGACCGCCCCGACGTGCCGCCGACGACCAACGGATCCACTCTGGGTGGTCTGAGCTCTTCCGACCTCGCTTCGTCCGTGCACTCCAAGCTCGACTCGTCGCGGGCCTCGGTCCAGTCCAGCGAGAGCGTCACCGAGAGCCCCCCGTCGGTCGTCTCGTCCAACGCCACCACCATCGAGTCGTCGCTGCCCGTCGTCTCGTCCGAGGATATCCACAAGTACGCCAACGCCATCTGGGCCCAGATCAAGCGCGCCACCGGCCGCGAGTACAGCGCCTTCTTCTACGCCGGCCCCTCCAACGCCGAGAACTGCCTGTTCGTCTTCGGCTCCGGCGCCTACTTCTTCGGCGATGTCATCGACCAGGCCCGCCGCGGCGGCGACTTCTCCAAGGTCGGCATCATCACCCCGAGGCTGTACCGCCCTTGGTTGAGCTCCGCCCTCGCCGAGGCCCTGCCCAAGTCCGTGAAGCGCATCGCCGTCCTCGAGCAGATCCACCGCAAGACCACCAAGTGGGGCCCCGTCCTCATCGACGTCCTCACCAGCGTCAAGAGCGGCGCCGGCGGCGTCCAGACCGTCGTCGGCTACCAGCTGGGCCACATCGACCCCAAGACCGTCATCCAGGCCCTGCGCGGTGTCCTGCAGAACCTGACCCTCGACACCCCCGTCCAGAACCTCGAGGTCGGCCGCAAGGAGATCCCCCAGCAGGTCCTCGAGTACAGCCTCGAGAAGCCCAAGGTCGAGACCTCTTACACCAAGATCCTCGACCAGCTCTTCGGCCAGCGCGCCTACGTCGCCAACGCCCTCAAGTCCAGCAACGCCGGCATCAACGCCTCCATCCAGGCCAGCCCCGAGTTCGGCTTCGGCTCCCTCCTCGCCCGCAAGGAGCGCCGCGTGCGCTTCGTCAACGAGGTCAAGGAGGCCGCCAACAGCAACCAGTTCGTCACCGATGCCCCCAAGAGCTGGCTCGCCCGCTGGGCCGCCAACGCCCAGGACGCCAGCAAGGCCAACGAGATCGCCGAGGACCTGATCCCCCGCCTCGAGACCGACGGCTCCTCCCTCGCCCGCAACCTGCTCTCCAGCAAGCGTCTCTTCCGCAAGGAGTCCCTGTGGCTCGTCGGCTCCGACGCCTGGGCCTACGATCTCGGCAACTCGGGTGTCCACCACGTCCTGGCCTCCGGCGAGAACGTCAACATGCTCATCATCGACTCGACCCCCTACTCGGAGCGCGCCGCTGCCGACGCCAACCGCCGCAAGAAGGACATTGGTCTGTACGCCATGAACTTCGGCAACGCCTACGTCGCCTCCACCGCCGTCTACGGCTCCTACACCCAGGTCCTGCAGGCCATGCTCGAGGCCGACAAGTTCGACGGCCCCTCCGTCGTCCTGGCCTACCTCCCCTACAACGGAGAGACCGACTCCCCCCTGACCGTCCTCCAGGAGACCAAGAAGGCCATCGACGTCGGCTACTGGCCCCTGTACCGCTGGGACCCCAACAACGAGGCCAAGGGCGAGCCCAACTTCAGCCTCGACTCGGAGCGCATCAAGAGCGAGCTCAAGGCCTTCCTCGACCGCGACAACCAGCTCACCCAGATCATGAAGAAGGACCCCGTCTTCGCCGCCAACCTGTCCCAGGACTTCGGCACCGAGGTCAGGGCCCAGCAGAAGCGCAAGGCCAAGGACGCCTACAACCAGCTCCTCGAGGGTCTCTTCGGCGCCCCCCTCACCATCCTGTACGCCTCCGACAACGGCAACGCCACCAACGTCGCCAAGCGTCTCGGCAACCGCGGCAAGGCTCGCGGCCTGAAGACCACCGTCATGGTCATGGAGGACTACCCCATCGAGGACCTCCCCTCCGAGGAGAACATCGTCTTCATCTCCTCGACCGCCGGTCAGGGTGAGTTCCCCCAGAACGGACGCCCCCTGTGGGACGCCGTCAAGGACAACACCGAGCTGGACCTGTCCAACGTCAACTTCTCCGTCTTCGGTCTCGGCGACCGTCACTACTGGCCTCGCAAGGAGGACAAGATCTACTACAACAAGCCCGCCAAGGACCTCGACCGCGTCCTCGCCAACCTCGGCGGTAAGAGGCTCGCCGACGTCGGTCTCGGTGACGACCAGGACCCCGACGGATACCAGACCGGCTACTCGGAGTGGGAGCCCAAGATCTGGGCCGCTCTGGGCGTCGACAACGTCGACGGCCTTCCCGAGGAGCCCGCGCCTATCACCAACGAGGACATCAAGATCGAGTCCAACTTCCTGCGCGGCACCATCGCCGAGGGCCTGAAGGACACGAGCACCGGCGCCATCTCCGCCGCCGACCAGCAGCTCACCAAGTTCCACGGAACCTACATGCAGGACGACCGCGATGTCCGCGACGAGCGCAAGGCCATGGGTCTGGAGCCCGCCTACTCCTTCATGATCCGTTGCCGCCTGCCCGGTGGTATCTCGACCCCCCAGCAGTGGATCCAGATGGACGACATCGCCAACGAGCTCGGCAACGAGACCATGAAGCTCACGACCCGCCAGACCTTCCAGTTCCACGGCGTCGTCAAGGGCAAGCTGAGGCCGGCCATGCAGGCCATCAACAGGGCCCTCATGACCACCATCGCCGCCTGCGGTGACGTCAACCGCAACGTCATGTGCAGCTCGCTGCCCACCCAGTCGGCCTACCACCGCGAGGTCTGGGCCTGCTCCCAGAAGATCAGCGACCACCTGCTGCCGTCGACCTCGGCCTACCACGAGATCTGGCTGGCGGACGAGAACGACAAGAAGACGCAGGTCGCCGGCGAGGCCGTCCAGGACTTCGAGCCCCTGTACGGACCCACGTACCTGCCGAGAAAGTTCAAGATCACCATCGCCATCCCTCCCCACAACGACACCGACGTCTACGCGCACGACATCGGCCTGGTCGCCATCAAGGGCAAGGACGGCAAGCTGGAGGGCTTCAACCTGATGGCCGGCGGCGGCATGGGCGCCACGCACAACAACAAGAAGACGTACCCCCAGATCGGCCGCATGCTCGGCTTCGTCAAGACGGACCAGGTGCACATCGCCTGCGAGAAGGTCATGCTCGTGCAGCGCGACCACGGCGACCGCAAGAACCGCAAGCACGCCCGCCTCAAGTACACCATCGACGACATGGGCGTCGACGTGTTCCGCGGCAAGGTCGAGGAGCTCTGGGGCCAGAAGTTCGACAAGGAGCGCCCCTTCAAGTTCGAGAGCAACGTCGACACGTTCGGCTGGCAGAAGGACGAGACGGGCCTGAACCACTTCACCTTCTTCATCGAGAACGGCCGCATCGAGGACACGCCCGAGTTCCAGATGAAGACGGGCCTGCGCGAGATCGCAAAGGTGCACAAGGGCGAGTTCCGCCTCACGGGCAACCAGCACCTGATCCTCAGCAACGTCGCCGACGAGGACGTGGGGCCGCTGACGGAGCTGATGAAGAAGTACAAGCTCGACAACGTGCAGTTCTCGGCGCTGCGCCTGAGCTCGTCGGCCTGCGTGGCGTTCCCGACGTGCGGCCTGGCCATGGCCGAGTCGGAGCGGTACCTGCCGGTGCTCATCTCCAAGCTCGAGTCGTGCCTGGAGGAGAACGGCCTGCGGCAGGACTCGATCGTGATGCGCATGACGGGCTGCCCCAACGGCTGCGCGCGGCCCTGGCTCGCCGAGGTGGCCTTCGTCGGCAAGGCCTACGGCGCGTACAACATGTACCTCGGCGGCGGCTACCACGGCCAGCGCCTGAACAAGCTGTACCGCCAGAGCATCAAGGAGGACGAGATCCTGGCCATCATGAAGCCGCTGCTCAAGCGGTACGCCGCCGAGCGCGAGAAGGGCGAGCGCTTCGGCGACTTCTGCGTCCGCGTCGGCGTCATCAGGGCCACCAAGGAGGGCAGGGACTTCCACGAGGGCGTGAGTTTTGGACCCGTAAACGAAGACCAACTAGACATTTGATGCTAACACTACATGATAGGTCCCTGAGGAAGACGAGGATGAGGAGTAGATTCTCACGAAAGTCGAAGAGAGAGGCAATCTTTGAAGAGAATTTAACAAAGGAAAAGTGGGATTTGTGTAAAACCTATTGTGTTGTTTATATCCGTCGTTGCGCTTCAGCATCTGGGCCTGGCGTTGCTGTGCTTATTTTGTCTCGACCATTTACCGTTTTATATACATATATCACTACGTTTTGAAATACTCTCGTCTCCTGTCTCTAGGTGTATGGAACATGAGCCATCGAGGTTTTGTCGATCCGCGGGAGGTGCCGTCGATGGGCTGGGTACGCACCGGTACGCCAGAAGAAACGAACCCGAAAGGCTGGCAAGCTGGGAACTGCGGACCAGGCAGTCGGGAACGCCGCCCGATCGTCGGGCTTCCCGCCCGCACCGTCCGTCCGCTCGCCGCCTGGCGGAGGATGACCTACCCCAGCGGGAACGGCCCCGCCGAGCCGGTAACCATGGCTTCGGCCGAAAACACGTCCGCGATGGTAGGTATACCTACCGTCCCTCCCAAGGGGTCCGTGGGATCTAGAACCTCGCAGCGACCATGTCAGAAAGGTCGGGAGAGATCGGCAGACTCACGACGGCGGCTGAATCGTCGGCTGCATGACTTCGTCAAATTTGCCCTGATACGGATCGGGAGGCGAACCGCCCCTCCTCCTCCATCGAACCATGTCGGTCCGGTTTCGTTCAACGGCCTAGGCCGTGTTCGGGGGTAGTGTCTTGGTTCCGGGTACTCGTGCGGGCTGCTGAACCTCTTGTTCTTTCTCTGGTGCGGCGGTTCAAGATGGACTCCTGCCCCCTCCCCTTCGCGCGTTGCGGCTGCAAGCACGGAAATGCTTTTCTTTCGGAATGAGCTACCTGTTGTTTTCGAGAGAAGCCATCGCCAGCCGCTGGCATATCGCCAAGACCCCACGGCAGATGGAGCACATAAGCACTCTTGGACGCTACGCCTCCAGGCCGAAGGGAATCCGGACGCCTATCGGCCGCCCATTGTCGTGGTGCTCCCCATCCCGTTGGTGCCTCCGGCGGACCAATCGCCAGTTTCCCGGGACCATGGAGGCGTCATCGTGTCTCTCGCTAAAGTGCTCCAGGGTCTTTTTCCTCCCGCGGGGTGTGTTTCTACCTTTGCCCGGCCTGGTAGGTATTCCCCGCGGCACGATGGAAAGGAGAGACGTGGAGGAGGATCTTGCGATTCCTGGGAGTTGCGTGTATCGACCGGAAACGGTCGCGGGCTAATCTGACGGGCCAGATGGGTCTGGGCATACTCAAGCACAAGCCAAAACATGGCTGGGTTGCCATCTCCCTCCCTCTCCCTTCCCCTTCTTCCCCTTCCTTCGCCAGACACTGGAATGCCCGACTAGTCTTGCATGTCCCATCGCTGACCCCGGAGGAAGAAGAGGGGGAAAAAAGCAGAGCAGACGCTCCCCCTTGGATCTACGGCCGGACAGAGAGAGGGCGTGGTCCAGACATCCTCGCCACGACGCTTCAAAAACATAAACATACAAAACTTCCTCGTCACATCCTTGCACAGAGCCTCCTTCTGCTCCTCCTCTCCTCTCCCCTTCGCCTCTCCCCCCACTCTACCATACGCTCGGGACGACTTTCCGGCCGGGTGGTTCCCCCTTCCCGCCCGCCCCCGAGAAGTAGAGAAAGGAGCGAGCAGTGGCGGGCGATGACCGGGTCATGATCCCTGCCCGCCGCCTGACTTGACTACCGTTTCTTCTTCGATGGCGCTGCCGTTCTCCGAGCTGGTGGATAACCTCCCGGAATGTGCTGTGAGTCTCCCATATTGATATGGCCCATGCGTCTCCTTCCCCTACTTCCAGATGGAGTTGAAGGGTCCTTTGGCGAGGCACATCTGCTTACCACGCTCTCGTCGACCCAGACACCATGCGCCTTCGAGGCCCTCAACTACACGGCCTGCGCCGTGGCGAATTTCACTTCCTCGTGTATCTGTCGGGATGGCGGATACATCGAGATGTACCGCTTGTGCGTGAGGGCGTCGTGTGACATGGCTCATGCGCTCAGTGAGTTCCTCTCTCTCCTCGTCACTTGGGTCATCTCCTTCACCTTCCCACCTCTGCCCCTCGGGGATGCATGACGGACCTTGACCATGTCCTCCACCATGTACTGACGAATGACCCAAGTGGCCAAGAACGCGACGTGGATGTGGTGCGGCCTCCCGTACCACAACGAGACGGGCAATCTCGTCGCCCGCATCTTCGTCGTCGGCGTTACCGCCTTCTTCTTCATCGTGCGGCAGATCGTCAAGATGATGGGCCTGTCGGCCTGGGGGCCGACGACGTGACGTTGATCATCGGATACGTGAGTTCTTCTTTCTCTCGCTCCTGTGATAACCGCACTGACACGTATCGACCCAGCTGCTTTCGCTGTCGTTTGCGGTATCCAAGTTTTATGGTATCTCATGCCCTTCGTTGGTCTCAATGATGTTTACCTTTTTCTAACTTTCTTTCCCAGGATACGAGCTGGGCTTCGGACGAGACGTATGGTCACTTTCTCACGAGGAAATCACCCGCTTCATGCAAGTAAGGCGCTACATTCCCGCACATCAACACGAGGCCGTCTCCCTCACACCATCATCCCGCCCGCCACACATCGCCCTCCCGCCCCCTCGGCCCTGTCGCGACAGTCTCCTATCAGCTCTCGATACTAACAACCCCCCCCAGATATTCTTCGCCTTCGAGATAATCTACATCATCAACGTCGCCGCCCTCAAGGCCTCCATCCTCTTCTTCTACCAGCGCGTCTTCCACCTCGTCAGCCCGCGCTTCACCGTCGTGCTGTGGTGCACCCAGGCCTTCAACCTCCTCGCCTGCGTCGCCTTCTCCGTCGCCGGCCTGATGCAGTGCACCCTGATGAGCTTCGCCTGGGAGGGCTGGGACGGCCGCCACGACGGGTACTGCCTCAACCTGGTGGCGATGCTCGTCTCCCACGCGGCCGTCAGCATCGCGCTCGACGTGTGGATGCTCCTGCTGCCCGCGACGAGAGTCTTATGGCTGAACCTGAGGAAAAGGCAGAAGCTGGAGATACTGGCCATGTTCGGACTGGGCATAGTGTGAGCACTCCCCTCCGGAAGGAAACGTGACGATGGTTTCGCTGACAGCCCCCGGGGAAAGGATCACCGTCGTGAGCGCCATTCGACTAAAGGTCCTTCTGAGCTTTCGCGCCTTCACGGATCCTACATGTAAGCGTTCTCCGAAATTTTCCGGACTCCCCCCCCCCTTCTCAGAAGTCATTGTGAAACGCCGATACAGGAATCCTCTTCGCTGACGCCTCGAGACAGACAATGCCTTCTACCTGCACATGTGGTCCTACATCGAGATATCCGTCGGCGTTATCGTGGCGTGCCTACCCTCTGCTCGCCAGCTGTGGCGCGAGATGCTGCCGAGGATCAAGAGGAAGATTGGGCTCCGGCCGCACCTGCGGCCGTCGCGGCCGGGTGACTCGGCGAGGAGGCTCAAGGACATCTTGTTCCTGAGCGGGGACCAGCCGAGCCCGACAAGCGGCGGTTTCGCGACGCCGTCGACCCGGACACGGAGCGGCGGGATGGAGGACGACGGGCAGCGGAAGTGAGCCAGCGTCGGGCGTTGCGAGTTCTGTAGATACCTAGAGCACAAACTGTACACACGAAGGATATCTCTGTGCTACCAAAAAAACAAGGGCGTCAAGATCCCCCTTCATTCCTCCACACCTCCCCCCTGGTGAACTGCCCCAACCGCGAGCCAGTCTCAACGTGCACCGCTTTTAACCCACAGAGACAATGTCTCTCGTTGGCATTGGGAAGTTCTAGACGGTAACCGGGTTCCTTTTGGATTTCCCCCTACCCAGCTCCGTTCTCGGACATCCGTCGCGTGTAAGTCGATGATGTCTCTCTCCCCCAACAAGGGATCATAGAGTCAGGGGGGAGGTCAAAGAGTGCATATCCGAAGGCGCAGTCAGCAAAACACGATCAAGTACGACGTCGTTTAGGATCTCAGCTCGGACTTGGCATGTGAAAAAAACTGTTCCTCAATCAATCGAACTGTCACCTCGAAAAACCCCCACCATCTCTGTTTTCACACCTCCCAGAAGCCCACATAGCCGCGCAAACCCAGGTCTAGATTATCGCCACCACAAACCCTCCAAGATGGTCATCACGACAGGAAGACACTTCACCCGCATGCCGCTGGGCTACGGTCCCTCCCCGGGACCCCGCCAGGACGCCGCCGGCCAGCCCCACGGCGGCTGGGACGAGGTCCAGGTCAAGACCTGCACCGTCACCTTCCGCGCCCCCGTCGACCAGCTCGTCGCGCTCCTCCCGCGCCCTTGCTTCAGCATCGACGCGACCCGCGTCGACGCCGGCCTCGCCGAGGCCTCCGTCTCCTTCACCTCCCTCGGCAACCTGCCCTGGC
The DNA here is from genome assembly GCA_030770045.1 of Colletotrichum brevisporum. Taxonomy (NCBI): domain Eukaryota; kingdom Fungi; phylum Ascomycota; class Sordariomycetes; order Glomerellales; family Glomerellaceae; genus Colletotrichum; species Colletotrichum brevisporum. Next base: position 8,067,301 of record JAUGSI010000001.1, on the reverse strand, counting down.
TCGCGGGCCGGGGGTACAACCACACGGGCCTGTACGTCCACGACGTCGTCTGCGACGGCAAGACGGAGATCGTCCGCGGCAAGTACCTCAGCGTGCTGTTCGAGGACATGCCCGACCCCGTCATCAGCGGCCGCGAGGAGCTGGGGTACCCGAAGCTGTTCGCCACGCTGGACCAGGAGGAGGACGACGCGGAGCGGACGGGCCGCTGGAGGCTCGCGATGGGGTGGGGAGGAAACAAGTTCGGCGAGGTCGCCGTCGAGGGCCTCAAGCTCGAGGTCGCGCCGCCGGAGCCCGCGAGCCCGGGGCAGGACGTGCTGTGCTACAAGTACGTCCCGCGCACGGGAAGGCCCGGCGTCGCGGACGTCGAGTACGCCACCGTGTCGCCGGCGCCGGCGCCGGAGCTGTTCAGGCCGGAGAGGACGTTCCGCGCCGCCGATGCAAGGATCCAGTTCGACGCGCTCGGGTTCGAGCAGCTGCCCACGCTGCACCACGTCGCGGCCCGCCTGGCCGAGCTGGATATCGTCGAGGTCGTGGACGTGAAGATGGTGGAGGGCAAGGGGGCGCCGGACTACCAGGCGCAGAGGGCTGTGGCTACGTGGGGTTATGGGGGTAACTGAGAGTCTTTTGATGGATGTTCCCCGTCTTGATGCGGACGTTCGGGGTTCGCTGCGGCGCAAACAGCTTGTAGACGGGTATTACTGCATTGTTACTAGCATAGATTGAGATGGTTAGTAGAAGGCTCGGTGAAGTGCAGAGTGATTGATATCCAAAGCTTCCGGGTGACCAATGATGTGACTTCCTGGGCCTCATCATTTAACTCGGAGGCCGGTCGGCCGAAAGGACGGTAGTAGTGTGCGAAGGTGGATCCCCGGCCGGAGTGGAACCCCTGCTCGGCGCCGCCTGCCGGCGTCTAAGTTGACATACACATCTCTCGGGCACTCGATACCTATTTAGTAGGCAACCCGAGACATAGAGTTCGATCAATAGCTTCTAGATGTATCAGATTGGGGAAAAAGTGGCATCGCTTTTACCAACGGCATGGTCATTAACAGCCCACCGGCTCGGCTGATGATGCAGGCAGGGTTCCGGGTAACCGAATTGTGGCCTTGACAGATCAGCGATGAGCCTCTTATTCTTAGATTGGATGACCTGCCCTCTGCCGTGAAAGTTTGAGCCATGGACAAATGACATGTTTCGTTTCGTTTTGAGTTCCGGACGCCAGCCGACACAGACACAGCCTTCCCAAAAGAGGACTTACCGCCGAACCTGCACTTCAGCAGCCGAGCGTAGAAGACCAGCTTCGCGAATCCGTCGGCACCCTCGCAGTTTTTGGAAGCTTTCAGTATGCTATTCTGGGGGGTTCCTGGAATGTGAGGGTGTTGAGTTGGCTGATGTGGTGTTGGAAGTTGGGACCATCGTGCCGTAGAAGTACGACGCCAACTACCTCAGCATGCGCCCATAAACACAAACAACTACGCATGATGCGTTCCCCACATCGTCCAAGGTTTCCTGTCGTTCATTCCCATTATCGCAACGACTAGACTACCCGATTCGTCCCAAAGACGAGAGCTGAGTGTTTCAACGCGACAGTCGACACCGGTCTTACCCTACTTTGTTGTACGTCCTACATGAAAATGAGCTGGTCTGATTCTGCGAGTGTGATATAAACTGGCCGATTGTTGCACACGAAAGGCGCTTCGCTACGTGAGTTTCCACAGAGAGTTTGGGAACTGCACCGTCCCCCCTTGGTGGTCGGGGTGTCACCCGAAGTATTTAAACGTTCGGCTGAAGATGCCATGAAGTCGTTACCCTTTTTGGAATGCAGCTCGGTAGCCCGGCGCGGGGGAGGCGCTCGCAACGGCACGTGAGAGTCCGCGAACGCCGCCGTTTTCAGTCGCACAAGCGCGAGGAAGAATGTGACGTCTGCTTGCAGAAGCGCCTGGAGCCGAAAGTCAGCAACCCATTGGAACCCTCGAAACGTAACATTGTACCTGAATATGGGTGATCGTCAACAGAATGTCCAAAGCGTTCTGATATAAAAGCCCTTGGCCGAAGCTGATCGTTCGGACCGTCGCATCGCATAGCCATCTTTGAGACAAATCATATCCAACATGTCGACCATGAACACTTCGGCGTTCACTACTGTTCTGGAGCCGGACGCTTCTGTCCGAAGAACCTATGGAGTCTTCATCTTCGCAACTGCTCTGTCAGTCTACCTGCTGTACAGTCTCTACCAAAAAGCACTCCCGAAACCCATCCCGGGCATGCCGTATCACCCAAAGTCCACCACCAGAATTCTCGGAGATCTGCCAGATCTAGCCAGCGAGGTGGCGCGCACGGGGGACATGTCAAGATGGCTGCACCAGCGGGCAGCAGAGTTCGACTCGCCCGTGTGCCAGATATTCCTGCGCCCCATGTCGCAGCCGTTCGTCCTCCTGAGCGACTTCCGCGAGTCGCAGGACATCTGCATGCGCCGAAGGGAGTTCGACCGCGGCAGCACGATGCGGGAACTGTTCAGGGGCCCGTCTCCGAACCACCACATCACGTTCGTGACGGGCGACGAGTGGAAGGCGCACCGCCGGCTGCTCCAGGACCTCATGTCGCCGCCGTTCCTCCAGAACGTCGCCGCGCCGGCCATTTACGCCAACGTGGTCAACCTCATCAGCCTGTGGGAGCTCAAGACAATCATTGCAGACGGCCGCCCGTTCGATGCTTACACTGACATTTTCTACACGGCTTTGGACGCCGTCACAGCCTTTTCGTTCGGCGAGGGTTTTCCCCACAATGCCACCAAGCCAGTTGCGGATCTTATTCGCGGCCTGGACGAGTCTGAGATCGCGAGACTTCGGGATGCAGCCAACATAGATGAGGCTATTCAGTTTCCGACGGTCGGTTGCGACGAGGTTGTTACCGCCGTGCTTGACGTAAGCGTCAACATCGAAAGGCTGCACGGTTCCCCGTGGCCGGTGTGGAAGTGGAAAGTCATTGAGAAGTTTCCGCCCCTGAGCCGGACAATGAGGCTCAAGAATGAGTTCGTCGTAGGCGAGCTGAACAAAGCCGTCGCTCGACAGAAGGCCAACGGTGAGGACGACACGTGGATGCGCTCTGCGGTTGACCTCATGGTCCAGAGGGAGAAGAAGCTAGCGCAGGAAGAGAACCGAGAACCCGACTTCCTTTCTCCCTCAATGAAGGACGAGGTATGAGATATGAGAACCAGTAAGTTTGGTCTTCCGCTGACAGGATAACAGCTATTTGGTGTCATTACCGGAGGGCACGATACCACCAGCACCACAATGCTTTGGGGCCTGAAATACCTTGCAGACCACCCGCATATCCAGACCAAACTCCGGACTGCGATGGAGGCGGGGTTCTCAGCCGCGCACGCAGAGAAACGGAATCTTCAGATCGAAGAAATCACGCACATCAACGTCCCATATCTTTACGCATCCATGGAAGAGATACTCCGCTGTTCTGGTACCGCTCCACTGGTCGAGCGAGAAGCCTATTGCGATACCATACTCCTCGGATACCCCATCCCGAAAGGCACCAAGATCTTCTGTCTTGGCCAAGGCGCCAGTATCAAAACCCCAGCGCATCAGATCGACGAGATGAAGCGGACCGAGACGTGCCGGTTGTCAGTGAAGAACAAGGGCCGGGTGCCGGAGTGGGACCCGATGGATATCGCCGCCTTCAACCCAGACCGGTGGCTCACGCCCGTGGCCTCCGAAGAGAAAGACCAAGATGGCATGGGGCTTGAGTCTGACTCCGCGGCTGGGCCACAGATTGCTTTTGGATTGGGGAAACGAAGCTGCTTCGGGAAGAGGCTGGCATATGTGGAGCTTCGGATTCTCTTGAGTCTCATTGTGTGGAACTTTGAGATTCTCAAGTGCCCCGAAGTATTGAGCGGGTATGAAGGCAGAGACGGAGTTACGCATAAGCCGGTGAAGAATTACGTACGCCTGCGGAAAGTACTTAGGTAAACACGCAGGTTCATACAGAAAGAGCTTCATGTAGCCAGTATGTCAGTGATTTTCGCGTAAAGCCCTAAGTTACCTGAAGCATAGAACTCGTGAATGTGAGAGTTTTGATAACTGTGGAAGAGAAAGCCTCTTGAACTCTTCGTTGCAGTCATCAGATCGATCTGAGTGCTAGTAGCCCAGGTTCACTGTAGTGGCAGATTTTCAAATTCAAAAGATTGAAAACAAAAGTTTTCAGACTGTTGTGAAGACTACAGCCTCTAAAGCATTTATTAGTTCATGCATTCACTACAATGTGTGTTGGCCGCCTGTTTAGTGAAACCAAACCGTTGACTCTAGGTTCAAGAGTTTGGGATTTTCTATGAGTTATGCTATCCAGGCACACTTATAAGTACAAAAACAGAGACTAACTGTAAGATACATAGTCAGGAAGAAGAAGAAGAGAATCTAAAAAACCAACTGCAACTCAAATTTTCTTCATGAGTTGAAATGAAAGAAGTTCAGGGAGACTGTTGCTCGCCGCCGCACGACATTGCACCAAGTTACGCGTAAAGCGTCTTCTGCAGCCATGCACAACGCTCGTTCGCAGTGGTGTCCCGGATCACCTCCACGCCATCGGCTTTGAACGCAAGCATACTGGCGTTCTTCCCGGAGATCGGAAACCCTGGCAGACCCAAGCCGTTGGGGTTGCCATGCTTGACGAAGTTGGTGACGTAGCCTTGTAGGATGCGCGCGAGCTTGACCACAGCGCCCTGGTAAACCCCGGATTCGACTTCGTCTGGCCCACTGTAAAAGACATGCGGGAAATCGACACCGTGAGTGCCCGGCCAAACCTGGAACTCGTAGTTATACGTGTTGTGGCCGAACGCTCGGTCCAGGTAGTTGGTGTTGCAAGTGAGGCCCAGTTCCGCAAAGAAGTTTAGGGTCCGATCGACATCGGGTTCAGGGTACAAGTGTTCAACTAAGTGCGCCAGGGCTCCTGGATATTCGGAAACATGCTCCGTACTAGAGAGGCGAACTGTTTGTTGGTCTTGACGAATGGCGGGATGAAATAAGGGGCTTAGCATTGGCCCATCTTCCGTAGAAGCCCTCTGTGCTTCCTCAATGGTATTGACGTTGAGATATCACAGGAAGGTATTCGTGGTGTTGTCTTGCTGATACTGTGACGTGACAGAGATCCATCCAGCAATGATAATAGCTCTTGCGAATGAAGCAGGCTTCAGACCTCCGTAGCCTGTGATGTTGTGCACGATGCTGCCCCCCCCCTTTTCAGTGGATCAAGGCTCGTGATGAGAGAAGCAAAGGCATGAGAAGCAAAGGACGCCGAAGATCTCACTGTAAATCTCAGGGCAGTTGTAGCTTCTGAGAGAGGCGGAGGATCAAGGTGAACCCTCACCTACCCCTGTTACATATCAACGGCTTCGAGCCAGGTTTCCATCTGACTTCAAAACACGGGGAGTCGATTCGGTACAAGACGAAAGCTGCAACATACTGGGAAACCGCTATACAGCTAGCGACACCTCAGCTAATGGCTATAGACGAGACCTCCTGCGATCCTCGGATCCCCTGTTTGTCTTCGCGATGCTCACGTGTCTCCATACCTTTGCCGTAGGACCACAGCCCGGAAACTATCTCTTTTTTACCGACGACGGCCAGATAAAATGGCCCATATTCTTCCGGGGCCTGCGGTCGGTCGCAGAGGCTTCCGTTCACTTGGGTCTATCAGATCCAGGCAGGCCGCTGGCATTCATGTACGGCATCGCAATGTCAAGCGTGGAACAGGCACCGTTGGAAGCGCCCGACACGTCTTGGGGGGCTGCCCTCCGAGACCTCCGACGCGCGACGATAGACGAAATGAAGGGTGACCATGAACGGCGTATATATCTGGAAGCGTATTCGCAGCTCGTAGCGTCCTTCTCGGCTGTGTTTGGGGACAGAGACGCTGCTAATCGTGTGCAAGCGGAACGCGTGTTTTCCTGGATGTACCGACTGTCTGAAGATTTTATGCAACGACTTCAAACCGGATGCGACGTTTCTCTGGCCTTCTTCGCGCATTTCGTCGTGCTACTCAAGAAAATGGAGGGCGCTTGGATGATGAAGGGCTGGCCGGACCATTTGGTCTCGGGGATTCACAACGCCATGTCACCCGGGACTCGAATGTGGATAAGATGGCCCATGGAGAGAGTAGGATGGTGCCCGATGACTTGAGTGCCTCCTGTGAAGGGGTAAATGCCACGTGTGGTGAATTTGGAGGTGCTAAAGATGGCCAAGGATCGAGATACCGAGAGATTCCCCAAACGCGATCGCATCATCGACAGTCCATACCTATCAGTTCATAGAGCTTGAAGTCTTTCTATAGAGCAAATCGGGCAAAGTCATTATCGTGACCGGCGGATTTATTGACCTAGAATGGTCTCTATCGAGTCCTCGGGCTGGGGTCCGTTGTCATGGCCTGTCGTATTCCGTCCGTAACTAACGGATGTAGCAGTTTGCCCCTTGCGTTCCTAACTTTCACTACATGTTTCCCATGTTTCCCGGTCACAACCCGATCCATCCGAAATCTGATCATACTCCAGATACTCCCCGGCAGACTTCCATGACTCTTGTGCACTTGCCTCGCTGGCTGTGTCATAATCGTCCCTGCTTTCGATTGTCAAGGTGCGTTGCGGATACTTCATAGTCTCTTGTTCTCCCAAAATTGCTTTGCCATTCCCCTCCTCCTCTTGCGTCTTTTGTAACTTCAAAACCTTCCGGTTTCGCTCGGCCTCTTGTAAAGAACCCTCGAACGGGACGTGAAAAATTGCTTGGGCAGCTCTCCAGGCAATCTCGTAAGCTCTGATTGTCTTGTTGGTGTCCTCATGTTCGATGTCATTTCCAGCTGATACCTCCATCTTTTGGAACAGGGGTCGAGCCTTGGACCATATTTCCTTGAACGCTTCCTCGAGGGACTTCTTGGCGGAGTCCTGCGAAATAAAGCAATTCAAGAAACTGGCGCATTTCGGACCGATCGCGTGACGGACTTTCTCGTAGTCCTCTGCAATCTCGCTTTTGCTGACTGGGATTGGCTTCGATTCTATGAAGTCGGTGATCTCCTCCAGTTGCAGATCGGAGTAGTACCGGGCGACATCTTCGTAAAATCTCTGGTGGAGGACGCCTTTTGAGTCGATGTAATGTCCATTCTCTTCGGAGACGGACTTGAGATCGGCGACCTGTATGTGCTCATGACCTCTGCATGTCAGGCGACAAACTTCCGCGTTCGGTCTGAAGTCTGTGTACGCATCCCAAAGAGTGTAACATGCTGAAAAGATGAAATCGTCTTGGTCCATCTTCTTGACATCGGTCCCCTCCCCTCCTTGCAAAAACTCGGAATTCTGAACATCCTGTAAAAGCTTCAAAATTTTCCAGCTGGGGGTGGTTTCTGAGGATACAGTCGAAGATGATGTGTTCAGGTAATAGGAAATCGAAAATGCTTCCAACATGGCAGCAATCCATTCCTGAAAAAGACTTGCAGAGTTCAAGCAGGCTGACAGTGACCGAATATCGGCTGGTCGAAAGGATTCTAAGACGGCAAGTGCAGGCCTAAGGGATCTCTCTAACTCATCCAGTATCATTGGAGTAATTGGGACCGAACTATGTCCGTCGGACGAAAGGCAGTCGTTATGACATGCAGAACATAGCTTTTCGCATCGTCGGTAGTCCCGACACACTGCAAAGGCTGCAGATTCAGTATTTTGACCGCAGAAGTTGCAATTTTCCTTCTCGTCGGGAGTTATTGACAATGCTCTTAGGGCCAGTCTGGAAAGCCGCACGCTCGTCTCTGTTCGGAATTGTAGCAATGCATCCACGAGGATTGTGAGGTTAGACGCGTAGTAAACGGTCTTGTGGTCTTGATCAGATTTGGTCAAAACCAGCTTCATAGACCTGTCGATGATTGTGTCTCGAAGGATCGCTAGCTGTGATTTGCGGTCCACGGCGTTGTGCGTCTGTAGATGCGACTGGAACAGCTCCTGGAGCAAGTAGTTGTTGGAGGCGTAATCGAGAGCGCAAAGGCCCAAACAGTCTCTCAAAGTTGGATCTGCATCGTTCTGAAATAGATGTGTCGCTGTGGCATCTCTTGATAAGTAACAAGCATGAGCAAGCCCATCGCCGCCATCTTCAAGGGACCCCTGATCTTTAGAGACACACAATCCGCGTTTGATGAGGTCTTTGAGAGCCGCAATACTTCCATATGAACCGACCAAGTCCATCGGTCTCCAGGGGCTTTCGGGGGAACCATTGAGGGGCATTTTGTGGTCAAACAGGATGGCCAACAAGTCTGTTCTACCTCGCGTGACAGCATAGTTCATGGCATCAAAGCCACTTTTATCGACTGTCAGGAGGAGCTGTGGACTGTGGTCAAGGAGTATCTGAAGTACGTCAGGTGGTGACGCGAACGTGCAGGCAATGTGAATGCATGTTCTCCCTTCGTCGTCCCGTATTTGGCTTGCTTCAGGTTTAATGGCAAGCAGGAGTTTGGTGGCTTCAGACCATCCGCCCTCAATGGCCCTCATAAGTGGTGTTCTGCCCCAACATCCTCTGGCCAGAGGATCACATCCATTGTCTAGTAGCTGCTGGACCAGTGCGACGTCTCCACTGGCTGCAGCAAGGTGCAGAACCGTGTCGCAATTGGATTCTGTCGTACGGCAGTTTGCTCCACGCCCAAGCAAATATTTGGAGACTTTTGTATGCCATCTTCTCAGGGAGTGAGCCAAGCATGTGGCGCCCTCTTCATCCGTTGCATCGATATTTGCACCATTGTCTGCGAGGTATTCCACCACCGCCAAATTGGCCTTGTTAGCGGCCAAGGCCAGAGGTGTGGTCTGTTCGATATCTTCGGCATCGATTGTATCTTCGCGTCCGTTCAGCAGAACCTTGACGCAGTCAAGATGTCCACGTATGGCTGCCTTATGAATTGGAAGATGCGATCTAAACCCTTGAAGTAGCAGCGCGGACGGCATGACGTTCGAGATCCACACTAGGGCGTCGAGTGCGCCCTCGGCAGCCGCGTCGTGCCAAGGCGTGTCGTCCCATTTGTCGCGGGGTACCAAATCTAGATCTGGCACGAGGGAGTGGAGGGTCTTGATGAACTCGACCTGATTTCCACTGGCCGCCGAGTGAAGTAGTGTTGAGCTGAACCTGCCAGTAATCGCACTCCAGACATCTCTGGGAAGCAATTCGAATATTTTCAGCCAACCCTCCTGGGCTGCCGTGACTATGGCGCAGTGCGTTTCGTCTTCGGGTTGCGTTGCGTCGACACCGTAGGTTGTGATCAGCAGCTCGGCAACATCGTAGCAGCCGCTGCGGATGGCCATGCTTAGAGGCGATAACCTGCCAACAGATCTTAAGCTGGGCTGCGCACCAGCTTCGAGGAGTGCGATGGCAGCCGCTGAGTTCTTGTTGGATATCGCAACTTGAAGGGGTGTGCGGTCCCATTGGTCTCGTTCGTCTGTCGTTGAGGGCCCCGAATGTCGAGACAAGAGAATCTTGACTACTTCTGCACCGGGCCATTCGGTTGCAATATGAAGACCATTCTGTCGACGGTATGCAGTGGCTGTTATGTCTGCGCCATGGTCCAGAAGGGATTCCACCGCACGAGGGTGGCCGTTTAGGCATGCGCACAAGAAGGCATTCATTCCGTAGATGTTGGCACATTCTACGTATGCGGCCCGTGGCCCAGCTTTCTTAGATGATTTGCTGCTCGAGCCAGTTGAAGAATCATTGTGGTCTGCTTGGCGCAATCTGCTCGTCGCCCCTTCGGATACTACATGCGCCGTTGGCTCTTCGGTCGTCTCAGGCAGGGATTCGATCAACCTGGTCATGATATCCACATTCCCTCTAATCGCTGCTAGTATGAGAGGCGTGTCTCCCTCGTCCGAGACGGCAGTGACATCCGCCCCTGCGTTTAGGAGCAGCTCCAGTGACTCGATGGACCCAGACCGCACAGCGTCGTGCAAAGGCGTTTCCCCCGACTGGTCCCGATGCTCGCAGTTGTAGCCAAGCGATATCAGTCGAGACATGGCACGGTGCCAATTTTCCTTGGCGCATTCGTGCAAAATGTCAAACTTGCGATCATTGGATAGGACCTTGATCAAAAAGTCCCCACCCTGTGCTTCTTTGTAGACGTCGAGTAACCACACAACAGCTTCCTCGTTATCATTCCAGACAGCGTAATCAATCGGTCGGAAAGAAATATGGTCCCTGTCGTTAAGGAGTTTTCTCCAGTGAGGAATTCCCTCAACCAAGCTAGCCAGGTTAAAAGCAGCGATGACATGTAAAGCGTTCGGCTTGTTGGTTTCAGTGTAGTCTTCTTCCTCGAATCCAGAGGGGTAAAGGGCCTGTAGTGACACTCTGACGGCAAGCTCGTTTTGCATGAAGTCTAAGGCCAGACTTTTCAGCGCCAAGGAGGTGACACCTGTTTTCGCTGCTGAGAAGTGGCTAGCCCAAAACTTTGAAGCATATTGTAGTAGCGGATATTTCGTCTGGGCTTTCTCGAGCTCTTCACGAGAAGCAATCGAGAGTGTCTGAAAGGATTCAAAGTTAAGGTACGTGAGGCACGACTCAGCGAGGGTCGCGTTAGGATCTTGCAATGTTTCGTCGCAATCATGCAGTGACAGGAACTCTCTGGAGAGAAATTCTCCCAGGGAGGCATGGATCAGAGAATAAGCCCCGTTGTGTTCGACGACCAGATCCGCACACTCTGTACAGATGGGATGGTAGACAGGAAGTCTTGCACGGCCGCGCAGGCCTTTCTGACCCCGTTTGATCGACAGTGCTTCGATCAATTCGATCTTGGACAGAGGTCGGCGAGCAGTGGTGATCCATAGCAGAGCTCTTAGAGCTCTCTGTCGAGCCAGGCGAGAGGTCTGCCCGAGTATATCTTTGACCTTTTTCTTGTATAGATCGTCAAGGCTCTCCGAAGAAGCCTCTAGTGCTTCTTTCATGTCTTCCATGCTCCCCTCGAGGTCGTTTATCTTGAGGCGGGCCCAGAGAAACATTCCATCTGACTGATCAAGAAGCAGCTTCTTGATCTCTTCCAGTCCCTCTGACTCTTCTTCAGTTTGATCAGGGCGGATCTCGCTGACTCTCTTCGATATGTAGTTTTGAATGTCGTTGCTGTTGAAACCGCTGTCCACTTGAATCTTGATTGAATCGGCAAGCGCCTTCTCAATGTCGGGGTAGTTGGGCCGACTGAGAACCAGAACTTTCGTCAAAGACTCGGCCGTTCTCGATAACTCCGCAATGAACGAGCAAAAGTCTTTGAAATGTATGTCCTCCCATTGGCTGCACTCGTCCAAGCCGTCGACAACAATGAAGCAGGGGCGGAATTTCGAGACCAGCTTGACAATCCCGTCTTTGAGTTCATTCCGTCTGGGACTGTCCTTATTACTGTATCCCCCTTCTCTTGGGATGAGAAAATCCACTTCCTCGTCTCGGGAAAGGTTTCGGCAGAGTTGTACAAACAGCGATCCTAACATGCTGTTCAAGTGTGTACTGGTACTCGACGACGGGTTGGAGGTGCAGTACACGTATGCGACAGTTGAGTCTGGGGTATTTGCCGTTAAGGCGCGTAACTCCTCAATGACCCGAGCAGCCAGAAGAGATTTGCCCGAACCATGCTTCCCATGAATCCACAGAAGGGCTGAACGGGTGTCGTCTATCCAGTCTTTGAACGAGTCGTGCTTCATCAGCCAGTCTCCGGAGCCTGAGACTCGCCTTGCCCAGTTGTCATCTTGGATTCCGTTGAAGTCGATTGATGGCAGCCATTCCAGGAACTGGCGGCGCAGTTCAGCTGTGGAACGTTAGCAAAGCATACCTATGGTTGAATGCGAGAATGAAGAAATCTCTACCTTTGGCTTTTGCCTGTTCTTCTCGCCGTCTCCGATTATCTTCCTCCATGTTGTCGCCCCTCTCCTTGGAGCTTCGATCGATAAAGTCCGACATGTTGTCGACGCCCGCGTTGATCATCTTCATTCGCCTGGTGTTGACCATGTCCCTGCGATTCTTCAAGGCGCCCAAGTGCAAAAGGAACTGAGATTTGATCTCCCCAAAAGCAGCGTCGAAATCTTTGATCTGGGCCTTCAAGGCGATGAGGATGCCGTTTCGCTCCCTTCCTTGATCGTTGTAGAACGTCTTGGCAGCTTTTACGCAGAGCTGGAGAATATCGGCAGCAATGTTGACCTCGCAGGCCCTGACGTGGCTATCGTCGTCGAAAAGGTTCTCCTTCCTGTAGTCGTTGATGAGGTCGATCTCGTCACCCATCCACTCTAGGAGGTCGACCAGCTTGGTTTGGTACTCCTCGACGCGGTTTGCGAACGAGACAACGCACGTTATGCCTCCGAGAATCAGGGATGCCGGCATCGGGTTGATCTGGCCCGCGCTGGCCATCAGGGGATGAATCGATTTGACGAGGAGATAGATCGGCTTCATCTTCTTCGCCAACCGTGAGACCCTGCTGGTATCGATGGTCCCTTTGAGAGCGCTGGACAGCGTAGCGGCGTATTCGTCGTAGGTACCAGGGTCGGCCCCTCTGAGAAACAGGTCGCGCTGTTCGGGCTCGAGTTTCTCTGCTTCAGAGACTAGGAACTTGATCGCCGTCTCGGTGCGTTTCTTCCCCTCGTCCGCGTCGTCAGGTGTTGCGAACTGAAGACCGGCCGACTTGAGCGGCAGGCCCCACGAAGGCTTGCGCCCGATCATGATCTGTCGGGTGCGTCGATGACGAAACACTGGTGGTTTTCCGTGTACTTGACGTGATTTTTGAAATGTAAATCGAGATGCTCAGCGAGGCCAGGTAGGTATGATGATGAGAAGGAAGAAAGCGCGCAGCGAGAGGGGGCGGCTGAGGGGAAACTTGCGGATATCCGGGATCGTCTGCTGCCTACAGCCTGATCCTATGAATGCGGCGAAGGTCAGCGGCACGGAGGCGCTAAATAGCAGTGTGACAGGGATTCGAGGCTGATATGCATGTGTGTCTGCTGTCTGGGACTCGGCGAGAAGATGGATGGTCAAAGACAGCCAGTAAGAGCCTCGTATTTCGTCGCATGCTTTTGAGCTGCGCCTGCAAATATCTTGAACCGAATCAACCCGGCCTGCTGTGCCTCATCGTACCGGAATTGAAGGCAAGTGTTTGAGGAGTCTGTATCCTTGATTCTTAGGTAGTCCCACATGATGATTCTGCAACGCCTGTAGCGATTTTTAGACTCAATACCTATTATCATAACTGTCGGTCTGCTCCAACTTGAGGCTTCTTTAAGCCTAAAGAGCGTCGATCTGGGTAACCGAAGGCATCGTCTATGACCTGAAGACCGACTGATTTTTCTGGATATCGGCATAGGAACAGCACTACCTAGTCAAGACTGAAATTGAGGTGTACTAGCGGGCTGGACTACGACGAGCATGAAGTCTTGGAAGTCTTCCCAGAAAGAATCGGAAAAGGCAAGTGGCCTTTGGAACTTGACCTTGAAGACCGACAGGATTAGAGAAATTCTTGAGCCGCCCCTTGCATTCACCATCCTATGTTTTCGTCTTTCGTCTTCGCAGGATTCGAGAGACGCCTGCACATGTTGAGAAGCAGTCTGGAAATAAGAGAGTAAGGAAAGTGGAGCAAGTTTCAGCTCAAGTTCTCAACTCTGCCAAATCCGATAAAAGCAAGTTGTCAGGGTGCTACCTGAAGACAGAAATAAGAGATGTTTTCTAACATCGCTACTATTGTGAAATTGTAAGTTGTAGCCCATCGGTCCATGTCAAATGTGCATTGCGCGTTTCATCGGAACTTGGAAGACGGCGATGCGGACCAGCCAGCAAGGCTTTGTGGGATGTCGTCTCAGTTGACTCCTCCAAAACTCGATAACCACATCAGACTCATGGCTCCTGTTCATGGTACGTATCTCAGGAACTGGCATGTAGCCAGAATTCAAGAGTTTTGCTATCGTGGCCTTGTTACGTTGCTATTGGGGCCCTCCCCTGCGTAAAACCCTGTGATAGTAACAGATAGAGCGTGCTGAGTGACGACGACAGGGCCGAGGGACGACGATAGAGCCCAGCGACAAGCCCATCGATAACAATAGAGCCTATATCATCAAACATAGAGCCTCGTGAGCCTAGTAAGCAGGGCTAGGCCCTAATAGCCACTTGACAAGGCCCCAATAGCAAAACTCAACCTCAAAGGCCTATTGGGATAACGGTGCAAAACTACCAGGCGAACAGAAACCCCTCCCACTGCGGTCAAACATCACGTACAACTCGTGTGAGGAGACTTCGTTTAACCATTCCCAGTCGGCCAAGATGCACTTTGCCTGTTTGGATTGCTTTGGCCATCTGCCGTAGCTTGATGAAGACGCGTACACCCAATCTTGGGAATGAGTTGTGGAGCCTAAGAAGGGAATGGCATCTGAACGAAGTTGACTGGTCTCCTATCGATTTTGTTATTTTCTCGAAGGAACATTGAATTCGTAGTCGTTAGGTACTCTCAGAACAAGGTACTTCAAGAGGTTTTCTCCTTCATGTGCCTCGAATGAGACAAGGCAACTCTTGGAACAAGATAGACGACAGCTTGGCAGCCATCAGGGGATAGTTCGCTGGCGTAACCCATTGATGTCAGTCAGTCCATGAAGACTGTTCTCAACAGACTCGGAGAAGTGTAACCGTTGAGCACTCGGGGCCATCCGAAATGAGACTGGGAGTCTTGTCAAAGCTTTTTTGAGTGTTCATCCGGACTCGGGGCGGACACACGTCATCGTCGAGTGGGACTCGGATAGCTAATCGTGCCCGAGAAACATCGAGGGGGAACCAACATGACTCGCCTCGACATGCCGAATCAAAGTGGGATCTACGCCAGTCTAACTAGACTCGACGGGAAATCGGCGGAGAATGGTCGCTTTGGTGGCATGATGTTAATGAAATGTGGATGGGCAGTCTCTCTCCTTCATGCTTCCTCCGCCAAGATCTCAATCGGACTCAGCCTTACTTCGCGCGCGCGTTACCCCCTTTGCCCTGCCGGAGTCAACGGGATCCCACACCTGGGCTTAGCTTCGGGGTGATGGAGGCTCGCTTAGCCTAGAGAGGGGTTCGTCCAGACTCCTTTTGACTGGGGTCCTTTCCCCGTGGTCTCTGATACGACCACGAAACCTGCTGCGTGCTGACCGGCCAGTAAGCCAGAGCTGAGGAGTCAACAAAGGTCACAGATGTTACGAGTGAGTCTTGATTATCTGATTGAAGACTTCGGCTGGAAGGAGCTCTTACCATCTGTTTGTCAAGAAGGGGCAGAGAGTCTCTGAGTATGTAGGTAGAACGTAGGTTAGATGATCCTATAGAGTCGGGCCGTAAATGCGGCTTCGGTGAGAAACAGTAACCCGAATAACATGTTGTAAGTACAAGGTTAGTTTGGGTTCAACGCTTAGGGCCCGCCTAGGCAATGTTTCTGAAATCAGGAGAAGGGGCCCTGTTGCTTGACAGCTTCCACCATCCCTGACCAGCAACCTAAAACCGTCGTTCGCATGGCGTTCACGCGTTGTTCAGCTGCAGGTGCAAGGGCTAGAACGTGGATACGAGGTCACATTGTGCCAAAAATATGACACAGCAGAGCCAATATCGTCGTCGGCCAGAGTTGGCGCCGCGGGATGTCTTTCGCGAACGCCGGGCCCTCTCCAGCAACTACATAATGAGCCTCGTGGACACTCCGTTCCTGGTTATCGCTTCATCATCAACAGTTCATTCTCTCACTCGCATCTCGAAGATTGCCTTTCTTTCTTCTTTCTTTCTTTCCTTCCACTTTCATTCTTTCCCAGGTTTCAACGACTTCACCTTCACTTTCCATCCTCTCTTTTTGAACACGAAAAACGACACCCAGACGACATGCGTTCCGCCACGCTCCTCGCGGCCTTTGGCCTCTCCACCACCTTTGCCTCGCCCCTCCCCCAGAGCGGCGGCTCCACCTCTTGCAAGACTGAGGATCTAACTGCCGATACCTGGAACTCGCTCAACATGGACAAGTTTATCCAGAATATCGCGGATAACGTCACCGACACCGCAGGCAACACCATTCAAGCGCTTGCCGCGTCCCAGGGCGCGCCCAACTTCTTCTGGTTCGTATCTTCCCCATGGCAGGCACGTTCGACACCGAAGTTCTGACTATAAGCCTTTTTAGCGGACTCGACAGCTTCTGTAACGCGGGCCAGCCCTGTGTCCCGGTTCAGCTCCCAGGGTGGTGAGTGCCACACTAACTTGGTACTTCACTATGAGGTATTAACTAACGGTCTCTCGTTATCAGGTACGCTCTGGTGGCTATTCAGAACTGGAACAGCTACATGAACTCGGTCAACACCGCCGTAACCTTTGCGTCCAGCATTTTGTCTCTTGTTCTCCCTGAGGTCGTTACGGACTTGTACCCTGATCCGAAGGACGATGTTACTCCCTTGAAGGACGCCATCAAGATGTTCACCTCCGCTCTTGGTGTGGTGCCCTTGACTGGAGCCGTTGCGACTGCCGGCTCTGCGCTGAGCGGTGGCCTGAACTACATCAACGGTAACCTCCAGCCTCCCGATGCAACCGATAAGTTCTTGGCCTGGTCCAGCCTCAGCAGCACCATGTCGTCCGTCGTCCGGGACTACCAGAATGCCGTGGCCGACTCGGTCAAGACCACGCTGGACGCGCCCATCAACCAGATCCAGGGAGGCATCGGCAACGCCCTCCTCAAGGGCCAGTTCCTCGGCTCCCACCAGAACATCACCCAGCAGGACATCCAGGACCAGGTCATCGACAGCTTCAAGATCCGCGCCGCCGCCCTCGCCCTCCAGGCCCAGAAGGTGTTCATCGCCCGCGCCAGGGGCGGCGACAACGTGTGCTCCCGGGACCCCGGCGCCGCGGGCATCTGCATCACCGGGGACGACGGCGTCGACACCATGTACAGCATGCTGAAGCTCGACGGCAAGGGCAACGGCGAGCCGCAGGTGGACATCGTCAACACGCTGACCAGCAAGTACGGCCTCACGAAGGAGGACGTCATCACCGGCGTCACGAAGTGCTTCGACGACAACGGCAAGACGCAGCTCGCCGACGGCTTCGACAAGGCCCTGCCCCTCGACGCCAAGACCCCCTGCCTCTTCGTCCTCAACGTCTGCGACACGAACCGTGACTCTGCGGGCATCACCACCCCCAAGGGCAACGGCTTCAAGGAGATTTGCGCGACTTACGGCATTGAGCTCTGAGTGCGGCCTAGATATCCAACGAGCCCTGAATCTCATGACATGAAATGTAGCTAGTATCCTGTAATGGAGTACATATGTTTATTATGCCAATCACGATTTCTGCATTCTCCCATGCCGCTTTTGATGTCGGTTTTGCTCAATACCTAGGTCATAAATAGCATTATCATTCTAACCAAATATTACTAAGACGTCATCAGTTCTGTGCCCCATCACAGCGCAGCCTTCTTCGCCTTCTCCTCCCTCCACTTGGGCCCCTTCTTCACAATCACAAACAGCATCGGGCTGAGCGCCGCGCACAGCGCCGCGAGGAACGTGAACGACCAGCCCCTGCCCATGCCCTTGATCATGTACTCGATGACTGCCGTGCCGACGGCGCCCATGGTGCAGCGGATCAGGTTGTTCGCCGCCGTGGCCGTCGCGGGCGCGTCCGGGTGCAGGTCCACGATGAGCGTGTTCATGATGCTGAAGCTGCCGGTGATGGTCAGCCCGATGACGGCCTGAAGCACCAGCGGCGCCGCGACGCTCGTCTCCGCCTGCAGGACCCAGCCGTACGCCGCGGTGGCGACGAGCCCGACGGCGACGGCCGGGTACACGGGCTGCAGGCGGGCGCGCTCGATGGGGAACCGGGTCAGGTCGTCGCCGCGGCGGCGGTCGATGACGAAGCCGATGCGCCGCGCGATGCGCCGGTAGTTCCAGTCGAGGACGTAGCCCTGCCCCAGGCTCGCGGCGCAGCAGCCGGCGCCGTAGGGGAGGTAGCAGAGCCCGAGGCGCAGGTCGTCGAAGCCGTAGATCTCGCGGAAGAGGGTGCCGAGGGTGGCGGCGACGTCGATGAAGGCGACGTAGAGGAGCGAGTTGTAGAGGAGGATGAGGGCCATCTCCTTCTCGAAGATGATCTTCACGGCGCGGAGGGGGTTGGGGAAGCGGAGCTTGCGCTTCGGCGGGGCGGAGTCCGCGCGGGAGAGGGCGGTGGCGCCGCCGTCCGGGTCTCGGCGCCGGCGCCGGCGGCGGATGAGGTCGAGGACGGGCCGGTTCCAGGGCTGGGCCGGGACGGAGCCGTTACCCACGACGTTCCGGCAGGTCTCCGGGATGAAGAGAACGAAGGGGATTAGCCACAACGCGATGAGCACGAAGCAGAACCAAAAGATGGAGGACCAGCCAAAGTACTGCGTCAGCACGCCTCCGAGGACGGGGCCGATGGTGGGGCCGACGTTGATGCCTTGCTCCGTGTTAGTCTCCTATTCGGGCAAAAAAAGCAAGCACTAGTACTTCTTGGGGTAAAAAACAACAGAAGACTCACCCGCGCCGACAATGCCCATATACTTGCCCCTCTCGGAGCTCGTCGAGATGTCGGCCACCATGGCGAAGCCGAGGGCGATGGCGCCGCTGCTGCCGCCGCTCTGGAACATGCGCAGAACGAGCAGGGCGGCGTAGTTGCGCTGCAGGGCCAGGCCGACGTTGGAAAAGAGGTATATGGTAAAGGCCACGACAAAGGCCGGACGGCGGCCGGCCATGTCGCCGAAGTCGCCGAAGATGGTCGGGGATATGGCCTGCAGGACCATGTACGAGGTGACGGTAAGGTTGACGAGGGCGACTGAGACGTTCAGGTCGTCCGCAATCGGTGCCAGCACGGGGTAGTAGATGTTGGCCGACATGGGCGGGACGAAGCAGGCGACCGCCGCCATAAGGGTTACCCAGCGCTTCGTCGAGGGCGTGAAGACGCTGTAGGCTGGACCGCTGGGCTGGCGGGCCAGGTTGCTCTCTGGATCTGGCGGCTGCGCCGCTGTGGGTTCGTCGAGAGAGGAGGCTTCCTCATGTTGCTCCTTTTCTTTCCCGGGCTGAGGATCCGGGGTTGATGAGGTCGACGCTGGTATTACTGGCGGTTCGATGGATCGTATGGGCGAGAGGGCGGCTGTGGGCTCGCCCACCGGCTGTACATGAGGTATCTCATCTTGTCCCATGCTTATCTAGATAGCCAAGACGTAGGATACGAGATGTTGTTGGTAGTAACCACAGCACATTAGGAAAAGAGTTTTGATAAAAGAGAACGTGGAATTGAAGCATGACTAGACGGACTCAAGAAGAAGAAACGCGAACCAACTTAACAACCGACCTTCCCTTCACGTAAAACTCGTCCGCCAGCATCCGTAAGCGGAAGGCCTCTCTGGCAGCCCTCGCCATGATGTTATTTCCGCCCCGTATCGCCTCCACCACCCCTGGAAAACCGGCACATGCCTTCGTCTTTGCGGCACCCGTGATTCGCCCGGGCCGGACGAGGGTCCCACAGGTTTCCGCACCTTTTGGGCAGCTCGTTCGTAGGGCATTGACCGAGACGCGCATCTGGAACGCACTCTCGCTGCGGTATCGGGGGGCGGCTCTGGGGAGCTCGGGCTGGCCACGCTTGGGATCGGCATTGGGGGACTTGAGACGGGAGGTCACTCGACCTTTTATTTTAGACCTTCAAGATGAAAGCCAGAAAACATTTTTTTGCAGTTTTCACGTGGCTGTCCTCTGGCCGCGGTTGGAATAAAGGATCTTAGCAGTTGAGGTAGAAATGCTGAATCAACGTCTTGCTTAACGGCGAGAGACACACCGAGCCGGTGGGTGATGGCCCGTGCTTTTTGCCGAAAGCGTCGCCGACGTGCCGATGCAGCCCCGAAGTCAACTTTCGCCTAACTTCACCGCCACACTCCGGCACCACACGGCCAGCCTTACGTGAACACAGCTGTGGCTAAGCCCGACTGTCGCTCGACTCCCAAAGCCACGTCATTGGAGAGAACAGCTCGCCAAATTCCAGGTCGAGGTGGATTGCCAATTCAAGCTGTCCTTACCGCACGCGCGAGTAGCATGTTCACATCAGGACGGTGACCGAAACTCCTCCTACGGTGCAATCGCGGGTTGCTCGAAATACCAAGCCAGCGGCCGCCATGGACATCACGCCCGTCTTCAACGAGATCCTGCGGAAGCGCAATGCGCCTGCCGTCACCGAGAAGAAGCTCAGCCTCGAGGCCATTGACGGCTTCCTGAAGGAAGCTTACAGAATAGTCAGTCTCTCTCGTCCGATTGTTTTCTTCCTGCAATCCCAACCCCCGACGACCACATCTCTAACGAAACGGCGCTGCAGAACTCCCACATCACGAACCTCCACAACGAGCTCAAGGATGTCAGGCAAGCCTACCTCTCGACCGCGCAGCCGCGCAAGCACATCCGCACCGGCACCGGCCTCTCCAGCCACTCGACGGCCACGCAGCAGCAGCCGCGTCACCTGACGGACCGCGACCGCGAGGAGATCGACGCCAGCGCGAAGCAGATGCTGCGCGAGCTCAACGCGAAGATCCACGAGCTCGACAGGGCGGAGAATCTCCGGCGCACGACCGAGGCGGCCGTGATCCAGAAGCAGCACGTGCGCGGGCTGGGCGCCCTCGGCGCGTGGGCGTCGGGCGCCGGGCCCAGCGAGGAGCGCAAGACGCCGGAGCACCGGGCGGCCGAGGCGCGGGCCCGGGACGTCGGCCTGCACCGCGACGGCGTGCTCTGGAGCCTGCGGCAGGGGCTGCAGCTGGCCGGGCGCACGCAGCAGGACATGATGGAGGCGCGGCTGACGCGGGAGATGGAGAAGAGCCGGAGCGTGCTGGCCAAGGCGGGCGGGAGCGCGATGCCCGAGCTGGGCGACTTTTACGAGGGGATGCACAAGAAGGCCGCCGCCGCGGCACCGTCGTCGGGCTTGCCGCCGGACGAGGGCCCTTCGTCGTACGACTTCAGGCAGGACCTCACGGAGGAGCAGATCCAGATGTTCGAGAAGGGGAACCAGGACATGCTGCAGCACTACAACAGCGCGCTGGACAAAGTCAGGTATGCACGGGCAGCAGCAGCACCCATCCCCAAGAATAGCGACCATTTTGCTAACGGACGCTCGCTCGCAGGACGACGGAGAAGTCGCTGCTGGAGATCTCGGAGCTGCAGACGCTGCTGGCGAGCAACCTCGCGACTCAGTCGGCGCAAATCGACCAGCTTGTGGCGGACGCGGAGCACATCACGGAGGACGTCGGGGGCGGCAACAAGGAGCTCAAGAAGGCGACTCAGCGGCCCAGCGCGGCGAGGTACACGCTTTTCGCGTCGGCTGGGCTGTGCGCGTTCCTGATACTCTGGGACCTGGTTATATAGATGCCCTTTGCGCTGGGACAGCAGTCCAGAGTACAGATACATCGTGGAAAGAAAAAGGAGTACTGTACGAATACGGCTTCATGAGGTTGTCCCCTGCCCACGATGCCTCTTATTTGGAAGGCGGACAGGCTGGTAGGGGGGCTGGTGATGACACGTGAAAAAAGCAAGGGTTGTGTCTGTCAGCGGCGTCACATGCCGGCCAAACCAAACCCAGCGCGGGCCAGAAGGGAGCCCGGGGGGTAAGCAGGCCATCCTGTGACCTACGCCAATCCAAGCCATGTGGATTTTGGGTTGACGTCGAGTTCAAGGCCGGCCTCTTCTTCGCGATCTCACGCGAACTAGGTGCAATGGCCGTTGGGGGAGAGAACAAAAAGCAATGGAGACACGATTGCGTGCTAAAGATTTAGACACCGCCAGAGCGCGCATCGGCGGCTCCGTCGGAGGTTGCGGTACGGCTTGCGGGTGCGGGTGCGGGCGCGGGAGGCGGTAGGACGGAGGTTCGAGGTACCTGGGGGAAGCACCGGCGCTCCTGATTGGCGCTGCTAAGTTTGTGGTGCACCTGACATGCGAAACAGCAACCTGGGGGGGCCCCCGTCCAAGCATTTCTGGGAGAAGACTGGAGCGATGCCGTAATCGGTGGGGAACGGTATTTATTTTGGTAGTAAATCTTAGGAATGGAAATCTCTTCGTAGTTTTGCATGTAGCGTGTCGGTATACTTGCAGTTTGGGGGATGAGATGATCTGCGGGTTTTCTTGATGTACATGGATAGGGTGCTTCGAGTTGGGGTTGACGGGACAAACCGTTCAACAAGACACTTGAGAAAAAAAAAAGACAAAACACGATATGAACCATGTGTCGAGTCGAGTCGAGTCGCGGCCCGGTTGGCAGAGTCATGGGGGCTGCTTAGCTACCGTACCTAGGTAGACCTCGGCCCATTCTCCGGCGGTGACCTCACAGCACTCCGCAGAAAGACCCTTACCTGGAGAGGTGGTTGCCGGCTGGGGGAGGATAAGAAGAAGGTGCCTTCCCCCCGCGCGTGCGATTGCCTTTGTGGAGAGAAGCACAGCTGTCAGAGAAAGAAAGAGAGTTCCAAATCCTTCCTTCCCCGGATCAACCTCCCTCAAGAAAGCCAAGGTGAGTACTACCTACACTACCTACTCCGAAGAGTTGCATCATTTCCCCGATCGTTCCCCGACGCTTTCCCGAGTTTCTACCCCCCCGGAGGGTCTCGGTATCTGTCCATCTCTCGTGTCGTTGTCGCATACCTATCTTTCGGCATCGTCCACCCCGGTCTATCTTTTTTCGACAAAATCTCCCCCGCAACTGCGCAAGAGAGACAAGAGAAAGAAGCAAAAGAAAGAACAAGGCAAAATATCCGGGGGTTTCGTGCCTTTCTGTTTCGAGCAACTAGTTACGAAATATCTACCTTACCTGCCCGCAGCGGGTGGATACTTGCGTCCACCAAGGTACACTGTACCTCTGTTCTGTGGCATCACCTGCCCGTACCTGTTTTTATTTTTTATCTGTTTTTTTCTCACTGCTCTTCGGTACCTCTGCAGAGGGTATTACTAAATGCGTTTTCTGACTTCGCTGGAACCAGGTCCCCCAGTCGCCGTTTCACGGTCTCGTCAGTCCCCAGTTCCCCGATCATCCGAGCAAAGCCCCCGTAACGAGGTCGCTACCTATCCTATCATCCTGCTGCCGCCGCATCTGCCTGCATCTGCATCTGCATCTGCAACTGCATCATCCATCTGCATCAGCTTTTACGGCACATAAGACCAACCAACAAACACAACCGGCTCTCTGCAGCTGTTTGACATCCAACAGCAACCGGCCTCCGACTTCTACTCCGTCAGCGAGACATTTCGGCGAAACACAGCTCCTCTTTCAAGGCCCCCCTAGCCCCAGCCTCCTTGGTGAGTCGAATTCCCATTGTTTTGTTCTGTCACTCGGCGGTACTTGGACGCATGTACCTTTTTTTAGTCTGCAACTTGTTTCTTGACGTCCCCGCCCCCTCTTCTCCCCTCCCCCAAGGTACATCTTCCTCCATCGCCAACGTCACCCCTACCAAGGTACTTCGTGATAGCTACCCTGTCGGCCTCACCTCACCTTGTCTACCTTGTCTGCCTATCTCTCACCACCTCCCATCAAGGTACTCCGTACCGCACTTCACCTTACCTTCTCACACTAGTGCAGCATCCGCCGTGGAGGCGCATGTCCGCTAGGTACTCCTCCTGGGTTTCCCTTACCCCTTTCCTACCGGTTCCCCCCTCCCCCCGGGGCCAGTTACCGCCTGTAATCCCAAAGCCTCCCATTCGCCCGTCTAAATCGTACCACTATTGATGCCATAATAATAACGACCACCCCAGGACCCCTACCTTGACTCGTTCCATCTCACGACGACTCCCTTCCCTCCGACGCCACTGAAAATGCCCGGTGACTCCTCGTCGTCTTCTGCCTTTTCTCTTTCTGCTTCTTCCTCTTCTTCCTCTTCCTCCCCTCAAGCCGCTGCCTCTTCTTCCCTCTCGAGAATACGCAACATCGCATCGCACATCATGGCGCCAGTATCAGCAACCAACTTCCCCGCCGACACGGTGCCCCAAGCTCCCGAGGACCCCCTCTTCGGCCTCATGGCAGCCTTCAGGGCCGATCAGAGCAAGGACAAGGTCGATCTGGTACGTATTGCCTCGTCCTCGCGTCTTCGACGCCGGCCGGCGTGGTGAATTCCGGTATCGCGGTCGGCTGCTGCCCCGTCTGGATCGGAATTCCCGCTCCGAAGAGAAGAGCTTCAAGGGAAGCTTTATCGACTCGACATCTGCTAACGTCGGTGCAGGGAATTGGAGCTTACCGCGACGACAATGCTAAGCCTTGGGTCCTGCCCGTTGTCAAGAAGGTGCGTTCGGTGTTGTTTTTGCTTCTTTGATGCCCTCCTGCCTCCTCTGCTGCTGCTGCTGCTGCTGCTGCTTCTGCTGCTCCTTACTCCGTTTGTCACGGAGCTTCCGTCATCGCGGACCTCCGGACCAGCAGAGCAAAAGGAGCAGAAAAAAAGCTCTCGGCTGCGTCACACGCCACAGCTCAGCTAAGCTCAGCTCATGCACCACTCACTGCCCCTGTTTGT
This sequence comes from Colletotrichum brevisporum, assembly GCA_030770045.1. NCBI lineage: Eukaryota > Fungi > Ascomycota > Sordariomycetes > Glomerellales > Glomerellaceae > Colletotrichum > Colletotrichum brevisporum. Next base: position 8,042,806 of record JAUGSI010000001.1, on the reverse strand, counting down.
GGCGAGACTCGCCTCATGCCACCTCCACTCCTTATCCTTATCCTTATCCTGATCCACACCCCGCTAACCCCGCCATGATGCAACTGCGCAGGCCGACGAGATCCTTCGCAATGACCCTGAGCTCAACCACGAGTACGCCCCTATCGCCGGTATCGTGAGCTTCACCTCCAAGGCCAACGAGCTGATGCTCGGCGCCGACTCACCCGCCATCCGCGAGAAGCGCACCACCTCCGTTCAGACCATTTCCGGCACCGGTGCCGTCCACCTGGGTGCCCTCTTCCTCGCGAAGTTCTACAAGGGCAACCGCACCGTCTACATCTCCAACCCTACATGGGCCAACCACAACCAGATCTTCGGCAATGTCGGCCTGCCCATTGCTCAGTACCCCTACTTCTCCAAGCAGACCAAGGGCCTCGACTTTGACGGCATGAAGGCTGCCATCTCCGCCGCCCCCGACCGTTCTATCATCCTCCTTCACGCCTGTGCTCACAACCCCACTGGTGTCGACCCTACTCAGGAGCAGTGGAAGGAGATTGCTGCTCTGCTGCGCCAGAAGAACCACTTCCCCTTCTTCGACTGCGCCTACCAGGGCTTCGCCTCCGGCAACCTCGCTCGCGATGCCTGGGCCGTCCGCTACTTCATCGAGCAGGGCTTCGAGCTGCTGATCGCCCAGAGCTTTGCCAAGAACTTTGGCCTCTACGGCGAGCGTGCCGGCTGCTTCCACTTCGTTACCGCTCCGGCCTCCGATGCCGCCGAGACCACCACCCGCATCGCCTCCCAGCTCGCCATCCTCCAGCGCTCCGAGATCTCAAATCCCCCGCTGTACGGCGCCCGCGTCGCCAGCACCATCCTCAACGACCCCCAGCTTTTCGCCGAGTGGGAGGACAACCTGCGCACCATGTCCGGCCGCATCATCGAGATGCGCAAGGTCCTGCGCGCCAAGCTCGAGGAGCTCGGCACCCCTGGTACCTGGAACCACATCACCGACCAGATCGGCATGTTCTCCTTTACCGGCCTGTCCGAGGCCCAGGTCATGAGGCTGCGCGAGGAGGCCCACGTCTACATGACCAAGAACGGCCGCATCAGCATGGCCGGCCTCAACACGAGGAATGTCGAGTACTTTGCCAAGGCCGTCGACAAGGTCGTCCGTGAGGTGCAGTAGACGGATGGTGTGTTGGCATTTGGGCGATTTGTTTTAGAGCATACACAAAGACTGCGTGGGCAGTTGGAATGGGAGGACATATCGGGATGATATCATGACCGTCTCACGACCTGACTGGCGGCCGGACGGATACGGCAGGAAATGAACAAAAACTACTAGATTTCCCAGCCCTGGCGTAATCAAACATCACCTCTTTTTGCAGCTCTGTTTACGTTCGCGTGTGCCCGTGTACTCGTTGCAAGTTCAATCTCCCGTCATGTGTATACCTCAGGCAGCCTACATCAACAGAGCATCTCGCTTTGCTGGGCGAAAGGGCATAAACATGTTGGACACCAACCAAGTACGGCGGTCTACGGTTACGATGAAAGCTGCCATGCAGTCTACCTTACCTCATGAGGCGTAGATGAACGCTCAGTGCAAGCCCTCGATATGGAAGTTCCTTGTGGCTGATGCCATCCGCTCATCAATGGGATTCCCAACCCTTCCATGGAATGAGTGTACGTACGGACGCCTCGGAGGTCCTGGACGTAGGCAGAGACATTCGCTCGGCTCTTCGGTATGCGACGCAACGTTCTCGGTGAGGCAGGCCATGTGTGGTCGAGGCACGAACGAGCCCGGGGAGATTTGAGGCTCATCTCCAACCTTTTGCCCATATATTGAGCCTGACAGGTTGCCGATGCCCAAGCGGATATTTCCCCGGAGGCGATCCATGGGGAGGCTGTCCTCTTATAGACCCCCGATTCGTTCTCGTCGGCGTCAGCATCGCTAGTCGCATCCTGCTGAAGTGAGAGTAGCGTTGCATCCAGGCATCGACAAAACGTGCAGCCTAGGCAGGTAGGGAGGTAGCGTTCGGTGTGCTCGCCTGGTCGGTTCGGTCTGGGATTGGTGGGTTCGGTCTCGATTCGTTGGCGGGTGATAATGCGTCGTGCTGCCTTTTCCTTCTCACTCGCTCACTGCTCACTTGTTCACTCACTCGCCCAACCTGCCTGCCTCGCGTCCACCACTCATGTTCATCCTGACAAATATCCGTGATGACTAAGGCGAGGGTAGGGCCGGCCTGCGGTTGTCCCGTGACAGTCCTCCTCATGTCGTAAGTGGCTTGCCAGCGCCATGAATCCTCCTCTTGACCGGCCGGGCCTGTTCGAATCGGCGACAGGTGGGGCACGACAGAGAGAAAAAAGTCCTCTTCTCACGTCGGTCGGCAATAACGAAATACGGACAACGAGAACGTTCAAAAAAAGGCCGAGAACTGAGAAGCGTCGACACAGAGAGTGAAGGGGTCAGGGGACGTGGTGCCGGTTATCTACTCCTAGAGCTCCGGCAGAACCCCCCGGCGCCCTCGTGGCAATCGGCCCTTCTCTCGGGTGTTTACGGCTCTCTATTTCTCCCCGCGGAGGACCCATGCCGGCAGACGGGCGAGTGTGTGTGTGTGTGATGACACCCCTGCTTGTGGGGTTGGGCGAGATGATGCTTCCGATTCCTCACGACTCTGGAGTCTGCGGTAGTATGTTTCTCCTCACGGTTGGTTCACTTGATTTTCACGATGGGACGGGGTCCTTCTACTTTGCGACTGACATTGGCTGAGGCACTCCTGATGCTCTTCCTTTCTCGTTACTGCGGAAGGTCAACCGTCTTCCTCCGTTGCTCCTCGAGTCAGGACCGTCCACCCTACTAATTTGGTCGTCGTCGTCCTCTTCTTCCTCCTCCTCCTCCCCCGCAGACACGGACGGAGGCGGAGATTGTCTTAGCTGACAGGGGTTTGCACCTCGAGATGGAGGGTTGGGTAATGTTTGTTGTCACCACGACCACCACTACCGCATTGTTCGTATTATCCCCCGCGCTTGCCCAGCCGGGGAAACAGGTTCCAAGAAGCAGTTGCTTCCAAGAATTGGATAACACCAAGAGACGGCATTAGCAAACTCATCCTCGGAACCAAAAATAAAACTTCACCCTCCCCCGTGAGACGCACGGTGAGGAAGACGCCGCCGAGGGGCGCTGTCAGACTCGGCGGATATATCGACCAAATGCATACATACCTACTGACGAATACTACCTTGGTTGGGTTGCATCTCGTGTGGGCTTGTCAACCATGCGCCCGGGACGGGCTACGAAGGCAGCAGATGAGAATGCAACGCAGACAGCTTCTCGTGGTTGAGTCGGGATTCCGTCTCCCTCTCTGGGCGTACATATCAACCGCCGCCTTGCCTCTTCAAGTCAATATCGAGCATCTCGTGTGTTAAGAAGTTTGGGTCGCGAGTCGGACTCCCTCCTCCAAATCCCTGCAAAGCACTGTCATTAGCCAGTGCTTCACGTTGACGAGCTGTGCCGCGGTCGATACGCACCAGGAAGACGTGCCCCCTCGGCACAGCGTCCGCATGAGCGCCTGCAGCTGTACCTCCCGAGCATCTTTCCTCTTTTGAGCTTGTACGGTTGCTTTGTCTTTATTTGACGAGGTCGGGCGGCAGTGAGATTTTAAAGTAAGCGGCATGCCGAGTTGTCGTTACTGCTTTGGGATATGATGGGCTTGACGGTGGTTTCCAACACACAGTGAAGCCGGACAGAATAACATCACTCATGAAGACATAGGCAGACATTGCTGCCCATTTCGAAAATAGTTGCGGTTGACTTGCTTCAATGAATGTTGTTGGAAGCTCTTCGTCCCGTATGCAAGCGGACAGCTCCGCAGGTCCTCATCTCGGACTTCCGCCTGGACCTCGGCGAATGGGAACCCCGGCACTCGCTCCAGGCCGTCCCGAATGGCCGAATTACAGCCAATGACGACGAGCCCCCAACCTCCCTAACCCCTGCGACTCTCAGTTGGACAATTCAATAAGGGAAAGAAAAGCAAGCTTGGTGATAATAGTACTTGGGTAATACTGAACCGTTTTCCCGTTTCTAGGCATTCTAGCCGATTTCGTCCAGGATACGCGGAGTTACCGCATGTTCTCTGCCAAAAGAAACCGCAGCAACACCCCATCGATGTGGCCATGTGAGCCTGATCTGTGCCCATGCCATGCCACGGCTCGTAGCCCATGGAGGGTGGAATATCCCTACCTCGTCCACTCTCCCCCTCCCCCAAACTCCCCGTGTGGGGGAAATGGGAGAAGCTTCCCCGCATGTCCTGTGCGTCTGAGCTGAGAGTCAGGCTTTAGTGTAATATCTCTCGCCGTCTCCCTCTGTGTTACTCACAGATTGACGCTCCCTTCCAAGTGGAGAGCGACACACGACGTGTTCGTCTTTTCTCACTGGATGGATAAATGACCCCGGCTCGTCTTGGCGTCGGCTCCTCGCGGCGGTGCGGACGAGTGCAACGGCCAGTTTCATTCGGACCTTCTGGCACCTGGGCGTCGCTTTGCCCTCCCGCCCTCCCGCCTTAGCATCTATCCTCCCCCGACGACTATCCCATGCCTGTCTTTCGTGCGTGGATAGAGAAGAGATTCTCTCTCGGTACTGCAGTACATCACCGCCTTGCGCCGCCGACATGGGGTCCGTTGCATCGCATATAAAGTAGCCCCCGGTGGACCTCGTCGACCTTGTCGATGTTGTTGTTGGAGTTGCCCAGCAGAGGTTCGCCTATTTCATTCCTCCTTCTCGCCAGGGTCCCAAGACTCGGTACTATATACCCCCGTGTTAACCGGGATATAACTTCCCTTTGGACCCCTCCATCCGCCGTCCTTCTTCCCTTTTCTGTTTGACGTTGTCCCCTCCCCTCCCGCTGGTGTTCGTCTCGTGTGTTGCGACAACCTTCCTGTCACCTGTGACAATCTGACGACAAAGCTGCGTTCCCTCTTGAGACCAGCCAACAACAACACCACCACAACCACCATCAACCGCCCAACATGGTCCAGATCAAGCGCATCCAGGAGACCGGGGCGTCGGACCCCATCCTGACCCGCATCTCTGAGGAGGACAAGGTGCCGTGGTACTCGAAGCCGAACCTGCGATACCTCTACCTCATGCTCTTCCCGACCTGCATGGGAATCGAGCTCACATCCGGCTTCGACTCGCAGATGATCAACGCTCTGCAGATTGTCCCGTCCTGGAAAGACTGTAAGTCGCAGCAGGAACCCCCGGGATTCCACCTTCGAGAGCCCGAATCAGCAGGCTGACTCTATGAAAACAGACTTTGGCAACCCCGAGGGCAGCTTGAAGGGCATCATCGCCGCCGCCTACTCGCTCGGTGCCATCCTGTCCCTGCCCTTCATCCCCGTCGTCAACGACAAGTTCGGTCGCCGGTGGTCCATCTTCGGCGGTAGCTGCGTCATGATCCTGGGCGCCATCGTCCAGGGCTGCTCTCAGCATGGTACGTCTCTCGCGAAGCTGGTGTCTTTCTCTTGTCCTTCTCGTTGCAATCGGCTGACCATTGCCCGTGCAGTCGGCATGTACATCGTTGCCCGCATGATTCTCGGCTTCGGCATCCCGACGTGTATCGTCTCCGGGTCCTCTCTGATCGGTGAACTCAGTTACCCCAAGGAGCGTCCGGTGCTGACCTCACTGTGAGTCACGACTCGAACTATCGCCTGAAGATGAAAGGCCCTGCTGACCGCGAGGGAAACAGCTTCAACGTCGCCTACTTTGTCGGTCAAATCGCCGCCGCCGCCATCTGCTTCGGCACCAACAGCATCCAAAACGACTGGGCCTGGAGAATCCCCTCCCTCCTGCAGATCTGCCCGTCCCTGCTCCAGATCTCCTTCGTCTTGTAAGCGAACCTCACCCTACGCCCCAAAAGGCCATCTCACTAACACCGCATTCCCCCGTCAGCTTCCTCCCCGAGAGCCCTCGCTGGCTCATCACCCGCGACCGCTCCGAGGAGGCCAACGAGATCCTCATCAAGTACCACGCCGAGGGCGACCGCGAGTCCGAGTTCGTCAAGGCCGAGATGGCCCAGATGAAGACGGTCATCAACCTCGAGATGGAGGCCTCGAAGCACTCGTGGATGGACCTGCTGCGCACCGCCGGCATGCGCCGCCGCTGCCTCATCACCAGCATGCTCGGCCTCTTCACCCAGTGGTCCGGCAACACGCTCATCTCGTACTACCTCGGCGACCTGCTCGGCATGATCGGCATGAACGACTCCCAGACCAAGCAGAAGATCAACGTCGGCATCGCCTGCTGGTCGCTCATCTGCGGCTTCACCGTCGCCATGCTCGTCCGCACCTTCCGCCGCCGCATCATGTACCTGGCCTGCACCATCTCGCTGCTGCTCTGCTACATCGCCTGGACCGTCTCCATGGAGCGCGCGGTCCACGCCGTCGACAACGACTACACGAACCAGGGCGCGTCCATCGCGACCATCTTCTTCATCTTCATGTACTCCCCTTGCTACAACATCGGCTACAACGCCCTGACCTACACCTACCTCGTCGAGCTGTGGCCCTACGCCCTGCGCTCCCGCGGCATCTCGCTGTTCCAGCTGTTCGGCCGCATGGCCGGCTTCTTCACCACCTTCGTCAACCCCATCGGCATCAAGGACGCCTCGTGGCGCTACCTCATCAGCTACTGCTGCTGGCTCGCCTTCGAGGTCGTCTTTGTGTACTTCATGTTCCCCGAGACTGCCGGCCGCACCCTCGAGGAGTTGGCTTTCCGTGAGTTCTCGCCCGGTCTTCGCGTCATCCATTTTTTCAATGCTAACAGCAGTTCTTCCAGTTTTCGAGGACAAGGCCCTCGCCGACCAGGCCGTGGGTGCCGTCGAGAAGGTCATCCATCACGAGGACATGGACCCCGTCGGCGGAAAGGCCGGCGGCAACGCCCAGATCGTTGAGGATGTCGGTAACAGGTCCAAGGTCTGAGGTTTTGTGCCCGTTCCGTAGCTGTGCGCACGTCAAGCCCGACAGTGTAATTCTTCTCTGGATATGATATTGATAATGTTTCAATGAAACGAGTGTCTCCTGTCCAAGATTTTGGTACTACAGTTATCTGTGACGTGATTTGGCATTCGATCTATCGATTCATTGTTGATTTTCATATTGAACATTCCGATCATACCTAATCGTAACCAAACCAAAGTATGCCCGGGTACTGAATACGCAAAATCTGGGGACCAATGAACTTGAAGCCCAGGTGCGTGCTGACGTGAGCGCTGAGCCGCATCGGGCGAGGCTCTACACAAATAGCTGCGTACATCTCCTTCCTCGATGCTTCTCCTAGGCACGTCGCATACCGAGACCAGAGACAAGCTCAGCACCGCATATGGCCTATAAATACTCGCCCCTGCCCGAGGGCCGGCACTTCCGACTGCTGCGTGTCGTTCAAATCGCCGATGGCGTGACGTCGGACACCAGCTCCACAGCAGCGGCCAACTCGACGTCTGCCGGGTCGGCCTCCGAGTCCGACGGCCGACTTTCAGTGGAGCTGACCACGTTCCCTATCGACCACTCGCCGCCCTTCTGGGCTCTCTCGTACACGTGGGGCCCGCCGCTCCTCGGCCCGGACGGCGAGGAGCCGGACCCGGCCGCCCGCAGCCGAGCATGACTGTCAGCTGCGGCGGCACCCCGATGCTGATCGGCGAGAATCTGCACGACTTTCTGTGCTTATGCCGCGACAAGGGTCTCTTCAAGGGCGACGAAGACGACGCTGCGAGATCACCGGATGATGTGGGAGAGCCGTTCGACCCCTTTCCCAGCTCCGTTCCGGGTTCGAAGCCGCCCAGGTCGTTGAACTGGCGCGAGGGCCGCGCCGCGTACGTTTGGGTCGACGCACTCTGCATCAACCAGGAGAATCTCGAGGAGCGCGCGCAGCAGGTACGGCTGATGGGCGCCATCTACACGGCCTCGAGGCGCACCCTCGTCTGGCTCGGCCGCCACGCCCTTTCGCCCGAAAGTGCCTGGGCCTTAGAGATCTTCGTGCCTTCGCTCAACAAAGCCAAGGAGCTCCTGGGAGGGAGCACGTTCGAGCTAGAGGACCCCAAGGTCGTCGCCGCGGTTGGAGAGGAGGAGGTCGTCCGCTGGCGGGCCGCGTATCCGGGTCTCTTCAACTTCTTCGCTCAGACACGCTGGTTCGGCCGCGGGTGGGTCGTCCAGGAGGTTCTCCTAAAGGAGGACGAGGACGATGTTACCATGCTCTGCGGCTCAGGGGCGCTTCGATTCAAATATTTCATCGTTTTGATGAGGATGCTGTCTGTGTACACCATGCACGGGGCCAGGTTCAACTTGAAACGGAGGCTGGAATTCCTCGACCAGATGGGCTCCGGCGAAGGATCCGTAAAGGGGTCCGGACGGTGGCGGAGGAGGCCACCACCGCTCGACGTCCTGAACACGCAGAGGAGAGTAATGGGGTGCATGCGCCTCCATTCGTCCCCGGTTTACGGCAGGACAAAATGGCAGCGCGTGCTGAAGCTCATAACCGACATGAGCTTCAGCAGCTTCAATGACCCCCGGGACCGTGTCTTTGGCTGCCTGGGCCTGATAAATACCATCGTGCCGGAGGCGGACCTGAGTTCCATGTTGCCGGACTATAGGGTCTCGATTGCCGAACTCGTTACCTCCCTGGCCTGCCTCCTGTACGAGAACATCTACGAGCTGGACTGCATGCTCTGCTTGGCCGCCGCCCGACCGACGTCCATAAGAGGCCTGCCGTCGTGGGCTCCCGATTTCACACGGATTATCTCACGTGGTCACACGCACCAGTTCATCGGTCTCACCTTCAGGTCGAACTTTGCGGGCGGAATGAATGCATCGAAGTTCTTTCCTGTTCCCAGGTGCCAGGCAGAGTTGGACATGAACGACAAAGCCCTGGTGCTTGACGGAGTCAGACTAGGCGTTGCCGCCGAGCTAGTCGAGGTCAAGAAACCGCGCAACTTCGACGCGGAATGGCTGCTCGAGTATTGCGATAAGAACGAGGTCTATCCGAACGGTCCAATGGGCGAGACACAGAATCGTCCGCAGGCGGTGATATTGACGCTCAACATTGACAATGCCCTAACGGCCAAACGACGAGAATGTGGAGTGACCGTGCGCAGTTTCCCCGGCGAAGCTGCGGGCCACGTCGCGTCAACGGCGCGGGACTGGTACTTGTGCGTTCTTGCGGTTACGCTCAACCGCGGTCTAATATCAGAAACATCTCTGGCAGCCAAGCTGATGCCCGCGGCCGCGCGCCATCCGGACTGGCTGCCGACACCCGTCGAGGTGCAGGCGCTCGCTGCAGAGATGACCCTCAATGGGGACCGGGATGGTAAAAGGGGGCTCGATTCCCTGCAATTAAACCCGTGGAACAAGAGTGCGAGGGAGTTGACCAAAGGGCGCCGCCTGTTTCTGACCGACGGAGGTCTCCTCTGCCTCGGGCCGCGGCAGGTGGAGAGTGGCGACGAGATCTGGATCGTGCGCGGATCGCGGATTCCTCTGCTGCTTCGCAAGGCTGAGGAGTCGGGAGGAAGCTACGGCTTCATTGGGGAGACGTATGTGCATGGGGCCATGTACGGAGAGGCCGTGACCGAGGAAGTTGAGAAGCAGTTTGCGCCTGTGAGGCTGGTTTGATGGGGAGGGGGGGTTAGAAGGCGTCAAGTTGATGAGAGTTTCGCCACGTTACCGCACGAGATTAGGGGCCAGCAGTAACTGAGAACCAAGTCCTACCAGCGGGGAGTTCTAACTTCTCATCAAAGTGACTGCGACCCTAAAGACTCTGGTTCACCCATGGACCTAAGGGAGGGACTTGATAGGGAGATCGTATTCATCATACCCTCCAGCTATAACTATATAGCTACCTAGGTATTCCTAAATACGTCCCCTAGGATTAATGCTATTGAAGGCTCTATATACTTACAGTCGCTGCTGTTCATTCTCGTTTCTCGTCGTCGTCGTCGTCGTCCATCGTCGTTATCGTCGTAACTATTACTATGGAACAGCCAAGCCACGTTCGTGGTGTTAGATACTAGGGGAGGGTGTGATGAATAAGATCTCCTCCCACTTGATATATGAGAGTACATCGGAAGTCCCACGCAGGAAGCCGATGTCACAGCAACACATATAGCGAGGATTAGGAATGGCACGGGGACCAGACGGGCGCGAACAGCCTGCGGACATAGTTCCTGCTCGGATAGCGTCGAGTCGGCGACGGCAGCAGACCTTGAACCTGTCGCCATGACACCAGAAGTATGCCAGGGGCTACATCCGGAGGAAGCCGCCATTCAGCTTCTCCAGAGATAGTTGCTCGGACAGCGTTGAGAACTCGGTGATATCGGGCGGTGGCCTACGTCCGCGACCTCGAGCCAGTCGGCTCGACATCGTTCCTAATCATGACCTTGTCACAAGCCATCGCGATGTCGTCGTTCTCCTGAGCCGGGGTCTCAGCCTCTCGGATGGACTATCACAAAGAAGTTGAAGCGTCGGGGAAACAAGGGGGGTTTCCAACGGACGGGATGCCGTAACTCGACACCGAACCGCACGCCTCGCTTCAGCGTCCGCACGCTTGCGGTTAGGAATACGAGGCGTGCCGTCTCGCGTCACGACCTTTCCGGAGAAGGGTCCCGGGGGAGCGGGGCGGTGATGCAAGGGACCATGATAGAGGCCTAGGCAAGACTCGCCCGGGTCGCCAGCCGGTGCAGTAGTGCGGGAGAGTATGTCGGCAGGTCGGGTAGACGTGTCAACGGACGGTCAGGCAGAGACATCCCAGGACAAACAAAGGCAAAACGAGGGGAAACAAGATGTGGTTCCTGACCAGAAAGACAAATGTCTCAATCCTTTTCAAGATTTTCCCAACACCTTGCCAGCCTCCCCGGGATTCTGGCCCCTCAGGCTAGCGGCCTGTACCTCGCGGGTGTGTCTTGCGAAGGAATGTAGGGAGAAACAGTACGTTTCGCTACGACGCATTCAGGCCTCTCGCGCAAGTTCGAGTTAGACCCAGCGGGAGATGCGCAGACTGACTCTCGATGACCTGCCCGTTGGGGGCGGCAGCCCATCTTCGATTACACGCACTAGTCAGTTGAAACTGTACAGTTGGCGCGGGGGGGAACGACGCCCAGGAGGTCTCGCCAGTCCATACCATGGGACTTGAACGCTTACGGGAAGGCAAAGACAAGAAACGAGCTGTTGACGAGCTAGGCACACAGCGAGGTTAGCCCCATGGGTCGCGGATGGACATCAGAGCAAGCAGGCAACTCTGCCCCCAAGGTTGTCTTGCTAAAAATAAGCTTACCACATAAGCATGTGGTTCGCGATGTGTATGTTTTGATGATTTGCGACGCGTTACTTGCGCCTCTTGTACACAGAGCAAGGAAACTGCTACATAAGAGCCCGGCCGTCTGGGACAGGATGGAAAAGATTTGCAGTTCTATCACGCTTTCGTTCAAGAGAATAAACAAGGGAATAAATCAACACCAACAAAACAATGCAATACCCGGTAATGGCGCAAGCTGGTATGATGCGTAGACGACAAGCTGACATGTTGGACAGACTGACATCAACAGCCTCCTTACTGGAGTTGGGGCAGTCCATGACGATCAGTCAAACAACGCAGCACTGCAACTACCCCAGCCAGCTTCTCTGGAAAATGACTTGGAGCTCCTTGAGCTTGCCGCCATCGTCGAGCGGACACAGCCATCCGACACTGTCCGCAGGAGTGTCTGGGCTCGAGACGTCATGATCGTAGATGAAGAGTGCCATCACAGTAGACCGTCCGCCGCAGAAGGAGCCTGTCATCCCTGGATTGGGAGAACCAATCATCCGGATCTGCCGCACGACGTAAATCCCAGCATGAATAGCAGCGGGCCACACATGACACCAATCCAGTCCTGGCTCGAGGCGCCCATTGGCCGAGACCCCTTTCACAACATAGGAGAAGTAGTATCGCCGCAGTGTACCGTGGACACGGGCTATCCAGACGAGTGCGAGGAAGACAGAATCATCACGGCAGCGACTGCTGGAAGCGGGAAGGGCGAGGGGCCAACGGTAGACGGGGGTGGCGAGACCAGTCTAGCTCAGAAAGCCCAGCACTCGTAAATTGAATCAACGCTGTCTGTCTATAACGCGGGAACCGAAGACTCCAAAGGCTCTCTCCGAACCTCCCAGGCCAGCCAATCTGATCGCGTCGTCCTGAGTCGTTGTCAGTACTAATCACAAACCCAGAGACATCGGACAGGGTCACGTACGGCAGCAATCCCATCGAGTTGACCTTCCAGACGGCCAGTCCCAGCGCCACGAACTGCATGGCCACGTACGCGAGCTTGACCTGGAGCATCTTGGCCTTGTTGGTTTCCGACTCGAACCTCTCGAAGGCCTGGTTGACGGCCGTGAGACCGACCAGGGGGTTCTTGAAGGCCATGAAGACCATCATGATGCTGAAGATCTGGAGCGAGTTGCCGGACATGTACATCATGATGGCCGTCATGGGCAGGTTCTTGACGGGCGCGAGCGCCACCTCCCAGGCCTTCTTGACCTTCAACGTGTCCATCTCCTCGGGGGTCTGCTGCTTGCGCGGCTGCTGCTGCTGCACCTTCTGGTCCTTCTGCTTCTGCGCATAGCTGTTAGCGCGACTGTGCCTGTATTCAGACGTACGCGACGCATAAAACGGAGCTTACCTTGGAGCTAGAAGAGACCTGCGACGGGTAGCCGGGGGGGTCGGAGACGCCGGGGACCTTGGCCTTAGCAGCCGGCGGGGACTGCAGGTCGGAGACCCATCGCGGGACGGAGCCGTTGACCAGGGCCATCTTGAATTTATATCTTCTCGGTATCGGTCGGTCGGCGGAGGGAGCGTGCGATCGGTCGTGTGCGCGGACACGGATGTTGTTTGACGAATTGGACGAAAAGCCTTCAGTTTCTAGGAGGCGTTCGAATGACGACGGGCGCAGCGACCGAGACCACGACGTTGGAAGAAGGTCCCCACTAACCACTAAGCGGACCGGTTAAACTCAGGCAACGCGCGCAGGAGCTCCAGTGGGCTGGCGCGGTTGACAGCGGCTGACACAGCGCCTGGCTCGCTTACTTCTCTTATCGGAGTCCCGATAAGGCAGGGCACCCGCCGTCCGGGCGTCTCACTTCTGGGGGTTGAAGGTTTCCAATAAGCACCGTCGCCCGGACGCTAATAATGGCGCTCCACAGCGCGGAACGACGGGAGCTCAGGACCCAACGCTCAACTTTCCCCTTAAACAATCTTAGGGAAACGAAAACAGGCCGTCCGCGAGGAAGAAACACCGTCCACAACCACCTCCCCGATCGACGACGATCTCCACGCAGAGAGCGCCGAACACCCAACCCCTCGAGAAGTTGGCCGGAATCCTGATCGAACGCACCGCACGACGAGACGGAACGAATCACTTATCACACAATAATTCCTTCGATTGGCCGCCCGCGGAACGACCCCCGGCCCCGACGACGCATGTGACATCCCTCGCTGTTGTGCCTTTTCTGCACCCCTCCCACCCCTTCCAAGACACCAAGTCCGTCCAGCATCGACGCAGAGCGAACTGCGGCCTCCCGCCAGTTCCTTTTTCTCCTCCTTCTCCTCTCGCGGCCCATCCCTCCCATTGGGTGGCTTGGCCTAGGCGCTACCCCCCCGGGGAAAGCAAACAAGTTCGACGACACCTCCCTCTGCACCGCATCGCTGCTGGGCGTGAGGGGTCTGTGGTGTTATCGGCCACCACCGCGCGCGATCGAAGCACCCGCCAAAGCTTGTTGGAGGCCTGTCCAGAAGGGGGGAATCTGTCTGAGATTCGCGCTACAGACCACCACACCGACCGCGGGGTCTCGTACAAGAGGAGGACGTCGTCACCATGTCGGCCGCACAGAGCGGAGGAGACTCCAAGTTGTTTGCCAGGGTAAGCCTCCTCTCCTGTCTCTGGTTTCTGTCGTGTGCCTGTTGGCGCGTTCCCTGTTGTCGGCCACCATCGCGCAGCTGGACGTTGTCCAACTCGTGATACACCTGCATATATTGCATTCGGACCCCTGTTTCTATTTGCAAGACAACCTGGCCTCTCGGTCTGTGGACGTCCACGCATGCTTGCGCGCCCTGCCGAGCGCTGCCAGCCTTGTTGCACCCCGCGGTGCCGAGGTGCTGTTCTCAGCTCTCCTGCGCGTGTCGACTGCGAACCCTCAAACCCTCCCTCCCTCCCTCAACAAGCACCACCTGAAGCTCTGTTTTTGAATTCTCCCCTATGCGCCAGCCACCATGTTCATGGCATACGTGCCCCCGCCGGCCTACTTCCCCAGGCAACTAACGACCTCAAAGGGCAAGGTAGCCGAGCTGCGGCTCGAGCTTAACAGCGGCGGCAAGAAGGACAAGAACAATGCGAACAAGAAGATCGCCCTCAAGAAGATCGTCGCCAACATGACCATGAGCAACAACGACATGGTCGCCCTGTTCCCCGACATCATCGGCTGCATGCACATCCAGAGCTTGGAGATCAAGAAGATGTAACGACACCCCGAATACCGGCGAAGGCAAAGGGCAAGCGTTGACGAGCGGCTTAGGTGTTTCCTGTTCTTGGTCAACTACGCCAGGATGCGCCCTGAAATAGCAGTTCAGGCCATTCCGGTGCTGGAGCAGGCAAGTGGCATAAACTCGCCGTCGTAGATGGAGACAGCCGGCTGACTCTGGTTCAGGACATGGAAGACAGCAACCCCCTCGTCAGGGCGCTCGCCCTCCGGACCATGTCCTACATCCACGTTCGCGAATTCGTCGAGGCGACCGTCCCTCTGGTTAAGCACATGCTGAAGGACGCGGACCCATACGTGAGGAAAACGGCGGCGTTCTGCGTCGCGAAGCTCTACGACCACGACCGACGCATGGTGGAGGGTTCCGATCTGATCGACAGGCTTAACACTCTGCTCAGGGACGACAACCCCACCGTGGTCGCCAGCGCCCTGGCATCGTTGATGGATATCTGGGAGCGCAGCGACGCCATCAAGCTCACTATCGACTACAGCAACGCTTCCAAGATGGTGGCTATCCTCCCGGACTGCTCAGAGTGAGTCGTTTTGCCGAGTCCACTCATAAAAGCACGGTGCTGACTTGGGAACTAGATGGGGCCAGACATACATCCTCGAGGCGCTCATGTCGTACGTCCCCCAGGAGTCGTCAGAGGCTCTGCTCCTCGCCGAGCGCATATCGCCGCGCCTCTCGCACTCTAACTCGGCTGTCGTCCTCACCTGCATCCGCGTCATCTTGTATCTCATGAACTACATCGCGGACCAGAGGCAGATCACGGTCTTGTGCAAGAAGCTCTCCCCGCCGCTCGTCACCCTCCTCGCAAAGGGGCCTGAGGTGCAGTACCTCGCCCTGAGGAACGCGCTGCTGATCCTGCAGCGCCGGCCCGAGGTCCTGCGCAACGACATCCGCGTCTTCTTCTGCAAGTACAACGACCCCATTTACGTCAAGGTGACGAAGCTGGAGCTCATCTTCATGCTGGCCAACGAAAACAACATCGACGAAGTCCTCATCGAACTTAGAGAGTACGCGACCGAGATCGACGTCCACTTCGTGCGCAAGGCCGTGCGCGCCATCGGCAAGCTCGCCATCAAGATCGAGCCCGCGGCGCGGCAGTGTATCAACCTGCTGCTCGAGCTGGTCGCAACAAAGGTCACGTACATCGTGCAGGAGGCTACGGTCGTTATTAGGAACATCTTCCGCAAGTACCCGAACCAGTACGAGTCCATCATCGGCACGCTCTGCGAGCACCTCGACTCCCTGGACGAGCCCGAGGCCAAGGCCGCCATGGTCTGGGTCATCGGCCAGTACGCCGACAGGATAGAGAACAGCGAAGCGCTCCTCGAGGACTTTTTGTACTCTTTCGCCGAGGAGCCCGTCGAGGTGCAGCTGGCGCTGCTCACCGCCACCGTCAAGCTGTTCATCCAGCGCCCGACCAAGGGCCAGGAGCTCGTCCCCCGCGTGCTCAAGTGGGCCACCGAGGAGACGGACAACCCGGACCTCCGCGACCGCGCCTACATGTACTGGCGCCTCCTCTCGACCGACATGAACGCGGCCAAGAAGGTCGTCATGGGCGAGAAGCCCGCCATCACGGCCGAGTCGGAGCGCCTCGACCCCGCGACCCTCGAGGAGATGTGCCTCAACGTCGGCACCCTCGCGACGGTGTACCTGAAGCCCGTGCAGACCGTGTTCCGCTCCGCCCGCCCGCGGAAGCTCCTCGAGTCGCCCGCGCTGCAGAAGCACCTCCTCCCGACGTCCATCGAGAACCAGAAGAGCCTCAGCATGCTGGGCATGGGCGGGCAGGCGCAGGACATCAGCGTCCACGGCCAGCACATGGCGGCAGCGGCGGCCGCCGGCGCGGGCGGAGTGGCCGGGGCCAACGGGAACCTCGCGCAGGCCGTCAGCGACGCGGACGCGTACTTCTCCAGCATCGGCCCGCAGCAGATGGCGGCGATGCGCATCGACCAGGGCGACGCCTTCGGCGACACGTCGGGCTACGAGACGGGCTACGTCGTCAACCAGCACGCGCCGCAGCAGGTGGTGCAGCCGGCGCAGGGCAACAACGGGGATCTTCTCGTGCTGTGAAGCAGTAGTCTATAAGGGGCCTGGCCGGGTCCTCCTCCCCCTTTTTACACACACACACACACAAGTACTTATACTACGCGGGGGGGCTAGGATATATAGTGAGCATAAAGTACGATAATGCGGGAGTTTGCTTGTAGACTATTACATGATATCCTCGTAATGGAAGAAGAAGAATGTTTTGACTGCTTGTCGAGTCTACCTTATTGCATGCCATACACAGTTTTTCTGTACCTTCACCTTATTCTATACCCATCCTCACTACCCACTCGTCACACGCAATGTCTCAAGGTTAAGTTTATCCGTCTTGCAGAGAAGCACGAATTGTTAAAGTCAATAGAATTACCGAAGACATCAATTGAACTTGTTACCCGCGAGTGCAAGGTTTTCTCCTGCAGACTAGCGCCGGCCGAAGAGGGATGGATGGGAGAGAAAAGAGAAAGGGAAGTTCAGACAAAGGAAAAAGAAAGTAGTACAGATCTCTACGCTAGCGGGGCGCAAGTCATTCCTTGAAAGGCAGCGGGCCGCAGGAAGTCTAAAATCGAAGTAGTTCAAGATTTGGCTCAGACTAGTGGTAGTGATGGTGTTGATGGAGTGCTGGTATTTAGAGAGATATCGGCCAAGGAGCGACCGGGCAAAGTGTCGACGGCGCCAGGGACAAGCTGGAAGAGCATCCGTCTCTCAACAAGAAGCCGAGGGTTAATACTTACATGCCTCTTCTTTCGACCTTCTACGCGACTCGGCAATGCAGGCAATCTGACAGGTTGGGGGCCAGGTGAGACTCGACTCGGGCGCCGCGTGCTCACAAACGAGACCGGGCTTGCGGGGGCTTAGGCCCGGACTCTAGGCTTGGCGCGATCTGGGCGGATTCTTTCACCTCTCTTTCGTTGGCAAACCGGTGGGGACTTGTGTTCTTGTGATGGCGCAGTGTCTTTTGCACCCCGCGGCTCTGAATCCTCCAGTCACTTGCGGAGCGCAGCGAAACGAGAGACCGTGTGTATGGTTTGGGCCGTTTTCCAGAAGTTTATTCCTTGAAATCTGTTTGTTGGTACGGGGCGGAAAGTTTGGGGCCCTGGCCGCCCTCCAGGGTGAGCTGTGGATGTGGAGTTGTATCATCTCTCGCACCCCATGTTAGCTGAGTGCATGCGAATACCAGTATTCGCATCCTGCTGAACGCCAGCCTATCTGTCGTCCAAAGTGTTCACGTTATCGACGACGGCAACCAGGGCGAGGTCAACCAAGATCTAAAGAGGCAGGAGGCCCAGGATGTGTGCACTATGGAAAGGGCGCCTTTCCCTCTTCTGAAGTTCGTACTTTGGTGTGTGTGTGTGCGTGCTGGAAACAAGCAACGATGACAGGTGACTGGCTCGCGGGCTCTAGCTGGATGGGCTGACTGGCTGGAACTCGGACGCCGTTTCCGCTGGAGCCGGAGATGAGGCTAGTTCAACCGGCGGCGTGGCCAGGCCGGGTCTGGGTTATCTAGATCTGGATGCGGTAGATCGAGGCTTCTCTAATACGTCGCGTTTCTCTCTCTCTTTCCCTCTTTTAATCGGGCGTGCTCAGTCATGGCTGCAGTCTGTTCTCTTTTCTCTCTCCGCCTCCTTTGCATGCCATGTCGCTGTCAGGCATCGATCCGAGGTATGTTGGCGTGACAAGAACCGGTGTTTCTCTGAAGATTCTGGGGAATAATCGCCACAAAAAAGAAAGGCTCTCTTGCTTGGCCTGGAGATTGACACATGTAAGAACACGAGGACTGAGCGCGGTTCCCTTGCCGTCGTCTGGCGCAGCCAGGACAGCCGTGCAGCATCAGCAGCAGCATCAGCGGCGGCGGCGGCGGCGGTGTAGCGACCTGAGACTTTTGGTTGGCCTCTCGAGTTGGGGCCATACTCGGAGTGCCATCATATGCCTCACCGTCTTGACCTTGTCCCATGTTCAGAAACGGAGACTGACGCCAGGAAGAAACAAAGCAATGACGCCCCTGCTTTTCGTAGTGATCCTGCTGAGGGAGACGTCAGTGTCCTGAGCCGGGCCCGCAAGCCGGCCTTTCCCTGGAGAGAACGACGAGGATTCGAGTCGAGAACGCCGAGACGATCAAGCGCAGGACGTGCGTGGCCTCCGGATGAGATGAGCGAGCGCGGTGCCTGGCAAAGGCAATTATACCTCGGGCTGGCTGGGCAGTAGTCGCATAGGCCATAGTATAGACAGACAGACAGCCAGCCACCCGACCGATGCCTGTCCTTGACTTGCAGTTGCGCTTCTTGCCGTGCCATTCAATCCTTCCCCCCTCCTTCCATCCATCCAAGCAGCGAGGGCATCATACAGTGCGTGCGGTTGAAATGTGTCATATCTGAGATGATAAGGTACCGAGCGGCGATAGCGGGGGAGGGGACACCACTCCATGCTGCCTTATCCGAATCTCGGTCACCTCACCCTCCTCGTCTCTTCACACCTGCTGTGAGCCGCTGTCTTGTTCGTGCCTGGGGACGGCGCCGTGGACGGCGTAGATAGGTTGTTAGTGCTGGCTCTACCCCACCTTGCCACTTTGTTGCCAGGGCGCTAGCCTTGACCGAGTTTAGCGAGGGAAATACAGCGTGAGGTCATGCCATTGGGACCTGGGGTTGCGGTGAGAAGTCAGTCGGAAGCGAGGTGGTTTTTTGGCACCCTCTTCTCGGAGGCAGGGCGACGTTGTGGAAGCACGCGATTCGATGTTGAGAGGGGAAAATCGGCAGGCCATCTGGAAAAGGAGGGGAGAAAGGGAGGGGAGAGGGAGCCTGGAGGGGAGCCAAGAAGCGTGGTTGCGTGGACTGGGGAAGAATCGAGGATGGAGGCAAGGAGGATCGAGGAAGGGAGCAGCCCACTGAGGGAGAGGGTTGGATGGCGGCCCATGGGGGAGGAGCACCCTGCTCATTAGTGCTGCAGCACCTGCACCTACCTGCACCTGCACCCGCACCTGCACCGGTGACCTGCACCGGCCCCGTCCTGCCCTCCGCGCTGCCCTGTACCTACTGTACAGCCCGGGCAGTACCCAGGTGGGTGAGTACCTGAACAGGTACCCAGGTACTTTCCCCTACAGTGTAGGCACTTGCCTTGGGCCGGGCAGAGTGGATCCTCTCGTTCTTTCCCTCCTTCCCGCGAAAGGGAACCAGCGGTTTCCCTCCCGTCCGTTCCCTCGGAAAGCACGAATGAGTCGGCGAGCAGCGGCTTTGCGCGGGCCTTCCTCAAAAGGACAAATACTTCGCGGAAAGTATTGCGGCCATCCCGGACCCTGTGCCTGAGAAAAGGGACCCTTGGGGAAAGAGCGAGAGGGAGAGCCGGATACCTTCCTAACCTAATATCATGTACCTAACCTAATATCATGTACGGATACAGAATGGAGGAAAAGGAAAGGGGTCATTGGGAGCAGCACTTGCCATGGAAAACAACAAAAACAAAAAAAAACCGAACGGCTGACGTCTTTCGCGCGTATTCCCCCTCTATGGCTTCGGTGTACATGTAATGAGGTACCTTATCGCAGACCGTACCCGTACTCTGTACCTACCTACCTATAGGTGCAGCTACACTACTGCACCCATCGCCAGCCTCGTTACTCCGCGGCCAGCCATCGTACTCTTCGTCTCACTCTCACATTGGCCAGATCAAAAGCTCTCACTGTCTGTCAGGACTGCGACCGAGTAATAATTAGAACCCAGGCCCCGGGAAGTAAGTAAGCTAGCAATAGTAAACATATCGCATCGCATCAGCCCGTGATACCGGACGTTCCCACCCCCCTTGACCGCTCGCAGCCATCACTCGGCGCCCCTTCGCTGCCGGTATCCGTCTTCTCCTGAGGAGTTCACTACCTCCACAATCAGGAGCACCACCGCCGCCATCGCCGTGGCCGCCGCCGCTTCTGTGGTCCTGCATGGCCCTGTCTCAATCGGTCTTGTTATACTCGCTGCTGCTGTCGTAGGAAAGAAAGGTTCAGGGACAGGAAGGGCTGTACAACCTGACAGATCCGCGGGAAGACGTCCTCGACTGCCACCTCATCGCTGCATCATTCTGCCCTGCACCGCTCTCCCCACCGCCCGGGGCGCCCTCCCTGTCCTTGACTCCTGTCCCGTAACCCGTACGCTGCTCTGCCCTGCAGTGCCCCCCAGCTGGGCCTTCCCCAGCCCAGCAAAACGGACTTGCTGCCGAGCCCGTCCTGTGCTCCCCTCCCAGCAAACAGCGCCCAGCCCAGTCCCGGGTCGACTCCACCACCTACTAATTGAGCACCTGCCACCAGCACCAAGCGCAGCACGTCCAGTCAATCTCTCCAATTCGCGGTTCCTTCCCCCGTGCCCAAGGTAGCGTCGGGTACCTCAACTTCCCCTTCTTTTTTCCCTCACCTCTCCGGCTACACCTTACTACTAGACCGTAGCTACACTGTTACTATTCTGCCTCTTTACACTATCCGTACACTCCACGGACTGGGCTGGTTTGGACCGTACCTACCGGATAACTCACCCTACACTGATCGATGCACTGGTGTTCTATACATCGCACTGGAAGCTACCTCAAGTCTTGACACCACCCTTTATCAGCCACTACCTACTTACCCACCACCACCACCCATAACCCCCAATCCTGGCAACTGGCACAATACAGCCTCGCCGCCAACGCCAACTAGGCTGTCAACCAGATGACTGTCTACCCGTCGACATGCTGTCATTCCCTCTTACCTCAACACTACTTTTTCGCGAACACTAATTCCCCTTCGGCATTTTATCTCCTTTCGCGCAGCCTGCCGCATCGTACAGAGCAATTGCGTCGTTATCCAGCACACCGCCGGAGTCGTATTCTGCACAAGAGGCGCTCCGTTGCGCTCTGCTCCTCGCTTCTCGTCAACACGCCGCATCCGCAATACCGTGATACCAAACCATCAACACAAACATGGCCGGCGACCAAGCGCCATCTAAGGACGGCGACGCCTCGTTGGCCGAACATAAAGATGCCGTTCCCATGACGACTCTGCCCCAGACCTCATCCTCCACCGACGCCATTCTGCAACGGCAAACACATTGGCGAAGACATGCCACATCCACCGAAGAGATCTGGCGCTGCAGAAGCCGATTCTGCTGCCCCGACTACGACTGTGACCGATTCTGCCGCTGCCTCCGATTCAATCGAGCCCTCGACCAAGGGAAAGGAGAAGGAGCCCCAGTCTGCTGCTAAGAGCCAAGACGACTCCTTGGCTATTGGCCCCTCTGTAGACGAGGTGCAGCCCGTCACTGTCTCCCCGACCGATGGTCCCGTCTGCAACATCACCCTGCTGTTGACCACTGGCGCGAGGCACCCGTATAAACTCGACGAGAAGTACCTGACCAAGAGAAATGTGACTGTGCCGGGATTGACGGAGGCCGGAAAGAAGGACCCTTTCACCATCAGTGTCTACACATTGAAAGAGCTCATTCTGCGGGAGTGGCGTGAAGAGTGGGATGCCAAACCGTCAAGCCCCAGCAGCATACGCTTGATTCATTTCGGAAAGCTCCTTGATGACAAGGACCAACTCAAGCGTAAGTACAGTCAGCAACCAACAACACAAACTGACACTGACACATTCGCCCATAGAGTACCATTTCAGCGCCGAGGCCGCAAATGTCGTTCATATGACGGTCCGCCCTGCCGACATCGTCGAAGAAGAAGAGCCCAAGGGGGGCAATAAGTCTGCCTCTGGTGGTAGGAGCAACCGAGAAGGCGGCGGCGGATACTGTATCATATTATGATTGCTGATAAGAAAACCAATTGGCTTTGGCGTGGACGACGTCGTATTTAAGGTCATTCCTATCGACAGGACGAGATGCATGGACAGCAGAAGGTGGGAACGAAGGATCCGGTGGTTCGACCCGCGCCTAGGTGTCCTGCGCCGTACACAACGATATGAGCGAGGCCTGGCCGGGGGTGCAGACAACCAATGCATGCATTTCCAGATGTGCCCGCCACAGGCCGGCTGGTCTGGCGAGGCTTTCGGTTTCGGGTTGGGTGTTTTTAGGGTTTCCTCCTTTTCTGTTGCGGGTATCTTCCTGCATGTCTACGACACCCCGCCTGAAGCGTAAACCCCACAAAGCGAGGCGGGGGGGGGGGGGGTCTCTTGTATCATAGCTGTGTATTTTTTATTCATCTTGTCGTTGTCATGTTTGCTCTCACGCCCGTCCATGGGTGTCTTGTCCATAGGATAGTAGGTAGAACGCATTCTGTTCCCTGTTACCGGGCTCTAGCAATCCTCTATGGTTCTTGGCTTCTCCCAGCCGCGCCCTGTGAAAATCATAGCGCGTGTCGTAGTGATATTACATTCCGTATGGTCCCCCCCTCTCCCATGTCTCTATTCCCTTCATCCCGCGAGACTTCCTGCCTCTCCACGCCAAATCTCAGATCTTGAGCTTCCTCTCCATTTCGTCGTGCATGCCGACGATGCCGACGCTCTCGTCGCCGGTGTAAAGACTGTCTCCCAGGTGACGCTGGCGTCCTTGCGCGGAGGATCTCCTCGTGCAGGCTGGGCTGCTGGCCGCCGAGGGCGAGGGGCCGCCACTCGCCGTCGCGGGTGACCTTGAGCTCCATCTGGCGGCGGATGGGCTCCGCGAGGCCGAAGGTGCGGCGGAGCGTCTCCATGCGGAGCCCCTCCTGCGTGGCCTCCCAGTTCTTGAGGCGGGCCTCGAGGGGGTGGGCGCTCGAGGGGACGTTGTTCTTGGCGTCGAGGGCGGTCTGGCCGACGCCCGCGCGGAGGGTGTCGTGGACGCCGGGCGCCGAGGGAGCGTTGGCGCCGGCGGCGAAGGTCGTGCTGTGGTTCGAGGCGGGGACGATTCGCAGCTGCGGGAGGAGGAATGTGTCAGTTGTTGCTTGTTCTCTCTGGTGGTGGATTGATGATGGGGTCGTTTGGGGGTTCGACATACCGACATGTTGGGCTTCTGTGTCTGGGTTGTTTTGGAGAACGTGTGTGTGGTTTCGGTGGTGGTGAGGGGAGTGATTCGTCGTTGGAGGTCGGTGATACAGCTGGATACGTTCGACGATGATATTGGGGGAGCTTGCGCGCTACGGTGATGTGCCTGGAGCTTGCCTTGGCGGGCCCCCGGGCTGCGGTTGCGTTACGTTGCCTGGGATTGGTCGTGCTTAGATAAGATAGAAGCACGTGACGTCCCAGGCTGAAGTGCAGGCGCGCGGCGGTCGACGACCCCTGTCGCGGTTTCCCGTTCCACGTCTCCGGCCGGTGCGGAGCAAAAGATGGTGGGACCGTACTGGTGGGGGCGCGATGACGGATGAGCTCTCTCAGAGACCGAGATCGCTCGCTCGCTGTTACGTTACCCAAAAAAGAAGTCCGGGGAAAGCTTGCCCTGGGTCCCCCCAGAACACTGACTGTCCTTGGAGTCACGATGTGAACGGGCGAACTTCGCACCATTCCTCTTTTCTGCAACAATTGTACTAGATTTTCATTTTCATAGACTAGACGACACTCAATTGAGCCCTCCGACGGCTCCGCACATCACAATGCGGTTCCCGACCCGTTCCTCGACCGCCCCGATCCTGCGCATCGCGAACGGCACCTTTTACCGCCGTTTTACCGCCGGCACCCCAACGCGCACTCGACGCAGCCGAACCCGCCGCTCTTCAGCGACCTGACCTTCGAGCTCCCCTCGGCGGAGGAAGGGCCCAAGAAGCACTGGTGCATCGTCGGCCCCTCGCTCTCGGGCAAGACGACGCTGCTGCAGGTCCTGCGGGGCCAGCACCTCGCGATCCCGCCGACGTCGCGGTCGTACCCCTACCTCTCGAGCGCCGGCGCCGACCTGCCCCCGCGGCTGCGCAGCTCGAGCCGCGCGATACAGTACGTCGGCTTCGACGGCGAGCAGGGCGGCGCCGCGGGCGGGCACACGACGAGCGCGTACCTCGCCGCGCGGTACGAGTCGCGCAGGGAGAACACGGACTTCTCGCTGCGGGACTACCTGCTGGGCAACACGGAGCTGAACACGCTGGAGAGGGAGATCAAGGTGGAGAACGAGGGCGGGCCGGTGCCGCGGGAGCTGCTGGAGAGGGTCGTGAGGGACCTGAGGCTCGAAGCGCTGCTGGACCTGCCCGTGGCGTTCCTGAGCAACGGGCAGGGGCGGCGGGCGCGCATCGCGAGGGCGCTGCTGACGACGCCCGAGGTGCTGCTGCTGGACGAGCCGTTCATGGGGCTGGACCCGCCGACCGTCGCGTCGCTGAGCCCGCTGCTGCAGAGCCTTGCGGAGAGGCAGAGCCCGAGGCTGGTGCTCAGCGTGAGGCCGCAGGACCCCCTGCCGGACTGGATCACGCATCTGGTTTACCTGCGCAGCGACTGCCAGATCGCATCGATGGGTCCGAAGGATGTCGTGCTCGAGGGCCTGAGGAAATACGTTAGGGGCGTGTGGAAGGGCGGGCTGCTGGAGGACGAGAAGCTGCCGGTGCACTCGCTCGTGGAGATGGGCAGGACGCTGACCGCGAAGGGGGTACAAGGCGATGGACTGGTCGACCCGAAGGAGAGGGGCGAGCATGTTGTCGATTCGGCAACCCAGGATGCGTCTGCCTCCGAGATCCCCGTTGGCGAGCCTCTTATCGAGATGGACGGATGCCAAGTACGATACGGCAGCAAGGTTGCACTCGGAAATTGGTCTCAAGATACACCGTCTGGGCCCAAGGATGGTCTCATCTGGACGGTGAGGAGAGGCGAGCGTTGGGGAGTCTTTGGTCCGAACGGGTCCGGCAAGACAACGGTCGTCTCCCTACTGTGCTCCGATCACCCCCAGACATACTCGCTGCCCATCAAGCTGTTCGGCCGCAGCAGGCTGCCGGAGCCAGGCTCGGGTCAGCGGCCTCTCACGTTCTGGGACATTCAATCACGGATTGGACACTCTAGCCCCGAGGTTCACCAGCACATGCCGCGCAGCCTGACGGTCAGGCAAGTCCTGGAGAACGCGTGGGCGGACACATTCAAGGGCATCCCCAACCTGGACGACGAGGCCCGCGGCAAGGTCGAGGCGACGCTGCGCTGGTTCGCCCCCGAGCTCGACCCGGGCCACCGCAACGCCTCGGGCGACGGCAGCCTCTCCTGGGCCGACGACCACCTCTTCGGCCGGCTGTCCTTCAGCGCGCAGCGCATCGCGCTGCTCCTCCGGGCCGTGATCAAGAACCCGGACGTGGTGGTGCTGGACGAGGCCTTCAGCGGCATGGACGACGCGGTCCGCGACAAGTGCATGCTCTTCCTGGCGCGCGGCGAGGAGAAGACGTACGCCGGCGAGCGGGTCGTCGACAGCGAGGTCGCCAGGGCCGGGCGGGTCAGGGTCCGCGGGCTCTCGGAGGACCAGGCGCTCATCTGCATCAGCCACATCAAGGAGGAGGTGCCGGACTGCGTGCGGGAGTGGATCTGCCTGCCCGAGGCGAACGAGGGGCTTCCGGCGCGGTTCGGGCGGTTCGACGGGCCGCTGAGGACGGACGAGAAGCGGTGGAGGGCGCTTTGGGGGGTCTGATGCCTGTTGTTTGGAGTGTGCTCTGTAGACATTAGAGGGGACGGGTTATGTGGGTTAGGAAAAGGAGATCTTATTCATCACCCCCTTACAATAGACGACGACGACGATAACGGACGAAGACGGACAATAACAAGGACGACGAGAGACAACAACGACGACGACAAGAGACAACAATAAGCCAACATAGCCCTTAACTTAGGGACGCCGTCACCTAGTTGTGGCTAGAGGGGGTGTCGGATAGAGGAGGGGTTGATAAATAAGTCTCCCATAGGAAAAAGAGGGCATCCGGTGGGTGTCCAGCCTTGTGGGTGTTGTTTACATAGATCCATGTGTATGGGGTATTCTGCGCATTAGAGTAGTAGATGTGCTCTGCACCTCATCACGCAAGACACACGAGGAGAAGAGGGGCATGTTTGTTTGTCCGTCGTGCAATGGCCACGTTGTGCCCCAGGTTCGGGTTGGTAAAGTTGACAGGCGGAGCTCGAGGAGACGACAGGCCGGTGCATCGTCATGCGGTGAAGGGTGGTGGTCCACCTGTTGATCTGCTCCAAGCTCCATGTTTATGTTGGCTCCGACTGTTTTGGAACCCATGGAGAGCTTGGAGGCTCTCCCAGGTTCAGTACCTGGAGTCAGGTACAGTACGTACCGGGGCAGCACGTTTTGCCTGCTGCATAGCAGTTGGCGGGCGCTAAAAATGCCCGCGTAGCGGTTCCACAGACCCGCCTTTAGCGGCCAGGAACAAGGTACCTGGAGTGGTACAGCGCACGACTGCCACACCAACGCGATCCGGTTGCCGTGCCAACAGCGCTGAACTGCCCGATCCGCCCTGTTGCCCCTCGACACTCGCGGATGCGCAGGAAGGCGCACTTCTTTGGTGGTCGACCGCATAGGTACCTGTGCCATCCCTCCTGCCCCCAGTTCTTTCCTGCGCAAGCCTGGCTGCCTCTTAACTACCCATTCCTTCTCACATCGCCAACATCCAATTCAGAAGCTGGTTAGGTCTGGTTTCCCATCGCCATTGAAAGTCAGTCTGCCACTCAAAAGGTGGCCGACTTACACTGAGTTTCGACGAAAACAAGTCACCTTCACAGACACCATCCCTCGACGCTTTCTGCCAAGACTGCAGTCTACTTTCAAGAGATCTCCATCGCGGCGCCGGGCCCCGTTGTGAGCAGAAACAAAACGTCATCTCTCCGGCACCCTTCACGAGACATCCTCCCACAACCTCAAGCCATATCGACGCCCTCGACCATTCGGGGCGCGACACTCGACGAGACAGAAAGATGGACCGCTCGAGACCCCCCGACTACAGCCTCCCGCCGTACGATGACCGCGACGACGACACCCCGACGGGTCGCTCGAACAACCCCGCCGCCATCCGACTGTTGACTTCGGTGGAGGAGCCAGTTCACAGCCGACCAGCGTATGTAGCTCACCATCATCAGCAGCCGTCTTCGCAACTCAATGCTTCTTCTTCTGCTACTTCTGCGTCTACCTGCTTTTCTTCGGCGAATTCTCCTTCTCGTCCCTTCTTCTTCGCGCCAACAGCAGCACAAGACGCCCGAGTCGTCGCCCAACCTCTTTCCACGCCCGCTCTCGCTGCGCCGGAAGAAGTCGGACGGAGCAGACCCGGTGATCTCGACGCCTGACCATCTCAACACGCTGCGACAGCAGGAGGAGGCCCTCCCCGCGACCGTCTCTCCTCCAGAGCCTCGCGTGAAAGTGGTCGACTTTGCCGCCCCTCAGCATCACTTCGGGCCGACGCGCTCCGCTACTGTCGAGTTGCAGAAGAAGAGACGCTCAGCCCAGCTCAGGGACGCGCAGGTCCGGGACAGTCTCCCGACCATTCCAGAAGGCCTCTCGCCGCGAAGGCAGGCCATGCGCAAATCCTCCAGCTGCCCCGTCGCCCCCTTGTCTGACGAGTCCAACTCAAGTTCAAGCAAAAGCTCACACGCAGATGATTCTAGACCCCCGATCTTCGAGACAATCGTACGCTTCGTCAATCTTTTCCGACCGCTCGTCCATCAGAGACCCGCCCAGCATGCCGCCGCCCGATTCACCTATGTTCCCTTCCAGGGCCGCGACTACGCCCGCGGTACGAGCGCACTTGCAGTACAAGTACGGGGGCGGCTATGCCTACGAGTATCAAGGGACGGTCGCTCGTCGCCCACTCGTACCTACAGCCCGTCTCGACTTTCGCCTTCTCGACTTTCGTCCGACTTCACGAGGCCGCCACCGTCTGGCGCCTGCAGGCCCTCCGGCCCTCGCGGCAGCCCGAGACCCGGCACCCCGTCCTCGAGGTATGGCGGAAGCCCGAGACGGCCACTGCCCCCCGCGCCGCTCTTCTCTACCGGAGCGAACCGCAACTCTGCCGCCTTTACCGACGACATTACCGTGTCAATTCCTCTGCACGACGGCGATGACGTCTTTGGTCCGGAGACCGATATCAGCGAGAGTCGTCCCATGAGGGAATCGTACGTGTCGCAAGATCAAGTCACCCTTAGCGAGGAAGAGCTTGAGACGGACATTAGCGATAAGTTCGAGCACTACGGACCGGCCCCAGACGGCAAGCAGGAGCGCAGAGGTGTTCGCGCGCCGCAGGTGTCCAAGAAGGAGGTGCAGCTCATCAACGGAGAGCTCGTCCTCGAGTGCAAGATCCCCACCATCCTCTACAGCTTTCTGCCCCGCCGCGACGAGGTCGAGTTCACCCACATGAGATACACCGCCGTCACCTGCGACCCCGACGACTTCGTCGAGCGCGGAGTACAAGCTGCGCCAGTGCATCAGCAGAACGGCCCGCGAGACGAGGCTGTTCATCACCGTCACCATGTACAACGAGAACGAGTTTGACTTCACAGGGTGATGTATACCGTCATGAAGAACATCTCTCACTTCTGCTCGCGTTGATTCCCGCCGTGGGGCGACCAGGGATGGCAGAAGATTGTGGTGTGTATCGTCTCCGACGGACGAGAGAAGATCCACCCGCGCACCCTCGACGCTCTGGCAGCCATGGGTGTCTACCAACACGGCATCGCCAAAAACTACGTCAACCAGAAGGCAGTCCAGGTAAGCTTCATGCCTATATGCTTCCAGCATTCATCTTTACTGACCGAGCAAGGCGCACGTATACGAATATACTACGCAGGTCTCGCTCGACTCGGATCTCAAATTCAAGGGCGCTGAGAAGGGCATCGTCCCTATGGGCTCGATTTTTCTGTTTGAAGGAGAAGAACCAGAGGAAGCTCAACTCCCACCGCTGGTTCTTCAACGCCTTTGGAAAGGCGCTCAACCCCAACGTCTGCATCCTGCTCGACGTTGGTACGAGACCCGGTGGCACGTCGCTCTACCATCTCTGGAAGGCTTTCGACAACGACTCCAACGTCGCTGGTGCCTGTGGTGAGATCAAGGCCATGAAGGGCCGTTTGGGACAGCTTTGCTGAACCCACTCGTTGCCTCGCAAAATTTTGAGTACAAGATGTCCATCCTCGACAAGCCTCTCGAGTCCATCTTGGTTACATCACCGTGTTGCCCGGTGCGTTGAGTGCCTACCGCTGCCACGCTCACCGACGACGAAACGGGCCACGGCCCCCTCGATCAGTACTTCAAGGGAGAAACGCTTCACGGACAGCATGCAGACGTGTTCACTGCCAACATGTACCTCGCCGAGGATCGTATTCTCTGCTGGGAGCTTGTGGCTAAACGAGGCGAGAGCTGGGTGTTGAAGTACGTCAAGGGATGCCACGGCGAGACAGACGTGCCGCCCAGGTAAAGTCATTCTCTCCTCTGACTCTTAAAACTAATAACAGACGCTACAGACACTGTGCCCGAGTTCATCTCGCAGCGACGTCGTTGGCTCAATGGTGCCTTCTTCGCCGCCGTGTACTCGCTCGTCCACTTCAAGCAGATCTGGTCGACGGATCATACCATCGCCCGCAAGATCCTCCTGCACATCGAATTCGTCTACCAGTTCCTCCAGCTCATGTTCACCTACTTCTCTCTGGCAAACTTCTACCTCACCTTCTACTTCGTGGTGGGCGGTCTCGCCGACCCCACGGTGGATCCCTTCGGTCACAACGTTGGTCTCTACATCTTCACGGTTCTTCGGTACACCTGCGTGCTCTCATATGCGCGCAGTTTATCCTGTCGCTGAGCGATCGATACGCGGGTGCCAAGAAACTCTATGCGTTCCGAGCTATGCGTCGTCTACATTATCATCGTAACGTACCTGACAGCACGACATTCTTCATCGTGGTGCGTCAATTCAAGGAGAAAGACAACCCGGAGATCCACATGGGCGCAAACGTCTTCACCAACTTCATCGTCTCGTTCCTGTCGACCGTCGGTCTCTACTTCTTCATGTCGTTCCTGTACCTCGACCCGTGGCACATGTTCACCAGTTCTGCGCAGTACTTCATGCTGCTGCCGGCCTACATCTGCACCCTGCAGGTGTACGCCTTCTGCAACACGGCATCGTGGGGAACCCGGGGAGACAACGTCATCAAGACGGACCTCGGTGGCGCCGTCGGTAAGGGCAACAGCGTCGAGCTCGAATGCCTTCGGGCAACTCGACATCGACTCGGGTTACGACGAGGCGCTGCGCAACCTCCGCGACCGCATCGAGGTCCCGCCGGCGGCGCTATCGAGGCACGAATGCAGGAGGACTACTACAAGAGCGTGCGCACGTACATGGTGCTCTCGTGGCTCATCGCCAACGTCATCCTCGCCATGGCGGTGTCGGAGGCCTACACGGACCGCGGCATCGGCGAGAACTACTACCTCGCGTTCATCCTGTAGTCCGTCGCCATCCTGGCCTCTTCCGCGCCCTGGGCTCCGGGCACCTGTCTACGATCGGGTATCGTCGGCATCATCGTCGAGGCCGGGTACGCATCGCTCAGGTGCCCAAGTGGATGGGCGGGTTCGGGGAGAAGGTCAGCGAGAAGATGAGCAGCATCTCGAGCAGCGTGGGGAGCAGCGTCGGCGGGAGCAAGATCAGCAGTGCTTTCGGGCGTTGATTGCGATGCCTTCCACTTGATTTCGACTTGGGCGTTTAGGATTCTGTCTTCTTGATTCCCCCTTCCCCCCCTTTTTGGTAGTTTCTTGCCAAGACAGGATAGCAACGTTTCCAGAGAAGTGGAAATATTGGTTGCACTTGGGGGTTTAGCGTGACCATCACACTTTTTGAGGGCAACTTGGAAACTTTCAGTTTCTTTATGATGAAGGACGATGGATGGACGAGATGAGACTGAGATAAGGATGAGAAATGGTGACGCAGACACTTGTAATGATTTTTTTTTGATGGAACGATGGATGTCTTGTATGAGAAGGATGGAACTACGTCTGCTGCCTGTTGCTGGTGGCTACTTTGGTCTTTTGCCCATAGACTTTAGTTGCTACTGTTGTTTGTACATGTAAATAGATGAAATACCAAGCATTGGGAAACAATGCTAATGAAATGAGTTGGTCTTCTGGGAACGATGACAACAGTACATCACTATTCACTTACTGTTTTGCTTGTTGAAATAAGTCAATGATTTCCAGGACTCACAGGCTAACTGTACCGCTAGTCTTGGTTCTCTTTGTTGTCCTTGGGTTGGTTGTGAAAATAAAACCTCTTTAGCTGGGTTTATTTCTAGAGTCTTCTGCAGTATGATAAGTACGAGACCTGCGAGGCATGCGAACTCTCTGACAGAACCAGTGTAGTGGGATATATGGCCACTGTGAGAAGCAGTTTGGCCTTATTTACATGGAGCTGGATTCTCATTGAGATATGTATCACAAGGTATTAGACAAAAGGGCTGGTTAGTATGTATGAAAGGTGCTTATTCTAGGTTGTTTACTATCCGTCATTTTGCGCATCCGTCATCATGTGCGTCCGTCAGGTCAAACGTATTCCAATAGGATTAGACGGGCACTGGGTCGTAGGCAGGAATGTGGTCAAAGTTTCCTGAGTAGGTATGTAACATAGGTCAGAGACTAGAGATAGAGTGGAGAGAATAAGAGATTAGCCCCAGCTCCGAGCGTGAGCCTATCCTCACCATAATCACCTTGGTGATTAGGTCTGAAAGTGACCCTACACGCACATTTGAGGGGCTTAAATATGACTGCTTGATTCCTTAGTATGCTTACCTCCTGTGAGCGCAAGAGCATCTATCTCGTTCCTTCCTAGATGCGAGCTTCCCTTATCCAGTGGTAGGTACATGTATTTTTGAAGAGTGAAAAGTCCTTCTGTGCCCCCAAGCCTCTAAGGTAGTTGTCTCCTCCATCTCCACGCTCCCACCAGCAACTTCTCCCTTAGACATCACCACATTCAGAACCTCAATACATTCAAGAATTCGTTCTTCAAGACTTAACACACTGTTTTCACAACCAGAAGCTTGAAATTCCCTCTTCCCAATCGTCAGGTTCCTAGCTAGGCACCACCAAACGTCAACAGGCTCTGGATGTTGGCTCCGCCAAAGCCGTGTTGGCGCAGGAACTCGCGGCCACGGTGGACTGAAAACTCGGCCACAGCCATGACGGTAATGTTCTCGACGCCCACGCCAGCTTCAACGAGAAGCTTCAGCACCGCGAACGCCGTCTTGCCCGTCGCAAACACGTCGTCCACGACGACCACTGACGCCCCCTCGTGAACCACGTCCCGGCTCATCTCGATCATTTTCCATTCTGCACCATTGGAAGCCGAAGAGGAGATGCGCGAAGACGATTTGGCGGCGGAAACGGTGGGAGGGGGGAGCTTGCCCGCCTCGCGGATCAGAGCCAGCGGTAGGCCGAGCTGCGAGGCAAGCGGCGCGGCGAAAAAGATGCCACCGACCTCGCAGCACACTATCGTGTCGATCTTGGACCATTTGCCAGAGAAGTAACTTGCCAGGAGGGAAGCACACAGAGAGAGCCCGCCGGGCTGCTGGGCGATGCCGAGGACGTGGCGGAAACATATGCCCGGGCGCGGGAAGTCGGGCACCGCGCGCACCATGCTGGCCAGCCTCAGCAGGTCGTCGTGGAAGAAGGGGAGCAGGACCTCTCTGGCAAACTTCCTTGCCGTCTTGGCTCCCACTTTGTTGTTGTCGAAGAAGAAGCCGGGGCGCTCGTTCGCAGTTGCTTTTTCCGACTTATCGCCTTCGCTGCTGGAACATCCTCCCCGAGCCCTCCGCGTCTTTTCTTCGGATCGGACTCGAACCTCGATCATCTTGCTGTCCGGTACCAGAGGCCACATTGCTGCGACGGGTGCCTCGTCTCTCATGCCGGTAATTAGCAGCACGTCAACATCTTCGGCGCCGTACACGGCATCAAGAAAGTTCTCCACCGGAAGCCGGGGACGCTGCGGCGCCCTGCCTCTGTAGAACTTTGTCAGCTCTGTCCGGTGCTGTTCCTTGTAAGCCCGATCGTGATGCAGGCCGTCCAGATTGGCACCAGTAGCCGCTGCGTACTCCCGCTTGATCGCATCGCTGATGCTGGCGACCCGGGCCGTCAGATACTTTTCGGGGCATTCGTGGAAAACGGAGGCCCAGACGCCGGCGCAATAGTCTTTTCCGGCGCAGCTGTCGCCGGTGACGAGCACGATGAGCCTCGGCGGTTTCGGGAGCGGGCAGGCGTAAGCCAGCACGTTGTGCGGGTCCGCGGTACGTTTGAGACGGGCTAGGTGGGGCCGATTGGGTCCGAACGCCCGGGCCGCTAGCGCCGCGTCCCGTGGGTCTGGTCCGAGGTCAGCGCCGTAGGCTCCGGTGCCCAGGGTCAACAAGTCTCCGGCGACCTTGTAGACCCACTGCACCGCGGCGCTGGCGGCCTCGGTGCCGTCCTGCTCACGGGGCCAGACGCCCGTAATCACGCAGGCAAAGTCCCAGTCCCGGCAGCCGAAAGCGGTGGCGTCGTCCGGCACGTCGCTGACCGCTCCGCCGCCTTGCAAGAGATGGAGATAGCACAGCGGAGTGGGACGAGACGCAACAGCCGCGACTAGGGCGGTCGAAACGTCCCCAGAACCGATGTCCTTGAGAAAGATGCACCGCTTGAAGGAGGACGTCTTGCCGCCGCCGTGCCCGCCGTGCATCCCCGAGACGTACATCTCGGTATCGAATAATTCCATGCTATTCACTAGCTTGCAGCTGTCCTCTGTTCTTTCCCTAAATGCTATCTCGATCATTGGGGATTGAGGCCATTACCCGCCGCTAAAGACTCGAGCACCGTCACGCCGAGGTGCAGCTGGTTGTCGTCCCAGTATAGATATGCGTCCGCGGACCGGTCCCGGGGAAGCTTGCTAGCGACGAGCCAGTCGAACTCGGCAAGCTTGCGTTTAGCCTCCGAATCGTCCGACGGCGGGGAGGGCCCAGTGCCGAACGAAAAACATCGGAGCGGGAAAGGCGGCAAATGCGACGCTGACGACAATGCCGAAGTTGCTGCCGGCGCCCTTGACCGCCCACAGCAGCTCGGCCTCGTTCTCCGGGCGCTCGGCAACGGCAGGCCGGTGCTGGCTCTGGCTGCGCGGCCCACGTAGGAGCAGGCGGAGTCGGCCGCTGACCGCCGCGGCGCCCGACGGCGGGCGTCGCAGGTGAGACCGTGGAGTCTGGCGAGGTGTCCGATGCCGCCCCTGGAGCCACAGCCCGGCTCCGACGCTCGGGCGGGCGCCCAGGGGACTTGTCCTCCGGATCCCATTGCCTTGTGGACGATGTCGCCCGTCTTGCAGCCCGCCTCGGCGACGACAAGCGACTCATGCTCGGAGTTGGGGTCTTCTGCTCCGGACTTGACGACGTGGACTTGATTCAAGGCGCTCATGTCGACAGCGACGACCGTGAGCCGAGACAGTGACCACTGGCTACCTCCAAGAACCGTGAGGCTGACTCCGTGTTGGATCGCCCACCCTAGCATGCCTGGACCTGTTGGATCCCCGTCGGTCTCACGATGGCTGCGGGCCGATGCTCGGCGAGCCTTCTCGGTTCTTGATCAGTCTCTCTTCGTCTGCAACAGGGAACCTGCGCAGCCAGCTCCGTCAGGGCGCAGTACGGGTAAGGTACGGCCATGCAGTCGGGCGCGGCAAACTCGAGGTGTCCATCCTCGCGACGGCCCAAGGAGCGGCAAACCGTGCGCCAACGGATGCGGACGGTCTCGTCCGCGCTCTCGTCATGCATCAGCCAGCCAGGAGAGCGAGCGAAGCAGTCCAGCGCATCATCGTCGTCCTTGATGCGAACCGCGCGGCTGGGGAAGGGCGTCGGTGGCACAGCAAGCCGTCGAGTCGAGGGCCCCGTCGTGGAAGACCTGCCATTCCGTCGTCTGGCTGGGCGACGAGCAGATCCAGGGCTCGTTCTACGTATGCGCGCTTGGAAGCTATGCCATACATGCTGCTGGCAGAACAAAGGACGACGTCGAACTTGTCGTCAGCCCTAGAGACCCGTCCACGGTGAAGGGGACGTTGCGGATTTTGGGCGAGCTTCCCAGGCTAGGGAAAGGCAGTTCTGCCTCCGAGCCGAGGTTGCTGAGCCGTTGCGCCAACCTGTCGGCGTACAGACCGTTGGGCTCGAAAGCGATGTACTTCTTGATCTTCCGTCTGAGGCCGCGGGGCAGAGAGCCGAGCACGCTCTCCGGGCCGGGGCCGATCTCCAGCACCGAGACGTCGTCGCGCAGGGCGCAGAGAGGGTCGAGCAGGCGGGATAGCTGAGGGACGATGAAGTCCCGGTACGTCGCTCCGCCCGAGCCTTGCACCAGGGCGTAGAAGCCGGCGCTGTACTGCGCGTCCGACAGCGGCTGCTTCGGCGAGGACGACGCTGCCGCGGCCTGCTCCCTGAGGGCGTGCTTGAGGGCGTCGAGGTTGGTCATTGTAGCGATGCAGGTACCGTGTGTCTTGTGCAAGTAGTTCAGAATGAATGAGGATAAGTGCTGAGATGGTCAGATTTAAGTCAGTATCTGTCCCGTACTTTATGGTCGTTGGGTGGGTGCCTGTCACCCATTTTGCAGACCGGTGCTGTATGGCAATTGATTTATCCGCGTTTGTTTGCTTGCGGCCACTACCGGGCTTCCCGTTCGTGGAACCGTACAATCCGAAATGTCGGACGGCTATTTGAAGGCTACGAGCATGATTCTGCGTCAATCATTTTCATTTGCGTTTCCCTCGTCGGCGCGGAACGGTAAAGCTATGTTTGAGTGGGGTGTGGACTCAAAGCGTTTGCCAAACCAACCTGTTGCAGCGAGATCAGACGGCAGAGGAGCCACCTGAAGACGACAGGCTGCAGTTGGTGTAAGCGCTCTACGACGTTTGACACGGAGGTTTAGACGTGGAGACTGAAGTGGCTGGGTGTATCCGGGGAAGCGGCATGATCGCGGGATAAGAATGACTCTGATATGACTGGAGGTTACGTAGGGAACGTCTTGCTGCATGCAATTTATCGACCTCTGACTTGGGGCTTCCGGGGTCTTGTTACTTGTACAAACCAGACGTGTTCAAGCTCGGCAGGGCCTGGGCTTAGCAGACCTTCGGCTGGGCCTTGTATCACCGGCTTGTGCTGTTAGAAGCCACGGCGATATATTGCGGCTACTTTCTACCAAAGGGGAAGAACCTGTTCCGGATGCCGTTTATAGGGCAACAGCACTTCTTCCACCAACAGCAAGATGTCATCAGATTTTGCACATGGCTGTTGGTTGGTAAAACACGCTGCCACGGTGGCCACCCAGGGCAATCCACGTGGAATGGCGAGAGGAGACGGTCGAGCACCTGGGCGCAAACTGGGCGAGTGTGTGTATGTATGTAAAGCGAATGCGAAGATATGCGGGAACTGACAGCGGAGTCTAAGTGAGTTTGCCCCGTACTAGGCAGAGCTTTCTTGGAGAGTACATATCCTTACCTCGAGAGTTTACGGGGTTGACTGACATTGTTTTGCGGGAGAACCGTCACTGAGAATGCAACTGAATGAAATTGGAAAGTAGTGATATTTAAATGTAAGCAAAACCAGACGTCAGTCGTCTTGTTCGGATCCGTCACTGCCGGACCGGCGGTCGTCCCCGGCCGGCCCGGCGAAGCGGGCGCTTTGAACGCTCCGCGGCTCGGACCAATGACCGGCGGCAGCCAAACGTGGAACTCCCGGCGGCACCGCGACCCCAAAGCATCAACGCCGTTCGTGATTAATTGCCTGGCAGTTTCTGAAACTCTCTCCCAAAAACTTGGCATTTTTTGTTCCTTCAACTCCAGACTCGCCGAAACCTTGAGCTTAGCCGGGGGCACTGAACTGCCGCAGAGTGCACCCCGGGACGCACGTGATGCCATCGATGGTGAAATCACGTCTGAGGATGGCGACAGATGGCGAATGCGTCCGATCAACCCAGTTCCCCTCCTCGCGCCATCCGATAGATGACAAATGCGTGTGGCCTGACCCGATTTCCGAATTGGCTTTCTGGGATGTGATGGTTCTCTATTTAATTTACCTGCAAATACGATACTTGTTGATAAGCCTGCCTCGTGGTCTTGGTCGTACTGACGGTTCCGCTTCATTTGGAGACTTGGCCTGAGCTTTCGACTATCTTGAGTATCAAACATGGGCGGAGAGCGGAAGATCAAGTCCGTGGCCATCATCGGCGCCGGCGCCGCAGGTAAGCTACATCCTCGCAGCCTTTGAATTCGACGTAGGATCTGGGCCAGTTGCTTGTCATTTATGCACTTGGCATGACGATTTAAGTGCTGGAGTAACGCTGACATCCTCTTAGGTGCCATCACGGCTGCTGCATTCCATGCCGAGGACTACTTTGAGACAATCCGGGTCTTTGAACGCAGGGAATCTGCCGGAGGAACATGGTACGAGATTTTGATGTCAAGTCTAGCAACTCCAAAGACGATTAACAGGTATCAGGATTTACGATCCGAATCCATCGGAGCTTCCTCCACTTCAACCCGGAAGCCTGCCACCCAATGTCGATCCGGCGTTGGAGATCCCAGCCGAGCTGCCGCAGGTGAAGCCTCACAGCACTGCGCAGGAACGCTTCACGCAGACGCCGATCTACCACTCTCTGACGTTAGTTACTATTCTCGAATCGGTAGACGGAGTCCAGCGTGTGAAATAAGCCGACAAGCCTGCAGCACAAACGTCCCCGACATCGCCATGTCCTTCTCAGACTCCAGGTTTGCCTACGGCCCCTTCGCCCCGCACTGGGTCCCGAGGCAGTACATCGAGAACTACTTTTCGCTGCACAAGACGGACGCGCTACTCGTACTCAACACAACGGTCGAGGACGTCACCCGGATCCCAGCCCCGGACAGGCCGGAGCAGTGGCGACTCACGCTACGCAAGTTCGACTGCGCGAGGAATGTCGACATTTGGTGGCAGGAGGTCTTTGATGCTGTCGTTTTCGCCAACGGACACTATTCCGTCCCTATGGCAAGTCTCCTAAGGTCTTTTCTGTCTCAAAACTCGGTGTTATGTTACACTGACTGGCGCATCCAGTTACCCCCATGTCAAGGGCCTCGACGAGTACGTAAGTTCCCGGACGTGTGGTTCCTCCAAGACCTATCGCAATGATGGCAACTCACGCTCACGCTCACGCTCACGATCACGCCCACGCCCGTGGTCCCGCCCCTGGCCATGCGCACACGGTGCCCGGGGTGGAACTAACTGAAGTGCCTATTGCTACTCGAGATTCCTATGTCGGTTACAAGCAAGATACAGAACGTCTTGTCAAATGGATGTTGAAAACCACGCAATTCATCTTGAGACTACGGCATGGTGACGACATCGGCTCAGAACTGCCACGGGGTGTGAGCCCCTCCGGAGAGACCAATGTCGCCGGCCTCGTGTCCATGGCGAGGCTCATCGCGGATCATGGAGAGCCGGTCTCGGGCAGCATCTACCGCTTGTTGATGTCCATCATCCGAGCGCGAAGCAGTCGCTACGCTGCCTTCATGGATTACGCTTCCATCTTCCCAGACAAGGAGGTCGAAAAGAGCAATCAGACACACCGACACTTTATTGATTCCCTCATGGAGATCTTCTACGTCCTGGGTGGAATCACCTGGTGGGACGAGCAGATGGAGGTGAACAATATGGCATCGAAGCAATCAAATGCAAAGTCGCCGACATCAAAGCGATCAAGATCCGATTCGGAGCAAATCGAGGAGATCAAGGGCGTCATTTTCAGTAACAGGTTCGCTACGTTGAAATTCGCCGACGACACTCCGTCCGAGCTGCAGCAAGAGGAAGAATCGGAAAGCGAAGCTTCTGCCGCCGAGACAGACTACAAGAAGAAATCGGGCAACAATAAGAAGAAGGTCAAAGGGAAGAGGACGAGGACCAAGAGGACCCGCAAGACCCAGAAGACGGAGGTCAAGAAGAATGCCAAGATCGATTCGGATCTGGACGAAATCGCCTCGGAGAGATACCGCATTCTTGAGGACGACGGCGACCTCATGACAAACTACACCATGGCGATTTTGTCCATCACGGCGGAATGGTCACAGATGCGGCACTATCTGCAGAACCTTTGGCACGAAGTTGCGTCCACTGGGCTGAACATCGCCGTCGCTGGGGCGGTATCCAACGTGGCCATCGCCAAAGTCAAGAAAACCGAGCAAGAAGTGTTCGTCGACTTTCCCGGCTACTAATGCTACGAGAGTATCACCAGCACTCTCACGAGAGGTGACCCCGACCGGTTCCAACAGTTGACCGAGGAAAAGGCCGCGGCTAATCCCCGCAAGGACTGCCCGAACTGTGAGGTCGACGTGAGGGAGAAGCTCCTACTTTACGCGTACCAAGACCTGGTTGATTTTGTCACGGATTTCCAGAAAAGTCGTAACGGCAAACCGACGAAGGCCATGCGGGTCAGGCTCGGTAACTGGGACCCAAAGTTCAGCCTCGAGGACGTGACCAAGGAGGAGAGGATCAAGTGGCGCAGGGTCTACACCATCGACTGGCTATACGATCTCGTCAACGAGTACACCGCCTTGGAGCAGAAACAGAGGGGCAGCAACAAGTGCTTCTCCGAGCCTGTGGACTGGTCCCCCGAAGGTCCTACCGGCACCGAACGACGGCTTCTCGGCATGACTGAGTTTGCCGCTTTTATCACCTCCCTGGTCACGCAGAAGACGGGCGTGGACTTTCGACGGATGATCCTCCCTCGTCATGTCTTCCAACTTCAGTGCATCGTCGACGCCACCATGACTGGCCAGATTGGGTGGATGCTCTGTCCCCACGGCACTCACCGCTTCGTCACGACCTGCGATTGCAGAAATCCCATGTCTGACGTCAAGAGGTTCCTTCACAACCCTCGTAGAAGTTGTACCGAAGAACATTGCCTCGGAGGTTGTCCGGAAAATGGGTACCTCGCCGCCACCAAATCTCTGAAGGGACTTCTGAACAGGTACACGAGTGTTGCGAAGGGGCCAGACCTTATTCACCATACCGTCGTCAACAAAACCCTGGATTGGGCAGCGGATTATCTTGAAACTCGCCTGGGCCGATCCGTTTCCGAGGTCGAGAGCGCACCCACGCCGCCGTCTCGGTTTTCACACCTCGGCCCGGACGCGATCTGGAATTATGGCTACTTCCTGTGCGGTGTCGGTCTGGCGGAAGGGTTGCAAATCGCGTACACGACCGGCATGCGGCTTCTGGACCTCCTCCCGGAGCCGACTATGGCGGTGCATCTCGAGCAATTCCTGCGCTGCCAAGACTACTTCCACAAACAAACGTGGCTTGGCCTGCCGTCCACGCACATTATACGCTCCTGGTTCAAGAAAGGCGTGTTCGGACCGGAGGGAGAAGACTGGCCGATTTGGCTCGACGATAAGGAAGACTCGATCGAGGCTTTTGATACGTGGGGAAAGTCGGGCCCTTCCGTTCGCGCCGATCGAGTCAGCAGGGCCAAGACACAGGTAGACAAAGACACTTCGGTGGTGGCGTCTGTCTTCCCCCTCAGAAAGAACATCGACTTCGACAATCCTTCGCACTTATTTCTGTACCAAGAGGCCGGCTGGGATCCTAGCAAGATCCCCGACACGGAACTCCCCTCGAGGTCGGCCATCGCCGCTATCCGGCTGAGCCGGTCGTCGCTGAGGCTCAACGTCAGGACCGGGCAGTGCGAACTCATTCCCACGGAGCTGGTCCAGCACCTCCGGACTGTGGGATGGAGGGACGAGTTCGCTTTTACGGAGTCGTCTCTGGAGATGGGCATCATGGATACGCTGCAGTCGATGGCCTTGCTGCACAAGAACCACGCGCCGAAGGGAGCCGACGATGAGCTGACGAAAGACGGCTTTAATAAGCTTGAGACGATCCTCGAAGACCTGGAGGTTGCCAAGATCGACCTGTGGAACGACGTTACCGGTGGGCGAGCTCTGTCCTCCTTAAACTTCCCGTTCTATATAGAGAATCTTTACACGATCCTTAGTGTTGCAGAAGAAGATCTGTTCGATGAAGGGAACAAGTTTGTTGGGAAGCTCTACGCCTCAAGGAAATCGACGATCGAAAAACGGTTCAGTCTGGTTCGACGCGCAATCGTGGAGGAGGAGGAGGATGTGATAGATAGATTCACGCGCTCGGCTACAATCCAGTACGGAGTTGCCGACAATTACTTCTATTGGAAGAGGATAGATGA
Organism: Colletotrichum brevisporum; assembly: GCA_030770045.1. Taxonomy (NCBI): domain Eukaryota; kingdom Fungi; phylum Ascomycota; class Sordariomycetes; order Glomerellales; family Glomerellaceae; genus Colletotrichum; species Colletotrichum brevisporum. The sequence goes on along the minus strand of JAUGSI010000001.1, from coordinate 8,001,163 downwards.
TCCCTTGGCCGATTCGATCGAGAGGAATGGATTCGAGGTCCCGGCAGAACTCGAAAACTCATGTAGTGTCATGTAGACAGGGGGGATAGCGCCCGAAGGAGACCTGCAGGAATGAGGCGGATTTGGGTGTAGCAGCTTGCGTGGTGGCATTATATACGATTATTTTAACCTTAACCGTGTCCATCTCATCCGTCTTCTTCTGTATGCTCTCGTCGTTATGGCTAATTGAGGAGTTCATCGCAAGCCAAATTGGTTGGGCCGTTTCCATTTTCGTCGGCGACGTTGATGCTGATACCAAGCTCTGCCAGACGGCTGACTGCCTGAGTGTTCCCAGATATCACTGCATAATGAAGTGGTGTGTATCCGGAATGGGTTTCGGCGACCTCAAGGAGGCTTCTGTCGGTGAAGCGGCTGAGGAGGACCTCGAAGAGTCTGTTATTCACTTGAAAGTCGTCCCTCTTCCCGGAGCGGTTTTCTGTTCGTTTTTTATGATGTCAGTGACTGTTTCTTGTTTGTACTCAAGCCAGGAACCCCTTCTAATGCACGACGTACCTGCTGGTGTTAGAAGTGTTGTGGACATCAGGACAAGGTGAAAGACGTTGAGGTTCGTGTCAGGTTGCACAACCGGACTAGGCTCTAGTCCCAGGACATAGTCGAATACTTGGTCCTCTGAAATCATCCCAACCACTCTCAAAAATAGCGCCATGCCGAACAGCGTGGTCTCTGTCCCAAACAGGCGGAAGAGCTCGGAGTTTCTGAGAGTCTCCCCCACTGATCCATCCTTCGGGATAATCAAGTGAACCGACTGGCTGTCGGCACCGAGGGCCTGGAAAAACTCGGCCAACTCAAAGTTGCCATTCAACACGGCCAGATCAAACGCATTGCATCGGCTCTTCGGTGTGAGCAGGTTGATCAGAGCCGAGAGATCCAGGCTGTCTTGCTGGCTCGCCCACAACGCTTCCACGACGTCGACGGACCAGCCCTCCCGTCCGGCGACGTGCAGAACGGACTCCCCATCTTCGTCCACGGCGTCGAATCTGGCCCCTAGACGAAGGTACTGAAGTGCCATTCCGACATCGCCAACTTCGCAAAGCCACATGAAATAGCCCATCGATGTGGGTTTCCAGGTGTCGATGGAGCCAACATTCTGAAGAATGTCGATTGCCCTAGAGGACACGAGCAATGTAACCCAGAGATCTGGCGGCGACCTACGCATGAGGCTGTAGATGGCGTAGTCCAGGCCGGGGTCTTCTGATGTAATCCCAATGTCGGGGTCCAAGCGGTGATGATTCCACGCTCCTATCTTTCGGGTTCGCAGCGCCCTTGACTCCTGAAGCACTACATGAAGGGCGTTGGCTATGGATACTGCGAAGCTGATCTGCCCAAACCTGTACCCTGTGGTTCCGGGGACCGCAGCGGGCAACAGACCCTCGAACAGTCTCAGCAACCGCGAATCCCCAGACGTGACGGCTTTTATGAACGGCAGCGTCGCGGCCTGGCCTCCCAGATCTCCAGCCAAGGCACCGCTGTCGACAAGAAACCGAGCAGCCACGTGAACGGAGGCCGGGACAAGGTTCTTCTCGCCATCGAGGACGAAAGCCAAGGGCACGAGGCCCTCGTCGTCTTGGGCATCCAGCCGGGCCCCCTCGGCGAGCAGAAGAGTTCCAACGTTGCCTACCATGTCGTGGTCGAACCTGGCGATGAAATGAAGCGGCGTGCGCGATGCGGCGTCTGTCGCCGCAGGGTCGGCCCCCTCTTCCAGAAGCAGCATCGCGAGGAACGCATGTCCGCGGGCGCACGCCACCAGCAGCAGCGCCGACAGCAGGTGAGTCATCTCTGCTTCCGCCGTGTGTAGCCTCATGCTCTGTACTTCCGCTTCCACTGCCTCTGTGTTCCCGGTCAAGCAGTAAATCTTCAGGGGCCAGAGGGACTCGCGCAGCAACGGGCAGTCTGGCGACATCGTAGCATCGAGCCCGGGGTGCTCGCCCACTGTCTCTCTCAGGGCCCTGATCAGAAACGTAAAGTAGTCGGGAAAATTGGTCTCGAGGAAGGCTCCGAGTGATAGGTCCGGATGCCGACAGAAGCACTCGCCCAGCGCTTCTTTGTACTTCTGGGTGCCAAATAGCTTCGCTTGCAGCTCGGGGGGAGTTTTCGGGCTACGGATGGGAAATTCCAGTTGCCTCGCCAATATTAGAGGGAAGTTCTCGATGGCAGAAACGCATCCTCCTCCTGTGGCCTTGTGATAGTACAGTTTGAACTGTTCTTCGTCCGCCTTGACGCCCCAGCCGTTGTTGTAACACCAAGCAACTTGGTAACAGGCTTCGGCTGATCCAGCTTCGGCCATGGCTTTGAGCTCGCGGAACATGTCTGTTGTGAGCATGTTACCTTGAAGGAGATAAAGGAAGGTAGGGTCGAGAAGCTGCCGAGTGGTCAGCAAACCGGGACATGGTAAAATTCATTCAGAAGAAGATACTCACGTTCGGGATTGCTCTCCCCTCATCAGCCCATCTGAGGGAGTTAGTATCCTGGAAATTCTCAATTTTTTCACCGTCGAAATTGTCGGAAAGAATAACATCCGCAACGCTCTCGGCCTCTCTGTTGTTCATTCTCGGGGGAAGAGGCAGTCTTTGCGGCCCTGCGATTTTGGGCCCCAAAATCCTCGAATCTCGACGCACCCAATAAGCCTCATTCGTGAAAAGAGTTCTTTGATTCTTCAATTCCTCTTTCTTCAGGTCGATATCGACGAGACTAGCAGCTGTCAGTTCATGACAAATCCAGAGAGAGACAGCTTCGAGGTCCATGCGTTGACTGACCTGCCGAGATTCTGGTCTTCGGGTGATAAGGCCTTGCCGAGATAATCGACCAACATGTTCATATCGGAGATTCGATCTGAAGGCGATGTCGCCAAGGTGGTCTCCATCAAATTCTGAATCACCGCGCATTGTGCCGGCGTAAATGCACAGCCGTCGGGCAGTGTGGGCTTCCGCTCATGCCCTTGGCCCATCTCCTCCATCGCAGCTAGAGCATGGACCGGCTTCTGAATCTGCTCCATGATGTGAGATACCACCAAGTCTTCCGTCTTCAGCTTCTCGATTCGTTCGAGGTCATGGTTTGCTGCCTTCCCGGACATGATGTCGTAATTCTCGTCAAACGGGTCGTTCCCATCCAGCAGAATTCGGGCCAGAAGGAGTCCACAGGAGTATACGTCAGTTTTGACGAGCCCCAGCATGTCGAGTGCGGAGTTCGACTCGGGTGCATTCCAAGGAGGGGAGTGGGAAACGAGAGTCGATCTGCCCAGGGGCGCAACTTGGGTGTCGGAAAGCAGCACGCACGACTCGAGCCCGCAGAGTTGTAGCAGCTGATCCTCGGGATGCTCGGGGTCGTTGGACGGTATGCCGACGACGCTCGTAAGCTTGAGGTCTCCGTGTACGACCCCTGCCTTGTGAAGTGCTGCGAGCGCCTTTGCCACGGACGTTGCCATCAGAATCTTGCGCTTCCAGTCGAGCATCACCCGCGGTCGGGGTGACTTAGCGTCCTGTTGGTCAACTTGGGCCCGCCACATGTCCCTGAACCAGTCTTCCAAGTTGCCGTCAATCCCCATGTCGAGCAATGAGAACGGGTACTGAACGGCCGCTCCGTTCCCAGTTTCCTTCGACTCTCGAACTCCGAATCCAAGGAATGACGGGAAACATAACAAGCGCCGGATGCTTCGGTGTGAGAGAACGAGGGCCTCCGTGAGTAGCGGCGAGAGGTAGCCTGTTGGGTCCATAGTACTGCGATGCCCTTGACTGTTGACGTACTTTGAAACAATGACCGTCCCGGGCTCGAGGTTATGCAAAACAATCGGCCGACGACGGCCGAGAACCTCGGGGTGATTCTTAAGGATGAAAGGGTCTGCCCCAGGGCCCTGGTAATCCACGGTGAGAAGCTCTTCCAACTCGCTCCATCGACTGGCATAAGCTCCGTCTACTCCAACGACGTTCGCGCTGTCCCATTTGTGAGTGATCTCGCTCTCTCTGAAGACGTGAAGCTTGTGTCGCCCGACGAGCCGGAAGAATTCGGCGTGTGAGCAGCCGTTGGGACTCTGCGCGCTTGGCCCACCTATCAGCAATGAGATGGAGGAGAGATCGCCATGGTCGGCTATGCTGAGGCGTTGTCTTTTGGGACTTTGCAGAGACTGTAAGTATTCAACGATTGATTCGGACGGATCGATCATGGTTTCTCATGTCCTTATGGAACGCAGCAACGAGTACTTGATTTCCGTTGCTCCTCATTTCAACGCGGTGCGACTCTCAAAGTTGAGCCTGTTTTTCGAGCCGGTGAAGAACGTTCGTGATTTCAGTGAAGGAAGAAGAGGAAGATGAAAATTTCAACGGCACAGCAGGATAGTTGGTTGGTTTTGAAGTTCGTTTAAAGCATCTGTTTCCCCACTGGACACCACGGGTTGTTGGTTCTGACCGGGGTCCCGTTGGTTGTGTCGGGACGCTTGCCTGGATACGGTCACTAATATTATAGACGACCTAAGATAGAAAGTCAGAGCGGGACTTTTGAGTCTAGAGAGCATCGAGACACAGGAGTTGGACAAAAGATTTGGAAACCAGAAGGGGACTTCTCGCTGGGCGTCAGTGGAAACCCGTGGATGGCGATGATCCGCAACACCCAACTCATCTGTAATAGCGGATAGACCCGAACTCCCGCCGGGAGATCACTTCCACGGCCCGCCGAATAAAGGTTGCACGTCACCTAGTTTCTATTACATTGCGGCGAGCGCGCCCGAGAAAGTCTCTCTCTAAATTCCCAACCTTCCTTTTTCCCATCCCCGCCGTAACGGAATACGATATCTAGTGCCTTGGCATCACAATGCATGTGGGGAGCCCTGCGGTGCTGCCGTAAACATCGGGATTAGAGTCCGTACCCGTCACTGCGACCTTCCTCATCCTTCGACACGACCGTCCAGGGGTCGTCCGGGGGTCCCACAGTAAACAGAGATGATGCCATGCAACCGCAGAGATAGGATGATTAAAACCCAGGTCTTTCGCTCGGGGCCGATGACTTCTCGATAATCCTCTGAAGCCAAGTTTTCACTCATTTGTGGTGATTCTGAAGATGAAGTTCCTGGCGGCAACCAACGTGCTCTCGTGGGCAGCCCTCGGCGCCTGCACGGTTCACGAGCGGCAAGCACAACAGCCGCTCGTCGACTCGGCCAGTTTCCAGGAGCAAATCACCAAGGAAAAGTACGATTCCTTTTCATGATCTGAAAAGGACAGCCCATTTGCTAACCCACCCCTCAAAAGTCTGGAGGCCAACCTCGTCCGGCTAAACGACATCGCGACCGCCAACGGCGGGAACCCGCCTTCGGCTACCCGGGCTACGCCGCTATCAGTCGACTTCGTCTGGGACCGCATCTCGCGCGCCGCGGGCGCAGGTCTGACGGATTTCCCCGCGCCGTCTTCAGCAGCGAGATCCGCGCCAACCTGACCGTCAACGGCGAGGCCCTCCCCGCCTACGGCCTGACGCAGTCGCCCGCCACGCCGGACGGGGGCATCACCGCGGAGCTCGTCGCCGGGCCCGAGGGCGCGGCCGCCTGCGACGCCGCGTCCTATGCGGACATCGACGCCGCCGGCAAGATCGTCCTCGTGCGCGAGGCGTTGTGCCCGGGATTCCGCGACGGCTACCACGCCGGCGTAATGAAACCCGCGGCCGCAGCCGGCGCGAAGGCCGTTCTGGTTATCAACGACTTTGCCCTCAACCTCACGGCCGGTACCCTCGGCCCTGCGGATGATGGCACGTACATCCCCACGGGCTTCGTGAACAAGTACATCGGGGACCCCCTCAGGGCCCGGTTGGTGGCCGGCGAGGTCCTGACGACGACGTTTTGGGAGGGCACTTTCGTGGACAGCAGGGTGACGCAGAACGTCTTCGCCGAGACCGAGGGCGGTGATTCTGAAAACGTGATTGTCGTGAGTTTTCCCTCTCTCGGTTGTGTCTGTAAGAAGACTGCTAATGAGATCTAGCTGGGTGCTCATCTGGACAGCGTCGCGTGGGGTCCGGGCATCAACGACAACGGTAACACCTCTCCCTCGACCTTGCCCCAAGATACAAGTAATTGACATCAACAGGATCCGGCGTGTCTCTTCTGCTGGAGCTGTTCCTGGCCCTATCCAAATACTCCGTCAACAACAAGATCCGCTTTGCCTGGTGGGGTGCCGAGGAGAGAGGCCTCATCGGGTCGCGGTACTACGTCAACAACCTTGAGGCGGGCGAGAGCGAGCGCATACTGGCCTACCTCAACTTCGACATGGTCTCCAAGGGCTACTACGGCGTGTTCGATGGCGATGGTGCCTCGTACGGCGTTGCCGCCCCGCCCGGCTCCGACGTGATCCAGGAGCTCTTCGCTGCCGAGTTCGCCGCCAAGGGCGTAAACGTCACGGCAGCGCGGTTCACCAACGGGAGTGACTACGCCTCGTTCTGGCAGGTGTTGAACAAGCCCATCGGCGGCCTCCACACCGGCACGGGGTCGGCGCAGGACCCGTGCTACCATCAGGCGTGCGACAACATCAGGAACCCGGATATTGACCAGCTGACGGTCAACGCGAAGGTGAGTCTGAAGATGCCTGTCGCCATGATGTCTCTGCTGGTTTGCTAACTTTGGGTTTCTGCAGACGACTGCTCATGTCCTCTCGGCATTGGCGGTGGACGGTACCAACCTCATCAAGAAACTGACTGGCCGTGACGTTCTCGCGCGGAAAGAGAAGCGCGAGATCGCCACGGTTGAGGAGTCTGATGATGAGCACCATCACTGTTAAGTTGTGGAGGCGATGGGTAATCGAGGAATAATTCCAGCACATCGAATGAAGAATCCGTGTTGGATATTTGATTAACCTTCTCTGGACCTTTACCGTGATCCCATATTGACAACATTCGTCTAAAACCACAAATCTTGTGAGTTTCGGCTCTGCCCTGAAGCAGGCCGCTGTATGCTGCTCACTTTTGGCTGCAAAAGGGGACGCTCGTGGTTGAGCTCTCAGCCCAAAACGCTTACGTTACGGCGAGCGTAGTTCGCCAACTTCCTTGCCCACTTGTGTACGCAACGGTGACGGGGCGAAACTTTCATCGCCTCCTTCCTCCATGCAGAAGTGGATTTCGTACCGTCCTTGCGCGCGTGGGGAACATCTTCGCAATCGTCGACCACGTCTATGTCGAATCGATGCTGTGTAGAGAGAGGCTGAGAGCCAGCCCCTCCAAGGGCTCTAAGAAGTCCCGAGCCTGACAACCGTCCTGTCACTTCACCTTGAGGAAGCAGGCAGCGTCAGATGAACGATGGAATAGTATCCATAGGCTTCAGTTCCGATGGGTCCTTCTTCTTAGCCACATTCCGCTCCCTTGCCTTGGCAGTGGCTCTGCGGTTCTTGAAGCTCGTAAACAAATCCTCGTCATCGTCGTCGTCGTCGAGGCTTGCAGCCCCGGTATCTGTGGAAGCTGCTGAACTCTTCGAGGGGACGGTCTTTGTATCCATGACGGAACTTGTCCTGGTATGCGATACCGTCTTCGTGCCCGTCGCCACGTTGTTAGATCTGTGTGATACCGCTGGAGGTCTGGCCGGTTCCCTCGAGACGGCCTTCGGAGCGGCTGCGATGGGCGCGACGTCCCGTCTGACAGGCGTCCTGACAGGCCCTCTGACCGGACCCCCAAGATCGTCGCTGTCCGTTTCCGTCTCCGTCTCCGTCTCCTCTTCGATCGCCTGGCTGCGCACCGGCACCGACGCCGGCCTCTTGCCGCGGGACTTCACAACCCCGCCAAAGACCGATGCCTTCCCTCCCCCGCTCCCGGTTAGCGCCGCCAGGGACCTCGCTCTTCCTTAGGCCCGCGCATGAGCCCCTGCAGCGACGTGCCGTGCCACGGCGGCGCGGCGGTGTCGTCGCCGCTCTCCGCGTCGTCCCTGCCGGCCTCGGCCCTCGCCCGGCGCAGCGCCTCGCGCTGCTTCTTCCTACGCAGCAGCTCCTCCTGGCGGCGGCGCGCGAGCTCCGTCAGCGAGCCGACGACGGGGCGCGAGATGCTCTTGATGGTCTCGGCGTTCTGCGAGCGCGCGTGCGTTTGGAGGCGCTGGTACTCCGCCGCGTGCAGGTGCGCCGTGAAACGGCCCGCGACGGCGGCCAGCTCGTCCTCGACCATGCGGTACCTGTCGTCGTCGTCCAGGCCTTCTTCCACGGGGCTGTTTGTCGGGGGTCAGCGTCGCTGCTTCGGAATCTTTACAGTATAGGAGAGAACTAACGTTTCTGGGAGGGGCTGAGGCGGCGGTGATGTCGAGGGGTCTCTGCCTGCGAATACAGTCAGACTCCGGATTGAAGCTATGCTTAGGGCCGTGAGCGCGTACCATCTAGAAACCCGTTTGACCGAGCCGGAAGATGGTCCGAATGCTTGATCGTGGTCGGCGTCGGCTTCGGCTTCGGCGTCGCTCGCTGAGGCGTGGCGACTCTTCGCGGCGTGGTCGTGCCGGCGGGTGTCCTCCTCACCGGCGTGGTCGTTGGAGCGTCATCGTCGCGCCTCCAAGGAAGTCGTCGCGTCATGATTGAACGTGGGCCTCTCGTGTGCGGTGGGAGATGCGGTCGAGAAGTTTGCCGGCAGATGTTATGATATGGATTGTCCTGGTCGAGTTCTCAATCATCCGCGTCGATTCCGATCAAGTCGGTGGCCTTCCAGGCATCGCCAGGGAAACCGTCTTGGTGAATTTAGGTAGACGTCCAGGTGAGTGACAGTGGCACTAACAATTAGGTGGGCTCAAACTTGCCCGCTTTGTTGCATTATACCGTTTAAAGCTCGTAGTTGTGCTGTCAGGATCCCTCATGATTTTGGAAGGCGCGCAGTTGAGGGACGGTATGTTGAGACAAATAAAATTACCCTGTTTGGGATCTGACTATGTAATCGCTATGAAAATGACATTTTTATCTATGACCCGTTTTCCAATCCGCAGGATATTACCGCCATAGCCTTAACCCAGGTTGAATTCGCTAGCCGCGTTCATGACAGACCTCATCTTCATCTTCATCCTCCTCTCCATCTCGCTGGTGGCATCGCCATCGCTGGTGTTGACGTCCTCCATGGCGTTGCCCGACGACTTCTTGTCGCCGCGCTTGCCGGCCGCCTTCTGCTTCATGACCGCCTTCTTGCTGTCGTGGCCGCCGCGCCCGATGCGCGAAGGCGCACCGCGCAAGCCGTGAGCCCTTCGCCAAGTGACCCAGGTGCAGCTCGTTGATGTCGAAGTAGACGCGCTCCTCCTTGATGTGCGTGGCGTACGCCCTGACGTGCGAGCGGAAACCCTTGCGCGCCGCGTCGAGGAGGGTGTTCGCCGAAGGGATGAGGAGGCGCTGCTCGAAGTGCAGCTGGAGGTTCTCGGCTCGAGAGCTGAAGCTTCTGTCGGTCGACGCGAGGGGCTTGGCGTCCGTCTCAACCGGGAAGTCCAACGCCGACGAGAGACCACGGTGCAAGACGGTGTTGTAGTGCTCGGGTTGCGGGGGGCTGGCGTTCTTGGCCTTGAGGTGCTCGATGTAGCCTTCTTCGCAGCCGGGCATGAGGAACAGAACTGCCTTTCCGGGACGACCGGCACGGGCCGTACGACCGATGCGGTGGACGTGGTCGGCAGCGCTGAAGGCGGGGTCGTATTCGACAACGAGTTCGACGGAGGGAACATCGAGACCACGGGATGCGATATCGGTCGTGATAAGTACTGCCGGGTCTTTGCAGTTGCTGTACGACGCCAGGGTGGCTGTGCGGACGGGCTGGGCGAGGGAACCGTGCAATCTGTGGAGGACGACGTTGGTGTTGGCTGGCGAGGTGATGTACGCCGCCGGTGCCACGGTGTTTGCTGTTTGCGACGGGTTTTCTGATGACTTCTCGGCGTCGGTTGGCGGTTGGCGCAGCAAGTCGAAATGGAAGTCGACCGAGTCGGCACAAGACAAAAAGATGATGGCCTTCATCACTGATCCCTTGCGCGAAAACGTTGACTTGAGCAGCGCTATGAGGGTGACGAGTCGCAGCTTGGCCGGCACGATGATATAGTTCTGCTTCAGCTGTGCCGGAGCCTCGAACTTGACCTCTTCTCCATCGACCTGCTCCTCTTCTGATGTCGTGATGTGCACGGCGTCCTCCAGACTGATCTCGCCAAGCTTCTGCACGTTCATCTTCATAGTGGCCGAGCAGAGGACAGTGACGCGACGTTGGGGAAGGCTGGCCAGCGAGACGCCGTTGGCGGTCGTGTCCGACAGACCGCCCTCGCGGATCTTGCCGACGATGATGCGCAGCTCCGCCTCGAAACCCATCTCCATCAGACGATCTCCTTCATCGAGAACCAGCCATCTCACGGTGCCGACGTCGAGGCTCTTCGTGTTTTGCAGGTGATCGCTCAAGCGACCAGGGGTCGCGATAAGAATGTTGACTCCTTTCCTCAGACGGCTCTTCTCGGACTTCTTGCTCTCACCACCAATGACTGTCGTGCTGACCAGGTATGGCGGAAGAATCTTGGCGAGGACGAGCTCGATCTGTCTGCACAATTCGCGGGTGGGCGCCAGGACGATGGCGAACAGGCCCGAGTCTCTCTTGATCTGGCCTTCAACGGAGAGGATGCGCTGCAGAATGGGCAGCAGGTAGGCCAACGTCTTTCCGGAACCCGTCTGGGCCTGGACGAAGGCGTCGTTATCCTCCTTAATCAACTGCGGAATGACCTTGGCCTGGATGCCCGTCGGGGCCTTGAGCTGGATCTTGCCCGAGAGCGTCAAGGCGAGACGTCTTGAAATGCCGAGGGCGTGAAAGCTGGCGGCTTCATCGGATAACGGTGCGTTTGAGGGCTCTGCCGCGACTTCCTCCACCTTGTCGCCGCCATGGGGATCATCGAAGACAGTCTTGGGCTCCGGGTTGAATGAAAAGAGCTTGGACGTGACCTGGCCGTCTCTCAGGCCGGTCGAGATGCTGCCGGGGGGCAGCTTGCCGGTCTGGTAAGCACTGGGACGCGGGGCCTCGGCTCTCGGCCTCTTTGCCGGGCGGCTGTAGGAGCCATCGTCGTCGCCGGGGCGGTCATCTCTGCGAGGTTTCCTGGATCCGGGAGTGTATCGCTGCGGCGGGGCATCATCTGAGTTGGGTGACGAGGGACGCTTCTGGCTGCCATTTGCGATTCTCTGCGCCTTGTTCCTATCACGCCAGCGACCGCCTTGGATTTTGACGTGGGGCTTGATAGGACCGGTGCCCAGGTCGAAGTTGAGAATCATGCCATCGTCCGCCATTTTGTCGATTGAGATACTGTCGGTCGCAGAGAGCTGAGTCTGTAGCTACCTTGCCGGGCTGCGACTGGAAATCTGAGGAAAATTTCAGACAATCAAAGTCTTATCGCGATCGGCGTTACGATAAGCCCCACTCCCCGCATGCGCCAATCATGCATGTACGCGGGTGCTGGTCCCTTTGTGACCCTTGTTTGCGCACGGGCCCTCACTGCTGGTTGTTGCCTCGTCTCTCACTCTCAACTCATCCTCAAGCAAAGGCTGAAGAGCACACCACTTCGGCAAGTTTATCAACCAGTCTTCGGATGAGGGTCGGCTTCTCCCCTCACCCGCTCAGCAAGCGTCTTAACGAGCGTTAGCCCTTGAGAGTCTTAATGGATGACCCTGGCTAAGTGGACCTTGGATCTTCCTCAGAAAATCACCACTGCCCGGGATGGGAAGCATGCTACTCGGCGGCCGCCGGTGCCGTACTTGGTGCCAGCTAACCATTTATCGAAGAGATTTCTCCCCTAATATTCACTTAAAACTAATGTCATTACTTATTGCCCCTTATTTTGCTGACGTCCGTCGCTTTCGCAGTCGTTGCTGTTGTTACCATTGTTCGTCACTATCCCGGCATTTATGCTATAGTAGAGGCTCCTTCTAAAAAGGCTAGCAGACGCCAAATAAGGGACCGAGAACCACCGCATAGAACGTTGTGAGGCGAGCGGTCGACGTCGAGTTTGTTGACATGAGATAAATTCCGATTCCTGTCTCTCTGTCTCCGCCCCTGAGAAGTGGTACAGATATTCAGCGGATGATTGGAGAAAGTTATACCTGAGGTCATGCGGGAGGCCTTCCACATTACAAGGGTTATCGAGTCTAAGCTGAAGGGCTCAACTCAGCAGGTGCTGATTGGTCGAATACAACTTCTGGCTGTCCTCCCGGATCTCAGTAGCCCGCCCTCGCCCTGTACAGCTATGTCCTAATGTTGAGGAGGTGAGTCACGTGACCCCTGCGGCCTCCTAGGCCCTCCTCCTCCTCCCTCCTGCCTCCTGCTCGCAAGTTCTCCCTCATCCAGGTCTTCCCGACTTACCACTTACCAACCCTTCCCTTTCTCAGCTTCGTCGCGGCAACCAGGTACTTGAGATGAGCTGCTTCTAAGAGATGTGAAGAGAAACCCAGCTAACATCGCTAGCTCAGGCCACTCTCAAGACATCTTCGTTGCTGCTGATAACAGTGCTTTACATCATCGAGCTTTCCTTGCTTTGCCGTGTTACACTTGTGCCATCAGGCCATGAACATCTCACATTTAGAGCTCTCTCACCAATCAAGCCATGTTCTGCCAGGACCTCGACGATGCGACGCTCAATCTGGTCATCCAGATGCAGCTCCAAGACCTGGAGGACCTCAAGGGAACCGCCAAGGGGAAACATAAAGAAGGAGAGCCGCCCGATTCTGATCTGGCGGTCGAGGCGTACGAGTCGGAGCTCCAGTGTCAGGCACAGCTGGTCTCTGACAGGTCCATGTGCAAGAGCATCGCCAGGGCTAACCGTCTCGACGGACGGATCGTCAGCGCCCTTGTCGCGCAGGAGAAGCAGGCCAGGCGCGACAGGGAAACGGCACTACATCTAAACCGCAATGAGGGCGGTGCGGCGCCGTCTGACACAGCTCCGTCTCCGTACGCGGACGACCCGCCGCCATATTCCTCCGACGGAGCTCAGCGTGAGGTGGACGACGATCTGCTGAGGAGACTCAATAAGTTGTACGTTTCCTCGAGCCCCGAAGATGACATTATCGATCAGCCCGAGTCCTCTGCATGGGCCGCTTCACGACAGCCCGTCGACAATGCCGTCGAGGTCAAGAGGAGCACCTGCATTAGCTGCCTCACGAAGCATCCCTCCACCACGGTAGCCCGCTGCCCATGCCAGCACGAGTACTGCATCGACTGCCTCCAATCCCTATTCTCAGCAGCCCTCACTGACGAGACGCTATTCCCACCACGATGCTGCCGCCAGCCGATCCCTGTCGAAGATATCCGGCGCTTCCTCACCCCCAAGCTCGTGGGCGAATTCCGCGCCAAGGAGATCGAGTTTTCCACCCCGAATCGGACGTACTGTCACAAGCCCGCCTGTTCCACCTTCGTCCCGAAAGAGTTCGTCGAGAATGATATCGCGACATGTCCCAAATGCCGCCATAGAACTTGCGTCATGTGCAAGGGCGCGAGCCACACGGGCGAGGACTGCAGTCAGGATACGGCGACTCAATCCCTGCTCCAGGTTGCCATTGAGAACGGTTGGCAACGCTGCTTCTCCTGCCGCCGGGTCGTCGAGCTCGAACACGGCTGTAACCACATGAGTAAGTTTCTTGTCCTCTTTGTATATCCATTCCCGTCTATCTCCATCTCTGTTTCTCTCTATCTCTCTCCCGATTCTGTCTACTGTATACTACCTAGAATCCTCAAGGCTGACTTGCAAACCCCTTGAGCCTGCCGATGCGGATCCCAGTTCTGTTACGTCTGCGGCCTCAAGTGGAAGACGTGCACTTGCGAACGGTGGGACGAGAGGCGCCTCTACGCGCGTGCCAACGTTATTGTCGACCGGGACGCCCAGACGCGCCAGTTCGACGCCGGGAGGCGCGCGCAGGTAGTGGAGCGGGAGGCTCGGAACCTCGTGGTGAATCACGAGTGCACACACCGCTCGTGGAAGTCCCGCGGCGGCGTCTTCGTCTGCGAGGAGTGCAGCGACACTTTGCATCAATTCATATACGAATGCAGGCAGTGTCGCATTCGCGCCTGTCGACGTTGTCGCTACAACAGGTTGGCCTGAGTTCACCACCACACCAGATCCAAGGCCGAAAACCAGAAAGTTATTAAGGGATTTAACCCGTCAAGAATGAGAACCTTTGATTGAATGTTGCTACCCTTCTAATACGACTGACTGATGTACCTATTTGCCCGTGCTGATGGCGAGCTTGCGGGCCATAATCTCGTCTCTGTCCTTTGGGCACGGCCGAGAGACGTGGCTGGCGCCCCTGCAGAAGATGCAAGTCATCGTCTCGCACTCGGGGCACTCTGCCGCGAGTTCGGGGTAGATCCCTCCATCGTTGAAATGGGCGGAACAGCGGGGGTTGCTGCAGTAGATCCCACGGGGGCCCATCGCCTGCTTGATGTGTCTCCGCAGGGCTCTCTCGCCGACGACTGACTCCGGCAGACACATCAAGATACCGTTGACGTGGAAGGGGGCACGTTGCAGCAGCCAGGCGGAAAGGTGGGCATGTAGGTCTCCTGTTCGGATAGATGTCCCTCCATGTGTTGTTCGGACAGATGTCCCTCGATTTGGGGTTCGACAGATGTCCCCCGATGTGCTGTCCGGGTGGGAGTCCCTCGTCTTGCTGCTCGTACAAAAAGGCCTCGATGATTTTCCCCGTGCAACGCTTGCAGTAGTTGTGCCCGCGTCAGGCCCTGAGGATGCCGGAGGGGCCAAAGTCATCGTAGCAAGCAAGCATCGCAGGTCTGGTAGTATGGCAGGCCCATGCCTTCTTTCCCAAACTCACCCTAAATAATGCAAAAGAGGAAGGAGGCATCGATTCAAGCAAAAAACAAAACGGATCTGGCAAAATTGCAAAAGACAATGCGGCCAGTGTGGATTGAACACACGACCTTCAGATTAAGTGATTGAAGTTGACTTCAGTCTGACGCTCTCCCAACTGAGCTATGTCCGCCGCTTGTGATTGGATCCGCTACAAAGCTGACTAAGGAGCGCGGGGGGCCGACCCACCTGCGCGCCGCCCAAGGCATGCCCGCACCCACACCTGCCGACGCCCGCCACGGCACGCGCCTACGACCCCCGAGTCCGGTCCCGGAAGCCGACTTCGAAGAGCCGGGAGGGCAGTTGCTTTTCCGCGTTGCCTCCTGCCCGGGGCTCCGACGAAGTAGCCCGCGACAGAGGATCCGGCTTCGCCCCGTTTTCTCTTCGGTCTTGAGGTTCAGTCACATTTTGTTTCTAGGGGTCTTCCAAAGTGCCTTGACGATGCACGCATCTTGTTCTGTTCGCCAACATTCTATTCCCTTTTACTAGATTTTGTTTTTGTTCGAATCTTCGAACTTCGAATCCTTCGGTGCTGTAATGTAACCCAGACCGCTTAAACCCTCACACCGCATTCCTCAAGAAAGCCAGCCGGCGTACGTGTCGAGCCCCTCGGTCCTCGCGCCCTCCATCTCCCCCTTGACGCCCAGCAGCCTCACCCTCGCCCCCTTCTCCCGGCTCCAGCCCTCCAGGAACGCCTCGACCCGCTGCCTCGTCGCCTCGTCGTCCCGCATGACCAGCGCGAGCGCGTCGAACCCGCCGGCGCCCGGCACCACCCCGCCGAGCACGCCCTCCACCTCCCCCAGCGCGTCCAGCAGCTCCGTCTGCCCCTCCGGCTCGATCGGCACCCCGCTGCCGGCGCC
Source organism: Colletotrichum brevisporum (assembly GCA_030770045.1). Lineage (NCBI taxonomy): Eukaryota > Fungi > Ascomycota > Sordariomycetes > Glomerellales > Glomerellaceae > Colletotrichum > Colletotrichum brevisporum. The sequence goes on along the minus strand of JAUGSI010000001.1, from coordinate 7,985,467 downwards.
CATCTCGCGGATCAGCTTCCTCACGGCCCCGAGCGCCGCCGGCACCTCCTCGACCTTGCCCTCGCCCAGCGCCGCCGCGAGCGCCTCGTTGCGCGCCTGCAGGTCGTCCCACAGCTTCGCCGAGGCCTCGGGCTCGGCCTTCCTCCACGCCAGCACCTTCTTCACCATGCCGACCGTCTGGCTGCCGCAGTCGACGTCGCACATGCGCAGGCACACGCCGGGCGGCAGCCGGGCGCCGTCGTCGACGACCTCGACGTCCCACGCGAGCACCTCGTCGACCTTGCGGCCCAGCGCCTCGCCGAACCCGGGCAGGCCCGGCGCGCCCAGGTCGGAGAGCAGCTCGGGCGAGAAGCGGCGGTACCGGCACGAGCCGAAGACGGCGGCGGCGACGTCGAAGCCGGAGCCGACCTTGCCCTGGGCGGCGCAGTGGGCGGCCTGGGCAAGGTTGTGCAGGACGCGGCGGCCGGACTCGGAGGCGAGGTCGAACTGGTTCCGCGGGAGGTGGTGCGTGAGCAGGGCGGCGGTGAGCGAGGTGACGAGTGCGGCGGAGGAGCCGAGGCCCGTCTTGTGCGCCTCGTTGATGGTGTGCGGGTAGCGCGCGAAGCGGGACTGCTGGGGGCCGGCGGTGGCGGCGCCCTCGGGGAGGGAGTAGTAGTCGTTGTCGGCGAGGATGATGAGGCGCGTCGAGGTCAGGGCGTGGTTGGGGCGCTGCTTGTTGGCGCGGGCGATGTAGGTGAGGGCGTAGCTGAGGGTCGTCTCGACGAAGGGGTTCGGGTTGATTTTAGAGCCGCTGTGAAGAATGTGAGTTGGTTAAACATAAAAGTGTGAATCTCAATTGAGATGTTGTTCATATAAAGTGAGTATCACGAAGCCTCATCAAAGAACTCAGAACAGCAAGCTCTCATGAGATGAGATGAGATGAGCGATATGCGGTGAGCCCCTCATCCTCAACTACCCCGCCTCTGCTCATTCCACAAGTCACAAAGTCCTCCATTTCAATAATATCTCATCCTACAGACACTCAGAAAAGGAAGTATGACTTACACCTGCAGCTGCGTAACGGTGATCCCCCCGTCCTCGGGCGCCAGATGGAACCCGTAGCGCCACGTCGCGTCCAGGAACTGGGGGCTCTCGACGACGATCTCGGTCAGGTGCACGCCGGGCGACGTGTGGATGTCGGCGGCCACGACGTTGACGCGCGCGCTGAGCCCGAAGACGAGGCCCGTGTAGGCCCGGTCCAGGACCAGGTAGCCGCCAGCCAGGAGGACCTTGCCCGGCGCCGAAACGGCCGTCGTCGTGGGGTTCGAGGCCGTCATGATGGATCCGTCTTCTTTCTAGCTCTTTGGGGATTTCTTCTTTTGTTTTGTGGAGTTCGTCAATTGGAACGGGTATTGGTGGTGACACAAAAGTGGGCTGCTTCTCCTTCGATTGAGGGTTGATAAAATGAGGGGCGAGGACGAAGTTGATGACGCACAAGTGATGAAAGTGAGGCAGCTAGTTGGTTGCCCGTTGAGGCCTGCCTCATCGCGGTGTGCGTGGGAAGGAGGTGAGGGGACAGTGCGCGAACACAGTGAGGCGTGGGCATTGTGTCTCCCCGGCACTGTGAGAGCTCCATCAAGCCGTAAACACCAATAGAAAGTTGGGAAAAGATGCTGAAAGGTGCCGGAATCCTCGCCGTCGGTCTGCTCTGCATTGCGGGATGGATTCGTTCCATAGCGTTTCCATCCCCCCGCCAAGCATGTCCCCGAGGGTTCGGACTCAATGCTCCCGTCCTGTCATAACGTCCCGCTGCAGCTTGGGCCCAGTTCCCCGAGTCTCGTTGAAACAAAGCTGTTCCCTACCCGAGTGGATGTCGAGGGCACGGATGGAAACACCTCTCATTCTCTCACTTCGCCGCCAAAGATCGTCTTGGTTTGAACATTCGAATCATCTCTTTTTCAGAATGCTGCCGGTAATATACATACAGCAGGATCACATGCCCCATCATGGCATGTCGTTGTCTGACCTCGTAGAATCCGTTCCCGTCCATCCTAGCCCTTCCCTTTCCTGATCCTCTATGCTGCATCGCGCGTCTACCCTGCGCTCTCTTATTTTATATGCTGTGAGTGGAGTTTGTGTCTATGATTTCTGCGAGGGCCAATGGCCGTCATCGCTCGCTTTCCAAAAAAGCCCCTGGGCGCGTGGCTCTGTTCCTTGGACCCCTTTTGCTGCCGGAACGCCATACCTCCCGAAACCTCAGGCAATGGTATTAATTCGACCCCCCAAGTCATACTCCCGAACCATGAAAAGCAGAAACACAAGGAAATGTTTCCGGCGTAGTGCCGGTGATCAACCTGGCCGCCCATCCTGCCCGGACACCCCAGAACCCTCTGTCCACCGGCGTCAAAACACAACGGGGTATCAAACAAAACGGTAGATGAGGGCAGCTACAAAGGAAAAGTTTGGTAATCTGAAGGAACGTGCCGAGCTAATGCCCGAGGCACGTTTCGATCGGTTGACGGGAAAGCGGTTGGCGTGGTCGGAAGGAAGGCTCAGTTCTGAGCAGCAGCCTCCTCACCGCCGCCACCGCCGAGAAGCTCGATCACCTTGTTGACAACAGCATTGGGGTAGCCGCGGCAAACCATCTCGCTAACGACGCCCTTAGCCTTCTCACGCTCCTCGACAGCGAGGTAGGCGCGGGTCATGGCCTCGTACGTGCTGGGTTCGCGCTTGGCGTGACCAACGGAGTCGTAGATGGCCTCCGCCTTTTCAATCTTCTTCTCCGCAGCCCAGCCGTGAATCAGGGTGTTGGCAATGTACGGCGTCATCTCGACACCGCGGCGGCGCATCTGGCCCAGGATTGCCTCCGTGTCACACACCTTGTGGTTGGCGACCATGGCCTCGAACAAGGCCTGGAAGAGGCTAGCATTGACAGAAACAGACCGGTCGGCCATGACGGAATCGAAGACCTTGCGGGCACCCTCCATGTCGTGAAGGTTGCAACCGCGAGCGTGGATGAGTGCAGCGAAGTGGACGGGCTCGGGCTTCTGGCCGGCGGCACGGATAGCCTCGAGGACGCCCTCGGCCGCCGTCATGTCGATAGGCTCCAGAGTGGCGTGGGTGTCGACAAGAAGCTTAAAGGTGTGAGCAGTGGGAGCGATACCCTTGGACTTCATGCGCTCGTAGTAGGCAAGAACCTGGGACTTGTCGCGCTTGGTGGTCAGGAAGAACTGCATCATGCTGTTGTACGGGGCAGGGCGAGCCTTGTAGTTGGGCATGGCCTCCATCTCGTCGAACAGCTCCTCCGCAAGCTTCTCGTCGCTGACGCGGCAAAGAGCGTTGACGATAGTGCCGTAGGTCACAGAAGTGGGCTTGATCCCGAGGGCGCGCATCTCAGCGAAGTAGAACAGACAGTCGTCGATGCGGCGGGCCTTGCCCAACTTGCCAATCAGCGCGTTGTAAAGGAAGGAGCTGGGCTCAACGCCCTCGGCCTGAGCGCGGTGGAAGATCTTGACAGCCTCGGTAGCCTCGTCAAACGTCTTGGCAGACTCCTTGAGGGTCGTGATGTACAGGCCGAAGGTGTTGGCGGAGGGAGCAGCGCCCATGGCGAGCAGCTCCTGGTGGTACTGCTCGGCCATCTGGCGGTTACCCACTGACAGAGAGGCACCAACCATGGCATCCAGGATCGAAGACCAGCCGTAGCGGACAACCGCGTACTGGGGAAGAAGGGGGACGTCGGTTCGGGCCATGGCGAGGATGTCGTTGCACAACTCCATCTTACCGTCGCGGGCAGCAGCGGAAATCAGCTTGGCGTAGGTGATGTAGCGGGGGTGACGGCCGGTGCGGCGCATGTTGCAGAAGCGGCTGAGAGCCTCGTTGAGCCTGGGACCCTTGCGACCGTGCGCGCCTTCAAGCTCATCGGAGATGAGGGAAGAGCCCTTGAAGTCCGTGTTGTGCGCGTAGGGGTCGAACGAATCCTCGAAGCTAGAGACAGTGGCGGTGGAGGCGAAGGGGGAGGCACTCGTCTGCGGGGAGACCTGAGAAGCCATCTCGCGGGGGTCCACGATTCCGCTGTTGGCCATGAACCGGTGAATAAAGTCGATTCCCTCCTCGATCTCGTCGGCGCTCTCCGGGCTGGCGGCACGAATTCTCTGGAACATCATCTCTGATTGCAACAGACCCTCGGCGACTTGACCAGAGCCAATCATGGCAATGGCAAACATGGCAGTGGGCTCGATGAAAGCAGCAGTAACCTGGGTCTCAGGGCCAGAGAGAATGTGCCAGTAGCGGGCGGCAGATGCAACGTCTCCCTCGCGAACGCTCATGGCGAGGAGAGCCATGGCGGGGGTGGCAATGGGCTGGAAGTTGACGGGCAGGTTGGCGAAGGCGGCGATGGCAGTGAGCTTGTCACCGTGGTCTGCGGCGCGGGTGGCCAGTCTGCTCATGGGAGCCGGTCGGATCTCGGCCTCGACAACCTGGGCCCAACGAAGAGCCTCGTTGAAAATGCCGCGGTCAGTGAAGGCCTTGACGAAGCCAGAGCTGACGATGGCATCCTTGATGTCCCCGGCGCGAACCTCGTATTCCTTGATGATCTTCTCGTAGAGCTTCGCAGCACCCGCGGCCTTGTCGGAAATGATGTAGGCATGGATAACGGCGGCGTACACCTCGGCATCGAGACGGTCGTTGAGAGAGGGCTCACCCTTGTCGTTAGCGATAGCAAGGTCCTTGTACTCGTTGTAGCACTCGACTGCGCTGACCAGGTCACCGGCATTGGCGAAGGCGGTGATCATGGCGGGGAACATGGCCGCGAAGGGGGTGACGCGGTTCAGCTCCATGTGCTCGTACAGGCGCAGCATGTCGTCGACACGTCCGGCCTGCGCGCAGGCGGAAATGAGCTGGTGGTAAGACTCGGCCGAGTAGGCAGCCCTCTGAGTGAGCACGGACTTCTCGAACATGTTCATAGCCAGGTCGAGTCTGTCGTCCTCAGAGAGAATGGCATGCTCGAGCTCGTGCGAAGCAAACATGAACTTGCCGGGCTCGTCCATACCGCCAAAGCGAACGCGCTTGTCATCGAGGGACTTCTTGAGAGCGGCGACCTCGAGGGAGCGGGCAGCAAGTAGACCGACCAAGATGTTGTACGTGTCAGCGTCGGGCACCACCTTGCGGCGGAGCATGTCGGCGTACACATCGAGGGCCTTGGTCACCATCTCGTTCTTTCCGGACGGCAGGTGGATGGCGGCCACCAGCAGAGCGTTGTAAGCGCTGGCGATGGGCGGCACGCCAGCCACAAGCATGGCCTCGAAGACGGCCGGGATCTCGGCGTAGCGGCCATCCTCGGAAAGGCGATGAAGGTGGTCGGCGTACACTTGAGATTGAGGGTCGACGGGGGGGGTGACGGTGCGGGCGCTGAATGGCGTCCGCGATCGGTCGACGGCCGGAGAGTGGTATGAGCGCGCGGAACCGGCAGGAGAGGCGGATCGGACAGAGTGCTCTGAAGCCTCTTCCAAAGCTTCTAAGCGGTTCCTGAGTTCGATCTCCTTCTCGAGCGCGGCGTCAATCTGGGCCAGGGCGGCCTGGGCCTCTGGTGGGATGCCCGATGGTATCTCTCCATCTTGGGCGGCGGCGTGCTCTTCCGCGGCGTCACCGGGCTGGATCTGGGCCTCGCCAGCGAGAACAGAGTCGGCAGTGGGCTTCCACTCAATCTGTCGCTGGAACTGGAACTGACTCCATTCCTTGTCGATGTCCTCCTCGGCGTCGGCGGCCTCCTGCTGCTGCTTGTGCAGAGCCTCGAAGTAGGCGTCTAAGCTTCCATGCTTGGCGGCGAGCTTCTCGTGGCGGTGCTCAGAGAGGCCCGCACTTGTCCGCTCGGTGTGGAATGCGGACTGAAGCTGAAGAGACTGAAGACGGCCGAAGCGGTTGGTGTTCCGACGGGCAAAAGAGGGTCGGTTCTGGGTGTTGAGGATAGGATGTGTCGCAGCTACGACGGACTGGGCGTAGCCGTGGGTGAATGATTTCGCGAATCCTTGACGGATGAAATTCTGGTAGAGGGAGGAGTAGATGGTGGGCATTTAGAACTCGCGGGGAAGGGGGGGATTCTGCAGCGCGGAAATATTAGTCGATTGCCAACAATTGATTCACGAAGCCGGTTTCCGTTGTAGTTGCTTCGTGTGATCTGCAATGCCGCCTCGGGAGGAGAGGAGAAAAAAAGATTTGCGCGGCGCATCGCGAATTGTTCAGACGACACGTGCTGCTGCGATTTGTTTCGCCACGGCAAAAGGCCGGGCCAAGGGGAAACGGGCGATCCGGAGCAACCACCGGCAATTCAGTGGCAAGAAGGTGCGACGACATGGCGATTGAGACTTACATGGGGAGAAAGGTGAAAAGTCCGTTGCAGGTTCATTTGACAGCACTGTAGCCGCCAAACAAACGCGCGAATCTGATTAAAATGGGGGTATTATTGGGATTGGAAGGGAGAAAAAAAGAAGAAGAGGAAAAAAGTCGAGTATGCAGGCGAGGGGGGGCAACTAGAAGTATTAGATTGTCGGTATCCGTAGTGCGAGTATTGGCTGCGCTCCTGTACACGACGGGTAGAGTGGATGGGTGAGTTTGAGATCGGACGGGGAAGTCAATGAGGCGTACCTGCTCAACCCTCTCATCACTCTTTCTCTCACTTGCTCACACATACAGTCACAGTTCAGTGGAAGGAACGGGGAATGCAACAGAAGGGCAGCTACGGGGCACGCTAGACAAGGGCAGGAAGTGGAGGGGCCGTGGGCCGTTGGTCGCGGTGGCCAGGGGGGGGGGGGGGGGGACATGGCAGTGACAGAAACCAGGGCAGAAAGATGGGCCTGAGGGTGACATGCGCGGTACCTCCCACCACTGGAAATAACAGACCTTGAGGAACGACGAACCCCATCCAAAAATCAGTACGCCGCTGTAGCTACACTGCGAGCCTGTAGCGTAGGTATCTCGGTTTTCGCGTGGATTCGGAGCTCGTTCGCATTGACAAAGTCGGGGCGAGCCAGTCAACGTCGCTGCTTCAGCACCACGGCGGGGACTCGACGGCCACAGGGTGGATTCGGGAACTTTAATTACTAAGGCTCGTTTTGGTTTCTCGTCCACGTCCTCCATTTTCCATTTTGCCTTGTTTGTGGTGGAGGTTTTTTTTCGTCGGCTTGAATGACTCAGGCAGCAAACCCCGATGGTCCATCGCCTCCCGTGAGTGGCTCGTGAAGAGCTGGAGCATCCATCGCAAGAGACCTAGGAAACAGGCACTAGCCTCAGTGGCTCCTCTCTTGTCACTGATTAATGCCTCCCAAGAGAAAAGCAACGATTGATTGGAATGGATCGTGGCTCCCCAGGAGGAGAGGGGCGATGTTGGAGGGGTTCATCTTCCAGGGACTATCTGTCAGTCACCGCAAGTTGCAACACTGAGGCAGGCAGGGAGAAGCAAGACAGGTGTCCTCAGTCCAATGCGTGGCTGCTGGCCAGCAGCCTGGCCTGCGTGGCTAGCGACCTGCGTGCCTCGCCGTTCCGACTTTTGCCTTTTTTGCCTTTTGCCTTTTGCCCTGCGCCGCTCGCAACGCTGCTCGTTGGAAGGCGACGGTTGACAGCTGACGACGTGCAGAGAACGGATGAATAGTCGCCGGAGGGGGTGAGAGACCGGATGGATGGTGCAGCACTCCAGTGTTGCTCCGGCGTACCTATCCGTACCCGAGATAGGCACTTGGGCAGATCACCGAAAGAGCGTGTCATCGAGTCCAGCCTTTCGTCCGCGACGCGACATCGCAGCAGCGAAATACCTCATCGGGGGCCCACTGGTAGAAAGTACCTTATCCGCGGCGTCCCTCTACGGAGCAAGTTCCTTGGGGCTGGTGGACCATCGGAGCAGAATGCGGCGGAGGCGGAGGGTCGTTGAGCAGCGAGTGCTGAGCAGGTACCTCCGTGGTACCGGCGCTGCTCGGCTTTTGGCTCCCGCGAGATGACGACTTCCTGTGGCGCCTGAGGAACCGACCTGAGAAAGAGAAATTGAGATTGATCATCGCTGCAGCCTGCCAAGCTGCGCTGCGGCGTCAACAAACACGGGGAAACCTTGGGGGGGGGGGGGGGGCCCTCCCAGGAGTCTGATTGCTCACGAGTCCCAAATCCCAGGACAGTTGCCAATTCTGGCGGATGACTCTGACGCTAGGCACCCTACCTACGGGCTAATATGGGGAGGGCCCTACACTTACAGCGTATGAGAGCCCCTGCGGGCGAGAAGAAACCGGCACCGCTACGCTGGATTGTCGTGGGGCACCCGGCCCAGGGCTGGCTGTCAACGGTACCTGCTCTGCTCCGCGCCCGGTGCTGGTGGTCGGCGGTCGAATTGTCATCGAAAGAGCAGAATGTCGTCGACGCGAATAGATCTCGGCTGGGGACGCCCAATCAGCGCACAGGTAAATAGTGGGAGAAGCCGGAAGGTGCGGGAACGTCGGAGGGCCATGGTACGGGTACCTATCTGGATGCTTGTCTGGTACCTCGCTAGGTACCTAAGGTTCCTTCTCGCTGTCGCAATCCAATGGATCTGTGGCCCTGTGGGTCTATGGTGCAATCCCGTCCTGTCGGGAAGCTGCCTCCTGCCCCGCTCCCTCTCCGGTCCCACCCATCTCCAACACCACTACACCAGTGGCTGCACCTGCACCTGCACCTGCACTTCTGCTCCGGTGCCTCCCCGCTAGCAGCTGCTGCTTGCTCATCTCATTGGTGATTCACCACCAAAGCAATCGTTCACGCCGCAAATTTTTCACGCCTAGCAACCCTCAAGTGGAAGAAGCCAAGCTCATGCGCATGACAGCTCGACAAGTCATTATACCAGCAGCAGCAGCTTCTGCTGCAGCATTCATACCGCCATCCATCCCAGATCCCCGCGATACACAGCGAGAACAGTGCAAGCTTTGATAGCTGCCCCAAGGCATAGCTACCTTCAGCTGTGTGCGTCATGATACATATACTGACGTCCTCGCCGGATATCAAAGTCATCGAATGGTGACACTGACAACCACCGAATAGAGCATCAACTCATCACTGTCTTCTCGCTCACGCCTCCAGCATGCGGACCAGATACTCCTAACCCTGATCGGCCCTCAGAAACACGATACGAGCGGAAAAAGAAAACATCAAGACGGGCCAATTCGACACCGCCAATAACACCGCCGAATTTGGACCGGCATCACGACGAGACAGTCAAGCGTGCCCCCTGTCCGCATCCCACTATCCCAGACCCAAGGCCCCAAAAGTCGAGCCCATATCCCATGCCGCCCATGCCCCCGGCTCCACGCCCGCATGTCGTGTTCCCTTGCGTCCGCGGACGAATGGCGGCACTCCCAAACTGGCAGAGTAATCTGCCCCTCCAAGGACCCTGACCTGTCAGTAATTATTACCATCTCGAATCTCACACAGACGGGATGGACATGGCGATGCGATCTTCATTGCCCAATGCCAATAGCTGCCGAAAGACCAATTTGGTTCAGGGTCAGGTCGTTGCAGCACGTTGGGGACTTTTTGTAACCATCAGTAGGGGTTCCCGTCACGTCGTGCCCTAACGGACGCGACGTTCCGAGACATGGAAACTTGCGAGCCCCTCCTCCCACACGCAGCATTTCCCTGGAAACTGGGTAACTAGGCGACTGTCAGATCGGCGCCCGGAGGACGAGCACCAAGATTGCCCGCAGTTTCGTGGGGGCGCCGCACACATCTTTCTTGTCACGCGGTCATCCATTCACGAAAAAGAGCCGCCATCGCGCTGCGGCACGGCACACACACACCACCCACACAACCCAGAGGCATTACACACTAGACGTGCCGCTCCCGGAAAACAAGAATCGTTCAGGTACAGTCTGCTTCCCAGGCATGGATGCCCATGAGACGGTGATGCAGCTACATGCGGGAACGCCCACGGCCACGAGGTCCTCTCTCGGGCGGTCGGCGGGGCGCGGACTTGTGGTTGAGCCGTCTTACGTCCGGCCGTCGCCGGGTTCAACGAAGAGTTAACCCCGTGCCCCTCCAATTCCCCCCTTCGCTCTTCTGTTTGCCGATGCCGACGGCTCGGTGCCGTCACCCCGGCACAGCCTGTCGACCGCGCGTGTCGAAATCTGGCGACTGTCGCAGGAGGCAGCCTCCGCCTAGGGCCCGATCGGCTCGTCTGATTCAGACGTTCTGAATCACTGTGGTGGAGTCAGAAATCAGTATTTTTTAATTTTTCAGTGACACTATACCTTTTCGGGTAGGAATTTTCTCTACACAACTCACAACAACCCCGTAACCTTAGTTATATACACAAAATAATCTACTTAAGTAATATATCTTTTTAAACTAGAATATAATACTTATATAATTAACTAAAAAGAGAGATAACTTATAAATTTCTACTATAGAAATAAATCCTTGATTTTTAAGAATATAGTAGTGTATTTACCTAAAAAAAACACATATACTAGGGTAATGGATCTCTATAGTAACTCTTGCCCTCCTAGTAATATAGCTAGTAATATTAATAATAATAATGCCCTTAATAGTAAGGTAGAGATATAGTTACTTATTATAGTAGTAATTTTAATAATCTATACTATTATTACTATAACTATTAGTATTAAAATTAACCTTAAATACCTTAAATAGCTATAAATTAATTAAAAAACATTACTTTAATTTAAACCTATAAAACTAATTTATAAGGGCCCTTTAATAGTAGTAAAAAAGGCCTATATAATCCTTACTATCCTAGAGGAAATCTTCTATAGCCTCTTTTAATTAATAAAAACTAAGTTTAGTACTCTATACACATAGCTCTAAACCTATAGTACCCTAAGGAATATATAGTACTAAACTATAGAGTAAAAAGTAATAATATTTCTATATATTATAGGGTATTTAGTAGTATAGTAGAATACTATAGTATAGTTTAATATAACCTAAAGTACTATATTTAACGTTTTTTATAATGTTTTTAAAGGTATATATATTTTATATAAGTACTTTATTAAGTAGCTTAAGTAAAACTATATTATAGTAGAAATAGAACTAAACCCTATAGGTAGTTAGTTTAACAGCTATATTAAAGTAATAAATAAGATATATATACCGGCTTTTTTACTTAAAGTAGACTAGTAAAAGTTTTTTAATTATAAGGGGCAAATATCGCAAAACGTCCTTATAATAGTTTACTTTAATTATTTAATTTTATATATACTTACTAGTAGTAAGGGGTTGCTTAATAACACAAATCTACTATACTAAGTATTAGCTAGGTTCTTTTTAGTATTAAATAAAAGATTCTACCTTACTAATATAGGGTTTAGTAGTAAATACTAAAGTATTATTATTCCTTTTACTAATAAAAGGTACTACCTTAAAGATTTTACTAAAAAAAACTTTAAAAAGCTAAAAAATAAAAAAGAGTTATATAACTTATATTATATAAAGTATTAGTATATTATTAAGAAGGTCTTTAGTATACTAAAAAAATCCTTCCTAATCCTAAAGGGGGCACTACTAAAGTATAACTTTTAAATATAAATAAAACTAATATATACTCTTATAAAGCTATATAACTTTATCTAAACTTAAAAAAAAGCACAAAAGAAGCTAACGGTAGAAAAGGAGCTTATTATAGACCTTACTTAGCAGCGCACTAATAAGGTTATTAAAAATAAAGTTAGTGATAAATTACGGTATTAATTAGCTATTTAGGGGTAGGATTAATAAAAGGCCTATATAGAGAAGTAAAAAAAGAGTAAAATTAATAATACTAGCTATTATAGAGAATAAGTAAAAAAAGAAGTAAAAAAAAGGATTAATATTAAAAAAGTAAAAATTAAAAAATAGTTATTATTATACTTTAAAATATTTAAACTACTATAACTAGCTACTAGTAGCTTTATTAAAAAAATCGTAATAAGGCCTACCTTTTTTCCTTATTAGAATAATAAAAAACTCTTATTAAAAAAATATTTACTTTTTAGCCTATTTATAAAAAATGTAACGCATTTTATTAATTAAAGTAGTTATAAAGTTAATTTACTATTTACATTTCTTATAGCTAAAGAGGTCCCTTCTACTCCTCTATATTACTACTATTTTTACTTCTTTTAACCTTAACCTCTTTAACTTTATTAACCTTATTAACCTTGTTAAATAAATTAATATTAACCCTCTCTTTCTATAGTTTATATTACTTTAAAAACTCCTTTTTTACTTTTTTTAAAAAAAATTAAGAATATTTAAATATACTCTAAGTAATTAATAAAAAATTTACTAATATTAATAAGCTACTAAGTATCTATCTCCTTACTAAATATCTTTATACAAAAAGTAATTACCTTCTTTTTTATATCCTTTACTATTACTTTTTTTAATTAAAAAACTAAAGAAATTACTTCTACTATTTTATTACTAAATTAATTAAGTATTTTTAGTATTTTTAATATATATATAGGCTCCTTTCCCTACTAGACCCTTACTAACTAAAGTTAATTTTTTATAAAGTTATTTATAAATATAGAGGATAATAGGTTCTTATTAAAATTAAGCTACTCTTTTTATTACTTTTTTATATTACCTCGTAATACTACCCTTATATTAAATAACTATAAATCTATAGTAGTATTCTTTTACACATATTATTATAGTAAATCCCCTACTTTTATAAAATCCTTCTTTATTACTTATACTAATAACTAAAGCTTCTATAATATAGTTTAAATCTATAAAAAGCTAGTATTTTAAATATACTATATTATAAAGTATTTTTTTTTAAACTTCTCCTATATCTTTTTTATTAGTCTATTAAAAAGAACTAAAATTAAAAGTAAAAAAAGACAAAAGGCAGTATTAAACCTATAGCCTCTAGCTCTAATAAACTAGACTCTAAACTACTAGGTCAACTACTAATAATAGAATAAACCACTCTAAATATCTCTTATTAACCCCTCTAAGGTACTCGTAACTAACTATAACCCTTATAGCCAACCACAGCACCTATAGTTGTCAAATTACGTAGCTTAAAGCCGCTGGTATACTACAATATATAGGCGGATTTCAGCGTTTAAGGTGGCCGATAGCTACTCTAGAGCAACGTTTCGCCGGCTCCAAAGGCCGTAGCTGCGTTCAGGGGGTTTAAATGCCCACAGCGCCGTTAAAGCAAAAAACGCGTTAAGGGCCCTTAAAGTATAGCTTTATATATATATAAATATACGGGAAATCTAACAATTAAAAGTCTTATTCTACTACCCCCTTTACTATATATAATTAATTATTTTTAAACTACTTTATTAAACACAAAAATTACTATAAACGTCCTTTTAACCCTTTAAAAAACTATCCTCAATAGCTTAACTACTTAGTACCTATAGCTCTATAACTTTTAAGCACTTATAAACACCCTTAACGCGTAGGAAGCTCTTAACCCGACCTCTATAGATCTAAAGCCCCTTATTAGCAATACCCCGCCCCAGGAGCTACACCTTAGTAACTACCCAAAGTCCATTACTCACTATAGCCTTAAGCTAAAAGCCCTTTACTTTTAAACTATAGGATCCAGAGTAAATAAGTTTACTACAAACCCTTTTTTTTAAGTACCTCTAGAAAAAAACCTCCTACTTCCGTTTAGTATAGTAGACTACTACTATACTAAAATAATAATTAACTTTTTTAAAAAGGCCCTTAAGTACTATATTAATTCTTTATCCCTATACTATACTATAAAAGTAATATACTAAGAGTAAAAAAAAGCTAAAAATACTATTGTTCTTTAAATATAAAGTACTATTATTAAAAAGTTTAAGATCTAGTGCTACTTAAGTGCTTTAAGGTTAATAGTTTAAATTTAAAACTTTTATAAGTACTTTAGACTTATAAAAAGTATATACTACTAATATACTAACTAGCTTTATATTAACTACTTTACTATACCCTATAATAAGTAGCTTATAATAAAAGCTATTATAACTAAATAGTTTATAATATAAGTTAACTATATATATAAGAATTATACTATTAAGCTTAAAGTAGTTTATAAAAAAAATTTATAGATTTATAAGTTACTTTACTCCTTTAACTATTTATTACTTTAATTTTAGACTAAGAGCTATTATATAATAATAAGTAATAACTAAAATAACTATAATTTTAATAAAACTATTACTAAAATAACTACTATAATTAAATAAATATTAAAGTCTATAGAACGCGGGAAAAGTATATAAAGCGCCTTTATTATTAATAAAGTAGCTCCCTACAGCCCTCTTAAGTACTTTAGTAGTTATAAATATAATAATACTAACTTAAAGAGATTACGGAGTAAAGCTTTATTAGTATTTCTTACTCCCTTTACTTTATTAGCCCCTTCCTACTTAATATACTTTATATACTACTACTTTAAAAATTATTTTTATACTTTTTTAAAGTATATATATAATAAGTAGAAGCTGCTTAACTACTACTATAAAAGAGCTAAAAAGAACTTTATAAATAATAAATAACTAATCTAACACGTTAAAAAGATTTAAGGCTAGTAACTATATAGTTACTATATAAAGAGTATTAAGCGTTTACCCATAGCGTTTTAAACTACTTAATATAAGGGCCTATTACTATATCCCCTTAGAAACTCCTACTTCTTTAACTCTAGTATATTTATTTATATTTTTAAAAATAAATAATAGTTTAGTAACTTTTAAGTAGTTAGTATAAGTAATTACTTATAGACTAACTTAAAGCCCCTTATAATTAAAGGATATAGAGATATAAGTATATACGTTACGTTAGTTAATAGTAAATAATTTAGTTTATACTTATATAACGTTATATTGTATACGTTTATAATAACTAACTTTATTTCTTATAACTAGCTCTATAAGTGCGGGTACTAGTAGGATAAGTGCCCTAAGTAGTGCTTTATATTATATAGATTTAATTACTCTTTTTTTAGTTTTATTAAAACTATATATAGTTAAAGAGTATTAGAGTATAATAAACTTTTTAATAAAGTGCTTATATATAAAGACTTTATATAGACTGTTTAGTATATATATACTCTATACTATTAAATAAAGTATTCTTAATAAAAATAAAAATTTTTAAAAGGCTTTAAAAAAACGTAGTACTAGCAACTTAACTACCCCAGCCCTAAACTACTTTAGTACCTCTTTTTATTAGTCCACAGTATTTAAATCTTTATTACCCCTAGAATAGTACTTAGCGATGCCTTTTTA
The DNA here is from genome assembly GCA_030770045.1 of Colletotrichum brevisporum. Classification (NCBI taxonomy): domain Eukaryota; kingdom Fungi; phylum Ascomycota; class Sordariomycetes; order Glomerellales; family Glomerellaceae; genus Colletotrichum; species Colletotrichum brevisporum. Next base: position 7,970,240 of record JAUGSI010000001.1, on the reverse strand, counting down.
AGCTATAATACTTATAGTATTAGTAAAGTAAGGTAAATTATTAACTATAAGCTATGGAAGAGTAATGCGTATACCTACCCTAGTAAGTATATTACGTTTAACTTTTACCTATATACTAAGGGCTATAGTAGGTTTATATTTATATTAGTATTTATTAACTACGTTTTATAGTACTTATAGGACTACTACTTATATAACTATAATATAGAAATACTTACTAAGGTCTTTAAAAAGTTTATTTTACTTTTAAAGGTTTAATATAATATTAAAATACTTACTTTTAAGTATAATAGTAAGATTAAAAGGTACTACTACCTTATAAACAACCTCTAGAGGCGCAGTAAATGCGTTAAGTTATCTGCTTTATATATATAAAATTAAAACGGCGGCGCTAAGTGCGTTAGTACTATAATTAAAATAAAGGTTTAAATAATATACAAAGGTAGTAAGTTGCTTTATAAGGTATAGCCTAATATCTATAGAGTAGTAACCTATTTTTATAACTATACACTTTAAGCAGCCCTTAGTTAAAAGACCCCGTACAAAGTACTTTACTAACGGCTCTATAGTAATAAGACTATAAAACTAAGCCTTACGTACTTAAAATTATATAGGTATAAGGCATATGCCCTTATAGCCACTATGTAGCTTAAAAAAAAGCGTCTTAACTACTTTTATAACTATGCCTTTATAGGCTTCTTTATTAACTATACGTCTATAAATTAGTATTAAATATAAAACTCTATAACTAAGAAAATTATCACTATACGTAACATTATATTTAACAAAAAAAAACACTATAACAGTAACCTAAATTTACTTATTAGTAACTATAATAACCTTAACTTTTAAGCTATTACTAAGTAGGTTTAAAAGAGCTTTACTATAGTTAGTAAGACTAACTTTTAAACGTAGCTCCACCTATTCTTATTAAGCGAAGAAGATAATAAAGTGTCCCTTTTTATAAACTTTTTTAATAACGTTTTTAATAAACTTAACTTAAGCAATACCGCCCTTAATAATAATAAACCCCGTAACTATAAATACTCCTTTACTCGCTTTAAACTCCTACCTACCCCTTTTAACTTACCTATTTCGTTCTTTTAAGCGCTAATTAAAAAAAACTAACGCCTAAAAAGGCGGATCGTAACTAAGTTAGTAAATAAAAACCTTCTTTTTATAAACCCTTACTAGTCCACATTTATAGTTAAGTTTATAAACTAAGCCGCCCTAGTAGCTTATATACCCTAGTATAAATAAACGTTTTATAAAGCCACCTTCTTAACTAGTACCCTATTATTATTTTAAGATACTCTATAGTAAAGCCACTTCTAGGCTAGCTACCCAGTTACTTATAACCTATTAAAGGGGACCCCTGGTATTTAATATACTATAGGGGCACTTTAAAATATAGATATTAAACGCTTTAATAGTAAGATTTAGCTATAGAGAGGGGTCGTAAGTACTTAGATTTTATTAAGTAAGTATAAAGCGCTATACTAACTATAAACTAAAGTTCCTACTCTTAGTACCCCCTAGTAAAAGCTCTAGCCCCTACCTACGTCTTATTTAAAAGTATTAACTTACTCTTATACGATTTTAATATAGGTAGCTAAGGTAAACTATTTATAAAGCTATTATAAAACTAACTCTTAAAAAGAGGTTCTTAAAAGTGCTATTAACGGCTCTTAAATCCTAGAATACTATTAAGTATATACGTATAAATTAAATAAGTATAGAAGGCTCTTTAAGATTAAAGCGCGCCTTATTATACGTAGTAACTAATAGTTAAGAAATAAGTAAAATACCTATACTTTAATACTTACTAGTATATCGTTTTAAACACTTATAGCTATTATAAACCACTTTAATTTTAAGCTTTTATAATATAATACAGTAAACGTATTTATATAGGTTCTACTTAATAAAGATATTTATATATAAATACCCTCCGGGTATTAAAAGCCTAGGTATATTCTTAAGCTTAATAAAGTACTTTATAGCTTACGCTACTCTTTACTCCTATAGTAATGCTATTTAAAAGTTGGTTTAAAAGAGCTTAGGCTAGAGTGTGTAGTAGGTAAGAATTATTATTAGATATATAGCTGTATTACCTTTTCTTTATATTAATAACTACGTTTTATACTTCCTCTAAATACCGTAAAGAAGCCCTTTTACTTATAAAAGTACTTTAAAAGTAATACTTTTTTAAGAGTAGTAAAGACTTATAATAGTTCAGGATAAAGCATCTGTAATTATACTATAAAGCGCTCTTAGCTCTTATAGTCTATTTATATTAATAAAGTTATTAAGTACTTAAAAAGGTAAGGCCCGTAAGTAAAGTAACTATATACTTCTCTAATTTAATTACTTAAGCTGCTTTTTTATAAGGGCTTTGTTCTATATATAGATATTAACTGTTACTAAAGTAATATTAGTTCACTTTATATATAGTGTAATAATAATAAGAAATAGACGTAGTTTTATATAAGTTTGTTTATATATGAATCTCGAGGCACCCCGGCCCCTAAGTACCTTAAAGAGTGAGAACGATTACTAAATACCTCTCTATAAAGTACACTCTTTACTTTAAATTTAGCTATAAAAAAAGTAGCTCTAATAATAGTTTAATAATCACTTTAGATACTAGCTTTACTAATAATATACTAGACTATAAGAGCTCTAAATACTATAATTAAGCTTTTAGTAGCTTATTAAGTAGCAAGCTACGTAAATAGAATACTGCCCACGTTAATAACTAAGGCTAAGTTTTTTACTTTTTTTAGCTACAGCTATCTGTATGTTGTTTAATAACTGCACTTCGCGTAGACCTTAGTGTTTTCGACTTTGTAATACTCCTGCTCCTAATGCCACTATACTAAGTATACGTATTTAATATAATAATTAATAAAATAACCTATTTTTATTAATAAAGAGATAGTTTAACTATATATAAAGCTTTACTATATTAATATCTATAACTACTAATTATATTGTATATTTATGTACATATTAAAGTTAAATATTAGCCTATAGTGTAGTTAATAGTAGATGGCTTTATAAAGCTACTTACTAGCGCCTACTTTAAACTCTTTTTAAGTAACTTAATATAGTAAATTAAATGGCTTAGTTTTAAGTACTTTATAATACTTTAGCTTTAAAGTAAATACTATAAAGACTTTAACTTTACTAATAAAGAATAAATAAAAGGGATTATAACTTTTAAGTACTCTAAAAAATGAAAGTATTACTCTTTCTACTTAGGATAGAAGTTTTCACGTTGATAACGGAACTACTTAAAATAAGGACTTGAAGGGATTACAACTCTGTAGATAAGAAGCTACACAAAAGTAATTATAGAGTAGTTAAAGCGCGGTTCAGTACGTAATTTTATTTATAATTAGATTTTAATAAGGCCCTTAAAAAGGCCCTTACTAGGGAGTGTTGCATAAATTACGTAGCTTAGAGCTACTAGTATACTATAATATATAGGTAGATTTTAGTGTTTAAGGTGGCTGACGGCCGCTCCGGAGTAACGTTTTATTAGCTCTAAAGGCTGTGCATTGCGCTTAGGGGTTTAAATGCCTACAGCCGTTAAAAGAAACGTTAAGGGCCCTTAAGGTATAGCTTTATATATATACAAATATACGGGAAATCTAACAATAGTTAACTATAGTAAATATAGCTAACTATACACAGAGCCTAAAACTACTTAACTAAACTATATATAACGTACTAAACCCTAAAAAAACTAGTACTTTAAAAACTAAGCCTAAAGAGTAAAGTACTAGGCCTATAAAAAGTAGAACTCCCCCTAGCTTATAGGAGTCTAAACTTCTACTTTCTTAATAAACAAATAATACAATAAAACACTAATATAATACTATTACTACTATAACAATACTTCTATTTCTTTTATTTATATATTATATACTAAACTTATTCCTTTACTAACTCTATTAAGCCTAATATTACTATAAAAGTATTTAATAATCTTAATACTAACCTTAATACCCTTATACCTATACTTATAAGTTATAAGCCCAGCTTATTAACTAACCCAACCTTCCTAACTAATCACAAAAGTCTATTTAAACCCACTTATTTAATAACTAACCTTATTTTAACTATAAAAAACTAAAAACTATAACTAATACTTATAAATTACCTACAATTTAAATCCCTAAACAACCAAAAAACCTAGTTTTCAAAAAATCCTCAAATTATCCAACCTTCCCTAATAAATCCTTAATAAATCCTTATATACACCTACTATAGTAAACAAATTTTTAAATAATATTTAATTAATACAACCTATACAGAAATCAAAATTATAGCAACTCTTACTATCTAACTTAACTAACAAAAGCTACTATAAATTAATATTAATAAACTCAAAGTTATGTAACCTTAAGTCTATTAACTATAATAAACTAACTAAAACTATTAAAAAAAATATAGTAAAACTTTATAGTTTTAACGATTATTTAATCACTTAGAATTAATTCATAGAGCACAAATAATTTACCCCTATTATCTCAAAAACAACCCTTAAGTTTTTAAAGTCTACTTAGTTTTAGTTATTTAAATAAAAAAAACTTTAAACTGAGGTAAAATATAAATAAAATCACTATTCTAAAACTAAAAAATAATTAAATTATTAAGTATAGTCTTTAAAATCTACAGTACTAACTGGGTAAAGATCTAATAATAAATCTTACTAAACCACTAAATAATAAAAATAAAAATCACAAATAATAAAATATTACATATAAAACTTCTTTATAAAATAGCCCTTATGAGTTATAAAACCTTAAAATAGCCTCTAAAAGCTTAAAAAGCTTAAAAGAACTATATTAACCAAAAGCATTTATAAACAAAGTTTCTTACTTATAAAGAGTTTTTTAATACTACTCTTAAAAACTTTAATACTTTTAAAAAATACCTTAATAAAGTTAAAAAGCTTATAAATAATCTAACTTTAAACAACCTAGCTTTACTTAAACAAGTAATTATAACTTAAGTTTTAAATAGTTTAAATAACTCTTATAAAGGGTTTATAACTAATATAACCCAATCTTTAAAAAAAAAACATAAAAGCCTATACTATTAAGTCTTTATTTACTAATTTATTAAATAAATTTAAAAAAAAGAATAATAATAACTCTATATAATTCTCTAAGTCTTAAATTAAGTTTAAAAAACTACTAAACCCTAGAAACAAACTAAGGGTCAATACTACAACTACTACAAAAAACCCAGCTATACAGAAAATATTTATAGATTTTTATATCTTAATAAAGCTCTTAATTAGTTTAAAAGAATATCAAAAAACAACTCTTTTATAAACAATAAAGAAAGAAAAAGAGTTAAAAAACAAAATAAAAAAAACAATAAGTTAATACAGTTATTAATAATAATTCTAAGTCTTTTAATTCATTAAAAAAAGTTATAGTTACTTTAAACTTAATAAATATTAACTTAGTAACTAAAAAAAACTCAGACTCTAATATAGAATTTAAAAATATAAGAATTACCTTTAAAACCCCTATTAATATAGATTTTAAAACTAATAACCTATCACTAAGTAACTTAATAAAACAGTTAAATAAAGAACTTTTAAATTCTTTTATTTATAAAAAAAATAACTATTTTATTTAAACTCAACTATAATAATCTATATAACTAATAACCTATTTCTACTTAATAATATTAAAACTATTAAAATAAAAGTTAATTAGAGTAAAGTAAACTATTTTTTTATTTATAAAAAGGGTAATTTAACTACTATAATAAATAATACTCTTTATATTATAAGAGATATTCATTATATACCTAAACTAAGTATTAATCTCTTAAGTCAAACTAAACTTACTAAAATAAATATAGCCTTAATTTATTATAATAAGCCTATACTATATAATATAATTAAAAATAAAATCCTTTTAGTAGAAATAAAAAGAAACAACCTCTACTTCTTTAACCTTAATATAAATAAAGAAGTAATTAATATAATAAAAAACACTATAAAAGAGTCCTAAAGTTAAAATTAAACCCTAGATCCTAATATTAATATAATAAAGCTATATAACCAATTAGGCTATATAAACTAGTAATTTTATTTACTTATTCTAGATTAACCAAAATTATGTAAGGTACTACTGTAGAGGTATTTATAAACTACTCTATAAGGCTCATTTAAAATAAAATTTACTAATACTTATAAATAAGAAGTCTAGTAATTACACAAAGACTCACCTTTACTTATATAAAATTATATTAAACTATATAAACCAATTATACTTAAAATATATAATAATTATAAATATTTATACTATTATAAATAAAAAAGACCTGTTTTATAGGGTAAATTATTAAAAATAAAGGAATTTAAAGAGTTTTATTATTTTAATAATTAAATCCTTAGCTAAAATAATAAAAATAAGTATAAAATTAATTAATTTAATACAGATAGTAGTAAAGAGTTTAATAATAAAAGAATAAAAACTATATATATAAAGAATAGTATAACTTATAATATAAAACCACTTTATACACATAAGTCTAATAGTATTATTAAAAGAATAATACATAATATAATAAATAAAGTAAGGGCTATACTTTAATAAACACTAATATTAATTAAACTATAGGGAGAAGCTCTTTTAGTAGCTATATATTTATATAATAGAACCCTATATAAGTTAATAGTTTATAAAACACTATATAAAGCTAAGAATAATATAAAACCCTTTAAATTATATATATTAATAGGGAGTATTTATTATTATAAAAAATAAAGACCTTAATATTAAAAGCTTTTAATAATAGAGCTAAAAAGGAAATAATTTTTAAATTATAGTAATAATGCCTAGAATATATAATATCTAAAAGAAAATAAAGTCTTTAGTTTAAAAACGTTAAAGTATTTAAGAATATCTTTATAAAAGATACTAATAATAATAATTAAAAACTATCTATACTAAATAAAATAAATTATCTATAATTTAGTATAACTAAAAGTAAAAAAGAATCTTAAAGTAATAGTTTTTTTAAAATAGACTTAGATTATAATAATATTAATAAAATTAATAATAATAATAATAATAATAATAACTCTAAATTAACTATAGAAATTCCTTATATAAATAAAGAGATCTAGGAAAGCTATAGATAGGTTAAAAATTAAGAATATATACTATTTATAATAAAAAACTACTTATCTCTAAATATAATATCTACTATTAATAGCTTAAAGGATAAAATCTTTTATATACTAAGTATTAATAACTTAAATAAACCTACTATATATAAATAAGTTTTAGAATTTAATGATTTATAAAACTAGATCTAAGCTATATATAAGGAATTAAATATATTAACTAAATTAAATACTTAGAGTATTATTAAAAAACCATAATTTATTAAACCTTTTAAAGGTAAATAGGTTTATAGAAAAAAGGCTAATAATAATATTAATACTAAAGCTAAAAAACCTAATAAATATAAGGCTTGTTAGGTAGTATAGAGTTATAATTAATATATATAAGTATTAATTACTGTAACTTAGTACTACCTGTTTAAATCCTATAAGTTATTATTCTTAATAACTAAATAAAATAATTAGGATATTAAATAATATAACGTTACTAGTGCGTTTATATACACTAATATTAATAAAAGAATATACGTCTAATTACCTACTAGTTTTTTTAATAATAATAATAATAAATTAGTTTTTAATAAAGATTATAAAGATTCTAATAAAGGATTAGTCTATAAACTAAATAAAGCCTTATATAGCTTAAAATAAAGTCCTAAACTATAGTATAAGTATTTAAAAAATATACTTAAAAAAAAAAGGCTTTAATATAACGCTTTATAATAAAGCTATTTTCTATACTTAATAAAAAAGGAAAGTTAAAGTCTATTGTATTTATTATATGTATATTAAATTTTTAGTTTATTACCTTAATCCCTAAAATTACTAATAGTATAATTAATAATATTTCTAAAGAAATTAAATATAAACTACTATAGGTACTTAAAACCTTTTTTAGTATTAAAGTAAATATAACAGGAACCCGCTCTATATTAAACGAATATACTAAAAAACTACTAATTAAATATAATAAAACCTATTTATATATAATATTTAACGCCTATAAATAATAAATATAAAATTAGTAGAAAATATAATAATATTAAAAAGAAATAAAACAATTCTAATAAGAGATAGGCTCTTTTAATATATTCTGTTTTAAAAACCAGGCTAGATATAGCCTTGATAGTTATATTATTAGCTTATTATATAAGTAATTTTAAAGAGTATTTTATTGCTTTAGATTAAGTATAGGATATTTAAATAAATTCCTTAACTTAGAGATTTTATACAACTACTCTATTAAATTTAAAAATAACAGAATTTTTTATTCTAATTAAAGGCTAGAGATCTTAATAGTAACCACTACTAGTTATTTATTTTACTTAAGATTTATATAATATAATTAGTTAGGAATATTATAAAATAAAAAATAGTAGTTTTATTTACTTATAAAGCTGAATATACGGCTTTTACTAAAGTTATTAAAGAAGCTATATATTTATATAACTTTTATAATTATATATTTAAATTTTTAGACTTTAAAAGTTTAAATAAACCTAAAATTCTTATAGATAATAAAGTAGCTTAAAAACTAGCTAAAAATCCTAAATTTTATAAAAAGGTTAAGTATATTAATATTAAACATTTTATAAGAAATACACACTAATAATATTTTTACTATTCTACGTGTGATTACTAAAGATAATTTAGCTAATATTTTAACTAAGTCTATAGGTAAAATAATATTTATTAATTATAACTACTTAAAGATAGTAAACTATAAAGGTTTTTTATTTTTTTAAAAATAAAACTAAAATAAAAAGAATATAAATTATTATAAGATAAGTTAAAAATAAATAATTTATTATATTAAAAAGAGTTTTCATTAAATATATATTTTCTTCTATTTTTACTTTAAATACGTTTACTTGAAAAGGTTTTATAAAGTTTTATACAGAAGTTTTTAATACTAAAGAAGTCTTTTAATATACCTTAAGAACGCTAAGATCTATAATAACAATTAATATATATTTGGTTTGATATTAGTCTATTAAAAAAAAACTAAAAATAAAAGTAAAAGAATAAAAGTAGTATTAAACTTATAGTTTTTAGTTCTAATAAGCTAGACTCTAAACTACTAAAGTCAACTACTAATAGTAATAAAACTACTCTAAATATCCTTTATATTAACCTCCAGGTACTCTTATAGCTAACTACAACTGTTAGGATTACGTGGCTTAGAGCTGCTGGTATACTATAATATATGGGTGGATTTTGGTGTTTGAGGTGGCCGATAGCCGCTCTAGAGTAACGTTTTGCCGGCTCTAAAGGCTGTGGCTGCGTTTAGGGTTTAAAGGCCTATAGCACTATTAAAGTAAAAATGCGCTTAAGGGCCCTTATAGTTTATATATACGAATATACGCGAAATCTAATAATTAAGAGTCTTATTTTACTACCCCTTTACTATATATAATTAATTATTTTTAAACTACTTTATTAAATATAAAGATTGTATTTATAAGTTTGCTTTTTTTAACTTTTTAAAAGACTATTTTCGATTATTTAGTTACTTGCGTTATCCTATAGCTCTATAACCTTTAAGTACTTATAAATACCCTTAATATATAAGAAGCTAATCCTGACCTTATATGATTTAGAGCCCCTTATTAGTGATACTCATTCTAGAACTGTGCTTTAGTAACTACTTAAAGTTTATTATTTATTATAGTTTTTGAGCTAAGAGCTTTTTACTCTTAAATTATAGAACTTAAAGTAGACGAGCTTACTACAAAACCTCTTCTTTAAGTACTTTTAAAAGAGAACTTCCCACTCCTGTTTGGTACAGTAAAACTACGAATATATACTAAAGATAATAGTTAACTTTTTTAAAAAGGTCTTTAAAAAATATATCAACTTTTATTTTAGTATACTATAAAAGTAATATACTAAGAGTAAAAAGTAGTATACTAATTTAGTTGTTTTTTATATAGAGTAATTATTATTAAAAAGTTTAATTTAGTATTACTTAAGTACTTTATAGTTAGTAGTTTAGATTTAAAATTTTAAGTACTTTAGATTTATAAGAAGTAATGTACTACTAACGCGCTAACTAGCTTCTATATTAATTACTTTATTACGCTTTATAATAAGTAACTTATAATAAAAACTACTATAGTTAAATAGGTTTATAATATAAGTTAACTATATATATAAGATATACTATTAGACTTAAAAGTAGTTTATAAAGAAGATTTATAAATTTATAAGCTACTTTACTTTTTTAATTATTTATTACTTAATTTTGGTTGTTTTTATTATATAATAATAAATAATAGTTAGAATAATCATAGTTTTAATAAAGAAGAAAATAATTAATATAATTAAATAGATACTATATTTTATGATATAGAAGAAGCGCGTAAAGTACTTTTACTATTAATAAAGTAGCTCTTTATAGCCTTTTTAAGTACTTTAGTAGTTATAAATATAACAATACTAACTTAAAGAGATTATAGCAGCAAAATGCATATATTTTTTGTTCTTTTTACTCTATTAGCTTCTTTTACTTAGTATGCTTTATATACTATCACTTTAAAAATTACTTTTATACTTTAGAGTATATATATATATATAAAGCTACTTAACTACTACTATAAAAGAGTTAAAAAGAACTTTATAAATAATAAATAGCAATTTTAGTACGTTAAAGAGATTTAAAGTTATAACTATATAGTTACTATATAGGGAGTATTAAGTGTTACTTATAAGTATTTAGGTTTATTTAACAGGTGCCTATTACTATATTCCCTTAAGGACTCTTACTTCTTTAACTCTAGTGCGTTTATTTATATTTTTAAAGATAAATAATAGTTTAATAACTTTTAAGTAGTTAGTGTAAGTAATTACTTATAGGCTAGCTTTTAAGTCCTTTATAATTAAAAGATATAGAGATATAAGTATATATATTATTAATTAATAGTAAATAATTTAATTTATATTTATATAACGTTACGTTATATATATTATAGGTAACTAATCTCTTGTTTTTTATAATAACTTTATAAATATATTAAATTATAATAATTGAGTACTCTAAGTAGTATTTTATACTATATAACAACACTACTTTTTTTTTAGTTTCTATTAAAACTATATATAGTTAAAGAGTATTAAAGTATAATAAGCTTTTTAATAAAGTACTTATATATAAAGACTCTATATAGGTCGTTTAGTATATATATACTCTATACTATTAAATAAAGTACTTTTAATAAAAACAAGGATCTTTAAAAGGCTCTAAAGAAATATAGTACTAGTAGTTTAATTACTCTAGCTCTAAACCGCTCTAGTACTTCTTTTTATTAACTTATAGTATTTAAATTTATTACTTAAGTCAGCATTATAATACTCTTTTAAGTTATAATACTTATGGTGTTAGTAAAGTAAGGCGAATTATTAACTATAAGTTATAGAAGAGTAACGTATATATCTACTCTAGTAAGTATATTACGTTTAACTTTTACTTATATACTAAGGACTATAGTAGGTTTATATTTGTGTTAGTATTTACTAACTACGTTTTATAGTACTTATAGAACTACTATTTATATAACTATAGTATAGAGATACTTACTAAGGTTTTTAAAAGTTGATTTTATTTCTACATGATAATATTAAGATACTACTTTAAAAAAGAAAGAGATTAAAAGGTACTACTACTTTATAAACAACCTTTAAAGGCATAGTAAATATATTAAGTTATTTACTCTATATATATAAAATTAAAATAGTAGTATTAAGTATATTAGTGCTATAATTAAAATAAAGGCTTAAACGATGTGTAAAGGTAGTAAGTTACTTTATAAGGTATAGTTTGATATTTATAGAGTAGTAATTTATTTTTATAACTATACGCCTTAAGTGGCCCTTAGTTAGAAGACCCCGTATAAAGTACTTTACTAATAGCTTTATAGTAATAAAATTGCAAAACTAAGTTTTATATACTTAAGATTATATAGGTATAAAGTGTATGCCCTTATTAGCTGTAGCTTAAGAAGAAGTGTTTTAACTGCCTTACAGAGGTTGTGTATCTTATGGGCTTTTTTATTAGCTATATATCTATAAATTATATTAAATATAGAACCCTGTATTAGGAAGATTATTACTATATATAATATTGTATTTAATAAAAAAAGAGAATACTATAATAGTAATTTAAATTTAATTATTAGTAATTATAATAACTTTAACTTTTAAGTTGTTACTAAGTAGGTTTAAAAGAGCTTTACTATAGTTAATAAAACTAACTTTTAAAAATATTCTGCCTGTTTTTATTAAGTAAAAAAGATAATAAAGTATCCTTTTATAAACTCCTTTAATAAATATTTAATAAACTTAACTTAAGTAATACTATTTTTAATAATAATAAACCCTATAACTATAAATACTCCTTTACTTACTTTAAACTCTTATTTATATTCTTTTAATTTACTTATTTTATTTTTTAGTTGCTAATTAAAATTAAGATTAATGCTTAGGGAGGTGGATTATAGCTAAGTTAATAAATAAAAACCTTTTTTTATAAAATCCTTACTAGTTATATTGTAATTAAAACAGCAAATCTTGCTGCTTTAGTTGGTGAGAGACGTAATATAATAAAATATTTTATAAAGCTGCTTTTTTAGCTAGTACTTTATTTTTGTTATTTTAAGATACTTTATAGTAAAGCCACTTTTAGGCTAGTTACTTAGTTACTTTATAACCTGTTAAAAGGACCTTTAGTATTTAATATAAATATAGGTATTTTAAATGCAGATATTAAATACTTTTAATAGTAAGATTTAACTAGAGAGAGAGGGTTACAGTCTAGATTTTATTAAGTAAGAGCAAAGTACTATACTAACTATAGTCACTCAGCTACTTCTAATACCCCTAGGTGCCTAGGTTCTACTTATATTTTATTTAAAAGTAATTTTATTTTTATATAATTAATATAAGTAGTTAAGGTAAATTATTTATAAAGTTATTACGAAACTGATTTTTAAAGAGAGGTTTTTAAGAGTACTACTAATAGCTTTGATTCTAGAATACTATTAAGTATATATATAAGTTAAAATAAATATAATAGGCTTTTTAAAATTAAAGTATACTTTATTATATATAGTAACTAGTAGCTAAAAAATAAGTAAGATACTTATACTTTAATACTTATTAAGATATTATTTTAAATGCTTATAGTTATTATAAAACTACTTACCTATAGTTTTAAAATATAATATAGTAAATACGTTTACATAGGTTTTACTTAATAAAGACGTTTATATACAATGCCCTCTCGAAAATAAAAGCCTAGGTATATTTTCAGAAGTTTACTGTGCTTACATGTGTTTATACTACTTTTTACTTTATAGTAATACTATTTAGAAGTTAGTTTAAAAAGTTTAAACGAGAGAGTATAGTGGGTAAGAATTATTATTAGACAGTGTAGTCATGTTTATTTTTTTTTATATTAATAACTGCGGGTTTATACTTCTTTTAAAATATTACAATATGTCTTTTATCATGGGAGTACTTTAGAAGTGATACTTTCTTAAGGGTAAAGACTTATAATAGTTTTTAGGGATTGAAGTTATTTGTAACTGTGTTATAGTGCCTTTAGTTTTTATAGTTTATTTATATTAATAAAGTTATTAAGTATTTAAAAAAGTATACTTATGTGTTAAAGTGACTATATACTTTTCTCGATTTAATTACTTGTTACTCCCTATAAGGGCTTTACTTTATATATAAATATTAACGATGTTTCATTAAAAAGAGGCTAGTTTAATTACGTATAGTGTAATAATAATAAGGTTAGATGTGGCCCTTTATAATAAGTTGTTTTACACGGAATTATATAACTTAGTTTTGAAGTATTTAAATAGAATAAGAATTAAATACTTCTTTATAAAGTGCTTTTACTTTAAATTTAGTTATAAAAAGCAGTTCTATCAGTTTATAATATTTTAAATATTAAAGCTTTCATTAATAATATACTAAACTATAAGAGTTTTTAAGTATTTATAATTAAGCTTTTTAGTAGTTTTATTAAGTATGTTAATAAATAAAATACTATAACTATATTAATAACTAAAGTTTTATAAGCTTTTACTTTTAAGTAACTAAAGAGGCTATTTTTATAAGCTATTTAATAACTATACTTTATATAGACTCAGTAAAAGATTTTCGCACTACTTCTCGCTTCTAACGCTACTATATTAAGTATATATATTTAATATAATAATTAATAGATAATTTATTTTATTAATAAAAAAACGGTTTAATTATATATAAATATTTATATTAATATTTATAACTACTAGCTATATTAAAAGGCTAAAAAAGTGTATTAAAGTTAAATATTAATTTATAGTAATTAATAAATAGTCTTATAAAGCTACTTACTAGCGCCTGCTTTAACTCTTTTTTAAGTAATTTAATATAGTAAATTAAACAGCTTAGTTTTAAATACTTTATAATACTAAGTTTTAAAGTAAACACTATAAGGGCCTTAACTTTATTAATAAAGAATAAATAAAATAATTATAGCTTTTAAGTACTTTAAAAATAGTATTACTCTTTTTACTATATGTAATAGAGGTTTAATAAAATAATAGATTAAAACAAAGACTTTAAAGGGATTATAGTTTTAGGGCAATAAGTTGCTAAAAGCAATTATAGAAGAATAGAAAGATAGTTAGTAATAATTTCGTTTATAATTAAAATTAATAAGGCCCTTAAGAGCCCTTACTAAAAAAGTGTGTTAAATTATATAGTTTAAAGCTACTAGTATACTATAATATATAAGAGATTTTAGTGTTTAATAAGTGGCTAATGGCTACTTCTAGAGTAACGTTTTATTAGCCCTAAAGACTGGCGCGCTGTATTTTAGGGGGTTTAAAGGCTTATAGTGCTATTTAGTTGAAAACGCGTTAAGGGCCCTTAAGGTATAGCTTTATATATACGAATATATACATGAAATCAATATTTAACCTCGTGGCTAATTATATGTCTATAGTTAACTTTAGTAAATATAGCTAACTATACGTAGGGCTTAGAGCTACTTAGCTAAACTATATATAATATACTAAACTTTAAAAAGGAATTAGTGCTTTAAAAAGTTAGGCCTAAAGGCATAAAAATTAGGTCTATAAAAAACAGGCCTCAGTTTATAGTGTGCTTAGATTCTTTTACTTTTTAATAAGTAAGTACATAGTAAAACACTAATAAGCAAATACTCATTACTAGCTACTATAATAATACTTTTATTTCTTTTATTTGTATATTATATACTAAACCTATTCCTTTACTAACTCTATTAAGCCTAATATTACTATAGAAGTATTTAGTAGTTCTAATAATGACCTTTAATACACTTTATACCTACTTACATTTTTAATACTATAATAATACTACTTTTATTATTATACCCGTACTTAACTTTTAAATAGCTATAAAACCTTTTAGTATACTATATAATACTTTTTATACTTATTTATAAAGGCTTCTAGTATTTATAGTTAATAGGGTATTTAACTAATATTTGGTGAACTTTATATTCTAAAAATAATAGTAGTTACTTTTATTACTTATTATAAAGAGTTATTTAGTTTACTTTAAAATAAAGTAATATTAATATAGACGAAGGGATAATTAGGTCTATATAATAGATTTTATCTTTAATATTATTAGCTATATATTAAAGACCTTTAGTAACTAGTATGGATACTAGTAGCTATACTCTACTGCCTTTTATATTGTTATTAAACCTAAATATAGTATTATTATTATTTATAAATTCAAAAACTTATAATATTTATTATCTTTAAGAAAGAGACTTTTAAAATAATCTCCTAAATTTATTAAATAAACTTAAGGGCCCTTAAGTAACTAATAACTAACTATTTATAGTTATATATTATAAAAAAATACTCTATATTACTAAAATTTTAGTAAGTATTAATATTTTTAACCTAAGGGCGGTTAATAGAGTAATTTATAGCTATTTAAAAAAAGTATAGTCCCTTTTACCCCCCTTTATAAGGTATATTAATAATCAGACCCTTTTACTAACTTATAAGAGACCAGGGCCTTAGGTCACTTTTTACTCTACCACTATGATTCAGAACGTCCGAATTAGTTGAGCCGATCGGGCCCCTATTTAGCCACTAAACTCCCTAAATCTGTTTGCCCAGCATCGATCCTCCGCTTGTCACCGAGGGGCGTCGGCTCGGGGGCTCGGTGTGGGCTGTGGAGGATCGACGCCGTACCCAGTCTCTCTGACCTCACGTGGGGCGCGCGTGGTTGAGCAAGCGGGTGACGAAAAGACCGACACACTTATGCTGCTACACTTGAATGCTACTAAAAGATAGTTACCTTGATATGCCATACGAAACTAGCTGGACGTAGGTATCTTCGGCTCAACCAAGCTTAGAGTGTGCGTGTGGCCGAGGTCCCGAGGTACCTACCACCTACAGCGTCGTGGGTTCGGATCGAGGCAAGAAGCAGAGGCAACGTCCTGCACGCCATTGCGCAGGATTACGCTGCGCTGCCGAATGTTTGACATGTCTCCCAAGCGGCGGACGTACCGGACGGCTCCGAGGTGGGGGGATCGGGGCCTCTCGGACAAAGAGTGGCGTGCAAGGAAATGGCTGTGCAGTTTCACAAGGCTGACTGACGATGACCATGGCGATGGCCCACTGCTCTCAGGCAGCGGCATGTGACCCGTCAACAACATGTGACCTGTATCCATGGCGAGGCAGATTCGCAAGTATCAGAGTTGAAGCACTCAATCATGGAGACAGATTGTTTGATGATGATTGCAAGTTTGGTTTATTCATCTTCAGGCTCTTTGATAGCCGTCTTTGATCCTCTGTCCCTCGGTGTTTCTCGCCACCTCTGTCTGCAGACTCTGTGCTGCGTTTTACCTAGTGGTATCGTGCTTCTCTTGTCTTTTCAAAGAACAAGTCTCGCGTGTAAAGAAACAAAAACAAAATTGCGTATCGGCTGTCGCCGTCGCTGTGGGTTTCCCCTCCCTGTTCCAGAACGCCGTCGCTCGAATTCCAAGGTATCTTTGATAATACCACAAAACGCTCACGCATCGCTAATGGTTTCGACACACCGATATTCTTGACACGACTCCCCTCGATGCAGATGTTTCCAGCACCAGCCTGGGTGATCCCAAATGCAAGCCCGATTAGATCCAACTCGTTGATGTTTTTTTGTGGTTTTTGTTGCTCTTTTTTTGTCTTTCAGAGTTGATCGGGTTGATCACCTGTAGGAGCTGGCGATGGTGGAGATGGAGGAGCTGGACATGACGGGCTGGATGGAGAACATGGGCCTGACGGGGCAGTTTGAGCTTCAGTTTTAAGAGCGCCGATGCGGCTCGCGATAGCTTGTTCCTGAGCATGGCGATTCTGGAGAGGATGTTAGTGCCATGATTTTTAAGATGATAGTGTGAGAGAGAAGAAGACTTACTCATCAGCGCTGATGCCCGCGAGGTCGAGGTTGCACTTCTTGAAGTCGAAGGGGGCGGAGATCCGACGCCACGCTGGTGTTCCTCCTCCGGCGGATGACCTTGTTGAGGAACACCTGAAGCCGTCGTTGTTGGAGTGCATGGCTGAGTCGGACTGCATTGTGGCGGTTGTGTTTGTGTGTGGTGGAGAGGTGTGGCTGGTAAGGTAGTGCGATTGGCAAGATGCTGAGAGACGGGGCGATGTAGCCGAGTTATATCGTGTGGTGTTTGTTGTCTTGTGCTGCACCAGCGCCGCGGTCGTACACAGGGATGATGGGGTAAAGGATTTTTCGTCGAGGGAGGATTGACGAAAGAAGAAGAAAAAATAGCTGATTCGGTAGATCAAGCATATGCGTTGTTGCAGGTCCCAGATTATAATTCCAATTGTCTCGATATTTCGGTGCCACCGCCGGAAGAAAGCATGATCCTTGTTGTCCTTTCTTTTCTCGTCCTGGTCCCCAGCTCTGGTTGTCGGGTCAGGTAGTGACTCTTTTCTTTTATGGCTCGGCCCTTGAAGAAAGATGATTGTGTCATGTGAAAGGATTGGATTCTTTGGTCGTTATTTGATTCGATGGTGATACGCGATCGGTGAGTGGAAGAAGCAACGGGTTTGGTGGAGGGTGGGAGAAGCAAAGTCATATATCCTTCCGTCCCTCAGGATCGACACTCTTCGAACAACAGCCGCACGCATGCATACAATCCCACGTACACACACACCCCTCACTGGAGAGCAGTCAAACTGATTTAGGTTAGGCAGGGGTGGGTGTATGCCTTTCCGAGACTTGCGCATGTCCCCGGCCGGACATCTTTTTCTCCAGTCTGCCTTTCCTTCACACCCTCTCCCGTTCGGTTGGTCGCCGGCCGTCCATTCCCTGCCGTCTCTATTCATCTGCCCGCGGGAGATGTGGAGGGGGCGTGGCGGAGTGTCCGCCCGCGGAACGGGCGGTGCGAATAGAGTCCGTCGGCCGACGGGCGCCTCGCCGCAAACAAGGTTAGGTGGAGGGAGGAGAGAATGGGAGGGGGCGTGCAGTGTGAGAGAAGGGAGTGTGCGATCTGGACTGGAGGGGTGTGTCTGGTGTTTTTGGCTACAACGACGTACGCGGACGGAACGACTCGATCACCACCTCTTCCATCTTTTTGGCCTATCCAACCAACCAGCTTGATGTAGTAGTATCTTTATGGCACTGCCGCCCCCAAAATGGGACTTGATGGGGGTGGCAGAGAAAGGGCGATGACGATATCCACAGGGAACAATGGCACGCGATGAAGGGCGACGATGGCAGCCTGCGGGTAGAACTGGGCAAAATTCCTGTGCCTGTGTTGGTTCGTTCGTCGATTCTGGGGGCCGAGTCTCGGAAGTTGAAAGTCTCGCGAGCATCGGGGACGTCGGCGGAGGGGGGCGGCCCCCAATCAGACTGCTCCTACGTTGCGTTCGTGCGTAGCATTCGTAGGTTTGCGAGGAATTTGACCCGGCCGTTGGGCTGCGGACGGAGATAGGCAGGCAGACACAACAGGAATGAAGGGGCCGTCAGCCTCTCGTCGGAATGTTGGTTGGGCTGGCATGGTTGGCCCTGCTGCCCTGTCATCGTGTGAAGGTTTACTCCCCCTTCGGGGAGATGTAGTTCGGACTGGGCGTGGACTGCGTGTGTGCTGCGTTACGTGCGCTGCCACACACTCACCCTCACACATACCAAATAGACATTGTATCCTGAAACTCGGCGGCGGCGGCGGCGGCGATGCACACCACACAGACATGCAAAATTCTTTGCAGGTTTGTTTCAAAACGGCTTTTTTGGATTTTTTTTTCTTCCTCTTCGCAACGCAGGGGGCAGTGGCGACATGCAAGGCGCTCCTGCAGATTTTATTGCTACTGCAACCATGGCATTGCCATCGCTTACTGCAACATGAGAGTCGATTACGGGCACCGCGACAGCACCTGAACGTCAGGAAGCACCGCATCAAAGGTCGCACGACCACCAACGCGCCTGCCCTGCCGGAAGACGGAAACAATAACTGCAGGAGCGACGCGGGAGCTCTGTTGCCAAACTGCTCATGACGTGGTTTGCATTACGTAGTCGCCCCTTCCGGGACACGATGTGAAGGAAAAAAGCCCAACGTCCGCGGCGGGTTTGTGGGCAGGCCAGTGCACAGCCAGCATGCAATAGCTGCCACTGTAGGTGCTGCCGACTTGGATTAACTGTGGATTTCAGATACATCGCCGTCCTGCTTTCACTCAAACTTCCACAGGGATGGCCTGCCAACCATTCCCGCCTCTTCGGGAGCTACTCGCAAGGGGGGACAACGATGGTCCCTGGGCCCTGACCCTTCCCTGGTTTTACGACTCTTCTGTGCGCTGTAGATGTGAGATTTGGCCGGGACCCGCAATGTCTGGGGTGCCGCGGGGGCGGGAATGATTGGAGACCAGGGCGCCTTCGGCTCCTCTCGCTTTCTGATATTCACTGAAGGAGCAGGTAGGGTTGCATTGGGCATTGCAAACCGGAATTGCATAGAGATCCCGAAAACGCGCGCGCACAGAATTTGCCACGGGGCCAGTTGGGTCGCGGATGACGCCGGCGGCACGCCGAAGCACCAGGGAGTTCAGCGTTCCCGGCGCCGCGGACGGACCCGGAGAGCGCCGCATCTTCCCGGCGACACATGGGAGGTCGCGGTTGTGATGACGATGATGATTCATACGACGCGGGAAGCACACAAAGGCCTGGCATCGCCGGACCGGACACTTCGGCGCTTATGCAGGCGAGAGAGAAACGGGCGAGCCCGAGACGGAATGCATCAAACTCGCAAATTCGCGGCCTGGACGACTGCCGGGCAGCCCTCCCTGCCAGACGCTTGAATTCCAAAGCGTCATTCCTTTTGATTCTTCAGCAGCATGGGGATTCGAGATCCTCGGGTTCGGTATTTGCAGGGGGTTTGTCGTTGGGTTGGATTCACAACATTCCAATCGTCGATGCCCTACGGCGCGGCGCTACGATACGATACGTTCCGTACGGAGTACGGCGTACCTAGTGCGTGGTGTAAGTCAAGGGAGGGCGTGGGACGGTCTTGGCCGAGATGAATGTTTTTCATGCTTGCTTCTTTTTCGTCATTTCCATTTCCCCCCAATCGGGAAACCCCTTGTGACGATGCCAATCTGAGATGCCCACTATCGATACCTTATTCCATGCGGGTGATGACAAACTTGCCCCTGGTCCGAGATACTAGTATGACAAGAAAGGGGAAAAGAACGAGGGTCGCGTGGATCCGGGGACATTCCAAAGGAGCTTAACTCTCCTTCGGCCGTGAGCAAAGAGACTGGCGGTCTATTATTGACTTTGTTAAACCCATCGAGCTTGCTGCATGACAGCTCTCAATCAAACTGTATTGTCAGCTAGTATCGGCGGTGCCTGACAAGTCAGATGCGTTTAAACGACTAGTAGACTGCATTTCGGCCGCTGTGTAAGCCGTAGGCCCGTCTCATACAATGTGAACGAAGGTTTCCGTCGCGGACCTGCGGTCCTGTAACACCCGCTGTCAAGCAAGCCCGCGTTCCGAGTGGAATACAGTTGCTGACGCATCACCATCGGCCGCCCGCCATCTTACACTCTCTCTGCCTCGTTCCCGTTAACTTAATCATCGCCGTCTTCAGACACCCGGGTAAGGGGAGCCCGGAAGACGAGCGGGTCTGGTCGGGTCCGCAAGGCGAGATCCTGCCAAGCGCGCCCGCAACATGCAGTGCTGCTGCGTTTGGTCGTCGAGTGCAGGTCGGCCGCCCATCACGGATTGGCTGTTTCTCGAGCTTGCGTGTTTCCCCTTGGCAGCGGGAGCAGGGGCCACGAACGCGTCCTCTTGCGGCTGCTCGATTCGCTTTCGGGTGAAGTTTGAGAGATTGCGGACCGGTGGAGAGAGACAACAACGTCGTGCTCAGTCAGCCAAGAAAGCCTCGCCGCGGCTGCCCAGCCATGATCCCATTATCCCGCTCCCCCCTCTTCCGCCTGCGGTGGTGGATGGCACGGCGAATCCTGTGTGAAGGAAGCTGCTGGTTGGTCAGTTTTCGAGTGGGAGCGCCATCTCGCAGTGCTGCTACTACTGCATGCGCACGTCCTCGAGATGGCGATCTCGGAATGCGAGATTGGCCTGGCAGGTCGGGAGCTTGGTAAGCTGCCTGGTTGGCTGGCCTTGAGCGCACTGGGCCCAAAAGGGAGATCGCCGCGGGAAAGGATTATGATGCTTGTCGAGAGTGTTGCTTCTTTTCACACACACGGATTTCGTGGTGGACCTTCCAATCATCGATCCGACTGCGAGATGAACTTGTCAGTCACCATGCCGTCCCAACCACCGTGAACAAGCTGAACCTTCAAAAAGAAAAGAGGACTAATTGGCCCCCCAGTTCTCGCACTTGCTGTCGTTGCTGCTGCTGCTGGGGGTGGACAGAGGCAAAGCGAGGCGGAATATGGGCGGCATGGATCTTGTCGACATCGACAAGTGAACGACCAGCTCGCACACCCCACAACGGCAAGGCGTGCTCCAGCTTCCCCGGCAGTGTAGATATCCCACCCAAAATGACTGACTGGAGAGCAAACAGTACGACAACTCTCGTCTCATTGGATAGTCGACAGGGCAGTGGCTTCGGATTCGAGTTGCTCCAGGTGCCACTGCCAAGGGTTACGGCCGGTGAGGTGAATCGGGGTGTGTGTTTAGACCGACGGCTTGTAAAGGCTGAAGGAGTCTGACAGAGACTGCCCGACACACAGAGAGGGAAGGGCTGCCTGCCTTACCTAAACATCACTATTTCCGGGCGTGGATGCATTGGGTGATCTGGTTGGAGTGGACCCAGGCGCTGGGCTCAGGATCTGAACAGCTTCAGCGCCTTCCTCTGACAGAGAATCGCGGCAGATTTCTGACAGGCACAGGTTACAGCCTGACGGAAGGTGCGCCTCCATCCTCAACTCCTCCTCTGTTAGCTGCCGCGCACCAGGAGACGCCATGCCGCAGCGCTAGACGCGGCCAACCCCACCCTTCCCGCTCCAGCACGGTCCACCCTCTCTGCCTTATTAGCACCGCCTCTAAGAGCAGGCGGACTTACAGGCTTCAGCGCCTCAAGGAAAGGGCTTAGGGGGGCGCACCCACCAAATCGCCGTCTTTGGTTGTCTGTCGCGACTTGGCAAGCCCACCGCCCTGCCGCCGCCTTGTCATTGGACGAGGAGCCCCAGTCGTCCACTGGACCTTCCCTCTCAACCTCACTCTCCTCCCTCTGTTCCTCTGCCTGCCCTGTGCTCCAACACACCCCTCCCCTCCAACTTGCCCCAATGCATCCAACCCATCGAGAAGCCGAGATCGAGAACATCACGATACTCTCCTCCTGCGATCCAGAGAGGCGTCGAAGCCTCCGTGGCTGGCACGGGCAGTTCTCCAGAGGGTCACCGCATAACTTCCATGGACACCTACCCCTTCATCACGCCACGAATCGTCGGTAGATGCTATCAATGCTGCTCACGTGTACGACTCGACCTCACAATCCTTCCGCAAACGGAAGTCCACGATGATTTTGTTTGTTGCTTCAGCCTTCAACAGTCGACACTGCCTAACCGTTCGACAAGAAGGCGAAAACAAGTTCCTGAAACCTAACCCCGCCTTCACGACAGGCCATGTACACTCACACACAGAGAGGCACACACGAGAGAGGCAGAAGACGTAATTGGACTCGACTCTACTTTGTTCTTCCCCCGAGAATAGACCCCAGTTGTATAGCAAGTCGGAGCCCACCACCAGCCTCACTCTCTCAACCACTCCCCCTCACCAGTGGCCAGCGCAACGCTCCTTTCAACAAGCCTTCCTCTCCTGACGGCTCTGCGGCGCAGCAAGTCGTTTTCCTTCTGACCCAAACACACAGATGAGTTTGACATGTCGTCTTCTAACCGCAGCCGTCAAAGAAACCTGCAGGACCCTGGATTTCTGATTCTGATGCCGATGCTGAGTTTTTGCCACGCCTCATGTCTGTACGCCCGTAAAGACGCGCAGACGCACCCACGCACCGCGCACGCGTTGTCTGACTAACACGCAGACTCGACGCAAAACCTTGACATCTCCGTGCAAGACGATGACTGGCTGCCCAACACGGCGGCGATGTCGGGGAGGAAAAGCCAAGTCCGGCGATGGGACCACTCTACACACAAGTCTCGTACGAAGCAGCTGGAGACCAGAGGGAGAGAGTGCGGCCGAGTGGACCCGGACGGGAATTCGTCCTGGCCGTGGAGTCAGCTGTTAAATCATCAGGCTGACCAGTCAGCCATTCAACCGCATCACTGCCGCTTTCGCAGCTTGACTTCGCCGTCGATGCGTAATTTCGCTCGCGGTGCGCATGGGCATGTGTATCAGAATTCGGCGATATTGACTACGCTCGGCAGGCTGACCACTCGCTTCCCACCACCAAAGCATGTTTCCGCTGTTGGGGCCGTAGAGTAGGTGGTCGTTCATCTCATGACGTCGAGATGCACGGAGTGGTAATCGAAAACAGACGCTGAGTTTATTTTTGACCACATATATAGCGCAGACATGCACAGTTCACCACCACCATCACTAACACACGCTCGGACGCAAATCAATGCTGACTGAACTGTTCCCCCATTCCCTCAGCCAGTGACAGCCTCGGTTTCGGCATCGTCAGGGGACCTGCCTGTCTTCTCATCCGGGGCGTGCTCGCTCGATGCGACCACGAGAGCGAAAAGCCCTTCCGCCGGGGACGCAGGGGGGTGAGGGGTGTGACATTCCAGCATCCCAGCATTCCGGCACTCTAAATCTTCCTCCATCGGCCACGCGCGGTCTGATCGCAGTCACAGCGAGCTGCAAGTCCGTTGATGCTTTGGCTCCTTTGCCGGCTGCTGGCATCGCATAGGTAAAAAGGGGATAAAAGAAAAGGCCGACTCGGCCGTCGAGGCAGGGGCCATTTATCCTCCGACCGGCCGGGCCCCAATGGACACGGGTCGTGATAGTGTCCAGACGGACGGAGCACGGTCGAAAGGGGGCATCACGCGGCTGAGAGACTGCTTGTCAGCTTGTTTGTGTGTGTGAGATCAAGCATTGCTGTTACGCTTCATGTCCACCTCCGCCTCCACCTCCATCATCGTGCATTGTCCTCGCATCGTCCAGTGTAGCTAGCTGGAGCTGCCTGATAAGTGGTGTGTTTGACCGTCTGGCTGTAGCCCTGCCCTTCTCTCCGATCTCATCGCTCGGCCCACAACGTCCACAATCACGCAGCACCTGACATATCTCCCGCTCACATAGCTCCCTTTCGAAACACCACAGAGGAACCAATCACGAGAGACGATGCTGGAAGCCACAAGACGGCAAGCGGTTGCCCGTGCACGCCGTCGCGGGCTAGATGACTTCTGTACTTTTGATTCTCTTTTCGGGACTAAACTAGAAAGAAATAAGGACGCTGAGGCAGGTAGGGTCCTTCTGTGTCACCTCCTCGCATCTGCCGCCGTGCGGTGGGTCAGCAGGACCGGCGGGACATCGCGGGGCCGCTGGAGCAGGCAGACGATGCCGTACGAGAGATGATGCCCTTGGGCACTTCCCCGCCGCCGCCGCCTTCCCGCTGCTCCGTCTCCCGGCCGGTTGTTCCCGCTGTAGAAAGGAAACAGGATCTCCAGATGGCTCCGTGCGATGGACGGAGAAGACGCGGCCCCTCGCCCCAGGAATAACTACAGCCGGCCGAACGCAGGTCCCCGCGCCCACTGACATACCGGTCTAACCGACCTGCCCTTATTTGGGGTAGTCCTTCAAGTGGTAGCTCTTCAACTTGACAAACTGATCGTAGCCGAAGCGGCTGAGCGTCTGTCCCTTGCCCGAGTTCTTCCATCCCGTCCACGCTAGGTCCTAAAGAGGTCGTCAGTTGCGAGACTTGACAGAGGTGGCGTTTTTTTTTTTTTGGCTTCCAGGAACCGACTGGTGCGAGGGGGGGGGGGCGATGGGGGCATTGCGAAAGTGGCTTGCGAGGAGAAGGCAACCGCCAAAGGGAATAAGACTGGGAATGTGAGGGGAGGAGAAGAGGACGAAGGCCTTTGAAGGTTGGCAGTTCCAACTTTTTGAAACGTCAAAAAGAGGCAAGCCTGCTCGCTACCCGTCCGTAGCGACATAGCCTTCCAGACCGGTGAGATCTCTCTCAGCCATGGTGCCATGACCGCTTGCTTTGCTTCTCAGGAACCGGTAGCGCGGAGACATTGGGCCACGAACAAAAGAACGAAGAGGGGGGACAGGTAAAAGGCACGGCAGTTCTGGGCACATTTGTCTTCGGAAAGTCGGTCGGGGAAATGAAAAGATCGACGATCGCACCGACCACTTTTCATTATTAGCAGTACGCAGACGACAGCAGCAGCAGCAAGAAAGGTGGTCCGCAAAGGGAAAGCATAAAGGGGAAAACATGGAATGAACGGAAGCCTTGACTTACCGGGCTGTGGGGGCGCCGTATCGGCTGACGAAGACGGTTCCGGCTCGACCTGGTCCGCGATCTCAGCCCGGTCCGTGTCCTTGTCCAGATGTCGTGAGGCCGAATTCGCTGTCGTTCAAGAGCCTGACAGCCCTGTTGCTGGCCTCGACGCCTATGACCAGACACCGGGCCAAACGTCTCCTCCGTCATCACGGTTTGCGCGTGTGGTCCACTCCCGTCAGCAGCGTCGGCTTGACGAAGTTGCCTTGGCCGGCGGGTTGCTGAACGTCTGTTGTCCGGCGTCGCGTCCTTGGCGCCCTTGGCGATGGCGTCGGCGACGTGGGTTCCGATGGCCTCCTTGGACCGTTGAGATGACGGGGCCGAGGTGCGTGCCCTTGTCGAGGGGGTCGCCCAGGGACGTAGCCCTTGAGGACCTTCTGCACCGCCTCGACGAAGGCGTGGTGGATCTCCTCGGCCACGTAGACGCGCTCGACGAGCAGCAGCGCTCTGGCCCGGGAGTTGAAGACGGCGCCGTCGACGATCTCGGCCGCGGCCCACTTCGATGTCGACGTGTCCCCCCGGACGTAGGCCGGGTCCTTTCCGCCGAGCTCGAGGCCGACGTTGACGACGCGGTCCGACGCAGGCCTGCTGCGACGGCCAGGCCGGAGCCGGCCACGGAGCCCGCAATGCGACGAGCTGATCTCGGGGTTGCGCACGATGGACTCGATCAGCGCGGGCGAGCCGCAGTGGAAGTACTGCAGCACGCCGCTCGGCAGGCCGGCCTCCCGAACACCTTGGCCACGCGCCCACGATCGTGTTCGTGGGGAGTGGCCGGAGGATGACGGTGTTGCCGGACAACAGGGCGGGAATGAGGGAGCGACGAGAATGAGGTAAGGGTACTTGGGCGGGAGTTAGCGGGGTGGCCCGAATCGGTGATGTCCTCGTGATGAGGAACAGTCACCACGCGAGGAAAGGGGAGCAACGTACGTTCCAGGCGAAAATGATGAGAACCGGGCCAATCGGGCACCTTGCGGATGAAGCGCCATGAAGCCCTTCTCGGGCTCGCCGTCCGTGTCCTTGAGGACCCCATTGCTGATCTTGAGCAGGTACTGGTACTCTCCACGGCGGTGGCGACCTCGCCGGCAGTGTAGGAGATGGGGCGGCCCATCTGGACGGTGAGCTCGTTGGCGAGTCAACTTCTTCGGCTGAGAAGAAGCCCAGCGCGGTCTTGACGATCTTCATGGTCGGACAGCGGGGTCTTGCTCCAGGACCTTGGGCGAAGGCTTCGGTGGAATGGTGTTGGGAGCTCATCTAAGTCGGCCTGGGAGATGCCGTTGCGGGTGAGGATACCCTGTTGGTGGTCGGCGAGATGGTGGAGAGGACCTCGACGGACATATTGGCGGTTGTCTTTGTCTGATTTGGATGAGAAATTGGAAAATGAGAGAATAGAAAGAGGGAGGGAATTGTTGTTGATGACGATCACGATGCAGCTCGGCAGTTTAGATATCGCCCTCCTTATTACTACAGAGGTACACGAATCGTGAGCTCAACAACGTGGGGCTCATGGATAGCAAGGACGCCCGGTCCCATGATAGTCAGCCCCGCACCGACCGCGGAGCTATAAGACAACAGGCGGTGGACGACGATAAGGACGGTAATCAGTGGAACGCCGGTCCATTAAAATTTTCAGAAGCCTCTAGCGTCGCGGAACCGACTGCACCGTCCAACGTCTTTGAGGATATCACGAGTTTGCGATTCCCCTTCTCTGCGAATACCCACAGCCCAGACTCGGCGAACAGCCCGCGACGGCCGACATACCTTCACTGACGCCCGGTTGTACTCATATTTCACAAACCAACCTCCCACCAGTACTCTGGCAGCGAAACAAGTTCCTCGACGCCGACGAGGACAGGGGACGACCTGACCAGGGCGCTACGACCTCCGAGGCGGAGGAGCCGGCAAGGAGGGCCGCAGCGCCAAGAGGCGCAAGGGTCGAGGACGACGACGAAGACGATTTCAGCGACGAGGAGGAGGAGTTCAGAACCCCCATGAAGATCTCCTGCAGCAGCAACAGCCGATGACCAAGACGACGACAACGACGACGACGAGGAAGGAGACGACCAAACAACAGACCCCTCCGCGAAGAAGAAGTCAAATCCGCCGACGACCTCCCGGGCGTCTCCAAGCCTTCGACCAGAACCCGTCGCGACGGAGGAGGCCGTCAGGGCAGTCGGGCGTGTGCACATCTCGCGGGTGCCGCCCTTCATGAAGCCGCAGCTGCGCTCGCTGCTCGAGCCCTACGGGAAGCTCAACCGCATCTTCCTCGCGCCCGAGGACCCGGCGGCGCACGCGCGGCGCGTCCGGCGCCGCTCGGCGGCAACAAGAAGCGGTCCTACACGGAGGGCTGGGTCGGAGTTCTGCGGCGACGCCAAGGCGGCCTGCGAGTTGCCCAACGCGCGCACCATCGGCGTCGGCGGCAAGAAGGGGTCGTACTACCACGACGACATCTGGACGCTCAAGTACCTCAAGGGTTTCCGCGGCGCCACCCGACGCAGCAGATCGCGGCCGAGAACAGCAGAGCGCACGAGCCGCATGCGCGCCGAGATCAGCAAGGCCACCAAGGAGAACAAGGAGTTCGTCCAACGTCGAGGCGCGTGCTGGACGGATCGCGGCTACCAAGGCGAAGCGCGGCAAGCAGGGGGCGGAGCCTGCGGCAGTACGCGGCGGCGGCCCCTGGAAGGGATGGGGAGAAGGCTGCGGCGGCAGAGGACAAGAGGAGGACGGTGTTCAAGCAGATACCCCTGGCGGAGAGGAAGAGCGGATGATGAGCGGCGGCAAGCCGGCAGGGGACGTTGCGAGGGTCCTCGGCAAGACCTTCTTCTGAGGCGGGCGGCGGGGTGTGCGGGCGTGGTGTGGGCGTGGCCCTACGGCCCCTCCCCACCTATCCACTTTCCCTGTATAGTCACCTAGTGAAGCATAATCGAAAGGATCATAGGACGAAAAGGTTCTCTGGATCGGGTTTGTTTGCAACTTGGCGTGACGGGGGAAGGGGGCGTATGTCCGACCCCGGCAGTTACTCTTCAGGCTAGCTGGAGCGGGTCGGGGGAGTGTTGTTGTTGGAGATCAAGAATATGTGCTGCTAAGAGGCCGAAAGACACTTACATCCTTAGCACCGGCAGCGAGGCGATGAACTGGGCCGTGGTATTGGGTCGATTGGAACCTCTGATCTATTATTATCTTGGCCGTTGGCAGCAACATGTGGGGAATAGACCAGAGCATGCTCGCATTGATACGTACCGTCGCCGCCATATAGGGCCATTCCACTACATAAACTAAGTAGCCCGACATTCTAGAAAATGTAGAGTCCTGAAATGAGTTCTCTGTTCCTGTGCTGTGCGGTGGTGTTGAGTCTTCACTAACATACGCCGAAGATATCTTCACGAAGCTCCCCATTTAATGACACCGCATCAATACGCATATGCACACTCGAAACCGATCAAAGTCAATCAACTACCACGACGACCACCGACAATAATGAGCAGCACTGCAACTTGACAAGGACAGCCGCCAAGACGTCACAAGGATCTCGCGATCGACTTCGCAGCAGCCCATCGTCAAGAAACCATCACCACCTCCTTCAGCAAGAAGCATACACGGCCACACCACCACCGGCGGCCGGCGTTTACGCAAAGCAAACTTCTGATGCTTGGCCGATCGCACGACCCAACTTAGAAGAGAAGGTCAGCACTCTCTCTCATCAGATGGCAGGCCGGCGCTCCCCGTCCACCCCCGTGGCCGCAGAAAACGAAACGGTCCGAGTCCGCTCACCAGTACCACACACTCCCCTTTGTCAGCGGCGCTGAAGCAAAGCAACCCTTCGCTCTCCGCGGCTTGCCTCCCCTGCTCCCTTACCTACCCGTCTCAACCACGTCTCCACGGCGGCAAGATCGGGAAAAGAGTGGAGGACGACGAGGCACGCCGAGGTCTTGGTACGGGCGCGCCTAGACAGCAACGGTCTGGGAAGAATCGAGAGGACCGGGGGGAGGGTGCGTCGTGGGCGGCGTGTGCGGGAAGGACGGCAAGGCCACGAGGCATGCTTGCGAGGTCGGCGCCGGCGTCTATGCCACCCCGGCCAGTCCTAGAGATCGAGGCTTAGTACCCGAGATCAGGGTCTTGGGGGCTGAACAGCATAAACGCCGAGGCGCGCCCAGTGTCCGTCTTAGGCGCTGGTGGCAACGGCGTCCTCGGACTCGCGATTTTCTGAAACGACATCGCCGAAAAGGAAGGGCCAGGACCAGGGCCGGGCCAGGGCTGAAGGCCGAGAGGCTGATGAACGGCGGAAGGTTGAGGGCTGGGCAACTCGACCGATCAGGGAAACAGGACCGTAGGGGAGCCTTGTTGCCCCAGGCGATGGGGGGGGGTTGCGGCTCAAAGTGGACGGCCTACGAACGTATCGAACCCGCGGTGGTCCCCGCGGGGTGCCGACCGCATTGCCGTGATTCTGGCAGTCGGCGATTAGCAAAGGAGGAAACATCTTTTTCAATGCCCTCACGCCCTTGGCCGGCCGCAGTCGGTAGCTTGGCGGGGGGAGGCGCGGGGGGTGAACGGACTGGTGGGAAGGCGGGCAGCACGGACGACGAGCGTTGAAAGGGAAGGTCAAGAAGTGCAGCGTAAGTCCGACAGCGAGACCGGGATCGAGGACGAGGACGTGGGGAGTGCCGGAAGCACGTCCGCTGAAAGGGGACCGCCGACTACAACTACACGCCCCCCCTCCTTCAGCGAGCCTCACCTGGGCTGGGGCTTGATCATGAGTAAGCTGAGGCGACGAGAACAGAGTTTGCGCACGATGAACCGGCACATCGCCGACTTTGCTGGCCAGTGCTTCATCGCCGACGGCGATAACGGGCGCCCTGAGCGCGGGCGGCCGAGAAAGCGGACGGACGGACTGATTGACTTGACTGACAACGAAGAGTTGAAGCGCATGAACCACGTGGTGGTCTGTCTATAGTATTTTATTTCCATACCGCTAAAAGCAGAGCAACACAACGCAACGCCTTTGGTAGTATCTGATGCACACACGCCTGACCGACCCTACCTACCCGAACCATCCATCCTTTTGTGGTCATCCCCGAACTCTTGTGTCTTTCACTTCGTATGGTGCTGGAGAGAAGCCCAGCGCCGTGCCCAGAGAGTCTGACAGGAGGGAAAGCGGCAACCACTTCCTCCCCGCAGACGGACACTTAACCTTAACACCCTACCGGGACCGCAGCCCCGGGGACTCTCCCGCAGACCTTCGCATGCCGTAGTCCATCGTCGCCGTACACTACGCATTACGGCGCACACGCCTCCTCGCTTCCCGACTAAGCTTAACCATCACCGTGCAGTTCATCCACGTCGTCCAGCAGCTCATCCATGTTGATCCTAGGACCCTCGTCATCGCCTTCGGTCTCGGCGATGGACATTGCATCCGGATCGACCTTGCGCGGGTTCTGCGCGCGGTACACCGCCATCGTCGCGCGGAGCTCGTCGTCCTCCTCGACGTCGCGCAGGAACTGCTCGTAATCCTCGTTCATGCGGTCCTGGTCCGCCTGCTTCGGCAGCAGCTCGCCCTCGCCCCAGGCCATGCGCTTGAGCTTCCAGTTGCGGGTGCGGTTCTTCCTCCCGGTGCGGTAGTGCTTCTTGACGAGCATGACGTCGGGTATCGTCGAGCCGTACGCGTGCGACTCCTCGATGGCGTCGAACTCGGGGTTGTTGAAGTTGGTGCCGGTGAGCATGTAGCCCGCGACGGAGTCACCTGCGTGCAGCAGGTTGCCCATGTGCGTCCTCGCGAAGTAGGTCTTGTCGTTGACGCCCAGGTCAGACGCGCGCGCGACCTGCACCTCGGCGAGGTGCCACTTGCCCTTCTGCACGCCCGTCGGCTCAATGTCCATGACGATGAACTCGACCAGCGACTGCCGGCGGCCAGCGAGTGGAACGGCGCGCGCCAGCAAATGTCTGAGGGGCGCTTGCTGTCTGGAGTGGGTGTTGGTGTCGAGGAGGGTATACGGCGGTGCCGATCTTCGGTGGCACAGCACCAGAGGGGAGATGTTACCGGATGCCTTGGCCAGTTCGATAGGCATGGCGACAAGGTCGTCACGGCATATGGGGATCAGCTCGGCCGAGAAGGTGAACTTGTGGCGACTTGGTGGACGTGTGGATGTCCTGTGAAATGAGCTCCTGCGACTTCTCGACGCGGCAGGGCACCACCGAGTTGAGGAAGTCGACAAACCTTCTCGGCCTGATTCCTGGCCGAGAAGAAGAAGTCGATTCCGTCCTTGGCCTCCTTAATGTTCAGGGTGGTGCGCCTGGTGCTCATGATCAACAACTGCTCGAGGAAGAGGAACGTCCTCTTGTGCAGGACCTTCTAACGAACCTGGACGGAGGCAGCGCCGAACGTTGGCCGTGTACGACTTTGCGCAGTCGGAGGCCTGCTGGTAGGCGACGATAAAGACGGCCTCGAAGGTCTGCTGCAGGAGAACGCCACTCACAGACCTCGTCCTGGATGGTGATCTTGACCTTGACTCGCCTCGAGTGCGGCTCGGTCCAGATGAACGAGGCGTCAATGATGGAACCTTGTGCAGACCCTTAACTGGCAGGACAGAGCGCGAGGAGCTCGCGGGACTCGGGGGCGGCGACGAGCCAGCTGGTGGGGGAAGAAGGCTTCATCGGTCGCAGTCTCGGCAAGTTGAGGTGGCCTCGCTGAACGCCGGCGGAAATGTCGACGGTGAGCTTGATGCAGTCGTAGCAGAGGGCGTTGGCGGCGGTTGTGCCGTCGATGGGAGCGCCGCGGTTACGGCAAAAGAATCGTGGCGGCCGACATTGTGCTGTGTGTTTCCCTCGGTGTCTATGTGTCTTATTTCGATTTGCGAGATCTTGACGGGACGGCAACGAGTAGGGAGAAGAGGGAAGAAGAGGAGGCTGCTGTGGAAGAAAATTGGGCTGCCGTAGCGGGGTTGATCACCGAGGCGAGGAAGTGGGATGTCAAAATTTTGGCAGATAAGAGTGGCGAAGAGAGAGCTTTATCAGGAGTCACGTGGGAACACTTTCCCCTCCAGAATTCCAGGGTCCGTCGGAAGTGGTGGGCTTTTTCGTCTCACTGATTGAACCCTGCTATTAGACCGTCCTGAACTTGTTGCTGCATCATAGGTAGGCAAGCAATGGGAAAAGATTGTCATTGTTAATCCACCCAGCGCCACCGGCTGTCGTGGAGAAGCTGGCCACCACTGGCCTGGCCTACCCTAACCCTAACCCTAACCCTAACCCTAACCCTAACCCTAACCCTAACCCTAACCCCTAACCCTAACCCTAACCCTAACCCTAACCCTAACCCTAACCCTAACCCTAAGTAAACTTAGTTTGTTTAAGTAAGGTAAGGTTATACTTAGCTTATTATTTTTAGTTAGGGTTCTAGAATAGGGTCTAAAGGGCTTACTTAAATCCCTTAAAAGTAGTAAAAATGTCCCTAACTTTACTAGTATAGTAGTTTAAAGTTTTAGCTTTAAAGAATTATTCTTAGAATAGTTTAATTTATTAAAGAGTACGTCTATAGAGGAATATAGTGGTATAGATAATACGCTTAGTATTACTTTTAAAGTTATTACGATAGAAACTTTAGTAGTTCTTAACTTAAATTAAGAATCCTTTAAGTATTTTAGGGGTTTTATTATAAGTAATAAGTAAGTTAAACTTAAGTTTCTTATATTTATTATAAATAAGTATTTTAATAATATTAGTAGTAGTGTAGAGTATTTTAAGTTAATTTTAAAGTTGTTTATTAGTATTCTTTTTATCTTTTAGGTTAATATTAAGTTTATTAATAATTCTTTAGATTTAAGTAAACTTTTCCTAGGTGGATTTAGTGGCTTTTTAAAGTTTAGTTAGGTTTCTAGAGTTACTATTAACTAGGTTAGTAAGTTATTTATTATATTACTCTATTTTCTTAAGTTACTATAAAAGGGTATTAAAAATATTTTTAGTAATAAGGGCTTTACTGTTTTTATTATACTTAATATTTAGTATAAAACAGTTATTTATGTTTTATAACTCCTAGACTAGGTTCCTAGTGCCTTATTTAAAAGAGTTAAATAAAGTAAAAGTATATTTAGTATTTTTAAAGGAAAATATTATAGAATACTATTTATTAGTATTAAAGGTTAACTTATTAAATAAAAGCTATTAAAATATTATAGTTAGTTTTTTAATAGTAAAGTTTATATTAATAAAAACTAAAGTTTAATACTAATAATAGTACTATTAATTACTAAAGAAATTCTACAGCTTAAAGTACTTAAGTAATTAGTTTAAGTATTTAATAAGACAGTTATAGTAGTTACTATTAAAGGGCTAAAAGTATTTAAAAATTAATATAAAGTTAATAACTAAAGAACTATAAAAGGGAGGACTTAAGGGTACTTAAGTCCTATTTATATATAAGTCCCGTTTTTTATAAATATATCCCTTTATCTTTAGAACTAATATTAAGTATATTAATTTATTACTATAAACTGCCCTTAGTATTATTAGTTCTATCCTAGAACTACTTTATTATATATTAGTCCTGCTTATTATTACGTAACTTATATTCTAGTTCTTCTACTCTATAGTGTGTTATATAGATATAAACTACTATTGTTTATTTAACTACTAAGTACCCTATAGGGTTACTGTTAGAGGTTTATTAATTAATAGGTTGTAATATAGAGTAGAAGTCGACTAATTAAAGCTGTATTATAATTAAGTGACGTTAGTACTATAACGTAGTTTTTATTTAAGTTAATAAATTCTTTTTAAATTAATACTTAGTTATATTACTTTAAATTTTAGGTTATTAGATATTTTATTTACTCTTAATTAATATATTATTTAGGAATAATTTTTAGTAAGCCTATTCATAATAGTTATTACTTACTAAGTAATTTAACGGTTCTTTCCCTATGCCCTTATAGTCTCCACTTAATTTTGTATAGCGATTTTAACGGCTCTTACACACATCCATCGTTGCTAGTATATGAGGCGACGGCCAAGCTCTATGAGTGGCTTATTATCCTGCTGTACCACCCAATCCTGGGCTTCGTCAAGGCGTCGGTCCTGTCCTTCGACCAAAAGTTCATTGGCACCAGAAAGAACCTCCTTTATACCGTGTACGCCCTCCAGGCAATCAATGCCGGCAGCATGATCTCGGTCTTCTGCGTCACGCTATTCCAGTGCAGTCCCATGTCGCTCAACTGGACGCCCGGATATCGGCGCACCTGCATCAACAATGTTGCCTTCAATTACGCTTACAACTGCATCGTCATCGCGACCGACGTGGCCGTCTTGGCCGTGCCGTTCTGGGCTTTTATCAATCTCCAGATGCGAAGGCGGCTGAAGATTGCGCTCCTTGGTGTCTTTGCCCTTGGGGGATTGTGAGTGAAACAATGCGATTGGGATAGAATCGAGAGCATCTACTCACACGCACGCAAAAACAGGGTAACGGTTATCTCTTTCGTCCGCCTTGCTCTCCTGATCAGCTGGTTCGACCAGTTCTACAAGGGTCTCGGCTCGAAGGACCTCTACTACTCGTTTGGCTGGGCCGTATCGCCCATCGAGTGCAACCTCGCCATCATGGCGGCGTCCATCCCCGCGCTCTGGCCGCTGTTCCGCAAGGCCTTCCCCGGCTTCTACTCGGATATGAACTACTCGTACCGTGTCAATACGCAGCCTTCAGGTACCAACATCCACGGCGGGACGGCTCTGCGCTCAAACCAGGCATCTGCCTTCCGGTCCCATCTTGCACGGCCCATGGGGGCTTCACGCGTGGACGATGACGACGATGCCGACGATGCGTACATGATGAAGACTATGCAGGCCAACGGCCAGGCAGACTGCCGGGCGACGACGCCTACGAGCTCCCAGGACGGCAACATGGACGTTAAGAACGGCATCGTCCGCACGACGGACGTGCAGATTGGCTACGAGGACGCCACCAAGAACCGGGACTTCGTCAACGGCCGTGAGGACTACCCTCGTAATAAGATGGCGTACGCCCTGTGAAGGGAGAGGAGGGCAGTGCAGTTGGCAGCGGCAGTAGAGATCGCCTCTTTTGTTAAAACAAACCTAAGAAGCGAGTTTTCCACATGGCTCGTCTTGTCACAATTCCATAATACCATAATATTTGGTGGTTAGTTATGATAGCAGAAGTCTTTCTATCACAGTCCTGACTTTCTAGGCAGTTTGAAAATGGTCATCATCACAGCCAACCTACCTCGGATTCATTCCACGACCAATAGGCAAACCAACAGGCAAACTCTTCCACCCCCACACAATTACCCACCAGCGCCCGCCCGGTTCCCCGGGGGGTGCTCCGGAATGCCCTGCCCGGATAAAGAGCAGGAGCCGCACCTTGTCCCGCACCTTGTCCAACAGCCACAACCGAGCCAGACAGACGGAGACTTGTTTGCGGTTGGACAAGGGTGTGAGCGCTGCATATCCACTGCCGCCAGATATCCCCGGTCCCAACGCCGAACTAAGAACAAAAGTTCCTACTGGCCGAGCACCGGCGTCTGCTTGGCATCCCCTCTTCATCTTTCTCGCCGCGCGGTCTTTTTCAAAGGGAAAGAAAGTCGGAAGTGTCGGCGGTGGGCATGATGGAAGAGTCTCGGTGTGGCGATCCCCCGTCGCGACCGTCTCCGCAGTATGGACTTGGCACCGGGCATAACGTCCGTTTTCCACGTGGCCGAGCATATCTATTAGGGGGGAGGGTTACAATCACCTGTTCTCTCATCTCCGCTCGAAGGGCATGGGAGTATAAGAGAGGGTGGCGATGATCCTTCCCCTCTGATCGCCTCGTCTTCGGCCACCTGCCTCCTTCCCAAGAGCAGCACGACCGTCTCTCGTCTCCTCTTCCGCCGGGTATTCGTTCTCTACTAACACGTTCGTTTCTTCGGTTTACTCACCTATCGCTGATATCTTAATCTTCCCCCTCGAAAAGATGCGTCTCCTTAAGGCCATTTCCGTTGGCGCCTGTGTTCTCGGCGTCGTCGAGGCCCTCCCCCGCCGGGCCCAGAGCTTCGCTAAGAGGCAGATCACCCAGCTCCGTGACGATTATGACTTTGTCATCATCGGTGGTGGCACCGCCGGCTTGACCGTGGCCGACCGCGTCTCGGCTGCCTTCCCCAATAGTACGTTGCGAATCCCCGTCTTGCTGAAGCTTCACCCGTATTGAAAATGCCTACAGCCACCGTCCTTGTCATCGAATACGGCAAGATTGAGGGCACCGTCGGGTACTTCGACCCAGCCGAGGATGGCCGTGGTGCCAGCCGCCTTGTCATCACCTCTCCTCCCGTCGCCAGCGTCAACAACCGCTCGGCCACCGTCATTCTCGGCATGACCGTCGGAGGCGGCTCCGCCGTCAACGGTCAGTTCCTGGATCGCGGTTCACGATATGACTATGATGAGTGGGCTCGCCTCGGCAGCCCCCAGTTCGACGACAGTCCCGATAGATGGGACTGGGAGAACTTTGGACCCGCCTTCAAGAAGGTCAGTCAGTCGGCTTATTGCATGTGTCCCTCTCTAGATCTGATTCTGACAACCTTTCTGCAGTCGTTTTTTGTGGTGAGGTTAGGGCGTATGAGCGTACATTGAATTGAGGTTGTATTAAGAAGAGATCTATGCTGTGAGGCGCTGTGCTCGTTAGAGCGTTATATCTATGCTTAGTCACCCTAGTGTCTAAGGCGCGGCGCGCAAGGCTGGAGCCTTAGAAGGCTTATTACGACACACCCCCTAGTGATGGTGACGTTGTTGTTAGCCGCGTTAAGGGCATATCCTTTACCTCCTTTTTTTTTTATTCTAAATATAAGTAAATAAAGTATTTAAAACGCTCTCTAAAGTTGTATAAATAAAAACGTATAAAGGGAATATTTTTTGTAGTTATATAGACTATAGGGAGTACTTGTGACTATAGCTAAAATTGTAGTTACTGTCTCTTAAAGTATAGAAATTTTTTACTAAGTAAGCTATAGGTAGTAGGATATATATAATTTTTCTAGCTACTACTTAAAATCCTCTTTTTCTTTTCTTTAGTATACTTATTTTAATAAATTATAAGTTACTACTTTACCTCCCTATACTCTATATACTACTTCTAAAACGTTTTTACTAATAAAAATATATAGAAATTAAATAGTTAAAATACCTCTTAAGAAGTGTGTAATAAGTAAGGAGTATAAAGTAAAGATTGTTAAAAGTAAAAAGTATACTAAGCTTAAGTATAAGTGCGCGGTGCGTGGCGGCTTTATTAACTCTACTAACCCCCTTAATACTATTAGTAGTTATAGTTATAATAATAAAGAGAGTAAGGATAATAATAATAAGTACCTGCTGTTCTAGTTAACTACTCCACTCTATATAACCCCTCCCCCTTATAACCCCTTTCCCCCCCTAGTCTCTTTTTATACTCTATATAAAAAGAACTGCGTTTTTATGTTGTTTAATAAGAATAACTTTAAGTGCAACCCCCTTTACGAGGGGTGTACTAACTCTAGCTTTAAGGGCTACTTTTTTAGTTACTACTTTGTTACTAAGGGTAATACTTAGAATTACTGTGTTTAGTATATTAATAGTTATAAGTAGTACGCTAATTTTTACTAGAACACTATATTTTAGTATTACTAATTTATTATAGTATACTTTTTAGATAGGTTTTATTATATAAGTTCTTTTTTATACTTTTTAGTAATT
The DNA here is from genome assembly GCA_030770045.1 of Colletotrichum brevisporum. Lineage (NCBI taxonomy): Eukaryota > Fungi > Ascomycota > Sordariomycetes > Glomerellales > Glomerellaceae > Colletotrichum > Colletotrichum brevisporum. The sequence continues at coordinate 7,931,405 of JAUGSI010000001.1, read as the reverse complement.
TATAGTTAATTTATTTAGTTTTATAGTAGGTTTATAAAGTATATAATAATTTATAAAAGGTTGTTAAGTTTAACTTTATACTTTTTTTAATTAAAAGTAAGGTTAAAAAGAAAGAAGAAGAAAAAAAAGTTAAGTTTAAAAAGGAGGAAAAGGAGGAGTTTAAGGAGGAGGAAGAGTTATTTAATAAAGAGGAAAATAAGAAGGAGATTATTAGTGTACTTATAGAATATACTATATACTAAGTTTATACTAAGGCTATTATAGGGGGTATTTATTAGTTTATAAATAAACTCTTTACTACCTATAACTATACTTAAGTAATTTAAAAGGGTATTTATTAGTTTTTTATAGAACTAATTAATACTTTTATACTTTAAGAGTATCTTTTAAGTTATTATATTTATTTTTAGTATTTAGGGGGCCTTTAGGCTATAATTACCTTACTCTTTTTTATGTACTTAGTAAGGTAGTACGGGCCTTTTAGTTTAATATAATAACTTACTTATAGGCTATCTTTTTTTTCTACTTAAGTACTCCTTTTTTTTCTTTATATAGTTATAATATATATTAAAGTGTTATAGAGGTTAAAAAGTACTTTAAAGTACTTAAACTTACTTTTTATAAGGTTTTTAGTAAGTCCGTTAGTTAGTATATTGTTTATAGGTATATATATAATATTAAAAGAGTACTTAGTGTATTCTTAATAAAGCTATATATTTTAAATATTTATATATTTTAAGTATATAACTATATACTCTCTTTTACCTACTATAAGGTGGATTGTTTACTAGTTATTATAGTAGACTTTTTAAGTATCTTTAAAGTTAAGATTTATTTCTTTAAGGAGTTATTAAAGTACTATTAACTTTTTAGTAGTATACTTAAGTGTTAAGAGCTTTACTTTTATTATTAATGTAGTGACTATATTCTATTTTTTAGCTTTTTAGTATAGTAAACTGCTAAAGAGTTTAATAATATATTTATAAGACGATTTTTTTATCTCCTTATTATTTATAAAAAAGGTATCTTCTACTATAAAAAGCGCCTTTACGTTACCCCCTATACTACTATAGTATATAGTAAGGTAATATATTAAATATAAGTAGTAGATAACTTAGTTAGTGGCCTTAAGGTGTGCTTAAAAGGAATTTATTAGGAAGTGTAAGAACTATAAAGTAGTAAAAGTAACGTTTGGGTGGATTATAATAGTAGTATAAAGGATTAAACTAACCTTTTTTTAAAACTCTTTAACCTTTTAATATAATACTTAATTTAAGTTTTTAATAAAGTTAACTATTAGTAGTAGTATAGCTGGGTATAGTGTATTAGTAAGGTTATACTTTTTAACTATTTTATTAATATACGTATTATAAACTAAGAGAATATATTGTTTAGAATAGTTTTTAATTACTTTAATACCAAAAAAGTACTCTATAGAGCCTTACCCCTTAAGCTTATATATATTCTTAATACCCCTAATTATTATTTAAGTATACTTAGCCTTATTTAGGTAGTATACTATAAGGATATTGTTAATATAGAATATAATAAAGATGTACCTTTAAGGGTTTTAAAAGAGATATAGCTCTTTATTATAGCGTTTAAGACTAAGGTAATAAAGAGTTTTTAAAAACTCTTTATACTATAAAAAAGGAGTATTTTGTAGTTTATAAAGTACTTATTTAAGTTTAATATACTTCTCTAGTTAATAAAAGCTATTTAGGAGTTTATAATAAACGGGTAGAGTATTAGGGTTAAGTTTTATATTTAAAAAAGCATTTATAATATTAAACTACTAAATATTATAGTTAAACTATACTTTAAGGGATATTAAAAGGCAAAAGGATTATACTGTAAAAGTAGTAGTATAAGTATATTATAATAGATCTATATTTTAAAGGTCTCTTTAAATATAAATATATACTTTATAGTAGTTAAAAACTCTATTAAGCTTAAACTTATAAGTAAAAACCTACTTTAAAGGGAGGGGTTATAACGAGGCCTTTTAATAGTCTAACTCTTACTACGTCCCTATAAATATAAACTTATAAATTTCTTTATATACTATATTTATAAAGAGCTTTTAAAGCTTTAAAAAAAGCTTTTTTATTACTTTTTATAACTTTAAAGTACTAATAAGGTTATTTATATAAAAGTCACCCTCCTTTATAGTATATGTATAGTTATAGGGTATTATATAGACTGTATTTTAGATAATATAGTGTAGGTAGGTATAGTTATATTTTTTATCCTTAAATACTTTTTACTAATTAGGTATAAACGTTATAAAAAAGGTGTTACTTAAGCTACTATATAGTATTTTGTGGGTATTATTAATATATATATAAATAATATAGTTTCCTCTTTTAAACTCTAAATTAAGCCCCTTAAAGTACTAACTACTATATAATAATAAAGTTAGTATGTTTTAAGGCGTTTTTAGAACGTTTAAAGGGATTATATTATTTAAATTATTTTTATTAGTTAATTAGGCCTTTTTTTATTAAGTAGTTAAAGGTTTATACTTAATAATTAAAAATCCTAAGTATTTTATAAGATTTCTTATACGTATATAGGCCTAGTTATCTATAAGTTTAACTAGTTTAGGAGGTTCTACTAGCTTAGCTTTATTCGTCTTAGGTCTTTTAGTATTAGTAGTTACTTTATATAACTTTCTACTCTTAAGATATTATAGTGTTAGTAGTTTAGGAGTAGGATTAGGAGTTAATAGTCCTTTTAAAAGTAATATACTATACTCTTTATATATAAAAGTACTACTTAATTTAATAATATTTTATTAAGTAAGTCTAGTAGATTGTGTATTAGTAGGCTTATTATTAGCCTCTTTTAGGTTGCTCTTAAAGTCTCTTAGGGTTTTATAGACCTTATTTTAAAACTTAAAAGGCTTTTTAAACTTTAAAATTATAGTTTTTATAATTTTTAAGTAAAGAGTATATTTAGTATTATTTTTTAAGTAGAATTTTGTTTTATTAAAAGTAACGTTATATATAATAATAACCTACTTAAGTATAAGTACCTAGATTCTATATAAGTTTATTATTTTAAAAACATATCCTATAACGTATTTAATATATACTTTTAGTATAACTTTAAACTATTTTCTTTTAATTCCTATTTCTTTTTTACACTTAAGGGGATAAACACAGTATTTATAAGTATATAGTTTTCCTTAGTAAGGGCGCGGGTTATAGTTTATAAAGTAGTTATAAGCTAGAGTCTACTACCTAAAGTGATATTTAAACTATTCTACCTTAACCTTGTTTAGGGAGTACTAAAAGCTTAATTAATATAGGCTTATATTATAAATATTAATATTTATAAGTAGTAATTTTTTTTAAAAGTACTTAAAAAGTCCTACCCCCTCTTTTATATAAATCCCCTAGTTTATACTTTCTTATCTAGCGCACTTTCTACCTCTTATAGGCTTTTTAGTATAAGTTAGTAGTATCTTAAAATTAATTCCTTCTTTTTATACCTATATTTAAAATACAGTAATACCCTTAATAGTAATTATAGTACACTTATTATTTATACGTATTTTATAAATATTAATTCCTTTATATTATTTAATTTATTTTTTAAACGTTTAGAGAACTTTAAATACTTTAAAGTAATTTTTTTTAGAAAAAGTAAAGTTAAAAAGCTTACTAGAGTACTTATCCTTAATAACTAGGAGCTAGCTATTACTATTATACGTGCATAAAAAGTTAAAAAGGTTTTAAAAAATATAGTAGTACAGTCTATTAGCCTTATTCTTAAATACTTAGTATAATATTTATTATATTATATACATAACTACGTAGTTCTAGCACTCTATACGGGTTAAACTATAAATCTTTACTCCCTAAGTATAGTATACTAAGTACTTAAAAACTTCATAACTAAAGTAGCCTATCCTAAGGTACTAGAGTACTATAAAGTTAACGCAGTTACGTAGAGGTTAGTAGTTAGGATAGTATTATACGCGTTTAATAAGATAGGTTATATAAACTAAAGCAGTATTACTAATAAATATAGAATATAAGTAAAAGAAAAATAGTTTATATTTAAAAAAGTAGATATTATTATAGCGTTTTAAAGTTTTTACTATAATATTACTTTTTATATTTCTAATTCTAAGTATATAGTTATAGCTATAGTACTAAATACTAGCCTTAGCTAAAAGCGCTTTAAAGATAATATTAATATAAAACCCTTTAATTACTATAATATTTATAAGTATTAGGTTTAATATTAAGTTACTCTCTTTATTTATTAATACGTTTTGTATAACGCACTTGCTGCGTTCTAGGACTAGGATTCTATTTATACTAGTATTAACGTAGTTATTTAAGTTAAAGGGCTTAAACGTGCCTAGCTTTATAAACACTATATAGTTAATAAAATAGGTTAAGTTATAGTTATTATATATAGTACTTTAAAAGAGTAGATAAGTTAATATAACGGTTAAAAAGACTAAATATCTAATTGTATTACTTTTTAAGAAGGTATTAAGTAAAAGGACAATACTAATAATATTTTTTAGGAATTCTAGTTTACTATTTATAGTGGCTAAGGGTTTTTTATTATTACTACCCCATTCTTAATATCGCTTTTTAGACTACAAGTAAGTTATTTTATTAAGCTAGCTATACTTAATAAGCTTTTTTTTAAGGTCCTCTTACTTTAGATTTATAAGAGTTATTTTAATTTTATTAATTTTAGTATTTAAAAGGAATAAAACGTGTTTAAAGTACTTTATTAGGGCTTTACTAAGACGTTTATAGGTATAAGCGGGCTATTAATAAAGCATTCTATAGAGACATTTTTAAATACTAAATAGTAAGTTAGTCTAGCCTATAAGGGTAGAGTAAGTGGCTCTACTGCAGCCCCTCGTTTAATATATTAATTTATTCTTAACCTTTACTAAAAAAAGCTTTTTATATTAATATAACGTTAAAGAGTCTTTACTAAATTAAAGCTCCTTTTAGATCCTATTAAGCTACTAGCGTCCCTATATAGGGTTGTATTAAGCACTAACTACTTTAAAAAAATTCTATACTACTAAGATTCTTTAGACTTCTAGAACGCTCCTATATATAGTTTAGAAGAAGTAATTATACTAGTAGTTGTACTACTTTATAGGATTCAGGTTTGTATATATAGTATTTTTAAGAATAGTATTATATTCCTTTTAAAGTAATATAAGTATAATAAGGTTATTTAAAGTAAGTTATACTTTAAGTTTATAAATAAAGGCCTAAGTTAAATATAATTCTAGAGTAGTAAGCTTTTAATAAGTTAGACTAGTGTATAACGGGTCTATAGATAAATATATTTAGTACTAAATACTTTTTAGAGTAACTATAATAGTTATATAGTATATTTAATATTATAAAGAGTATTTAATATTATTTATATAGTTTATAGAAATATCTTTTAGTGTTTATTTATAAGGGTAATATAGTAGTACTATAGCCTTTTTATAAATATTTCTTATATTAAGATTAGTCTACTCTTTAATTTAGGTTTTAAAGTCTACTTTATATTATTTTTTTATAGTTTTATTAACTTATATAAGGAATTTATAGTATATAGAATTAACTAAGTAAATATAGTTTATGCTTAGTACGTTAGGAGTATTTAAATTAATATATTTTTAAATACTTTAGAGCTTTATTTAGTATTATAATTCTTTATAAAATTATAGCTAGTTATATAAGGTTTTAAGGATAATTATTAAGTTTATTAAAGTATTATAGGGAGTAGTTAAGATATTTATTATAAAATAGTATAAAGCTTTTAAAGAGTTTAAGAGAAATAAAAAAAAAGGAACTTAATACTTATATACTTTACTTAAGTAGTTAGGGGTAATAAACACTAATTAAAGATAAGCTAGGGTTATAACTATAGTAAGGTTAGGATATATAAGTATATATTAAATTAAGGTTGTATTAAGAAGAGATTTATACTATAAGGCGCTGTGCTTATTAGAGCGTTATATCTATACTTAGTCACTCTGGTGCCTAAGGCGCGGTGCGCGAGGTTAGAGCCTTAGAAGGCTTATCGCAACATTTTTCCTTATAGAGCCTAGTGATGAGCTTGTCAAGGAGTACGGCTATACCTGGGACGCCTCCGAGTTCGAGGGTGAAGCCATCGAGGCTTCCTTCCCGCCTTACCAGTGGCCCATTCAGAGTACGTGCCTTCCAGCCTTTTTCCTGTCCAAAACTACCAATACTCATGCCTGACTCCAGAGGTCGGGTGGAAGGCGTATGAAGAGTTCGGTCTCGAGACCCCCGTGACCTGCGACAATGGCGACAAGCATGGCCTCTGCTGGGTTCCTACAGCACAGAACTCCGAGACTGTCGAGCGGTCCCATGCCGGCGTCGGTCACTACACCAGGGTCGCCGGCTCCCGCCCCAACCTTGACCTCCTCGCCGAGCACAAGGTAACGCGCCTCATCATCAGCAAGAATGAGACTGTCCCCGCCATTGAGTTTCGCCCGGTAGCTGGCGGCGACGTCCGCACCATCCGCCCACGCCGCGAGGTCATTCTGTCTGCCGGCGCCGTCCATACCCCCCAGATCCTGCAGCGTAGCGGTGTTGCCTCGGCCGCCTACCTCAAGTCTGAGGGCATCCAGGTTGTTGAAGACCTCCCAGGCGTCGGTCAGAACTTCCAGGATCACTGCGCCACCCCCATTACTTTTTCTTGCGACGCTCCCTCTCCCAACGAGGCCGAGATCGCCTCCAACGCCACGTTCGCCGCCGAGGCAGTCGCTCAGTTCCGAGAGCGTCCCGCCCGCGGCCCTTACACCCTTGCCATGGGCAACAGCGCCGCCTACGTCGCTCTTCAAAACGTCACACCGCAGTGGCAAAACATTGTCGCCGACATCCGCACCCAGATCGCTGACCGGTCCGCCCTCCAGTATCTTCCTGCCAACGCCGACGAGACCGTCCAGGAGGGCTACCTTGCCCAGCTCGAGGTTATCGCCCAGGCCCTTGAGCACCCCGATCATCCCATCCTCGAGATGCCCTTCCATCTCGGTCCCAGCACTGCTTTCCTCCTCAAGCCCCTCAGTCGCGGCTCCGTCGTCCTAGACCCGGCCAACCACGACGCCGCCCCTATCGTCAACTATGCTACCGGCGCCAACCCAGTTGACCTCGACATCATGGCTTCGTACGTCGACTACTTCCGCCAACTCTACTCCACCGATACCTGGAGGAAACTCGGCGCCGTTGAGGTCGCCCCTGGCTCCAACGTCACCCAGCACGGCGCCCTTATAGAATACGTCAAGGACAACGTGATCCAGTCGCTCATGCACCCCTGCTGCACCGCCGCCATGCTGCCCCGTGAGAAGGGCGGCGTCGTCGACTCCAGCCTCGCTGTTTACGGCATCTCCGGCCTCCGCGTTGCCGACTGCTCTATCATTCCCACAGTCCCCGCCGGCCACACCACCACGACGGCATATGCCATTGGGGAGAAGGTCAGCAGCCGTATTTTCTTCATGTTCGAGGCCAGAATGCTAACAATGTTTCCAGGCTGCTGAGATCATCATCCGCAAGTGGAAGTATAGCTCTTGCCGGAAGGCTTAAAGGGGCTTCCACCTCTTGAAATGCATGTCCTACTTCCAAACGATGGTTCTTCATATCTAGTTAGCAGCTGCTATTAGTAATATACCCGACTCATCTGCACAGCTGCCTTTCAACACATCAACATTACTCCTTAGACCCTCTTCTTCCGCTAGGATCTGTTGATGGGTACCCAGGTATCAGGAAATTAGCGATCTGGTCATGTTCATAAAGCATAGCTACGATCAGCTACATAGCTACCTAGCGTACCCATATTGGGCTGGACTTAAACGGCAGCCATCGTGAAAAAGACATGTTCCGTGAAGTCACACCTTAGCTGTGTTGCGCACACTAGAAAGCCCAACATCGCCACGTAGAGGGACGTCAATCAGCTGCCTCGGGGGTAGCTGTAAATACTCCCTGCGCTGACGCATTCTTGACTGGCCTGGTGATTTTGAGTACTAGGTAGCGCTGGAACGCGCCATGCGAGTTCCTACTTTGGGCGTCAGCTGAGAACTCACCTGGTAAATTACACTATGCGAGTATTGGGACATCCAGGAATTACTGTTTCTTTGAAGGCACTGCGCCACGGCTTCTGATCCAAGTCGTTCAATCGGAATTTGTTATTATGTGTCCTTGCTTCTATCTATCCCACCAGCTACTAGGCAGTGGGAGGGCCTTGGCGTAGAGCTTTAATTACATACAACGAGAGGTTGATGACAACAGAGCCGCGCGGGAACTGAGTCGTACGGACGATAAGGTTTCCCTGGTAGATTTCAATTCCACACACGCGCGCGCGGGCAGATGTGTGAGTCTAGTATTGTTATAAGGAGGGGGGTGGAATGACACAGGTAAGGAGAAGGGTGGGATGAGATACCAAGCTTCCGGGCAAGCACGTCATGGAAGATGATGAAGTGAAAGCCACACCAATAGTTGAAGAACATGAACAAAAGTAAGAACGAGAACTTCGGGTTCGCAGAAGAGGCAGCACCAGCTAAAACACACTTTGCAGCGCAATGAAATAGTTGTGTGCTCGAGGTAAAGCCCGAGGCGACATAAGCGCATCGATAACCCCCGGCCCAGGGAGCAAACATAACCAACACCACACTAAGAGAATGTCGCCATTAGGAGCGTAAGTACTGCACCATGCTCTTTACGTGTCTTTTTAAATCCATGAAAGTTAAATTAATTATATGCTTATGAATCTAGATAGCCTCTTAATCATCACCTGTTGAAATCAGTACTTACTAAAGTGAAGAATATTTGTCAGTACCTACTCAGGTAAAGAATGTTCTTATGTGGAACTAAGTCATTTATTTCCTCTATAAAGCATTCACAATCCGGCCCTCTGTCATCAGCACTCACCATCAGTTTCACAACTAAAGATCAACATCTCACTTAAGTTCTTCTTATCTCCCACCATAAAAACAAGTCTTTTCACCTATTTTAAACAAACCAGATGCATCGACGCCATGTTCTTCTCCAAGGTCCTTGCCGTGGCTGCACTTAACCTCTTGAGCTTCCCGGCCGCATTCGCCCAGAATGACACTCCAGGCACGGGTACTGTCTCCTCGTTCACCTGCAAACCCGGTTATCCTGTTTCTTCTTCCGAACAGAGCATCATCTTCACCAATTTCCTCCGCAAGTTTTACATCGAGAAGGACGTCACACGTGCTGTCCAGGAGCACATCCTCCTCGACGCTATCAATCACAACCCCAACGTCGCTGGCAATCGTGACGATAGCCTGGCGTGGGTTGCGCCTCGCATCGCCACATGGAACATCACGATTGTCAACACTGGCTTCGCGGACAACGTCGGATGGAGCCATGTTAAGGTTGAGGGTGAAGGCATGGGCCGCTACACGGTGGCTGTTGATATATGGCGATTTGAGGGAAGCTGCATTGCGGAGCACTGGGATGCCTCACAGGTCGCTCCTCCGGCTAACAGGACCAACCCCCTGGAGCTGGTCTGAGTAAATCAGACTGAGCCACAACCGCGCTTCACAACACGAGTCGACAGATAAGTGGATGATAAAGATGTCTCACAATAAGAAAGGCTTTCAGATAAAGCGGGTTCTCAGTACTCGTCAAACGTGTATTCATTAGATTCTTTGGCTTTATTGTGTTCATTAAACGCACTCAATTCTACTTAGTGAAACTGGACACTACCTGCCTTTTCGTATGCGTACGGGACACTGGCTGTCTTCCACTTTGGCGTCGTTTCCTCCTCGTTCTGGAAACTTACCACGGGCCTAAGAATGCTCAAGCGTTGATTGCCGAAGGCACTGTTCTCGAAGGTTTGGAACCAACCTCCGTCTGGGTGCAAGTAGTTGCCAAGCACTTTCTTCCACCCGTTCCAAACAGTGACAAGCAGATCCAACACATGATGCGAACCTCTCATTTCGGCCCACTGGAAACGCTCTTTGCATTCCTCCACTGTTTCGACGGGGTACAATCCGATCTCTTCGGTGAGGGCGTAGGCATTCACGCCTGTCAGGCTGGCATGGGAGTAGTAGCTTCCACCCTCCACGGCTCGTCTCCTCAATCCTAGCATTGCTCCAACAGCGCCTAAAACACCAGTGGACATGTCAGAGACGGGCAAGCTAGGCAGGACGGCCTCGTTGTTCGGCAAGTTCAGCGATCGTCCCGTGACGTATGCGGATCCGGCGGCCGCGTCGGCGATTTGCTGCCATCCGGGGCGCTCGGCGTAGTATCCATCAGGGCCGTAGCAGTTCTCGCTCACGTAGACAATGCCGCGCCCACGCTCGCCAGCCATCTTCAACAAGTCGTTCAGCCCAAGACCAAACTTTGGCATCTTGTTGATGCGGAACCCTTGAATGAAAACGTCGCATTCGGCAACGAGGGATCTCAGTATGTCCGCGTCGGCTTTTTGGCGAAGGTCGATGGCAATTGTCCGCTTGCCCGCGTTGAGCGTCAATTGCATGATGTTGATATCGGGCAAGTGGGGAGGGTTGATACGAATGACGTCGGCGCCGTAAGCCGCCAGAATGGTCCCGATCTGAGGGCCGGCAATGACACGAGTCATCTCGACGACCTTGACACCGGCCAAGGGCCGCTTGTCAGCCGGGTCCATTGGAGGAAAGGCAACTGGAGGAGTTGGGATGGTTTGCTCTTGCTTCTGAACGTTGACCAGCGGGTGTCTCGCAAGGGAGCGTCCCATCTCAGACTCTCGCCATTGTTCGGGCGTGAAGCAAATGCTGCCGCAAAAGCCGTTCAGGAGATTTGTCATTTCCATCTTCTCGGGGCTAAGCTTCGACGTGTGCTGGGCAATCAGCGTAGCTGCCTCCTCGGGTGTGTTGACGGAGCTGGAAGGGTCAACGCCGATAGACCGGAGGACAGGCTCGGCTTCCATGCTTCCGTGGAGGGAATACCAAACATCGGGGTTGTTCGTCGGATAGAGACCAGTAGTCCGGTACTTCAAAGGGGTGTCGGTCCAGCCGCGCTCCCAGTCTGGGAGCAGCTCTTTCAGTTTGCCCTGCTTCACCAAACTGATAACATCGGTGCCGTCTAGGTATGCAGTGGCGATGCATCCAAACCAAAAAGCAGCGTGCGTGGCATTGACTGAGATCTCGCGCGATTCGTTGTCGGCACCTCGAATGGCAAGGATTTCATCGGCCAGGACACCTGTCATGGCATGCAGGGCTGCGGCAACCGATGTCGCCTTGATGGGTCCAGGAATGACGGGGTACGGTTCTCCGGTGAAACGGACCTTGGAGAGGCGTCCTTCATCCTGCGTGAAACCCGGGGTCTGGCTTGCGATCAAGCGGAAAATGCGTTCAGTGTCCTCTGGGACGGGCGTGAAGGTCTTGTCGGTGAACGTGCCTGGTCCGTACACGTCGGGGATTCTTTCTGGCGCCATGGTGCACAGATATATCAGAATATTGGGACCAGATGCGATGTTCAAGATGAAGATGGACGTTGCTAGAAGATGTTGAAAGAAGAAGTAATGTTCAATTGCGTGTGGCGGATAGCGACTCGTGGCTAGCAATGCGAAAGTGCCTGGACTTATATAGTGCAGATGGCCAACTGTGGGCGGGGCAAACACATGAGTCTGAGATTCGGCTCACTTCCTACGAGCCTAGAGTAAGGCCGAAGATGTTTCGGTGTACGGCGGGACTGACTGGAGTAGCCGCCAACAAGCAAATCCAGCGGTAACAAGATCGCGAAAGCCGACGTTGCGGGGCCTGATCGCGGAACCTAGGTAGCGATGACGTTGGTACTGAAAAGTCCATCTCGGGGTCCCCTTCGGCGCTGAGAAAACACATGACCCATGTTAATACCGCGGATCGGGTGTTCGATCGACGCGGCCGCCGGCAGTCAAGATGTCGCATGAAATCCGAGACGATGACGTTGACGCGGCCCATGAATCACATACCGACGGTTTGGAAGATTTCTACAAGCTCCACGCAGTCGCCAAGATTGGTGCACCAGTGATTTGGTGTGAGTGCGCGAGTCACGGGTCAGCCACCACAGTTCCGCGATGCGGAATTTTGCCGTTCTTTTCTCCACTGAAGCATTCGGAGTTCGCGTGGGCTGTTCGGAATCGTGGGTCCGAACAAGCTTTCAAGGCTTGAAGAGCGGGATCGGGCCGGGCAAGATTGCCGGCCTCGGAACCTCCGGAGTGCGGGTCCCCAGGCCACCAGCAACCCCGGTCTCTCACCTGGATTCCTCCAACAGTCCAGCTTGATTTTACCCACGACCCTCCGATTCATGTTTATCATTGTTCTAATTAGTATCATATGAAGAAGTATATAATTTCGACTCTTCGCCTCAATCCCGACAGTTCACTGTTACCCAATATTACCTATTTTGCATACAAATCATCCAACACTCATTTCAAGGAACACATTCAACAGTCAATTTAGTCTTTGCCTATCTCGTATCACAATCACGATAGCTTCCCGGGATTCGTCGCATTTCAGCATGTCCGGCATCCACAAAGTCGCCATCATTGGCTGCGGTTCAATTGGTGCTTCTTGGGCAGCACTTTTCGCCGCCCAAGGTTTGACAGTTACCGCATTCGATATCAATCCATCCGCCGAGAGCTTCTTGAGAAATCTCGTCAGCGATGCACTGCCAGTTTTGTCATCTTTGGGTCTAGTTAAGGACCCTAAGGTCGCCGCGAGCGACATCTTCTTCACTACCGACATGCGAGAGGCTCTTGCTGGCGCCGACTTTGTCCAGGAAAACGGGCCGGAAAAGCTGGAGTTCAAGCAGAAGCTCTTCAACGACATTGCCGCCATCGTCGACTCCAGAGTCATTATTGCAACCAGCAGTAGCGGTCTTACATGCTCAAGCATACAGGACGGCATGCAATCAGCTTCTCGCCCCGAGCGCTGCGTAGTAGGCCATCCATTCAACCCTCCACACCTCATACCTTTGGTCGAGGTTGTTGCAGGAAGATATACCCCCCAAGAGACTGTGGACAGGACCATGAAGTTCTACGAGGCGATGGGCAAGAAGCCTGTTCATGTCAAGAAAGAAGTTGTTGGGCACGTGGCCAACCGTTTGCAAGCTGCCCTGATGAGAGAAGTCCTGTATCTTCTCCAGGAGGGCGTTGCCAACGTCTCTGATATTGACGACGCCATGAGTTATGGTCCTGGACTGCGTTGGGCAGTCATGGGCCCCAGCCTTTTGCTGCACCTCGGCGGCGGTGAGGGAGGTGTGCAGCACATGGCCGACCATCTGCTTGGACCACTGATGACTTGGTACGCGCCGAAGGACCCTGACGTGACGGACGAGCTGAAGGAAAAATGGGTGGAGGGAACCCTGCAGGGAGTAGCGGGGAGGGGTTATCGGCAACTGGCTAAGCAACGTGATGAGGAGCTGGTCAGGCTGTTGAACATTCGAAGTGAGTGGGATAGTTACGCGGAAGCCCAGAATCCGGGTAGGCACGGGGGACCGTCAGCTTTGTGAGGTTCCCAGGAAGGACAGGGATGCCAGGTGTACCAAATAAGTTAGCGATGGTAATGCTTGAAGACAATGGCGGAATTAACTCCGCCCACATTAATTGGAAGACTGGTCAGGCAAACCCCATTGCCCAATCGCAGGTTCGCAAAAGACCGTTCTTGGAAAACTTTCGAATGACACAAGCTACAGAAAATCAACCTGCGCAATATCTTGGGTTAGTCTTCCACTGGCTTCGATAACGCCGTCTAGCTTCAGAGATATTAAGCGGGCGAGCAACACGAAAATACTATCCGTACGTTTCGCTCAATCAAAACGAGATTAGCTTTGCATTCTGTCCCCTCTCTGGTGAAAAAGCAACCACCAGGGCGGTAAGAGGATCTCCTCAATCGCACCGGGACAAATTAACGCCGGAGGTCCAGAGTGATGTCTCGAATCTTAACTCTACCCCGCTTCATCATCGTTCTGCCACGCACGATAGTAGTACTACTTCCCCAAGGGAGTCAATTCACTGTTGCGTGCGCCCTCCAAGCATCCCAGTCTTCATCTCAGCTGTTCCGTCCTCATCAACACCATTCTTAGTTGCTCATTCTCTATCAAAAAGTCATCATCCCTGGATTCACGATGCTTTCTGCCGGTCTCTCGTCCACGTACCAGCAGTACAAGCATGACACCAATGTCGTAGCATCTTGGCTGGCCACTACTGCGCTACGTGCCGGCTTCTCTGCTCCCCTGGGTCAACCCGTCACCCCGTCGAAGGTCGCCGGGTCGCAGAGATTGAAAGGCAAAGCACGGAAAGAAGCCAAAAAGCAGCAATCGGCGGAGACCAAATCTGCCCAGGACCATGCGAAGCCAAAGCACATCATCGCTATCAAGGACTTTGTGCCGCTTGCCAATTACATATCAGGGAAACTCTCTGCGTCGATTGCCGTACCGGAATACTTCTCCACCGCACTCAGCCGCGCGATAGAGGCTCGCAGGCGCTTCTCTACCCTGCTAAGAGAGTTTCGGCCTTTTCGAGAGGTGAGCGGTGACAAGAAGCACGCTCATTTTGTTTCCGTTCTCGAAAAGGTTCGCGATGTCTTCGGTTCGGGCATCGGCGCATTCAGCATGGCAACTATGTCAGCTGCTGTCGATGTCGCCAACACTCCCCAAGGCAGGCGTCCTGGCGATGTGATCGAGACAAAGAATATGTTCGACGCGTTGAGGGTCCACGAACCATCCGAGAGTTTCCTGGCGGCACCAGATGTTTCGCCTCCCAGTTCTGCCTCGATGGACTACGGGGTAGAGGAGGAGGATGGGGAAACAGAGTCGCTTTTCGTGTTTTCGACTCTTCTAGCCGACCTCTTTCAGCTTCGCGATGAGATTCGTGCCATGTGGACGGAATACAGAACCGGAACCAAGGATCTTGCCGCTGTATCTGTTGCTACAAACGCCGCCCTCCAACTTGCTCGGAGCATGGAGACTGAAATTTCGCCACTCCTCGAAAGGCTTGGTGGCCCTGCCGAGCTGATTTCGATGGCTTTTGGAGGAGCCTGTGAGGCCCGAGGATTGCATCCCGATCAAAAGAAGAGCTTCTCTGACGATTTCAACTACGACTGCTACGAAGAGGCCAACTTGTTCATGTACACTTCCGTCAGCCTTCTCGACGCCTACCGAAGGGCCCCAGTACAGGCTGATCCCTCGTACAACGGATCATTTGGCTGGTATAACGAACGGACCGTGGCTTCAAACAATCGCCAGCGATGGCAGAACGACAAGTCAGCTTTATTGGAAGTGTTCGCCGACATGTCGCTCATAACATCAACCTTTAAAGGGGTTCACATTCAAGACGAGTTCTCAAGGGGCCTCCATCTGATGACGCAAACCAAGAAGATTCCAGGAATTTGGCTTTGTTTTGCTGCGTCAACGTATCTCGACATACTCAAGGTGCTGGGCCCTGACGTTCGGAAGGGCGAGCGAGAGTTCCACCGCATCGCACGGTCGATTGCGGATGCTGTCACCCGTTCTTCCGAGACCTATGGCTCCCGGAGTCCCGAGCTAAGCAATGCCATGAAAGACATTCAGGAAATAACAACGATGTGGGCTCCAGGAAGAGACATTTTCACACTATTCCGAATTGGTTTGCGAGATAGGGACTCCGCCTTCCTAGCTCACAACCCAATGTTCTGTGGCTTGTACGTTCACTTCGTTCGAGGCTTGTTCCACCGTACCGGCGTCGAATTCGCTTCGACAGGGATCACTTCGTTCGAGGCTTGTTCCACCGTACCGGCGTCGAATTCGCTTCGACAGGGAACGTCATGCATTCCGTTCAACTCTACCAGGCGCTGCGACAGGAAAGGCTCCTCGGAGAGGACCACAAGCGGCAAGAACTTGACGCCATTCTTGAAACGCAGGAGACTTCAGCATTCTTCGTCGGAAACCCGCCAACATCTCTCGAGGGTTATTTCAAGAACTTTGGCCTGACCAAAGGAATTTCCGCCAGTCATTGGGTGCCGACGAACCGAAACCAGCGTGGGCAATTGCCTAGGTCCCAGGCCGGCATTCGCACCATGAAGTTCAAAGCCATGGTATCATTTTTGTTTGCCAACATGGCGGACGTTTCCACGGACTTTCGGGGCCTCAACGCTGAAGTCATCGATCAAATACTTGAAAAGACTGGCTGGTTCAAGAAACGCCATGGCTCCAGGGACTCTGAGCTTCACGGCGAACAAGGAACCCTGAATACCACGAGCTCTGCTGGACATGACAGCAAGGTAAGATATCAGTGGTAACCCAAAGCCCCAATCTTGGCCGGATGTGAATTGCTAACGACCTTAGAAGACACACAGGGCCCTTACACCGGATGAGCTGGTTCATGAGCTGTGTCTCGCCGTAGAGTACGAAGTTCCCGAGATCATGTTGGATTACTTCCGTCTTGAAGTGGGTTGCAAAGAGCTTCTCAAGCGCGTGCGGGCATCGGTCAGTGCAAACTCTGGAGGCGGGTCTCTTGGACCAGAAATCATCCGCCAAATCGATGATGATAAGGTTTCCGACATCGTCGGTGTGATCTTCGGGGTTGCCGCTGGGAGGGGACTTGTTGATCTGTTGGACTCAACCGCACTTCTCAGAGAAGCTGCTGTTGCCTTCAGGGAAGGGCATTAGGTCAGCTTTTACCTATCTTTGACCGTCTCCTGTTTCTATTCCATTTGAATTGAGATTCATTACATCATCAAGTCAATCAAACAAGGCAGTGTATCTCAGTGGATAGGTAGTCGAGAAGGCCAGATATAAGATACAATGCACAACCACAACAGAAAGATCCAAATGTAGCCCTGCCGTTCAATCTGCGTTCTTGCAATAGCCTTGCCATCCTTTAAGCCCATAGTAATAATCAAACTCATCACCACCCAGGTGAAACCCGAATGAGAAATAAGAAGGTGTTCCAGCCCAGCCGTCCATAGCATATGTGTCCATCTTGCCTGTTTTGGTGTTAGATAAAAGTACCCGCGTGTTTCTATTAAACGTATACTAACAGTCTGGACAGGAATCCCATTGCTTCGTCCCAGTGTTCCGATTTAAGTACCTGTCGCAGGCAAAGGCAGTGGTGTTGGTATTAAAGTCCCACTGAAACTAAATGTCAGTATTGCGAGATATCTTATGAGGCTCCTGTCACTATACGCACATAGGCATCTTGGACGGAGTTTGATCTATGCCGTACTCCGCACGCGCAGAAATTATGAGTGTTAGCGAAAACAGAGCTTAGACTAAAGTTCCGCCCTTGAAGTTGGCCCCATTTATGGAACGTATCTAGTGCACTGGGAAACTTACAGAGTAGTAATACTAAAGAGAAAGGAAGTCTTTATCTTGTGTTTTGAGAACCAGAGCCGTAGGTTCTGAAATAAATAGGAGGAGTTTATTTTAGAAATAATGGAATGTCTGAGAGAATGAATTCTACTAGTGACTTTGGTTACTTATGTTAGGAGCAAGACTAATACGACTTTTATACTAATTCTTCACCCTTCATTAGCTTAAGTCTCTTATCTATTAGGAATCTTAATACTAAAAGTCCTTATTAACTGCATAACTGTAGTAGATTATGGTCTATTAAGACTCAAATATTACTGACTCGATGCGTGCTTCAGACACAGCACTTAAGGGCCAGGCCTAACTAAACAGGCGAAGCTTTTTTCTCTACAGGTTCGCCTGATTCAGCAGTCTTCAGAAACTCACAGTCCAATACGAGAAGTTACTTAAATCCTATCAAAGTGAGTTTGCGCCCCTGTTTCGAGATAGGTGCCGAGCCAGCCGAGCTGCTACGCCTTATGGGGCTTAAAATAAGCTTTCTTAGCGCAAATGACTTGAGATCTCGTCTGAAGTAAACTAGATGATGTTTATCCCTTCTTGATAAATGCTTCTCGGCATTGATGCCTATGATTATGCACACAGCCTATCTCGTCTTTCTGAGGATATGAGCGATGCCGACATTTCCGTTCCCGTGTGGACCCTAACGTCCTCGTAGCGCTTCAAGTTATGGGATGGATTTGTTGACTACTTAAGGTCTATTTATCACACTCCTAGTCCTACGATTAATTGACCAGCGGCCTTACGTCTTGTTCAGGGCCACACATCACTCACTTTCCCGTCTTTATTTCACTTTCACTCGTTTTCGTCGTTTACTCACCACCTTCACTATGCATTTGTACTAAGTTCTTATCTTGGCACTCGCCAGCGTCAACAACGCTTCGCCTGTCGCTAACATCGCGTCGACTTCTGCTGTCCAAGGACCACCTGTCGTGTTGGCGGATACCTTCCAGCTAGATTGGGACGCCATTGAAGCCGAGTACAAGGCGGCAATGGCTAAAACTATCAGTGACCTAAATCTTGCTAAGCGTTTGAACACTGCTAGCGAAAATAACGTTGGTTATGGGCAGGCTATCTACGCTGCTGGTTCCGCTGCTATCAGTCAGGTTAAAAGTTTATCCAATTGGAACAAGGTAAGAGTTTAATTAATATCTACCCGTTCTCCTTCTCCTACGACTAACACGGAAGCACAGGCACGAGAGCAGTTCACCTAACTTACGACTTAAATCATGATGGATTATAATCCAAACTCCATAGAGGCTGTGTCCGCTATTTGCTACAACTAAGGTTATAGTGTTAAGGATCCGCAGGGGATCTACGGTCTCAGAAGTGAAGACTTGTCCATCTTTCTAGCTAAGACCGAGTGAGCTTCCTACTTACCAACTTGAGAACCGGCGTCCGGATTTAACCAGTCTCCCCTCCAGTTATGATTGTTTTTACATGTGGAAAAATAACGCTTTTTGGTCAGAAGGTGACGGTGGTTCTATCAACGTAAGCTATCGGTTCCTAGACAGTTCGTCACTTGCCCTAACACTTTGCTAGCTCTACACCCGTTGGTATACTGGTCTCTGCCGCTTTGACGATCAGTCCGATCTCTACTGCTGAGGTCTCTGTCGAAGTAGATGTACATGTGGCATTAAGTCATCACATCGTTTTAGAGGATATGTCTTTTGATATTGTTGTCTTTGGGTTTATAAATTTTGTTCTCGTTTCTTCCTGTTCTCTCTTTCTTAGTTTCTTCCCAGAAGAACAAAGCCTTCTCTCCTTTGCACTTGCCTAGGGATGAGTCAACTCTATCCCCCCGTCCTGTAGCCAGACCGCCAGTCATCTCATCCTAATTATTATTAACGCCAGCTGCGTGTAGTCCTACCCGGGAAACATGCTCGAGGAAAAGATGAGAGCTTTTGTGCGGTTCCCGCCAGAGCAAACTATTGTGCCACAAGACCAGCATTCTCCTCCTTAGATGTCGGCCCTCATACATGTTATTCTAAAGGCCGAATTTCTAGATTACACCTAGTACTACTAAATCTCAAAGGAGATTCCAAGCTCGAAGAGTTAAAATCTATTATTTCTTTTCTTGACCCTGCCCTAGAAGAACAAGTACGCGTGTTGGCTCTTGAGGGTCTCTGAACAAGTCTATCGACTGGGTTAGTATCTTGATTAGCCCGCTATTTTAAACGTCAATAAAGACTTACAAACTCCATCCACGGAATATTCGGTCTCTCATATGTATTGCTCCTCCTGATGTCCTACACTTTGTTCAGAACCTCTGTTATGGCCGCATGCCGAAACCCTGTTGAGCTCTTTATTTCTTGGATACATAAGCTGGCGTAATGCATTTGATGGGCTACAGAAGTGTCGGCAGCTGCCATGAAGAGCGGGAATAGGAAGCGTTTGTAGAATGGCGACCTCACTGGGATGCTGGAGCAGACGTCAAATATGGCTGAAACCGAGGCCTTGATTCGTTCATCTTCGCAAGGAATTCGAAATGTATCTGGCCACCGCATTACACGCAGGAGACACGCATGGCGATAAGCTTCAGCAAGAGGCTTCCATTCGGGGTGTTGGGTTGGATAGTCAAGCTTCTCTAGATCGATCTCGCGAAGGAAGGTCTCCCCGTCGGCCAGAATCTGCTCAAATTCTGCCAACGGCATGAATCCTAGTAGGTGGCGTTTGGCCGCAGCAATAATCTCGCCTGTACGATAGAAGATTATCGGAGGACAGCCGACAAGTGTTTGAAGGCTTGAATGCCGGCTGCCGTTTTCCAGAACTCGTAGGCGTACTTCTTGTGAGTATGTGAGCTTCTCGGCGCCGCTGAAGCCTCGCAAAACATCCAACCTATTTCAGCAAATTACTCACAGCTCCTTTTTTTGAGTTCCAGGTGGCGGCAGGATGACATCTAGAACTTACCAAGCCAGGGCAGATAAGAAGAACATGCTCGCATCCGACCTCTGTGAGAAATTGGAAGCCGCAGCTACTCTCCCACAGAGAAATGAGACTCCTGTGAGATGAACTGCATGAGCAGAAATGCCCATCTCGCATATCTAAGTGTGTTAGTGACTGTCTTGTGATGAATGGGAAGCAGACCCGTAGACGGGGTGCGAGAAACGTGAAAACACCAAAGGAGACATTCGGAGCAGCCAGTAAAGCGGCCAGTTGAGGATACTTACGTCATGGAGAACCAGAATCAGAATAATTGCTAAAACAGCATCTTCTTCGGCAGCCGTCAACCCACACATCTCTTCTTTAGTCAGTAGAGAGCTTAGAGCGTTGAGGGCCGCGACTCGGTGTTGCAATGCCGTTGCCGTGTCTGCACGGTCAGCCCCCGATGGAGACAGGCTCAGGTGGCAGGAAGCTAGCCCCAGAGTCGCGTGGAGCACACCACTATGTTGGTAAGCAAGTGGCAACACGTGAAGGCAGAAGGGATTTTCGGTCTCTTCAACCATGATGGCCAAGTGCTGGCTTAGCTCTTTATCAACTGCTGGCATGTCAGCAGGGTATACTTAGAAACGCAAGCGATTTCAGGGACTTGCAGTAAAGGAGCAATCTCTGGCATTGTGCGGTTAATAGCTCGTCGTCCACTGGGTATCTACTGATGACTGTTGGCGACAGCTGGCCCACAGAGATGCTCTGGGGAGAAGCAGTCGATACATCGGCAGTCGAGGTACTTGGCTGTGAATTCAATCGCGTTGTTGCGCGACTTGGCTGATCCCGAGGAGCGGATGTCTCGGAGGGTGGTGCTGGTGGTGGTGGTGAAGAGATACCCTGTCTACGCCCATCCTCCTGTGTGGGGAGGATAACAGTGTTGTTGTCTTTGGTCTCGGCACTACTGATTCTGGCACCATCGGAGGAAGGTATGGAGTCGAGGAACTGGAATCTGGGGGGGTATCCTTCGCAGTGCAACCCTTTGGACTTGCAGCGATTGCAGATCGGTCGAGTTCTGTCGCACTTGCGACACTTCTTCCGACAAGTACCGCATGCCGGATCTAGGAATGACGTTGGCCGGGGTCAGAAGTGTCACTCGGGCAAAAACAGGAAATAGTTCGCGCTCTCCGGTGCTGGGCTGGGCTGGGCTGGGCTGGGCTGGGGCTTTGACCTGCTGCGCTGCTACTTGTACTGACTGCGGTGCGGTGCACTTGTTTGCCCCTTTCGGTAACTGATGCAGTAATGCCGGAAAAGAGGATGAACAGCACGGGCAGCTAGCTTTCCGATGAGACACAGCAGCTGGATTGACTCACCTTTTCTGACGGCTTTTGAGCCCTTGGCCATAGTAATGTTGGTACGAGGCATCTTTTGGTCTTCCTACGGAGCCAGACGCTATGGATCTGTGAGGGGGTTGAAGCGAAAGTCGGGGGTATTAGGAAGTAGATTCGAGCGAACCACGCACAACACTGAACTGAGAGATGACGCTGGCTTGGTGGGGTTTCTGACTAATAAGGCCTCGTGGTGTTCCCCGGCTCGCTCACGGTACGTGCACTTCGATCCGGCCAACCATCGCCCATGTAGTATATCGCTCCAAGCCGTCCACGGAATCCATCCGTCCGTGGACTTTCCAGTTGGTACACCCGTCTCTACATCTCCATAACACCATGTCTATTCCGTGTCGTTCATACCCAAGAGTTTAAAACGCCGTACCTATGGACTTCGCGGCAAGCATCACGAATGGTATCTGCATTGATTTGGCACCCGTATCTCCCTGTCTACTAGTCTAGTCCAGCTTTCGCTCCTATACTCATTTGCTTTCTCCGCCTACCTACCTATAGGTAGGTCACGTCTCAGAAGTCTTTCGGTCGCCCGTCTCCTTTCAGCTCCGGACGCAATACAAATATAGGATCGAGCTGGTTAACATAGCCACAGGCAGGATCGCTGATGGCGTACCCCATGAACTCCTGGACCGGCCGGTCATACGTCTTCGCGATCTCCTGTGGTACAGAGAGGTATTGGTTCTCTTCTTGTCGCAAATATCCTCTTATCGAGAACGTGGCGAAAACGAGTCGCTTCTCGTCATTCGTCGTGTTGTGTCCTCCTGCGTGGTACGCAGAACCCAGCATAATAAACGCATCGCCTTTGTCCATCTCGGCGTAAATACAATCCTCGACTCGTGGTGGAACCTTTCGATCAGTGGCCCTACAAGAAAAGATAATCAGCGGCGATTCAGTACAATTGGGTTTGAAAGACGGGAAAGGAAGCGATTGTCACATGCGCGTGAAACGTACCACAGATGGCTGCGAGGGATGAACTGAGTTCCCCCGTTCTCTTTGGTCACCTTGGTCCCTGCGACGAAGAGACCAACAGCACTTTCTCGAGTTTTGTCCCGCTCGTCATCCCACTCATCTATTTCATGGTGGAAGTTGTGGCTGATATAGTCGTCTCTGTGCAAAGGTTGAGCCTTGCCGCCAGGTCCGATCCTCATTGCAGTACAAGAGTGGACGTAAGGCTTAGATATCGACTCCTTCCTCTCATTGCCCCACCAGAACCAGTTCCGTGTGGTAAGGAAATGCTCGCACACCTTCTGATAAACAGGGTTCATCATCTGGCTTCTGGCGTACGTAGGGCTAAGAGCCAACAGAGCTGACGCCCGCTGGGTCTCCTCTGGCGCGAGATTAGCACAGTACTTCATCGGGAACTTGAAGGAACTCTTGACTCGAAGATCGCATGATAGGTAGACCGCGTCGATTTCTGAAACACTTACTCGGGAAAAACGAGCCACACCATTCTACATCGTTATTGAGACGCTCACGGCACTCCTCATAGGCCTGGTCAACGTCCGGTCCGTGTATGAGACCCTTGATGAACACACCGCCATCGCGTTTTAGTAGATAAATAATGTCTTCGATGGGGGTCTCGGCAGAAACTTTCTGGACCTCGGGGCCATATTTGTCAGGCAGAATAGACATTGCGATTGACTGGAGGTCCTTTGACAACAGGAGGCAAATAGGCAAAAAGAAGTGGAGGTCGTTTGATCCAGTTTCGTCAAGCAACAAGTCTATTGGGAATGAAAACCTCACTTAGATGGTGGAAACCCTAAGCTGGAATTGCTTCCGAAAAGAGGAAAACAGCACACCAACTTAACTACTTTGGTGGGGGGGAAGGCCGCTAGCGTGGTTATGCATTAGGGGTTTCACATGCCAATTCCGGGATTCCCCGGAAACACCTCTAGATCTTCGCCCATGTTCTCACCCAACTAAACTGTATTCAAACCTCATCTTATACACAAAGGGCACAGCCAAAGCAGTGACTTTTGCTTCGTTCTGACAATTCGTTCACCGAGAACTCTCGGGCACATTTTCTTACTCGGACAGTTACGGACGCGACATGCCGCAAAGTGGCGCTTGAACTAGATAGTAGTGAAGTGGCAAAAACGGCGGTGCATATAGATGTAGATACTTCACGATGCGGAACCACGTTGGATACTGGGCTGGCTTCTTGCTTGGTCACTTCAGGGAGGGATATTGCGGAAGCTTTTTTATTATTCACAGTCAAGCTAGCCAGCCGGTCCTTGGGTATTATCAGTCAGGGGACCCCAGGCCTTTTCTGATCATCTCGTTCAGTCCCGTGTAATCTCTTCCTCCTCATCCTCCCATTCGCCTGCATCCTCCATCTCCTCATTGACCTGATAATCCGCGTCGCCAGCCAATCCCTCACTGTCGAACTCATCATCGTAGTCCATGTCCACATCGCTGTCTGCTTCCGCATCGCCCTGCTCGGCTTTAGCCTTGCGCTTCTTCTCGACATTCTCCTTTTGCTCTTTCCGCCTGGCCTCCTTCTCCTGCTGTCTCTTCTCCCAGCGCTTTTCAAGCTCTCTGACCTCCTCCTTAGACTTGTGAACATATTCGTGCCACATAACCTTGCCGGAGCACAGGCCCTCCTCGACCTTGGTGAGACGCAGACGCATGCGTGGGCCGAGCTCAACCAACTTAACGGCACGCCTCTCAACGGCATCAGCATCATCGGCAGCCTCATCCTCCACAGGGACAGCACGCTGCTTAGCCATCTTTCTGGTTGCCGGCTCCAGGACCTCAATCTCGGCATCGGTATCAACCTCACTGCCGCTTGTCGCATCCGTCATGTAACCGTCCCCGTTCTCGCCACCGATCATGAAGTCTGCGATATCCTCAAGCTTGCCCAGATTCGGCACGCCGCCCTTCTTGCCAATCTTGGACGCGAGCACCTTCTCGGCTCTGTCAAGCCTCCTCAGGGGTCTCGATATTCCCGTGGCACGTGTGGTGATCGCATAGTGTCTGAAGTTGAGGATGAAGGAGCCTTCGTCTTCGGGGTCCTGTTCGCGGTTCAAGAGCAGCACCCGGCGGATGTTCTTGAGGGGTGTCGTCGTGGGGTTGATTGGGGGAAACAAAGACTGGAATACGGTCGTTGCGAGAGATTCGAGATGCTTCGGTACTTTGGACTTCGCGTCGGCGCCAGGGGCATGGAAGTTGTTCATGACGAGCTGCATTGGAAGTCAGAAGTGCTTCGGGAGACTGAGGTGAAGTTCGAGGTTACTCACTAGGGGCGGTGCGAGCTGTTCTTTTGCGCTGCCCTTGGGGCGACGCTGAGCGTTCTGGACGTCCTTGGCCAGAGAGTACTTCTCGACCCGGAAGTTCATGGTCGGGCCGCGGGGAGACAGGGCGATGCGCAGGTTGGTGTTGCCGCTCTCAGACCGGGAAAAGAGCAGCAAATGGGTGATTCCCAGAGGTCCTGCCATAACGACGTAGTCTTTTAACCTGTTGGCGCGTCGCTCCTTCAGGCGACTCGCAGTGTTCGGCTCCAGCACTCGTCGAACATCCGCAGTAAGTTGGCTCACACTGCTGCCGACACCTCCGGCTCCGATGCGGATGACAAAACTCTTGGGTGTCTTGACTGCATTGTTTTCCGTTGTCTTCACTGGGTTGTTGGCGCCAACGTGCGTACGCTTCTTGGTGCGAGGTTTGGCCATGTTGAGAGACTCGATGATAATGAATTGGTGATGTTGCGGAAGATCGCAACGCTGCAAGATTGAACTGGGCAGAGATACAATTTTTTGGTGGGGCGATAAGACCCTGCAGCGGTTCTCACGTGTTGATAACACTCGCCCCACTATAATTTTGCGATCGGCTTGATCAATGTCATCGACGCCGTCTAACTTTTTCCCCCATCGCCTGGCTGATGTTGAAAATCCTCCTTTCGCCTTGCACGGATTGAGAGCAGCAGCCAAAAAATGCCTTCAGCAAAGCGCCAGAAGGTGTCGCAACGCGACCCTTCGCCTACCACCCATGAAGACCCAGCTCCCTCCGCCTCCGAGTCCGAAGCCGAGGCCGAAGAGACCGCCGATGCCGTGGAAGAAGTGAAGAAGACGTTCAAGGATCTTGTGCGTGATCTCCGAGATTCTCCATGCATCTATTCGGCTTGCTAATTTGACCAGGGAATCGTTGACTCGCTCTGTGAAGCGTGCGATGCTCTAGGTTACAAGCACCCGACACCAATCCAAGCCCAGTCGATCCCACTGGCACTCCAAAACCGCGACATCATTGGGCTCGCCGAGACGGGTTCCGGAAAGACCGCAGCCTTTGCCCTCCCTATCCTACAAGCTCTCCTCGAGAAGCCGCAGGCTTTCTTCGGTCTCGTCCTCGCTCCGACTAGAGAGCTGGCTGCCCAGATCGCCCAGGTCTTCGAAGGGCTTGGCTCCCTGATCAACTTAAGATGTGCTGTCATCGTTGGTGGCTTGGACATGGTGGCGCAATCCATTGCACTTGGGAAAAAACCTCACATTGTGGTAGCGACCCCTGGACGACTGGTTGATCACCTTGAGAAGACCAAGGGCTTTTCCCTGCGGTCTCTTAAATATCTGGTCATGGACGAGGCTGACAGACTCTTGGACATGGATTTCGGACCGAGTATTGACAAGATTCTCAAGTTCATCCCTCGCGAGCGCCGTACTTTCCTCTTCTCCGCCACCATGAGCTCCAAGATCGAGAGCTTGCAGCGAGCCAGTTTGCGCGATCCTCTTCGCGTGAGCATCAGTTCCAACAAGTACCAAACCGTGTCGACTCTCCTGCAGCACTACCTGTTCATCCCCTATCCGCAAAAGGACACATACCTCATCTACCTCACCAACGAGTTCGCCGGGCAAAAGATTGTCATCTTCACAAGAACGGTCGCTGAGGCACAGAGGTTGGCAATCCTGCTCCGCACGTTGGGCTTCAGTGCCATTCCCTTGCACGGGCAGCTGAACCAGTCCGCCCGTCTTGGTGCTCTGAACAAGTTCCGGACGGGATCTCGTGACATCCTGGTGGCAACCGATGTTGCAGCTCGTGGTCTGGATATCCCCAAGGTCGACGTCGTTCTCAATCATGATTTGCCCCAAGATAGCAAAACGTACGTCCATCGTGTCGGACGCACGGCCCGAGCCGGAAAGTCGGGTATCGCGCTCAGTCTTGTGACTCAGTATGACCTCGAGATCTACTCGCGAATTGAGGCGGCACTCGGCAAGAAGCTGGAGGAGTACCCGACGCAGAAGGACGAGGTGATGGTGTTCCAGAACCGCGTGGAGGAAGCACAGAGACACGCAAGGGTCGAGATGAAGAATCTCCACGATGCTGGGCGCAAGAAGGGCTCGACGCTGAAGAGGGCCAAGGGTTCTTCCAAGAGACGTCACGATGACATGGATGCGGAGGAAGGTTAATGCAGCAAATGATGGATGGATAGGTCGCATCGTATGGTATCGTATGGCAAACGGCTTCACGCGCACTTGGCGCAACACTGGAGCGTGTGCTTTTGGTGTCGATGAGAACGTTTCCCTTGTCCTTCGGTACCTACCTAGGTAACACTCACCAGGGTAGCCACTTACCGCGGTGAGCATGTACTTATGGAATGCGTAGATGCACCCTACCAATTTAATAAAAAGAAGAAAACATTTTAATTGGAACACGCTCTGAAATTGGAAACATTCTCTTGAAATTCTTGAAGGACGGGTTGGCACACGCTGCCCAAAGTAATACCTAGAGGAGGATTGTAGTTGGCATCCAGGAAAAACCTCTGGTACCTAGGTACCTGGGTAGTTGCATCCGTCGTACCTAGGTAGGCACCTACATACCTAATACCTACCTACCTAAGGTACCTACCTGGTGGTCAGACTATACGTCGATAAGATAAGATAAGATAACATAGCGCATAGTGCCAGTGACTGACACGTTCCACATCAAAAGCGCGTGGCCTGTGCTCTAGCTCTCGGGCCCTGAAGCGCATCGCTGGCCAGAACTTTGAACACCTCAGATCTCCAAACTCGCGTCCGACCCTACGACTCGACAATACCTACCTGAACGCTCGCCACAAGAACCATGTTGTCGAGTCTCGGTAACCCGCGCCAGGCGGCCTCGCAGCTGCTCAACTTTGCGTTGATCCTTTCCACGGCTTTCATGGTGAGCGCCAACCCCAGCACTTCACATTTCCGACGAATACCCTCCTGGACTACACTGCTAAATTTTGCTCTCGCAGATGTGGAAGGGCCTTTCGGTGATCAGCGACTCTCCCTCGCCTATTGTTGTCGTCTTGTCCGGCTCCATGGAGCCGGCATTCCAAAGAGGAGATCTTTTGTTTCTGTGGAATCGCAATTTGCTCCAGGAGACGGATGTCGGCGAGATCGTGGTGTACGAGGTGGAAGGAAAGAACATCCCGGTAGGCCAAGCAGCTTCTCGAAGCGACAGTGGGCAGTTCTGACCATGATCCAGATTGTGCACAGAGTGGTTAGGAAGTTCGGTGTCGGGTACGTCCTTGTGTCGGTCTGCTTCGTAGCCCAGTTCACTAACTGTTTCGAAATAGGCCGGACGCGAAACTCCTCACGAAGGGAGACAACAACCTTTCCGACGATGTCGAACTGTACGCGAAAGGTCAGGATTTTCTCGCAAGAAAACACATCATCGGTAGCGTCGTCGCCTACATCCCTTTTGTCGGATACGTCACCATCTTGCTTTCAGAGCACCCGTGGCTCAAGACGGTGATGTTGGGAATAATGGGCTTGGTCGTTGTGCTCCAGAGGGAGTAGGCATGGCGAACGGCCAGGAAGGAAACGTCCTTTTCGTGGAGTTGTTGGAGTTTGTGTGCGCGAGCTGTCTAGACATTAAACTGTTTCCTCTCCCACTTTCGTGAACGCCGCAAATGTTCTCAGACTGGGACGGCCAAAGGAATCGGAGGCTCTTGATGGCAAAGAGGTGCCGCGTAGGTATCCTTATCTTATCCGCTGTTGCTGAAGGCGAGGCCGGTGATGTGACCACCTTGCCAGGATGCCAATGAATGCCCATTGCTCAAGGGTGCGCACACCGGAACTGGTACCGAATGGACCGGGAGGTTCTCCCCATCCCACGCCAACCATGTCCCAGTATGTACGTACCAATCTACTTGACCTAAGTTGACTCCTACCTCCCCGACCAACGTCTTCTATCCTGTTTTCTCCAGCCAGCCAACGGCACCGTCGGCAGGGTTGCTGTGAAATCCCGTGTGCGCTGGGGTAGGGGTTGACAGTGTCTTTCCGGGATGCAAACGCCGCCAAGTCGATGCATTTTCTCCGGGTTCCTCTTGATCCTTGTTGGTTAGGTACTTCAGTGTTGTTGTTGGCTCGTCGCTCGCGATCTACGGTTGTGCAATATCCAACGAGATCAAAATCCTGCGCAAATTTTGCCTTGACCCCTCTTGCTCGCCCTTCCTCTTCTGTGGTGTGTTTTGAAGGAGGCTCACCGGCTTCCTTTACACTCAAGATGGTAATCCGTGGTTTTGATTTGGCCTTCTGCCTCATCGTCGTTGGGATTTCAACCTAGATGACGCAGATAGCTGTTGGATCTTGCAAGCCATACCCGTATCCCAACCCGGTAACACTGGGTGGCCCGGCCCTGAAGGATAAAGGGCTTCTGTCGAGCGCCAACGTCGCAGAGACAGACACTTACACACCCCCTGGACCGAACGGCACGTACTCCGGTCCCAGCCATCAGTCGTCCTAAGATGACTGATCATATGATGCTCCGGACAAACGGGATGGTTGGCAGGTTTCTTAATCAACATTGGTGACGTATTTATTATGAGCGTCATGCTCCACGTAGACATTCCACCACTAGGTAGACCACTGCACGTCAAAGTCCTTGAACTGAACGGTGAGGCTATCCCTGGCATCCTTCGCAGGCCGGGCTACAAGTGCACCAACGGTCAAGTTCCAGTCCTTGCCAGATGAATCATCGTCACCAAAGACCCAGCAGATCTCGCGTAGCGGTTCCTTCGTTCCGTCCTCCCTGACGTAATAGACCCAGAAGCTGACGCCCAGAGCATCCTGTTCCCTCTCAACAGAAACTGTGATGGACTTGGTGTCGCCGAACGCGGCCAGGGGCGTGATACTCCAGTCGGCCCAGCGGTCGCAGGAGACGGTGCTGAGTTGCGGGGTGGCGTTGTAGTACTCCAATCCGGTCTTGATCCACCTCCTCTCGCGAGTGCCCGAAATGGAATCGAATGTTAGTATGAGGCCAGCCTGGTCGTATTGCTCGGACCAATCTGCAGAGAAGGTGACCTTTGCCGATTTGAACTCGCTCAGGGGCTTCGTGGGGACGGCACGAGTTGGTGCTACACAAGTCAGCCGGTGGATGCGAAAGATTGCGTTGTAGAAAGCTTGCCGTTGTAAACATTGCTCGAAGGAGGCTTCTTCCAAACATCAGTGTCTGGGCCAGCAGAGAGTGTGAAGGCTTCGGTTGACATGATGAAACTTGACGGAAAAGATGTTATTAGGGAAAGATGTCCAAGTGCTCCGTATAACGACGTTGAATGTCCCAGTCAGGTTGTGTCAGATGGTTATTCGAGAACGACAAGTTCAGTGTTTATATAGGCACATATGCATCAAATCAAGCCATGTGGCTTCCAAGGAGGACGAGAGATGGTGTGAGGGTTGGTTACAAGTGCCAAGGCAGGTAGGTACCACGTATTAGCCCCGCACTTGTTCTTGGAGAACACCATTGACCAGGTGCACGATGTTCGTCCTGCATCTCCAAGTCGGGGCCAACAGCCAAACAGGGGTCCTCTTGGGTATTAGTTCGTAAATTGTCGTGAGGACGGTTTCCTGGGCCGACACTCCGCCTACTTCTCCAGATTCGCGGGATGCCGAATAGGTAGGCGCAGCTGATCGAATGACGGCACAGAGAGGTGGCCCATCGATACATGCATGATATGTGACCTAGTTACCCGTACATCATACAACAATGCGCCCGCCCTGTCGGATTACGCCATGAGGCCCGGCGGTCGTGGTGCGAGATTTGGGTTGATACTTCCCCTGTTGTTGATTACTCCAGACTACCTAGCCATTGTAGATACTGTATTTCCAGCGAGTATGAGACCTGCTTTTATGATACTGTCAGGCGAGGAATTTCACATTGCGAGAAACTGCCGATGACTGATAGCGGATGAATTCCTGTTACCGATCGCACTGCAAGCGAGGGAGAGTCCATGGACGTATAAGTGCCCATCGGACAGTTCCCCCGCCGTGGGGCAAGTTGACTCGGCCCGCCAGACTCGGGACAAAAGCGTGGAACTGGACACCCCGCCTGGTGGAGTGACCGGCTTATCTTCGGGGACCAGCATGCCAAAAGAAGATAAAGTCCCAGCAGCAAGCGCTAGCCCAAAAAAAGCAAAAGAGCCAGCAAGAGGCAAGGAACACTCGAACGCTCATGGCTGAATGATCCGTGATGAGTAATCTCAGTGAGCTTTTAGGTACCTACCTACCTCTATACCCGTCGGTGAGTCGACGATGCGATAATACCTTAAGACTTCATCACCCAGCAAGAAGTAATAAAGTGTAAAATGGCTGTATTTCAAGCCAGTGTAGTTTGTAGAGATACAAATTGTCTAGACATAGAGTTTATTATATAGAATCGTAGGTAGCTAAAGGGAGGTAGGTGGTCGCTCGGGGATCGAACAGACGGCCCCAAAAGCGCCAGAGCAATCCGTGGGTACCTAAGTACCTAGGCCGGTAGGGACCTTAGTAGGCAGGTAGGTAGGTACTTGCACAATATCAGTACCTACCTACCTACCAAGGTGCTCGTCGCAAGCATTATAAGCATCTAGGCCCTTGACTCAGCGCCTTACTCCCCAAACTTAAAACTACCATTAGGTACCTACTTACCTCGCTATCTTTAGTTCACTCACTGCGGCAGGTATAGCAAACGTGCGCCTTCCCCCGCTCGACCATCTCGTCGCCAACCCCACAAATATTTCTTTCCTCACTTCATTTCTCCCACCACCAGTATCCCTCTGCCGCATCTACCTTTTTCGGCCTCGATACGGATACACTTACACACTCATCCCCGTCCTATCCGCCATCCCTCAGGCCTACGTCACCAC
This sequence comes from Colletotrichum brevisporum, assembly GCA_030770045.1. Classification (NCBI taxonomy): domain Eukaryota; kingdom Fungi; phylum Ascomycota; class Sordariomycetes; order Glomerellales; family Glomerellaceae; genus Colletotrichum; species Colletotrichum brevisporum. Next base: position 7,899,723 of record JAUGSI010000001.1, on the reverse strand, counting down.
ACCAGACGCGCTGACTGATTCCTACGCAACAGTTGTCGCGTCCTGCCTTCGATTCGCTGCTGCCACATTGGGCGGAAAGGCTGTGCCTGCCCCGGAGGAAGAGGAGGAGGATAGAAAGGGGAGGAAGAAGTAATAAAGAAAGAGAAGAAGGCGGCGACAACCAGTTTACCTAGCCGAGCACCGGATCAAGCACCAAACTCTCTGCGGCCATCCAAGAGACGAGGGAAACAAAATCGGACACACCTGCCTCGTCGCGCTGCCTCTGACGAGGTTCAACATCGACATCATGTCGTCCTTCCTTACCCCCACCAAGAAGTCGCAAAAGCCTGCCGTCAAGACCAAGTCTTTCCAACCTCCAAACCGCATTCGAGCCATTCGCGAACAAGCCGAACGTCACCAGGCGAACAAGGCCGCTGCCAACGCTGCCGCCCAAGCCCAAGTCAACCGCTCCAGAGCACCGACCGTCGCCGTCTCCAATCGCCCGCAATGCCCGAACAAAGCATGTGTCAAGCCCAATGTCGTCGATGGCATCTGCCAGACCTGTGGTCGCGTTGCTGATGATAGCAACATTGTCGCTGAAGTCCAGTTTGGTGAGACGTCGTCCGGTGCCGCCATGGTCCAGGGAAGCTGGATTGCCGCCGACCAAGCCGGAGTCCGAACCATGGGTCCTGCCTTCCGTCGTGTTGGCGGCTCCGATGATCGGGAGAAGTCCATTCGCGAAGCCCGGTCCGTCATGCAGGGCTACGCTCAACAACTTAACCTGGGCGAGAACACGGTCAACACCGCCGTCCAGATTTTCAAGCTCGCCTCCCAGGCCAATTTCGTTCAGGGTCGCACTCTTGTAATGGTCGCTGCCGTTTGTCTCTACTCTGCCTGCCGTACCGAGCGCCCCTGCAAGATCATGCTGATCGACCTGGCCGACTTGACCCGCATCAATGTCTTCAAGCTTGGCCGCGCATTCAAAGCACTCAACAAGGTCGTTTACCTATTCAGCAATGGCGAAGCCCCGGTCTTCCCCGAAGACATCATCTACCGCTTCGCCTCCAAGCTCGAGTTCAAACACATGACCAACCGCGTCGCCGAAGACGCTGTCCGCCTGGTCGCCCGCATGAAGCAGGACTGGATCGTCATGGGCCGCCGCCCCTCCGGTATTTGCGGCGCTTGTCTTTTGATGGCCGCTAGAATGCACAATTTCCGTCGGACTGTCAGGGAGGTCGTCTATATCGTCAAAGTCACCAACCACACCATTCAAGAACGTCTGCAGGAGTTTAACGTCACAGAGACTAGTAAGATGACGGTGGAGGACTTCTTGGCCAACGACTTTGGTTCCAGCTCGCATGACCCTCCATCTTTCTACCGAAATACCGAGGCCTGGCAGAAGAAGCAGGAAGAGCTGGGCAAGAAGCGCAAGCGTCAGATTACCGACGAGGGCCATAACCCGCGGGTCACACCATCGCCTCTACCTCCTCCGCCCGACTTGTCAACAGCGCCTGCAGTCGAATATCGCAGGGACAAAGACGGCTACATCATCCCCCCGCTGCCCTCCAAGATTGCCCAGGACGAGCCCGCTCTTCGAGACGCCAGCAGCACACAACACCTCGAAACTCTCGCCGAAGAGTTTGGAGATACCGAAAACCAGAACGACGCGCCATCCTCGCAGGCCGACACGGGTAGCCCAAAAGGTCGGCAGTCCAAGGCACAGCTACCGATCAATGAAGAATGGGAGGAAGACGAAGCAGAGATGGAGGAAGAAATCTCTGAGATTATGAACGACCCCGAAACTTACGCGCACGCCAAGGCTTTCAGCAATGCTGAGCAGCGAGCCCGTATCCACTCCATCTGGGCACTGCAACAGCAGCCCGAAAAGGCAGTGTCCATGGCGCCGGAAGTCGGCGAGGATGAATTTGCGGATGATCCCGAAGTGTTGAACTGCGTGTTGGCTCCCGAGGAGGTCAAAATCAAGGAGCTCCTGTGGGTGAACGAGAACAAAGACTGGCTACGCCAAAACCAAGAGCGACTTTTCCGCAAGAAGCTGGAGCAGGACAAGCCAAAGGTGACACGGAAGCGCAAGAAGAGGCCCCGCATCGGTGAGGGCCAGACGACGCCAGCGAGCACACCGGGAGAGGCCGCGGTCAACGTCATGAAAGAACGCGGTTTCTCGAAGCGCATCAACTACGATGCCATTCGACAGATGTTCGAGGATACAGACCGCGGAGACCCGGGGTCCAGGCCAGAGAGCGAAGCAGCCAGTCGTCCGACCAGCAAGGCGCCCAGCGTGCACGAGGATCAAGTTGCCGACGACGAGAGCGACCATATGGGTGGCAGCGGAGACGAGATGGAGGCGCACCAGGACGACGAGTTCGGAGGCGGCGATGACTACGACGACATGGGCGACGAGTCACACCTGTACGATGACGATGATCAGGGGCTCGGTGAAGATGAAGACGACGACGATGATTTTGGTCTAGGAGACGATGATGAGTGAGGGGTCAGTCATGCGTCGACGAAACGTACATCTCATGGTTGCCGAATCTGGTTGACGGAAAACGTCTTGTTTGTTTTTGCTTTAGATACCCAAGAATGCACTCGCGGCGTACCTACCTACCTGCGTGCCTAGGTAGTCTTGAATGGCCGCAAGACGCTGCTATAATCGCAAAAGCTCGCCTTATAGAAATAGCATCAGGTCGGGCAAACAATGCCCGGCCGCGTCAATTGAAATCAAGTTTTGCGTCTATCCTCCCACCATAGTCATGCAGGAAATGTACCTTTGAAGCTGCCAAAACTCCTCTACTCCCCTAACAGACCAAGAGAATAAGAAAAAACGATGAACCATGGGTATACGTTCAAAGAAACAGATGGGCAGCCGACCCGCGCAAAGCAAAATTCCAAGGAGCAGGCATGGAAAGCAAGCAATCAGACGTCGTCCTCAGTGACCATCTCCCACCGTTTCGTGCCCAGCTTTCTCATCTTCTTCGGGCTGCCGGTGCTTCCAGTGCTTCCGGTGATGGGTGCGCTTTCGTTGCTAACACGGAGACGCTCCATCTTGCGGCCCAGCTTGTTCAGCCCGCTGCTATCTCCTTTTTTGCCACCGAAATCGTCACGTTCCTGCAGTGGGTTGCGTCTTGTAGGGCTGCGCCCTGCCAGCTCGCGCTTGAGGATCTCGTTCTCCCGGCGCAGCCGCTCATTCTCCTGTTCAAGATCCTCGACTAGCAGATTCTCCTTGTCCTCTTCGGCGTCGTCATCCTCTGCCAACGTGACGCCGAGACCCTTCTCGAAGAGCTCCATCTTGCGATCCCAATGCTCCTCTCCCTTCTCATGCTCGGCCGCAAGAGTGGCCTTGAAACGCGCCAACTCGAGCTCGAAACGGGCGTCAAAATCAGCCATGCATTCCTCGCGCACTAGCTGCTCGTGGTCCAACAGGCGATCTTCCATGCTCAGAAGATGCGCTTCAGCCGTGACCCTAGCCTCGCGTTCGTGATCTAGCTCTATGTGGAGATTCGTGATTTCCTCTTGCATGCGAGCAATCTCTAGCGCTGCATGCTCCATAAGAACGCGATCGCCACTCTCGGAGCCGGGCGAAAAGTTGCGATGTCCAGCCGATGGGTGGCCGTAGTAGGCCCGTCGATGAGGCGGTGGCAGATCAGGAGACGCCAGGGGCGGCGATGCGTGCGATGCCGAGGGCACATCTGCGAGCAACGTCGAGGTGATACTCGGAATGCGCGGGACTGTGACCTCCCTCGCCAGCGCGCTATACCTGAGGATTTGGGAGGTTGCGTTCAGGTCTCCGTGTGCATCTGCTGTTACGATCATGACGCCCCGCTGCGCGTTGCGCCGAACCGCGACTCCTGACGACGACGAAGTGGAAAAGGAGTTGGAGAAAAGGAGCTCCGTCATCTTGCATTGACGGAACGGCATCACACTGGGCTAAATCAGATCGGTAAGCAGACTGTCTCGTTCGTGCTGCAACAGACGCAACGTACCTTGCTATTGGTCCCAAGGCTGCTTTGGGCCTGCAGACACTGGCCCAGATACATGAGACTCTCGTTGATCTTCCCAGCCTCGGCAAGGGTAGCACCCTGCGTCTTCGCATCCCGAGCGCGCTCGCTGCCAGCAAGGTCGACGATGGTGAGCGTGTTGCCCTGCCAAGACCGGTTACGGCCAACTCGGGCACGCCTCTTCACCTCGACGCAGAAGAACCCGTGGCTCCGAGAGGAGACACTGTTGCTGCCGGTTCCAGCCACCTGACGCTCATGAAGGCCAGCCTCCAAGACCATGATGGCCTCCCTAAAGGTAGTGCAAGCAATCTTCTTCAGACCCGCAACCACCTTCCGATCGGCCGACTGTTCTGTGGGCTTGAACAGCAGCGGGCGCCGGCGGTACTCCTTCGTAGCGTTCGATTTGACCGGCGGGGTCAGGAGATCATAGATCTTATCGTTGTATACCTCGTACATGGACAGGACAACGGCATAGTCGCAATCGGGATCTGACGAGACGTTGACAGAGCTGATGTCGGGTGCCTGGGGAAGCGCCGATGGCCGTTGGAGAGCGCGTCGAGGGGTCGATGGGGGGTAGTGTTCGCCCTGTGGAGTTTTAGCCTCTGTGCTTTTTTGAGATAAACAGAAAGGATTCCTACAATCATGGGCGTTCCTGCTCTTGAGCCTCCTCCACGCGACGAGCCAAAGTCGGTAAAGACGGTCTCGAGGAAGTAGGGGGCTGAAATGATGGTCGCATCGGAGACGTCGGCGGCCTGCAGAGAGCCCTCGAGACTTGGCGAGTCGTACATGTTTGTGCCGATGGAGCGAAAAACGACATCCAAAGCCAGCTGGGTCATGCCCCTTTGTGTTTTCGAGCCGAGGATCGTATGCGACTGCACGGTGGATATCAGCGGATGATCTAGGGAATGCACCGTTCAATCCTGGCAGCTCTCACTTTTCCGGATCCAGTGACACCAAGAGTTGCAATCAACGCATCGGTACCTTGACCCCCGTGAGGTGCTAGAACGCTCTCGACGAAAGATGCGACCCCAATGGAGTGGAAGACATCGAGCTGGGTAGCATCCTCTTCGAAGACCTTGGTGAAGGCAAACTTTTCAGTTGAGCGCTTGCGATCGTTGAGCGGGTTGAGTGTGATGTGCATAGGTTGAGAGCCATCTTCGGACTCTTCGACATTCAGGAATCTGTCCGAGGCGGTAGAGCCGGCCGGAGGAGGTCGCAGCCGAAGGTAGACCTGGAACAGGTTGGCCGACGACTTGTGTGACGATGTTGACGAATCCATCGGAGGCAGCTGGGTGTGGCTCTGGTAGTATTAGTTAGTAGGAGCGACGGTGAGAAGACGAGATTGAAGTGTTTGTTGCTGATGGAAGAGCATGAAGTTCAGGTTGATGGAGCTGTGTTCTCTGCCATGCACTATCCAGGTCCAGGAGCTCCTTCCTTGGGAACGCAGAATCCTTGTTTACAGCGGTGACCGGGCAACGATCGACGCGATGAGGTAAGCATGGAGACCCGCACTCTGTGTGCGATAAGATAAGAATCATAAGGCACGTGCACTCCGTTCCCCCTCCTTTCTCTCTCCCCTCCCTTTTTTTTTTTCTTTTTCTTTACCCCGCCACGTTTTTGCACGGTGCTCCCCGCTGGGACCGCTCCGAGTGGGGCTGCTACCCAGACTGCAATATGGCGTCGGGTCCGACCGACGGGCCAGGCCCCGATCCGACTTCACCTCCTTCCGACCTCGAGGAGTTCAGATGCCCAAAGAATTGCGGCATGGTAGAAGTCAAGCATCACTTAGGCGGCAGCAGGCACTGGCATAGTCCATAGATGCCTGCACCAAAGTAATCTTTTCATCTCGTCTCCATCTCTTCAGCCACGGCGTTTTGCCTGATGCCCGGATGGTTAGGCAATCTTGTTGGTTCAAGAGTCTTCAAGTTCAGAGTTCAGTGGCAGCATGGGCTGTTTTCTTTAGGCAGATTCAAGGCAAGAAGGGGTAGAATCACCGTCGCAAAAGCCAAACTGGAAAGTCAAACGGCGTTGCTTGCTCTCCAGGTGCAACTCGATTGTATTACTACGAGGGCGGAATCTGCGTTGCAACGACTCCCCTCCGCTCTGCTCGCCCGCTTCCCAGCTCGCCCCTTTTTTGACAGCAGGTTGGGCTCTCCTGCTTGCTACAGCCCACGTATCCTCTTGGTCAAAGTTTTTCATGAGGCTCCAGGCCAAATGGTTGAGGCCCCGCGCAGGCATCACCTGGTTTGGCAACCCCTCATTTCCCGTCAGTGAGTCATGGACGACAAGAAGCTAGCAGACGGGGACCAGTGCCGTTCGAGGGTGATCCCAATGACTCTCGTGTGACTGGCTGGAATTTTGGACTGAGGCCAAAGGGTCCCTTTGCTCGGGGTGTCGCCGGTCAGCACCGAAAATCCGAACCTGCAAGGCCCCGGGCCCCGCCGATGGAAGCTCGCCATTTCTCTTAGTTGTTACATACCTACTTTCAATCTCCCAATCTTCCTCTCCAACTCCCACCCTCCCTCTAAAGAGAACACCGGACGAGGGGATTCTAGGCCCAAGGGAAAGTCAAAGCGACCCAAGTGCGTGCTCACAGAACAGTCATCGTTTGCAGGATGATCTGTCCATCGGTTGCCTGCCCCTCACTACGGAGTCCCAGGTTCCAACTGCCCCTCCATCTGCCAAGCCGAGGGGACACTGGAATGAGAACACCTTAGATACCGCCTGCCTTTTTTACATGTTAAGGCGAGCAGATATGGGACCGAATGGGGGCGTGGATGCTTGGTGGAGGAGCCAAAGTCCAATATGCGGGTGAGGAATGCACCGCAAAGTATCCCAGTGGAATGCCCATGTTTGACATGGCAAAAATCCACACGCTGCGCCAACGCCAGGCTCCAGCGCCTCCTGGCGCTGTTTCTACATGTGATATGTAGAGCATACGGCATACCTTCCTAGGTACAGTGTATCGAAGTGTCTACAGCGTGAGTGTAGGTAGGTACTATTCGGTGTCAGAGGGCGGACATCCAGACCGTACGAGATCTTCGCCACGAAGCAACTCCAAGCGGGTCACCAGCAGCCTCATATATTAAATGCGCCGCAACAGAGGCATGATCAACCCGTCTCCATCTCGATCAAGACCACCGCAATGCCACGGGCCACGGGTGACGACAGAGAGGAGGGGAGAGTGAGTTTGCCAGTGGAAGGGCATGCGCCGGCGGGAGGGAACAGCGAGGTGCTGGTGAGGTGACACAGGCAGGGACCTAGGGTGGAAGGCCCCAAAGAGGGGCAGAAATGGGTTGATACCTAGGTACCTACCTAGGTAGTCGAACTCGAAGCGCCTAGATGGCTCCAGGGGTACATTGCAGGCGCGCATAGGGTACTCCTCCACAATTCAGCGCATCAATCCACTAATGACGGTGCTTATCCAGCACTTTTTCCTTGAGTCTGCAGGCCATTTGTAGGTGCGTCAGAGGGGGGAGGCTGGCGCAAAAAGGCGGTGACGGCGTGCCAGATGAGGTTTAGCGCCTTCTCGCTGACCACTCTAAGCGAGCCAGACAAGAATAGTGTACCAGATTCCACACTTGCAGACTGCAGTGTACCAGTGTTCCAGGTACCTCTTCCAGCGGGTGACCCCACCGAATGGAAGGCCCACAGCGACTTTGGTGGTGGAGTCGGTGCAGGTGGATGGGGAGGGAAAGGAAAAAAAAAAAAAAAAGTTTTGGGCCGCCGAAAAAAATAGCACCTAGGCCAGGAAAAGAGTGAGAGCCTACACTATCCATAGAGGCACTGGCAGAGAATGGATTGGGTGTGGAGACACCGGCCGGCAGCCATAATATTTTCGGAATCCCGTCTACCTAAACGTCGCTCTGCCTTTTCTCCTCCTCCCCTCTCCTCCCTCAATCACCAAACTCAACCCAACCCCTCCAGACAACGAAGTCGCCCTACACCAGAACTATTCGAAAGAAACATCAGATACCAGTACAAAACTTCGTCGAAACCATGTCGTCCGCTTTCGCTGAGCTGTAAACGCCCACTGCGGGGGCGCCTGACCGAGGCGTCTCTGCAGTCCAGCAGCACATCGAGACACTCAATCCATTCTTGTTTTCGACGAAGTTCATCACAGACTTTCACTGTCCAGAGCCCTCTGAGGGACGGCTCTGGCCCATTGACGGAAGTCTGCATCTGATTTCAACCGAATCGACCATCTTTGCACCCGACATTCACCGGGCTACACGACGCCCTACTCCTACTCCTCACACCATCCACTCTCTCCTCCACGAACGACATCACCTCCTTCCCACCTTACTCCGACCAACCAATATTCCCCTCACGGATATATTCAGATCAGCTTTACCGAGAAAAAGACCCGAACTGTCTTCGACATCGATTCTCACAAGAACACGGCATCTTGACCGCCGGTTCCACAGATATTCTACTACACCCAACACAGCATACCTACAATTGCCCTGTGTTTTTACCCCTGCATAAAATACCACCACCATGTCCCGCAACGTTCGCAACAAGTCCTCCGTGGCGTCCCGCAAGGCGGCGAAGCGCCGTGACTCAATTACCTCTTCTTCATCCTTCAACTTATCAGACGACGACGGCTATTCTGCGGTAGAAGAAATCAGTGACTCTTCCGATGACGACGAGGACGATGTCGTTGCGGCCGAGGAGGAGCATATCCTGCACGAGGTGCTACCCCCCAGCATTTCGAGCTCTCCTCGGCCGCCCATTGTCCAACAGGACGATGAAGATGAAGATGAAGACGACGACGACGACGACGACGATGACGATCAGGACCAAGACGACGATGAAGATGAAGATGGCGCTGCCGATGTTGAGGACAGTGCCAGCTGGGACGGCATCGTGTCAGACGTCGATGAGAGTGCGGCCTCAGATCACCACCGTCACCACCAGCAATCTGAACCGATAGAGCGGCACGTGCGATTCGACGTTCCCTCAAGTGATTCCGATTCTACCGACACCGAAGATGACCATGCGGATTTCTTCCCCGACATCTTTGTCGACCAGAGCTCCCTCGACCCGGCCTTCCGCCGTGAGATCGAGAACGATGATGAGAATGACGAGTCAGAGAACTCCACCTCTTTTTGGGATTATAATGGCGACTACGGACTTCAGGGGTATGGAGACGTCGCCGACTCGGATCCCGAGGATGTCTTGATTCAGGGACCTGGCGACAACGATACCCCTATTGCTACCCCCATGACCACCGGCGAGGTTTCCGAAGTGCCAACTCCAGTCGCAGCTTTTGAAGAACCCCAAGAGCTGGACGGCTACGAGAGTGAGTTGTGCCTTGTGATGCGGCCTGCGAGGAATACGTGATTGCTGACCCGTCCGTCCCCCAGCTGATGGTGACACCACCGAGGAAGATGAGCCCGAGCCCGTTGTCCGACGCAAGAGTAAGCGTCCTGAGCTGCCTGCCGACCAGTGGGATGATTCCGACACGGATCTCCCGGTCAAGGGCGAGCGTGGCCAGCCTCGCGTCGGCCGCTTCAACCTCGACAACTCTGAGCGGAAGCCCATTGCTGTCGTGAACCCCATCTCCAGGAAGATGATGATCTTTACCCCGCATCGCCGTCGCCTTGACCTGTCACCAGAGCAGTTCAACTTCTCGTACATGGACATGGCTCCCATGGACGAAACCCAGAATTCTCCCATGTTCAGCAACTCGGCTCAGATCATGATGAGCGCCATGTTTTCCTCCAACACCTATGGTGACTACCTCAACACTCAGACCATGGGCCCGGCTGAGGCCTTCTTCACCTTCCAGTCGGAGCCCAACACCGCCGACGAGAGCTCCGAGATGGAGATTGAGGACGAGGACGAGATCGAGAGGAGTCTTGACATCAATGACTTCATCGAGTTTGATGATACCCGCTCCTTGGACGGGGAGGAAGAGACTCAGTGGGATGAGGATGGCCCGAACTCAACCCCTGCTCGCCCCCGTACCGCCTCGAGCGATGTTGACCTCCACTCCCACATCAACGCCAACAACGTCGGGGCTTTCCGTCGCGACCAAATCAACCAGCGACTCATCTTGAGCGACAAGGCTACCCAGGACTCTCTCGCTCTCAGCAGCCCATACAACTACACAGCTCTGCGTGGCCTCAAGTCTGATCGTTTCGAGACCGCAGCCGTTCCCCTGACACCCATGCGGCGGTCTAAGAAGCAGCTGCGCGACCTCGCGCGCAGCCCCCTCGAGTCCATGTCTCAGAAGCGTAAGGCATCCAGCGAAATACCTATGGACCACAAGCGCCAACGCAGCCTCTCGGAGGTCACATTGATGGGCATCTAGTACCATGCCGCACAATTCTGACCTGTCCGAGATATATAACGGTTGAGGATGGCATGGCATGCTGCCCTTGGAAGCCCTTGGAAGCAAGAAGGGCGCTTGTCATCCCTGGCCTCATACTTCTCACCCTGTTCACTCGTTTCACGTTTTCATATGTTTGATTTTACATCAGAAAAAAGCACCTTGACGAACGGAAAAGACGGTAGACAAAAGTTGCCCGCCATGGTGCCCACAGGCCCATCGGCATGCTAGCGAAGAGCGTTAGACCTCATGTTGCCCACTCCTTGAGCACGGGGAAGGAATTCCTCCGTAATCATGACCGGGCCTGCTGTTGACGGTTGTCATGTTTCCTAAACAAATAAAAATGATGATATTCAATGTTCAGACTTTACAATAACGTGTGACTCGGTCTTGGTGGGACTAATCGTGCCTACTGGGTGCCTGCCATCAAGCATTCACCAGTCCACCGGTCGCCGATAGAGACGCAAAGATACGTGACCCTAAATTGCTAAGACCTGTCAAAGTAGATACATGAAGATAACTAAGTCGTTGTCTCCTTTCCATGCAGCCACAGCCACACGATGCCCGAGACATCCAGCCTTCAAGAGCCGAGTGTCGCTCAGCTGTACGTATCAATGGCATTGTTGAAGGCCGTCTCTATCTGCCCGACCAGTGTCTTGGCGGCGCCCTGCAACGCCTCGGGTACCTTTTCGATGACAGCCGCGCTGAATTTGTCGGTCGCGCTCTTCTCCTGCTTGAGATTGAGAAGGATGATGGGGCTGAGAAGGAGTCTGTCGAACTTTGGCTTTGCATCGACGACGTTGCCGAGGGTTGTTTCGACTCCGCCAGCAAGCTTCTGCGTAGACTGGGCGACAGTGATGGCCTCGAGCAGATCCAGTGGCTCCGATTCCTCGGCAACCGTGGAAGCCTCGTTGATCTTGATGAGCAGCTTCGTCGAATCGATGATGATAGGGAGCGTGCCAAAGAGGCCACCGTCCCAGGATGCAACGGTTTCACCGAGCTCCGTGTTCTGGGCCGCAATCTCGTCCATGGCCGCCACGATGGCCGCGCCGTCGGCGAGGACAGAGATGGCAAAGAGGCCTAGCAGCGAGAACTTGAGAAGCATCTTGACGACGGGGGTATCGTGATTATTGGATTGCAAAACTTCTGCTATGGTGTGGCAGTGGGATCTGTAATATCTGGCTGGACCTGACACCGACTCGGATCTCCTGAAGGTGGTCTCAAAGACTCTTCTTATACTTGTCACCACCTCGGGGCCGCAGGATTTCAACATCGTCGTAGAGCAGCAGTCAACGTCACCTCAGCCAGCGTCACATCAGCCATAATATTAGCCCACCTGTTCCTCCGCCTATCACATTTCTCTCATCCCTTCCGACTTGCCATCGATGCCATCTTTCCCCTCAACACGCATCGAGGAGAAGCGGCTTGACTGCCTAATTTGGGCAGAGGCGAGGTGAGGTGTGATCGCGCCGTCGAATTGTTAGGAAGTCTGGGAAGGCTTCACATGCCCTCGGCCGAGAGAAGTTTGCTCGAGCCGTCCAACTGGGGAGAGGCATTTCAGAACCCGTCCAACACATGCTGGTCGCAGCAAATACCAAGTGTCCAAGCCGAGGAGAAGCAGGGGTGCTTCCCCGGATTCTGTCGTTCGTTCCCTTGACACCCCGCTGATCCCCCGTCAGCCCCTCATGCGAGGTTCCTGCCAATGCAACTACCCCAACAATCAAGAGGAGGGCAAGCTGTGCTCATTGGACAGTTCGAGGTGACGCTGGCCGGCACCGTTCCTTTTGGTTCGACCTGCTCCTTTTGTTAGCAACCTTCAGGGCGGGCTGAGAATGGACGTCAGGGTGCCTAGACGCAATACGTCCGGCGCACATGCTGCCTCTTTTTGGTCCGAACCAGTAGTTCCTCCGAACTTCTGGTGCGAATACGTTTAAATCAATTGTGCCATCCTAGTCGCGACGAGAGTTGGTCCAAGCGTTCTTGTAAGTCGAGGGAGACCTGCTGATCGCTCGTCTTTGAGAGACCAGGGTGAAGCCCAGCAGCAGTTGCTTCCCATCCATATCGGCGAGGGAAAAAAAAGCCTGGACCAACAGCCCGACATTCTTTGGATAAATGGCATGAAGAGTGCGGAATGAAAGGAAGGCAACGAGGTTATTAGACGCCTCAATTTGCGATCGGCCTCGTCCTCGTCGTTCTCGTCGTTGTCTTTGCCCCTCTCTGGTCTTTCCCTGGAGTTCCTCTCATACTCTCAACCTATGAGGGATTCGTCTCAATTGATTCCCATTGTAAGACTATGAATCTCACTCGCTCATATCTGGCCAGGGGCTGTAGTCATCGTAGGTTTTAGAGGTCATCCCAACACACTCGAGACTTTTCAGACATCCACTTCGTGTCACTACAACACCACAACTCAGTAGCAGACCACCCGAAGGTACGTCCGTGGCTGGCAGTGGGCAATGCGATCTGTTCAGAGAGATCGTGATGGTAGATAAAGACACCCAAGCCAACAGGTCAAATGAGCACATGGTTCACACTGGTAGGTACCTGTGGAGGGAGGAGTGGTGTTACCTAAGATGTATGCTATCGAGGCAGAACAATAAGTACCTACCTGTTCTCTACTGTGCGAAATGGTGGCATTGTCACTGTGAATTGGCCGGCAACGGAAACACGGCCAGGAGTGATGAGCAACTGCTTCCCGAGAGTCTTCGATTGGTGTGTGTCGTTAAAACGTTCAGGCCTGCAACAACAAGGCAATTACCTGCCTTAACTTATGGATACCATTCCCTTACCCAAGGATACCTACCTGTAGACTTGTACGTACCCCAGAGTCGAGCTTGCCATGACCACGGCTGCTCGGCCATAGAACATCTGGTATCTCTAGTACATACCTACCTAAACAAACGAGGGAGATAGCGTTAAGTTAGATGTTGTAAAAAGGGACATTTTGCTCGGTTCTTTGGGGAGGCAACACCAATGACGAGAGGAGCCGAGCTGGTGAACACGGTGCAGGGAAATGTACGAGACCCACCTTTAGGATGCGTGGCAAAGGTCCATATTTGTTGTTTGATTTGCAAACGTCAATTACGGTCGGATAGCGCAATGGTAGCGCATGGTCTTCCGGTGGCCAAGGTTGCGGGTTCGAGTCCCGTTCTGATCGATATGTTTTGCTCATCCCGTTTTCTTTTTGTAACTGCGCGTGTTTGGCAATCTTTCCCGTCCTTGATTTGTCCTTCCTTCTTTCTAGCTATTTATGGGCGTTATCTAGCTCAATTCTCACCAAGCCAGTCAAGAAGACCTCCCCAGTGTTGCCCATCTACACACATCTTGCAGTCTGCTCCCTGTTTGAGATAACAACTGAGAGCGGTGGACGCCTCTGGCAACGACCACCACTCGGCCGGGACATGTCGTCTGCAAAACCGGGTGGCCGACCAGAAGGCACGCGATTATGCCAAGACACAGGAGCGAAGGGCCATGAAGTTGCAAGTCGAACCAAGGAGGTTGGGGTTGGGAAGAAACACCCAACGACATATTCCCGTCCTTACTTTTGCAAGCTACCTACGTGAGGTAGTACCCGATCTACTTGGCCCCATGGAAGCCAGCCGGTACCTACCTACCAAGGTAGTTAACCAAGGTCGCTACTTCCGCACATCACGACAGTCAGCCGTCCAGACCAGTCGCTCTTTCCAAAGTGTAGCTACCTACCTAGGTATCTAGGTAACTAGGGGAATGGCGCCGACAGTTGCGACATCTGTGATCGAGCCTTCCAAGTCGAGAGGAACGTCTTCTGCCCGTTCTTGCCCTTCGTATCCCCCGACCGTGGACCATTTCCTTTCCTCTACCTACCTAGTACAATCCAACATCTCCCTCAGACACCTCTCTATCTTTGCCTCCTTTCATCGTCTTCTTCAATCAACGCAAACGCTTCCAACTCTTCTTGGAACCCAACTGCAAAGCCATCGTCATTCTCAGTATCGAACGCTTGCTCCCTCTCTTGTTCGTATTCTACCAGCCTCTGTACATCGCCGCAATGGATGCCTCCGTTACAACTCCATTGCTTCACGGCCAGCCAACGACCAGCGACGACGGACTGCCGACGCCAGCTGCATACGGTCAGATCCAAGACCATGTAGGCTTCTCTTTGACAGCGTCTCTTCAAACCCGCTTGATGGCTGACACTCGTCCAGCCTGCGTTCTTGAGAGCATGCCATTCGTCATGGCGATGTCTTCCTCAAAACGTTATCTGCTGGGTCAGGGGAGTCGTCGTTGCCTACCTGATCGCCGCCGGTGTCATGATCCTCGATTACAAGCTGCGAGAGGAGTCACCCTACTCGAATTGGCGGATCCTCTTTGATTTCTCCATCGTCACCTGGTCTCTTCTCTTGGTCTACCACTTGGTAGTTCTGGTAAGTGCAACATTGCTGTCCCTACCGCGGTGTGGCATCGTGCTAACCTCGCCTGTGCGTCCCCAGGGCTGGACGTACACCCACTTCTACCACCCGCACATCGATGAGAGCCGTGGTGGCTGGGAGTACCAGATCCTGAGGCTAGCGTCGCTGCCCTACGACATGGGCAGTCTTCGCAAGCAGTTCTACTTCACCATGTTCTACACCGTCACCACTGTCTTCACGTTCATGAACACCCTCATCTACTGGGCCGTGACGCTGCCGCACAATGACGCGTCTGGCGGCGAGCCAAGCCAGCCCCAGCCATCTGGTGTCTCGTCCGAGGTGACTCCCTTGGACAACGGCCAAAAGCACACACCGCATGAACCTTGTGAGTCATCCTTTCCAATTGACGTGGAGAAATCCTAACAGCGCGGTTGTCAGTCACTGAAATCTTTGGCGAGGGTTGGTTCAAGGCCTTTGTCATCCTGAATCTGTTCATCGTCTCGACAGTTATTTCTCTGTCTGAGATGTTCTGGCTCAACAGTATCAAGCGTCCGCTCGTAAGTGAAGCTACCTAGATGGGAAGTTTGCGGGTCTTTGCTGACGAGACTGGCACTCGAAGGCTGTTGGTGCGCATACCTTGGGCGTCATGTTCTTCGCGGGCCTCTACCTCGGTTGGGCAGCCATCGGCAAGATCGAGACCGGAGCCGACGCCTTCTACTGGCTCGACCGGGAGACGATCGGGTCGCGCGAGGCCGTGGTGGCAGCGTCGATTGGATTTGTCATCTTGGCTCCCATCAGTGGGTTACCCGCCCCTCGTGACTTGTAGCAAGACGGTGCTGACCCGTTGCCCAGTGTACGCGCTCATGTATGGACTTGTCTCGATGAGGGAGAGCATTGCCCGGGCAGCCCACTCACGACGGGTAGCCGCCGCTGCCGCGGTAGCGGCCAACTGAGGGACTTTCGGTCGAGACGGGTCCTGTCGGAGATGAACGGGGGCCTGCGTCGGGCGGTGAGCACGGCGGTGGCCCGGTTCTGTCGGTCTTGGCCATACGTGGTGGTCAGGTGTTCCTGAGGTATTCTTTTTGATGCCTCAAATTGTAGGAGTGATCAGGCATGCGTCGGGCTGGAGTCCAGATAGCACCTGGTGGTAGGACTCAGGAGTGGGAGGCGGTGGAGGGGAGACGTCGAGAGGGGGTGTGAACATACGATTACCAAAATAACCTAGAAGATTACGCCTTTCAACAAGCAAGTCCCTATTTCCGAGCCGAGGAGAGTGACTGGCGAATGAAGAGTGACGGCCGGTGCCCCGCGCAGGTCCATGAGTGACGATTTCTGCTACACTAAACAAGCTGAAGGTTCACGGGACGGGACGAAAAGGGAGAGATGGAGACGGCGCAAGGAGCGGTGTTGAGGCGGTGATGACGGTGATGCAGGTCACTGGGCTTGTCGCCAGTGAAGACTGGCGGGGAGCAGGGATGGCAGTTCACAAGCGAGCGGGACGTGGGGACCTCACAGTCACGGTGGCTCGATACGATTGGCTGCGGTGGTTTTGTGCCTGAATCTGCCCGACTAGCTGCATACGCCAATCTTGGACGAGTAGAAAGCGGGAGATATGGTTTGGCACGGAAGTGGTTCGAAGAGGGGAGCAGAGGAGCAGAGGAGGGGGTGTCAAGAGGGGTCCCTTGGAGGGGAACCCTGGGCGAGACAACTAATGGTAGACGAGGTAGTCAGGGACCTCGGGGGTCGCCCGTCACGACAGTCAGTCAGCCGGGGAGGTGTCGGGCTCCTGGGTAGGTTTAGTGCAAGGTACTGGTCCTGTCATGCCGTGTCTATGATGAGAGGGTTCGGACGAAGGAAGACTCCAGGAGCTAGCTAGGATAGGGTCGAGACCGGACGTGATATGCCCAGTGTCTAGTGTGAGTAGTATGTAGTATGTAGTATGGAGTACGGATAGCAGTAAGTTGTAAGGCCGTTCATGCGGCTGGGAGAGCGGAAGGCCGTTGGGTTCCCATTTGGGTTGTGGCTAGGGAGGTTGATGGTTGCCATGCCGGCGGCAGTGAAGCCAATACAAGTCGATGGCGGCATCGCGGGTTGGCGTTGGCGGACGATGAGTCGTGGAAACTAAGACGGTCAAAGGGGACAAACGGCATGGTAAGGTATCGATCGATCCTGCGCTGACCTGACTGCCGTTAGGTAAGGTATCGATGAGGTCGCGAGGCATTGTTCGTGTCGCAGTCTTCAGGGTCCAAGGTTGCTAGGTGGTCTCGAGGACGACGAATCAAGCAAGGCGGGGGAGGATGGATATCCGCGTGTGTAGTTGGTGAGAAGTCCAGATGCAGATGCTGATGCTGGGAGACGAGGTACGTTCCAGAAGGTCCAGTCGATTCACCAACCGGAAGCGCAGAATAATGAGCCGCCAGTCCAGTAAGACCTGAGTCCAGCCAGGGCGATGTGTTGTCACTGCGGTCGCCTGGCCACTCACTACCTATGTCCCTACAACAGGTACGTTATCGGGGCCGAACGTGGTCGGGCTCAGCAGGTATCGGTACCTCACGATTCACCCAGTACGCTCTATGTACTGGACCTGGACCTGGACCTGGACCGTACCTCCCGGGGGTCCGGCCGTGTTAGCCAATGACACCCGGACGAGCCCTCCGACCGCCTTCTTGCGGCTTCCATTCTTGTCCTGCACCCTCGGGCGGGGAGGAGGGGTCTAGAGTCCTGAGAGGAAATGAAGAGAGCAGCCCCGCGTTGCGACGCCCTCACGTGCGGCGAACAACGCGTGCGATGATGGTTTGCTTGGTGACGGGAGGTACAAGCCACTGTACCTTACCTTGGGTAGAGTAGGTACGTACACCAGGGTTTTGGGCCGCCATTCCCGACCGCCGCAGACGTGTACCGATACGCGGCGCGGTAAGAGGCACCGAGGCAAGAGGTACGGATACCCAAGGAGGTTTAAGGGGAATTGTGATGCGCTGCGGCTGCTCTCCGGTTGGCGGCGCGCGCTTCGGTTTCGGGCCCCTGGACAGCACCTCAGTTTTAGGTGCTACCTCCCTACCCAAGGTAGGCACCCAGGTAGGTGCCCAGGTAGGTAGGTAAGTGTCAGCACTGTCAGGTATCTTTTAGATGTGTCCATGGTGAGAGAGGTACCGAGTACTGCAGGTGAAGTCATCGCAGTGTCACCAGCGTTCCCTTCTGGGCAGCCGCCGTTAGGCGTTAGGCGGCGATGCTGCCTGCCTGGACTCAGAGGACCTAGGTACCTATGGAAGTGGCCTATCATGCCGCGTCTACCACTGTTCTGTGCGTCCCGGGCGCCGACCACTCACACGGCCGCTACAAGAGCGACAACCAATAACACGCCCGAGTAGGCGGCAAAACATCACCAACCTCATGAGCCGCTATAAATATGCTGAGCCCCCCTCCGTTACCACCCCTCTTTCCTCTTGTTCTCCCCTCCCCCCCCTCAACCACAACCACAAAGGGCGCCGCAAAGTTGCAAGTTGGGAATATCTCCTTGGAATCGGTCGTTCGTTTCTCTGGACTCCCTTCTGAGGAGACTCCTCCCACCCCCGGGCCCCTGTCAATCATTTTGTGTGTCACTCGTCCCTCACTCTCTCTCACTCTCTCATCCCCCCCCCCCCCCCCCCCCCCCCCCCCCCCCCCCCCCCCCTTCGACCTCCCGACCTCACCCCCCTCTTCACACTCCTCCCCCCCTTCCTCTATTCGCTCATTTCGTCGCTCTCTTCAAGTCATCCATCCCATAGAGCAAAAGACATATAAGGACCCTTGAGCAACGCGCCTCTATCGCTTTCGGTTTCTTGTCTCATACTCTATCGTTCACACCCCATTCGAGCATCGTTCTTTATCAAGCACGACAACTACAACAACAACAACAACAACAAGACAACAACAAACAAAAACCAACCCCCTTCTTCAGATCAACACTGTCTCTTACGCACACCCAAGCAAGACAGCGCCAACCAGCCGCCATCATGTCCATGTTTAAGCGCACGTTTAGGTCGCAAGACCCCAACGTCCGCGTCGACAAGTCGTCGAGGCTGAAGAAGCCCAGCTCGACCAGGGATCACCAGAAGACGTCGAAATCCCAGCGCTCGGCTCCGGAGGATCAGCCCGTCTCCATGGCCCCGCCCGTCGCCGCTCCCCACGCGGCGCCGATGCCCGCCAAGGCCGCACCTGCTAAGCCCTCCGTCGCCCCCTCGCCCATCGTCACCCTGACTGTTGGCCGCGAGGGCCGCCTGTTCGCTGCTCACGAGGACGTCCTCTTCCAGTCGCCCTTCTTCGAGGCCGCCTGCCGAGGCCAGTTCTTCGAGTCGCAGAGCAAGAGGATATCCCTCCCTGACGAGGAGCCCGAAGTCTTCTCCGCCGTCCTCGAGTATCTCTACAAGGGTGACTACTACCCCCGCCTGATGCACAACAGGCACCGCAACTCTTGGGAGCTCGAGGATGCCGTCAGGGGAACTCCTCAAACATCACCCAACCCCGAAACCTACAGAGGTGGCCGCGCAGTTCCGGGTGCGTACCCGCCCACCCCCAAGTCGGCCCACTCGGACAACACCACCACCGGCACCACCCCCAGCGAGGCGACAATCTTCATCGCGAGCTGCGGGCAACACATCCTCCGCGACACCGTCATCTACTGTGCCGCGGAGCGGTACGGGCTCGAGGAGCTCAAGCGCTTGGCCCTTCGCAAGCAGGGCCTCCAGTCCGGCGTCGACGTCGGCACCATCCTGCGCTCCGCCCAGTACGCCTACGCCCACACTCCCGACTCGGACTCGCGCCTGCGCGCTCACTACCTTGCCCTGATCATCCGGTGTCGCAAGACATTCAAGAGGAGCGGAACCATGCAGACCGAGATGGAGCGCGGCGGTAGCAAGCTTTTCTTCGACCTGTTCGTGGCCATGTGCAACCACCTCGACGACGTGATCGACCACTCCAACGCACGCACCCCCAAGACCGTCTAGGGAGGTGTTGGGATGGCCTCGCTTCTCCTCGCTGCATCGGCCGACTGAGTCGGTCGATCGGGAGGGTCGTGAGGCTCCCTCACGTGTGCCATCACAAAACGAACACGGTTTTTGCCACGGCGTTCAAACGTTGTTTCTTGTCATTCGCATTTTCTTGCTTCGGATTTGCATTACATGGAAAGGAGGCTGTCTGAAGACGCGCGATTCCAAGGAGTGGTTTGAGTCTCTTCGTGTTTTTTCTCGCTGCGGGCGTCACTTTCTCCCCTCTCCCACACCAGATTGGAAAACGAACACCATTTGGGAGCTCTGTTTTTCTCTTGAAAAGAAAAGTCTCCACTTCTCCATGAGGTTGGCCGAAACCCTTTCTGGTGGAATACCGGGAGCGAGAGGACTAATACCCCTTGGCGCACACGAAGAACCATCCCTCCCGCTCCTCTTTAGCTTTCTCCATTCCGCATCTCTGGGCGATTTTCATGCAGATACAGCGGCCTGGCATTTTTTTCTCTTTTCTTTTGCGCTGGCGTTTGCCTGGCGGGATCTCCTAGTACGCTCCGCGTTCACTCGCAGGTGGCCGAAGAGGGAACCCGCCGCTCATCAGAGAGAGATGGGAGGAAACGAGAGAACTTGCTGCTCTTTTTCTTTTTCTTCTTCACAAAAAACCGACACCAAAAAAACGACGACTCCCCTACCAAGTTTGTTCATTTTCAACTGCATTGCTTGGGCCAACGGCAACGGAGGTACAACTCAACTCTCACAAACTTCTCGACCTCCGCTGGAGAGAAGAGAAGTGGCGTTTCGGCATAGAAACCCCGACACAAAGATGTACGGGCCAGGAACCATACAGATTGTGTTTTTGTCTTTTTTTTCCCTCTCCCGATGGACTTTACGGATGTAAGAGGACGGACGTGCCGCCTCGACTCCAGGGCAGGCCGAGGAGGGTTTAATGCGAAAGGAACCACAGGCTTGGCGCTTCTCTCCTCGCTGCCCGTCAGCAAGAAAGAAAAAAAAAACGGACTTTTCCCCCTTCCGCAGACAAGAGATTTGAACATGTCAGATTGACCCTTCCCACCACATGTGTCTCTCCTTGTCTATTTTTCCTTTGTCATTTTGGATCTTGACCCCGAGGGCGGGGCAAGGATTTGGAGACGGCGGTCTGCATGGGTTTCCCGCTTTGCGATACAGCTGGCGGTCTTCCTGTATCTTAGTACGAAGATGATGATCTTGATGATTCGTCGGGCCGTCCCCAGCGGGCGGCCTCGACCGGCTTGAGCCCTCGTCAGGGCGAGGTAATGAGAAATTCGGCCACCTCATGACTGTTACTTGCGATGTGACTACCATGTGAAGTAAATGTGAGCGTGGGCAACAAGTCCAGTCGTTCGAGAGACCATGTCCGGTTCTGTCGGTGAGCCCAGGCGCAGTAGTCGGTCACCCAAATAATAATTGTTGAACTCGAAGAAGCTGTAACTATCTATCACTCAACCGCTCACTTTGCCAATGCCCCCGAAACTCTTCCACTGTGCATCGACCTACGACGTTGTTTCCCCTGTAGACCTCCTTATATATATGTTAGTAACACAGCTTCATTATTCCTCTCAGACAGCAAGTCTGGCAAGAAATGGTCGACCTACTTACTCTCTTGTAATGATTTCGAAGATCGCAGACAGGAATTCACGTCGAAATAGCCGTACTTGCTTGTTGTGTCACAGCCAAACACTCGTCGTCTGAGCAACCTCTCCACGCTCATAAGAAAGCGTGTGGAGGTTTGGCCATGGTTTCTTATTCTGGGGAAACACGCCCAAACGAGCGCCATGGCGTCTTGCAGCATCACAAGAAACCACAACAGGCCATAGTGCGTTTACGGGTGTTGGCAGAGACAACTCTACCCACTCACAAAATGACTCGACTCGTCTTGCTGTTTTGTGTCGAGCCCCTATCTCGTTTCGTCACCAGGATCGTCCGTCAACTGGAAGCACATGGCAGCCGCCGCTGTGGTACTTGCTAGCGAAGCCATGTACGACGTTGGCGAGGCGGTGTTACGAGCCGACATCCAGGGAACCGACAACGCCATGTTACAGGGTGACCATCTCGGCGAGGGCGTCACGCATCGGAGCGCACCGAGAAAACACTTGGAGCGAACCCGCAGCGGGTAGGCCGGCCGCTTCTAGAGCGTTTCGACGAAGCATGGGTAGGGCGGCGAACGCAAGCCATTGGCCGCCTTGGACGAAGTGACGGAGCGATACGGACAAGCCTCTGAGGATGCGCGACATGGCTGCGTCTATTCGATAGGTTGATGTAGAGCCAAAACTACGTACGTGCCCCGGACAATGGCGTTGTTCGTGGTTCTCTTGGCGAAACATCTGCAGCTGCAGGGCGGCATGCACTCGCGCGTCCTTGTGCGTTGGAAAAGCAGACAAGGTATCATCGGGGAGCATCACGATGCAGCCGAGAGACAAGCGCTCCTCACAAACCAAGAAACGCGAACCCCTCACATTCTGCAGGGAGCACAGCAGGACTGTCGAGGGACTGGATATGATATATATAGGGCGCCGGAGCTACACGTATTGGATCTACATCTTGTTCTCATCTGCATCCCTCGTCCGTTGGTCTCTCACGCACGTTCACTCCTTGTGTTGGGATTCCTTCGTCATCAAACTGGCACTACTGTCAGGATATTGGCACCAGCATCGATCAACCGGCTGCGACTGCTGAAAGTCTCGTCCTAACCAGATGTAGCGGTCATCCGTGAGAAATCCCGCCTGATTTTGCACCAGTCGAGCCAAGATAGGGGCGACCTATCAGATCGTGTCCCCCGAAGGTGCCGCAGCCAACGGTTCGGCGCACATACACCACAGTTGAAGTCACAGATTGTTCTCGGGAGAAGCTCGGGCGGCAAAGGATTTCCTAGGAGTGAGTTTCCCTTTTCCCCTCTTGTTGGTTTCCATTCTCGTCTTCGTCGTGGTTGTGGTCGTCTCGTCTCGTCTCGTCTCGTCTTTCTCCCTCCCGTCGGCTTGTTCCTGCCCATGTCCTGCGAACAGGGTCTTTTTTTGGGGTATCCGCACCGGGCCGAAGAAAAAGGGCAGGGAGCTGCACGTGGAATTGGCCAATGGGCGCGGGACCCCAGGTTGTCCAGGGGGGGAGGAAGGAGCTGAGGTTGAGATTGAGCCCAATAAGGCCGCGGGCTGGGCATGCCGTCCATCTTTGAAAGTTCAATGGGCGTTTCATGCTGGAGCTTTGAGAGGAAACAGAAGGACCGAAATTGAACAACTCCAGCTTCCCGATCCCATGCAAAGTCCCGGTCTTGGGTCAGACGAGGGAAAGGGCAGCAGCTGGAGCCTGGAGGCTGTTGCCGCCCATCTTGGGCTTCTCGAAGTGCTCGCAGCTTCAAATTCGGTCGTCAAGGGCCAAAATTTTCGAGTGCATGGGTTCCTGGTCAGGGTCCACTATTTTGAGTCCCGTGCGTCTGGATTGAGATTTGCACCGGGTGGGGCAGAGGGGCTCGGCGGCATCTACTATGTAGAGTCTGCAAGTGGCAGGCACGCACAGGGGGCAGCGAGTCGGATGCTCTTCTCTCTCTTCTTCCAGGTTCCCTCCCGAAGCTTCCTACTGGACCTTCCTAAACACACCTGCTCTCTTTCCTCTGAGACGGGAGTGTTCCTTCTCTTTTCACTGTCTTCAAATTAAGAATGGGTCACTGAATTGAAGGGTTGTCTGGGTCACATGCTGCGGGCCCAAGTGGAAAAGCCCGGGTCGCGGTGGTTACAATGTGCCCTCCGGGCCATATCTGCTCCAGAGTCCAGAGTCCAGAGTCCAGTGCACCGTGTCACTGTTCCCCCCCTTTACTGGATCCTTGATCCATCCATTACAAGCAGCAGCAAAAGACGCGCAAGGGCCAAGGGGTCTGTTAATACCTTACACTCTGGAGCTAATATACGGCGCGCCGCCTGACCAGCCAAAGACAGAAAAAGTGAGAGATGAGAAGACCATTGCTTCGTACCTAGGTACGGATACCTAGGTAGGGAATCATTAAAATATTGACGTCGCCGGTTTGGGCTGGCGACACCGAGTCGGTTACTTTGTAAACCACCGTCAATGCGACCCTGTTCTGTTCTGTTCTGCTCTTTTGTAACTTTTTGCGTCTTCCGTTCCGAGTCTCGTCTTCCACGCGTCTTCCACCGGCCTTCTTTCTTCCGTGCCTTTTTCTCCCTCCCTTCCTCTCCTTCAGCTTCTCCCTGCGCGTCAAGTGAGAGAGTCTGAGCGCGAGCTTGAGTCTGGCACTAATTCCTCCTCTTACCCCGATCCAGCCAAAAGCCGCAACTGTTCTTTTACGAAGCCTGCAAACTGCACCTGCGGCTGTCACTTGTCTGACTCTGCAACAATCGCATCGCAGTGCATTTGCCCGTCACCTATCCGTACACCAACGAGCTACCGACCGACCGACCGACCAACCAACCGATGGATTGATTTGGGCGGCCAATCATCTCCAGCACGTCCATACACCACCTTCTTCTCCCACACAACCACACCCCCTCGTCTGATTGAGCGCAAGGGATTTGTTTCTCTGCCAGGGGGGTGTTCAAAGGGGGGGTTTAAGGAAAGAAAAAGAAAGAATAGAAAAAGAAGAAAAGGGAAGAAGGTCGACAGAAAACGGGCACGGTCCCCTCTCCATCTCCCTTTCTCTCGGTCGATCAACGCGAACAATCGAGACAAGACGAGACAAGCCGCCAGACACCAGAGACGCTTTCCCGAACGCGCTCCGCCTCATCCTACACTACTGCTGCCGCTACCTGAAAGCTGCAGCCACTGCATTCCGCATCTCGCGCCTCGCAGATAGTCAGGTACTTTGCAGATACCTGCAGCGAACCCCCTTCCCTCCGCCCTCCGCCCTCCGCCCTCCGTGCGACCTACCGGCCGAACCGCCCCAGCGACGCCCCCAAGATACCGGGTACTTCCTTCCCTTCTCTGCGGGAAGGAGAGGTCCTGTTGCTTCGCTTGTATCCCTTCAGTACACTACGTACACGTACAGCGGGAGTACCTGCCTGCGTTGGATCCTGCTCCTGCCATCCCGAGCCATTGTATTGGGGATTGCATTGTTGCACGGCACGCGCCTGCTGCAGGTCCCCTCCAGGTTCCTTCCAGGTCCCGTTCCACCTCCCGCCTCCATTCTCCTGAGCCCGGCCCCGTCCGTCCTGCAGTCGCGTGTGACAGTGGTGGTCTGTCCATTCTCTTCCCCCTCCCTCCCCTTCCTTTGTCTTCGTTTTGTCGCCATGGACACCTCCGACCCAAACTCAATCCCCCCTATCCCGCAACGCTATCGACATCTTCAGACCCCTGAGCCTCAGCCGCGTCGACGCTCCCTGCCACCCCCCTCCCGCCGCTCTGCCGACGTCGTTCCCAGCTCCCCCGAGGTCATATCTTCCTTGATCACCAGTCTCTCCGTCATCTCGAAGCCTGCCGACCAGCATTTCGAGCGCACCCCACCGAGCCTACCTCTGTCCGCCGCTCCCGTCTCATACTCTCTTCGCCACGGCAGCTTCGGTGTCGATTACGGCGCCTTCTCCCACACCTCCCTCGAGCAGCTACGTCCCGACGACGTCCCCATCGACGAACTCGCCGCTTCCGCTCCCGTCATCCGCACCGCCAAGCCGCCCTCCGGCTTCTCGCCTCTGACCGCCCCCAAGTCGCCTGCCCGTGACGGCTCCGGCGGTCTCAAGTCTATCCTTCGAAGCTCCTCGCGACCCTCCTCCAAAGGCTCCCTCGGCTCGCGGGACGATGCCCAGAGTATAGGCAATCTCTCAGTAGAACGCGGCTCTGCGCCCACCCCAGAGCTCAGACGCCAGCGATCCTACGACAGCTGGGGCAAGAAGCAGGGAAGGAGTCACCGCGGCTTGATGTACATGAGCTCCAAGGAGCGACTGCGAGAAAAGGAAGAGAAGAAGCGCGCGAGCATCGGCGACAGGAGCTCCAACAGCTTTACCGGCGCCTCACTCAGACCCGACCCATTCCTCGCCGAGACACCAATTAGCGAAGAACCCGTCCTCAGCATGGAATCCCCCACGCGAGACGGCAACCACCACGACATGGCCAGCCCCGGCCGGGCGGATGGCGCTAGTCCGAGACCTATTCCCGCCCGAGATTCGTCCCTCTTCAAGACCGGTACCAATGCCAAGCGCGCATCCACGAGATCCTCACGATCCAAACGAGAGAGCGAAAACGGCACCGCCCATGTTATATACGAAGGAAACGAGCAGGCCTCGTCTCGGGACGCCCCCCGCCGTAAACACCTGTCTCGCCACGCGTCCGAAAACGACCTGGCTAGGATATCGGCCGACGCATCCGGCAGGCTAGCAAGTCGTCCATTGTTCGAGACGAGACACACCGAAGACTTCCGCCTCTCGGGCCCGTTATTTGAGGAAGACGATGTCGAGGACAGCGCTCCTTTCCCTGCCGTCGCTCAGGGCCGTCGCCGTGATGACCAGCCCGCCGACAGGAACATACGGAAATCACTACGAGACAGCTCAGACCTCGGCGAGACCCTCAAGATGAAGCGCAGCAGCTCCAGGCTCAAGCGCCTCTCCGGCCCTCTGAGCCCCAAGGGCGAGGAGTCGCAGGCCAGCTCGCGCAATTCCGCCGCCTCGCCAGACCCGAGAAACAGCATGCCCGCAGGCTACGAGCGTCCGCGCAGCGCCGATTCCATCGACGATGCTGTCGAATCATACCTGTGCTCCCCTCGGCTGTCCCAGAAGATCCGACACCCGCAGACCGGCCGCGTCATTTCCTTCTCCGAAGTGGGCGATGCCGACGGATCTGCCGTCTTCTGCTGCGTCGGCATGGGCTTGACGAGATACATCACGGCCTTTTACGACGAATTAGCCCTGACGCTCAAGCTCCGCCTCATAACCCCCGACAGGCCTGGCGTTGGCGACAGCGAATCATACGCGGATGGAACTGCGACGCCGCTCAGCTGGCCCGACGACGTCTACGCCATCTGCCAGGCCCTCAAGATCACCAAGTTTTCCATCCTCGCCCACTCCGCCGGCGCCATCTACGCGCTTGCCACTGCCCTCCGCATGCCCCAGCACATCAGGGGTAAGATCCATCTGCTGGCCCCGTGGATCCCCCCCTCGCAGATGAACGTGTTCGGCACGTCGGCGGCGCTCCCCCCGACCAACGCGATCCCGACTTCGCAACGCATCCTCAGGGCCCTTCCGACGCCCTTCCTCAAGGCCGCCAACAGCTCTTTCATGTCGGCAACGAGCAGTTCTATCACGAGCTCGCTGCCCAAGACACCCAGGCGCAGCAAACGCAAGTCCACGGCCACGACAGGCCGGGACACCCCGGCCATGTCGAACGGAGGCAAGCGGGACACCACACCCCACATTGACAAGGAAAACCTGGGCCTGGGTTGGTTCAAGGACCGCAACAGCACCGGCGAGGACCTGCTATCGGCCGGACCCGCTCCGACTGCCACAGAGAACATGGACAGGATAAGACCCACCGGCACGGCATCGGCACAGGGCCACTACGACCCTGACACACAGGTCCTGACAGCTGCTGCGGACGCATTGATGGACAAGGAACGTCAAACCATTTACGACAACAGGCTGACGCATGCCATTTGGGAGCTGGCAACGACGGGCGCCAACCCTGCCGTCGACCTGCTGGTCTGCCTGGAGCGCAGACACACCATCGGTTTCCGATACGTAGACATCACGCGGCCGGTCGTGATCCACCACGGCAGCCGCGACACCCGGGTGCCTGTCGACAATGTCAAGTGGCTGGGCAAGACGATGCGGCGCTGCGAGGTGCGAGTCCTCGAGGGCGAGGGCCATGGTCTCATGGCGAGCGCCGGTGTCATGGGCTCGGTGCTGATGGAGATCAGCAAGGAGTGGGACGATTGGTTGCGCGCAACGCACGGCAACAAGAAGGACGGCGATCGTGGTCGGCGAGGCACGAGTGCGCGATAAATCAAGTCTGCTCCGCGAAACCCGGGGACTGGCTGTCCCAGACGTCCGGCAAACTTTTTTTTTTTTTCATTTTCGACCGTTCAGATCTGTGGTGCTTGGAACGATTTGATCTTCTTCGACCGGGTTATGATTTGACCGATATTCTGATTCACATACAAGCCCACACGAGGCGATTTACATAATATTCCAAGACTTCATGTACGATTTGCATGGTATGTTCTTGTACAGCACTGGCGTCGAGCGAGTCTTGAAGGTTATCTGGCAGCGCGGTGGCGCCCTGGGGATGAGCTTCGAAGGGACGAGGCCACGAAAGAACAGGATAGGAGGCAACTGAACCTGGACATGACCTTTTTTTCACATGTAGTATATAGTAGTACAGCACCGGGAACCCTGGCCGTCGATGAGGCGCAGGGCCGGTTAATGTGTTAATACGATCTCCTTTGTGGACGCGACTTGTCCCCGGCTTTCGAGGCACTCCAAGTGAAGATCGTTAAAGTCTGATCTGCGGATCTTCAAGACCACCAGAGACAAGTCCGTAGTGGCGTGCCCCATTCTTTGTTTTCTGTCGTGTTGTAGATGTCTGTCCTTGCGATCATCACCAGTATACCCAACATTGATTGCCTCGATTTATGGTATTATTATAGTCACCCTCGACAGAACGAATTCGGTTTCAGAGCGCCTGGTCTCACGTCTCCCCAACTCCTCAGTTAGGCAGAGAGAGGCCGCCTCTCAAGATCTAGGTGCACCCCAGTGGGTATCATCGTCCAGGGGTTACGTCCCCCCTTGCCAGAGGAAAGGGGCAGGGTTGCACAGCATCCACCTCACCCTGCGTATACCACTTTGGAGCCCTGTCGTGTATACAATGGCGTGATGGCGGAGTGGTTAACGCGGCAGACTCGAAATCTGTTTCCTTCGGGAGCGCATGTTCAAATCATGCTCACGTCGTATTGTTTTTGCATTTTTGCTGCAGTTTTCCATGTACGGCTCTGCATGATGTGTATCACGCACGATTGGTGTCGCTGGTGCGTTTCTGTGGCGTCCACCAACAATGGATGGCGCTGGCTGCATGGCCCAATAAGATCCGACTTCCAGCCCTACGTGGCTTTTGGTCTGTGCCCTGGGTGTGGCTTGTTGGACGCCCATCCATCACCAGGCACCGACGTCATCGCCTCTCGATGAAAAGAGAGTACGGATAAGTGAGCAATATGTGTCTTTCAGTTCAGCATCGAACCTCTTTGACGATGCGGAAGACAGGGTTTCAGGGTGTGATCTAGCGACGGGATAAGAAATGGGCGACAACTGTCCATAGTCTCAATGATAACTTCCCGGGCATCAAGTGAAGCAAGCTGTCGTAAAACGGTACTAAACTGGCCTTCACTGCTGCCCCAACTCAAGGGACATGATGGTTTCCATACTGACGAGGCTCACTAACAGATCATGAATTTGCGATTCTTCGTACGAAAACATCCGTATACATCAACAGCGCTGAGTTGTGTTAGTTGTCCACAGCAGCATGGACGCACACACACTCCATGGCACGCATACGTCATAGCTACTAACACGCGCTTGGTCGTTGATTACCTGCTTGCCTGCCACTCCCCCAGCCTTCAACGACCTGGACTCAGCCCTATCGCAACGGCTAACGTCCAGTCGTGTAAATACTCAACTGCCGCAGTTCAGCAGTGATAAGTTTCTCCACCACACATTTGTCCTGTCTCGCCGATTACTGGACATCGCCAACTGGAAACGACGACTCGCAAAACTCGTCTACCACCATCGCGACAAGAAAACCTCCAAGATGGACATACTACTCTCACTCCCCATCGTCTCTTACTTCCTCGCGCCGGCCATGACTTCGTGGACCACCTCTCTCAACCTGCTCTTCTTCTACATGACCTGGACAACCCTCGTCCTCTCCCATGGACCACTCAAGGTTGAGCTTCTCGGCACGCTCGCCTTGCGCGTCTTCCTCTGGCTCATTCCCTCCCTACTCTTCCTGCTCTTCGACTGTCTTCTCCCGTCCCTCGCGGAAGCTATCAAAACGGCCGGCCCCGCAGCCCTCCCGCCGACTCACGGGCCGACGCTCATCAAAACCCTGCTTCTCGGGCTCGTCAACGTCGCCCTCTCTGCCGGCCTTGAAGGCGGCGTCAGCCTCGCCTGGGCCAGCTACTTCCACGAGCCCCTCTTCAAAGCATCTACAGCTCTTCCCCTGCCCTTCCAGCTGGTGAAGCACATTGCCTTCCTCATCGCCGCCCGCGAGGTGCTCACCTTCTACATTCACACCCGCATCCTCCACAGCCGTGGCCACCGCTTCACGAGCACCCGCATCGGCAAACTTCACACCTCCTTCGCCCATGCACGCGCCGCGCCCCCGTTCTCGCTCATGCTCTTCGCCGACCACCCTATTCCGTTTCTTCTCCACCGCATCGTCCCCATCTTCGTCCCCGCGCTGGTCCTTCGCCCGCACCTCCTCACCTACTTCCTGTTCGTCGGCTTCTGCACCGCGGAGGAGACGCTTGCCATGTCCGGGTACAGCATTGTCCCCGGCATCGTCATGGGCGGTATCACGCGCCGCACGGCAATCCACTACGCAGGCAAGGGCAGCGGGAACTACGGCGCCTGGGGCGTCATGGATTGGGCCCACGGTACGAGCTGTGGACAGGACGTCATTGATGACATGCGCGCTGAAGCAGAGAAGCACCGTGTCAAAGAGCGTGGAGAGAGGGCAGCAAGCAGCGGCGCCAACTTCTTGCAGGACAGTGTCCAGGAGCTGAAGAAGGGCCGGTCGGGAGGTCGCAAGGGGAAGAAGAAGAGCAGCGAGTGAGCATGACGTCCGTCTTCCTTGCGTTTCTTCTCCCACGGCGGCGTTCTGTCTTGGATGGTTTGGTATTTTTTCAGCTCAATGTTAAAATGACTTGCTTCTTTCTTGTATGTCTCGAGGATACCCCAAATAGCCAACGCGTCTAAGTATATGTATGCCCAAAATCAAACGAAATGTGAGGTGTTCGTGACCATCCGTATGTTCGACGCCCCTCTACCAGTGCGCCCAGAGGCTGCTCGGAGGCGCCCCAAGCCCGAGTGTACAAAAGACAAAGCCATTGCTTCTATGCCCAATTGTTCTTCTTCTTGAACCATCGGAGCGTCTCGAGGCCCGACTGCACCCGCATGCCCAGCCTCGCGTCGAAGACGAAAGCCTCCCACGCCACGACCTTGTCGAGCCACTCTTGGCACTCGTCCGTCTTCTTCTTGCGGTACTCCTTCACCAGGGCGGCTTGGGCCTCGGAATCCGTGGGCTCGTCTGCTGCCGCCTTGCGCAACTCTGGCTTGCAAGCCTCACACCAGGCGATCGCGCTCATCTCGTAGTGCGCCATGGGCATGGGATACTCGTCCTTCGTGGGACCCTTGAAGGCCGCTCTGTGATGCTCTTGTCAGTGACATTACTTCCCGTGAACGACGTGCAGTCTCGGTCTTACCTGTCGGCGTTCAAAACCTCGTTTTGGAGGATCTCTCTTCCCTCCTCAAACCGCCCGAGTGAGCGGTAGACGGCGGCCAAGCACACGGACCGAATGGACGCCTCGTCGGGCGTCTTCTTGATCTTTTCCACCGCCTCGGCCGGCGCCGTGCACCGCTCCCACTCCAGGCTCTTGATCGACTTGACGAGCTCCTCGTCGTTCATCCTCTTGGTGCCGTTCCACAGGTTGACCATCTCCTGCGCGGGGCTGACGGCCACGGCGTCCGCCAGGTCGATCTTGAACTCCTTGGCTCGCTCCTCCCACTTCTGCACCTTGCGGGTGATGAAGACGTCGAACGGCAGCTGGCGCGCCATGAACTTCTTCCGCCCGGCCACCGTCGGCGCCTTGCGGAACAGCTCCTCGGCCTTCTTCTTCCGCCTCCGCACCTCGTCCTCGTCCTTCTTCTCGGCGTGGACCGCGTCGCGGTACAGCTCCAGCTCGGCGCACCCGGCCATGTAGTAGTACAGCGTGTGGCTCCAGTCGTTTAGCTCCAGGCACCGCAGGAACGTCTTCTGCATCAGCTCCCAGTCCTGGTACGACATGGCCGCCAGCGCCAGCTCGAAGCTGTTGAGCGCCGTCACCTGCCGCATCCTGGACGCCGGCCCCGTCGTCAGAAGCTGGATCGCGTCGGCCAGGCGCCGCTGCTGCGCCACGACCCTCGCCTCCTCGACGCGCCAGAGGCGGGAGTCGGGGTATCGAGACCGCATGGATGCCAGCAGCGCCTCGCACTTCTGGGCCGGGTACCCGACGAGCTCGGCGTCGGCGTCGAAATCCTGCTCCGCGGGGACGATGTCGGCCTGGCCCATCAATCCGTTGTAGTATCCCAGGAGGATGAGACCAGCCACGGCGCCGTTGAGGTTATCAAACTGCGTGCTCCTCCACAGCATCCTGACGCCGCGCTCGCGGTCGCCCCTGAAGCCCACGACGTAAAGCAGACGGGAGAAGGCCGGGGGCACCATGCTGAGCATGAACAGAAGCATGCCGAAGCACATGTTGGCGCCGCTGTGGATGAAGACGTCGACGGGGTTCGTGAAGACGCCCGAGTCCGAGTCCGAGTCGTCCGCCATCTGGGAGGAGACCTGCAGGGGCTCCAGCTTCGCATCACCGCCCTCCGGCGTGGATGTCCCGGAGTCCAGGTTGAGGCCGGCCATCTCCTGGGCCGGGGCCTGCGTCGCCGATCCGTTCGCCTTCTTCTCCGCGTCGGGCGTCTCGGCACCCGCCTTGGGCACCTCCTTCGCATCCACGAACTCGAGGTCGCTGTCCGCGTTGCGGTCCAGGTCGGCAAACTCGTCGTCGTCGAAGCTGCCGGGCATCTTGTCTTCGCTCGTGCGCGATCGCATCGGCGGGGGGTCGGCCTTGGCTCCCTTGTCCAGTGCCTTGGCCTCCTGCAGCATGATGCCGTCGAGGGTGACGAAGGCCTTGCGCAGCTTGTAGAAGCCCTTGATGGCCTCCGTCAGGCTCTCGTGCAGCACGGCGACGACGGCGGCCATGAGCTGGGACTCGGCGTGGATGAGCAGGAACTCGGTGCCCGGCGCGTAGATCCTGCTGCTGGACGAGTCGGACCCTTCGCGTTCGGCCTTCTTGTAGTCCGCCCAGGCCTTGGCTTCGGTCTCGGCCAGGCGTTTCGAGGCCTCGTTCATGACGTCCTTTTCGAAGCCGAGGACGGAGCGCAGGAAAGTAGTCATGGAGAGGCCCAGCTGGTGGAAGGCCGAGTCGCCCTTGCGCAGGCGCTCCTCGGCGCCGTCGATGTCGTCATTCATGATGAAGGCGGCGGCGACCATGGCCTCTTCGATATCGGCCATCTCCCTGGCGGACAGATTGACCTGCGAACCCGCAGGGCTCGCATTGCTGCTCACCTTGCCCGCCGAGGAGCGGAACCACGAGCCGAACCTACTCATCTTGCCGGTGGTGGTGTTGAGAATAAACTGGCAATGTGCGGTGAGTGTATCACGAAAAAGCGTCAAAAATGGCGCCCCCTAATTTTTTTTCACTCTCCCCTCCGTCGAGTCGGAACCTCGGGAGTTGCTTGGAAACTGGAAACACTCCGGCGACTCGACTCGACTCGCTGACTGAAGAACACAAGAGAAGAGCCGTGGACCCCACGGAACGGAATCTGGCGCTGAAACACGGGTTCAGAGTCCGAATCTGAGCTGCCGATTGGGGAGAGGAGAATGACGTCTCTCCCAGTAAACCGCTGGTGGAGGACCGAACTCCGGACTTGTGGCGAACAGCGCAGCGGGTGGGAATTAAATATGGGACAAGTTGCGAGAAAATGGCTCTCGGTGCAGCCAGACTGCTGAGTGACCGCCTTAAAGAGTTGGGGAAGCGAAAGCCGAAAACGGCATCCGATCGAGCTTGCGACACCCCCGGAGCCTCTTCCTCGTCGATACCTTGCTTATGACGCAGTGACGTTCAAGTAATGCCGGGTCGACGTTCTCGGTATTACAGAGAAGTGCAGAATAGGCCTGTAAGAGCGTACGCGGTGATGTGAATCAGAGGAACCGCGGCTACTGTTGGTGGAGGAAGTCAGAAGTTAGCACCGAGAAGGCGAGAACAGGACAGTTTAAGAAGGAAAGCAGTGAGATGAGACGTGGAACGGCCAGGCCAGGTGAAGTAGACGTAGTTACCTAGACAGACAGGTCGATGTAAAAATGCGCGAGGTAAGACAGGGTAAGCCTCGACGAATAAGCACCAGGTGAACAGGTGAGGGGCGCACGCACGTAGGGATTGCTTGGGTCGAAGAATAGACGCGGCGCCGGATCAGGCAACCTTTTCTTTTTCAACGGTCGCTCGCCGGCTCAGATATGATGAAGATGGACGTATGTAGGAAGGGAACGAGTGGTTGGCGAGAATGGACGACGTATGTACACCTCACCACGCAGAAGCTCTTATGCGAATACACGTATTCGGGGCCCAGGGCATGAAGTAGCCAACAAGTCGAGGAAAGTCTAGCTGTGGCGCGGGGCACACGGGAGGGAACTCCAGGCGGGGACGACGAGTCGAGCTAACAACGAACAGGGGGCTCGGATGGGTGGCTAGGAGCTGGCCGTGGGGGAGCTAAGGGCCATTCGTTCATGCGCCAGAGTCCGCCGGTCGAAGAATACTGGGGGGAAGGGAGGGAGGGAATCAGTGATGTGATGTGATGAGGGGGGGGTGGGATGGGGACTCTGCGAGAGAGGCAGAGAGACGAGGCGAATGGGCAAGAGATACAAGATCATGGAGAGTAGTCAGACTGGGGGTTGTCACTCTGCATCGCGGCGCAGTTGCAGAGTCTATGAACGATCAGTCTCCATGTTGAGTACTATATATTGAAAGTGGAGGCAGGTTTGCCAATTTGTATCCCATCAGTACTGCGTATATCGATCCCGCGGAAGGAGACAACAATAGACCGGAGTTATTGGGTAGAACTTGGCCGTTCACCCGGCCCAATACTTCCTCCAGGATCTAGAGTGTCGATGGAAATTACGAAGATTGCAGCAATAGCGTCTCCCGGCTCGTGACCGAGGGTTCCGCTCCCGCTTCCGCATTCGCTCTCGAACTGCTCCAGCCTGGGTACATAATCACGTTCAAGAGCCAAGGCACTGCGGCCGGTGGGGGTTGCCCGGGTCTATCGGGTGTATCGGCTGCTCTGAATCCCCGAGAGGCACCGGGTAGGTAGGTAGGACCTAAGCCCGCCCCCCAACTCGCTGGAATCCGCTCCGTCGAATCGAGGAGCTTATTACCGTGGCTTGGCTTGCGTGGACTGGCCTGGCTGGGACGCAGGCATGAGGGTGCCGGCGCCGTCACTGGCCAAGAGATCATCCGCTAGCCCTGCGAGTCGCAGCTCCGTTGGTCTTCCATCATCCGGATACGCAGAGCCGTGCGTGGCCCATGAACCAAGCTTCCACATGTCTCTCTCCTGACCCCTAAGCTCAACTGATGGAGTAAGCGAGGGATGTAGGCCAGCGATCCTCAACGAGATCAAGGTAAAGCAGGGGGAAGCCAAGAATTACAAGAAGTTGGCAGCACCATCTCTAAAATAAAAGGGCAGCCAACATAGGTAGGTACTGTGAGGCAGTTGGGGCTGCATGATGTGCCCGGCCGGTCGTTCCTTGTGTCAGCCGCCTTCTTTGGCAGGTCGCGTGCCCAGTCCCCGTATGAAGCAGCAGTCGAATTCGGTTTTGGTGGACGAACGGATCTGTCTTTCCCCCTTACCTAGTTTGACCCCAAACCTTGCGCACGAACGAACGCCGTGCCCGTCCCAACTCTCGCATGACAGATGGCACACGGCCTGGTGAGAAAAGGAGGCATCGAGATGTCTCGGTGCTTGCTTGTCTACGAGTGGCTGGCGTCGTGCCAGGCCTTTGGTTGCCCTGCTGCTACTGTTGCTGTGGCTGCCCGTAGGGTATCAGTCAGATAGTGGCTGACTGTCTTGAGGCTGAGAATGCAATCGAAGGAGAGTAGCATCTGGGTCTTGCCAGGGGGGCTGGAAAGAATCATCTCCATTGACTCCCACCAGGCCCTGAGTGGGCAACTGTTGGCGGGGAGTGACTCAACATCCCAGGTGTTGGTCCATGTTGGGTTTCTGTCTTGCTTGCCTTTATTGAGCAGTCGGAGTTGAAACGAATTCAATCTTACAGAAATGGTTCAAATTTAGCTGGCCGTACGGAGTAGAAAAGAATATGACCAAAAGTTGCCCTAAAAACGATCATCTTTCTAATAGTGATCAATTGCGATCCGTCTGAATTTTCCAGAAGACATTGGTCTCTGAAAGTGAGTGGTCACCCACGGTTTCAGCGACACTGGCTGTGCTGTGGTGCCTCACTGTCTGCCGCTGCCACTCCACTACCGCTGTTGCCTGCAGGTCCCCGGCCTCCTTATTCAGCGCTCCTCTGGTGGCCGGCCAGTACCTAGGTAGTCACTACTGGCGTCACACATTCACAGCCAACACCAGGCTTGGCCTACCTACAAAGGAATCAGATCCAGTGTACCTATTCTGACCTCACCCCCCACCTTAAAAGCAGCTACCCCGCCATTGTCACAACGCACCGCACCTCAGCTTACCACTTCCTGCCGACAAACACCCATCACCAACATACCGACTCTGGCTATCTAGCTGCTTGCTTGCTTCATCGACCGTTTGTTCTTTTCCTCCTGCCCCTCTCTGCGAGCCAGATTGAGCGACACCCTGCATTTCGTCATACCACCAACAGCTTCCTCGCTTTCCACACTCGAGTAGCTCCGTCCTCAGCTCCCTCGTCTAGCAAACACCTGCCTCCGACATCTACACTCTGACATCGTCGCCTCGTCCATCTTCAACATGTCCAGCAAGAGAATCGCCAAGGTAATCTATCCCGTCCCAGCTTCCTCTTGTCACCGCTGACCAAGTCTCGCCTCCCAGGAGCTGACCGAGGTCACTTCCTCCCCGCCTCCCGGCATGTCCATCTCCCTCGCCCGCGACGACAACCTCCACACCTGGCACGTCTCTCTCCAGGGCCCCGAGAACACCCCGTACGCGGGCGGCGTCTTCGGCGTCATCGTCGAGCTGCCCAAGGACTACCCCTTCAAGGCCCCCGTCGTCAAGTTCGCCACCCGCATCTACCACCCCAACATCACAAACGACTCCCTCGGCAACATCTGCATGGGCATGCTTAAGCCCGAGAACTGGAAGCCCGCCACCAAGCTTGCCGCCGTCCTCGAGGCCGTCCGCTCCCTCCTCGTCGAGCCCCAGCCCGACGACCCCCTCGAGACCCGCATCGCCGAGGAGTACAAGAACAACCGCCGCGAGTTCGAGAAGCAGGCCAAGGTCTACGTTGGCCGCTACGCCAAGGGCCCTGCCAACTTTTCTAACCCGCCCGAGGCCAAGTGAGCGAGTGCTGTCTGCGCCACGCACACGACAACGGCACCGACACGAAACACAACGGGTGGGAGACACCACAAAAAACGCATGGGGAACACGGATGGGTTTCGGTTGCGGTACCGTTGGTAGTGACCAGATGGCCTTCGTCATCCGGGGGGCTGGAGATCGGCGTGGGATAATTACATCAGTTACAAAATAATGGCGTTCAGAATGGAAAGCATCGGCGGCGTTTGGGGGACAGGAACTTGGCTTTCACGGCTCGACAACTTGGATGGCCAATCCCTTCGCTTCGGCAGTCGAGCGGGTTCATGGGTCAGATTTGATTTTGAGACAGGGTAGCACACATTCAAACATCCACCATATACACACGTATTGCCTAGCGGTTCTGGAGGAGCGGGCGTCAGTCTCTGCAGAAAGCTAGATGTTCAGATTGCCGCAACAGCCCCCAAACAGAGATTTGGACTTGATTCACGTAGCCTGCCGTGTTCTTTACCAAGCACGTCTCTCACTTGCAAGCGCTTCCAGTGAATTTCTGATTCTTATTCTGGTACAAAGGGTACAAAGAAAACTTGAGTCTTTGTGGGCGCCGCCTCGGCACCACGTGTGTGGTAAGTAGAGCTACGTACGACAGAGTTGCTTGTTCCAGTCAGGCAATCTTGCTACATCTGCTCTATGCTTTAGTCCAATATGCCAGGGACTCGGTGGCACCCTTGTCTAAGATGATACCCGTTTTTCGCTTGCCGGTTGTGCTGCGTGCCATGTAGTCATTACCATTAAATGCAATTCCGCCCCAAAACGCCGTTGCTCAATGATGCATGCATGCAGCCTCCGCTTCTATGCGCTGGAATCACATCGCCTCTGTCGATCTCCCCAGCTTCCTCCGCCCGAAGAGCGTGCCTTTCCTGCGGACCTCGCCTTCGGCTTCGGTAGCATTCGCGCTGTCAACAGCCCCCGCATACGTCGCGGCTCTTTTTTGCTCCATCTGCACCTTGTCGCGTCGTTCTTGCCGCTGAGCATCGATCGTATCCTGGCTGATGTGGCCGAATCCGTTGCGGCGCTTAAAAGTGGCTTCCATGAGCCCGTTTGCGTCCAATAACCGGCGAGGCATTGCCTGAACGATGGAGAACATTTCCATCGGATCCGACACGGCCCGAACCTCGGCCTCGCCTAGCTTGAAGATGGCCAGTGCGATGCGGAAGAGCGTCTTGGATCCTTCGTAGAAAAATACGTCCCACACGCGGAGCGTGCTCTCGATAGGCAGCGTTCCGATGAAGCAGCTCATGAACCAAGCCGTCATACAAAGTGTAATGGGCGGTAGGCGGTTCGATGAAATACTGGGCTGGTTCTTTCTTCTTGTCCTCGGCTTCTTCACTGGCTTTGTTGGAGGCCGCACCGCGTTGGGGTCGCCTTCCAGGTCATCGCCGATTTTGGCCCAAACAGCAGGCATGGACTCTCTGATGGCATTCATCAGAACGCCGAGGTCCACCTTGGATCCCTCGAGGCTCATCTCGTGGGTGCCAGGTAGATAGAGTCGGGTGATGACGTTCAATAGCCAGAAACACTGCTCTTCCGAATCCATGAACAGGAGCAGCAGGCCGGCAAGAAAGTTGAGGCTCTGGCAGTACCCAATCCGAGGGTTGTAGATCGCAAATGCTCGCAGGACCCGTCGCAGAGAGGATATGATCGCCGGCTCATCTTTTTCGCCGGTCTCTTTCTCGTCCGCCTCCGAATTCTCGTTTCTCCTTTGGGGCTCCGTGTTTGGCTTCGACGCCATGCTAGCCGGCTTGAATCTGATGTTATCCGGAAATGTTCGGTGCAGATCTCGCTCAATGGCCTCCACGTCTACATCCTTGGCCTTCTTCTGCAAAAGCTGATCGTACAAGCCAGAGTGCTTTGCCAAAATGGCAGGACCACCAGCGTAGTAGAACCAGGCGGCTCCTCTCCACTCAGGGGGGATTCCTTTGCGGACAAATCGTTTCGCTTTTGCACTGTGAGGAGGGAAACGCTGGGGGCGGTCAGTCATGAGACCATTCTCTCTCAAAAACACTGTCCACTTCTTGCGCCTCCTGTCCAGATACTGGGAGTACCCCTTGTCCCAGGCGTCGTACTGCGCCCTGGAGATGTACTGGTTGGCCTTCTTGAACCCGTACCGATCGCGGGACCCAGGCTCCTCAATCTCTTCTGGCTCGACAGCAGTCTGCACAGACGATGTTGTCGGGCTGGACAGCTGTGGGGATGGCGAGTCTTTTTGAAGTGACTTGGCCGAATCTCTCTTCTCCTTTTCTTCCTTCTCGTCTTTTTCTTCGTCCTCGTCGTCATCTTCTTCCTCCTTCTGGTCGTAGTCGAGGAGACCGGCTTCTTTCGGTAGAGACGAGGCGTATCCGGGTACGCTGAACATGGCCGCCGAATCGCGTACGACAGTGTCGGGTGCCGGGACGGCCAAGGAGTTCGCGGGCATTGTCAGTGGTTCACTGAGGACCTCCAACATTCTCGTGTTCCGCTTGTTAATCTCGGACGCCGGTACCGGTCGATCGTCGTTGTCCTCGGGGCCTGAGTCTTGGAAGCCCTTCTCGTACATGCCCATCACGTCGTCGACACTAAGCTCCTCGCCGTTAGCGTACAGAGATGGGACCGAGCTGTTCTTGGTGAGAACACTGCTTCTTTCCGTCACGTACGTGCCCTGCGCGCTCGAAGAAGTCATTTGAGACCGGTAACTAGACCTCATCTCGTCACCACTCATCCATGGCGCCTCCCGCGCGTAGCTAGACAAGCCTGAGCCCGAGCTCTCGGATCGACCGTACGCCAACGGAGGACGGGCGAGACTCGACGGGGGTGGAGCGCTCCGGAGCCGGGAAGGGGCGCGGGGTTCGTAGTGCTCGTTGCCGGCGGGCATCGACGCGAATGTCGAGGCAGACCTGGCCGAGGAGCCGGACTGGCCTCGCGGGCGCGGCCAAGCATGATGGTGCGAAGCGGAATCGG
This sequence comes from Colletotrichum brevisporum, assembly GCA_030770045.1. Classification (NCBI taxonomy): domain Eukaryota; kingdom Fungi; phylum Ascomycota; class Sordariomycetes; order Glomerellales; family Glomerellaceae; genus Colletotrichum; species Colletotrichum brevisporum. Next base: position 7,859,727 of record JAUGSI010000001.1, on the reverse strand, counting down.
AGCGCGGCTCCGAGGGCGAGTAATTAGCTGGCCGCGGATGGTAGGAATCCTGCGCGGGCTGCTTGATGCTGGGCCTTCTCGGGCGGGAGAAGTTGTCGACCTGCATCGTGTCTATCGAGGATCGATCGTCGTCGTCGTAGGGCACGGGAGATCTTATCGATCGAGCGAGGGATCTACTGGTCCATTCGTCTGCGCTCAAGTCGCCTTCTTCTTCGTAACCATGGCTGGAGCCGGGGGAGGGCGAGGCAAATCGATGGTCTGAGGGGTATGGGCGGGCAGATTGAAAAGCAGTACGCCTGGGCGAATGCGGCTGGACCAGGGAGCTGATGGAGTTTTGTTGCCTCGCGAAGTGGCCGGAACTATTTGCGAGCGAGTCCCAGCGCGGAGGAGAAGTGGGCAAGGGATGTGCCCGCGGTGGTGGGGTGTTGGCGGTTGGATAGTCAACCTCGGGACGCTCTGGAACGTCAGAAGCTGGGACGGGTTTCGGATGGGACCGCCTCGAAGCATAAATACCGAACTGGCGATGCTGCTTCATGCTTGTCTGACGATGGAGGGTAGGGTCTTGTTGGTCAGCCATGGCTTCCGAGGCGACCTGGGCGTCGGGTCGACCAGAGTCCGCTGCCACGGCCGTGAGGGTCATGTTGGCGGAATGCCCCCCGCCGTTATATGGCAGCGGCGGGAGGTGCTACAGGGCAATTGGCCAGGGGAAAAGAATGTCGAGCTGGCAATGGCTGTTTTTCTTCTGCCGTGAATCTTCTTTTCGTTCGCCCTTCGTTCTAGCGGGCGGACCAATAGGTGGCAGTGGAAGGTTGGGGTGGGTGGGTGTTGCAACGGGTAGTGCAGTCAGGTAACGGTGTTGGTGGTGGTGGTGGTGCACGTTGGCTGTGGTACGGCAGGCAAAGTCAGGGACAGTGGCATTGCGGCACATGCATGAACCTTGCGTCTGGCAGCAACGCTCAGGAATAGTCTCAACAACGAGAAATCGGTATTGGTCGGGCGGGGCGGGCTTGGATGGGTGATCGCTGTTAGCAGCCGGGATATAGCGTGTTGAAGAATTGTCGGTGCGAAAGGTGGTGCAAAGTAGGTAGGGATGACAATCAAGTCAGCGGCGTCGAGAAAGAGGCGGCGGCGGCGGGCGGCAGGCTTCCACAGAGACGCAGGGCGTGAGGCGAGACGAGGTGATACCTCGAGGACGGTTCATGCGCATGCAGGCTGGGGGTCCAAGGTAAGGGGGAAAGTTGGAAGTGGAGGATCGACCAGCAGCAGCTGAGTCAATGAACGGCGCCTTGAGTCGAATGGCAGGTCGGGGTGGGAGAGATGCGAAACAATGGACGCAGAAAGTCGGGGTCGGGGAAAACGGCCCAGACAAGATGCTAAGACGCAGGAGGGGTTCGTTGTCGTCGGCAAGATGAGGAGAAGCACAAGCCGTGGTGTTGTATTATTATGGCGCGTGTGCCGTGCGGGAATGTGTGGTGGTATCGGGACGTTATCGTTTCGTGGGAGGTGGTACCTTGAAGAGGTAGTTTTGCTGAGGCAGAGCGAGAAAGGCACGGCAAGATAGCTGGCCCGGTAAGTGGATGCTCTCGTCTCTCGTCTGTCGTTGCGAATGGCAGTCGGAGGTCGGGGGTTTGGGGGTTGTATCCTGATTTTTGGGGGACGGATGCCTGCTGTCGCAGATGAAGATGCTAAAACTGAAGCGAGCGTTTGGACCCAGACCGGGGCGGCGTCATTGGCTCAAGCCTGGAGCGAGAAAACAACGACGAGGGCGAAGAAGGAATGAGCTGCAAAAAGACTGGTGAAAGGTTCGACGAATGAAGACGGTATTATTCGTGGAGAGTTCCAAAGCGGCCTTGTCTTTTTTGTTTTTGCGCTGCTTTGAGGGTCGTACGGGGCATTTGTGGCGTCGCCAAGGACCTGGTGTCTCGGAGACGCAAAAAGAGTGATTGACTCGCGCGTCCGGTTCTGGGGGCGAAGGTGCCACGAGGTAAAAGGAACGACGGACGCGGTCGGATGGTACTGGCAGGACTGATTGGCCGCCGGTCTGTTCTGGCTCTGACTCTGGCCCTGGACGCTCAACTGTCTGTCGTGGACGCTTCGTGTATCCGAGGACCGTAGGGCGGTGGTGCAAGGCAAGTCGGAGAGACGCCGGCTGCAGATTTGAGAGCTGGTTCGGCGGATCGGGTAGGGTCGAATCGTATGTGGGTGTCCGTATCCGTAGTTGATTAAGCAAAGAGTGTGTTGGTATAGGCCGGTAGTCGGCTCGCAGAGTGTCGAAACGGAGGAAAGAAGAAGAAAAGAAAACCAGGCGGCGTGGTATCCGGAAAGGAGGCGGCAAAGACAGGCAGAAGAAGGAGCGGAAGGAAAAAAAAAGACGATTGATTACTCGTTCCCGCTCGGGTGGATTGGCCACGAGATTGGACCTGAGGCGAGGTAAAGTCCGACAAAAAGATGAATTAAAGCCCGGAAGGGACGTCTCAGCACCAACCTACACCTAGTACCCAGGTACCCCTATCGTGGGCAAATACCAAGGTAAGGTATCCGTAGGTAGACAAACAAAAAAGGGAAGGAACGTGTAGGGAGAAGGAGCCTCCGAGAATGACGATTGGAAGGAAGGAAGGAACGAAGGAAAGGAAGCGGCAGCATCCAACGAAACACAACGATGCCACCAGTGCAGATTGCAGATCAGGTAGGGAGGTAGGTACAACTGCAGCTGCCGTGTAAGATGCAGGCACAAGTGCAAGTGCAGGTGCAGGTGCAGGTGCAGGTTCAGGCGCAAGATGCAAGTGCAAGTCGCTGGTGAGCGAGATTGACTACCTAATACTACCCAGGTGGTCGATTGCACTAATACCGTATTATTGTATTCATATTGTATTGCACGGGATGATCCTCCGTATTTCTTCTCCTTTCCGAATGTCCTGGGGTTAATAAGGACATGCCCGAAGAACGGACCAGGCGAGACGGCGGATGCCCGGGGGGAGGAGGAGAGCTCCCTCACACCGCTGGACTGAGCATGGCCATGACCAGTGCGAGGCCAATTCCGAATCCCAACCGCCAGGACCAAGACCAAGACCAACATGGCCTCGGAGGGAGCAATAGATTGATTAAACGGTGAGAGTCAAGAGTCAGGCGCAGGCGCAGGCGGCGTTTGAGTCCATCTCCTTTCCACCTCCCGAGTCCCGAGTCCTGGGTTGGATATGCTCTGCTCTGCCCTGCCCTACCCTGCCCTTGGGGTTCTCTCCTGTGACTTTTTTCACTCTTTCTCCATGCCATCAGGTCCGTTGCCTGTCCACCGCTGAGGGAGAGAATGACGATGGAGGAAAATTTTTGACCTGGGGGACAATTAATACGATTCAACAGCTCCATCCACTCCTGAGGTAGGTGCTACCAGTAATACCTGTGGGTAGGTAGCAAGGTGCCATCCTTCCCCGCAATCTTTCATCAATCACCTCTCACACGCGGTCAATGCCCGGTCAGGTCGGTCAGCGAGGTACCTAAGTAAGTAGCGAAGCAATCCATTGCTTCGTTATTAGAACTACTACTATGTAAGAGGTAGGTACCTGGGTATGGAGGTACTACTGTGGTAAGTAGGTATCTGATAGTGGTGGTACTAGTACTACGCCATAGGTATGTCATATGTGCCTTCCTGGTCGGTTCCCCGTTTCTTCCTTCTCGAAGCAAATTCCGTCAACTCGGAAGGCGGTAGTGCATCTCTCGCCGAGGCGGTACCAGCGTCCAATGCATGGGATGGACTCGGGAATAGGTACCTCGTCCTCCAGTACGCTGGGCCGGCTGGTACCGAGGATTGGACGGCGGACCAAGTACCGTCCGATGTTTCGAGGTTCCCGGCTGTCCACTTTACCGCATTCCTTGCTTCGCCTTCCCTTGCACCTTCCCTTGCACCTTGAGCACCAAGCCCAATAATTCGGTTCCGTGACGGGAGCGTCATTCTATTCTACAGAGTAGGTACTATGGAAACCATTGCTGTTCGATGAGAAAAACGCCTTGACCTCCTGTTTCCGCATCTCCCTCGCACGCAGCACCACCTGAGTGATGCACTGCTCCAAGTGATGCAGGTGCAGGGGAGAGAAATGCAATCAGGAACATGGACGGGACGGTGGGCTGCGAGCCTCGAGCCTCGAGCCTCGAGCCTCGAGGTTGAGCTCGAGCCCGCCGTGTGCGCATGCGCCCCTTCTCGGCAAGGGGACTCTACTCTGCACGATCGGATGCAGTGTAGATGTAGGTCACGATTGATAACGGCCACCGCGACGCGACGTACTGGCAGCAAACGCAGGTCACTTCTGCGGGAATACTCCGTACTCCATGGTACTAGTAGTGGCAGACTGCAGTGATGGCAGGCAACACCTTCCCGGACAACCGTCTGCAGGGGACCGGGGGAAGACACAGGGAGGTCCCTGTGCAGGGGCTGCAGGGTTACAGGGGGTTTGTACCTGACGGCGCTGGCCAACGGCGGCCAACAGGCTGGACGGGCAGGCAGCGGCGCAGTGGGGTGCCGGGTGCCGGGGCCCTGCCAAAGACCTGGACGGGCTGGAAGTTGAAGTTGAGAGGGTTTGCTAGCGCGTCGGGTGCCTGACGCTATTCCCAAACTAGAAGTCATCATCCTCTGCCCAATCACCTTGCAATTTCCCGGGAAAGAGCCCCGATTCCGATCCTGACTGGACGAGTGGACGAGCCCCATCCCCATCACCATGGTGCCTCCCCTTTCGGCAGGACCCAGAGAAAATCTGCTCGTCCTCCGTCACGAATTTCCTCTTCGTGATCCGTCTCGACGCTCGATATTTGCCTTTTCTGAGTTCCCTCTACTCCGTAGAGCGACTGGGGCAAGTCGTTTCTTTTTCCTGTCATGACATGACCTTATTCAGACTGTTCCCCCACCCATTCGATTGGATCGGCCCCTTTCTTGCTGGCCGCCCATGCCGGGCTTTCAGCTCTTCGCTCGTGGTCTGCACCTCCAATGACGGGAGGGACGCTTCCAATTTGACCTGGAACAGAGCTCTTCCTGCCGGTCTTGCTTTCTCTCGTTCGTCCAGTCTCGACTGCCGCTCGTCTGCTCGCTCACATGGGTTGCCTCTTTGCTGTTTGCCTCCTACCATCTATCTTTCCTTTCGTGCTGGCGCGGAACAAGACATCAATAGGGCGGAGCCTCACCTCACCTCAGCGCCCATACAATGTAGCAGGACCAGCGGATGCCAATCTCGTGGCTCTCATGCACCTCGGTGTCGGCGGCATGCATCATCCCGTCTGCGTCACCAGACGCCGCAGAGCAATCTCGAGCACCGAATGCCCTGGGCCTGGGGATTGGGGACCTCTGTTGGATGTTGGATGTTGATTACGTCAGCTATCCAAGTCTTGTGGTGCTGACCCTCATCAAGTTAGGAATCCGCAAGAGTCTCCGGTCAACCTGGAGATTTGGGCCTGGCCTTGGAAAGGTCCGAGTTGGTCTTGTCCGGTCCTCCGAGCAAAAAAAAAAAAAAGTCTTGGCCTAGGTAATTCCCGGTCCGTGTATCTTCGGCCGGCTTCTTCCAGTATCAGTACCACTTGCCGCTTCCCCAGAGTCAGATACCTACGTTAACGAGACCAAGGATCGCGATGATCGATCCCCCGCCTCCAACGAATGGCCTGACCAGCATCGCCGGCGTTCCATCGCGATATTCTTTGGGCGAGTGCTCCGATGGGCCAGCCCAGCCCAGCTTAGATGTCTCCTTCTCTCTCTCTTTTCAATGTCTCCCCTTGGCCGCGGCTATGCCAACCTGGGACAGGATACCACCCTCTCGATGCTACTCTGCAACCCCCGCCGCCTACGCTGGCGACACGCGCAAAGACCAGCCAGCCGGTCGGGAAACGTGCGTTGCGATGCACAGAGCAGAAGAAGCACTTATCACTCGGCCTGTCCCGGTGCCCAGCCACGGTTTCTCCTCTCAATGTCTTCCCCTTGCTTCCTACCATTGATGTGTCAGCCATCTCCAGCTCTCGGATCGGCCATGTCTGAGTCTCCCTCAAATCGTCCAAGAAGCGACCCCGAGCGAGTTGGTCACCCGCCCCGAAAGTTGAAAGGAGCCGAGCATCTCTTCCTTTTTCCTCTTCTCCCAATTTTCTTTTTCACCTGTCGGTTACCGAGGCCCAGCGACTAGCATGCCAACAGGGTTCCTGGCTTAAAGATGGCCGTCGCGCACTCGGCCTGACTCTCCAGGTGTTGCGCCTGCCTCTATGCCGCATCGTTTCCAAGCTCCATGTTGGCCCCGGACATGGACGGCATGGAATTTCTCTTGCCTACCTTGCTGACCTGCTATATACACTGCCTTCCCATCGCAGTTCGATCTCATTGCCAAGCCATATTGCAGAGACGGTTCGACCGAGCCTATTCGATCGAAACGCCCCCCGGGGTCGAGGCCGGGCCAAGGTCTTCGCGGCGCAGGACTCTTGAAGAGCGAGGACAAGCGTCCGGCATGTTGAAGACATCAAGAACGAGGCCATACTCTGGCCCAGCATCTGCATGGTCGCAAGTGCAACAATGCCGCCAGCACCAAGTAGTGAAGTGCTTTGCTGGAGCAACGACTGAACGGCAGCGAGTACGTACTCGATACACCACACCGCGACTCGTGCAAGGGATAGGGATAGGGACGAGCCTAGCGCACGTGATGACGCTGTCCATGACGTCCCTTTCCGGTTAGAATCACGTCAGCAGCTGGTCGGCCATCCTGTTTTGTTTCTGCCACCCCCTCGGCGTCGCTAAAGCAGGAAAATGATAGGCATGCCCGATAGCCATTGGCTGACGCACACCACACAGCTTCAAGCAGAACAACTGATTTGCACAGGGTCTGGAGAGAGGCAAGAAGAGCAGACCTGTACGAATACTCGTTGACACTAACAACCTCTGCCCACCTGCCGATAGGCTGGCCCACAGGGAGGGAGAGCTGCCCGGCTAGGTCCTGCAGAGCATGGCCGAAAGGCAGATGGGCACTGGACAGTGGACGCTCGCGTACCTAGGTACGGTCCATACATCGGAGCTTCGTCTACTCCGTGCTGCTGTACGCAAGCAAGGCCCGGACAGGGATGGTGATGGTGATGCTGCTCTTCCCTCCTCCAACGCACAGCGGTCCGAGCTCCCTCGGTTGCCGACCAACCAGACCAGCAGCGCGACCTGGAAGTTGAACCAGCTCGATTCCCTGTTTGGATCTGCCAGCCAAACCGACTCCTGCGCCCACGCCTCACGCCCTCACGCCCTCTCGCCCTCGCCCTCGCGCTCTCTCTCTCACCCTCACTCCCGCTCTCTCACTCAATCGTCTTCTCCAATCTTCCGACCCAGTCCACTCCCGTCCAAGCTTGAGAGCTCTCCTCCCCCCCCAGCCACCCTCCACCACGGTCACCACCTTGCGCGGTACCTTGGCTTGGTGCTCCCTCGCCCAGTCTCCCGTCTCTGGGGGTGGCCGCTCCAGTTCCCACAGCAGCTTCGGACTCTACTGTGCGGTACCTCCTCTGCTTTGCCTCAGCCTTTGCCTCTACCTCGCTCACACACGTTCCCTCGCAGACAGTATGGCATGGCCCATGCCGCACAGCTGAGAGAGGAGAGGAGGAGAGGTCAGGATGAGGAGGGAGCTCCCCCCCCCCCTCCTGCGCGCACCGCACCGCACCGCACCACCGCCGCGTACTCCCTCGTCTCTCCTCTACCCTCCCCTCACGCCCGCACCGCACGGCACACTGGGCAGAGGCAGCGAGGTACCGTACCGTACCGCACCGCGCCGCCGCCAGTCGACTTGCACCCACCCACCTTGAGTTGGCCCCGTCTCCCTCCCCCAGAGCTTTCCATGCGCCGACCTGCCTTCCCTACCTACCTTTCGTCCTCTCCGCCCCCCAACTCTTTCCCTTTCTCCTTGCTTCTCCTACATCTCTCTCTCCTTCTCCCATCCATCTCCTGCTAGTTTTCCACCGAAAACAGTACCCGAGACGTCTGAACACACCCAATTGAACCTTTCGGAACTCCATAAGCACCATGTCTACCCGCAAGAGGAAGCAAGACGAGGAGGAGGAGCTCGTTTCCCTCCCCGACGATGACGGCGAAGAGGAAGAGGAGTAAGCTTCCCCTGGTGTCCGTTGTGCGCTTGCGCCTGGGGTGAACCTGCAGGTCGTTCAGCCCGTGTCTTGGGCTTGGTTCTGCCACACCGAGCCAGCCTTGTCTTGAGAGGCCCAGTGTTGTCGCAACTATGCGCCGGCAGTCACCTTGACAGACGGGCTTCGAGTCCTACTGGGCTTCGCGCAGCGCTCCTAGTCATGCAACAGAGCTAATCATGGTGGTTCACTAGGTACCAGAGCGACGAGGATGAAGAGGAAGTTGACGACGAAGAAGAGGAGGAGGAGGAGGAGTTGGAGGAAGAGGGCGACGCCGAGGACGACGCAGAGGCCAATGGCGCAGACGGTAAGCTTGCACGCGACTTGGTCGCCCTCCGCCTGTTTCAGACGACATGTCTAACCATCCATGCTCGCAGACAAAGCTCCCCCTTCAAAGAAGCGGAAGACAGAGGAGACCGCTGGGGCCGACGAGGCAGCTCCTGCTGAGGAAGAAGAGGCCGAGGACGAGCCCGAAGGTGATGAAGACGCAGACGAGGATAAGGAAGTCGAAGGCGAGGGTGAGGGCGATGCCGCAGACGCGGCCGCTAACGGCGTGGAGGATGCTCCCGCCAAGGGCGACGTCAAGGCTGCCGAAGCACCCGCTGCCACCAACGGTGATGCCGTTGCCGCCCCGGCCGTCGCTGCCGACGGTGACAAGGAGGAGTAGCGATCCTGTTCTCGTCATCTACCGTGCTTGTCATATCATCAACCACTCATTCCTTCTGCCTTGTACTCAACAAATAGTGTTAGTTTCTTCTCTATCGTCAGCTTCTAGAAATAGACGGCGAAGAGAACTCACGAGAGGATACCACTTGTATCTCAGTCTTTCGGTGATGATGGCGATGGAAGTGCGACCGCCCATCGTCATTGAAGGCGATGTTAGTGCACAGATGACGTTGTGGCTCGTCTCGTCTGCTCCCGACAAGAAGGTGTAACCAAGAAACGCGACAAAGGCGACGGCAATGATGGAGCTAATATCGCTCGGTTTCGGGCTGCAATTGCACGCAAAACTGCCCAACTTGGGGCAACACGTCGTTCCTCTGCCTGCCGGTCGGCCGGCCCCCAAATGTCGCCCGCGCATGTTCCTGTGCGATGCGAAAATCCCCCCAGCGACTACCCAATGGCATTTGCATTTCGAGCTCGAGTGAGGCTCCTGTCCACTTTCTGGTTGGTCGATTGCCGACAGTCCGCTCTGCAGCATTAGGTGGCCGCCGTTGTCGAGGCCGCTTCCTCTTGGTCGCTGTTCCCGGGTTGTCATTCTTCCATTTTCCCGGGGGTGCGGGCCGCCGTCCTTGGTCCCCATCTATCACGGCGCTATCGGCAGGGGTGGTCACGTATTCCGTGTGCACCTCCGCCTGCAACGCCCCACGATGCGGCCGGCCGGCGCCATTTTCTGGCCGGGGAGTTCGGCTCCGGCAGAGAAGCATTCGAACTCGGCCGGCGCCGGGGCATATGGGAAAATGACAGTGTGATCGCCATCACAAGTGGTTGCGTTGCAAGGGTGAATGACACAAGCTCGGGCCGTTGATTAGAGAGACTATGTAAGTACTTCCTGGCTGAAGGGACGGCAACATGTTTCTGTGGCGCCGGGCAAGACAGAACTCCCGAACATCAAGTACTGATGCCTTGGATGAGCTCTGGCCATGATTCCCGTCTCCTGTGGCCGATGAGTTCTGGGGCAGGTTCGTGTATGCAAAGATTCGGCGCTGTGGGCGCTTGGTTGAGGTGGTCATTGGTGTAAGCTTTTGCCTCCTGGCGACAACGCCACGATCGGGCTTACAAGTTGTTAAATGAGGAGGGAAAATGCTTCCAATATCGGCAGGCGTTGACAAAAGAGTCAATGAACACGGGTGTAACGTCGCAGCTTACTTCTAGTGGCATGGTCTGCTATCGCCGCATCGCATGCAACCTTAGGTGACCGGATCTTGCCCGCGACTCGGACGAGTAAACACTTCACCGGGGAATGGTCAGTCACAGGTCCCCGCTGTGTGCAAATCAACCGAGACCAGCGTCGCAGGAAATGGTTGGGTTGAAGAGTAGCCTCCCTGTGTCTACATTGTTCAGCGGCAAGCTCTCGGTTCCATGATGGAAAGTAAATAGCAGCTCAAGTCTGGCACTCGAAGGCAACGTTCTCTCTGAACTTTGGGTTGGAGCTCTTGAGCCATGGCCACATTTGAGTAACGACATGCATCTTATACTGGCTGTACTTGTTCGCCAGTCCTCAACAATGTCGTGGCAAAAGTATGTTACCCGTGGTACAAGAAACGACACGCTTGAGCACGTCAGCAAGGAGGGAAGTTCAGAAGCCGTTTCCAAGATCTCCCAGCGCAATGCGAATACGGAAATGATCTTGGATCTGGAAAGGCCAGGCAGCACAGATGATGAGAATTATCCGGTTGGCGAAGTTTCTCACCGGGCCATACCATCAGTAAGAAAACGTGAACAACGTGAGTTGATTTACACCAATCACCAAAGACGTTGGCTGCCTAGGTCAATGACGCTTTCTTGTAAGCTTCTGAAGACTGGTGTCTCGTCAATGATGCCTGATGCGTCCCTTACACACAAGGCCACTTCAGCAGAAGGCCAAGCAGTACAAGGCTGGGCTGTCTGGTATAAGACAGGGCAATTGGCTCGAGCCGAGGCCAACACGCAAACAGAAGTCGGATGGCGACTGCAGATGCAGCAATGTCTCCCCGCAATGCAGCGTCTGGCTCTCACGCCACGTTCAGCCGCCTGCTGCTGCTGCCCCTGACGGCTCTTCTATTCGGGCATTTTGCCCAACCAGCCGATGGTGGCCCCGGGCCGAGTGGCGGGGTCCCGATGCGACGTTGCGATGCTAATCCGGACGACATGTCTTGGGTACGGTTGTCGGTCTCGATACGTTTGAAGGCTGACGGATGTTCCCTGAGGTCCATTGCTTTCTGGCCTCGAGTTCATCATGAAGCCCACCGAGTGGATAGCCACAGCTGAGCAGGGCCTGGACAGCACGGATGTCATCAGGCAGTGATCAAGCCACACGCTATGGACCGTGTCTCAGGGTTGTTAAGGCCATGGCAGGGTCGTACTCGTGGAATGTGACATCTGGGAGAACACTCACGACGAGAGGTGCTTGGTGTGGACTGGAAGATATTTATGGTAATCGAGAAAAGTGGCAGCAAGGATTTGAAAGGAAAAAGACGCCGACACTTGGCCCGGAGTGTATGGAGTACAATAGAAGCTTCTCGATCATCTCACCGACGAATTCTTGGCTAGCGAGCCAGTCGTCGTCGTCGTATTCTTCAACATGGAGAAACAACAAGGAACAGACGCTGGAGGCGTCGGGCCCAAGAGTCATGGCAAGGTGGGGTTTGAGAAATGCTGGCAAGACATTCGTGCGGCTGCAGAGCTCAGAACGCGTCAGGTTCCGCCGACCTGGGACGGTGGACGCGAGATGCAGGGCGGTTGGGGGCGGGAGGCCAGTTCGTGGGCCAACGAGATGCCTCTCGGTGAAGAACGAGTGGGAGGAGGGTGTCGAGGAGGGGCAGTCTCGGCATGCGTGGAGGGGGAGAAACAAAAGCGCATGCACTATCAGCGTCGGTGGGCATTTGCCCGTTGCAACGACGTCCATTGGGACGGTTAACAAGCGCTGCCAATCAAGCGCATCAAAAGTGGCTTGACCAGGTCCAGGACTCCAGCACGCCGGCTTCAGTTTTTTTCTTCAGTCTTGCGCTTGTTTGTAGCCGCAGCCGATACTGGGTGTTGTTACTTCACACGTGTACGATCAATCAATCAATAGGCGCTGTTTTGTGGGTGCTTTTTTCACTATCCTCCATATTATTCCCCTCACTGTTGCCCCTCGTTGCGGTGACTTGCCCCTCCACGTTGATATGCTACTGTGACCTGTGTAGATAAGTACCTACCTACCTACCTAGTGTACCACTACCCCCTGGAAGGATAGATAGGAAGGTCGCCGCCACCGCATTGGATCTACCTACACGTAATGGTCACCGTGAGTGGGATGAGCTGATACGAGGGGCTGCAAACTGCTAAACTTGCCAGGCTGGTCTTGGAAGATGGCAAACGACAAATTGCCCATGGCTCGGAGTGTTCGCCGGGAGATGGAGAGAAATACTGGGTTCAAACCCACCCGAAGGAATGTACGGATACAACGGCGGGATGGTGGCCGCCGATAGGTCGGCATATGAACGTCCCGCACCCCCGGCGCATACACTACAGGCGCGTCCAACCCGCACCGTCGCCCTTGCCGACTGCGTCATTCCCGGGCACACACGAGGTGGGGGGAGGGGCAAAGGGCACAGGTGCAGCCCATGGCAGGTACAGACTACAGACTGCAATGGCCGGAGCTGAAGCAGGAGCAGGAGCAAGAGCAGGAGCAGGAGCAGGATCAGGGGTGTTTGGCGGGGCCGAGACGCTTGGGCGCCGGAACACTGGGCAAGCGCGACAACTCAATGGACTGGACCTTCCTCTCCCGCTACCTACACTAGGTACCTGGTGCTGCGCTGCTGAGCTGCATCCCAACCTGGAAGTCCCATAGGTCACAGGCGTATCCATCCATACATGAAAAGTACAATTGCGGGAAGGAAATAATGAGGAAGAAAGGAAAGAGGAGTGCCGAGTTGTCGAGTGGGGAGTCCTCGTCCATCCATCTCTACTGCTCATGTTGACGCGACGGGGTACAAAAGAGCTCCCTGTTCCCCTCCTCTGTCTACGATTGCTCTCTCCTTCCCTCTCTCGATTCTCATCTCACCTCTTTGCTGCTTCAAATCTCGTGGTGATTTCTTCTAGTCTTCTAAGATACCCCCCGTCTCTACTCAGCGTATACACCTTATGCAACGAATCATGGCCGCCACCAAGCAGACCGCGTAAGTCGTACACACCTCGGGGCTCCCTCGAAGAGGACGCTCCTTGCCTCGCCAACAATGTGAATGCCCCTCGACTAACAAGTCTACCAGCCGCACCTTCACCCTTAACACGGGTGACAAGATCCCCGCCATTGGCCTGGGCACCTGGCAGTCCCAGCCCAACCAGGTCAAGCTCGCCGTCGAGGCCGCCCTCAAGAACGGCTACCGCCACGTCGACACCGCCTTCGCCTACGGCAACGAGAAGGAGGTCGGCGATGGCATCAAGGCCTCTGGCGTCCCCCGCGACCAGATCTGGCTGACCACCAAGCTCGACAACCCCTGGCACAAGCGCGTCCCCGAGGCCATCACCAAGTCCCTCGAGAACCTCCAGACCGACTACCTCGACCTCTACCTCATGCACTGGCCCTCCAGCACCGACCCCGATGACCTCAAGAAGCACTACCCCGACTGGGACTACGTCAAGACCTGGCACGAGCTGCAGAAGCTCGTCGGTACCGGCAAGGTCCGCAACATCGGTGTCTCCAACTTTGGCCTCACCCACCTCGAGCGTCTCCTGAGCGACCCCAACACCACTGTAAGCCTCTTTTTCTTCCTCTTCTTCGTCACTCGCTCGATCCTCTTCCCCACGGAATGCTAAACCATCCTCCTCCAGGTTGTCCCCGCCGTCAACCAGATCGAGCTCCACCCCTGCAACCCCTCCCCTAAGCTCCTCGACTACTGCAAGTCTAAGGGCATCCACGCCACCGCCTACTCCTGCCTCGGCAGCACCGACTCTCCCCTCTACACCAACGAGACTCTCCTGGAGATCGCCAAGGCCAAGGGCCGCACTCCCCAGCAGGTCCTCCTCCAGTGGGGTCTGGCTCGCGACACCAGCGTCATCCCCAAGTCCGTTTCCGAGGGCCGCATCAAGGCCAACTTCGACCTCGACGACTGGTCCCTGACCGAGGACGAGATCAAGAAGATCTCGGCCATCCCCGACCGCTTCAAGGTCTGCGACGGCACCTTCCTTCCCGACGGTGTCAAGGTCTTCTTCGGCGATGATGAGTAAATGACGATAAATGACTTCGGGTATAAGAGTGGCCAGGGGTGAGTTGGGCAGACTCACATAGGTAATGAGTAGATGAACAAAAACCAGGGCTGTAGCGCACTACTCGCTGCGATTTGCCGCGGCAGGATCTTAAAATCCATCCATACATGAAGTAAACAAGATCAAATAAAAATCGTAAAACATCAAGCAGATTCCATCTTCACAGCTTGGGCTTGTGCATCTCTTCCCGTAAAATGTCGGCCACGTTCTCCCTCAGCTCCTTGGCGAAGTGCTCGGCTGCCTCCTCGTCCAGCTCTTCTCGGCGTCCGCGTCCAAACATGGTGAAGCTCTCGCTATACCGGCCGCTGGCGCGAATTTCCGGCCGCGGGATCAGGTGGAAGTGCATGTGCATGACGACCTGCGCTGCCGCGGCCCCATTGTTCTGGACGATGTTCCAGTCCTCGACGCCCGTCGTGCGCGCGAGGGCGTTGGAGAGCACGCGCAGGTAACGGCCCATCTCGGCCGACTCCTCCGCCGAGGCGTCCGTCAGCTTCGGTCGGTGCGTCCGCGGGCAGAGCAGCAGGTGGCCGCGCGAGAGCGGGAGGATGTCGAGGAAGGCGATGAGCGTCGGCGTCGAGAGGACGACGAAGGCGGGCGTCGGGATCCTGTGAGGGTCGAGGGTCACGTCGTCTTCAGGAGGGTCGGACGGCTCGTAGGGAGCGTACTCGTCTGCGATGAGGCAGAATGGGCAGCTCGATTCGGGCGGCTCGGCGCCGGCGTCGAAGGCGGCGGGTGTCATGATGGGCCGAGGAGGCGGGCGATGCTGTTCTGGCGATTCGGTGTTGAGCGGCGGATGGCCGTTCGCATTATCGGGAGGACTGGGAGGTTCAATCTTTTTATGAGAACATTGCCGTGTTTGCTGTCACCGGCAAACAGAGCAAGCGGGGCGGTTTGCCGAAAAGTCAACAAACTACTAGAGTCGGGGAAATGACGCGAAGATGCCCTGCGCGCCCAAGACTTGTTTCTATCGGCGACGATTCAGTGCTCCCTTTAACCTCGGGAAGTGGGCCACCACGAAGTTCACACTGTGACGCTGTGGGTGAGGTCGGCTGGCGCCCAGGCCACCCCCAGGCACACCGCCTGCGACCCTGCTGGGTTTCTCTTTTTTCTGCCGTGCTTTAGCCTCACCGCCTAACAAATTGTCATCCAGCCCACTCCCATTTCCAATCACCGTCCCGTCGCACCCAAGAAAACCGTTGCCAGCCTTCACGTCGCCCGTCGCGTTCTCACACACCCTGTCGCAAAGCCAAACCCATACGACATACTCCCGTATATCGAGCAGATTATCCGACGCAATGTCTCGCGAAGCCTACCAGGTCCCCACCGCCGGCGCTGCCGCCGCTCCCAGCGCCGCTGCCTACTCCAGCTACGGCAGCGAGGGTCCCCAGATGCAGTACCTCTGCGGTGACTGCGGTATCAAGTTCCAGCTGCGCCGCGCCGACCCGATCCGCTGCAAGGAGTGCGGTTGCCGCATCCTGTACAAGGAGCGCACCAAGAGGTGAGCCTTCAGAGGCGCCAACTTGAACAGAGCTTTCGCTGACTCTTTGCCACGCAGAATGGTCCAGTTCGAGGCGAGATAAACGGTTTTACGTTGGAGTGTTTGATTTATGGCGGGTGGAAGAAGATGATGGCTGGGCAGAATCCGGGAATGACGTCTTAATTCCATTTCTCTCGGGAGATTGGCGGGGCTTGAGACACAGTCCTCGCATCGACCCTGTCAGGATATAGGCGCCCCGAGAGAGGGACTTGCAGACACTTTGCAAGAGGAATGACTCATCCGATTACGGAGAAACCAGCAAATGCAGATTCAGGAGTTTGGGCTTGGGGGTCAAAATCAATTCATAGAGCAAGGCATCGTCTGCACCTGTTCTTTCTTTTCGAGGTATCTCATGATAATGCAGCAGCCCTCTATAACGCCAACCCCTTCCCGCGATTCATTCTATGTGCAAAAACATGTTTCAACATCCACCTGAACTCTCATCATGACTGGCGCGTGTGCAGGTACTTGGCGAAGCTGCCGTCGGCCATGACGGAGTCAGCTTCGGCGGCCATGGACGCCTCGTAACGAGCCTGCAGCCCTTCCCTGTCGTCCTCGTCGTCGGGAATGTCGTCGTCGTCCACGTCGCTGGCAACCTCGATGCCGTCGTCGTCGTCCTCAGGCTTGACCACCTGCGGCTTCTTGCCAGCGTCCACCGACATGCCCTTCATCATCTTGTCCAGTTCCTGGTCGCGGTTCTTGCGCTTCTGCTCCTCCCGCTCCTCGCGCCTTCGCTGCAGCTCGGGCAGGTAGTCCTGCTTGAACTCCTCCGCCTTCTCCTGCACCGCCTGGAAGAACTCGTCCATTCCAGTACCCAGCCGAGAGCTGACGGGCACGAAGCTGAGGTGGGAGTAGAACTCTTCCAGCATCAAGCTCATCGAGTTGAGCAGGCTTCCCATGTATCCGGACCCGCCGCTGCCGCCCTCTGCCGTCTCGTAGCCGCCAATCACGTCGCTCATCTCGTCCTGCTGCAAGGCCGCCTGGAACGCCTCGAAGTCTGTCATCCACTCCTTCGCGAAGCTGGCGTCCTGGACATCGGTCTTGTTGAACACCAAGATCATGGGGAGCTTGGTCTTGTAGAGGATACTGCAGGCGTACAGCATGTTGCTCATGAATGTGCTCGTCGATGTGGTTCTCGGGGTGTCGATAACGTAGGCGATGACGGTCGGGAACGAGGACGCGAGGGACTCGAGGAGAATGGTACCACTGGCAGACCACACAAAGACCTCAATCTGGCCGGCTGCTTCACGTCAGTCCTGATCTGTGACGTCGGGGCAGGCAAGGCAAAACTCACGTGTGTCCACCAGGATGTTCTTGATGGGCTGCTTGTCGGGGTTCGCCGGGTCTGGCGCCGCGCGCTTCTCGAGGAGGTTGACAATCTGGTCGACCTTCGTGGCAAAGAGGTTCAGGGACGTCAGGATTCCTCCGTTGGGGCCCAGGTTGTACTGCTTCATGACCTCCTCGTAGTTGACCGAGTCGCGAATGTCGATGTTGCTCTCGAACGGGACATTGAGCACGGCGGGGTCCAAGTTGATGACGTACGGCGGCTCCTTCTTTCCGTGAAGGTGCGAGTTGATGCGTCGCATGAAAGTCGTCTTGCCCGAGCCTAGACGCCATATTGGTCAGCGAGACTGTCGAATTTCACGGAGGTGGGAACACCGCTCACCGGCCATGCCGACGACGACGATGGAGACGGGCGTCTCAGCCGTAGGGGCGGTCGCGGGGGCAGCCGCGGGGGCAGACTCGGCTGCGGTCGAAGAAGTCGAAGCCATCGTGGTGCAGATTCGGTCGGCTTCGAGCAGGTGGTATACTACCTTCGGCAGATTGCTTGTCTCTGAAAAAAGTTCTGGAAGTGTTGCGAAGAGCTGGATTGGATGCCCCGCGCGGGGCGTTGCAGTGGAACGCCCCCTGCAACGGCTAATCAGACACCCATGTCAGTTTCTAGGTCCAAAATTTAGGTGGTCCGTGCTGTAAAGTGACGTCCAGCCTGCATCGACAATTCAGTAAACCTGACCACCCGATCTACCAGCTTCCTCCGTGTTCACCATCAAGCCGACCGACCCGGGACCTCAACTTCGCGGCGGTCAACACGAAAATGGACGGCCTCGACGAGTTTGAAAAAGCGCTGGCAGCTGAAAAGGGCGAGCGCCAGCGCATTGAACAGGACAAAGAGGAGCGCAGGCAGAGGAAGAAGCATCGCCATCACCACCACCACCACCACCGAGAACGCGACAGGTCATCCGAGAGGCACCGAGACCGCGATAGAGACAGGGAGAAGGACCGAGAAAGGGGAAGCGAACGCGACCGTGATCGCGATGGTGATCGACACCGCCACCACAGGTCACGACGCCACGAGGACGACGAAGAAGATGGGCACAGGCACAAACGATCTCGTCGTTCCGAAGATGACGAGGACCGACGATCGAGGCACAGTCACAGGGAGAGAGACGACAAGAAACGCGACGATGCATATGAAAAAACATCTGATCCGAAGGAAGATCTGCCGTTGCCCGACGAGGAAGCCGCCCCGGGAGAGGCGAAGTCCTCCACTACCTTGGTGCGCGACTCTTGGATGACTGCGCCCTCGGCCATCGACATCGATTACGTTCAGCGGAGAGACAAGGAGGCGAAACATCCCCCGCCGAAGGAGGAGCCCGTCAGAGTGATTCACGACAGGGAGATCAATCGTGACTTCGCAGAAGTGACCAATGCCACCCCCGTGGACGAGAAGCCGAAGGAGAGGACCATCAACTACACATTCGGCGACAACGGCTCGCAGTGGCGTATGACCAAGCTGAAGGGCGTCTACACCCTGGCAGAAGAGTCGGGGCGGTCTGTGGAAGAGGTCGCCCTCGAGAGGTTCGGCGACTTGCAAGAGTTTGACGATGCCAGAGAAGAACAGATTGAGATGGATCGCCGCAAGGTGTACGGAGAAGGGTTCGTTGGCAAGGAGAAGCCGACAGGAGAGCTCTATCGCGAGCGCATGGAAAAGCAGCGCGCTGAGTCGAAGCCGTCCGAATCGATCCCGACCCACGATTTCGAGCAAGGCACCGTCATCCCGGACGATGCCATGCAGCACACTCCTATCGACCAGACTGCTCTGAACAGAATGCGAGCCCAGATGATGAAGGCCAAGCTCCGCCGGGCCCCCGATGCTGCCAAGCTGGAGGCCGAATACAACCAAGCGGCAGCGAGCTTCGCCACCAACGGTCCGCAGTCAGTGGTGCTCGGCGTCATGGACAACCGCATGCTGGCAGGCTCCCGCGGAGAAGTCAAGGCCATCGAGACGAAGCGAGGCATAGAGCGTGGAAACGTGGAGGCGAACGAAGACATGACAATTGAGGACATGGTTCGTGAAGAGCGCAGGACGCGTGGCCAGGCCGGCGGCGAAGGCGCCCGGCTTGCTGAGCGCATTGCCAAGGACGGCAAGTTCGACAACGACCTGGATTACATGGACGAGAACGCCGAGAAACTTGCAAAGCGCGTCCACAAGTCCGAAATCAACCTCAAGAACGTTGCGGTTCACGAATACCAGAAGCTGACGCGCATCCTGGACAACTGCCCGCTTTGCCATCACGAAGACAAGGGACAGCCGCCTCTGGCGCCGGTTATTTCACTCGGCACCCGGGTCTTCTTGACTTTGCCCACCGACCCTGAGATCAGCGAGGGCGGCGCGGTCATCACGCCCATTGCCCACCGCAAGAACCTCCTGGAGTGCGACGACGACGAATGGGAAGAGATTCGCAACTTCATGAAGTCTCTCACGAGGATGTACCACGAAAAGGGGCAGGAGGTCATCTTTTACGAGAACGCTGCGGCACCGCACAGGCACCTTCACGCTGCCATGATGGCGGTGCCGATTCCGTACGAAGAGGGAGCCACCGCGCCGGCTTACTTCAAAGAGGCATTCCTCACCACGGATGACGAGTGGTCGCAGCACAAAAAGATCATCGACACAGGCGCCAGGGCCCGAGACGGCATGGGTAGGATGGCTTTCCGCCGCAGCATCGCCAAGGAGATGCCCTATTTCCATGCTTGGTTCACCCTCGACGGCGGACTTGGACACGTCGTGGAAAATGCTGATCGCTGGCCGCGGGGCGACCTCTTTGCACGTGAGATCATCGGAGGCATTCTAGATGTGGCACCGGATGTGATCAAGAGGCAAGGGCGTTGGAACAAGGGCGACCGCAGAGTTGACGGGTTCAAGAAGACGTGGAGGAAGTTTGACTGGACGCGGGTCTTGACAGAAGGTTAACTCTTCGGATGCAAGAAATCATGTAATATGACAGCGATGGCGTTAAAACCATACCTACTGACATTTCCTTTGGAATCAATCGAACGAGATACCTCGGCAACAGACCACAAGAGTCAGGCCTAGGCCCTTGTTATTGTCTTCTGCGTTCGCGCAGAGCTTCATCTCCACCCGTCTATTGCGACTAGCAACAAGCAGGGCGAGAGAAACTCGGCGCACTAAACTGTGAACGAACTGGTGGTTGGACACACATAGTCCGAAATGGCGGGAAAGACATGGGGTTCCATTCGCGCACCAATGGCCGACGGCCCGATGATGGGGTCGCGTCCCAGCAACCCCGCGATGGCCCCCCACACTCGGGATGTCCAAGTTGCAATCCTTCGAGATCTTCCGTCAAGTGGCTACCTTGAATTGAGAAGAAAAAAGATTGCCGAGCTCATGACACCTCGCTTGCGTTTAAATTCGATCTTGGCATGGGAGAACCGTGGTTCGACGGTCGACGTCAGCCCATGTGGAGGCGGTGACCGAAATGAACTGCCTCTCTATATAATGGCCGTCGTCGGCGGAGGGTTCCAGCAGGAAGAACACACATTACGAGTTGTGAATTCGCCATCATGATCGCACCGCGGCTCTTCTCTCTACTCGGTCTGACGGCTCTGGCCGCAGCCACGCCTGCGCTGGCGGCTGAGAGGTAGGTCACTCACACCACGAAAGTCTTGATGCTCGAAGCAATCTAACCAGCAGACAGCGCCGACGCCGAGAAGCCCTTCTTCTACAAGGGCCACGATCTCAGCTCGCTGAAGATGCTCGAAGAGTCACAGAATGTCTTTGTTGACACGGCGCGTGGCAACCAGGAGCGGCCGGCCGACGACATCCTCGCCGACGGCGGCATGAACGCCGTTCGCCTGCGGCTCTGGGTCAACCCCCCCGGCGGAACGTACGGCCTCAACTACACCATCGAGCTCGCCAAGCGCTTCCAGGCCAAGGGCCAGCGCATCTTCCTCGACTACCACTTCGCCGACGGCTGGGCGGATCCCCAGAAGCAGCCCATCCCGGCGGCGTGGCCCACAGAACTGGAGCCTTTGTCCGGGAAGGTCAGAGAGTACGTCCGCGAGACGCTCGTCGCCTTCAACGAGGCGGGCGTCACGCTCGACATCGTCTCCCTCGGCAACGAGATCCGCCACGGGTTCCTCTGGCCCACGGGCTACGTCGACGTGGACGTCCAGCCCTGGTCGGCGCTGGTGGAGAGCTTCGCCAACGTGTCGACGCTCTACAAGGCGGCGCGGGCGGGCGTCAAGGACGCGACGTGCGCCGGGGTGCCCAAGCCCGAGGTGATGCTGCACATCGACAACGGGTGGAACGTGACGCTCCAGGAGCGGTGGTACGACGCGCTGTTGGAGAACGGCGTCCCATCGTCGGCGTGGGACTCGATGGGCGTCAGCTTCTACCCCTTCTACGGCACGTCGGCCACGTTCGAGAACCTCGAGACGACGCTCCGGACCATGGCCGAGAAGTACGGCAAGCCGCTGCAGGTGGTGGAGACCAACTACCCGGCGCTGTGCACGGGCAAGTGGAACCCGGTGCCGCCGTCGTCGGAGCCGAGCATCCCGTACAGCGTCGACGGGCAGGTGCAGTGGCTGGAGGAGACGCTCCGTATCGTCCGCGAGGTGCCCAACGGCCTCGGACGCGGGTTGTGGTACTGGGAGCCTGGCTTTCTGAACAACACGTCGCTGGGCAGCGACTGCGACGATGCCATTCTGTTCGAGGCGGACTACAGCGAGTGGCCGAGGACGGTTGGGTACTCGAGGAAGTCTGTCAATGCCTTCCTGTGAGTGGTATGCCACGGTCAAGAGGCCTGTCGGCCAGCATGTAATTACTCGTATACCTTGGATTTGCGAGAAACCATCTTCAGGAAACCAACAAGTCATGTCTTGCAAGTGATCGTTGTGACGGCAGCGATGACGCCGTGGGAATCACAGGCGGTGATGTGTCCTTTGATGCTAATCTCATCCCAACAAAAGTAAAGTTTGACTTTGGAGCACGGGAGGAAACAACCGTGACGGAGTAAGCAAGAAATGCGATGATTGCGTACCACCACACTACGTAGTGTATAATATACCCCAAGTTGTTGCAGGACCCCCTCAACCCGTCGACAACGCTTTCAAGACGCGACGTGGCTGAGATGCTGTCAGAAGTCAGTTAGAACGGTGTTCCCGGCATGTCACCCGCGTTCTGCGGCGAGAAACGGCCGGTACCCCAGGATTGCGGGCGTCGATGAAACGTAAGCATTGATCAAGTAGGAGAGGTCGTGTTTGGGGTTCAATGCAAACAATTTACTGGAACATTGCGAGTATGGCGGCGGCCAGTTCTTCTCCAGTGGCTCCTGGCGGTTGCCGAACAAGGGACGGACGGTACGTACCTACACTGAGTGTGTTAGGGAGTGTAGAAGATCGACGCTGAATGCACTGTGCGATGCGCCGCTGTAGACGCCCGGCTTCGGGACGGTCGGGGAGAGGGCGGAGGCCGCTAGACGCCAAATATAGCGGCCAACCTGGGAGGGAGGTCTCTGCAGACTGTGGGGGCGGGAAGAACAACCTATGCTTGGGGCTCCACCTTGAAAGTACACAGTGTCACAGTATCAATCCTGTTGATGCTCCGAAACTCCGTCCGACTCGGCCAGCCATCCCATGAGATGGCGAGGTCGTCGTCTTGCATATACGCCCCAGGGCAGTTTTGAGGCATAGAAAGCAACAGACGCGCGTGCAGTAGACGAAAATACCACCAGGGCAGGCAAGAGTAGTTAGTGTAAGTGACAGTTGCGCTCTCGGAGCTCAAGGTGCAGGGCCAGTTGCATCGCCTTTGCACCGTTCCGAGGATTGGGCTTGGGATGGGATGGGATGGATGTTGGCAACGACGCCTGGGATGCACCTTCTCCATCTTTTTTCCCTGCATTGCTGATGCTGAGCCTGTTCCTTCCCATTACCTATATCCGTCTTTTACCGTACATCCCCATCTTTTAAACCCCATCACTCCTACGTACTTTTTCGCCAAGTGGTGATCTCCTTTTTGCCCTCTCGATACTCCTTCTTTCTATTACCTTGTCCTCTCGTAATAGCTGCGCTGCTTTCGCCAACAGGCTGCCACCCCAAGCCGCCAGTGGAACAAAACCTCCGTCGTCTGACGCCTCAGCCATCGATACCGACCAATCAAAGCCAGCGCCACCCTCCGAATCTGTTCTGTTGCTACTGTGTCGTCATCGTCCCGAACCTTCGAAGCCGACCGAAGCTCATTTTCTCATCTAGAAGGAGCCACAGACAGCGCAGCACCCTCGTCTGTAATATTGCGTTACTTGCCTGCTATCTCATTCTGAGGGAACAGAAACCAGGAGCACCGAATCCCCCCGGCGCGCCTGTTATCCATCTAATCGGCCCAGTCAGGAGAGACAGAGAGACCTTGGAGGGGGCAAGAAAAGAAGAGAGGGAACCGAACCGAACCATCGCCGCTCTGGGCCTTTTGTCCTCCTTATCTTCATCATGTCGTGGGAACTCTCTCGCCGTCGGATCGTTCGAGCCGTCAACGGCAAATATCTTTACGGACGCCTTGTATGCCATCCCATCCCATTCCATCATATTCCCTCTTCCCAAGACCGTTCCCGTTTGCTCTCCCATGACCGGACATTCCTTGCGCTACTGAATCTGAATCGCGCGCTGTCTTGTCCTCCTCCTTGTCATTCCACTCTTGCCTCCGCTCCGCGTCTTGAATCGCCCGTACCTTCGCCTTCCCAACGGCGACCCTTGGCTGACTTGGACTGCTCCGCCATTTAGCCGCTGCTTCACGCAATCATCTTTTTTATCGAGATGGCGCTCGTCGCCAGGTTGACCGCCCGGTTCAACCAATACTACGATGAACGACCTCGTACGTCTGGCAAAGCCCCAGCCCTTGTCCTCGTCACCCATGATGACGCCCGTACTGATGTCATGTTCTTCCCATAGTCCTCACCATGATGGTCACCAACGCCATCCTCGGTGGCATCGCCGATACGACTGCCCAGACCATCACAGCGCTCCGCCAGAAGGCGCTTAGGAAGCCCGGAGGACTGGACAAGGATGATACCATCGCCATCGAGATCCACGACCTCGACCGCAAGAACCCCTTCTTCGACAAGGACCTGATCCCCGAGTCCGGGCTGCTGCCGCCTCCCTTTGACTTTGAGCGCCTCACCCGCTTCATGGCCTACGGTTTCGCCATGGCGCCCTTGCAGTTCCGGTGGTTCAAGTTCCTGTCGACGACGTTCCCCATCACCAAGACGAGCGCCTTCGTCCCTGCGATGAAGCGTGTCGCCTTCGACCAGCTCATCTTTGCGCCTTTTGGTATTGCCTGCTTCTTCTCCGTCATGACCGTCGCCGAGGGTGGTGGCCGCCGCGCCGTCTACCAGAAGCTGCGCGACATGTACGTGCCAACGCTCAAGGCCAACTTCATGATTTGGCCTGCCGTGCAGATCATCAACTTCCGCCTGATGCCGGTGCAGTTCCAGCTGGTGGGTTCCTGTTGTTTCCCGTCTTAGACGAGCTAAGTTTGCTAACCTGCGACAGCCCTTCGTCTCTACTATTGGTATTGCGTGGACGGCATACCTGTCGCTGAGCAACGCCTCCGATGCGGTCGACCACCGCCCTGCGGCCCGCGACGACGACCACGTCCGCCTCAGCTAAACGATTTACGTACATAGACGGGTCGGAATACTTGATGGCCTGCCGGTTGGCACGGGCTGGGACAGGTCGCAGGCCGCACGCTGCTGCAGGCATTTTACGGCGTTATACAGGGCTGGTCAATCAAGAGGCTTATACGGGTTTCGTTCGATCGCTGCAAATGGCACCGGATGCTGTAACGGGTACACTCAGGCGTCCGGTGTTCCTTCTCTTTACTTTTCGGACTTGAAGATGCTGATATCCGCGGCTCCCTTTCGTTTGACACTATTTTCATTTGTTCTCGCAGCCAGATAAAAAAAATACAGTTGTGTTTTGGAGATGATTCTCTCCCTCGCCTTGGAGCGTTGTCGGTGTGGTGTGAGGAGAGCGCCGAGATCGCTGGCGAAGCTGGGCACGTCGAAACGGCCGGTGGTTCTCTCGGTCTTATTGATGTCTGGATAATCACCCCGGCGACCCTGGTGTCCCCGTCCACCAAGCAGTTTGAGTGGTTTTCTGATGCCCACGGCGCGTACCTTCGGGCTATTATATGCGCGGCAAACAGCACAGGCGGAAGGCGAATGGGATAAAAACAGCTGATTGTCCAATTATAGCGGCGAAACAGGAAACGAGCAGCCAAGATGTCTCGCGGCGTCGCCCGGACCGGCAAGGAGTCGTCGACGCCTGTCGACCCTGGTCGTCAATGGAGGGGCACAGCCAGACAGCGACAGCCTACAGGGGGTTCTTTTTTGGCGGGAGCGACTGGGGGTGCACCAGTTGGTGAGGTGAGGCAGCTTATCAGACAACCATCACGTCACAACGAGGCGGGGCAGCTCCAGGTCGGTAACCTGCAACCTCTGTGCACAACCTATGGAGCGGTTTTGCAGTGGCAGTAGCACCGGCATCAGCGGTATTGCCTACCTTGGTAGTGGAAAGCTGCAGCAGTAGGGCGGCCGGCGGCCAGGGGGAGATAGCTCCCCACCATGGAAGCACAGGCAATCAACCCCGCCAACAAGAAAAAAAAAAGTCATGCAAAACACTGAAGCAGCGTGCACCACCCCGCCACTGGCAGCGGACAGCATAGGTAGGTAGACAGACAACTGGACCGCACCACCCCACCATTCGAGAGCTCAACGTTGTTGAACCATTGGAGGTTGACTGATCCGACTCCTGCGTGTTTTTCCTGCCCGCCATCCCTTCCCTCCCAAATATACCTCAGACTACTTCTACTTCTTCTCTTCCCTTTTGCTTCTCTTCCACTCTCCTACACCTCCTTCACATATACCCTTTTCACACCCAATTGCAACCATGTCTCTCGCAAACAAGCTCTCCATCACCGACGTCGACGTCAAGGGCAAGCGCGTCCTCATCCGCGTAAGTTTCTCTATCTTGCTTCGCTCTGCACTGGTCCACAGCATAGCGCCCTGCTGCACAGTCCTGCCCTGGCCTGCCCACTGCGGTGCTGGATTACCCCACCATGGCACTCTACGCCTGATCCCGGGTATGCCCTCAGTCCGTTCCGTGTTCTCGCGATACGGGACGGGCCGCGGTTATTCGTCCCGGGGCAGTCGGCTTTGCCGCGGGTAGTATGCCAGTCTTGATCCGTCCGTTACGTCTGGGGCCCTGCAGTCGCTGACCCCGCCCTCTCACAGGTCGACTTCAACGTCCCCCTCGACGCCGACAAGAAGATCACCAACAACCAGCGTATCGCCGGTGCCGTGCCCACCATCAAGTACGCCATCGACAATGGCGCCAAGGCCGTTGTCCTGATGTCTCACCTGGGCCGCCCCAACGGACAGGAGAACCCCAAGTACAGCCTCGAGCCGGTCGTTCCCGAGCTCGAGAAGCTCCTCGGCAAGTCGGTCCAGTTCGCCAAGAACTGCGTCGGCCCCGAGGTCGAGGCCATCGTCAACAAGGCCGAGAACGGCCAGGTCGTTCTCCTTGAGAACCTGCGCTTCCACATCGAGGAGGAGGGTTCCGCCAAGGACAAGGAGGGCAACAAGACCAAGGCTGACAAGGCCAAGGTCGAGGAGTTCCGCAAGGGCCTCACTGCCCTCGGCGATGTCTTCATCAGTAAGTTTGGATTCTGTTCACTTCTTCACCCGTGCACCCATGCGCTGTTTAAACCCTCCCACGGACAATCTCCTGCCTTTGAATCAAGCGCTAACATCTCCCCCAGACGATGCTTTCGGCACTGCCCACCGTGCCCACTCCTCCATGGTCGGTGTCGACCTGCCCCAGAAGGCCTCCGGCTTCCTGATGAAGAAGGAGCTCGAGTACTTCGCCAAGGCTCTCGAGAACCCCCAGCGCCCCTTCCTTGCCATCCTCGGTGGTGCCAAGGTCTCCGACAAGATCCAGCTCATTGACAACCTGCTGGACAAGGTCAACACCCTCATCGTCTGCGGTGGCATGGCCTTCACCTTCAAGAAGACCCTCGAGAACGTCAGCATCGGCAACTCTCTGTTCGACGAGTCTGGCGCCCAGACCGTCGGCAAGCTCGTCGAGAAGGCCAAGGCCAACAACGTCAAGCTCGTCCTCCCCGTTGACTACGTCACCGCCGACAAGTTCGACGCCAACGCCAACACCGGCGCTGCCACTGACGAGTCCGGCATCCCCGACGGCTGGATGGGTCTCGACTGCGGCCCCAAGTCTATCGAGCTGTACAAGGAGGCCATCAACGACGCCAAGACCATCCTCTGGAACGGCCCCCCTGGTGTCTTCGAGATGGAGAAGTTCGCCAACGGCACCAAGGCCACCCTCGATGCCGCCGTCGCCGCTGCCGAGTCCGGCAAGATCGTCATCATCGGCGGTGGTGACACGGCCACCGTTGCCGCCAAGTACGGTGTCGAGGCCAAGCTTAGCCACGTCTCCACCGGCGGTGGTGCTAGCCTGGAGCTCCTCGAGGGCAAGGCCCTCCCCGGTGTCGTTGCTCTGTCGAGTAAGTAAATTTATCCTCGCCAGCGTAAAACGGGTTGCCCCGCTCCGTGGGACTTGATCGGTCTGATGATGGATGGGTTGAAAAAAGGTCGAGCTGGCAAGCCCAGCCTCTAGGCCCGGGATTTGGAAAAGAAGAGCAAAGAGAGAAGCCCAGCAAGAAATGGGCGGTGATGATGAACGTAATGCCCCATGTCATGTCCTAAAAGCAAGTATAACCTCACGACATCAATAAAAAAAAGTAAAAACAGCAGAACCCGCGTGTCATCCGAGTGAAAAGTCGAAAACCCTGTGCCTTATCTTGAGTTTCGTCACTGGTGTAGTGCCGCCAGTCGTCTAGAGCTTGTACGTAGTCTATGCCCGTAGTCCCAGCCCCGTCGATCCATTCGTCGTCCATTTCGCATTTCTCCCCTCTCGCCACAGGTTAAGGCGGACGAAATCAGCGCCTCTTGTTGGCCTCGACCTTCTTCAGCTCCTCCCTGGTTCCGGTGTTAGCATCGGTGTGATCAAGCAAAGTCAGACCCGAGGTTCGGTCTCGTTCTCGAAGGGGTCAATCGTACTTCAACTGCGCCGAAAAGTCATCGCTCGTGTCATCATCGTCCCAGCTCTCCTCCCAGAGGTGCTGCGTCGTGCCGCTGCCGCCAGCAGCCGCCTCGGTGTCCTCCTGGGCCCAGTCTGCACGCAACGTCAGCCATCATTTCCGCCACGTTTTCCGTCCAAGATCCGACAATCCCAACGCCCGTCCCGTCCGTATCTCGATCAAAGCCCGACGGGAGGGGGGTAGAATGGCGGTCTAGTCGTTGACACCGCCCGGATGGCAGAGCAGAACGAACGTACCGTCGACGGGGAAGTCCTCGAACTCGTCGTCCTCGCCCAGCGCGGGCTTCTTGGCGGCAGCCTGCTGCTGGTTCGTCTCCTCGGCCTTGGCGTCGGCCGCGGCCTTGTCCTGCGCGGGCTTTGCGTCCGAGGAGGCCATTGTGTATGAGTGTCTGTACTTGTTTGCGGTTGTGTGCGAATTGATGGGAGTCGTCGAGAGAAGAGGGGTTGGCTGTCTTCGACAAGGCTCAGTGTGTTCTCGGGCGCGTCGATGAGTCGTCGGTAGCGGGGTGTTTCGCGGGCGAAGCGGCGCGTGTGGTTTGATATGTCGAGGGGTGATGTCGTCGGAGGTTGATGGAGAGAGCTGTATGCACGCGGCGGTCGATGGTGGAAGGTTGTCGGCGGGCGGGATTTGCCGCCCGCTGGGTGCGGCCAGCCAGCAGGCGGCAGCCGGAAGGCGCAAGCAGGTCCGCTGGGCAGGGTGGGGGTGCCTAGGTACAGAGAGCTCCAGCTTGCCAGGTACTCAGGTACCTCTCAACCTCCCTGGGTACCTCTGTCCCCTTGACTCCCACAGCTCTGGGTCGCGATGCCATCAGATACGCCGACAGCACCAGACTCTGATGCCCATATGTAGTACTATGCATCATCTGAGGGAAACAACTCAAAATGGAATCTTGCTTTCTGCATGTAAACCGTACTGACTACCCCGAGCTCTCAACACCCCCACTCAACCCTTCTCGATGCCTTCTAAAGCATCTCGGGTCTTGCTGAACTAAAAACAGTAAAGGAAATAAGCACGGCAACTCCATTTCTATGCGTACCCGTACCTGGACGGGGGGTCTCTCAAGCAAGCATCGCAGACGCCCATCTCCCACTGCGTCTCCAGCCTCCACCGCCAACGAGGACAGGCCCGGCGCCGCTGAAGGGCCTGCTCGCATCTCTCAGTCCATCGGGCAACGGTGTGCCCACAGTCCTCGGCCTTGGTCCTCCATTTTGAACACATTGTGCTGCTTTTTTCTTATGTATGTGCCAGTTCCGAAGTTTTGAGAAGTTGAGGTTGGCGATGATCTGGAGTGAGCTTGTGCAGTCTACCCAGGGTTTATTGATATGCTTCTCTCTTTACTGATTCATCACACATATCCTCTTATCGGAACACAAACAAGTCACAATATGTCATCTCTGTCCATGACAAAAGTCATTGCCAAACAATTGCCTCCCTCGTGTTGCCGTCACTGAATCTGTCAGTCGACACCGGTAATTTGACTGGTCTATGGGGTCCTAAGAATCGCCACTTTATTCCCTACTGCACCCGAACTGAATAACCGCTGCAACAGCAAATAATGATACGGTCAATATACAGACATGCCGCTATGCTATGGCTACGAATGCCTCCTCCTCCTCTCTTGCGCATTGTGTGTCACCCATTGTAACACTCTTCTGGCATTTACCGTAGAGACCTACTCCTCTATGCCATCAGCCATGGTCTCCTCGTCTTGCTCCTCGTCCTCTTCTTCATCATCTCTTTCGCCACCGTCGTTATCGGCTTCTTCGTCTTCGTCTTCTTGCTCCTCTTCGGCCTCTTCGTCTTCGCCTTCGTCGGCCTCCTCTGCTTCCTCTTCCTCTTCAGCCTCCTCGCCGTCCTCTCCCTCTTCCTCTTCTTCTTCTTCTTCCTCCTCCTCATCATCTTCTTCGGTAGAGTCCCCATTCTCTTCTCTTGCGGGGTCCGCGCTCTTCCTGAGGTTGGGGAAAAGCATAAGAGATGGAGGCGGCTGCTCGTCCCAATCATCAGGAACGTCGCTGAGCTCACTTTCGTCATCGGCAGAATCGTGGATACTACCCCGAGGGCTGGATGCTGCTGTAGCTTGCGCATGACCGTCGTCTTCGCCTTCGTCAGCGTCGACTGCCGTATCATCCTTCATCTCCACGTCCTCTTCACCCTCGTCGCCTTCCTCGCCCTCCTCACGGCCCTCGACGTCGACTTGCTCTTCCGCGTCGCTACCCTCGTCGGCATCTCCATTGGGCGTCCGCCCGCCGTTCCTGCCACTGGACACCGACCCCACGCGGGACTTGGATGGAGCGACCGCCGACTTGGGCGCCTCGCCAAACCGGGCAAAGGCTTGCTCGGCTTTGCGAATGATGTCGGGTCTTCGGACACCGGCTCTGCGTTTGGGAGCAGCCTCGGGTGCCGCAGCGGCTTTATCACCAGCTTCGCCGTTCGCCGCTGGGTCTTGTGTGTCTGGCGGGTTCAGGAGGTTTCCGAGAACATTGGATGGCTTCAGCTCGCTGCCCCCGTCGGCCTCTTCCCTGGCGCGTGCTCTAGCGCGTGCTTCGAGCACTTCATGAGGCTCGGGGCCAGGCAACGTCGGGCCGATCTCCTGGTAAACAATGACGTAGCAGTCATTGATGAGATCGTCAATGGCGCCGGCTTTCATGAGGCCGCCATTGAGTTTCTTCAACTCGATCGTCTCTTTGAGGCAGTTGAAGGCCGGGATGTCAGTGGATGGACCCCCGGCCCATTCCGTGATTCTATCAGCCATTATTTCCAACTCCTCAAGTGACGTCAACTTGAAAGCGTCGTCCAGCGTATGAGGGATTTGGAATCCCTGCCGCAGCAGCCTGAGATACGCCATGCAACACATCTGCCACAGGTCGCTGAAATGGTAGAAGTCGGCACCCTTCTTTCGCAATCGTCTCAGAACCATCTCCAGGTTGACTCTGTCGTTCATAACAACAAGTAGCTTGACCATGAACTTGATGTACTGAGCGGTATAAACGTGGTGTCGTCCCGGACGCTCGGCATCGCACTTCCAAACATTCATCACCATCGTCTTGGTAAACATGGACTCTCGCAGCACGTTGAACGCCGCCTTGGCCTGTACGAGTTCGGGTGAGTCGCTGTCCTCGTCGAAAAGTAGGCGGGCGTGACGCATGATGATGCGATGTTGCCAGTTAGACTTGTCCTTGTCCCGAAGGTGGTGCAGGTTCCTGATGACGTATTCTTCCCAGTCCTCGATGTCGTTCATAGTGATGTCGTCGCCGAGCTCCATACAGAAAGGCTGCCTTGAAAGGATGTCTGCGCCCTCCTGTGGCGAGAGGTCGCCTTTAATGACGAGTTTGTGCACAATTGATACAATCTTGTAGTGGGGTTCCAGAATCGGATCGCTATGCCGCGATTTCGGAACCGCAGTCACAACCTCGACAGCGTGCTCGAGGGCTGAGATCAGGTACTCGACTGAAGGCTGGGTCTCGCGGTCCTTCGGGCTCAAGTCTTCGGCTGGTTTCTGATACATCTTCCAAAGGCATTTGGTAAGCATGAACGGATTTCTATCATCTGTCAGTCCAGGTTCCACGCAAGCCATGTGAGTGAACTAACCTCCAGTCCTGCGGCTTGCGTCGCATCGCCCGTTTGAACAGCCCTGCGGCATACTTCCAAACCTTGTAGTCCTGCATCTGGTCGTGAAGGACCCTTTGGAAGGTCCCATTGCCCATGCTCTCGATAAAAAAGCGTTCCTGGTCCGCATGCTGAAACGGCTCCATGGCGAGGGGCTCGCGACTCGATGCGTACAAGCGCATCGCAAAGTTGTGATACAGTTCGTACAGCGGATCTTCGTCCTCTTCATCAATTTCTGCCTCCCACGAGTTTGATAGTGCAAGCGTATAGCAATGAATCGAGTTGCGCTGGAACTTGAGCAATTCGCCGCGCTCCTTGTTCATTTTGTCTGCCGACCACAGAACGGCTTCATCAAGCTCATAGTCAAAGCACTCGGCCAGGCGAAACCACGCATCCCACTTGTCAGGCGTGAACTGGAGCTGTAGTCTCAAGAAAGTGGCTGCGAGCCGCAAGTCATCAGTAGCGCCTGGTGTTTGCCTTTTGCTCAGGTCGACCTGCTTGAACCTCGTAAGAGCGATCATTCCGAGGAGGAAGAACCAGCCATGTTTTGCCAGGGCGCTCTCTGGCGTATTCACAGCAACCACGTCAAGCTGGACACCGCCATTGAGAGCCTGGTAGAGCCGCAGAGGGTGAATTGGCCGCTTCAGATATTCGGTAAAGTTCCTCAGGTTGTGGATCATCTGGGGAGTTGACTTGGTCTGTCCGATGGCCCCTTGCATGTGCTCTATCGTCGTCTTGAGATCCGATTTGAGTAGATCTCTCCGAGGCATTCTCCTTGCGAGAACTGTAATCTTGTCTACCAGCTGCATTGCATTGCGCTTTTCGAGTTTCTCGGGCGGGCATCCGTGGTCCTGAACTTCTCCGGCTCCAACTCCGAGCTTCAGGCCGTGAAGATCGTAAAGCACCTGGCCCAAGTAGTCTTCCCAGTTTTCGACATTCTTGAACTTTAGGAGCTCAACGCGCATCATCTTGAGGAAAATCTTGTTGGAGGCCTTGCAGCACTTTCTCAGCCCCAGAACTTGGTGTACAGCTGACAGATAGTCTGCCAGCTCCATCTCAGGCTGAGGGAACACTGTTTCGTTCTGGTTGACCCCAACCTTGATTACGGTGTACTGAAGGCACCACACACGCACTTGGATCTCGCGCAGTTTGTTAAGGAACGCCTGGAACGAGGGGCTGTTTGGTGGAACTCGCGTCATGCCGATGCGAATCTCGTCTTCGTGCATCGCCGAAGCATGGAGCATGCAACTAAGCTTCGCCAGGGCAGCAGATGTTGTCTTCAGGTGTTCCTCGTCGATGATGTCGTATGCGGAGCTGTCGTTCAAAGCAAGCGAAAGCGCCGTGATTAACAGGTCATCCAGGGACTTGAGCATCTTCAGCAGCAACGGTGGCCTGGTTTCCGGGGCGTTCTTGAGGTACGAGTCGCTCTCCAAATCGCCCGTGAGCATCTCGATGGCTTTGAGCTGGCACGAGAACTGCTTGGTGGAATACTTAATTGTGCTGTATGCGTCGCTGAGGCGTGACCAGAGGAAGAGACGCAGCTCGGTGCTCGTACCCAGTAGAAACCTCCAGAGATCCTGCAAGCTTTGCGTTGCACAGTCCTTGATGGGAACTTTCCTAGGTTTTGGCCGTCCCGGTCCAGGACTGTCGCCCTTATTCGTTGATTCCTCTGGCGGAAGAGCGACGTAAACCGATCCCGGGTTCAGCACAGGTTCCAGGTTGTCAATGACAGCGACAGGGTCGCTGACGTTGTCCTGGAACAGTCCCAGGAAGAAGTCCATGGTGGTGAGCTTCGAAATCTCCCTGTCGGCGGCAGCTTCTGAGATTTCAGGGATAACAGGGTTGTTGGGCAGGTAAAGCTGATCGACCTGCCCATCAGCAAGGAAATCCCGCACGCTCGTCCAGCACTGGAGGATGTACTCCCTGGAAGCATTCTCTGTCAGCGTCGTTGAGAAAATGGCAGCCCATAGAAACCGAGCGGTTAGGTTCTCATTGCCTTCCTGAGGGCTTCGGCGGAGCAACGCTGACGCGATGTCCAGCCAGCGACCCAGTCGACCTTTGGCCTCAACCCGAATGCTGTAGTCCACCACGCTGTTGGGATTCGTAATCCTCTCGTACACGTCCAAGTGAATTTCAAAAAGCATTTCAACAATCTCTTTGATGAAGGCGAATGCGTCTTTCTGTCCCTGTGATTCGAGGGCACAGTCCATGTCGTAGTGGACGGCTTGTAGAATGTCTTGATCAAATCGGCTAATGACCTGAACGACGGCTGTCTTCATTGCATCAGACCATTTGGTCTGGAGATAGCTGGGGCAGATCGTCTTGATCCACTCGTACGCAACTTCCTGGGCGGTCAACCAGGACGAGTTGACCCGCTTGGCAAATGCAGCGATTCCCTGTGTTTCCTTGAATGGAGGAATGACCGACATCTTCTGCGAGCCGCCTTTCGCATGCTCGAGGAACGAAGACAGGCTCAATGACGCCTGGGCTTGCTTGTGGAGCAGTATCTTGGCGTTGTCCTCGTTGAAGGAGAGGATGGCATTGCGAAGGTCCATCGTGGCCTGGTTTTTAATGGACGCTGCACGTTCCTCGGATGCTAGAGAATCCAGTACCTCGCTGATTCGGTCGAGGGTCGCCTGATTCGTAACGCCGATGTTTTCCAGCATGTTCTTGGTGGCTTGAAACAAATTCTGGTCGGCGGCTTGATATGGCGCGAGCTGAGACGCGTGTACAGCGCTGGGGTCTATCACTTCTTCCACGGCAGCTGTTTCCCGTCGTCGAATACGCTTGCTCCTCTTCTCGACTACGCTTTCCTCGTCCTGTGGTTCGGGTATCCCGGCGGCTGACTGCGACCGTTTTCTAGTCGGTTGAGAAGCGCTTCGTCCCTTGCGAGTTTCGCGTGTGGTTTCGGGTACTTTCGGAGGTTCCTCAGGCGCCGCTTGCTTGTCTTCGCTCGACTTCTCAGTGGCTGTGGCTGGCTTCTTGTCGCCATTCTCCTCCGCAGGCTTGTTCTCACTATCGACTGATCCGTCCTTGACTTCGGAGCCGTTGACTTGACCGTCTTTATCAGCCTGACCTTCCATAACGACGTCTTCATCGTCTTCCGTCTCAGGGAGCTCGATGACCACCGCCTGGCTTGTTTGACCTCTTTCAAGGACAAACTGTACCAGCGCCATACCCAGATCTACCCATGACGCATTTGGCAACGCAATCGTTGAACGAGTCGCGGTAGCTTCCTCGATCGTCGTACGGGTAGTCCCGAGATTCTTGGCGGGGTTTGGAAGGAATGGAATCGGGTCGAGATGGCGTTTGATGAAGTCGGGCATGTCCCTCTTGACCCAGGGGCCCATGATTGGGTGAGACAAGGCGATCTCGTCTCCAAGAACTTGCAATTGCTCCTTCAGCTGCTGCCCTGCAAATCCCTCCGCGAGGGACGGAGGCTCGACTTCCAATACGGCCGGGTCATCGTCGAGTTCGATGGCTGCCTCGAGGCAGTACCTGCTTATCCTTGTACTGTTGAGAGCAGCGGCAACGCGTGCTGTGCGCCTCCATAGCTCGGCATCGGATGGATCGCGGTCGAGGGCGGCATTGAAGTCGGTAAGGGCATTGCGCATGTTGCGGAGCGCGTCGTCTTCCTCGAAGTATGTATCGCCAGCGGCTCGTGCAGCATGACGTGTGCGGTCAAGCAAGAACTGACCGCGGTTTTTGTGTGCGAGGAAGAAAGCCTGGGGCAAGCTGCTGCCGGTGGTATCGACATCGGCGACCTGGAGATCCAGGTTCTCGGCCAGAACGGCATCGGTGATGAGCTGGTCGGGGTGTCGCTCCGCCCTGTCATACTCGGTCGCGGCCTCGGGGTATTTGAAGATGTCGGACTTGAACAGGTCATCGTAGGCGTCGGCGGCTTCGTCGAAAAATCGGGGGCCTTGGGCATGCAGCTTTAAGGCAGTCTGAAAGCGCTTCAGAGCTTCGTCGACCTACGTCGCAGTTAATCAGTAGCAGCTCGATAGGTTGTCTAGGGCTAGCGCATACATGAATCTCGCGAGTGGTATCAATCTCGTCGTCAACGTTCTCCTCCGGCTCGACGTTGATTGCTTGAAAGGCCGGCTACGCGTTGTCAGCTAAGTCATGTTCGCTACCGGTCGCATAGCTTGAGCTAACCAACCATTTTGACGGTTTCTTCGCGTTTGAAAGGTCGCGGTTCACATTGAGATGTCAAGGCAGCAGGGGACGACTGGGTAGGTATGCCGGCGTCAAAGGATAATGCCTTCGGCTCTGACTTTGTTCATTGACGAGGCAGCAAAGTGGAATTAATTTCGTGGCGCGCGTAAAGGCTTGGTGACGCGACAGAGAGTCCCGTCCCTGACTGCCCGCCAAGCACCATCCGGTACGTACCTATCTTCGAAGCAAGCTGCAATCATACGTAATCCTAGGTCTGGTTGAGTTCGTTATGTAAGCGACTCCATTCTTCAGCTCGAGGTACTTCGGTACTTAAGCACCAGCCCTGAGGTGTGGCTTACGATCAGCCACAGCCCCACAGGCGGAGGACGGGAGCTCTCTACAATTACCTACATCACGTGGACAATATATTCCCAACCCGGAAGGTCATCTCCGCACAGCTGACGCGATTCCCGCCATTCCCCTCACCGCACCGCACCACAACATCGCGATCTAGTTACCTAGCCAAGGGGCAGGTGTAAGGTTCAGTGTTCCTGACACCAAGCTCTAGCCCGAGCAAGACGTTGAAAAGACACTGGTGCGGCCATGCCCTTCGCAACTCTGTCGATTTGTTCCAGGGCAGTAGTCGGATATCGCCCACGGGACTTTGTCTTCGTCCAGGCAGGCGCATATCTGGACGAATACTTGCGCGAACAAGATGCAAGCAAGTTGTGCGCCGAATTTCTGACCACTACTTAAACACCCAGTCACAGCATCAACGTCTTAGCATGTCGTAGGTATGAGCACATCGAACCGTCTCTTATGGTATTGTCGCCTCCGATCCCTCTTTTCAGCGTCCTCTCTATGAGCACCATGTTGGCAACAGTAGGTGACTGGAGCCAGTCTCACCGATACAATCCATGGATAAGACTTGGGGTAACACTGGGGGTAGTTATCAGCGATGTTGGAAATGACACATGGTTGTGGGCCTTGGGCGTGGTTTAGGTCAAGCAGTGCGTTGCTTGAGTTGAGCCGCAGGCAAAGAAAAAAGAGGCTTGGTGTTTTCTCCTCACGACCCCCTCACAGAGCTCTCTAGGCGTCCATGGGAGGGGGGTGTGTGTGCTTCCATGCGTGTGTGTGTGTGTGTTTTGGGACCGAATGGCCCGGCTTGGCTTTGGGACGAACCGGGCGTGGCGGGTTTGGCACGCTAGCCGACCACGGAAGACAATTGCGCTGGAAAACCAACGTCAGCTCTTGTCTGAACGTCATCTCGAGTCTCGATTGTTGCGAGCCACGATTTAGATGAAGATGGGAAGAAGGGAGAAAGGAAAAGTGAGGGCGGCAAGATCGTTCTCTGCAATGCGACGGGGCATCCGGGCGAACTTGTGTGTGGGAACACTACGGATACCAGGTATCGACTGCTTCTGTTCGCGCGGGTACCTAAATTCCTGGTAATGGCGTAGCGTACCAGACGACGCAGGAAACAATGGGACCGTAGCCAGTCAGCAGCCTCAGCTCAGTGTTCGTCCCGTCATTTCTGTTGACGGACGGATACGGGCGGGCGGAGGGAGGATCCATGTGACGACCTCAGGCACCCTTTAATCACCGCAATCTCTAGGAACTCCGAACGGCCGGCGTGATTCCCTCCAGTAATGGCGACTAGGGCCTAGGCTACGTTACCTTGGTTAGGTACAGGGTTGGCACATTAGTCGATTAGTCATTAGTCATAGTCCTAGTCAGACTATATTAGTCTAACTAAAATCACTAAAAAATCCTAACTAGACTAGACTAGGCTAGTATTAGTCGCTTACGTAAGTGACTATAGTTAGACTTATATGACTAATTAGTTGACTAAATTAGTTAAATATATTCTTTATAAATTTAAAAAAAGAATTAAAAATATAATAAAAATAGTATTATATTAAGTAAAAAGTCTTTAAAAATACTAGATATTTATATATATATATATTAAAGTGTGGTACTTATTAAGGTTTAATGAAAGTAATATTAATTAAATAATAATTTTCACATAGGCATTTACTTATAATAACTAATAGTTGTATTACAAGGCTAATTATTAAGGACTTATAGTTGCTTTAATAAAGCCCGTATAAAGAGTATTATATATATATATATATATATATATATATATTAAAAGAGTTATTATTATTATTATTAAAGACTTAAGAGTAAAAGTAAATAAAAGTAAAAGAGAGAAAATAGAGGTATATATAGTTAAGTTAGATTTCTAGGAGATTCTATAGATTACTAATTAGTATTTTACTTTAAATCTCTTTTTACTACTATATTTAATAGTAATTAGTTATATTATTAATATATCTCTTAAGTATTCTAGTAGTTTTTATTATATTCTAGGAGTTTTTACTAAATTCTAGAACCTTTTATATATTCTATTTATAATAATAAGATTTATATAGTAGTATAAGTATATATAGTATACTTATATATACTAATAATACTAATTACTATAAATAGAAATAATAGAAACGTTTAGAATTTAGTAGAATTTAGTAGAATAATATTAATAATAATTAGTAATAAAGTAATTCTAGATAATTCTAAAGAGTAGTTTATTACTAATAGTATTATTAATTATATAAAATAATTAGTAATATAATAGAAGCTATTAGAATTTTATAGAAAAGTAAAAGAAATATAAAAAGAGCTTAACTCTACTCCCTAAAGTCTAGTTTTACTTTTCTTAACTAAATAAATATATAACTGAATACTATAACTAATACTAAAAACCTCTTTTAACTTCTTTTTACTACTATTATACTATTATATTCTTTTATAAGAATATTATTATAATGGATTCTTTTATTTTAAACTCTTTTTAGGCTACTAGTTCTACTTCTACTACTAGTAATATTCCTACTAGTAGTACTACTAGTACTAACTTTATAGACTTTTTATATAATAAAGAGAATTATAAGTTAAAGCTTAATAGCGAGTTTAGTGCTTATATTTTTAAGAATAACTTATTTACTCAAACTCTTTTACTTATTAATTATATAAAAGAAAGAGAAATATAAGTTGAATGTACTATATAACTAAATATACTTTTTTATTATATATTTAAATATATTAATTAGTATTATAGGTGTAGTAAAGACTAGATTGTTAAGGTTAAAGGTTTCTAAACTTTTAACTTTATAAAACATTATAAGTAATCTCACTCTAATATTATTTATAATAAAAAATTTAAAAGAAATTAAGCAAAAAGTAAGTAATATTACTATTATTATATATTTATATATACTAATTAACTTATTATAAAAACCAATATAGTACCTATAAAAAAGTCTTTTTTTAGTAATCAAAAACCTTATACTAGTACTATTACTGATTTTAACAAAGAAGAGGCTTATTTGAAGATATTAGATTTTATAGTAGAAAATAACTTACCATTTTCTACTATAGATTCTAATTCTTTTAAAGACCTTTTAAACTATTATAATAAGTATATTTATTATTATTATATTATAATACTTTATTATTTACTAATATTATATTATAAGTTAAACCCTATTATTAATAAAAAAAAGATTAACAATTTACTAAATATTACGTATAGTAAATTTCTTTCTTTAATTAACTTAGAGATAACTAAAAATATTAAACACTTGAGAAAATTTTCCTTTATTTTTAATATATAGACCTCTAAGTTACAAAATACCTATTTAAGCATTATTATAAACTATATTAATAGCAATTTTAAACTTATTTATAAACTAATTAGTAAATTATTATATATAACCCTATTTTAGTATATATACTGACTAATATTTATAGTATTTAAAAACCTTACTAAATCACATACGGGTCTTTATATATATAAAAAAGTTATAAATAGTTTAACTACCTATCCAAACCTAACTATTAATAACTTCTTTAAGTGAATAATTATATTTAATTATATTATATTACTATACTAACTTATATAGTTTTACTAAAAATAATACGTCTAATAATAATATATTTTTAAACTCTTTTAAAGCTAATTATAAATTAACTTTAAATAAAGAGTTTAAAAACGATATTAGATATATTACGCATATTATCAATATAGTAGTATAGGATATATTAGTCGACTATATACCTAATACTACTGAAGAAGAAGAATTATTAAATTATACTAATAGTAATATTAGTATAATTAATAATAATCTCGCAGTTAATAAAAATATAGCTACTAAGAATTTACTTAGTAGTAAGTATTTCTTTATTATATATATTACTATATAATATATACTAACTATATATATAGGTATTATTAAACGTATCCATAGAATTACAATTATAGTTAAATATACTAGCGAGATTAAACAATTATTATTAAAAGGTATAGAAAAGTCTAAAAGAGACAAAACTTTACTTTCTAATTTTAATAAAAAAGTTATTCCTCTAGGTAAGTTAACTAATATATATATAAAGGGTTTATACTAATATAGTATAGATAATAAAACTAGATAGAATTCTACCTATAGAATGATATCTACTACTTTAGAGCTTAAGCCAGCTCTAGAGTATATATTTAGAAATACTAGTAATTTAGAGTATAAAAAGCTCTATTTTACTACTAGTAAGTATAAGGCTTTAAAAGATTTAGAATCTATATTCAAGATCTTTTTAAAACCTAGTACTTGTTTATAGTCTTAACTATATATTAACCTTAATAAGGGTTTACTATATATATATACTATATATAGTAAACTTAATAATTTAGTTATAAAGTTTAAGACTTTAAAAGAGCGGCTACCTAAACTAGTAAGTACTATTTTATTATATCCTAATATTTAAACTATATACTAATACTTTAATAGGCTATATACTATATAATTTTAATAAATAGTTTATTAAAAAGAACTAAAAATAAAAGTAAAAAGAGACAAAAGGCAAAATTAAACCTACAGCCTCTAGCTCTAATAAGCTAGACTCTAAGCTGCTAGGTTAACTACTAATAGTAGAATAAACTACTCTAAATGTTTTTTATTAACCCCTCTAGGGTGCTTGTAGCTAACCACAACCCTTGTGGCCGACTACAGTGCCTATGGCCAACTACAGTAAATACGGCCAACTACACGCAGGGCCTAGAGCCACTTAGCTAAACTGTACGTAACGTACTAAACCCTAAAAGGACTAGTGCTTTAGAAGCTAGGCCTAAAGAGTAAGGCACTAGGCCTATAAAAGGCAGGGCTCCCCCTAGCCTATAGGGGTCTAGACTTTTACTTTTTTAGTAAGTAAGTAATATAACAAAATATTAATACAATACTATTACTACTATAATAATACTTCTACCTTTTTTATTTATATATTATATACTAAACTTATTCCTTTACTAACTCTATTAAGCCTAATATTACTATAGAAGTATTTAATAATTTTAATACTAACTTTAATACCTTTATATCTATACTTATAAGTTATAAGCCTAGTTTATTAATTAATTTAACTTTTCTAACTAATTATAAAAGTCTATTTAGACCCACTTATTTAATAACTAACCTTATTTTAACTATAAAAAACTAAAATCTATAACTAATACTTATAAATTACCCGTAATTTAAGTCCTTAAGTAACTAAAAAACCTAGTTTTTAAAAAATCCTTAAATTATCTAACCTTCCTTAATAAATCCTTAATAAATCCTTATATATACCTACTATAACAAACAAATTTTTAAATAATATTTAATTAATATAACCTATATAGAAATCAAGATTATAGTAGTTCTTACTATTTAGCTTAGCTAATAAAAGTTACTATAAATTAATATTAATAACTTTAAAGTTATAGACTTTAAGTTTATTAACTATAATAAACTAATTAAAATAGTTAAAAAAGATATAATAAGACTTTATAGTTTTAACTATTTATTTAAATTATTTAGTTAGTTATATAATTAGTGGTTTACTCCTATTATTTTAAAGAAATAACCCTTAGGTCTTTAAAAGTCTACTTAGTTTTAGTTATTTAAATAAAAAAGACTT
The DNA here is from genome assembly GCA_030770045.1 of Colletotrichum brevisporum. NCBI lineage: Eukaryota > Fungi > Ascomycota > Sordariomycetes > Glomerellales > Glomerellaceae > Colletotrichum > Colletotrichum brevisporum. The sequence continues at coordinate 7,817,875 of JAUGSI010000001.1, read as the reverse complement.
TAAACTTATAAAATATAGATAAAATTACTATTCTAAAACTAAAAGGATAATTAAATTATTAAGTATAGTGTTTAAGATTCTATGTAGTACTAGCTAGTAAAGATCTAGTAATAGATCTTACTAAACTACTAAATAATAAAAATAAAGATTTAAATAATAAAATATTAAGTTATATAAGACTTCTTTATAAAGATGGCCCTTTAAGAGTTATAAAAGACTTTAAAATAGCTCTAGAAGCTTAGAAAAGCTTAGAAAAGCTATATTAACTAAAAGGATTTATAAATAAGTTTTTTACTTATAAGGAGTTTTTTAATATTACTTTTAAAGACTTTAATACTCTTAAAGAATACTTTAATAACGTTAAAGAGTTTATAAATAATTTAGCTTTAAATAACCTAGCTTTACTTAAATAGGTAATTATAGTTTAGGTTTTAAATAGTTTAGACAACTCTTATAAAGGGTTTATAACTAATATAACTTAATTTTTTAGAAAAGACTTAAAAGCCTATACTATTAAGTCTTTATTTACTAATTTATTAAATAAATCTAAGAAAAAGAGTAATAATAACTCTATATAATTTTCTAAGTTTTAAATAAAGTCTAAAAAGACTACTAAACCCTAGAAATAAACTAAGGATTAATACTATAACTACTATAAAAAAAACTAACTATATAGAGAATATTTATAAATTTTTATATCCTAATAAAGCTCTTAATTAGTTTAAAAGAATATTAAAAAATAACCCTTTTATAAATAATAAAAAAGAAAGAAGAGTTAAAAAATAGAATAAAAGAAAACAATAAGTTAATATAGTTATTAATAATAATTCTAACTCTTTTAATTTATTAAAAGAAGTTATAGTTACTTTAAACTTAATAAATATTAACTTAGTAACTAAAAAGGACTTAGATGCTAATATAGAATTTAAAAATATAAAAATTACCTTTAAAACCCCTATTAATATAGATTTTAAAACTAATAACCTATTATTAAGTGCTTTATAAAAATAGTTAAATAAAGAACTTTTAGATTCTTTTATTTATAAAGGAAAATAACTGTTTTATTTAGACTTAGTTGTAATAATCTATATAATTAATAACTTATCTCTACTTAATAATATTTAAACTATTAAAATAAAGGTTAATTAGGGTAAAGTAAACCGTCTTTTTGCTTATAAAAAGGGTGATTTAACTACTATAATAAATAATACTTTTTATATTATAAGAAATATTTATTATATATCTAAATTAGGTATTAATTTTTTAAATTAAACTAAACTTACTAAAATAGGTATAACTTTAATCTACTATAATAAGTCTATACTATATAATATAATTAAAGACGAAGTCCTTTTAGTAGGAATAAAGAGGAATAACCTCTAATTTTTTAACTTTAATATAAATAAGGAAGTAATTAATATAATAAAAGATACTATAATAGAGTCTTAAAGTTAGAATTAAACCCTAGACTCTAATATTAATATAATAAAGCTATAGTATAACTAATTAGGCTATATAAACTAGTAATTTTTACTTACTATTTTGGATTAAATTAAAATTATGTATAAGAGGGCTGCTATAAAAGTATTTTATAAACTACCCTGCAAGGCCTGTTTAAAAGGAAAATTTACTAATACTATAAATAAGAAGTTTAGTAATTACGTAAAAAACTACCCTTACTTATACAAAATTGTATTAAACTTATATAGACTAATTACACTTAAAACATATAATAATTATAGGTAGTTTATACTATTTATAGATAAAAAGACCCGTTTTATATAGGGTAAACTATTAAAAATAAAGGAATCTGAAGAGGTTTTTACTGCTTTTAAGAAATTTAAATCCTTAGCTGAAAATAATGAAAATAAGTATAAACTTAATTAATTTAATATAGATAGTAGTAAAGAGTTTAATAATAAAAGAATAAAAACTATATATATAAAAAATGGTATAATTTATAATATAAAACTACTTTATATGTATAAGCCTAATAGTATTATTAAAAGAATAATACGTAATATAATAAATAAAGTAAGGGCTATATTAATAAACGCTAATGTTGACTTTAAACTATGGGGAGAAGCTTTTTTAGTAGCTATATATTTATATAATAGAACCCTATATAAGTCTATAGTTTATAAAATACTATATAAAGCTAAGAATAATACAAAACCCTTTTTAGATTATATAAGGGTCTAGAGGGGTATTTGTTACTATAAAAATAAAGACTCTAATATTAAAAAGCTTAATAATAGAATTAAAAAGGGTATAATTCTTAAGTATAGTAATAATACTTATAAAATATAGAATTTAAAAGAAAATAAAGCTCTTTAGTCTAGAGACGTTAAAGTATTTAAGAATACTTTTATAAAAGATACTAATAATAATAATTAAGAACTATTTATACTAAATAAAATAAATTATCTATAATTTAGTATAACTAAAAGTAAAAAAGAATCTTAAAGTGATAGTTTTTTTAAGATAGACTTAAGTTATAATAATATTAATAAAACTAATAATAATAATAATAATAATAATAACTCTAAATTAACTATAGAAATCCCCTATATAGATGAAGAAATCTAGGAAAGCTATAGATAGGTTAAAAATTAAAAATATATACTATTTATAATAAAAGACTACTTATTTTTAAATATAATATCCGCTATTAATAGCTTAAAGGATAAAATTTCTTATATACTAAGTATTAATAATTTAAGTAAACCTACTATATATAAATAAGTTTTAGAATTTAACGATTTATAAAACTAGATTTAAGTTATGTACAAGGAATTAAATATATTAACTAAATTAAATACTTGGAGTATTATTAAAAAACTATAATTTATTAAACTTTTAGGAGGTAAATGAGTTTATAGAAAAAAGGCTAATAATAATATTAATACTAAAGTTGAAAAACTTAATAAATATAAGGTTCGTTGGGTAGTATAGGGTTATAATTAATATATAGGTATTAATTACCTAGAAACCTTTAGTACTACTTATAGACCTGAATCCTATAGGCTATTATTCTTAATAGGTATATAAAATAATTAAAATATTAAATAATATAACGTTACTAGTGCGTCTATATACACTAATATTAATAAAGAAATATACATTTAATTACTTACTAGTTTTTTTAATAATAATAATAATAAATTAGTTTTTAATTAAGATTATAAAGATTTTAACAAAGAATTAGTTTATAAACTAAATAAAGCTTTATACAGCTTAAAAAAAAGTCTTAGACTGTGGTATAAGTATTTAAAAAATATACTTAAAAAGGAAGGCTTTAATATAATGCTTTATAATAAGGCTGTTTTTATACTTAATAAAAAAGGAGTTAAAGCTATTATAGCTTGTTATGTAGATGACTTTTTGGTTGTTACTGTTAACTCTGAAATTACTAATAGTATAATTAATAATATTTTTAAAGAAATTAATATAAAACTATTAGGGGTACTTAAAACCTTTTTAGGTGTTAAAGTAGATATAAATAGGGAAAATAAAACCCTATTTTTATATTAAACTAAATATACTAAAAAACTAATAGTTAAATATAATAAAACCTACTTATATAGGTATTTAACACTTATAAATAATAATATAAAATTAGTAGAAAATATAGGTTAAGTTACTAAAGAAGAAATAAAATAATTCTAATAAGAAATAGGTTTTATTAGTCTATTAAAAAGAACTAAAAATAAAAGTAAAAAGAGACAAAAGGCAGAATTAAACCTACAGCCTCTAGCTCTAATAAATTAGACTCTAAACTACTAGGTCAACTACCTGTAGTAGAATAAACCACCCTAAATGTCTCTTATTGTCAGATTTCGCGTATATTCGTATATATATAAAGCTATGCCTTAAGGGCTATTAACGCGTTTTTTACTTTGACAGTACTATAGGCCTTTAAACCCCCTAAACGCAGCTATGGCCTTTAGAGCTAGCGAAACGTTGCTCTAGAGTGGCTATTAGCCACTTTAAACGCTAAAATCCGCCTATAAATCGTAGTATACTAGTAACTCTAAGCCACGTAATTTAATATACTTCCCTAGTAAGGGCCTTTTAAGGGCTTTATTAGATTTAATTATAAATAAAATTATATACTAATTATACTTTAACTACTTTATAATTGCTTTTACGTAGCTTACGTTTTTAAAGCTGTAATCCCTTTAAAGTCCTTATTTTAAGTAGTTCTATTATCCTTATTAAATCTTTATCTCTATAGTAAAAAGAGCAATACTATTTTTAAAGTACTTAAAAGCTATAATCCCTTTTATTTATTCTTTATTAATAAAATTAAAGCCCTTATAACGTTTACTTTAAAACTTAGTATTATAAAGTACTTAAAACTAAGTTATTTAATCTACTATATTAAGTTATTTAAGGAAGAGTTTAAAGTGGGCACTAGTAAGTAGCTTTATAAAGCTATCTACTATTAACTATACTATAGGTTAATATTTAACTTTAATACAGCCTTTTTAAGCCTTTTAATGTAGTTAGTAGTTGTGGATGTTAATGTAGTAAAGCTTTATACATAATTAAACCGTTTCTTTATTAATAAAATAAATTATTTATTAATTATTATATTAAATATATATACTTAGTACAGTAGCGTTAAAAGTAGAAGTAGTACTAAAGGTCTTCTTACTAAGGTCTATACGAAGTATAGTTATTAAACGGCTTATAACAATAGCCTTTTTAGCTACTTAAAAGAGAGTAAGAAGCTTAGCCTTAGTTGTTAATATAGTTATAGTATTTTATTTATTAATTTACTACTTAATAAAGCTACTAAAAAGCTTAATTATAAATACTTAAGAGTTTTTGTGGTTTAGTGTATTATTAGTAAAGCTAGTATTTAAAGTGATTATTAAATTATTATTAGGACTACTTTTTTTATAGTTAAATTTAAAGTAAAGAGTGCGTTTTATAAAGAAGTATTTAATTACTTATTTTGCCTTTTTAAAGTACTTAGGGCTGGGGTTGTGGTTAAAGCGCGTAAGACGGCTTACTATAAGGGCCACGTCCGGCCTTATTATTATTATACTATATATAATTAAACTAATGTTACTTTAATAATAGTTAATATTTGTATATAGAGTAGAGCCTTTATAAAGGAGTAGTTTAAGTAATGAAATTAGAGAAGTATATAGTTACTTTGTTTGTGGACTTTGCTTTTTTAGGTACTTAATAACTTTATTAATATAAATAAACTATAAGAACTAAAGGTGCTTTATAGTATAGTTATAGATAACTTTAATTTTTAAGAACTATTATAAATTTTTATTACTCTTAAGAAAGTATTACTTTTAAAGTGCTTTTATAAGTAAAAGGGCCTTTTTATAGTATTTAAAAGAGAAGTATAGAATATAGTTATTAATATAAAAAAAGAAGATAATATAACTATGTATTTAATAGTAATTCTTACCTACTACGCGCTCTAGCCTAAGTTCTTTTAAACTAGTTTTTAAATAGTATTATTATAAGAGTAGAGAGTAGTATAGGCTATAGAGTACTTTATTAAGTTTAAGGATATACCCGGGCTTTTAATACTTAAGGGGTATTTATATATAAACGTTTTTATTAAATAAAACCTATATAAATACGTTTACTATATTATATTATAGAAGCTTAAGATTAAAGTAGTTTATAATAGCTATAAGCGTTTAAAACGATATACTAGTAAGTATTAAAGTATAGGTATTTTACTTATCTTTTAGCTACTAGTTACTACGTATAACAAGGTGTACTTTAATTTTAAAGAGTCTTTTATACTTATTTAACTTATATATATATACTTAATAGTATCCTAGGATCTAGGAGCTATTAGTAGTACTTTTAAGAATCTTTTTCTAAAAGTTAGTTTTATAATAGCTTTATAAATAGTTTACTTTAGTTATTTATATTAAAATTATATAAGAGTAAGTTAATACTTTTAAATAAAATATAAGTAGGGGCTAGAGCTTTTACTAGGGGGTACTAAAAGTAGGAACTTTAGTTTATAGTTAGTATAGTGCTTTATACTTACTTAATAAAATTTAAGTGCCTATAACCCCTTTCTATAGTTAAATCTTACTATTAAAGTATTTAATATTTATATTTTAAGACGCCCTTATAGTATATTAGATACCGGGGGTCCCCTTTAATAGGTTATAAGTAACTAAGTAACTAACTTAAAAATAGCTTTACTATAAAGTATTTTAAAATAATAATAGAGTACTAGTTAAAAAAGTAGCTTTATAAAATGTTTATTTATACTAGGGTATATAAGTTACTAAAGTAGTTTAGTTTATAGGTTTAGTTATAAATATAAACTAGTAAGGGTTTATAAAGAAAAGGTTTTTATTTACTAACTTAATTATAATCTACCTTTCTAGGCGTTAGTTTTTTTTAATTAGTACTTAAAAGAATAAAACGGGTAAGTTAAAAGGAGTAAGTAGGAGTTTAAAGTAAGTAGAAGAGTATTTATAGTTATAGAGTTTATTATTATTAAGAATAGTATTACTTAAGTTAAGTTTATTAAAAATGTTATTAGAGGAGTTTATAAAAGGGGATACTTTATTGTTTTTTTTACTTAGTAAGAATAAGTAAAGTTACGTTTAAGAGTTAGTTTTACTAGTTATAGTAAGGCTTTTTTAAACCTACTTAATAATAGTTTAAAGGTTAAGGTTATTATAGTTATTAGTAAATAAATCTAAGTTATTATTATAGTATTTTTTTTATTAAATATAACGTTATGTATAGTAATAATTTTTATAATTATAGGGTTTTATATTTAATACTAATTTATAAATATATAGTTAATATAAGTATAGGTATAAGGGTATTAAGGTTGGTATTGAGATTGCCGAATACTTCTATAGTAATATTGGGCTTAATAGAGTTAGTAAAGGAATAGGTTTAGTATATAATATATAAATAAAAGAGGTAGAAGTATTATTATAGTAGTAATAGTGTTGTATTAGTATTTTACTATATTACTTACTTACTAAGAAAGTAAAAGTCTCGACCCCTATAGGCTAGGGGGAGCCCTGCCTTTTATAGGCCTAGTGCCTTGCCCTTTAGGCCTAGCTTCTAAGGCACTAGTCCTTTTAGGGTTTAGTACATTACATACAGTTTAGCTAAGTAGCTCTAGGCCCTGCGTATAGTTAACTACTATTAGATTACGTAGCTTAAAGCCACTAGTATACTATAATGTATAAGTAGATTTTAGTATTTAAAGTAGCTAATAGCCGCTCTAGAGTAACGTTTTACTAGCTCTAAAAGCAGTAGCTATATTCAGGGAGTTCAAAAGCCTACAGCACCGTTAAAGCAAAAAACGCATTAATAGCCCTAAAGGCATAGCTTTATATATATATAAATATATATAAAATCTAATAATTAAAAGTCTTATTCTACTACTCCTTTTATTATATATAATTAATTATTTTTAAACTACTCTATTAAATATAAAAATTACTATAAACGTCCTTTTAATCCTTTAAAAAACTATCCTTAATAGCCCAGTTACTTAACACCTATAGCTTTACAACTTTTAAGTACTTATAAATACCCTTAATATATAAAAAGCTTTTAACCTAACCTTTATAAATCTAAAGCCCCTTATTAGTAATACCCCGCCCTAAAAACTATACCTTAGTAACTATCTACAGTCTATTACTTACTATAACCCTAAGCTAAAAACCCTTTACTCCTAAACTATAAAATCTAGAGTAAATAAGTTTACTATAAACCCTCCTTTTTAAGTACCTCTAAAAAAGAACCTCCTACTCCTATTTAAAGCAGCAGACTACTACCGTATTAAAATAACAATTAACTTTTTTAAAAAGGCCCTTAAGTACTATATTAACTCTTTATCCCTATACTATACTATAAAAATAATATACTAAAAGTAAAAAAAAACTAAAAATACTATTATTCTTTAAATATAAAGTACTATTATTAAAAAACTTAAAATTTAGTACTATTTAAGTACTTTAAAGCTAGTAGTTTAAATTTAAAACCTTTATAAATACTTTAAACTTATAAAAAGTATACACTACTAGTGCACTAACTAGTTATATATTAACTATCTTACTATACTCTATAATAAGTAGCTTATAATAAAAGCCACTATAGTAGAATAGTTTATAATATAGGTTAATAATATATATAAGGGCTGTACTATTAAACTTAAAGTAACTTATAAAAGAGACCTATAAATTTATAAACTACTTTACTCCCTTAACTACTTACTACTTTAATCTTAGGCTAAAAGTTATTATATAATAATAAGTAATAGCTAAAACAATTATAGTTTTAATAAAGCTAGTACTAAAATAACTACTATAATTAAATAAATACTAAAGTCTAAAGAACGTAAAAGAAGTATATAAAGTACCTTTACTATTAATAAAGTAGTTCTCTATAGTCCTCTTAAGTACTTTAGTAGCTATAAATATAATAATACTAACTTAAAGAGATTATAGAGTAAAGTTTTATTAATATCTTCTACTCTTTTTACTCTATTAGCCCCTTCCTACCTAGTATACTCTATATACTACTACTTTAAAAATTACTTTTATACTTTTCTAAAGTATACATATAATAGGTAAAAACCACTTAACTACTACTATAAAAAAGCTAAAAAAAACCTTACAAACAATAAATAACTAATCTAGTATATTAAAAAAATTTAAAACTAGTAACTATATAGTTACTATATAAAGAGTATTAAGTATTTACCTATAGCGTTTTAAGCTACTTAATATAAAGGCCCGTTACTATATCCCCTTAGGGACTCCTACCTCCTTAATTCTAGTGCGTTTATTTATATTTTTAAAAACAAATAATAGTTTAGTAACTTTTAAGTAGTTAGTATAAATAATTACTTATAAACTAGCTCTAAGCCCCTAGTAATTAAAGAATATAAAAATATAAGTATATATATTACGTTAGTTAACAGTAAATAATCTAATTTATACTTATATAATATCGCATTATATATATTTATAGTAACTAACCTTATCTTTTATAACTAACTCTATAAGTACGGGTACTAATAAAACAAGTACTCTAAGTAGTACTTTATACTATATAAATCTAATTACTTTCCTTTTAACTTTATTAAGACTATATATAACTAAAGAATATTAAAGTATAATAAACTTTTTAATAAAGTACTTATATATAAAGACTCTATATAGGCCGTTTAGTATACATATACTCTGTGCTGTTAAATAAAGTACTCCTAATAAAAATAAAGATCTTTAAAAGGCTCTAAGGAAACGTAGTACTAGTAGCTCAGCCACCCCAGCCCTAAACTACTCTAGTGCCTCTCTTTATTAGCCTATAGCGTCTAAATCTCTATTACCCCTAGAATAGCGCCTAGTAATACCCTTTTAAGCTATAATACTTATAGTATTAGTAAAGTAAAGTGAATTATTAACTATAAACTATAAAAGAGTAACGTATATACCCACTCTAGTAAGTATATTACATTTAACTTCTACCTATATACTAAGGACTATAGTAGGTTTATATTTATATTAATATTTACTAACTATATCGTATAATACTTATAAAACTACTATCTATATAACTATAGTATAAAGATACTTACTAAGGTTTTTAAAAAGTTTATTTTACTCTTAAAAGTTTAATATAATATTAAGATACTTACTTTTAAGTATAATAGTAAAATTAAAAAGTACTACTGCCTTATAAATAACCTCTAAAGGTATAGTAAATACGTTAAATTATCCACTTTATATATATAAAATTAAAATAGTAGCACTAAGTATATTAATACTATAATTAAAATAAAGGTTTAAATAATATATAAAGGTAGTAAACTACTCTATAAAGTATAGTTTAATATCTATAGAGTAGTAACCTATCTTTATAACTACATACTTTAAATAGCCCTTAATTAAAAGACCCTATATAAAGCACTCTACTAATAGCTCTATAGTAACAAAACTATAAAACTAAGCCTTATATACCTAAAATTATATAAGTATAAGGTATATACCCTTATAGCTACTACACAGTTTAAGAAAAAGCGTCTTAACTACCTTTATAGCTATACCTTTATAAACTTCTTTATTAGTTATATATTTATAAATTAGTATTAAATATAAAACCCTATAACTAGGAAGATCGTTACTATATACAACGTGATATTTAATAAAAAAAATACTATAATAACAACCCGGATTTACTTACTAGTAACTATAACAACCTTAACTTTTAAACTATTACTAAGTAGATTTAAAAGAGCCTTACTGCAGTTAGTAAGACTAACTCTTAAACGTAGCTCTACCCGTCCTTACTAAACAAAAAAAAAATAAAGTATCTCCTTTTATAAACTCCCCTAATAACATTTCTAATAAACTTAACTTAAATAATACTACCCTTAATAATAATAAACCCCGTAACTATAAATACTCCTCTACTTACTTTAAACTCCTACCTACCCCTCTTAACTTACCTATTTTATTTTTTTAAGTATTAATTAAAAAAGACTAACACCTAGGGAGGTAAATTATAACTAAGTTAGTAAACAAAAACCTTCCCTCTATAAACCCTTACTAATCCGTACTTATAGCTAAGTTTATAAATTAAGCGGCCTTAGTAGCTTATATACCCTAGTATAAATAAACGTTTTATAAAGCCACTTTTTTAGTTAGTACCCTATTATTATTTTAAAATACTCTATAGTAAAGCCGCTTTTAGACTAGCTACTTAGTCACTTATAACCTATTAAAAGGGACCCTTAGTATCTAATATACTATAGGGGCGTCCTAAAATATAAATATTAAATACTTTAATAGTGAAATTTAGCTATAAAGAGGGGTTATAAGTACTTAGATTTTATTAAGTAAATATAAAGTACTATACTAACTATAAACTAAAGTTCCCACTCCTAGAACCCCCTAATAAAGGCTCTAACCCCTACCTATATTTTATTTAAAAGTATTAACTTACTCTTATATAATTTTAATATAAGTAATTAAGGTGAACTATTTATAAAGCTATTATAAAACTAACTCTTAAAAAGAAGTTCTTAAGAGTACTATTAATAGCTTTTAGATCCTAGGATACTATTAAGTATATATATATAAATTAAATAAGTACAGGAGACTCCTTAAGATTAAAGTACACTTTATTATATATAGTAACTAGTAGTTAAGAAATAAGTAAAATACTTATACTTTAATACTTACTAGTATATTATTTTAAACACTTATAGCTATTATAAACTACTTTAATCTTAAGCTCCTATAATACAACGTAGTAAATATATTTATATAGGTTCTACTTAATAAAAATATTTATATATAAATACTCCTTAGGTATTAAAAGCTTAAGTATATCTTTAAACTTAATAAAGTACTTTATAGCCTATACTACTTTTTACTTCTATAGTAATACTATTTAAAAGTTAGTTTAAAAGAGCTTAGGCTAGAGTATATAGTGGGTAAGAATTACTATTAAATACACAGTTGTATTATTTTCTTTTTCTATATTAATAACTATATTCTATACTTCCCCTTTAAATACTATAAAAAGGCCCTTTTACTTATAGGAGTACTTTAAAAGTAATACTTTTTTAAAGGTAGTAAAAACTTATAATAGTTCCTAGAAATTAAAGTTATTTATAACTATACTATAAAGCGCTTTTAGCTCTTATAGTTTATCTATATTAATAAAGTTATTAAGTACTTAAAAAAGTAAGGCCCGTAAGTAAAGTAACTATATACTTCTTTAATTTAATTACTTAAACTACTCCTTTATAAGGGCTTTATTTTATATATAAATATTGAATATTACTAAAGTAATATTAGTTTAATTATATATAGTATAATAATAATAAGGCTAGACGTAGCCCTTATAGTAAGCCGTTTTATATACTTTAACTACAACCCCAGCTCTAAGCACTTTAAAAAAGCAGAATAAGTAATTAAATACCTCTCTATAAAGCGCACTCTTTACTTTAAATTTAGCTATAAAAAAGCAGCCCTAATAATAGTTTAGTAATTACTTTAAATACTAGCTTCACTAATAACACACTAAACTACAAAAACTCTTAAGTATTTATAATTAAGCTTTTTAGTAGCCTTATTAAGTAATAAACTAATAAATAGAATACTATAACTATATTAATAACTAATACTAAGCTTTTTACTCTCTCTTAAGTAGCTAAAAAGGCTATCTTTATAAGCTATTTAATAACTATACTTTATATAGACCTTAGTAAATAAACCTTTAGCGCCGCTCCTACTCCTAATACCACCATACTAAGTATATGCATTTAATATAATAATTAATAAATAATCTATTTTATTAATAAAAAAACAGTCTAACTACGTATAAAGCTTTACTATATTAATATCTATAACTATTAACTATATTAAAAGCCTTAAAAAGGCTATATTAAAGTTAAATATTAGCCTATAGTATAGTTAATAATAAACAGCCTTATAAGGCTACTTACTAGTACTTACTTTAAACTCTTTCTTAAGTAACTTAATATAGTAAATTAAATAGCTTAGTTTTAAGTGCTTTATAATACTAAGCTTTAAAGTAAACGTTATAAGGGCCTTAACTTCACTAATAAAGAATAAATAAAAGGAATTATAGCTTTTAAATACTTTAAAAACAGTATTACTCTTCCTACTATAGGGATAGAAATTTAATAAGAATAACGGAACTACTTAAAATAAGGACTTTAAAGGAATTATAGCTCTAAAAAAGCAAGCTATATAAAAGTAATTATAAAGTAGTTAGAGTATAGTTAATATATAATTCTATTTATAATTAAATTTAATAAGGCCCTTAAAAGGCCTTTACTAAAGAAGTATATTAAATTATATAGTTTAAAACTACTAGTATACTATAATATATAAGTAGATTTTTATCACGCAGCTAAGTACAAGTAGTCAAAGCAAAGTAAAGTAATAACTTAATCTCTAAGTCCTATAATATAGTAGAGTAAAAAGTAAAGGCCCCCTTATAGAAGTAGGAAACAAAGCAAAGTCGCTTAAGTAAGCCACTTAAGTAAATAGTCGCTTACATACACAGCCACAAATAGCTTCAACTATCACAACACACCCCCCAAACTCAAAAAAAGTCTAAAAACACTATACTCACAGCCTCCTAACAAATAACTAAAAATATTTATATTAATATTTAACAAAAAAGAGTATAAATAAAAAATTTTATATTACAAAAAAAACTAATAAATAAAATAAAAATCCCTTTACTTTATTAATACTACCCTTACTTTATTACAATACTTTTATTACTATTACTAAAATAGTTATACTTTTATTTATACAATAGAAAGTAAATAAAAAAATTAATAAATATCCTTAAGTACCTCTAATTAACTAAATCCAAATAAATACCCAGTTTAAAATAAGTAAATAATAATCCTCTAAAGGCCCTAATCTCTTCTCTTTTCCTCCCCCAACAACAACATCTATACAAAGTATAAATACCCTTAATTTCGCCCCTAATACTACAATACTCTACTTTATATAGTTTAAAGGCATTAATAGTATTTAGTTTAAAATACAGTATTCTAATAGTTTGTATAGTACAATAGTTAATAATACTTCTAAAAAAAAGCAAACTAAGCCTGCCCGCACAGCACGTACTACAAAGTACATAAAGAACAAAGCTAATAAAGAAGCCACAGCTACTATAGTAGCTATAGCTACAGCCACTAAAACTACTACTAATATATTTAATTATCTCCTTTTTACATTATCATTACCTAAATTAATATATATTTTAATCTAAACTAACCTAATAATACTAATAATAAAAAAGGCTCTATAAAGCCTCTTAAGTAAAAAACTACTTCCACCCCCCTTAATAATAAGTTTATTTATTACTATTTTAATTAAGTTATATTTAACTTTATATTTATATAAACTCTAAGGAAAAAAAACACTTTATCCTTATAGCCACCTAACTAGCTAACTATAAGAAGTTTATAGCCTTCTAAAGTAAATCACCTTTGTTTTTATTACTATAAGTCTATACTAACTATTTTAAATAACTCTATACTATACTAAAAAGGCAACTAATACCACCTCTACTAACTAGCTTACTATAGTCTAAAAGAAGGTTATAAAAAAGGAAGATTTAGAACCTTCTACTAACACCCCTCCCCCTACTCCTAAAACACCTAAGCTACTCTTAAGTAGTTATAGTAAGTTTAGTTTTTTTATATTATCCTTTTAGTTTAGTTACTAACTTTACTTTAGTATAACTAAAAGTATAGTAGTTTTTAATAATAAAGGCATCTAACCTAGGACTCCTACTTATATTTAGTACATTTATAGTATACTAACTAATAAGGACCCTAGTATATATAACGCCCTAATTAATAGTTTAAAGTATTATTACTATAAAAATAAAAAAAAGCTTTATACTCCCTTTTTTAGTAATAGCTTTATTTAGTACTAATAAAATAAGTTCTTTATTATAAAAACTATAACCTAGTATAAAGACTTTAAGTATATTATCCTTATAGCCCTTAATAACACAAAGGCCCAGCCTTTACTAGTATTTATACTAAAGAGTAAAAGTAATAACTAGGGGTTAACTCCTTTAAAAAAAAAAAGGAAAAGACTTTAACCTCTTTAATACTAGCTCCTAAAGTCAAAATAACCTTTATAAAAACAACTCCTTTAAAGCCGTCTAAAGTAGCTATTACCCTATAAACTCCTAAAAAAGTAGTTAAAGTAAGTATTAAGAACTATTCTCCTATTTATAATAAAGAGCCTTTACGCTTAGTTATCACTTAAATAAACCTTAATACCCTAGTTATAATTAACCTTAACTAAAGTACAGCTTTTTTATTCTAGTTTGTATTAAATATATTTAAAAATACTCTATAGGCTAAATATAAAGAAGTGTAAGTTTACTTTAGTAGTAATAATATTACTTAACTTTAACTTAGTATAAGTCCACTTTAGTAGTAGTAGTAATAATAAAAGTATAAGTCCACTTTAGTAGTAGTATTAACAATAGTAGTAGTATTTAGTATAGTAGTAGTGCCTAGCACAACACAGTAGTAGCTCTCTTATAAAAGCTTTTTATACTCCCTAACCCTTAAGCTAAAAAGAATTAAATAAATATAAGCCTAAAGCTATATTTACTTTATATATTCTTTTTATTCCTTATAATATATAACTTAATATTTTAAAAGTTAAAAAGTACTTTAAACTATTTAAACTTTAAATAGAAAAGTACTTTAGTAAAGCTATTAGTGGGTATTTCGTTAATTAATATATAAATAATATTAAATAACTTTTTAGTATACTCTTAATAAAGTTATATATTCTATATATTAATATAGTAAAGTTTTATTAAAATATACTCCCTTTTCCCTACTATAAAGCGTATAGTTTAATAATTATTATAGTAAATTTACTATATATCACCCAGTTTAAGTTTAAAGTCTCTAAAAAGCCTCTTAAAAGTAATTATTTCTTTTATAGTATACTTAAAACTAAAAAGCTTAGTTTTAGTTATTAAAGTTATTATAGTATTTTACTTTATAACTTTTTATTAAATAGGGCCACTAAAAAGTAAAATAATATATCCCTAAAACAACCTTTATATTTCCTTATTATCTATAAATAAAGTATCTTTAGTAATTAAAAGTACTTATACTCCCCTACCCCCTAAGCTACTATAGTAAAGTAAAAAGTAGTAAGTATAATATAAATAATAAATAACTTAATTTATAGTAATTTAGTATTTATAAAAAAAGTTTATTAAGAATCTTAAAAGAATAGTATAAACAAAAGCTATATTAGAGCAAATCATAATCACAGTATATAGAATTAAACTAATCTTTTCTTAATATAGCTTTATATTAGTACCAATAGGGTCTTTAGTATTCTTCTTAAAAGGGGTAAATAGTAATAAAGTTAAAGGGTAGTAAAAGTCTATAAGGCTAAACTTTTCTACAACGTATTAAATATACTAATTATAAATAAAATAAATTTTCTTTACCTTATAGTTACAAATAACCCAAATCCTAAAGTACCACTTAATAACTCCCTACTCTTTAAGTTTATACTTCGCCTTAATACCCTTAATAATTTACTTTACTTTTATAGTATTATCCCTATAATTTATAATAAAAATATTATCTATATAAAAAAGGATAAGTATACAGTAGTTACAGCTCTAAAAAAGGCACAGGTCTTTGTTAGTTAGTATAAGCCTAAGGCTTTAAAGGGTTAAAAAGAACTCTTTATACTAAAGGAAAGGGGTATCCCTTAGGCTATAAAGGGCGCAGTAAAGCTTAAGAAGCTTACTACTCTACTTAAAGCCCTTAAAAAGGTAATATATAACTAAAGGGTTATTAAGTCCCCTCTTAGCGTTTAGAAATACATTAACTATATTAAACTAATTAACTTCAAAGTCAAATTATACTATAAGAACTATAGTAACTCTAAAAATACAAGCTATAAGTATAACTACATAGGTCTACTTAAAAAAATACTTTTTCTAAAGATCCCTATAAATACAAAGCCTTACTTTATAGTACTAAAAATACCTATTCTTATTAAATTTATATATAAATACTTACTTAAAAGGAATTAACTTTACTTTAACCTCGTAGGAGTTAATAACCTTTTATACCCCTATCTCTTTAAACTTAAATACCT
Organism: Colletotrichum brevisporum; assembly: GCA_030770045.1. NCBI lineage: Eukaryota > Fungi > Ascomycota > Sordariomycetes > Glomerellales > Glomerellaceae > Colletotrichum > Colletotrichum brevisporum. Next base: position 7,801,187 of record JAUGSI010000001.1, on the reverse strand, counting down.
CTTTATTAGCTACTTTATAAAAGTAGTTCTTTAGCTTTAGTAGTAGTAAGTAAATACTCTAATACATAGTTAAAACCTTACTAAGCTAGCTTAAGTAGACCCTTGTATTTAGTACAACTAACTTAACTTACTTTACTTTATTAATTAAAGTAAAAACTATATAGTAATACGTATAGTATCCCTAAGTTACTTTTTTTAAAGTATAATTATAATCTAGTATATATATATTAAAAAAAGCGTTTTAGTTATATTTAGTATTAAAAAATACAAAGTAGTTATAAAAGTATAGTAATTTTTATAACTTTAGTTTAAACTAGCCTAGATCTTCGTAGTTATATACCTACTTTAATCCCTCTAAAGGGCTACTTATCTCCTCTAAATTTATATATAACTATATCGGAGGAAAAAGTAAATCACCTTTTTAAAGTAAAAAAGATTTAGCCTCTATATCTAGTTTTTATAAAGCCTTAGCATTAGTTACTATAACAATTTTATCTTTAATTCTTTTATAAAAAAAGTTAACTTTTAAAGTAAAAAGCGGGTTGGGGGACAATAATAGTTTATAAACCTAATATACTCTTATATTAAGTATAGGGCTCTCTACTCCCTATACACAATCCTAAGTCTCTTTAAGTACTAGTATAGGGTCTAGAGTTAATAACTACCCCCTACACTAGTTAAATAGCTTTAAATTAGCCTCTAAAATACCCTTACTTAGGTTCTTAACTACTAAGGTAAGTATTAATAAAGATAGTTTTTTTTTGTTATATATTAATAAAGTATTAGTTATTTTAAAGATACTTAAAACTTAAAGTTTAGTATTAAAAAAGGAGATAGGCTCTTAAATAGCCTTAACTATAATATAGGCCACTTTACCTTACTCTACTACCTTTATATTAGACTTTAAATAAAACTTTATTTTATTAAAAGTTATATTATATATAATAATAACTTATTTAAACAAAGGTACCTAGATTTAATAAAGGTTATAAGTATTTAGAATATATTCTATAAAGTATCTAAGGTATACTCTTGCTTTTACTTTAAAATTATATTTTCTTTAATTTACTTTATAGTTTTTTTTAAAAAAATATACTCTATAACTATATATATATATCCAGCCCTAGTAAGGGCAAAGGTTGTATATTAAAAGGGCCTAATAAAAGGGTTATTATTAGTAGAAGTACTAGTAGAACTAGACCTCTTTAACTTAAATTAAAAAAAGCTATACTCTTTACTTAAAGGGGCTTATATTATAAAAAAAGCTATAGCTATAACTACTTCTACTTATAAAATAAAGGAAAAACTAAATAAAGTAAGTATCTTAATAACTTATAGTATTATCTTTTATCTAGTGCACTCACCCCCTCTATTTAGTTCTTTTATATATAATAAAGTTATTTTAATTTTAATTCCCTTTTCTAGAGCCTATTACTAGTACTTAGTATAGCTATATATCACAATTACTATATATTTAATATTTTAATAAATCTTATAAACAAATATACTATACTACCTTACTACTTAGTATTTAAATATTTTTAGTATATAAAAAATAAATTTATATTGTTTATTAATATAGAAGAAAGTAAAGAAGTAGCTAGTATACTTATTTTTAATTACTATAAATTAGTAGCTTTAATTATACCCCTTAGAATAGTTAAAAAGGTCCTAAAATATCTATTTATATAGCTATATAACTTAACTTTTAAAGGTTTATTTTAAAACTACTTAAGTAGTATAGGTTATTATATAATACTTATACTAAAAGTATATTAGGCCTTTAAGTCTTACCCCCTAAGTATTACATAAGAAATAACTAAGCGCCTTAGGTCCTAAGTAGCTAAAGTAAAAATACTATATAAGGGGATTATTATTATAGTTTTTTAGTTAGTAGTAGGACTTTTAAAAAGCTATAATTAATATAACTATATTTATAGTTATAGTAAAGCTAATAAAAACACATAGAAATATAGAATAAAAAAAAGTAACTTTAAATTTAAAAAAAATAATATTTATCTTCCTTTTTAACTTCTTAACTATAAAACTCTTTTTATTATTATTTATATAAAGTAAAGTATTATAACTAGTATACTAAATACTCTTTTTTTATAAAAGTACTTTAAAAATAATATTTATATAAAAGTTTTTTATATAAATAACATTTATTAGCATTAAGTTAAAAATATTTAGCCTATTTAAACTATTAAGTACGTTCTTTATAACCCTTATACCTACTACTAAAATAAAGTATAAAGTAGTTCCTAATTTAATATATTCTTTCTTATTAAAGGGGTAAATAAAGCCCTTTTTAAAAAAGAAAAAGTTATTAATAAAATAGGTCGCACCGTAGTTATTAAATACTATACTTACACTTAAAGTATAAAGAATAATTAAGGAAGTAAAAAAAACATTTATAGTATATATAAATAAAGTAGGGGTCCCTAGGGCCTTTTAAACTAACTTACTACTAATTATAACTATAACTTAGTATACTATTAAAAGGGTTAGCTTAAAGGCGGCTTTAGTGTTTAAAGTATTTATATCTTTACCTTTCTTTTATCTCTTCCTTTATTTAGTAAAGTATATTATACTTAAGTAATAAAGAGGGTTAACCTTAATCTAACTAACCTAAGTAAGTTTAACTAAAAGGCCTTAATACTCTTTTATATTAAGTTTTTTTTAAATCTCTCTAGCTTTATTAAAAGTAACTTTAATAATAGTATAGTTACTTTACTTAAAAACTATAAAATAAATATATTTATAGTCTATAAAAGTTTAACTATAGTTTTAACTATAAATATATTAAATCTCTTTAAGTTTAATAATAAAGAATTATAGGGCCTTAAAGATTATAGTATTAAAATAATTTATAAAAATTAAAAAAATACTAAATAATTTACTCCTAAACTTAAAAAATAAGTCCTTATAAAAGAGGTTTTTAAGTATAAATACATAGTCTTTAAATAAAATTTAAACCTAATTAAGCCTCTTTCTTATAAAAACCTACTTAAGTTTGTTCTATACTTATTTTAAAGCAATCCTTTACTCTATAGTAAAAAAGAAGTCTTAAACTATAAGTAGTCCCGTTACGTTTAGGAAGTAGTATTACATCACTTAAAAGTATATAACACAGAATTCCCTTAGTTAAATACTTAGTATAGTACTACTATTTACTTTTCTTAGTATTACTTAGTACTCTTATTATATAGTAATTAAAAAACTAGTATTACTTAAAGAGTATTAGGTTTAAAGGCTTTAAAGTAAGCTATAAAAAAAGGTATTTTTTTAGTTAAAAAGTTTAGACTAAATTAGTTTAAAAATATCCAGAAATACTAACTTATTAATATATAACCTAATTTCTTTAAAGGCTTTTACCTTTTACTTTTAAACTTTATTATTAATAGCTTTATTAAAAATATAACTAAAATAATCATTAAACGTACCTTTACTTTATTTAATAAAAGGCGGGTCGCACTCTAGCTTAGGTTTATCACTATTAAGTATTAAATTACCCAGGGTTTTATTACTTAAAAAGGGCCCTAGAGCACCTTCGGGCTACTTCCCTTTACTCTAAAAGTAAGTTTATACTCTAAGGGCCTTTATAAAGTTAATACTATTTTTATATTTAATTAAAATACTAAACTAGCACCCAGTAGCACTATTCTTCTATAAGCTAAGGCGGATTTAATAAATTCTCTCTACCTCTATATTCTAGTTATAAAGCCACTAAATAAATAAAATTAAAAATACCTTCTTTAGGGGCTTATTTAATAAAACTAAGTCGTCAGGGTTAAATTAGGGCTAAACCCCTTGCATAACTACTTTAATTTAAAGGTTCTTAAACTATATAGGGTAGTTATACCGCTCTATAAACTTATAAGAGGACAAGAGGAAAAAAGTTAAAGTTAAGCTTAACATAGTCAAATTAAAACAGTAGTTAAAAAATCAAAATATTATAATAAAAAAGTATTTATATAAATATTTTCCTAGTAAGTACATTTACTTTAAAAACAGTAGTTTAGAAGTATAGTATAAACTAGGCTTATAACTATTATATAACTAAGTATAAGTAGTTAAAGCAAAGTAAAGTAATGGCTTAATTTCTAAGTTTTATAATATAGTAGAGTAAAAAGTAAAGGCCTCCTTATAGGGGCGGGAGATAGAGTAAAGTCACTTAAGTAAGCTACTTAAGTAAGCAGTCGCTTATGTATACAGCCATAAATAGCTTTAACTATTATAACAATTTTAGTATTTAAAGTAGTTAATAGCCGCTCTAGAGTAACGTTTTACTAGCTCTAAAGGCAGTAGCTGTGTTTAGGGGGTTTAAAGGTCTATAGTACTATTAAAGTAAAAAACGCGTTAATAGCCCTAAAGGTATAGCTTTATATATATATAAATATATATAAAATTTAATAGCTGTATTTACTATAGTTGGCTATAGGCGCTGTGGTCGGCTACGAGGGTTGTGGTTAGCTATAAGCACTCTAAAGGGGTTAATAAGAGATATTTAGAGTAGTTTATTCTACTATTAGTAGTTAACTTAGTAGTTTAGAGTCTAGCTTATTAGAGCTAAAGGCTGTAGATTCAATTCTGCCTTTTGTCTCTTTTTACTTTTATTTTTAGTTCTTTTTAATAAACTAATATTCCCCCTTAAAATGTGTATTAATTTAATTTTATTGTAGATTTTAGTGTTCTTAAGGTGTATTAAAAGACTTCTTTAGTATTAAAAACTTCTATATAAAAACTCTATAAAAACCTTTCTTTTTAGGTAAAAGTATTTAGAGTAAAAATAGAAGAAAATATATATTAATAAAGAAAACCTTCTCTTTTTTAATATAATAAGTTATTTATTTTTAACTTATTCTTTAATAGATTTATATTCTTTTTTATTTTAGTTTTATTTTTAAGAAAAGATAAAAAACCTTTATAGTTTATTATACTTAAAGTAGTTATATAATTATTAAATATTATTTTACCTATAGGCTTAATTAAAACATTAACTAAATTATCTTTAGTAGATACGTGGAATAGTGAAGCTTTATTATTAATTATTGCATTTTTTATAAAGTGATATTTAATATTAATATGCTTAACCTTTTTATGAAATTTAGGATTTTTAGCTAGTTTTTAAGCTACTTTATTATTTATAAGAATCTTAGGTTTATTTAGACTTTTAAGGTCTAAAGATTTAAATATATAATTATAAAAGTTATATAAATATATAGCTTTTTTAATAGCTTTAATAAGAGCTATATATTTAACTTTATAAGTAAATAAAACTACTATTTTTTATTTTATAGTATTCTAACTAATTATATTATAAAATCCTAGGTAAAATAAATAACTAATAGTGGATTTTTTATTATTAAGATCTTTAGTTTAATTAGAGTTTAAAAATTCTATTATTTTAAATTTAATAGAGTAGTTATATAAAATCCCTAAGTTAGGGAATTTATTTAAATATCCTTATAACTAATTTAAAGCAATAAAATACTCTTTAGAAGGATTATTTATATAACAAGCTAATAATATAACTATAAAGGCTATATTTAGCTTAGTTTTTAAGGTAGAATATATTAAAGAGCCTATTTCTTATTAGAATTGTTTTATTTCTTCTTTAGTAGCTTGATCTGTATTTTCTACTAATTTTATATTATTATTTATAAGTGTTAAATGCCTATATAAGTGGGTTTTATTATATTTAATTAGTAGTTTTTTAGTATATTTAGTTTAATATAGAAATAGAGTTTTATTTTTTTTATTTATATTTATTTTAATACTTAAAAAGGTTTTAAGTACCCCTAGTAGTTTTATATTAATCTCTTTAGAAATATTATTAATTATACTATTAGTAATTTTAGGGTTAGGAGTAATAACTAAAACGTTATCTATATAATAAGCTATAATAGCTTTAACTCCTTTTATTAAGTATAAAAATAGTTTTTTTATAAAGCGTTATATTAAAGCCTTTCTTTTTAAATATATATTTTAAATACTTATACTATAGTCTAGAACTTTATTTTAAACTATATAAGGCTTTATTTAGTTTATAAACTAATTCTTTATTAAAATCTTTATAATCTTTATTAAAGACTAATTTATTATTATTATTATTAGAAAAACTAGTAAGTAATTAGACGTATATTTCTTTATTAATATTAGTATGTATAAATGTACTAGTAATGTTATATTATTTAATATTCTAATTATTTTGTATAGTTATTAAGAATAATAGTTTATAGGATTTAGGCCTATAAGTAGTACTAAAGGTTTTTAAGTAATTAATACTTATATATTAATTATAACTCTATACTACCTAACAAGCCTTATATTTATTAGGTTTTTCAGCTTTAATATTAATATTATTATTAGCCTTTTTTCTATAAACCTATTTACCTTCTAGAGGTTTAATAAATTATAGTTTTTTAATAATACTTTAAGTATTTAATTTAGTTAATATACTTAATTCCTTATATATAGTTTAGATCTAGTTTTATAAATCGTTAAATTCTAAAACTTATTTATATATAGTAGGTTTATTTAAGTTATTAATACTTAGTATATAAAAGATTTTATCCTTTAAACTATTAATAGTAGATATTATATTTAGAGATAGGTAGTTTTTTATTATAAATAGTATATATTCTTAATTTTTAACTTATTTATAGCTTTCCTAGATCTCTTTATTTATATAGGGGATTTTTATAGTTAATATGGAGTTATTATTATTATTATTATTATTATTAGTTTTATTAATATTATTATAATTTAAGTTTATTTTAAAGAAACTATTACTTTAAGATTCTTTTTTGCTTCTAGTTATACTAAATTATAGATAATTTATTTTATTTAGTATAGATAGTTTTTGATTATTATTATTAGTATCTTTTATAAAGATATTCTTAAATACTTTAATATTTTTAGACTAAAGAGCTTTATTTTCTTTTAAATCCTATATTCTATAGGCATTATTACTATAGTTAAGAATTATACCCTTTTTAGTTTTATTATTAAGCTTTTTAATATTAGGGTCTTTACTTTTATAGTAATAAATACTCCCCTAGACCCTTATATGATTTAAAGAGGGTTTTGTATTATTCTTAACTTTGTATAGTGTTTTATAAACTATTAACTTATATAGGGTTCTATTATATAGATATATAGCTACTAAAAACGCTTCTCTCTATAGTTTAAAGTTAATATTAGTGTTTATTAGTATAGCTTTTACTTTATTTATTATATTATATATTATTCTTTTAATAATACTATTAGGCTTATGTGTATAAAGTAGTTTTATATTATGAGTTATACTATTTTTTATATATATAGTTTTTATTTTTTTATTATTAAACTTTTTACTACTATCTATATTAAATGGATTAATATTATGCTTATTTTTATTATTTTTAGCTAAGGATTTAAATTCTTTAAAAGTAGTAGAAACCTTTTTAGATTCCTTTATTTTTAATAATTTACTCTATATAAAACGGGTCTTTTTATTTATAAATAGTATAAACTATTTATAATTATTATATATTTTAGGTATAATTAGCCTATATAAGTTTAATGTAATTTTGTATAAGTAAGGGTAGTCTTTTGTATAATTACTAGACTTTTTATTTATAGTATTAGTAAATTTTTCTTTTAAATAGGCCTCGCAGGGTAGTTTATAAAATGCCTCTACAGCAGCCCTTTTATATGTAATTTTAGTTTAATCTAGAATAGTAAGTAAAGATTGCTAGTTTATATGGCCTAATTGGTTATACTATAGCTTTATTATATTAATATTAGGGTCTAGGGTTCGATCCTAACTTTAAGACTCTTTTATAGTATCTTTTATTATATTAATTACTTCTTTATTTATATTAAGGTTAAAGAAGTAGAGGTTGTTCCTTTTTATTCTCATTAAAAGGACTTTGTCTTTAATTATATTATATAGTATAGGCTTATTATAGTAGATGAAGACTATGTCTATCTTAGTAAGTTTAGCTTAACTTAAGAGATTAATACTTAGTTTAGGTATATAATACATATTTTTTATAATATAAAGAGTATTATTTATTATAGTAGTTAAATTACCCTTTTTATAAGTAAAAAAACGGTTTACTTTACTCTAATTAATCTTTATTTTAATAGTTTTAATATTATTAAGTAAAAATAGGTTATTAGTTATATAGATTATTATAATTAAGTCTAAATAAAACAGTTATTTTCCTTTATAAGTAAAAGAATTTAAAAGTTCCTTATTTAACTGTTTTATTAAGTTACTTAGTAATAGGTTATTAGTTTTAAAATCCATATTAATAGGGTTTTTAGAGGTAATTCTTATATTTTTAAATTCTATATTAGAATTTAAGTCCTCTTTTATTACTAAGTTAATATTTATTAAGTTTAAAATAACTATAACTTCTTCTAATAAATTAAAAGAGTTAGAATTGTTATTAATAACTATATTAACTTATTATTTATTTTTATTCTATTTTTTAACTCTTTCTTTTTATTATTTATAAAAGGGTTGGTTTTTAATATTCTTTTAAATTAATTAAGAGCTTTATTAGGATATAAAAATCTATAAATATTCTCTATATAGCCGGTTTTTTTTATAGTAGTTATAGTATTAACCCTTGGTTTATTTTTAGGGTTTAGTAGTCTTTTTAGACTTAATTTAAAACTTAGAAAATTATATAGAGTTATTATTACTCTTTTTCTTAAATTTATCTAATAAATTAATAAATAAAGACTTAGTAGTATAGGCTTTTAAGTCTTTTTTTAAAAATTAGGTTATATTAGTTATAAACCCTTTATAAGAGTCGTCTAAACTATTTAAAACCTAAGCTATAATTACTTATTTAAGTAAAGCTAGGTTGTTTAAAGCTAAATTATTTATAAACTCTTTAACTTTATTAAAGTATTTTTTAAAAGTATTAAAGTCTTTAAAAGTAGTATTAAAAAACTCTTTATAAATAAAAAACTTATTTATAAATTCTTTTAGTTAATATAGCTTTTTTAAACTTTTTTAAGCTTTAAAAGCTATTTTAGAGTCTTTTATAACTCTTAAAGGACTATCTTTATAAAGAAGTTTTATATAACTTAATATTTTATTATTTAAATATTTATTTTTATTATTTAGTAGTTTAGTAAAATTTATTACTAGATTTTTATTAAATAGTACTGTATAGAATTTTAAAGACTATACTTAATAATTTAATTATCCTTTTAGCTTTAGAATAGTAATTTTATCTATGTTTTATAAGTGTAAAGTCTTTTTTATTTAAATAACTAAAACTAAGTAGACTCTTAAAAACTTAAGGGTTATTTTTTTAAAATAATAGAAATAAACTACTTATTATATAGCTAACTAGATAGTTTAAATAAATAGTTAAAACTATAAAGTTCTACTATATCTTTTTTAACTATTTTAGTTAGTTTATTATAGCTAATAAACTTAAAGTTTATAACTTTAGGGTTATTAATATTAACTTGTAGTAGCTTTTATAAACTAAGCTAGATAGTAAAAGTTACTATAATTTTAGTTTCTATATAGGTTGTATTAATTAAATATTATTTCAAAATTTGTTTACTATAGTAGGTGTATATAAGGATTTATTAAGGATTTATTAAAGAAGGTTAGATAATTTAAGGACTTTTTAAAAATTAGGTTTTTTAGTTGCTTAGGGACTTAAATTATAAGTAATTTACGAGTGTTAGTTATAGATTTTGGTCTTTTGTAGTTAAAATAAGGTTAGTTATTGAATAAGTAGGTTTGAATAGACTTTTATAATTAGTTGGGAAAGTTAGGTTAGTTAATAAGCTAGGCTTATAACCTATAAGTATAGGTATAAGGGTATTAAGGTTAGTATTAAGATTACTAAATACCTTTATAGTAATATTAGGTTTAATAGAGTTAGTAAAGGAATAGGTTTGGTGTATAATATATAAATAAAAGAGGTAGAAGTATTGTTGTAGTAGTAATAGTGTTGTATTAGTGTTTTGCTGTATTACTTAGTTACTAAAAAAGTAGAAGTCTTGACTCCTATAGGTTAGGGGGAGCCCTGCTTTTTATAGGCCTAGTGCTTTATCCTTTAGGCCTAGCTTTTAAAATACTAGTCCTTTTAGAGTTTAGTATATTACGTATAGTTTAGTTAAGTAGCTCTAGGCCCTGTGTGTGGTTAGCTGTATTTACTATGGTTGGCTACGGGCGCTGTGGTCGGCCACGAGGGTTGTGGTTAACCACAAGTACTCTAGAGGGGTTAATAAAAGATACTTAGAGTAGTTTATTCCACTATTAGTAGTTAACCTAGTAGTTTAGAGTCTAGCTTATTAGAGCTAAAGGCTGTAGGTTCAATTCTGCCTTTTGTCTCTTTTTACTTTTATTTTTAGTTCTTTTTAATAGACTAATAGTTAATAAGGAAGTTTATAAAGGTATAGTTGTGAAGGCAGTTAAAATGCTTTTTTTTAAGTTATATATTAGCTATAAGGGTATATACTTTGTACTTATATAATCTTAGGTATAGAAGGCTTAGTTTTATAGTTTTGTTACTATAGAGCCGTTAGTAAAGCGCTTTGTACAGGGTTTTCTAACTAAGGACCACTTAAAGTATATAATTATAAAAATAAGTTACTACTTTATAAATATTAGGCTATACTTTATAGAGTAACTTACTACTTTTATATATTATTTAAGCCTTTATTTTAATTATAGTACTAATGCGCTTAGTACTATTATTTTAATTTTGTATATATAAAGCGGATAGTTTAATGTATTTACTATACCTTTAGAGGTTATTTATAAGGTAGTGGTACCTTTTGATTTTACTATTATACTTAAAAGTAAGTATTTTAATATTATATTAGACTTTTAGGAGTAAAATAAATTTTTTAAAGACTTTAGTAAGTGTCTTTATACTATAGTTATATAGGTAGTAGTTTTACAAGTACTATAAGATATAGTTAGTAAATACTAATATAGATATAAACCTACTATAGTCTTTAGTATATAGGTAGAAGTTAAATATAATATACTTACTAGAGTAAGTATATACGTTGCTCTTTTATAGTTTATAGTTAATAATTCGCCTTATTTTACTAATACTATAGGTATTATAGTTTAAAAGAGTATTACTAAGTGCTGTTTTAGGAGTAATAGAAATTTAGATACTATAGGCTAATAAGGAAAGGCGTTAGAGTAGTTTAGGGCTGGGGTGGCTAAGCTACTATTACTATATTTCCTTAGAGCTTTTTAGAGATTTTTGTTTTTATTAGGAGTACTTTATTTAATAGTATAGAGTATGTGTATACTAAATAGCCTATATAGAGTTTTTATATATAAGTACCTCGTTAGAAAGCTTATTATACTTTAATACTTTTTAACTATATATAGTCTTAATAAGGCTAAGAGGGGAGTAATTAGATCTATATAGTATAAAGTACTACTTAGGGTGCTTATTCTACTAGTACTTGTACTTACAAAGTTAGTTATAAGAAATAAAGTTAGTTATTATAAATATATATAATATAACGTTATATAAGTATAAGTTAAATTATTTACTATTAGTTAATATAATATATATACTTATATTTCTGTATTTTTTAATTATAAGGGGCTTAGAGTTAGTCTATAGGTAATTACTTATACTAGTTACTTAAAGGTTATTAAACTATTATTTATTTTTAAAAATATAAATAAACGCGCTAGAGTTAAGAAGGTAGGAGTTCTTGAGGGGATATAGTAATAGGCCTTTATATTAAGCAGCCTAAAACACTATAGGTAAATACTTAATACTCCCTATATAGTAACTATATAGTTACTAGTTTTAAACTTTTTTAATATACTAAATTAGTTATTTATTATTTATAAGGTTCTTTTTAGCTCTTTTATAGTAGTAGTTAAGTAGCTTCTACCCGTTATACGCGTACTTTAAAAAGGTATAAAAGTAATTTTTAAAGTAGTAGTATATAGAGTATACTAGGTAGAAAGGGGTTAATAGAGTAAAAGGAGTAGGAAACGCTAATAAAACTTTACTTTATGATTTCTTTAGGTTAGTATTGTTATATTTGTGGCTACTAAAGTACTTAAAAGGGCCGTAGGGAATTATTTTATTAATAGTAAAGGCACTTTATATACTTTTCCTATGTCCTATAGACTCTAGTATTTATTTAATTATAGTAGTTATTTTAATAATAGCTTTATTAAAACTATAATTATTCTAGTTATTACTTATTATTATATAATACCTTTTAGTTTAAAATTAAAGTAGTAAGTAGTTAAAAGAGTAAAGTAGTTTATAAATTTATAGGTTTTTTTTATAAGCTACTTTAAGTTTAATAGTATAGTCCTTATATATATTATTAACCTATATTATAAACTATTCTACTATAGTAGCTTTTATTATAAGCTACTTATTATAGGGCGTAGTAAGATAGTTAATATATAACTAGTTAGTACACTAGTAGTATATACTTTTTATAAGTTTAAAGTATTTATAGAGGTTTTAAATTTAAACTATTAGCCCTAAAGTACTTAAGTAGTACTAAATCCTAAGCTTTTTAATAATAGTACTTTATATTTAAAAAATAATAGTATTTTTAGCTTTTGTTTACTTTTAGTACGTTGTTGTTATAGTATAGTATAGGAATAAAGAGTTAATATAGTACTTAAGGGCCTTTTTAAAGAGGTTAACTATTATTTTAGTATAGTAATAGTTTACTACTTTAAATAGAAATAGGAGGTTCTTTTTTAGAGGTGCTTCAAGAGAAGGGTTTATAGTAAGCTTATCTACTTTAGATTCTGTGGTTTAGAAGTAAAGGGCTTTTAGCTTAGAGTTATAGTAAATAATAGACTTTAGGTAGTTACTAAGGTGTAGTTTCTGGAGCGGAGTATTATTAATAAAGGGCTCTAGATTTATAGAGCTTAGGTTAAGAGCTTTTTATGTATTAAGGGTGTTTATAAGTACTTAAAAGTTATAGAGCTATAAGTATTAAGTAGCTAGGTTATTAAAAATAGTTTTTTAAAGGGTTAAAAGGACATTTATAGTAATCTTTATATTTAATAAAGTAGTTTAGAAATAATTAATTATATATAGTAGAGGGGGTAGTAGAATAAGACTTTTAATTATTAGATTTTGTGTATATTTATATATATATAAAGTTATACTTTAAGGGTTATTAATGCGTTTTTTGCTTTAATAGTACTATAGACTTTTAAACCCCCTAAACGTAGCTACGGCCTTTAGAGCCGGTGAAATGTTGCTCTAGAGCGGCTATTAGCTACTTTAAATACTAAAATCCGCCTATATATTATACTGTGCTAGTGGCTCTAAGCTATATAATTTAATACTTATCTATTTCTCTAGAGTGCTTATAGCTAACTACAACCCTCGTAGCCGACCACAGTGCCCGTGGCTAACTATAGTAAATACGGCTAATTATATACAGGGCCTAGAGCTACTTAGTTAAACTATATATAACGTACTAAACCCTAAAAGAACTAGTGCCTTAGAAGCTAGGCCTAAAGGGTAAGGCACTAGGTCTATAAAAGGTAAAGCTCCCCCTAGCCTATAGGAGTCTAGACTTCTACTTTTTTAATAAGTAAGTAATACAGCAAAACACTAATATAATACTATTACTACTATAATAATACTTTTACCTCTTTTATTTATATATTATATACCAAACCTATTCCTTTATTAACTCTATTAAGTCTAATATTATTATAGAAGTATTTAGTAATCTTAATACTAACTTTAATACCCTTATACCTATACTTATAAGTTATAAGCCCAGCTTATTAACCAACCCAACCTTCCTAACTAATCACAAGAGTCTATTTAGACCTACTTATTTAATAACCAACCTTATTTCAACTACAAAAGACTAAAATCTATAACTAATACTTAAAATCCTTAAATTATTTAACCTTTTTTAATAAATCCTTAATAAATCCTTATATACACCTACTATAGTAAATAAAGTTTTAAATAATATTTAATTAATACAACCTATACAGAAATTAACATTATAGCAGCTTTTATTCTCTAGCTTAGTTAATAAAAGCTACTCTAAGTTAATATTAATAACTTTAAAGTTATAGACTTTAAGTTTATTAACTTTAATAAACTAACTAAAATAGTTAAAAAAGATATAGTAGAACTTTATAGTTTTAACTATTTATTTAAACTACTTAGTTAGTTATATAACAAGTAGTTTACTTTTATTATTTTAAAAGAATAACTCTTAGGTTTTTAGGAGTTTATTTAGTTTTAGTTATTTAAATAAAAAAGACTTTAAACTTATAAAATATAAATAAAATTACTATTTTAAAGCTAAAAAGATAATTAAATTATTAAGTATAGTTTTTAAAATTCTATATAGTACTAGTTAGTAAAGATTTAGTAATAAATTTTATTAAACTACTAGATAATAAGAATAAAGATTTATATAATAAAATATTAGGTTATATAAAACTTCTTTACGAAAATAGCCCTTTAATAGTTATAAAAAACTCTAAAATAGCTCTAAAAGCTTAGAAAAGCTTAAAAAAGCTATATTAACTAAAAGGATTTATAAATGAATTTTTTATTTATAAAGCGTTTTTTAATACTATTCTTAAAGACTTTAATACTTTTAAAAAATACTTTAATAAAGTTAAAGAGCTTATAAATAATCTAGTTCTAAACAACCTAGCTTTGCTTAAATAAGTAATTATAGCTTAGGTTTTAAATAATTTAAATAACTCTTATAAGGGGTTTATAACTAATATAACTTAATTTTTAAAAAAAGACTTAAAAGCCTATACTATTAAGTTTTTATTCGCTAATTTATTAGATAAATTTAAGAAAAAGAGTAATAATAACTTTATATAATTCTCTAAGTCTTAAATTAAGTTTAAAAAACTACTAAATCCTAGAAATAAACTAAGGGTTAATACTATAACTACTACAAAAAAACCAGCTATACAGAAAATATTTATAGATTTGTACATTCTAATAAAGCTCCTAATTAGTTTAAAAGAATATTAAAAAACAACCCTTTTATAAATAATAAAAAAGAAAAAAGAATTAAAAAATAGAATAAAAAAAAACAATAAGTTAATATAGTTATTAATAATAATTCTAACTTTTTTAATTTATTAAAAGAAGTTATAGTTACTTTAGACTTAATAAATATTGATTTAGTAACTAAAGAGGACTTAGATTTTAATATAGAATTTAAAAATATAAAAATTACCTTTAAAACCCCTATTAATATAGATTTTAAAACTAGTAACCTATTACTAAGTAACTTAATAAAATAGTTAAATAAAAAACTTTTAGATTTTTTTATTTATAAAGAAAAATAATTATTTTATTTAGACTTAACTGTAATAATCTATATAACTAATAACCTATTTCTACTTAATAATATTAAAACTATTAAAATAGAGGTTAATTAGGGTAAAGTAAACTGTCTTTTTACTTATAAAAAGGGTAGTTTAACTACTATAATAAATAATACTTTTTATATTATAAGAGATATTTATTATATATCTAAACTAGGTATTAATCTCTTAAGTTAAGCTAAACTTATTAAAATAGGTATAGCCTTAATCTACTATAATAAACCTATACTATATAATATAATTAAAAACAAAGTCCTTTTAGTAGGAATAAAAAGGAATAACCTCTACTTCTTTACCTTTAATATAAACAAAAAAGTAATTAATATAATAAAAGATACTATAAAAGAGTCTTAAAGTTAGGATTAAACCCTAGACCCTAACATTAATATAATAAAGCTATAGTATAACTAATTAAGCTATATAAACTAGTAATCTTTATTTACTATTCTAAATTAAACTAAAATTATATATAAGAGGGCTGCTGTAGAGGCATTTTACAAACTACCCTACAAGGCCTATTTAAAAGGAAAATTCACTAATACTATAAATAAAAAGTCTAATAATTACACAAAAACCTACCCTTACTTATATAAAATTATATTAGACTTATATGGGCTAATTATACTTAAAATATATAATAATTATAGATGGTTTATACTATTTATAGATAAAAAGACCTATTTTATATAGGGTTAATTATTAAATATAAAGGAATTTAAAGAGGTTTTTACTGCTTTTAAGGAATTTAAATCCTTAGTTAAAAATGATAAAAATAAGTATAAAATTAATTAATTTAATATAGATAGTAGTAAAGGGTTTAATAATAAAAAAATAAAAACTATATATATAAAGAATAGTATAACTTATAATATAAAACTACCTTATACATATAAGTCTAATAGTATTATTAAAAGAATAATATATAATATAATAAATAAAGTAAGAGCTATACTAATAAACGCTAATATTGACTTTAAACTATAAGGAAAAGCTTTTTTAGTAGCTATATATTTATATAATAGAACCCTATATAAGTTAATAGTTTATAAAACACTATATAAAGCTAAGAATAATACAAAACCCTCTTTAGATTATATAAGGGTCTAGGGGAGTATTTATTACTATAAAAGTAAAGACCCTAATATTAAAAAGCTTAATAATAAAACTAAAAAGGGTATAATTCTTAACTATAGTAATAATGCCTATAGAATATAGGATTTAAAAGAAAATAAAGCTCTTTAGTTTAGAAATATTAAAGTATTTAAGAATATCTTTATAAAAGATACTAATAATAATAATCAAAAACTATCTATACTAAATAAAATAAATTATCTATAATTTAGTATAACTAGAAGTAAAAAAGAATCTTAAAGTAATAGTTTCTTTAAAATAAACTTAAATTATAATAATATTAATAAAACTAATAATAATAATAATAATAATAATAACTCTATATTAACTATAAAAATCCCCTATATAAATAAAGAGATCTAGGAAAGCTATAAATAGGTTAAAAATTAAGAATATATACTATTTATAATAAAAAACTACCTATCTCTAAATATAATATCTACTATTAATAGTTTAAAGGATAAAATCTTTTATATACTAAGTATTAATAACTTAAATAAACCTACTATATATAAATAAGTTTTAGAATTTAACGATTTATAAAACTAGATCTAAACTATATATAAGGAATTAAGTATATTAACTAAATTAAATACTTGAAGTATTATTAAAAAACTATAATTTATTAAACCTCTAAAAGGTAGATAGGTTTATAGAAAAAAGGCTAATAATAATATTAATATTAAAGCTGAAAAACCTAATAAATATAAGGCTTGTTAAGTAGTATAGAGTTATAATTAATATATAAGTATTAATTACTTAAAAACCTTTAGTACTACTTATAGGCCTAAATCCTATAAGCTATTATTCTTAATAACTATACAAAATAATTAGAATATTAAACAATATAACGTTACTAGTATATTTATACATACTAATATTAATAAAGAAATATACGTTTAATTACTTACTAGTTTTTCTAATAATAATAATAATAAATTAGTCTTTAATAAAGATTATAAAGATTTTAATAAAGAATTAGTTTATAAACTAAATAAAGCCTTATATAGTTTAAAATAAAGTTCTAGACTATAGTATAAGTATTTAAAATATATATTTAAAAAGAAAGGCTTTAATATAACGCTTTATAAAAAAACTATTTTTATACTTAATAAAAAAGGAGTTAAAGCTATTATAGCTTATTATATAGATAACGTTTTAGTTATTACTCCTAACCCTAAAATTACTAATAGTATAATTAATAATATTTCTAAAGAGATTAATATAAAACTACTAGGGGTACTTAAAACCTTTTTAAGTATTAAAATAAATATAAATAAAAAAAATAAAACTCTATTTCTATATTAAACTAAATATACTAAAAAACTACTAATTAAATATAATAAAACCCACTTATATAGGCATTTAACACTTATAAATAATAATATAAAATTAGTAGAAAATACAGATCAAGCTACTAAAGAAGAAATAAAACAATTCTAATAAGAAATAGGCTCTTTAATATATTCTACCTTAAAAACTAAGCTAAATATAGCCTTTATAGTTATATTATTAGCTTGTTATATAAATAATCCTTCTAAAGAGTATTTTATTGCTTTAAATTAGTTATAAGGATATTTAAATAAATTCCCTAACTTAGGGATTTTATATAACTACTCTATTAAATTTAAAATAATAGAATTTTTAAACTCTAATTAAACTAAAGATCTTAATAATAAAAAATCCACTATTAGTTATTTATTTTACCTAGGATTTTATAATATAATTAGTTAGAATACTATAAAATAAAAAATAGTAGTTTTATTTACTTATAAAGTTAAATATATAGCTCTTATTAAAGCTATTAAAAAAGCTATATATTTATATAACTTTTATAATTATATATTTAAATCTTTAGACCTTAAAAGTCTAAATAAACCTAAGATCTTTTTATAAATAACAAAGTAGGCTAAAACTAGCTAAAAATCCTAAATTTCATAAAATATGAAGTATATTAATATTAAATATCACTTTATAAAAAATGCAATAATTAATAATAAAGCTTCACTATTCCACGTATCTACTAAAGATAATAATTTAGTTAATGTTTTAATTAAGCCTATAGGTAAAATAATATTAATAATTATATAACTACTTTATATATAATAAACTATAAAGGTTTTTTATCTTTTCTTAAAAATAAAACTAAAATAAAAAAGAATATAAATCTATTGTACAATGTTGAAGTAAATAACTTATTATATTATAAAAGAGAAGGTTTTCTTTATTAATATATATTTTCTTCTATTTTTACTCTAAATACTTTTACCTAAAAAGAAAGGTTTTTATAGAGTTTTTATATAGAAGTTTTTAATACTAAAGAAGTCTTTTAATACACCTTAAGAACACTAAAATCTATAATAAAATTAAATTAATACATATCTTAAGGGGGGATATTAGTTTATTAAAAAAAACTAAAAATAAAAGTAAAAAAAGATAAAAGGTAGAATTAAACCTATAGCCTTTAGCTCTAATAAGCTAGACTCTAAACTACTAGGTTAACTACCTGTAGTAGAATAAACCACCCTAAATATCTCTTATCTACCCCTATTAGATTTCGCGTATATTCGTATATATATAAAGCTATGCCTTAAGGGCTATTAACGCGTTTTTCGCTTTAACGGCGCTATAGGCCTTTAAACCCCCTAAACGCAGCTACAGCCTTTAGAGCTAGTAAAACATTACTCTAGAGTAGCTATTAGCCACTTTAAACACTAAAATCTACCTATATATCGTAGTATACTAGTAGCTCTAAGCCATATAATTTAACATACCTTCTTAATAAGGGCCTTTTAAGGGCCTTATTAGATTTAATTATAAACAAAATTATATACTAACTATACTCTAACTACTTTATAATTACTTTTATATAACTTACTTTTTTAGGACTATAATCCCTTTAAAGTCCTTATTTTAAGTAGTTCTATTATCTTTATTAAACCTTTATCCCTATAGTAAAAAGAGTAATACTATTTTTAAAGTACTTAAGAGCTATAATCCCTTTAATTTATTCTTTATTAATAAAGTTAAGGACTTTATAATATTTATTTTAAAACTTAATATTATAAAGTACTTAAAGCTAAGCTATTTAATTTACTATATTAAGTTACTTAAGAAAAAGTTTAAAGTAGGTACTAGTAAGTAGCTTTATAAGGTTATTTACTATTACTTATATTATAGACTAATATTTAACTTTAATACAGCCTTTTTAAGTCTTTTAATATAACTAGTAGTTATAAATATTAATATAGCGAAGCTTTATATATAATTAAACTGTTTTTTATTAATAAAATAGATTATTTATTAATTATTAAATTAAATATATATACTTAGTATAGTAGTATTAAAAGTAGAAGTAGTGCTAAAAGTCTATTTACTAAAGTCTATATAAAGTATAATTATTAAATAGTTTATAAAGATAGCCTTTTTAGCTACTTAAAAGAGAGTAAGAAGCTTAGCTTTAGTTATTAATGTAGTTATAGTATTCTATTTATTAGTTTACTACCTAATAAAGTCACTAAAAAGCTTAATTATAAATACTTAAAAACTTTTATAGTTTAGTATATTATTAGTAAAGCTAGTATTTAAAGTAATTACTAAACTATTATTAGGACTATCTTTTTTATAGCTAAATTTAAGGTAAAGAGTGTACTTTATAAAGAGGTATTTAATTACTTATTCTACTTCTTTAAAGTACTTAGGGCCGGGGTTATAGTTAAAGTACATAAGATAGTTTACTATAAGGGCCACGTTTAGTCTTATTATTATTATACTATATATAATTAAACTAATATTACTTTAATAATAGTTAATATTTATGTATAGAGTAGAGCCTTTATAAAGGAGTAGTTTAAGTAATTAAATTAAAGAAGTATATAGTTACTTTGTTTATAGACTTTGCCTTTTTAGGTACTTAATAACTTTATTAATATAAATAAATTATAAGAACTAAAGGTGCTTTATAGTATAGTTATAAATAACTTTAATTCTTAAGAACTATTATAAATTTTTATTACCCTTAAAAAAGTATTACTTTTAAAGTGCTTTTATAAGTAAAAGGGCCTTTTTATAGTATTTAAAAGAGAAGTATAGAATATAGTTATTAAAATAAAAAAAGAAGATAATATAGCTGTGTATTTAATAGTAATTCTTACCTACTATATACTTTAACTTAAACTCTTTTAAACTAGCTTTTAAATAGTATTATTATAGAAGTAGAGAGTAGTATAGGCTATAAAGTACTTTATTAAGTTTAAGGATATACCTGGGCTTTTAATACTTAAGAGGTATTTATATATAAACGTTTTTGTTAAGTAGAATTTATATAAATATATTTACTATATTATATTATAGAAGTTTAAAATTAAAGTAGTTTATAATAGTTATAAATATTTAAAATAATATACTAGTAAGTATTAAAGTATAAGTATCTTACTTATTTCTTAACTACTAGTTACTATATATAATAAAGCGCGCTTTAATTTTAAGGAGTTTTCTATACTTATTTAACTTATATATATATATTTAATAGTATTTTAAAATTTAGGAGCTGTTAGTAGTACTCTTAAAACCCTCTTTTTAAGAGTTAGTTTTATAATAGTTTTATAAATAGTTTACTTTAGTTATTTATATTGAAATTATATAAAGGTAAGTTAATACTTTTAAATAAAACATAGGTAGGAACTAGAGCTTTTACTAGGGAGTATTAGGAGTAGGAACTTTAGTCTGTAGTTAGTACAGTACTTTGTACTTACTTAATAAAATTTAAGTACTTATAACTCCTTTTTATAGTTAAATTTTGTTATTAGAGTGTTTAATATCTACGTTTTAAAATGCCTTTATAGTATATTAAATACTAGGGGTCCCCTTTAATGGGTTGTAAGTAACTAGGTAGTTAGTTTAGAAGTAGCTTTACTATAGAGTATTTTAAAATAATAATAGGGTACTAGCTAAGAAGGTGGCTTTATAAGACGTTTATTTATACTAGGGTATATAAACTACTAGGGCGGCTTAGTTTATAGACTTAGCTATAAGTATAGACTAGTAAGGGTTTATAGAAAAAAGGTTTTTATTTATTAACTTAGTTACAATCCGCTTTTTTAGGTGTTAGTTTTTTTTTAATTAGTGCTTAAAAGAATAAAATGGGTAAGTTAGGAAGGGTAAGTAGGAGTTTAAAGTAAGTAAAGAAGTATTTATAGTTATAGGGTTTATTATTATTAAAGGTAGTATTACTTAAGTTAAGTTTATTAAAAACGTTATTAGGGGAGTTTATAAAAAGAGATACTTTATTGTTTTTTTTATTTAGTAAGGATAGGTAGAGTTATATTTAAGAATTAGTTTTATTAATTATAGTAAGGCTTTTTTGAACCTACTTAGTAATAGTTTAAAAGTTAAGGTTATTATAGTTATTAATAAGTAAATTTAGGTTACTATTATAGTATTCTCTTTTGTTAAATATAACGTTGTATATAGTAATAATTTTTTTAGTTATAGGGTTTTATATTTAATAATAATTTATAAATATATAGTTGATAAAGAAGTTTATAAAGGTATAGATATAAAGGTGGTTAAGATGCTTTTTTTAAGCTGCGTAGTAGCTATAAGGGTATACGCCTTATACTTATATAATCTTAAGTATATAAGACTTAGTTTTATAGTTTTATTACTATAAAACTGTTAATAAAGTACTTTATATAGGGTCTTTTAACTAAGGACTATTTAAAGTATATAGTTATAAAAATAGGTTGCTACTTTGTGGATATTAGGCTATACCTTATAGGGTAGCTTACTACCTTTGTATATTATTTAAGCTTTTATTTTAATTATAGTACTAATGTATTTAGTGCTGCTATTTTAATTTTATATATATAGGGTAGATAGCTTAATATATTTACTACGCCTCTAGAGATTATTTATAAGGCGGTAGTATCTTTTGATTTTACTATTATACTTAAAAGTAAGTATCTTAATATTATATTAAACCTTTAGGAGTGAAATAAACTTTTTAAAAACCTTAGTAAGTATTTCTATACTATAGTTATATAGGTAGTAGTTCTATAAGTACTATAAAATATAGTTAATAAATACTAATACAGATATAAACCCACTATAGCCCTTAGTATATAAATAAAAATTAAACGTAATACACTTACTAGGGCGGGTATACGCGTTAATCTTCCGCAGCTTATAGTTAATAGTTTACCTTATTTTATTAATACTATAGGTATTATAGCTTAAAAGGGTATTACTAAGTACTGTTTTAGGGGTAATAGAGATTTAAATACTATAGGCTAATAAGGAGAGGCGCTAGAGCGGTTTAGGGCTGGGGTGGCTAAGCTACTAGTACTATATTTTTTTAAAGCGTTTTAGAGATTTTTGTTTTTATTAAGAGTACTTTGTTTAACGGTATAGAGTATATATATACTAAATAGTTTATATAGAGTTTTTATATATAAGTACTTTATTAAAAAGCTTATTATACTTTAATACTCTTTAATTATATATAGTTTTAATAAAGTTAAAAAGGGAGTAATTAGATTTATATAGTATAAAGTACTACTTAGGGTACTTATTCTACTAGTACCTATACTTATAGAGTTAGTTATAAAAGATAAAGTTAGTTATTATAGATATATATAATATAATATTATATAAGTATAAATTAAATTATTTACTATTAACTAATATAATATATATACTTATATTTTTATATTCTTTAATTACTAGGGGCTTAAAGCTAGTTTATAAGTAATTGTTTGTACTAATTATTTAAAAGTTATTAAACTATTATTTATTTTTAAAAATATAAATAAATACACTAGAGTTAAGGAGGTAGGAGTCCTTAAGGGGATATAGTAATAGGTCTTTATATTAAGTAGCCTAAAACGC
This sequence comes from Colletotrichum brevisporum, assembly GCA_030770045.1. Lineage (NCBI taxonomy): Eukaryota > Fungi > Ascomycota > Sordariomycetes > Glomerellales > Glomerellaceae > Colletotrichum > Colletotrichum brevisporum. The sequence goes on along the minus strand of JAUGSI010000001.1, from coordinate 7,777,789 downwards.
TATGGGTAAATACTTAATACTCCCTATATAATAACTATATAGTTACTAACTTTAAATCTCTTTAATGTATTAAATTAGCTATTTATTGTTTATAAGGTTCTTTTTGGCTCTTTTATAGTAGTAGTTAAGTAGTTTTTATTTATTATATATATACTTTAGAAAGATATAAAAGTAATTTTTAAAGTAGTAGTATATAGAGTATACTGAGTAAAAAGGGGCTAATAGAGTAAAAGGAGTGAGAAATACTAATAAAACTTTGCTTTATAATTTCTTTAAGTTAGTATTATTATATTTATAGTTATTAAAGTACTTAAAAGGGCTATAGAGAGTTACTTTATTAATAGTAAAGGCACTTTATATACTTTTCCTACATCCTATAAACTCTAGTATTTATTTAATTACAGTAGTTATTTTAGTAATAGCTTTATTAAAACTATAATTATTCTAGTTATTACTTATTATTATATAATAACTCTTAGCTTAAAATTAAAGTAGTAAATAGTTAAAGGAATAAAGTAGCTTATAGATCTATAGGTCTCCTTTATAAGCTGCTTTAAACCTAATAGTATAGCCCTTATATATATTATTAATTTATATTATAAACTATTTTATTATAGTAGTTTTTATTATAAGCTGCTTATTATAGGGCGTAGTAAAATAGTTAATATATAACTAGTTAGTATACTAGTAGTGTATACTTTTTATAAGTTTAAAGTGTTTATAGAGGTTTTGAATTTAAACTACTAGCTCTAAAACGCTTAAGTAGTACTAAATTTTAAGCTTTTTAATAATAGTACTTTATATTTAAAGAATAATAGTATTTTTAGCTTTTTTTTACTTTTAGTACGTTACTTTTATAGTATAGTATAAGGATAAAGAGTTAATATAGTACTTAAGGGCTTTTTTAAAGAGGTTAGCTATTGTTTTAGTATAGTAGTAGTTTACTACTTTAAATAGGAGTAGGAGGTTCTTTCTTAGAAGTACTTAAGAAGGAGGGTTTATAGTAAGTTTATTTATTTTAAATTCTATAGTTTAAGAGTAAAGGGCTTTTAGCTTAGGGCTATAGTAAATAATAGATTTTAAGTAGTTACTAAGGTATAGTTTTTAGGGTGGGGTATTATTAATAAAGGGCTCTAGATCTATAGAAGTTAGGTTAAGAGCTTTTTATATATTAAGGGTATTTATAAGTACTTAAAAGTTATAGAGTTATAGGTACTAAGTAACTAGGTTATTAAGGATAGTTTTTTAAAGGGTTAAAAGGATATTTATAGTAATCTTTATATTTAATAAAGTGGTTTAAAAATAATTAATTATATATAGTAAAGGGAGTAGTAGAATAAGACTTTTAATTATTAGATTTTGTGTATATTTATATATATATAAAGCTATACTTTAAGGGCTATTAATGTATTTTTTACTTTAATAGTACTATAGGCCTTTAAACCTCTTAAACGTAGTTACAGCCTTTAGAGCTAGCGAAACGTTACTCTAGAGTAGCTATTAGCTACTTCGAACACCAAAATCCACTTATACGTCGTAGTGTGCTAGTGGCTCTAAGCTACGTAATCTAATAACCCTTTTAGAGTGTTTATAGCTAACTATAACCCTTGTGGCCGACTATAGTGCCCGTGGCTAACTATAGTAAATGCGGCTAACTATATATAGAGCCTAAAGCTACTTAACTAAACTATATATAATATACTAAACCCTAAAAGGACTAGTGCCTTAGAAGCTAGGCCTAAAGGGCAAGGCACTAGGCCTATAAAAGGCAGGGCTCCTTCTAGTCTATAAGGGTCTAGACTTCTACTTTCTTAGTAAGTAAGTAATATAATAAAACACTAATATAATACTATTACTACTACAACAATACTTCTACCTCTTTTATTTATATATTATGCACTAAACCTATTTCTTTACTAACTCTATTAAGCCCGATATTACTATAGAAGTATTTGGTAATCTCAATACCGACCTTAATGCCCTCATACCTGTGCTTATAATAGGTATAAAGTATATTACTATTAATTAATTGAGATTTAATATACTTAATAAGTATAACTTTTTTATAATTTTTTATTATAGTTAATTATAATTTCGATTTTTAAATATAATTTAATATAGTATTAGTACTATAGTAAATAAGGAAGTATAATTATAGATTTTTAATTTAGGACTAATAACTTACTTATAATAAAGTCTTAAGAATAAAACTTTTAAAAAAGGAGTTAATATTATAACTTATTAATTAATAGACTTTTAATAGTAACTCTATATAGGGCTTAGTAGTTAAATAGGTAACGTTAGTTTATATTACTATAATATACTATAGAGTAGAAGAACTAAAATATAAGTTATATAATAATAAGTATAACTAATATATAATAAGTAGTTTTAGAGTAGGACTAATAATACTAAGGGTGGTTTATAGGGATAGACTAATATACTTAATATTAGTTTTAGAAATAAAGGGATATATTTATAAGAAATAGGATTTATATATATATAGGACTTAAGTACCCTTAAGTCCTACTTTTTATAGTTTTTTAGTTATTAACTTTGTATTAATTTTTGGATACTTTTAGCTCTCTAGTAGTAATTACTACGACCCTTTTATTAAATACTTAGACTAATTACTTAAGTACCTTAAACCCTTAGAATCCCTTTAGTAGTAACTAGTACTATTATTAGTATTAGACCTTAGCTTCTATTAATACAAACCTTACTATTAGAAGGCTAGCTATAATACTTAACTTTATTTATTTTAAGTTTTTTAGTATTAGCAGTTACTTTATATAGCCTTTTACTCCTAAGATATTATAGTATTAGTGGTTTAGAGGTAGAATTAAGAGTTAATAGTTCTTTTAAGAATAATATACTATACTCTTTATATATAGAAGTACTACTTAACTTAATAATATTTTATTAAATAAGTTTAGTAAATTATGTATTAATAGACTTATTATTAGCCTCTTCTAGGTCGCTTTTAAAGTCTCCTAAAGTCTTATAGACCTTACTTTAGAACTTAAAGGGCTTCTTAAACTCCAAAATCACAGTCCTTATAATTTTTAAATAAAAAGTATATTTAGTATTATTTTTTAAGTAGAATTTTATTTTATTAAAAGTAACGTTATATATAATAATAACCTACTTAAGTATAAGTACCTAAATTCTATATAAGTTTATTATTTAAAAAACGTATTCTATAAAGTATCTAATATATACTCTTAGTATAACTTTAAACTATCTTTTTTTAATTTCTATTTCTTTTTTATACTTAAGGGGATAGGTATAGTATTTATAAGCGCGTAGTTTTCCCTAATAAGGGTATAAATTATAGTTTATAAAGTAGTTATAAACTAGAGTCTACTACTTAAAGTAATATTTAAACTATTCTACTTTAACCTTCTTTAAGAAGTACTAGGAGCTTAATTAATATAGGTTTATATTATAACTATTAATATCTATAAGTACTAATTTTCTTTAAAAGTACTTAGGAAGCCCTACCCCCTCTTTTATATAAATCCCCTAGTTTATACCCTCTTACCTAGTGCACTTGCTACCTCTTATAAACTCTTTAGTATAGGCTAGTAGCATCTTAAAATTAATTCCTTCCTCTTATACCTATATTTAAAATATAGTAATACCCTTAATAATACTTATAGTATACTTATTATTTATATATATTTTATAAATATTAACTCCTTTATATTATTTAACGTATTTCTTAAACGTTTAAAAGACCTTAAATACTTTAAAGTAATCCTTCCTAGAGAGAGTAAAACTAAAAAGCTTACTAGAGTACTTATTTTTAATAACCAAAAGCTAATTATTACTATTATATATATATAGAAAGTTAAAAAGGTCCTAAAAGATACAGTAGTACGGTCTACTAGCCTTATTCTTAAATACTTAGTATAATATTTACTATATTATATATATAACTATATAGTCTTAGTACTTTATATAAATTAAACTATAAATCCTTACTCCTTAAGTATAGTATACTAAGTACTTAAGAGCTTTATAACTAAAGTAGCTTATTTTAAAGTACTAAAGTACTATAAAGTTAATATAGTTATATAAAAGTTAATAGCTAGGATAGTATTATATATGTTTAATAAAATAGGTTATATAGACTAAAGTAGTATTATTAATAAATATAAAATATAAGTAAAAGAAAAATAGCTTATATTTAAAGAAGTAGATATTATTATAGTATTTTAAAGTCTTTACTATAATATTACTTTCTATATTTCTAACTCTAAGTATATAATTATAGCTATAGTACTAAACACTAGCCTTAACTAAAAGTACTTTAAAAATAATATTAATATAGAACCCTTTAATTACTATAATATTTATAAGTATTAAGTTTAATATTAAATTACCCTTTTTATTTATTAATATATTTTATATAATATACTTACTATATCCTAAAACTAGGATTCTATTTATACTAGTATTAATATAGTTATTTAGGCTAGAGGGCTTAAAAGTACCTAGGTTTATAAATGCTATATAGTTAATAAAATAGGTTAAGCTGTAGTTATTATATATAGTACTCTAAGAGAGTAGATAAGTTAATATAATAGTTAAAAAAACTAAATATTTAACTATATTACTTTTTAAAAAGGTATTAAGTAAGAAAATAATACTAATAATATCTCTTAAAAATTCTAGTTTATTATTTATAATAACTAAAGGTTCTTTATTATTACTACTCCGTCCTTAGTATTACTTTTTAAACTATAAGTAAGTTATTTTATTAAGTTAGTTATACTTAATAAGTTTTTTTTAAAGTCCTTTTACTTTAAATCTATAAGAGTTATTTTAATTTTATTAATTTTAGTATTTAAAAGGGATAAGACGTACTTAAAGTACTCTATTAGGGCTTTACTAAAACGTTTATAGGTATAAGTAAGCTATTAATAAGGCATTCTATAGGGATATTCTTAGATACTAAATAGTGAGTTAGTCTAGCCTATAAGAGGAGAATAAGTAGCTCTACCATAGCCCCCTATTTAATATATTAATTTATCCTTAACCTTTACTAAAAAAAGCTTTCTATATTAATATAATATTAAAAAGTCTTTATTAAATTAAAGCTCTTTTTAAATTCTATTAAGCTACTAGTATTCCTATATAGAGTTATATTAAGTACTAACTACTTTAAAAAAGTTTTATACTACTAGAATTCCTTAAACTTCTAGAATACCCCTATATATAACTTAAAAAAAGTAGTTATACTAGTAGTTATACTACTTTATAGAATTAAAGTTTATATATATAGCGTCTCTAAAGATAGTATTATATTTCTTTTAAAGTAATATAAGTGTAACAAGGTCGTTTAAAGTAAGTTATACTTTAAGCTTATAAATAAAAGCTTAAGTTAAATATAATTCTAGGGTAATAAACTTCTAATAAGCTAGATTAGTGTGTAACGGGTCTATAAATAGATATATCTAGTACTAAATACCTCTTAAAGTAGCTGTAATAGCTATATAGTATACTTAATATTATAAGGAGTACTTAATACTATCTATATAGTCTATAAAAATATCTTTTAGTATTTATTTATAAGGGTAATATAGTAGTACTATAGCCTCTTTATAAATATTACCTATATTAAAATTAGTCTACTTTTTAATTTAAGTTTTAAGGTCTACTTTATATTATTTTTGTATAGTCTTATTAACCTATATAAGGAATTTATAGTATATAAAATTAACTAGGTAAATATAGTTTATACTTAGTGCGTTAAAAGTATCTAAATTAACGTATTTTTAAATACTTTAAAGCTCTACTTAGTATTATAGCTCTTTATAGAATTATAGTTAGTTATATAAGGTCTTAAGGATAATTATTAAGCTTATTAGAGTATTATAGAAAGTAGTTAAAACGTTTATTATAAGATAGTATAAAGCTTTTAAGGAGCTTAAGAAAAATAAAAAAAAAGAGCCTAAAGCTTATATACTTTACTTAAGTAGTTAGGGGTAATAGATACTAGTTAGAAATAAGTTAGGCTTATAACTATAGTAAGTATTAGGGTAGATAAGTATTTAAAGATATAAATAACTTATAGTTGTATTAAAAAGAGCTTTATACTATAAGGCGCTACACTTATTAAAGTATTATATTTATACTTAGTTACCCTAGTGCCTAAGGCGCGGCTTGCGAGGCTAGAGCCTTAGAGGGTTTATTACCATATATATATAATAAACTAATCCACTATTATATTAGAAAAATAATAACTATAAATATCCTATTTTAGCTATTATAGTTAAAAGATATTTAGCTATACTAGCTATTTTAGCTTTAGTAAAAAGAGTTTTTTTATTTTTAGTAATATTATTACTAAAAATAAAAATAAACTACACCTCTCTACTGTATCTAAATTAATTCTTTTAAAGTATTAGTAAGTTAGTACTTTAAAAGAATTAGAGGATATTTATTTAGTTAATAAGGAGGATAGTAATACTATAGAAGAGGAAGAGGAATAGTTATAATCTTTCTAGTTTTTGATTAGTTTAAATTTATTTTTATTTTTACTATTTTTATTTATTTTACTATTTTACTTATATTATTACTTTTACTTCTATAATTACTCTTACTATTACTTTTACTATTACTCTTACTATTACTTTTACTATTACTCTTACTATTACTCTTACTATTACTCTTACTATTACTCTTACTATTACTCTTACTATTACTCTTACTATTACTCTTACTATTACTCTTACTATTACTCTTACTATTACTCTTACTATTACTTTTACTATTACTCTTACTATTACTCTTACTATTATTCTTACTATTATTCTTACTATTATTCTTACTATTATTCTTACTATTATTCTTACTATTATTCTTATTATTACTCTTATTATTACTCTTACTATTACTCTTTTAACTATATAAGAGTAATATACTAAAAATCTTACTATATAGTATAATAGTTATTTAACTTAGTAGTTTAAGTCTTTAGTTAATTAATTCTTAAATTCTTAAGGTCTAGAGTTCAATTCCCCCTTTAGTTACTAATTCTAAGTCTTTTTATACTTAATAGTTTAAATAAACTATAATTTAATTAAAATATAAATAAGCATTAATACTATTACTACTACTATTATTATTACTATTATTACTACTATTATTACTACTATTATTACTACTATTATTACTACTATTATTACTACTATTATTACTTTTATAGTAGTTAAATTAAAGTATTTAAAGTATTTAAGGTTTTTTTATTTATTATATATAACTAATTTAGTTGACTAGCTAGTTAACTAGACTAAACTAGGCTAGTTTTAGTCAGCCCCTAGACTAAAATAGGCTAGTATTAGTCAACCCCCTGACTAGACTAGGCTAGTATTAGTCAACCCTCTGACTAGACTAGGCTAGTATTAGTCAGCCCCTTGACTAGACTAGACTAGACTAAATCCCAACCCTGGTTAGGTAGGTCGGTCGCCGCCCTCCCCACAATCCGACAAAAAGGCCCTCTGCACTGCTAGGTAGCTGCTGTCATGGTCACACCACTCTGCAGACCGATACTGGAGAGATGGAGTCTTGGAGCCGGCGCAAAGGGTCTCTCCCCGCAAAACAACACGGGGTTTGTGTGGAACCGGGCATACCTTATCTGGACGTGATGCGAGCGATGCTGAATTTCGATGGTTTTAGACGACTTCAAGAAGCGCTCTCACGCAGATGCCACGATATCACGGCAGACGAAGGCACAATGAGGCTCTGGCGGTCGGGCATGGCCGCCGGGCAGTGCGGCAGACATTTCTCACCTGGGATGGTCGGGAAGGACCTGACAAGAGTCGAGCCAAGGTCTTGGACGAGTCTTGGGTCTGGAACTGGTGCAGGATTCGGGGGTGTGGATATCGCCGAATGGACATGGATTACACCACTGGATTGTGAACTGCGATTGGACGTAATTGCCCCGCATCTACAAGTCGATTGGCTGTACCCCGCATGGGGGTCCCCTCTGGGGGAAATGGAGAAGTCTTTGGGGATATTGGGGCGTTTTTGGGGTTGCCATGGGGGCTAGTCAGCGACTCAGCTTGCCATCCATCACAGTTCTCACGCCCTCACCCGAGTCACCCCCCGTTGCAATGGGAAGTTGGCCGGCCCCAACGGTCTTGGCACCGTCAGGTTCCGGGGGTGAACACCGTCTCGTCGGCAAATCAGACCCCGAACAACGGCAGCCACATCGCGCGCCAAGGCCTTGGTCTTGTCTGCATGCTTGTATTCGTTGGGGGTTGTCGTCCCAAAAACAGCGCAACGTCCGTCGTCGCAGTGCATTGTGCCGACCCTCGCGGCCTGTCATGTCCTAATATGATCTCCGTCTTGCCGAGCCCGAATGCACCCAAGAGGCACAAGCCGGCGTGGCAGTAGCTTAGCCGGCTGTTATCACGATTCTCTCAGCCCATGCCCTGCCCATGCCCTGCTCATCACAGACATCGCAGACCCTCCTTCGGCTTGCTTTGCGCCGACTCGACACGAAAATGGTATCCATAATCACTGTTCACACTCCTCTAGACTCCGCAACTTATTCCACAATGCCCACGGGGAGCGTCCATGACTCCGGGGTCCAGTCACACGGGGTAAACTGGGGAAAAAAGCGTGCCTACCATGTAGTGTAATAGCCTAGAGTGGAGGACCAGCAGTATCTTTTTAAACCCGTTCTGCCGCGCTGCATTCGTGGATTCTTGCTTCTTCGCGTGCTCGAGGTCTCATCCCTTTCTCTTGACACCCCCTCCTGCTTCCTCCCGACAAGTTGCCTTCTTTGTCCGTCAAACCCTCAGAAGCTTGCAAACATGGGGAGAGCCAGCCAAGAAGCCGTCCACTCCTCTCCGGACATTCACCATGATGGTGATGAGAAGGGGGACGCCGCTCAGGTCGAGCGTACTCTCTCTGGCGCCGACGCCAAGGGCGAGCATGTCAACTACGACCGTGTCGACGATGAGATCGCCAAGTATGCCGACGCCACCGGCAACATCGTCATCTCCGAGGAAGAAAACAAGCGCCTGAAGAGACTCATCGACAGACGCGTGCTTCCCATCATGGTCGTCACCTACTTCCTCCAGGCCCTGGATAAGGGAACCATGTCCTTCAGTTCCATCATGGGAATTCGTAACGATATCCCCGTCCTTCAGGACAACTACTACGTAAGTTGCAATTGCCGCCGTGCTTCCCTTTGGCCCTGGCAGTAACTAACCAATGGTCTTCAGTGGGGTTGGCTCACAACCTGTATCTACATCGGTATGCATCACCATCACCTTCGCCATCACCATCCATCGACCCGACCATACCCACGATGCCGATGAAATGAATGAATAATAACTAACTGTTCCAACAGCCATTCTGTTTGTTGAGTACCCGATCAACTGGCTCATCCAGCGTGTCCCCGTTGCGAAGTTCCTCAGCTTCAACATCCTGGCATGGAGTGTGATCCTCTGCTGCCACGCTGCCTGCTTCAGCTACCCTGCCCTCATCACCGTGCGAACTCTGCTCGGTATTTTCGAGGCTGTCTGCCAGCCGGCCTTCCTCATCATGAGTTCCATCTGGTACAAGCGTGAGGAGCAGGCTCAGGTCGTCACCTACTGGTACATGATGAACGGCATGCAGCAGATCTGCGGTGGTCTGCTGGCCTACGCCTTCTCCCACATCAAGCACCCGAGTTTCCCCGTCGGACCGGGCGAGACGCCAGGAACCGCTGCCATCCGCTCGTGGCAGGCAATCTTCATCACCTACGGCAGTGCCTCTTTCCTGTGGGGCTTGTACGTTCTCTGGAGACTTCCTGGTAAGTTTGCCCCGTGCTTGTCCCAGTTCCTCGTGCCGGTGCTTGTGGTCAGTTTCTAACATCCTACCAGACAGTCCCATGCGTGCCAAGTGCTTCTCCGAGACGGACAAGAAGCTCATGGTTGAGCGCGTGCGTTCCAACCAGACCGGTCTCCAGAACAAGAAGTTCCGTGCCTACCAGGTCAAGGAGGCTTTCTTGGACCCCCAGACCTACTGCTACATGCTCATCCAGATCTGCACGACTCTCCCCACCTCGGGCCTGGGTGCTTTCTACAACATCATCATCAAGGGTCTCAACTTCAGCCTTCTGGAAACTCAGCTGCTTGCCATGGTTCTTGGTGCCATCATCATCTTCACCCTCATGACTTCGGCGTGGATGGTCAAGAAGTGGAACCAGAACTTGATCACCATGGCGGTGTTCCTCATCCCGTGAGTTACAGCAGCGGTTCCGCAGTTCATGACTTTAGCTAACCGTTGGAAGATCTTTCATCGGAACCATCGTCATCATGACCGTGCCTAACAAGAACAACGCGACCAAGATCGGTCTGCTGATCAGCTACTGGATTGTTTTTACCTTCTGGGCTGCACAGGGTCTTGGCATGTCCATGCTGACTCGCAACGTTGGAGGACAGACCAAGAAGTCGGTGTGCATCACCCTCAACTTCTTGGCCTGGTGCGCGGGTAACGCCGCCGGCCCTCAAGTCTTCTTCACCTGGGACGGGCCCCGCTACCTGAAGGCCTTTACCATCCACTTGGTGTGCTACTCGGTGCTTGTCGGTGTCATTGTCTTCCTCCGCTGGAACCTGACCTTCCGCAACAAGAAGAAGGACAGAGAGTTCGGTGCCGAGATCGACACCACCCACGGCTTCGACGACTTGACGGACAAGGAGAACCGCAACTTCCGCTACGTCTACTAAGTTGGCGCGGTGGAGTTGACGGAAAAGTAATGTATGATTATTGGAAATCTCCAAAGGATACTCCCGGGAAGAGATATGAAGAGCGTAATGTCTGTTCATAGAATTGCAAGAGTAGGGCGATCTCCTGTTGAGCCTCTTTATACAATTGAAGTGTCTACCTCCATACCCCGTGCCAAGTGCCTACCTACCTAGGTATTGGGCTGGCAGGAAATTTGCGTACCGCCACAAAAATATTCGAGAGTGTTGAGGCTGAGGAACCGACGTTTTGCCCGATTATCTAAGCACGGCGCGACCAATGGCTCGGGCCAAGGCATGGTGATCTCAACAGATGGTCTGTGCACCGACGGTCTGGGTGAAGAAGACGCGTGGGAGCCTTACGTAAGAAACGGACAGCTGTGCACCTTTGACCTTTGGAAAATCAGGGCAGTTTCAGCTGCAGCGAGCTGGAATCAGCGCATTTCATAGGCTTCCAATGATAGGTACTGTTTCTTGCCCATCCATTGTTCCCCCTGCCAATCTCAGTGGATCCAGTGATATTGTTCCAGGTTCAGCAGGCCAGCGCAGCAGGTTTCCCTTGCTGTTGTCCCGCCTGTCACAAAAGCGTCCAAGCTCACCACCTGCCCCAAACATCGAGCTGTTCAATTGACGCCGCCTCCAGTGTCCCACGCTGCGCCCCCCCAATTCGGCCAGGAACGGCCAGGCAATCAATCATCCCTCGCGAATCTCACCATCCCACACCTGGACTCGTGAACTCGCATTGCGACAGAGCCGTCCCCGCCGTCATCCCTCTGCTCCCAGCCATCAGCTCGAGCTTGCGATCTGGCCTGGGATCTGCATCTCAACCGCGCACACGAGCTCCAGGCCCGAAACATCTCGAACTCCCCCCTTCTCCGACGAGCATCGTGTCCATCTAGCGCAGCCCAAGCTTGACACGCAACACCGTCGCCATGGTTGCGCCAGCCGTGCCTGAGTCCGTCAACCATCGCCTGCCGCCGCGACCGGCCTATCCGTTGCTAACATCACGTCTAGGCTCACGGAAGAGATTCTGTCTGAATCAATTGATGCTCGAACCGAGTCTCTCGTCTCCCTGCGCGAGCTTGGCCCCCCTGACCTCGTTCATCTCTTGAAGTTGGCCACGAGAAACCCCGGCAAGCAGGTTCGAATTCCCTCTGCAGCATCAAGTCTGTTGGCCAATACTGACCAGCGTATCCCAACAGCTCGGAGTCTATCATCACGTCACCGGTGTCGACGCCTCGTCCTCGGCCAGTCTTGCCGCCTACATCAACACTCTGACCTACCGCGAGCACGGCCAAGCCGCGCAAACAAAGATCTCGGAGGGTCTGTATTGGTACGTGCGAGACAATCGCTCTACTCGTAACTTGCTGTGTTAACCCGCGGCCAGCTGTTACAATGCCTTCTCGCGACTCGACATGCGCGTGCACGTCACGATCCCCGGTACCGTCGAAAGCTACTGCGTCGATGAACGTGGCGAGAAGCGCAAGGCGACCGACGACCTCTGGCTGGAGACTTATCTCTGCAGTGTTCTGAGAGCCTACTCCTACGCCGACGATGGAAGCGGCGAAACCATCCGGAAGATCATGGGTGTGCGCAGGTTCAACCCCGTCACCAACACCGAAACCGAACACCGCTTCCTCAACGCCGCCGAACAGCTCTTCTTTAGAGGTATGTGTTGCACCTGGCGTCGTACCCTCATGGTACTAACATCCGCTAGGCTGGCAGCTGGGTTCCGACTCTGTCGTTCAAGTGCCGAACAATGTCTCCAACCATCTGACCGCCGGCCTCCTGAAGTACTTCCAAACCACAGGACGCTATGCCTCGGGCATAAACCTCTTCGAGAAGCTGAGGTCCCAGAACGTTGAGGTCTCTTCCCTTCTGGCCAAGGTTCTGTTCATGGGCCACGAGGAGGTCGAGGGTGTCCGGGTGCTTCACCAGGCATTGAAGGAGTCTCCGATGGACTATGTCATGCTTGACACTCAGGCCGAGTTTCTCTTGAAGAAGGCTCAAACCGCTGCGACACCCGAACAGAAAGAGGAGAGACTCCGGCTGGCCCTGGGCTGTGCGGACCGCAGCACGATTGCCGCTCCTAGCGAGTTTGGCACGTGGGCGAGATTGGCGCAGGTTTACGTCGCGATGGAGGACTGGGAGAACGCTCTGACCATCCTCAACTCCTGCCCCATGTTCACCTACCAGGACAAGGATGCGCCGCAAATGCCGGAGCCGAAGGACGTCCACCTGCCAACCCTCCCGGAAACCCGTCTTGACGAGATTGACAGCGAGCCCGAGTCCAGGTACTCGGAGCAGGTTGACGCCAGTCTGCTGAATCTGCGTGCCGCCGTCTATAAGGGCACTTTCAAGCAGGCATATGGCATCTTGACGGAAATGACTGCCAAGATTGGCTGGGATCAGCTCCTGAAGATCCGGAGCACAGTCTTCGTCATGGAAGACGAGTACCGCTCCGAGAAACATGATACTCAGCCGCCGCGCAACCCGAGCACCGACGGTCTCCGGGGAACACCAGACCCGACAACGAACGGCGATCAGTCCGACTCCGACGACAGCGAAGACGGCGATGCGAAGGACGAGGAGAAGGAGGAGAAGCCGACCGACACTGAGTCCACGGCCGAGACGCTGGCCACAAACGGTCAGGCTGAGGGAGAAGCGGTGGAGAAGCCCAGTCATGCCATAGACCCCGGCGAGTTGAAGGGCGAGGCCGAAAACGTAGGTGGCATCCCAGTGTCTCTTCAGCGTGGAGTAGCTAACAAGTATCAGGGCGCCCAAGACGACGACCATCTTTCCAAGCTAAACAACAAGCGACTGTGTGAGCGCTGGTTGGACAGTCTTTTCATGGTTTTGTACGAAGACCTGCGTGTCTACACCATTTGGCGGACTCAAATGGCCCAGTACCGGGCGCAGTCTATGCAGTACAAGAAGTCGGCCGAGGAGTGGGAGATTCTGGGCTCGCTGGCCGAGAGGCTCCAGCATACCGATGAGGCTGTTGAGGCTTACAGGGCTTGCCTCGCTTCGAGGTTCAGCCCTAAGGCTCTGACCGGTATCCTGAGGGTCTTTGAGCAGAACAAGAACACTCGCGAGACGGTCGCATCCGTAATCCGGCTCGTCACCTGGCAGTACAGATGGTACTCGGAGTTCTCCCCGGAGCTTCTGCACACGATTCGGACGCTCATTGAAGACGAGGGCGCGGTCAAGGTCAGGAGCATCATACAGGCTACGAGCCTGCCGCAGAACGTTCTTGATCTCACCCATCACTACGCTGCTCTCTGCGCCACCTTCCGCAGCAGTGGTACCGACGGCTAAGTGTTGAAAGCCAGACATTGACTGGCAATACATATGAAAGGAGAGGGGTCAGTGCTTCTAAAATTTTATGCCCGGGACGAAACTTGCAGGATTACGACGTGGCCGCTCATGATTTTGTTTCTCACAACAACAGCGTGCGTCTCAGCTATGATGACCAGTGCGCTGTGTCAGGTTGATCTAAAAGCATGAGATACGGCCCTTGAGGCCTTAGGACTGTAATGCAGAGTTTAAATGATACCTTGTTCCGTCAACAAAAAATCCCTCTGGATCCTGGTTGAAAATGATCAACTGTTCAGTCAGGACAAAGCAGCGGCTGGACCCAGCCTGTAGCCACATATGATGCCTGCCAGATAATATGTGACTAAAGGCTCGGAACACTAACACCGGCTCTGGATTGCCCACCGAGACTGAGACTAGCTTGATTGCAATCGATCGGCCTCCTTTTTTTTTCTTCGGGGCCAACTGATATCATCCTCACGTCAACACTGTGGACGATTTGAGGGTGTAGAGGACCCTGTGGCGCTGCTGGCTTGGCTTCGATCAGTGTCGATGAGATAAGTCCTTCTCCACCAAGCACCACAAAATGGCGGGTAGTGAAATCATCACACATCGACCAGGTGAAATCATCAAGATGACGTCGACGGCCAGACTTCAGACGAGAACCTCAGAGACGACTACATAAGTTGAAGAATCCACGCTGAAGATGGAGGTTAGATTTGTCCAAGCAACTCAACATCTAGAGGCAATAACACCCTGATACCAATTCACATCAACCCCCTCACAACAAAAGAACATCGTTTTATACTCCCTCCTCAACCAGAAAACCACTTACACAACAACAAACACACAAAATGGCACCCTCTAAGGATCAGCTCAACGAGATCGCCGCCCAGGCCCAGCTCGACATGAACACCTACCAGTCCAAGACGGGCGAGGCCCGCGCCATGGGCAACGACGACGCCGGCGTCTCCTCCGTCTCGGAGCGCAAGTTCCCCGGCTCCTCCGTCACCGTGCAGGGCGACCCGACCAACAACGTCTACAAGCCCGAGCAGCCGCCCAAGAACCCGGCGGAGAACGACGACGACGTCGTCCCCGCCAAGAAGATCTCCTCGCTCGGTACCCAGGACCGCAAGGACGACGTGCTCCTGCAGGGCGAGGGCGCCGTGAGGAACAACGTCGGCACGAAGCCCCCCGGCGTCGGCGGCAGCAAATTCAAGGGCGCCGACTACTACACCCCCGAGTCAGTGCCTGACAGCATCTCAGCGGAGGGAAACGTTGCGCCCGAGAGCGTAACGCAGGCGTCTGCTGAGGCTGAGAACCCCAGCAGGTTCGGTTAGGGATTAGATGTGGGAAAGCAATAGCGGGCATTGTATGACTATTACGATCATGATGTACAACAGTAATGGGCATCTTTAAGCGCTGGTTTCACAAGACTATTCACGTATCACTTGGTTTTTCGGGCGTACAGTCTGATATCGTCCTCTTGTCGTCGTCACTCATGCCACTGTTGTCTATAAATGTCCCTTTTATGACGTCTGGTCCTCATTCGTCCTAGGAATGGTTCTGTTCTTCATCGTTAACTTCTGGCTTTCCATCTCAAGTATGGACTCCTGTCTATCAATAATCTTCATCTTGACCATATTTCTTGCCCATATTGTTTCATCCTTCTCACGTTCATCTCCTACTTCGATTCTCACTTGACTACTGCTGAAAGTTCTCGCTTCATCCTTGATGTACTGTTTCTTTGTGCGGTAAACTGCTCAACTCTACAAAACTCCGAAACGCCTCGCTTTTCCCCATTTCCCTCATACGTATCCAAAATGCGCCCTAATACACTTCAGGTGGCAGGTTGATACACATCGGCAACAAAACGATCGCCCAACACTTCCCTGGCCTCTCGCCCCAGCACCTCGCTCAAGTTGGCTAAGAAATCATCGACGGCCCGAGGCCGCGCACAAGCAAACACCAACGCGCCCTCTTCGACGCTCTTCTTGAGTCGCTCCCGGACTCCAGGCTCCAGCATGGCGTCCTGGGCCCGCCTCTTGTCTTTGTTGCTCCCCGTCAGCCGGAGCACGTCGAATATCCCCTGCTCATCGGCTTTCTGAACCGCCTCGCGCACGAGGGCCTCGTCGGAAGCTTTGTATCCTGCAAACAGGCTGATTGACGGGGTCTTTGGGGGCTTGCCTCCGTCTGTTGAGCGTAGTCGCTGGATGCGATTCTGCAGCAGTCCTCTGACGGGAGCCATCCCGGACCCCGTCGTAAATATAATCATGGGCTTGTCCTGGTTTTGGGCAATATCCTCAAGATGTGCAGATGGACGGATCTTACAGGTCACGGCCCCAAAAGCCTCGAAGCAGCTGAGGTACCTGTCCGAGAATCGCCCGTTGGAGTGGTGCTGGACCAGCAGATCCAGAGTATTGCCATCTCCATTCTTGGTCTGAAGACCGTCGGAGGCGATAGAATACTCTCTCGGCTGGATGGTCGGCATCGCGCTGCAGAGATCATCCAGGGTCACTGACTGCCTCCAGCTCGACGGAATCAAGTGGACCGCATCCTCGATGGGAACCTTGATGAGGCTTTCCGGACGCGTCAGCGAGAGGCCAACCGCCCAGGCAGAAGACTTGAATGGCTGCTCCAAGTCTGCAAAGCGGCGCAAGAAGTCGCCCACGGTAGGTTCCCCTGGCAGGCTCAACGATTCATCGGACCGCAACCCGAGAGCATCGAGCACGCGGGAGACTTTGTTGTTGGAGTTCGGCGGGAGAATCCATAGGCTGCCCATGGTGGAGTACTCGCGGTCTCCCAGATCGAGAGTGACTCTCTTCATACCTCCCGCAGAAGCTCCCAACACAGGCTGGCCGACGACCCTAGCCTCAAACCATGGCCTTGTGTCAAATGGTCTAGCAGGCCGAACAGTCTGGCTGGCTTCATCTTCCTCTGTGCATTCTGGGCTAGACTTCTGCAGCGCCGATAGCACCTGGTTGAAGAACTGACCCAAGACAGACCAGGGGGGGTTCTCAGCCCCGGTGTCGGCCTCGCGCATGCCGATGAGCCTCTGAGAGTCAGTCTTGCTCAGCAGCTCTTCAATGTCCATGGCAGCCTGGTTATACGTGTCTGGATACTCCAGCGAGCCATTAGCGAAGATGGCATACCGAGACGTGAAGCCAGCCGGGTTCCTCGACAGCGCGTCGGCGAAGGCCTTGCCATTCTGGGGTATCTCGCCCCGGCCTGTCGTGCTGGCAACGACCACCAGCACGTCGTCGGGTTCCATCATAGACACTGGCAGCGCGTTGAGGGTGCACGGTGTCACGACGGAGCCCAGCTTGGGGTTCGCCTCGCAGGCGTGCTGCAGCTGCGCGCACAGCCTCTTGCATAACTTGATGGCGACATTGCCCGAGCTGCAGAATCCGATGTAGATCCTGCGCCCGGACCCCCGCGGAGACAGCGGCGTCAGGGGCGTCAGGGGCCTGACTGGCGGAGGCACGGGCAGGAAGGAAGAGGATGCGGTGCCGAAGGGGGATACTGGCGTGATGGGCCGCGTGAGGGAGATGGACGGGACCGGGATCGAAATGTTGAGCCTCGTGTCCGAAGAGGGGGGTGCCCGAGCCATGCGGGACTGCCGCTCCCGGCGCCACGCCTTGATGGGATCTTGGGCATGACGACAGATGAGAGGCTTTGGTTGGTAATTCGGAGATCCGCCGCGATGCCATATGGGGATAATGGATCCTTGCGGAGGGGCGAGCCAGTAGGGATCCGAAGGGAGACGGAAGCCGTTGTTCATGAGATGCTCGTCGTCAAACTGGGCGAATTGTTCTGCAGCGCCGAGAGAGTCTGACATTCTCACGCCAGACTGAGCAAAGGACCAGTACGTGGCGTAGTTGAGCTCGAGCTGCGCGCGGGACTGCACGATGTTGTCAGAATGAGCACCATGTTACGGGGACAGACCTTACATACCAGAACAGCCAAGCGCTCGTAGTCTGGCAAGTCGTCTACATCGCCGTCAACCAAACCAATGGCCTTGGCAACTTGTGGCAGCGCGTTGTAGCGGAAAGAATCTGCGAGATTTCGAACGCCGATCTCAGCATCCATGAACCTACAAGACAGGTCAGTCTTAGGTCGTCAATGCGGAAGATTCGGGGCAGACTCACCAGCCGATGAAGGGGGTTGCGGTGTATTGCACGCCGCCAATGCTGAAGCCAAGGCGGCTAAGCGCTGGCGCGGGAACCCAACGCAGGCCAAGGGACTCGAGCTCGGGGTGCTTGGGATGGCGAATATGCACCAGCGGGAAGGCATCTCTGGGCAGTTCGGTGATGACGGGATCCTCGCCCTCAGCCATCGTGACGAGCGGGAGCAGGTCCCACTGAGAGCGGAATCGGGGTGGTGTCCAGCCGAGCTCGATGATGGCGTCCGTCAGCTCGACGTTGGCGGGGTCGCCGAGAATTTCGCCGTTGGATTGTCGGTACTGGTTTTGTCAGCAAGGTTGTAACTATGAGATGTAAGTGAATCGGAACTTACCCCGGCAAAGGACAGTAGTTGCGAGTTCCAAATCATGGGGCCACGGCTGTTGACGTCTCTGGGAGGGAAGACAAAGACTAATAGACTCAGTTAGCCTCTTACACTTTATGGATTGATCGGAGGGCAGTCTCTTGCCTGTTGGGTTGATCTCGCCCGAGTTGTAAGCAACTCTCAGGTTCTCGATCAAGGTCTCTGCCATCTTCTTGCTTGTACGGACATGCCTCAAGTCACATAGCCTGGAACCAGAGTCAATATCAACATTAGGCACACTTCCGAAAGGTAACTACGTACCGCAGATTCTTGTACTCGGATCTCATGATGCACTTTCTTGCATGTTTCCACGCCGTACGGATGCCAAACTCGAGCTCTTCAAACGTCTGCGTCCAGAGACCGCCGACGAGACCGTCCGCGGTGGCTGACGGTGCTTCGGGGCCGCATTCGGAGGTCGCTGTAAACCTGCCCTCTCTAGAGTTCTTCTGGATCTCTTGGAGAACATCGTGTGCCCGCTGGTGTAGTTGTTCGGTAGTGAAGAGACCATCTTTGTACATCTGCTGGAGGAAGTCGAGCGCATCTTCGCGGACTTGGGAGTAAGACTGGTTTCGGCCGACGCGATCCTCGTCCATGTGTGTCATGCGGCCCGACTGACAAAACCTCGGGGTGCAGCCGGTCGAGGATAGCGACGGGTATTGTTCGCGGATGTTGGCGAACTCTTGCTCCACCGAGATCGGTCGCGGGGGCACCGCGAGGGTGCTCTGGAGGAAAGGGCACGCCATTCTCCTGGGCCTTCACCTGTAGGGAGATGAGTTGGCAGACAAGATCGCTTGATTGCCGAGGGGAGTCAAAGTGGAGCTTGGTGTGAAAATTGGTGATGGCGGCATCGAGCGAATGACTAAGTATTCACGAATCAAAACCATGGAATGAAGCTCTCTTGAGTATCCCAACACAGAAAACGAAACCGAAAGAGGGGATAAAGCGCGACTTTATACGACTGAACAAAAATGCAACTAACACCAGGCTGAGATTTGGGATGACGGATTGCAGTGCGCTGCCATGACTTCCAGTTTCAGTCGACTTCAACGTCTCGTCTGATATTGGACACACCCCGGCTCTACTCTAAGCCACTGGCACTGGGCAGGTATGCGACGGCAGGCTCCTGGCCCCCTCCTTCAGCCCAAAGAGGATAATTGCACATAAGTCGGCCTCGTGCTCTAGGTAGCACTCACGGCGATGACTTGAGATTGGGTAGTGCAATCTGTCTCAGGCATCCGGTGCAACTGTTGCTGAGTGGCCGAATGGCTGCAAGGGGTTGTTGAAGATGTGGTGTCAGCCCCTCCCTCCAGTCAGGGACTTCGTCCAAAGCCACCGCCATGGGCAAACCGCCCTCCATCGCGATCCGGAAGAGTGTCAAATTGCATGTCGAGTGGGGGGTGACGCCGCAGACGCGTCCTAGCGCTACTACGCGCGAAGCATCCTTTTTGAGGGGGCGAGTTCCTTCGGGACCGATGTGCCTAGCTCTCTGGCCGAGCCGTCGGGGCTGAGTCTCTTTCACAACTCAAGGCACCATGTAAGTCAAGGTAGAAAACGATGCACGGTGCGCCATCGAACCTGGCGTCAAACAAAGACATTCTTCGCTGACAAAATCGAACCTCCAACGCAATTCCGTCAAGTCTTTTGTTTCGTAAGCCAAGTCTAGCCCTCAGCCCTGTCGAATGCTCGACCATGAGGATGGGTTTTTGGAGGGAGGCATTCAGCTTCCGCATGGAGGGTAGACCAAAAAGGTCGAACTACCTAACAAATGCGACCTTGGCCAACTTCAGCTCTCTTACAGGGTTGCCTGTATTCCGATGTTATTGGTACGATGAACCATGTCCAGCTGCGGCGTTGAGCAGGCTAGCAGCTCGAGTCCACCAGTAGCTGATGAACACCTCTCAACGTCGGTTGCAGGATTGATGGGATGGATTCAGAGCTGGCCGCCCCCTTGGGCCCCCTTGGAGCCTTCTCGGCAGCTCTTGTCATACGGCTCAATTCAACGCCCTTTGCCAAGGTGTACATACTTCGCACGCAACTCGCGTGGACGCCCGACGCCATGTCTGCTCGAAAATGAGTCTCGGCCGTCCGTCTGGCTCTCCTTCGTGATGCCGCACGCAGTTGTGTCGTCAAACTAGTGACTTTGAGTGCGACGGAAGCCTCTCACGGAAGATTCCATTGGCCGTGCGGCTTGGTAAGAACGAGCCGGCAGAGAGGGCTCGTCTCTATTGCTGTCCCCTCTATTGCCCTCATCTCCGTCGCCCCTATCGTCGTCGCCCTCTCCTATGTTCCTGTCGCCCCCAGCGTGGACGATGGAGCCGAGGATGATAGGGGCCAAGGGCGGCAGGTACGCCGTGGCACAAGGCGTCGATCTAGAATTTCTCGGGACGATGACGGAGTCGAGTAACGGACTGTGCAATGTGATATATCTGTCGCTCATTGCAACCCGAGCCGAGAGGCTGAGCTTCCAGCTAGGAAGCAGATCCGAGTTGAATCATCTGGCACTCGCCTCAACTTCTGACGGCAACAATACGCATCCCCGTTACGAAGAACTCCAAACGACCACACAGGACTGGAAACTTAAGTGTGGGGCGCGTTTCGTGCGAGCTTAAACATGTGGTTTGGCGGAAAAGAAAGGTCCGGCGGACTCGTTCGGTCGCGAGAAGATCGGTTCCTTTAGACAGAACGTGGCGTGAAACCGGCCGTGATGGACCTAAGTGTCAGGGCGGTGGCACAGCATGATGCAATTCGAACCCGCGCAGAAGAGATCTGCAATACCGAGCTTGACAGCGGTCCCGGACCGCCGTAGCGCGTAGTCGACAGCCGTCGATGCAAGGGGCCACTTCCGCGCCTATCGAACTGGTCATGACTGAGCCTGTCGTGCATTGTTCGGCCGATAGACGTTGACAGTGCGGCGGCCCCATACCGGGTTCTGTATGGAAGAAGGGCTTTCGAAGCAGCGTGCGACATCGCCAAGGCTGGAAGAAGCTATTCCACAACAAAATGACACTTGTCACGAGGTGGAATCGCGGTGTCATGTCGATGCGAAGAAGCACCTCCCGTGTCTCAATTGCACATGGGAGGAAGGTAATGTCGATCATATCCTCGGCTCGAGCTTGAAGCCAGCAAAGTCAAAAGGCGACGTCTGCCCATGTTAGTATAATTCTGAGGCACTGGGGAGTCACAAATGCGCTGGCTGCTGACGATCTCACAAATGGATCGCGATGGGGGGGTAGATCATGATGGGAGGAAGGGAGATCGCGATGGAGGATGAGGACAAGTGAGATGTGAGATCCCGGCAGTCTGGGAGGATTGAAGGTTGGCGTGCCGCAAGAATTCTGTATTCCCGTGGACGTGTAGGTAGCCGAAGACTCGTGAAAGGTTGGGAGACAAACGTCGTCCCGAATGAAAGAGATGCTCTGATGAAATAACCTTCATCATAAGTCTATTTGGATGAGGTGGGATGGCGAGACTCAGGAACCCTGGGGCAGGACGAGGGCAACCGAGGAGGAACAGATAATCGCACGCCCGGTGTGGTCCAATCAAAACCTTCCTGATTGGTTCGTGATGTCACTCGCAGCCAAAGGCAAGAACCATCCTCTCGACGTGCGTTTCTATCCATTAGATCAATATTTTGCAAAATTTGCTGGTTGTCAATGTTGATAATATCAGATCGGACTAGGTGTACTTGTAGTGCTTATCTCCGCGCGGAGTGAGGTCCTCATACTCACCTCAAGATTGTCATCTTGACCATGAGTTTGGCCGGCAATGCTGCTGCATTACTGATTGAAAATTTGAGGAACCCCAAACGGTGAAATGTTTTTATAAGAATCCACATAGTAGACACCTCGATAAATTTAGCTTGTTGGTGAAAGTTCTCGGAAAATGAGGAGTTTTGTGGAGTCTGGCTACTCACCTGAGAACGTCGGAGTGAGTGACGTCTCTGAGGCTATGAGGTCATCATTTGAGAATTGAGTAACCAAAAGGGACATCGGTGTTCACAGCACTCAAAAGCTCAAAAGCTTCAACTTCCCGTCTAGAAATATGAAAGTAATTTGTCAGCTTGAACGACTAGGAAGATAAGCTGATCACAATGTATGAGATTTACGCGGTATGTTATGAGCCTTTACGACCCAACATCCCGCGTCTGCATGCAAGACCCTGCAAATGATAACGAGAAACTCGTCTGACGACCGCCCAGGCCGGTGCAGCGGCGGCTTTCACGGTGGATTGTCTTGTGTACCCTCTGGATACGCTCAAGACTCGGTACCAGAGCCAAGACTTTGTCAAGACGTATGCGTCGTCGGGGAGCAAAGCACCGCTCTTTCGCGGCCTCTACCAAGGAATTGGAAGTGTGGTTCTGGCGACATTACCAGCGGGTAAGCGTTCCGCATAACCACCAAACCTAGAACATCCAAGGAATAGAACTTTCCTTGGGGAAACGGCGAGGCTAACCGCGCTGGGTACCACGCAAAAGCTGGCATATTCTTCGCCACGTACGAGAGCATGAAGAAGACCATCTCCAACGCCGCCGCAGTCCCGCAGCCTTTTGTCCACGCTTCTGCATCGGCCATCGCGGAGATGGGCTCGTGCCTGGTTCTCGCGCCGGCTGAAGTGATCAAACAGAACGCGCAGATGCTCCGGAGACGAGAAGACGCCGGCACCAACGCCAGCGGTGACATGAGCAAGCGATCAACGTCCCTCGAGGCGCTGCGCCAGGTCACCCGCACAGGGGCACGGAAGAGGCTGTTCTCTGGATACACGGCGCTGGTCGCGCGCAACCTACCATTCACGGCGCTCCAGTTCCCTATCTTCGAGCATGTGAGAGAGACGGCATGGGCTGCGAGATGCCGCGGCCGGGCGGGCGCGGAGGAGAAGGGTCTCATCGAGACGGCGATGGTCACTGGTGGCAGCGCGGGAGCGGCTGGGGCCTTTGCAGCGTGGATCACGACGCCGAGCGACGTCGTCAAGACGCGCATGATGCTGAGCGCCGGCGAGGGAGGCCCGGAAGCGTCGTCCAGACCTCGAAAGGGCAGCCTGGAGGTGGCGGGGGACGTCTACCGGCAAAACGGGGTTCGGGGGCTCTTCCGCGGCGGGCTGTTGCGGTCCGTCTGGACGGCGGTGGGGAGCGGTCTCTACCTGGGGACGTATGAAATGTCCAAGGTCTGGCTCACCCGCGGCAAGGACGAATCGGAAGTCGTCGCGGGATTGTGACGAGGCGATAGCGGTTGCATGAGGCCGCGGGCAGGCAGGCAGGATGCATGGCAGAAGAGGCGGTGACGGCTCGGTATCGCGAGCATGGTAGTAGTAGCATGCTTCTGCCTGCTCTCGCTGTAGTCTACCAGGAAGGTAGTGGAAGACATGTATGCTTGAAAGCACGTCGTGGTGACAGGGGGAAAACTTGACGGAGGATGTTTCCGCAGACCGGTCGAGTCAAATGGACCGACGAGTCGAGTCGAGACGAGACGAGACGGGTTCGGGGAGTTACGGTACGTACAAGCAGATGGGATGGTATCTGCTATGTACGTACCTATCGTATGTAGCTATTAGTAGAAACGAGCGAGGAGGGAAGGGCTCCGAAACGCCGTCTCGCACCACCATGTTGCGGCAGACGCAGAGGCAGGGTTTGGGTGTTGGGCCGTCGCCGGTGCGTCAATTGGACAGGTCCAGTTGAGACCGCCCTGCGGGAGGCAACGCCGCCGCAACGGCTGCATTCAGGGCTTGAGCCCGGGGGTACCTAGACCGGTCTTTCGGCAGAGGGTACCTGTACTCCGTAGGTGCGGTACCGGAAGCCCGACCGGAAAGGTACCGAAGGTACATGGAAGCCAAGCGTGCTCCTGCCGGTTGGTGGGAAAGACCTTTTGAAACCAGCAGATACATGCATATGGAGCGTCTATGTAAATTGCCTACGAATTAGGGATTCGAAGGCGTAAGATGTAGGCAGTATATACAGTCCGTTGCATCGGCGGCTTCCAAAACTCAGGGGGCCGCTGCTGACAGCAGTAGTTTTCGGCGTGACGAGCAGAAAAATCGAAAATCAAGCGGATTTTCAGCCATCAATACCTCAATACGCAGGGCATACGCCATTATAAAATTTACATTATTAGATACACCTAATTAAGGTAATTATAGTAATATCTTTTTTATTTAGGTACACACACTACACATTAAAAGATTTATATATAAAAATTTATTAATTTTAAGCTATTTTTTATTAATATTTTTTCTAAATTAACTAATAGGGAGTATTTTTTCTTTCTATTTTTTTTCCAAAACCACTTAAACTACTACGTTAATACTTAAAATTACATTAATAATAATATTTTAGTACATAAAGTATATACATAAAGAAAAAAGATATTACTATAATTACCTTAATTAGGCGTATCTAAAGATATAAATTTTACAATAGCACATACCTTATGTACTAAGGTATTAATAGCTAAATATTTAGTTAATTTTACTACTAGTTATGCCGAAAACCACACAGTCAGCAGCAGTCCCACTTGAGTTTTGGAAGCCGCCGATGCAACGGACTGTAGATAATCGTGTAAACCGCGCGGCAAGGTATTTATGCATGTACCGTGTATGGCATCCGGGATCAGGTACCTCAATACACACTGCTTTGCGTCGGACTCTTTCCCTCCCACTTGGCCTAGTCGGTCTTTTGCTCGCTCTAGAACCTCTAGGTAGGTAGATAGATAGATGCTTACTACGCATCTTGCGTTACGTGTTAGTGGAAAGGCTAGGGGTCGCCTCGATAGTAGTGTCGTTGAAGAATGCGGGGGAAACTCCCCCGTCTCCCCAAAGTTCCACCCTGGGGAACAGACAGGCCTCGGTGTTGGTAGTAGACGGTTGTCACGGCGCATTGTCCGGTGCATGTTTCTTTGTTGTCTCCTTTTCCTTCCAATGCCAACCTGTGGTCGTACTTGGCCCGGTTCCATAATCATAATGTTTGTGGTCTCGGCGCTTCCTTCCGTCCTGTTTGCTACTCTCTGCGAGCACCTCGCATCTTCCCCTATTATCTGTCCATGCAGTTTGCGTGGAACGTGCCTCTTAAAACAAAAGAACTCTGGAAGAGACGCCAGGCTTACCAAAGTCAAAATCCGTAGCAGCATGCACGGCCACGTACATAGTACGTCTCTAGGAAATTGCATCTTTCTGGCATCAGACCCGCAAGCGATTGCGCCATCTCAACCGGCGCCCTTCGCCATCCGCACCTAACCATGGCTGCTGCTCCGTGCTGTCCATGCAAGCCAACGTCGGGGAAATTTTTTTGAGATGATCCATAGCCCGGCGCGTCGCATGTGCCACGCAAAAGGGGTCTCTCAAACATGGTTGAGGGATGAACACCGCTCCTTTGACGGCTGGTCAGCTGCTCTTGACTCGCCCTGAGTCGCTCGACGGTGTGTCCTCCGACCCACCAGGCTTGGGTTAGGCAATCCCGTGTGCAAAAGGCGTTTCCATGGCCTTGCCTCGAAGCCCCAACCGCCACGTCCTGGCCTCCGGCTCCGGGGACCCTGATTATAATATAAACCGAGGCCTTCTTTCTTTGCTCTTGTTCAGACGGTTTTTACCCGGTCCAAAGCAAGCTCAAAATCAACCCTGTTGAACCTTCGACTCCTGTGGTGGTTGACTTATACGGCTCGTTCAGGCGTACACACAAACACACTCACTCTCTCTGACTTACATCTTGCCCACGCGCCAACTCACAATGCCTGCCGTACTGGACCCGGCCTCGCTGAGGGTCGTTGATCCCCTCGCCCAGGAAATCAAGAAAACCGCTGCCGTCAATGTCACCGAGGTCGACATCACCGACACGGATAGATTCATCGTCCATTCCCCATACACCGACCCCGAGCACTTGCTGGACCTAGAGACGCTCGACGACGAAAACGCCCTCCTCGCCAGGGCACTGTCTCACCTGGAATGCCTCCGCGCCGACTACGCCACGGCAGGATACACCGAGTCCTTCAACTGGGAAGACGTCATGAGAGAACTGAAAACCCTCGTCCAAACGACCGGGAAAACGTTCAAGGAGACTTCCTTTTACATCGTCGCCTTCCGCTCGCAAATTCCTCCCTCGACCGTCTACGGAGACCTCGGGATCCTCGACAAGGCCGCCCACGCCGAGGCGAACCAGGTCGGAGGGTTTCTGAAGTAGGGCATCCTTCGCATCCGGACAACGAGGGGCGCACGAGACTGACTGCTGACAGGTACTGGTTCGGAAGCCCCGATGCGGAGGGGAGAAACCTCGCGACCTGCGTGTGGAGGTCGAGACCAGACGCCGTCAAGGCCGGCCACGGTCCTGCTCACCGCAGGGCAAGTCGTGCGACCGCGTCCATGTACTCGTTCTGGCGGATCGATCGGCATAGGTTGGTCATCCGGGACGGCGCAGAAAGCTGGGAGATCGTCGACTGGGTGGACTAGACTGGCACTCGAAAGGAGTGGCGGGTGACAAAAGTGATTATGACGGCGTTTGGGTAACTTGAGCGCTGATGTCGCAATCGCGCCAGCAAATGAGCAAAGACAGCGACCACCGGAGGCGCACGGTATGGTATGGTATGGTATGGTAGGCACCTCTAGAGAGGCACGGGACGGACGGATAAACGGTGCTGGTACTCGGGTAGCATTGTAACGGCGACACACAACATGACTTTTTGACTTCTTAGACGGCGTAATACATGCACGCATTCGTGTATGCGACAACTGGTGCCTCTTTGCATTCTGGTGACTCTGCCCCTCTGTCTTTCTCTGTGCATGCGAGCGCGAGACTGCCATCTTGCTGCAATGGAGGTCGTCAAGGTTTGTAGAATCGCATGTGGCGGCAGAGTGTAAATGTCGTCGAGATGAAGCGCTTCGCTCTCGGTCGTCAACACGCCTGCGCACCGTCGTGAGACACCCCCCGAGTGATATCGCAAAATGATGCTCGAGAGCAGGCGAAGATAATGAGCGAGGTCAGGAAGAGAAAGACGGTGGAGCGCAAGCGAAGGACGACGAGATGAGACGACGTTGAATTTAAACTCGATGTGAGTGCTTTCAGGGCGTGGGGGGGGGGGCATGAGTGGGCGCGGGATGCCCTCCCCTTCTCGGCCGTGGCGTGTGGAATCTGTTACGGATCACCAAAGGTCCAGCTGACGGGCGCAAGCCATAGGTACTTAGGTAGGTACCTACTTAGGTCCTTTTAGGTACCCGCCTCACTGCGTTTGGGGCAGGCGGCTGCCACTGGGAAGAACGGCCACACTGGTTGGTGGTGCTGCTCTCAGTGGCACACCGTAGGTACCTAAGGTAGTGTCTCTCAGCTGCGGGGTATGTTTAGCGAAAGGCGGGGTGAGCGCATCACCTGACTGACGGCCAGCGAACGACTGGATTCTGCCGCTCATTGCCGCCCGCCCGCCCACAATCCCTCCCACAATTCCTAGTAGCGAAAAGTTCGATAATTCGCATCACGAAGAGCGCCCCCTCGACTTCGACGCCAAGATCGCGACACTCAACGATCCCGCAGCCGCAGACCACGAAACCACCAGAATTCTCGAAACTGCACGAATCCCCCGATCGTATCGCAATTATGGGTGACGTTATCAAGGAGGTGCCGCTCACGGCGATTCGCGTTGAGGCCCTGGTGAGTCCTACCAAAATCTGCCCCACCTCCGCCTCTCCTCTCCTCTCCTCTCCTCTCGGGCACCGCCTACTGCCGCGATGGTGGCACACGCTCGCGACTTCGGCGCGCTGACTGTTGTTTGTCTCTAGGTGGTGATGAAGATCGTCAAGCATGGCGCTGCAACTTTCCCCACGACCGCGACCGGCGCCCTCGTCGGCATGGACCAGGACGGCGTCCTCGAGATCACCAACTCGTTCCAGTTCCCCACGGTCGACGTCTCCAACACCGATAGCCACCAGAACGACGCTTCGGCCCTCGCCGCTGCCGCTCCCCGCCAGAAGGCCAACATCACCTACCAGGCCGAGATGATCAAGCACCTGAAGGAGGTCAACGTCGACGCTAACAACGTCGGCTGGTACACCAGCGCTGCCATGGGCAACTTCGTCAACCTCAGCTTCATCGAGAACCAGTACCACTACCAGAAGGACAACGAGCGCACCATCGCCCTCGTCCACGACGTCAGCCGCAGCTCCCAGGGCTCCCTGAGCCTCCGCGCCTTCCAGCTCACCCCGGCCTTCATGGCCGCCTACAAGGAGGGCAAGTTCACGACTGAGATGTACGTTGCGATATGCGCGGGATTTTCCCCCAACCCTTCTCAAACCGCATGATATGAGGATGTTGTGTTAACATTTGTCGCCCCGATAGCCTGCAAAAGTCCAAGCTCTCTTTCAAGGACATCCTCGCCGAGCTCCCCGTCGAAGTGCACAACACCCACCTCCTGACGTCCTTCCTCCACCAGCTGCCCCAGGTCCCCCAGCAGGACAAGATCGAGCCCCCCACCTCCCTGTCGGAGCTCAACGACGAGCCCATCAAGCAGCCGCTGCACCCGTCGGTCGACAACCTCGACCTGTCGATAGACCCCTTCCTCGAGAAGACGTGCGACCTGCTGCTCGAGAGCATCGAGTCCCACTACACGGACCTCAACAACTTCCAGTTCTACCAGCGCCAGCTCGGCCGTGAGCAGGCCAAGATCACGCAGTGGCAGGCCAAGCGCAAGGCGGAGAACGCGGCGCGCGCGGCGGCCAAGCAGGCACCGCTCCCCGAGGACGAGTGGCAGAGGCTGTTCAAGCTGCCCCAGGAGCCCAGCCGGCTGGAGGGCATGCTGAACGCCAAGCAGGTGGAGCAGTACAGCAAGCAGGTGGACGGATTCACGGCCAACGTCACGGCCAAGATGTTCGCCGTCAGGGAGAACCTGCTGCCCAAGCGGGCTTAGGGAGCTTGAAGATTGAAGAAAGGAGGTCAGGCAGGTTCAGGTTCAGGTTCATGTTCACGCGCGCCAGGCTTCGCCGTCCGGACTCGCGACGGACGAGGAACACCAAAAGGTCGAGGGGGAGGGCGAAAGACAAAAGTGAAGAGTTGTTTACCTTACCTAGAGAACGGGTGTTCTGGGAATGATGAATGATCTGGGGAGCGGATCAAGCATTTCGAAACGGCGTTACGGTAATTAGTCCCAGGCAGAGTGTACTGAGTCGATATTCGATGTTTTTCTTTGCATGCCGGAGGGACGGTTCACTCTCTCTCCCTCTCTGTCTCCCTGGGTCTCCCTGTCGCCTGGGATGAAGCCGACCGGCCGGCCAGGAATTAACGAGGCGAGGGTTTAAGGGGGGTTTAAAGGGCCGCGCGGATTGGTATGGAGAGGGCATCTCGAACCCAGCGTCGGCGGACGGACGGGGGAAGGGAGAACACGAGCGCGGCAGAAGTCAGAGAAGGCCTTTTAGACTACGGTCGTCATGCAGCGCCCGATCTGTAGATAGCACGTCCTCGCAAGATACAGTGGAAGAGATATCACCACATTGGTCAGTCAACAAGTTATTCTTCATGGTGACCAGCACGACGGAGGACGTCGGGCGACTCGGCTTCATAAGCCTCGCCTGGTCTCGTCGTCCCATCATTGGTACTCGGAAGCGGCTAACCATGTCACCACGGTAGCCTTTCCACGTCCATGTTAGGCATTGCTTGCTTGCATGATTTGCATGGTCCCGTCGAGTTCCCGGCAAAAAGTCAGAAGTCAGTCTCGACTGCGAGGAGAGCAGGGAGGAGACGCACTCAGTGGCGTTTGTGCGTTCGTTGCCAGGCACGGTGTGCCCAAGGTACCGAGATACCTACGTTTCTGATGGTGGGGCAATTCGAGGGGTTTCATGGCCAAAGAGGACTAGCGCGGGAAAACGGTAAAACAAGGGGAAACAAAAGGGACCTCTAGAATCGATTCTCGGCGACACGCAGGCGGCGGGATGGGCGCTGGCCGCGCTGGACCGGCCGGGTCCGCAGGTGCTACACCTCACCATCAGGGTTCTTTCGGGTACCTGGCGCCTATCAGATCTGCATGTGCTCGGGCAGCAATATGAGTAAGGCGGGGGGTACCTAGGTAGGCAACTATGTACCCTGCGTCGTGTCGATTCATTCTGCTGGTGCTAATTTTTTTCTTGCACTTTTTTTTCTTTTCTTTTCCTTCGACATTTTCTGGACCTGGCAACCTTACCTCGCCTGAGCTTACCTCCGAGCAGGTCGGTCCCGGGTGGACCTGGAGGATGCCAGAGCTGCCCGGTCCGACCAGGAGAGGATACCCAGGGTACCTCGTTAACAGAGCTACCTAGGTGCCTGGAGAGCTCCGAGCTGGAAGGAGGGGCAGCAGCTCATTCCAAGCTTGCCTGCTCCCTTGGGTCTAGCCCTCCCTGGGTATTTCTCCCTTTTCCTCTCAATGCATGGTACCCAGAGGTGTCAACTCGGTGAATGATTGAGGGGTTCGGAGAACAATTGTAGGGAAAAGGATAAGGGAGCATAAACTAAGGGTCAAACCATTCCTATTCACCAATTGAAGGACGTTGGATGAGACAACAGGAGCGCCAGGCACGCGCGGGGTGAACTGGAGCCTCATGGCCTGTCTCACCGGCGACCAGCCCCGCGTCGTCCCTCCATCCATTTCGTGTGCATGGGCAGAGATCAACAGGGTCGGTGAATGGAGGGGCAGAGATATGG
Organism: Colletotrichum brevisporum; assembly: GCA_030770045.1. NCBI lineage: Eukaryota > Fungi > Ascomycota > Sordariomycetes > Glomerellales > Glomerellaceae > Colletotrichum > Colletotrichum brevisporum. Next base: position 7,746,550 of record JAUGSI010000001.1, on the reverse strand, counting down.
AACGGACGCAATGGCTATGTACCTAGTGAGAGTCACTGTTTTTTTCTCTCTCTTCCTCCTCTCTTGTCCCCGAGTCCCTACGCTGGTATACCGCTTTATCTTGGTACCTTGTATGATACGAGTCGTCTCTAACAAGACGTTGTGTAACAGGTACGTCGGGAAGGCAGGCATTGGAAAGTTTGCTCTAGTTAAGGCGGAGCATCCGTCATAATACCTTCCTACTTGCCCAGGTACCTACCAAACTACATGGTAGAAAAGTATCAACCTCGGTGGAAAAGAGCGGTCCGGCGATAGCATCCAATGTACCCCTCGCTATCGTTGCCCCCCCTTGCCCCCTCTGACCGTATCAGCTTCCAGGTTCCAAAAAGTCTCTCCCTCACGTCGTGTACCTCTTGCGGCAGTAACCCCACCTCGCCTGCCACACTCGCTGCACCTCGTCGAACTTTTTGCCCCGCCTTCTGGCCTCTGGTGCTCCGGTGCCTCCCCCTCCTCCCACTCACCAGCAAACTGCATTGGTGAGAGCAGAAATTTCCACGTCCTGGCAACACACCGCCCGGCTCACTCCCTCCCTCGACCCCTCCAGAAGCCTTTTTCTTCTTCTTATCCCCCCCTTCCCGTCGTCTCTGACCTGCTCCTCTCTTCTTTCCTTCCTCCATCTCCCATCCCTCTCTATACCCCTCCTACCCACCCAAACACCACCAAAAATACCCATCACAATGGCTGCTCCCGCCCACAAGTTCAAGGTCGCCGACCTTTCCCTGGCTGCCTTCGGCCGCAAGGAGATCGAGCTCGCCGAGAACGAGATGCCCGGTCTCATGCAGACCCGCGCCAAGTACGCCGCCGACCAGCCCCTCAAGGGCGCCCGTATCGCCGGTTGCTTGCACATGACCATCCAGACCGCCGTCCTCATCGAGACCCTTACTGCCCTCGGTGCTGAGGTCACCTGGACTTCCTGCAACATCTTCTCCACCCAGGACCACGCCGCCGCTGCCATTGCCGCCGCTGGTGTCCCCGTCTTCGCCTGGAAGGGCGAGTCTGAGGAGGAGTACAACTGGTGCTTGGAGCAGCAGCTCCTCGCCTTCAAGGATGGCAAGAAGCTGAACCTCATCCTCGACGACGGTGGTGACCTCACCCACCTCGTCCACGACAAGTACCCCGAGATGCTCAAGGACTGCTACGGTGTCTCTGAGGAGACCACCACTGGTGTCCACCACCTCTACCGCATGCTCAAGGAGGGCAAGCTCCTCGTCCCCTCCATCAACGTCAACGACTCCGTCACCAAGTCCAAGTTCGACAACCTGTACGGCTGCCGCGAGTCCCTCATCGACGGTATCAAGCGTGCTACCGACGTCATGGTTGCCGGCAAGATCGCCGTTGTCGCTGGTTTCGGTGACGTCGGCAAGGGCTGCGCCCAGGCCCTGCACACCATGGGTGCTCGCGTCATCGTCACCGAGATCGACCCCATCAACGCCCTCCAGGCCGCCATGGCCGGCTACCAGGTCACCACCATGGAGAAGGCTGCTTCCCAGGGTCAGATCTTTGTCACCACCACTGGTTGCCGTGACATCCTGACTGCCCAGCACTTCGAGGCCATGCCCAACGACGCCATTGTCTGCAGTAAGTTTCACTTCCAATCCTTGAGCACTGTCAGAAAAAGTCTGAAGACTAACGACGCCCTCCCCAGACATTGGCCACTTCGACATCGAGATCGACGTCGCCTGGCTCAAGGCCAACGCCCAGAGCGTCCAGAACATCAAGCCCCAGGTTGACCGCTTCCTCATGAAGAGCGGCCGCCACATCATCCTCCTCGCTGAGGGCCGTCTGGTCAACCTCGGCTGTGCCACCGGCCACTCTTCCTTCGTCATGTCCTGCTCCTTCACCAACCAGGTTCTTGCCCAGATCATGCTGTTCAAGAACGGTGACGCCGCCTGGGGCCAGAAGTACGTCGAGTTCGCCAAGGCCGGCAAGCTCGATGTCGGTGTCTACGTCCTCCCCAAGGTCCTCGACGAGGAGGTCGCCAGACTCCACCTTGCTCACTGCAACGTCGAGCTCAGCGAGCTCACCAAGGTCCAGGCCGACTACCTCGGCCTTGCCGTTGAGGGTCCCTTCAAGAGCGACATGTACGTTTCCTCCCCCAATGCCCATCCAAAAGAATACGAAGCTAACAAGCCTCTAGCTACCGCTACTAAGCACCCTCACTCTAATGCCCAATCTTTGGATTGGCGTTCAACATTCCATTTAATGACTTCAACGAGCTTACACCATAACATATGGCAATGTGTGTTCTCAACAGCATGACTTGCATGACACATCTGGGAAGGGAATCTCGGTTGGGGGCGGTTACGGGCTGGGCTCAAAAAAGTTTGGGGTCCTGGCTGCGAGATTTTTCAACAAAAAAAGGCGTTGGCTTGTGAATAGTGATTCCCCAGACCATGGCATTTGTATTTTGCTTTTTTCGGCCCGACTTGGGGAAAAATGGGACTCAACCCCCGGATGGGAATAGGGGTTAAGGGTAGATAACTCTTGGACTAGGACCCGTCAACCGCGGCCCGGCATACAATAGATGCTTGTCCTCTGAGCACAGCTGCATTCTTCGGTGATGTTTATCATGTGAAATGGATTCAAAGTCGGGAGTTCATCTTCGACTTTGGAGATCATAGCCCAGAAAAAACTTTCGACGCCGAGCGTAGGCTGGCCGGAGCCGGCAAAGACTCCGGTTGGGGCCGGCGGCCTCCGGCTTGGGCTTCGGCAGGCGTACGGATAGGCTTCGTTTGCAACCGGATAGCGATACCGGTCGGTGTTTTGGACCTTTGGCGTTGTAGAACACTTGATCGGACTGTTGGTTTTCCGGCCACCACTCCGCTGCATCGGATAAGTATCTGTCCCTCAGTGCAACACCCAATTGAGTTCACGTCCCCCCACCTTTCCTGGGCACGTCACCCCGCGCCGGCGCCGGCGCCGGGTTTTGGAGGGGCATTGGCCGTGTGAGTGAGATCCAAGAGCCTGATAACTCCAACACTCATCTCATTCCTTCAGTCTTGGACACCACCAGTATCCAGTTCCCCGTTGAGACTACGGCATATTTCAGACTTGTACAGTACTTCCAGAAACGCACAGCTTTCGGCATCGCTTCACTACGGACGGACATAAGCTCCGCAAGGCGTAATTGACAGTCATCACCCGCCCACAGCTCACTTTGGAGCTTGGCATTGGAAACCAACTCAGTGAACATCAACACAACGGTCACAAAGATGGCAAAGCCTAAGGTCCTTCAGCTCGGCAAGATCGAGCAGTAAGTCACCTCCTTCCCAAAACCCAAAACGACCAGACAGCTAACCTCTCCACCCAGCGCCCAAGATAGCTGGGCGGCCCTCGGCGAGGTTGCCGACATCATCAAGCCCAAGGCGACAAACCGTGCCGAGTTCATCGAGGAGTGCAAGTCGGGCGCCCTCGACGGTGTCGTCGCCATCTACCGCACCTTTTCCAGCGTCAAGATCACGGGCAAGATCGACGCCGAGCTGGTCGCCGCCCTCCCCTCCAGCGTGGGCTTCATCTGCCATAATGGTAATTGCACTTGAGAAGATCATCCTGATCCCAAAACCACGAAGTTGGGCTAACCTCCTCAACAGGCGCCGGCTACGACCAGATCGACGTCAAGGCCTGCACGGCCCGCTCGCCGACGTCCCCGCTTCTCGTCTCCAACACGCCCACGGCCGTCGACGACGCCACGGCCGACATCAACATCTGGCTCATGATCGGCGCCCTGCGCAACCTCAACGCCTCGATCCTGACCATCCGCGAGGGCCGGTGGCGCGGCGCCCCGCCCCCGGCCCTCGGCCACGACCCGCAGGGCAAGGTCCTCGGCATCCTCGGCATGGGCGGCATCGGCCGCAACATGGCCAAGAAGGCCCGCGCCTTCGGCATGTCGGTGCGCTACTACAACCGCACCCGGCTGTCCGCGGAGCTGGAGGAGGACGCCGGGGCCGAGTACGTCGATTTCGAGACGCTGCTGAGCGAGAGCGACGTCATCTCGCTGAACCTGCCGCTGAACGTACGTTTCCCTCTTCCGCATCCTGTTTTCTCTCTCTCTCCAAAGCCGTTGGGCTGACCCAATCGCTCCAGCCGAACACCCGCCACATCATCTCGGCGCCCGAGTTCGCCAAGATGAAAAAGGGCGTCGTCATCGTCAACACGGCCCGCGGCGCCGTCATCGACGAGGCCGCGCTCGTCGACGCCCTCAACAGCGGCCACGTCGGCAGCGCGGGCCTCGACGTCTTCGAGAACGAGCCCGAGGTCCACCCGGGCCTCATCGCCAACCCCAACGTCCTCATCATCCCCCACATGGGCACCTACACCATCGAGACGTCGGCCAAGATGGAGGAGTGGGCCGTCGGCAACGTCCGCCGCGCCGTCGACGAGGGGAAGCTCAACAGCGTTGTGCCCGAGCAGAAGAGCATTGCCGGGGCCTAGAACCGATCGAAAGGCTACTGCATGTTGCAACTCATGAGCCAGCGGGAGAATGCCACTAGAAAAGGGACATCTAATGTATACCCATCTTTAGTGTACCTAATATTTCACCCTCACTGTATAGCCAATTAGCTACCGCAGAAATGGTGAGCTTTGTTAACCTACTCTTATGATTCTTGATGCTCTAAACCCGAACCCAATTCTAGGTGCTTGTGAGTGTCTTCTATTTCCGATCAAATCTTGGCTGATATTTACACTACCTAGGTAGATAACCTCTTTGTGTCTAGAACTGAGGCACAAAGAAGGCAACGTAAGCCCAGTCTCTATATGAAATTTCGAATACGATATCCATAAAGATGAGTCTAATGCGTAAAATCCTGACGATTCCTCGATGCAGCATCGATCTACGTATCCCACTGACACCGACGAACTGTTTACCAGGTTGGTGCGAGCGAACCCAGTCGCAATACGACCCTGCAATTCCACTCAGCTGGTGACGTTTATACGAAGTAAGATTGATTGGCCCGCATGAGATCGATCTCTCGGAAAACAGACATCCTCGTCGGTAGTTGACACGAAGATTCTTGCTCAACCGCCGGGACAAGAAAAGCTTGGCCCCTGCCAAGCCTGAGGAGACTGGAGAGAGAACCCCCGGTGCAAGTCAATTCCGCCTATCAATTCGGCGACAATGACGTGATCTACGTGGTAAAATCGAGGGATACTCCAAAAAGGATCTAAGCCTGGTGGCAGCACGACAGCCCTGCAGCTGCATGGCTTTTATCCGGTCCCCGCTGCGCGATACCCCGCGTTGAATCCCCGCGGTCCTCACCCCGCATCGGCGGGTTGCTCAGGGACCGAAGGCCGGAGCTGAGCCGGGATGGTTGTGTTGTTCGATACCGGGCGGTTATCCGTTCCCGGTGATGGTATAAGAAGGAGACCGCTGTGCGACGTCCAAGGCGAAGGGGATAGTTGCGGCTAGTTGCTACGTGCTCACCATTGTGTCAACATGAAGTTCCTAACTACGGCAGCCCTGCTTCTTGCAGCCGGTGTCTCGGCCATCAAAAACCCCGTCCTCCCGGGGTAGGTTGCGGGAGCTTAGCCTCTTGCCTGAACTGTTTTGGCTAACACTCTCTTAGGTGGAATCCGGACCCAGCGATTCTCCGCGTAGAGGACACCTACTACATGGCCGTATCTTCCTTCACCTACTTCCCCGGTGTACCTATCTACAAGTCAAAGGATCTGGCAAACTGGGAACTCATCTCACATGCCCTTAAGACGCCCGAACACCTTCCCATCTACGGCATCTCGCACGGTGAAGGTATGTCTGCCCTCACCTTCGGCTGCGCTCCAGTACTGACCGCCCTCTAGGCGTTTGGGCTCCCTCTTTCTCCTACCATGAGGGCCTCTTCTACATAACGTCCATGACCCGCTGGGGCTCCGACCCCGGCTGGCGCTCGTGGCCACGGATCTGGTACATTTCCTCTCCGGATCTCATCAACTGGTCCAACTTCACCTGGGCCGAACCGTACGGCATCGATCCGGACATTTTCCACGACGTCGACTCGGGCAAGACCTATCTCAACCTCATGGGCGTCAACAACAACTACGAGCGCCTCTGGGGCATCACGCAGTGCGAGATCAGCCTGCCTACCGGAAAGTGCGTCGGACCCTACCGCAACATCTGGAACGGCACGCTTCCAAATATCCCGAGCGCCCGACCCGAGGGACCCAAGATGTTCAAGCGCGGCGACTACTACTACCTCGTCCTCGCTGAGGGCGGCACGAGTACGGGCCATCGCGCGACGGTGGGCAGGTCCAAGTCTCCCGAGGGTCCTTGGGAGCCGGCTCCGAACAACCCGCTCATCTACAACGGCGCCGACCAGAACCTTACGATCCAGTCGACGGGACACGCCACCTTCACCGACACGCCCGACGGCGAGTGGTACGCCTCTCTCCTGGCCCGCAGGAACGTCAACCGCGCGTCGCCGCTCGGGCGCGAGGCCTTCCTGGTCAAGGTGGACTGGGAGGACGACTGGCCGACGATGAACGGCGGCGAGCCCCTCCTCATCAGCCAGACCGTCCAGGGGCCGGACCAGGAGCTTCCCAAGCCCCGCTGGACCGATGAATTTTTGGGCTCGGAGTTGGGTCTGGGATGGTATCAGGTGCGGACGCCGTACACGCAGAACTTCGAGCTCAAGTCGCCCGGCGTCGCGTTCAACCCCAACGTCTTCACTCTTGGCGACCGTGACACTCCCGCGGCTCTCTTCCACAAGCAGACATCGCTTAACATGACGTTCTCTGCGAAGCTGCTGCCGACTGACAAGGGGCTCGGCCCGAGGCAATCGGTGGGTATCGCGTCCTACTTGAGTGAGGTGAACCATCAAGACATTGGAGTCAGGGGCTGCTGGAACTCGACCGGCCTGTGTCTGTACGTCGACCTGCTGCCCACGTCGACTGGCGCAACCACGAGGCCGAATGTAAGTACATCCCAACATAGATATCACGGACAATGAACTGACGCATCCTCCCAGTCCACCGAGTATCCCCTTGGCGAGTCGACGATCCCGGCGGACCTGACGCTGCACGTCCGGGCCGCGCCTCTGACCTACTCCCTCGGATACTCCCGCGGCAACTCGACGTCGCCTACGTGGCTGAAGCAGTTCAGCAACAGGCAGATGGGCTCGAACCCCGGGTATCCCAACTTCGAGGGCTCCATGTTTGCCCTCTTCGCGAGCGGGAACGGAGAGCCGTGGCCGTACGATGCGCCCGAGGTGGGCTTCCGCAGCGTCGAGGAGGTGTACTACGAGGAGAACCTCCCCGACTACGATGAACTGAGGTAAACCGGTGTCAGTGGGTTTAATGAGACGCAGAGTTGTGCGATTGTCGCCTGGTATCGAGCATTATATCGGCACGCGGACGTAGATCATTCAACTGAAGTCTAGATGCACTCAATAGTCAGGATACAAAGTAGTTACTTATTAAGCAAAGAGTTGTATGATTTGAATGGCAATCTATCACTTTACGAATTACCTAGGGAGATCTTATGTATCACGCCCTGCTCAAGTATTAAACACCCATATGTGGCGGCGAAGGACGACGGACGACAACAGTGATGACGGAAGACAACAACAACAATGATAACCCCATATAGCCCTTATTGTTATCAATCCGGGGAAGTGCTCAGGAACGCCTAGCCACGTACTTGTGGCTGGCGGTGGTGTTGAATACCAGAGGTAATGAATAAGATCTCCTTTACCTACTTTCGCTCGAAGTGCCTAATGGTGAGGGCTTTGCTATACAACACAACAGATGCTCGTGTCCCCTTGGCACCACGTTATCGGCTCTCCTGGCTGGCAGCAATGAGAAAAAAGAAAGTAAAAAGGATGGGTTCCTTGGAACCGCGTGCAGAGGAGCAGCCGGGCCTATGCCGGCCTCTCGCCTCGCATGACGGGTGGTTGCACCCTGCGTTCCGGGCTTCGTGCCTGAAGATCCCTTCCGTCTGCGCCTGGGTTGATTGATCAACACCCCCCCTACCCCCCCTTTTCCCACCGATGGTCCCGAAGGGTAGATCGTTCCGTGCCTGACGCTGCAGAGGGCACAGAGCAAGTACCTACCTACATACCGAGTACAAACGCTCTTCCTTGGTTGGAAACCGCCGTTCGCTTCGATGCACCTCGGAGCTTTGGCTTCCTCCAACGACGTCAGCGCGTCGCGGCGGTTGGTGTCCCGGTTGATATCAAAAGACTCCTATTATCACTTCGGCGGTACGAACGGTTCGAACCAGATCGACCGGTTCTCACAGGAAGAGAGACGAAAAAAAGGAGATGTGACATTCTCCATTCCCCCCCTTCAGAGCAAATTACTGTCGAGAGTTTCTGGAAGTTCTTTTAGGGGGTGAGATGAGAAGAAGGGAATAATATGAGATGAAGTACGACATAGTGGGGTGCAGCAAGGAAGCGCCGATACGGCGGGGAACGTCAACCGGCTCGGTTCGCAGCAAGACGCGCAGCCGTTGCTGCTCGGTACACGCGAGCTTTTTCGGCTTCTAAGCCACAGGCGATGAGAGGGGGCTCTTCGACGAGGGGGGCGTGGAAGAGGGAGCACCGAGGAGGGGCGAGCGATATGCACAAAGCGCGAGGGCGAAGCTTCCCGTCCGCGTTTGCGGGGGAAGCAATAAGCCAAAAGAACCGCGTTGCAACGTGGTCGATTAACGAAGCGAGGCGAGCGGCCATCATCGGACATGGTCTAGGAGTCAAGCACACACAGACATAGTATCCGTAGGTACTACGCACACCGCTGCCCGGCCCGGCTGTGCTCTAATGTCACCGTGGGGACTCGGAAAGCCATGGGTCTCTCTATTTTGACATTTGAGTAATGACGGCCGCCCATGGTCCAGAGATTGCAAAACGAGATTGACGAAGCAGCTGCGTATTCGCTTCCTGGGTTCAGGTAGGCAAGTCCGCAGACGTTGGGAGCGAAAAAGGGAAGGCAGAGAGCTGGACCCTGGAGACCTGGATGAACGCATGAAGAAGCACGGACGATTGGAGATTGAGCCTCTCGAGGGCCATTATTGGGTACGAGGCGAGGAGGCTGAAAGGGGATGCCGGTCGTGTGGGCGCGCGAGCCAAGCATGGGTGATGCCGGGCATGCGGGATGGGAGGGTGTGGGATTGGCGAGGTCTTGTTTGCAGCGACGGGGAGTAGTAGTAGCTTAAGTTTGAGAGAGCTCATCTGATGAGACATTGGCCATGGACGACTGGCTGGCTGTTCATACATACGCGTTTTCGAATGGGTTTGACGGGAGTCGATTGACGGATAATCTCAGGGATGCTGGTAGGCCTTCGCGGAGCGGACCAGCTCCGTCTCCGTCTCCGTCTCCGTCTCCGTCTTCGTCTTCACCGGTCAGTATCGTCACATGGCCTAGGGACAGGCTGAGGAAGGGAGTTGTGAACAGGTGTTCACTTCGACGGTTATTCGTTCATCTCGTAGCTAGAGTTGTGACAAGGCAGAAATACTGCTGCGTTGATGGTTTGCTCCGTCGACAGCCGCGGCAGGGTGAGACGTTGGCAAGATTGATAGCCCCTCGAGAACCGAATATATTGGCCATGAGCACGCCTCCTCACCCGAAGGGGCGGCCGGTGTGGCTCACCATGTACTGAAAACTCTCTACCTGGGGCATGGGCATGTGAGGGGAACAAGGGTCTGTGGGAGGACGGAGGCGTAGAAAGGGGGGGATGAGGGGGTCCCTGGACGGGGGGCAAACGAGCACGGTAGGACAGGACAGGACAGGGCAGGGTATGACGGGTCGGTGTTGGGGTCCGAGGAGGTTCACAAGTGAGGCGTTGGTGGTTTGCTGTGCAGACTGCAGACAGAGCGTGCGCAATACTCGATCCATCGTCACTACGGAGTACATGGCTATGTACGTTATTAGCTACTATAGAGTACCGGGTCTGTTTCCCCCAAAGGTAAAGGCCATGATGTAAATAGCAGTAGGCTTAAATGACGATGATGTATTCGGGCGATAAAGACTAGGGCTGAAATTGAAAAGAGAGATCAGGCCAAGGCAGCGCCTCAATGATCTGCTGCAAGTGTGGCTTTCGTGGAATTGCAACTTCATGCAAAGGCCTTCCTCTGCTCTCCTCTACGGATACTGCCTCGGACAATGGAGGGCGGGCAGCGGTTGAAATTGGATGGAGAATTACAAGTACGTGGAGGGGACGCGGCCAGCCCCGAGGGTGGAACATGGAGGGTCCGTACCTGGCTACGTAACGTAGCTGTGAGACGAGACTAAAGCACGCCCAAGTGGACCTGCAGCAGAAGTACCTCGGAGCCTCAAAAGACTTTGGAAGAGGTCGCGCGCGGGTATTGTGCAGAGGGACCTGCAAGAGGATGAAGAAGATGGAAGAAGCTCCCTATTCACCACCTTGCCCGGGCACTTTGGTCTTTCGGTGCTCTGGAGGTTTAGGAAGGTGGCCACTTAGCCACTTAAGCTCTTGAAATGAATGATATCGAAATGATGCCAGAAGCAGATAGGAACGAACAAGATTTGCATGTAGTTTATTGCTTCTCCTTTCCGTGTCTTGATAATGCCGCCGCCGCTGTACAACGACTGGTGTAGAGCAGCCTAATAGAATATGAGTAGCCTAATAGAGTACCTATGAGTAGGTACATGGATGTCTACTTTGTACCTGGGGATGGGTACGGATTACACCCAGTACCTACCTCAGGTAACGTCCCTTTGGGGGAAGCTGCGCAGTTCTTACCCTCAACGTCTAAGGAAGGTAGGTATGACCGTAGGAAGTAGCTGCTCCGTCTCCGCACTTTCTATGTGGAAACTCCTTAGTGCCTACGGGCCACGGCGTTGGAAGGATCGCTCGGGATTGGCTAGGACTTTTTATGGGAGGGGGCAAATGGTTCGATGTTTTTCTCACGGGCAGCAGCGAGAGATTCCAGCCACATAGAGAACCTTACTAGGTGTCTGTCTACCTGGTAATGCCTAGGTAGTAGGTACAACTTACACAGCAAATGCCTACCTAAGCCATGGACTAGGTCGCTAGGTATCAGCGTTCTGTTGGGGTCCAATACGGGGCCGTCGGACGGGGACTCAGGAGCTTGGGGGCCCCTCTTGCGAGTCGCAGAATAAGTAGCCGCGCTCCTTGGAAACGCGTGAGAGGGAAAACTCATCGTCAGGTTGATGGCATGGAACCGGTCTGTGGTCAGAGCCAAGTGAGCGTCTGTCCGTCTATCTTGTCTAGACTCTGCAAAGCTGGAGGCGTGTAGTGACTACCGTCGCGTCGCAGTCTAGCCTCCGAGCAGGGCAGGGCGTGTGGCGGACCTAGAGAGCGGGCAGCGGACAATTAGGGAAGCTAAAGCAAGGTCCTACACTCCTGGGCGCCCACCCATACTCACTCACACCCACACCCACACCCACTTGGGCGTCTACACTAACATTGGATGGCTCAGTGGAAAGGTCGGGACGAATTCCACTGGGCTAAAATCCCCTAGTGGTGCAAAGCGCCCAAAGGAGATGCTGTCAGTGGTGTCACGATTCGCCTTACACGGGCACGTTTCTATGTACCTCCTTGGGCGCGGTACGTATACACGACCCTATAATACAGCACACATAGGCAGGCAGGTATACTATGTAGGTACCTAGTAGGTGTATGTTCCTAGTGCGGGTCTTGGGAAGCAATGTGGCCAATCATAGTGTAAGGATTGGCTGAAAAGGTTTTGTACCTTGGTTCTCAGCACCTTCTTTCTGAACATCTGTGCGCGTAACCGTCTTCCGCGCGGCTGGCCTTTCCTTATTCACCCAGCAGCATACGGAGTACACTAGTACTGCGCTCACAACGACATTGACGGACGCCTTGCATCTTGAGTCTGCACTGAATCTTTTCACCTCTCACGTATTATCTCTTACTGCTATTATGTATCTTACTTTATTCTACGTCCCATGTCCACCTTGTTTCCGCGGCTCCTGTCCGTCTATCCATGTGCCATGGTCCAATCCAGTAGCACTTGACCTCGAACGTTCCCCTGCTGATTCTTCAAAGTTCAAACAAGCGCTGACCCTTCGTCCCTGACCCATCGGACGGTATCCGGAGCTCCTCGAAGGGCTCCAACAGCTCTCTTACATCTCCACAGGCCTGAGAGGCGGTTACAGGTCGCGGTAGTGTACGGATACAGACTGGAGCTGGGACTGTAACTGCATCGCCCTTGCGGCCAGCAAACACCGAACGGGACAGCAAACCGACCAGGACCAGGCCGATGTCGAGGTGCTCTACGCTTCTGCTCGCCTTTACCTTCCGTCTCGCCGCTCGTCTCCGTGATAGCGGCCTACCTACACAGCACACTACGACTACGAGTACGGTCTACCCACCCACACCCCCGTCAAACGCACCCATGGGCCGTGGACGCGGTTGTGAACGTGCCATGCCATGCCTCCGAGTCTGCATCTGCGTCCTTGTCCTCGACCCCGTCCCCCCCGTCCCTGACGGTTTTTACCGTCGAACGTCGTAACTTGTTAACCTCATCCCTCGCAGTCTTCTTCTGCCGTCTTCCAGATCCACCCGCACCAATATCTCGCCAACCCCGGCCAATACAACACAGGTCCCAGCCATCTTCCCGGCCAGCCCAGGTCAAGGTACGGAGTACGGATACACTACATGCCTGCCATGGAAGGTACCTATTGCTCTGGCAGGAGGCATATTCAGAATCAGACTTGCCCTGCTTTAGCCTTTTCCTTGCTGCGCGGCTGCGCGAAAGAGCGAAGTAACTCGCTGTAGGATACTCCCTCTAGGTACCTCCACGTATACTACCTGGGGAGGTGGTACAATTCCAAAGTACGTACCTATAGACCTTACACCCTGACCACCAACTGGCCCCTGCGCCCTGCACGCTCGCGTGGGACATCCAGCCCAGTACCCGTCCGTCACCTCCCTCCTCGTTGCGAAAGGGAAGGAAGGGGGAGAAAAAAAAAAAAGGAAGGGGAAAAGTTGTGCAGCCTTCCTTCCTCCACCTCCAGACCTGTCGTCGCCGCGGTGTCCACCCCTCGAGGGCAAGGAAGAAAGGTGAGGTATCTTTGGGATAATGCAGCTTTGATTCGTCGGATCCAACTCGGCCGACAGTCTACACAGGTACCTTTGGCAGGAACCTAGGTAGCCCAGCCTGGGCTGTTATTCTTTCCATTAATGGGTATTAAGTAGGTACCTAGGTACTGGACCTCCGGGCCTGCCTCTTGACGTCCAGCGGTCCGGCTGCGCCTGCACCTGCACCTGCACCTGCTGCACATTCAGACCAGGACTCGATTTGCACATCGTTGCATACTTGCCTCTCTAACCATCTCATCCATACCTACCATCCATACCTCACCTATTTACCTCACTTATCCGTGCCTCACCCTCACCTCACCCTCACCCTCACCCTCGAGCGGCGGATACTGCGCAGGGGTTTCTCGAGCACCCTACCTTACCACTCACATTTCTACCACTCACAACGCGCGCCCACAATCGCTCGCTTCTTCTCTTGTTCCGTCGAACGTTCCGCGCCGCGCCGCGCCCTTGACGACACCCGGTTCGACCTCCTCGTCGACCTTGTTCCTTCGCCCACGCCCAGAGGACCACCACCCCTACGCGTACCCTTCCCTCGCCTCCATCCCTCCTGGTGCTCCTAGGCTCTAGCCTCCTGCTGCTGCTGCTGCTCCTCCGCACCCCCTCCCGCTCCTGCCCTGTCAGGTATCTTTCCTAGCAGCAGTGGTGGGCAAGCAGACGCGGAAAGGAAAAAAAAAAAAACCTCTCTCGAATCGCGCTGCTCCAGCACTTGGGGACAGGGACCACATCAAGCACACCAAGCACACCCAAGCACGGCACAGCACAGCACGCACACGCGCACACACACACGCCCAGCTTGCCCTTTCGTCTCCTTCATTCTCCTCCCTCTATCCTCGCGTGCGAGCTACGGATACAACCAGCCCAGCCCAGCCCAGGTCCAGCCAAGGGTGTCGCGCATCCACGCATCCATCCACGCCTCCTCCCCTGGCCCTCCTCAGAAGTCCAATCGTGGCTCCATAAAAATTTCTAATTAAAATCGAAATGGCTCAAGAGGACAGCCCAAGCATCAGCAGCACCAGCATCGGCCTCAGCACGAGTGCCAGCTCCTCTGCAAGCGTACCAGCATCTGCTCCAGCTCCAGCTCCAGCTTCGGCTCCAGATCCCGTGCCGACGGCCACGCCCACGCCCACGTCCACGGCTACGCCTACACCTACGCCCGCGCTTGCAGCTACACCTGTGCCTGTCGTGCCGATGACTGATGCCAGAGACGCTGCTCCTCCTCCACCTCCTCTTACGTCGACAGCCTCTACTAATTCTGTCCCTCCCCCGAGCTCTTCGACCTCACCTCCCCCTCCTCCTCCTTCCGCGACCCCGACTCTGACCTCGACGCCGACTCCTGCCACCGAGCCGTTGCCCGTCGCGACAGCGATCACGAACGCGTCCGCTCCTCTACCCGTCGCTACGACCTCGATCCCGACTGCGCCGGTAACTGCGACAGCGACCGCGAACGCGACCGTGACCGCAGCTGCTCCCGCCGCGGCTCCTGCGCTTCCTCCCCAGCAGAACGGCGACGCGAGGGTGCCCTCGCCCGCCATGGCTAACCAGCCGCCTCCCGGGCCCCCGAGAAGCTACCCGAGTCCGAACAACTTCTCGTCGCCCGCCCTGTCGGCCGGCCAGTACGCTGCCTACCATGCCCAGCCGAGCCAGCCTCCTGCCGACCACTACCGAGCGAGCCCCGGGGCGCCAGTTCCCTCTCTGCCGAGTATGAAGAGTCTCGACCAGCACTTCCCCCAGGCCGCGCCGCAGCACCAGCACCAGCTCCCGCACCAGCACCAGCATCAACATCAACACCCTCACCAGCACCAACAGATGCCGATGCAGATACCGATGTCTCAGAACCCGGCCATACCATACTACCTGACTCCGGGAGTACAGAACCCATATCTGGCGCAGGACCTGAATGCCATGAGGTATCCGATCCCTGCGGGTCACGATCCTAGGCTGATGCGTGGTCCGGGAGGCCCCAAGAAGGTACGTTGAAGAGACGGGATACCGGGCTTGGCGAGCTATCCTACGGCGGCAGATACGCATGTTGGGCTTTTGGCTGACGGTTGGGCTTTCTTTACCTTGATATAGGAAATCAAGCGCCGAACGAAGACGGGCTGCTTGACGTGTCGCAAACGTCGCATCAAGGTTAGTGGTAGTTTTTTTTTTTTTTTTCCCCTTCTTTTCGCCCGCGACAAATTTTTTTCGTCTTCCCCGCAGCACAATGGAAGCACGAACGGAAAAGAGATGAGGTTTGAGCTTTCCCCTCAGAAAGCAATTGAAGACCGGAAAATGGGGAATGCGCCAGAGTCAAAGAAAGAAACAAACTTTACGATAAGCGAACGGCATGGCGGTTTCGCCAAAAAAAAAAAAAACGGTCGCTTGCTGTCGCTTCTCGCTTGATCTGGAGCTACTGCGAAGCGAGGAGCCATGAACCACGTCCGCGTTCCGGGATCGCGCCGCGCCCGCGCGCCCGCACCCGAACCCGTAACCGCAACGCAGGGAGGAGGGAGCAATCTTCCGTTCCTGCAGAACCGAGACCCGACCGCCCCAGCGCCCGCACAGGCACCTACCTACCTACCTACCTAGGTACCTAGGCACCTACCTAGGTACCTAGGCACCTACCTAGGTAGCCTAGCAGCATGCCTGGGTGGTGAGCTCCAGCACCAACACCACCAGCTCCAGCGCCCGCACTCGCCTAACGACGGCTTCCCGTGCGCCGGGCTACCTGTCACTGGACGGGACCTGGACGCTTCGCTTCGCCTCGCCTCAGGAAACCTCCGATCGGCTCCGACTAAACCTTAGCCTCGCCCAGCCCAGCTCAGCTCAGCTCAGCCTGGACTTACCTCATCAAACATCACGTCAAACACCAATCGACATCCCAATCAATTCGTCCGCCTATACACACCACCATCGCTTATCTGGGAGCTTTTGGAACCATTACCATCTCGCAACTCCAAGTGTCTTGTTGTTGTTGTTGTTGTTGTTGTTGTTGTTTCTAGTGGAACAATCAAATTTAGTCGCTTCCATTGCACTCTTCTTTTCTTCTTCTCTTCCAGCCTTTTGCTGTTTCTTCACCCAACTAACTCCCAATCTCAGTGCGACGAGGCTCATCCCACCTGCAACAACTGCAAGAAGTCGAAGCGTGACTGCATGGGCTACGACCCGATCTTCAAGCAGCAACCCGGCCCTTCTGCCATTCAGCCTGCCCCGAACGCTCCGCGCGTCCCGACTCCAACCGTCCCGTCATTGCCATCGTCAGTACCTCCTGCGGTCCCTACCGTACCTTCGACACCCGCCGCCCAGGTCCCCTTGCCCGTCGCTTCTACCAACCCGTACGGCAACCAGCCTGCTGTGCTGCCCAGCTCTTATAACGCTGCTCCCTCGTCTCACGCGCCTCTCGACCCGGCCCTGACTGCACCAACTCCTGGTGTTGGTGTCAAGACTGAGACAGGCTACGACTTTGCGGCTCCGATAGATCCAGCTCTTCAGAGCCTCCCCACTCCCGCCACCGTACCTTCCACGCAAACCCAGCCGTTCACGGCCGATCATAGGGCAGGCTTCGACAACCATCTCAGAGGTGCGGTCCTCCCACAGTTATTGTACATGCCTTGTTCTCTTTCAGCAGTGTCTTTGCTCCGACCCTCTTGTACTAACACCTGCTGAGCAGCCACAAACATGAGAGTCGATGACCTCATCGGCCTCCTGGGCCCTGCCGCTCCCACCCAGGAGATTGCCCTTACCCCGGAGCTTCTCGCCGAAGTCATCAACATCTACCATGAGGTCTATGCCTCGGGCCTACAGGCATTCTTCGAGACTGCCTGGTTCTCCACCAAAGACGCCCAGGGCAAGTATCCGTTGGAGCATAGCCAAGCAATCCTCAGCCAGTTTGCATCCTTCGTCAAGGTTCTCCAGGCCGTCCCGGCCAACGATCACACCCAGATGGCTCACTCCGGAGTTCTCGAATCTCGCCTCATTTGGGCGCTGGCCAGTTTGCCTCGTAACAGCGCCGCCGTCACGTCCAACGCCGGCTTGACGGAAGCTGCCGGCCGCGTCCAGGTCGTCGACACCCTGCTCACCGGCGATTTCCTGTCTGCGAACCCGCTCGTGGCTCCCACCAACGAACCGAACCCCCACCGTCGTCAGGAACTTGAATTTTGGTACAACCTCGCCGAATACCTGCGCTACCACGACCCGGTCAAGCGTGACGAGATCCTCGGTAGACTCCGCCTCCAGCTTGGTGGCAGGGAGAACCGTGATCTCATCTACTCGATCGCCATCTCGCGAGAGATCTCACCGCGGGTAGAGCCGGGCTTCGAGAGGACGATTCCGCAGCACTTGGATGAGTCTGATCCCAAGAACCGGCTCTATGTGGCGAACAAGTTCATTCGGGAGGAAGCACAGGTCACGGGCGGAACGACCAACATCGTCCGACGCTTCAGCGAGATTGCGATAAGATCTTTCATCAGCCCCGGCGTCAACATCGCTCGCCCTGCCCAGGCTGCGCCCACACAGCCCTGATGGCGCTCCCCGGGCGTGCCTTTCTCTTTTTCAGCATCAGACTCTGCAGCATTTTCCAGGCTCATGGGATGGCGGGACCCAAAAAAGTCGTGTTTTGAGGCGTTTTACGGAGAGGAAGGAAAGCATTGTCTTCTTTCCTTGTATTGTATTTCCTATCCGGTTGCATGCGGACGGCACTGCGCCGCCCGTCTCTATACTTCTCGTGACGGCCGACGGCATCTTGTACAATAACTTGTTGAACTAAAATTAGTGGTATTCAGGCATGGCGGTGCGGCTGGCGAAAAGAAAACGGCGAGGAGTGAAGAGAGGTCAGGCATCGAAGGCCCAGTTGTCCTGTGGTTCCTTGGACGAGCCAGGCATTGTTTCCACATGCCAACGCTGTAAGATACTAGACAGACGTGTTTTTGATACTGCACCCTCATTGGGTACCTAAGTAGACAGGCAACTCG
This sequence comes from Colletotrichum brevisporum, assembly GCA_030770045.1. Lineage (NCBI taxonomy): Eukaryota > Fungi > Ascomycota > Sordariomycetes > Glomerellales > Glomerellaceae > Colletotrichum > Colletotrichum brevisporum. The sequence continues at coordinate 7,728,520 of JAUGSI010000001.1, read as the reverse complement.
AAAGAGATTTCCCAGTTGCATCTTACTAGCTGTTCCATCCTCGCGTATTGACTGGCTGTTCAAGAATTTCGCAAATGTTGAGGGACGAGCAAGGGTCGGGAGACGAGAGAGACGTCAGCCACACACCGCGCCATGCGGCCCGGAACTCCGTCTCCTCGGTGAGAGAGAACATGCATCCGCGCCGCTGCAGATGGCAAGGTCGTGGACGACACGACACCATGCTTTTTCGTTAAAAAATTCCCCTTTGGTTCTTTTCCCTGCTGGGCTCGCCAGACACGGGCGGGCAATGAGTGAGCCAACTTGACGCAGCTCGACGGCAGCTAGGGGAGCAATCCCAAGTGGGGGCGTACAAGTCTCGAACCAATTCAAGACTCTTGTGTCCATCGACGTTGGAATTAGCTACCTCGCAGGTCTGGCTTGTATACTTGCCAAGCGCACCTGCTGGAATGTAGCACTACACACCTACGCTGACGGCACCGGCTGCAGCAAGGTGAAGTGGGCTGGGCTTGTCCCTGTGCCACTTAGACCCAGTTCCGCGCCGCTCCACCATCGCAATCCCGGCTGTGTGTTCTAGTGGATTATGATTTCTCGTTCACAAGTATGTGCACTTGATCCCGAGAAGGTCGCAGGTTCGAGCCCTGCCACGGTCAAAGCCATTATCTTTTGCATTTTTGCCCAAGGTGGGCAGGCGGCAGCACCCCCTCCGACATACTTCTTAGTTGGAAGTGAGGTTTTACTACTTTTGATGTTATTGCACATAACTAACACTCTCTGTTAATCTTTATCATGAATCGTCTTTCTGGTCTCCTGTTGATACCTACTCACAAGACCTATACAGACCATAAAATGATGGTGAGAACATGGAGGGGGCCGAGGACGAGAAAAACAACAGCCCTTCTAGATGGCGATATGGTCAACAAGAAATGACATTATTTGAGTGTCACCCTGACCATGAAAATGACAGCATCCTGAAGACTCCCCCAAAGCCAACGAGAGAGCTCGTGGACTGTGATATTGATCACAACATCTTGACGTTGATTTCGAGACAGTGAATTTCGCTTAAAACCACCAGAGTTATTCACGTGTTTCCTTTTACAGGAGTAGTTACTGGAAATGCGGAAAGAAGTCTGACCACTCCGGCGTCTTATACAGCGCCGCGGGCGCCTCACGAAGACTGATAAACGCCTCGACGACCAGAAACACCCTCGCCGCCGCAAAGACGACCATCACAGACCCCAAAAACCACACCTTCGCACTCTTCGCCCACCCCTTCTGAGCCGAGCCCGCAAGCCGGGCCCCCGGCGCCGCGCCGGACACGAACACGTCGAACCGCGGCCACACCTGGCGCGCGAGGAAGAAGAACCACAGCATCGCCCCCGAGCACGCGATGACCAGCGACGCGACCAGCCACAGCGTGCGCTCCACCCGCGTCGGGAAGCGGTCCACGGCGCCGGCGGAGTGCAAGCCCCCGTAGGCCGCCGCCGTCAGCGCCAGCACGGAGCGCAGCACGTCGCGGTGGACGTTGACCTGCCCGAGCCCGAGGTTCGCCATGGACGGGAAGTTGAACACGTGGCGGACGACGTAGTCCGTCTCGCCGAGGAAGACGCCTATCCCCGGCACGGTCGTGAAGTAGACCGTGCGATACGCCGGCCGACCGGCGCACTGGGACCACAGAGTGTCTGCCGCTTTGGAGGCCTGTGCCAGGAGCGTCTGGTTGATGGGCGCATGCGGCTGCCTGCTTTGCTGGACATCCGGGAATTTCCTTCGACAGTAGATGGTGCTGTGGCGCAGGTTGTTGCTGTCGTACGGCGGCGCAAAGTACGTCTGCCGACACTCGGGGGACACCGTTGGGTTGGCCTGGTCGATGTGGTACTCGTACGCGGCGCGAGGCGCACGCCTTGGATGTTCGTATATCGTGGCCGGCGTCGGACGGGGGCGGAGCTCGCCAATATCGAAACCAAGAAACCTGGAAGGGTCCCTCGAGCCCGGCGAGCCGATGGACAGATGAGTCGTGACCAGGACTTTGCCGCCGTCCTGGCCGCCATTCGCCTTGAGTTCTACTTCGCTTTCGTCTACGGATCCTGCAGGCGAGTACACGAAACACCGAACATCAGTCACTCCGCCGACGGCGCTCATCGACGAGCACGCCGACATGAGCGACAAGACATCGTCATGCCCCTCGCCCAAGACGGTCGGGTCGAGCACGTCCAGAGGCTTGCTCCACCAGAGAAAATACAAGAGAACGGCGCAGACGACGTGGCCGCAGGTGTTGATCTCGAGCAGGGACACCGGGAGGCTCTCGACCAGCCGGCCGACGACCTGAGCCACCATCCACCCGGCCTGGATGCACACCAGCGACTTGGCCATCCAGTCCGCCTTGCTCTTGTCCTGGATCTGCGACTCGTGGATCCCGGGCAGCTTCCCGACGAAGGACAGGAGCCGGATGCCCTCCGGCGTGATCGTCACCCTCTCCGTGCCGGCTTCGTGGCCGTACGCCGGCCGTTCGATGACGAGCCCGCCCATGACGGCGTAAAAGCACTGCGTCATGTCCCACGTGTGCCGGGAAAGGTGAGCGTTCTCTGCGTCCTTGGTGTCCCCGTCGGTATCCCCTCGATAAGCCGCGTCTTTCTCAATCTCACGCTTGAGCCAGCGAGCGACAATGTACTGCGCCACCGCCGTCGCCACGACAATCTCGGGCGCGAAGATGCCGTACATGACCCACTTGGTCCGTTCAATCGCCCGGCTCCGGACCGTGGACCGGGCCGCCGGTACGTTGAGGTGGAGCGCGGTCCAGACGCATATCGTCAGCGTCAGAATGCAGGAGCAGAGAAGGTCAAAGGTGCCGCGACCATCGGGCTCTGGGGCCCAGCCAAGCAACGGAGGGGGAGAAGGGTCGGCCGCGGTCGCGGTGGTGGCCAGTACAAGGGCGCGTAGGGTGAGCGTCATGGATACGTTGGGCTGTACGTCTGATGCATTGTATGGAGCGAATAGTTGACGTGATTCTGCCGCATATCTTCCATGATGAACTTGAGCGGCACTGGTGACGTTTTATCAGCGCAATGTTCGGTCTCCGGGAAGTGAGATCAGCTGTTCGTGGGGGACATCCGTCGCAGGAGGTTATTGTTGCTGTGCCTTGCCGAACTTGCATAGAGCTGAGAGCAGGGCATGGCCACCACAAAGCAGGGGCTACGGACCAATGGCGCTCTTTGCCGCTACATCACGATAAAGGCAACAGTGGTGATTGGGGCCTTGAAATGGAAATACGCCCACGAAGGCGTTCTCGAGAAGGATGCAGGGTAACATCGCACCTTCAATGCATGGAACGCTTCATCGACGCCATCCCATCTTCGCGATACTTTGTAGCAGAAAATAATTCGGACCCTAATGGAGGCGAGGCATGGTTGCATGTCACGCCTGCCGGGTCAAGATTGTCTATCTTTCATGTTGATAGATAAGGACATACATTCTTAAGTCCGTCATGTATCTTGAGCGAAGACAGATTGTTAAAATAAGAGGGAGCCTGTCGCGTCAACTTAACGCCCGGCCGCCGGTAGTTTTGGGTATCATCTGATTCCAGGGGTAGCCTCCAGCAACATAGGAAAGTGAGTAAGTGAGAGAAAGATCGAGAAAAGAGGTGCCAGAGAATGGCTTCGCCGTCCCAAGGTGGCTATCTTGAGAACGGCCTGAGCTTCCAGCCCTCGATTAATCGAGCAACTTTGATTTGTTCTTTCTGCCTTGCCAAACCGGCAGGCGTGCCTTGGCGGTACGCTGCTTTCGTTCTGAAGTCTTCCAGCGTCTCGAAGACTGCGCTTGCATGCACCAACCTTGCCCCCCGCTGGAGCAACATTTTGACCGTGGCGAGGTGGCCTCCGACAGCGGCGTAGTGGAGTGGCGTGGCGCCGTGGTGATCGCGCTCGTTAAAATCCAAACCAAGCTCCATCAAGAGCCTCATCATTTCGGGGTGGGCTGTACTCACGAAGAGCAGGTTCCCGCCTGAAGCTGAGCGTTCTCTCAGGTGCGCGCCACCGGTAAGAAGGAGGCGAACCGTAGCAGTCTGGCCAGCTTGCGCCGCAAAGAAGAGCGGCGTGTAGCCAGGCCACGTCCGATGATCGAGGTCGACGCCGGTCTTGATCATGGTCGCAAGTACGTCGTTCTGTCCGAGATGAGCTGCTTGGTGGACTGGCGTCATGCTGGGGTCTCTTCGCAAGGGCGTAGTGATGTCTGCGCCGCCACGAACAAGTGCCATCGCTATGCGCGTATTGCCAGCTTTCAAGGCCTGGCTGATGATTCTTTCCGCACCAGGGGCCGCGTGGTTGACGTCTGCTCCGACCTCGATCAGAAACTGAGCCGCCTCGTAGCATCCCAAGTGCATGGCGATGGTCAGAGGGGTCTCACCGTGCTCGGTGGTGGGGTCGATTGGCGAGTCGGCCTTGAACAGCATGTGCAATATCTCGACTCGATTCTTATGCGCTGCCATGTGAATGGGCAGGTATCCCTCGCTGCCAGTGGCGGCGAGCAAGGCTCCTCGCGATAGTAACAACTTCATGGTACGCAAGTCCCCTGCAGCGGCGGCGGCGAGCATGGGAAAGTTCCCCTTGGTGCTGGGATGGTTGATGTTGGCGCCGGCTTCGATGAGAAGCTGTGCAATGTCAGGAGAGGCGGTGGCGATTGCGTATGTCAGGGCCGTATGCTCGTTGACTCGCCGATCGAGGTAGGCCCCCTGGTCGGAAAGGAACTCCACCATGGGGCTGCTCCGCATTGAGATGGCGACGTGAAGAGCCGTCTTGCCGTTTTGGAGGCGAGCCTCAAGATCTGCACCGTATTCGAGGAGCTTTTCTATCGACTTGAACCGATAACACTGCACAGCGGCGATCAGGGGTGTCCGTCCGCCCATATCCCTCCGATCGACCTCTCCGCCGGCGTGGATCAGCACAGCTAGGGTATCGTCGTCCTCTTTGTCAGACATGGCGGCGTGGTGGAGTGCCGAGCAACCCATGGCATCGACAGCGTTGACAGAAGCGCCCAGGTCGCAGAGTAGAGAGATGTACTTGTCGGAGAAACGCTGCTTGATAGCGGTGATGAGGGTTGTGTCGCCATCTTCCCCGCGACTCTCTACATCTGCCCCGCCAATAGCAAGAAATGTAGCAATGGATGGGAGTTGGCGGTTCAACGCTCGACGCAGGGGCGATGTCTTGGAGCCAAGGCTTGGCGCATTCGGGTCGACTCTTTGCAGTAGGAGCTTGACCACGGCGGCTTCATCCCCTCGATCGATGGCGTCGTGCAGCTCCTTGGTCGTCCTTATGCTCTGTCTGAACAGGGTACCCGGCTTCGGTCTGAGCCTTCTCAGGGCGGCGTGGATCCCGGAAACATCGCAGACGGCGGAGATGTCTGGACGAGGTCGTGGTCCGATAGTCGATAGGCGTAGTCGGCTGCCTTTGTTGAGAACCGCAGGGCTGATGGCGCAGTCCCAGGGCACCATACGCGACGAGTGCATGAAAGTGGAATGGTTCTTGGACGTCACATGCTCGCTGGAGTACGTGAGCGCGGTTTGTGTGCCAGTAGAGGGCTTGACGCACCTTGGAACGCAATTGAGCAAGAAGGCGAGGGATTGGCGACTGGTCTTGAGTTGTCGTAGAGTTTGCTTCAGGCTATCTTCGTTCCAGATGATGGTAAGGTGACCGGTGGACAGATCGGCGGCGCTGGTACCGTTGCTAGGTGGAGGACGGATTCGGGTGCTGTAGATGTCGAGAGACGAGAGATGGTTCAGTATTGCCTCCAGGGCTTCGTGACAAGATTCGTCAAGCAGGACGGGGTCGAAAACGAGAGTTTCGGGAATGGTCTGGCGGAGGAACTTGAATCTTCGAAGAGCATCGGTGACAGCTCGACATTCTTTGGCGAGAGCAGCCAAGGTGACGGGAGCCGAGTTCAGGCTGTTCGCCATGCGGTCGTACCTCTCGGCGAGAAGCTGTGAGGTTCGAATCAGGTCGGCCAGACCAGCACCGGGCAGACGTCCCGGGGAGTCCATCGCCGGCGTCCTAGGTGACGAGACGCATGGGTGCAAGATGGCATCAAGATCGGGAGAAGGGACGAAACCCATCGAGTCGAGAGAAAGTCGGCATCTTTTGTGCAGGAAGAAGACGAGGATAGACGAGGAAACGAATCGCGGGGCCAGGGAGCCAAAAGTGGCAGCGCCCCATTCCGAACCAAAGACCAACACGAAACGGATCGTCCCAGAACGGTAGTTGGGGCGATGCTAGCCAGGGGAGAAACTATTGGGAACCATTTGGCGAAATGAGGAACTGGTGAACCCAGCTGGCTGGATACCTGCCAAGCGAGGTAGCGACACGGTAACGCGGAGGATGATGCCATCGCTTCGGAAGATGACAGTGCCTAAAAACGACCGTCAGAGACTGGACAGACGACGGCAGACAGCAGACGGAAGTGAAGCAGGCAGAGACCAAACGGCTAGGCTGTCTCGAGACGCTTGGGCATGGGGATCTTGGAGAGACTCGAGAGTCATGGCCGTTGCAAGTGGAACATGGCTCGATCTCCATATTGACCGGGATGCCAGGGGAGGAGCGAGCGTCCTACCATAGGTACTACGGAGTAGTAGACCACTCGAGGCACAGATCGAGTAGGTTTGTCCGCAAGTCAATCAGGGCCCAAGGGGGTCGGATGGGGATCCTATGGCCCTCATCAGGCCATGAGGCCCACGACGGACGAAGCGGCAAGAGACGCTAGACGATATTCGTACCTCAGTCAAAGGTCAAGGAAAGGCCCACGATACGCGATTGGCGTCTGTCCCACGCCGTCTGAGGGCTGCAATCGCGGGGTTGAAGATGGCAATCCAGTCGTTGCCGGTGGCTTGCGAGCCGAGCTATTGGTGACTGACATGACACTAGAACGGTGCTCGGACGTTTTAGTGGGAGATTGGCACGCAACCCACCACGTGGGTAGAGGAATAGAGGAAGAAAAGGGAGGTGATGTGCAGAGAGAGGAAGAGGAAGAGAGAAGAAGAGAGAACCAGCCCGAGTAGAAGTTTGGTCGAGGACTCGAGACATCCGTCGAGGCTCACCTGTAGCTGTAGCACCTTACCAATATACCAATACAGTAGGTATCCGTAGGTAGCTCGCTACATACCTAGCCAGGCACCACCTGTAGGTAATAAGGGAAGGCAGGTACCTACCTGGGTAGGTATTGATTGATCCCTGAATTTTAGTGGGAGCTCTGGTCACCAGGGGGGGGGGGGTTACTGCAGTTAACGCGGAATGTTGGACCGAGCACGGATCATACGCGAATATGCACGGACCACACGTTCCGCCCTCCGAGGATCTCCCGGCAGCAGTTGAGATAACGCAATCATGATTGGACAAAGCCAACCGGAGCTCTTCCTCAGCCCACTGACACGAGCTTCCATAGAAGCTTACCTCACCTCAGGTACCTACTAATACCTACCATGTAGGCTAGCAGCGAGCTCTCCGTTGACGTAGACGAAGACGGCCGCATTTTCATACTCGACCTATTTACTGTCAGTAAATCGGATTTCAACGTACTGGCACCCGACTCAGAGCCATAACCTTGGATAACAAGAATTTCAACGTGGCGGGCATATTCTGGAAGAAAGAGCCGTCTCCCGTGACGGCCGTTGCGAACCATCCGAACCCCCCGCCTCCCGACATCATGACCCGACCGACACCAGTTCCTCACCTTACCCCCCAGTTCTGCTTCTCGACGGGAGCTCTACGAGGTAGGAATGCGCGGAAACTCTGGATGCTACTCACACGTCTCTGACTGATTTACGTCGCCAGACTTCCTTCGGCTGTCCCGCGCCAGCATCGACGACTCGATAAACCAAAACCTCAATGCCCTGGTGACGCCAGCCCGCGCTGGGTTCGACCCCTCCTCGACTGGCGAGCGAACACCGCGAACTTTCCCCCGACAGATAGACCCTCAAGCTTGCCAAAACTTCAAGGACAAGGCGCTGTTCCCGGCATGGCACGCCCGATCCGAGGTCCTGCACTACTGTGGCGTGGTCGCAACGAGTCCCGATCCCGATGACCCGGAGGCCCTGCTACGAGAGGTCGAGCTGGCTCGAAACAAGGAACGGGTGGTGGACGAGCGACTGGACCCGTACTCGGGGAGGTTCTTCCCACAGGAACCGCGCACAGAGAAGCTCGCCATGCTGATCAGGCAAGAGAAGGGCGTCGAGAACATTGTGAGGACGCGAACCTGGGACATGGTCAAGCAGAGATGCGGCGAGTCTGCCGATACCTGGGAGGCGGCCCTGGACGGATGGCGCCAGCGGGTGGCCACAAAGGGCGACAGTCAATGACGCCAACACACGCTTCGCGCTCACACCCACACGGCACAAAGGTCCCGCAGTGTCCTCGCGTAGATATTGTACAACAGCACATTGCATCGTGTACCAACACTGTATCACTCCCGACGAATAACGACAGTAAAGCACTAGAGTAATATGAATTATATGATCCATACGGATATATGGATACCCATATACGAGAGAAACAGGTAGAGAGAGGAGACAACTAGAGAGGGAAGTATATAGGCGCGACTCTTGGCAGAATGCATGCTGCACGCGGTACGACGGCAATGTACCGTACCTCCCAAGACCTGAGGCTCTCGATGCCGTAATATGCCGAGCCACACCCACAATCGTTCGATTTGAGATTCGAGGCGGGGACAGTGCGGGCGACAGCACTACCTACCTAGATACACCAACGGAGGTACCTAGGGAACCCCCACCACAAGATTCATGGACGGTTTTTGACGACCGTTATGGACTTAAGAATCTTGCATCAGATGGGACGGCTGTATGAGCCTTGCGTGTAAAAGCATAAGAAAACCTCTCCTTTGCAAATGACTTCTTGCATGTAAGATTCATGTAGAGAGAGATCTTATTCACCACCCCATATGTGACAACAACGATGACAGCAACGACGACGACAACAGCAACAGAGACGGACGACAGCAGCAACAGAGACGGACGACAGAGACGGACGACGAAAGACAGTAATAGTAAGCCTACCTACCTAGTAGATATGTATCTGTAGACCTGAAAAGTATCGATCCTAGGTAGGGTTCCACCCCGCATTTCCTAGGCCTGATACTGCCGCCACCGTTAGCGCTAGCGCTGCCGCTGCCGCTGCCGCCCACTGAACGACTACCTACCTGCCTTAGGTACCTACCGCAGCACCCACAGTGCACCAAAAACTCGCCAAACTGAGGCGCCTATGAAGGTACCGACCTAGGTACCTAGGAATATCTCGTCTTCAACCTACTCCAGACTGGAGCCCGTTGACTCTAACTCGCCTGCAGCTCCGATTGTGGACTCCGCGTCCAGACACCACGACCTTCAACATCCCACCTCAACACCCACCCCCGCCACGGCACGAGACTCGGTCCTAGATACGGCTGACTCCCGCCCTCCTGAATCTCGCTCTCCGTCGACTTCCTTGTTCCCCGAGTGTAGCTGCCCGGTCGCGCGACTGCATCTACCCCTCGTCTGAGGACCCCTCCCGAACACTGCGCACCAGGCGTCGAAGAGTTTTGCGTCGTCCGGCTGCCACCACCGCCACCCACGACCTCGCCCTCGTCCTCGCCTTCGTGCCTGTACGAGACATTCGCACGCCTTCGAAGAACATCTGACGTTCTCATTGTCACCGACGCCGACTCGGCTCCTGATCCCCACACACCGCCGCCCCGATGCCGCAGCCTCTCAATTCGAAGGAGGCTTCCCTCTTTCGAGCCGTCATCCGCGCCTATGAGGACAAGCAGTACAAGCGCGGTCTCAAATCCGCCGACCTGATCCTCAAGAAGAACCCCAAGCATGGAGATACCATGGCCATGAAGGCCCTGATCATGAATGCGCAGGGCAAGACTGAGGAGGCCTTTGCGCTGGGCAAGGAGGCTCTGACCGTCGACATGAAGTCGCACATCTGCTGGCACGTCTACGGCCTGCTGTACCGCGCCAACAAGAACTTCGAGGAGGCTATCAAGGCCTACAAGTTTGCTCTCAGGCTCGAGCCCGAGTCGGCACAGATTCAGCGGGACTTGGCCATCCTCCAGGTCCAGATGCGCGATTATGCAGGATACATCCAGAGCCGCACCGCCATGCTCCAGGCCCGCCCCCAGCTGCGCCAGAGCTGGACTGCCCTCGCCATTGCTCACCACCTCTCCGGCGACCTGTCGGCGGCCGAGAACGTCTTGACCACCTACGAAGGCACCCTGAAGGCCACGCCGTCCCGAACCGACTATGAGAACTCGGAAGCCGTCATGTACAAGAACACCATCATTGCCGAGCAGGGCGACTACCAGAGAGCTCTCGAGCACCTCGAGTCCGCGGCGAAGCACAACCTCGACAGACTGGAATACCTGGAGCTGCGTGCCAAGTACCTGGTCAAGCTGGGAAAGAAGGAGGAGGCTATCGCCGCGTGGGAGGCTCTGGTCGAGCGCAACTCTGACCGCCCGGCCTACTTTGAGGGACTCGAGAGCGCCCACGCCTTCTCCGAGAGCGATATTGACGCCAGGAAAAAGATCTACGAGACTTATGCCACAAAGTTCCCCCGTTCAGACGCCCCCCGTCGCATGCCACTGAACTTCTTGGCCGGTAAGTCAACATACGGCTTCTCCACGTTATCTTCAACTGTCTGACAGTAGCACAGGCGACGACTTCCGCGCTGCGGCGAAGGACTACCTGACGCTCATGTTCAACAAGGGCGTCCCTTCGACGTTCGCCAACCTGAAGCACCTCTACTCCGACTCGGCCAAGAAGGAGGCCCTCCAGGCCCTTGCCCAGGAGTATGTCGCGTCCCAGAGCTCCAGCTCCGAGTCAACGAACGGCGACCGCTCCAAGGGCGAGGCTGCTGCCCTCTACTTCCTGGCGCAGCACTACAACTACCACCTGAGCCGCGACTTGGAGGAGGCCCACAAGTACATTGACCAGGCTATCGAGAAGGTCCCCAAGAGCGTCGATTTCCACATGACCAAGGCTAGGATATACAAGCACCAGGGCGACCTGCAGAAGGCCTCTGAGACCATGGACCACGCTCGGTCTCTGGATACCAAGGATCGTTACATCAACACCAAGGCTGCCAAGTACCAGCTGCGCAACAACGAGAGGGAGAAGGCCTTGAAGACCATGAGTTTGTTCACTAGGGCTGATACCGTCGGCGGACCCCTTGCAGACCTTCTGGACATGCAGTGCGTTTGGTACTTGACCGAGGACGGAGAGGCTGCTGCCAGACAGGGTGATGATGCCCTGGCATTGAAGCGATTCCACACCGTCCACAACATCTTCGACGTGTGGCAAGAAGACCAGTTCGACTTCCACAGCTTTTCTCTGCGAAAGGGTCAGATCCGCGCCTACGTTGACATGGTCCGCTGGGAAGACCACCTGCGCGACCACCCTTTCTACTCAAGAGCCGCGCTCGACGCCGTCGCCATCTACCTCAAGCGCGCCGACCGCCCCTCTGCAAACGGTGTCAACGGCGGTGCGAACGGCGACGATGCTTCCGAGAGGAAGAAGGCCGCTAAGAAGGCCAAGAAGGAGCAGCAGCGTCTGGAGCGCGAGGCGGCTGAGCGCGCAGCGAAGCAGGACCCCAACAAGGGCAAGGCGACCGAAGAGTCCAAGAAGAAGGATGACGACCCCCTCGGCCTGAAGCTCTTGGATGCCGAGCCTTTGAGCGCGGCCATGCGTTTCGTGACCCCTCTCCTCCAGTTCAGCCCCAAGAACATCCAGGCCCAGTTTGCCGGCTTTGATGTCTACCTGCGCCGGAGTAAGATTGCATTCCTAGCCGAGACGTTTGGTGTTCGCGCTAACAAAATCTACAGAGAAGTATGTTCTCGCCCTGCGTTGCCTCAAGGCTGCCCGCGAGCTCGACGAGTCCCACCCCGGCGTCCAGTCGCGCGCAGACGAGTTTGCCAAGGTCAAGACCGTTCTCGAGAGCCTGCCGCCCAAGGTCCAGGAGGTCATCAAGACCATGTCATAACTAGGCGGGGCTCTTTCGTCCCCTCGATAAGCGGGAGGCCGTGGCTTGGAAAAGGTCGGGCGCCGGTGTCTGCTGCAGCATGTGCCAGATTGAGGTTACAAGTGCATAAAAGTACCGTAGTGATAGAGGGTTACTAAAAGCTTATGAGACTCCATTTTACGTTGGAGTCGTTGCGTGTGGTCCAGTGTCTCTGCATGCCGTGAATGTACCGAGGCCGTGATATCCAGCCAACCCATCCCGTTCCGTTATCCCTGTATGTCCCAGCAAAGAAACCCTTTAATATCTGCATTCGCATCTGAATATCCGATCACTGGCCGAATCCGTTCGTGACATCGACGAACGCCTTCCACTGCTTCCAGGCCTCACCGCTCTTGACGGCCCAGCGCGCCCTCCGCACGCCCTCCTTCCAGCGGCCCCCGCCGGGTCCCCGTTCCGTGATGACCTTGCCGTCGTCGCCGGGGCCCATGCTGCTCGACTCGGCCTCGCAGAGACCCGAGGCGACGAACAGGGTGGCGGCGTTCATGAGCACGAACTCGAGGATCGGGTCGTCGTCGGCCATCTCGCCGCCCAGTATTCTCCTCAGGATCTCGGCGTTCTCTGAGGGCTCCTTTCCGGGGGAGACGGTGTTCAGGGGGTGCGTGCCGAGGCCGAAGTCGCTGGGCTGGACCTTGAAGTGGTCCGTCACGATCTCGCCGCCGGGCGCCTCCTCCCTCAGCCTCCAGACCAGGGTGGGCCCGGCGCAGCTCACCTCGTCCAGCTCCTCCTCGCCGCAGATGATCATGGCCTTCTTGGAGCCGCCGATCTTGAGGGCCTCGAGGAAGACGGGGCCGAGCTCCTTCCGAGCGACGCCGATGACGCGGGCCTCGAGGATGTCCTCGACGGGGTTCGCCAGGGGGCCGAGCAGGTTGAAGATGGTCCTCCAGGGCAGCTCCTTGCGGATGGGGGCGACGTAGCGCATGCCCGGGTGGAAGACGGGGGCGAAGAGGAAGCCGTAGTTGGTGGCGGAGTAGACCTGGTCGATGGTGTCCGGGGAGACGGCCATGAGCACGGGAGGGCGGGGCTTCATGTTGTTGACGAGGTCGGCGGAGCCGGACTTGGAGGTGCTGGCGCGGTTGCCGTGCTTGGCGACGAGCAGCAGGGAGGAGGCGAGGATGCTGGCGGTGGTGCTGATGTTGAAGGTGTTGTGGGAGTCGCCGCCGGTGCCGACGATGTCGCAGAGGCCGCCGCGGTACTCGCCGGCGCCGAGGTTCTTGGCGGCGACGACGTTGGACAGGCTGGCGAAGTCGACCTTGGCCGCGGCGAGGCGCATCACGTGGGCGCTGCGGGCCATGACATCGGCGCGGCGGTCGAGGTTGGTGAAGTGGAGGGCGATGAGGAGCGAGGCGGCCTGGGCGTCGGAGACCTGGTGGGTGAAGAAGTGGGAGATGGCGTCGGCGATCTCATCGGGGGTGACGCTGAGGCCGGCGTCCGGGACGGGCCAGAGCTTCTTGAGGAGCGGCTTGATGTCGACCATAGGAAGTGAGGCATCGGACCCCGCGACCGGAGGAGGTTGTGGTTGAGAGGCCATTGCGGGGTGGTTTTGGAGGGGGCCTCTTGTGTGAGTTGAGTTGTTTGATGTCGGAATGCCTCGAGAAGGGGTCGACAAGGTGGCGCTTGGTTGAAACCAATAAAAGTCTCTCTGCAACTGACTCATCCGCCAAAGATGCGAGTAAAACGGCGATTGTGAGTCAAAGGGACATTCAACGGTGAAGTGAGCATGGGGATTTGTGATTGCGAGGGACTGTGATGAGTCCTAGGTCTCCCGATAGTGTATCGATATCAGGGTCGGCGGGCATCCGGCACGGCCCACAGCTGATTGGTCAATTATTACCAGATTTAGACGGCACGGGGCAGGGTGATTGGGCGAGGACGGTGGGGGACTGCACCAGTGTGGTGTCGCCCCCAGGTTGCGGTCGCCGCTTAGGGAATCTCCGCTTGCTCCCGTTCCGCATGAGATTGATGGAAGTGGAAGGCGCCGAATGCCACTGTCCCGCACCTGCCGTCGCTATCGCCATCGCCATCACCGTTGGGCACCTACACGTGGTTTCGAGATACCTACTTATTCGCAGTACGTACCGTCTAATGTTTCGTTCAAATACCTGCTGTTCGGCAGTCTAACCACAATCGCATTGTCTCTCGGGGCTTTGTTGCGTATGCCACTTCATGGCATTGTCGTTCCCGTTGCCAAGTGACTCTGAGTGCGAGTTTGGACTTGCCGCATTAAACAGTTTGATATCCAAGGGAACAGAGCTGCGGAACGATGACGACGGACGAGAACAATAACAGCAACGATGATGGACGACGACGACGACGACAACTACCTAGGTATAAGCCTACAGAGCCATAATTCAGTCATAGCTAGAGGGTGCTGAGTCCTAGACTAGAGAAGGTGACGAATAAGATCTCCCTTACTTTTTTATCTGCATTTCGAGCCAATGACATCAGTCGTCCTCGTGTCTGTGTCTGGTTCCTGACACGGCTTCCTCACACCCTCAGCGCCTGCATTACTCCCGCCTTACCCAACCCAAGAAGGCGCTTTTGCAGTTGGGGACTTGTACTTGCGGTGATGGTCTATTGGCCGCCAGAGGTAGGTACTCGATACTTTTAGCGACACCAGACCAAACGCCCGTCCAAACTCCTCTCTATCAAAGAGGGTTTCCCACGCCTCTTCTTCACGCAAGTCCATAACAGTAGGTATTATGGACCAACCTGCCTTGCTACCTATCTAGGTACGTTGCATTGAGAAGTCACCAACCATTGACGACACAGGCAGGTCGCATTGCATTGGGTCAGCTGGGTGCGGCGACACAACCGCTCCCTACGGACGCCGCGGGCCCGGCGCATGAGGGGCCCGATACACCGTGAGCAAAGGGAGCACGGCCTGCAGGATGGACGCATCCGTCCCTGCTCTTCACTGAGTCCGGGCTTATCGCAGCGCTGATAACCATACCTACCTCAGGTCCCCAGAGGCTAGCCCCCCGCCCACTGGCCTCGGGTAGCTAGGTACCTACGTTAGTGCCCCTACCTCCCTGGGGAGGTACCTGAAAATGGTGATAGAAAGGTACACAACTATTACGTCAAGAAACACCACCAAGAAAAGTATCCAGGCATCTCTCGTTCGACGCGTACCACTTATTAGTGCACGCCCATCCCGGTCCGCGTCACAATCTCCGATTCATCCGTCTGTCCACTGTCACCGTGCCACCTTCCACCAGCACCAGCACCGCACACCACGGCCACACCACACCACACCAGTCTTGCTTGGGCCTGGCGCCGTCCACAGCACACGATGGGCCTCGGGACCTGCTCCTTCTGACCTGCTTCTGCTCCTGCTTCTGCTCCTGCTTCTGCTTCTGCTCCCTTTCTTGTTCCTGCTTCTTGTCTTATTCAGTTGCTGCGCCCGCCTCTCTCTGCTCCTGTCCTGCTTCGCTCCCTTTCCCGAGGAAATTCGTGCTCATTTGCGGCAAGCAACACCTCCAATAGCAGCAGCAGCACCAACGGGAATAGCAGCAGCGTCGACAGCAGGCCATAGCACCGAGAGAGCAAGGGCCTCCCTCCCTCACCCAAAAAAAAAAAAAGTCGATAACTGACAATAACGTCTTGTTGCGACCTCCAGCATTGATCACTTCATCACACCCATTCTGTCTCCCATCCACATTGTTCTGTCTGCTTCATCTTACAGTCTGTCGCTTGAAGTCGAGAGCGCCCCGGTTCCAGCTCCATACGACATACTTAACGATCCCCTTTCGCCTACCTGCCAACGCGCGGCGAGCCCAGAGGGCACCCCTAGTAACGGCCATTCGTGAAGTGCGCTCCGCGGAGCCCGTCGAGATTCCATAATGGCGACCCTCCCTGGCCAGACCACCTCCCCCCAGACCTTACCCGAGTCCATTTCCGAGTCGTCGCAATCATACGGAAAGCCTGCATCTCGTGGTGGCTTGCCCGAGACTATCAAAGTCAACGGCAACGCGTCCCTGACATTGACCCCGGAGAACCTCCTTGTGAATGGTGTGTTGGCCCAGATCGTAAAGTGATGCGCCAAAGTGCTTGGCCTGGCAGCTGACCCCATTCAGACCTTGCGGCAAAGAAATCGAACCGATCATGCAATTTTGTTGGGTTTGGGGCTTCAGGTTTGTCGTTCAGAGTCCCTGACAGCTCCTCCATGCACTTACACCGTGGACGCCAGCACCAGCAACACAAACGATTCCTCTCTACAACATCCTCTGGGTCGAGCTTGCCGGCCAGACCCTTGTCATCGATTACGCCAAATACACCGGCAAGCACCGAGTCGAGCCCGCCAAGTTGGAATATACCGTCGACGACTCCGATACTACCGAGGCGAGGACCTGGGCCGACACCCTCCTGACGAAGGCCTACGGACCAGCGAAGAAATGCAAGAGAGCCAAGGTCCTGGTCAACCCGCATGCGGGCCCGGGAGGCGCCGAGAGGAAGTGGCGTAACGACTGCCAGCCTCTCTTCGAGGCGGCGCGCATGCCCATCGATGTGGTTTTGACGACGTACTCGGGCCAAGCCCTTGAGCTGACGCAGGAGTTGGATGTGGACGCTTTCGATACCATTGTCACCTGCTCAGGCGACGGACTAGCGTACGAGGTTTTCAACGGGCTTGGGAATCGTTCCGACGCGCAACAGGCCCTGCAGAAGATTGCCGTTTCGCACATACCCTGCGGCTCTGGAAACGCGATGAGCTGCAACCTCTATGGCACACACCGTCCTTCGCTGGCAGCACTGGCGATCATCAAGGGGGTTGAGACGCCCTTGGACCTCGTCAGTATCACGCAAGGCGATCGACGAACACTCAGTTTCCTCAGCCAGGCTTTGGGCGTTGTGGCGGAGAGCGACTTGGCAACGGAGCACCTGAGATGGATGGGCGGCGCGCGATTCACATACGGGTTCCTTGTGAGGATCTTCCAGAAGAAGTGCTACCCCTGCGATCTTGCCGTGAAGGTGGAGATTCCAGACAAGCAAGGCGTCAAAGAGCACTACAAGCGGAAGATGAGCACTGCTTCGGCCACTAACCTGGGCGTCGCTGATGCTCCCTGGCCAGAACCAGACACGGCCTCAGCCCAACCGGGAAGTCACCAGGGTCTGCCGCCGTTGAAGTACGGCACCATCAACGACCCTCTGCCGGAAGGCTGGGAGGTGATCCCAACCGACAAGCTGGGCAATTTCTACTGTGGCAACGTAAGGTTTTCCTGTTGCTCATTCGCATTGGAGACAAACTAACGTACCCCAGATGGCATACATGGCCGCCGACGCCAACTTTTTCTCCGCGGCGTGTGCAAACGATGGCCTCATGGATCTCGTCTGCGTGGATGGAGACGTATCAGTGGCCTCCCAGCTTAGCATGCTATTGTCTGTCGAAAGCGGAAAGTTCTTTGACAACCCGCTGGTGTCGTACAAGAAGATCTCGGCCTACCGCATCATCCCACGTAATCAGAAAGACGGCTACATCAGTATCGACGGAGAAAAGGTACCGTTTGAGCCATTCCAGGCTGAGATTCACCATGGCCTCGGCAAGGTCATCTCAAAGAGCGGCGGGTACGAAGCGGCGGGTCCCGCAGACTGGGACAAGATTACTATCGGCAATAGAGTCATGGCATAGACCACCATGGCACTCTTGCCCGTTACCGTCGGCCTGGGTGCTTGGTTTGTGCGGCGGCGTTGTGCGGCTGCTTGAGGTTTGGTCGAGCAAGACATGTTGGTCGTGGAGCAGTTCGTTTTCATTATCTTTTTTTCTTTCACGCAAAAGTCAAGATACCCAGATAGACCAAGGTGGGAAGAAGCGTCGCCGTCGCCAACAGGCTGAGGCAAGCCCGGCCGGCAAAGCAGAGCCATTGGATATCAAATGTATATAATAGAATAGCGTCGAGCGCATAAAAGTAATGCCTTTTCGTTTTCGGGTGCACCGTGCTGTAAGTGATGCGATCCCGGAAGAATCATCATTGCAAGTCTTTTTTGTTTGCCGCCCCCCGTTCTAGAATCCCAAAAGAAACGCCATTTTCACCGTCCCAATGCAAAGACAACAAATTCGAGCCAGAGGAAGGCAGAAACCACTGCTTATTTATCATCGATGCCGCCCCATTCATCGCCGTCCTCGTCCATGCCGTCCGCCTCCTCCTCTTCTTGCTTGCTCTCCGTCCACGGCAGCCTCTCGTCCTCAAGCGACTCGGCGGCCTTGGTGCGCACCGTCTTGATGGGCGAGCGCTTCAGCGGCTCGACGAGGGCGTTGACCTTCTTGGCGAAGGCCAGGGCCTTGTCGCCGGCGTCCTCCTTGATGATGTCGGCCCTCTCGAGCTCGTCGACCCAGAGGTCGACGCCGTGCAGGCGCAGGCCGATGGGCACCTTGCGCAGGTCGCCCTCGACCTCGAAGGGCCACTCGGCCAGGACGGCGAGGAGGGCGTCGGCGCGGCCCTCGGCGTAGTCGCCGTCGCGGACCCAGCGCAGGCCCGAGGCGAAGGTGCGCCTGACGAGGAGGAGGAACTTCTCCATGCGCAGGACGTCGATGTCGGTCCACTGGCGCGACATGGTCTCGAAGAAGGCCGAGAGCCAGGTGGCGACGTCCTCGTTGCGGAGGCACTGCGTCAGGCCGGCGAGCTCGTTGGCGAGGTTCTGCTGCGGGATCGGGCGGTCGCACATCCACATGGCGTAGAAGAGGCCCTTCCAGAGCTTGAGGGCGTCGATGCGGCCGAGGGACCGGTGGGAGCCGAGGAAGGTTTGGAGCGAGGTCAGGGCCTGCGTGCGGAGCTTTCGGTCTGTCGGTCGGGAGAGCGCGCGCGAGCGCTACGAGTTAGCATGCTGGTCTTCTTCGCGACATGTTTGCGACGGGTGCCTCTGGTTGGCGATTGGAGACGGACGGCGGAGGAGGGACTGGGAATTGGGGACGAACCGCTGGAGGCCAGGTTCTTGATGAACGGCATGTTCTGTTCTTGGGACGCCATCTTGAGGGGGTCTTGAGCGTATCCTGCTCAATCGGACGGCGGGTCGGTCGTTCGTTCGGCGTCGCAAAAGCTTTGGGGAGGCGCGTTGGACTTGGGAGCCTCTGCAGGGTGGGATGGCCGAGAATAAAATTGTTGTTCACCGAGAATACTGCCCCGCCGATCTCGGTGTGGGATAGCAGGGGCGCCTAATCGGGTCACCGCCTGTGTGTGCATTGGCGGTTCGTCACTCTGAGGAACCTGCATTCGGCCCCGTAGCCCTCCACGTCGGCCCCGGCTTGGCAGTGTTCTCTGAGACGACTACCTACCAGCAAACAGGATTGTTTTGACCGGCTTCAATTAGAATTTTTCCGGCAGACTTGGTACAGTTGATATTTCTCTCTATTGGGGGGAGGGTGAATAAGTCCTTTGGACTTCCAACTGGGCTGACAGTAAAGTTGGTGACTGGTCTGGCTACCTAAGTCAGTCACTGCCACAGTGAAAAGGATGGCACCAATTGAAAGAAGTCTACTTGTCATCATTCACCAGTTCAATTAAGAAAAAGCCCCTTTGAAATTCTCTCAATTGACGTTGTATGAAAACTCCCATCTTGCAGCGCTGCAAGGTAGTGCTACTCCAAGCTTGTACAAGGCAAGGGTCGCACCCCTTCGCATAGGGGGAGGTGTCGAGCTGAATCTCTCTTGGTACATTTTCAGCCGCGGTGAACAAACTCGGGCTCCTTGACAATGACAGTTGCCAGCTGTCGCTGCAACCAAGTGGTAGCAGTCCTGGAGGCCTTGAGGGCTCGCTTGAGAGCTAAGATTTGGTCATTCTTCTCTTGAAGCTGCTTCTTTAGGAGCTCGATCTTCTCCTTGAGCTTCTGAGGCTCGTCACTCTCCTTCTTCTTTTCCTCGACCTCAACGACTGGATGACAGTCAATAACGATATACTCTGTATCAACCTGAGGCTATATTAGCTTGTGAACCTCCTGTACAGTCACAGCAGTATGGGCACATACGGTTTGACCACTGTTTCTAGCACTGGAGGCGCCCATGGTAGACTTCTGGAAGAATCTCATTTTGGTGACTGACTGGCGATAAAGTTAGTACTGCCCAGTCTGCAATTCAAAGTGGCCGCGCCACAGTGTATGCGGGTGAACACACTGACAATGAGAGACAAGAGGAGTGATGGACACTATTCAGCGTGATGTTGATGAAGACGTTCTTGTTTGTTGAGCTGTAAGCGTTTTGTTCAGTGTGGGTGTTTTGACTTGGTGACAGTAGGTAGGATGGAGGAGGAGAGTGTTGGGTAGGTACCTAGGTAGGTGGAAGAAAATATATCACCCTCAAGGCCAAAAATGGAATACGCGAATTGGGAAAGAGCAACCTGGTTGTTAGGAAAGTTGCCCCAAGGGAAGGAGCTCTTCTCAGTCAACCCGGTCGTTCCTTCCCCGGGAGTTTTGGTTACTACCTATCAACCCGAGTAGTACCTAGGTACTTTACCTAGGTCCCAGCTCTTCGGTCTTCACCTTGGAGATTCGAGCAATCGTCTTTCCTTCCGTTGACTTCATCTCCCGTCTCAACTCGCGTGTTCGCTCTTGTTGTTTCCAAACATGGACCTGACTGGACACTTCAACTCTCACCTTCAGATAATGACAAACTTTTCCAACTCATTCTCATCCGGCCACATATGTCCTTTCATCGCGCCTCCAATAATTGCTGGTCCCACGATCTCGTATCTCGTGCCGTTGTCTGAAACCTGCGGCCGAAGAACGAACGGGTGTCCCAATCCCACAAGAAGACAAACCACATCTCCTTCCCGTAATCCAACCAAACCAACTCCGGACATCCCGTTCGAAGTGAAAAAAGGACAAGTGTAGTAACCATAAATCCTTGTTTCGCATGTTGCGTACAACTGATCTTGCTCATACCAGGGCTCAAACGACGTGGCAAGGCCTCGGTCCAGCATCTCAGCAGGAATTCCCGACGCGTTGATCCCTTGATCAGGAGCTGCGCATATCTCCCGCAACATCTTCTGAACCGAGTTTCCCATGAGTCTGTCAAGTCTTTGATCTGATTCGACCGCGGAAGAAACGCTTGATATAAAGTTGCTAAGGGGACGGTACTCCCGCGGGACGCTCGTAGTCGATCGGTATCTTTCCCAGCGTACGAGCGGACAATGCGCGCAACGCGAAGATCTTATCCCTGGGCTCAGATGCTTTGAGTCTCATGAGCTGTTCAGTATGTACGAGCGACCCCATAAGAAAGTCACGCCCATCATCAGAGCCCGCGGATGCCAAGTTGTTGTGCATTTGCCAGTGCAGGATGAAGTTTTCGTACCCGGGAATCTTGGCTAAGGTCTCGAAGTTTGATTTCCAGCAAGAATGTTGAACAGCTGGATATAGCTATCGGCCGGGAAAAGGCGTGCGTCACGGCAGAGAAAGGATACATTCGGACTAGCGAACTCCTGGAGGGTCCATACGCGTGTCCAGTAGGAAGAGCACGCGATGGCACGCAATGCTTCAGACTTGCAAGCTGGTATCCGGTTAGCTTTCTCATGTCTCCCTTCCGATGAGAGTCATTAAAAGAAAATCAAGGACCAAAGGCCTACGTTTGATTGCTATTCGTCCAAAAAAGAGCCGCATCCTTTCCCCTGAATTTCTCTTATTGAATCCTACGTTGGGGAGCCCAATATCACCAAGTGCCATATCGCCAACGCTGACATGGCCGCGCTCGATGTCCTTGAGAACGATATCGCTGACTTTGACTTTTTGTCTGTATGATTTGTCCTTGAATATGACAAGGGGCTGCAACGCAGCCAAGGACCACCGGCTCGGTGGAGCATGCTGCTGGGCAAGCCATACTACCACACTCTCGGACGCGCGGTAGATCTCGGCCATCATCGCGACCTGAATCCCCTTTCCGTCGCTGGACTTTTGGTTGATGCAGATGGCGTCGATCCATATCCTCATAGGGGCTTGCTTTCTTCTCATAGATCTCTGGAGCAGTCTCAAAGCCATGGCGCAGTTGGGAGTGATGAGCAATGTCCGCGACGATGCCCCGTCGACGGCGCTTCCTGCTGTGACGATCGTAGCATTTTGGATCAGTAGTGGCTCGCTTGGAATTTCGTCGTTCCATGTGTATGAGAGGGCAAAATAGGAGCACGGCTTGCGCGTGTCCATCTCCTCGATGCTGCAGGTGAGCAGGCACGAAGAGCCATCATCGCTGCCGCGTTGAAGCAACAAGAGCCGCGTGAAATTGGAGTTGGGCAGGGGCCGGTATTCATACAGACATGTGCTTGCCATGCTGTGCGATTTTTGTAGAGAAGGCAGCGATAAAGAACTGTGGGCGGTTTCGGTGGTGGGAGATATTGAACACAGCGACTGTGAACAGAACCGATCAGGTGAAAACTAAAGGTCCAGCGAGGTAAACATGGAGCTAGCAGCTTGAGTCTCGAGTAGGCGGGGGCGAATAGTAATATAAACCATGTTCTCTCGGCGCCTCTCACTCTGCCTTGGCTAATCTGATATGCATCCATCCATCGCCCATTGATGTCCCCTATACCTGCTGCAAAGTGTAGATCAGCCTGAACTAGAGAGTATGGGTAAGCATCTTGGTTCAAACTTGGATCATTCAACGGGTGGCTGAAGGTTCTTCCAGGCAAGCGTCTGTCCATATTGATAGGTATTTGAGAAACTAACATAGATGAGAAATGCAATAGGTATATATGAATAGTTGCCAAGTGCATCATCCTTGCAAAAGATGCCGGTGCATTAGTTTGGATGCATGTCTTAACCCTTCTTTTCGCTTGAGATGTCTGCCCCCGACTCGCTGTCGCGATCCCAGATGGCAGCCTCCATGGACGGGTACACCAGGTCCGCTTCCTCCTCCCGCCACCCCTCGAGATCGACCAGCTTCCACTTCGCCCTCCAGAAACGATTCCGCACCTTGTCCGACATGCCAATCATGCGGATCTGGACAGACTTGCCCGCGTGCACCCGGATCTCGTCCTTGAGCTCCTTCAGCGTCAGGATGCCCGACGTGTCGATGAAGGGAACCATGGTGAAGTCCCACACGACGACGGCGAGTGGCGTCTCCTTGAGCCTGACCTGCTGCTGCGCGCGCAGCCTCTCGAGCCTCTTCTCGGCTGCGACGCTCCAGTGGCGGTCTCGGTCGTCCTGGCTCAGGCTGCTCTCGACGCGGGGGTACACCAACTTGATGGCCGTGAGAGTCGCGTTCTTCGCGCGCTCGGCGTTGGGGAAGAAGACGGCGTCGTTGAAGTCGACGACGATGGTGTCGGCCGGGATCGAGATGCCGGCGTTCTCGGTGTGGTCCTCGGTGCCGACGCCAGGCCCGCGGTCGCTCCCGCGGTCGCTCCCGCGGCTGAGTATGCGGGTGATGGGCTGCGGGATGGACTGGGAGCCGCCGGCGGAGCTGGAGTGAATGACAGGTTTGACGAACGTCGAGCGCAGCATCGTCCAGACGATGGACCAGGCCACGGCGACACCAATGCCGATCTCGGCGCTTACGAAGATGGTGACCCAGAAGGAAATCATGGACGCCACGAAGTCGGCGAGAGAGATGCGCCAGAAGCGGTAGAATAGAGACAGGGGGCCAAAGAGATGGACAACTGCCATGATCTATGACAAGAATTTTGTTAGTAAATGTATCACTCTTTGTTGAGACGGATATAGCTGAAAGAACTTACAATGATAGCAGACAGCGTCGATGAGGGAAGCCAGTAAAGCGCGGGAGAAAGAACGTAAAGAGTCAAAAGGATGAAAGCGGCGGTGAATAAGCCGTTGAGGGGACTCTTAACGCCGCATTCAGAGGCAACTGCTGTTCGAGACATGGCGCCGCCAACTGGCATGGTAGAGAAGAAGCCGTTGACAATGTTGACAACTCCAAGGTAGCTCAACTCCTGGCTCTGGTCGATCTGGTAGTTGTTCTTCTTTCCGAAAGCCTTGCCGACTGCCAAGTGCTCAAGGGTGCTGGCCACCAGAGGAGCGATTGCCCTCGTCGCGACTTTCGAAACGAGGTTGGACTCGGGAACCCTGGGCGCGACGATGCCGTGGGTGCTAACTTGGCTGACCTTCCAGGCATAGTCGGCCTTATCGCGGCCACGGTTGACGAGGTAGCTGATGAGCGTGAAGATAACGAGGACAATGACAGCGCGGGAGTTGGCGAGGAGCTTGATGGCGAAGTGCCTCTTCCCCCATTTCTTGCCCACCTTCTCGAGTGCGATGAGGATGAAAAGGGCACCGAAGCCGATGCCGCACGTTGGGCCGTCCCATTTCGGAAGGCGTTTGAGAACGTCGCCGATGACGTTGAAGACGCCGGACGGTACGTTGGTAAGACCAACGAGTGAGCCAACCTGTCCAAAGGCGATGACCAGGGCAGCAGCTGAGATGAATCCTGTGAGAACCGGGTACGAGACGTAGTCGAGGAGGAAGCCGAGGCCGAAGAGACCGATGATGAGAGAGTACACTCCCACCATAAGGGCCACAGATGTCGCAATCGCCGTGATGTCAAAGCCATCCTCGCTCAAGTCGTGCACGATCTCGGCCGTCAAGAGGCCCATGATGGATGTCGGTCCTGTCGAAAGGTCTGAAGTTCATGCGGTCAGAATATTGCAACCATTTGGGGACCGGAAGCTATGGACTTGCCCTTTGAAGTTCCCATAAATACCGCAAACGCGGCTGGCAGCCAACTCGAGTACAAGCCGTTGGCGATCGGGATGGTTGCAATCTTCGCATACGCAAGCGACTGCGGAATGAGCATGACGCCCACCGTCAGACCGGCGATGAAGTCCGTGATGAGCCATTTGGGCGAGTATTTGGGCAGCCAATGAACTATGGGCACCTTTTCGACGAGGTAGACTGCCGCGGCTGAGGGGAACTTTGGAGCCCCTGAGACGATGAAGTCGCGAGTCCGGCGAATAGTCGGGTCCGTCGCGAACTCTTCTCTCGCGACCTCGGCCTTTCTCTTGAAGTTCGCCATCTTGACAACAAAATGTCAATGTCAATGTACTGAAGTGTAAAAGAAAGAACAGAAGACGAGGATGAGATGTCCGACACCGTTCGTGAACCTGGCGAGAACAGACAGGTTGGTTTCAGCAGTTGAGATGATCAAGTTTTGTATGAATAAGGGGGCGTTCCAGTCAGCGTCGGTGCCACTTCCGGGCTCTTCAACTCATGTTCTGACTGCTGAGTGTTTTAGAGATAACAGAAACTATCAACGGCCGGATCGTTGCCGATGGAGGGCGTTCTTTAATGCTCGAATGCACCGTATCTGATCCGCGCATTGCAGCCACCGCCTGCGCAGGTGCTCCCGTTGCAACACAGACCTCACAGGAAAGCAACATGAACCCTGGACGAGCGCCACCGCCGAGGGTTCTCGACAGCCAAACAGACACCAGATGGAGGGATGGGAGTGAGGGGTTGGAACTCAGGAGGTGTGAGCCAAGAAAGGCACCTGGCGGGAGGACGCAAGAATATCACGGAGCTGTACGACCACGACGTGACGGACGAGCTGCGGCCGTTGCCCGGTGGAACTGCCGTAGCCCCCCCTTTCGGACGACACTCGGTATCCCCTGACATGCCGACGTGACCGGGTCTAATGCAGTTCATCACGGGCTGGTCATTTGGGCGTGGCAGAGTGCACATTGGTGGGAGTTGAAGTCGAGGGGGGCGTTCGCGTCCTGTGCGGTGGCAGTCAAGATCAGCCAGACAAGGCTCCTCGCGCGGAGTCGCGCCGCGAGCGAATGACAACCGGACGGCTGGGCCCCGTTCACAGCATGGCTGTACCTAGGAGGAAGGGTGACAAGTGTTGCAACTCGAAGACCGAACACTCTGTCATGGGAGAAGGGTGCCGCGGGCTTCATAGCCGCCCATGGCTAGCACGTCCATCCAACTCAATTTGAAACTAAACCGCGGATGTAAGGACGAGCATGAGCACGCATACCTTCGTACATACATACCTCATGTAGGCGTGGCAAATTAGCGGCTTGCAGATCACATGCCCCTAGGATTGGGGGAGTTTGGATGGGATGGACGTGGGCGACTTGGAGAAAAGGTCCCTGGGCTATTTGGTGTTGGAGGCATGCGTCCATCCCATCCGTACTACACATCCGCACATACCTTACATACCTACCTTAACTACGTACCTAAGATTCGCCCAGCACGACACACACTGCTGTTATTCAGCAGGAAGCAGGCAACGGAGGCCAGATTTGAGGGCGAGTTAGTGGGATGGAACTTGTCGTCCGCGCTCCCCTATTTGCCGCAACTCATCACTAGGAAGTCCCAGGCATCTCCATTCCCATCTTATCTGGATCAAAGTAGTTGTTTATAACTCTCCATGGAAAACTTTACTAATCTTGGCGCGCCAGAGCCGCATGCTAAGCCGTTTGCCAAGTCTGCTGTCTTGGCCCGATTCGCTGTCTCTGCAAATCGCCAAAGCACCGAGAGGGAGTGAAGAGCGGCTTGGCGGTAGCACAGCACAGATGACGGAGTCAGTACAAGTACAGAAAGTCGTCAGCAATGTATGAGAGGAGGGCTCGGGGCGACCGAAAATCCGCACAAGATGACGGCCAGGAGACGGACTGGCAGCCCAACGACTCAATCTAGGTGACCTCGTAGTCCGCCAAGTGACCCCCATTCGCCTTGGGTTGCATGCATTGGAAGCCCGCAAGGCTATCTTGGCGTTTTAATGTCCGGATTCCTGATCAGGATGGGCGAGAAAAGATAACAAGCTCGCAGGGCCCAAGACGAAGCCTCCACTTGGCGGTCCTCGCGTTGTCCATCGAGTCCACAAGTAGTGGGCTCTTGTCGTCGTCATCTGCATATTTATTGACGAGCTTCCAAGTCCGGAAAAGTCGTAATGGTAAGCGCAACAGCATGCCCCTCGCTCGGTCAGCAAAAGAGGGAGGGCGACAGAGAAGAACGGTCGGGTCTGTATGTTTGCTTGCTTGCTTGCTCCCACTCCAACTCCCACTCCATGTCCAACCCACTCCCACTCCAGACCAAAACAGAAAATGAGCCCTGGCCTGCTTTACTGCTGCTACGCCTTACACGTACGGCAGCGCTAACTCGAGGCGGGCGCAATCCCACGCCGTTCGCTCTCCATTCCCGTCGCGAATCCTCGGCCAAGACGCGGGGTACATACCCGTCCAATAGCGCTCCCGCTATTCTCATCGGCTCTAGCAAGGGGCCTAGTCTGCTGAGAGACATATGGGCGCGCAATGACGAGGGCGAATGGTTGATTGTGTAGTGTAGACATCAAGTGGTCCTCGACACGTCCTCACACCCCCGCGTTGTTCCCCTTACCCTGTGGAGCAGAAGGTCTTCGATACGACGGGACAAGCTTTTGATTTCCCCGGTCTAACATTGCATGCCAAGCCCACAAGCCAGGTGCCGTATTCCGGCCATGTACGACTGGGGTCTGGCGGCGAGGACATGAGTGAGGCCGGCACCAGCACGCAGAGTGGTAATCTAATGAGTCCATGTACTAACTACGGTACCCGCTGGCGATAAACGAGCAAGATTTCGGCGAGGGCGGGATGTGGGCCGCGAGAGGGTGATCAAGAGCCGTTGAGCTTCCGGATATGACAATCTATGGGCTTGCATGCGTGGGTACGTGATTACAATACGACACTACAACACCGAGGGCAACTCAAGAGTCGAGACAACCATGTAAGTACCTACGTGGCGGTCAATATGCTGCAGTCGCACCGGCGAAGAGCGCGGCGCATCAAACCAGTAGTCTAGATGTTCCCCCTCCCTCCATGCATCTCTACTGGTTCCTCGGCGATGTAGTGTCAGCTACACTCCTACCGACGAATCAGCGCGTGATGCGATGCGATGTTGATGGGATGGGATGACATTTCCTTTCGGCCCAGGGGCTGGACTTGAGTGAGTGTTGCTCACTTGAGCTCCTCGCCTTTACCCCTCCCTCCTCTATCATCTCCCCTTTTGTCCTCCCCTCTCCCCCTCTTCTCTCCAACTTCCAAGAATAGGAATGGGTGCTATCGCCCGGCGACATTTCCTTTGCATCTGCACTCACACCACCCATCCGGTTTGGTAGTCCCGCGCTCTTACCAACACTGCCCGTAGTGCAATGCCGCAAACATAGGATGACAGCAACGGCGGAGGCTCTCGCCTGGCCCGGCTTTGCTTGACATCTGCATCGCGCGCATCCCATGGTCGATGAAACGAGACTATTGGCCCGGAAATGCATGGCCATCGCTCGCTGGCTCGCCCGCTTGTCTCCCCAGCTCGCTTTCGTGCGGGGGTTCGACATCAATTTGGAACGCACACCCTCGACACTCGGTCACCACCTTCTTGATCCTTTCGTCTTTCTGTGCCGTCTCCCCGCTCATAACTCGCCGGAAATAAGGCCTAGAGGCGTGGACGCGTGAGGGGGTTACTTCTGCTGGTTGCGAAAGAGCCTAGTGGCCGGGGGCCACGGAACAGGAACAAGGGCGACGACCTATGGTGTTGTTGTTCAACCACGCCAGCCGCAGGCCCGCAGCGATCACAAAACATAACCCCTCTTTCTAGAGATTATATCTATTTTAGGCGACGGCAAGTGATCCTTTTCGTCACGGGCATCCGTCGGAGACCTGTCGGCAAGAGCATCTGGCGAAGGGAACCGACGATGATGATTACGCGAGTGATGACCTGTCGCTGTCTATCAGCAAGAAGGGTATGTGTAAGAATGTGCCCGCTTCCAGTTCGAGAAGCGAGAGAGGCGATCTATGCGCGGCTGACTGAATGGTGATACAAAGTCCAGCCTTGGCGGCGGGAACTGAGTAATCCGTACAGAACAGACCCAGTTGTGGTACTTGTTTGGACGAAAAGGAGTTTGCGACCGCATGGGATACCCTGCGCAGTCCCGTCTGGTTTCTCTGGCAGAGGGAAGTTTCTTGAGTCTAATCTCGACGGCAAGAGTCCTCTGGCTCGACAGCAATAGCACGCATAGACTCACGAGTTCGGCCGAAGGGAGGGAGAAACCAGAATGGCAACTTAGAAATCGCAGACGTCACGGTCCTGGTGCCAAAGACAAAGGGGTGATATTATTGTAGGAGATCAATAGTTAATGTGGGCTTTACAAGTTGTCATTGCCCTTAACTGGAATATTTGTTTCATCGTCGGACAACCTGGAACGAAACTAAACGAATCGCCCCCAAAGCCGCCAGAGCCGAGCCTGTCATTCGATGTTTCCAAAACCACCCAAACAAACAGCGTGGCTGTGCTTTTTTCTCTCCTTCAAAGTTCCTCAGTCCGAGAGCCGGCTTCCTCGGCCACGACGTCAGGCAGCGTGATCTCGTCCTTCTCTGCACTGCGGACCTTGTCCCAGAATTTCTCTCCGTTCTCGGGGTCATCAGCAAAGAGGTGGTCGATGACCATCTTCTTGGGCGTCTCTCCCATCCACTGGAACAGCGAAAAGTCTCTAAATTCGTCGGCGCGGAAGATTTCCAGCATTTCAAGGGGTTCATCGCCGATGTTTTCCACGAAGTGACCCATGTTCTTCGGGACGATGCCCACGTCCCCGGGCACGTAATCGAATGTCCTGGCGTTACCTTCAGAAGCAAAAATAGTAACCCGAGCACGTCCCTTGATAAAAAAGGACCATTCGTCGGCATTGGGGTGCCAGTGCATTTCCCGGATGGCACCCGGCTCAATAATGGCGTGGGCGGCGGCAACGGTCTTGGAAATCGGGAAGTTCTTGGAGTCGGTGATCCGGACCTCGCCGCCGGAGGTCTTCTTCGGCTCCTGAGCGAGCATCTTGTGGGTGAACTGGTGCTTCGACTTCTTGACACCCTTTCCGGTGGGTGCTTCATTGCTGATTGAGCCGGGCGTGGTCCCTTGGAAGATGTATTTCTCTCCGTCTGGAATATGGGCAAAGACCTCGGGCGCCAGGTTGAAGTTCTTGGAAATAACGGATCGAGGCGTGTGGGCTGTTTTGTCACCAATGTGAGCTCGCGTGCCTTCTTTGAACAGTTTTGGGTATGCTCATACCGAGCCAATCCGTGAGGATAAAGGTAGACTCTTCCGAGAATCGGCCATCGTCGAAGATCAGCAGAAACTCCGTTCCGTTCTCACCGAGTCCCTGAAGAGAATGGGGAACGCCAGACGGGAAGTACCACAAATCCTAGGTTCGTTAGTGATACGTCATATCAACGGTATCTGACTGGTATGCATGCTCACTCCCTTAGACAAGTCGTCGATGAAGTTGCCTCCCTCATAGTCGATGGCGGTAACACGAACGCTTCCATCGAGGACGTAGGCCCATTCGGCTTCCTTATGCCAATGAAGCTCGCGGATCACACCTTCGTCCAGTCGCATGTTTACGCCGGCCAGCTCAACGCTGGTGGATAGTTCGCGAACAGTTGTTTGGCGGGTCCATCCGCCCTCCTGTGATGCGAACTTCAGATGAGCTACACCTCAAGAGCTGGCCAGGATTATATACTGACCTCAATACGGATGTGGGAGTCCGCGAAGCTCCATCGCATGTTGGCCAAGTTGCCGTGGTCGGTGCTGGGAGGCCGAACGAGATCCGGGTTTTGCCTGGATCGGGCTTCGTTCCACGGTCCTAGAACGGAGGCTCCAAGTCCGTTGCGCCAAGGCAGCGGGTCAAGCTTGTCCCCAACGGAATCGACGACGCCATCGTACTTGTCTTTGTGACCGGGAGTGTAGGGGGCCGCGGTGGACCGATACTTGGAAGGCAAGGGGTGGCCGTCAAGTAGACGCTGACGAGGGCTGTCCTGAATCGGAACGGCGAAGGTCGGCACGAGGAAGCTCAGAGCAGCTCCAGAAAGGAGGAGCCTGGCGCCGAATTGGCCGTCTGGAAAGTACATGATGGGTATGTGAGGTACGAAAGGAGTCTCTCGAGGGTAAAGACTGAATTATCTGTTGATCAAGGCAAGAGAATCACCTGGCCGTTCGAGCTCTTATACGCATGGCTTTTCTGGCGGAGGACGAAGATTGTCGGGACGATACCGGGATACACTCGGAACTGCAGAGCTCAGAGCTTCGCCCTAATTGACCAATGGGCAGATTGGCCAACCCTCGGAATCCCAATCTACTCACGACGGACGGCCCAGAAGCCGTCTGGGCTCCAGGGCTTTCGTGCACCCCGAGTCAATACCGAAGCTTCTCCGCATCACTGGTAGCTATCGCATGGGGGTGGGCGTGAGCTCGACCAAATGGACCGTCGCGCGAAGCTGCGGGGTTGCAGCTCATTCCTCTTTTACCCCGAGCTCCGACCCCTGAAGGCGGCAAATGATTGGCGACCACGACAGGCTAGCTAGGTTCCTGGTTGGGCCTCTGACTGCATCTTGGAAACGGCACCGGGCAAGGAATTCTGAGTGCCATTGCTACCGATGCCGAATGCTCGTGCTGAGGGGAAGCAGGCTTGGAGATTGGAAGCTGTAGCTAAGAGAGGAGAGTGATGACGCGGCCTGCAAGATGGAGGATGTAACACTCTTCTCTGGTCCTTAGAGGGATACCTGGCCGAACCCCCTATCTGTGCTCTTGACTGGTTGTCGAGCATGGAGGGAGGGCTCGCCCGATTTTAGTAGTTTCTGGGAACTGATTATCACACTGGCTGGAGGCCGAGAGTTGGTCGATACTACATGTTTGGTCAGGGAATTGTTCAATATCTCTTTCAACCTTTGTTAGTGTCTCGAATTGTTGCTCTTCGCGAATTCTCCTGTGGCGCCCACAGGATACAATACAGCGCACGTGCAGAGCGAAAGATAGACCAAAGAGTCTATATGTCCGGTCCAAACACATTGATTATGTACCTGGCACAATGAGTTGAGTAACTCATCTTAATACCCAACAACACTTGAGTATTCTCTTGTAGGAAGATTTGAATTAACTCTAGAAAACTGACTCATTACTCAAACCTAGTACGTGATCGGCTGCATCGCATTAAACTCATGCCACCTTTTGAAACGTCCAAAATGTGAATAACATGTTGAATTAAGATCAACTACTTGTGTCGTAGTATTGAGAATTGTACTTAAAAATCCAAGATGAGCCGTTACACTAGTCAAACTCTAGGCTTTCCGGGAGCACGGCTTTCACAGATAGAACACATTGAAACTATAGATGTCTAAATGTAATGATAAGTTTCTTTGATTTCGGAATCCGGAGTATTAAGGTCTATATAGTGTTCCCAACTTTTCCCTTATCAACTGGATGCGTAGTTGCCAGTTGGTATTCAGAGTACTATTTGTGACTCTGATCCCATGTCCTCCCACAAGCGTTTATACTCCAATGTTGAAATGACCCACGAATAACCGCTTACAGAGCAGCGAGAGCACCAACAACCAACATGGCCAAGACGCCGATGGGGCCCTGAGAAACGGCACCGTTCGTAGGAACGGGGACGATAGTGGAAGTAGCCGTGGTCGTGCCGTTGCGAGTGGTGACGGCGCTGGTGACGACGGCAGTCCTGGTCGTGGCGGCACCGGGGGCACCACCACCGCCGCCACCGGGAGCAGTGGTCGCGGCACCGCCACCAGGGGCACCACCACCGCCACCGGCAGCGGTACCAGTGGCGTTGGCAGCGCGGCTGACGGAAGCCTGCGACGAGAGCGAGACAGAGATCACCGAGGATCTGCTGGCAGACGAAGCGGAAGAGACGGAGGCTCTGCTGGAAACAGAGGAGACGGAGGCTCTGCTGGAGGAGACCGAGGCAGATGAGACGGAAGCCCTGCTAGAGGCAGACTGCACGGAAGAGACGGAAGCTCTGGTGATAGAAGCGGCCGAGGCGGAGGAGAGGACGGCACCGGCAGACGAAGCGGCGGAGGCAGCGACGGAGACGACGGCACCAGCAGAAGAAGCGGCGGAGGCAGCGGCGGAGACGATGCTACCATCGGTCTGGGCAGCAACGGCGCCGGCAAAGGCGAGGGTGGCGGCAGCGGAGAACTTCATTTTGAATGATTTGGGTGGTAGTCGGTGGACTTTGGTAGATGTGTAAGATTGAGAGTTCAAGTGATGGACTGGTTGGTGAACAACGAATGAGTTGATTGTTTGATTGTTGTTGTGATGAAGCTGAGTGAATGAGTTGAGATGTGATGATGAGAGAAGAAAAAGCTGATGCAGAGGTGAACAAACCTCGCCTCATATACTTTCGATAGCTTCATCTGGAAATAGTATCACTCATGGCTTGGACCGGCAGGCTTTGCTAGCCCCAAGGTGAGGTCGAGCTGTTCCCGTCGTCCAGGTCCACCCGCTGGAATGCGTCGTCGCATGCAGCCACCTGCCTTTCCGAATCCGTAAGTGAGACACCCCCGCAACCAATCGGACTCTACTCCTGCCATGGCCTTTTCTTCGTTCTCCTTTTTGGTGCCTGTGGCGGAGACCGAGGAATGTGGCAGCTTGTTGATATCGATGCGTGGCAGTTCAAAACGGATTCCGAAAACGACATGTCGACCGAAATCGTCCGCCACGCAGAGCTGGTAACTGGAGCTTGCCCGGTTTTCTGGGAGCTTCTGACCTCATGCGTCTTGGCCAGCTTACTCGCGTTGAGGACACGCCGAGGACAGCTCCATCTCAAGCACATCATCGATTCCTTACGACGCCCTCGGCAGAGCTCCCAGAGAGCTCTTCAAAGAGGAATGCCCAAGCTACCCAGAACGGGTAATGAGCTTGCAGTAGCCGCAACGCGATGGCTGACCGGTGCTAGCCGGAAAGAAGCTTGCCTCGCCTTGCACGACAGTGAGGCTCATGGTGGATGTTAGGGTCAATCTGATTACTCTGAGCCTGGAGTTGAAACTTGGAGAAGCAGCGAGCAAGACGTGAAGCCACTGTCGTCGAGATCTCATTGTTCGATGTCAACGCACCTTCGGTACACTGCATGATGCGAGGGCTCCTTGTTCTGACTGTCATTGGACTGAGAAGGCTCTCCCCACGTTTGCTCTAGGTGGTCCGGTCGGCAAGCCACCGACATGTGGGAGACACACTCTGTTGTCCCTGTCCGTGACAGAAGAAGAAATCAAACGGAGGCCGACGAGACGAGGTTTTGATGACAATAGAGATTACAAACATGAGCTGTACTATCTAAAACTATTTGCTACACGGCATAACAGGTCTACATGATGCATGTGTTTTTATGCGCTCCCGAGAGCACCCGTCTGACCCCGAGTCCTTCCATGCGATCTGTTACATGTCTAGTCCATCTTGTACATCCCACCTTGTTTGTTCCTGTCCGCCCTGCCAATGACAAAGGAAACCATGATCCGTTAAAATCAACGAAAGACCCCGCGATGTCCATTTTTGCGCACACGCTGAAGTTACCTTATCCCGACAAATGAAAAGCCAAAAATGGAAAGAAAAAACATAAAATACAAAGAAAAGGTTTCCATCGCTGTAAACCCCGGTGGTATCTCTTCGCTATGCCTTTGCGCCGAGTACTTTTCTCCATGAAAAGTTTTGAGCGCTCTTAGTCGCTCTTGTCGCCCTCTGACTGGGACGAGGACCTCATCGCGCGCAACTCGCTTCGTCGCATGACGTGGCTAGAAGAGGAAACATGTCAGCATCATATTGGAAGAGGACGAGAAAAGGCATTCCAACTTACATCCTGCCCCGTTCGTTGGGGTCGCGGACCACCACCAACTGCTCCTTCTTCTTGTCATCGTCCTTGGTCTTGGTCTTGGTCCGCGATGACTTCTTGGAGGACGACTCTCCGGACGGCGACGCCACGCGCCCGCGCAGCGAGCCGATCTGTTGCTGCAGACCACTGATCTGTTGTTGCAGGCCGTTGACCTCGGCGACGGATGCCTCATAGGAGGCGCGAAGCCCATCCAGCTGAGCGTTGACGGCGCCGAGCTGCGCCGTCAGGGCTAGGTTGTCTTGCCGCAGCTGCGGCGCCTGCCCAGCCTCAGGTTCGAGCGACGAGACACGGGCCGCCAGATCGTCTCTCTCCGCCGTGAGGGAGCCGAACGATGCTACGCGGGCTGCCAGATCGTCCCGTTCTGCCGTGAGCGAGCCTAGCCTGACCGTCTCACTCTGGAGCTGGTCGTTGCGCTCCTGGAGTTCGGCGATGCGCTGGCGGAGCTCCTCGAGAACACCGGCCTCTGATGGGGTGGGGGATACGGACTCGGCCTTCTCGGTGACGGCGTCAGTTCCAGCCGGGGCGGCCTCAGATTCGGCGTCAGGCTCGGGAGCCACCTCGGGGGCCGCCTCCGGGGCCGCCTTCTCGGCCTCCTCGGACGCTGCCGACTTGACGCTAGCTGCGTCCTCCTGGACTTCTTCGACTTTGGCAGGCGGTGCAGGCGGTGCCTCCGCGGGAGCGGGCGGGGGAGGGGTGTCATCCTCCGCCTTGACGGTGCCGGCGTCGCTCTCAGTGTCGGACGGGGCGATGGAGGGGGCCGCCGAGCCGATGAGCGACTCGGCGCGTCGGAGCTCGCTGGTGACAGACTCGTTCTCGTCCTTGAGAGATTCGTTCTCGTCCTTCAGCGACGCGTTCTCGGAGCGTAGGCTGGCGCGCTCCTCCGAGAGGCTCAGAATCGTGGAGCCCTGCTCGTCCTGCTCCTTGAGCAGGCCCCCGACCTGGTTCTTGAGCTTGGAGTTCAGGCTTTTGAGACTTTCGATGCGCGTCTTGAGCTTGTCGTATTTGACCTGCACTCCCTCGAGGTCCTTGACGCGGGTGTCAAGCTCCGCCTTGCCGAGCTCGAGCTCGCCCTTGGACGTCTCGAGGCTCTCGAAGCGGGTCTGAAGGTCGGCGTTGGCTGTCTCGAGCTCGCCCTTGGACGTCTCGAGGCTCTCGAAGCGGGCCTGAAGGTCGGTGTTGGCCGTCTCGAGCTCGGCGACGCGGACCTCGACCTGCTGCTTCTCGACCTCAAGAGCGTCGAAGCGTTCCTGGATGTCCTTCTTCTCGGACTCGAGCTGCTGAATGTTGGCCTCGAGGCCCTTCTGCTGCTCGTCGAGGGTGTCGATGCGGGACTGCAGGCTCTTGTTGGCCTCCGCGAGCGCCCCGTTCTCCTTGTTGAGGGCGTCGACCTGGGGCTTGTAATGCTCGACCTCGAGGCGGAGGACGTTGCGCTCAGCGGTGAGGTCACCGATCTCGGTGCCCTTGAGCACGAGCTCAGTCTCGAGCCCGGTGGCGCGGAGCTTGAGGCTGTCCTTGGTCAGCTCGAGGGCGGCGATTCTCTCGATGAGGGCCCTCTCCGTCTCCTTGGTGACGGCCTTGATGTCTCCGAGGTCCTGCAGCAGGTTGGACGAGCGGGCCTCGTAGTGGTCCCTTGTCTTCTGCTGCTCGGCCATATCTTTCTCCAGGCTGGAGCAGCGGGCTTCGTAATGATCCTTCATGTTCTGCAGGTCGGTCAGGTCCTTCTCGAGAGCGGCGTACTTTGACGAGACGTCGCTCTTGGCCTCCTTCTCAGAAGCGATCTGCTTCTCAAGGTCCTCGGACTTGGACTGGAGCTGCTCCTTGGCGCCCCTGAGCTCGTCACGCTCCCTCTGGATGTCCGCGAGCCTCTTCTCGTGCTCGCCAAGGTGGCTTCTCACATCGTCAAGAATGCGGCTTTGCTGTTCAAAGTCGCGGGCGATCTTGTCTTTGATCTCCTGTTCCTCCTGGCGGCGGCGCTCCGTCTTCTCTTTGTCGGCGGACAGCGTCGAGAGCCTCTCGAGGGCGTCCTCGAGCTTCTTGTCTGTGTCGGATTGCTTGCCGAGCAGGCTTTTGGCCTCTTCCTTCATGCGCGAGATCTCCTTGAGCAGGCCATCCTCGACCCTGTCTCGCTCGCGGAGTTCGTTGGCGGTGATGCGTTGGATAACGGGAGGGGCAGGGGCGGGAGCCACAGGTTGCAAAGGGGCCACCTCGATGTGAATGGTCCTCGAGGCTGAGGCGACGACGTCGATCCGGGCGCCCTTGAGGCTGGCGGGCTTGGCCGGGGCCACAGGGGCAGTGCGAGACTTGCTGACCTGCCTCTGTACGGGCAACCTCTCAACGGGCAGCCTCTCGATGGACTGCCGCTCGACAGACTGCCTCTCGACTGGCTTCCTCTCAACGGGCGGCCTATCGACGGGTAGCCTCTCAAGGGGAAGTCTCTGAAGAGGTAGCCTCTCGACGGGGAGCTTCTCGATGGGCAGTCTCTCAAGAGGTAGTCTCTCGACGGACTTCTTCTCAACGGGCAGTCTGTCAAAAGACAGCCTCTCAAAAGACTTCCTCTCGACGGGCCTCCTCTCAGGCAGCCTCTCGATAGACTGCCTCTCGCTGGACTGTCTCTCAAAGGACTGTCTCTCAAAGGTCTGCCTCTCGATGGGCTTCCTCTCGGGCAGCCTCTCGCTGGAATGCCTCTCAAAAGACTGCCTCTCGATGGGCTTCCTCTCAGGCAGCCTCTCGCTAGACTGCCTCTGCAAGGGCAGCCTCTCGATGGGTAGCCTCTCGATGGGCAGTCTCTCGATGGGCAGTCTCTCGATGGGCAGTCTCTCGATGGGTTGTCTCTCCAAGGGCTGTCTTTCGATGGGCTGCCTGTCGGAGACCTGCCTCTCGACGACCTGTCTCTCGGAGACCTGCCTCTCGGAGACCTGCCTCTCGACGACTTGCCTCTCGACAACCTGCCTATCCCCGCTAAAGGTTCTTGCGCGAGTGGCGGTGGTCACGTTGTCGGACTTGCTGGGGTAAGAGTCGTGGTCGTCCGATGCCACACTGGTTGCGTTGGTAATAGTGGAGTGGGAGTCGAAGCTGTACTTGGACTCGGTGTCCGAGTCGTTGGACTCGTCGGCGGAGGGGTAAGTCGTAGTCTCCGCGTTGGAACGCCGCCACGGCCTGTCGAGCTCCGGGCGAGAGCGGAAGCGCAGGGCGGGAGGCTTGAACAGCAGGGGCTTGCCGTTGGCCTTGCGCCTCCAGCTTCCGGAGGAGGCGACGCTCAGCTCGGAGGTGTTGTCTGTCGGTCGGTGGTCAACGGGGGCGAGGGATATCTCGGAGACGTTGGCGTTGGTGAGGTCGAGCCTCTCGAGAGGCATGCTCTCCGGGATAGAGACGGAGGGCCGCCGGCGCAAGAAGCGGCCGCGGCCCTTGACGGGCGCGGCATCACGAGTTGGAGCCATCTGTTGGGTGCAAGATGGATGGATGAGATGATGAGTGGATATGTTTTCGTGGGGGATGAGAGGAGCAGGAAAGCTCTGAGATAAGGCAAGAGGTGGGTTTCTTTTTTGTTTGGTTTTCTCAAGTTATGTGCCAAGCTGGACGTCTGATCTGGGGCTGGTGAACTCTGCGGGTGACATTGAAAGTGTGTTGGTAAGTTGCTAAGGGGTAAAGTTGCATATCGGGTCTGCTCGGATCTACTATCAAACGGAATGATGAGATCGGATGGGAGTCTGGATGCAGGAGGCAAAGTGGTTTTGTCGATGGATCCAGAAGTGGTGTTGTGGGAGGGAAAGAAAAGGGGAGGGAGTGGTAGTCGAGAGGCATACAACAAGACGAGACGGCATCAGCCCAACCGGCAGAATATTCGACACTGCCCGCCTTCGTCCGTGGCCAACCCACCCCGGCGCGCTTAACCCCCCCGGCCCATAGGGCACATACGTCGAGCAACTCGGGAGGTTCGAGACACGGCACGGTCGAGCCCTCGTCAACCCGGAGGGGCGTGGGAGGGTGAGGCGTGGATTCAAGGCGGGCCCAAGAGAACAAGCAGTCTGGAGACGGTTTGGCGGGAAAGCCCAGCGTACATCCGGCACGCGTCCAAGTCGCAAACACAACGTCGTCACTCCATAGCCCCTCGGGCGTGAATAACCGGGCTGATTGGGCGATGCCGCCATCAGGAGGAGCACCCGATGCTTTCCAAGGTCCGTCGACC
Source organism: Colletotrichum brevisporum (assembly GCA_030770045.1). NCBI lineage: Eukaryota > Fungi > Ascomycota > Sordariomycetes > Glomerellales > Glomerellaceae > Colletotrichum > Colletotrichum brevisporum. The sequence goes on along the minus strand of JAUGSI010000001.1, from coordinate 7,689,726 downwards.
CTGTCTAGGGTCGCCCCCATGGATCCTCCATGTCCTTTGGGCCCCAGTCCGGTACCCATCCTCACATCCCGCCTTGCCGGGGCCCAAAGTGCGGGAGACAAGGGTGGGCGTCACCCGAGGATTTGGAGTAGTTTGTATGGGCATCCAACGACCTCGAGTGGCAAAGGGGAACATGTGTAAGTCTCCTGTTGATGGACCGGTCCCGGGAGTCTGGGCGCAGTCTCTTGCCTCCGTGCTTACGTGCTCTTTGACCGGGCAGTCCTATTCTGTGTTCTCCCGTGCTTGTGTGATTCTATTTTGCTTTACTTTGCTGCGTTTGCTTCTTCTTCTCGAGAGAATGTGATAGTATCAATCATGAACGAACTTGCTGTTGCTTGCTCCGTCGAGGGCCAAACGTGCAGAAAGCCCTATTTTACAGGGGGTTGAAAGGTCCACCAGCCTAGCAAAAGGAACCTATCGCGAAAAGCAAACGGGTCGCAGAGGGCCAAGACGCAATGAGATGAGTCAGGCATTCCTCAAAGTACATAGACCAGGCCTCGCGGCCAGTCGATTTCGCAGGGCAAACGGGCGGAAATGAAATTCGGTTGGCCTCGTTTCTATTTTTCGAACCGGTTTTTTGTGCGCGTGCTGTGGGTTGGGCATCGCTGGTGTCTCTGACTTGGGGATAGTTGGGACGCAACAGACATGGATGCGACGCATCTTCACTGCAACCAGCCATGCAAGTTCCCGGAGGCTGCAGGCAGGGGTGCGTGTGTGTGCCTGTGGCCCTGTGCCTCTCGACTTGTTGGACGTGGTGATCGCTTATTCGTCTGCTCTGCGGGCCGAGCCTCGTCGTTGAGGTTCTCCTACCCTACTGAGGCCTCGAGGTGTGTGTGATGAGGTCGAGATGAAGGGAAATGGAAGTCCAGGCTCTCCGAGTCTTTCACCCGCGTGTCGAATCGGATCAATACTGTGGCAGCCCAGCTTGTCGCCCGTCCCGAGTGTCATTGCTAATATAGCATCCGTCAATGCCATCCCGTCCCGTCTAGATGCTGCTGATGGCTCACTGTCGTCTGACTGTGTGCTGATGAGATTAATCCTATCCGTCGTGGCTGGCTTGGGTCGAATCAACCCCTGCCAAGAAAGGCTAACGGCTAGACTCAACTGTGACGCTTCTCAAGTGGCAGTATCCGTATCCGTATCAAAATATCAAAAAAAAATCGCAGGTCCCTTTGCCTTCGTCCATCTCCAGAAAGAGCCCGCTTGCTCGCAGGGAAGAGTCGGAGAACCCTTGAGGGTGGTTGGGGGTGGTGGGGGCTGCTGGTTCCAGTTGCTGTTCACGCATAACCCTGCGCATCCCTGACGATAGCAGGGAAGCACCATTCCCGCCCTCGCGGGATTCAACGACATGCTTTTGGTGCGCATCCGTAGGTAATCAAGGTTTGGTTGTCAGGCCACCGGCCGCGGATTCTCATCTAGAACGTGCTCTCTCCTTCAACTCCTTGCATCGTGTGCCCCGTTCATTCGGCTCCAAATCCAGAAGGTCTATCCGAACAGCGGCCTAGGTAGGGTCAGGCAGCGGCAGCTGAGTATAGTCTGCGCGTTGCCAGGCACATCCAGGCGGCCGAGCCTCAACCCTCTCATCCGTCAGCTCGCGCAGAACGAACAGAACTGGCTGCATGGAGGCGGACGTCGCCTCACCTGAGACTTGGTAAGGAATGTTTGCTGCGGCTGTCGTGGCAGAACGGCCAGGAAGAGACGCGCAACGCCTGCGGCGGCCCCCTCTTCGCGCCCTCATCCACTCAAATTCAAGGCTGTCGAGCGGTGTTGCTGCGTGACAAGCCGTAGGCTGCGTGCATGCATGCAGGGAGAGATTGTGCCTCCATGCTCGGTGACGTACCGAAAGCACTTCTCCGGACTCTTTTGCCCTAGCAACTAACGCAGATTCCAATTTAATAAACCGTCGCTGACGAGCAATTGATCGTTCGGTTTTGTTTTCTTCATGTGTCCTTAAGGTATACCAAATCCAACTCCAAGTTGACAACTAGCCGCATGAACGATGTTTGTGTGATCGGGTAGTAACGTGAGCCCATGTTTATGTCTCGTGATGTGTGCTCAAACAACCAAATACCTAATCTTACGTACATACTGACTGTAACATCGCCAGCTGGTTAGCAGTGCTCTCACTCATCGATAGGCACTGAAAAGCAATGTGGAACGGATAACCAAACGGATGAAAGGGCCGTTTCAAAACTCAACTCGGAAGGGAAACTCATTGATGAAGAGTCAAGTACGACAAGACCGGATACACAGCTTCACAGAGGTCAGTCTGTATCAGCCAGTTTGATCCAGAGTCTGCGCCAAGTCTGTGGGGTATGTCTGTTTGACTTTCTTCTCCCCGCATTGTCTTTTGTTGAGAGAAGAGTCCAGAGCAGTTATTTCGTCCGAGATTGATACGTACGTCTGCATTATGCGGCATAGTTGTCCCAGTCTCATTCGCAAAGTTGCTCTTCAACTCAACTAAGCAGTGGAACAACTTCCAATGCCTCCCTGGGTTGAAGCCTCACGCAATACTGCATGCATCCATGGTGAGAACACCTTCATGCCGGGGGCGGAGGTAACGGTCGCAATTGCTATGGGGCCCTTTCTGATGGGAACAGCCTCGCGGGAACCTCAGAATGAGGCCTCCGCGCCATCGTGCTGATACAGGAACACCTCAGCGCGCTGAGCCGAAAGACGCGCTGCTTGAACGACACAGAACTCCATCAACACCCCCTGACATATGTACGTGAGTCGCCTGGTCTAGATATTCCTCTGGAGATCAAAACAAAGACCGTGCCGCCGTACGTGGCAAGAATATCTGGAGCACAGTTCGGGTCCTTGAGGGGTCTGATGTACTCGCAAACTCTCCGCCCCGCGTCGACGGCCTCCTATTGGGCTCGATGCATGTCCACGTACGGTGTTTGTGATTCGAGACCCAGAGCCGATGGCAGCAGCAAATCAGCCACGATTCCGCCGGTGTATGGGTCTCTGTGATGGATCTGAAGAGGGGCGACTCCACCGGCCGACGTCGAAATGCACGCTTGCAGCACTTGACTCGGGATTGGTGGACTGTTTGGCGACGGACTATCAACCCCGCATGATCTCCGTTCGTGATTGTTGAATAATGAGCGCATGAATTCTGTTGCCGACGGAGGCGACCGAGCGCTGATGTCTGCGGCATGTTTTCCATCGAGCGTGGACGCAAGGCCGGAAACATACAGTTGACATGGAGACATCTAGGGACTGTGTGTTGTTCAGGGACAGGCATTTTCCAGGAAGCCGAGCACCACAGCTCTTTTCTTACCAGTCTGAGTGTAATACTGCAATGATGGGTTTGGCTCAAACTGAACTCATGAAGATTCAATTTTCTGAGGCGTATCATCATAGTCAACACTGTATCCAGGAAACTCCGTGTTCAGGCTTCTGCTGGAGAACATGCAAGCCAGATCGCTGCCGTGGTTAGTGAGAGTAAAAGATAAGGTACCATCAGGTTCCCAGAGTAACATTAGCAGGAAGCTAGGATCATATTATCAGAGATCATCACCACAAAGATGGTCAAAGCAGCTGAGTGAGCATTCAACGGGACATAATATTAGACCTAGAGACAAGACATTCCAAGGGTATTGATCATAATGAATCATTCTTAGAGACATCATACACAAAGGAGACAAACATCCATAACGCTTTTACAATCCGTAATTCAACCCAATAAAAGACAAAGAAAATCATTCAACATGTTCGTTTACGTTTACTCCTCATCGCTCTCGGAGCTAGTATCGTCATCATCGTCCTCCTCGTCATCATCTAGCAGACGTTAGTCACTGGCCACAGCTTCGATAAAGAGGAATGAGCTTACCATCAGCGGGGGTCTTGTTCTCAACAACGCGGTCGGCCTTGGCGCGAGCCTGCTTGTAGTGGACGGGGTCGCCCTTGAGGTCCTCGCCCTCGACGGCGGCGCCGTCGTCCTGGAGGTACTCCTTGAGGTCAGCGAAGAGGTCCTCGCCGAAGGCGCCGGACTTCTTGGCGCGGGTAAGGAGCTGGCCGACAACGCCGGAGCCAACCTTGGCCGGGGTGTTGAGGATCTTCTCGAGAGCCTCACGGTGGCCGAAGCCGCAGCGGGCGTGGAAGTCCTCGGCCGCGGCGCCCTCGGCGCTGCTGTCCCGCAGGCGCAGGCCGGGGGCCTGGTAGCGGCGGATGCGGACCTCGCCGTAGGCCTTCGCGAGCTCGACGGCGCTGACCTTGATCTTGGCGGGCTCCGGGGCAGGCCAGAGGCGAGCCTTGGTGAGACCCATGATGGCAGAACCGAGCAGCAGCTGCTCGCAGTCCTCGACGGTGCCGTCATCGGTGCCAGCGTGGCAGTAGCGGATCTCCTCGCCGGGGTAGCAGGACGGGTTGAGCAGGCGGTGGACGGGGTTGCTGACGGCCTTGATGATGCGGTCGATGGCCTCGGCGCGGGTGGCGGCGAGCATGGCGATGACCTCGTCCGAGATGGGTTGGTCCTTCCAGGGGCGGCCCCTCGAGTCGAGCAGGGTGCCGTCGGTCGCGACGCGGGACTTGTAGGCGGCCTTGGAGAGCACGCGGCTGAACCAGCGGGCCTCACCGAAGACCCAGCTGAGGACGAGCGTCTTGTCCTCGTCGTTGCGGGCGCCGGCCATGAGGACGTGGCGGTTCAGGGCAACGACCCACTCCTTCATGAAAGGGACCAGCAGGTGGGTGGCGGCGTACTTGTCGGCGGCGAGGGCGAGGTCGTAGAGCACGTCGACGTTGGGTCTCGTGGGCAGCTCGTGGAACTTGAAGTGGGCGATGGAGAAGAGGACGTCGAGGCCGCCGGCCGTGTCGGCGGGGGACTTGAGCTCGAGGACGCCGGGGACGTCACCCTTGGCGAGCAGGTCCCTGAAGACGCGGGAGGCGGTGGCAAGGGCAGCGGCACGGACCGAGTACACGGCGAGGGTGCCGTCGGCCTCGCGGACCTTGACGTGGAGGTCGGCGTCCTCGTGGTAGGAGACGCGTTTGGCGGCCTCAGGGGTCGGGACGCGGGCAGGGACGATGGCGACGCGGGTGGCGAGCTGGGCACCCTGGGTGTGCTGACCCTCGGTCTCGTTCTTATCTTCATCCTCGTCCTCGTCCTCGGAGGAAGACTCCTCGTCGTCGGCAGCAGTCGTCTCGACGGTGCTCACGGCCTTCGCCGGCTCAGGAGCAGGGGCGGGAGCGCCTGCGGGCTCGGCTCCGTTGGTCACGGGGGCACCAGCCGAAGCCTTGCTCTCCTCCTTCTCCTCCACCAGGGCGGGGGCGGTCTCCTTCTCGCCGTTGACGGGCTCCTTGTTGTCGAGGAAGGGCTTCTCCCGGCCAGGCATGGCGGTCATGGGTCTCTTGGTCTCGGCGTCGGCATCGGCGGCCTGGGCCAGGGACGGGATGCTCCGGGAGGAGTCGGATCGCTTGAAGTAGCCATCCTTGACGGGGCCGAAGGTCGGGGTCGGGGGCGTGGAAGTAGCGTTCTCGGTCGTGGCCTTGGTGGTAGCGGCTCTGTTATCTCAAGTTAGATCCTGTGCGAGCTATTTCCATGCTTGGTACGACAACCGTAATAACTTGGGGCGGCTCAAGTTCCTCGTGAAAGGGCTAACGGGGATGCAGAATGGCATAGGCATGGAGAAAGAGGGCATGACAAAGGGAGGCTACCGAAGGGATGACACTCGTGCTGGGACCGAGGGGGCGCGCGGTGGCAACGGTCTTTTAGGGTGTCTCAGGATAGGAGTGACGGATCGCCCTCCTTGAGGGCGTCTCACGTCCGTGGAGGCATCACCATGGTGTCTGGACCAGTCACAATGGTGGCCGAAGTAGTCGGGGGCGTCGTCACCACCGTCGGGCGGTGTTGGCGGACTAACACCCGTGTAAGAGAGGGAAGCTGATTGGAGGCGTGGGCGACATTGGGCTTCGATGGTGGCGACGTTTGAGAGTATGCATGTGATGGATGATGTGTACGGACATGACAGATAGGACAGAGTCATAGACAGAGAGAGGGGAGAGAGACACGTCCAACATGCAGGGCCTGACAACTCGACAGACCCGGAGACGAGTTACACGTTCATTGGCTGTTGGGGGAGAAAGCAAGGCAAAGCGCGATTGCAAAACACGGAAAGCAGATCGAATGAGGCAAAACACGTCTGGTGGTGGACACTGTCAAGAGCCGCGGCGCCCGCCCGCCCCGTCCGTCAGGCCGTTGCAGCCCGGGACGGGGATGGGTGAAGCGGAGTCGGACCCAAGGGTCCATCGCAGCCCGCATTGAGGCCGGGGGTAGCGAGCAATGCTGGCAGGGGTCCGGAGACGAGTCGAAGAGCGGTGAAGAAAGAAGAGGAGAAGAGATGTCGTTCGTGGCCGGGACAACTCGATGGAGTCGCCAGAATGGGGAAAAACAAAACAAAAGAGAAGAAACCAATCCGAACATTGAGATCGAAAGACGCTTACCTCTTGAATCTGTTGTTCAGGAACAGAAAGCCGCTTCCGGACTTGCGGCGCTCGTTGTCCTGGACGGACGCGGATCTCCTAGTGTCGAAAATCGCTGGAGACATGTTGACTGGGGGTATCGACGGCCGTAAATAAAACAAGCAGAAACAAAAAATAAGACAGACAAAAACCGGACGACGCCTGATATAAACGGAGGAGGAGAGCAACTGTCTCGAGGGTTGGGTATCAAGACCGGCAGATATATGGCGGACAGACAGGAAAGTAGAGGGAGGAAAAGAGCAAATAAAATGCCTAGGACCGGACGGTCGACTATTATATGTCGTCGAAAGTTCAGCCCGAACCAGTCTGAATCCTGATAGTACCCACCGCTTGACAATCAATATTGCCCGTGTTCGCGACCAAAGTCTTGCATGGTCGACGAGGACATGGAGTCGCCGAGGATTCGGCCCACCATTGAATGGCTGGCCAACAACAGCCTGGTCGATCCAAGTCCAAGATAGAACTAACAGGACAGGGAAAAAAAATTGAAAATAAAGATAAAAAAGGGTCTTGGAGGGGTGGATTGGGCAGCAAATGGCGAAAACCACCAGCCGCTCGTGGCCGTAGTCGACGGTCGGAGGTTGTAGCCGCGGGCTACTCACACCGCTCGGGGGTCTTTGGACGCGTCAAGGCTCTATGCCTTTCACGACTTTTTCTCTCTCTTCCTCTCTTCTCGAGAACCCCTGCTCGAACTATGGTCCCCGGGAGCTCGGAACTCATGCAGAATTCTTCGCCAGAGGCCCACCAACGGTGACATTTTAGCGCAGTTCGCGTTGGACCAGGGTCAGGATGGGATGACATGGATGTCATATCTTTCGCTCTGCAGTCTGTCTCTCTACAGATTCGGCGATCGCATCCACCGCCCTTTCGCCGCGACGTCTTGGCTGCGTGAAACATTGACGACGAGCCTGTTCGCCTCCTTCTCGCGATGGCCGTCAAGGGGAAAAGATACGCCTTCTAAGTTCTGTTTCCAAGGCGGCCGTTTATCGCCCCTCTTCAGGTGAGGTTGAGCACGCTATCGAGTGGGGAGGGGTGATGGTTTCTTGCACACCGCATTGCACATTGCTCACAAACATGAGGCCATGTTGCGTCCGGCGCGACAAGTTGCCGCGGTAGTCGGGAGTCCAGGCGATGGATGGGTGGTTGGTTGGATGAAAGTAAAAGTTTTCGCTCGCCTTGCAGAATGCAAGATGGGTATGCAAGATCGGTCTCTGGCCGAACCTTGAGTCGCGCAACCGGTCACGTTGAATGGGCGCGATGAGATGGCATCTGTCGACACCATCCAGCCTGAGTTGAAGATGTCGAGATGTTGAAGCCAGATACTACTGGATTCATGGATCTGCCTAGTTTGCGGAGTTCACGCGTCCACATTTTTGATCCTTCTTACCCTGGTTCGGCTCAATTGCACATCCCGACGATCTTGGACACAATTCATTCACATCCTCAGCACAATCAAGACCCTGCATAGTTGGCGCGCGAAGGGATCCACATCAATGATTGTGCATTATGTTCAAGAGAAAAATAACAGGCATAACTTCGTCCCGGCAACGCGAGAACAGAACACGCTGGTATCGCGACAGTGCCAACCCAAACTCCGGAAAACACCCAAGCCAGTATCGAATACGTAACACAGATCCGAGGATGACAACTGGCCAACGCTCTTCAATCCATCCTTTTATCCCTACTACTCCCCAATGACGACGCCGTTGGGCAGCTTCATGCCTATTGGCAGGCCCTTGGTGAACTTTTGCGTGAAAGGAGTCCCAGCGCGTTGGGCGAGCGCCTCCTCTACGTCCTTGTACATGTCGTACCTAGAATCTGTCAGCTTTGCTCTCATGAATTTTGTTTCAAAAGTGGCTGAGCAGTCACTTACGCGTTCATCTCCTCAATGGTGAGCTTCTTCTTCTCGTCCTCGACCTTGTAGGTACTGCAGCTGTCGGCGTTGCTCGAGAAGCCTGCGGGCGCATCACATCAGCAAAACCACTCGACGTCTCGACGACGACGACATGAACTCACCAATTCTCTCGTTGATGTTGTACGCCGCCTTGGCCGCTGCCTGCTGAACCCTCGTGGCTCGGGGCAGACGGACATCGTTGTAGACGGCCAGCGTCTCCTCGACGTTTCCGTTGAAGTACTTGGGGCGGAAGAGGATGCCAAGGGCGGCGGCGTCCTCGATGGCCATGCACGCGCCTTGGCTCTGGTGCGGCATCATCTGCACATCTCTCGTCAGTGGCACCATTCACAGACAGCAGTGATCGCGGGCATTATCACTTACAGGGTGTCCCGCATCACCCAGCAGGCAGACCATGCCCTTGCTAATGTAGGGGTAGGGGTCGCTGTCACCATCGGTTAGCATCATGGCCCGCACACACGTAAGAGCTAACATACTGCATCCACAGACGCCACGGCTGGATGTCCATGCCGATGGCGAGGTGCGAGCGGACCTGGGCGTCCAACTCCGGGTAGGGCGCGAGCAGCTCCTCGACGGGACGGTCCTCGACGCCCCAAGCCTGGTTGGTGTAATCGCCCTTCTCGCGGGGGAAGAAGCAGTAGTACGACAGCAGCTTGCCGCCGTTGCAGGGCGAGAGGACGATCTTGTCCCACTTGCCCTCCTGGCCGCCCCAGTACTCGAGCGCGCTGTCCTGGGAGTAGTCGACGAGGCCGGCCTTGACGGCGTCCTCGGTGAGGACGTTGGCGTGCAGGCAGCTCGAATCGGCGGGCCGCTTCTCCGGGCGGACGCCGATGAGGCCCCGCACCGCACTTCCGATGCCGTCGGCGCCGATGACGAGGTCGTGCGTTGCCGAGACGCCGTTCTCGAACTCGATCTTTCCCGTCCCGAGGTCGATGCTCTTGCACTAGGGTGAATGTCAGCAGGGTCGTCATCAGAGTCTGCTTTCAATGCCGTCTCACCTTGTGGTTCACAAACAGCTTGGCGGGCGTCCCCTCGCCAGCCTCCTCGAGGGCGCAATCCTTGAGCATGGAGTGCATGTACTGGCGATGGAACATGTTGTAGACGTATCCCCAGCGCTCCTCATAGTCGTCGAGGTCGTAGACGCTCACGGGCTCGCCCGTCTTCCAGTCGCGGTTGATGAGCTTCTTGAGGACGACGGGGTCGCCCTTGGCGACGTCGACGCCCCATTCGTGCAGCCAGCGGGTACCGTTGGCGGCGCAGGATACGGAGGCCCCGACCTCGCCGACGAAGTCGTTGCGCTCGTAGATGGACACGTCGTGGCCGGCGCGGCGCAGGGCGATGGCGACGCTCATGCCGCCGATGCCTCCGCCCACCACGCCGACGTTCAGCTTCCTCCAACCTCCTCCGACAGGCATGGATCCCATGATGGCGAATGTATCGAGTGGTTATCGGTGTCGGGAGGCTGTGTGGTGATGTGATACGGTAGTATGAGACAAAGGACGGCTTGTTGGCGTTGTCAACCAAGTAAAGGTATCAAAGAAACATGAAACACACGGTGATGATCAAGAGACTTGAAGCGAGCTCACGAGGAGACATATGTACTTGGGGAAGCTCGGCATCATCATTGGGGTAAGACACACACTTGTAGCCATTACGTTAAGCGCAAGACCAAACCCCAAGAGCCCAAGCATCACCGCACCATCTCATCTTCCTCGCCGCATCCGTGCGTCACACCCGGCTTTTCGCGGTCGTCGATAACGGTCTTGGATAAGAGATAGATACCCTTTCCCCGTACGAAATGCCTCACAAACGCGGCTCAATAGGCGGGTAAGGGACACAGAGATGGGCCGGCGGTGCTATTGCCGCCTCATCCCATCTCTTCAGCCCCGATAACCCACATGAGCTCCTCCCATGCCGCAAACGGGGCATTCATCGAGATGGGAACTCCCCCCATTGCTGGTCCAATGGCTAGCGGGCGCGTTATCACCTGCGAAAACCCCCCGGGGGCCGGGTCTCGGTACGCATCCGATATCTCTATCCGTCCGTTTAGGTAGGTAAAGAGAAACTATTCTCTATCTGTATCGCTATCTACTATCTATGTATCAGTGATGCGAGGTGTGCGGCCCGCAAACAGGTCGGGTGCAATTGCCGCAATCGCGCTGGATCTCCCTCCCTTCTTCCGCGATTCCGCGCACACAGTGCATCCGAACAGTATTCCCGAAGACCATCTGACAGCCGCGTGTTTAAAACACCAGCCCGTGGAAGTCTAAAGGGACCGTCGAACTGGCCGTCGTCCTAACGCAAGTGCTCATGTGGCCTACGTAAAGCCGCCAGAAAGCGATTGGATGTCATGCAGGTTGGGGAAACCCTGTCACTCTCCGCGTCGCGTCCCCCCAGAACAGCGGGCAGTCGGCCGTGGCACGGTGAATGGGCGATCGCGCCCCCCCCCCTCGACCAACCATTTAGCGGGACGAACACAGTTTCCGTGGAATGCTGCCGTGTCTTGGCCGTTGGTCAAACACTCTGTGAAGCTTGCCACGAGGGAGGGCGCCCAAGGTAACCAGCAAGATGGTAAGCACACACACGCACGAGTCGACCCGCGTGTTCTGGTATTCCCAGTGTGAAACTCGATCCTGCCGGCTGTTCCATATCCAACGACTCAGCCTACACGGACTTGATTGACTCGGAATGGCTTGCGTCTGTGGCGCAAAGTCAAGGAAAAGGGTTGAACGTCATTGGCAGTGGCGCCTACGAGTAAGCCTTCCGTCCACGATTTCCTTTTCAAGCCTCAGTGCCTCGAGAATAAAGTCATATGTCTATGTTGAAATCTAACGGTTAACCCGGCTTAGTACAAGACAGGTAATATCGTAGGATAGAGCATCAGGCTTATGTACGCCATCGCAGATTGCCATATGGTAATGCAGAAGACAAGCACAGCAAGTTGATTCACCCAAGCAAACGGGCACATGTCAGCACAGATGAGAGAGCCGGGGAGGGAATAAGCTTCAACTAGTCAGTGGGGTCAACCGTATAAAGTTCCGTCGGTTGCTTCCCGTCAGCCTCTTCAACCGCATCCTAGGCTTAGCCACAGGTTGAATTGTGGACAGTGACAGCACAACGAGACTCCTATCAGCCCTAGGCCCCTGATTAACCTCAACAAATGGTTCATCAACCAGAATAGAGTGCAGCCAACGGTTGAAGCTGCGAGCAACACATGGAACAACGTTAAGAATAAGCTAGTCCCACCAGTCTGTTCCCTCACTTTGGAGACGGGCAGAAACCCTACCAGGTTAAGGGCTGGCTCCCACATGCTCAAGACCAGGCCGCAGCTGTTGGCCCCTCTCTCCCTCTCTCATTGGCTTTCGACAAGCTTCAGCTTCTGGGATTCTCAGGTCCCTCTCAGCTCTGTTGTAATCCAGAAGCAGAGCTGTTGAGGTATGTCGCCCCTGTCAACCCGACTATCAAGTCCCTTTCCCCAATGTCTTTTAACTGCTCATCCTCCAGTGTCTGGAGACTAGTGGTGAGGTATCAAACGGGTTTCCCAGCAAAATTGTTGCTCGCCAAATTTGACGGCAAATGCAATAGGATAAGCGTTGTTGGCGCCGGCCTCAGCCCCAAGACAGCGATGGTCCCTTCACCACCCATTGAGCAAGTGTTTATGTATCGCCGGTTGGCAACGCCCCGACATGTACAAGAAAGCCGTCACCCTTCGCAGCAAATCTTCTAACAAGACCCATCTGGTCGTCATGCTCGCTATCCAACTCCCCACATGTCGTCGAAGAACACCTTTCACATGCCCCAAGTCTGGGGGTCTATCCACCCCTCACCAAGTCTTGGTATAAAACTCGCGCTTTGTTGTCACGGAAGCAACAATACTCCAACATCTAAATGCTCCCTCGAGTGCTTCTCTCGACAGTCCGGATGTATCCTCCATTCCCTTGGCGTCTTATAACCACACCCGCCTTTTGCCGAGCTCAAGACGAGGCCAAGACCCAGCCCTACCCTAATTCTTGGCGATGATGCTCTGTCGGTTGCTGCAAATGCAGGGTCTCTTGGCAAACATCCACACAGGAATCCCACGGCGGCATGTAGCACTCAGTCGTCAACAAGTGGGATGAACATATCTTGGCTGTAGGCAGACCTGCAGGTCAAGATCCCCAAATAATGTCACAGCATTCATACGAATTAAAAGCGTTGTGATCATATTCATTCATTTCATGACTTTCTGTCATCGATGCTGCTTGAGCATGTTCTAGCTTGGGTCACGATACCCGTCCGTGTTCCCAAAAACAAAAAACCACCCACCCCAAAACGCCTCGCAATGATGTAAAAACAACTTTTTCTCAGACAAGCCCACCTCGGACTCTTCTTAGTCCTGGCCGAACTGCGGGGTGTTGAGGGACATGGCCATCAGCAAGCCGCCGATGAGACCGGCACAGGGCAGAGTGATGAGCCAGCCCGAGAAGATGAAGGCGACCTGGCGCCAGTTGACGGCGCCGACGTCGAAGTTCATCAGGGCGACACCGATGACGGCACCGGTGAGGCACTGGGTGGTGCTGACGGGGAGACCGAGACGGCTGGCGAGGAGGACGGTGATGGCGGCACCAAGTTCCCTGGAAGGACGACAGTTAGCATATTGCATTTATATGACTCCAGGGCAAATTGGGATGGACCTACATGGAGAAACCGCGGGAGGGGGTGACGTGGGTGAGCTTGTTGCCCATGGCCTTGATGATGTGGTGTCCCATGAACCAGAAGCCGGCGCCGAGGAGGAAACCGGCGCAGACGAGGATCCAGATGGGGGTCGAGCCCTCCTCGCTGATGAGGCCCGTCATGTAGACCTGGTAGGCGGCGACCCAGGGGCCGACGGCGTTGGCGACGTCGTTGGAGCCGTGGGCGATGGACATCATCATGGCGCTGGCGACCTGGGCGTATGTGAGGAGGTGCTCGGCGCGGTTGTCGTAGCGCTTGGCCTTGCCGTGGACGCTGGCCAGCTGCTCGGAGGCGTGGCCAACGCAGTCGCGGGTGACGCCCTGGAGGAAGAAGTACTTGATGAAGCTCCAGATGCGGCGGGGGTTGTGGATGGGCAGGTGGGCGGTCGGGGCGAGGAAGCGCTCCTCGGGCTCCGGCTTGCGGTTCGCGGCCTGGGAGGGTGCCGGGGCGGAGGGAACGGTCTTGCCGCGCTCGACGTCCTCGAGGGAGAGGGGGTTGTGGTTGGGGGCGTCGGCGGAGGAGTTGTCGCCGCCGACGAGCTTCTCGCCCTTGTTGGCGGCCTGCTTCTCGACATCGGCGGTGGCGGAGGGCTGGTCAGCGGCGTCGACATGAACAGTGGCGTAGTAGTCGGTGACAACCTCGTTGCCCTTGGCGGGGAGGTAGATGGGGGGGTTCTCCATGTAGAGGAGGGGACCGAGGAAGATGTGGCGGAGGCGGATGCGGGGGTCCTCCTTGACGAGGCGGCGGTGGACGTAGGGGACGAAGAAGACGTAGGCGAGGAGGAGGGCACCGAAGAAGACGCCGAGGATGATGCCGCAGGCGGTGCCGGCGCCGAGCTCCTCGAGGGAGGGGGCACCGGGGGCCTCGACGGTGATGAAGAGAGCGAGGACGGAGGCGGTGAAGGCGAGGTAGAAGGGGATGGCCCTCATGGCCTTCTCGAAGGCGTTCTCGCGCTCGAGGACGGCGAACTTGAGGCTGCCGAAGATGAGGGCGGCGAAGCCGGCGGCGATGCAGGGGGCGACGCCCCAAGAGGCGGCGATCTGGGAGACGCTGCCGTCCTTCCAGGACCAGGAGACCTGAGCCTGGGCGGCGATACCGACACCGACAAGGGCGCCGACGATGGTCTGGGTCGTAGAGACGGGGTATCCGATCTTTGTGGCGAAGAGCAGCCAGAAGGCGCTGGCGAACTCGGCGCAGCCCATGGCGAGGATGAGAGTGGAGGGGGTCTGGCGGAAGCGGTTGAGGTCGATGATGTCGTTCTTGATGGTGCCGGTGACTTTGGAGCCGAGGACGACGGCGCCGAAGAACTCGGTCAGCATGGCGAGGAAGCCGACCTGGGGCATGGTGAGGGTGCGGGCGGCGACGGAGGTGGCGTAGGAGTTGGCGACATCGTTGGCGCCGTTGCCGAGGGACGAGCCGCAGAAGGCGATGGTGATCAGGGCGATGATCCAGTCATACTGCGCGAGGACAGCCATTGCGGCTGGGTTGGGGGTTGAGATGGAAAGAGAAGAAAGAAGCCTGGCTGTTGTGGTTGAGGGAGAGGTACGAGGAAGGCTTCACCACAGCAAAGAGGCAGGCAGCTGCTTGCTTCTTAGGGGGAGGATGAGATGAACTCGGGAGGGAAAGAGGATGAAAGGATAAGCTTGTCTTGTCGAGTCTCGGGAGTATCGAGGGCGAGGGAGAGAGTCCGGAGCGCCACGATCTTTATAAGAGGGCTACAGTACTCCGTGGAGTGTATAGGATGATGGACGAGGGCAACGGGGACGGGGACGGGGGGATGGATTTGACAATCCGGGAGTCTTTTTCTCCCATGTTCATGTTCATGGTATCTGTATACATGGCGGACGAGGAGGCAAGGTATCCAATGTACAGAGTTTGCCGCCTCGTTTCTGTATGTGATGGATGTACCTACGGATACCTGTCCGGGTGAGCCAAGCAGTACACATACCTGAGTATCCGTACTTCAAGAAAGTACAGAGTATCCGTATACTACCACCTACCTACAGGCCACCCTACCCTGTGTTGTATTGGTACGCGTGTGGATATGGATCCAGAACGGAGACCGAGTCTCGTCCTTTTCTCCATCCAACCCCACGGTGGGATGGACCGCGGAGCGTGTGGTGTTTGCCTCAGCTGTAGTGTACCACTACCAGCCCGGGGGTTTCGTTTGAGTTTGTGGTGGTTGTGGTGGTGAGAAAGAGGCGGAGTGGGAGTGGAAACAAAGTAAAGATAAAATAACGATAGACGACGTTAAATAACGATAAATAAAAACAAGAATCGTGGGTGGGATGTGGAGGTTTTGACGGATGCCCAGACGCAGCCAGCGCAGATTGGGCGAGACGGGTGGCACCAGGCGTTCTTGGCCTTCTTGGCTTTCAAGGTACCGACGAGGTCGACGACAGATCCGCCTGGGCACCTTTCAGCAGATTCTGGCCAGTCATGTTGTGCGCATCGAGCACGTTGTCGTTTGTGTCGTTCCCCTGAAGCTCTCGACACCCTCGACTCGACGTTGCCAATGTTCGCCAAGACGCGACATCTCGCGCTAGACACGCGCAGAACCTCTGCCATACAAGTCTTGCTGAGTGTCGCGTGTCCTCCTTCTCTTTTCCGCCGAGGGAAGAAGCAGTGAGAGGGAGAGGAGAGAGCACATGTGCCAATCGATTGGGCAGGAGGGCACGCGAGCCATTCCTGCTTTCCATCTTTCTCACTTTTTCTTTCCTTCTCTCACTCACAAGGTACCTAGGTATTCTCATCATCGGTGGTGCAGGTCATACTCACCAGCACCCACCTTCCGGGTTGCCCTTCTCATTGACCGAGACCATGCACTGCACACACGACCACCTACCGCATTCATCCGCTGGGGGAACGACGGGAACGAGCAAGGAAGTGACGCTGGACACCACCGTGCCACCCGAAAATTCTGTTTCTCAGGATGCTTGGCAGCCAAGACTCTTTCCGCCGAGGGTTAGCGACGTTCCCCTAGGTAGGTAGGTAGGTAGGTAGGTAGGTACGGATTGTGATACACAATTCGTGAGTCGATACTGCTGATCCGTCTCTGCTTTCGGCCACCGACGGATCAGCAGAGGCCAGAGACTCCTGGAAGTTGTAACCGTTGATACCAATGGACAGAGTACCTACCTAGCTGTTCGGGTACCTATAGCACCGTCGGTTGGATCCGCTTAACCACCAAAGCCCCCAACCACCACCACAAGTGGCGATGCGATGCAATGCTCGTGTCGCTGCCACCGCTGCTGCTGCTGCTGCTGCTGCTGCTGCTGCTGCTGCCGCTGCCCCTCATATCTCAGAAACACGCCGTGGTCGCCACATGTGATGCGTCCCATGTGATGCGACGACGACTGAGCTGTACACCTCAGTCTCTCATCCCGCCAAGACTGCGTGCGCCAAGCGTCACGTCGCCTCTGGATCAAAGTCGCACCGTCGCTGCGATTGACAGGCATCGCTGCTGACACAAGAGAGACACGGAGGTGGCTGAGATTGCTTCGTAATGGAGCCGCGAATCTTGTGATTGTGAACCGCTGGACGACGCGGGTGACCCTCACGGTGTCCGCCGACTTTGAGAGGGCTAGGTAGGACAGAGAGATCTAGAAGACGGAATTCCCTTGGCAACATGTTTCAATTTTTCATGAGCAAAATTTGCTTACAACAAGTTGATTGAATGATGGATAGAGTTTTTCCAATATTTCTCCCTCCCCCACTCAATTGACCCCCAACAGCACGACACCGCCCTCAACACGAACGCGGTGAACAGCCACGGCCGACACCAGCTGGCAACTGGCGCAATGTGAATTCATCGACACATAGTATCAAAACGCCAAGACAGCTCCCAGTGGGAACACCCGCGATCATCATCACCACCACCACCACCACCACCACCTCCGGCACCTCGCGGCTTGGGGGAATTACTCGACCGCAGATGAGACAACTTCAACCACTTGGCGTGGCCAAGGACACAATCCCGCCCCTCCGTGGCTAAAAATATGCGATCCTCTTCTGCAGTGCTGCACATCATCGCCACTCGCCTGTCCTCCCTCACTCTTGGCCTTCCACCACCATGCCAAGACCCCTCTCCTCCCGTCCAATCTCGACATGGGCCCGTCCGATGGCCACCGGCTCTTCCCCGGCGGTCTTGGAACTTTATGTCGATCAAGCTTGTTGAACAAACACGCCATGTCCTGTTTCAAGCACTCGTAGGCCCTGATGAAATCAAATCAGATCCCCCATCAACTCCCAAAGACTTGTTCTGTCCTCCTCTCAGGGGCGCCAAGAATCACCAGATGCGACCCAAGCCTCGCCGCTGCATCTCTCAAACGTCGAACCCAATGCTATACAATGTCGCAGTTGCGAGTATCACCCACGAACGAGTCATTCTGCCAACCAGTTCAGGAAGCTCTGGGTTGTTGTCGTCTTCCTCGACTTAATCAAAGTCCGACCCCATCTTGCCACGAGGACAACCCGATGGTCTTGGTACGCAACCGCCGGTGTCACTGAAACGGCCGCATCAGATGGCAGCTGCACCCTTCATGTCTCGAGTCCCCTGCCTGCCCGTACCACATCACCCATCATCCATGTAGCCCAGCTAGGCCCGGGAGCTTATTTAGACTCATCACGCTTGCGAAACTGCCGAGTCTACCCCGGAACTACTATCGGAATGTCGACACCTGACGCGGCAGAAGCGAAAATGCAGGAGATGGAGGCCCTTCGGAAACATGGGGTTCATGAGGGTCCGGGGATTCAGGAACATCACATCTACGTCTGGGGACAGTCTCACTGGCATACATTGATTGAGTTATTTTTAGGAGCTCAACTCGTCTTTATTCCAACTGCCAGCTGTACCTAGGTATCTCCAGCCGTACGCTGATAACAACTCAAGAAAGGCCACAAGCAGGCCAAACAGAAATGCGCTTGAAAGAGTCCATCCCATTCTCAGGTATGTAGCAAAACAATGATCCCAACGCCCATCTTATTTCGAAGTCTCCTTCCCGCTCTCCCAAAACTTCTTGTCGACCTTGTCGTCCCCCGCCTGGTGCGCCCTGTCGTGCTTCTTCTCAAACTCCTTGTTGTGCTCGTCCACCTCGCGCTTCTGCTCCTCCGTGAGGTTCTCGGCCTGCCCCCCGGGCACGCTGGCGTTCGAGATCTTGGGCTGCGGCGGGTGCGTCTTCCGCGCGTCCGCCGCGTCCCGCACGTCCGTCGACTCGAGGCCCGGCTTGTCGCTGAGCTGGCGCCGGGCGCTGACGGCGCTGACGGCGGGGGCGAGCGGCCGGGCGATAGACTGTCTTAGGAGCGAAGGGGCGAGAACCCTCTGTCGAGCTGCGAGGAAGGCCATTGTTGAGTGGGAAGCAGTGAGGTTTTATGTTCTTTTTCTTGGCCGTGATTTACCAGAATAGTGTTATTTTAGACTCTTCTTTTTGTGAGTATCGAAACAAAGTGTCGTGTCTTCGTGGGAAACATGGACAACCGCTTCTCCCACAGAACTCCGACCTGGGGATTGATAAATGATGGTGTTGAGGTCGGACAGCATGATGTCATCAAGCCACCCGCCATCTCGAGGTCACGGAAATGGCAGCGATCGCCGATGGTATCATTGGACCAAGCAACATTATCGCAGTGACATATGACGACCGAGCGCGTCACCCTTTGCTTATCAATGTGATAAGAATTTCAACATTCCAGGCTCATTCCTTTTCCCTTTGTCCGTCGCCCATAGTAGCGACACGAGGGAAGAAAGTCGACCATCGACTGAGTCTGAATTCTTACCCATCGACGATTCGACGCAACTAACCCCTTATCTGAGCTGAGCCCCTGAAACAAATCGCTTCAAAGCCTCGATCTCGTCCTTCCATCAGTAGCAAGCTTCACGTTCCCCAGGGCTCGATCGCCTTCCGAGCCCTCCATCAGCCTGTTCACCGGCGTCTGCCCCTCCTTCAGCGATCTCCAACGCCATGCCTTCACCGCCGGCCTGTCCAGACCCTTTCCTTCGATAATGTCGACCACCCACCTCCCAATCGTCGGGAGATACTTGAACGCGTGCCCGCTGCCGGCCGTGACGACCATCAAGCCCTCCGCCTGCGGCACCCTGTCGATGATGAAGTGATTGTCAAAAGAGTCGGTGTACCAACACAGCCGCGTCATCCACACGTCCACCCCGGCGAGCTCGGGCAGGTACTCGTCCGTGAAGCGGCGTATCACCTCAAGCGCCTTGGTTGGGACCGCGCGGATCTGCTCTTCCTCCGACCACCGCGTCACGGGCACGCTGCGCTCACGGCCGTCCGGCTGGATCCTTGGGTTGGTGTATTTGGTGCCGCGGTACCCGATCTTGAGCAGCCCATCCTCGTCGACAGGGAACCCGTACAGCCCGCCCTCGGCGCCGTCACCGATCTTGTACGACCAAGCGGGGAACCGAGACGGGGCGAAGCGTGGGCGGAGAGACTCGGGAATCTTGAAGAGCGCGACCGAGCCGGCCGTCGTCTCGGCGAAGCCGTCCAGCGCCGGCACCAGGCTGGGCGTCCACCCCCCGCAGGCGAGGATTGTGAGGGCCGCCTCGTGCGTCCGCCCGTCGGCGGTGCTCACGCCGGTTATCCTCCCACCCTGGCCTTGCGTCGTCGACACGATCTTGCCGGCTGTTGGGTCCAGGACGAGCCGAACACCCAGGCGCTTCGCCTTGTGGAGGGCGAAGCGGCATGCCTTGTGCGCCAGTGTGATCCCGCCCGTGGTGTCGAGGATGCCTAAGAGCTTTTTGGCAAAGGGCTGCATCATTGGCGCGAAGCCCTTCTTCTCGGCCACGCGCAGATGATCAGGCTCCATGTTGACGAGCTGCGTGTCTGCGTGGCCCGCCTTCTCCATGTTTTCGATCGTGGACCTCTCAAACTCGGGGAGAACATCCGCGTCGGTGCAGGATAGGTCGCCGTTGTTGACCCAAAGGGCGTCCGTGGACTTCATGCCCGGTGGCACGGCGGCGCCTCCGCGGCGGAGCTCCTCATTCCATGCGTTCCAACCGTCAATGGCTTCGAAGCTGAGGTCCTGGTATATGGCCTGGGGGCCGTACGCAGATCGAATGATCTTGTTGATATCTAGGCTGGAGGGTCAGCTAGAAGAGCTGGGGCTACGGCGCGGAACTTCAACTGACCGGCAGAAGCAGCATCGCAACCCTCAAGGTAAGAGTAAACGGTCGTTTCGTACGGTTGTTTGTCGAATAGGGTGACTCTAGTATACCCTCTCTCCGCCAGGTGAATTGCCGTGCTCAAGCCAAAGATTCCGGCACCGACGATGATGATCGGATCCTCTTTACCAAGAGGAGACGCGTCGGGGGCCATCTTGGGCTATCGAATCATAGTAAGTGATGCGGCAGTGTAGTAGCTCGAAGCCGAAGAGCCAGCTTTGCTTCCTAGATATACCCTCTATTCACAACGATGACTCCGACATTATATGAGACTCAGGATCTCGGTCTCTGGAAGGATGGGACGATCACGAGGGTTCTCGGCCGCATTGACCGAACCTATTACGCAACATGAACTCAAATTTGATATCAACAACACCGTCCCTCGCCCATGGACCGAAATCGCAAGCCGCGCATTCTCTCTCTGAATCATCACGTCCAATCGGGAGTATCAAACATCAGCGTCAAGACCGCGGAGAGTGTACCGGGTCGAACCGATGCACGATGCAGAAACCTTCTACTCCCATTGGATGGAACTGAAGATGCGGGGCTTTTGGTTTCCACAACGGCGCCGGAAGTAGAAATGCACGGAGCCCAATTGTCCAATCAGAGTTGCGCTTCGGGTCGACCCGAAGTCGACTTTTCCTTCTGACCATCATCGCCGGTTCTTGGACACTTCATCTACGGGTATGGGGAAGTGCATGATCTTTCAAGCGGAGCCAGTAGCCGATCCATGAGTCGAGCAGGTCATCTTCTCGGGAGGGCCCATGTCTTTCCTCGAGATATGCAGACGCCGTTCGCCATCGACCCTCTTCCCCGCGTCTTCTTCCCCAGCAACTCCTGAATGACAAGCTCTTATCTCTCTCAGAGTCCCCAACTTGCTCCCGCTCCGCTTGCTACAGATAATTCCATGGCATTGAACGACTGTCTCTTATCTTTCAAGGCTCCTTAGCTGAAGGCGGAAAACCGACGCCAAGCTAACGGGGTTCCCCTTCGATACTCCCATGCATCCAGCTGCGGATACATAAGTCGCCGGCCCCTTCCTCAGTCTTACGTTACTTGTGTCTCGCAGTCGATATCATCGTTCGACTTCTTGTCAAGATCACGCGAGTATTCTCGTCAACTTCTTTGCCAGTAACATGTCTTCCACCGACTATGATGATCCGGCATTGCCCCCGGCACCGTCCGACTTGAAGGTGGGAACCCTCTGTCTTTGTTGCCCCAGTCTCCACGCTCGAAGGAATTGCTCTCACAACTAACTCTCGAAATCAGAAGAAGACAGGTCGGATGAGATCATCCTGCAGCCGCAACCTTCGTCAGACCCCAATGATCCACTTGCAAGTCGCTTCAACCAGGCTCTCGGGACCACAAGCAACTAACAGTTGCGAAACAGAACTGGCCGAACCGGCTCAAGTACTGGAACTTTGGCCTCTCAGCTTCTACTCCCTGATGGTCTTTTCATTGCAAGTCTCTCCACATTTCCAAGTGATAAAGTCGCTTTCCCTAACTTGAGTCCCAGGATCGACGCCGCCACCCCGACCTGGGCACTGATGAACGAACAGCTGGGCTTCGGCTACGACACTCTCAACAACAGCTACGCGGCCGGCTGCGGTGCTCTCGCCATCGGCGCCTGCGTCCTGATACCCTTCGCCCTCAAGTACGGCCGGCGCCCCGTCTACATCTTCAGCACCGCCGTCCAGTTCGGCGTGTGCATCTGGTCCGCCCACCAGCAGACCGTGGCGGACCTGATGATGGTCAACATCCTGAGCTGCTTCGTGGGCGCCCTCTCCGAGGTGGTGGTGCAGATAACCGTCGCAGACGTCTTCTTCGTCAACCAGAGGGGCACCATGAACAGCCTGTTCTTCTGGTCGACCCGCATCGGCGCCTCGCTGACGCCCCTGGCAGCCGGATACGTCACCGTCTCTCAGGGCTGGCGCTGGGTCTGGTGGTGGATCGCCATCTTCTTTGGCGTCCTGCTGCTGCTCATGGTCTTCGGCTATGAGGAGACCAAGTTCCTTCCGCCGGCGATCGAGGGTGTTAGCCAGGGCGTCAGCCAGAGCGTCGTCGACAGAAAGTCTTCCCGAGACGACTGCAAGGATCCGGAGCGGGCGCGAACTGCAACAGGTCGTGATACCGATCGCAAGCTGACAGCACGCGTTATTGACCCTGCGATCCCGAGAAAGACATACAAGCAACGCCTGGCGCTCACCACGTCGTCTCCGGGCTCCCTCGGCTCCTTCTTCCGGCACTGCTACCAGCCGTTCCAGATCCTCTTTACCGTCCCGGGCGTCTTCTACATGTCTCTTGTCTACGGCGGCATGATGGTCTCGTCCAACGTCCTCGTCACGACCCTCTCCCGATGGATGGCCGAGGCGCCCTACAATTTCGACCCGGACCAGATCGGCCTCATGAGTCTCGCGCCATTCGCCGGATCGACCCTGGGCACGCTGCTCTGCGGCCCGCTAAGCGACTGGTGGATCCTCTACCTCTCCAGGCGGAAAGGGGGTGTCTACGAGCCCGAGATGCGGCTCTGGGTCATGGCCGCGTTCGCACCCTTCGTGCCGGTCGGTATGGTCCTGTTCGGGGTTGGCCTCGGGAGTGGCTGGCCGTGGCCCATCCTCGCGGTCGCATACGGGCTATGCAGCTTCGGCACCGCGCCGGCCGGGACCATATCGCTGACTTACATGACGGATGCATACACTGAGGTAAGAAAACTTATCAACCAGCCTGCCTACGCTGAAGCTCCAAACTGACATGAAATCCACTGCCAGATTGTTGGCGACGCCATGGTGGCCGTCACCTTCGTCCGAAACATATGCTCTCTCATGTTCATCTTCGCCCTGCCCGCGTGGATCGCGGCTTCGGGCGTGCGGAATGTCTACGTCGCGATCGGGGTCATCATGACCGCCATCCTCTTTGGCAGCGGTATCTTCATCGCCTTTGGAAAGCGCTTCCGCTTCCGCTTCCGTAAGAGGTACCGCTACTTTGCTGCGAGGCAATTCCAGCCCAGGACTGTATAATTGTGTTGTTTATGAAGATAGCTAAACTGTAGGAATAACCACATCAGCGTCAGCTACAGCTCTGGGTGGCTGACGGCTGTATAGCAAGGCACGGACTGTTACAGCCAGCCTTCTGATAGTGAGGTTTATATTAACAGAAGCTAAGGTTTGACGCTGATAACAGTACTACTAGTTACTAAAGGGATCCTAGGGCTTAAGGCACTTAAGTAATTAGTTTAAGTATCTAATAAAAGGGTTATAGTAGTTACTATTAAAGAGCTAAAAGTATTTAAAAATTAATATAAAGTTAATAACTAAAGAACTATAAAAAGGAAAACTTAAGAGTACTTAAGTCCTATTTATATATAAGTCCCGTTCTTTTATTTATACTATAATAAAGAGTATAATACTAGTTAAATAAGTACTTAATAATTACTAATAAGTACTTAATAACTACTATTAAATACTTAGTCTTAGTTATAAATACTTAGTTCTTTATTTTATTTTTATATAACTTATATTATAGTTCTTTTTTTCCCTAAAAAGTCTACTTATATTCTATATTAATTATATTTCTTATTTTTCTTTTAACTACTAATCCCCTATATATAAAACACTTATTAGTTTATAACTAATAAGTTATAATATTAAGTCTCTCCTTAAAAATCTTATTCTTAAGACCTAATATAAATAAGTTATAGTCCCTTAGTTAAAGGATTTATAAACCTACGTTTTAATTATTTAATACTAATATATTAAGTTATATATTAAAGTAAAAAGTATTTTCTTCCTTATATTATTATTATTATTACTTAAAAATTACTAAAAAGGGCTTTAAGGTTATACCTTACTCTCGTTATTGTACTAAGGGGTTTTATTATAAAATATTACTAGGTTCTTTAATTTATAGTAAGTATATTGTAGTAAGTAGTATATAAAAATCCTATAATATATTAAAGGATATAATTTATACTTATAAGTTAAGTATTTTTTTATTTAGTAATTTTATATATTAATTTTTCTTTAATTAAGTAATTTATAATAAAGTTTTATTATTTAAATAATAAAGAAAAGAAGTTTAAAGAGGTATTTTAAAAGTAAATAGAGGCTTTAAAAAGAGTATAAAATAATATAAATAAAGTTTTAGTTTATTTAAATTATATATAGTAGTAAAAGTAAATAGTATTTTAAAAGGGTTAGAATTTAATAGATATTATAGCTAAAGAGTCTATGAGTTCTTTTAAAGTTATTTAAAAAGCCTAATCTATTAGTACTTTTAGTGTAGTTAATTTCAATAAAGTATTAGTAAACTAAAATCCTAGTACCCCTAGTTTCTTACTAGGGGAAACTTCTAAAGCTACTTTAAAGAGTCCTTAACTTATTTTAAACTAAGTATTCCTAAATAAAGAAATATTTAATTCGTTTTTAAAGGTTTAATTAATTAAATTCTAGGTTATAGGTACATAATATATAACTTATTAACTAGTATTTTAATAACTAAAGTATATTACCTTTTCTACTATTATATTTAGTATTTTTATAGTTTATTTTATATATTTATAAAGTTTAATATAAGTTCTTAAGTATTATTTTTGTGACTGTAGTTTCTTTACTTAATAAAATATTAGAGTTTTATACTATTTTACTAATTAATATAGTTAATAATTCTTTTAACTTTATAGTTTTACTTAGGGTTAACTTTAATATAGTTAGTAGTATATAATCCTTATAGTACTAATTTAAAAAGTAAAATATAAAAAACTAAGTAAAATTTTATAGTATTTAGTAGTATAAGTTTAAAGTTAATTTTTAAAATTTTCTTAATAATCTTAAAGGGTCTAAGTTTTTTATAGTTTAACTTATTACTTAGTTGTTTAGTTTTAATATTTTATTATATAAAGTACGCACCATCTCCCTTTTTAAAGAATAGTCCCTTTATCCTTAAAGTATTAGTGTATTTACGTATATATTATTTAATAAATTCTAGATTGTTTTAAAGTTATTTATAGATTTTCTTAATTTAATTAATATAAGTAACTACTTTAACTACTATAGGTCCTACTTATAGTTTTTTATAAATAGTTAGTTTAAATTTATAATTAAAGTAAAAAAGTAAATATTATATACTTTTTCCTACTATACTATTATAGGTAAATTAGGCTATTAGTAATAAAGTAACCTAATCGTTCTACTAGTAATTAATATAGTATCTTAAATATATCTTAAAAATCTAATTAATTCTTTTTATTTATTTATTAGTCTAGGGGTAAAAAGTAGTAAATAGTTGTAGTTTAGATTTAAACTATAAAATTAAAAATTTCTAAAACTTTAAAGTAAACTATATTCCTCTATTAAATACAATATCTTTTAATAAACTATACTAACTAAAAATATACTTATTAAAAGTATATACAAACTTTTCTACTATACTTACTTTAATTTATAAAATAAAATAAGTATATTTAGTAAGTTAGTCTATAATAACTAAAATACTATTAAACTATTTTCTAATAAATAGTTTTTTTAATTATAGTAGTTTAATAATAAAATCAAGGGAAATTAATTACTATACTTTATTAAGTACTAAAAAAGGTTATATTTTTTTATATAGTTTATAGTATCTTAACTTACTTTTATTATAAACTTTATAATTCTTAATAACTCTAGCTACTTATTCCTTAATAACTCTATTACTAAAATATTATTAAATATATTTCTATATTTTAGTAACTCCTTAGTATCTATATACTTTAGTACTATAAATTATTCTAATCATCTTATTAGTTATTTATTTAAGTATACTAGTATTAATCTATTTAGTAATTATAAAAAAGTAAATAGTTAATACTAAATTTCTATTTAAATCCTTCTTAAAAATTGCTTAAGTTTTATTTAAAACTATTAATTCTAAGTCTAATTATTAACTAAGAGTATTTATTCTTCTATTTTCTAATCCTTTTTTATAAATAATTTAAAAGTTAAATTCTAAAAAGAATTCTAACTATCTAATTTATTATTTATTAAAGTCTTTAAACATAGTAAAATATACAAAGTTCTTATAATCTATATATACTATAACTTTATAATTTATTCTTAAAAAGTATAGTTTTTATTCTTTAAATACTTTAATAATAACTATTAATTCTTTATTATAAATTTAATAGTTAAGTTTTAATTTACTAAGTTTTTTTAAGTAAAAGGTATATAAGTATAAGTGTCCTTCCTTATTATATTAACTAAGTTATCTACTAATAGTATAGTTTAAAGCGTTAGTTTTAACTTTAAATAGTAAATTTAAGTTAGGCATTATAAATACAGATTTACTAAAAACCTAGTTTTTAATCTTTTAAAATACTATTTTTTCTTTTTCTATTTATTTTTATTTAGTATTCTTTTTAGTAAAGTTTATAAATATAGAAATATTTTCTAAGTACCTCTTAAGGAATTGTTAATAAAAGTTAATAAATCTAAGGAATAATTAAATATCCTTAATATTTTAAAGTATTAACTAATCCTTAACTACAGTACTCTTTTTATTTAATATTTTAATAATTCTAAGTGTAATTATAAATCTAAGGTAATTTACCTTTTAAGTATAGAACTTACTTTTCTTTAGTTTAATAAAGAGTTTAGCTTCCTAGAGCTTCTAAAGTACCTAATATATATATTCCTTATATTCTTTAAAAGTCTTTAAAAAAATAAGAATATTATTAAAGTAAATAATAATAAAAATATTAATTTCTTTTTATAAAACGTAGTTAATTATATTTTAAAATATTATAGAAGTATTAATAAGTCTAAAGGGTATTATAAAATACTTAAAATATTCTTAGTAAGAGTAAAATACAGTCTTTTACTCCTCCCTTTCTTTAATTCTAATTAAGTTATAAGCCTCTTTAAAGTCAAGAGTTATAAATTAGTTAGCTTTATAAAGTAGATTTTATAATTTAAAAATAAGTAGTAATAAGTATTTATTTTTAATTATAATATTATTAAGTTATTAGTAGTTAATATATAGTTATAGTTTACTATTCTTTTTTAGTATAAATAAAATTAAGTATCCTATAAGTAATATTAATTCTTTAATATAACCCTTAACTAAGTATTTATCAATATATTTATTAAGTACTTTTATTTCCTATTAGTTTAATTAGTAAACTCTATTAAATAATAGTATTTATCCCTCTTTAATAGGGATCTTATAGTTAAAGGTACTATATTTTAATAAGTCTATTTTAAGTATTAAAGTAAATAGCTTCTTATATACTTTATACTTTTTTAGAATAAACAAAACTTAATCTTTATTAAGAATTAGTTCTTCTTATATTACCATAAGGTCCTTTATATACAACAGCCTAGTAACTACTTCCTTAACTTTTAAATAAGTAATAAATTATAATATATATATTATTAGTATATTATAGTAAGGTTTGTTTAAAGCTAATAGTTAACTATATCCCTTAGTAACGAAACTCTTTTTGTTATTCTAATAAAAGTAATTAGCCTATTAATTTATTTATAAGTTCTCTTTTTATAGCTATAGTATTTCTAGAATTATATTTTAATATTCTATATTTATAATATTAAGATAGTAGTATATCTTTTAGTTATAATAGCTTAAAGTAAAAAGTATAGTTTTACTATTAATAATACCTCTACTATACTATACTCCTTCTTCTTTTATATTATAAAGTATATAAAGAGTTTCTTTTCTTTTCTATAGTATTTACAAATTATTTACTACTTATACTAATATAAAGTTACCTTAAGTACTATTATTAATTAAAACTCTAACCCGTATTCTATTTACTATAATATTAAAATAAAAGTATTTATCTTTTTAACTTACTTTTATAACTAAACTAATAAATTTTATTTTAATTACTTATTATAATTCTTTTATAGTAAGTAAGTTTAGTTTTTTAACTACTTTAGTCTTTATTTTATATATATTCTATCCCTATTAAGGTACTTAACTACTCCTCTTTTTATAAGAGTATCCTTAATACTAATAACTAGTAGTATAAAACTAGTTTTTCGTTTTTTAAAGTTATTTTTTTTAAGTATTTATACTTTAATAATATAATAAACCTAGTATTTATTAATATAATATTTTTATTATTTTATATTATTATTATAAAGGTACTTTATTAAAAGGTTAGGGTTTAGTTTAAATACTACTTCTTTATGTCCTTTATATTCTTAAATAGTCTATATATTAAGTTCTTTATTAAGGTGGATGTTTTTATATAAAGTATCCTTCTTTCTTTTAAAAAAGAATTATAAATTAAGTTTCTTAGTAAAGTATTTTTAATATTTATTTTTAAAGTATTATACTTAAAATATATTATAGTATTTTTTATATAGGAGTTTAAGTTATTTATAGTCTCCTAAAAGGCTTTTAAATAGCGACCTTTTATTCTTTTAAATAAAGTTTATTTTATAAAATACAATTTATTACTTATTATTATTTAAAGGAATTTATAATAAGTATTTTTTTTTTTTTTAAGTTAAAAGTTCTTCTTTAAAATCTAAGTTTTAAGTATTAAATTGTACCCCCTAAGTAACTTTATTCTAAGTACGTTATTAAGTAACGTTATAAAGTTTATTTAAGTTATATAGTATATCTATCTTAAAAGTCTTTTTTTAAAATATAAAATTAAATAAGGCCCCTTTTACCTTTTCTCTACTATTATAATAAAGCTATTTAAACTTAAGTATATTATTATAAATGTTTATCTTTTTTATCCTTTTTATTACTAGAATTTAAAGGTATTTACTATAGTCTTTATTAAGTTCTATATCGGCTATATATTAAAGTCTTTTAATTATAACATTAAGTCTATTAATAATCTATTTATTATTATATTAGATTTTTTTATTATCTACTAATACTATAAAGTTATTATTTACTTATTATAGATTTATACTATTTAACTATTCCCTAACTTTATAAACTAGTTTATAGTAAAGTACTTTATAAACAACTATAAGCGTTTTCTTAAGTATACTTATAGTATTATATTTAAAGTATTTAGTATCTCTAAAGTACTATCCTACTTATTCTTTTCCGTCTTAGTAAATTAAGTATTTATTACTATAGTATACTATTTATAATAGTTTAGTATAGTCTTTTTTAAAAATAGTATTAAGTTACTTACCTCCTAGTACTAATTACTATTATTACTTTTTAAATTAATAGTAGTCCTTAGTTATATATCCTAGTTTATTATAGTTATAGTACTTAAAAGTACGTCTTTTATTAAGTTCTTATCGTTCTACTACACTAAAGTCTATAAGGCCTATATAGTATCTATATATAGTACTATATTAGTAGTTACTTTATTCTAGCTAGTTATTTTACTATAACTATTATCCTTAGTTATAATACTAGAATTATTAGGGCTATTATTAGTACTTTTTACTAAAGTTAGTACCTAGTTATTATTTTCCTTTTTCGTAATATTTCTCCTAAAAGCAATTATTAATCTTAATTACGAGTTTAGTATATTAAAAAAAGTCTTTAGAATAGTTAATTTTAATAAGTTTATTCTTAACTTTATCCTTTAATCCTTAGTAAAATATAAAGATTCTAAATTCTTTAGTAAAATCTAGTTACGCGTTAATATATTAGAATTTAGTAGTGTAGTAGGTAGTAGACTTAATTTATTTAAATAAAGCAAGGTTGTACTCGGCTTATTGTTTCTAGTTAAGGTCCTAAAATAAAGTTTAAAGGACTTACTTAAATCCCTTAAAAGTAATAAAAATATCTCTAACTTTACTAGTATAGTAGTCTAAGGTTTTAGCTTTAAAAAACTATTTCTAAAATAACTTAATTTATTAAAAAGTACATTTATAGAGGAATATAGTAGTATAAATAACACACTTAATATTACTTTTAAAACTATTATAATAAAAACTCTAGTAGTTCTTAACTTAAATTAAAAATCCTTTAAATATTCTAAGGGTTTTATTATAAATAATAAGTAAGTTAAACTTAAGCTTTTTACGTCTATTATAAATAAATATCTTAATAATATTAGTAGTAGTATAGAGTATTTTAAGCTAATTCTAAAGTTATTTATTAGTATTTTTTTTACCTTCTAAGTTAATATTAAGCTTATTAATAATTCTTTAAATCTAAGTAAACTCTCTTTAAGTAGACTTAATAGCTTCTTAAAGTTTAGCTAGGTTTTTAAAGTTACTATTAACTAAGTTAGTAAACTACTTATTACGTCACTCTATCTTCTTAAATTATTATAAAAAAGCATTAAACACCTCCTTAGTAATAATAACTTCTCTATCTTTATTATACTTAATATTAAATATAAAGTAATTTTTTATGTTTTATAACTCTAAAACTAAGTTCTTAGTGCTTTATTTAAAAAAGTTAAATAAAGTAGGGGTATACTTAGTATTTCTAAAAAAAGCTATTATAAGTTACTATTTATTAGCGTTTAAAGTTAACTTACTAAATAAAAGCTATTAAAATATTATAACTAGCCTTTTAATAGTAAAGTTTATACTAATAAAAACTAAGGTTTAATACTAATAATAGTACTACTAGTTACTAAAGGGATCCTAGGGCTTAAAGTACTTAAGTAATTGGTTTAAGTATTTAATAAAAGGGTTATAATAGTTACTACTAAAGGGCTAAAAGTATTTAAAAATTAATATAAAGTTAATAGCTAAAAGGCTATAAGAGGGAGGACTTAAGAGTACTTAAGTTTTATTTATATATATTAGTTTATTAAAAAGAACTAAAAATAAAAGTAAAAAGAGACAAAAGGCAGAATTGAACCTACAGCCTCTAGCTCTAATAAGCTAGACTCTAAACTGCTAGGTCAACTACCAATAGTGGAATAAACCACTCTAAATGTCTCTTATCAACCCCTCTAGGGTGCTCGTAGCCAACCACAACCCTCGTGGCCGACCACAGCGCCCTAGCTAACTATAGTAAATACGGCTAACTATACGCAGGGCCTAGAGCTACTTAGCTAAACTATACGTAACGTACTAAACCCTAAAAAGACTAGTACTTTAGAAGCTAGGCCTAAAGGGTAAGGCACTAGGCCTATAAAAGGCAGGGCTCCCCCTAGCCTATAGGGGTCTAGACTTCTACTTTCTTAGTAAATAAGTAATACAATAAAACACCAATACAATACTATTACTACTATAATAATACTTTTATCTCTTTTATTTATATATTATACACTAAACCTATTCCTTTACTAACTCTATTAAGCCCAATATTACTATAAAAGTATTTGGCAATCTCGATACCGACCTTAATACTCTTATACCTGTACTTACAGGTTATAAGCCTAGCTTATTAACTAACCTAACCTTCCTAACTAATCACAAGAGTCTATTTAAACCTACTTATTTAATAACTAACCTTATTTTAACTATAAGAAACTAAAAACTATAACTAATACTCGTAAATTACCTGTAATTTAAGTCCCTAAGTAACTAAAAAACCTAGTTTTTAGAAAATCCTCAAATTATCTAACCTTCTTTAATAAATCCTCAACAAATCCTCGTATACACCTACTATAGTAAACGAATTTTTAAATAATATTTAATTAATATAACCTATATAAAAATCGAGATTATAGTAGCTTTTACTATTTAACTTAGTTAATAAAAGCTACTATAAGTTAATATTAATAACCCTAAAGTTATAGACTTTAAGTTTATTAACTATAATAAACTAACTAAAATAGTTAAAAAAGATATAGTAGGACTTTATAATCTTAACTATTTATTTAAACTACTTAGTTAGTTATATAATAAGTAGTTTACTTTTATTATTTTAAAGAAATAACCCTTAGGTTTTTAGGAGTTTATTTAGTTTTAGTTATTTAAATAAAAAAGACTTTAAACTTATAAAACATAAATAAAATTACTATTCTAAAGTTAAAAGGATAATTAAATTATTAAGTATAGTTTCTAAGATTTTATATAGTACTAGCTAGTAAAGATTTAGTAATAAATTTTATTAAACTATTAGATAATAAGAATAAAGATTTAAATAATAAAATATTAGGTTATATAAGACTTCTTTGTAAAGATGGCCCTTTAAGAGTTATAAAAGACTTTAAAATAGTTCTAAAAGCTTAGAAAAGTTTAAAAGAGCTATATTAACTAAAAGGATTTATAAATAAGTTTCTTATTTATAAAGAGTTTTTTAATACTACTCTTAAAGACTTTGATACTCTTAAAGAATACTTTAATAAAGTTAAAGAGTTTATAAATAATCTAGCTTTAAATAACTTAGCTTTATTTAAATAGGTAATTATAGTTTAGGTTTTAAATAGTTTAAACAACTCTTATAAGGGGTTTATAACTAATATAACTTAATTTTTAAAAAAAGACTTAAAAGCCTATATTATTAAGTCTTTATTTATTAATTTATTAAATAAATTTAAGAAAAAGAGTAATAATAACTCTATATAATTCTCTAAGTTTTAAATTAAGTTTAAAAAGACTACTAAACCCTAGAAATAAACTAAGGGTTAATACTATAACTACTATAGAAAAACTAGCTATATAGAGAATATTTGTGGATTTTTATATTTTGATAAAGCTCTTAATTGGTTTAAAAGAATATTAAAAAATAACCCTTTTATAAATAATAAAGAAGAAAGAAGAGTTAAAAAATAGAATAAAAGAAAATAATAAGTTAATATAGTTATTAATAATAATTCTAACTCTTTTGATTTATTAGAAAAAGTTATAGTTACTTTAAACTTAATAAATATTAACTTAGTAACTAAAAAGGACTTAGATTTTAATATAGAATTTAAAAATGTAAGAATTACCTTTAAAACCCCTATTAATATAAATTTTAAAACTAATAACCTATCACTAAGTAACTTAATAAAATAGTTAAATAAAAAACTTTTAGATTCTTCTACTTTTAAAGGAAAATAACTGTTTTATTTAGACTTAACTATAACAATTTATATAACTAATAACTTATCTCTACTTAATAATATTAAAACTATTAAAATAAAGGTTAATTGGGGTAAAGTAAACCGTCTTTTTACTTATAAAAAGGGTGATTTAACTACTATAATAAATAATACTCTTTATATTATAAAAGATATTTATTATATACTTAAACTAGGTATTAATCTTTTAAGTTAAGCTAAACTTATTAAAATAGGTATAGCTTTAATCTACTATAATAAGCCTATACTATATAATATAATTAAAGACGAAGTTTTTTTAGTAGGAATAAAGAAGAACAACCTCTACTTTTTTAACTTTAATATAAATAAAGAAGTAATTAATATAATAAAAGATACTATAAAAGAGTCCTAAAGTTAGGATTAAACCCTAGACTTTAATATTAATATAATAAAGCTATAGTATAACTAATTAAGCTATATAAACTAGTAATCTTTACTTACTATTCTAGATTAAACTAAAATTATGTATAAGAGGGCTACTACAGAGGCATTTTATAAACTACCCTATAAGGCCTGTTTAAAAGGAAAATTTACTAATACTGTGAATAAGAAGTTTAGTAATTACGTAAAAGACTACCCTTATTTATATAAAATTACGTTAGACTTATGTAGGCTAATTACACTTAAAATATATAATAATTATAAATAGTTTATACTATTTATAGATAAAAAGACCCGTTTTATATAGGGTAAATTATTAAAAATAAAGGAATCTAAAGAGGTTTCTACTGCTTTTAAGGAATTTAAATCCTTAGTTAAAAATAATAAAAATAAGTATAAAATTAATTAATTTGATATAGATGGTAGTAAAGAGTTTAATAATAAAAGAATAAAAACTATATATATAAAGAATAGTATAACTTATAATATAAAACTACTTTATACGTATAAGTTTAATAGTATTATTAAAAGAATAATACGTAATATAATAAATAAAGTAAGGGCTATACTAATAAACACTAATATTAACTTTAAACTATAGAGAAAAGCTCTTTTAGTAGCTATATATTTATATAATAGAACCCTATATAAGTTAATAGTTTATAAAATACTATATGAAGTTAAGAATAATATAAAACCCTTTTTAAATTATATAAGGGTCTAGGGGAGTATTTATTATTATAAAAATAAAGACCCTAATATTAAAAAGCTTAATAATAAAGCTAAAAAGGGTATAATTCTTAACTATGGTAATAATGCCTATAGAATATGGGATTTAAAAGAAAATAAAGTTTTTTAGTTTAGAGATGTTAAAGTATTTAAGAATATCTTTATAAAAGATACTAATAATAATAATTAAGAACTATTTATACTAAATAAAATAAATTATCTATAATTTAGTATAACTAAAAGTGAAAAAGAATCTTAAAGTAATAGTTTCTTTAAGATAGACTTAGATTATAATAATATTAATAAAACTAATAATAATAATAATAATAATAATAACTTTAAATTAACTATAGAAATCCCTTATATAGATAAAGAGATCTAGGAAAGCTATAGATGGGTTAAAAATTAAGAATGTATACTATTTATAATAAAAGACTACCTATTTTTAAATATAATATCCGCTATTAATAGTTTAAAGGATAAAACTTTTTATATACTAAGTATTAATAACTTAGATAAACTTACTATATATAAATAAGTTTTAGAATTTAACGATTTATAAAACTGGATTTAAACTATATATAAGGAATTAAATATATTAATTAAATTAAATACTTGGAGTATTATTAAAAAACTATAATTTATTAAACCTCTTAGAGGTAAATAGGTTTATAGAAAAAAGGCTAATAATGATATTAATACTAAAGCTGAAAAACCTAATAAATATAAGGCTTGTTGGGTAGTATAGAGTTATAATTAATATATAGGTATTAATTACCTAGAAACCTTTAGTACTATCTATAGGCCTAAATTCTATAGGCTATTATTCTTAATAGTTATATAAAATAATTAAGATATTAAATAATATAACGTTACTAGTGCGTTTATATACGCTGATATTAATAAAGAGATATACGTTTAATTACTTATTAGTTTTTTTAATAATAATAATAATAAATTAGTTTTTAATAAAGATTATAAAGATTCTAATAAAGGATTAGTTTGTAAACTAAATAAAGCCTTATACGGCTTAAAATAAAGTCCTAGATTGTGGTATAAGTATTTAAAAGATGTACTTAAAAAGGAAGGCTTTAATATAACGCCTTATAATAAAGCTGTTTTTATATTTAATAAAAAAGGAGTTAAAGTTATTATAGTTTGTTATGTGGATGAATTTTTAGTTGTTACTCCTAACCCTAAAATTACTAATAGTATAATTAATAATATTTCTAAAGAAATTAATATAAAACTACTAGGGGTGCTTAAAACCTTTTTAGGTATTAAAGTAAATATAAATAGGGAAAATAAAACCCTATTTCTATATTAAACTAAATATACTAAAAAACTACTAGTTAAATATAATAAAACCTACTTATATAAGTATTTAACACCTATAAATAATAATATAAAATTAGTAGAAAATACAGGTCAAACTACTAAAGAAGAAATAAAACAATTCTAATAAAAGATAGGCTTTTTAATATATTCTACCTTAAAAACCAGGCCAGATATAGCCTTTACAGTTATATTATTAGCTTGTTATATAAGTAATTCTTCTAAAGAGTATTTTATTACTTTAGATTGGTTATAGGGATATTTAAATAAATTCTCTAACTTAGGGATTTTATACAACTACTCTATTAAATTTAAAATAATAGAATTTTCAGACTTTAATTGGGCTAGAGATTTTAATAATAGAAAATCTACTACTGGCTATTTATTTTGCCTAGGATTTTATAATATAATTAGTTGGAATACTATAAAATAAAAAATAGTAGCTTTATTTACTTGTGAAGTTAAATATATGGCTCTTACTAAAGCTATTAAAGAAGCTATATATTTATATAACTCTTATAATTATATATTTAAATCTTTAGACCTTAAAAGTCTAGATAAACCTAAGATTCTTATAAATAATAAGGTAGCTTAAAAACTAGCTAAAAATCCTGAATTTTATAAAAAGGTTAAGTATATTAATATTAAATATTACTTTATAAAAAATATAATAATTAATAATAAAGCTTTACTATTCTACATATTTACTAAAGATAATTTAACTAATATTTTAACTAAACCTATAGGTAAAATAATATTTAATAATTATATAACTACTTTAAGTATAGTAAACTATAAAGGTTTTTTATCTTTTCTTAAAAATAAAACTAAAACAAAAAAGAATATAAATCTATTAAAGGATAAGTTAAAAATAAATAACTTATTATATTAAAAAAAAAAGGTTTTCCTTATTAATATATATTTTCTTCTATTTTTACTCTAAATTTTTTTACCTAAAAAAAAGGTTTTTATAGAGTTTTTATACAGAAGTTTTTAATACTAAAGAAGTCTTTTAATACACCTTAAGAACACTAAAATCTATAATAAAATTAAATTAATACACATCTTAAGGGGGGATATTAGTCTATTAAAAAGAACTAAAAATAAAAGTAAAAAGAAATAAAAAGCAAAATTAAACCTACAGCCTTTAGCTCTAATAAACTAAACTTTAAACTACTAGGTCAACTACTAATAGTAGAATAAACTACTCTAAATATCTCTTATTAACCCCTCTAGGGTGCTCGTAACTAACTACAACCCTTATAGCTAACCACAGCACCTATAGCCAACTACAGTAAATACAGCCAACCACACACAAAGCCTAGAGCCACTTAGCTAAACTATACATAACATACTAAACCCTAAAAGGACTAGTACCTTAAAAGCTAGACCCAAAGGACAAAGCACTAGGCCTATAAAAAGCAGGGCTCCCCCTAGCCTATAGGGGTCTAAACTTCTACTTTTTTAGTAAATAAGTAATACAACAAAACACTAATATAATACTATTACTACTACAATAATAC
Source organism: Colletotrichum brevisporum (assembly GCA_030770045.1). Lineage (NCBI taxonomy): Eukaryota > Fungi > Ascomycota > Sordariomycetes > Glomerellales > Glomerellaceae > Colletotrichum > Colletotrichum brevisporum. Next base: position 7,652,461 of record JAUGSI010000001.1, on the reverse strand, counting down.
TTCTATCTCTTTTATTTATATATTATATACTAAACCTATTCCTTTACTAACTCTATTAAGCTTAATATTACTATAAAAGTATTCAGCAATCTCAATACCAACCTCAATACTCTCATACCTATACTTACAATATATAAGTCCCGTTTCTTTATCTATACTATAGTAAAGAGTATAATACTAGTTAAATAAGTACTTAATAATTACTACTAAGTACTTAGTCTTAGCTATAAATACTTAGTCCCTTATTTTATTTTTATATAACCTATATTATAGTTTTTTTTTTCCTAAAGAGTCTATCTGCATTTTGTATTAGTTATATTTCCTATTTCCCTTTTAACTACTAATTCCCTATATATAGAGCACCTATTAGTTTATAACTAATAGGTTGTAATATAGACCTAGCTCTACTATTATATAAGTATCTTAAGCCTTTACTAAAAAGACTTATAGTTTATTTATTTTTAACTTTAATTACTAACCCTTATATTTATAATTAATTACTATTTATTTATTTTATATAAATAAATATTAATTTATTATAGTTAGCCTTTTAATAGTAAGGTTTGTATTAATAAAAGCTAAGGTCTAACACTAATAATAGTACTACTAGTTACTAAAGGGATCCTAGGGGGTTAAGGTACTTAAGTAATTAGTTTAAGTATCTAATAAAAGGGTTATAGTAGTTTACTACTTAAGGGCTAAACGTATTTAAAAATTAATATAAAGTTAATAGTTAAAGAACTATAAAAGGTAGGACTTAAGAGTACTTAAGTCCTAACTATATATAAGTTCTATTTTTATAAATATATCCCTTTACTCCTAAAATTAATATTAAATATATTAGTCTATTACTATAGACTACTTTTAGTATTATTAGTTCTATTTTAAGACTACTTATTATATATTAGTTCTACTTATTATTATATAACTTATACCCTAGTTCTTCTACTTTATAGTTTATTATACTAATATAGACTAATATTACCTATTTAACTACTAAGCCCCCTATAGGGTCACTATTAAAGGTTTATTAACTAACGAGTTATAATATAATTAATAGTTAATATATATAGTTACTACTACTATATAACTATAAATTAATAAGGTTTTTTTTAAAAAAGATATTATTATAAATATAATTAACTAGACTTAGAGTTAGTTTATTAGTAAATAATGTTTAATATACTAAATCTTTATTTAATAGTTAAATAAACTTAAAGCTATTTTACTTAAAAAAGTATTTATTATATACTTAATTTATTAAAAAGATTCTTTTATAACTATATAAAACTATAATTTACTACTTTAAACTATTATATTAACCCTTAAAGACCCCTTAAGCCCTTTTATAACTTTTAAAACTATTTTAATACTCTTTTTCTTTCTTTTACTATATAACTATAGAGTTTTTTATTAAAAAGTCCTAAAGTTAAGTTATACCTTATAATAGTACCTAAAAGTAAGTTAAGTATATTACTAGTTACGTATAATACTAGTAATATATACTATACCTTAAAAAAATTATAAAATTACTAAAGTATTTTAATACTTAACTAAAGACTCTAATATATTAAAAATTACTAGTAGTAATCTATTATATAAATAGATATACCCCTAAAACTATAGTTTAAGGAAAACGCCCGTATTTAAAGTATTATTAACCTAATAATCCTAAATTAAAGGTCTTTTTAAATAATAGAATCCTTAGTATAAAAGTAATTCTTAGTAGTATATAGTATTAATTAATAAACTACTATAAAAAAGATACTTAAGTAGTTATAATAGGTCCTAACTAAAACTACTACTAACTTATAGTATAATAACAAAATAAAAAAATACTACTAACTACGTATTTAATATATTATAAAGAAACCTCTTTTTTATTACTTATCCCTATTATTTATTACTACTACCTTATCCCCCTTAAATAATACTAAATAATAAAAAGCTAATTACTTAATAACCATTTATATTATTATTAATTAACTATAAAGACTTTATTACTAAATAACTATAACTATTATCTAACTATAAGTACTTAACTACTTTTACTATAAGTTAATAAATCTATTAACTATATAGTTATAGTTAAAAATCTAAAACTAAGGCTTAAAAGTCCCCTTTTATATACTAAATTTACCTATATTTACTAAGATATTAAAGAAATTTACTTACTTAAAAGAATTAACTTAAGATAATAAAGTAAAAGTACTATAATACATCTAAATAATATAAAACGTTATAACTTAATAATAAAGGTCTATAGTAATATAATAAAAAAGTTAACTAATATTAGATTTATTTAAAATCCCCGCCCTTATCTATTAACCCTAGTATCTATCACTTTTACTATATTCTTACTACTAAATAATAAAAAAGTAATAATAATATCCTTAGTACTATAAGGACTCTAAAAGATTCCTTTTAAGTAACTATAGCTGTACTATTATTTATTATAACTATAATAAAACAACTCTTAAAAAAGTAGTAAAGGTTAAAAATAAAAAACAAGGCTACTTATAACGTTTTTATAATATTAACTTTAAGAACTAATTAGGGCTTACTACCCTTAAAGTTAATAGATTAGTTTAAAACTACTATAACTACTAAAGAGACTAATAAAGTTATAAATACCCTTACTCTAATACTTTTAAATATCGCCCTTTAGGCTATTAATATAACTATTTAGGGTCCTTAGTATAATATAGATCTTATAATAGAACCTAAAACTAAAAGACTTATAATAACTATAGCTTACTATATTAGTAACTATATAGCTAATAAGATAGTTAGTATAGAACTATATAACCGCTTTTACTTTAACTTTACTAAATAAGCTATTAACGTATTTAAATATATAAATAAGAACGTTTAGTACTATTTAAAAAATTTCCTTTTATATTATAGTATTTATATTAACTATACTCTAGCTAATAAATACATTATATATAAAGTCTATACCCTACTAACGTTTAATAAGTTCTTTATATAGTTTAAGGACTAAATTAATATTATAATATAATAAAACTACTTTTTTAAAACTCTTATAAAACGTTTTAAGTTTTTTAATAAGACTTTTTTATATAATACGTAGATTTTATTATATAAAGGTATTAGGGGCTATATACCTAGGTTGGGTCTAATTATAGTGTTTTAAAGGTAGGTATAGGTATATTTAATTACTTTTACTTAACTTCCCCCTTTTTTTTTCTATTTTCCTTTTATACATCCTTACTAAAGGCTTAGTAGGGGTCTACTATACTAAGATTTACTAATATTTATTCTTATTTCTACTAAAGATATACTAAGTACTTAGTTTTATACTAAATTCTTATACTATCCCCCCTTTTAATCTACTAGTTCCTAGTAGTATTTTATACTATTATTTTTTATACTAAAGTTATTACTACGGGGAATAGTATGCTAGTACTATTAATACGGGAGTTAGTGTATTAGTGTTTACTATACTATATTATTTTAATGACGTTATACTAGAGGGTTACTGTGCTAGTTTTAATTTTGTCTTTTTCCTTTTATTTTATTATATAAAAAGGGTAGTTAGGTACTTTATTTTATTAGTTTATTCTTTTTATCCCTTTTTTTAGTTATAATTTGTCTTAATTATATACTTATAGCTTTTTTATCCTTTATTTAGTAAGTATCTATAGGAGTATTAGTGAGTATATTTAGTAATATTATTTATTTATTATTACTATAGGGTAGATTCTTAGCTTTTTTTATTTTTTATATTAGGTTTTTTTAAAGTTTAATAGCTTATAGTTATATTTATAGATTATACTTTTTGTGCTTTTTATACCTAAGGTGTAAGGGAGCTGTGCTTTTCTTTTTTACTTAATGCCTTTTATAAATAACTTTTTTATAGGTTTATTATAGTTAAACTATATATTTTATAAGGGGAGTCTATATAATAGTGGCTTTTAATCTATTAGCTTTAAATCTTTCTTTTTAATTACTTATAATCCTTTACTTTTTTTTTATTAGTTATACTTTATTCTTTTTTAACTACTATTACTTTTTAGTATTTTTTAATACTTAATTTACTTTTTTAATATAATATTTACTTTTATTTACTTTATTTACTTTACTAGGTTTTTAGTTAATACTAAAGTTAGCTTCTTTAACTAGTTTAGTATTACTATACTATATACTTATTATATTGTATTTTTAGGTAAGGACTACTAGATAGTTTATATAGCTTTTAAGGATTGCTCTGATATACGTACTGCCTGCTTTATTACTAAGTAAAAGTGTTACTGTATAGGTCGCTCTTTTTTTACTTTTAGCGAATATTTACTAATTCTTTATAGATTCCTGTGGCTTTAAATAGTATTACCTAAACTTACTAAAACTATATTAAGTATTACTATACTTAGTTTGTTAATAAGGGTTCTGTTTTTAGCTATACTAACTAGTGATTTTAGTACTTTACTTAGTATATTAGTAGTGCTTTTTGTGTGCTTATTAAGTAGTTTTAAAACCCCGTTTTTATAATTTTAATTAAAAAGTATAGTAAAGTTAAACGCGCCTTTTAAAGCTTAGTTTATAGAAGTAGTAGGCTCTTTATATAACTACTAGTACTATTATATACCTTAAAGTTAGTTATTTATTTATTTAGTTTACTTTATATACTTATTTTCTCCTAGACTTACTATAGGAGTAGTAATACTTTATATAAAGAAAGTACTAAGTTTGTACTCTTTATAGCTTTTTTTTTATACTAGTACGACTTTACTGTCCTTTTTAAGTTCTAAAGTCTACTCTACTATTTTATTACTAATAATTCCTTTTACTATTTTATTACTAAAAATAAGGGTACTATTAAGTTTCTATACTCTACTATATTTAATAAAACTAACTTATATAAGTTATCTCTAGAGTTTATAAAGAATAGCGAACTAGGCGTGCCTTTTTTTATTAAAGCCTTTACGGAATAGGGTTCTTTAAAGTACTATAGTTAGTAAAAAATACAGGGAAAAAAAATACATATAATATAGTAGTACACAGCTCCACTAGAGATTTTATTAAAGGATTATATAAATATAAACATAGGTAGTACTAGTGGTAGTACTAGTAGTTGTGGTAGTAGTTAGAGTAATAGTAGTAGTAGAAGTGGAAGTGGATTGCGTTTTTTTTTTTAGTTCTTTATTTTTTAGTAGTAGTTTTTAGAATAGCTTTACTTAAGGTTCTATAGGGTTTTAACTAGTTTAAGTAGATTCTTAGTTTAGTTTTTAGGGACTTTTTCTTTTATATAATATATCTTTTTATTATTACAAATATTTTTACTTATTGTTTTATTTTTCTAGTTTATATATAATATTTTTTAAGAACTTATTAAGTATTTACTAAGTGTTTTATAGGCTTTTATATATTATACTTTATAGACTACCCTTTTTATTTAATAAGGAATAGTATGTTTTTACTGTCCCTGTGGTTAGATATAATGTTTTTAACCTTTTATTTTTCCTAGAGGTCCTCTATATCTAGGAGGTCCTAGTCCTTAGCTACTTTATCTATTTAGGGTTTAATAAGGCTAATATAAAATACGTTATATAACTACTAGTACTTTTCTAGGAGTTAAACGTAGTAAGTACTATTTTTAACTCTTTTAATAATAGGGACTTTAATATATTTTAGTACTAGCTTTTTTTTACTTTTATAAAAAGAAAAGTTTTTTATTAAGAGACTAACTACTTTTCTAACTATATACTCTTTTTAAAAGCATTTTTTATTATAATTTCTAGTCTATATCTTTATTATATATTACTAATACTTAGCTATATATTAGTAAACTTCTACTATATAAGCAATTTACTTTATAATACATTTAAGTATATCTTTTTTCTATAATAGAATATACTTTATTACTTAGGGGTAGTATACTATTAACGGTTGGAATAAATTAATTTTAATAGTTATATGCTTACTATTATTATATATAAACTTAGCTTTTAGTAGCTGGGTTACCTACCTTTTTAGTATAGGACTAGTATGCTTATAGAAGTATACTTTTAAGAACTAGTGTACTTATTTAGTTGTACTGTCTATTTATAGGTACTAGGCTGTAGATAGCTAGTAGTTGTTTATTTTTGCTTTAAGGAATTCTTTTTAAAAAGGCGTAAATAATCTTATTTTATCTCCAACTATACCTTAGCATGAATAGTATTTAATTTCTTTATAAAAAATCCGTACTAACTATACTATATTAATAGTCTTTTGAATTATAATAAAGTATACTATTCTTATTATTTAATATATAATTATATGGATTATATTATATATATACTTATTATTCTAGGTATTTAGTAGAAGCCCAGTAATAAAATCTAGGCTAATTTTCTAGAATAGGTGTGTTAGTATTAGGAGTAGTTAAAGTAGTTTATATAGTTTATATTTAGGTACTTATACTTCCTAGTATTATAAGTATCTAGTGATATATTTATAGATATCTTTTACTAAGTAGCCCTAGTAGAACTTTTTAAGGATTAATTTAGTTATTTTATTAGTACTTATATGGCTAGTCTTATTAGTAGTAAGTCAGATAATTTTTTTATAGTAGTTCTTATTAAAGAAAATTAGTTACTTATAAAACTATAGAAAATTTTGTTCTTTATTAAGTAATATTTTATATGGGTTTTAGTATATACTTAAATTATATTTATAGTATTTTTATAGAATTGGTCTTTAGTTTATAGTTTTTTAATTGTTTTTTAAGGTCTAATAATAGTTATAGTTTAAATACTATTTTACCCTAAATAAGCTTTTTTATTATAGTATATAAGATATATTATTTTAAACTAGTAACCCTAGTTTTAGTTAAGTCCTTTTAGTTGTAACTGATTTTTTATCAAGTATTTATTAAGTTTATGGTTTAGTATATAGTACGGGTAACTACTTTAACTACTATAGTATAGTTACGGCCTTAATTCTTAGTGTTTTTATAGGGTATATACTAATATAGAGGTAAGGATCCTTTTCCTATAGAGCTAGCTAGTTAGGCCTAGGGTTGTATATTAACTTAAACAGCTTAGATATATATATATATTACTATACCTAGTTTAGTTTTGATATTAGTAATACGTTACTAGATTTTTTCTAAAACCTCTTCTATAAGTACTAGTTTCTTTTAAAGTATAGGAATAATATTTTTAATTAATATTTTACCTTTTATATAATTAGGGTATTTAAAGAGTTTATTAGTAACTTTCTTATAAGTACGGTTTTTAAAGTAGGTAATAATATTTAATTAATATTTTACCTTTTATATAATTAGGGTATTTAAAGAGTTTATTAGTAGAGTTAGTTTTTTTAGGCTAGTATTAAATCTTAAAATTAAATACTAATAAGTAGTATACTTATTAGGTAAGCCTTTTATAGATATCCTATGTGGGTGCGTTTATAACGCCTTTTAGTACTTAGTAGTTTATTAGGATTAAAAAAGGTTTTAGGAGACTTTATAGGTACTGTACTTAGTAGTTTAAACTCTTTATAATTATAAGGAGCTCTTACTGGCCCGTGGCCTAGTGTATTTTTATTTTTATAAGCTTTTTAAATTAAAAAGTAATTAGGTATTATTATATTTTGTATTTTTGTGATACTATACTAGAGACTGTGCGAGTGAATGTGTTAGTCTTTATGTAAGTATTTAGCTTAGGGTTATAGTGCTTTAGTATTAGTGCTTTACTAAAGTATTAGTAGAGGTTGTTAAATGCTTTTTGTATTTTTTTTATCTAAACAAAGACTTCCGACTTTATGCTATTTTTACTGTTTTTAAGGGCCCTATTTAGTGGTTCTATTATATATAAGTACTTTTTAATAAACTTATAGTAGAAGTTATAGAATCTTAAAAAGACCTAGATATTATAGTAGTTTTTTAGTATTAGTTATTTAGTAATAGTTTAGACGCGTTTTGGGTTTATTATTATTCTATTACGGGTGATTTTAAACTTAAAGAAGTTAACTTTTTATTTATAAAACTTATATTTTAATAGTTTCGTAAAGAGTTTGGTGTTTTTTAGGCGTTTTAGGACTATTTTTAAGTACTTTATATAGTCTTTCTATATTTAGGAGTAGATTAAAATATTATTTAGGTATATAATAACGTAGATATTTATAAAATTATTGAGTACTTGCTAAATATAGGCCTGAAACGTGCCTAGGGTATTAGTTAGCTTAAATAGTATTACTATATACTTAAAGTAGCTATAGTGTGTATAAAATACTGTTTTTTATTAATTGGACTTTTTAATACAAATTCTATAGTATACTATTTTAAGGTTAATTTTTAAAATTTATTATGCTTTAGTAAGTCTGTTTAATAGTTTATTAATAAGTAGTAGAGAGTAGTGGTTTTTAATAGTGATTATGTTTAGGCCTCTATAGTTAATATATAGTTATAGACTACTATTTTTTTTAGGGACGAATATTACAGGGACTTCTACTAAGCTTATAAAGGGCTTAATTTACTTTTAGGCTATTATATTTTAAATATATTTAAAGAGTACTTAGAGTTGTTTTAGTGATATTAGGTAAATAGGTTTATATAGTAGCTTTTTTTTAATAAAGTTAATTAAGTATTCTACGTTCGCTAGTATTAGGACTTGTATTACTGCTTTTTTATTAAATATATTCATATAGGGGTAAGGTTTTTTTAAGAGGCTTTTAAGTATTACTATATATTTTTGTTTAAGTAAGTTAGTAGTGAGGATTTCTTTATTTTTTGCTGTAGTATAGGCTTTTGTAATATATATTACAAATACTTTAAACTTATTTTTAATTATATTTTAAGTAAATACTTCTAGGGACGCAAAGGATACTAGGGTATACTACTAGGTTTGTATGTACGTATTTATAAAGATATCTTTTATACCTATAGTATTATTTACTAAGAGGATACCTCTAGTGCTTTTTAGGTAGGACGTTACTATAAATACGCGCCTAACTTTATAGAGTATATTATACTTATTAATAAGGAAGAAAGTTAGTTAATATACTTTAATTTTATTAATAAATTAACTATTAAATACTAAGATCTTAGGGAGTATTATATTAGATACTTTTTAAGTTTAAGTTATTTAACTAAATTAATATTAATAATATTTAATTATATATAAGTATTTATATTTATTATAATTTCAATTTTATTATAGTTTATTATAGTAATAACTTAGTTTTTAACTATTTCCCTTATAAGTATTAAAATAGCTTTTAGTATAGGTTTAGTTAGTAGCTAGTCTATACTTATTTATTTTTTAAACTACTTAGTTTTTAGGCCTAGATTATATTAATACTTTTATATAGTAGTCTATAGAGATTTTAGTAAGTATTTTATTTAAGTGCTTTATAGTTAGTTAAGTAGTGTTTCTTTTTTTGAGACCAACTAAATTTCCTGTACTGCCCGTATATCCTTCCTGTGTGGGGTAGTCCCTACCACCCATCCCTAGGCTCCTATTAGTTAGATTAGGTTATAGTTAAAAATCGGTCTTAGCTACAGTTATAAACGATAAAAACGGCAAAAACAGCAAAAACCACGGTTTATATAGCCGGCTCTAAATTACTTAAAACTAAGGTCTTTTTAATTTTAAATTAAATATTATATCTTTTTTACTATTATAATTATACTTAATTAAGCTTAACTATTTAAGTAATTATATATATAAAGTTAAGAATTAATCCCCCTAGTTTTAAAATTAATAGTTTAATTACTTCTTAGTATTCTAAGGCCTAGTAAATATTTTAATAGTATAAACCTAACCTATTTCTATTTATTCTACTTTATTAAAGCTAAAGCTAATTCTTTTTTATAATCCTAACTATAGCCCCGTCCCTAATGTCCTCTACAGCTAGCTCTATAGCTAGCTCCTGCTTTATAGCCGGCTCTTTAGTTAACTATTACTCTATAGCCTTTTTTATAAGCCCAGCTTTTATAGGGATAGTTATAGGGATAGCTATATAGTAGAGTAGTTACTAGCTATAGTATAATAAGTAGCTACTAAAGTTCTATAATAATATTATCCTATAGCTACTTAGCTTTACTATTCTTTTTTTAATAAAACAGATTCTAGGTTTATATTACTTATAAACTTTATTAATAGTTAGTTCTATAGAGCGACTATTAAATAGTATTAGGATCCTAGGACAGGAGTATAGTAATAGAGATATTCTAAGGTCTATTACAAGGCCAGTTATAGCTTATAACTATAATAGAATTAAGGATTTAGTAAAAAGGATTTTTATTAAATAAGTTATAGTAAAGATACTATTATAGGTAGTAGTTAAGGTAGGAAAGTAGAGTATTACTTTAGAGATATTACTTAATAGTATAGGAGTAGGGGAGGCTATACTATAATATAAACTACTATATATAAGCCTTATTAATAATTTAACTTTTTAGCTTTATATAAATAAGTTAATACTACTTATTAATAAGTTTTAAAGCCTTTTTAGTATAGCAGCTTTAAATATTACTTATTTATATTTTAGTATAGTTACTTATACTAAACCTATAGAGTTAATAGGTTTTTTTATTTATAAGACCTAATATATATATATTCTTTTAATCTTTAATTAACTATTCTATATATTTAATAAAGAAGTATAGATTAGTTATTAAATTAAAGAAGTAGCTTTTAATTTCTTTATATAAGCTCTTTATACGCAATATAATACGTATACCAAAGTTACAGTACTAATTAATAAAGTAATTAATAAATTCATTATAAAAGGGAAGGTATATTTTAAGAATATAAAAAATATATACCTCCTAGTAACTAAACTTCTTAAGGATTATAGTCCAGGCCTCTTTAAAGACATTCTTATTATTAGTATAAATTATAGCCTTCTATAGTATAAAAAAACTATTTAAGCTATTAAAAATATCCTTAGCCTAAGGCTAGCTAGCGGCAACTAGCTCTTCTATATTAAAACCGGCTATAAGCTACTAAAAAATAGAGTTAATGTAGACCTCCTATTTAGTCGCTAGGGGAGCCTTAGTATTACTAATTTTTTTACGTTTAACTTTTTATATAATATTCTTATTTATATACTAAATATATAGTTATTACTAAATATTAGGCTATACGTTATTAAGTGTATTTTTAAGGACTTTATTAAAGTTAGTAATAACTATATAGGGATACTTAATATTAAGCTATAAGTAAAGCTTTTTAAGGTACTTAATAGCCTACTTAAATACCTCTCTATTTTTTTTATTATATAAGTAAAAGCTAATATTAAACGTAGAGCTAATATTAGTAACGCTAGTAATATTTATAAGTAGTATACTAAAGTAGTTTATTTTATAGGTATTATTAATTAAAAGGACGACTAGGAATAGCTTCTAAAGTTCTTTATAGTATAGGAAGGTCTAAATAAGGGCCATTATATAGCCACTAAGCTACTAGAAGTAATATCTAATACTATAGGTCTATAAATTACAGACAAGAGCTTAGGTTAGGGTATTACTACTAAGTAGGTTAAGCCTTGCCCTCTACTACTTATTCTTAATATTTTACTACTTTTAAAGCTAGTTAGAAGAACGCATAACTATTAACGCGGTTATAAAGTAACTACCTAACGTTATTTCTTTAAAAATATTTTAAATCTTTTAGTACTAACTATTTAAATACTTATAATAGAATAAATATATAACATTATTATTAAAAGGATTATAATTATATTAATTAATACATATAGTAAAATACTAGTAGTTACTTTAGAGTTTATAGTAAACAACCTTTACTACCTATTTATAATTAGTCTTTTATAATATTATTTTATAAAAGTTTACTATACTAGGCGGATTCTAACTACCCGTATTATAGTAGAAATTCTATTACTATAAAAGTTTATTTTTATAGTTTAATAGTTAGTAAGGAATAATCACATAACTCTTAGTCTTTACCTAATTAGTAATATTAGTAAAAAGCTTTTTAAAGGTTTTATAGTCCTTAGGTACGCTAATTAGTACAGTAAAAGGTATTGTAATAGTATTATATTAAAGTTACTAATTAAAGAGGCTAATTACAAAAAAAAAAACGGCTAAGTTAAAAAACAGCTATTAGGTATAGGAAAAAAACTAGTAGTGGCGGTGCTAAGTTGATCCGACTAATAGGAGCCTAGGGATAGGTAGTAGGGACTACCCTATATAGGAAGGATATATAGGTAGTATAGAAAATTTAGTTGGTTTCCTTTTTTTAATAGTTATAATAAGTGACTTTATTAATATTCTTCTTTAGCTTATAGCTAGTATTTAAGTTTTTTAAGGTTATTATAAACCCTTAGGGCCTAAATAGCTAGTTTTTTTTACCTTTATAGTTTATTTAATAATAATCTAGGCTATTAAGTTTAAATAGCTAGTTTTTTCTGCCTTTATAGTCTGTTTAGTAACAATCTAGGCTACCTTTTTCTTTTAAGTAGGGTTATAATAGTACTCCCTATTTTCCTTATTTATAGAACCTAGAGTAGTGTCTTTTATAGCTTTTGTTTTATAGAGCTCCCCTAAAGGGTCTATACTTCTATAACGTTTCTTAAATATATTAAGTATAGATTAAAATTTTATAAGTATTTAAGTATTTAAAGTTTTAATATATTAGTTCCTTATATATAAACTAATATAGGTATTAAAAGAACTAGTATACTTTACCTTTTTCTTTTATATTTTTACTAAGGGTTTAGTAAATTACTTTTTAGTAATAAAATAAAGTAATAGACTTTTTATTATTTTTTTAATTTGTGCTTTTTTAAGTAGTGTCTTGTGTGGATATTTCTGTAAGTTGATTTAAAAAGAATGTATTATGGCTATGTATTATTAAGTAGTATAATAAATAAAAGTATTTAATAGGGTGTATTTAGTAGGTTTAACCCCCTCTAGCTCTTAACGCTTCTGCTTACCTACTCTTTTAGCAATAACAACAATGCCATTACTAATAGGCGGTGGGCGCGACTGATATGTTGAAATAAACCTTTGCTTGTGCGAACCTTTAGCCGGATTACGCTGTGGGTGCTGTGATGTACTATAGGGCCTGATGAGCCCTAGTGGTGTTTACGATTAAAGAAAAAGGTACTACTGCTGTGAGTAAGGCCTTTGTTGATTCCTCCCGTCTTCTATATTCCTATATACCTAAGAATCCTTTAAAGTAATAAAATAGCGAAAACTACTATAAATATAAAAGTCCCCTAGCTATAGAATACTAAATACTATAACTTAGTTTTTACGGTTAAGAACGATATTAAGTGGCTTAGTGATGTAGTTATATAGCTTAGTATTAATACTATTAATACACAGTATAACTAGCTAGCTTAACTTTTAAGTATAAAGATCTAGATTACTATTTTTAGTTTTTACTTTTTTTAAACTAGTAGTAATAGGGGCTAGATAAGAAATATTAGAATAGACCTATTAATTAATTTAATACTAGATTGGATTTTAAACTTGCTATTTTTAAAAAATAATTAATACTACTTTAAGTAAGTAATAGAGGCGGTAATGATAACTATAGATCCCTTGGAGTTGAGAAACTAGTACGTTTGATGAGGCCTGGATGGTGAGACGTCTGCTAATGATTGTTTTTTTAATAGTATTTTTATAGTACGTTTTAATAATTCTATTTTTATAGTTCTAGAGTAATGTGCTAGTTATAGATAAAGACTTTAAATTTAGCCTAAGTAGGCTTTAGGTTCTATTTATTCTTTATATAGTTATTAGTAAGTACTTACTAGTAGCTATATTAGTTACTCTATAGGGTATACTCTATAGTGCTTATAGTTTATTAAATTTATTAAGCTATAGTAGTACTTTTTTTATAGGTATAGGCTGCTTTAACTATAGTAAGTTAGTTTTTTTTAACTAAATTAGTTATGTTCTTTATAAAGTAAGCTATATTATATATAAGTGGTTTTTTTTACTATTTTACTAAATAGTAGGCGATAGTTTGTTAGATAGTTTTTATTACTTTAGTAACCTACTTAGTACTTTTAGTTTATTATACTATAATCTAAAGTAAAGTGTTTAGTAGGGGTTATATTTATAGTTAAGTATTCTAGGCCTATAGTTCTTAAATTAGTTTTATTATTTTATATATAGATAGTTCTTTATTATAGTTAAGAGTTAGTAAATACTTAGTATATTATTACTATTATAAATTAGGGTCGCTTCTTTTATTTAAGTTATTTAACCCCTTTATATTACTTACGTCTATTATTATATTTCCTATACTGTGCTTGTATTAGCTATTACTCTTATAATTCTAGTGGCTAGCTAGGTTCTTAGTAGGGTTCTGCTATAGAACTACTTTATTTATTATTTAATTAGTTATATTTTTGTTATCCCTATTTTAGTTTAGATTAGGTACGAAGTTTGTTAGGTATTTACTAGTATTTTATATAGTACTATATAAAATCCTTTATAATATACTTATTATTAACTTTTTATATTAGGATAGAAGTAAAAGAGTATAAAGGTATTAGGGGCTGTATACCTAGGTTAGGTCTAATTATAGTATTTTAAAAGTAAGTATAGGTATATTTAGTTACTTTTGCTTGACTTCCCCCTTTTCTCTTCTATTCTCCCTTTGTGCGTCCTTGCTAAGGGCTTAGCGGGGGTCTACCGTACTAAGATTTACTAATATTTATCCTTACTTTCGCTGAAGGTACGCTGGGTGCTTGGCTTTGTGCTGGATCTTTATATATTACTTAGGGATTATAGTTTTATAGAGTTTTAGTTTTATAAGACCCTAAGAGCCCCTAGGGATTTATAACCCCCTCTACTACTACTACTAAAATATAAGTAGTATAAAACTCTATTATAAGATACTTGTTAATACTACTTAACGTAATAATACTCTATTTACCCCCCTTTTCCTTAGTAGCCTGTTTTTGACTAATACTAAAACTATTATAATAACTATAGAAAAAATAATACTAATAACTATAGCTTTACTTTAAATAACTCTTTATTATTAAAAGTACTTACTAACCTTATAAAGCTTTATAGTAACTATATAAAGTATAGTAGTAGTTAATTTAATGTTTTTATAATAAAGATCTAGATATTCTATTAATAGTATTAGTTTATTAGTATTAATTAGATATAATATACTAGAGCTATTTTAATTATACTTAAGGATTAAGCCGTAATATACTACTTTTAGTATCTCTATAACTCTATAAAACCTTCTAATTAAAATACTATAATTAAAATTTTTTAAAACTACTTTAAAACTAAAGAAATATATTAATAGTACCTTTCTAAATAGTAATAAGCTTTTTTTACTTATATAATTTATAAAAACTTAATTAAAATAAAAGTAAAGGTGCTTAATATACTAATTAACTACTTTATAAATATTTAGTCCGTACTATTAGCTAGATTATAGACTAAAAATACCCTCTATAATTAATTTATTAATATATACTATAGAATAAAAGAATATAGTCTTTACTTCTATAATTCTACTATAAACCTTACTAGAATTATAATATAACTATAATTCTTTATTAGTACTTTTAAATTAACTTAAAAAACACTTTAGTACTTAACTAAAGTCCTTAAGTTTTATAGTACTTATATTATTTATTAAATATATAACTATAGTAGCTAAGGCTACTCTAGAAAAGGAAAACTATAAGGATTATAATACTAGAAACTATAGAAGAGAAATCGCCGTTTTTAATACCCTTTTAGATTAATAAATAATAAAAAGTACTATATTTATAGTAAATTAGGTTATTAATTATAAAAACACTCTATTAGAGACTATAGTAAAGCGTATAACTACTACTACTAAGCTAATTACTCTTAGAACGTTATATTAGTATCTTTTTAGTAATTCTTTATAAAATATAAAAGTAATAAAATATTTAATAATATTTAAGAGTATAATAAAGAACTTATAGATAGATACTTTTTAAATAATAAGGATAGTAGAGCTATAGGACTCTAGTTAACTATATTTATAACTACTTATTTAATAAAGAAAAAAGTTAATAGTTCTAAGATAGTAGTAACCCTTACTAAGTAAGTAGTAGCCTATACTATAATAATAGAAAATATAAACCTAATAAAATTAACACTCTATATTTATAATAGTTAATATTCTAAGGCTGTCTTCTACAGTATTAACCCTAATACTAGGGTAATAGAGTTTTTATCGTAGGCTATAGTTAGTATATAACCCTTAAAAAGATAATCTTTCCTAACCTTAAATTTAATACTATAAATACTAATAGTATATTAATTTACTTTAGTACTAATAATAGTATTAAATTCCTTAGATTAATTAAGATCTCCTTACCTTTTAGAGATATTATCTTTTATATTATACTAACTAATATACTATTTTTACTATACCTTAAAGATATAGACTACTTAGGAATTATATTTAATAATATTAATAATATTTTATATAAAGAAAATATTATAGTACTAATTATTTAATAATAGGGGCATAGCTAGCTACTATTTAATTATAAGTAAGTAATAGTATACTACTACCTCACTACTAACAAGCTTTAATAACTTTATTATTAATTTAAGTACCCCTTTATTATAAAACTCTATACTATACTTAAAGAAACTAACTATTAACTAGATATTTAAATTATAAAGACTTTAATAAAAATATACTACTACTAATAACTCTATAGGACAGCGCCTTTAAAATCCTAATTTATATTATAAAATAAGTATTACTTTAACTATAAAGTTATTATAAATATTATATACTTTAATAAAAAACTAGTTATTTACTTTATTAATACTATAACTAAATTTACTACTATAAGGTTTATTAGAAATATATTTATTAAAGTAACTTAAAAAAGTATTTATATAGTATAAATTAATATATACTAAGAACCTTTTAATTTATTTATAATTAATAGTTTAATAATATTTAAAGCTATAGAGTTTAAAGGATATACTAACAAGTAAGGAATTACCCTTTAAATTATACTTATTAAAGTCTATAACTCTATTAGTAAAATTAAAAAATACTATACTATTTTAAAGTAAGTTTATTAAATCAACTATACTAAAAACCCACTCTTACTACCTAAAATTATACTCTAAATAAGTATTAAGAATATTAATAATACTATAAGCCTTAATAGTTTTATACTAACCCTCCTTATCTTTAAAGCATACCTACAAATTAATAACTCCTCTCTACTAGCCCTAAATATTACTAAGTACACCTAGGTAATTAAAAAAGCTACTAAAGAGATTTACTACTTTTATATATAGTATAAAGTTAATAGTACCCTTAATATATATAATAAACTAAAAATACTTAAAACTTTAAAACTTGTACTTTAATTAATAGTTTAAATATTATTACAACCTATTAGTTATAAACTAATAGGTGCCCTGTACGTAGGGGATTAGTAGTTAAAAGGGAAATAGAAAATATAATTAATACGGGATATAGGTAGACTTCTTAGGGAAAGGAAGAACTATAATATAGGTTATATAAAGATAAGATAAGGGACTAAGTATTTATAGTTAAGATTAAGTGTTTAGTAGTGATTATTAAGTGCTTACTAGTGATTACTAAGTACTTATTTAACTGGTATTATACTCTTTACTATAGTATAAATAAAGGAACGGGACTTGTATATAGATAGGACTTAAGTACTTTTAAGTCCTTTTTTTATAGTTCTTTAGTTATTAATTTTATATTAATTTTTAGATACTTTTAGTTCTTTAGTAGTAACTACTACGACCCTTTTATTAAATACTTAAATTAATTACTTAAGTACTTTAAACCCTTAAGATCCCTTTAGTAACTAGTAGTACTGTTATTAGTATTAAACCTTAGCTTTTATTAATATAAACTTTATTATTAGAACGCTGGTTGTAATATTTTGATAGCTTTTGTTTAGTAAGTTAATTTTTAATACTAATAAATAGTATCTTATATTATTTTTTTTTAGAAATACTAAGTATACTTTTATTTTGTTTAACTCTTTTAGATAAGGTATTAAGAACCTAGCCTAGAAGTTATAGAATATAAACGACTATTCTATACTAGATATTAAGTATAATAAAGATAGTAAAGCCTTTATTACTAAGGATATTTTTAATATCCTTTTATAGTGACTTAAAAAAATAGAGTAATATAATAAGTAACTTACTAACTTAGTTAATAGTAACTCTAGAAACTTAGTTGAACTTTAGGAAGTTATTAAGTCTACTTAAGGAGAGTTTATTTAGATTTAAGGAATTATTAACAAGCTTAATATTAATTTAAAAGGCAAGAAAAACACTAATAAATAGCTCTAGAATTAGCTTAAGATACTTTATGCTGTTGCTAATATTATTAAGATACTTATTTATAATAGATATAAAAAACTTAAGTTTAATTTATTTATTACTTATAATAGAACTCCTGGAATACTTAAAGGATTTTTAATTTAGACTAAGAATTATTAAAGCTTTTATTATAATAGTTTTAAGAATAATACTAAGTGTATTATTTATACTATTATATTCTTTTATAGACGTGCCCTTTAATAAATTAAACTATTCTAAGAATAGTTCCTTAAAGTTAAAACCTTAGATAATTATACTACTAAAGTTAGAGATATTTCTTTTACTTTTAAAGGATTTAAATATACCCTTTAAACCCTATTCTAGGACCCTAACTAGAAATAATAAGCTACGTGCGACCTTACTTTATTTAAATAAACTAAGTCTACTACCTACTATACCGCTAAATTCTAATGTATTAGTGTATAACTAGATCTTACTAAAGAGTCTAGAATCTTTATATTCTACTAAGGTCTAAAGGATAAAGTTAAGGATAAACTTATTAAGATTAATTATTTTAAATTTTTTTTTAATACACTGAATTTACTATTAAAATTAATAACTATTTTTAGGAAAGATATTATAAAAAAGGAGAATAATAATTAAGTACTAATTTAAGTAAAAAGTACTAATAGTAGTTTAAATAATTCTAGTATCGTAACTAAGGGTAATAACTACTATAAAACAACTAACTAAAATAAAATAACTACTAATATAGTACTATATATAAATACTATATAAGCCCTATAGACCTTAGTACTACTAAATAATATAAATTTAATAAAGGACGTACCTTTAAGTACTATAACTATAATAAGTTTAAATATATAGTTAAGGACTACTATTAACTTAAGAAGTAATAATAGTAACTAGTACTAAAAAGTAAGTAACTTAATACTACTTTTAAAAAGGACTATACTAAACTATTATAAATAGTATACTATAGTAATAAATATTTAATTTACTAGGACGGAAAAGAATAAGTAGGATAGTACCTTAGAGATACTAAATACTTTAAATATAATACTATAAGTATACTTAAGAAAATACTTATAGTTACTTATAAGGTACTCTACTATAAACTAGTTTATAAAGCTAGGAAATAGTTAAATAGTATAAATTTATAATAAGTAAATAATAACTTTATAGAACTAGTAAATAATAAAGAAATTTAATATAATAATAAATAGATTATTAATAAATTTAATATTATAATTAAAGGACTTTAATATATAGTTAATATAAAACTTAATAAAGACTATAATAAATACTTTTAAATTTTAGTAACGAGAAGGGTAGAAAGGATAAATACTTATAATAATATACTTAAACTTAAATAGCTTTATTATAATAGTAGAAAAGAGGTAAAAAGGGCCTTATTTAACTCTATATTTTAAAAAAAGACTCCTAAGATAGATATACTATATAACTTAAATAAATCTTATAATATTACTTAATAATATACTTAAAACAAAGTTACTTAAGGGGTACAACCTAATACTTAGGACTTAAATTTTAAAGAAGAACTTTTAATTTAGAAAAAGGAATATAAATACTTATTATAAATTCCTTTAAATAATGATAAGTAATAAATTATATTTTATAGAATAGAGTTTATTTAAAAGGATAGAAAGTAGTTACTTAAAAGCTTTTTAGGAGACTATAAATAGTTTAAACCCCTATATAAAAAATACTATAATGTGTTTTAAGTATATTACCTTAAGGATAAATGTTAAGAATACTTTATTAAAAAACTTAATTTATAATTCTTTTTTAAAAGAAAAAAGGACGCTTTATATAAGAACGTTTACTTTAGTAAAGAACTTAATATATAGATTATTTAAGAATATAAAGGACTTAAAGAAGTAGTATTTAAATTAAACCCTAACTTCTTAATAAAGTGCCTTTATAACGATAATATAGAATAGTAAAAATGCTATATTAATAGATACTAGGTTTATTATATTACTAAAGTATAAATACTTAAAAGAAAATAATTCTAGAAAGAGAAAGGAACTAGTTTTATACTACTAGTTATTAGTATTAAGGATACTTTTATAAAAGGAGGAGTAGTTAAGTATTTTAATAGAAATAGAATATATATAAAATAGAGGTTAAAGTAGTTAAAAAACTAGATCCACCTACTGTAGAAGGATTATACTAGGTAACTAAAATAAGATCTATTAGTTTAGTTATAAAAGTAAGTTAAGATAATAAATACTTTTACTTTAATATTATAGTAAATAGAATATAGGTTAGAGTTTTAATTAATAGTGGTGCTTAAGGTAACTTTATATTACTATAAGTAGTAAATAATTTATAGATACTATAGAATAAAAAAGAGACTCTTTATGTGTTTTATAATATAAAAGGAGAAGGAGTATAGTATAGTAAAAGTATTGTTAATAGTAAAACTATGCCCCTTACTTTAAGCTACTATAACTAAAAGATATACTACTGTTTTAATATTATAAATATAGGATATTAAGATATAATTTTAGGAATACTATAACTATAAAAAGAGAACTTATAGATAAATTAGTAAGTTAATTACTTTTATTAGAATAATAAAAAGAGTTTAGTTATTAAAGGATATAGTCAACTATTAAATTTAAATAAACTTTACTATAATATATTAATAATATATATATTATAATTTATTACTTATTTAAAAGTTAAGGAAGTAGTTACTAAGCTGTTATATATAAATGACCTTATAGTAATATAAAAAGAACTAATTCCTAATAAAGATTAACCTTTATTTATTTTAAAAGAGTACAAAGTATATAAGAAGTTATTTACTCTAATACTTAAAATAGGCCTACTAGAATATAGTACTTTTAATTATAAGATTCCTATTAAGGAGGGATAAATACTATTATTTAATAGAGTTTATTAATTAAATTAATAAAAAATAAAAGTACTTAATAAATATATTAATAAATACTTAATTAAGGGTTATATTAAAGAATTAATATTACTTATAGAATACTTAATTTTATTTATACTAAAAAAAAATAATAAACTATAACTATATATTAACTACTAATAACTTAATAATATTATAATTAAGAATAATTACCCGCTACTACTTATTTTTAAACTATAAGACTTATTTTATAAAGTTAATTAGTTTATAGCCCTTAACTTTAAAGGGGCCTATAATTTAATTATAATTAAAGAAGGGGAGGAGTAGAAGGCTATATTTTGTTTTTATTAAGGATATTTTAAGTATTTTATTATACTTTTTAGACTTACTAACGCTTTTATAATATTTTAAAATATAATTAACTACGTTTTATAAGAAAAGTTTAATATTTTTATAATTATATACTTTAATAATATTTTTATTTTTTTAAAACCCCTTAAAGAATATAAATAATATGTATATTAGGTACTTTAGAAGCTTTAGGAAGCTAAACTCTTTATTAAACTAAAAAAAAGTGAGTTTTATACTTAAAAGGTAAATTACTTTAGATTTATAATTACACTTAGAATTATTAAAATATTAGATAAAAAGAGCACTGTAGTTAAGAATTAGTTAATACTTTAAAATATTAAAAATATTTAATTATTCCTTAGATTTATTAACTTTTATTAACAATTCCTTAAGGGGTACTTAGGAAATATTTCTATATTTATAGACTTTACTAAAAACGATACTAAATAAAAATAAATAAAAAAAGAAAAAATAGTATTTTAAAAAATTAAAAACTAAGTTCTTAGTGAACCTATATATATAATACTTAACTTAAACTTATTATTTAAAGTTAAAACTAATACTTTAGACTATACTATTAGTAAATAATTTAGTTAATATAATAAAAAAGGACGCTTATACTTATATACCTTTTACTTAAAAAAACTTAGTAGATTAAAACTTAACTACTAAATTTATAATAAAGAATTAATAGTTATTATTAAAGTATTTAAGGAATAGAGACTATACTTTTTAAGAATAAATTACAAAGTTATAGTATATATAGATTATAAAAACTTTATATATTTTACTATATTTAAAAACTATAATAAATAATAAATTAAATAGTTATAATTTTTTTTTAGAATTTAATTTTTATATTATTTATAAAAAAAGATTAGAAAATAAAAGAATAGATACTTTTAGTAAATAATTAAACTTAGAATTAACAGTCCTAGACAAGACTTAAGTAATCCTTAAAAAGGATTTAAATAGAAACCTAGTACTAGCTATTTACCTCTTTATAATTACTAAACGGATTAGTACTAGTACGCCTAAATAAATAACTAACGAGATAATTAAAACGATTTATAGTACTAAAGTATATAAATACTAAGGAGTTACTAAAATATAAAAATATATTTAATAATATTATAGTAATAGAGTTACTAAAGAATAAGTAGTTAAGGTTATTAAGGATTATAAAGTTTATAATAAAAGTAAACTAAAACACTATAAATTATACAAAAAAGTATAACTTTTTTTAGTACTTAATAACGTATAGTAATTAATTTTTCTCAATTTTATTATTAAACTACTATAATTAAAGGAACTACTTACTAGAAAATAGTTTAATAGTATTTTAGTTATTATAAACTGACTTACTAAGTATACCTATTTTGTTTTATAGATTAAAGTAAGTATAGTAAAAGAGTTTATATATACTTTTAATAAGTATATTTTTAGTTAGTATAGTTTACTAAAAGATCTTGTATTTAATAAAGGAATATAGTTTACTTTAAAGTTTTAAAAATTTTTAATTTTATAGTTTAGATTTAAATTATAACTATTTACTATTTTTTACCCCTAAACTAATAGATAAATAAAAAGAATTAATTAAATTCTTAAAATATACTTAAAATACTATATTAATTATTAATAGGATAATTAAGTTACTTTATTACTAATAGTTTAATTTACTTATAATAGTATAGTAAAAAAAAGTATATAATATTTACTTTTTTACTTTAATTATAGATTTAAACTAACTGCTTATAAAGAACTATAAGTAGGACTTATAGTAGTTAAAGTAGTTATTTATATTAATTAAATTAAGGAAATTTATAAATAACTCTAAAACAACCTAGGATTTATTAAATAATATATATATAAATATATTAATACTTTAAAAATAAAGGGACTATTTTTTAAAAAGGGAGATAGTATATACTTTATATAATAAAATATTAAAACTAAACAACTAAGTAATAAGTTAGACTATAAGAAACTTAGATCTTTTAAGATTATTAAAAATTTTTTAAAAGTTAACTTTAAACTTATACTACTAAATACTATAAAATATTACTTAGTTTCTTATATTTTACTTTTTAAACTAATACTATAAGGATTATATACTACTAATTATATTAAAGTTAATTTTAAGTAAAACTATAAAGTTAAAAAAAATTATTAATTATATTAATTAGTAAAATAGTATAGAACTTTACTATTTTATTAAGTAAAGAAACTATAGTTATAAAGATAATACTTAGAAACTTGTATTAAACTTTATAAATATATAAAATAAACTATAGGAATACTAGATATAATAGTAAAAAAAGTAATGTACTTTAGCTACTAAAATACTAACTAATAAGTTATATATTATATACTTATAACCTAAGATTTAACTAGTTAAACCTTTAAAAACGAATTAAATATTTCTTTACTTAAAAACACTTAGCTTAGAATAAGTTAAGGACTCTTTATAGTAGCTTTAAAAGTTTTCCTTAATAAGAAACTAGGGGTACTAAGATTCTAGTCTACTAATACTTTATTAAAATTAATTATACTAAAAGTACTAATAAATCAGGCTTTTTAGATAGTTTTAGAAGAACTTATAGGCTTTTTAGTTATAATATTTGTTAAATCCTAACCCTTCTAAAATACTATTTACTTTTACTACTATATATAATTTAAGTAAGTTAAAACTTTATTTATATTATTTTATGCTTTTTTTAAAGTCTTTATTTACTTTTAAAATAGCTCTTTAGATTCCTCCTTTTTATTATTTAAATAATAGGACTCTACTATAAGTTACTTAACTAAAAAAGAAAATTAATATATAAAACTACTAAGTAAAGGGAATACTTAATTTATAAGTATAAATTGTATTTTTTGATATATTATAGGATTTCTATATGCTACTTACTGTAATATACTTACTATAAATTAAGGAACCTAGTAATAATTTATAATAAAACCCTTTAGTACAATAACGAGAATAAGGTATAACTTTAAAGCCCTTTTTAGTAATTTTTAAGTAATAATAATAATAATATAAGGAAGAAGATACTTTTTACTTTAATATATAATTTAATATATTAGTATTAAATAATTAGAATATAGGTTTATAGATTTTTTAACTAGGAAACTACAACTTATTTATACTAGGTTTTAAGAATAAGACTTTTAAGGGGAGACTTAATATTATAACCTATTAGTTATAAACTAATAGGTGCTTTATATATAGAAAATTAGTAGTTAAAAGGGAAATAGGAAATATAACTAATATAGAATATAAGTAGACTTTTTAGAGAAAGGAAAAACTATAATATAGGTTATATAAAGATAAGATAAGGGACTAAGTGTTTGTAGTTAAGATTAAGTGCTTAGTAGTAATTACTAAGTATTTATTAGTAATTATTAAGTACTTATTTAATTAGTATTATACTTTTTATTATAGTATAAATAAAGGAATAGGACTTATATATAAATAGAACTTAAGTATTTTTAAGTTCTTTTTTTATAGTTTTTTAGTTATTAACTTTATATTAATTTTTAGATACTTTTAGCCCTTTAGTAGTAACTACTACAACCCTTTTATTAAATACCTAGACTAATTACTTAAGTGCTTTAAACCCTTAGGATCCCTTTAGTAATTAGTAGTACTGTTATTAGTGTTAAACTTTAGCTTTTGTTAATATAAACTTTACTGTTAGAAGGCTGGCTGTAATAAATATAGTATAGAAAAAGTAACTAATAAAGTCTTTATTAATTAATTTTAATAAATAGTTTAAGTAAAAGGGTAGGTGCCTATTGTGGTATTTAAGGCTACGGTCGCGCATTTAAGGCACGGCACTTTCTAGCTTAGTAATTAATTGTGTACATAAGTACGTAGTGCTTATATGCCCCCTTAATGTGATTACTAGGTCTCTTTAATAATATTACGATTTTTATAAGTATATAAAGACTCTAGGGGTAACTAGGTTTTAAGTAGAAACTATACGTTTTAGTTTATAAGTCGGGACTTAAATATATAAAGTGATATATGTAATATAGAAGTATAAGTAAGTTTATAACCTCTAAGTAATAGGGTAGGTGCCTACTGTGGTATTTAAGGCCACGGTTGTATATTTAAGGTACAGTACTTTCTAGCTTAGTAATTAATTGCGCATATAAGTACGTAGTGTTTATAAATAGTAAAGAATACGTACTTACCCTCTTATAAAACCTAAGATCCTTTTAATTAATAATTATTAAGCTATACTATAAAGATATTAATAATATAAATCCTAAAATCCCCTCTCTATTAAAAGACCCTATAATAATTAAGTATAAGGCTAAGGATAGAGTTAAATATAAAGATAAGGTTAAAGAGATTTTTAATAAAATTATCATTAATATAGAGCCTTTTTCTATTAAAAACCTAGTACTAGTAAAAGCCCTAAAATAATAATAAGGTTAATTATAAAAAACCCTAGCTATAACGTTTATTTTAACTAAAGAAAAAGCTAATTTTACTTTTACTATTAAACTAAAAAAGTAGGGGACTATTACCACCCTAGGAGAGCCGTTTTAAAGGTTAATAAAGGAAGAGATTTTAACCTTATAAAACCATAATATCTTTAATATTGTCCTATTTAACTCTAAAGTCTATAGTAGGTTTAGAATATTTAAATCTTATATTATTAATAAAATGAAAGTAAAAATAATAAATCAGCCTTATAAAAAGTCCTACTTTATTATATAAAGCTATACTAATAATAAAAAGGCTATAATCTTAATATAATTCCCTATAATTTAAAAGTCTAGTTAATAATTAATCTTAGTACTTACTTTAACCTTTATATAGAGTAGTATAAAGCTTTAGCTTTAAGATATTATATAAGTATATATATAATTAAAGACACAGCTTAATTAAATAATCCCTATATATCTTCTAATTTAAATCTATAACTAGTACCTAAATAATACTATTATAGTTGTTAAAAGGTCTCTTTATAGTATTCTAAAGACTAGGATACACTAGTAGGTGATATACTATTAGTACTATAAACAAAAAGCTTAAAATAAGCATATTAATATACAACTTATGCCTTTTAATATTATTAACTAATAATCTAGACTTTACCCTAGTTAAAATATAAATAAATAATACCCTTAGCTTCTTAATAAATAAATTTTTAATCTATAAAATATTAAAGTTTAAAAAAGTAAACTTTATAGCTAAAGTAAAAATATTTCTAACCCTAAAAGAGCTACTAATATTTAATAGTAGTATTTTAATACTAAAAGGTAAATTCCTTACTTTTTATTAAAAGGGCTAAAGTAAAAAGTTTATAATTATTAAGCTTAATAAAGATTAAAAGACTTAATACGTTTAATAGTATATTTAAGAAGTATATATTATGTTAAATTATTAACCTAAAGTATTATATAACTTCTCTATAGTAACTTAGTATTAAAAACCTATAAATAAAAATGTTACTACTCTTAATAAGTAATTACGTTAGTAAATAGATAACTAGTACTAAGGATTAAAATATATCCCTTTTAACTTTAAAATAAGTAAGCTCTTTGTTTTTATAGATAGATTATTTACTAATAACATAAACCTCTTATTATAACTAAGATTTATTATTATTTTTATAAAAGATTAATTTATTAGTAATAATATATTTAAGATTTATAGTAATATTATTTACTATAGTTTAATAAAAAGTAAGTAAGTTATAAAAAGCGTCCTTACTTTAAAAATCTATACTATAACTACTAGTATTAATATAGTCTATACTATTATAACTACCCTTAGGCTTATTATTAATTACTTAAATATTCCTTTAATCCTATTTATTATATATACTAACTCCTATTTACTTTATAAGTACTTTGTTAAACTAAGTACTACTAAAGAAAAAATAACTAATAATTAATATTATAGTATTAAGGTAATTTTATAAGTACTAAAAGCTTTAAGAAATATAATAAATTACTAAAAACAGTAATATTACTAAAAACTTTATAAAAATAAAACTAAACTATACTTTTAAGAGCTTTATTTTAATAAATAAAACTATAATTAAAATAAAAAGTTAAGTAATAAAAGGAAAATAAAAAAAAGTATTTAAACTAAAGAGATTTATAGATTTAATAAAAGGGCTAAAAGTACTAAGAAATATAAGGAAATAGTAGTATTTATAATAGTAGCTAAACCTTGATTTAAAGCCTATAGCTTTATTAAAAATAAAGCTATTTAACTTTAAAAAGACTAGTTAAAAGGGATTAATTAAAAGAACTTAAAAACGTTATTTTTAGGCCTTTTTTAATAAACCCTTAGTTTAAATAGATAGATAGCCTAAAGTACTTATATATAAGGCCTTAGACTATAAAAGAAAAGATTACTAGTATAAAAATAACTATATTAGTATTAGTTATAGTTCTAAGTAGCTAATAGCTATATAGTAGGGCACGGACTTAGCTCTACTATTATATAGGCATCTTAAGTCTTTACTAAAAAGGCTTATAATCTATTTATCTTTAACCTTAATTACTAACCCTTACGTTTATAATTAATTGCCATTTGTTTACCCTGCGTAAACCAACATCTCCTTCTCCCGCGTTATTCACTCCTGCGTGCGACAAGTAGTAAACGAAAAGTCTAATGGCGGCTTTGATCTGGACCTGGAAGAGTTGAATAATTCCTCCGTTTCTCCTTGTCGATTACCGAGATATGAGGTTGGACTGGTGCTCAGCAATGCGTATTTCGAAAATGTTCATCTGCAATACCCATTCCTGCACGAGCCTACGTTCAGGCAATGGGAGAAGAACGCCGCTGGACTTGATTGCGCCTGCCCAACACCAATCGAGCTCTTCTTCGTCAACATGGCAAGCACACAACATCGCATCAACCATTTAGGGACCCTGATGTTGATGAGTTGTAGGTTTATGCAATCGGATCTCTGCTCAAGGCGAATACAATGTCACTCCCTCAGGTTAGATCGACGTCGTTACTCCCATATCAGACATTGCTGACTTGCGTGTATCAGCAACTCTACGTCTCGGCCCTATTATACCTGGACCATGTGCTTTCAAAGAAGAACTTGGAGTCAATTCAGGCGTTGATCAGTTGCGCGCTGTTCTCAATTCGCTCCGCTACAGGCCCTTCAGTTTGGTGAGTGTTTTGGCTACGGAAAAGGAAACATATCTCGATGGTGCTGTGCATTTAACCGCAAATCCCAGGAATCTCTCTGGCCTTGCGCTGCGTCAGTGCATTGAACTTGGCTACCACCGAAACGTCAAGAAGATCAACCTGCGAACGAATGTTCTGCAACTGGAATTACGCAAGCGCGCTTTTTGGTGTGCATACCAGATGGACTGCGCCGCTTCCGTCAATATCGGCCTCCCGCTGAGTTTGCCGATCGAGGAAGTTGACACTGAGGTGAGTATTGAGACCTGTGGGACCGGGCACTAGACGTAGGAATGCTGAGCTTTTTTCTTTTTAGTTCCCCTTGGACATTGACGACGCAAAGATCAGTCAAGGCGGGATCCAAGGCCTGCCACGGCAATCACCAGCCGACCCAACAACTACGTTATCTCACGCATTGCATCAGTTCAACCTTCGTTGCCTCTGGGCACGTATCTATGCGACGCTTTACTCAAACTCTGCCAGTAAACGCGAAGACCAAAATGGATGTCAAACCGAGGTGCAACGGCTCCGCAAGGAACTTGATGACTGGATGGCCGTAACTCCACCTGAACCTCGTCGAGCCAATGCACCGTTGACTGTGTTTGCGAGCATGGAAGATTACAGATTAACCTACAACGAAACAATCATCTTTCTGTACCGCAGGCAGTTGACGAGCGGAGGCAACGTGGAAGAGGACGTGATACTTGAATGCATGGAGGCAGCAGGCAGCATCTGCCAGTCATGCAAACGCCTCTACATCGGCAAGCCCATCAACTACACTTGGACGACTCTCCATGTACTCTTTCTGGCAGGTTTGACGTACCTCCACTGCCTCTGGAGTTCCCCTTCCGCCCACCGAGCGGTGAGGATCGACAGCGTGAGCAACATATTCACGACGTGCACGATGCTCCTGGCAATCATGGCGGAGCGCTGGGAGGGAGCAGCCCCGTACCGTAACCTATTCGAGGCGCTCTCGTCCAGGACGATGGCTATGATGGTGGAGCGCAGACAGGACAATAGGTCGGAGGCGCTCCCGGAGCCTCTGGGGTCTTGCGATCCTGCCAGCGCCAATGTGGAGGATCTGACGCAGTGGGCTTCGCAGATTGCAGACACCGGCATGCCTGACGCCTTCGGCAGCCTCCTGACCGGTCTTGTGGGGGACTTCAGCACTGAGGAAGAGGCACAGGAGTTTTTCGACAGCCTCTGGAATTTGTGAGTGAGCGAATGCATCGCGGGGTTGTTTAGAAAGCCGACATGGCCCAGAAGGGTCCGCGGCTTTGTTATCGTGTCGAGACACGGCAATCGTTCCGAGATGTTCGGACTCACCAGCTTGCGTTCTACTAGGGCCCTTTGGCCGAAGAAACACGTGGGCAACTTCTATCGGTATCTGCCATCTGATACTTTGGCAATGAATAGAGAGTTAAAGACCGAACGATATTCTTTTTCTTAATTTACAACCAAGAACAGGTTTGAAAACTTAGAGTAGTACAAATTACTCTCTATTTGACGTCCACCACGAAGGTTCTGGTGTGTCATCTCAACTCCACCCAGTACATGTACCTAGAAAAGGCACCGTGTGTTGGCTTATTCTATCTTTCCGGAGAATGGACCTCCCGGAAACGCACGTGTACCAGCCTATCGGAGACTTTGTAGATACGAATGTATTTACCAGCACGTGGCTTACAATCTGTGTATCATCGCTGGCATTGAACCTCGGGTGGCAGGATCGTTGGCAACGAAGCTATAGCTTATAACAGACAGCTCCGAGCTTAGAGGGTGTCAAGGAGGAGGAGCGCAGGGTGTGATAGGTTGCTTCTATGTAGAGAAAGTAACCGAGCCGTGTTTCGGAGTGCTCATCCCTGGCGGCACGCAATCTTTCGCTGTTCTGCAGTCCACCTCAAGCCATCTTGCCTTTGGACCCCAAAGGCTATACGCGGGAAATCCGACATGGTGATGTATGATCCTAGCGTTGGTTTGATAGGCTGAGCCGGAATCTGTTTGTCTGACTCAATCTCGCTAGGCGAAAGAGTTGCACAGGGAGATCGGTGTAAGTCTAGTCCGCCTCCCAAAAGAAACTGTAAGAACTTGTGACGAGAGCTAACTGTTCCATATATCGGACGATTCCGCCAAGTACATGGATTTGGGGCTGAGCGCATATCCCGCCCGGGCTGCTCCAGGTCGAACTCCACTGGCTCAGGAGAATTTCCGCGCGGCCTCCGACTCCACCGGCACCATCCCACCAGGAACAGGAATGAGAATTAAATACAGAGTTCCCGTGAAACATACAGAATTCATTGCAATCTAACCTTGGGCTATTCCGTCAGTCTGCTGCCAGGTTGTCTTCGAGTTGTTCCGAATTGGTGGGAGGACCTGTCACGGTGTATTCGAGTCAACTGTCCCGGACTCGTCAGAGAAGCTGGAGAAAGTTTGCGGATCTTGAACTTGTGAAATCTATTATATTACTAACGGTATTAATCCAAGCTGTCGTGTTGTATTTTCGGTTGTGGCGGCTGGAGGGGTTGCAGGACTTTGCATGGGAGTTCCTTCAACGAAGACACCGCATGCTCATCCCACGTGCTGCCTGATATGCAGCAGCCGACGGGGTCAGTGTCCGACAACTTGCAAGGTAGAAGAAGAAATGGTGATACCGATTGCTCCCTACTCGGGTCGACCGCAACGATCGGCCAATTGCCTCTATTGAGAGAATGCGGGTCCATCCGCGACCATGTGTTTAGTGATCAAGCGAAGCACGTCTGGCTCTGATCAATACTCAGGTAGGGTTGGTAGAGCGCGAAGACACCGACTCATGACCCCAATGGCCGAATCCAGGCCCATCTCCGGCCGGGTTGATTAGACTGGGCTTTGTTCACAACAAGAAAAACACTGTAGTTTCCCAAAACGGCAAGTAAGGGCAAGTGGGTAGGTACCAGGCTGCGTTGTGAAGAGACAGCTCATCGAATCACCAGTTGACAGGATCGACTTGATATGGAATAGAATTATCAAACAAAGTACATGATGCCGAAAACGTACAGAACACCAGAGTCACATACACGGTCGTTAAGCAAGTCTTGAGTGCCATCAATAGCTAGTTTTTACGCTTCAAGGGATTTCTAGAATTTCCAAAAGCGTGTATCAGCTTCTGGAAAAAGTCAGTGTTGAGTTGATTCTATAGCTCGGACGGCCAGTCCAGCAGGCATAAAAGTAAGGTTCAAAGGGTGCCGGTTGCTTTCAGGGGTCTGGAGCAAAAGCTTGGCCCCACGGGCACCGCCGCTTTGGCAATCCATGCCAGATCCTGGACTCTGGCAGGTCAGTCTGCAATCGAGTGTGTTTGGCGGTACGTAGGTGAAAACAGAGCTACCCGCTGCCCAAGACTCGCCGAACAAAGCTCTTACCAAAGTGACCGTTGTGCAGCATAGATCTGAAGGGATCCTAGGATTCCGAACCGACGATACGATCTTCTCGGAAAATGTTCAAAAACTGCAGAGATCACCGAGGCCTTGGGATGCCACGAGTCATACTACGAGCACGACATGGGTGGGATTTAACTAGTCTTCATTAATACAGCGAAACCTTATTATGTGACGCTCCAGAATTTATACTTTGGACTATAGCATCGACAGCCTCAAGGGTAGTTCCGGCTTTGTTATGCTGGGGGCATTCCCCGAGGCCAATTCAAGCCGTCCTCCCGAGCTGGAATACTTCAATCTGGCAAAAGATTTCCCCGCAATGTGCAGCGCGTTATTATTATCATCCGCAGTGACATAACGAGCGCGAGCGCAGCAACTGTCCCTTCGTCCGCGTCGTTGGCTAACCAACTTACACGATACCCAACTCATACAACACACCACGATGGCTTCATGCTCGCGAGACGACGATTGGTCCCACATCACAGACGTTAACGAGAGACGGAAGGCGCAGAACCGGATCGCGCAAAGAAACTACCGGTCGCGACAGAGGATGCGCATCGAGCTCGCCGAAGCCATCCTCTTCGACCTCCCGCATCTCAAGTCGGCGTCGGCAGCGCAGCAAAGATGGAGCGAGACGAGCAGCAACAGCGGGAGCAACACGCGATCGCGAACGCCGGAGTTCTTCGACTCGTCATATCAGCCTGATTCCAACGTAGACTTCCTCGACGTCCCCGGGCTGGACGATTTCGGATCGCCGGCCGGTTCTAGCCTCGGCTGCATCGACACTGGGCTCGACACGTCCAACACACAATCTACACAAAGCATCCAACAGCCCACGGTATTACAGGCGCAAGATCAAGTGCAAAGGCAGAAGTCACCGATGGAGGCGTTGCCTCAGTCAAGACCAGCACAGAGCGAAGCACCCCCGGCTCCCATCGCCAGCCAACCACAAACACATGACAGTCCAAGCGATGCTTTTGCCTGTCTCGCCGATTTGGATGTGAGAAATGAGAAGAACCCATAACGCTCTTGTGCACCTGCTAATATCGCTCCCGCAGGACGCAGCTGACTCTGGCGCCTCTTTAACTGCATCATCCACAGCCGATAGCATCAGCACCCCCTCGAGCCTGAAGAGCTTGACACCCACCTCATCCCTCATGGGATCATCTTGTGGTTCCGTGTGTTCACACGATTCCAGAGAAGAGTCCACACCATTGCTCAGTGCAGTGATGCGTGGAAACCTGGAGATCGCACGTCTTCTAATCAAAGGGGGAGGCAAGGTGGACGCCAAGAACCGGTCAGGGAAGTCCGCGCTTCACCTGGCCGTCGAGAGAGGGGACACGGTGGCGGCGCGCACACTGCTAGATCTTGGTGCCGATATCACAATTCCGGACGCGTCGGGGACGAGCGTCTTCCATCGGGCCATCATCAGGGACGACATCGAGCAGCTACGCGCGCTGCTGAAGTGGTGCGAGGAAAGAAACCGGTTGCAGGCCTATGACGGGCTCATGAAGCGTTGCATAAACATGAAGGATACCCAAAAGAGAACTTTAGTGCATTTGGCGGTGGTGCTGGAGAGGATCGAAATCTTGAAACTGCTGCTCGAGTACGGCGCAGATGTAAACGAGTAGGCGAAGAGCTCTGGTCAGCGGCCTAGCACGGGTCTTCAGACTCCCTCTGACAGAACTGAATCGACGTCAATTAGCTTCTTCGCTTACTGTATACAAACATTTTCGACGGTTCACGAAACGGTCTAGCATGATCCGGTCTTCGTCGCTTTATCCCAACATGAGCTAAATGTGGCAACAAATAAAAGCTTGATGAGTGATACCGAGACCGAAGGTTAAGCTTACAATACACGTGCAGTTGGGAAAGTTTGGAAATCCGACCGATGCATATAGACAATTGGAGGAGTAGGATGAAGGTCCCGCGCTGCATCATCTGAGGACGAGTAGTACGAAAGTGAGTTGAAAGCTAATGCTAGTCTAAATAGGTAAGAAAGTCTCCGTACGTAACGTTCCGTCAGTAATCAAGTAGAGTTTTTCGTTTGTTCTTTTACAAAGTTCCGCCAGTAATCAAAAATCACAGAGCTAAAAGCGCCGTTCTAAAGTCCCCAATCAACTCATCGATGCGTTCTTTGCGCGCGGCTCTTTGATCCCAGAAAACAGTGACCTCGATACCGTCTCCCTTGACCGTGCACTCGACGGAAAGCCCACCTGGAGGAGGCGTCGCGACCTCGCCTCTGACGAACCGTAGTCCCATTCCCTCGCCCTCAAACGAAAGTGTGCCTCGAGGGTGTACCGTCAGATCAAGCGGGAAACGACAAGCATCTTTAGCATCCTGACTTGAGGCCTTCACATTATTGAGCCCCGACAGTTCGAAGGGCATGAGTCCCGTGAGTTCAGCCTGAACCTTCTCCGACACATCGGCGGTGTTGTCACTACTGTCAAGCCGAACACGCAGCGGCACTTTCGAAATGGCCGGCCCTGCACAGTTTTGGATCCCCGGAAGGGGAGCGGCTCGACCGGTGACTAGGTAACCAATAGTGACGTCTCGAGACTTTGTGAGACGTCCCACCACCTGAATCCAGGCCGAAGCGATCGTGGCTGGAAGGGTAGTGCCCTGGACCTTTGGCGGCAGTGGGACGTGGAAGTCTGCTCGAAGGTCTTTGATGGGTTCGCGAATGAATGCGTAGCCGAACAGCGGAGAATTTCCCGCGCCGGACAAGTATCGAGCCCAGAACGCGCGGTCTGCTGCCGTGTCTCTGCTTCCGATGTGCTGGATGAACTTCTTGAACGAAAGCTGAGGTGCGACGTGCAAACTCTCGTCTGTGTATGCCTTGTTCACGGTGTCGAGGAGCAATCTCAAGGACCACGCATCGTAGAGAGAATGGTGCAGGGTCCACACGAGATGGGCACGAGGATCTCTATCTTTGTGGACAAGTGCTACTCTGGCAAGGGGATCGCCGAGACCCATAGGGTTCAACTTGTCTTCGTTGAGCACGGCGTCCAGGCTCGTGTCCGAGTGGTCGTTCCACGGGATTGTGTCGGAAAGGACGACCTGGTAAAAACGGTCTGACTCCCGTACCAGTCTGGTGCGAAGAATTGGAAGCCAGCTGGCGCAGCGAATGACGGCAGCGCGGAGTCTCGAGAGGTTAATTTCATCGTCCAGCGCGAAGATGAACTGCGCAACGTGGGATCTGGGACGCAAGAGGGTGTCTTCCATGAAGAATTCTTGCATGTAAGTGCATGGATAGACATCTTCGATCCCAGACGATGGAAAGCCGAGCTGAGTTACTACTCTCTGCTTGAGATCGTCATTCTCATCCGCTTCGAGTGATAGATGATCGGCGGTAGTTGTCGACTGTCGACCATGTTCCGATTGCTGTTGCATCTTTGATGCCATTCCGGCGAGCGTTGGGTTCGAAAAGATCTGCGCAACGGCGAGAGAGTAACCCTCGGCTCTGAGTAGCGCAACAAGCCGCATCGCCATGATGGAGTCGCCTCCGAGGCTGAAAAAGTTGTCGAATCTGCTGATTGTCGATTGATCCGAGATCTTCAGACTCGACGTCCACAACCGTGCCATAACCAGTTCGCTCTCAGTCTGGGGTGGCTGGCGATCGTCGTCGGTGCTTGCATAGGAAGCGATTGACTTGAAAGTCATGGCGTCCACGATGGTATGCAGAACCCGGCGGTCGAGCTTTCCGGAGCTTTGGACTGGCAGACGCGGAAGAGGGAGGTAGGCATCGGGGATCATGTGGCCTGGGAGATTCTCGGCCAGGCAGCCCTTGAGTTCCTTTGCCAATTGCTTCATGAAGACAATCAACTCAGAATTATGACCCGTACTCGCAGACCTTTGGTCAAACTTGTCCCCAGTGCCGAACACAGCTGCCAGTATTTGCTTGTCTTTTCCTTCCGGTGTGAAGATGTCGACTGCGACGGTAAGCCAGCCCGGGATCTGACGTCGGATAGTCTCTTCGATCTCGGACAGCTCGACCCTCTGGCCACGGATCTTGACTTGAGAGTCTTTGCGGGCAACGAAGCTCAGAGTGCCATCGGAATTGTAATGCACAAGATCCCCAGTTCGGTACACGCGTGAGGATGCTGTAGAGCCGGGCAACCAGGCTGGGGACTGGATAAAGGCATTGGCAGTCGCCTCCGGATTTCCGAGGTATCCGCGAGCGAGGCAGGGCCCCTCGACACAGAGCTCGCCGACGCCTCCGAAAGGGGTCAGCTCTGTGCCCTTCAAGGGGTTGACAACCCAGGCCCGGCACACGACTGTCCCGCCGACGGAATTGGCTGGCGTCTTTGGGGAAAGCTCTCCGATCAGAGTAACGATGCACGCTTCCGTCGGCCCGTAGCCAGAAATGAGTCTGACCTTGGGCGCCCATCGATCCACGTCGCTCTGTAGCACAGCTTCGCCACCCATGATGACTGTCTTCAAGCTGGGCACATCGTCGGGGTTGATGATTCTGGAGAGTGAGGTAGTGAACCAGGTGGTGTTGACTTGGAAGTTGCGGATGAAACCGGCGAGGTCGTTCATCCGTTGGTGGTCGGATGGCACACAAACACACCCGCCGCTGATAAGGGCGCAGAAAATGTCGAGGAGCATGACGTCGAAGGTATAGGCACAGAATTGGAGCGCCCTAGACTGAGATTCCATGCCGATGTAACTGGCGAGGGAGGTGAGTGACGAAGAGAGAGTTTTGTGTTCAATGACGACGCCCTTCGGAATACCTGTGGTGCCAGATGTGAAGAGAATGTACGCCGCGTTGTGAGTCTTGACGGTAGCGTGGGCCTCGGAAACTAGCAGGTTGGTCTGCTTGGATATTGTCTCCTCATCAATCACAAGTGCTTGACATTCCAGCTCGCGACAACGACTGGAATATAGATCCGAGGTCAGAATAAGGCGTGCTTTCGTTGCCTGCAGCAAGTGCTGCAGTCTCTGATTCGGGGATTTCGGATCGAGAGGTACGAAACAACCTCCCGCTTTCCAGATGGCAAGCATGGCGACGATCGCCCATCGAGAGCTCTCAAAGAGGAATGGAACTGCCTTTTCAGGACCGATTCCAAAACTCTGGAGCTTCTGCGCCAGCGACGACGAGGCCTGGTCCAGCTCGGAGTAAGTCATGGAGCCGTCCCAGGCATCAATCGCGGTCTGTGAGGGATTCGCTTCGGCCTGCTTATGGACCAAGGAGTGGGCACAGCAGTCAACCAACTTCAACTCAGACTGTCCAGCGGTGTGAATCAATTTCGATCCGTGCTCCCTGGAGATGGCGGCCAAGTTGCGAAGTCTCTCGGTGGGATCGGCAGTGAGAAGGTTGTGAAGAATAGAGGAGAACGTAGAGACGACGAACTCAGCCTGCGCTTCGTCCAAGATTTTCGGATCGTAGCTCATAGTGAGGCCCACTTCTCTATCACCGTCTGGCATCTGGCAATCGAGAACTAGAGCTTGTGGGAAGAACTTGGGTGAGGCCACGGGACCTTGCCGCAGTTGGGGCACCTTCCTATCCCCCCCACCGCTGATTGGGGGCTGCACGACGAGAAGACTGCCAAAGTTGCAGCTGAGGTGACATTCGGGGCTGATGCGGGCAATGTTTTGCAGTCCAATGTGGCAGAAACGAGACTCGTCGACTGCGTCTTGTTGCACGCTGGCCAGGAAGTCGGAGATGGTGGAGTTGTAGTCAATGGTGATGCGTGTCGGGACTGTCGAGATGGTAGGGCCAGCAATCTTTTCGACATCTGCAACGTCTGACGACTCTCGACCTGTTAAGATGGAGCCAAATACCGTATCGGGACTTGCAGTGTAGTGCGAGATGACCAACGACCAAGCAGCGCGCACAACGTTGGCGATCGTCGCAACTGAGCCATGATTTCGAGCCGTTGGCAACGCAACTGATCGCTGTAGCAAGGAGCTGGCCAAGGGTTGGTGCTTGGGGTCGTTCGCGGCACGAGGGAAAGGTGCAGCTTCCAGCCCGGCCATTCTGCTTTCCCAGTGAGACTTTGCCCCATCGGCGCTTTGATCCAAAAGGTGTCGGATGAAGAGTTTGAAAGGAACAGCTAGAGTGGCGTTTGGCTGGGACTGGTTGCCCACGAGGTGGTCTTCGATGGTCTGGCGAATCAAACTCAACGACCAGCCGTCATATAAAGAGTGGTGGGCACTAAAGACAACTCTGCAGATGCTAGGGTCTCCCGTGGGAACAACTCCGAGGTGCGCCATGGGTTTCCCGTATCCGTGTGCGTCTTGGACCAGCTTGACGAAAGTCGCGACATCGGATGCTTCATGCCAGATTGGCTCTTGGCGAACAACAACTTGAAGTGAGCCGTGTTCGTGACTGAGAATAATGCGAGTTCGCAAAAGCTCGAACTTCTTGAAAGCCTCTGCCCATGCTGACTGGAGCTGTTTCAAGTCCGAGGTTGGGATGTCAATGGTGTCGGCCGATATGTATGCTCCGGGGTTCCGAGCCGTTACCGCCATTAGGCCCTCTTGGAGGGGAGTGCAAGGATAGATATCCTCAACCTGGTCGCGACTGATGCCGTAAAGCGAGAGGACGTGAAGGGAGATAGAACTCAACTGAGTCTCGGTCAGCAGCTCAAAGGCTTGTGGCATGGGCCTTTCGAGCGTGACGTCGTCTGCGATGCGGGTGGCCATGGCAGACAGCACGGGATATGAGAAAATGTCTTCGAAGAGCAGTCGTTTCTTTGAGGAGCGGGCAAGACCAGCAAGCCTGATAGCCGTGATGGAGTTGCCGCCGAGGACGAAGAAGTGATCCCCTGCGCCAATGGTCTCGGGCTTGGTATCAAGAACACTGGCCCACCACCCCTGCAGGAGCTTCTCTTTGCCGATTAGAGAGACACCGCCAATCTTGCTCGAAGCTGCAGGGAATAACTGTCCCTGGGCAGAGAGCTCTGAAAGGCAGGACTTGACGAAGACCCGGTCTCGCTTACTGGAAGCCGTCGTCGGTAACCGTTCAACGGCGACGTAGGCAGACGGAACCATGTACTCCGGGAGGACGTTTCGAAGTTGTTGCTGGAGAGTCTTGGCTGTTTCCAACAACGACGGGTTCGAGGCATCCATCATTGAAGCGCAGCCGACGCCGCCTGTGCTGTGCTTGTAAATAACATCCATGACCAAGAGAGCAACCAAAAATGAGTTGCTGCGACTACCCGGGGAATCAAAGAGCTCCACCCCGACGTGCTTGAAGGCCTTGTTGTCTGACATGAATTTCCTGATGTTTTCTTCGATCTCGCCAACCTCGATTCGCTGTCCCCTGAGCTTGATCTGGCCATCTCGCCTGCCGACAAAGGTGATGGTGCCGTCAAAGTTATATCGGACCAGGTCTCCCGTATGGTAAATGCGGCGATTGGCGCCCGAGGGGAGGCATGGCGGGTCTCGTTCAAAGGAGGCGTTGGTTCGTTCTGGATCACCCAAGTAGCCTCGCGCGAGGGGCGGGCCTTCGATGCAAAGCTCTCCGACCGCTCCAATGGGAGCCAAGGTCTTGGTGAAGGGGCTGACGATCCACGTAGCGGTGCCGATGGGGCCTCCGATGTTAGAGCTGGCGTCCGAGAGAGTAACCTTGCGAGCGGTAGCCATCACGCATGCCTCGGTCGGTCCGTACGCGTTGACGAAAGTCACTCCGGGCTGACTCAACCATGCCTCAATGTCCGATGGTGCCAGTGGCTCACCTCCGACCATAACGAGTTTGAGAGTGGGAACCTTTGCGGGGTTGATGAGCCTGGTGACGGACGGCGTAGAGATGAGCGCGTTGACTTCGTGCTTTGTTATGTACGCGCTGAGATCGTTCATTCTCTCGGATTCTGAGGGGGCGCAGACACAGCCTCCTGAGGTCAGCGTGATGAATATCTCGAAGATCATGGCATCGAACGTGTACGTGCTGAATTGCAGCATGCGTATGTGAGGACCAAACCCGAAGAAGGTAGACTGGGCGGCTATGGCTGAGGCCCACGCGCGATGCTCAATCACAACGCCCTTTGGCTTGCCTGTGCTGCCTGATGTAAACAGCAAGTATGCTGCGTGTCCAGAGTTGGCCCCCGTCGAAGGCGCAGTAGACGGTTTGGAAGGATCAAAGTCGTCGACGGACATGATGGTGCAAGGCAAGCTGCTTGATAGCGAAGAAACGCGTTGCGGCGAGGCAAGAACCAGCTTGGCATTCGCTTCCTCGAGCAAAGACTGGAGACGCGCTGGTGGGTGGTCGGGGTTTAGGGGGAGAAAAGCGCCGCCAGCCTTGAGAACTGCAATCATCGCTGGGACGGCTCGGGCAGACTTGTCCAGACAGAGACCGACAAAATCGCCAGGCTTGACCAGCCCTGTACTGGCAATTTGGGCAGCGAGCTGGTTCGCCCACAGGTCGAGTTCTGCATAAGAGAGCGACGCATCGTGAGAAACAACCGCTGGGGAACCCGGTTGCTCTTGGACCTTTTTCTCGATGAGATGGTGCACGCACGCCTCCACGGGGTTGATACTGCTGCTGTTCCAGGCGACTATGCGCTCGACATCCCTGGGTGCAACGGTCATGACGCTGGCAACGTCAGCGGTGGCGTCGGCATTGCAGATGCTCTGGAGGACGTGGTTGAACTGGCCCATCATGGTCTTGACGATCTCAAGGTCGATGCAGTCGGGGTCGAACTTGATATCTACCGTGAGGTCTTCGCCGACTGGGAGGAATTCGACCGCCAGAGGATAAGTGTGGAACTCAGTAATGTCAAGGGAGACCGGCGTGATATTGAGCTCCTCAAATGGCAGCGGTAGAGCAGCGTCTGGATGGACGACCATGAGCGACGAAAAGTCGCAGGCTTCTTGCGCGGCGGAGCTGACACCTTGGATGTCGTGAAGGCCCAAGTATTGGTGTGGAATGCTGTCGATTGCAACTTGTTGGACATACTCGAGGAACTCTGTCAGGTTCTGGTCCCCGTTGACAGAGAATTGCCTGGGAACCGTTACAATAGTAGGGCCCACCAGCTGCTCGATGCCGGATAAGGGGAAGTCTCGGCCGGATAGAGTGCAGCCGAAAGT
Organism: Colletotrichum brevisporum; assembly: GCA_030770045.1. Lineage (NCBI taxonomy): Eukaryota > Fungi > Ascomycota > Sordariomycetes > Glomerellales > Glomerellaceae > Colletotrichum > Colletotrichum brevisporum. The sequence continues at coordinate 7,611,308 of JAUGSI010000001.1, read as the reverse complement.
TGCCGTCGAGTCGCCAGAGTATTGCGCGTTGATGATGGCCCACGCAGCATTGATCAAAGTTGCAGCTGTCACGTTGCGATCGAAGGTCGAAGCGGCCGGGAGGCGGAAGTTGAAGCTGGTGGCCGAACGAGCGACGGGCCTGTGAGACGCTGGCACTGAAGGAAATGGCGTCCCTTGCTGATCGATCAACACGTCTCTCCAGTAATCCTCAGCGGTTTGAAGTGGAGCAGATCTGAGTTTCTGAACCAAGGCTTGGAACTGTGGAGGCGGGCTTCCGGTTTCGCCGTTGTAATGTTGGAGGACGGTATCCCAGATCAATTTGGTCGACCACCCATCGTACACTGAATGGTGCGCGCTGAAAACAAAGTAGCGATCAATGCCGTCCTTGACAAAGCCGAGGCGAAGCAACGGTGTTCCATAACCAAATGCCTGGAGTTTCTGTTTGTCTAGATAGTCACCAAGCGGCCCTTGGTGTACAGTGACAGAGATCTTGTCTTTCAGGATGACGAGCAGAGAACCCTTGGGTCTAAGGACGATGCGGCTGCGAAGCACGGTATGAACCTGAGTGGTTTGCTCCCATGCCTCGATGAATCGGGTCTCGTCAAGATTGACCGGGAGCTTGTAGGGCGCATGCAAGGCGTATGCCTGAGTTGACGATTGTCTGGACGACAGAGCCATGAGAGCTTCTTGCATCGGAAGACATGGAACTATATCTTCGACGGTATCTTGAGAAACGTTGCATTCCCGTGCGATCTCGGCAATGGCCTCTGCCGTGGAATCCGGAGCATCGAGTAGGGAGAATGGCTGGACCGATTCAGCGGCTTCGCTTGCAGCACTGCTCATCACCTTAGCCATGTCGGCGAGAACAGGATTTGAGAATATGTCGGAAACGGAAATTCCCAAGCCCTTGCGTCGGGCTTCGGAACGCAGAGCCATCGCGGCCATCGAGTCACCCCCAAGTCGGAAGAAGTGGTCATACACGCCGACTGCGCTGACGCGAAGGACTTTCTTCCACATTTCTGCCAGCTGTAGCTCCTGGGGAGTCCTCCCCGCCTCCTTGGCGCTTGAAGTGAAAGACACGAGGTCTTCTCGACTCAAGAGGCTGGTCACCCGCTGAAGGGCTCGTCTGTCGAGCTTGCCCGCCGTGGTGATGGGTAGGACTTTGAGCGGGATGAAGACGTGGGGGCTCATGTATCGCGGGAGGGAAGAAGCCGTCTCATAGATCTGCTTGACGAGACTCTGGAACCTCTCCAACGCCTGTGACTCTGTGGCGATGATATCGTCTGGGTCCTCAGGGGAGGTGTCGTCGGTGCCGACGTGGACAAAGGCAGCCAAGAGGTCGTGTTCGCCGGCTCCCGAGCGTTTGAGGAGCTCGACCACCACTGGGCCGGCCGTGGGAGGAATGCTACTGCGCAAGGAGTGTTCGATCTCGCCCAGCTCGACGCGTTGGCCGTTAATCTTCAGCTGCGTGTCTTTCCGGCCTATGAAGTTGATCGTGCCGTCCGAGTTGTACCTGACCAAGTCTCCCGTCTTATACAAACGGTTGTTGCGAGGGTGAGGTCCGTTCTTGAGCCATGAAGGAGCATCGATGAAGACCTCAGCAGTCTTTTCTGGTCTCTTGAGGTACCCCCTTGCGAGAATAGGACCTTCAATGAGCAGCTCGCCAGCAGAGCCTATGGGCCGAAGGCGCTCGTGATCGTTCTCGTCGACGACCCAAGTCACGCAGCGGTAGCCGCGGCCAATGTTCGAAGCGTTCGTCTCTCTCGTGACATCCTTGTTGACTACACAGGCGACACTGCACTCGCTCGGGCCGTAAATGTTGAGAAGCTTCAGCCTGTCAACCCAAGCATCTACCTGAGACGCAGGCAAAGGCTCTCCAGCCATAAGAAGCACGGTGAGGGTGGGCACCGTATCGGGGTCGACGAGCGAGGCAAAGGACGGTGTCCAACCAGCCCAGGTAGCTCGGCTTTTGGCGATGAAAGTGGAAATCTCCATGCTCCTGTCTTCTTCTGATGGGATGCAGATGCAACCGCTGACAAGCAAGGTCGTGAGGATGTCGCCAACGCTAGCATCGAAGCTGTAGGCAGCAAACTGGAGAGTTCTAGACTCGGGACCAACCTCAATAGCCCAGGCATGCTCCCTGAATCCAGTACAGTATGCTCTGTGGGAGGTGATGGATCCTTTGGGTGCTCCAGTCGTCCCCGATGTGAAAACCACGTACATGGCATTGTCGGGTGTCACCGTGGGGCAGACGGGTACGCCCGGGTCGGTATGTGGCAGGCTATACGCAAACTCGGTCTCAATGACAAGTGCCTTTTCTTTGACTGCCTCGAACTTGGGTCGGGTGAGTGGCGAGCACATGATAACCTCGGCCTCGGCCTCTTCTGCAATGGAAAGAACTCGTGCATCCGGATGCGTAGGGTCGAGCATCACGAAGCACCCACCGGCCCGCAGGACTGCGAGCATGGAGACTACAGCCCACTTGGATTTCTCGAAGCAGAGGGGCACAATCTTCTCCGGGCCGATGCCAAGCCCGACAAGGTGCTGGGCTATATTGCGAGACAAGTCGTCCAGCTCACGGTAGGAGAGCGATCCATCCCAGCTGAAGATGGCCTCCTTGTCGGGATGGGCGACCATGACCCTCTCCACGAAGTGGTGGACACACTCGTCAACCGGAGCAATGCAGGTCTCGTTCCATTTCCAGAGCTGATGGAGGTCGTTCGAGCTTAGCGCCGGGATCTCGTCGGGGGTTTTTGAAGGGTCCTTAAGAATTTCCATGAGGATGTGATTGACCGTTTCCGCAATGTTGTTGGCGTGACCCTCGCTGACGAGAGATGTGCGGTAGTGGATGGAGATCTGGGTTGCATCCTCCCCCGTTTCGACGATAAGAGCAAGTTCAAACTAGTTGATGTTAGCGATTGCCTTGTGAAAGTCGGAGCCGTGAATTCTCACCTCGGTAGGATCGTTGATAGACTTTTGGTTAAACAACAATTTGTTGCCGTGTTGGGCTTTCTCGTCTACGAGCGGCATGAAGGAAATGCCGGCGTTGAATAACGTGCCGCCCGTGATGCCGCTGGAGCTCTGAATCTCCGCAAGCGAGCTTGCCTGATAGGCCGAGCTGTTGATCGAGTCGACCTGTATCTTCTTCAGCAACTCCAAAATGGACTTTTGCTCGGTGAAGTCGACATAGCAGAGAAGCATCGAGATGAACGGTCCAATGGCGTCGTTGATCCCAGGCACTGGAGCCTCTCTCCCAGATGCGAGGTAGCCGGTGACGGTCTGATTCCCATTAATGTAGAACCGCAGGACGAGAGACCAGACAAGCTGGATGAGGACGGGAAAGGTGACTTCCAGCTTGGCCAGCTGCGCCTGAAGCGTTGCGTGGTCGACGCCGAGAGGAACTGGAACCAACTTTTGCTGGCTCTCGCCATTGGTGACGTCAAGAAGCGGCGGGAATATGCAGGCCTCAGCCCCCTTGAGATACCCCTTCCAGTACGCGATGCTCTGCTCTCGAAGCCCAGGATCGCGAATGTGGCGGATGAAATCTGCGTACGGAGAGCCCCATCGCGTCACCAAGTTGCCGTCATAGGCCTCGGACAGGTCGCGGAGGAGCGGGATGGAAGACATGCCGTCAAAGACGATGTGGTTGACTTCAAATCTCAAGAATGCTCGTTCATCATCGGTGGAACATATCAAAAGCCGGTGCAGGGGCTGTGTGCTCCCGAGCCCTTTCTCTTTGGCAGGGTAGGAAGAGAGCTTCTGAAGCGCGCTTTCGCCATCCCGGGCCCGCAGATGCTCGAGCCGAGGGTGATGCCGTTTGAGAACGGCCTGGTCGAGCATACCGACCGTGGCCGACGTCTCGATGAACACGGTCCTAAGAGCCGCATGTCGAGCGACGACACTGTGCCAGGCGGACTCGAGACGCCCAGGGTCGACGCTCGCACCATTGGCCGTCGTAACCTCCCACAGAATGTCGACCTCATATACGCCGTCTACCCTGGATTGACTGAGAGCGAGAGACTCCTGCATCGGCGAGCACGGGTACACGTCGTCGAGGTCCTCCAAGTCGCCAATGCCTGGTATTTGCAGCAACGTGTTTGTCAAGGACTGCAGCCCGGGGTAATCGAGATTGAAGTGGCCGAGATCGCTCAGGGTTAACTGTTTGGTCGACTGTTTCAGCGCCCCGGTAATCTCAGCGATCGCCCGAGGAACGCTCGAAAGCCACGCTTCGATCTTGTCTTGATGCGCCATCTTGGAGTTCCATGCGAAGGTGAAGTTGAGTCGGTCGGCAAGTACGCTGGCGGCGATCTCAAAGAGGCAGAACCTCTGCAGGCTAGGGCTCATATCCTCAAGGGACTCGCCAGCCGTCCAGGACTCCTGCTGAAGGAGCGAAAACTCCTTCTCCATGGACTGATACCTGCCCTCGTAGTTGAAGACAACCTCTGCAGGGAGATGGTTCTTGAGGACCTCACGACCCTCGGCAGTAAGGAAGGCCGAGCTGAAGTAGTCGAAGCCGTTGTGGGGAGTCCGCTTCCTCGCATCCTTGACTCTCGCGACCAAATCCAGAACGCCGCGGTACTCTCCAGGGTGGATCGGATACATTGTCGTGAACCAACCGACTGTCCTCGAGAGGTCGATGTGGTCGCTCCAAGTCTCTCTGCCGTGGCCTTCGGTGAAGATTGCTGGGGTTTGCCTTTCCGAGAATGACTTGCTGAACGAAAGCAGCAGTGCGGAGAGGAGAATGTCGACCGGCTCGGTGCGGAGGGCTTGATGGCAGTTGGCAAGAACATTACGGGTTTCCTCCGCACTGATGGAGAAGCGTTTTTCGCGCACATCGGCGTATACGTTGTCCGTCTTGTCGACGCCCCAGAAGTTGAAGTCGGATGCTGGTACCTGATGAGGCAGAACTTGCGACGCCTTGAGGTTGTTCGCAAAATGTCTCTGTTGGTCAATCCAAGCCAGGAACGGAAACGAGTCGTTGAATTGTGGCGCCTCCTCGGTGAGCGCTCGCTCGAGCTCTTCCAGAATCACTCTCCAGGATACAAGGTCCACCACCAGATGGTGCACTACGATGGACAAGAACTGGCCTTGGTCGTTATGGAACAGGTCTGCACGAACCAAGGGGCCTTCAGTGACGGAAAGTATCAGCCGGGACTTGAGCATGATGATTTTCTGCAGTTCCGGTGAGGCATCGGGATGGTCGTGGAACTGATAGGCCTCTTCCACGGCGGGGCTGATGTACTGCTTCCACTCTCCTGACGGAGACTGCTCGAAGCGAGCACGAAGCATGGGGTGTCGTGCAACCAGGCCCGCGATGCTCTTGCCAATCAGTTGAGAACTCAGCGGTTGCTTGATCTTCACGAACACGCTCTGGTGGAAGTGGTTCCTTGTGCTCGGAGATTGTGCTGTGTCGAGGAACAATTGTTGGATGGGAGAAACAGGAAACCTATCGCCAGGTCGGATCTCTGGGACAGACGGTTGGACCTGAAGGTTTTCGATCTTGGAGGCGGCCTCCCTCAGGGACGAAGACGAAAGCAGGTCCTTGACTTTGAGGGCTTTACCGAGACGTCTGAAGGCCGATACGACCTGCATCGCGGTAATCGAGTCGCCGCCAAGAGCGAAGAATGACCGATCGAGGTCTATCCGGTCGGCAGAGACATTAAGGACGTCGCTGCAAACATCGCGAAGAGAAGCTTCGGACTCGTTTGCGTATGGCGCATGTCCATTTGCCTTGTCACCAGTGGTCTTAGTGGCGTCCTCTGGCGATAGGTTCTCCAGTTTCTCGAGGAGAAGGTTGCGATCAAGTTTGCCAGCGGCGGTGAAAGGTAGCAAGTCGATCTTGAACCAAGCAGATGGCACCATGTATGCAGCCACAGACTGCAAGAGCCATTCTTTAGCTTCAAAGACGAGACTATCGTCAAGTAGCTGAAGGGAAGCGTGGTCATGGCCGTTGGTGTGAGAGGCCTGGGGCGGAACGGCAACAATGGCAGTCAACTTCTTGGCAGAAGGACCGCGCTGGGGATAAAACACGGCAGAGTCGGTGGTTGAGGGACTCTTCCGGAGATGGTACTCGACGTCGGTGAGCTCGACGCGCTGGCCGCCGATCTTGATCTGGGTGTCGGCTCGACCGAGGCACTCGAGCGTGCCATCCTCAAAGTAGCGAACCAGATCTCCTGTCTTGTAGAATCTCGTCGGAATGGCCTTTCTGGCGTCGGATTCCAGAGCCCAAGGAGGGTTAACAAAGAAACTCTCCGCCGTTCTCTCCGGGTCGTTGAGGTACCCAGTTGCGAGCACGGAGCTCTCGATCACGAGCTCGCCGACACCGCCAACAGGAGCAAGGCGGTCGCCCTCCAGATTCACGATCCACGTCCTGGTATTGACTCCGCGGCCGATGCAGCTGGCTCGGCCCAAGACGGCGCCGGGTTTGGGAGTGGCCGTGGCCATGAAAGTGGCCTCCGCAGGGCCGTATGCGTTGTAAACCTGGACCCCGGCATCGATCCAAGGCTCAATGTCAGACTCTTTTACAGGCTCGCCGACCAACACCAGAGTTCTGAAGGATGGTATTCCTGTCGGGTCCAGGAGCCGAGCAACAGTCGGCGTAAGGATGGCCCAAGTGGCCAGAGTCTGCCGAAGGTAAGCCTGGAGGCGATCAAGTCTATCGGCCTCGGAGGGGATGCAGATGCATGCTCCCCGCAAAAGGCCCGTGACCATCTCGGCCACACTGGCGTCGAAGGTGTAAGATGAGAACTGCAGAATCCGGGACTCTCTGCCCACGCCCAAACAGCTGGCCATGTCGTCTGTGCTCGTATAGATGGCTGCGTGAGTAAGGGAAACACCTTTCGGGGTTCCCATGCTTCCGGATGTGAAAATGACAAAAGCGGTATCACTGGGTTGCCGCGAAGGCCAGACCGTGCCGTTGGAAGTGTGCGCGTTTGATCCATTGCAGTGCCCAGGATTCAGGGGAACCTGTCGGGTGTTCAGCCCTAGACCGTCGAGTTGAGAAGCGGTAGATGCCGAGGAGAGCGCGTGAGTTGCGCCGGTCGCCGCTATGATTTGCCGGATTCGGCTGGCCGGATGCCGAGGATCGAGGAAAACGCAGGCGGCACCCGCCTTCAGAACCGCCAGCCACGAGACAACAGCATGCCGAGACTTGTCGAAGCTCAAGAGGACGAAAGAGCCGGGTGCGACGCCGTCTCGGGTCAGCTGCTTTGCCAGCTCGCTCGACTCGTCCTCGAGGTCGCGGTATGTCATGCGTCCATCCCAGGCGTCGATAGCCTCTGCTCCGGGATTATCAAGAGCGATTCGACTGAATGCTTCGTGAAGGAGGCAGTCCGATTGCGTCACTTCTCCGCCGTTCCACTGTCTTACTTGATCAAGGTCTCTTTGGCTCAGTTCCAGATTGGATACGGACTTGCTGCCATCGTTCACGACCAGGTTAATGATGTGACTGACAGTCGCTGCCAGGTTCCGGGCCTCAGCCTGCGACATGAAGAAGCGGAGGAAGAGCAGACGAAGTTGAGGTTGGGATATCGAGGAAAAGTCGGCCTCGAGAGTCAACTGTACTCTTTCTGGCAGCGCCGTCTTTGCTCCATTGGTCTTGGGGTATCCGTTGGTATGGCCATTGCTTTGGACAGTCGATGTGATCAACCGCACGGCGGTGTTATAGTGAAAGTCCAGTGAGTGGAAGTCTAAATCTTCTGGTGCATGATTACCGTTCACTCCATTCTGGGGGGAAGTTGCGGTAAATCGACCAAGTATATCTGAGAGGGTGTCTCGAGCTGTGACGTTGCAGCTCTTAGTACAAGCTTCGCCATGCTCGTCGACAAAGCCGAAGCCTACTCGGCTCTGGCCGGTATAGAGGTGCAAAGTGAGGCACCATGCGGCATTGAGGAGGGCAGTCGCCGCAGCGTCGGTGCGCCCCGGGTCTTGGAGCTTGATGTCGATATGCTCAAATGACTGCTTATGGTTCTTTGGCTCCCCACCAGCGAAGGCCGGAAGGGTGCACATCATCGGATGTTCCGCCGGCTCCATTGGATCGCGATCTTGAATGCGATGAACCCCTGGCAGCGTGGATACTGGGTATAGGTGCTTGGGGCGAAAGTCGTTTATTCGCGTCGTATGTATATCGCATTCGTCTAAAAGAAACCGGTGACAGTTTGAGTGATCTGAACTGTTGCTATGCTTTACTATGCTGTGCACCACACCATGCGCGACCGCAACGTTCCCCGTCGTTCGAACAAGTGGCCAAGCTCGCAGCGACCCAGCTCTCTGGGCTCTCAACTCTCCGGGGGAACCCTGCTCTCTCCCGGTCCGCCGTATCGGGGCCCTTCACACTGATGAGCCCCGGTGGATTCCGGCTGGACGAAAATGGCTTAGCGCTGACCTCAGCATGACCCCGTACCGGGAAGTGGGGACTGCTGCCGGCACGGTCCGCCAGGTGGTCCTCCGTCCGGGCTTCGGCGGGTCATCCCCGGCGTTGATCGGGGACCGGCCCCGCGGCGTTGGTCGCCAGAGGTTCCAGCGCCGTTTCAGGGGCATTGAACGGTACGTGGCAGTTCGAGTTTTCCAGGGTGGTGGCAAAGAAAGTTTTTACCCTACATAGTAGCAACAACTACTGCGCATAGTGCCCGTCGTCTCATCACCACCCAGTTTGGAATACCTGAGCGTAACTGCAAACCACAGACGATCAGGCGCAACAGACGACTCAGCAACTAGAGCCATTCACGATAACGACGCTCAGAATGGCGTCGAACCCGAATGGGGGGACGGTCGACGATGCCAACTCATTGTCAGTCTCTCAAGATGCCGGCCAAGAGGAGAAGAACGACGAGCAGAACTTTCCGCCAATGGTCCCTCGGATACTGATGGTCACTGCCTTGGGATTGTCGTTACTCATAGCAGCGCTGGTAAGACATAGGTTCCTTTTGCCTTGGCTCCGAGGATCGATAAGGCTGATGTCTTGCAGGATGCAACGTTGGTGGCCACCATCGTCCCCACGTTATCCGAAGAGTTCCAATCAGTCAAGGACGTTGGCTGGTATGGGTCAGTGTAGTAAGTCAAGGTCCTTCAGGTCGGTATGGCATGAAGGAACGACTAACCTCTCATCCCAGTTTGCTAGTGACTGGCGCGACACAGCCAACCTTCGGGAAACTGTACGCGACATTCTCTAGCAAGGCAGTCTTTCTCGTGTCCCTCATCCTGCTGCTTGGCGGATCACTGGCGTGCGCGCTGGCGCGGACCTCGACGGGCTTCATCATCGGCAGGGCCATTGCCGGGCTCGGCAGTGCGGGATGCATTTCGGGAGCCTTGATGTGAGTATGCTCAGCATCATCAACCTCCGTACATAAGCTGACCTTCACCAAAGCATCACGGCGGCCGTGGTACCTCTGCACCAAAGGCCAATGTTCACCGGCATCCTGGGCTTACTTGAAGGCGTGGCAATCGTGCTGGGCCCCATCATCGGCGGCGCCATCGCGAGCCACATTGGCTGGCGGTGGTGCTTCTGGATCAACCTGCCCATTGGCGGCGCCCTCCTGCTCATCCTCCTCATCTTCTTCCGGCCGCCGCAGAAGCCGGTCGAGAGGGCCTCGCTTCGGGATAGAATCAAGCAGATCGACTTCGTTGGCGGCACCGGCTTGGTCGGGAGCATCACTTGCCTGCTCCTCGCCCTGGAATGGGGCTCGACGCTGTACACGTGGAACGACGCCCGGCTAATCGGCCTGCTCGTCGTCTTTGGAGTGTCGTTCGTCTCCGTGGCAGCGCATCAGCATTGGCTGAAAGAAAGAGCGACGTTCCCGACGCGGCTTCTGAAGAACAGGTCATTTGCGTCGTGTCTGTGGTATGGGTTCACGTTGTCAAGTGCGCAGATGGTGGTTCTTTATTATGTGAGTATGGCTTGCTCTGATTATCCCACTCCGCAGCTAACCGTGGTCCCCATAGTTGCCAATCTGGTTCCAGGCCATCCAGGGCGTCTCCTCGCGTGAGTCTGGGGTGCGACTGCTGCCGATGGTCATCGCGCTGATCGGCTCCGGTGTCCTCGGTGGCATCGGAGCGTCGCTAGTTGGGTACATACCGCCGTTCATGATCGCGGGGACAGTGTTCGCGTCGACCGGAGCCGGGATGCTCTACACGTTCCAGCCGAACATCGAGAACGCACGGTGGATCGGGTATCAGGTGCTCTTCGGCCTCGGAACCGGCGCCGGCGTGCAGTCGTCTATCGTCGGGACGCAGGTCGCTCTGGATCCGGCCGACGTGCCCTACGGCGTGTCTGCCATCATCCTGGTGAACACGGTCGGGGGTTCCATCTTCATCAGCGTCGCCCAGAACCTGTTCGTCACGCGCATCGAGAAGGTCACGGAGCTGATCCCGAGCGTGGACCGCGAAACTCTTTTGAACCGGTTCGGCTTTTTGAGAGACTCACTCACACCCGAGCAGTTGCAGATCGCGCTTCGAGAGTACAACCGCGGCATTCAGAATGTCTTCTTGCTCGCCATCATCCTGGCGTGTCTCACCGCGTTCGGCTGGGTCTTTATTAAATGGATTCCACTGAAGCCGCCAAAACCGGCACCGCAGCCGCCTACAGAAGGCCAGACGGGAGAAGAGAGGAAGACAACGACAACAGAGGTAATAGCACAGGCTGCAGCATAGGCATAGATATAGACGGCAAGCGCATGTTTTATATCCGATATCTCAATTCATTTGTTCTACTACTATGTAGGTGCCGTTGATGAACGCTCTGTGAGAGGTGGCCACCTCTTCACTATGTTGTGCGAATTGACTGCCGCTGGCAGCCGAAGCATTTATCTCAGGGGAACAGGCGCTGTAACTTGGGCCGAGGAGCACTGGAAAGCATAAACGGGAGGGACGATCCCTGTTCACAACAACAAATCTGTTGCGACCCCTGACTGAAAACCTTCAGCGTGATGCTTCACACACACAACCGGCGAATTCCTGACTCAGGTCGCCAGCTCTAGTCCGCTGACTCATGAGGCCACGTCTATGAGTCCGGCTCTTTATTGCGAGATTGACCGGGCACTCAGTCAGGTAGGTATTCTCGATGTACCTAGCACTCTGAGTTGAGTTTGCACTCAGTGAAGCACTCAGACGAGGTACCTAAGTAACCACACGAAAGTCCAATGGCTTCGACGTTGAGGGTGAAGGCGATGGAGGCTTTGGAAGCGGCGAGGCCGACTGTCCTGCAAGTCTTTGAACAGGCGGTCCAGTGGGCGACGGACAACAAAGCCGCTACTGGTTGGGGTGCCGTCGCGGCCGCCTTCGTCTTGTTGAATCTCAAGCGCTTTCCCCTTGTGTGGCACGTAAGTCGTCACCGTCTCGAAGTCGTAACCCTTTTGCCCTAACGTACTGAAGGCCCGCGTCTTCTACAACATCTGGTGGCCCAAGAAGCGCTACTTCGAGCCCGGTCCAGGCTCCGCCTTCAAGCCGGTGGTCACACCGTCGCGGGTCGCGCTGCTCGAGACGGACTACAACCTGCACAAGTCCAACAGCACCTACTTTTCGGACCTCGATGTCGCGCGGACAGACCTGTTGGCTGCGCTGCGGGCCGAGGCCATCCGCGGCGGACTCTATCAGGAGTACAAGAACGGCGTCATGGTGCTTCTCGCCGGCACATCGTGCACCTTCAAGCGTGAGATCAAGCCGGGCGTGGCCTTTGACATGCACAGTCGTATCCTCGCGTGGGACCGCAAGTGGCTGTACGTCGTGACGCACTTTGTGGAGCGGAAGAAGGGCAACGAGGCGAAGCTCTTCAGGCCGTGGGAGAGGCCGGAGGAGACCCCTAAGTCGCCTGTTGTTTACGCGACCGCCATCTCGAAATGCGTCGTCAAGGCTGGTCGGCTGACAGTTCCGCCTGAGAAGTTCCTCGGGGCGGCCGGGGTGCTGCCTCGGCCGGGGGCAGGCGCGGAGGAGAAGAGCGGGGCCGGTGGAGACCCGGCGGAGGAAGGCGGGAAGGGGGACGGGCCGGCCGGGGCGGAAGGGTGGACGTGGGAGAAGGTGGAGGCAGAGCGGGAGCGGGCCCTGAAGATGGTGGAAGGCCTGGCAAGCGGACTAGACGCCGCACACGAAGAGTTTCACTCATTGAGATGAGATGAGCATGGCCATGCCTTGGTAGCTGGATGATGTTTTTTTTTCCCCAGTATACAATGGCTTGGGGAGTTGTGGTGGAGAGCACATAGCGCAGTATAAAGGTTCAGCGATGAAGGGATTCCGAGACATTAGACCAAAAGATTCAATAGACGCACACAAAGAGAGCCCATCCCACCAGAACCTTGAACATTGGACGAAACAAACCAATCACTGCAGCCGCAGAAGCGACGCTGACGTGATGCATAAGACTGAATGAATAGCCCTGAGGCCCTAAATCCTTCCAACTCACGTGCTTGACCCCTCTCCCCGCTCCGATTCCCATTCTTCCAATCCTCTTACACGAAGCTATATCCCGGCAAACAGAGAAAGAAACACTGAGAGAAACTTCAGCTCCCTACCCTACCCTAACTCAACTGCTTTCCACCGATCCCATACCGGTCTTGATTACTATATCTCTTCCCTCCAAAAGGCATCCGACGGCTCAGTTCCCGGATCCGACCCCCTGACTCCCCGTCTCGTTGCTCCCTGTCGAGAGTCAGATCCAGAACCATGGCGAACACCGTCTACGTGGTGACCGGCACCAACAAGGGCATCGGCCTCGGCCTCGTCAAGGCCCTGCTCGCCCGGCCAGCCACGACTGTCGTCGCCTCGGTCCGCAGCGATGACGCCGCAGCGACACTCAAGTCGGCCGTCGCCGACGTGACCAAGGGCGACGGAAGCGTCCTCCACGTCATGCTCCTCGACTTCTCGACAGCTCCCTCCCCCGCCGCCGTTCGCGAGGCCTTCACCGCCGCGACCGCCGGCACAATCGACCGCGTCCACGTTCTCATCAGCAACGCCGCCTCCCCCTTCCCCATGACCCCGACCTCCGCGACCGCCGCCGACGACTTGCGCCGCGCCTTCGAGATCAACACAATCGCGCCGCTCATGGTCTTCCAGGGCCTCTGGCCGCTGATGGACGCACCCGAGGGAGGACCCCCGGCAAAGTTCATCGGCATCACCTCCTCGGTCGGCTCCATCGAGTGTCTCGAGCCAGTTCCGGGCGGCGCTTATGGCCCAAGCAAGGCTGCCCTCAATCACATTACAAAGTCTCTCCACGCGCAACACAAGAACCTCGTCGCCGTCGCGCTGCACCCGGGCTGGGTCCAGACCTACATGGGCGATTACGCGGCCAAGGCCTGGGGCTACGAGCCCGGGCCCCCGGACACCATCGACAGCAGTGTTACCGGCGTCCTACAGGTCGTTGACGCCGCCAGCCGTGAGACGACGTCGGGCAAGTTCGTCACCCAGACCGGCCAGGTCATGCCGTGGTAGATGCCGATGGGTGTGACACAGCACTAGACTCCCATTTCTTAACTAATCTCAATTTCACGATCTTCTTCTTTCTCAACTCAATCCCTCTAAACATGTCACTCGATGGAAGTCCTTCTTTTTATTTACTCGATGAATATGTCTAGACGAAACAATCCCTCTACCCCGACGTGGGGTGACAGACGTTGTTGAAATAGTGCCGGATGCCCATTTAGCGCTTCACTCTTTCCGCCCCTTCTCTTTCTTCTTCTGCTAGGTACAACGAGATAGCAGCCATTGCCGGTATGAATGATTCTAGAAGTATACTTCATTACCGATGTCGCGACTTGGTTGATAGACTCGCAGCATGTCTAAGTCCATAATAATGCTACACAATCCTGCCATGCCGCCCGTAGATAGGAGTGCGGGGTCTCATTACGGGGAACACGCAGCACTGACTCGGCGTGACACGATCTCACGTCAGGGTTAACATCAGCAGCGCAGGGTCGCACACACCCTGAGATGCCCCTGACTCAATCGTGAACTTTGTTCGACAGAGGCCACGAAGCCTCACCCGAAAGGTTGTCTGTTTACCGCATGGCCTCGTTTGATGCATGACATACACTGGCCTTACGCCAATTGCATGATGCCCGCATCGTAGGGGAGAGGTGGACAGAGCAGCCATCGACCGATAACAAGGAAGCGCTAACATCCCTGACGACCAAGACAGCTGTGGGCCAGGGATCTCGAAGCCATGACGGAGCTATTCCAGTTGACCGGCAAGAATGTCATTCTGACCGGCGCCGCGGGGTGCGTACAGACAGCTCCCATTTGAGTCCCTAAGTGAATGAACTTCAATCTCATGATGTACCAGGAGCATAGGAACCCAGATAGCAATCCTTTTCGCAAAGGCGGGAGCCAATCTCCTCCTCTCCGACATATCCGACAAGGCCCTCGATGACCTCCGCGGGAACCTGGAGCTCCACGGGCCCCATCTAGGCCGCATCACGTACAAGAGCTGTAACGTCGCCGACGAGGACGAGGTGGCAACGCTGATACAACAGCTCGACGAGCACGGGGGCGTTGACGTGATGCTCAACAACGCCGGCGTCTTCCCTCGTGAGGACGGCGACGCCGTGGAGGCCACAGCCAAGGCCTGGGACCTCACCTACCAGGTAAACGTCAGGGGCACCTGGCACGGCTGTAAGCACGCCGTCCTGAGCATGAGGCGGCATGGCAAGACGCGCGGTAGCGTCATAAACACATCTTCTGTTGTTGGGCTCATCGGGTCTGCGACGGCGCAGCTCGCGTACACAACGAGCAAGGGCGCCATAATCGCCATGACGCGCGAGCTGGCCATCGTCCATGCGCGGGAGGGCATCCGGTTCAACACTCTCTGCCCGGGGCCGCTCAACACGCCACTGATGCAGGATTACCTGGGCACGAACGTCGAGAGACGGGCGAGGAGGGAGGTTCACCTGCCTCAGGGGAGGTTCGGCGAGCCGATCGAGCAAGCCAGCGCGGCGTTGTTTCTGGCTAGCGATGCCAGCTCCTTTGTGAATGCCCAAGAACTTGTCGTTGACGGAGGTTTGACCAAGGTATGGCCCTGATCGAAATCGCCGTCCAACCATGATAAAGGATGACTGACAGACCTCGCAGGCATACGTAACTCCTGAGGGACCGCCGCATAATAGCATCAAGAACTTTCCGGTCAATTGAGAGCACACACGTAGGAGTTTCTAACTATATATAAATACTACCATGCAGTGAATGCCTGAAAGAGAGCCTAGTAATCAGGTACAATCTGAAGATGCGATGGTTCTATGCAATGGCTGATACCCCAACCAAATTCGAATCTCCCAGCAATCTGAAGCTGCTCAAATGCGTGATTCTAACAAAGTCAAATATGCACCGCCTCGATACCATCACTATATGTCTAAATTAAAAGCCTTGAAACGAAGTCCCCGAAAACAGTTTTATCTTCTTCTTTTCACAGTCCCTCAGAATCGAGCGCCAGGATCGAGCAGTGCCTCCGTCTCGGAATAAACCTCGTACGGCGGCAAAGTCTTTGTCCTGACCAGACTTTCGTACAGCATCCCGTCGTTGAGGAACCTGCAGGCCTTCCTCCACCTCTCGTCCCGCTTTGCCGCGTATTTTTCGTACGCCTGCTTGCTGGTTGTTGCGAACAGGAATTTGGGGTGCACGAGGATGGCCTGCGAACCCTTCTGTCCGAAGCCAAACGAGGTCACCGAGCAGGCCCGGATCTTCTCGGGTCTGAGCGTCACGTTCGGGAAGTGAAGGAGGTCGTACTGACGCAACCCCGCGTCGACGTTGTCGGCGTTCCGGTTGCCCGGCACGACGCTCGCGTCCATCATCTGCAGTGCCCCATTGATCATCCACGCGCCAGCTGATCCCTTGGAATGGCCCGTGAGCGCCTTCTGACAGACGCAGGCGAGCAGGTTCCCCTTCTCACGACCAAGGAAGCTCATCTGCTCTTGGAGGACGGAGGACTCGTTGAGATCGTTCTTGACCGTCGACGTGCCGTGCATAGACGCGACGCCTATGTCGTCGATCCCGAGGCCCCAAGTCGCGAGACTGCCCCTGATGGGCGAGATCTGCTTCTCGTTCTTCCAAAACTGGTTCCCCAGGCTGAATCTCAGGTCCGCCTCCTGCTTCTTCGCGTCCTCCTCGAAGGCAGCGATGTTGTCCCGGCGATACGCCTCCTCATCGAAGCCCTCGGTCCCCATCTCCTTGAGGTAGCGGATCTCGTGCTCCATGAGGTCCAGGTTGGTCTGGAAGTTGAAGTTGACCTGCTGCAGCCGCATATTGAGCAGCCTACGCCGGTACCCCATATCCATCAGCGGCGACGGCGTCACGTATTTGCGCTCGCCGGCGGACTCCCGGGCATTGGTGAGGACCCCGCGGCCCGGCGCCGGCACTGAGCGACCGGCTTTGTCTGCGGCCATGGTCGTGAGGGCCACGACACCGAATATGGGCAGACCCATCTCCAGTGCGAGCTCGGCCGTTGTCAAGACCTGAATTCCGCACCCCTGCGACTCGACGAAACCGCTCCTCGAGGACGCCGTCGGGCGGGACATCTCGGCCGGGCTCCTCCCCGCAGCGAACTCGGCGTCAGTATCGCACGTGGCCTTCATGCTACCAAACTCGTACGAGACGTCCTCGACAAAGTCCTCCACGCCGCCGACGATGCACACCTTGGCCTTACCGGCGACAATCAGGTCGTAGCCCGTGTCCAGCGACTCGAGTGATGTAGCGCAAGCGCCCACGGGCGTCTTGATGGGGCCGGCTGAGGACATGAGCAGCATGTTCACCCACGCCCCCGTCGTATTGACGAACGTCTCCTGCAGCACATCACCCTGCACCGGCCTGTCGAGGAACCGGTCGCGGTGCATCTTCCTCAGCGACGACAAGCCGCCCATGCTCGAGCCGACGCAGTTGCCGACCTCGGAGACGTGGATGTGCTGGTAGAACTCATAGGGGTCAATGATTCCCGACGAGAGCAACGCCTCGACGGTGCAGACCAGCGTGAAGAGTGTGACCGGGTCGACTTGCTCGATGATCTCGTCCTCGATGCCGTACCGCTTCGCAGACCATCCCGTTGGGATCTGTCCCGCCACAGTCCGGTTGAAGTGACTCGATTTCGGCACGAGGACCTTGGCGCCGGCTTTGAGCTGCACCGTGAACAGCCCGGACTCGGCCTTCTTGATCGAAGCTTTCAAGCCGTGCTGGAGCTGGAAGTACTGGGCCACCTCGGAGGAGGCCTCGAACGGGGGAAGGTCCTGGGTGAGTTCGACCTCTTGCACGGCGGCCTTGCGTTCGGGGTCGTAGTTGTTGTCGCAGATCTCGGGCTCGATCTTCCGTATCCCCGTGTGCTCGAGGATGAATCCCATGTACCGGGGGAAAATCTCGCTCTCCTCGACCGGCGCCTTCGTCGCCGCGTCCACCCAACCGGTCCAGGGATGGCCATCTTTCATGGCGTCCTTGTCGTGCCGGATCAAACCCATCATCCAGGCCATTTCGATACATCCCTCCAGCGAAAACACGCCATCGGACTCCATCTCCCACCTCGTACGGCTGTTCCCATGGGGTCCCAGCTCCGCGAAACCCGTGATGACGACCACCCGGCTGAGATCAACCATGCCTTCGAGCGACTCCGAAAGCGGGGCGATGACTTGGTCCCATTCGGGAAGAGAAGGCAACTGCACGCGGATGTTGGCCTTCTTGGCCAGAATAGTCGGTGGCTTGATTATCGGTTGACGTCCCGTCACAGCAGCCTCTCGAGTCTCCTCATCCCTGATGGCCCTCTGAATGTCGGCTTCTTCGCGAAGATCCTGGCGGATGCTGGTAAGCTTTTCCTTCAGGTCAACGACTTTGCCCATGCCTCCGCTAAGATCGACCACGATGGGGATGGACTGGGATGCGACATTGATCCTCCCGCCAAGCAGTGACGCAATGAAAGCGGCCATCTGGTCCTTGGAGAACGTCCGCACGCCCATCGCCTCCACTCCCTGGGCTACAATGTCGTTGTCATCCATGAGCCCTGTTCCCCGCGTCCATCCGATGACGACTCCCAGCATGGACAAGTAGTCGCGCCAGTTCTCCGACTTCCACTTTGACAAGAGCGTCTCGAGACCCCTCTTCGATTCTGCATAGAGCCCGTCGTTCCCCATGAGTCCGTGGTTGGGGGACAGAGGGAGGACGACCGTTGCGGGCCTAGTCAAGATACCCCGGGCTCGCTTGTTCTTGGCCACGAGACCGAGCAGCCTCAGGAGGTTGACAAGCATCAGTCTGTGGGCAATCTCCGATTTAGAGTCTAGCTCCTCCAGGTCGCGGCCATTCTCCGAAATGGCAGCGAAAGGGATGATGAAGTCTGGATCCCAGTCGTCGACGAGGGCCTTCGCCAGGCCCTGTACGTCCTTTTGGCTTCCCTGGTTGAAGGGGAAGACGCGGAGGGCCGAGCCTTTGGCGCCGTGACGAGCGTACACTTCTTGGTACATCTGGACGGCCTCCGTGGAGAACGTGCTGGTTGTCACCGTGACACGACCGCCGCCCTGGAGGAGGTACTTGAGAAGACCGAGGCCGATAGAGTTGCGCCCGGCCCCGGTCAGGAGAAAGTTCCTGCCCCTGAACGTGAACCCTGAGTGCCGCGCTGCGTCGAGGTCCTCTGCGTATGCCCCGCTCAGCCGTTCGGACATTGCCAAGACGTTGTGGTCGTACGTCCCGACGGGGTAGGAGAACTGCGGGATGGAAGACTTGCGGGATTTGAAAGGAATCGTGCGTAAGACTTCTGAGTAGTGAAGGTTCCCTTCCTTGTCGACTGTCGTGACGGGCGCGAGATCTGGCGTCTTGGCGATGAAGACTGGATCCCGGTTCTTTGCCGAGATGCTAGCCTGGAGACATAACCTCATGATGCGGCCCAGGTTGGTCTTCTCGCCCTGAGTCTTTGAGCAGAGGTACTGGATCTGATCGATGGAGCGCTCGCAGGCGCGGTTGATGATGGATGCGGATATCTCCTCCATCAACTCCGCGTTCTGGGAGTTCGGCTGTTTCCCCAACTCGAACAGGAGCGCTACGTCGCGGGAACACCAATTCCAAAACGAGTCGTAGAACCGCTCCTTCTTGATGTCAAATCGCGGTTTGATGCCGTCTGCGTAGTCGTCGCCGTGCTCGCTACGCCACAAGTCGAGTTCCTCTTGAACTGCCTCGTCGACACCGGGCTTGGTCGTTCCCACAGTTATATCACTCTCAGGAAGATGTCGAGACATGGCCTCGCTGATGTCTCGCAGCAAGGCGTTGCTCTTCTGGCTGAGGGCCTCCAGAGCTTTCGCGTCCACCTTCATCATCGGGCCGCTAGACGATCCCGCCCCTCTGGTGGGCAGTGGAAGCCCTTGTTGTGCGAAGTAATCCGAAGCCACTTTATTGGCAAACGTTTTTGCGTCATCTTCCGATGCCAATCGCGAACTAGGCTGATTCGTCGTCGCAAGCAACAGAACAGCGTCTTGCCTCAGCGTCCCGAGGCCCCAATGATCGAACAGGTGATCACGCATTTTCGATTGGCCAAAGCTGCCAGGGAGCTTAGACGAGACGAAGTTGGCGATAAGAGCAGACGTCTTCTTTCCCAAGGCTCCCGTGTGAGTCTTGCGAAGTGTCTCGCACAGCCCGGCAATGGGGAGCTCCTCTGCCCGGTCTGGGAGATTTGCCCCAAACTCAGCATGGAGATCACCCACAATCTCGTTCGTGAGCGTTGAGCGGCCTGAAAAGTCAGCAATGCCTTCACCCAGTTTTTTTCGGTTTCTGTTGGCTCACCGCTGACGAGTTGGGTTATCGACTTTGAGTCGTCAATCTCTGTGGAAGTCTTCTTGAGTTTCAAGGCGACGATTGTTAAGACGATCTGAGCTGCCGAGAGGGCGACATCTTCAAGGTTCTCGAGCGTTGCTGTTGTCGTGACAACAGATTCGTCCTCCTGTCTTCCTAAGGGACCATTGTCCTGTTGTGGTCTGGACTGTGTTTCCGCTGCTGCTGTGAGAGCACCCATCGGCCCAGGCTCATCATCATCTTCCTCGACAGGAGCTTGGTAGTAAATCTCCGGCAAGTCGGACTCGGGACCTAGTATCCGTCTCCGAGTGCCCTGGGCGTCATCAAGTTCTACGTACTTTGAATTCCACGACCTCTTCATCATGTTGGTGAGAATGTTCGTCGGCCCGACCTCGACGATCCTCTCGGATCTGAGGTCCCCGAGAATGGCATCTTGTGTTTCGATCCTAAGGTCATGGTGAGTGGCCAGGCAAACCAGAAGGAAGAATACAGGCGCACCATCTCACGGGATAAGCAAATTGGTGTCTGGGATTAAGTATTAGTTTATGATACTCGAGATGGAGGAGCTTCTTGGTAACTTCATGGAGCCCTTACGCTAGTAACTCAACGAGTAGAATGTGCGCCAGCTCTCGTTCCACGTGAGGTTCCATGGCTGACTTTCTCGGAGCTCGTATAGGTTGTTGCCGGAGTAGCTAGACACCGTTCTGCAAGGTGGAGGTGGATCTCAGCTTTCCTTGAGTTCAGCAATGCAGCCGTAGCATCGTCAATTACCGATTTCCCGAAACTATGTCGAAGTGATTCACGCCTACTCTGGGAGTCTTGGTGTTCTCAGCAGTCGTGGTTCACTGAGCTGAGCGCACCACAGGGGGGGGTGTGGGACACCCGGACCGGGGATTAAAAGGTGACATCAGCACCAGGTTTCCGTCTGACACAGTTCCGACGGGTGGTTCCAGCGATGTGGTTGGCATTCACGAGTCAGTTTTCCATCCGTTTGATGCGTGTGCGAGCCCGTCCCCCCAGTGCTCTCGACCGGACATTCAATTGTTGGACTGCTCTCGCGTGGAAGATCACCCGGTCTCTTGCAGGTTCCAAGGCAACAATGGACGGTCTGAACAAGGTTGTTGGTACCGAACTGTCGGTTTCCAGTAGGAGCGTGACAGCTGCCTTGGTTGCTCTGGTGGTGAGTGCTCATCCGATATGTTGATCTACCGTGCATGAACGCGATTCCACAAGGCTACACTCTGCTCTTGGTGCGATGAGAAGCTAAGTTGTTCTTCAGATCGCATCGTGCATCTTCATTCTGCAGCGTCTTGTCTTTCATCCTCTGAGCCATCACCCAGGCCCGCTCATTGGCCGCTTGACCAGTCTTTACAACACATACCATGCGCTCAAGAAGGATCAAGCGCGCAACCTGCACCAGCTTCATGAGAAGTACGGCCCTATCGTGCGCTACGGACCCAACCATGTCAGCATTCGGTCCTCGGAGGGCGTCAAGATGCTCTACACCAACAGCCGGTACACGCGCAAGGCCGACAATTACCTGGCCTTCCCCAGGAACCCCGAGAAGGCCAGCTTGTTCTCGTCGATCAACAAGCAGGTGCACGCCAGGAAGCGCCGCATCCTCCGCCAGGGCTTCTCGGACTCGGCGCTCAAGACGGCAGGCGTCACGATCAAGAAGCACGTCGCGACGCTGTGCCAGTGTCTGGAATTCCTCGACAATGATCGCCAGGAGGGCTACGCTCTCTCGGGAAAAGAGGCCTCTCACCCGGAGCGATGGAGCAAACCCAAGAACTTCTCTGAGTGGATCAACCGCTTCACCTTTGACGTCTCCAGCGACCTGTCGTTCTCCAAGTCGTTTGAGATGATGAAATATGCGGGGAACAGACACATCATCAAGATTCTCCACCAGACTCTCTGGGCGGACAATGTCGTGAGTAACACGTTGTGCCGTTTCTGACCAGACTTCCGCTGACGCTGACCACAGACCGGCTCGTCTCTCACGCTTCTCCACACGTTGAGGTTGAAGTGGCTGCTCTTCTCACATCATGTGCGGTCCACTGTCACCTTCGACTCGTTTATCGAGAAGGCAGCCGATGAGAGAGTGAGCAAGCTGAGCGACTCAAAGAAGGACTTCATGTTCTGGCTCACCGGAGCTGTTGATCCCGTCACAGGGGACACCTTTACGATGGAGGAGCTAGTGGAAGAAGCAATTCTGCTGATCACAGCAGGTAAGATCCAGACCTTTCGGTCCCGGTCGCAATTCATCATCTAACGTCGCGTAGGAAGCGATACATCATCGACTGCCATCAGCTCTACTATCTACTACCTCCTGCATAGCGCAGAAAAGCTGGCCAGGCTCCAAGAAGAGGTCCGGCGGATATTCTCCAACGTCGGCCAGATCGAGTTCGGAACAGAGCTCCAGGCCTGCACGTATCTGCGGGCCTGCATCAACGAAGGTCTCCGTCTCTCCCCCCCGGCCGGCTCGGTGCTTCATCGCCAGGTGGAGCCCGGTGGTGTGCAAGTTGGCGACACCTTCTACCAGGAGGGCGTCAACATCGGGGTTCCCGTCTTCTCCATCCACCACGACAAGGAATACTTCCCCGACCCGTTCTTGTTCCAGCCGGAGAGATGGATCGTCGGGGAGACACTAGCGGACGGGACGCTCATTACCGCGGACTTCCTCAAGCACTCTTCTGCGGCCTTCATGGCGTTCAGCGCCGGCACGCGCGGCTGCATCGGCAAGCCACTCGCCTACCTCCAGATCTCGATTCTCTTCGCGACGCTAATGTTCAAGTACGACATGAGGCTGTGTGAAACAGCGTGGGTAAACGGAAACTACAGCGGAAAGGGCCCGGATCCGTCGAAGGAGTACGAGCTGGTGGACATGTTCATCAGCTGGAAAAACGGGCCTCTCATCGAAGTGAAGCCTCGGGCATAGCGAGGTTCAATAGAACGGTTTGGCAGCGGAGAAGTGCATAGTGTTTAGGGATACTTTCAACGGAATGGAATAATTTGACGCAATTTTAGTCTAAATTCTTCGCAATTACCTTCGTTGAACTTTGGTACGCGATGCATGGTACAGTGCTCTCAATGTGTTCAAACGCCTACACAAGAGCACGCCTTTTTCACTGAATCACTAGTTCTTACAGAGCACTTGCGATCCCCTGCCTCTAACATCTATGTCCGTTAACGCTACACATATACTTCGTTTAGTCTTAGAGCCTAGTTTCGAGTCATCGAACCAAGTCTCTGCCTGACCCAGTACTGCAGTATTGCCCTCTCACCGAACACCCCACAATCTTGGAAACCCGGCCAGACATTCGTAGTCGGCAGCTAAGGCTTCGTTTGGCTGTCAACGGCATCTTGTCATCTCTCGTCAGCAAGTTCAGATCTTAGCTCTGCTGGGTTGGTCATCTCACGTCATGCTGATGTGGCCAATTACATCTCTCGGAATCGACTAAACGGGACTCTACATCACGGCGGAACGACAGCGGATCCCTGCACACCATGAGTCGTGGGATTGAGGGTCAGAATACCGTCTGTGACTGTAAATCCAAACAGGCCGACTACGGCTTTCTTGCTGTTCCAGCTCAATCAGCCTGAAGTCTTGGGGCTGTCGCAGCAAGATGATTCCGCCGAAATCGGACTACAGCAAGTCGAAGCCCCCCAAGTTGACACCTCGTCGGTATGGGGGTTAGCTAACACGGCATAGAATGGGACGTTTATGATAGCAAAAAGAACAATGGTTCGTGATCATATTCAAGCCTAGAAGCAAAATTATCTGACAGCCGTCCTTGTTTCCAGTTGCCGGTCATGTAGAATGTAGCTACGACGTCAGAACAGGCCAGTGGTCGGCGCCCAAGTTTGTAGAAAGTCCTATGCTCTCGGTGCATGGCCTCGCACCTGGCTTGCATTATGGTACGCTCTAGCTCACGATGGACAGCTTTATACGATCTAACGTTGGACAGGACAACAAGTATTCGAAGGTTTGCAGGGTAAATATTGTTCTCCGACATTTCTTTGAGCCTTCCGGCACTAAATGTGAGTAGCCCGGCGAGACCCCAGCGGTGAGATCATCATCTTCCGCCCAGACGCAAACGCCGCTCGCATGAGAAGGTCCGCTGCCTTCGTCTCCATGCCAGAGGTCCCAGAAGACCTCTTCCTCGAAAGCGTTCATCTCGCTATTCGGAGGAACGCAGAGTACGTTTGCCCCCACGACGTCAAGGGCTCCCTCTACATCCGGCCCTTCCAGTTCGGCTCGAGCGCGCAGATCGGCCTGGACCCCCCGGATGAGTTTCTCTTCTGCGTCTTCGTTCAGCCGCACATAGCTTTCCACGGTCACGGCGCCATCAAGGCCCTCGTCCTTGACGACTTTGACCGGGCCGCGACCCGTGGCTCAGGAGCAGTCAAGGTCGGGGGCAACTACGCGCCGGTGATGCGCTGGATGTCCGAGGCTAAGCGGGACGGGTACAACGTACTGCTACACCTGGACAGCCAGACGCAGACCGAGGTCGACGAGTTCTCTACCTCGAGCTTTCTCGGCATCCGCGAGGCCGAGGGCAAGACGACGCTGGTCATTGCGGAGAGCGCGGCGTCGCTTGACAGTATCACCGCCGACTCGGCTGCGAAGCTAGCGGCGGGTCTTGGCTGGGTGGTGGAACGAAGGAGGGTGAGTCCTAATGACATGAGATAGACCCAATGTGTGCGTGCGCTAAGCTTTGATGTTGTTGTCTCAGGTGAGATTTGACGAGCTGGAAAGCTTCAAGGAGGTCCTCGCTGCGGGAACCGCAGCCGGGCTGGTACCAGTTTCGTGCGTTTATAGGAAGTCGACGGGTCAAAAGTTTGACTTCTTGCCGGGCGGCCCGTCGTACGAAAAGCTATGGGGGTTGCTGAGAGATATCCAGAGAGGAGTTGCTCCAGACAGCTTTGGTTGGTGCCACAAACTAGTTGACTGAGACTCCCCGACTGCAGTCTATGTTGAACACCTCCGTAATTTCTGGCGGGCTGAGTGGTGAACGAATATCTATACTTTTTCCTACGTCTACATATGATGGAAATCATGTACTTTCTCTTCACTAACCCTGAAGAACATTCAACCCTACGTGATGTGATTACTGAAGACCAACGGCCTCCGACCGGCGGAACTGGATGTACGGCCCATCTTTCATGCTCGTAAACGCCCAGAAGATCCGGTACTCGTCTCTCAGATCTCCATCTCCTTCTCCAACCTTGCCCCTACCAGTCTCATCACGACGGAAGTCGTACTCGCTAATCACCGCCGCCATCGCGAGGGAGATTTCGATCATGGCTAGCCCCTTACCCACACAGTTTCTGGGACCCACCGAGAAGGTGCCGTAGGCCGCCTTAGCCTTCGCCACGGCCTCCTCTCCGACAACCTCGGGGATCCACCTCTCCGGGCGGAACCGGAAGGGCTCGGGATAATACTCGGAGTTGTGGTTGATGGAGTAGATGCCCGTGCCGACGTCGTAACCGGCAGGGATGTGCAGGTCACCGACCTGAAGACCGCCAGGCTGGACCTCTCGCCACATTGCACCGGCTGCCGGAGGAGACAGTCGAGCAGCCTCGGTAATGCAGGCCCTGAGATATGTGCATGAAAGGAGCTTCGGGCCCTGGGAGACTTCTGTGGCAGAGCGGAAGGTGCTCCGGACCTCTTTCACCACTCTCTCGTACGTCTCCGGATATCGAGAAAGATAGAAAAAGAGCGCAGCCATTGCGGTAGAAGAAGTGTCGGAACCTTGCAAAAACGTCAGTCACAGCCAACAATGCGTGTCCATGGCACTCACCGGCGATGATCAAGAGGTTACTTTCAGCCCACAGCTGCAACTGCGACAGCGACTCCCCGGTTTCGGGGTCCTTGGCCGCGAGCAGCTTTGAGAACAGATCGTTTGTGATCTCCTCGGAAGACTCCTTTCTCTTCTCCATGATCTCGCGGCTCTTCATAGAGAAGCGTAGGGCCTTCTTGCGAGCGTTCGGGAACAGGAGCTTGTGCAGCCTCATGTCCTCGAGCTCCGGAAGCTGCATCAGGAAGCTCACACGGCGCATCTGACCCAGGATGGCATCCGCGATCCAGTGGTTGGCGGGACTCTCCAGGAGGTGGTATGACTTTCCGAAGACGAGCTGGGACATGACATCAAAGGTGAAGTAGTCGCCTGGGTCCGATCAGTAGTGGCCCAAAAATGTAGTTTCAAGAGGGTCAGACTTACACCAGTGTGCCATGTTCTTGGCACAGGTCCATCCATCGCCGGCAGCATCGACATCCGAGACAAATCGGTCCTTGCTGGCCCCGAGACTCGTGGCGAATAGTCGTGACAGGTCGGTGAGCTCCGAGTCGATGTTCCTGATGTAAGCGTCGGACAGGCCCTGGTTGAGGATCCGCCTAAGCTTGCCATGCTTGGTCTTATCGACGACGCTCTGGGTTGCCTCGACTCCCTTGATGAGGGAGATTCTGTGATAGGATTCGGCCTTGCGGACGTTTTTGCCGTGACCGTATATACCTTTTGGGTCAACTTTGATCCGGCAGGTGCGAGGATTGGTTGGTAGGTTACCTTTGAGTCCTGCTTCGGTGTTGATCAAGAGTCTATTGGGTCCATATCGAACGACGTCACCTGATGACTGAGTTAGCCATAGCTCTGAAAGTATTCCGAGACTTTGCTCGTACCATATTTCTCATGGCATCTCCAAATGTCAACATGGAGGTCGCCGATGTAGGTGTGATAGACCGAGTACCAACTGGTTACCTTGGCCAGCCAGGGCCCGGGATACTTGGCATAAGGGTGGAAGTGAAGCCTGTAGATGAATATAGCGCCCTATCCCACCCTCTTGTTAGCTTTTCCTCACCACAACCTCGGGTCAGATAGGTTGCACATACAATTACAAGGAGACCCAGTCCAGCGGCAAGGGCCGAAAGCTTGCCCAGAAGCGCCAGATAGGCATACATAACGCCAAACATGTTCTCTGAATCACCGGGAAAAGAGCGTGATTGCAGCCTCCCACGTGCCTGTAGTTCTCCGTGAGGATGTTTCTGCAAGCCGCGCGGTGCGTTGCGAGGATGTTGACAGGGATCGCTCCGCCGGACCGGACCGCTACAGCGTGTTTAGGGCACGTCGCCGGGCCGAGGTGGCGGGGTCTTGGGGCGTGACGTGAGCCTGACTCAGGGGCCAAGTGCCGGAAGTCCCGCCGGGAAGTACTGGGACACGCCCTAGTCGTGTACTGAGGGGCACCCTCTATTAGGTGCTCGTTGCTATTCACAGCGCTGCGTAACGAGAGTCAAGGAGCACTGGGCAATTGATTGATTGAGCTGTGATCGCGAGAAGCCGAAGAGCCCAATTATTCGATCGTTGCTGAAATCGCCACGATGAGTCTGCTTGCATGGTCTGCTTCTTTAGCAGTCGCCTTCGTAAATCTCCATTCGATTCGTCACTTGGCCGAAGACGACAGCTCACAACGACACAGATTGCGCTTTTGCTGGTGAAACAGCTCGTCTGGCACCCGCTCGCAGCGTACCCGGGCCCGTTGCTCGGAAGATGCACCAACCTCTACGCCGCCTACCAGGCGTGGAGAGGAACGCTGCATGTTGACATGTACAGGTGTCACCAGAAATATGGTAGGTTTCTAGAGACCTTTGTATGTCATTTATGTCTTTTGTTGACATAGCTTGCAGGTCCCATCGTCAGATACTCACCGTCTCGACTACTGATCAACAGCAGCACGGCTGCTCGAGGTACCCCTGCCCTATAATCGTTGACGAAAAGTACCTACAGCACGCAGTTGTACTGACCTCCTCTCCACCCCAGAAATCAGCTCTCACGGAGCAAATGTCATCAAGTCCAAGGCATACCAGGCCCTGGTCCACAGCGCTCCCAACACTCTCACCATTCGCAACCGAGAGGACCATGCTCGCAGGCGTCGGATTCTCAGTCTTGCATTCTCCGATGCGCGGCTGCGGGCATATGAAGCCATTCTGCTAAGGCACATCGACACGTTCTGTCTGAACCTTGCCGACAATGCAAAGTCACAGGGGTCGAGTGCCGGGGCCGAGGCTCTTGACATGTCTGAGCAATGTGAGTATCGCTCATCAATCATAAGTCAAATATCCGGTTGTTAACACTCTTAGGCGACTACTTCACTTTCGACGTCATGTCCGAGGTCATCTTCGGCATGAAGTACAACGCGCTGCGAGAGCCAAAGTACCGGTTCGTGATGAAGGCGCTGGAGGAGTCCAACGTCCGCATCAGCGCCTTGGTTCAAGCGTCGAGCCTTGCAATCGGCAGGCTGGACAAATACCTGTTCTCCGGGTCAATCCAGTCCCGCAACAAGTTCCTTGGCTTTCTCGCGGCTCTTCTGAAGAACCGCTCCAAGGCGTCCTTCTCCGACAACGGCAACGTCTTTTCCTACTTGGAAACCGCGAAGGACCCGGACGGAGAGTCTACCCTGAGCAAGTCCGAGATCCGGGCCGAGTCGGCGACACTTGTTGTTGCCGGGTCCGACACGTCCTCCACCACCCTGGCGGCAACGCTGTTCTACCTGAGCGGCAACCCCAAAGCATACGCGAAGCTCTGCCACGAAATCAGATCGACCTTCCCGAGCAAGGACGACATCCGTATCGGGGCCAAGCTTAGTGGGTGCAACTACCTGAAGGCATGCATCGACGAGGCCCTGCGCATGTCGCCGCCTGTTGGGGGCGCCCTGTGGAGGGAGGTCCGGCCCGGTGGGATGACCATCGGATCCGTCGCCCTGCCGGAGGGCGTTGACGTCGGCACGGGCATCTATAGTCTTCATCACCACCATGACTACTTTGAGGCGCCCTTCGAGTACCGGCCCGAGCGGTGGATCGCCGGGGAGGACGGCTCATCCCAGGAGTCGGTCGAGCTGGCGCGGACGGCCTTCTACCCCTTCTCCAGCGGCCCTCGCAGCTGCGTCGGCAAGGGCTTCGCGTACCACGAGATGACGCTGACCCTGGCTCACGTCCTCTATCGATTTGACCTGTCAAGAGCGCCCGAAGATCAAAAGTCCTCGGGCGGCTCGACAGGCAACGCGAATGAGTTCCAGATGTGGGACCATGTCACGTCCGCCAAGGTTGGACCTTGGCTGCGTTTTCAATCTCGATAAGTGAATCGTGTAGTGTAATATCATCAATCTCGTATATGTAGTATATAGCTCTTACTCCAACTTCCGAGTCTTCATACAACCCCAGTTGTCTTCCGTCAACTCAGTGTACTACACTATGGACAGCAATGCTGTGCCGGGGCCGCAACTTACAGCGATACCCCCTGTTGTAACTTCACGTCAGCAATCTCACATCATGAATGTGGTTCCCAGAAAGCGCAGAGAGGCAAACTTTAATGACTCGGTAATTGCGAAATTTTTGGTTTGATTGGGCGTTCATGCAAGTAAACGCATCAAATAGACACAGCCAGTCCCCTGAGGCAGGATTTTGGGTTTCCATGCTCTCATAAGCCATTGTTCGTCTCAGGTGCCTGTCCTCCGTGTGTGACTTACCATATCGTTCGCGTGTTGAGCTGCAGCCATGGAGCTTACTCTGGCCTGCGCCGTGCTCTTTGCGTTGCTTCCCCTGGTTTCCGGTCAATGCAAATGCGTAAGTGACTCCCCCGCCTCGCACCAATGTCCACAAACGCTGACGTGACCGCGAAAAGACGCCGGATGATCGGTGCTGGCCCTCGGACAAAGAGTGGGGCCGCTTCAACAGCTCCGTCGCCGGCCGGCTCATTCAGACGACCCCACCCGCCGCGCCATGCTACGCCGGACCGAGTCGCGATGCCGCCACCTGCCGGGCCGTGACCGCCGGGTGGAGCACTGCGCCCTTCCAGGCCTCCCAGCCCATCGGCTACATGTATCCCATCAACGGCTCCTGCCCTTTGGCCCAGTTCGCGACCAACGCGCCGGCCACCAGCTGCACCGTCGGGAACTCCCCGGTCTTTGCCGTCAACGTCACCGAGGAAGAGCACATCACCAAGGCTGTCGAGTTTGCCAAGAAGAATAACATCCGTCTCGTCATCAAGTCGACCGGACACGACTTCTTGCAAAGGTCAGAAAGTAGTCCGCATTCGTTGACGGCCGCCGCTAACCGTTCTCTAGATCTACCGGCTACGGCAGTCTCTCCATCTGGCTTCAGAACTACCGTCGCGGCTTCAACTTTCACGATGACTTCCAAGTCGTCAACGACTGTCCCAAGTCGGACTGGAAGGGCAGCGCCCTGACCATCACGGGCGCATACGCCTGGTCGGACATCTACCCGACTGCGTTTGAGAAAGGCCTCATCGTCGTCGGCGGAAACAACAGGGTGAGTCACTGAACTAGGCATTTTGTCTCTACGCAGCTCAAGTACTCATCGCTTCCTTTGCAGGGACCTTGCAGCACTGGCGGATGGACACAAGGCGGAGGCCACAGCCCCGTCACCCGCTACTACGGCCTCGGAGCCGACCAGGTCCTCTCGGCCAGAGTTGTCCTGGCGTCCGGCGAGGTCGTCACAGCCAGTCCCTGCACCAACCCGGATCTTTTCCACGCGATCAGAGGCGGCGGCGGCGGCACCTACGGCGTCGTGACCCAGATGACGGTCAAGACCTACCCGACCAAGAACATCAACGTCATCGATGTCACAATCGGCACCACATCGACAAGCGCGAACACGACGGCCCACTTCCTAGACGCCATGACCGATGTCTACGCTTCCTACCCATATCTTTCCGAGGTCGGCTTCGCCGGCTACGCCTCGTGGGCGATGAACAGCCCCGTCCCGATCGGCGGCAACTTCAGCACCTTTTACACACAGTCATTCACCACCCTAGGAAACGATCCGGCCGAGACTACTCAGCTCTTCCAGCCCCTCGCTGCGAAGCTCGACCCGCTCAAAGATGCCGGCTTCACAGTCTCCATAACCCAAAAGGCCTTCGCAGACTACGGTTCGTACTACGCGAACAAGTCCGGCACTGACGCCACGGTGGGCGGCGTCTCGGCCCTGGCCTCCCGTCTCCTGAGCAAGCAGGCCCTCGAGGGTAACCGGACGCAGCTCCGGCAGGCGATGGAGACCATGGCCGGGCTCAACGGAAAGACTGTATTCCACACCGTCGTCCACCACGGTCTGCAAACGACGCCGGAGACGCGTGACACCTCGGCGGCCGTGCAGCCGGGCTGGTACGACTCCGTGATCCTCGACGTCTTCGAGCGGCCCATCTTGGACGGCGGCCTCTCCGTTTCCGCGAACGTGGACCTCTGGGACGACGTCAGGCAGAACGTCTTGCCTGTGTACAGACAGCTGTCACCAGGCACGGGTACCTACATGAACGAGGCCGACTGGGGCGACGACAACTTCCAGGAGGATTTTTACGCCTCTAACTGGAACCGCCTGATCGAGATCAAGACCAAGTACGACCCCGAGGGTGTGTTCTACTGCCAGACCTGCGTCGGCAGCGACGAGTGGAAGCAGGAGAGCAGCGGCGCGTTGTGCAGGCGCTGCGCGTCCAGGGAGGGACGGTGTAATGGCCGCAACGACATGGTCGAGGGCATGTGTGCTTGCTGGTGATGATAGAGGAACATAGACGTGCAATTTTCACCTCACGTAGATACCTAATCGGGTCACGGGCTCGTATGTATATTAGTACTTAGTAATTCCCTGGCGACTCTTCTATCTCAGAAGAAATCCGTGCTCTGTTCGTCACATATCAACCCATCCCCGCTACGCCCGGCTTACTGGATACCTTGACCGCCCGGTATTCTCTGGTTCCATTTATGCCGATCAACCGGGGATTCAACACCGGTCTTGCATATTTTGCCCACCTAGTGAGTGTCCCAGTCTCAATGTCACTCCTGGTGTACAGGAAACATGGCCTCTGGCTCGTCACCTCGTGTAACATATCCAATCATGCCATCCCTAATGCCAAATACTAGCTTTCAAACGATTCCACCAACCGAATCCTTCAGCAAGTGCCGGCCAAGTTCCCCTGGTGAGTAGCGCTAACACGAAGTTCACCACGATCGCCACTGCGCCGGGTCTCTGAGAGGCTCGCTTCGCCAACGATGCCCACAGGCGGGGTCGAGACGGGGCACCCGTCGGGGCAATGCTACCTCATACGGCACCCGGCCGTACTCCGTACCCTGCCACAGGGTGACAACGCTGTCAACAAGATCCGCTGACTGAATCCTTCGGGAGACCATGATAAATGATTTGCATGTGCTGTCTGCTCGGGCGAAGCCCTCAGGCGAAATGCTAGTATTTCATACTGCTGCCGCTCGGAGGCGTCTCTGGCCAACGACGAGTCTCCCATTACACACCTCTAAAAGACGCAGTCACGATGGCTGTTCTCAGCTTCGCCAATGCGCTGCTGTTGCTCACGGCATATGTCGCGGGGAAGGTGTTGTATCAGATCGTTTACTACCGCTTCTTCCATCCCTTGGCGAAGTTCCCCGGTCCGTTCTGGGGCTCCGTCACCAGGCTCTGGATCACATACCACAACATCAAAGAAGACGAGTGCCAGACGAATCAGGCGTTGCATAGGAAATATGGTATGAGTTTTTTTCAACATCCTGGCGGCGACGGCTAACGGCTGATGAAGGGCCCGTCATCCGCATCACGCCCACGATGTTGCTCGTGAGCGACGCAACGAAGCTGCCCGAGATCTACCACCGAAACGCCAACAAGTCTCAGCACTATATCACGGGGAGCTTCGGCAAGACGGAGTCGCTGTTCAACATGCAGGACCACACGGTCCACGCCCGCTTCCGCAAGATTGCCGCCGCTCCCTACGCCTTCTCCAACATCCGCGAGATGGAGCCGTTCCTTGACCACCACATCGCCCGGTGGATCGAAAAGCTCGAGAACAATTTTGCGAGCACGGGTAAGCGCCTCGACTTTGCCCCATGGGCGGTGTATCTGGTTTACGATATCGTGTCCGACGTGGGATTCGGCCAGCCGTTCGGCTTCATCGACCAAGAGAAAGACGTCGAGGGGCTGATCCAGGGGTTCCACGACGGCCTCGTTCCCTTTGGCATCTTGGCCCGATGCTGGCCTTTCACCAACTGGATCAAGTCTACGTTTCTCGGAAAGTACATGGTCGCGTCACCGGAGCAGAACTCGGGAATCGGAACCTTGATGCGCTTCCGCGACCGCCTCATCGCCCAGAGATTCGAGGACATTGAGAAGGGTACCACAAACGGGCGCGTCGATCTGCTGCAAACGTGAGTCTGCAGTCTACGATAGAACAAGTGACCAGCTGCTGATTTCCTCTCAGTTTCATCGAAGCCCGAGACGAGGATGGCAAGCCTCTCGACCTGGACTACATCAAGGCGGAGATCCTGCTCGTGCTTCTCGCAGGCGCAGACACCACTGGCACGGCGTTCCAGGCCTTCATGATGCACGTCATGACGCACCCCGTTGTTTACGAGCGCCTCATGGCGGAAATCGACAGGCATACTCGGAACGGCAACCTCTCAGAAATACCGCACTACTCCGAGGTGCAGAACCACTGCCCGTACTACATGGCCTGTATTCGGGAGGCCATGCGCTTGAACCCCTCGGCACCCAACATCTTCCCCCGACTAGCTGGCAAGGGCGGCATGGAGCTCTACGGGAAGCACGTCCCCGAGGGTACCGAGGTGACCTGCAACCCCTGGCTCGTCCACCGTGACGAGGCCGTCTTCGGCCCCGACGCCGACGAGTTCCGCCCTGAGCGCTGGCTGGAGAGCGAGGAGAGGACGAGGGAGATGCTCAAGTACAACATGGGCTTCGGCTACGGCGCGCGGGTGTGCCTCGGCCGTGACCTGGCCATGATGGAGCTTACGAAGGCGCCGCTCCAGTTTTTCAGGACCTTCAAGCCGGAGATCTTAAACAAACAGAAGCCAGGCAAGTACATGGTCAAGGGCGGCGTGAGCTTCTTCGAGGACATGTGGATTTCTATTGAGCGGCGTCCAAAGGCTATCTGAACCTCACAACAATAGGAACATTAAGAACATTGGTCTCCACAACCAACTATCGTTGTTGTCGCGATCAAATGTGTATGACCTCAGAGCTGAATTCGATTCAAGAACACCCGGACGCAAGTCCCCTGTGTGGTCAGTTGAGCTCTGTCTGTATGTATTCAAACTCCTGAGACCGATGTTAGTCATAAATCTGGATCAACCAACAATGGATGACTTACCGCAGAGTTCAGAGTCGGAAGTCTCGTCCCAGTGCTGTAGATGGCAAAATGCGTGCCCACAAAGTTCTGCCAACCCTCCACGTACGACTGCAGCCAGCGGTTCTCAACACTGGCCAGCCATCGGGGTGCCTTACAGCCCGTCGAATATCCGAGGCGGTACCCCTCAGCCTTCGCCTCGATGAAGAGCCTGACCGGGACGCCCTTGGCGACCTCCTCGTCCTCGACGTACGTGGCATTGATAGTCGCGTCCGGGCCTGTCCTGGTGCGGACCAAGATTGCCCGTCCGCCCGTGGCATTGGAGTACGCGACTGCGATCTCGTTGTGGTAGTGGATGCTGAGGTAGACGCTGGCGCCGGCCTCCTGACGCCAGTTCTCGGGGCTGAAGGAGCTGACCTCGGTGCTGAAGGTCGTGTTGACGTCGACCTGCTTGCGGAGGAGCGCGGCCGGGGTCTCTCTGTCGTTCAGGGTGTAGACATTGCCCCTGATTCGGAGCTTTCCCGGGCTCGTCTCAAAGTCCTTGAAGTCCTTGTAGGGTGTGCGGAGGTAGTAGTACGACTTGTCAACGAGGCCGCCGTCGAAGTCGTCACGCCACACCTGAGGCCTCTCCAAATCGTAGAGGACGCCAGGGGAGTACTCAGAAATGGGCTCGTTGTTGTTGAAGATCGGCCACCCATCCTCGTCCCAGGTCACCGGGCACAGGAATGTTTCACGGCCGAGCTGCGGGAGGCCTGTGCTGTTCCGTGGGTTCTGGGGTCTGGTTGCCAGAAAGACTGCCCACCAGTTGCCGTCGACGTCTTCAACCAGGTCTGCGTGGCCGGTTGCGAGCACAGGAAGAGACATATCTTCGCCGTTCCACAGCACTGGGTTGTGCGGGTTGCCTGCCCAAGGTCCCTCGAGGCTATCGGATCGGTACACGTTGGCCTTATGGTTGGCCTCAGTTCCTGAGTCGGCCGTCACCATGTAGTACGTTCCATTAAGCTTGTAGAGGTGGCTCCCCTCGGTCTGGTCAAATCAGCAAATTTGAGTTCCTGGGGCGCTGTACTCGGGATATGCTTACCAGAGGATAACCTAGTTCAGGCGGAACAGTCGTGGTGTGAAGGAGCCGAGAGTTGCTCAGCGAGTCGCCGGTCTTGATGTCGATTTCAGTGATCCAATTCGCAAAGTTGCCGTTCTCGACAAATTCAGAAAACGTTGACGTCAGGTAAACCTTTCCGTCGTCGTCAAAGAACAGATCAGGATCGAATCCCCACTGGTCAACGTAGGTGGGATCGCTCCAGCTGGTCTCGTCGAAGATGTCGGTCGTTGTCACGTAAAAGGATCGCGGCACACGGGTGACCTTCCGACTTGAACATCAGCTTTCCATATCCTCGGAGAGAAAAAGAGTTACGCACATTGTCCGGAGGGTTGATGACGTCAAAGACGGTATCGATCAAGTAGAAAGTCCCGTCGTGATGCCTCAGGGTGGGAGCGAAAATTCCGCCACTGGGGGCCGTTCCGCGAAGATTCAGCTGCGATGGACGATTGAGCGCATGTCCGATGTTCTCCCACTTGACGCTATTCACACAGAGTAAATATTTGCAATGGCTACGAGATACAAGATGGACAGCATGAAGAACATTGGCTTACAGGTCCGTTGAGTGGTAGATGGGAACACCAGGGAAGAACTCGAACGTGCTGGTGGCCAAGAAGAAGTCACTCCCAACTCTGATGATTGTCGGATCGGGGTTGAACCCGGGAATAATTGGATTCAACAGACCGCTGACAAACCCTATTCTATAGTCAGTTTCCATGCGTGTGCATCTCGCGGATCATCTTACCCGGGAGGAGGCAGGCAGCCGAAGCCACCAACGTTGCGAGGTTAGACTTCATCTCTCTGAAAAGCCGATTAAGACGAACTTGACCTAGGTACGTCTCCTTAAGCTATTGGCAGTTCTCCCACACTATCGCGGTCTTTTATAACACCCCGAATAATCTCGCTCCAAATGACGTTGGCATCGCACCCCCTCACGGCTAAATGCGCGCCTGAATTTACCCCGGATCTCACGTTGCATTTCTGGCTCAAAGAGGACTCGACCCAAGCAAGTGGCCCCATCGGCGGTCGCCACGGCATCGCCGAGGTAAACGAGCTGTTCGTTTTACCGCTTGTCTTTCACTGGCCTGCGCTTAAACTTGCTGTTTGTTACGCCTTACCGCGTCAACCGCGCTGCGGTCATACTCATCTTGCACGATTTGGCTCAAGCAGTGACCTGCACCATGTACGCGAATTTGAAAAGTGTTAGTGGAGAGTTGTTAATACAGTAAATTACAGGTCGCGCCTCCGATAAGCGCAGACACTATTGCAGAGTGGAATCATGCCAAATAAAGCTTACAAGCTTCGTAGCAACCCAGGTAGAACCCGCATCCCATGGCAGACGCCATGAACGTCAGCTTCGTGCCTCTGAATAACGCGGCAATGCCCTCGTTGCGAACAACATTCCTGGCCGTTTCTAACGGACCAAGACTAGAGTGGGATTGCTTCGGCTTTGTTTTCCCCAGCACCATCCCGACCAGATCCTTTCTGCTCATGTCGCATGTTCCGTTCGTCGAATTGCCAGCCGCCAGTCTCATCCTCGTCTTGACAACGTCGACGGGGACGAAAAGAGTCGCAGAGATACCGCCGCATAATGCGCCGCTCACTGTGCTGACGTAGATCTGGCGAAACGTTTCACCTCGACTGGTCCCACCCTCTCCAAGCCACTTGTCTTTCAGCAGCTCGTAAAGAGAGAAGGTCAACGTAGTCGCGGGCAGGTGAGTTGCTGCCAGTGCAGTATATCCGGCCCAGAGCTTCTTGGGCTGTTTCGAGAAGTACTTGATCGCGGCTAAGGTAGGGTAGGCTTTCCCAGACGATAGAGGCTGTACATGGTGAACCTGTGCGTTCTGCTTCAACACCTCGGCCGGATTGGTGATGGCACAGCTCACGAGGTCCGCCGCCGCACTACTGATACCGTAAAGTACTGGCAGAGACACAAACGACAAATGCCCGGCCGACTTGGCGTCTTGAAAGATGACTTTCAAGCTCTCGTATATCGTGAAAAATGCCGCAGATGCAGGAACCCCAGTGACGATGGTAGGTCCGAAGCCCTGATACAGCCCTCGAAAGAATGACTGATTGAACTTGCCCGTGGCTGTTCTATACTGAGTTTGATATGCTGGCGACTGCATCCGGGTGACCAGGGTGTCGAATGGGTGGACCACCACGTCAACGCTCAACGCAGCACATGCCGCAGCCTATCGCCAGTCGTGAGCTTTCGCTTGCGATATTCTTTCGCAACTGGGGTAACTGCTTACCTGCCACACCTCCATACCAGCCGACCGACAATAGCCAGTTTTTCTCGACCAACATTCAGAATCGGTAAAGGTCCTGGGTGCGCAATTCGCTTTATATTTTAGCAAAGCTAGTGGCCGGTGCCCGAGCGTTTCCGGTTTTGCAGGCCTCTTCGGATCCCGGGGGCTCCGGCGCCCGACATTACGATCGAGATAATCCGGAAATCCAGAAGCAGATGGATGGATGATCACTGATTTACTTCGACAGCGGAATTTCTTGTATTCGCCCCGCCAAAACTCCGTTCAGAGTTTCGTCATGTTTCCCATTGTTCTTTCTCGATGCATCTGCTGTGTGGTCAACAACTGACCCTTGCATCCTCAAAGTTGTCAATAATCCCGGCGTTGGAAACAGTGTTGAATGAGCTTACGGCCGGGCGGATCCAATGTGATTAAGAGCGAACAAACTGAGAAGAGCGTTGTATAATTGACTCCAACACCAGCTCGGTATATTACATGAAAGACCAAAACAGCATACAGACGAAGAGTGCAAGGTTCACCGCAGAGCCGCTTGAAAGAGGCGCCGCACCGTTCGTATCGTTTCCACCGTCATCAGACCCGGTGCCGTTGCTGTTGTTCTTAGCCTCCGCCGGGAGAGCTCTGATGCAGCTCAACTTCGTGAAACCCGGCTCGACCTCGGTGTCGGTGTCGTTGTTGGCACGTCCGAACATGGTCAGGACAGGCTGGTAGCTTTCGGTGATTGTCTTCCACATCTTCTGCTTGTCTTCTACAGTCGAATTGTCTTTGAGATAATAGCCGCCCTGCCACGTGGTCGAGCCGTTGAGGTACTCAAGAGGGATTCCATATGCTTGCAAGAGTCAGCATGGACTACATCTTGTGTGTGTAACTAGCTTCACTTACTGGACAGGAAAGAGCCCGGTCCTTCAATTCTGGCTCCCTTGCACTCGTCCGGAGTTTTGATACCAGAGCACATGTGACGAACGCCGTACTCGCCCATAGGGCCAGGGGTGAAAGTGTACGCCGTCCTGGCCTGCTTCTCGACTGCGTTTATGCACTCTTCCGACAGCAACTGTGCACAGGAACCATCTTCGGAGATGGGGAGGTCGCTGTCGTTGGCTGCAGCCTCGTGAATGTCGACCCAAGGCGGGTCGAACCAGCGCCATGCGCAGAACACCCAGTCTGGGTGGACGTTGACGACCGGCTTATCGTGGTCGCTCTCGTTCTTGCTTGGTTCGTAAAGGGACTTGGGGGCGATGATTCTCACGTCGGATGCGACCACTGCGGTTATGTCGTCCCGGAGCTTGCTCTCTCCCGGCAACTTGGAGAGGTCGACGGCGGTTTTCGAGAGGGTCCAACCGCTTAGCGGGGCGCCGGGCCACGGCTTCGACACGTCGTATCCGGGCATGGTGTAAGTGCCAGTGGAGTTGCTTCTCGCGACAGCATCTGCCCAGAGTTGATCTTTCGCGCTGAAGTGTAGTCCACCACAAGGTTCACCATATCCGCCAAAGCCCCAAGGGCAGATGTCGCTATCGTTGGCCTGCGAGATGCCAGAGCTCAGCAGCAAAAGGAATATCTCATGTAACAACATAGTTGCCGCGCTGATGAACCTGGTTGAAAACAGAAGGCTCAGTGATGCGTTGCGTTTTTTTTATTTTTTTAAAGATAGAATACAAGAAGCCGCAGTAATCTTTCCATACAGAATCTAGGGAGTCAGGGACCGCACAAGCTCTTTATGCCAACAAGTCGCCAATATTGAAGACATTCATACCGTGAGGTTATGTCGCCCGAGAACTATGTGATAATAAAATGGAAACCAATTGGGGAAACGTTGGTCCGAGAAAATGCCAAGTTGGTTCCACGGCATTGTGGCGAAGGGCAGTTAGCGTCTGGGCACTGAACGCACGACGCCCTGTCGGAGTGCCAGCAAACCACGATTAGGCGCCAGTCGTAAGCAAGGAGTAGTTTTCGGTCTGGGAGGCCTCTGGTCGGTGACAGTCTGGCCAGTGATAAGATGTGATAGCTGCCTGCGTGTGATTTGATGTTTCTCTGCTGCTGTGGCTGTGCACCAGAGACAATCGGACTACTCGTCCGACTTCAGGTTGATGATATCTCGTCAGATGACAATACTTTGGCATGATTAATACTACTTGGGCGGCTTAACATCATGACGAAACTTGGCGTCCGAGCATGGTGATCGGATCGGAAACACACAGACCGGCCCTGCCCGGAGGAAGGCGGGGCCGACTCGGACCCGGCGGGGCCCCGCCGTCTGAACGAGTGGCCGTCATGGGTCCGCACCTAAGCAGTGAACGAAACCACATTGTGAGCTTTAATATGAATTTCAGAAACAGCGGGGTCTATATGCATTCAATTTTCTACCAGGCGTTCTGTCAAGTATGGGCTTAAACAAATAAGTTCAGTGCTGATATGCTGACCCAATCCACGCTTTACTTGAAAAGGTGCTTGTTGACTGGCGTCAACGGCTCCTTGTCCAGCAGAACGTGCATCACATTCCGGATTGCAAGCTCTTCGAAGCCAATCCTGGTCTCGACAGCTCCTCCAGCAGTGTGGCACGTCAAACTCACGTCCCGTAGAGCGAGGAGTCGGGGGTTGACGTGCGGCTCGTTGTTATGCACGTCCAAGCCCGCTGCCACAAGATGACCTGACTCCAGGGCATCAGCCAACGCCTCTTCGTCTACCAGATTCCCTCTGCCGACGTTGACGAGCCGCGATCCTTTCTTCATCTTGGTCAACCTCGCCGCGTCGACGAGGGCCTTGCCTCCCTCAGCGCCCCCGGGAGCTGAGATCACCAGACAGTCCGACACCGCCAGCATCGCGTCGAGATCCGGGTACCTCGTCGCGCCTACGGAGGCTTCTTTATCCGCCGACTTCGGTACGGGGTCGACGTACGCGATCTTCATGTCCAAGGCTGCGTGGGCCTTCTGAGCTATGCGGTAGCCGATGTTGCCGAGCCCCACGATGCCGAGGGTATGCCCTTTCGGGTTATGAGCTGTTTCGCTGTTGTTCCTGTGCGCGTCCAGGAATTGCTCCGGGTCGCCGCTTCTTCCCGCCGTGTTGGTCCATTGCAGGTTGCGGAAGACAGAGATGATGTGGTACAATGCCATATCCGCCACGGCTTCCGATGATGCTGTCGCTCCGTTGCAGTAGACGATGCCTATAGTTGGCTGTCAGCTACAAGGAACCATTGGGACCACGGACTAGAGCATGCAGGAAACACTCACCAGCCTCGGCTAAGACGTCAACATCTGCCCAGTCGTAGCCCGCTCCCGCTGACGCAAACACCTTTACTGAAGGTGGTAACAAGCTGATCAGCTCTCGGTCCCAACGGCCCATCTCACCGCCACTGTTCCAAAACGGTCGTAGAATGGCCGAGAACTCCCCCCATCGCTTCTCCTTAAGTGCCTGCAAGAACACGGTTCTCTGTCTCTCTTCCTTGGACGGACGAATGATCGTTGACATGCTTTCTAGCTCCTTGTAGAGTTCGGGGTTATATTCGATCGGATCCCCCAAGTGAAGGGCGATTGGCTTCACGGCGCTGGGCATTTTGACAGCAAGCAGGAGGTCGTTGTGTGATTCGAAACGGGAATTTGGACTTGAATTGCAGTTTGATCACTTCTCGAATGAGCGGCTACGTCTCGAAAGACTGCTTCACTCGGGGAAAGACAACACGAACATGGTCATAAATAACGTCACGGTCCTGGGTCTTGTTGCGGGGAATCGGTGGTTTGCCTGGCTGAGGTGCAGGCGACATCGGAGACATGTCCGAGACAGCAAAGAGAGATGCCGGCTACCAAGCCTGTCAGTCAGCGTCTTAACGGTCGATCTTCCAAGGCAGACGTCTGGTTTCCGGCAAACACGGCGGGGCCATGCCGTGGGATGGCCTATCGAGAGACAATCCGACAGCCGAGGCGCCCGTCGAGATACGGCCGGATATGACGACTGTCTTTTCAATCCCGATCGGCTGTGCCTTTCCTATCGCTGTGTCTAGCTACGGCGTGATAATATGAGGCACGGCTATGGAATCCGACCCCTGAACCCCCGGTCTGACCCCCGCGTTTGTGGATAGCCGGGGATGCGGGGAAAGTCAGCACAACACTAACATCGCGTTGGAAATGTTGGGGTCGCAAAGCATTGTAGTCGCGTCAGGGGGGCGGCTTATGTTGCCCATTCTTCACGTAGGGCCAACATCGTGTCTATGATCAGGTACAGAAAGATCCAGGCGTTGGACTGGTGGCCATATCACCACGACGTACGTGCGTGCTGGCACGCTTCTAAGTGAAGTACTTGATAGGGAGCACGTACATGCACATATCGCCAAGAAACGGGCATACCCTTGGCCCTGATGACTCTCTGATATCATCAAAGATGTCCAATAGTTGCTCTGTCTGAGAGGCAGCCGGCGCAGCTTTGTCGGTACCTATCTTGTGGCCATTGGTCCTCGATCCGATGAGCGGCGAGCTAACAGATGCAGCATTTCTTATTCCCATACCCCCGACCATACAAAGATTGGTTACCATGAGCTCAGCAAACAAGTATTACGCGACAGCCGACCGGGTCGCACGTTCGTCCGACGACAAACAGCCCGAGGTTAACCTCGCCCGCGTCTGAATCTGCCCACAAACGCCCTCGAACTACCCCGGACCCACAAGAACCACGACTTTCTCCGCAGTCACGGCTGCGGGGAAGGAGAACGACGTCGGAGAGCCGGTCTCGTGCCTGTGTAGGTGCGTCGGGGAATACGCCGATACACTGATGCTGGGGCTGGTATTTAACAGTCTATGTGACGCTCTGGGTCAACCAGAACATGGCCGCCTCTGGTTCTCTCGTACTGTTTCCAACATAAGTTTCCCATCACAATGTCGGCGTCAGAAGCACACAACGATCTGGGCAAAGACCATCATGTCGAAACATTGGACGATCCAGTCAAGCCAGACCACGTCGACCGTGCGTTCATCGAAGACCGCGAAATCAAGGAGCGTCGTTTGGTCCGCAGGATCGATACTCGAATGTAAGAGTCTATCCCTTCGAATCAAGGAATGCTTCTCATACTAGGTTTAGGATACCGTTGATGATGCTTCTCTATAAGTCTCACCGAGCTCGCAGATACGGCTTAATCACTGACATCTTGAGCACATGTGCTGAACTACCTCAACCGTAACAACGTGAGCTTTCCACTCAGCGTGGACGTTGATGAAGCACATACTTACGAATCATCTCTCTCAGATCGCCACTGCGCGACTCGGTAACTTTGAAAAGGACATTGGCCTGGTCGGCACGCAGTACAACACCGTCATCAGTGTCTTCTTCGTCGGCTACATCCTCACCCAGGTCCCCACGAACATGATCCTCAACAAAATGCGGCCGAGCGTCTTCCTCCCTGTTGTAATGTGCTGCTGGGCAGTTGTCAGCGCCTCGACCGGTGCAGTCCAGAACTACACCGGCGCCGTGATCTTGCGGTTTCTTTTGGGATTTGTTGAGGCCCCCTTTTTTCGCAAGTTGGCCAAACATCATCGAGAGAGTAAAAGTGCTAACCTTCCCCAGCTGGTGCACTCTACCTCTTCAGCTCTTGGTACACCAAGAAGGAGCTTGCCGTACGGATCTCGGTCCTGTATGCTGCCGGCCAGATGGCTGGTGCCTTCGGAGGTCTGCTTGGCAGTGCCATCATGGGCGGGATGAATGGCAAGCTCGGCCTTGCAGACTGGAGATGGCTCTGTAAGTCTCCTGAAGTACTCTTCTTCGCACACCTCCATACTAATACGATTGTTCCAGTTATCATCGAAGGCGTCATTCCCATCCCCGTTGCTTTTTTCACGTACCTAATCCTTCCCGACTACCCAGCAACCACGAAGTGGCTATCCGATGAGGAAAGAAAACTCGCCGTTCTCAGAATCATAGAAGAAGCAGTCGAAGAGGACGACAGCAACGAGGCGTCGGCGTGGGAGGGACTCAAGATGACCTTCACCGACCCGGCGCTTTACATGATCTGGCTTATGCAACTCGGCCTCAATACCGCTGCCTCGTTCACGAACTTCTTCCCCACCATCGTCGGCACTCTCGGATACAGCCAGCGCGAGACCCTCCTCCTGTCGTCGCCGCCGTACGTGTTCGCAGCAATCCTAGGCATAACCAACTCCTGGCACAGCGACAAGCATCGGGAGAGATGGCT
The DNA here is from genome assembly GCA_030770045.1 of Colletotrichum brevisporum. Taxonomy (NCBI): domain Eukaryota; kingdom Fungi; phylum Ascomycota; class Sordariomycetes; order Glomerellales; family Glomerellaceae; genus Colletotrichum; species Colletotrichum brevisporum. Next base: position 7,567,901 of record JAUGSI010000001.1, on the reverse strand, counting down.
CCACATTGTCTGGCCGCAGATCTTTTGCAGCATTGGGTTCATCATCTCAGCTACGACCCTCAACGTCGCCGCCCGTTACACGGCGACCTTCATGATGATGAGCGTGTACGGATCGTTCGGCTGTATTCTCTCGTGGGTGTCTACAACTCTGCCGCGCCCGGCGACCAAGCGAGCGGTGTCGTACGCAGTTGTCAACGCCGGGTCCAACCTCGCCTCCATTTATGCTAGCTACTTTTACCCAAAGACCCAGGGGCCACAGTACTGGCAGGCAAACATCCTGAACGTTGCATTCTCGGGGATGTGCATCCTGCTCGCGACGTTGCTGCACTTTTACCTCCGATGGCGTAACAGGCAGCTTCGTCGCGCTGGGGACGAGGACTTGCTGGCGGAAAGTACACGGGAAGGGTCTCGGTCAAAGGCGCTGGGAGACAAATGGCAGTGTCATCCTGTATATCAATACACCTTGTGAGGCGGCGGGTTGCGATAATATGACCTGGAGGTCTCTGGATTAGTAAACGCCAATGGGAATATTGTTGTCCCACATGGACACAAGTATCTGTCGGTCTCCCTCCCAGGGCTCTCTACCATGTGATACTTGGTAGTTGTCCACCAGCAGAAGATCGCCTTCTTCCAGCACTAGGCTGATCTCTTCTTTGTCAATCACATCAATCAGCTTGTCCAGCAGCTCACGCGGAATCGGTGTGTCATCGCCGTAAACACAAGGAAGATCTGTGGAAATTGTCAGCAACCCGCGAATGCTGAGTGAGCGTTTAGGGGCGGCGGCTTACAAGTCATGCCATCTCGACCAATGTGAGGTGGCTCCAAAGCCCCAATGTCCCTCGTGATACCGTGTCGTCCCACCAGGCCGTTGAACCAAACCGGCCTGCCGCTAGAAGGCAACCTTCGAATGCCTAGATCGTTCATGTCCAATTAGTACCCAGGCCACGGACACGTCCAAAAGCTCGGATCAGATAAAGCCTACCAGGAATATGTTGTGTCAATTCAAGGCTTCCGTCCTCGTTCCACTTGAAGTCGTCGGTAAGCTTCCGGACTTGCTTCTCAACCTTTCGCCTTGTAGTGACCTCGTCGTCGCCGGGGAGCAGCTCCTGTCCGAAGCTGTGCTCGCCGGCCCAAGTGAACGAATTGGCCTTGGCTTCGTTTCCGGGAGCCCGGAAGACCATCTTCATGCCAAGCCCGCGCTTGTGTACCTGCTCGACCAACTACGGAATCTCGGCCTGGACCTTCTCGAAGACGTTGGCGCTGTTGGCAATAGGAGTCGCGCCGCCTGCGATGTTCAAGCTACAGTCAGCCAACTTGGAACACCTTCAATTACGCGTTGTCTTTTGTACTCACCCTTTGGTGCCTTCTTGACACAGTAGAAGTGGATGTTCGATGGGAAGCGCGTGTATCTCGAGTACTAGTCGTCATGTTAGCCGAACACTCAAGCTCTCCTCGCCGCGCCACAGCCTACCTCGTTGTGCTGGTAGAACCTAGTCAGTGGCGACCCTTCATTTGCAGTCCAGACGTTCTCTGCAAGCGGTATCCTCTTTCCGGCCAGACCGATTTGCACATGGGGATGAGAGCCACGACCTTTCTCGGCGGCACCGACGAGCTCGGCGAAGGTCTCCGCGGACGGGCTGCCCGCCCCGCGGATCAAGACGGCGCCGTGTCTTTCCAGGAGCTCTTGCAACCTGCCGGATTCTCCAAGAGCCCGTAGAGCCGCGGCAGACTCGGCGACGGTCGGCACAGCGCCGCTTTCCGTCTGCTTCACCTGGAGTCCGTACGGCAAGGCGTTGCCGAAGTACGTCTGCGCGCCGGGGACTTCAAAGGGCTCGAGATTAGCAGTCATGGCTGTTGCCGTGCGGTAAGTTCGTGCAGCGCAGTCTTTCGAGTTTTAGGCCGTCGTTGAAGATGTCCAGAGCATTTACATGTAAGTGTCTTGACCCGAATCCATTGATCCCTCCAGCACTGCGCAGGCAGTCAATCAAGTATATCTTTTATTCATCTCGTGCGAGCCCTTCGGACCGGTGTCGGAAGTCGCCTGGATAAGTTATCTGCCACAGATGCAGTGCTCCGGGGCGTTTGCCCAATGGGCTGAGAGGGTCCACGATGACAGAATCCGTTGCGAAAAGCACGACATCGTCGGAAACGCCCCGACGGAGACGCCCGCATCGAAGCTACCTACAACGGTCTCCGCAAGAGATCGACGAATGGCAATTGGAACAAATTGGGTCAATGTCAAGATATATCATTGATATAATTGATTCGGCCTTTTCGTCCGATCGCTTGGCGAACTAGCTGCCGCGGGTTTGTCCTACGGGTTTCTCCAGGATTCCCAGGGTCCACGATGCACGAACAGGGACATGCATTAACGAAATAATTACCTTGGGCGTTATGGTGACGAGCTCTGGCAGCCACGCTGCAAAATACCACTTAAGTGAGCTCGATATTCCATATTTCTTCTCAGTGTCCGATCACGTCACCGGCTCGGCCCTGCTAGTTTCTGATGACCGGAACCAGCTCGTTATCTTCAAGCTTAACCCGCAGCATCTTCGAGCTGCTCTCTAGTTCGGAAACTGGCCGAAGTCCGTCCCCGACGACATCACGGCCTTTTTGTCCGAGTACGACGAGACCGGCCAGGGCCGAATCCTTCGAATCTGTGGGTACGAGGTCCCGGCTCGCGCCTCGCCTGGCACGGCTCTGGGTGATCATGGTAACGCCCAGAAACAGGACGGCGAGGGCGAGCTCGACCGCTAGGAATGTTATCCACTCCCAGCTGACGTGGACGTACGATATCTCCTTCCAGGCGTGGCCCGTGACGTTGAATGCTGCGGGACTGTTCGCTTGATGCTCATAGTCTCGTAGCCTGGAGAGGAGGTTACTTAGAAGGACGAGAGTTAATTAGACGGGGTCTGCGGACTTACATTGAAGAGATGGCCGTCGCTACGTTTGCATAGATGTTGTGGAGACTGGCGGCACGCCGGGTTAAATTCACCATGGAGGCCAAGTCGAAGAGAACCTCGGCGAAGAGGGCCTGGTGGAAGTACTGCCGGGTTCCGTAGAGCCGGACCGCCGCGCTCATCCTGTCATAATCCTCGGGGCTGAGCCGGGCCTCTGCCCAGCCACCCAGGGCGCCGTTCATCTGCCTAGCAATAGTCTCCATGGCCCCGTAAGTGGTTTCAAACGCATTTTTGTCATTCGGCGACTTTGACGCTATTGTGGCATTTGCCGAGGAAGGCGCTTCGAGACGGAGAGTCTTATTCCATTCGTCGGGGTTGTAGTTGCACCAGGTCCCATCGTCGAGAAGCGAGTTGCAAGTCAGGTTCAGGAAGAATCCAGCATCTTGCTCGACCGGCTGCCCCAGCGACTCTGTCACTACCGTCTCCTCAATACCCATATGCACCCGAGTCTCGAAAGACTGGACGCAGACATGGAACAGGAACTCAGTAGCTTCGTGCCGGAAGCCGTCGATGTAGTCGAATATCTCGGCGAGCGGCCACGTTCTGTCTGGGTCGTACCAAGTGACGTTGTCAAACAGCGGCGTCGTGTGCAACAGCACGACCGATATGACTCTACTGCCGACCAAACCCGGCTCATCGGCGAAGCCGTACGTGTCCGTGCCGTTGAGCGTGTACGTCATGAAGGCCATCGGGCTGCGGTGACCCATCTCCACGCCCCCGGGTAGGCTCGCGACCCATGCCTTGCCCTCGCCCGTCGGGTCCGTGTCGCCGAACAGCTCGAGGTCCTCCGGGCGCGAGGCGTCGAGCTCCCGGATCTGGAGCTGGGAGGTGATGTTCGCAGACTTGACGCAGAGGCCGAGCGATTGGTACGTGTCGAAGGTGCAGTTGCCCGTGGCGCACGACGCGGCGAGACCGCGTTGCGGCGTGATCGGGGCTAGAAAGCTTCCCGTCTCTGGAACGGAACCGATCTGCAGCGCACGGCGAACCAGGATGCCGAGTGGGCCCGGGTCGAGGTCAATGGCACCGATGACGCGTGTGCTCGCGTCCTCGCCGGCGGCGACCTCGTCGCGCCCGGGGTAGCTGATAGCCAGCTGGGTCAGAGGTGTGGTGACAACGTTGATGACCATGAGAAACGCGCCTAGGGCGACGAAGTGTCTGAGGCGGACTCGAGAAAGGAGGACCAGGGAGCCCCAGAAGCCCCGGCTCGCCTGGTCGATGGCGTGGAAGTCGTACAAGGGCCGGTCTTGGAGGAACCATGTCCACTTAGTCTGGCTGATGGCCATGGAGACGGGGAACATGAAGGCTCCCTTGGCCACTGTTGTCAGGAGGGCTATGAATGTGTTGAGTGTGGTTTTGAAGGGCCAGTTGGGGAGAGCTTCGTTGTCAAAGTGGTCCAGGACCAGAACGATCGCTACACGTGGAGAAAGGTCGCGTCAGTGATGGCACTACTCACGTTGGCCATTCGCATTACAAGGGGTTAACTTACCGGCAAATGCAACAAGGCTCACCAAGATGCAGACCATCTCGAGCCACCATACTTTCCAGAAGGACTTGCCCTTCTCTGGACGAAGCGTCTCTGCGGACTCTTTGCTGAACTCGGAGACTTGGCGGACCCTCGGCATGGGCACGTCCGAAAACTCAGACTTGTATGCCTGTTCATGCTTAGATGAGATGGGCTCGGATTCTGGCTGGATTCTCATGTGGGTTTCTCCTGGCCATTCTAGAGGGGATACTGGCCGAGGCTCTCTGAAAGATCTCTGATCATATGCTGCTTGTGCGTGTACATGATCATATTGGCCACGAGGGTTTGGTCCATCTGGAGGGTTGAGGGTAAAATGAATTGAGGACCGAGGACTCGGGGTTGTGTAGCTTGGAGCACCTGTGTGAGGTCGACTTCCAAGTTCCACTGGAAAGTATTCCCCTTGGGCTTGAGAGGTCATATTGGCGTGCTGGTTGAGGGGAAATCAAAGTGTTACACACGCTGGAACCAAACTAGGCCCGCAGGAAGGGGTATGGGAGGAGGCCGGCCTTATCTATACTGAGGTCAAGACAGTCATGGGTGAAAATTCATGGTGTTGGAAATATGAGCGCTTAGCTGAACCTCCCAACGCGAAGTATATAAGACATAACTCCGGGTTGCATTGTCAACTTTCAATACACGCATGTACCTAGTTTGGCTCAGCTTGACTGCAATGCAACATTCGTGATGGTCAGATTCGGGGCAAACTCGACCATTCGGAGTTGGCCTTGCAGAGAACAAAGACTTGGCCTGTACGGCGTTCCCTCTCTCGAAAGTGTCTTGGTCATTTGCCTCCAGTTCAGGCCCTGCGGTCAGCGAATACAACTCCTTCCGATAGAAGCATTGCCAGGGCCTGATTGGAGTGCCGATAGGATATTCACGGGCGCCAAGGGGCCGAAGGGAGAGCTGTAAGCATGCGAGTATCCAATCCAATGAGCTTCGACGTCTCCCGAGAAGACGGTAGCATTCACGGGTGCGTCCTAGCCTGAGGAGCAACATACTTGGGACGTGCTTTTTCCTATTATAGCTACCGATAGTGTCGATCGGAGGGATCAACAAGCTCTGCCTGGGGCTGACGGCACTCGCTGGTGTGTGACGGCGTGTCTCGCGACTGCAGAACGGGTTGCTGACTGTGACGCCTAATTAAACTCGCCTCAATCACTGGGGGCCAAAAAGGGACATAATGTGCATGGTGATATTTATAAAGATGCGCATCTTCTTATCTCCTTCTAAGACAAGGCCGAACCAAGAGTCAGCGGTAAAGACCGCCAAAGTCCGCTTGTAAAGAAACAGCCGAGGTATCTTGCCAGAATAACGGGCAATACGATGTGAAAGACATAGGCAGATCTACTCACGTCTCCGAGGCCCCACGGCTAGACAAGGCAGCTGTATCACCGATAACTATCCGTAAATCGACAATGGTACGACAGTCCGCTGTGAGAAACGTGGGTGCCGCGTGTATTGAGCCAATCGCCCTCCAGGCTAGTGATGGCGAATCCCGTCCGAAAAGCACGACATCTTCGGAAAGGTCCCTCGTCGGAGACCAGGCATGCGCCTACCGGGCGCTGTAACGACAACGGTGCCGCGCAATTGCAGAGCCTCGATACCAGAATTCCATGCTGAAAAAAGGTGGGATGAGAGAGTTTTGGTTGTCTATCCCCTGAAATCCCGTTGCTCGCTGTGCGGTCGACGTGGGTTTTGTGCAATTCGACAACTTGGCTCCAGTATGGCGTGCTCAGCAACCCCAGCTCCGGTAGCCCAGCCGGTTGCTGACGCTTACCCGTAGAAGAGAAAAGTCTGGCGATATCGGTAATAGAAACTTTCATATATAAGATTTAAGCATGTTGCAATCGGCTTGGCTTGATAGCTCGGCGTCTTGGCCGTGCGATTGAGTCCTGTTTCTGTGCATAGCTGTCAACTGTTCCAAAAATGGCATCAAAGAGCGACGTCATCAAGAGTAAGTCAAGCAAAACAGTAGCATGGAAACATTTCTAACAATATTGGAATAGGCGCTCCGGCAATAAGTTCGGCAGGTGACGATGCCGAGAGCTCAGTCAAAGATGGCCAGTTGGGCGTTGTCGAGGTCAACGTCATGCAGGAGCGGACGATCGGACTGTTCGGGCCCGTGTCGTTGGTCGTGAACAAGATTATTGGTGCAGGGTAAGCTTTCGAGTCTCTTGACCTAGGTGTACGATCCGTAGGCTGATCATTGCAGAATCTTCTCAACGCCGAGCACCATTTTCAAGTTGTCGGGGAGCGTGGGTATGGCGTTGATGTGCTGGGTCATCGGCGCCATCATCTCGACCTGCGGCATCTTCGTCATGCTGGAATTCGGCACCGCGATTCCCAGGTCAGGAGGTATCAAGAACTACCTCGAACGGTCCTTCAGTCCTCGGCTGATGCAGACGTGCATCTACGTCTTTTACTGCGTGTTCCTCCGTAAGTTCGCACGAACATCAAAAAGACTCTGTAGACGCACGAAACTAACCGCAGCCTCCCCGTCTCAGAGGTTTCCGCAAGCAACGCCATCACGTTCTCGTCCTACATCCTCGTCGCGGCCGGCGTCGACTCGACAACGTGGACGCTGCGGGGAGTGGCCATCGCGGGCGCCTTCTTTTCCGTCGGCGTCCACACCGTTGCGCCCCGCGTCGGTAGGGGCATCCAGGACGTCCTGTCCGCGGTGAAGCTCTTCACACTGCTCTTCATCGTCTGCTGCGGCTTCGCGGCCTTGGCGGGACACCTCAGGATCGAAAAGCCCGACAACTTCTCCAACGCCTTCGAGGGGACTTCCAGCAACGGCTACAACATCGGCTCCGCGATCCTCAACGTCATCTTTTCGTTCCAGGGGTACGATAACGTCAATGCCGTAAGTTGTCGCTGGCTTTCGTGTAGCCTCGGAGGGGGTTTGCTAACCCTTTTCTCTTCAGGTTCTGTCGGAAGTTCGTAACCCCCAAAAGACTCTCAGGATGGCGCTGCCGCTCTCCATGGGCGTGATTGCAGTGCTCTATCTCCTGGCGAACGTCGCATACGTAAGTACCCTTCAAGTTCCCTCTAGCGCTTGGGCAAAGTTCATCAAACTGACAACTTCTCCGCCCACCTAGTTCGCCGCAGTTCCCAAGGAGGCCTTCATTGCCGCCAAAGTCACAGTCGCAGCTACCCTCTTCGAGAACATATTCGGGCCATCCGCAGGGGCTAAGGCGCTTCCTGCGCTTGTCGCGCTGTCGGCTCTTGGCCATCTCCTCGGAGTCGCCTTCACCATCCGTAAGTCGGCATCGGTTGGACACAGAGATTGTTACTAAAGCCTTTGTTCCAGCCCGCCTGCTCCAGGAGCTCGCCAAGGACGGCGTCCTCCCCTTCTCAGACCTACTCATGGAGAACCGGCCGTTCCGCACCCCCATCTCGGCGCTGGTGCTGCACCTGGGCGTGACGATCCTCTTCATCTGCGCGCCTCCGGCCGGTGACGCCTTCAGCTTCATCGTTTCCCTCTCGTCGTATCCCACGACGGTGCTGCTGTTCGCCATCACCGTCGGGCTGGTCAAGCTGCGTCTCACCGACCGGGCGAACTTCCACTCGCCACTCCAGGCGCCGTGGGCTTTGATCGTGATCTACCTCGTGGCCAACATTGTGAGTTTTTTTGCAGTGTCCAAGCCATTGAGTGCGGGTTTGCTAATGTTAACAGTTCCTCATCGTGATGCCCTTTGTGAGGCCGCCCAACGGAAAGGGGAGCACGTCACTGCCGTACTGGCTGTCTTCGGTTGTGGCTCTCAGCATCTTGTCTCTTGGAATTATCTACTACGCTTTGCGATTTGTCGTCGCGCCGAGACTATTCGGGTACAGACACGAACAGATCCAACAGGAGCTTAGCGACGGGTCGAAAGTCACCAGATTCCAGAGGATCAAGAGGTGAAGCAAGCGATGAATCTTTGGTCGGCTTGTCGTTGTTTTTGTACACAATACTATGAGAGAGGGAAAATCTCGATCCATTCCCTTTGCATCGCGTTCACATTGTACCATGATCTCTATCACTATCTGTGATGATGCGAGAAACAGAGTGACAACAGACCGGCAAACTTTAGAAGGGGGATGGCTTCTTATCCAAGACACCATTTGCTTCCCAAGAGACATATGCTTACTTAAGACCAGATTTGGCCCGGTTGCTTACATACAGTCATTTGCATCGGCAGCGTCCAAAACCATGAGTCAGGCAGCTGCTAACTACGTGGTTTTTATATACCGAGTAGTAAAATTAACTAAACATTCAGCTATTAATACCTTAATATATAAGGTATGCGCTATTATAAAATTTATACTATTAAATACGCTTAATTAAAGCGATTACAATAGTACTACTTTTATCTACGCGTATACTCTGCATATAAAGATATTTGGGTAAAGGTAGTTTTAATTATTAACTTAGTAGTTTAACTAGTTTAGGGAAAAAATTAAGAAAAAATTAAAAAATAATAAAACCCCCTATAAGTGGTTTTAGAAAAAGTTAGTAAAATGTAGTCTAAAATTACTAAATTATTTACACTTAAATTACTTAATGCGTAGTATATATATCTAAATAAAAAAAACATTACTATAATCGCCTTAATTAAGCGTATTTAATAATATAAATTTTATGATGGCGTATACTCTGTGTACTAAGGTATTAATAGTTAAAAATTCGGTTGATTTTTGATTTTATATTAAAAGTCAGTAGTCAGCAGCAGTCCCACTTATGGTTTTAGACGCCGCCGATGCAAACGACTGTAGCAATGTGGCTTTTGCATCCCTCTCGTGTGGCTGCTCCTGTGGCTGCGAAATGCAATCTCGGGCAATGAAGCCGACGAGCATAGGTGGAGGCCGGGGTTGCACCAATAGCGGATAGGGCAAGCTTGAAGCAAAAGTTGAAACAAAACTCCAAGTAAAGCATCGTCATCGTTGCAAGCTGGCTTCTCTTCCCCAGAGCTACACTAGCTACCATGGAATCGCAGCATCTCCGGGCAATGATGTCGCGAGGCACAGCCTCCGTCCCCTCTTGGCAGGCGGTCCCAGGCCTAGCGTAGGCGAAGGTGATGGTGGAGACGAACAATTGCAAATGCGTTGAGCTCATTGATGGAACTTTTGTTGAATGACATGGTGCATCCAGGGGTCCTACGGGTGTTGCTGTGCTTCTGCAGGCCGCCTATCTGGTTAGGGGCGTTGATTGGCGAGAACTCGAGGACAGGGGCACCGAAAGGAGATGATGGCTTTTTCCAAGGTTTCCGGGAAGAGAAGGGCTGGGGCCAAAGCGCAAACTGATGGGGGTTCGCGCAGCGAGTGCGAACTTATCTCATCATTATCGTCGTCAAGATTGAAATGCAGCCTCGCGTGGGGCGCAGGAACGGGGAAGGGACGAAAAAAGCAGGGGACCGGAAAATGACATCAACGAGGGTTTTCGGCTATGTGACGAGGCTTCGGGACGATTTGGGGTGGAGTCTGCTGGTTTTCGCGGGTGGAATCGGCATTCCGAACGACGACACGACATCTTCACCGCGATGGTATCCACGATGACATCGAGTATTATCCGGACATATTACAATGTGGTGTTTTTGGATGGGGAATAGGGGTCTCGCTCCGAAGTGTCGCACACGTCCAGTTTGTTGCCGGACCACAGCAGATGTCATAATAGACTGATGGAAAACCGCCGCTTAGAAGGCGGACTAGAACATCTTCCAGCAGGGAATGGAAGAAACGGAGCCCCCCGAGAGGACCGTTCGACGCTCGTCATGCTCATGCAACGGCCTGGGAAGCAGGTGCCTGACAGATGGCATCTACGGGGGGCTGTGCTGTCCTTTGCTTCTCTGTTCAGGGATCTTGAGATGGACAAGACATAGTCCGGCCAGGGCCCAGGGGTCGTCCCCTATAGTGTTCGGGGAAGCCTTGGGAGCTGATGGTTCCCTGGCTCTTTGCTTGACTGGTAGTAGATGGATCTGTTGCTAAGGTTCCTTCGCCAGATCTGTTGCTTCATTGAATCTGATCGTTCACTTTGATGCTTGGTGTTGTCGCCGCTCATACCATACTGGCTGGCTTCAACACATGGACAACCATAGAGATGGATACCTAATACAAGTCGGCCAGCATCAAGAGATCACCGCGACTAATGGCCCAAGTCACGTTACCGCACCCGGGCTGTGCCGATTCCACCCCGCAAGTCGGTCGACATCACCCCACAATCGTCGCTCTGGAACGATGGCGGCGCCATGCCCAATTGGGGCCGCCGCTGACCGTGGTGCCATCCTGCCAGGATACCACCAGTCTGCCACCATCTCAGTCCAATGCTAAGCCTACCGCCATCTGGGTATGGGCTGGCTGGGTGAACCGTGTCACACCAAATCTGCCGCGCATCCCGCCTTTTCGCCCCCTGCGGAGAAGCTCTCCCTACGCTACGGAGATGCTTGCTGCCGTTGAGGGAGGGGAGGGGTCCTGGGTCTCAGTCTCATCAGATAGAACGTGCCAAGGGGGGGCGAGGGACGAAACTGGACGGTCAGAGAGAGAACTGGTTGGTTATATGAAAGGCATGGCTTCTGCCGCCCCGGCGCTTGATTCTTAGCCCGAAGAACTGCTTCTCTCTCCCTTGCGTTTCCCATACCGTACCATCCAACCATACTGTCCATCCAATCTCACCGTACATATCCGTACATACAGCCGAGAGACGATACAAATATCGATCCTACCCCGGCCTTTCCACCAAACCTCCTTCTCTCGTACCACCGCGTCCAAAAGAGACGGACAATGTTCAGACAAGCCTCGCGATCCTTTTCCACCAACGCTCGCCTTCCTCCGAGCTATTTCCTGCAGACCCCCCGACGACTCGCCATGAGATGGTACGTCTACATAGTCTCCCCTTATCTCCGAGCCGACCGAGACCCCCTCGGTCTCCGAAACCTGGGGTTGCGACCAGGGGCTTCAACAACAATACAACACTCAAAAATGAAGGAAGATGGGAACAAAATACTAACGGAATTGGTCCCAACAGGATTCCGCCAACGGTAGCAGTCGTCGCTGTTGGCTACGGCCTTAATACCTATCGCCAGAGCATGGTCCAGCGCCGCATCGCCTCCGCCGAGGCCGAGAGGCAGGCCATCGAGGAGAGGAAGCGTGCGGCGAAGCTGCTCGACGCCTACGGCGACAGGTCGAGCCTCGAGGAGCTCGAGAAGGCGATGCAGGTCTACGAGGCCCAGAACCAGGCATAGGAGCCGAGTCTTCTGACCGACCATCTACTACACTTGAGGGCATCACCAATTACCTCAACACCAGCATCAACAACATGACACTGGACCTCGCACTGCATTGGCAACGGCGTTTACGAGCGGTTACTGGCACATATTTTTAAGGGGGGGAGATATCATGGGAAAGCCTCCATTTACTGGAGCTGCACAAACTGAACATGTGCATTTTTTTTTTTTTTTTGGAGCGGAAAGGCGTTACAGGCGAAATCATGGCAGGCAAGCATCCATCATCAAGGACTGGACTGGACTGGTGTATCCGTTCTGCTCTGTACATACACATTCACACCCGAGTCTATCGGATGCCATCACAACAACAACAATCATCACTATACACAAAACATCCATTTTGTTAAACAAACCAGTCTCGCCACCTCCTCCCAAATCCCCGCACCTCGTGACCCTGAGCACAAACACCTCCTCATACCCGTCGATCCCGGTCCTCCCTTAGCGCAGTGGTAGGGTCTTACCCCAGCCGTTCCCCCGCACGCGCGTCTTGTGATGGCCGACCGAGACGGTGGCGTTCGCGAGCGATTTGCGAACGGTCGACGGTCCAATCTCAGTCGCCCACCCGCCACGTCGCCCGCACACTACCACGCAATGGCTGGCATGGAGACCTTGGCGGCTCAGCCGCTCGGTCGCGAAAGAAGATACAGACACGAGATACGAAGGCCGTCGCAGGTACCGACACGATATACGCGACCAACCTCGAGGATGCCACACCACCGCCGTCTTTGAGCGATTTCAACATCAAAATGGACCGCGTTGCCTCTCGACTTTGAGGTTCCAGGAGATGGATCTCGCGATCTCCACGTTCGTGCTGGGCGCTCCAGATTTCCCCGCCGTCAAGAGATCCATCGCTGAGCTCGTCTCCGATATGGGCGGTGCCTCGTCGCGGTGAGTGCCTGTTCGAGACCTCAGGAAGCGCCTGATCCTTATCGAACAGTTCAACATAAAATCGAGGCAAGGCTAGCTAACACTGAACCCGCATCGGTCACCAGTCCGCCTCCCCCACCCCGCGTCGCGAAGACGCTAGCATCGACGACGGTCTGGGTCCGGCATCTGCCCCCAGTCATCTCCGAGCCCACGCGACAGGCCATCCACGATGCCGTGCAACTACGCAACCGCTACCTGGCCGGGGAAGATGTGTCCCGGGACGTTGCGTCGCTGTCGGAGCGGTTGGACGGTCTGATTGAGGATGCCCGGGAAGCTGCGCACGTCCGCGACTTTGCCGTCCTTGCGATCGAGGCGACTCTCATCTGTCTACTCACCGACTCCGGGCCGCCGTCCCGGATGCTGATCGACCTGGCCGGAGCCGTAAACCCGTTCCTCAACCAGCGAGGAGCCGAAGACGACTCGGATGCCGCTGCCGCGGGACCGAGCACCGGCGGGGACGGGGGCCTGCCGAGTCCCTTCAGGCAGTCCGACCTGGCCTTGATTGATGATCCCGAAAAGGACCTACTCGTGCTGCTGCACTACTGCAGTTTGGATAACCTCAAGAGCTCCCCAGACGAGACGGTGGCGCAGCTGTCGCAGATGGCAGCCAAGTACGGTGTCATCAAGGACCTGGATCTTCGGAAAGAGCTCATACCTGAGATAGAGGTATGCCGGCGTCATATATCTCCAGAGTCGGGCAACACTTGCTGACCGTCCAGATATACATCCACTGGACAATCATGTACCTCACAGCCAACCTCCTAGTCTCCGTCCCCCCTACGGGACTCTCCACCGACTCCGCCAGAAAGCTCGACTTCGAGCAGAACATCCAGATGAGCCGCCTTCTGACAGTCTGCGAGATGCTCCTCAAGGACGCTCGGAGCGACCAGGTCTGCTTCCTGCTCATGTTCCTGCGGCGCTGCGCCGCGTACCAGGACAAGACGTGGTGGCGGTCGCGGACCAAGCAGCTGCTCAAGGGCCTCAAGAAGACGCGCACGGGTAGGGCCGGCTGGCACGTCGGGTTTGCCGACAAGAACCTGGCTGGGCTCAAGCGCCTCGAGGACGAGGGCAGCGAGCGCTGGTCGCGGCGGGGGTCGCTGATGATTGAGCGGGAGGAGTTTGAGATGGACAAGGTGAAGGGTGACTGAGGGTTGAATATGGGGAATAATAATGCTCAGGGCTGTTTGTCGAATGGTTGCAAAGGTCTCTCGGTGCGTCCGTCAGCCGTCTTGGATCTTCATAGACCGGCGAGTAATCCGGATATCCGGCCCCACCCGAGTCGGATATGTGGATCCGGACATGGGGCCGGATCGGTGCGAGAAGTCCGGGTCTTCATCTTAGTTCACCTACTTAGCCCACAACGGATGGTGTATTTTCTCGAACGTTTTGCTGCAACCGTGGCGTCTTATTAGTCTCGTCGCCACAAGTCCTGGCACTTTCTGCAATCTGGCCCTCACTCATCCTTCGGCTTTGGGGGCGATCCGCGGAGCAGACGGGTTTCTGCCTGGGTGTCTCGGTTCCGTTGGTGCTGAATCTGACGCTGACGGGTGGGACCCTCGGAAGTTGGATGCCTAAACGGCTTCGCTACCGCACAACGCGCTAATGTCAATTTCAGGTCACCGCAGGCAGAATAGGTAGCCAGAATAGGGACAGAATGCAGTGGAAGCCAAATGACACTTCCATCTTCTTTCTTTCCTTCAAAACTTGGATGAGTGTTCCCTGAACCGTTGGTTGCACCACGTCCCGTCGCACGTTGCCCGGTCTGTTGCTGCGTTGGTTGCGCGCCTACCCGTTTCGTGACGTGACGGTTGTCGCGCCTGCCCCTTTCGTTTTTTCGTTCGTTTTTTCTTGTATTGGAAGGAGCATTTGTCATTCGTTACCATTTGGTATTTTCCCCTCCAACAACATCGACGATCGCTACTCTCCCCAAACATCACCACCACCACCACCACCATCACCATGCGCGTCGCCCATTGCTTCCTGTCGCTCGCGGCGGCAGCTGGCGCAGCGGCCCAGATGGTCCTCCCCTGGACCACGGACTCCAGCAACTCCACGGACATCGGCCTCAACGGCCCCTAGCAAGCCCCGACCATCGTGGTCAATGGAAAGACGACACCGCTGTGGCCTGGCGGCTCCTCAGTAACCGAGCTCTTCATGAAGGACCTCGGCGGCGAGTACGAGCCTAGCAGCTCGGCCAGACTCACCGGGAGCAGGGCCAACTCGGACTCGTGGTTCAGCTCCGTCTTTGTCGGTGGCGGGACCGCCGGCTTCTCGTACCTCGAAAAGCTGCAGATCGACGCGAAGGTCCCGGCGAACGAGAACTTCACCGTCAACTCTACCGTCGTCGCCGGGGAGAAGTGGACAGTCAACATCAAAGAAGGCTCGACCGTCGAGGACGGCGCCATTGGAATCCTCGGCCTCGGGCCCACGCCGAGCCGAGACATGGACGGGGTCGTCTCCCGACCCGGCATTCTGGACCAGCTCAAAAGCGCCGGGGAGATCGACCGGAGGGCATTCAGCGTGCACATGGGTAGCGTGGCCCTCGGCATCCCCGGCTCCCTCGTCCTCGGCGGCTACGACAAGAACCGCGCCCTGGGCCCCGTCGCCGCCTTCCCCATGTCGCAAGACATGCCCCTCGTCAGCCTTCGCGACGTCATCATGGGCGTCGAGACCGGCGGACCCTCTTCATTCCCCGTGTCCTCCTCCGCCAGCTTCTGGGTGGAACCCCCCTTGGAGGCCCAGTTCTTGACCAAGAACGCCGGTGGCGAAGACGGCGCCGTCATGACGGTCCCAAATCCAGCATCCCCCTACATGTACCTCCATCCGGGCGTGTGCGAGAAGATCGCCGAGAACCTCGGCCTGAAGCTCCACGAAAAGACGGGGCTGTACCTCTGGGAGTCGAGCCGCCCCGGTTCCGTCGAGGAGTTCCTCAAGTCCCCGGCCTTTCTCGGCTTCGTCTTTTCCGACAGGACGGCGAACAACGTCACGTTCAAGGTGCCCTTCCAACTCCTCAACCTGACGCTGAAGCCGCCTCTGGTCGAGAAGGAGGCCGCCTACTTCCCCTGCAAGTCCATCGACTCGTCCTACCGTTTCTGGCAGCTCGGCCGCGCATTCCTGCAGGCCACCTTCCTCGCCGTCGACTACGACGAGAACACTTTCTATCTCGCCCAGGCCCCCGGCCCGAAATTCGAGCAGAGCGACGTGCAGAAGTTCCAGACGGCGGGACCCGAGACGAACCCGATCGAGTCGTTCAGGGACAGCTGGATCGAGTCCTGGACCGTTGCCGAGGGTGGCGCCGCCCAAAACGACACGCAGGATGATTCCTCGGGCGCCGTGACTGCTGGAGTCAGTATGGCAGCGGTCGTGGCCGCGGCAGTTCTGGGCCTGTAGCTGTATCAGCGTCGGAAGGAGAAAGAAAGGGGCCCGGAGAGGACACAGAAGGAATGGTGGTTCAGAGGGCGGCTACGAGACATTTTATCTCGTCATTGTTTTATTATACCCAACAAGACTTCTTTTCCGTGATACTGCGCAAGGTCCACGTCTCACCCCTGCAGGGCCAGTTGTCCCACATTGTGATCCTTGAACTGACAGTGATGGGCCAAGACTGCGTGTAAACGTCTATTGCGAAGGGAGAGCTTGTCTACGCGATGTATGTCTACTTCTATGGGACGTTCGGCCCTTTTAGGAGCAACGTCTAATCAAACGCGGAGAGAGGCCTGGAACATTGGAATCTCGGTACCGACTGCCGTGCCGAAGGGGTACGAGTCTCCCTCGCACTCCGTCCCGGCCTCGGGCAGGGTGCCGTTCTGGAAGTACGCCCTGATGTAGTGCTTGGTGCACACGGACGGGGCGGCAAGAGAGGTGTGCTAAGAGGTGTCAGTCACGATAAGAGAGAACTATAAACGCCAGGCAAGAGTGCTTACGCCGTAGGAGTTCTGCACCAAGATCGTGGACCCCGGGAAGCCCGCAGAGTTGTTGCGCGCGCTCACCAGGGGCGTGACGTTGTCGAACTTGTTGGCGATGAAGAGGATGGGGTGAGCCGTCTCTCCCTCAAACGGACCTGTTTCGGCGTCAATCGGAAGGCAAACAGCCTGGACTTGACTGCGTGAGACTCACCGTCAAACCGCCATTTCGGGCGGGTCGTTCTCTGGGTGCACGTCAGGGAGTAAGGCACGTTGAGGGACCCCGTTGCAGGGCTGAGCTCGATGAGCTCCTCAGACTGCCTCTTCGCCTCCTCCAGCGTCAGGTTGTAGATGGGCGGGTGGTCAGCACACATGATCACAGGGAACGCGTCGTCGGTGCCCTCGAGGATCACGGGGAACGGCTCGTACGGAGATACGGGCCGCGGCGAACACAGCGGCGCCGGCGCCGGCTTCTCCGGGCTGTAGTGCTCGTAGTACGGCCGGCCGTCGCCCTTCTCGAGCGCGGCGAGGATCCGCGCAAAGTTCTCGAACTGGTACTGCGGCTGGTACAGCGTCGACGAGAGAAGTATCTTGACCTTGGAGTACGTCACCAGCGTCGGGACGTCCGGCCCCTCCTCGTCGCTCGCCGGGATCAGCACCGGCTCCCGCTTCAGCGCCGCGAGGAGCCTGTCGAGACGCGCCTCGATGGCCTCCGAGGTGGTCTCGTGGAACGCGCACCTCTCCGGCCCGGCGCCCTTGCAGAACTCGTAGAACGCGAAGAGCACCCTGTCCGTGTCGTGCAGGAAGTTGACGTGCTGCGAGTTGAACCACTCGCGGTAGTCGACGTTGCCGTCGCTGACGAGCCGCTCGACCTTGTCGGGCCACATGGACGCGAACACGCCGCCGAGGACGGTGCCGTAGCTGAAGCCCCAGTACCGCAGCCTGTCATACCCGAGCAGGCGCAGGATCTCGAGCATGTCGCGCGCGGCGGAGACGGTGCCGATGTGCTCGAGGAGGCCCGAGGCGTACATGGTCTTCTCGCAGGCCTGGGAGTAGGCGTTGCCGCGGACGAGCATCTCGGCCATGGCGCCCTCGTGGGCGTCGAGGAGGCCTGGGGCCTGGAGGTCCCAGACCTGGCGCTGCTGCGGGGAGGACCAGCACTCGATTCTTGGGACCGAGGCGCCGACTATGGGAGGTCAGCTTCTGGAGTTATTCATAGCGGTGAGGTGAGACTTACTGCCGCGCGGATCGAAGCTGATCAGGTCCTGGAACTTATTGTCAGTGATCGCGGAGCATAGCAATCATTCTACGAGTGCTAACTTACATGGTTCTCACCGATGATTTCCTGGAGATACTTGCCATGGTGCTTCAAAGACCAGACTCCAGAACCGCCGGGCCCCTGTAATCGTTACTAAATCTTCATGTTACAACGGATCAAATCTACATACGCCGGGGTTGAAGATGACAGGGCCCTTGTAGTTGGAGTTGTCAGTGGCACGAATGCGCGAGACGGCCAGCACGACGCGACGGTCGTCCGAAGGCTCGAGCCAATCCATGGGAAGCTAAAAGGACTCGTCAGCATTGCTTCTTTCCAATGTTCTGAAAGAGTCACTAACATCGAGCCTAGCACAGTCGTACTCCCCATCCTCGAAGCAGCTGTGCCACTCAAGGGTGCGGCTTGGCTTGATCTAAGCATCCGTTAGTCTGAAAGTCTCATCCTCCGAGGTGGCGCCTGCGGACGTACGCTTGACCAACTCCAGCCGGTCGACGGCGGCTGCTCCGGAGCCTGTCTGTGTGCAGCAGGCCACGGGGTCGGGACGAAGCTGCCCCTGATGAGGGCTACGACGCCGAGCACCGACAACGCGCCGGCGGTGACGGCGGCTCTGGCCGTGGCCCTGGGCATCGGGCGGCTTCGCTGCACGGGGGCCGAAACGCCGGCGACAGATTTGGAATCCATCGCGCAAGGGAAACTAGTGGAAACTCGTATCGTGGTCTATATCTCTCCTTCTCGATAGTGGAGACACACCGGCCTGCAGTCTGACAACGACAGGTCGAGAAGGGAAAGGAGGAGGAAAGGGGAGGCACAAGTTGTAATATTCCACGACCACAACCGGATTCTCATCTGTGGGGACTTCCCTCTCTCTTTTTTTCCCATTTCTGGCCCTTCCGGATCGCCGACCATGTGGCCAGGGACACCATCTTTGGACCTTCGGTCCGGGGAGAGTAATGCAGCATGCCCTCAGCTGTCTCGCTTCTTCGGGGTTAGTGTGAATCCTTCGAGCATCTTGGCCGCCTCGGACCCGACTCGTCGAGCCCTTGGTTGGGACGATAGATAAGGGACCCGTTGAGGGTGGGTGAGGGGTCTTGTCTCGCAGATCCGCCAACGCTTCCCTGCATTATCTTTTTCATCTGATTGTCTGACATTACCTATCCGGGCCGCTCGTGTTTCCTCGCCTGGTAATGCGATAGTACGACAACAGAAGAGTCATGAAGGTTTTCCACGGCGCGCCTGTCTCAGTTCCCCCTGACCATCGTCTCATCTGGCCACGTTGACTTGTTTACGCTTACTTGGGAATGACGCGAACGGAGGTCTGTTCAGTAAACACCTAGTCGACGGGAACCTTTTGTTTGGTTGTTTGTTTCCAAGTTGAACATCACCTCCATACGACGATGGGCCCGCGGGAGCCACGGGCAGATTCCACCTATTTCCCGGCCCCCGGCCTCCGGCCCCCGGCATGCCTGGATACAAGGGTCCTGAACGCCTGAATAGCGTGCACCACCGGCGGTTGAGTCGGACAATTACTGCGACCCACCGCTAATGCGGAGGGCAACTTCGGTTCAGTGAGTGTCTTGTCGATGAACGACTTTCTAGGGTGCTTGGAATCATCTCTCAACTCAACTTACAAAGAGACTAGAGCCTTCTATTGTTACTTACTTGACTGAGCCCCTTCGTTATGGTGATTGAACATTTCGAGAAGAAGGGAAGACTTTGAAACTAATTCTGCGAACTGCGAACCTCCTGCTGCGAACCTCCCGCCTTACACAGTCATCGAGAAGCTTTCCTGAAACGCCGTCACAAGACCAGATGATGATGACAATGGCCGCTATGTGATAGGCTATTCTTTCCAGGACCAACCCCGCGCGCTTGGGTTTGGCGGCAGATACGAGCCGCGGGAGCGTTTTTCGGGGTACGACACCAAAAGTTTGTTTGCATGGCCGTCGGTCCAAACTGTGCCGATCCTTGATAAGGCGGGTAGGTGGCCGCCGACTCGGTCGCAAGACCGGGGACAATCATATTGACTTCATGACGCGAGGGGGGGGGGGGGGAGATCGTCTCAAGACATAACCTTAAGTCCAGTGCCGTCCGTCATGACTCAAAGTCCACGTCCTCCTGCTGTGCCGGGTCCCGTGAATTTCAGGCCAGCCCGCCCGAAAACCCGACTTCGATTCGCCGTTCCTGACTAGCAGCAAGACGCGTCGAGGACGCGAGAGATTCATGCCGCCGCAATGAGCTTCATCCGGTCGCTGAAAGGGCGCTTCCGCTCGGACGACTGCCCTCCCCGGTACACCGCTGACGATAACATGGCCGCGTCCGAGGCCGCCCGGGACGCCGAGGTCGCGGGCAAGAGCCATGAGCTTCGCGATCGCGACCCCGACGGGAAAGGAGACGGCACCGAGCCGCTCGAGTCCGGTGTTGGCACTATTGAGGCCGCTCAAGCGATATGGGGGAAGAGGGGAAGATGGTTGGTCATCACGGGGTGAGTCGCGTCGAATCTTGGATGAGCACCGCGGCAATGCTGACCTTTTGATGCCTCTCAGGCTTGCCTTGGTGATGATCGTGTAGTGAGTGCTGTTCCCTGCCTCGCCATCATATCCCACGATGCACCCGACTAACTGTCGCTCAGCGAGATTGACAACACCACAGTCAGTATCTACAGCAACTATGCAACCTCGTCTTTTTCGGCGTTGTCCAAGATAGCGACACTCGGCACCGCCAGCGGTATCGTCTTTGCCGTTGTCAAACCGCCCGTGGCCAAGCTGTCCAACGTCATCGGCCGCGGGCAGACCTACATCATGACCGTCTCCTTCTACATCCTTGGCTATATCCTCATGGCCTCATCAAGGGGCTTCGACGCCTACGCGGCGGGGGCCATCTTCTACACCGTCGGACAGTCCGGCACCAACATCATGAATGACATCGTCATCGCCGACATCACCACGGCCCGCTGGCGTGGCTTCGCTATTGGCTTCTCCTTTTTCCCGTTCCTCATCACCCCGTGGGCCGCGGCGTACATCGTCGAGGACGTCGTGAGACCAGGCGGCATAGGCTGGCGCTGGGGCATCGGCATGCTCGCCATCCTCATGCCCGTCGGAGCCGCCTTCATTACCGTGACCCTGCTGTACTACCAGCGCAGGGCCAAGAGAAACGGCCTTGTCCCATCCCGAAGAACGACCCTACACGACTTCTGCTCCCAGATTGACCTGGGCGGCTCTGTCCTGCTCGCCGGGGGCTTCGCAATGGTGCTGCTGCCGCTCACACTCGCCGCCGGCAGCGCCAGCGCGTGGCGGACCCCGTACATCATTGTTCTCATCGTCCTCGGCGCGTGCCTCCTCGTCGCACTACCCGTGTACGAGAAGTTCCAAGCGACTCACCCAATCATGCCTCTGCACTACTTCCGCAACCGCACGATTGTCCTCTGTCTGTTCCTCATCGCGAGCGACTCGATCGGCTTCTCAGCCACGCACACCTACCTCTACTCATGGTCCTCCGTCGCCCGCGGCTTCGCCCCGCGGGACGCGACATTCCTGCAGTACACCAACGGGGTGGTGCAGTGCCTGACGGGCATCACAGCCGGCCTCGCGATGGCGTACACACGCTGTTACAAGTGGCTCCTCGTCGCCGCGGCGGTCGTCCGGATGATCGGGTACGGGGTCATGCTCCGACTGCGGGGCGCCGACAACTCGGTCGCGGAGCTCTTCGTCGTGCAGGCCGTGCAGGGCCTGGGGTCCGGGGTGATGCAGCTCTCGGTGCTCGTGCCGGCGCAGATCGTCGTGCCTCACCGCGAGATGCCGCAGATCACCGCCCTCGTCATCTGCTTCTCCATCATTGGCGGCAGCGTCGGGGCCTGCATCGCCGGGGCTATCTACACCAACACGTTCAAGCCGACCCTGTACAGGTACTTGGGGTCCGGGGCATCATCACAGCTCGTCGATTCCCTGTTCGATTCCATCGTGGGGACGGCCCCGGCATGGGGGACCCCTGAGAGAACAGCTATCAACCACGCGGTAAGTCATGCTCTTAGAAGCAAGTTTGAATCCTATCTTAGCTGTTCAGGCTAACAACAACAGGTTTTCCGACATAATGAGGTCGACCGTATATGCTGCCGTGGGAGCTTCCGCCCCGGCTCTGATCCTGGCATGGTTCTTGCCAAACTTTGAGTTGCCGTATGTCCTCCTGCCCTGTTCTTGAAGTCCCTTTCACTGACTCAACTTAGGGATCGCAACAACCTTGTAGAAGACAGAGACCCCGACTCTAATAAGAGAATGACTCGGCCTGGAGAGGCCATGTGACGTAAACAAACAAAGATGAAATTGGCTCCATACACAGACTGTAAATATTCACCCTATTGGAAAGATGCCGTTGATAGACGATACGGAGAATGCCGCTTGATATCTAGTATTCAGAGCTTAACGCGTACTTCTTGGCTCCCCTACGTCCACCGCCGACTCGACCCGTCAATGCGGCGCCGGATGCCGCATCGTGGTTTCTTAACCTAATGCGCTCCGTTCGACGATCCCTGCGCCTATCGGAGATTACGTGTTGAGATGGACAGACCAGCCAAACTTGAACTAGAGAACATCTGTTTGCTCAGAGTTTCTGCTCACTATCGCAGTAAATATTAGGAGGCGAACGGGATTCACGATTTCCATTATGGGCTTGACGAGAGAACCTCTCAGACGTGCCAAGTTGGGCAACGATCGGTGACCGGTCCGCCCATACAGGCAAGGGAGGAGGTCCATGTGCCTACCACATGATGATATGAGGCCTCCCACAAGCATACGAACAAATGCCAAGCGTTTTTCCAAAGAGGATACCCAGAATAGCTCGGTACTTGTTCGTTTCGGGCAGCGTGCCACAACGCCGGATATCGTTGACGTGTGCCAAGTTATGGTTAACCTCGAACACGATCCGTTGCCATCGAAATGTTGCCCATGCTGCAGGTAGGCGACACGGCATCTATTTAGGTCTGCACGTCCTGCGCCTGTGTCATTCTAGATCGAACTGGTGAAACGAGCCGGGCAGGAATGCCGGCGACGGCGCGGCGCCAACCGGACCCAAGACCCCTTAGCGCGGACCCGGGCGGACGGGATAACCGCGGGCCAGGGACCCCCAACTACGCCACCCCGCGTTAGGGGACTCGGACAATTTCTTCCGTGCACCAAGCCCGGGCGCGCGCATTGTTCGGCAGGTTAATTTCAGGTCGGATGGCTCACGGATGAAGTCTCTCCTCAGCTGAAGGGCACTTGGCCTCGACCGTCCGTACGAACAAACGGGCGTTTCTGCGCCATCGTGCTCTAGACTGAACCCCGTGCCGAGGCCTATCCATGTTGCGAGATGGTTAATGATCCTCAAAGTGCTGGGACTGCGGGGCATAAGGATTATGATGCTGACTGCACGCATACCCCTGAGGATACTGATCGTTGACAAGCCAACATAATGGTATTGTACACTAGTCGCATACCAGGTAGGTAGGTAGAGTGAAGACTTCGCTAGTCTCAGTTTGCGGGTCACAAAGTTTGAAATGGCTGTGGCCGTCAAAAAGGCACATGTATCTGTTCATTGCGAGCTGCCCTAAGATCATGACCATCACTCTTGAGGACCACCCTATCGTGGCCCAGGGGGATGAACCATACAGTCAAACAAGGACAGAATGTAAGGTGCACCTGGCTCGGTCGTCGAATAATAGCATTGTCCCTGAGCCTCACCAGCTCAGCTGACTGGGCGCCTCTCAGTCCGCAAAGCGTATTCTTGGAAAACACGACCATATTCGTGCCAGATGCTCGGATCGCTGTCCTACTATTTGCGTGTAGATCGAACTTTCCCAATTGCCAAGTCGACAAAAATGGTTCCGCATTATTCTAGTTCGGCGCCCGTTGCGATGGCCAAGACCGAATCGAATCTCCCACGACGTCCGAGCAACTTGGGCTCTGGTTTGGTGGCTGGATTGGGCCATGGACCTCTCTAGCTCGTTGTGATGCAGGGCCACAGCAGGAAAAGCAGCAACCAAGAAAACAAACAACGGGTTTTCAAGCATCTCATGAGAGCATCAGATCTTATAAATATCCTTGAAAGATCCCGTCTGTCAGGTTCTTTTTTCTCTCCTCACCACACTCACTCTACAAACACTTCACTCTACTACTACAACAACAAACACAATCACTTACTACAATCAACTCACTCACTACAACCAACCCACTCACTTTACAACTCTCTTTCTCTAACCAACAACCTTCAACCCCAACAACCATCAAAATGCATATGCCTACCTTCGGACAGATTGCCACCATCGGCATGGCCTTCTTCGCCGTCGCCGCCATGGCTGCTCCTGTCGCCGAGCCTGTCGAGGCCGACCTCGCCGAGGTAAGAGTCCACCGCGATGCATTACTACCCAGACTGAGCATTCTAACACATACCGCAGCGATCCACCGAGATCAGCGCCCGCAGCGAGGGCCTGGCCATCGCCGGCGCCGACATCGTCGCCCGCAGCGGCGAGCTCGAGCAGCGCAACCGCAAGAAGAAGTGCAAGCGCACCAACAAGAAGGGCAACTGCTCCGACTCCGACTCCGACTCCGACAACGACAAGAAGAAGAAGTGCAAGCGCAACAAGAAGGGCAACTGCACCGACTCAGACTCCGACTCCGACAACGACAAGAACAAGAAGTGCAAGCGCAACAAGAAGGGCAAGTGCTACGACGACAAGAAGAACGACAACAAGCACGATGACAAGAAGAACGACAACAAGTACAACGACAAGAAGAACGGCGGCAACAAGGGCCACTACTAGACCCTCCTAGGATTTCGATCACGGGTGGGAAATGGCTTGGGGCTCTTACCTTTCTTGACACTCCTTCAGTCGATCTATTGCCATGTTTTTCATTCCTGACCTGTAATTCTTCTTTGGATTCTTCAGAGTATATATAATACAACACATACATATTTCATTTCATAAAAATGGTCCGTCTCGCATCGCTTTCAATCGTTGGAATGTCGCTTTAGGTGGCATCTCCTGACACTTGGGGGACACGCCCTGGAAAGACACACCTCACAAACGCCCAACACAAATGGTACCAATGATGGCTATTCTGGCTGGCTCCTCTTCAAAGCTCTCAAGGCCGAACGCAAACGATCCCGCAAGTGACGTACAAAATGTCTCTGTATCGGCCGACCTTTCTTCTCTGCCGTGTGGCTTAGCTTGTCAATCAAATTATTCAAACGCTTGGCTCGCGCGTACAACAGGCTGTGAAGTACATGCAACTCGTCCTCTTCATCCAACGTGCCTAGCATAAAGGCGGGCTGTGGCGTGCACATTGCGTTGCCGCTCTTACTGCTCGAAGATGACCCGTGCCGGCTGCCGCGGTTGCTCGACGTCTCTGCCGCCTCCTCGAGCCTGCATGTGCCCGGCTCGTCCCCGCCGACCCGGGGGACGAGGTGCTCTATCCCGCCGAGCATCATGTCGCAGATGGAGACGTGCAGCGAGATGAACTCGGGTCGGGACCGGTGGGATCGGCAATCGAAGAGTGTGTCGTGGCCTTCCATCGCCCGTTTCAGTGAGCGAAGTATCTCGGCTGCGGGCGCCGGCGACGAGCCGCGCGTGCTCCACATCAGGTTTGTGCTCACATCTTCGTGTTGTAGCAGTGACCGACCGTAGCAGGCGCAGGAGTCTTCTCCGCATGCAGGTTCATCTGCATCGAACCGGGAGTGGCTACTGCTCTCGGACCAGTCGAGGTTGCGGGACAGTGACCTCTGCCTGTACTGTCTTTTATGGTCTCGTCTCGTATGTTGTATATCGGCGTCGGGAACGACTTCAGATAGGCTAGACCAGTGTGGTGCGTGAAGTGGTATAGAGTCGATCTTGGATGACGGTATTACGGGGCTACCGGTAGTTGTGCTATTGAAAGTTTCGCTGCCTGTCGAGGAAGTTTGATGTTAGTTCATCGGTCATCTACCTGGTTTCATGAACGGAAGAGGAACGAATAGAATACATACCGCTTGAGGTAAAGAAGCTGTCAAGATCGTCTGCGGACAACACATCGATTGTATCCGACTGATAAGGAGAGAAGGGCCGGGGCTCAAAGGGAAGACAGTGTCTTTGAGCCAGAACAGTCGGGTCGAAGTCACCCTCGACGCCCGACAGTCTCTCTGTGGCACGTCTGTTGTTGTCTTGGACCCAGGACTGGTGTGTAAAGTCGCCAACAGACGGCAGCCTTCTCGTCTTGCAGGTAGGCGAGGCCTCGTAGCGGCAGTCAAGTCCGTTTGACCGGCATCTCTGGCAGCCTTCTTTCTCGCCGCTGCATTTCAACTACAGACAGAACACGGCGTCAGACGACGTTCCCCGACGGACAACATATGCAAGTGCCTGGACTAGGCTATGGTAGAACTTACCTTCTTTAGTCTGCAAATGTCGCATGCAATGCGTGTCAAAGGACCGCGTCGTCTCTTGGCAGGGTTGTTGGAGCCCTTCCCGTCCGAAATATCAAAGTCGATGCTGGCGTTGCGGGAAGGCATGTCGAAGTCGATTTGACAATTCAGGCTATCAGCGGGAACTTGCAGGATCGTATTCGCCATGTTGCTCTGTAGAAAAGGCTTGGCAGCGTCTACTCTGGTGAGGTTCTAGAAGAGAGGAGAAAGGGGATAGACCGAGGGCGGGAAACGGTTGCTACAGTTTTGGAGGGCCGTTTGCAAGAGTTGCTGGAGCCCGGATAACTGGATTCGGTTGCTGCGAGGTCTCCCAATTTCCTGGGAGGTTAAGTTACCTAAAGGAAAAGAAAGTCCTGCCGGACGACATTTCCGCCAGCACCGCAATGGGTGGCCTGTCGATATGCCTGCCCTGCAAAGCTGCAAAACCGCAAGGCTACTGTCGCTTTGAAAACACCACATCCGTCGACATTTAGAGTTTCGTTTTGGAGTGCAGAAACCCAATCTGCTATCCAGGCGCCTGTGTACTGGGTTGTCTACGCACTCAAGACGCCTCGCTTGACACCCTGACGCCAGGGGATTCCTGCGGTCACTTTTTACTTCCGCCGGGGGTTCTTGGCAATCATCACTACATGTCAAAGGGAATGGGACGATCTCATAATGACTAGTAGACGTCGGTATCCCCGCGTCGGCTACCGACGTTTTGGACATGGGAAACTCTATTTTCGTGATCCTTCTTCCTGTCGTCTGTAGGCCACCCATTGAACGAACACTTCCGATCATATCACGTTTCACTTTACGATACAAACAGTCAGCCCAGAAAGGAAATGGTATCCACGATTCTGGCCAACAGCGGTTTCAAGGCTGCTCGTGGTGACAGGCCATACACATAATACACAGGCATGTAGCATAATAGCCGACGAGTCATTCTCCGCATTTTCCGCCCCAGCGACGTGGAACGTTGACCGAAACATACTGGCGATGGTATGACTCTCAGTGACAGTCGGAACGATACAACATTGAAATTGACCGCCGAAAACGAGCGGCCGCCTCGGTGGCTGGCACGGTAGTCGAGATATGTCTGAGTTGTGTAGTCTTATAGTCGTGCAGATCAACCATGCAGGTCTGTTGATCTAGGACATGTATGATAGCTCACAATAGCCTGGAGCTTGAGCTAGTTGTTGAAGCAAGCCTGAAGAACGCCTTTTCTTTCTTGAGTATGGATGTGTCTGGCAGCCAGTCCACGAAAGTGGACAGCTGGTACTCTGAAAATGGGCCAAACTACGACCATCAACGCCCGAATACCAGCAGTGGCGGGGGTTCGAGAGATCTGAACTACTCTGCAGAGCATGACAAGGGGCTTAATGAAGATCCTGAGATACCCAAGGAGGTTGAAATCAACTATCCACAAGGTATCAGCTTGGTTCTCATCATGACTGACCTGTCTTTGGGTCTTTTCGAAGCAAGTATCCGTTTCACATCCCTCTCTTGCAATGCTGGCTGGACTAACATGAGGTGTAAAATAGTTTGCACTTGATGCTACAATCGTTGCGACCGCAATCCCCGTTATCACGACAGAGTTCAAATCTCTTGCTGACGCCGGCTGGTACGGCTCCGCCTACCTGATGACAATTGCTAGCTTCCAAGTCCCTTGGGGCAAGCTCTACAACTTCTTCACCCCCAGATGGATCTTTCTCAGCGCACTGGCCATCTTTGCTGGCGGCAGTGTGATCTGCGCTATCGCCCCCAACAGCACAATACTGATCCTCGGGCGGGCTGTCCAGGGCATCGGAGGAGCTGGCCTGACCGGCGGGGTATATGTCATTCTCGCGCTCGTCACCCCAAGAGAAAAGACGCCCATCTTCCTCGGGGCATTTGGCGCCATCTTCACTGGTGCAAGCTCTCTGGGTCCCATCATTGGCGGCTTCTTCACAGAGAAACTTTCCTGGAGGTGGTGGTAAGTATTCCTCAATCCATGGGGCGAAAATGATGCTGATGGCAACTCCTCGGGAAGCTTTTGGATCAACCTGCCCTTCTCCGCACTATCTGCCATCATTCTCGTTTTGTACTTCAAGGTACCGCCCACGGTCAAGACTGTGAAGTCCCACTGGAAAGACATTCTTCGGCAGATGGACTTGGCAGGCGTCGTCGCCATCACTGGCATCATTGCCCTCTTTGTGACTGCGATGGAGTCTGGCGGAATCAAGCACGAATGGGACTCTGGCTTCGTCGTTGGGACGCTTCTGGGCTCCACAACACTCTGTGTCATCTTCGCCTTCGAGCAGTATCTGATGGGCGAGAACGCTCTACTGCAAGCAAAGTTCTTGGCCAACCAGAAAATTGCATTCTTGTGCATTTTTGCATTTATGTAAGTCGGAAGACTCGCACCGCTCCTGAGAGCCGTACCGAGCATGCCTGATTTAACATGAAAATCACAGGCTTAGTCCCGTGGCCTACTCGATCCAATTCAACCTGCCCATCTACTTCCAAGCTGTCAAAGGATTCACACCGGGTCAGAGCGGAATTAATGTTCTCCCAATGCTGATTGGCGGCGGTAAGCACTCATCTACAATACCGTACTAGGCTCTTGGGTTCCTGAACTAATGCCACCCATCATCAGCCTTTTGTACGCTCCTCTCGAGTATTGCCTACTCCAAGTTCAAGAATGACTGGGTGTACTGTGTGCTATCTGGGTCACTCGCAGTCCTAGGATCGGCACTGTTTCTCCCGTTTTCGCCAGAATCAAGCACGGCGCAGTATATTATTGCACAGATTGTCGTCGCCTTTGGGTATGGGTTGGGCACCCAAGTTCCCGTCCTGGCTGTGCAAGCAACTGTCAACCCACAAGACATACCTACCGCGACTACCATTGTCCTACGTAAGTTCACCCGAGCCTTGACGTGTTGCGCTGTTTCTGTAGTTGACACTAAGAAACATCCAAACGATAGTGTTCCAACTGCTCAGTGGTGCCCTCGCCGTGGCGGCCGCCCAGAATCTCTTCAACAACATCATGCTGCAGACCGCACGGCGTCTTGCGCCCAGCCTGAGTGCCGCGCAGATCCTGGCTGCGGGCTCTACCAACTTGGCGAAGCTCTTCCCGGCCGAAGTGGCGCCCAATGTGGTCACGGCGTACATGGAAGGTCTTCGTGCATCGTGGGCCATGGCGGTTGGTTTCGCGGGCTCCGCTCTGGGTGCTGGGATCTTTGTCGGGACTTAACATACATGAGACATGACAATGCTTGGTTCCGCCAGAGCGTTGCTGGTCCGGTACCCGCATGGATCTTGGAGAGGGTTTTTCTGCTCTGCTTTTCCCTCGTTCCACCTCATGTTCTCAACGCGTGGTAGTTGGCTATTATTAGACTACGTTCTTTGTTGAGCAATGAGTTCTTGTCCTTGATCTCCCTGACTCGTTATCTACAGAAGCTGCTTATCTAGGCAACGTTTCTTTCCAATCTGGTAGTTGGAATGAATCGATGTTCTATCCTTGCAGCTGTGTCTGTTCAACTCAAACACAGGAACGTAGATACCCTTAAGCGTCACATATAGCCCTTGGCGAATATGTAACAGGCCATGTGGCACAAGAATCATTCCCCCAGTAATTGAAGAGTCTACGTGTACGGAATCCTAACGGGAATGTCTATCAACACCTGTCCCTCACCCAACCGACCATTCAAGCCGAAGCATGCCCAGTCGCTGCTTTGAAGGCCTTGAACATCTCCCACGACTTCTCCGCATTATGACGACTACCTTCAGATACGAAGCCGTACGGCGGATCACGGACGGTGGGTTCATCGTCGTGAATCTCCAAAACCTGCCCGTTGATAGACGGGTCCTCAACGAGCCGCAGGCCCTTTATCAGGGTAGACATGGGTGTGACTACCATGTGCTTGTACAACTCCGGATCAGGAATGATGTTCGTGACTGCGTCGTGTCAGCTCTGTGAGCCATGCCCGGCATACGATAGCTATCTCCGTGATGGTGGGGGAGTACATACCAAGAGCAGCGGGCGCAAAGGTGTTGATCTGGACATTGTGCTCCTCAACGATCGGTGCTGTAGAGCGGACGAGCCCAATGACGCCCGCCTTGGCAGCTGAGTAGATTGGCCCGACGGGGAACGGGTAAAGAGCCGCGTCGGAAGCGGTGCAAATGATTGATCCACGGGACAAGCCGGCCACTTCATTCTTCACCATGTAATGGATGGCCAGTTTCACGGCTAGTGGGGGGGTATCAAGTCAGCAAGATCCACAGTCAGCCGTGGGTTATATCGCCGGCCTACACATGTTCACTTACAATAGATGACGGCGTGGAGATCAACCTCGACGACCTTCAGATTCGGCTCTTGGGGGGCTTCTGGGTTGATGGTCGCCAGTGCGTTAGACATGCCCTCAGCAATACCGGCATTGGCAAAGACAACATCGATTCTTCCAAAGGCCACGTAAACCAGGGCAAAGGCTTGTGCCTGCTCGTGCCAAGACGAGACATCGCACTTGTGAAAGGTGACGGTGGCCTTGGGGTATTCCGCAGCGAGTTCGGCCGCCACAGAATTCCCGACGGTGGGGTTGAGGTCGAAGATGGCAACCTTGGACCCCTGGGACGCGAAGTGGCGGGCTATCGTCAAGCCAATGCCGCTGGCTCCGCCGGTCACAATGGCCGATTTGGGTGTTGTAGATGTTGACATTTTGGTGGGGTAACGTACCAATCAGATGGTGCTAAGGAACGCGAGTAGGAGCCAAAAGCCAAGAAAAGAGACTTGCTGTCTGCGATTGTGTGTTGAGACAGTTCGATACAGACGAGTGGTTCAGGATTCGATCCTCATCCGCTCTTAGCTCGTCAAGAAATATTGACTTGTTTGCGGGTCCCGCAATGTCAATTCAAGTTAGAGCTATGCCATAAGCCATCAATGTAAGCGAATCTGATCTTGGACCACTGCCATCTGAAGTCATACAAGTCACTGAAGCATGCATGTGTTGAAACCACCTCCGGTGCAGCCTGCTCGTGCCGAGTTCGATATCTCCACGGCCGGCCAAGAAGCTGACATTACTCTTGGGACGAGTCCTGACTTGCCTGGGACATTCAATACATGCCAGAGGTTGGTCATTCGTGCCGGCGGCAAGCCTGAAGCAAGACAAGGCCGGCAACATGATTGACACTATGACCCTAGGGCAAGAGGGGGCCTGGCCCCCATTCGGAGCATCATGAGGAAATGAGCATAAACCTTGCAAAAGTCCGGAGTGCTAAGGGTAGCTCCGACGGTTAAGTGTGGAGATCTCCCCGCCCGGAACGGGCTTCGGGTAGGGCTGAGGAGGGATGGCCCCAGGTCGATCGGAGCAAGATGAGGGTGATCCCCAGTTGGCCTGCTGACCGGCGGCTAATTTCGAAACGGAAAAGGCAGGGTATATCGTATGAAAACTGGCGGCGAAAGTTTCCTTCGTAACTGATTCGGGAAATGAATGCTCGGTTTCGCTTCCAACACATTGGTAACTCGGAGTGGTTCACAGCAATGTCGCCGGTCGCCCGGTGACGAGTCCAACTCCGACTTACCTATGGATCAATGAATCTTAGACAACGGATGCTATGACCATTCTTGAGAGTTCACCGCATTGTAGCTCCGCAACTCGATATGTCCGGCGGAAACAACTTTTGAATCTTCAAACTGAAGGCCTAATAGAATTTGGAGTTGAAGTACATTTAATTTCCTCTCAAGATGTGACATTGAGCAATTCAGTCCCTAAGCCCCTCCGTTCACCATATCCCCTTTCAACATCGGATTTACTTGGCTGTTGAACTGCTTAATACCCAGTCGTGGTTCAAAACATCAGTAACCAGTCATACACTACCAACCCCTGTGTAAAGTTTACTCAAGATGCCTTCCACCGGCAAACAGGAGCGCGTTCCGATCGCGATCGTGGGTATTGGATGCAGGTTGGTCACCGGACGAAGAGCAAATCTATGCCCTTTTTCTCATAATCAGTTCTACAGATTCCCTGGTGACGCAGCATCACCGTCCAAGTTTTGGGAGCTTTTGAAGAATGGCAGAGGCAAGTCTTCACCCTTCCTGACCATCCCACATAACTCGACTGACCGTCTCAAAGATGCCTACTCGCCCAGCTCAGATCGCTGGAACTCAGACGCGTTTCACCACCCCAACAGTAAAGACCGCGTGAACACTCTGGCGACAAAGGGCGGTCACTTCCTCAAGCAGGACCCCTATGTGTTCGATGCATCCTTCTTCAACATTACAGCAGCCGAGGCAGCGGCGTTCGATCCGAAGCAGCGGATCATGATGGAGGTCGCCTACGAGGCCCTCGAGAACGCCGGTATGCCGCTGCAAAAGGTCGCGGGCAGCCAAACTGCTTGCTACATCGGCTCGTCAACTAGTGACTACAGGGATATGGTGACACGAGACTTTGCCAACTGGCCCAAATACTACATCCTTGGCAACTGCGAGGAGATGATATCGAATCGCATCTCCCACTTCCTCGACATCCACGGGCCTAGCGCCACCATCCAAACGGCCTGCTCATCGAGTCTCGTGGCAACTCATCTGGCCTGCCAGAGTCTGCTGTCCGGCGAGTCAGAGATGGCCATCGCCGGCGGCGTGGGCCTGGTGCTCACCCCGGACGGCAACATTCAGCTGGCGAACCTAACGTTCCTCAACCCTGAGGGCCACTCTAGATCTTTCGATGCGGACGCCGGTGGCTACGGCCGAGGTGAAGGAGCTGGCGCTCTCATCCTCAAGCGACTCGACAAGGCCATCCAAGACGGGGACCCGATTCGTGCCGTCATCCGCGCCTCAGGAGTTAATTCCGACGGCTGGACGCAGGGCGTCACCATGCCCTCGGGTGAGGCCCAGGCGGCCCTGATCAAATACGTTTACGAATCTAATGGTCTTGACTTTTCTTCCACGCAATACGTCGAGGCTCACGTAAGTACCTCTTTATCACCCACCCTTGATTCTGTTCCTTTTCTGACAGCGAATTTCTCGGCAGGGCACCGGCACCAAGGCTGGCGATCCACAAGAAGCCGGTGCGATTCATCGAACCATCGGCTCTGGAGCTTCCAAGTCGCGGAAGCTTTGGATAGGCAGCCTGAAGCCGAATGTAAGTCTCCCGCATGCCTCATGGGGTTAGTTTTCATCAGATGGCCGACTGACATCAACAACAGATTGGGCATCTCGAAGCTGCAGCCGGTGTTGCAGGCATAATCAAGGGCGTCTTGTCACTGGAGAACGGCTTCATTCCCCCGAACATTTACTACAACAAGCCCAACCCCAAGATCCCCTTCGACGAGTGGAACATGGCGGTACCCACAAAGCTCACCCCCTGGCCTGTCTGCAAGACCAAGCGCATGAGCGTCAGCGGTTTCGGTATGGGAGGAACGAACGGCCACGTCGTGCTCGAAGCCTTTAACCCGGATCACTGGAAGTCCCTTCTTCTCCCCAACGGCGCTGCTCACGAGGAGCCCCAGTCCAAGAAGAGACTCTTCACCTTCAGCAGCCACGACCAGGCGGGCTTCAAGCGTATCGGCGAGACACTTGCCGAGCACCTCGACGGCCTTGGCCCGGCCGCTTCGAGTCCCGAGTTCCTTGCCGAGTTCGCTCACACCCTCGCCGTCGCGCGATCGGGTTTGTCCTGGCGAACTAGCTGCGTCGCCGAGACGGCCGCCGAGCTCCGTCATCAGCTTACCTCCGGACTCGGAGAGAAGGCCACGCGTGCTCCCGAGAGCCGCTCGCTCCGGATCGGCTTCATCTTCACTGGCCAGGGTGCGCAATGGGCCGGCATGGGTGCCGAGTTGCTCGACTCGCACCCGGTCTTCCGTGACTCCGTGACCCGGTCCGCTGCGCTCCTGGCGTCAATGGGCTGCGACTGGGATCCGGCGACGGAGCTCCGGAGGCCTGCCGCTGAGTCGCGTCTCAAGTCGCCGCAGATCAGCCAGCCGATCTGCACCGTACTCCAGATTGCTCTCGTCGACGAGCTGCGGTCGTGGGGCGTCACTCCCAGCCGGGTAGCTGGTCACTCGAGCGGCGAGATCGCCGCGGCGTATTGCGCGGGCGCCCTGACGCACCGCGATGCCATCGCCGTCGCTTACTTCCGTGGCAAGGCCTCTTCCGGGCTCGTCGGACTCAAGGGCGGAATGATGGCCGTCGGCTGCTCTTTCAAGGACGCGCGCGAGCTTCTGGCCTCGCTATCCAGTCAAATCCCTGGCGTCGCGACTGTCGCATGCGTCAACTCCCCGAGCAGTGTCACGCTCTCTGGGGACATTGCCGCTCTCGAGCAGCTCCGTGGCTTCTGCGAGAAGCAAAAGGTCTTCGCTCGCATGCTCCAGGTCGACGTTGCCTACCACTCGAGCCACATGCAGGGCGCTGCCGCCGAGTACGCGTCCTCCATCGCTGACATCGACCCCAAGAGCTCCGAAACCGACGAGGTCACGATGGTGTCCAGCGTCACCGGCACCGAGGCTGCATCCGAGCTCCTGGGAAGCTATTACTGGGTCCGAAACCTCGTGTCCCCGGTTCTGTTCGAGCAGGCTGTCAAGGAACTCGTCTCTCCGGGCGGCACTGGCGAGAATACCGTCGACATGCTCATCGAGGTCGGCCCTCACAGCGCCTTGGGCGGTCCGATAGAGCAGATTCTCTCGCACCACGGCATCAGTGGCGTCGATTACAAGTCGGTTCTTACAAGACTGAAGAGCGCTGTCGACACCAGCCTGCAGCTTGGGGCCGAGCTCTTCGCCCAAGGCGTCCCCGTGAACGTCCACAGGGTCAATGGAGATGACCATTGTAAGCTCCTTACAAACCTCCCTCCTTACCCGTGGAACCACTCAAAGGTGTACCGCTGCGACTCTCGGA
Organism: Colletotrichum brevisporum; assembly: GCA_030770045.1. NCBI lineage: Eukaryota > Fungi > Ascomycota > Sordariomycetes > Glomerellales > Glomerellaceae > Colletotrichum > Colletotrichum brevisporum. The sequence continues at coordinate 7,532,786 of JAUGSI010000001.1, read as the reverse complement.
TTGCCAAGGAGCTCCTCGCACAGAAGTTCCCGACGAGGAGTCTCCTCGGCGCCCCGGTACCCATGATGGACGAGACACAGCACGTGTGGCGGAGCTTCCTGCGCCTAGAGGATGAGCCCTGGCTGCGCGGGCATATGGTTGGTAGTACCGTGCTGCTCCCAGGTGCTGGGATGACAAGCATCGTTCTCGAAGCCTCTCGGCAACTCGTGGCCCCCGGAAAGACGGCCAGGGCGTTCCGGCTCCGAGACGTCTCGCTGTTCGCGGCCATGGCCCTCCCGGAAGGCGTCGCGACCGAGGTCATCGTTCACATGCGACCTCTTCTCTCATCGACTCTGGGATCTACTCCAGCCGCCTGGTGGGAGTTCACCATGTCATCGTGCGACGGGGGTGACCAGCTGAGAGACAACTGCCGAGGCCTGATGACCATCGACTACGTCGAGGACACCAGCGTCCAGATGGCCGATGAGGACGCCGCCATCGCGGCCTCAAGGGTCCAGGACTACTACCGTGTGAACAAGGAGTGCACCCTCGATTACGCCAAGGAGGACTTCTACAACCACATGAACAAGGCGGCGTGGAAGTACGGCGAGGCATTCCAGGGTGTCCAGAACTGCCGTGTCGGCGATGGCCAGAGCACCTTTGAGGTCAGAGTCACCGACATCGGGGAAACGTTCAGCAAGGGGCAGCTCGAACGACCGTTCCTCATCCACGGCGCGACCCTAGATGCCGTTTTCCAGAGCTGGCTGAGCAGCACATGGAAGGGGGGCAAGGAGGGCGGCTTTGACTTCACTAAGCCCTTCGTGCCGGTCCACTTCACCGAGCTCGAGGTCTCGGTCGACATCCCCGGCAGTGTGGGCGACATCCTGCCCGGTTTATGTCTCTCCGAGAGGTTCGGTTTCAACGATCTGTCTGCGGACATGTTCATGTTCGACAGCAACGTCTCGAAGCCGTATCTTGTCGTCAAGGACTTCCGCGTCTCGGAGTTGTACATGGACGACGGGGGCCAGGGCGGAGAGCAGAGCAACGAGGTAGACCCTACTGACATCACGTCTGAAGTCCGTTGGAACTACGCGCTTGACGTTATGGCGCCCGAAGAGGTCAACCGCGTTGTCTCATCTTTCGAGCCGAGTAGGAGACTGACTGAGGTAAGTTTCAACCTAATTATGCTTTCACTCACACGTCAAGAACACCAAATGCTTACATCCTGTAGGTCATTCGTATGGCTCTTCATCTGAACGCGGGGGCCTCCTTACTCCAAGTTGTTCCGGACTACGATGCGGTCGCTACCTCCGTGATCTCCGAGCTTCCGGAGGGCACTGTGCGTGGGAACCAGGTCCGTTACGCCGTCGCTCTCGCGGGTGATAGTAAGGTGGCGGACCACGGCTCAGTGATCGGTGAGCCGTTTGAAATCGGCACCTCGGACGCCCCTCTGCCTGAGAACATTACGCCCGCCGATATTGTGATCATCCCGGCCTCTATCGATGCGGTCGACAACCTCGACCAGGTACTGGAACGTGCACTTGGTATAACCAAGCCCGAGGCCACGGTCGTGGTAACCAGCGAGAACAAGTCGGTTGCTGCTGCTCTGGAGGCCAAGGGGTATCGTCTCGTCACGAGCGTCAACAAAGACGGATACCTCGCGCTTTACAAAGCCTTCAAGACTGAATCCCCCGAGGCTAGCGGCAGAGTTGCCAGCACCGCGAGTGCGCGCGAAGCGATGCTCCTCGTACCGACGGCGCCGTCCACCACCTCGAAGGACTTTGTCAGGTCCCTCCAGCTCGACCTCGTAGCCAAGGGATACTCCGTCTCCACGCGAACTCTGGCTCAAGGTCTCAAGGATGGGGTTTCCGAGACAGAGCTTCTTATCTCCTTGCTGGAGCTCGAGCAACCGCTACTCGACAACCTCTTAGAGGACCAGTACGAAGTCATCAAAGCTCTCTCGCTGGCCTACCAGAGGCTTCTTTGGATCACTTGCGGTGACAACCCTTCATTCGGCGTCATCGACGGCCTATCGCGCTGCATCGAGAGCGAGATCGCTGGTACCAGATTCCAGGTTCTCCACCTCAGTCAGGCCACCGGCCTGCAGCACGGTCCGTCTCTGGCGACCCGGATTTTGACGTCTGAGACCACGAAGGACGACGAGTTTCACGAGCGTGATGGCACACTCCAAGTCACCAGGATTTACCGAAGTCTCGAGGAGAACGAGTCCATCAAGCACCACCTGGAGGACTCGACACGGCTCTCTCCCATCGGGGCCGAAGAGGATCTGCGTCTCTCGATCGATCGCCCCGGCCTCCTGGACACACTCCAGTTTATGGAGGACGACCGGCTTGCAGCGCCTTTGGCCGATCACGAGGTCGAGATCAAGGTCAAGGCTACGGGTCTCAACTTCCGCGACGTCATGGCTGCCATGGGACTCATCCCGATGTCCGTACTCGGCCAAGAGGGCAGTGGTGTTGTCATCCGTGTTGGCAGCCAAGCCGGTCGGTTTAAGCCCGGCGATCGTGTTGGATTCCTGGGCGTGGGCACGCATGCAACTAGGATCAGGGTCGACCACCGCATCGTCTCATGTATCCCGGACAGCATGTCCTTCGAGGAAGCCGCTGGCCTGCCTGTTGCCCTCACGACGGCCTACCACGCCCTCGTCAACCTCGGAAGGCTCACCAAGGGCAAGTCAGTCCTGATTCATGCCGCGGCCGGCGGCGTGGGCCAGGCGGCGGTACAGGTAGCCCTACATCTCGGCCTCACCATCTACGTGACTGTGGGTTCCGAGGACAAGCGGCGTCTCCTTGTGGACACATACGGTCTCCCCGAGTCGAATATCTTCAATTCCCGAGATGCCAGCTTCGCCAAGAGTGTGAAGCGCGTCACGGGCGGGCACGGCGTCGACTGCGTGCTCAACTCGCTCTCGGGCGAGCTTCTGCGCACTTCGTGGGAGTGTCTCGCCACTTTTGGTACCTTTGTCGAGATCGGCTTACGGGACATCCTCGACAATACTCGGCTGGATATGCGGCCCTTTGGCAAGAGCACGACCTTTACCTTCTTCAACCAGTTCACTCTCTACGAAGAAGACCCGGCCGCCCTCGGTGCCATCCTAGATGAAGCCTTCAAGCTGGTGCACCAGGGAACACTCAGGGCGCCTAGCCCGCTGACAGTCACGCCCGTCGGGCAGGCCGGGGACGCCTTCCGGACGATCCAGCAGGGCAAGCACCGCGGCAAGATGGTCCTCTCGTTCACGGATAACACGCCGGCGCCGGTGCTCCGGAAGGCCGCTGACTCTCTCCGGTTGGACCCGGACGTTACCTACCTCCTCGTTGGTGGTCTCGGTGGTCTCGGCCGGAGTTTGGCCCGACAGTTTGTCTCATGCGGCGCTCGTAATATCGCTTTCCTCTCCCGATCCGGCAACGGCACCCCAGAGGCCGAGGCGCTCCTCGAGGAGTTATCTCGTATGGGAGCCAGGGCCCGGGCATACCGCGGCGATGTCTCTGACCGGGCGTCCTTCCTCACAGCGCTCGATGACTGCGGGCGCGAGCTCCCGCCCATCCGCGGCGTGGTACAGATGGCTATGGCCCTGCGCGACATCGTCTTTGAGAAGATGTCCTATGACTGGTGGCGTACGGGCCTGCGTCCCAAGGTCCAGGGCACCTGGAACCTGCACGAGTACTTCAACCACGACCGCCCCCTTGACTTCTTCATTATCTGCTCGTCCATCTCGGGCATGTACGGCTACCCCAGCCAGGCGCAGTACTCGGCCGGAAACACGTACCAGGACACGCTCGCGCATTACCGCCGTGCGCAGGGCCTTAAGGCCGTCTCGGCCAACCTCGGCATCATGCGCGACGTGGGCGTGCTCGCGGAGCAGGGTGCGACCGGCAACTTCCTGCTTTGGGAGGAGACGCTCGGCATTCGCGAGCCCGCGTTCCACGCGCTGTTCAAGGGCCTGATCAACCGACAGAAGAGCGACGACCCGGCATCCTGGCCGCCTGCACAGGTCACAACGGGCCTGGGCACGGCGGACATCATGGCGGCCCACGGCCTCGACCAGCCGGGTTACTTCGGCATATCGCGCTTCGGGCCGCTGGCCGTCACGAGCTCCACCGCGAGCGGGGCCGGCAGTGCCGGAAAGTCTGACTCAATCTCGGTGGCGTCACGGCTGGCAGAGGCATCAAGCCGTGAGCAGGCGCTGGAGATCATTACTGAAGCGCTGGTCAAGAAGGTGGCCGACATCCTGCTAATGCCGCCGTCTGAGGTCGATCCGGGCCGGCCTATGTACCGGTACGGAGTGGACTCGCTCGTCGCGCTCGAGGTGAGGAACTGGATCACTCGCGAGATGCAGGCGACCGTTGCTCTTTTGGAGGTTCTCGCCGCGGTGCCGATGGAGGTGTTTGCTGCTAGGATCGCGGATAACAGCAAGCTGGTTGCGTTTGATTGAGAAAGACTATATGAATTTACCTGAAGGAGTTGTTGGGCGGGCACAATAGAGATAGACTCGGATTCAAATCGATTTACTTCAATTCATGGTTTTCTCCGCTTTTGACAATGAATACATGGCTCGAAGATCTAACATCGCACGGTTCTCGGGCAGTGTTGTTTTCTTATGCGACGCTTTGTCTATCGTTCGACGAAACCCTGAACTCAGTGTTGTCAGGTCTCCACTCTCTATTTAACTCTGATTCCAGGGCGGTTGCTTGCCCGAAACCTGAATCTTGCCCTAAAGCTACAGCGGGTTAACCGCCAAAACGCTCGGGTAAGGCACCTAAAGACTACTGCTGTTGGTTGTTTAGAGGTGAACTAAGAGAAGCCGGAAATCGGAATTCAGCTCAGGTTTTACAGTTTAGCAACTACCTCAACAGTCCAAATGTCATCTCAGCATTTGAGGCAACGTATGGTTCATCCGGTCAATTCAGAGTCTATAGGATCTTCACGGCGCCGCCGTTTGCGCACACAACGCTTCCGGTAACCCACCGACTCTTCCCGCTCGCTAGGAACCCCACGACCTCGGCAACATCGTCTACCTCGCCCAAGCGTCTTCCAACGCTGCAGGCTTGCTTCTTCTGTTCCAGAAACGCCCGTATCTCTGGCGTGTCGGGCATCTTCGCAGCCAATTCAGTCATTGTAACTATCAACCCCCTGTCAGCATTGTCTCATTCTCTCACCGTGTTTATGCTCGTTTCTTACTGCCAACGGCGACCGCATTCACAGTCGTTCGCTCCATGCCGGGACGCGTGCCCAAAGCATCGGCCCAGACCCTCGTCATGGACTCGAGCGCGCTCTTACAGCCGCTATAGACCACTTGAAAGCATTGAATGTCAGTATCACGAATCACGTGAGAAAGAGATTCTACGTACAGGCAACAGGTGACGGATCCCGACCGCCCTCGGAAGAGATGTTGATGATGCGGCTGTCAGGGCGGAGGTAGGGCAGCAAAGCCTGAACGAGAAACACAGGCGCCTCGATGTTGGCCGTGAGCATGCGCGTGACGTGCTCCTGCGTGATCATTCCCACGGGCGCCACCTCGACGACGGCCGCATTCTGGACGAGGATGTTTAGGTTGCCGCCGTTCAGCGCGACGGCCTCCACGATGTTCGCGCAGTACTCCTGCGGCTGCGTGAGAGCCGCGACGACGCCGGTGATCTTGGGCGGCGAGACGCCGCAGCTCGGCGGGTAAAGCGCCTCTACCTCAGCCCTCAGCGTACCGATATTGCTCAGGGACGCCTCGGCGGAGCATGTCCCGATGATGGCGGCGCCCCGGCTGGCGAGCTGAAGTGCGATGCCACGTCCAATGCCGCGGGTCGCACCCCTAAGAGTTCGGCATGGTCGGGTTAGCAAGCGTCAAGGGCAGGAAGGACCAATTGCTCAGGTTGCTTACGTGACAACAGCCAGCTTTCCAGCCAGGTCCTGCTCCCGGAATATCCCATTCAGAGTCATGTCGTGCGGTGGGTTGATAGTGCAGATGAATCAGAGGAATGAAGAGAGATTGAGTGTGTGTGAAAGGTGTGAACGACACTGTTTCGGAACCGCAAAGGCCACGGGGCAACCTCGTGAAGGCAAAGCAAAGCAGAGCATTGCAGCTTACATAACTTCGTGACCACGAGTCAACAAGATTCAATACCGGATGAACGTCTCGGAGAACATGAGACGCTGCAGGTGTGAAGAGCGGAGCCTAGGAATAGATAGACTTTGTTTGACTCAGTTATCCGGTCAGCATACAGCCGGCCTTACTTTCCAATTCTCACGACTGTATCTGCCGTCTGAAGGCCTCTATGTCCAGCAGCGTAACGCTGGTGTGCATCCGTCCCTCGTCAAACCACACGAAGACGTGCTCCGAGAACTTGGCTCTCTTCCCCGTCGGCTCGATCCCCGCCCACGTCTTGACCGGCGTCCACTCAAAGACGACCCGAGCTGCCAGCCGCGGGTTCTCCTCGTCCACGATTAGAGTCTCGAGGGTATTCCTGCAGTCTTTCATGACGTCGTGGCACTCTTCCATGGCTCCCCTGTACTCTTCTCGCGTCACGCGGTTCCCGTTGAACACGATGTGGTCGTGCGTGTACTCGGGCAGCCGGTCCATTGTTCTCGTCGAGACGCTGTTGAAGTAGGCCCGGTAAGTCTCTCCAAGAGGAATCTTGCTGGCAGGTTCTGTTGGGGGAGCGCCAGTCCATTCCGGCGGGCGAACAGCCGTCACCTCGCGATTCCGGAGTGCGTCCACGTCGTCGATGATCTTGATGTCCGCGATTGCCGTACCCTGAAACCGGCAGAAGACGTGTCTTCTGAACTCGAAAGGCGCCTCTTCGGCATCTTTAGGCGTGATGCGCACGAGGAGAATTGCGGCCAAGTAACCGCCTGATAGATTGTCGACAAGTTGGTGAAGAATCGTCAGGCTGACTTCGCTGGAGCTCTCCAGCTCTTCAAACCCTGCTGGCAGGATCCGGTGCTCGTGGGGCTGCAGCTCGCCGCCGGCCATCAGTCTTCTCACCTCATCATCGGGGGCCCGTCGGTTGAGGCAGTCGACGTACTCTCGGAATACAGCCTGCATGCTTGCTTGCTCTCTCCACTCTTTAGGTAACTTCCGAGTAATTATAATTCAGCGCAACCAATTTTCGTACTGACTGTTCCGACCAATTGTCCACCCAACTCTCGCCCTCCTGAACCATGTTAAATAAACGTTCAACATTCCTAAAGTGCATATCACCGCCGCTTGTCTCTTAGGGTCATGCCTTTCCTCAATAAAACTATGCTCTGGCCCTGGCATACCATGTATCTGTCTCTCGTGGATGTGCCGGAGCTGCTCGGAGCGAAGTGGCCAGAGCTTTCGGAGCCAGTGCCCCACTTCGGAGCACCTCCGGAGAGTTGCTCCGAAACCACCCAGACCTTTGACGCAGTTGTCAAAACATTTGAAACATTGAACGGCCGTCTCTGTCAAAAGCATACGTGGTTTCATCACCTTCAATCCGAAAGATATTGTCAGAATGTATCTGCAATGACCGTCGTATTTGGAAGCCTAGCTAGCGGAATCTTACAGAGCCCTTGCAAAAATGTGATTTAGATAGAGGTTGGGCATGAGCGCCTGTTCTTACTTGGTCGCAATTATATGGAATTTTCCACTGTTGTTTTTGAAAAGCGACTTGACATCTGTACATTTTTTACTCTCTTCCACAGTGCTCCCAAGACTCGACTAAGCCGAAAATTTCCCAACTCCGTCCCCAGCACATCATGGCAACCATATCCGCTGACTCAACCACGCCGCCTGACACCACCAAGGGCGCGGACGCATACAACACGACAAATCTGAAGACCTACGATACTCTGGTCTTCGGTGTCGTCTCCCCCTACGGCTGGCGGTGTCCAGCCTCCAAGCTGACCGCCTTCTTTAATCGCAATGTCTCCCGCGCGGCCGACCCCTACGCCAAGGGCCAGGGGGTCCCACCGACTCGAATCCTTGACATCGGTGTCGGCACCGGCTATTTTCCCGCTCGAGCGCCTCTGCCACGGTGGAGTGAATACGTTCTCGCAGACCTGAACCAGGACTGCTTAGACGTCACGCTGCCCGTCATCGAGCGGGCCCACCCCGAGGTGGGCGCCCGTGCTCGCAAGGTCGTCGGCGATTTTCTCGCAGAGGGCGAGGAGCCTAAGAGCATGTTCTCCAAGACGAGCGCGCTTCCCGCGGGAGGCTTCGACGCCGTGAGTCTCATGTTCCTGCTGCACTGCTTGCCTGGCCCGACGGCGCGCAAGGTCGAGGCCGTGGGAAGGATGGGCCGTCTGCTACGGCCTGGAGGTGCCGTCTTTGGGGCTACGATTCTTGGAAAGGGGGTGAGCAGAAACCCCCTGGCTCGACTGGTGTTATGGCTCAATAACTACATGGGCGTCTTTGACAACCACCAGGACGATGCTGTCAGCTTCCTGGTGCCGCTTCAGAAGATGTTTAACGAGGTACGATATGAGGTTGTGGGTTGCATGCTTCTTTTCGAGGCAAGCGACCCTAGACTCTGATACATGTTAGAATCAATGGCCCAGACAATGTCTTATCAGAAATAGAACCCAGCTGTTGAAATCCCCGTTTAGCTTCCGAGTGACTACCCCAGCCCGTATTGGTGACACATGCAATTTGAGAAGGAAGGAAGACGACTTGAAATTGGAAAGATGAAAACAAACTGACACCCCTAATTTTGCTCCCATCTCCACTTCGACTGGATGCATTCAGAGTAATTTAGACTCTTCATTTAATTGCAAGATGAAAACCGTCAAAATGTCTTATTCAGGTACACAATCAACTATGAGCGAGTAATCACCTCACGGGTGTCAAGTGCACATGAAACGACGGCTTCTGCCACACAATGTACGCCTTCTGGCCCTCGGTCCACCCGCGGCTGTCGTCGGATAGTTTCAGATCGAAGCTGAACAAGATGCGCGCCAAGATGAGACGCATCTCCGAGTAGGCGAGGTTCCTTCCAATGCAGTCCGCGTGGCCCATGCTGAACGGCTGGAACGCGTCGAGCCTATCGCCTACAAAGCGGGGATCACCCAGGAACCGCTCCGGGTGGTACTCGAGAGGCTTCGAGAAATTGTGCTCGTTGTGGTACATTGCCCACTGCCAGGTAGCTACGAGGCACTGCAGTAAACCTATCGTCAGTGCGTCCATCGCGAAGAAAAGATCCAAGACAACTTACTCCTTCTGGAACGACGTGGCCATCAATGGTTGCGGCGCCATGAGTCACTCTCCGCGGAAGCCAAGAGGGGACTACGGGGAATACTCTGAGAGCCTCGTCGAGACATGCAAGCATGTAAGAGAGCTTTGTGACAGACAGCAGGGTTATCTCGGAGGGGTCCGAGAAAGCCGAGCGGACCTCCCGAACCACGTTCCGATATGCCTCCGGGTTGGATAACAGGAGGTACGTCGTGGCTGTCAGCAGGGTCGCTGTCGTCTCGGAGCCAGCGGCGATGAGGAGTGTGGAGTTTTGTACGAGGCGCTCCATGTCCAGGTTCTGTTTTCCGGGTCAGCCATCATTCTTGGCAGAGGTAGTGAAGACCAAAAGTCGCAAGAGTCTGGCTTACCAATCCCTCCTTGTTGTTCAGCAAGGCTTCCATGATGTCTGTCTGTTTCCCCGAGGCAATTCGGGAGTTGAGCTTCTGGATCGTGTAGCCCATGAACTCGAGCTTATTCTTGGCCATGATCTTCATAATGATGGAAGTGATGAAGCGGAGACCCTGCCGGTTCATCTCTCCGATGTATTCTATCTCCTTTTGCTGGAAGGCGATGATCTTGACCCACGGGTGGTACTTTGCCGACTCTAAGCACCCAAAGGAGCTGGAGAAGGCAAGTTCTCCGAGGATGTCAAAGGTACAAAAGTTGTCTAAGAGATTCTTTCTCAGCATCGGACGGTGACGGACGCGGGATGTCACTTACACCAATCTCTCAGGTCGAGGGCAGCTTTTCCCTCATCGCAGTGCTCGTGAAGACGCCTCAGCAAGAGGTCGACATAGCCCCCGATCATGGGCTCCTGCTCCTTCATCCCACGATCAGAGAAGTACGGCGACACCCATTTTCGCAGCCGGGCGTGCTCCTCTGGACCGGCATTCAGTAGGCTGATAGGGCCCTCTTGCGTCTCGCGATAGTATTCGTAGGCCTTCTCGAACTGTCCCCGTCGCCTGGTAGCGTAAATGTCCCGCCACGCGTTGCCATCGATGAAACCGACGTTGTTGGGCCCGATACGTACGACTGGCCCATACTTCTTGAACAGTGACTCCGCGTAGAAAGGCAATTGTCCTCTCAAGCCCGCGAGCACAAATGGGAGGTTCGTGACGCGATTGAGGAGCGGCCCGGGATAACTTCTGAGGGGGTGGAAGAATACTCTGTAAATCGCCACGCTCAAGGCGTATATGATTGTGAGGGCCAGTGTCACGGCCACCCAGCGACCGGTTCCACTCAACCCCATCAAGAATGGAACAAAAGACATCATAAATTACGGTCAAAATGGTTCCAATGCGGCAAAGACAATAGTTGGTTGGTGGGGCCGGACAGTTTTCGGATAAAATATGGTGCTTATTTTCAAAATATAGCTGCACTCAGATGTCGTACGAAATATCGTACGCCCAGCATCCGGCAACATCGGTGGATCGGATGATATTGATGTAGGTAGAGCTGTCCATTCGGTACGATGGCACATCAACTTCAAGCATATCTGTAGGGTTATCTGAGACAAAAGCACAACCCCGATGGAATCGGACTTCGGTCACTCCCAGTACCCATCTTCTAGGAACGAAGATGCGGTGAATGGTCTGGGGAATATTGAAACAGGACCCCCCGAGCGGCACGGAGCGACCGGGCTATTTTCCAGGTCTGACTCCGAAGTAATTGACGTTGTGGGGGCCGGTACGGTCGGGAACACCCCGGCACCATTGTTTGAGTCAGCCTTGCAACCGCCAGCTCGTGAAATGAGTCGGAGCATTATAGGTGCTTGAAACCTGTTGCGACACGTTCATGTCAACGCCCGTCTTATGGGTGGCCGTGAGGCGGCGTAAGTGACGAGCCAAAAACACCAGCCAACAACACCACATCTCAGTCCTCGTATGAGATCGGAATTGACCGTTTCAGCCCAACGGTACGTGATGCATTAAGGCCGGAGACATTCGGAGGAGGGCCTTGGACCTGGTACTGTTGGCAGCCGCAGGCTTGCTACCTGGACGCGTGAACCGTGTTCTAGAAGCATTCTAGGAGACGTTGTAGTTCGCATGTATCGAAAACCCAAGGATATCCAAGCGAGGCCACCTTTGACGATGGGATGTACTTCCTGGAGACTTGCCGGTGGCTTTCACCATGAGACGAGCCAGGTCCAAGGCATTGGGAGAGCTGCAGATTGACATATGGCGGATCGAGGAGTTTGGATGATATGCATCTGTTCTGCTGATCACCATGTCATCCAAAATCCACAACATACAAGACGATCAAGTCCGCGCAGCAATAGAGCATCAAGAACCGGATCTCTTGTCGCGACAGCTCCCTTTGATGAGGTTGAGAAGACACAAAATACACCCTTTTACAAGTCAATAGAAACACGCAAAAGCAGTTGCGCAGTCTATCCTACTCCATTCGAAACATCTTCTTCAAAATGTCGACATCGCACAAGACCCTACTCTACTTCGGCGACCAGACCGACTCCTGGGTCGACGGTATCGACTACATCATGAAGCAAGCGCTTTCCAACTCTTGGTTGCGGTCCTTTATGAACGACATGGCCCGGAAGGTCAAAGAAGAGACCAGAGCCATGGAGCCGGCCATCACAGAAAGTCTCGGGGACTTTACGAGTCTCTTCGAGCTGGCCGAGAGATACCGCGACACAATCGATGAGGCCGGGCTGGCAAATGCTATTTTAATCTACACGATGCGGGCAGCGATGCTCCTGCAGCTAGTCAAAGTTCAGTCTTACCATCATTAAGCTTTGTCTGACTTGAGAAACTTCTAGATGCATCAAACGTAACCCTCAGTTGCTCCAAAGATCAGACGACGGCCCCGAGTGGCTCGGCATCTCAGGTGGCCTTATGAGCTTGTCACCACTGGCCATTGCCACAGACTTCGACAGTCTTTACGAAGGATGCCTCGAAGTAGCCGGTCTACTATGCAGAGTATGCAGATTTTGCTACATCCGCTCCAGAGCGACAGAGGACCGGGCTGGTACCTGGGGCTGGGCGGTGCTGGGCATCTCGCAAGAGGACCTTGGGACTGCCCTGGAACAGTTCCAGACAAACATGGTAAGCATGTGTCTATCTAGAGAAACAGTGAACTTTAGCTCACTACCCGAACAAGGGAATTCCGAATACCAAAAGGGCTCAAGTTGGCGTCACGGGAGACCGATGGGCTAGCATCATCGGGCCTCCGTCGGTGCTGGAGCAGTTCTTGGGGGAGTGCCCGGCTGTCAAGGACCTCCCCAAGAACAAGCTAAACATTCGATCTCTCCAACATGCCATCCCCGTCACCAGAGAAGACCTCGACTACATCACCGGTAACTCGGATCTTACACAACGTGCGCTTGACGAGCAACACAGAATTTGGGGTACAGACGATCCCCATGCCATCTACGATTCCTTCGCCGCCGTTCTCCGAGCTGCAGTGTCCCAGTCGGTTGCCAAGCCGCTGGACATTGTGGAAGTTTTTACGGCCCTTAACAAGCACCTGGCCTCTTCCAAGGAGATTGACATCCACGTCATCGGCGCCAGCAGCCACACTCCATCTCTTGCAGCAGCTTTGAAGGCGCCTGGGAGGACAGTCCGAGTGCACCACGAGATCGGCGCTGAGCGGGGCGCAGAGACAAGGAAATTTTCGGGTCGCATCGCCATCGTGGGCATGGCAGGCAAGGGGCCGGGAAGCGACAACTTGGACGAGTTCTGGGACGTCCTGGTGGACGGACAGGACCTCCATAAAGAAATTCCACCGGATCGCTTCGACCTCGAAGAATTCTTTTCGGCCGAGCATAACCATAATGGCGTTAAATGCTCGACGGCTGCCCGGTTCGGGTGCTTCATGGACAAGCCCGGTAACTTCGACGCCCGCTTCTTCCGCATTTCGCCCAGGGAGGCTATCTTCATGGACCCGGGCCACCGGCAGTTTCTCATGCGCTCTTACGAGGCCCTCGAGATGGCGGGGTATTCGGACGGTCGCACGCGGCACGTTGATCCTCACAGAGTCGGCGTCTTCTACGGCCAGAGCAACGACGACTGGCACGCCATGGCCCATCACGCAAAGGGTTGCGACGCCTACACCCTCCAAGGCGCGCAGCGAGCCTTTGGGTCCGGCCGTCTGGCCTTCCAGATGAAGTGGGAGGGCCCGACCTACTCCCTCGACTCGGCCTGCGCCTCGACTTCGTCCTCTATCCATCTCGCCTGCATCAGCCTTCTGTCCCATGACATTGACATGGCCGTCTCTGGCGCCGCCAACGTCGTCGCGTACCCGCACTCGTGGACGAGTCTGAGTAAGTCCAGTATGCTGTCAAATACGGGCAACTGTAAGCCCTTCCGTGATGACGCGGACGGTTACTGCCGGGCCGACTTCGTGGGCAGCGTCGTCCTCAAGCGACTGGACGATGCCATCGCCCACAACGACAACATCCTCGCCGTCATCGGGGGTTCCGGGCGCAATCATAGCGGCAACTCGACATCCATTACAATCTCAGACGCCGCGGCCCAGGAGCGGCTGTACCGGCGGGTTGTGCGAAACTCGGGTGTCCGCCCGGACGAGATCTCATACGTCGAGATGCATGGGACCGGTACCCAGATTGGCGACCCAGCCGAGATTGGTGCCGTTTCCAATGTTTTCAAGGGCCGGCGCGACGCGCCCCTCATGGTCGGATCGATCAAGGGAAACATTGGTCACAGCGAAGCGGTAAGCAAGACTATGTCTCCGTGCCAAGTTATTTCTTCCATTGGTACTAATATCGTTTTATACAGGCCGCCGGCGTGTCTTCTTTGCTCAAGTGCATTATGATGCTCAACAAGGGCATCGTTCCACCGCAAGTGGGAATGCCTCAGCCGCTCAACTTCAAGTTTGCGTCGCTCGAGCAGTCCGGAATTGTCATTCCATCCAAGCCGACGGACTTCATCTCCAATGAACGTGGACCGAGACGCATCCTGCTGAATAACTTGGACGCTGCAGGTGGCAACGCCTGTCTCCTCCTTGAGGAATTCCGGCGGGACAATCCACCAACTGACCATGGCGAACGAGTGCCGTGGCCGAGTTTCGTCACGGTCACGTCTGCTCGGACACAGGCTTCCCACCAGGCGATGAAGCGAAAGCTCCTTGGCTGGCTGCGCGGGAACCCGGACGTGAGGATCCAGGACGTCGCCTACACGACAACCGCCAGGAGGACGCACCATCCCATCAGATCGACCTACGTTGCCTCCACCACCCAAGAACTCATTTCTAAGTTGGAGCGGGATGTCGACGTCGTCGAAGCCGCACCTAAGTCCCGCGGTGCCGCGTCTAAGCCCGTCGTCTTTGTCTTCACCGGACAGGGATCCCACTACGCAGGCATGGGCAGCGAGCTCTATCGCACTAGCCGGGTCTTCCGCGAAAAGGTGGACGACTGCGTGAGGATCTGTTCGAACAACGGGTTTCCCGCCTTCCTGGATCTCATCACCGACAGCGATGTTGATGCATCGGCCAAGAGTCCGGCCCAGACACAGTTGGCGGTCCTGACCTTGGAGATAGCCCTGGCCGCGTTGTGGCGGACTGAGGCCGGCGTCGAGCCGTCCATGGTCATGGGCCACTCTCTCGGCGAGTACGCCGCCCTGCACGTTGCGGGCGTTCTCTCGTTGACCGACGTGCTCTACTTGGTCGGTAATCGTGCTCGTTTGCTCTCCGAGCTGTGTGAGCCGGGATCTTGTGCCAGTAAGTGATCCCAATGTGAGAATTGAGAGACAACAGCGACTGACACCTTCAACCTTAGTGCTTTCGGTTGCGACGTCGGCAAAGGTTGCACAGGAGTATCTCGACGCCCATTTGGGATGCGTACTGCTGCATCTCTTGCTCGAACAGCCCTCGCGGGACGGTTATCGGCGGCCTGGCAGACGACATTGAGCAGCTCAAGACCGACATGGCCGAGTTCCGTCCTAAGGTCCTCCCCGTTCCTTTCGCCTTCCACTCGTTCCAGATGGACTCTATCTTGGAACAGTTCGTCACCCTGGCTCGGGGTGTCACCTACTCAGCGCCCAAGATTCCCGTTGCATCGACTCTTCTTGCCACCATCGTCGACGGACCGGGAACCTTCAACGCTGCGTATATGGGAAGACAGACTCGCCAGCAGGTTCAGTTCGCTAGCACAGTTGCCAAAGTCAAGGACGCACTAGGCGATGCTGTCTGGTTGGAGATTGGTCCCAGTCAGGTCTGCGGCTCCTTCGTCCGGGCAACTTTGAATCCTGCCCCGAGTCGTAGTCTTTGGGACAAGACCTCGTTCTTCATCAACTCCAGGATGGGCGAGATCATCAGGGGTGCCAAGGAGGGCCGTGGCCACAGAGTCCAGCCGGGCATCTTCTACGCCCTCTTCGCGAACACTGTCGAGTACGACCCATCGTTCAAGTGTCTCAAGGAAGCCTTTGTCTCCGAAGACTTTCAAGAGGCTGCCGCGGAGATTGTGCTCAACTCGGATCCAGAAGGTTCCGCGTTCACCGCTTCGCCGTATCGGGGTGAAAGCCTGGTCCACCTGGCCGGCTTCGTGCTCAACGCGAACCCCAGCCGCCCGCGCGCTGCCGAGACGACATTCATGATGGACAACCTAGAGAGCGTAGAGATGCCGGACCCGGCGGCCCTGGCCCCTGGCAAGACATATACCACGTTCGCTCGCATCTCCCGTAGGACTGAAGATTCCGCGACCTGTGATGTCTGGGTGTTCGATTCGATCTCCCAGAAGCTCGTCATGAAGTGCTCGGGTCTGCGGTTCCATGAGGTCAGTAACTCCGTGCTCGACCGTCTTTTGGGCAAGACGAAAACCCTTCCCAAGGCTTCCATCGATATCTCGGCTTCGTCGAAGGAGCAAGTCGCCGCAATCAGCGAACCTCGCGACGCACTTCATGTCCAGCATCAGTGGGCTCCTGAGCCCGCAAAGCTCGTCCCAGTCAGTGGCGCCCGAGAGCCTGCGTCTTCGAGGGTCTTCCAGGTCATTCTCGAAAGCATAGCCAGGGAGACAGGCACGGAGATTTCGCAGCTCACTGATGATATCGCCGTTGCGGACGTCGGTGTCGACTCCATCATGGCCATCGAGATCACCGCCGCGGTGAAGAAGCAAGCCGGCGAAGACCTGCAGGTCTCTTTTCTCCTTGAGTATCCTACCATCGGCGAGTTACGCCAGGCCTTCGGAGAGGTCCAGGTCGATGTTGAAACGGACGATTCCTCTTCCGATGGATTCGCATCGTCTGCCAGCGAGGGCGAGGATACGGGGACAAGCACTCCCGCGAGCTGCCACACCCCAGAGACCACTTCGGACGGGGTCTTCGACCAAAAGAATACGCAGAAGACCACTACAACGACTCCGAAAACCATCGCGAAATTCTCGCCTCCGGTTACTTACGCTTCTGCTGTTGAGGCCCCGAAGCAGCAGTCTACTTCCCCTCCTCCAAAGGCTAGGGCGATTCTGCTTCATGGGCGCCCTGGGCCGGGCAAGACTCCTATGTACATGATTGCCGACGGCACCGGCTCTATCGCGACCTACATCCACCTCCCTCCCTTCAATACCGACACCCCTGTCTTTGGCATTGACTCGCCATTCCTCCGATGCCCTGACCAGCTCACCGCCGAGTTTGGCATCGCCGGAGCCGCAAAGCTGATCGTCGATGCCATCATGGAGTCTCGACCTGAAGGCCCCCTCTACATAGGCGGCTTCTCCGGCGGCGGCATGCTCGGCTACGAGGTGTCTCGCCAGCTGGCCGACCTTGGTCGCACAGTGGAGGGCCTTATGATCATCGACATCTGTTCGCCGCGCACCAAGATCGAGACGGATCTGGTGAAAGTGCAGCCCAAGACCGGCTGGAAGATGTTCCAGACCATCGCCTCGCAGGACACCTTCTGGAGCTCGACGGCCAACTCCGCGCTCATGCAACACTTGCTGGGCGTGTTCAAAGCCGTCGCGACGTACCATCCGGAGCCGATGACGGCCGAGCAGCGGCCCCGCAAGACGGTCGTGATCTGGGCTGAGAAGGGGCTTGTAAGCCGCTGCCGGGACAAGCCGGACCTCATGCGTATGCTGACCGATGGTGGGTTCCCTGCCGAGGCGTATCCCGGCTTCATGGAGGACCCGGCCCTCGGCGCCCTTGCCTGGGGGTTCCCCGACAAGATTGGTTCCGAAGGAGCCCTGGGGCCGAACGGATGGGATAAATACGTGGGCGAAACGACGTGCTTGTCAGTTGATGCTGATCATCTCGATATGCCGATGCCGGGTCATGCGCACCTCATGCGCGGAGCAGTTGAGCAAGCTCTTGCTATCTTTCGGGAGTCTTCATAGTTTTTATATAGTTGGTCTACTTTGACATAAATATTTTCACGTATTTTACCAACGCAACAATTGGACTCAAGCTAAGTAACACAAGTACCATCTACCGCTAAACGAGCGGCAAGACAGCCTCCCCTCGGTCAAGACAAGAGATGTGCTAAGACCTAGAGGTAAAGGGGGCAGGCAATAAAAATGGTCAAAATTCAATCCTGGTGCTGGTCTGTGAAGTGTCCCATGTACGAGAAGATCGATTCTTTCCTTTGAATTGTCCGGCAAAATAGGCGTGGTTCAGTCATGCAAGATCTGAGGGCCTCGTCTTCAATTGCCGGTTAGTCACGATGATCTGCGACATAAAGACTGTTTCACTGGGCTGATTTAAGATTCACCGGTGCACTCCGCAGCTCGGAGTCGGTCCAGCGTACCCTTGAAAACTCATGCTGGGCTACCCCAGTATTATTGGCGGGAGGGATCTTTCAGGACTTCTCATAGCAAGTATCGCACCATATCAGATGCCTTAATTCATGGCTTAGCTGGCCGATGCAAACCCTTCCATTCAACGTCCCAGGGAATCATCATCAACCACATTATCAAACTCACAATGAAGTACACACTTCCAAACGCCACTGTGCGCGAGCAAGACCTCGCCGGCAAATCTGCAATTGTCACGTAAGTATCTTCATGTTCCGCACATCGAAACATGGAAAACTTACAACCTGCTTCAGTGGAGCTTCGCGAGGGCTTGGACGCGGAATAGCCTTCCATCTCGCTTGCCGCGGTGCCAACATCCTGGGGACCTGCTCAAGCGAAGCCTCTCTCAAGCATATCAGCAGTCTGAAGGAGGAGGTTGAAGCCATATACTCAGAGAAGAACGCAAACGGCATTGCAGCACCAAAGGTTTTCGGGGTTATTGCCCCCCTGACCGAGCCCCACGAAGCCAGCGCCAACATCGTCGCTGGAGTGAAAGACCACCTCAGTGGGACCGTCAACATACTGGTGCAGAACGCCGCCCTAACAGAGACATCCCCCCTTGAGGCCATTGATGAAGGCCACGTGCGGCGTATGCTCACCGGAAATATCGCGGCGGCGATCTTCACTGTCCAGGCCCTTCTGCCGCACTTCGCCCCAGACAGTCGTATAGTCAACATCTCGACTGAGGGGTCTCGCCAGAGCCAACCTGGACCTGTGACGCTCCTCTACGGAGCCTGCAAGGGCGCCCTTGAATCCATGACGCGCGTCTGGGCGGACGCGCTGGGGACGCGACCAGGGATGGAGAGAACGACAGTGAACTCGCTGATTGTCGGGGTCACGAAGACGGGTGATGGTCCGACCGAACTGCCTGACGGTCTGCCTGACATCGAGCCGGTGCGACAACTTATGCGGGACAAGATGGAATCCTGTAGTGTTGGAAATCGGCTCGGCGAGGTTGACGACGTCGCCGAGATTGTGGGCTGGCTCTGTTGCGAGAAGAGTCGGTGGGTGTCTGGCAGTGCGGTTTGCGCCAATGGAGGTACAGTCAAGATATTGTGAACGGGCAACGAGGAAGAGAAGAACTGGGATTTCCTATCTACGAAGAAAAGTTGATGCCGAACTTCAATGGCTGAACATTACCGCAACTCTTCGAGAAACCGTGATGGAGACATGTGCACCCTTCACAACCCAGGGCTAATACAACCCGGATCCTTGTGACCTGCACTATTGACGGGTTGCAAGTTACCCAGAGTACTGGTACCATTAAATCCAGTCTGATGACAAACTCATAAACTCGCATCTTTATGCTCTCTCCTTTGATTCTGAGCTCTCAAATGGTTGTTGGAGGGATGGTGGGGAGATGCACGCTTGATCGATCCACTTGCTCACGGAACCTCCCAACAGACATGGTCGTGCGTGTCTTTCTGAGCTTCGGCGAAGCTTTGGTTAGAGCGTGGAATACTTCAATCTTTGTGTTGTGAGAAGAATTACTCGCTTGTAAGCCTTCAAGTCAGGCGCGGGTTCCAGGACGCATTCTGAAACGGGTGGCCTTCAACTCCGGGGCGTGCTCCGGCGTGCTCTCCGAAGTGTCTGAGGCGCTCCGAACTATACACACTCAGACAACAGAAGCTCCGGCGACTGACTCGTGCCGTCAATCGGCTCCAGAGTCCCAACGATCTGGCTGATGCCGGGAACCCCCTGGCGTTGTTGACTTATCCGAACTTGAAGGTTCATTGAGATTACAGTCTCTTCCCGACACTGAGGGCGAAATTCCATTTGACATTCAACTCTGAGTCGACTTATCTTGTTGATTTGGCTTGATACTGTTACAATTGCCTGGCGCATTGCGTATCCACACTCATCTCCCTTGCCAACATGCTCCCTTTGAACGAGGACGCCAGACGGCTTGTCATTTTCAAGAGCCTTTCTGTAGACCGAATCGGAGCTCTTTCGAAGGATGATCTGAAAGATATTTCCGTGCGCTCCTGGCTCTCAGTAGTAGCACTGCTAGTCAGTTTTCCCACAACACCAGCCCGAGGTCTAGATAGTTGACTTTGGTATCACCAACATACAGTACGCAACTTACTGGGTGTTGCTCATTGGGTATCGGTTGACCCTTCATCCCTATGCCAAGTATCCCGGCCCCAAGATCGCTGCAATCTCAGAGCTTTGGTATGCCTATCACTGGTATGTATCTCCTTCCTTCGGCATTGTGATTTCGCTCACCAAATCCCCCAGGTTGCGTGGCCGGTGGCCGTGGGCGATTGAGGAAGCCTTCAAAAAGTACGGCGATGTCGTGCGGGTTGCGCCCAACGAGATAGCAATGTTCGGATACAAACCACAAGCGGGTATGTCATCTCTAATTCTCCCAAGATTTGACAAACCACATGCTCATCACGCCAAGATGTTCTCTTGCCGGGAAAGACCAACGACGCAGAGCAGTTTCTGAAGACCGAAGAGCTCGGCGCTCTCGTCGGCCGGCACAAAGGATTTGCAGCCGACACTGACCCAAAGGTCCATCGCCCGATCCGCAAGGCCATGGAGCCCAGCTTCAACACGAACGCCATCAAGAAGTGGCAGGCTCCATTACTTCACGAGCACTACGATCGCTTTATACGCACAGTTGAGAAGGCCTGTGATAACGGCCCAATTAACGTCACAGAAGTATGTCCCAACTGAGTTCCGAGATCGAGTTCGTCTTGCTGACAGGAGATCCAAGTGGAATGAATGGCTTTCCATGGACCTCGCCGGCGACTTGGCTTTTGGACACCAGTACAACAACTTGGAAAACGGTACGTGTTCCCTTCGGAAGTCCCTCAAGAGGAGCAGCAACTAACGTTGAGAATGTGGCATAGAAAAAGCTGGCGAGTTCCTCCAAACATTCTACAGCTTGAGCTTCTGGGGCACGGTAAACCAAGTCTCAGCCCGCTTCCCCCTCCTCTACCCCTTCATCCTCCTAGCCCTCAGTCCCGGCCTGGCGATGGTAGCCCCCAGGCTGCAACGCGAAAACACAAAATACGTCAAACAGCGCGTCCTCAACCGCGACTCTCCGCCGCACGAAGACTTCATGACGCCCCTCCTCAAGGACTCCCCCTCTCCCGACGTCGAATTTCTTGTCGCCCAGACCATGAACCTCGTCATCGGCAACGCCGAGGCCACGAGCAACGTCTTCACAGCCGGCGTGCACCTTCTCGGCGCGAACCCGGACAAGATGTCCAAGCTGAGGGACGTTATCCGCAGCCGTTTCACGTCGTATGAGGAGATCGACTACGATAACGTCCAGAACATTCCCTGGCTCGACGCCGTCGTAAACGAAGGCCTTCGGTTCGCCACGCAAGGGACTTCGGGCCTTCCGCGCATCAGCCCGGGAGCCTTTGTCGACGGGCACTACATCCCCCGAGGGGTAAATCTTTCCCCAACACCGTTGGTGTTGTGCAATTGACGTTTCTTACTAACAGCCGATTCTCCCACAGTATCGTGTCCAAACAAGCTTCTTCGCCACGTTCCACTCTGATCGCTACTTTGCAAAGCCGAGGTCTTTCTGTCCCGAGAGGTGGCTCCCAAAGGATCACCCGGACTACGACACCGTTTTTGATGGGGACCAGCTTTCTGCCTTTCAGGCATTCAGCATCGGTATCAGGGGCTGCATCGGTCGCAAGACAGGCCTCCTCCAGGCGCAGCTCATGATCGCCAAGTTAGTCTGGACCTTTGACTGGGAACACCACAATAAGGATGATATCGACTGGGATAGGGACATGCGAAGAAATGCCATGAATCAGTTACCTGCCGTAATTGTTCGCTTTCACAGACGGACTGACATATAGATAACGTTGATACCTACGCGACGAAGAGTCAGATCGTTCTCACAAGTCATAGGAAGGCGGCACAACGTGTGTTCCAAGAAATTATTAATGCAATTGGAAGTCTATTTAACCCCTTACAAAAAGCCTGGTGATGGGTACTGCTACTGTCTAGAACATTCCATAAGATATCGCGTTCGACAGGTCCTCCTCGACGGCTTTCCTCACACCAAATCTTTGGCTGAGAACAACCCACGACCCTATGACAACCAGCCGTCTGAATGCCCTAGGGTTGGCCTCGTCTCCAAAAGCTTCTTCCAGCCACCCTTTTGCGTCTTCCCACTCTATAAAGCCTAGGTTGTCTATGTTTTCCTCGGTGATCAACCTCTGCATCATCTTGTGCAGGGGCCCTCCTCGAGGCCACTTGACAGGGGCCGAGTAAGGATGTTTACGGCGTTCGTAAAGTTCCTTCGTAATGAATGGCTTCCCAGCTTCTTTGAGAATCCACTTCTCGCTCAGGGACTGGCGCGCTGCGCTCAGATTCTTCCACCATAGGCTGGAACCCGTCCCGACGGCCTCTCCTTCTGCCTGATTGTATGCAATCTTCAGGCTTGGCGGCAGACTGTTGACGTACTCCACCAGGTGATGATCCATGAACGCCGGTCTGGCTTCCACGCTATGCGCCATTTCCGTACGGTCGCCCAGACAGGTCAGAATCATATTCGCCAGTGTGCCTCTCGTATAGATGTAGAGACTGGAGTGCAGCGAGTGCCACTTGTCCTTCATTTTCTCCTGGACCTCTGGCGGAATCGTCGCAGTGACAACATCCCTCATGTCGGTGCCCCCGTATGCCTTCCGCACCCACGGCGCGAACAGATCGGAGCTGGGCTGCCACCTCAAGGCGTTTTCTCCGATCCTCCAAGCAGAGTCGTCCCAACCGTGTTCGAACATGCCGATCCTGCTGAACATGTTTCGGATGTCTTCCGTCATCTCCTTCTGCATGCCTTCCCGAACGGCATCATTCTTGGCGAGGGCGGAGCCGGGCCAGGCATAGTCGGGCTCCAGGAGAAAGTCAGGAAGCAAGAACGGGTACCCTGCAAAATGCTCGTCGGCGCCTTCACCGGTGAGAACGACCGGCACTCCGTGCTTTCTCGGCAACATTGACAAGCAGAACTTTCCGACAGTGTTAAGGTCGAAGTGATGATGTTCTGTATGATATATCGCATCCTCAAAGTTGTTGGCGAGCTCGGTTTCGTTCATGTCCTTTTTCAGAATTTGGACGCCGAGCCACTCAGCCGATCGCTCCGCAATATCTGCATTCCAGGTCAATAAACGTATTTCTGTTTTCTGATACGCGCTTCAGTGTATTTCTTCTGAGATACATACCCGCCTCGTTAAAGCCTGATGTTTCTGGGAACTGGATGGTGAAACAGGCGATGCGCTTCGTTGCGTCCTGGTTTCCCATCATAACCCCCTCGTCTCGCACCAACTTGGTGACAATACCGGCAACAACTGACGAGTCAATACCGCCGGATAAGTAAATTCCCACGGGGACATCGGCACGAAGTCGAAGCTTAACGGCGTTGACGAGTCGTTTTCTGACTTCTAAGATCATCTCATCCAAGCTTCTCGTCTCCACCTCTCGCTGATGTATGTCAGTCTGCATTGTCTTGCTGCAAGCTCTGTTTTGATGCACATACCTTGTCTTTGAACTCGGGATCCCAGTATCTGTGATGCTGAATCTGGCCCTCGTAGGAGACTTCCATCCACATACCCGGGTTCAGCTTCCAGACGTTTTTGAATACGGTGTTATTGGCGAGAAGAGACGCGCTACTGATGAGGCCGGGGACGTTCCATTGAGGCTTCCAGCCCAGCGGCAGGAACCCCTTCATCTCCGATGTCAGCAGGAGACGCTTCTCAGCACCTTCGCCGTTGATGGTCCAAAACATGGGCTTAATGCCGAACCGATCACGCGCGACGATGACCCTTCCGTCGTTTTCATCGTAAATGACGAACGAGAATTCGCCATTCAGGTACTCGAAGAACCCGGGAGCTCCGTAGATCTTGTAGAGGGCAACTAAGACCTCACTGTCGCAGTGGCCCTTGAACTTGTACCCGTGCTCTCGGACACACCGATCCCTAAGGTTGTCGTGGTCGTAGATCTCGCCGTTGACGACGGCATGGATCTTGCCATCGTCGCTGTGCAACGGCTGCACTCCATCGGGTGAGAGGTCGTTGATAGCGAGTCGACGATGACCCAAGCCTTGAATACCACAGAGTCAGCGCCAGAATCCATGCCAAGGCCAAGGTTCCGTACCAATTGTTCCGTCCTCGCTGATCCAGATACCCGAGGCGTCAGGACCGCGGTGCGCGATGGTTTCGAGGCTCTCATTCAACTGCTTGTGAAGGGTGGGATAGTCCCCATGTCCATTGGCGGTGTACCCGTTTGCGTCGGATCCGGGCTTTCCCCGTCTGAGCGTTATTGTTGCAGTAATTCCGCACATGATGTTGGCGGACTCGATAGAATCAGGATACTGATGAATAGGGGGGCCAGTCAATGGCTATCTAGTAGGATACACGACGCGATACGACAGGTTTTCCAATCGAAAAGAAGAACATGAATTGAAACTGAGCGGTCAATGCTGTGGGGGGTAGACCTGAGTTGCAACATCGCGACTGAGTTCAGCGCGAGAGGCTCCGAGCGGTCACATGTCGAACACGTACGGCAACATCGCCCCGAAAGGGTAGTAACCACCGAGCTGTAAAGTTGGCTGCTTACATTGAATTGCTATCACCATCGTTAATACCTTCCTCTTCTTATGCCGTCTGACAGGAGTCGATTGCGACCCTTCTCCTCTCTTGCCGTTGCGTTGCAGGAGAACCGCAACTTTTCTTGGCTGAAATGACGCACTATGCCGGTCGGCATGATAGTTTCTTTTACGTATCAGTACAATGGACTTGAAATAGCTGCCAACTCGGCTATATGAACCAAGTCTAGGTACATTGGACATAGCCGTTTGACCGTCGAAGGAGGAACGTTGCAACGGCCAGACTCCAAACTCTATTCAGCACGGGCGTGAAGCTTGGAGACGGCCCGCGGAAACAATACACGTACGCGGAGCGGGGAGTTAGGTACACTAGAGTCTAATATGGTAGGTGTGGTCCTGCCGCGCGCTCACGTACTGGATTGTGGCTCGTAGCCTCTTGCATGGTGTTATACTGACTCGTTGCCGGTGGAGGTCGGCTTGGCGGGCACCATGCACCGGCTTTGCTATGTAGACGCGGGGTTGAAGTTTAGAATTCGCAGGGCTCACTCAGTCTCTGCGCAATGCCGGTGGGATGCCGATTGAAGTTCCCTCGCAGTACGGGTTAATAATACGATCTGATATACAGGCATTCGGCCTTGTTGGTCGTCGGCCAGCATCTTGTAACCTCTACCCACATCACGTTTGTTACAGCAGGCCTTACAACATCAGCCCATTGGTCGGCGGGATGTTTTACTCTGAGAATGAGAAATGGCAACTTCAAGCGAGCCTGGCAGTTCGGCTAGGGAGCCAAGGAATGGTCATTCCACAATGAGGGATCCCCAGAGTATCATCTATATTTGGTGAGAGCCTCTCCATGCCAACCAAGTGTCAAGTCGCGCTCCTCCTGGCGGTGAGATTCAACGTAGTATCCAATCATTCAAGAGGCGACGTTGTTCATCTATACTCTGACTGGATCCTTGACGCTTCAATAACTCTATTATATTACTGCGCCGCCCAGGATCTCCTACCCGCCCACCCGGTTCATTCTGGTCTAGTTACGTCCCTCTCCTTCCGCTTCTGGAATATTTCCTTGACAAGTAATAGTGGCCATGCTCCACTCAGCCCAGGTACTGAAGATCTTCCAGCAACTCGCCAATGCGCCCTGCATGAGTCTGGAACAGCTTTCGACCACCAGGTGGTAAGAGTGGTTTCACTCAGACTGGACGCGGGACGTGTCTGACTTGGGACTGACTTCAAAGCAGGTAAGTCGCTCCATATCATGCCAATACATGTGAAACTAGCACAAGGCGGTGAGGTTGCCAGCGGTGTTAAAGACCCATTTCAACTGGAACCGACTTCCCACGAGGTCATCCTAAACTACCTGGCGCAACGCTGACCAACAATAAAAACGGGCTTGATTCCTTTTCGTGACTTGCCAGCTAGCGAAAGTCTACAAAGCAATAAACGTGATTCCATTTCATCCAATTTAATCCTTGGCATAAAATATCTGTCAAGACGAAGAACCTTGTCTGTCTAGGCTTGGCTACCTAAACGTATTTACAGGGAGGTTTCCAGCGCGCCTACGCCTCGGGATGAAGTCGCACTTTGACTCCGTTGTTCAACGTCAGGGACAGGGTCAACTGCTCGCGCCACTCTGTCGGGTCCAGGTTCTCGATGCCACCGTACGCATGCAGCAGCCTTGCAATCGTGTAAGATGACTCGGTGAGGGCGAATTTCTGTCCGGGGCAGACGCGGGGACCACCGTTGAAGGGCAGGAACTCCCATCCAGGGCGCAGCGTCTCCCAGCGCTCCGGGATAAACTCGTCCGCATCTGGCCCGAAGAGCTCCGGCCTGCGGTGCATCACGAAGGTGCTGTAGGTAACCACGTTGTTCTTGGCGACGAACATGGGCGAGCGCCCGTCAGGACCGCCTCCGACCGGGATCACGCAGTCCTTGTTAGCCATACGGCTGTTGGTAGCGATTGGAGGAAAAAGTCGAAGAGCTTTGTGAAGTGAGCTGTCAGCTAACGTAACTCCATGACTCGATCGTCTCTAACCGAGGCGGGACTCACTCTCTTGAACCACGTATCTGAGATAGGTCATCTGCTGCACAGCGTCGTACGTCAGAGGCTCCGTGTAGTGCTCAAGCACGTCCGCCCTGAGCTTCTTCCACACCTCGGGCTTGCGAGCCAGCATGAAGAACGTGAAAGCAAGCAGTCCGGCCGTGGTGTCTCTGGCCGCGAGCAGCATGTTGACGATCTGGTCGCGCAGCATAATGGGGTTCTCCGTGTCCTTGGCCAGCTCGTTGAGGAACACGTACTTCTGGCGGGTGTACTCGTCCTTCTTCTCGGTCGGGTAGAGCTTCTCACGCTGTCGGAACTCCAGCGCCTGCTTGACGAACTTGTCCGCGTACGCGTGCACGATGCCGCACGACTCTCTGAACTTAGCGTCCCGGTGGGCGAACATCAGGTTGCCCAGCCGCAGACGCAGGATTGTTCCCTGCTGGGCGTAGTCGAGTGCGTGGTGGAAAGTGTGTGCAGAGTCCGAGGCGTTGTCAGACATCAAACCGACGGACTCTCCAAAGAGGTATTCGCTGTTGGAGTCAAGCACCTGGACGCAATTAGTACACCCAAAATTTAAGAGGCGTTGCTTGAAGTAATCACGAACCATGCGGAAGAACAGCTGTTGCAGGTCGACCGTGTAGTTCTCACGAGCAATAAGCTGGATGAGCTGGTCCACGTGCGTCTCGAAGATGCTGAAGTCGGTGACTTGGGCACGGATGAAGCTGGGGCGGATGAGAGCCCTTTGGTGTGCCCAGATCTCGTTGTCGGTTGTGAAAATTCCTAATCACCAATCAGTATTGGAACCAAGAAGAAAGACGCGTGTTGCCCCTAACATACCTCTACCGAGAAGAGGAGATGCACTCTTCCGTCTCAAGGGGCCCATTCCAAAGTCCTCAAACTGGTTTGAGAGAACCGTTTGAATGAGCTTTGGATCCACCGTGTTGATGGTGGTTCGGAAGAACGTGTTGGTCGTAAAGGTCAAGCCTTGCTTCTGATGGCGAGACTTCAGGAGAGCGAGGAATCCGAACTTCCGTGCGGCTGCCAGGTTCTGAAGCACAACATCCGTCCCCATCAAGGGGTCCTTCTGAGGAAGACGCTTGGGAGGAAGACAACCATACTCCCTCTTCATACGATGACGGAGGATATGTGTGCTAACAATGATATAAAGGGAGTAGGCTACGGTCGCCAGGGACGCAACCAAAGTAATGATGGGTAGCAACATGATTACTTAGAACGCACAGCGTCAGATGATTGTGTAAAGTAGCGCGTTGCTGTCGATTTGAGCTAAGAAAGCTTTCCAGGCACAAAGATATTCACGCCTTTCCGTGCTGGTGTAGGAGGGGACTAAGGGATTTAAATGTACTCTATAAAACTCTCTACCTTACGCTTAGAACGGCAAGCTCTCGAGACAATACGACTACAGTCTTGCTTCTACCAGTGTATAGTGTCTTGGCTCACCCCTGACCCTGCCTTTCACTCTTCCGGCCGTTTGCATACAGCATACGCTGAGCCTGGCCAGTGTTCAAACAAAATCGTCACCCGTGGAGCTCACATGATGTGTCATAAGCGAGCTCGAGCAAGACGATATTGATACCCAAGTCTTACCAAGCACATCGCCTCGTCCCAGGTCCATGGCATGCATGCCGGGTACATCGCCAGGGGTCCATCTTTCAACCCAGTTGATGTGATCTGCAGCTCCCTAACACAATCATACGATGAAGTCTGGGCTGAGTGGAAGCGCGCGGCCTAAGCTGGGGGCATCCTGCGTAGTACTTCCAGCCATCTCTCGACGGGGAGACGGGTTGATCCTTGGCAGATCAGGCCCCGTCGAGTGCGGGATTTCTAAAGACTCCAGCTCCAGTTTGGGACGACAGGCGCCGCGGCAGGCCCGTTCTTCCGACAGGCCGTCCCGGCGAACTCTAAGTTGTGGATTCACACGGGCAGTGCTACGATCCCGGCGTGTATCACGCCGAGACGTCGGCGCTGGCATGCAACATGAAAGAAGCCCGTAATATGTGAACATCAAGCGACGACCCTGAAATCAGGCTATCCGTCGTAACCGAGAGTTGATAAATACGGTTGCTATGCTGCTCACTTACACGATGGCAAATCACAATCGGCAAGCTCGCTCCTGGTGGTCCTCCTTTCTCGCTGAATCAACCTGCTCTTGACCAGAATCATTTTACCTACGACACCACAACCCAAAGTCCCACTCACATTATCGTATCCCCCATGTCTGCCCCAATCAAGAACGTTACCATAGCCGGTGTAAGTTATGTCTCCAAGCCGTAAAGCACGATGAAGCGTTACCTGAAGCAACCCGCGAAGCTGACGAGTCCTCCTACCAAGGCGACCGGTTTCCTCGGCCGTGTGCTGCTGGATGTCCTGCTGGAGTCAAACCTCTTCCAGCTCACCGTCCTCACGCGCGATGGATCCGGTCATAAGTTCCCCGCAAACGTCGTAGTGAAGGCGGTCGACTACGAGTCAGTGCCGAGCCTCGAAGCCGCCCTCCGCGGCCAAGATGCCCTGGTCTCCGCGCTGGGGTACGACCACATCCACAAGCAGCGCAACCTCGTCGACGCAGCCTTCAACGCCGGCGTACGGAGGATGATCCCGTCGGAGTACGGCAACGACACCAAGAACCCGAAGCTCGCCACCGTGCCCATCTACCTCCCCAAGATCGCCATCCGCAAGTACCTCGACGAGAAGGTCGCGCAGAAGCCGTCCTTCTCGTACACCATCGTCATGAACGTGTCCTTCCTCGCGCCTGGGTACGCACTCGACTTCCTCGTCGACGTGAAGGGCAAGAAGGCGCACATCAAGGACGGCGGCGACGTCAGGTTCAACGCTACTACTATGCCTCACATCGGGCAGGCCATCATCGGCATCTTGACCCACCTTGAGGAGACGGCAAATCGCCCGGTGAAGATTAGCAGCGTTGAGACGACGCAGAACGAGATTGTCGAGATCGCAAAGAATGTCGACCCTACTGGAGAGTGGGAGATCAAGCACTCCAGGACAGAGGACCTGGAGAAGATTGCCCGCGAGAGATGGGAGCAGGGCGACCACAGCGAAGAGGTCGTCGAGATGTTCATCAACCGAGCCTTCATTGGCAAGGGCTGGGGCGGTTACTTCCCTGAGGAAATACTAGATAACGAACTGCTGGGCATCAAGCCGATAGGGAGGGAAGGCCTGGAGAAGATCATCAGAACTGCGATTCAAGGTTGAGTTCAGTAGCAATCAGGGCGATGGCTCTTGTGTTAATACAACTCCACTTTTAATCGAACGTAGCCAACTACAGTGCACCTGGGTTCGTTGACCACAACACGACCTCTGGAAGATTCCCAAGAGGGCCAGACATGCAGCCAAAGCCACTGTTCTAAGTAACACTTAGCGAGCGCCTACTAAGCTTCCCAGACGGGTTTTGACATAGGGACCCCTTATCATGTCATCGCCAGGTATTGAAACACGCGAAAAGCGCCCATCAGTTGGAGGTGGCCTCAATCAAGTTCAGTTCAACGTTATACGCATGAGACTAGTGATGGTCAAGTCCATCGTCAGGTTCATCAGCGTCATATCCACTCCCCTGAACCATCAAGGTGTAGTTGCGCTTTACGACGTGATCCTTCACCGTCGACCGTCGAGTGCTGCGCATTTCTCAGCAGCAGAACTCCTAACTCCCCGAAACCCAGTTCGTAACAAGTGCGAGATGACGCAAAACCCCGTGTGGGTACGGCTTCCGTGTGGAGCGTTCGTTTCCCTCGCCGAGTCTAATAGAGTACACTAACAGCAACAGAACTATTGAACAGTATTCCAATTATAGTAAATATTCCGAGTGGAAACAGCCTTTCTGCAGTAGGGGTTCACTTGGAGGCTGAGAGTATTTCTCCGCCCGTATCTAGGTACACATCCGCCTGGCGCAGGCTAAACTTCACAGCGTAAGTTGTCTTCCTGTTTCGTATTATTCGTTGCAAATAATGAGCCTTTTTTTCTTCTACCATATCCTCTTTAGCTGTCTGTTTCTTCTTCGTGCAGCTCTGATATCCAAGATGTGCTTTCCTGCCTATGGCGCCGGAAAGGGTTTTGCGTGCTCGCTCCGTGTTGAGCTCTACCACCCCGTGTGGTAGTACGGATCCCAGCTTACATGGCGTTGAACACGCGTCGACTTCGAGAATGGCTGATAGTTCGGATCGTGCCACGCTGTTTGCTCTGGCGCAGGGTCCTGCGGGGCTACACTCGACGAATACGACGTATCGATCGCCATATGCTTCTGGTCATACATTGGGTCCGGAATCGTATGAGCTACAGGGGCTGCAGAGGCCGTCTGGAGCAGCGGAACCCCCATATTAGGGTCCGTTTGCGGCATGTAAACAACTTGAGAGACGTGGTAGTCGGGCGGCACATGGCCTGACAAGCTGTCTTCCAAGCCAACTGGGACGAATGTCAGCAGCGCGGTAGGTTTCTCGTGGACTGGATGACTTACAGGCCATGATATAGAACAGTTCCGCCACGACCGGAACCCACGCAGCCAAGGCAAGCACCTGTCCAAATGTCCACTTGTCGTTCTTGTCCAGACCGCCCGCTGCGTCGATGATCTTCTGGCGGAAGTGCGCAAAGTAGGCGAGGATTCCCCACATTAGGAGTAGATTGACCCAGGCCGTCAAGAGACGCCAGATGGCTCTCCACTTCCTGACCCACGACTTTTCGACCATGCCCGGGATCTTGAAGCCGGTCGTCAGGAAGATGGTGATGACCAGCCACACGAGGGGCATCCCAATGACGAGAAACTGCGTCGCCTTGACGACGTGCCAGTACTGCGATCCGCGCTGGTCGCAGTCAAAATTCATCTGCCCGCTCTTGCGTTGCGCGTAGTCCACCTCGCCTCGCGGCGCGAGATAGACGACGGAGCAGCTGAGGCCCCAGAGGAGGAAGAGTACGGAGCGATGAAGCCACTTCCGGTGGCCGTCGTGCTTCACCAGGGCGTAGAGGAGCATGACCGGGAAGACTGCGAAGTTGGATGCAATGAGCGACAGAGCGTTCTCGAAAACGGCCTCGCCGGAGGGCATATCCGGGTTGGTCTCGGCTCTTTCCTGCACCGACGTGATGCTCGAGTATAGCGCAGCTCCCAACATGGCGACGGCGATCAGCATGGCGCCGCTCAGAAACATGTCCAGCGATCCGCGGAACGAGTCCAGGAGGCGTCCCATTATTGTTTCGCTCTCATTCGGTCGGGTCTTCTTGTACGAGTTTTTCCTGTGGCGTTTGACCATCTGATGGATCGTAAAGACAACGAGGTATATCGTCCCGAGAAGGGCTTCTAGAAAATATGAGACTACCACCTGCCAAGTGTTAGTTTTAGGGATTGATGCTCAGCTGCGCACGTAAATGCAATGGCGCCTTACCCCAATTCCGCAGAGATCCTGGCTTCCAGTGTATCCTACTGCCTTGCAGAAGTCGGCTTCGCATCTTGGCTTGGGGCCCCAGACGATAGATTCGTTGAACCGCTGGCTAAACTGCCAGTAATTTGGTAGCTCCGGGGGTGGCGGCACCGGAGTGTGGAGCATGTTGTAGGAGAAGAACCAGCTCACGTCCGCGAACCAGTCGCTCATATTCTTGTATCCCATATCTTTGAGGGTGGTGCCGTTGGGGGCGGCGTTGAAGAACAGGACCGCGGAGAGGTCGACGCTCATTCCGCGAGGGTGCTTGGGATCCCAGGGATCGGGTTGGATCATAGCTCCTAGCCATTGTCCCCATGCCGTACAGTTGCGCCCGAAGTCGAGTTGTTCCCACGTCAGGTTTCCGGGGACCCAGAGGTCGGGGTCGACGGATCCGTTCGGGCTCATGATGAAGTGTATTGTGGTTCGGTTGAGATGGCTGCTCGTTCAATTGAGATGCTGGTGGCCAAGGCAGAGAGAAACTCAACAGCCTCAGACTGCCTTTCTAGGCGACCGTTTACCAGTTGTTGTAACTCTGGCTCTTTCGCAATAAAGAGGCTTCGAATCGATTGAGAATTGCGGAAGGTGTCCCGCGGAACGTGGCGGGAGACACATTCTTAAGGCCAAGAATCAGCCGCATTCAGCCAGGCCAACTCGCCTTTCGAGACAACGATCTCGGACCCACCACCGAGGCAGCTTGTTCCCTTTGACTACATGGACCAGGTGGTGGTCGGTCGGGATTGTCTGAGGAACCCCTCGTAAATCGTGACTCGCCCCGACGCAGCTGAACATCGGGGCTGACGGCTAAGACACAAAGAGCGAATCACCAGCGACGGTGCCTGTGGTAAGATGAGCTACCGCAAGCCACCATCCCTAAAATTGAATCACCGACATACGATGATTATCGCTAACCACGAGGCTGGCCATTCACGTTGGTCTGCTCGCGCCGCTTTCGCTTGCGAGCTCTTCGTGCTGAATGAAACTAGCGGTTTGGGCCGCAAAGCCAACCGCGGCCGTTCCGCCGTTGGTGAGTCGGCAAGGCAGTCTGTCGACGCCGCCGGGCACCTCAAGCTAGGACATTCGCCGGAAGAAGCCTCGCGGGACCGATCCTTGAGACGTCATCGCGATTATCACGATCGTTTACACAAAGAGTGGATGTCATGGAAGTTGTTGTGATAGTTAAAGCTATTCGTGGCTGCGTATATAAGCAACTACTTACTTAAGCGGCTTACTTAAGCGACTTTGCTCTATTTCCTACCCCTATAAGGGGGCCTTTATTTTTACTTTACTATATTATAAGACTTAGAAATTAAACTATTACTTTTATTTTACTTTAACTATTTATACTTAGCTATATAATAGTTATAAATCTAGTTTATACTATACTTTTAAACTATTATTTTTAAAATAAATATATTTACTAAAAGAATATTTATATAAATACTTTTTTATTATAATATTTTAATTCTTTAACTACTATTTTAATTTAACTATATTAAGTTTAATTTTAACCTCTTCCCTTCTATCTTTTTATAAGTTTATAGAGTAGTATAACTACTTTATATAGTTTAAAAACCTTTAAATCAAAGTAGTTATATAAGGGGTCTAACCCTAACTTAACCCTAATAACTTAGTTTTACTAAATAAGTCCCTAAAAAAAGTATTTTTAATTTTATTTACTTAATAGTTTTATAACTAAAATATAAAAGTAAAAAGAATTTATTAAATTTACTTTAGTTTATAAAAAAATAGTACT
The DNA here is from genome assembly GCA_030770045.1 of Colletotrichum brevisporum. Lineage (NCBI taxonomy): Eukaryota > Fungi > Ascomycota > Sordariomycetes > Glomerellales > Glomerellaceae > Colletotrichum > Colletotrichum brevisporum. The sequence goes on along the minus strand of JAUGSI010000001.1, from coordinate 7,499,050 downwards.
ACTAAGTACTAACTTAGTACTTTAATTAAATACAAAAATAGTATTAACTTTATAAAGGCCCTTAAAGTATAGACTTATTTTTAAAGTAAAGGAAAGTAGCCTAAAGGCGCTTTAGGGCCCTTTTTAAGTAATAAAACCCCGGGTAATTTAATACTTAATAGTAATAAACTTAAGTTAAAGTACAACCTACCTTTTACTAAATAAAGTAAAAGTATACTTAATAACTATTTTAGTTATATTTTTAATAAAATTATTAATAATAAAGTTTAAAAGTAAAAAGTAAAAGCCTTTAAAAAAATTAAGTTATATATTAATAAATTAGTATTTTTAGATATTCTTAAACTAATTTAGTTTAAACTCTTTAACTAAAAAAACACTTCCCTCTATAGTTTACTCTAAAGTCTTTAAACTTAATACTTTTTAAATAATACTAATTTTTTAACTATAATATAATAAAAGTACTAAGTAATACTAAAAAAAGTAAATAGTAGTACTATACTAAATATTTAGTTAAAGGAATTCTAAACGATATACTTTTAAGTAATATAATACTACTTTTTAAATATAATAAAACTACTTATAGTTTAAAACTTCTTTTCTACTATAGAATAAAGAATCGCTCTAGAATAAATATAGAATAAACTTAAGTAGGTTTTTATAAAAAAAAAGGCTTAATTATGTTTAAATTTTGCTTAGGAACTATATATTTATACTTAAAAACTTCTTTTATAAGAACTTACTTTTTAAGTTTAGAAATAAATTATTTAGTATCTTTTTAACTTTTATAGGTTACTTTAATACTATAATTTCTAAAGCCCTATAATCCTTTACTACTAAACTTAAAGGGATTTAGTATATTTATAACTAAGACTATAGTTAGGCTCCTATAAACTATAGATATATTTATTTTATAGTTTCTAAAAAAAGTAACTATACTATTACTAAAGTTACTCTTAATAAAGCTAGAAAAATTTAAAAAAAACTTAATATAAAGGAGTACTAGGGCCTCTTAGTTAAACTTACTTAGGTTAGTTAAGTTAAAGTTAACCCGCTTTATTACTTAAGTATAGTATACTTTATTAAATAAAACAAAAATAAAAGAAAAGTAAAAACACAAACACCTTAAATACTAAAGCTACCTCTAAGCTAACTCTTTTAATAATACACTAAGTTATAGTTATAATTAGTAGTAAGCTAGTCTATAAGGCCCTAGGGACCCCTACTTTACTTATATATACTATAAACGTTTTTTTAATTCCCCTAACTACTCCTTATACTTTAAGTATAAATATAGTATTTAATAACTATAGTATAACTTATTTTATTAATAACTTCTCCTTTTTTAAAAAGGGCTTTATTTACCCTCCTAATAAGGAAGGATATATTAAATTAAGAACCACTTTATACTCTATTCTAGTAGTAGGTATAAGGGTTATAAAAAATATACTTAATAACTTAAACAGGCTAAATACCCTTAATTTAATACTAATAAATATTACTTATATAAAAAACTTTTATATAAATATTATTTCTAAAGCACTTTTATAAAAAAAGAGTATTTAATATACTAGTTATAATACTTTGCTCTGTATAAGTAATGATAAAAAAGTTTTATAATTAAAAAGTTAAAAAAAAGAATAAATATTATTTTTTTTAAATTTAAAGTTACTTTTTTTTACTCTATATCCCTGTATATCCCTATTAACTTTACTAAAACTATAAATATAGTTATATTAGCTATAGCTTTTTAAAAGTCCTACTACTAATTAAAAAACTATAATAATAATCCCCTTATATAGTATTTTTACTTTAACTACTTAGAACTTAAAATACTTAACTATTTCCCACGTAGTACTTAGAGGGTAAAACTTAAAAGCCTAATACACCTTTAGTATAAGTATTATATAATAACCTATACTACTTAAGTAGTCTTAAAACAAACCTCTAAAAGTTAAACTATATAGTTATATAAATAAATATCTTAAGACCTTTTTAACTACTTTAAGGGGTATAATTAAAGCTACTAACTTATAATAATTAAAAATAAGTATACTAACTGCCTCTTTACCTTTCTTTATATTAATAAATAATATAAATCTATTTTTTATATACTAAAAATATTTAAATACTAAGTAGTAAAGTAGTATAGTATATTTATTTATAAAATCTATTAGAATGTTAAATATATAGTAATTATAATATACAGCTATACTAAGTACTAGTAATAGGCTCTAGAAAAGGGAATCGAAATTAAAACAACTCTATTATATATAAAAGAACTAAATAAAAGGGGTAAGTATACTAAATAAAAGATAATACTATAAGTTATTAAAATACTTACTTTATCTAGCCTCCCCCTTATTTTATAAGTAGAAGCGGCTATAGCTATAGCCTTTTTTTATAATATAAACCCCTTTAAGTAAAGAGTATAGCTTTTTTTAATTTAAGTTAAAAAGGCTTAGTTCTACTAGTACTTCTACTAGTAGTAACTCTCTTACTAGGCCCTTTTAATATACAACCTTTACCCTTACTAAAGCTAAACGTATATATATAGTTATAAAGTATACCCCTTTAAAAAAACTATAAAGTAAATTAAAAAAAACGTAACTTTAAAGTAGAAGTAGGAGTGCACTTTAGATACTTTATAAGATATATTCTAAATACCTATAACCTTTATTAAATCTAAGTACTTTTATTTAAATAAATTATTATTATACGTAATATAACTTTTAATAAAATAAAGTTTTACTTAAAGCCTAATATAAAGGCAGTAGAGTAAAGCAAAGTGGCCCGCACTATAGTTAAAGCTATGTAAGAGCCTATTTTCTTTCTTAATACTAAGTTCTAAGTCCTAGGTGTTTTTAAAATAACTAATACTTTATTAATATATAATAAAAAAAAACTATCTCTACTAACACTTACTTTAATAACTAAAAACCTAAATAAAGGTATTTTAAAGGCTAACTTAAAACTATTTAACTAATATAAAAAGTAGCTATTAACTCTAGACCCTATACTAGTACTTAAAAAGACTTAGGATTGCGTATAGGGAGTAAAGAGCCCTGTACTTAATATAAAAGTATATTAGGCCTATAAGCTATTATTGTCCTTTAACCCACTCTCTACTCTAAAAGTTAACTCTTTTTATAAAAAGATTAAAAATAAAATTATTATAATAACTAATACTAAGGCTCTATAAGAACTAAATATAAAGGCTAAATTTCTTTTACTTTAGAAAAGTGACTCACTTTTTTCCTTAATACAGTTATATATAAATTTAAAAAAGATAAGTAGCCCTTTAAAGGAATTAGAGTAAGTATATAACTATAAAAATCTAAACTAACCTAAACTAAAGCCGTAGAGATTACTATACTTCTATAACTACTTTATATTCTTTAATACTAAATATAACTAAAATACTTTTTTTAATATATATATACTAAATTATAACTATACTTTAAAAGAAGTAACTTAGGGATACTATACGTATTACTGTATAGTTTTTACTTTAATTAATAAAGTAAAGTAAGCTAAGTTAACTATACTAAACATAAGGGTTTACTTAAATTAGCTTAATAAGGCTCTAACTACATACTAAAGCATTTACTTACTACTACTAAAGCTAAAGAACTACTTTTATAAAGTAGTTAATAAAGAAGTATTTAAGCTTAAGGAAATAGGGGCATAAAAGGTTATTAACTCTTATAAAACTAAAGTAAAGTTAATCCCCCTTAAGTAGGTATTTATATATAAACTTAATAAAAACGAGTATTTCTAGTACTATAAAGTAAAACTCTATATCTATAGGGATCTTTAAAAAAAGTATCCCCTTAAGTAAACCTATATAACTATACTTATAACTTATACTTTTAGAATTACTATAGCCCTTATAGTATAATTTAACTTTAAAGTTAACTAGTTTAATATAGTTAATATATTCCTAAATACTAAAAAAAGACTTAATAACCCTTTAGTTATATATTACCTTTTTAAGGGCTTTAAATAAAGTAACAAGCTCCTTAAGCTTTACCGCGCCCTTTATAGCCTAAAAGATACCCCTTTCTTTTAGTATAAAGAGTTCTCTTTAACCCTTTAAAGCCTTAAACTTATACTAACTAATAAAGACCTGTGCCTTTTTTAAAGCTATAACTACTACGTACTTATCCTTTTTTATATAAACAATATTTTTATTATAAACTATAAAAACAACACTATAAAAGTAAAGTAAATTATTAAGGGCATTAAGGTAAAGTACAAACTTAAAGAGTAAAGAGCTATTAAGTAGTACCTTAGGATCTAGGTTATCTATAACTGTAAAGTAAAAAAAATCTATCTCACCTACAATTAATATATTTAATATATTATAAAAAGGTTTAGCCTTATAAACTCCTACTACCCTTTAACTCTATTACTACTTACCCCCCTTAAAAAAAACACTAAAAACCCTATTAATACTAACGTAAAGTTATACTAAAAGAAATTAATTTAATTCTATATACTATAATTATAATTTACCCTAACATAACTTTTACTTATACTATTTTTTTAAAATTCCTAATAAACCCTTTCTATAAATACTAAATTACTATAAATTAAGTTATTTATTACTTATACTATACTTACTACCTCTTACTCTACTATAGTAGTTTAAGGAGTAGAAGAGTATAAACACTCTTAATTACTAAAAATACTTTATTTATAAATAATAAAAAAATATAAAAGTCGTTTTAAGGACACATTATTTTACTTTTTAGTAGCCCTATTTAATAAAAGGCCGTAAGGCAAAATACTATAATAACTTTAATAACTAAAGCTAAGCTTCTTAACTTTAAGTATACTATAAAAACAATAATTACTCTTAAAAAGCTTTTTAAAAACCTTAAACTTAAACTAAGTAATATATAGTAAATCTACTATAATAACTATTAAACTATATACTTTATAGTAGGGAAAAGGGAGTATATTTTAATAAAACTTTACTATATTAATATATAGAATATATAGCTTTACTAAAAGTATACTAAAAAGTCGTTTAATATTGTTTATATACTAACTAATAAAATACCTACTAATAGCCTTACTAAAGTACTTTCCTATTTAAAGTTTAAATAGTTTAAAGTACTCTTTAACCTTTAAAATATTAAATTATATATTATAAAGAGTAAAAAGAATATATAAAGTAAATATAGCTTTAGGCCTATATTTATTTAATTCCTTTTAGCCTAAGGACTAAAGAGTATAAAAAGCTCTTATAAAAGAACTACTACTACACTACACTAAACACTACTACTATACTAAATACTACTACTACTATTAATACTACTACTAAAGCGGACTTATACTTTTATTATTATTACTACTACTAAAGTAAACTTATACTAAGTTAAAGTTAAGTAATACTACTACTACTAAAGTAAACTTATACTTTTTTATATTTAATTTATAAAGTATTTTTAAATATATTTAATATAAACTAAAATAAAGAGACTATACTTTAGTTAAAGTTAACTATAACTAAAGTATTAAAGTTTACTTAAGTAATAGTTAAGTACAAAGGCTCTTTATTATAAGTAAAAGAATAGTTCTTAATACTTACTCTAACTACTTTTTTAAGAGTCTATAAAGTAATAACTACTTTAAACAACTTTAAAGGAGTTATTTTTATAAAAGTTATTTTAACTTTAGAAGCTAGTATTAAAAAGGCTAAAGTCTTTTTTTTTTCTTTTCTTAAAAGAATTAACCCCTAGCTACTACTTTTACTTTTTAGTATAAATACTAATAAAAACTAGGCCTTTATATTATTAAAAGCTATAAAGACAATATACTTAAAGTCCCTATACTAAGCCGTAGGTTTTATAATAAAAAACCTATTTTATTAATACTAAATAAGGCTATTACTAGGAAAAGGAGTATAAAGCTTTTTTCTATCTTTATAGTAATAATACTTTAAACTATTAATTAAAGTATTATATATACTAAAGTCCCTATTAATTAGTATACTATAAATATACTAAATATAAATAAAAGCCTTAAACTAAATACCCTTACTATTAAAAACTACTATACTTTTAGTTATACTAAAATAAAGTTAATAACTAAACTAAAAAAATAATACAAAAAAACTAAACTTACTATAACTACTTAAAAGCAGCTTAGGTATTTTAGAAGTAGGGGAAAAGGTATTAATAAAAGACCCTAAACTTTCCTTCTTTATAACCTCCCCCTAGGCTATAGTAAACTAACGAGTAAAAGTAGTATTAACTACTTCTTTAGTATAGTATAGAGTTATTTAAAATAGTTAGTATAGACTTATAGTAATAAAAGTAAAGGTAACTTACTCTAAAAGGCTATAAACTCCTTATAGTTAACTAACTAAGTAGCTATAAAGGCAAAATACTTTTTCTCTTTAGAGTTTATATAAATACAAAGTTAAATATAATTTAACTAAAATAGTAATAAATAAACTTACTATTAGGGGGGGTAGAAGTAGTTTCTTACTTAAAAAGTTTTATAAAGCCCCCTTTACTATTAGTATTATTAAGTTAATTTAAATTAAAATATATATTAGTTTAAGTAATAATAATATAAAAAAGAAATAATTAAATATACTAGTAGTAGCTTTAGTAGCTATAACCGCAGCTACTATAGTAACTATAGCTTCTTTATTAGCCTTATCCTTTATATACTTTATAGTATATACTATATAAATAGACTTAGTTTACTTTTTTTTAAAAGTATTATTAACTATTATACTATATAAACTATTAAAATACTATGTCTTAAACTAAATACCATTAACACCTTTAAACTATATAAAGTAGAGTATTATAGTGTTAGGGGTAAAATTAAAAGCATTTATACTTTATATAAATATTATTACTAAAAAAAAAAAGAAAAAAGATTAGGGCCCTTAAAGGATTATTATTTATTTACTTTAAGTTAAGTATTTACTTAATCTAGTTAATTAGAGGTACCTAAGAATATTTATTAATTTTTTTACTTACCTCCTACTATACAAACAAAAGTATAACTACCCTAGTAATAGTCACAAAAGTATCGCAATAAAGCAAGGGTAGTATTAATAAAGTAAAGGGATTTTTATTTTATTTATTAGTCTTTTTTATAATATAAAATCTTTTATTTATACTCTTTTTTATTAAATATTAATATAAATATTTTTAACTATATATTAAAAGGCCATAAACACAGTATCTTTAAACTTCTTTTAAATCTAGGGGGTATATTATAATAACTAAAGCTATTTATAGCTATATATATAAGTAACTACTTATTTAAGTAGTTTACTTAAGCAACTTTACTCCATCTCCCGCCCCTATAAGGGGGCCTTTACTTTCGCTCTACCATATTATAAAACTTAAAGATTAAGCTGTTACTTTTACTTCACTTTAACCACTCGTACTTAGCCGCGTAATAGAAGTCATATTATGTGCCGTCGCTCTAATCTTTACATCCTCGCTACCTAGAAAACCGCCCGCAATGCTTGAGCCTGAAGTGTCTATCGAAGTTGTCTTTTCTAGCGAAACCAGTGCCCATTGCCTCGGAATACTTGCATCCCTCAATGGGGCAAAAGTACGATTGATAGTTACCGGCAACTTCTGGATGCTTGGCCTTGCGATGGCGGTTGAGGTCCTTTCGGAGGTAGAATCTCCCAGTGCAACTGCCCACTCCGCATTCGAAGGGTCTCGTGTGTTTCTTGATACATCGACTGATTGCAAGTCAGTCTTGTCTTTGGAAGCCGGGCAGTTCAAGGGGGACTTACTTGAGGTCGCAGACCCTTCTGTATACCCGCTTGCACGTATCGCATTGTAGAGTGCCGTCGCCTGTGTTACTCGAGCCGGCGGCCGCTTCAGCAGGACCGTCCGCCTGCTGCCCGCCGATGACATCGTCTCGCTCGGCTGTCGGTAGAGACTGATCGGGGCCGTCGTCCCTTTCAAGGTTGGTTTCGTCTTCATATCGCCAATGTTCTTCATGCTCAACGCGCTCTTCTCCAACAGACGGGGGTAGACGTGAAGATAGACTCCAGTCATACTCTTCAAGTGGGCCTCCACTTCCGGTCTGTACCCACGAAAGCTCGACAGTCGCGAAATTCTGATGATGATGATAATTCGGGAGACCGGAGAAGCCTGGTGGGTCGAAACTAGAGATGCGAAGGGGCTACCAAGAGAGAATGGTAGAGTGAGGCGCCTGCTGGAGTTCTTGATGGCGCGAACAAGAGTTCAGTGGCCGAGACTCAAACCAGTGGGGGGGAACAGACAAAGATGCACAAAAACAAAGAAAATAAAACTAAAAAGATTTACTCGCGAACGCCTTCGAAGACTAAAAAGACGAGGGAAAGTTCAGTGATGGCGAGTGAATGAGTGTTGACCAGGCACAAGCGTGCCGGCTCTGGTGTGGAGAGGGGGGAAACTGATGCTGGAGGGGGTGGTCGTGTGCTGATCTTTATGGATCTCCGCCTTTCGGTGTCTGCCACGGGTCAAGAAACAGATATTCCGAGGTTTCGTAGCGATTGGACGAGGAGTGGTAGGCCTCATCTTAGCCTTTCGAGACCTGCCTCATCTTGCTGCACAATCAAAACCTACTCGTTGTAGGCCTCATCTCAAACTATCGACCAATTAGAATGGTACATCGTATCTCGGTATTAAGTACGTAGCCACAACGGTTGATAAACTTGACCAGCATAAAAGACTGCTGATGTGAGTAGCATATCAAGTGTTTATACAGAAAGACATCGGTTCAGCTGGCCGTGCTGATAATATCAAATTCAGTCTATCAAGCACTTTTTGCACGACAAAACAATGTCTTCACTGTTCTGTTGCGACTATATCAAGCCTTACAAGGCGCAGCGTACCGATCATGAGACCAAGTTCCTTGATTTCGTGGCCTGGACGAAGCGCGTGGTCAAGGACTCGGACCTAACATCAGACTCTGACGCAGTTGACAAAGTGCCTAGCTACACCATTCAGCTTGTGCGCCAGGTGAACTACGGACCTTTGGAGAGCAAGCGATACTTTGCTTATTTTGATCAAATCGGCGACGGCTTCATTGAAGTTTCCGAGAACTTCCTCATCCAGGCCAACTTTCAGAAAGTGAACTCGTGCGTGTTTCCTCTTATCCACATCCCGGTAGCATTCGTCTCGATGGCCCTCTTCAACTGGAAGGGACCGGACATCGCTAATATACTGGCTCAAATGCAGGTTCAAGAACTACAAATGTGATCAACACAACAGGTTCTTCGAGCTCAATCTGTACCAGAAGGACCCTGTCAATAAACACCACTGGCGAGCCAACTTGGCCCGTCCTGCCAGCAGTATTGACGTTTGATCTCGCTTGAAATGGGCAGACAGTGGGAAAGCTTGATGTTCACGGTTTTTGGAAATACGGTTGTAGGAGGGGATTCAAATTGTCCAGGGCAGGTAACGACTACAACAACTAGATTGAATACATGATCACGTCCCACGAGACACTAGGAATAGTATCACAATGCTGCAGCTCCAAATCCCCGACCCAATGCTGTCTTGGCCGGCATTAGCGCCGGGCACTTGTGGTGGCTGGGTGCTGGGCGAACTAAGGGGTTCATTCCGTCGCTACGCCACACCGCGTGAGAGTCTCTTCAACCCCTTAAACGCGCATCAGCCAGCCAAGACAGTTCAATTCTTCACTTCACCCTCCCGGTAATCATCGTGAATCTGCCTTACAGCGCCAATGGCTTCACACGGGACCAAACGACCGGCGCCATCTGCCAGGATGCTTCTGGTGGCGGGCAGATGGCTTGCGGCTGTCGCGGTCGCCATGACGATGTTTCTCTTGGTGCCGGGGACGTTTCTCTTTCCAAACAGCAATCGTTCGACGACGCTCGGCGTCGCGATGACGGACTTTGCCATGGTATCGGTAGGCGCTCTTCTCCTCCCCGCCGCAGTAGTAGCGTTGCACCCTTGTTGGCCGCGTGTGACACGATTGCGTGTAGTACAAAGGGATCTCGATGCAGTACGAGCCGCGTCCAGCCGCGCCTCGTATGCTCTTCGACTTCTACTGGTTTCCCAACGCCTTTGGCTGGGAGTGCCCATCCTGCCCGGCACACATCCAACACGGCTGGTTCGTGGAGCTGGGCGGAGTTGTTTACGCCGGGCCGAGGCCGACCTTCGACCCCGTCAAGTACATGCGGCAGACAGCGGAAGACATGAAGATGCCTACAGCAATTTACGGTTGCTTGCCCGGCAAGACCGAAGACCATCAGCCGGTGCTCGACAAGTGCGAGAGCTCGTTCTTCACGGCTCTTGCGGAGAAGTACGAGTCGCGGTTCAGACTCAGGGCTGCTTGGCTGCGCTTTGCATGGTACTTGGTTACCCTGTTCCATGGCATTATGGTTCTGCTGAGCGAGTACTGGATCGCCTATAAACCGCATCTCATGAGGTGTAAGTGCCGATTGGCCTTCTTCAAGAAGTTCTGCTCCTCTCCTCAGGGGACCGATGAAGAGATCGAGGTCATGGACGACCACGATTGGGACCGCGTGCGTCTTCGAGGGTACGCGAAAGCGTGCATCTTCCTCGCCATCACGGCTATCTACGACTTGTGGTGCTCGAAGGCGTTCATTGCCTATCTCAATACCGTCCAGAAGGATCTTCCTGACGACCTGTCCATGAACGCCCGACTTGGGACGCCGTTTCTCCTCATCTCCTGGGGAAATGTGGCGCTCCTTACTCTAGCGACAGCGATGGTGTACAGCAGGCGGAAGATGGGCCAGCAATATTTTGTCCAGGGTGGTGAGATCTCACTTGATGGCGCAGAAGAGTTTGAGAGAGAGCCATTGGCTGTTGAGGCAGACCGCAGAGACCTCGCATCCGAATACTCCTACTCCGGAGACGAGGACGCTGTCCTCCCTGGACCTGGTCGTATTGAATGATATTTTGGTCAAATACATGTCTTTTGTTGAGTCATTTTCCCAACTTTAATAGGCTAGGCATAGTTGCGTGCGACTAAACTATCGCGATTGTCTCATTCACGCTGTGAGCCTCAAACAATGATTTCATCGCCTTCTGCTGAGAAGAGAGAACCACATCGAAACATCCCAGTCGTTTGAATGCCCCGCGAACCATCATAGACCGGCACACTACCAGGTATGAAGTCCAACCAGTCGTGACTCGCCTCTTTCTCGGGCCCAGCACATTTCCCGGTTGATCAGCGAGTTCCACACCCCCTCATCGTCTACGTCGACCAGCCGTTCGTCCATTGGATCGTTTTTATCTTCGATCCGCATGATCTTCGTGTTGTAGCCGCTGAGATGCACGTCCTCTTTCGCCGAGACTTCCTGGGTCCCTAAAAGGACGACTCTCACGTCTATCGGATGCCCCATCGAGCCTGTGCGGTCATCGGGGGTAAACTCGACGTGGAAACGACCCTCGGGATCGTTCAGAAAGGAAAAATAGGTCGAGCTCCCGTCTTTGCCGACGCCCATACATGACACAAGCCTCAGGTTAGTGACCATATTGCCGCGCAACGTAATGTGCCCGGCGACGACTTCTCCCGAATGGTTCTGGACATGGTCGCCACGAGCCCTAGACGAGACGCTCGGGGCCGCTGGGGCAGGCTTCGTCTGGGCGTCGAGAATGTCTATCTCGCTCTTAAACGGGAACAGCGGGAAGAAGTCGAGGTACATCGTCGGGCCCCTCATGCTCGCCCAGCTCCAGGTCGGGGCGACATAGCCGTCATGCCGTCTCCAGCCCTCCGCCGCCTGTCTTCGCATGATGAACTTGAGCACTTCGGTCTGGTCTTCTCTGTTCACTTTCTCGAGGCCCCGGTCATCCTCCGGGACCTCGCCGAGACGGCGACTCTTGTCATCATACTCGAGGAATCTCTTAGCCTGCCTGGCACCGGGAGGCTTCCAAGTCAAGTCCGCCGCGAGGTTTCCGGACCACATACCCGCCAAGTACCTGTCGTCCGGCAAACGAGCTTGAAAGGCCAGAGCCAGCCCGTTCAACGCCGGTAGCTTGTCCGTCTCCACGGTCAACAGCCTGATCATGTAGGCGCCAACGACGTGGCGCCACTTCATGTACAAGACTTGAGGGTCGTCTTCAGGGGCAGGGAGGAAGTATCGCGACGAAACGGGTGCGCTCTCGCGGCGGCACTCACACTCGCTCAGCATGCTGCACTCCCACATCATCTCCCTTGTTGTGAAGTGCAACACCCGCCGGCTCATGAGTCGCTCCTGGAACGTCCAGGCGCGGCGGTTCAGCGGTTGGTCTCGCTTGTCGAGATTGCTCCCGCTCAGCGGCGTGTGGCTTTGTTTCCGCAGGAGCATGAGCGGTGTTTCATTTCCTTGTCGGTCCAGGAGTGTCTGATAGGGCATCTCAGAGAACTCCTGGTGTTGCAGGAACAGGCCGTCCCATGCTGACTGGCTCGCGTCGGCGCTGAGGGTAATTGTTGCGTTTGAGTAAACGTCGCACATTAGAGCGGCTTCATGAGCCCAGTCGTCCGCTGAGTCTTGCACTATGCAGAGTCGGTCGGCCCACAGGTATCGAAGCCCCAGGCTTTTCGTTGTCTTAATGGCATCTTGGATGGTCCGAGGAAGGTCGTCGATGGGAATACCTTCGTTGAGATGTTGCTGAACATTTTCCGTCGTGGTCACCAACCCAGGGTCTCCAGGGCCCCAGCAGTAGCTCAAAGCGGCATATTCACCTGGAGTTTTGTTCGTGTCCCGGAGGAACAGCCTTCTGAGAGCAGTGTCTTCCTCTACATCTAGAACACGCGTTGGCAGAGTTGCAGCTTCAGGCGGGCTGCATTTGGTATGCTTCTCGCGGCAATGTCTGTACCAACTACCTGCCAGTTGTAGTGCCTCGCTGTTGTCAGAGCTGGGACTGACTTTCCCGATGAGGTTCGGCCTCACGTGTAGATGATCTTAATGTCCTCGAACTCCGACCGGTGCTTCGTCGGCTCTGGCTGTAAGGTGGAAGTCTATGTTAGGTCAACATGACCAGCTCGACTCAAGAGATGCACTTACGCAGGATCGGAAACACGTGCAAACAGTCCTCGTCCGGTTCCTCTTTCAGAAGATCGTTTTCCAACGTCTTCCTGACGACGGCGTACTCGAAGCAGTTTGCCCAAGGCCTCCTCACACGTACAGCGAGCACCTCGTCGTCCGGAGGGGGCCAATCATCCCTCGGAGGACACTGCATCAACGCCGTCCATATCATCGCGCAGTGGCCACATTTTCCAAGCTCGGCGATGCGTCTCAGAGCTGTGACCGGGGCCGAAATCTCCCAGTACGCCCCGCGGAGCGCTGTCGCAGGGTGTCTCTCCTGTTTGCCGTCCCTACAGAGGGCGCATTCGGTCGCCTCCAGCTCGATCAGGCGATGAGACGCATCGTGCCCGATACCCTGTCCGGGAAGCAGAACGCATGTTTCGCAGAAGTCCAGTCCGTTGGACGCGGCGCAGTCCAGACACTTGTATCGCCGGCCAGAGATCGGCTGTCTCCTTTTGCTCGGCGCTTGGCAACCCAAGCCATCGCATCGCGCGCTGTGCTGGCGGTTTTGGGTGACCTGGCGATCTTCTAGAGAGTTCCCATCCTCGTAGATCGAGTTGGCAATGCCTGGAGGAACAGAAGCTTGGTCCTTGGGTGTTGGGCTGTTCCAAGGGGGGCGCCTAGCAAAGTCGTAGGTGGTTTTCCCGTAGTTTGCCAGAATGATGTTTTCCATCCCGGTAAGCACTGGATCGAAGGCAGGACTCGGAGACGATGCAGATGAGATGACTCTTACGCATATGGCCTGGAGAGAGATTCTCCGAGAAACAGGCAGCAACATCAGTATTCTTCCTTCTTCTTGACCCCGCTTTGTAGCAAGGGTTACATCCATGTACAGGCGCTGTGGATCATCTGAGGAGATTCAGTGGAACATTTCACATGAAGCGCATTGTTGAATCATCCTTCGGATCATCTTCCAGGTCTGGCCTCGCGGAATCGCTATAACTTTGATTTGCGTATGGTGATGGACTAGAAATCTAATGTCTACTTGACAGTCTAAGCTTGAAATCATCGAATGCTCGATCAGACGGTGATGGCCCTGTAGGCAGCTTCGGGCCCGGAATACCGCGGCGGTAGGACGTATTCCAACTTGTCGCCGTCCTCCACCGTCCTCTTCCACCACAACTCCATGTCTGCCTTCATAGTCTTCATTACCTCATCATTGCCGTAGTCGAGTGGTTCCTTGCCGTGACCAATCTGCGCGATTTGCGCTCCCGCAATCGCAAGCCCTCCGAACAAATTATTCTCAAACTCTTCAAGCGGCTTCATCGAACCCGTCACTCGGCCTTCGAGGATGTCCCTTGACAGTCGCGGCTCAGCGGCAGCAGGCCGACCGATGCCGATTCCGTGCACGGCGTTGATACCCTTGACCATGGCCTCGGCGGAGCGGAATCCGCCAGTCAGATACACTTTGAGCTTGGAATCGGTCCCGAGGGCCCTGGTGATCGCTTCTGCGAACTCGAGGAAGAAGGCCTCACGGCGTCGAGTGGATTCCTTGGTCCAGTCCATGCCCAGCTTCTCGACCGTGCCACCGCTCAACTCCACGAAATCGAAACCGAGGTCTTCGAGGGCGCGGCACAGCTCCTGAGCTTCCTCGGGGTTGACGCCATCATCCTGGAACTCGACGCTGTTGAGCTTGGCTCCGACGATAAAGCTGGGTGACACCCGTCTCTTGATCGCCCGACCGACTTCGGAAATGAACCGCAGCCGCGACTTCATAGTCTCAGCGCCGTACTCGTCCGTTCTCTTGTTGGTGGCCCGGGACAGAAACTGGGAGAGCAAATAGCCATGGGCAGCATGCAGCTCGACGCCGTCGAAACCGGCCTTCTCAAGATACTCGGCACTGTGAGCGAAGCCCTCGATTAGGCGAGCGATCTCTTCCTGCGTAGCTGCGTGCGGCTTCGCGTACTTGACGCCATTCTTTTCCGCTGGTTTTCAATTAGCACGTGCTCCAGTGCTAATCATTTTGCGAACTTACCCATCGGAACGTCGGACGGCGCAACAGTGACCTGGCTCACGCGGTATTGCAACTGCCGGCCCGGGTGCGTGATCTGAGCGACCATGACGCTCCCATTGGCTTTTCCAGCCGCAGCAACCTTTTTGAACATTTCGAATCGCTCGCCCTCCGGCTTGAACTCGGGAGTGATGACCATGTCTCCGGGAGCTGCGATGAGTTCGGAATCTGTCTCGATATTGCCCGTGACGATTAAGCCCCAGCTGTTGTCGCCCTCACCCCAGCTGCGACGTTGTCAGCCTCTTTCTTATCCCAAGCATCCGAACATCAAAGGAGACTTACCGTCTGTAAAGATCGACAAGCTCATCCGTAGGTACTCCCCTCTCATTGGGGACATTGGGGCTCCAGCTCGCCAGGCCTTCGGCCATGGGGGCTTTCATGAACTTGTTCTTCACCACTCTCCCAGACGGATGGAACTTCATTTTCTGGGCCAAAGGCGTTGGGTCAACCACGCTCGATCCATATCTTTCGGCAACCATCTTGATAGTTTGGCAGCTGTGACAACAGAGTTTGGAAGAACAATCGGCCGGGTAGTATTCTGGTGGAATTCACTATAAACGATGATGTTCCAGTACGAAACATTGAGGAGATTCTGCTCAATTGAGTGTTTTATACTTTTACTGTTGCTCAAGGATTGGCAGGGAATTGATATATCTTACAAATGCGTTGGTTCCTTGATATGACAAATGTGCAAGTCTATTCGTCCGCCTCGGTGCCCATCATAGAATACAGATCTCTGTTGTTCAGACTTGTGGAGTATGAACATTCACGATGCGAGGTAAGACAGGGGTAGGGTAGGTGTGGTGGGACGATGTCGCAATCATTGGTTGGTAATCATCGTCCGTGGTACGGACACTAACGTTACCTACATAGGCATCAGCTGAGCTTCGTTATCAGTGTCTCAGTTCCAGTAAATATGTAAGCGAACAATATTCGAACATATTCGATTTCTACGCAGAACTATCTAACTGCGACCATATCTGTCTGAAATGTTACCACCTCGTAACACTGCACTTCGAGCGCAGCTTCTACCACATGCTCTGCCGCAACACAGTGGCCTTCTTCTCAATGGGGCAATTACAAATATAATTAACATGCTATGGGTTGACTATTCGATTTTCTTTTCTGCAACGAGTAACGGTAAGAGTCGCAGTTGAATTCTCTCACCTACATTCCACCCGCTTTGTAATCAGGAGATCAACTAGGTCCTTGATACTCGCCCAACAATCCCATACCCCGCTTGGTATCGATCGTCATCTGCCGGCATCATGTCTTGCCGACGCCATGGCTGCTCTGGAGCTGCCCGTCATCATGGATGCCAACAGCAATCCACAGAGAAAACCCGTACATCTGATTCTTCGGTAGCTGATCTTTCACAGCCCTTCCCAGCTTGCAAAGAGGTAAAGCCTCTCAACCTGCACTCTCGCCGCATCAACATCATCGGCTCTCCCGATACACATGAGAGCACAACTGTCGACGAACCTTCCCCTCAATGCACTCGCTATCCAAGCTCTGGACGTGTGAAGCAGCTCGTCGCCGACTACGAGTCTCTTTGCCGCCGTAGTGGGGACTCTGAGGAGTTGACTGCGGGAGACGTCCGACGAAAGCGCGAGCTCGGCCGAGTCCCGTCTAAAGACGACGCCTGTCAACTCCCATCGGGTAAGCATGTTTCTGGAATCGAAAACGAAACCAAGGCTGCAAAGTATCCGTCGAATTCCTGTTCTGAGAAGAATGCTACCGGCTCCAAGAACTACGAGGAGGATGGCGAAAATTCCTGGGTCAAGGTCAAAGACTCTGATTTGAACTAGTGGTACTTTCAGGTGTCTTCGTTTTCACTGTTGGTCAAGGCGTTCTGTTTTCTGTGTTCTACAGTGTCTGGCTTCATTGTTCTCATGCGCTATCTGATGCATGTGGTCTCTTTCATCTTCGGACGACTCTTAATTTCAGCTAGGAATTGAATCTTTGTTTCTCAGCGTCATGGCAAGTCTCGTAGCGTCGCTTGTCTCTGTCGTTGTTTGTCTCTGTTGCCTTCGCTTGGCTCTGTTGCTGTTGCTGCTCCGTTACTGCCGTTCCTGTACAATGCTTTACCACTATCACGGATGTTGTTCTGTTTGTTTTACACAGACTGAACCGAAACTTTGGAGAAAGACAAGTTAACAAGGCCCCAACAGTAAACCTCAGTACCCATCTGTAACATTCACGTTATTAATGCCTCCTTTGTTGAATCCCATCCCTTATTACCCAAGCCTTGGAATCTCAAGGTCTCTACAAGCTCACATCCTGATTTGCCATTTACTGACACATGCCAAGATGGAAAGGCAATGGATGTCCTCAGTCTTGTTCTCGTTTCACTGCATGTGTCAACAGTTCATTAAACGTAACATCGAAGAGGCCATTGGCCCCTTCGATAAAGGATACTCGGGCTTTCTTTCTCAAGGAGCGGTCTTGCGAACACAAAAAACAAGGGATGTTCAGGAGATTTCATTGAACGATGTTTCAAACATTGTCGTCTTGTGATAAAAACAAGGCTTTGTGCAATGTGGACCTGTCGAAGAGCACAGTCTCTGAATATGGACCGACCAGACGCTGCAGGGTTTAATAGATGGCATTGGAACTTTGCCTAGAATCCAGAATCAGTCAATTCTTCCTTTCTTTCTGCGTTCTCTTCCGTGACATTTCCCGGAGGGAATTGAGTCCAGCATTACCAAATCCATATTCGCTCTTGAGAAATCGACCTTGCGAGCATATCCACCACGCCCATACCGTAAGCCGGATGAAACGTTTGATATGACCCCGAACATTATTTTCGACTTCCCTGACCCTCTCACTCTCAACGAATCTCCAGATCCCACTCTCATCTTCCCCGGTCTTTCAGCTGTCACCGAATCTTTGGACGTACCCGCCTCCTCATCAGATAATGGCCAAGACTCGCACTCTTCCCATTCGAGCTGGTCGGTGGTTGACCCCGCTGAACAATCGTACGAAGAGCTGTCGGAAGATGACGCAGCATCGTCGGTCTCGGCATACTCTCCCAGGCTCGTCCGTAGTCTGGTACTGACTCCAAGCCTTGCGCTATCAGACTGGGGCAGTGATGCTGTGTCGCTCGACACCGGCAGTCATTCCGATGACACTTCATCTTCATGGGGCTCTCAATCCGTTCCAAGCGCATCAGAAATGCAGGGCATGTTCCGTGCCAAGCTCAAAAACGTACACGGTAGAGGGGCCGCTCTGGAGTGGTTTCTTTCACAGAACTTCCTTGATGGTACTGACAAACCGCCGAGGGGATATCTCGAATCAAAGTCTGCTGACAGCTCGAACCCGACACCCGTTAGACGCGTCTTCCCAGACCTCTTCATTTCCGGATCGTCGCGTGACCATCGTCACGACGCATATTACCACATTCTTCTCCGTCGCCGCAGGATCCATTCAGGATACCGCAAACGCGAAATCGAAGCCAAGGGCAGAAGGCCTGATCCAGATTGGCGGTGGTGTGGCTTCGCGAACTGCCAAGCTACAGCTTGTGCCTACGGGGAAACATCCGAGAACCAGCAGGTACTGGTGCCCAGAGACCTTTATTCCAAGCGGAAGGTGGCGATCTCACTCCTGGCAGGGTTCGAGGAATCGTTCCGGGGAGAGCTGGACCCCCACCTTCTGGTGGCATTTGCAACCTCCCCGCCAATAGCGCGCGCTCTCGCTGACTGCTTCTTGGTCTTCTCCAGCAACAATGACGACTTGGAAGGTCCAAGCAGTTTCGAAAACGACGTTCAAAGGGGAGCAGTAGAGTCCTCAGCTCTCGGGAACAAGATCACAAATCTTTCTCCTAGCAAAGAGACTCGCTATCACAAGAGGGTGGCACCCAAGTCTCATGGTCTTCGTGCCGGAGGTTGCCATGATCTTGTCCTCACATTCATGATGCATTCTGAGGCCTGGAGAAGAAGACAGGCCGACAACGGCTATCCCTGGGCATGGCATCCCCAAAGATCAGTCGAAATATTCAAGATCATCCTGCACTTATATCGGGATTTGATCAATGCTGGGGAAGTAGTTCTTAAGGACGAGCCTGAAGGGAACGCGCAAGAGAAGGTGTGGAGGCTCTGGCTGGAAGCATATCGACCTTGGAACGATTGCAAGGTAAATTTTCTCAATGACCTACAGGCAGATGGGATGAGGGACAATGACCGATCTGGTCTCAGCCAGCAGGCAGATCCAAGTGTGTTCGAAGGAGTTGGTTTGAGTCCGGCCACCTGGTGGCCTAATCAGTCACGGGCTCCAGGCCTCTGTGGAAAGAGCGACTGAACGGGCAGCACCTTCCATTTCGCTGGGCGGTGAACATTTTTCTATTTGATTCCCTCCTGCCTAAATAAACGCAGGTTCTTTGGATGCCTGATCTTTTTTTCTTTTCGTAGGCACTTGCGAATCTCCAAATTTAATTACTCGACCCGACTTCCGTTGTACTCTCTTCTGAACAGCAGCTCAACCATCATCACTTTCTCTTTTCTTCTTTTTGAACAGCCCCATTCTTTCACTAACCAAGAAGGTCAGATCGCCGCCTTCTTCTGTTTCTTTTACTTCGCAAGTCTTATTCTCTATTGTCATTACCTCCCTCGGTTGCTTCCACTATCGCCTTCACATCCCAACAAAATCGTCCAGAGTATTGGCTGCGCATCCTGAAGATGGCGGACGAACAGGCCCAAGGCCTTTATTCGGCAAGGTCTTCGATCTTTTCCATGGCTGACAAGCATCACCTGATGCGCCTGGTTGATCTCCACGGCTACTCGGTAAAATTCCACTTTCCTCTTCCCGTGGCGGCGTTGTATCGGCGCATCGCTAACTTCCATGCCAGAAAGGTGCAAAGGCACAGCCCTTCGTGCTGACCGATGAGAACGATGAGACCCGCAGAAACCTTAGCCAGCTTGACTATCATCTTTTCCAAGAAGGCCTTCCAGATTATCTCGATCGCATGAAGCGGTACGATCGCATGCCTGACGACCCGCTCGACCGTCTTTTCGCTGCTCTACCAACTCCGGAGGAAGATGACGGTGGTTTCCCCCCTAAGTTTAAGGAGGTTATCGACGCGCATAACCGTCGCATCGTCCAGGCCATCTGGCCGTACGCCAATTCTTCCCTCGAAGCCGTCATCGAATTCTCCGCGGACCCCAACGCCCACGATTACTGGTGGCTGTGCCGCTTCGCCTTCTCGCTCTGGCAACGAAGCGATCTCAGCATCCGCTGCGTCTTCACCCAGCTGATGGGGCAACTCGCCGTCTCCGGTGCCGTTCCCGTTGCCCCGCCCCCGACTCCAGCTCCGGACTTGGACGCTGCAAAAACATTCTCCATCCCTGGCTCTTACCAACAATCATCATCGTCAACTGAGGAAGTTGAGCCTTCACCGCCGAGTCGGGCATCCCGGGCCCCATCATCATCGTCGAGTGAGGCACCCAAGATTGAGCGTGAGCCTGTCGACCCCTCGGTGAACAAGCAAGCCTGGCTCCGTTACACTCGTTGGATTCACGAAGGCAGACGTGACGAAGACTCGGAATTGCACGAACGGAAGAGCGCGGCTGAGGAGAAGGGCGATGCTCTGGGTCTCAATAATTGCGCCTTCTGCAAAGCGCCCCGCGGATTCTGCGGACTTCGCGAAAGCTGCTCCGGCAACAAGATGTTCTATTGTTCTGGTTGCTACCTCCCGTCTCTCCCGCACCTCAAGCGCGTTTACTGTTCGAAGAAGTGTCAACTCGCCGATTGGGCAGGGAACCACTACTACGATTGCCAGAAGCGCAAGCATTTCCTCCGCGCCGCTGAGTTGCTTCATCGCGTGGCGATCATGTATCAGAAGATGACATACTCGAACTTCGCCGAATCCCTGTATACGAATACATCTTCCGGCAACGGGTCCGGACAGGCTGGTAAAGCTGCGAGCCGAACGTTCATATCTCCTGCGGCCTGGTCCCGAGGGCCTTGGGTGGGTGATCCGGTTTTTGTCGAGCCGGAAAATACCCTTCTTGAGATCAAAGGTCCAGAGACGATTTCAAAGCTGTTGGCTTGGGACTCTGGAGACAACCTTTACTACCACCTCCAGGATATCATCCAGTCAATTCTCGGGCGTGAGTCGCCCCCTTCTTTAACGCGCCCTGGCTTCCAATCACCCTCCCCACTCATTTGTCTGCAACAGGCGCTGACGATAACACAGCTCACTGCGAAGCAATCGTTGAGATGAAAGTCTTCTTCCGAAACGCTAGGGGAAACCTCACCGTTGGTGCCAGCGACATCAATCGCGAAAGAGATGAGTATCAGGTCTCAAAGGGCAAGAACCCCATGTTCTGGCCCCATCCTGTTCTCACTTGCCGTCTTCAGAACACCAACACACCTGATATGGTCTACGTTCTCGACTTTCTGGGCAAGAACTTTGACTTCGACCACTTCATTCTCCCGTTTGACGCGTTCATAAGGATGCACCACGTCTCGTGCGTCTCCTCCAGGCCATTACTCGGAATGCTGCCTCACTGGTATCACAGTTCGCAGCTGGGCTTGATGGCTTGCCGAGATCATGTCGCCCGTCAGTGGTTTGAGCGAACCCGGCCATTTTTCGAAGAGTTCTTTCCGCAACACGAGGGCCCCGGACAGCTTGCGAAACTCAAGGACACGGCCTTTAAGAACAAGATCGAGACGTACATTGCCTTCACGGAACACATTCTCAAGGCGTCTGTCCAGGCGATACGGAATAGTGGGAACTATCGACTCTACTTCCACCACGACCCGAACCCGTACGGGCACGAACACACCATCGGCGTCACAGTCCACAAGGGTCAGGTCGATCTGTACAGCAAAATCTGGATAAGCGACGCGGTCTACGATTTGATAATCAGAAATTTCCACCTGGAAAACAAGAAGCTCGCCGTCGGCTCGGAGACGCGTCGCCTGGTCACCATGTGGATCGATCGCCTGCTGAAGCATGGCCAGAAGCACCCGTACGACGCACCGGAGCTGCTCGGCGAACACCTTGCCAAGCATTACAACCTCTCGGGAAATGTTACCGCCGAGGACTGCGATGCCAAGGCGGCGACCTGGTTGATCTGGAACGGCATCCCTGAGGAGGAATTTAACACTTTCTACAGCTTCTGCGGTCGGATGCTCGAAAGCATGCACCTGAGTGCGTGCGGAGTACACCAAACCTTTGGGAATTTCGCGTCCCCCCAGGCCGTTATAGAGAATTTGCCGCTCGACGAGGTTCTACGGAGAAATATTCAGAATCTGCCTGTGGGTAACAAGATGGGTGATCTGTTAGGCAGACAAAGCGAAAGAGGCGGGGAGGCACTGACGGACATCACAATCCAAGAGCTTCGCCGCTTCGTCGCAATAGGATCCAGGGCTACTGCCCGTGCCGCTGCCCAAGCCAAGGACGTGGAGCAGAGTTCCAACGGGAAGAAGCGCTCGGACTAGATACTGTCAGTCTCGGAGAGGGTGTTCACCGACACTGCTCAATGGAAGACGTGACGAAAGTTGGATGGATATTTCCAGTTGATGGAGACCAGGACGGGACCTATTGAGCACAGTCCCAAAGTCCTGGGAATTAGAATGCATAGAACAAGCGAGACTAGCCTGGCTTTGGTGATATTGCATAACCGCAATACAATATTCTTTTCCCAGCGAGACTTGCCAGAAGTGATCTTGCGATGTGGATGCAGATATGTACGGTAATACCTACCTAGGTAATACACCGCAGGTATGACGAGAGGTGAGGACGATCAATTGGCCGCGTGTGATTGGCCACGTTCACAGCAACACAGCATCGCCGGAACGGCGTGCACGGACCACGTGAAATTTGTCCGATTGAGCGCAGCTCGGGAGCTCCATCAACTTTTTTCCACCACCACCTCAACGAGCAGCAGGACAGGCATCTCCTGCTCAACAGACAAGTATGATGCCCTGCAGCGATGTCTCATCTCCTTCGACTACTAACGAAATGCTCCAGAATGCCTCCTCGGTTACCACAACAAGCCGGGCGCGCTCTGCGCAGGTTGGCGACGCCAACAGCCCCGATCACACGATACCTCACCACCACGACCCCCTTCCTCGCCGCCCCCTCCTCGGCCCCCGGCCTCTCCTCCCTCCGCGTTCCCGCCGACTACGTCCCTCCCACGAAGCCCCCCTCTGCGCGCCCGCCCGAGACGCGCAAGTCGCAGCTCATCCGAACCTACACGTCGCTGCTGCGAACGACTCCCCTGGTGCTCTTCTTCCAGCACAGCAACCTGACGGCCGACGAGTGGTCCGCCGTGCGCCGAGAGCTTAACATTGCCCTCGATGCCGCCACGCAGGAGGGCTCCCCCTTCGACGGCCGCAAGATCCACCTCCAGGTGCTGCGGACGCGCATGTTCACCGTGGCCCTGAAGCTGGCCGAGTTCTACAACCCCGAGGCCGTCAAGGCGACGACGGGCGGCAAGGCCCCGCTGGTGCACGACCTGAGCATGGCGGCGTACGAGGCGATGAAGAACCTCGAGGTGCCCGAGGACTCGGCCTACGCCCAGATCTCGCCGCTGCTGTGCGGCCCGACGGCGGCGCTGGTGTTCCCCGCCGTGTCGCCCGCGCACCTGTCCGCGGCGCTCAAGATCCTCGCGCCCAGCCCCGGCAAGTTCGCGGCGCCCACGAGGAAGAAGAGCCCGAGCTACTACGACCCGGCGTGCCAGAGCGGCCTGCAGAAGCTGCTCCTCGTCGGAGGGCGGATCGAGGGCGACGTGTTCGACGTCGAGGGCGTCAAGTGGGTCGGCGGCATCGAGGGCGGCCTGGACGGCCTGCGCGCACAGCTCGTGTACCTGCTCCAGAGCGCCGGCCTGGGCCTGACCAGCGCCTTGGAGGCTGGAAGCAAGAGCGTGTGGCTGACGCTGGAGGGACGGAGGACGATGCTGGAGGACGAGGGTAAGGAGGGCAAGAGCGAGGAGGCGAAGAGCGAGTGAGCGGGAGGGGATGTATGATAGTGCTGTACAAGTCTGTATTACCAGGAGACGACGATCTCCGCTATAGAGTATCAATGGCATTTGCTGGTATTTTGAGCAGCCGTGGCTTCATGACGAACGACACGCCATATTCAGACGACAACTCGGCTTCTCCCAAGGACCTAATGCTCTGGAGCTCTACGAGTCCCGTTGGCCACGTCTAAGGCATATGGATGATCACGAACCCCACAGCATGAAGGTGATTTCTGAGGCTGTATGCAGCTTCAGGCTCTGGACATGGATGAGCCTCCCAGGGATGTTGCGCACCAGACTCGACTGCCAGTCTCAGAGATGCTTGAAGGTTAGAAAGAATCTGGAGAGATATCCTATCTCTGATAGCAGAGGGTCATCAAGAATGAGTTCTTTGATCTTTAGAGCCCAAGAACCGATGCTCAAGGTGTGTACTTGGACGTTGGACTGGTGACATTCCGCCTCTGGCCCCTAGAACAATCCAGCGTGATTGGCGGATGCGGGGCGGGAGCCACTAACATGACCGCTGCAGCTGACCTGCATGAACGCGCCGCCGGTCCGACCGAGAAAAAAAAGACCCCTAAATCAGCCTGGCGCGAGGGAGCTCCAGGCGGGCAGGTACATGTATCTCGGGCGCCGCAGGTACCTGGCGCCATGCAATTGCGCGTTGCTGAGCTCTCCAAATCGACCAGCTGACGTACCTCTCTGCGCATTCCACGTCCTCTCCTCGTCAACACCAATCCCCACGAACCATTCTCCCGCCGACTATCTCGATCCGTCGCCGTCGACGTCCATTCCTTTCCGAACCGACTCGAGCGAGCACGAAACGTAGCCTCGGAAGATTGAATCGTCACCGAAGCAGCAACACGAGAGAACACAAACCACCATGGACTTCGCTCCGTACCAGTCCTCCCCGCCGGAGCGAGAGAGAGCGCTCTCCCCGCCGCTCGCATCGCCGCGCGCCTCTGCCGACTTCCGAAGACCGTTCTCGCCCTACGGCCAGCCGTCGCCGCCGCCGCTGCAGCACCCCCAGCCCCAGCGCGGGTGGCAGCCGAACCTGCCCGGGGCCTTTCCGACGGCGGATGCGCACAGAGAGGGCGTGAGCGAGTTCGACACGAGCTTGGGGATCCGGCTGGACTACGAGGCTGCCCTGGCCTACCTGGCTTTACCGCCACTGGGTGCCATTCTGTTGCTGATTGGGGAGCGGAATAGCGACTATGTGAGGTACGTGGACATGGGAAAGGGACTCTCGCGTGGTTCGGGTGGCAGAGACACCGACGAGACACCGAGGTCCTATGCAGGGCATTGATCAGAGGATACGTCCAAGATGCTGACAGGAAGCAGGTTCCACGCGTGGCAGTCGGCGCTGCTCTTCACGGTGGTGATGATCTTCCACCTGCTGTTCCTCTCGTGGTCCAAGTTTCTGAGCTGGTTCTTCTTCATCGGAGACTTGTTCGTTATGGTTTGGCTGGCCTTGAGGGCATACCAAGATGCGGACACGCTGGATAGGTGCGTTTGACAACCCGATCCAAAACGAGGACGTGCACTGACAAGAGTCGCAGATTCGAGGTTCCCATTCTCGGTTCCATCGCCAGCCGGATTCTGGACGATGAATGATTATGACGACGAAGGACCGGCACGCCGGGGGCTGCAAGACGGGTACGAAAGATGGCGCTGTAATGATTGTGTTGTGCATATCATATACCCTTTTAATCAGTGAAGATGAACGAAGGGCTCCGCCGGAGTTCACATTGGACGTTGCGTTGTATTTATTGTACGAGACGCTCTTGATAAGACATGAATATAGGTCGTATTGAACTGGCCAAACTCGAAAGGATGGAATTATTGTCGGTTAATTGAGCCAAAGTGATCAATGTTCAGCATGGATGTCCACTGGTGTTGTTTACCACCTACTACTTCCATTCGATGCATTCCAATCGCACAGTGCTGTGGGCCGTATCCCTACGCTTCCGCACAGTATCCGGATCCGGCCGGACTTTCCTCCTAGCGGTTGCGGCTGGCCAGTCAGTGGACGCACAGGGCAGCAGCACCAGGCTGATTACGCGACTGTTGCTTGCCTTGAGAGCACCTGCTGGAGCCTCACCACGCAGCTCCGAAGCTCTCTGTCCCTTTCCGCCTCAACATCAACCGAACCATCCCACCCCACGACGAACGACGGTCCTTCCTTAGCAACCGCCATTGGAACCCACGCATTGACGATAGACACGGCGATAATTTTTTTTCCTCTTTCATCCATCCTTCTGCAGTTAATACCCCACAGTCCCTCACCCCGCCACGATGTCAACTCTCGAGGAGCTCGACGACCTCGATCGTCAGGACCAGAACGACAAGAAGAGAGAGGAGGGTGACGACAAGGACAAGGACAACAAGAAGAAGCCCACCGCCGATGGCGATGCCGACATGAAGGACGCAGAGGAGGATGACGACATCCTGGACGACGAGATCTTGAACCTCAGCACCCAGGACATCCAAACTCGCAAACGCCTGCTCGAGAACGACTCCAGAATCATGCGCAGTGAGCTGCAACGGCTGACGCACGAGAAGGCGACCATGGGCGAGAAGATCAAGGAGAACCACGACAAGATCGCCAACAACCGGTATGCCCCTCCGTCTGGCCCGTTGTGGTGGTGATGACGAAGTCGTGGACTAACAATCTTTATCTAAACAGGCAATTACCCTACCTTGTGGGTAACGTCGTCGAACTCCTTGACCTCGACCCGACCGCCGAGTCCTCGGAAGAGGGAGCAAACATTGACCTGGACGCCACCCGTGTCGGCAAGTCCGCAGTCATCAAGACCTCCACGAGACAAACCATCTTCCTCCCGCTGATCGGCCTGGTCGACCCTACGACGCTGAAGCCTGGTGACCTTATTGGAGTCAACAAGGACTCGTACCTCATCCTCGACACGTTGCCGGCAGAGTATGACAGCCGAGTCAAGGCTATGGAGGTGGACGAGAAGCCCACGGAGAAGTACACCGATGTCGGTGGCCTGGACAAGCAGATAGAAGAGCTTGTCGAAGCCATTGTTTGGCCCATGAAGGAGGCGGAGCGATTCAAGAAGATTGGAATCAAGGCACCTAAAGGTTTTTACTTCCCCTCCCCCTCAGACTTCTCGTCGCAGGCGTACTAACCTACGAAGGCGCTCTCATGTACGGCCCCCCCGGTACTGGCAAGACCCTTCTGGCCAGAGCCTGCGCCGCCCAAACCGACGCGACATTCCTTAAGCTTGCGGGCCCCCAGCTTGTGCAGATGTTCATTGGTGACGGCGCCAAGCTGGTCCGTGACTGCTTTGCCCTTGCCAAGGAGAAGGCTCCTGCCATCATCTTCATCGACGAGTTGGATGCTGTCGGTACGAAGCGTTTCGACAGCGAGAAGAGCGGTGACAGAGAAGTGCAGCGAACCATGTTGGAGCTTCTCAACCAGCTCGATGGTTTCGCATCGGACGACCGCATCAAGGTGTTGGCGGCCACGAACAGAGTCGACGTCCTGGATCCCGCCCTGCTGCGTTCGGGTCGTCTGGACCGCAAGATCGAGTTCCCCCTACCGAACGAGGAGGCTCGCGCCCAGATTCTCAAGATCCACTCCCGCAAGATGAAGGTCGACCCTGCCGTCAACTGGGGCGAGCTGGCCCGCAGCACGGACGAGTTTGGAGGTGCCATGCTCAAGGCTGTGTGCGTGGAGGCGGGTATGATTGCTCTGCGGATGGGTAAGAACAAGATCAGCCACGAGCACTACGTGGACGCCATCGCCGAGGTGCAGGCCAAGAAGAAGGACGTAAGTTTTGCAAGAGCCCAGTCGTCTTCGCCGTCCCGTTTGCTAACTTGCTGTAGACGGTCAACTTCTACGCGTAATCCATCCAAGAGCTGGATGCCGCTGGGTACCTGGGGTTATTGCTGCTGGCGGGATTGGGGCATAGACGACTTTGCGATAGACAACATTGTACGATTACCACGGACACTCATGCGGCCCTATAGGAATGGAAGCGGGTTGGCAAGAGCCAGTACGAGCATGGTGAAGTCTATTCGATGCGTTTCCCCATGTTTGCGTGGGGTCTAGTGAGGCCTCTTGCCGAGTGGCGACTTAGAAGGTCGAGTAACTCTGCGTTCCGATAGATGGCAAACTAACAATCTAGGGTATCAACCGAACTTCGACGACTAGTAAGATATGCATATCCGCGAACTGCGCGTTTCCTTTCATGCCAGAGATTGGCTCGGCGACTGTCAGGGACCGCGCGGAGCTTCCGCCTGCGGCAGGCTAGGTACTTCACGCAGAGACCTTGTCGAGCTGACGACGATCCCATTGTAGAGGCTGGCTCGAAGAACCCCAAGGGGTTCATTCATGGATGTTGTACGAAGCAACTCGTCGTGGACCTTGCG
Organism: Colletotrichum brevisporum; assembly: GCA_030770045.1. Classification (NCBI taxonomy): domain Eukaryota; kingdom Fungi; phylum Ascomycota; class Sordariomycetes; order Glomerellales; family Glomerellaceae; genus Colletotrichum; species Colletotrichum brevisporum. The sequence continues at coordinate 7,470,645 of JAUGSI010000001.1, read as the reverse complement.
ACACGCAAAGGGAAGGGCGGCCAGAGCCTTAGCCACACGGATACGCACCTCAACCCTACGTAGGCGTGTTCAGGCTGTTCCCATCACAATACCCGCAACATCCAGTTTTGCGACGCAGCCAATGGAAGAGACCAATTATTGGGATGAAAAGCGGCAGACGGTACGGCAGCCTGACAGCCGAGTGGCTGTTGGACGCTGTCTCTCTCGCAAGCTATAATTGTGGCATTATGAATAGCACAGCGGTGGCGCATCAGCATGACCACGACCGTTGACCTTGATTTCGGCGGCTGATCCCTGCCCGGTTCGGGAGCGCTGCGAAGCCGATCCAGCGCCAGGGGGCCTCAAGATGGAAGTCATCCCCTAGCGTCTCTCTGCTTTTTTTTCTCTTTCTTCTCGGCCTCGTCTTGGGATTGGGATTGGTGACGATGAAATTGCAGTGAAGGGCCGGCGTGATGTAAGATGGGATGAGGTGTCATCGCGGGAGGCGAGGGGGAGCGTGAGTGTGTGTCGCCGGTTTGCCCGGCTTCGAGTGAGCCCGGCACAGGCTGTTCGGCTATGCACATGAGCGCACATTACAGAGTTTCTCTGCAATTTCTCCTGGTTGTCGAGGTGTTGTGCGCATGGCATGTTCCGACGGTTCGGACCACGCCTGGGGCTCACGACTGACGCAATTGCGGGAGCGACCCTCTTTCGGCGATTTTCCTTTGGGGGCCAGGGTGGTGAGCAGCAAAGTCAGAAGCTTACCTTGACCTTGACCTTGCCCGTCACGCTGAGGAGTGTCACGCACGGCGAGAGACGTGTGGGTGAGCCTTACGACTGAGACATCCGGCCCCCGATCTTTCTGCCTCACACGACAGCGGCCCCATCTGCCGCTCTGTCTCTGCCGGTTGTCAACCGACTTGACGACCTGGTGTGTGGCCCGAAGACTGCCTCGCCGGCTAACCCCGGGGAGGACAGAGAAGGAGATCGTCGCTGCCATGCATGTTCCCAGCAGAGCTGAGAAATGTGTGCGGGCTTGTCGTCTGAATCCCATCTTTACCCATATCGCTTTCTGGTCCGAACTCTTCTTTTCTATTAATGGTAACGCTGGTCCACTGCTCTGATCACCTCAAAAGGCGATGATGGGCGACTCTCAGCTGTCGTAGACACACTCAAAAAAAACGCCGACGAGAAGTGCATCGTTTGGCGTCGCCGATCGAGAAGAGTGTGACTTGAGCCGCCACTCAGCCACGTCGTTATGAAGCCAGCTTAGACACGGAGGGTGGCGATCGACAGGCCACCGTTGGGAGGACTCCTCCAAGAACTTCTGGATAATGAAGGGCGTTTTGTGAGCAGAAAGTGCGATGACGCCCCCTCATCAAACAAGGGTGGCAGACGTGCTCCAGGGGTGGTGGCCGGCACTTTAAGACGCAGGGGAGCGGCACATATACCCCCTCTCCCCGCTTCTCTACGCCTCTGACGGACCAACGACATGTCGAAGCACATGTGCTACATTTCGGTACCGTTGTTGACTAGTTGACTAGTTTCCTTGGGTTTGCCTTCTTTCCTTTTCTTCCCTGGAAGAGGTATCGGCTTTTGTCAGTATCATCATGCTGATTCAATCCAGGTTGTGAGCGGATGCATCGCGGCAGTTTGGCGGATTCCGGAGCAAAGACAGGGAACGACGACCTGATTTCGCCCCGTTGGCCTTCGAGTGCGAGGCTTGTTCGAACTTGGAGCAAACAGACCCAGCCGAGTGGAAGAATAGAGTGCTTGCATTGGGGAAACTTCCGATGCTCGCTTGCTTGCCACCAGACTGCAACCCCCTTGGAGGCAACAGCACCGCCGGCGACGATCTCATCTTCGAAAGGACGAGGGCGGCTCGGACGAATCTCTTTCCCCCCCTGCCACTCTTTCTTCGGTGTCTCCTTCTTTCTCCAAAATCCTGTTCTTGCATGCAGGGCGTTTGAGCCTCGTTCGTCTCGTCCAGTCGACGCCTGACGTATATAGCCATCCCCCGTCGGCCGAGAGGAGAGGTGGGTAGCAGGGAGTCTGTTTTTGGACGGTTGATCGGCTGCTTCCTTGACGCCCAGATGGGCACCCCGGTTCCTTCCAGGAGAGATTGAGAACAATGCGGTTGAGTCTATTCAAACACGTTGCCTGGAGAGCCATGAGGGCCGCCGTCGTCGCATCCTACCTCTGCCACTGTCGTCAGTGCCAATGCTCGCGCCGCTTCATACCGCTCCTCCCACCCAAGGAACTGAGACGAGCGGTACCGATATCTTGTCACCTGTCATCTCTTGTCTGAGATTGGGGCCTTGTTTTGTGCTTCGTCACCGGGAGGCTCCCCGTCCCGCCCCGCGCTGAGGCTCGATGTTTGTCGAGGTATCTCCGAGTATACACGTCGCCATCAGCAGAGACACGAAGTCGGGTGGCTCCGCCTCGCGGACGTGGCCGAGTGGCCACATGTGGAGGGCTCACGCAGATGCCTGTCTTGTCCTGCGAGGATCAGGGTTCGGATAGTTCCATTACACCGCAACGTGCTGTTTGGTTCCCTCTCCTTGGGCTCGGGTCTCTGGTTTGTGCCTGCGTCTGGTTCTGTTTACATCTCTTACCCCGTTGTATCAAAATCCATACGTTCATCCCTACTCATTAGGGGAATCATGCCGGTATTCTAGCGTCGGTGTCCTAGTCTAACGTTGAGCAGCCACAATCAACAATCACTGGTAACCCGTGCTTCTGGGGTGTGGTCCACTTAGAAGCTGTAGAAGCTCCTTTCCTTCCCTTCGGTTTGTGAGCGGGGGCGGCGTGGCAGCCTATGATGTTAGAGCATACGGCATCTTCTCCATGCCAAGGTAACAGCTAAGCGGCCTCCAGTTGGTACAGACGGCATGTGGCGACGTAGGGAGGACCCATTGAGAATTCAGGTACCGATCTGATTAGTCTCCTTCGCGTGTCGTTGTGGATGGTTGCCCTTGCGTCTCGCCCAACCACGGGGCGACCCAGCCGGCCTTGGGCGCAAGAGTTGCTCCGATGTCCCTCAGCTTGCTGGATGAGGCGGGAACATGAGATCGGCAGACATCGTGTTAATGACCGCCCCGGTTTGGAGGGTATATGCGACCCCCTTCTAAGGCAGCCGAGCCCATCACGATGTCACTCTGTCCAGGATGTCGATGGAGGAGGTGGTCGTGAGGCGGCGCGAGCGAGCTCTTCTTCTTGTGGTAGCGGACTGCCATGGGCTGATGGAGCATCGTCATCGAGCCGGAGGCCTGTGACGAAGGTCAAGACGTCGTCGTGGACGTGGTTTGCTCACAAGGGTCCAGTTAATCGAGAAGATCTATATAAGGGGGTCGACTTGACCGCGTCGATACCATCATCTCCCTCTCCTCATCAGCCCCTCAGCCCTCAGCCTCAAGTCTAACAAGCCCTCATTCCTCAACTCTTCAATCGTGATCAAGAAGCCGACCCTCCCCATAATCCATTAATCAAAACCACAATGAAGTTCTTCGTCGCTGCCACCGCCCTCTTCGCCGGCGTCCTCGCCGCGCCCCTCGAGGAACGCCAGGCCTATGTCCCCTGCTCCGGGCTCTACGGGTCCTCGCAGTGCTGCGCGACCGACGTCCTCGGCATCGCCAACCTCGACTGCGGCAACCCGCCCGAGGCCGTGACCTCGCCGGACAACTTCAGCGAGGTCTGCTCCGCCATCGGCCAACGCGCGCGCTGCTGCGTCCTGCCCATCGTGAGTCGACTTGATACTCCCCTTCTACGAACAGATTTGCTAACGGGACTGTGTTATAGCTTGACCAGGGCATCCTCTGCAACACCCCCACCGGTGTCCAGGACTAAGCGTCTACTGCCAAGGATATCGAGGCTATGATGTGCATGAGAGGAATGATGGGACGAACAGCCGAGAGCCTATTTCAGGCTGTACGATTTGGACGGGTGTAATTGTACTTGTCGATTGGAATCACGGGCAACATATCTGGTTGAGTTCAGGGGCAAGGGGCAAGGGTTTGGTGTAAATGGACTGGAACTTGAGCTGCTGCTATGCGGCTTGTACAACCCCTACGTCTAGGTTGAATGGAAATTTTCTTTGGATCAGTGGCTGGCTTCCGTTGTCGCCCGAGTTATTGTCGTAACTTGCCCTCTTTTTTTTCCACGATCTTATCCCTCGACTCATTCGGACCGAGCCGAGTTATATCGTCGGTGGCAGATGATGGTGGTAGTTTCGTCTCCTTTCCTCCTGCTTGAACATCGAGATCTGACATTTGACCTCTAGCTTGCACATTATCCCCTTCCTAGGGTTCGACTCGTGTATGAAGCTCACGCACAAAGGCCAGCGTCCCATGTGTGCACTGCAGACGTGAGAGAACTGCCGGCTTAATCATTCCAGAGAACGGGAAAGCGTCACCCAGGGCAAAATACCTACCTAGGTAGTCCATGCCTCTGCAGCTGAGCGTCCCCGGCAACCAGGAAGCGTGGTCGTTGCACAATGACGCGACATGGACCGGTCCAGGCCTACCAGGGGTAAGTCAAGGTGAAGAATTCGGTCTCGGTGAAGCATGCCCACTGAGCTTGCGTACACTACGCAGACTGACTGGCGTGCATTGACCGCCAGCTGGCGGCGTCTGCGCTTCCCCACACTTCGGGACCACACGTTCCTTGGCGTCCGTCCTGTCAAAGTGCAGGCGGTGGCAGCGAGTGGCGGTGCGTGTTGGGTCAGAATGACATCACCGGAGCTTTTGGTCCTGGCGCCATCATCTCGTCCATCGTCGTGGTTGCTCAGTGAGACAGGCGAGGAAGCTGCCGCAGCCCAGGGCTAGGTACTTCCCGCCGGGGCTATTCCGTCCCTAGAGACCAAGTTACACTGCCCAAGTCATGAAGAGAGCACCACGGAAAGGCCGATGCAATTTAGGAAGCTCGTAGCCGTCTATTAACACGAGTCGTGGGACACAATTCTGCACGAAAGCAGCATCAACAACACCAACATCAGAAAGCATAAGAATGGCATCTCGTCCCCCCGGTTTTCTCATCAAAGAGCAGGCCAGGCAATGGTTTCACCACCGGGCTCAAACTAACCTGCAACCTTAATGTTCAGCACTATGCAGGCGGCAATAGGGTACCTAGGTACGTACCGACGACCTAGAGCACGGAGGCGGGAGGCGGGAGCCCACCGACAGGGGGGGAAGCTACGTCATGCTGGAGGAGAAGGAGCTTCCTCGAGCTCCCTGAGTGGCCAGCTCAGGAGCTCCCGCATCGTCTTTTCAGCAGATCATCGTGGCATGTGGCCTGTCCCGGCTGGTGTCATAGCATTGAATTGACGTGACCAGCTTCACAGCTTCCTAAGCTTTGCTGTGTGCTGTCTGCCCTGGCTCTCAGATTGCCAAGTAAGGCAAGGTCCAGCACTAAGGTATACCTAGGCACCTACCTACCTAGGTGCCTACCAACCTACCTAGGTACCTAGTAGGCAGCGCCAAAGCTCCATCCGAAATTCGATCAGATCGAGGAAGGAGCACTTCACTTCGTCACCTCGCACACGCACGCCTAGAACTTCAGGTACCTATCTTTTACAAAGTACCTAGCTTGCCAGCTAGCCAGCTAACTAGATGCCTGAACGAAGGGAAGGCACTTTCCCTTTACTCATCTCGTCTCAGGCAGCTCTTGCTCTATCTCCCTCGCCTGATGAGGTACCTTTCTTAGGTACTCACGCAACACGTAGGCAAATGGCAGGAGCGAATACCTACCCCTCTAATAGTAATACCATAGGTAGAAGGCCGGCAGGTAGGCAGGTACCTGAGCATGGCAGGGAAAAGGAAAGGCAGGTGCGTGAGTACGTACAAACGGCCCAAATGCAGCCACAATTTCCCACAAACGGCGTACAGTGACGTGATGGATTCCTGACGTTAGACCGTGAATTCGATCATCCATCGGGGGCCGGGACTTCTCCCTGTCCACGTCGTCGACCCAGGCTCCTTCCCTTTCCTACCCAGGTTCTCACCGCGTCGAACAAAACAAAACCACCCCTTTTGGCACCTCTCCCCATTTTCCTCCCTACTACCCTATCTCACAATAACTTCGTCTCTTGTCGTTTCTCTCAACTTTCTTCCAGCAGATCTGTGATACCCCTCCCGCGCTTTCTGCAACTACGTCTTCGTTGGAAGCCTCGACTGCAGAACCATCATCGTCATGCGTTTCCTCTCTACCGTCCTTACGGCGGCTCTGGCTGCCCAGGGCGTCGTCGCCAGCTCCTGGTTCTCCAAGGCTGGTGAGTATCCTTGCCATTTCTCGTCTCGAATTTGACACACATGCTAACGATTTCGTCGCCAGCTTACAACAAGTGGCACGAGACGGAGCTCGAGCGCTGGCTCTCCGACCATGACATCCCCTACCCCACCCCGGCCGATCGCAAGGATCTCGAGAAGCTCATCGAGAACAACTGGAACGACTATGTCGTCAACCCGTACAACTCTTGGGATGCCGACAGTCTCCAGAAGTACCTGAAGGCCAAGGGCGTCGAGACGCAGGATGCCGCCAAGTCCAACAAGGACACCTTGGTCTCCCAGGTCCAGAGCTCGTGGTATGAGACTGGTGACCAGGCCCAGAACGCCTATCTCAGCGTCAAGGACTGGATTCTGGACACTTGGACCGAGAGCCAGCTCAAGGCCTTCTGTGACAAGCATGACATTCCTGGTGAGTTTGCCGTTGGCCCTTGGTGATACCTGCGAGCACCCCTCGCTGACATCATAGCAGTTCCCCAACCCCGCAAGCGTGACACCATTCTGTCCAAGGCTCGCTCCAGCTACGACACCATTGCCCAGAAGGTCGGCGAGACTGCTTCCTACCCCGGCAACTGGCTGTACGAGACTTGGTCTGGTACGTTTGGTATTCCTTGCACGCTATTGCTATTGCTGACACTTCGCAGAGTCTGATCTCAAGGAGTGGCTTGACACCCATGGCTTCCCTGCTCCCCAGGTCACCGGCGTAAGAAATGCTCCGTTTTACTTGGTCTTCTACTTTGCTAACCGTATATAGCGTGACAAGCTCATTGCTGCTGTGCGCCGCAACTCTCGCATTGCCTACCTCAAGGCCCAGGAGCAGGCTGCTAGCGCTACCGCCAGCGCCCAACAGGCCTACTCGACTCTCACCGACATGGTCATCGATGCCTGGAGTGACTCTCAGCTCAAGGAGTTTGCTGACAAGAACGGTATCCCTGGTAAGTACTAACGCAGAGGTTCTTGTCATTTCTCCGGCTAACAAGCGCCTTCCAGTTCCCCAGGGCACCAAGACCAACGAGCTCCGCGCTTTGATTCGCAAGCACCGTGCTGACTTCCTCAACGACAATGTCACCGGCAAGGCTGCGAGCGCCTTCGGTGCTGCTACCTCCAACGTCAACCAGGCTGCTTCTCAGGCTACTGACCGCGCCTCCCTCGCCGCCCAAGAGGCCTTCAACGAGGCTGTTGGCACTTGGTCTGAGAGCCGTCTCAAGGCTTACCTCGACGCTCGTGGAGTCCCCGTTCCCCAGGGCTCCAAGACCGACGAGCTTCGCGCGCTCGTTCGCAAGAACCAACACAAGGCCGCATCCGGTTGGACCGCCTGGACCTTTGATGACTTCTCCACTGAGAACCTCAAGAACTATCTCTCCTCCAGCAGCGATGCTACTGCCAAGAAGGCTGCCGAGAAGAAGGATGCTTCTCGTGACGAGCTCCTCAGTGCTGCCCAGTCGGCTTACAGCTCTGCTTCGTCCGCCGGCGGTGCTACTTACGCCTCTGTCACCAGCTACCTGACCCAGGCAACTGACTCTGTCAAGTCGAACGTCTTCGACTCGTGGAGCGAGAGCGACCTCAAGTCTTACCTCGACAGCTACGGTGTCAAGGTCCCCCAGGGCTCCACTGTCAATGAACTCCGCGCCTACGCCCGCAAGCAATACACCTACTTCAAGTACGGCACCTCGACTCCTTCCGGTACCTTCCTCGCTAAGGTCGAGGAGGGCGCCAAGGATGCGTGGAACTGGGTTACCAACCAGGTTGGCCTCGGTGCAGATGCCGCCAAGAAGAAGGCCGACGAGGGTAAGGAGAAGGTCAAGCAGGAGTTGTAAACACTCTACGTCTTTGACTAGGACCTATTATCATGGCGATTAAGATGCCGAAGATGACTTTTCAAAAGTCACATACTTACGAAGGATGACAAAAATTTGGGTTTTCCGGATTGCTTTTACGACAGCTTTGCACTTGGCTTTGGCATGGTTCGAGGGTGGCTGACCTTCAGGAGTCATGGGGAGGGTTATCGGACGTTCCGATAGCCCAACACTTATGGACCAGAACTGTACACTATCAATTAGGACGAAATGGCAGACGAAATAATTACCTACAGCCAGCATCATTTCCATATGCTAGACAATGATGTGTGTATGGACGGTGATGTGTGTAAATGCTTGCTCATGTGAAGATTGTTGAATTGTCCATCAGCTCATCAACCCTCGGTTGTCGTTGTGAACCACAGATCGTCTCCTCGACAAGGTCTTTTGGAAATCAGCGGTGACTTTTCCTATCTACCTATTTCCTGCAATAATCGCAACTCATTGTATCATTACGCAGAATGTTCATCTGTCCATCCGGAGAACCGTACAACGCCTACTCCCAGAATCCCCTCAAGGACGCTACCTCGACAGCACACCCCTCACGGTTCCACTCAGGCTGGGCTTGTTGTCGAAGACGACCTCGTAGATTCCCGTGTCATCTCCCGTGCCAGCCTCCAGCCAGCGTGCCAGCAGGTTGTTGCTCTCCTTCGGCTTGACGTTGTCGTCGCGCGTGCCGACCGTGATGTGGGCGATGTGGTTCATGCACTTCCACCGCTCGCTCGGGTCCACCAGGCGAACGACGATGGCCATGATGCGGTCGTCGAACACCACCTGGTGTTGTTAGTTTGGTTCTCTTCCTGGGATGCTGATCACTACTTACTCGCTCCATCTCGACGTCGCAGTTGCCCAGCGGGGGAATGCTAGTTGCGCCCTGGGCCTCGGCCTCCTTCTCCGCCTCCGCGTGGAGTGCCGTATACGACTGCCACTGCTCGGGGTTCTCCTTGAGGCTGGCGCGGTGCATCAGCGTGACGTGGAACTTGGGCTGCACGCGTCGCGTCTGGCAAAGCTGCTTGTAGAACCGGGAGAGGGGCATGCCGGCCTTGTTGAAGGCTCCGTCGAGAACGCCGCGGACCTCCTGCGCGGGGACATCCACCGACATGTACTCGAGGGGCTTCTTCTTCTGCTTCTTGGCCTGCTGCGGCTGGGGCTGCTTGCGGGGGGCGCGGTCGGGGATATTCTGTCTGAAATCAGGCTTGTACTCGATAAAGGCAGACTGCAGGGCCTGGTCGAGACGCTCGGCGGAAGGTAACTCGGGCACCAGATTCGGGTACATCTGATGCAGCTCTGTGATGATCTTCTCGAGGTTGACGCGGCTGCCGGCGAGGGGATCCAGCTGGATGACGTTATCGAATCCATTATCCGGGGGAGAGAAAGCCGAGATGGGCTCAAAACGGCTGATGAAGCCTTCCATGACACCGAGGAACTTCTCAGCATCGGTCGCGGCATGGATGGTCTGGTGGTTGTCGCCGCGCGCGAGGACGCGCTCCTGGGTAATGCGGCGGACCTCGTCTACGTTGTTGTCGTCGTGCTGGAAGTGAAGAGCGACGAGACGCGCCGTCTTATGCTGCACCTTGACGTCGGTGAGAAGCTGCTTGCGTTCGTGCTTCTGGGCGTTGTTACGGTCTGCGATGACGACGGCGTGGTCCTGGAGCTGATCTAGGACCATCTTCGTGAAACGCGGAGGACGACCCTTGCCGGAGATGTTGTCGTTCTGGACATGGCCCCACTGGAAGAGATGCGACAGGGCGACAGCAAGCGTCGTCTTACCGCAGCCGATGGTGGCGATGGGCACCAGGATAACGTCGCGGGTGACGTCGCCGTCGACGTGTGAAGGCTCCAGGAGCTCGAGGTTAGCGGCGTCAGAGCCCTTCATGTTCTTGAAGGCCAGGAAGTCATTGCGGAGGCCGATGATGCCGTGGTTCTGCTGGTAGAGCTGGCCGAGCTTAGGATCGGCCTGGAGGCGGCGGCGGGCGTAGAGCAGGTACTCCTCGGTGATCTTGACGTGCTTCTTGTACTTGGGCGGGCGGCCACCGATCATGGCCTTGGTGCACTCGCGCCACTGGCGGTACATGAGGTAGGGCTCCTCGAACTTGTACTTGAAGAACCAGTCACGGTAGGGGACCGATTCGGGCTTGTAGCTCTCCTTGCAACGAATGACAAAGCCCTCGACGTCCCGGCCACCGTGGGCGCCAGTCTCGGCCACCTCCTCCAGAAACTTCCGGACCTCGTTGATGTCGTCCATGACGATCAGGTCGACCTGCTTGAAGCCCCAGTCGTTGCCGAAGCTCTGAACCAACGCACTGGGGTAGGTGACGAACTCGGGCAGGTTCAGGTTGATGCCGTGGATGTACAGGCCGGCCTTGTCCGGGCCGTACTCGAGAATGTGCTCCTCGAAGGAGTCGTCGCAAAGCTCGGCCACGGCCGTGGCATTGCGATCCCGCAGCTCCTGTGCGAGGTCCTCCTTTGTCTTTCCAATGGCAGCCAACTGCTTCTCCAGCAGACGCTCGCCGGCCGTGGAGTGGCTGAGGTCGGCATCGGCACGGTCGCCCGTCGAGTGCTTGCTGCAGACCAGCAGCGTCCCATCCTCCAGGCCGGAGATGAAGATGATGCAGCCGTTCTCCTTCAGGGTAAGCTCGTAGGGGCCCTTTGTCCGCGTCAGGATGTTCTCCCACTTGGTCTCGTGCACCTCGCCGACGTTGAAGAACTTGTCGTAACCGCGGACGACAATCTCGGGCTCGTTGCGGCGGTTCTTCGTGGTGAAGAGGCCGCGGGCGTATGTGGGCAGGTCTCGCTTCTTGTAGTCCCACTCGGCCATCTTCCACGAGTCGACGGTGATGCCGTCCTGGGAGTTCTTGATCTCGAACGACGTCTTCTTGCAGCCGAAGCTAGTGGAGTTCTTGGGCTTGCCGCTCTTCTTCGCGCCGTCCAAGGCCCTGACCATGGCGGCAACCTGCTGGACGTCCTGGGAGACGTAGGGAGCCTTGGGCATCGCGGCCCCGGTGGTGGTAGCGGTCGACATGGCTGCAGAGAAGATGTGAGTGATATTGAGGGGAGATGGTCTATGTGCAAAGTAAAGTGCCCTGCGGGCGAAGAACATATGGGCGACGGCTGTATTTTATGTCGACCTTGTCCTCTGTCTTCGGAGACGAGCTGGGCGTGTTTCTTTGAGATGATCTCACTTGGACCTGCGTCTCAAAGAAAGGGAGGACGGTGTGACTTTTTGTAGAAAAGGAATAAAGCCGTTCGACGCTGGAAATAGCTACAACAGGCGGTACAAACAGGAGGTGAGTCACCTCTGTATCTGACTTTGGCTCAGCAGGAACGAGAGCGCTTCGATCCTTCCCAAGCACCTCAAGTGGATAGGGAAATGGCCTCAGTTGGTCAAGGTCCCCGTAGTGGCTTGAATCTGCAACTTAGTGCCTGAGTCCTCAGTAAAGCGGGCAAGGGGGTAAGGCAGTCACGCTGGTTGACTCGGTCCTGCCTGAGGTGAGACGAGATATTGCACACAAGTCCCGGAACGGAAGGCGCAGATGATGAATGGACTTGACTTGGAGGGGGTGTGCTGAATGAGCCGCAGGAAGTGGCGTGTGTGCCCTGGGAACAATGCCCCGATGTGCCCTGGGAAATGTGGTTTGGAGGGGCAAGGACCCTGGGGAGGTGAGACGGTGTGGTCTTTAGGGAAGGCGGTGAGGTCTTTTGGCGGGGTTCGTGGCTCTGATGCGTCACACCGGGAGCTCCCCGCATGGCAGAAAATTTCCCACAGGCGCTGAAAACACAGACACTTTTCGAGGGCTGCGCAAGTATTGGATTTTGGCCTCACTTCTACTAGCTGTGTACGCCCTCGAACGAACCATTCCGAAATCTGCATACCCGCTCCAAGCACCCTGCCAAATTATTTTCCGGGTCAACCGAACCGAAAAGTCGTCAAAGATGGGCCCCAACCCGTACCTCCTCGCCGCCGACAACCCCACGGCCCTCCTGGCCCTCCTCCGCGAGAACCCCGCCATCGCGTCGGGCCAGGACGAGCACGGCTACTCCCTCGTCCACGCCGCCGCGAGCTACAACCACCTCGAGCTGCTCCGCGCCCTGGTCCGCGAGTTCAACGTCGACGTCGACATCCGCGACGAGGACGAGGAGACGGCCCTCTTCGTCGTCGAGACGGTCGACGCCGCCAGGTGCCTGGTCGAGGAGCTCGGCGCCGACATCAACGCCAAGGGCGCCGAGGGCGTCTCCGCCAGCCAGAAGATCGAGGCCGAGGGCGACTACCCCGAGATCGCCGAGTACCTGAAGAGCGTCAAGTCGCACAGGACCGCCGACGCCGTCGTCGAGGCGCAGGCCGCCGGGTCTGGTGCCGAGACCGCCGCCCCGCCCATCGACCTCCCGCCCGTACCCGAGGGCCTCGGCGTGACCCTCGGCACCATGGACCAGGCCGACGAGGTCCCCGCCGAGATCGACCCCGAGTTCAAGCGCAGGATAGAGCAGCTGGCCGAGCGCGAGGACTTTCACACCGAAGAGGGCCAGGCCGAGCTGCGCCGGCTGGTCGAGGACGCCATCGCCGATCAGAGTCTGGCCGAAGAGCGCAACGTGCGTCAGAAGCAGGGTTAAGCCTTTTTTTTTTTTTTCAGTCAATTTACTACGTTTTGAGAGGTCTCTACTCGTCGCTCCGGATCTCCCAGAGGAGGTAATGGTCCGGCGACTCGGGCGGGCGGAGGAACGCGACCTCGCTGCTGTCGCCGGTCATGCCCTTGGCGAAGGAGGTGGCGCTCAGCGAGAACCAGGCTCGCGAGGGCAGGGCGGTGAGCGTGTTGATGAGGACGCCGCGCACCCAGCTGGAGGTGAAGAAGCCCTGCCAGGTGATCTTGCAGACCTTGGCGGAGTGCGGCGGCGCATCAAAGTCTCCTGGGATTCGGTAGCGGGATAGGTAGGGGTCGATGTTGTCGCCCGCCGCGACGCGCGGGCTCTGCAGGCGGACGAGGGACAGCCACTCGTACGTCTCGGTCGCGAAGTCCTCGAGGCCGGGCCTGTCGCCGTTCTCGACCACGTCGGCGGGGACCGCGAGCGGCGCCATCTTGACCTGGCAATCTGACACGACGTTTGGCTTCGCGGTGAATTTGGTCGGGAAGAACTGGTCCAGGGGGTCTGGCGAGGGCGCTGGGAATAATTTAGAAGAGCAGCCCCGCAGAGTAGTCGGAGGGACTCACTGGTAGTCGCAGCGTTACAAAACAGCCACGTCACGGGCGTGTTGAGAACATTCTTGCAGGCGTAGACGAGTCTGTCGAAGCCCTTTTTGCCGTGAAGCATTGACGGATCCCGCAGTTGGTAACTCACGACTGTGGCTGTCAGAGCGTGTTGCATGTAAAAGTGAGAGTAGTGATCGAGGGCTTACCCCATCTCGGCTTCAGCCCCCTCTTCCCCTTGACGCCGTGCGGCTTCCCGACCAGGCCGGCGCGCTCGTACGTCTCCCTGTCGAGGTACATGGTCAAGAGGCCCTCGCGCAGGGAAAAGACGGTGTCGGTGGTGGTCTTGCCCTCGGAGAGCATCAGGATGTTGCCTGCTCCGGTCAGTACACTTTCGCTCCGGAGGGGGTTCCCGTGAAGGTCTGACCTGTCTTGATGTACTCGTTAAAGAAAGCTCCGTCCAGGACCTGGCCGAGGGTCATGACGACCCGGTAGAAGGTCGGAGGGGCCATCTCCTTGACCAGCTTCTGGAGCACCAGCTCGTAGCACTCTTGGGGGAGGATTAGGTCAACCTGGATGACGAGGTTAGCTATCTCGCACATATTGAGAGTTATGTCTTTTCGAATTATGACACTTACCTTGTGGTTGTATCCCTGGCCCAAGATGGGCGCCCACGGCTTCCCCTTGGTCGGGAGCTGCCTGGGCTCGACGTGAGCCATCGTGCCGTAGCTGACGAAGCATCTCGGCGACTGGTAGACGCAGGGGGCGGTAAAAGAGAGCATTTTGGGAAATGTTTTCTCGTAAATACCAGAAGCAGTTCGGATTGGGTATTGTCGTTGATGTGCAGGTTCTGGATGAGAGAGCTCGCGAATCACAAAAACCACGAGAATTGCATCTGAAAGTTATGGCCACCCTGAGGGTGTACTTAAGCCATTTTGACCCACCTACTCTTAGTTTCTCTGCACCAATCAAACACTACAGTCGTTTGCATCGGCGGCGTCCAAAACCATAAGTGGGACTGCTGCTGACTACTGACTTTTGATGTGAAATCAAAAATCAACCGAATTTTTAGCTATTAATACCTTAGTGCGCAGGGTATGCGCTATTATAAAATTTATATTATTAGATGCGCTTAATTAAGGCGATTACAGTAATGTCTTTTTTATCTAGATGCACATACTACGCATTAAGTAATTCAAGTGTGAATAATTTAGTGATTTTAAGCTGCATTTTACTAACTTTTTCCAAAACCACTTACAGGGGGTTTCGTTATTTTCTGATTTTTTCTTAATTTTTTTCCCAAACCAGCTGAACCACTAAGTCAACAGTTAAAACCACCTTTACCCAAATATCTTTATGCGCAGAGTATGCGCGTAGATAAAAGTAGTACTATTGTAATTGCCTTAATTGGGCGCATTTAATAGTATAAATTTTATAATAGCGCATGCCCTATGCATTAAGGTATTAATGGCTGAATGTTTAGTTGATTTTACTACTGGGCATACGAAAACCACGTAGTTAGCAGCTGCCTGACTCATGGTTTTGGACGCCGCTGATGCAAATGACTGTATGACAACCCCCTGGGCGTGCGTCCACCCAAAAAGTCATCCACCGAGGGGTACGAAGTTACATGCCGTCTCTCACAGAATCTCAAGCCCACACAAGTCGCAAAGTCCCAGGACGAGTCAGCGATCAACAAGACAATTTTCAGCGTCTCCTACGAATAACACCACCATCTCTAGCATATAGACCTCGAAATCTGGACCATCTTATTGCGCCCGCCACAGTTAGTAACCCCCCGTTTTTAAATCCGAGAATACACCAACTAAGAGGTCGTAACAGGGCAGAGAGTCGCAAAAACGAGGGGCACTTTTTCACCCCGCGCTGGATTTTCCACTACTGCCCCTCCTTGGACCATTTTGGATCACCAAAAAAAGATAGAGAGACCACCAAGACGACTTGCACCATGGCGGCCGCGTTCGAGATCCAGTACCTCGTGCGCTTCTCGCAGGCCCACGAGTCGTTCCGCGTCCCCGAGCTGCAGGCCCTGGCCGACCTCGAGAAGATCGACATGAAGGTCGTCGAGTACAGCCCCGATGTGAGTCTGGCCTCTCTCATGAGATATGCGCTCAAGTGAGCCTCTTTTCATCCGCATTCACAATTCTCCTCTGAGTTCCTGGTTGTAGTCTGAATAATGGTCACTGGTATTCATCATGTTCTACTCTGCCTTGATTTTCTAGCTTCAATCCTCGTCAAACCTGGGATGAAAACACCCCGTTCAGCTGAATCTCCCATACACAATCTCACCTCGACTAACATCACCTCCAGTCTCCCTTCTGCATAATCACCCTCCCCTCCCCCTCCGACGCGCCCCGGCTCGTCGCCCGCTCCCTCCTGACGCAGTCCATCCACGAGCTCTGGGCCTCCGCGCCCTCCCACCCGCTCCTCCACGACGTCCTCCGCACCCGCATACCCCTCTTAGATCCGTCCTCCTCCCCCCTCTGGAGCCCCTCCTACGAGACGGCAACCTTCAAGTTCAACCTCGACTCCTACCAAAACTCCCGCCCCCACTCCGACTTCGTCGACTTAATCAACTCCTTCCGCTGGCTTCCCCTCCACGGCCCCATCCGCCTCAAGTCCCCGGACCTCGAGTTCACCATCCACGAGGACTGGGACCTCCACGGCGCCGCCCCGAAGCGCGTCTACCTCACCCGGCACCTCGCCAACGGCGCCCGCCACCTCAGCCTGGCCTACGACCTCAAGAAGCGGGGGTACATCAGCACGACCTCCATGGACAGCGAGCTCGCCCTCGTGACGGCCAACATCGCCCACGCCGCCCCCGGCAGGCTCTTCTACGACCCCTTCGTCGGCACGGGCAGCTTCCCCGTCGCGTGCGCGCACTTCGGCGCCCTGGGCTTCGGCAGCGACATCGACGGCCGCAGCATCCGCGGCGACGGCGGCAAGCGCAGCCTCAAGGGCAACTTCGCGCAGTACGGCCTGCAGGCCCTGGCGGGCGAGTTCTTCACCGCCGACCTGACCAACACCCCCGTGCGCCGGTCGCGCTGGCTGGACGGCATCGTCTGCGACCCGCCCTACGGCGTGCGGGAAGGGTTGCGGGTGCTGGGCTGCAGGGACCCGGAGAAGACGCCCTGGGTCGTCGAGGCCGGGCGCCAGAGGTATAAGCAGACGGACTTCATCGCCCCCAAGAAGCCGTACAGCTTCCTGGCCATGCTCGACGACATCCTCGGCTTCGCCGCCGACACGCTGGTCGACGGCGGCCGGCTGTCCTTCTGGATGCCCACGGCCAACGACGAGGACCAGGAGATCCCCGTGCCGACGCATCCCAGGCTCGACATCGTCGTCGTCTGCATACAACCGTTCAACAAGTGTAAGTTGCATCTGTCAACCCATTTGGAATCGTCCTGACATCTGCTTCCCACAGGGTCGCGGAGACTCATCACATACCGGCGTCTTCCCGAAAGCGAGGTCGACCCGGAGAAGCTGGCGGCATACAAACGCACATACCACGAAGGCACGACAGCAGATGAACTGAACCCCTTTCGACGGGGCTACTTCACCAAGTTTGAGAAGGAAGAAGCCTAGCAACAAGAAGAGGGGAAAAAAGAGAAGGAAAGAGAAAGAAAAAAACATGTACAGCAAAATACCCCCTTCCCGTCTTTGATGATGCCTTGCCTCTCTCCCTTCGTGCCTGGTTAAAAATAACATGATGATACTGTTCGCGCGCGTTGTCTCTTCTGTGTCGTTCGTAATTCCCCCGCCCGTCCTTGAATCATCTCTGCTCCGTCATACCCAAGGCATCGTCATTTGATATCATTCGCCCAATCGACCAACAGCATGCGGTTGAAAAAAATAAAAAAATAGGGTTTGGTGGAAAAAGAGCAAACTCCCGCGCCGGATGAGTGTATTTCCCCATTGGGAAACTTTGCGCTCGCGCCTCCTTTCCTCCGAGGTCATGAGCCTTCCGGGTCCGTATCCGCTAGGTGAGGTCGGACCTTTTCTTTTTATCTGAATTCCATGGCGCTGAAGCAGCCCCTATCCTCCACGTGCTTGAGCTCGAGCTGCTGAAACCTGAGGGGGGTGGGCGTTAGTAAAAGCAATTACGGCGGCGCAACAGACGAAAAGCCCGAGACCCCGATCGGGCTCCTTCACGGGGCCAGAAGAAAAAAAGGGTATCGTCGGCACACTTACTTTTCGCTCTTGGAGTGGAAGTAGATCCCACTCACTTCGCCCTTGACCTGGTTGAAGCAGATGTAGTAGAAGCCCTCGAAACTTGCGCCCGAGATGGTGCGCACGCGGTGATCGGGAACGAGGAAGTGTTCCTTCCACCTCATGAAGATGTTCTCGCGCTGCGCAACGTCGCGGATCACCACGGGGCCCTTGCGCGCTTGCTTCTGGAAAGGACGGAAGGCGTGGAACTTGGCCCAGTGGTTCAGGTCGATCTTGTCGGTGGCGCCCCAGCTTTCGTGATTCGTGTTGAAGCCGTACTTGGTGCCGATGATCTCGCCCTCGAAATATGTCGTCAACGTGGGGTGGTCCTCGGTGAGGCCTGCACAAGGTTTAGTAGCTGTCACACGTTACACGGCGAGCGGGGGAGCTAGCTGTCCGTACCTTGGATGCGTAGGTAGCCGCATAAGAATGACTCCCGCAGATCGACGTGCTTGATTTCGACCTGGACTTGGTAGACCTGTCTCTCGGATTGCTGTGTTCCGTGAAACTTGCTTCCCGGTCGCAAGAATGAGGATGGTGACGTTGGGATTATCTGTTTAGCAAGGTCGACTGGTTAGTGTACTGCAGTGATATCCCCGTCGCGACAAAGAAAGACATACCCTCATGTTGGAGTAGTCTGAGCCCATGGACGGCGTCATGAGCTCCTCTTCCCACACCTCATCGGCACCCAGTTCCACGCGCTTCGCGTCGTCGGGTCGTGTTGTCTGTGCTTGCCTAGTGTCGTGCCGCCTCGATCCATCGGCACGAGACGCTCGTAGCCTACTACCGGATTGTCCCTCCTCGTCGGATTCTGTGTGCTTGAACGACTCTACGTCAGCCGCGGGCGACGACTCGGCGGTCTCGCCCGACTGTGGCCTCGGCGACATGGTGGTGGAGCGGGACGACGAAACAGCGGATGTGGGCTCGTCGTCGATGATGACATCGGTATTGATGCCATCGGCCTGCGACAGTGGCGGGCTGACGGGGGCGGGCGAGGCGTCCTCGTCCATGGGGTCGTGGTGGGTGATTATATCGGCCGGGCCCTGGTCTGCATCGGCGGGTGGACGCCAACTGCGCTGTGGTGATCTTGAGCTGCTGTCTTCAGGACATGTCGAGAAGCTGTGCGATCGGGGGGAATGGGGGTCGGGAGGCGGGTTGGACGACGGGGTCGGCATGCTGGGCGGGCGAGAATCGAGTATGTCGATGTTCGCGAAGACCAGAGAGAGAGCTGCGACAGCGGCAGCGATAGCGGTGGACGTCAATGTCGGGCGATGGGGATTCGGTCGCGTCGACGGGGAACGCTGCGGCTTTACCGCCAGCAGGGGTCGAAGGGCTCCGCAATGATGACAGCAGGGGGGTCAAGTCGCGGAGGGAGCGAATAGCGTGTCGGTCGTGTGAGTCGGCTGTAGATGTTGGTCGCAGAAGATGCTCGGCGGCTCGACGTATGATCGTGGGTTGGCTCGAGGCGAAGAAAGACGTCGGTCGAGAGGATGAGAGGAGGCGATTCAGGCCAGTTGGAGTCGGTGAGGACGACCCCGAAGAGACAGAATCACAGGCTGCCAAGCGGGAGGAAGCGGTCGGGAGTGGACAAGGGCATTGGCCGGGACAATGCAAAACAGCGGCGCGGATGGGGAAGGTCGCAACGCAAGATCACGGCGTGCTTCGTCGAGATGATGTCGTCTGTCGGCGCGAGAATCGTGAATTAGAGTCGACAGGTATGGGAGCTTGTAGAGGGACGAAGCTTCCGGGGCTGTGGCAGAGTAGTAGAAATGCAACCGCGGTGGCAGATGTACGACTGATGTGGCAGAGGCGAAGTCGGGCAGAAGTATAACGAGCAACGAGATAAACTGCGTGCCGTTGTGGTAGGGGGGTAGATGGTAGGTAAGTAGGTAATAGTACTAGGAGAAGGTATAGGTACTGCGATAGGAGTGGAATGGGAGGGTTGCCCGCACAGCCAGCAAGACTCAGAGACAGTCAGTCTAGGTGCACTGCCTAGGTACAGGGTACCTATGTACTCCAAGTACTTGCGTATCTTTGGTGTTAGTGCAACTAGCTGAAGATGGCAGCAGCATCTATCAGCTAGACTTGGTTGAACGCAGCAACACCGGAGTATCAACCAAGGAACGGGAAATGGGACGGGGGACGAAGGGAAGGGAAAGGGAAGAGGGGTGGAATGGAACGGGGGAGACGGGGGGGACAGAGACTAGCTGGGATAAGACGGGATGGACGAAGCCGGTGATTGGGTCGGGTTTTCTGGGTGTATGAGTTGATTGTCGACCTGGAAGTACCTTCATTCGATACTTTGAGTCTAGGTATGGTCCTGTCTTCTTGAGACGGGCGATGAGTGAGCCTGGGTCAGTGAGCCGAGGTGACTCGGTGTCGATATTCTGAAGTGGTGGTTTGTTGAGAGAGTGAGAAGAGTTTGGTGGTGCAGTGCAACATGATCAAGTGAGATGTCACGATACTATTGCAATAGTCTACCCAGGTAATGAGAAGACTACGGATGCATACTCCGTACACTACAGCCATTTCCTCAGTGACACTGCAGCGCTGGTCGACAAGTCAGTCAATGCAATGCAGCCGATGGAGCCCGCGTCTCCTCCCCGGGCCCTGCGCAATCGTTAGGTACCGCTGGCCACGTTGGAAGGGTCTCCCCCGCCGGCAACGGCATGTTTTTTCCTGTCTTTTTTCTTCTCTCCTTATTTTCTCTGCTGGTTTGTCTATCTGTACGCATACTACCTAGGTATTACCATCATTTCTGCGCTGGCAGCCTGTGCTCTCGACCAGCCTGTGCCTTTTCGGTACCTAGCCCGCCACCAGATACTTCCCACATGGAAAAAGGAGGCTGTATCCAGCGTAGCGGCTGGTCTTTGGTGTCTTTAGCAAGTATTAGGTGGGTTTCCAGGGCTGAAAACGTCACGGGCGGCACTCGCTGGCCGCTCTAGCGGGTAAAAGTGGCAGCCACTTCAGCGCCTCCAGCCTCTTTCCTCCCGCCCGTGTACCGTCGTCTGATTCGCCATGACGCGCCAGCGCACCGTCACCAGCGAAGAAAGAATAAGAAGAAAAAAAAGACACTGGACATCCGTCGTGCCGAACACGAACGGTCGGCGCCTGTGGGCGTCGCTGCAGAAATTGCTTGTTCGGTTGCGTCTTCCTAGGCAAGTCGGACAGGCTTAGTAGGTCTGCTTCAGCTAACGGTCTCATCTGCTGCCAGCCCCCTAAAGGCTACAGCGGACCAGCTGCCATGCGTCGCACTCTTTCCAGGCGGTGCCGGCCTCCTCGGGCTGGCGGGGCAATCGCGGCCCCCGTTATTACAGGCGCTGTCCGCGGGAACGAGCTCCCCCCCCGCCGCCCCCTGAGTGACCTAAAATTCGGGACACGCCCCCTCAGCGAACCCCCCGACCCGGAATCCTTCAGTGACTCCAGTGACATGCAAACCGCCTGAGCACCAGCGGCATCATCATCAGGCGGACTCGTCGGCAGACGCAGCACAGACTGGGGCCAAACTCTGTGCTCTGCAGTCACATCCTGCATGAGCGTCCAAGCGCAGCAATCTGCCATGCGTTCCATGAGGACGAGGACACTGACAAGTTGACAAGTCGTCTTCGTCTTCCAGTTATCTCTGCTTGGGCAAGCCACATTCCATCGTGTCCACAGTGTTGTACATGCATCTGGAAAATGAACATTGCCGTCTAAGCCTCACTCACATGAAGGCGGTGCATGTGCAACACCATGCCTCCATCCTGTATGGCATGAGATCGCCTTGCTCCCCTGGCTCAACACGGAAACTCCCTACCTGACATCTGCAACTCTCGTATTTTGAATCTTTCCTTGACAGTCATCAGCACGTGTTCTAGTTACCGTGGAACAATCTCAGGATCACACAACCTCTCATTGCTTGCTGACAACTTACATGCCTTGTGGTACATCCTCATAGAGACATCGGCCCGTCGATCCCCTCCCCTTCGTTCCACGCCCATCCAAAGCGATCCGAACGCCCGGCACCGGCTTCCCTTCACCTCGAGCTTTCGGGTCTTCTTCATGCAACTAGAAGAGGCCGCACTCCCGCTGTGGATCTCGGGTCTCAGCCTCGACGTCGTGGCCCTTCCCTGCCATGCCCTCGCATCCAACACCGACTACAAAGTGCCCGACCTGTCCGGCCTGTCATGCTTAGCCCAATTGTGCCGTTACAAGACTGACTCGGTTTAAAGCCATTGCCTGAAGAGAAGAAAAACGTGACAGCTCGAGCCTCAATCGGCCCCCAGCATCCCAAGAACGAGGTGAAAAGTCCGGCTTAGCTTTTGCTCACCCGCTCGATCTGACAGCGGCCCGCATGTCAGTTCACCACCTCAGACCTTGCTTGATCCGACCTCACCTCCATCTGAGGCAGTTCCACCCCAACGTGCGCTTCGCCTCAGTCGTGAATCCGTGCATCAGTATAATCGCAGGCGTAAAAAAAATAACATACGTGTCGTCATTCCGGGTTATACTGCCGAATAATCGGCCATGCCCGTGTTGATCTACCTCGTCTAATCAGGGACGGCCAGATGTGCCCATCGATTTGCTCTCGCTTGTCCTTCCGTCCGTTCGCCTTGCGCTGCCTGTCGCGTCTGAGCTGGAGGGGCCCAAGACCTCCGTCATGCATCCTACCTGCAGCGTCATGCCTTGTCCTTTTCTGGAATAACTCGTCGGTGTTCTCCCGCTCTCCGCAGGTCCACGGCTTTGCATGCGGCTTTTCGTCATGTTCGTCTCGTAAACAGCGAGCCCCGCGCCCTCTTCTCTCTTTCTTCCCCCTCGCCGAACTGTTGGTCGGGGTCGCCAGCCCCGGGTATCTCCGGTTTTCCATTCTCTTTTCTTTTCGTAATCGTCGGGAGGCATCGTTTTCCTCGTCGTCGTTTAGATGGGCTTGATCTTGAAGTGCAGGGCGATCAGGCTGAAGACGAGCGCCTTCAGGTCCTGCACCAGGTAGTAAAACACTCGCAATCCTTCCGGGTCCGCCGACTCCGTCACGTCGACCAGCGAGCCGATCTTGGCCGTCTGTCCGAAACACCGCGTCAGCCTGGCGCGCCTGGTGCTACGGTGTCGTTGCCACCTACCTCGAAAGAAATGTGGTCATTGCCCAGCCGGATCTCGAGCTCCTGGCGACCGTCCTTGTTCTTCTGAGGCCACTTCGAGTCGTCTTCCCTTCAGAGCGTGTTAGTCGGTTCTCGACGAGCCTTCGACGCGAGGTTCCCGGGGACGCACTTCATGATCTCGCTCGTCTTGATGATGCGCTTGATCTCGTCGATGATGAGCGCGCTGACGCACACTTGACGCACGAGTTAGTCGCCGATTCACGCGCTATCATCGTTGTCGGGGTGGGTGCGCGTACTCTCTTTCCGGATCAGACTGTCATTTCGGTAGTTCGAGTTGTTGGCGTATCGTGCAACCGCGCTGCGTCCGTCTCCGACAACGCGGAAGTCAAACTCTGGAGCTCAGGGTCAGAATGACATCGACCGGAGGAGGCGCGTCGGCGGAGGGAGTCGTTACCAAGGAACTCATGGCCGAAGCGTCCCGAGTGACCGGAGCTGTCGCCAGTTAGCCGCGTTCGTAGTGCCGACGAGAAATGTTCCCACTACTGACTAGTATCGCATGTAAAACTGGTCGTTGGGGGCCGACATGGTGGGCGGCAGTTTGTCGACAAAGGCCAATGTTGGTCGGTGTCTATCGTGATTCCCTCGGAACGATGCAAGGCTGGGGAGCGAAGTGCAAGAAAAGCGGGATTGCCCCCGTACCGCTCTCAGCCCTGGCGGGGTCGGACATCATCGGTGGGCCGAGCTTCGACCAATGGCCAAGCTCTCTGGTCGGAGGCTCTTTCGAGGTCCCGCCGACGCCAGCCCGGCAGCTTAATCCGTTCCGGACTCAAGGGTCCACCGCGTCACGTGCTTCGCTTAGTGACACCTGTTCGGCGGACAGGCGCCAGGGACAGATATTCACGAAGGGGCCAGATCAGTGAGTGCAGTGTGCAGCGACAGCCCAGCCGTAGGTGCATCGGATCGGTGACCGCTTCAAAAAAAGACGACACATTTGGTGATTGCACGCGTCCCCCGGAGGTTTCGCGAGGAAGGGAATAATCTCAGCGTATAATTCTCTAGGTAGAGTCCCTTTCTTACCCGCTTTTGACCTCTTAATTCCTCTCTATCAAAACTACACTCTGTAGTCAGGTACCTGGAAGCTTAAGCTAACACGTATTCCCACCCGTCCCTTAGACCGTCCAATCCCAATCCCCACCGCCCAGCTTCGACACATCCCACTCGAATCGAACCCCCGACTCCCCAGTTCTAATCCCCCCTTGAACACGTCGTCACCCTCACCGCGCCGGCACCACGCCAGCATCACCACCAACCCGCCCGCCCACGATGGCCTCCTTTCTGGAAAATGCGTACAGCTTGGTGCACCAGGACAATGCTGCCGACGTGCCCTCCCTCTCCGACCTGCGCACGCAGCTCGAGAAGGGCACCGACGAGAGCAAGGTTGAGACCATGAAGCGCATCCTCACAATCATGCTCAACGGCGACCCCATGCCCCAATTGCTCATGCACATCATCCGCTTCGTCATGCCCTCGAAGCACAAGGCCCTGAAAAAGCTGCTCTACTTCTACTACGAGATCTGCCCGAAGCTTGACTCCAATGGCAAGCTGAAGCAAGAAATGATTCTGGTTTGGTTCGTTGCTTCCATCCCCCTTCAGCCTGCCTACCCTTTTTCCAGCCTCACGAGCTGCACGCCCACTGACACTCTGGCCTCAGCAACGGCATCAGAAACGATCTGCAGCACCCCAACGAGTACATCCGAGGAAACACCCTGCGCTTCCTCTGCAAGCTCAGAGAAGCCGAGCTGATCGAGCCTCTCCTTTCCTCCGCGAGACAGTGCCTCGAGCACCGACACGCCTACGTGCGCAAGAACGCCGTCTTCGCCGTCTCCTCCATCTACACACACAGCGCCTCCCTCATCCCCGACGCCCCCGAGCTGATCAGCACATTCCTCGAAGCCGAGAACGACCCGACATGCAAGCGCAATGCATTCGCCGCTCTTTCCTCCATCGACCACGAGAGGGCTCTGCTCTACCTGAGCACAGTATTCGACGGCATCCCCAACGCAGAGGAGCTGCTGCAGCTGGTGGAGCTCGAGTTCATCCGCAAGGATGCGATCCAGAACTCCCAGAACAAGGTAGGACAGACGTCGCTGGGAATTGGCGCACCGCTGACTTGAAGTAGGCGCGGTATCTCCGTCTCATTTTCGACCTCCTCGAAGCCAGCACCTCGACCGTTGTCTACGAAGCCGCCTCGTCATTAACCGCCCTCACCAACAACCCCGTCGCCGTCAAGGCCGCCGCCGCCAAGTTCATCGAGCTCAGCATCAAGGAGGCGGACAACAATGTCAAGCTCATCGTGCTCGACCGCGTGGACCAGCTCCGCAAGAAGAACGAGGGCATCCTGGACGACTTGGTCATGGAGATTCTGCGCGTCCTCTCGAGCCCCGACATCGACGTGCGCCGCAAGGCCCTGGGCATTGCCCTCGATATGGTCTCGAGCAAGAACGTCGAGGAGGTCGTTTTGCTGCTCAAGAAGGAACTGTCCAAGACCGTCGACCAGGAGTACGAGAAGAACACCGAGTACCGCCAGCTGCTCATCCACTCCATCCACCAGTGCGCCATCAAGTTCTCCGAGGTCGCCGCCAGCGTTGTCGACCTTCTCATGGACTTCATTGCCGACTTCAACAACACCTCGGCCGTCGATGTCATCAACTTCGTCAAGGAGGTTGTGGAGAAGTTCCCCAAACTGCGCAAGCCGATCGTCCAGAGGTTGGTTGCCACCTTGAGCGAGGTGCGCGCTGGCAAGGTCTACAGGGGCATCATGTGGATCATCGGCGAGTACTCCCTGGAGGAGCGCGACATCAGGGATGCGTGGAGGAGCATTCGTTCCAGCCTGGGCGAGATCCCCATCCTGGCATCGGAGCAACGGCTGCTTGACGGCGACGGCGAGGAGGAGAAGCAGGACCAGGTCAACGGCCACTCGAAGCCCTCGCAACCAACCGGCTCTCGCAAGGTCCTTGCCGACGGAACCTACGCCACCGAGACGGCTCTCACCAGCCAGGCCTCTGTCGCAGCCAAGCTTGAGGCTGTTAAGGCCGCCCAAAAGCCCCCTCTGCGCCAGCTCATTCTCGACGGCGACTACTACCTGGCCACGGTTCTCTCTGCCACTTTGGTCAAGCTTGTCATGCGCCACGCCGAGATTTCCAGCGAGTCCGCGAGAACGAACGCTCTTCGCGGTGAGGCGATGCTGATCATGATCTCCATCATCCGTGTCGGCCAGTCTCAGTTCGTCAAGGCGCCCATCGACGAGGACTCCGTTGACCGTGTCATGTCCTGTGTGCGGTCGCTGGCCGAGTTCACCAAGCACAAGGAGCTCGAGACCGTCTACCTCGACGACACCCGCAAGGCCTTCAGGGCCATGGTCCACGCCGAGGAGAAGAAGCGCGCCGCCAAGGAGGCGGTCGAGAAGGCCAAGACGGCCATCCAGGTCGACGACGTTGTTCAGATCCGCCAGCTCTCCAAGAAGAACGCCACGGACGGCCTGGACGAGATCGAGGTCGACCTCGAGAGGGCAACCGGCGGCGAGGCCACTGCCGAGGACCTCTCTTCTAAGCTCAGCCGTGTGGTCCAGCTTACCGGTTTCTCCGACCCTGTCTACGCCGAGGCCTACGTCAAGGTGCACCAGTTCGACATCGTCCTGGACGTCTTGTTGGTCAACCAGACCATGGAGACCCTGCAGAACCTCTCCGTCGAGTTCGCTACTCTGGGCGACCTCAAGGTCGTCGAGAGGCCGACGACGCAGAACCTGGGCCCTCACGACTTCCACAACGTCCAGTGCACCATCAAGGTGTCCTCTACGGACACCGGTGTCATCTTCGGCAACGTCGTGTACGACGGCGCGCACTCGACGGACACGAACGTTGTTATTCTCAACGACCTGCACGTCGACATCATGGACTACATCCAGCCCGCCACCTGCACGGAGACGCAGTTCCGCACCATGTGGACCGAGTTCGAGTGGGAGAACAAGGTCAACATCAACTCCAAGGCCAAGACGCTCCGCGACTTCCTGGAGCAGCTGATGGCCGCGACCAACATGAACTGCCTCACCCCCGAGGCCAGCATGAAGGGCGACTGCCAGTTCCTGAGCGCGAACCTGTACGCTCGCAGCGTATTCGGTGCGTATTTACCCGCGAATCCTCTCAGTATCAGATTGTTGCTAACACTTCCGCAGGCGAGGACGCTCTGGCCAACTTGAGCATCGAGAAGGAGGGCGAGGACGGACCCATCACCGGCTTTGTCAGAATAAGAAGCAGATCGCAAGGCCTGGCGCTGAGCCTGGGATCCCTCAAGGGGCTCAACAAGATCGGCTCGGCGGCATGAGCGGTCTGACGAGAAAGGGGGTGTGATGTTGTTGCTAAATACCGAGACCGCGGCGTCCGCCCCGATGATTCTGAAAGCCCACGGCTGCCCGCAGCCTCGCGGGGTGTAATGGGGAGGTCCACCGGTGGTCGGAGATCTAGGCGAAGCAAAAAGAGACGGAGACACGCGATCCCGGGAGGGGGCCGGCTGCTGCGCGGGCCGGTGTTGCTGACAGCGTCGAATGGAAACGAAATCGGGGGAGGGGGGGTCCTTGTCTGCGTTATCCCTCGGGGCTCCCCGCCCTCCGCCCCTGTCTTTGTGTGTGGTTAGAGTAAAAAGTGCAGCCCGGTCCAGGCGTCATGACTAGGTAGAAATGAGATGTTATTCATGTTCCAACGATACTTGTTGTGTGTACTCGTGGTGTTCTACTGTGATGTGAACTCGAGCCAGCCGTCTTGAGTTACAATGAGTACAATCCATGTTCCAGCTTCCCTTTTCAAGCAGGTGGTGGAAGGTCATGGTAGCCATGGATGGTGTGTTGTGTCTTCGACCGGAGAAGTGCTGACTGGATGTGTACAAAATAAAGTTGGGTCGATGTGGTATGTAACCAGATCTCTCTTAGGCAAACAAACAATCGCGACCCTCCCGAGGAGCAGCAGATAATTGAGAACTACAGGTACGACGCGAAGTACGGTGGTGGATTTCATAATCATTAGACACAAGAGACATGCAGTCGCTAATTAACGCCTGCTAATGGGCTGACGAGTAGGTAGGTACCCGGGTAAGATAGGGACCATACCTCCGTAGTTAGAAACAAAACATTTTGTTTCCTTCCCGCTAGGGAAAAAAAAAAAAAGAGGGAAAGAAGACACTTATTCCACCACAACGCCCCAGAGATTAAAATCGACAAAGCCAAACAGCAGTCGGACCGCAGTGGTGGGAAAAAACAACAGTGGGGGGGTATTATCCAGACTACAACATTAGAAAAAAGACAGGACTAGAGTGATTGAAAAGTGGATGGAATTCGGGCCGCCGTGTCCTCTGGTATACAGCCAGATGAGAGAGCTATCATCAAGCTTTCGTCGTGGGCTGCTGTGCATGTGGTCAATAAGGACCCAGGTCGTCGCTGTCGTCGTCATCGGAACCGGCTTGGACCGGGGCTAGACGGGGCGTTCCCCGGACCCCTCCGGCGACGGACTGGCGGAGGACCAGTTCTCTGGCGTCAGACAGCCAGGGGTTGGAGAAGATGTGCAGGTTGCGGTCTACGGGCATTTGCCCCGTGCGAGGATGCTATCGGTCGAAGACGAGGGCGTTCACCACGTAGCCCTGCATCCAGCCTTGCTCGACGAGGGTGAGGTTCTCCTTGAGGATCTTGCCCATGAAGGCGATCCGGACCTTTTTCGTGGAGGGGAGCTTTTTAAAATCACGTTAGCCTGTAGATCTCGGTTTGTCGTATTGGGATCGTTCCGACTTACCCCTGCCTCGTCCAGGATCTTGCGGGCGACGACCCTGACGCTGTCCGACTTGATGAAGCGCACGTTGACGTCCCGCGCCGTCTCGCTGAGACGGGCGAGCACGGTGAGATCGTCCCTGGCGTCGACGACGGCCTTGCCCTTCTCCTCCCTCCTCTTGACGTTGTCGTCCTCGTCGAGCTCCTCGGTGGTCTCGTCGCCGCCGGCCAGGTCGTCCTTAAGGTCCCTCGTCGACATCTCATCGGCGCCGCCTATCGTCGCATCGTCCTCGACGAGGTTCGTGGGGTCGGCGACAACCCACTCCGTAAGGGGGTAGTAGTTGCCCAGCTCGTCGTAGGCGCCCTGCGCCAGGTCGCCCGTGGGCAGGGTGATCTCGGCGGCGCTCAGGATGCCCTGGGCCGTGGCGAGCCCGTCGGTCCCGTCGTCGGCGGCGCCCTGGCTGGCAGGGTCCCAGAGGACCTGCAGGGCGGCGTGAAGCGACTGCCAGACCTCTGGGCGGCCGGTGACGCGGGTGTCGAAGAAATCGGTGCGCTCGCGGTCGAGGGCAGCCCGGGTCCAGGCGCGGCCCTTGGAGGTCCAGACGTGACGGCGGAGGGGCTTGTTGATGTGCTTGTCGAGGGGCATGCTGCTATGGCGACGGCCGGAGCGGCGACCGGAGGTCTGCGTCGTCGCGGTGGCGGGGAGGTCATCTCGGGCGCCCGGGGCGGAAGTCGTAGACTGGTTGATGGCGCGGGCCGAGCCCGTGTTGGTCGGGCCCGGGTAGGGCGATTCGGTGCCCTGTGGGCGAGAGATGCAGCAGCCCTACGACGGGTGTCAGCATGCCATGGCCGTGGAATGATGCTGCTGCTAATGCGCAAGCGAGCCGTTGCGCTTGGGCGGACGGAGTGTGTTCCGGGCTCCAGGTCAGGTCGGGAGAAGGGTACTTACCATTTTGGGAGGCTCGACAGAGAGGAATGAAGTTATGTATGGTCGGGGAGGGCTGGTGTTTAGCAAGCGGAGGCGATTCGTGCCATCGCCTGGGGTATGCCGATGTCGATGTTGCGCGCAACGGGCGGTGAAGGGTGAGTATGTAGTGATTGTATGTGCTGCTGGAGTAGACTCTTCTTTGTGTATTTACTGCTGCTGTTGCAAGGTATTGACTGCGAAAGAACAAGACTGGACTGAACTGGCCAAGGGAGGCAGAGGAGGTCTAGACCCTTGACGTGATGGACTTGTTGGTGCTTGTTGTTTGGTCGGCGGCAGGTGTGTGTTGGTGCTGCAGCTGCTGCAACGAGCGACGGGTGGTGAGGTGAGGAAGGCACGTGCCTGCCTCTGTATTGGACAGGAAGGAGGTGGAAAAAATGAAGCAGCAGCGAATGAAAAGAGACGATTTGGTGAGAGGGGAAGGAAGGAAGGTGATGTGAAGGTGAGGTGGTGAGGTAGGAGTAGGTCGCAGACGAGGTGGAGGTGGGCTGGTGACGGGAGTGACGAAGGAATGACTTTCCACTGGTCACTGCTCTGCTCTGCTCTGTGCTGAGTGCGACTACGCGCGGGAAGGAATTCAGTGGTGTGGATGGTAGCGGCCCTGCGGGCAGCCCGCCTCTCAGTGGTTGAGTGGGTGCAGTTTCCCCCGGAATGACATCTCGGCTAGCAGGGATGGTACGCTAAAGCAGGGCGAGACACCTGAAGTTGCTTGTTTTCACTGGGGCCGAGATCTGGACCTCGTGTTTTTGGTCCTTTTTTGTCAGTTCTTTTTTTTTTCAGGTCTCAATTCCACCGAGGTGAGGTGTTGCAGAAAGACATTCTCGCTTCTTAGCTTCTGTAGACTGTACGTAGTACGTACTACTCATAAATAGTAAATACCACTGCGAGACAATGAACAAAGGACAATGGATCCGGACAATGGCGCCGCCTAGACACTCACTCAGGCACAGCTCCAATTTCCTGTGAATTTTTTGATTTTTTTCCCCTTCATCATACCTATTTCGTTATCTGCCCTTCTTCAGGTCTCTCTTAGCTCTTGGTCACAAGTGTCTTGGCAGGGCCCCGGTACAGGGTGCACCCCGGACGCCATCAGCCTAGTCCGCCCAGTCCGCCCCTCCCTCTAGCGATTGAGGTGCCCCATTGACATAATCTTTAGCAGCCGAGGCTCCTGTAGAGGGTCGCAGAGGGTCGTAAGGTTGCTGAGCCACGATGGATGGCAAGGCGCCTGACACGAACAGACGGGCTCGCAACTTAGACCAGTGCCTGATCCCCTACGTTACACTGCGTAGATGGGCGAATGCATAGCTCAAAGACGCCGAAGAGTTCCAGGTGCTGAAAATTAATTTTCTCGCTGAGGCCGGCACTCGTCTCGACGTCGACGCGAACGGCCTTCGCCGCCGGTGCGTCTTGGGCATCCATCCGTCTGCCAGACTACCTTGCTCAATTGCGTCTTGATGCCCTCTCTCCTTCGCCAGCCTGACTAGTGTAGCGTACAATAGTTCGTCGGTCGACCTGCCTGGGAACGGATACCCGGTTTGGGCCTGTCTCGTATCGCCCATTCCACCCCCAATTGAGACGCCGTTGCCGAGATTCCATTACCCTTCTCGTTGCCACATGGGCCTCTTCTTAGTCATAGCATCTGCATCTCGCCTTGGTCAAGATCAGATCCAACGCTCTCTCAACAAAGCAGGGCCATATTGCCCGTCTACCTTTTTCCGCGGGTCAGTGCCGAATCTCCCGCGATCGCGGCGCGCCATTGACGCCACCGTCCGGACTTGCCCGGCGCCGGCTCGTCTGCGTAGCCGGGACATCCTCTCCTCTCGAGTCGTCCGGCCTGATCAGACGAACGCAATGCAGCGCCCAGGCGCAACCCAACTCCCGGAGGTCCAATTCGTGGCCCCATCAAAACCACGGCGCCTCCGTACCATGCCGTTCCGCTCCTGATCCCTCCAGATGTTCCCACTCGCTTGGATGGTTCCACCAGGGCTTGTCGATCGACGTTGATGACGTCGAAATGGTCTTTCGAGACACATCCCGGCGCGTTCAAGACTGCCTCCGCGTTGCATTGGACCAACCGAAACCTATCAAAGTGGTCCGGTATGGCTGCCAGACAAGCTGATGATAACCCCAGGTCGTCTCGAAACAATATGCATTCAGCGACCGACAATCACCACAGAAACCCGCGACAGTTCTTGCTGCCACACAAACACGGCACCATGTGGCCCTGCTTGCTCGCGTCCCTGGCGTCGTCGTCCTCCTCGGAGACGCCGTCAACATAATCGAACGTCAGCTCGTCGCCCCGCGTGATGTCCTTGAGCGCGAACATGGCAATGTCGTGGATGTGCTTGTCGGCGTGGTCGCCCACCCGCGCGAAGATGCGCAGGTTCGGGTCGCACGAGTGGTTGATGAACCGCGTCGGCCCGGACATGAACTCGCCGTCCACCTCGAGCGGCTGGCCCCGGAGCCGCGGGTCCGGGGAC
This sequence comes from Colletotrichum brevisporum, assembly GCA_030770045.1. Lineage (NCBI taxonomy): Eukaryota > Fungi > Ascomycota > Sordariomycetes > Glomerellales > Glomerellaceae > Colletotrichum > Colletotrichum brevisporum. The sequence goes on along the minus strand of JAUGSI010000001.1, from coordinate 7,438,776 downwards.
TCCGGGTGCGTGAACTTGTCCAGCGCGAACAGGTACACGTCCTTGCGCTGCGCCAGCCCCGAGGCGTCGCGCCGCCGCTGGGCCTCCTTCGGCGTGATGACCTCGCCGATGTACTTGTCCACGAACTGGCCCTTCTTAATGTCGACCAGGGATCGAACGCCTGCCGGACACGGTCAGCCTCTTGCACGTCGTTGCTCGCGCAGCACCGCGTCTCTCCTCTCTGGTTCTCACGCACCCCAGCCCCTGCTGTCCTCCGTCCGAAATATCTGCAGAGGCACCTTACGACCTCGCTCGACGACCCGGTTCGGGCAGCTCTGGCTGCATGCGCATCCTTCGTGGCACTCGTAGATCGGTCGCTTCGATTTCGAGAGGTACTTGGACCTCAGCAGCCCGGCCTTGGAGCCGTGCATGTGGTACATGTAGACCTTCTTCCGCTCCGCCGCGTCCTCGACGTCCGAGGCGTCGTCCTGCTCCTGCAGGCACAGGCACCCGCGGTACTGGCACTCCTCGGCGTCGACGCACTCGCAGCCGCTGCGGAAACTATCCTCGGCGGCCTGCACGCCGGTCCCGAGCTGGGACTCCTGCAGGAAGCGGAAGGTCGAGGGCAGGACGGCGTCGTCCACCTCGTTGACGATCGTGATGGGGCATTCTTTGTTGTTCGGGAACCGGCGGATCTGGCACCATTGGCAGTTGTCCTTTTCTCGTTCGAGAGCCTGTAGCAAACGTAGGTTAGCTGGTGTCTTCTCTCTGTCTCGTACGTTAGGGATAGAATTGGGCAGTACTCTGATCGAGGCCTTGGTGCCGGTGGGCTCTCGCGCGCCATGATTGAAGAAGTGGTGCCTCGTAGCTTCCTCCATGTTGCCAGGGTACCCGTCGGCTCAATGGCGGTGTAGGAAGCAAGAAACAATGAAGGGATCCGCAGCCGAAGAGAAGAAGTTCCGGTTCGTTGCTGTCTCAAGGCGTCCAAATCTTGGACTCGAGGGGTATGCGACACGAATACCTAGGTAGGTATCCTCTGTATCCAGGTACCTAGGCAATTAACCTGTTGAACCACTTTACGCGACGCGTCGAGGTGAGCTGTTGGATGACTAATCCTCTCCACAAGTGGGGTCAATCTGTACCTCGGTACCTGCACCTCATACAGTGTACGCTGCACCGACGCTCACCGGGAGACGAAGTCACTCTTCCTCTTTGCATACTCCATCACGGATTGCAGGTAAGTTGCAGACGATTGCGGTCAAGATTTCCAGACTTTGGATTACACAGATTGCATCTGACTAATTATTGTCTCACAGAACCATGTACGATTCCTAGTTCTTGGGCCTGGTCTTGCACTGGGGCTTGAACGTCGATCCCAGCTCGCCCCATCTGATGTTGCTGAACGTCACGACCGGGTTCGGCTCGACCTTGACGATGTTGGAGGGGAAACCCTCAGTCTCATCGCAGGGACCAGCCTCGGGGGCCCCGTCGAGCCACCTCATGGCGCCGCCCTCGTCCCACCAGATGCTGAAGGCAAGCACCATGCCGCGGTCGAACGAGTCGCCCATCTCGCGGTGCGCGCCCAGCTCCGTGAACCGCCTCGAGCCCGTGGCCGCGCAGAACTCATCGTTGAGGTAGTTGACCTGCGGCAGGTCCGGGTTGTTGACCACCTCGCTGCGGATCAGACGCCCGTCCTGCATGTGCATCCGGTGGATCTCGCTCAGCACGCCCGCCTCGTTGGCCAAGAACTGCGTGATGACGGTGAAGGGCTTGGTCGTGTCGACGTTGAATTCGGGACCGCGTCCGTACTCGTGGGGGTTGTTGTTCCTTTGGTTCACTATGTCAGCCTCCGACACGGCTTCTTGGGTCTCGTGGGAGACAGTGCTCACCTGTACGGGTTCCAGGCGCAGCCGTTCTTGTCGCACACGCCCTCGAAGGCGCAGTCCTCGCCCTCGCAGAGGTAGACGCCCGTCTGGTTGCACGGGTGAGGCGCAACGTGGGTGGCGCGGGAGTTGGCCTCCCAGATGTCCTGAGCCGGTTAGTAGCCATCCACAATCTTGCTTACGATTCAGCAACTTACCATCTCGTTGCAGCAGCTGCCGTAGCCCTCAAGGTTGGCCACGCCGTTGATGAACGGCGTCGTGTAGCACTGCGCATCGCAGTACCCGGTGCCGTGCCTCGCGCCAGAGCTGAGCTCGTTGAGGCTCTGGCCGCCGTCGGCGTACATCTCGGACAGGTACAGGGCGCTGTTCATGCCGCACGGCAGACGGGTCATGTCGACATCGAAGGTGAACTCCATGCCGGTCAGGTGCATCATCTCGTACCGCTCTTTGGACGGCTCGAGCAGGTAGACTCGCGGAGAGACGAGGGCGCCGTTCCGGAGCTGATACAGGGTCATGGCGTCGCCGTCGGTGTGGACGCCGACGCGGCTGTAGTCATCGAGGCCCTCTTGGACGCAGTTCTCGTGGCAGGCCTCGACGGTCGGGCACGCCGTCTCGTTAGGCGCGCTGCCCCAGGAGCCGCAGCCGGCGCCGTTGGCCTCCTGGTAGACGGGGTGGGCGAGGGAGTCGAGCACGATAAAGTTGTTCACCTCGCTGCAGCCTCCGGCCTTGGTGCAGCGATAGGTCTTAAGGGACGGGTGGTTCTCCTCGGGCCCGACGATGCGCTGGGCGGAAGCCAGGCCGAGGGCGAGGGCAGCCAAGCCCAGGGTCGAAAGGGGAGCCATGCTGAGGCTTTGCCGTGAAAGAGAGCGGCCGGATACACAAAGATCAAGGGGAGAGCAGCGGTAGCACCTGGAGAGGGAGCGTCACATCACGGCGATGGCGTGCGAGGGACGGCTTCATATATCTCCAACTCGACGGCTGGCCACCCGAGGGGGAACGATCTCACGGTTCTCCATCCTCCCTCTTCTTCCGACATGTTTACTTTTTTCCGGTAACCCAAGGTCTTCGAGCTCTACAATCTGTCTACACCAGGCCGGGGTCTTCCTGTGAAGGCCATGTAACTTCCGTCCCATTGCGATAGAAGGAACCTCACGCTCCGAAGTCCATGTCGGGTTTACCAGCCGTGGTGGCAAGGGGTCTGGCAGATGGTGCGGAGTGCGAGGAGACATGGCAGATGAAAGGTACGCGAGGACACTCTAACTAGAACCGACAGGGCTTGCGTCGGCAGAGGGGAAGCGGACGGCAGAGAAACTCAAGCAGACGATGGGAACACAGAAGCAATTATCGTGGGCCGCTCGTTGGCCTCGACGGTCCAGCGGGCCAGGAACCGCGTTGTGGGAGATCTTGGCGGCGAGGTCCAATGCAACACTGCCACTCGACCATCACAATTCTCTTTGCAAAAGCACCTGCATCGGCCAGCTAGTGTAGCTGGCGCAATCCGCCAGTCAGCTTGCCGGGACGCGCAGATGGCAACCACTACACATTAACCGACCTCGCGTGTTCCTGGCAGACGCGAACAGCCATCTAGGCTTGCAGTTCTGCCCTTTTGACATTTGGAGAGAGGCATTTTGGTGTGTGTGGCGGAAGTTGGAGACATAGGGAGCGGGGGAGAGGGATGGCTGAACGATGAATGGCACAGCGGCTGTTGTGTGGCATCCCGGTCCAGTTTCCCCAGTTCTCCGCATGAAGCTATTGCAGGGGCATTGCAGAGAGACGACCAGGGGCTGGGATGGATCATGGAGGGAGGTTATCCGATCCATCATCACCCGTGGGACCATGGGCCGCTAGCAATGGCGGGAGATTTATTGCCAATTGACATTTTGTGCATCTGCTGATGGATGCGAGAAAGGAGCAGCGTCTCCGGGGGCTGGATATTGGGATGAGCATCACCCACTTCGTGCTCCTCAATAATTCGATCCATTCAATCTTAACTCGTCGCATCCATCCGGGCCGTACTAATATCTGGTGGGCGTGGATACTTAATTAAACACCCCTTCACTATTACTACTACTACAACGCGACACGAAATGATGTGCACCCAGCATAGGTATGTATCCATCATTATTGTCCCCGTAAGGCTGGGTCTCTCAACCTTGATGATCAGTTGTGAGGCTCTTTCTCTCGACCGATCGCCCAAAAGCATCGCCAAAGAGGCAAAAGATCTCTCAACTCAGTAGATCCCCCAAGGCCTCGAACCTGGCCGGCAGCCCTACCGACGGAGAAACTCGGTGCAATCTCCGGTCCAAACTAGCACCCTGAATCCTGGCATTTCAGTCTCGGTCTGCAACATTTCAATATTCCTCAATTTTCCCGCCTTTGCCCGGCTGGGCGCCAGTGGTGTCGGCGGCAGCACAGAACACCTGACTCTCGCAGCTCCTCACAATCTCAGTCCGTCGTTGACTGCCCATTGCGTGGCTCCAAGATGAAAGGGGGAACAGTAGCAGCTCCTACACGTTGACACGAGCAAAAGAGGAAGTAGTATGCGCCCAACCTGCATCGAGGCTTGATTGACTGCATCTTGCACATCTCTCTGCAAGGCACACACACAATGCTCCCCCTCATCTCTCATCTGCTTCTCTCTCAAAAACCCCCCCTGTCTACCTCGCATCCGTTGATTCCCCATGCGGCATCTCGTTCCGCACATCACCCTTTCGGACCTGGCTCGCCTGGACCCGACGAGCCGGACACCGTCTCGACCGTTCCCGCGCGCGGATTCCTCGGGATGATCACTCCTCCCCACGTCAGGGGCAAGGTACTACTCTTAACTTACACTGGCATCCGTGATGTCCGACGTCAGGAACGGGAATGGCTTTTTTTTTTTTGAGTTTTGGGCTGAGACGAACCCGTCGACATAAGGTTTGCGAGGGGTTGTCAATCCCCGGCGTTAGTCGGTGATTGAGGCCGCTGATGCGCATCTTCGGAGTTTCACGATGGCTTCGCGTCGCCGATCCGGGTCGCATCGTCACGTAGTATGATTCACGCTGAGAAGACGGGAGATCCTCGAGGTTTGCTCATATAATCATTTCATTATTTTCCGCTAGTCATTAGAAGCACAGAGCAGTCCAGCCCCGGACTTACACCCCGCCTCACTCCCAGTTGCTCTTGATAACATCCACAATAACGCCGTGGTCCTCGTCCTGCTTCAGCCCGCTCACGACGACCACAGCAACGACGCCCTCGACGCCCGCGACGCGGATCGGCACGCCGCCGCCGTGGATGGCGTACCGGCCCGCCTGCTCGGCGCCCATGCAGAACAGCGACGCGAACCTGGCCTCGTCGCCGGCGAACTTGTTGTGCAGCAGCCAGGTGCTGGCGCCCCAGCGCAGCACGCTCGCGCGCTTGCGCTGCACCCACGTCTCGTTGTCCGGCAGCGAGCCGGAGCCGACGGCGGTCTGGAAGAGGATCTGGTTGGAGTTGGCGAGGGCGATGGACACGACGGTCGGCTTGCCCGCGCGCGCGAAGGGCAGGAGGCGCGCGTGGAGGAGGTGGCCGAGCTCGAAGGCGTCCTCGGCGGTGAAGGCGGAGAGGGTGAAGGAGTCGCCGTCCTTCTTCAGTTCTTCGACCTGGTCAAAGTGTTAGATGAGGCAAGAATGCGAGTTTACTTTTCATGATTCGTCGGCGAAGGTGGAGGTATCGATGCATCCAAGATACCACAACTGCTATGGGACGTCTAATGAGACTTACATCAGCGGTCGGCTTGGGAATCGGGACCGGAGCGGCGTCGGCGTTACGGACGGCCTCAAGGGACTTTTCCAGGCCGTAGCCGGCGGGGTGGCGACGGGTATAGACTTTTTGGGACATTGTTGTCGGCGTCGGCTGCGGTGGCTGTGGGTTGCTTTGTGCTCTGAGGGTGAACGAGCTGAACTCGAGGCTATTCCGTTGCGTCTCGGGCGAAGAAGAGCTGGCGATTGAGATGGATGGCGAGGGCGAAGAAGAGTCGTCTCGCAGCTGGATGCGTTTCCCATTAATATCCTCCTCGTAAAATGGACAAAATTCCCAAGAGGCATTTCCCCCTCTCTCTCCTCACCTCCACCATGGACGATTTTGTGGACTCGACTCCCCTCCGAACTCTTGCAATTACCCCATCGGGAAATAGGAACAAACGTACCGAGTCGGGGATCTCGTTCGTGATAGGCTGCAGCGCGGGCTGCGCGATCGATGGTGCAGCAGCATGTGGCGATGCCGCCGCCACCGCCGCCGGCGCCGGCTCCGTCACCATGGAAGGCGTAGCGGCCGCGTTGTTAATACTCCCCGCGAGACTGCTACTCGGCCGCGCGACGGAATTCCGCTTCGGCGTCTTCTGGTACCGGTAGAGCCCCCATTCCCTCAGCCGCCGCTGGAACGTCTTGCTGTTGACGTGGATGCCCTTCGCGCCGAGGGCCTTGGTCATGCTCTCGACCGTCTCGCGCCGGTTGAAGGCCTCGATGATCTCATCCTTGTAGGGGTCCAGGTCGAACCGCGGGCGACCCGGAGGCATGATGGTTTCGGCCGTTTCTATTTGTGTGACTAATGTTCCGCCCCGAGTCGCCGGAACATCGATCTCGGGCTTTGTAGATTGAAATGGTCAAAAACGAGTGCAGAGGATGGACGATTTTGCTGCGCGCGTGTGGAGAATTTTGAGAACGTCGACACAGTGACGCGCAGCGCTGAATCGGACAAATTTCTGGCGGGAGGGCCCCACATGCTCCGATACTCCCCGGCAACCCCACACCACGTCGCGGCACCTCGCTCCAAGGGCGGAAAACACCGAGCCTGAGTCTTGGCAATTCTTAGATATTCTTTGCCTTTGAGGGAGGTCGTTGTTCCGGACGCACGGCCGTAGTCAAGACCCAAGAGTTGAGCTCCGGTGAAACGAATTGGTTGAACCATCGCTTTGTTATGTGACAACAGCCTTCAGTTGCCAATGGCTTTCATTCAATACGTTGCACATGTAATGACATGCTCTCCTGACATAGAGAAAAGCCCTCAGTGGTAGTTGAAGCTTGGTTTCGGTTGAAGCAAATAAAGTCTCTGTTACTAGCGTTGACAACGAGACGACTGTTTTCTCTTTTACCTTGCCCTCTCTCCTTCTTAATTTCTCTACCTACTTCCATCAACTACAAGCAACGCCATCAAGCCTCATTCAACCCTGAGGGACTCAAGGATCAGGTTCAAATCAGTCATCGTACGCTGTACCCCTAGTATAGAACTATCTGAAAACGTTCGACAAGTTTCTTCTACTGTCGGACGTTGACAGATTTGAGCTTCGAGTCAAAGCAATGAGTCTTTGAGGGAGGACAGCTCCGTCCCCACGCAATATCTCGATTTTTAAGATGTTACTTCATCATGTCCCTGGATCAGACAGCTATCCAAGAGGATACAGACAATAAAACACATAGAATAGAGAGATTGAAACTAGAGAGATGGGCTGCGAAGCATGCACACGGCAATCACAAATGCTCCCAAGCTCTTCAGTGACACCTTGTAGGAGACATTTGCCGACTGAAGATACGGGTATGATTAGCTCCAGTCAGTATCCTTAAGCGTTCCTACTCTCGGCTTTCGGCGAGATATGCCTTGGAGACATTGGGTTACCGGTGTAGCCCAACGCCTTGGCCCCATTTTGAGGCTCGTTGAGCCGCATGGCCGCTTCGTAGCCAATTATCGTGACTTCAACTCCCTACCGGCGGAGTCGGAGATCCCAGATGGTCGGCCCGAGGCGACGGGCTTTGCGAATACGGCAGAGATCGTTCCTCATATCAAATAATTCCCCGAAACGGAATTCTACTGCGGGTTCTCTGTGTAGTCTGGTGACCGCAAAATCGATAGACTTGAGCTGATCTTGGGTCTAGATGCTGGCTGTCAACCTCGGTTCTTCACGAGATCCACCCGCTGTCTTGATGCCTAGAGCAGTTCAATTGTGGACCGCGACTACCAGAAAACGAAATGACGATCGGCTAATCGGTGCGGCTACACTAACCACTAGGTAGCCAGCATGACAATTCGAACTTTTCGATTTGCCTCGCGCCCGTAACGTCAAATTTATCCTAGGCGGCAATTCCTAGGCGGTAATTCCTGAAGACGAGAGCCGCAATCAGTCGTGACGGGGCAAAAGCGCTACATGCGGACTGGCCCAGCCAATGCTTTCCGGGGTCAACCCACGTGCTGGGTAATAGTTGAGGCTCTTAAGGGACCAGCCCAAGCGAGTCGACCGCTTGTGCTCGAACCACGGATGGCATAAACCAAATCAACGGCGATTACTCCGGGGCCGATGAGGCCGACTTCAATCTACGACCAACGAGGAACACGCTGCGTTGCTCTTAGGTTGTGCTTGCACAGAGTCAGCCCGCCACATGCCGCAACTATGCAGTGACCAGTCTATCCGGAACGGCAGCAAGAGGGATGGCCCAGGCTGTCTCAGAGCAAGACCGGATGAACCAATGATGTTTGTTCGTGGTCTATGCTCACGGGAGTTGAAAAGGACAACTCAAAATGGTTGCAAACGCAACCCGCACAGCCCGGCAACTCCCACAACACCCTGGCAACGCAACTTGACCACAATTGCGGGCCCAGACCAACAACTCAACATCGAGGTCCATCTCGGACAACGGCCGGTTGGCCCAATGGCAAGGCGTCTGACTACGAATCAGGAGATTCTGGGTTCGACCCCCAGGCTGGTCAAACTAATCTTTTGGCTGTGTGAAAGCAGCGTCTTTTTGTGCTTTACGGCATGGTGATGCTTAGGGCACAGATTTTTTCACTGTGGAAACAGGGAATAACCCCACATGAACCGTCTTTTGCTTGGCAGTGGGCTCCGCGGAGCACGGTTCGTTGGCTGCCTTTTTCCCTAAGACTCTCGGCGGAAAGCTTGCGTTCACCGTATCGGCGTAGTATCGCAGGGAACGTAACGGCGGGAGTTGAGGCCGAATGGAAGGTCGGCAGAGCCAAACGGCAGACGCGTGTGATCTTGAACACAACCTCATTATGTGTTCGCGTCATCGCCGTCCTACGCGCCGCCGTACCACGTGCGTCACTTAACTTGCTCAGGGACTCATTCACGTCACGGTCGAACGAGTATCCGTGACTTGTGCAGAAAGCGAGACCGAAGGCACTTTACAGGTTTACCTATCAGTGATCGTGATAATAAGGATCTGGGGAACAGACGTCTCGGGGGCCAAGGAATACTGCCATCCCGTCGGCACCACCGCTCCGTCGGCGACCGTGACGGCCGGCAACACCGCGGTACCCCTGGTCGGCGGTCTCGGCTTGTGGGAGCAACGGCTTGGCTGATGGCCTGCTGCTGCCAGCGCACAACCTTCTCCAGCAACTGTCAGGTCGCCCGTCCCAGGGATGTCTTTGACGGTCTCCGGGATTGCGGCAGGGGCTTTCTGTTGCTCTCTGGCTTGGAAGTTGGCCGCCCCCTCCTCGGCAGAGACCTCGGGGGGTTTTTACGACCGTCGGTCACGTATTGGGCCGTGGGTCGCGAGACGAGCGCCGTGGAGTCGTGGGGGAGATAGTCTTGGAAGAGAGGCCGTGTCGTGAGGCACTGCCAGCACTGCCAGCACTGCCGCTTTTGCCCCTGGGCAGTTGACGACGAAGGATCACGACACGGCTTGGGCAGACTGTGCCACGAAGACTTCTCGAACAACCAACAACTAACGAGACGGCAATACGCCGGACATGGACAATATCGAGAAGGCCGAAGATGTTGGCCGCGATTATGAAGGCAATGGGACGGCACAAGGCACAAACGGCACAGCTTCAATATAAGCCAGACGATCAGCAACCCAGCGCATAAAGCAAAATCAAACTCTAATGATTCTCTCTCGGCAAGTGGAACCACTCTGTGCCCTCTGATCCTGGGCAATAACCAATCTCTCAGCGGTGCCTGACTCGTATTTGGACCGGGGTGCTGGTTTCAACCAGGTCCCAGGGATCATGCAGAGCCCCACACGTAATTGAGGAATTCCCCTGGCTAGCGGCGGAGAAGATAGAGAGCCTCTGAGGGAGATTCGATCACGACAGACGTCAACGACCGACGGGGGGTGGAGGGGAACGCGGATGGAGGGACGAGCCAGGTTGCTCCCTCCGACCACTGGGTCCAGAAAGTGCCCCTAATCCCGCCGTGGCCGAGTCTCCGGGTCCTCTCCCATTCTGTAGAGTGAAGGTTCGACGAACTGGAGGTCCCGAGCCCCAAGACTCTATGTCGTTTGATCAGTAACCTGGGCCGAACCCGTGCCGTCCATCTCCCATCCATATCCCAGCCAGGCGAACCCGCGCGCTCACAGTGAGACGGAAACCCGTTGGTCCCTTTCCCTATTCCTTCTTTCCGACCCCATCCTGTCGTGCTGCTCTCTTGCCCGCCCCTCCTCGTCCTCCACATTTACCTACCTAAAACTCTTTCTCTTTCGTCCCATAGTTGACCGGTCTACCCGTCCCTCAAACCGCCCACTGCGCTCCGGTGAACGAACGATTGAACGTCTGAAGTAAACCGCTCGAGAGAAGAAACGAAGAAAGAAGAGAGGGAAAGTCCAATGTTGACGAGAAAGGTAACCTTGGGGTTGTCTACATCGTCATTTTGCTAGGCAAGAAGCAAGGACCAATACGAAAAACAACAAAACACCTCGAAATACGTTCGACGCGAGCGAGCGTCGAACAGAGCAAGAAACCGCCGAAAATGTCCCCGAGACGCCGGAACCGAGCCCTCGAGCCGTCGTCGCTCCTCATCGCGTACCTCGCGTCCGCCGCCAACGCCTTCACGAATGACTTCTCAGCCTACCCATCGGCGGCGCGGCCGTGCCTCAACTCAGCGGCCGCGTCGTCCCAATGCTCCGGCACGACGGTGACAGAGATAAACCACTGCCTCTGCGGGAACGGGGGCAATTTCGTGCTCACGACGGCGGCGTGCGTGAAGCGGACGGCCAAGGACGAGCTGGACGACGTGTACGAGATGATGCTGACGTCCTGCACCGACTCGAAGACGCCGCTGGGCATCTCGCAGGCCCAATTCCTCGACGCCGATGATGATGACGACGACGACAAGAGCACGACGAGCAGCATCGCCGCCCCCACCTCGTCTGCGAGCACGACCTTTGCGACTTCTCTCACGACGCCGACAAGCGGGCCGGTCTCGACAACGTCGTTCGTGCCGCTGACGACGTACAAGAGCGTGGCGAACGGCGTGACGGTAACAGTGACGCGAGGGATCGAGATGGTCCCGACGGGGACGAACGTCGGCAAGGACAGCAGCAGCGCAGCCCCGGACGCCAGCCAGGATGATGGGAACACCGAGGGCAACGGGCTCTCCCCCAAGCTCGCGGCTGGAATCGTCGCGGGAATGGCCTTCCTGGTCGCCGGGCTCGCGTTCCTGTGCTACCGCAAGAGGAAGCAGCGCAAGGAGAGGGCGGCGGGCGCCGGGGCGGGCGGCAAGTTCGCGGCGCTGTCGAGCGCGACGAGCCTCACGACGATGAACTCGCCGCCTCCGCAGGGAGCGGCCCCGACGCACTACGGCGGCGCAGCGGGCGAGGGCGCGATGCAGATGGCTGCTGGCGCAGCAGCGGGCGCCGCGGGTGCCGCGCATTGGAACCAGCAGCAGCAGCAACAACAACAACACCAAAACGGTAACTTGAGCCCGCAGTTCTGGCAACAACAGCAGCAGCAGAACGGTCAGCACTCCGGATCGTGGCCGTCGCCGATGACGTCCTCGAACGGGCCAACGGGCACATGGGGAGGAGTCTCACCTGTCTCGCAATATCCACCGGGATCGTCGGGAGGAGTGTCGGCGATGCAAAACGGCACTTGGAACGGACAAGCTGGGACCATGAGGGACGGCACATGGAACGGCCAGGCACAAAACGGAACTTGGAATGGCCCCGGATCGCCGCAAAATGGAACATGGAATGCTCACGGCGGTCCTCATCAGGACGGGGCGTGGACTGCGCAGGCCGTCGTAGGCGCGGCTGCTGCTCCTCACCCGTCGACTTCCTCGCAATTTCCCGTCTTCGAGCTCCCCGGAGACCATACTCAGGCCGTCGAGGCCGACTCTACACCGATCGGACCGGCACAGCCGGCGCCAGTACAACAGCAACAGCAACAATATTACCAACAACCACAAGATCAACATCAACAACAACCTCCTTTATCAATACAATCAACACCGCAACTATCAACGGCGCATCCGGCGCAGCCGACGCCCGCACACCACGGAATGTCCAGGCAGATCGACGACGCGCTGCAAATATCACGAGTAGAACTACCGCCGCCGCGGTATACGGCACCATCATCAGAATGGGTCAGCGAGGACAAGAAGCTAGGATGAAGAAAGACGATGATGGGGTGAGAAGAGAAGGAAAGAAAGACACGAAACCGCCGCCTCCTTTCGGCGAGATAGCTTTTCAGCATAATGATATTTTCTAAATTTTTGTAATACTAGACTTTCTGGCAACACTGCCGAAGAGAACTGTGAAACTTCCAAATATCGTGCCAGTCAGTCAGTCCTGATCCATTTCAATGAATGTGCATGAACCGAATGAAGCGAAGGAGTGAGAGTGGGTGAGTGAGTGAAAAATTAGGTATAGAAGAGCTGTGATGCACATGCGCGCTTAACTCCGGTTCGTCGCCATCTGTGTTGGTGATAAGACATGGAACAAATACTCAATCAATCGCGATCACGGGCTAGCAAAAAAGAAGTTGATCATGACAAAAATGAATGAGTTGTTGCCATTGGCAAAAGACAATGTCCTCGGGGAGGCTCGAACTCCCGACCTTTGGATGTCCCTGACTTGTGCCCGGGTCATATTGATTTGTAATATGAGACCAACGCTCTACCGACTGAGCCACGAAGACCTTGTTGAGGAAACTAGATCAAAGTTCCTATCAAGTACCCAGACCCGCAGCTCCTCGTTCCGTTAGTGTCCGCCTCGGCCTTCGTCACAAGATTATGTCGTGGGACTCAATGTTTGTTGTCTTTTCGTGGTTGAAACTCTAAACGATTAATCGGGAAAATCTGGCGATTCTTTTCTGAGTTTTGTCATTCCGATGAACCCTCTCTTCCTTATCGGACGGCCAAGGTTTTCCCGTCATTACTGCGTAGACAGAGTCTCCCGGTTCAGCCAAGAGAACGAATTGATCATTAGGGAAAGACGGCTAAAATGGCCTTGACAGACGCGAAAGCCTAGGTTAAAATCCGCGAAAGGGACGTAAAAAGTAGAAAAGGTCTACGCAGCCTGCAGCCTTACGACGTCGCTGCGGCGTCATTCGGTTCCTGAATTGAGTCTTCCCCCCCTGCATCAGAATGCAAGACAACTCTCGAATGATCACAATCAACACCCTCTCACCCTTGCAGAGAACACTCAACTGGTGTCGCTTCTCCATCGACGGAGAGGCCGCTTGTCAGCCTTACCCAGCCACAGGCACGCCGTTCTTTCGTGTGCCGAACGCGCGTCTTGACGCCGCTCAGATCCAATGAATCCTCCTCCAGGGGAATGATTGGGGCCGCTGCCTTGGCCTGCGGCTGAGCACACTGCTGCTGCATATAGGCGGCGCAGAATTCCTGCCTCTACGAGACAAAGTTGGTGCCCCAATCAACCTCCGCCTTGTATCGCTTCGGCTAGCGGGGAGATCGTCATCCCACCATCTTCATCTTCACCTCCACTCGACACACATATTCGAGCAGTTCGTTGAGGGTCGGGTACCCTTGTCTCTCTGGATTTAACCATAAACCGCCGCCCCCCCTTCCGCCACCGACCCGAGCTTGATCGAGTCCGAGCCTTTTGGATCCGTTGCCGTAGTGTTCATATCGATTGTCCACCCGCTAAGAAATCCTTCGCCATGATGATGTCCGGATTCTCCTCGACGGCCGTGACGTCCGGCTGCGACGACATCTCCCATCGCGCTCTCGCGACGTCGACTGAGCTCGACGTCCTCCTCAAGGGCATTGACCCCGGGAGCATGGCCGCCCAGCACCTCATCTCCCTTTCGGCCAAGCTTGACCAGTTCAAGCAGACCGCCGAGCAGTTGCGTCAATCTCTCACTGGCGCCTCTGCCATGTCCCCGGGCCTCCGGAATGCCCTCGCCGTCTCCGTCCAGCCATGCGCCGATGCCGCTGCCACCGTGGACAAGCAGATCCGGCGGCTCGACCCGAGCAACGTGAAGGGCATCAACCCGGAGGTCGTTCTCCAGTACGAGAGCTACCACATGGCGCACACCCGCCTTTTCATGCAATTCATTTCCGTTCTCCAAGTGTGAGTCGAGCGCGTGAATCGCCATCGCTGTCGTGTGCCCACCGCTAAACCGCCCGTCTAGACCCACGGTGTCCGAGCAAGACTCGAGGCTGTCCGCTCCTGATGGACACAGGCTGCTGGAGAGTGCCATCGGAGCCTCGCAGGTCGTCCTCACCCGCTGTGACATCCTAGGAGATTCGGTCGAAGCCAGCTACTCGGCGACGGGCGATGCAACTCCAGCCGGCGACGAGTCTCAGGCGGGCGAGCTGCCGCCGAACTATAGCGCCGAGAAGCCGGACAAGGGGAAGAAGAAGGCAACGGGCCAGTTCTTCTCGTCCTTGTCCAACTCCTTCAAGGCCATGACCGCCGGCCTCCGGTCGAAGCCCGAGCCCATGGTCATCGCCACGTGCCAGGCGGCTAAGGAGGGCAACGTCGGCCATCTCAAGGGCTTCGTCTCGCAGGGCGTCAACATCAACGGCCAGAACGAACAGGGCTACACGCCTCTCATATGCGCCATCCGCGAGAACCAGCCCGCGGCCGTCGAGTACCTCCTCACCGCTGGCGCCGACATGTCCGCAAAAGACTCGGCGAGCGGCAAGAAGAAGCCCCCTGTTTTCCATGCCGCCGAGTGCGGCCACGTCCCGGTCGCCGAGTACCTCATCGATCAGGGCGCCAACATAAAGGAGTGCTCATGGTCCGGCCAGGCCTACTTCATCGACGTCGCCGTCTGCGAGCACCTCGACATCGTCCGTCTCTTCCTCGCCCGCGGCTGCAACCCCAACGCATCATCCATAAGCGGCCGTACCGTCTTCATCCACGCCCTCCAGAACGGCAGCCTACCGCACATGAAGCTCCTCCAAGAATTCGGCGCCGACGTCAACGGCCGTGACAACACCGGACAGCCGGGCTTGCACATGGCTCTGGGCCAGGGCCGCCTCGACATCGTCTCCTGGATGCTCGAGCATGGCGCCGACCCCAACGTCACGGACCACACTGGCAGCTCCATGATCGCCTCAGCCCTGAACCGCAAGAACTACGAGCTCGTCAAGATCCTCCTCACCCGCGGCGCCGACCCCAACGCCAAGAACCTCATGGGCAAGGGCATCCTCTGGACGATGCTGCAGAATAAGGACATGGAGGACGGCGTCAAGAACGACCTCATCAAGGTCCTCCTCGACCGCGGCGCCGACCCGAACCAGACCGACGGCTGGGGCGAGTCCATCATGGCCCTCGTCGTCACCCTCGGCAACACCGACCTGCTCCGCACGTTCCTCGCCCACGGCGGTAACCCGAATAAGCGCATCAAAGACGACACCTTCCTCCTGTACGCCATGGACCGCGGCCGCTTCGAGCACGCGAAGATACTCCTGACCCACGGCGCCGACGTCAACGGCGCGGATGCTAAGGGCCGGCTCCCCCTCACCGAGGCCCTGCAGGCAGACAGCAAGCCCCTCATCGAGCTGCTGCTCCAGTTTGGCGCTGACGTGAACAAGATGGGACCCGTCAAGCCGCTGGCGCTCGCACGGTTGACGGGGAACCGGGAGGTCGTGCAGCTGCTGACCGATAGGGGCGCCGAGGCCCCGAAGAGAAGGGCCGTGGAGGCCGCTCCGCCGACGCCGGTGACCCCCGCGGCTCCCCGAAGACCCAGTGGTGGCGCCGCCGCGCAGGCCGGGCCAAGTCAGGGCGATATGCCGCCGCCGTACACGGAGGCAAGCCTCGAAAAGGGGGCCGCGTCGTCTGCGACACTGAGATGATGATTTGTTTACCAAGGCGTTGCGGGACGAATATTTCCATAATGTTTTTTTCGGGAAAGGCAGGACGACTGTGATTTCTACATATCATATTCTTTTGTCGGGCTAGGTTGCTTCATGAGGATATGCCCTACCTGTAGAGAAGTTGTAAGGCGGAAGGCCGTAACTGGCACGCAAGTCTCTTCAAGTAAACGACTGGGGACATTGGGAAGGCGCACCAGGAAACATCGTATCATAGAAAGCCGTCTAATCACATACATACACCTTCAACTTCCGTCTCCCCATCATTTCCAAAACTGTCCGAGATCCAAGACGGTAAACGGGAGATCGTCGTGGCTGCCCATCTCCTCCACAATAGAGAGGAAGTCGTCGGACGAGATGCCGACGCTGTCCAGGAAATCGACGTTATTCGGCGTTTCCGAGGCCCCGAGGAGTGACTGCGACTCGTCGAGCGTGGTCAACGACACCAATTCGGGCTCGTTGATGGCGGCGGCGGCGAGATCTTCCACTTCTATAGCCGATGAATCCGGATGCACGAGGAAACCCTGCTGCTTTGATGTCGCGGAGAACTCGCCGAACAGGACCTCGAGATGCACCAGCTCCGCTCTGCGCGCCTCTGCCACGGCGTTGCCCTTGCGGACCATGTCGCCCAGGATCGCGTGGGCCTCAAGACTGTGCGCGGGCGCATCCAGTGCAGTCGTCGACGGGAAGAGCGAGCTGGCGATGGTAAGGTGGATGGCTGCGCCGTAAGCGTACTCTAGATCGAACGGCAGGAAAACATCTGCCCACGGTGCACCATCAGCAAGGCCTCAGGGATGGTTGCAGAATGGATCACTTACCGATCAAGCAGTCTTCGACGGAGAGTATTTCCAGTGTCTTGACTGCGGACTTTATACCAGTAGACATCAACGGCGTGAGAGGGGCTAGAAGGCTTTCGAGATCCTGGGCTCCTTCGCCGAAACTGTCTAGCTGCTGCTTCAGGGCGGAGAGGAAAAGAGGCCTCGTGGCCATGATGACGCACTACTCACATCAGAACAGAGGCTTCTAGATCTGATGATTGGGACGCACCTGATGGTAGAGCAGGGTGATATCTCTTGTCCCTCTTGACATGGTATCCACAGAAGTCTGAAGCTTGATCCGAGTGATCCTCTCAATCTCCTGTGCGTGCCCAGCAAGTGTCTGGAGAATCTTCCGTGTTTCCTCGAGGAACTCTCCGAGGGGTTCTCTCTCTGATTTATAAACGGCTAGGCAAAGCACTTAGGGGCGAGTATATAAAAGGATATGACATATACTTACTGTTGATGATTGAGGATAGCAAGTGAGACAATTTCACTCTCAGGGCAAGCGTTCCATCCCGCTGGGAACTCGTGGTTGGAGTGTCGAACAGTGTGGTAATGTCTGTGTCCTGAGTGTTGATCGGAACTCCCAAAGAGCATGAAAAGTGCCGATCCATGATATACAGAGTCCACCACAAGTTGCGACATCGCACTACGGTTTCCGAGCCGAGAAAGTCTTCGGGTAGTTGCGTGTGCAACCCCTCGAGTTGTGCTATGCGGATTGCTTGGGACACCTGCGAGATCGCTCTAGTGTCAGCATGCTCGCGACGCGATGTACATGAACTCACATATAGTTGTGCCGACTCCCTCTGGTAGATCGAATACAGATACAGACCGACAAGAGCCAACACTTCAATCGCCAGCAGACTATCTCTCCACAAACTGGTGGGATCTGGCAAGAGAGCCATGGCACGCACAAAGAACTTGGCGCCTGGAGGCTCCTTGGTGTTCTTAGGCCGTGAAAGAAAGGCCTGCCCGAAAGCCAGGATCAGCAAGAAATGAACAAACCACAGCCGCGACTCCGCCACCTTCCGGGCCAAGCTTCCATGGTAAAAGTCTTCGACGTTTTGCACGAAAGTTGTCTCATCGAGGAACTGATAGTTCTGGCCGAGGTGGAACTTCACGGTGCTGTAAAGGTATAAGGCATGCTCAATGGGGGGCAGGCCAGTGACGTCGGGAGGGTCATCGACGGGTGCGGCAGCCCATTTGAGGGAGTAAATCTCATCGTTGAGGAAGCTCGGAGCGCTGAAGGGCGTCTCGAGCTGGAGTTTCTCGGCCATCATCAGGGTAAGGCGGGCGGTGAAGGACCATGTTGACGATGGAGCCAGCCAGACTGTCGGCCCCTTGTGAGCTTCGAGAAGAATGTGGAAATGGGAGACAAGTATACGCACTCCAGTTCCGTTTGTTCCGGTGCGTGTTCTTGATTGTCGTCGATGGCAACGTGAAGGGGCTCGTGTAAGCACATCGAGACTCGTCATAAGCATGATTGGACCTTGATTCCCGTGGTCTCGGTGACATGGTGATATCTGGAGCATATTAGGAACTGTACAGTAGGGGCGAAAAGGTAATCACACCGTCATCTTCATTGTCAGATCCAAAGGCCGCATTTGAGGATCGCTTGCTCCTAGTCGAATACACATCTGAGGGGCATCTCTGTCGTTCATGATTGCCTCTGATACATCGTGACCTCATTCAGTGCTAAGTCCAGAAGACTGATCGAGCAGTATGTGTAGCTCACCTCTCCGAATATGCAACTATGACACTTGAGTCGGAAAACCTGCATTTCACGAGACGGCGGTTGCAATTGGTACACGGCTCGTCTCCGGTGCACTTGATCTTGCTCTGGCGGCACGGAATACATCTTTACTGGCAGCATCAGCAGCCATAGTCCCAAGAAATGAGTAGGGTCACTTACGCGTTTGCCGTACGCCTTGTTTTGCGTCTGGGAGTGTCCATGACTGGCGAGTTGCGTTGTTGAACGAACTGAACCGAGGTTGAGAGTTATCTGACTCTTTTCACTCGATCCGATAATGCACAAGACAACCATCTATTGTGCCTCACTTCCCACGGAACGGCATACACGGCCACACTTACCGGGCGAGAGTTTGGGGAATGCGGGGACAGACTGATAGTGGGAGGGCCTGTATTACCCCGCAGAGTTCACTGGGAAGCCTCCGCACAAGCAGGTCATGACAGCAGTCCGAGAAAGGGGCCCTGACACATCGTAATACGACGATTAGATTATGGAAGACCATTAATGTATGGACATGTTTGACAGCAGGCATGACCGTTAAAGTTCCCGCTCTGTCAGGATGCTTCCTTGTCGCTGGTCTCAGTTATCTACCCCCAAGGTTCTGAACGTGTCATGGCTCTGGTGTTGGAGTGAAGGTCTACCTCTCTGTGTTGCAGGCGTGGACTTCCGTAGCCTGCTAAGTGATGGACCCTTGAGATGCTGAACCTCGTCATGATTGGCAAGGCTGGAGAGTCCCAATCCAGTTCAGTCTGATTGGAGTCGAGACTGGATGATGGTCGTTCCTTCATTGGAACCAAGATAACCCAACAGTAGCGATATACATCTCGTCGTATCCCATTGCCCAAACCAGCTCCTCTGGCCGGTGTAAGGCGTCTGTAAGGTAGGCGGTGCGGGGTGTTGGAGAGCTAATACAGGGATCGGGAGCAGGGATCGGCTCGGCATACAGGAGCCGGCACGCCGTCTGGGAGCCTAGGAATACCGAGGCTCTCATTTGTATTACTGTGAAGGGGATGATCAGTGAGACAGAGACGTCAAAGACTCAATGGGATGCTCATGGGACGCAAGATAACGCGGTTTGGCAGTTGCAGCTTTGGAATCAGGGGGGGATACCTGATTGTTGAGTGAGATGTAGACGGCGATCAGCTGGGATTTTGTAGTCTTGCTTCCTGGAGTTTCTACTTTGGTCTGGATGTTCAAGAAAAGAACGGAAGACACAGAGGCATAATTTCAATTAACTCCCTTTCGAAGATCGCAAGGTTGTATACCTATAATGAGGCAACCGCCGTGCTGCTCTACTGTGGTTTTGGTTGTGATGTCAAGATTCTTCCGGATCTCGATTGAGTGGGTGATGGGTGGCCCAGCTATTCAAGCGAGCCTGTAAATTCTCAAGGAATAGAGATCCCGACATTATCGATTGCTTATATAAGATCGGCTTGATGAAAAGCGCGCTGTCGAGTAAGTGCGATGTATCACAAATCCGATAATCGACAAGTGAATCCCTGATTCCTACCCTGATCTGGGAAATCCGGGGAAGAGCGGTCCAGAACATCCATCATGTCGACATGAGTCAGACAAAGAACTTGACAGCTTCAACTAGGAGAGAGAAGATGAGAATCGAAACGGAAGATCCCTGGATGACACGAGCGAGAGCCATGTGTTCCTCAACGGTCACGGTTGCGGCGGCCGGTCCGGCTCATGTTACGGCCGAGAGTTCCAACATAATATTCCAACTACCGCAGCGCCGCATTCCCGCATTGGAGTGCTACCCCGCGTTAAAGGCCGATTCCGCGGAAGATTTAGACTCGGTGACCGCAGGGCACGAGGCAAACAGTAACTGGTCCGACCTCCGTTGGGAGCAGCCAATCCAGATACTCCACTGAAGGTTTTGTGTGTTTGCTTCAGCTTCTCGCAGAGTCTAACTGCATGTCTCCGGGAGTGCCGGGGAAAAGCTTACAACATGGGCCGCTGGGCTTAACTGGAGAACACGCATCAAAAGAGCAGAACAACGTCGTTGTTTGCAGTGGCTGCCACACGTCGGTACTGACACCGAGCTCAGCCGACATGTTAATCGTATCAGAACGAGAACAGAAACAACTCGTATTCCGGGCATGGAGACGTCAGGAGCTTAGCTGCGGCATGTTTGCGTCCCTCGTTTCATGACCAATCTCGGTGGAGCTTGCAGCTAGCTGTTCCGGGGAGGGATCATCACCCTTCCAGCTCCCCTGCAGAGGCTCTCGTAGTACCGCATGCCGGCATTCACTTGAGGCGCAACCCCTTCTTCACGGACGACAACGTACTCTTACCACTTACCAGAGAACAAACAAGATTACTATATGCATGTGCTGTATGGCTTTTTCTCTGGCCGTTTGACCTCGCTGCGTTATCAGAAAGCTTGCTTCGTCCGTCCACTCTAATGCGGGCAATGTGAAGTGACGTAGGGGGCCCTGGGAAGCTCCGGCGTCGACGACGCCCATAAAGGTGCCTGTCCGCGGTCAGTCCGTCAGCCCAGCCGCTTTCGCTCCCTTGGAATGCTCCTGGGAACCTCCCCAGGGAGATCTTAGTACGGCCCCCAGCACAGTAAAGTCTGTTACCCGAAGTCGACATTAGGTTTCTGCAAGCTCAACGTCACCAGCAGCTGCTTCTGAGGGGCTCAGTTGTTTACTGCCGCCCTCTTGAAGCTGATCTTGTAGTATGATCCTTGACATGTGCAAATAGACATGGGACACTACCACCACCGCCAGTCAGTGCTTTACTCGCTACAGAGCTCCTCCGGTGGGATTCGACGTGCTTCTTCCTCGGCCTCCGTGCGGGGAAGAAAAGGGGTCCAGCTGCGGCAAGGAGGGTTCGATCGGCCGTGTCCGGTTAGCTGGAACAGACGTCTGCCATCATCATCACCACTGACCGTGGCGCATTCGGATTCAGGGGGCATTGTGGCGGACACGTTGCTCAAGGCGGCCCCCAACGCCTCCCCTCCACTCTCCCGTTCTCCCCATCTTCTGCTACAACTGAGGCTACGTGGCAAGGGGGCCTGAGAGCGCCCAGCCTTTCCGCGTTCGTTTCCATCCAAAGAGCCGTGCCGATATCCGGGGCTGTGTATGCGGGGTGGGCCGTGAACCCTGACGCGGTCATCCCGATTGGACCGAAAAGAGGAAAACGCGCGGACATTCTGAGTCGAGACTTCATCAGCCTCTCCCCACTATGGCGGCGGTGTAAAAATATCACAAGCTTTCCAATCGACCCATTCGTTGTTTATTCATCCATTCATTGTTGGAGGCTCTTTGGATAGTTTATATAAGGGAAACTCTTTCCCCGCACGTCTCAAACAATGAAAGATCATCATTACCATCCTCACTCTAGACACAAACACACAGTCACTTCCTGATACACATCATGTCCTACTACAACAACAACCAGGGCGGCTACGGCCAGCAGGGTGGTGGCTACGGTCAACAGCAGGGTGGCTACGGCCAACAACAGGGCGGTTACGGCCAGCACCAGGGCAACCGTCCCGGCCCCGGTGGCGAGGCCGGCTCCTACTACAACGACGGCAACAACTCCCAGCAGCACGGCTACGGCCAGCCCCCTCAGCACCACCAGCAGAACTTCTCTCCTCCCCCTTACCAGAACCAGCACGACTCCTACGGCGGTAACAACCAGGGCTACCGCAACGACGGTCCCGGTGGTTACGGCGGCCCCGGCGGCCCCGGTGGTCCCGAGGGTGAGGACGGAGAGCGTGGTCTTGGCGGTGCCCTCGTTGGAGGTGCTGCCGGTGCCTTCGGAGGTAACAAGATCGGCGGTAACTTCGGCCACAGCAAGACTTCCACTGTGATCGGTGCCCTCGCCGGCGCCTTCGCCGGCCACAAGATGCAGGACGGTGTCTCCGACTGGAAGGACAAGCGCGACGAGAAGAAGGAGGAGGAGAAGCGCAGAGAGGAGGAGGAGAGACGCAGGGAGGAGGAGGACAGGCGCCGGCGCGAGGATGAGAAGCACCACCACCACCGTCGTTCCCGCTCCCGCTCCCGCTCCCGCTCTCCCCCTCGCCACCGCAGCGGCGGCAACTTCGCTGGCGGCTTCACCGGCTCCGCCCGCGACATCCGCCTCGATGCCCACGGCGACTACAACCTGCGCGCCTCGTGCAAGCGCCGCGACGGCTCGTGGCAGGAGAGCACCATCAGCCTGAACCACATCCTCACCAACGACCAGGGCAGCTTCCGCTGGCACTCCGGCGGCGGCGGTGGCGGCTCCCAGAGCTACACCGTCCAGCAGGGCGACACTCTGCGCAACATCGGCGACCGCTTCAACACGAGTTGGGAGGAGATCGCCAGGCGCAACAACATCTCCAACCCCGACCAGATCTGGCCCGGCCAGAACCTGCAGATCGGTGGTGGTGGTGGCGGCGGCGGCGGCAACTTCGGTGCTTCGGCGCGGGACGTCCGTCTCGTCGACGGCGGCCAGAGGCTGGAGGCCGAGCTGTCTCGCAATGGACAGTACGTCCGCAGCTCCATCAATCTGGATGAGAGGATCGCCAACAACGACGGCACGCTGGTGCTGGTGTAAGAGGCTGTATGAAATGGGAGGGAAGAAAAAATAAGCGTCATGAATTGGATTGAATTTTGAGCGATGCCACAATAGATGACCAAAGATTGATCAGAATAGTGGTCTCGGAAAAGAGATTGAAACATTATTCCCCTAACACTGTTTGCAATTTTGAGGTGCTTGTGACCTTTAATGTTGGTGCCAACCGGTCACTATGAGACGGCTTGTGTGAATCTCGCTTTCACTCTCATGATCTCACCCTCATCCTTAGTCTCACCCGTCCGAAACCCCACACGTAGGTACACACGGCACAACATCTTAGTTGCGATCTCATAGATGGGCGATGCCGCCAATCACAATCATCTTGATCGTCAAATAATCCTCCATACCATATTTACTTCCTTCACGGCCCATGCCAGAGTGCTTCACACCTCCGAATCTGCATTCGTTAGCTCAGCTTTCATGAAACTGCCTGGGGTGCAACTCACGGCGCCGAGGCATCTGAGATGACTCCGGTGTTGATGGCAACCATGCCAAACTCCAACAGCTCCGAAACGCGATGGGACTTGGCTAGATCGTTGGTCATGATGTAAGACGCCAGTCCCACGTCGGAATTGTTAGCCCTCCCGATGACTTCCTCCTCGGTCGCAAACTTCATCAACGCCGCGACGGGTCCGAAGGTCTCTTCCTGCGCCACCTTCATCGAATCGTCAACGTCGCCCAGGACGGTAAGCTCGTGAAAGTTCCTGCCCAATGCAGGTAGGCACCGCCCGCCGCAGAGGACTTTTGCCTTCTTGCCCACGGCGTCCCTGATGTGCTCCTCCACCTTGCCGACGCCGTTGGTCAGGGGCCCGTGGGTGACGGACGCGTCGGTCCCACGTCCGACCTTAAACTTCTCGACCTCCTTCACCAGCCGCCGGGCGAACCTGTCATAGATACCCTCCTGCACAAACACCCGGTTGGCGCAGACACAGGTCTGCCCGGTGACCTTGAACTTGGCCACGAGGAGGCTTGAGACGGCAGTCTCGAGGTCCGCATCGTTGAACACGATGAAGGGGGCGTTGCCTCCCAGCTCGAGGCTCAGCTTCTTCAGCGTGTCGCTCGACTGCCTCATCAACAGCTTGCCAACCCTGGTCGACCCGGTGAACGAGATCTTCCTCAACAGTTCCGACTCGCACAGGGCCAGGCCTAGCTGCGGTGTGTTCTCCAAGGCCGTGACGACGTTCAGAACGCCGGGTGGAGCACCCGCGCGCTCGGCCAGGACGGCCAGGGCGTTTGACGAGAAAGGCGTGATGCCGTCCGACTTCATAACGACCGTGCATCCAGCCGCGAGAGCCGCAGCAACTTTCCGGGCTCCCATGGCCAGGGGAAAATTCCACGGGACGATAAGCCCACAGACGCCGACGGGCTCCTTGATGACGCGGGTCCTGTGTGTAGACCTGCTGTGCGGGACGACGTCCCCGTACGTCCGGGGGGCCTCCTCAGCGAACCACTCGAAGAAGCCGGCGGCGAAGAGCACCTCGCCCTCAGCATCGCCCTTGGCTTTGCCATTCTCGGCGGTGATTATCCTGCCGAGGTCCTCCTTATTCTCGACCAGAAGCTCGAAGATGCGCCGGAGAACTCGCCCGCCCTCTCGGCCGGATCTCGCCTTCCATGCGGAAAAAGCCCTTGCGGCTGCCTCGATGGCCTTTTGAAGGTCGTCTGTGTTGGACTCGGGGCATTTTCCGATCGGTTGTTCTGTCGCGGGGTTGAAAACTTGAAAGGTCTTCTTCGATGCTGATAAAAGCCACTGCCCGTCGATGTAGGCCTTCTCGACGAACAGGCCGTCATCTTTCAGCCCAGAGGCGAAGGTCGACATGATGAGGGACGGAAAGCTCAAGATGTGTGAAATTGAACTTCACATGTGAATGCCTGAGAGAAAGGTCGACCGATATACGGCACTGCGCTTGGGGTTATCTCTCGGGGCTCACACCGTCGTCGATCGGTGTCGGTGTCGACTTTGATTTTACCCCTAGAGTCCTAGACAGCGGGTTGATAGAGCCGTCATCCGATCCCGGCTGATCTATCCTCATTCAGTAAAACAAATGAGATCCGGCTCTTCCCCGCAGATGCAGTGAAGGGGGAGGGGGGGCCCGGGGGATGCATGTCTCGGCGTTGGTGTGGTAAGCGACCAGGATCGGGAGCCCCTCGGGTCGGCACGCAACCCGTGGGAGATATCAGAAAGCCGCGATTGTGGTTACTCAGAAATCCAAGCCCCGCGGGGACATCCCTGTGAATGAAGGACACGAGGGCTGAGGGCTGTTCACGAGGCCAGTCGCACGTGAGCGGGCAGAACTCCAACGCTCCGTGGACACCATCTCTCACGGGGTGCGGTATCACGGCATGATTCAAAGTTGCGAGTCACCTTGGGTCGGGATGCTATCAGTTAGCTGCGGGAGCCAATCATGACGGCCTCCGTACACCAGTCTGGTTTTTGGGGGAGTTCTTGGAGGTCTGGACCGTCGTTATCTCTCACTCAGACGTATCTATATTAATGGGCCGTCACGAACGAGTAATGGCACTGGAAAGACTGAA
The DNA here is from genome assembly GCA_030770045.1 of Colletotrichum brevisporum. NCBI lineage: Eukaryota > Fungi > Ascomycota > Sordariomycetes > Glomerellales > Glomerellaceae > Colletotrichum > Colletotrichum brevisporum. Next base: position 7,413,204 of record JAUGSI010000001.1, on the reverse strand, counting down.
GCATCAGAACCATCAGAAACGTGAATCAGATCACATTCACCCAAACCCAAAGAATATCAAAACCTGTTCCATCCAAACACTCCAGTTTGACACCAGACGCAGACATGGCCGAAGTCATTTCAACGAACCCCTACCCTCTCGCCAACTTGAAGTTCAAGCCCATCATCAGGGACGAGCTCAAGTCAACCCCCGCCACCAAGTCCGCAACCTTCGACCCCGAGAAGCACCTTGCTTTCGTCCAAGAACCAAAGAAGCTCACTCTCAAGGATATCTCCCTGCCCGAAGACATTGGCATCTCCCCCATCGCCTGCTCGGAGCCTTTCCCCCTCTTCACCGAGGACGCTATTCGAGCCATGAGGCAGGAGATCTTCACGAAAGAAGTATGGGAAAACTGTCTCCACAGCACCCCCTTCGCCCCTTGCCAGCTTCGAGGTCACTGCCCCAAGTATGCCAACCCCCAAGACCCCTGAAGCGCGAGGACTGACAAGATGAACGCACAACGCAGATATGCACCATTCATGAACCAGGCCTGGAACAACTCCAGGACTCTGGAGGTTGTATCCAAGGTCGCCGGGGTGGACCTGATACCGAACATCCAGTACGAGGTCGGCAACATCAACATCTCGATCCAGAAGCCAGCCGACGATAAGATCACAGAAGAAACCGGGGGCAGCGACAATGTTTCTGTGACCAAGTGGCATCACGACGCCTTCCCCTTCGTCTGTGTGGTCATGATGAGCGACGCAACCAATATGCAAGGTGGCGAGACCGCCCTCAGGACTGGTAAAGGAGAAGTTCTCAAAGTCCGCGGACCGCAGATGGTAAGTTTTCGATGGCCAGCTCCGACATGCCACTGAGCGTATCGCGCTCGTGCTAACCCTAGTATATAGGGATACGCGGTCATCCTCCAGGGTAGATACGTCGAGCACCAGGCCCTGGCTGCCATCGGCGGTGCCGAGAGAATCACCATGATCACCTCCTTCCGGCCTCGCGACCCATGCGTCAAGGACGACTCCGTGCTGACATCCATCAGACCCATCTCCGAATTGTCTGAGCTCTACTACCAGTGGGTCAAGTACAGGGCTGAAGTGGTGCAGTAACGGCTGAAGGCGATGCTCGAGACTCTCGAGGAGAACCATGAAGTCAGAAAGCAGACTGACGTCGGGGGTATCAAGCAGTTTCTTCAGCAGCAGGAGGAGTATCTGGCAATCACCAACAAGGAGATCGTTGAGACGAGGGAACCACATAGAGCTTGGGAAGGATCTTGAATGTGGTTTATGACTACGCGCTGGCTGCTGCCCTGGTCATCTCTTCAGAGGAGGGCATGACCATGACAATCGCATCAGCGTGGTAGATGGTGTCAGGCCTGTTTGCATCACGCCACGTTTGATAGATCGCGGGATTAAATACTGCCGATGACCAAAATGAGCTAGGAACGCCTGAGTTTACAATTCAAAGAACTTGGAAACATCGACCTAGCGCAGGTGGATGCCTTCTTGTGGAAAAGTCCCTTCAAATCTTTGAAGATGGGTGCCCCGACCACAGCTTGCCTTCTGCTTCTTCAGTCAGAAGCCGGCCCTTGAGAAGTTTTCTTCCCTGTCATCAAAATGGGATATCCCTGAGACAACCGCCTCATTGAAAGAGCGCATTTTCCCCCGTTCATGACATACAACAGGCTGAAGAATAAGAACAATGCTGTACAGAAGAAGCCTTGCCATGACATGGAAAGGGATAGCGCCGTCGCTCATGCCGAATATCGAGGCCGGCAGTAGCAGGGGGGAAAAGAGTTTGCCAGTTAGGAACTGTGAAACGCCTTATTGATAATCCATTTAACGCAAAACTTACAACTGTGATGAGTTGAGACCGTAGCATTGAGGCTATCTACCTTGATACATCGCCTTTGCAGCACTTCGGGTGACAATGAGTGTGAGATAGCCTTGAAACTGTTGGTGGTTAGTGGGAGCTTTCCCTGGAGTTGCGTGCTTAATTAATTAATGCCGCATGCCTTGATCTGGCCAGGCTTTAAGAAGTCTACCGAGTTACTGAGTTGCCTTTGTAATCCATTTATTTCTCATATCATACTCTGATCTGTCTGTCAAATCGATAGCCTTACAAGCCTCAAGGTCTCAACCAGTCACGCAAATCGATGTCTGAGTTTGGTGAAGAAGATGGTGGACGTCCGTCTCCGGGGAGTCGTGGCAATCTGAGGAGAGAAACGAGACATTAGCAAACAGCCGAAGTGGCTGAACTTCAGCACTAAGATGCAGGTCTGATGTTGGTCTTGCTTCAGCCCTCCATACGGAAGATGGCATGTGGTGTTTGTCGTGATGCGTAGAGGCATCGTATTACATGGTCGCGATCAGTAGCGTTGTAATTGAGGTTCCACGTTTGTAGCGTCATAGTATTCGAGCGTAAAATTCTAAACCCAACTAGTATTGGAGGAAACGGGCTGCTTCTGGGAGCTACATAGGTACGGTCTCTAAAATAGTCATGTTCATACGTGAGTCGAAGTTCAAGTGTCTTTACATCAACTCTCGTCGAGCTGGCAATTCATGATGTAAGCAAGTTGCGATGAGAGAAAGTATCTTCTAGGAGTCCAAGTTGTTGACGTATCTCACGGAATGTAAGTAAAGCGGCCAATTCTTCAGTATACGGAAGATGAAGTAGTTACATTAGTTGTCTCTGGAAAGGGGTGGGGCCGTTCAAAAATAGCCAACTTGGTCACTTTGTTGCGGCTGGGCTGTTATCAGTAATTGGGTCGACGATGCCTATACAGGAAAATCTTCGCACAAGTAGTTGACAAACTCGACGTATTCATAATTAAAGGCTTCTCGAATCCTTCCGAGTTCCACTTGGAGCCAAATGTTGCGTTTCGCGTTTTCCCGATTTCTCAGTGCCTGTAGAGTTGCCCATTCGAGAAGTCACTAAATTTGCGGGTGATGTGAGGCGAATCTCCGTCTGAGTCTAGAGTTTTCGCCCAAAGCTCATAGCCTGAAATGGCAGATATCCTTGCTTCAAGATCGTGTACCTCGATTTCATAATATTGTTGACTGTGACCGTGGCCGATTGCCTTGGGGGCCAGCTCTCGCTACCTAGCGAGCCCTGAACGCTACATGTAGGTTTCGCTTGTACGAGACGCCGATCTATTAATGGCAAAGCTGGCTTATAATGGGTGATAGGAGATGTCAGATTATGTGGATTTGAGCTCATAGCTCCAAGCATCGTGGGAGCGAGTTCCAACACTCCGTAACAACTAATAGCCAGAAGCCACCCCGGATTAACAGCACCGGAACCCCTAGCGACTATCGCTCGTAATGATAGGTAGGGGCTAGAATCGTGTCTTTAAGCACTTAGACTACTATTCGATCAATATACATACCTGTATTTTCTTAGCATCCGCGCCGTTGACGTCGGCGCCATGGGTCTGCATTGTAGACGTAACCCAACAACTACGATTGAACAAATATCCCTTACTAGGGGACAATTTCCATAATTCTCTTTTTAAGCTTACATTCGTAATCTTAAGACACCGCTATGTTAACCGCAAGTAGGGTTCCAGCCTTAAAATCAATCCATTCATTGACCATGCGTCAGATTCGTCATACCTGCAGCTCAATGTGTCCTCGTCAGCTGAAAAAATCATCCCTGGTGTCCCTCTCTTCATCCAAGAGCCGCCTCGCACCAATCGACTCGAGCGGGTAATTTATCCTTCCAAGTTTGAAACCTGCTTCTGGGAAATCTGCACATATCCTGCTCGCGCGGAGGGCATCTCTAGCCATGGTTGCCACAAGCTTGTCGGTACAGCAGATCATTACGAAGGGCCTCGACGTGGCCTCTGTCTTCCCAACCATGTAGATATGGTATGATATATCGACGTGTTCGAGATCGATCAATTTCAGGATGTTGTTGATCTTCGATCGAAGGGCATTTTCGTAGATCTCGTTGGCACGACCGACGGCAAACCACGCCCTATTGCCACGGCCAATAACATCGTTCGCTATTTCGGAGCCGCATGAGTCTTCTGAATGTTCCCAAAGTGGTTTACTGTTGAAGAATGACATGCTTTGCCAAGTGAAGGTGCGGTGAATGGGTGAAAGAGGAAGATGTTGGGAAATGAGGTCAAATAGAAGAAACGAGCGAGGAAGAAGGGGATGAGACAGGGGGCTGTAAGAATACCCTTTTTTAAATGAATGGTACGCTGTTTCTGGTATCCTGGCTGACTGACGAATCAAAAGACAAGATATGGGGGTGAGGCTCAACGTGAGAAGGCAGGCCAATGAGTCGACAGTTTGGTCGTGGGTGGTGTGACAGAGAGCAACTAGAACATGCACAACGCCCGAAACAGCTTTTGAAGCTGACCAAAAGTGCAAAAGGTCGCCCCAGGTAACCCAATGTGATTGTGTCGCCTTACCGGACCCAAAGACGGCCTGGCGAACCGTCTTGCAGTCGGGCACCAGTGAGGCGGAATAGGAGATCCTCTCAGAAATAAGTCGGGGGTTTGATTGGCAAGATTTACCAAGTAATGAAACTCAAACAAAACAAAGAGAAAAGCCTGCGAAGCGTCGATGGAGATAGTTGAAGACTCGAAATCAACGCCCACGGGCTGATCAACGCCCTCTGAGAATGTGACATCGCTGTCTCGCATGATCAGCTTGTATTAGGCTTTTCACCCCGCTATTCCAGCTTTGGTGCCGCCCATGACAATTACTACAGAAGTCAGTGGAGTACGTTCGCGAGGGGTGGCGATGGAGCGCATATCGCCATCAAGACTCCTCGCGAACTCGACGATTACGTACTTCATCTCCATGAAATAACAACGTCAATGACACGACATGAGATATTCGTCGATATCAACAGCAAATGGGGCGGAATATCAAGCGAAGAGGCGCTGCAAAACACTTTGAAGCTAGCTCTCAGCTTGTTGTTCATGCTCAAATTCGGACCCGCGGCGGGACTGACAGAGCGATCTCGTTGCTTGCAGTGGAAGGAGGGTAGCCTCGGGATATGTGTCCGAGAGCATTTCGAACAACACCCGAAATTGGATATTCGAGGGATTCGACTGCCGAGGTCTTTCAACGCGTGGAGCATACAGTCCATCGGAGGCATCGAGATTCACTTCACCGACAACCTGACCGACCACCTGAAGTTCATCGAGGACGCCAACGGCAAGAAGGTCTTGGTCTTTCACCACGTGTCGTTCTTGGAGTGCCATAAAAGGTGAGCAGAGACGAGAACAGCTTTGGAAAAGCCCAGGGAAGAAAAAAAACCGACAAACTGACGAACGATCTGCAAAGCTCGGTGTTCCCAGACGGATTCCTGGACGAGACCCTGCGCACCTTGGCAATTATTTTCCCCGAGTCAGAGTTTGGAAGCTATGGCTGCTTCAAGAGCTACCGAACGCCATGGCTGTGGAAGCTCTGCAGCAAGGACTCCGCGTGCGTGGTGGACTCAAGGCTTGGATCCTGCGGGACGTTGCGGGGTGCAGACCGCGGCATCGAGAACTTCAGGTTCTGGCGAGACCGCCTCGTCATCCTCAAGCAGGAGTACGACGAGGCGACGCCGCGGACGCTCACGCAGTTCTGGAACGACCGTCGAAACAGGGTCGTATGGTGGACGTTCTGGCTAGCGGTCGTGGTGTTGGCTCTCGGGATAGCGGGGGTGGCGATTGGGATCATTCAGTGCGTTCTGAGCGGGCTTCAGTTGGCGAGGCCATGATGTCTTCAGAGGCTGTCGAGCAACGTTCGCGTTCCGTTCGCCGGCTCCCGAAGCCCTTGGATGGGATGACAAGAAACGAAGTGCTTCAGTACTCAAAGAAAGTGAACTACAGGTTCGACCGAAACTTGATTGAGAAAACCTAAGCTGCGCGTCGACCGTCAAATGACGTGCCGGGTGTTGCATGTGAATATTCCTGGCAGCAACGTCGAGTTGGTTTCGTCCGAACATGGACAACCCAAGCCTGACGTCAGAAACTTCAACTTCTTACAGTGTAGCATCCTTCGACACGCGGGATTAGTCTGGAATACGTTATCGGGAGGGACAAAGCATTGGATGAAGGCTCAAGCAAGAACGAACAGATTCGTCGACGGCAAGATCATATCGCGGCAACTGACGCAGCCACAAACGAGTACGAGGGAAACCCCATCCATTGAGGAGAAGATCCCTGAAAGTCCCCGAAGATTGGACTGAGCCACGATTACGCCTCCTCTCGACCGCAAACCGGGGTTGCGGCTTCTTGGCCCATTGGTCTAGAACAGTCCGACTGTTCATGTCCCCTGAGGAATGACGAACGGAGTGCGACGTGAGATCAGACGTGCTCGCGTGCACCAGCGAATCCAAACAAGAATAGACCACTTGACAGCAGCAAGACATCATCAAAGAACAGACGTCGGCCAAGGGCACCAAGCCCTACCGGCGGGTTTGGCACGCGCGCCGGCGGCACGTCGAAGCCGGGCCCCAAGAAAGACGGTTCCAATTGGCCACAAGGACGCGACGACTTGGTCGATCTGCCGAGAGCTTCGCGTGGCGAAAACAGAGGTGCCTCGAGGAGGTTCACGGCCGTTTGCCGCGCATTGTGGCTCGATGGTGCCTCACCCGCCCAAGCCACGAGCTCGAGCGGCGGCTCAGCAGGTTTTGCTGGGATGGAACCTTGAAGCGGCCATGCGGTGCCTGGGTGCCGAACGGCGGCTTGTCGGTCCTCAGAGTGACGTTGGTCCAGATTTGGGTGCGGAGCCGATTGCGCGGCCCCTCATGACATGAGCCAAGGGGGGAAGCTTCCTAGTGGTGTTGCTTTCTTAGCGCTCGGCCGACGTGCCGGAATGACGCACGAAGGGTCCTGAGAACAGCCTCAATGCATGATCTGGATTGCTGAAGAAATTTGTATAAAGACGAACTGTTTCTTCCGTCAAGTCAACGTCTTTTGGAGATCATCATCACACAAACAAACAAACAATCAAGCACCACAACTCTTGAGAAACTCGACGCATAATTGAGCGATACAACCACTTCAAAAACAACCAACTATCAAAAACACACAATCCGGAAAAGCAATCACAAGTCGCTGATCACACGACTTGAACCACCAACAACTCTCCACCTAACAAAGTCAACACCTTAAAGCCATCAACATGTGCTTCGGCGGCGGATCTCGACGCAGAGCTTACGGCGGCGGCGGCGGCATGGGCCCCCGCCCGGCAGTTGTTCAGACCCACCACCACCACCACGGCGGCGGCATGGGCGGGGGCGGAATGATGGGCGGCGGCCGGGGCTGCCGGCCCGGCTACGGAGGTGGCGGCGGCATGATGGGTAGCGGCCGCGGATTCGGAGGCGGTTGGGGCGGACGACGCAGGGGTCGCTGCTGAGCATGAAGCTCGCAGCAAAGCCTGACGAGTGAAAGAATGGTTTTCATTTATGGCGATATCATGTACACCATAGCGCGGAGACGGGTTGGGTTGCATTGAATTTTCAGCTAATATTTCCCACACACTCATTTCTGCGTTTGCCATGTGTCCAATCCGTGATCTCTCAGAAACAGGAGGTTAACTTGCAGTTTGAAGACCTTCGTCACATCGATATGTGTACTACTTGTCTAGGTTCCGAACATTGTGACCGACCCCAGCTTCTGCCTTCTCTGCCCGAGTGGTTCAAACACAGCGTGAATCATCCCACCGGCATTGCACGAGATTCAAGAGCAAGTATTACTAGATAAGTTAGAACAATCCCATGGCTCCTAACCATTGTCCTAATATTACGCCAGTTAAACTCTGGCTTATCCCAGCGGCTGCCATTGGTACCTTGAAATCCACGGCGGCGGGGAGTTCGGACCCCGCACCGTTTCCAGAATTGAGAACAACCCCGCGTGGAGGAAGGGCAAGCGACAGCCATGTCCTTTGAGAAGAATCGCACTCGCTTCCGTCTGAGTTCTGGCAGGACGTAACCCCAACCTAGAAACCTAGGCGCGGCGCCGCGGAGACCCGAACTCCGTGCTACAGCGAGGACTTTCCGAGTCCGTGGAACGCTTCTCTATGCTTGGGGTAGATAAGACTTGAATTGATTATAATTGAAGGCCGGTGGATGAGAGGGAGCGGGCAGGAGAGAGCGGACCGTCGGGCTAAATATTGATGGCATGTCAGGGTTATCCCCAGTCGCCATACTCGACCTGCATCGCGAAAGTGCTTCCCCTTTGGTAGCGGCGTTTGCGTTAGTCCAAACTCTGTGCTGTTACCGGACGGGAGCTGCCTCGGCTGTCACAAAGATGGTGTTCGTATCGTCCATAAAGAAGCAGCCGCCGTCCGATCGAAATAAGCTAGAACAGAGGTCTCGTTCCACAACGAAGACTTGTCACCATACGAACACGAAGCAATAATGCAAGATATCCTTCTCTCGAAGATCGCAAGGCTTGGCGCCGACATGGACGTGTCCTGCGCCGTGGCCGCAGCTGTCGGCTTGGTGTCGCATTGGACCTACTTCATCAGAGGGCACCGGAGCATGGACGTCGTCAACATCGTCACCTTCCATGTTCTCGCGCTGGGACTTCTTCTCCTCAAGACGACGTTCTCTCAGGGTTTCTACGATGGACTTCTATCTTTCTTTGCGATATCGGGATCATACTTCGCGGCCCTATACGCCAGCATCGGCGTCTACCGCATACTCCTCCACCCCCTCCGGCGCTTCCCGGGGCCGTTCCAGGTCAAGGTATCGAAGCTCTACATCGCCTGGATCAGCCGCAACTGGAAGCTGCATGAGTACTACCTCGACATGCATCAGAAGTATGGGGACTTCGTCCGCGTCGGTAAAGCTTCCTTTCTCGACCATGTCGCGCGAATCATCTGACTGACCTCATAGGCCCAAACAACATCTCGGTGGTGAACCTGGACGCCTTCAACAAGATCCACGGCCCGCAGTCCAAGTGCACCAAGCGCAACACGGGCTTCTACGACGGGCTCGTCTCCAGGGGCGAGCTGAACCTCGACGCCATCTGGCACAACGAGACGCACCGCGACAGGCGCAAGGTCTGGGACCAGGCGCTAGGCTCCAAAGGTGGGAGAACATAACCTCCCCACACACACACACACCCCAACCGCGATTATTAACCACCTCCGACCGCAGCCCTTGAAAAATACGAAGAAGAAACCCGCAAAGTCCTGCGCACGTGGCTGGCGCGCCTCGACGAGGTCGGCAGCAGGCCCGTCGACACGTCGCACTACGCGAAGCTCATCCCCTTCGACAACATGGGCCGCGTCGCCTTCAGCAGAGATTTCGGCACCGTGAGGGACGGCCGCGAGGACCGCATGCTGGACCTCATCGAGATTACGTTCAAGCTGGCCGCGCGGATGGGCCAGACGCCGTGGCCGCTGGTGTTTCTGGCCGGCCTGCCGCGGTTCGGGATGCGGCGGGAGTTTGAGCAGCTCGGGGCGCGTCTCATTGACGAGAGAATGGCTGTGAGAGAACTTCGGATGCTGTGTATCTTGGCCGTGAGAAGCATGTGCTGACTGAGAATTTTCGCTGCAGGTCGACTCGGACGAGACTCACGACATGTTGCGGTACTTCCTCGACGACCTCAACTCGGACAAGCCCAAGACCTTCTTCAACATCAACATCCTCTACTCCGACTCGCACGCCATCCTCATCGGGGCAACGTAAGTCCCAGAAAATCTCTCAAATCCACACCTTGGCTAACTCCCAGAAAACAGCGACACAATCTCCTGCGCCCTCGGCTATTCCTTATACTTCCTCGCGCGAGACCCCAACCTCCGCCAGCGGCTGTACGACGAGATCGCGCCGCTGCACGGCAAGACCCTGCCCGGCGAATTCGCCGTCGCAGACCTGCAGAAACTCGAATTCCTCGAGGCTTTCATCAACGAGGTCCTGCGGATGCACGCGCCTGCCGCGCTCAACGGGCCGCGCATCGCGCCCCCCGAGGGCGTCGAGATCGACGGGACGTACATCCCCGGCGGCGTGACGCTGGTTACGCCGCTGCACATCTACCATCGAAGTAAGCAAAGGCGCAGAAAGAGATGAATACGGGCGACAGGAAGATGCTGACTGAGAGAATCTAGGTGAGAAATACTGGAGGCGGCCGCATGAGTTCATTCCCGAGCGCTGGACGACCCGGCCGGATCTCATCATCGACCGCAGGGCCTTTGTGCCCTTCCACTACGGTGAGACACCAAACCCGTGAAGTATCGACCTAGCTGACCACGGAGGACCAGGGCGCTTCGACTGCGTGGGCAGGCGACTGGCCCTCAACGTCCTGAGGCTCACCATCGCGTACACGCTGTGGAACTACGACTTCCAGTTCGCGCCGGGCGAGGACGGCAGGGGCTTCGAGAATGGGGCCAAGTTCCAGCTGATCGTCAAGCCGGCCAAGCTGGAGTGCGTCTTTAGGAAACGGACAGGAGCGGAAGCTTGAGCTTGGGCATCTAGCAGATGAATCTGGCCTTGTTTTGATTTGTCACTGGGAAGCCTGCTGAAGGACATGGAAGGGGCACTCAAAACACAATGACGCAGTCACGAACAAAGAGGGGGTGTGGGGCAAGGCACAGTTGAAGAATGTGAGCAGATGGTTGTATTGAGTTCTATTCATTAATTGTCAACCTGAATCACAAAGCAGTGACATGTCTCTTGTTCGTCCTGTCCTCTCCAAGGATTAATCCAGACAACCCTGATGGCGCGTGAAGGGGTTCATGCTGGGTTGGTATACCAAGACGTTTAGCTAGTAGTCAAACCAGTCATACGACAGCGCGACACAAACCCCGTGCCTGTTGGGTCTACAAGAATGATACTTATCAGCATCCGGGTACAGGAAGCGGAAGTACCATCTCAGATCGGGGTCGGGGGGGATGTTGCACCAGACTCCCACAACTCTGTCCCCATCGTCGTCCTTCTAGTTCGACATGGGATAAACACGATTGTTGGCCCGATTGGCCTGAAGATAGCCCAGGTCTGTCTTGTGAAGGTCCGCAGGCACATAGGCCCATCGTTTCTCAACCTTCAACCAGGTTCGACCGGGCATGAAGACCTCGAGCATGTAGTAGTTGTCGCGGTGGAAGGGCAGGTCTGTGGTGCCGGGGCCCTCGCGGCCAAGGAATTCATCCGTCTGGGATCGGACATCAGCTTGGGTCATTCGGAAATGGCGTCTCCTGTTGCCCTTGTTCTGGCTGTTTCGTTTGATCGCGGCTATGGTGTTTTTGAGGTGGATCTCCAGGATGTGAGCGTAGGAGAGGGGTGACTCCAGGGCCTTGGATACAATAGATCGAGTCTCCTGATTCAGCATGACGTTCCAATCAGGATCCTGACCGCGCGCAATGATGCGGATCGGCTCGCCCTTCTCGAGGTCGTCCTGCCAGTAAGAAAAGTCGACAGCGATGCAGATGGCGTTCCATCTGATGACGCAGCTCAGGCAGGTGCAAATAGCCTTGGGGTCGACGATGGGGATGTGCTGGTATCTTCGGTGGATGGTAAGGGCTTCGACTCTTCTTGGGTGCTGCAGAGCCTCGTGGAGGGCCGGGTCGACTTGGTCCAGGGGAACGGGCAGCAAGAAGCACTTCTCGAGGATTGGGTACCGCATGGCGATGATCTCTTTGCCCAGCAAGGCCTCGTTGTGGTCGACGAGATTCTTCATATCGTGGCATGTGCGGCGAAGCTTGAAGATGTCGCTGGGGAGAAGGTTGGTCATGACGTTGGTGAGAACTTCGTTGGGCATGTCGAGGAGGTGAGTGGAGGCGCCCATCTTCTTGGCCGCCTTCTTGGCCAACTTTCGTCGAACCCGCTCCGTCTTCTTGGAGCGAATCTTGAGATTGCCTCCAGCAGTCACCCGGTCGCTGTCGGTGACGGCCTCGGTAGCCTGCGCGGGAAGCAACTTGGCATCGCTCTGGAAGCTCTCGGTCTGGATCGTCGTGGCTGAGGCCGTCTCAGTGGCTTCGCTGTCCATCATCTCAGTCTTCATCGTGTCGGCGTCCATCATCTTGGTCGTAATCATGTCGTTCGTTGAGATTTGGAGGTTTTCGAGGGCCTCCGAGAGGGAACGATCGCTCTTTCGATCGTCTGCCTCCACTGCGGCGTCCATGGTGGCAGACGAGCGGGATGAGGTTGTGTTGAAGGGAAGAACGTCGCCTCCAACACGGGGAGGTCGAAGTTGAGGTTGCTTGGCGGGGAAGGGACGGGGAGTATCCGTAGGTACCTCAATTCGCTAATCGCCCTGTACCCAAATGGAAGGTACGGGCCCGGGAGGGTGCCTGCGTGCCTGCCGTGCCTGCCTACCTGGATCCCAAATCCCCACAGGGCCTGATGCGTCACACCGAACCTCATGGTACCTGGGTACAGTCATTTGCATCGGCGGCGTCCAAAACCCATAGTGGGGCACTGCTTACTACATGGAAAATTCGCGCTTTTTACACAACACTACATAGAACACCACGAATTTCATTACTAACGGGGTAATTAGCCTTATATAAAGGCCTTAAAGCCATTAAATTATATATTTCTTTTTCTTAGTAAGTATAGAACTTATGCTCTTATTAATTAACTATAGGGGCCTACTCTGTTACTTATTTTAATAATAATTTTAATAGTATAGTAAAGTTTAATTTTACTTTAGAATTAATACTTTAGTATACTAAATATCTTTACTTACTATCTATTATCTCTATTATTTATTACAATTAATTTATTCTATAATACCTCTTTAAAAGTACTGGGTATTAATTAATCTAGTTAATAACCCATTACTAGCTCCTCTAGCCGCTTATACCTATACTTATAAATAATACAAAAATACTCTTAGTAAAAAGTCTTAAGTTATATTTTAAAAACTAATAAATAAGTAAATTATAATTATTTAAATACTAGTAGTAAAGTAGTAAGTAGCTAAACTAAAAAAAGCCCTAACTAATTCTAAGCTATTATAAGTAAAACTTAGTAAATATTAGGTATTAGTAGTTAAACTAAAGAAGTAGTTAGTTATAAAGAAGTAAATAACTATAGCTATACTACTAAAAGAGCTGTTAAATTCTATTAAAGATAATACTAAAATTAATTTAAGTAACGATAATAGTACTAAAAATAAGACCCTATTCTAGAAACAACTAAATACTTTAACTACTCCCTCTTAAAGCTAACAAGACCCCCCCTCCTCCTAGCAATAATAGAATCCCTTTCCTAATAATAAATAAAATCTACTCTCTTAATAGTAACAAAAGCCTCCCTTTAAATAAAACTATACCTATACCCCGCGTTACTTAAAAATTAAAGTACTTTTTAATAATAATATTTTTACTAAAAATTAAAGTCTATTTATACTTATAAAGATCTTTATTTATATTTTATACAGACTAACTTTTAATAGTATACCCTTTTTACTTAAGCTCTTTTATATAATTAAGTTATAAAAAATATAGTATAATACTATTAAATTCCTTATACCTAAGAAGTAGAAGGATACTATTATTAATATTAAAAAATAAATTTATACTTAACTTAGAACTATACTTAAAGTTACTAAATTATATATTACTTTTTAAATTAAATAGTAAAAAAGAAGTATTAAACCTATTTATTTAGTATACTAGGAAAAGTATAATACTGTAGTTAGCGATACTTAGCTGTATCTATTGTAGTATTTACTAATTAAACAGATCCTTAAGGCTAGTAAGTATAGTGAGACTATAATTAAAGTAATACTTATTTTTTAGCTTTATATCCCTACTACTATAGAAATATAAGCTACCTATAATACTACGTTAATTACCTTACTTACTAAAGCCCGTAGTAGTTAACCTTTTTACTAAGTTAAACAAAAGGAGTACGTTAGTAAAATAACTACTACTATTAAAGAGGTAAAAAAGCTTACTAAAAATAAGTTCTTATAACTACTATACTATTAGTAGTACTTTAAACTAATAATGTGTAAAAATACTACTAAAAGCAGAAATTATTTATATATTTAGTATTAAATTACTTTTAATAAGATATACTATAAGTTAGAGATTTTTAATTTTAAGTAATAGGAGTAGGCCCTCTTTAAGGGTAAGGTCGGTATTTTACTTAGTACTCTACCTATAGACTTTATACTAGCGATAAAAAAATATAAAAGTACTATAGTTAAAAAGGTTTAAAATAAATAAACGTAATAGAGTAAGGGTATTTAAACGGCTACTTAGACTAATTTTTTAGTTCTTTTTACCCCTATAGTAACACCCAATTAACTAAGTTAAACCTTAAGTAATACCGTTATAAACTTTTATAGTATACTACTAACTTTACTTTATTTAATATAAGTATTACTATTAGTATATTAGAGTTAACTTTACTATACTTTATATACGTTTATAGTCCTAAACAAGCCTCCTTATACTCCTACTTTATAGTAATAAATACCTATTTAATTATTGTTTTTAGTAGTACTGGATTTACTAACTAAACGATGTAGTTAAGTTAATAACTTTATTATTTAGTTTACCGTTATACTAGGTAAGTATTATAACGTTAATAACTATTTTTAAATATTACTTAAGCCGCTTTATAGCTACTACAGTAGTCTTTACTTTATTAAAGGGCTTTTTAATTATTAGTTTAATAAGTAGAGTATTACCCTAAATATTACTAATATTATTAAATTAAATATTAAAGTTTTTATTAATAATAGGGTTTTTTACTTATATAGCAAGGAGTTAGCTATATCTATAAAGCCTATAGGGATTATTAAGCCTTTTAATTAAGTAACTTAGGATACGTTTTATTATTAACTCTGCAATACCAGTACTAGTAACTTAGGCCTTTTAAACAAAGAGTTTTCTACTGTACTAACCCCTATAGGCCCCTAACTATAAGTATCCTAAGCTATAGCTATAGTCCTTATAGAGTTTTTTACTAAAAAAGAGGCTAAAAAAGATTATAGGTTATAAGAAGTATTAGTTAAGGCTAAGAGGGGCTATATAAGTAAGTAAAACACTATATTACCTAATTAATTATTAACTAAGTTAGTACTCTAGTAGTTTTCTGTAATGTTTTTTTTCCCCTCTTTAAACTTTTTATTTAAAATCTCCTTTCCTTTCTAACTACTATAACTTAATTTAAATTAATTTAATACTAATTTACTTAGTAAGAGTTAAATATTACTTTAAATAATTATTAATAAACTTTAACTATAACCCAGTAAATTATAGTTAAAACTAATTAATATATTAAATAATAAGTAGTTTTTAAGTTACTTTATTAATTTACTATACTTTAAGGACGATATAGGGTTAGGTAGTAAAGAGATTAATAAAAAGGATATTAGTATATAATTAGAGTTGGGCGATGAGGGGTTATAATAAGTACTACTTATAGTATTTATTTTATTTATTTTTTACTTACTTAACTATAGTAACCTTATAGCTTACTTAATAACAGCTTTAACTTATTACTAGTATTTATTTCTTTCTTTTTTTACCTACTTAACTATAGTAACCTTATAGCTTAATAACAACTTTAACCCATTACTTACTTTACTTAATATATTTCTACTTTTTTTACTACTTATAACCCCTACTATAAACTTATTAAATATACCCTTACTACTATTAAAATTAATAAATACATAGCAGAAGTAACTAGTAATTTATAGTAATTTCTACTCTACCTCTAGGGCACAGTTACATAGAAACTCTACTTAATTACAAACGTCCTTATTACTAGTATTATATATATAAAAGTTCTTTTTAATATACTTCTTTAGGTCTTTAAAGTACTTTTTAATAGAGTTAAAGTTAAGTAAGTATAGTAAAAAGTATTTAAGGTATATACTAACTTCTTTATAAATAATTTAAATATCTTCTTAGTAATAAAAAAAAGTATTATTTATAATAATTACTAAATAAAGGGTAGGAAACCTTCTATACTTAGGTAGCAAACACTAAGTAATCCACCCTATAAAGCCATTACTATTTATCGTCCCTAAGTATATAAAAAAATCTAAAATACCCTTAAGAGTTAGTACTAATAAGAGCTATATTTACTAACTACGTTTTAACTCTATTAATCTCTATAGCACAAGGCCTTTTAGTGCCTATTCCGTTTACCTCTTCTTAGTATTTTTATTTACTCTTAACTTATTAATAAAAATTAGTTATTCTAGTTTATACTACTATACACAATAGAGCTACTTAAGCTTCTTTTTTAGGTTTTATTAAATAGCTACAATATATATCTTTTTATTAATCTAACTTACTTCTTTAAAATACTAATTAATTATTAATAAATTAATACTAAAATTAAATTACTTAAGTAAAAAGGCTTATATTTTATTTAGTATTAAGTTATTACAATACTTTAATAACTTAAGTAACTTAATATAGTACTAAATCTCCATCTTCTAGCCACTTTTATAAAATCTTTTATATTATTTAACTTTACTAATAAAGTTATATTAATAGTAGTACCTTTAAACTATTTATAAGTAGTAGTTAGTAGTTATAGTAATAAAGTTATTATTAAAGTTAAAAAATAGGAGTATTAAGTTAATTTTAGTAAACTAGTATATTAAAATATTTAGTACTATAGTAGTAAATTAGCTAAAATACAGTTTTTAAATAACTTTATATTTGTTTTTAGCGGTAGTAGGAGGCCTTTTGATAGTAGTATCTACTGAAAGCTATAATATACAGAATATTGGATTTAAGGGCAAAATTTGACTTTTTAGCATAGGTAAGCGTTGCCCCACTTTGGGTTTTGGACGCCGCTGATGCAAATGACTGTACCTACCTAGGTGCAACAAATGCTTATGTCATTAAATCGATCTCATGCCGCGCCTCACCGCCTGCTCATCTAAGCACTCTGCGCAACCTCCTCTCCTCAGCCGGGCAGTTTGTAGGCGGGTTCACTCAGTGGCAGAGAAATTGATGTACGTCTCTGCTTTCCTGGGGCTTAGGATACCAGAGGGAACTTCCCTTGCTGGAAAACAGAACCAAGGAGAGGTGCTATACGTACATGTAGGAAATACTGCCACGCTGACTGACGGCACGGATGATGGACGACAAGCAACAGCGAAGAGAGTATTTTCATGAAAAATGTGTTTGAAAACACATCGTCTACTGTTCCATTAGATGGGCGTAGTTGAGGGGGATTATCGTGTACTTGGCACCCCCTCATAGCCCCCATCTACTCGAAGAACGACCCAGAAAGACAAACCCAGCAATAGAAGCCCGAAAGCAAACCCAGAAAAAAGACGCAAAACTAAATAATATCTCGACCCGAAATCCATGGCCGATGTCCACAACTCCTAGTCCATCCTCGGCATACCACTCCCGCCCCCCTTCCTCCGACTTCCATACCCGTTTCCCCCATCACGAGGCCGTGGTCGTCGTCTCTGACGACGGAGCTATTCACGCTTCGACAACGGCGGACTCGTACTAGTTCTGAGAGCAAGGATCGACACCGTATCTAAAACTCCAGATCTGGCTGCCGGCCCTGCCCGCGCCTTCTTTCGTGAGAGCCAAGTGGGCGGCCTGGGCCTGGCATCGGAAGCTTGCGAAGTGGAACTCGATCTCTTTGAACTCCGTGCTGTACGGGTGGTAGACGACCTTGTCCAAGTCGTACTGGAAACGCTCGGTGAACCATTCCTCCAGCGAGTCTCTGTCGAAGCCTTTCCAGGGGCCCTTGATGATGAGCACGCGCGACTGGTTACCGCCCACATCGTGCGCCGCGACCTTGATTCGGTTCAGGCTGACCTTCGCTCTCATGCCCTTGATGACGAAGCCACGGCTGGGGTCGGAGGCCGTGGCGTAGAAGCGATGAGCCGCAACGATGTCGAAGAAGACGATCTTGGCCGCCGCGGTTTGGTGGCCCTTGCTGTAATCGGGCGGGTTGATGTGCGTGCAGTAGACGCGGCCCATGCCGCGGATCGAGGCCAAAAGCATTCCGTACGTCAAGTTGGGCGGTAGGTTTGTCACCCAAAAGGAGCAGTTCTCGCGGTCGGGGATGTCGGCGGACTTATTGTCGGGAATCGTGGCGTCTCCGGCGTAATTGGGAGATATCCCGGCGCGGACTTTCAGTTCCCGCTGGGCGTCGTTGTTCGGATCCACGGGTCTGCGCCACACGGCATTCATTGGGCGGAACACGTTGGAGGAATGAGAACCTCGACCGCCGTTGCCTGGGAACAGGCCACCGCCGTTGGCCGGTACTTGGAGACCAACGTTGGCGGGGACCTGAAGACCGACGTTGGTCGGGGCTTGAAGACCGCCGTTGGCTGGGTCATGGAGACCGACGTTCGGTGTGACGAAGGCATTTCCATTCTGGGAGTGTCGAGGCGCGTTGGGAACGGAAGT
This sequence comes from Colletotrichum brevisporum, assembly GCA_030770045.1. NCBI lineage: Eukaryota > Fungi > Ascomycota > Sordariomycetes > Glomerellales > Glomerellaceae > Colletotrichum > Colletotrichum brevisporum. Next base: position 7,394,902 of record JAUGSI010000001.1, on the reverse strand, counting down.
CACATTCGTGGCTGCAACGTGCCCAGAGGTAGACGGATCAGTCCGGACGATAGCAGGGGTCCCTCGGGGCATGATCTGTCCCGCCCAGGGCATGGCGACGTTGTGGTTCACCGGAGTCGGCTGGCCATGACCGGTCGAACCACTGCCCTGGTGATTATTCGTTGTTGTTGTTGTTGTTGTTGTTCTTGTTGTATTTACCGCCACCTGGCTCCCGATGGAAGCAAAGGGCACCCACACCGGCTGACCATTGGCGGTCCAGAAGACAGTCCCTGGTTCTCCTTGGAATTGTTGAACAGCAGGCCCGCGGGCAGGACTGTGCCGACGAGTTTGGAAGTTGCCAAGAGGAGCGTTGCTGTGCGAAAGCTGGGGGAGCACCGGCATTCGGGATGGGGCCAGTGGGTTCGAGACAACCGGATGGGAAGGCCCAGCTTGGAGTCCATGGTTTGGCCGAAGGTCTGGAGCGGCGCGAAGGGCAGCCTGGGGAGCAAGCTGAGTAGAGTTCGAAGGACTCGCCCGAATTCTAGCTTGGTAGCCATGATTCTGTTCAAAGCTCGGAGACGCGCGAAGGGGAGCGTGGGGAGCAACCTGAGGTAAGTTGGAAGTGCTGGTCTGGGCTCTAGTCTGATGTCCACAGTGTTGCTCAGAACGCGCAGGGGCGGCGCATCGGTCGGACCGTTTGCGTTGAGGCCGCAGGCGGGGATCAGCCTGGGCAGTGTTCAAGGCATCGGCCCGGGTTTCGGTTCCAGCATTGTAAACTATTCCCCCACCAGACGGATTGGGCATCAAGTGCTGGGGAGATGTGTTGGAATGGGCCTCAGCAGTGTTGTTGCGCGCACGCCAGTCGGCAGAGTTGGCCCAACGGGGCGAAGACCCTGAACCGGAGCTCACCACATTGCCAGGGGAGGAGTCGTTGCTGGAGATAGGTGAGACTCTATGACTGGGGTTGGAAGGCACTGGCTGCCGATTGCTATCCCGCATGATCAACCGTTCTAGGTGCTGTGTGATGTCGAGGTCAAGTGCGTGGCGAGGAGCATCGAAAGAACCTTGAACGTACTCGTCCAGGATGTGGTGTTGAGGAGCCTGGTTTGAGGGACCGGATTTGGAGTTATCGTGGGAGCTCATTGTGAACTGGGGAGGGTGGCAGATTGACTGTGTAGGTACTGTCGTTCACGGATGTTAGATACACTCCTAAGGCCTGGGGTGGATGATATGGGTGAGAATACCTACCAGGGGAGTGATGGAGAAAGCGCGAAGACTGGACTCTGTGTTTGTTTTGTTGGACAGTTGCTTTGGTTGTTCTTTGTTGCTGTCTGGATGATTGAACAGGTCAGCTTGACAGTGGAAAAGAAAAAGAGAATCCAAGTTGAAGGGATTGAAGGGGATTGATGGTTTTATCCTCAACGGGGAGGGGAAAAGAGAGAGAGGTCAGAGGGGTGGGCGGGCAGGTTCGGGAAACCCATTAGGAAGGAGGTGGTAGGTGCGGTACTGGTGTGGAAATATTCGGTGCCTGCCAACAGGAGTGAGACCCTCTTGGGTAAGGTGTGATGGCGTGGAGTGAGGTAACACCTTGATGGGTGGATGTTCTTGTTGGTGGGCGAATGTTCTCTTGTGAGATGATGTGAAAAGAGGGAACAATTGGTACTTACTCACTAATGAAGAGGAGGGTAGATCTGTTTAGAGCGTTCTGTGTATGGTGCCTGGGTAGGTATGAAGGAGAGGTTGAGGTGGGGGAGAATCCGACTTTGAAGATGGGAGTCTCCTGGGAAAAAAAAACCTGGCTGTCTCAATCATGAGTGCTGTGCTGGGTTGAGGGGATTCGGGGGTTGAGGTGGGCTGGGAACATACCTCACGTGACCAGGCAGTTCAAGGAACGGTGCCTGCAGGCGCCCAAGGCTACTTGCTTTTGGCTAGGTGCCTTGGTGGTTGGGTAGGCAGCTGAAGAGATGCTTGTAGGCCCCTGGGTGTCTTGACAAGAGGCGAGGCAGAAGGGATAGAATCCCGGTGGCGAAAAGGACTCGAGATCTAGGCTGTAATAGAGTCGAAAAGCACAATGCCTAAGGGAGGAGTCCAACAAAGCCTGCCACCTTGCGAACAGAAGCAGTTCGAAAGTTTCGGTGACCGGGTTCGAGTCGTACGTGTCTGATGCAAGGCCACCCTGGAATTGGAAGGAGGGGAGAAGAGCCAGTACCGACAAGTAAGGGACTGTCTGTTTGTCTGTGTACCTAGTCTGGGTCTTGATTTGTTGAGTGTATGAGTCGTGGTATTGTAATGTGTGCCGTGTATGTTCTCGTTCGCCGGCAGTAGTGAAGTTGGTTTTAAAGCCGTATCTTGAGCTTTGTAGATTAAAACAGCGAATTGAGAGAGCTAAGAAGCGATGGACATTGTGCCGAGAAAAGGTTCAACAGAAGGAAGACAGCGGGGTGTTTTATGCTGCTTCCCGACGGAAAGGTCAACCTTGATGTTTGTGCTACTTGTCTTTATGTTTGGGATTTCGCGGTTGATACAATTACAGGGGTGTCGAGGAAGATGTTTCGATTTGATCTCCGACTTTGGGGCAGTAATAAACACGAAATGGGTGACCATCAAGGTCATCGCTTCGCGCGAGCGGTTCAGCCGTGGCTGGAAGAGAGAGGAAGAAATATTTTGCGAGTGGACGCCATGGCTTGCTCAGGAAACGGAGATAGATGTAGAGTAAGTCCGTCAAGGAGTCTGTTGAGGGAAGACACAAAGTTAAGTTCTTCGTTCATATCATAGTATCGAGAGCAAATTCGAAGGGGAGTGTACACGGCCACTTTCCACTGCTTGTTGATACAGAGAGAAGTGCGGGAACGTGGCGCCCATCTAGGTTTATCTGCCTGGGCTTGAGGCGCAAATAACCTTATTATACTGCTATGTTAGGTGCTTGTATGGTCACATAACCCCAAGCCATGTGGAACGTCTAATGTAGAAAGTTCAAAAGTAAAAAAGAACCGGAGATAGGTAGCTCCGTGCCTCAAAGTGGCGATGCAGCAATGCTAGAGTTGTCCCCCGGAGAGGGATGGAATGATGGTCTGAGGTTGGAAGCTCCTAGGCACTTCTGGCAATGCGGCTGCATATTCAAGTGTGAAGGAGAGGCCTGAAATCAGACTGAGGGAAGTATGGTTGATGGGCTACCTAGATATTACAAAGCAGGCTGTCCTCTTTCGCCGTTTGAAACATGCAAGCTTAAGAGCTCTGATATTGTTGGCTGTGGAAGTACAAGGGAGTTGTGATAAAGAAGATGTATCACACAAGGAACTTGATTGGCGAGCATACGTGTTGTTTCTAGACATATCATAAAATGGAATTGTAAGAACTTCTAAGTAAATCTCTAAGTAAAGTCTTACTAACCGCGAAACCAGCGTCGCAGAGTATCTATCTCAAGACTGGGCTTGAAGTCATTTATCGTCCATTGCTGTCATCGTTTTCCGTCAATGTCATCCATGCCCTCACCCTCGTATCATGAATTCCTCGTTGGCAGACTTCCCATACCACCCACGACCCTCGGAGGCCGGCCCAGTACCCCCCAGCTGCGACGAAGACTCTAACATCCTAACGAGTCTCGGCATCGGGCCCGTTCCGGTCGATGAACACCACGCTGAGTTGGTAGCGAAGTGGGAGGCTCCAGGTCGTGCTCAGGAACCCTACTACAAGGAGCTAGCAACTGCACTTGATCAACGAGGTTTGGTCTGGAACCTGATAACCCTCGCCCAAATCCGCCTACCAGCTCTGGCAGAAGCACCCGTTGACAGGGGTCACCCTTCAATCGTGGTCGGTGTCGCCAAAACCAGCAGTGCAGAACTGGTCGCGGAAGTTGCATCAGAGGTTCAAGGGCTTCTCCACCGGTATGTATCTGTATCTCGATCCTGGGTTTGAGGTTCAGGTTCCTGACTCAATTCTGAATTTACAGCCACTCAATTACCTCAACCGTGGGGATTACAGTAATCAATTTCGACCCCCAGCCGCTTGCGTTCCCAGCTCGGAACGTGCCAAACCCCGACGAACTGAAGCATTGCCTCTCGTTCTCAGAGAGCTACGATGACTTGGTCGTCGGCGGGATGCACTATGGACGATCTATTAGCAGTTTAGGTGGTCCAACTGGCTCGGCAGGTCCCTTGGTGCGACTGCAGCTCCCGGACGGCACCACTCACATTGCGATGCTCACATGCCACCACACATTAACCAGTAAGATACTATGTATGGATCCCATATAAGAAGTGAACGAATACTGATAGGGAACGTTTATTTAGCTAGCAGCAGGCCCATTCACGCTAGTCTTGGTGGTAGTGGTACTAACCGACCTGTTGTGACCCCTTCTGATAGGGACCACGCCACGTGGATTGAATGCCTGAGAAAGAAAATCTGGAGGCATGAGAACAAGCCAGACGAACCAATTGAACGGATTAAACTCATGATTGAGGCTGAAGAGACTCTTGACGCTTACCACCAGAAGGTCTGGGATTCTTACAAGCGGGAACGACGAAACTTGGACTCCTTGCTCACCCATGCCGAAAGTTTCGACAGATGCCTGGGCTATACACTTTGCACTTCTGGTCTGGTAGCCGTCAAGAATATTGATGACCATGTCTATGCGCAGGACTGGGGTCTTGTAGTTGTCAAGCCAGAGTGGTTTGGTGTCCCAGAGGACTTGGGCAACTCCGTACGTCCCCCTCCCTAGTTTACTCCTCCCATCTCGCATTCTGACCTAACATGCGCTACCAGTTTCCTCGGGATCTGGCCTCGTGGGGCGATGACTTCGACGGCACGCCCCACTGGCTAGTCGGACGTTCAAGCGGTCGGACCGTAAACGGTGAAATTGTCGGCGGACTTGGCACCACCGCGTACCAGAAAACAGAACATAAGTGCGACGGCGGGGAGGTGTTGGTGGTGACGGGGGCGGCGCGCATGCTTGTCACTGGAGCGAACATGGATCAACCTGGGTCTAAAAAAGGAGACTCTGGCGCCGTCGTCTTTGGACCGGGATCACATCACCGTGTCGCAGGCATACTTTTGGGCGGGGATCCCAACCCGGACTCGAAATGCGGACGAGACCGAGCTTCGCCGCCAGTTGGAGTCTCTGCCGCTGAACAAACTGATGGGCCTGAGACTGGTCAGAAGGGCGGGCAGTATCAACTTCTTCACGCCGATACAGGCCGTTCTGGAGCACGTTCGGACAAGGCTGGAGGAGGACTTGGGCGGGAAAGTCCTCGTCGACCTGGTTTTCCAGCACTATGATGAGTACCAATACGTGACAAACCCAAATATTAGGTAAGTAGAAATAACACAACTTGGACTTGTCATCCCCAGGATTAATACAATCGAGGGTTGTATGGGCTTGTTATTGTTGCCATCCGTCCTCATTGTCCGTTGTGGTCGTTATCGCTGTCGTCCTTGTCGTCCGTCGCTATCGCCCTTGTGTCGCGTTGTCGTCCTTGTTGTCCGTCGTTGTCTTTGTCGTCCGTTGATACTGGCTTTATTGTTACTCTTTAACAACAGTAATAGACGTCGGTACTCAAAATCCAGGGAAGATGCTCGTTTCAATATCCATACCTAGAGACTAGGTGTACACTCCACCCAACAAGCTTTCAGTTCATCCATCACACAAGTCTGATCACAGTCATGACCAAGGCAGTCTTTGATGAATGTCCAATTTGCAAACCACAGCCACGGCTGGTCGGGGCTGACGTTGCTACCTATTCCAGAAAGATCTCGATCCTCAGTGAAGACAAGACACAAAGAAGGACCGATAAGGAAGCATTGCAGCTGCGCCAGAATATCGGTCCTTCTTCAGCAAGGTTGAGCACGTGCCCTCCAAGACCAGACGGCTTGTTGTGCACAACCAGCAGCTTGAGCAGCTCAAATCATCCGCCCTTGGGCCAAATCCAAGTTTCGTTAGATTGGTATGCTTTTCAAATTCTCGTCCATCACTTTCCAAATCCTCGTCCTTTACTTCCTCATTCGTCATACCATCACACCGTCATCTTCCAAACTCGGACGCCCAGCTGGTCGTGGTCCAAGACAGTGGTCCACTCGTCTTGAGACCGTGGTAGAACGGCACCGCCCCGGCATGCTATGGAAAACAAGGCACGGCACGGGGAGGATCAGATCAACAAGACAACCCTCTCTCCAAGGGAATTTTCAGCCCATTGTCAATGGTGCTACCGGCCGGAAGGATTTCCTGAGAGCCGCATTCCAGTAGAGGAATATGGAAGCCTTCTCCCTTCAGGTGAGCGGATCCCCTCGTCTCAAAAAGACAGCACCATGTTTTTCTCGTCTCACAAATACTGCAGCAGGTTATTTGCAAAATTGCTTTCTTCTTTTCGACGTGGATCGAGCTCGTATCTATCCGACCAGGCCGCCGGGACGTTCCCGCGCCCATCCCTTGAATCCAAGTTTTCTCGTCGGAAAAAAAATCAGGAATAGACATCATTCGCACGTACCAGCTTAGTCACTTGTCTCACCGGGAACCGGCGCCACGGAATGGGAAACTCGTCGAGGAACCGTAAGCGAGAATTCCCTGTGCCCTCCATTCAGCCTCAGGGATGACTATCGAGCGTCCCACAAGAACATGCGGGGCTCAGCAGATCACAAAAAGGAAGCTTATCCGATGAGCCACCTTCATACTACCGAGTCTCTTAAGCCAGGGAATATCTCGATCCTCACCGAGCCACGCACGACGACCAGAAAGACAAAAGTTGCGAGGAGAGCAGCGAGCCCCGCGTCCGAGCAGAGCAGGATGCCCATAGCGGGCGCGAGATCTGACGGATCACCTGCTCACCGCAGGACGTCGTGACGAGCGGGATCTTGCGTGCCATTTGTGTCTTTCTTTTCACGCTTCGCCGTCGAATGATGTCCCTCATCATCGCATCTTCGCATATCTTGGGGAGCGCTGTCACGTATCACATCTAAGAGCTCACCTGCAGTCTGCGGAGATCGACTTGGCGGGGCTCGCACTCGCCAAACGCAACAACGTCCAGGGGGGTGGTGCGAATGGGAGGGGGCCCAGGGGGTCGTGGGACCCAACCGGATCGTGGGCTTTTCCAACAAGACAGGGGGATGTAGATCTGGGGAAGAAGCAAATGCACAGGTGCGTTACGATGATGCTGTTCGACGGCGTCCGGGTGAAAAGTGACGGGAGGGAACATCAATCTGACTCATACACGCACAGGAGAGAATAAGATAATATACGATCCAAAAAAGAATTCGTTCACGACACGCTCAGCTCGCCTCACTGTGTGTGTACGTGAAACCTCTCATCATCATTCGTCAGAGCCCGCATGTTCTCGTTGCTTGTTGGGGCTCTCAGATCTCTGGATAATTGCTTTTCTCGCCTGCACCGATGGGAGAAAAACCCCTCCCGCGGAAGGGCAAACACTCCCAAACTCCCTCGGCCAGGCGGTTATCTGCGCGATCGAACCATTAAATTATGTAAAATCGACTGCGTTAGGGTCGCAACGCACGACGTATCGGCACCGTTCTTTTCTCAACAAGGGAGGGGGGAAGACCATGGATGACGACCCGCTGCATGAGGCGCGTCCAAGTTCTCCCTTCCCTTCTTCAATCACACGAGGGTGTTCATCTCGTTTTTCCTTGCGCCGTCACCACCGAGCCGGAAGCCCAATGTCTCGTCCTAGTCCTCGATTAGGTCGCAAGAAAAGCGGTGATTTGCAAAGATTTTTCCTTCGCCCTCCCACTCGGGATCGTCTCCCTGCATTCGATCTACCGAGTCTCCAAAATAGAGGATCTCAGACAACGAGGCTCTTTTATTATTCTTTGTTTTTCTCATCTCTCCCGTGAGAAAGCTTTGCGAGTTAAGGGATCCGAACGCACGCCTTGTTTACCCACGAACGAAAACCACGTTGGTGATGTTGTTTTCACCCAAACAGTGGGCAGTTTGGGGCTCGGCAGCGCTTCACCCATGTCCTTCAACGTGGAGTCTTCAATGAGGAGGCGGCCAATATCGGCCCTCCATACATACTCGGTCGCCCTCGGCGGAAAGAAAAGCCCTGGTCTTCTGGCGATCAATGCAAACAAACTCGGCGCCGTTGCAAGCCCCCGGCTTTCTGTACGAGGAGAGAAATAAACGTCCATTCCATCGGACGATCGCAGCGCACGGGGGTGGGCAAGGGACCAGGGGGTTCGCGGTCCCCCCGTTCCGCCGGGGCGGGGCCAATTGCCCGGAAGTCTCTCCCGGAAGACATGGGCGGAGGAAGAGGAAAAGCCACAAAAGGAAGGGCGGCAGGCAAGACCTGCGCACGCACTGTGTGTAGGGTTGTAGCCAAGAACTAGGTGAGCAAGCAGAGAAGAGCAAAGCAAGCAACGAGGGACAAGGGTGCCCAGATCTGCCTCTCCCGGGTACGTTCCGCGCGGTTTCTCGAATCCCGGCCTACTGGCTCGTCGTCCGAACGGGGCTAGGAACGAGAGTGAGAGAGAGAGCCTAGCCCAAGTAACGTCTCCAAGTAGGATCCGGACCAACAGGGACAAGCTGACCAGCATGAGGCTTGCATGCTTGCCCATCCCCGCCTGCATCCATCGGAGACTTGTGACCGGGGGTGGGACCGGGCCTGATGGTGTCCTCACTCCTCCGAGAGGAGTGTGTGCAAACTTGCCTTGAATACGTATGTATCGCCGCGTTTTCTGTCTCCCCTTCTCATGGATACAAAAAGCCAGCGTCCTCTCCCTCGATGTTGGTGTTACCGCAGCATCTCATCAGACATCTCAGGCCAGAGCAAGAGACTTACAACAGCAGACTGTAACAGAGCCGGTCCTGTCAACTCTTGTATTTTCACACCTTCTTTCAGTTGTCTTCCATCTTGAAATCCCATCATGACTACCACATTTCTGAGCGAGAAGGGAGGGGAGAAGGACATTGAAGTCACCATGACCCATCATGGAGGAGACGGCATGTTCACAGACGACAAGCACCTCTCAACATCGGGGACAACATCAACGCCAGACGTCCACTCCGATGACGACGCGAGCAGCGTGGCAAGCGTACCTCACAAGCTCACCCTATCCAAGGCACGGAGCATCGCTCTCGTCATCACAGTAGCCGGCGCGAGTTTCATGAACGTAAGTCAAATCTCCATCTCAAGCGAAAAGCAGTCTCGCCGAATACCACGCCGCGAGACAGGCGAAATCCTCTCCGAGAGATCGTCATCACTAACACCTTCCGCCCCAAAAGATTCTCTCCATTCAAGCCGTGGTCATCATTCTCCCGACTATCGGCCGAGACCTTAACATCCCCGAGTCCCGCCTCCAATGGATCATCTCGGCCTACTCCCTCACCTTCGGCTGCTTCCTTCTCCTCTGGGGCCGCATCGCCGACCTCTACAGCAAGCGTCTCATATTCGTCGCCGGATCAGCCTGGCTCGCCCTCGCCACCATCGCAAACGCCTTCGTCCCCAACGAAATCGCCTTCGACCTTTTCCGCGGTCTTGCCGGCCTCGGCGCCGCCGCAAACGTGCCCACTGCCATCGGCATCATCGGCACCACGTTCCCCGCCGGCAAGGCCAAGAACTACGCCTTCAGTGCCTACGCCGCCGGTGTGCCCCTCGGAAGCGTCTTCGGCACCATCCTCTCGGGCTTCGTCGCCCAGTACGCCAGCTGGAAGTGGGTGTTCGGCGTCCTCGCCCTGCTCGCTGGCCTCGTCGCCATCGCCGGCTTCTTTGTCATCCCCCCTCCCGCTGTCGTCGCAGTACCGAGCCACCGCAAGGTCGCCGGCGCAAAAGACTCAGTCGACTGGATCGGCGGCGGCCTCATCACCATCGGCCTCCTTGCGCTGATGTTAGCTCTGACCGAGGGCAACGTCGTCGGCTGGCGCACGCCCTGGATCTCGGTTCTCATCGCTATCTCTGTCGTTATCATCGTGGTCTTCTGGTTCTGGCAGCGCCACCTCGAGTTCCGTACTGATCGCCAGCCGCTCATGAAGACATCCATGTTCCACAACCGGCGCTTCTGCGCCGCCCTCGCCATCATGGCCCTCTTCTTCTCTTCGTTCAACAACTTCCTCACGTTCGCAACGTACTTCTACCAGAACTACCAGGGCCAGACCGTCCTCACGACGACCCTTTACTTCCTCCCCACTGGAGTCGCCGGCGTCCTCGTCGCTTGGGCTTCCGCTCTTCTCATCTCCCGCGTGCCGACCTACCTGCTCCTGCTCTTCGGCAACCTCTCCATCTCTATCGCCTGTCTCCTTTTTGCCACCCCGATCCCGCCAACAACCTCCTACTTCGCCTACGGCCTGCCGGCCATGATTCTCTCTGTCATCGGTGCCGACACTGCCTGGCCCTCGTTGACCCTGTTCGTCTCCAAGTCCTTGCCCCAGGAGGACCAGGCCCTCGGCGGCGCGCTGGTAAACTCGGTGGGCCAGGTCGGACGGTCCCTCGGCCTCGCGATCTCCACCGCGATCCAAACAGCTGTCATGGCCAAAGCGAGGGGCACCTCCGTCGAGGACGCCGGCCCCGTCATGGAGTGGGACCAGCCGTCTCTGGACGGCCTCCGGGCAGCGTCGTGGATGAACTTTGCCCTGGGCATCACATCACTCGCCATCGTGTGCGTGTTCTTCCGCAGCTCAGAGATTGTCGGCAAGGCCGACGAGCCCTCGAAGTCTACGGGAGCTCGGGACGAGGAGGCAGCTGCGAATGACGATGGCGCGGGCGCCGAGAGAAGATAGACGTATAGATTTCCTTACTAGATAGATTTCCTTACCTAGACTCATAGAAAAGTTCTGATTTCCCACGAATCCCATCTAGATGCATTCCTCCTGCTCCGTGACCCAGGGTGACGGGCCCATCGAAAGTCGTCGATCACATTCCATACCCATGTTCCGCATTCCATCACGTCATGACTTACACGAGAAGACCAACCTGTCTAGGAATTTGTGCCTTGATCCCTGGTCAAAGTTGTTGGAATACGGAGCGCCTCTCAACGCCCCAGGAAAAAATGTATTCTTTCAGGATCACACCATTTCAACGACTTCGTAGTCCGAAATCCATGACCCCGCCTCGTATCCTTGCCTCTCGGGGTGCGGCCCAGGGCCGAGCCTAAGGACAGTGTTTGCTTCATATCAAACCCTGTCCCAACCCCTTTCGCCAACGGGCGCGGCCTGGGAGCAAACAACCGGTGAAGAGGGGGGCTTCCGGCGAAGAACCAACAAAGAAGCGCCTCGGATTTCGCACTCGTAATTTACATTACACAACGGAGAGAGTCTTCTCCGCAGGGGCTGCGGTCTTCTTCTCCATTCGGGAACACACCCGTGGCTGCAGATTGTGCCCCGGGCATTCATCTGTGCCATCCTCGCGACCTCGTGCAGCTGGGAGAAACTTCGCACTGTCTTGATTTCTCTATTATTGTACCTGTGCTTATTGTTCATCTCGTTTATCAGCATGGACGCTGGAGTTTACTAAGTGCTCGTAAGGACTAAATGGCACTCTTTGTTCCCGTTTATATTGCTGGAGGATGGGTAGTAGTTTACGTTCACGTCAGCCCCGCGTTGGAGCTGATGAGACGATGAAGCGTAGAGATATATGTTACTGACTGCAAAGATTATGGCCGAAACTAGAGAGGTTTCTGAAATGAATGACTGTTACATAGCGCCCGATATTTTCCCGAATTCTTCTCCCAGAAACCTTCCGACGTGTGACCAAGGTATATGAGCGGACTTGACGGTACTATCTGAATACTCATCTCTCGTGGTATATCTGGGTTGTCGAACTTTTGACCAAGTTGCGTTCAATTGTGCAAGCGGTACCATCATGTCATCAGGAGCAAAAGTATCTAATTATTTCCAAGAGGACATATGTGATTAAAGACTCCCAGTGTTTCAGCAACAAGCGAACAGCTATACATTCAATTGGCGACTCCAGCTCTCATCAATCCATCAATAAGTTGACTCGTGTGGCGCGACAGAGAATTGCCGAGAAATGAAGTGAGGCTGGGGGGGAAGCGTCGGGCGACATACGCAGACATTGGTGGGGGCTGAAAAGGGGTCTAAGCCGTCGACGCAACCAAAAGTAAAAGCCATGGGGCAGATGATAGAAAAGCTTCTTTTCCAGATCAGAAAATTCCAGTCGTTCATCAGGCATCTACTTTATCAGGCATGGTACAGCCACTTATGGGTCGCTGCCTGTTGCCGGTGGCGCATATAAGTTTCTCACAATATGTTTCCGCGAAGTATGTTTCTGTACATAGGTATCCACAGGTGGTCTTCATGCAGTCCTCATACGCACCAGCGGTAGACTGGAGGCGAAAATATGATTTTTTTTAACGGACTGTGTCATATTTGTTTCTATGAACAAAGCAGCCGTTGGGGGCCTGTGAAACTACTTCGAACCCGTGTTTTGTCAGGCGCAGTAAGCCATGACCAACGGCTCCTATCTCTAGGCAAGTTGTTGTTGAATATCAAGCAGTGTATTCAAGGATTTCCATGCGAGGCTGGCTAAGGTACAACCGTAAGATGGAGAAAAATACAAAACAAGTCTTCCTTGCGCGGAAGACGCCGGTGACGTCAACGCTTTCCTCGACCCGCTATGACCGCATCCAAAGTACTACGAGCACCATTAAGGCAACGATAAAAATTCTTTGCTTGAGAACACAGTCGTTAGTCAAGAAATTTGCTTCAGACCTGGACTGTGTAGGTACCTTTCTCACATTTCTACCAGCTCGGTCCATGGGTTCTTGTTGAACCGCCTTGTGTCTTGATTTGGCCTTCGGACTTTCACCAGGCGACGAGCGTCTCGGGCGGTACTTTTGGGGGTCGGGTTATTTTGGGAGAGCAAGTTGTTGTTGAAAGACGTGGATCGGTCGAAGGGTAAGTTTTGGTTTGCGGGCATCCTGGAGTTGACGGGAACCGAGCGTGTACCGTTGGCGGGCGAGCTACTGTTGACGGCAGCTTGGCGGAGGCTAAGGTCTACCGCGGTATCCATCTCATCGAAGTTGTTGCGCGTTCTTCTGTTCCTTACGTCACCCTGGTCCAGGAAACGGACTCTGTTGAAATCGAGGTATTCCATCCGGTGACGGATGCTGTTCGTCTCGGCCTCGGACAGCTGCTCGTTGACGACATCCTCCATGAAGAAGATGCTCTCCTCCGGCATCTCGTTGGGTTTTGACATCGGTTTCGGAAAACTGATCATGTTGACATCGTCGTCTAAGTCCGATGTTGGGCCGTTCGGGTTCGTGTGGGTGCTGTTGTCACGAAGGCGCACGTTGTCGTCATTCGGTTCCTCCCATGCACTCCCACGTGGATAGATGCGTTCCTTGACCATGTCGTTGAATCGAACGGTCTTCTTCTCCTCGCTTGCATTGAAACGTGACCGCTTGCGTGACGCTCCCTTGAGGCAACTCTGGGGCTTGGGCTGAATGGGCGTTGGCGGTCGGTCGTGATTGTCAGGGCAGTCGAACTCGGCAACCATTTCTAGATCAAACGTGACCCTCTTAGGCGGTGCCTGTGCTGCACTTGATATTTGTGTATTGTTTCGAGACTTGAGACAACTGGTGGGTTGTTTTGCCATCGGGCGAAGCTCGCGGTAGTCGAAGAAAGGTGTCTCCCCCTGCCTTCGAGACAGGGATGAGCACTGTGTATAGGCGTCGCTTTGCATTTTTGTTGACTCGGAGAGGAAACTGGGATTAAACTTGGACGAAGGATTAATCAAACATGGATGAATGAGAGAGAGAGAGATCGAATACGGTAAGGGTGAGGTGTGTGCCAATAATTGTGCTTCGGGGTTTTGAGTTGCCACAGGGAAAAATAGAAAGTCCTTTCAAAGGCCTCATCACTCCTTTTACCTTTGGCAATGCCTCGATCAGGCATCATGAACGGGGTATTGGATGGCTACCTGGAGCTGGGTGGCTTAGGGCTACATGACGCCGCAAACTCAGTTCGCCTCCTTGGGCGGCCTTGGCCTTATCAATCTACGGACACATTTCATCCATCAAATTTGTATGCAGAAAGAACAGAGGCTTTCTGTTAGTGGAGTTAAGCAGAATTTTAAGCTGCTATCCGGGCCTTCCCTTCCTTATTGGGCTGTTTGGGTTAACACGATCTCTTCCCACAGGACCAAAAGAATGATAACAGTAATACTATTAGTTGTAGATTACAACACGCTGACGGTATGATATGAAAAGGCAATAGGGCACAACGACAACAAACGAGCCCAGCCACCGAACACTTTGCGATGATATTCCTATTTGCTAGTTGATTTGCCTCGATCGTCTACCAAGCACGGGAAGACCCTGATAGCAAGTCTAAATTGAGTAAGAGGGACCGCTAGTTTCCTATGCTATTTCCATGCTTGGCCTTTGCCACTCTCGACATCCGTCAACAGCACGAACTCGGCCTCGGAGCGCTTTGGGCCCAGCCGGTGGGCAACGGCACTGGATCCTATGATGTGCTCGCCTGTCGAGACTCCGGTTCCGGAGCTGGAAGACGCCCCCGACAACTTGGATTTGACCTTGGACCAGCCTGAGTTCCTGGTAGCAACTCTGCAGAGGTACTTGTATACCGCGGGGAGAGATGCCGTGATGATTCCTGCGTACAGCTCGATTGTGCTCCAGTAGGCGGCGTCCATGTAATCGTAGGTGATATTCGTGGAATTGGCAAACTTGACGAGCGTGTGGAGGCGAATGATGCTGGCGATAGTAACACTGGAAGAGTCAATCAGCCTCTGAATCCTCTTGCAAGCTTCCGAGCGAGAAAAAAAAGAAGAACAGCCCAGCTTACAAGATACCAAGAGAGAATACAACCATGACCATGAGCTTCTTGTTCAGGGGCATCTGCAGCTGAGATAGCTGGTGTAGAGGCAGTGCAAGAATGACGATGTCGAGAACGATGTTGAATATCGCACTCAGCCAACCTTGAAGGTGAATGTTGTTACATCGGCCGTGGTGGCTTTCCTCAAGCTGCAGCCATGCATGGCTGATCGGCCAGCACTGGAAAAGAGTTGCGAAGAAGAAAGCTGCCGCGTAGGCTAGAGTAACGGCGATGGTTCCCCAGATGGCCCTGTTGAGGTTGTGGTGCGGGAATATGCGGGTCAGAAAGAGGAGGATCGAGACTTTGTTCATGGCCTGGGCGCAAAAGTAGAAGAGCTCGCCCAGGAAGTAGTACTGCGACAACCTTATCAGCGGAAGCCCTTCACAGCTTCAAAAGAGAGATGAGTCTTACAAACAAGACGTTTTCCACGTTTGCCAGCGGCAGCGTCCAGATATCCTTGCCGAGTCCGTTGGCCGAGACTGTAGCAGAGTCATTATAGAGCTTTACAAATTGACGAAGTTTCCAAAGTGAGGTACTCACGCGTGAATGCAAAGACAGTGGGCGGAACAGTCAGAAGCACACATGCTGTTATTGTCCAGTCATCCCAGCTGAGCTCTCGACCGCACCCAGGCAATGCAGAGCAGAGCCGAAGTACATAGGCAACCAAAGCAAGACTGAAGCCCACTGCAGCTACGAGGGGTGGCTTGAGACTCTCGTCTCGCACAGAAGCACCACACATGGTCGCGGAGCCGTTCTTAGCTTCTGGTCAGAGCAAGAAGACCTAGTCAGTCATCTCTACAGTTGTCTCGTAGTGGATAAGCAACTCACTGAAGGCATCTTTGATGCTGCAACCTTGGAGTACGCACACTGAGAGCCCAGCGTTGAGTTCCTCGTTCGTGCAAAGACACGCCGTATCTGTGAGTGAGCAACCCGAAGTCGGCACAAGCTGCTGCAGACACACGAGCTAGCAGGACAGCTGCCGAAGATCAGCAAACGAAATCGACGCTAACGGGAGATCCGCATACTTACCGCGCACTCTGGGTAGAGCTTCTTCGCGAGTGCCAGTGCCTCTGCAGCTGTGGTTGCAGCCACCGCCCGAGAGATCATCGTGGTGGCGGCGAGACCCGCAAACATGCTTGAAGGCTTCATGGCGTCGATACTTCACAGCAGAACTCGAGACCACTGGGTACAATAGACTTCAAGCTGGCGGCTTGAGCTCGTGCGGGATGCGGTGGAAATGAACACGACTTCACAAACGCAGAGAAAGGGGTAGGCTTGATCACTTATGTTGGTACGCAAAACCCATCGCCTTTTGCTCTTGGGATGCTGGATGCGACGTGAACCCGCCATCGTGGACCGCCGTGTCTTGTATCATCTCCAGAGCCCTGTATATTGGCTTCCCTTGTCCTTCGCTTCCCGCGAGGTCGAGTCATTTCTTTGACAAAGTCTCCCCATGATCAACCTGGATCATCGGCCGAGCACAGGAGCCAGATAACTCAAGGGAAGCTTCAAGAGCCCCGCTCGGCATATTCTCAGGCACGACAAGGGCAATTGCCGTGTGGGTGGTACGCCAGGGGCTCCAAGAGCCCAGGAATCTGGATGGTAGCTGTAGGTTAATAAGAACCAGCCATGGATTCGCATTACTCGATG
This sequence comes from Colletotrichum brevisporum, assembly GCA_030770045.1. Classification (NCBI taxonomy): domain Eukaryota; kingdom Fungi; phylum Ascomycota; class Sordariomycetes; order Glomerellales; family Glomerellaceae; genus Colletotrichum; species Colletotrichum brevisporum. The sequence continues at coordinate 7,378,485 of JAUGSI010000001.1, read as the reverse complement.
TAAGACAAAACCATTGACCTCCTTTTGTCACATTCGACCATCGTCGAGTGCAGAGCCAGAGACCAAGGTATCGTCGCGAGGCACTCATGCCGGCCAATGGAGCAAGGCAGGGCATTAATTAACTTTGTCATTCTCGCGAATGCAACGCCGGTAAGAGTGAGATCTACGGTTGACTCCACCAAATCAGCCCAGTGGTAACGAGGCGGTAAGCAAACTGTGCCATCATGGTCCGGGCCATTTGGTGGCTCCTTAATTCGACACTAAGTCGTTTGCAAAGCAGTAATCTAGTCCTCGTTGTCTTCGTCACCGTTGTCCTCCACTGCTGTACTGTTGTCCATCGCTGTTGTCCCCTATGCTTTAGAGTTTCTGCCCAGTATAATTCTCCGAGTTGACTTGGATCTCCTTGTTGTGATCCTGGAAGAGCACTTGTCAACTACATTCGAACCGAGCTAAACTGGCCCTCCTCCTCGAACGACCCCCTCGGACCCCCTCGGAAATTTTCTGACAGTTGGTCCAAGCGGAACAAGCATGTTTTGTAAACGAAAATAATCCCTGTCGACTTGCGGACGCCGACGTTGTCGTGGGCTCAACGGTTCGCGCGTATTGCGGCATCTAAGCCTTCCGAATAGGAAACCTGCAGGGCAGATCACGGGCCTCACCCCGCTCGGGTGCTGAATGAAGGACCAGGCGTGCGGAATTGGGTAGGTGGTCGTCGCACTGCATACTCTCTGATGATGACTCGTCACATCGCTATCGTCAAGGGGGGTGAGCTTCTAGAATAACAACCTGGTGAGGTGGTCAACTGCCGACCATACTTAACTTTCGGGGCCGTACCCTCCGCTTCGAAGTTGCCTCCTTTCGACTCTTGTCATGCCTCTTGGCACCAGTCACTCTTTTTAACAATTCAACTACGTCTTAAGCTAGTCATTCGTTCAAACCAAGATTGTATTCTGCTCGTTTTCGTCTGTCTTTGCCATGAGGTTCCTTCTACCCGTCACGGCGCTGGTTGCGGCCGTTCAGGCGGCGTAAGTTGCCCCGCTTCTTCATAACAAACCCCCTGAATCTCAACTGGAATTCTAGCTAACAACTCACCACGCACAGTTTCGACCAACCTCTGGGCCCGACTCTCAATTCCACGGGACCTGTGACAAACTCGACTTACGAGTACGTTGTTGTAGGCTCTGGTCCAGGCGGCGCGCCTCTTGCAGCTCGCCTGGCCATGGCCGGCTTCAGCGTCCTGCTCATCGACGCCGGAGAAGACAGAGGCGAGGACGCGCCTGTCCAGGTGCCGGCTCTGCATGTTCTTTCGTCGCAGCATGATCCGATTCAATGGGATTACTTTGTCAACCACTACTCCGATGTCGAACAGGCCAAGAGGGACTCGAAAATGTCTTACAAAACACCGGAGGGCGAGATTTACGTGGGACTCGACCCGGCCGAGGGCTCTGAGATGCTGGGCATTCTGTACCCGCGGGTCGGTGCTCTAGGCGGGTGCTCTCAGGTAAGCATGCAACTTTCTCCTTCCACTTGCAGGTTGTGTCATGAAAAGCAAGCGACCAACTAACAGTTACCAGCACAACGCCCTGGTCACCGTGCTGCCGCAGGACAGTGACTGGAACAACATCGCGGCCATCACTGGCGACAACTCCTGGGAAGCAGACAAGATGCGAGAGTACTACAAGAAGCTCGAGAGGTGCCACTACCTCCCCGGTGCCCTCGACGCCAACGCCCACGGATACGACGGCTGGCTCGAGACCCAAACCACGCCTGCCGTCCTGATCGTCCAGGACCCAAAGGTGTTGTCCTTGGTCCTCGCCGCAGCAACAACTATGGGCAAGAACGTGCTCGGAAAGATCATCAGTACCGTCACCGGCCTCCTCGAGATCCTGGCCCTCGACGTCAACACCAACGTGCCGAGCCGCGACAAGGGTGAGGACATTTATCAGATTCCGCTCTCGATGAAGGACCCTTCGTACACGCGCTCGTCTCCGCGCGACTTCGTCTACGACATCGCCACTGCGACGAACGAGGACGGCTCTCGGAAGTACAAGTTGGACGTGGCTTTGAACACGCTCGTGACTAAGGTCAACTTTGACCAGTCCGGCGAAAGACCCAAGGCAACCGGTGTTGAGTACCTCTTCGGCAAGAGCCTCTACCGTGCCGACCCCCGTGCGACCAGGGAAGATGGCGGTGTTGCTGGTCGTGTATTTGCGAGTAAAGAGGTCATTGTGTCTGCTGGTGCTTTCAACACTCCCCAGCTCCTCAAACTCAGCGGCATCGGTCCTGCCTCGGAGCTTGAGTCTTTCGATATCCCAGTTGTGAAGGATCACCCGGGCGTCGGCGGCAACATGCAAGACCGCTACGAGGTTGGCATCGTCGGCAAGGCCCCGACCCCGTTCTCCCTGCTCGAGAAGTGCACCTCCCTCGACATGAACGGCACCAACAACGGCGAAGACCCGTGCTACGACCAGTGGCAGAGCGGCATCGGCGGCCTCAAGGGCGGCTACACGACCAATGGCATTGCCTTCGGCTACTTCAAGCACTCCTCCGTGGCACAAAACGGCGATCCCGACCTCTTCCTTGGCGGCGTCCCAGCCTACTTCAACGGATACTTCCCCAATTACGCCGAGCACGCGCTCGCCGACCTGAGCGTCTGGACCTGGCTCACCCTCAAGGGCCACTCGCGAAACAACGCAGGCGTAGTCAACCTGACCAGCGCCAACCCGCGCGACACACCGAACATCACGTTCCATAGTCTCCTCGAGGGCGTCGGCGGCGAGGAAGACCTGCAGGCTGTTTATGAGGGCATGCGGTACGGCATCGAGGCCTTTGAGAACCTGGTTCCTCTCGATGGCGCTTTTGAGCGCATCTGGCCTCCCAAGAACATATCCTCTGAGGCTGATCTCAAGCAGTTTGCCAAGGACGAGGCATGGGGCCATCATGCTAGCTGTACCTGTCCCATCGGTGCGGATGGTGATCCACTCGCGGTGCTCGACTCCAACTTCAAGGTGCGCCGCGTTGACGGGCTGCGGGTGGTCGACGCCTCCGTCTTTCCCTCTATTCCTGGCTTCTATATCTTTTTGTCTATCGCCATGATTAGCGAGAAAGCCGCGGATGTCATTATCACGGAGGCACAGTCCTTGTGAGGTATGGTACATGCATGCGATATCGTAGATATTGTCAGAAAATGTACATCTAATTGAATGAATCCAAGACCCCTTGATTTGAAAGAACTCTGTAACAATTCTAAAAGCAACGTGACTCTATTCCGAAGCCTCCGCATACCCTCGCCCCCGTCACTAACGTGCACCTGTCCTTCTCGTTCCTTGCCTCCTAGGTCTATTCTCTAACCTTATAGCAGGTATCTCGGCTGCTGGTACTGCGGCTTTTTGAAAAGCTCGATTATAGCCTTCATTTGCTGGCGCTCCTCAACATCCAACACCATGCGATTCTCATTGAGACGCCTCTCCCATCCGTCAACAATCCCTTTCACCTCCTCCCAGATTGCCTCACTCCGTATGCGGAACGTCTCTCTCTCGGCCTCCTCGGTCTCTCCGGGAATAGTGTCTTGGAGACTCCACAAGCCGAGGTCGAGGTCGTACATACGCCTGAGGAGGTTGGTCACGGCCTCGACATCCTTGCCTTCGAGATTTTCGTACTCGACATCGTCGCATATCTCGAGCTCGGTTTTGACGGGGTCGTAATATCTGTTGAGCATCTTCTTGAATTCTTCGAGGGACATGAGAGACGTTCCAGAATCGCTCTCCGCGGTCCTGTTGTTTCCTGAGCTATTGTTCGCCGCCCTGGGGATGGCTGCGTAACCGGGCGTCTGGGTGCGCGGCTTGTCTGATTCCTTCCGCCAGTTGTATAAGACCCAGCTAACAGCCCATAGGAGCACGATTCCGGACGTCACCCCGAGCACAATCTGCTCGGTGTTTCTATCACCAGTCTTGTCCTTGGAGACGTTCTCTATGAAGGTCGTGTTCCGAGGGTATTGGGAAGCAATGGAGTTGTTGAGGGCTTCAGGGATAGCGACAACGTTTGCGGGAATCCATGCGATGCCCCACTCTGCGGTGCTGAGATTCATCAACTCGACCCATTTCGTGTTGTTCTGGGTGTAATAATTGTGGCCCCTCCAAGAGTTCATCGTTTTGAGGTATACGAGAGTTTGCTGGGCAGATTATGAGCCGGTATTGGCGATTGATCTCTCGAGCAAGGTGGGACAATTCAATGTTGTTACGGCACCGCTCGCTGTGGACACCGGGGCTCGTCAAAAGAGACACATGCCGAATTGACGGTCCCCTCACAGGGGAGTCTAGTTTCAACCTCTTGTAGAGCCCTGGTCTATGCGTTGGCATATAAGCAGCGGCAGCCTCCTTCTATCTACGCGACCAACGGGTGTTGAGGCTGAGTTTGTGTGCAATGTCATGCCCCAGACCGAAAAAAGAAGAACAGGGCTCGGCTACGGTAATTGAACGAAGAAAGCCTCACAATTGTCGTGTATCAGGCGGCGAGCTATTTTTACACTTTAGGCGCCACGATAGTAAAGCCGCCTCACACGACAGCCTGGTATCGGGATTATGATTCCGCAGCAGGGTGGATTGAACGGTCAGCTGCGGCTCAACCACAAGACGCAATGCAAGTTTCCAATAGACCAGAACTGTGTGTAAGAACTCATCTTGTCAGACGGATTGTCACATTGCATAGCCGTTAGAAAGAGAAAATGAGAGTACAAATTGGTACATAGGAAAACGACTTCAGTGTGTGTCTAGCCTGCCTGATGCATCCCACCCGTAGCCTAGGCATGGCCATACCCATATGGGTACCCATATGGGTAGGCCCAAATCGGCCCATGGGTATTTCTAGGTACCCAAAAGTACCTATAGGTCCGTTTAAGTATAAGTAATTAGAGTAGAACTACCTATAGGTATTTTTAGGTACCTAAAAATACCTATAAGCTAGTTTAGGTATAGGTAATATAATAAGGGTCTACTTATAGGTATTTTTAAGTACCTAAATATACTTATAAGTCTATTTAAGTAATAAAAAAAGTATTAAACCTTACAAAATATAAAGATAAATATATAAATTAAAATACTACTAAGAACTATAAAGTATATTTAAAAAAAAAGTTAATAAAAAGTTAAAATATTAAACTAAAAGGATAAAATTTATTATTATATATAAAAAGAACTACTATTTATATAATAGTACTAAATAGTATTACTTTAAGTTTTAATAGTTAGTTATTATAATTAACTATTATAAATATTGTATTTTAAAAAGTAATTTATTAAAATTTACTAAAGTCTATAGTATTTATTCCTAAATTCCCTAGGTAGTAAAGAGGTAATTTAGGAGTAAATAAAAGCCTAAAAAGTAGAGTTAAATAGGGGTATAAGAGTACTCTCTTCTATAAAAAATTAACTTAAAATAACTAAATTAACTTTAGTACCCTAAAAAGTAATCTCCTCCTATTTATTAGAATTATTACTAAACTTAATAATAATATTTTACTATAAATATTTATAATAAATAAAAAGTAACTTTTAAGTTTATAAAGTTAAAAAAAGAGTTAAGTATTTAAAGGCTAAATAAAGGATATATTATTATTCTTTTATATTATTATTTACTATATTATTTAGTATTATAGTATCTAGTTAGGTTTTATTTAACTATACTACTTTATTTTAATTAATTTTAATAATTACTAAGTTAAAAATTAATATAGTAGCTAGGTTAAATTATAAATAGTAGTAGATATATTAAGTTCTACTAAAGATACGTTTAAAAGGGACTAATATTAGTTAAATATAAAGGAAGTCTTTAGTTATTTAATAAATACCTTAAAATATAGGTTAAGTTTTAAGATTTTTTTAAAATTAAGTAGTAGATTAACTAGAAGGGACTTTTAGAATTTAATTAATAAAATACTAAATATTATAAATAAATAACTTATTTATTTTAAAAAAGTTATAGTAAACTAACTAGACTATACTAGTAGTTATTTATAGTACTTATATATAATTAGTACTTAATAAAAGTAGTTTAAGTTAATAAATTTACTTTTTCTTAGAACTAGTTTCTTCTTAGTTTAGAAAGATTAATTTTAGTACCTTAAAGCTAGTTTTAAAATATTTTAGGATATTTAAAGTATAGTGATAATAGTACTTTTTATAAATATAAATAAAGTTATTTTTAATTCTAGTTATAAGAGTACTTATATTATAAAAGATATTAAAGTACTAACTTATATACTTTAATTAGTAGGAGTTAGAGATTGTATAGTTAAAAAGAGGAGTAAAAAAAGAAGTAACTCTATAAAATATAAATACTAAGTTATTAATAATTTTTTAATATAAAGTAAAAGTTTTTAATCCCTAGTATTAATAGCTTTAATAAGTAATTTTAGTTAAAAATAATTACTTTTAAACTAAGTACTTCTTTTTTTTAAAGCTTTATAATAAAGTTTAAAGTATTGTTTAGTAAAATAAAGAAGTGAAAGGGTACTACTAAAGTTAAAGTTTTATACTTTATTAATTAAATTAGTAAAGAGTAAAAGGGGCTTTATAATATTAATTAAAATATTAAGTATATTCTATTCTAAAGGAGAAATTGTTTTTTAAGGATTATTAAAAGGATAATTTTAAAACTATGTATTAATAGTCTTTTAGAGCTTATAGACTTAGAAATATATAAATATAGTAGAGTTTTAGTAGGTCTTAATATCCTTAATTAAAATAAAGGGTTTTTATTTTAGCTGGGTAGACGCCTAGAGATCTTTAAATTCTAAATTTCTCTTTAGTAGGAGTTTAAGTATTTATATAAGGGCCTAAATTTATTAAAATAATAAATAATTAGTTAAAGTTATTATAAAGGTTATTATAAGGAGTAGATATAAATACTTACTTTATAAATAAAATATTTAAAGATATTTATATTCTAGGGGGGTGGTTTAAATAAATTTAATTTAGAGTTAGAGTTAGGATTCTACTAAGTATACTAGGGAATACTAGGCTTGTTGTGGTTATTAGGGGCCTTTTATAGAATAACTTTAAGTATTTTATAAATTAAAGAAGTAATAAAGTTATAAATATATACTAAATAATAAATATAAATAATACGTGTTTACTTAGGGGGGTTAAGTAACTCTTTAATAGCCGTTTTAAGAAGTTTGGACTTAAAAGAGGAGGTATTATCTACTAATACTATTTAAAAGTTAAGTAAATAGCTTATATCTTATTTAAACTAAATAAGTACTTCTATAATTTTATTAGTTTATTATTTTATAGTATAACTAGCTCTTATATTAATAGCTTTAAGTAGGATATAATAAAGATTCTAGTTTTTATTAATAAAGTAGTAGATAATACTAAGGAGGGAATATATTAACCTAGGTATACTCTAAATATTAACTATAAAGAATACTTTACTATTTTTAAGTAAATATTTAATTACTTACTGTTTAATAGAAATAGTATAATTTACTACTTATTATTAAACTATTTACTAGTTTAGTAATTAAAGTGTTAAATTTGTTTATAAAAGAAGGTTCTGGAAGTATGGATTATAAATAATACTAAAGGAAATATTTATTGTAGTAATAAAGTTAATAATAAGTTCCCTATACTTTATTTTACTAAGGGAAGTTTATAATATAGTATTATTATAGAGAATTATTATAAAGGAAAAAAATATACTAAAAATTGATTTAGGCCTATAGTACTAGTTATATATCCTTTTTTTGAATTTTATTAGTATATAGGAAAAATAAAATACTTTTTTATTATACTAGTACTTAATACCTAAACTTATAAGTAATTTAAAATTTAGTTATAATTCTTATAAATTAATTTAAGCTCCCTAGTAGTATAAAGGGCACTTTAGTTAAAATACTTCTATTTAGGGGATTAAATAATATAGTAAAGTTAAAAAATACTATATTTATATTTAATACGTTCTTTTAAATCCTTATAAATAAAAATACTATAAGTAGTATAAATAATCCATAATAAATACTAAGTAGTTAAGTACTACTATTATTAAAACTCTAATTTAAGATTTAAAAAAAATAGAATAATGTGTGATTAAATAAAGAAGTAAGTTAGTAAATTTATAAGTAAATTTTTAAGAGGGGTTTATTAAAGTAGTATGTCTTTATAATCTAAGGCTAAATTAGCTTTAAATAGTAAGTTACTTATAATAAAATAAAAAGAGTTAAAAAAAAGAAAAAAAGTAGGAGTAGAATAAAGGTTATTATAATTAACTATAAATTAGAATGTGTGTATAGAGAAGAATAACTCTATTAGTTATTAAGTAAAAGATTAAATTACTAATCCACTTTCCCCTTATTTATACTACTTTAATTATATAAAACTTTTTCTTAGATTCTTTTTTTTAATTATAAAAATTTATAAAATACTATTTTAACTATCTTTATTAATTATAAATAGTTATAGGCAATTTTAGTAGTTAAATTTAGAAATTCTTAGTATATTAGAAAAAGATATTAGTTTAGGTATAGTAGAAGAGTACTTAAATCTAGAGCTCCTTATATTACTAAAAGTAACTAAAAGTTTTGTTATAAAGAATACTAAAAAAATAGAAAATAGTTTTAAAGTTAAACTAGTTAAGTAAGGAAAAATATCTTAAAAGTCCTTTAAATGTTTTTTAAAAAAAAAGAGTATAGAAAGTAAAGTTTAGTAGTATATTAAAGACTAAATTTATAAAAAAGTATATTAATAGAAATAGTAGTTATTTTTTATGAGATTTAATGACTTTAGAAATCTACTAAACTACTCCTACTAAAAGTAGTATTTTAATAACTAGTTTAGGAAATTTTACTTTTACTTGAGATTTTTAGTAAAAACAAGTTATAACTATAAGTATTTATACTTAAGACTTTATAAAGTATATTAAAAGATTTTTTAGTTATATTTTTTAAGAGTAAGTTAAATTAAATTAATAAAAGTAATTAATAATAATTAACTTATATAGTTTTAAATTTTGTAGTAATTTATACTAAGTAGGTTATAGTATTAAAAAAGGATGTTGATTTTGTAAAGTAGCTTTTAAGGTGGTTTATTAGTATATTAATAATACTATAAAGTAAGATTAGTATAGTAAATTATTATAATTAAAATATAAAGTTTTAAAAAGAGATTTTTATAAATCTTTATTATGATTATTTTACTTTATACTATTAAAAGCTAACTATTAAATATCTTAGGAAATTAAACTTATAATAGTTAATATTTTAATTAAAGCTATTAACGTTTTTATTAAAAAAAGTATTATAAGGTAAATTACTTAAAGAAATTAACTACTTAATTAGTTATAATTTATAATAAAAGTTATAAACTATTATACTTAAAATTAAAATATAGTAATAGTTATTAATGTTGAATATTTAAAATAGTATTTTATTTTAATATAAGAATTCTTTTTATATAAGTTAGTATTATTAATAAATATATTATATAGAAGTATATAGTATATAATATAAGTAAATATAAAATAAGTATATATATATATATATATATATTTATAGTACTTTTTTATATTAAAATATTTTTATATACGTAAAATATAACTTATATTTAATATTTAATACTTTTTACTTTAAAAGGAATTACTTTAATAGAAATTTTAAATATAAGTTATAAAATACTACTAATAAATAGAAGTTTATTATTTATAACTATTTATATATTAATAATAATATATTTATTAATTTCTTTAAATAACCTTTACTTACTAACTTACTAAATATAAGTATTAACTTAAATATATTTTTTACTAAATTCTTTATTTAAAATATTATTTACTTAGTAGATTTCTTTTTACTTAACTATAACTTATAAGTAATATTATAAAAATAATAAAATATATATAACTATTTATATATATTAAAATATAAGTATAATACTTAAAAAAAGATTAAAGTAAATTAGTATAGTAGAATTATTAATATTTAATATATAGTTAAAGAATTTTTAATATTTATTATATTATTTTTTTAATACTATTTATATTATATTAAGTTAAATATATTATATATTATATATTTAATAAAAACCTAATTTTATATTAATACTTTATTTATTTATTCTTTACTATATATAATTTTAGTAAACTTCATAATATATTTTATTATTTAATTACTTTATTTAATATGTTATATTTTAATATTATATACTATTTATAAATAAGGGTTAATTAGTTTAACTATTTATATTAAATATTATATTAAAAATAAAGAATAAATATAAGTAAATATTATTTAATTAATAATATTTAATATAAATTTAAAGGTATTTAATATATATAAAGTATTTAATATATAGTATTAATAATATTTAAAGTTAAGTATATGATTTAAAAAAAGATAAGTAATCGCTTAACTCTTATAATAAATTCATAAATTCACTATTTTCTATATTTAATATTAATAAGTTATTATAATATTATATTATATAAATATTAAAATTAATATAATAATATAATAAGTTTTTAATATATACTTTAAAGTAATTTATATAAATAACTAAATATTATAAAGCTATATATATATTTAAAAGACTCTTAATAGTAATATATATTATTTTAGTAAATTATTCTAATTTTAATAAATTTCTTAAGTTCAAAGTATTTTTAGAAAAATATATTTATAGTAAATATTTTGTATAAGTACTTTTAAAATATTAGTTATAGTTATTAAATTATATAAATATAGTTAAAAGTACTTATAATAATTAATATATACTATATATAAATATATAATATAAAAGCTTTATAAAAATATAAATTATATATATATTATATAATATAGACTATTAACTTTATTTTAAATATAAGTATAATATTAAATATAGTATATTATATATTAAAACGTACTTTTTAAAACTCTAATATTATATAGTAAAAGAAATTTAAAAATAAAATAAAATAAAGTTAGTAAATGAAAATAGTTTTAAATACTAAGTTTAGTAAAATTTACTTAATATATTAAAAACTATTCTTAAAATATAAAAGTTATTAATATCTTAAAATATATCTTTCAAAAATATTATATTACCACGGATTTATTAAAATTAAGTATTAATATAATTAATTACTATATAATACTATAGTCCCTAGCTATTTATTTACTATTTAACTTATTTAAAGTTAAGGAATTCCTAGATTATAAACTAAAAAAGCAAAACTACGTTTTATATAGTAGGGTAAGTAGGGTTAAAGAGTTTAAGTAGTAAAGCTACTAAAAGGAACTCCTAAATAGTTAAGAAGGATTTATCTAAAAGTTAAATAAATCTACTATAAAGCTGTACTAAAAGGGGGAAGTTAAGGGTCTTAAGTAGATAAATAATAAAGTTAGTTATAAATATAACTATTTAATAAAAAGTAAAAAAATACTTAGGCTTCTCTAAAATACAACACTTATAACTATATGAATTAAAGACTTAGTAGTAGTAGTAAATTACTCTTTTAATAATTAATTAAATAAAAATCCTAGGTTATTATAAAGAATACTTATAAATACTTTTCCTAGTAAGTAGTTTAGAACTTCTAAAGTCCTTTAAAAGATAACTTAGACTTTTTATAATACTTTATAAAAACAAAGTTAAGTAGTACCTCTTCTTTAGTAAAGATAAACTTAACTTTAAATTTACTATAATATCTATACTTACTAAAAATACGTATAACCTTATAAGGGTTATTAAAAAAGAACTTAACCTTAGTATGTATTTTCTAAAGGATACATAGCTAGTTTAGGCAAAAGTACTTATACTAGCGGTATTTCTAGGTTTAAAGTAGTTAGTACTATAATAATCCTCTAAAATAATCCTTTAAAATAACCTAAAACTTATAAAAAGGACTCCTTAGGTAATCTTCTTATTCTTATTTTTTATATTAATATCTTTAGGGATATACTAAACTGGGTTATTACTTTAGACTTCCTCTATTTTCACAAAAATTACCTCTAAGTTATTAAAAAGGCTTTTATCCTTAATATCCTTCTAGTTTTAATTTTTATTATTTTTAATAATAAAGTTATTTTAGTTATTATACTAAGCTAAAGATAAGAACTATAGGGCTAAAAGTATAATACCTACAAAAGCTATAACCTACTCTGAGTAGTAGTCCTTTTAGTAACTATAAATAATTAGTTTAAATATCGTAATTAAAAAAATAAATACTTATAACTTAGTATTAATTACTTTAATTTCCTACTACTTTAGAGTAGCTTATTACTTAGGGCTACTTACTTTATAGTTACCTCTATTTTTTAGCTTTTAAAAAGTTCTTTACTTAGCCTAAGTAAATAAAAGTTTAGCCTAATTAAGGTTTTATTTATCCTAAGTTATATTCTTAAAATAAACTTATGCTTTTTTTATATTTTAGTTATTAGAATACTCGTTATTAGCCTTATACTTTACTCTAGCACCTAAGCTAAAAAAGCGGCCTAGGTAGGGTTAAATTAAATAATTATTATAGGATTTAAAGTTATAAAAACTTACTTTAGCCTCGGTTACCTTCTAACATCTTACTAGCACTATTTTAGTAAAAATAAAATTAGTACTATTTATTAAAAATAATAAATAAATATATACTAATAATAGTAAGTAGGTAGTATTAGTAGGTTATAGAAGGAAGAGTATATAGGATATTAGGTTAAAGAATTAATTTTATAAGTTATAGTAGGTAAAAAGTAAAGGTAGGCCTAACTACCCCTTTTTATTTTAGAAAATATAGGTCCTAGCTTAATTAAAAAAGGTATAACTAAAAAAAGATTTTTAAAGTAAAATAAAATTAAAAATTATAAAAATAGAAAAATAGAAAAATATAAAAATATAGAAATATAGAAATAGAAAAATATAAAAATATAAAAATAAAACAATACAAAAATATAAAAATATAAAAATCCAAAAATATAAAAATATAAAAATATAAAAATATAAAAATATAAAAATATAAAAATATAAAAATATAAAAATATACAAATATAAAAATATAAAAATATAAAAATATAAAAATATAAAAATATAAAAATATAAAAATATAAAAATATAGAAATATAAAAATATAAAAATATACAAATATAAAAATATAAAAATATAAAATATAGAAATATAAAAATATAGAAATATAAAAATATAAAAATATAACAATATAAAATATAAATATATAAAAATATAAAAATATAAAAATATAAAAATATAAAAATATAAAATATAAAAAGGAAATATAAAAATATAAAAATATAAATATAAAAATATAAAAATATAAAAATATAAAATATAAAAATATAAAAATATAAAATTATTAAAATATTAAAATAATTTATATTTAAACTTTTATTTTATATTTTATATTTAAAAATAATATATTATACTTTTTAATGTATATTTTATATTTATTATAAATTAATTATCAATTTTTTATTTATATATAAAAAATAAAAACTATATTTTATAAAGTATATTAAATAAAATAACTTAATTTATTTTATAAAATTATATTTAAACGTTAAATATTAATTATAAATTATATTTATAAAGATTAATATTTAGTTTTATTTTTACTTAGTTATAAGGTAAGTATTTAAATAAACTATAATTAAATATTATATTAAAATATTAATTAAACTTTAAATTATATTAAATATTAAATGATAACTTTATTAATATTAATAACTTAAAACTTTTATTTTAAAAATACTTCAATTAAATTCTACTTTAATATTAATAGTTTTATAATAATAAAAACCTTTAGTATAATATATTTATTATTTTAGTATTTTAATTTTATAAATTAAAAATATAATATATAGTATAATTCACGTTTATATTTAATATAATTTATTTTTTATATTAAATATAATAAATATTAAATTCTTTAATTATATTAAATATTAGTTATTAAACTTATTTATACTAAAAAAGTAAATTTTATTTTAAATATACTTTTTAAATTGTATATTTATATATATATATTAATATATATTATTAAGTATTAATTAATAATATATATTAATATATTTAAAATATAATAATTTAATTTAAAAATTTAAAGTTTAAATATATAATTATATTTTATATATTTTTAAATAACATAATTAATTAATTGTAGTATATTGTTTTAATATTAATTATAAAACTTATATATAAATTATTAAATATACTAGTATTTATTAAAATACTTTATAAAAAATATATAACTTTTATAAATAAATATATTTAAAGTATATTAAACATTTTACTTTTTTGTACTTTATATACTATAATAAAAAAACTTATATTATATATATTTATAACTAATTATTTTAAGTTTTCTTTTATTATATATTTTTTTTATTAATATATTTATAATATAAAATTATTATATAAACTTATTTTATTTACTTACTTTAATTAAATTATAGTATAGTACTATTATATTATAGACTATATTATATAATTTATTTTTAAAATTTATTTTAGAACTATATTAATATTTATTTAAAAATACTTTGTTAAATAGTTTGTAAAATATAAAAATAGTTTTATTTTTAAAATATATTAAACTATATTAAAGAATTATTTTATAATATAACTTTATAAACTTATTTTATAAAATAATATTTTAAAATACTATTTAAAAATAGTTTTTAAAAACTATTAATAAAACCTTAATTTTTTAAATTACTTTTTACTTTTTGAAATTATTTTACCAGATTTCCCTTTTAATAATATTTTAAAATAATATTTTTAATTCTAAAAACTATTTCTTAGAATTTCCCTTTAAATTATATCTTAAATTATAATTTATAATACTATTTTAAGATCCTTAAATATATTCTTTTAAATCTTTTTTAAAAATTATATTTTCTTTTAAATTATATTTTTAAGTTTTTATAATTATTCTTTAAAATTTTACTTTAAACTATTTTTTAAAATTATTTTTTAAAATTATTAAAATTATTCCCTAGAGTTTTTTTTTAAATTATATATTTTAAAATTATATTTTAAAATTATTCCTTAAAGCTACTTTATATAATTACTTTATATAATTACTTTATATAATTACTTTAAAAAATCATTTTATAGAATTATTTAAAAATTACTTTTTAGTATTATTTGAATATTTTTATTTTTTATATTTATATTTTTATATACTTTATATATTTTTATTTTTACCTTTTTTATATACTTTCCTTTTTATATACCTACTTTTTTTATGTACCTACTGTTTTTATATACTTACTATTTTTACATACCTACTATTTTAATTTTTTACTACTACTTAAATTAAATCTAGTACTACTATAACCTAACTTCTTACTTTTTCTTTTCTACTAACCTCCTAACTTTAATACCTTTACTATTTCTACTTAAAATAAGTTTTCTTACCTACCTCTTTATAATAATTAATTATACTAACCTATTTTCGTAGTTTAAAAAATAGTACTTACTAAAAAAAAGGGTTAAAACTTCTAAATTAAGTACTAAAAAAACCCTTATTACTACCCTAAAACTATAAAAAAGCGTCCTACTAATAAAACTCTTTTAAACTATAAAGTACCTATTACTTTTATTTATAAGTATTACTTTAAAGTTAATAATAAATTTAGATTATTATAGTAAATTATTATATTACTAATTCCTTTTTTAACTACTACTCTTAGGAAAATTTACTACTTTTAAACTTCTAAGGCACTTCTTATCCCTAAGCTCCCCTTTTAACGTCTTTAAAAAAAGATCTATACTAATCTTAACTTTAGTAATATATAATTCTAAGTTACTACTATATTCGCCCTTTAAAAGACTATAAAAGCTTACTTTATTATAATATTTATATATAAGTAATATTATTTATTATTTTAAAGTATTATTTTAAATCTAATATTTATCTAACTATTAACCTTTTTACTATTTATACTAAGTAAATTACTATTTAGTTTAAGGATTTTAAGTGCCTTAAGGGTATTCTTTTTACTTCTACTTTAATAGGTACTTAATAAATTTACTTTTATAAAAAGAACTAAATAAAAAGGCGTTATAAAAAGGATAGGAAAAATAAATACTAAAGGACTCTTTATATAAACTATTATAGTTAATTATTATAACTAATTAATATAGCCTTTTAAAAATTCAACTAATTCTATATATATATTAACTTTTATATTAACTAATTTTTAATTTATTAAAATTTAATTTTTTACTATTTTAAATTTCTTTACTTATATTACTTATTTATTTAAGTACTTAAAATTACCTATTACCTAAACCTTTTTACTTATTTAGATCTATACCTAAATTACCTATTAATTTAGGTACCTAAAATTACCTATTACTTAAATCCTAATACCTATTTAGACCTAACCCAAATTACCCATTTAAATGGGTACCTATATAGAGTGGCCCTAAATATTTGGGTCCCTATGGGTCCCCATGGGGACCCAATGCCTATGTCTACCGTAGCCTGCTTCATGCTGCTGCTTGTGTTTACGGCCACGCCACCACCACCATCAATTCCCACCCTGCCCCCGCAAGACCAGAGACAGCCGCTATCGGTGGTCAATACTGTGTCATTCCGAAACAAATCGGCAGATTTTGAGGCGGCATCCGAAAGCCCGGAGCCTCCTCAGTAGCGCCCCAGAGTAGCGCAACCTGGCCGCCTTCCTGTTCGTTGATCTGCAATTCCACATCCATCTCCTCCTCATAGTAATCATCCGCAAGGTTCTGATTCATGGGAACCTTTGGCCCGGGCCTAGGACGTTGGCTGACTCCGAAAGGAAAGTTGGGGAGGTAGTAGTCATAATTCACGACTTGATAACCTTTCGATGCTGCATAATGGACATCAGTCTCATGCCCCTGGCAGAAAAGTATGTGGCAGGAGAGATAAACCTACCCGGGTCATTTGCATCGAAGACATCGATGTGGTTCGGATGGATCTCTCCAGTCGAGAGGACGATGGTCACGCGGCCAGATCTGTTGCCATTCCGGATGAATTTTCTCCGAACGCGAACCCTCTTGACGATACCGGACTCTGAGGAAACAAGATCTCCTTGCTTCACAACCCATCTGATATGGTTTCGCGCTCTCTCTTTTCCATCCAGGGTGTCCCTGTAAAATTGGCCATCTTCGTGGTCGAACCGAGCGAATTTCGCCGAAACCACAACTCCAATGTTGTAGGGACACTGCAGCTGGGCCGGCGGGATGTCACAACCGAACCCCAGGCCCATGAGAACTGCGCCTTTGGCAACTGCTGTCCATCGGTCGCCGTCGGAATAGAACATGCAGCGCTTCTCCTCGGCTAAAGCTCTGATCCGCATGCGCAGGTAGGGGCTCTCAGAAAAGCCTCCGGAAAGGAAGATTGCCGCTGCTGTGAGATTCTTGCGGTCGATCTGGTTGATCTGGCCTAGTATGAGATCAATGGTTCCTTGAACAGACTTATGAAACATCTCTTCTAGGTCATCACTACACGTTGTTAGCCAAAGTGGCCCCAAGTAAAAGTATTGAGATCTACGTCGGCTCACCAAGTGATCATCAGCTGGCCATCTCGAATGTTGTTGTGCGGGTCGTTCAGGTAGCGGACGACACGGGGGAGGGCCAGAACCTGGTCTGGAGGCTCACGGCCGTTCGTTCGCCCCTCGAACTTTTGCTTGATGGGGCCGTCAAAACTCTCCAGCATCTCCCTGTGTCCGCTTTTCCAAACTCGGTCGCGACCCTGGACGTGGTCCCTGCTCATGATCTTGCCGTAGTGTTCGTCGCTGAGACGATTGCGGAGGAATTCCTCCACAAAGTATTTGTCAATGCAGGTAGCACCACAATCAGCACCTTGTATTCGTCAGTACTAGATGGTTTGGATATTTTGACGTCTTATCCCCACCTGATGCCTTCGTGATTTTCGTTACTCTGAAAGTGGGTGTGACTTCTTCGACCCGATAGGAGACCAGATCCTGAAGTCGTTAGCACTTTGGCTTAACATATAATACACACTGTCCAGAGTTGCTCACGACAGTACCGCCACCGGCATCGACGACCACAAAACAGTCACCCTAGCTCGCTCAGTACAGAGAATCGACATATGTAAGTTTCGGGAAAGCCAACCTTCCTCAACCTTGCAGTACGCTCATTTACCGCCGTCCGCATCGTGTATTGCGCGCACGCTTCCGGTTCAGTTGCGAGGCGAATAAAACCGGGGTTGACCTCCATCTCAGGGAAGGCATTTCTGAAGGCCTTGTTCGCAGCCCTGAAAGTGATATTCTTCGCCTCATCTGGCCAAACTGCTGGGTGGGTGATCACGAGGTCAATCGGGTAATCTTCCAAGGTGTGCGGTTCTTTGGTGTTCTCGATGTCAATTCGAACGTACTTGGCGACGTTGGTGAGGTAGTCCACCATGATCTGCTCCGAAGATTTGATCAGATGTGCCGGGACCTCACTTTTCACCATGTTCTTATTTTGGTCGATTCGAAGTTTCTCCGCGTTCACGAGTGTGTCTCGCAGATTACGCAGGGCCTCGACTGGCGATGGCGGAGGCAGTTCGAGCTTAGTCCACCTGATTACCAACGCCTCAGGTCGGATATCGAAGCCCCAGTTCGGTCCCCTGCACCTGGTGTAGGTGAACTGGGATGGCACTTTGGGCTTGATTTGGCTTTGCCAGTTTTGCACGGCCTGGATCTTTTCAAGCGTCGGATCGTCTTTAGAGGTCAGAAACCAAGCCGCTCCTAGTAGTTTGTTAGCGCATGCGGATCTGAGCCATTACATTCCATACCAGTGAAAGTGGTCCCGTAGTCAATACTGATGACAAACCGAGGGCCCAGTTCAGGGGCCCTCGATATGGGAGACACCATGTCTATGTCAAAACTCATTTTCGAGCGTTGTAAAGGGGCCTTCGCAGGTGTGGAAAGTGGTGTGCGCCGTCAAAGGAATTGGCAAGATGCTGAAGACGAACCAACTCTGGTAAGGGAAGTCAGAACAAGATGAACCCAAAGAGCAGTTGATAGCGGATGCAAATTATTAGGGAAATATGCTTAAGAGTCGATTGCCCACGGCAGAGGGCAACTTTGTGTGTGTGTTGGGGGGGGGGGGTGGCATTATTACAACATTGAAGGCCGAGGCGAGATGTGCGAAGACAAATTTGGAAAGGCGTGCAGCGAAGTAAAACTGAGACTTGACAGCCTTGACTAGTTCAACATCCGACTCAGCCCAGGCAATTAGGGCGCTACTGCATGCAGGCTGTCAGCCCAGGGTCGAGGGCGAGGCGGCCTTCATGGATGCCACACGTCCGCCCATTTGGGGCAGTGAGAACGTCTCAGTAGGTCAACTCCGTTGTATTTTCTCTTCTTCACGCAGACATACATTCCCCTGTTACCTCAGGTAGTCAGGTAAATCAGTGGGTCTATTCACCATATGTGGGAGGCAACCTGTTTGATCCCATCGTCTGGATGAGCTCCTCATGTCCTACCATTTTCTACAGCTTGCGTCAATCTCTACTATTCACCACTCGATTCTAGAAGTTCATTGATCGCCCCGAAGCCAACCTTCCTTCGACTCATTAGCCCGACATGAGCTTGCATATGGTCGAACGAGCCCATGGCCAAAATATTGATAAGCTACGAAAACGAGATCGGCTACGTCTGTCACTGCCAGGCATGCCTGGGAAGAGGAAAGATGCCAACAAAGCGGGAAATATCACCTCCAATATCACCTCCCTCATCCGAGAACCGATAGATTCACGCGACCCCCATGACGGTGTGTTTGAAAGTATATATGAAAACACGCCGCAAAATCGAAATCGATATGATGGTGTTAGCAAGCAGGAGATCCCGCCGGATTCCGAGAAGCGACGGAACATGCACAACAGTAGACGCCACCAGACCGATGCACCGTATCAAGGTCAGTCGGCCAGGTATCCCGAGGTGGACAGTTCCAATACCGGAATGTTTCGTCCACAGGGGAATTCCGTCCCTCCCGCGTCCACCCAGAAAGGTCCAGTCCGAGAGATTGAGTGGGAGAACGACTTACGGCCAAGCGCGATGTCAGAAGCCGAGCTGTCGACTGAACCAACCTCTGGCACCCTACCGCAGGAGAACCACAGTGGTGAGAAGACCTATGCGGAGTTACCGGCAACCAAGCAGACAGACCCTCCAGTCGAAATTGGAGATTCAAATGGAACATCCCCAACAGGCATCGATCCATACATGTACGGCGCGAAAGAGGGAGGAGGCTCACACATGAATTCTGAAGAGCACAGTGGAGCATACAGACCGGAACCCTTGTACCATGGCAAACATCATCTCATCGTTTCCCGAACTCAATCAATGCCTCATTCGGGGCCCCTCGATGGGAACGACTTGGAAGTCCGGCACGCGCAAAACCAAGAGAACTTTGCCAACCGTCAATATCAAGCTTATCGCCCTGCGCCAGGCCACTCTTCCCAACTCTCATCAAGGCATAATAAACAGGGTGTCTTGGGCGACCAGCCGACGCCAGGCCAGGCTACAGGGATAGCAGAGTCGCAACAGCCAGCCCGATCCAATAGCCGTGACCACTGGTCTCCCGATGACGTGGGCAGGCAGGTTTCTACAGTCAAGAACCAAACAGCAATTTCCAGCGCCCGTGTCGGCCAGTTAAAGGATGGTACAGAGGCAGGGGGAAACCCGCTACAGCCTCCGGTTCTTCCTCTCAAGCAAGCCGAACATTCGACAATGCCGTTGAATAACTTTGTCAACGATCAGCTTTATGGGAGTCAGAATCAACCAGTACATACCGATGCGCATCTCGCCTTGGCAAATGGGAATACGGGACGCCAAGGAAACGTGGCAAGCTACCAGCAATCGACGATTCCGAATCAGCAAACACATCCCAACACGCACGTTGGCCGGCCAAAGAGCGACACAGAAACTCAACTGAACGCGCCACAACATCCGGCTCTTCCTCGAAAGCAAGCCGAGCATTTGACTGAGCCAATGAACCACCGAAGAGATCATCAATATTACGGGGTGAACCAGCCCAGCACAGCTCTTGTGGTATTTAATCAACGACCACGGCAGCATCGAGGCCACGGCGTTTTCGATGGAAGTGAAGCTACCTCCGTAATCGGGCTTAAAAGAAAACAAGTCGCTGAGCGGGAATCTGGTGTCGAGCAGATGGCTCAAGATGATGCCTCCAAGGGAGGGTGGCGTTACAGGATGAAATTTTCAGGACATCAGAAAAGACATCAGGAACCAGTGAAGAACTTGCAGCAAAGCCTTCTCACCTCCCCGGAATTCAACAACCCTTCTCATAACGACGCGGACATGCATGCGGTGGCAGAAGTGTTTGCACAACGGCTGGACGAGAAGACCAATCAGCTGGCAGAGGAACGCTTATCGAGGAAGGAAGAAGTTGCCGGTCTCCGTCAACAAATACAGGACCTTCAGGATAAGGAAAAGAGAGGCAAGGACGAGTACTCGAAGTTACGAAAGCGAGAGAAGAGCTTCGAGCAGTCCAAAAAGCACATCTCACAGCAGAGTTCGCGGATCGAGATGCAGGCGCAGGAGATCAGCCAACAGAGAGATCAAATGGCAGCGCTACAGCGAGAGTGTCAAGTTCATAGCGGAAATTCTGAACGGCTGCGCAAAGACCTTACGTCCCGGGATGCAGAGCTGGCAGCTACCTCTTCGAACCTCCGCCAGGCACAAGCAGACCTTCTTCGTCAAAAGGAGCAGATGACTGCACTGCAGCAAAGCTATAACAGTCTCAGTGAAAGGTTCGAACAGCTGGGTAAAGACCTCGGGTCACGGGAAGCAGAGCTAGCAACCACCTCTTCATATCTCCGACAAGCACAAGGAGACCTTCGTCGCCAAAACCAGGAGTTCCAACAGGAAAAGCAACGATTGTTACAAGACCACACCACTGCTATGCAGACTGCACGTCAGCAACGGAAGGAGTTGCAACAGAGATTGGAAGATGACTGCAGACGACTCCAGAACGAGAAGACTGCCGCTGATTCTCGACACCAGGCCGAGGTTGATGGCCTCAAGGAGGAACACGCCAAGACGCTGTCTCGTGTCGAGGCCGACCTCAGAGCCAGTCATGAAAAGGACACCAAGCAGCTGAAGAAGGCCATCGCTTCCAAGGACTTACGAATCGCTTCCTACAGTTCTGGCGGCAGCTACCAGCCGATTCACGACAGCAATTTTGCCCAATCGCTGCAGGGGGTTTCCCAGCAGATTCGGAACTTGACCGTCTACATGCCGAACACGGCTCTGCGTATCGATCCGAGTCTCGATCCAACGAAGTACTTGGACCGAAATCAGGGAGTGCGAAGCCGGCACAACTTGATGCGGAGTGTTTGCTGGGAGATTATTCTCCACGGGTTTTTCAGCGCGCCGCTAGGCTTTGGAAGTTTGGGAGGTGAAGGAGCCGGGTACCAAGCACTCCTTCAGTTCTACGTGCTCTTTGCTCGCCCTGACCCGGAAGGTTCGTTTTCCCTACCCCTTTGCCGTACCTTCATATGCTGACGAGTCAAACATCCAGATTTCGGATCTCCTGTATTTCCTACAGACAAGGACACAAACATGGGACGTGCATGGTTCTTCGAAGGTATCCTCAAGAGTGTCAAAGCCAATGTCACCGGGGACGGGTTTGCTGGCATGTTCAACGCGAACGTATCGCACGTTGCTGAAGAGTTGGCCAATGCCCTACAGCATCTCAGCAACGGGAGGCTCGACTCTAGCGCCACAACACAAATTCAAGACTTGACACGACGAATGGGTGAGTTAGCTTTGCAAATGGGGTCGCAGAGGGCGCAGGTATTCTTGGAATGCTGTCAACACGGAGACATGGTTCAGCCAGGCGAGAGATTCTGCGAGGACATCGAATCACACGGAGAAGTTCAAGTTGATTTGATGATGCAGCCAGCACTTATCAGAGTCGGTGACGGACGGGAGGACCTTTCATCAGAAACTGTTGTGGCTAAGGGCAGTATGGTATCGCTGAGGCCTGGTCAGGTTGAGTATTCCGGGTATTAGGTAGATCAGCGAATAATTGAGCATACTTTTCTGACGGCCGATATCAACTCAAACGATATGAACAGGTACACACTTCGCCGGATCCCAAGTCTGTTCGTCCAATGCCCTCCGGAGGCAATCAGCTTTCTGCACATCTCATTGAGGCAATGTAATCCAAATATGTTTGCCTGCGCATACCAAGGCGGGCATGGGAGCCGACCGCCGCCAGCGTATCAACAAGGAATGACATCGCAGCTTCTTCCAATCCCGTGGCCCAAACCCACCCCCCTCCCCCCTCTTGCTGCAAGTTGTTCATTTCGACTTGACTCATGGGACGTAGCCCAAATCACCACCCTCCTCATAAACTGTTTGTCAAACATGATCGCATCGTAGTGTGGGTACGCCTTGCGGCTGAGCGCATATGCCGTGCAGTCATCAATCACACTCAGCCGCCGAAGCTGTAGCCGCAGCATCCGGATAGCGGGGCAGCTGGAGTAGAATCAGGCTCCGAAAGCCTCATGGTCGCAAGACCCTGCTCGGTTCGTGTTCTAGCCACGCACTTGCCTATGAGTGGCCACGCTATTGGCTGACCTGACTGAGTCTGGGTCCACAGTTTGCAGGGGGGTAGAAAAACTTCCAAGGGGGGTGTGGCAGTGCCCAAATCGGCCTAGAAGAATATTTATGCTGGGTTATTTACATTTATATAGGCCTATACAGTTAAGGAACTTTACGTTAAATTAAATAACTCATAATATATAATTAATTAATTTATAACTTAAGAGCTAAATATATTCTAGATATAGTATATATATATCTATATAAAATAAACTTAGTATTTTATATATTTTTTAATCTAAAGTATAAACAAAAAATTGATATATTTAACTTTACTATAAAGAAGTAACTAAAAACTAACCTAATACTTATTTACTATAAACTCCTTATTATTTCTAATTAATCTTACTAAACTCCCTTCTTTAACTAAACTTAGTTAAAACTTAGATTTATTTAAGGACTTATAGTTTAATATTTTTAACTTAAGTAGTAATAAGTCTATATTAAAAAACTTTATTCCTAAGTTTAATTTAAATATTTATAACTTAATTAAAAATTTAAACTACTTTATTAATAAATAGCTAAATTTGAATATAAATAGCTATAATAGTTTAGACTTAGACTTTTTTAAGTATAAGGTAAATTTTTAGTATAAAATAGGCCTATTTAAGATATATATACGTAGAGTTTATACTGTATATATACTAGGTATAGTTTAATGGAATATAAAAAGGAGTTAAAACTTAGAGTATACTAATATTTAGTAGTAGTAAGTATAAGGTTATAGTATTTACTATTTATAACTATATTATAATACTACTATATTCTGTAACTAAGGTAGGAGGTATTTTATATACTATTCTTTATAATATTAATATAATAAAAGTAAAAATAATAAATATAAAAAAGCTTATAAATAATATAAACTAAATTATTTAGTACTTTACTATTTAAGTAAAATTACTAAAGTAAAAGTTCTATATAATACTAGGGTATATAGAGTATATACTGTACTAGTAGTAGGGCTATATTAACTATATACTAGGCTTAATAAAAAGCTTAACTAAGTATAGTATTAACCCTATTAATATACTAGTATAAAGTATTATAAGTTTATATATAGTATTATTATAACTCTAAATAAATATTAAAATAAAAGGGACTTTAAATAAGTTTAAAAAGAGCTTTAAGTAGTAGTAGGAGTAAAGAATATTTTAGATATTATTATAGAGGTACTACTAAAAGAAACTAAATTATATATATATATATACTGGGTATATATAAAGTTAATACTAACTTTATTCTTAGCTACTTTAGTAGGCTTTAGTATATATAGGACTAGCGCTAGTAAAAGGGTAGCTACTATATATATTTAGTATAACTACTTAATTAAAAAGAGGTTTAAATATATTAATATTAATAAATTTAACTTTTTACTTAAAATAACGTAAGTATCTACTCTATATATATATAGTATATACCTAAATTAACCTAAATCTAAATCCTCTATATTAAGTATTTAAAGAATAGTTTATTTAAGCTTTAGTATTTTATTTATAGTATTTTAATTAGTTAAGTAAGAGTTAATATTAATTACTTTTATAGTTTAGTTAAGACGGGTAGTAAGTATAAAGTTAAGTTTAAGTATACTTAAGTTACTAATAGCTATGCTATATAATAAATATATAGTAAGTATATATAGGGCGAATAGTAGGTATATAGTAATAGAATACTAGACTTTAGCTACCTATAGAGTGATAGTAAAATTAATATTAGGGGATACTGGGTTAAACTTAATATTTATGTTCCTTAAAACTTAATAAAGTTTCTATTTATTTTCCTTCTCTACTATAGGTTGTATACGTATATTCCTCTACTACTAAGCTATTTACTATATAGTCTTACTAACAAAATTACCCTTAGTTTCTTAAATAAACCTAATATTAGCACGTTATTAGCACATAAATATTATATACCACACGTATATTTATAATATACTAACTCTATACTTAAGTAAGTTACTTCTTTACCCTAGAATTTATAAGATTTATTAGTACTTTAGAATAGATACATTCTAAGTAATTTATAATAGTCTCTATAATAAGGATAAAGTTATAGTCCTTATTTATAAAGCTCGGCTACTATAGTATTTAAATAGGCTTATATTTATAAGTTAGGTATATATTTAGTATATACTAAGTAGTAACTAATAGTATATAGGGGTTTAGTGTAAATTTACTTTAAATTAAGTTAAGCTTAAAGATAAATAATAGATTTTTAAAGTTAAGTTTATACTAAATAAAGACTTTTATATTATTTATTTAGTTAAAAAGAATATAAAAAGACTTTATAAAGTTTAGTACCTTAAAATTAATATATTTTTTAAAATAGTTAAAAGGAAAATAATAGTATTTAAGATATACGGGTAGTAAGAAGAGGGCTAGTATAAGTACAGTGCATCCCTAGTATATACCCGGACTAATCTAAATAAACCTTAAATTATATATCTAAATTTAGATAAATATAGTTTTAAGGACTAAATATATAACCCTTTTTAAACGGGTATTTACTTAAGTAAAGTTAGTATCTAAGTAGCTTGTATACTAAGTATATATCTATCCCTTTATATCTAATATAATCTATATAGTTACTATAGATATAAACACAAAGTAAGGCCTAAGTTAAAGGATCCCTAGTCTATATATAGTATATATTTAGCATACTTATAAAGTATTCTAGGCCTAAGTAACTTCCTTTATAGTCTTAATATATTGTAGATATAGAATAAATACCTCTAGTATATACTTATCTTCTATAAAGTATATATATAGTGGAATTAGAAGAAGAAGTTTCTGAATTACCCTATATTATCCTTTTTATATTAACTATAAAAGGCTAACTTAAAGGCTATATACCTTAAGTATATTAAGAATATATATATAGTATACTCTAAAACTAGGCACTAGTTTTAAAATAAAAAAAAATACTAGATTAAGGCTACTCTTATTTAGTCCTAAAGTAAAATACCCTATTAATAGTAGATATTTACTTATAAGTATACAAACCTTGTTAAATTAAGCCATACTAAGAATAACTTTATTATAGATTAAGGCCGCCCAATACTTCTAGCAATTATTAAGTAAGTATACTATTAGCTCCAACTAAGCATATACTAAGTATATAGTAGAATAAAGTGCACTATATACACTAATTTTACTTAATAAAAGTATAATTATTTAATACTTAATATACTAAGTAGTTAAAGGGATACTTTATAATAAACACGTATTGCCTAGGGCCTTTAGTAGACACAATAGTAACAAAAGAGGTATATATAATAACGTAATACTAACCCTAGTATCCCCTTTAACCTACTTAATCCCCTAAATACTCTAAACCCTAGTTTAATACTAGGTTTAAGTATACTAAATATAATTATAATTTAAAATTCCCCTATATTAAATAGTAAAAGTACATATACTTAGTCTATACTTAACTTAACCTTACTATTATCTCTACTTATATAATACTTAAAAAAACGCTGTATTAGCTAAATTTTAGATATATTTAAGGATAATATTAATCTTTAGGAGATTAAAAAGCTAAAAAAGAAAGTAAAAGAACTTAAGTTAAAAAAGAAAAAATAAAAGTTAAAAAAATGAATTATAGAATTAAAGTAAGAGTTAGGGGAAGATACTAAAAAGAAGTTAGAATAAAGTTAAAGAAATATAAGGTATACACTTAGTAAATATTAAAATAAAGTTAAGTATATATTAATATAATTTATTATAAAAGTAACTTTAGTTATATATATACTAAGTATACTCTTAAACTAAAACTAATAAAAGGAAAGTAATACTAGTGTATATATACTAAGTATACTCTTAAACTATGTTACTAAACTCTAGGTACACTTAAACTTTAAACTATAAAAAACTTATTATATATATACTAGAAAGATGTATAATTAAAACTCCGGGGCGGAAGGGATAAGGTTATATAGGGTGCTTAGTTTTAGATTAGTATATACTAAGTATTTATAGGTGTGTACTTATAGTTCTTTTAAGTTCCTGTAGTAGGGGCGTAATACTTATTACTACTTATAAATATTAGTAAAGGTTATATAGTGGGTATATATATAGTGTACCCTAGATATAATAGCTAGTAGAGGGTGAATTGGGGGTATTATTATAAGTAAATAAAGGGTTATACTAGTGTTTTATTAGTATATATATAGTGAATACTAGGTATATATTAAGGTAGTTTTTACTTTATACTTCTTAGATTCTAGAGTAGAACCCTAGATAGCGCCCTTCTAGAATTGTGTTAGTACTAGTAATTAAGTATATACCCGGCTTAAGTCTAATTCTAAATATATCTTAATTCTATTATTATCTACTACTACTAATATTATACTTTAGTGCTAGGTATATACTAACTTAGTAGAAGGGGTTAAAGTCCTTATTATTATTAGTAATATAGTTAGTAAAAAGGAGCGTTATTTTAGTATATACCTAGTATAAATTAATTTTAGTTAGGACTAGGGTTATTATTTATTAACTGTGGACTAAGCTAGGCGTTAGTAGATAAAAAGATAGTAAATATATAGTAAATAAATAGTATTCTTTAGTTTAGTGTATACTAGACTTACTTTATAGAACTTTATTTTATATTTATTAGTAAAGGCCTTGTTGGTCTAGTTAAAATAGTATTAATTAGGTATATAGTAGGTAGATAATAAAAGTATATATATAAGAGCCTTTATAGCGTTATAAAACTAGCTAATAAAGCTATTCTAAGGGCTGTATTTTTAACGAATTAGTTAAGTATATACTAAATAAATACTAAGTATATAATATACTTAGGCTTATAGTTAAAAAGTACGTTATGCTAACTATAGAAGTAGATATAGAACTTAATAGCACTATATTTAAGTTAGAACTAAGTATATACTAGATATATATAGTACTTACTTTTAAGCTATAGTATTTTTAGTTAGAGTAGTATTAGTATAGTTTAGGTTAGTAACTAAGAAATTATTAGTATATACTAGGTGTTTATAGGGAACATAATAGGATACTTACCTATACCGGCGTACTAGTATTGGATATAGTAACGAACTTAAATATATTAAATACTACTAGTATATACCAAGCTAATGCTAGACTTACTAAAGGCTAGTTGCCTAAAACAATACTATACTAAGTACTACTATTAGGATTAATAATAATAGGGTACTTATTTAATATTAAGTATACGCTTAGTTAATACTAGTAGGGGTAAACTAATACACTAGTATTAATACTAAAAAAAACAGTACTAGGGTTTAGAGCTACTGTATATATAGTTAGTATATATAGTATTTATATTTTAAATATACTTAAACTCACTCGCGTTAATAGCTATAGTCATATTACACTCTATAATAAATAAGTACTATATATATACTAAGTTAATATAAAATATACAGAAAGAAACCTAGTTAGTATTAGTATTAGTAATAGGCCCTAATTAAAGTTAGTTTAATTATAAAATAGTAAAACTTTAAGTATATACTTACTATAGAAGTAACTATATACTAAGTAGGGGTTAACTGCGTTATTAACCCTAGTGTTAATAAACAGTAAAGCCGTACTAGTAAATTCGTTACTACTTTAATTTAGTATATACTTAATTAATACTAAAATAGTAATAAACTTATACTTAAAAGATATTATAATAACGTAGTAGTAATATAATTAAGAGTTATTTAGGAAAAGGATTTTTTTTATAAAGTTTTAGCTAGTACCTAG
This sequence comes from Colletotrichum brevisporum, assembly GCA_030770045.1. NCBI lineage: Eukaryota > Fungi > Ascomycota > Sordariomycetes > Glomerellales > Glomerellaceae > Colletotrichum > Colletotrichum brevisporum. Next base: position 7,349,157 of record JAUGSI010000001.1, on the reverse strand, counting down.
CTTATACCTATATACTATTAAGTATATATAGGCATATAACTAGGCTTAATTAGGTCTATAACTTAGTAGATATAGGTCTTATAGTTGGGCTTAATTAAGTAAATACCCTTATGTATGCTTTTTAATATTTATATAGTATAGGCCTATATAAACGTGAATAACCCGGTATAAATATTCTTCTGGGCCGATTTGGGCACTGCCACACCCCCCTTGGAAGCTTTTCTACCCCCCGGCAAACTGCATTCCGACTAAGTCTTGCCCATTACAGGCAAGTTGAGGCTGCTTACAGAAAAGAGTCAAATCAAGTCACAGTAAGCACCCTAGTCAAGCCAACTAACTAACCTCTCTTTGGATATTGTCCTTGAGCCTTACATACACTTGGAATGGAACTGCAGCACCACCCAGCAAATGAGAATCCGGCGGTTGGCTGCACTCTGCAATATTTCACTTTTAGCAACATGGGGTCGCCTTGTCTTCGTCTGAATTGCTTAGACTCGGCGTTCAGATGACACATTCAACGGCGGTCCTTGGCACATGCGAGCTGCGGCTTTGTTGGCCACTTCCACAAACGTGTTCCAGGCTCTGAGACATCAGCCACCACCGGCCTAAAGAGAGAAAGTATCGCGAGGTATCACGGTGTTCCTACTTTTAGGTACTTCTTGTCACTTCGGTGTCTGTTCTGAAATAGGAAAATGGATCGGCAGAGCCTCCTCATTTCCCAGCCTAAGCTGAATCTGAAGCTTGAAGCTGCCTCGACGCTATTGACATCTGCCTTGCGCCCCAGGGCTTGCATGCGCGCTACTCCGGGCCCGTCAGACATGGCACAGATGCAATCCGAATTCTCGAGGCTCTACGAGCCATATACCCTTCATTTGTTTCATACTTGTTTCGCGAAGACGGGAAACAACATTGGTCCTCCTTGTCTCCTAGCCCGTCCAACGACGCACGCCTCCCAACGTTGTCGAAAGTCAAGACTCGCCATCGAAGCAGAACCTCTGGAATTTACTTCTATCTTTCATTTTACCTCGCACCAACACAGTCTGAACTCCACCATGGAGACAAAGACACTATGGACGTTGCCCACCCAACCACTCCCTGAGATCGAATTGGCCAGAGCAGTTTCAGTAACGATTTGGCTCTTCGTTTGCCTGGGCTTTTTTACTTTCTTCTGGCGACTGTCCAATTCAGTATGGCAGGAGTTCAAGACTATCATGGTCGGAACATTTGTCTTAGCGTTGTGAGTACCCAGGTTTTAGCAAAGCAATTGATCGATCCGAAGTACAGAATAACTACTAAAACATTGCGTAGCTGGTATTTCTTTACAGTTATCGACCGATGGCTTCACTACGACCGACGGAGCGCCCCTCTTGGTTACATCATTGCAGTTGCTCTTTGGGAGTTCTCTCGAGTTGGTTCCGCCATCCTGCTTCTCTGGGGCACATACATGGTCGTCTGGAGAGATCTGAAGCCACATAATGAGACCTCGGCGAACCATTGGTTGCTGGCTGCAAAAGTCGCCATCTTCATTGTTGGCCTCGTGTCTTTATTTTATGTAGTGTTGAAGCTCGCACTGTCGATCGTGTGGATGCAGTTTCTCAGCTTGAACGTCATTGGCGACATCGCGACGAAGAAGAGGCACTTCGAGATAGCTACGGCTGTGTTTCTCACCGCTTTTGCTTTCCTTACTTTAGTTGCGGCCATCGCAACGTTTCTCGCTCGAGCTCTAAGAACTGAAGGGCGAGTCTTGAAGGTAAGGCGTCGAAAGTCTCTCCTGGCTACACTTGGACACATCTCGCTGATCAATGCCTACATCAGAATCGCATTTTTCTCCTGCTCGGAACCGGATTTCTCCTCGCGAGATCAATTATAGAGATTTACGCTGTGGTTGTCGATGCCCAGGCAAAAACCGCGTCCGTCCGGGATATATCTTATGGGCTCACTACATGCCTGTTCCTCATTATGATGGCCTCTATGGCTTGGGCGACACTGCGCGGGGACGATGGCGTTGACATGCAGGAGACAACCGGCATTATCCGAGCCAACATTCGCAAACATGTCATTGAAAAGCTGAAGGTTATGACAGAGAATGCTAAGACTCCATCACCTCCTTTTGCGGAAGTTCTTCAGAAGACCAAAGGCATCGATGTGGCCAAGATAGTCGACATCTCTATTCAGAACATCCCTGACAGCAACCGCGAACGTATGAGGCAACTGGCCGAAAACGTCGCGGATGAATACCTGAACGAGCTTCAGCGCCAGTTCGGGGAGCTGGACCCAAAGAAGGAGGTGGACTATGCGTGGCGCTCGCAGTCGACCCTCGTCAACTGGGGCTGGGCCGGTCGGAAGTCTGGTATCAGCCGGCCTTCTCAGACTTTCTCCAAAGCGTCAAGTGGCAGTCTCAATACATTAGGAAGAAACAAGCGCTCTGCTCAAACATTGAGAGCCAGTGGGGGATCTAGAGGCTTCACTCCGCCTGCCGTCCGTACTGACGCTGCGTCCAGCCTGGCGCCTCTGATGGAGCCACAGGAAACCAGCGCAGACAACTTCGACGTGCGTTCGACTTACACGACGTCAACAGTCACTGGCAGACCACATGCAGACAATGGACGGCGGAACATTACGGATCCTGGTCCGCAGATATCACCTCGGCCACCTATGGGTCCCTCCTTTGCTGCAAGGAGATTTGCTTCATCGCCGGCTCAAAGTTTGGCAGCTCCGTCATGGACGCACGAATTTGGCGACAACACAAGAGGAGGCACGCCACCGGTACAAATAAGGCAGCCCGTTAATCAGTCTCGCCCATCACCAGTGTCGGCTCCAGATATTCAACCATTCCGGGCACCAAATACGAACCGACTTGGATCACAGCCGGTTGCAAGCTCTCCATTGGCTCACGGCTCGAGACCACCTCCCCTGACGCAACAGGCCGTCGAGATGAGATTTGGGCGTGCGACCCCGACACAACAGCGGAACAGGCCAAGATACGGGGATTTGGGTATAGAGATGCAGTATAGAGGTCCATCAGTGCCGCAAGAAGATTGAGAATGCGGTTCATCTTCCAGCCCAATGTACTTTTATCACGAACTAGATCATATAGACTTCATGTGTTGATTTTACGACACAATAACGTATGTGATGACCAGATGGAAGAAATTATAAGTACCATGTATTTGTTTCTCAAAGCACGTATCTTCATCATGCTTACCGCAAGCAATTGGTCTGGGCGAATGCTTTGATGGTACAATAATCTGAATACATAGTATCCTGATCCGACACAAGCTGGTAAGGGGGCTAAGTTATCCGTCTGCTCGCCTGCTCGAGAATAACTGCGTCAGATATCACACCAGACGCTTGACTGGCTCTGCATGTGGCTGCATACAGCTAGAATAAGTCAGGCGTCCGCAGTGGTCCGCAGCAATGTTTCTTCCACTTCGCCACCATGTCCAGAGCGGCGTCACCGGACGTGACGTTTACTGGCCCGGGTCTGTAGCCTTACTTACCCTCCTCCGCTCCGTGTCACACCCTAAGCAGAGGCCCTCCCCTCTAGGTTTCCAGGGTCTACTTCTTACCCACTCCCTTCTTACTCTGCCAGCCATTGCCGCTGCTCTATAGTTGATCACCCCATCTTGTCTTGATTAGCGCTTGATCTTCAGGTCTGAACTCCCAGCTTCATAGACAGTCTGGCAACTCTTCTGATACCATGCTCTTAGCTTCCCGATGCCGCTATACGGCAGGCCGACCTGGTGGCAGAGCGTTCAAAACTCGGAAGCGGTCAAACATTTTGAACGGGATGCAAACGACTCTTTTCCACTCGCCGAGCTCCAGAAGCTCGCAGAGGATCGCCTCGAACAAGCTACATCACCAAGCTCTTCCCTACTGCCCCTAAGAAGAAGTCGAGTCGAAAGGTTCTCGCCAGACTGTGACCTCCTTTTCGCCACCGAGCTGGTACACTTAAAGAACAGTTTCCCCGCTCGCGAATTCGCCGTTGTATCCTGCATCCACCTCCTCTGCCCCGGCAAAGCCCGTCAGCTGCTGGAGTCTATCAAGCCGGAAATATCCCAACAAGACGATTTCTTGGACAAGAGGCTCTTTCTTTACTTGCAATGTCTCGTTCAAGCCAAAGAGACTCGACCGAAACACTCCCCGCCACCCGTTGTTTCCACACATGAGAGCGTCGCGGCAACAGAATTGTTGAGAATCATTAGCAGCCAATACGCAACCAACAATAACCGGTTTCCTCCAGTCTGGAAGTTTCTCCTGGCAATAGGGAAGATGAGGGGAACATACACAGGCCTTGTCACCGACGACTTGGTCAGGACGATACTGCGCCGGTGTCGCTATGAAGAAAGACTAGACGCCCAACTTGCCTTGCTGCTTGAGTCAAAGGCATGGCATGAGGCTTTGAACATTGTGGTTGGCTTGCATCGAGTGGTCGAGACCGACAATCAAACAGCCATCGATCTTGCGAAAGGCATCCTCCCCAAGTTCGCCATGTGGGCTGCTTGGAGACCGAACCGGGATCGGATAAAGCTATGGAACCAACCATCTGCCGCCAAGTACCGAACACCACTGTCGCCTGTTCTCGCACTTGAGGGGCCGGATACGAAGGGTGGACAAGGGCAAACCCTGCGGGCAACAAGCCGGGGAGGATTTATTAAGTTGTGTGGTTCAGCTCCTTCATCAGGGAAAGTCAACTTGGAAAGGCTTCTCGATGCCCTCGATAACTCCATCAAGATCGGACCCGAAAGCATCCAACTGTTCCTGCATCTATGCGTCGAGCCTGGTGTAGGAGAGGTCCGTCTTCAGGAACTGGAACAGCTTGAGGCCGCATTGGAGATGGAGAACGACTTAACTTCCAAGGTTCTTAGGGACTACCTCAGATCCCTCCAGGCCATCCAGGATGCTTGGCCTGACCGAATGATGGCCATTACGGAGGTGCTCCCAATCCTCGACCGGAATGTCAGACTTCGGGCTCTCTACGGAACCAACCTAGACCTAGCGCAACGCGCCATTCAGACTCTGTTCAATGCTCAAAACGAATTGCGTGCGCGTCTCCTTGATGGGAGACTGAGCGAGGTATTTGGCCTCGACGTGCAGGCGTTTGGCTCCGCACTGCTGCAATCCGAATGGCTACTAGGCGACCGTCCTAGGGTCATGCACCACTTGCGAAGGATCCCGTCTACCCGGGATGTGAAGATCGCATTCCGCTCACTGGATACTCTTCAGGGACCCAGGAGAGAAGAACAGGTCGTCTTTCTGGTGACCAGCCTGTGCGGGAGCTCTCGGAAGGGACACCAAGCAGGATCACTTCCAAGCGCCGCACAAGTCGCCTTCCACGAGGATCCCATCTGGCACGAAGCCATGGGGACGTCTTGTGACATGCTTCGCAAGGCGCTCCGCCGAACCTACAAGAGCAACGCGCACCTCGCTACCGAATGTCTCAAGCAGGCCCAGAACGAGCACGACCTGATCGTCCAGGAGATCGCCGACAACATCTCCGCGGACACGGACCAGGCCTGCGTCAACATCGCGAACTACCTCGGAGCCCGTGTTGCCAATGGCGTCGCGATCCACCAGTGCTGGAAGGACCTGGTCCTGTACATGATGCGCCAGCGGCCGGCTGGCCTGCTGGGGAGGTGCGCCACGGAGCTACAACCCATGTCGTGGTTCAGCTGGCACAGCAACCTTCGTCGCGTTTTTGGTGAATACCACTTGACGCCACAGGCTGGGCTTGGGTTCTCTGCTGAGAAGATCCAGGCGTTGACTGCGATGAAAGGCAGGATGGAGATGTCGCGGAGCCTGAGCACCAGCACGAGTTCCACGGGGGGCAGCACGAGCTGATTTAGTGGTCAAAGCCACGATTACCTTGAATAGGGGCCTGATATTTGCTTCCTGTTTACAATTTCTATTACTCGACTTGTGTTCTCGCTTGTATTTTCTTCAAAATTCCCCTGGCGGCTCTGACATGTTTCTCTCGAGTTTCGTATTCTCTGTTTTTCATTGATGTTTCTGTCTCAAGTTTATTCCAACTGTTGTTTTATCCCCATGCCAGTACGACAAGCATTCACGCACACTTTGTCTCGGTATCACTTGGGGGGAGGTTTTATGCCACGACGATGAGAGGCGGTGACGTTGACTTGATGTAGCCAGAGTCGGAGAGCGACTGGAAGTCATCAGAGACGGAGACGTATGGAACTTTGCGAATCGTACAAAATAGATATGAATAGAGCAACGACGTAAACAAGCCAAAGCCAAACTTTGAGCTTCACATGTATGGGTATCTCGCGCAAAAGAAACATTAGACCGCCCGTTCCAACACCCCAATATCAGCATCCTCCTCGTCTTCATCTTCGGGCTCATCGCGAGCCAGCCTGCGCAGTCTCTCCCTCACAGCCGGATCCTTTTCAAGCTCCTGCCATAGCTCAAGCCGCCACTCACGAGCACACGCACCGTCTTCTTCCCCGCGGACCCACGGCCACCGCCATAGACCCGCGAGGATCAAGCTGCGCTGGAGGGCGCGGAATGTCGTCTCTGTCAGTACCAGGGCTGCCGTAACGCCGATCAGCGTCAGCCACCACGCCGGATCGCGGCCGAAGGTGCGCGAGAAGCCGTCGCGCACCGCGTAGATGGTCGGCGCCGGCGTGTAGATGGACGAGAGGAAGCCTTGCCAGGCCCACCACCCAGAAAAGGTGATGAAGAAGGACCCCATGACGATGGCGGACTTGTGGTGAGTCTCCAGGATGCTGCGACGGCTATTAGTCAGGTCCTAGGCGACGAGAAAGGTGATACTCACAAGCACTTGTAGTTAATCCAGACAACGCCAACACTGAAAGCCAGGTTGCCCACGGCGTACAACCCCTGGTCACTCGACCGCGCGAACCAGACGTAGCCGGACCACACACCCCAGTACATCGCGACGCCCTGGCACGCCGCGGAGAACATCCACGCCGTATATTTCACCAGGTTGAGCCCCATGTCCCGCTGGCCATACGCGTACAGCTCCGGCACGGCGAGGAGGGTGTCGGCAGACAAGTCCTGCTCCCAGACGCCCATGCAAATCACACAAAGACTGGTGAAGAGCGTGTTGAACACCGTCAAGCTGGCCATCTCGTACAACGACGTGCCCGTGTACCCGTTCCAGCGCTGGTACATGGCCGTCGGGAGGTAGAAGAACATCTCCTTCCAGAATGTGCAGAGGATGAACTTAGCCGTGCGCACGTAGTTCCAGCGCCCATGGACGAGGAGCAGCCGCTGCAGGAAGCGGAACTGAGCAATCGCGTAGTCCGCCACGCGCGCCGCCTGCAGACCCTCCTTTCCAGAGATGCCAACCCCAACGTGGCTGGCCGAGATCATGGCCAGATCGTTCGCGCCGTCGCCTATGGCGAGCGTCAGCCCGCGGCCCATTCGCCCCTTGTTCTTGCGCAGCTGCGACCGCACGGTGGTGACCATGAGGGCCTTCTGCGCGGGCGAGGCGCGGCAGCAGACGACCGAGTCGACGAGCGGGACGACGGCGTAGAAGAGCGCGGTCAGGTCCGGCTCCGCCTCGACGGCGGCGAGGGTCCGGCCGTCGATGACGACGACGCTGTGGACGCCGGCGCCGGAGTGCAGGTCCTCCGACAGCGCGGCGAGTTGGCCGCGGAGGTCGCCCTTGGCGGAGTCGAGGGTGTACAGGTCCGAGGCCGGCTGGCATATGCGCGTCGAGTGGGCAATATTGACGGCCGTTTCGCGCTTATCGCCGGTCAGCATCCAGATCTTGATGTTCGCGCGGCGGAGCTTGTCGATGGTCTCCGGGACACCCTCCTGGAGCTTATCTTCGATGGCCGAGGCGCCGACGAGGCTCAGCGACTGTTCCAAAGTTTCGGCGGCCGCTTCGATCTTCTCTTGTCGGTCGGTGAGACTAGTGGCCGCCTCGTCGAAGGACTTCTTCCAGGCGCGGTAGTCTTGCTCGGAGATGAACTTCTGAGCGAAGAGCAGGGTACGTAGTCCTTCGGTCGCAAAGTCATCTAAATGCTTGAAGCACCTCGAGAAGATGGCGGAGTCGTCGGCGATCGCCGGGTCGTCGAGGAAGGCGAATTTCTCAGGGGTGTGGTATGCCAGGGTCGGCGAAGCCGGTGAGGATGCTTCAAACGACGCGGTGCGGACGTTGATGGAGGGCCGGAGGAGATCGCCAGACTTGCGCAACTTGCTCGCCTCGAACGACCTGCTCCGGTCCGCGTGAGGCCTCGAGCTGGGCCCCGGCGCGCCGCTGCGCTGAAGACCAAGGCTTCGGCGCAGAGTTAGGCTCGCCCGGCCGCCGATGCTGGTCCTTGGCTCATGCTGCTCGCTCTTCCGCAGCAGCTCGTGCTCTAGATCTGCGCTTTTCCTAACATCTTGGGCCTTCTGCAGGGCCAGGTTGGCCATCTTGAGCCTCGGGAGGATGACCGAGTCGGCACCCTTGCAAATGATGCAGATCCTGCCGTCTGGATACCGTACGACGATGGACATCCTCTTGCGCTCGCTGCTGAACTCGATGACGTCCAAGATCTCGAAGACGAGTTCCTTTTCCGGCTCCGAGCCTAGTTGGAGCGTGACGTTCTGGGAAGATCGGGCGATGACGGTATAGCCGAGCTCGTGAGCGGCCCGGACGATGGCGAGCTCGTCTGGCGAAGACGACTGGTACTCCATCTCGCCGTCTCTGATCTCCGGGAGACATGTGTGGCAGAGGGCCATGGCGAGGATGTACTCTTTGGCTCTTCTGGAGAACAAAGAGTGAGGCCTTAGGGCGATGAACTCCAAGAGGTCTTTGGTAGTAACGTCAGGTTGGACGTGGTCAGGACGACCCGTCGATCTCCACTGCGACGAGGATCTCCGCGTGGTGGACGGCGCTCTCGACTGGGCCATGGAAGGTCTTCCAAACGCCGGGGGCGACTGGACGTAGTCGTCCATGACGGCGTCGGATCTCACCTGTTGCATCGACACCCGTGGACTCTTCTTTGCCTCGGAGAGGGAATCGACGGAGCTGTTCTCGCACTCGAGGTCGACGTCGGGCTGGTGGAGCCACGCCGTTCCAGCGATGCTCAGCTTGCGGAACTTCATCACGTTCTCAGTCAGAGTGCCGGTCTTATCGGTGAAGATGTAGCCGACCTGGCCCAGGTTCTCGAGAATGGTGTTTGTGTTACATCGGGCCGGCGTGTCTGACTCCGCGTGGTACATCTCAACGTCCGAGTTGAGCATGAGCAGCTGGCCGACCTTGACGATCTCGAGACTGACGTAGAGCGCCAGGGGAATGACGTTGTTGAACTGAATGATGTATCCGATGACAATCTCGTGGAGCTTCACTCGGGCGCCCTCGAGGTACCACGTCGTGCGCTCCTGGGACCTCTGCCACATGATGTACCCTACGGAGCAGCCAACGGACAGTATGACAACGTAGAGGGCGAGGGTAATGACGATCTTATTAGCGACCGTCTCGAGGGCGGGTTTCTTCGCCTTCGGATGCTGATTGGCGTTCATGCGGATCTTGCACTCCTCTCCAGTATTGACGACGATTCCGACGGCGCATCCCGTGTTCCGCAGAATACTACCACGGTAGACAACCTCGGCGGACGTCAGCGGTAGCGACCGACCACCAACCGTCACCTTGCCGTCAAACTTGTACAGATCCGGATTGGGGTCCTCGACAACAAACTCTGCGTCACAGGCAGCTATCCCGTCGGCCGTATCGCAGCCCGTTATGGCGGCGGATACCTGCTTGCTCTTGAGGTTCGTCTCGCCGTCGAGGGCCATGGTCTCGATGTAGGCCATCCCGTTCTCCCCGTCGGCGTGTAATAGGATAATATCGGCGGGCACGGGCTCGTCGCGGGCGAGCTTGATGACGTCTCCAACCTGAATGTCGCTCCATTTCGTCGTGATCCAAGGTGGATCCGGATCGTGGTGTATTCCGGACTTCGTCCTCCTCTTCCCAACCAGACCTTGGAGCTTTGATAACCACGTCTTCGTGTCGTCGCGCTTGTGGTGCTTGCAGTGCTTGAGGACCTTGGCAGTACACGCATTCTCGACCTTGTCCAGGCGGTGCCGCTTGAAGTCGTCGTATCCTTCCTTGGCGACGGTGACCAGAACGAAGAAGAGCAGCGGCAAGATGGTGGTGAAGTTTCCGGTGGTCGAGAGGCCGGGGACGGTCTGAGGGACACCGACGCAGAGAAAGTAGAAGTTGCCGATGCGGGAAAACTGGAAGAAGAGCTGCTTGGGTATGAAGTCGTAAACGGTGTACCGGGAGGTTCGGATGGCATTGGAGACGAAGGGGTGCCCGCCTCTTCTCTCGTCCGTCAGAGGATCATCTTGGCCCAGTCGCAGCGGGACATGACGTCCGTTCTTGGAGGGCGGTAGCGTCTTCCGACCCAGGATAACCTCGAAGAAGATGCTCTTGCACCACGTCAGGGCATCGCGGCGCGGGTGCGCTTGTGTTGATTCCGGGTTTTCGGGGGCTTTCCTGTCGTCGTCAGCAATGCGCGTTGCTTCGCCCGGTGGCGGCGCATCGACGGTCGGCTTTTCGTTCATCGTGGAGGTATCGTGTCAAATCAATTCGAGCTTCGTAAACGAGTGACGGTGGTAAGACGTTATTTCGCGGAATGGCTCCTGTCCAACATGTGACGTGATAAACGACCGGTCGGTCGCAAATAAATGGCGAGGGTGAGTCGTATTTCCCGATCGCGCGGTCGCGACGTGAACGATTGATCGCAGTGCTCTAGCGAGGTCGTGGATAAGAGAGACTGAATGCGACAAAGCAGCGAAGAAGCGCCATCCCGCTCTGCCCCATGGAACAGCTCGATTGCTGGATTGACAACAGCAGGAGGGAAAATGACGACGGGAGGAAGAGTGGGCATCGAGTTCGTCATTAACGACGGACATCTCACGTCGCCCCCTCCGGGGTGGGCTCTGCCAAGTCGCAGTCGCGAAATTAGAGGCTGCAGGATGCTAAAGATATCAATCAGCGACTCAATCCCGCGCTGCTCATCAGCGGCGAGACTCCCCCGTTGGTCCTGCTATCCGGTGCTGATCTCCCCACGCGGTGGACATGACCAGGGGAGGGGAGTTGACGATTTCCGGTCCACTCCCTTAATTGGTGTCGGCTAACCACTTCTGGAAGAAGTCTACCCACCGAGTGTGTGTCCCTTGGACTTACCATTATCATTACTATCACGATTGTTGCTGTTACTGTTGCTGCCGTTGCCGCTGTTGTTACTGTCGTTGTTGTCAACATTATCCGTCACTTTTTTTTTATGTTGCCATCGCCCGTCACTGCTGTCACTGGAGTCCGTCACTGTCTATGTCTACATTACCATGGTGAGAGAGTCCTTCCAGGAAGGGTTAGCTGGCACCGAATAGAGAGCCGTGAACCCCTGAATAGGACGTCTCATTCCCACGAGTGTTCGCCTTCGCAGCTCAATGGCGGGCAGCTGGACGGAGGAGACGGGTGGCGAGAGGGAGGGAGGTCGATTGAAGGTTTCCAAGGTTTCCGAAGAAACTCGGCGCTATCGCCTGCCAAACATCCGGCTTTTCCACGCCCACGTGAATTGTGCGTGGCACGGCGCGGCATAGCATGGCGTGACGAGCAGTAAACTCAGTAAACTCGGAACACGGAGGAAGAAGAAGACAAAAGCTTGTCGTTTCTGCTGCCCAGCGTTCAAGAAACACCGCAGAACTACAACGTCGCAGGGATTGGAGTTCTTGGAGTTGATCCCCTTCGGCCACACTGCCAAAAGCGTCCAGAGCCGCGAAGGACGTCGGGCTTGCGCTGGGGATCGACCGTCCCGGCGTCTCGTTTTGCGCCTCTGCCGCCGCGGCCAATCGAGGAACCCGACGACGGGCGAGATGCCAGGCGGCTCCGGTCCGGGCTTTTTCGCTACACTGCGATGTAAGCGAGACCGCAGCACGGATGCCATCTGGTGTTTCTGCCGTCGCATCCTTGCAGAGGGCCGCTCACCGACCGTCGACCCTTTGATCGGGCGTGTGAGGGCAGAACGTTCGGTCGAGAGAGTGTTGGAATAGCGTCGCAGGCAATACCCTGCAACGCGACGTCGCACGACGGTGGGGATAACGCAAAAGCCTCACGGCCGGTAAGGCGAGGGACGGCGGCCTCGGGATTCAAGGCCTTCGGCATGTGCCATCACGTCTTCGTCCGAGTTCATCTTTTTGGTATCAATCATGCCGGTGGGCAAGACTGATGTCTGGTCTGGGCCGTCGTCCGTTGTCTTTCCATGCCTATGGTCATGGGTCGGAACCGGCAAGTTGGGGAGAAAGAAAGGAACAACTGAAAGAGGGAATCGCGAATACGACGCCTTACTTGACTCATTGTGACAGTATCGAGACTGTGTTTCCCGCAGCTGGGTTGACAGACTCAGCCACGATGTCAAAGACGTCAGTCACACTGTATCAACTTCGGCCCCTTCCGTCCTCCTCTGGCCGGCATCATCCATCGACGCCCTAGTCCCCCGAGCACACCACACCAGGCCTTCAGTCAGTCGCTGTCGCAGGACGCGGGGCATTTCTTGGATAAGGCACAAGGTTCGGAGGATTTTTGTTTGATTTGCATATCGATCAACGAGAGTCTGAGAAATTTTCCGGCTTCCCGCCCGCAGGCCCCCTCCACTTCCAAGCGTGCCCCCCCTACGGGTTAGCGAGAAGGCATTGAACCATTCACACGAGAGCAAATGATGGCGAAGTCCAAAGTTGAAGAACAAGAACTTGATATCTCTTTGACGCTGTAGAGGCCATGCTGTGAGGGAGATGGCAATAGAACAGGGGAAGCAGTCTGCCGCCACCAAAACCCAATGCTGAGTGAAAAGACCAAACAAAAACATGAAATATCCCCCGATTTACTTGCGCTTAGCGCCCGCCGCCGTAAGCTTCTGGTTGATGAAGTCGGCCTGCTCGTCCGCCCGGTTGCCGTACGACAGGTGCGCCGGCAGGATCATCAGGGTGCCGCGGCAGACGGCGTCGCCCCGGGCGCAGATGATGTTGGTCTTGGAGTTGTCGAAGTTGGCGATCTCGCCGCCCGACTGCTGGAACTGCGTGTCGCCGAACATGAAGGCCGCCACGATCTGGTCCTGCTGCGCCTGCGGCAGCGACTCGACCGCGCGGTGCGTCACCGCCGCGCCCTGGCTGTACCCGCCGACGACCAGCATGGAGTTGGGGCACTCGGTGTTGGCCTTGGCGATCAGCCGCTTCATCTCGTCGATGCCCTTGGGGTCCGCGCCTCCCGGGAGCGTGTTGGTCGCGAGCCCCGCCGCGTAGTCGACGCCCTGGACGGCAACGCTGGAGAACTGGGACTTGACACCGTTGGCCGTGGGAGGGCCGCAGATGGTGCCCATGTTGCCCCTCTCGGTCGACCCGCGCGCGAAGATCATGATGACGTCCTTGCAGCCGCCGTCGACGAACTCGTTGGCCGTCGAGCCGACGTTGCCGCCACCACCACCGCGGCCGCCACGTCCGCGCTGGCGGGCTTCGATGTCGCGCACCTCGAGCTCCGTGTTGGCCGTCTCCTGGAGGGCTGGGAAAGCCGCCGCCGCGGTGGCGAAGACGAGGACGTTGCTGAACTTCATAGTGATAAAGAAGGAAGGGATGTGTCCTGAAGAGAAGTGAAGAAAGGGCTCACAGAGCAAGAGTTTGGTCTAGCAGCGTCGCAGAGAGTGAATGACTGCCTCCTGGGCTTGGATGATGACGAGCTGGCTGCTTGGCGCGGTTGACTTTGGATGTGCAAGACACGATGAGATGAATATCAACTTGGAAGGGGTCTCGTATCCGTCTTTATACAAAGTTTAGCTGCACGCTGCACGTCAACCCACGCTGCTGGACCTCGTGGCGAGATGACTGCATCGTTAGTGCAAACGTGCAAAGGCCTCGGCGTCCGTTTCCACCATCCAACTTGTCGTCCCAAGCTCCTCCACTCCCCCCATTCCGGATCTGGCCAGTTGCATCTCGCGAAGACGCCACCGCGGCCGAGAGACGGCTCCGCAGAAAAGAGGTGTACCTTGGCGTTGTCGGACGTATCTGGGGGCTCGAAGGAGAGAATCTCCTGAGGCGCAGGCCGAGGGGGGATGGTCCGAATCGCAAGTCTGTCCGTTTTGGGAAACGACAGCTCCTCCGCCAGGGCGAAGCACGGTCACAGGTCTCTGGAATGCGGCAGCCAAGCCGTCGGGTTAGGGTAGCCCATACCCTTGCCTCTCCATCTCGTGTTGCTGACCAGGCCGTGGCTCCCCTGACGCCTCCAGGCATGTAGCATGGTCGACGTCGTTTATCGGAGATCGAGTGCGGGAGCAGGAGGATCCCATCGAACTGAGGCATCGCAACTGAGCTTCTTTTTCGGTAGCTTAAATCCGATAAGGTGGCCCCGTCGCTGCTATGTCGATTATCGGACAGGAGGTCCGTATTCGTTTCGACGAGCGTTTAGTGAGCACCTAATGATCGACGAAGCTGAGGAAGCTGAGGCACATCAGGGGCTTTGCCCAAAGCCTATTCATCGGGCCTCGTGCAGCTGAGGACCTCGTGTTGAGCCGCAAGGCCGGTTCACAGGCTCTGAAAGAAGCAATATGTGAAGTGACAGGTAACATCGCCCACCCACTGCCCTCCATCAAAGACCACTAGACCACCTTGGTCACTGTCAAGCCAACTCCATACACGCCAATAGACCAGATGGAAACGGATGCCAGACAGCAACCCGCCAACCTACCCGTCGTCAGTGACGCCCCCCGAGGACATGACTCTGCCGCTTGGTAGAGCCCAGCCTGGAAGAGAGCCATCAACCACGAGGTTCCCTGACGGCACGACGACGCTTGTCGATAAAAGTACAGCTTGCGAAATCTGACGGCGTCCGTTGTGGGCCGTCAAGTTGGGTTGAACACGACACGTTCTGGAAGTTCCAACCTGAAACTTGGGATGACCAGATCGAAACGGGAAAACACTCCAGGAGAGGAAGCCCGGGCAGGGATGGGCCCGCGAGAGGTGACCACCACTCGGCCAGCGGGACCAACATTGCGCCTTCTACCCGGACCTGACAGCTAGTGTGGTGTGCGAAGAGCGGCATTCGGAGGGGATGAAAGGCACTACCAGTCTCTCAATTTGAGTAAGGGAGGGTCTTGCCGCTGACACTTGTCAGAGGACCGAGCGCAGAGTCATGAAGTTATGAACTTGTGCTTCGGGACGCCGGAAGCGTGGAGTTGAACCACTCCGGCAAGACGAAAAGAAAAGTCATGACAGGCCGGCACGTATTGAAGGCACGTCGACCGAACGGTGGAACGGAAAAAAAGGAAAATGCTCAGGCGAGGCCGTTGAGACGGAGACGCATATGTCAAATACGCACAACAACGGTCTAGAAGCGAGTCCAAGCGACCGAAAAAGAAAGATTTGCGAGGGGATTCGGGGCGACGGCCCCTGTGCTGATCCGACGGCTTGGTCCAGCGTTTTTTGTCATGAGTGGATGACTGGAGCAGAAATTCTACTGGAGCCGCGGCGCTATCTCGCTGTTTGATGCAACAATGAGTCGAGAACGGTGAAGCAATTAGAAATTCGATGGGCCGAGGTTGGAGGAAGAATGAAATCTGGAAAATCGCCCGCAGTGGTGGAAGCCCCTGTCAAGATGAGACAGTCCAAGGCCAGAAGGAAAAGGCCGTGCGCCGGGACGGAAGAACAAGAAGAGAGTTGGAGAGATGGACCCACCCGGCTCCGGACACCGGCCGATATGTGGGACCATTTCCGAGTTTCCTGTCTTCTGAGGGACCGAAGGTCACGTGAGCTATAATTATCGGCAGAACGTTGACCCGGACGTCTGTGCTCGACTTGGAAGCGGGCCGTGCGGGCAGGACCGGGAGTGACGTCGTTGGGCCCCGTCCCTCTCTCTCCTGCAAGGCCTGGGACCCTGGATTCGGTAGAACCCAGGCTCCTGTCAGCGCCTGCGAACACTGTGAACGTGAAGCACCAGCCCAAATTGTGGGGCCTCGTTAGCTGAGCATCCAGTGTCCTCCTGGCGCTGTACCCTGGCGCCGCAGCCTTCTCTCCGCCGTCACACGGCCAACCCATTCCATTCCATCGCTGATCCAATCCTCGTGATCCTGATAGCTCAACAAAACCACCTGCTGCCGATACAACCCGCCTCCCTCCGCCTGCGCTACCACCTGTTCGGTATATTCTTTCTCTCCCGGTCCCTGCTCGAATTTCAGCCGTCCGTCGAGTAGCTCTGCCTGCAACTGCAACTGCAACTGCATGTGCTCGTCAGCGCCTGTCCCGCCTCCGCCTTGCTGAGCTCGAGCCTCGTCGTCGCCCCCCACAACCCGCCGCCGACTTCAGCTGTTTCCTTGAGCTGGAGCTCTTCGTCGACAACCTCCTCGAGTTCGCCGTCAATATCTGTGGTGGATGTCTTCTACGGGCCCCGCAGATCACCCTTCCAGCCTCTCTGGCGACGCCGAAAATGTCAAGCCCGCTGCCCCGGTGACTAACGCCGAGTCCGCGGGGTCCAAGGCTGAAACAGACCTGCTCAGCCTTGATAATAACAACGACGATGGCAAGCCCACACTCTCCGCCAAGGCTGCCGGCAAGCAGCAAGCTACCGACGACCTGATCGACTTTGGCGACGACACTCCAGCTCCAGAAATGAATGCCACGGCAACTGCGGACGCGCACAGCAAGCCTGTAGCCTGGCCGGCCCAGACCGTTTCTGCGCCGGCGTCAGAGAGCGCTACCGAGGCCTTGACATCCTCCATTGCCACGCTGAAGCCGACGAGCCCCTTGCCAGCTGAGACCGCCACCCAGTACTTGACGATAGAGTCGACGTCGGCACCCTATGTCGACCCAACTCCTCCCACCCCGCGGACGTCCCAGCCTCCGTCGCGAACCCCTTCCAACGCAGGCCCCCGACGGCCATCGTCCGATGCGTCTCCCACGAGGTCTGACGCCGGTTACGACGAACGCAGATACGCAAGTGAAGATGAGCAAGAAAACGGATCGCGCTCCGAGATCCAGAGCATCATGGAACAGTTCACCGGCGATGGCGGGGGTCCTGGCGCCGACGAGGTTATGAGCCCCAGGCTCGAGATCGCGTCGCCCATGCTGGGCAGTCCCGGTCACTCGCACCCACCCAGGAAGTCCAGCCTGGAACCTGCCGCCCCGTCGCTGTCCCACCAGGTCCAAGAATTGCAAGGCCTCCGGATACACACGGCGTCTCCCGCAAGCATACGATCCAGGGAAAGACCTGCTGACGACCAAGGACCGCCTGTTCCCCCCAAAGACGGACCCCCTGCCACGCCTTCGAGATCGCACGATGACCGACAGATGAGCGTCGACTCCCAAATGTCGCCCAGCCTTCATCGCCCCCCGCCACCCGAGCCCGAGCCCGAGCCTGCGCTGCCGTTCGACTTCCACCGATTTCTGGAGCAGCTGCGAAACAAGAAGGCGGACCCGGTTGCGAGATATTTGAAATCCTTTCTTTCCGAATTCGGAAAGCGTCAGTGGATGGTACACGAGCAGGTCAAAATCATTAGCGATTTCCTGGCATTCATCGCGAACAAGATGGCTCAGTGCGAAGTGTGGCGGGAGGTGTCCGATGCCGAGTTCGATAATGCCCGCGAGGGCATGGAGAAGTTGGTCATGAACAGACTCTACACGCAGACGTTCTCGCCAGCCATCCCACCACCACAGCCCATCCCGGGAGCGAAGCCCAAACGGAGGGGCGGCGATCGACCAATGGGACCTGGGAGGAGGGGACAACACCAAGAGGATGTCGAACGCGACGACGTCTTGACGCAAAAGATCAACATTTACGCTTGGCTCAGGGAAGAGCATCTCGATATTCCTCCTGCTGGAGAGAGTGGCCGGCGGTTCCTGGAGCTTGCGCAGAAAGGTTTGTGTTTTCCACGACGTAGGCTTGATCAAGGACTTACCGATTACAGAACTTCTAAAGATCAAATCATACCGAGCCCCGCGAGACAAGATCATCTGCGTCCTGAACTGCTGCAAAGTCATCTTCGGTAAACTCTTGCCGCCCTAGACGCAGCTTGGAACCAACACTGACCCTCTTAAAAGGCCTCCTGAAGCACTCGAAATCAGACTCCTCTGCCGATTCATTCATGCCTCTCCTCATCTACGTGGTTCTTCAAGCCAACCCAGAGCATTTGGTATCCAACGTGCAATACATTCTGCGCTTCAGGAACCAGGAGAAGCTTGGCGGTGAAGCGGGGTACTACCTTTCGTCCTTGGTATGTGGTCCATCTCGTCCTTGCAACCAAAAAACACGGCTAACAACTTCCAGATGGGTGCCATTCAGTTCATCGAGAACATGGATCGCACAACGTTGACCATCACTGACGAGGAGTTCGAGAAGAACGTGGAAGCAGCAGTCTCTGCCATCGCAGAGAAGCATAGACTTGACTCGCCGCGCCCCGTACAGGAACCCGCCTTCTCCGAGAAAACTGGCTATTCCTATCCGTCAGGTGAATCCTCTACAAGGCCATCCTTTGATATCGGTGGCGGCGACTCTTCATCAATGCCCCGCCGCTCGACATCGTCCAACGAAGGCGGCACAGACTCCGATCAAGCCCCCATCAGCGGCTTGCTCCGTTCAATACAAAGGCCCCTCAGCACGATCGGGCGCATGTTCTCGGATGAGCCTTCGCCACCAGCACCAGGCCCCAGTAGTGCCAACCGACCGATACCTCCTGAGAGGTTGTCGCCGAGACCTAGTATGGAGGTGCAATCGGACGGCCAGCGGCACAACTCTCATCACCAGCTTTCGGCCGAAGAGGCCGCGGCCAGGCAGGCGAGCGCCGAAGCTGCCGAGGCACAGCGTCTTCATCGTGCGGAGCACAACAACGTCGTAGAGACGCTGGCAGGCATGTTTCCCGATCTCGACAGGGACATTATTTCGGACGTGGTATACCAGAAGCAGGGCAGGGTTGGACTGGCTGTAGACGCCTGCTTGGCGCTATCCAACTAGGGTATTGAATATCCAAGAGTTCGAGTCGATTTCGGATGGGATGGGGGCGGAGGCACTCGTCATCTTCATAACTTATATGTTCGCCCGGGCCGCACAAACGGCTCGGGCTAATCAACCAATCTTACGTGGTCTACTGCTCCGCGACAACGTAGTGAAAGCTACTTAGATGCGGTGGAATGATGCCAATTGCACCGGAGCTATGGTCAACTCCAGACATGGACATGCCCGACAGCTTTCCCCGATGAAACCTGACACCCCACGAGACTCAGTGGAGCCTCCCATGGCTAATGGCGAAAAGCAACCACTTCCCATGCACCGTGTGTCAACATTTTCGGGTAGATCTATCCGACACGTCATAAATCCATACTCTGTGCGAACAGAAACGCATCATGGAGCCTCTCACTAGTTGCCGCGTTCGGCGCGGTCAAAGAGGAGCTTCCCGTGTTGCTGAGCCGTGCCGAATATCACATTTAAAGGCCTTGAAGTTTCTTGCTCGGCATGTCACTCCATGTTTACCTCATGTTATCGAGCCCTCGTCAGTAAGCTCTTTCTTCACAGGAACCAGAAACAGTTTATGTTGCCAAATGAGGCCGCAGCATGTTATATTTAGCTCATCGTCATTGTCAGAATATGCTGATGAATACTATTTACAGCCACTCCGAAGACCCAGTGGTCGAAACCTAGTACGCCTCCACGCATCTGGCGGGGTATCCAATGCTGAAGTCGGTGATGTCGCCGTTGCTGTCGCAGAAGGTGACGGTGTTGGTCTTGGTGTCCTCGGCGAACCTGAAGGTGCCCTTTCCGGCGAGAGTGCGCTATAGCAGCATAGTTAGCATCGCGTGAGTTTCCGTCGCTGGGAGAGATCGCTCGTCCGCCAGTCAAACAGTCTCCTGGGAAGGGGGCTTGGACATACCGCGTAAAGGGGGATACCGCGGAGCTTGCGGCAGTACTTGGAGTTCTCGTCGGCGGCGTTGGGGGTGGACAGGGTGCGGATGCCATCGGCGACGGCGGCCTTCATGTCGTCGGCGGTGATAATGCCCTCGCCGCTGACCAGCTCGCAGGTGAGGGTCTTGGGGAAGCCGACGAAGGTCTGGGCGGAGGCGACGGCGCCGAGGGCGAGGACGAGGATGGACTTGACGTTCATGGTGATGTTTGGGTGGCTTCGTTTGGGAACGAGTGGTTTTGAAGAGGAGCGATTGACTGAGTGAGGTAGTGAGTGTGGGATGAGTGGGGTGGAAAGATGTGTTTGGATGCGTCAAAGGCGATGGGTTATATACACAGAAAGACACTGGCGGTTGTTGATCCCCATCACAAGCAGTTGATGATGTCTGATTGCAGGAACAACTTCAAGTGACATATCCCTGTTCCTGGTCCAACTTGGCAACCCTCCTGCTCAGCCCCAAGTTGCTCGCGGATACCGTCTCCGTAGTAAACACAAACCTACTACGGCCTGGGGTGCATATGGTCTGCCGGGAAAGGGATGCTTCAATCTGTCCGAACACAGCGCAATGCCACGTCGGATGGAATGTAATTCCCGTACCAATTAACACGAAGGTTTGCCGAAGTGGAAACGAACCCCCCTTTCGGTATGTGAAAATAAGGCGAGCCAGCCGGGGAACCGACGTCGCTTAAGCTGCCAAGCGCGCTGCTGGCTCCAGCCGATCGGACAATGAGGCCGACGACTCCTGGCCTTGGGACCTACTGAATGAGGAAACTCTCGGCCGTAAGTGGCCGTTATGCTCCTTATTTCGGTCGTATTCTCGCGTCCCGTGACGCTACCCACGGCGGTCCCGCGTAACCTGGTGTATCTACAACTCTAATCCATCGCCCTCGCCGAGGGGGCATTGCTGAAGCTGAGTAAGTAGCTTTGTCAACTGATGACAACTTGCTGGGCTTTGTTTGCCTTGGCTTTGTAATTTCATGACACCTCTGGGTTGACTGGCAGGAAAGGGTCAGTTGACTGGGGACTTCCTCGATGTCCGTTTCGGCCGACCGTTATGCCTCGATCCGCTTTCAGATGAGAACCGAAGTCATTACAGAACGCACTTCAACTCAAGTCAAGTACAAAAAGGCTCAACACTCCGTTACTGGCCCCCTCAATCCAAGCATGCAAAGGTCTTTGGGTTACATTCAAGCCCGGAGGTAGTTTGCCGAGAGGCAGGCGGAGGGATTGCGTATTCTGAATTCGTAGCTCAATCAATCTTACGGGCTGCTTTCGTCAGGGGATATTCGGATTTTCTGCGTCGATAACATACTGCTATGGCCATCCACCTCGGCGAATGATAAGAGTCAACACCAAAATCCCGGCTGGTTGGTTGACAGTTGCTGCGCTATCCCATGACTATGGCAGTAGCACCATCAACAGACCGTCAGGTGTATCCTTCAAAGTCCTCAAACTGTGCTGGGTCATCCGTCCTACAACGCTCCTCCTCGTCCTGGAGTTCTTGCTCCACTATGAGATCAAGGTCGATGCTGTCAGCCACCATTCCTCCCTTCTCTTCCGTGTCACAGAAGTACACGTTCCGGGGGTCGCAGCGCTTCAGAAGGCTCAGCTCCTCGGCCATCATGTAGGCCATGTTGATGCCGTCCAAGCAGACGACGAAAATCTCGACGAGACTCCGGAACCGGCTGCCGATCAGCTGCGACTCGGTGCGGCAAAAGTACTGGTCACTCATCGTCCGCTCGAACTGCAGGCGGCGGATCCGATGCGCCGCGGGGAGAATGTCGTGCAGATCCGTCCCCCCGATGGAGAGCGTGTCGTTTTCGAAGTTGAACCAGACGTAGCGCTGTCGCTCCAGGTCGTCCTCAGCCACGGTGTCGAATCCGTCCCGGGGGTTTCCAGTCTTCTCGTTGAAGGACTTCTCGTATAGGTAATCGGCATTGGGATGCGTGGTTAGGTACTCGCGTGCCTCACGACAGGTTTGCAGCTGAGCCGGGACGGCGGTAGACGAGCGCAGCCGGCACATCGCCGGCGACCGATTGACTGTCAAGTCCGCTGTTTGCGGGACCGCGCTTGGGGGGCGAACCAAGCGCACCTCGACGAGGCGGGGTTCCAAGGATAGCTCCCAGATGCGAGCACGGAGCTCAACGGGGAGGCGTGAGAATGGATGAAACGTCGCCGTGCTAGCGGTTCCCTTGTTCTTGGGCTCTGCAAAGGGATTGCGGGAGTCCGTGCAGGTACAAGTACAGTGACACATATTGCCGAAGAAAAGGACTTGACGGTGTTTGGTATAAGAAACGTAAGAGTTGAAGATGGGTGAAGTTGAAAAAGAGACTGGAGAGAGAGGAGAGATATACCTGCGTTCGGATGAGACCCCCTCACATTTCTTATTGGCCAGAAACAGGCTTTTGGGCATCATCGACTTGCGATTCCGATCGATCTTATCGAATGCCGCAGAGGCTCCATTTTCGCAGGGGCGGGGTAAATAACTCAAAGTAGTTACATAATCCCATGTGCATCAAGTCGGTAGCACGGTGTTATTAGGTGTTGCACACGAGATTCTACCTACCGCTGAGAATGGTCCTGGAGTTATAGTCACCGAGTGGTACTATTAGTGGTATCTAATCTGCTGGTCCTTGTTCCACCTTTCGTCCACTCGGTTGTTAACCTCTGCCCAAAGTCCCTGGATCAGCGCCTCGTCTTTCTCAAATTCCTGCATCTTGACGAGTGCCGCAGGATCGTTCTCCACTGCGAAGCTCTGAATGTAAGCGATGGCGAGTTTATTCACCGACGGCCGCGTCCTCTGCAGTGCCTTCTCAAACACGTCGCGCGTCATGAGCCTCCTAGTCTCGCCCCCGTCAGTCTCGACGCAGGTGTTGCAGATCATCGCCGCCTGGATGCAAGCAGTTCGTATGTCTGAGCCGGAATACCCGTGTGTCATGAGTGCCAGCAGTTCGTAGCTGATGTCGGAATGAAGAATTTCGTCCCTGAGAACGATCTCAAAGATCTTCGTCCTCATCTCTCTGGAGGGAAGTCCGAGATACAGATGACTAGGAACGCGGCGAAGGACTGCCGGATCCAAGTCACCGGGAAGGTTCGTCGAGAGCAGAACGAATGGCGTCTTTGGTGATTTCAAAAGACCGTCCATCTCCGACAGCATCATGTTGACATTCTGGCGTCTCCAGGGCATGTTGTACGCGGAGTTCCTAGCACTGAACAGAGAATCGGCTTCGTCGATGAATATTATGCTCGGCGCCAGCAACTTCCCGAGGTTGAAGAGACCCCGGATCGCCTTGGGCATCTCGCTGGCCCACTTGTTCTCGATGTCGGCGGCGGTGGCGCAAATCACAACTTGGCCGGATTCGCAAGCCAGCACGCGCGCCAGCTGGGTCTTCCCGGTTCCAGGCGGCCCGTATAAGAGAGCACCTCCGATGTGGCTTTGCTTCAGGACACCGTACGACTTGGACTTGGCCTCGAGAGCAGCGTTGTTGTGTTGCCAGACCAGCTCCCTGACCTCCTTCTCTACCTGCGGGTCAATCGCTATGTCTGACCAGCCCTTCTCCACAGCCCCAGGGTCGACAACGAGATCTAGGAACATGGATTCCCAGTAAAAACGGTCGTTGACGTTCTTTGGCGTCGCGGACTGTATCTCTCTGACGGTCTTCTGTATGTTTGGTGGTAGGCTGTCCCATTTGGACCTCGGGCTGGACGATGAACTGTCTTGATTTTGTTCCGAGGTCTCGGTGGCTGATTTGGGACCTTTCCAACCCTCCCAACATTCCAGGGCACGTTCTCTGACTTTGATATTCATAACGGCCCCCATAAGACGGTCAGCACTGAGGTTATCGCCGAGTATCTGCAGCACGCCGTTGAACGTCGCAGGTGGGAGCGGGGCCTTTTCGAAGAGTTCGGCCACTTCAGGCGTGGCATCCAGGAATGCCCACTCGCCAAACGGATCCAGCAAGGAAACGGTCAGATGCTGAGGAAATCTTCGTCGAATAGCTCTCTTCAACGCCCTCATGTTGCGTGATCGCACTTCCAATCTGCCGTCCCTTGCCATCAGCGCTTCTTGCGTTGCCGATCTGATCGGCGCGACTGGCACCGCCGCCATGGATTCGACCGCTGAATGGCAAGGGCAAGTCTTCGCTCCGTGCTGACGATACGGTCCTGGGGCCTTCCCAATCTGAGTGTGGTTTTGCGTCGAAATGATGAAGAGAACGCTGGTTGAACCGATTCTCCAAGCACTAGACTTCTTCAGGGTTCGTAGCAGACCATCATCAAAGTCTCCGTGATTCGGCATTAAATGGACGATCAGAGGACGTTCCGTCGATTCTTCCCTGGCCTTCAGAACGCCTGATCGCTTGAGGCGTGGAAAGAGAAGAACTTCGAAGAATGGCTGGTGAAAGGTCTATAGTTTGTAAGGGGAAGGTTCTGAAACGGGAAAAAATTGAACATACCATTTGCATGCTCCTAGCCTTTCTTTTCGAGTCCTCGTCATCAGCGGACAAGCCGTCGCCCGTTGGCTGAGCGTCTTGGTCGACAACATCTGAAACACTACTCCGTCGGCTGGAGCTCGAATCGCTGGAATAGCTTCGTGTAAATGCGCTCTTGGGCTCTTTAAACAGGAACGGCCAGTCTTGGAAACTCGAGACTTGGCTTGTATCCTTGCCCCCCAGAAAGTCCGCCAGGTCTTGCAGGTCGTCTTGACAGAGCGTCATGAGATCCACGTCGAGCCTTTTGGCAAAGTGCTGAACGACACTTTTCTGGAAGCTTGCCGTCATGTGGGGGAACGGGATGGTGGGGGTTTGCAGCCGCACGACGCTCTTGGTGAACCAGACCGTGCCAGAGCTGGTGGTTTTGACGATGCCCATAAGTGGCTCGAAGAGAATGGAGGCCATTTCGTACGTGGCGGTCTCCTCGTTTTTGACATGTATTGAAATCTCGCCAGTTGCCGGAAGAAGCGTTTCTTTCAGTTTAAGAACGTCGGGGGAGTCCGCCCATTCGTCGCACGTTTTCACGCAGCGCTCCATAATCCACTGCATGAATGGCGGCACCTGTTGCATCACTCTCAGATTAGCTTATGGTCAATTGCGCCTGAAGCAAGTGTTCGGGAACTCACCAGCTCGGGTTGATACTTATACGGCGAGACCCGCACCGACTCTTCTCCGTAATTCCTGTCTTTGAACTCGACCTCCTCATCGGCGTGAGCCTCGGCAGCGGGGCCTTTCGTTTCGCTTGATGGAGTGGTTTCCCCCGCATCGTCTTCTCGTTCAATCTCTTCACAGGAAAACTCGGAGTCGTCATCTTCTGATCCGGGGAGCTCGCCGTTCGACCGACCGTCGGAGGCCTTGCTGAGCTTATCGGAGCCAGCGTTCAGAGAAGAACTCATTTCGCTGAGAGAGGGATCCTCGCGATTGCCGTGAACAGCTTCTGTGTTGTACTTTTCGCCCAGCTTGCCGTTTCTCCCCTGCGCAAGCGGCTCGGAATTTGATGTGCGATCGCCTTTATCTTCGCCCATCTTGACCAGCACCTTTCCTTCTGACTGTTAACAATACGAACCGTTGATGACGAGCTCAGCCGAAACGATCTGACCGAGTAGCCTGGAAGTAAATATCAGGATAGGAGGAGACCGACATTCCTGCCGATGGGCCCCCTTAAATAGGCGTTTTCCCAGTGAAAAGTTGCCTTCACGCAGCTGGCGGACCATCTGCCCGCAAGATTCTGCCTGCGTTGTTGGAGGTAAGGCGTTCAAACGCGTCAATACGTACTCTCTAAGGATTGGTTACATTCCCGGATAGCCGCCAGGGGGGTGATTGCTCCCCCACTCTTTGCCTTGCGTGCTTCATCATCGATTGGGCAGCTTCAAGGCGGCACAGCCATCCCATCGAGTCTGGACGCAGGCGGCCCGTTGGGGGCTGTCTGTACTGCATTTGAAAGGGTGGAGAAAGTATGCCCCCAGAGCCCAGACTGGAGAATGTTTACTGCCAAAAGGCAGATCTTCGGGGTTCTATGTGTGTGTTACTGGTTATCCATTACTGCTGTTCGTTGCAGTGGAACCTTACAACGCGACTCGGGGTTTCGGGTTAGCTGGCTGGGAAAATTTGCCTTTCCGACTGAATGGTCAAAGTGGTGTCAATCTACCGGGTTACGGTCTTTGTTCTGGCTACTCGACGAGAACTGCTTTATCAAAGGCACTGGCAGTGGATTTGAGGCCGAATGTGCGAGGTGTTGCCGACCGTGAGGTTGATGGTACGAGCACGTAAAGATGTGTTGGCGCTGAGGAACTTCAGACACAAGTACCGAGTGAAATCGGCCCTTCGACGAACGTCTAACACCCTCTCACGAATGAAATACGAAGGAGCTTTTTCCTTGGCAGTCCAGGCGTGGGATAGTGCCTACCACGTACCTTGCAGACTGGTGGACTGACTGTCAGGTTCCCGATGTCGAGACCACAGCCTGATATTGGCTTGTTGCAGGTGATCCATCGACCGATGGGAGATTTGAGTCCTTAGACCAAAGAAGATAAACGAAGACTTCTACCATCTTTCTAGGAGGGGTTTATCTCGCGGCTGTGTACTGCATTTATTCGTTTGTTACCCGAACTTGGCGCGTTCAACGCGGTCTTCGACATGAACCAGGAAACACAACATCCAGGTGCGCCTCAGATCCATCGGAAGCCTGTACCATCCCATTACCAGCCGCTTGCCCGCGACGAGACTCTACCCCTATCCTTCGACGATCCACGAGCCCACGATTGGAGAGGAGAAACCACAAAACGCACACGATGGCGAACTGGAAAAGACGGGAACGAGGACACGGGGGTTGAAACCCGCGCGATGGTCCACGACATAGCAGATGAGCCATCAGAAAGCAACGAAACGCCGCAACATGGACGTCGTAGGTGGCGTACTCTGTTGGCATGGTGGCCGGAGGTCGTCTGGTGCGTCGCCAGCGTCGCCTGTATCGCCGTGCTGGTCTCGGTGTTGTCCGTCTACAACGACAAACCCCTTCCCAGGTGGCCTCTGGGCCTCACACTCAACACCGTCATCGCCTTCATCTCGACCGTCTGCCGCACGGCCTTCGTCATTCCAGTGGTCGAAGCCCTGTCGCAAAGCAAGTGGAACTGGTTTAAGCGGCACGGGCCAAGGCCAATCAAAGATTTCCAGGTCTTTGACGAGGCGAGTCGAGGACCATGGGGCTGCTTGAAGCTACTATTTACTCTGGAGGGACGTATGCTGTTTCTGGCTTGAATTGTGTTCAGATCAAGCTGACACCAACGAAAAAGCCTGGTGGCCCTTCTCTCTGCCGTCATCCTCGTGACCGGCATCGCAACTTCGACAGTCACCCAGTCTGTCGTGACATATCCGACTCGCCCGGTCTTCGCAGAGGGAGCGAGTACGCCTCTGACGAAGAGAAACGACAAGTACTTCTGGGCCACAGCTAACAGGGAATCAACGGGTAAGTCGCGTGATAATCATTCTGGTGGGCCATAGATGACTCCCGGATGGCGGGCTTCTCGTAGAAACAAATGTCTCTCACGTGACGCATGATTTAACAGCAGGCTAAGAGCTGACGACTGTAGGATTCAGTATGTACCCCGTTTACCAGGGAGTCCTGAAAGCCCTTGCCACACCTCCCGAGGAGGAGGTGCCTTACTACCAAGCCAGCTGCAGCACTGGAATCTGCACTTGGCCGCCTTTCACCTCGCTTGCTGTCTGCGTTGACACCAATAGTGAGTCCAGCTGGATGCTTTCGAAGTCGCGGGTGTTCTCATACCAGCCTAATCAAAGAATCGCTAATCACTTCCGAACTAGATGTGACGGACCAACTCACCATCGAGCGCGACAACGAATCGAGCTATAACTTGAAGAGCACGCTTCCCAACGGCCTGCTCTTCGACTCGGGCAACGCCATGGGGACGTACATGAATATCACCGACGGCCCGGCCTTGTCGTACAGCGGCACGGACCTGGAGAAGGCGGAGCTCTTCCGGTTCTTCATGTACGACAGCCCAGAGCCACGCGCGATCGAGGTCATGATGCACTCGTGCGTCAACACCTACACCGAGACCATCGAGGACAGCGTGCCGGTCACCCGCATGGTCGCTTCGTACACGAGGCCGGAGATGGGCGAAGTCACGATGGACTTCCCGAACCAGACCGCCATCGGCATGTACCTGACGACCCCGGACGACCCGGGACGTCGTTACCCCGCGGGGGGCATGGGGTCGAGCCACACGGCCTCGGTGCTGAGGGCCAATCTCGTGGGCACCACGAGTCAGATGGGGGGCTCACGCTCGGCAACGGGACGGAGATATTCAGCACCGAGGTGTACCGGTCCACGATGGGCATTCCGTGGGAGAACAATCCGGACCAGGATCAGATGAGGGACGACGCGCGGCTCCTCGCGGTCAAAAGGCTGACGCAGAACCTGGCGAGCGAAATCATCAACGCGTGAGTGACCAGACACACATTCATCTCATTGCTTCATATCACAGAATCTAACTTTTGCGTGCGAAACTTCCAGTCTTCTCGACTTGAACCACACCGGCCTGGCCTGGCGCGACGAGACATACGTCCACGTGCGCTGGTCGTGGCTGACGCTGCTCGTGGCCCAGATCGGTCTCTCGGTTTTGACCTTCATCCTCGTCGTGGCGCAGACGGCCGGCCTGGACATCGAGATCGTCAAGGGCTCATCGCTTCCGGCGTTGCTGGCGGTGAAGGCCGATAAAAAGGCATCATTGATGGAAGAGCAGCACCACATGTCGGGGACGAGCAGCAAGAGCGCAGAACCCCTCGACCTCAAAACTACAGGAATCACGGGAGCGTTCCATAGGAGCGGTCCGGGCTGGATGTTTGAGAGGTAAGTTCGAATGGCAGCGAGGCTGTTGTATGTCACATTAGAGTACGTTCATGTTCGGACTTCCATGATCTTTTATAGTGTTGTAGTTTCAAGCAGCAACGTAGCAACTCCCAAATTTTGTGTCTCTATTAGGGTTTAGCATACTCGCTTGCAACATGCAGTACAGTTGATAGTTCTCAAGATTTCAATACCTACATGTTCCTATGTCAGCCAAGCCCGCAGAGCCGATCTTTTCGGTCTACTTCTGCTGACCAAACGATCCCGTCCCGCTCGCCGCACCTATCCATGACCGTACCTAGAGAAGGCATCCTTACGGATCAAGCGTTCCCGTTCTTATGGCCAACCTGGCTGGACTGGTTGTGCCGGCCACGACGGCGCTCACGTGTGGAAACACCGGAACCCACGTCTGGACGGTGGCCTGGACGTCGGCCCTAAAGGTGGCCGCATCCAGGAACACGGTCGACCGACGGGTAGGCGCAGCGGGTGATCATGGAGGGCAGCACGAGGCCCAGCCTAGAAAGTTGGACTGGGTCGAGGCGGTCGAGGCCCTGGGCCGGGCTAGGCGCATGTCTTGGCTGGGCGAGCATACATGCACACGGATTCGACACTCTGAACAGATTCTGGGGAGGGAACCCAGAGATGCCAAGGTGAAATTTGACTAGGCGACGAGGCAATGCCCCTTTCTCAACCAGTTCAACCCCGGAACAGCGAGGCTTAGCTTTCCTGGCGTGTTTAACACTCTCAATAAGCTCGTATCGGACATGCCTCTGGTAGTGGATGAGAGGGACCGTAAAGTCTCCGAACGACTGATCATTGCCACGCGTCGCTGGTCGTCTTGCCATGATCTTGGGCCATGAACACCAAGAGACCTGGCCATGCGGAAGGAAAATCCCCGGGGCTCGTCTGTGGTCAGAGCGCGGGAGAACGACGAGCCCTCCCGGGTGTTGTTTACCACGCGTCTTCCTGCCATCATCTTCGCTGGCCGCGCGACAACAAGCCAAGCTCATGGCCGGGGCTTGGTCACTCACCCTTGGAATGCCGAGCCGGGAAGGGCATGGGTTGGATGAAGGGGTGCGGACGGACAAGAGCCAGCTGCCAGGGCCTCCTCGTTTCACCTCCGGGTGGGACTGGTTGAAGCTATCGCGCCTTGGTTTTACGGGCTCCGTTCTGTGATTCGGAACCACCGTCTGGCCTGGTACTATTACATGTCATAACGTAAGAATTTGCCACGGACCGAAAATCTGAGAGGATGGGAAACGGTTATCGGCACGCAGACAATATGGTATTTTCAAGTCATGGGACTCGGATGTTATGAACGGTCCATAGTGCATCAATAACATGGAGGGAGATGTGCTGGGTTCCCAAAAGAGTCACAACTCGGGAGGCACAGGTTCGAAAGGGGAAAATTTCTTGCACCATCACGGGAATCAACACTCCATATTGGATGTGATGCTGGGTAACATCCAGCCCAACAAGGCTCGCGGCGAAAATGACCAGTTCCTGCGAAAGAAGCAGCGAGCACCGTCGAGCGCCAGAACCATCCACTCTCAACACAACTCGACGAGAGGTCCTACGAGAGACTAAAATGCTGTGAAGCAGGGCAAGACGTCTCTTTTGAAGCAGAGGGCTGGAAGCTGAGGATGACTCGCGCAGATGAAGCACTGGGGAGGTCTCCTGGTTTCGCGCACTGCTTGACATCTCGGGGAAAGAGGGGCCCCCGCTGCGCTTTTATGATGATATTGCCCGACCGACAGGGGAGGAGAAGCCCGTAGTCACATTCTTCACATCGTCACGATGGTGTTGATGAGAAGAGGGCCAACTCGAACGGTACCTGTCACGCGGCTAAGTACGAGTAGTTAAAGCGAAGTAAAAGTAACAGCTTAATCTCTAAGTCTTATAATATAGTAGAGCAAAAACAAAGGCCCCCTTATAGGGGCGGGAAACAGAGCAAAGTCACTTAAATAAGCCACTTAAGTAAGTAGTCACTTATATACACAGCCATAAATAGCTTTAACTATTATAACACACCCCCCTAAACTTAAAAAAAGTCTAAAAACACTATACTCACAACCTCCTAATATATAACTAAAAATATTTATATTAATATTTAATAAAAAAGAGTATAAATAAAAAATTTTATATTATAAAAAAAACTAATAAATAAAATAAAAATCCCTTTACTTTATTAATACTACTTTTACTTTATTATAATACTTTTATTACTATTATTAAAGTAGTTATACTTTTATTTATATAGTAAAAAGTAAGTAAAAAAATTAGTAAATATCCTTAAGTACCTTTAATTAGCTAGATTTAAGTAAATACCTAGCTTAAAGTAAATAAATAATAATCCTTTAAAAGCTTTAATTTCTTTTTTTTTCTTCCCCTAGTAATAATATTTATATAAAGTATAAATACCTTTAATTTTGCCCTTAATACCACAATACTTTACTTTATATAGTTTAAAAGTATTAATAGCGTTTAATTTAAAATATAGTATTCTAATAGTTTATATAGTATAATAGTTAATAACACTTTTAAAAAAAAGTAAACTAAGCCTACCCGCGTAACGCGTACTATAAAGTGTATAAAGAATAAAGCTAATAAAAAAGCTATAGCTACTATAGTAGCTATAACTATAGCTACTAAAGCTACTACCAGTATATTTAATTATTTCTTTTTTACGTTATTATTACTTAAACTAATACGTATTTTAATCTAAACTAACCTAATAATACTAATAATAAAAGGGGCTCTATAAAGCCTTTTAAATAAAAAACTACTCCTACCCCCCCTAATAGTAAGTTTATTTATTACTATTTTAGTTAAATTATATTTAACTTCGCATTTATATAGACTCTAAAGAAAAAAAGCACCTTATTCTTATAACTACTTAGCTAGCTAACTATAAAGAGTTTATAACCTTCTAGAGTAAGTCACTTTTATTTTTATTACTATAAGTCTATACTAACTATTTTAAATAGCTTTATACTATACTAAAGAAGTAGTTAATACTACTTCTACTAACTAGTCTACTATAACTTAGGGGGAAGTTATAAAAAAGGGAAGTTTAAGGCCTTCTACTAATACCCCTCCCTCTACTCTTAAAACGCCTAAGCCACTCCTAAGTAGTTATAGTAAATTTTAGTCTTTTTATATTATCTTTTTAATTTAGTTATTAACTTTACTTTAGTATAACTAAAAGTATAGTAGTTTTTAATAATAAGGGTATTTAGTTTAGGACTCTTATTTATATTTAGTATATTTATAGTATACTAATTAATAAAAACCCTAGTATATATAATACCCTAACTAATAACTTAAAGTATTATTACTATAAAAATAAAAAAAAGCCTTATACTCCCTTCCTTAGTAATAGCCTTACTTAGTATTAATAGAATAAGTTCTTTATTATAAAAACTATAGTTTAATATAAGAACTTTAAGTATATTATTTTTATAGCTCTTAATAATATAAAGGCCTAGCTTTTACTAGTATTTATATTAAAGAGTAAAAGTAGTAGCTAGGGGTTAACTCCTTTAGAGAAGGGGAAGGGAAAAGCTTTAGCCTCTCTAATACTAGCTCCTAAAATTAAAATAACCTTTATAAAAATAACTCTTTTAAAACTATTTAAAGTAACTATTACCCTATAGACCCCTAAAAAAGTAATTAAAATAAGTATTAAGAACTATTCTCCTGTTTATAATAAAGAGCCTTTATATTTAACTATTACTTAAGTAAACCTTAATACCCTAGTTATAGTTAACTTTAACTAAAGTATAGCTTTTTTATTTTAGTCTACGTTAGATATATTTAAGAATACTCTATAAGTTAAATATAAAAAAGTATAAGTCTACTTTAATAATAGTAATATTACTTAACTTTAATTTAGTATAAGTCTACTTTAGTAGTAGTAGTAATAATAAAAGTATAAGTTTACTTTAATAGTAGTATTAATAGTAGTAATAGTATTTAGTATAGTAGTAGCACTTAACGCAGTACAGTAGTAGCTCTCTTGCGGGAGCTTTTTATACTTTTTAGTCCTTAGACTAAAAAGAATTAAATAAACGTAGGCCTAAGGCTATATTTACTTTATATATTTTTTTTATTTTTTATAATATATAACTTAATATTTTAAAAGTTAAAAAGTACTTTAAATTATTTAAACTTTAAATAGAAAAGTACTTTAGTAAGGCTATTAGTAGGTATTTTGTTAGTTAGTATATAAATAACGTTAAATAACTTCTTAGTATACTCTTAGTAAAGCTATATATTTTATATATTAATATAGTAAAGTTTTATTAAAATATACTCTTTTTTTTTTACTATAAAGTATATAGTTTAATAGTTATTATAGTAGATTTACTATATATTACTTAGTTTAAGTTTAAGGTTTTTAAAAAGCCTCTTAAGAGTAATTATTTTTTTAAAGTATACTTAAAGTTAAAAAGTTTGGTTTTAGTTATTAAAGTTGTTATAGTATTTTGCTTTATAGCTTTTTATTAAATAGGGCTGTTAAAAAGTAAAATAATATATTCCTAGAATAACCTTTATGTTTCTTTATTGTCTATAAATAAAGTATTTTTAATAATTAAAAGTACTTATACTCCTCTACCCCTTAAACTACTATAGTAGAATAAAAAGTAGTGAATATAGTATAAGTAATGAATAACTTAATTTATAGTAATTTAGTATTTATAGAAAGGGTTTATTAGAAATTTTAAAAGAATAGTATAAGTAAAAACTATATTAGAACGAATTATAATTATAGTATATAGAATTAAACTAATCTTTTTTTAGTATAGCTTTATATTAGTATTAATAGAGTTTTTAGTATTTTTTTTAAGGAGAGTAAGTAGTAATAAAGTTAAAGGGTAGTAGAAGTTTATAAAGCTGAACTTTTCTATAACGTATTAAATATACTAATTATAAGTAAAATAGATCTTCTTTACCTTATAGTTATAAATAATCTAGATTCTAAAGTACTACTTAATAACTCCTTACTCTTTAAGTTTATACTTTACTTTAATACCTTTAATAATTTACTTTACTTTTATAGTATTGTTTTTATAGTTTATAATAAAAATATTATTTATATAAAAAAGGATAAGTATATAATAGTTGTAACTTTAAAAAAAGTATAAGTTTTTGTTAATTAGTATAAGCTTAAGACTTTAAAGGGTTAAAGAAAACTTTTTATACTAAAAAAAAGGGGTATTCCTTAAGTTGTAGAGAGTGTAGTAAAGCTTAAGGAGCTTACTACTTTACTTAAAGTCCTTAGGAAGGTAGTATATAACTAAAGGGTTATTAGGTTCTTTTTTAGCGTTTAGAAATATATTAACTATATTAAACTAATTAACTTTAAAATTAAATTATACTATAAAGACTATAGTGACTTTAAAAGTATAAGCTATAAGTATAGCTACGTAGGTCTACTTAAGGGGATGCTTCTTTTAAAGATCCCTATAAACGCAGAGCCTTACTTTATAATACTAAAAATACTTATTTTTATTAAATTTATATATAAATACTTACTTAAGGAGAATTAACTTTACTTTAACTTTATAAAAGTTAATAACCTTCTATACTTCTATTTCTTTAAACTTAAATACCTCTTTGTTAGCTACTTTATAAAAGTAGTTCTTTAGTTTTAGTAGTAATAAACAAATACTTTAGTATATAGTTGAAGCTTTACTAAGCTAGCTTAAATAGACTCTTGTATTTAGTATAACTAACTTAACTTACTTTACTTTATTAATTAAAATAAAAACTATATAGTAATATATATAGTATCCTTAAATTACTTCTTTTAAAGTATAGTTATAATTTAGTATATATATATTAAAAAAGGCGTTTTAGTTACGTTTAGTATTAAGGAATATAAAGTAGTTATAGAAGCGTAGTAATTTCTATAGCTTTAATTTAGGTTAACCTAGATCTTTATAGTTGTATACCTACTTTAATCCCTTTAGGGGACTACTCGTTTCCTCTAAATTTATATATAGTTATATTAGAAGAAAAAGTAAATTACCTTTTTAAAGTAAAAGAGATTTAGCCTTTATATCTAGTTCTTATAGGGCCTTAGTATTAATTACTATAATGATTTTATTTTTAATTCTTTTATAAAAAGAATTAATTTTTAAAGTAAAAAGTAGGTTAGAGGATAATAATAGCTTATAAACTTAATATACTTTTATATTAAGTACGGAGCTCTCTACTCCCTATATATAATTCCGAGTCTTTTTAGGTACTAGTATAGAGTCTAGGATTAATAGCTACCCCCTATACTAATTAAATAACTTTAAATTAACCTTTAAAATACCCTTACTTAGATTCTTAGTTATTAAAGTAAGTATTAGTAGAAATAGCTCTTTTTTGTTATATATTAATAGAGTATTAGTTATTTTAAAGATACTTAGAACTTAAAGCTTAGTGTTAAAAAAAAATAGACTTTTAAATAGCCTTAATTATAGTGCAGGCCACTTTACCTTACTCTACTACCTTTATATTGGGCTTTAAGTAAAACTTTATTTTGTTAAAAGTTATATTATATATAATAATAACTTATTTAAATAAAAGTACTTAAATTTAATAAAAGTTATAAGTATTTAGAACGTATCTTATAAAGTATTTAAGGTATACTCTTACTTCTACCTTAAAGTCGCGTCTTTTTTAATTTACTTTATAGTCTTTTTTAAGGGAGTATACTCTATAACCGTACGCATATATCTAGCCCTAGTAAAGGCAAAAGTCGCGCATTAAAAGGGCCTAGTAAAAGAGTTACTACTAGTAAAAGTACTAGTAGAACTAGGCCTCTTTAACTTAAATTAAAAAAAACTATACTCTTTACTTAAAGGGGCTTATATTATAAAAAAAAACCACAGCCATAGCCACTTCTACCTATAAAATAAAGGGGAGGCTAAATAAAGTAAGTATTTTAATAACTTATAGTATTATCTTTTATTTAGTGTACTTACCCCCTTTATTTAGTTTTTTTATATATAATAAAGTTATTTTAATTTTAATTCCTTTTTCTAGGGCCTATTACTAGTACTTAGTATAACTATATATCGTAATTACTACGCGTTTAACGTTTTAATAGATTTTATAGATAGATATACTGTACTATCTCACTACCTAGTATTTAAATATTTTTAGTACGTAAAAAATAGATTTATATTATTTATTAATACAGGGGAAGATAAAAAGGTAGTTAGTATACTTGTTTTTAATTACTATAAACTAGTAGCTTTAATTATACTCCTTAGGGTAGTTAAAAAGGTTTTAAAATATTTATTTATATAGTTATATAGCTTAATTCTTAGAAGTTTATTTTAAAACTACTTAAGTAGTATAAGTCGTTATGTAATACTTATACTAAAGGTATATTAGGCCTTTAAGTTTTACCCTCTAAGTATTATATAAAAAATAGCTAAGTACTTTAGGTTCTAAGTAACTAAAATAAAAATACTATATAAAGGAATTATTATTATAGTTCCTTAGTTAGTAATAAAACTTTTAAAAAGTTATAACTAATATAGTTATATTTATAGTTATAGTAAAGCTAATAGGGATATATAGGGATATAAAGTAGAAAAAAACAACTTTAAATTTAAAAAAAATAATATTTATTTTTCTTTTTAACTTTTTAACTATAAAACTCTTTTTATTATTACTTATATAAAGTAAAGTATTATAATTAATATACTAAATACCCTTTTTTTATAAAAGTACTTTAAAAATAATATTTATATAAAAGTTCTTTATATAAGTAATATTTATTAGTATTAAGTTAAGGGTATTTAACCTATTTAAGCTATTAAGTACATTCTTTATAACCCTTATACCTACTACTAAAATAAAGTATAAAGTAGTTTTTAATTTAACGTATCCCTCCTTATTAAGGGGGTAAATAAAGCCCTTTTTTAAAAAAAAAAAGTTATTAATAAAATAAGTTGTACTATAATTATTAAATACTGTACTTATACTTAAAGTATAAAGAGTAGTTAGGGGAGTAAAAAAAACGTTTATAGTATATATAGGTAAAGTGGAGGTCTCTAGGGCCTTTTAAACTAACTTACTACTAATTATAACTATAACTTAATATACTATTAAAAGGGTCAACTTAAAAGCAACTTTAGTATTTAAAATATTTACATTTTTACTTCCCTTTTTTCTCTTCCTTTATCTAATAAAGTATACTAAACCTAAGTAACAAAGGGGGTTAACTTTAATCTAACTAGCCTAAGTAAGTTTAACTAAAAAGCCTTAATACTCTTTTATATTAAGTTTTTTTTAAATCTCTTTAACTTTATTAAAAGTAACTTTAGTAATAGTATAGTTACTTTACTTAAAAACTATAAAGTAAATATATTTATAATCTATAAGAACTTAATTATAGTCTTAGCTATAAATATACTAAATCCCCTTAGGTTTAGTAGTAAAGAATTATAGAGCTTTAAAAATTATAGTATTAAAGTAACCTATAAAGGTTAAAAAAATACTAAACAATTTACTTCTAAACTTAAAAAACAAGTCCTTATAAAAAAGGTCTTTAAGTATAAATATATAGTCCCTAAGTAAAATTTAAACTTAATTAAGCCTCTTCTTTATAAAAACCTACTTAAGTTCATTCTATACCTATTCTAAAGTAATCCTTCGCTCTATAGTAAAAAAAAAGTCTTAAACTATAAATAGTTCTATTATATTTAAGAGGTAGTATTACGTTACTTAAAAGTATATAGTATAGAATTCCCTTAATTAAATACTTAGTATAATACTACTATTTACTTTTCTTAGTATTACTTAGTACTCTTATTATATTATAACTAAAAAACTAATATTACTTAAAGAATATTAGGTTTAAAAGCTTTAGAGTAAGTTATAAAGGGAAGTATCTTTTTAGTTAAAGAGTTTAAACTAAATTAGTTTAAGGATATTTAGGAATACTAACTTATTAATATATAACCTAATCTCCTTAAGGACTTTCACTTTTTACTTTTAAACTTTATTATTAGTAACTTTATTAAAAATATAACTAAAATAGTTATTAAGTATACCTTTACTTTATTTAGTAAAAGGCGGATTATACTTTAGTTTAGGTTTATTACTATTAAGTATTAAATTACCTAGGGTTTTGTTACTTAAAAAGGGCCCCGGGGTACTTTTAAGCTACTTCCCTTTACTTTAAAAATAAATCTATACTCTAAAAGCCTCTATAAAGTTAATACTATTTTTGTATTTAATTAAAGTACTAAACTAGTACTTAATAGTACTATTCTTTTATAAACTAAAGTAAATTTAATAAATTCTTTTTACTTTTGTATTTTAATTATAAAGCTATTAAGTAAATAAAATTAAAAATACTTCTTTTAAGGGCTTATTTAGTAAAACTAAGTTATTAAAGTTAAATTAGAACTAAACCCCTTACACAACTACTTTAATTTAAAGGTTCTTAAACTATACAGAGTAGTTATGCTGCTTTATAAGCTTATAAAAAGATAAAAAAAAAGAGGTTAAAGTTAAATTTAATATAGTTAAATTAAAATAGTAATTAAAAAATTAAAATATTATAATAAAAGAGTATTTATATAAATATTTTTTTAGTAAGTATATTTACTTTAAAAATAGTAGTTTAAAAGTATAGTATAAACTAAGTTTATAACTATTATATAACTAAATATAAGTAGTTAAAGTAAAGTAAAAGTAATAACTTAATCTCTAAGTCCTATAATATAGTAGAGTAAAAGTAAAGGCCCCCTTATAGGGGCGGGAGATGGAGTAAAGTCGCTTAAGTAAGCCGCTTAAATAAGTAGTCGCTTACGTACACAGCCACGAATAGCTTCAGCTATCACAACAGTACCGTAACCTGGGCGAAGTGCTGTCAACCCTTGTCAAGGGGTCCGGGTCGCCGTCAAGCCGACCTGCAGCGGGGACCCCAGCGGGCCAGCTAGCGTCAGGGGGGATGAGGTCACTGAAGGCTGCTCTAATGTGCCTACCGACCAGTGACAGCAGCACTAAGGGAAATAACCTTAATGCTTAACTCAAACTCTGCCCAAGACGCGTCTAATCTCCTTACTGCTGGAGGTACTACTGCAGACAGGTTCGTGCGCTTAGAAAGCCGAAACCTCCTGAACCCCGTTCGAGCACGGCATGGCAGTGGGACCTGGGCTGATTTCGTTTCGCGCCTCCCTGTTCAAGCCTGTTAAGCATGTCTGTCGTAGTGGCTCTTACAGGGGCTTGATCTTGGCGGGGGTTTCGGACGACCCAAGGGGGGAAAGGTGCCAGCCTTTTTCACACGCGCTAGAGGGCAGCTTCAGGGAGCTTGGGTCTCACCCCAACCCCGGCGGGACGGTCAGTGCTCCTACACGCTGTTTGACTGCTACCTAGAGCTGTCAGCAGTGAGCACACTGGCGCATTGCGCTACACTACAGCCTACAGGTACCCCTGACCCGTCATGTTCGTCTGTTCCTCAGAGCGTTGCACCTGAGATTGAGTGCATCTCGCCCGCACTAATACCCTCCCTCTATCGGTGGCTGCAGTAGCAGCTGCTGCCAGTGCTACCGGGCTGCTCCTGGCTGCTGGTGACATGTGTCAGGTACCGGCGGTGGGGGTTTGAGGCGCCTGTGGAGACGGGAGGAAACAAACAGGCGCAGGACGACATCACTCCGTGTGAGTGAGTGAGTGAGTGAGAGTGGGAGCGAGAGAGGCTTGAGTGAGTGGCGTCTCGATGAGATGAAGACTCGAACTAACATTGCCAATTACCTCCATCCAAGCCAGAAGCATCTCACGGATCTGATCCGTAGGCAACCCGTCACCGGCCCGTAACCCAAGTCCAAGCTGCATTGCCTCCTCCATCCAGCTTGCAGCAACCAGCCAAGACGAGTGATCGCAGCGATTCACCCATGATCACCGCAACAATCCAGGGAAGAACTCGCAAGCTGCGTCCACCCGAGGCCCTCGAGTTTCACGTTCCAGGCTTGTCCAGGAGCTGAGCCAGACATCGACGAAGCCCCCGCCGTCTTCACGGCTGAACTCGATTCCGGTCTTCCTCTTCCGATTCCCAGGGGCTCCCGAGTCCTCCGACGATGACGAGAACCGGAGCCGCACGACGAAACCCCTGAAGATCCCGAGCGCAACCAGGCTAAGCCTCGAGACTCTGTGCCTGGCGTCAGCTGCGCCCGCTCCATATCTCTCTCTCCAGCTCTTGGTCTTCAACTTCTGGGTCTCGCGTCGACGCCCCCCCGTCAGCCCTGGCTAAACTCCCCTGCAAGAGCCGCAAACCCAAAACAGACACATCCCTGTCCGTCTTGTTTTTCCTACCCATCCCCTTCCGTCCGTCCCTTGTCCTCGGGAAACCATCCCATCACTCTCTTTCTTCAGATGGCAGCCGGGGGGAGGGGCCCTTCCTTACGCTGGGATGGAAACCTACGATCCCATCTCGTCCCGGTCACAGCCACGCCGTGAACCTGCCAGTGAGCCCCGTACTCCCCTCCCAAGCACAAACACATCACACGTACGATATCTCGCTCCAACCCCATCCTCCTCCGGCACTCCCATGCCACCGCCCTTTCCCGTTTTCGGCCCTGGACCGTCAGACCCGATCTTCCGTGCGTCGGTTGTTGCGGGCGATGGGACTGATTTGCATTGGCAAACCCATCAGCCAAGACTCGCGATGACCAGGCCCCGTCTGATATAATGACTTTGCCCCCCTTCCCACCCACCCCCCTTCTGAAAGTGATCAGCAGGTCTGTCCCTCTTCACTTCCCATCTCGCAAACCTCCCCGTGTGTGTGCGTTTGTGTGTGTGTGCGTGTGTTCGCGCTCTTCCTTTTTCGTTCGTTTCTATTCTCTCTCTTGCTCGTAGCCAAGCTCCAGCTTGCTACGGCTTGAAGTTATTCTTCATTTCACTTCCAACAACACAACAGAGACCGGTTCTCGAACCTGTTTAGAGGCGAGCCTCATACATTCCTTTATTCTTTTTTGTGTCTTCACTGTCTCTTCTCTTACGACGACGACCAACCGACCTTCCTTGCCCGAGCTACTTCGACGTCGATATACTTCGGATACCTAGACACGAAAAGCTAAATCATCGCCATGTTACTCCCACGATACGCAGTCATCTCATGGCTGGCCTCCGCCACCTTGGCCGCCCCTAGCCCTCCTCCTCCCGCCGCCGCCCCAGCTGAGTGCGAAGTCAAGACCGAGACCGTCCACGTCCCGACGACCATCCACGAGACCGTCCACGT
Organism: Colletotrichum brevisporum; assembly: GCA_030770045.1. Lineage (NCBI taxonomy): Eukaryota > Fungi > Ascomycota > Sordariomycetes > Glomerellales > Glomerellaceae > Colletotrichum > Colletotrichum brevisporum. The sequence continues at coordinate 7,308,147 of JAUGSI010000001.1, read as the reverse complement.
TACCGTGCCCGGAGAGAAGGAGACTGTACACGTCACGGTACCTGGGGAGAAGGAGACGGTTCATGTCACGGTGCCGGGCGAGAAGGAGACTGTCCACGTCACAGTCCCTACAACGGTCAAGGAGACGGTTCATATGACAGTCCCGACGACCGTCAAGGAGACTGTCCACCAGACTGTCCCCGTTCACGTCACGGTACCTACGACAGTCAAGGAGACAGTCAAGGAAACAGTCCACCAGACCGTTCCCGTGCACGTCACGGTGCCTACAACTGTCAAGGAGACGGTCCACGTCACCGCGCCGCCGCAGGTGGTCAAGGAGACGGTCCACGTCACCATCACCCAGACGAAGGAGCACAAGGTCGTCGAGACCGCCGTGGTGACCCACTCCGTGCCCGTCACGGTCGTCAAGACGGAGAAGCAGGAGGTCGTCAAGACCGTCGTCCACACGCAGTCCGTCCCGGTGACGGAGACGAAGGTCGAGACCAAGAAGGAGGTGCAGACCGTCGTCCAGACCCACGTCCAGACCCAGGTTCAGACCATGGTTCACACGCAAACTATCCCCGTGACCAAGGTTGAGACCAAGCTCGAGACGGTCGTCCACACCCAGTCGGTGCCCGTCACGCAAGTCGTCACCCATACCATGGAGAAGGTCGTCACTTCCGTCCAGGAGCGCCCTGTCACGGTTCCCGTTACTGTTCCTGTGCACATCACCCACACGCAGGAGAGGGTCGTGACGCAGACTCACATGGTTACGACGCAGGTTCCTGTCCACGTCACCCATGTCGTCACCCAGGAGCGCCCCGTCACCCGCGAGGTCACCCGCGAACTCCCCGTCACTCGGGAAGTCCCCAAGGAGCTCCCGGTCACTCGGGAAGTCACTCGAGAACTCCCCGTAACCCGCGAGGTCACGAAGGAGGCTCCCGTCCACGTGACGCAGACCCTCACGTCCACTCATGTCATGGAGAAGATTATCACCCACGTCGTGACGGCCACCGCGGTCCAGACGCAGCGCGACGTCCAGACGGTCACCCTGCCACCTTCCACCGTCAAGGAGACCGTCCACGTCACTCTCACGCCCTCGGTTGTCAAGGAGACGGTTCACGTCACGCTGCCCCCTCAGACCGTCCACCAGACGGTGCCTGTCCACGTGACACAGACCGTCCACCAAACCGTCCCCGTTCACGTCACGGAGACGGTCCCTGTCCACGTTACTCAGACCGTTCCGGTTCACGTCACGGAGACCGTCCACCAGACCGTCCCCGTCCACGTCACCCAAACGGTGAGCGACTGCGCCACGACGGTGTCCGCCGGAGCCGGAGAAGCGGCCCCGCCTCCCCCGGCTCACACGCCCCCTCCCGCCGAACACACCCCGCCGCCCCCGGCTCACGCAACTCCGCCCCCCGCCCACACCATGGCTCCCCCGGCGCATGAGGTCCCTCCTCCGGCCCATACCATGGCCCCCGTAGCACCGCCCCCTGCCCACGAGGCTCCTCCCCCGGCACACACCATGGCGCCGGTAGCGCCGCCTCCCGCGCATGAGGCCGCTCCTCCTGCGCACACCATGGCGCCCGAGGCACCTCCCCCCGCTCACGCCATGCCTCCCCCGGCTCACACCATGGCTCCCGAGGTGCCACCCCCGGCGCACACCATGGCACCTGCAGCACCGCCTCCCGCCGAGCACCCGGCCGCTCCGCCGCAGCACACGATGATCCCTGTGCCGGTCCACCAGATGCCCGCTCCGGAAGCCCCTCCTGCTCACGCGGCCCCTCCCGCGGAGGCCATGCCCGCACACCCCCCGGCCGAGGCACCGGCAGAAGCAGCCCCCGCCGAAAAGCCTGCGGAGAAGCCCGCAAGAAAGAGATACGTCAAGCGCAACTTTTAATGAGGAGGAGTGAGAGAGTAGGTTTGGCTGTTCCGGGGAGAGAGCTCTTAAACACCTGGTAGCAGTAGACGGATAAATGGGATTTATGGGACGAGGACCCTCTCGCAGGGTTATAGTGTTTATGGAACAAAGGCTTCGCGCGTATTTATCTTTCTTATATGTAATCTAAACCCTAGACGGTAGCTATGACGCTGGACGAAGTTTGATACCCTGTCAGGCGACCAACACCCCCTTCAATGGAGAAGAGACTTAATAACCTCTTATGACCTTGTTTGTATTTGTGCTACTTTGGAGACCTTTGAATTTCTCACTGAGGCTTGTGGTGTTTGCCTTCCCGTATCTTGGTAGAGTTGCACGGTCAACGCCAGAGGCGGTGGTGGTTTGGCCAAGTGAGCCACAGAGGCAAGCAGGCGCGTTTCGTAGCTTTTCTCTCGTATTTTCGATTTCGTATACTGATAATGTGGCTGAAATTGCGTTGAAATCTGGGTATCTTGCTTCCACCGTTGAGTTGTTGGGGTAAAACAACGAAAACAAAAACGTAACAGGCAAGCAGGAGCATAGATTACTAGAGTTATTTTTCGATTAATACGAGCAGCAGTCGTACAGAGTTCAATCGTGACATTCATTAGGGGTATCCGGGCTACGTCTCAACAAATCCTTCGGCGACGCCACATCCTCCCGAGTGTCAAATCATCAACAAGCCACAAAACATCTACAGGAAGAACGACGTGAGCATGCTCAATCCGACGAGGGAGAGCAGCATGCCGGGCGCGGCGGCAGCGGCCCCGCCGGGGACGGCCGTCTGGGTGGGCGTGGGAGTCGCCGTGGGCGTCGCCGAGGTGTCGTTCTCGACGGTCTTGGAGGCCTCGAAGCGGTCGACGACGAACTCGACGGCGTCGTCGGTGTAGTTGCCAAAGTAGGAGCCGTGGACGGGCGCGGAGCTGTTGCCGCCGGCGCAGGCCCAGTCGTTCTCGTCGCACCAGGACGCGATGTTGGGGGCGTAGGCGTTGCAGGCGGTGGTGTTGAGACGGGGGAAGAGCTGCGCGAGAGAGTCAATTTCTAGTTCAACAGAAAGGAGAGAATGAAATGAAGTTAAATCGTTCCACGTACTCCATTCACGGTGGCCGTGCCCTTGTTCCAGGTCGCGTTGGTCTCGTGAGTCGGGTCGCCAAAGAGAACGACAGCGACGACTGTTTGATGTGTTAGCGGTGTAAATCAACGACGAATCTTCCCGAGGATAGGTGCGTACCGCTCTTGTCCACAACGGACGATGAAACGGGCTCCGTTTCCTTGAAGAGTCCCTGGACCTCGCCGCAGAGCGCATCGCCCACGACGTTGGCGCCCTGGGAGTATCCCAGAAGGGCGACCTTGGAGCTCGGGCAGCGCGACGTGTAGTTCGTCAGGGCGACCTTGAGAGCGGCGACGCCGTCGTGGACGGAGGAGAAGTAGTCCAGGACGTTGGCCTCGCCCAGGTCGGCCGGGTAGTCGAGCGGCTCGATCTGGGATCCCGGGACGGCCTCGACGACGCCGCTCGCGACACTGCCGATGCGCCCCGAGCCGGCGGGCTCGTTGCTGCCGCGGGCCACGATGATGTGCAGGCCGGTCGCGCAGGTGCTCGTGGAGTTCTGAGCGGCGGCACCGGCGGCGAGGAGGCCGGTGAGGGCGGTCGTCGTGGCTCTCATTTTGGGCAGTGGTCACGAGCTGTCGAATCGCTTGGACGAGGGGGGACTGACGACGATCGTCTTGCGGATTACACGAGTAGGGGACGGAGGGAACGAAACACCAGAAAGGACTCAATGGCACGATCCCGGGAGGACGAGAGGTATTTATCTTCGGAGCGGACAACGCCCCGACTCACCGAGGCCGCCGAAGAGCCCCCGTCTCCAGCTACACAAGTGACCCTCACCTCGGTCTTGTGCGTCCCTCTAACGAAGTCTTGGCTTGGTGGTCGAAACAGTCCGGCCCCGCTGGATAATGACGCGTGTTCGACCCTCTAGGATCAGTCAGGATGAGACCTGGGACAGGCTAGCAGGAGTGTCATGTCCCCAATCACCGCCTGCCAGCATTTCGGTCTGGAGCTGACAGGTCCAGATCGCCAGGGGTGGGAAGCGTGGAAGAGGAAGAGGTTGCGAATCGGATGAACGACACCGTCCACCACCAGCAAACAACAAAAGTTATTTTCCCCCGCGCATGCCACCGGCGGCTAGTGTGGGCTCATCCTGGGACGAGGTAACCACGTCGGGCCCGCATGGCCGAAGAGGCACAGCGTTCCGCGCGCGGGGTTAGTGCCGCTCCGTCGAGCTTCGAGACGCAGTGGTGCCCGTAAACGGCTGGTGCTAGAACAATCGTTAACGCCGTGGGCAAGGTTTCTGCAAGGCGAAGAGATCACCTGCGCAGGTGACGGGCGGGAAGGTCAACTGCCTCGGTATTGTTGCCAAATGCAACATGGCGCCCGTACCCCAGGTTCTTTTGGGGCGCATTATTGGACCCGCCTCTGCCCGGGTTGTCCGGGGGGGGAGAGGTTGGGGATGTTGACTCGGGGTTGGGGATTTGGAGAATTGCTTTGCATTTGGCTCTGCATTTTCGATGTTGGCCTCGGAACCTCGGATGCGCCACTCGCCCAATTCCTTTGATGCGATTGGCGAAACGGTTTATGCAGTCTTCGAGGTTGTTTGCTTTTGCTTCCATTCAAGTGAGGCGAAAAGGAACGGACGCGGAATTAATAATCGCATGTTATCTCCAGAGTCCAGACAACCAGAGTCTCAAGCACGCCATATTGAGCCGTTCGCACAGAGCCATGCAGATCCTAGCCTCTAATGGCCCTTAAAAGCCCACTATTGCCAAGGACAACGATGCCCCTTACTTCGAAATTAGAAGCCCGTAATTCAACTCACGAACTCCGTGAAGACGGACGGAAAGACCGCAGACCAAGTGAAAAGACCATTTTCTGAGCCCGTCGGGGGCGGAGTTGAGTGGGCTTGTCGGTGTCTCTCAGCTCGGTGGACATCTTCGCCAGCGTTCAAATGATAGCGCGGCCAAGGCTTTCTGTTACCACTCACAGCTTATCGAAATCACTGTGGTAACAGTGGACCCCTTGTCACCTAACATTCGACATTGATAGAACACCACACAAGCACTCGGGTTCGAATTTGGAATTGAGATGCAAGCTTGTCAGTCATCGTTCCACCACTTGAACCCATGGGAAAAGGAAGACGAAACCATCGGAGAATCTCAGCTTTACCGAGTGGTACCCCTTTTATGGACGTTCTACCCAGAAACACAGGGTCCCTTCGTGATGGATTTCAGCCTGTCTCTCTTTTCTCTCTCTTCCCTAGCCTTCTCAAAGCTGAAAGACTTGCAAGTCTCTATCGCAGAGCTTTAGGCATCGTGGGAATGATCATCTCAGCCAGACAGCGCAGATCAGCGGTCGGTCGTTGAGAGCTTATGTCGTATCACTAATCGAGCAACATTCCGAGACTCTTTACCTCTACCGGTACCACCATGCGGTTACGCTGGGGGGGGTTCCAACAACCGGGCCTGTGAAACCGACAACAGCGGAAGAGTTGACAAATCCAGCGTCGTGGTCAAAACAATCAATTACTACGGGCGAGGGGGAAGTGGGATCTGTCGATCTATGTGATCGGCACACCGAACGGTCACGCGTTCCTGGCGGTTAGATGTCCAAAAGCAGTCTGGTCTCAAGTCTTCCCAAAGTCAATGTCTACCCTGACCATCAACATTTCATGCACGGCCTAGTCACACGGAGTTGGGTCGATTGTGCCATGATAATCTAATCTCTGTCTTTCGTGAGAGTTTCCTACGCGCCGTCCTCGTCCCATGTTCTGACCAATCAAAGTTGGAGCTTTTGACTTCAAAGGCAAGATAACCCACCACCTTACCGAGCTCTTCGCGCTTATCTCAATGGGAATGTGTTGTAAGACTGGTCGACACACGTCACTCTAGGAAGCTTGTGTGATTATCGTCCGATGGTGTACTGAAGCACACTGTGTGTGTAGCGACATAAGATACTTGAGGCTCCTCTTCGTAGCCGGCTGAGGGGGAACTACAATGATATCCACGCTGTTCTTGCACGACGTCACAAGTGCGGTTCTGACTTGCATTACATCTACCGACCGGCACTCAAAGCTGCTTCTGTCATCTACTGCAACTCAAACCTCGTTAAAATCTTCGGAACCCAATACGTATCACCGTTGAAAAACGAGAATGTCGTCCGTGAGGCAGAACGAAGACCCCGCCGAAGTCTTTTTGGACTCGGCTCGACTCCTCGTCCAGTCCGTCGATGACATGGGCGAGGATGATCGTGCAAAGATTCTGCCCAAGCTTTACGAGCTGACCGCGAAGGTCGAGTCTCCCTGGGAGACGCTCATGAGGCTCTTTCTCACCGAGGCAAGTCGTTCCATGTAAGTTGTCACGATGCGGCCTTTCGGTGGCTAACTCTAGATCAAAGCCTGCCACAGCAGCAACGCTCAAGGTTCTCGGTGACTTGGATCTGTTCGAGAAATGGCGCGAAAGTGGTAATGGGCCCATGACGACGGCTGAGCTAACAACCCTCACGGGCGGCCGGTGTGATTCGGAGCTCCTCCGTAAGTGTCCAAGATGATCCATGCTATCTCACTTTCTAACAATCATAGACCGCCTACTGCGTCTTTTGGCAGCAAATCACTATCTCGAGATGAACTGGGACGGTAGGTTTGTACCTACGAAACTTTGTAAGCAACTTGCGGATACGGACCATGGCAAGACCGTCCAGTTCTAGTAAGGCCTCTGTCACTCTGTTTGAGGACAATCATGATGACATCGAAAGCCATGACTACACAGGCCCGATGTTTTCTCACATGCCGGCTTTCCTCAGCCAGGACGGTTACCAAAACCCGCTAAACAATCGAAAGACCGTCTTCGATTCGACATTTAAGTGGGAAGGTGGCCTCTTCAAGTATTTACAAGCGAATCCGGGGCAGGGCGAGGTCTTTAACAGCTCTCAAAAGATAACGAGCTCTGGCCAAACGAGATGGACTTCGATTTTCCCGAGTGAAAAGTTGCTGGATTCCGACCCCAATCTCCCACTCCTCGTGGACGTTGGGGGAAATTTCGGGCACGATGTGCAGGCGTTTCACGAAAAACACCCTGGGAATGGTCCGAGGTTGTATCTCGAGGACATCCCGTCAGTCATCGGGGACGAGAAGGGTTCGGCTGTCCAGGGGATCAACAAACTGGCATACAACTTCTTCACTCCCCAGCCTATCAAGCGTACGCCAATTACTCCTACTCCTTCAACTAACCAACCGGCATAAGCTCGACACCACTAACTGGGAATGACGCAGATGCGCGCGCATACTACATGCACCATATACTCCACGACTGGCCGGACGAGCGAGCCTGTAAGATCCTCGAGATGCAGGCGTCCGCAATGAAGCCCGGGTACAGCAAGATACTCATCCACGACCACGTCATGAGCGATGACCGACCCGTCCACCCGCACGCTGCTGCTTTCGACATGGCCATGATGGTCTTTGGAGCAGCTCAAGAACGCACTGAGAAGGAATGGAGGAACCTGATCGCTTCAGCTGGTTTGAAAGTCGTGAAAATCTGGAGGTTGCCTTCGGCAGTTGAGAGCGTCATTGAGGTTGAGTTGCCTTTGGGAGAACCGAAGCTCTAGTGTCACGTCGGGAATCGCACAATAACTACTATCTATTGAGGTAACACACCTCAAAGTCAATACTAAAGTGGAACGCATTATGAACACTGGTCTAGCTTCACACGTTGCCTGATTTATGATACGGGAGAGAGATTTGGCTCACAAGAAAGCGCGCCATTGATTTGGAGTCAGCATGATGCTTCGATGATGGCAATCGCCGAGAGCGACTATTCATATGTGACACAATCGAGAAAGCTATATTGTATTTAGAGTACAGTTCTAAACACGACTGATGAGGGCCGTCCGCCTCCTGGGCACCCAACTCCAAGAAGTCTAGAAACCTCCCTGAGGTCGCTCCGTTGTACACCACGCTTATTGCGCTCAGGTTCTAAAACGTCGACGCGAGGGAATGGAACGAAGATCTGAGGCACGAGGGGCTCTTGAAGCTCCTCATTCCAGTTTCTGAGAAGATTTCTGGCGAAGCTTTCTAGCTTCCAGACTGTGTATAAGTTCCTGTAGTTTAGCATGTGGTACAAATAGAAGAGGACCACGGCGGTTATTCCAGGAATTCCAGGAATTCCAGGAATCCCAGGAGAAGTCATAGCGACTGCTGACGCAGGTGCACAAAGGGGTAGCAGTTGATTTGTAGATCCCACAGGAGGCGCATTCCCATGCCCTCATCTGAAGCGACTTCCACTTATACCGCTCGGGGCTGCGCGGAAACAGTCTCTGAAGCATCTCGGGGTAAGAATCAACCCAGTCTTTAGCTGGCCCGATGAATCTGGGCAAAGTCGATACGTACCCGTGCCAGCGGATGCAGATGTCTAAGTATGCATTGGGGGGGTTGTTTCTGCGTAAAGCCGAGAGTGAGTCGTCCTTCAGGCAACGCCACGATGGATCGTCTGGATCCTGGCAGCGGCCGAGATTGTGGTAGGTGTCAAACATTACGCTCCAGTGGCTTCCGACGCCGCCGCTTTCGATATCGATGCTGTAGACCGTGTTGCAGTTGGGGCATACGGCAGTTCCTTTTGACACGTACGGGCCATAACGCGGGTAAAAGTGTCCATCTAGCCACAGAAAATGGAGCTCTGGGATGGTACCGTTGTTATCAGGGAAAACCCCGGAGTCGGGTCTGAATGCAGAAGCAAAAATGTGGGCGCAAACGGGAAGTTCAAGACTGTCTATGACTTTTGAAAGATCTCCCACCGAGCAATACGGCGCTGATATAAAATGGTATCGACGTATCAAAAGTTCGCCATTGCGGATTTTGGCCGAGTATTGGTGTGTGAAATGCCATGCGTTCGCCGAGCTTTGAGACCTCGATCCAGTCCCTGGTCCACGCGTGTGCTGTTCGAGTGGAAAGTGGCTCGTTGTGTCCTTGCCGCCCGGTGAAATGTACCTCTCGAAGTCGAATCGTTTTTCGAGGCTATCGATCGGCAACCCATACCGTTCTCCAAGTCTGTGTCGTTGCATAACTCCGTAGGCCTGAGAGAATGTGATTTCTGGCCACTTGTTCACCTTCACCTCCGGGCTTTGCGGCCCTATGCGGTGAGGGTAAGGTCTCCAAGTGAGTGGGTTTGACGTTTCGATCCATTTGGGGGCGCTGTCCTCCAGCCCTGGACACAAGCGGTACAAATCTCGTAAAGGTAACAAGAACTTGAAGTCTTCCTTGAAAGTGATGCGAATGTCGGGACCGCACCTGGGGTGAGACCCTTGTTGCTGGTGGTAGGGTTTATGGCGACTAACGAGCTTTTGACAGCCGAAACAAAACCGGAGATGACGTTTGTCTTTCTCTATGGAGAGCAGGAGGCATTTGCGGTCTTCCTCTACGACTTCTGGTATCCGTACGCCATCCGGATAAAGACTGGTGAAAAGGAATTTGCCAGCCAAAGCAAGGGCGACCCGTGAGTGTGTTGGCAGGTAATCCGCAATTGGAAACAAAACCTCTCGGGGTATTGACTTGAACCCCTTTGCGCCAATAGATGATTCAACAGCTTGCTGGAGCCATCGGTGGACTCTGGTATCCGCCATCATTTCAGAAGAGAAGGATGAAGCGCTGAACCAATGTTTAGGTGTGAAATGTATTTCCAGAACGTTGCAAAGGATGAAGGCGGGTAGAAGAGATATATATGGTGTTTATTATGCTAAAAGAATCAAGGTCCTCAAAAACCAGATGGCGCAAGTCTTTTGAGTCTTGACCCGCCACAGTCTTTGAGTTTAGTCACGTTGTGCGCATAGGTAACTTAGCTACACAATAATTCGTTGGTCCATACAAGCATAGTAATCAGTGGATACGAAACGCCCTCCCGATTCAAAGTTTTCTTGTGCTAATTACGTGTACCTATCGCCGTTACGACCATGCAATGATCGGCTTGACAACGTCTCCTCGTTTCATAGCTTCAACGGCCTTTTCGAAATCGGGAGACTCGAACACCTTGACCAGCTTCTCCACAGGGAAGACGCCGTCCCTCCACCACTGAACCATCTTCGGAACGTAGTCCCTAGTCCGAACGTGGCCCTGCACGGCGCCGAAGTACTGCTTCCCGCTGACCATGAAGCTCTGCATGTGGATCGAGATGTTCGCCTCGGGCATTCCAGTCCCGACCTGGATGACTTTCCCCATGTACCTAGTGGCCTCGAGCTGCGCGGCCAGAAGTGGAGGGTGCGCGCTCGTGTCGATGCTGATGGTAGAACCCAAGCCCTCGGCGGCCTCCTTGATTTTCTCCGTCACTTGCTTCATGTCAAGCCCGGTGGTGTTGATCACGTGCGTCGCACCGAGGGACTTTGCAAGCTCGAGTCGGGACTCGATCCGGTCGACGCCGATGATGGCCTTGCAGCCCTGGTTCTTCGCCGCGATGACGGCCGCGAGACCGACGCCTCCCATGCCCGCGATAGTGATGCAGTCGTCCGGCCCAGCTTTCGCGACGTTGACGACGGTGCCGCTGCCGGTCTGCAGGCCGCAGCCGAGCGGCGCGAGAATCCTGAGGTCATCCCTGGTGAGGCCGAGCCCGCCGACGTTCACGACGGACTTGTCGCTCACAACGGTGTGGTGCGCCAGACTCGACTGCCCGAAGAAGCGGCCGCCGATGCCGTCGGAGAAGACGGGCTCGCCCATAAAGTTGATCTCGAAAAAGTTTGTGCAGTGGGAAGGGGGTCCCGTCTTGCAGACGTGGCACGACCCGCAGTAGGAGAAGGACAGGAGAACCGGATCGCCGGCTTTCACGTGCGTCACGGCGCTGCCAACCTGCACAACATATCCAGAGCCTACGACGGGTGGTGAGTTAGAAGTGGCAGCTTGTGGAGCCCGTCTATCTGGAAATGGATTTGCTTGCCTTCGTGTCCCAGGACTCTGGGATAGTACACCCCAGGAACGCCGGCATCCGCGGGAGTGTTTCCGCAATGCAGGTCGGTGTGGCAGATGCCGGAGGCAACAATCTCAACCAGAACCTCGTCTTCACGAAGATCGCGAAGCTCAACTGGCTCAATAGCCCACTTGCCCTCAGAGATTGGCCCCCTCGCGACGATTGCCTCGGATTTGAAAGTCATCTTTAACGCCCAGATGGATGTAGAAATGCACGCGACCAAGTTTCGACTCTTTGAGCAATTCCAAGAGAGTCAGGAAGCTGTCCTTAGATATCAGTGATGGCGTTCTTGGCGATGTTGAAGAGGGAAAGTTCGAGATGAGGGGTTATCGTCCGGTGATAACCGGACTCCGCCGGTCGAACTCCAACAACACAGTTAGGTAAACCCCTCCTATAATGAAAAGATAAGAAATGCCCTCAGAACAACGACCTACCTATTTGGGGTTGCCCCAGCTTAGATCTATTAACATAGCACAACTCTCTTGACGTTGTCGCTATGGGTTCTAGGATGAAACCCGCGACTCATGTATTCGTCTGTGGAACAACGCCAAGTCGAAGAAAATGACGAAGAGAGAATAGTTCAGACAGCCTTCGCAACCTTCGCAAGTTTTGACACAGTTTCTCTGAAGAGCTAAACGCAGCGTTGTAGCTCTTGCGTATCCATACACAAATAATCCAGTACAGAACACAACTCCCAATGCTTCTAGATAAGTCGCAGTTGAGCCAAAATACGAGTTGGGAAAATTCAGTCCAGCTTCGACGGTTCTCTTTACCCTTTTCTGGTTGTCGGTCCCACAGCTGGATGACATGCGCTTGTCTTATTGGCGATGGAGTAAGATTTCTAACATGCTACAGTGGCTAATAAAACCAGCTATCTCGCGGTGTTACCTTACTTACGCAACAGCAATCAATAATGAGAGGCACCAATTATGTCTGGTGTATGCCTCCTCTTCAACAGACGGAAAGTAGAATGACGCTTCTCGAGATACTTCGTCAGTTATTCAGCTCCTAAGAAGACATAGCAGAGAACTAATATGTTCACCGCCGTAACCGTTGTGCCATACGTCGCGTACAATGTCTGTGCAATCGAATAGCTGTTTCTTGGGTGTAATGCATGTGTGCATAAACACGTCCAGAGCGCTGACAGAAACGATCATGTAAGGTGGTCTATCCCCTGACACAGACAGCATTGCAGATGCCAGTAGTAAACATAATTTTGGGAAACTGCTACCATCGGACCCGAGGATGATCCATCCGATAGGTGCCGGCGCCATGCGGGCGATGCTCGATGCGGTAGTCCACTCGGGAGTGTAGCTTTACTCCGCATGTACGTGTAAACCTTCAGACCCATCACCCCTCGTCAAGGTGCCATCTCGTTATAACATGGGCATCGGTGCTGAGGTGTCCTCCCAGGCAGAAACAAGCTTTTCCTGCCCTACATTTCATGTTCGATCCACTCTCCATTCTCCATTTTGGAAGCTAAGTAATAGCGGCGCGGGCTATTAGGCAGGAGGCGCCAGGCAGCAGGTTGGCTTGTTGATCGACGCTGCTAACTCGGCCAGGAATGGTTCTGCGCCCGTCTTTGACTGAAACCCATTCCTGGTGTCATTTCTTCTTGAATTCGTTGATCCTTCCCACTTGAGATCGCCGCATTTCCGTCATATCACGGTTCTATTTACGGTTTGGAAAAAAGCAAGCACTAGAAGTTGACGCTTCCAAGGAATTCAACCCCCAATAGATATTACACTAGTTGCTCGGGTCCGTGTCGGCAAGCGCGGCTGCCGTCGCCACCCGTCACTCCAGGAGGCCGAATTGCCGGCAGGACCACGCCGTTTGGCGTTCGGCCCCGTTTTGCTGCGACCGAAAATCCTTCGCCTGCTGAAGAGGATCATCTTCAGATGGTAGCGCTGACGAAGAATCCGCTTCATTCCCGACCTTCAGGGGTAAATGCTGTATAAAGCTTAAGAGAAGACGCGGTGGTCTTCAGAAGTGGTGATCGCGACTCCGACCTCGTCCATAGCCTCTTCATTCCAGTCTCTTCCCAGTGCTATTCACAAGATGACGTTCCTCACCAAAGTTTCTGCCGCTTTTGCCGCATTTTGTTTAGCTACATCACACCTTGCCGCCGCGGCTCCGAACGTAACGGCCGAGCTGATATCCGGCGACTGCTCCGTTTACCCAGATTACGACCCCTCGACCGGCCAAGCGGGGCCGTGGTCCATGCAGGCGCAGGATACGGGCGACTACATCACCGGCCACGGGCTCACTGCGATCTACTCGCGCGGGTCGGCTGGCATCCGATGGGGATACGTAAGTTTCGACCCGCCGGAAGTCGTCACCCCGGTTGGGGAGTTGGGGAGAGACCAAGACAACATCAGACCAGATCGCTTACTCGTGTGTTTACTCATCAGATGGCTGTGCTCGACAAAGCAGGAGTGGCTCAGAACCCCCTCCGATGCGTCAACAGCGAGGGCATCCAGGGCTGGGTGCCCACAGGCGTCTCGGGGTACACGTGGGAGAACCTCGTCGCCGCCGACATCCCGTACAACGCCTTCATGATGTACAACGTCAACGGCACCGCCATCCAGCCGTACTCGCATTCCATCAACGGAACAAAGCAGAACGGGATCTTCTTAGGCTCCGAGGGGTACACAACGTGGGGCTTCAAGAAAGAGACTGACTCCGAGCAGGGGACGTACTGGCAGGCGAGAGTTTTGGGTGCCGGTAGCGCTGACCCTGCTACGGGTAAACCTCTCTCTGAAGGAGAGATTACAGGCTTCCTCAAGGTATACGGCTCGTGAGAAAGGGAGGGGAAAACTGAGCTCATGGCCAGGAAAATGTCATCTCGTGGTAGAGTCAATAAAAGTGAAGTCATCCGACATCAGTCGCATCACCGACCCAACTGAGAGGGCCGAACACACCAACATCAATATGACAGTTTCTGGAACCCGTCGGGATTCGAAGGGGTCTTGTGCTTCTTCTTCTTTTTCTTCTGCTCCGCGATCCGCGTTTCCGCTCGATGTTTCCATCACCTCGTCCAATCCTTTGCCGCTTTGACCGCGCACGGTGAGAGTCAGGAATAGAACAGCTTTGAAACATTGCAGACTGCAGCTCCTCTCGGCTCAACGAGAGGACGACAGATTTTGATTGCGAACAAAGAGGTGGACAGCGAGAGTCCGCTGATGAAGCCTCAACGCGTACTTGCATCGTCAATGGGGTCTGCCATGCAACGATTACACGTACGGTCCTCCATTGATGCATCGATGCGTCTTTCCCCACCACATTCGCTTTTCTCTAGTTTGTTTGACCAGTTCCCGACGATCATACTCGCGAATACGAGACCGATGCCGTCGTATGTCGTTTAGGCGTGCAAGAGCTCTCTCGACCACCCTTGGCTCGGACTTTTACATCAGTCCGTCCACGTTGCCCCCCCAGTCCCTCCCCGCGAATTCGCGTCCCCCAAGGACCCTAATAGCCTTCTGCGAGGGCGCTAATGCACTCCAGTCAGATCAAGCGTGCTCTTCGTCCCGTGGATCGACGCAGGGGTCCGCCTCCGAGGCCAACCTCCGTTAGTTGAGGCGGTTCCACACGGTTTCGAGTTCCGCGGGAGAGTTTCGCAACTCACCGGATCCTCGCCTACTCGTGTTCGCACGAGCTGCTCCGAGGTTTGGTGGGAGGCGGCATTCGTCATGGCGGGGGACCTCCATGCGAACAGCGCCCCCTTCAGGCACTCGCGGGAGGATGCTGGCCCGATGTTTGCTGTCATGCTTGCCGGAGCATGGTCATGGAGGGTGGGGGAGACGCCGACACAGTAACTTATATCAGAACCGTAGCTCCCGACCATCCGGCTAGGTTCTGTTCGTCTGTTGGACCACACCACTACTGTTCTGTCAGTACGTTGAGCAACAAAATGTCGATGTCAATGCTTCCAAACATCAGCTCTACCGCACGAGTTGCGGTGGACAGCACACTCGTCGAAGAGATGGCCAACCGCTGGCCTCTCGCGGCAACGGCAGTCTTCGCCTGTTTCGTCGGCGTCCTGCTGCAGGCAGCTTTTAAGAGCGATCCGTGGTCAGATCTCCCCATGATCGGTACCGAATTCGGTGGCTCGGAGAGTCGACGGAAGAAGTTCCTGGGCGGAGGGGCCAAGGACCTCTACCTTGACGGATATCGAAAGGTCGGCTTCTACGGTATCAACTCATTCGTAGTTCGTCGCTAATGAGGATGCCCACATCAGTTCAAGGAAAGAGCTTGGCGAATTACCACGACAAGGGGTAAGCTTCCGTCTCTGATAAATATTACCTTGGCCTCCTCGGCTAACGAATAACAGCATCGCCAAACATCGTTGTTGCGCCCAAGTTCATGAACGAGCTGAAGAGACTCCCGGATGACGTCCTCAGTTTCAACAAAGCAATTGCGGAGGTAAATCATCGAAGAGGGAGAACTTAAGCTTCGTATGGGTGGTTGCTGACTTGTCACTGCAGTTCATGCATGCCAAATACACCAAGATCGAGACAGACATCGACCTGCTACCGCACACCGTAAAGACCAGCCTGACACCTTCGCTAGGTTCGTTGCCAAGGCTTCTCTACCTTCACACTCTCGAAGACAATTTTTCGGGGAAGCTGACTTAAAGCTTAGTGCGCCTCAACCCAATCATCGCCGACGAAGTTGTCGAAGCCCTCCGTACCGAGCTCCCCCAATCTGCCGAGTGGACAGAGGTCAAGATCATGGACAAGCTCCTCCGGATCGTCGCGATGGCTTCAGGGCGCGTCTTCATCGGTCCCGAGCTCTGCCGCGATGAGGAATACCTCGACGCCGCCATCAACTACACCGTGGACCTGATGAAAGCCATCCGCAAGATCTCCAGCCTGCCGCCGTGGCTCCGGTTTTTCAAGGCCCCGTGGCTGCCGGAGCTCAAGAAGGTCCACGAGCGCATCGACACCGCCGACAGATTCCTGCGCCCGGTGGTCGCTGCGAGACGAGAGGCAACGAGCGACCCGGACTACCAGAAGCCGTACGACATGCTGCAGTGGATCATGGACGCGCAGGGCAAGTTCGGTGCGAAGGACGACAAGGAGCTTGCCAGGTACCAGCTCGGCATTAGCTTTGCCGCCATCCACACCACCACCATCACCGCAACCAACGCGTACGTATTCTCTACACCATTGCAGGGCCATTCTGAATTAGATAATGACCGACCCTTTCCAGGTTCTATACCTTGGCGGCCATGCCCGAGCTGATCCCCATGCTTCGCGAAGACGTTCAGTCGGCCCTTGCAGAGAGCAACGGCGTCTTCACCAGCGTCGCCATGCAGAACATGAAGAAGCTCGACAGCTTCATGAAGGAGACTACGAGATACTATGCACTCGGATCTAGTGAGTCCAAAGCCAGTTCCCGAACTTGAACTACAGTCTCACAATTGTCCAGCATCCTTCCAGCGCAAGGTCCTCAAGACCTTCACCCTCTCAAACGGGCAGGTCATCCCCGCCGGCAGCATCATCGAGCTGCCCGTGATCGGCATGAACAACGACGACGAGTACTTCCCCGACCACGACAAGTTCGACGCGCTCCGGTTCTACAAGCTGCGCCTGGCCAAGGGCGAGCAGGAGACGGCCACGAAGCAGGCCGAGGTCGTCGCCAACGCGCAGTTCGTGAGCGTCGGCCCGACGAGTCTGACCTTTGGCTACGGCCGGCACGCGTGTCCGGGGCGTTTCTTCGCCGTCAACGAGATCAAGATGATCCTTGCGACGACGCTGGCCAACTACGACATCAAGATGGAGGAGGGCTGCACGGAGAGGTACAAGAACCTGGACTATGGTGCGACGGTAGGTGCTTTCCGCCCCGGTCATCAACCAGACTTGCCAGCTGACGTTTCTATCTCGTAGGCCCAGCCGGACCCAGAGAGAAAGGTGTTAATGAGGAAGCTTTGAGCTTGATGATTCAATTACCCAGACGTATAAAGACCGTTGTTTGACGTATATAACTGCATTTCTGGCGAGGCACAAGTTCTCGAGACTTGAATCGCGAAGAGAGATTGACGACCATAGCTAGCGAGAGAACTTAATCGGATTAAACAGTTGCAAAAGCTGATGGCCTTTGGACTACCCCGTCGCCTTGACCAACGTTTCTGATGGGAATATCATAGGCCTCACCCGTACTGTGACTCATTCGCCGACGTGATGTTGGCCCAACCAACAACCAACAACCACCAGGGGTTAAGACAGGGACCCCTGCGAGCTAAGATTGTTGCCTGTGGCGCTTTTTGCATTACTACTTGGTTTGCATATATAATAGGCCATGGTTCCCTCCTGATTATCAGTGGGATTCTCCTCCGTACTAAGGAACTTTTGCAACGAAGCGACAATGTCACCGCCCACGCCACTAACAAATTTGGAGTCTCTCCCCAACGAAGTCTTGCTCGGCTTCATTGAAAGGCTGAACGGATACGATCTATCCCGACTGAACCTCGTAAACAAACGGTTCCACGCTGTCTCACAGCCTCTGCTATGGGACGACATCGAGTTCCACACAGCCGGCTACCACGAGTCTCCCGCAGAACTGAAGGACCCGGCGCCCTTCCGACCTCCGTCTCAACGGTTCTCCCAGCCCAGGTACGGTGGAGACGCCAAGTACAACGCCGAGGCGCTCTTTACAATGTTGGAAGAGGTCGAGGCCGAAGACCCCGAGAGGTTGCGGAACATCGTGGCGCGCGTGAAGCACCTGTGCACCGTCATCGAAACCCCGACCATCGCGGACGCGATCATTCGGCTGCTGCCTCACTTCAAGAACCTCGAGACGTTGGAGCTCCACGGCGAGTATTTCTGCTGCGATAGCAAGGCGGCGGCCCCGGACGTACCTCTCCCGCCCCTGCCGGCCCTCCGCTTCGTCAAGCTCTTCGGGTACATGCCGCGCGTCCTGGTGAGGGTGGCCCTGCAGTGCGGCGCCTCGATGGAGCGCCTCGAGCTCGGCGCCCTCGACCGGCCTGTGTCCCCAAGGTTCTTCGACGAGCAACAACAGCGGCACCCACCCCAGCCCGAGGACAAGATCGGCGTCGACAGCGACGGCGAGTCAGACTACGGTAGTCTCAGACAGCCGGGCGTGATACCGCGGCCGCTGGGCGGCTTCCTCCCCTCCGACCCCGCCGAGCCAGCGCTTCCCGCGCTGAGGCACCTGCACCTGTGCCAGACGGCGGGCTGGGGATGGTTCTGGTGCATGAGGGATGCGGAGTACGGCTGTTCGATGCGCGCCGTGCGGAGCTGCCTGGCGGACTGGCGCCGGATCCTGTTGGCGTCGAGCCGGACCCTCGAGACGCTGGTCGTGGAGCAGCGGGAGGCGGGTGATATCGAGGGTGTCCATCAGTCGGACTTTCAATATTACATGGGGTCCAGAAGGGAACAAGGCCCGGAGACCACGGCTCTGATGGATATGTTGACGTCCCTTTTCGAGGACCCGGCGGCGTTCCCGGCGTTGAAGAGGATCCATCTGCGCGGCGTCGCCGTCGACGAGACCTCCGAGGGCAGTAAACGGCCCTCCGCCGAGACCCTTGGGGGGCAGTTCATGCTGCTCGCGGAGCGTCGGGGTATATCCTGTGAGGCCAAGCTGGGAGAATTGTGCTTATTCGACGATGAGAGCGGGGAGGTGTTCTGTTCCGAGTGGAGCGCGTCTCAGTACAATCCTAATAGTGACAGTGACGAAGATGATTGCGAGTGCGTAGGTAGAGATGTAGAAAAATCGAATGAAGTGCTGGCACGCGTTTGAGCTGCCCCGAAAGTTGAGCTTGCTTGAACACATTTGCATCCTTCATGATTTCGTCACTTTGAGTTACCTGATTATCCTACAGTCCTGCCTTCAATCAAGCCGCCTTTATTGATCCGCCGTCTCAGGGATCTATTGGGACCTGTTTCATCCATGACTCAATGAATCTCTGACAAAGGAAACGCTCAACAAGAAATGGAGCAAAGATTGACTACTTAACCCGACGTACGCTCAGCGTGCCGGCTCGTACGCCCAATCCCTCCAGTCATCCTCGCTTCTCGAGGCTCCCCGCGGCTGCGTCGACTCCGCAGGGAGCTCCCCTCTCCTCTCCGTGGTGTCATCCACTTTACCGACGAAACCCATCATGGCCAGCAGCACCTTCGTACGGCTGGTATGGACTCGGGCCACTCGGCGGGTACTGGGCCTGCGGGTAGGTCGGTTGTTGGTTCTGCTGGTACTGCGGCTGCTGATAGTGGCCGCTCTCCATCAGGTAGCCCTCGGACAGGACCTCCTGGCTCGAGACGGACTTGAGGCCGGTCGGGCGGTTGTTGATGACGCGGCTGGGGTGGAAGAAGTTGAAGAGCAGCGCTGTGATGCCCATCAGGAGGGCATCGAAGACGTAGATATACATCTCCTTGGACTGGAGCTCGCCCTCCTTGCCCTCGACGTACTCGGCGACGCGGAAGATGGATCGGACCATGATCAGTAGACTGGTGGTGTACAGAACCCAGAGGAGACCCTTCCAGGGCGTGTCGAGGGAGTAGGTCTTCGGCGTCGGGTTGCGGGAGATGCGCATGTGGAATACGAGGGTGACGATCATGAAGAAGCCGAAGAACAGGATCTGGATGCCCAAGCCGCCGACGATGATGTTCTCGCCCTTCTTGACCGAGTCCCTGTCCTTGGCAGTCGCGAGCATACCACCACCTGGTACGAGACGTCAGAATAGGCTCATTGGGGGAGGACGGCGAGGGGTGATGCGGGGCCTAACGTACCTCCGCTCTGGGCAAAAAAGGACAAGACGTCGCCGAGGACGAAGACCTTGGTGAGCCACTTTGGCCGGATCAAGGAGCAGTTCCCTGCATCAAGCAGGTTTATGAGACGGCCGAGAACCATGTAGATGGACGCGGCAAACAATGCCGGGCCAAGCAAGAGGAGAATGGACTGAATGATGTAGGGGTTCTTGGTGTAGTCGGGCGCTTCGTTCGCGGACATGGCTCGGCCGGCGTACCCAATTCCCTCGACTATGAAGAATTAGCTACGATGCCCTCCGCTGTATATGGGGTTCTCCTTGTGATACTCACATAAACACCCTATTACGAAGGGGATAAAGTACCACGTCCGGGCTTTAGTTAGTTGCCAGATGTGGAGGACGGCTGATATTCCAAAGACGGCGACAAAGGCGACGGCCAGCCCCATGGAGGGTTCATAGTGATAGAATTGGAAGGCCTGCGGTGCGGCTTCTGTGCTGTTGTCGCTCATTGTGGCAATGTGTGTTGCGTAACTCTCAACGAATGTCTGAAGAAGCCAAGTCGTAGCGGGGTATGATAACTGGTGCCGAGAGATGGTATCGATGATAATGCAGTTGTACAAAAGAGTGTGGTCGTTGCTTGATTAGGGTCCTCAGCAAGTTCGACCGGTTCAAAGAGCTTGGGAACATTTAAGTATAAGCTTCTTCTCGTAAGACCAGTTCGACGTCCGTTCCACTGGACCCATGCCCCCCTTTGTTAGCCGCTCGTGTTTGCATATCCGTACGCGTTGGGTCGTGATGCAAGACAAGTGCGTTGATACGGGTTTCCCCCCTTGCATATGGGCTGCACTTTGCAAATGTCGAAATTGTACGCGGAGGGACGATAGGGCTGAGCCTTGATGAGCCTCCATGGGCCGGACAACCCCCATACGCGTATAGCAGAGCCCGCGCCGATTGGGCGGTGCCGTAAAAAATCTCCGGCGGTGGGCTTCGGCCATCGGGGACCGGTGCAGGGATGGGGTCCTCGGAGAACGCCTTGAGCTATCCCCAAACAGGCCTAAGGGGCCCCTTTCACAGTGGATACCATAGGTGGCCACTCCGTAGTGAGCCTACACTAAGTTTAGGCCCTGCGAATCCGACGCTGTTAGATACGCGTATTCGTCATTCTTGCGAGAGGGACGCTGTGTCCCGCGCATAGCTTAGGGGAGTAGCGGCCAATCACCACAGCGTAGTAGGGTGACAGACAGGTTTCACCCCCTAATCTATCCGCCGGGCAGTGCTCTGAACCAACTAAAAATTTAAGCATTGACAGGCGCTACATAGGCACCCATCACGGGTATCGTGGGCCGATCCCAAGAGTCTGGAGTCCAACAAGTCGGCACTCTCGAACCGGAACACGCGTTTACATTGCGGCGGAAACCAGCCCGTGGTGACAATTGAGGGGCATCGACAGGAATTCCCTTCTATTCTTTGCCGGCGCGGCAGTCGTGACGCGGCTCGACGAGGCAGGGATGTCGATGGTCTAGCCCCCTTTCAGTGTAGGTAGGTTGGTGTGTGTGTGTGTCGAACCTCGTTCCCGCACCGAGTCAGGTACGCGTTAATTGCTTCTACACTCGGATTGAGGACGATGACACATGCCATGGCCGGGCACTCGCGGTGGATGTTGTTTTAAGATGATGTAAAAAAGTCTGGGTCTTGGTCAGGAGAGGATTCAAAAATCTTCAGATCGCCGCCTGTCGCGGACACTTGACTCTCGCTTCTTCTTCTTCTTCTTCAACTAAAAACACCAAGACTTTCCTTTATTTGGGCTTGACCGGAATAATCGCCAATAGTTCTTTGGTTAACAATACCCACCCACCCATACATACAATTCAGCATTCACCAGGTGAATTCGTCTTCTGATCGAACACCCCTTTCGACCCCGCCAAACGACAAACGACTAGCTCGTAGAGCAGTCTACCGATCTTTTCGCGACTAAACAACAACTCAGAGACACACCAGATTGGAATCGCAAAAATGTCAAAACGAGACACCGTTCGGATCGTCGAGGACGACACGGTCCCCCAGGACTACCTCCCGTCTTACGAGTCGGCGATGAGCGAGAGCCTAGGTCAAAGTCACAGGAACAGCGTCAACGGTGCGGATCCCTCTTCGGAACGCGCATCCCAGACCGAACAAGCAGAGAACTAACAAGCAGAAACAGCCAACGGCAGAATAGACGTGAACCTCGACTCCCGCCTAGCCACGACTCTCGCCCGCTTCGTCCCGGACTTCAAAGATCACGCGATAGCCGCGGCGACAGCAGCCCAGGGCCCGCCGCCCGAGTACATCGAGGCAGCGGCGCGCTTCGCCGACACCAAGACCTTTCCCGTCAAGCTCAACATCGTGATCCAGGTCGTCGGCAGCCGCGGCGACGTCCAGCCCTTCGTCGCCCTCGGCAACGAGCTCCAGGCCTACGGTCACCGCGTACGCCTGGCCACCCACGACGTCTTCGACTCCTTCGTCCGCGGGTCCGGGCTCGAGTTCTACCCCATCGGCGGCGACCCGACCGAGCTGATGGCCTACATGGTCAAGAACCCCGGCCTGATCCCCAGCCTCAAGAGTCTGAAGGGTGGTGATATCCAGAAGAAGCGCAAGATGGTGAGGGAGATGCTCGACGGGTGCTGGAAGTCGTGTATCGAGCCCGATACACTCACGGGGAAGCCCTTCGTCGCCGACGCCATCATCGCGAACCCGCCGAGCTTCGCCCACGTACACTGCGCCCAGGCCCTTAGCATCCCCCTGCATTTGATGTTCACCATGCCGTGGAGCAGCACGAGAGCTTTCCCGCACCCGCTTGCCAACCTCAAGTTTGGAGAGAAGGGCGTCATCGACCCCATGACAGCCAACTTCGTGTCCTACAGCATCGTCGAGTGGCTTACATGGCAAGGGTGAGCAGCCCCGGAGGAGCAAGATCTCTTGGCGAATCTGACTAACGTGCTTGCACAGTCTGGGAGATGTGATCAACGAGTGGCGCAAGACGATGGACCTGGAAGAGGTGCCGTTCTCCGAAGGCCCGGTTCTCGCAGAGGTGCAGAAGATTCCCTTTACATACTGCTGGTCACCAGCATTGGTCCCGAAGCCAGCCGACTGGCCTGCGTATATCGGTATGTCGAAACCCGCCGCCTCCCTTCGAAATGATCAGGACGGGACTGACGAATAGTTCGCAGATGTCTGCGGCTTCTTCTTCCGCGAGCCTCCCAAGTACACACCCGATCCCGAACTAGCAAACTTCCTCGCGAGCGGCCCGACCCCCATCTATATCGGCTTCGGCAGCATCGTCATCGACGACCCCGAACGAATGACCAAGATCCTCGTCGAGGCAGTCCATCGAGCAGGCGTCCGCGCCATTATATCGAAGGGGTGGAGCAACCTTGGAGGCGTCAAGTCGGAAAACGTGTTGTTCCTCGGAGACTGCCCGCACGAGTGGCTCTTCGCCAACGTGGCGGCCGTCTTTCACCACGGCGGCGCCGGAACGACGGCCTGCGGTCTGCTGAACGGCAGACCGACGACCATCGTGCCATTCTTTGGCGAGTGAGTGAACGCTCTCAAGAGATCAAAAGAACATCAGTGTCTAACAACAGCTCTAGTCAACCGTTTTGGGGAGACATGGTGGCCGTCGCGGGCGCCGGGCTGAAGCCGATCCCTCACCAGCAGCTCGACGTTGATAACCTGACCGATGCCATTCGGTTCTGCCTCACGCCTGAGGCGCTGGCGGCGGCCGGAGAGGTGGCCGCCAAGATGAGGACGGAGAACGGCGTGGCGACGGCGGCGAAGTCGTTCCACGCCAACCTGCCTCTCGAGGCGCTCCCCTGCGACATCTTCCCAGACCAGCCCGCGTCGTGGGAGTACAAGAGGAGCAAGAAGCACCTGAGGCTGTCGAAGAAAGCAGCGGGGATCCTCCTCGACCACCTCAAGATTGGCCAGAAGAACATGTCACCGTGAGTTCCTTTGAAGTGAAGAGGTTTGCGGCCAATCACTGACAAAACGCTTTGATAGACATGACGTGAGAAGCTTCATCATCGAGAACAGACGATGGGATCCGGTCACCGGAACGTCGTCGGCGCTCCTCGGAGTCGCGACGGGCATGTTCAAGGGCGCCACTGACATCGTCGTCAAGCCCGTCCAGACGTACCACCAGCGCTCTAAGCTCAAGTCCGCAGAGGCCGAAGACGCGTCCAGCAGCCGCGCGTCCAGCAGCCGCGGCCACTCCCCCCCGCCCGACTCCTCCAAGGGCCTCGCACCACCGCAGCAGTCCGACGAACTCCAGCGCCCGATGAGCGCGGGACGCGGGAGCAGCAACGGCGCGGCCACGGCGGGCGCCATGTTCAAGGCGTCGGCGTCCGGGGTGGGCGGGTTCTTCAAGTCGTACGGCAAGTTCTACCTCGATGTGCCGCTGGCCGTGACGGACGGGCTGCGCAACACGCCGAGGCTGTACGGCGAGAAGGTCGAGGAGCGCGCCCCGATCACGGATTGGAAGTCCGGCGCCATAGAGGGCGGCAAGCACTTCGTCACCGGCCTCGGCGAGGGGTTCACGGATCTCTTCGTGCAGCCGTACAAGGGAGGCCGGGATGGCGGCGCGGCGGGTGCGGCGTTGGGGGTCGGGAAGGGCGTCCTGAACATGACCACCAAGACGATGTCGGGTAGGTTTGGTCCGTCCCCGTGCTTTCCTCGAAAGACTTGACTAACAGTACACTTCGCAGCAACGCTTGGAATCGTGGCATACCCCGGACAGGGCATCTACAAGAGCATCCGGACGGCCGTCAAGTCCAAGACGAGACACAAAATTGCTGCCGCCCGGCTGCGCGAGGGCGAGTACCTCACCCGCAGCAGCCAGGTCGATGTTCAGGCTGTGTTGCTCAAGTTCGACGAGCTGTGTAAGATACAAGAGTCGAAGAAAGGTCGCGTCGCCACTGAGAATAGCATTGGAAGAAGCCAGCAGTACTAAGAGATACCCCGGAGATGTTTGTAGAATGGACGGCATGAATAGAAGTCAAGACAAGGCCTCACGGCCGAACACTTTCGATTGATTTACTTGCAACGAACCGACTTTGAGCTTTCTCACCGGCCATCTTCTCAAGTCCCCACAGCAATGCTCGCGTGTTCTGAGCGCTGGGGATTTGAAGGCAGCATGGCTCATGCCTCGGCCACCCTCAAACCTAGCAAGCCAAGAAGCTCTAGAATGACGAAGAACGCCGAAATGGTGTGAAGTACTCCGGAAGACTTACTTTAACGTGGCAGCAAGCGGCTCAGGGGATGGTTTCTCCACGATGACAGCGGTGCATCGCCTATGTATGTGATTTGTGCCAGGTTTAATATGAACCGCGCCGATGGTTTAGTGGTAAAATTCTCCGTTGCCATCCAGCAGCGTCGGGGAGCCGGGGGTTCGATTCCCCCTCGGCGCATCTTTTTTGCCCATTGAGGCAACTTGAATCTCTTTTTCTTCCCGTTCACGCCTTAAGAGGGAAACCAACGTTTTGGACGCATCACCAAGTCAAACGGGCGAGTGGTGCTGAAGATTTCGTTCATTTTGGTCGAGAAAGGGCCACGACCTCTTCTCATTTTACATACTACTATACGTAGAGCACCTTGAAAACCCAGCCAAATTTGTCCCCTTCGATGAGTGACTCGTCCACCTTGACCTTGAGCTCCTGCTCGTCGCCAGAGCCGCTAGACTTCCATTCAAGCTTCTCACCTCCCTCAACTCCAAGAAGACTCACAACATCGCCCTCCACCACAGGAATGGGGGCCCCGATCGAGACCCAGCCATCCACAACCGCGGGCTTCTCCAAGAAGATGATGTAAAACGCGTCGTCCGTCTGGGTAAACCTCACCTCAGGCCCGCCGACGATCTCGCTCTGCACGAACCAGTACGTCGTGTTGAAGACGGCCTCGCCGTGGGCCTTGATCCACTTGCCCGCCTCTCGCAGGTTGTCCGCCTCGGCCTGGACGATGGTGCCGTCGGCGCGGGGCCCGATGTCGAGCAGGAAGTTGCCGTGCTTGGAGACCATGTCGACGAGCGAGTAGACGACGGTGCTGGCGTCCATGTACTCCTCGGGCTTCGTCGCGCGGTTGTAGCCGTAGCTGTACGGGTCCATGCCGCGGTTGCTCTCCCACTTGCGCCGCTGCGCCGAGGCGAAGGTCTGGTACTCGGGCGTGTCGAAGTCGGCGGCCTCGGGGATGCCGCACCGCGAGTTGATGGCCACCTGCCGGCCCTCGGCGCGCGCCCGGTTCCACCACTCCGCCGCGAAGCCGGCCGTGCCGTTGGCCGCGCCGCAGTCGCACCACATGATGTCCGTGCCGTAGTCGTACGCCAGCGCCTCCATCTGCGGCACCATCAGGTCCGTGATGAAGTCGCCGACGAGCACGTGGCCCGTGTACGGCTCCGGCTCGCCCGTGTAGGGGTTCGGCGCGAGCGTCCCTGGCCAGGACACGGCCGAGGGCGTGGGGAACTGGACGAAGCCGTAGGGGCCAAAGTCCGGGTTGAACCACTCTGGGAGGGAGAAGTAGGTGCCCCTCTTGAGGTCCGGCTGGTGCGTCTCCGCGGCGTCGAAGAGCTCCTTCAAGAGGTCCCGCTTCGGGCCGTAGTGGATGGAAGACCGGTTGGATGTCTCGCCGGCGTCGAAGATGGCGAAGCCGTCGTGGTGCTTGGTCGTGATGACGAAGTACTTGGCACCCGCGTCGGCGAACAGGTCAACCCACTCCTTGGCGTCGAACTTGGACGCGGTGAACTCGGGGAAGGTGTCGTCGTACGCCCAGTCAGGGCCGTACGTGTCGAGGCGGTAGCCGTAGAAGTTGGAGCGGTCGCCGTCCGGGTGGTGCGTCGAGTACCACCAGAACCACTCGGCATAGCTCTCGTACGGCGTCGAGTTGCCCCAGCCGGTGACCGAGTACGGGCCCCAGTGGATGAAGATGCCGAACTTGGCCTCGTCGAACCAGTCAGGGCTCTCGTGCTTGGCCAGGCTGTCGAGGTCTGACGTCCACTCGGTCAGTCCGATCTCGACACCGTCGACAAGCGTCGTCTTCTTCGCCGCACCGTCGTCAAGCTCTACTGTGACGTTGGCAGGACCGGCGGAGGAGCCGTCAACGCCGACGACGACCACTTTCTGGTCGCCGGGGCAGAGGCGCTTGAGGTGTCCCGCGCTCACGGTCGAGAAACCATCGCCGGAGACGGTGACGTTGAGGCCGCCGCCGGCCAAGCATTCCGATCCGGCGTTGTTGACGGTAACCTCGACGACCTGGGTGCCGTTCCCAATCCACTTCTGCGTCGGCCGCACCGACTGCACTCCGATATCAACGCCGGGAGCGGCCCGCCACAAGGAGATCGAGAAGACGTGCAGCCTGCCCTCTGTCGCATTGTTCTTCGTCGGCAGGGAAATGGAACGCAGCGTCTTGCCGGGAGGCAGCGCGGTGGTACGCTCAAAGACGTGAGAAGTATTGAAGTCGACGCCGTCGGATGTGAAGCGGCTCGGGAAGACGATCTCGCCGCGGTTGATGGTCAGGAAGCTGAACCAGTTGAGCGTGCGCAGCTCGTACTCGTGCATGGTGTTGTCGGAGAAGGCGAAGGAGACGTTCCCGGTGACGCTGGCGCCTTCGACATCCCCTGCGACGAGGAACGAGGCCGAGAAGTAGGCGTCCTCTGGGACGGGGACGGACTGTCCGGCGCAGATGACGTTGTCCGGGTCCGTGGGTCCGGTGTAGCCCGGGAAGGTGTACACGATGCCCGTGTCCGTTGAGGTGAACTCGGGGCCGACGGAGGGCGCCGGGAAGGACTGATTCAGGGCATCAAAGGCCGCTTCGCCGGGTCGGGTACCGAAGGCCTTGTTGTTGAACAGGGAGGAGAGATCGAGGGGTACAGACTGGGACGGGCTCGAACCTGTGCCGATGGCGAGGCCGGCCGAAGCCAGAAGCGCGAGAGCCTTGCAGCCCGAATGCCTTCATCTTGGGCATCACCAATTGCTCTAACACTTTGGCACAGCTACGATAACCAAAGCCGAGACAGCTCTCCATTCTTAAGAACGTCGGCCCACGACTTCACGTCGGTGGGGAACCTGGTGATCAATCCCGTTTGTTCATGACCATTTCCCCTCTCTCGTCAGTTCATCCAACATGTCGACCCCGAATGGAACGGTAACATTCCCCAACGCGATTCCCACTATTCATGTCACCATGAATGCTGCTCGGCCTTGGGGTCGCTGGGCAGTGAGGGGCACCACTGATAAGACTGGTGGAAGTTGGAGATAGCTCGTATGGCCGGGACGTCATCGGGACAGGGGTGCCCGGTGGCTGGTATCAATCGAGAGCGACTCTCGAGGAATGTTATCGCCCTGCATGTCGTTGGCTAGACGCCGAAGTCGGCGTGTCTCTCAGTATCCAAAGAGATTGAACCTCACCCGACTCCCATGCCGTCACTCTCTTGAAAACTGTCAACAGTGTCTACGGTCAATGGCGCCCCCGATGAATAGGCTGCACCCTCCAGCATTGCGTCAGGGTCCCAGACAATTGACTCTGCTCTCCATGTCATTGCGAACTCTCCCGCCGGCGCTTCACGCTCGGGCTGGCTTGGGAGAACACACAGACAAAAGCCGACGTCAACACGGAGGGAACCGATCGAGCGCTCGATGCCAAGACTCCCCTGCTTGTTTCCCAAGATCTGCCATTGCCTCAGGTCGAGTCAAGACGGCGCTAGCAATGTCGGGTTGTTATAGAGTTTCTCAGCTGATGGTGGTGATGGACAGAGTCAAGTAGCCCGACCACACCACAACATCTGAAGAGGTTCCTCAGAAATTGACAGGAACCTCCCTCGGTTGTCTGCAAGTGCGGGAGCCGGCCTCGGTAGCGTTGATCTCTCTCATCGAGCAAAGTTGCATCGCTGGCATAGAGAATTACATGTATCTTCAAAACCAATAACGACACGACGATGACGACGATGACGATAGACGACAACAACGACGACAAGGGACGACAGTACAAATGGGAATGATAATGAGAAGCTTCATTTACACCCAATAGCATCAATCCTAGGGACTTAGGGACGCCTGGCCACGTACCTAGTTGTGGCTGGAAGGGTGTTAGATACTAAAGGAAGTGGTGATGAATAACATCTCCCATAACACATCTATTCGATTTGAGATATCTCTAGAAAACTCGGACAGACACCAGACCGTGCCATCTGTCAGTCTCGGTCTCGAATCTGCAGGGGCTTCTCCTTAGCGTGTTCTATCAATGTGGCGCGGACGTCGCAGAAGACGCCGTAGTACAGACGATGGATACTTGGACGAAAGAGCTAGTCTCGGAAACAAAAAGGACTCCCAAAACTGGTCCAAGAGTATTCGGTAAGTTCTTTCCGGCGCTTCGCGATGCTGACCCAGGTCGGCTCGACAGCCGCCAGCCGAGGAAGCATGAACTTTCTGTGGAGACGAAGAGTCGGAAGAGACTCCGAAATTTGCCTGGGAGATCTCGTCGCTGCTGAACGCGCTGTCGGCTCACCACTTCCTGTCATCTCGGAATTGATCGCCGACGGAGCACATCCCGGGATGGACGCTAAATGACGGTGATTGATATAGTTACTCACGGGACAGGCGCTCTAACCAGAGGGACGTCAGATGTTCACCACTAATGTTTCTTCTATGGAGGAATTTTAATCCCCTCAGAGTCGTCTTAAGCTTGCCCTGCAGGCGCCCGACCGGGGAGGGTTACTATGAGAAAAGAATACACATCGAATATTATTCGCCATGCTTTACCCAAAAGAAAAAAAAAATGATGTGAAAGAGAGAGTGTGACACGAAAAGACGGGACGCCTCCTCCTGCCATCCAGAGAAACCCTTAGAAATGCACGCCCAGGCGTCTTCTCACCGGGAACGACCTCCGCCTCTTGGTCGCGGCCTTCTGCTGCTCCTCGGACTTCTGCTGCTGCTGTCCGACGAAGTTGGTCATCATCTCCCACGTCGCCATCACGCCGCCGTTCCTTTTGTTCTCCGCCATGGCCATCAGGTCCGACATCTTCATCTCGAAGCCGAGCGCTCCCGTTGGGGGCACCGGTGCGGCTTCTTGTCTCCGAGCGGGGCGGCCGGGCTCGGCCTGGGGCGGCGCGTTAGGCGGGGGGTTAGGCTTGCCACCGGTGATGGCACCGCCGCCGGGGCCGGGCTGGTTTCCGGTGATGCCGCCTCCAGTAGGAGCGCCCTGAGGGTTGGGAGGCTGCTGGGGAGCTTGAGGAGGAGGGGGGGGAGCCTGAGGAGCCGGGGGCTGCTGAGGAGTCTGAGGCTGCTTGGGCTCGTTCGCGGGCGTAGCCGGAGCGGGCGGGGCCGGCTCAGGGGTAGCAGGACGGGGCTGCTGGGGCTCGGCGGCAGGAGGAGCCGGTTCAGGAGCGGCAGGAGGAGCCGGTTCAGGAGCGGCAGGAGCGGCAGGGCGGGGCTGCTGAGGCTCGGCGGCGGGGACGGCCGGCTGGGGAGTAGCAGGGCGAGGAGCAGCGGGACGGGGCTGCTGCTGCTGCTGGGGCTGTCCGCCGAGGCCGGGTTGGCCGGTCTGAGGCTGACCATTCTGGGGCTGGCCGGTAATACCACCGCCTTGCTGGGGAGCCGGAGGCTGAGGCTGGGTTCCAACGGGGGTGCCGCCGACCATCATAGTGATAATGAACTCGCCATCGATCTGGCTGACGGGGACCGCGATACGGGCGTTCTCCCTATCCAGAAGGACCTGAGCGTTGATCGGGCTGAAGGTCTGGGCCAGGAGAAGCTGCGTAGCCGCGGGAATGGTTGGGCTGCTGTTGGGGTTGTTGCCCTGAGGCGGGTTGTTGCCTTGGGGCGGATTATTGTTCGTGTTACCGCCGTTATTGTTTCCTCCGTTCTGGGGCGCCCCAGCAGCGGGAGCGGCGCCGCCGGCGGTTCCGGCGCCGTTGCCGGCACC
Source organism: Colletotrichum brevisporum (assembly GCA_030770045.1). Taxonomy (NCBI): domain Eukaryota; kingdom Fungi; phylum Ascomycota; class Sordariomycetes; order Glomerellales; family Glomerellaceae; genus Colletotrichum; species Colletotrichum brevisporum. Next base: position 7,277,578 of record JAUGSI010000001.1, on the reverse strand, counting down.
GTTGTTGGGGACTTGGCCCTCGGCGGTGCCGTTGTTGACCTCCTGACGCTTGGCACGAGGAGCCTGGAGACCGCCAGTGGCACCGCCAGGGTTCTGAAGAACGAGACGCTGGGCGATACCAAGAGTGATCGACGACTGGGGTGAGGCGCCCGCGCGCATGGCCATTGCCATGAGTCGGTCGACGTTGACTGTTTCATGTCCCGGTCAGTTGGTTCTGCTTCACCGGTGCAAGAGATAGATTAAGGTTTGCCTGGGACCAAGAGGGGCTCAACCTACGCGGCATCTGGACGACGGCAGTCATGCTGTTGAGGCTGGGAACAACGCCGGCCAGGTTGCTGGTGACGAGGTAACGGTAGTTGTCTGGGTAGAAGAGGTCTTAGTATGCATTCTTGCATGAAAGTATTGAGTCTTAAGTCAGTATCTAAGGAGTAAACTCACTGATGGACATGATGCCGTTGGTGACCATGTCGGTGCTGATGCCGTTCACGACGTCGGTCTTGATGCTCATCGGCTGGCTCGCCCTGATGGACATGCGGAACCCGTCCGTGAACTCAGCCTCTTGGATGCCAGATCCAGCGACGCTGACGGGCTGGCCGAAAGGAGTCAGGGAGACGCCGAGCTCGGACGACTGACGGCCGACGGCGACGTACTCGCCGTCGATCTGGTTGAGCTTGACCATGCGGACAGTGGCGTCAGTGATGTTGACGCTCTTGGCGCCCTCCATGATGATCCACGCTTGGCGGTCCCGGGAGAGCATGGCGACGAAGGTGTTGTCGGCCGTCACGCCGGCCTGCTGCAGCATGTTCTGGTCGATGGGCAGCTCGATCTGAGCGCCGACGAGGTCGGTAGCGCCATTCGTCTGGATGGTGAAGGAGTTGCGCGAGAGCTGAACGAACGGCTGTCCCGTCGAGCCGACGACGTGGCTCGCAGGGAGCGGATTGGGGTTCTGGTTGACGATGACCTGACGTTGCGTCTGCGAGAATGTCTCGATCTTGGAGTTGTCGGGGAACACGAGTCTGTTCAGTCGCATCTGGCTGGTGTGTCAGTGTGTGTGACGAGTCGGGGGGCCACATCATGACCATGATCATCCTCCATCGTGACCATGAGTCGCCGAGCCATGGGCCATGGACCATGAGTAGGAAGACATCGCAGGCATGAGATATCCCAAGGCAACGTGATGAAAGTTGAATGTGCTTACATCCCCATTGAGGTTAATGACTTGGTTGAACTGGGCAGTTTGATCTTGGGCAGAGACCGGATTGCTGAGCCTCAAGGCCACGAGCAGAAAAGAAAGTGAAAACTTCATGAGCGTCATTATGATTAGCGAGGGTCAACCACCGGGGCTGTTAGCGAAAAAGAGGCTAAAAGGAAAGAAAGGAAAAAAAGAGGAGAAGAGAGAAGAGGATGACAAGGGAAGGGAAGGAGAGACACCGTTACTAAACCCACGGGTCCTAGGGGGAAAGATGTTTGTATAGCGGCAAGACCAGCTCAAGGGATCATCAGCAATTCAGACGAAGGTCAAGTAAGCTTAATGCCTTTGGGCAACAAGGAGATGCGGCCACGACTTGGCCTATATGGCGAAGGACGGAGACAAACATGATGGAACCCGGGCAAAGGGGGTCATCGCACTGCCACATGGTATGGCGGCTCGCCGGCAACAGTCTCAAGAAGAAGCAGGTGGTCGGACGCCCAGAGAAAGCGCCCAGCCGAAGAGGAGCCAAGCCCTCCAATCGCATGACTTGACGGGAAAGAATCCTGCCGGAACCACTGCTGCAGACGCCGCTCCCAGCCTCTTCCGGCCGCACATTTGTTGATGCTGATGTGATGTGATGGGCCCCTCGCCGCCGAGAAAGAAGGTGTATGGGGGCATCGGGCTTAATCATCGGACCACGGCACATCCGACGGTGCGAAAGATGGGGCTCTCTCTCTTCTCTCTCACACATTGGGCCGAGGAAGAGGATGGTCAGCCAGAGAGATCCTCGTTCACGCGCTGAGGTAGTGGAGAACGGCAAGAAGAGACGGGGGAGGCGAAGCACAGTGAAGAGCAGCACATGAAGGGGCAAGAAGAGAAGGGCACGCAGCAATCCGACAGGGGGCACCTCGGTATCGCACCCAAGCGCGGCTGGTGTGAGGCGAGTTTCGTCGTTTCGAGACGGGTCGCGTGGGGTTTCATCAGACGAGGCCGGGCGGCACAGAGGCGATCGGGAGAGACTGTGAGGACTGGGAGGATCCAAACATGAGGATGCCCACAAGGTCGTATTGCTGGTTCCCCTTGCCACAGCCGAGGGCAGCGATAGACTGCAACATGCACGTAGATAGTGGGGAGGGCATCGCCGTGATAAACGGCGGATCCCAGATCGCCCGGACGTGCGTTTTGATCTTCTTCGCCAAGTCCAAGTGGAGAGGATTTTCGTTTCGTCCCGCGGCTGATTTGCGACTTGGGAGAAATGCTTGGCAAATGCTTGACCCTCAAGGCGGCTCTGCGTCTGTTGGACTGACTTCGTTCGTTTACTTTGTGCCTCTCGTCATCAATACCACCATTCTACTATAGCCCTTTATTCCCACGTCCATCTTCTTTTCGTTTCTCGCTTCCCCCTGTTTTCTTCCCCCGCTGTCGTCTCTGGCTTTGGCTTCCGAAACCCGGGGGCCTGTTTCCGGTCGCCATCGTCGTCCATCTTCATAGCATGAGTATGATAGCTCTTTTCTTACGTCTGGCTTGCCTGGGCAGGAGGTCTAAAGCGTTAGAGAAGAGGATTCCGTCCGTGCAGCATCTTGCTTTGTTACGTGTGGTGCTGATCACTCTTATGAGTGTGTTGCGTATGAACAAGGTTGATTAGAAGAAGACGGTCGTTTGGGGTGAGTTTGTTTCTGCGTAGCCACCCAACCTTCTATTTCGTTGCCAGCCTAGCAAACTCAGGTGCAACCGGCACGTTTACGCCTTGATATGACGACAGCGGTCCGACCACCCAGGGGCGGATTTGGCGACAGCACAGCGGGATTTGGAGGAGCGGTCTTCGAGTCCGTTTTGCCAGCCCTCCGAAAGACATGCGCCTGAAGAGGGGACGAGAAAGGATGCTGCTAGTTCGTCGAACAACATGAAGCATCCGTACTTTGGCAGGAGACAGATGACAGCCATCTTGTTTTCTCAACCACTTCTCGTCTAAGAGGAGGAAAAGGTGGTGTTGACTCAACTCTGTCCGGCCTGAACCTCACCAAGCGACCAATGAGTATCGACGCCGCTTCGTCTCAACGACCACCAACTGCCACTTGCGCCCTCCCGGTCAATACTTCCGACTTGGACTTGAACATGCAAGAGAGACGCGGGCTCTTCCTTGCTGACTCGATCGGAGTCTCGCCTGATTCAACCCCTGCTCTCTCACGTAATGCTGTGCTTGGTTTGGTTTGGTTTGCCCTTTAGCCCCCTCCTCTTCCCCTCCCAAGTCGCCTCAAGTCTGGTGTTCCCAGAGATCACACTGACCCCCCTCTTCTCGATGCGGCATCAACTTGGGTCTTTCCATTGGCCCTGAGAGGTCTTCATCGTCTTTTCTTAGAACCAAATTAGCTAAAAGCTTTTTCTTGGAGCTTTGGCGGCCTTCCCTGTCACCCGCGCCTTGGCGTTGCAACACTTTCTTCTTGGCCGCGACATCTCGTGTGCTTCGAACGCATCCATCACGACTCCCCAAGCGCGGAGATGCGCCTGATGTCTCTCTGCCCTAAGACCTGAGAACCCCCACCCATGACTCTCTCTCCCCCCTCCAGACCAGGTATCTCGTCCAAGAAACCGTTTCACTCCTCCACATCTTCAACCACCTCTTTCTGCTTGCGGACGTTCGATATAAGGCTCTTCCATCGTCCTGTTTGTCGACCACGTTTCCGGCCCGGTGAACTACTTCCGATCTCAGTCGCGCGTTTTATCCTCCGCTCAATCTCACCTAATCAACCTTTCTCTTTTTTTCATTTCCTGTGTCAGCGAATGGTCGGACGCCTTTGCAAGGCCCACCACTCCATCACTCTCCTTTAGAGCGGCCGCCCACATCTACCGCAAACATATCTATCATCTTATTACTATCTTTTCTTAACATCTTAGTCTGTGTGTTGTCTGCGCTTCTTGTTTCGACTTCACTCGAGCCAGTCTTCGGTATTCTCGACCACAAGTCCAACCTCCAACACCGCCATAATGCAGTCCTCAGTCATTCTCTTCTTCCTCGTCTCGTTCCTGTCCGCCTGTGTCTTCGCCTATCCGACTGCTAGCTCGGCGGAAGGCGGCACAGTGGGCAAGGCCACACAACTCGTCGCCCGCGGGGTCAGGCGCCTCGACGCGCGTGAGCCGCAGCAGGGCAACAACGGCAATGGACAGGCCGGAGCGAGCCAGGGCCAGAACAATACGGCCGGCGGGCGCAACGGCGTCAGCGACGCCCAGGTCATGAACGCCGTCATGTCGTGGATGCAGGACACCGGCAAGGTCACCAAGTTCCTCAACACCGCCACCTCTTTCACGGGCGCCGAGTTCACCAAGCAGGCCACCATCGCACTCAACGCCGAGATCGACGAGCTCAACCACAAGATGGTTCTCGACGCCGCCCTCAGCGGTATGGACATGGTCACCCAGGCGAACAACGTACTGGCCACCCAGGGCACCTTCCAGCAGGTAGTTGATACCCTGCAGTCCATGGTCACCAACGGTCCCGACACTGCACAGAAGGACGTCGACTCCATCAACAACAACCGCTGCGTCAATGTCCTGCCCAACATCGACATGTACTTCGCCGCCGCCGGCATGCCCCAGATCCAGGCTATTCGCCCTACTGGCTGCTTGGAGGTTGAGGGCGCCAACGTCACTCCTGCTGTTCCCCCTCCCGCCGGTGGCAACAACGGCGGCAACAACGGTGCCCCCGCTGCTCCTCAGGTCACGTCTCCCCCCAACAACAACGGCGGACAGAACCAGGGTAACAATAACAACCAAGGCAACAACAACAACCAGAGCAACAACAACAACAACCAGGGCAACAACCAAAATCAGGGTAACGACGGCAACAACCAGAACCAGGGCAACAACGGCAACGCCCAGACCCAGAACCAGGGCAATAGCAACAACAATGGCAACGCCAATGACAACACACAAAACCAGAACCAGGGTAACAACGGCAACAACCAAAACCAAGGTCAGGGCCAGAACAACAACAACAACATTGGCAAGGGCATTGGTAACAACAACAACGGCAACGGCAACAGCAATGGGCAGAACCAGAGCAACAACCAGAACAGTGGCTCTGGCAACCGTGGTTCCAACGGCGCTCGACACCAGAACGGCGGGGGCATTCAGCCTGCCCAGCTGGGATCGCCGAAGCCCGCGAACTAAGGCCGTTCAGCATCACCTGGCGCCCGGCGCGATACATCGGGATTCGCAGCGGGTTCTCTTTCCTGATCCTCATTTCTGGACATTTCTGGACGCACGGTTTTCTCTCGGCGTCCCATCGATCACAGCCACAGCGCCCTTTCAGACAACCTTTACGGTGGCGAGCTGGAACATCAGGCCGACACGTTCGTGGCGGGCCTGGGAAGAGGGGTTAGTTTGCTGCGGCGGTAGGGTGTTTTCTCTGTGAGTTGAGTTGAAGTGTCTCGTGTGTCTGCGTTTGGTGGCGTGGGGAGCAGGGAAGGGGGCCCTCTGGGCGAGGTGCGAATTGGTATTAGTTTCGAGGCGTCAGACACTGGCTGGAAAAGAAACTCTTATTCCCTGTAACATATCCATCCCTTTCTTCTTACAAAGCAGTAGAGCATGGGGTTAGCTTATTTTCTTCTTCTGTGTAGTGTAATGCTTGGTCAGAACACCACCACCACTTCCCTGTCGTTGATCTCGGGAGGGTGTTGTGGTGTCGTGGATACTTGTAGATAATTGGACAAGTCCCATTAATTGAGCTCCATGCCCGAAACTGATGGTCGACTATCTCTCTAGCCCCATCCTTGTGCGTTTGGAATATCATGAAACGAAACGTCGACTTCTTTTCCCCTTGCGGTCCAGGGGTCTTGCATGCTGCCCACAGGATCGGGGCACGCTTGGATCCCGCGGCCGCGCCCGACATACCATCTCGCAGATCGGGCCTTTTGTGCCCTCCGTCCGGTTGCGATTGGCCCCCTCGTCCCGCCATGGGAGGGTCGCCTTCCACGGTTTCGGGACGAGGTAAAGGGAACCATGTTCAACTCAGCATCCAGGGGCGGAGTAGAAAGCCTGGGAGGGCTGAATTCTCCGATGCCAGGCTCTCTCTCGTCTCGGCTCGTGTGGGATTGGACCTTTCGATTCTATGTCGGCTGACTGTCGTTCGTTCTGACGAGACACTTGTGACACTGGCACATTGCCAATTCAACTTATTGAACCGGTCTGCGAACGCCCAAACTGTGTCTGAACCAGCCCGAGCGCTCCTTCGCAATACTCACAATACTCGTAATGGAAGGTGCCATTCGGGATTTCTGCTAAGATCCGGTCTTTCAACCGATGCCCTGTCGAATCCGTTTCTGGTCACGTCGTATAAGGATGGTCGGTTCCGTTCTCATATCGCATTCTGAAGAAGAAATCTGAAGGGCTGTGTCAGTTCTTGGCCCCTCCAGTGAGACATGACACCGGCGGACGCATGACGAAGTCCTGACACTTAACGGCGAAGAATGTCGATTCGCGAACAGGCCCGGATTTGTTCCTTCTTTTGATGCTCAACCGCTTGAGGGTTGCGCAAAGTCTTGGCTCCAGTTTGAGCTCGACGGGGTCTACGATGAAGGCGGCGTTTCCTCCGACGCTCCTCGGAGGAATCTCTTCTTCGGCTCCGTGGGTCGCAATGTAGGATCCGCGGAGAGGTGGACCCTCGGGTCACTCGGGTGAGCCCCAGTTCTCTGACGACGATCATGTTGAGCGTTGTTTCGATGGCCTGCCGTGGTGTGATGGAGGCCAAGCGATTCGCGGATGTTACCCAGCGCAGTCGGTAAGCTTATACCACCTATTAATATGTTTATCGCTGATCATATTACTGAATGAACTCCAGGGCCGGCAATCCCCCGGATCAGCACCGATCAGTGTCCCCGCCGGGTCGGGGCTCGGCAATAGGTTTCATCTTGTCACGACTCAGCATATATCCGAGGGAAGCGTGACCCCAGCCTGGACGGCATGCATAGGGAGGGTAACGTCCCCAGATCCCGTGCGGCTGACTTCAATCCCGCGATGATTCAAACGCCGAGACCTGGGCGTCGCGCGTCGACTGACACCTCATCGCGAACATGATAAAGGTTCAACTTCAACGCATTGCTTTGTTTGGGAGGTCTTCAGGAGGATACGAAATTGAAACAGTTCTCGGGATCGACTCGGAATCGAATCATCGACTTTTGGATGGCCTTGACAAACCCCTGGCTTTCGTGTGCTCTTTGACGTTTGTCAGGATGACACGGAGGGCGCTGAGCAGAGGATAATGCCAAGCTAGCAACCGGATTTCACGTTTGATGATCTTTATTCTCCTCAGACTCGAGAGCAGAGGGTTGAGACAGCATTGAATCAGTTGCTTCATCCCACTGGTTTTTTCATGCCTCCGGTAAGCCATGGGGGTTCCAGAAGAAAAAGGGGTTCTTGATGGACATACCTAGCCTGCCTAGAAAGGGCTGGACCTTGGACTTCAGTGATAAAGCGGGCCTCTAGAAGCTAAGACATAAAACCCAACCTCTTCAACTACCACTTGAGCTAGAGTCGTCTAGCTTTTACTGAATCTCTTAGGTTCTTAATTAGCAAAACAACTTTCAGTACATGGAAGGTGGTGATGTATGAAAGGGAAGATGTTGGGGTGAGAGAAAGGTGATGAGAATCAGATTTGATCGCCTGAGCGATTGGCGTCCAGCCAGCTCGGTAGAGCAGTAACAACGTTTCCACTTCGTGCTGTCAACTTCGTTCATCTACCAACGGTAGCAAAAGAATCCCTAGAAAAGACAGCCGGACAGGAACGGAACAAAACCGTGTTGAGGCTACTGCCCGTTTGGAGTTCATAGTGCTCCCCGGACTGCCTCGCGCCACTGCCCGCAGTGAATCTTCACATCTCCGCCTCAGAGCTCACTGTCAGCCTGTACCCGAAATCCGAGACGCACTGGTTCCTGCAGACGAATCTAATGATGATGATAGCTGAAAGTCTCCGCGGGAAATACATAGCATCTACGAGAGAGCCCAGCGACAACGACAACAGAGCCCAGCGACGACAACGACAACAGAGCCCAGCGACAACAACGACAACAGAGCCCACTTCATTTCTTGATCTGCCACTCACGACGTCCATACCTCTTCACCGATGTCTAAACGGTAAGCCATGCCGTTGAACTTGACCGACTCAACGCCAGTGTATGCTCTCCGTCTTGCTTCGATGACAGAACTTCCAACCCCACAAACGGTGGCCACCCGACCGCGGGCCACTTTCAACGAGTCATCCGACTCGTTCATTCCGCCGTGAAAGATGTAGGTACCTTCTCAAGTCAGCAGAGTCATCACCAGCGCCGTGTTCCATTATACTTGCCTTCCGCCATAGCACCTACCCGGATTGTTTGTCCAGCCCGGCAGCTCTCCGGGTACCCATCAGAAATGAGGACCACAGCAACACAGAATTCCCTGTCTGGGCAAAGGTTGTACGTGCGGCTATTACTCGATCCTCCTGCAAGTGACCACACCAGATCGGCTATGTTTAGCCTGGTTTGGATCAAGGGAATGAGTGCCTGTGTCTCTGGGTCTCCAAACCGGCAATCGTATTCAACGGCTTGAGGCCCAGCAGTCGTCCAAATGAAGTCCATGCAAAGAAACCCCATGTAAGGGCAACCTGAGACCAAGGTTAACCGCGATGACTAGGCCGGTTGGGGTAATGCCGACGGGTTACCTTCGCTCCTCATCCCGTTCAACGTTGGCCGAAAGAACACCTCCTCGATCCGCTTGAGGCCCTCCGATGGGCATCTGATTGTGGGACATACGGAGCCCATTCCGCCAGTGTTTGGCCCTATGTCGGAGTCTAGAAGGCGTTTGTAATCTCGAAACGGCGGCAGCATTGTCAAGACCTTTCCGTCGGTGAGAGCTGCAACACTGAACTCCACCCCATCCAGATACTCTTCGATGATGACCGGGCCGATTTGAGCGAAAGATCCAAAATACCCATGCAGTACGATGGCGTCGAGCGCCATCAACCCTTGCTCTAGAGTTTCCACGATGAACACTCCCTTTCCGTAGGTCGTCCCCGATGCTTTGATAACGACTTTGTGTCCCACTTTAGCGAAGTGATCCGCCGTCCAGCTCTTCGCTTGAGCAAGATCTTCAAATGCCACGTAGTCGGCAGTGGGGACTCCGTGTCGGTTCATGAAGGATTTCGCAAACAGCTTGGACCCCTCAAGGCGAGCAGCGAGCTTCGTAGGACCGAAACAGCGAATGTTCGCTATGATCAGTTAATAATTGAATGACCCATAAAAGATCATCTAACAAAACCAGGGAACTTGCCTTCAAGAAAAATATCAACGACACCATTGACGAGATGGCTTTCTTGAGTCGGGACGACGAGATTGACGTTGTTTTTTTGAGCAAAAGACAGGATTTTCTCAAATTCGTCGTCGCGGAGCTCGATCGCAGCATTGCAGGTTTTGGCTACTCCGTGATGAGTTCCGGAATTGCCCGGCACCACAAAGATCGCATCCACGACTTCGGACTGACTGAAATGCCATGCCAAAGCATGTTCTCTGCCACCTGACCCAAGAAGAAGAATGCGAAGACTGGAAGAAGCCATATCGATGGCGATAGCTTCAGTACGAAGTCACAGAGAGACTGTTTCGAATTGGGAGTCGAGTTTGAACGGCAAAGAAAGAAAGAATCAAACATCATCTCTCCCTCATCACCACTTGAAAGGACGCGTTGGCAGCTGGTCTCGCCACGTTCACAGTTACTCAGTGCTACATTGTGGAAAGGGGTATCACTAACCTTGACTGCGGTGAGCCGCTTCGACAGTGTCGGCAAACATCCGCGGCATCATTTGCACCACTGACGTGGGCAGACCACCTCAATGGCGTTCGAAGTTCTGGAAATTTCAGTGGTTGTTCGACAGGACCGGTGAGTTCCAATCAAATTTCCGCCAAGATTGCGACAGTTCCGAAGATTCATGGCGGAGTTATGACTGCATGATGCATCGGTGAGCATCCAATGGCGTGCTGTGAATGGTTGCTTGCTGGTCACAGAAAGTATCGAGTTAATGATGTTTCATGCTTCCATAATACCGATGAATACTGCTCTTCTCAGATTTAGGATCTCTGAGAAAGAGTATCGAATCTGGCCTGTGCCAGATTGCCGCCAGTGAGAACTATACAGACTTTGACAATACGAGAAGATACCGAGCAATCAACAAGAGATTCCACTCCAGCTATCGCTGCTCCTATCCCAACGGCACCGCTTGGCTCAATTTTGTCACCGAAATGCCTTGCGTATAACCTTAGTGCCCCAACTGTCTGGCTTTCTTCCGACCAAAGAACACCCCGAAGTTTCTTATGCCCACAAATGACTTTCCAGTTTTGCTCTCCGACCGAGGTGGCGAGACCATCAGCTATTGTGGCGCAGTGTGTGTCTCTCAATAGTCTTTCCCCTCGTTTTAGGGACTCTCGGAGACGCGGACCTCCTCTAGCAGGCTCTGCCGCGAAGACTTGGGTGGGCGACTCAGCAAACCAAGCCAGAGAGCCAGTCAACAGGCTTCCACCACCACAGGGAGCAATCAGGATGTCGAGGTGTTGACCGGAAATGCCACGTATCTGCCGAGAGACTTCCGCAGCCACGGTTGCCTGGCCTATGGTTACGTCGGGATCGTTGGCAGGGGGGCACAAGAACTGCACCCGTTTGGTCCCGTTGTTTGTCTGCGAGCCGGCGACACACTTCCACGTCGTCACAGTCAACAACGGTGGTCTGTACTCCTTGAGACTTTAAGTATTGAATCTTCTCCGCGGAGGCTGATGATGACATGAAAACATGGAAGGGGATGGGAAACTTTCGAACAGAGGCCAGCATTCTTGATGCATATGCAAGCGCAAGTGCATGATTTCCTGGCACAAGCACAAGCACTTGTCAGACGTGGTAATCGAAGTCGGAGGCTTTTGTACACCCCTGTGCTATACGACACAAAACCCTTTCTCAGTTCACAGCTCGGCAATTGTAGCAGCTTGTACAAAGCTCCTCGGTATTTGAATGCGCCGGCTGTCTGGTGGTGGTTGCATTTGAGATATACATCGAAAGCGATCGCCATTGAGTTCTGAGATAGGACTTTGGACAGAAATGGAGCTCGTATACATGGTGTTCGAATGATGTGTGACGACAAGACTCGCTGAGCCTTAAGAATGTTCTCCGGCGTCAAAACGTCCATGACGAGAGCGCCATCCAGTGGCATTGGTGGTTTGGAGAGAAACAAGAAGTTTGCTGAGTCTAGGTCCGATATGCATCTATAAATAAGATCAAAAAGCATCGTGATTGCGGATGGCTCATGAGAAATGGTATGGCAGCAAGAAAGCTCGCGTAGTCTGCCACGTCACTGTGCATCAGAAGAAACACGAGTGTGGAAGGTAACAGTTGCACTTACCTGAAACATTCGGAACTGTCGTGACCTCCATATTGACACTAACGCGTGCTGTTAAACCGAGCACAAGAACGTCCCTTGTGGCGACCTTGAAGTTCCGACATGAGTATTCCATCGCGAGCATTTCATCATGAGGTCTTGCAAATAACGCACTTTTCTTTCGTTCAAGAACCTCCCCCACATCTTCGTTGTGCGCATAACTTTGCTCTGAAGCAGCTCTACCACAAGATGCCACCCCAGCAGTCAATGGATGATCGCAGGCTCAGAGTCCTCCTCATCGGGGGCGGGGGAAGGGAACACGCGTTTGCATGGTGCCTCAGCAAGTCTCCCTGCGTCGACAAGATCTTTTGCGCTCCGGGAAATGGGGGCACTGCCACGACTGGGCCAAAAGTTGAGAATTGCGACCCTCCTATTGCAGCGCTCGACTTCCCTGAGCTTGTCAAGTTCGCTAAGGCTCATCAGGTCAACTTCGTTATCCCTTGCTCCGATGCACCCTTGGTTGCTGGCATTGAAGGTTGGTTCCGTGCCGAGGGGATCACGGTCTTCGGACCATCGAAAGAAGCAGCTCGTCTGGAAGGATCGAAAGCTTGGGCCAAGGCCTTTATGACGCGGCACGAAATCCCAACAGCAACGTACCGAACGTTTGCTGAACCGGGAGAGGCGATTCAATACATCAAATCAGAAGTGGCTGGTTCAAGTGTTGTCAAAGCATCGGGTCTTGCAGCCGGCAAGGGTGTGATCATGGCTGCCACGCCCGCCGAGGCCATGACAGCCATTCAAGATATCATGGTACGTCGCGATTTTGGCGATGCTGGTGATGAAGTGGTCATCGAGGAAATGCTTGACGGGCATGAGATCAGCATCACTCTCATCACCGACGGTCGCTCCCTGAAGCTCTTTCCTGTCGGCCAGGACGCCCAAAGAGTCTATGATGGGAACTTGGGGCCGAACACTGGAGGCATGGGTGTATACGCACCAACGCCGCTGCTGGGTTCAGACCAGATCGAGGATATCACACGAATCATACTCAATCCGAAAATTGAAGGCATGAGAAGCGAAGGCAAGTGGTTTGGTCTAGTCATTCTCTCCGAGAGCCTTAATTTACACAGAGCCTCAGCTGACTGTGGTTCTGGGTCTCAGGGCATCCTTTCGTCGGCTTCATCTGCATTGGGCTGATGATGACGGCGGATGGTCCCAAGCTAATCGAATACAACGCTCGATTCGGCGACCCTGAAGCGCAGACCCTTCTTCCCATGCTCGAAGATGATTCGGATCTTGCCAAGGTCATGATATCATGCACAAAGCAGGAGCTTGACCACACCAACCTTTCTTTCAAGGACACATCGGCTGGGCGAGCCAATCACAGTTGGAGAATTACCTCATGGTTAGTGTCTGTTGACTTCCTAGGCTCCGGCCTCCCCACAGGGTGCATCATCTAGCTAACATCAGCATGTCACCTAGGAGTGTTGCTTTTCCATGCAGCAACGCATTTCGAAGGAGGGACCTTGAAAACTTCTGGAGGTCGAGTCCTCGCCGTCGTGGCTCTTGATGATTCACTACAGGATTCCATCTCTCGGGCGTACAAAGGGGTGGGAGCTATTCACTTTAATGGCAAACACTATCGTCAAGATATTGGGAAGTGGTAAGCCGGAAGTCCACGGTGTAAAGCCGCACTTGCCAACTAGGTAAGGTAGTCATGGGTCAGTCAAGTGTCGGTCGGCTGGGAGTCATAGAGTGATAGCTGCGAATTAGGCAAGAAGAAGCCACTTACCTAACTTTATGGACGGCACGCACCTGCCTTCACTCAAAGTGCAGAGTGACTGCCCTTTTAAAATTTTCGTGGCTTGATATCTAGCAGGTTATACTCACCTGATTGGCACGGGCCTTGGCCAATAGCAGCCAAGGAGTTTGGCGTGGCAGGCAGCCATCAATCTTTTCCCACAACCCTTTCTGTACTTTCTTCCTTTCTGTTTCCAAACTGCCCACCTACAGAAAATAGAACGACATTCATCGACCCGACCTCGCTCATTATGCCTCCTAACGATCGCATTCGAATTCTTCTGGTCGGCAAAGGCGGTCGTGAGCATGCGTTGTCATGGGTAAGCCCTACTGAACCTCTCCCCATTTATACCCTACCTCCCGGTCCCTGCCGACATTGCCTAGTAATAGCGTTGATCCGCGAATGTTAACGGACCTACAGAAACTAAGCCAGTCACCGTCGGTTGATCACGTCTTTGTCTTCCCAGGTAACGGAGGAACCGCGAAGGGCTTGGCCAACGTCTCCAACATCTCCCAACATGTCACGGATTACAAGGAACTGGTATCCGTGGCCCAGACGCTTGCCATCGACCTAGTGGTTGTCGGGCCCGACGATGCTGTGGTGGGCGGCATTGAGGGTTTTTTCAGGGACAGTAAGTACAAGCACACGTACTTCCATTGTCACACAGAATACCCCGCTCATGGAAGCTTGCCTAGGTGGAATCCCCTGCTTCGCACCTACCAAAGAGGCCGCGGAGATTGAGGGCTCCAAGGCTTACGCAAAGGATTTTATGGAAAAGTACGGTATACCGACTGCCGCATACAAGAACTTCGAAGACGTCCATCTTGCCAAGGCTTATGTCAAGACTGTGGACCACCGGGTGGTCATCAAGGCGAGCGGCCTGGCTGCAGGGAAGGGTGTCATTCTCCCTGTAAGCAAAGAAGAGGCGTGCCAAGCCCTGGATGATATAATGGTTAATGGGCTTTTCGCTTCCGCCGGGTCCTCCGTTGTCGTTGAGGAATACCTCGAGGGCGATGAAATCAGCCTTCTCACTTTCAGCGATGGTGAATCAACCTTGTCTCTACCACCAGGTCAAGACCACAAACGTATCTTCGAGAACAACACCGGTCCAAACACCGGCGGCATGGGCGTGTATGCGCCTGTCCCGTTTATTAATGCGCAGCAAATGGACGATATCGAGAAGTCAATCGTCCGACCGACATTTGCCGGCTTAAGAGCCGAAGGTAGGACTCACCTGTTGGTTTTGGCATCATTGCGCAATACTCGAGCTGGTCACTGACTAATTCGTAGGCCGTACGTTCAAGGGCATGCTTTTCACTGGCATTATGATGACCTCGAACGGGCCGAAGGTGCTCGAGTACAATGCTCGTTTCGGAGATCCTGAGACGCAAAGCTTGATGATGCTCCTCTCCCCAGATACCGATTTGGCAGACGTTCTTTTAGCATGCACACAGCAAAGGTTGGGCAACGTCAGCATGGTCCTTCGTCCGGGCTTTGCATGCAACGTCGTCGTGGCTGCTGGTGGGTACCCAAACAAATACTCTACAGGGGACACCATAGCACTAGGAGACATGTTGGATGAGGTACAGGTGTTTCATGCCGGCACTGAGCTCACAGAAGGAGTCTTGAAGACTGCTGGCGGAAGGGTTCTGTCCGTTGCATCGTACGGAGAAACACTGCAAGATGCTGTCGACAGGGTTTACCGTCGCATTGCGGTGATTGAATTTCAAGGCATGTACTTCCGTAAAGACATTGCGCGACGGTAAGTTGTTCCAATCCTTGCGGCTTCTGTCATCGAGTCAAGCTGATGATCTTCAGATGTCTTGAATAGTTGGGCGTGACTTGTTGCCGGTTCATCATCGTCTATTCGTATTAACTACAAGAAGTCTAGAAATCACTACCACTCCATGGGAGCGCATTTCTGCTTGCAAGGTAGTCCGTTGCAGCTAAGTTTATCAGGATGAAATGAAGATAAAGCTGTGTGCTCATTTGTAAACAGCATTGCGTTTTTTTCTGGACCGAAGGGACGAAGATAGAAGGGTCCGATTTAATCCTTCCACTGACCCGACTCACCGGAAACTGTTCCCACACGGAACAGCATAGTTCTGGCAGAGCTTGCCATCCTCGCCCTGAACCCAGACCTCCCTACCAATGCCCGCACTGGGAGCACCGGGGCAGTCCCTCCGGATCGTACTTCTCCTTGATGGCACGCAGACGTCCATATAGGGGTCTGTAGTTGAGGTAAGCGTTGGATGTGTTCCGAGGGTTGGGTGGCCTGCGTAGGTAGATATCGGAGCTGACTCCGGTGAAGGCACGTAACTTCCACTACCCAGCGCTTGGAGACGCCGAACACCCGCGTGACGAGATCACCTGCCTCCTGAGACTTAGCTTCATACAACACCAAGTATATAGATTGGTCGTTCCTACGCCCTGACTCGCCATACTTTTCACCTTGCATTGTTTAGTGACATTGCGTCTGAGCGACTAGGTCTATTAGTCCTTCGAAAATGACTCCAAGTCACAGCCCACTACAAGAATCTTCACGTTTTAAGTTTCAGAAACAGAAATCGAGGAAGTTCCGAACATGTTCATTGCCGTAATCTAGTACAAAGCATCCAATCGGAATAACGCGGGAGGGTTCAGCGTTGTTCTTCTCCGAAGGTCGGGTTCCCTAATTACATGACTCGGGAATAATTGCATTCTAAATTGAATCTAGGCTTCATCTTTGATTTCAATCTCCAGTTGAGCCTGTTGAGTAATCAGTATCCTTTGTCGTAAAACGCAATAAAACACGGAGGTCTCCAAGAACTAGCTTACATAACACCACCAGAAGATAATTTGAAAGGGTGGGTCAGGTGACTTGGCGACGATAGCTGACGCACTACAGAACTTCAGGAGATACATCTTACCCATCAAGTTCATCCGCATCGAACAGTAAACCTGCCTCAGAGTCAACAGCACGTGGATTGTGATATGAACGGCTTTCCCTGGGTGGTCGGTGTCTCTCCGGCCTCGGTCGTTCTCGAACAGTCGGCAGAGATGCTCGAGCCACCGGGGTCAGGTCCCGCCAGCGCCGTCGGCATATCCGGGTCGTTCTGCCGGTGAGTTTCTCGATCTTTCCGCGACTAAACATCGCCGACAACTGACTCGGAAGCAGGAGCTGAGCCATAAGTGTCCCGTCTGTGAGCTCTGGTCGTCTTGCTCACTCTTCTGTTAAGATGTCGCGCCGATGGATCAACGACCCATCAGAGATGTGTCTGTAGGCGTTCCCAACTACGCCAAACAACATGACACCACCATGATCTCACCACCGGTCGACTGGGAAATATCCGGAAATGCACTGGAGAGATCCTTGTTCCACCACGTGCGCCAGTGCACGATCTCAGGATTCGGAAACATCGCCCTGCTGGCGAAGCTATGGAGCAATTACATTATCCCGCTGGGGTATTACACCGATTCGGTGAGGCACGCGCTCATATCCCTTGGGGCTTCGCACCGGTTGTATCTCGGCGATTATCCCGATACACACCAGCCTGCGGACGTACAAGCGTATAACGAGATGGCGGCACGGGAGTACGCGAAAGCAACCCGCCACGCTGCAAGAGACTTGCAGAACCTCGACGAGACGACAATACGCACCTCGCTCGTCTGCTGCCTAGTCTTCGTCTGCTGCGACATCATGCAGGGGCGTTATGACAAGGCCGTCTTCCACCTCCGTAGCGGTTCCAAGATGTTGACGTCCCTGGCCAAGGCGGCGACGCGAACACAAACGACGACAACGACAACGAGGGAGAGATTGATGGCAGAAACAGTATCGAGGTACTTTGACCAGTTGTGTGACATCGCCGACATGTTCACCTGCATCGCCTTCGACACGGCGTTCCTGATGGAAGAGGATGGGTTCGTCTCCGACCTGTCGTTCTTCCTACGGACCAAGCCCGAAGCAGATCCATCTCAACCGTTCGCAACCGCGGCCGAGGCTCGCTACGACGGCCACCGGATGGAGAGAGCGTTTGGATCGGCATTAGGGTTCACGTTCCGCGGGAACTACAGACCCTCAATCTCGTGGAGCTCGTTCTTGAACGTCCCTGGACATGAAGAACTACCCCCGACGGAAGAAGACTACTTCGAGGAGTGGACGGAAGCCTGCCGCCTCTTCCGCCAGTGGAGCAGTCGGCTCGACCTGTACGTCAAGAACGTGAGGTCGGACCCGTCAGCCACGCGGTACGAGCTCTGGGAAGCCCAGTTGCTGTCGTTCATACAAAAGGATTGGACGGTCTACATTCAGAAATGCGAGAATGACCTCGAGATGCCGGGCGGCCAGGAAATCTTCAGGGAACTCTTGGAGGAAGCCGAGGCTCTCGTGCTGTCGGACGCGAGCATGCAGACGCCGACCTTCACGCTGGCGGCCGACGTGATCCCGCGCCTGGCCTTCATCGCCGCATTCGTGGGGGATGCCGGCCTGCAGAGACGGGCGATAGACTTGCTCTTCTCGATGAAGCGGAGGGAGGGGCTGTGGGACAGCCGCGAGATTGCGAGTATTCTGGAGTCGATCCTCCTTGCACGAGAGTGCAGTCTATGGGACAGAGAGTTCGAGAAGGTCCCCCTCCCTCAGCTGGCGGGGATGCTGGTATCGCTGAATATGTTTGGTGGAACGAGGTCGTTGCCTCTTGCTACGTTGATAAACCGGATCGATTCCCGGTGACGTTACTAGAAAGGCTCCTTAGTCGTGGGAACTGTTCTTGATAATACTTAATCTACTGTTACCTATCTGTATCGCAGGGTCTTTAAAGAAGCTTCTATCGATAGGACATGGCCGTTGTGACGGTTGCATTACCTCGTTAGAAGATCAGCCTGTTCCATCAACTAAATGGCTAGCGCGAACCAGACATCATGATCCCGAACATCGGAGCCAGAGCGACTATCGCGACCCCTGCTTATCTCTGCATTTCTCCCCGCACTTGGCTTCAGTCATTTCCCCATTGCACGATGCGGGCGATCCGACGTCGTGCGGACAGCCCCGCAGCGCAAGTGGGCAGATTCCTACCTCGACTAGGTAGGTCGCAGTTGTCATTGATACCAACCACGCAGGTTCGGCACTTGGTCCCCGATGGTCTCTTCACCCGGACCGGAAGTCACCCAACCGTTGATGAGTGAGCGCATGTCGCCTACGATGAGGGGTATGTAACGTCGCTATTTGGAGATGCCGTATGCCCCTCACCGAACGAGCTTCTTTGCCCTCAGTGACATCCGATAGTTGACTTGCCTGCTCTTGGATCTATCAATGGCGATCGTGATGTGGGAGCGGGCGATGGCCCACTCTCGTCAAATGCGGAAGCAACGATCCATTTGCTAATTTGAACCATGATCAAGACATGACTCTGGTCATAAAGCTTTAGCTCCCTCTTTCCTGTGTGGGTTTCCGGGGCGCCACGCTTCTCACAAGGCCGTGAAACCCGTTCATGATGATGGCAAGGAAACTTACAGGGGTGTTTGCGGCCCTAGCTGCGGTGGTCTCGGTCTCTCACGGTCAGGCCGTCCGGTTCAACAACCCAGAGGGAGTTGACATCTGGTGCGGGAAGGCTTACCGTCCAGAGTAAGTCTCTCTAGCCACTTGGAAGACACAAACCTCACCCCTCATGCTAGGAATTCGTCCTTCGACCCCGGCGGAGGGTTCCCCGAGCCGGCCATCTCCGACGTCCCCCTTGTCCGACTCAAAGTCCGTCCACGGCTGAGCATCTACCTCGAGACCGACGACTCCGCAAATCTCCTCATCGATGCCGCCATCTCGAACCAGGTCGGGACCCCGCTGCCGCCGGGGTACGGATCGAACGTATCCGCATCGACGTCGAAGCCATTGACGGTCGAGATTCTGTCCGGGGAAGTCGTCGTTGCCACAGAGAAGATCGACCTAGGCTCGCGGGACAACGAGGTATCTCTCGACTTGGGATCCTTCACTCCGCGCATGGAAGCCTACAACCTCACCGTCCGCACGACGTTGGACTCGTCGCACATCTACTCTGACTGGACCGACTTCTCGTACCTACCATACCCCGAAGACTACGGTAGTGTCGTGCGTCTTGACAACCTCTACGGCGGCCTCCTGGCGCAGCGAGGTCAAGACGCGCCGTGGGACCTCATCTTTGCATACACCTACTACAGTTGGTCGCGGTTCTCCTTCTCACAAACCCCTGGCTAACGTCTCTACAGCCCAGTGGACTCTGTACTGGAACTCCAGCGTCGACACGCTCAACGAGTTCGCCGCCATGGGATACAAGGTAATCCACATCGTGCCCACCGGCAGCCTCGGCGAGATCCCCTTCCCCTGGGACGAGTTCGAGCCCTACCTGCAGCGCGCCGACGAGCTGGGCCTCTGGCTCCGCTACGACGTTCTCTGGACGTGGCCCGACCTGAACAACATGGTCGACCAGGTCTCCCGGCTGCGCTCCCACCCGTCCATCCTGCTGTGGTACCAGAGCGACGAGGCCGACGGGAAGGCCAACCCGGCCAACTCGACGGGCATCGCGTACGAGCAGATCAGGGCGCTGGACCCCTACCACCCGGTCTCGCTGGCGCTCAACTGCGAGAACTTCCACTACGCCGAGTTCGCCGCGGGCGCGGACGTGGTCATGTCGGACGTGTACCCCGTCGCCGCCAACACGAGCTTCTTGACCGTCTACGGCACCGCGTGCAACGAGACGTACGGCTGCTGCGGGTGCGACAACTGCGGGGGCCGGTTCGAGGACATCTCGGACCGGCTGGACGAGTTCCACCGGCGGGACGAGGTGCTCGGGTGGCAGAAGACGCAGTGGTTCGCGCCGCAGGCGTTCGGGAACGAGACGTTCTGGGCGCGGTACCCGACGGCGGCGGAGGAGGTCGTCATGACGGCGCTGTCGGTAAACCACGGCGCCAAGGGGATCGTCATGTGGAACTACCCCGCGACGGACGAGCTCGAGGAGGTGACGCGACAGTTGGCGGGGGTGTTTGCCAACGACATTGCGGTCGGGTTTCTGCTCGGGACGAAGAGAACGCAGGACTTGTCGGTGGAGGGGGCGAAGAGGGTCGACGCGGCGGTGTGGGTGAGCGAGGATAAGGGGAAGGCTTTGGTCAGTGTCGTGAACCTGAACTACGACGATATTCAGGGCGAGATCAAGGTCGCGTTGCCGGAAGGAACTGAGATCGGGAGTGTCGTCGAGGTTCTCTGGGGAGAGGTCGCGTGGGAGTTTGGCGATGGAGGTTTGGTGGCCGTGGAGGGGTTGCTTGGCCTGCAGACTTCACTGTTTGTTGCCGAGCTGCTGTGATTGCGTACATCAAAGAAAGAAACCCAGGCTCTTTGGGCTTCGGGTCTCGTTCCATGGTTACGTCAGACTTGAGCGCTGTAGCTTCAGATTCTTGCACACGGCATCCATCAGAGATTGTTGTCGGAGTCGAAACAGAACGATTGCATCATCTCCGAGTTGACTACGAGCGGGAATCTTAGCGTTATGAAGCTACGAAACAATCTCTGAGGGCTCTGGACAAAGGGGCACCATCATTTCGCTGACCCGCATCAGATGTCTTTGCCGAGACCTATACGCGTATGCCGGCCGTATTCGCCGTACTCGGGCCCACCTTTCCGCGTACCGCTTCCGGGACCCGCATCGGGGGCAAGTTCCGGTACACCAAAGCCGCGGTTCGACCAACAGCAATCCTGCTCGCGGTACGGAGTACTATATGCCCACAGCCATGGCTCTGGGCGCCGTGGGCGGCAAGGCTCAAAGTGGCGTGGGTTCCGTGAAATGACCAGGGCGAAGCGCGCCGTCGCAGCGATCGTCCTGTCGCACGGGATCCCGCAGAAGCGTGGCCCGCTGAGCGAGATCTCTCGGTAATACTAGTACTGCCACATCCATCCTTAAACCCCACCTAGCGTAGACCTGAAAGTCCGCGTCGTTTCAATATACTTAAGGGGGACAGGGAAGCCAATCGACTCTGCAACTCATTGATCCATAGCCAAGCCAACAACGCCCAACATGCGCTTCGGGCTGTCCTTCACCAGCCTCGTCTGCGCCGGCAGCACGTACGCGCAGCATGCGAAGGAACAGGTTCCCCTAGGTGTTTTCCCCGAGACCTTCACGGTTGGCGACTCGGGAGCCTCCAGCCGGCAACCAGACGTGCCGCCGCCCCCTGAACCAGAACCGATCACCATCACAGAGCTGCCCCTGCCGCCCGTCACGCCGGACACGGGCGTGGGAGGTTGTACCGCAGATATCAACCCCCGGAGGACGGGTTGCATCGGACAGAACCCCAATCTCCAGTCTGGAGACTTCCTACCCGACGACCTCCACGTCGTCGCCACGGTCAATTTCACCGGCGCCCCGGCCGCGCCGGAGTCGGGCAGCATCTACAGCGGACAGCAGCTGATCATCGTCAAGGTCGACGGGACGACCTTCCCCAACGGCGACGCGTGGAAGTGCGTCACCTGCGGCGTTCCCGAGGAGAACCAGATCGGCCGGAAGGAGAAACTCGACTACCCCCAGATCTTCAACGACAACAAGCGCCTCCTCGCGGGGTCTCACATCATCGGGTGCGCCGCTGAGCTCCCCAGCGAGGAATGCACACCCGACAAAGTGCACATCTACCCCATCCGGTGGGACACGGCCGCCGACGGTTCCGGTCCGGGCGGTAGCATCCGAGAGCAGCGCATTCACCCGGACAACGAGCACCTCGGCTGGAGCTCCTTCATCGTGAGGTCCGGCAAGCTGGACCAGTATACGTACACGGGCAGGCTGGAGTTCAATCCGTCGCCGACGACGGGCGAGCCGCTCGCGCCGCGGTACGACTTGACGAACGTCAACGCGCTCTTTAGGGCCGACGGGCCACAGGCCATCGAAGTCGATCCCAAGGACAGCAGCTTAATCCGCATCAACCGAGATGCCATCCTTGCTGGCGAGCTTCGCGGGTTCAGTGGTAGCGGCAGAGAAGTTACGTATATCGGTTGGCCTGCCGAGTCGTCCAATATCGATGTTTTCGCCGCAGACTTTGCTACCGGCCAGGTCCGTCGGCTGACTGCGCATCCCGATTACGTCGATCCCGTGGACATCTCCCCCGACGACAAGTGGACTGTTGCTATGGACACGCGCGGTTCCGGCAGGCAAATGTTCATGGCCGGGTTGCGAGGCGTACCTCCCCTGACGGACCTCGTCAGCGCCAGCGCGACGTCTTCAACTAGGAACAATGGTCAACGTCGCTTCTTTCAGCCCTGGCTGATCGATAGCTTCGGCGACCGTGGGTCGTACTTCGGCCAGCAGCTGAATGCCGAGGGAAGCGGCATCCCGGGGAGCGGTGCCATCAACGACCCCGAGTGGAACGGACGCGCCGACCCCAAGTGGTCGAACGACGGAACGCGCATTGTCTATTACCAGGCCCTGACTACGGCTCCCGACTGCGGCGGGGAGAACCCTCTCCCGTGTTACCCGTCGACAGCAGAGGGTGGCCGCACCGAGCGGATGATGCTGGCGCATCTCACGAGCCGGAAGTCGATAGCACCGATAGCCATCGAGCCATTGCCCGACGTCATTCCCTGGGCGAGCCGGTTCAAACCCGGTGATGCGTTTCCAGTGAGGCCGCTCATGGCAACGGGCAACTTTAAGCTCAAGGGCAAGGCGAGCGGTTGGGCGAACGTCACCATCACGCCCAACAGCGACGGCTCCCTGCCAGAGACTGTCGAGGTAGAGGACCACGCCTTCTCCGACGACGGCCTCAACGTGCTGGTGGGAACGGAGAAGGTCTCGGCGACGAATCCGACGCCGACTCTGGAGCAGGTCGACTGGTATTCCGACCTGGTCCAGACCGGGCCTAATAACGGCACCAAGAAAACCAGCCCGGACGGCTTCCACCTCTCCATCGACATCATGAGGAACATCTTCGACGCCAACGGGACGCTGACGACCACGATCAACGGCAAGGAGTGGCACCAGCCGGCGAACGGCACGTGAGCAGGGGCTGGCTAGCAGGAGCAGGGGGTTTTCCGAGTTGTTTCATTGTTTTGGGACCAGTGGGTAGGACCGTGAGCGAGGTCCGTGATGTATCAAAATGATAAGAAAGCAGCGTTTCTCCATCCTTTCACTGTACCGTGACAGCGTCCGTGGGTTCGACTGCCATTGCCGAGGTACATGTTATGGGAAACAGCGTATGCGAGTCCGAACGCAGTTCAAGACGGCCGTATCCCATGGAGCTCCGACAGCTGTTCCGACAGCTGTCAGCGACTTGCTTGCCCGATTCCAATTCCACGCCGGATGAAAGAGGGAGCATTTGGGATGAAACACATCCAGACCTGAGGTGCCGTGGGTTCGACGTGTGTTGCGACGAGCTGTGTCTGGAGGTTGCCATCCGGTGATTCTTTAGCTGAATGCATGTCAGGCTGGCATATGTGGAATCATGAACCTTTCCACGAGGTCGTGCGGTTCATGGCATTGTTGTTGAAGGTGCCGTAACTTTGAATACGGTGATGTGTGAGGAATACTGTCCCTCGGTACCTGAATACCTTGGTGGGTAGGTACCTATCCGTACACCGGTGCGGGACCTCCGGAAAGGCGATGCCCGGACCACGATCCGCCGTCAGTGGAGCGCGGGCCATAGAAATATGGGTCTGTTGAGGCGCAATGTGAAAACTCCATCAGATTGCTTACATAATAATGAGCGCAGAACGCAGATTTCACCAACACTTCTGAGCGCGTCCGGCACGTGACTCCTGCAAGCTTGGCCCCTCGAGACGTGCGGTACCTCGAGAATGTATCTATCCGTCGCAGAACAATGTCTGCAGGAAGGGAAGGCCCTATCTCTGAGGTAGGTGTACGTTGTACCTACCTACCTTGCCCTTCCTACATTACAAAGGAGAATTTACCAAGGGGAATCGCGCTGCCGGCGCTCCAAGAATTGAAAGCTTTCAATTTGTCATCTTTCGCTCGATAACGTCAAACTTCATGCCTACCGACATGTTTGCTTCCAAATAAATCTCATTCCTATTTCCTGTATGGGCTCAATGCCAATTGGCCACTGCAGCCATAGTCTCCACCCTCGACGTCCGTCCCTCGAGTCCCGTCTGCGTCCTAACGACCGAAAAGCCGACGACAGCGACGGTCGCGCGCGATCCCAGTTCCTAGCCTATCGCTTGCTCGAGGCCCTTCGATAGAGCTGATACGGAGATGGCCAAGAAGAAGAACAAGCAGACGGCCTCCGATGAGCTTGAGGGCGAGGCGGCCACCCCGAGCGGAAGCGCATCGCAAACCTCTTCCAAGGGATCGCCCAAGCAGAAGAAGGCTGCGAGCACCGCCTCCGATGGTGTCCCTGCTCTCATCATATGTCGCAACAAGTCCGTACACCCTCCCCCTACCACGAATACCTATTCCTGGCAGTCCTGCTCCGCGGGCGCTTCTCGTGGCGGCGCAGGTTAGCAGAGCAGGCTAGCACGTCACTTCCAGAAGACATGGTTTAGCTGACAGATGTGAACAGACATTGGCGCTACATCTCCTCCTACCACGGTCCTTGGCTCCAGATGCCCATCGAGATCCTCGAGACGATTGCCAACATCAACTACAATGCTCCGCGACCTCGCCCGATCGACCCCGCCGTCTTCTTCGATCTCCTCAAGATCCGCCGACTAGTCGACGAAGCCACCCACCTCGCCGTGAGGGCAGCTACTGGCACCGCCTCTCCGACACTGTCGAATGTGCATGGCGGACTTAATGGGCATATGTCATCGTTGGGCTTTGGCGTGGGCGGGGGGCACGGCACGAAGCTGAGCAAGGAGCGCATATTCCGGATGAGGGAGCAAGCCAGCCAGAAGCTGTCGCGCGCCTTTCGTCTGGACGAGATCGCCTGCAGTGTTGCCACGATGCAAGGAGCATCGACTCTGGAAGAGATAGGCTCTTTGGTGTTGCAGCGCAACCGGGACGATCCCGACGCCAAATACGTACATTTCTTCCACGAGAAGATCCCTTCGAGGCAGCTAGCCGAGTGCACCAGCCTGCGTCCCTTGGACGAAATCATATCCGCCTGGCCGACCGAGGGTGAGCCCTTGCGGACCAGGGCCACGGTCAAGATATTCAAGGAGGACTTTGAAGGGGCTGCCCTCGACTTGACGCGTGCACTCCAGCTTCTCCGTCACCATCCGCCGGCGCACCAGACGCCCTCGTCTTCCCAAGAGCTCCAGCTGGCGACCGGGTCTCGAAGGAGCCAAGACGTGATCCTCACCGAGGAACAGCAGCCGAGCAGCTTGGAAACACAGCTGCTATTCCAGCGCGCCAGCGTGTACCTCACAATCGCGTGTCAACACGTCGTCGACGGACTCCCCGGCCCTCCTGCGAATGGAGCGCCGGCACGAGGCAACGGCGCGGGTCGGGACGCTGGCTCGGGGGAGGGCTCTTCTCCCGATCAAGCTCCGGAGCCTACGGCAGCAGAGAAGGAGGCAGCGCACCGCCGGTCAGAGGAACGCAAGGTGGTCAAGACGTATGCCAAAAAAGCCCTGCGGGACTACATGGCGTACTTGTCAAAGTTTGAATACACGCCTGACCTCCCCTTCAAGCTGGCTAGGGAGCTCACCGACAAGGTTAACCTCGCAGCACAAGGCATTCGTAATCCCCGGGTGCCCGACTCGGGGGCCACGCCGTCCTACAGCATCTACCCCCTGTCCGACTTGTTTGCTGCCGTGCCTCCGGCGGACATTCCGCCGTATCCTTCCCAAGAAGTCTCCCACCCCTACGGACCTGTGCAGTCGAACTACGAGTCGATTACCTACCATCCTCTACTCACCGACGCTCTGCATTCTCTGCTTCTCTGCCACTGCCTGGTTCAGACTTCCACGAAAGAGCTTCTCCGCCACGCGTACATGGTGTCTAGATTGGCCCGACTTGCTGATGGGTATCCGATGTTTCAAGCGAGCCGGTCCCCAGCGCGGGCCGATTGGATCGAGGTTCTTCGTCGGGGCGAAAACTGGATACAAATGTCGGCATCCTGGGAGCAGCTCTGTGCCCCCGCTCCTATCCCCCACGTCGACGGCTGGATGCCGCATCAGGGTAGAGCCCATCAGTCGTCGTCTAAGGGCGCGGCGCTGGCGGCGGCGGCAGCGGCCATTACTAGAGACGTCAACACGTTGCCAGACGTCGGCGAGAGCGAGGAGCATCGTAAGGAGAGAATCCGCCAACGGGCCATCATGGAGTCGCTCGACGACGATAGAGTTGTCGATGAGGCGAGCCTGCACGCCGCCGTCACCGCGCGCCAGAAGAGGGCCGAGGAAGACTACGAGTATCTCCAGTCGCTGAGGCAGGGCTCGGGCGGAAAGCCCGAGGCCGGGGCTCAAGGCCAGCCGTCGCCTTCCATGCGGAGGTGGAGCGTCGACGACGGACGCGAGTACCCAATCCTGACCGAGCGCGCGGCCGCCATCGCGCGGTGGATACTGGAAGCACCGCCGGTGAGCCTCGGGACGGCCAAGCGCAAGAAGAAGCCGGGTCCGAAGAAGGACAAGGGGAACGGCGATGCCAAAGGTGGTGTCGCCAGCCTGTAGGAGCGTCAGCCGCCGCCGCCTAGCGTTCCGCGAGCGTTTTTGGATTGCGTTCTTTTCACGTAGGACTATCCGTAGATACAAAGCGTGCTACAACACTAAAGTAGTTACAAGCGTTAGTCGAACACGTCAAATACAAGGCCAAGCTCCAAATCACCCAGAGAGCAATTCGTCCTCTTCTCGTCACTTCATGCTCAATGCCTGCCAGAAACGACTCGCCTCCCTGTCGTCCGGAGCTAGGCCACCCAGGCCATTGGTGCCGGAGACCGAGGATGCGCCGCGGTGCCATCCCGTCGGCAAGCTAGCTAGCTAATGGATTCGCATAATTTGACCGCCAGTCGATTCCCCTTGGCGAGCCTTTTTCTTTCCTTACTCTCTTATCAGCCCCGTTCTTCACTGCCGCGCGCCGCCCTCGTGCATATGTGAGGCAGTGGGTAACGTGTTGGCAGGCTGCATGCGTCCCCGTCAGCCGCAGCAATAGAGAAATCGCCCTGGACCCTATCCCTCATTCCTGTGGTTCTCGTTCGTTCTCGCCCTTCCTTCTCTCCAGTTTTCTTCACATCCTCCACAAGCCGTCGCCGCCACCACGGGCGCGTTGGGCCTTGGGCGTGTATGCATCCCTATTTCTATCTTTAAGGGTGGCGGCCCCATGTAGGTAGAAGCCGTTCCCGGGGGTCAAGGCAAGTCGGTGTCTGTTAGTTCTTCCATCAATCACGTCTCGTGTATCTGCGGACCCCATTCGCGTCCGCTTCCAACGGCTGTTTTAACCTTGACCGGTTAACGCGCCCTTGACGGGGTTCACCTGGGTGTTCGGGGACTCTCGATGGTACGATTTTCCTACCCCGTTTTGTTCCCTACTATGCTCCGCGTTGGGGTCCGGGGGAGATGATGCGGGGCAGGCGTGGGCCCTCTGCAGTGTGTTGGTGCTGTAAGGTGGAGGAATCTTGGGGATGAAATCTTTGGTGTTTTTATTTCTAATTTAGAGTCTGACTCCACGGTCACGAGATGGAAAGCCAGACGTAATGAAGATGATAGGTAGCATGTGTAGAGCTTCCGGGAGCGATCTGGAACCGGACTGCTGGGAATGCGGCGGCCTTGGGTGATCGTCCGCCAAGGCACTTGTCCGGCACCCTCTCTCTCTTTACGGCAGGCGGTTACGGGCAGCAACAGCCTTCGGAGAAGGACGAGGACGAGGGAGATGTTATGAGCGTGGCTTGGCGGCATCGGGTGGCTTGCAGTGCCAACGCGGGACGCGGCGGGAGGGCTGCTTCTTGGCCGGCCTCCTATGTTGTCATTGTCGACGGCACAGGACGGCATGTGCGACGTTGAGCTGGGTGATCCAAAGCTTAACTCGACTCTCCCATTCTCTCTGGTTTTGGTGATGTGAACGAAGCTCATGTCGGGCGGGATTCGAAGACGAGATGGTGCTGCGAGTCAAGATGGCAGACTAACCCAGGCGTCCCAGCATGGCCTGCAACAATGGGCTGACTGACCGGCTGGCCGTCCCCATTGCGAATCTTAGTAACGTGCGGGAATAATGGGGTCCCGGAGATAAACTTGCATCGTGTAGCCTACCGGGGTGAGGGGGGCTCTCCTCCCTTCCGCCGAGCAGTCTTCACATGCGTCTTCACATGCGACGACTCACCGAGTCTTTACGAAGTATCCGTAAAGTCCAGAGCGACTCGTCCAACCGCAACAATAGAGCCAAGGACGGTGTCGTCAGCCAGCGCAAACCTGAACCCTCGAGAGTCCAGAAAAGAACCAAATGAGAGGCGAGAGAAGGACGAGGGCGACGAGGGTGCTCTGTCTTGGCCCCACGGAGAGGCGTGGGCAGAGACGGGAATCGGCATCTACCATCGGAGGAGGGCGAACACCTGCAGCGCCAAGGGCCATCGCCATCGTTGTCATAACGCGTCGTCTATATCGCTTCTTTCTTTGCTTCTGTTTCCATCGTCTCTTGTCCGTTGTCTCCATGTCTTGTCAGTTTCTATGGTCTCCATCTGTCTGTCTGTTCTTTCTATTTCCGTCTCTATTCTTTCTCCGTCGCCAACTGTCTCCCTGAAAGCTACTATTAACCCGCACTGCTTCTCATTCTATCAAGGCCTTTTACAGGAAATGAAGAGAGATCAAGAAAAACAAGCGTTTGCCCAGAACAACCACCACGCGGTCTCGAAATCGGTCTAGTTTTCCGCGTGTAGTGGAGATGGTGGCCCAGGCGAAATTGCCATTGGTGGAACTCGGCATCTGGGGTTTCTCCGCCCACTCTGGCACCCCAGAAACGAAACAGGGATCCCGGAACTTTGGAAGGGTGAGGGGAACGGCGGGCGGCCACACGCGGCGCGGCGCCAAGAGATTTTCCTTCGTCCCTCGTCGTCGCCGCATCTCTTGGTGTTCGTCTTGTCCCGCTCGCCAACCGGCTCGAGGTGCCGTGCCTGGTCGGAAGGGGTGAGAGGGTGTGGAGATAGAAAACGAACAACGACAATTCCCCTGCCCCATGATGCCTTCACGCAAAACAGAAGACTGGTGAGCCAGCGCCTTCGGTCCGTTTGTCCCACTCCCACTCAGCAGAGAGAAACACCATAGAGAGACTCCACCTCCGCTCCCCCAGGGCAGCACTAATTCCCAAGGGGTGCTTTTGGCATGAAATTATGGGGAAGAGACGGCACAGGCTCGTCTCTCTCGCTATCTAGACCCGGGGAACGAGGCGGGGGAGTCACGGACGGAGAACCGGGGATGAGGAGGAGATTTGGGGGTGAGACTGGCCTTTTTGCGGGGGGCTTCCTGGCTTCTTTAGCTCGAGGAACAGTTCGTCCTGTTTGATGAAACCTTTTAAAGAGACCACCCTCTCTCACCTCTTCTCCTCGACCTCTTCTTTGTGAGAATCTCCAGAGTTGTCCAGCCCCCTTCTCTCTTTCCCTTCTCTCCCTTCTCCAAAAGGCCCTCCATCAACAAAGGCAAGAGTCAAGGCAACACAAAAGAGATCTTCCAAGATGGCGCCCACCGGCAAGAGGGTGTACAACTGGTACATCTCCCTGATGGCGGCCATGTGCATGGTGCTCTACGGGTACGACGCCTCCGTCTACAACTCGCTCCAGGGCTCCAAGAACTGGCTCGCCTGGGTCGATGTCGACCTCAAGAGGGACACGCAGCTCATCGGCCTCGTCAACACCGCCTACACCATCGGGGCCATCGTCGCCGGCTTCTTCCTGGGTGGTCCGATTGTAAGCCTCTCCCCTCCCTTCTTTGCTTTACATCTGGACATTCCGAGCTGACAACGCCTCCCTTCCCAGGCCGACTACCTCGGTCGCCGCTGGGGCATGGCCATCGGCTGCTTCGTCACCGTCATCGCGACCCTGATGCAGACCTTCACCCCGCACCACAAGATCGCCGTCTTCATCGCCGGCCGCGTCGTCATCGGTCTCGGCCAGGGTGTCGCCCTGACCGCCGGCCCCGTGTACATCGGCGAGGTGTCGCCTCCCCAGATCCGCGGTCACATCATGGCCTGCTGGCAGATGTTCTACAGCGTCGGCAGCTTCATCGCCTACTGGATCAACGTGAGTCTTCCCTCACTCCTCAACATCCGCATCCCCTTTCGGCCGTGCTGAAGTATGCTAACCAACTCCCAACAGTACGCCTGCTCCAAGCACCGCGACACCCTCGGCGAGTGGGACTGGCGCATCGTCGTCATCTTCCAGATGCTCGTCCCCATCATCATCATGGTCGCCCTGCCCTTCCAGCCCGAGAGCCCCCGCTGGCACGTCAAGAAGAACAACAACGTCGACGCCGCCCGCGCCGCCCTCCGCCGCATCCGCGACACGGAACAAGAGGTCGAGGAGGAGCTCCTCGCCATCCGCGAGGCCATCGAGTACGAAAAAGAAGCCATCAGCTCGGGATACTCGGCCCTCTGGAAGGACCCCTCCCTCCGCAAGCGCATGGGCCTCGCCGTCGTCCTCAACATCGGCCAGCAGCTCACGGGCCAGGGCACGCTCAACACCTACTCGACGGCCATCTACAAGAAGGTCTGGCCCTCGGCCGACACCATCAACCTCATCAACGCCCTCAACGCCACCATGGGCATCCTCTTCACCCTCAACGCCATGTGGACCGCCGACCGCTTCGGCCGCCGCTGGCTCTTCATGGTCGGCGCGGGCGGCATGGCGCTGTGCATGATGGTCGTGCCCATCGTCGGGCTCAAGACCCCGACCGCCGCCGACGGCACCAAGAGCGAGCCCGTCGGCATCGCCATCGTCTTCCTGCTCTTCCTCTTCACCTTCTTCTACAAGCCCACCTGGGGCGCCACCACGTGGATGTACACGTCCGAGATCTTCTCCATCAACGTGCGCGCGCAGGCCATCGGCGCCGCCTCGCAGTGCCAGAACGTCGCCAACACCGTCTTCCAGCAGTTCTTCCCCACGTTCCTGGCCAACGAGGGGCTCAAGTGCCTCTTCTTCTTCATGGGCATGAACGTCGTCCTCGGCGCCTTCGTCTACTTCTTCATCCCCGAGACCAAGCAGGTCTCGCTCGAGGAGGTCGACGTGCTCTTCGGCGGCGCCAACCACGTCGAGAAGGGAGGGCAGATCATGGGCGTCGGCGAGGCCGGCGAGCTCGGCTCCGGCTCCGACAAGGACGGCGCCCAGGTGCAGCAGACGGAGAGGAAGGAGGTTGTCTAGATGTGAGGCGTGTGCGATTAGTGTGTTTTGGAGCCTTTGTTAATGTCCAGGCAAGTCGTGTTGGCGACAAAGATAGCTTGGATCAATCTATACCCCTCTGGTGTTGACTCAAGTTTGACCACAAGTTGCTCGTGCTTGACCATATTTCTCGGGACGGGTGCATGAAATGTGATTTTGAGCTGTTGAAAACCATGCAGAAAGGCGATGCTAATGGAGTCAGAGAAGAAGACTGACGATGGGGACGAACGATAGGGATAAAGACAGAGGACGGCGACCGCGCCGGAGGCCGGTCCGGGGCGGGGCACATGCCGGGGCCGGTACTGGGTCGGGGATGGTGTGGGGTGGAAACGTGACTCCGGAGATGGAGAAAAGAACGCTGAGAAAGGGGCCTGGGACGAAGATGCTCAGTAGGCTCGGAGTAGTGGTCATAAGACTGCGCGGGTGGTACGAGGAGCAAGTGACACATTCGAAATCTTTGAAGTAACTCGTTTCGAGCCAGAGAATCAGCCTGTCCACCAGTCACCAAGCACGACAAGGTGCAGATAGAACTCTTGGGGTCATATTTAGATACCGCTTCACTCAAAGAGTTAGGAATACAGGGTCTCGCTATATCATATCAACCAAGCCGCCTAAGCACGCACACGCAGGCTCACCTGGGCGGGACACCGTGGCCCCCCGGCGGACCACCCTGCATTACTTGGCCTCCGTCTCCAACCCATCTGTACTGCTGCATGTGTTGGCCGTGCTGTTGTGGCATTGATTGCCCATGTTGCTGCATCATCGGGTGGCCCTGCTGTGGCATCATTTGCGGGCCAGGTTGTTGCATCATCTGATGGCCAGACGGTTGCATCATCTGGTGACCAGGCTGTGGCATCATCGGATGACCAGGCTGTTGCATCATTTGCGGTCCCGGCTGCTGCATCATGCCGGGCATCATCTGCGGAGCGGACATGAGTGCCTGAGGATGGGGATGGGGCGGGTAAGGTTGATGCTGGGGGTGCTGCTGTGGCGGAGAAGGCCCGGGAGGCATCTGGGGTTGATGATGTTGTTGCTGGTGCTGGTGCTGCTGTTGCTGATGCTGCTGTTGCTGTTGTTGTTGCTGATGTTGCAGGTGTTGTTGATGTTGCTGCTGCTGCTGCTGATACTGCTGTTGCTGTTGGTGCTGCTGGTGTTGTTGTTGTTGCTGCTGCTGCTGCTGAGGCTGCTGGGGCTGTTGAGATTGTTGTGGCTGTTGGTCCCTCATCTGACGTCGAACTTGAAGCCAAGAGAACAGCTCCGACGATATCGTCTCGAAACTCGACTTCAACGACGACGCGATCGTCCATCTATCAGAGAACTTATCAAGGGTCTCAACAACCTGCCGCAGACTTCGCATACTCCTATCCAGACTGTCGTCTCCTCCGATGGGGCGATGCGGCAAAGGGGGAGGCGGCGCAGTTCCCGGACGGGTGATTGGTGGGATGATGCGCTGTTCCGAGATGAGAAGCTCGCGGGCCGCGTTGAAAACCGTGAAGAACTGCATAGCAATAAAGTACAGCTTGAGGGCATCCAGTGAGGTGTACAACGCCGGGGTGGTCGGGCCATGCGCTACGCCATGCAAAGTATTGATGTATACGATGGCATGCTCGAAGATGAGTTTCCGGGCATAGTCGGTCAGATGTGGCGAGCGATCGCTAGGAACCAGGCAGTAAATGTAGCTGTACCTCAGTTCCAGCTCGAAAAGCTCTCGTATGCCCGGGGCAAGGTTGTCGGGCAGGTTCTCGTGCCATTCACGCATCTCCAGACACATCTGCCAGATGAACGATGAAGCGTCGGGGTGGGGAGTCGAGTCTGGTTGAAATAGCGACTGGTACCATTCTGATTGGGTTCGGCGTAGCTGAAACAGGAGCAAAGCGGGATCTGCCGACTGAGGGCCGGTGATGGGACCAGAAGACGACGAGCCTGGGCTGGGGTATTCGACATTGACGGAATCGTCGGTGAAGGAAAAAGCTCGGGTTTGAACCATGCTGATAGTTCTGTGGAAAGTCAGTACGTCGCTTCAACTACCACTTGGGACA
Source organism: Colletotrichum brevisporum (assembly GCA_030770045.1). Lineage (NCBI taxonomy): Eukaryota > Fungi > Ascomycota > Sordariomycetes > Glomerellales > Glomerellaceae > Colletotrichum > Colletotrichum brevisporum. The sequence goes on along the minus strand of JAUGSI010000001.1, from coordinate 7,243,934 downwards.
TGAGCCCGTACCTGTCAAGCGCATAGACGCAGTAGAACATCCTCCTTCTGAGATCGAGGGCGGCCTTGTCCGGTACTTGAAGCAGCGGAGGGTCTTGGTGGAAGCCCAAGTCGACCACTGCCCTGCTTGCAAAGCCGATGAGGTACCAGCTGTCAAAGTGGGCCGGATCAAGCATTGAATACTGGGTGAAGAGGATGAGAGACTGTATTTGTGTAGGGTAGCCGGGCATCAGCGCCTTGTCGGCAAAGGGCAACGCGCGGGCGACGAAGTCGAGGCCGCGACGATAGTACTCATCCTCTCTGTTTCTGCTCTGGGCAGTGTATCCGATGGCGAGAACCATGTACAAGAGCCAGTAGTCAGCCTCTTTGAGGCGCTCCTTGATCCTCTCGTCCGGCTGATAGACATCGTCGAGGACTGTGAGCAGGTGAGTCTCGGAGAAGCAGGGGAGAAGGGCGAATATGTTGGCAGTGTAGTACTGGATCGTGGCCAAGGCCTCAGCTCTTGTCGGGAAGCTGTCCTCGGTTGGGTCCGGAACCTCTTCCATGGTTGCAGCAGCCAGCACTAAGCGAGCAAACGTCATGTTGCTCATGGAAGGCTCGAAATCGCGAGTGGTGGCGTTGACGGTACTGTTCAATGTTAGACCGGAGCGGGCGACCAACGAGAGGGGTTGACTCACAGGAAACCAAAGTCGGACACGAGAGCGTTGATATCCGAGTCTTCCCTCTTACGTGCAGCCTTGCGGTGGATGGCTGCCCTGATGTTTGCCAGCGAGTCCTTGCGATCAGGCGGGGCCGCCGCCGCCTCGTCGATATCGTGGAGGTTAACCGACGCCTTGCGCGAGCGGGCGAAGGTCAGCCGTTTCTCGAGCTTCTCGATTCGAAGCTCCAGGGCGGCGACATAGCTAGATAGTCATCAGTCCTCCGTTCACGATGGTGGTTTCAAGAAGATGACCAACCTGCGCTCCTTGCCTCTTGCAAACTGGTCATTAGCACTAGAGCATTCGTTTTCCCGGCCGGCCTTCTCGCAAGCAGTGCAAGCAGGCAGTTTTCCATCACACTAAGGTGGCAAGGGCATGAATCAGCCTGGGCTCCGATAAGATAGGTGGCAAGGCTGAACAGCCACCCCGGGAACTTCATACCTTTACTTTGGCAGATCGACCTATGTGGCACGATTAGTCTCACACGAGATAGAAGCAGTGAGTCGGGGGCATGGCGACAACTCACATCGCGAACAGGCCGAAACGGGCCGCGATACCCGAAGCAAGGGATTGTCTGAGAAGCTTGACCGCGGCATGTTGGGCAGCGGTATGCGACGGAGAGCGAGGTGCCGCGCCTCCGGGCCGCGCTACTCGGCTGGTGTGGTGTTGAGAGCTGAGGGCGGAACGATGAGTGAGATTGGCAGAGGCGAGGAGGCTCTTCTAGCCTTTGTGCTGCAGAAAGCGGACGGGAGTACCGCTGGGCCGTGTCGAGTAAAGCTATGAGGAGCCGCTCGGGCGTTCAACGGTGTGCGATAAGGTAAGCTCTAGAGCGTCCAGGGGGCGGATGAGGATGTACTGATGAGGATGGAGGTCCGAGTCGTTGTCGGACTTTGGGAGCTCTGAGTCTGGAGCTCTGGGCAAGGCTGCGGCGCTAAGATGATGGCGAGAGGGCCAGACTAAGCGCTGGATCGCGTATAGCAGGCACCGGCGCTAGACCTGTACCTAGGTAGATTTGGTACCTAAGAAGCCGCGTGGGGGGAGCGTCGCAATGAGATATCGTTCGCGAGGCGGCTAAAAGTTTGCGGGTGTCGGAGTCGAGCAAAGGGTGAACAGGTTATCTGCAGTGCACAGGTTGCGTCGGCGTAGCGGACGAAGCACGAAGCACGAAGCAGAGGCGGACCGACAAGCAGAAAGTTGCAGGGGTGTCCAACGAAAGCAGCGCGCGAGTCGTACAGTCAGGCCTTGTCCTTGGTCTTGCTACCCAGTGCGTGAGGGCAAGTCGATACTTGTTCGCTCGATCGCGGTATCGTAGGTAGTGAGGTCAGGTAGGAAGGTTAGGTAGATAGATGCCTAGGTAGGTAGGTAGGCCGGAGTCATCAGGGCTCCTAACACCGGAGGCTCAAGTTGCAGCCAACGTCTGGGGGGGGAATCAGCGGCACAGTCGAGACGAGACGGAGACGGAGACGGAGACGGGCGCGGGACAGTGTCAAGCCTCTGTTACCCCGCCTGCGATCCTTTCCCTGCAAGATATGCCTTACGTAAGGCACCAGAGGACGCTGCGATGATGTCTCCATGTATTCAATCCATCCTGGGGACCTTGGGAGGTGTACAGGGTGATGACAGTTCAACTGACCATTGGGGGGGGTTACCTGACCTGACCTACCCGTTTAGGGAAGGTGCGAAAAAAAAGAGGTAGGGGTAGGGAATTGATTAATTGGTTGAAAAATTGTGTGTGGGTCTAGGTGACTAGATTTTTAATTAGCTATATATAAGTAACTAATTATACACCTAGGCCTACTTTTACTAATTAAGTACTTTAACTTACTAAAGTATAAATTCTTTTTTTTTAACTTTACTTTTATTTTGTATTTCTTTTATAACCTTAATAGTTTATAGTTCTTTTAAAGTACTTTTAGAGTTAGTAATATTAGTACTATAACTAAACTTAAAAACTTTATAAGTATTTTTTAAAAATACTCTTAAAGTACTTTAAAACTAATTTTAAAATAAGTAGTATATATTAAGTATAAGTTAGGTTAATTTAACTCTAAAAGTAATTAAGTTAATAAAAATAACTAACTTTAGTATTTTACTAACTTTTTTATTTAAAAAACTAATACTATAAGTTTATAAGCCTTTTTAAAGCTTTTTTAAAGTACTTTTAAAACTATTTTAACTTTTTTTTTAAAAAATAAAATAAAACTACTACTATTACTTTAAGTAAAGTCTACTATTATTACTCTTAAAATAAAAGCACTATTACTTATAATAAAATTAGTTTATAATCCTTTTTAAACTACTTTAAAATTACTTTTAATATACTTTTAAAAAAAGAACCTTATTTATAACTAAGTTTAACTTTTTATACTATACTTATAAGTATAGTAACTATAGTAATAGAACTTTATTTATAGTTAAAAACTATAAAACTAGTTTTATTAAAGTAACTAAGACTAAAGTAGTAATTAGTAAGTACTTTAGAACTACTTTTAAAGCAATTTAGAACTAATTTTTAAAGAATTCTATAAATACTTTTTTACTTTTTAAATTAAGAGTAAGGCTTTTATAAAGATTATTACTTTTAAAAAGTAAAAATAAGTAGCTACTTTTACTAAATAAAGCTTTTTACTAAAGTTAAAAAGGGAAATAAAAGTATAAGTTTATAACTACTTTTAAAGTATTTTTAAAGTCCTTTTAAAGTCTTTTTAAATTAATATTATTTAAATACTTATTTTAATTAATTACCCTTTTATTTATAATAAAATTAATTACTATAATAATTATAAAAAAGTTAATACTAATAAATATAAGTTTCTTAACTACTTTAAAAGTACTTTAGTATTAATTTTAAAAAGGCCTTTTTAAGAAGTATAAAGCTAGTTATTTAGTTTAGAATTACTTTAAAATTAATTTTAAAATTAAGAATACTACTAAGGATAAAGAGAAAGAAGTTAAAGAATAAGTTTTAAAATAATTTTTAAAGTACTTTTAAATTAATTTAGAATAATTAGTTTTTTTTTAAGTATTTAAAGAAATACTTTATTAAACTACTATAAAGGTAGTAAGTAGTAAATATATCTATAGCTTAACTTAATTTTTAAAGCAATTCTAGACTACTTTAAAAGTATTTTATAAGTTTTAAAAGTTAAAGTACTATTTATATAAATTATAATTTTATTTTATTTATATATAAATTATATTAATATTTAAAGTAAATAATAAAATAAATACATATTTAATTATAATATATACTAATAAATTATAATACTATATAATATTAAAAAGTTTATAATATATTAAATTCTGATTTTAATTAGTATAATTATTTAATATATAGTTAAAATTATAAATATTATATATTTATATTATAAAGAATTTATATTTTTTTAAGTAGTGTTTTGTATAAATATTTCTATAAGTTAATTTAAAAAGAATATATTATAGCTATATATTATTAAGTAGTATAATAAATAAAAGTATTTAATAGAGTGTATTTAGTAGGTTTGACCCCTTTTAGCTCTACTAAGTAGTTTTAAGTAGAGCTTAGCAGGGCGTACGTACTTTAACGCTTCTACTTACCTACTCTTCTAGCAATAATAACAATACCATTACCAATAGGCGGCGCTAAATAGTGCAACTAATATATTAAAACAAACCTTTACTTATATAAACCTTTAGCTAGATTATACTATAGGTACTGTAATATACTGTAGGGCCTGATAAGCCCTGGTGGTGTTTACGATTAAAGAAAAAGGTACTATAAATAAGGCCTTTATTAATTCCTCCCGTCTTCTATATTTATATCTAAAAATCTAATAAAATAACAAAAACTACTATAAATATAAAAGTCTCTTAACTATAGAATACTAAATACTATAACTTAGTCTTTATAGTTAAAAATAATATTAAGTAACTTAGTAATATAACTATATAGCTTAGTATTAATACTATTAATATATAGTATAGCTAACTAACCTAACCCTTAAGTATAAAGATTTAAATTACTATTTTTAGTTTTTACTTTTTTTAAACTAATAATAATAGGGACTAAATAAAAAATATTAAACTAAACTTATTAATTAATTTAATACTAAATTAAATTTTAAACTTACTATTTTTAAAAAACAACTAATACTACTTTAAGTAAGTAATAGAGGCGGTAATAATAACTATAGATCCCCTAGAATTAAAAACCTAATATATTTAATAAAGCCTAGATATTAAAACGTTTACTAATAAGTATAGGGAAACGTAGTCCGATTAGGTTAACTAGCTGTAGCGCGGTTAATAACGGCGCGTTAGTTGTAAAGGGATTTGATAGTTAAGTAAAGGGACAGTTTAGTTTAGATTAGATTTAATAGGTTTAGAGGAATAGTTTAAAAAGGCATTAGTAGTTTTAGTAGTGTTAATAGTATAATTAGTAGTTTATAAAATTAATTAAAAACACCTATTACTTTAAATCTATAAAAACTATATTATAGTAAGTAAATTCGAGTGCTATGATAAAAAAGATTAATAAAGTAGGTGGCTGGACGGTTTCCTAGAGTACGTGGCCCGTGGGTTATTAGTTACTCTAGAGGGAGTATTATTAAATTACGTGGCTTAGAGCCACTAGCACACTATAATATATAGGCGGATTTTGGCGTTTAAGGTGGCTAATAGCCACTCTAGAGTAACGTTTCGCCAGCTCTAAAGGCCGTAGTTATATTTAGGGAATTTAAAGGCCTATAGTACTATTAAAGTAAAAAACGTATTAATAGCCCTTAAAGTATAGCTTTATATATATATAAATATACGTAAAATCTAATAATTAAAAGTCTTATTCTACTACTCCCTTTACTATATATAATTAATTATTTTTAAACTACTTTATTAAACATAAAGATTACTATAAACGTCTTTATAACCCTTTAAAAAACTATCTTTAATAGCCTAGTTACTTAATACCTATAGCTTTATAACTTTTAAGTACTTATAAATACCCTTAATACATAAGAAGTACTTAACCTAACTTTTATAAATCTAAAGCTCTTTATTAGTAATACTCTACCCTAAAAGCTACGCTTTAGTAACTACCTAAAGTCCGTTATTTATTATAGCCCTAAGTTAAAAGCTTTTTACTTTTAAATTATAGAATTTAGAGTAAATAAGCTTACTATAAACCCTTTTTTTTAAGTACCTTTAAAAGAGAACCTCCCACTCCTATTTAAAGTAGTAAACTACTACTACACTAAAATAATAATTAACTTTTTTAAAAAAGCCCTTAAGTACTATATTAACTCTTTATTTCTATACTATACTATAAAAGTAATATACTAAGAATAAAAAAAAGCTAAAAATACTATTATTCTTTAAATATAAAGTACTATTATTAAAAAACTTAGAATTTAGTACTACTTAAGTGCTTTAAGGCTAGTAGTTTAGATTTAAAACTTTTATAAACGCTTTAAACTTATAAAAAGTATATACTATTAGTACGTTAATTAGTTATATATTAACTATTTTACTGCGCTTTATAATAAGTAGTTTATAATAAAAGCTACTATAGTAAAATAGTTTATAATATAGGTTAATAATATATATAAGGGCTGTACTATTAGACTTAAAGTAACTTATAAAGGAGACCTATAAATTTATAAGCTACTTTGCTTCTTTAATTACTTATTATTTTAATTTTAGATTAAGAATTATTATATAATAATAAGTAATAGTTAGGATAATTATAGTTTTAATAAAGCTATTACTAAAATAACTACTATAATTAAATAAATACTAGAGTTTATAAAATATAAAAGAAGTACATAAAGTGCCTTTATTATTAATAAAGTAGCTCTTTATAACTCTTTTAAGTACTTTAGTAGTTATAAATATAATAATACTAACTTAAAGAGATTATAAAGTAAAGTTTTATTAGTATCTTTTACTCCTTTTACTCTTTTAGCCCCTTTTTACTTAGTATACTTTATATACTACTACTTTAAAAATTACTTTTATACTTTCTTAAAGCGCATATATAACAAGTAAAAACTACTTAACTACTACTATAAAAGAGCTAAAAAGAACTTTATAAATAATAAATAACTAATTTAGTATATTAAAAAGATTTAAAGCTAATAACTATATAATTACTATATAAAGAGTATTAAGTATTTACTTATAGTATTTTAAGCTACTTAATATAAGGGCTCGTTACTATATCCCCTTAAGAACTTCTACTTCTTTAACTTTAGTACATTTATTTATATTTTTAAAAATAAACAATAGTTTAGTAACTTTTAAGTAGTTAGTATAAGTAATTACCTATAGGCTAGCTTTAAGCCTTTTATAATTAAAAGATATAGAAATGTAAGTATATATATTACGTTAGTTAATAGTAAATAATTTAACTTATATTTATATAACATTACGTTATATATATCTATAGTAACTAACCTTGTTTTTTATAACTAGCTTTATAAGTATAGGTACTAGTAGGATAAGTGCCCTAAGTAGTACTTTATACTATATAAATTTAATTATTCCTTTTTTAACTTTATTAAAACTATATATAGTTAAAGAGTATTAGAGTATAATAAGTTTTTTAATAAAGTACTTATATATAAAGACTTTATATAGACTATTTAGTATATATATACTCTGTACTATTAAATAAAGTACTTTTAATAAAAATAAAGATTTTTAAAAGGTTTTAAGGAAATATAGTACTAGTAGTTTAGCTACCCTGGCCCTAAACTACTCTAGTGCTTTTTCTTATTAGCCTATAGTATTTAAATCTCTATTACCCCTAGAACGGCGCTTAGTAATACCCTTTTAAGCTATAATACTTATAGTATTAGTAAAATAAGATAAATTATTAACTATAAGTTATAGGAGAGTAACGCGTATATCTATTTTAGTAAGTATATTACGTTTAACTTTTATTTATATACTAAGGGCTATAGTAGGTTTATATCTGTATTAGTATTTACTAACTATATTTTATAGTATTTATAAAACTACTACTTATATAACTATAGTATAGAGATATTTATTAAGGTTTTTAAAAAGTTTATTTTACTTTTAAAGGTTTAATATAATATTAAAATACTAACTTTTAAGTATAATAGTAAAATTAAAAGGTACTACCGCCTTATAAATAACCTCTAAAGGTATAATAAATACATTAAGTTATTTACTCTATATATATAAAATTAAAACAGTAGTACTAAGTATATTAGTACTATAATTAAAATAAAGGTTTAAATAATACACAAAGGTAGTAAGCTGCTCTATAAAGTATAGCTTAATATTTATAAAGTAGTAATTTATTTTTATAACTATATACTTTAAGTGGCCTTTAGTTAAAAAACTCTATACAAAGTACTTTATTAATAGCTTTATAGTAACAAGACTACAAAACTAAGCTTTATATACTTAAGATTATATAAGTATAAAGTATATGCCTTTACAGCCACCGCGTAGTTTAAAAAGAAGTGTTTTAACTACCTTTGTAGCTATACCTTTATAGGCTTTTTTATTAGCTATATATTTATAAATTAGTATTAAATATAGAACTTTATAACTAAAAAGATTATTACTATACATAATATTACGTTTAATAAAAGAGAATACTATAATAGTAACCTAGATTTACTTATTAGTAACTATAATAACCTTAACTTTTAAGTTATTATTAAGTAGGTTTAAAAGAGCTTTACTGCAGCTAGTAAGACTAATTCTTAAATATAGCTCTACCCGTTTTTATTAAATAAAGAAGATAATAAAGTATTTTTTTTTATAAACTCCCTTAATAACATTTTTAATAAGCTTAACTTAAGCAATACCGCCTTTAATAATAATAAACTTTATAACTATAAATACTCTTTTATTTACTTTAAATTCCTATTTACTCCTTTTAATTTATTTATTTTATTTTTTTAAGTGTTAATTAAAAAAAATTAATACTTAAGGAAGTGGATTATAGTTAAGTTAGTAAATAAAAACCTTTTTTTATAAACCCTTATTAGTTTATATTTACAACTAAGTTTATAAACTAAGCTGCTTTAGTAGCTTATATACTTTAGTATAAATAAACGTTTTATAAAGTTACTTTTTTAGTTAGTACTCTATTATTATTTTAAAATACTTTACAGTAAAGCCACTTTTAGGCTAGCTATTTAGTTATTTATAACCTATTAAAGGGGACTCCTAGTATTTAATATACTATAGGGGCATTTTAAAATATAAATATTAAATACTTTAATAGTAAGATTTAGCTATAGAGAGGGGTTATAAGTGCTTAAATTTTATTAAGTAAGTGCAAAGCGCTGTACTAATTATAAACTAAAGTTTTTACTTCTAGTACCCCCTAATAAAAGTTCTAGCTCCTATTTATATTTTATTTAAAAGTATTAATTTACTCTTATATAATTTTAATATAAGTAGTTAAAGTAAACTATTTATAAAGCTATTATAAGACCGATTTTTAAAAAGAGGTTTTTAAAAGTATTATTAATAGTTTTTAGATTCTAGGATACTATTAAGTATATATATATAAATTAAATAATTATAAAAGACTTTTTAAAATTAAAGTACGCTTTATTATATATAGTAACTAGTAGTTAAGAGATAAGTAAAATACCTACGCTTTAATGCTTACTAGTATATTATTTTAAATACTTATAGTTATTATAAACTACTTTAATTTTAAGTTTTTATAATATAATGTGGTAAATGTATTTATATAGACTCTACTTAATAAAAACGTTTATATATAAATACTCTTTAAGTATTAAAAGTCTAGGTATATCTTTAAGTTTAATAAAGTGCTTTATAGCCTATACCGCTTTTTACTTTTATAGTAATACTATTTAGAAGTTAGTTTAAAAGAGCTTAGGCTAGAGTGTGTAGTGGGTAAGAATTACTATTAAATACGTAGTTATATTATTTTTTTATTTTATATTAATAACTGTATTTTATACTTTCCCTTTAAATACTATAAAAAAGTCTTTTTATTTATAAAAGTACTTTAAAAGTAATACTTTTTTAAGGGCAGTAAAGACTTATAATAGTTCTTAAGGATTAAAGTTATTTATAACTACACTACAAGGCGCCTTTAGCTTTTATAGTCTATTTATATTAATAAGGTAATTAAGTGCTTAGAAAGGTAAGGCCTATAAATAAAGTAACTATATACTTTTTTAATTTAATTACTTAAGTTATTTTTTTATAAGGGCTTTGCTTTATATATAGATATTAACTATTATTAAAGTAATATTGGTTTAATTATATACAGTGTAATAATAATAAGGCTAGATGTGGCCCTTATAGTAAGCTGTTTTATATACTTTAACTATAACCCTACAAGTACCTTAAAGGAGTAGAATAAGTAATTAAATACCTTTCTATAAAGTGTATATTTTGCTTTAAATTTAGTTATAAAGAAGGTAGCTATAATTAATTACTTTAGATATTAGTTTTATTAATATATACTAAACTATAAGAGCTTTTAAGTATTTATAATTAAGTTTTTTAGTAGCTTTATTAAGTAGCAAGTTAATAAATAAAATACTATAATTATATTAATAAAAGCTAAAACTAAGCTTTTATTTTTTTTAAGTAGCTAAAGAGACTATTTTATAGTTATTTAATAACTATACTTCTATGGTATATAAGTGGACCTTTAGTGCTACTTTACTTTAATGCTACTGTGTTAAGTATATATATTTAATACGATAATTAATAGATAATTTATTTTATTAATAAAAGATAGTTTAATTATATATAAAAAACTTTATTATATTAATATTTATAACTAGAGGTTTAAAGGCTATATTAAAGTTAGAAAATATTAGTTTATAGTATATAGTTAATGAAAATAGTTTTACTAAAGTTATTTGTGTATCTACTTTAGCTTTTTTTAAGTAACTTTTAATATAGTAAGATTAAACAGCTTAGTTTTAAGTACTTTACAATGCAAAAAGCTTTAAAGTAAATATTATGAGGCCTTAACTTTAATAAAAAATAAAAGTTATAGCTTTTAAGTACTTTAAAAATAGTATTACTTTTTTATTATAAGGAATAAAGAGTTTAATAATAAGAATAAATTATTTAAAATAAGGACTTTAAAGTGGATTCTAAAGAAGTAAGTTAAAAGTAATTATAAAAGTAGTTAGAGCGCAGTTAGTATATAATTTTATTTATAATTAGGGGCCCCAATAAAAGCTTTAAAGGCACCAGTAAAAAGTATATTATAGTTTAGAGCTGACTATTAGTATACTATAATAATGTATGAGTTTGCAAAGTAGCTAATAGCTATAGGTAACACATGGCTTTAAGAGCTGTAGCTGTATTTAGGGGTTTAAAGGCCTATAGCGCTGTTAAAACAACCCCGTTAATATGGACACTTAAAGTATAGCTTTATATATATATAAATATGCATAAAATCTAATAAGTATATTATAAGAATAAAAAAATATAAATAAAGTAATATAAAAGTAGTTATTATTTTATATAATAATTTAAATTCGTATTAAAATATATATATAATATATATATATATGATATATATAATATATATAATATATATATAATATATTATATTATTATTAAGTATATTAATATATAAATTAAATATAAAAATATATATTTATAAATAACTTTTAATTAATACTATATAATTTATTATAATTAAAAGAATAATAAATTTAAAATTATATATAATAATAATTATATTTATTAAAGTTTTAATAGTTTTATTATATTTTATAATATATATAATATATTTATTAATATACTTTTAAACATAATTTAAATTTTAGAATTATATAAAAACTTAAAGTAATATATTTTAATCTTTTAAATTATTATAATATAATCTATTATTAATTTAAATATTTATAGTTATTATTTAAAATAAAATTAATTATATAATATAAAATAAAATATATAAAATTTTAATTAATTAAAATATTTTATATAAAAGTAATAAATTAATTAAAAGTTTAACTATATATATAGTTATAATAAAGTTTATTATTAAAGGTAATTTATATATTTATAGTTTTTATTTAAAATTATTACTTTATTATTAATATTATAATTAAAATATATATATATACTATTTTAAAAATTAAGTAGTATTTTATTAAAATAAAACTATTACTTTTTTTTTAAATATAAAATATAATTAAAAAACTTTAAAGTATATATTATAATATACTATTATATATTATATTATGTATATTTATTAATATAATAATATATTAATTTAAGTAATAATTTAAGAAATAATTTAAATATTGCAAAAATATTAATTTAAAGTAATTTAAATATTAATTTAAATAATTTAAATAGTACTTTAAGTAGTAGTTTAAATAATAGTTTTAATAATAGTTTTAATAATAGTTTTAATAATAGTTTTAATAATATTTTTAATAATAGTTTTAATAATAGTTTTAATAATAGTTTTAATAATAGTTTAAATAATATATATTTTATTAGTAGTATAAGTATATAGTACTTATATATTTTAAATTTACTATATACTAAATTAAAGTAATTAGTACTTATTACTATTAGTATATAGTAGTAATATAACTTATTAATTTAATATTATTAAGTAAAAAGCTTTTAAACGTTTTTTAAGTTATAAAGATTTAAACTATTAATACTATTTTTAGTATTAATAATTTACTATTACTAATAGTTTTTTTTAATAATATACTTTTAAATTAAGCTTTATAATTAATAACTATATAAAATATTTTAATTAAAAACTTTAATTTATATAAAAGTAGTAAAATAAACCCTTTTATATTAAATTTCTTTTTTATAAAACTAAATTACTTTAACTTTCTATTTTTTTTATTATATATACTATTAAATAGTATAGTTTACTTATTATATATACTATTTAATAGTATTTAAACTTAAATTATTTAACTAATAAATTAAACTTTATACTATTAAATTAACTATTTATTATATTAAGTATAATATTACTATAAAAGTCTTTATAGTTTTTAGTATTAAGTTTAATATATATTTATATTTATATTTATATATAATAATATTTAAAATAAATAAAGTAAATATAATAATAAATAATAAATTATATCTTAAACTTATTTATATTTTATTATATATATATATATAAATATATCTATTTATAAATATATATTTTATTTATACTTTTAAAAATATTAATTTAAAGGATTTTATAATATATTATTTAAAATAAATTAAGAATTAATAAATTAATAAATATATACTTTTATAAATAAATAATAATAAATAGCTTTTTTATAAAATATTATATATTATTATATATATTAAAAATAAAATAAACGAATTAATAAAACGTTTATTTATAATAGTAGTAATTATTTATTTTTTAAAAAAGTATATATATTACTAAAATTTATTAAAATCTATATATATAGTATATAATTTAATTAAGTATTTATATAAATAAAGGTTTATTTTAATATTACTATTTATTAATAATAGTATTATTATTATTATTATATTTATACTTATTATTATAATATATAAGATATAAATAAATAAAAGTATTAAAGTATATATATTTTATTAAGTTTTATTTAAAACTACTTAATAAATTTAAAAAGAATAAATTTATTAAATATACTCTATTAAATACTTTATTTAATTATATAATAAAAATATATTTATAACAAAAATTAGAATAATTAACTTAATAAATATATAAATATATAAATATAAATATATAAATATATAAATATATAAATATATAAATATATAAATATATAAATATATAAATATATAAATATAAATATATAAATATATAAATATATAAATATATAAATATATAAATATATAAATATATAAATATATAAATATATAAATATATAAATATATAAATATATAAATATATAAATATATAAATATATAAATAAATAAAGCTAATAAAATTATAATAAATTTAATACTACCTTTAAGCCACTTTAAAATTACTTTAAATACTTTATTTTAAATACTTCTCTTTTTTTAATTTTAAGTTACTTTTCTTTTTATACTAACCTTTTTTTTTTAAACTCTAAACGCCTCTACTTAATAGTTAAATAACACTCTTTTAAATCTATTTTAATTTACTTTTAAAATACTCTTTTATCCTAAAAATTAACTATAAAAGCTCTTTATAAGTTATTTTAGGCCCGTACCACCCTTAAGACTAATAGAAACTATTAGTACTTAACTTTAAAAAATAAAAAGTAATAAAGATACTTTAGTCCTTATTTAACTAATTTTAAAGGGGTTTAGGACTAGTTCTGGCTAACTTTTAAATTACTTTAAAAAGTAGAACTTAAACCTTATAATAGTAAAGATTAAAAATAGGTTAAAAAATATTAAAAAAGTAGTTTTTTAAATTATATATTATTAACTATATTATACTTTATATAGTTCTAAATTTAATACATAAATTATATAAAAGTAGTACTTAAAGGTACCGCCTTCCTTTTATAGTAGTTTAATATTTATTTATAATAAAAATATTATACTATATAGATTTAATACTAAGGGTAGTAAAGATTTTATTTTATTAAAGAATTTTAAGGTTGTATTACTTATATTTAAAACTACTTTAAAAGTACTTTTAGAATAGAAGTAAAAGATATATATATTTATATATAAAAGTAGATTAATATATTAATTATTTTAGTAATATAAGAGTGATAAAAGTTTTAGTTTTTTTAAATTGAATTTTAGGTGATACTTTTAGTTTAGTTTATAAAATATAGTATATTATTATTTATAGTTTATTTAATTTACTAGTTAAGGCGTATTTAAATATATAAATAAATTAAAGTATATTTAGAAGTAATTTAAAAGTACTTTATTTATGTTTTAGTATATTATAAAGGATATAGTAATTACTTTATAATTAATAGAATAAAAGGCCTTATATTTAATTTTAAAGTAATTTAAAAGAGTAGTTCTTATTAGTATAATTTTCTATACTCTAATTAAAGTAAATAATATAGTATTATACTATTTACTTAATATACTACTCTTAATTATATTACTAATTACTTAGTTTAGTAACGTAGAACTTAAAGCTTTTTAAAATTAGTTTTAAAGTACTTTAAAAAGAGTATTACTTATTAATAATATTCTAGTAGTTTTAATTAATAGTTATACCTAGTAAACTATTACTATAAATATACTTTTAATAAACTTTATATTTAATATATACACTTTTAAAAGTAGTTTAAAAACGATTTTCATTTATATATTAAAATTTATAATTTAAAAAGACTTAAACTAATAGAATATGATTAAAAAATTATTTGAAGTAGTTTTAAATTAATTTAAAACTACTTATGTAAAGTTACTTATACTAAGCTAAATAACTTTAATATTCTAGGGCCTAGTTATATAATTTTATAATTTATATTAAGTGCAAATATTTTAAAGTACTTTACTTTTAAAGTTCTGTTACTTTTTAAAAATAAATATAAAGGTAATTTAAACTATTACTTTTAAGAATTAAATATATATTATATAATAAATTAAAAAGCTATTTATAAGTAGTTTTAGGGTTATACTTGGTAATTATTATTATGATAGGTATATTACTTATACTAAACGCTTAACTTATTATAACTAGTAGAGTTTTAAAAACGTTTTATTATAAATAATTAATAGATTAAATTTAAAAGACTTTAGTAAATATTAAAGATTAATTTACTACTATATTTAGTATATGTAGAGTTTAGTTAATTTATTTAACTAAAGAAAGTTAAAGTACTTTTTAAAAGCTATCTAAATACTTTAAAATTAAATAACTTATTTAAATTTATTTATGTGCGCGATAAACTACAAGGAGGGGGCTCAGCCTCACTTTTCACCCTCAGGCACCAGGGTGACTAAGCATAAATATAACGCTCTAACAAGCACAGCACCTCACAGCATAGATCTCTTCTTAATACAACCTCAATTCAATATACACTCATACACCCTAACCTCACCACAGTTATAAGCCCAGCTCATCTCTAACCAGTGTCTATTACCCCTAACTACCTAAGTAAGGTATATGAGCTTCAGGCTCCTTTCTTTCTATCTCTCTCAAGCTCCCAGTAGCACCATAGCATCTCGCAATAAACACCTCAACCACTCCCTACAATACCCCAACAAACTCAACAATTATCCTTAAGTCCTCAAGAGACTAGCCACAATTCTATAAAGAACTACACTACCAAGCAGAGCTCCAAGGAGTCTAGTCGTACCTCAACCCAGACGCCTCAGACGCACCGAGCGTGAACTATATCCACCCGATCAATCCCACACGCGCCAAATACCTCGCGCGAGTCAACGAAGACGCAAGAAGACAATATAAAGCGGATGTTGAGACCTGGCTGGACGAGTGGACGAACCCTGACACGGGACAGCTCTACAACAATACCACGGATCCACCGCGTCGGCCAACCAAACAAACATTAAGAGACATAGCAGTAGATTACGCAGACAACGTCAAACACTCTTCGCAGGAACAAGCACAACACGCAGCCATTACAGCCGCCCTAAGAAGCGTTCGGTGGATAAATCGATCGCATCGACCTTTTGCGGCCCAGCTCGTCAGAAGCTCACTACCCTGGAACTATACTCGACTCAAGCGTACATACGCAAGCTCAAGGCACAACTCACTCCAAACGACCTAGTTACTCTAACATCGCTTCGGAGAGTACAACGCAAATCCTCAGGAACAACGCACGGAAACCTCGATCTGCCAAGTGGTACAACCACTAGTACGACTACTTCCTTCGGGCCCACGTACGGGGGGCATCCGTCCCGGGGGTATAGGCAGTGAAGGAATTCTTAAAACGTCAGCGCTCTCAAGCGCCCCCTACACATGCAAGGAAGCCAGCAGCTCAACAGGATCCAAAAAGAGCTCCAATTCAGCAAAGACTCCTT
Source organism: Colletotrichum brevisporum (assembly GCA_030770045.1). Taxonomy (NCBI): domain Eukaryota; kingdom Fungi; phylum Ascomycota; class Sordariomycetes; order Glomerellales; family Glomerellaceae; genus Colletotrichum; species Colletotrichum brevisporum. Next base: position 7,227,301 of record JAUGSI010000001.1, on the reverse strand, counting down.
AACGTTACATCAGTATAGAGCACTCTTCTTCGCAAAAGTCGAGAACAAATCAATGCGATGGACGGGGGCCCGCGGTGGAGCTGCTTTTTCTACTCTTGTGGGCTGGACTGACTCGCCGTCCGGCATCCAAGAATGCTCCTGTGGAACGCCTTATTGGTGGCCCGCCCACACTTGTGGACGTTTTAGCAAGGCCCTGACGGGGTTCTCTAAGCATGTCTAGTCCCTCTTAGACGCCGAGATCAACAGCATTAAGTCGGCTCTAGTGGATCTAAAGTGGGAGGACCTTAAGAAGAAGCTGATTAAGTGCGGCTAGTTGGACAAAAACACACTCTTGTGTTCTAAGAAGAGACGTTAGGGACGCGGTGGCTATAACAGGGACTCCCTAAACGCTACGGGAGACGCCCTGGAGGTCCTAGGAAACATTATCAACGTCGTATTCTTGCCTAACGCCTCTTTAGGAGGTGACACAATTGGACACTCAATCTTCTTAACCGTCACATCAACCCACCTACTCTCCCAGAGCACTGTGTACAACAACTACGGCTTAACCTACCTCGTCAACCATATGGCGTTTATTGAACCCGGCACGTTTAAGGCCTCTGGTCCAGAAGACTACGTAGATACCGGCATAGACAGGATCCCGGTTCTCGGACGCGGGACCCGCGTTATGCGAAGCGTTCTAATAGATAGGAAGGGCAACTTGACGGTGAATCTGACGCTCACTAACGTCGTAGTGATAGAGGGTTTCTACGTTAATATTATCTCTGAAGTGGTCCTTTCTAAGGCCGGCGTTTAGTACTGTGGCCTTAACTGCACACTTAGGATCGGAACGATGGAAAACAGCACCGTGGTGAAGACTCTGGAATGCTGTAATAATGTCTGTTTTTTCGAATACAAGCCATTTTCCTCCTACCTGCGTTCCACGTCCATCAGTGATGCCGCAATAGTATGCGCAACCCAGATCGTCAAACGCGCAAGACACCGTCCCAGCCGCCAACCTCTGCGTGACTGTGTTGACTCCGCAGCACTCTGGTACCTTAGGGCAGGCCACCTTGGTCGTGAAGCTCTTGAGCGCTTGGTACACCGCACTTGGGGGGTAAGGATCCATGGCCCGACCCGTATAGAGTGCCAGGACTGCGCAGTCACACACGCAACACAGTAAATATTACGCAGAGCGTCTGAGAATAAGGCCGGTCGACCGTATTACCGCATCTTCTAGGACCTCTTTAACTTCCTACGCGTGTACAACGGCGACAGCTGGCTCCTAGTCATTAAAGATGAGTACTTTGGTAAGCTCTTTGGCTTTACTCTCCCTAGGAAGGATTACTCTAAAGTGTTTAAGGTCCTCCAGACGTTTAAGAGATGGGTCAGACAACACAAGGGACTTAATATCTATAAGATGCGTATGGATAATAAGCGCGCTGTAATCGCCATTAGAGGCGTCACTAGCTTTTAGATATGGGTGCGAAAAGAGGGTATCGATTTTGAGACGCTACTAGCATATACTAAAGAGCCCGTGGGAGGCGCCGAGCGCGCCGGACAAGAGGGTGTGAACTGGGGGATTCGTATGAGGGAGGGAGCAGGCCTTTCTGAGCGCTTCTGGAGAGAGTTAGTGCTTGTGGGCATTGATATATTTAATATAAGCCTACATAAATTAAGCTCCTGGCGCTCCCCAAACGAGGTTAAAGCGGAATAGTTCAGACATCACTTCAGGTAGTAGGCTCCGGCTTATAACCACCTCATGGACCGCGACCCGCGCCCTTATTGGGGCAAACTCCGCGCGTATGGATGCCGAGCTTACCCCCTCAAGCGCGAAAGAGAGATGGGAATTGAAAGAAGACGGTTCAAAGTTGTACCAAGAGCACACATCGGATACCTCGTGGGATATGTCCCTGAAACAACAAACTTATACAGGATCTAGGTGCCCGCGCTCGACTAGGTTATTATCACACACAACGTCACCTTTGACAAGACGAAGTTCTACTTAAGAAACAACGCCAACTACGCCCTTTACTTAGAGATCGCACGAACAGTTGTCTTAGAGCTTAAGGAGCCCGTAGAGTTCTAGAGTAAGGTCTACGAGACCCTTGGAGACCTCGAGGGTAACTAAGAAGAGGCTGATGATGAGCCTGCTGAACCGCAAGACGCTGGACTCGTTCAACAAGACGTTGTTAAGTTAAGTAATGCTTCCGCGCGTAAAGAGCATGGCGTACTGCGAAACGGGGGGCTGATATCCCCTGACTTTACCCCTAAGCCGGTCTTATAAGACCTTGGGGGTGAAAGGCCGCGTAAGGCGACTGCTAATGCTAGAGGACCTAAGATAGATAAGGCTAAGCCGGCAGAACCTCCTGAATCGGTTGAACTCATAAACAACCAGGCCCACGCGCGTGCAGGAGATCCCATGGAACGCTTAGGATCTCCAACCATCGAGTATAGACCTCCAACCGCCCAGCTAGAAGAGGCCTAGCTGGCCGGCAAGGACGACTTAAACGACACTATCCCTTTAGACGCTCTAGGAACGCCTTAAGAGGTGCCGGCTCCGTCCACACGTAGCAGCTGGCGCTTGATGGGGCTTGATCCGGAGTCTGAGGGAGGAAACTACGTTGTTTATACATATATTGACGACACTCACGAGATACCATACAGCAGCTTAGGCGACACCTTCTTCGCCACGTTTATACCTAATCAGCAGAAAGCGTCTAAGGATAGAGGACATAAACACACCTATCTGTACTATGTTATCCAAAACGCGGTCTATATAATACCCTATAACTGTAAATATACTATGAAGGAGGGAGAGTTCCACGTGGATGACCTCGTCAGCGCTCTAAAGTTATAGAAGGCTATAAAGAAGCTTCCCCCAAAGCTCTAAGAGCTCTTCACAGACACGGCGCATGAGGAAATACACAAGCTTACCTCTATAGGGACGTGGCGAGAGCTGGATTGTCAGAAGGCCTTGTCACAACCCCTCCCCCTGAAATGGGTCTTTACTTATAAGTTCAAGCTTAACGGTGTCCTTAACCGCTGCAAGGCACGTATTTGCGTTCGAGGAGACCTTTAAGATATAGATCTATTATAATATACTTATGCCACTACTCTCGCGGCACGATCCTTTTGCCTCTTAATGTCCCTTGGAGCGCAGTTTGATTACGATATCTAGCAGTTTAACGTCATAAACGCCTTTTTAAACGCAAAGCTTAACCCTAACGCTCTACCCGTTTATTGTAAACTCCTAAATAGCTTTCGTTAACCGGGGAAGTGTGTTGAGCTCAAGCAGGCGCTTTACGGGCTGCGTAATGCTCCTTTCTTATAGTATAAGGAGTTCTTAAAGACTCTTTATAGCCTTGGTCTTAAACGCTGTAACGAGGAGCTATGCCTCTTTTAGGATCCTCAGAGGCGCGTCCTCGTTATGTTTTACGTTGACAATATACTTATGGCGCACCACTCGGACAAGGCCAAGTACGCTCAAACGTTAATCAGGGGCATCAAGGACGTATACGAGCTTAAGGAGTAGGGCCCCGTAGAGTATTTCCTTAGTATTAGAGTAATTAGAAACCGTCCTAGACAACATATTCTCCTGGTCCACGATACGTATATCGACAAAATAGCCAAGAAGTATGACCTCACTGACGCGCTGTACCTGGCCACACCACTACCAATGGTCGACTTTGTCAAGAACCCGGGTTAGGCGTCGCGTTAGGAGGTCAAGGAGTTTTAGGAGAAGGTCGGCTTAATCCTCTATACCGCCATTATGATCCGCCTGGACGTTGCCTTCGCCGCCTCGCAGCTCTCGCGCTTCCTAACGAATCCCTCTTAGGCGCACCTCAAGGCCGCCAACCAAGTCATCCACTACTTATATTCAACACGTTACCTTGCTATACGCTACGGTAGTGTGGGGGGTGATGCGGAGGCGCTTTTTATAGTAGAAGATGCCTCCTTTACGGATGATGAGGAGATAAGAAGATTGTCTTATGGATATATTATTAAGCTCTTCGGCGGTCTACTGCACTAGAAGGCCGGGAGATAGAATATAGTTACTACGTTAACGATAGAAGTAGAGCTTTTGACGCTTGAGTATACTGCTAAAGAGTCAATGGCGCTTCAACGACTCCTTAAGGAGATAGATCTTGACCTTGGAGACGCTTAGAAAGTCCACTGCGATAACCAGTAAACGATCCGCCTTGTAGTGGGCGAAGGAGAGCGTATAGCTACGCGCTTGAGATACATAAATATTCAAAACATATAGCTTCATTAAGAATACGCCAAGCGCTCTTTCAACGTCGTATATATGCCCATAAACAATATACCGGCCAACGGACTCACCAAGAACCTTACAAAAAGCAAGTTTAAGCACTTCAAAGCACTCCTCAACCTCCACAACGCCTCAGTATACATTACAACTACATAAGGAAAAAAAAGGAGCGCTTGAGTGGAGAGAAAAGACGGCCCGTAAGTAAGTCATCATATTGGGCCGAAAGGCCCGCACCGCCTCGCCAGGCGCGCAGAAAAGAGCAAAGTAATTACAGCCCAGAGGCCCCCTAAATACCAAAGACAGATACAACAGCCTAAAAGACACTCTTAAAGTATAAGAGTATCAATCAACTCCATAAAAAGCCAACAAATACCCTCCTAAATCACCTAAGCGCGGTCGTAGGTAGTAAAGAGCTCGTCCATAAGCCAGCGGATACCCCCCACAACAGCCTCGGCACGAACTCAGCGCACAGCGCGTCCCATAGGCACGCCAGCAATCTCCTCCTTATCCTCCTCCTCATCAAGCAACTCCTCCTCCTCCTTAGACTCCTCCTTTTCCTCCTCCTTGGACTCAGCCTTCTCCTCCTCCTCCTCCTCCTCGACCTTACTCTTAACGGAAGAGGGTACAGGGTCGGACTCAACAACCTCCCGCAGGTTATTATGCGCTTCACAAACCTACTATAAAACTAAATAAGTTAGCTATGAACCGCTAAAAAAAAAGAAGCACAAAAAAAAAGAAGGAACACACGCGGCTAGGAACCCGCCCAAGAGGCGTACACAATGGCTAGTAAATGCTGAGACACGGCGTCCCAGCGGAGATCAGGCGCACCGCGGCAAGCTGACACACCAGCGCGGCAGTTCTGGGCGCCTCAGCGACGAGCAGCGGCCGGAAGAGAGTAGTAAGGCCGGAGTTGGCGCACCCCTCGCAGGAGGTCGCTCGGGCGTGTCCTCGTCGAACGGCGTAGGCGCAGTTCTTCTCTCGCGCGGGGTGCGGGAGGGAGGGCCCCGGGGGGAGAGGGTCGCGGGGGGGGAGGGGTTGGGGGCGGGGTGGTCGGCTGGGACGGCGGGCGCTCCTCGTCGTCGTCGTCGTCGTCCTCGCTCTCCTCGTCGTCGCAGCCGCGGCAGCCGATAGTGTGGGGGGGGGGGGGGGTCAGCGGAGTCAGCAGAGGCCACCGCCACGCCGCGCTCACGCTCAAGCCTAGCGCGCTTCTTGCATAAACCTTGCTGTGCTCCTCATCATCACACGCTTGGGAGGCATCTTAACTATTTAATTTCTGTGTATTTTTATCAATAGAAGAGAAACGTTTCAGAAGCAGCTGGAAGCGCGGGAGGCAAAGCAGTAACTCACGATCTGTCAGAAACAAGTGTATGTGCTAAAGAAAAAGAGATTTTAAGCAGTAGCTAAAAATCATATATATCCCTACTACCCATGGCTCACTTGGCAGAAAATCTCTGTACTTCAGAGACTGACAACTGGAATTTCAGCCCTTAGTCACAAGCACTCCCTACAGCTAGCAACTACAAAAAATATTCCCTTTATGCATTTTGACTATACAACTAAAGAGCATTTCAAACGCTCTATTTACCATGGGAAAAAAAGGAGACAGGGATATATGCCCTTAACACGGCTAACAGCAACGTCACCGTCACTAGGGGGTGTGCGATGGGCCACTACAGAGGCTCCAGCCTCGCGCGCCTCGAAACCAGGGTGACCATGAATGCCAACTTGGCATCTGACAGTACAGCGCCTCACAACGCTAGATCTCTTCTTAATACAACCTCAATTCAGTATGTACGCTCATGCATACAACACTCACCACATATAGTTTATTAATTTTTTATTATATTTATAATTTTTTATTATAATATATAAAGAGAGTAAAGACAGGTAGAAGGGGGTAGGTATAGAGAGATTATAAGAAGTTATAAGAATAATATAGAGTTATTTTAAATTAATTAAAAATAAAAGTAGTTTTACTTTACTTTATAATAAAATTTATTAAGGAGAAATTTCTAAAGGTAAAGTATATTATGTAAGAACGTTTTAAAAGTACTTTTAAATTGCTTTAAAACAATAGGTATAATAGGGAGTCTTTTAATGATTACTTATAAATAAGTAATAGTTTTTTTTAGGGAAGGAATAAAGTCCTTTTAGGATTTAAATAAATTTTAAATAACTTTAAAACAATAAAGTAATTAATATATTAGTTTTAATAACTAACTTTAATTTAACTTTAATAAATGTCTCTAGAATACTTAAAGGTATAGCTTTTTAGAAATACTTTAAAAGTAGTTTTAAATTAATTTTAAGTAACTATATAGAGTATTTATTTATTTAGTACTAAAAAACTTATATTTTGCCTGCTGGGTTTTTTTTAAAATTAATATTATAAGTAGAACTCTTTTTAAAAAGTAATTAAGCTATACTTAAGCTTAATTAAAAAAAATGGCTAGATTCTAATTATGTTTTTAAATGTAATTTAAAAGTTAAAATACTTAATAGCTTTTTAATAATATTCTTGCAGGATTTAAATTATAAAGATTTATAATATTATTAATTATTTTAAAAGTATTATTTTAGATTAATAGGGTTTAGTTATAATATAAATATACTATTTTATATAATATATATTACTTATATGAAAACTATGCTTTAAAGAAAAATAAATATAGTTTATTTAAATTACTACTTTTTATTAGTAGTTATACTAATTTAAAATAAGTTAAAAGTACTTTTAAAGTAACCATTATATATACTACTTTTTATAACTATTTTAGGAGGGTTTTAAGTAGTAATACTCTAATATTAATTATATAAAAAATATATTATACTAGTTTTAAAGTATTTATATAATATAAAATATAACTTTTTAGTTATTAAAAAAGTATTACTAATACTTTTATTAATTTTACTTTACTTAAGTAAAATAAAAATAGAAAGTTAAAAAGAGAGTAAATTAAAATTAAGTATAATTTTTAAATATATAATTTAAAGTAGTTTGCGAAAAGGGGAGTCTAAAAGCCTTTTACTTTAATTAAAACTAAAGAGTTAGTAAGTTATTTGGAGAATGGAAGTTACTAGTAGTAAATAATTACTTTTTAAGTTTTATAGTTGGTTATTTTAGGAAAAAGATGAAACCCTATAGCTTATAGTTAAAGGAAAACCTCTTTATTTACTATTATTAAATACTTTTAAAGAGTTTAGAATTAATTTAAAAGTAAATATTACATAGTTTTTATTTATTATAAAATAAAAAAGTAAAAGAGGAGATAGTTTAATATTACCTAACTCATCTAACTTATAGAGCACTTACTTAAAGTAACTAGTAGGCCCACTGAGCTAATATAGTAGGTCAGGTTAAGTAACCCCCCCCCCCACTAATAGTTAGTTAAACACTAGTCTAGTGTATAGGTACTTAGACATAGGCCCTAGGTACCTAAAGTATTTAGCATATCCACCAGATTACCTGCTATAAGTTATTAAATTCGCTTAGGACACTAGCGTACACGACGTATAGGTGGATTTTAGCGTTTAAAGCCAATGGCACTCCAGGTATAACCACCAGCTCCAAGGCTGTGACGCTATATTTAGAGGGTTCAAGGCCCACAGCACTATTAAAAACAAGAAGAAAACGTTAATAGCCTTTGTAAGGTATAGCTTTATATACATCTGAATATCTGCCAAAATTTAATAATTAAAAGTCTTATTTTACACTTTTACTGTATACAATTAATTATTTTAAACTACTTTTATTAAATATAAAGATTACACTATAAACGTATTTTTAACATAACTATCGTAATAGCCCAGTTACTTAGTACCTATGACTCCACGCCTTTTAAGCTATAAACACACATTATCTATAGAAAACTCTTAACCTAACCTCTATAATCCCTTATTAGTAATACTTACTCCAGAGACTACGCCTTAATAACTACCTAAGTCCGTTACTTACTATAACTAAAGCTAAGTCCTTTATTCTTAAACTATAGGATCTAGAGTAAATAAACACACTATAAACCCTCCCTCCTTAGAAGTACCTCTAGGAGGAAAACCTCCCACTCCTATTCAGTATAATAAACTACTATCTTAAACAAACAGCATAAGGCCACAAGTACTATATTAACTCTTTATCATATATATATAAAGTAATAAGAATAAAAAAACTAAAAATACTATCGTTCTTTAAATACAAAGTACTATTATTAAAAGCTTAAAATTTAATTGCCAAAGTACTTTAAAAATGATAGTTGGGTTAGAACCTTTATAAGTACTTTAAACTTATAAGTATACACACCACTAACAACGCTATTTACTTTATATTAACTACTTTACTATACCCTATAATAAATAACTTATAATAAAAATACAATGGGGGGGGGGTATATATATTATTATATAAATAATTATAATATAAATTAATTATATAAAAGTTATATTATTAAAACTTAAAGTAGTTTATAAAAAAAATTTAAAAATCTATAAACTACTTTACTCCTTTAACTATTTACTACTACTTTAATCTTAAGCTAAAAAGTTATTATATGTACAAGTAATAACTAAAATAACTATAGTCTCTTAATAAAGCTATAAAAACAAATGCTTACCTCAATTAAATATTAGAGTCTATAGGACGTAGGGAAAAGGCCACTCTTTACTATGGCAAGTAATAAAGTGACCCCTACAGTCTAAATTTTAATAACTATAAATGTAACAATACTAACTTAAAAAGATCGTAGAATAAGCTTCATTAGCATCTCCCGCTCCTTTACTCTATTAGCCCCTTATACGATATACTCTATATACTACTACCTTAAAAATTACTTTTATACCTTCCTACTTTTTGTGGCGTATAATAAGTAAAAACTACTTAATTACTACTATAAAAATTAAAAGAATTATAAAACAATAAATAATAATAATCTAACGTAAAAATTTAAAACTAATAACTAATTACTATAAAAGGAAGTATTAAGTATTTTACCCATAGCGTTTAAAGCTACTTAATAAAGGCCTATTACTATCATAAGGACTCCATCGCTAACTCGCACGTTGTTATATTTTTTTAAAAATAAATAACGGTTTAATAACCTTTAAGTAGCTAGCATAAGTAATTACTTATAAACTAGCTTTAAGTCCCTTATAATTAAAGGATATAAAGATATAAATATATATATTATATTAGTTAATAGTAAATAATTTAACTTATACTTATATAATATTATATTATATATATCTATAACAACTAACCTTATCTCTTATAACTAATTCTATAAACATAAGTACTAGTAAAACAAACACTCTAAGTAGTACTCTATACTACATAAATCCAATTACTCTCCTCTTAACTTTATTAAAACTATATATAACTAAAAAGTATTAAAGTATAATAAACTTTTTAATAAAGTACTCGTACACAAAGACTCTATATAAGCCGTTTAGTATACACATACTCCGCACCATTAAACAAAGTACTCTTAACAAAAACAAAAATCTTTAAAAAACTCTAAAAAAACATAGTACTAGTGACTTAGCTACCCTAACCCTAAACCACTCCAGCGCCTCTCCTTATTAACCCACAGTATCTAAATCTCTATCACCCCTAAAACAGCACCTAGTAATACCCTTTCAAGCTATAATACCTATAGTATTAGTAAAATAAAGCGAATTATTAACTATAAACTATAAAATAGTAACGCGTATACCTACCCTAGTAAGTATATTACGTTTAATTTCTATTTATACACTAAAAACTATAGTAAATTTATATCTATATTAGTATTTACTAACCGCGTCTCACAGTACTTATAAAACTACTACCTATACAACTATAATATAAAAACACTTACTAAAGTCTTTAAAAAGTTTATTTTACTCTTAAAGGTCTAATATAACATTAAAATACTTATTTTTAAATATAATAGTAAAATTAAAAAGTACTACCACTTTATAAATAACCTCTAAAAGTATAGTAAACGTATTAAGCTATCTACCCTATATATATAAAATTAAAACAGCAGCACTAAGCGTATTAGTACTATAATTAAAATAAAGGCTTAAATAATACACAAAGGTAGTAAGCTACTCTATAAAGTATAGCCTAATATCCACAAAGTAGTAACCTATCTTTATAACTATATACTTTAAATAGCCCTTAATTAAAAAACCCTATATAAAGTACTTTACTAATAACTCTATAGTAACAAAACTACAAAACTAAGCCTTATACACTTAAAATTATATAAGTACAAGGCGTATACCCTTACAGCCGCCGTACAGCTTAAGAAAAAGCGTTTTAACTACCTTTGTAGCCGTGCCTTTATAAGCTTCTTTATTAACTATATATTTATAAATTAATATTAAATATAAAACCCTGTAACTAGAAAAATCATTACTATACATAATATTATATTTAATAAAAAAAAATACTATAATAGTAACTTAAATTTACTTACTAGTAACTATAATAACTTTAACTTTTAAATTATTACTAAGTAAGTTTAAAAGAGCCTTACTATAACTAACAAAACTAACTCTTAAATATAACTCTACTCGTTTTTACTAAACAAAAAAAATAATAAAGTATTTCCTTTTATAAACTCCCCTAATAACATTTTTAATAAACTTAACTTAAGTAATACTGCCCTTAATAATAATAAACTCTATAACTATAAATACTCCTCTACTTACTTTAAACTCCTACCTACCTCTCTTAACTTACCTATTTTATTCTTTTAAGTACTAATTAAAAAAAACTAATACTTAAAAAAGCAGATCATAGCCAAGTTAGTAAACAAAAACCTTCTCTCTATAAACCCTTACTAGTCCGTATTCACAACTAAGCCTATAAACTAAGCCACTCTAGTAGCTTATATACCCCAGTACAAACAAACATTTTATAAAACTACTTTTTTAATTAGTACCCTATTATTATTTTAAAATACTCTATAGTAAAGCTACTTTTAAACTAACTACTTAGTTACTTATAACCTATTAAAAGGGACCCCTAGTATTTAATATACTATAGGGGCGTTTTAAAACATAGATATTAAATACTCTAATAGCGAGATTTAGTTATAGAGAGGGGTTATAGGTACTTAGATTTTATTAAATAAGTGCAAAGTACTATACTAACTATAAACTAAAGTTTCTGCTCTTAGTACCCCCTAGTAAAAGCTCTAGCCCCTACTTATATTTTATTTAAAAGTATTAATTTACCCTTATATAATTTTAATATAAGTAGTTAAGGTGAACTATTTATAAAACTATTATAAAACTAACTCTTAAAAAGAGGTTCTTAAAAGCACTACTAATGGCTCCTAAATTCTAAGATACTATTAGGTATATATGTATAAGTTAAATAAGTACAAAAGACTCTTTAAAATTAAAGTACACTTTATTATACATAGCAACCAGTAGCTAAGAAACAAGCAAAATACCTACACTTTAATACTTACTAGTATATCTTTTTAAATACTTATAACTATTACAAACCACTTTAATTTTAAGCTCCTATAATACAACATAGTAAATATATTTATATAAGTTTTACTTAATAAAAACGTTTATATATAAATACCCCTTAAGTATTAAAAACCTAAGTATATTTTTAAGCTTAATAAAGTACTTTATAGCTTATACTACTCTTTACTTCTATAGTAATACTATTTAAAAGCTAGTTTAAAAGAACTTAAGCTAGAGTACATAGTAGGTAAGAATTACTATTAAATATACAGCTGTATTACTTTCTTTTTCTATATTAATAACTATATCCTATACTTTCCCTTTAAATACTATAAAAAGGCTCTTTTATTTATAAAAGCACTTTAAAAGCAATACTTTCTTAAAGGTAGTAAAAACTTATAATAGTTCCTAGAAATTAAAGTTATCTATAACTATACTATAAAGCGCCTTTAACTTTTATAGTTTATTTATATTAATAAAGTTATTAAGTACCTAAAAAAATAAAGTCTATAAATAAAGTAACTATATACTTCTTTAATTTAATTACTTAAGCTACTTCTTTATAAGAGCTCTACTCTATATATAAATATTAACTATTACTAAAGTAATATTAGTTTAATTATATATAGTATAATAATAATAAAGCTAAACGTAGCCCTTACAGTAAGCTATCTTATACACTTTAACTATAACCCCGGCCCTAAGCACTTTAAAAAAGTAAAATAAGTAATTAAATACTTTTTTACAAAGTACACTCTTTACCTTAAATTCAGCTATAAAAAAAGCAGCCCTAACAACAGTTTAGTAATCACTTTAAATACTAACTTTACTAATAATATACTAAACTATAAAAGCTTTTAAGTATTTATAATTAAACTTTTTAGTAGCCTTATTAAGTAGTAAACTAATAAATAGAATACTATAACTATATTAATAACTAAGGCCAAGCTTCTTACTCTCTCTTAAATAGCTAAAAAAACTATCTTTATAAACCGTTTAATAACTATACTTTATATAAACCTTAATAAACAGACCTTTAACACTACTCCTACTCTTAACGCCACTATACTAAGCGTACGTATTTAATACAATAATTAATAAATAATCCATTTTATTAATAAAGAAATAGTCTAACTACATATAAAGCTTCGCCACGTTAATATCTATAACCACTAGCTACGTTAAAAGGCTTAAAAAGGCTATATTAAAGTTAAATATTAGTCTATAGTATAGTTAATAGTAAATAGCCTTATAAAACTACTTACTAACACCCACTTTAAACTCTTCCTTAAGTAACTTAATATAATAAATTAAACAGCTTAACTTTAAGCACTTTATAATACTAAACTTTAAAGTAAATACTATAAAGGCCTTAACTTTACTAATAAAGAATAAATAAAAGGGATTGTAGCTTTTAAGTACTTTAAAAACAGTATTACTCTTCCTACTATAGAGATAAAAGTTTAATAAGGATAACGGAACCACTTAAAATAAGGACTTTAAAGGGATTATAGCTCTAGAGAAGTAAACTATACAAAAGTAATTATAGAGTAGTTAGAGTACAGTTAGTACGTAATTTTATTTATAATTAAATCTAATAAGGCCCTTAAGAGGCCCTTACTAAAGAGGTATATTAGATTATATAGCTTAAAGCCACTAGTATACTATAATGTATAAGCGGATTTTAGCATTTAAGGTAACTAATAGCCACTCTAGAGTAATATTTCACCGGCTCCAAAGGCTGTAGCTGCGTTCAGGGGGTTCAAAGGCCCACAGCGCTGTTAAAAGCAAAAAACGCGTTAATAGCCCTCAAGGCATAGCTTTACATATATACGAATATACGCGAAATCTAATACAAGTACCCCTGCCACTACCTAATACTGCCCAAGTCGTCCTCATAGTGTCCTCCTACCTTACCCAGTTAGTGTACGGATACGGATCCTCAATAGAGCCTGTCCACGGATCCCTTGCCTGCGCTGTCACTGCCACCTGGGTGCCGCTGAATATTCATCCAAGTGACCCAACCGGCCGGGGCACTATTTTCTTCTGCGCGGATGCAGCCGTCGGGAGCGCCGATATGGCCGAATATCCAAGGCATACGACGCAATTTCGAATCGATAAACATAAACCCCATGCCTTTAGTCTAGGTTCAAAAATAGAAAGCGAACCACAGAGGGAGAACGAGGCTGGAGGTTAGAGCACGATCAAACCCTGAGGGAGCACCTAGGGGTCAGTGGCGTGGAGTCTGGACAGCGAGTGCCTGTCGTGATGATAAGGTTCTGCTTGGGCCCGTCTCACATCCAAGTCGTCCTTGGATCGCTGACGGTACACTTTACATAGTAGTGTACCGCGACCGAGACCGTCCCGGGTTGTGTGCGACGTCTGGGACGGTCCATGGGCATTGGGCGCAGGCCAGTGCCGTAAGCTGGCGTTTGATGGCGCGAGGCGCCGTGCTTGGCCCCACGCGGCCATGCCCTCTCTGTTCCCTCGTGATCAGATGACTTGGGTCTGCCATCTTGCGCAATGCACGACATCCGACTTTCTGGTTGTCCGTGGACCGACAACAGGTGATAAACGCGATTGCCGTCTTCCGGAAGCAGTCCTGCATCCCCCGGCCGCCCATTTTTGACATCGTCCTTCTCAGCAAGCAGGAGAGACCGAAACCTTCCGCCAGTGTCGCGCCGAGTCCTGTCGAATATCGTATCTCGTCCTGCCCGGTGGGCAAGTTGCGCATCTCCAAATCGGGTATGGCCGTCACAGGTGACCCCGGAACGAACGAGACGTGGGGATGTCGAAGACGCGCCGAAGACGCGGGCGCGGTGAGCGTGGAACGGTGGAGCGGAGCTGGCGTGTGATAGTGTAGGTAGTGTAGATAGGTAGGCAGGCGCACCCATCTGCCATTGCCATGTATTATCGACTATCCATCTTTTGGTGGGCAATAATCATAAGACAGAGCTAGAAACTGGTGAGCAGTCGACTCAGTTATCAACGCCACCCGACCGGTGGTTGAGGTCCAGACCGTAGCCGGCCAGCCACGCGCGGCAAGACATGTCAAACGCGGCAATATCTTTCTTCCTGCAGGTCCGATGCCGATAAGACAGTCTCGCAGGCCCAAAGCCCGTGGATGCGGTCGAAGCCTGTAGGCCATGTGCTGGGGGTTCATCGTGGAGGTCGTGGAAATGGTCATGGTGGAATGTCGAAGAAGAAAAGGAGGCGCCCTGACGTCTTCCCCACCCTGCACCAAGGGACGTACCCCGTGCAGTGTGCTCCGTACCTGGCAAGGTACGTAGGGTCCAGGGACTTGCCCGGCTGGGAGCTGGGTACACTGTAAGTACACCAGGTACCTACGGACAAAGTGGGAGCTGGCGACCGTAGGCCTTGCTGCTGTAGGTACACTAGGTTCATAGGTACAGTAGGAGAGCCAAGCAGGGCCCTTCGCTGCATCGCGTCCCACAAGGCCAGATTGGAGTTTGGACTGTCGTCAGTTGATGTTTAATTAGGCCCTTATAATCGGGGGCGAAAAACACGGCAGATTCAGGTTGATGATGTTGGAACCTGGAGAGGCCCGCCCCATCACGATGTCGTGGAAGTTTTTTTCCGTTTCAATGCGACGAGGACGATCAGATCCCCGAGGGCGGGCGGGCCTAAATTCCCAAGCGTTTCGACCCCGTGAACCCATCACTGCGCCCCTCGAGTAACAGTCAATTTTTCGATGACAGGCGACAGGCTACGGGTGACAGGCGGCATCCATTCCTATTAAAGCGCATGCTGCCGGCTTGTGCTAAGGCGGGCGGCCCAGGGCCCGTCCAGAAAAGGGCAGCTGGGCGTCGGGAATCCTTTCGAAATGAGGTTTAGGGCGGGGTAAAGACGCAGAGCCGCGACTGAGCAGTTCCGAAGGAGCGTTAGACGAACTGACGGTGAAGGGGCCAAAGAGGATTTTCCACTGTACCTGTGCTATACGATGCAGATACTAGGTACTAGCTGACAGACAAATAGAGTAGAGAAAATATGTGTTTAGTCATTGCTCCGTCACGGGCGCGGCACATGGCAAAGTGATCGACGGTTCATCATATTGTTGGGATTTTCCAGATTTCTTTTTTTCATGCATTGCTGATGGCGCTATTTTTGCAAGTTTAATATGCCCGTTTTGGTCGTCCTGGAGAGAAGAGGCCTCTTTTTGGTGTGGGGGTTGAAGTAGTTGTCGCCCTGTTGTTCAGGTCAGTAATGAGCGCTGAAGATGCCGGGGAAGAGACAAGTGCGCGAGGAACCTACCCAGAGACGCTCCATCATCTTATTGCGGTCAACACCGAACTTCTTAGCGTAACGGACAGCAAACTGGCGGACGGTAAAAGCCCAGCCGTGAAGACCGGAACCGAAGGCGACGGTATCCTTGTAGGGGTAAACCTCGCAGCTGGGGCGGGAATTAAACGTTGTAGGTAGGCCGGAAGAGGTTGTATTGATGCTGGTTTACAAAGAATAGGCTAGCTGCCCTGTGCGAGATTTTATGCCCTGTTGCTTATGTCATCCACGCCTGGAAGCACCAATCCCTTACGATCCGTCGCCGTTGTCTTGACCGTCGACTAGCAAGCGGGATGATGCGACGACAGGGCCTGGGCCCGGGCCCTGCCAGACGAGGGAGTGTGAGGTTTCTCAGGAGCAGAGAGCAGAGGATGGAGGGAAGACACGGATGGGTAGGTACCTGGGTAGCCGCCTGCCAGTGTCGGGTCAGCTATCCGCGAGGCCGATCGTGCGTTTTGGAGGGTGAGACTGTGAGAGCGGGAAATGATGCAGGGCAAGTAGCAAGGAGAGGAGGGCGAGGACAGGTGGGCGCTAACGGAACAACTTGTGGAAGGGATGCTAGTAGTGTATTACTCGAGCGGCGTCTGCAGTCTGCAGGAGCTCGATGGCGCTCTGCCTCCCGTCTCTTGTGTGTCAGGCCCTCATCATTGATGTTCGTGTCACGGGCAATGTCGCGGTATCGGTATCGGTCGCGGTCCACGTCTGGCCCCATTCACAGTCACAGTGTTCAGGTGGTTCCAAGTTGCTACGCTACCTAAGGGAAGTGGGGTATAGTGGGGTCATAGACCGCAACAGCGAATCAGGTGATCAGATGTTGGAGGGGAGGCGCAATGGAAAGAAAGAACGCATCGAAGGAAAAGGTGGGGCCGGGCCGACAACTTCGTAGGGCAGCGACGGATGGAACACTCAGCTTGTGGAGATTGAGAACCGCGGCATAGGTACACTGTAGTCACGCGCAGCAGGGACGTCTGAGTCTGAGTAAAGGCAAAGGCAATAATCACTCAGAACGGGCGTTGGATAGTGGCAGTTGCAGTGGATATTGGGAAGGTGACAGTGAAAGCGACAGCGTGCGTACCTGCCTACACTATCACTGGTAGTGGGTAGGGCTGCGCTGTCCATCCGGTCGAATGCATTCCATGGAATGTTCCCTGGCTTCCATTTCCCTGTCTTTCTTGTCCAAGCGAACGTTTTCCCGGCTCTTTTCCCGGGGCAAGAACCCATCTGACAGACGATATATGAACAATAAATTGCATTTGCAATGGGGGCCGCTCCCGGCTTGCGCCCACACTGCCACCCAGCGTCGCGGTCTCCGTTCCACGTCCACATCAAGAAATCAACCGACGACGAACCTCAGCACCCTGTCCAGCGCAGTGCAGGGCATCGCGGCAGGGCACGAATGTGTCGTCCGGTCTTAATACCCGCTTGCTAAGGCCCACTCCAATGGTTCTGAAACGCCCCAGCAAGCACTGACCTGTGTATGTACCTCACTGTAACAGGGCGTACCCGACGCTTGATGAGGGAGGCACAGGGACTTGCCCGCCCCCAGGCTCCAGCTTGCTCTCTGTGGCCTGCCCTGGAGGGGAGATCAGTGATTAGCGAATCAACAGCCGAAACTCCGGCGGGCAGCACTCGAAGCATGAGGGAGGTGCTCCGGCTAAGGTGCCTTCCTAGGTGGGCAAGGCAGGGAAGGTACGGATACGGAGTATCTAGTGTACACTACATGCTCGAGATCCAAGTACTTCCGAGGGTGGTGTACATCTGAGTGCACCATGATCTGCGCTGTCATCCAAGTATCTCTTCCTTTCCCTCTTGCCCTCCCCTCCTGCTGCCCAGCTCCCCACCATGCGCTAATGCTAGTGTACCTGTTGCCCTTGCTGACCCCTCTGGCTCTCGACCAGGTACTTCCGCTCAGCGCTGTAGGTACCGGCACCTTCTGTCCCAGCCAGGCAGGCACCTTCTAGCCGCGGATCGCGGAAGTCCTTGGGTCTTTCGGTCTTCGAAAGCGGGCCCTTATCCTTCCCTTTCGTCCCCCATGCCACTTCAGTGTTAAGCGGCACCTCCAAGCAACCACCATCCTCGAGTCAACGCGACTACAACCCAAGGTAGCCGCTCTCGAGACTCGTGCGCCTTCGCGATAGCTTCTTGTTCCAGGCCCACGATTGCCTGTTGTCAAATCATGAGACATTCTTTCGTCACCTGTGCCCAACCGATCCAGTCCACGAACGCCTCCGCCTTGTAAACCCGCCCGGCATCTATCCATCTCGAGATTCTCATTTGGCCTCGCCGACCTTTTCCCCCCAGCAGCCTGTGGAGAGGAAAGCCCGCCCAGATCCGGTCTTTAAAACCTCACTCGAACCCTTCTCGATCTTAGACTGGGGGTTTCCCTCGGTCGCACCTCCGGCCCATGGATGCCGCCGCCGTCTTCCGCCATGGCCTCACCAACATGAACATGATGGCGCGAAACCCCCCCTACCACCACCACCAGCCGCCTCCTCCTCCGCCTCGCCATCACTACCAGGTCATGCGCGGTCCGCCTTCCAGTCGCGGCGATGACAACGAGAGCGATGGCCCTTCCAATCGCATTGCTCACACCCTCACTGCATGCTGCCGCTGCCGTCAGGTCTGTAGCCCCTGGCCTTGCCGCATCATTAGCCTCCATCATGTGATAGCTTGCCGCCCTTTGCTACATGCTGACCTTGGCTCTTCCACTGTAGCGCAAGACCCGATGCGATCCCACCCTGCCCCGATGCCTGCCCTGCGAGCGCGCTGGGTCCGTCTGCGAATATTTCGACACAACCAAGGGGAAGAAAATCAACCGTAATTATGTCATCAAGCTGCAGGAGAAGGTGCGCGCCCTTGAGGCCGAGCTGCGCCAATACACCGACGACGACAGCGAGTTTGCCCACATCGAAGAGGACATGGTCCGCCCGGGAGGCCTGGTCCGGCTGAATGACACCGACGAGACGCCCCGTTACTTGGGACCCAGCAGCGGCATCGCCATGACCCGCCTGCTCGTCCAAGGCGCAAAGCTGTTTACTGACTCGAAGCGGATATCCGAGCTGATACCTGAAGTGCGGGCGAGGAGAATGACGCGTATGCAGTCGATTGTCATGACGAGGGAAAGGAAGAAGAGCTACCCCATGATCAGCGCGCACCCCGCCGCCACTCTGCCCAACCGGGCAACCGCAGACAAGCTTGTGGAAGTCTTCCGTCAACGATGTAAGGTCCTCTTCCTCTGATACCATGTTCCAGTCCTAACCCATCTACCTTCATACAGCCCAGGTGTTCTGGCCCACCCTGCATGAGAAGCGCTTTCTCGAGGACCTCGAAGCCGTATTCGAAGGGGATCAAGACCCGTACAAGAACCTGATTGTACGCATGGTCTTCGCCATCAGTCTCCAGAAGCTCGAGCCCCAATATGCCGGTCTTGCGGACAGCTTCTACCTTGCCGCGATGGAGCACTTTGAGACAGTCGTTCAGCCCAAAGATCTCAAATCTCTACAGAGCCTTGCGCTTATCGGCCAATATTCTCTATTGACACCCGCAAGGACTGCAGTCTACTACATGATGGGCCTGGCGACACGAATTTGCCAGGCAGAGGGCCTCACAGACGAGAAGACAATATCTGCGGGGTATACGCTGGATCCTCTGACACTCGACTTGCGCCGCCGCCTCGCCTACATCGTTACCTCCATGGAGGCCGGCCTAGCTCACAGCATGGGACGACCGAACGGGTTCTCCAAGGTTGATGATCGCATGGATGTTGAACCCTTTGCACTCGTCGACGATGAATACATCACCACAGACGGTATCTTGCAGGGACCTTCGTGCGAAAAGAAGCTTGTGGCGCTGCACTTTTTCAAAATGCGCATGGAACAGGCCGAAATCAGGAGAGTGCTGTACGAAAAGAAGCGGGATGAGCCAAAGGACGAGAACCACCCGTGGTTTTCCAAGATGGAGAGTGACATTCAGAACTGGATTGACTCCTCGCCTCAGAACCCTGCCTGGTGCAGGCCATGGTGCGTAGCTTCATACCACTGCAAGGAAGTGACCAAGCTAACTGGATGGGAATAGGTTCACTGGCAAATATCACCAAATGCGCATTTTCCTCTACAGGCCGTCGCCTCAGGTTCCTCGGCCGTCTGCCCGAGCGGCGTCAATCTGCTTCGAAGGCGCGTCGTACATCATCAACCTGTCGAAGCAGCAGATGGAGAAGGCTGCTGTCGACATCACCTGGGTCTTCCTCTTGAGCCTGTACATGTCCCTCAACACACTGTTGTGGACGGTCTCGTACCCCGAAATCCGGCAAGCTCACCCCAGAGAAGAAGTGGAGGAGTTGAGTGACCAAACACTGGATATCCTCGAGCAGTGCACGGAGCGTTGGCCAGGCACCGCCCAGGCCGTCCAGCTGTACTCCATCTTCGCCAAGGCGTGTTTGCAGAGCTACGAAGCACGAGATACCCCTATTCTGCAAGCGTCCAGCACCTTCACGACCCCGCCATCCCTCTTCGACGGCAACTCTCCCCAGGGCTCCGAACACTCGATGTCAACGGCGCCGACAGCCGGGGCACCGACCTTCAAGGTCAACAACGCCCCTCACAACCCGCCGCAGTTTGGCTTCGTGTTCGACGCGACCCCTGAATCCATGAACACGTACCAGTGGGACAACAGCTTCCCGCCGCCCCAGCCCACCTTCCGGTCCAACTCCATCTGGGGCAACCCGTCAACCGACGGAATGGGCCGCCGCTTCTCCGCCTACCCTCCCGAATCACCGCTCGACGACGCCACTCCCCCCGCAACGACCACGCCTGGCTACACGTCCTCGTCGCCGCCCAGCACCATCGGCAACACGCTCCCCACCCCGCCGGAGTCGCTCTCCGCCACGAACCAGCCGGTTGGGACGCCTTCCGGGTCGAGCTCCACCATCTCGCCGCCCCCCATGGGGACGCCTGCGATGGGCACGCCCGCCATGTCCCAGTCCTCGCCCCTCATCCTCCAGCAAGGCACGCCCACCATGGTCTCCCACAGCACGAACATGTCGCCGCCCCCGCCCCCGAACTCGGGGCACCACCCGCAGTCGAGGGGCCAGCCTTTCGGCACCCCCCACACGCCGCACCAGACGCCCCAGCAGCGCCCGCTCCCGACGTACAACCCGGTCAACGACTGGTTCAGCCCGCCGCCGCCCTTCATCAACCCCGATGCGTTCAGCTCGATGAGCAACAGCTTCTTCGGCGACTCCCTGCAGATGAACGGCTTCAACGCCGCCCAGAACGCCGGCCTCGGCCTGGATCAGTTCGGCGCGCAGCCCTTCAACTGGTCGCAGGAGAGGCAGGGCAGCCTCAGCCAGCAGCAGCAGATGGAGCTGATGAACGTCCTGGAGAACGAGGGCATGAGCGACATCGATGCCCTCTTGAACATGGGCATGAATGGCACGGCCGGGCCCGAGGGTGGTTGGGCCCACGCATGAGCACGCCCAAGACACTTATATAAAAAGGAACAGGAATGGCATACAGGAGTATTTTGATTTGGCCTTGGGTTTTACGTCGCTAGGGTCGGACAGTAGCACAATCATGCTCTTTTCTTTTTGCATGAGGCATTCGAGTGTCTATCTAGATACCACGGAGTCATACGGGCAGGATAACTGCGTTGGGATGGGTCGCGGGCGGCAGGCGCAGCGATGCACCTCCGCAGGCAGTTGGAAATAGGGTATTGATAATACTTCCTTCTCAATGAGTCCTGCCATGGGCCTCGGACGGCTTCAATTCAAAGTCACGTGCATGATCAGGAAACAAGGGCATGGGAGGAAGCGCTCTATTCGCTAGAGTAACCTAAACGCTGTCCCGCAAAACTCCCATTTTTCCCTCCTTTTGAGTTCTCGAGGTGGCCCCTAGGGTTGATCCGGAACGGGCAAAGCTGAGTCTGCCAGTGTGGTGTCAAGCCTGGGATCGCACATCGAGCGGTGTGTAGCTGACAGGTCGAACCGACGCGAGGACATCTGCCAGTGATCAAGTTCCGATCGAAAGACGTGGTGCCAAGCGAGGCTGCCAGGTCAATGAGTTAATGATGTTTCCTTTCGGTCAACGCGTATGCCAACAGAAAAGAGTGTGTTGAAGTGTGTTGCATAGCGGCAGCCGGTCTAGAGATCAATGAGATGATGAGAAGAATGAGATGTGTTGAGAGAGGGACTGCAACTGGATATGCCGGTGGCCGGTCGAGAAGTCCACTGACCAGATACCGATTGCAGTGATATCGCTAACGAGAGGCAGGTTTAACGTCGTACCTAGGACGTTCCTTGGGGTGGTGGCCAGGATAGTCAAGCGGCCATGGTCCTGGAAGCGGGGAGTGCAAGTTGAAATTGGCTGGGCCCAGGTAGGGAAAGCTGAATTGAGGATGTGAAAAGTCCGAAGTGGAACATGAAAACGAAATCCATGAGCCGTACTTTGTCTCCAATCCAAGTCTCGCACTGAGTGTGGCTGCACGTCGACTCTAAGGATGGCGCTGGGGCACACCTCATTACATCACAGAAGATGCCTCTTCTCTGAAATTTATGTGATGCAATGAGACGAATTGGAGGCCGCCCGGCTGTCTTGATGTTTGACGTTATGCAGGGAACCAGGGCATGAGGTGGCAAGGTCGGGCGCGAGCCTCGGGGTCAGCAGTTTAAGGTCATGCTGAGGACCACGTCGCGGTCCTGGGACTTGATGTAGTCGCAAGGCGGAAAGCCTACCCGGGAGGTTAGAACGATGTCAGAAATGGAGGGGAGGTTTTGCTGAGTTACCTGATGCGAGAAAGGCACCAGTCGACCAAGGGCCAAGGACGAGAGCAGCGACCAAGAACACCAGGAAGTCGTCATGGATCTAGCAAATGTTGTCCTTGGGGCGAAAGGAAGTGGACAGATGTCGCAGTCATTCTGTCGGTTGGGTCGAAGGCAGATC
Source organism: Colletotrichum brevisporum (assembly GCA_030770045.1). Lineage (NCBI taxonomy): Eukaryota > Fungi > Ascomycota > Sordariomycetes > Glomerellales > Glomerellaceae > Colletotrichum > Colletotrichum brevisporum. The sequence goes on along the minus strand of JAUGSI010000001.1, from coordinate 7,204,351 downwards.
TGACGCACAGCCTTGGACCAGCTGAGGAGCGGCGGTTGAGGCAGACAGCAGCAGATTCGAAACGAAGACGCGAAAATGATGGAGAAGAAGAGAAGGGATTTTCCATGATGAATCCGAGAAGGCCAGGGCAGATGGCACGAAGTGATCGTTGGGATGTTGATGGAGCTGGAGAGGTTCGGGTTGCGGAGGAGAGGAAAGATGGGCAAGATATATGAGTGGGAGAAGGAAAAGAATGGCAGAGAGGGGTGGGAGACGGCCAGGGTGGAAGGCAAGAGCTGTTCTGCTTCTTACCAAGCGACAGCGGCTACTTGAGAGGAAGGAGCTAGGTACTTGGAGAGAAACCATGTGAGAAGAAGGGAGGAACCTCCTACATCGAGGTAGGTACTTCAACTTTGGAGAGGACTAAGGCAAAGACACTTAAATGAAGGGGCTAACAAGTTGCAGAGAGAACATGTGGGAGGAGAGAGGGAACCTACTTCGAGGTGCTACGGCTCTGGAGACTAATACAAAGAGGTTATGCCCACCTGGGAAGAAGCAGCGGTCCAGGGAGGAACCAAGTACATCGGGGGAGTTACGGTAGAGGGCAGGAGCGGAAGATGCTACCTACTACGTATAGGGAGGGACTCGGCTCGTATCTAGTACATAGGCCCAAAAGACCGGAGCAAGAACTGAAGAAGGCGCGAGTTGCCCCCTTGTCCGAAGTTCCGGCCAGGTCACCAAGTAGCATCGAATCACTCTGAAAGCGGAAGAACAGCCAAAAGCTTAGGTAGCGAATGATTGAATTTATATACGGGAGGCACCGGCATGAGAAGCATGCCAACACCGTGAGAGAGAATAAAGGCCAAGATATATACATGAAAGAGTTTGTTCGTCAGGAAAGGGAGAGAGAGTGTGTGTATGTACGGAAGTGTGCGATGGAGAGAAAATGTCAGTTCCCCCCTTTTTATCCCTGGCCATCATCAACAATGCAATCTTTGGAGTCTCTTTACGGTCGTCGTCTCTGCGCGTCCAATGTCGTCCGGGTCATCTCCTCGCGACACCGCGGCGGCGAAACCTCCAGCGGAGTAAGCGCTTACAGGCACTGGTAGTACCAGTCGTTGACCTTGGTGCAGGTGAAGGGAGAGACGCAGGACTTGGGGCCGTTCCAGTTGAGGCCGCCGCACTGCTCGTACTGCTTGGCGCCGGTGCCAGGGGCGGCGGTGGGGGAGGTGACAGCGGAGGTGGTGCTGGTGCGGATGGTGGTGCTGGAGCGGACGGTGACGGAGGACGAGGTGGGAGGGTCCACCGTGCCGCCGAAGGTCGAGCCGATGGGGCCGAACTTGATGTTGGAGAACTTGACGTTGCTGTTGGGGAAGTCGCGCTCGACCTCGGCCGGGACACCGGAGGTGGTGGGGCAGGAGCCGCGGTCGGCGCCGGGCTGGCCGGCCTTGTTGACGGGGTAGGTGGAGTCGAGCCAGAGCATGTTGGCGTAGTGGTCGTCCCAGAGCGAGAGGACGAGGACCATGGGCGCGGCGACGGCCTTGCTCATCTGCGGGAAACCACCGCGGTCTTCGAAGATATCCTCATCGCCAAAGGCAACCTTCTGCGCCTTGCAGAATTCCGGCGTGAGCGAGTTGCCCGGGTTGCCAGAGATGGTGGACTCAGAGTTGGGGACGACCTTGCCGTTCTGGACGTAGAAGCGCTTAATCTCCGAGAGGTTGCCGTCGGAACCCTTGAGGAACTGAGTGACAACAGTAACCTTCTTGCTAGTGTCGATTGTGTTGCCAGCTCCCTCGCCGTAGAAGGTCTTGTTGCCCTGGCGGTACGAGTTGAAGTCGCATCCATCGGGGTCACAGTCACCAGCGTAGCGGGTGTCGCTGTAAGTACCTCCACAGGCGTTGCCGACACAGGAGTGGTAGGCGTTGTTCTCGCAAGGGTGGGGGGTGTAGGCCGTGGAGATCTTGTTGGCCTCTGTTGTGGTGGTTAGTCGCTGGCAGACCAGGTTCAACACGGGGAGGAGGCTCACCCCAGATATCCATCTCAGCGCAGCAGGCACCGAGCTGGCCGACACCTCCGTTGGCATCGTTGCTGGAGGGGTTCCAGCCGTCGACGTTGGCCTGGGAGTCTCTGGTTAGAACAGTGGCATTTGTTCAAAGGTCTGTAGGATACTCACAACACCGTTGATGAACTTGACGTCACGGGGGCACTGAGAGTCGCAGTAACCAGTACCGTACTTGGCACCAGCCTTGTTGCTGGAGAACTTGGAAAGTCCACCGTCGGCGTCCATGGAGACGAAGTACAGGGCACCGTTCAGACCGCAGCCGATGTTGGAGACATCAGCGTCGAAGGTGAACTCGTTGCCGAGCAGGGTGAACATCTTAACCTGTTTAGCCCACGTCTCTCCCGGAGGGCCGATGCATGCCGTCTTACCTGGTACTTGGTCTCGCTCTCCATGAGGTAGACACGGCTACCAATGTTCTTGCCGAAGGCGTGCTGGGTGACGAACTTGAGGTTCAGCTCGTTGCCGCTGGTGGTGATACCGTAGGTTCCGGTGTAGTCGGCGCCGTCAACACAGCACTTGTCAGCGCAGTTGGCACCCTGGCCCGCGGCGCAGAAGTCGTTGTTCCAGGTGTTTCCCGTGTAGCAGTTGGTCGAGCCCTGAACGGTGTGAGTCCAGCGCCAGTTGGAGTCGAGCACGACGGAGCCAGCGACTGGGGAGCAGCTACCGCCGGCAGCGCACTTGGACCAGGTCAGCTTGGGGTGGACTTCGGCCTGTGTGGAGCAAGATTGCTGGGCACGGGCGGCGGCCACGAGGGCCAGGAGAGCTGCAAACTTGGTCTGCATCGTGAAGGATCTGATGAGGCTGAAGGGTCTGCTGAGTTGGGAGGATGGAGGATGTGAGATGATGAGGATGAGGATGAGAGAAAAGAAGACCCCATAACGACGAACAACCATGGGCTTTTATAGAAATGTTTCTCTCAAGAGACTCTGCGATGATATCCACAAGTCGGGTACGGGACAAGGCTCAGGTCGTTTGCCACCTCGAGGCTGACCGCTTTCCGACCTTGAGCCGCGAGAAGCTGACAGTCAATTCCCCTCGACGAGATCCGACAAGACACGGCACCCGGGCCGCAAGACGATCTGGATCCATGGCTCTGCTAAGCCGGCGTCGTCGGGACGCATCCAGGCACGCTTGGCGGTCTGGAGAAGAAGCTCAGGAGATGGCGGGGCGACATCGCTTGTGGCGCCAGAAAGGCTTGTGCGCGGTCGAGAGCGCGAGGTGTGAATGTGATGTGGTGGCGCCGGAGTCTTCCAGGAAGATCCCGACCATGGGTTACGATACTTCGTCGTCCAGTCAAGGTTGCTTGGTTGCCGGATGGAGGGAAGGGAGGGATGGAGGGCGGGGGAGTTGGAGAACCGCCTGCTCTCTGCCGCGTCGTCGAATTGGAGAATCCGACCACGATGACAACGGCCACGGCCACGAGTACTGTGTAACGAGATTGGGGTATCCGCACACGCGGACGCTCTCGACTTCTGCTCTGCGGTACTGTGTGCTGCTCGCCCTGGATCCCAAACCCGAAAGAGATGAACGAACGATGTCACCTCCGGCCATGCGGCTGGCCACCCACCACGACCACGACGGCGACGGCGGAGAAACTGGCGCGACCGAGTCGAAAATTATATTGAGGTTGCCCGATGTGGGACGCTCCCCGGTCGATGTCATTGGAGCACTTTCCCCCTTGCGCCCAACGCGGAGGACAACCGCCGAGTACTACCGCCTCGAATCGTCCAGTCAGCCTACCAACCTCACGCCTCCACGGAAAACAGCGCATCACATCGTGAGGAAAGAGGACGACTCGTTCCCCCTCGGACACGAAAAAAAAAGAAAAAGTCGACTCGACCTCGTGATGATGACTGCTTCCCGAAGATCCCGCCACCCGCCCCTCGCGCGAGCAGGCGGCCTTCACGGTGACCACCCTAGGTGATTGCTTGCATCGTGAGACTCGCCCTCCCGACTCGGGATCCTCTCCGTGCCTCTCGCCTGGCAGCAAACACAGATACGCGAGTTGTTCCCTTTGGAGTTGCTCCCCTGACATTGCTCCCCGCATTGTGCAAGGGCGGGCAGGGCAGGGTCTTTCGCACAACCTCCATCACGGCTGATGGCGGGAAGAGGGCTTGCTCCCCGCATAACGCCATTGGGCGTACGGCACTGACTGCCACGTTCCCGTCCTATGCCTTGCTTTTGAACGACGCCATCTTTTCCATGTCTGGTACGCTAAGTGATTTTCATTAGTCGATAGACCGACCACCTCGAGAATTGGAGACTGCCGATATTCTTGCTTTGAGACATCGAAAAAGAGAAAAGCAGAGGCTCTGATGCCAATGTGCTCGGCCAACTTGGCTTCAGAATTAGGTTATTAACTGATCAACACTTCAATCAATCACTACCAAGCAGGCGGGTTGAGAACCAAGTCAGGACCAATTTGCAGAGAATTGGATGGAGCCCTGATCGAATCTGGCAGCGGATGAAGACTGCTATAGTGCATGCATTAAGCGCAGGGCGGTTGGACCGCTACCACCACCACACCACTCGAGGGGTGGTCACATTGACTCTTCTGCATATTCGGCTCCGGCTGACCTTCGGTACAGAGCGAGTCTTTCGGCGGTCGTAACGGCGCGACGCTACTTAGCGGTACATTCATCCGACATCCTGGCTGTTTTGTTTGGGCTGTCGATATGCGACCTCCTCTCCGAGTTTTACGCGACGAGCCCACTCTTGGGTCGGATACCAGCGCGTGTTTCCACGTCGCAACTTGCCAAGGGCCGTCCTATTTACCCGTGATAACAAGAATTGCTAGGCTCTCTGGGCGACGAGGATCGAGAAGCTTGAGCTCAGCCTCCAGTCATGGCAGGGTCCAAAGCAAAGCTGGATCCGGTGGTGATCGACGAGGAAAATCAACAGCGGCTATCACGTTGGCTAGAGCACGCGCGCTGCCTTCCAGTTGGGGTTTTGACATCTTGTCCGAATCAAGAATAAAGCGTAAGGATTGATGGTGTGAATCGAGCTGACGCAAAGATCTGCCCCTGGAGCATGCGTTTCCGAATGTCCGCAGGGAGGATAGATCTCAGGGATCAACGGTAAATGGCTTCGAAGGGGCTTTCAGGAAGGCCTCCGGCTCAGTGCGTGTTGTGGGCGACAGGCCCGGACGAGCTGTCTGAGCTGTCATCTTCCGCATCCGCGTCGCTCTGAGAGATGACCGCATTTACATCATCCCATCTGCGCCAGTGGCGGTTGCTGATCCCGAAGCTGGAAGGTCGAGGTGACGACGTGCGGAGTTTGCCACGAGACGGGCTGTCGAAATGGGATGGCCCTGATGAACGTGGCTGACAGACTCGGGTAGTGAGCCGACTAGGTCTTCGGCAACGAGGGAACGACAGCCGTCAGGGCCTCAGAGGGGCGTTCTGACTTGGGGAGTCTGGTATCGTGAGGTCGCATGCATGTGGTTCGTTGCCCTCGATCTCGGGCCCGTCTTCCTGGACTTGTGTCGTGTCAGGCACGAACGGCTGGCTGAAAACAGGCAGCCGATGCAGCCATCGTGTGTCCGCCCTCACATTGAAGTCAGGAACCTGAAACCTTGCCGCCGTCGGCACCAGCCGGCCGTCGTGATAGGCGAGTGTCGAAATGAAGCCGGAAATGAGCGGGATACGACAGAGCGCGCCCGCGGCCAGCTAGGTGTGTGTGGAAGCCAATATCGCAGCGTCTCCCCAAATGAAGCATGACGGGATGGAGACTGCGTACTTCGGAAGACGTCTTGACTGGCCAAAAGGCCTTATCTTGGGCGGCGAATTGGTCCAAGTGATCGAGCGGACGCCGAACCGCCGTGGAATTCGGGTCGAGGCCGGTTCGGACAGCAACTCGAGGACCTTCTTCGCACTCTCCAAGCAGGGGAAACAAGCTTGGTATTGGGCGCCTCGGGCGACGCTCATCCTGCGGATCGCAGCTCGATGGGTCGATGGACAGGCTCAGCCGTGCTCGTCGGGCGGCTGACCACAGTTCCCAGCTGTGCCCTTCGGGCTCTGGACCACGACGCGGCCGCGGTGGAGATTGCGAGTCACTTGACTCTGCGCATGTTCTCGCCCTGAATCTCGCGGCATCGGCTCAGAAGCGACTGGCCCGACCCAGATCTGTGATGCGAGTATGACACGCAAACGAACTGCAGACAAGCATTAGCGTCTCGCAGGTACCGCCCGAACGCTCCAGTCGTCAACAAGCCAGACGCAGAGTCGCGTAATGTTGGCCACTGTGTCGGGGAAACTCGTGGGGATCGCATCGAAAGGTTAGCCGGCGACATTCCAACAAAGGTAAGGCGCATATCCGAGGTGCGGAGGTTGAAGTCGAGGCTCCGTGGTTTTGGCGTCCCGATTTGGCTGAGTCTCGCCACGACGTCGTACTGGCGGCCGTGGGCAGGGGGGCCCAACAGTAGGTCCCAGGCGCAAGCCGCGGGATTACCGAAGAATCGACGAGCGGAAATAGCATTGTGAAGCTGTAAAATTCATGGCTGAGTACAATTTCGCGTCACATGTCGAATTCGAGAGGTGAGGGGGAACGATGTGTTCGTGGAGAGTTTGGAGGAGGAAGAGGAAGAAGGAGGAAGTCAGGCAGGAGGATGGGGAGGTACACAGTGGGATTTCATGTCCAAGGCACAAGGCACACGGTAGATTCCGCACACCACGCCGCTACTGGATAAAAGACACTGTGTACCTTACTGTACGGCCAACTTCGGCCATCGCGACATTAGAGGTCCAGTATCAACCAGAAGTCATGCCACCTAAGCATTGGATTGCCATTGTGTATAGTTTGTTGTCTTAACATACCTACTCTACACTGTCTGCCATCCGCGAGGCAGCCCGGCTTCTTGACTCTCATTACCCCGAAAGCAGCTGGAATATCGCGCAACCTTTGCTCGCAGCCGGACTCCTTGGCTGCCCGTTTGGCCGAGGCCCAAATATCTCCTGTAAACGCCTTCCAGAACCATCCTCCACGCATCATATACAAACAACACGGAGCTGATCCGTTGCTCAACAATAGCCTTGATCGTCTGATGCGGCGGGACTGAGTAAGCAATAATACATCCCCAACCGCTCGTTCTTCGAGCCCTGGGGGAGGGCGGGCTTGCTTGCACCTCCAGACCAGGCTTAGGCTGTTCGGATGACTGTGAGGTGCATGTTCTTTGTCTGGCGTGGCAGCTTGCCGTCGCGCTCATAAAGCAGACCGCAATTTTGGCATAATGACTGTAGCAGATGTTAGAGAAGGAATGCTCTGCAGAAAGAATCGATGGGAGACTTACTCTTGGGCCAGCCGGGCCGGGTCTGACTGCCCACACACTCGAACCCCACAGGGCACAATGCCAACATCTCCAAGATAGACGCTCCTGGTCCGTCAATCCGCTTCCTGCTCCGTAGCCCGATCCGACGTCTGGTGTTCCGCGTCCGCCAGGTGTGCCTGATCGGCCCAAGGGACTCAGACTGCGGAACCGTCGCTTCTTCTTGGATCTCTCGCCTCGGCCCATGCGCTCCTCCTCAGGAGCCTCCACGACGTTGCCAAAGCCGGAGAATGGCACACCGCCTACTAAGCCAGTCGTCGAGCTGAAGCGGGCAGTTTCACGTCGCAGGCGGCGGATCTGGCGCTCTCGGTCTCCCTCCCGCTTCTCCATCTCTTCCTTGCTCAACACTTCGACCTTGGGCTCCCAGGAATCTGCCAGATTTTCAGGGTCGTAGCGCCATCCGGCGTCGGCGCCAGCAGTGGCGTCGTTGGGGAACTCGCGAAGACCGTTCCAGCCCATGACCAGCCCCCCGGCCTCGCATGCCTCCTTCTTCAAACGCAAAACCGCCTCGTAGATGGCATGCGTGACAGTAGGAACCCACTCGCCCGTCAGCCCAAGGTCCTCGCACGTCTGCGCAGCAAAGGCCTCGGGCATGCCCGGGGGATGGAGCAAAGACCACTCAAACTTGTCGGTGTAGAGTGTTGACTGCAGGTTGATGTTGAGCGTGACGATGCAGCGGTAAGCGTCATCGTGGTCGTACTCGTCTGATCCGACGGGAATGGGAGTTGCCTGGGCAGTGACGTCCGGTGCTGATGTCGGTTCCTTGCCTCTGCCCGGGGTGCCCAGGCCGCCGTTCTGCATTGGAGTATCGGAGCGGCTGATCGCCCGGGTGGCCGGGGTGGGGGAATCGTCGCGGTTGGCCAAGGAGCTCGTCTTCGTCGCATCATTGTTTCCGGCGGCTTGCGATTGCGCATGGAACAGCGGGTGCAACGCGACGCCGGCGTACTCCTCAAGCTGAGTGCGGATCTGCTTGGCAATCTCGATCATGGTAGTGTGCCTGTTGGGCAAGTCGAGGTCCTGGACGTACGTCTGCGCAAACTGCTCGGTCGTGATGACGGTCTCATGCAAGTTCCACAGGAAGCTGTCCCGCAAACGGTAGGGCGGCGTTATCTCTGGTGTCCGGTACTGGGGGAGACTGGTGTCGACGCCGTGAGGCGCCGAGGGAAAGGGAACCTGGGGCACGAAGGCCGGAATGTCCAGCTCGATTCGAATGGGAATAAGCGTGAGCGGCAGGTCAGCTTGCGCCGAGTTTTGCTGGTCGCTGCGCACTTGACGCCCCTTCCCAAACCAATCTCGCCATATACCCTGCACGTCCACCGGCTCGTTGGTGTCCTTCCCAGCCTTGTCGACCAGATCTTGCCTGTTGGCGAGGTCCTCCCTCCTCAAGCTTCGCAGACCGGTCGGGCGGCGGCGGCCGTCGTCGTCGTCTTCGTCGATGTCGTCGTAACCATCTTCCGCGTAGTTGATGATGGTAGTACCACGCTTCGTCGTTCGCGAGATGGGTCCTGAGGGGGCGCTCGGCAAGACGGGAGTCAAGAGGGAGTTGTTGTAGCTTCGGATACGCGGCGCATACGTAGACAGGAACGCCTGTGGCTTAGGTCGGGCGTCCATGTTGAATTGTTATGAGGCCCAATGGCTCATCGCATGCCGTCGCAAGGCGAAGGAGGAGGAGGGGGAGAGAACACGTCGGGACGACGACAGGGAGGACGGCCAAAGGGTCGCTGCGCATGCGCGATCGCGTTCGAGCGCTCTGCGTGTGTTGCCGACAGTTGTGTTTAGCAAAAAGGCGACCGACGTCAGCTTCGGCGCCGATGGTGGTGCTAGTGGTGAAGGGGATCGCGGATTATGAGATGTGGATCGCGTTGGAAATGCACTTGGGGAGCAACAGCACCAGGCGCGTCAGGAAAAATCGAAGTCGGCACTTCCCGACCCAGGCGCTAGGACCAGCTCTGAAAGCGGTCTAGTGCCACAGGGAACCGCCAGCCCCACATTCTCACCGAGGACACCGAGATTCACTCACCGAGCATGTGACCTCACCGAACTATCAGTGTCCATCCGGGCTCGACCCGGAGGCTTCGGCAGGTACAGTATCACCATTAGGTAAGACGCCACGGACACAGAGACGCCCGAGTACCTAGTTGGAGGAGGAGTTCGAATCGACTTGCACCCCGTAAGAGTCATCATCAATCTGAGACTCTGCGAAAACTACCATGCACCCAGCCGACCAGGGACCAATCCAACACGTTCGGCCTGCACCTCGTGGACGTTCCGGACATGGCCGTTTGTCAGTCCCCAGAACGCCACATGTTTCGATTATATGCCCGTCGCATATTTTCAAGCTTCTCTTTGAGTCTTCGATTTGCTGGAAGGCCTTTAGGCCTGCAGATGTCATCGGGTGCGTACTTTTCTGTACGACACAGTGCCGAGCATCGCGGGCTGCCCCATTGACGCCCGCCCACAAACAAGATGGGGAAATCCAATCTCTGTCCAGTTTCTAACTGGCTCATGTTTTCCACCAAATTTTCCAAACATTTACATTCTCGGCATTTAACTTTCTAGTTGTGTCGAAGAGGTAGTCGCTGTTAAATGTCCTGGCTGATCTCCTGCTTACATCTTGTGAAACCGCAAAGCCACATTGAGATGTCGATCTGTTCCTAAGACAGACTAATTGTTCTCTGGTTTGCTTAAAAAGCTTGCAACTCATAAGTATGAGTTTGGAATTTGAGCTATTACTTAAGCTGCTAACATGCAAACTGGTTTTTAGGATCGGGACGGGTCGATGTCAGCATACCGGGTGGGCAACAGCGTCACCGTACCCTTCAACTGAATTACACTGTGACAGCTTCCCAAAGGCAGCAGACAGGTCAGCAGGGGGCACAACCAACAGGTAGCGAGAGTATCAGTTGAATTTGGCTCTTCAGGTGGCGCCTGTGGATTTGTTTGACCAAGGCTGGGAGGCGTCTGTGACCACGCATTGGCGGCTCTTCTACCCGGTTGAAGTCGGTTCCGGAGCCACTCATAGGTAAGCCCAAACATGTTCAAGTAGCCTCTAGGTTTCCACTTGAGCTGTCAACCTTGCCCGGGTATTAATGCCGGATCAAACCAACATCCTACCTCCGGTGCTTGCGAAGTTTGTGACACCCAGCCTGTGCGGGGTGCCTTTATTCCCTTGCAGTTGCAGATGACAGCTCCAAGCTTGTGTAGCATCCTCCACCACCTCCTCAAGTCCCTCGGCGTGTCAGCTTCTCAGGGCCCTTCGGATGATTGAAAGCCACCATATCACACAGCCTCAGCACCAACACATCTTGTGGTTCTCTAGGCCAGTTCCACCACGCTGAGAGGGGTGTGCACTAAGTCAGTTTGCAGCAAGAGCCAGAGTTTGCAGCTCTCCCTTTGGCTCAGCCAAGAGCAACTCCTCTCATCTGCTAGACTGCCTACCTAATCACAGGCAGTTCTGTGTCCCCCATCAGAGTCTATCTAGCGTTGAACCCAGTGCAGGAACCAAAATCTCCTGCCAGACGCTAAGCCCAGTTGAGATATTGTGGTGTGCCTGGGCTCGTTCCTGCCTTTCATTGAGACATGCCAACTTCCACAGCTTTGCCTTTTTGCTTTTTTCGTTCCTTCCCTCTGGGTGTTGGTAATACATGAATTTATATCAATTTTTTGTTCCTTCCTCTTCCTGGCCTTGCTGCCCTCCTCCAGCTGCTGTATAAAAACCTCTTCTCTCCCACAACCACAACCCTTCCTCCTTCTCTCTCTAACCCGCAACCAACACTCCATTCAAGCCTTTGCAGGAACAAAGTCCGGTTACACTTCTCATTCTTCAACCCTCTTCTGTCTTTCACTTCATCCCCACACATTCGCACCACTCAAGCCTTCAAGATGCTTTCCAACAAGATCGTCACTGCTGGTGTCTTGGGCCTTGCCGCCCTTGGCCTTGTCAACGCCGGTCCCATTGCCAGTGACCAGGACAAGGCTCTTGAGCTCATCAACAAGGCCCGTGCTGACATCGGCCAGCCCGCTCTCATCTGGGACGCCGGCCTCAAGGAGGACGCCTACAACTATTCCAGCATCATTGCGAGAGACGAGAACTTGAAGCATGCTCCTGCCTCTGACCGCAAGGGAGCCGGTGAGCTCCTCAGCATGTTCCGCGACAACACCCCCTACGGTATTCAGATGGCCAACCCCCTGCGCGAGTCGGTCAAGAACTGGCTCAATAAAGAGAACAAGCAGTATGGTGGCCATCCCTCTAACTACCTTGGTCTTTGCGGTATGTCTTCTCACACTGAAAAGCACCTCTTCCTTTGCTAACCCTTCTCCCGTCACAGAGCAGCTCCTCTCCCCCAAGGCTACCCGCATCGGCTGTGCCAGCTTTGGCATGGAGGTCTTGAACAACAACGTTGAGGTCTACTGGGTTATCATCAATGTCTGCCGTGTCTTTGCCGACATCAAGCCGTGAGTCTTTCTGCCCCCTTTTTTTGTTTCTTCCTTTTTCAAAAACTAACTCTTCCTTCACAGTGAGGAGACTAAGCCTGTCAGTGATGAGACCAAGGCCGTCTTGCAGCGCCGCCAGACCTTCACTGGCGACTTCACCTACTACGCCCCTGGTCTCGGTGCCTGCGGCTGGCACAACAACAACGGAGACAAGGTTGTCGCCCTCTCCCAGTTCAAGATGGGCCCCCAGTCCAACGGCAACCCCATGTGCGGCAAGATGATCCGCGCCACCAGCCCTGCCGGCAAGTCGATTGATCTCAAGGTTGTCGACAAGTGCATGGGATGTGCCGAGAACGACATTGACGTTGACCCTGCTTCTTTCACGGAGCTCATTGGCAACCTTGACATCGGTCGCGTCAATGGTGTCAAGTGGCACTTCCTCTGAGTCAAGCCTTTTCTTTCCTTCACAGGAGGCTCTCTTCTCTTCTTTCGCGTCACAGGAGGCCATCTTCTTTTGCTCCGCATCATTCATGGGAGGCTGGTATGATCATGCATTCACGATTTATGGATGATGGGAAGGCTATACATCGGGAAGGTACTACTCTGAGTTCTGGGAGACTCTCAAAGCTCCAGTAACCTACCCAAGTAGAGATAGCTCTGCAATGAAATCGCACAATTCGCACGATTCGCACAAAAGATTTGTTATCATTACTTTCGTTTTCATCGTGATCTATCCAAGCCAAATCTCACCTCGTATATCATTCGTTATTGAGCGTATTGCTCATCTAAACCAGAGTTTCCCGGGCCTGGGCAACCGCCAGCACTGCTGCGCGGAACGTCGCCTCGGCCTCCTCACCTCTACAATCTGGTGGCGCGCTCCCAGAAATCATCCTCGAGTTTCGGAACGGGAACGAGATTCTGCTCGTGCCGCGCTCGCGCCGCGTCTTCGTCCACACTTATACGGCGCTCAGACGGTTCTCTCAGCAGCGGCACTTCAGCATGCTCGTTCTGCTCCGCGACGCGAGCCCAAAAGTCTCGCGACTCCCCGAGGCCGAGGGCGTCGAGGAACGGGCCCAGCCTCTCGGCCTCGGTGGCGCCGCGCCGCAGCACCGCGGCCATGATCCGGTAGAACTCCCGCGTCGACGACGTCTCGGCCTTCTCCACCATGGCCACGACCAGCTTCGTCCAGCGCACGACGAGCTCCGGGTCCAGCGTGCCCTCGCGCGCCCGGAACTCGATCGTGCCGCAAAGCACCCTGTCCTCGGGGCGTGTCTTCAAGGGCTGGCCCGTCTCCTCGTCGAACAGTCTCGGGATGATGAGCGCGACGCTCGCCCGGCTCGCGCCGACCACCGACTGGAGCATTTCGTCGAGGGCAGCGACGTCCTCCGCCGTCCAGATTTCGCGAAGTTCCTCCCTCAGCCGCTTCGAGATGCGGTCCATGGGGATATGCGACTCCAGCTCCATCGCCACCATCCGGTCCTCTTTCAGCGGGTCGTAAGGGCTCAGGGAGTTGTCGCACCCCAGGCGGGTGCCGTATCGGAGGGGCTGGGAGTATTCGTTTTCCTTGCGGAACGGGTGGACCAGGGTGAAGATGACCGGGTCGGCCGCCCAGACCATCGTGACGATGCGCTTGAGCGACCGCAGTGAGAAGTTGCGCACGTTGCCGACGTGGACGTGCATGCCGCAGCTCGGGTCCAGCATCGGGCGCAGGGACGACCGTATGGTCTCCATCGCGCCCGCGATCCGCTCGAAGTCCTGCCTCCGGTTGCGCATCACGGGGCTCGAGATCTCGAGCCCGTGGATGCCGGCGTACCCCAGCACCCCAGCGTGGAAGTCGGACAGGCTGTAGTCAGTCTGTATGCACCACGTCTGGAATCGGCAGTCGAGTATGGGCGACGGGCGGACTAGGAGACCGGCTCGGCGTGCAACGTTGACCAGCGCCGCTTCGTCGTCATCATTGACCACGCCTAGCTCTTCCATGAGCGCAGTGATTGTCGAGCTGAAGTGACCGGCGGCATTGAGAGCTTCGGCCAGGTGATTCGAGCTAGCCAAGGCGATGTCGTATGTCAAAAACGCTCTGTTGGCTGGACTGAATTCCTCACCATCCTGGTAGTTGTAGACCCACCGCGAGTCTGAGGGGTCAGGATCGGGAATGCCGCCTTTGATATACGGAACGAGGAACTCGAGCTCAACGCCGAAGGAGTAAGGAGACAGATCCGGCGTATTGGCGAGATTGATAGTCGGGATCCGGTGGGCCACAGCGAGGTCCGGGACCAAGGCATAAGGGCCCATGTAGTCGTAATAGCGCGACTCGCGGTCCAAGCCGACATCTTCGAGAAGATCCAAGACGGTGTATCCCCGTTGCAAGGACGCCGGGGCATCGAGCGGGCCTTTCATCCGGGAAAAGAGCCAGTCTAGACGGCCGTCGCCGGCCTCGACGCAAAAGCAAGAGAGGCCGTGACACACCTTGATCCAGTTGCTGATGGCATTAAAGTCCATTGTACCCGCATGCTGAGAAAACAAGACCGCTTTCTCGCCCCGATTGGGGTTGAGTATTTTGGAGAAATCGTAAGCCCCGAGGACACCCTTCTCCAGTCCTTCGCCGCTGGTTGTCCGGATGGCGAGCAAGTCCACCAGCTCCTCTACGCTCTCCGCGGCCTCAATCATGTAGAGGCCCCGCTGCGAAAAGACCGACTCTTCGGGCACCTTGAGGATCTTTGTGGTTAGCTGAGTCTCGCGGTAGTGGTCAAAGACCGTCTTGACGGTTTCGCCGCGCCACATCGCCTCGGACAGGTCGAGGAACGGGAGAGGATTGAAGGCGTTGGCGAACATGAGGCCCGGGGCGAGCGTCGACCCGGGCCCGCAGTACTTTGCGTGCAGCTGGTCGATGAACGGCGAGATGGTCCAGAGGAACCCGGCCATGTTTTTGAGCTCTTCCAGGGTGAAGTCTCTGCCCAGAGGCTTGACTTCAACACGCAGGCGGGGAATGTGGTTGAGACCGACCCTGATATCCTCGGCCTCTTTCAAGGTTTTGAGCACGACGTTGAACTGGTCGAGGTTCTTCTCGTCCAAGGTCATCAGGGGCGAATGGATACGGGCCAGCATCCATGTTCTATGCGACGAGAGGTGCTCTGCAGGGATACTTTCTTGAAGATCGACATACGACTTGTCAACTTCAACTCCCCAAAGCTCCATGGACAAGCCGGCTTCCTCCATATGCCTCTTGAGGCGCACCTGAAGGCTTGCCGCGCGAAGATGGCCTGTTCCGCTCGTGTCCTCTTGCCCACCGATGACCTGAACGAGGAATTCGATTCCAGCCCGGAAGACCAGTAAATCACAAGGGATGGCCCCTGAGTTCCCCGGGAAAACGTAGGAACCGTCCTCGGTGTACGTGAAAAGTCCGTCTTCGGAGAACACAGACCTAGAGTGGCTGGAGACTGGAGAGAGCCGGGGTGTGTATAGAGGGATCAACCCAAAGTCGAGAAACTGAGTGGGAGTTGGGAAGAGAGCGTCCATTTTGGAATATGCGGCGGATGACCTGGTTCTGGCACAAGTCTTTGCTGAAGCTGAAATATCTGAGGCTCGTGACGGGAGCTGTTGGTTTTGAACGTGTGCTGATGGTTGGATGTATCAAAAAGTATGTCTTACATCTTTTCTGGCATGGCAAGAAGTCGACTAATATATATCCTGACTTTTTATTGTCTCTATCGTCTCTATGAGTTGAACAATGTGGCTGTAGTTGGCTTTGCATCAAGGTATTGTTGCCTCTATCGAGTTGAACAATGTGGCTGTAATTAGGTTTCTATCAGGGTGTCTTTGCCTCCACCATCGTGTTGTCTGAGACAGAAAAAGGAAAACCTAAAAAGGTTAATTGGAAGAAGGTGTTGCCTGAAGCTTAACACATCAAGTTTGAACAACTTGGTAATGCAAATTGTTGAAAGAATATTTCGTTTCATAATGCCGAAGAACAGTCCCTGGGAAGAATGAGTAGCGCTCAAGAGATATTGAACAAAGCTATTGACTCGGGCATTACACTGATCATCAAAGAGGAAAGAACGACAGGAACGACAAGGACAACAGGGACGGACAACAAGGACGACAGGGACGGGCGACAAGGACGACAGGGACGGACGACAAGGACGACAGGGACGGACGACAAGGACGACAGAGACGACAAGGACGACAGGACCGAGGATGACAAGCTTCAATGGGAACAAGGCTTCGTAAGTAGAGGGAATCCGAAGCACAACTATCAGCCACAAAACCATATTCACACAAAGAACGCACAATGTAATTTCGAACAATAACTTTGTCGGAGCTCGTCCCGCGACCTTGAACAAGCTCGAAAGCCTTGCTCGCGGGAGACTCTCGCCGGGCTGCTGCCAGATGGACCCGCTTTCGTGGGCCCGCACGCCGAGTCGGTGCCGGCCGGAACGGCGGAGTCGAGCGATGATAGGATCAGACCCCGGTCTCGCGCCATTGTGCTTATCTCCGGGGGGGTTCGTTTGATCCGGGGAGGAAGGGTTCTGTCCGTAGATCCAATCGCGGAGGTCCACTCACCCACCGCGTCATAGAACGACTGCCGAAAATTTGTTCCGATAACACAAAGACGTTCGGACGGGGCCTTCTTCGTTCGTCGCACAACTTCCAATCAAGGCATGAATTCATCGTAGAGGAGAGAAATCTTAGATACGACCAGTTATCGTTGGCGGGGATCAGATAAGAGCGCCGACTCACATGCCTTGACTGACCTTGGGTCGTCACCCGCTCTTCTCATCAACTAGCTCCTTCCGCCGGACTTCCACACGAGGGCCGAAAAGTTGACGAGAGACAACATCGTCAATCGGTTCTCGAAATAAGGTGTTCTGTGGAAGAACCAACCGGTAGTATTAGAGTTGTTCGACGCACGCGACAAGGAAGGGCACGATGACGGGCCGAAACTTTGCTGATCACCCTGATGACACGGACGTGGCGCCGACAGCGACTGCGGCAGCGGCAACGGCGATAACGGCAGGAACAGCCACTCCAACCGGGTTCGGCGCACCTTCCGCACCACAAGCCTCAGCCACAACCTCCCCGGTGGGCACCTTCCCCGGCAACTTCGCCGACGACAAGAAGCAACAAACACCATCACCAAACGGCGATGAAACAGCCTTCGACTCGGACAGCGACTCGCAGCGCGGCGGTGGCAGCGGTGCTGCAAAGGATCACCATGGCGTCTTCGACCTCATCATCAAGACATTAACATGGACGCCGAGGAAGCTCCGGTACGACCCGAACAACCCACCGCAGTTCTCGCTGGCGCACAACTTCCTCTACGCCTTTGTGAGTCTTCCTCCCTTCGTCTTCGTCAAATGCTAGAATGCTGACGGATCGCGTAGGCGGCGACCTTCACCGTCGCGAACCTGTACTACAACCAGCCCGTCCTCAACAAGATCGCCGAGACGTTCGACGTCAGTTTCGAGAAGGCGTCTTCGGTCGCGACGCTGATGCAAGCGGGCTATGCCGCCGGCCTGCTCTTCATCTGCCCTCTGGGCGACATGCTGCGCCGCCGGCCCTTCATCCTGGCCCTCATCTGGGTCACCACGATGCTGGTGCGTCCTTGATTCCGCTCCTCTCCCGCTCACCAGCTCTCTCGCTGACAAGTCTCAAAGTGGCTCGGGCTCTGCGTGACAAACTCATTCACGGCCTTCTCAGCCCTGTCCTTCCTCGTCGGCGCGACGACCGTGACGCCCCAGCTCATGCTCCCCCTCGTCGCCGACATGGCCCCCGCAGACCGCAAGGCGAGCTCCCTCTCCATCGTCACCTCGGGCCTGATGCTCGGCCTGCTCGCCGCGCGCCTCCTCTCGGGCATCGTCGCCAACTACACCTCGTGGCGCAACGTCTACTGGTCCGCCTTCGCCGCCCAGTACCTCATCCTCGTCCTCCTCTTCTCCTTCATGCCCGACTACCCCTCCACGAACCCGGACGGCCTCTCCTACCCGCGCGCGCTCTGGACCATCGCCACCATGTTCCTCAGCGAGCCGGTGCTGGTGAACGCCTGCCTCGTCGGCTTCTGCGTCAGCTCCATCTTCACCTCCTTCTGGACCACGCTGACCTTCCTCCTCGCCTCGCCGCCGTACGGGTACCCGCCCATGACCATCGGCCTCTTCTCGCTCATCGGCATCGCCGCCATCTGCGGCGGGCCCGTGTACGGCCGCCTCGTCATGGACCGCTACGTCCCGTGGATGTCGTCCGTGCTGGGCCAGCTGGTTGTCGTCGTCGGATGCGTCGTCGGCGCGTTCACGGGGGCGTTCACCGTCGCGGGGCCCGTCGTCCAGGCGATCTGCATCGACGTCGGCATCCAGACGGCGCAGACGGCGAACAGGATGGCCATCTACACCATCAACCCCAAGGCGAGGAACAGGGTGAACACGGCGTACATGGTGTCGGTGTTCTGCGGGCAGTTGACGGGCACGGCGGTCGGGAATAGGCTCTACGCGCAGGGCGGGTGGAGATACAGCGGTGGTGCTTGCAGTGAGTCTCACTTCTCAAAACCCGTGGGCGTCTCTAACATTCTCCAGTTGGCTTCGTCGGGCTGTCTCTGCTCATCACTTTCTCCAAGGGCCCTAGAGAGCAGGGCTGGGTCGGCTGGAGCGGCGGATGGAAGCTGCGCAAGGACGCAGCCCCGGCGCCGAAGCCGACCTCGCCCGAAGACGGCCATGTCGACGAAAAAGTGGTTGGGGACAATCAGGGTGCGTTGGCAGCCGGGGCCGGTGGCGAGGAGACTCGGCGGCGACAAGGGTGAATGGCGGTGTCCGTTTGAGATGTGCGGGCGCGCCCCCACGGCCGTGGTGCCATTGTAAAAACGAAGAAAAGAACAAGTGTGCATTGTTGCTGCTGTCTATCATGATGAATGTCTACACATGGGTAGTTATATAATAGAAGATCATGATACATCGTTTCCAAATGCATCCGAAACTCCGAACAAAAATCGCTCAAGATGCCTCCCCAAAAATACGCTGCCCAGGGGCCGTGCAGCCCCCAGCGGCTAGAATAGATACGCAATACATGTATAGATACACGCCCTCGGCGCTCTCACACGGCGACGGCGTTCCTCTGGCGCAGACTCTGCGATCGCAGGAACGAGATCTGGCCCCGCCGGACGGTCGGCTCGCGGGGCGAGCGCATCTCGTCCTTGTCCTGCGACATGCTGGACGACAGGTCGAGCGTGCTGTAAGGGTCGCCCGTCGGGGCCGGGACCTCGTCGCGCCGGACCGACAGGTAAAAGAAGTCGTGCCAGAACGAGTGCTCCAGCTCGCGCGGCTTGCCGTCGGACGTCCAGTACCGCTCCTCGGACAGCTCGCGCGAGAGGTGCCGGCGAAAGTAGCGGTCCTGGCTCACCCACCACGCGCGCCACGAGCAGAGGATGCCGACCGTCAGGGGTATCACCGTCGCCCAGTAGACCCAGAAGAGGTGGCTCAGCACGGGGATCGGGTCCTTGGGGTTCGTCGACGTGCCGGGATCGGGGTTGGCGAGGGCGCCGTCGCCGGCCGCGTCCTCGCCGGAGGCCTGCCAGTCGAACATGGACATGCCGAAGAGGGTGCCGAGGAACTCTCCGGGGAGGAAGATGGCCGTGATGACGGCGAGGGCCTTCATGGAGGAACTGTCGCGGGAGGAGGCGACGGCCATTCGGGCGTTGAGAACGTTGTCTTCTTGGGCCATCTTACTGTAAATCTGGGAGAAGTCAGCAGGAGCACCCCATGGGCTATTCAATGTGGTTACTTACGATATCGATTTGAGCGCGGCACCGGGCCTCGGACATGCGCCGGTCCGTCTCCAAGCCCATGCACATTCGCTGCAGGCCCTCCAAATACTGCCGAATCTCGTGCCAGTGGTTTCCGAGAGGGTCGGCCAGCGGGTCGGGCGCAGCGGGCAGCGATCTCCTCCGAGTGCTGGCGGATGAGCGGGACGGGGGCCCCGTCGGTAGCTCGTCGGGCTGTCCTTGCTGGTCCTGCTGGTCTCGATCGCGCTGGTCTTCGTGCAGTTCTCTGGCGGCCCAGTCGTTGAGTCGCGTGTTGATTTCGGCCCCCGACATGCGCTGCGCCAGTTCGTCGCCGGACTGCAGCATCAGCTTGACTACCCTCTCCATCCAGCGGACAGTATCCAACAGCTTGATCGACTCCTTCAGAACGTCATGCGCGGATTTCATGAGGATCGCCATGCTCTGAGGGCCTGCCATCATGGGCCTGTTGTCGTTGTTGGCACTGAATGTAAGTCTGCGGATAAGCTTCGACCGCCGCTCCCTTTCCATCTCGAAGGCTTCGAAGCCCGCGATGCTGCTCACGTCCCATTCGACGGATTTGACGTGGTCGATGTTCTCCATGACGGCCTCCTCCGTGCGCATGAACTGGACCTGGAGTAGCACCACCGGGGTGACGAAAGGATGAGCCCAGTGCCCGCGGCAGGACTCCATGCGAAGGTCGTATTCGTCGAGGTTCTCGAGATTGTGCTGACGCGGGTGGTAAGACTGCCTGACCAGTACCGTCGACGTGCGAGTTCTAATATTATAAGTGAGAGACATGAAATCGTAAGGTGTCCTTGGGTTCATTGAGAAGGACAGAATGAGGCCTGGGGAGGTTAGTTTCCGCTGCTCGTAGTGGTTCCCCGCAGCACATACTGAGCTTGTTTTGGTCGAGGGACCAGAAGCGAGACTCGTTCGTGACACGACGGGAGTACTGCAGCGTTGCGGGGTGCAGCTCCAGGGCGTCCAGGTCTTGAGGCGTCATGGTGATGCCGTCTTCCCGGCGGTCGAGGGACTTGTTCCGGCGGAAGCAAATGCTGCGCCTGTCAGCCTGATCTCCCCGAGGCTTGGCGTGGATACTCACACTCGTCGCACCCGTCCATCGAGAACAAGCGCCGGATCGCGGGCGGGTTCTTGAGTGAAGTCGCCCTGATTCGGAGTTAGCAATTGGCTTTCGTGAAAACACCGATGTGACTCGGGAGTTCGTACGTTGTGATCTACCACCCAGCCGCGGCGGAAGGCGAGGTCGAGCATCTGGTAGCCGGGCGTCTCCTCGGTGTGGTTGAGCTTGAAGCTGACATCATCTCCGCCCTCCTCGTCCGGCTCGGGTCCAGTAGGGATAGTCCTGTCCTTCTTGAAGACGACATACTCGTCGTATTCGACCTTGGAGGCCGTTCTCCCGTCGATCAACAGAATGTCATCGCGCAGGGCGAGGGTGTCGAAACGAAACAGGTCCGACGACTGCAGTCCTTGGTAGCGCGACATTAAGGCGTTTGCCGTTTGTGAGAATCGCTTGCGGCTCGCGGCTCGCAACTCAACATGACTTTGCTGCCCGTCTCTTTCAGGCCTGTTCGAGCACAATGGACGTCCAGCAGCAGCGGCGGCAAAAAGTGTCGGTGAAGGCGTGAGATGAAAGGCAGAAAAAAGGCAGGCGTCGACCTCCCGTTGCGTTGGGATCCGGGACTTGGCCAGATTTTTATGACCACCCAGCTCCGTCGCAGTGCATCGAGCTCCCTGCAAAAAGGCAGCGCGAGCGCGGTGCAGTTCGCTCGTTTGCCTTGCCGATCTTGGCCCCGGGCGGTGGTTGGGGGAACGGGAGGCTCCTAGTGGCCCAGAGCACCCGAAAACGTGATTCGGGTGGGCCTCATTCTACCTGTGGTTCCCATTGTTTACGGGGGGTGTTCAGCGTTGTTGCCGCTGAAGAGACACGCTTTTGAGGCTTCCAGCGATCCTTCAGGCAGCGTCCAGTGACCGTTCCAGGCAGTGCTCCGCCACTCCAGACGGCCTCATTGTGTGTCTTGGCGCGCGGTTGGGCGGGGCTCTTTCCGGGGTCAGGCTCTGTGCCGCACGCTGCCGTTGCCACGGGACACTGAGCCGGAAAGGCAGGTGCGAACCCCAGCGACAGAAGCAGATGGAAGGAGGACCCTTGGAACCAAAAAAAGTCAAAAGTCAAAGTTGATTGCCAGTCAACTCAGTCTTCACATTCCAGCCCAGCTTCGAGGCATTGCTTGATCCCGCTTGGAATGTCT
The DNA here is from genome assembly GCA_030770045.1 of Colletotrichum brevisporum. Taxonomy (NCBI): domain Eukaryota; kingdom Fungi; phylum Ascomycota; class Sordariomycetes; order Glomerellales; family Glomerellaceae; genus Colletotrichum; species Colletotrichum brevisporum. The sequence goes on along the minus strand of JAUGSI010000001.1, from coordinate 7,182,521 downwards.
TCTTCGGTTGACTTGCATTAGCGCTCGCAAAGACATAAGCTCGGGGTGCCGAGTGACCCACTTTTGGGACGATGAGACATTATAGAGAAGAAAGTTTTCAAGCTGGTCATCAATCAGCACGGTAGCTCAGGGGTAGAGCGCTGGGCTCATAACCCAGAGGTCCTTGGATCGATACCAAGTCGTGCTATTGTTTTTGCCTCTTTTTAATGTTCCTCTTTTTTTTTCCCATCCTCGCCTGCTGTTGAGCGCTTCCGTGTGACTCCGGATTTTCTTTTTCCACAGTGACATCAGCAGAGACATTTCAACAAGAGAGTTGAGCATTTTCTAGTTACTAGGCGGGGCGCGCACTTCAACGACCAGAGCTATCTTCGGACCATCTTTAATTTTGTCTGATGTATGCCCGCAGGCCTCCAACATCTTCGCTCGCCAAATCCATTCCTTCCGCCCTGTCGATGCCAACTAATTACAGACAACACCGAGCTTGACCAAGATTTCGCCCTTGTCGTAATCAAGGCCATCAGCGTTGCCGTGCTTGAGTAGGGCCGGAGACACCTGGCATAGAACAAGGCTGTCGTTGTCCAGGTCGTTTTCATATGCCTCGGCGTCCATGCAGTCCGGGTTGTAGTTCAAAGTGCCCTGCGTTTCGTGCCAAAGAACGCCGAAACTCGCTTTAGACTTCATGAAGATGGAGTGAAGATCGACAGCGCCAGTGTAGACCTTGTGGAGTTGATTAATAAGGCTTTGATTGGCGCTCTTGCTGCCCTGATTCTCCTCAGACAACAGCGGAGAGAAACCGTAGTACTCTGTCTTCACGATGCTGACAAGATCGTTCTTGTCGCTTCCGACAATCCTGTCGATCATTTCTGAGCCTTGGGCTTTCCAGCGGAAGAACTCCATCTCATCTTCCGCGGGTATTCCGGCATCTGTCATTTGAGCAGTTAGTTATTAGATTCCTTGCAGTGCTTGGGAAGAGTGTTTAGAAAAATTCTCACCCTGAAATGACGTGAGAAAGAGGAAGAAACTTCTCCCGACATCTTTCCCCCAGGCTCGCCGCATGTCGGGCTTCTGGCTTCCTCCAAGGACGCTGCCGACGACAGAGCGCCAAAGATACTTCTGGACGATGAAAGATCGCATGTCCTCATCTTGAAGGAAGTTGTAGTCTTCGGGCGTCACGTGTGAAATGGCAGAAGGTCGGCTGTCTGGACGAGCTTTCAGATGCTCCATCGGCGGACAGTGAGTGAGAAGAGTGCTGGCGAGAGCCTTGATGTTGTAAGCCATAGTGTTCCACTTGCCGCGGATCAAATCATCTGAGATCTTGTTGGAGTTGGCAATGTCTCGAGTTCTGGCTTCAGCGACCTCCATGGACACCAGCTCCTCCTTCATGGTCTTGATCTCGTTCTGGAGAAGGGCGGCGAGTTCCTCGTGCTCGCGTATCTCACTTTCGTGAGCCTTATCCTTTTGGGACTGAATGCGGACGAAATTCTTGCGGAGCGCATCCGCATGAGAAGATATCTGGGCGACTTGTTGCTGGAGCTCATGGACCTGCCGAGAGGATGCGGCTAATTGAGATTCGAGGTGTTGCTTCTGGGAGCCCAGCGAGGCCACCCATTGCTGAAGTTGATGGATCTCAGCTTGTGCATTTCCAGTCGTGTCCTGATTCTGCGCACCAAAGGGCCAAAAGTTGAAGCCCATGCTAGGTTGGTTGAGAGGCGTGGGTTGAGATACTCCTATGTTAGGGCCGTTGAAATGCTGGTTCCTGTGATGAGGAGGAAAGCTGTTGGCTTCCTCCGTGGGGAGATTGGGGTTTTGTCGACATCGATGAGCTCTGGTCATCCTCTGCTGCGCTGCTGCAGCATCCATGGCGCTTGTCGCATGGTCGTTGTTTGGAGACGGATCGGCCTTAGAATGCATGATGTCTCATTCAGCCTCAAGCAGATTGATGATGGCTTTTCCCTAGATGTCTATGTTAGGATTGACAGATCATTTTGTTTAAAGACTATCGAACGGGAGAACTGACCTCTCGTAAGTTTTATGCGATGAAAGGCGACCCGTTGTCTTTGAGAACCAGGCCAGAGGATGAGGCAATGAAAGAGGTTGAGATCTGCCGCGATGATGAGAGAGAAAAGATGTTTCGCGAACCTTAAGATAGATGCGAGCAACCTTCTCAAGTGTCTGCCTACCTAGGTAGGTAGGTTGTTGGCTGCCTCGTTTCGGTTCCAGAAGAGGCAGGAACATATCGGCGTAGGTACCTGGGAAGGAGGGCCTCAAACCTTGTATTTTTAGATTTCAAGTTAAGTCTTCTAGGTACCTACCTAACGGCCTGGTACAACACCTGAAAGATACATACACAGGCGACTAAAGTAAATAATTACCTAGGTAGGTGCCGAGATACCTAGGTAGACAAAGCAGGTGGGACCTTCTTCAAAATGGCTGAGCTGGGAAGGCGCTCTACATCTAGATAGGTACCCAGTCCAGATAGGCAGGCGCGCAGGCGGTGGCAGACTGATACATACAGAACATACAGAAGAAAATATGAAGTAGAGTTTTTTTTATGTTCTTTTACAAAGGCTGATACATACGTACCTGCCTATACGTACCCAGACCTGCCTAGGTAATTAGGAAGGTGCCCGTGGTGTTTCGAGTCTTCTTTTTGTTTTGCTTGTCGACCCCCCCTCCTCCTCCTCACCTTTCCTTCTGTCTGCCTGACACCCAAACATCAACAAAGGGAAGGTTGCGAATCGCCTCACTATCATCTCTTTTCATTGGAAGGCATCCAACTGGTTTCAGGTAACGTTCTTCTCTTCTATTCTTCCTTCCTTATTGTAAAGCAAATGCTCTTGAAATCCACCTCTCAGATATTTAACTTCCACTCGTTCTGCTCTTTTCCGACCCTTCACTTTTCATTCCTAGCTTCAGAAAGCAACGTCTTCTGATTTCCACTGACAACATTTGTCAGCATCTCACTCAACGACAGAAATCGCAAGATGACAATCATGTGGAGCGGCGGCACTCCCGCCGGCGGCAACGGTGAGGAGAGTACCATTGTCATCGGTATCGACTTCGGAACAACGTAAGTAACATCCCCATCTCAAATTGACTGACTTCGCATGCTTACAATGTCAGCTTTTCCGGAGTCAGCTGGGCATTCTCTGGTCAGCCTAACGACATCGAGATAATTACTCGATGGAAGGCGCAGCTGCGCTACAACTCTGACACTGAGAAGACTCCTTCCACCTTGCTTTATCAAGGTAATCATGGTGGCGCTCTCTGGGGCTACGGAATTCCTGCTTCCAATGGTTACGAGCCCCTCAAGTGGTTCAAGCTGCTGCTCATTGACGCAAACGACCTCCCTCGCGAACTTCGCGCCTCTCCGCAGATTGCTGAGGCTAGAAAGATTCTCCAAAACAACAACAAAAACGCCATTGAGGTCGTCGGCGACTATCTCAAAAACCTCTGGGAACACTCCATCGACAGTATTAAGCTGACGGCGGGAAAGAAGCTCGTAGATTTGTGCAAGTTCCACGTCGTCATTACCCTTCCTGCGATCTGGCCTGCCTACGCAAAGGCGCGCATGAGACGCGCTGCAGATGCGGCTGGCATTCTTAGCATCCGCTGGGCCGGTGAAACGACTCTGTCGTTCATCTCAGAGCCAGAAGCGGCCGCTCTGGCCACTATGCGCGATCTTGGCAAGAGACCCGACATCAAGGTGGAGCTCTCTGGACTTTTGGTTCTCGTTCAGCATCCATTGTTCAGTATTCTGGAGTCGCCGTGGCTAACTTTGCTTGACAGGACGGAGACCACTTTGTCGTCTGTGATGCTGGAGGTGGCACAGTCGATCTCATCTCCTACGAAATCATCAGCACAAGCCCTCTCATTGTTAGAGAGGCCGTGAAAGGCGACGGTGCACTCTGCGGCGGTGTCTTCCTCGATGAGGAATTCATCAAGCTCATGAAACGGAAACTCAATGAACGAAACTGGAACAGTCTTCCAGCCGAGGATGTGAAGAAGGTGCTCAACGGAGACTGGGAGCATGGCATCAAGCAGCAGTACGAAGGCCAGGAGCAAGATTGGCCTGTCGAAGTGCCCGCCCCACGCCTGAAAAGTGACGGCCCTCGCCGCGGACTTGTCAAGAAGCAGACCGTGGTCCTTACCAACAAGGATTTGAAGCCTGTTTTCGATCGTGTCACCCGACAGGTGATCGACTTGGTTGAGGGACAGATCAAAGGCGTCCGATTCAAGACGGGCCAGCCTCCCAAGGTAGGTGGCTATTCTGAATATTCTCTTCTTGACTAGCTTCTAACTTTTCCCCAAGTACGTCATGCTTGTTGGAGGTTTCGGTCGATGCCAGTATCTTGGCATGCGCCTCCAGGCTGCCATCGGTGACCACGTTGAGGTTCTTCAATCCCAAGGTCCAAAGCCGTACGTATCTCTTTCCAATACCCAATGGATTTACTAACAAGATTGAAGGTGGACCGCTATCTGTCGTGGTGCAGTCATTCATGGTCTTGCGAGCCGGAGCCTGAACCCCGGTCTCTCAGTCGCAGTCCAGTCCCGTATTTCTCGCCTCAACTACGGAATCTTGGTTACTTGCGATTTCGACGAGACACTCCACCTGCTGGCGGACAAGTATTGGTGCGTCTTAAAGGAGAGGTACAAGGCCGGCAACCAGACTGACTGGTACATTGACTTGGTGAGCATCCTTGTCCCATTTCAACTGATAACTCAGAGATACTGATACTAATCACTTTCACAAAGGGCGCCGAAGTATCTACACAGCGCCCACTTCGAAAGTCGTACTATCGACTCTACACCGAACCTCCCGAGAAGATCATCGAAACCTTGTACTACAGCGCCATGCTGCCTGCCCCCGCTCGAGGCGACGAAACAGTCAAGGAATTCTGCACAATTACTTGGAACAAGAAGGTTGATCTCAATTCTCTTCCGAAGCACACCAACATGGCGGGTATGACGTACCACGTCCTGGAATTCGACATTGAGATGACTTGCGATGGCAACAGCCTCGACTTCACCGTCATTTATGATGGCAAACCTGTCGGTGCCCAGAACGTGTCGGTGGACTTTGAGCCCCGAGGTCATGCTGGCTGCATTCTCAAAGGTCATTGAAATGGCAGAAGACTGGTTGACAGTTGCGTCTTTGACTTCGATAGAGAGAGAGAGACGGACACCTTGAGAACTTGGAGGTTGTCACGGACCAGGAAGGTTGGCAATGAAGGCAGACTCCATAGAAGTTGTTCTTGACAGGTCTTTGGGCTTATCCTCGGAAATGAAAATTGGCACTGGGCAATAGCCTTGGTGTATCAGAAACTTTTGACACAACACGTAGATGCGTCGTGGAGTGAACTGCCCGGGCTCGGGCAGAGCATCCCCTTCCAGGTGCGATGCAACTGAACAGCGGGCCAACTTAGAAACAACAGATATCGGCATGCATGCCCCAAGTCGAGAGATGCTGAGGACCGAGGCCCGTTATCCTGGGCCAGCATCACACGCCTCGCTTCCGTTGCCAGATGCTTCCCTCCCTGCTCACACCTCATCCGCAGACTACCCATTCTCGGTGCGTCCCCGGCGCATATCACGGAGGCATCTCAGCCAAGATCCTCAACAGCAAACACCCAATCAAACGACCAGACACAATCTTCCCAGGCCTCAAGTCGACGCACCAGGCTCTTCGAATAGCCTACGCAGGCAGCCAACGCCTCAACGCCAGGCATCACCGCCAAGCTCCGAAGGTCCCGGAAATTTCACGTCGAGCCAGTCGAGCGATGCGCTGTCGTCCCAAGCTTATCTCAGCCTCAACGGGCGCGTCATTGGGCCACGACGGCGAACCGGGTCCGCGGGAAGGGGATGCATCTGACAGGCCGTCACAACGCTGCGTGTGATACGCCCAAAAGCGATGATTTGCGAGGGAGTCATGATTGAGGCGTTTTGCGGAATGCTGCGTGTCAGTCTGTGGCTTTCTCACCCGCATCCAAAGAGTCTGATTCTCACACACCTCTCCTCGGCGGGAAGGCGGCCAAACGGAAGACGTTGCGAGATGGTAAGCTGCGGTTGTCTGGAAGAGGTAAGCAGTAAAGTGTATGGCATGCGATCTTCGTAAATCTCGTCAGGTGCCGCGGCTTGGGGGGCCAAGAGCATCGGGCAGAACACGATGCGCCGTGCTCGGTGGCCCCCGGTCCGTTGCTCGGTGTCAACTAACCACACCTGGAGGAATTGCCCGTCACTTCCGTCGCCATTGTTGTTGTCGTCCGTCGCTGGTGTTGTTGTTGTCGCCCGTCGCTGTTGCTACTATCGTTCGTCGCTATTGTTAATGTCGTCCGTCCAAGTCTACTACATTTCAAGATTCCTTCTAGGAAGGGATAGCTGACGCCAAATAGGCAGGGCAATGGGGGCCACCAAGTATTGCGCCTCTCAAACAGCGCTCTCCAGTTGGGCGCTGTTTAGCACCTTTGAGCTGTTCCGCTTTCAGCCCCTTTCTCACCACACAGCTGGATGCATTCAGAGGCGACCCATCTCAAAGCAGCGACGTATCAAACCAGGAGACAAAGATGGACAGCAAATAAGAGATCGATTCCTTCGGGATGCCCCGGCAGTCCCGAGCTTCTCGGGAATTCTCATGTTTGGTCAGCCTCGAAGCTGCGTTGGCGGCATGCCTGCCATCCACTGCCACGAGGTCAAGCGCCGGGTGCAGGCGGCCGCCTACGACACGTTGATCTCGACCTCTCTGATGTGAGATTGGGCTGATGGGCTGGCTGAGAGCTGCGCAGCTATGGAATGGACATGATAAATGGCCGCCACGGCTCTCCCGTTTTGCAGGCGATCCAAGCGACAGACAGCCTCCTCTACCACCTTGTGAGCACACCGCCATCAGGCCTGTCTTCGCTCTCGAAACATCATGACTGTCGATACCGTGAAACAGACTCCACCAGCGCCTATGGGCGGCCCCCTGGAGAAGGCCGACCAGCCTGACAGTGTCTCCAACAATGGCACGCCCTCCGTAGACAACACGGACACGGATCGAGGCAAGGATTCCACCTCAGGGCCCGTTCGCACCGTCACCGGCATCCGCTGGGTCATCGTCGTCTTTGCCATCCTATCCTCGACCTTCCTCTTTGCTTTGGACAACACCGTCGTCGCCGATGTGCAGCCGCAGATCGTCCTCCAGTTCGACGCCATCACAGACATCGCATGGCTGGGCGTCGCTTTCATCATGGCTGCGACGGCCACGAACCTGCTCTTCGGACAGTTGTACTCGCACCTGAAGCCCAAGTGGCTATACATCGGCAGCGTCGTCGTATTCGAGGTGGGCAGCGCGGTGTGCGGAGCGGCACCGACTATGGATGCTCTGATCGTCGGGCGAGCGCTCTGCGGTCTCGGCGGTGTCGGCATGTACCTTGGTGTGATGACCCTCATCGCTGCCACAACGACGATGCAGGAAAGGCCGGCGTACATTGCCAGTATCGGTCTGACGTGGGGTTTGGGGACGGTCTTGGGTCCAGTCGTGGGCGGCGCCTTTGCAGACTCGAGCGCCACATGGCGGTAAGTCCCCTGCATCTCGGTAAGCTTCATCCACTGACTCTTCCAGATGGGCTTTCTACATCAACCTTCCCATCGGCGCACTCGCCGCTCCGGTGTACCTCTTCATGTTGCCATCGCCCGACCCCCAGCCGGGTGCGACAATCCTTCAACGCCTGGCCGAGGTCGATTGGGTCGGCGCGCCTCTGTTCCTCGGCGCCATCGTCTGCTTCACCATGGGCATCAGCTTCGGCGGCGTCATGTACGAGTGGGACTCGGGCAACGAGATCGCCCTCTTCGTAGTGGCCGGCGTACTGTTCATTGCCTACGGCCTGCAGCAGGCGTACTGCATCGGCACGACCAAGGAGCGCCGCCTCTTCCCTGTCGAGCTCATCGTGTCCAAGAAGTACTACCGCACCATCATCCTCATGTTCTGCGTGACTGCCTCGGGAGGCTGCGCCATCTTCGTGCCCGTGTACTTTATTCCCATCTTCTTCCAGTTCACGCGAGGCGACAGTGCCATCGATGCCGCCGTTCGTCTGCTGCCCTTCATCATGGTCGCGGTGTTCATCACCCTCCTGCAAGGAGGCCTGCTGTCACTCCCCTCGGGCAAATTCGGGCTCTACTTCCCTTGGTTCACCGCCGGCGGGGCCGTTGTCGTTACTGCAGCATCGCTCATGTACGTCGTCGAGACGGACACCAGCGAGGCGTGGGTGTACGGCGCCTCGGCGATGCTGGGAGCCGGTGTCGGAACCTTCACGCAGTCGGGCTTTTCCATCGCCCAGGCAAGCGTGCCGGAGCACATGGCGGCGGTGGCCGTTTCGCTGATGGCGCTGGCTCAGACGGGCGGCATCAACATCGCACTGGCTGTCGGCAACGCCGTGTTCCTGAACAGGGCGGAGACGAGGTTGACGCAGATCCTGCCCGATACCGTGCCGGAGGAGCAGATCCAGTTGGCGATCGCTGGTGTCGGGGCCGACTTCATCACGACGCTGCCGCTGGAGACGCAGCAGGAAGTACTGGAGGCCATCGTCGAGGCCCTGAACCTGCCGTACATCTTGGTCATAGTGGCAGGCGCCGTGGTGCTGTTGAGCAGCTTGCTCATGAAGAAAGAACGCTTGTTCATGAAGGCGACCGCTGGAGGGGCGTAGCCGTGAGGACAGGCGTTGAACGAAATGGCACGAGTGTGGCTTGCATGCGATGGAGGATCATGATTGAGTATGACGAAGAGCGATATGATGTTTTCAAAGATATGACGATAATGATAATGAGGGTCCGGGTAGTGGAAGATAGACAAACGACCAGGCAACAGCATAATACAAAAGCGTATCTCAATGAACTCCCCCGGGTGAGCACCGGCGAAGTCTTGCTGACGGGAGGCAAGTGCTACCTAGGTACCTAGGTAATAGGTAAGGTACCGTAGGTAGGTACCCATCCAGATCAGTTAGGTGCCTTCCGCCGGAGGTAAAGTGCCTAGAGGGTATTCCAGGCATGTAGGCACGTACCTTAGAAGTCCATACCTACCTAATAGGTAGGTACCTAAGTTGCATCGGTCTTGCTAAGCTCTGATATAGAGGATCGAAGTCCTGCTGGCTTAAGTACTAGGAACCCATCGACCACCCAGCTAGGGTACCTAGATGGGGAGGTAGACATCTCACAGAGGGTGCGTACTAGGTACCTGCGAAGGCATGGAGTTACTGACGGAAGGTACCTCCAGGAGGAATGGAGGTATGCAACATATCGAGGTGCCTTCCAAAGTGATGACAGATGACTGGCGTGGTGGAGCGTGCCCCAGGGGACCGTGTGGAGACGCGGTCGCCACAGACACGGCACGGTGGCCCCTGCGCTCCTTATCTAATCGCATCCCACACCATGCCCCACTCTTTTCCAAAACGCTAAGGCGAGAGGGTTCAGGGGTGCTGCGGGTGCTGCGTTGCAGGAGAGTTTCGCTCTAACCGGATTCGGCCCTATCCCTTCCCTCGAACGCGGGAAACGTCCCAAAAGTTGACACCTCGCTCGGAATCTCATCGCGGGAAACGCCTCTCTCACCAATCTCCCGGAGTTCCGTTTCGCGCCTCTTGCTATCTCCATCAATCAATCGACCACACTTCGCCGCGGCGCCTGCTCTCACTCACACACACACACACACACACCCAAGACGCGGGAGCATGAGTTCATAAGAGCCGGATCCTCGACGCCGCCGCCGACGCCGCCGCCGCCGCCGCTGTCCCGATCACGCAGCCCGCCGCCGCCGCTCATGGCTTCCTCACTCATGGGCCTCCCTCTCACCGCAAGAGGCGGCCAGGCCCGCGGGCTCATGACGGCCCTCGTGCACCTGCTCCTCGCCGCCACGGCCTGCGCCTACTCGGTCCTCACCGACGCCGTGATGCGCAACATCACCGTCTCCGAGGCCGACTTCGACATCCACAACGGGCCCCTGCTCTCGCCCATCCTCATCCCCCGCGTGCCCGGCACCGAGGGCCAGGTCAAGACGCAGAAGCACTTCGTCGACTTCTGGTCCAAGACGCTGCCCAAGTGGACCATCGACTGGCAGAACTCGACGGGCAAGACGCCCGTCACCGGCGACAGGAACATCCCCTTCCAGAACCTCATCTTCCGCCGCGAGCCCCCCTGGACCAAGCCGGGCCAGGCCAACTACCTCACCCTCGTCGCCCACTACGACAGCAAGATCGAGCCCAAGGGCTTCATCGGCGCCATTGACAGCGCCGCCCCCTGCGCCATGCTCATGCACATTGCAAAGTCGCTCGACGCCCACATGACCCAGATGTACGACGAGATGGTCGCCATCGGCGAGAGCGGCGGCACCGTCGAGCAGGACATGGGCCTGCAGATCCTCCTGCTCGACGGGGAGGAGGCCTTCAAAGACTGGACCGACACCGACTCTTTGTACGGCGCGAGGTGAGTCTTTTCTGCCGAACAATGGCCAAAGAAGTTGAGCCCCTAACACTCCGCGCAGGTCCTTGGCTCAGGAGTGGGAGAGCACTTTCAACCCGGCCATGTCTCACTACAAGAACCCGCTCGAGCAGATTAGCATCTTCGTTCTGCTCGACCTCCTGGGGTCCGCCAACCCTCGGATCCCCTCGTACTTCCAGACGACGCACTGGGCGTACAGGAACATGGCGACCATCGAGAAGCGCATGCGCGACCTGGGCGTCCTCGAGACCAAGCCCGACATCCCGTTCCTTAATGAGCCGGACAAGGACGCCTCGAGGTTCGGCATGAGCGGCATTGGGGACGACCACGTCCCCTTCATGGCGAAGGGCGTCAACATCCTGCACATGATCCCCTCACCTTTCCCCGCCGTGTGGCACAGGCAAGAGGACGACGGGGAGCATCTCGACATGCCGACGGTGAGGGACTGGACGAGGATTGTGACGGCATTCACCATGGAGTGGCTTGACATGATGGAAATATTCCCGGAGGAGTCTGCATAAAGGTAGCATCTATGGAAACATGCATTTATCGTTGGTAAGCGTTCTGCTGACCCTGCTGACCCAACGGTGCCACTGTGAAGCCACCCCCGTCCGTAGCGGAGTATGATGAGTCGATACTTGTATAGCTATCGCCGTCTGTCCAGCTGTCCTCCTCTTCCTCCTTGCACCCGGAAATCAGTGCCCTCGCCCAAAAGTGGTCGTCTTGTTCCGACGTCAGCAGCACCGCGGTGCCATCCCAAACCTCGTGGACCATCTCTCGAATTTTAGGAATTGGATTGCAGTCGTGTCCTGCAGCGTTTTCGTATTCCATGGCCATTATCGAGTGGGCAAGGTCCTGATAGCTTTTTCGATAGTCGGGATACTGGCACTTACGAAACACTTTCCAGTCGATCCCGGCGGCCTCGCAAGCCTCGGTGAGCGAGCCGAATATCGTACACGGGCAGACGATCCGATCTCCCTGCTTGCAAATGGGGCGGTCGAAACAGTCCTGGATGGCGAGTGCGAGCTTCATTAGCATTCTTTGGATGCCGCGTTTTCTCGTCTGGAGAACGTGATCTGTGCCATCGACTATCAGCAACACTGTCTGGTAGGATGGGGGAAGTTCGCGGGTCCCACCATAGATGCCAGCCCTCGCGCTGTTTTCGAATACCAGAACCTGGCCGGTCTCGGGGTGGAGGAGGTTAGATTGCTCGTCGATGGCGCACCTCTTCGCCATGTGCTTGACAACGTTTTCGTAGATCCTCAGGTGGCCTATTTCCCAGGTGATGAAGCCCAGGAGGTCACAGGTTTCCGGAGTAACGCCGCTGAGTGCGAGCGATTCGATCCAGCGCTGGAGCCACGCACGCAAGGTGGCGATCTTGTTTTCTCTGCTGGCCAGCTGGACGATGTCGAAGAGCTCCCGTACAGACAGGGAATGGGGAACTTCTTCATGGCGGTCTTCAGCAATTGTTGTAAGGAGGAGGCGCATCGGCTCGGGAGAGCCTGCAGGCATCGCGGGTTGCAAATTATCCATGCTTGCTGATAGAGCTAAGTGTGTTGTTTTTCCTAGCTTGATAACGGGAACATGGTGTCGTCCGATGCTGTCATGGTCGTCCGTTACTCTTATAGTCGTACCTAGGAAGGCGTTCATTGTTGAATGATCGAGGGAAGGATAGCTCGAACTTGAAAGGCTCTTTCCTTGGTGAGTTTTGAGGGTGAGGTCTGTCGGGGACGCCTGCTTGTGGAAACAAAAAAAGACAAAAGTGGAAGCCCCCGCTTACGAATAACCTCTCGTATTCAAAGAAAATGCTTTGGAAAACGAAAGTGCCCAACAGACTTCAGCCTCTTGAGGTAGGTACGGGACGCCAGTGTTCGTGGTGTAGCAGGAGTAAGCCGGGCGCGTTTGCCTCTTGCACATCGTCGCCGGCACTCGCACCTCCCATTGTACCTCTTCTTCTGCTCATGACTGCAAACTGATGTAGGTAAAAACCGTTGCTTCTTCTTCGACATCAAACCTTTACAATTCGGTTGCAACTTCAGCATGATCTTCCAATGTACCTACCTAGAAGACACTCTAGGTAGGTAGGCATCTCAAGGGTCGCTCACTGTGCTACTCAGTGTTTCTCAGCGCAAGCCCACGCTGCAACATCTGCGCCGAGTCGGGGCAGTACGGTACGGTCTCACATTATCTGCTGGAGAAATACTGCGAAAGTGAGTTTCATCCACCGCATACTGGCTAGAGTTCGACTCTACCATGTCAACTGAGCCTTTGTCAACATTTTTACTCATTTCTTTTCGCAGCCTTTTCCTCTCAACCTGATGCTGAGGGACTGGGACGCGTGTGGTTTCCCGGTGATCCGTGCGTCAGCCGGGAAGGTAGGTACCTAGGTACACACTGCGGACCCACCAGATTATGTGTCGCCCCTACCTAACCTTCGTTTGCAGTGTGTCTTTTTTTCTTTTGGGGGGTTGGAACAGCACAAGATACCAACAGCTCCCAACCTTCAGAGGTTTCGTGGTGCGCGATGTGCGGTATTCACGTCGTCGTCTCTCGCGGTGACTTCCAACCGCTCCCGGAGGAGACCCGCACCTGCCTCTGCAACCGCGGCCCGGACCATCTCGGCGAGGTTCGATCGCAAGTGCATCCCAGCGGCTCCGAGGCGACGCCCGTCTTCCTGAGCTTCACCTCGACCGTGCTGGCCCTGCGCGGCGACCACGTCACGCAGCAGCCCTTCCGCGACGCCTCCTCGGGCTCCGTCCTCTGCTGGAACGGCGAGGCGTGGAAGATTGGGCGCGAGCCCGTCCGGGGCAACGACGGCGAGGCCGTCTTCGCCTTGCTCACGGCGGCCAGTAGCCGCGACAGCACGGAAGGTGCGGTCCTGGATGCGCTCCGCAGCATCCAGGGCCCGTTCGCGTTCGTCTACTTTGACGCGAAGCAATCCCGCGTCTACTTTGGCCGCGACCGCCTGGGACGGCGGTCTTTGCTGCTTAGCCAAGAGGATGGGCTGAGGCTGTCCAGCATCGCAGAAAGCGCGTCGCCGGCGTGGAAGGAAGTTGAAGCCGACGGCATCTACGTCCTGGACCTATCGACTTGGTCAGGCATTTCCATGGATCCACTTACCCCTCGGCCGTGGTCAGAAGAAGCGGAGGGCACGGTAAGCTCGGCGTTTCTGGCGATGCTCGCCTCGGTTTTGCTACTTACGGCTCTAGGTTCTCAACATCGGCGTCTACAACATGGCTCTGCCGCCGCCCGAAGCCGCGCCGCTCACTGCGGCTTCTCCGTCAGTCTCTTCCGTCCGTGAAAAGCTCGACGAGTCGCTCCGGCAGCGGGTGCTGAACGTGCCGCCGCCGCCGGCCCAAGACGCGAGCCACGACACGCGAATCGCCGTGCTGTTCTCGGGCGGGCTGGACTGCACGATCCTGGCGCGCATGGCGAGCGACCTCTTGCCGGCGGACCAAGGCATCGACCTGATCAATGTGGCCTTCGAAAACCCGCGCCTGTTGTCGCGGCCTGAAAACTCCGCCAACTTCGCGAACATCTATGAGGCGTGCCCTGACAGAATCACCGGCAGGAAGTCTTTTGCTGAGCTGCTTGCTGTCTGCCCCGAGCGCAAATGGAGGTTCATTGCTGTCAGTCGCCTTTGTGGTCGTCCGTTCAAGGTGCTCTGCTGACATCTCACAGGTTGACGTCCCCTACCAAGAGGTGCTTGTCCACCGGTCCCAAGTCATCTCCTTGATGTACCCCCACAACACCGAGATGGACCTTTCCATAGCCTACGCTCTCTACTTTGCGGCCAGAGGCATCGGCATGTCCCAGAGCAGTCCCTCAGACCCCCCAGTGCACTACGCCACGCCAGCGAGAGTCCTCCTCTCCGGCCTCGGGGCCGACGAGCTCTTTGGCGGCTACGTCCGGCACGCGACCGCATTCTCGCGCAGAGGCTACCCGGGCCTGCTCGACGAGCTCAACCTGGACGTCGGCCGGCTCGGAAAGCGGAACCTCGGACGCGACGACAGGGCCATGGCGCACTGGGGCCGCGAAGTCCGCTTCCCGTACCTCGACGAGGACTTTGTCAAGTGGGCCGTCGAGTGCCCCGTCTGGGAGAAGTGCGACTTTGCGCAACCCGAGGAGGACTCGGGCATTGAGCCGGGAAAGAGGGTGCTGAGGCTCCTCGCCGAGGCGCTCGGCATGGGCTCCGTCGCCCGGGAGAAGAAGCGAGCAGTAAGGACACTCTTGGCACCTTGGTGTCGCAGCCGCTGACAGCTCAACCAGATCCAGTTCGGCTCGAGGACCGCCAAGATGGAGAGTGGAAAGACAAAGGGCACCACGCAGATTGCCCCCTGAACTGCAACCGGGTTGCGAGTGCTCCCCGAAGCTGGCGGTGATGATCCACAGATACTTCCGAGCCGTCGGTCGGCCCCGGATACCGCTGTCGGCGACTGCGCGTTTCTGTTTCTGCAGTAACCCTTTGCCGGCTGCGCGTGCCTGGAGCCATTGAACATAGGACCGTCGGTGATGAGGTCGTAAAGGCAAGTCTGAGCCAGCATGGGTTTCTCAAGAGACCCCGTCGATACCTAGATAGATGTTGCGCAATATAGGGTCCTCGACGCTCCGTGTTCATACTCTCCATCGCCCCATTCGTCGTCCATCAAACCGGCGCGTCGGGCATATCCTCGTTTTCGTTGTTCTGTCGCGCCCTCAGAATCGTTTGCATCTCTCTCATTAAAGCTGGGCGCTGCAGCCTGTCCTATCGCCATGCTGGCCCCCAGTACGCGATCCCCTCATGCACCACCGGGTCGTACCTTTCGTAGGCTCTGGTCACCTTCTCCCAGTTATCTTGAACCAAATCGGTCGGGATGTAAGCAACAGCCTGTCGACCCCTACACTAATTG
The DNA here is from genome assembly GCA_030770045.1 of Colletotrichum brevisporum. NCBI lineage: Eukaryota > Fungi > Ascomycota > Sordariomycetes > Glomerellales > Glomerellaceae > Colletotrichum > Colletotrichum brevisporum. The sequence continues at coordinate 7,167,168 of JAUGSI010000001.1, read as the reverse complement.
GTTGGCAAGCGGTGCTGTGATTGCCGTCGCTAGGCTCTACTGTCGTCTCTAGGCTCTACTGTCGTCTCTAGGCTCTACTGTCGTCTCTAGGCTCTGTCGTCGTTGTCGCTAGGCTCTGTCGTCGTTGTCGCTAGGCTCTGTCGTCCTTGTCGCCAGGCTCTGTTGCCAGCTTCTTCTGACCTACCAATTAGGTCTAATGAGTAAGGGAAGGCCCGAATAGCCACTTCACAAGACCTCGATAGCAAAGCTCTTTGGATTTTTTATGTATTTCCTGCAGAATCCATGGGAACTGTCGCATGGGGTATGTAGTGTAATGTCCCCGTGCGCCCCAAGGCCTTCCCTGCCCGCATCCCAGCCCCCATCGTGGGCAACTTCTGACCGGCTCAGCACCTTCTCCACAAGGCGTCGCAGCATTCGTCGCCTTCCCGTCCTGTGTCTCGAGCTCAATATGAGAGGCAAGTGGCGGCAACGGTTAGTTCCCAAGGATTCCCGTCTTCTTGGCCTGGCCCCGCAAATACTCCAGATGCTGTTCAGTGAGGGGAGAAGGAGCAGCCGCCACCAAGTCTTTGGCACTTTTCTTCAGTGCCGGTAGAGGATTGCAAGACGTGTGGCCACCAATCTCGTTGTAGTTCATGCCCTCGATGATTGCCAGCAAGTCCTTGACACTTCCCGTATGTGGAACCTCCGTTGTCTCCGAAAAGACGAGACCTTTCAGGCGAGAACCGGAAACCAGCTGATTGAGCGAGCCGAACACAAACGCAGCACACTGCTCCTTGGACAGTCTCACTATTGACCTGTCAAATGCGTACTGAATTCCATAGCACTCATGCTTTGATGAAGCATCCTGGATGACGGCGTGCAACATAGCGGTTATCTTTTGTATGAGATCGGTTCGGGTCTGGGAAATGCCATCTACAGTTTGTTAGAGCATGTACAATAAGACGGAAAGAGTGCCTACCAAGGATTCCCAGCGGCTGCACGCAAATGGATGTGTCGAGCAGAACGCCCCCCTTGCTAACAAGTTTTCCGTCTTCGTTGGCCTCTGATTTGAGGACAATATCGGCAGCAAGTCTGCGATAGCTTGCTTCGTGACCGAGATGCCAAGCGATCCACATGATGATCGCGTTTCCCTCGATGGAAGAAAAGTCCTTGTATGGATCAAACCAAGTGGCGGCCCATCGGTGCAGGACATGCGTCATGTCGTACTTCTCCGTGACGATGAGCAGCTTATACAGCTGGCCCCTCATCAGCTTCTTCGTTATGTCCTCATGGGAGCCGTGGATAAGTTTGAAGACTAGGAACATTGGCGACAATTCGTCCTCCGGGAGCGCCACAGTCCAAGAACCAGCCTCCGGTCGAGACTCGGCGAAGCCTCCGAATAGCATAGCGTTGAAGACGGGGGACCAGCGCGCCACCGTTCTGGAGCAGACGACGAAGTCATGGATGCCTTCCTTCTCAGGGTCCCCGATAGTGAAGGTGAGATCGCCGCGGGGGTCGAAGTAGTATGCCTTCCCGCGAGCAATCGAGGTCGCGTTTTTCTCAAGGCAGGGCCACATCTTCGCCGCGGAAGGGATGCTTTAGAGGGTCAGCATCCAGTGTCGAACGGGAAGCACGAACCGAAATGAATAGATGGCCTGTGATTAACCTTACCTGGCGCGTTCCGATTCCATTCCCTCATCACTGAGAGCATCTGCCTTTCTCTTGGCCATGTTGTCCGAGGGTGAGTGTGGACAAGTAGGTAGGTAGGGAGTAGGTAGGAGAGTAGGTAGGAGGGTAGGTAGGTAGGAAGTAGAGGGAACAGATGTCGTCGGTGACCCACCTTAAAACATTTCTGCAAACGAAGATGGAAGGCGCAGGTTGTCAGTGAGGGATGCTGATTTTTCTCCTTTCTTCAAATGGAAGGCACCGACGCTGTGGGTTAATTCCTTGTTTCTCGCAGAGGTGCCCTGTGCTTGAACACCCTCGGTGTCGAGAATGTCACCTGACAAGGCATCTTTGTTATCATGGATGGGAAGTGATTTGAAAGCGTCAAATTTCATGTCATGATCCTCCTTCGAGGCTTCCTAGTAAAGACTCTCCTTCCTTGATACCCAGGCCCTTCGCTCATAACCCAGACAACCATCACAGTACACCCGCACAAGCCCGTCAGCGCAGCTTCAGATACGAACTCTTCGCCAGAGCCCTCTTCTGCGCCAACAACCTCCTCTCCTCGGCCGTATACAGCCCGTCGCCCGTCTTCTCCCCGAGCCTCCCCCTGTCGATGTAGTTCTCCTCCAGCCAGTCCGTGTACCCGGCCTTCTCCGGGTCGACGACGCCCATGCTGACCCGGTTCCTCTCGACCTGCCACACCGTGTCGAGCCCGACCTCGTCCATCCTCTCGCAGGGGCCCTTCTCCGCGTGGAAGAAGTCCCGGAACATGGCGTCCACGTCGCGCGGCGACGCCAGCCCCGCCTGCAGCACCCGCAGCGTGTCCGACTTGACGGCCGACCAGATCCTGTTGAACACGAACCCGACGCTCTCGTGCGGCAGCGCCAGCGGCACGAACCCGACCCCGCGCATCTGCTCCTTCAGGAACGGCATCAGCGCCGGGTCCGTGGCGCCGCAGGTCATGAGCTCGACGTAGGTGTTGCGCGGGGGCAGGTGGTAGTGCGTGTTCAGCAGGCGCTCGGGGCGGGAGATGAGGCCCCGCAGCGCCGAGGTCGGCCACGTGGAGCTGTTGGACGCGATGATGCAGTCCTCCGGGACGAGGGCGTCGACGCGGCCGAGCATCTCGCGCTTGATCTCCGGGTCCTCGGGCAGCGCCTCGATGACCATCCACGGCGCGGCGCCGCACGAGTCCTCGAGGACGGTGCTGGTGGTGACGCGGCCGGGGTGCGTCTCGCGGACGGCGCAGACGGTCGTCAGCGCGTCGGCGACGTAGACGATGGCCGAGGAGAGGGCCTTGTCGTTGACGTCCTGCAGGATGACGGGGCGGCCGGTCGAGGCCCACATCACGGCGAGGCGGCGGCCGAGGACCCCCGCCCCGAGGACCACGACCGGCCGGGTGGTGGGGTCCGCGGGCGGGGTCCATCTCGGGATGGGGTGCGACGACGTCGGCGTCTCGCGCTCCGCCTCAAGAGAAAGGCTTGAGTATGGGCGAGTTTGCCGTCGAGATGAGGAGGAATTTGATGGCCGGCATGGAGTTGTACGTCGGGCTCTGGGGAGGAGTATCGGAGCCGTCGCCGGCAGGATCCTGCCGATGGCTGCGGGTCTTGTGGTGGTGGTGATGCCTCGGTTTATGATGGCGTTTGGGGTGGGCTGAATGCGCCATATTTGTTGGCATGTTCTTCTGGATAACATTGTTCAATCGTTTTTGACTGCTGTTTTAGCGCCGATCGAATTCGCAAGGGGAATAGTAGTCGTTTTATGTCGCCGTCACTGCAGTGTGAGCAGCACCCCGCGCTGAGCCGATGATGATGGCACTGTCGCATGATGGGGAGTGGCGTGATGTTGTCGACCAACGCTGGGCTGACCTCAACCGCCAAGGTTGGCCACCCGCGGCTGGTGTTCCAATTGCATAACACGAACCGGCGAGGTTCCCCAGATCTCCCCGGAAAAGCATGGTCATCTGCCTGGGTTCTCGATGCTGCCCACCATCGTGCCCCGCCCGCTCCCGTCATCTAGTGCGCCATCCGGTATTGAACCGGGGGGTCTTTGAGGGCGGATAACGTGAGGTTGCGGGTGCAAACGGCAGAGCAAGCCAAGCTTGTCCGTGGAGGAGCTCGTGAGCCCAGCTTGACAGATCCGGAGGAGCAGACTGGGACGAGATTCCGGCTCGGACGGTCGGAAGATTCCCACCCTTGTATGGCCGGGATTATTGGCTTCTATCGTGAAGTAGGAGCCCGAGGTCATTCGATGCGAAATGTATCCCAGGGAACGACGCCATTCCGCATCGCGTCCACGACGGCCGCTCCATCCATGATGCCGTGAACATAGCTGTTGCACAGAGTCAACTCAACTCTTTTCCACGAATTAGCCTGTGACTTACCATTCGCCCACATACCTCCAGCGACCGCTCGACGATTGCCGGAGGGCATACGCAACTTGCCCCGACCGAAAAACACAAATCTCGTCACCCGCTTGCAACGACGGCGGTCCAAGACCAAAGTACCCCCGGCCGGTCAAGAAGAACCTCCGGTTGACCTGCTCGATGACCCTCAACTGCAGATAGCGCCGCTTGCCGAGGGTCTGCCACCCACGCAGCAGCTGCTCCAAGACCTCCGGCGACTCCAGGCTCGCGACCCATTCCAGGTCCGCGTCGTCGTTCCTCCGCGCGCGCAGCGCGTACGACAGCCTAAGAACGTCTGCCTGCTTCAGGTCGATCAGGACCGTTCTCCAGAACGCGAGAGTCCGGTCCTCGCCCGTCGGATACGGATGAGGCGGGGCTCTGGACAGAGAGCGCCAGTCATCGATGGCGTCTCTCATCGCCATCATCCACGCGTCGCCGTCAGTTGCGGACTCGGTCGGTTGGACCTCCCTTCCGGGCGCTTTCACACCCACCGTCCGGACGCTGTCGAACCTGATCCCCTCGACCGCGAGGATCTTACCGTCCTCCTCAACCGTTGCATGCAGGCCCCCTTCTGCCGACGACAAGGACGCGTTGTACGGCTGCGTAGACTTGGACAATGAAGCCAAGTGATCGCTCCCTAGGCTGGAATGAATCTCAAAGTCGGGCACCCAGGAAGGAAGCTTCGGATTCCGGTCCCCGGGCATCTCGGTCATGAGGCCCAGATACCCAACGCCCCCAGTCGACACCAGCAGCTTGAAAAATGTCATCCGGTAAATCTTCTCGACCGCGAACCGGTACTCGGGCGCAGAACCCGAGACCCAGTCGACGAGACCCAGGAGGCCCATGACCTTGTCCTTCGGATCGGACGACACCCTGTTCCACGACGCGCCCAGCGCGTGCGCGAGGCTGATTGAACCCTCCATCATCAAGGTCCGTCTCAGGCTGCCCACCCACCTCGCCATCCGCAGCGCGACAGTCGCGTCAAGCGACGGCCCGCGCCAGGCGCCAAAGTTGACCGACAGCAGGACGAACCGCGAGAACCGCGAGAAGCACGAGATGGGCACCTCCTCAGGCCCGCAGAGGCAGCGGACGTCGCGCCCCAGCACGCTCTCCTGCAGCGTCCACATCCTCGTCCACCACGGGCGGCGGAGGATGTCCAGCGCCTCCTCCAGGTCGCGGAACGCCCGCGGGTCGTCGGCCAGTGAAAGAAACTGGCGATAGTGCCGCTGGTAGTCCGCAAAGGACCTCACGAGGACGGGCCTGTCGAACCTCCGCAGCAGCCGCATCCCCCGCGCGGACCCCTCGGTCGCGTCGCCCAGCCAGACCCTGACGATCCTCGCGTTGCGGTAGATGTCCTTCATCTGCCACACCTGGTGCGTCCGCTCGCTCTCCTCGGCCTGGTTGATGCAGATGGCGTCGACCCAGACGCTCGCGTCCCGGTCGCGGCGGCGCAGGGCGCGCAGGGCCGAGTGCAGGTTCGGCCGGACGAGGAACGGCTCCCCGTCGATGGTCACCGGTATGCTGGCCCTCCGGTGGCCCCAGGCGTAGGACAGCGCCTCGTAGGGGGGCGCCGCCCGGATCGGGAGGGTCTCGAGGCGGCAGACCAGGGGGCCGGACGGCCTATCGGACGGTTCGATCCGGAGCAGGCGGAACCAGCCCGCCTCGGGTAGGTCCTCGGCGTACGGGGCGGTGGAGAGCCATCGCAGCCGAGAGCTCCACGACCGCGTCCGGCGGGGTCCGAGGAACGGCCGCCGCGTGCGCAGGAGCAGGATGCAAGACATGGAAATCGTTGGCGGATGGTGTAAATGGCGAGTGCCCGCCAGTGCCGTGCAAAACCGGCGTCGGCGGAATGTCGGCAGGGGATTCGGCCGAGAAGGACCGGCCCCGGCGGCTTCCGTTGCGGCTTCCTTGTTAGTGGCAAGCGCCCTATTCGGAAGCCCCTAAGTCCACTAATAAGTGCCCGACAGTGAGGCACCTTAGACACAACCTCTTTTGTTTGTCTTCTTTGGCCAACTGCCTACTAAAAACTGTTGAACTTCACCTAGTAGACTGTTCGAAGTGGAAAGTAAAATGCAGAAATCTAAGTCCTTTTATGAATACTAGTCTCACTAGTTGAAAATTATCATCTTTATCGATTCTTATCTCTTTCATTGCATTGTCACGTCACTATTCCACTACTGCCCCCCGCTCCGTTGTCTACAGCAGCCCACAAGGCCTACTGTCTTAAAACCCATAGGTCATCTACAGCCACACCACCCTCTAAGTCAAGTAGTAGATTTATTTAATTAAACCGCGGATATAATTAAATTTACTAGTCTATACTATATAATAATTATATAAGATCCAGCTTAGAATAATATATCCGGGATTTCTATAGATCTACTTAACTAGAGTTAGGTTAACTAAGTAATTTATAAATAATATAATTAACTATATTTTACTTAATATTAAACTTTTTTTTAAATATATTATTACTAGTAAATACTATAATTTACACTACGTATAAATACGTATAATAACGGATATTTTTATTTCTAAGGAGCTTAAGGGTAAAGAGTTTTTAATAGATATTTTAATATAACTTAGGTTTAATACTAGAACTCTTTTTATTACTGTGTTCTATTTAAATAGTACGTTACTAGAAATTTCTTTAAGTAATATAGTTAATAATACCTCCCTTAGCTACTATTAAAGGTACTTTTTAGAAGCTTATTAGTACTTTGATTTCTAATAACTACTTTTTACTTTAGTACTTTTTATATATTTATTTAATAATAAATAATAATAACTAAGTTATACTTTATAAAATCTAACTTTTGTATATATAGAACCTTAATTTAATACTCTACTAAGTATATAGTAATAAAAGGTAAGGGGATACTTACTATAAGACTTATATAACTAAAAAGGAGATATATATAACTTATATTATATTACTAAGCTAATTATTATATACTATTTATATATATAACTCCTAAGTATTAAGTTACTCTTTAGCCCCGTTTATAACTAAAAAGTGTATATTAAAGAGTAATATATTAATAAGTAGGGACTGTTAGGTTAAATAAATAAAACTATAGTATATAGAGTATAACTTTATATAGTTTTTTATAGGTGTTTAGGTATAGTACTTAGAGGCTATTAGTAAGGCACTTAATAGGATAGTAGTAAAGTTTAAGGATTATAGATATCATAGGTTTTAGTATTATATTTTATATATTAAAAGCTAACTTTATTATATAGGTACTAAAAATATAATTCTAGTTATACCTACGTTTAAGAGTAACTAGCTATTAGTGTAATTAATAGAAGATATGTTAGTTTTAAGTGTTTGTGTTTTGCTTATATTAATATGTTAGATTTTTAAAATACTTAAATACTATAGTATATTTTTATTTAAATCTTAATACTTATATTAATATTAATAGTAATTACTACTAAAGTTATAAATCTATTTAGAAAGTAATACTAGGAATAGGAATCTACTAAAAGTTAGAAATATTAATAAGAATACTTAAAGCACTAATATAATTACTATTTAGGTAATAACTACTATTTAAATAATAATTATATCTGTATTATATATATTTCTATTATTAATATATAATAAATAGAGATAATGGATAATAGGGATAATAAGTAATAAAGTAAAAGTGTTGACTAGTAATAAAGATATAAATATATGCTGACTAATATATGCTGACTGATAGGTGGTATTATTCTTTATAGCTAGCCGGCTGCGATAATATTCTTACTACTATATTAGTTTAGGAAAAAGAAAGGGTATAATAAGTTGTGGTATAAGAAGCCTTAAATACCCCCCCCCCCACCCCCCTCTATAAGTAAGGAAAAAGGTAACTTAGTTCCTTTTAATAGGGTAATTACTAATAAAATTATTATTTAGGTAGTAATTACTACTTAAATAATAATTTTATTTATACTATACTTAAAACTTATAGAGTCTAAGAAATAAATATATAGATATATATTATAGTTGTTTTTTGCAGTATAATTAGCTTTATAATAATTACTTATATTAAAATTATATAATAATACTAAAGAGTAAATGCTATTATTAATAGAGTAGTAATTACTACTAAAATAATAATATATATTAAACCTTAATATATAAAACGTTAAGCTGCCTTTACTTTAATTTTACATATATCTACTCCCCATTTATTTAACTTATTCTATACCTAATTAATACTACTTTATATACTTAAAATAAGTCTAACTTTTAAGTTAAAACTAAGGTTAATATAACACTTTAACTACTTTTATAAAAATATATACTTTTTAAACTATAGCTATAACGTTCCTTTAAGTATTATTATAGGGATAAATATTTATTCCTATAGAAGACTATTATAAACCTTTATAGTTATAGCTAGTAAAATACTATTAAGATTAACTATAGTATTACTAAGGATGCTTAAAATCTCCTATAACTTTAGTTGATTAACTAGTATTGTATAGTTGTGTATTATATTAGAGTTAGGATAATAATATAACTTATATAGTTAATTAGGTATAATATAGGGGTGGTTAGGTTATAACTAAATTTAATAGTTATTTTAGACTTATATAAAGTCTATAAACTTTTATTAAATTAGAGGTATAAATATAAATAGTATAGTAATTTAATTTGCTAGACTATTTAGGTTAAAGTATCTTTAAGCTTAGAAGTAGATAAAGTATATTTAAATATATTAGTAATATCTTTTAAGTTAAATAAGTAGTATACTTATTTACTATTTAGCTAATTATACTTAATAGAGTTAATTCTACTATAATTTTACTTTAATATTATAAATACTCTTTTTAAAGAGTTAGATATTTTAGAAAGTAACTAGGACTTAGATATCTAGGTTAAATACTAAAGGTTTTGTATAATCCTAAGTAAAATAAAACTACGCACCCGCAACTAAAATAGTTTTAACTTCTTAATTTAACTAGATACTCTTTAGGATAATTTTATACTATAATATAATATTATAAAACTAGGCTAGGACTAACTAATTACTATAGGTTAAAATACTAATATAAAACTATAAAATAAACTAGGAGTATATATTAATACTAGTATAAACGTAAAAACCCTAGGGGAGTAACTTATTATATATATTAATTAACTAAATATAATTTAACTTAAGTATTATTTAGTCTCTCTACTAGTATTAGATATCCTTTAACCGTTCCTTAATTTACTTAAAAAAGACTTTATAATATACTTTAAAAAGTATATTATATAAAATAATATAGCCTTATTAGTGTATAAATATATAAAGGAACTCTTTACTATAATTTTAAACTATATAGGTATTATCATTACTTAGTTAAAAGTATTAAATAGCCTTAAGGTAGGCTATAGTAAGTTATAGGGGTATTTAGCGCCACTATAATCTATTACTATACCTAAGGTCTTTAAAACTATTTTATATAATAGTAAAGCTTTTAAATTATAGCTAAGTAAGAATATTAGTATTGGATAGTTAATAAAGAAAGAATAACTCATAAATTTATTTAAGTAAGTTATTTAAAAACTATGTCTAGATCTTATAGAAAACACTACGTTACTTTAAGTACTATATAAACGTTACTTATAATACTTTAATTTAGTAGGAATTATATAGTAGGTGTATAATTACTTTATATTTCTAGCTAATTAATAGCTTCTTAGTAATAATATTTTATATAGTATTAAATTAATATAGAGTTAAGGTATTTTGTATAGATATTAGGGGGTAGGTATAGAAGAAAGAATTTTACTTATAGGGGTTATTATATTAAGAGGTTTTTAAATCTAATACTTCAGAGTTTACTTCTTAATACTATTAACTTTATCTTTAGGATCGTCGTCCCTTATTTCTATTATCTAGTACTCTAGACTTATTCTTATAGTATTTAAAATAACTTTTTTATATACTATACCTATTAGGATTTAATTAAATAGTTAGTTTATATAACTAACTTAAAAAATAACTATACTAAGGATATTAATTTAAATCATCTACTTTAAAAGTTATTAAGAGCTATACTTAGTATAAAATATTTTATTTAGTTAGTATAAATTATATTTATAGTAGTAGTTATTAATAAATACATAATCCTAATTATAATAAGTAAAAATAACCTATATACTTTAGGATAGTTTTTTATATTAGGGACACTAACTAATAGATTTTTTTATATAAAATCTATATAGGAAATATTACTTATTAGTATTACTAGTAACTCTTTATTCTAAATATTATTAATAGTTATAGTAATATAAAGCTTCTTATATATAAAACTAAATATTATATAATACTTATAAAGACTATAGTTTTAGTACTATAGGGTTTAATTATATTTAAAGTAGAAGTTATTAGTAAATCTATAATAGTAATTATAGGAAGTAGAAGGTAAATAAGTATATATAAAGTGTATTATTTTAATAAAATAAAAGAAATAAAGATAAAATAAAAAAATACTTTTTAAGTAAGGGGAAAGGAACTAAGTATACTAATAGCTTAATTAATAATATTATTAGCCTTATTAGTAAGCTACTGCTACTACTATTACTATTACTCTTACTACTACTACTTATAGGTATATAAAGCTACTAATGCTTTTTTCTATATATTAACTTTAGCTTTAGTACTAGCCTACTAAGACTAATTTATTATAGTATACTTTTAGATATACTACTTAAAGTTTAAGTTAGTAGACCCTAGTAGTACTAGGGGTAGATAAAAAGGAGTTAAAAGAAAAGAAGGTATTAATAGGAGAAAAAGTAATAAAAGAGGGGACTTATAAGGGGCTAAAGTTAGGTTTTCTAAAATACTATTAATCCTAAGTTAAAACTAGTAATTACTATACTTATAATAAAAGTATTTACTACTTTAGGAATTATAGTAGTAGTTAGTATAAGTACTTTGTGTAATATACTATAAGTACGGTAGTACTAGTATATACTCCGCCTATATACTCTATTACTAGGTATAGTGACTATACTTTTTAATAGCTTTATTACCTATAGTCTATAGTATTACTACTAGGAGATTTGTGCCCTTATTTATTATAAAGGCGCCGTGGGTATTAGTATTATAGGTAGACTTATACTAAATAGGGAAGTAGAATAGCTTAAAAGTAGTATTAATACTAGTTAGCTTATAGTAGCTTAAAAGGATAGTATAGGTAATATACTTCTATATAACTAAAATTCTATTTTATTAATCTAGCTTTAAGGATATAATTTAGTAGTAATTAGTACTTATACTTATTAGACTTTTTAAAGAAGGAGGAAGGAAGGGGTAGAGGGGTGGAGGAGGGGAGTAAAAGGGGGACGGGGGGTGGGTATTGCCTATATAGTATTGCTGTTATTATTATTATTAGGGGGGGGCGCTATTGTTATTGTTATTATTACAGGGGGGAAGCGCTATTATTATTATTATTATTATTATAGGGGGGGCGCCTTAGTTAGTATAGAGTAGGTAGTATAGAATAATTTAAGTACTATTAAAGATTAGTATTTAGTATTTAAATAAAGATAATTAATATTATTATTATTAATTAGGTTATTAATATTTTAGTATTATAAGGGTCCTAAGGACCCAGTATAGAAAATATAGTAATAGTAGTAGTAGTAATATTAAAAAGCAGGAGGAAGCTAAAAGAGATTATCAAGGTAAATATAAAAATAAAATATTTTACTTAGCTAGAGGGCTTAAGTTATATTAAAAAGAAGGAGTAAAAAATACTATATTTTTTTCTATTTATTAAAAACTTATTATAGTAATTATTGTTATTAACACTTCTTTTTAAAAATAAAACATGTCTTTAATATTTATTTCCTTTTTATTTATATTAATTAAAGTTAAGTAAAAAGAGAGTTAAATTATTCTACTTAAAAATTATATAATATTTATATTTTAATTAATACCCCTTTTATTTCTCCTTACTACTATTCTTTAGGTAAATTTACTATTTTATAAGTAATTATTAGTATTTTAATAATAAAATTAAGGAGGTATAGGATTATAAATCTAAAAATGCAACTAAGTCCCTTACTAAATTCAACATTATATCTATTTTCCTGTAAGTCTTCTACTTAACATTACTTTAACTCTATATAATTTTAAATAATATTTTATTTAATATCCCTTTTAACATCCTTTTAGTTTCCCTTTAATTACCTTTAAAGTTAACTTACTTAAAAGTAGCTTTTAACTTAACCTTTAAAAAGGTACATACTTATATAATACTAGTTTTTTAGTAGTATTACTAGCCTCTTTAGCCTTAATTATTAGCTTTTATTTAGTATCCGTTTATAACTATATTAAAATTAAGAGCTAAAAAGGATTAAGCTAGTTAACTTAAGTAAGGGACTTAAATAAAACTTTATTAAGTATAGTTTTAGTATTTATTTACTTTTTAAATATTAATAGGTTAGGATTAGTTATAAGACTATTATTAATAAAGAAAGCTAAGACTAAATAGAAGTTATATATATCTTTTTTTAGTTTAACTAAAGCCTTTTTAAAGAAGTTAAAAAGAGTTATAGTATTATACGTAATATTATAGTAAAAGGGAAAATTTAAACTATTTTTAGTAATAATTAGTATAGTTTTCTAGTTAAGGTAAAAGAAGTTAGTATTCTATATAAACTTACCCACAAAATACTATATAAAACTCGTATACAACTTAAACTAAGTTATACCTAAAACTTTAATAGCTTTAATAAACTTTTAAATAATCTATACTATAGTATATTACTTATAAATAAGTCTACCTACTTTTAATTTTATATATTTAGTAACCTAGAGTTAAATTAAAATATTAATTTAAGGGTTTATAATAGGTTACTTTTTTATTTACTAAATACTTATTTTATAGGCCTAAAAAGTAACCTTAGTTACTATAAAGAATTTAGTACTAAGGGGCTGCTAATTCTTAGTTTTAACGTTAGTAAGGTAGAGGGAGTAGTTAGTAGGATTAGTAGTTAATAAGCTTAAAGCCCATTAGAATTTATTAAAAAAGAAAGTATTATTATTATTAATTTCTAAGCTTATAAAATTAATATAATTAGAGATTAAAAGTTAGTTAAACTTAATTAAGTATAAGGAACAGTATTACTAATTAAACTTCTACTTAACTACTTTGTAGTTAATTAAGTAGTAGAACGCTATTATAGAATAAGTTAGATTTAAGGGAATAAAGTTAGTAAAAAATTATAAAAAGAATTATATAATTTTGTATAAAATTGTAAGGACTATAAAATTTATACTTACTTGAGTTATTTTAATAATAAATTAAAAAATCTTTTAATTTTACCATGGGGGTCGCTATAGTTAGCGGAGATAACCCCTTTTAGAAGATTTTGAGTTTTGAGATAGTAGGTCTTGCGGGCTGCTGTAGTCGTCCCCGTCCCGGCCTCTGTGGACTCCGTTATCCCTGCTCCTGCTCTCTCCTGTTTCCGTCGTAGCAATCGTTCTTTGTGGTCTTGTACTATCTCTTCAACGGTCATTCCTGCCATTCGCTGTTTCTTAAAAGTATTCAGAAATAATTCGACGGTGACCTTCCCGCCCAGGTCCTCCTCCAACCTCGCCTGGACGTGGGCGACGACGGCCTCGATCGGCGCAAAGAAGTGCAGCCTAACGCACCTCACTTGTTGTTCAAGCCACCTGACGTTGTGGTCGGACGAACTGCCGCAGTCACGCCAGTCTGGCGCTCTATCGCCGCCCATGACGATGCCCTTGACGGTGTCGCGGTCGTCCCCGGGCCCGTAGACCACGGCACCAGAATCTCCTCGAAGGCACCAGGTTTTCGCATAGTCCTCCCCTTTTGGCAGCGGAGAGGTGACCATGCGTGCGGCCCCTCTCACCCTTATCTTGCCCTCGTCGCAGTCGTATTCCGTCGTCTGCACGGCGGTGCTGCAAAGTCCGCCGGCGGTGATGCCGGATGAGCGTCCAACCTTCCAGTAAGGCTTATCAGTTAAGTAACTCCTCATCGGTCTTAGAATATAATTAAACTGGCAATTGGTTGATGTGTTAGCTAAGAGTATATCCGTGAGATGGAAGGAACAAGTTCCCGGGTAGGGGGAAGGGGGGGCATGCATCGTTGGTTAGCTAATCTACATCTACTTCTTCTTCTTCTTCTTCTTCTTCTTCTTCTTCTTCTTCTTCTTCTTCTTCTTCTTCTTCTTCTTCTTCTTCTTCTTCTTCTTCTTCTTCTTCTTCTTCTTCTTCTTCTTCTTCTTCTTCTTCTTCTTCTTCTTCTTCTTCTTCTTCTTCTTCTTCTTCTTCTTCTTCTTCTTCTTCTTCTTCTTCTTCTTCTTTTTTGAGTCTTGCTGAATCGATAATCACAAGAGCCCAGTCCTGTGCGTAGCAATGCCCGTCGACATGCTGGGCGGTCCCCAGACCAGAGGTGCATAGTACATGGCCCAGATGTCGTTCGAAAGCCTTTGCCTTGGCCATCGCGGCTTCCAGTTTCTCAACCCTTTCAAATGATGCCTGGGCCTGGCGGCTGATGGTTTCTCCGGCGTCAAGCTTTCTTTTCAAGTCCAAAATTTCCGGACGCCTGCTCCGGCGCAAGGCCTCCTCGATATGGTTGACCCATCTTTCGTGGTCCGGATCAGAAGGACTCACGACCGGCCGGTCGACGCCGCGCCCGCCAGGACTGGCGCGGATGGGCTCTCGGCTGCCTATTACGCAGACACATACTGTTAGTATCCGACCTATGCTTGCTCGCGTTAAAGGGATACCGGCTAGCTTACTGGACACTACGTGGTGGCTTGTGAGCAGGCCGACAAGAGCAGTGCCGTCCGGGAGCGTCACTTCGACCAAGGGGCCCGTTGAGCCAGTCGCGGTTCCCCCGGGGCAGCCAACAGACCTTCCACAGTGATGTCCCAAATCAAGGGGCATCTCATAAATGTATCCAAACCGCAAGTCCGTGGGGAGGCCCTGGGGGTGGCCCACGTCCGTATAATACGGTCGGGGGTTGCAATGGATCACGGCAGCCCCAACGGTCGAGTCGATCGAGAGGCTACGGGATTCGCTCAGTTAACAGGCCCCATTTCTCGAAGCCAACCTATGTGGTGAAGATGCTTACCGCTGAAGGACTGACTCGACTTCCGAGGCAACCTCCGCAACGTGCGCCTCGCTGCTGCCGTCGGCAACGCCCACCACCACAGAAGGGTGGCCGTCGTCCATGGGTTCAACCAAGGGGGGCACAGTGTGAAAAAAGCGGCTTCTCCAAGGGGTCAATCGAAGTTGGCCGAGGCTTAGAAGGTTCCAAGCCAGGCCTCGGCGATCGAGCGCGTCTGCTATCTGCTTGTAGTAGGGCTCTTGTCCCCCAGAAGAGATTGACTCCCACTTCTCTACCAAACCCTGTTCGCTCGACGGGAGGGGTGAGACTTGGAGGCTCCTGTTAACCATACCGGAGCCTTCGAAGTTGCTCGGTGGCGTCGGGCCCGCCTGCGAGGGCCGGCGGTAGTACGGGTAGCCCGCCGAAGACAGTGGAATACTCCTGGGCATGGTGCGATCTCTAGGAGCTGGGTTCGGGGCTTGTTTGGCGAGTGGTTTTGATTTTGGCTGGCGTGTCGATGAAGAGAGAAAGTCCAGCAGGCTGTGGCCCGTCTTTTGTACTCATATGGCGAGCTATCGGTAAGGTTTACGACCCTGCTGGCTGGCTTGAAGCTTTTTCAATCGCACTTCGGTGAAGGAGTCATTGTGAATGTGGCTGAAATTGAGTTGAACACGAGCCCAATAAGACGGCCGAATGCACTACGCCCGAGCTCGATGAGAAAGAATACAGGACGGCAAACCAGCTTTGGAAGAACGAAGACACCCCGTTCTGTCCATCTCTTTGCTAGTATTGCTGCTTCTCGAAAAGCTAGGGACGGACGACAGTGAGAGCAACGATAATAACAGCCCCCGTTAGATGAAATCTTTCATCAAATCGAGGCTCCCTGACGTCAAGCTGCCTCCAGAGGGCCGCCTGAGCCCCGTCTTCATCAACTGTGCCGGCACCCGAATTCGGGCCTCCCGGAGCACCAAAAGGTGTTGGCGAGGTTGAGATCCCCCTTAGGAACGACTAAATGATCTCTTTCAAGGGAAGTAACTGGCAGAACTCATGATATCCTCGTTCGATCTTGTCACATCGACTCCAGAGAACATCTATTTAGTCGCAGAAGAAGCTTCGGGCGAAGATGGTCTCTAACGCGCGTCTCGATTCTCAGCTAGGTACCTAAGCATTCACTCGTCTTTGCCATCGTCCGCCTCCGCGTTCTCCGTTGCCTTCTCATTGACGACGGTGGTCGCCACGCGGCCGCTATCCCACAACTGCTTGTGAACCGCGTATAGCTCCGGGGCTCTCTGGATGGCACGAGATTGACTCGGGAGCGCAACAACGAACTCACCAGCCTTCCCCTTGCCCTCCTTCTTCTCCATCGGGCCAGTGACGTCAATGTCACCCACAATCACCAAGCCACACCGCTGCCGAGTTAACAGCAAACAGAGGCGATGCGGGTCCTTCGTAAACCCAGGACCGGGGTTGATCGCGCGAGTCCCCATCACGACGATGACGATGTCGGCTTCCTGGCCTTGGAAGGAGTCGATTGTGGCTGCCGGGGGCATAACCGACAGCATTTGCCATTCCGACAGTTTTCTCTAGTAATTACAAACAGAGGTGACGGACGACAGCGACGACGGACGACGGGGACGGACGACAGAGACGACAGAGACGACGGACGAGGGCAATACGTACTCAAACTTGTATACGATAACCTGGGTACGATATAACGACATAATAGATAGCCGTCTTTTCGTCACCAGGGTTCTCTGCCCACAATTCTTTTAAAAGCCTGCCACGAATGCTTGTCTCCGAAGGGCTACTCGAACGGGGGGCCAAGGAGTGCGTCGGCAAAAGCACATTCCGTGTGCTGAGGCGGGTTGGCGACGAGGAGGTAGAACGTCTCCTGTTGAAGGGCCATGAGGAAGGTGACGCCAGCAATGGGACCGTTGCTGTTGACCCATGGCTCAAGCTCTGGATCGGAAGCGTTCGCGAAAGGCATCCCAAAGCCCTCATTCGTAGGCTTCGCGCCTTCTCGCAAGTGGATTCCGACCAGAGTGTAGCCTTCTTCACTAGGCTTTGCCTCGGGGAAACGAGCAAGCAGGTCGGCGTCGGCGCGATCGAACTCGAAGTAGGCATCGCTGCGAGGAAACCTGACAGTGATCCGGCGGTACTTCACCAGAGACACCTTGCCTGTGCCGTCATCTGCTGGCGTGTGAGTGATTTATCCTAGCCCAATAGAAATAACACATTTACCTTCGTACACCACGCCGAAGCCACGAGCTTCGTTGTCCTCGCCGAGGGGGATGTCGAGTCGCAGCCCGGTGTAGTGATTGCTGTCGGGGCTGTGCTTGAAGCGACCGAAGGCGGCGGTGACTTTGGAGAGACCTGGGCCCAAGGCGGATCCGCTGGCCACAATGGTACCGCGGTCATTGCCGTAGAAGAGAGCACAGTCTTTCTTGTACGTCTTTCTTGTACGTCTCCGAGGACTGAGGGTTGACGCTGGGTGTCTCCGACATGGCGCTGGAGTCGACTGCGAAAGGAAGACGATAAACAACGCGACAGTTGCCGAACTGAAGATGACGAGGGAACTCCCCAACGACTGAATCCCAATGAGTTGTTCTGAGAAACTGTTCTGAGGAACTGTCAACAACGCCAGAACGAAGTAATAATCACTGGAACACCTTGCGTGAACCAGGTCAATTAGAACAAAACAATGAAAACCCGAAGTACGAATTCGTTCCCAAGTCTTCCATGAGTAGGAGGGCAGCTGAGACCTGAGGAAGAGAGACCAGAACTAATGCTCAGATAAAGCGCGAGAGGTCGGGTTGATCGTTGGCGAAGAGACGATCGTGCAGCGGTAGCAGGCAGGTAGGTGAGGTGAGCTGGGATTCGGAGGCGCGAAGAGAATGTAGGATGGCGCCCGGACCACGTGTTTCCCAGCTATAGATACGTACCGGTCGAGCCCTTCCCAGAGGGTGCCGTCGATAAGCAGCGACAGAGTCGTGGTGGATGATGGACGATGGCCTCCGCGAGTGGTTGTTTCGTTGGCCGAGGTTTGCCGCTGGGAACCTTGTCCAGCTGAAAACGCCTCGAGGTTGCATATTCTAGTGCCCGGCCAAGAACACTGCTCCGGCTCAGCATCAAGCGAGGACGGCAGAAAGGCACACTGTCCAACGAAGCGGCCTGGAAAACGTACAATTCCCGAGTCACCTGGGCAGAGGCGGTGCAGCGGGATAGCGGGATAGCGGGCAGATCATGGCACCAGCCACTGCAAGGCATGTCGTTGACGGGTATATATGAACGAAAAGTCTGGCGGCCGGGTTCCGCAGGTAGTGGCCGAAATAATCCAACCTCTGGCCAACGACCCAAAACACCATGCCCATGCAGCCACAGAGCCCAACCACCATCGTGACAGGCCTGATCGGCCGGTCTCAATCCAAGCCCAGACACCACAATCACTTGGACAAACGAGACTCGGACGAAGGACGTGGCTCCGGCAAGGAGAGGGCGTCCCTCATTTTCACGGCCGTCGCATGTGCTGTCGTCCTGATCGGGCTCTTCATCTGGTACGTGATGCACCGGAAGAAGACGAGAGAAAAGGAAAGCAGGGAGAGGTACACGCGGATAGCCTTTGCAAACGAGGGGTCAGGACACCAACACGACCGCAATCACGTCTACGGTCAGGGGGCGTTTCCGGGCCGCTCGTACGACGTCAAAAGATGGTGATGCCGCCCCGGGCCGCATGGCGGGATGCGACACCCGGCGTAAAGAGGCATAGCTCGGACTCCGGCCGGCAGGGATGGCCCCAGGCTGTTGTGCCGGTCCGAAGGGTCGGGTATCGACGTCGCAATTTGGGCCTTTCGCGCTTGAAGCTGTTTGCTTATCTGCAGTAAAAGGGATTCGCCCCAGCTGTTCCAGCGGATGCGGACATGACCGCTGAATGCTACAAATTGAAGACAGGGACAGGCTAGACAAATTCGACGCTACAGCCCCGCAAGTGGAATATCGCCAATTTCTTGGAGGAGAAGCTGAATCACAACAAAGAGAAGCTGCATGCAAACAGAGTCCGGCTAGATACGGTTACGTACAGGCTACGGATGCTTGAATTAGGCCAGAAACTGCCAGTAGACAATCGCAAAGCTCGCCTTTATGTTTAGCGGCGGGCTTCGGAAATGGTCATCCACCGTGACGTCTTCGGATCTGGATCTGGGAGCGGCCCCACACCGCCGGGGCCAGGAAGGAAAGTGGACCTCACCGCACCTGCCCATTGGGAAGGAAGGGGGGGGGGGGGGGGGGGGGTTTCAGGAGGTGGGCGACAGCTTTATTTTATTTTTTCTTCTTTTGGGCATGCCCTCTCGGTAGAAGCAAGCAAGGGGGAGATCCCATCACAGCACTTGCCCATTCTTGCTTTTTTTGCTCCCCCTTGACCACGCATGTCTTTTGTGTCATCAAAGGCACCAAGGCAACGTCTTCTGAACTTCACCTCACCTTCTCATCACCTCGTCCCCTCTCCCATTGTCTCCTTGACCCCCGGTCTTATCCCTTAACTCCAAGCCATACGCTCCACAGGCATCAGCAGAGACACTGGTGGACATGACGAATACCGGGGCCCCCGGCGAGGTATGCGTGCAACATTCTCTACAAATCTGACAGCGCGGCAGACCAACACCCTGGACCTGCTGCTGTCGTCCAATGCCTTCGACTGGCAGCAGCGCGAGGTCCTGGCCGAGGCATGGGCCTTGGCCGAGCAGTCGCGTCTCGAGCTGATGAGCGGCTGGCGCGCCTCCAAAGCCCAGATCTGGTCACCGCAGAACGACACCATGGCCAAGACCCAGCTGGCCACGGAGCGCTGCGTCGAGGACTACTACGTCGCCAAGGCCGAGTGGGCGAACCGCATGGATGCGTGGGCACGTGAGCGGGTGCGGAGGATGGAGCAGGAGCGTCTGCAGCCGGTTCACATCGTCATCGACGATCCTCCCCCGCCCACTTTGGAGGTTGCGGACGAGGAGTATGGGACGTCGGAAGATGACCGATCACCGTCCGGTTCCGAGTCGCCGGCGAGATTGCTGCCAGACACGAAGCGCAAGAATGCGTTTGCTGACGAGATGGCTCATAACAACAAAAGACACCAACTCAGCCCAGTTACTGCCCCGTCGTCACCAGTCGACGAGGAACCAGCGGCGGCCAAATCGGAGCCGCCGGCCAGAAGGCCAACCCCTGCTGCGTCAGCACTCCATGTCATTCAGACCACTACTCCAGCCTCATCGGTCAACGGAGAAGAGCAAGGAGCAGATGCCGTCTCAGAAGCAGCAGCGGTGGCGGCGGCGGCAACATCAGCAGCTACTGTGACGACTGCAGTGGAGGTGTCACCCGAGAACCCCGGCCCCGTTCCGTCAACACCTCGGGCTGCTTCCGTGATGCCCGAGGCTGAGGCGTCCGAGAGAGACGCGACCGCAAACAGGTTCGGGCCATTGTCTGCTTATTACAGCTCTCCCGAGACATCACCTCGATCCTCCCCGTCCCCTACTCGGTCATCAGTATTCGAGGAGGAGGCAGCGACAGCAGATACGGTCGAACAGCCCAACACGGATCTAGGCTCTGCTGCGTCTTGGGTCACTCCGGCTTCAACTCCTGTTCCTGTCTCGGCGGTCGATGGCATGGTTGAGAACGCGTTCAAGATGGCGATCGAGAGGGCGTTCGAGCGGGTAATCGAAAAGATAGCCGAGAGGGAAGCGACAGAAGCGGCAAGCGCACCCGAGGCCGAGGTCGAGGCCGAGGCTCCGTCGACAAACCACGGTCACGTCGTTACACCAGGAGCCAGTATCGAGGCACCACCGTCGAAGGCCAGCCATGAGGAAGAAGCCAAGCTCGAGACATCATCCCCGAATCCCACCCCCAGCGCAGCAGCAACAGCAGAGCCACCTGCGCCAGCTCCCAAGAAGGTCAGCCTGGTGATCCCGAAGCAGAAAAATACGAAAAATTTGAGAAGCGAGTGGCTCAGCAACGAACGGGCCAAGAAGGTCGCCGCCCAATTCGCGCTGCGGCCTTAGACGGGCATCATCGCATCCCCTGCATTCTTTTCAGCAACATATCATCAGCCCACGGCAGGAACGGAGAATGCCACGAGACCTTGTTCAACCCGCGACACAAGTCAGGACGAACGACAGAGGAAACATACGAGTCAGACCGTCCACGGCCTGACTAGCAAACATTCGAACAACAGCACGGAATGAGAAGAGACCTGGGGTAGGAGCATGGGGTAGCAAGCGAACGGCTTTCGGCAACATGGCGATGCCCGACTCGGGATGTTTGCAATACCCGGATCGCGTACCGAGGACGAGACGATCCTGGCAGATGTCAAAAGAACGTGATGATTATGGGTGCCAGTGCCTGTGCAACAAGCGAAAGGACGTCGCAGCAGGCGCTTCAGAGAGAGAAGCTATGCAGGCAGGGCAAAGGTCGCCATTCACGATGGCGCCAACGAAGGGCAATAGCATACGCGATATGATTTCAGAAACGGGTCAACTCACAGCCCTTCCGAAATTGGAAGGCAGAGCGGCGTTTCGTTTCGAGAGGGGGGTTCCAGGTCTGGTGGGAGAGACGAGATAAAAAAGGTTCTGGTGGCTGGGGATACCCGACATGCATGACTCCCGCGTGGGTGTGTAGGATTCAGGATTTGTTATTGTATGATGGACTGTGCATTTGTCCAGACTGGCTGAGCAAGTGTTGGAAATTTCGATGGGGAGAATACATCCTGTCCGCGCTTTTATACCTGTGGACATTTCATGGTCGAGCATGTACGGATACCTAGGGCACAACATGTTCGTGCTCTCGGACCGAGCCAAGACTCATCAGCACTGGGAATCCGGATGTCTCCAGGTCCCGGGCATCGAGGCCGAAGGGGAGCGACAGGGTATCGCGAGGTTCGTCTGGTCTGAGACTCGTCCGAGCCCAGGCAGCCCGGGCAGCCAGCATCGACAGAGGACGGCATAGCAGTGTTAGTGTCAGGGCCCCTTGCGACGACCCCACGATGGACGGGACGAGCTTGGCGGGCGGACTCAGGGCCCAGGCCTGTTTCCAGGGCTCGATCAGCAGTCCAGGGCACGACTTTCGGGGGGGTTTTGGGGGGAGCGGCTCAGTCCAGGGCCCAGGGGCCTTCTAAGGGACCCGCCCATGGTTACCTAGGTACCTAGGCGGGCCACCTAGCGTCCCCTGGAAACCGGGCTACTGCAGGCAACGCGCAGTGCCGATGCAGCTACAGGGGTCCCACGGGGGTTTCGGAGGGCGTGATCTGCGCCAGGACCAGCAGCAACGACAACAACGAAGGTGCAGCGCAGCGCAGCGCAGCGCAGAGCAGCATGGACGGGAAGCAGCACCAGAACACACACCTATGGAACGCAGCAACGATGCAGCTAATTGCAGCGCCGATTTGCATTTACAGCCCGTTTCGATGCATTTTGCATTGAGGTGGCGTCCCAACCCCCTTGGACAGATGGCCAAGAAATGGAATGCCGGACGACCTTCGGTGCATGTCTCAATGACACCCTCCTCCCCCCGGTCCGTCATTCGATCTCTCTCTCAAAAACAGGTCAAGCATTTCCTTCGTCTCGCCTCCCCCTCCGGCCCGATGGTTCGGGCTCCTTTCTTTTCCCTCTATTTCCTGTCTTTCGCTCTCCTTGTCGACCAGATTTAGGAGTCTCTCCGCCGGTCTTAGGTCCAGGGGGAGGTTCATCACATCTCGTCCAACCAATCCCCAAAACCTCTCGACTCTCTTCCGCCCTTCTCTTCGCCAACGAAACAATCAATAGTCCTTCGTTTTGGTACAGACCATTGGACACCAGCATCCCACTCGAACCCTGGTCGCTCGCATCCTGCTTGTCGCTAGTCTTCTCTTACCCCTTCTTTGCCCATGAATGATCGCCGATTCGGACTGGTCAACCACTCATTGGACGTCCCTCACTCTCTACACCTTCTCTCCAACCTTCCAGACATATCCTCAAACTCGAGATCAAAACACAGGTACCATCCAACGACGACGCACACTACCAGAATACGATTGGGTCCTCTAGAGACGGAAACAGAAGCTTCTCGTTCTCGGACGTGATCTCATTCGCATTCTCCAAAACTCTGCCACTCCTCCTCCTCTCACCTTTCTTCCTTGCTTCCCGTCCCCCCCATCATCCCCATTCCCCAAGGTTTACATCTAATATTACCTCGCGTCTTATAACTTTTACTTCCCGCCTGAGACACGCGCCGCGTCGGGCGCCCGAAGGTCTTATTTTCATCTTTATTTTTGTCACCTTGTCTTTTTTGTTGCTCCCCTGCCGTCTCTTGTTATTTTGACAGCCCTTCCCGCCCCCCGTCTGCTGCGACCTCACACAACGTCAGCTGGAATGCCGAGTGTTTTCTCGGCCACTATTTGAACATCTCAAAACAACGACGACGAGAAGTTCACCACCAACCAACATCACCGCCACCCGAGAGAAGGAAGGCCAGAGAAAGATCACAGTCACGGCGATCGACGAGGGGGAGGAACATGCTGGAGACCATTCGCTTGAATTCCCAATCCTCCTCATCCTCACCTCTCACCCGCTGAGAGCCCTACTTTCTCATTCGTTTTTCCTGCTCTCTCTTCTCTCTTTTCATTCTTGATACCCACGACAAGGCAGCATCTACGCGCCCGAATATTCACACATTCCATCCGCATATCACGGACAAAGCAACAAACACACAGACAAACACGGACACATACACACATACGGAGACACCCAGACGCACACCACGACGATGGAACGCCCCCACCGCCCACCGCCGCTCACGATCCCCCCGCCGCCCCGGCCCCGGACACGGGTCCGCCGCCCACGCCGCCACAACCACCGCCAGGTCCGGCAGTTCAAGCGCTGGATGCTGCGCGCCCAGATCGCAAACGACGTCGCCCACGTCGCCGCCGCCTCCATCCTCCTCTGGATCATGTCGTGGTTCCTCTACAACGTGCCGTTTCCCCTCACGTACCGCACCGGGTTCGTCTCCCTTCCTCACACTCCTCTCACACACACACACAGAAAGCTAACCTTGAACTCACAGCCCCGCCGCGGTCGCGCTCATAGCGATCCTCTCCACCGACGTCCTCCTCGACGCCCGCTCCATCGTCCACGCCCACGACCCCTTCCCCGGCTGGGCCCTCCTCCTCCGCCTCCTCATCGGCGCGGGCCTCATCGCCGTCTTCTGGGTCTACATCGCCCTCGGCGACGTCTTCGCCCCCGGCTTCACCTACTGGGGCATGTCCGAGACCTACGGCCGCGTGCTGGCCTACATGTTCCTCTGGGGCGTAGGTCTCTGGGACCTGCTCTTCGTGGTCCTGTGCAGGCACTGGCTCGGCAAGGAGGTCCGCCGGTACAGGGTCGCCGCGGCCGACGTCCTGGCCCGCCGCCGCGACCCGGGGCCGAGCGCGCATCGTCTGGACAGCAGCAGCGGCGTGCGCGGCGCCGGCGGGGAGGGAGGGGGAGGTTTCGCCGCGCCTGGGGCGGACGTTGAGGCCGCGGGCCCCGTGACGGACGAGAACGTCGTGGTCACGCTACCGCCGAGGATGGGCGTGCGGAGGGCCGTCAAGACCAGCGTGGCGTCGACGTCGACGAGCGCGTCGGGGAGCAGGTCGCCGCCGCCGGTGGCGTGATGTCAGTTGGTGCCGAGTGTGCGACGCGATGATAAATTAATGATGGATACGGAACCCGATACCCTGGCTATGGATGCCACTCTTCCGTGGATGTAAAAAGGCGAATGTGCCGCTGATAAATTTAATACTATACTAGTCAAGCCACCAGTTCTAGACGATTTAGATAGCAGTGATATAGTTCATGAAATGGAGACTTGCGGTAAGAATTGTAAGAAGCCGTGAATAATGGCTAGTCCCTGTCTCTCCCTTTCTGTACTATGATTACTCTATACTGTGTACTGTTGGCCATTTAATACATCCTCCCTTGGACTGGAGGTTAAACATCATCATCAACCTGGTTCGGAGCCGGGGGGTATAACGCGGTGTCTTGCGTGCTCGAGCCACCCTGCGCAAGGAGGGCCTTATGGCGCGTTATTCGTCTGGGACTTCTGCGAGTATATCAGATTGGGCATTTACGCCGAAGATGTGGAAGAAGCCATCAAGGTCCTGATTTGAAGACCCATCTCACGTTACTTACTGTTCGCCGACCGGCGGGTCTGTGGCGACGAGGTCTCCCAGCGCTTTTCTTTTGCGCTGCGCCGCACCACTCTTGACCAGCGCCGTCCACGCTTCCGGCATCGGCGGATTCGGTCTCGGACGCGGTCTCGGCGCGTCCAGCAGCCACCAGCTCGAGAACGGCCTCACCCTGGACCCCTCGTCGTCCAGGATCCTCATGCCCGTCGACCCCGCCAGCAGCACCGTCTCCGTGCCCTCCTCCTCCTCCCCGCCGCCGCGGTAGAACGTGACCGGGGCCCTGCTGACCCCGACGGGCACCTCGTCCCGGTCGATCACGGGGAACTCCACCCCGCGCAGCCGCAGCCGGCGCCAGTCCTCCTGCCACATCCGCAGGAGCTCGTCGTCGCCGTACGCCCTCCGCCTCCCGCCGTCCGCGCGCCACCAGCAGAACGCCGCCAGCCAGCCCGACAGGACCGTCGCGCCGCCCGACATGCGCGCGCCGGCGGAGTGGCACGCGGAGGTCCAGAAGGCGACGACGTCGTCGGCCTCGGGCCGGTCGAAGGTCTCGGCCATCATGCCGACGGCCACGGCGAGGGCGCGGGACCACTCCGCCACGTCGCCCGCGCCGTCGTCGAAGTCGGCGAGTCGGGCTACGCGCGTTTCCAGGTCGGCCCAGTCGCTGCGCTCGCCGTGCAGCGTGACGGAAGGAAAGCCGCAGCCGATCATGCAGCCGTAGTGGAAGTACTGTTTCATGGTGCCCAGAAAGACGGCAGCGGCGGTGAGGCGGTCGTGCGGCAGCGTCGTGCTGAACGTCGGGAGGAGCCAGGCGGCCGTCCCCGGATCGACCATCTGCTCAGTAGCCATCTCCACGAGCTGGTCCGTCAGAAACCCCATGTCGACCTCTTCAATGCTGTCATACTTCCTCCCGTCGACGACGAGCTTCTTCTTCCCCTCGTGCGCGACGAAGTGGCCCCGCAGCGCCTCGGCGCGGCCGTTGACGAAGAAGCTGAACTGCACCAGCACGGCGAGCCACACGTCGTCGGGCCGCAGCTCGAGGTGCAGGTGCTGCTGCCACGCGCGGAGCACCGTCTGCACGAAGCCATACTTGAGGGGCGCTACGGTGCGCAAGTCGGCGTCCGTGACGGACGTCTGGAGCACGTTCCTCGACCAGTCGTCGGGGGACAGGTCGCGGAAGAAGGTCTGGGTTTCTGCTTTCCTGTCTTCGCTTTTGCCCACAGTGGACGGGTCTGGACGGACGACGACGGGCATTGTTTCGGGTCGGGGATGGGGCTCGGTCTGAGAAGAGGCGTGTTCAGAGCTTCTAGGTGAGTTTGGATGTTGGGTGTGAGACAAGGGGTCGTTGGTGTTGGTGTTGTGCGAAGAACCCCCGCACGCGGCCAACCAACATTGGGTAATATCAGGACACACCCAGCTGTGCCGCAGAAATGTCAGCCGTCATACTCTTGGAAGAAACTCGCATAATTCGTGAGATTTACCGCGTGGTTGTGGAGACGACGTTTTGGCATGTCTACTGCTGCCATGCATTGATAGTGATGGGATGGCACGTCGTCGTCTGATGGCCACTTCGGCCCAATGCCGCCATATGCTCCGTCGTCCGAAACCCGTTTCTTCTCTTTCTCGTTGTTCCCTGAGAGATGCGGCCTCGCAGGAGGGGCGGATTTGAACAGGTAGGTCGACCAAAAAAGGTTGTATTGACGTTGGCAGGTTTCAAAGGTCCCAGCCGCCCTGTGAGGATTTTGAGCCCCCCCTGCTTATGTCACCAGCCGCTCCTGCCTCATGCTCCCTGATCGTTTTCGTCCCAAGAACAAGCAGGAACGGAGTCATGGGTCCTTCCTGTCTCAAAACAACATTGGTTGCAGCTCTCACCGAGCCTTCATGCCCCCTCATGAGTCGTCAGATGGGAATATAGCACCTACGTCGTGATTTTAGCATGCACACGCCCAGAAAAAGGGGGAGAGAGAACAGCCCAGAGAAATGTACGCTCAAGCAAGTGTATTGACAATTACACAGCCAGTGACGCTGAGGGTGTCGATTCTATGCACAGTACTCCCACACCGGTGGCCTTCACTTTTCCCAGTACGACCACGGCAGGAGACCTTTCAGCTCATTGTTACCCGCCGCGTAGTCCCGAACATTGTGCAGCCCTTCCTTCCCGCTGGACCGTAGTCCTCGCCGCCTAGGCTGCATTGTGTCGGTTGTCGCCTCGGTCTTAGGTTTTGCTGGCTTCCGGCCCCTCGAGCCTGATGCCTTCTCCTTTTTCAACCCCGACGCTGTCTTCTTTGAACCGGATGCTGTCTTTCTTGAACCGGATGCAGTCTTCCTTGAACCGGATGTTGTCTTCGTTGAACCAGATTCTGTCTCCTCTTTCAACCCCGATGCTGTCTGCGCCGTTGAACCCGATGTTGTCTGCGCTGCTGGATCCGAAGCTGTCTGCTGCGCCGGAATCGGTGCCGTCTCTTCTTTCAAACCCGATGGTATCTGCTCCGCCTGCGCTGGAGATTTTTGCCGAAGAGGAATCGTCTTTTTTTTCGGTGGAGCCGTTTGCTCGCTTGGTGCTGCTGTTTGCGCTGCTGTCTGCTTCCCTTTCGCAGGCGCCGTCTGCTTCCCCTTCTCTGGTGCTTTCTGCTTCCCCTTCGCTGGTGCCGTCTGCTCTTTCTTACACGGCACCGTCTGCTCTCCTTTCGCTGGCGGCCCCGGCCCCGTCTTACTCGGGGCCGTCGTACTCGGGGCCCCCTCGGTCGGGGCCGTCTTCACGGGCCGTGGCTTAGAGCTGCCTCCGCCACCTCGGGCAGCTTCCTCTCTCTGGTTCCCTTCACGAGTCTTCTAGCCTTTGACCGGGTCCATGATCTGCTTGCCCCTCTTGTCCACCATGAAGTGGCTAAACGCCTCCTCGTCGTTGTCGTCGACCAAGAACTTGGAGTCTTCTCTCTCGGGCGGTAATTGGGCGTACAGGCCTTTCCCGGCCGGTTGCCACGTCGGGGGCATCCCGTCGTCGTCGTCGTCGTCTGCCGTGCGAGGAACAACCTTGGAAGGGACGCTCTTGGTCTTGAGAATCTTGCGCACGCCGCCTGTCTTGGAGACCTGCTTCGAAGACTTCGCTGGCGTCTGTTGGGTTGGGCCGCCGTTCGCCTGCGGTGCGGTTGCCTTTGGCTACACAGTGTTAGTGCCTGCAAGCATTGGGCAGATGAGAAACGTACCATATTTGGTTGCGCCCAGTCCGGGGCGTTGAAAATTGGTAGATGCGGGTGGCGTTTAGAAACTGACATGAGGAGGTTGGCCAGCAGACCAGGCTCTATCTGGTCGCAGAAGGACAGCAGGTTAAGGAGGTCGTTACGCTTCAGTCTCGAGAAGTAGCCCTTCCGCTGTTGTGATGTCAGTGATGGTCCACGCCTGCTTCTTTCCGACGGCACCTACTTCTTCGTTGCTGGCCTCGCCTGCTTCAAAGCCAACCAACTCCGGCTTGATGAACGGCGGCAAGGTTGCAAGGCGTCTCTCCCGCTGCTTTTCGATTTCACTCTTCATCTTTTTGTGACCTGCCTGCATCTGCTTGGCTTCTCTGTACTTCGCCAACTCGGCCTGATACCTGGCGTGTTCTTTCGCTTCCTCGACGCAAGTGTTGCATTTGAACGAGGCGCGTTTCTGAGCGGTTGCACCCGCAATCTGGGGCTCATGACAGAGCTGGTGCCATGCCTCACCGCAGGCGCAGGGAATGATGACATTGGCGTTGGTGAAGGAGGTGCGCTGGCACTTGACACACATTGTCTCGTCTTTGATTCGTTTCCTCTTGTGAGGCGCTTTCGGTAAAGGCGGGAGGGGTATTGAGGGCTCGTTCGGGCGCGGTGGGGATTTCCTCTTGGCTGGCCTTTCTTCCTCGTCACCTGGTTGTCGCTTCCGTTTGGGTGCCGCACTTGATGAGCCGGCTGGAGGTTGCTGCCGGACGGTCGGGACGGTTGGTGTAGGAGGAGCGGGTGACGATTTAGGCAGAGGCAGTGTCATCGTTGTAGTGTTCAGGGATTCGACCAATCTCCGTTTCGTCTCCTCATAGGCGGCTTGTACGGGCGCTGGCAGCTGCTTCGCTGATAACTGGGGTGACGGCGACGAAGTTGAGGCGTTACCCGACTCTTTCTTGATGCGGCTCAGGATCATCTGCGTCGTTCTTGAAAACTGCGGCTCGTACATGAGCGGCGGAGTTGAGTCCGTGTTGGAAGCCGGTGTCCTAGCAGGCAGCCGCGGTTGACTGGGGCCGGCTTGAGCGGGCGTCGATGTGGCGGCGTGAGCCTGAACCCCGGAGTTCATTGTGGCCGTTGGCTGCGGCTCAGCCGGGTCCCCGTTCAGCCCATTGAAGGTACTGCTGGTGGGGGTCATCGAGTCGGGTGTGATGGGCTCGAACATGGAGCTGAATTCCATTTGTGTGCCCGGATGGGATGTAGTGAACGACGACGGCCTGTTCTCATATGGGTCTGGCACAGACCTGAGTCGCGCCACCAGAAGTAAGGGAATGGAAAGCCCGCGGGCCGAGATTGGAACGACGGAACAAGGTAGTGCGTCTGACAAGACACGCAAAAAAATAATACAATGTGTGAACTGGGACGGGTTGTGAGATGTTATGTACCAATCGCTGGCGGGTATCAATGAGTAGTTGCAAAGAAGGTAAGTGCTATGATACCCACCCGTTGAAGGTGTCAAAACGCGAGAGTCAGGTGATTGTCACGTGGCTATACCGAGATGATCTGAGTAAGACAGTACGTATCTTTCGGTCAGTCTCGGTGAGTCTCAACATCGCAGGTGGGCCCGCAGTGCTGCTCGATAGTGGTTAAAAACGCAGTGAATTCCGAATTAGGCACACTCAACAGGAAAACGACAGGTGTCTTGTTTTCTCACGGCGCTGGTACCTGAGGCTAAAAATGCTGCGAAAGTCCGGTACAGCTGATGATCGAAAGTGCTGTAAGGATCACAACACGACAGGTTTGTCTCTTCTACAGTGTACCTACCTACCTACCAACCTAGGTACGGTGAAGCGACCACCTATCCAACAACACCCCCGTTCTTCAGCTCCTGGATATGCTCCTCCGACAGCCCCAGATGCTCCCCAAGCACCTCGCCCGTGTGCTGCCCCAGCGTCGGCGGCGCCGTCCGGATCGTCGGCTCGCTGTCCGAGTATTTCACGGGGGTGTTGACCATCCTGATCGGCCCGCACTCGCCGTGCTCCATCTCGACGACCATGTTCCTTGCCCTGGTGTGCTCGTGGTTCAGCGCGCCCTGCACGTCGTTGACGGCCGCGTATGGCATCCCCTTGCCCTCGAACACCTGCAGCCACTCGCCCGTCGTCCTGGTGACGGTGATGTCCTCGATCAGCGCCTCGAGCTCGGCGCGGTTGGCGACGCGCTGCGCGTTGGTCCTGTACTTGGCGTCGTCCTTCCACTCGGGCCGGCCGAGACCGTCGCAGAGGATGCCGTAGAGCCGGTCGTTGCCGCCGCCGAATAGGATGTCGCCGTCCTTGGTCTTGAAGGAGCGGTACGGCACGATGGAGGCTACAGGGGTCAGTATCTCTTGACGTTAGAGAAAGGTGTGCCTTGAAAGAGAAACATACGATGCGCCGTGCCCCACCTCCCCGAATCCTTCTTCCCGCTGACCAAACAGCTGCTCGCAATGTTCGCCAGCGTCGCCGTCTGGCAGTCGCTAAGCGCCACGTCGATGTGCTGCCCCCTACCCGTCCGCCCCCGCGCGAGCAGCGCCGCCATGATGCTGTTGCTCGTGTACAGGCCCGTGGTCAGGTCCGTCACGGCGACGCCGACCTTGACGGGCGGGCCGTCGCGGCTGCCCGTGATGTGCATGAGCCCGAACTCGGCCTCGACCATGACGTCGTACCCCGCTCGGTCCGAGTAGGGACCGGTCTGGCCGTAGCCGGTGATGGAGGCGTAGATGAGGCCCGGGTTGATCGCCCGCAGGGTG
The DNA here is from genome assembly GCA_030770045.1 of Colletotrichum brevisporum. NCBI lineage: Eukaryota > Fungi > Ascomycota > Sordariomycetes > Glomerellales > Glomerellaceae > Colletotrichum > Colletotrichum brevisporum. The sequence goes on along the minus strand of JAUGSI010000001.1, from coordinate 7,135,921 downwards.
TCGTAGTCCAGCTTGTACTTCTTGAGCGTCCCGGGGAGGTAGTTCTCGACGAGGATGTCACAGTTCTTGACTAGCTTGTGCAGGATCTCGATGCCGTCCGGGTGCTGGAAGTTGAGGCCCAGGGACTTTTTGTTGCGGTTGACCTTGGGGGATTGTTAGTGCGGTTTGGTCGAGAGAGTGCACTTCGGGACCTCACCGCGAGGAAGTAGGCAGACTCCCCGGGGCCTTCTTTGGCGGAATCGGCTTTGTAGGTCGCATAAGGCGGACCCCATGCGCGGGTATCGTCGCCTCTTGTGGGATGCTCGATCTTGATCACCTCGGCGCTGTAATGATGTCAGTGAGATGAACTACCTAGTGAAGTACCCGAACCGGACCCCAAGTCACCCAGGATTTGTGTGCAGTATGGCTGTTTTCACGTCAGCGACTTATACCCTCGGAATAATCGCTTCACTCACCCCAGCCAGGACTCTCGTCATGTCCAGCACGCGATATCCTTCAAGTGGCAGCTTACTGCTCGGGACTGAGGAGTACTGTCGCCATGCCCGCGGGAAACGAGGTTGCTGCGCCGGAGGACGCAAGGCCCCCGAGGCCAACCGAAATGGAACGCCAATCGTGATTCTTCCCATCGTATACTCTAGCCGGTTTTGTTAGCCGACTATGTGAAAGTCAATTGGTAGTCGAACACGGCATCATTCAAGGAGGCGGCTTGCTTCGTAGCTCCGACCCCGGCCTAGCTCCGGGCCGTTGGCGGGGGTTCCGTCGCACCAGCCTCGGCATTATCCCGGCAAAGCGATGTAGATCTTATGTAATCACGAACAGGCCATTCTCGGTTCGGGGTGGGAGGCACGTGTTGATTTATTCTCGCATAATTCTTCCCAAGTCTTGTCGACGCTTCAAGCAAGCTTGCCTTCTCTGCGCCAAAGTCTGCTATCTTCGAAACGATCCAAGACAGTAAAATCATCTAATAGCGACAGATGAGCTGCAACAACTGCAGTAACACAACTTTGAGCGCAACCCAAACGCCAGTATTCATAGTACACCTTTATCGTCATGTCTGAACGCCGTCTCACAAAATTTCTACTTTAAATCCTAAAAAAAAAACCCCATCTTATCGAGAACGATCCTGTCAACGACGGTGATGAACCGACGGCGGGACCTCGAGTGTGGCCCGGCGGGTCGGGGCAACGTCGCGAGTATTTGAGGCAGCAACATCTGTCGGTCGCTCAAACGACGAGCGTCTGGAAGGGAAGGAGTTGGCGTGTTTTCTACGAAACGGGCTCGTCATCGTCGCTGATGATGATCCCGGTCTTGTATGCGACGCTGGCGGCGAGGCCACCGAGCCTTCGTCGCTGCTTGAATTGTCGTCACGAGAACCTCGAGGGCTAGTCGGTTCCTCCAAGATGCTGTAGCGGTCACTTATCTGGCTGATGCGCTCTTCTTCTCCCGGAACCAGCGGGAACCCTCCCGTCTGAAAATCGCCAGCGCCGAACGGGTTCTCCGCAGGGGTACCGAAAAAGTTGTCGACCTTGCCCAGCCAGTTGGCCATCTTGCGCCTGTACTCACCGTGTGAACTATCCGGTGCGTGGCCTTGTCCTGAATCCGCGCTGTCAAGCCGGTGCTCTCGATGTGCGGCGCTTGTTCTGGGGCTGATGGGGCTCATCGACCTGTCGGCAACGGGTCCGTCTGACCCCTCGTGGTGACGATGAGTGCAGGCACAGTGACTTGCACGCCGTTCTTCGAGGTCTTGCTTGTTATCGGCCAGATACACGTACAAGGCGCCTAAGCCAGCCATTCCGGTTGCGAGTATGGTTCCCCATTGGCCTGGAGGTAGATGGTCAGCGCGGGTAACCCAAAAAGGGCGTGTTTGTAACGTACCGATACTGCCTATGGGCTCCGTGTGATATCTCACCTGGGGACTCCAAAAGTTGATTTCGCCGATTATCAGGACGGTCAGCCAGGCACCCACGAAGACGGGTATCTCCACAGCACTCAACATTGACCTGATGGCCTGGTTGACAGCCTTCATGCCCCCCGGAGTGGCCCCGTTGGTCCCAGTGATGACGCTGGAATCGTCTTCTTCCTTCTCTTCGGCGCCGCCGCTTCTCTTCCAGTTGATCTCCAGTATCTTATTCCACATGGTCACCAGCGAGAGGATCGCAGGAACGCACTCGGCGGCGGCAAGAAACATGGCCATGCCGAAGGGAAAGCTGGTCGGCTTGGGCACGACAAAGATTTCGCTTGCTGCCTCGGTGCGTAACAGAGAGTAGGGCCCGTCGTCTTGGGTACAGATCAGCTCGCACGTGGCATTTCCGTAAGGAAATTTACTGGCGCTGGGTCCTGTGCAAGGCGAGACCTTCGTCCGGTAGAACTCAACCGCCAAGCTAATCAGTCCTACGAGGCTCGTTAGACGACAACGCCGACTGGATTTGACTGGTACCGTATCCAAGAAGGGGGTCCAACTCACCAGACAAGATCAGACCGGTCCACAGAAAGATGATGTTCCTGCCTGGGTCGTAGAAGAAGGTCGAGGACAGCTTGACAGTGATGGGGGCAGCCAAGATGCCGATGGAGCAAAACTGCAGGGCTCCGTAGATGTCCAAATCTGTCGCATCTGCAAGAGAGACTCGTCAGTCGATTGACGCGAGGTCGGGGGGCTCGTCGCGTCGCTCACCATCAACGTGCATCGAAGCCAGGATAATGCCATGGACCGCAGCGACGGCAGGGACGAGCAGGGCACCTGCTAGACAAACCGCGCGCATCCATTTCGCCTTTCGTGCGATGACACAAGTGACGACGAGGATGTAGTATCTGAGGCTCAATTAGCTGCTGCGCTAACATGTGCGCCCAAGATGCGCCGAGTGCCACGGGCGATTGCCAAGTTAGAAACGGTTACTTCACTTACAAAACTCTTTGGCCAAAGCCGTACTGGCCTGACAGCGGCCACGCACAAACAACCTCGACACATGGGCCTTCGATGGAGGCGCAGGTCGACAGGACGCCGGTGCTATCCCGGGCGACGAGAGCGTGCAGTAGAGTGGATGGCGAGAGAGGGGCCATCGACAGGGCAGTGGAGGCTCGAGATCAAGCAATATGTGGGATATGTTACGGCAGCCTGCAAGGCTTACTGTCTCAAAACTCCAAATCTACCGAAAAGGGGCACCTGCGCCGGCTACAGCGACCCCTATAGTAGAGTAAAAAGATCGTTTAAATTACTATTCGTATAATATATAAGTATAACTTAAACCACTATAAATTTTCCAGCGTCTACAATTTTATATAAAATCGCATAATTCTTTTTATAATTTCTTACTAATTATCTATTTAAACTTAATTTAATTTAAAATAATATTCTACTACTTAACTAACTATAAGTTAATAAAGTAAAATCCTAAATAGTATTACTATCCTAAATACTCTATTAATTTTAATAAGCTTCTAGAACCTAGTATTATTAATCTTACTAGTACTAAACTTAATAATAAAGGCACTTTTTCTACTAAGTAGTTTTAAAAGGCTTTAAGTTTAGCTCCTATAAATCCTACTAACTACTTACTTTACCTAGTTAATATTAAGACTAAGGACTAAAATAAATTCTTTATAGTAATAAAAATTACTTTCTAGGCTTATGAAATAAGTATTTAGTAGACTAAAAAGTAACTAGTTATAAACCCCTAAATTAAGGTTTTAATTTAACTCTAGGTCACTAAATACTAAAAAAAGTAAGTAAAAGGAATCTCCTTTTTATAATATACTACTATATAAAGTATCTAAAAGTTCTTTAAAGCTATAAATATTTTAAGTATAGTTTTATTTAATTTATATATCTATTTTATATAATATATTATTAACTATTTTATAATAAAGCTAGACTTCTTTAATTAAAAGTAAAAGGCTATATTAGTTATTCTTAAGAATAGTTTAAATCTATACTCCTACTATAATTATATATATAATACTAAAACTCTTTTTAACTTTATTAAGGCGACTTTAATAGAGGTAGAAAAGGGTATATATTACTTTTACTTTATCTTAGTCTTTTTTAGTAATAACTTAATTAATCCTAGTTTATTAGTTTTTAAAAAGTAAATAAATTCTAAGATAGAATTTAAAAAAGCTTTATTCTAACTTAATAATTAAGTTAACTAACCTAATCCCTTATAGCCCTTAATCTTAATAAGGTTGTATACTAGTACTAAATAAAAGCTAATAATAAAGGCTAAAAAAGCTATTAATACTACTATAAAATTAGGATTACGTAAGTATACTTACTTAAAAATAGAGTTAATAATTACTCCTAAGTAATTTAAATTAATAGGAGTTAAGAAGGAAATTAAAAAAAACGTTAAAAGGGATATTATATAAAATATTATTTAAAATACTATATAGGGGGGTAATAAGGAGATAGAGTAAAAAGTAAATTAAAAAGTAAAGTAGGAGATAGAGTAGGAGATAGAATAGAAAATAGAGTAGGAGATTTAGTAATAAATTTAGAGTTACTTATAAGTATTATAAAAAGGTAATTAACTACTTACTTATAAATAAAAATAACCCCTATATCTTTTAGTATAATAAAACTATTTCCTAGTTAATATTACTAATTATTTTAAATTAAATCTATATATAAAGAACTAAATATTATTTATATTTATTAACTTTTTTATACTATTTAATATAAAGTTATATAAGTAAAAATTATAAAAAGTTTATAGTTTATAGTATCTAGGACTTTATTAAAAGGGTAGTATAGTTAGGATCCCTTTTAGTAGTAATAGGTAGTATTTTATAGCTTTTAATACCTATTTAAGTAACTATTATAGCCCTTAAGTTTTTCTTTTACTCTTTATAGTAGTATATAATCTCTTCTAGCTTTTTAGTAACCTTTAAGGTTTTAGGGTATTATTAAGTATTATAAAGATTAATACTAACTTTAGTGGTTAAAATATTTTATTTAGTCTTCTACTTTCTTTATTTATTACTATCCCTAAAGTATTCCCTATAGATAGTAATAAATAGTAAATAGAGACTCTTAAAGTTATTATAACCTTTTTCCCTACCCTTAGGAGAAACCCCCACCTAGAATTACTTTCTAACGCGTACTTAAAGAACTTACTAAAAAAATAGCTTATAATTATATAGTATAGTTATATTTACTTTAAAAAACATATCCCTAGTAGGTTTTATACTATACTCAGTTTAAGCTAATAAGTAAAAGTATTTATAAGGAACCTAGCTTTTTACTAACCTTCCTATATCTATTAAAGGATCCTAAAAGTATAAAATAGAACTATTTATAGTATTTAGTAATACTTTAATTAATTTTACTAATTAAATTAAATTAAATTTACTTATATAGAGCTTAACTTTATTTTTACTAATATATTTATTTTTATTTATTATAAAATTACTAGAATATCTTAACTACTAACTAGAGACCTAGACGTACTAAATATTACTAATAGTAATTTATTGTATAAGGTATTTAGTATCGCTATAAATAACACTACTAAAAGTAATAATCTATAGTCCCTTTTTTTTTACTTAGTAAGTATATACAGCTAAAACCCCTATAAATAAGTTTTAAAGAAATAAAAAGAGTTACTTTAATAACTACTAAGTTAAAACATTACTAAATAATATTACTTTATCGCCTTAGTACTATCTATAATCCCTTATTACTATTTTTTATTACCCTTTACCTATTTAACCTATCTTTTTACTTTTTAATAACTAATTAAACAAAAAGTATTATAATATAATCTTTCTTATTAATATCTTTTTCCCTAACTATAAATATTAATAATACCTCTAAATAGGTCCTATAGAATCCCAAAATACTATATAATCTTAATTACTAAACTTACTAAAACTAACTACTTATATACTTTTATACTACTAGTAGCCTATTAGTTTATTTTATAAAAATAGTATAAGTATACTATACTACTTTTCTTTTAGTTTTTTTTTAGTAGTACTATTGTTTAGTTATTAGTAATATTTACTTAGTAGTAGTTAAGAAGTCGGCTTTAATACCTTTTTCTTAAAAATTACTATTTCTTTTAATTTATTAATAATAATTAAAAAGCTTTATTTTACTATTTATTATTTTTATTTATCACTCTTACCTTATTTAATCTATCCCTACTAAACTTAATAATATAATATTTATATCTTTTTATTCTATTATTCCTTTACCTTAATATCTACCTATCTTAAGCCCTACTTTAGCCCTATAGTCTTAAACTCTATTTTTAAACTATAAAGCTTTAAAAAGAGTAAAAAAGAACAGCTTTAGTTAAAAATTTAACTTAACAGTAGTATATACTACTATTTTATATAGTTAACTACTTACTAATTACTATACTAGGAACTAGTATAAATATAAGTCTATAGAGCCCTTTTTTCTATTTTCTTTTTTAAAGTATTCTATTTTTTACTCTTAATAGTAAACTATCTACTACAACCTATAGTCTAGCTATAGAGAAACTTTAGTTACTAAATATAGTTATTTTTTTTAATTTATAATCGTTTACTAAAAGTTTTTTTTTTACTATTTATTACTATTACCGTTCATTAGTCTACCTATATTTTTATAATAGTAAGGTAACTAAAAAGTATTAATATAATAGTTAATATTTTCCCCTTTTACCTTTAGGTTAATAAATCCCTAATATAAAGTAATACTTTTAATACGCACTTAAGGAAATAGTTCCTAAGGAAACTGTGTAAAACTACTTAACTAGGTTAATTTAACTTATAGAATAGATCCCTAGTGGTTTTTATACTACTATAAATTTAAGCTTATAAGTATAAGTACTTATAAAGGGCCTAACTTTAGTTTTTTAAGTAGGGTATAAAAGGGACCCGTTAACGCCGTTCTAAGACTTACTCTACTAAAGTATATATTATAGCCTTTTAGTATTTTTTTAATAAAATAAAAGACTAACTAATATTAATATTAAAAAAGACTCTAAGTTAGTAGAACTATAAAAAGGCCCTACAAAGTATTAAATTAACTTATTACTTTATATTAATCCCTTATTTATTATTACTATCCCTTACTATATATGTATTTAACGTAATATTAATATCTATAGAATAAACTAATAGTATTAGTACTTAATAATATTATCCTATAAATATTAAGACTATTTCTAAGGTTAATTATTAAGATTTGTAGTTCCTAAGTATAGTAGGTTTTTATTAAAGAAAAAACTTATAGATAAATAAAAAAAAATACTTTTTTAAACTTCTTATAGTAGAATTAAGTATTTTTAATATTTTAGAGGGTATTAATGTTAAAAAGGAAGGATAAGGAGTTAGTACTACTTCTAGATTTAACTCTATCCCCTTCCCCAGTACTAATAAAGCCACTAATTACTTTTACTAGTATAATATAGCTATTTTTTATTTACTTTTATTAATTTAAATAAATTAAATCTATGTATATTAAACTTAGTATAACTAGACCTTTATTTTATAAATAAACTCTAAAATATTAGAGTTTTATAACTTAGAATATAATTACTCTATAAGTAAAAATCTTTTTTTTATAACTACTTTTAGACCCTTAACTACTTTTATAATAGAATAGCTTAGCCTAGTATTAATTTAGTACTATATAAGGACGTTATTAATAAGAAGCTATTAGCTGGCTAGAAATATAAAGCTATTATACGCCTACTATACGACTTATATTAACTTAAAGTATTGCAAGTAATATTTGCGTAGTACTTAAAGTACTGTAGTATTTCCTATAAGACTTAAATATAGTTTTTAAACAACCTCCTTTAATAACTTTATAAGCTATTCTTTTTTTATTAATTATTTAATACTAATATCCTTATTTAACTATAATTTAAAGGCTTTATTATTTTATAATATAGTTTTAAAGTCCTCTAGTATAGAAATAAACTTTAGCGCTACTAAATACTAGTATAGCCTACTATAGTTTATATTAAAGCTATTTAGTACTTTTAACTTAGTAATAATAATATCTATATAGTTTAAAACTATAGAAAAGAGTTTTTTTATATATTTATGCACTAGTAAGGCTATGTTATTTTACGAGATATACTATTTAAAGTATATTATAAAGCCTTTTTTAAGTGTATTAAAAGACAGCTAAAGGATATTTAATATTAGTAGGCAGACTAAACAATACCTAGGCTAAATTATATTTAGTTTATTAATATATATAATAAACTACTTCCCTAAGGGTTTTATATTTATACTAGTATTAATATATACTTCTAATATATCTTATAGTTCTATATTAGGGTTTTTACTTATAGTAGTTATTTAGTACTAGCCCAGTTCTATTATATTATATCATAGCAGAAGATTATTCTAAAGAGTATTTAGTTAGATTAAGGAGTTAAAACAGTCTTAGCTACGGGTGCGTAGTTCTATTTTGCCTAGGGTTATATAAAACCCCTTATAACTAACCCGGATGTCTAAGTCCCAGTTACCTTCTGGGACGTTTAGTTATTTAAAAAGAGTATTTATAACGTTAAAGTAGAATTATAGTAGAATTAACTTTATTAAGTATAGTTAGCTAAGTAGTGAGTGAGTATACTATAAATATAACGTAAGATATTACTAATATATATAGATATACTTTATTTACTTCTAAACCTAAAGGTACTTTAACCCCTATAACCTCACAAATTTAATTACTATTCTATTTATATTTATACCCCTAATTTATTAAGAGTTTATAGAGTTTATACAGGTTTAAAATAACTATTAAATTTAATTACAACCCAGCCGCCCCTATATTATCCCTAGCTAGCTATATAAGTTATACTATTAACTTAATTCTAAGGAGGTATATAACTATATAATACTAGTTAACCCTTTAAAGATATAGGAGATTTTAAGTATCCTTGGCAAAAGTATAGCTAATCTTAATAGCTACCTGCTAGCCCTAACTATAAAGGTCTATAAGGGTATTTTATAGAGATAAATATTTACTTTTATAATAATACTTAAAGGGATATTATGGCTATAGTTTAAAGAGTATATATTCTTATAAAAGTAGCTGGACCGTTATATTACCCTTAGACTTAAGCCGGAAGTTAGACTACTTTTAGAAGTGTGGGGTAGAGTTAATTAAGTATAAAGTAAGTTAAGTAAATGGGGGGTAGATATGTGTGAAATTAAAGTAGAGGTAGTTTAAGGTTATTATACTACTTTATTTAAAATATATATTAGTTTAGATTTATATATTATATAATATACTGCGTTTATAGATATAATATTAGTTATAGATAATAAAAAAGAATTTAATACTAAGTAAGTACAGACTAGGATCGGACTAAAAAAGTAAGTCTATCCCCTCTAAAAGTGCTAGAGGTATCCTGGATTTATATTTCTTTATTAGTTTTTGTTAATTTTATTATATTTCTTTGCGTTTTATAGGCATTTTATACCCGTTATTCTTTAATTATTACTATTTAAGCGCCGTTTCCCTTTTATTTACTATCTATTAGGCCTATAAGTAGTAGGAACAACTTAGTACTCTATCTAGCTGGGGAGGAAAGGACCTACTCCTACTATTATAAACGCTATTTATCCTCTATTTAATAGTATCCTAAGTCTATTTTACTACTTTATAGACCTAATATTATATTTCCTTTATTAAAAAATAAAAAAAAAATTTAATTTATTTTATTTTAAAAAAAAAGAAAGTATTTAAAGGTTTAGAAATAAATACTTTTAAATATTAGGGATAGAGAAAAGAAAGTGTGATATTTTCTATATAACGCCTTATAACCCTTTTAAAAATTCTACTACTTTACTTTAATCTACTACTTTATAAACCTATATTTTTATTTTTAGTAATTAGTAGTTACTAATAATTATATATTATATATACCTTTATTCTTTATAAAACTAAATACTCTAAGTTCTATTTTAAGAATACTATTATATCCTCTCTATTCTTTTTTTTTTCTTAACTAAAAAGTAACTTTTTATAAATAGCGCGTTATTACTTAAGTATACTTAAATAAAATTCAAGTATTTACTTAGGACTTAGATACTTAAAGGCTCTTTAAAAAGGGTAATTGTAAAAGTAGAAGAGAGTACTAGAGATATTAAACTCTTTTGTCTAGTTCTTTAAGCTATAATAAAGATACCTAGGCCTTACTTAGTAAATTTAAGTAACTTGTGTCTATATAAAGCTTTAAGGAATAGTTAAAGTTATAATAAAGCTATTAAGTTTCTTACTATTATATTTATATTTTATACTTTTTACTATATACTTATAACTAAATCTTTTTTAAAGTACTTTATAAGTATATAAGTACTTTTAAGGCTTAGTATAGTAAAAATAATTAGTATAAGGTTTGCTAGGGAGTAAGACGTATTTAAAGTATAGGCTGTAAATAAAAAAACTACTTTTGTTTTAAGTAGTATAAGTCTATTTTTTATAATAATTATAAGAAACTATATTTTAACTTCTATATCCTTAAATAAAAAAGCTTTATACTATATTCTTTTTATTAAAGATTTTTATAAGCTATATACTGTTTTTTAGACTAAAAAAATAATAAATAAAAATATAGTAATAAAAATAAGTGGTTTTTTTGGTGCGATACTAAACGAGCTTAAGTTTTTTTAGGTTTAGGATACTATACTAAAATTTAATTTACTAGTTTAAGTTTTTAAAACCTACTAAATAGGTATTAATATTAGGAGTAAAAGTAACTTTATAGTACTTTTTTTAGGGGATATTAAGCTTAAACTATAAAAGAGAACCTACTTACTAGGAAACATTAATAACAAAAAGCACCTAAGGAAGTATTAGGTTTACTTACTATAAGTTAGTTATTAAACTAAGTAATATAGAGCTAAGAATTATTATAAAGAGTAGTAGGAGGTATATATAACTTATTAGTAATAAACTAAAGGATTTATTTAAAAGAAAAAGTCTATATTTAAGACTTATCAATAGCTTTACTAGTAATAAAATAATTATTCTAAAATATAGTAAAAAGGTAGAGATATAGGTATATAAATTTAATTTAATATTAAAAAAAGGATATTATGTTTTAAGAATAAGTAAGTAAAAGCTAAGAATAATAGTTGTTATTAAAAAAAAAAGTTAAGTAAAAGGTCTAAGGACAAAGTTACTATTTTTTAAAAAACTAACTAGAAAAATAGCTAAACTAAATTAAAATAAAGTTATAAAGAGAAAGTATAATAGTAAAACCACTCCTTTTATTAATTTAGTAGTATAATTACTTAAAAAAGTTCTTTAAAGAATCTATAACTTAAAATCCTTTTTTTATTTTTAAATTACTTTATATTTTTAAAATACTTATTTACTTACTATCCCTTATAGTAAGTATAATTCCTTATATAATACCTTTTATTTACTCTTTAAAATTCCTACGTTAGTAGCTTTATTTAATATAATCCCTCCTCTATAATAACCTTAACTTTAACTCTCTCTTTAATACATCTACTATACTACAATATCTATACTACCTATTCTACCTTTTTATAATACTTTTTATATCTATATACTACATTCCTATTTATACAAAATACTTTTTATTATTATATTTTTACTTTTAACTAACTTTATAATAGTACTTATTAAAAAAACCTAAACTAAAAATAAGAACTTATTATTATATATACTTTTTAATAAAAAAGCTACTTAAACTATAATTTAATTACTTAAAAGAAGCTAAATTAAAATATATCCTTTTTAATATAAGAATAGAACGCGTTTTAAAGTACTTAAACCTAAGATAAGTGTATTTTACTAACTAAAAAGTAGCTCTGCGTGTGCTTTAAACCTATTAAGCGTTATATTTTAAAATAAATAGCTATAAAAGAAATAACTAAAAGCGGGCCCGTTTAGAAAGGCGCTACTATATATAAGTATTAACTACTTTAAGTTATTAAAAGCCCTAGCTACTTAGTTCTAACCTACCCTTTATTTAAAGAATAGTTAAATAAACCTTAATAAGAGAGTATAAATAATAGTAAAAGTTTATAACACTAGAGTTTATTTATAGAACTATAGAGATTTAAGCTATACCACTATTATTACTACTATTACTAGTGTTATATATAAGATATATAAAATAGTAAATAAAATTACTATAATAGGCTAGGGCTTTTTAAAGAATTTAGTTAAAACTATTAATATTCTCTATAAGGCTTAAAAGAATATTAAGTACCTTCTTTTCTTCTAGCTTATAATAATACTTAATAATAATATTTAGTTAGGTTTATTTATTAACTAAGCTAAGGGTTACTACTAGTTTTATAATAACTAGTAGTAAAATAAAGAAGTAAATACGCGGCTAATAAGTAGAATAAAGTTTTTTTAGACCCTTTATAAGCCTATAAACTCTAAGGCGATTAAACTTCTTAAGTACTATCTTTTTATAAACAATATAATACTAGGAATTAAGGTCTAAGACTTATTACTAGCCCTTATTAACTAGGCACAACACTACTTCTATACTAGGGCCCTTAATACTCTATACAAGCCCTTTATTATAATACGTCGCAACTAGGTAGCACATTTTAGCTTACAGTTTAATATATTAATTTAAGTTGTAGTAGATAGTATTAAAAAAACTATATATACTATACTATAGTTCTTTAATGCCTACTAAAAGATATTTAAAGTATAGATAGAGTAAGTCTAAGTGAGAAAGGTACTAAACACTAAAAAAAGATATTAAACCTTACTTTATATAAATATAGGTATTAATAAGCAACCTAATAAAATATAGGAAGTTATTATTAACTAAAAAGCTCCTACTCTACTAGTCTAACCTAATCTAACCCTTTCTATTTCGCCTAAATAGACTTAATTTATACCTACCCCCTTAATTATATAGCCTCTTAAATAATAACTAGTATCTAACTATAATAATATTTAAAACCTAAAGTATTAAGTAGATATAATATAAAAACTAAAGAATAATAGTAAATAGGTTAATTAAACCTTTATAAAGTATATAGGCTATAAACCTAGGGCTATAATAAGTTCATCCTACGCCTTCTAATAGCCAGACAACGCGTGGCACTTTACTATAGCTAATAGTATTATATCTAAAGCCTTTTATACCGGCTATAGTAATTCTTAACCTAGTAATTCTAAACTAGTTCTAGCTCTTAAGTAGTATACTAAAACACTACTTTACTATAAAAACTTTATTACTTAGTTTAGTCCCGGCTTTAGATTTAATAATATAACCTAAAATATAATTAAGACCTAGTATATAAATTAGTTAGAGTTATATAACTTTACTAAGAAACTTTAAATAAAAGACTTTTTTAAGTAGAGTAAGGCCTTAGTAGTATTAAAGGTATTTTTATATAGATTAAGAACAAGAGTTTAGTAGGTTCTTTATTCCAGCTACTTCTAGTATACTAATAATAAGAAACTTATAAAGGGCTTTTAGCTTAGTTCTATGGACAAAGAATAACACAACTTACTTAGGATATAAAATATAGATATACTTATTTTTATACTTTAGTATAACTATAACTACTAAATAAACTTTACTATTAACTAAACTAATAAACGGGCCTTTTATTATAACTCTTTATAAGGGACTAAAAGGGATAATAAGTTTATATAAGTAATAATAAACCTATATACTTAGTATAAGGACTATAGTACTCTAAATAACTTTATTAAACTAGTTAAATGTAATTTATAAGTTATAGAGATAGTTTAATAAAATAATAGGTTTTTTTGTAACTTATAAGTTATTAAGTAGAATTAAACTTTTATTTAAAAAGGACTAATTAACTCTAGGAAGTTATACTTTATTTTTTAGAATAAAAAGTTAATCTATAGAAACAATAAGCTAGTTTAATATTAAATTTTAGTAATTATAAGTATTTTTTATAAATATAAAAGTATATATAGTAATATTCCTCTTTAGACTATTATTATAAGTAGACTTAAATTTAAGTATACAGCTTAAACTAAATAAGACTAATATAATAAAAAAAAAGCTATATAATATCCCACTCCCTTTTTATAGCTGACTCCTCTTCCTACTAGAGACTCTATAGGCGACAAAGAGGGCAATAATTTAAACCTTACTACTATTAATAAGTTCCTTTTTAGGGACTAGTCCCTTAAGCTTTTAGTATATTACTAGTAGTAGTACTTAGAGTAGCTTAATCCATATCCACCTTCTTTAACTACTTCTTTAAAAAAAGAGTTCTTAACTTACTTAGTCCTTAACCCCTAATACTTTACCCTAATTTAAAAAGACTTTATACTAGTAGATAAAAGCTAGTTATATTATATTACTAACCTAAGTACTAAGAATATTTATAATACTACTAGGGCGGAGTAAGTAAACTAGTAAATTAACTAATAGAATTAAATTACTTATTATACTACAAAACATATTTATAATTTCTTAATACCCTATAGTTAAAAGGGTTAGTTATAGTATAAATAAAACTATAACTAGAATAATACGTACTGTAATAACTCTATACTAAATTAAACTAGTAATTAATATAAACTTTAAAAAAGGCCTATATAAGTAGCGCTAATTAACTTAAACTCACTTTCTTATAAAAGTAAAAGACGTAAATATTAGTTTAGAATTTAGTTATTATGTTCTTTATTATAGAGTGTAAAAGTAATACAAAGGGACGTTTAAAATAGGTTAGGGTAATAAGTATATATCTATATATATAAGTAGTAAAGCTATAGCCTTTAGAGTAGTACTATAGAGTATTTTAGAGTAAAGTATTACTACTATTAATACTATTATAATACTAAAAAGACTTTTTAAGTATTCCTTAATAAAAAGTAACTTAATTTTAATAATTCCTTTACTTTAAATTTACGTATATAAAGCTAAATTTTCAATATATTTTTACTTCTTTTTATAACTATATTTTAAAAGAGTTATAAAATCTAACTTAAGTATTTTAAGAATTAAATATATTAAGTTAAATATAGAACTACGCTCTATAGCTAACTTAGGGTTATATAAATAGCTAATTATTTTTAAATATAAGTATAATTAAAATAGTATTATTAGTACCTAAGTAAATACATTAGTCTTTAGTATACTAGGTATAATACAGAAACGTATAATATTTATAATCCTTAAACTTTACTATAATCCTATTAAGTGCCCTACTTATAGTCTTTAGATACTAAACCTAAATACCTATAAGGAACTAGATAAAGTTATACTCTACGCACTAAAGCTTTATCTATTTAACCTAGTAGTCCCTATTTAATAATATATAGCTCTTTAATCTATACTTATTAGTTATAAATAGGGCTAGGGAGTAACTTAATACCTAAGAGTTATATATATAAGTAATACATAAAAGCTAGCCTAGTAGTATAATACAGGTTATATATATTCCCTTCCTAACTATACAACCCTTATAGTAAGTATCCCCTTACTACTTATTACTATATACTTAATAAAGTATAGAATTAAGGTTTTATATATAAGAGAATTAAATCTTTTAAGGTATAGTTTAGCTATTTTTACTTATAATTAATTAGATATATAAAAGGTACTAGGGTATTAGGTTATTATTAAATATAAGAGTACTAATAAGTTTCTAAAAAGCACTTTTAATAGTAGTTATAAAAAGTATAATTAGTTATAGTATTTAGATAAATTATAGTAACGCACTTTATAGATAAAAAGTAGTAATAAAGGGGACTTTAGTATTAGACTTTAGTTATATAGGAATATTAGTTAAAAGACTTTTACCCTTAAGTTTCCTAGGAATAAAGAGATTTATTATATAACGTACTTTATTATTTACGCAAATTAAAATATTTACTAGTAGTAATATATATAGGAAAAAGTTTAGTTAAATATATAAAATAAAATTAGTTATATTATTTAAGAATTATATAGTTAATAAAGCTAGGAAGATGGAATATTTATTATTCCACTCTAAACTTTAGGTAATAGGTGGTTATATAGTATTAATTATTATTATTAATTAATACAATAGCTTATTAAATATATTTACTACTTGACTCGTACAGTAGTGTGGCCGTAGTCAATCCATGGTTTTGAGACAGTAAGCCTTGCAGGCTGCCGTAATATGTGGGGGAAATCAGCTTAATGGACCCTTCTCCACCACCCAAGGTCACTGTCGCGGTTGAACTGGAAGAGAATCGAGATCCAATGGCGGTTGGATTTCCCACAATTTAGACGTCGAGTTGCGAGCTTCTCCCTCACACACTGGCCATAGAGTTGCGAAGCGGACAGTTTCTCCGACCATCCATCCCGTCTCAAGGTTCAGGCACAAGTCGACGCCTTGGGAAGTTGCTCGCGTGACGGGGGGACGGTTCGGTTCGTACCGGGACAAGTGCTGGATCAGGCAGGCAGACAAGCAAAGCAAACAAGCAATTCGGCGCTGGGAACAGGCCGAGATAAGCCTTTGCCGCCGGTGCTTGGTGCTGCTGACATTTTTGGAGGGAGGCGCAGTAGATCGATGATGCAGTTTGCACGTTGTTCTGGCAGCATCGTCGGGCGCTGCTGACGGTGGAGCCAAGCTAGCCAGTTGGGCCACCTTAGAGGTACCAACGAACGATGGCCGGAACTGGAAAATGGAGGTACAGTAGGTAGGGGAGAGGTAGGTAGGTGGCATGTCCGTGATGAACGGCCAGTGGCGGCTTCCACTTGAGGTATTGGTTGCGGTAATAATAGGTGGTGTCTAGTCTAAGTGTGTGGGTGTGTCTCATGGTAAGGGAACGGACTTGATTCAACATACTGCTAAACCAATAGGAAACGCTGAAAAAGAACGGTGCAGTCTGTCCGCTGCAGACTTCAGTGTCCATCAAGCCGGAAAAGCGGGGTCGTTCCAATGAGAGGAGAGCACCGTCACTGGTGCAGCTGTAGCTGTTCAAATGGGGAAAGTAGGGCTGACAGCCTACCTTACGGTGCCGCTTGCCGTTCGAAGTCCGGGCAAATCTCACCTGCTCGCGGTACACCGCATCCTTCTTTTCTCCCTTCAATTGTTCTCAATTGTTGTATTCTCCTCCAGTCTTTGCTGGACCTTATCTAACATGCGGCGCCGGAAATGAGGATTCGGAACCTCAGCCTCGCCTCGCCTTCGTGCTGTCCCTTGTGTCGCCCACAAACTTCGCGCCGCGACGCCCGCGACAATTTGTGGGGGTTGAGACCCTTCAACCGCCGCGATGGAGACAAACATTAGCATCGAGACGAACCAGATCAACGAGTGGCGATCCATCGTCACCCTAATTGTATTTTGTCTCGCCAGTAAGCTCCCCCGACCGTCCGCGATGCCTCTGGCAGCAGCTTCACGCGGTTGAAGCGAACGTCATCATTGCTATCGTGGGTATCTAACGGAGGCGCACAGACATTGTCGTTTTGTTTCCTTTCCACATTCCGATTTACATCCCTGTGCAGGTAACGCACGCTGTTCAGGATTCTCTCAGTGCCCTGCGGATCACATCGCCAAGAGAAAAACGCTCGCGCCATGGCCACCACGACGCCCAGGACCGGGGATCTAGGCGCTTCGATCGCTTCCGGTTCCCCATGAACTCGGTCACGGCGCCTCTCATCGCGGACCTGTTCCTCCTCGCCATCCTCGCCATCGGCCGAGAGGAGGTCAAGGATGGCACCCTGGGCGACAACGGCATCTTCCCGCTTGACATTATGATGTTTTTCATCACCTTGGCGTACATCGCCATTTCCATCGACGCCTCGGGTCTGATTCGATACTTGGCTTTGAAGGTTCTGCAGTGGGGAGGAAAGGTCGGCCACAGGCTCTTCTTCTACCTGTATGCCTTCTTCTTCGGCCTGGGCGCCTTCATTGGCAACGACCCCATCATCCTCTCTGGCACCGCCTTCTTGGCTTACATGACGCGGGTTTCGAACAACATCAAGCACCCCCGAGCTTGGATCTTTACCCAGTTCGCCATCGCCAACATTGCCTCGGCCATCTTGGTCTCCTCCAACCCGACGAATCTCGTGCTCGCCGGAGCTTTCAACATCAAGTTTATCGATTACACCGCCAACATGGTCGTACCTGTCGTCATCACGGCCATCGTCCTGTTCCCCTTCCTGTTGTACATCGTCTTTGCAAACGAGGGCCTCATCCCTGTCTCCATTCAGATGCGCGAGCTGCCTGCGGAGGCCAAGGAGAAGCCCGTCAACCCCAACATCCCCAACGCCAGGGGTGCCGCGGCCGAGGAGGAGGAGGAGCACACGAACGATGACCAGGGAAAGCTCCTCTCGCTTGTCGAGATCATGAACCCCTTCTTAGACAAGGGGGGCGCGGCGTTCGGGGCGGTCATCATGTCAATCACCCTCATCACCGTTTTGTCTCTCAACGCCGCCAGTGTCAAGGTCAAAGACAACGGCCATCTCCAAGTGTACTGGGTAACCCTCCCCGCGGCGTTCGTCATGCTTTGCTGGGATCTCGCCTTTGGGTGGAAAAACCGAGAAGATACACGACGGATTGCACGCGAGGGACGGGAAAAGGTCGAAAGGGCTCGGATGGAGCGGGCGAGGAGGGAGGAAGGAGTCGCATCACCCTTTGTTCACGGTGGACGAGGCTCCATCGAAGACGGCACGGAAATGATGCTGCTGAAGCAATCCAGAGCGAACTGGCCAGCGATCCGGGTGCAGGATACCGACGCGGCTGGTGCCAAGGACAGTCTAAAGGCTTCAGATGACGAGACTCCGCCTGTCAGCCCGGGGAAGGGCCGCACGCTTTTGCTCACGCTAACACCCGCCGGAGCCGTACAAGCAGATGGCAACAACACTCCAACAGCCGACTCAAGCCCTCGTCTAGATTCGTCTCTATCCACTACGATTAGAGACTCGCATCACTCAGACAGTAACAGCCGGCCATCAAGCAGTGGCCGGAGCATGCTCGATAGAAAAGGCGAACTGGCCCCCGTCCACATCCCCAGCTCTCTACAACACGACGCCATCATGACTTCGACATTAAACTCGCCAGTTAACGAGAAGCACCCGATGGATCTTGAAGAGAGCACTTCCCGCGCACGGAGCGCAGGTGCTAAGCGGGACAATGACCGACCGACGCTCGTGTCGCTCTGCAAAGGAGGATACCGATGGATGCAGGAGACTTTCCCAACGGTCATGGCCGTAATATCGCACCTTCCGTTCGCACTTGTACCCTTCGCTTTCGCCATGTTCGTCTTGGTTCAAGCCTTGGTCACCAAGGGCTGGGTTCCGGTCTTTGCGTACGGCTGGGACCACTGGGTGGAAAAGACGGGAACCATCGGCGCCATTGGCGGCATGGGTTTCCTGTCGGTGATCCTCTGCAATGTAAGTGCCTGCTTGGACATCGAGCGTCGGGCGGAGAGATGCTGACTTTGGTGGCTTTCTAGTTCGCAGGTACGAATATAGGCACAACGATCCTGTTGTCCCGTGTCATACAGGCATGGCAGGAGATTCACAGGCAAAACGGCATCCCCATCAGCGACCGGACATTCTGGGCGACGGTCTACAGCATGGCGCTCGGCGTCAACTACGGCGCCTTCAGTACCGCCTTTAGCGCGTCTCTGGCCGGCCTGCTGTGGCGGGACATCCTCGAAAGGAAGCACATCCACATCCGCCGGATGGAGTTTGCGCGCGTCAACGTCCCCATCATCGCCATCGCCATGACCGTCGGCTGCACGGTCCTTGTCGGGGAAATCTACATCATCAGGAAAGAGACACCATACCACTTGTGAATACGTTTACGGGCGTCAGCTGAAGGCATAAATTAATATATATGGAGAAAGACGAATCAACGCCGCAAGACTTTCAGATCATCAAAGTTGGTAGAGCATCACCGAGGTCAACACAGCTGAAGGTCGTCTTACACTGCCCCCGCAGCCCGCAGCGGGGAACCATGCGCTTGATAGCGAGCGCTGGCGCAGTGAGACGCCCCGCTAGGCTAATAACAAAGGATGGAGTCGCTTAGCGGAGCAATCGGGGGCCAAAGACGCCCTACTGAGGTGGTGATGCAGCTCTCGTGGGCGTTCAACAAGTCCCTCCGCTCACACAATTCGGCACCGCCTCATGGTTACACCCGATGCACATCAACAAGACAGACTATGGCTATCTTCACTCAGGATTGTGTGTCCACGGTCCAACACGGGCTGACTGCGCAGAAATAGCGGGCCCAACGCGGTTGCGTTATCACGCGGCACACGTCTGGCGCAGCTGCTCGGCTGTGGCTGAGCAGTAAATTAACTGCCCAAACGTTGCTCGAGATTCAGGTCGGAGGGGAGAAGACGTCCCTAATTTCGCCCATCCCGTAGAACCGCGGAACCTGGTCTCTCCCGCACGGGATCCTCCGTTCCTGGGCGCGCGGGAGGCAGGGTCGCTGACTGGGTGACCATGTTGATGTTGGTTCGTGGGATTCACAACCTTGGTGTAGCGAGGGTAAAGCAAGGCAAGACAGGGCAAGACGCACGTCGAATCACAGCACTGTCAGGTGTCTTCAACTTCAGGCACGATCGCGGCCTGTCGCTCGAACGCCTCCATGGTCGCATCCAGCAGGTCAAAAATACACGACCGCGCTACTGTGCCGCAGCCGCCAGCCAAATTTACCGCACGCCAGCACGATGTCAGCGAAGGCCTAGGACATGATCCAATTCTGATCCGTCAGTACCAAATGCCATATCTGAGGACAATTTGGGCGGCAGAATGCAAGCAACTGAAGTAAATGGAGCGCCGTACGACGGCTCCAAGGCACCGTGGGTGCGAATACATGTGTTTAAACGCAATTACAGCCACATTCACAGATTTACTACTTGCTGGTACACCAACGACCAGACGAGGGAAGAAATAGAGCTTTGATATTGAGGCCTTCCCTTACTTATTAGGCTGATAGGTCCTGGTGAATGAATTTACCACTGGGCGGTAAGGGTCAGAACTGTTAGTGTTGATGGGCTGCAGCGGGTATTATTATCTGCCTGGTCGCTGAATCCGTCGATGCTGCACGCAGGCGACCATCGAGCTGCACGACGCCTCATCGGCCTGTCAAACCTGAGCCAGGCATTTGCATATTACATGGCTTGGCAGAAGCTGATCGGGTGAAACGTTGGTGAACACAGCATTACATGCCTTTCTTGAGAGTGCCTCGCAGCGCGTCACAGAGTGCAACTCAAAACTCTGAGTCGGCTCCGAAGCAGAGGTCGAAGTTATCCCATCCCCGGAACGCAACGTCAGCGCACTACTGACATGCCTCGTGGCCCTGTTCCTGAATTGAACATTCGAATTGAGTTGAGAATTGAGTTGAGAATTGAAAATAGAAATCGATTGTCTCAAGCCGCGCTCATTCGTCGGGCAAGCGGGACACCCCTCATGCAGTCAGCTTCATATCGTGCTGACACACATTGATCTTCCGTCGGCCGACGAACCATTTTCCCTATCACCGTTCGCCAATTTGACCACAGTTAAAACCAGGTACTTTGGCGCGGCAAGAACATGGGGATTAAATTCGATTCCATCTACCTTCGCTGCTACACGTTGGTGTACGAAGAAAGAACAAGAAGATAGCAGGGTCTTCCTATGCGAAACCAATAACGGCAACAGAGCTCAGAGACGATAACAGAGCCAGAGACGGTAACGGAGCCCAGAGACAGCAACAGAGCAGTTCGCACGAAAGCCCGCCGAGATCTCGTCTATCCGCTCCCCTCCTCCGGACCCCTGCTACCCGCCCGCTCAGCCCGTCCTTCGACCAGGGGTTGTTAGTGAGCGAAAGGACGCTGCCGTGCGGCACAGGACAGGCCGGGGCCTTAACCAACTGCCAAAACAGGCGAAGAAGACGACGCGAGAGCGGCTTTGAGACCCCGGAAACGTCTCCAAGTATGGCAGAGACAAAATCTCGGGTGCCCACTGAAGAGTGTTGGCGCTGCTGGGAGGTTACAGTGTTAGGTTCACTAAGCCCCCCGTTCCCCTCCCAAAAGATGTCCAACAGTCAGCCTTGGGTGCTGGGGAAAGAAAAGCAGTCGTTGGGGTCCGAGACTTGGCCAGAATCATCGCGGGTCCCATTCCATTCCATCACAGCATGCCATCCTGTTTTTTTTTCTCTTCCCATTCCTTTTTGGACGTTATGAACTTTGACCTGCGGCTGCATACCGTTGAAACGGCGCACAGGACAAAGGAGGCGGTGGGTGCATGGCGACCAATGCGCCACGGGGGTGAGGGAACGGCGAGGAAACATTTCGAGATGCAGGAAGAAACCTTCCAGACAGGTCGATGTTCTCCTTGAAAGGACAAGAAGCCTTGGCATTCGACTCGAGGGGAAAGCCGTTTTAAAACCTCGAACACCGTTGCCAGGCAGCCAAGCCCTTTTCTCCCTCCTCCGCATGATTGCCACGCCGACGTTTCTTTGTGCGAGAACGAGGAGGCAAGCCGCAACGTTTGATTATACCACGAGGAAAGGGGATAGAGGGAGAGAAGAAGACAAAGGATAGAAAACGGGGGGAGGTAGAAGGTCCAGAGTCCAGAACCTGCAGCTGAACGGTGCGGATAACGGCCGCCTCGGTTCTCGATACCAAGCGTTTGACTTCTTTCTTTGTCCCTCTTGTGAGAGAAGACGCCCGGTGGTTGTAACGTCAGTTGCATGAGTACGACGTTGATTTGCCCAGATTGGGAAAAGAACATGACCTGACTAACACTGAGCGGCCGAACACACACACACACACAACATGCATGTGCCGGGGGGGAGGAGGGGAGGGATTGCCCGCCAGCTCCGCCTCACGGGTCCTTCGAGGGGTAACCGGCGCGCCTAGCTTGGCTCGAAGTTCTCTCGACAGGTTCATCCAACAGCTGATCGAGTCCGGATCGTCACTAGGCACTCGGGTATGTCGTCAACCATGTTTGACGCAGAGTGAAGTCCGGAGCGTGGTGTTTGTGCGGATTACACATCTATACATACATACTAGGTAGCTGGGTAGGTACTGACGAAGACCGCTAGCGTAAGCGGACCTGTGTTCCTACAGGGCACATGCGCTAAGAATGAGTCTGTACCTGGGTAGGCAGGGCGCCTGGGCATGGCATGGGCGATGAGTCTAAAGTTGGGGGTGCTACAGCTAGTGTAGGCTCCTCTTTCCCCCCGAGCGGTACAATTGCGACGCTAAACGTGCAGCTCAGTGTACCGTGTAGCTAGGTACCTAGCTTGCTCACGTCAACCGCCACAGCTCCCCCCGAGAGTCCCGATCGACGTATCTCGTCCAGGCAGAAATATTCAAGACCCCAAGAGGACAGTATCACGATGTGTTGTAAGGGAAGCAGGCAGACAGGCCAAGGTGAGAAACTTGGGGGAGGCAAAAGTCAAAATCCATCCATGGCAGCTCTCAGTAACGTCTTACGCCCCCAGCTGTTGCTGTTGCTGTTACTGTTGGTCCAACAGCTCGTTTCCTTGCGCTACCTGAGTTTAGGCGGGGCATGGGGGCTACGACGGAGGGCGCAGCCAATTATAGGCGCCCCGCCGGCGTACCCAGGTACCTAGGTCTGCAGCGATCCACGAACGAACGACCTGCACTAACGTTGTGCCTTGCCGTTTTCCCCCATCACATCTCATCACATCACATCCACTGTCTGTACGGAGAAGAACCGAACCCGTCCGTCCCGCTACACCCTCTATGTAGGTCTGTATACATGGTACCTATTTGCGTTTCTCCAGGTCTACTACGCCTCGTTACCCATGCACACTCCTCACTTGGGAAGGACGGACATGGGGAGGATGCCACAGGGCCAAGGACCCCCAAGACCTTGGTGGAAACGGGAAACGGGCATGGCAGTGCCTGCTCGTGCTCTTCTCGTCTCTCTGCGCAGCACCTATCCTAGGACATGGCTGTATCGAACCGTGGGGCAGGATGAATAGCTCTTGAAGCTCTTCCCGGGGGGTGATGGAGGAGGGACGGGAGCATTTCTTAAAGGACCATTCATCCCTCCTTCTCCGTTCCCCTCGCCTCTTACACGGACCGAGTATCTCTACATTCCAAGATCATCATCAGGCGCAGCAACAACCTACATCATCAGTCAAAGCTCTCAAGGGACAGCGGAAGCATAAAACAAGGACAAAGGGAAGAAGAAGGGCGTGTTGATTTGCTCGGGTACAGCAAAAAAGTCGTCCGGAGTATCAGTGAACCACGCACGCATACCTACGCATACGCAACACTCAACACGCACACCCCCCCGCGCCACACCACCCGACCGTCTGGCACCACCGGAGGCCGGCGCCGGCGCACACTATCGCGGCACCAAGCTGCAACAGCTTTAACGGATTTTTTACACCACCACGCACTCCGAAGAGGGGGGAAGAGTTAGCCCGGAGGCAAAATCACAACACGGACTGGACAGGACCTAAGGCCGCTGTCAACAAATCGCCTCCCCCTCCGTCCGCACGTCAATATAAATACCATCAGGGGAGAATGGCACCTGCCATCCTCAGCCAAGCCAGACGGGCAGTAGAAGCAGCGTTGGCAGAGGCAGCAACAACACCAACAACACCATCACCAACACCAAAGCCAGAAGAGGATACAACCATTGGCCTCGGCGACGACGCACCCAGCACCAGCAACGGCAACTCGCTCACGTCCAACACGACGACCATCGTCCTCATCGTCGTCATCGTCCTCTGCGGTGCCGCCATCATGTCGGCCGCCATCTTCTACCTCTTCGACCGCCGGAAGAACCACCAGTTCCGCGAGGCCTGCAAGCGGGACCCCTACCTCACCCGCAAGGAGTTCGCCCGCCGGCGCAAGCTGAGCGCGCTCGAGCGCCTCGAGGAGGAGGAGCTGCAGCGCAGCGTCATGATCCGCAAGTCCCTCGCCAGCCGGAACACCCACTCGCGCACCCCGAGCAGCGAGTCGCTGAGCGACGACGCCGCGGAGCTCGAGATGGCGCAGCAGCGTCAGCTCCGACGAATGTCGGGACCTCCGTACGGCGGGGGCTACCGCTATGACGAGCTCCACAGCCAGCACAACCGCAGCTGTAGCAGCCAGACCCTGCAGCCTGGGTGGACGCCTGGGGAGACCCGCAGGCTGAGGTCCGACTCCGAGTCGACGCTCTCGGGGTCGCCGCCCATGACGGGCCGGTACGCCGAGCCCCATCCGGGGGTGGAGGTCGAGATCCCGCTGCCCCCGCAGTCGAGGTCGCCGTCGCCGACGAGGACGCCGCTGATCGGGAGGAAGCCCGTGCCCCCGCCCGCCGTGCACAGGGAGGACCGCCCGCGGAGGCACTCGTGGTTCCCCAGGTCGTGAGGGTCTACAGCACTTTCTTCCCTTTCTTGTAACTCCATTGGCTCCTTGTGTTACAACAACTGAGAGGCGTTTGGGAAAATGCATCTCATGGTGGTGTATGGATGTGGCTTCTGGAGAAACCGGAGAGCCCTGTGGCGTTCATGTGGAATCCTGTTTCACACTTTTTTCTTGTATACTTTTTGGCTTTTCTTCCATATGTATTGATACCCAGAGACGAATTACAAACAATCTTCGAACAAACTTTAGCTTTCAAGCATTGTGACCTCGTGGCTTGGGTGAGGGAGGCTCCAAGAGTCTGCAACCGCCCTATCCTATTGAAAGATGTGTTAGACATCCAAATTAGATGCAGCTGGCCAGTATATAAACTCTATATTCCGAGCAGTCGTCTATGATTGAAGGTTTTCAGACAGCCATCCTGTGTGATCCTGAGGTTCTTCCCTAATGCTCTGGTCTCCCCTCTCGGGAATCTCACAGCAGGAGTATCCAGCAGCGAATGAAGGTGTCCGTGACACTCAAATTAACTTGCTCGGTGTCCGTCATTTTGGTTTCCAAGGTATCACTAGTAGTATACAACGGAGACGGTGACCCAAGATGGGGTTGGAGTTGAGGGAAAGACTAACGGGTACGCATGACCACAAGAATACCCTGTTGAGCCCATCAAGGAGGCCTAGGGTTTTCTTTTTTGTTAAGGAAAAAGAGAAAGCCAAGAGAAACCGTTGTGGTCGAAACAGGCCTTGAGGTTGAAGAGACCTGCTATTTATTCAAGTCTCATGGATCTTGGGTGTTGGAAAACGGCAGTCATCAGGCCCACTTGCCGCGGTTGACCTGCTGAGTCATCATTTTGGCCTCATCTCCAAGCCACCCCCGACCAGGCAGAAGACTTGGTGCTCCCGCCGTAGTGTAAAGGTGATCCTCAATCCGAAACCCAGCGTCAGCCTTTCTCTCCTCCTACAACCCAAACCAACTGCGTCACTCGCTCGCCGCTTCCTCGAAGATCGTCTGTATCTGCCGCACAACCGCAACACGAAAGCCGTCTCATTTCACTCGCTTCTGAGCCAACCTGCGATCGATCACACACGACCCTTCGAGGCAACTGCACCGCGTGGGACCCGGGTTCTTTCCCCTTCTTCTTTGTTCGCCACCCTCGGACGCCTTCACTGGTAGAATCGGTCGGTCGGCCCAAGCAAGAACACCAAAAAAAATCTCTTTCCCTCGTCTCCTTGGTTTTTCACCCCTCCGCGACACTCGTCGCTAATCGGTGAGAGATGGAAAACTCCTGTCGAAAGCCAGGAAGTCATGACTTACCTCATCTTTTTGCGTAGCTGCGCCTTTCGTAAACTAGGTCGGAAGAACATCTGCGACCGGTCGCTGCTTCCTCTCTGAACGAGCCGTGCTTTTCGACAAAGAAGAGCACCCAGCTATCGATCGATTCGAGGTCTCTGCAGCATCTCTTTCTTTTTTTGCCGCGCGCTTTCATCTGCAGAAGACTCGACTGCTTCCTGCGTTGCCTCGGCTCCCGAGACAATACCTGCACTCACGATCGTCCTTTGAGACGGTCTGACGAAGGCAGTCGCTCGTCCGTCTAGTTCGACACCGCCAAACTGCATTCCCCGCTCTTTCTCCAGGTCACCAACGATCTCCTCTGGGCACAGGCGAATAGCAAAGCGCAGGAAAAATCCGAACTCTACAGGAAGGTAGTCGTAACCAAGCGCCAGGAATTCAGGCGAAGAAGGAAGGAACTCAAACGTCGTCGCAAGGTCTTCGACGAACTCAACAACATCTACACACCGAAGGCGTACAAGCCCAAGAAGCTCGCCGCCAACATGGCCGACCAAGAGAAGGAATTCCAGGACGACCTGAGTCATCTTGTCATGTGCCCGGACTGCCGCGAGGTCCCCCCCAACCTCGTCGAGGAGTTTTCCTCCGGAGACATGGTCTGCGGCTCCTGTGGCCTCGTCGTCGGTGAACGCATCATCGATACCCGGTCTGAGTGGCGTACCTTTGCCAACGACGACCAGGGCAACGACGACCCCTCGCGTGTCGGTGACTCCGTCAACCCCCTCCTCAACGGCTCCCAGCTGGAGACCACCATCGCCTTCGGCGACGGTAGGGATGCGAAGCAGCTTGCCCGACTTCAGAACAAGTCCCAGAACGACAAGGCTAGTAAGTCGCTGATGCAGGCGTACAAGGAAATCGGTGCCTTCTGCGATAGCATCAACCTCGGCAAGAATGTTTCCGACGCCGCCAAGCACATCTTCAAGCTCACGTACGACCACAACTTTATGAAAGGCAAGCCGCAAGAGGCAGTCATTGCCGGCTGCATCTTCATCGCCTGTCGACAGACGGGCGTGGGTCGTACCTTCCGCGAGATCTTCCAGGTCACTCACGTGTCCAAGAAGGAGATTGGAAGGGTCTTCAAGCAGCTCGAGTCGTTCTTGCAGAAGATCAAGGAGGAGAACCCTGGTGGTGCCGGCTCCCTCTCCAACCTGGACGGATATAAGGCTAGTGCTTCCACCAGTGCCGAGGACCTGTGCACTCGCTTCTGCTCCAACCTCAACTTCCGCAACGCCCAGAAGATCGAGAACGTCTCCCGCGCCCTCGCGCGCAAGACGTCGAGCGTCTCTGAGCTGGCCGGTCGTTCTCCTCTGTCGGTTGCCGCCGCCTGCATCTACATGGCGTCGCACCTCATGAAAGAGAGCCGAACGTCCAAGGAGATCGCCTCCGTGGCCGGTGTCAGTGACGGCACTATCAAGACCGCTTACAGGTTTTTGCACCAGGCCCGCGATAGGCTGATCGAGAAGGAATGGGGCGCCGACAAGAAGGCCATTGAGAACTTGCCTGTGAACTAGAAAGTCGCTGGCGAAGGCGACATTGCCGAGGTATGAAGGGCTCGAGTTACCTGCATATTGCGGTACATAGATCGGCTTCCGTAGGTACTCCGTAGCAGGAAGGTACCGAAGGACACCAAGCAGGTGAGGTGAGGTATTCATTGGTATTCGGCGTTGGTCAATAGGGGGTAGGGGAACAGGTCCGTGCCAGTTCACAGTGCTACATTAGATTAGTCACAGTCCCGAATCAAACCAATTACATCACGTGTTGAGAGACCCCAATTTTTTCCCTTGGTTCCCACTGGAACACCACCTTCCTACAGTGCTGCACCCTCTGAGCCTTGCGTCGCGTCGCGACTCCATCTCATCGTGCACTAGCTATTATCTCGGTACTGTTCAGCCTCGCACGCCCACACCCAAACTCCGGTAGCCAGCGCACTCGACACCCCCACCCGAACCCAGCGCGTATACCACCATCTGCGTCGCCTCACAATGGGAGGTCGTCGGTCTCGGTCAGGCAGGGCTGCGGCGAAGCGCGCCTCCGCAGCGCTCCGTAAGTACAGGCTTTTCCTTCCCGACCAAGCTCCCGTGCCCCTCCTCGCCCTGCTGTTGCGAACTCCCCCAGCACGCAATCTCGTGCGAAGGTTTCCTAACGTTCCTTCCTTTTTCAGAAAGCACACCCAGAGTCTTCGAAGGCATCGACGATGACGAGCCCGTCCCCGAGGCGGTCGAGTCCGAGCCCGACATCGAGGCTCCCCCCGAAGATGACGAGGACGACGACGATGACGATGTCCAGAAGGCCGACGAGACTGCAGAGGAAGAAGATGGCGGCGACGACGAGGGCGAGGAGGAACCCGCCAACGAGGACGGAGACGACTCCGAGCCCTCGGTAAAAGAGCCCACCCCTCCGACCGAGCCCGTCGTGCGCCGCAAGCGACTCGGCCGACCCCCCAAGAACAAGCCCCCCGGCTGGGACAACATGATCACCGTACCCGCGTCCGAGGCAGACACGCCCCGGCGGAGAGGCCGCGGCGGCTGGCGCGGCAGGGGCGGCCGCAGGCCAATCCCGGGCCAGGCGCCGCCCAAGCTCAAGCAGGTCATCGACAAGGAGGGCACCGAGGTCGACATCGTCGACGACGAGTGCGTGCTGCCCGACGACCCCGAGGGCGAGACCAAGGTGGACAAGCTCGGAAACCTGCAGGGGGGAAGGCAGTACCGCTGCAGGACCTTCACCGTCAAGGACCGCGGCGAGAGGCAGTACATGCTGTCGACGGAGCCCGCGCGCTGCGTCGGTTTCAGGGACAGTTATCTCTTCTTCAACAAGCACCCGAAGCTCTACAAGATCATCGTGAGCGACGACGAGAAGATGGACATGATCGAGAGGAATATCATTCCCCACTCGTACAAGGGTCGCGCGATAGGAATCGTCACGGCCCGGTCCGTGTTTGTCGAGTTCGGAGCGCGCATCATCGTCGGCGGACGCAACATCGTGGACGACTACCGCGTCGCTGACCAGCGCGCGGCGGGCGTCGCCGAGGGCGGGATCGCAGACCCGACGGACGTGTTCGACCCCAGCCAGCCGTACAACACGAACCAGTACGTTGCGTGGTTCGGCGCCAGTGCGGTGTACCACACGAACCAAACGCCCGCCGCCTCGGACCCCCTGGCCGGGTTGACGGAGGTCAAGAAGAGAAAGGTCAACGTCAACGACACCAACTGGCAGCTGGAGCACGCCCGCGCCGCGAGGTGAGTCCCCCATTTTTTTCGAATCAAGTCACGCCAAGTGCTAACGAGACGCAGCGAGTTCAACAGCCGCCTCAACGCCATCCGCATGCTCAGCCTGCGCCAGGGCGCCTACGACATCCACACGAACCTCATGCAGCAGCCCGTCAACACGCAGCCCACCCGCGCGCGGGTCGAGATGGTCACGGCGGACAGCGCCCCCGAGCAGCCCACGGCCGCGTTCCCCGCCGTGCCGGCCGCGGTCCGCAACAACTTCAACGTCGTCGACATCGTCTACGAGACGCCCCGCGCCGGCGTGCAGTCCGCCGGCCGCCGCCCCGCCGACGTGCCCGACTTCCTCAAGCCGTTCAACGGCATCCTCGCCATCGGCGACGACCTCAAGGCCCTGCTCCCCGCCGAGTGCCGCGAGTCCCTGGAGCGCCACCAGGCGCGGCAGCGCGAGTTCGAGGGCCGCTTCGGCGACGAGAAGGACGCGATGGCGCGCGGGCGCCTGCAGATCGACAAGGCCGTCGTGCCCCAGGGGAAGCATTCCTAGGAGGAATTCAAGAGCACGGCGCGCACGATGTACCGCGAGCGGTGAAAAAACCTCGTCGGTGTTGATTTCCCCGGGTATCGTTCGGTTCTTTCTGCTGTGTTTCTTTCCAGAGGGGAGAGGGTTGTTTTGTTTTCATTTTTGTTGGCCCGGCGTTTCTTGGGAAAAGGATGAGTCAAGAAGGGAAACTGGGAAAGCGGAATCTCGGTATCGCGGGGGGACGTGGCGTACATTTTAATATTCTGCGCTCGGGGGAAGGGGGGAAGGGAAGGAAAGAAGAGTTGTCATATTATTTCCGTGGGTTTTCTCCCTCGGACAGAAGAAGGGGAAACCAAAAAGACAAGATGGAGATGTCTAGGTGTTCCCGTGTAGAAGTAGACGATTCACACGAAACGGCCCAAATCGAGGAATGGTCCAGAGCAGCTGCAGACGTGATGGGTTTTGTGACCTGTGTTTGCGGCTTCCGGTGTTGAGAGGAGTGTCAGAAGGCACCCTGGTTTTTGTTGGCTGCGGTCGTTCGAAGATTGACCTCGGCGTGTCCTCCTCTTGCGTCTTCCCGTCCACAGAACCTGGCGGGACAGTTTCGGTTCTCAGTCTTCACAAAGTGGCCCGCTGTGACGTTCTTCCCTAAGTCACGAAACGGATTTATACGGCAGGGCGAACGAAGTTGGAGTGGCCGTCGCAGCAAGGAGCCACCATTGTGATAGCTCCTCGCAGTCTACAGCTCCAGCGAATCACATGGGGGTTTCATCCTTCCTTGAGACGTGCGGTAGGCGGACGCTGAGATGCTCTCTGATCCCTCCATGGAGCAGCAAAGAATCGCTCCCCCTTTTCACAGAGACGGGAAGAAGGGCCCTTGGTCCTGCTCTTTACTATCTCACTGGGTTGTCCTCGGGGGTGGGGGGGAGGGGGGGTGGAACTTGGTCCAAAATTCCTGGGACACGTCTTGATTGTGCTACTTCTCGGTCACGTTCTCTCATTCGTGAACTCGATAGAAGAGGCAGAGGTTACGAGCGAGCCCGAGGTGACTCCCGCTGACGCTGAGCTGTGCCGCGGGAGAGGCTTGTCGACTCCTTCGCCTCGCAGCTCCTGAGTCTCTCTGGTCTGGCTACCAGGCACCCAAACCTTTTGCTGTACTCTTATCTAAGTCTGAAGGATGGATGGCACCTTCCCCGGGAGGTGCGATCGCCTTCTACACCATGTACCGCACGATCAGGTGCGGGAAATCACGTCGTCGAACCAAAGGCTTCCACGCGCCAAAGACTATATAAGGAAGAGGGGGATCACTTCTTCTGGCGCAAAACAATTCGTTCAGCTTGACCCTCTCTTCCCGACGGCAGACCGCGCTTGGTGACGGGCAAAATCCGATCAGTTTTGCCCCGGACTGGCGGGCAGAGCTATTCCCATGTCCAAGACGTCCAGGGACCGTTTACACGTCAATTCGAACGCGGTCCCCCATCATCCGGGACGTTTTCATAGATCCTATTACGCGAAGAAGGGCGAAGGGTGGGGAAGACACGGATGTCGAGTCTTGCCGATACCTACCAGATAGGAGGAGCGGCTCTCGCCTTCCAACGTCCGTGAAACATACCACGACTACGAAGAGCGACACAGGCAGCTAACTGGCTGTGGCTTCGAAGAGCGACACAAGCAGCTTACTGGCTGTGGCTTCGTTTTGCGCCCCCTACTCGCAGTCTTCAAGTGTTTATACGTGATGAATGAACAGTCCTACACGTGTATAACCAGCTATGCAGCCCAGTGAGAAACGCATGGAAAAGAAAGTGCCCAGGGTTGTTTTTATACCCTTTGCTGTCCGCCATTGTGCAAGATTTTGGGGCCTGTTTTCTTCTCCCATGCGACTGCGCTGGCGCCGGCGAACTCGCTCGTCACAGTCGGACTGGGCAGAGCTTCTGCCATCTGGGGAGGTAGCGGTCTTTGAGCCAGGAGAGGGTCTAGATGATAACCGACCCGAGGTCTAGCTGGCGCTTCTCCGACTCTCCAAGGGGGTCGAAGCAGCGCTGATTCTGAGGAAGTTTACCAGCCCCTTCACAGAACTCACTGAAGGTATCCATCTCCCCTCATCTGGGGAGACACCTGGCAGTAGCATACGCCGGAAAGCCAGGGAGGCAGGTAGCTCTTGTGAGGACCGAGAAACCCTCGAGAACGCTTGTTTCCTATCCTGTCCCAGCGGGATCATGCGACGAGATATCCGCCCACCGGCTAAGGCTCTCAACAACAACAGCGAGGACCGCACCGCCACATCATTCAGTCTCCTATCCCGGCGAAACAAACATTCCCCATCTGAGGAAAACATTTCTCAAATCACCTCTCAGGTCCCTTGAACCCTCGGGGCGAGGCCAAAACCGCCCGTCTCGCCCCGAACGAAAGGAACGCCGACAGGTGGGATCATCCGGGCATCACGACGACGGACGAAGACCCCTTGGACCCCTTAACCCGATTGCAAGATACCAAGAAAACCATGAAATCAGAACCTCGAACCTAAAAAAACATAACATCAAACAGGACTCACGCCACTCCCCGGTCCAAGTTCGTCCGTTTCCTGGGATCTCTCTCTCAAGATATCCCGACGTGATACGCCCCATCGCCGACTGGCTCAGCAAGAGACAACAAGTGATTACCTGGCCGAGTGGCGAGAACACGACGTAGATTTGAAATGAATCTGCAATCTTTCGGAAAGTTGCTCCTTTCGACTCTGTTTCCGAGGCAAATAGTCGTGGCAAACAGCCATCCACACGGGAGGCATGCCGCCCGCCACGACCTCTCACGAAAACCCGTCACTGCGGAACCAACCGGAAGCCCATCCGACCCAAGGGCATAGACATTGAAAAAAACAAGAAGCACGAGGACTTGGGCCCCAGTGGCCCAATCGCCCAGCTGAGAAGGAAAGGGGTGGCTGTGACATCATCCGTGTGTTATGCTGCGTCACATTCCCGTCCGAGCGAAAAAAAAAAAAAAAGCCACTTCTTGAAGGAGATGCTGTGTGTTTTGGGAGTCGGTCCCGCGGGAACGGTTCCGATCATGGCGATCAGGGAAACGGGAGAAAAGCTAAAGGTCCTTTGTACAATTTGTCAGTGAAGCCGTCGCAGGTTCGCGCTCGCTGATGGGGGAGGTGTACACGCGGAACC
This sequence comes from Colletotrichum brevisporum, assembly GCA_030770045.1. Lineage (NCBI taxonomy): Eukaryota > Fungi > Ascomycota > Sordariomycetes > Glomerellales > Glomerellaceae > Colletotrichum > Colletotrichum brevisporum. Next base: position 7,102,426 of record JAUGSI010000001.1, on the reverse strand, counting down.
GGCCAACGGAGTCAGTCAGTTCCTGTGAGGTGGTGATGCAAGACGATGACAGCAACGCAACTCCTCAAGGAGCACTGTGAGACTGAGATGTACGATATGGATTTCTGTGGCTTATCTACGTAGGTTCCCGTGAGTCCTCAGCTTGAATCAATCTTCACATGTATTCCCCTCCCACCTACCTGGAATCTCTCCAGAGTTCGAAACACGCCCAGCTCCATCATCTCACCAGCACCCCGATCAGCGCAACTCTCTTCTCATCTTCGGCTCAGGCCCTTTTACAGAAAAGAAAACCCCTCCCTCTATCCATTCTCTTCGGTTCACAATACTGCCAGAGTCGAGGCTCGTCGTTATACTTTGCCCCCCCCAAAGGTCTAAACCCGCCTCGCGAGGCGGCCAAAAGCCCCCGAAACACTCTACGCAATTCTCGGGACCGAAATAGAAAATGTTCCGATGAATTTCATGGCAGTAACGCCCGTATGCTACCACTTTTTGACGGGGAATGGAGATCAAAGACATAATCAGGGAAGGTAGCGAGACGAAGACTGCATGAGACCTGGGTCTCCGGCCTCTACTCGCAGCCTCGTGTGACGGTCCGCCGGATTCCTTAATCCAACCTCATCCCGAATGAAGGCTCCTGCGGGTGCCTGTTGTTCGATGCGTCCGGCTGTGGACGTCTACTCTTGTCTCGCGCATGCACTTCAAACCTCTCATTTACCATGGCTGATTTGTCATTTCACCGTGACAGTGTATCCCACCTCTGACCTTTGACTTTGCTAGACGAACTCAAGTCGTCCAAAGCGATCGCAACCCTCCCGTCCAAGGGCACGAAAATCGTGTGCTACACTTCTACAGCTTAGTCAACCGTCGTTGGGGAGGCGACTAACAGTCCGGTCTAACGGCACGATCCGGCAGGGGAGGTGGGCATGCCGCGGTCATCGGGACAAGGATGATGCAGCGAGCGGCCACAGACCAGGCCAGGCCAGGACGCACCAGACTAGAACCAACACCAAGCAAGACCTGATCGCGCTGGAAAAGAGAGAGACGTTGGCGACTACTTACCCAGGCCCAGATTTGGCTTCCGTGCCTAGGCGGGCGTGCTTTTTCGACGCAAGAGATCATGCGCTTCGCCGTGACCTGCAGTAGCGGTCTCGACGCGACAAACCCACGAATCCCAAGAGAAGTCAGTCGCGAACCGTCGGCCGACTTTCGATAGTCTCGCCCACCGCATCAGTCCACGGTACCGTGAACACCACCACCACCACCGCCGCCCGAAAAAGGCCGCAAGAGCTGAACGGCCGGTACGCCGGGGGAAAGAGACGCCACGCCCGGCGTACGTGTTGGCTGGGTCCCCTTTGGAGTGAAGAGGGCAGGTCACGCAGACCCTGCGCATTCTCACCGCTACCACCCTCCGATGGGGAGGACGTGTGGTGTGCATGTGTCATCCATCGCCTGCGGCGTCGCAAACCGATCTGGACGGTGTGTGCTGTGTTGTAGGTAGTCAGACGGGCGGACACAGGTGCGCGCAAAGCCGCTTTGCGTCTGGCGCGGTGCCGAGAAGGAAAGGTGTGCAGGCGCGGCGGACGAACAACCTCAGAGGGATCGCAGGAAGCATGAGTTCGTGCTGGCTGCAATGGCACGCACACAGAAGACAGGAGGGTGAGAGTCGGACCACCAGTTGCCTAACCGTTCCATCGACTAGGAACCGTACTCCAGGGCCCAGGAAGAGGGAGTCATCACTCTGAGGCCCGTCCAGGCCGGGCCGTGGACGTGCCATGCCATGCCATGACATGAGGTGCCAATGCCCCGGGATCCATCATCCAGTGCATGTCGCCCGCAGGCAACAGAAGTCCCCGTTTGATAAGCGTAGGCACTTGGCTCGTGACGAAAGCCTCTAAGCATCCGTAGGCAGACGAGACAGGTGATAAGCGCTTGAACGCGACGGGCAAGCTGGAATAAAGAACAAGGAGCAAAGCGCAGGCCCAAAGGGGGAAGTGATGACGACGGATAGTTGACGTAAGTATCCGTAAGGAGGTGCGGTACGTGGGATTCGAATCGTGGGCGGTTCAGCAAGAGGACAAGGACAGAATTGCGCTGCGGCAGACACTACGGGCATGTCACGCCGTCTGCCTGCGACTCAGCGCTCAGCTCAGCTCAGCGTTCAACGGCGCTCAGTTCCCAGCTTTGCTTCCTGCGCTGCGCGGAGACAAGAATAGTGCCGCGGAAGGGGTTCGTGGGCGTCGCCTGTATGGGCGCAGGGCGCGTTGCGACTCCCTCTTGCCACCAGCTCCGACATGTAATACAGATTGACGAACGGTTTCCCAGGTGCACATAGCCGACCGGCTGACTGTCCTCGCCCCCCTCCAGTGCCTTCGTCATGAAGGAACAGGTGAGTCTGTGACTGTGACTGTGACTGTGACTGAGCTAGCTGTGTGTGCTGTGCGCTCATCACTGCCGTTTGCTTTCAAAAAGGACGGCACTACTGCACGCACTCTAGCAAGCGTGTGTCCGTTTGGATTCTGGAGCCGAGGCGAAGCATAAACCCGACTTTACCCAGCAGCCGGAGGCGGCGGCGGCGCGGCGTCGGCGGGATCAGCTGTGGGTACTGGTCCCCCCCAAAAGCCGCCGGAAGTGGGAACCATCAAGGGGGAAACTCGGGAGGAGAGAGGTTGGCGGTGGTAGCCGTGATGTTAGTGCAGTCGGTGGTGAAGGCTGGTGACTACTAGCGTTGGCAGCCTCTTGACCCTAACGCCGACCTGGGTCTGTAGGTAGTTTGGGGGTCACCCACAGTCACACACACACACTAACTCCCTGACTGAGTGAGAGAGGGAGGGAGAGGGTGTGGGGGGACGGACCATTTCGGGGTGGTGTTGTTTCTGGCGGAACAGAGGGAGACAAGGAGGGCGCGGGGTCTCGGACTGTGGCGAAGACGACTACGTCAAGAGGGTCGCACAATAATAGCATCGACGGGTGACAGACGGCGATGCGCTCCTCCCTGCCTCCGTTGGATCCTGCCAACGCTCGCTGCGAGTCACTATCGAGAGAGACAGTACGTAACGAGGAGCGCGATGTTGGGTCCCGATGCGCGATGGCTCCTCTCGACCCAAGTCCAGGCCCCAGACTCGGAGTCCCAGACCCCAGGGTCTTCACATCTCAATTCTTGTTGGCTGCGGAGGTCCCGTTGCCGTCACGTAACGTCGACTCGTCTGCTGCTCCTTCAGAGAGAAGCGGCATTTTTGGCCTCTCCACCGGGACAGCGGTGTCGGGTGCACATCGTCCGGTCCACCTGTTCCAGAGGCTCGGCCAGTGAACGACCGCCGTATGTGCTTGGAGATGGCATTTATAAGCCGTTCTTCGTGTCCGGCATAGTGTAGTACCTACATCGTAGTGTAGCGCGGCGATGTTCTGCTGCGGTAACAGGGGGAGCTGCCACTAATACTACTACATGGTAGATGGATCAATCATCATGGGCCTCAAACATGGCACCAGGTCCCACGCAGCCTGCGGGGTCCAGGATCCGTAAGTTTCTTAACAACTCATCGTCGGTTACTCAGGGTGCGCGGATTTCGTGTTTCCTGCCACCAGGGACAGGACATGCAAGCTGAAGAGATGGACGTTCGGGTGTAGTGTAGCCACCGCGGGGCGTTACCGTCCCACAACGGATGGGCACGTTGGGGAACGATCGCTTGCAAGACAGACACAGATAGGTACGTGTGTGTTCCGTGCCGCAACATGTGCGTGCGGTGACATGCCGCCAGGCGTTGGTTTCTGGCCGTTGGCACGGCAAGGCTGGCGGTAGGACTGTATCCGTAGGGTTAGATATATCTCATCACTTGACTCCCAACCCTGAATATCGTCGGCCATTGGTGCTGACGCTGCCTGTTGGATGTGTCAGTAGCAAGACAAGCTGGCCTCAGTAAACACCCCCACCCCTTCCCTCAGCCAGCTACGTACACTACATGGTCGTGAGGACGGAACCGAGAGACGGACGTCTGGATAGGTGCATGGAGACGCGGGACCTTCGGCGTCGGCGTCGGGAAAGGGTGGACGCTGCAAGGTGTCTGCACGCAGCACACATGCCGCGGCTGTGGTAGACCAACCACCGAATCACAGGCGCATACACCAAGGCCCGCCCGTTCGTGCATTCGCTGGGCGGTTGGGGGCTACACGAGACTCGGATGAACGAGTAAGCATCGCTGCTAGCATGCAGGTGGTCGTGGTGGTGCACTTCAAGTGACGGCAGGGGAAAAAAAAAAGGAGGTCGAGAACGCAGGTCGCGACTAGCATTGGGCCAGAGTGAACGCGATGACAAAGCTGCAGTCGTAGCTGGTTGCCGTCATTGTCATTGGGCGGAGTAAACCTCTCAGCCGAACGACTGGCCTTTCCTCGGCGTCTGGCCGTTGGAAGTTGGGAACTTGGACATGTCGAGAGTAGATCGCTCGTCCATCGTGACGAGTCGAGTATAGCCAGCCGTGATCAGCCCACGAGAGTAGAGGGGTTTCCTGGCAGGTTGGTTGAACCCTGGTAAGAAAAGAAGGCGGAGAAAAAAAAATCTCTTCTCGCCGTTACATCTAGCCTAGCTCAAACCAGGTAGAGAGGGGGCTAGCAGAAATGGGAAACGAACAAGACAGAAAACAGCAGACTGTTGTTGGTCTCGGCGAATCCCCGGGCGGCGGTCCTTGATTCGAGTCGGCCAGTCCTGCCGATCTGGAGGGCCCCGTACCATCGACAGGTTGCTCACGGTCATCTTCACGCGTCTGTCGTCGGCAATTGCGGTTTCCTAAATGTGACATGTAACGAAATACGCCCGAGGATCAGGAGGTTTGGTTTTCCAGTCAAGGCTCTGGGCGTGGTATCGTAACGGGTCCCTGGCCATGGGCCGCGAGAGGGGATTCGGGACATCTGATCGGATTGGACTCAAAGGTTGTACTGTACACTAGAGGAGGAGCTCTCGCCATGTCCACCCGGTCCTGGGTTCTCCTCAAAAAGCTAGTTGCGGTGAAGGTGCCCAACGGGTCCCGACCTGCAGGTAATCTGATCAACGGTGGCTAGCCTGTCGCATGCTGAAAAGAGGGGTGCATCGTGTGAGTGAGTGAAAAAAAAGAGGGAACGTAACAACAAGTGAGTCCAACTCCAAGACTCTCAAAATCCAATGGCTGAGTCGACTCGATAGCTTCTCGCTTGGTCCGAGTGGAGTGCCCACTTGACTTGACGGAGCCCTGCCCTGCCCTGCCACCCGCTACACTATCCGTACACTAGTAGTGAAGACGTGGACGGTGGAGTTGGACCCTTGGACAGGCACGAGCGAAGACCAGGAGAGGCAGCTTAGCCTTTGACAGTGCTGCCAGCCTGCGTTCTCTGTGTCCGTAGTGGGCCTCAACCTCGTGGGCTTTGTTGGCATCGCCGTTGATGAATGGGGGGCCATCCTGGTATTCGAGATCCTCGGGCTCTGGGCCGACGTAGAGCAGCCTCGCGGACAAATGACCAGTAGCATGAGCTGAGTTGTCATGCTGCTGGAGAAGAGGCCCAGGGACATCTGGCGGCGTGAACCCTTCGTCCGGGACAACCTGTCTTTCTTTCTGTCTGTCTGTCCTCGTGAGGTCCGTTTTCAGGGTCCATTTCCACCTAGCATTCCGTAGCGTCGCAGTCAGTCTTTGGCGTAGGTGAAAGAGAGAGATATTCATAGAACAGGGTACGAAGTACGCAGGCAGTGCCAGTGAGACCCAAGGCCGTCGTCCGCTCGCTGTCCGGCCAAGGTCGCGACCTCGGTTCCTCCCTCCGGTTGTCTGGCTGTCAGGTACTGCGAGGAGTGCTCTGCAGGTACCTATTTCGTCCAGATCGCTGCCATTGCTGGTAGAATCCCTTGTGAAAACCATCTCCGTCAGGTGGCTGCGCCTGAGAATTTCTCAATGTATCACGTCCTGCATGCCCACGGGGTCTCGAGATTCTTTGCTGAAAGTGCTCCAGGGTTACGGCGGCCCACGCGTCTACTCAACACGAGGCGCTGCCAGAGATTCCCTGTTCTTGGGGGTTGCCCCTGTGTGTCGAGAACGTCGCCCTGGACGTAGTACGGAGGATCACACTGTACAAGGACAGGTGCTAGTCCGGACGCCGGGGGCGTGGATTTAACCACACGGGCTGGCCGTCTTGGGGATCGAACGTGTACGGTAGGTCGAACATGAAAATGCCCCCAACGCCAGCAGAGATTAGACAGTTTCCAACTCCCAGCATCTTGGATCAGAACCGCGTCGTTCTTCCTTGACTCGCAGGCGCCGAATAGTCTTCAGAATTTTCTTCACGAGTGTATCCAAAACCTTCCGGCTCACAGAGGGGCGGCTCGTGGTACGCGCCGTGACTCGCAGATTGCTTTCGCGCAGCCGATGACCCGGGGCTTATTAGTACACCCAGGATGAGATTTCAGTGAACTGTTGAGCGCATTCGCCAGGCCAGCCTCGTTGGATCCGGCACCTCATCGTATTGATTGGCTTAGCTGACTCGCCGTCTGTTATTCCGGGTGACCGCTCCTTACTGGACGGCGAATCAACGCACAAAGACTCCGTGTCATTTGTTTAATGAAGAGACCAGAAGCTGACGGTCGTCTCCCTGGCCCGTCGATCGTTCGACGTCGTCTCGAAGGGTCCTTGGGTCCTTGGGTCCTTGGGCCCTTCGTCTTCGCCCCTGACACGACATGAAGTACTCGATCTATTGTATGATGAGCAGGGCAGCGGGCTGGACAAGTCAAGGGCAGCGAGGTGAAGCGCGCTCGGTCATCGAGACAGCCTGGGGGATTAATAGATTCGGCACAGCGGTTGCACCGTTGCGGTAGGGCGCGAGCAGTAGTCCAATCAAACAGCCCGCATTTGATTCCTTTAGGGCATGCAGCGTTGCAGCGTGCTGAACCGAGTCTTGACATCTGGGACAATAGCCCTGTCGCCAACGGCAACTGGGTAGGGCATGTTTTTAGAATGAGATTCCTCAATCTCCGTGCTGATGCCTCGATGCCTCGCCGTTGTGTAATACTACCGCGTCGACTGTCAGGCCCTTGCATCCGTCCTGATGCGCAAAGCCTCAAAAGGGCGGAAGATGAGCGGCGAGATGGGACATGTAGGTCTCACACGACCGGCAGGGCAGCTTGCTGCCGATGCAACACCGTTGCCCTCGCTGCCCGAGGAAACCGTCGACTCTCGAGGGCTTTTGGACCATCAGCTGCATCGTCACATGATCGCTCTCGTCATCTGGGTCGTGTTGGTCTCCCCTCGTCAGCCCTGGTCAACATGCCCTTAGGTCAGCATCTCACGGTCTGCGATGGCAGTGGCCCATGCTTTTCTCGCGATCTCGAGGTGGATTGGGAGAGTTGCTGGCCTTGGGTCTGGGCCTGGGGTACTCCAAGGCGGTCCCCGGCGCGATTGCTGTGAAGGCACGGATACAAGTTCGAAATCCAGCCACCAGCCTCCCCGATCCCTGACATCTAAAGCTGGCCAGAGCAAGCTCGCAACTTGCAGACGGGTTGGCCGGGCGGGTCGCTGGCTGCCCAGTGCTGTGGCTGTACCGTGGTGGGTGTGCTTGTTGACCAGCCTGCAGCGCCGTTCCCTGTAGACCGACCAGCGGTGAAAGCATGGCATTGTGTCCTGTTTCTCGAGATTGCGACTCGACTCGCGGAGGCGAAGGGTTCCCTGAGAAGGTCTCGAATAGCGTTACTATGGTACATTCGACAGGGCGTAAGTTGCCTGCGGCAGCGTGATCACGACCAACCAGCCGACCGAAACCAAGAGACGGCCGGCGTGAACTACCGGCCGGGCAGCATCCACTCGGGAACAGAATGATGGCGCTTGAACATGTTGTTTGGGCCAGGCCCATGTTGCTCATGGCATGGTAACTGTGGTGGCGGTTGACGGTGGTCTCTGCTTTCTGTGTCTTCAGCGTCAGTCATGTTTGGTCCGCTTTCCTCCCGCTGCCGAGACACCCCCGAGGGTGAGGGCAGCGTACCGCAGGTAGGGAAGCAGGCCGAAGCATGTGCTTGTACTGTGAGGAGGCACGGTGGCCAAGGAGGGGAGGTGGAGCGTGCGGTATTTCTGGTCCTCGACTGCAATCTCCTCCAGCTGGAGAGACTGACGAGAGCTGTACAATTAGATTTGTTTTGCAGCTTTTTGCAGGGCCTGCCGCGGGAACAACAAATGTGCCAAAAAGCCGCGTTTGGCTAGACTGCAGGGCGAACCCATAGAATGATGGATTTATTTTATCCGAGCGTGACGACAAGTAGGAATGAATTCTGATGTCGTTCGTAATGAAATTGTAAATTGCATGGTGTTTGTATTTTCGGTGCTGTGGTGAAATTTGCCGGCCAAGCCCGAAGCGGCCTAGAGGGCATGACTGCCACGTTCCCTGGGCCCTGCTGCTTCGGTTGACGGTGACGAAGTTGCCTCGAGGAGGAGAGGCGAAACGGAGCAAACCGACCGTCTGACGTAGGTAGGCAGTAGTGTACGGAGCACCGCTAGGTATGTAGCACAACGCCACGGATGATCTGTGACGGACGTGAAGCTCCAGAGAGACACAACGGCAGAACAGAGCCTGGATGGCCGGCGACTGTACGTAGTTGTCAAATCCGTCCGAATCCGTGGTGGTGATTGATGATCCGTCGATGTCATGTCGGGTCCGTAGGAAGGCAAGAGTAACGGACGGAAGGTGAGGCGAGGCGGCCAAGCGGCAAATGGAGCAGCCCGCACAGCTCATAGAAACCTAGCGTAGATTCGACGGCCTATCTCCGTATTCATCGCAGCGACTTTACGGAGGGGGGGGAGGCAAAGGTTGACTGACGGTGGGTGTAGTATTCGGTGCATCACGTCGTCATCGCCAGGCCTGGGACGTGGAACTGGGCGAGTTCGAATTTGGGCCGCAGCGATCACCCAGCAGATCGGATGATGGAGCCCACAGGGGGCACAGACTGTCCCTTGCCCATTGCAGGTGGTCCCCACGGATACTGCCTGCTGTTTCTGCGCTGGGTGAGGAATAGCGGGCGACGGACGGCGGAAGGAGGGCTGTGAATGTGATTCGAGGTCACCGCTGGCCGGTCCTTCCCTCTGTGCCTCTCAACTTGGTCCGTGTGGAAGGAAATTTGTTAGCGGGGAAGGCTGTGGCAGGCGGTCAAGGACTGACATGAGGAGGAAGAAAAAAAGAAAAAGAAAGAAAAAAAAAGGTACCGAACAGGTCCTGTCGGCACGCCGGGTCAATACGACTACCTGCTATACCCGCGACAACCCAACCTCCCTGAGCTGTATGCAAGGTACAGGCGACGGGCACAAATTGCACAAGGCTAGCCTAATACACGCGAATACATCTTCTAGATCTAGAAGGCACGGGAGACCGGGGACACCCTATTACCAAGACACGCTAGAGCCGAACCGCCCTTGACGAGTTTTTCCCAATTCCTTTTTTTTCCCTCACCTTTTTTGAAAGCCGAATGACTTGCTGGGTTTTTTTTCTTCTTTCTTTTTTTCTCCCGGATGCTACGCCCGTGGGGTGAGGTTGCTGTTGCTTTGGGGGTGGTTGCTGGTGGCATCCTGCAGCCCAAAACGAATACGTCCGTCGTCATGGCATGGGCAGACTATTGAGATTGATAACTTGAAGATTCGGCTTCGAGGCGCTGTCACATATACCGGACAGCGGATTATTGTTTTCCTCGGCGTCGTTGCCCCCCTCTTATTCAGGCAAGGTGGATGGATACGTCCTTACCCGTTCAAGGCGGTCAACCATTCTCAGTCAGATTATTATTCGGAACTTCGAAATGCCACGAGGCACTCTGCGTACCCAAAGTGTGCGTGAGGCATCGTATCGCATCAGACACACGCACGTAGCGCAGTGAAGCGTCGACTGGCTTGTGGTGTGTCGTGGCCGCGTTTTAGCGTGAGTTTTACTCGACATGAGCCCGGCCAATCAGACACCCGTGTCGGCTTCTGGGGTGCGGCAAGGGCAGGTCCACTCGGAGCCCTCTCATTGGCGAGGTGTGCAAGGCAAGGCCGGCAGGGAAGGAGAGACTGGGAGTGATGCGCACGGGTCGCTGGTAGACAGGGCAGGTTCTTTCCCGAGCTTGACGCACCAAAAGCAGCAGAAACAGTGGCAGGAGCAGCAGGAGCAGCAGGAACAGAAACCACAGCCGTGGCAGGCAGCACCGGCAGCGGCACCAAAAACAAGAGGTGGGCACGCAGGTGTTGCCTGTAAGGTAAGGTAGTGCTGCAGGTGTGTCTATCCCCTGTCCTGCCGCCTGCCTCCTGGGTAATAGGCAGGTACTCCAGTGTCCTGCGTGCCTGCCTCTTCTTTCTGCTTCCCACCTCCCTTTTTTCTCCCCTACTCCCGAGTACCAACCCTCCCGCATGTTTTCCTGCCTTATTCCGTCCGGCTTCAATTCAGGGCTTGAGGCAAGGTAACCGCGCGTTCCTGCCGGCTCCTCCTGAGAAGTGGCTCTAGCTCCTGCTTTGCCCTGCCCTGCCCTGCCCTGCGACCGCCACTCCTAACTGGAAGACCTGAGTGCTCAGGTTTCCTCTCGTGCAGCAGCACCGCCTTACTTCAGGATGATCCGTATCCGTAACGCACCGGAGACACTATGCGATATTGACTGTCTCGTCGCCCAAGGCACCTACTTTGTAAAGCTAGTAATAGGTAGGTACGAGGCGGTGGCGGCAAGGACATGCTCATTCTTTTCGTGGTGGTACAGTCGAGGGCCACAGCGCGGTGCTTCAAGTTCCATCCAGTTCCGTTGAATTTGTCCGCCCATCCACACCCACCTACCACACCAACAACAACACGACAATGCCATCACACATCACACACTTCTTCTCTCCACACTCTCTCTCTCACACTGCTGGTGTGTGAGTGGTGTCTCTCACACACATACTCAGGTGCTCCGTACACGCGCGCACCTTTCCATCTCGGGGACGGCAGCCAATGGGCGACGGCGTGCCAGTGTCCCATCTCACAGCGGTGTCGTGGTGTGGAGCCGTGGAGGCGCGCCCCTTCCCTCTTTGACGACCAATCTGGCCGCTGAGACCCACCGCGTCCTAAAATGGGGTTGCGGTTGTCGGTACGTGCCTGCTGCCTCGCCCGCTCCTTCAACTTCCAGACACTTTGGAGGCAGGTAACTCCGTACCTTCTTTTAGCGTGCGGCCCATGGGGGGGGCAATCACCCTGTCGTCTCCACGGGGCGGGCCAGAGCAGCAGCGTTCAAAGTACCCACCCACTCATTGTTTTTTTTTTCTTCCCCTTCCCCATTCTGCTTTCTTGCCCTCACCACCAGTTCCCAGCACCGCCGCCAGCGCCAATATCGGTCGACCGATGTGAGCCGGGGACCTGCCAGTCAATGTTCGGTGGTCCCCTTCACCAACCCAAACCTGGGAACAGACACGAGTAGTGGTGTAGTAATAGTACTACTACCACCACCGCCAATTTGCCCGTTCTTCAGTCAAGCCCTGGCATGGGTACCGCCATTGCGGCGCTGCCATACCCGGTAGACAAGGTATCGTCGCTGCTCCGAGATCCAGCTTTGCATGTACATCTGTACTTCTGGTACAGAGCCGGAGCACTCTTTCTAGACGCCGATAGGCAAGTACCTCGATACCAGTTGACCCGACTCTTTTTCTAGGGGCCTAGGTACCTGCCTACTTACCTGCCTTCGTGCTGTGTACCTACTAAGCACCTCGGCCTACTATGTAATAGGTAGGTACAGGAGGTACACTACATTGTACCTGGATAGCAGAGCAATACTAGTCTGGCGTACCTAGTGCCAGGATGGTGAGGTAGTGATGCGCTGCAGCATCAGGTGTCCCCTCCCTTCCTCTCCTCCACGCCCAGCCCAGCCAGTCCGGTCTGAATCCACTCGCTCCTTGCTGTCCTGTCCTCGCTGTCGCCTGTCGGTCTCCTCCTACCTTGTCACTCGCGGCACTAGCCCGAGGTACTGAGGTACTCCTGCCTCTTCCCCCCCCCACCACTCTTCCCTGTTCCTTTACCACCACCCCTTTGCTGTTGTTGTCCACTCCTACTGCTGTACCTGCCCTAGTGCACCTACCAATCAAGACACACGCAGGCGCGTTAGGTGCCTTTCTGGAGCAACAGCGCCGACGGCGACGGGGGACCAGGAAACACTGTAGGTAGTGTACATAGGTACCTACCTATTCACTCGTTGACTGCCCGGGGCTGTTGTCGCTGTCGTCGTCGCTGTCGCCCTCGCCCTCGCCCCAAAGCCCAAGGCAAGGTCGCCTCCATTCAATTCATACCTTCACGCCGCCATCATTCCTCGCTCCACTCTTTTTCTACCTGGACATCCTCACCCCCATCCTCGTCCCCATCCTCCCCATCTCCATCCCATCCATCCCAACCCGACCCGTCCCATCCATTTCACTCGTCGACTTTCTTCCTCTCGTCTTTGTTTTTTTTCTTTTCCTCTCCCCTCTAACCCTCTCTCCTCTCTCCATCCCAAACCTTCGAATCCGCCGTATCACGACGAAACCAACCGTCCTCGACTCTGCACGAATTCCCCCCTTGGAGTCGTCGACATCACAGGATTCAGGTTCTCATCTCCCTCCTCTCGTCTTGCGACCCGTCACCGGACCGACTGCCGTTGTTTTATCATCCGCCCACCCCCAAAAAAGTATTGTCGAGTGGTTTCGGAATCCCGACCTGAGCATCAAGACAACTCGACTGCGTGCGCTCTAGTTCCGCCATCATCCGCCGCAACATTGTTCTTTCGGCCTCGTGCGAACCGTCCGACGTTCTCTTTCTCTCAAGGTGAGATATCCCCCCATCGTCCCGATATCACCACGTCGACGACAACCACCCGACTGTCGCCGCGAGCCTGCCACACGAGCTTCGTCCCATTCTTCCACATGCCCGATCCTCAACCGTACGAGAACTCGCTGCGACGCGGTAGCTGGCGGTGTGAATGCGCTCTGCACCCGCTGCCCCGAATCGCCGCAACCCGAGGAATGCCTGGCCGATAACATCTGCCCAAGCTTGTGCTTCAAATCAGCAAAACAAGCTACGCCATGCCGTTTCCTCGACGCAAATTCAGCCGGGGTTGCATGACATCGGCTGCATTTGTTTTCCACAGGGGCCACAAGGGTGGCCCCAAGGCCCCTCGCAGCGCTTCCCTACTCCAATACCGGCCCGCCACCTCTTGACGCATCATTCGACGAAGCTTGTGTGTCAGACTCAGGCACAGACAGTCAAAGTTTTTTTCTGCTCTCGGGACGCGCTCGCTGACCATCAACCAAATCAGACACTGCTGCTGCTTTCTTTCTTCCTATTGTCCGACTTTCTTCATCCGGTGTCTCGCGGCCCTTGGATTGTTTTCTGACGCCCCGACGACCACTCCGTTTAAGCATCCGTCTCCGAGTCAGCCATCCACGGTATTCAATCCTGTGAAGATACATATTCTTCCCGGGTCGCTGAGCTGCCCACGATCGTCGTCCTGCGAACTGACCGATACGATCGCCGTCCCACTCGACCAGCAGACGCTCATTTTCTGTCCCGAATTTGACATCGAAACTCTTATGGCTGTTCGCGGTTACTAAGGGCAAGTGTCATCAACCCTCTCACCCACCCGGCAAATCGACGCCTCGGCTTCGGACCTCACCGTCCGGCACTTGTAGCCCCGCTCCTAGCTGCTTCGTGCTTCTTTGACGAGCAGCTGCCTCACCCGACAAAGGTCGCCCTACGATCTTAGTCGGCCACCATCACCAACACCGCCATCATGGCTGGAGGAGTCTGTGCCGTCCTCACCTATGAGGTCGACCAAATGGCCGAGTTTGTCGCCGAGATGACCACCCGCGTCGTCGCGCCCTTGTCAAGCAACGGCGTCACCCCTGCCTTCCGCAAGTTCGTCAGCCAGATTCTCTCTGCCACGAGACTGCCTAAGAGTACCATCCTGCTGGGCATGAACTACTTGGCCAAGAGAGTCAACACGCTGAAGCAGAAGAACCCCTCTTACACGGTTCCGGAGGGCGAGGGATGGCGCATGTTGACTGTCTCCCTCATGCTCGGCAGCAAGTTTCTGGACGACAACACCTTCCAGAACCGTTCCTGGTCGGAGGTGAGCGGCGTTCCCGTTGCTGATCTGAACGCTCTGGAATACGAGTGGCTGGAGCAGTGCAACTGGGGTCTCTACGTGAACCTCGACTACAGCGCCGACTACAAGGCTTGGCTCACCAGCTGGGACGACTGGAAGGCGCTCAAGGACCAGGCCATCGCTCGGGCCAACCGCGAGAGACTCGTCTCCCCTATCGACACCAGCCTCAACAGGTACAGCGGTCGCTCCTCTTATCACAACTTCGTTCAGCAGCAGGCAGCTGAATACGAGCGCTACGAGGCCATCAAGCGCAACGAAATGGCCCACCAGCAGGCCTACTCCAACTGGCAGTGGCAGGCCGCACCCCTTACGCCTCCGGATTCGGGCTACGGCACTCCGGAGTACATCAACTCGGCCACTTCTGCCAATGCTCGTTACAACGAGTGGTTCTCTCAGGCTGCCGCCAACGCGCAGTGGAACAGGGGCTACCAGCAGCCGACGCACAACTACTACGGCCATCGCCACAGCATGTCTGGCTACTCTGGTGGTCACTACGGCTACAACCAGACGATGTGGGAGCATGGCGTTGCCGAGTGCAATTGTGCGAGCTGCGCTGGGCCTGCCGCGAAGCAGTCTAACTATTTCTCGCACTCCGGCTTCGGGCAGCCCGTCATGGGCTAAGCCTTGAGTGATACCCGGGAGGCGTCAACGCCGCCCTTCAAAAACTGGCAGGAATTTTGTTATCGGAAAAGTTTGGGAAGCCTAGCGTCAACGGAGACGCAGGCTTTGTTTTTTTTTCGGCATGACGATACATTTGCATTCTTCAGATACCCTCTCACGACGAGAACCGAAAGAAGCGGTTACTTGACCGGATGGTCTACATGTCGGCCTTTGACCATCACGACACGGGCACCCGGCTCGCCTCGACATCCTCAGCCTACCGCTGCACCGAGCTTCGAATACCAGCTGCCTGGACACGATGCACGCGAGGCAGGCGGGAACGATTCGACGAGCCTGGGCCCATAATGACTTATTTCTTTAATTCTTTTTTCCCTTGGTATACGGATAAAATTCATCACCGGCGTTTCACGGTCAACCTCTGCGATTCCCGACCCGGAGTTTGGTCGATAGATTTTGTGTTTATTTTTCTCTTTGTGCTATAAGGCGGTTTTGTCCGACGATTCGTGTTCGATCGTTCGTCTCTTTTCCGACCCACAATCGACAATCGCCACCGACAAACCACTCCCCCCCTCGTATACGACTGGTGGCTTGCACCTCATGGTTGCCTGCTCAACAGATGCCAGACGGGTAGTCCACCGCTCGACGTACTTGGGACGGGACCGCGAAGCAGCAACACCTGCCTGCTTCCGCTTTTCTTTGTGGCCCGCCGAAAAAAATCATTTTGTTTTGTTGTAATTCATTTCCACATCGGTACTCAGGGTCGCCTTTTACTTGGTCTAGCACACGTTGTCATGGGATCGGTCGCTCACGAGCCACTGAATCTTCAGAAGACATCGGAAAATACCAGGCACCCCTTGCGTCGGCTCGCGACCAAAAAAAGACAAGTGGCATGAAGAGGATGGCAAATAGGGTTATTCGGATATCTGGCTTTTCGCGCGGGCATCTGTTTCGTTTCGCGAGAATGGAAAAAAATGGGATTCAACATGGAGTGGTGTTCTGCATTCTGCACGCAGTTCAGAAACGGAGGACGATCCCATCCGACTGTTATTTTTTCTGGGAGTTTCTTCTTATCCAGCATCCCTCGGATGACTGGCAAGCATACAGACCTCGGCTTCGACCGGGAGGTGGCGACGGCTTCTTGATGCTGCGGTCACTTCGTCGGGTTGTGTTATGACATTCTTAGACGTCTCTCGCTGTTTGATATTTTCATGTTCTTTTTCTCTCTGTCCATTTGGCATTCACTAGAGAGCGGTATGGCTATGGGGTATGATTATTATAGGAGGATGGCTGATAATGCGGGCTCCCGTCAGCAGACAGCCATGGATTGTGGTTTTAACAAGGTTGTTACGGCTGGAGAATGGGAGAGAAAACGAAGCCATTGGGACTGCCTCACAGTTCTTCCACGGAAGTGCAGCGTCGGCCGGCTTGTGTGCCGCGTGTTGGCGAAGCCCGCCTGCACAGATAGTTGCGACCTTTGGACATGAAAAGCGGCTTCGAAGTATGGATATCACGCGTGGGTAAGACTGGAAAGGAAAAGCAAGGATCGCAAAACGCAAGCAAGAGGCCAGCGACGTGGGCATGACCCAAGTAAACTGTTGGAAGATGCAGTCCTAGACAAGAACAAATACAAACAAACAAACAAACAAGCAATCATGAGCAGTCTTATGTGAACAGCTTTCAGTTGAGGTACTTGCGGCACTGGAATGCTTGATGAAGTGAGACCTTGAGCTCGAGAAAAAGATGCCAGGGAAATGCCCAGAGTGATGAGTTGAGTGGTGAGAGGCGGACGATGTGTGTGGTAGGAACGAACGAGTGAGGGTGAGTCGCGCGATTGGGTTTGGCGGGGAACCAGCTGCGGTGCGTGATTCGTTCGATTTTCTCACCTCGGCCTCTTTCCTCATCTTCGCCCTCACCGAGAAGAAGCGGTTCATTGGCTGAACGACCACCGTTGGCCGTCGATTCTGGATTTCCAGCGAGACACGCACTTTTTCTCATCGTCGAGCGAGCCTTTTCGGCGTCGATCGAAATCCTGTTCCGTTTTGCGAGATTTGAACGACACCCGGTACCAAACGCGCCCGGTCGATTGTTCAAGAGGGAGAAGAGCCCGACGGCTCGTATCGGGAAGAGGATTTACAAGTACGGGAATTGTAGTCAGCGAGGGAGACGTTGTACACTAACATAAGAGAGTAGACGAGCGTCAGAAGAAGGAAGAGATGTCGCGCTTCGTTTCGGCGGGCGCCATCAACGCCGAGACGGGCGAGGCGGTGGCGAACGAGGCGGACAAGACAGCCGGCACCACCACCACCACCACCACCCAGACACCGGCGGCGGAGTCGAAGAAGACGGCCGAGTGGGAGCTGGTGCAGAAGGAGCTCGACGCGGAGAGGAGGCGGAGGGAGGAGGCGCGGATCAAGGCCGTCGAGGGCGGGGAGAAGAGCCTTTACGACGTGCTGCAGGCGAACAAGGGTGAGTTCCCTCGGTCTTATGACTCTCATCCCTTTTCTTTCTTTGACCTTTTCGTCTCAACTCACTTTTGAAAATATAGCCGCGAAACAAGCGGCGTTCGAGGAGCAGAACAGGATCAAGAACCAGTTTCGCGCGCTCGACGACGACGAGATCGAGTTCCTCGACGAGGTGCGCCAGTCGGCGCGCGCCGAGGAGGAGAGGGTGCGGAGGGAGACGGAGGAGGGGCTCGCGGCGTTCCGGAGGGCGCAGCAGAAGAGGCCCGGGCCGGTGGACGACGACGAGAAGAACGCCGATGGCGGGAACGAGGCTGGAGGCGACGCGGCTGGCGAGGAGGACTGGGCCGTCGGGCCGAGGAAGAGGAGGAAGGGGAGGGAGGCCGCGCGCTTCGGGGTCCGGAGGGAGAGGTCCGACGGGGAGAAGAAGACGGAGGGCGAGCCAGCTGCTGCTGCTGCTGCTGCTGGGGAGAAGAAGGACGGAGAAGGAAAAGAGGCGGTTAAGGAGGTCGAGAAGAAGCCTGCCCCCGCGCCTGCGCCGGCGAAGCCCGAGATGGGGCTTGTCGCGTACGGATCGGACTCGGATGACGACTGAGAAAGCAGAACGAAGAAACACGAGCACGCATCACGCCGATACCAGAGAAGCCAAAGCATTGAAGAGGAGTGTACAGTGGAATTCGTATCAAGCGGAGGCTGATGATGGCTAGCCTGCCCCGTCTATAATGCCTCAACCCCCCCACGCCCCGTCCCATGCAGCAAAAATCGCGGAAAAGAAGTAGCTAGAATTACAATAATATGGCGCCCCCCGGCGGCCGGGGTAGTATACAACAACAATGGCGGCAACCCGACCATTTAAACACGTCGCTTTTCTTCAGTTTTTGAGATCCCTTTCGTGTTATCTTGTCGTCTTTTTACTCCTCGTCGTCAACGTTTCCCACGTTGGGCCCCCTCGGCCCGCTGGGCTTGACGTACTGCCACAGCTCCGTGCCGACGTACCGCAGGCTGCCCTTGATCCAGCCCTCGACCTCCGTCTCGGGCACCTTGATCTCGCGGGCGCGCTCCTCGTCCTCGGGCCGGATCACGAAGCGGCGCATGCGGCCGGCGATGCGCGGGTCGACGACGACGGGCGACGCCCAGATGCGCTCCTTCTTGAGGTCCTCGCGCTCCTCGTCGTCGCGCGCGTCCTCGACCGTCTTCCACACGCCCTTGACCCAGTCGCGCTCCGCCTCCTCGAGGGCGCGCTGCTGCTCCCACGGCTGCTCCGGGTCCTGGGAGGCGTCCTCGCGCCACTCGCGCGACGCGGCGAAGCACGCGGATGCGACCTGCCGGCCGACGTCGTCGGCCAGGCGGCGGCGGTTGAGGAAGCGGCCCATGCGGGTGAAGGTGCCGGTGAAGCCGAGGAGGTGGGGGAAGGCGACGGGCTCGGAGGGGGAGAACTCGGCGGGGATGGTGGAGGGGAGGTGCGCGGCGGAGTAGTCCGCCGTGGTGTTGTGGGGGACGGGCTGGGGCGGGCGCTCGGGCTTCTTCTCTTCCGTCTCGTCCTTCTTTTTCTCCTCGCCCTCGGCCGGGGCGGCGTCGGCGGCCTCGGGCTTGGGCGGCTCTTCGGGCTTGGGCGGCGGGTCGAGCGGGCCCAGCCAGCCCTCGTGCAGGCCGCGCATGTACTCCTTCCAGGTGTGCCTGCCGATGACGATGTCGCCGCCGATGCCCTCGTACTCCGGGACCCCGTTCTTCTGGCGGATCGAGTCGCGGATGTTCTCCTCGGTGGGGAGCAGGGCGACCTCGGGCCTCTCCTCGCGCGACCTCTGGCGGCGGATCTTCTCGGCGACCGTGGCGCGGATGTCGCCCTGCTGGCGGCCCTGGACGAACTCCCAGTCGAGGCCGGAGGCGGCGAGGATCGGCTTGACGTACTCGAGGAAGTGGTCCTGGGCGACGCGCAGGCCGTCGCCGGGGGGTGCCTGGAGGAGCACCGTGAGCTTCCTCGGGAGCTGCGAGGGGTTGGCGACGGGCTCCTGGGCGAGCGGCGCGACGGCGCGGGCCCAGCGGGCGGTGGCGCGGTTCTTCTCGCGCTTGTCGTAGATGACGGCCGCGGAGAAGGCGCCGGTGATGGAGAGGAAGATCATCCAGTTGCGGGAGGGGAGGCGCTTGGGGGGGCCGCGCATGCCGAGCATCTGCCAGACGGGGTTCGGTTTCGGGGCCTTGTAGCCCTCAGCTGCGGAGGCTGCGGCGGCGGCCGGTGTGGAAGTAGAGGGGGTAGGATTCGAAGCGGCGGCGGGAGGAGGAGCTGGCGCCTGGAAGAGGTGTGTCAGTTCGAGCATGATGGTGTTGCTTGGAGGCATTGGACACTCACCTCGGGGGGCGTCGGCGGCTTGACGTCCGCCATGTTGGATTGGTCCTTGCGAGCGTTGGAAAGAATAATTATAAGCCCGAGCTACGACGAGGGGAGGACGGAAGAGAAAGGCAGGAAGATATCGCGCACAATACGTCGAAACGTCCACTCTGCGACGATCGGGTACGAGAATGAGGCCTAGGAAATTTTAGTCGCGATAAGAGCTTCCCGCCGAATTATCGGATCTATCCGTCCGTAATCGGTAAGGCGTGGCTGGTTGACACACCGCCTTCCTTATTAGGACTAAGGCGGGACTCATCCAAGGGAGCGACCTGTCACTGCAAGTCTGTGGTGTAATATCCGTAGCCTGTACGGATAGGCTGTCTCTGCAAGTCCTCGAAGTCAATTGACAGGGGAGTCCGGTTCTGCTTGGGCTGAGAGGCAGAAGCAACGACATCCCGTCGAGGTTGCCTATGCCGAAGACCCCGAACCCGCCTGGAAGGCCTGTGACAGGATTGTCCGCTTGTTCAATTCCCGGCACATCACGCCGAGGACCGAAGTATATTGGGGTTTAGGACAGGTCTGACACGGGCACAGGTCGTCACATATCGTGATTCTCGATCGCGACTTTGTGGTCGTCTCCCGAGGAAGTATGAAGCGGTGCACCGTCTCTTTTTCCCCGCCCCGAGGACGGCGACGGTGTACCACCGTGTCATCGAGAAGCCTAGCTTGGAAAACACGAGCTCGTGTTGAGGCCGTGTGGCAGCAGTGAGCGCACTGAAACGGGCGAGGGGAACGGGGCGACCAGGTCACAGCCGACTCAAAGCGAGGTCGAACAGCAGCAATCAACACGAGTGCAACGTCGCCATGTGCCACGGATGAGCTTGTGTGGTGCGGGTGTAACGGTTGCCACATTAGGAGAAAGCATGGAACGCGCAGCACGCGGCGATGCTATTTATTCTGGACCCGGCGTCCCACGACGTGCTGTCGCCGACCGCCATGCCTCATGTACTGGGGAATCGAGCCAGGCTGCCGGTGTCGTGGCTTCAACAACAAGCGAGCTGGAACATTCGGATGGACGCGGGCGGTAGTGTCGGCAGCAGCGGCAGCGGCAGAAGCAGAAGCAGAAGCAGAAGCAGAAGCATGGGACGATGTAGGTAGGGTAGGTCATGCGACGGGCACCCTGAGGCAGGGTCAAAGTGACGGGAGGCTCGCAAGCAGAGACGAGATGGAGGACGACATGAGGGTGAGAGAGACGAACTGGCGAGGAGGGATAGCCATGGATGAAGCGGCAGGGTAGCAGGCGCCACTCATCAGATAGGTTGATGCGTACGTAAGGCTGCAGAGAATGGGCTTGTTGTACCTACCTGAGGTACGGATACTATGTACGTATCATATAATACTCGTCACCCCCGAATTGTCGTGATCTGAAGTTCACTTAGCTTGGGCAGTTGGGTGCCTTAGCGGCGAACGGAGGCAGGGAGAAGGCACTCGGCAAGATGCCGAGACGATGTGGCACGGGGCGAGACGAAAAGCCAATCGCAAGAGCGGGAGACGGGTGTTGCACGGGCAGAGGTGGAAAAGCGGGAAACATAGGTTGAATTAAAGCCCGAGCAGAAGAAGAAAAGGTCAAGATCGTGCTATTGCGCTGAGGCCGGCGACCTGGATGCCAGCGAGTCCTGCAAGAGCCACAAAACGAGGACGAGGGCTGGCTGCACAACTGACTGTCGTTCTCCCAGAGGCCAGTGACGCACGGCTAGCCAAGGTTTGCGGTGGCAGCTCCAGTAGTCCGTAGGTAGCCAAGTAGTGCCAGAAGGCAGAGACCACCTCAGGCACTTGCATGTAGCCCGCCCGAGGTACTTTCTGCATTTTTAGAACCTTCTGCCCAGGCCCCATCCTGCCCCACGCTTGTGGGTCGGGACGGACGTCGAACGGTAGACAGAAAAGGCAAGGATAGGGACAGAGACTGGTATGTCAAGCTCTTTGGTGGTCGAAGCATAGGAAGAAGAGTTAGAAGGGGACATGAAGTAGAAGTAGAAATGTACGTCGGCAAGGCAGAATCGCAGATATTGTAACCGTGTCACGGATTCTTCATGGCATCAAGCAGGTGGAGGAGGTGCAGCGGAGGGATGCAAGACGTGGAATCCAAGGTAAATACGCCTCTACCCCACCCACCTCCACTGTGGCCAGCACAGCCTTGTGGTTGCCCCACCTCAGGGTAGTTGGGGTCCAGCAGACGGCCCAGATGGCAGCGACGCCCCGCGGCTTGCCCGCTCCCGATGTCCTCCCGCCTGGGTGGTGGTGGACGCTGGGTGTTGGTGCTGAGGTTTCTCCGAGGTAAGTCCCCGGAACCTCCGTCGGTCCAGGGGGTTTGGTGTCAGCTTCTAGCATATTCTGACAACGGCCAAAACCCACTGTCTTTCACCATCCGTTGGTGTTTGGCCGTCATCGGGGTTTACCTTCCCTTCCTGAAGCGAAGCACCACCACCTACCACCAGGCACAGTATGTAGCCTCTAGGTACTCTATTACGTTCACTCGAAAGGCCGTGGCACTCATCCACCACCATGAAATGACTTCACCTCCCACCACACGCACTGGACTGACTCCTCCTCCCGTGTGGTGCCTTTTCTCGTCCCTCACCTCCTTCCTGCCAAGTCGCCTCAGACAGACTCGACGACCCCCTCTGTCAACGGTGTGCTGCGCTGCTCTGCTGCTATTGTATTGTTAGGTTGGCAGCAGGTATCCGTACCTCCCTCAGGTCCCTGTATCCTGTCCACGCCGTACACTACCTCGCTCTGTATCCGTACCTCACTTCATCCACTAGCCGGTCTCGTGACTTCAACTTCTCCCCGTCCTTTCGCCTCCTTCCCCGTACCTTGCCCTCCAATATCTGTACCTCGAAAGCAGCCTCATCACGTCGCCGCAAACCGAGTCTCGATATTGACTGAAGCTGAGCTACCTTACCTTGGCTACTTGCGCAAGGAAGCCTAGCTTCGCTCCATTGCAATCAACCGCGTCAAGTTGGTTCAGGAGACCAGCCGCAACCAACCCACCACCAAGCACCTCGTTCACCCCTTGAAGGCAGGTACCCCTCCGCCACTTGTGCCTTATCGACAAAAATCTCCCCCCTTTTGCTATCCTCCCCAACTTCCTCCCGTACCTTCCCTCGGTGAGAATCCTCCCAGCCCTTTTCCTCTTTTCGCTCCGACGCCCCGGGTACATCCATTCATCTCCTTTCTCTCACCACCAACACTATTTCTGGTCCCTCGTCGACGACAATTGCTCCCAGGGCTTGCGCTTACGTTTAATTAGTGCCTGCGGGTTTCGAGACCTACCAGCCCATCCACTCGCCCACCGCAATCTATTCTCTCGACGTCGACCCCCGGGGCACCAGCCCACCATCCAACTTCTTGACCCGGAAACCGCGGAGCTGTAACCTTCCTCGCCCTGAGTACTTTTCCTGCCGCTGAGTCGTTGCCACGGCTCATTTTTCAGATGTCCGCTGCTCCGGCACCGCTCGGTACTTAACCAGACTTTGCTAGTCGTCACAGTTGCCGCAACTCTTTATCATCAGTAACCGTATGCCGTCCCGAGGCCAGCCAGACGGAAACATACAATGGACAATAATAACCGTCTTTACCTTCAATGATTGGAACAACACCGTCATCCGTGGTGCTGACTGACAGTATCCCACCACGCCTTCGACGTTCCCTCAGCCCGTCTTCCCTGGTCAACAGCAACAGCAGCAGCAGCAGCAGCAGCAGCAACAGGCCGGCATGCAGCATCCTCAGCAGCACGCGCCGCAGCAGCAGCAGCCGTATGCGACCGGCTACGCTCCCTCTGGATACTTCCTGCCCAACCAGCAGCAGGGCCAGTATGCTCCCCAGGGCCATGGCGACTACAACGCCGCCTACCAGCTGCTGATCCACATCAATCCAGTCGACCCGAATGTAGGCCTCGCCAACACCTTCCACCAGAATCTTCGCGGCGCAGCCAGATTTCGCCCAAGGCCTCGCGGCTCTTCCACAGCGCCTGAACTGGTGCTCAGGGCCAGACACCCTCCGGATACGGCCACTATGCGACACCTCCGATGCCCACCCAGCAGACCTCTGCCAACCCCTTTGCCCCGGCTCCTGAGCGCAACGACGAGAGGTATGGCACGAACGCCAACAACAACCAGAAGGCGCATCCAGTTATTGCTGACTTTCTTCATATGTGTGAAGTGTCCGTGAGAGAAACCAGAGGTATGCAGGATGTCCCAGTTGCTTTGCCCAGAGATTAACAGTGTTGTGCACAGACAAAGCGAGATGGAGGCCAAGCTCTCCGAGCCCAACCAGAGCCAGTCGAGGCGCGAGCAGATCTGGTCCACTGCCGGTCGCAAAGAAGGCCAGTACCTGCGCTTCCTGCGAACAAAGGACAAGCCCGAGAACTACAACACCATCAAGATCATCGGCAAGGGTGCCTTTGGTGAGGTCAAGCTGGTCCAGAAGAAGGCTGATGGCAAGGTCTATGCCAAAAGCCCTGATCAATATTTTAGATGTTCAAGGCGACCAGTTTGCCCACGTCCGCTCTGAGCAGACATTCTGGTTTAAACCGACAGTCTCTGGCTGTTAAGCTCTTCACCACGTTCCAGGATTCGTACTTTCTCTACATGCTCATGGAGTTTTTGCCCGGTGGTGACTCGAGCGACGATGTTTAATGGCGCGCTTAAATTCCTCCGAGGATATTGATAAAGGCTTTGCTATTGCAGAGATTGTTCTACAACATAACTGGCGTTGGGCCTGACCCACTGGCGCGTCATTAACCATGCCCAGATCTGAGGCAACAAAGAGCTGACCAGCTGCAGTGATATCGCTTTCCGACTACAACATTCTGCTCGACCGCGGTGGCCACGTCAAGCTGACCGATTTCGGTCTGTCCACTGGCTTCAACCGCTTGCACGACAACAACTACTACCAACAGTTGCTTCAGGCTACTTCCACTGGCATCAACAGGATCGGAATTTGCCGCGCTGGACTGATCAATCTCACTGTTAGCAACCGCTCCCAGATCAACGACTGGCGTCGTTCGAGAAGGTTGATGGCCTACTCCACCGTCGGAACTCCCGACTACATTGCACCCGAGATCTTCACCGGCCACGGCTACACTTTCGACTGCGATTGGTGGTCCCTGGGTACCATCATGTTCGAGTGCTTGGTCGGATGGCCTCCTTTCTGCGCCGAGGACAGTCACGACACCTACCGCAAGATCGTGAACTGGAGACAGACTCTGTACTTCCCCGACGATATCCAGCTCGGCGTGGAGGCGGAGAACCTGATCCGGAGGTGAGTTTCAGGTCTACGAATGACCATGTCCTGGTCGATCTGCACACGGAGAACTGTCTTGGAATGTCTGGGCACGAGATCGCTGCTCACTCTTTCCGCGTGTCGAGTTCGACAGCCTGCGCCACCGAGTTCTTTTTGCTTCGCCCACTCTCATGATACCACCACTTCCCACCGACGAGATCGATCAGACCGACAACGAACAGAAGCCAGCAGGCACATCCAGGAGAGCGACCAAGGCTCCTGGTCGAGGAGTCGCCTGAGGATGAGCGTCTTCATCGACATACCTTCAAGCGCTTCGACAACAACTTCCGCCAGCGGCGCTGTCCTGCTGTTTCAGCAGCGGTTCATCCCACCAGACAGTCCGCACCGAGAACAATTGTGGAAGCTTGAAAACCTGGGATCCCAGGTCATGCTTGCTTGCCTGTACTCGATTTTGCCCATTGCGATACAACCACATTCACGTTACCAAGACTTGCATTTTCCGTTTTGTTTTTGACAACCATCAGATAAAGGCAAAGTATCAACGAAGATGACCAGAAAGAACCGAAGATGATGGAGGAGGCAAACTCTGTTGATGCCTCGAGAGGAGGGGTGGATGTTGAGAGTCGGTAACTTTCTCACGAGAAGCACGATGGCCTGAGAAGATCCGTAGTAGTGGATATTACAGCAGTGGGACCAGCTGCACCGGATTGCAGGTTGCATGATTACAACGGTAGACACGAGGACGAGTCGCAGTCGTTGGACGATAGATGCAGTCAAGAAATTGCATTTGAGACAAAATCCATTGGTATCCATTATGATCGTAAAAAGTGCAACTTTGGAAGTCAGCCCAGTCCGGTCTCCTCCTGAGGGGTTGATACCAGCATCTTCGCGTTTTCGCCGAACGGCTGGAAGCCAGTATACCCAGCCACTTGCTGATGCCCTTGACCTTCTTCCGGTGGGGGAGTCATTCGATCTCCTGCTGTGGCGCGACCGCTCGTACATGCTACAGAAAGACGAAGCGACGTAGCGGAGGAGGACCGTAGCCTTATTCGTACATGATCCGTGTCCTTTTCCCAAGATCCCCTCTCACCTGCGCGAGCTCAGACCCGGCGCCGCGACGTACCTCTCCTCGCGCTCCGACATAAACATGACCTGCAGCCAGTACTCCTTGGCGTCCGGGTCCCAGAAGCTGAACTGCTTGTCCTCGCGCTTGTCGAGCTCGCGGGCGGGGATCTTGAAGCCGCACGTCTCGTACGGCTCGGCGGCGACGAGGAGGTACTGGAAGTTCTTGTCGGGCTCCTCGACGCGCTGCGTGAAGGCGTTCATGACCTGCCACTTGGGCTCGACGTCCGGGCTGATGTCCGGGTACTGGAGCTGGAACAGCAGGCCCTGCTGCCGGGAGACCGGGTCGCGGATCTTGGTGATCTTGTACCCCGGGCGTCCGATCTTGATGATGTTCTTGCGGGAGAGGGCGCCGAAGCCCGCGCCGACGACGCCGGCGGGCAGGCCCGTGGCCGGGTCGATGTTCTGCTTCCCTTCCTTCTGCTCGCGCGCGGCGCGCCGGGCGAGGTTGGTCTGGTGCTTCTTGCCCTGGGTGTGGGCGAGGTAGGAGCCGTCGTTCTGGTGGACCGTCAGGCAGAGACGGCACTCGAAGGAGCCGACGTGGTTCTTGAAGAAGTAGGGGTCCTTGTCGAGGTCGATGGTCTCGAGCGCGAGCTTGCGCAGGCGCTCGCGGCGGTCGGCGTTGGTCGAGGACTGCGAGGCGACGCCTCCTCCGCCGAACTTGGAGCCGGCGCGGTTCTGGTAGTCCATAGCTGTGGTTTTCTTCTTCTCTGCTTCTTATCGAGGGTTCGTCAAGGGGGGTTGGTTGGGGGAAGCGCGATCTGGAGGTGGAGGGCGAGGATGTTGGTGGTTGAAGTGACCTTTGAAAATGCCCATGGACCATGCAGCAATTACCTAGGTACGCGACGTGCAGGAGGCCCGTTCACCGAGGTGAAGAGGCTGTTCGGGGATATGATTGTCCGAAACAAGCTTGTAAAATGGGTCTGTGTGACTGTGTCGGTGTACCTCGGTCAGCAGGTGTGGATCCCTCCATTGTCCCTGAACCAACAACAGCCAGAGATTCACGATGTCAGTGAATGCAGCTTCCCCCGACAGCACCTTCCAAACAAACCTGAGCAGCCCCTGCCGCCGCCGCCCTTTCTTACTTATTTCGATTGCTGCTCTCTAATCTTCAACAATTCGAGGGCGTGGCGCAATGGTAGCGCATCTGATTCCAGTCCAGAAGGCTGTCCGTTCGAGTCGGGCCGTCCTCATTTCCTTTTGTCTTTTTTTGCATCTATCTGAGTGTAGATTTCTAGGATCATGGGAGTAAGCCATGGGTTGAGCTTTTGAGGTCTTATTTCACTGATTTTTCTTTTCCACGTCAAACAACATGACCTTCCTTCTGCTGGCATTCGGCCGTGGGTGAGGGATGCTCCAAGAGCAACCATCCTCAAGTCCAGGCCATGGTTTTCTGTTTGCAACCCCGGACGTAGCACGATCGTCGCAGCTCCTCGTTAAGTCATATTGTTCAGTACTTTCGGCTTCTTTACTCCCAAATGATTTTATTATTATTCCTTCCGATATTATATTTAGCCTACAGATTGCTCCTCGCTCCCCGCTTTCTTGTCCATGGCCGGCCGCAGCATCTTGTAAAACGCAATCCACATGCCCAACGAGATGAGAGGGAAGATGCCCAACAAGTACAGCGCGAAGCTGTACCCCCGATCCTGCGCCACCCAACCTCCCAGCGAGTGCGAGATGGAGGCGCCCGTCTGGCGGGTCACGCCGCCGACGATGCTGAACGTCACGTTGACGCGCCCGCTGCCGGCCATCATGACGGCCAGCATGCCGGGGATCGCGACGCTCTGGATGCCCGCGCCGACGCCGTCGAGGATCTGCACGGGCCAGACGCCCCAGCTCTTGAGCACCGAGCCGGCGACGGCGGCGCGCACGGGCAGGACGGCGTACGACAGCAGTATCGCCAGCCAGTAGCCGAACCGGCCGGCGAGCCAGGACGTCACCAGCGACACGACGACCATGGTGCCCTGCGCGATGATGACGGTCAGGCCGGTGGTGCCGGCAGGGTCGCCCTGGCCCGCGGCCACGAGGGCCTGGCCGTAGAGGTAGAGGATCGCGGCGTTGCCGAGGTGGAACAGGAAGATCGTGGCGGCGACGACGGCGAGGGGCCGGTTGTCTATGAACAGCCGGATCGCGGTGTACCAAAACCTCGTCTTCTTCTTCTTCTTCTTGTCCTTCGGCCCGGCGGGAGTAGCCTCGCCCGGCTCGGTGCCAGCCCTCTCTCCCTCTTGCATGCCTGTATGAGTGCCGGGTTTCGCAACGTCGTCGCCGACGTCGGGCCCTCCTCCCCTCGCGGCAGCGTGGTCGATCGCCCGCTCCGGCAGCAGCAGCACCGTCCCCATCGTCGCCGCGCAGAAGGCCATGACCAGCCAGAAGACGGCCGTCAGCCCGAACCGCGACCCCAGGAGACCCGCGAGCCCCGCGCTGACCATGTTGCCCGCGTGGTTGGCCGCCTGGTTCCAGCCGTTGAGCGAGCGGAAGGTGTGCTTCCGCTTCTTCTTGCCGCCGCCGCTGCCCCTGCGGTCGTCGTCGCCGTCCTTGTCGTCGTCGGGAGAGCAGATGCCCAGGGTGAGCGCCACGAGCAGGGGCATCATGCTCGTCCCCGCGACGGCGGAGACGATCTGCGTGGAGAAGACGAGGGCCGGGTGCGTGTTGAGGAGGTTCAGCCCCTGGGACACGCCGACGAGGAGGGCGCAGACGGCGACTAGGAGGCGCTTGTATCTGGATGGAGCCCGGGTGTCAGCTACCGGGAGAGCGATGAAGGTCAAGATGACGCTTCGGAACAACTCACTTTGTTGCGTCTATGAGCGCCCCGATCGGCCCCGTCGCGAGGATGGTGGCCACGCCGCTCACCGTGCTCACCGTGCCGCGCAGCCCGGGAGCCCACCCGCGCTGCTGGAGGTAGACGCCGAGGAAGGGGCCGAGCCCGTCCTGCACGTCGCCCATGAAGAAGGCCATGACCAAGAGGGCCCATCGCGCCCGCCTCTTGAGCTTGAGGTCCTCGGGCCGTTCGGGGGTTGTTGGGCCGGCTTGGTCTGCCTCGTTTCCTGACTCGTTCACGATGGTAGGCGATGCAGGCGCTGATGAGCTGTCCGGGGACTCCTTCCTGTTATCGACCTCCTTCTTGCTGTCGATCTCCTGCTCGTTGTTAACCTCCTGTTTGCTGTCGACCCCCTGCTTGCCCTCGACCTCCCGTTTGCTGCTAACATTCTTACCATCAGCATCCTGCTTATCGTCGACGTTCTCCTTCCCATCGACGTCTAAGCTCAGCTCAGCAAGACGCAGAGACTCGAAGCTGATGGCCTGGCGCAGGTTCACCGGGTTCTCCTTGGCGTCCATTGTCGTTCGTTAGAAAAAGGAAATGGATGAGGCTTTTCCCCTAGGATGGGCCGAGCCGGCGGGAGGTTCCTCGTTATAATAGACATCGTCCCATCTCCGTGTTCCCAAACGGATGAGCGGGGGAACGAGAACGGGACAAGAGAGAGGTTCGTTTCCCTACGTCAACGAGAGAAGGATATCCCCAGCAGATGTGTATGGCACATGTGCCAAATATAGCCCGCATGCAGGAACCTTATACACACAATCTCAGCCTAACGTGAAGCTTGTTTCTGCGATCCTCGACAGCGCAGCTTGGCAGCCAAGTGCGATTCTGGACAAGGTTGGCATCTTGAAACGCGCGTACACACAAAACGACCATCTGAACAAGATAAATACCGCCGCCCATGGGATGATAAGACGAATCTCCTCCTCTTATGCACGCAGCACGGTCACTACAGCTTGGGCTGACGTACCGCTGAATCGTGCGCGGCCGGCCCGGACCCAGCGCGGGGGGAGATAACTGCCACCCGAACCACGAGACTTCTCCGCGCTGTCTCCGCGACGTTCGAAGCGGACATGCTCACAACAGCCCCGTCCTCTGGCCCGTGATGCAGTGGTTGCCGTCTTTGGCATACCGCACGGACGCCCGGCGGCTCGGGTCGCCGGCACGCTCTCTCGAGAGATCGTGACGTCGACTTTGAGCTGCGAGATCGTTGCCGGACTGCCGGCCCTGGAGAGCCCGAGCACGGCGGCTTGCCCATACAGACTGAACAAACTCAAATAGTCTATTGTCTTGCAGCTTCCGTTGACCAGTGCAGCGGCTCTTTCGATTCGTAGCAGTAGAGCTCCCCGCGGGGAAGTGTTGAGTCTGTGTTTTCTCGCTGATGGCTATACCGCTGCGGCCCGCGGACGGAGTGCCGGTGTCGTGATACGCGTTTCCACGGAAATTCAGTTTCTGAAGTCGAGAAGCAACAGAACCGACAGAGACGTGGAAAGACAGAAACGTGGAAAGACAGAGACGTGGAAAGACAGAGACGTGGAAGAATAAGATATAGAGAAAGACGGAGATAGGGACAGAGACAGAGAGAGAGAAACATCACATGGATCAAGGGTGCGATTAGTCCTTTTCCCCTCTCGAGTTCGTGTAACGTTATCAACTCTTTCTGTTGTGTCGCGATGCCCGGGGCCACGAAGTGCCTACCCGTTCATGCTCTACTGTCTTCGCCGAGACTCGCACCTCCAGATGGTGTGCTGCACCTGCAGCCAGGCCTGCCTACCTACGCCCAACCAGGTCGATATCTCTCCAGCTGCTTCTTGACAAGATTAACCAAGAAAGAACACGAGACAAGACGAAGTACAAATGAACGCTGGGATAGTGCCCTCTGTGTGGTTCTCTTACGGGACGGAGAGGCAACAGTCATGGGGGGCTAGGCGAGCCAGTCCAGTTGGTCAAGACTGTTTCCTTTGAAGCCAATCCTCTCGGTAGCAAGGAGCAGGACCACGATTTACCGTAAGGGCGGATGAGAGCAACCAGATATGGTATGAATGAGCTCGTTCAGTCTCCCTACTTTTATGAAGCCACCTAGGTATAACCACAATCCTGAGTTTGCAACCTCGGTATCGACCACGTATAGCCGCAGCCAGAGACGAAACGCTGCAACATTCAGCGAGACTTCTTCCCTCCAGCCCCAGCAGCAGCGCGGATCGCACCGACATCCCGCCCCCAAACAACCGCCAACGCCGCACCTCCCGGCCCAAGCACCAAGCTCAGCGCAACCAGCTTCCCAACATCCGCGACCATCCTCCCAACCCCGGCCGTCGCGCAAGCCACGTACGCGACCCAGATCCACGACGCCGCGGACGAGCAGTACATGTCCCACTGCAGCAGCGTCAGCACGCCCTTCTCGAACGAGGCCGCGGGGGCCGTGCTCCACGGCCACGTCGGGCGGAACACCTCCGCCGCGAGCTCCGACGGCGACAGCCCTGGGGCCAGCGCGCCGGCCCCCGCGTAGACGAAGCCCAGGCCGCCGAGGAACGTGAGCGCCGCGGGGGCGAGGGCGTAGCCGTACATCCGGTTGAGCCTGGCGACCTTGGCCTCGGGCGCGTCGCGGCCGGCTTTCGGGATGAGGCGGGCGAGGAGGAAGTGCGCGACGGACGTCCAGATGGGGAAGACCTGCCAGAACGCGAGGAGGACGGCTTGCGTGTGCTCTGAGATGAGGCGCGGCGAGGGCAGGCCGAGGGCGACGGTCGGGAGGATGAAGCCGAGCAGCCAGGCGCCGGTGGCGGCGCTCCCCTGGGCCTGGTCGATGGAGATGGCGGCGGCGAAGGCCTCGGGGGTGCGGGCCGCGTCGGGGATCGGGGACGTCCAGATCCAGGTGAGGAAGTAGCAGGGGAGGGTGACTCCGATGGTGATGAGCTGCCAGGTCACGCCCCAGATGGACGGGCTGCGGAGAGTGGTGAGCTGGTGTTAATGAGATAGAGAGAGATGGAGATGTCACTGACTAAGTGATGAGCCTGCCGCGGTTCGCGAAGCGCATGCCCTCGACGATGACGAGCATGTACAGCGGCACCAGCTGGCCGGCGAAGAAGACAGAGAGCACGGTGAGACGCACGTCCTTGCCATTGACGACCGGCTTGAAGAAGGCTACGAGCAGCGTGAGAATGCTGTCGACGGGCTTCAGGGTGGTGAAACGGATGGGCTCCGCCTCGAGGTACACGTTCAGGGCGTCATTAAAGCCATTCGCAGCGCCGAGGTCGAAGATGGAGACCTTGGCGATGTAGAGGTTGAGGAGGAGAAGGGTCGAAAAGACGGCTCGAGACATTTTGAAATTGCGGATTGTCTTCGCCTCCGATGACAGTGTTGTCCGACGACCTTTCGCAGCGTTGGTTGGAGGCAGGTAGGGAATGTGGGTGGGGGATCAAAGTTGTGTAGCGGGAACTTCGGATATCACCTGACCATCGCTTCATCTCATGTCTTAGACCCGCATGCTTCCTCGGGTATTTGGCGATCATTCCTCGGCATCGACTTTGGTCTTGGATTTGGTGAATACTACTCAGCTTGTTGACGAATGCTATGCTACGGTGTGTGCTTGCGATGAAAGCAAATAGGTAGTTGATGCGGGTAAATTAAAACCCAAATATGCTAGCCCATCAGGGCCATCCGGACCCCATTTTTAGAAAACGCCTTATGATGCATCAAGTATTAAAGTACAATATGGTTGGTATAGGCGGTCGAACCTGTCATGTCGATCGTAAGTAGTTATATCCAGCGAAGGCGGGCCTGAATGCTTTGTAGAGGAGGGCCGCGACCTGATCTAGTCACGCGGGCGTTTCTGTGCCGGGCAGAGCCTGGGGAGACTCGAGCCAGCCACGAGAGGCGGCGTCCTGGATGCCCTCGAACCAGAGGGTGGCCATCTTGGCGTAGCCCTCGTCGTTGGGGTGAACGCCGTCGACGAGGTCGCTCTTGAGCGGGCCGCGGTCCGAATGCATGTCGACGAGGACGACCTTCTTGGACTTGGCCTGCTGCTCCTCGACAAGCTTTTTGTATTGCTCGTTGACCTCCAAGACGCAGGCTTCGGTGTTGTCATTACCGTTGGGAAGAAGGGTGGAAAGGATGATGGAGGCGCGGCGCGACGTGTCCCAAATGTATTCGAGCATCTCGAGAGTGCGGGCACCGGCATTAGCGGTGTCGTAGTTCTGAGCGCAGTCGTTGGTGCCGGCATTGATCAGGACAAGGTTGGGCAGAGTCTCGGGGATGGAGATCTTGGCCTTGTCGAGGACCTCACTGATGCGGAAGCCGGACCAGCCCTCGTTCGCATTGTCCTCCATGTTGCCGCTGGGGTTGTTGCCGACCATGTCGACCGGGTTGCCATCGGCGACGAGGGCGTCGCGGAGCTTCTCGCGGTAGCCGTTGCCGTCGGAGGACTTGTCGCCGTGGGTGATGGAGGCGCCGAGGGGCATGATGCGCAGCGAGACGTTGCCGCCGACGAAGGCCACGAAGTCGGAGCGGGCATGGAGGGCTCGGGGCTGATGCGCGGGAGCGGCGTGGACTGGGGCGAGTTGTTAGTGTTGGTTGGAGACGAGACGGATATGGGACAAGGCATACCGGCATTTGCTGAAGCCAAGAGAACAGCGGCACAGCTGAGAAGGTTCATGTTGGAATGCATATTGGGGGCGTGAGACTGGTGGGTAGTGGTATCCAACGGGAGGGCGGTATTAAGTCGATATCTCGGTAGATGGACCCAGGGATCGAGTGAGTGCCGTGAAGAGGTTGAGCCGCAAGTGCAGAGCAGCGCGATGGCAGATCAGGGGAGAGTAGCATGTTGAAACAGATCGCCGGGCAGCCAGTGAGGTTAAATACCAAGGGTTTGTATGACGGAGAGCGGCTTGTACATGGCAGCAGAAAGGCCAAGAGAATAAGCTCGTCGTAGTGCTTGTCTAGGGTGGATGGATCGTGTGGCAGGGTTTTCCTCCACCCTTACGGAGTAGTGCGACCGGTACCTGCTGCTTGCTGCACCATGTGCTATAAGTGTGTGTTACGTTAAAGCGAAGCGACCTGGAAATATCCCGTCGAGGGATCGGATGGTTGATTGGGATGTTCATTGGACCACGTCCGTGTTGGGAATGGTCGGTGGGCGCAGAGACCGGTCCCAAGTCCAAGTCCGTCCGTGGGCAGGACGATGCCACGGGGGGTTGGACAGGGATGAGACGAGTAGCACAGGCGGGAAACTGGAGGGATGACGAGAATCGAGGTGAGGCGGAGGAGGAGGTGGAGGTGGAGGAAGAGGAAGCCCGGAGCGGGATGGGACAGCGGAAAGTGGTGCCGGCACTGCTGCTGCCATGGCTGTAAATGTGGCTGCCTATTCTGACGAGATTTGATGGAACGGAAGGAACATCGCATGGCCATTGCATGAGAGTAAGGTGCTGTTTTGGTAGGTCCCGAGACCCGCTCCTTCCATATTCCGTCTTACTTGTATCCGTAGACTGCCTGCCATTGAGAAAAGGAAAGAAGGAGCGGGACAAGCACCTTCCCATTGACAAAGTACTATCACGGATAGACCAGGAGTCACTTGGCAAGCAGGAGCAAGCAAAACCAAGGCAGGCGCAGGGAGTCCGTGGATTGGCACCTGCCACAAGTGAATGTTTACTTTACTTCAAGATCAGGTACAAGCAGGCAGGAGATCGGACACGGACACAGACGTCGACTTGTACCTGCAACTGTCACTAATGCACCTGCCTAGGAACATGGACATCGAGGCTCAGTTCTGCCATCAGGCACTTGCCAAAGTTCCTTCCTTTTCTCTTCCTCGTGATACTATTCATCTCAGGTCCTTTCCAGGTGCTTCTTCATCCTCCCATCCAAGCCCTCGGGTTCAGAGAAAAAGACCGAGACTGAACGGACGAGGCTGGGTGGCTTGAACCGGCCCAAGTCGAATCGCCGTGGCTGGGGAAGAGACGCTGCACTCCGTCCTGAGCTGCTGCTGTTTTTGGCGTCATCCCCCAGGCTTCAGTGACCGACACCCCTGCATAAACTGCGTTCCGCCCCTTTCGGCCTCTCACCGCCCAGGCCCCGACTTTAAGCTACTGCGCCGCTCCCCAAAAGCCCCAGCGAACTCTTGGCCCCAGCAATTATTTCCCGACGATCATGGAGTTTCACCTTGACAGTTGACCCCAATGACGGACGTCTTCTCCTCCTGTTTGTTTTTTACTCGGCCGTTCGGTCTCACTCATATCCCAGGTATTTTCGAGAACATGGAATTCTCGGCACTCGTCCAGGTATCTTCCGATTACTTGCACAATCCCGCTGCCTGTTCTTCCCTCGCCTTCGAGATCCACCTCGGTTTCCAGAATCGCGCACTCCTATTGTTCCGTTCGCATTCTCCAATCCAGGACCCAATCAACCACGCCCGAAGGATCATGCTCAGTGACGGGAACCCTCAGACCCGGACGCTAACACCTGGAAACCACCTAGCACCGAACCTCGCGATGCTGACAGGACCGCTTGGCCCGGGCCTTGCGTAAATCTACGCGCTTGTGCATGCGCCGTGTTCTCCCTGCCGTCTCTACTCTTGACGTCACGATCGGCAGTGCCACCGACAGCCTGCGCGCCAGATTGTCATCAAACAGCCCCTTCGATGCTCGAATCTCGTGTGGAAATGGATGAAGCGAACAAAGACGCCTCCCAGATGTCATCGGAGAATGCGATGCGACGTTGCGGCGCGCGCGAGCCAAGTCGCCCCCGGCAGACGAGTTCCGGACTGCAACCACAGCTCCGTCCCTTATTCTGGAAGAAAACTAGGGCGTTGCACTGTCAATGGTGCACATGTTGTCTCAGTTGCCGAAAACACCACGAATGTGATCACCACTGCTACCCTGAAAATGCCAGAAGCCTAGCATCGCAGACCATGGGACCTGCTTCAACCAGATAGCTGTCGTTCAGAGCTGGGCAATCTGCCGTGACCTCAGCTCTGAACGCTGATAAATAAAGCCATGATTTCAACAACCGCACGATCAACTAACGATGAAGCCTTTTCCATCATAATGCCAATACTACTACTACCGAAGCCATAATGTCGAAGCCCCTCCCTCCACGTCCCAGCGAAGAGGCGTCCCCGCTGCTCTCCCGCGAAAACGCCGACCTCTCCCACAGCCAGCCCAACCTCTCCAACCTCCGCATCTTTCGCCGCGCCGTCGGCATCAACTCCCACCTCAGCCACCAAGACGAGTGTAACCTCGAGGCCGGCCGCGCCACCGCCCTTGGCATCTACGCCGCCACCATCGCCGCCCGCCGCCGCCTGCGCACCTCCCGCGTCGTCGTGTCCGTCCTGCTCTACGCCTGCCACGCCGTCCAGCTGATCGTCGGCGCCGTCCTCACGGCAATGGGGCCCTCTGCAGGGACTCATCGTCTGGGCATCACCGTCCTGGGCGCCGTCAACACCGTCATTGCGGGGATCCTGACGCTCATGAAAGGCAAGGGGCTGCCGGAGAAGCTGCGGAGGGACGAATCGAGGAGACGGAAGCGTTGTTGGGTTTGAGTGTTGTTGGTGGGACCAAGGATGAGGTTGGAGAGCTTGTCGCGTCGGCGTTCAGGAGATGGAACCTCGCGAATGCAAAGGGAGAAGACGTCAGACCTGAGGATTATGCGCAAGAGAGGAGCGGAAGAGGTACCCAGGGGCTGACTGCTAACTGGCTAAGGGGTTAGAGCAATCATATCACCACCTCTCCTCCCACTTCGATGCCTCCTGCCCCTCTCAGCTATCAAGTCCTTGCTTCTTGGTTCTCACACGATTCCATTCGTTCTTCAACGACAAACCTTGCGTCTTTGTGATCGCCGTGAAAGCTCACAATCGTTTTGTCGGCCAGAGACTCCAGCTCAGCGAGTTGCAAAAGAAGCACAGACGAACCCGCGACTGGGCCATCATCTCGCCCATCCGAATCGTGCTCCTTTGATACGCTGTAAAATAGCAGAGGAAGGATTGCCGACTTCCAGATAGGCTGCCTCCCGCTATCTTGGCAACTTTGCACGTATGCGATGACAAGCAGGGCCGATGTAAGTACCAGCAGAGCTCCGGGGTACAGCAGCCACCACCAGTGAAGGTATACGCAAATTGACGTTTGGCGACAAGTTCCTTCCTTGTAGCTGCGCGATGACTCTGACCAAGTAAGCCCGTTGACTCGCATGCGGTTCGTGATTGCCATCGCCATGTTGCCATGAGCCGCCGCAAAGTCCTCGAATGTAGCGTTGCCTCCCCCGTAGA
Organism: Colletotrichum brevisporum; assembly: GCA_030770045.1. NCBI lineage: Eukaryota > Fungi > Ascomycota > Sordariomycetes > Glomerellales > Glomerellaceae > Colletotrichum > Colletotrichum brevisporum. Next base: position 7,065,406 of record JAUGSI010000001.1, on the reverse strand, counting down.
GGGCGCCGATCCACCAGCGCGAGTCGCAGTCCAGTAGGCTGTTGTTTCCGATGGTATCGGTCGATGTTGAGCCTGCTTCGTGTGCATCGTAGAGATGGCAAGATCCGTTCAGATTCTGCGCGAGGAAAGTTCTGATGCTATTGAACTCCCTGTTTTGTAACGATCGGACACATTGAGCCGGAGCCTCGAAGGAAACTCCATCTGAAATCCAGGAGGTCCAATTAAGACCATCCCGAGGGGCATCGGTGAAGTTGGACAAGTCGTACCATTCCTGGTTCAGAAGACAAGGTTGTATCAGTGAAATGTAATCATAGCTCTCCGAATAGCTCATTGGCTCAGTTGAAAGCAAATACTCAGCGAAAGTGCCATTCGTGACGCTTCCATGATAATGGCGGAGACAAGGATACAAGTCGCAGTCGGCGGCAGCAATATCAAGGTCAGAGCTGAGCTTTGGCATGTTTTCGTAGTCGTGTTCGCAATATCGATTTGCCTGGGCCTCTGGGTTAGGCTGGGCGATACAGCCTGCCACTGTGAGCGTCAGAAAAGAAGACCTGAGGGCTATGCTGCTATAATCGAGTGTTGTCATGCTGAACAAGTCCGGTTCAGGCCTAGTATTGATGCCGAACTGGGAGTCGTTGCGAAAGCGGTACTCAGACATGTACCTGCCGGCAACTTTGTACCCGAGCTCCTCGAACTCTTGCAACGCAGATCTCACATCGCTGCAGTTGCTGCAAACCCCGACAGACGAGTGCGTGACTCCCGAAACGGCATCGAACACGCAGTTGCCAGAATCACACTGGAACAACTGAGAACTGTCGGCAGGTGTGCCGAGCAAACCGTTCACGGCGACGACGCTCATCTCCGGGTTGAGGAAGCCGGTGTTGCGCGGTGAGTCCAGATTCGCAATTCGTTCGGCGATCGAGATACGAGCAGTGCCTCCGACCGAGATCTCACAGCGATCCGTTTTGACGGCTTGCTGGGAAAAGGGTCCGGTGGCGTAAGAGGCAATGACAACCAGCGCGCCTAGCACTGTCGGAGCCCTAATGCACCTGTTATCAATGTTTCCTTTTGGCCACGGATTGAAATGACATACGGTCTACAGTTGAATATCAAGAATTTCAATGAGCCCCAGGCACCTCTGCTAGCACTGTCAAAACGCTCGACGTGACGAAGCGGCCGCGGCGTCGCCATCCACAACCATTTGGCTTGCCCCATAACTACTTTCATCAGTACATATTTCGCATTAGTGGAGGAAACACTATACCTTCTGCGAGTATGAACACCATTGCGGCTCTGAGGAGCGTGGTGAGTACTGCAATAAGAGAGTTGATGCTCACGCCATACGCCCATTCTGGTTGCGGTTTCTCATGGATAACCATTAAAAGAATGACCATAATAACGAAGGCAGCCACAGAGAAAAAGAGTGCCACGAATTCAAAGGTCCATTGTTTCAACGTTGCGAGTTTGTCAAGCGGCCGGTAAAGCAGACTGCTTTTCTCAGTCTCGTCGGCACGGTGTACCTCATCGACGCGTCCTGAATTGGCCGAAGAAGACCCACGGATTGCCTCGGGGGAATCTTCCTCATCCGCGGGGATGATTACGTATTCGCTTGTAGAACTAGTGCCCGGGAAATTACCAGGATGTCGAGTTGATGTCTTTGAAGAGAGAGCTTCCCTATTGCGATGAGCTTCAGCTGTGTCGGACCTAGTCGGAGGCCCAGGAGGTGTCGAAGGTGTCCCAGTGTCATCAATGGGAGAAGAGGTTCTGTGAGTCGCCATTTCGAGCTGTTAGTTGAACGGTAGGAAACACGGGCACACGGGTTCCTACAGAAGGAAAGGATTGCGCTTTATGTGCGGACAACTCAAGTATGCACCACGGATCAGCATAAGCCTATTTTTGCATCCCCGCGTCTACAATGCGAGACAAGCTTATATGGCCTTTCGCCTGGTGCGGCTGTGCAAGAGCTTGGCTGGATGCTGTGTACCACGAATGATACGAGAAAACTGCATCTCCTATTCGACGTGCGATGAGGATCGGAAATGTGATCTTGGTCTGGAAAAGACCTGCGCCCAGCAAAGTTGTGGTTGGATGCCTGTGTCCCTCTGCATTCTTGGAAGTCAGCCTAGCTCGCCTTGTTTACCGAGACCTGAGGGCGGCGAATGTCTAGCCACCTCTGAGTTGTAGAATGGTGTGGCGACATGGATAGTACCAAGTAGAATCTACTACAACGATGGACGTTTGTTCAATCTTTGAGTGTATATATTCATCACCACTTAGCTGTCGCCCCGTTGATATCTCGTCCCTCTGTTCAGCATGGGAATATCGTCCGTAGCTCCCGAAATTTCATTCTCGCAATACACATGTCCACCAAGACCGCTCGCAAGCGCTCTCGCGAACCCTTTCTCCTCACCTCCCTCTGCCCCCTTCTTCCCGAGGAGGATGTCGGCATCAACGGTCCCAACGCACAGGCTGACACCCTCCTCATTCTTCCCTTTGTAGTACAGCCACGAGCCGCACGCCGTGCAGAACCCCCGCGTGGCATTCTCCGACGCCCGGAACTCCGAGAAGGTCGAGGTGTCTTCCGAGGTCCACCGCAAGAGCGGGACGGAGTGGAACACGGCGACGAGGGCGCCGGACTGCTTGCGGCACTGGGTGCATTGACACGTCATCGAGGCGGCGATGAAGTCGTGGGACTCGGGGAGGGTGACTTCGTAGCGCAGCTTCTCGCAGAGGCAGCCGCCCGTGATCTTTTTCGGCTTTGGGCCGAGGGCGGATGTGTCCGTCATTTTGGTGATGCTTGATGCAGTGATGTGGTGATGTTGAGATGAAACTATCCAGAGATTTGTTGATACACAACCACGGGATGTCGAAGCAGCAACGTTTGAATAACCAGGCTACAGACTCGAGGAATTGAGAGAAAGACGAAAGGAGAATGCAAGAATCTTTAAGGAAAATGCCATTTTTGTGCTTACAAATGGAGAAAGACTAACCTCAACTCGACGTCATCAGAGTTGTCAATGGCGCCCTTCGGCGCGGGGTCCCAAGTCGCCAAGCGGGAGATCACGAACACGGCACGAGCCAGAAAACGAGCGAAGCTATCATCAAGTCGTTAAATTTGCCTATCCTCAACGGTCTATCTATATCGGCCGTGATGCAATTGTGTGTGTATATCCCAAGAAGAACCCATCTCTTTTCAACCCATTAAACCGAACGCCCGCCCGGCGTTCACCTGTCCTCCTCGTCCTCGGCGACCCAGTAGGCCTCCACCTCGGCGATGCACGTCCGCGCCGGGATGGTGACGGCGATGGGGAAGCCGCCGTAGTCCGGGTCGTCGTTGGGCATGATGAGGAACTCGCCGCTCCGCGTCTCGTCGCCGTTGAACACGCGCAGCGTCCGCAGCTCGCCCTTCTCGTCCACCTCCTTCTCCGCCGCGGCCAGGATGCCCGTGAAGGTGGCCTCCTTCCGGACGCTCTTGAAGCTGACGTTGAAGCCGCGGCCGACGGCGAGGAACTTGGCGTTGCCGAGGTGGATGATCAGACCGCCGCCGGGGCCGGGCTTGCCGAAGACGAAGGCGCGCTCGATGATGACCTCGATGTCGCCGAAGACCTTGGTCCACTTCTCGCCCTTGCCCGCCGGGTCCGCCTCCTCGTCGAAGAAGAAGCCCATGCGGTCCTCGGGCGCGGCGGCGAGGAGCCAGGGGGTGACCTGCGAGAGCAGCTTGTACTCGCGGCCGACGGTCTCGGCGCCGGTGTCAATGCCGAAGGGGCTGGCGCCGAGGGCGCCGTAGGTGCCGTATGAGAGCCACACGCGGCGGGCGCCGTTCTCGTCACGGCGCTGCTCGGGGATGAAGAGCGGGTTGCCCTGGGCTGTGTAGTTGCGGCAGACGTCCTCGTAGGTGTGGAAGTACAGGTCGGGGGCGAGGAAGTCGAGGGCGCGGCGCTCGGTGAAGAGGGTTTTGTGGCGCCAGATGTCGAGGACGTGGGGGCAAGGGCCGCCGGAGGGGTAGACGCCCGGCACGGCGCCGCCGCCGACGACGACGGGGACGCCGCGGAGGTCGAGCTGGGACGGGTCATCGAAGTTGAGCCACGTGTTGGTGTAGAGGGGGATGTCGTACTCGGCCTTGCCGGCGGCGGCGACGCGACCGACGTAGGAGGAGATGTGGTAGGCCATGAAAGCCTCGTCGGCGGCGTGGCCTTCGCCGAAGAGAGAGGTCCACGAGTGGGCGCCCGAGGCCGGCGGCACGGCGAAGCGCTCGAGGAACTTGGGGTGGAGGTCCTTCTCGCCGGCGCTGGCGAGGTGGCGGAGCAGCGGCTCGGGGACGGGCTCGTTGAAGGCCTTGTTGGCGCGGTGGGAGCGGTCGCGGGAATCGCCGAGCAGGCCCGTCTCGTTCTCGACCTGGACCATCAGGACGGTGTTGTGCTCGCGGTCGACCTCGCCGAGGTGGCGCATGAGGGCAGCGAAGGCGCGGGAGTCGGCGGCGCAGGCCTCGTCGCAGAGCGGGGTGACCATCTCGACGGTGCGCTTGACGCCGCCCTTCTCGAGGACCTGGCAGCGGGGGAAGCGCTTGACGTCGCGCTTGACCCAGTGGGGGGCGTAGGTCGAGATACCGTTCTTGTAGGTGCCAAACCAGAGGAGGACGAGGTGCATGTTGTGCTCGCGGGCGCCGGCCAGCACGGCGTCGAGCTCAGAGAAGTTGAACTGGCCCTCGACCGGCTCGATGTCCTCCCAGGTAACGCTGCCGAGCAGCGTGTTGATGTGGTTGCGCTTCATCTCGGGGTAGACCTCGCTCATGAAGCGGGCGGAGCTGAGGGAGGAATTGTGCAGCTCGCCGGCGAGCATGAGGAAGGGCTTGCCCTTGACGATGAGCTGCGTGTTGCCATTGCTCGACCGGTGAAGGTGAGGGGGCTTCTGGGCGTCGAGGGCCGTCATTGTGTGTGATGTGATGGCTGAAGAAACGGGAAGAGAACGAAGGATGAGGATGAGGAGGTCAGGACAGCTGGACGAACGAAACAAACTGCGTAACTCGTTCGCTGGCAAGCTTGAAATACCAGCAGCAGCTTCGAGCGAACATTGTGCCGAGGAGTTTACTCTTGATCGGCGCCGCAAGAGTTATGGACCTTGGGAGCTCTCACCCCGCCTCGGCTCCGCTCTCTCGGGCTTTGGCTCCGGCCACCTACCACTGGAACGAGATCCGTCATGCTGCTACGTAGCACGACTCTCCGCGTGGTAACGCGACATAAATCCGGTCCGGATGAGATGGGCGGGGTGGAAACAAGAAACCCACAAGAAGGCCTGGCCGCGGGAACGTGGCTGCAGATCACCTGATGGTGTGGTGTGGAGGGTTCGGACTTTCTTCGCTTCAGTCTAGAGATGCATATGGTGGATCCGGTTCCCGAGATCAATTATCCAGATAGACAAGTACCGCGGCCTTGGCTCTGAGATGGAATTGTCTGACTTCTTTGCTCATCTCCCTTGGCCCGCCGAAGTTCTCTTAAAGGCCAGATGATTGCAAGTCATTAGTCTGCTTGGGCAGAGTTGCGAACTGACTTCGGAAATACTTCGCATCTAAATATATTACAGCAGTCGTTTGCATCAAGAGCCCAAACCGTAGTATGGGCAACACTTTCATTAATAATAAAAGTCAGATTTTGCCCGCAAAACTAAATATTCACTCTTCATATTGTAGCTTTTTGTAATACTACCATATGCTACTCTACTACTATAAAAAACAACGCAGCCATTTAAAAACCGTATTTTGTGTTTTTAATTTACTATTGAGAAAATAAGATTTTAAATATACTAATCCTTACTAAAATTAATTTAATACTTCCATTCTTTAACTTTAATAATGGTTTTATTATTAAAACTACTAATTATAGTTAATAAATAATTAAATATAACATTACTAATATAACTTTATTATGTTGTAATAATATAAAAAAGATTTATAAAAGTAGTTAAAAGATAGAGATTTAAGACTATACTAAGCTACTGCTTATTAGCATTATAATGACCTAATATTAAATAAAATAGAAAATTTTTTTATTTAAGTAATTAATTAATATTAGTTTATTAATAATTAATGTAGTATTTAAAAATAAGTTAAACTAATAAAAAAATATATTATAGTTATTTAATAAAATAAAAAAAATAAGTAGTTTATTATATATATATATATAAATAAATAATAATTTTATTAATAAATTATATAAATAAAATATTGAAAGGCAGAGGTGTAAGTAGATAGGTAACAAAAGTCTTTTTCATACTTATAAAAAATTAGTAAAGAAACGTACTAGTAAACAGTTCCCACGTTAGCAATTAACTCTGGCAAATATTTTGTATCTTTTTACATTTAGGGATATTAATATAATAGCTTTATAGTATACTGTCTAAATATTTACTAATAATATAGAAGGTTTTTTACTTTTATTTAGTAATATTATAAATAATACCTTTTAATAATATATATTTAGATTGTTTATAAAAAGCTATATACACCTTAAATACTTTTACCATACTTACTTAACTTTAACTTATCAGTATGATTTTAAAACTAAAAAGTATATTAAAAAACTTTATATATACAATACTAGCACAATAATAAGCTATAATGGACAGAGTTTAATCACACTAGTGTATAGAGAGAGACAATAGTAAATTATTAGTTACTTACTAGAGCATTTATTAATTTTAATAGTAATACAAAAAGAAGACAATAAATATAATACAAGGCTAGTAGTAGATAGATATATTATAGCATGAACGGTTAAAGCTGTTACTAAGTTAAAAGGTTACTATAGTTAAGTAAGTAAAAAAAAAAAGAAATAAATAAAGTAACAAGTTAAAGCTATTATTAAGTAAGTTATATGTTTATTATAATAAGTATAAAAGATAAATAAAATAAATACTATAAGAAATTTAATATAACCCTTATTACCTAATCCCTAATTATATACTAATATCCTTTATTAATTTCCTTAATACTTAACTTTATATTATTTTAAAGTATATAAAATTAGTAAAGAAGTTAAAAACTACTAATATTTATTATACAATTTAGTTTTAACGATAATTATACTAGGTTATAGTAGTAACTGTTAATAATTATATTTAAGGTAATATTTAACTTTTATTGTATAAATTAGTAATAAATTGATTTTAATTAAAGCTATAGTAGTTAAAAAGGAAAGAGATTTTAGATAAATAAAGTTTAGTGTGAAGTGAAAACATTATAAGAGACTATTCAAGTACCAACTAGTTAGTAATTAATTAAATAAGAAACATTTTACCATTTATATAATTCCTTTTAGCCCTATAACTACTTTATAACCTCATAATCCTTAGTTTTGTTTTTGCAAAAATTTATGAAGAACATAGTTATTACTTGTGATACTTATAGTTATGCCTCAGGTGGGTTAGTACCAGAAATCTTTACTAAGAGGAAGCTTAAGTTACTGTATACTAGTAATATAAAAGTTAATAGTCAAAACTACTCAAGCTACTTAATTAAAAGGCTTAATAATCCCTAAGTTTATAGATGTCAAATTTCAACAGAAGTAAAACCTATTATTAATAAAAAACTTTAATATTTAATTAATAATAGTAATATTTAAAGTAATAATTACTTATTAAACCAGTAATAAAAGCCCTTTTAATATATAAAGACCAATATAAAATTATATAGTTTAAGTGGTATTTAGAAATAGTTATTAATATTATAATACTTACTTAGTATAGTAGTAAACTAAATAATATGTTATTAACCTAACCATATTTATTTAAAGAAAACGAAAATATTAAAATAATAAATAAATATATTTATTACTATATATATATAAAAAGGTTTATTTAGGGCTATAAATATATATATATATAAAAGTTAACTCTAATATATTTCGTAGTAATAGTTACGTTATAAAGTAAAGTTAGTAGGTACCATAAAGTTTATAATAGTATTAATAATATTTATCAATTAATTAAAATAATAGGTAAGTATGTTGAAAAATTAATTTAAACAACTATTTAAATACCCTTACTCTATAGTATTTATTTATTTTAAACTTTTTTAACTATAGTGTTTTTATGTTTTTTTATTATAACTATAAGGTCTATAGGTAGAGTACTAAGTAAGATACTAACTTTACCCTTAAAAAGGGCCTTTTTTTATTACTTAAAATTAAAAATCTTTAACTTATAGTATATTTTATTAGAGGTAATTTAATATTAAGTATATAAATAATTTCTACTTTTAGTAGTGTTTTTATATATTATTAGCTTAAAGTACTATTAATAGTATAGTAGTTATAAAAACTTATTTCTAGTAATATTCTTTACTTTTTTAATAGTAGTAACTATTTTACTAACGTGCTTTTTTTATTTAATTTAGTAAGAAAGTTAACTACTATAGGCTTTAGTAGGTAAAGTAATTAACGTAGTATTATAGGTAGCTTATGTTTCTATAGTAGTAGGGATATAGAGCTAAAAAACGAGTGTCGCTTTAATTATAGTCTTACTATACTTACTAGCCTTAAGGATTTGTTTAGTTAGTATATACTATAATAAGTATAGCTAAGTATTAGTAGCTATAGTATTATACTCTTTTTAATATATTAGGTAAATAGGTTTAGTACTTTTTTTTTATTATTTAATTTAAAAAGTAATATATAACTTAGTAGCTTTAAGTATAACTCTAAGTTAATTATAGATTTATTTTTTAATATTAATAATAGTATTTTTTTACTTTTTAGGTATAAAGAATTTAATAGTATTATACTATATTTTTTATAACTTAATTATATAAGGAAGTTTAAGTAAAAAGGGTATACTATTAAAGGTTAGCCTATATAAAATATAAATAGGGATCTTTATAAGTATAAATAGACTTTAATCCTTAATAAAAACGTTATTATTAAAGGGTACTTTAATTTTTAAGTAGTATAGGGTATAGGTATAGCTTTATTTAAAGAGAGGCTTTTATTACTATTAAGAGGGTATATTTTACTTATTATTAAAAAAGGAATCCTATTATTACTAAAAAGAGGGGGAATTTTATTAGTTTTAAAAGGGAGTAGCTAAAGTATTTAGTTATTTTTAAAATAAAGTCTTATTTTTAGTACTATTATTATTACCTAAATTAATTTTAATATTATTTTTTAGTAGGATTTAATAGCTTTTTTAGTAGTATAGTTATAGCTACTTACTTCTTTATAACTAACTACTTCTTTAACTTAACTACTAATACCTAATGTTTACTAGGTTTTACTTATAATAGTTTAGAATTAGTTAAAGTATTTTTTAACTTAGTTATTTACTACTTTACTACTGGTATTTAAATAATTATAATCTACCTACTTATTAACTCTTAAAATACAATTTAAGGCTTTTTACTAAGAGTATCTTTGTATTATCTACGGGTACGGGTATAAGTAGCTAGAAGAGCTAGTAATAAGTTATTAACTAGATTAATTAATACCTAGTACTTCTAAAGAGGTATTATAAAATAAATTAACTATAATAAATAATAAGAATAATAAATAGTAAGTAAAAATATTTAGTATACTAAAGTATTAATTCTAAAGTAAAGTTAAACTTTATTATACTACTAAAATTATTATTAAAATAAGTAATAGAGCGGGCCCCTATAGTTAACTAATAGAAGTATAAGCTTTATACCTACTAAGAAAAAAAAACGTATAATTTAATAGTCTAAAGGCCTTTATATAGGGTTAATTACCCCGTTAGTAATGAAATTCGTGGTGTTCTATATAGTATTATGAAAAAAACGCATATCTAATGTGTAGTAAGTAGTGCCCCACTTTGGGTTTTGGAAGCTGCCGATGCAAACGACTGTACGTCCAGGGGTCGGGTTGAGGCTTTGACTCTCCCTCTCCTCATAACCCACATCTAAAAAAGTCTCCGCTGGTGGATGCGTGGAGACGCGCACACTGGAGCTGAGAGGCCCTTGCCAGCGTTGCACTTTTCGGGAATACCATGGACGTTTTGTTTCCCCTTTCTTGCAGTTGCGGGAGGTTCTTCGTCATCAGCCGCACCAGTTACCTGGTTGGGATGAAATTCGTATGGTTCGTATTTTTTATTCGCTTTTACTTTTACGTATTTTGTTTGTTCAAGCCCCTCACTGCCTGCTGCTCTCCGGGCTCTCGATCCCGGAAAGTCCCGGCCAGCAGTCTATATCGTCCAGTTTCCGCAACAGCCTCTCCAACTTCACCCGAGCACTCTCACTCACGAGGGTCTCAGGCCCGCCGACCCCGCCGTCGATGCGCATTTGCTCCATGTACGCAGCGCCGCAGTCGCGCAGCTTCGGGATGAGGCTGTTGCCGTTCTGCTCGAGGACGTGCTGGGGCATGTGGTACAGAATCTCGAGCAGGTCGTCGACGATGCGCTGGTGCTCTGCAGCCCGCGTCTCGACGGTTGTGCCGGCGGACGATCCGAACTTCTGCAGAAGATTAGACCTGATGTTGAGGCTCGTGATGAAGAGGTTGGCGATCTGCGTGTCGTGGCCCTCCGTCACGTGGCCCGGCCGCGAGAGACCGCCGCGCCAGCGGAGCTCCGGCGGGAAGCTGTCGATGACGGCCTGGACCCGGTCGAGGTGGTGCCGGAGGGCGCCCTCCGGCCCGCCGTAGAGGCTGACCGGTGCCGTCTGCGCCTCGTGCCAGACGAGAAAGAGGTCACTTAGGTGGTTGAGTCCGGGGACATACGACGCCGTGTCGCCGTGCCAAGGGGCCAGCTCCGCTGCCGAGAGCTGCGGGCCCGTTTCGAGCTGCGAGTCCGTCAGGGGTAGCGGCCGCAGGTGGGCGCGGTTCTCCTGGTGGGAGACTATGCTCACGGACAGCCTTCCGAAGATGTCTGCGCTGCTGTACGGGGGTGAGCAGGTTCACTACAAACAGAACGACGTGGAAAAGGGGTTATAGACTCACCAGTACGCCGCAAAGATCAGCCAAAAGAGGCGCTTCAGAAGCTGCTGCTCGGACATATCGAGGTCGGCCATGCGGTAGTAGGCGAGGTACCGTGCGCCGGCGGCGGCCTCGGACAAGGCGTGGAACGAGCCCATATCACCGAGGCTGTCCTCGTTCATGGAGCTGGCCGAGGTGCCGATGTTGTACATGGCGATGCACCAGTCGAGCGAGTAGGCAGGCCGGCGGAGTCCGTGGTCGAGCAGGTGGTGCTCCTCGACGAAGTCGATGCAGCGCTCGACGGTGAGAGAGCCGTAGTCGGCGCGGCGTAGGGTGGCGACGGTGGCGGCGCAGACGGTGACGACGAGGGCGGCGAAGGTCCGGTCAGTCCCGGCCTCGCCGCTCTCGAGCCGGTGCATGAAGCGCCGGCGATGCAGGACGGGGGCTAGCGAGTGGACCTTCTCGAACCAGTCATGCAGAATGCGCCGGATGAGGTCTTCCGGTGCGAAGAGGGCGAGCCAGTTGCCGTGCTGGCCCGTCTTCGGGCTGGGTGCGCCGACGAGGGCGCGCAGGTCCGGGACCGAGGAGGCCCCGCCCCCGCCCCCGCCCGTTGCTCTTGGTGCTGGTACTGATGCTGGTGCTGCTACTGTTGTTCTTGGTGACACTGATGATGTTGCTGCTGTGACGGCAGCTAAGGCGGCGGCGGATGAAACGTGGGAATGTGAGCGTGGCGTGTTGTGAGTATGAGCTGATGATGGGGTAGGCGACGTCTGGTAGGCGAGACCGAGGTCAGGCGACGTGACGTCTGATGCCGAGGGGATTCTATGGTGTGTAGAGCCGGATATACTTCCCGGTCTTTGCTGCTGTGGTTCTTGGTGTTGTTGTTGATGGACCTGATGTTGCTGCTGTTGCTGCTGTTGCTGTTGCTGTTGTTGAGCCCGTTGGGCATGTCTGCGAGGAAACTCCCACTGGTCAGTAAGTGACTTTGGGGTGAACAGGTGGGTGTGATGCAACTCTCGAATAAAGTGAAGAAAGGGGCAGGGAGGGGGAGGGGGAGACGGAACTTGTTCGGAGGACCTCTCCTCCGCCGAGGCCGGTCATGCGTGCATTGTATGTCGAGGAACGCACAACCTTGGCACCGGATTTCCCCCGGGCTGTAGAGACACTGCCGATCTGTCAGCCGAGTGTATATGGTTTATAGCAAAGAAGAGCCTCTTTTCGTGATAAGAAGAAACATCGTATCGCAAGGTTATGAAGCTCAAGCCAAAACGAGAAGAAGTCCTCACCCGGACTTTGCGGGACCGGCATGCGTCGCAGGCGTTCTGGTTCCGGATAATCTTGCTGGCCCTCGGCCTCCCGTTTGCCGGGGACGCCGGAGATGTTGACGAGAGTGGAGAATGTGACCCATTTCCGTCCGGTGGTGGTGGTGGTGGTGGTGGTGGTGGTGGTGGCGGTGGTTGTACAACTTGGTCGATCTCCATGGTCTGACAGACACTCACAGATACTCGAAGAGACCACGAAACTCAACTTCAATCCCGAACCACGGGCTCCGGGCCAAATCAGACCGGATGAGGACGATCAGCCAACTAGCTGCAGTTGTGAGGCTGGGATGACAGCCGACCGACAGCTTGGGAAGCAGCCCAATGTGGCGGACGAAGAGCCGTTCCCTCGGCCAACGTGGGGGCTATTCGCTATTGGCCGCCGCTGTGGGAGGTCGCGATGGATCCAGTTGTCAAAACGTGGTCGGCATGGGTCTATAGGCTTTCTTCCTCGGTTTTGGTTCCGGTCGATCGTTCTGGTTGGTTTGGCGTGAATGTATGGGGCATCCGCTTCAATAATGGGTAAGGGAAGCGCGAGAGAAAGTGCGGAGAGACAGGTGCAGACAGAGAGATTGAGGCGAAACATCCGAGGAGAATTGTCGGTAGATGGGCGGGCGGGCAGTTTTCAAAACTTGGCGCCGTATATACATCGGAATAACTCATCCTCTGCAGACTAGACTGTCTTCGTCTCTGGCCCGTGAAGAAAGACGAAACCAACGGCAACGAATAAGAGCCTCTCGGCAAGCTAGCAGGGGAGAGTCCCCGCACTGGCCGGGGTGTTGCAAGTTCGAGTCATGGTCGAGACTCTTCTGAAGCTGGAACGGTACAACAAACTCTATCGCTGTTGCTTTGACTCTATTCCCAGTTGCAATAGTGCGCCATGTCACTCACTCGATCTTCTTTCCCCAGATGTTGCTTGTTGTTCCGCCTCGCTGGGTTACAGTGACCGGATGTCTGGTGCCTGACTAGCCAATCGACTGCGGCTATGTACGCTTCCCAAGTTCCCATTCCTTCCAACTCGGAAAGTATCCGTAACCTCAGGTCAAGTCAGTCGTCAGTCAGGTAAGGAACGAGAGCTTTCCCCGGGAAGCTACCTGGTGTGGAGTCTAACATTGGACCTTTCCTTCTCTTCCCGTCCCCTCCTTTCCCTCTCTCACCTTCAGATGTTTCCACCCCCACGGGGCATATCGTCTGTACTCGCTCCAATGACGTTCTAGTCTCGTGATCTTCCCTGGAGGAACCCACCCGCTAGGCGACGCCCTCGTTCGAACCTCTTCCCTGGTTGCCATTGGACCTGTGGCCTGTTTAGCTCGGTCGATTCCTGCGCAGCCATCGGTCTTTGGACATACTCGGATTTGCTCGGGTGGGCTGTTCATTACAAGCAAGGGGAACGGGGTAGATGCGTCCAATCTGGTAAGGAACGAGATCAAGACAACAGATACCCAGTGCCGAACCCCGGAAGCCGGCATGCTACTATAAGTACACTCGCGCATCTCGACTCCCCACGACAGTGGAAAGGGTCTCAACCCCATCACGACTTCGAGGTCTCTCTCTCTCTACCCTCGCTTTGTACAGTCTGTTCCGTGTTCGCACAACACGCTCGCCGCCATGGAGTTGAAGCAGTCGGAGAGCCACGGCGCCGACCACGTCGATGTCATCAACGATCCGCACCTCCAGGCACCCGAAGGGTCGCCCCTCCCGTGGTACAAGCAGCCCGAGCTGAGGAAACTCTACTTCATGATGGTTTTCTTGTTCCTGGGATCCACGACACTGGGATACGACGGAAGCTTGTTGAACGGGCTTCAGACGATGCAATCATGGCAAGGCTGTGAGTAACTAATCTCCCTGCATGTACCGTGCCCGTCTTTCTCTCACAGCGAAGCTCTTCTACCCTTGAGTTGTCGCACCTTACCCAGCTTACCCAAGTCATACCCGGGAGCTCCTGTACTGACTACCAGTGGTTTAGACTTTGATCACCCATCGGGCAGCCGTCTGGGAATCTTTGGCGCCATGCCCGGCTTCGGCGGTCTTTTCGTCCTCCTCTTCGCTCCGTATATCGCCGACGGCCTCGGCCGAAAGACCGGAACCGCCATAGGATGTGTCATGGTCGTCCTCGGAGCGCTCCTGCAGTCCTTCCCGAAACAGGGATCGGGAAGAGACGCCATGTACCTCATCGGACGCTTTATCATGGGAGCCGGAAGCAATATCAGCAACGGAACATGCCCACTGTAAGTCTAAAAACCTGGCCCTGAAGTCTTCTCTCTCCTAACATCCCTTTTTAGTCTCATCACGGAAGTTGCCCACCCCCGTCATCGTGGAAAAGTGACCACTTTGTACAACACTCTTTGGTGTATGTGAGACTCCCTCCGAGATATAATAGCACAGACCTGACCTTGGGGTAGACCTCGGCAGTATCATTGCCGCATGGACGTGCTTCGGAACCCTCACAAAGCAGTCCGGTGACCTCCAGTGGCGCCTGCCGACGGGCCTTCAGTGCATGATGCCTGGTATCCAGCTCATCGCGATTTGGTTCCTGCCCGAGAGCCCGAGATGGCTCATCAGCAAGGGCAAGGCGGAGCAGGCGCGGCAGGTGCTGATCAAGTACCACGGCAACGGCGACGAGAACGACGAGTTTGCCCAATGGGAGTACGCCGAGATCTCGAGCACGCTGAAGCTCGAGAAGGAGGCCGCGTCTAGCAGCGGCTGGATGGAGCTTGTTCGCACCCCCGGCAATCGCAAGCGATGTGCGCTCATCATCGCCACGGCCATCTTCAGCCAGTGCAGCGGCAACGGGTTGGTTTCGTACTACCTCGCTGTGATCCTCGGCACAATCGGCATCAAGGAGTGAGTCTCACACCAGCGGGGAAACTTTCCCCAAAAGCCAATTTCAGTGGGCGTGACTAACAAAACCTCACTTACAGCTCGATCACCCAGGCCTATATCAACGGAGGCCTGACCATCTGGTGCTGGCTCGTCTCCCTCACGGCCGCATTCTTCGTCGACCGTATCGGACGCCGCGTGCTTTTCCTCTTCGCCGGCGTCGGTATGCTTCTGTCCTTCTCCGTCTGGACCGCCTGCAGCGCCGTTTACGCCCAGACCGAATCTTCGAGCGCCGGTATCGCCGTTGTGGCCATGATCTTCGTCTTCTACGGCGTCGCGGGAGCCGCCTGGCCGGGTCTGACCGTCTCCTACACCGTCGAGATCCTGCCGTACAACATCCGTGCCAAGGGTCTCACCCTCTGCTTCTGCTTCACGGCGCTGAGCGGTGTGTTCAACCAGTGGGTCAACCCGCTTGGTCTTGAGGAACTGGCGTGGAAGTTCTACTTCGTCTACATTGCGATGTGAGTACCCTCCTTAGAAAGATTCAAAAGCGAACATAAATTGACGAGTGGTGTGATAGCTTGGTCATCGAGGTCTTGGTCATCTACTTCTTCTTCGTCGAGACCAGAGGCCCCACGCTCGAGGAGATTGCCATGCTTTTTGACGGAAAGGACTCTGCGGCTGGAGTTGCACGAGTCGAGGCTCAGGCACAGGCTGAAAAGGCTGAGAAGAGAGAGTCAGCATAGGTCATCAATAGGGCTTGATTTTGCAAGCTGCTGCTCGCGGGGAGTTAGGGAGTCAGGCATAAGTAGGGTTAGCAGAAGAGCTGGCAATCCAAGCTTTGGATAAATGATACCAATAGGATTGAATACGAATGAGTGAAAGAAAAAGTCCCCTACTATCGATCGCACTTGACTTGAACTCTTGATTCAAGTAGATCAGTCCCATCTTCGGTAGGCAAAGACCCCAATACACCTTCACCGGCATCCAAATTGTTAGCGCAGTAGGGATCCACTGTTACCAGAGTCGATCAAAAACTTAGAGGGTAGTAACAGTAGTCCCCTGTCACACTAACCTTTGAAATACCTGTGGATGTTCAAAAGTCAGGCTTTCTTCTGAACTCAACTCTAGATAACTGCAATCTCAGCCACAAACAACTACTTGATAGAGAGTACTGTAGTAGTATATCTTTGGTGTACGACCATGATATACCTCAATTCACAAAGTCACCCTTGAACTCGAGACACTTGAGCTTCAAAAAGTTAGTGTCGGTATCGGTCTGGTAGGCTTATCCAAATCGATTCATTGGACTTTTGTAGGAGTCTGTTGCCAATCAATGCGATTTGGATGAGCTGAAGCGTACAGAATGGGAGGCTGAGGATGACGGCGAGGTGTTCAAGTTCTTCAAGGAAATCACATGCAGCTCAGACAGACTGAAGCATCCATTTCAATTCCAAGCAGCGAGCTACCATCTAGTACACCTCTACAAACCCGACCCAGACACTAGGGAAATCCCAAACCAAGCCCATTTCGCACATGTTTCTGGCGCAGGAAAAACACCCGCTTGCCAGAGAGAGAAGACTGGGCGAAACCGCTTAGCAGACGGGGATGTTGATGACCTGGCCGACCTGGAGGAGGAGAGGGTCGACACCCTCGTTGGCGGCGAGGAGGGCGTTGACGTCGAGGCCGAGTCTGCCGGCGACGATGAAGAAGGTGTCGCCAGAGACGATGGTGTAGGTGGCCGGGCCGCCCTCGACGCAGGTCTTGTCGCCGTCCTCAGCCAGGCAGGAGGTGTTGTCGGGGTTGCAGATGTGGGTGGGGACCTTGAGGACCTGGCCAAGGTCGATGAGGTTGGGGTTGGCGAGGTTGTTGAGCTTGGCGATGTCGCAGATGCCGGAGCTCAGCTTCTGGGAGATGATGGTGAGGGTGTCACCGGAGACGACGGTGTAGTCGACGACGGGGCCCTGGGAGCAGGTCGCCTCGGGGGCCGAGGTGCTGGTGGGGGTCGCGTTCTGCTTTTGAAGATGTTAGCAACGAAGACGAGGTCGAGCTTTGGATTGCCAGAGTTGAAGGAAGATCATCCCAGGCCCATCGGCCGATTCGGGGAGGGCGAGTGATGGCATGGCTAGGGGGGAAGCAAATACTGAGTCGGAAACTTACGGGAAGAGCGGCGACGAGGCCGGCAGCGGCGAGGAGGGTGGTGAAGATGTAAGAGGTCTGCATTTTGGCTGATTTGGGTGAATCAAAAAAAGACTGAATAGAGATTGATAGCGAGTGAATGGAGGTAGGTTGAAACGATGGTGGTTGTACTGTTTAGCGAAAGACTGGATCGAAGAGCTGGATGCTGATGATGATTCCAAAAGTCTTCTGATGCCGACGATCTCTCCTCTACTTATACGCAACTCGAGAGTCCCTGAAGGGGGGAAACCAACAGTGTAGACTAACATCCTAGATCCCGTGAGCAAACCACGCTACCCGAGCTTCCCCGTGGATGAGTTGTCGGTTGTGGAGCTAAAGGGGGATGTGGGATCCAAGGGGGGGCTGTGCCAGGTGAGTGTGAAGTCGTCGAAGCCGTATCGAGGAGTCATGGGAGACTTCGTGTCCCGGAGAACTGCAACAGCTGCACTGCAATACCACGCAGCGCACGCGAACCGCGGGACGCAAACCACCCGAGCCACGGGGCTGGGATCTCGGCAGACTCGGGCATGATCATGTTCCCAGCAAGCCAAGTGTCGCAAACTCTATATTCTGGGGATCGAAGCCACCTTTTTGACTCGTGCGCACCTGTCAGTCTGGGGCAACCCTTGTAAGTCTGACCTGAACTGTTGGGAACGTGGGACGACGTTTCTAGAAGTTCAATCTATTCTCACGCAAAAATACCCCCCTTCGACCAAAAACAGCCCTTTGTTACGTGGCAGTCCCTTGGCTTTCTCAATTTGGGGCCTCCGAACGCCACGATGCCAAGACTGTTGACGTTTACCAGGAGGGCCAGAGTTGAGACTAGAGAGTTGAAGAGTCAAACAAACTGGCTTTTAGCCGTCGATACTTTGACAGTTTGCGCTAAGCGGTAGCTGAGATCGGAACCTTCTAAGCGATAGAGCAGGACAAGAGGAGTTGATTGCTTGGGTCTCGACTCTGACTTGTCAACAACAATATCACGGATGTTTATAGCCGGGGGGCAATCAAACTAAGTTTGAGCCTCATCAACAGACGCTCCACTGCGTCGTCCGAACTCACAATGGCCTCCCACGAATCTGGCGCGGGCTAAGCCGACTCATCATCAAATTGTTCAAGCAGGCGAATGATCAATGCCCGATCGAGGTTGAGATCTATTGATTTCCAATTAGTCTGGATTTCTTCGTGTTTGGCGCCTTTCGCGGCGAGAGGGAACTTCATGAACCCGTGTACAAGGGGGAAGCTTCCCCACCGGCAATTGACGGCCTTCCGGGGTCTTCCCAGCCCGGACGCGGACTTGTGAAGCATCTCCGCGTGGGGTTGAGAACGAAAAGAGACTGGAATATCCACCCCCTTCAAGCCACTCTTGTCAGTGCGTGCCCGGAGCTTCCGAACGAGCGTGATTGCTAGAGCGTCTCATACTATATCCAAGGGGTTATATGAAGTAGAGTTTTTCTTATGTTCTTTTACAAAGTCTCATACTGAAAAGAGTGCCCCGAGGCGGTGCTCGCCGTGGCCGGGACCTCCATTGACAGAAACGGGGAATTCAGCCGAAAATGCGACCTCATCGTGCTACCCTGGAGAGAAAATGATTGCAGAGAGCGGGCGGACGCAGACCGACGGAAAAGAGAGCGGAGCTAGTTTCCGACTTCTGCGGCCTGACCCTGCGTCGTTTGCTCTAGAAATTGATCTTGCTCCTTTTCCCCAGGCATCTTGTTGCCCTTCCGGGTCTGGCAGGGTAATTTTCGATGACTGCCAAAGGAAGCCTTCGCGTAGTCCGGGTCTATTTTCAGCACGCATCGCGCTTTCGACGGACGTTGATGGTCTCGCCAAGCTTCACCCGCATACCTCCCGCAGCGGGAGATCCCCTGAAATGGATCGAATGTCCACATGAATTAATGAGTCTTCTTTTGCTCACTGTGATGCAGTTCGGGAAGTCCTTGGTATACTGTGGAGAGTGAAAGGAGGAAAGACTCCTGTGTTTGCTTGACCGCGCGGTCATACAGAATGAAGTGCATAATGTTAAGGAGGACTCCGGCGGGTATAACGTCCAAACTGAGAAGTCAGCCTCCGGGCAAGGTTTCCAAACTTCATGGGCTTCTCAGACGCCTAGATCCTAGGCGAACTCCGAGCTGACTTGAAGTCTTGTTGTGGACTCCATGGTACAGGGACAGATCATGGCAAGACGGACAGCGGCGGACAATGGAGAGGACAATAGCAACAGACGACTGTACTCAACGTTTGCAAGATGATCGCAAAGATCGCGTTACAAGGTTTTGATTCGACGTTGAAGGCTGACTCACTTGACTGGGCGGACAGGGAAACAAAGTTCAGAGTATTTTGACTTGTCACCTGACCGAGTTATCGGCACCAAAAGCCGAAGCAATTTCCGATCTCGTCCGTTGTCAACAAACGCCGGAACTTTATTCTGTCCGCCTTGGCGACCTCTTCCGGGTTCGCTGCGGACTTAAAGGACTTCTCCGAATGTCTGAATGCGGTCGAGATGGGTCCGAGTGGCATTCCGAAGAAGTTGACGTGACTATATATATCAGAGCCACGATACTTCCTTACATCAGTGCTGGAAGAATGCAGAATACCTTGGGCCCCTTTCCAATTGATCGTGGGCATAAGTTGTTTTCCAATTTGTTCTCAATGGCATACCATGTGAACTTTCTCTAAGTTTTGTATGGGCGCGAATCATATTCTTCCTGACAGAACAGTTTTGTTTTAGCCCTATGCCCGCCTTACTCTTCTTTCTTGTCCTCATCACTTCGGTGCCAGCGACGAGAACAGCCGATCCTGTTGACTCCAATAATACCCGGTTTTCACGGAAGTTTCTCCGCACGAAGCTGGAGAGTTTTCCCCATTTCCCCATTGCCACTCGTTGCAACTGTTCCCCGCCTCCACCTTTAGCCGCCCCAGATCAACCACGATTCGATGTTGCGCGCCAATCAGAGCTCAAGCCCAAACCAGGTTCGGGAGTTGAAAAGGCAGTCATTTGTGCGCAAGTGACGAGACTTGGCAATGCGTAAGTCGAT
This sequence comes from Colletotrichum brevisporum, assembly GCA_030770045.1. NCBI lineage: Eukaryota > Fungi > Ascomycota > Sordariomycetes > Glomerellales > Glomerellaceae > Colletotrichum > Colletotrichum brevisporum. Next base: position 7,045,141 of record JAUGSI010000001.1, on the reverse strand, counting down.
GAGGGGAATATGGAGATCCGGAGATATCCGGGCTGCTTTTGCGGGAGGCTGGAAACGGGAGGGAGCATCGAGAATTTAGTATAAATCCCAGTTACTCTCAGTGACGAGAATTAGAGCTCCTTCTCATGTGGTTTAATTGAAGAGGCTTGAGAACTATCAAAATAAAGTTCCAACTGCCGTCAATCCTCCTGGCGGCCACGGGCGTCGTGGCCCAGGCCACATTCAACAACCCTGTTCTGTGGGAAGATCTCGCCGACCTCGAAGTCATCCGCGTCAACGACACGTACTACTACACCGCGTCGACCATGCACTACTCCCCCGGCGCTCCTGTACTCAAATCGTACAATCTGGTCGACTGGGAGTTCATTGGCCATTCGGTCCCCGAGCTTACCTTTGGCGACAAGTACTACCTCAATGGAAGCGGCAAGGCTTATGTCGGCGGTATCTGGGCCAGTTCAATGCAATACCGCGAGAGCAATGGCTTGTTTTACTGGTATGGGTGCATTGAGGAGGGAAAGACTTACATCTTCACGGCCACGGATCCGGCTGGCGAATGGACCGCGCAACCACCCATCAACGAGTGCTATTACGACTTGGGCATCTTGGTAGACAACGACGACACCATGTACATCGCCTACGGCAGATACAACATCAGTATTGTCCAGCTCTCTCCTGATGGCTTGCAACCCGTTCGACATGAAGTGAGACAAACTCTCCAGACAATCGATGTGGAGTGCTAACGAGTTTCAGACGATTTGGGTTGATCCGGTCCGATATCTTGAGGGAGCAAGGTTTTACCACATCAACGACAGCTACTACATCTGGCTGACAAAGCCGGCCGATGGACAGCACGTCTTGAAGGCTGACAACCCCTGGGGCCCTTACACCAACCGCACAGTCTTGGATAGGATGACCTCGCCTGTTCCCAACTCGGGAACGCCTCACCAAGGCGGAATCGTCGACACGCCTGAAGGCGACTGGTGGTACATGTCCTTCCTCGACGCGTACCCGAGCGGTCGCATCCCGTCCCTTGCGCCTCTTACCTGGGACGAGGAGGGCTGGCCTCACATTGTGACTGACGAAGCCGGCGGCTGGGGCAAGTCCTACCCGATTCCGGTGTCGACCGATAAGACTGTCAAGCCGGCCGGGGAATACACGGACAGCTTCGAGGGAGCCAAGCTGGGAGCCGAGTGGGAGTGGAACCACAACCCTGACAACACCGCCTGGGAGCTCGCCACTGGTGGCCTGACCCTGCACACCGCGACCGTTACCGACGAACTCTATGCGGCCCGCAACACCCTGTCTCACCGGATCCTCGGGCCGAAGAGCAGTGGGACGTTCCGCCTCAACCTCGGGAGCATGGCCGACGGAGACGTTGCCGGGGTGTCTATACTCCGCGACGAGTCGGCTTACATCGGTTTCCAGGAGGAGGGCAAGACTCTCAAGCTGGTGGCGGTGCACGACATCTTGGCCCCCGAGAGCGCCGGATGGCAGACGACTTCCAACGGCACCGTCGTGGCTACTGCCGACAGTTCTGTCATTGACCTTGCAACTCTCGCCGACGGCACGGCGGATATCTGGCTGCGCGTCACGGCGGACGTCACGCCTACCTTCGGAGTCGTGGCGAACAATCCCGCTCAGCTATCGTACAGCACAGACGGAGAGACCTTCAGCCAGTTGGGCCCCGACTATGCCCTGCACAACAGGTGGCAGTTCTTCATGGCTTTCAGGTTCGCCGTGTTCAACTACGCCACGAAGAATTTGGGTGGCTCAGTGCTCGTAAAGGAGTTCAGCTTGAAGCTAGCGTGATGTTGAGTTGACAGGATAGCTCAAGAGAAAAAGAGAACATAGAACACAGAGGTTCACTTGATTCAATCTTGAGTGTCCGGGGAGTTTGGCTCAGGGCAACATATCTAGGTGCGCAAGAAGGAAAATCAAAATCATGCAACAATCTGTTCATCAAACGCAATCCGCCATCGATTGGAACCAACTACAATAAATACAATTGAATTTGAATTCTTTCCATTCCCAACGTCAAAAGGAGCGTCTGATACCGGCAAAAAATGTGGCTGCATCTCGACTCTTGTTGTGTTTCCAATCACACATCTCTGTTCAACCGTCTGTCTCACTTGGGACAGCTTGGAGGAGGGACTTCTGTATCCCGGAACGTCATGGAGGCATCGAGCCAAAGGCACAGGCAGGTGGAAAGTGAAAGGTCGGTGAAAACAACGCAACTGTCAGGGTTTGTTGAACGGCTCCAAAAATCGGGTAATATCCACATGCATACATGTGTCTCTTACTGGTTCGATGGCTATCGTCAGGATCTCAGCGCTGGCCATAAGACAAGGATGAGGATCCTCTAAGGAACGGCTTATGTGAGAATGCAATGCATCGTCTCTTCGACGAATTACAATGACTGCAGAATATCAGAAAATGGCAGGCGGCGGAACGCTTTCTGCAGCGTCACACAACCCCACCGATCCGCAGACCTTGCGGGGTAATGTCTGCTGCATAAGGAACAAAGCCTCCTCTTCATGATAAGCATAAGAGGCTTGAGATCGCTCATCTTTCGAAAATTCCTCGAGCCAAGCATTCAACATTCAGTAATTATCAGATCTGAAGCCAAACTGTGCCCGTCAAGATGGCAGCCGCTCTGGATATCACGGTACGAAGTTACATCACAGGCGCGCCTATATGTCGTAACAAGTCTGACACTCTATAGTCCTACCCCGGTAACATTATCGGCGGGAAGTTCGAATCAACATCAGAGACTCGTCACTCAGTTAACCCCGCGACGGAAGAAGCTCTCTATGAAGTTCCTGTCGCTACCAAAGACCAGCTGGATGCCGCCGTGCAGCATGCGCGCGAGGCCTTCAAGACATGGAGCAAGACCACCCACGACGAGAGATCCAAAATTCTTCTCTCCTACGCCGATGCCATCGAAGAGAACCGCGGATCACTCGAGAAGCTGCAAACCATGGAGCAAGGAAAGCCCATCGGCCTTTCCAACATGGAGGTTACCATGACTATCACCTGGCTTCGGGCGTTTGCGACAATGGAGATCAAGGACGAAATCATCGAGGACACGGATGAGCGAACGATCTACTCCACGTACCCTCCCCTGGGTGTTTGTGGTGCCATCGTGCCATGGAACTGGCCCATTCTGTTGGGGTTGGGAAAGGTTGGACCTGCGTTGATGACGGGAAACTGCATCATCATGAAGCCTTCGCCGTTTACGCCGTACTGCGACCTCAAGCTGGGTGAGATCGCCATGTCCATCTTCCCTCCCGGAGTGTTCCAAGTTCTCAGCGGCGATGACAACCTTGGACCGTGGATGACAGCACACCCTGGCATCGACATGATTGCTTTCACGGGCTCAATTCAGACGGGCAAGAGAGTTGCCGAGAGCTGCTCAAAGACTCTCAAGAGATGCCTTCTGGAGCTGGGTGGCAACGACGCGTGCATTGTTTGCGAGGATGTTGACATCATGAAGTGCCTGCCAAAGATTGCAACCCTCGCTTTCTTGAACTCGGGTCAGATCTGCATGCTTGTCAAGCGTATCTACGTGCATGAGAAGATCTACGACGAGTTCAGAGATGCATTCGTCGAGTTCACCAAGAACAACATCAAAACTGGAGGAGGGTTTGAGTCTGATATTGTTGTCGGCCCTGTCCAGAACAAGATGCAGTAAGCACACGATATTCCAGCACAGTTGCGAGCGACCATACTGACCCCTTGGGCTTCTTTCTCAGATTTGAGCTCGTCAAGAAAATGTACGCAGACATTGACAAGAGCGGCTGGAAGGTTGCTCTGGAGGGCGGCGCGCGGGAAGGCAACGGGTACTTCATCACGCCCGCCGTCATCGACAACCCGCCCGAGGACTCTCGGATCGTGAAGGAGGAGCCGTTTGGACCCATCGTGCCGCTGCTCAAGTGGTCCTCTGAGGAAGAGGTGCTCGATCGCGCCAATGCCCTCGAGACAGGCCTCGGCGCGTCGGTGTGGAGCAAGGACTTAGTGCGCGCAGAGCGCATGGGACGTTGCTTGAGTGCTGGAAGTGTTTGGATCAACTCGCACTTTGACGTCGCACCGAACGTTCCCTTCGGAGGTCACAAAGAGAGCGGCCTTGGCATGGAGTGGGGTGTCGAGGGATTCAAGCAATACACCAACACGAGGAGTCTCTGGGTGTGGAAGAAGGTGTTCGAGTAGAGGCGGACTGACGTTCAGAGCGTCCCCTTTTCTGGGGGCACAGAAGGATTCCGCAAAGCAACAAAGCGTAGTATTCATTATGTAAGGCCAATCTGCTTGGGACTCGGGAGCGACAACCGTAAAGCTTCACACTGCTCAAACCAGCTCTTTTCCGATCTTGTCGAACTCATGGCGCCACTCCGTCACCTTATCCACCTTCTTGAACGGGTCGAAGTTCATCGCCTCACTGTCAACATAGACGCTATCCCCAAGCGTCAAGACACCGCGACCGACAAATTCGCCCAGATCAAAGCTGGCGAAATTGGAACTCTCGTCCTTCCGGTTCTTGTCTTCCCACACCCCCACTTTGAAAGTGGCCCCGGGGCGGAAGAAGAAGTTGGACCCTCGGGCCGAACCGCTTTTCGTCTCGCTGTTGACCACCTTGGCGTACTTGTGCACCTCTTTCGACGTGTCCGCGCGGTGTCGCTGGGCGCAGAGTTCGTCGTCGTCGTGGCCATTGCTGCGTTCAGGAGGAGGCACGCCGTTGCCATGTCCCGGGGGGTTGCTATCCCAACCGTGATTGCCGTAACCCCCTTGACTGCCATAGCCTCCGCGGTTGGCATGACCCATTTGGCTTCCATAGCCCCCGCGATTGCCATAACCCATGTGGCTTCCATAGCCCCCGCGGTTGCCATAGCCCATGTAGTTGCCATAGCCCATGTGGCTGCCGCTCTCCCGTTGGTTTCCGTGCTCCCGGTGGTTGTCATGCTCCTGGTGACTCCCTTTGTTCTGGTTCCCGCCGTTCTCCCGCTGATTGTCACTTGCGCCATTCTTGCCACTCTTCTCCCCATGATTGCCGTTCGATGAGACCTTGGAGCTGGTTTCGCGCCGATAATCGTCATGGCCTATGATGGCGCCATTCTTGCTACCGATCTCGCTGTTCGAAGGGAAGGGTTGCATGGGATTCTCACGAACGTCCTCGAGAAGCACGACCAAATCCTTCTTCCAAACGCCGTCGTCCACATCGTTGTAGAATTCAACGGTGCAACCACTGGCCGAAAGCTGCGTGTTTGGAGCTCGCACAATGACGTGGTCAATGTTGGCTTCTCCGGCTGCGACGATTTGTTAGCTGCGCGTTACGCAAGTCGTGAGTCGACGAGTACTTACCATTGCCGTAAAGATAGAACGGCATGAATGTCTCCGGGTACTTGTCGAGTCTCCATTTCGAATTCAGAGGCCGACTCACAACCGTGCCCGTCAAGTCGACCTCGATGTCTTGAAGAACGATACCACTGCAAGCTTCATCAGTCTCCATCCCATCTCTCTTAACATCATTGAGGGAGACGTACGACTCCTTCGTCATGATCTGTCCCTTGAATGTTCCCCGATTCTCGACAACGTCCTTGAGCATAATCTTGCGTTGGGTCACCAGCAGCAGGGGCTCTGTTGGGTTCGCCTTCTTCATGCGATCGTACACGATCTTGGACTCTTCGTCGAAGGTCGCGCCAACAATGAGCTGTTGGCGATGGTTGGCGACGTGGAACATTGGTAGGTGGATCAAGTAGAGTTCGTCCGTACCCTGAATGAGAAAGTTGTGGAACTCCGGGGTCAGCGTGTTGCGCTTCCTGACGACCTTGCCGATACTGTTAGCAATGAAGGATCCAAGTAATAAGACCGGCAACGTACCTCCGTTTCTATCTCAACCCTCTCACGGAAAGTCTCAACAAGTCTATCGAGAAAGTTGCGATCTGTCGAGAATGGAGACATCACAACGTTTCGAAGGACCATCAGGTCCTGCGTGCTTTGCTCCAATCCAAGTCGCGTGACAAAATGCTTCTTGCACTTGCCGTACAACTCGTCAGAAAACTCGGTCGACGTGAGATACAAAGGAATTTTGGTGGGGTCGTCAGTAGGGCTGTCGACCGAGAAGGCCTCGATGACCCTCTGCATGAGGTAGTTGGCCTCCTCGATATCGTCGTTCAGCCGGCCATCTTCATATCGGAAGTTCAGTGAAAAGGCGTTGATGTTGAGATCCGACCCCAACTCTCGTAAGAGCTTCATGACCTTTTCATCGTCTGGACGCTTCGAGTCCTCCTCCATAATCTCGGCGTTGGTCTTGTTGATGATATCGTTGCGAATCCGTCGCTTCTCCGCTTCGATCTTCTCCTCGGAAGGGTTCTCGCCACGCTCAGAAGGCAGCATGTTAAGTGGCACACAGACGAAAGGAGTGTCTGCATCCGACACGACCGCCCAATGTGACGCCAGCTTTCCGAGGGTCAGCATTGAATCAGCTAAGTTGAAACACAAGTACAACTTACGCGGCTGCAGGTCCATGTAGCCTCTCCTAGAAGAGCCCCATAGCCATCCTGATTAAGACCTACAGTCTTGTTGGACAGCCACGTTGACACGGCTGAAGCTCCAGGCTTGCTACGGGGGAAGTCGCCCGATCAGTATGGCCTCAATAAAGACTTTCTCTTTCCAGAGAACATACCTTCCCTCTACACCATAGATGCCGATACTGGTCACAGAGCCGCGAGAGAGATAAGGACTCGTCCAAGTCACCAGATGACGCATTCGACCGTCTCGATAACAAAGACCGCCGGCTGGGTAGGGAATGTAACCCGCCTTGTGGGGATCAACGGTGATGGAGTCAGCGAAGCGCATGGCGTAGAGGTCCTCCTGGGTCTCGGCCCGCAAGCTGGCATCGGGCACAAAACCATCGGCTTCGCCCATCTCAGTGGGTAGGTTGACCACGTCTCCAGGGCGGTAGTCTTTGGGAAGCATCGATGCAAAGTAGCCTCCCCAGGCTGCGTCGGCATGGACCAAGAATGAAAGACCTCTGGCTTGGAACTGCTTTCGGAGGGCCAGGATGCCACTGAGACGATCCACAGAACCCTCTTAAAGATGGACGTCAGATTAAAGTCATGTGAAGAACCAGTCACATTGTTCACGTACCTTCCGTCGAACCAATAATTCCCACGACTGCGAGAACGGCCTGCTCGTCTTCGAGACTCTTCTCCAGACGATTCTTCAACTCGTCAAGATCAACACGTGCCTCGAGATCGACGGGAATGCCGATGACGTTGTCGGATCCGAGGCCGGCGATGGCTAAGACAGTTGTTTAGCATCGGGCATTAGAGCAGGGCTTGGAAGGTCTCACCGGCTCCTTTTGGCCAGGAGTAGTGTCGCGTGGTTGCCAGCATGTACTGACAAGGCTTTTCAAGGTTGAACTCCCTCTCCAGGACATCTTTACCGGTGGACTGTATTGTGAACTTGTTCATGACTTCGGAGAGGAAAGCATTGGAAATGCCATGCTCCTGGTACAGCCGGTCCGGGATGTCAAGGATGTCAGACGGCTTGAGATTGAGGAGCTCCCACTGTGACAAGGAGACGAAGAGCTTGCGTTCGCCCACGCAGTTCTCGACGTGGAACGAATTCGCCAGGAAATCAAGTGGCTGACCCTCTTCGAAGGCCTTTCGAAGCGACAGAGGGTAGAACTTGAGGTTTCGAGCTTGAAACAGATCAGCGGACGGGTTTCCAGAAATCGAATACTCGGGATATTTGATTTTCTTAGCACATACCGACCCTGGATCAAATTGTCAGTGGATAGAACGAGCTGAACGATATCTGAAGACTCACCAGATGGACTCGAGATTGGCGACTGTTCCGTCACAAGTGACGTGGCCCCACCCAGTTGGGCCTTGGTCATCCTCCTCGATTTTGTACCCGAAGAGCTCGCACAGTTGCTCTCCAACCTCGATCTCCGCCACAGTACTTATCGGGCTTGCTTCGAGGGCCACGTTGTTCGGGTTGTAAAGCATCGTCATGAAATACCCAAGCAGTGACGGCATGGTCAGGTCAGTGCACCTAGGGCAAGCAGTCAGTGGCGTGCTCAACCGAACGGATAATTTGGCAGGGATCCTTACATGTGAGCCTGGTAGCGAGAGGACCAAAACGGGATGCTGGAACGACCCATGATGTTAGAAGCTTTCTGAACGGCATTCTTCATCTTGTCCATGGAGTTGCGGAAAGCAGGGCTCTGCTGGGTCTTCTCGTCGATGAATTTCTACGTCGAGCCAGTCAGATGAAGTCAGGTCTGTCTTTCACCAAATAGAAACAGGTATGAAGTGATACGTACGCCATCTTCCTCGAAGTAGTTCTCACGGGCCTTCTTGAGTTCCTCCAGAATGATGTCAATGTTCTCCTTGAAGTACGGTAGATTCTCGGCCTGGGGACCAATGAAGTACGAGGAGATGATCTGGTGGGACTCATCCTCGTAGGTGGATGATGTGCTCTTGGTTGCCATGATGATTTCAAGAAGTAGATCAAGATGAGTGACGATTGCGTTGATTATTGCCACGGGATAGAGACGCGGCCCCCTTTTTCAAGTTTGCCAGAACCAGTCCTTCCTTCCGAGTCATATGTGCAGGCTTCAAGCTCACCGGTCCGAAGATCAAACCCCGCTCAACGGCTGGGCAGCTGAATGATCGTGAGACGATGTTCCGCAAACCCCGCTCTTCGTACTCTCTCAGTTGTGAATCATACACTCCTGCACTGAGGAGGCTGCATGCAGCAAGTGGGTTGACTATGGGAATCGCGAAGATGGCATTGCCTGCCGTTGAACGACTATCGATGCAGCCGCATCGATGACGGGGAGGTGCAGCGGCTACACCCGGGCGGTTACACCCGAGATGTGAAATCAGTCACCGATGCGGGGAAGCCTTGTTGACTCGGATCAACGCGATGTTGATCAATCCCAGCCCCCTGAGACATGCTTTTGCGGGTAGTTCTGTTAGATCTTGGCGTAGAGCATTACGACGAGGGCGCGTCTAGAAGTGCCCACACTGCGGAAAGTGTTCCAAGGGAGGTGAAAGATGACCAATCTAGATTCGTGGTGATCATATCGGGGGGGGGGGGGGGGGGGGGGGGGTTGATGCCGCTCAATTGCAATGATATCAGTAGCTATGGAAGTCTGAACTTCATCCAGCCAGTAAAGTAAAGATGCCAAGAATGAGATACCCCAGTCCGTAACGGAATGTCGTAGAATGGGGCGGGGTAGTCGCCCTGCCGCGGTGGCACCGCAGAACGTTCATGATGTCTGTTCCTTCAATTCCTCTTCCAGGGGCGGGGTTGGTGAGACGTCTCATTTCTCCCACTTGTGAAAGTATCAGGTCAACAGAAGAGCGAGCGGTAATTGGAAACATCAGTTCAGAGATTATGTGAAGGAATTCAAGTCTCTGAGAAACACTAACTGACCCCACTGGCCGCATGTTTTTGCATTAAGACATGCCTCGGAAATGGTATCCGAGCCTCGGTTTCTGGTTGGTTGTGGGTAGTTGGCATGGCTTGAATTGGGGCTACCTGAGTGTTTCCTGACTGTATTCTCCTGGTCATCTCAAAGGCCAGCCCTGGTGTCATCCGTTACGTATACGATGAACAGGTGTGTGCCCCCACGCTGTCTTCGATAGTTAGCCACAACTAGGTAACCGTACACCAACTTGCATGGCCGTTCTATTATGGTACTGAATGATCTCTGGACCCTCAAGGTCTCCTGGACCATGCGTCAACGCCGAGCCCGGCGCTTGCAGGTTCGCTGAGCGGAGGGACGCACGTTAGCTCCCGTCGTATTCGCGTTGGTGCATGAACCATCTTTGTTTTTGGATACCGGTCAAGATTGTCGGCAAGGACCCAAGCTGGCTCGGCTGCCTGCGCTTCTGTTGATGGCGTTTTGAATGCAAGACCGCGGTGGCTTCATGGTTCCCATTCGCTTGTCGGGTCATGCAAGACGATCGATTCGTAGAGAAATGACAGATCTGCCCCGGCAACCCCGCAACATGCTGTGTCATCGGTGCTATGCGAAGCCCTCCCAGTTTGATGTATATCGTATGATATTTGGCAACGCATGCAGTGCTAGCGATTCATGGGTGACACTACTTGATTGGGCGGGAAATACGAGCCCAACAGTCACTGATCTCAGCAGAATGTGCATGCAGCCAACATCAATCCTGCTTTCCTTGCAGATTCATACTATTAGGTGTGTTCTTTCTCGAAGCCGTGTATAGATAATACCAACAAACGGCGAAGACGAGATATTCTGGCTCAGTCTGGACTCGGAACAAAAGAAAAGAGGGAGGTGGGAGATACAAGGACAAAGAGAACGGAGGGAAGCAGCAACCAAAATCTTAGAACACGATACGCTCGTCCCACTGAGGCTTGCCCTTTTCTACGAGGGCGTCAACGAATCCTCTACCCCTCGAGACCTCAGCCAGCCGGCGAGAAATATTGTCTTCCTCCGTGATCACATATTCCGGAATGACGACATCCCCCTTCTTCCACTCGTAGAAAGTCGTAGTCTGGCTGTGCTTCGTCTCGACCTTCTTCGATCTCAAGAAGTTGGCAAGAGACTTGGGGCGGTACGTGGGATGGTTGGCAATACGGTAGTGGACGGCGGGGTGGACCATCTCGTTGGTCTGGCCGCAGTCGTTCCCGGCATTGTCCTTCTTGAACTCTCCCGGCGTTCTGGTCTTGGAGAGCATTGGGACGGCGGCCATAAGCGGCCCCATGGTGTCGACGATAGGACCCGTGGCCCAGGCGTCGTCCTGGTCCTGGACATCGGTCTTGGTGACGATCTTGTAGATTCCGGTGTAGTCCAGGCCCCACCAGACGTACTGCATCGCCCAGTTTACCCCGAATTTCGTCTCGTGGCGAGCGTTGTGGATGAGCTTCTTGCGCGCGACAATCTCGCGGTCGGCCAGGGTCGACAAGGTAGCCTTGCCTTCACTGTTGACTTTCCCATCGTCGAGCTGGATGTGGTACTTGATCTGATCACACATCCAGGTGAAGGAGATAAGGGATAGTTCTAGGCCAATCAGTCAGCGTGCTGTGCCTCTCGTGGCTGAAGCTGCGAATAGCAGCCCGTGAAAACTCACGCTCAAAATCGAAGCCAACCCCATAGAGAATTCCGGGATTGCCGCCTCCGATGTTGATGTGACCACCAGGGAACCAGACCTGCTTCAGCTGCGGCATGGTCGGTTCGCCCCCAGGCCTATTCAGTTGCTCATGCATCTCGTTATCAATCATGGCCTTCCATGCTCGTGAGAGCTCCCTTTCATGATCATTTGCCGCCGTCGCGGACTTGGGTCTGACTTTGAGGAGGCGCCGAACATCGTTTGCCAGATCATCTCGCGACTCGCTGTGGCACCCAGGGCACTGTTCACCCTTCAGAGGAAGGCGCCACAGGGTAGGAGTGAACGGAGCGCGATGCTCATCGAGTGCCATGGCATGGTAGGCGTGGTTGATGTCTTGAGAGAGCGAACGGTTAGCAATGATCACAAGACGGCAGTTGTTCAGGTTCGAATGAACTCACATCGGCTCAGCGAAGGGTTGTGGAATCCAACGTCGTCAACGCCCAGGAATGGTGCCATACGGGCGACTTGGTTGACCAAGCCTTCCAAGCCTGGTACACCCAAAGCGCCGACGGTGTCGAAAACTCCAACGGCCTCGATGACCCTAGTGAATTCAGGGGGCAGGTTGTGTGGGACCTGGAGCCAGTGGTCGTCGACGTCTTCGGTGTTCAGCAGGTTTTCGAAGCCCTTCTCGCGGATGCCGGTGATCCACTGTCGGTACTCCTTGGACTGGCGGAAGTTGAAGCTGTCGTTGTGCGCGTGCTTGCGGTACAGAGCGTAGAGGTCCGGGAAGTCGTCCATCTCCTTCGGCTGGATGATGCCGATGTCGTTGATAAGGCCTGCCACGGAGCGCGCAGTGTACGCGCCTCGAGAGAAGCCGAAGCAGAAGATCTCGTCGTGCGGCGCGTAGTTCATCACCACGAAGTTGTAGGCCTCGATGACGGAGGCCTTGAGGCCGTCGCCGAAAGTGGCCTGGCGCCCTCGCTCGACGATGTTCACGCCTCCGCCGGTGCCGACGCCTGCGCTGTAGAAGACGACCTGCTCGCAGCTGTGATTGTCCTTGTCCCTCCCGGTCAGGGCGATGGATCGGGCCAGTCGGGTGACATTTGACGGGATGTTCTTGCGGCCTGTGACGGACGACTGCCAAGTGCCGTCACAACAAATGATAATTCTCTTGGGACGGGCTGTCACAGGTTTGGCGTTATACGTATAGTGATCGTCATCCTGAACGGTATCTTTCACAAGATCTTCAACAACCGCTGCACAGTGTCAGTTCGAGATTCGAGCATCAGGGTTCGACAGGCTGCATCTACGTAACAGCGACATTGCTAAGTCGAGACACATGCCGATGACTACCTGTAGCTTGTAGAGGGCATACTTACGTCGCTTGGAGTTACACATGCCCATGGTTTCGTGGTCAACTTGCAGCTCGTCCACGCTGAACTTGAGTTCCCTTGGGTCATACTGCGGCGACACCTGAGTGAAGGAGCGCCAGAGCAACGACGAGTTTGTGCTCGCCGGCGCCATGCGCTGTGGCGGTCCCATGATTGTCGGTCTCATTGTTTGAGTAGGAAAGTCGATGCCGCAGCTTATCACAAGTGGGGAGCTCTCAGCTGGCCAGATGACTTCTCTTGACGATAGCAACATCGTGGGTTGTCCGGGGATATTTGAGCAAGCAGCGAGGCCCTCTTCTGGGGTAAATACTGCCTAAACCGACCATTTGAGGTGTCTCACACAAGCGTTCTAGCCCAGTTATCAATGAGTGGTGTTGGCACGTTGCGGCTGAGACCACAGCGAAGCCCTACATATGGTCGCTGTGTGGACTCTGACCTCGAATTGCGGAGAAATCCCAATGTTGGAACGCGGTCATTTCATGGGACACTGGTAAACACTCAGCCCAGCGTTGTGGAGGTAGCTGAAGTTCTCTACATGTGAGGACTGAAGAATGGAAGGTCATTGACTCGGCGATGGCCGAAAACATCCATGGTCGAGGAATGGATGAGAACCCGTGGGTTTTGCTGCACGTGGCTAGCTGATCTTCCGACAAGATATTTACTTAGTACAAGATAGGTGAACGGTCGTTCTGATCTTCCCTGGGCTAACCCTCTCCTGCTTTAATGCACTGCTGCCGATGATTTAGACTTCGCACTCAAGCATGCAGCGTGTAATTGCACCTCCAGAAAGGATAATTCAGTAGAAAGGGCCGATATGTCTTGAGAAACGCTCGTCAATGTTTCGAGGGCTACCATTAGGATCAATAGTGTTGCAATAAGTAAACAACCCAGCGTATGTAGGTTGGGGCCAGCTCAATGAACCCTTGATCTGTGCAATCGTGATATTATGTATGCATTATTGGTACAGTTAGACCTATCACCACCCATCCAATCTTCTAGACCTTCTATGAACCCGTTATCCTGGCAATTCTGCGATAGGGGTTGGCGGCCATCTGCCCCTTGCAGACTTGGGACTCGGGGTCCTTCCGAAATGGCTGTGAGAGATATTCTCCTGTGTCTTGAAACCGTACGCGTCTGCGAGTCCCGTCGTGGAACTCCGTGGCGTGCCGTCGAGCTCCGTTCTCACGGACCAGGGCCGCGCCGCCGTCGGCTCCAGCTCCGAGATCGCCGGAGTCGCAGGCGTCGGGAAGCCGTTTCCGTAGCCGCTCCCGCCCTCCGCCTTGGTGCTTTCCAACTCCAGCGGCTGTTGTCTCTGTAGCCTTCGGCGTGCGAAGAAAAGGAAGACCAGAACTCCCAGCAGGACGGCGCAGCCCGCTCCGATACCCACGCCGATGCCTATCTTCTTGCTCGATGCCAGCTCTCCTTGCTCATCTCCCACGGCGAGACTCGTACTTGTTGGAGACGAGGTGGGTGTCGTTCCGGTGGTCACCTGCGAGGTGGTGGCGATTGCCGAGGGCATGAATGTAGCAGTCGTTGTTGCGTCGACTGGCGTAGGCAAGGGGACGTAGCCAGGCTGCCAGATCACGCTGCCCCCGAGGGCTGTAGGCAGCTGTACGACGTTCTTGAGGATTGAAGAGTCGGTGAATGCGACGGTTCGCGAAGTCTGAGGGCACCAGCAGGCATCTGCTGAGGTAAGGGTCGTCGGTTTCGCTGACTGCTCGCAAGCAACCCACTGCTCGGACGTGCCGTTGCAGTAGACCAGTCCAGTCCACGGATGATCTAACGGAAAGAAGAGGAACTGTCAGCAATCAGGCCGCCTCAAGGGGCGTCGATGTTTTTGCCCACCGTCTAATGCGCCCTTGTCAGGGCAGCTGGGGTGTTGGTATTCCGGGTCCGAGCAGCCCGCGAGGTAGGTGATTCCATAGCGGCCGTTGTAGCAAGCTTTGCTCGATAGACACATGTCGCCGCCTTGGCAGCAGGTCTTGTCCCCGAGCTCAGCATTGCCGCAGGGAAACCATTCTTCCGCCGCCTGTTTGCCGGGACCGAAATAGCACGTGCCGTTGGAGATGAAGGGGTTGAGGACGCTCATCGCTAATGCGCTCTCTCATCGGGAGAGCGTTCTCATCGAAGCTTCGTTTCTCGATAGGACCTCACGAGATGCTTTTCTCTTGGATAGTAGGTCGATGACGATGCGTCGAACGCAACGAAGGTGGAATCCAAGCAAGGAGGCTGGGAGAGAGGGCGGTGGATGGGGGCGGGAATGGGAAAGCGGGAGGTGATGGTAAATGTGTAATCCCTTGCAACAACGTGACGCCGAGCGCGGACCATGTCATGTCTGAGGTCGTTGGTAGGAGAGGGGAACATCGCCAAGTCGGTCGGTCAAGAGCAGGTTGGCACCCGCTTCCGATCCCGAGGGGCGGATTATCTTCTGCGTCAGGCCTAGACAAGTAACTGATCCACGTCGTTTCCCTCTTCTGCCCTTGTGATGGAGATACCGTCTTGTTGCGAGCACCCAAATACGAGCTTGGCGAGGACTAATCACCGTCCTAGCTCCGTGTACTATTTCTACATTCCGCAAAGTGGCATTTTCTGGAATTCGTCCAGTGATGTCAGCGTGCTGTTTTCGACGCGGTTGATGAACATAGAAATCACCTGATGGCTCTTCAGTGATACGTCCCCAGCGGCGGTGATTCTTGCTTCGTTGAATGAAACGGCCCGTTTTGTTTGCTGCACGCGGGTACCCGTCGCGGTGGACGCCTCTGCGCCTCCTCTTGTGCGATCGTTCCCCGCCCCAACAACCTTTTTGTTTGCCTGCTCTGGCTCGCTTTACATGATGAAGATTGGCCCGTGTCGGATTTTAAGCGATACCAATCGGCGTGTTCGTGGTAAGACATGTCTTGCGGCTTTCGCGGTTCATAGGTGAGGACGGCAGCCCGCCACGCCATTTTGACAGGCCCGACACCAGCGAGACATCTTGCAACAGTAGTGGCATCATAATAATGAGGGAGGCTGCGGGAGGGATAGTTCGTCATTGAAGCTGTACGTGTTATTATTCCCATGCATTTGACGACTCTGGGTTTCTGTCGCAGAGGGCAGGATGCCGCTTAATACCATGGTGTCATCCGAACGGAGCGGTCCCGGCAAGACAAGTGGGCCCCAAACCCGATCGAGCGGGGCCGGGCTCGGACCTTCCGAGAGCCAAGGGCAGTCAACAAAAAGTCATCGGCGAACGCGTAAAATCTTCCTCGTAAATAGCATTGTTCATTACTCAAGTGGTATCGTGAATTATAGTCTTTCCCGCCATATTCCGCCTGTCCTTCATTCACCAGTGTCATTACCATGCCGTCTGTGCCATCAAATCGTTTAGTTGAATCCCTCGGGCCAGAACTCCTCCAGCCACTCGTAGGGCTCCTCGGGCTCGTAGACGTCGAGGACCTCGCCGTCGTACTCCGTGATGGCATCCCTGGTCTCGTTGTAGAGGGCGTACTTCTCGTCGGGGCCGGTTCCCACGGTGTACGGCACGGTCTGGACGTTGTTGGCAATCTCCTTGTCGACGCCTCGGTCCATGTCCTTGATCTGCGCGTTCTTGATTCGGATCTCGTCGCCGTAGTTGGGGTTGATCTGTCACCAGACTGTTAGTTCGTGTATAGTGACGGGATACTCGAGGAGAAGGTAGCGAACATACGATTCCAAGTCTGATTCCGTTGACGGCAACGATGTTCTGGATAGTCGCGTTCCTCTTGGCCTGGTTGAGGCAGTTTCCGCAGCTCTGGTAGAAGGTCTTCGCCAGAATTGTAAGCACACTGAGAAGTAATCACTCGAGGGCCTGGGCATGACTTACTCCGAAGTTTTCGGCGTAGAAGCCGGTGATGTTGTACTTGCCACCCAGGGAGTTGTCCTGGAAGATCTGTAGCCATGTCAGCACGCGATTCACTTGCTTTTATCCCTGAACCGTTGTCTCCAGGATCTTCGGAAAAAGGGCTGGCCTACCTTGTCCGTGGCATTCAGAGCACCACCACCGATGACACGGAGCTGGGTGTTGAGGCCCTTAGATGTAAGAGCGTCCTCGCAGACGTCCTCCCACCAGACTGTTGTCGCATTGTCAGCATACTGAATACGAGGAAGGCAGCGGTATCCGTACCGTTCTCAACCCAGGCATCGCCCAAGGCATGAATACCCTCAGCCTGGTTCTTGCCGATGATGACGTTGCGGATGGTAGATCCCGGAAGCAGGTTGAAGACGGCATCGGCGTCGGTGCCCTCTGATCACGAGCAAGGTGGTAAGCTTTGGTATTTCAAGTCGGGTCTGGCGCGTTGGTAGCTTACCGGCCTGCTCGTTGCAGCTGCCCTCGACGCGCTCGTAGCGCTTCATGCCTCCGTCAAAGACCTGGCCAGGCTGGATGTACATGGCCTGCTCGAGGACGACGGTCTCCTTGGCGACGGGGAACTTGGTCACCGGGAAGCGGAAGCGAGGAGGAGGGCGCTCTCCCAGGTCGCCCTGGGTGCTGTCCGCGGCTCCTCCCGGGCCATCTCCGGTCTGGCGCCGTTCAATGGCAACAGATTGAGCAAGGACAGGCAGGAGGGAGAGGAGGGAAGCAGTGGTGACCTTCATGTTTGCTGTTGTTGGCGGTTGACTGGAGGCAGATACTGGTCTGACAGGCTGATGTAGGACGGTTCAACGAAAAGGTCCGTACTCAATTGACGATCTATACACACTACGGGTGTTCTTCTCTCTCCTAGGATCATCGCGGGAGCATTGCTGCTTATATAGCCGCAGCTGCTATAGCTCTGCTGTCATGGCCATCGAGCTCATGAAGCTCTCGAAGCTATGTCACTCGTTGATTACGTAGCTAACATAGCTCCGATAGCGTCGAATATTGTCCAAGCTTGCAGGACACACACGGGAAGTAGAGCAGAAGCTGGGAAACATGCAACGGAGAATTGAGTTTGGGAATTTCCGTGAATCACGAACCGCGGATGGTCGTGCACGTCTCTTGGCGAATGCTTGGCACCACAGCCAGAATCCCCCACCATCCCCCGGCCGATGTGTAGAAGCTCATCCCGACCCAGCGGCGCGACCCCGGACCCGCGCACCCTCCCACCGCCTTTGCGGGGAGGAGAGAGGTGGGAATTTCCCCGGATGTGGTGCGCTTGGCCAACTGAGATGCCTGGACCTTTCATTGTGGTGGCTGGTGATCTTGCGGGGTAGAGGCTGGACTGACGTCGTTTGGAAATACCGGGGTGCCAGTTGGGCGGCGATCCAGCGATGGCTGACGAGCTTTCATTTATCGTTGCCCGGCTACGGCTATGATGGGACAGGCTTAGAGTCGAAAAGAAATAGTATGACGCATTCCCCTGGATGTTCGACGATGCTCCTTCACTAGCTTCAGGGGTCACAAAAGCTACCACACGCGAGGATCTTCCCCCAATGCTTGTGCGAAGTGTAATTCCTTCATGAAAGATCTGATCAACGCCAGAGATGTTCTCGCTCTGTGCAAATGCGGAGTCCATAAGAGCCTTCCATCGAAAAGACCGACTACGGAGTTCTGCCCAGTCCTTCTCTCCCAGCTTCCATGCAAGCCAGAAGGCGGGGGTCCCCTCCAACGTGGCGTCGTGATGGGATTTGCATGCTTGCCAAGTACCAACAGGCCGTGCATGCATTCGTTCAAGCGGCACAGCCGCAAGGTCTGGGTCGCTTCGTCCAGATGCCACCACTAGAGAAGAGAGCAGGATGCTTGGCAGTCTGCGGCTTGGCCACCATTAGCACTAGCCCATCAGTCTCCGCGAAGATTTTGCGCGAAATGGTTTTCGTCGTCTGCTTTTCTCCAGTACTTGCTGACCACGCCATAACTGTCGGCAGTACAAGAATGACCACCGGCCGTTGTTGATGAAATTCCTCCAATGAAGAGCATTGAATACCCTGGCCGAGCTGGCTTGGTGGAATCCAGGTGAAGCTTGGCCCACATGGAACGGTAGAGTCGATGGACCATGATAGAGACCGAAATGCTCGCGTTTTGATATCGTGAGCTCTTTCTCGGTGCTGCTCTAACTTTCGTATCAGCGATGATGTACATGTCCGCCTGTTCTTCTTGGACTGTTTATTGAAGCATGTGTGCATTGCTGAGAGATAATACGCATCTAATGCGCATATAAGCTCCTTGACTGCTGTTTGGTGTGATATCGAAGTTTTCGTAGATAAATTCATCTCAGTCTCGCCAGACACAGCTAGAGTGCCCCAGAAAACTTCGAAAAACATCAACATTGGAGGTGGATGCTGCCAAGACTGTGCGATGTTACTCATGGACTCGCGTGGCAGTGTAGTGGTTCCGACTGTTTGGGATCGTCAGGGACGCAGCTGTGAGATCCGAGACAGACTCGCATGAACGCACCCTTCCCTGTTGAGAGTCGAATCGTCTTTCATGCGAGATTCTCCAATCGTTCACGCCGCTGACGCGGGCCTCCTGGCGAACTGCTCCGGGTCTTCCACTGTGTATGCAGGTTACATCGTTCCATCTTTCGCCGAAAGGCTTCCTGGTACCTCGTGATGATGTGATTCAGAAGAGTCAACACGTGTATCTCTTGCGACAGTGGAAGATTATTCCAACGGGGGCTTATGGTTGAGTGACGAAACGGTCAGGTAGAGCAAATCCTTCATGACATCAGAAGGGCAGGAAGCTATGAGAGCTGGCAGTCACGAGATTTCCTGTTATAAGGTAGCACCATGGCGCTGGAGTTACTAGTTCATTATAAGACCTCCACAGGCGGCGTTGTGCCCAGCTTCGGTGCTCGGTTCTTTTCCCTGTCACCGTTCCGAAGCGACGTCAAGTCTTGACAATAAAGTTCGATTTGCTCTTGCTAAATTCCAGTCTACTTTGAACTTTCTTGCTTGAGAGTTTGCTTTGCAGAGAGACAACCAGACACTGATAGTTCACTATCAGTATTTTCCAGGGCATGGGTACGGCAGAGGGAACATCATTACGTCAATGGATCGTACCTGTATCCTTTGGTCCAGTCGAGATAAGGAGCGACCCTGCATATCAAGATGCAAAAGCCACAGTGAGTGATCAAGGTTGACCCACATTGAAAGATGCCCCCGAAGCTGCATCTCGGAACGAACCTAGCGGGTAGCTTTCTCCAGTGCACCAGTGTATGCTCTAACGTGAATGCCAATGTTGGAGGATACGGTTCCGGTCCAGACTTTGGATTGCATGCCGTATGCTTCAGACTTGATAGCACACTCGCTACTTCCAGCCCAAGGGGTGCGTCAAAGGTGGATTCGCAGTATCTCGTTGACTTATGGACGACCAAGCCCTTCAGTGGTCCAGAGTGGGAACGGGTAGGGGGCCAGGACGTAACATGGCCTAAACACCGGGGATGTGGGGCCGATCGAGTGGGGCCGACATGACCGGCTGCCGTCGGCAAATACAAATCCGTGTCGCTGAGCAGAGATGGATATCATTCATCGGCATCAAGCGTCTTGCTGAATTAAACAGTTGCTTTCAACTTAGCTGAATTTGAACATTCTATGACCCTCCGGCTATCGTGGTCTGGCCCCCTGAGAGAAAGGGATGAGGGGCACGTATTCGGGCACAGTCACTGGTTCGGGACCGAGGCATTCACCGAGAATCAGGGCTAGGCCAACAACGGTCCCGCCGCTGAACGACTGGCCACGCCAATCACGCGATCAACGAGACGGCCCCGTTGATTCGGGCCAATCGCGGTGCGGTCGGGCTCTATTAGGGACCGGCCGCCGCGGGCGCTAATAGTTAACCCGCCTCAAGCGCCTCCACGTGCATTCCAAGATTCCTTTTTCGTGCCACTAAATTGACCGGAAGAACCTGTTGAATCGATCCTTAAAGAAAGGCCCAGCATCTTTACCTTCTCCATTATTCTCCACTGTAACTTGGACTGCGCAACTTCGATCCGGACCACAGCACGTCGGACTGTCAGAAGCAAATCAATGCCAGGCAGAAGACGAGTGCCACGACGAATCGAGAGCATGGCCGACTCGAAGATAACAAGGGGACACTCTTGTGTCCCGTGCCAGAACCGCAAGATCAGATGCAACGGCCATGCTCCATGTACATACTGCATCAAGACGGGCAAAGAGTGCATACGACCCCAACGTGCCACGGCCGGCCGGCCAGCCCCTCCGCAGTCGAGCGTCCCAGTCAGCGGTCAAGTCGTTGGAAGCGGAGAAGCTCGTCGCTATGTGGAAGAGTATGTTCCCAGACGACCTTCAATGTCAACCTTATTTTTTAACCACGTTTTATAGCAACAAGCTGTGGACAAGTCTCGGCAGCGAAGTAAGCATCTGCTCTGCGTGATTCAAGGCGCGGCCTTCTGACCCGTTGAGACAGTTGGATCAGAAGAACACTTTGGAAAATGGCTTCAGTCCACCGAAGGAAAAGAAGCCTCCAGCTCCCATCAATCTCATATTTGGCCACCAAGGGCTTGACACCACAGCCATGCTGCACCCGTCGGCCGTCCAGACTTTCAGATTATGGCAGGTTTTTCTCAGCAACGTTCATCCTCTTACCAAGATTGTTCACGGCCCGTCGATGCAAGAAGAGATACTCAAGGCCCTGCCCGATCCTTCTGGGATGGAGGCTTCCATGGAAGCTCTTCTATTTTCCATATATCTCATCGCCGTGGTATCCTTGACCGAAGAAGAGTGTCGCACACTTCTTGATGAGCCTAGGGAAAAGCACTTGGCTAGATACCGCTACGCCACGGAAGCGGCATTGAGCCGCGTGGACTTCCTCAGATCCACCGACCTGAGGGTCTTGCAAGCTTTCACGTTATATCTGGTGAGTCGATCTGTATAGTGCCGCCTGGACCGGACCTAACATCTGGCAGCTGTCCCTCCGCTACCTATGCGACAACGATATCCTGTGGCTGCTGACCGGCTTGGCCACGCGCATGGGGCAACGCATGGGCTTGCATCGTGAAAGCTCTCTGAAAGGGCTCACCCCCTTCGAAGCCGAGATGCGCCGTCGTGTGTGGTGGCAGATCATCATCTTGGACGGTCGGGCTGCACAGGTCACCGGCGCGTCGATGAACCCAGCCGCTTATCTTTTGGGCGACACCAAACAGCCGGCAAATGTCAACGACGGAGACCTCGTCCCTACCATGAGTGCTGCTCCCCCATCGTCGCTCGTGACGACCGAGATGGTATTCTGCTCCGTGCGGATAGAAATTGGTCTCTGGATGATGCAAAACAAGACATTCCCCGGATTCGCACCGCCAAAGGAGGGAGCCGCCAAGTTCCTCAAGGCCATCAACGAGCTGGAGAGAAATTTGGAGCAGAAATATCTTAACTGTATAGACGACGACATCCCCCTCAACCGCCTGACAATCGGCCTTGCTAGGTCCGCCATCTGCCAGCTGCGATTGTCAGTCTACCATCCGATGCACCGCCCAGACAAAAATGGGACTCCGAGCCAGGAGGAACTCAACATGCTGTTTGACAACAGCCTCGAAATCATTCGCTACGATATCATCGCTCACACCACGCCATCCCTGAACAGCTACCTATGGCATGTTTCGAACTACTTCCCCTTCGAAGCCTTCGCCCTGCTCATCAGCGCTCTTTCTGAGCAACCGACGACCGAAGCAGCCGGCACGGCTTGGGATGTCATCAACCAGGTTTACGAACACCACCCGTCCCTCATATCAGGACCAAGCCAGGCTTTGTACTTCGCACTCGGCAACTTGACCTTGAGGGCTTGGGGCAAAGCGACTGCGAGTGCGGATAGGTCCGAGTCAGTTCTACCTGCAGAGCCACCCTGCCTTGCAATGCTACGTGCCAAAAGAGGCGGCTCGGTAGTTACAAGGGTACCAAGAAGTGCAGATGACTTGGGAGGTGGGCTCGGTTTGCAACGACATCTTGGACCTCTCCCACAGTCCCTGCCAGCTCAGCTTCAGAGGATCGGCAACATATTTGACACCAGTGTCTCAGATATCTGCCGTCAAACTCAAGGAAGCGACCCAAGCGCTCTCTACTTGGCAACGGAGGACGTATTTATGAGCGATACTATGGATGCAGGTATGGATTGGGAGTTCTGGCAACTCTTGCTGGGAGAGAATACCGCGGTTGCAAGAAACGGATGAGGACTGGAGCGACAGCTTATACGCAGGATGGCCAGGGGGTAAGAGGTCGCTCTAGTCGCTCGGTATCAACCACCCGGCGTCCTTGGTAGTCGAAACATGTCCTCCAGCGTAGCATGACCTCAATCTCCGGTGACACGCTCGAAGCCTGAGTATCCAAGGTATACATGCGCGAGCGCATCGATAGCAGACAAGAAAGGCCATCAATACTATGTCGAAATTGTACATGGATGGTCACAATGTCGTCGATCGGGCTAGAAAGGCATCGTCGGTTTCCATCAATCGGTATATTACCGTCACAAACTTGCTCCACGAAGTCAATCAAGGCTCAAACTGCTATTTACCTTTCACATTGACGCTCAAATTTCGGATATGTTCACCCGAAATAGTGTCTTCTGAAATGTGACCTATTTAAATGGTTTCTAGAAGAAGGACGCGATTGGTCATGATCAATCATTCAACACGACCCTCAACCGGCCCCCTAAATGTGGCGAGCGCGTCTTGAAACGAAGCGCGAACTTCTCATCACCAGCAGCAAATGGCAGTCAATTGTACCTCATCGTTATATCAGAGTAAGAATATTGGATCCGCATTTGAGAGGGAAGGCGCTTACATCTGCGTATGAGGATGAAACCGTTGGTTCGTGTTCGCCGTTGGTGATGCTGCTGTTGGTGCCAACCGCCAGCCCCCTCCTCACTTACCCGCCTACAACTTGGGCTTTCAATGTCACGGCAATCGATTGGCGACATGCAGATTGACGAGTTCTATCACAGGGCTTGCAATCAAATACCCGCCCCAGCCAAGCACCCGTTGATACCATTGAGAGAACTATGTCGAAAGGGGCATGGTCAGTCGGATCAAAAACACGAGCCAACACCTGCTTTACCGAAGACGGTTCAAATGACAAGCTACGGCAACCGGCTATAAAGTCGAACAAGACCCAGTATATAATCTTGGTCCATCAAACAGATCCACAGCCATACCAAAACCATCAATCCTTTAGTCTCGACGTAGCCAGCAACAATCAAGTGAGTCTCCCAGAAAGACCCGTGTCTGACGTGATGGCTGGCTGACATCACAGGATGTGCACCGAAATGAAGAGAACGACGACATACAATGGCTGTCCTGAAACCTGCAATACTTCCAGCTCGTCTATTGCACAGTGCAAGGCTGCTATAGCCAAGGGAGCGAACTGTTCGAAACGAAGGATAGCCGGATTCGAAGAGATAACATCCCCAGTTCGATGCTCTAAGCACCGAGCCTGAATCGATAACTAGGCACGGGCTGTATCGGCAACGGGGAAGGAGAGATATCTCTGTAGGTAAGAAACCTCAAAATATCGAACAACTACGGCCATGGTTGACAGGCGCTCCAGTAAAGTTTGAGTCGTGATGGCATTGGATAGGGGTTGATCAAGACAATACAAAGAGCATTCGGATTTGCTTTTGACACATGATGGCCTACGGGAACTGTCGGTAACAATACTCAACTCGTGGCTTGTCTGCCGTATTCTACCTACCATACAGGCGCGGAGGCAAGCGTAGGCTGTATGTATGAGGAACGGAGATAGGACGAAGTCGCCTATAAATATAGTCCCGTCTCGTACTTTGTCCTCGTTATGGAACGAATGGGCATGAGCCGTTACGACAAGCCCCAAGTTTCCTCTTGATTCGTTGGCGTATGTGGCTCAGAACCCGATTCTAACAGCTTCATCCTCCGCTTCGGGCCTGGCAACCTTAGGCGATCATGCGCCATGTAGGTATTGGGGTCCTTGAGGTTCCGAACCAATCATCTTTTCCAACACCGCCTCGAAACCCGCCATTATCCGACCAAATCGGATGCGCGATATACGGACCTGCAGCTTTCAACGCGCGGTCATGTCAGCAATTAATACCTTGGCACCCATGCAGGCAGACCGGCACAGCCCCGCAGGAGTCAGACTACCTATTTGACCAGGCTGAGGTCCGTCGTGACAGATACATCAACCTCTCCGTGACAGCTCGCAGGCTGTCTATTCATCTTGACATTTACGGAAGAATTAGCTAGATACGCTGTCAGCCACTTCTTTCCCAACAGTCATAACATAGCCAAACGAACCGCTCCAGTCGCGTTGAGCAGCTGGCCATCAGCGCGGGTGGCAAGCAACGATGGACCCAGTCACGGCTGTGGGCCTCGCCTCCGGCATTCTCACTTTCGTTGAAATCTCTGTCAAAATCATATCTGGCACGCTGGAGGTGTCCAGATCCGGGAGCCTCGCCGAAAATGCACACGTGAGGGCCATCGTTGACGACCTTCGCCACGCCGCGGGAGAGCTCCAGAAGAGACTGCCAGATCACTCCCGGCACGCAGAGTCTCTGAACGGCCTTGCGTCAGAGTGCGAGACCGTTGCAGATGAGCTTCAGGGACTGCTGCAGAAGCTCAAAGTCGAGTGCGGAAGTTCGAAATGGAAGTCCATCAAGGTCACCATTCGCTCCATGCGAAAGAGAGGCGATGTTGCGCAGCTGGAGGGAAGACTCGAAAAGTATCGCTCACAGATCCTGTTGCGCTTAGTAATGATCCTAGAGTGAGTACACGTTGTTTTTCTGGTCTTACCACTGGATCTACCTAGGCCCTAACCGTCATTAGTGAAAGACAGACGTCAGTTCAAGTGCAACTGGCCGGCCTAGAGTCCCAATCGGCTTCGCGCACCACAGATATTATCCATGAGCTCGACAGCCTGCGCCATGCCATTCTCTCAGGCATGGAGATGAACGCGTACCGACGCAACGAAGCAGTCTCGGATGCCTCAGATCAAGAACTCCTCCTTCAAAATCTTAGCACGGCAATTGATGGTTTGCTCGACGGGTCTCGAGGGCCATCGCCCGACGTGCGCGTCTTGAAACAGTTGTATTTTCCCAATGTCTACTCCCGCGAAGACAGTCTGGAGACTGCGGCCGATAGAACGTTTCGATGGATCTTGGAAGATGGATTCGATGGGAAATTCGGGGAAGGCGGCACGAGAGACAAGGACAGTGACTTCTCTGATGACGATTCCGCAGAGCACGATGATGCTAGCCTGGGGGCCAACGGGGAGGAGAAACCTGCAGTTCCCGACAAGAAAGAAAAGAAGGGCGAGAGCCATGAGGCTATCCAAAGACGAATTTCCAAGGAGAATCGATTCAAAGCCAGAGCCAAGTTCAACGCATGGCTTCAGAGGGATAATGGGGTCTTCCATATCTCCGGGAAGCCGGGCTCAGGAAAGTCGACGCTAATGAAGTTCGTTCACGGCCACCCCGAAACGATGAAGAACCTGAGAGTATGGGCCGGAAGCAAGCAGCTCGTCTTCGGGCACTTTTTCTTTTTCAAGGCAGGGGGGAAGCTTCAGAAGTCCCTTGAGGGATTACAGCGTTCCATTCTTTTCGAGACGTTGAAGCAGTGCCCCGAGTTGATCGAGCACATACTCCCTGATGCATATCGTGCCTTCTCCAGAAGCCCAGCCGCTTCCTCTATCGACGAGCTTTATTTTCGGCCTCCCGAGTTGGATCAAGCAATGAACAGGTTGGCATCAGTCCCAACAGCCATGGGTTATCGTATCTGCTTTTTCATCGACGGACTTGACGAATACGAAGATGTCAACGCCGATGAGTTGCACCACGAGAGACTTGCTGAGAAGCTCTGTTTATGGGCAGCCAGCAACGACGTCAAAATTCTCGTCAGCTCACGGCCTTATCGAGTCTTCCAGGAGACATTTCTTGATGAACGTCGCATCAGGGTTCAAGACCTGACGGATATTGACATTTCCCTCTTCGGTCGAAAGATGTTTGAAAAGGACAAGTGCTTCCACCAGGTCCGCCCCTTTTATCGGCAACTCGTCAAGCACGTGGTCACAGATTCTGCAGGCGTCTTCCTATGGGCCCGCCTCGCGATGAGGTCACTGATTATGGCCACTCGGCGAAGCTGCTCTCAAGAGTTTCTGCAAAAGCAACTGGATCAAACACCACGCAGCATCAGTGCACTTTACGCACAATTACTGGAGTCGATTAACCCAATTGACCGGGAGAGAGCCTACAAGATGCTGCTCTTTGTTGCGAAGTTGGCCGAGCGGAATATCGACGTCTTAGCTGTTGCATTGACATGGATCGACTCGCTCGAAAACCGAGACTTCCCCATGTGCTCTGAACCGAGAGCATACACCAACGAGGAGACTGAACTTCTTCGCGGGTCTCTCCGACGGGAGCTAGAGGACTGTACAAAGGGCTTGCTTGAGATAATGACCAGCAAATCCCAGTGGGCGAAGAGTTGGCCGCTGACAACGGAGACGGTGCAATTCTTCCATCGTACAGTTCTCGATTTTGTCCGCGAGAGCGAGGTTTCTCATCCGCTTTCGGTCAGGAATCCCGAAATCGGCGACGACGAAATGGTGCTTCGCATGCTTCTGACGGAGATGTGGTTCGTCGAAGCGCCGGGAGCGCCATACAGCAGACTTGATATATGGAGTGATCGTTTGCGTATGATGCCTCCTAGTCAAACTCGGGACGGCTTTTTGGACGCGTTCGAAAGACTATTGTCTCACTACAATTCGACCGAGTTCACGTACATCTGGAGCCCGACCATTTCCGTTCGTCAACATAGGCGAGAGGTATCCTTCATGCACTGGGCTGCCACAACACTTGAAAGCCCAGAATACCTTATTCAAAAGCTCAAACAAAAGCCTCACCTCATCCGCTTCAGAAATGACATGTCTATCATTTTATCGGTTGCTTTCGGCCATGAATTCAGTTCCACGTTCCCCAAGCTAACGCCGTTCTTTCAATTTGGGATCTCGCCAATGGAGAAAATCAGCCTCTACAGAAACGCCAGCTCGGAGCTTCCTGCGCCAAAATCCTGCTGGGCCGTGTTTTGTACGTTCTTCGCCATAGCAAACGTCGGTAGGAGAGCCCTTATAGACGGGAGTCGTTCGTGTCAGTACATGTATTGGAAACAGCTCGACGAATTTCTCTTAACTGGGGAAGTTGACACCAACTGCGTCATCTTACTGAACGGGTGCGGACACGGATGGAAGACTGGCACTCCACCATCATTTAGTGAAGACCCGGTCCCAACGCACTACGTCTACCTGGCCGACCTGACCAGTCAACTCTCCAGCACCAATGACGATGCTCTCAGTCGCCTCATTGCTGTCTCAAATAAGAGCCTCTGGAATTCCTTCAAGAGAATCCGGAGCTACGCGTCCCCGCCTAAGTACGACTTGTCGGCCTTGACATCTACCTATCCCGTGTGCAAGAGCGAATTGCTCTTCAGCAAAGATACGCACGTCGTGTCTCTTGTGTGGGAAAATGAGCACATAGAAAGAGCGAATTTCATGATCGCGCTTTATTGAGCTACTCTAGGACAAGAACTGGACAGGGATAGCAGGCATGTTTGTAAATACAAGGCTCTATTCTATCGGCTCAAGAGGAATCTCCCCCCAAGCTTCAGACAGTTCGCGACTATGTTCTACGAGATAGAGTTATACAGGCTGAGCTAGGCTCTTTAGCCAACTTGTCTCGGCCGAGATTCACCCTCTGGGCTGATGTACCAAAGATGAAGTAATGGCTCATGATACCAACTGCTGGATGCCCCATCGGCATTGCAGATAACACGATTAACGTCGAGCTACATTTTATTCAACGCCAAGTATGTTGAGACGCGGAGCGGAAGCCGCATGCAATCTCGGCTGGATGGCTTCTATCGCAACCCACCATTCCCGAAACGACTTCTGAGGGTTCCCTGTGACGAGAACCTGGCTTAGGCAGGTCTCATCGAAGTGTTTCTAACAGGTCGACGGGGTGATGGCGCAAGGTTTCCCCTTGAGAACATCTGCGTATCGTCTGCATGGCTGTAGCGAAATCGTGGGGCTCGCGGTGTCCTCCGTCTCTCCGCCAAATACCTCCTCTGTCTTGCCTGCCGCATCCTTGTCTGCCGCATCGACCTCGTCCGGCTTGAGAGGGTCTGTGTACGTCCAGTCGACCTCGGGGGGCGGCGGGCCGGTGACTTGGCTCGACCACTGCATTATCTTGAGCTTCTGATATTCCCGGATATAAGCGCCCCATTCTCGACGCACGTGCTCTGGGTTCTCCCGCATGCGGTACCAGTCCTGAGCGACCCAGTCCTGGGCGAGCCATTCTCGATCAAGCACAAACCAGGGCTGCTCCGCGATCCATTTTCCGTACGCGTCAGGGTCGTTCCACCAGCCCTCGCCCATGCCGTAATTAGGATCGTACTTGTTGTTGGTCACGCGGGGCGCGCGGGCTGATGACCTTCCCTTCTTGTTCCGCATCGCCGAGTTTCTAGGGTAGGGGGTTGTCGGCCCGTCGCTGACGGAGCGAAGATTCTGGAGTGGAATGTTTTCCTGGTTGCCAGACTTCCCGCGCAAGGCGCCCTTGACTGTGTTTCCGAAACCCATTGTTGAAATCGTTGGTATTTTTGGCGTGCTTGGTGTTCAGTGTTCAGGTTGTGTTTACGTTTGCTCCGTGTTTTAGGAGATGATTTTCTTCTTGGCGTGTTCTCGTAACAAACGTGGGAGAAATAATCTGAAGTTTTCTGAACTGGTTTAAGTGTTTTTATATGAGCTGGGAGAACCGCGATGTATGAGGCTGATTGTGGCTGCATTTCGGAGAAAGGTGAGTGTTGCCTGGTGGATCAGTCACGAGAGCACGTAAAGACATCCAGGTAGGTAGTTGGACATCAAGGTTTGGGTCAGAGAGACTTTCCACTGAAAATTACAAAGTTTTCATTTCCTCAAATGCTAAATCGATCCAGAACGTTCGTCAAGTCATTAATGTACCCTAATAACACTGAATCACTGTCCCTCGACCTCCTTGACCACCCTCTTGGCCGTCTCATCGAGGCTCTCCTCCGAGAGGCCAATTTTGCTCAGGTCGGTGAGCTTGGCGCTGTAGTCGCCGCCGAAGCCCTCCCTCATGTGGTTGACGTAGAAGGCCACGAGGCCAGCGAAGTGGTTGCCGTTCTTGGCGTCCTCCTCGGCCTTGGCGACGACCTCGGCGGCGTCGACCGTCTCGATCTTCCAGTCCTTATCGGTGGTGCCGGTGGCGCGCTGGATGCTGGCGAGCATGTCGCGCTGGCTGACGTAGAAGGACTTGAGGTAGAAGGGCTTGTTGCGGTACTTCTCGAGCTCGGCATCCGGCAGGCTCAGGACGCCGGCGGTGCCCTTGCCGGTGGTGGGCAGGTTGGTGGTGATGAACTTGGTGTTGCCGCCGTCGTAGAGCTTGGCGGTGCGGTTCTTGATGTCGATGCCCCAGAAGCCCTGGCCCATGGACCAGTCGAACCAGGGGTTGTTGACGATGGCGATCCAGCTGGAGCCGACCTCCTCGACGAGCTTGCGGACGCCGACCTTGCCCTGGAGGATGGGGCTGGTCTCGAAGATCTTGGTGGGGGCCGTGTCGGAGCCGAACTCGGTGGGGAGGATCCACTTAACGCCGGCCTTGCCTGCGGCGCGGATGAGGGCGTCCTGGCCGGTGGAGTAGCTGGTGAAGCCGAGAGCGAGGACGACGACGTCCTGGCCCTTAAAGGCAGAGACGAGGAAGTCCTCGTCCTCGTAGCTGCCCTTCTTGATGATGACGCCCCCGGGGAAGGTGGCCGAAGACTCGCTGCGGGTGACGGCGGTGATGGTGTGGATGCCCTTCTCGAGGAGGGCGTTGAGGGTCAGGCCGCCGACGTTACCGCTGGCGCCGACAATGGCAATCTTGCGTCCTTGTTGAGCAGACATCTTGATGAGATGGTCAAGCGAAGTGAAATAACAGTGGTTTCTATTAATGAGTCGTTGAGGTTGTGGTTGGAAGATGAGAAAGTATGTCTGTCTGAGTTATTGTGAAGCGTGGTGATATGAGATGAATCGTCATTGATCGGAGGCATTCGACGTCTTTTAATATTCGCCGAATCCGAAAACGTTCTTTCCAGAATCCGAACATTTCGGAAAGTCCCTTCACAGACGAACGATTGCGCCACCGAATTTGCTTCCGGTCCAGTGGATCGCGTCAGCGGTGAGAAGGAGACACACTGCGGCCGCTTACTACACAATACACACACAGAGAACATAGGGGCTGTCCGCTGTAGGCACGCTGTAGAGTTGCTGCCGGAACGGCCTGAATAGCGCCAACAGAACTGACAAATGGGATGGGGCACAGATTTCTAAGCTCCCGGGTGCCGGCGGGAGGATCTCCACTAATTTCCCCCTTGTGGGGTCTCGGTGGTCGGCCCGGAGGTAAAACATGCCTCTTTGAGCCCTGGGTGCATTTTGCAATGGAAATGATTTGAGTGATACGGAAAGCCATCGGGATTTATTTCATCCCGCTTCAGATATCCATGGCAGTTAATAGATTCCCGCCGGCTCTAGAGTCTACGAAAAACTTAACCTTTCTTAACACGTGTCCGGAGCAAGCAATTACCTACTCCGGTTTGCTGCTGATGGTAGCCTTTAGGCACCGAATGGTGGCACATTTCGGAGAATCACGTGGAATACATCCGAAAGAATATCAAAAATCTCAATATCTCGTACCGACTCTTTCCGTACAAGATATTGCATAGACCATCGTATCTGGGCTCCCAAAAGACCCAAGAGGGGGAAGTATTTGCTTATTGAAACTCTTGGCCGAGATGTTGAAGGCAGTTTGTCACCTGGCACCAGGCGTCAAAAGCTTTCGTTCGCCAAGGAACTCGGAAGCATTTTGAGTCCGGCAACACTGGACAGTCATCACCCAGACCTGGCTCTAGCGTGCGGGTATCTTCTTCCGGTGGTCATCAGCAATTGGAGACGCCTTGAGCCGACCATCAGAGGGAGCAGCGGAAATCTTTCATCGCGTTGGATCAATCAGGGTGAAGCTGGGACATATGATAGAGGCACGATACTGCCCCATGTCTTGAAATGATCGGAATCTCACTTGGATGCAGTCCAATTCTACACTTTCCCATCTTCTTATGCATGGCGTTTTCGGCATCGTCAAAAGTCCGATAGACAGTCCCCAAAGTCAGCTGTGCCGCCTGTTGACTCTATTACCAATCGGGTAATCAGTCTCTGATTTGTCGACGTCCTGATGCTTGGCGAATAAGACTCATGTCAGATACAACATTGGCGTCCAATCGCGGTCAGCTCGCTGAGCTCCGGGGCGGTGATAGACGGGATGCGGAGTTTGCGTGCTTCCCAAGAGCCCGAGAATGTAAAATAGCGTCGGTTTCATAGATAGTGACATGTTTTCGGAAATTCATAAAAAGGATGGAGGAAGCCGGTCTCCGCTGAGTTCTTTCTTGCAGTAATTCCATCATCACAACATACAAAACAACCTGAGTATCTCACCAAAACTTCATCTTCATCGAAACGATGTCATTCTTAGAGTTCGTTCAGGCCCAGCGCCAGGACCTGCCGATCATCCCCACCCCGGAGACGGTTACCGGCCGTACCTACATCATCACTGGCTCAAACGGCGGCATCGGCTTCGAGGCCGTCAAGCACCTCGTCAATCTCGGCGCGGCCCGCGTCATAATGGCAGTCCGGTCCGTGTCCAAAGGAAACGAAGCCAAGAACCGGATCGACTCCGCCACCGGGCGGCCCGATGTCCTCGAGGTATGGCAGCTTGACATGGCGTCCTACGCCTCCATTCGCGCCTTCGCGAAGAAGGCCGCGGCCGAGCTCGACCGCGTCGACGTCCTGGTTGAGAATGCGACTGCTGGTCTCGACACGTGGACGATATCTGAGGGCATGGAGACCTCCATCACGGTGAACGTCATCGGCACGGTGCTCTTGGCGCTGCTTATGCTACCCAAGATGAGGGAGACGGCCGCGAGGTCGGGGACAACCCCGCATATCGTAATCGTGACTTCTGGTATGGGGTTTGATCAGAAGAGTTTCACGGAAGAGTACGCCGATCACGACGACGTCTTTGGCATTCTAAACGAAGAAGGAAAAACTCCCATCCACGACCGGTGCGTGCATGTCTATATCTCAGTTGAGTCAAGTTGTCCTTACTGATATTTGAACCAGATATTCTTTGTCGAAGTTGCTCCAAATCTTCGTCATCCGCCAGCTAGCCTCACTCATCCCGGTATCGCGCACAGGGGTCGTCTTGAACCTGCTCAGCCCGGGTCTGTGCAATACTGGTCTCGCTCGTCACACCCGTCTGGCTTTCCGCATTCAAAACTTTCTTATGAACGCAGCTCTTGGCAGGACGCCTGAGATGGGAAGTCGAACAATATTGCACGCCCTTGCGGCGGGGAGAGACAGTCACGGCGAGTTCATCTCAGACTGCGAGATCAAAGAGTGAGTCCTCTGCAACTTGCCCACGCCAGAGATGTTTCGTTACTGATCGCCGAATAGTCATTGGGTACCAGATTACGTCAAAAACTCCAGTGGCAAGAAGTTTCAGAAGCGACTTTGGGATCAGCTGGCAAGACAACTTGAGAGGATAGAACTGGGCTCTATTGCAAGTATCATACGGGATTGATAGTCTGTTTGTTTCTATGCTATCAGGCTGAGATTTATGAGATACCCCTTTTTTTCTACCTTGCTTATGGTTCCAACTTGAAGCTTGTCTTACTGTTCCTGCCTCCTGAGGGGAACAATTTGCGGGAAAATGATCACCTGTGTGATTTTGTCCACAAAGCCTCACCCTTTGCATTGTGAATCGCATCAATCCAAGGAAACCTTTGCAGCTCAGCGCGTGCGCTCTCCCAGCCGCGCAATCCCATACGCTGGCTCAACTCTGATATCATCGGTAGGAGCCATCCATCTTCCTCCACTTCGAACACCGAGATCCCTCCGAGAACCAACAGCCACAAACGCACTGTTGGTGGAAACTCTGCATCAAACTCAACACCGAAGAGCGACTGCTTGAGCCGACGGGAGAGCAAGTCGTACCGCAGATGCCGTTGACGCCCGAATTGGAGCAAGAGACTCGACGCGAACGACACGAGACCGGTAAAGCAAGCTTCTTGCTCGACGTTGAAAAGAGCTCCCTCCAAGTGCTGGAGGCGAAGGAGACGGTAGCAGACCGATATGACCATTCCTTGGAAATCGTGGGGGGCAATCCTGAACCCCTTCTCGGCTTGTCTGAGTGTTTCGGCGAAGGATTCGACATCGCCGACAAGTTGGCGGGTTGCGACAGGTGCATTTTCAAAGATTTCGAACAGAGGACTCTTTGTTCTGTCAATTATAGACACCTCGTCAAAGACGACCTCTGCTGGCCACTCATCGCAGTAATAGAGGGGCTGACAACCCGTATGCAGCGCGAATTGAAGGTCGCCCCTGAGAACACCGTGTTAATAGTGCAGGGCACTCACATCGTGAGGAATGATCCGTACCTATATATCTTCTGCGCCATGTCAGGGTAGTTTGCATACACCTGGATGCCTCCTCGAAGCTCGATCATGCGATCGAGGCCGTGCAAGTGCATCTTGTACTTCTCCAAGTCGCCCAGGAGCGACTCCTGGACAACGAACATGCAGGCGAGTGCTATGGAAAGATCCGAAACGGCCTCTTCTCCGGATAGTCTCCGGTTCAACATGGCGCAAGCTTGGGTTGTGTGCATCAATGCCTGCGACGAGTCTTGCCGAGTCTGTTGGAAGAAGTCGAGACAGGTTGCCGTCATTGACAATGCGATGTGAAAGACAAGAATAGTTCAGTACCGGTGCATCTTAAGATTCTGCGGTACGAAACTTACAGGACTTCTCGTTCAGCAGGAATTCAAACCACATTGACTTCATCGGGTCGGTCGATTGGCACAGCTCAGGTGGATATATGGCATCCGCCACGATGTGAAAGTCTGGACACAAGGTCGTTAGCCAATCTGTGTCGCTTGCTCTACAGCTTGAAGAACACATACACTGATTGAACAGAAGCCTGGTATGCGGCGACATCTCCGTCCCTGGCGAGATGATCGAGAGATCGCTTCCGGCCAGGCGACGCATGGCCATAAGCGTCCCATCTGGAGGGGGTTGCCGGCCCTCCTCCGGCTTCTTTGCCGTCGAAGGTTTCGAAGACTTCTGAGAGCGCGGCGGAAGGACTCTCCCGGCATTCTTGCCCTTCATGACGTGGCTGCGGGCGGCTCTGCGATTTCCCGGGCTGGCGTTGCCCTGTTCCACAAAGTGGAAGCGCATGTTTGAAATGCTCATAGACCGTAATTTGGTAAATTTGAGGCCCGGAAGAAGCCTTGCAACGGCGATGCTGGCGCTCTGCGGGGTTAAGGAACTTTGGAGAGGTTGGCCATAATGCTGACGTCGAACTACATTGAGGGAGTGGCTAAGCCGCTGATCCCAACGTTCGGAGATAGCTCACTCAGGAGCGCCTGCCCAGCCTTTTTGGCAAGGGAAGTCGTACGCCTCCCCGCTGTGCAAGGGTCTTATCTCTCGGCGCTCCGAATGAAAATATTCAACTTGACGTCCCGCCGGGGGAGCCAAGAAACAGAGCGATGACCCCATCAACGGCCAGCCAGAGTAGAGTATTCAGTTGATTGAAAACATTTGCAGCCCGTGGAGTGTTCACATTTCGCAAATCGGGTCAATTCAGGGTTGAGGGAGAACGGCGTATCTCCAAGCTCACGCATGAATGCCTACATGTAGATTAATGAATGGCATCAAATTCTCTGACGTGACAACTTGCGTTCCTCTACCATTGGACTGCCTCCAATCGACTGGCTTTTACAACGTTATGCTTCTCTATTACTTTACAGGCCTGGGGTTTTGGTCTCTCTCTAAATTAGATATTGTTTGCCTCTGTTGAGGTATTCTCTTGGAAATTTGACTGCATGCAGTTTCCTTTCAACATCTTCTCAAAATATCGAAGGACAAGCTACGCATCCTCCAAGCCGTACACTCCCTCCTTTCCAAAGAACAGCAAAACCGCTTGACTACCCCTAACATCAACCGATCCCTCTACCGTCTCAATATTCATGTCGCCATCAGGCTGGCCGTTGGGGAATGATTGCCCAGCCCAAGTCGACACCTTCTCATCGCCGGTGTTCACGTAGGGGGCGGTCATACGCTTAGCATAGATGGGCTGCTCTTTACCCTCTTGTACGAGTGACGACACGTCGACGCTGACGGTGAAGTCGGATGTCGAGTTGGCGTAGTAAGGCTTCGTGTTGACCAGCGCAACCTTGGAGATGGCATCGTCGACGTAGAACGCATAAGCGGCAAACCTCTCCGAGTCCACGCCGGGAGGGGCCTCGAGAGCCCGGACACGGGTGCCTTGGACGGCGAACGCCTCGGCCATGAACAACTGGGCGATGAACGACGGCAGGGTTCGTGCGGGACCGCGCTTGGAGCTGTCACGCGGGTAGAGCATCGAGTAGGTACTGTAGCCGGGCGTGCCGTTCTCGCCGGGGGAGTTGCTCTGGTCCCGGGACTGGAGGGCGAGGGTGGCGCCCATGTGGAGGTGGGCGGCGGAAGCGTTGCGGGTGGCGTAGATGAGCTCGCTGTCGACGACCCAGAGGGCCTGGGCGAAGGTGTCGGTGACGTTGGGCTGGCCGGAGCAGGAGACGGAGTTGAACTCGCCGATGTTCCAGCTCTTGCCGACGTCGAGCGCCGCGCGGGCCGAGGGGTAGATCTCCTCGTCGCAGTAGCGCACCAGCTCCGTGTGGTTGAGGATGTTCTCGATCGTAGCCCTCGCGGCGCGGGCGGGGTCGCAGGTCGAGAAGGCGTAGGAGTGGATCGAGTAGACGCCGACCTGGTGCTCCGAGTCCACGCCGGCCGGGATGAGCGCGATGGGCCGAACCTCGAGTCCCGAGTCGTCGGTGGTTGCGGATGATGCCCACCATCGCTCGCTCGTGAGATCGATACCCGTGGCGTTAACGGCCTCGTCGATGTCGTGGGTGTACTCTTTCCACTGCTTCACGTACGCCTCTGTCGAGAAGTCCCACCGGTCCGACTCATAGTTGGTTGGCTCGTTGCCCAGCTCGAAGTACGCGATCTTGTCGGCTTGGTATGTGGTAGAGGCAACGGCGAGGTCCCGGGCAATCTCCAGACTCTCGTTGCCGAAGTTGAGCGTCGAGATGAACCGCGTGCCCTCGGGGAAGTTGTCCCAGCTCTTGTAGTACCCGGGGCCAACCGTCGTCCGCCACACGCCGCCTTCGGCGCTAGTCGTCCGGACGGAGTCCACGCCCTCGGGGTCGAAAATCATGCTGTCCATGGTGATGCCGCCAGGCCGGATGACGGGAAATCCACCATGCTCGTGGATCCGGTCGAGGAGACCGAAAGTGAGGTTGTTCGGGGTGGTAGCGTTGCCGAAAAACTCGACCCAGAACGCCGGCTCAAACGAGAAGGAGGCGAACGAGTTGCTGTGAGGGATCGACGCGCCGGCGGCTGTCTTGGGGGCGCTTAGCTTGAAGGCTTCAGAGTTGGACGCACTCGCCGCAGGGTATGCCTGCGCGGAGCGAGCTGCAAGCAGTGCCGTTGCTGCCCAGAGAAGACCCATGGTGACGTTCGAACTGGTTCGAGAGCTGTGAAACCTTGTGACGAGAGAAGCCGGTGACGAGGATTCACAATCTAGTCAGCCATCATTTCCATCGTGTCCCTTTATAATGTCTCTTCGAAGGATGCCAACACGGAGAAACTGTCACCGGTGGCGTGTCATTGAGTTGATGATGCTATCGTGTCTTGGGTAACCAAGTCAATGGACTCATCATCACCTCAAAACTCGCTTCTCCAACCAAGCGCGCCTATCAAAAATTGCAACAACGCGAGAGAATGGTAACCTCTGTCCATGATCGTCGCATTTTTGGATGGAACCAAGGCATTGACAGGTCAATCAAGCACACCGATTGGCGCGGATCTGTGGATGGAGGCAAAATCGCGGGGAAGCGGGGGTCGCTCATCCCGGCGACCCCAGATTGCGCGCGACGTCAGGGCGGGGTGATCGGGGACTCGGAGCCGAAATATCAGGCCAGTGAGATGTTCCGAGCTGGTATGAGAGGAGTAATTTGTTGTTAGTTTTGTGTGTTTCGTGCTCAATGCCTCCAGGGCCGCAGCAAGTTTGAACATGCCTGAAGCTACGTAGTGCATTTTTGACGCCTTGTATCCGTCCTTCACGACCAACCCATGTTAACATTTTGCTGCGGTACCTAGGTAGTGGAAAACACCGTTTGCCATGTAAGCAGGTAAGACTTTGACTGACTGGAAAGGTAAAAAGAAAAAAAGTGGCGACCAGAACGTAGACATTGATATGGTAAGAGTTCCTCTCAGCAAGGCAAGTTTGGTCTGAAAATGAACTCCAAATGAATGCGACGCATGGCTAAGAACAGTATAATTCAGTTTGTAGATGCTGCAGTCCCCTTACTACGAGGGATCCTCCGTACGCCATATACCCCTGGGAGCGTTCTGAGGCGTGCTTTTGTAGTCAGTTTCCTAGCTAAATAGGCCCTCTGATGGCGTAAATATCAACAAACACACAAACAAACGAATGCGACGCATGAGACTACCAACATGCCAACAACTAATGCACTAATTTACATGCAGTCTCTCCATGTCCGTGTAGGTGTAAACATAGAACGGTTGTATCCGCTGGTCTACCTAACAAGGCTTGGCAAATCACGCCCCAGGGCCTTTCTTCGGCCTATCTGCAATACCAGTTGAGAGGTGAGAGTCTGCTGGGACTCCTTCAACTTTGAAGTTTCTTCAGTTATTGATTAGCTCGCTTCACCGTGGAAATATCGACTCAATGCAAAGACCACGGCTTTGCGTCCTTGCTGGACTCTATGCGACTCAAGAGATTGTTGCACCTCAGGTAGCTGACTTACAGCCTAGAGGGGGCAAAAGTAGGGGCTATCTGAATAGCAATAATACCCAGCAATTCAGCAATTAACACATCCTCGGTGTGTCCCTGATGGCCTTTCGCAAGGTCGCCTCTGTTAGCAGCAGTAGAAGACATACAGCGTATGACCAGCGCCAGGAGAAAATATACATCTGCATGGATCATATAACCCATTCTCTGTTTGAACTAACGGTATTTGCGAGAGTAGTCATTAATTCAACATTGACATCCTCCTGTCATAGGCAGTGCCCTAGCGTGATCAGCTCGTCATTCTCAAACAGCTGGACTAAAGCCGATCAACCCGGGGGCTTACTGAACCAGATGCAATGTTTCGCGCCGATTATTGATCTCCGAACCAAGCACTGTAATCATTTATCTGGGTATGAGTCTTGTAGATTTGCCGAAAGCTTCAACAACGGCTGGACTGAGACAAAACCCAAAGTTTCGGAAACCTGAGCCGATGACAAGGATTGCTGCCCTTCACTTCGGAATTCCCCCGCACAAGAACACCATTATTATCAGCCACAGAGCGCCAGAGATAAGACGCTAATGAAGGGGTTACCCCAACAAGTAATCACTGACACGGCGCGTCTGACCTCGGTATACGATCTCGTTGGTCGGTTGACGCAAGGGGGCGCGGCTTGTCACGGCCTACTCGGTGGCATCTCAAATGCAGGACGCGGTGCGGTCGGATCTTGATAAGAGCAATGCGGGGAAAGCTTCTGCACGATCCACACCCTCGGTCCAGTCAGTCTTCCTTCCAACACACACTTCGCCGATATCAACTCTCATCTCACGCTCAGATCAGCGTTCCAATCGCCGTCTTGTTCCCGCTAATCTTGTTGTCATCCTTAGATAGGCTACACAGCCGAGAACGACGTCGTTAAAACGGTGCAGCTCCCAGCCACGGAAGCGGACTTCGCCGATCCTCTCTGCTATCTACAGACACCAAATTACGATTAGATGCTTACCATTGACTCGCAATTCTCATCGACGTCTTTGAGCAGATATCTAGCTACCCAATTATGGCGACCATTGTTGAGAAGCGCAACGGCCAGACCATCTACCGGTCACCCAACACCGTCGACATCCCGGCGGTCGACCTGTTGACGTTTCTGTTCGGTATGTGGTACAAGGACAAGATACATCCTCTGGCCTCATTCAGCGTTGTCTGATCAGTAATACTAACCGACTCGACAGACTCGCCAAATGAGAGACTGAAGGGTGACACGGTGCTCCACGCCGAGGCCGCAGATCCGTCAAAGTTCATCACGAGAGACCGTCTGGTCACCTGCCTGAAGCAGTTGTCACACACGCTGCGCCACCGGTATGGAATCAAGAGGGGAGATGCCGTGCAGGTCGTCTTCACCGGGCACTACATGGCTCCCGTCGTGTTCCACGGGATCATGGGCGCCGGGGGCTCGGTCGCCGCCTCGACGCCGTCGTCGTCACCTCCGGAGATCGCCCGCCAGATCAAGCTCACCGAGAGCAAAATGATAATCTGCAGCCCGGACCTCAAGGCATTGGCGGCCGCCGGCGGCACCGCGGCCGGGCTCTCCGACGACCGCATTCTGTGCATCGGCGACAGCCACGAGTTCCAGCTCTTCGAGGCCAAGACGGACAAGCAGGTGCCGCTGTCGAAGCAGCAGATGGATTGGGAGCGCGTGACGGACCGGGAGACGCTCGAGAACACGGTCGGGTGCTACATCTACAGCAGCGGCACGACGGGCGTGCCGAAGGCCGTCAAGATCTCGCACTCCAACATGATCGCCCAGACGATGCTCATCTCGAACCCGACGATCGAGTACTACAAGACACACCCCAAGATCCCCTTCATCACGCTGGCGCACCTGCCGGCGGCGCACGTGTCTGGCCTGCAGGCCTACATCATGAACCAGACGTACATCGGGGGCGTTGTGTACTGGATGAAGAAGTTCGAGTTTGGCAAGTTCCTCGAGTACAGCAAAAAGTACAAGATCACGTCCTTCTTCAGCGTGCCGCCCATCTATCTCATGATCGCCAAGTCGCCGCTCGTCACGGACCAGTTCGACCACGTGCAGTACGCGCTGACGGGCGCCGCGGCGTTGGGAAGAGACACGCAGGCGGCGGCGCAGAAGAAGTTGGGCAAGGGCAAGGCCATTCTCGGACAGACGTGGGGGCTTAGCGAGACGACGGGCGGGTTCACGATCTTGCCCCGGCACCTCAACGACGATACAGGCAGCGTGTCGATGATCGTGGCCAACTGCGAGGCGCGGCTCGTGGACGAGGACGGCAAGGACGTGGAGGTGGGCGAGGCGGGCGAGATGTGGTGCCGCGGTCCGATCGTCAGCAAGGGGTACTACAAGAACGACCAGGCGAACAAGGAGGCGTTTGTAGACGGCTGGTTCTGCACCGGCGATCGGCTTTCGTTCAAGGACGGCAAGTTTTACTTCGTCGACCGGAAGAAGGTTCGTGATACGATTCGCTGTCTAGTGCCCCGTTAACTGACAACTCGCAGGAGCTCATCAAGTACAAGGGGTTCCAAGTAGCTCCGGCAGAGCTTGAGGCCCTTCTCGTCACGCACCCAAAGATCCAAGACGCAGCGGTCATTGGGATTGACGGCGAGGGTACAGAGCTGCCGAGGTGAGAACCATCATCTGAAATGACAGTAGACATGAGGCTGACGTGACGAAACAGAGCCTACGTAGTCGCCGACAAGAAGCAGATCTCCGCGGACGAGATTGCTCAGTGGGTTGCCGGACAGGTTGCCAGCTACAAGAAGCTGCGAGGCGGCGTGGTTTTCATCGACGCGATCCCCAAGAGCCCGTCAGGCAAACTGCTCCGGAAAGAGTTGCGGGCTCTGGTAAAGAGGGAGACGTCTGCCAAGTTGTGAAAGAGCGTGGATCCGACCAACTCTATATAGGCCATCATCTCGTAATGCATATGTCGCACTTGTTCCAATCATGATTGAGGGCAAAGAAGAACCCGACAGCCAAGACGCGTTCTCCGGAACTCGGGAGGAAGACCCTGTGGACCAACATCAACCCTTGCCCGGAGTCCTCTGTCATGCGGTATTCAAGGCCGAAATCGTTATCTGCTCGGGCGTGGCACATCCCGGACATGAGGCAACGCTTTAGCCCTATCGGGCGGGTGTAGAGCCCATGCCCCTGGCTAGATCAACGATGTTACGGGGCCGAGCCCTTGGCGTTCTGAAGGCAGCAACTTTGAAGACTCGCTGATGAAGTTTGAAATTTTCATCAGCTTACACAGCAAAGTTTCCTTCTGAGCTCGATGAAATCACACAACTATTTTCGTTGCCAGAAATCCCGAGGAAAAGCACCAACTCCTCTGATGATGATAGAGCACACTAAAAGATGATATCCGTGGAAGAGCTCGCCGTCAGGGGAACCACAGAAATTTAAGCATGAAGGTGTGGGGATGGGCTCAGCTCATTTCGCCGACCCCTGCAGCGCGCCGTTTAACGACTCCCATTGGGGTCCCAGGTTCCGGGAGAAAACATCGACTGTCATGACAAGAAGTCGCGCTAGCCGCATTTCCGGCCAAGTCTCCGTAGGGCGGGATGGATATAACCTCATGTGCCTGCCGGTCTGCCCATGCGCGGATGCAGCCACCCGCTCCTAGCTCACACTCAAGTTCACTGCGCCGCTACAATGCTGCATCATGTCGGCGCCGCCTGCTGGCTACTCGCAGCCTATCTAGTAGTCGCCGAAGGTAAGTCGGATAGGCCTAGCGTTATGAAATTTTCACCCGCCTCTCAAGAGCAAGATCCACTCACAACGTCACAGAGGAACTCGAGAATATCTGCGATAGTTGGCCTATCATCGACTCAATCGAGAAAGTCGAGGCAGTACGACAATGCCCCGAGATCAACGGGTATCTTAACATCCACCCCAATCTTACCGACATCAACCTCGATGGCATCGAGATCATCAACGGCGGCCTGTCTGTGTATGACACCTGCCGAATGGCCAAGAGGAGAGACCCCGAATCCGACGCCGAATGCCCAGACCTGTTGCTCCGGTCCTTGAGCTCCAGCACCCTGAAGAACGTGACTGCAGGTATCTTCATGGGCCCTGACATCGACATTGTAAACGTGTCGTTCCCAAATCTCGCCTCTGTGGGATGGAAATTTGATCTCGAACTGGAAAGCCTTGAGTATCTCGACATCAGCAGCCTGGACACGGTGGGATACTTTAAACTCAAAGCCCCCAAGTTGACCACCATGAAGCACGAGAACCTACGCAATGTCACCGGCTACGGGGGTTACACCGGGACCATCGAGATCAACGGAACGAGCCTCGAGTCTATCGACAGCCTCGTCCGCTCGCCCTTGGTGTTGGGCTCGCTGTGGATCGAGAACTCAATGAAACTCAAGGAGATCAACCTCGGCATATCGAGCGCCAAGAAGGTCTTGCTGTTCGGAAGCTACAGCTGGGACTACTACGGGCTGGATTACAGGCTGGGCAATAAGATTGGCACCGGGGAGTCGGGCAACATAAGGCTCATCTTGGGCGGCCCGGAGACCAAGGCGATGGAGATCGGGGAGCTCCAACTCTTGAACTCGACGGCAAGCGTGAAGCGGGGCCCGGCGATGGAGAAGCTCACGGTCGGCGGCCTACGTCTCGATGGCAACTATTACATGGAGCATCTCGCCCTGCCCTTCGACCAGTTGCGCTCTGCCAGCCTGGAGGGGGCACCAGCCTTGCGATGGCTGTCTAATGTCCCACAGGCGGTCGACTGGAAGAATTTCCAGTTCATCACCGCGGGTATGTCGGTGCTCAACCTCTCGTCCGAGTACATGATCGACGACAAGGGCGATCTTGTCAGGTCGTGGTACTGGCCGCAGAGCAACATGAGTGACATCAGGCTAGACGCTAACCTTACGAACCGCTTCTTGTGAGAAACCCGCCCCCCTATTTTAGCCATTCAATGCGTTGCGTTCTTGGATGGTCTCAAAAAAGCGTGTGCTTGCACTAATCCTGCGGTTGGCTAACTCGTATTAGCGACTCTTTCCCCAAGGTTAATGGCTCGGCTGCAAACTTTCTGAGCATTTTCAACCATCTCGCCTTCGGTGAATTTGACTGCGGTGCATTAGAGAAGGAGACCGAAGGCTCCGTGGACAGCTTCGTGTGCAACAACGCGGTCAAGAGATCTGCATCAACGCGCCCAAAGATCACGAGTGGATGGGGGATTTTCGCAGTCTGTGGATCTGCAGCTTTCTTAATATTTGCTTTCTAGCTTTAAATTAGCTTTTTAATCATACTGAGACTGCGTTTTATTCGAGGAGGTCTGCTCCCCAAAGTGAGGACACCTCCGCTTCACCCCAATCTCAGGGATCACGGGTCAAACATAAGCCACGTGCTCGATGCCGGCTAACGGCGCTGTCTTGTGTTTTTCTATAAATCATATAAATCAGTTCATCCAGGAACTACTCCTGCCACTGAATTCCCTTTCATACAGGCTACCTAGTACACCGGCTGACCGTGAGCCCTGGCATGTAGGAATATGCACTGTTTCAATGCATTAGACACACAGAAACACAGATGCGCAAGCATTTGGTGACATGGTAACCAGTGAATTCCTAAACCTATCACCAAGACTCCGGCCTAGACTGTGGAAACCCCTTGGCAACTGCCACTCCATGAACGTTGACTCATAAACAGGATATCTCGATACAGACAGTGATACTACACATCCGCAGCCACAAAACAACTCATCCTCTCATCCCAACAAACCGAGAACAGCCTCAAAGCTCCATCCCATGCCGTTTACCACCTCCTCGTGACGTTGCCAGCAGCTGAAGCGCCAATAAGCGCGGCGTTGAAGGCATCAGCAGCAGCCTGGTCCTGGGTAGCCGCCTGCGCCGCGGCCTCGGCGGTCTTGCAGCTCTCAACGGTAGCCGCGGGCGCCTTGCAGCTGTCCTGGAGGCGCTGGCAGATGAACCCGGCGACGATGCCGATCTTCTGCGCCGAGCCGTGGTTGAAGTCGTTCAGGTTGTTGGCAATGAAGCCGGCGGACTGGCGGTCGGGCAGGCTGTTGCTGAAG
Organism: Colletotrichum brevisporum; assembly: GCA_030770045.1. Classification (NCBI taxonomy): domain Eukaryota; kingdom Fungi; phylum Ascomycota; class Sordariomycetes; order Glomerellales; family Glomerellaceae; genus Colletotrichum; species Colletotrichum brevisporum. Next base: position 7,000,728 of record JAUGSI010000001.1, on the reverse strand, counting down.
GCGATGGACGGGTCGCTGCAGGAGCCAAAGTCGGTCGCGGCGGTCTGGCGCTTCTCGCTGAGCTTACGGCTGACGGAGCGTCTGCGGCGCTTGGTCGCGGCGATGGCGGCGCGGCACTGGTTGCCCTGCTCGTCGCACTGCGCGACGGAGCCCTCGAGCTGGCCGCTGTTGACGGCGTTGGCGCACTTGTTCTTCTGGACGTCGCAGGAGCGGCCGAGGGCGGCGCCCTTGCCGACGAAGGTGTCGCCGTTGACGCTGAAGGGGCGGTTGCCGGAGCTCTGGATGACCGGGGGAGGGAGACCGCCGAGGTCACCGGTGAAGGTTTGGACGTTGGTTCCGCTGGCGTTGCCGCTGTTGTCGTTGTTGTTGTTGTTGCCCGAGTTTCCGTTGTTGTTGTTGTTTCCGTTGTTGCCGCTGGCGTTACCAGTCGAGTTGTTGGCAGCGTTGTTGCGGGCAGCACAAGCAGCAGACTTGCCCTTGTTGGAAGCATTGTTGTTGCCCTTGTTGCCAGTGTTGCTGGCGTTACCGGAGCCGGTGGAGTTGGTAGCACCGCCGGAGGTAGCACCGCCTGAAGCAGCACCGCCGGCAGCAGCGCCTCCGGAAGCACCGCCCGCCTGCCCAGCGACGGCGAGACCGCTGACGTCAATGTGGTCGGCCTTCAGCTCTCCGGTACCGCCGCGGATGTCCGTGGCCGCTTTGGCGTTCGTGAAGGCCTGGTCGGCCGTCTCCTGGTGCAGGCAGGCGAGATTGGTGACCTGGCCGGCGCCGTTCTTGGCGGCGGCGTCGCCGAGGAGGCCGAAGACGGGGTCGGCGATGCCCTTCGGGTTCTCCTTGTTGAGGAACTCGCGGGTGATGCCCAGGAAGACTTCGTGCGAGTGCTCCTGGGGCACCTCACGCTTGGTGACGCGGCGGACGTGGTGGTGGCGGTGGGAGGGACCCGCAGCCGTGAGGCTCAGCAGGGTGGAAGCGGCGAAAGCGACAGCTTGGTACTTCATCTTGTAAGAGGACACGATGGTGTTATTGATAATAGATTATCGTCGAGTTGAGGATCGAACAGAAAAGACCGGCCTTCTGCCTACAGATCGACTGAAGAAGTAGTTTCGGGATTGAAAATAGTACGGTAAAAACGGTTGGTAAGAATAGTTGCGCAAGGCAAAGAATGGAATGAGTTCACAGAACTCGTGGGGGTGAGGCGAAAAGAATGAAACGAAACGGACGAAAGAGAATGTCGTATTGAAGATGAGAAGCTGTAGCCAAGAAGACGAGATCTGGTGCCGAGAGGGGATCAGCCAGGCTTATAAAGAAAAGATTGGATGCACGGCGGTGATCAGAGCGCATCCCGGGATTCATCATTTGACACTTCAGACGACCATCTTGAGCCTCATGCTTGGCTGGCATGGGCCGGTCAACCGGAGAGCTGAGACTCTCACGCATGGGAGCTCAGTCCAGAGTGGGATACCGTCTCCTCCGGGGAGGAGGCCGAGGGGGCGGTGGCCTTGCGCGAGACAGCCATACGAGGCCATGAGACGACACGGGATATCGGCTACGACGGCGCCCAGGGCAAGATTGCAAGGCACAGGAAGCTGTCAGGCCCGAGTCCTTGGTCTGGCATCTGCCGGGGAGGGTTATCTTTGGACGGGCATTGCGGAGGGAGGGGCAGACGTGAGAAACATGAATGTCATGGGCAGATCAACCACTCACGATACCACTGACGCGATACAGTGGAGATTTACGAAGTCGTCATGGTGTCTGCCGGGGTTGGCCCAATGTCGCTTGCGGCCTGGAAGAGCGGCGTTCAAGGAGCGGCGCTATTGCGACAAGGGTTCGCGATATGGGCAGAGTTTTCGGGCAGCGTTGCGACGGAAGAGGGACGGACGACGAGAAGTTCAGACTATGCGCGCACTCACACGTGCGGACGAGGATGGGCGAGGGAAAGACGAGGCGGAAGATCAGACAGATCCAGCCGCAGGATGTCATGGAGCACGTTTCGACGGGGATGTTGGCGGCAATGTTTTTCCCCCAAATACCCCTGGTCGATCCTCGTCCCCCATGTGTCGCATCGGCTAGGGACCACCAACCCCCGAAAACCCCACGGCGAAAAATGCTTGATTGTTGTGCCCGCGGCCATTCGACGCGCCCAGCAACCGCCGCATCGTGATGTCGCCGGTGGTGGCCCGGTGGGTAAGGGGTTGCGCAATCTGCTTAGGGCTTAGACGGCTCGGAGGAGGAGTGCTGACCGCTGTAGGCGAGATGCCCCTCAGAAGAAACAGACAGAAGTCGTCCCTGTTGCCCCCTTCGCTAGTGCTATCATTGTGCCTGGCTGGACGGCTCAACTTGCCTGAAAATGCCAGCGCTGAGCTTATTAGCTGGGACTACGAACTGCTATCTATCTGAAATGACCCAGTGCCGCCGATGTTTCTTGCTCAAAGTGCTATCATGGAGTCAATATGCTGTGGTTTAAGTTGACGGCATACCGCGATTTCGCTGCTGAGACTTTTCAATTGCCTTCTCAAGACGAGATTCTGACCTCTTCTAAAGGGGCAGAGAAACTCTGGCTGCCCATGTCGGCACCTCACCAACAACGACCTGACTCTCCTCGCCAGGCTCATGCGGCATCGTGGGTGGAACCCTGTCCGCCATAAGATCTACTGTTTCAGACGATCACAGACTTCAGACGCATCAGTGCCAAGGGGAAAATCTCAGACGCTGTCACCATGCGGTCCTAGCCATCCTCGCGCGTCATCATCCCACTGGCAGCCCATCACCACCAACCTACGGCCGAACTCGCCCAGCCTATCCATCCCATCCAATTGGAGAGGAGCGCAGGGCGTTGGCGCTGGTCAACTCCTAGACAGGATTTCCTTCGTACTGGTAATATGATCTCCCTCGCGCTCTCGGAGTTCGGCCTGCTACGTACATAGGACGGCTCTTCCGAGTATGACTCGAGTCTCCCCCAACTACGCACGACCTCAAGTTCGGTCCTCTTGAGGTTCAGATGAGCGTGCGACCGGACGATTCAGACGCATTGGTCTCAAGTCGCCGTTTGACCCTTTGCGATCTTCTCATGACTCCCCTTACGACAGAACCCAGCTGACCAGTTCAAACTTTCAAACGTCCCGCTTTCTGAGAAGCTTCCATTTTGGCAGCTTGTCAAATTGGAAGGTCGGTCCGCTCTTCCTGCTGTGGTGTGGTGGGTTTCCTCACTCACGCTGGTTTCCCACCACCCATTGGGTGATTCATCTGAGATGGACCTGAGGCCCGTAGTGAAGATAACTACGACCGCAGCGGGTAAAGAGACCCTACTTATTTATTTTCAACTTCGCCTTACCTTCCGACCTCTCGTCATTCTCTCATTCCACCGTCGTCATTCTCTCATTCCACCGTTGATACGATTCGACAGGGCCATCCTTAGCCGTAAGCTTTCGTTCAGTACCTCAACTGACTACATCTCAGTCGCCTCAATCGCTGTCGAGAACATCAAACAGCAGCAGCAGCAGGACCCCATGAACTTTGTCATCAATTACAACGCATCTGTAGATCGCCCTTTCCCACCGCAAGTGCCCGTCGCCTGATCTTACCGGCCGAACTAATTATCCACAGTCGGCCCTTTCCCGAGTTTTCGACGAACTCTCACTCACTCACTTACCCATCCACTCACTTATGCACCCACTCACTTACACCCTCTCTGCACCCCCGCATGGCCAGATCGTTATCTTATTCGACGCCTTATGAGTTTCCATCTGAGCATACGAAACATTTGCTCTTGATGGACTGTCTGATGAACCACTGTTCATGCCCATCTCTTCATGACATGTGCACGAATCGTCGGGAACGCCAAGACAAACGGCCGCCTTGTGAGGTTGAAAGCCTCCTGCTCATACACAATCGCTCCATTCTTGGATCTGCGACGCTCGGCGCGTTTTTGTGCCTATTTTGGCCACTTCTGACATGAGTTCCCAACCAAGCGAGTCTCACAACGGTCATCATTCCTACTGGTAGGTATTCGGGTTATCTCTAGGTCCGGCTACTTCTCTTACTTGACATCTACGCGAATGGTGTAGTCGTCGCCGTCCTGCTCTATGACCGTCACTGTCACTCCCCACTCCTCCACCGTATGCGTGCTCGCTCCCTCGCCGCCGAGCGTGAGCGGTGCGTTGTCAAGCTCGTTGAGAGCGCAGTCGAGGCCCCAGCTGCCGGGGTTTGCATCCAGCACGCGGATCGGGCCCTCGCCCGTCGCGACATCCGTGGAGATGGTGTATAGCAGCACGCCTGTCCCGCATGAAAACTCGTCAACGCCGCGCTTCGACCGCACCTCGGCCACCAGCGCTGCTCTCTCGCTCTGCTTGACCACCACAGCCTTGACGCCACCGGCCGTCTCTAGCGGCGTGAGCTTATGCGTACTCGAAGTCGAGGCGTTCCCGGCGCCGGCGTTGGTCGGCGCGACGCAGTCGACCTGGTCGTCAGCAAGCCAGCCCAGCCTCCACTTGTTCCAGGCAAAGTAGTCCGGGCTACGGGCGTCGACCCCGGCCATCATGTCCCAGTTGCCCGTATACATGCCAACATCACCCGTCGGCAGAGGGTACAGGTCGGGCAGGCAGAAGGCGTGGCCCGTCTCGTGGTTGAGCGCCTTGTAACCCCACCAGTCGTACGTGTCGAAGCCCTGCGTGACGGCCTTCCTGGCGATATAGTTGACGTCGTAGGTGTAGACCGACTGCGTGAGCGTCGCAGAGAAGGTGATGGACGTCGCGTTCCGCGTCGGGATGACGTACAGGATGTCGGTCAAAGGTCCCTCGGTGCTGTTGACGCCCGGGACAGGGGTGTTCGTGACGCGGAGCCACTCCTCGAGCGCGTCCTTGACGTAGACCTGGTGTAGCTCCGCCATCAGGCCCCTCTCGAACTGGTACTCTGGCGCCAGCTTCGGCATGCGCAGGAACCGGCTCGTGTCGGCCGTGATGTTCAGCGATAGCTTGCCGTAGGACGACGCGTCGAGCCAGTTCGTCGCCTCGGGGAAGAAGTAATCATAGAGCTCCTGTGGCGAGGACTCCGTCGCGGTCTGGTCGGGGAAGTCGATGAAGAGCATCAGGGCGTTGACGGTGCCCGTGCTCGGGGCGCAGTCGTAATAGTCGGCGCCGAACCCAGGGCCGAAGAAGGCGCTGTTGTTCGCCGGCAGCTTGCAGTCCGAGCTGTCGGCTATCCGGGCGACCGATGCCGCGCTCACTGTGGATGCCGCAGCGGCTACGAGCACTGCCGCACCCCGGATACCCGTCGAAGTCTTCATGGTCAGGCAAATGGTCCAGTCGCGCTTCAATTAGACTGGCGAGTCGGCGAGACAGAAGATCGAAAGGCTCAACAACTCGAACTCAGAGTGGGATTACCTCACCATTTAATACGTGTGGTGTTCGATTCGGAGTCATTCGTAAGGTTTTCGACCTTGCTGGTGGTTGACTTTGAGGCGTTTTGAAGCTTTTCTCTCGTATTTTCGATTTTGTACCAATGTATAGTAGACACTAAAAATGTGGCTGGACTGGTGTTGAAATCCGTGTATTTTGCCTCCACCTTTGGGTCGTTGAGTTAAAGGAATGAAAAAAAAGAAAAAAAAAAGGGTAACAGGTGTTCGATTCGGATCGCCATTCTAGGCTACCAAGCTAGTCCCAAGCCAAGGAGCCCGATTCTATCTATAGCGACGTGTAATCTCCTGCTGCTACATTCGGAGCTTTCTGCCTCCACTGTCACGAGGGAGAACACGAGATAAATAAGCGTAATTGATGGAGCGGCAATTGCAGGCATCGGTTTTGGTGGTGGTGACATCCACTCTGTATAACCGATGAGCATATCGGCAATTTCTCGGAAGATTTGCCGAAGTCGTGATATTCACATCGGACTACACGTACGAAAATGACCTCTTTGCAATTGAATGCTGGGCACCACGCCCTGATTGGTGATTCTCGGGGGACAATTGCTGACGGTGCGGGCAGATGGGTCTATCTGTCCGGGGTCCTGAATGATCTCGTTGGTTGGATCTTGCACGTCGTGCCGCGTGCTTTTCACGAGGCTGAGCTCCCTTAGGCAACGATTGACTTTCTGGTAAACACGAACTCTTTGAACGCGAACATGGAAGGCGAAACATACAAGTATGATGCCCTTCCTCAGGGCCGTTGGTTTCGACAACTCCACATCCACCCGGGCAAACCCGAAGACCCGATCCAATGCGACATGGTCGTCGTAGCTCTTGATGAGGCTCCCCCATTCAAGGCTCTGTCATACGTCTGGGGAGACCCCACGCAGGTCGCAACCATCACCTGTGCTGATTTCCAGAGAGAAGTCACCATCAGCTTGTTCGAGGGACTACGGCGCATCAGAAGCCCCGATGTCATGGAGGTCGCGTGGGCGGACGCCATCTGCATCAACCAGTCAGACAACACCGAGAAAGGTCAGCAGGTCGACCTCATGGGTGTTATCTACGACACCGCCGCCGAAGTGATCGTCTGGCTGGGCAACGACCCGGACAACGTGGCCGAGGACGCGTTCGCCGGCCTTATCGGCTCCAACCACGCCGTGCGGACCAACACGCACAACACATGGTCGACGGTCGAGGGCTCAGAAATCGCCCTCGGGGACCCCGGAAAAGACGGGAAGTTGCATTACTACCCGATCAGGGAGTACAAGACCAGGCTGCCGGACATCCTGACGGCTCCCCGGCTCGAGGCGATCAAGAAGCTGTACCGGCTGACGTGGTTCACGCGCGTGTGGGTGCTGCAGGAGGTCGGGCTCGCGACGAGGGCGACGGCTTGCTGGGGCGACCGTAGCATCGCCTTTGGCGAAATCGCCACCTTCATACACTACGGAATGTCGGACGAGAACATGATCAAGACGCTCGGGCAGGACGTCAAGGGCGTCATCTCCGGGCCGCCCTACTACGCCTTCTGGAACGTGTGGTCGACGTACGACAAGAAGGGCGGCTGGGTCGACACCACACCTGCGCTGAACGACTTCGTAAAGGTTCTGACTGCCGTGTGCAACATCGACTTCGTCCTCGTTCTCGAGGCCTCGAGAAAGTTCAATGCCACGAATCCCCTGGACCATGTCTTTGCCTTCTTGGGACATCCCAAGGCCTCGTTGCCCGGGACCGGGCTCCCGATGATCCAGGCAAACTACAGTCTGGATCTACCGAGCCTACACCTCATGGTCGCCACTCGCCTTGCGGAGCAGTCTCTGAACTTCCTCGTCCAGGCTCAGAACACCGAGGAGACGCTGAGTGTCGGAAGTCAAGTGCCTTCTTGGATCCCGCAATGGAACGTCAACAACCCCAGTGCTCCCAATGCCTTTTGGGAGGCATGGGATGCTAGCCTCCGCATCTCTCGCCAGGCTTTCTGGTCGGCTAGCGTGTCCGGGAGCAAGCTCTCCGTCCAAGCACTGCTGTTTGATACCGTCGCGCTGCACACGGCCACCATGAGAGAAGCAGACTTTGATCGTTACTCACGACACTCGTCGGGAGCTGGAAAGATCATCGAGGAGTGCTGGAACCTCACCGAACAGGCTGCAGAGACCTGCCCCCACGTTTACGGGGACGACGGTGCCCCGCTGGCTCTGGCCTCGACCATCACTTGCAACTACAGGTCACCTCACAATCCGGCAAGCGACGACAAGATTGTCGAGGACTTTATGCAGTACTGCGCGATCATGAACGAGGAGTTCTTCCTCGCCAAGCTCAGGCGGGAGGGAGTCGTGCAGTATCAACTGGTTCCCATGTCGCAGAGGCTTACGGGAACCAAGTTCACCAGCTACGGCACGAATCGGCGGTTCTTCGTCACCAAGGGCGGCTATTGGGGTCTGGGACCGCCGTTCATGCAAGAGAATGACGTGTGCGCCATCTTGTTTGGGGGAGATGTTCCCTTTATCCTGAGACCAACTTCCGAGGAAGGGGAGTTCCAACTGGTTGGGCAGGCTTACATCTATGGTATCATGTACGGTGAAGTAGTCGAGAAGAGCGAAGCAGGCACTATGGACTGCAAGAAGATGGCAGTCCAGCTCGTGTAGCGAAGGGCTGTGAACCCGAATTAAGGAGACCCCGAATTATGTCACATTGATTCTAATATCTGAACTTGTTTTCATGTCCAACATTCATATCATACTAGTAGGTTTTCAAAAAAAAATCCATCTGTCGTAATCATCAATCGAACTGGGCCCCCGCATATGCGACATCGAACCCGGCGTTGTGATCGACGGTGGCGCCGTGCTTCTTGTCACCCTTGGAACCTTTCTTATGTCCCTTCTTCCCGTGTTTCTTCGTCTTGGAGGACCTAGATGGGGACCCGGAGCGGGCAGTAGTGCTCGATGCATCGTTGTCGGGAAGGAAGACCGGCACGACCCTACAAAACCGAGGGGCATTAGTGACGATCCACGAGGAAGATAAAAACTTCACCAGGCGATGCATAATAAATACCCACACCGGCTTCGCGGTCTTGCTCTGGGAAGGCATGGCCATAGATTAAATTGTTCAACTCGAAGATTGAAGTGAAACGATGGACAAGATCCGTCTCCTCAGAGCGGACGGGTCAGGCGTGGCCGACCTTGGGAAGTCAAGTATAGACGATGAGAAGTGGCCCGATAGTTGTTGAAGAAGGGGATTTGGAGTCTAAAGCAGACCGATACTCGCTGGAAGCAAAAGAGTACTGAAGACGATAGTGGAGGTTGGTGGCTTCCGGAATACAAATTACCTGAAGATAAGGTATCTTCTTGAAGCTATTGACGTAGAATATCCCAATAGGCACAGATAGTTTGCTGAATCTAGATGAAATCTTGTGCGGTGAGGAGAGTCTGAAGATTGAAATGTAGAATTGCGAAGAACACACATATTTTTATACAGCCTCTTCCTCCTTACAACAAGGTTCTGGCTGTGGCCTTCTGATACAGTAGATACCCTTCACGCACCTCTTCAGAGCTCGTGAGATCATAAGGACACGACCCGTCAGAATGTTTCCATTCGGCACCGAACTATCCGAGCTTTCACGCGAAGAGGAGAACAGGGCAAGCCACCGCCTGATCCAGTCGCGAATTGCCAGCGTGCCTTTTGTGCTCTGCCCACATGCATGTCTGCCAGAAGATCACTTGGTGTCATTGGCTCGAGATATTCAATATAGGGGCGCCATGTGGGAAACGATTAATATACCTCATGGCTGACTGTATGAAGCGAGGGTGGCTGTGAGTCTCTGATTGGCCGGTTGTTTTGTTACTGGAGGACCCTGCCAGGAATGGACTTGTTGATGCCTACACACATGCATTGCCCCCGGTTCTGGCCAAGAAGAACAGGGGGCGAATGAGGCAAGAACACCTCTCGGCCGACGGTTCGGAAATTGAGGCATCTCCGTCGTCGGATCCGGGCCACGCGTGCCCTCGGGAGGGGTAGCAGCCTGACAATATCGAGCCACTGCTGCAATCCCTTCACTGATTGGCCACACTCCTTTTTGTTCTGCATTCAATCGAGGCTGGTGACCAACTGGATGTGGATCGGCCACGACACTGGATCAACAACCGGCGGCTCGTTCGCCTCTACTATTGGCCCATCTCCTTTTGTGACCTGAGCTAGCTAACATGATGTCGTGTGCAAGTACGTGCTTGAACCTTTGCCAAGAATACCAAGAAGCTGCATGCCTCTTTGCCTGAAACAAGGCGGCCATTGGCACGGTTGACCGCGGCTGCTAACCGGGAGCCCTCGAGTGATGCTAGATTTTATACTCCCGTGACCTCTTTCTAAGTCTCTCGTTCATGACACTTCTTTCCGTCAACTCCAGTTAACATCATCCCAGAATCGTTCCGGTTGGGCCCGCGAAGTTTCCATCTATTGAAATTCTACCGCTCTATTCATCCTTCAGGTCGTACCATGGAAGCATCCGAACACCCTCCAGTGTCTGGATTTGATCTACTGCATATCCCACACGACGATCGTTGGGAACATCTCAAGACCATCATTGTCGCTGGCGTTTTTGGCAACAACGGGTCTGGCACATCTTTGACATAGCAGAAGCTAGCAGAGTTCATGAAGCAGAATCACGGGTTCAGTGCAGATTAAGGGCGCGACAGCAGTACAGGGCGGGGAACCATCGGATTCCGCAGTATTGTAAGCACAATTTCTGTCACAGCGCTGTACATGCTGTATGCTAACGTATGCTGTCGATCTTTGTTCCGTCGTCAGCTCCAAACATCAATACCCCCAGGAGAACTTTTCGCCGTCGCTGCACCTGCTGTGGTTTGGAGATGAAGCTTGGGCCATTTCACGTCGTCGTGTTGGTTGCGTTCTATGAAGGATGCTCCGGATACCAGGAGTGTGCTCTAAGTGAAGAGCACTTTGATTTCAATTTGCCTTGCATTCCCTATTTTGGGACCTTGTGGGCGTCGATCCAGACAGAACTTCTTACCTACAGAAAGATTACAAGTCTCGACCCCTCTATCTCAGAGAACTTCCGGGTGGATTCCCTGAGACGATGGCTTGAAGGACAAACAGATGTCTTTCAAACACCTCTGGTTGAGAACCGTATGATGCAAGCATACCTGGATTGCGGTTGGTTCAACAATCACGAAAGCTTTTTTGTTTCCACGGCCTCCGATGTTTCAGCATATTACTTTATGAACCTGGATGTCGGGCAGAGAGCAACTTTCATTGAGGGCATGGTGCCTGAAGGATGCGACATACTCTAGCGAGGGGTTATAACTATCTAGGTCCATACTGTTCGGGCAGATACTACCCTTTCATGAGTTGATGTGTCACTATACGCGTTGCAGCTCAATCAGATCGCACTGGAGGAAACCTTGCCATTCCGATCATAGGTGCCTTTCAAATCGAAGATCCGAGCGCCCGCAGTGCTGGTCGAGACAATTGGCTCCTGGAACTGCTTGAAGTGATGGGTCATCTGGAGCGAGTTCTATGGGAGAAACTCTTGATTGTCCACTGCCTAATAGGCACAGTCTTGAAGTTCGCTTTCAAAACCAAAAGGCCGCAAAGGTCTAGACTATTTACGTTGCAATGACTGCCGCACAGTTCCCGGGCGGGGCCGGTCCGGTGCCCCACCTTGAGGCAGACCGGGCCGGGTACGAAAACAAGCCGGGCCGGGGGTATGGTGCGAAATCACCGCAAGAGCTCTCTGAAAAGACCGGAAGCTTGACATTGAGGGGCAGTCGGCGCTACGGAAGCTTCTTCGACGCCAATAGGACCCTCGGGTCGTCTCTTCTGTTGGTCCCCAGACCTTTCTTTTGACCCGGACGCGACGAATAGCGTGGTACCGACCTCAGGTAATCGGCTCGGTCCGTGGGTATTTCAATCTAGCACCTGCACATGATCCGATATCCCCGCCATTTGGGTGGATCATCACTACACTTATTACGTTCTTTTGTATGTCATCTACACAGTACTCGGGTTAAGCAGTTTCACGATCCGGTTGCCGGTGCCCTCTGTCCCCACAATTCCCCGGGTCTCGGAGGCGGCCCTGCAAAAATCGGGCGATCTAAGATGGATACAAGACATGTCCCCATGCGATAAATACTCCTACCACAGCCGCCAGTAATATGAATTTTGGTTCTTCCTAGTTGCCTCCCTGCTTTCCTCCAACATCGTGACTTTACCCACCAACAACCGACAAGATGGCCGACGTTTTCGCTAAGTTGCAGGACAAGTCCCTGCTGATCCCCTCCGGCCTGGTCGCCGGCAACTGGAAGAACGGCCAAGACGGCAAGACCTTCCCCGTTTACGAGCCCTCGAGCGCAACGGTCCTCCAAGAAGTCGCAAACCTCGGCCGTCAGGACTTCATCGACGCAATTGAGAGCGCCAAGGCTGGTACGGCAAAGTTCCACGAGACGACAACGGCAAAGGAGCGCGGTGCGCTGCTGCGCAAGTGGTACGATCTTGTCATTGCTAATGCCGACGATCGTGAGTAGCCGTCCTTCAAAACCTAAATCTGCACAATCTGCCCCCGCAAGTTTGCTGACGTGTTATCGTGTCAGTGGCCCTGATTCTCTCCTTGGAGAACGGAAAGACTAAGGCCGAGGCCAAGGGCGAGGTTGTCTACGCTGCGTCCTTCATCTCGTGGTTCGCTGAGGAGGCCACCCGTTCTTATGGTGATACCATTCCCTCCTCGTACGCCAACACCACCGTCTTGACGTTCAAGGAGCCCGTCGGCGTCTGCGGCATCATCACGCCATGGAACTTCCCCGCCGCCATGATTACCCGCAAGATCGCTCCCGCCTTCGCAGCCGGCTGCTCCGTCATCGTCAAGCCACCTAGCGAGACGCCCTTCAGCGCCCTCGCACTCGCCAAGCTGGCGCTGGTCGCCGGAATCCCCGCAGACTGCATTCACGTGGTGCCGACCAAGGACCGCGAGGCCTCAATGGAGCTGGCAAACAACCCTATCGTGAAGAAGCTCAGCTTCACGGGCTCCACGGGCGTCGGAAAGATGCTCACCAAGGCGGCTGCGGGCACTATGAAGCGTGTGAGCATGGAGCTGGGCGGCAACGCACCTTTTATCGTCTTTGATGACGCGGACATTGACCAGGCTGTTGAGGGCGCTTTGATCTGCAAGTTCCGTTGCTCGGGACAGACCTGTGTGGTAAGACCAACGCGACCACCTCAAGAGACTACAGCGAGCTGACATAACTCCGTCAAGTGCGCCAACAGACTACTTGTTCACGAGAAAGTTCAGGAAGAGTTCATCAACAAGCTGGTGGCACGGGTAAAACAGTTCAAGCTCGGTCGCGGCATCGACGACGGAACCACCCAGGGCCCGCTCGTGAACGCCGCCGCCGTCAAGAAGGTCGACGAGCACGTCCAGGACGCTCTCAAGAAGGGCGCGGTCCTGCACACTGGTGGAAAGGCTCCTGAGGGGCTTAAGGGCTACTTCTACGAGCCCACGGTGATCAGCGGCGTGACCACCGAGATGGAGGTCGCCCACGACGAGACTTTCGGCCCCCTCGCTGCCATCTTCTCTTTCAAGACTGAGGCGGAAGCCGTCGATCTGGCCAACGCCACTGAGTACGGTCTCGCTGGATACTTCTTCAGCAAGGACATCTCCCGGGTCATGCGCGTGGCGAGGCGGCTCGAGTGCGGCATGCTCGGTGTTAACACAGGGCTCATCAGCGCTGCCGAGGCGCCTTTTGGCGGCGTCAAGGAGAGTGGCTTGGGCCGTGAGGGCAGCAAGTACGGTTTGGCCGAGTACCAGAATATCAAGTCTGTGACCATCGGCAACCTTGGGTTCAACTGAGCCGGCGTCGATTTCGTGGGAGATTCAGCGGGCCGTCCTCGCCAGGTTTCGCAATGGGCCGGGTATGAAAAGTCTTTTTTCTGTTGTTTGGCAAGCGTCTTTATGTATTATGTATTTTACCCTCGAGTTCATGGCTTTGAGTCCTTCAATTGAAAACCAACTCGCCTGTTTCTGGCTATCAGCTTCTGACTCTGCGCATCGAGTTGTGCTACTCGAGCACCACGTGTGCGAAGCCCTCGCCTGGTCGTTGCTTCCCCGTACCCATCACGTCATCATTTGGCCCATTGGCTCTTCAATCCCATGGTTTGACGAAACGAGTTTGACAATCCAGATGCTTGATTGGCTTTCGTCAACTGATCAGCTTCGTCTCATTAATCTTACTCGAACCATTAATCGGACCAATGCAAAGTCTAAACCTCTGTAAACCCATGGATACTCCGTACAGTCTGTCATATCCCCCTACGCCCTAGAGAAGACCCAACGCCCGTAGCACGCCGGCCCGAAATGCAAAGAGAAACAAGAACCAGGTTTTCCGATGCTCCCCAAAGTTTCAACCAGCCATGACAACTCCAGTCTTTTGAGCCTGCTTTTGAAGGTATTCCCGTTGCTCCGGTCTAATAACCACCAACTCCTTTTTGGCGAGGGCCGCGGCCGTCGCGCCTTTTGCAAGCTCCTCTTCTATGCGCTTGAGACACTGGTTCGCGGACGACGGGCGATGTACCGTAAGAAGCTTGACCGCTGCCGTCGCCCGCTCCAGTGACTCCACGTTCCCTCTGTAAGCCTCGCACGGATTCGGCGCTGTGATGTCGACCTTTCCCTTGGCGAGGGATCTCACCAGCGAGCCGAAAAGCATGCTGTTGCACTCTTCGGCATCCGTTGAGCTGTGATAGTAGCCCTTCATGTACCGGCACCCCTCCTTGAGGCACCTATACAAGAGGACGAAGTGATCCAGGTTGGCGGCTATCAGGTCCTGGCGGTGTTGGGCGATGGCCTCTGTGCGCATGCATGTCAGCAACAGATCGACAGACTTTGACTTTCGGCCAGATTAACTCACCGAAAAGCCCATGCGGCCTGAGATACACGATCTTGTCCAGAGCGAGGTTGTAGCCATCCGGTCCTTTCTTCCAAACGCGGCCTGCATGCCCAAAGACCAAGCGGCCCTTCAGGTCGATGGTGGACTCGTAGGTCATCTTTCTGTACATCTCCTCGAATACCTCGGCGTCCCCGAGCTCCCACGCGACGCACAGCAGAAACGGGTTATCCGTTTGGTGCTTGACGCCCTGTATCCAGGAGCGCGCCCACGGTCTCGTGATGACCGTCATGTCGTACTTCTCGGTGATGGTGAGGACGTCGTAGAGCCTTGACAGCGAGAGCTTCTCTGGGACAAGGTTGAAGCGGCCGTGGACGATGTTGAGCACGATTTCCATCGCCTCTGTTGCGTCCTCGGGCAGATCAACGCTCCACTCGCCGCCGCCCTCGGCCGGACGGGACTCGGCAAAGCCGCCAAAGAGCATTGTCTTGAGAACCGGGGAGCTGCGTCCGAGGGCTCTCGAGCAGACGACGAAGTCCTGTGAGACCTCGTCAACCTCCCCGCCGACGCGTAGGCGCAGGTCGCCCTTCTCGTCGAGGTAGATGGTTGGCGAGGACAAGAGCCCTGACATCGGCTCCGCGAGCAGCATGGTGCAGGTAGACATGCTCGGCATCGTACAAGCCGCCATGTTGGGCATCGTGCATGTGGACATGATGGGCCACCGGCTGCTAATTTCACAGCTCTGAAGAATGTGTTCGATAAACAGAGAGAGAGAGAAGAAGACGAGTTGAGAAGCCAACAGATAGAGAGACGTCCGCGGAGGAGGCTGTTGTTTGAATCTATCCAACACCACACTCAACAAGTGTCGCTCATCTGAGGTTCGTCCTAAGATCTTTTCTGCCCGTCGGAGGAGCGTCCGACAACGAGCTCGCGCGTGCGGTCGGGCTCAAGTAGATATGGCTCGTCGCGCAAACAGTTCCGACAGCCCCAGGAGGAACGGGGCCAGGGTGGTGCCTCTGCGTGGAGAGGGCATAAAGGGGACCGCAGATCACAACGTGATTTGCTTCGGTGACATGACTAGTCCGTTGTCGAGAATCTGTCCCTCTTTCTAACTTTAGTAAATAAAATGGGGGACCACAACCGCCTAATTCAGACGAATGGGTTGGCTGATTGCATTAAGCTATGCGCTATACCTGTTGGTCCCAATACGCCTGGTCAGGTTGTGTACCCGCCGTTTGAATGCCCAAAGGCGTGTTCCCGTGCCGGTCCCTGGTACGACCGGGCGACCGTTACAAACGGGGCCGGAGGGGGGACCCATGTCTCCAGCCCGGGTGTGACCCTGGGCCTTGGAAGACCATCGTTTTTCCCCTCAGAATCCGGGTTTTTCGTGAAAGCCAAACAAGGAACGTGGTGGAACGAGATGTCGGAATAATCAAACAAATCAGGGCAGAAAAAAATCAACAAACGAGGATTGCTTCTCCACGCGAGGGTCAACCTCCCTCGTTACCCCGAGGGATGTTGGGAGCCGCTGGTTGCACCCTGCTGGTACGACAAACAACAAGGGAAAACATGTGAAACCCTGAGACGGCATTCTGACTCGGGCCCGGGTCCAATGGCAACGGCTCTCGCAACAAACCCTCGCCTCCCGGCGGTTAATGTCAAGCAGGTCCTTGGTCTTTGAGACTTTTTCAGACAAAACGCGATTTCGTCATTGCTGGTTTCTCCCGCAAACTCAACCGTCGAAAGCCTTACGGTTGAACGTCGTCTCCTCCCTACCCAAAGGTGCGTCCACGACTCGGTAGCACACACACAGGACTTGCGCCGACTCGCGGAGCCACTTACACGACCCATCCGGGGGCCTGGGGTGCCCCTGATCGACTGTCCTGCGAGAGGGCGTGGTCAGCCTGATCGCCGAGGGATGCCCCCAGCATCCCCCGCCTTCAGGGTCCTCCCACTTTGTAAAAGAACATAAGAAAAACTCTACTTCATATAACCCCTTGGATATTTCAGGGTCCTCCCACACCATAACGGTCCTCCCACACCATAACGGTAATCGTATCATTGCCAACTTCGGACAGTTGGGCAACCCATTTTCTTACTAGAGCCTGCTGCTAGCCTGATGCTGCTGTGGTCTTCCCGTCGGTGTGCCATCCGTCCATCCAACCTGGGGCGTCACCGAACTCTTGACCGCGAGTTTCGTCGGGCCCTATCGGCTTCTTCGGGTATGGCTCTACCGCAAAGGTGATATTCTCGGCGGAACGACCGATGGCGATGTTACCTTGCCGACCTGCTTTAAGGCCAAGTTTTTGCGTCTTCGTTCTGCTTATCCTGTTGTCCTCTTTGACGATGTTGTCTGTCCACTACGAAGGACTGCCACGTCGAGCTCCCCTGCGATGCTGTGCTCGGTCAACAACGCAGCATGAGCGTTGGGCCCCACCAGCATGCACGACACGTTCCGTTTCTTCATGATTAAGGCTGCAGTGCAATTATGGCAAGTGGACCTAGTATGCGGAGAATGTGGGAGGCCGCAAAGGGGGGATGGAGGGGGCCAAGGGGAGGCACTCACTCGGCGTTTCTGCTCGCTCCCGTCTTGCATGGTGGGCAGAGAATGCAGAATAACTGGACTTCTCCAAGACCGGCACAGACGTCCTTCTTACCATTGGGCTGATCGTCGTTGGCACACGCAGACCTCATGGGGTTTGCTGGGTTCTGTCGCTTGCTGAACTTCCGGCTAAACGTTGAGAATGCTGTCATCGAAGTTTGAGTTGCGGAGAAATTCGAAGAGACGAAGTTGACTTTTCTCACGATAACCTCGCAGCCTCGTGGCTGCCTCCGCTGCCGAAGATGGGCAACTTTACCCTTAGCTCTAGGGCTGCAGTGGCCGTCGCACCGATGACGTCTGCCGAAGCTTCGAAGAGCCGAGTTCAAGGTTGCCTCTGAAAGCTGGGGGACGGAACGGCCGCAACTCAGACAGGTGGTGTGGCACAACGCGCAAGCTTCGATGTTGCATGCGGGACGCAAATCCCAAGGATGGCTCCGGAGGCAGTGACGATGAAGATTATTCAACCCCGCATACGGATTTCGCAGCCGGCGCCGGGCCGTGTTACTGTTCCATCGGCGAGGACGGCACTCCTGCCGTGCTACAGCCGCCGTTAGGCACGATGTGAGTTTGTGGACAGTTTACTTGAACGTTTGCCTCAAATCTGACCGACGATGCCAAAACATCGAGTGCTCGCTAGTTTCAGGAAATGTGAGAAACAGCTTTCGCCAGGGGGCCGCTGAGGGGGAGAAAGGTCGCAGGCCAGCCTCATGAGCTCCTGGTTGAGCTCTTCCCAGCGAGTATCCACATGCATGCTGACGACGATGCCCATGTCAACACGGTCTGATTCAATGCGGGCAAAATAGATGCTCACCCCCGCTCAGCGGATCGAGTTCCTCGACTCTCATCGCGGGGCGGACGGGAGCACTCGCCACCTGTGGCAGACGGGAAGCTGTGGCGGTAATCGGCTCCGTGCCTCGAGAGCAAAGCCACAGATGACGACCGAGTTGAGTCGGTTGAGATGACGTTGTCTGTGGCACTCTAGTCACGGCCTCTTGTCCTAACCGCCTACGGGAAGCAGTTTCGGAAACGTAGGACAACAGAGAACGCCGTGAGACTGGAACTCGGTTTCATCACGCGATGGCGTCCAACATCTGCTGGCGTGCAGTCTGGTCTTGTGTAAGGCGTTCCGAGGCTGGCGGGTAGTTGCTAACGCGTTGAGGGAATAAAAACGGAACCTGCAGTGAAACTACACTGTCGCCATTTGGGTGCAATCAGACAGGAGTTCATCAACTTCTTTCATTGCGAGCCGAGCATATCTTCCAGCCCATCTGTCGAAAAGCTGTCTCAGTCCGATAGTTTCGTTTAGCTAAGTTGTTATTGAACGCCGGTCAACACCATAATCGTCTGCCAGGCCGCATACTCGAGTAGGTCGGTTACTGTGAAACAGAACTCGGATTTAAAAGTGTTTGAAAGTCACATGCAGTTGGCCACACCAGGAAAGTGGATTCATGTTCTTACAGACCACATCTCACTGGTCTTGGGATACATGTAGCAATTATAACCGGCTGACCGGGCCTTACTTTATACCAATGTGGTTGCATGGGTACGAGCAGAAGCCGTTGTGATTTGAAAGAAGCTATAGGAGCCTTTTGGACTTGACAGTTGCCGGCTTCTGCATTGATTGAGCCAGAACTCCGCGAAGGGGGTCGACGTGGAAATTCAACGAGAATTTCGAAAGTCTCGATAGTGAGAACACAACCGTGTGTCTCTGCACATGTTTTGTGCCGGCGCAAGATTCATAGAGACGTTATTCCGTTTATATTTACCCTCCGGCAAGTTCTGAGGATCATGAGAACTCGATACGCCGCCCGGGATATATGACCCTTGAGAAGTCCGCCTGTGACGGCTGCAAAGACGTTATCGGCTGAGGCAGGCTTCAGGCGCATCTTGAGAAAGGGTTCAAGGGCAAATTGTAGATCGCGTATCGGCCAGTTCTGTATACAGTATCACTCAGACGACTTTTCATTCCTACGCCAGGCAATGCGAGGTAAACCGCAAACCAGCCAACAAGGCAGATCATGGGGTGATCACATTAATTCAGACGAGGCCCAGAGGTGTGCAGATCACTAGAACATATTTAGCACGAGTATACGACGATGGTGCACTAAGGTCTTGAGTAATATCTCTCGGCCTGATTACAGCGAAAGAATTTGTTCACTCTAAACTCCCACTCCAACGGTCATTGAGCACCGAAGTCTCCCATGTCATTCCATAACATGAAGGGTTCGGCGTACTGATCCACGCCAGAGGCCATGTTCAGAACATCCTGAAACGATAAATCGGCCATCTCATCGAACCTGAACCCAGCCTCCCCCGGGTCGGTAGAGTCTGGTGTGACCAAGTACGGAATTTCCACACCAGAACCGACTACCGCTGTGTCTGGCGTCCTGTCTGCCGCCGAAGTGCGCCGCTGCACGTCAAATTCACGATGGAACACCTCGTCAATCTTCCCCTCAATCTTTCGAACAACTTTCGCCGCACTGGCCGCCACGGCGATGCTGCCACCGAAGTCGTCGAGGTTGGCCACCGCCTCCCTCAAACTGTCCCTCGCGGCCGGCGTGGAATCGCTCCGCGGGCAGGCCAACACAAACCCTGCCAACGTCATCGCCGCGCCCCACTGCCATTGGAAGGCCTCGTGCCAGCCGGTCAGGATCGATGTGGAGTTCAACACCTGGTGGAGGATCCTGCTGAGGGCTATGCTGTGCGAGACACACTTCACCGCCATTTCTTGCAATGCGTCTGATGAAGAATCTTGGCCAAATTGAATGTAAGGGCGGTAGAGACTGATGCAGAGGTTGTGGTACATCAACTCCAGGAGGAGACGCTGCCTCTGCAGCCACAGAGGCGAGAACGGATCGATGCTGAGGTCTGATGTATCCGTGGAGAATGGACGACCGTTGTTGGCTCGCTTCGTCTGAAGCGCCTGTGGTACACTGGCTGCCCACGCTTCCATGTCTTTCACGCACGACCTCAGAACCTCTGCTTGACTGGCCAGCATATCTCGCTCGGGGCAGACGACCTGTTCCAAGTTGCAGCACCTGGTGTAGCCCGAACGAGCAGCCAAAAAGAGCCTGGCATGCTCGCGGTGAAAGCTCAGCCAGCTCAGGTTGTCTCCGAGCGGCGTAAGTTCAGACCCTGCGCGAACCGCCGCCTCCGGGTCATCTTCCGGCAGCTGAGGAGGCGCAGCAGTCGTCCAGTGGAGGAAGAAAGGGCGGCCGTATTTGATTCCGATCTTGCTGTCCATGATGAAGAGGGCCCACCACAGTCGTTTTCTCAACTCCCTCTCCTGGACAGATGTTGAGTCCGGGGGATCGGTGTGCAGGCCTAGCACGTACGCCGTTCGAACGGCTGCGGCACACGTGCTGTCGGACATGTTGTGGAACGTGGCAGCGCAGAGATAAACGCTGCTGAGGATTTGACATTGCAGTGTCGACAAGGTCGGGTTCTCCAGTTCGTATGCCAGCAGCTGTTGAGAGCGGAGGTAGTACTGGCGCCCAGGGACCGCTGCCCCGGTGTGGCTGGCCGCGAGGACTTGCTTCGACATCGAGGAGGCGCCCATCTGAATGCAGATGGCGATCACGATGTCGACGAGAGCCGAAGGTAGTCTGTCGTTCCCTTGCGGCGAACACAAAGACCAGTAGTGCTGCTTGAACTGGACCTCGTTGAGGATCGGGAACACCGAAGTGTGGTATGACGCCCAGTAGAGCCCGAGGAAATGTTCCTCGTGCATCGGGCTTAGAAAGTCCCTGCCAAGAGATATTTCGGAGTCGAATGCGATGGTCTGCATCTCATCCAGCTCCTCGTGTCTTAAGTTGTCGCGATCATCCCCTCGGGGCGGCTCGTCGAGAAGAGTCCTCGGGGAGCCGGGATACAACCTTTCCTCGGCATCGTGGGTTCTGTTCGCGGGTGACGTCAAGAAGCTTGAGATACGCCCAATGAAGCGACTCAAAGACGAGTCTCCGTACCAAGTCTCGGTTCCCGATCGGCCGGTGGGGATATATATGCCATTCTGACCTCGTCGAGGGCCCCCAGAGCCGGTTGCGACAGCGGTTAGTGAGGCATGTTGTTCATAGTCGTTGAGAAGGGCGTCGGTGGGTTGTCGATGAACTGCCCCGTTATTGCTGTTGTTGCTTCGCTCCTGTTCGAGCTTCTTCTCGAGCTCTTGGACCCTGAGCCTGAGACGCTCGATTTCTCGATAGGCCTCAGGGGGCGACATCCATTTCATCGCGGCATTGCTGCATCTTGAGCCCCTGGCGTTGCAGTTCGAGCAAGGAACGCGGCTGTCGCACTTGATGCGATGCTTCCTACACGAGTCGCAAGCCCGCACCACTTGCGCTCTCTTTGGTCGCACTCTGCTGGTCTGCTGGTCGCCGGGATCGGGGCTGTGACGAATGCCGGACATGTCCAGGACGGTTTCGCCCCGAGATGATCTCCAGAACTTGGGAGATAACAAGGGCGCGGGTGTTGGTGTGAATGACCGTGAAAGTGCCTGTAAGCAAGTCGAGGCTCGTGGAGAATGAAGGATTAGGAAGACATGCGGGTTGATTCTTCTTGGGTAGTTCCGAAGCGCTGGTTATGGGGCAAAAGTTGACCCCTGTAGTACGTAAGACGGAGCACGTACCAGGAGACGGGACCGGGACCGGAGGCTCGGGCTGGGGCTCTACCTAAGTGTAGATCCGTCTTCTAACATGCAAATACCTCTACAACTCGAACAGGTTGTATGCATGGCATTCTTAGAACCAAATTGGCACGAAATCAGCATACTTAAAGGTCTGATACGCGCGACGGACTCAAGTTCTAGTGCGCTTCAGACAGGAAGGAGGCCCCTTCCCCTACTTCTTGACGCTGTAGAAATACTTTGGACACAACAAAAAACACAACGGACCCCGATTTTCGACAACTGGAGAGCAAACGCAGGATATTGAGAGAAACCTGATCAGTATTTTTACATTGGTGAAATGGGGTGCTGAGGATTATAACATCCATCAACAACATGCAGAGAGTGGCTGGGTAGCTGCTGACAAATGCAGCCAAAGCCGGTATGTCACCTAAATTTCAAATGCAAGCACTGGTCCTTTTTGACAACCACCTCAACCACCGTTTCAAAAATGGATCGCGCCGAAGACAGCATCGTGGTAGATGCTGGATCAGAGCCGAGACCAAAACGCCGCCGCCGGAGAGGCCCCGTCAACAGCCGTTCTGCATCACCAGCGCCAGAGCCAGCAGCTTCAGACCCGTCGGCGCTTCCCTGCGAGGCACACCCTCCGTTCAATTTCATTGAACCAATGGGGACGGCGCTCGCGAGGTTTAAAGCATGGACGAGTGAGGAAACCCCCCCGCAACAATTTGCCGTCGTACTCACCATTAATACTTTCGCCCTCGGGAGCTGGGGCGCCTCATGACGAGGCCTGTTTCCTCTGTGAAAAACCCGGCGGCGTTGGCTGTGCGACTTGTTCTCGGTCATGCCACGGCTCCTGCGTCGAAGAATCCCCGTGGACCGATGCACTCCTGCAGCCGATCATGCCGAACACGGCCACTTGGTTCTGTCACGACTGCGCCTGGATGGGCTGGGATGAAGATCCGCCTTCTCTCACGCCTCCCGCGTCGCCCATCCAGACTCCGACAGCGACGGAGGTTCCCGCGACAGAACGCCGCACGGTGCTGCCGTCGTCACGGGGACGTCGGTCAAGATCTCCCGAGCAGGGGTCGGGGACAAGCACGAGCGCGCCAGAGGCCTCCCGCGAGCCGGAACGCGCGACGACACGCGCCCGCAAGTCCCGCTACACGACCCTGCCGCAGGACGTGGACGGCGCCCTGCGGATCCTGTACACGGAGCTGGAGTGCGCGGGCGAGGCCCGGCAGCAGGTCGCCCGCCTGACCGCGGAGACGGCCCGGCTCAGGCAGGAGCTAGAGCTCGGGCGGAAGCAGCTCGACCTCGAACGGAGGAGGTCGCAGTCTGCTCGCGGGCTGCGGTCGGAGGTGGCCCGCCTGCGGTCGGAGGCCGCGCGGAGCCAGGCCGCCGCCGAAGAGATTGCGACGCTGACGCGAGAGAAGCAGCAGGCGGAGGCGGAGCTGCGGGAGACGAAGGCGGAGCTGCGGGACACGAAGGCGGAGCTGGAGAAGATGAAGAATGCCCTGTCGGAATGGAGACGCAGCCTGTCGAGCCTTGTGAACACGCCTTGAGGTCGACAAGGCTTCTTTTACACATGACGTACATATGTGTATGAGGAAGAATAGGGGTTGCTTATGGCGGGAGTCAAGGTGGGTAGCTAACTGGATCTTGTGCAACAGTTATAAGCACGTTCGACACATCCTGGCAGAAGTATCGTTTTGGTTTACAGACTCTAGCTGTGGCATGACTATAGGTCGCACCGCCTGATTACAGTCGTATTCTTGTTGCTGTGCATTGGCAACGGGCAATCAGGTATTTGGCGATGTCGAGAACGGGACTGCTGACATATTTACTGCAGTATGCCAGCATCCAAGTGATCTTGTCTCGTAGGAATAGATTCCCTCTCTTGGCGGTACCCGAAATTCCTATTAATCCTAACTGCCGACTATATGTAATTGCCTGCACTCCCCTCTACCTAGAAGGGAGTGCAGAGGTAGGTACGCAGCTGTTTACTGACGTCCTTCAATACCTACCTCCCCCTAACCAGGACTTACAAGCCCTCGCTGGCTCGCGTCATCACCGACTGGCGGGCTAAATGCTGACCAATTTAACCGAACCCCTCCTCCGGATAATTATGGTCGTTGCTATTGCAACTAATGTGATGTATTTCCAAGTTGACACTCTTCCTCGGATGCTCCCTGCTCTTTTTTGGGGGGTTCGAACAAGATGGGCTTCAAGAAGAAGATTTACGATTGGATGACGGGCTGCCCGCAGGACACGACTCCGGGCACGGGGATTGCTGACCAATTTAACAACGGCTGCCACCGTCAAGCGACCAAATCAGTCGTAACTCAAGCTTTTCCCGGGAGAAAAAACACGACATCCACGGCGGAAGATTGCCGAAAGGTACAACGACCTCCATCGGGAACCAAAACTTGTGGTTCGTCGCCGTGGCAGCATCAGCCACGACCGGGTCCCGCAGCGCTCTCTTCGAAAATCGGGACCATTGACAACCTGCGCGAGTTGACTGTGACCCTGGCACGGCTTATCAATCCATTATCCTCACAGGACGCACAGAAACGAGGAGACAAGATCAGCATGGCCGACTGAGCCAGGACGAACGCTGGACATTGGACTATTTCCCCCCCGCCCAATTATCTACAACCGGACCCGAACATTGCCCCCCCTTTCGTTCTCTACGACGCAGCAGATATGCACATATGTGTTGTATGTATGTATAGACGCCGCTTTCCCAATGCCAATGCCAGGCAATGCTTGATATCCCGTCCAACGATACAAAGAAAAAACAAAAGGGAGGTAACAAAATATCACAATCGACTCTTCACACCTCTTCTACTCTCATGGAGGCAGATTCGAAGAGTCCTCTTGAATAGCTATGGAGAGACTCAAGCCAGCAGGAGCCTGGCGGGGTCCTCGATGTAGCTCTTGACGACGTTGAGGAAGGTGACGGCCTCGCGGCCGTCGATGAGGCGGTGGTCGTAGGTGACGGTGATGTACATCATGGGGCGGATCTCGAGCTTGCCGTCGACGACGACGGGGCGCTCCTTGATGCCGTTCATGTTGAAGACGGCGGCCTGGGGGTAGTTGATGACGGGGGTGCCGAAGAGGGAGCCGAAGATGCCGGGGTTGCTGATGGAGAAGTTGCCGCCCTCGAGGTCGGGCATGGTCAGCTTGCCGTCGCGGGCCTGGATGGGTTGTGAGTTAGCATTACACTCGGGTCATGACGGCGGTGGAGGGGGGAGACTCACCTTGGCGGCCAGCTCGGCGACGCCGCGCTCGATGCCAATGATGTCGAGGCTCTCGACGTTGCGCAGGACGGGAGTAATCAGACCCTTGGGCGCGGACACGGCGATGCTGATGTCGACGTAGTCGCGGTAGGTGATGATCTCCTTGTCCGTGTCGATGGAGGCGTTGAGCTGGGGCACCTGCTGGGCGGCGAGGCAGGTGGCCTTGGTGAAGGCGCCCATGTAGCCGAGCCTGACGCCGTGGCGCTTCATGACGTCCTCCTTGTTGCGGGCGCGCCACTGCATCAGGGCCGACATGTCGACCTCGTTGATGGTGGTCAGCGACGCCGTCATGTTCTGGGACTGCTTGAGCTTGGCGGCGATGGTCTTGCGCATGCGCGTCATCTTCTCGACGCGCTCGCCGCGGGAGAAGAGGCCGGTGGCGCCGAGGGGCGCGGACTGCTGCGCCGGGGCGGGCTCGGCGGCCTTCTTCGGGGCCGGGGCGGCGGGCTTGGGCTCCTCCTTCTTGGGCGCGGGGGCCTTGGGCTTCTCCTGCTCCTGGGCGGGGGCGGCGGGGGCGGACTCGGCGGGCTTCTCGGCCTTGGGCTGCTGCACCTCCTTCTTGGCCTCGCCCTTGTCGGCGGCGGCGGGGGCGGCGCCGCCCGTCTCGACGCGGGCGACCTTCTGGCCGACCTCGACGGTGTCGCCCTCGGCGACGAAGAGCTCGACGATGGTGCCCTCCTCGGTGGCGTTCACGGCGACGTCGATCTTGTCCGTCTCGATGCTGGCGATCTCCTCGTCGACCTCGACGCGGTCGCCGACCTGCTTCGCGATCGACCCGACGGTGCCCTCGGTGATGGACTCGGCCATGGGCGGGACGGTGATGATGACCTCGCCGTGCTGGATGCGGGTGGAGCTGAAGGAGCGGTACTGCGAACTCGAGAGGGCGACGGCGGCGGCGGCGCGGGGTATCGATCTCGTGGTGGTGGTGAGGGATCTGGTGGACGTCGTCATCGTCGCTTTCGAGGCGGCGTTGGAGGCGATCTGGGCGCGGGCGGCGCCGGCGAGTCTCGCGGCGCTGGGCCGGGCGAGGCGGCCGACGGTCTGGAGCTGAGGGCGCATCATGGTTGCGAGAAGGACAAGGAGAGAGAGAGAGAAGAGGATGGGCTTTTCGAGAGAGTGACTCTTCTCAGTGCATCGACGAGGGTGGCCTTTTTTTTTGCGATTTGTTTTGTTGACTCCAAAAGGGAAGGGGGTCTGGGTCTGGGGCCGAGGAAAATTGCTGAGGTAAATTTGGGTGGACATGGAGCTTCCGTCGCTCCTGCTGCGTGACAGAATGCGCCGCTGCTTTACCGGGGCCCCCGGGGGGTAGCTCTCCTTGTTACCTAACACGTTTGGACTCTTTACTTGGTAGTTGCTGTTTATTTTCGTCCACAGTTCTTAGAAATCTGACAAACTGTTTCTCTCTTATTTGTTCAATTTCTAAATATCAGAACATGTGATATCAGAACATGTGAATTTTATCTCCTGAAGCCTCTGTTTGTACTGAATAACACCATTGCCAGTGACTTCACAGCAGCCGGCGATGCACCGTGTGTTGGGAAGAAATCGGAAGGTCCGCAGCGGGCTGGTCCTTGCTTTGCTAACGCCGTTGCGTCATTGGACAATTGGCCTCTGGCTACCCGAACTCTGACAGCAAACGGGGCGCCGGTACGTATCTCGCCGCAGGAGACCTCCCGTTGCGTGCAGGGGTTTTCGGCTTTCTTACTCATCTTTTACCGGGCCTGGCGGCATCAAGGTCCTCGCTCCCGACTCCTTTTTCTGTGCTGCTGGCGAATCATATGTACGCAGCGGGTCCAACTTAGTCATCCAGGTGTCCCCCCAAAAAGCAAGACAAATGAGAAGACATCGTGAAGTATCACACCGCGTATCAGTTGTATAGATCGTCGTCGTCGTCCACGTTCGTCACCTTGGAGGAGTGCGGGCTCGTAACCCGGATGCCGTTTTCCAGTCTCGCCAGGTTCATCTCGTAGTTCTTGTGGTCGCACCACGTCCGCACCATCTTCACCGCGTTCTTGATCTCCCGCCCGTTGAGCGACCAGTGGCTCAGCTCCTCGACGTCCTCGTCGCACAGGACCTCCTCTGCATCCCCATTCTCCCTTCGGGGCAGCCGGCCGAGGAACTTCCGCCAGATGAGCGCGCGCGCGTCGGGCGTCAGCGGCTTGAAGAGCAGGTGCAGGCTGACCCTGCTCCGGAAGGCCGAGTCGATGGTGTCGTAGAGGTTCGTCGTGAGGAAGATGATGCCGCGGAAGTACTCGAGCTCGCGGAGGAAGATGGACACGAGCTCGTTTCGCGTGATGTCCACCGGGTTCCGCTCCGCCATGAACACGTCCGCCTCATCCAACAAAATCACCGCGTCCCACTCCGTCGCCATCTCGAAGATGTGCTTGATGTTCGCCCCGAGCGACGCCGGGTTGGTGCCGAGGTCCTCCGCCTGCAGGTAGAACAGCGGCCGGTGCGTCTTGTCCGCGACCGCCTCCGCCGTGAGCGTCTTCCCCGTGCCCGGCGGGCCGCTGAGGAGGATGATGAGCCCCTGGCCCTTGCCGACGATGACGTCCTCCACGGCGTGCCCCTTGGAGTGTCCGTGGTTCTCGACAAAGGACAGGACGAGGTCCTTCTGCTGCTCGTCGTAGACCAGGTGTTCGTACGCCTTGTCGTTCCAGACCATCGGCTCAATGTCTTCAACGTAAAAGTTTACTAGGGAGCATGTCAGGACAGGGCTCGTTTGGAGAAAAGTAAGCCAAGGATAAACTTACGCCACCGCTTGTTCTTCAACGCATAACCTTCGATAAGGGGCGAAAGGAAGACCAGGTCGTCCGGCCGAGCGAGCATCTGCTCCTTGTTCTGAAGCTGGCGCGCCTCGCTGAGGTGCCTCTGGCTCTTGCTGCCGTCTTTCGCGTCTGCCTGCTTCTCGGGGTCCGCGGAAGGATCATCCGGATGCGTCACCGTCGCCCGGTTCTTCTCCGTGACAGGATCGCTGCCCTCTCTCTTGCCCTGGGCGCGCTCGTGCTTGTTGTAGCCGACCACGTCGATCAGGATGCGGCCCTGCACGTTGTGCTTCTGCTTCTCCGTGACGGCGATGCCGTTGTAGGAGCAGTACACCAGGCCCTGGAGGTCCAGCACCCTCTTGCCCCTCTCGAGCAGCCGCTCCTGGACGGCCGGCCCGTCGCGGTGAAACTGCAGCGGATAGTGGTCCAGGTCGCCGATGGGCTTGTTCCCAGCGAACTGGCGGATGACGAGGGTGCGGTCGACCCACACGAAGGCGTCGCCGTTGAAGGCGAGCACCTGGCACTCGATCAGCAGGACCATGCCGCACGGCGTCTGCTCGTACGACGTATCCTTGACCTTGCAGAGCATCTCGGCGTTGCGGGTGTAGCTGTACACGACCGTGTTCTTGGGGAAGTAGGTCCAGGCCAGCTGGAAGTTGATCAGCCCGCTCGCCTGCAGGCGGCGCTTCTTCTCGCGCGTCTCGCCCAGCATGCTGTCGAGCGTCTGTACCAGGATCTGCAGGTAGCCCTTCAGGGAGGCGTCGCCCGTGGTCTTGTACAGGTCGAGAATGTCCTCGTAGCAGAAGAAGAGCGGGCGGAACGGCGCGGTGAAGGTGACGGTGTCGGTGACGTCGAGATGCATGTCCTCCTTCTTGAGGATGGGCTCCAGGGCGGCGACCAGGGACGGGTTCTGGACGGTCATCTGGTGGTACGTCAGGGTGAAGCGGCCGCCGACGACGGGCTTCGCGAGGTCCTTGATCTTGTAGACCATGATGGCAGGGCGCTGGGCCTGGGCGGCGGCCTTCTTGCTGATCTGCTTTGGCGGGTAGTCCACCCAGTCGTAGTAGCCATTGCAGCTGTCCTTGCCTTCGTACAGGGTCTTGACGGTCGCGTCGATGCCGAAGGTGGGATCCTTGGCCGGGGCCTTCTTCGGGTCATCGTCGGAGAGGCTGCCCTCGATGTCTTGGATGTCGCGGCCGGCCTTTTCCTTGTGCGGCAGCAGCTTACAGCGCCATTTCCACGTCGCGTCCGACAGGCTCTCCCTGGCGTCGGCGAGGCCCATGCTGAGTGGTAGATTGAGGGTTTGGGATGGCTACCTTGGTCTTTGGGGTGTGGTAGGGTGCTGGCAGGTCAGCGTAGAGAAGGGTGCAAGGATGTGATGACGAGCTAAGACGAACTCGACAAAAGACTGGGAAACAGTGTTTGTATATGTATATGTGTTCGAGGGCAGTCGTTTCATGCCATTCTCCATACATCAGGATCAGGGTACCGGCATGGCGGCAACAGCTGGTACCTCACAGACGTAAGGGTTCCCAACACATCTGGTTCGCGACCTGGCCTACCTACCCAGGTAGAACCTAGGCGGTTGAGGCCAGTCTCTGCAGTCCTAGTGGCCGTCTCAGGGCTCCCAGGACCACCGAGTTAGAAGCCGAGGAGGCGTTCTTGGCCGTCAGCCCCAGGTTCGGGGATGAGTCTAGGGGACTGCGCCGCGGCGCCATTGAGAGCGAGGGAGAAGAATGCGAAGGGCAAACCGAAACGAATTGCAGTGATTGTTCACAAGGGGGGGCGCAGGGGATTGGTTCAGAATCTCGGACTCGAGTGAGAAAGTGCCATGTTATCTTTTTCGTGGATGTGTACCTCGAGGAAGGCGCAAGATAGCACGTGTCCTCAGGTATCTCGACCTGCTTCCTGTAGTAGGAGCATCACGTCGTGTCGCGGCAGGTGTATTTCAGCTGAAGCAGGACGCGACTGCCACTTCCAGCAGGGCACGGATCAGAGCGCGGACCACCATGCGGGGCCATCCGGTCTCTCGCCTAACGTCCTCCAGCCACTCACGGCGTTTTCTGAGGCCAAAGCACCCTGCCAGCGCCAACGCTAAATGTGCCGGGGCCCACCCCCACGGCTGCCTCCACCAGGCACCCCGATTCCCTAGGGGTACCTACTGACATGTACCCTCAAGGACTGGACATCATCAAGGACTTCAAGCTTGTCTGCCTAGCGTATCGTCAGAGCGGCATTGACTTCGTGCTACGTTCATGATGCCTTGCGCTTGCCATTGGCCCGAGGCTGCATGAAGCCCCAGCTTGCCGCCATCGTCGTCTGGCTGACTGCCAGGCAACCCCGCGAGGTCGCGGCTCTTCTGTGATGCCTGCCAATCTATCTTGTGTCGTATGGCCTGCAGATTCAACGCCGGGAGACCAATAGAGACCAGGTAAGATACTTTTTACACTTGAGAACGGGCGAGTACATGGCGTAGTACTGCCCCTCTTGCGTTCCTTTTTGTCTACCTCCATCATTCTCGGACACTGGCCCTCGGACCCAGGTCCATCATCAAATTGGGTCCTGTCACGTGCGCGTACTACGAACACATGAATTGCACTTCTCAAGTCTCGGGGAAAGCCAATAGACCCTGTGACTCGGGGGGAAAGTTATGTAACTTCAAGACGCTCAGCATCAGAGAACCCGCGTCAACGTACTGACCAGGGAGTGTGGTGAAGATGAACAGCAGCAACAGTGTACTCCAGTGATCCTGCATCACATCTCCCTTGGGTGTATGGCCCGTGTAATGACAGTCACGAACAAGTCATTGCTTGGCAACGGAACTGTGAATTTGTCTGGACTGCATCAGCTGCGTAACATACAGGTGCCCTATCAGATGGCCATAGGGCACAGCCACTGGATGTTCAGTTCCCAGCCCTGTCGTTCCTCGTATAAATCTTGACCAACCAACCATCAAAACCCCTTCCAGTCCTAGTTGACGGCCGAGGTCGGCAGCCTGAAGTATTCGTGCCTCTCGCTCCAGGCCGCCCACAGTGCGTCAAGCACATCAAACCTGAAAGGGCCACTCTTTAGCATCCGTATGTGATCTTGTCGACATAGAGAGACATACATACAGCTTAGCAGCCAGGGGGCCGGGGAATCTGGCCGCAGGGGTTGGGGGACGGGCTGCCGCCGCCGCCTCTCTGGGGGAGTGCCTCGCGGGCTTCGACATTGCTCTGCATCTGGTTCGGAACCGCGACGGCCACGGAGGCGAGGAAAAGCAGGAGGGCTCCCTTGGGGTTCATTTTAAAGATGTTCTTGTAGGTATTCTCTGGATATGATGTTCAGTGTTGTGGATCGTAAGGCCAGACGGATGCCATGACCGGCGACACAACTCCGTTTTAAATACCTTTTTCCGAAGACCAAGACTTCGGAATTGATGGAACATATCCCCTCGCCAGGGATCTCCTTCGCGGTGTCTCGGCGTGATAACGTTTAGCGACGGGCCTGCGATGGTCACAAGCGGCATCTGGGTTCCTGCGAGTCACGGTACCTATATGGGATAATCTAGCACTCCGCGGGATCCACGGAGCTCTGAGCAGCCAAAACCGCGTGGACGAAATTGCCGATGATATATATTTGGTCCAAGTGGTAAACATCTGTGAGAGAAAGGATTGCAAATTGTCGTATCCTCCTATCTTCGTGCGACTCCTAACCAGCACCGGAAACTAAGACACCAACGATCAAACCCACTTACTCTTGCTGTAATGACATCTGAAGAACCAATCACCTGGTACAAACATGAGAAGATGAGTCTACAAGCCTGCGTCATGATCGGGGCGAAGTCAGATCATGCAATTCCAAGTAGTCTATAAGGGCCGGACAAGAATTAGCTTTGGACGTTAGATTAACCAAAGCTTAATGGTAAGAGAACCATGATATACCTATTCTATACCTAACCTAACCATCCTGAACTAGCCCGAACTGGTAAGCCTTCAATGCAGTCTTGGTTTGACAACGCAGAATCACCACCTACGGTCGTGGGCACGTCGGGCTCAAACCCGGGCGTCATGCGCAGCTTGGCGCCGTAAGTTCGCTACATCATGGCAGTTTCTACTTCCGAAGATGCCGTCACGGTAGTAGTAAGTCGCCGGGCAGGGGTTTGACAAAGACTCCGTGCCCACGGATCCCACGGCCGTCGGGACCGGGCCCGGCTTGGCATCGCCTCCGTGAGTGCCGTCAACGTCGGGCGAGTTGGCAGTATCCTGCGTCAAGGGCTGGACTAACATGATTGCAGGGGGCTGCTTCAGGCTTCCCCATATACCAGCGGCATAGGTCGAGATGTATCTTGTTAGACTTGTTGTCGAGATTTATCGTGATACCTACAAGACTCACGCAACACATCCCATGGGCAGACAGCATGCGCGTCGTGGACGCGGCCATGCGGCACTTCGTCCAAGAGCACCGGTGAGTCTCTGATCCCTCCCTTCGAGATTTACTTCCCCTCGCGCAGCTTGACCTTCATCCTCATGTCATGCCTCGGCCGCGCCTCCATGCCAACCATCTGGAACGCCAAGTCGCCGACCTTATTATCGAGGTCCATGTACATGACCCTCTCCGACGTGCCGCCCACGACCGTCTCGAAATCGAACCATCTCACCAGCAGCAGCATCAAGATCCGCAGCTCGTCCATCGCCAGGTCCTGCGCGATGCACGCCCTCGGCCCGCGCTCGAACGGCCGCCACGCGAAGCGGTGCACGCCCTCCGCGCCCTCCCCGAGGAACCTCTCGGGCCGGAAGCTCTTCGCGTCGGGTCCCCAGACGCCCGGGTCCATGTGCGTCGCGTGCGCGCAGGGGACGACCATGACGTCCCTGACGGGCCAGCGGCGGCCGTTCCAGTCGAGGTGGGTGACGCCGGCGGGAGCCTGGCGGATGGTGAAGCCGATCGGGAAGAAGCGCAGCGTCTCCTTGATCACGGCGTTGGTGTACGGCATGTCGTTCGTCCGCGCCGGGTTCGCGACGAGCATGTCGACCGTGGCGTCGAGGTCCGGGGGGGAGTGCTCGTCGTGCTCCCTGCGGAGGCGCGCCACGACGTCCGGGTAGAGGGAGAGGAACATGGCGATCCAGGTGAAGGTGTCGGTCGTGGTGCCGTGGCCACCGAGGAGCAGGGCCTTGAGGCTGCGAAAGGGTCAGTCTGGTAAAGCGCTAGTTCAGGCACGATGATGGGCTCACTTTGTCACGGCGGTGTCGATGAAGTCGTCGTCAAGGCCCATGCCGGGCCCGCTCTGGATCCTGTCGAGGACGATCCGGTCCAGCACGCTCTTCACCTGCCGCCTGCTCGGCAGCTCCTTCTCGTCCTGCAGTACGCGCAGGCGCTCCCTCATCTCGTCCGCCAGCGTCGTCCTCACGCGATCCCTGAGAGCCTGCAGGCTCTTCTCCGCCTTGCGCTTCTTCCACGGGTTGCGGGTACCGATAAAGGTCGTCGCCGGGTTGATCGACGCGCGCAGGTCCTCGAGCAGCGGCGACCCGGTCGTCTGGGCGCCGAGCGAGAACCCAAAGACGACCTTGCCGATCACGTCGAACACGGCCTTGGCGGA
Source organism: Colletotrichum brevisporum (assembly GCA_030770045.1). Classification (NCBI taxonomy): domain Eukaryota; kingdom Fungi; phylum Ascomycota; class Sordariomycetes; order Glomerellales; family Glomerellaceae; genus Colletotrichum; species Colletotrichum brevisporum. The sequence goes on along the minus strand of JAUGSI010000001.1, from coordinate 6,967,589 downwards.
CTCCTCCTCCATGCTGAACGGCTCGCCGGCGGCCGCGAAGGCGCGCAGGCGCCCGTGGAAGACGAGCACCTGCTCGGCGATCATGCCGGCCATGGGCTTGACGTGGGTCGGCGTGAAGCCGGAGCCGACCATGCGGTGGTTGTACCGCCAGCGGTCGCCGTTGGAGGCGGCGATGCTGCCGGGGCCCGTGAAGGGGCGGAGGAACTTCTCGATGGTCGGGTGCTTCGGGTAAGGGGTCGTGGTGAGGACGAGCTGGGCGGCGTCCGGGTCGGTGATGACCATCTGCGACTCGACGAAGGGCCACATGTCGACGTAGAAGATGCCCCCGAGGTTGTACTTCTGGGCCATGTAGGTGTAGACGTGCTGGGGGTGGGTGAAGGGAGGCAGCCTGCCATGTATCAGCATCGTCGTGGTTTGGTTTGCTTCGTGTCTGCACTCACTTGGCTGCCGTCTCCTCCCAGATGGTGGTGTGAGCCCATATCCAGGAATGCTTTGGTGGTTGAGGCTGTTGTTGACCACGGCGCGTTAGATTGAGGCTGCTTTTGGGAGAATCAAGTTGACCGGCTGAGTACTCACGAGTCCCCTGAAGCGTGTACGCATGTACAACGCCTTGAAGAGCCAGTACACCGCCGTGGCCAGGGCCATCGAGGCGGCGAGGAGCCAGTTGGATACGCCAAACATGGTCAGTGAGCTCCTATGGTTGCCGGTTTGATGAGAGAAGACGACAAAGGAAAACGCAAGAAGGAGATCTCGTCAAGCCGTAAAAGAAACAACAACGCCATGGTGCGCAGGCTGGCGGGGTATTAGGGTAAGCTGCGCGAGACTAATGACCGATGATCGATGTCTGCTACCGTGCTACGTAATGTTGCATCCGACCCGAAGCGTGGGAAGAAAATGCCTCCCTGCTTCGGCACGAGTGGGATGCAGGTTTCCAATGATCAAGGGGTCAAGTCTCTGCGTGGGCGTGTGAAGACGACCAGGGGATGATCCTGTCACCACAACCTGAGTACCCAGGTGATAGAGAGACGTAGCGAGGAACCTATACTGTACCTAGAGTAGGTACTAACAGACGCCTCGCAGAATGGTGGGGGGCTTGAGAGATCAGATTAGATGATCTGATAAGATGATCAAAGAGATCACTGGCTTCGGATTGGACTGGAGTAGCGCGAGCCAGGGTTGCGTCCAGCATGGCGATGAGTAACACCTTGCAGCAAGTTCCCGGCTTCACCCCCTGCCTAGCTACAACTTCGTATGCTCTGTAGTAAGCGGCTGCTGCGCGGCCTGCCCCCTTTACGGCGAATCAAGGCTTGTTCTACTTCATTCGCGGTCCGGTCCGACCACCGGTAGTTGAGACGTTCCCCGCCAAGGTGGGAATGATGGCGTCCTTTGAAGAGTTTTTCATTCGACAAGAGGCATGTATGAGGTCTGTAGTGTATACTACGAAGGGGGGCCCTGAGGGTGGACTGACGGGATGTGGGCGAAAGTCCCCGACGTTGCGTGCTTAGTCCAGCCAGGTTCTGGCATCGAGGCTTGAAGATGCTGACGACTTCAACTCGGAGAATCGCCGATAGTCCCCGAAGTATGGTAATCGTTTGTAGTTCGCGCGGCACATGCGGATACATCTGTCGTTACGCGATGAGAAACGACAGGAGGCATGCCGCAGGACTGAGGCTGCCTTTTCTACCCAGGCGCAGCGTATCCTTAATAAGGGATGGGCGATAGACCCGGTCGTTAAAGTCGGACCGTCGGACATTTGTCGATCCCCAGTCGCACTCGAGGCCCACCTGCAGTGCTGCAGGCCTCGTACGGGATCCATCCACCCCCGGGCAGCTTGCGAAGAGCGGACTTGTTCCGTGATGCTGCTCGCCGGACTAAGTCGGTGATGAATCGACCGAGGCCTCAACTCCGATCCATGCTGGCGACGAACCGGCAAAACATTCATCATTAGGGAAAACCGCCCGCGTGCTGGGATACCGAGCGAGCCCCCTGCATCTTCATCAGAAAACCAAGCTTTTCTTACGAACGGGCGGAGAGCTTGGCAGCGTCTTGTAGCATTAAGCTTACATTGAATGTCTGGGCAACGTCTTCCAACATAAGCGAGATAGCCACTGTGAGGGGGGCGTTAGGGCCCGATCGGCTCAACTGATTCGGACGTTCTGAATCACAGCGGTGGAGTAAAAAGTGACCTGAGGCCCTGGTTTCTTATGAGTTAGTAAGAGGGTCTGATTAGTAATATACCTTATAAAGGGGAGTAAAAGGGACTATACTCTTTTTAAACAGCTATAAATTACCCTATTAACCACCCTTAAGTTAAAAATATTAATACCTACTAAAATTTTAATAATATAGAGTATTTTTTTATAATATATAACTATAAGTAGTTAACTGTTAGTTATTTAAGGGCCCCTAAGTCTATTTAATAAATCTAAGATTATTTTAGAGCTCCTTATTAAAAATAATAAATATCCTAAGCCTTTAGTTATAAATAATAATAATACTATATTTAAGTCTAATAATAATAATATAAAAAGTAGTAAATTATAACTACTAGTATCCTAGCTACTAGCTACTAGGGTCTTTAATATATAACTAATAACATTAAAAGTAAAATCCATTGCGTAGACCTAATTATCCCTTAAATACCTCCTTTAATATTACTTTATTCTAAAATAAACTAAATAACTTTTTATAATAAGTAATAAAGTAACTACTATTTTTAAAGCCCTTAAAAAAATCCTACTTAAAATATTAACTAAATACCCTAACTAACTATAAACACTAAAAAACCTCTATAATAAGTATAAAAAGTATTATATAGTATACTAAAAAGTTTTATAGTTATTGAAAAAGTTAAACACAAAGTATAATAACAAAAGTAGCGTTATTATAGTATTAAAAAAGATATAAAAAGAGTTTAAAAAAAATAGCCTATAATATAGTATATTTAAAATACTAACTTTTTATAAATTTAAACTATACTATAAAAACTCTAACTATTAGTATAAATAATAAAAAAGGATCTTATAAAAGTAAAAAACTTACTATAACAAAGGGGGGAATAAAAGAATACTACTATAAATTCATAGTTATTTAATACAAAAGTAGTATTATAAAGTAATACAAAAAAGTAATAAAGAAAGCAGCTTAACTCTAACAAGAACCTATTGTCCCCTATACCTATAAATAACTTTATAAAAAATCAACCTTAACTAGCAAAGGTCTAGTAGAAAAAGGAGCCTATATATACGTTAAAAATACTAAAAACACTTAACTAATTTAGCAATAAAATAGTAAAAGTAATTTCCCTAGCCTTTTAATTAAAAAAAGTAATAATAAAGAATATAAAAAAAAAGTAATTACCTTTTATATAAAAATATTTAGTAAAAAAATAAATACTTAGCGGCTCATTAATATTAGTAAATTTTTCGCTAATTACCTAGAGCGCGTTTAAATATTCTTAATCTTTCTAAAAGAGGCAAAAAAGGAGTTCTTAAAGTAACATAAACTATAAAAAAAGAGGGTTAATATTAATCTGTTTAATAAAGTTAATAAAGTTAATAAAGTTAAAAAAGTTAAGGTTAAAAGAAGTAAAAATAGTAGTAATACAGAAAAGTAAAAGGAACCTCCTTAGCTATAAAAAATATAAATAGTAAATTAACCTCACAACTACTTTAACTAATAAAACACGTTAAAGTTTTTATAAATAGACTAAAAAGTAGATATTTCTCTAATAAAAGCTTTTTATCGTTCCAATAAAGAAAAAAAGTAAGCTTTATTATAATTTGTTTAATAAAACTACTAGTAACTAACTATAATAGCTTAAATATTTTAAAATATAATAATAACTATTTTTTAATTTTTACTCCCTTAACATTAACCCTTTCTTTTTACCTCCTTTTTTACCTATCCTTTATAACAACTAGTATTATCAATTTTACTCCTCTTTTACCTCTCTATATAGACCTTTTATTAATCCTACCCCTAAATAACTAATTAATACTATAATTTATTACTAATCTTATCTCTAATAACCTTATTAATACACTACTAAGTAAGGTCTATAATAAACTCCTCCTCTACTATTAGCTCCTTTTACACCTTCCTTTAAACCTAAATAAAGTTATATAGTTTTATAAAAGTATATACTAACTTTATTTATATTTAAAAGTTATACTCTAGTAGTACCCCCTTTAGGATTAAAAAGGATCTCTTTAGTACACTAAAAACCTTCTTAACAATACACTAATACCTTATATAACATAAATTATACAACTCCTTCTTATTTTTTAACTTTTTAAAGTCTTCCCTAGTAAAATCTTTAAAGTAGTACCTCTTACTAACAAAAAAAACAACAATACCTTAGTACTCACTACTAAACCCTATATTAGTAAAGTAGAATCTTTTATTTAGTACTAAAAAGGACCTAGCTAATACTTAATACAATAGACTTACGTTATTAAGCAACCCCTTACTACTAATAAGTATATATAAAATTAAATAATTAAAGTAAACTACTATAAGGACGTTTTATAATATTTACCCTTTATAATTAAAAAACCTTTACTAGTTTACCTTAAGTAAAAAAGCCAGTATATATATCCCGTTTATTACCCTAATACAGCTATTAAACTAACTACCTATAGAGTCTAACTCTATCTCTACCGCAATATAGTCTTACTTAGACTACTTAATAAAGTACCTATATAAAACACATATACCTTCAAAAACATTATAAAAAACGTTAAATACAGTACTTTAAGCCATATTAAACCATACTACAGCATTCCACTATACTACTAAATACTCTATAATATATAAAAATATTATTACTTTTTACTCTATAATTTAGTACTATATATCCCTTAAAGTACTGTAGGTTTAGAACTACGTATATAAAGTACTAAACTTAGCCTTTATTAACTAAAAGAGGCTATAAAAAATCTCTTTTAAAATAGTAAGGATTATATAAGCCTTCTTTACTACTATTAAAGGGCCCTTATAAATTAGTCTTATAGGCCTAAATTAAAGTAATATCCTTTAATTAATTTACAGCTATTTAAAGTATTTAAAGTCAATTTTAATACTAATAGTTACAGTAATAATAGTACAAATTGTTAAAATTACCACTACAACAAACAACCGCATCTCCACCTCACTATTAAAAGCATTGTTATTATTAATATTATTAGTTTATTAAAAAGAACTAAAAATAAAAGTAAAAAGAGACAAAAGGCAGAATTGAACCTACAGCCTCTAGCTCTAATAAGCTAGACTCTAAACTGCTAGGTTAACTACTAATAGTGGAATAAACCACTCTAAATGTTTCTTATTAACCCCTCTAGGGTGCTCGTGGCTAACTATAACCCTCGTGGCCGACTACAGCGCCCGTGGTCAACCACAGTAAATGCGGCTAACTACATACAGAGCCTAGAGCTACTTAGTTAAACTATATATAACGTACTAAACTCTAAAAGAACTAGTGCCTTAAAAGCTAGGCCTAAAGGGTAAGGTACTAGGCCTATAAAAGGTAGGGCTCCCCTTAGCTTATAGGGGTCTAGACTTTTACTTTCTTAGTAAGTAAGTAATACAGTAAAACACTAATACAACACTATTACTACTATAATAATACTTCTATTTTTTTTATTTATATATTATACACTAAACCTATTCCTTTACCAACTCTATTAAACCTAATATTACTATAAAAGTATTTAGTAATCTTAATACTAACCTTAATACCCTTATACTTATACTTATAAGTTATAAGCCCAGCTTATTAACTAACCCAACCTTCTTAACTAATCATAAGAATCTATTTAGACCTACTTATTTAATAACTAACCTTATTTTAACTATAAAAGACTAAAAACTACAACTAATACTTATAAATTACCTATAATTTAAATCCCTAAATAACTAAAAAACCTAGTTTTTAAAAAATCCTTAAATTATCTAACCTTTTTTAATAAATCCTTAATAAATCCTTATATATATCTACTATAGTAAATAAATTTTTAAATAATATTTAATTAATATAACCTATATAGAAATTAAAATTATAGTAACTTTTACTATTTAACTTAGCTAACAAAAGCTACTATAAATTAATATTAATAACTCTAAAGTTATAAACTTTAAGTTTATTAGTTATAATAAACTAACTAAAATAGTTAAAAAAAATATAGCAGAACTTTATAGTCTTAACTATTTATTTAAACTACTTAATTAACTATATAATAAGTAGTTTACTCCTATTATTTTAAAAAAACAACCCTTAGGTTTTTAAGAGTCTACTTAGTCTTAGTTATTTAAATAAAAAAAACTTTAAACTTATAAAACATAAATAAAATCACCATTCTAAAGCTAAAAGGACAATTAAATTATTAAGTATAGTCTCTAAGATTCTATATAGTACTAGCTAATAAAGATTTAGTAATAGATCTTACTAAACCACTAAATAATAAAAATAAAAATCTAAATAATAAAATATTAAGTTATATAAGACTTCTTTATAAAAATAGCCCTTTAAGAGTTATAAAAGACTCTAAAATAACTTTAAAAACTTAAAAAAACTTAAAAAAACTATATTAACTAAAAGGATTTACAAACAAGTTTCTTACTTATAAAGAGTCTTTTAATACTACTCTTAAAGACTTTAATACTCTTAAAAAATACCTTAATAAAGTTAAAGAGCTTATAAATAATCTAGCTCTAAACGACCTAGCTTTACCTAAACAGATAATTATAGCTTAAGTTTTAAATAGTTTAAATAACTCTTATAAAGGGTTTATAACTAATATAACCCAATCTTTAAAAAAAAACTCAAAAGCCTATACTATTAAGTCTTTATTTACTAATTTATTAAATAAATCTAAAAAAAAAGTAATAATAACTCTATACAATTCTTTAAATCTTAAATTAAGTCTAAAAAAACTACTAAACCCTAAAAACAAACTAAAGGTCAATACTATAACTACTACAAAAAAACTAACTATACAGAGAATATTTATAAATTTTTATATCCTAATAAAGCTCCTAATTAGTTTAAAAGAATATTAAAAAACAACCCTTTTATAAATAATAAAAAAAAAAAGAGTTAAAAAATAAAATAAAAAGAAATAACAAGTTAATATAGTTATTAATAATAATTCTAACTCTTCTAATTTATTAAAAAAAGTTACAGTTACTTTAAACTTAATAAATATTAAGTTAGTAACTAAAAAGAACTTAAATTCTAATATAGAATTTAAAAATATAAGAATTACCTTTAAAACCCCTATTAATATAGATTTTAAAACTAATAACCTATCACTAAGTAACTTAATAAAATAGTTAAATAAAGAACTTTTAAATTCTTTTACTTATAAAAAAAACAACTATTTTATTTAGACTTAGCTATAACAATCTATATAACTAATAACCTATCTCTACTTAATAATATTAAAACTATTAAAATAAAAGTTAATTAAGGTAAAACAAACTATCTTTTTACTTATAAAAAAGGTAATTTAACTACTATAATAAATAATACTCTTTATATTATAAAAAATATTTATTATATACCTAAACTAAATATTAATCTCTTAAGTTAAACTAAACTTACTAAAATAGGTATAGCTTTAATCTACTATAATAAGTCTATACTATACAATATAATTAAAAACAAAGTCCTTTTAGTAGGAATAAAAAAAAACAACCTCTACTTCTTTAACCTTAATATAAACAAAGAAGTAATTAATATAATAAAAAACACTATAAAAGAGTTCTAAAGTTAGAATCAAACCCCTAGACCTAACATGATATAATAAAAGCTATAGCATAACCAATTAAACTATAAAACTAAGTAATTTTTACTTACTATTCTAAATTAACTAAAATTATCCCTTGCTAAAGGGCTACTATAGGCATTTCTGAAACTACCTACAAAGCTATTTAAAAAAAATTTACTAATACTATAAATAAAAAGTCTAGTAATTACGCAAAGACTACCTTATTTATACAAAATTACAGATTAATTTATATAGACTAATTATACCTAAAATATATAATAATTATAAATAGTTTATACTATTTATAAATAAAAAAACTTAGTTTTTATATAAGAGTAAATTCTTAAAAAACAGAAAAAGGAATCTAAAAAGGTTTCTACTACTTTTAAGGAATTTAAATCCTTAACTAAAAATACTAAAAATAAGTATAAAATTAATTAATTTAATATAGATAGTAGTAAAGAGTTTAATAATAAAAAAATAAAAACCATATACATAAAGAATAGTATAACTCATAATATAAAACCACTTTATACACATAAGCCTAATAGTATTATTAAAAAAATAATACATAATATAATAAATAAAGTAAGGGCTATACTAATAAACACTAATATTAACTTTAAACTATAGGGAAAAGCTCTTTTAGCAGCTATATATTTATATAATAAAACCCCATATAAGTCAATAACTTATAAAACACTATATAAAGCTAAGAATAATACAAAACCCTTTTTAGATTATATAAGAGTCTAGGGGAGTATTTATTACTATAAAAATAAAAACTCTAATATTAAAAAGCTTAATAATAAAGCTAAAAAGGGTATAATTCTTAACTATAGTAATAATACTTATAGAATATAGGATTTAAAAAAAAATAAAGCTCTTTAGTTTAAAGACGTTAAAGTATTTAAGAATATTTTTATAAAAGATACTAATAATAATAATTAAGAACTATTTATACTAAATAAAATAAATTATCCACAATTTAGTATAACTAAAAGCAGAAAAGAATCTCAAAGTAATAGTTTCTTTAAGATAAACTTAGATTATAATAATATTAATAAAACTACTAATAATATTAATAATAATAATAACTTTAAATCTTATAAAATCTATATAGATAAAGAGATCTAGGAAAGCTATAAATAAGTTGAAAATCAAGAATATACACTATTTACAATAAAAGACTACCTATCTCTAAATATAATATCTACTATTAATAACTTAAAAGATAAAATCTCTTATATACTAAGTATTAATAACTTAAATAAACCTACTACATATAAATAAGTTTTAGAATTTAACAATTTACAAACTAGATCTAAGTATATATAAGGAATTAAATATATTAACTAAGTCCATCATGGCAGTATTCACACTTAATCAGCTAGGCTTCTCTTAGAGGTAGATAGATTCTAGGAAAAAAGGCTAATAATAATATTAATACTAAAGCTAAAAAACCTAATAAATATAAGGCTTATTAAGTAGTACGAGTTATAATTAATATATAATTATTAATTATAAAACCTTTAGTACTACTTATAGGCCTAAATTATATAGACTATTATTTTTAATAACTATATAAAATAATTAAATATTAAATAATATAACGTTACTAATACGTTTATACCTAATATTAATAAGATACTACGTCAAATTACCTACTAGTTTTTAATATTGTAATAAATTAGTCTTTTCAATAAAAATTATAGATTCTAATAAAGGATTAGTCTATAAACTAAATAAAGCCTTATACGACTTAAAACAAAGTCCTAAACTATAGTATAAGCATTTAAAAATATACTTAAAAAAACTTTAATATAACGCCTTATAATAAGGCTGTTTTTATATTTAATAGAAAAGTTAAAGCTATTATGAAACTTTATTATATAAACGCTTTTTTAGTTATTATATATAACCTAAAATTATATAATAGTATAATTAATAATATCTCTAAAAAATTAATATAAAACCACTAGGGGTACCTAAAACCTTTTTAAGTATTAAAGTAGATATAAATAGGAAAAATAAAACCCTATTTCTACATCAAACTAAATATACTAAAACACTACTAATTAAATATAATAAAACCTACTTATATAGGCATTTAATACCTATAAATAATAATATAAAATTAGTAGAAAATACAGGTTAAACTACTAAAAAAGAAATAAAACAATTCTAATAAAAAATAAGCTCTTTAATATATTCTACCTTAAAAACTAAACTCGATGAGCACTATGATTATATTATTAAGCTCGTTATATAAATGAAAAATGCAACCTACAAAAAGCGTTTTATTACTCTAAATTAGTTATGGGATATTTAAATAAATTCCTAACCTAAAATTTTCTAAACTACTCTATTAAATTTAAAATAATAGAATTTTCAGACTCTAATTAGGCTAGAAATTTTAATAATAGAAAATCCACTACTAGCTATTTATTTTACCTAGAATTTTATAATATAATTAATTAAAATACTATAAAACAAAAAACAGTAGCTTTATCTACTTATAAAGCTAAATATATAGCTTCTTACTAAAGCTATTAAAAAGCTATATATTTATATAACTCTTATATAATTATATATTTAAATCTTTAAACCTTAAAAATTAAATAAACCTAAAATTCTTATAAATAATAAAATAAACTTGAAACTAACTAAAAATCCTAAATTTTATAAAAAAGTTAAGTATATTAATATTAAATATCACTTTATAAGAAATGCAATAATTAATAATAAAGCTTCACTATTCCACGTATTTACTAAAGATAATTTGGCTAATGTTTTAACTAAGCCTGTGGGTAAAATAATATTTAATAATTATATAACTGCACAGTATAGTAAACTATAAGGTTTTTTTATCTTCTCTTAAAAATAAAACCTACCGTAAAAAAATATAAATCATAAAAGGATAAAAGTTAAAAATAAATAAACTTATTATATTAAAAAAGAAGGTTTTACCTTTATTAATATATATTTTCTTCTATTTTTACTCTAAACATTTTTACTTAAAGGTTTTATAGAGTTTTTATATAGAAGTTTTTAATACTAAAGAAGTCTTTTAATACACTTTAAGAATACTAAGATCTATAATAAAATTAAATTAATATACATCTTAAGGGGGGATATTAGTCTATTAAAAAGAACTAAAAATAAAAGTAAAAAGAGACAAAAAGCAGAATTAAACCTATAGCCTCTAGCTCTAATAAACTAGACTCTAAACTACTAAGTTAACTACCAATAGTAGAATAAACCACTCTAAATATCTCTTATTAACCCCTCTAGGGTGCTCGTAGCCAACCACAACCCTCGTAGCCAACCACAGCACCCGTGGCCAACCACAGTAAATATAACTAACTACACACAGGGCCTAAAGCCACTTAGCTAAACTATATATAATATACTAAACCCTAAAAGGACTAGTACCTTAAAAACTAGGCCTAAAGGGTAAGGCACTAGGCCTATAAAAAGTAGGGCTCTCCCCAGCTTATAGGGGTCTAGACTTCTACTTTCTTAATAAACAATGCTCTGACAAAACACAAATACAACTATTCTTTCTGACAATACTTCTATCTCTTTTATTCACATGTGCTCACACGAAACCTATTCCTTTACTAACTCTGTCAGCCCAATATTACTATACATTAAAATAATCCAAATGCCTAACCTCGATACCTCTTATTTCTCACTTGTAAATATTACTAACTATATTACTAAAAAGAAAAGGGTTACTATAAAGATTTATTACCCTAGTATACATATTTTTTTTAGGTAAATACACTACTATATCTTTAAAAATTAAGGATTTACTTCTACAGTAAAAATTTATAAACTATCCCTCCTTTTAATTAATTATATAAGTATTTAGACCCTAGTTTAAAAAAATACATTACTTAAGTAGGTCATTTTACACATAACTAAAGTTATAGAGCTATTGTAATTTATATAAAAAAAATTCCTACCTAAAAAGGCATAGTGTTACTAAAAAATTAAAAAATACTAATTTCCGACTCTACCACAGTAATTCAGAACGTCTGAATCAAACGAGCCGATCGGGCCCTTACAGCCGGACTACCGCCGGAGCATATGACTTGCTTGGTTGGAATAAAAGGACGACAGAAAGTTGTCTGAAAGAGACAAAAGAGAAGGCAAAAGTATCTGTTCCGAAACCGAGAATCGAACTCGGGGCTATGCCTAACCTGTCGAGGATGAGAGGGCATCATGTTGGCCACTACACCATATCGGATGTTGATATATGAGCCTGCACGTTTTCTGTTCATAGACGGCTGTGCGTCTGGAGTGGAGATGAGAAGCCGGGCTTGCCCTTGATCCTCTCCACCTGGCGTTTTTTTCGGTGGTGAAAACTCTTGCACGTTGTTACAAGACGGGAAACTCCGCCAAGCGAGTATTCGTATTGCATTCGCAGGCAGTGACACATTGATATCAGGACGGTGGCAGCCACGTCGCTTCTCTTGAGGGTGGTCGTAAACATACGAGTATCGGACCCGCCGCAAACTCTGGTCATTGCACTGCCACCAGGTGCCCCCGGATCCACGTAGAGTCTCGATCAAGGTGGGAGACATCCCCGACCGAGTAGGCGAAGGGCCACAGCTTGCGAAGAAAGAGAGGTCGAAGGGATCACAGCTAAGACACAATAGACAAGCCACAGTAAGAGACGAAGCCGCAACAAGACCGCTCGAGTCCTTGACCTCGTTGGTGTGCTCAATTTTTTTTGTTCAGCACATAACTAACTCAAGGGAGCGAATAAAAAAACAAAAGAAAATAGAGAAGTCAACTTGTTTGCCATGCAGCACAGAACGTCAGACGGACACAACAGGGCCGCGACTGAAAACAACGAGCCAAAGAAATAAGCCTTCGAAGAGCGATGAAATGCAAAAGATTATGACAAGAGTGGGATTCGAACCCACGCCAATTACTTGACTAGCAAGTTCTATGAACCTGAAGCTAGCGCCTTAGACCGCTCGGCCATCTTGCCGGATGTGATGATGCTGTGAACATCCTCGCTTGGTGACGGTGCTCGCCTCTCAGCGGACCAAGGAGCCCCCGTTGTCGTGTAATTCCAGCACAGCGGGCCCCCCCGCGGACCGAGCTCCGTTGTACCATGCTGGACATCGCATCGCGCAAAGAAAAAACGTCAATTGCCCTGACTATCAAACTGCAGAAAAGTAAGGGTAAGAAGTGGTATCGTTTCCGAGACATGCTACGTCAATCGTTCCTCTGCGTTCGTCCGATGCAGATCACCAAAGCTTGTCCACCGCTGCGCAAACCATGGTCGGGGTGTTCGTCCGGTCCGTCGCCAACACCTAACGCCTATAAGCCCCAAGGCGCATAAGCCGACCGCACCAGCATACCGCAGCGCGCTGCTACTCTCCAGTCCATCAAACCGCCTAGGAGGACTTCTTTCCTGCGGCGACCTGCCTTCCCTGCGTGGTGTAGCGGACGTAGGCGTACCCGCCCGCTGCGATGATGCCGATGATGACGATGTTGCCTGTGGTGCGGGTTCGTTGTTAGCCAGTCATGCTTCGCAAGAGGAGGAGAGGGAATGCGCAGCGCAAACTCACCCAAGACGAACTTGCCCAGCCCGCCGACGACGTCCACGACGCCCGAGAAGACGTCCGAGGTCAGGTTGACGAGGCCGGTGAAGAAGCCGATGATGGCGTTGAGGAAGACCTGGAGGATGTGGTAGAAGGTCGAGAAGATGGAGGCGATGAGCTCGTAGAAGCTCTTGAAGAGGTCTTCGAAGGCCTTGAGGAAGGACATTTTGGTGGTGTTGTAAGCTTTTCGTGCTAATAGGATCTGACTTTGGTGTTTCTTTCGCAAGAGCTTTGGGCGATGGTGATGAGGGCGAAGAGAGAAGCTTCGGAAGCTGGAGATGTGCAGATGGATTGTTTTGTAGCTCCAGCTGGTATTGCGTCGTAGGTAGTACTGTGGCACGCGGACACGACAGGCAGGTGACGCTATTGCCTGAGACTGAGACTTGGCTAACCCGAGCGGCTGTTAGCTCTTTCCTCGGGCTGACGTGACGGTGTCTTTTGGGCCGTCCGTGACGTCTTCATCGTGACGTCACCAGCCACACACCATCACACCAACGCGCTTTCCAGCCACGCAGGACCAACGCCAACGCGGGGTCGGGGAAGGAGCGGATTGGGTCGTCTGGGGGCGGGAGGAGCGAACGCCTGTCTCGGTTGCACCTACCTAGTTATGGATTGAGGATCCCTCCTGCTTGGGGATGTTGACCGGCCGGGCTGTCAAGCCACGATTCGTCCACGTGCCCGTGTCTCGGAGCATTTGTCCCTAGCCTCTAGGAGCCTTAATAGTACGCGCCTAAGGCAAGAGTAAGGAAAGAAGGGTCCAGGCTGGCCTGGTCTCCTGATGAGGTCGGCATGAGGACATTCGGAACACAGATGACAGACCCTTGACGGCAGTAGCCGTCGTGTTTTCACACAATCATGACCTTATGTTCAAGCTAAAGGTCAATTTTAGATTCCCGATACAGATTCCCAGGGCCCAAACAGACTGGTAACTTACCTGCTTACATACTGTGTATGACCCTGTCAAGTGTCTCGAACAAAGCACACATCATCCAGTGAACTGCCCTTCAATTCTCTCTGCGGCGGATGTTCGAAGGCGCAACCTCGAGCTCCTCCAGAATCTCCTCCATGATCGACACCTCCTCGGCCGTCGACGACCAGCCTGCGGGCGAGTATGGCGGCGGTGCGGATGTCGGCGTGCGGAGGGCCGGAGACCCCGGCTCGGAGCCCGTCGCCCTCCGAAGTTGCGTCCGGATGGAGAACCGCCTGGCCCGCCGGAGCGATCGCGGATGGCGCGCTGGTTCCCTCACCAGGGCCGCCGGCGCCGTCGTCGCGGGCGCCTCTATCTCCAGTGATCCTAGACGCGTCGGTTCTATGATCTCGGTGATGCTAACCCCCGAACTGCTTTCGACGGGGCTCGGCGGCTCAGGCTCGCTGCGACGTGGAGATGTCGGGGTAGTTGGGGGTAGAGTCCTCTCGCCTGATTCTAGGGGGCTTGCCGTGATGGCTATGTTTCCGTCGGCACCCTGGACGACCGTCACCGACCCTGCAGAGAGGACCATCTCGATGTTGTTAATCTTGATGGTAGCTTGTCTGGCTATGGCTTTCTGGGGCGCTTGGCTCCGTGCATCGCTCCTTACTGTGACGCAAAGAGAGAAGGGTTCCGGCGTGGGTTGGGGCAACACCTCTCGGCCGCCTGGACTCGGTGGTTCGAATTGACGAAGAAGTTCGCTTACCAATGGAAGCACCGAAGGTGAAGAACTCGCGGACATGGTGAAGACTGACAAGACTTACAGGTACGTTTCTACCGAATTTCGTATCCAAAGACTCAATAGGAGGCAAGTACGAACGATATATATCCGATCAAATGTTCCGCAGGCTTTGCTCTTCTTCATTGAAAGACATTAGTCTTGTTTCCCGAAGCTCCTGGAAGTCTTTCCTTTGACTCGCGAAAAGACGAGAACGGTTCCAGTGTCTTTGGTTCAGAACACCTTGTAAGAGTTCGATCTCAATAAAGAGCATTAGGTCCAAGTGTCATTGTTTCCACAACAAGACTTGCTTGTAGACTTTTGATACTGCTCGAAGACAATAGACACAACAGCATAGCCCACCCTTGTCCGCCCACATCTGGGGCTCATGCATGGAGCGCTCCCGGTGGGCCTGCACGCCGGCGATCATCAGCAGCATTGCGGGCCTCTCACATCAACCAACAAGCGGGTCGGTTAGCTCAGTTGGTTAGAGCGTGGTACTAATATCTCATCTGAGATGTTGAGTAATGCCAAGGCCGGGAGTTCAAGCCTCCCACTGATCACACATATCTTTTGCAAATTTACAATAGCTTCGTTACCTTTTTTGGCAGCTGTACGCACGCACAGAGGGGACTTGCACTGGGTTTTGGTAGACTAAAGGTAAAGTTACCTTACGCGAAGTAATCTGCATTACAAGGTTTTGGCGGTCATTTGGATTGACAGTACTGATCCGCGTTCACTGCATATGCTAGGTAGTTGTGTTCTTCTTGTTCTCATCGTTTATTGTCCCCGAGGCTCGGTACAATGCGAACATCTATACCGAGACAGCCAATCAGCCAGTTTACCTGTCCGTCTTCGATCGGCAATTGTCATTCTGTCTGCCATCACAATTCTTAACGGCGGATCGTCTCGGCTGGCCTCTCCGACCAGATGCAGCTCGCCAGCATCAGCGGACCAAGAGAGCGCCCTGTCGCGAAAAAGAAAGCCGTAGGGGTCCACTCACATCGGACGATAGGCCTCTTTCCGGCATCCGGGGGAGTTTGGAGGCGAGCCTCCGTGCTCCCTAAAGCAATGAAGTACTTATTCCTCTTGGCCGGCTAATGCGATGCAACCCGAGCGGGAGGTCGGCGGTGGGTGAGATTCAGGCTAAATACGAAATACCGTTCGCTTCATAAGGTAATACTCAGCACGTAGACATGCGCAGGGAGAGTCCAGGACCGTGGGACCCTGACAACTGGGCTGGGTTTAGCTGCCGGCTCATTAATCTGCTCGAATACCGCTCGAATTTGAAATATAGTGTTCCGCGCCGCCAGCGACTGGTGGAAATACTACACAAGTTATAACAACACAAACCAGGCCGCGCCTTCAATCCCCTCACAACTTGCTTTTCTCTCCCACTAGCACCAGCCCCTCTCAAAGACTCGTTTTCTCCAAGTTCTTGATGGGGTGGTGCCAGTCTTACCCACCTCGGTCCGTCGCGCTAGCCCAGGCACAGAAATTCTCGGAAGAGCCTCCGCACGCCAAGTCAGATGGGCTCCAGGCGCTGCTTTTCCGCCAACCTTTGCGTGCGTAGTAGCTGTGGTGTGTAACCCATGCCATCGTGAGTTGAGGGGACGACCGGAGGCGGTGGCGTGTACCCATGCTCGCGAGCGGGAACCCAAGCCGGATGAATGGGTAAACCGGCCCCCTCCCTGGCGGAGATCTGGGTTCATGTCGCCACGGGCCTGAGCATGTCACGATGGTCGTCCAATGTTGGCTCGAGGGTTAGGCGACGGGAGCTGGTTCCAACGGCCCGGCGACGCATCCCCACGTGGGAAAGTTGGAGAACCCGGCCTGCCTGATGGGGGGTCCATCAATCAACGCGAGTTGGGGAAGCCTGGGGTTGCCGATGAGCAGTGATGTCGGATGTGACCTTCCCCGAGGCCATCGCCAAGCTCGCGGGGAAGAGGGGACTACTATAAGTTATGGTCACTACCCTCCCATGTGTTGAATGTATGCTTGCAAGACTGTCCGTCCATCTCCTCGATATCGTCCCAGGCTTCATCGACAACCATGTACGCCAAGGTCCTCCTCACCCTCCTGCTGGGCTCCGGCCTCGCGTCTGCCCAGCTCAACACGCTCGCCGTGAGGGCCGGCTTGATGTACTTCGGCACCACTGTCGACGAGCGACGCACGACGACCGATGCCACCTACATGGGAATCGTGAACGACACCACCGAGTTCGGCTCCCTGGTCCCGGAGAACGGTCAGAAGTGGGACAGCACCGAGCCGAGCCAGAACACCTTCTCCTACACCCGGGGAGACATCGTACGTTTGTCGACGTGAAATGACGGGCACGACGTCCACTGACACAAGGCCCCTTCCACAGATCCCCAACATCGCCAAGGCGAATGGACAGATCCTGAGATGCCACGCCCTTACTTGGTACGAACCAACGTCTCTTTACAACGTCCCTCGTCCTCGCTAACACCCGCACCCAGGCACTCCCAGCTTCCCGGTTGGGTCAACAACGGACAGTGGACCCGCGCCACGCTGACCGCCGTCATCGAGACGCACATCGCCAACGTGATGAAGCACTACCTCGGCCAGTGCTACGCCTGGGACGTCGTCAACGAGGCCGCCGCGGACGACGGCAACTGGCGCGCCAGCGTCTTCTACAACACCCTCGGCACCGACTACCTGCCCATCTCCTTCAACGCCGCAAAGGCCGCCGACCCGGTCACCAAGCTGTGAGTTCTGCCTCTTCCTTGGTAAGCCCGAAGACATGCTAACAAGAGGAACAGCTACCTCAACGACTACAACCTCGAGTACAACGGCGCCAAGACCAACCGCGTCCTCGAGGCCGTCCGCATCATCCAGGCCGCCGGCGCCCCCATCGACGGCGTCGGCTTCCAGGGCCACCTCATCGTCGGCAGCACCCCGGGCCGCAGCGCCCTCGCCACGGCGCTCCGCCGCTTCACCGCCCTCGGCGTCGAGGTCGCCTACACGGAGCTCGACATCCGGCACTCCAGCCTGCCCGCCTCGGCCGCCGCGCTGGCCACCCAGGGCAACGACTACGCCAACGTCGTCGGCTCGTGCGTGGATGTTGATGGCTGCGTCGGCGTCACCATCTGGGGCTTCACCGACAAGTACAGCTGGATCCCCGAGACGTTCAGCGGCCAGGGCGACGCGCTGCTGTGGGACGCCAACTTCGTCAAGAAGCCCGCCTACACGTCCGTCTCGTCCGTGCTTGCTGCCGCTGCCACGGGCGGCGCGGGGACGACGACGACCAGGCCTCCTGTCTCGACGACGCTTGCGACTTCGTCCCGTGCTGCGACGACCACCTCGGCCGGCGGCTCCGGCCCGGAGTCGCCCCGCTGGGGACAGTGCGGCGGACAGTCGTGGACCGGTCCCACGAGGTGCGTGAGCGGGACGACCTGCACTTTTGTCAACCAGTGGTACTCTCAGTGCTTGTAGCCCAAAGGGACTGGAAAGACTAGGAACCTGTGGGTAGGAAGGAGAAATGGGGATGCTGGGCTTGGTGACGGGGAGATGCGAGCTTGTCTCGGACGAAAAGCTGTATATAGCTACCCTTCTTGTGAATACTTGAATATTATGACGGCGAGTCTTCAAAGAAATGCCAACCACCGCAAGTGCTGACAAAGAACCTCAAGACAGCGCCTCGAGAATCCATGACAGTCTGGGCGCGTTACGGAGCGATGAAATCGTAGCTGATTAGGTACTTAGAGAAGAGTCCTTATGGCATTAACAAAGACCAACAAACCACCCAATGGGCAAAACTGCCGGTGGGTTTCGTCCGCATGTGTTACGGTAAGGCAGTGCATTGAACGTCTAGGTAAGCAGAACGGACGGAGACGGCCCCCGGACGGAGACGGTGTTCTGGACCGCCCCGCGTTTATCTCCAGGTCACTCCGCTCCGCTGCAGGTTGCGGAGCTGCAACTTGCTGACACGTCTGTCTGTCTGACGTGAAAGGAGGAAAATGCCTCGGTCGAGGTTTCCGATGCCTGGACCCTGAGCGTCAACTCCAGCCAAGAGACAAGTCGGCGCCGCCGGACAGTTCACCGCCGCTTTGGTTGATGCCCTGTGGGCGTATTGTGGATTAGTGATATGGGAGAGTCATGCAATCATAACACCGATGTCATGACAACGTTGACTCGCCTATCGCCGATGCAAAATCACATTAGTCACAATCGCCGAATCAAGGGGAGACACGGTGAGAGGTTAGCCCGGCAGTCCGGGTACGAGTGTCTTGCTTGGAAAAAAGCTTGATGAGATGAGGGGTTGGCTCCGCGGATTGGAACTGATCGAATGACAGGCGGCGCCACCACGCCGGGTGATCGGCAATAAGCACCTTGCGGAGGAATCAGCGAAGGCTAGAAACCGCGTGGAACAACGGGTTCCCCGTCAGCAGGTCGCAGCGGGAAGGGGACGATGCAGATGTCAGCCTCTTACATCCTGTGCCGTCAGCTTGCAGAGGCGAGGCTCTGTCTTCCTGTCCCTGTCGCGACGTCCTCCTCCCCGTCTGTCAGCACGCTTCGTCTTGGATTCCTTATTTCCAGGAAGTGCCAGCCGTCACTGTCTGACTCGCGCAGAGGCAGAGACGCGCTACAGGAGAGGGGCAGCGGCAGTGGTCTCTAGAGACTGGAGAAGAGACTCGCGGAGTTTAGGAGCGACGGCTGGGGAAAAGCCAGGCTCTCGGCAGTCGCACATCTGGGCTGCAAGCGAGGGAACCTCCAGTTTACAGTCGATCAGCCAGTGATAGCCTGGGAAGTTAAGAAAGTGCCCCCCCATGTTCCATCTGCGTCATTGGATTCCGCGGCGAGGATCCCACGGCGACAACGACGAGCCAACCTTTTTTCCCCTCTCACATACGGAGTACCCCCCGACGACTAGCTGCTTCTAGAGAGCTTGGATCTCCAGAGTCAAGACATTCCCGCACGAACCTAAGCTGCGGCATTGACGGGAACCCCTGCACCAGCTTGCCGCGAAAAGCTGCGTCGGAGGGGGCATAGTGCCGTCTTAAGTCCAACTAACTCCGGAATGTCTCGCGTTTTTTTCCTTGATGACATCCATTGAGGAGCTTAGAGCCTAGCTGGTCGATAGGGAAAAACTGGAGCTCGAGTTCCGCGTCCCGTGCAACGCGCGCTGATGCCGTCATTGACACCGGGTTGTGAGCGGTAGCTGAAGTCATTATATATAGGCCATCCCATCATATCCTGATATTTCTTGCCACTACTCTGAAGTCTCAATTCGAATAACCTACAGCCCCGAACACACGCTCAACCCGCAGCTTCGAAGACACGAATCACACGGTTCAGCTCACACATACACACACCCACGCAAACGTCACAGCACACACCATTCACCATGGCCGACATCAAGTTCGAGGGATGGCTGGGCCACAACTCCGACAGCGTCAACGGAAAGATGGAATGGGGCGCCTTCGAGCCCAAGAAGTGGACGGAAGACGACGTCGACATTGGGATCTCCCACTGCGGCATCTGCGGCTCGGACCTTCACGTGCTTCGCTCTGGCTGGGGCGAGACACCCTATCGTGCGCTTTTCTTCCCGTTCTGGTTTTACCCCGCCTGCTCAGACCTCGCGCTCGGTCTCGCAAGCCCTACGAAGCTACCCCTCCATCCCGTCCCAATCCCTCGCTAACTTCTACCGCAAACAGCCTGCTGCGTTGGCCACGAGATCGTCGGCAAGGCCGTCCGCGTCGGCAAGAACGTCAAGAACATCTCCCTCGGCGACCGCGTCGGCGTCGGCGCCCAGGCCCGCAGCTGCCTGCAGGCCGACTGCCCCGAGTGCTCCAACGGCCAAGAGAACTACTGCGGCCGCGGCACCGTGAACACCTACGGCTCCGTCTACCCGGACGGCGAGGGCAAGTCCTACGGCGGCTACGCCGACTACAACCGCACCAACGGCCACTTCGTCATCAAGATCCCCGAGGGCCTGGCCTCCGAGGACGTCGCGCCCATGCTCTGCGGCGGCATCACCGTCTATTCGCCGCTTAGGAACAACGGCTGCGGCCCCGGAAAGACGATCGGTATTGTGGGTGTCGGTGGCCTCGGCCACTTCGGCGTCCTCTTCGCCAAGGCCCTCGGCGCGGATAAGGTTGTTGGTATCTCGCGCAAGGCCTCCAAGAAGGACGAGGTCCTCAAGCTGGGCGCCGACGAGTACATCGCCACCGACGACGACGCCGAATGGTTCAAGAAGCACGCCCGTAGCATCGACCTGATCGTCTCCACCGTGTCCAGCGACAAGATGCCGCTCCAGCAGTACCTCATGCTCCTGAAGGTGCACGGCACCTTCATCCAGGTCGGGTAAGTCTTGCGTCTGAAGCCCTCCGTTTGCTGTTGATCTCAACTTGGCGCGACTAACAATGAATCGACAGTGCCCCCGACGGTGGTAACCTGCCCCCCATCAACGCCTTCACCTTGCTTGCGAACGGTATCAAGATCGGCGGCAGCGGTATCGGTTCGCCCTCGGACATCCGCGAGATGCTGGAGCTTGCCGTCGAGAAGAAGGTCAAGCCCTGGATCCAGAAGGTCCCGCTCAAGGATGCCAACAAGGCCATTGTGGATATGGAGGCTGGCAAGGCCAGGTATAGATACGTGCTGGTCAACGAGAAGCACGCCCAGTTGTAAAAGTACGAGATACGAGATGATCACGAGATGAGAGCGATAGAAGCAAAATGATGACGCCATTGGAAGTTAACATGTACAACCGCCGAGGTGATTTCCTGTCACTTCCAAGAGATTGATGTGGCCGGTCAAACGACTCGGTGATCGCCCAATCCTTGAAAGTCTGTTGAATCTAATTTCGACCACCGTGTTTTTGTTGCTCACAACTACGCACAACCCAAATCATCTGGATGCATATGTTTTCTGTTTCAGTTACATACATCCTAGTACAGTGCGTTTGTTTGCCTCAAGGTCGTATGTCTTCAGTGGGGGAAGGCTCTGAAACGATGCATGCTGGTTGTTACTTGCGTGTTGTTTGCCTCCTAACTCAGTGCAGCTTTCAAAGTATGCAAGGGGCTTGTCGATCGACAACGGCGAGCGCCGGTTTCTGCGAGCTGCTATTGAAGCGAGACGAATCTAGGAGCTCTGGCATTAACTGCCTGTACGGAACGCCACCTGACTCTTCTTTTACTTGTCAATGCTGTGGTCGGAAGGAAGTAACGCTTGGCGACTCGACGTTGGCAACCAAAACGTCTCGCAGTCTACGATAGCACGATGCTCTGGCACGAGCTCCAACTGTATCAGTTGACAATCATCAGCGTCACTGGCGTCGAGTTCCTCGTCTCCCTGCGTTACCTCTGTTGGCCTCATCATCTCGCAACCACAGCCAACCTGTTTGCCTCGTGTCAAAATATTTCACGTTGCACCAGAGCCAAAGTCGTGAATGAAGATGGCGATTGTCGACTCTTGCAGATACGAGAGGGGCTTGCCCCCGTGATTGTCAGGAGAGTGCGGGATGAGCTTGTAAGTCTTCACCACACCCGGGCGGGCTCTTTGACGATCAAGGGGTCCCATGGGCGTCTATTTCATGTAGTTTGCCTCAAGTCTTACAAACGATAGCATACCCTCACGTGTTAACGCGCCCAACATGAGGGCAGCATCCAGGACCACCATTGAATATTTCTATCAGCTGGTATCGGGGAGCCAACTCGGCTTCCAAGTTTGCACCGCTAGAGCACGCGTATGATTTGCCAGGAGAACATGCAGTGGTGTCGATGAGAGACTTGATTGCCTCGCGACATCCTGGACTCGGGCCTTGGAGCTTTCTGGGCGTTTCCCCGAAGCCACGATGGTGATTGTTGGCATCGTGTCTTGCGCAGGCCGGGACCTAGACCATGTCCTCAAGGTCTCCTGTAACTTTGTAGGCAAGAATCTACAGCAAGGATTCCGGGCCTTCAGAGATGCCTCATACAGAGTATACACGCACGTATACCAACGAACGAGTCTACCAGCGTGGGAAAAACTATAAAGGGTGGTCGTCGTCGAGCTCTTCCCAACCTGTTCGCTCTTGACTGAGCGCCCAGCATCGAAGCATCAAGATACCAATACCAACACACGCCCAACTACAGATCACCAGCAATGCAGCTCTCCCAGATTATCGCGATCATGTCCGCCTTGGCGGTCGGCACGGTGAGAATTCCTGCGTGGTCCTTCCAGATGCACAAAGTAATAACACATACGGCAGGTCCACGCCATGAAGCCCTTCGAGGACTACGGAGTCTGGACCCCTCAGTGGGACTTCGAGGTTACGCCGGGCGGTGACCACATCGTCCTCAACGGCACTGTCGAGCAGGTCTTGGAGCAACTCGGCGAGTCAAACCCGAAGCTCATGGCCTCATTCAACCTCTTTGGCGAGGACGGTCAGATAATCAAGACGCGAGACGAAACCGACCCGTTGCCGCTCAAGGATTTTCGGCCCGACTGTACATCAGGCCTAGAATATGGCCGCATCACCGCTTGGGAGGACGGTATCAGCTATCTCAAGGGCGTGCCCGGCAAGCCCGTCAACGGTCCCGGCCCCGGTGAATGTGGACGCGTCAGTTGCTCTTGGAGAACGGCAATCATCTGGTGTAACGATGTAAGTGCGGGAATGATGCGAATCTGATCAGAGCGGGAAATACGGTTGGCTAACGAGAGCCGACCCAGGACACCAAAACCAAGACACTCTCCACCTTCCGGCACATTGCCGATGGTGCGCAGGCTGCTAAGGATGAATGCGCACCTTATGATGCATGGCACCAAACCTTTGGGTATGGAAGGGCCTACCACAAGACAGACAACTGGTACGTCATTGTACGTGGTCTGAACGCGGACGAGAAACGTTGCTGAGGAGGCGAGTCTACCTCACGCTGGTGTCCAACCGCTATAGTGGCTCGGTGCACGATCAATCTGGTCGCCTAATGCCGGCAACTGGTTTACTTCTTCGTCGCTGCTCCCGACGACGAGCAGCGGCATCATGTTTTGTGAATTCTGTGCTATTTTGCTTCTTTCATGTGTATCATCAACATCCATATAGAAATACGGACATAGGTGCCCTACTCTTGACTTATCTCCCAGCACTTCGGGGTATTCCGACTTTGAGTGAGGCCACCGCATTTAGTCTAGATTTGAGTATTTTGCAGTAAGGTGTATCACTAGAACCTAATAGTGTGTATTGTCTCCTGATAGAATTCAAATGGTCCGATTTGTGTCTGGTAAGTTGAAACCGTAACAGGCATGCTTTCCCCAAATGGCATCCTAGGGCTCTCGTATTGAATCTGAAATTATGTTGATGATATGATTACTTATATGTTCGACTCATAGATGGCGTTGCGACGGAACGCCTCACAGAACATTCTCCGAAAGTCTCGCTCCAGGGTACTGCGACTTGATCCCCTCGTCGAAGCTCTTCCCACCAACCATCATATCCTTGAAGGCCGGGCAACGGAGGTTCAAGATGGCCGCGCCAACAGTGTCCGTGACGAGCCTGAGGGGTACGTCGAGGATGGAAAAGATGGTAGAGAGAGCGTTCGGGGATGCGGTCTTCAAGATCTCAAAGACGAAGCAGAGCAGGTTGTTTCCCTCCAAAATCTTGGTAAGATTCAAGACGCCGCCGGTCAGGTCGCTGAGATCCACTCCCGCAAAGCTGTTGACTTCTCCCATGTTGCCGCCGATGCTGGGTCAACAAGTAAGTAAAAAAGTTCGGAACACGTAAAAGTGGCCTTGCATCACACGTACCTTCCCAGCTCAGGATACTTCGTAATCAGAGCGACAAGGTCAAGGTTGAGGGGCACCAAGCCGTACTCAACCGGCGTGCGGTACCAGTTCTCCGG
Source organism: Colletotrichum brevisporum (assembly GCA_030770045.1). Classification (NCBI taxonomy): domain Eukaryota; kingdom Fungi; phylum Ascomycota; class Sordariomycetes; order Glomerellales; family Glomerellaceae; genus Colletotrichum; species Colletotrichum brevisporum. The sequence continues at coordinate 6,942,672 of JAUGSI010000001.1, read as the reverse complement.
GATGCGCTCCCACCCCTTGTTGTAGGTGAGGTTGCCATCCTCTCCGGACACGGCGAAGAAGCTCTTGAGAGTGGCCTTGTCTGGTCGAAGTCAGCGCTGGAATCCTTCAAGCATTTGCCGTTTACTTACTGAGAACACCGATAGGGTTTTCGGCAGAGTGGTTGGCGAACAGACGACACGCGAACAGGTAGCCCGCGTTTCGGGCAATCATGCCGGTGAAGGGGCCGTAGTAGAAGTTAGGGTTGGTCGCAACCGTCTCGTGGAAACGGATAGCCATGCGCTCGACGAAGAGGTCGAAGTCATAGTTGCCCTCCCCGGATGACATGTCGTAAAACGACTTGAACTGCTCCATGACCATGGTAGATGCGTCGCCAGTGACGTAAAGATCGCCTCGGGTGTTGGACGAGTCTCCCTCGATGATGTTGTGGGAGCCGTTAAGACCTCTCGGGTTGCCCAGGAGTCCCAGGACGTTGCCGAGAATGTTGTGCGACCCGCTGGCCGCGTATCCAATGGAAAAGCCCGGGTTGAGAGAAAGAGGGTTTCCGACGAAGACGGTGCCCAGAACGCCCAGGATCGTGGAGAGCTCGATTCCCATGCCAAAGACTTGGTTGATGGCCGCAGTGACCTCTACCAAGCTCGTGACGCCCTTTCTGCTGATGTAACCGTGGTTTGCCAGGGCGTTCAAACCCGGACAAGGCCCTCGCTGGTCGCCGTTGTCGAAGTCGGGAGGGATGAACTTGTGGTCGCCAGAGACGTCGATGGGAGTCGTCATCGGGTCGAAGAGGAGCCTCTTCTCGCGCGTCTCGTGGAAGACGCCGGCGATCTTCTCGGACAGTCTTGATGTCACATCGTCGGGCAGAGCCCCGTTGGCATACGCGGGAAAGGCATGGACGCTACTGCTAAGGCAGGGCAGCAAAGAAACGAAAGAAATCAACTTCATGGCAAAAGAGTGTGAGAAATGAGTGTGGTGATGCTCGAACGAGTGTCGTTGAGGACCGTTGGCATGAATACGATGTCCCAATACCTCAAGGGAGTCGAAAGATTGGAAATCGAAGCACTTTTCTTGGTCGTCCCATTTACCTCACGGCATCGTCGGAGCTGGCGCCGAGGCTTCTGTTTCGCAACCAGAGATGGACCAATCTGCTAGTGTAGGGGGCCTCCCATTCTGGGAATGAGATCGTGGAACGGAAGAGCGGTGTTCTCCCGCCCCAGAGCCGTGCGAGGTCAAGATCGTCAAAAGGACCGATCTTCAAATCACGACAAATGGGATTGGTCATTATCCTCCCCGCTGCCCAAGTCATTTCTCGAGTCTGTGCAGACATGAAGCTGGGAGTGTGGAAACTAATCCCGGTCCAACTAACACCCTGGTTGCAGACAGAACCCATGGAAGTTACGACGCAACCCTGCAATCAACAGAACCTCCTTTTCTTCTCAGTTTGGACAAGCCCCAAAAGTGAGCATCTTGGTACTACGTCGATCTACATCCAAATTCCCCGATGACCCCATTTTCCAACTTTGCTGCCCCCAAAGTTCGACGGAGACGCCGGAACTCCTCTCAGAGTTTTGACCAAGACATGATGAACACTTCAAGAAGCCAATCAGCATGTAGAGAAGCCGCCCGCTGATCAGCTATCCTCATAGACAAGGACGGGGGTGAGGCGCCGGCGCCGGTGATCTTCACAAAGCTCCTACAGTGAGATCACACCGCCGCAGACCCCCCTGCAGGATGCCGAAAACACGATGACGAAAAGCCCCAGTTCTAGCGGCTCAAGTGCGGTGTCTAATGGTTGAACTTCGGTCTGCGTCGCGGCTGTCAGGCCTCTCTTTGATTCGGAACGGTTAAAACTCTGCGATGATTTGAATTGTTGATACAGCCCGCCTAGCGAGTGGAGTAGGCGAGAATGACACTCAACAAAACGGAAACCCCACGGTGCCCATTTCAGTCTTCCGTAAAGAGACGATGAGGTGGGCCGCAAAGACACCCACGGACGCTGGATATCGTCATTTTCTATCCAAAACACCCACAATCGGTACAGCCTCTGATGGGTTTCATCAGATACGAGCTGGTCGTTTTCTGTTCTTCTCATCGCCGAAATGAGCTCGTTTTCTCCATGCCTCCTCCAGCTCATCAAGCAGCACGTGGCTAGGGCCGGGCAGGCAAGCAGGGTCCCGAAACACAACCCGGCAAGCAGGCAAGACGACGAGTCCCGCCAGTATGGGACTCCCTTGAATGATAATGTTTCATTCTCGCTGAATTAGGAAAGCTTCTACACTACTGCAAGAGCAGATTCCATCCTTCGATGGGCCGGCCCCCCATCAGTTCGTTGACAGATGTTTTGACAGGCGCAAAAGACGTTACATTCTGTCGCTGATATCCGCATGGGTGCATATAATGAGCCAACAGGGAGAGACTGACATTGCGATTTTCGACGTACGCAGGTTGTGGAATCCGCAGACTCGAAGAGGCCCCACCGCTGTTTGCCATCGGCGCGAGAGGTCCGGTGATTCCAATGAAATGGTACGGATGCGCGTGTAATGCCTTGATCGAGCCCTGTTCCTCGCCCAACATATCGTCCGGGACAGGCCCGAGTCTATCATCGACGAAACGGGGATGCCTTGGGGGCTTGTTTGTCTTGGCCTTGCCTCCAGTCTGCGCGGCAGATGTGGGATGAGCCGGCTGTCCCCCGCAACATAGATACTTGAACAATCAATCATGTCGCAAGATATCCAAGGCGTCATTCTGCTTCTGCTTCTGCCTGTTTCTTTCCCCGTTTCTTCTCTCTCTTCTCTTGTCTTTTCTCTCGTATTCCGTCCAACATGAGATTGCTCAGTCTTGTCCTGTTGGTTTCGACCGTGGTCCGAGGAGTGGTGGGGGCAGACAAGACAATCGACACAGTAGCACCAACGGAAACACCTCCCTTATGCGGCGTGAGTCCTTCCCCTGACGATGCCGATCGCGCATTGACTGACACCCATTAGCTCAAGTGCATTCAACAAGAAGCCCTGAACTCGACGTGCGCGGTGACTGACATTGCCTGCATCTGCACCAATGTCGAGTTGAACGAGAGGATATCACTCTGCGTTCATACAGAATGCACCGTGAGAGAGTCGCTATGTATGTGAAACCTGTCGGTATCCTACGGTGTTTCTCGTGGCTGATCTTGTGACAGTGGTGCAGAGCTACTCCAAACACACGTGCGGTGCGCCATCGAGAGATCGCACAGCGTTGGTATGGATCATTGGCGTCGTCTTCCTTGCCTTGGGCCTTGTGTGCTTTGGCTTGAGAGTAATGGCCAAACTGTACTTGGGGACACAAACTTGGGGGCCCGATGATTGGGTTATGCTGCTTGCAGTGGTTCGTCACAACTCGAAAGTACTAATGTGGAAGCTCTTACTGACCTCTTCTGACAGTGTATGATGATACCACTCAACGCGCTTTCTATTCCGAGTGAGATCGACGAGTTGCATGCATGGCTCAGAAGAAGTTGGCTGACGATTGATTTAGTATCCAAAGTTGCTCTTGGCAAAGACATGTGGAATGTTACGCCTGATGATGTTACAGAGTTTCTATATGTGAGCTATTCCACAGATCACTCCAGATGGCAGCGAGCTGACAGCAAACAGCTCTTCTACTGGGACGAGCTGCTCTACCTCGGAGCTCTTCCCGTCACGAAGATCTCAATTCTCCTCTTCTACCTCAAGATCTTCCCGCGAAAAGAGATCAGAATCGCAACATGGGTCTTGATCGGCCTGAACGTCGCGTACTTCATCGTCTTCGAGTTGATCTCGATCTTCCAGTGCTCCCCCATCGACGGTGCCTGGAGGGCGTGGGACAAGGAGTACCCCGCCAAGTGCAACAATATCAACGTCCAGGGCTGGGCGGCGGCCGGCTTCAACATCGTGCTGGACCTTGCCACGCTCATCCTGCCACTTACAGAACTCTACAAGCTCTCCATGTCGCTCAAAAAGAAGGTCCAGATCCTTCTGATGTTCAGTGTTGGTTTCTTGTAAGTCTCTGTCTCATAACATGCGGTACAATAACACTTAGCTGACAACAATGAAAGCGTAACCATTGTCAGCATCGTGAGACTGCAATCCTTGGCGAGCTATGCTACGACCAGCAACGTTACGCGTAAGTTCCTCGAACTCCAACGAACGACACGAGGAGAAGCTAATACGCAAGGCAAGAGGACTACGTCGAAGTTGGCTACTGGAGCACCATTGAGGTCCCCGTCGGCATCATCTGCGCGTGCATGCCCGCCATCCGCTCCCTCTTTAGCCTTGTATTCCCCAAGGTGTTCGGCACCACGCAGGGTAAGTCGGCCTACGCCAACATCTCCAGCGGCGCCAAGACTCCGTCCAGCACGCACAAGCTGGCGTCCAAGAGCTCCATGCCGGCGATCAGGGTCAAGAAGGAGTTTACCGTCCGGTCGAGGCACAAGGACGAGGTGTCCATCGTCGAGCTATCGCACATGCCGTTCGGCAGCGACCCGACAACGTCGAGGAACTCGTCGGAGAAGAAGCCGACAACACCACACGAATCAGTTTGACCGACTGAGTTTCTCTGATTTTTTTACCCTTTGATTATTCTACAGCTCCAGGCTGGAAGGAGTGAGCCTATCCACAAAAGTACTTCCGATAATGTAATTCCATAGTCTAGTTGTTCCTCATGAGCGTTTCCTTAAGATACCACACATACAGTCAATTGAACGCATCGAAATTGCTCCTGTCCTTGCCGAAATCACTCACGTTCTGGGCTGACGGTATTTCCCGCGCTCCTCGCCCACATCTTGGTCCGTCTTAGCGGCCGCCATGCCAGATCGCCCCCTTGCAGTACTCCGTAGCAATCGCCTAGAGAGGCCCCGGAGAAATCGTTGGTGGAGACCTGTCAGCGGCGGCGGCGGGGAGAAAACCGTTCCCTCAGCCTAGCAAGGGTTATCGTCAGGGGTTTCCTCAACGTACGCCGATCCTAGACATCTTTGGACGTCTGGGCTCGTTGGCTCTGTTTTGCCCCTGCCCGAGACTGAAATGGGACTGATGACAGGGAAGAAAGGAGTGATGATAACATAACAGTATCCGTAACAGTGACGGCAACAGTTAGGAAGTTCTTTCCGGAGGACAATGTGGGAGGTTCAACCGGTCTGTCGTGGGGGCCACGTCCAATGTAACCATGCCACATTCCCGGTCCTTGTCCTCATTTTTGCTGTCATTGTGATCGGCTGCAACGCGACGCATCTCGAAGGGGTCTGGGGAGACAGCCCGCAATCAAGTTGCCTCCCGTCGCTCGAGTCAGGTTCCCGGCACGGCTCTGACAGCAGGCCTGTCGTGCTTGAGCGGACGCTGGCTTGAGCTGACTGTGATACAAGCTCGCTTGAAGCTTGATTGCTACATCATTCAGTGGCATAGCACATTGTCTAGTTCACTTGCCGAAAGTCGTGTCATGCCACGCCAGCTGTATTTGATATCCCGGCCTTGTCGTGATGAACAAGGGTACGAGATTGGGAGATATCTCAAATCATCGAGTGTCTTAGCGCGAGGTGAGCGACGAAACGGTCATCTCCTCCAGAGCCCCTGGATCTGAGCCATCCTGAACAGTCCCGCTTCCTCTCAGCGATGGATGGAGAGGGCTCACGGCTGTTGTGGCTGCGTACACTGAAATGCCGAAATTCCGCAGAACCAGAGAGATGGGGGCAGTGGGGAATCCGGCTGACTCTCCACGTTGATATCGTGACAAGAGGAAAGATCTACCTTCAAGCCCGGCCAGGAGAACTGGAACTCGCTGAACTAAGCGCTCCCTACCAATCTCACCGCTGGGAAGATTGAAGCGGCCGCCAATGACCGTCACCGTCTTTATGGCCTACCTCGGGTCTTTTGAGTGAATAAGGCTGAGACAATATCGCCCTCTTCCGCTTGGCGCTACTCCCGATCTTGTTGCTCTGTCTCTCCTTTACATCGTCTTGACTCGATCTAAAAGTCTGGGTAGAGTCCACCTGTCTTGATCGTCGTTCTTTTCACGGTTGTGTTTTGATGATCTGACTCTCTTTCACTCGTTACTTCGTTACTTGGCCCACCTATTGTCACTCTTTTGTACCCAAATAATTCAGACACAATGCGTCTTCCAGTCGCTATCACCCTCCTTCCGTTATTAGCCAACTCGGTGTCAGCTTTGTAAGTAGCATCTTAGCTAACCTGCAGAGGAAGTCCGGAAGTATATGTACTGACTCTCTTCTCACTACAGTGCTGTTCCCTGGTCGTCTAGACACCAAGCCCGTCATCACCCGTTCATCGGCAGGCGCGCCGACAACAACACAGCTGATGACTATGACTACGTCGTCGTCGGCTCTGGCCCCGGAGGCGGCCCAGTCGCTGCCAATCTCGCCATCGCCGGCTACAAGGTCTTGCTCATTGATGCCGGTGGCGATGCTGGTGAAAGTTGGACGGAGAAGGCACCCGCCCTGCACTTGATGTCCACCGAGCTGGAGGATACCCGCTGGAACTACTTCGTCAATCACTATCCAGATCTCGAGCAGCAGAAGCGAGATTCTAAGATGACGTACGAGATGCCCGATGGGAGCTTCTACGTCGGTCTTGAGCCTCCTGCCGAAGCCAAGCCCCTTGGAGTCTGGTACCCTCGCACAGGAACCCTGGGCGGATGCTCCCGTCACAACGCACTCATCTCCATCTACGCCCACGACTCTGACTGGAGCAACATTGCCAGCATTACTGGCGACGACTCGTGGAGCCCTGATAGCATGCGTTCCCACTTCCAGAACATCGAGAAGAACATGTACCTGCCAAGCAGCCTGATCGGACACGGCTTCTCGGGCTGGCTGGGCTTGTCGCTGACCTCTCTTTCGCTCGTCGTCGAGGACCAAAAGCTCCTGTCCATGATTCTTTCCGCTGCCACTGCCATGGGCCAGGGCCTTCTTGGTGGTCTTCTGAACACTGTTGCCGGTCTCGGTCAGGTTCTTCTGCGTGATATTAATGCTCCTGGCCAGACCAGCAAGACCGGTCTCTACCAGGTCCCTCTGGCCATGACTGACTCTGTCCGTGGAGGTCCCAGAGATCTGATTCTCAACACCGCCAACGCCGTCAACTCGGATGGCTCGCGCAAGTACCACCTGGACATCAAGCTGAACACCTTAGTAAGACAGCTCCAAAGACACTGGCTTTACTATTCTTGAGTACCCAGAAGCTGACTATGAGCCAGGTCACCAAGATCAACTTCGACGAGTCTGGAGACAAGCCCCGCGCAACCGGCGTCGACTTCATGGAGGGCGCGAGCCTCTACCGTGCCGACCCTCGTTCCGGATCGGCCACCTCCACCGGCTCCGGCAGCGTCTCCGCCAAGCGCGAAGTTATCATCTCCGCCGGTGCCTTCAACACTCCGCAGCTGCTGAAGCTCAGCGGTATCGGCCCCAAGAAGGAGCTCGAGTCCTTCGACATTCCTGTTCTTGTCGATCTTCCAGGCGTTGGAACCAACATGCAGGACCGCTACGAAGCCACCGTTATCGGCCAGACGGATTCGAATTTTGTCATCACGTCCAAGTGCACCTTCATGGAGACCATGCCGGACCCCTGCCTTGAGCAGTACCAGAAGGGCATCGAGCCCATCAGCAAGGGCGTCTACGCCACCAACGGCATTGCTATTGCCGCTGTCCTGAAGTCCTCTGTCGCCGAGGACGAGCCTGATCTGCTGATATCCGGCGCCCCGGCCAAGTTCAAGGGCTACTTCCCCGGTTACGCGTCCGACTCTCTCGCCGATGCCCAGCACTGGGCGTGGATCATCCTGAAGGCACACAGCCGCAACAACGCCGGAACGGTCACCCTAAAGTCGACTGACCCGAGGGATATGCCCGTCATCAACTTCAACTACTATGACACGGGCGTCAACACCGGCGGCGAGGCGGACAGGGATCTCCAGGCCACCTACGAGGGCTTCCAATTCGCCCGCCGCGCATTCTCCGACCTCGTCCTGCTCGACGGCAGCTTCCCCGAGGTCTGGCCAGGAAACAACGTCACGAGCGAGGAGGACGCCAAGCAGTTCCTCAAGGACGAGGCCTGGGGCCACCACGCGTCGTGCACCTGCCCCATCGGCGCGGACGACGACCCCAACGCCGTCCTCGACTCGGAGTTCCGGGTACGCGGGGTCGACGGCTTGAGGGTGGTGGATGCCAGCGTGTTTCCCAAGGTCCCTGGTTTCTACATCGCGCTGCCACTTTACATTGTCTCTGAGAAGGCCAGCGATGTCATCATCAAGGCGGCTAAGGCTCCTGCGTGAGTCGGAGACTGTCGTGATAGATGAATGACAATTCGTGAGACAACGGCGATAAGGACCGGGCTGGAGCCAGGATACATGCGGTAACTTGGTGCGAGTACGGGGACGAAGACGAGGTCCAAGACGGGCATCAGCCCCAGATTTCGTGAAAATGTAATCTTAATTCTTTTCAATACCAAACTCAAACGAGTGACTCAAATACAGCTTCGTAGCCGTTCAGAAGGCGCCAGTTGTTAGTCGCCCGTTGTCAGGCTGTTCTATAATGTTCGCTAAGCAGGACTCGTTCTATGGAGGAAAAAGACGGAAAGTCAGAAAGAGATGAAACAAGTGTTGATCAGACAGAGGCTTGACTGATGATCGATGCCAGAGCTGAGTTGCCGGAACTCAAATCTGTTGCATGGCTGCCTCCGGCAGAGAGTCCTGATCACTCCACTCTGCTCAGGAAGGCGAAGGTTGATCCAAAGGATCCAAAGACCCAGAGACGATTGTGTGGCGACGAGGTGACAGCCAAATGTTCAGAGCCTGCCCCGGACGTCCAGACTCATCTCAAAGACTCCTCTTCAACTCGTCAAAGGGGCGCTCCACGGCATGGTCAAGAGATGAAACTGAGACAGTTTTGATTGCACTGCTATCCAGACATTACTAATACTATTCTGATTTCATAAATTCATGGCAGTCATCCACCAAAAGGTCCCTCCTTCATAACAAGAAATGATGGCAAAAAGTCCCTTACGCTTGGACGGGGGTGATCTTGGCAAAGGCCTGGAGGTCCCTGCTGCTCCAGCCGAGGCTGAGGGTGAACTCGCCGGCCGGGATGACCCACTCCTGGGAGACGACGTCCCAGTAGCTGAGGTCGCGGCGCATAAGCTCGAAGCCGACGGTCTTGCTCTCGCCGGGGGCGAGGGGCACCTTGTCGAAACCACGGAGCTGGCGGGGAGGGGTGCCGGAGGGGGTGGTGTCGGCGGGGAAGGTGACGTAGAGCTGGGGAACGGCGGCGCCGGCGACGTCGCCGGTGTTGGAGACAACGGCGGTGGCGTTGTAGATGGTCTCCCAGAGGGCGGGGTTGCCACCGGGCTGGATGGGGAGGGCCTCGGGGGCAGAGGTGATGGCGTCGGCGACGGCCTCGGCGGCGAAGTCGGCAACGGCGAAGGTGGTGTAGCTGAGACCGAAGCCAAACTCGTAGCGGACGGAGATGTTGTGGGCGTCAAAGTAGCGGTAGTCGATCTCGAGCTTCTCGTCGAACCAGCTCTGCCAGTCGTACTCGCCGGTGGTGTTGATGGCGGTGGTGGGGGGAGCGTTGTAGTCGGTGCCGTTCAGGGCGATGGTGTAGGGAAGGCGGGCGGAGGGGTTGACGTCGCCGTAGAGGACGTCGACGAGGGAGTTGCCGGACTCCTGGCCGGGGTAGTGGGCGGCGAGGATGGCGGTGACGTTGGGGTGGTCAGCCCAGGGGAGGGTGTTGATGCCCGAGGAGTGGGTGACGACGATGGTGTTGTTGCAGTCCTTGGCGACGGACTCGACGACCTCGTTACCGTTCCAGTCAACGTCGAGGTGCTGGCGGTCAGCGGCCTCCTGGGCCCAGGTCTTGAGGAAGACGAGGCAGACCTCGGGGGCCTTGGGGATCCAGAGGTCGGTGACGTTGGAGTTAATGATGAGGGTGTTGTTGAGCCACTGCTGGACCAGGGCGCCGTCCTTGGAGGCACGGGCCTTGATGGCCTCGAGAGGAGTGACGAGGTAGGTCAGGCGGCCGGTGCCGGAGCCACCGCCGGCGACGAGGGTGCCGTACTCGAAGTCATCCTGGTTGAGGAAACCCTGGGTGTCCTCGCTGGCGTCGTTGCCGAAGACAGCGATGGACTTGGGGGCCTTGAGAGGCAGGGCCTTGTCAACGTTCTTGAGAAGGACGGTGGCGGCAGCGCCGTGCTTGCGGATCAGCTCGCCGTGGTTGCCACGGACGTCACGGCTGCGCTCGCCGGTCAGGTTGAACTCGCGGACCCAGGTCTTCTTGGGGGAGAAGGTGTTGAGGTCACCGGAGGAGGGGTCGATGGAGGGGAAGTCCTGGTCCTGGCCGAGCCAAAAGTAGGGGGTCATGATACGGGTGATCATGTCGTCAAGGCGGGCGACGTTGAGGGTACCGTTGTTGACGGCGGTGGTGATGTTGCCGCCGAAGAAAGAACCGGCCTCCCAGGTCATGCCGTAGGTGCCGAGACCACCGGGCATGTCCATGTCGGTACCGGCCTCGATGGAAGCCATACCGGAGTGGAGGGCGCCCCAGTCGGTCATGACGTAGCCGTTGAAGCCGAGCTCAGTCTTGAGGATACCGTTGTTGGTCTTGGAGTTCTGGCAGCCGTAGGAGCCGTTGATGCGCTGGTAGGAGCACATGAAGGCGGCGGCGTTGGCCTTGACGGCATTGGCGAAGGGCCAGACGTACAGCTCGTGGAGAGTGCGGTCGTCGATGTTGGAGGACAGGGCCTGAACGTCGATCTCGGTGGCGGTGCCGTTCTTGACGAAGGTAGGGTTGCGCATGGTCTCCTGCTCGTTGGCGATCCAGTGTTTGGCGGTGGCCTGGACACCAGCATCCTGGTGGCCGTTGATGGTCAGCTCCATGGCGACACCGGTGAGGTACGGGTCAGGGGAGAAGCCCTCCCAGTTGCGACCAGAGTAGGCGGAGCGGCCGAGGGGGCCGGCGACGGGGGAGAGGGCGACGTGAGCGCCCTTGGCCTTGAACTCCTTGCCCATGGCAAGACCTCTCTCGTAGAGGATGTCCTTGTCCCAGGTGGCGGCGGCGGAGACACCGGCGCTGAAGACGCTGGCGTAGTCGGCAACACGGATGGACAGGGGGCCGTCCTGGAGGCAGAGACCGTTGAAGCCGAGTCTGGGGATGGCGACGATGTTACCGACGCAAGGTCCGGGCTGGCCGGTGACCATGTCGGCCTTCTCCTCGAGGGTGAGCTCGGCGATGAAGGCCTTGGCCTTGGCCAGAGCCTCCTCCCAGCCGCCGTTTCCGGTGGCGTTGGCTGTGCGAAATGTCAGTTTGGAAGAACTCTTCTCGTGTATCAGATCGCAAGAGAAGACTCACGAGAAGGGTAGACGGCCGGAGAGTGACCGTAGGGGCCGAGGATGGTGGTGTTCAGGGGCTGAACATAGCTGAAGGAGTCCTTGGCGCGGTCGCCGGCGTCGTATGCCTGGGCGCTCACGGCAGGAGCCAACAACAAGCCCGAGAGGGCGAGAGACAGAGCAGCGGCGGTCATCTTGAGAACCTGTGAGACGAGGTTGGGGCGCTTGTGCTGAAGATCCTAAGTCTCATCTCTCCGGGGGATACATGCCTCTCTTTATACACACATATTCGATCCCGTCAGGAGGGTGATGTCAGCTAGTTGCAGCAACTTCGGCCCCATCTCGTCCACGAAGACTCGGAGCCCGCAGGGACCCGGTCGATACGACCTTGCCATGCCTTGCCAGCACTCGCAGTATCCATCATCCGAGTCTCTCGATCATCACCCGAAGACAAGGCCGGGGTACATGGACCTTCCTCTCACCTACGCGGGCTCCCCGCCCCGGGGAGGGGCGAGATGAGGGGAGGGAGCAATACACTAGATGTCGGTGAAAACCAAACACGACGGTGCTCTCATTGGCGATCGAGATCATCATGGCCCGGAAATCGGCCCCGCACCGGTCGCCATCCGAAGGGCCGCAGGGTCTGAGGTGTGATTCTCATGGCCCTAAGGCATGGATATTGCCCGAGGTTTTGCCAGTAGGCAGAGAAACGAACGAGAGCTCACGGCAAGACCGTCATCGCGTGGGGAGACGGAATGCTGCCGAGCCCCCGGTTCCATGGTGGTACCGGGAAGTGAGCACACATCGTCATATGGTCGTGTGGAGATTTAATAACGAGCATGACTAGTAATAAAACGGTAAAGACAGCCGTGAAGAGGAGCTATCGAGTCATTGAGCCCCCAAAGGCGCAAGAAGGCGCTCTTTCACTGAAGGCCAGCTCGGAGTCCAGAAGTAGATGCCACCAACAGCATACTATAACCAGCCTGGTGGTTTAACATGACATTTGACGTGACGGAATAGTTGTGAATAAGGCGAATCTGCCCGGTGGCATCGGGGCTCCCTCCGTAGCATCAAAGTTGAATTTCCGGAGAACTACCGTTGAGAGTTGGCAGGGAATACGGAGCTATCCTGTGTGGGGAATACAGATCGGGTGACAGCTGGAAACCTGGAGAACTCACAAGCTTGTTTTTTTTTTCTTTCTTTTTTCTCATTCACTTTTTTCGTCTTTGCGGGCAAGTTCCCCACGTCAGGGTTGGTTGACTAACCCGGGTTCAGAACACCCATCCATGGCAACCCCGGCTCTCTTCAACCCGGCCCAACCCCCGCCCCCGCCGTCAAGAAGTGTGGAGGTCCGTAGTTGCGCCGAAGCTAAAGGTCCGGAGGTGCAGGCCTTTCTCGAAGAATTTTTTCCTCTTCTGTCGAGTCTTCTCGTGACAGCGGCTGGAGTAGCTTGTTTTTGGGCGGCATATGACGGTGTGTGCGTCCGGGGGCCCAGACCCGTGGAACTGGTTGACCAAAATCGGAGAGAAACAATATGAGCATCCCCAGTTTTCCCCGCACAGGTAATCGGCCCTGTTCTCTCGCTGGCCCCTCTCTTGGTCCATGGTTTGATGCCGCCAACCCTGTCACCATGCCATACCACAATCTTTGGCCCCGAATCTCGCCAGTCCAGCTGCAAGAACAGAGCCGATACCATCATGCAAGTAGGAGCCAAGACGGCGTGCCGGCGGCAGAACACCAGCTCTTTGACCAACAGATCGTCCCATTGGCGCTGGGAAGTGGCCTTCCCCCGAGAGTCCGGATCTGCGAGTGACATAGCGGAGAGAGAGCGGGGGGCGCCGACCACGATCGAGAATGGTAATGTTTTCGCAATGAGTGGGAAATTGGGAGGCCGAAAGAGAGAGAAAGAAAGAAACAAAAGGTCTCGTGACGGTCAGAGCCGGCCATACGTCATGCCAGTGTTACCACCCACACGGGGAGAAGACCGGCACTTGGAGTTCGTGCACAAATAGGCAATTAGTGGGCTATTGGTTCCCCATCAACCCATTAAACGCTCGAGCAGACCACTCCTCCATCCCAGCCCATGGGGAAAGAAAAAAAGTTGCTGTTGACTTTTGCGGAGTTTTGTTAGGCCCGCGCAAGCAAGAATTGGAGAGTCTCTGGAGAAGTCATTTTCCCACTCTCCACAGCCAACTCCACGGACCACAAGGATTGGCCAGTCACTGAACGCCCGTAGAAAGCCGGAGGGCCGGTGGGCTGAGAGCCAGAATCTGTGCCGGCCGTTGCCGGCGCCGTGAAAATTTGACGCCCGGCTCGAACCTCTTAACCTCGGGTAAAAGACGATTATGCCCTCATGATCGAATTGTGGGTTTCCCATCCGTCTTCGTCCCGGGGCCCCGTTCAGGCCTTGACGATCAGGTTACCTACGGAATTGGACCACAAACCCAACTCTCTGCTTGTCGACCAAAAGGCTGGTTTCCCTCGCGGCCGAAGCTCGGCACCACGCTATGCCCGGGTGCTGCGGACGACATTTCCGCGGTTGGAGGTGGTCTGCTCCCCCGGCAGAGCCGCTCATCACGAGGCCGGTGGATATCCCAGGACAGCAGGCCAAGAAAAGATTTGCATCACTAACGTCCGAAGCTTTCGGCCCGAGAGATATCGTGAGGCTCGGCGATGGATGCTGCGCCTCAAACTGCCTTACGTGGGATGTCTAAAAGTCACCTCTTGGCCGTCTTTGAGCTGCCGGCACAAATCTGTGCTTACCTTTTTCGTTCCACGAGGGCTTTTTGTCCCATTCTATTGAGTACAGACGTGAATATGAGAATTGCATGACCCTGGGCATCTCGGGGCAGAATCGCGGCGGATACCCGAGGCCGGGTATCCTCGACTAGGGCGTGGTAACTCCCCCACTCCGAGGGCTTTCCAGTCGAATCCTATGATTTTCGTGGGCTTTGCTTTTTTTCCCCTACATTCTTCATCCTTTTGCAACTGAATTGTTCGGGTTCCTTCACATACTATGCTATTCACAGGTGAGAACTATGAGGGGACTCCTGTGACCAGTTTTCCCATGTTGAGTTCTTACGATAAGTATATCGTTGTACTAGCATTTGGCTAGCAGTTTGTGAAATCTTGTCAAGATGAGCCTCACTCGCAATTGAGTTAATTAAAATGGAGTAGCGTACTTGACCGTGCTTGTCTTGTATCTCAAAGAATGAATCCAGCTAGTATACAATTTAACAACACCGTTCGGCTCGCGGGGGCTTTCGTCAACTCTTTCGCTTGGTTAAAAAGCCGAATGCCTTGAGGGTACTTGTATCAACTCGATATGCGGGTTGACATCGTGGTGGTTGGTGAAGTCAAAGGTGAGTAATCGAGGATTTTCAACTTACATCGGGACCAACACCAAAACTAGGAAACCCCTTATGATCATGTTTCGATTTCCAGAGGAAAACAACCCACTACCAACTTATCAGTCTACAAATTTTCACCCATGTATGGGTTTGAATACTAAGGTCATCTCACGAACGAACGAAGAAGGGTTACTTTCAACCCCTCGAAGAAGCTTGTTTCTGTATATCACAATTCCGTTCATATCGAGGGGATTCATACATATCTTGACTATGTAGTGTCGCACATTCATGCGACAGGATACAAGGCAAATAGGATAACGTCAATAAGTAGCACGAGTTGTGCATGCTAAACTGTCACAATTTATCATGATTAATTAGACATGTATAGTAGGCTTACTAGGGCAACAACATCTCATTCTGCACTAATATTGGATAACGTAGGTTGGTTCGGTTGTCCCCGTTGCTGGGATACATAATTAATAGAAGAAATCAGTCGGGAAAGCTGTTGAATTCTCCTTTTGGAATTGGAAAGGAGCTAGCTTCTCTCACCGTTCAACATGTGTTAACCGTACTTAACACGTCAAATTTGTCATGTGAATCGCGCAAAGGTAATTAAATACAGCACTTACTAGTAGGAAGGAGGGTTGCACAGCTACGACTTTGGTTTGAACCTCGGCGTGCCAGCCGAGTGACCTATGGGTCCGGCATCAACAGGATGAATCGTGGAGTCCGAGAAGACGAGAGAGCAAAACAGTCCCAAAAGAAACAACACCAATATCTATATGAATGTAAAAGCATTGATAGAAACTCCAGTCTACACGGCATGTATGACCCCCTGTATGTGGCTTCTGCTTGGAATTATGAATCCTCATCCTCATGAACTTTCACATCTCAAGTAGGTAAGTCCTAGTTCTCCCTTACACTAGTTGGAAACTGTTAGTAGAAGTTTATAAAAAGACTAAGCGAGAGTCATGCCTGCGAATCTAGCCATTTCCTATCTTGAGAAAGGACTGAGACACAGACTAAAGAAGCGAACTCGTTTGAACTGCCACAGATAAGCGCTTCCCCTTTCTCATGGCCCCCCTTCGGCTGTGCACCCGCGGATGGGACGGAACCTCCGAGTAGGAATGTGCCAACTCTGTTTACATAGTAGGGCAGCCGAAGCGCTGGCAGACAAGCGCTGGAGAAAAACATCCTAAACTAACTCCAGACCCATTGTTTCGGGACGTCCGTCGAGCTAAAAACCCAATGCCGCGGTGCCGGCCCCGTCAATGCTTCCCTGCCCGACCCCCAAACTCTTACCGCAACAGGCTTGCTAATCGCTAACAAGCTCCTGGTGATCAGACGATGGCGTCACAAGTGCCGCTCTGTACGTTTTGGCTGGCTGAGTTGCCTTTTTCTGGCTGGCTGAGCTCGCCGGGTTGCTATTTTCATGGGCGGACTTCCCCAAGACCCGCGATGGCGGCACGGAAGCATCGGCGCGCAGCAACGTAGATACCGTCTTTTAAAAAGCTGCCCCCGCGCCGTGATCGACAGGTCCACGTGGCGGCTGCAGTTCTTTACCCACTCTGTTCACGCGTGCTCCCGTTGTCATTTGGTTGCAAGATGTCTTCAGCGGAGGACCATGCGTTGCTTGAAAAGCCCACGGGCGTCTCGGCGCCCGTTGTACGAGAGCCTCAGCTGGCGGCCCCGACTACGCTCAAGTGTTTCGTACGATAAACCTACCTCTATGACGATCAGAGGCCGTCGTGATGTTGACGAAATTGCCAGGTCCGGCGTCTTCCGTACCACTTGAAGACACTCTATCTCTTCTCGAAGAGCGACATCAAAACAGTCCTCGTACCGCAGACCATCCTCCTCGTTGCGGCGATCCTCGGCCCCGAGCCGCTCACCACGTCGAACGATCCTTCGCAAGCGCTGCAGCGGGTGCCCCTGGCCGTCGTCTGGATGTGGCTCAACCTCGTCGTCTGCGGCGTCTCGAACCAGCGGCTGCCGGACTCGGTTCTCGAGGACGAGCACAACAAGCCCTGGCGCCCGCTGGCCGCCGGCCGCCTGAGCACGGAGCAGGCGCGCGTCCTGCTCCTCGTCGCGATACCCGTCGTCATGGCCGCCGGCCTGGTGATGGGCGGCTTCACCCCGACGGTGACGATGATGGCGCTGCTGTGGATGTACAACGACCTCGACGGCAGCGGCGCCAGCGTCTGGACGCGCAACGTGATCAACACGGGCGGGATCATGTGCTTCAGCGCTGGGGCGCTCGAGGTCGCGTCCGGAGGGGAGCTGCCGGCGCGGGTGTGGGGGTGGATCGCGCTCACGGGCGCGGCGGTCGCGACGACGGTCCAGGCGCTGGATTTTCCTGACATGGAGGGCGACCGGGCGAGGGGCCGGCGGACGATACCGCTGGTGTGCGGCGAGGAGGCCGCGAGAGGCGGGCTGGCGGTCGCGGTGGTGCTGTGGTCCGTTGCGTGTCTGGCATTCTGGGACGTTCGGCCCGTGGGGTGGGCGGCGCCGGTCGGGGTGGGGTTCGTGATGGCGGCGTTGACGATGTTGAGGCGGGATGTGAAGTCGGATGGCGTTGTGGCTAAGTTGTGGTGTTTGTGGATGTGTGCGCTGTATGTCCTGCCGCTGTTTGCTCGGTCGGGCGAGGAGCTGGTGGTCGAGGCTCTTCTGCATCATGATGAGCGAAGAGGCGGTTGCATTGGCTGGTAACAGGAAGCCGGATTGGATTGATGCTGTACTTCATGGCGTAGATAATGTTTATTATGAGAGTAGAGTCGTCGTTGGAATGTCTTCGTGATGTGGCTCACTCTGTGGCTTGTGGTCTCACTGAGAAGATGAAGCCGAATCTCATCTCATCCCATCTCACCTCACCTCACCTCACGACAATCCCTTCAGATTTCACGGCTATTTCCATCAGCTCACAGTGTCCGACATTCGTTCATATCACCAAGACGAAGAGGGACATCGCAGTCGGGTAGAGAAGTGAGTTGCAAATACAAAGACATCTCTGCGTATTCGCGGCGTATTCTCCATCAGTTGCGTATTCTAACCCTGCCTAAGTCCCCGGGCAGCGTAAGCTCCTTACTCGTTGCAGTTTAGCATGTTGTTTGTTGACCTGTGCCGCGTAGCCGACCGGGGGAGGATACGACGAGAAAGGCAGGTCGATATGTATCGACCGAATCACAGTTGAGCGATGTGCGTTTTATCTTGATCCCCGCAATCCTCTCGGTCTCGCAATCCGAGGTGAGATTTCATGTAGTGAGACGCGTCACGCCACACGCGGATGGTGAAAGCTTGCTCCTTCTCCTCCATCATTGAAATAGTATCGTCTCCATCATCATCAAAGAACCGGTTCAATTACCCATCGACTGCTTCAATCGCCCTGCTTAGTAGAAATGCTGACATCACCGTCACTGCTGCTCGGCGGCCTCGTCGGCCTCGCGGTCGCGCAGTTTCCGCCGGAACCGGAAGGCATCACCGTGCTTAGGTCCAAGTTCCACGAGAACGTGACGATTTCATACAAGGAGGTGAGTCGCGGTCCGCCTTCGAATGGTCCTGGATCGCAATGGCTAATCCCTCCGTGACGACAAATAGCCCGGCATCTGTGAGACGACGCCGGGGGTTAAAAGCTACGCGGGATACGTCCACCTCCCGTCCGGCACTCTGGACGCCGAATCGCAAGACTACCCCATCAATACGTAAGAGTTCTCCGAGACAGAACCCAAACTTCGAGACTGACCAGTCCGGCAGGTTCTTCTGGTTTTTCGAGGCGCGCAAGGCTCCCGAGAACGCGCCGCTGGCCATCTGGCTCAACGGCGGGCCCGGCGGCTCCTCCATCATGGGCCTCCTCGAGGAGAACGGCCCCTGCCTGGTGAACTCGGACTCCAAGACGACGCGCCTCAACCCGTGGAGCTGGAGCAACGAGGTCAACCTGCTGTATCTCGACCAGCCGAACCAGGTTGGCTTCTCGTACGACGAGCCGACCAACGTGACGGCGCACGAGGACGAGAACGGCCTCTGGGGCGTGTTCCCGGCGGACTTTGGCGCCGGCGACGGCGGCGTTCCCAGCGCGGGCAACTGGACGTACCGGTACGGCACGGCGTCGAGCCAGAACGTCTCTCGGACGGCGCACACGACGGCGCAGGCGGCGCATGCGCTGTGGCACTTTGCGCAGACTTGGTTCTTTGAGTTTCCCTTCTACAAGCCGGCGGACGATCGGGTCAGTCTCTGGGCTGAGTCGTATGGAGGGCACTATGCGCCGGGCATCCTTAGGCATTTCCAGTCGCAGAACGAGCTGATTGCAAACGGCACGTCGCCTGAGAAGGATGCGCACTACATCCACCTCGACACGCTGGGCATCGTCAACGGGCTCATCGACTTTGTTATCCAGGCGGAGACGTGGATCACCTTCCCGTACAATAACGTGAGTAACCGGCGCCTTCTTTGCTGACGTGGCTCCATGATACTAAACACAATTACGTGCCATGAAGACGTACGGCACCCAGGTCTTTAACGAGTCCATCTACAACGAGCTCATGACCAATTGGACGAGGCCGGGCGGGTGCCGCGAGCAGGTCGTCGAGTGTCAGGAGGCACTCAAGAGGCACGGCCCGATGGTGGTCAACGCCAAGAAGAACCTGACGGAGATCTGTGAGGGCCTCGCCGGCGACTGCTTCAATGCCGTGACGATGTACCAGGACTTCGGGAACGGCTGGTATGACATTGGGCACCCTAAGCACGACCCGTTCCCGGCGCCGAACATGTACGGGTATCTGGTCGAGGGGGAGGTGCTGTCGTCGCTGGGCGTGCCGGTGAACTACTCCGAGTCGTCGGGTGCCGTGGGCCGGGCTTTCGGGGAGAGTTACGGTAGGCAGTGTTCTTTGATTGAGTGAGATGAACGTTGAGCTGAGACGTGACCTACAGATATGATCCTGGGAGGGTTCGGAGAGTCGATCGGATACCTCCTCGACAACGGAGTCAAGGTCCATATGATGTGTAAGTCACGTCCCCCATCACCGAATTAACGACGAGGGACTGAATCCAGACAGACGGCGACCGCGATTATGCATGCAACTGGGTCGGCGGCGAGCGGGCAAGCCTCGCGATCCCGTACAGCCGGTCCGAGGACTTTGCGCGGGCCGGGTACGCGCCGCTGGTAACGCCGGACGGCATCACGGGAATGACGCGGCAGCTCGGCAACTACAGCTTCTCGCGGGTGTACCAGGCGGGCCACGAGGTGCCGTCGTACCAGCCAGTGACGGCATACGAGATCTTCATGCGCGCGACGTTCAACCGCGACGTGGCGACGGGGCTGATCCCCGTGACGGACGGGCTGGCGACCGTGGGGCCCAGGGACACCTGGCACATCAAGAACGAGCCGCCCGCGATGCCGGAGCCGGTCTGCTACGTCCTCAAGCCCGAGACGTGCAGGCCCGAGGTGTGGGCGACGGTAGCCGACGGGACAGCGGTGGTGAGGGATTACTATGTGATCGGGGTCGAGGGCGATTATGACGCCAGAGAGCAGATTTCCGAGGAATTGTAGAGCTTATAGCTTGTCCGCCCAGACTGATCGTGCTCTGGGTTTTAGCTGCAAAACGGGCATACTTTGAGGCAAGTATGAGAACCCTCCCGCTACAGGAGAGGGCAGAGTTACGCGTTTAGTTTACTAAACCGACTTGGAGTTGTATCTAGACATCAGGAAATACAGATAATGTTCGTCGGCCAAGATTGTTTCAGCGATTGAGACGTTTTGAGAGGGGAAACACGCGACCAACCGCCGGCCGCAGCCCTACGCCCTAGCGGCGGTGTGACCCCAATTAGGGGGAACAAGAGGAGCAATTTAGGGGGCCGAAGGGTTGAAGGGGGTGTGGAAGGCTCGTGATGGTGTGCAGACCGCGCGTAATTTAAGCTTAGCCAGGCCTACCGCTAAGCTGGGAAGAGTCCCATCTTGCGCGGGGCCTTGTAATCTATGACGGTTTCTTTGAGGGGTTGAAAGTGGTGTTTTCCGCCGGTTGGAAAAGAAGGGGTGGCAGCCTGTGGTGTGAGCTCCGGTTCCGTGGGCATTACTGCGACCAAGTGACGGAAAGGAAAGACAAGCAATGAAATCGTCCGAATAATCAACCAACCGGAGGCCATCGGCGAGACTCACGATGCCGTCAGACGGCATTTCATCCGATCCGATCACCTGGGTCGCCCTGACGGGAGGATGTTGCGCCGGCTCCAGCAAGACGAGGTCCCACCAGGGAGGCGCAGCATGTGTGCCCGGCTCGGGTGGCAGGGAGCCGAGAGAGACAGAGAGACAAGAGAGAGCTAGCTAAGCTGTAGCTCCCTTGTTAGCTGTAATCTCTGCGTGTGAGTGAGTTTCGAGGCCGCGTCTTCGCATGGGCGAAGCTGATTGCCGCCCGCCAACGCGGCCATCTAAGAGGCTCTAGATGCTGTTGGCACCAAGCGTTGTGAGACTTTCACATGCTAGATAACCCGGTCCTTCTCCCCTCTTTATCCATATCCACGACAACTCTCCTACCAAACGATCAAAAGCGATTGAGAGTGGCTGGCTTGTTTGCTGTTTCTATATACTACTCGAGTAGCCGCCGCCGTCGTCAACCGCTTGTTTATCTCCACTGATTTGCAGAGCAACCAACGACGCCCAGTAGTCGGCTGAAACAGAGCTGAAACTACAGTCACAGACGCGCAGCTCCTGGCCACTATTTGGCCCGAAGCTTTTGACAGTTGGACCCTTTTTCATCACGACTCACTGCTCTCTCACTTCATCTCGGTGTCGAGTTCAGGAAACAAAACGACAAACTTGCGGACACGAGCGAATCCACCCATAGAGATATACATAGAAATCACGACTCGTAGGAGCAACGGCCCATCGATACAGGAAACGCGAATACGACCCCAACCAGGCTTGAAGCTGCGGTCGCAACGCATCACGACGCAACCATGGACTCCAAGTCGTTTTCGTCTCGCATCAGCGACCTCGTCAAGGTAAGTAGCCGTATTCGAAATCTCACACTTCCTCCGCTGACCCCATCCCCAGTTCCTCTCCTCCGTCCAGGGCGACCTGGCCAATGTCACCGCGCCGCCGTCCTTCCTCGCGCCCTCGTCCGTCGTCGAGGTTGGCCACTGCTGGTCCCAGCGGCCCGCCGTCTTCGTCGCCCCGGCCCTCGAGCCGGACCCGGAGCGCCGCAGCCTGAAAGTGCTCCGCATGATCCTCATCGCCATGCGCTCCCAGTTCTATGTCGCCGGTGCCCCCGGGGTCAGCATCAAGAAGCCCCTCAACGCCTTCCTCGGCGAGCTCTTCCTCGCCTCCTGGTCCGAGGGAAAGGCGTCCACCCGCCTGGTCGCCGAGCAGGTCTCGCACCACCCGCCCATCACCGCCATGCATATCTCCAGCCCGGAGCACGGCGTGCGCGCCGACGGCTACGCCCGCGTCGAGATGACCTTCTCGAGCAGCGTCAACATCCGCCAGGTCGGCCACGCCATCGTCCGCGTCGACAAGTACGACGAGGACTACCTCGTGCCGCTCCCCGATGTCAAGGTCCGCGGTTTCCTGAGCACGTGCCTGTACCCGGAGGTCATCGGCACGTACTACATCGTCTCGAGCACGGGCTTCGTCTCCGAAATCAAGTTCTCGGGCACGGGCGTGTTCCGCGGCAAGAAGAACTTCTTCGAGGCGCGCATGTACCACAAGAACGACAAGAAGCAGACCATCTTCTCGCTCGAGGGCGTGTGGAGCGAAGGCTGGACCGTGAAGGACGGCAGGACGGGCGAGATCATCGAGACGTACGACGTCGACGCCGTGGAGAACGTGCCCGCGCCAATGGAGGTCGAGCCCGTCGCCGAGCAGGACCCCTGGGAGTCGCGGCGCGCGTGGGCCGGCGTCATGGACGGGCTCGGCCGGGGCGACTTCCGCGCGACCGTGGCGGCCAAGAGCGAGGTCGAGGAGGCGCAGCGCCGGATGCGCGCCGAGGAGAAGGCCAAGGGGGAGACGTGGGAGCCGCTGTTCTTCAAGAGCATCCCCGGCCCCGAGCACGAGGTGTTTCACCGCCTGGCCAAGGGCGTGAACTGGGAGCTGCACGACAAGCAGACCAAGGGCGTCTGGAAGGTTGACGACGACAAGAGGGACTCGGTTCAGCGGCCGTTTAGAGGGGAGAAGACCCCCATGGGATAGATTTCTTTGCGCTGTGTTTAGACTGGGATGTCTTCATCATGACCTGGGGCGTTTGGACAAGTCAGGTAGACTGGTTTTGGGGAAGGGAAAGGGCGTTGGTCTTGGAGTTACGGGACTGTTTTTCATATCCAACTACCGTCTACATATTAAGACGCACAATACTACGATGCACACGAGAGTGCTTTCCAACACAGGTACCAGCAAACAATCTTCCTTGCAAGGTCTCATCGTCGTCTTTCCCTGCCTTAAGACTTCCGTAACATCAAACCTCAAGATGAATGTCACCAGCCATACGCACAACCAACTTGCCCACCGTCCTCCCAGACTTCAACCTCCCGTAAGCCTTCCCAGCATCCTCCAGATCAAATTCCTCCTCGATCACCGTCCTAACCTTGCCCTCCTTAATCCACCGCGCGACCTGAGCAAACTGCTCTGGGTTCCCCGTCACCCCGTGAAACTTGAACCCTCTCTTCCCACCCCCAAGAAATCCCGGCAGCAGATACATCGCAAATAGCGAGCGGAAAGTCTTGAACCTCAACGGGAGCCCGACCGACACGTACGTGCCCCCGGGCTTCAGGTAATGATGGCACTGCCAATACAGCCCGGGGTCAACGAACACGGAGTCCAGGATGTGGTCATACACCTCGCCGCGCCGCTTCAGAACCTCCACCACGTCCTCCGCCTGATGGTCAATCACATCGTCCGCCCCAAGGCTCCGGCAGAGCTCGGCGTTCCGCGCGGAGCACACCGCCGTGACGCGCCCGCATCCCAGCGCCTTGGCAACTTGTATCGCGAACATGCCCACCCCGCCGCTGCCGCCGACTACCAGCACACTTTCTCCCGGCTTTACGAACGGCTCGATGGCCTGCAGCGCCGCTACGCCGCAAACGCCCACGCACGCTGCATCTCTCAGCGACACACCAGCCGGCAGCGCCGCGATACCCGCCTTGCCGACGACGACGTACTCGGCGAGCGTGCCGCCTCCGCTGGCGCCGGGCTCCGTGCGACCGAAGACGCGCTGCCCCGGGCGGAGGTGCGGCAGCGTGGTAGCGACGACGGTGCCGGAGAAGTCGAGCCCGGGGGTCGCAGGCTTGCTGAGCAGGGCGCTGCCGATGGGCGCTTCGGCGACTTTGTAGTCGAGGTGGTTGAGGGATGCATAGGCTACGCGGATGAGGGCGTGGTCTTTCGGTAGGGAGGCTGCGGGCTTGGGGAGGGGCGCGGAGATGGTTGGTTTGAGGTTCTTCTCGATGCCGCCTGCGATCGAGCGCCACTGCGCCGCGCGCATTGTTGGTGGTAGTGAGGCCATCGACTAAGAGGATGAGATACACGTGGATAGGTAAGGTGTGTCGGTGTATGTTACTACTGGAGAGTCGTGTCTCGATACAAATCATCAAGAGACCACGGGAAAAGGGGGGCACATCGCAGTCTTATGATGAATGAGAAGCATGTGGTGCCACGAGCCGCACCTAGCAATCCGGAGACATTTCTCGAGGCTCGACACCGACGGACCCTGAGATGTCCCGCGTTGGTTTTGCACATTTTGGTGTTTCTAGCGAATCGCAGACGGTTTCAATCTCTGCTGACGCGCTGTGCCGCGACTGATCTCACCACTTATTGATAGGAGGGCACTTTGAAGGATCCGGCGTCAGGAGACATGCGTGTTGCCAAGTGTGCTGGGCAGCTTTGATTGAACGCCTCGATGGAACGCCGTATTTCAATCGTTGCCCTGGGCTCATGGCAGAAACGACGAGTCACCAGTGTTGTGATGAGGGCTCGATGCTTCCTACTGATGCATCCCGATATCGTCTATCACTACTACCACTTAATGCCTTGGCCAGTTTCAATCGAGTCGCGGACCTTTATATCTCTTATTCGCATGCCCAAACCAGTTGCCCACGGCGAAAAGACCCATGACGCCAATCACCACGCAGGCGTAATCTTCACAATCGCATTAGCTCAGGGTCATCAAGTCATCCACACGCCGGTGGTACTCACTCATGTTCGAAGCCGTGACAGGCATCACGACCGGAAAATCATAAAACACAAGCGCCACCAACCCCAACACGATAGTCAACACGTTCGCGACAACCCCCACGGGCCCGGGCAGTCTGAACTTCCGCCGTGGCAGGATACTCTCAAATGCCACAGTGCCCCGAGACCGGTGCCACAGGGCCAGCGCGGCGGGGAACGCGAAGCTGACCTGCTGCAGGATGAGCCCCGTGGCCACGAGCGCGTTGAACGCCGTCGACGAGCCCAGGAAGACACAGCCGAGGACGAAGACGAGCGCCGAGTTGATGAGTAGCGCGTTTACGGGGACGCCGAGGCGGGGGTGTATCTTCGAGAGGAAGGGGGAAAAGACGATGGCGTCGTCGCGAGCGAAGGACCAGGTCAGCCGGCTCGCGGTCTGGAGGGCGGCGGCGCAGGCGAAGCAGCCGCAAACGGAGAGGGTTACGACGAAGACTGTTGCTGCGGCGCTGGAGCCCGTTGCCTGGGACCAGATTTCGAGGATCGGCAGACTTAGATTCAAGGCATATCAGTCAGGTGATAAATGTTCAGCTGAGAAACAGGGAACTCACGGCGACGCGAGCACCGGCTCGATGTCGGTGAAGCTGTACAGCATCGACACGCTGAAGGCAAAAGACGAGACGAACCCGATGACTACGGTCGATATCAACGCCCTCGGGATGGTCGAAGCGGAGTGGGTGCACTCTTCGGCGAGGTGGATGGCGCCGTCGAGGCCGGAGTAGATGAAGTTTGGGTTAAGCAGTCCGGTCAGAAAGACGACGCCCCTGGACGACCAGCCGCTCTGGTTGATGAAGGCCGTCCACACGAAGGCGCTGTCCTGCTTCGTCTTTGACCGGGCGAGGCATGTGACGGTGATGACGAAGAAGGCTATCAGCGAGATGAAGACTACGAAAAGCGTTAGCATCTCATGATAGCAACGCGTGGTGCTGACACTTACATCCCACGTCATGAATCCACGCCGTCCGCTTCATGAGAAAGATGTTGTAGGCCGTGAAGGTAAAGTTGAACGCCTGAAAGACCAAGAAGATGTGCCAGGTCTCCGGCACGTAAGACGGGTCGAGGTAGGCGGCCAGCGAGAGAATGATCACCGGCATCTGGATGATGAAGCCCGCGCCGTTGGCGATCCAACCAAGGAAGTTGACCGATCCGCAGCAGTAACTCTACAAAGCAAGACAGTGAGTCCTCAGTTTCAGACCCAAAAAGAACGTGTCATCTTACCAAGACGCGGCTACATCTCTTCGGCGCCAGGATGCTCGTCCAGTGATACTGCCCACCGGCGGTGGGATACACTGACGCGATCTCCGCCATGCTCAGCGCGCAGCCGCCGCCGAGGACGAAGATCAGAATGATGCCGTACAGCAGCGTCACCGGCCCGCCCGAGACGACGGAGATGGCCAGCGTCGCCGAGACGGCGGCCCAGCTGTTGCAGATATTCCATCCGAGGGCGATGATGGCCAGGAGGCCGATGTCTCGCTTCGTCTGGGTCTTTAGCCCGATGCGCGAGAGCTCTGCGTCCTCGTCGCTGCTAGTGGATCCGCCTAGGGACGTAGTCAGTTAGCTGAACATCATCTTAGTCGATAAGAGAATCTACCTGCCTTTCTCGGCGGAGTCTCTGTCCTGCACGCGGGCGGAGGGATACCCCTTGACCTCTGAAGTAGGCGACGACATGTCAGAGCTTGTCGAGATTTGAGGAAACCAGTTGGAGGTGACACAAGAAAACCATTTCTTCAAATCCGGTCAGAGACTGCTTCTTAAGACGTACGGTCTAGCCCGACGGTAAGCTTTCCCAAGGGTCCAGCCGAGGCGGGAACGGAACGTGGCAGACGAGAGGTTACATCGTTGAGTCGCCCTTGACCTGCAGTCATCCTGAGACCCTCGGTACCATGCAGTCATTCGCAGTAGGCTGTTCGAGGTCTCACAATCGCGCGATCTTCCTGTCTTAGTCTGCTGCACTGCATTTCGGGCCTAAACATCCAGCCACTAAGATCCCGGTATCTTGCGACCGACCCGAGCTTCCGCAGTGAGCATTGCAAGGGATCAACCGTGGGCCGGGGGCTTCTTATCGGGCCAGATATACAGTCAGATCACGTATACATCTATTGTGTTACAGTGACGCGAAAAGACCTCTTCTAGAAACCTTTTCAAATTTGCTCTCTTTGTCAGGTTCTGACGAAGATGCACGTACAGAACAATGGAGATGTATGGTGCAACCCTCTTGAAGCCTTGATATTTTGTATCCTAGAGACGGCCTGTCCTTCCATGTCGACATGCCTCAGTGTAATACAAAATTGCTGGTTCGAGCAGGCCAAACATCACACACCGCCAATTGCCTAGCCCTATAGCTATAGTAGCCTCGATTCCCGACTTTTTGTCTTATTAAAACACCTGTAATGATAATGGCTGTGTGTTTACAGGGAGATGGCCATTGTAGGATGTTCAAAGACACACTTGAGTTGTTCTTCAGCTTTTGACACAAAGCCTCAACTGTATCAGTGAACTCAATGTTTGGTTTCCTTGTGATAGTGCGATGGAGGCTTTGAACAAATAGATTGTGGCGAGGCATTTTACGCCTCTTGTGGCTGGGACGTCTTTACCAGGGTCCCTGACACACGTATATAAATCTCAAGCATTTAGGAGTCTCCTAAAGGGTCCCTCTTATAATACAACTACTTTAAACTGCCTTTAAGCCTCCTCTTATTACTATAGTTATAAACCTAACTTTTTTTCTTTTTACTCTAACTACTATAAACTATTAAAAGACTCTTTATAAAGTATATTTATATTTATTTAATAATAGTATTAACTTATAAAACTAGTATTTAGTTTAGGGAACTATAAAACTAGTTTATATAGTTTATTTAACTTACTTTTAAGTCTTACTAGTATAAAGTCTAAGAATATATAAATCCTAAAGTACTTAATACCCCTAACGTTTTTTAAAAAGACCTACTAGCCCTAATACTCTAAGAGGCTATTATAGTAAAAAACGCGTCCTTTTAAATAGTATATAATAAACAATACTAGGTATAGGCTGCCTACTACTATATAAGGATATTTAAAAAGGAACTTATTACCACTTTAAATAACCCTAAGTCTTAGTATTATAACCCGTTAGTTAATAGACCTCTAACGGTGACCCCGCAGGGGACTCAGCGGTTAAATAGGCAACAACAGCCCATATCAGCATAACACCCAACAACGGAACAAAAGAACTATATGCTAAAGTTAGATTAATCAAACTCACTACTAATCCTAACTAATCTAACACCTAGGATCACAAAGACACTATTCTAATCTAGTACTATAAATTAAAAAACTAAGGAAGTAATTTAAAAAAATAAATATATATATAGTTAGAACTTAAGTTCCTTAAATCCTACTTTTTATAGTTCTTTAACTATTAACCTTATATTAATTTTTAAATACTTTTAATCCTCTAGTAGTAATTACTACAACCCTCTTATTAAATACTTAAATTAATTACTTATATACCTTAAACCCTAGGATCCCTTTAGAGCCCTATAGTACTATTTATAATATTAAGCCTTAACTTTTATTAATATAAACTTTACTATTAAAAAATTAGCTATAATATTTTAATAGCTTTTATTTAGTAAATTAACCCTTAATACTAATAAATAGTATTCTATAATATTTTTAGTTAAAACACCTAAAGTTACTCCTACCTCGTTTAAATCCTTTAATAAATAGGCCTAAAACCTTACTTAAAAACTAGAAGAATAATATATAAAAAACAATAAAGATAAATCCAGCAATAATAACACTAATAAATAACTCAAACAAGCCCACTAAAACATTAAATAGCTCTAAAAGCTCTTTAACAAAACCTCTACTACTATAAAAGAACTTTAGTAAACTATTTAATAAACTAATAAATATACTTAAGAAGTTAAAAACTAGAATAAGACCCTCTATACTACTACTAATATTATTAAAACACCTATTTACAATAAATATAAAAAACTTAAACTTAACTTACTTATTACCTATAATAAAACTCCCAGAACACTTAAAGGATTCTTAATTTAAATCAAAACCTACCAAAACTTCTATTATAATAACTTTAAAAATAATACTAAACGTATTATCTATACTGCTACATTCCTTTATAAACACACCCTTTAATAAATTAAACTATTCTAAAAATAATTCCTTAAAACTAAAACTTTAAATAATTATACTACTAAAATTAGGAATATCTTTTTTACTTTTAAAGAATTTAAACACACCCTTTAGACCCTATTCTAGGACCCTAACTAAAAACAATAAACTAAGCATAACCTTACTATACTTAGGCAGACCAAGTCCATAACCCACTACACAGCCAAATTCCAATACATTAGCGTACAACTAGACCTTACTAAGGAATCTAGAATTTTTATATTTTATTAAGGCTTAAAAAATAAAGTTAAGGACAAACTTATTAAGATTAACTAACCTAAAGACTTCCTTTAGTATACTAAACTCGTAATTAAAATTAATAACTATTTCTAAAAAAAACGCTGTAAAAAAGGAAAATAATAACTAAATACTAACTCTAGTAAAAAATACTAATAGTAGCCTAGGTAATTTTAGTACTATAACTAAGGATAATAACCCTAGTGGAATAACTAGTAAGAATAGAACAATAACTAGTAAAGTACTACTTATAGATACTATATAGGCTCTATAGACTTTAGTACTACTAAACGATAAGAACTTAATAAAGAACGTACTTTTAAATACTATAACTACAATAAGTTAAGATATATAGTTAAGAACTATTACTAGCTTAAGAAATAATAATAGTAACTAGTGCTAGGAAGTAGATAACTTAATACTGTCTTTAAGGACAATTATACTAAACTCTTCTAGACTATATACTATAGTAATAAATATACTATTTATAAAAGTAGTAAAGAGAATATAGGATAGTACCCTAGAGACACTAACTAATTTAGCTATAATAGTACTAATATTCTAAAATAAACCCTTATAGTCGCCTATTACGCACCCTACTAGAAACTTGCCTAAAAGGCAGAAGAATAACTTAATAATATAAGCTTATATTAAACCTACTATAACTTAACTGTACCTAGTAACGAAGAGGTTAGGTATAAGAACAAATAAATTATTAATAGACTTAATACTATAATTAAGGACCTTTATTATACTGTAGATATAGAACTTAATAAGGATTATATAAAACACGTTTAGACGCTACTTACTAGAAAAAGTAAAAGGATGGCTGTACGTACTAACCTACCTATACTTAAATACCTCTATATTAAAAATACTAAAAGGGTAGAACGAACTATAGCCTACTCTACGGCTTAGAAGATAGAGTACGAATTAAATATACTCTATAATTTAAAAGAACCTTGTAATGTTACTTAATAATGTGTTTAGAATAAAGTTACTTAGGGGGCCCTGCCTAATACCTAGGACTTAAACTCTAAAAAGGAACCTCTAATATAAAAAAAAGAACGAAAGTACTTACTATGTATCCCTTTAGATAATAATAAATAATAAATTATTTTCTATAAAACTAACTCTATTAAAAAAACCAGTAGATAGCTACCTACTAGTATACTAAGAGACTACGAATAGTTAAAACCCTTATATAAAAAACACTGTAACGTTTTTTAGTTATAATACTTTAATAATGGATATTAAGAATACCTCTTAGAAAAACTTAACTTTAGATTCTTTTTTTAGAAGAAAAAAGACAGCCTGTATAAAAATATTTACTTTAGTAAAGAACTTAATATATAGATTATTTAAAAATACTAGGGACCTAAAGAGGTAGTATTTAGACTAAACCCTAACTTCTTAATAAAGTGCCTCTACTCTGACAACATAACCTAGTAAGACTACTATATCGACTAATACTAAGTATACTATATTGCTAAAGTATAAACGCTTTAAAGGAAACTACTCTAAAAAGAAAAGGGAACTAGCTTTATACTACTAGTTATTAATATTAAAGATACTCTTATAAAAGGAGGAGTAGTTAAGTACTTTAATAGGAACGGGATATACGTAGAATAGAAGCTAAAGTAGTTAAAAAACTAGACTTACCTACTAAAGGAGGATCATAATAGGTAATAACAATAAAATCCATTAACTTAGCTATAAAAGTAAGTTAGAATGATAGATACCTTTACTTAGAATTAAAGGTAAATAGAAAACGAGTAAAAGCTCTAATTAATAGCAGCGCCTAAGGCAACTTTATATTACTACAAGCTATAAATAACTTATAAATACTATAGAATAGAAAAAAGGACCTTTATATACTTTATAATGTAGAGGGTAAAGAGGTATAGTACAGTAGAGGTATTATTAATAGAAAAACTACGCCCCTTACTTTAAACTACTACGACTAGAAGATATACTATTACCTTAATATCACGGATATAGAATAACAAGATATTATCTTAGGACTACTATAGTTGTATAACAAAAACCTACGGATAAATTAAAAGGCTCACTACCTCTATTAGAACTATAAAAAGAGTTTAGTTACTAAAGGACATAGTTAACTACCGGCTTTAAACGAACTATACTACAATATACTAATAATAATATTACAATTTATTACTTTCCTAAAGGTTAAAAAAGTAGTTACTAAGCTGTTATATATAAAGGACCTTACTATAATATAAAAAGAATTAATTTTTAATAAAGATTAACTTTTATTTATTCTAAAAGAGTATAAAGTATATAAAAAGCTATTTACTCTAACACTAAAAACAGGCCTACTAGAATATAGCGCTTTTAACTATAAAATCCCTATTAAAAAGGGATAAATACTATTATTTAATAAAGTTTATTAATTAAACTAATAAAAAATAAAAGTACTTAATAAGTATATTAATAAATATTTAGCTAAGGGCTATATTAAAAAGTTAATATTACCTATAGGATATCTAATTCTATTTATACTAAAGAAGAATAGTAAACTATAACTATATATTAACTACTAATAACTTAATAATATTACTATTAAAAACTAATACCCACTACTACTTATTTTAAAACTATAAAACCTACTCTATAGAGCTAATTAGTTTATAGCTCTTAACTTTAAAAGAGCCTATAACTTAATTAGAATTAAAGAAGGGGAGGAGTAGAAGACTATATTCCACTTTTACTAAGGATATTTTAAGTACTTTATAATACTCTTTAGACTTACTAATACTTCCGTAATATTTTAAAATATAATTAACTATATTTTATAAAAAAAACTTAATATTTTTATAATTATATATTTTAATAACATTTTTATTTTTTTAAAAACCTTTAAAAAACATAAGTAATACGTATACTAAGTACTCTAGAAACTTTAAAAAACTAAACTCCTTATTAAACTAAAAAAAAGCGAGTTTTATATATAAAAAGTAAACTACCTTAAATTTATAATCACACTTAGTATTATTAAAATATTAAATAAAAAGATCGCTATAGTTAAAAACTAGTTAATACCTTAGAATATTAAAAATATCTAATTATTCCTTGGATTTATTAATTTCTATTAATAATTCCTTAAGGGATACTTAGAAAATATCTCTACCCTAATGGACCTTACTAAAAAAGACGCTAAATAGAAATAAATAAAAAAAAAAAAGTAGTATTTTAAAAGATTAAGAACTAGGTCCTTAGCAAACCTATACTTATAATACTCAACCCTAATCTACTATTTAAAGTAAAAACCAATACCTCAAATTACGCTATTAATAAACAACTTAGTTAATGTAATAAAAAAGGACGCCTATACCTATACGCCTTTTACTCAAAAAAACTCAGTAAATCCAAACTTAACTACTAAATCCACAATAAAAAACTTATAGCTATTATTAAAGTATTTAAGGAATAGAAACCACACTTCTTAAAAACAAACCACAAAGTCACAGTATACACTAACTACAAGAATCTCGTATACTTTACTATATTTAAAAATTTTAATAAATAATAAATTAAATAGTTAAAATTCCTCTTAAAATTTAATTTTCGTATTATTTATAAAAAAAGATTAAAAAATAGAAAAGTAGACACTCTTAGTAGACGACTAGACTTAGAGTTAATAGTCCTAAATAAGACTTAAGTAATTTTTAAAAAGGATTTAAATAAAAACCTTATACTAGCTATTTACTTCTTTATAATTACCAAACGGATTAGTACTAGTACACCTAAATAAATAACTAACAAAATAATTAAAACAATTTATAATACTAAAGTATATAAACACTAAGGAGTTACTAAAATATAGAAACGCATCTAATAACATCACAGTAATAGAGTCACTAAAAAATAAGTAGCTTAAGCTATTAAGGATTATAAAATTTATAATAAAAGTAAACTAGAACGCTATAAGTCGTATAGAGAAATTTAACCTCTCCTAGTACCTAATAAAGTATAGTAATTAATTTCCCTTGATTTTATTATTAAGCTACTATAATTGAAGGAACTACTTACTAGAAAATAGTTTAATAGTATTTTAGTTATAGTAGACCGACTTACTAAGTATATATATTTTATTTTATAAATTAAAGTAAGTATAGTAGAAAAGTTTATATATATTTTTAATAAGTATATTCTTAGCTAGTACAGTCTACTAGAAGATATTATATCTAATAGAGGAACGTAGTTTACTTTAAAGTTTTAGAAATCTCTAATTTCGCAGCTTAGATCTAAACTACGACTATCTACTGCCTTCTACCTCTAAACTAACGAATAAATAAAAAGAATTAACTAAATTCTTAAAATATACTTAAAATATTACATTAACTACTAGTAAGACAATTAAGTCGTTCTATTACTAATAGTTTAATTCACCTATAATAGTATAGTAGGAGAAAGTATATAGTACTTACCTTTTTACTTTAACTATAGATTTAAACTAACTACTTATAGAGAACCATAAGTAGGACCTGTAGTAGTAAAAGTAGTCGCTCACGTTAATTAAATTAAGGAAATCCATAAATAGCTCTAACACAATTTAGAATTTATTAAACAACGTATATATAAATATACTAATACCTTAAAGATAAAGGGACTATTCTTTAAAGAGGGAAATAGCGCGTACTTTATATAACGAAATATTAAAACTAAATAACTAAGTAATAAGTTAAACTATAAAAAACTTAAACTCTTTAAAATTATTAAAAAAATTTTAAAAGTTAACTTCAAACTCGCACTACTAAATACTATAAAATATTACTTAGTCTTCTATATCTTGCTTTTTAAACTAGTACTATAAGGTTTACGTACTACCGACTATATTAAAGTTAACTTAGAATAAAATTATAAAGTTAAAAAGATAATTAACTATATTAACTAATAAAATAATATAAAAGTTTAGTACTTTATTAAGTAAAGAAACTATAAATATAAAAACAATACTTAAGAACCCACCTTAAACTTAGTAAATATAATAAATAAACTATAAGAATACTAAATATAGTAGTAAGTATAATAAAATACTAAACCTATACTAAATATAATAAATAAACTACGTATTATACACCTATAACCTAAAATTTAACTAATTAAACTTTTAAAGATAAAATAAACATTTCTTTACCTAGGAACGCTTAGCTTAAAATAACTTAAAAAGTCTTAGCACCCTCCAAAGACATAACTAGAATACTAAGTAACTCTAAAAAATTACTAACCCCTAGATTATTCTAAAAAGACTTACTAGCACCCTAGTTAACAAGGTCTAATATTACCTAAAACTCTAATGCAGTAAAATAATAATTCTCTACTTCTAACTTATTAAAAAATTATATTTTTTAATAAATTAACTCTAACCTATAATTCTTTAAAAAACACTTTTAATAATAAAAACAAAAAAAGCAACCTAGAGTAGTAGCAAACTACGTTTATAGCACCTTAAGAGCCTCCTCTACCTCCTACTTAGCCTATTTAATTTTTTACTATTTTAATAAATAGTAGAATACTATACTAATTAACAAAAAAACCCTTTATAAAAAACAAGAGACCTATAAGCGTTCGCTATATTATTCCTATTATAACGCATCGCACTAGTATACATACACTTACTACAGTAATTTAAATTCTTACTTATTTTATAGACCTTATTTAACCTAAAGCACAAAGAACAAAGTATAATATTAATACCCTTAGACTTAATTACTAAAGCAAAAGTATATTACTCCTAAGTCTTATAATTTTTAGAATCAGGTTTTTACTTTAAAATACGTTCTAATATAGTATTAATAATTAGTACTAATAGAAATAGAAATAGTGTAACCCCTAAGTAAGGAGCATAACCTACTTATAACTAGGTTTTAAGGATAAGACCTTTAAGAAAAAAGCTAATATTATAACCTATTAGTTAATAGACCTCTAATAGTAACCCTATAGAGGGCTTAGTAGTTAAATAAGTAATAATAGCCTATATTAGTATAATACCTAATAATAGAACAAAAAAACTATATACTAAGGTTAAATTAGTTAAGCTTACTACTAATCCTAACTAATCTAATACCTAAAATTACAAAAGCACTATTCTAATCCAGCACTATAGATTAGGGAACTAAGGAAGTAATCTAAGGAAATAGATATATATATATAGTTAGGACTTAAGTTCCTTGAGTCCTACTTTCTATAGTTCTTTAGTTATTAACCTTATATTAATCTTTAAATACTTTTAGCCCTTTAGTAGTAATCACTATAACCCTCTTATTAAATACTTAAACTAATCACTTATATACCTTAAACCCTAGGATCCCTTTAAAGCCCTATAGTACTATTCACAGCATCAAGCCTCAGCTTCTATTAACACAAACCTTACTATTAAAAAGCTAGCCGTAATACCTAGTAATAAAAAGATTTATATAAGAATAATTCTAAAGTATAATAGTACTATAATAATACCCTAAAATAGTACTAGTAAAAGGCTATAAATTACTATATTATTTTAAAAAGATATTTTACTATATAGGTATAAGTAATAAAGACAATTAATAAAAAGGTAATAAAAGTAGTATAAAACAAGCTTATAGCTAAGGAGTATATTAGTTTTTAAGTATTAATTTAGTTTCTAAAGTACTCCTTTATTCCTATAGAATAAAGCACACTTATAACTTTTTAATAAAAGTATACTAAAATATTTAAAAGTACTTATTATAGTAACTAAGATTCTAAAAAATAATATATAAAGTAAAAGAGTACTTTTTTATAAGTAAAAGTATACTAAGCGCCTAAAGTTATACTACTAATTAACTTAAAAAACTTCCTAATAACTATATAAGTACAATTTATACTATTATAAGTATAATTAGAGCTTTAAGTACTTATTATAATAATAAAAATAAGTAATTTTAAGTGTATATATATACTTAAGGAGTATAAAAGGACTTTTATAGTAATTATATACTATAACGTAATATTAAAAGGAGACTAAGAAGGCGTTTTAAGTATCTTAAAAGGGGGTATCTTTTTAACCCTTACTAGCTATTTAAATACTATCCCTTTAGTATTAGTAACTTAAAGTAAAAACTCTACTACTTGGGGTCCCTAACTTAGCTAGTAAACCCCTTATTAATAGCCTAAAAATTAGGCTAGTAAATACCTATATAAGCGCCCTTATAAGTAATAGTTTATATAATATTAATTACTTAAAGTAACTATTAGGAGTACTTATAAATATCGTAAGGCACTACCCTTAATAGTAAAGTAAAAAGTAGAAATCCTAGAGTATTTAAGAACTTTAAAGTATAATAACCTCTATATAGCCCTTATAAAAATAGACTAAATAGTACTAGGAAACTCTAAAGCTATAAAAGATAATACTCTAAAGCTACTAAAAGTACTAAGGGATATTATTAATTAAGTAAATTCTAGGATACTCTAGATAGCCTATAGAACAACTAACTATTATACTAAATATAGTAATAGCCTACTAGGGACTATAGGGTTATTAACTAAAGTATCTAAAGCTTAAGAAAGTAACGGTTAAAATACTAGACTAGTTAACTATAGAACGGCTAGTTATAGTACTAAGTATAGTAAATAGTTAGCTAGGGGTAGTAGAGTCGTTAACTAGGAACTATAAACCTCTTTACTATATTTTTTAGTTTATTTAGTATTATAGAAACGTTTAGAAAGCCTCTTTTAAAGCGCTTTTTCTTTATATAAATAGAGTAAATATTTAGCTTTAAGTAGATACTTAAAACTAGGGGGGTATATAGTAAGGCATTTTATACTTCTTATAGCTAGAATGTCTTTACTAGGGTCCCTAATACGCGTATATAGATCTCGAGCGTTTAGGAGTCTCCTAGAGGGTCCCTCTTATAATACAACCGCTTTAGACCGCCTTTTGAGCCTCCTCTCGTCGCCACATAGATTGTTTGAGTTCTAATGTCACAGTCCTAGGTCGAGCTTGGAAGGCTGTACACAGTTGTCTGTAGAGACAAAGCTGCGCGAGATAGAATTCAAGGTAATTTCATTGTTCAAAGCCAAGGCCTTCTTTCAGAAACAATATGGTGTTCGAATGGCAGTCCAATCGACCTGGATTTAGGTATATAGAGGCTCGATGCTGTCATCCTAGAGATCTCAAACCATCATCTCATACACATCACTCATTCACTCATCTACACCAACGACCGTCTTACCCCCGTCAACCATCAACTTCCATATCGTGACTAACAATACACTCACAACAATGTCTTCCGCTCAGCAATTGACCTCTTCCTCCGCCGATGAGCAGCGCTCCCGTTCTGTCTTCTTCACCCCTCACGCTGCTCCCATTCCGCGCCGTGGCAACTCTGCTCCCGCATCTCTCCATGGAACGGTCCCCGCTTATCATGTTGAGCCCAACACCCC
Organism: Colletotrichum brevisporum; assembly: GCA_030770045.1. NCBI lineage: Eukaryota > Fungi > Ascomycota > Sordariomycetes > Glomerellales > Glomerellaceae > Colletotrichum > Colletotrichum brevisporum. The sequence goes on along the minus strand of JAUGSI010000001.1, from coordinate 6,904,940 downwards.
CCAACCTGCCACTCCTGACCTCGAGAACTTCACCCTGTCTTCGGATACTGCTTCCACGACGACCACTCCTGGTTGCGTCACTCCTGCGTCGTCGGCTGCCGATGAGTACTTTTGGGAGCAACCTCTCGAGACCCGAGCAAAGGATGCTGCCCCTCTGCAATCCAACGAGTCTACTAGTTTGCATCTCCATGGTGAGCCCAAGCCTTTTGTGACATTCTACTCTGGCGACAACGAGCTTGGATACCCCCATCGCAACCCTCGCCCGCGTTCTGGTTCCGTCCAGACTCAGATTGACCCTCTTTGGACTGTTCCTGCTTCTGACATCATCCGCCGCTCCGTCACTGGCTCCGCCAAGCCACCGAAGCCTGCTACCGAAACCTTCGAGACTGGTGCCTCCTCTCCTACCAAGATCTAAGTATTGTCAGCCTAGTGGCGACTGATGGTGTGATTGTACGAGTTCAATAGTTCTGGTATTGGTAAATAAATCTCCTCTGTTGAAAAATCCAGTCTTTCACTACTACGCGTGAGCTAACAAGTCAGTACTGACGTCGACTGCAGCCCTACAGCCGTAAAATCCGGCCGAGCGGTCCGGACACATCGCATATCCCGCAGCGCATGAGAGCTGAGATTGTTAAAGAACAGTTTATAGACGCCCTGACCCACGCCTAGATTTCTGCCAGACAGGGGAAGATGGGGTCATCACTCTGTCTTTTAATAGCTATATTAACACGAGGTTTCAGAAGCAGCAGCAACTGACTCGAGCACCAGCCCTACGTCGACCGTCGACCAACGAAGCAGGCCACACACTCCACCGGTTCGTCCTATGGTTTCGGTTTTAGGGGTATAGCACGTGGTCCAGTCGGTCGTCCTTGGTGCTCTTCGCGTCCGGTCATCCGCGGGCTCGGGCTGATTTCAAAGCCCAAGGCCGTCTTCCTCCCGCATTCGCCCCGGGTGCCAGGGGGTGGTCTGCCGACTTTGCCGCGCCGGCCAAGCGCGCCTTATCGGCGCCTTGCCATGAGGTTGGATTTTGATGGAGTCTTCGCCCCCTGAGGCGCATGACGGGAAGCTCCGACCCTGTCCGCGGGCTTCCAGTCCGGCGACCTTGCGGTGATGTTGGATCTTACAAGAACCCAATCATCATCCCCAAAATGGTGTTTTGACGTGTCTCCAGGACCTACTCCTCTGTCATTCTTTCCTGTTGCGTAAATACATACGTTCTTTTCTGACAGTTTCTGTCGTTCCTTCTTTCAAGATGCAACTTTCCACTCTTCTAGCCTCTTTGCTCCTGGCAGGCGCTGCCCAGGGTCTTGGGCACCACGAGGCTCACGCGGCCAGACACCATCTCGAACGATCTGAGCAGTATGGCCACCCCGACGCCCGTCTACGCGAAGACCTTTTGAGACGACAGGCAGCCGGCTCTTCAGCCCCGGCAGTGACTACGCCGCCGACATCCAACACCACGGGCCTTCCTACCACCTTCTCCACCCAGATCTTCACAAACACCACCACCCACAGGAACACCACGTCCAGGAGCAGCAGCACGAGCTCGTCATCGTCGAGCAGTTCGAGTAAGCGGAGGTCCTCGAGCAAGTCGTCGAGCAGCAGCTCAAGGACCAGCACGACGACGTCTTCGCAGGCCAGCAGCAGCTCCCATGCCTCCTCGTCTTCGCGCGCCAGCAGCTCTTTCGCATCCTCGACGCTGTCCACATCAAGCTTTAGCTCCAGTGCATTCTCTTCAACTGGTTCGTCGGCGTCTCCAACAAGCTCCGGCTCATCCTCAGCACCGACCTCATCGGAAACCTCCTCGGCACCGAGCTCCTCAACGCGGCCGTCCGAGACCTCATCCAACACACCTTCGGCATCAGCCACGAGCACCACGCCCCGACAAACCAGCGCCGTGAGCAGGACAAGGAGCATCGGCAGGTCGACACAGACGTCCGCAGTGTCGGAGACGTTCTCCCTCACCTTCTCGTCCGGCGTGTCTTACTCGACCTTGTACTCGACGGCGCCGTACACCACCACCGACGGCAACGGAAATCCGTACGTTCCCATCGTCCCCGTTATAGTTCCCGTCGTGGGAGGGGTGCCTGTGGTTCCGCCCGTGGGTGGCGGCGGCGGAGGAGGAGGAGCTGGAGGAGCGGATGAGTCGACGACCACCAGCTCCGGCGTTCCATCCAGCCCTCCTTCAGACATCCCGGCAGCTACGTCTTCGAGCGCGCCTCCCACGCTTGAAACCTCGAGCGTACCGCCGTCGTCTACCGTCGCGGTTATTGATACCACTTCCTCCCCGCTCGTCGTGATCACCGTCGAGCCGACGGAGACGACATCGATCGTCGAGACCGTCGTCCCAACAAGCACCGTCGCGCCTCCTGTGCCATGCTACGTAAGTCACGCATCCCCCAGAAAGCGGGTGTCTAGATGCTAAGAGCGCTGCCAGAACTTCAACAGCAATGCGTACGGGTGGTGCTGTCGCGGTCCGGACTCGCCCTGCCAGAACGACCTAGGGACGTGCTACTTCGATGGGACGGGGGCCACGAATGTCTTGCCCAACTCTGCTGCGTGTCCGCCGGGTCCCGATGCGAGGACATGATTCGACGGGCTGGTAATGATAGAGACGTGATGATTTGGAAATATGTAAGGCCAGTTGAGATGAACTACGTCGAATACGAAAGAAAGCTTGCGTGATACAGCGCGAAAGTGAATCTTCAAGTCCGTGATTCTTAAGACGTGATGATTTTGTCAGGGTTAAATAGGGACCCAACGTCAAAGCTCGTTTAAAAACTATCTCCCATCTGGATCGTGTGTCGGGCATCCGAGAGCCAGGATAAATGATCGTAATGTACATCTTCGTGCATCATGCTCAAGTCAATCTAACACCAACGTCTCTACTTCAAAGCTCTTCGTGAGGATGATCGCGTTTTCAGCGCGACGACACCGCGACTTTGCATGCAGTGCATCCATACTCAACGGCCCTTAATATCAGCGTCTTCAGTTCGTCTCATTCCCTTCCCCAGCCCCTTGTAACACGCCATAGATCTCGTTCCGTGACGTCGTCAGAAAGCCGTTCAGGGAAGAGCTCGTCCACGCAATCCTGCCGTCTCCAACAGCCCACGGATCCTACCCCGGTGACACTACCGCCGGATCCGCCAGGAACCCTGCCATGCGGGACATACCAGCTCGCGGGCTGACGACTGCTAGTCTCTCGCTCAACATCGTTTCTAGTGCCGTGGCCAACTATGTGGACCGAAGCACATGCTGCATCTTGAGCCAAACATAGATACGACGGGAAGAACTGAGTCTCCTTATAAACAAAACGTAAGGCCAGCTTAAGAATCCAATTCAACAGGCCTCTTCTGGGTTCGAAAGATCCTTGTAAACCACCTTGTGCCAGTAGACGTTCTCGCACGTTTCCCAAAACGTTTCAGTCATGTAACGCCAACCAGCCCCTTACATGCTAATAGAAACTCCAGAAGTAGTCATGTCTACCGCGGCAAGAAGCGCCAAGTCCCAACTGTCTTACCCGCCTGAGAGCCGCTCTCCGCCGGCACACAGTCTGTGGAAAGGAGGCCTGCATCTCAGACTGCGGAGGGTAACGGTGCTCACAGACGACGGTGATGAGCAATGATGGTCATCGCTACCACAAATATCGCCGTTTTTATCCAGAAACTCAGCACCGCCGCGAAGAGGGCCAGCAACTTGGCCGCTTGGAGCAGCTACCTCGCGAGCTAGCCTTTAAAAGCCCAGCCGGGGTCCCTCGGCGTCTTTTACAAATAAGGAATCACACAGATGTTACGGATCTAACATCCCTTAGCCACCGCATCGGCTAGATGGGGCTCACGCGCAGCGGCTCCAAGCAACAGATCCATGGGTATCAGAGCGATCACTTCGTCCTAGTACCAACGCGGGGCTCCTTGAATCGATTGCACGGGTGATTGCCTCGAGAGATGGGGATTTGTGCACAGGCGCATGTGACAAGCCTATCGTCGTTTCCGAGGCATCGTCGCTTCCGATCTACTGGATGCTTTGGCTAGATGCCGGGGGGGGTTGGGTGCTGTGCCCATTTAAGCGAGCCACCTCGGAGGTGCTTCTGTTGTGGTCAAGAATGATGTGAAATAGAAAACTCTGAGGATGGAAAGTAAGCGTCCGAAATCGGGGTTAAAATATTTTTTGGGCTGATGATGAGAACGAAGGCGTGTCAATTATCATTCCCCAACGTTAACTACATGTATGATCACCAGATGGAAAAGAACGTCGCCCATTTCACCATCTGAATATCTATTTTACGTCCAAATGTCCACGCCATAATTAACAACCGCCAAATGTACAGACACATATATGGTCCCTCCACTCTTCAACCGATGACGGTTGGCAGTAGAGGGCATCTGGTGTAGAGGCCTACAGTTACAGATCGCCAGAAGAAGAAATAAAGACATACAGACTAACAGCACTGTACACGAAGAGAGATTATACTTAAATACCAAAAAGAAAAAGGACTTCTGGTGAACGAGATCACTTGCCGACGCAGACGTAGTACCCGAGCCACAGGCTGCTGCACGCGGACCCGACGCTGGGGTTCCAGCTGGTGAAGCTGGCCGAGGTGATGCCGTACTGCCTGGTGATGGCGTCGCACGTGTTGCCGCTGCCGACCAGGTGCCACCTCTTGCAGCCGCAGGTGACGGAGGGCTGGACGGGCGCCGGCGCGGACGGGTTGCAGGTGTCGGCGGGGGGAGGGGTCGGGGTGCCCGGGGTGCCGGCGACGCCTGTTGATTTTCCAACTCGTGTCAGCTTCATCCGGAAGAGAGTCATGGTCATCTTGGAAAGAGATGGATGCGTGTGACTTACCGATGCAGTAGTAGTACCCGAGCCACAGCCCGGAGCACCCGGTGCCCACGGCCGGGTTCCAGCCGTAGAACTGCGTCAGGCTGAAGGTGCCGTACCGGTCGACGATGCCCTGGCACGTGTCGCCCGAGACGGCCTGGTGGTAGCGCTGGCAGCCGGCGACGATGCCGTCCTGCGTCGGCGACGGCCCGGCGGGGGCGGTGGAGCCGGGCGGGGCCGCCGTCGTCGTCGTGCCGGTCTTGGGCGCGCCGACGCAGTAGTACGTGCTCGCCCACAGGCCGGCGCAGTCGTTGCCAACAGCGGGGTTCCACTTGTAGAAGTCGGCGAGGGTAAAAGCGCCGCCGTACGAGGAGACGATCTTGTCGCACGTGTCGCCGCGGACGGCGAAGTAGAAGTCGGTGCAGTCGGCGGCGAGGCCCTCCTGCGTGGGGGACGGCTTGGACGGGCCCGGGGCCGTGGTGGTGGCCGGGTCGGCGGGGGCCTTGGGCGCGCCGACGCAGTAGTAGGTGCTCAGCCAGAGGCCGGAGCAGTCGGTGCCGACGCTGGGGTTCTGGGGTCCGTTGTCAGCATTGTTTGGTGCGTGTCATGAGAGACGGGGAAAAACTCACATAGTCAAGGAAGTCTGCGGCCGAGAGGCCCCAGTCGCTCTGGAAGAAGTCGCAAGTGTAGGAGCTGTCGACGGCGGTGTCGTAGTAGGTGCAGTCCGCGGCGGTGCCCGGGGCGACGGGGCCGGTCTGCCGGCGGATGTGGGCCGGGTGACGGCGCGAGGTGCGCGCGGCGCCGGCCACGGAGGCGGCGGCGGCGAGTAAAACGAGTGTAGAACGCATCTTTGTTAAGGGGCGACGAAACGTAAAAGAATGGCTTGATGGTGTTAATGGGAAGGGCAGTTTTGGCACATATGGCGTTCCGTTTCCAAAGATTTATATCGCGACAGAGAGGACTGACATCGTGAGAATGTCCCCGACGTCAACCGGCGTTGCCTTCTATCAGGAAGCACTTCTGTCCAGTCCAGACCATTCCGCCTCATGTCATGCACACGTTCAGATGGTTCCTTTCGTTCCTGCGTCCGTGTCAGGCGAGAGGAAGATTTCTTCACCCTCTCGTGCAGGAGGATGTATAACCTTGCGGCTGTCGAGGGGTTCGTCTGACTGCATCTTCTCTCATCTCCGTTCTGCTCCTTCCGCCGCTGACGTTGCGTTGCATTTTCCCCCTGGCGGCTCGTCCGGGAGACTCCCGCATCTTCGCCGGGCCCATGTGGAGCCCCTCCCGGAGCTGCTGACGGCAGGTCAAGGTTCAAGGGGTTGTCCAGTGGCTCAGGGCTCAGGGTTTGTATATGTGATAACAGAGGAAAATCTCTACTTTGAGTACGTATTGTATGTTTTTTTTTGCTCTGAAAAATGAAATTCCTTGCTAACAGAGTTCAGCCTCTTGGGTCACTATGCCCTAGCCCTCCTGAAAACCCTTGATTGAAGAGACTGAGAAGGAAATGTCCAGACGAGGCAGGTCAAGGCTCAAAGGAGGGTTGTTCAGGGGTTTAGAGGCTCAGTATTGTGGTTGCGGGATCGGATGATATCCGCAATCGGAGGGATCGGAATCCTTTCGTCATCCTAGGTAGCCTTCCACCAACACTACGGATACACGCCGCGGATATTACCCGTTGGTAAGCTTATCTTGGCTCTCCACCTCACCTCGGCCGGGATCGTCGAATACCCGCCACAGAAACTCACCTCACCACCTCACCTCGCCACTTCTCGTAACTGCCCACCAACCAGAACAAACTCGCCTGCGACCGACGTTACATGTGAGCCGGGGAAAACTGAAGTCCCAAAAGCCTTCTCACAACAAAAGGTCCAAAAGGTTCCGAGGAACGACTTGCGAATAAGCCGCATAACCTCATTTCCCCTTCCTTCCCTCCAGGCAGCCGCCAACCTTTCAGTCTCCCGAATTCCAGAACACCCATCGGCCGAGCCTCGCCACTGTCACCGTCACCGTCACACAGACACACACAATGGCTGTCACCAAGGCTACCACACTCCTCAAGAATTGTTTCCGGCCCCCTGACGGCGCCTCGTGGTCCGCCGGAGACGACGTGAGCCAGTACTACCGCACCTGGGGCCTCACCATCTACCGCACTGCCTACGGCCCGGCCACCGAAGCGCAGTGGCGCACCCTCGTCGACAAGATCCGCGCCCAGGCCGTCGACGAAATCGAATGCTACGCGGAAGGCGAGGAGGACGTCGCCACCAAGCTCAAGTCCCTCTTCGTCCTCGACGCCCGCTCCGACCCCGCCCTGCTCGCGGACAAGACCATGGACGAGCTGCGCGAGATGCACAAGCGCGGCAGGGACGACCTACCCGAGCCCATACGCCACGGTTCCGACCAGCGCGCGTTCCTCCTCGCCGACGCCGAGGTGCTGGAGGGCGTCGACAGGGACCCCTACTTCTGGGTCAAGTGCGTCGAGGTCGACTACGTCGAGAGGCCCCCCGCCAGGGGCAGGGCTGCCTTCGCGGCCGCCCCGTGGTTCGGCTGGATGAGGATGACGACCCGCAGCGTCGTCGACCTGTGTGCCACGATGCCGTTCCGCGAGCTGGCCAACATCGGCTCGCCTTCGAGGGTGCTCCCCGACGGCGAAGTGCATGTGTACAACGGCGAGCTGAATGGAATGTCGCTGACGGACGAGATGTGTAGCGGGAAGTGAGGCTCATTGAGGTGTCATATATGATTCACGGGATGTGCTCTGATAGTTACATGTACATGTACCTAGCTAGGTGCTTAAGCATCGTCGGCCATGGTCTCTTCTCTCATGGCTGAAGGAATCAACATACCTTGCTTTGCAATATGGATCTACCAACTGACCCTACAGAGGGCGCATGCATGCCGCAAGTATCAATAGGAAGAAGCCTTTGCATTCATACAGAATTGAAAACTGTATCAACACAGCATACAATCTCCCTATGGTAGAAAAGAACCCTTATGTAAAGCCATTTGTAGCAGCGTACCTTCCTTCTTTCTCTTTCCTGACTCAAGTGACACAACACTGTGTCACTTGCACCGGTGAAAACGATAGAAATGAGGACGAGCTAACTGCATTATAGACAATAGTCAGACGTTGAAGTGTAAAGCTGATCATGCGTCAGAAGACGAAGGAGAAGGAGAAGACGAAGTAGAAGGAGACAAAGAAGACGAAGAAGAAGAAGAACCAGAATCCTGCGACGCGAGCCTCGCCGGCTGCGTTGGAGCAGTCGTAGTAGATCCACGAGTTGTACGAGCGGATGGTGCCGTACTCGAGCTCGTAGGCCGTCTCGATGGAGGTGCAGGTGTCGGACGGGCGGACGAAGTACGTCTGGCAGGTGATGGGCACGCACAGCACGAGGCCGGCCTCGACGTCGGCGCAGTCGCGGATGAGCTGCTGGTTGCCCATGTACAGCGCGGCCGAGGAGACGCCGGTGGAGTTGGAGATGGACTCGCACGTGTCGCCGTCCACCGTGGTGTAGCGCTTCCCGCTGACGCAGTACGGGGCGAGGACGGGTTCCTCGACGTGGATCGGCGGGGGGATGTCCGTCGGGCCCGAGCCGCCGCACTTGGAGTAGACGTATTCGAGCTCCTCCTTGTAGTACTCGTCGTAGATGGAGTACTGCGACGACTGCATCATGGCCAGGCGGCGGATGTAGCAGGTCGAGCATATCTCTGCCTGCGGCATGTCTTGGTAGGTCGCAACCTCGGTGAAGTTGGCGATGATGTCTGCGTTTTGAGAAGAGTGTTAGCGAGAACATGACGTGCGAAGCTGGCATCAAGTCAAGTCACCAAATAGTGCTGCTTTGACTTGACTTTCTTTCCCCCTTTTTTCCGGGTCGGGACTCACCATTGCAGTAGCTCTTGGTTCTGGGGTCCTTGATACAGGTCTCGTTGTAACCAGCCCACATGTATCCTCCCAGCTTTTGGGGGACGGAGCCGTCGAGTTCCTTGCCGGCGCAGTCTCTCGCCACCGAGTTGAACCAGGTGGACAGCGACGAAGAGCAGTCGGCAGAGCAGATCTCGTCGGTGAACGAGACGTTGCCCAGAGAAGACCTGTAGCCGAGGGCCGTCATCGTCCGCATGTACTCATTGCAGCCGATGGGTGCGGAGAGCGAGTTGATGCATGCCGTGCCGTAGGTAACGTCGAGATCTTTGGCGTCGTAGAGCGTGAAACTGCCGGACTGGGCAAAGACGCCATATCCAGACAGGATCAGGGCCGGAGCGAGTAGCTTACACGCCTTCCACAACGGATGGCCCATGGTTGCTGCGGTTTGTTTGAACTTGCGTCTTGTGATTTTGCTCGCTGGCTGTCAAAGTTGGCCCTTCTGATGGACGGGAGATCGTGCCGTTGAGACTGATGTGGGCGAGCGGACAGACTTGAGCGAGAACGGCCCAGATACTCAGTCTTGTTTGGCATCCGATTGTCAAGGCTCTAGCAGCCTGAGCCACTTTCCGATGACCTGAATCCTTTGAATGGAACTTTGGAATGGAACTTTGGAATCCTCACGCGCCGGTGGCCCAGAACCGGGCCGATATCAGCACTTCTTCTCTTGGCCGAAAAGAGGGATGTCCAATTTCCGATACCAAGAACAGCAGGAATAAGGGAGCCGTGATTTGTTTCCTGTGATCATTTCCATTTTCTTCGAAAAAACAGAATTGTAACATGATTCTCATGATCCATCACAAGATCTCATTCCTTGCCCCTGACTAACTTGCTGCGGTCAGCATTCACAGTGACATCTGCATCGGCCGCACACTTACGTTAGTGTGGACCGGATGGAACCAGAACCAACGCCTGCCTGAATAGGTGCAAAGACCGAGAATCCTTTCATGTAACTGTTGATGCCTACTTCATTCCTATCTGCAGGTACGGATACCAGCCCTCGTTTACAAGGACCAATAGGCTCTTACGTAGTACGGATATCAACGGGGCCGGGGGCGGGATGCCGCATATGCCCGTTGAAGCCGAGACCCCGGTCTCTCCTAATCCCCCTGATGGCGGACCTAGGTCCGGTCAGTTCACGGCAGCCAGGCACAGTCCAGAATTAAGCCTAAAGTCTGACGCGGGGCCGCCCTACCCATGAAGGTACATGAGCGAAGGATCTCGACAGGGCCAGGGTCCAGGGATATGAGGTTACATTCGGTCGATGGCCGCCATGGCCACCAAGGTCCCTTTCCAAGAGCCTCGTGAGACGGGGTTCGCTGTTTTCGATCCTGTAACTTGAATAGGAGGAGGCGAAGGAGAGACAGAGGAGAGAAGGGGAGATGACGGTTCGAATATAGGTAGACCTCTACTTCATGGGCTCCGGCGTAGCCTGAAGTCGAGCCATGCATGTCGCCCTCAACTTTGACACTCTGATAATTCCAGTGCCTTGTTTGACTCGAAGTTTGACTCGAGGTTGCCAAAAGGCTTTTCGAGTTCGCGACTTCGACGACAATGTTGCTGTCAAGCATACTCGTCTCCGCCCTGCTGGCGTTCCAGGTGGCAGCGCAGACGTGCTCCCCAACAAGCCGTTGCAAGGAGGGCTGCTGCAACAAGTTTGGAAACTGCGGATATGGGCCCGACTGTAAGTAAAACGAAGCAACAGGGCGTGGTTTTCTTTACCAGCTGTGTTACCGGTCCCTGGAGCTATGTTGCTAACTCAAGCGCCGGCACACAGTCTGTGGAAAAGAGGCCTGCATCTCAGACTGCGATCGCAAAGCGGAATGCAATCCGGGCTACGGAGCCGAATGGGCTCAGAGGGATAAATGCCCTCTGAACGTGTGCTGTTCTGAACACGGCTTCTGCGGTGTAAGTACCTATCTGTTGAGGAGCGGGGTCACGTGACCCGTAGGCCTCCTAGGCCTCCTCGAGTCTCCAGGCTCCAAATTCTTCCTCAGACATCACCTTCAGCGCCTCAATATATTCAGCGCTTCTTGCCCCCAACAGTATCCGTCCAAATTTCAAACACAGCCATGATCTTGCGTGGCATCAACTCCGGGCCCCTGAGCTAACCATCGAAACCTCTCTCGGCAGACAACCAAGCTCTTCTGCGGCGACAAGAAAGTCACGCACAAGACATGCTCCAAGGACAGCGGCAATGCCCGAGTGATCGGGTACTTCGAGGGATGGGCCTCGAACCGGCCCTGCAATGTCTTCCGCCCGGAGCAGATCCCGCTCCCGCTTTACACGCACATCAACTTCGCCTTCGCCACCATCGACCCCCAGACGTTCAAGGTGCTGCCGGCGGCCGAGTCGGACATCGGGCTGTACAAGCGGCTGATGCTGCTGAAGAAGAAGGACCCGGACCTGAAGATCTTCATCGCCATCGGCGGCTGGACCTTTAACGACCCGGGCCCGACGGCCACGACCTTCTCCGACATCGCGGCGTCCGTGCCCCGCCAGAAGGTCTTCATCGACAGCCTCATGTCCTTCATGTCCACGTACGGCTTCGACGGCGTGGACCTGGACTGGGAGTACCCCGGCGCCGACGACCGGTCAGGCCGGCCGGTGGACTTTGCCAACTTCCCCAAGTTCATGTCCCGGCTCAAGGACTCGCTGGACTCGGCCAAGAAGGGCGTGTCCATCACGATCCCGGCTTCGTACTGGTACCTCCAGCACTTTGATCTCAAGGCACTGGCCAAGACGGTACACTGGTTCAACGTCATGTAAGCAAGCATCAAACAGACGACTCCCCTACCAGGCGGACGCCTTTTCCTGCCTATCCGTATGAAAAGAGAAGAATACTAACGAATCATAGGTCCTACGACCTGCACGGAACGTGGGACAAGGGCAACCAGTGGACCGGCAACTTCCTCAACGCGCACAGCAACTTGACGGAGATCAAGGACGCTCTCGACCTCATCTGGCGCAATGACATCAACCCCAGCCAGGTGGTCATGGGCGTCGGCTTCTACGGTCGCGCGTTCACGGCCACGTCGGCGTCCTGCATGGAGCCCGGGTGCACGTTCGAGTCCGGGGCGGAGCGGGGCGCCTGCAGCCGCGAGGTCGGCATCCTGCTTAACTCGGAGATCGACGACCTGGTCAAGAAGAACGGCGTCACGCCGAAGCTTTACAAGGAGGAGACGGTCAAGGTGGCCGCCTGGGCGGACCAGTGGGTGGCCTACGACGACGAGGAGACGTTCAAGCTCAAGTCCGAGTTCGCGCAGACGCAGTGCCTGGGCGGGCTGATGGTATGGGCCATCAGCCACGACACCAAGGACGCGAAGTACAACAAGGCCTTTGCCAAGGCGGTCAACCGCAAGATCCTCTCGCTCCCGATGACGGACGGCTCGGACGAGGCGTACGAGTTTGTCGACATCCAGAACGAGCAGTGCAAGTGGACCAACTGCGGTGCCCGTACGTCAAGTCTTTTTTCCTAAGCCCCTGACATCTATCCAAAGACATGGAACACATTGCTGACAAGCGTGAGGAAAGCCTGCCCGTCTGGCTGGGTTCACATGAAGCGCGAAGACGGAGGGGCGCGCAGAAACGAGTACATGCTCGACCAGACGGGCTGCAACGGCATGGGAGTCCACGCGTTCTGCTGTCCGCCGAGCGACAAGCTTCCATCTTGCGGATGGTACAACCACCATAACGGCAAATGCAAGGCCGAGTGCCCGGCCGGCATGGGCCTCGTCGGCGGCAACAACATGTACTGCAACAACGGCGGGTACCAGGCGGCTTGCTGCACCCAGGACGTGAGACCGATCAAGCTGTACACCAAGTGCTCGCTGGGATTGTGGCCGTTCTGCGACGAGCAGGAGGGATGCCCCGGACAGGACAAGGCGAAGGACACGCTGCTGGCGGCCTCGGGGAGCGGCATGGGCGGCAGCATTTGTCTTGCAAGTGAGTAATACAACCCGGATCACGGATGGACGGATCGTCCTTCTCCATCTCTCGCCGGCAACCCTTGCTGACCGTTCTCTCTTCTTAGCCGGCGTGAAAAACACGCCCTACGGCATCGGCCCCGGCGGCAAGCGCAAGATGTGCTGCGACACCAGCAAGGAGAAGGAGACCTTCTCCGACTGCGAGTGGTACGACTACAGCGGGCATGACTGGAAGATCAAGGACCACTGCGACAACAACTGCCCGGACGACAAGGTGCGGATCGCGCTGGACACCATCGCCGACGGCTGCAAGACGGGCGGCAAGGCGCGGTGCTGCTCGCCCAACTACTTCGACACGATCGAGGTCGAGAACCCCAAGCTGGACGACTACCGCGGCGAGGTGAACAAGTACCTCCTGGACCCGACGTGCTCGAACCCGGGCTCGGTCCTGGAAAAAAGGGGAGCGCAGCTCGAGATGCCGCTCGTGGACAGGCGGAGCGTGGGCGTGGCTGCGGCCATATCCCGGCGGGCGACCGCCCCGGGCCAGTCCAAGACGCAAGAGATGTGCCTCGACCTCATCACGCTCGTGGGCACGTCGACGATGCTGGAGGCCATGGAGACGATCTGGAACGAGTCGTTCGGCAAGAAGTTCACCAACCTCAAGGTGTCCAGCCTGCGGCAGGAGGTCAAGAAGATGCCCGAGTACGAGACGTCCGGGCCAATCCAGGTGTGCCACGACATCACCTGCAGCCCGTACTCGTGGAACAACCGGCTCGGCGGCAGCAGCGGCGGCGACAAGGAGGAGCTCGACTGCACGACGGGCTTCTGCGCCCTCGGGCGGTCCGAGGACGCCGAGCACTGCGACGGGGCGACCAAGCTGCGGCGCCGGCACTCGGACGGGTGGATGTCGTACCCCGAGCCGTCGCACACGACCCCGACGGCCATCGGCTTGAAGCAAGGGCCCGTGTCGGTGCTGGTGAAGAGGATCCGGACGTACTCGGACACGCTGTACAGTCCCGACGGCCGCGAGAGCTTCACAATCGTCACCACCCTGCCTGACGTGAGTGGACAGTCGCATCTTTCCGTTGCTCCGTGTGCTGACTTCTGCTTTCTAGTACTATGGCTTCAGCCAGTTGGATCCGACCAACCCCATATTCGATGAGATGGTTGACTTCGAGAGCGTGGACGACTGCGGCAACCTCCGACTGACGCACGTAGCGCTACCCATGAACGGCAACAATGGACGTTTCTACGAAAGTAAGCCGGCGACCACTGAGGCCAATGTTCTTTCCCCACGTCTTGAATGGATTCTAACAGGTCTCTCCTGCAGTGGAACACGTCTTTGACGGTAACCTCATCGGCCAGTTCATGACTGATGCTGCGGCTGGAAGGTAAGCCAACTCACTCTTCTCAACTCGCCCTCACTGGGCTTGTCACATGCAGACAGATATACTGACGAGTTGAACCCCGCGCAGGCTTCGAAGCGGCGCAACGGCCCAGGCGGGCCCCGTGAGCATGAGCTTCTTCAGACAGGTCCGCACGATGCCGCTCCCCCTCCCGCCGCCTCTCCCCGGCGGCTTCCACAGCCCGAGGCTTCTCGACCGCGTGATGGAGTGTCTCGGCAGCCAGAGCAACACGGCCTCGTTCGTCGGCGCGCACCAGGACATCAACGCCGCCAAGACCCCCGTAAGTCCCAGCCCCCAACAACCCCCTTTCCAATGGAGAGGATACGTGATATTAACAACTGCCTGCAAACCAGTTGATGCAAGGAATGAACCCAATCAGCCCCACCCGGTGGATGAACCTGGCGTCGGACCCGAGCGAGGGCAACTACGTCCTGATGAAGCTCAGGGCCGCCATCGCCAACATCTACTACCTGAACCGCCAGACGACGCCCAACGTCAACGGGCGTCTGACGACCGTCGTCAACAACGTCGGCGTCCAGTGGGAGTACACGGAGCAGCGGTGGAACCAGGATCAGGTATGGCCCCCCAAACCTTGTGTGATTGTAGGGAAGATTCGCCGAACTGACACGCGTTGCAGGCCAATGCCAACGACCAGATCAATCTCCTGGCCTTCTGGAGGGAGTGGAACCGCGACTTCTTCGACACGTTCCTGATCGAGCACACGAGAGACTTCGTGCAGGGCGTCATCGACGAGATGCGGAAGTACTGGGGCGTCATGACGGGGACCGACGCGTTCCAGATGCTGGAGACGCTGAGGACCATGGAGGCTGCGATCAACAACCTCTCCATCAACACGGCCAACTTCGACTGAGGGGAACACTAGGACCAATACGTGGGAGATGATGGACGAGGGCGGTTTACTTGGGAGCTGATTATTCCCTTGTGCTCGTGGGAAGCACCTTCGTCGTCGTGGCTTGAGGCACTTCACATGGGCAGAGTTACACCATACAAAAATCGTCGAATTCATCAACACGTGTCGACTCAACAACAGCATACTCAACGAGGTTGCGTTGGGGGCTGGTAGATTCCTAGTTGCGTGGGACTTGTGTGTGAAAACAGGAGAAAACTCTACTTTCTGCCTCCTCGTGTGTCTTGTTTCTGCTCTAAAAACTGAGATTTCTTGCCAATACACCCAAGGCTGCTTTCAAAAGCTGGATCAATTGCGGCCCTTGGCCCCCATCCAAACAATTATGAAGACCCTTGGTCTCTCGGCAGATTCATGCGGATGTTGCTTCCCGGACATGTCACCGTTTCAAAACGTTGTGCCGTCCCACGCCCGTCGGGTCGCTGGGGTAGTTGCTGTCGCATGGGGTAAAATCTTCTAGAATTCTGTTCTACAGTTCTCTGAGAGAAGGAGATAGGTATCAAGCAAAGCGACAAAGAAAAAAAGTAAACCTTCAAGCAAGAACGGATGACCCAATTCATACAAGACCTGTAAGGCATTCAAACGCCTCCCCAAGAAACAATGTTGGGAAGACCAAAAACTCCGTGCTCAACCAGTCTTACACGGCTGCAAACCCTTTTGAAACGCTCGCGTCTCTTGCCGCAGCTCGAGCCGGAACAAGCAAGCGCTTCCCGCCCCAATTACTCATTATGGACACGCAACCATAAATAATACGACCGAAACGACGTGTCGTGGGCGGGCCGGGATCAGCCAGTAACTCTCCTCACCCAGAGCGTCGTGGGCTCGTACTCGGCGTTGCGGTCCATTCTCTTGTAGGCGCGGTGAAGCTTGAGGCCTATCTCGTACTCCTCACGCTGCACCTCGGCCAGCTCGACCTTGAGGGCCTCGACCTTGCGCTTCTCGGCCTCGCGCTTTCGGAGCACGGCCTCGCTGGCGAGGATGCTGTCGGTGGGCATCAGCTCCGTCATCTGCTTGATGGCTTGGTTGATGTTGATGCGGCGGTTGCCGAGGGATTCGAGGCGGGCGTTGAGGTAGCCAACGCGGTCGTTGACCATGGAGGTCTCGGTCGGCGGCGGCGGCAGGGCTTTGCTAGTGGACCACACCGACTCGGGGCGACTGCTTGTGCTGTACATGCTGGGCGTGCTCGCTCTGGGCATCGGCTGCAGCTGGCTGGGAAGCTGTGATCGTGACGGACTAGGAGATGTTCTTTCGGCGAAGGCACTCGACATGTAGGGGGAGGACATGGAGATGACGATGGGCTCGGTGGAAGGACTGCTGCGACCAAGGACGGGCGGTCTCTTCCTGTTCATCACCCCGTCCTGCTGGTTCGTCGGAAGCGCAGGAACGGGCGGGCGCGTCGTCTCTACAGACTCGCGCGGGGTATCCGGGGCCGCAGAAGTGGCGTAGGTGGTGACGCTGAACCTCGAGGGCGGTTGATCCCAAGGCTCGTTGGCTTTGAGGGCCTCGCCCTTTGTCGGTACAGATGCGCGAGGGGGCGACTTGTCGTGGGCTGCGGGAGCGTGGACGGTGGCGTCAGAATAGACGCTCGAGGAGTAAGAAGGCTGAGGGGCGTGAAGAGCCTGCGAGTTGGCAGGAGGAGGCTTCCGTCGAATAGCCTTGTCATGGCCGAGATTTGCATTAGGGGCGACGGGCAGGCCCGACAGGGATGGTGGCTGTCGGGTCGCGACAGACGCGCTGTTAGCGGCTTCGGGCGTCGCATGTACGGGCGATTGGATGCCAGCTCCGGAGTTGGGAGGGCTGGGATAGGAGGACTGAGCGGGCTGCTGAGAGAGAGGGGTGCGGGCGGCCGAGGGCGAGGGAGTGGGCGAAGGTGAGGGGGAGGGGGAGGCCATCAGCTGCCGGGGAGCGTTCAGCACAGTTCTGACTGTGGGCGTCTTTGACCGCGGCGACGACGTTTCAGATCTCGAGGGGCTGACAGGGGACAGCGGTGACGTGACGCCGGCGATGGGCAGCCGAGGCCCAACGGCAGTGCGTCTGCTGCTCCGCCGCGGGATGGACAGCGGTTCCTTGGGGGCCGTGTCACGAACCGGGTTCACGATGGGAGCCCTGCCACTTGCACCGCGCCAGGGCGGACGGTCGTCGATGGCTTCGGGCGCGGTTGCAGAGAGGGGTGGCTGCTGCTGCTGCTGCTGCTGCTGCTGCTGACGTTGTTGTTGCTGCTCCCTCTCCTGCTCCTGTTCCTTCTGCTGCTGCTGGGCCTTGGAACCCGCGCCGATGGGTCGCAGCCTGCGCAGGCGGTCACCAAAGGTCTGCTGCGTCTGGGGTGCATTCTGCATGGCCCGGAGGGCGGCGGGCGTCTTGCCGAAGGGCTGCGTGCCGAACTCCTGGGCGTACTCCTGCGGTCTGACCTGGCCCGCACGGCCCGTGTCGAGGTACGTGGGCTCGCCCGTCATATCATCCCACTTGGTCTCACGCTGGATCCGCAGGCGCTGCTGGGATTTGGTCTCTCGAAGGGTGTGGTGCGAGGCAGCAGCGGCAGCATCCTGGTTCTTCCGGCGTTCGCGACGCATCATGGGAATATTGCTCTTCTGTTGATGGCTAGGAGACTGTTGGCCGGAACGTTGGCGGTCCTCGACGGACAGGTGCGACAGGTCCGGAGAGTCCTCGATGGGCGAGACACTGCCGTCGTCGGCGGGGGTCCTGGAGGAGAGACACATGGTTAGTCCCGGACTAGGGGCCGAATGACTGGCTGAAATATCCAAAAAGAAAGCGGGCACACGTGGCGGAGAAACAAAACCGAGTCAAGTGGTTTGTGCAGGTCGGACGAAACAAGACTTTCTCCAACTCACCCATCATGTCTGCGGACCTCCATATCAGGAGAGCTCGGGGGCGAGATGTCCGCCGCGGCGGAGGAGTAGGCAGTTCGGGCAGCCACGTTGGCGAAGTTGGGCGAGACGGGGGAGACGTAGGAGGAGTCGCGCTTCTCCGAGTAGATGGAGGAGGCAGGACGCCAGGTGCCGGTGTCGCGGTCGCGGTCGTTGCGGGCGAGGCTCGGGGGTGGGAGGAGGGCGTTGACGGTGCTGCGGGAGGGCAAGACGTTAGCTGCTGCTGCTGATTGAACGAGGAAGAAGTGGTGGAAGAGCAAGAGGAGATGGAGAGCAGAGGAGGCGGAGAGAAGGAGGACATGACGCCCGGGTCGAGGTCGAAACCGCGATGGACACGGAAGAGGCGCGAGCAGAGCAGTTGGCCATCTCTCGAGCGTCGGGCAATACGGTTTTGGTTTGCGCTGAGCGTGAGCTCAAGCTTGAGCTTGAGCTTGAATTTCCAGCATCGATTGTTGGTGCGGACAGGCCCGACCGTGGAGTTGGTATCGGGTGGAGGCAGTGAAGGCGTTCGCCACACCTTCCCTGCTGCTTGGTTTTGCGTCGTTCATCGTCTTCTGTTGGCTCTTTCCTCTCGTTCGATTTTCGTATTTCCTCTGTCGTTTGCTCTCTCCTCTTGTCTTACATCCTGCGAATCACACGTCACGCAACACAAAAGACGGGACTCACTCTTTGGTATCCTCCTCGTCGTCCTTGGGCGGAGTCACACCCCTCCGGACGTTGTCGTACTTGGTGTTCGGGGGCGAGGGAAGGTTGTGCTCGATGGCGAGGCCGCCGCGTGGGTTGCGGAAGTCGTCGGGCCAGTAGTTGTGGTGGTGCCGCGTGCTCGTGGAGCTGAGGCTGGTGGTCGTGTCGCGGTTGGAGTTGGCGTAGGGGAAGTTCTTTCGCGGCGGCGGCACTTGGTTTTGGGCTTGCTGCTGCTGCTGTCTGTGATCCGATCCTCCTCGAAGATGCAGCCTCAGTCGTTGGGACGCCTGGCGAGAGTTGCTGCTACTGCTGCTACTAGTAATGCTATCGAGGCCGGAATTCGAGCTGGAGCCGTCGCGTTGGGCGTTGAGGTGCTGCTGCAGCTGTGGCTGTGGCGGTGGCTGCGAAAAGTGCGAGGTTGTTGTCTTTTGCAGGGACGAAGATCGCACCTGCATGGACTGGTGATGGTTTTGCTGGTGTTGAGGATTCGGAAGTGGATGAGGATGGGGATGGGGGCGAGAAGAATTCAAACCGGTGCCCTGCGGCTGCTGGGACTGGCGGTAATGTTGTCCTTTGAGAAGGACCCTCTCGTGTAGCTGAGGAGGCGGCGTCAACTTCGAGGTGCTTGCCCTATATTGTTGCGGAGGCCTTCGCTGTTGCCGTTCCTGTTGCTGTTCCTGCCCTTGTTGCTGTTGCTCCTGCTCCTGCTCCTGCTGTTGGTCTCGCTCCTGCTGTAATAGCTGTCGCTGAAGCTGCCACTGTTGGCGTCCCTGCGCAGGCCCAGACGGTAGCCCCGGTCCAGCGCGACCCGGACCCCTGTGGATCGTAGGAGCTCCTTCCACTAATTGCGTCCCCGTATTAATAGCACCACCACCAATAGCGCCAGCTGACCCCGCCCCCGTAGCTGCTGTTGGCGGCGCTCCAGTGCCTGTGCTCGTCGTACTTGCCCCCGTTGGGGCCACCACCACGTCGTCCATCGCGGCTGCTGTAATTGTATCATCACCTCCACTTGCCACACCTGCACCTGCCCCAGCACCACCGCTCTGGTGCACCTGCCTCACCGGATAGCGGGCCCACATCATCTTTCGGCCACTGCTCTTTTTGGCGACGGCGATCAGGCAAGTCTGACGTCGCTACCACCACTTCTTAATTTCCTCGCTTCCAGGTCCAGGGATCTTTCTGTCCTCTCTTTCGCTTTCTCCACCACAATTGGTGTTCCTTTCGATTGCCCGTCTTTCAAAACAGGTCGTCTGGCTGCTGCGACGATGCCGTGAATGCGCTGCGCTTCGATACGATGCGACACCGAGTTCCTCCCTGCTTGGGGAGGAGGAGAAGGGAAGGAGACCGTCTCCTTGTCTGGATAGACGCAACCGACCTCGAAAAGGCAAGACAGAAAGACAGACAGACAGGGCAGCGTCGATTAATAAATAAAGGATCCGTTTCCTCAACTCGGTTGATCCGCTGCTACCGAATGCTTTGACGACTTGCAAAGACAACACTCGGGCCAGCTCTTCCCCAGGCGCAAATGACAGCTCGCCGTCTGCTCGTCCCTTCTTCGCTTCTGACAGTTGCTGTCCGGCTCGCTTCACAACTTCGGCCTGATGTTTCGGATCTGCTTCCGGGAAGGATCTCCTTGGGAATATGCTTATCACGCTTTGGCTGCGTGCCCGCCTTTTGCTGCTGCTTTTCCTGGTTTCGTCACACGGCTCGCATGAATCTGCGCTGTTGCTCGTCCGGGGTCCGTTTCGTCGTCCCTCCTTTGCTCTGGATGGGCCTCAACACTAGTCGCCGCTGTCGTCGGTTGTCGTCGCGGGGTCGTTAACTCGAGCCCGAAGAAGTAAGATCCCTGGCCAAGGCAGAAAGCAAGACCGTGTCTTGACTCTCTCGAAGGCTCCCGGGTGTGGTGTCACAAGCACCAACACAAACAACGTTTCTTTCTTCCCGTGTCTTGCGTCCCGTTCGAGTCCGGCGATGCGAGGTGGTGTCTCCTGGCGGGATGGATAATGGGCAATCACAGAGAGTTTGTGCCGCCTTTCTTCGTGGGGGTCGGACGGGCAGCAACACAGTATGAGGCTGGCCCTGCGGTATATCGATCACGTACAGACCGGACGGCTCCGTCTTCTGGTCAGTCGGAGGGGATTCGTGTTTCGTTTCTCGTCGTGACTGGGATGGTAAGTGGAGGAGGAAAGCACAGGCTCGCTGGCTCAAGCTGATGTCGACGAACTGAACGACTGACAGGGACGACAGCACCACGAAAGACTTGGAAGACTTGCTCCCGATGAATGAGAAGAAAGACGAGACGGAAACAAGACAAAAATAAGATCGAATTCAGTCCAGAAGAGAGGGGAACCCGAAAAAAGAAACACTTCGATCAAATGGCTCAGGCGAGTCGAGGCAAAGACGACAAACTTATTTACGGCGCGGCGCTGCGCTCGCTACCCCTCCACCTGCTGCTACCTCCACCTCCAAGATCAACAGGAACCGTCGGCCGGAGTGGCTTGAGGGGAGCACGGGTTCATCGGCCGGTGCCACTGCGTCAGACTGCGCAGTAGCAGCGGCAGCAGCAGCAGATCGACGAGATGCAATGCAGGAACACACGCATTGGAGAGACACTTGGAGAGACAGCTGCCCGGGGGTCCGTCCGCCCAGTCTCAGCATCAGACGACGGCAACGCCTCAGTTGACAGCGCCCCCGACACGCTACACATTCCCGCAAATCTTGGCGCACCTCCGGCCGGAGAACCGTGGTATACCTATTAGTCCTGGTCCAGCCCAGCATGCAGCTTGCGACTTGCAGATTGCAGAAAACCTTGTCCAAGAGAGTGCGAACGGCGCTGCTGGAGCCTGGAACTGTTGCAACCTGCTACCGTGGTATCCGAATTACCACCTTTGCCCTGCTACGAAGACCCGGCACACGCGCCCAAGGTAGCATTGTCAATTTCCCGCTCTGCCGGACGTGACGCCAGGCCGTTCGGCGGCTTCATTGGTTAACGCAGCCCCCGGCGGCACGATACACGCCCAGGGGTCGTGTCTGCGGTATTCGTTCTCGTCCAGTCAAACTGTGTTTATTTCCCTTGATCCTTTCCAGGAACCAAGATTCGGCTGTCTACAGACAGCAGCAGCCAACCGTTGACGAACCGGGACAAAAGATCACGTCGGTCGTCATCTCTCGTCCCAACATTGAAGACGACTCACACAACTACTACAGCATGGCACGGAAGAGAGAATGTTTCAACGTTTCACAAACAAACACCTCAACCCCCTCCTCTCGCTCTCCCTGACCCTCGGTGTGGCCAACGTCGCAGCCGCCAATTAAACGCTGCACGTCGGGCGAGGAGAGAGCCTGCAGCCGTTCAATCAACGCGAACCATTTGATGCCCCCGCGCTCGCCCCCAAGTAATAATCAGGGACCGTTCCTGCGTTTCACATTGACTGACACCGCCGACGCCAGCATTTCGTGACTGACCACTGCATTCTGCAGATGCAATCATCAGGTCAGGCTCAGGCTGGTTGGATACGCTACACTGCAATTCGTATGCAATCACGCAGCGCTCACGGACAGGGCACACCCCATTCCCTTTTTTTGGGCCATTCTTTCGATGACAATGTGACAACTTGAAGCTATAGCCAACGCACGGCGCACCCAGGGTCCTTTTCCCCTGCTGCAACTCCGGCACATCGCACGTCCACCAACAAGAAGACCTCAAGGATGGACTGATTCCAACAGCATGGTCTCTTCTGGGACCCTGGAAATCGTCTTCCTCTTCTTCTAGATCACGTTCCTCGTCACGATATACTTTGCCCCTTTGTTCACTCACGCAGCCAGCTCATTTCAAATCCGTAGTACCACCTGTTTCGAGGCGCAATCTCCATCCCGCCACGCGCTTCACCATGCGCCCCCCAAATATCCCAAAGGCAAGGTCCGTTCGCGAGGTGCAACAATCGATAGAGTGTGGTCACCCGCCAACTCCATCCGATTTACGGATAGACCCTGAACGAAATAAAAATCACGCCTGGTTTTGCCTTTTCCTGCGTCTCGACTTTTTGCCAGACCCTTTGCGCTGCTGTTGATCGCCCCCCCCCCCCCTTTGCCGCTGCCTCGGCTCTCCCCATGGTATTCCAGACAGGCCCAGATCGTGAGCGTGTTCTTCGGGATTGTTTAGGAAGAATCGCAGGCGGGAAAGCCACCATCTCGTAGACCACATGTTCCTGTTCGTGTTTCCACGATCAAACGAGGTAAACATTCCTATGCCATAATCCTACGGTCACACGTGCTACAACTGCAAGTCCACGGGTAGATTACGGTGCCGCGGCGGAGGAAACATGCCTCTCGGAAACATGCATCCCAGTACCGACGACCACGCACCTGCGACCATCACGCTCACGCACACCAACGCCCTGCAGAATGTAGCCAAGATTTCAGTAACGTCCAAAATTTGTAATGCCTCGGCGACTAGGTAGGCAGCTTTCTATCCGCTGATTTCATTTCCTCTCCCCCAATAATATCGCAAATGCAAAGTTTTTTCCCCCCATGCTCAATGCCTTGCCGATGGATGATGCCCTGTTCTTCAGCAAAACGTCCTTGCTCGCTGATGCATGAAAACGCCGTTTCGGTAAAGAAGAAACGGCCAAAAAATAACGACCAAAAAAAGTAAAGAGCTTTCCGGCCACAATCAAAAGAAACGCCAGATTCTGCCCTCCTCGATAAAAACTCTTGCTGGCGATGCTGTTCGTAAGAATCCGGATGATGACTGCCAAGAAACAAAAGACCAAGCCCGAAACCCCACGAGTACCGATTCCATCAATCAATCGAAGCGTTCGGCCTTAACGACGCTTGGTTCGTCGTCGTCGGTGCTCGAGTCGGAATCCGAGTCGGAGTCGGACTCGGATTCAGAGTCGGACGAGATGGTCTCGACGTCGCGGCCGCCCATCCGCTGCAGCAGCTCCTCGTCCGTGTTGGCGACGCCCCTCTGCGTCGGGGCCACGGCCGTCGGGGCCGACGAGGTGAATCTCCTGGGGGCGCTCGGGTCGTGGATCTCGACGCGGTGGCTGCCCTGCTGGTATGTTGACGGCGGCGGGCGGGTTGCCTCGGCGGCCTGCGTGGGTCTCGTCGGCTGCGACATGCTCATCGTCGGGTCCTCTGTCGCCGCGGTGGCATTGGAACCGGTGAGGCCGCCACCCATCTCCGAGACCGCGACCTGCTTGAGGCGGGGTGCCTCGGGCTGAGAGGACTGCGTCGTGGCTGCGTCGCCGTTTGCGTTGATGCGGGCGCGCTTGTCCGAGTGCTGATCGGGGCGGGGCGTCGTCATCCGTGGTGCCCCACCGTAGCCCATCCGCTCGCGCTCGGCGTCCATCTCGGCCTGGTTGCGGCGCTGGCGCAGCTTGATGCCGTACTTCTTCCGGATCGTGCTCTGCTTGCACGCGTACGAGTTTCGCAGGCTGGTAAGCTTCTTCTGCGCTTCCACCTCATCCAGGCCGCTGCTGTTGACGGAGTCAATCTTGCCCTTGAAATCCAACTCGGCACGGCGTAGCTCGGCTAGTAGAGCCTCCACCTGAGGCGCCGTGAGGTGGCTCATGTCCTTGGGGCGCGGCGTGCCCAAAGGAAGCTCGCCGTTGAGGGTGGGGGTGCTGGGCGGCGGCTGCGAGGACGGATGTTGGTTCCTAACGGGGGTGGACATGGGAGCCGGGGCCGGGCTGCTGCCGTTGGAGCTGTTCAAGAACACGTGCGCCGCCGGCTTGCCGTCCGAGATAGGCTGTTTGGCAGGGGGTAGGGTCTTGATCTTCTCCAGATAGTCCCTGTTGACCTCTCCAAAGTCGCCGCACACCTTGTTGAGGAGGTGGTACGCCAAGCCGGAGTGACCGGAGAACGGCTGCACGCAGTGCGGACAGCTGAAGCGGTGGTCGATGGGAGTCGCGTTGCCGGACATTCTCAGGCAGACCTTCTTCTTCATGTGCTGCGGCAAGTGTCAGATGGAAAGCTCAGCAGGAGGAAGCATTTCGTCGGAACTTACGTGAGACCAGGCGGACTGCCATCTGAAAACGTGCTTGCACCAGATGCACTGGGGCTTCTGCTCCTCGGGGAAGCTTTGGGGCCAGGGCTCTTGCTCGTAGGGGATCACCGGCTGTGCCGGCGGCTTGACGACTACTTCAAACCCGCCGGGCGGCCGGGAGCCAGGGCCGTTCCACGGGGCGTACTTGGGGCCTGCCGGCTTGCTGGGAGCCACGGTTCGGGGCGGAGGGGCCGTCTGGGCAGGAGCTGCCGTCGGGATGACGTGCTCGTTCTCGACGACGTCGTCCGCATCGTAGCCGAGGCGTTCCGCCCGAGCGAGGGCGTTGACCAGGTGGCGGGCCTCGATGGTGGGCAGACGAGCCGCCATGGCCTTGTCGAGGAAGGAGGTAGAGACTTTGGAGATGATTTGATCCGCCACGGCATCGAAATCCGCCCTGTTCATCAAGCCCATCAGTTCGGACTTGGCGTCAGCAACCAGACGCTGGCCAAAGTCTCGACACGCCCTCTGAAGGGTGACTGTGTCTGAGCGATGCATTGCCACGTTCATCTAGAGCAGGATCTGTTAGCCCGGGGTGTTCCACGGCTGCGGTGCGAGACAAGAGGAGGGGGGGAGGGAGGTCATGGACGTACAATGAAAGCCATGTGGTAGGTAGAGCCGAGCAAGGTCTTCTCGTGGTGGTCCCGGATGGCGCGCCTGACGGCATCGGGGTCCGCGCTACGGATCAGGTTGCTCAGGTTCGAGTAGTCCAGGGCGAACTTTGCCTCCTTGGCCTTGTCCGCGAACGTGGGAACGAAGCCGTGGGTCACCTTGGGCGGCTCGGCGGGCGAACCGGCCTTGGGAGCCAGGGGCTGTTGAGCCGCCGGGGGCTGAGCTGCCGGGATGTCCGAGGTGACGAGCGGCACGGGCGGAGAGGTCGGTGCGGCCATGTTCGGCGCGGTCATGGGCGGCGTCCAGTTGATATTTCTCGGGTTGCTCTTCGAGGACGAGGGTACCAGCATGCCGAATGTCGGTGGGGTCGGTGTTTGCCTGGGAACGACCGGCGGTCGCGGAGCAGCCTGCGTCTGGTTGTTCGCAGGCTGGCTCTGCTGCTGTTGCTGCTGTTGAGGCCGAGGCTGCGTCTGGGAGATCTGAGGTGATTGGGAGTTGGTGCCGTTGGGCTGTGTTGACGACAGAGCTGGTGATGCCGAGTTGGAGCTGTGAGAGGTTGCAGTGGGGGAGATGCCGTTCTGGGAAGGCGCCGCATGGGTTTGCGATTGGCCCGCACCGGGAAGGTGAGGGCTCTGAACCATAGGGGAGGCCATCGCGAGCAAGCAGGAACGACCCAAGGCGAGCGAGTACCAAATTGGTGGTGATCAATTAGTTGGGTGTAGATAGTTAGGTAGTCGTGATGCAACACGTGACTTCCGTCTGCGCGCACTTGGCCTCCGGGATGCGCGACGGTCGACGATGCGCGCTGCAGGAAGGTGCAGACCGAGATGCGTCGTGGGAAAAAGTTGCAGAGCGACGCAGCGAGATAGTTTGCACCCAGCGACGCGTCGGATTCGACGATTGACGCGTTCAATCGCTACCGTTTCTCGTGCTTCTCGCGATCACACGTCGTCGGTTGTTGAGGCGCGGCACTGCGGCGTTGATAGGCAGGGCGGGCGGGCAGACTCGCGATATGGAGAAAGGGCGAAGTAAAGAAAAAAAGGTAGGGTGTCGAAAAAGGGGGGCCTACTCATAATTAGCGAAAAATATTATTAGCGTGGAGATTATAGCGAAAGTGGGGCCTGTCTCGGTTTAGTCACTCAAAGTCTACTGCGGCGCTATAAGTTTAGGCTAACAGAAAGGTGCCGGCCCATAGTTATAAATCGTTCCTGCTTCTGGGATTGGGCAGCCGCGGGGCTCAGGTGTCACGACGTGGAGCTACTCGGTGCAATGCGTCCAATTAAAGGGCAGCGACTTCAAGGAGGTGTGTCGCAGCGGGCTCTTTTCGTCGACGGAAGCAGACGCGCACGCACTGATTAATCATTATGGCTTTTCTCATTGATGAATAGAGATTTTGGATTTTTATAAGTTGAACCTTGCCAGGTGCGGCCAACACTTTTGCTGCCCGCAACACGCCAATGTGTGTGTGTGCGAGTTGATTCTCCAACAAGTCGACTCGACAGTCAGTCCCGCGCACCAAGGGATGAGACTCCCTGTCTGCCGTCGTTGCAATATCTCCCTCGAAAGCACAGGAGGTTGCACACACTCGTTGACTCGGTCCGGAACAAAGCCCAGGAACGTATCATTACATGAATAACAGCTATTGAGACAAGCCCGCCCTTGCCAGGTAAATCCGGAGTCGTAAAACCCATTCATCAGCATGTGCCGGTGACTTCTCTACCAACTCCCATATCGTCACCGGGAGAAGCCCTTCGCTCCGATCCCAAAAAGAAAAGAAATCCTCATTAGATCATCCGTCCAAAAATCCGTGGGGGTATCCTCAGTCTCAACTCGAAAAAAAACGACCGCTCAGATCTGCTCGCCGATGCACGCCAGCATCAGGCGCTGGTAGTCGCCGCTCGTCTCGCCCTTGATGCGCCCCGCCAGGCTGCGGTTGTACTTGGCCTGGTACGCGCCCTTGACGTTGGCGAGGAAGTTCTTGTCCCAGTGGTAGCGGATGACGCGGGCGACGAGCAGGTGGTCCTTTGTCCCGAAGCCGGCCATGGAGTCCTCGAGCAGGGTGGCGGCGTGCATGTACTTGTCGACGGCGTGGCGGAGCTGGAACAGCAGGGCGTCCTCCATGTGGCCCGAGAACTCCTTTCGAATGTTAGCAAGCGTTTCATTCACTCGATTATCATGAGAAGAACAGAGGGGGACCTACGCTTTTGATGACGTTCTCCAGCTTCTTCCTAAACTTCTGCTCGTAGGCCTGGTTGATGGCGCGGATCTGGTCGTCGTTGCGCGTGCTGAAGATGCTGCACACCAGCATCTCGTCCGTCCCGAGCTTGCCCTCGGTGGCCTTGTAGATGTCCATGACGTCCGAGTCGACCTGCTGCGGCACCACGGGCGCCGAGTCCTCGGCCCTGTTGGCGCCCAGCACGATCAGGAAGTGCCGCTCCGTCTTCATGCTCAGGTCGCCCTTGACGTCGTCCTCGAGCCGGCGGCGGAAGGTCGCCTGGTACGCGCTCTTGATGGCCTGCATGTCGGCGTTGGACCGGCCGAGCAGCACGTCGTTGAGCACGCTCTCCTTGGTGCCGAGCCCGTCCATGGCCTCGAATAGGTTGTAGATGTCCGACCGCAGGGGCCCCCGCGCGACGGACACCATGCCCTTGCCGAACCAGCTGCTCGTCTCCTTCTTGATGTCCTGCTCGAGGTCGCGCCTGTGGTTCCGGTTGAAGGCGGCCTTGATGGCCTCGATCTGCAGCGGGTCCTTGGTCGCGAGGCAGCGGATCAGGGCCTTCTCGTCGGTGCCGAAGCCCTTCATGGCGGCGCGCGCGGCGTTGGCGTCGGGGGTGCCGTCCCACTGGATCAGCTGCGGCGCGCCGTAGCCTATTGACGCGGGCGTCGGGGGTCCGTAGTGCTGGGGCGGAGGGGCGCCGTACTGCTGGCTCGGCGGCGGGCCGGGGGGCGCTCCGTACCCGCCGGGCGCCGGGGAGTGGCCGTAGGGCGAGGGAGGGATCGGGGGAGGCGCGCCGTAACCGCCGGGCGGGGGGTACTGGCCCGGGGGCGGGCCCTGCGGAGGCGGGTAGTGGCCTCCCTGAGGAGGGTACTGGCCCGGAGGCGGTTGCTGGTAGTAGCCGCCCTGCTGCTGCGGCGGGGGATGCTGGCCGGGTGGAGGATATTGGCCTCCTTGGGGAGGGTAAGGCGAGCCGCCGTAGCCGCCTTGGGGAGGGTACTGGCCGTAGCCCTGGCCATGCGGCTCTGTGTGGTGTCCGTCAGCTTGGGATGCCCATAGGTAGCTGCAGCATCTGCAGGAGGGGGGGGGATGCGACTTACGTGCGCCGTAGCCGTGCTGGCCTGGATACGACATTGGGATAATGCGACGCGCAGAGTCTGTCAAAAGTGGTGATGTCGGTTCAATCGGAAGCTTCAGTTCTTTCGGGTGGTTGCGTCAGAGACGACGGGCGGGGTAGCTGGCGACGACTGCGGGGCAGTAAGCAGGTCGGTCGAGTTCAGTGGTGAATAGGTAGGTAGGTAGGTAGCGAGGAGAGTCGGGAAACACGGCTCGACGACAAGTCTTGGGCAGACTCGGCAGGTATTTATTCCAACATGTTCCTCTGACGGTGGCTTCGGGAAGGATTGGACGGCGAACGGTCTCGGCGTGGCTGTGGGCGAGGAGATTGCGCGTTGGGATACCCTTTCTGAATGGGCGACTTCTATGTTGGTCGTCGCATCCACGTCCACTAGCTCACCAGTCCGGGCTGGGGGGGGGCAAGCTCCGAGGCTCCAATGATTTACTGCATCTCGAAGCGACATGGGCACAAACAGCATGGAAGATGCCCCCAACTGTATTGGCGTTAAGCTTGGAGGTATCCGTCAGCCCGGCTTCATTGGTGGTAAGGCGGTGGCTTAGTAGGCACGAGCACTGCGGAAAGCGGACATGACCTAAAAAAAATGCCCAGCTGCAGCGCAGTGAAGACTAAGAGGACCCAACGTCATCGCATCGACCTCACTGGGGCCAAGCTCTCGGCACCGTGGTCCGCTCCACAGAAACCGACGAGGAACCACCTCACGGGGCACTCATGTTTCGACTGCACGAGCCACCAAAACATCATGCGCCACACCTACTGCGTAAGAGTAACGAGGCACAGCTGGGTGTGTTTGCGTACGTCTAGTGTTCCACTTACTAGTATCCACGAGAAGGGGCAGTGGATTATAATAAGCTGAATTCGCAACGGCAACTCCGAGGAGGCGAGAGTCATTCTTGCAGTTTAATGGTACAGAGTCTGTCACCATGAACGAGTCCCTGATCGACAGCAGGCGATGCGATGCACGCACACAAGCTTGGGCCAGCTGCACTGCACTGCAAGCGTTGTGTGCAGCTCCAAGGGCCCCGCTACGTCCCAGGGACACCACGTGACGCTCCGTGGCGGAACACAGCCCGCCGTCCTCCGCCACGGAAAGAGTACGCACCTGGACGCGTTCCCGAACTAAGGGCCCGATCGGCTCAACTGATTCGGACGTTCTAAATCACAGTAGTAAAGTAAAAAGTGACCTAAGGCCCTGGTCTCTCATAAGTTAGTAAAAGGGTCTAATTATCAATATACCTTATAAAGGGGGGCAAAAGGGACTATACTCTTTTTAAATAACTATAAATTACCCTATTAACCACCCTTAAATTAAAAACATTAATACTTACTAAAATTTTAGTAATACAAAGTGTTTTTTTATAATATACAACTATAAATAATTAGCTATTAGCCACTTAAGGGCCCTTAAACCTATTTAATAAATTTAAAATTATTTTAAAGCCCCTTACTAAAAATAATAAATATTCTAAGCTTTTAGTTATAAATAATAATAATACTATATTTAAGTTTAATAATAATAACACAAAAAGTAGTAAATTACAGCTACTAGTATCTTAACTACTAACTACTAGGGTTTTTAATATACAACTAATAATATTAAAAGTAAAATCTATTATATAAACTTAATCGTCCCTTAAGTACCTCTTTTAACATTACCTTGTTCTAAAGTAAACTAAATAACTCTTTAGAATAAATAATAAAATAACTACTATTTCTAAGGCCCTTAAAGAAATCCTACTTAAAATATTAACTAAATACTTTAACTAACTATAAATACTAAAGAACCTTTATAATAAGTATAAAAAGTATTATATAGTATACTAAAAAGTTTTATAGTTATTTAAAAAGTTAAGTACAGAGTATAATAATAAAAATAGTATTATTATAGTATTAAAAAAAACGTAAAAAGAGTTTAAAAAAAATACTTTATAATATAATATTAGTCTATTAAAAAGAACTAAAAATAAAAGTAAAAAGAGACAAAAGGCAGAATTGAACCTACAGCCTCTAGGTCTAATAAACTAGACTCTAAACTGCTAGGTCAACTACCAATAGTGGAATAAACCACTCTAAATGTCTCTTATCAACCCCTCTAGGGTGCTCGTGGCCAACCGCAACCCTCGTGGCCAGCAGCGCCCGTGGCCAACTACAGTAAATGCGGCCAACCACACGCAGGGCCTAGAGCCACTTAGCTAAACTATACGTAACGTACTAAACCCTAAAAGGACTAGTGCCTTAGAAGCTAGGCCTAAAGGGCAAGGCACTAGGCCTATAAAAGGCAGGGCTCCCCCTAGCCTATAGGGGTCGAACTTCTACTTTTCTTGTAATTAAAATTTGTACAAGCAAAACACTAATACAATACTATTACTACTATAATAATACTTTTATCTCTTTTATTTATATATTATACACCAAACCTATTCCTTTACCAACTCTATTAAGCCCGATATTACTATAGAAGTATTTAGTAATCTTAATACTAACCTTAATACCCTTATACCTATACTTATAAGTTATAAGCCCAGCTCATTAACTAACCCAACCTTCCTAACTAATTATAAAAGTCTATTTAGACCCACTTATTCGATAACTAACTTTATTTCAACTATAAGAGACCAAAAACTATAACTAATACTTATTAGTCTATTAAAAAGAACTAAAAATAAAAGTAAAAAGAGACAAAAGGCAGAATTGAACCTACAGCCTCACAGCTCTAATAGTGGAACTCTAAGCTGCTAGGTCAACTACCAATAGTGGAATAAACCACTCTAAATGTCTCTTATTAACTCCTCTAGGATGCTCGTGGCCAACCACAACCCTCGTGGCCGACCACAGCGCCCGTGGCCAACACGCAGTAAATGCGGCCAACCGCGCAGGGCCTAGAGCCACTTAGCTAAACTGTACGTAACGTACTAAACCCTAAAAGGACTAGTGCCTTAGAAGCTAGGCCTAAAGGGCAAGGCACTAGGCCTATAAAAGGCAGGGCTCCCCCTAGCCTATAGGGGTCTAGACTTCTACTTTCTTAGCAAGTAAGTAATACAGTAAAACACTAATACAATACTATTACTACTATAATAATACTTTTATCTCTTTTATTTATATATTATACACTAAACTTATTCCTTTACCAACTCTATTAAGCCCGATATTACTATAGAAGTATTTAGTAATCTTAATACTAACCTTAATACCCTTATACCTATACTTATAAGTTATAAGCCCAGCTTATCAACCAACCCAACCTTCCCGACTAATCACAAGAGTCTATTTAGACCCACTTATTCGATAACCAACCTTATTTCGACTACGAGAGACCAAAAACTACAACCAACACTCGTAAATTACCCGCGATTCGAGTCCCTAAGCGACCAAGAAACCTGGTTTTTAGAAAATCCTTAAATTATGTAACCTTCCTTAATAAATCCTTAATAAATCCTTGTATACGCCTACTATAGTGAACGAATTTTTAAACGATATTCGATTAATACGACCTATACGGAAATCGAGATTATAGCAGCTCTTACTGTCTGGCTTAGCCAATAAAAGCTACTACGAGTCGATATTAATAACCCTAAAGTTATAGACTTTAAGTCTATTAGCTATAATAAACTAACTAAGATAGTTAAAAAAGATATAGTAGAACTTTATAGTCTTAACTATCTATTTGAACTACCTAGTTGGCTATATAATAAGTGGTTTACTCCTATTATCTCAAAGAAACAACCCTTGGGTTTTTAGGAGTCTACTTGGTCTTAGTTATTTAAATAAAAAAGACTTTAAACTTATAAAACATAGATAAAATCACTATTCCAAAGCTAAAAGAACAATTAAATTATTAAGTATAGTCTCTAAGATTCCATGCAGTACTAGCTAGTAAAGATTTAGTAATAGATCTTACTAAACCACTAGATAATAAGAATAAAGATCTAAATAATAAAATATTGGGTTATATAAGACTTTTTTGCGAAGATGGCCCTTTAAGAGTTATAAAAGACTCTAAAATAGCTCTAAAAGCTTAAAAAAGCTTAGAAGAGCTATATTAACTAAAAGGATTTACAAACGAGTTTCTTACTTATAAAGAGTTTTTTAATACTATTCTTAAAGACTTTGATACTCTTAAAAAATACCTTAATAAAGTTAAAAAGCTTATAGATAATCTAGCTCTAAACGACCTAGCTTTGCCTAAACAGGTAATTATAACTTAGGTTTTAAACAGTTTAAACAACTCTTACAAGGGGTTTATAACTAATATAACCCAATCTTTGAGAAAAGACTTAAAAGCCTATACTATTGAGTCTTTATTTACTAATTTATTAAATAAATCTAAGAGAAAGAGTAATAATAACTCTATATAATTCTCTAAGTCTTAAATTAAGTTTAAAAAGACTACTAAACCCTGGAAACAAACTAAGGGTTAATACTATAACTACTATAAGAAAACCGGCTATACAGAGAATATTTATAGATTTTTACATTCTAATAAAGCTTCTGATTGGTTTAAAAGAATATCAAAAAACAACCCTTCTACAAACGATAAAGAAGAAAGAAAAGTTAAAAAACAGAATAAAAGAAAATAATAAGTTAATATAGTTGTTAATAACGATTCTGACTCTTCTAATTCGTTAGAAGAAGTTATAGTTACTTTAGACTTAATAAATATTAACTTAGTAACTAAAGAGGACTTAGATTCTGATATGGAATTTGAAAATATAAGAATTACCTCTAAAACCCCTATTAATATAGATTTTAAAACTAATAACCTATTACTAGGTGACTTAATAAAACAGTTAAATAAGGAACTTTTAGATTCTTCTACTTATAAAGAAAAACAACTATTTTATTTAGACTCAGCTACAACAATCTATATAACTAATAACCTATTTCTACTTAATAATATTAAAACTATTAAAACAAAGGTTAATTGGGGTAAAGTAAACCGTCTTTTTGCTTATAAAAAGGGTAATTTAACTACTATAATAAATAATACTCTTTATATTATAAAAGATATTTATTATATACCTAAATTAAGTATTAATCTTTTAAGTTAAGCTAAACTTACTGAAATAGGTATAGTTTTAATCTACTATAATAAGTTTATACTATATAATATAATTAAAGACGAAGTCCTTTTAGTAGAAATAAAAAGAAATAACCTCTACTTCTTTAACCTTAATATAAACAAGGAAGTAATTAATATAATAAAAGATACTATAAAAGAGTCCCAAAGTCAGGATTAAACCCTAGACCCTAACATTAATATAATAAAGCTATAGCATAACCAATTAGGCTATATAAACTAGTAATCTTTACTTACTATTCTGGATCAAACTAAAATTACGTATAAGAGGGCTACCGTAAAGGTATTTTATAAACTACCCTACAAGGCCTATTTAAAAGGAAAATTTACTAATACTATAAATAAGAAGTTTAGTAATTACATAAAAAACTACCCTTACTTATACAAAATTGCATTAGACTTATATAGGCTAATTATACTTAAAATATATAATAATTATAAATAGTTTATACTATTTATAAATAAAAAGACCCGTTTTATATAGAGTAAATTATTAAAAATAAAGGAATCTAAAGAGGTTTTTACTGCTTTTAAGGAATTTAAATCCTTAGTTGAAAATAATAAAAATAAGTATAAAATTAATTAATTTGATATAAATAGTGGTAAAGAGTTTAATAATAAAAGAATAAAAACTATATATATAAAGAATAGTATAACTTATAATATAAAACCACCTTATACGTATAAGCCTAATGGTATTATTAAAAGAATAATATGTAATATAATAAATAAAGTAAGGGCTATGCTAATAAACGCTAATATTAACTTTAAACTATGGGGAGAAGCTCTTTTAGTAGCTATATATCTATATAATAAAACCCCACATAAGTCAATAGCTTATAAAACACCATATAAAGCTAAAAATAATATAAAACCCTCTTTAGATTATATAAAAGTCTAGGAGAGTATTTGTTACTATAAAAATAAAGACCCTAATATTAAAAAGCTTAATAATAGAGCTAAAAAGGGTATAATTCTTAACTATGGTAATAATGCTTATAGAATATGGGATTTAAAAGAAAATAAAGCTCTTTAGTCTAGAGACGTTAAAGTATTTAAGAATATCTTTATAAAAGATACTAATAATAATAATCAAGAACTATCTATACTAAATAAAATAAATTATCCATAATTTAGTATAATTAAAAGTAGAAAAGAATTTTAAAGTGATAGTTTCTTTAAGATAGACTTAGATTATAATAATATTAATAAAACTAATAATAATAATAATAATAATAATAACTCTAAATTAACTATAGAAATCCCCTATATAAATAAAGAGATCCGGAAAAGCTATAAATAGGTTAAAAATCAAGAATGTGCACTATTTACAATAAAAGACTGCCCATCTCTAAATATAATATCCGCTATTAATAGCTTAAAGGATAAAATCTCTTATATACTAAGTATTAATAACTTAGATAAACCTACTATATATAAATAAGTTTTAGAATCTAACGATTTACAAAACTAGATCCAAGCTATGTACAAGGAATTAAATATATTAACTAAATTAAATACTTAGAGTATTATTAAAAAACCACAATTTATTAAACCTCTTAGAGGTAGATAGGTTTATAAAAAAAAGGCTAATAATAATATTAATACTAAAGCTAAAAAACTTAATAAATATAAGGCTCGTTAGGTAGTACAGGGTTATAATCAACATATAGGTATTGATTACCTAGAAACCTTTAGTACTACCTATAGGCCTGAATCCTATAGGCTATTATTCTTAATAACTATATAAAATAATTAGGATATTAAACAATATAACGTTACTAGTGCGTTTATATACGCCGATATTGATAAAGAGATATACATCCAATTACCTACTGGTTTTTCTAATAATAATAATAATAAATTAGTCTTTAATAAAAATTATAAAGATTCTAATAAAGAATTAGTCTATAAACTAAATAAAGCCTTATATAGCTTAAAACAAAGTCCTAGACTGTGGTATAAGTATTTAAAAGATATACTTAAAAAGGAAGGCTTTAATATAACGCCTTATAATAAGGCTGTTTTTATACTTAATAAAAAAGGAGTTAAAGTTATTATAGCTTATTATATGGATAACTTTTTAGTTATTACTCCTAACCCTAAAATTACTAATAGTATAATTAATAATATCTTTAAAGAGATTAATATAAAACTACTAGGGGTGTTTGAAACCTTTTTAGGTATTAAAGTAGATATAAATAGGGAAAATAAAACTCTATTTCTATATTAAACTAAATATACTAAAAAACTACTAGTTAAATATAATAAAACCCACTTATATAGGCATTTAACGCTTATAAATAATAATATAAAATTAGTGGAAAATATAGGTTAAGCTACTAAAGAAGAAATAAAATAATTTTAATAAAAGATAGGCTTTTTAATATATTCTGCTTTAAAAACTAGGCTAGATATAGCTTTTATAGTTATGTTATTAGCTTGTTATATGAGTAATTTTTTTAAAGAGTATTTTATTACTTTAGATTAGTTATAGGGATATTTAAATAAATTCCTTAACTTAGGGATTTTATACGACTGCTCTGTTAAATTTGAAATAATAGGATTTTTAGACTTTAATTGGGCTGGAGATCTTAATGATAGAAAATTTACTATTGGTTATTTATTTTGCCTAGGATTTTATAATATAATTAGTTGGAATACTATGAAATAAAAAATAGTAGCTTTATTTACTTGTGAAGCTGAATATATGGCTTTTACTGAAGTTATTAAAGAAGCTATATATTTATATAACTTTTATAATTATATATTTGAATCTTTAGACTTTAAAAGTTTAGATAAACCTAAGATTTTTATAGATAATGAAGTAGCTTAAAAACTAGCTGAAAATCCTGAATTTTATAAAAAGGTTAAGTATATTGATATTAAATATTACTTTATAAGAAATGTAATAATTGATAATAAAGCTTTACTATTTTATGTATTTACTAAAGATAATTTGGTTGATGTTTTAATTAAGTTTGTGGGTAAAATAATATTTAATAATTATATAACTACTTTAAGTATAGTAGACTATAAAGGTTTTTTATTTTTTTTTAAAAATGAAACTAAAATAAAAAAGAATATAAATTTATTAAAGGATAAGTTAAAAATAAATAATTTATTATATTAAAAAGAGAAGGTTTTCTTTGTTAATATATATTTTCTTTTATTTTTACTTTAAATATTTTTATTTAAAAAGAAAGGTTTTTATAGAGTTTTTATATAGAAGTTTTTAATACTAAAGAAGTTTTTTAATATACTTTAAGAACGCTAAGATCTGTAATAAAATTAAATTAATATATATTTTAAGGGGGGATATTAGTTTATTAAAAAGAACTAAAAATAAAAGTAAAAAGAGATAAAAGGTAGAATTGAACTTATAGCCTTTAGTTTTAATAAGCTAGACTCTAAACTGCTAGGTTAACTACTAATAGTGGAATAAACTACTCTAAATGTCTTTTATTAACTCCTTTAGGGTGCTTGTGGCTAACTACAACCCTTGTGGCTGACTATAGTGCCCGTGGTTAACTATAGTAAATGCGGTTAATTACATACAGGGTCTAGAGCTACTTAGCTAAACTGTATGTAATGTACTAAACTCTAAAAGGACTAGTGCTTTAGAAGCTAGGCCTAAAGGGTAAGGTACTAGGTCTATAAAAGGCAGGGCTCCCCCTAGTTTACAGGGGTCTAGACTTTTACTTTTTTAGTAAGTAAGTAATACAATAAAATACTAATATAATACTATTACTACTATAATAATACTTTTATTTTTTTTATTTGTATATTATGTACTAAACTTATTCTTTTACCAACTCTATTAAGCCCGATATTACTATAGAAGTATTCGGTAATCTTAATACCGACCTTAATACCCTTATACTTGTGCTTATAATACTTATAAATTACTCGTAATTTAAATCCCTAAGTAACTAAGAAACTTGGTTTTTAGAAAATCTTTAAATTATTTAACTTTCTTTAATAAATCCTTAATAAATCCTTGTATATACTTACTATAGTAAACGAATTTTTAAATAATATTTAATTAATATAACTTATATAAAAATTGAGATTATAGTAGCTTTTACTATTTAACTTAATTAATAAAAGCTACTATAAGTTAATATTAATAACTCTAAAGTTATAGACTTTAAGTTTATTAGTTATAATAAACTAATTAAAATAGTTAAAAAAGATATAATAGGACTTTATAGTTTTAACTATTTATTTAAACTACTTAGTTGGTTATATAATAAGTAGTTTATTCCTATTATTTTAAAGAAATAACCTTTAGATTTTTAGGAGTCTACTTAGTTTTAGTTATTTAAATAAAAAAGACTTTAAACTTATAAAATATAAATAAAATTACTATTCTAAAGTTAAAAGGATAATTAAATTATTAAGTATAGTTTTTAAGATTCTATGTAGTACTAGTTAGTAAAAATTTAGTAATAAATTTTACTAAACTACTAGATAATGAGAATAAAGATTTAAATAATAAAATATTAGGTTATATAAGACTTCTTTATAAAGATAGCCCTTTAAGAGTTATAAAAGACTTTAAAATAGCTTTAAAAGCTTAGAAAAGTTTAGAAGAGCTATATTAACTAAAAGGATTTATAAATGAGTTTTTTACTTATAAAGAGTTTTTTAATACTACTTTTAAAGACTTTAATACTTTTAAAGAATACTTTAATAAAGTTAAAGAGTTTATAGATAATCTGGCTTTAAACAACCTAGCTTTATTTAAATAGATAATTATAGCTTAAGTTTTAAATAGTTTAAACAACTCTTATAAGGGGTTTATAACTAATATAACTTAATCTTTAAGAAAAGACTTAAAAGCCTATACTATTAAGTTTTTATTTGTTAATTTATTAAATAAATTTAAGAGAAAGAGTAATAATAACTCTATATAATTCTTTAAGTTTTAAATTAAGTTTAAAAAGACTACTAAACTCTGGAAATAAACTAAGGGTTAATACTGTAACTACTATAAAAAAACTAGCTATATAGAGAATATTTATAGATTTTTATATCCTAATAAAGCTCTTAATTAGTTTAAAAGAATATTAAAAAATAATTCTTTTATAAATAATAAAGAAGAAAGAAGAGTTAAAAAATAGAATAAAAGAAAATAATAAGTTAATATAGTTATTAATAATAATTCTAACTCTTTTAATTTATTAAAAAAAGTTATAGTTACTTTAGACTTAATAAATATTAATTTAGTAACTAAAAAGGACTTAGATTTTAATATAGAATTTAAAAATATAAGAATTACCTTTAAAACCCCTATTAATATAGATTTTAAAACTAATAACCTATTACTAGGTGACTTAATAAAATAGTTAAATAAGGAACTTTTAGATTCTTTTATTTATAAAGGAAAATAACTGTTTTGTTTGGACTTAGCTATAATAATCTATATAACTAATAACTTATTTTTACTTAATAATATTAAAACTATTAAAATAAAGGTTAATTAGGGTAAAGTAAACTGTTTTTTTGTTTATAAAAAGGGTAATTTAATTACTATAATAAATAATACTTTTTATATTATAAAAAATATTTATTATATACTTAAACTAGGTATTAATTTTTTAAATTAAACTAAACTTACTAAAATAGGTATAGCTTTAATCTACTATAATAAGTTTATACTATATAATATAATTAAAAATAAAGTCCTTTTAGTAGGAATAAAGAGGAATAACTTTTACTTCTTTAATTTTAATATAAACGAGGAAGTAATTAATATAATAAAAGATACTATAAAAGAGTTCTAAAGTTAGGATTAAACCCTAGACCCTAATATTAATATAATAAAGCTATGGTATAACTAATTAAGTTATATAAACTAGTAATTTTTATTTACTATTCTAGATTAAATTAAAATTACGTATAAAAGGGCTACTATAGAGGTATTTTATAAACTACTTTATAAGGCCTATTTAAAAGGAAAATTTATTAATACTATAAATAAGAAGTTTAGTAATTATATAAAAAACTACTCTTATTTATATAAAATTGCATTAGACTTATGTGGGCTAATTATACTTAAAACATATAATAATTATAAATAGTTTATACTATTTATAGATAAAAAGACTTGTTTTATATGGGGTAAATTATTAAAAATAAAGGAATCTAAAGAGGTTTTTACTACTTTTAAAGAGTTTAAATCCTTAGTTGAAAATAATGAAAATAAGTATAAAATTAATTAATTTGATATAGATGGTGGTAAGGAGTTTAATAATAAAAGAATAAAAACTATATATATAAAGAATAATATAACTTATAATATAAAACTACTTTATATGTATGAGTTTAATGGTATTATTGAAAGAATAATATGTAATATAATAAATAAAGTAAGGACTATGTTAATAAATACTAATATTGACTTTAAACTATAGGGAGAAGCTTTTTTAGTAGTTATATATTTATATAATAGAACCCTATATAAGTTAATAGTTTATAAAATACTATATAAAGCTAAAAATAATATAAAACCCTTTTTAAATTATATAAGGGTTTAGGGGAGTATTTATTATTATAAAAATAAAAACTCTAATATTAAAAAGCTTGATAATAGAGCTAAAAAGGGTATAATTCTTAACTATAGTAATAATGCCTATAGAATATAGGATTTAAAAGAAAATAAAGCTTTTTAGTTTAGAAACGTTAAAGTATTTGAGAATATTTTTATAAAAGATATTAATAATAATAATTAAGAACTATTTATACTAAATAAAATAAATTATTTATAATTTAGTATAACTAAAAGTAGAAAAGAATTTTAAAGTGATAGTTTTTTTGAGATAAATTTGAATTATAATAATATTAATAAAATTAATAATAATAATAATAATAATAATAACTTTAAATTAATTATAAAAATTCCTTATATAGATAAAGAGATCCGGGAAAGCTATAGATGGGTTGAAAATTAAGAATATATACTATTTATAATAAAAGACTACCTATTTCTAAATATAATATTCACTATTAATAGTTTAAAGGATAAAATCTCTTATATACTAAGTATTAATAACTTAAATAAACCTACTATATATAAATAAGTTTTAGAATTTAATAATTTATAAAACTAGATTTAAGCTATATATAAGGAATTAAATATATTAATTAAATTAAATATTTAAAGTATTATTAAAAAACTATAATTTATTAAACTTTTTAAAGGTAGATAGGTTTATAGAAAAAAGGCTAATAATAATATTAATACTAAAGCTGAAAAACCTAATAAATATAAGGTTTATTAAGTAGTATAGGGTTATAATTAATATATAGGTATTGATTACTTAGAAACCTTTAGTACTACTTATAGGCCTAAATCCTATAGGCTATTATTTTTAATAGTTATATAAAATAATTAGGATATTAAATAATATAACGTTACTAGTGTGTTTATATATGCCGATATTAATAAAGAGAGATATATTGCCTAATAATTAATATTGTTTTTTTAATAATAATAATAATAAATTAGTTTTTAATAAAGATTATAAAGATTTTAATAAAGGATTAGTCTGTAAATTAAATAAAGCTTTATACAGCTTAAAATAAAGTCCTAAACTGTAGTATAAGTATTTAAAAGATATACTTAAAAAGGAAGGTTTTAATATAACAGCCTTATAATATACTAAGTTTCTACTTAATAAAAAAGGAGTTTAAGCTATTATATTTATTATGTGATGACTTTACATACTCTTAACCCTAAAATTACTAATAGTATAATTAATAATATTTTTAAAAATTAATATAAAACTACTAGTACTTAAAACCTTTTAAGTATTAGCAGATAATACATAAATAGGAAAGTAAATCTCATTTATTAAACTAAAATATACTAAAACTACTAGTTAAATATAATAAAACCTACTTATATAAGTATTTAATACTTACAACAATAATATAAAATTTTATAGAAAATATAGATTAAGCTATTAAAGAAGAAATAAAATAATTTTAATAAAAGATAGGCTCTTTAATATATTCTACTTTAAAAACTAGGCTAGATATAGCTTTTATAGTTATATTATTAGCTTATTATATAAGTAATTTTTTTAAAGAGTATTTTATTACTCTAAATTAGTTATAAGGATATTTAAATAAATTCCCTAACCTAGGGATTTTATATAACTACTTTATTAAATTTAAAATAATAGGATTTTTAGACTTTAATTAAGCTAGAGATTTTAATAATAGAAAATCTACTACTGGCTATTTATTTTGCTTAGGATTTTATAATATAATTAGTTGGAATACTATAAAATAAAAAATAGTAGCTTTATTTATTTATAAAACTAAGTATATAGCTTTTACTAAAGTTATTAAAGAAGCTATATATTTATATAATTTTTATAATTATATATTTAAATTTTTAGACCTTAAAAGTTTAGATAAACTTAAGATTTTTATAGATAATGAAGTAGCTTAAAAACTAGTTGAAAATCCTGAATTTTATAAAAAGGTTAAGTATATTGATATTAAATATTACTTTATAAAAAATATAATAATTAATAATAAAGCTTTACTATTCTATGTATTTATTAAAGATAATTTGGCTAATATTTTAATTAAATGTAAAAAGAAATAATATTTAATAATTATATAACTACTTTAAGTATAGTAGATTATAGCGTTTTATTTTCTTTAAAAATAAACTAAAATAAAAAGAATATAAAATCTACAAGGATAAGTTAAAAATAAATAACTTATTATATTAAAAAGAGAAGGTTTTCTTTATTAATATATATTTTTCTTTATTTTACTTTAAATATTTTTACTTAAAAAGAAAAGGTTTTTATAGAGTTTTTATATAGAAGTTTTTTATAATGAAGAAGTCTTTTAATATACCTTAAGAACGCTAAGATCTGTAATAAAATTAAACACACACATATAT
The DNA here is from genome assembly GCA_030770045.1 of Colletotrichum brevisporum. Classification (NCBI taxonomy): domain Eukaryota; kingdom Fungi; phylum Ascomycota; class Sordariomycetes; order Glomerellales; family Glomerellaceae; genus Colletotrichum; species Colletotrichum brevisporum. Next base: position 6,862,363 of record JAUGSI010000001.1, on the reverse strand, counting down.
ATCTTAAGGTGATATTAGTCTATTAAAAAGAACTAAAAACAAAAGTAAAAAGAGATAAAAGGCAGAATTGAACCTATAGCCTCTCTAGCTTTAATAAGCTAGACTCTAAACTGTATTAGTCAACTACTTAATAGTGGAATAAACCACTTAAACGTTCCTTATCAACCCCTCTAGGGTGCTCGTGGCTAACTTGAACCCCGGTGGCCGACCATAGTGCCTGCGGCTAACTACAGTAAATGCGGCTAACTATACATGAGGGCCTAGAGCTACTTAGCTAACTATACGTAACGTACTAAAACCCTAAAAGGACTAGTGCCTTAGAAGCTAGGCCTAAAAGGGTAAAGGTACTAGGTCTATAAAATAGCCCCCCAGCTCTAGTCTAGACTTTTACTTTCTTAGTAAAGGGAAGTAAGTAATATATAAGTAAAACACTAATATAACACTATTACTACTATAATAATACTTATCTCTTTTATTTATATATTATGCACCTATACTAACTCTTATTAAGCCCGATATTACATAGAAGTATTTGCAATCTTGATACTAACTTTAATACTTATACTTGTGCTATATATAATATATTTAAAATACTAACTTTATAGCCCTCCTAAGTGGGGAACTATAAAAATATAAAACTTTAGCTATTAGTATAAGTAATAAAGAAGGATTTTATAGAAGTAAAAGACTTATTATAATAAAAGGGGGGGCAAAAGAATACTACTATAGATTTATAGTTATTTAATATAAGAGTAGTATTATAAGGTAATATAAAAAAGTAATAAAAAGAGTAACTTAACCCTAATAAAAACCTATTATCCTCTATACCTATAAATAACCTTATAAAAAATTAACCTTAACTAGTAAGGGTCTAGTGGAGAAAAAAGTCTATATATATATTAAAAATACTAAAAATATTTAACTAATTTAATAATAAAATAGTAAAAGTAATCTCTCTAGCTTTTTAATTAAAAAAAGTAATAATAAAAAATATAAAAAAAAAAGTAATTACCTTTTATATAGAAATATTTAGTAAGAAAATAGATACTTAATAGCTTATTAATATTAGTAAATTTTTTACTAATTACCCAGAGCGTATTTAAATATTCTTAATCTTTTTAAAAAAAGTAAAAAAGGAGTTTTTAAAGTAATATAAACTATAAAAAAAAAGAGTTAATATTAATCTATTTAATAAAATTAATAAAGTTAATAAAATTAAAAAAGTTAAAGTTAAAAGAGATAAAAATAGTAGTAATATAGAGGAATAAAAGGAGCCTTTTTAGCTATAGAAAATATAAATAGTAAATTAACCTTGTAACTACTTTAACTAATAAAACGTATTAGATTTTTTATAAATAAACTAAAAAGTAAATATTTTTTTAATAAAAGCTTTTTATTATCCTAATAAAAAAAAAAGGTAGGCCTTATTATAATTTTTTTAATAAAGCTACTAATAGTTAGCTATAATAGCTTAAATATTTTAAAGTATAATAATAGCTGTTTTTTAATTTTTACTCCCTTAATATTAACCCTTTCTTTTTACCTCCTTTTTTACCTATCCTCTATAATAACTAGTATTATTAATTTTGCTCCTCTTTTACTTCTCTATATAGGCCTTTTATTAATCCTACTCCTAAATAACTAATTAATACTATAATTTATTACTAACTTTATCTCTAATAACCTTATTAGTATACTACTAAGTAAAGTCTATAATAAACTCTTCCTTTACTATTAGCTTTTTCTATACTTTTCTTTAAGTCTAAATAAAGTTATATAGCTCTATAAGGGTATATACTAGCTTTATTTATATTTAAAAGTTATACTCTAGTAGTACCCCCTTTAGAATTAAAAAGGATCTCTTTAGTATACTAAAAACCTTTTTAATAATATACTAATACTTTATATAATATAAGTTATATAACTTTTTTTTATTTTTTAACTTTTTAGAGTCTTCTTTAGTAAAATCTTTAAAGTAGTACTTTTTATTAATAAAAAAAATAATAATACCTTAGTACTTACTACTAAACTCTATATTAGTAAAATAGAATCTTCTATTTAATACTAAAAAAGACTTAGTTAATACTTAGTATAGTAGACTTATATTATTAAGTAACCCCTTACTACTAGTAAGTATATATAAAATTAAATAATTAAAGTAAACCGCTATAAGGACGTTCTATAATATTTACCCTTTATAATTAAAAAACCTTTATTAGTCTACTTTAAGTAAAAAAGCTAGTATATATATTCCGTTTATTACTCTAATATAGCTATTAAACTAACTACCTACGGGGTCTAGCTTTATCTCTACTATAACGTAGTTTTATTTAAACTACTTAATAAAGTACCTATATAAGATATATATACCTTTAAAAATATTGTAAAAAATATTAAATATAGTACTTTAAACTATATTAAACTATACTACAGTATTTTACTATACTACTAAATACTCTGTAATATATAAAAATATTATTACTTTCTACTCTATAGTTTAGTACTATATATCCCTTAGGACACTATAGGTTTAAAGCTATATATATAAAGTACTAAACTTAACTTTTATTAACTAAAAAAGGCTATAAAAGATTTCCTCTAGAATAGTAAGGATTATATAGGCCTTTTTTACTATTATTAAAAGGCCCCTATAAATTAATCTTATAGGTCTAAATTAAAGTAATATCTTTTAATTAATCTATAGCTATTTAAAGTATTTAAAATTAATCTTAATACTAATAGTTATAGTAATAATAGTATAAATCGTTAAAATTACTACTATAGTAAGCGACTATATCTCTACCTTACTATTAAGGGCATTATTATTATTAATATTACTAGCTATATTACTAAGAGGAAAAAGGTTACTATAGAGATCTATTACCCTGGTATACGTGTTTTTTTTAAGTAAATATACTACTATATCCTTAAAAATTAAGAATTTACTTCTATAATAAAAATTTATAAACTATCCCTCTTTTTAATTAATTACACAAGTATTCAGGCCCTAGTCTAAAAAGATACATTACTTAAGTAGGTTATTTTATGTATAACTAAAGTTACGGGGCTGTTATGATTTATATAAAAAAAATTCCTACCCAAAAAGGCATAGTGTCACTAAAAAATCAAAAAATGCTGATTTCCGACTCTACCACAGTGATTCAGAACGTCTAAATCAGACGAGCCGATCGGGCCCTAAGCCCGGCGGCTGCTTACATAACACGATTATCATGTCATAATGGCCGAGGTCACCATCACAGCCAGCCCAGAAACAGCAACACCATGTGCGCCTCCAGCTTCAACGCGATTGCCGTCACCTCTAACTATCAATCATGTTTCAAAAACAAAAGCCACCTCTCCCCGATGTGAGACGGCCTTTTTTCCACTCTTCCCCCGGGGCCTAGACGCTCCTCAGCTGGGTCGGCACAACGGTGAAGAATGTGGTGGCTGGGAGAAGCTTAACCTCCGGCTCTCCCATTGGCCACTGGGCCTTCCAGCGCCTCGGTAGGCTGCCCTGTGGCCCCTGTAAGCTGTGGCCCCTGAGTGCCACCCGCGCTGCCAGCACCCTAAGGACTCCACCCCCGCCAACCGGCCTGTCCCCTGATCGGATGTGCTTCCCCCCCTGGCCAACCGGCCTGCATGTCACCTCAACCCCTGGAACTGGATCGCGAACAACGCCTTGGAACCGCGTTCCCAACCACCAACATTTCCCACATCACCACCTTCACCTCTCCTGATATCCGACGAACCAGCCATCCGCGTTTGCTAGTGCATCCGCAGTAAAACCACAATGGCTCCCCCGCCCGCAGGTTTGCTTCTTCAACCCTTCCCCTTCTCCAGTTTTCTGTTACACGCTCCCGATCCCCCCTCGCCCTTCGTGAATCGGATCTGCAGCTCTTCTCCGTTATACCCACAAACGCAGTCCGTGTCTCCTGCGCTCTGCTGTCCGTTCCCGTCCTCTCCCATCTGCACCTGTCCAGCAGACAAACACCAAGCGAACCCCATCACCTCAGCACAGACGCACACTCCCGAAGAAGCAGTGCCATCACCAGCAGCAGCAGCAGTGTGCTGTCGCGCAACGCCTCGAGATGCGCCCATCTGCCCCCCTCCTCCCCATCATCCTCTCCCTCGCCACGGCCGCGAATGCCCTCCCCGTCCTCGACTTCCTGCTTCACCCCCGCGCCCCCAAGCCGACCAAGACCTACTCGGTCGTCAACGTCGAGGGAAGTCCCAGCGACCCTACCGTCGTCACCGTCACGAAGGAGCCTCCTCCGCAGGTCACGGTGACCCAGCCCGTCACCGAGGTGTCGTCTGCAGTGCTTACGACGACGACTACGACGTCCATCATCGTCGTCAACGTCGATGAGACTGAGGGCGTCATGACGGTTACCGTCACCCCGACCCAGCAGCCCGCTCCTGAGCCAACGCCGGCTGAGACGACGACGCCGCCCCCGCCGGATGCTCCCCCGGCAACATCGGAGGTAGTAGAACCGCCTGTTCCCTCGTCGGAACCGGCTCCGTCTCCGTCGCCTTCTTCGGTTCCTCCTCAATCGACAGAGGCCCCTCAATCATCTGCCCCTTCATCTGACGCTCCTCAACCTTCCTCGCCCACGTCAGACCTGCCTCAGCCCTCGACTTCATCTACGTTCACGACGTCTCTCCCAGCCCCGAGCAGCAGCGTGCCTTCGGAAGCACCCATCGAGCCCTCGACGCCTCCGGCAGCGTCCTCTTCATTCACCTCTCAGCCCCCTGCTTCGCCTTCGACATACGTCGAGCCTAGCATTCCGACACCTAGTGCCACCGAGGCACCCTCAGCACCGATCTCGACGGCCACCCCCATTGTTGAGTCTCCTGCGCCAACAGAGACTCTGGCGGTCCCGTCCTCGGTTGCCGCTACATCTGCTTACGAGGCCAACTCGACTACGCCGGAGTGGTCACCACCAGCCTCGACAGCATCTACCTGGGCCGCAAGTTCGCCCAGCAGCACGAGTATCGTTGAGCCATCCACCTTCTTACCCACTGCCACCCAGGCCTATGACACGGCCCTGCCCACCACCTGGGCCCAGGAGACCAGCACCACCCTCCCCTCAAGCTTCCTGACGAGCGTCGCCAGTTCCATCGAGCCCGTCCCGACATCCCACGACGACGGGTACTGGTCCACCAGCAAGTACCCCGAATGGAACGCCACCGCCACCGCCGGTGTCAACTGAGCTTGGATTTTTCATGTGTATAAACGAACGAGGTACGATGACGCGTAACACAGACACGGAGTAGACTTCGCGGGCTTTGCCTTGGATGATGTGGATGGAAAAGAATGACCAGTCTTCAATGACGCCACGTATAACGAGACCTGAGATATGACGAGGCTTCAGGGGGTCGCAGGTGCCGCGGAATGGATTCACAGCAGCACCGACCAAGAGCTGGAACGCGCTGATGTCGTTGGGTTTACTAATTTTTAATCATATAGACTGTAGATAGAATATGAGATATCAATACTGACTCTTTCCGTGCTCGTGCTTAACATGTAAATAGTGATGCTGAGCATTATCAACGTCTATGAGCCGAAAGAGAATGGGGTCCTTTCCGGGGTTGGACAGCTCTGACCTCTTTTGGGTGGCTTGTCTGATTGTGTCTTTGGGTAGCTCCGCGACATGAAGCTGCATCGTCCCGTTGTCGCCGCTTGCACATCACCCGCAAGCGAGATGCTCCCGACGGTAACTCATTTCAGCCCTGGGAACTCCGGAATTTGTCTCCGAGTGTCTTGGAGTCGTATCATGCTGAAGAACAGGCCGGCCACGAGTAGATCCTTAAAGACCTGGCTTCCCGCGTCTTCTAGAAGCATCGCAACCCTCTTCCCCCATCCCCCCTCTTCACACACACCCGAACGAACGGATGCCCACATCGTGCCCCCTATCTAAGCATCTCATTGACCTTCAGCTTCATGAATCACTCAAGCATTTCCCAGAAACCGCCCTTCGACCCCGACGGCCCGGGTAGCATCCACCCAAGCAACGTCCCGAAACCCCCGCCGGGCGTGGTCGCCGGCTCCCTCGCGGCCTGTCTCGGGTTCGTGATCGTCGGCTTCGGGACGTACTTCCTCCTGGCCCGGTATTGCCGCGACAGGCCTCGGAGGGGTGGCAACCCGGTGTGTCACAGGTGCACCGGGACGCCGATGCCTCTGTCGCCGCTGTCGCCGTGGGGCCGGCGGGCGCGCGCGCATGAGTGCGACCGCGGCCGCGGCAGTCCCGGTATATTCGATGGGGGGCTCCCTGGGACCGGGACGCGGACCAAGTGCTCAGCTGCGAGGGATCCCGTCTGAGGTGAGTTGCGGGGAAAGCACAGGGGAAAGGGGAGGGAGGGAAACCTCCGCTGAACCATGTGAGGATGGGTTAGACTGACAACTCAGCAGTGCAGCTTCGACAAGCCCGCGGTATCTCCGGGGATCATCTGGAAGGAACGGTCATCTTGGCAGGAGACACGCAAGAGCGCAGTCACGGGCTTGATGTCATTGTTTGAAAGATTGTCTTGTAAGCCTCGAGGAGCTTCGTGGATCCAGGGGGGGAGGCAGCGCTCCGTATAAATCCGAGATCGATGTGGGAAATCCCGACAACACACCTTGAACTTGCATAATAATAGCCCGTTTTATCTTCTCTTCATTTCATGTTTTGTTGCGTATGGGAATCTGGTTGGTGCATGAGGCAAGTGGTAGCGTTGAGGCTAAGGCGGCTAGAGATTCGGTTGTGCTCAGCAGACTCGTGGAAGTTCGCGAACCGGTTCGCGACTCAGTGAGCATGTGTTCTCCGTATCCAAGACAGAAGACACTCACCTTGTCTTGAATGGAGTTCCTCGTAGTCGGGTTCCTGCAGGATCCTGGAGCAGCCTCGTCGAATCCAGTCTGCGTGTGCCGACATCCGTGCCCTTCTACAATACCAAGGATATCGGTGTTGATCCTTTTCACCTTGGACTACACTAGTAGCTCGAGCTAACGAGCTGCAGCTTAGACGGACATGTGTACATAACTGATTACACCGATCCGGCAGGCAAGCGGGAAACGCGAGCTAGTTTCTTCCTGCATGACTCGACCAACCGGCGAACTCCAAGGTGAGCTCTGGCTCCGGCTCGGTGAGCAAGCTAGCACTGCGACCCAATGGCGAGGCTACACGTCCGACGCGCTTCCGACGCAGCTGACGTTGTACAAGCTGGGGTATCCCTAATCTCACGGGTTATCATGACTGCAGAAGAGCATGCATGCTCATGACACCGAGAGGCCGCGGAAGAAGCGAGAGAGATGCCGAGAGATCGAGATGAAGGGGGGTTACGCAAGGTCCCAAGACGACCGGCGCCTACATGTAGGCACGAGCCAGAAATGAGTGCAAGTCGGAGAGTCATTTGTTCGACCATTTCATCATCGGTGCTCGTGTCGGGTGCGTTTCGGTTGCTGCTAGTTCAAGGGATCAATACATGTATATAGGAGTTCTCGTTGAGGAGGGTTTAGTCTGCCCATCAGACAGACAAGTCGTACAAGCTCCCCCTCTGCAACCTTTTTCAGTCCTTGAAGGACTCTCACTGCAGAAGACCCGTCTCAAAGGGCGCGCAAACTCTACATCAACATCCAAAGCGGCAAAGATGTCTTCACCACCAATGCGCTGCAACCTCCTCTCGACCCTCCTCCTCCTCCTCCTATCCCTCTTCCTGTCCCAAGCCGCGGCCCGCCCCGACCCCTCCTCCCCTCCCGAGCCCTCCAACATCACCCTCGACGAGATCTCCAGCCTGCACCAGACGACGGACGCCTCCTGCGTCGGCTACGAGGGCCAGTGGAACTGCCTGTACGACACCTTCCAGCGCTGCGACGGGGGCAGGTGGACCGCCGCGCTGGCGTGCAGCTCCCAGGACGGCAGCGCCGCGAGCAAGCGGGACCACACGGAGACGCACTGCGCGCCGCTCGGGAGGACGGACCTCGTCGAGTTCGAGGGGGAGTGCAGCGCCGCCTGGGGCTTCGGGGGAGGCGGTGGCGGGTGGAGCGGCGGCGGAGGCGGCGGGAGGACGACGTGCAATGGGAACGGGTGCTACTACGGCGCCGGGGCGAACTTGACGGTTGAGAAGTGGTGGTATGTCGTTATTGTGGGTGTTCTTGCTTTGGGGTTCTTGTGAGAGACACACGGGGAGGCGAAGTTGATGATGGGGTGGGATATGCGACCGTGTCTGTTGTTGGCATTTGGACGGGCACGTTACATCGCATTAGACATTTGCCTGCCAGCCTGACGGAAGATTTCTTTCATTTGTCGGGTGCTACGAAGTCGGGGTCTTACTTTCACATCCTGATCTCTTCCTGTATTACACTCTTTGGCAGGAAATTTGCGATGGATGTATCTCTAGGTTGTGGCTACCGGCGTCAGTTAGTAAACCTTTGTCATGCCGTTCCGCGAACAAGGATGAGAAATGCTGGCCAGGCCTTGGTATGATTCTTGAATTCTGAGATCTAGTCGTTCGTGAACGCTTTACATGTAGACTTCTTTTACCTGTTCTAGAATTCCTGTGGCTAGGAAAGCTCAACCTATGACCGCAAGTCTCTCAGTTATGCAGTAAGAATAATGGAAATAGTAATAACCACTACAAGCTGACATCACGGCAACCCGGCAGCGCTCGTGGTCCACAGATCGACTGGGACAATGCGGGTTTGCGCTGTCGTGACGTCACCCCTTGGCATCATCACAAGATCAGGTTTAACACCAATGACGAGAGTCTCTCGGTGTTCAACTATTTCTAGGCCATTGTCGAAAGCTCATGATATCCATATTACAAGATCGCCATAGAATCTCATTTCACGCTCTTGACAAACTTGGAAAAAGAAGACGAAACCATATAGTGCCCGCATTACTCGCCAACATGTCAGCAAACACAAACACCGCAGCTCTCGATGCCGGGAACGTCGGCTCGGCCAACACCTACCAGAACCCCAACGTGAACCCTGCCACGTCCCAGGGCCTGGGAGCCACCAACCTCGGCGAGCGCCGCGTGGGAGGTGACAGCACGAACCCCGACGCCGGGTACGGCGGAACGACGGCCCCGGCGGGCGCGCAGCCCGGATACGGCAACACGGCGGGCGCCGGCGTCGAGAGCTCGATCGGGAGGGAAGCCAACGCGACCGGCACCGCGGCCACGCACGCCGGCACGGGGCGCCAGACCATCGGCGGCGGGGACGCGCCGACGACCCACGGGGGCGGCATCGGCCACCAGATCAAGGGCGTGTTCGCGCAAGGACACGTGAGTAACCCTCGAACCTTACAAAGTTCAAGCCTTCTGACGGCGGTATGCAGGGCGTCGGCGAGGTGCTGAGGGGCAAGTTCAACTCCGCCGTCGACACCATGGCCGGCGACTCGGAGGGCCTGGCCAAGGACAAGGTCACGACCACCGGCGGGGAGAGAGAGTTCGCGAACAAGGAGTTCGCGAAGAAGGGGACCACCGACAAGACGATCTGAGGCTTGGATGGAACCTCGTATTCAACACCTGGATCTGCCGCGGCTGTTGATCGTGGCTGTTGGAGCACATGCGTGATATAATACCCCTTAATACGAACCAAACGAAGTTCACTTCAATACAAGACGTGCCCCCTTGACCGTGAGTTTAATACTCCTCGACCGTGAGAAGGTTGATACCAAGGGCTCTTCGACCTGAACAAGACTAAACAGGGCATGACAACCCAGGAGGCTGAAGTCTATTGCAAAGTGATTTCATTTTCCAGAGCAAGGTTTCACAAAATCGCTCGTTTGCGAAGTAAACTTTTCGGTGTGAGTCTCGTTCACGCACACAAATATATAATATCCTGTAACGGCCAAGACTTACCCGACGATTCAACGCTCAACGGCTGATGTTTCAGCTCGATTCGTGGTTTATCTTTCCTATTTGTACGAGTTCGACGATGCTAGGTACTCGAGTCTCGCTAACCTGTCTTGAAGTTCGCGACATCGTTACCGCCCTACGCCCCTCGCCCTACCAGATCGACAAACGAGATGTTCGACTGCAATGCCTCGCTATCGCATCCTTTAGCCGACGAAAACCGGGCATTGCCTGATGGCGAGGGCTCTGACGATTCAAGCTCTGGGCTTCCTCGCCCCGAGACTGGGCCTCGCAATGGCTTGACCCTACTCGACCTCGACCTCGACGTCTGCGGCCTGATACTCAACAAGCTGGGGCTGCTCGAGCTCTTCTTCCTATCCCGGACTTGCCGTGCCATGCGGGTGCTCGCTCAGAGACACCGGCCTGCCGCTGTCGCCCGGTCATCCCTGAGGCAGCGACTCGAATTCTGGGCCGACATAGTGTGGATGACACCTCGTGCGCAACTTCGTAAACACCTTGTCGTGGCTTTTCCCAAGGACGAAGCCCTTCAGGACTCCTTCCTCGAATCATGGATCGAAACCTGTAATCGTGGCGTGTTCTTGCCGTATAATAGGTACATCCACGGTATCCGTGCACATACTTTGACGTTCTCCCAGGTGCCTGGCTTTCAACCAGAGTTTATCAAAGTTCTTACTCGGCCCAGATGCTGGGAATACGGTGTTGGTTCCCTCACCTGTCGCGAGACAATAACGCCAGGCATCGAGGGGTATGTGTTGGTGTTCAAGACGGAGTTTAGCTACTGGAAGGTCGACAAGTCACGGGACATGCGTGTGCTCAAAACCAACTTTCTAGAGTGGTTTCCGGACGTCTACGAGCACCTCCCAGACCCCTGCGAGCACATGAGCGTTAGGCGCGTTGCTGACGAGCCCCGCGTCGCATTCACCAAGGACCTAGCCAAGGTACTGGAGAAGAGAAATCAAGACAAAGTTTGGCGCAACTGCAAGCATTGTTTCGCATGCTATTCGTTCCTCATACAACAGGGTTGTCTGAAAGTGTACATTCGGCAACTTGCTCCTGTTTGGATAAAGGAAGCTGATTCAGCGCTAAGGCAACTCAGGCAATATGGCAGGAATAATAGAGGGCGCTGGGCTTTTATCCAAGATTTCATGGCCAAGATACGGTTTTATTTGCCATAATGAGCACAACGCTAGAGCTATGGGAAAACAAATCAAAAGGCTTTACCACAAAGCACATTAAGTAGGCACCGATCTGCTTGTCATGAAAAGTGAGTGGCTCGTAGGAATTCTGGGCAAAGCAAAGCTGATCTAGCGTCGCCATTGGGGGCAGAACTATACTAATGTATCTTTCAGGCGGAAAAGACAGTTAATTACTATGATTGCGACTTTATGTAATACTGTTAAGTCTCTAGAAGCTTCATCAGAATACAGTAACCTTTCGTCTTCCCGTCTGTTATACCCGGGTATTTGAAACATGGAGTCACCGTTTAGCAGAGAATTTATCGGTCCAATGCGACCGTTCGGTATACCTTTCACATCTTTAAATACACTGGTGGTACGATTGATGGGTTTTCATTCTACTTATTCTTTGGAGCTGAACATACTGGCAAGGCCATACCTTCTCCAAGTTGCAAAATCCACTCTCAAGTGATGAGATCTAGGAGCGACTAGCCCGTTAAGTACAAAGTCAACTATCACTGCCGCAGATCATTGATACCGGGCCCTCAAGTCCAAGTCAGCCAGAGTTCCATAATTTCTACAGAACACATTGCTCGCTCAGTTGACCAATAGCAATCTTCAAATACTCTGCCCATGCAAGTAAAGTAGTCTGCATGAGCTGCCGAATGTGGTGCACTGGCGAGCACACCTTAACCGATACGGAGCAGAGCCAATCCAGAGCGTTGGTTCTCCGAGCCTGCAGGCTCAGCCTCAGGTCAGGCTAACTCGCTTCGAAACTTGCATCTATGCTGACATTGCCATCCTTGAAATCAGGCTGCGTGGCCGAGAGGGGCACGAAATTCCCCTCATTCTCACTCACCCACCACCAGCCTTTCGCTCCCGTGCCATCGAGGTCACGACGATGTCGTCGCTGATATTGCGCAGCCGGTCTTCCCTGACGCCGGAGATGCGTCTCGTGAAGGCCACCTCGGAGTTCGAGGCGGCGCTCACCACGGCCCAGAAAGCGTCGTTCAGAAACATCCGCTCCAAGGCCCGCACGACCCCTCCGACGCTGAAAGACGTCATGGAGCTCACGGCGGAGATAGACTGCCAGGCGCACAAGAAGCACAAGTCTTCGCGCTCTTTCGGGACTCGCTTGACCAACATGCTCCAGTCCGTTCAGCAGTATGCCGCGCTCGGCGACGTCGTCGTCGGTGGTTCGCAGAACTTGATTGCCTGTGGCGTTTGGGCGGCTGTCCGAATGATACTCCACGTAAGAGCGAATTCGAATCCGGCCACGAATGCTGTCTTAACGTTGCTGCAGATGTCTATTGGATACCTATCGCACCTGGAGAAGCTTTCGATGCTTTTCATGGAAGCCGGTCGCCAGGCCCCTCGGTATCAGGCCTTGGCTCTAATTTACGCCAAATCGAAGAACCTGCAAGGCTATTTGTTTGAGTACTACGTCGTCGTCGTCGAGCTTTGTCAGACGATTCAAAAGTTCTCTCAGCAATCGACGTTCGGGCAAATGATGTCCTCGCTCAAGGACTCAGACTTGAAAGGCTTCCAATCCGACCTTCAGCTGTGGTCTTCTTCCATTAAAGAGGAAGCCAACCTGCTGCTAAGCCAGAACTTTGCGGACGAAGCAGAGCAAAACTCGAAAACCCGACTATTGATCAACAAGTGGTCCGACTCGGCCGCGCACCGACAAGCCGTGGCGGATAGGATTCGGTGGCTCGAGGCGTACTCTAGCTACGATTTCCAAACGACGTGGAAACAGACCAGGAAGATAGGTTCGGCATCTTTCCTCTCTAGCTGGACTGATTACCGACAATGGAAGCACGACAACACCGGGTCTGCAATGCTTCTCAGTGGGAAAATCGGCTCCGGCAAATCGGTTACCATGGCGAACGTGGTGGATGACCTGAACCTCGAAAACAACACGCTCGTCATCTACTTCTTCTGCCGACACGATATTCCCGAAAGCTTAAAAAGTCGGAATATTATCAGCAGTCTCAACTGCCAATATCTTTCTCACTTCCCAGTTGGAAGTGATGTTTTCAAGGGCGACGTGACAACAATCGACGCTGCCGGCTTTGGAAGTATCACTGATAACCAACTTCCAGACAAGAAGAAATTCCTGCTAATAGACGGACTGGACGAGTGCGATCAAAGGGAACTGCGCAATCTCCTCCAAGCACTGGCTAGTGTTCATAATCTGCCCCATTGGTATCTCGGTTTCTCCGCTCGACTTTCTGCGGAGACCCCAGAGAGTCTGCTCGCGAGCCACATCACGCTGAAATGGCACTTCAATATGCCAGTCGAGAACCCCGATATCGAGCGATTCGTCGAGTCCGAACTGAAACACCGTCTTGCTACTGGGCAGCTGAAAATTGGCGACCCTAAGATCCTACCCGAAATACGGCAGGCGTTGATTACAGGCGCAAAAGGAATGCAAGTGTTGCTTTTCGTTAGAATCTATTCTTTGCCAGAATTCAGTGGCGCCAGGATTAACATAAACAACTTGATTCTTAGTATTTTTTTCAATTTTTCGTTTTCATACCTAAATGCTCATTTTTGGTTCCAGGTTTCTCTGGGTTGCCTTGCAGCTCGATGCCATTTGCGACGAAGTTTCGGACGATTCTATGCGGAAAGCAATCAAGACATTGCCAGCCGACTTGACTGAAACCTACATACGCATTCTCAGAAAGTCTTCAGCCCAAGACACCAGAAAGTATCACCTACGGATATTCAAGTTCGTCGCTGCGGCCTATGAGCCCCTTAGTGTCGGCCAGATACGAGAGATGGCTGCTGTTATCAAGGGGCACCCCGTGTGGGATCCTCAGAAACAGATCAACAACATCATCAAGGTCCTCAGATACTGCGGTAGCTTGATTATGGTTGACGAAGAGGAATTTACTGTCCGTTTCATACATCATAGTGCCAGAAGCTTTTGTCAAGGAACACTTGGCCGGAACCTGGATTGGCATTTCTCCGATGCAGACGCACACCGAGAGATCGGAGAGACTGTCGTCACGTACCTCAGCTACGGGATCTTCGATACTCGACTGTCAACTCGAGTCATTCCAAAGGTAGAGGTACAGAAGCTCCCGGAACACGTCATACAGAATGCCATCGGGCGCTCCCGTCTCTCCAACAGTTTTTTCAAACTCAAACAAGGCCCTAGTCGAGATATTGGGCAGGTGTTGGCAAAGGTTGGCCAGCAACCGGACAATGAGAAAGAGTTTACCGAGCACCCTTTTCTAGCGTATGCTCGGAAGTTCTGGTTGCTACATTCAAGGAACCTTGATCTATCAGCTCGAGAGATTTTCAAACTGTGGGAGAGCTTGATTAAGAAGATGGGTATCCACTCACTGGGCCCAATGCCGCAGCTTCCTGGACCCCTTGACGACTTTGAGCCAACTCACGAACATCCATTTCTTCCCGCGATCTCCTGGGCTATCAACCACTCACATCTACATGTTTTCAACTTGTTGATGAAGTCGAGAAACGACCAAACCGTGTCTCTCCGCTTGGTGTTGCAAAAGATGCTCTTCTTCCGAGCAGTCTTCAAGCATCTCAGCCTCAAATCCTCAAACTCAAGTGGTTTCGTTTTAGAGCCAGAAATGGCCGAACGTCTGCTTCCCATTGCAATGAGACTGGGAGTGTATACCGCGATTGGTGGGATAGCCCGCTGCATCGTCTCTGCCGATTCCAGAAATACGCTCATTGGAACTCCCTCAGGAGACAACCCATCCGAGACGGATCAAGTGGAAGAGACGTCATGGCCAAGCGCGGAAACAAGTTTTCACGGCCCCCGATCTCTGATCTTGCTTGCTGCTTCGATGAAGAACGTAACAATGTTACACCGATTGGCTGGCGCAGGAGTCGCTACATCGGAGTCGGAAAACGCTCATGCTCTGTCGTTGTTACTAGAAACAGACATCGACCAGGCATTGTTGCTACGGGCGTGTTGCATATTGATTCAGGCTGGCCTATCGCCACAAAGTCTGCAGTTACGCCAACTGTACTCAGTGCTTCACCATCTCACGAGAAGCCCAGAGCTGAACAGTGACACCGGTCTTGGCGCCCTGGAGCGGCTCCTTGGTTCGTTGTGCACGACACCGGCACTTCTCTCTCAATTGTTCAGGCTGTCCTGCGCTAAAGGGAATCTGAACCTGATTGTAGTAATGAGGTCTTGGGTCCCTGAAGCTACTGGACCTGCAAGGTTTCTGGTTGACTCTGGGATATTTGACCTTGTCTTACATTCGATCTCGAAGGAGAGAGTTCTGATTGCCTCATGGCTTCTAGACAATTCTGTCAAGCCATACATCGGATCTGATGCTCCTAGGTGTCCTATCAGACGTGCCATTCTGTTACGATGCTGGCCTCTTGCATCGAAGATGATAAGTTTCGGAGATGAGATAGACGTATTTCGCCACTTCTGCTCTCGCCATGAGCTTCTTTACCATGCTATTCTTGCGGCAGACATGGATGGTGTCGATTTCTTGTTGAAACTTGGGTTGACTATGAACGACCTGACCCAACGCCCGGGAAACTCCAAAGAGTCAATCTACGAGACAGTCATTTCATTTGATTCGACGTGGCCATGGCGGCATTCCTTTCTCGAACTGTTACGTCGTGGGGTTCACTTAGAATCTGTTGATGAAGCAGATCCGTTTTGTGTCCTGGAGGCAAAGCTGGAACGCTTTCTGGCCGTGCAAATGGATCAAGGGCGACAAAACTCTACGCGTTTTCAACTGTTGTTGGATTTCCTCGAAAGTAGGCTTTTGCCATGCCGAACTGTTACAGGGAAGTTCTTCTGTCTCATGTCTATTCTAATGCGGCAAATTGTCTTGTTCCACTTTAAAAAGGGTCCTGAAAACGGAAATTATCTTACAATCGATTCTGGCATGCGCAAGGCCAGCCTGGAGCATCTCGCCCGTTCTAGCAGGCTCCTTGAGCGGGTCTCTAGTTTGGGACTCGCAGGCACATCTCACACCTTGTCGCTCTTTCTTCTTGCTTTTCACGAGCTTCTGGGCGTCGTGCCCTACTTTGATTTGAAGTTCGCCTTCGACCAAGACGCCCTTCTTTTCATCTTCGAAGCTCGAATTAGATTCTGGCAAGCGATGAAGCCCATCCTACACAACGTCAGAATCTGGGGGGCGTGGAACGGGTGGCAGTTTTCCGATCTACTTCGCCGACTGAGCATCACTGTTGCCAGAGAACAAAGCATGAATGTTCTGTCTTTTTTGGAAAGTGTCAGCCACTCTGAGTCGGGCGCAGAGAGGCTTCTACAGTTTCTGCAGGTCGCAACTACAGACCGGAACTTCGCTTGGCTCGTGGAATGTATGCTCGCACGTAGCATTGGCTTCCATTGGAGCTCAATTGCGTCTGTCACAGCCCGTTTGGATGGGTCACATCTCTGCACTGAGGGAATCGGAAGTGAACTGAACCCTGCAGCATCAACAGCACTGGGACTGTTGGGATGTAGCCAGAATTACGTCGAGTTGTTAGCAGACAGCATGTGTACGGCGGGAATTCGGGCTCCAGAGAGCGTGTACTATCGCTCTGAACTGCCTTAGAACGGTTCCGACGCGTGAACCCAACAGACGGAAAGGTTCAGAGAGGTAGCCTAGAGAACTCACCGAAACATGCTGAAGTAAGAGCAACAATTTTGCTTTTTCCTGAGCGGTGACGTCTTGTATGATTGTATCGTATCATAAGCGTGCGAGTACGAGCGCAACATGGACTAAATGTGTCTCACCAAATCGGCCAAAACCTCCTTCCTCCATCCGAAGAAGATGCTCGCGTGCGTATCGTCTTCCAGTCTAAGATTTGCGTGATCTCCAAGCCGTTTCGCAATCTGCACCCCGTGGTTCGGAGGCACGAACGTGTCATGCTTGCCATACCACAGCTGCACAGGGAGATCGGCCCGAATATCCTCCACGTTGAACCCAAACTCGGTGCCCGTCAGGTGGCCATCGTGAGTCACGCCGTCGATCCCCTGGCGATAGAACTGCCGGCTCGTCATGACCATGCGCGCGACGATGTCCCTGTCCGTCCAGATCCCGAGCTCCTGCTTCGGGAAACTGGCCTTGTTCTTCTCTGCCTCCTTCAGGCGGAGCTCCAGCCGCTTCTCGTCCGGCAGGTCGAACTGGCCCTGCCAGTGGAAGAACCAGCCGGCGACGCGGGGGACGTACCGCCACCCGTAGGTGAACCCGAGCCAGTGGAACCAGCCGGCCCCGCTCATGCCGATGTCCGGCGGCCCGATGCCGCACACCACGGCTACTGCTTTCAGATTGTCCCGGGGCATGGTTTTTGCGCAGGCGAGGGCGAATGGACCGCCGCCAGATACACCCTAGCACATGGTCAGTAATCGCATCCTAAGAGCACAATAGCGGCTGCACTTACCATGACGCCATACTTGTTGATCTGGAGATGCGTAGCGAGATGCTCCAGGTCCTTGGGGTGATCAAGCACCGTCCTCCCAGGCTGGAAGGTGCTCAGTCCCATACCTGGACGATCCGTCGCGATGATTCGAGCGCCAGTTTCCAGGGCCGCCTCATGCAGATGGCCAGCTTCGACGCGGGAGCCTGGCAGGCCGTGACAGTAGAAGATCGGCTTCCCTGTTGCGAGGCCATACTGTGAGTATCCCAGTTTGCGCCCATCTGGTAGCGTCAAGATCTCGGTCGTATCCTGTTCGGGTACCAGCCACGGTTCTGATGAGGCAGAAGGAGAGCCGTCTGCTGTGTTGTTGCTACCAGAGAACAACGATTTGATGTATGATATTGACATGGTGATGGATGTGATGAGCAGTTGCTGAACGGAGCAAGACTGGCATTAAGTCTTCCGACGGAATAAGATTGAACCTATAGGTTGCCTCGGATGAGCCGTCTCGAATGAGCAGCGCTTGTGCCTCGACGCAGGACGTGGCTGACGTTCCGTAGTCGTCCACCTCGATCGCGTTGGGCTGGGTTTTCGGGGTGCTGCGACGTTGCACGCAGCGACTCTCAGACATTCCCGCGGAAAGAGTCGGAGGCGACGGAAGACGTGAGTGAACAGGAACCGGAGATGACGGAGGTGAGTCAAGCAGCCGCTACAAATATCTGTAGGCGCGTGACTGCGGCGGCTATTTTCTGACGCGGCTGCTTACATGTTTGTGTACTTGGTCCCTGGGATCGGCTCTTCCATCTTGACACAAAACGTTTCCAGCCGTCTTACCAAATCATTCTCGTCCTTTGACCATCATTTCTCCACTTCGGACGTAGTGCGGGGTAACGGCGCGACGGACATGATCCTGCGCGCCGGCGACGCAACTTTTGGGCGTTTCCTCCGCAGCCTCTTTGTGGCACGGGGCTTTCGGGAAGGCTCGGAGTATTTGGAGTAAGCAACATTACCGGAAGAGAACGGAACTTGGGGCCAACTTGGAATGGCTATGTCTCAATTTGAGGTGTCTTGCAAACTCGCGATCTTCATTCAGCGGATCAACATATCGAGCGATATACGGGTATTACTACCCTCGCGCGTACATTTGCAATGGATCGAATAGAAATGAGTATCATTTTTCATGAAAATGCGATCCAAGATACCGATATGGAGGTTGAATGGACGTGTTTCATGAGATAGAGCGTATGGTGAGTAAACCCAATATCTCCATTCTCACAAGAGCTGAGGGTGTCCGTCGAGTTGCTGGCGGTGTGAACATAGTCTATCGAGGGCTTCAACATGGCAGAAGCCAGAGAGCAGAGCTTTGAAGTTCTAACGATACAGTGTGTATTTTACACCGTTAAAACATCCAGTTGTATCAAAGTCTGGCGATATCATAGGGTTGAATTGCATCGTGACATGCAAACCGGCCCTGTCAACAACTTTGTAGTGATGAGAGTAACCAAAGGGTCGGCAAGCAGGATGTCAGTTTGAGCTTCCTGATTTAAGGCAAGTACACTTCGGTTTCTGGGCTCATACAAGCCTGGGGAAACTGTGGCAGTCTTAGGGTTCCGAGTACCAAGATTGCACATCGAGAGCTGGGCGGCTACAAACTCGTGTCATCGTCCAGGAGTCACAGTGGGTTTCATAACTCTGCCGCTAAGATATGAGATTTCATCAGAATAAAAGACGACCTGATGAAAAGAATATATGGGACATGATATTGAGGTCAGTGTCAAATCGTATCGTCCTGTTCAGGATCCTCTCACGACGTTGCAACCAGACGAGGCAGTGCCAGCATCAACATCAAACCCCATAGCGAATCAGGATTCCAACCTGGTCAGCTTCCCAACTTCGAGAAACACGAGAATGAAAAAACAAGAAAAGTCAACAAAATTAGAAACAGACCGTCGTCACCACAGCAATGTTGCAGTCGCCCCCCTATATACCTATTCACGCAAAGGGAGCCGCCGATGATCACGACGGGAGAACGCTTCGATGGGTCCCCCTGAAATTGGAAATTCCCCGACGCTGATCCACACCGATCAAATATGGCACTGAACCGCCCCCTGGCCTGTCAAAAAAAAACACACCCTGCCCGGGTTCGAGTAAAGCCCTACGCGGTCAAGGGGGCTTGCTCACGTTGGGCCGCGACGAGAAATTGAGCCAAAGCCTCGACGAGACAGGGCCTCGAAAGAGAGTGCGCTCAGCTGCCTGTCGTTCATCAAACACTGAGTCTTCGACAGCCCCTCTCCAGCAGCCCGAAGTGACCTGTCACTTTTCGAGGGGTCACAATTCGTTTGCGGCTTGCGAGGGGCCTTGTCCGCGGGAACCTTGGTAGCTGAGACTTCACGATGCCCTCAACTAGAACGATCCGTGGTCAGTCCCGCGATGCGGTGTGGCCGACGGCCGCTTGAACAGAAAAGCCGGGCAGTAAGATGAGGGAGCCGGGGGTAGGCCACGCCACCCTTCCCAAATGCCGCAGCAAAAGAAACTTTTCTCTCAGTCACACAAAGGGCTTCCAGAAGGGGAGGGCATTATGGAAAGAAGGCGAGAAAATGACATGCCGCTCAGATATCGTCCTGGCTAGCACGTGGGCCCCGGCACTTGCGCCGAGATCCCGCGGCGCGTGGGGGGTCCAGACTGGATGGCCGTCCGGCGGCGGCAGACACCAATCAACGTGTCATGGGAACAAGCATAACCATCGGCCCTTGTCCATGCCATGGCTCGTTGAGGCAATCGGCGCGTACAGCTCCCTTCGCAGACAACGAGGGCTCGAACAGCCGCCGGCGAGAACATTGGCATAAAAAGCTCTATTCTCATCAAGCTCACGAGAGCTTCGTGACGTGTTGAAGTGACGGTGCCAAGAGAACCAGGGTAATGAGAACGAGACGCGCGTTGGGGCAGGACTTCACATGTGAACAACGAGTTGGTAATGCGACCTGGAGCTTATGTTGGTTCAATCTCATGTAATGCCGACATGTGCAATGGCCCGAGTCAGCGCGAATTCACGAGTCAACAGCAAGCTTCTCTGACCATTCCATATCTAGCCTTCGCCGTTGAGCAATACTCTCGCACACGCGTACGCGCATGCATCACGCAACGTCCACGCAGCAGACGTCGCTCGTCTCGTTTCATGATAAGCTTTTCGGGAAGGTCATCCCATAACCCGGGTTGACACAAAAACGAAAAACCAGCGCACAGCAGCGGGAAGAAAGCTTAGCTCTGGCGGACATTGCCCGCGACGGGTTGCGTCCCGGGAGATCTGTCAGGCAGAAAACATCTCATGTGAACGAGGGGAGCAAAGGAAATCTAGAACACCGGCTGCGACTTCCGCGGGCGGGAGCCGGAGCCGTTGCGTGAACCTTCCCATCCCGATACCGTTTCTGTTTCGATGGGAAGAAGACATGGGATGGGATGGGATTATTGTCTCATCTTATTTTTGGTTTCCGGTGTGTGAGGGTTTGGTTATTTCTCGTGCCCTTTTTTTCGAAGTGTCTTTGGTGTTGCGGGTCTCCCACAGATAACAGTGTTTCGACATTTTTTTTTCTCACGATGCAGATTCCAGATGGGAAGAAGAGACTCCACTGTCAGGAGCTCTTCGTCCCGTGCGCCACCCCCTCGTCCCAGGCATCCCCTGACAGAAAGACCCCGGCGCACATCACGCCCCAGGGGCCCCGTCCTTCGACCGGACCGGCGCAAGAGGGCCGGACTCCCGTGGGAGTTGTGGATCGGAGGTGAGTTTGGGCTGGAACTTTGAAGCCTAGGCGGATGGAGGAGGGGGGCAGGCGTTGGCGGGAATCGAGTCACGATCAATAATCATGGGGCGAAGAAGAGAAAATTCTCACTTGGACATGCAGCAGTCCGCCAGAGATTTGAGTCACAAGAGATTTGGGGGCGGCGAAACACTGGAAAGAGCAGTTGGAACCCCCTCGGACTCCGCCGGTGGTGTCACCTTGGCGTTACCCATGGACCATGAGAAACAACATGCAGGACGAGAGATCTCTTCTTCGGCTCTCCGTACCGAATCCAGTTTAATGGGTTTGCGCGTGGGAGGCACATGATGGGAATTGGGGACCCCAGGGAGGAGCGATTGTGGGCTTTTCTTGCAAAAAGGTGAGATCCGGAGGGGAAGACAGTTTTTTCACGCGTGTGATAATATGGAATTGAAGACACAATCACAGAAAAATATGGAGCCAAGGCTCGGGATGTCCGTTTTGGGTAATCCGAGAAAAGGGTTCAAGGACGCACGGAGAGTTGAGAACGAGGGGCAATGCTGCAAAGTGGTCGTTTTTCAGTCAGCAGATGGGCGAGACAAGTCGATTAATCCACTCCTTGGTGGATAACTTTTTAGTGTTTTGGCTTTTTCATCGTTTTGTTGGAGGGACGGGACGGGTACGCGGGCGTTTGGGGGAATCATGACACGGGATGGTTTTGTTCTTCGCATCAGGACGAGTCGCGGACCTGACAGAGTGGTCCTTTCACAACAGCACCCCTGTTCTCCCGCTCGACGACGAGGTCTAGACCGTTGTGAGCGATAGGAACCGTTTGGGCAGGATGGAGGGGACGACCCTCGCCCCTCGCCCCTTCATGTGATGGGCGTGATTTGTGAGGCCCGGCGGCTACCGTTCACTAGTGAGGCAGGCGTTCGACTGGTCTCCGGCTCCGGTCTTTCGGCGGCTCGGGCGGGATATTGTTCGGGGCGCGACGGCGTGGTTTCGAACGACAGCCAAGGAGACTGGACTGGTCCGGCGCCGGTGGGCATGGAACGACGGACGACGATCGCATGGATGGCGAGCCGTCACAGCCTCGCTCAGGATAGAAACGTTCCTCAGGGGAAGATGATGAGCGTTACGCGTCCTCGGGAATCTCGCTGGGATGACACGAGCGATGGAAACGTCGAACGAGGGTTCGTTGCAACGCTGCCGGTAGAGGGGAGATGGAGATACGGGATGATTTGCGTCGAGGGACAGAACTCAAAATGCCAGACTGTCCACTGTTCGCACCGCACATGTGTGAGTTCATACCTTTCATTCATGTGATAGTGGGTGGAGTGGGGGTTTGGACAGTTCCTTGGCCGGCGTCGTTACGTCGTTGACGTTGACGTTGTGCTGTGAGACACGAGATGCAGAGCCTCCCAGGCGTTCCATCCCGAGGAGAGAGGTGGTGTCCTGTCAGATGGAAGCATGTTTACCCTCACACCCCCCCTACTCAAGATAGAAACGTTCCCATACACAATGGTAGTATTGCAGCACTACGGATACGTACTTGTCTGGTGAAGGTGAGAGAAAAACAGGTTGGGTGTGGTGAGGTAGCGTAGCGTAAAGGCATACGTCATTTCATGCCTCCCGCCCGGTGGTTCGGGACCCGGCTGGGAGAGGCCGGCCCCTATCTCTGTGTCACTGTTTGTACCTTCTAGGGGCATTTGGAAGGCCATCCGCTAGGTTCCGTCGTTCGGATGTTGAGCCCGGGAGACGAGACTCAGATCGGCTGCGCCACCCAGGGCCCCTGGCAGCGGCACACGCCTCCAGGGGAGGAAGAGGTGCCCTGAATATCCTTGTGAGTGCTGAAGCTAGGGCATGATTGGCAGCTTGGCTGGTGGAAGTCATGCAATGAAGCCGTGCTGTGCTGTGCTGCTTGGTGTTCTGCAGCGCTACACAGCACAAGTTCGGGATCACACTGTGACACATGGCAGGGCTGGGCAGTGAGGGAGATGAGGCCAGCAGAGTTCAGACGTGGTGAGTAATGAGATAAGGGGGCGCAGAAATGAAAACTCTGATGAATGATTAAGCCAAAGCTATGAGTGAGTAACCCATGAGGCGTATGAGAAACGTGTGAAGAAAATTTCAGCGAAAAAAAGACTGATGAGAAGGCGGCGAATGGCAGCGTCGGATGGCGAAACGTCGTTATCTGAATCGGCCCTACGGAGTATTAGCGGTTCGCACAGGTACCTAGGTAGTCTTTTAGTGAGTGTCTCACCTCCCTCAGGCACATTTGATAGCGGCAGCCGCCCGGATCTTCACACCCTCTTGCGCCATCTCACCCCCCTCTACAGCGCTAGTGCGCCTGGCAGCAACGAACTCAGGGACTGCGGAACTAATTGCGGAACACCCACGCACCAAGATGGCCGCACCCACGGTTTGTTGGGAACGAGACGGGATGGATGGCCAGCATCTCCCCGTTGCGAACTTTTCCAACAAGGCCTTCGCCGTCGCCGCGTTCGGGCGAGGGACGGGGAGCTCGGGGAATTTGGCAAGGAAAGGTTTTTTCTCAGGGTGCTATGAATTGGAGGTAGGTCCCTTCATGTCGCATCTTATCCATGCATGTTTTCTGGGTACCTACGGATACTTCACCATCGTGCCCACTGGGCTGAGACTCTAAGAGCTGTCTGTGAGTGAGTGAGTGAGGGAGGTCAGTATCCATAACATTGTACAACGACAACAGCCTCTTGTGCAATGGCATAGGCTGATGCCGCGCTTGTCGACGATTCCACGGCATGGGATTTTAAAGTGACGGTCTGCAGAGACGGTGAAAAGAGGCAATGATGGGCGGTTTTGGTGCGAACAGCTCAGCAGAGCATCTCCTTGGCTCGACTGATGCTGGAGGTACGTATAGGTACGTGTGCCTACACATGTACCTGTACTTGTACCTGCGGCGGCGACCTCGATAGGGGATTCCGCGGAAAGAGACCCACAAAACGAATCCTCGACGCGAGGTACGTACCCCCCCGTGGAATCTTGCCGCCAATCTTGCCTCACACTCACACCTCATAACTAACCAATGATCAATAAGCGGCCGAAGCAAACTAAACGGCAAAGACGACGACAACGGTGGTGGTGGTGGCACTTAACGACAACCACCACCGTCAACTCTCCACTTCTCTCTGACGATTGTGGTGGACCCTCGTGAATTTTTCTCTTCTTCTTGTCGAGTCTTTTCGAGTCTCTTTCACATAGTATCCGGATACTAGATTCCTCTCCGTCTCTGATGCTTCCAAAGCCCCGCCTCTTCCGCCCCTCCAAGAGTCTCTATCTTGGCCATGCCCACCCACGACGGGGGGCCATCCATGACTGAAGTGACGGGGGGCAGACAGGGCGATGGCGTGGGATTTGGACATGTGGATACGGGCGTGTCTTTGGCACTTTGCCATGCCTTTCCAGAGTTTCCACACTCGCTACGTCCACCGCACAGAACCTACACTACTCCGTACAACTGGAGGCTTTCGGTTTCTTGCGTGATAACGCTACACATGCGGCCCAACCAGCACAGAGCTTCCCACCACAAGTCACAGGTGAACAGAGAGATGCAGGGAATATACTGTCCCCCCCGGGGGAGGAGAGGCCTAGAAAACACTAAGCCATGGGCCGTCCACCGTGGGCCCGTAGACCGTGGACCGTGGACCTGACCAAGCCGGCCGGTCGGTCGTGAACCCTCTCTTCCAGATCCACGCCCCGTCCACGTTCCACGTTCTCGTCTTCTCGCAGCCCCTTCCCTACGGACCCGATAGTTTTTAGTCTCTTGTGTAGGCCGTTCTTTTGCCATTCATTACGTCCCATCTCTCCGCCGCTTCCGCCTGCTTTCTAATTCTCCGTCTCTATCCATCTTCCCCTCCTCAACCCCCTCCACTTCCCACGCTGCTGGTCGCCCTCATCACCACCTCCGATCCTCCTCTACTCTTCTCTCGTTCCCTCCCCATGATGGCCGCTTCTGCTCTCGACTGCTACTCCCGAAAAGTCCACTGAATACAGCTCGCTGTCCACCCGAATCGAGAACACGACGTCATCCCCACGAGTCGCTCACCCGCAGCTCACATCCCACCGCCATCGCCATCACCATCACCGCCACCACCGACGGCCGCCTCCACGAAACTTTCGTTCGACCTGAGCCGGTATTAGTTGCCTCGTATCTGTACACAACATAATTGGCGGTAGCACGCCTACCTTATCTCGAAACCCGAGACCAACCACACACCTCGGCCCCCAACACAACACCAAGACCACCCCCGGCGATCACTTTCTCCTTCGGGCCGCCATGTCGGCCTCGAATCAGGGCACCGGGCCCCTGGCCTCCTCCTCCTCCAACAACAATAACAACAGCGGCGGCAGCACACCACCCGAGACGAACCCCTTCGCGAACCCGTCACCGCCAGACCAGGACTCTCACCAGTCCTCCGACCAGTCCAAGCTCCAGACGCCGCCGCTGCTCCAGCCCCAATCCGTCGCAGGCTCCGCCAAGAGGGAGAAGAAGAAGGTCGGATTCCACGGCGACAACAGGCCCCCCAGCATCGTCATCGGCGACGACTACTTCTCGCAGGTCATGCCGCCCCCCGAAGGCCCCGAGACGAACCCCTTCTCGACGCCCCGGCGCGATGTCCCCGCCGGCGCCCCGGACGCCGGCGAGCTGCGCCGCGCCCTCACACAGGTCCTGATCTCCGAGGCCCAGGACCCCGGCCCGTCCGACGCCCCTCGCCGTCCGCGCCCCGTGCTCCGCCGGAACACCAGCTACGACGCCCCCGAGGAGAGGGAGAAGGCCGACGCGGCCGAGCGCGCCGCCGGCGAGCGCCAGCAGCGCTCCGGCCTCGAGGCCCGGCAGCGCGCCGACCGTCTCGCCGTGAGCGTCGAGAACTACTCCTCCCCGCCCTCGCGCCGCAACTCGCTCGACGGGGGGTACAACCCCTTCAGCGACACCGATGAAGACCTCGACCGCGTCGGCTCCCTGGCCACCGGCGTCGAGGCCGGCAGCGGCTCCGCCAACGGCAAGGTCCGCTCCCGCCCGAGGAAGAACTCGCACCGCGACGCCGAGGTCCTCGTCCGCTCGCACACCCAGCGCCGCAAGCGCGGCGAGAAGGCCCCCAACGACTACTTCAAGTTCCAGCCGCCGCCGGGCATGCGCTCCGGCACCGCCACCCCGACGCTCGAGCAGAGCTACGCCCACGACTACGTCCCGCCGCCCAAGCAGTACCACGGCGGCATCCTGTCCTCCCTGCTCAAGCTGTACAACGAGAACGGCAGCGGCGGGAGCAGCGGCCGCAACACGCCCGCCGCCGCCGCCGGGGGCGCCACCCCGAACCACTCCCCTCCGCCCTCCGTCCCGACCTCCGCGGCGCCGTCGGCCCCGACGTCTCCCCGCCCGTCCCGGCCGAACAGCGGGCTGTTCAACTACCACAAGTCGCAAGGCTCGCGGTCCTCGATGGCGCTGACGGAGCTGCTGCGCTCGTCGTCGGCGATGATGGCCCCCGGGTCCAGCGGCTTCTCCGCCGGCTTCACGGAGAAGATCAAGCAGGAGCAGCCGCCCAAGGCGAAGAAGCGCCGGTCCGGCGTCTGGGGCGGGTCGCCGCCGCGGTCCAAGACGGACGACAAGATCCGCATCACGAAGCACATTGCGCAGATCCTGTCGCGGCACAAGTACCTCGTGAAGCTGTGCCGCGCGCTGATGATGTACGGCGCGCCCACGCACCGGCTGGAGGAGTACATGACCATGTCGGCGCGCGTGCTCGAGATTGAGGGGCAGTTCCTATAGTGAGCCAGCTCTTCCGCGTATCCCTTGATGGATATCTGTGTACTGACGAGTCGATAGCATCCCCGGCTGCATGATCATCAGCTTCGACGACAGCGCGACGCACACCACAGAAGTGAAAATCGTCCGCTCCGCCCACGGCGTCGACCTCGGCAAGCTGCGCGACGTGCACGACATCTACAAGCAGGTCGTCCACGACCTCATCGGCGTCGACCAGGCCACCGTCGAGCTCGACAAGATCATGACCCGCGGGCTCAAGTTCCCCAACTGGTGGCGCGTGCCCGTCTACGGCCTCGCCAGCGCCTGCGTCGCGCCCTTTGCCTTCCAGGGCCGCTTCATCGACCTCCCCATCGCCTTCATCCTGGGGTGCATCGTCGGCTGGATGCAGCTCATCCTCGC
The DNA here is from genome assembly GCA_030770045.1 of Colletotrichum brevisporum. Lineage (NCBI taxonomy): Eukaryota > Fungi > Ascomycota > Sordariomycetes > Glomerellales > Glomerellaceae > Colletotrichum > Colletotrichum brevisporum. Next base: position 6,835,007 of record JAUGSI010000001.1, on the reverse strand, counting down.
GCCGTCCAACGACCTGTACGCCAACGTGTTCGAGATCAGCGCGTCCATCATCACGTCCTTCCTCGCGCGCGCCTTCGGCTCGATCCGCGGCGGCGAGCTGTTCTGCTTCTCCGCGCTCGCGCAGTCGTCCATCGCGCTCATCCTGCCGGGTTACATGGTCCTCTGCAGCAGTTTGGAGCTGCAGAGCCACAACCTCGTCGCGGGCAGCGTGCGCATGGTCTACGCCATGATCTACACCCTCTTCCTCGGCTACGGCACCACCATCGGCACCGCGCTGTACGGCATGATCGACCGCCACGCCGAGTCCGGGACGAACTGCGACAAGCCCCTCGACAGGCAGTGGTACCTCCTCTTCGTGCCGGGCTTCACGCTGTGCCTGTGCGTCATCAACCAGGCCAAGTGGAAGCAGATGCCCGTCATGGTCGCCATCTCCCTCGCCGGGTTCCTGGTGAACAACTACTCGTCCGACTTCTTCGTGGGGAACCCGCAGATCAGCAACATGCTCGGCGCGCTGACGGTCGGCCTGCTGGCGAACCTGTACTCCCGCCTGGGGCGGCACGCGCACAACCTCTGGCTCGACTTCGCGGACTGGTGGGACCTCCGCGTCGGGCCGCGCTTCGTCAGCGCCAGCCGACGGCGGAACGAGAGGCCGCGCCCCGAGATGTACCAGATGTCCGGCCAGCCCGCCCCGGGCGGCATCCACACCCCCGAGGAGTCCGCCCCGGGAACGCCGACCTCCACCGCGTTCTCCGAGAAGCCGCCCTCGGAGAGCGGACAGCCGCAGCAGCAGCAGACGACGCCGGAACGCAAGCGCTCCGTGGGGTACGGCCTCGCCGCCGCCGCGATGCTGCCCGCCATCTTCGTGCAGGTGCCCAGCGGTATCGCCGCGGGCGGCTCGCTGCTCGCGGGCGTGACGTCGGCGGACCAGATCACCAACAACAACGGCACCGCCGGCACGGTCGACACGTCCAGCCTGAACAACTCGGCCTTCGCGGTGCTGCTCAGCGTCATCCAGGTCGCCATCGGTATCACCGTCGGCCTGTTCCTCAGCGTGCTCATGGTGTATCCCTTCGGGAAGCGCCGGAGCGGGCTGTTGAGCTTCTAGTACCTAAATTATTCTCTCTCGGATCTTTGTTTTGGATTTTGTTTATGGAGCTTGGATTTGGAGAAGCATAGGCGTTTGAAAGTATAGGTTATGGCGAGCATGTATTGGGCGATTACAGACTTGTAGCGTTGGGATATGGGTTGCATATATACAGGACAGCAACAGACATGACAGAAAGCGAGAACAGTCGCTTGTTACGGGAGAGGAAACAGCATCAGCGAGCGGCGATAGATAAAAGAAGACATAGATTTGGACGAAACCACATTTTTTGCACAAGCTCAACAGGACAAGGAATTTCGGTGAATACTGCTCCGCTCCCTTTAGGATACGTATAGTAGTGGTGGTCATGATCTGTCGTCGTTCTCGGAGAGAACGAAGCAACGTATCAAGTGCTGCCAGAGACTGGAACGGGGTTAGATGGTTGCGACCCACACGGACGGCGGTTGTGCCGGGAGAATCGGCGTGCCCGGGCGGATCACTTGCATAACCGTCGCCCACCAACATTCGAGCAAAATGACAGCACTAAGGAACAACAAAAACGACAAAAACATACAACACCAGGTATTCGCTGGTCGTCACCGACCCAACTACTAATCCGGCCCTCATTGGCTTATCTATGGGAGAGCGGACGGGATCCCGAGTTTTCCAATGGGTATGGTCGTATGTGGCAGTCTCGATCATGGAGTTGCTCTTGAATCCTCTGCGCATCCGAAGCTCGTACGCGCGGCAGTGCAGAGTAAGAACTCTCGTAACTTCGTTCCTCGAGCATATTCACAGATGCTTAATGTTTTTTACCAAACATCCACTCGTTCGCAAGTAGCAAACCTCGTCTTTTACCGAGATTAGCCCCGGGGTCGGACGTCGTGATGATCGTGACGTCAAGCCGGTGTCATCCCCCTCCCTCTTCGATGGTCATACGTTTTCTGGGGTACTAAACCCCCAAAGCCCGCGACATCAAACGGAAGGTTTTGTTACCGTTAGTACATTTTGGTGGTGTAGTGTAAAGAACGTTCAAGGCGGTCTCTTCTTCTCCCTAGACTAGAGTCGAACCCGCCCAACCCGCCGACAAAACAAGATGCCCGTGACGCTCAAAGGCCGCTGCGTGTGCAGCAAGCTGCAATACTCGACGACTCTCGACTCAGCAGACGCTGCGCGGACGTCGCTGTGCCACTGCTCGAGCTGCAAGCGCGCGTTCGGGACCAACTACGGCCTGACGACCAAGGCGAGTCTCGTCCCCTGGGGCCTCGTACCATAAGAGCCAGGACGGCCTCCTTCGATCCGTAACTGACAGCCTGAACGATAGGTCCCGCTCGAGGGCTTCTCCTACACGCGAGGCGAGCCCAGGAGGTTCCGGCAGGACAACGGCGTGGTCCGCGAGTTCTGCGACACGTGCGGCGCCTTCGTGTGCGAGTACGGCGAGCAGGCGGCCGACCGGTTCCGGTACGTCGTGTGGGGGACGTTCGACGAGCCGGACATGGTGCCGCCCAAGGGAGAGTTCTTCTGCTCCCAGCGGGAGGGCTGGATGCCCGAGATTGAAGGTGAGGTCCGACTGAAAGGTTACTTTCTTGCGGGAAGAAATGCTGATTCTGGGGGATAGGTGTCTTTCATAAGCAGGAGATCAAGCAGTGAAGCGCAGGGACCCGATACAAGGGGGTATACATGAGGAGTTGCTGTTTGCCGTAAACGAGGAACCAATAAAGCTATAATTATCCATGGAATGCGGCGGGGAGAAGTCAATACGGAGGGGCGGAGTTCCGCGGCCACGAGCGGAACAGGGGACGATGAGTAACTGACAAGAAACCAACGGCAAAGTCAATAGCTACGCGTTTATCCGCGGTTACAAATGCTGCGCTGTCATGGGTGGCCGTGAGGCGATCACAAACGAAAGGGGCAATTGGCACGGTGTCGATGAGACGCATTCGTGTGGCATTGCTTCAGCTCCAACGCAGCAGCGCTTGAGAGGAAAAGCTTCCCCATTGATTCGCGTTCGAATAAATGGAATACCGCCATTATACGAACAGGGCAAACACGCTGGCCGATCTTACCCCCTTGCTCGCTGCTGCAGGGCCTCGTCAGCTGGGCGCTTCGCGTCTCCCGTCTTGCCTGCACAGCCACCTGTTGGTTGTCACTTTCAAGCCTAGCTTGGTTTCTGTGCCTCATTCCGTTTACTCGTTGATCTGAGTGTGTTGATTAGTATAAGATTGAGTGGTGCCCCGGATAATAAACGTTAGGTTTTCGCCATTATACTCGTGTTTCCAAACAATAGGGGCCAGGGCCACACCCAAACATGAAAGAAACAGTAAAAACAACGCCCAAGGGCATCGTTCGGCAATCGATGAGGTCGGCCCTCCTGGCCGTCGCGTTCGCCTGCGCGGCCGTCATCATAGTCGTGCAGGTCTTGAACATGGTCGCGGGGACGTGGGTGACGCGCGATAGCGACGGCGCCGAACGCCTCGGGCTCGCCAGCCTGAACGTCGTTGAGGTGAGTCCACATTCCATCCGGCAACGCCATCTCATAGCTAAGCATTTCTCTACAGTTCAAAGGCATCGTCTCGTCGCCGACGGACCCCGACTCCTACCTCGTGACGATGCGCCTCTTCCACGGCGCCTTCGGCTACGAGGATCCGACGACCTCCACCGCGGACGCCGTCTCCACAGCGCCGAACCTCCCGGTCGACTTCGTCCGCATCGGCAGGCGCCTCAACCTCCCGCAATCCTCGTGGGCGTGCTACCGCCACCGCGGCGAGGAGTGCACGTCGCCCTTCTACGACGCCTTCGCCCGCGGCTTCAACCTCGACGAGATGTCCACGACCATGTCCACCATCTCGCACGCCTACGCCCTCCTCTACCTCGTTCTCCTCCTAGTCGCGGAGGCGCTCGTTGTCGTCCGACCCAGCCTGCTGCGCTGCTGCTGCTACTTCTCCTGCATCAAGCGCGCATGTCCCTGCCCGAAGGGCACCCGCGCCGAGATCGAGGCGCTCCCGCCGTCGTTCTGGGACCGGTACCGCCTGTGGTGCTGGGCGTTCGTGCCGTGCGTCGCGCTGCTGCCCGCTGTGGGACTGCTGCTGAACGGCCTGATTGTCAGGAACTACGTGAGCGTGAGGCGGGCGGGCAACGTTGACGCGAGGTTCGGGACGGGGTTCCTGGCGCTGCAGGGGCTCAGCCTGGGTGCTGCGTTCGTGGCGGTCGGGTGCGTGTATGTTCGGAGGGTGCTGGGCCGCGGGGCGAGCTGGATGGAGCAGCAGGGCGCGGCGGCGGTGGAGGATGAAGAAGTGATCTGGTCGAAGGGGTACTCTGACGCCGAGCCGGATGCGTCGCCGGCTCCGGCCCGGGACCTGAAGAAGGACGAGTCGGCGTGACCCACTTGAAACCCGTGCCGGCCGGGGCGGCAGCACGACGCTCAGGGACGCTGCGCCTAGTTAGTGTCTTTACTTTGTAACATGGAATAATAGACAACGAATGCAGAATCGTCTCAGATCGACCCCCGAGTGCTTCTAGACTAGTGCGAAAGGGCTGAAATCGCCCGCATCATCATCGATGTTCGGCCCCTGCCGATCGGGCGCATCGAGGCTACGCCCGCGTCCTGATGTCATCATCCTTACGACAACGGGTCATCGATTTTCTGCGCGTCAGATCATCAAATTGCAGCACCAAAGCGCGGCGCAAAACCAGAGAGGAATGATGCAACGAGTCCGTCACGTTTCTTTGGCGATTAAAACGAGTTCAGCGCCGGCAGTAACTGTCTCCTGCAAACTCATGAATACCCTTCGCCATTTCGATTGAACCACGACTCCACGATACACCACACCACAAGCGACTAGAAAGCAATCCAAACGTCCTCTGAGTCAGTTGAGACATAAGCGCACTATCGAAAATCAGCCAACATGTCCCGCCAGAATCTGACAGCACCCCTCCTCGGCGCAGCGGCCGTCCTCGGCGGCGGTGTCTACTTCTTCCGCAAACCGTCGATGACCTCGGGCGACGCTGCCCAGCAGATCTCCAACGAGGACAAGCACCGCCCGACGGCGGACGATGTCGTCGCCAACAAGAAGCAGCAGGCCGACGCGAAGCGTGACCTGGGCCTGGGCGGCGCCGGCGTCGGCAACAACCACATCACGGGCGGCACCGAGCTCGGATCTGGCCTGAAGCCGGACAACCCGAACCAAGATGCCCCCAAGGGTCCCAAGGATAAGTTCCCGTCCGACGCCGGCGCTATTGGAGGTGGACCGGGACGTGGCAATGCGAACTCGAGGGCCATCGAGACGCATGGCCCGTCCGGCGGCGGCGGGAGCTCTGGGGGTGGTATCTCGGCGACGCTGCAAGGAATGTTCGGGACGGGCGGGAGTAAGGAGGGCGACAGGCCATCGCGACCGGTCGATACGAAGATTGCGAGCAATCACGCCGATACACCGACGAACCGGGGAGGCAGCCCATGGGACAAGCACCGCAAGGATGTGACAGCTGTTACGCCGACGAAATCATAAGAGGTGAAGGAGTCGGAACAGCCATCAATGCAATCTGTATAGACGCATTTAATATCTGGAGCCAATCTTCTTATCCTGCTCCATCTGCTCCTCATCCACGATGATCACAGCTTTACCACTGATCTTACCGCTATGAACCAGTTCAACCGCCTCGTGAATCTTCTCAAGTCCGTGGAAGACGTTGTTCTCCAGCTTGATACCGTGCTCCTCAATATGCCCCAGCATCGTCACCGTCTCGCCACGCGAGCACGTCAGGCTACCTCGCACCCTCACGTCCCGCAGCATGAGCTCCATAAACGGGATCTTCACCTCGGCCGGCTGCGCGAGCTGGTGCATCTCGCCGTGCGTCCTCGTCACCGCGCACGCCAGCGCCGCCGCGCCCTCTGCGTCGGCAAGGTTGATCGTCGCGTCCGCGCCGGATGCGCCCGTTGCCCTGCGCACCTCGCCCGCGACCTCGTCCGCACCTTTCCTCGCGTCCAGCACCACGTGCGCGCCGCTCTTTCTCGTCAACTCGAGCCCCTCGTCGCGCGCGTCGATGCCGATGACATTCACCCCGCGGGCCTTGGCCATCTGCACCGCGAGATGTCCCAGCCCGCCCCCCGACCCGACGATGGCAAGCCACTGCCCCTCCGCAAGCCCGGCCTGCAGCACCCCGCGCCAGGCGGTGCGTCCCGCGCAGGCGAGCGGCGCGGCGCTGAGCAGCGAGACGGACGACGGCAGCGCGACCGACGTGCGCGCGTCGGCGCGGACGTACTCGGCCATGCAGCCGTCGACGTGCATCCCGAGGATGCCGCGCTGGTTGGGGCAGTAGTGCGAGTACGTCTCGGGGCCGGCGCACTCGGGGCACTCGCCGCAGAGGCCGACGGGGACGCCGCACATGACGCGGTCGCCCTGCTTGAAGGACGACACGGCGCTGCCGACGGCGACGACGGTGCCGGAGCCCTCGTGGGAGGCGGTTACGGGCAGGGGCAAAGGTAGGGCGCCGGTGGCGACCATGATGTCGGTGTGGCAGTACGAGGCGACGGCGACTTTGACGAGGAGGTCGTGCGGGCCGAGGTCTGAGGGCACTGGGACCGAGTTGACCTCGTAGGGCTTGTTGAACTCGACGACCTGGACGGCCTTCATCGTCTTGGGGATGTCTGGGGCAGACATGGTCGTTGACTACTCTTTGATAATGTGATGGTGGTGGTTCGAAATGACAGTAGTAGAGGAGTAACGCTGAGACCTCAATGTTATGCGCGAGGAGATTGTCAGATGTAAGACATTATCGAATGGCTAGCTATTTATTAGTCTCCCGTTGGATGAGAATCCTTACATATCGCATGCGGTCGGTGGTCGGCATCTCACAGCCAAGCGTTTTGATCCCGACAAGCGGCTCGAAAGGCGATACGTGGTGTTGCTAACTGCCCCTTGCAGTTAGCGGTATAAGTCTCACATGAGAGATGATGCACGATTGTGACTGGAACAGCTCATCTTGTAAACCCCTCATTCAGTTGAGTCCTGAGAATCATCGTTGACTGACTATGACGCCTTTTACTTGTTACATAATGCCACACCATCTACCTGCTCCAATTCATGTTCTAACATACACATGCCCAAACGCCATGCTTGAAATCCATCACTCGCCCTTTGCCTCATTCTTCGGTCGATATAGCACCCGCTCCCGGAGCATCCGCGGTGTGTCCGGGTCGTGCGTCGGCAGAACGACAACGTCGTGATGCCGGGCATACTCCTTGATCCTCTTCAGGCTCTCAAAGGCCGTCTGCGGATCGTTGTTCGCGCCATCCGGCTCCTCCCTGTCCAGCAGCCCAATGCCATACGTCGCGTCCCCAGCGAGCAGGTACTTCGTCGTCGTCCCGTCGTCGTTGTCCCCGGTGATGATGAGCGAGAGATGGCCCGTCATGTGTCCCGACGTATCGGCCGCGACAACAGCTCCGTCCTTTGTGATAGGATACGACCCCGCCCACGGTCCCAGCTCCGGACCGTCCTTGAAGTCGAGAATGCGCGGCTGAAAGTCCGTCGGCCAGTCGTTCGGCAGGCACCCCTGTATAGCGGCGTAGATCGGGTGCTTCCCGAACGCGTCCCAGTGCTCCCGGCCGACGTAGATGGGCACCTCGGGCGCGGCGAGCGCGATGTCCCGGATGCCGCCGGCGTGGTCGTGGTGCAGGTGGCTGAGGACGACGGCCTGCAGGTCGGACGGCTTCACGCCGCGCTCGGCGAGGCGCGGGATGATGGCGTCGTCCGGGGTCACGTCGAAGCGGTTGAGGATCCCCGGCACCGGGTTCCAGCAGGGGTAGTAGCCCGGCTCGTTGACGCGCACCGAGATGCCCGTGTCGAAGAGGATGGGCCCGTCGGGGTGCCGGACGAGGAACGCGCCCATCGGGAGGGGGCCGAGCCACTCGCCGGTGAAGGAGCGGAGCATCCGGAACGGCACGAAGCTGTTCGTGACGGGCTGCCCGCTCATCGGCTCGCGCATCCAGCACGTGCCGGTCTGGACGTACTCGAGCGAGACCTTGTCCTCGGAGGCCATGGTGATGGTGATCTTTTGTGTTGTGAGGTTTGTGTTGAGGCCTCTCAAGTGTCAAAAGACATGGGAAAGAGAGTCGATGGTCAAAATATGTGCGAGTCTCACCTTTCCAATGGGATCTTGGGACTTTTGTGGGTTGTGTTATCATGTTGCCTGGAGCTATCCCCCGGCCCCATCGCAGCCGAGGAATGCAGTCGTCGGTCGCGTCGTATCCCGGCCAATGGGGCGCGGCTCGCGATGCGATTCCATGTGAAATACGATATGACGATGCTGCTTATTGTCCGGCTTAGTCGAGCGGGTTTCTTTTTGGGGGGGCGCCGGGGGCGCTCCGCCACCCGGACTCCGCCTCCAATGCCGGTGAACCTCTACCCCTGACGCTGCAGCCTGCCGGGAAGTTTGCACGTCCACGGGCGTCTATGTTGGTTTAGATGCTCTGAGACACATGTGAAAAAGATCTATAGATGGTGATCACCGGTGAGATTCATCGGATGACCCCCCAACGACGGCGAGATAGGCTATTCCTTACGCATGAGCACATCGACAGTGGGATCCATGTTGTCTCAAGGTCCGAAGGATCTGTTCGGAGTAATCGGTCAATCGGATTCAGCACAATCGGATTCAGCAAAAAAAAAAGGTGCAAGACAAACAAGACAGTATGTAGATTCTATATATACACAGAGCTGTCACGCTTCATCGACAAGCCAGCCCTTCCACCGGAAATATGTGCATGAATCCTAGCTCAAGATATATATACCGACGACAATATAGACAGACGAAATAAGACGACAACCTCCTCCTCCTTATGACTCAACCTCACCTCAGGAGGGCGTGGACGGTGGAGTTGTAGTTGTCGATGCAAGGGCCGAGGTAGGTCGGGGTCAGCGAGGCCGTCGAGTTCTTGGCCAGCTTGGCGAGCCCGCTGGTGCCGCACTCGAGGCCGAGAACGAAGGCCTTGTGCATCACGTCGGCGAGGAAGGGCGCCGTGTGCGTGTGGTCGTTGGGGTAGTTCTTGTTGATCGTGTCGGCGCCGAGGTTCTTCATCGCCTGCGCCGCGTACTCGCCGTGCGGGACGAAGTAAAAGCCCTTGGACGGGCCGCCGAGCTGCTCCACGGCGAGCCTAGAAACGCCTCTGGTTAGCATGCGGTGCGTATAGTCAGTGTGTCGTGTAATGTTGATAGACTTGCCAGCTGTAGTAGTAGAACCGGTCCGCCCCCCACTTGAAAGCGCCCGTCTCCCAGACGTTGTTGGGCGTGGCCGCCGAGATGATGACCTTTGCACCCTTGGCGTTGAACTTCTTCGCCGCGTTCTTGAGGTAGGTAGGGAACGTGAGGACAGTCTCCGCGACGCCGCTACATCACACACAAGTCAGTATTTCCGTCAACGCATCTCAGACAGTAGAGACTCACTTGTAGGTCGTCTGGCACGTCTGCGTCCCGTCGCCGAAGCAGTCCGTCCGGCCGTTGTCCGTGGTGCTCAGCGACCCGCCGTCGTTGTGCCCAAACTCCATGATGACCCAGTCGCCCGACTGGACGAGCTCGGCGACGGCGTCGAAGCGGCCCTCGCGCGTGTACGACCGCGCGCTGCGCCCGCCGATCGCCCGGTTGTCGACCTTGGCCTTGCTCGTCGCGAACGAGTACTGCAGGAACTGGCCCCACCCCTCGGTGCCGCCGCCGCCCCCGGCCTTGGCCATGGTGCTGTCGCCGCAGGTCCAGACCGTCGGGACGGCGCGCTTCTCGAGGCCGGCGTCGGAGGCGGGGAGGGCGGAGGCCAGGCCGAGGAGGGCGGCGGCCGCTAGGGAGATGTCGGCGCGCATTGTTCGGGTTCGGGAAAACGAGTGTCTAGAGGTGGTGAAAGAGTGACGGTGAGGTTTGTCGTGAGAACAAGGAGCAAAGAAGAGATCGTCCGGTTTCTTGTGGGCGGAAACTCAAAGGCCTTTTAACCAGAGCGTAAACCTTCCCGTCCTCCGGGATTTGTGGGAAATCCCCCATGTTTCCAGAACCATTATGCGTGCAACCTTGACCCGGTCGTGGACTCCTCAATATTGAAAAGACGACCTCATGTTTCCTTCTTGCCCGGCTCTTCGGCTCATAATTGGGCGAGATGACCCGGAGCCAGGGGTTTCCCTTGTGCCATGTAAAGTGAGCGTCGCTAGTTGCTAGGCTCAACGCCAAACTGGCAATCAGGTGAGCAGCTTCAACGTTGTATTGAATGGAAGCCTCCACCGCTTCGGAGAAGGGAAAACAGAGTTCCTCCCCCCACATCCGGAGTCGTCCACGTTTCGAAGAAACCGCCTAGCAAGCGATGGGCCTGGAATCTCGGCCTTGCGCTTGTTGGGGACATCCCCCGCCCCTCAAATGCCCCGTTCCACCAGGGAATGGGAAGACTATTGCGCAATCAATATTGTCTTTGAAAGGGTGAGGACTAAAGGGGTCTCTATTGGATCTTAGCATCGCGGTAATAGTCCAGCAGGAAATCTCCGCCAATCGCGTGTGCGGCTTCGTGGCGGAGGTCTCGTGGAGTAGAGAGACGGACTTTTGGGAGAGCCTCGGCCGGGGTGCCCCCAGCATGGTTTTACCTTTTTGGGATCAAGATGCGACGCGAGTGCCGGAGCACCAGGAACAAGCGACGGAATACGGGGAGGGGTCCATCTTCTGGCCAGAGTTGAGCGTCGTCTCTCAGACCCCGTGACAACTGTGGGAGAAACGAGGAGAGAGAACGGCCATTCATCATGGGTGTCTTGCCAGCGTTACTCATCATGAGCGGAACCTCTGCCGCCGTCGTCACCTATGACGAAATAAGACGCCTTTTGCGATGTCTCGAGCAGGACGAAATTGCCCAGCCGGCAATCGGCATTTGACCTGCGGCGGGAGCGAGTCGCATCGCCGTCGGGGAAAAACATGGTCGTCAATTTGCGAGCCGGCCGGGCGTTGATCAGATGAACTTCACAGGCGTCGCCGTCCCATCCGGCGAGTCATGGCCCTTGATTGGTGCGATTTGTCCCAATGCAACCTGCAAAGGTGGCTCTAAGCTTCGTGCCAAGGATCATCCCGCGGGTTGCCAAAGCTTGACTGCGGGATGAGAGGCACCGGGAGGGAGGGGTCGGCAGGAGGAGTTGGAGAGATGCGTTGGCAACTGGCGGTGTAATAAGGAGGCGTTCTAGAAAACAAACAATGATCGGCTGTGGAAAACAAGTGATAAAGCAAGGGAGATCTTGTTCATCACCCTCCTCTAGTAGCACTCCTGTAGCTACAACTGTGTAGCTAGGCATCCCTAGGTACTTTTCCTGGGATTGATACTATTAGGAGCTCTTCGATCCCCGTTATCATCGTTCCGTTGTCGTCTGCTGCTGTTGTTGTCCGTCGTTGTTGTCGTCGTAGTCATTATTATTCTGGAAGGACCAAGCAACTTAGGGGGGTTGGATACTAGAGAAGGGGTTGACGAATAAGATCTCTTAAAAGTAAACACGGGTCACAATCCTTGAAACGGGAGTTCCTCGCCATGCTCAGACATTGATTGCATGGCCGACAGAGACCCGGATGAAAGATATCACTGCAGAGATGTTTCCCACCTCGGCAAGCCAACGCCGGCCCGCTGACCCGCCCGGTCAGGGCTGAGAAATCCCCAGCCCGGTTCTGTGCGCCGTTTTGGCATCGACGACACTAGACTTCAAGTAAGAGATTCAAGCTGAAACGATAAAACGTGTCCATGCATCCAGATTCGATCTTATCTCGAAGCAAAGACACTGTTACAGAGAACACCGCAATGTCGACCTACTTTTGCACAGGTCTTGTAGAGAAGCACCATCCAACTTAGGCGACGAGAAACAGAGTGTAGCCTGAGTGGCTGAGAAATCATGATACTTATGTAACACATGGTGCCTCTAAATAAGTTCCGTTCCTCCTATTGCAACGCTGTGTTATGCGGCGAAAGGCTCAAGTGCACCTACGTAAGTGATCCAATCTACAAATCCAAAGTGCTAAATTGATCAGTCCTATCTTCTTAACACTGACCTTAGATATCAACATTTGAAAAAGAACCATTATGAACCTAGCTTCTTTACCAACAGCCACTCTAGGCCTCCTAGGTCTTCTCTATTTGGACTAGGTACCTACGTCAATCAAGAAACAGCTACCATGGGATCTAAACTTGCATCGTCCCAGGCAGTCGAGTATCGTCGCTGGACAACGGTATCCTAAACCCACAGACCGAAACATGCAGCTCTTCGAAACAATGACTTTTGGTCGTAGGTAAAGATCATCATATGAGCCGTCTCCGGTTGGGCGGAATTGCTTCCTGAATGTTGGCATTATGCATCCCAGCTTACACGCCCTGAGAAAACAAATAGTTCAGAAGCTGCTGCGGGGTCAAAAGACATGACGTGTTCATGAACGCACGTCATAGACACGCTTAGTTTAGCAGTGAAACGCGAATAAAGGCTGCGATTCGAAACTAGAATAGTTGAGAGATGACCTCGTATCGTACAAGCAGTGTAGCCAAGGCGGCCCAAAGACACTTGACAGGGCAGCAGCCTTCGTAGCGTTCATTGACAAGTCACTTAACCCAGGCACAACTATTCAGCTGTCGTACGCGACGTGCTTCTCGACCGTGCTGCCTTCCTTGCCAGGTTCTTTATGTGTTGGACCCCGGTTGGTTTATAGATGGGGTAGCCAATCCTTAGGTAGAACCGTGAATAAGACACAAACACCGATTAACGTAACGAGGATAGAAGTAAAGAATCAGCATTGAATGTCATCTCGGCGAAATGAGAATCTAATGCCTATACAGATAGGCTGGTTACATATATGTGTTCCAGTCAAGCAAAGCGAGTGACAGAGAACTGAATATCCATCCTACCCTCAAAGCTTCCACCGCCTTTCGAGACGAGTAACTCAGAGTCATCGCCGATGTGCGAACCGATGGCGTGATCGAGTAGATTTAGCAGCCGCACTTGGACGAGCCGTAGCAGATCTGCAGGCTATTGTAGCGCGTCAGCATTGCACTATAGTTTCAACGACGGGAGGAAAAGATAATTCCGTGACTTACCAACCGAGGCAGGCGGAAGGGTGGTCGCCAGGGCCCTGGCAAACCTTGCAGAGACCAGCTCTCCTGAGACAGTCGTCGCAGCCATTGTAATTGCAGGCACGCTTCGTCAGGCCGTCGCGGGCCGTCAGGGCCTCAACAGCGTAGGCCGGGTCGACCTTGGCCTTGATGATGGCCGCGAGGTCGTCGGTCTCAGCGGGAGCCGCGGCCAGGGCGGTGGAGGCGAGGAAGACGGCGAAGATGGCCTTGGTGAACTGCATGTTGGTGGCTTGGGAGGTCCTTGGGATAGAGGGAGATTTTGAAAGTGATGTGGCTTGTTCTGAAGCTTGATGATGTTGTGGATGATAGTGAGAAGGGAAACAAGACGGTTTCCGCTGCCTCTTTATAGCTTTCGAGTGCATCAGAGTCTGTCTGTCCATGAGTCCACATGGGGAAGGTAACTAGAGGACCTCCGTTGATCGACCTGTGATGAACGTATGAGATCGACTTAGTCCTATTCCCACTGATCCTACTTTCCTTCTGCTACGATCTAGTTCCCTGTTTGGCCCACAACACAATGCAGACCTTTTGGCACTGACCCCGCACGCTGTATACAACAACCTCAAGCATGACGTTGAGTGAAAGTGTCAATGTTGCGATCCTTTTGCCATGGGTGTATTCAGTCTGTCGGCGCCTCGTTCCAGGCTAACCAACTCAACACACCTCATTCCGAGCGATCCAATGAGCTGTTACAGACTTGCATCGTCTTCCGGTTCGTTTATCTGAACTTACAGCCGCCGCCAATCATAAGACTCTCAGATCAGACGATTCCAAGCCAGTCTGCCCAATCGACTCTAGCCGATCTCTTGTTACCCTGGATGTTCGTATTCTAGACCATCTGAGCAGGCAAGGTACCCGCTGCGAGGCAAAACAGGCGTCGATCCACGTCTAGCCCAGTCTTGGAGGATCACCAGGCACTTTTGGTAATTGAATTTGGGAAACTCTGTGTTATCTTATGCTGATACCGCCCTCTGAACCTTTGCCTTCTGTGAACGAACCATGGTCCATGTCCACAACGAATACAGAAGGGAAAGCAAGACCGCTCACGCTTATGGTTAAAGGTTTCTTGGCTGGGACTTGGCACGCCAAGGTTCGGGCCGTTCGACGGAGGCTAGCGAAGGATTACATTGTCTTCACCCAATCTGTTGAAGGATCATCGTGTAGATCGGTAGGCGCCTCTGAACACGCGGTGATCCAATCCTTACACGCTGTCATGGCGAGTGACAATCATTTACGGCGTTTGCGACGTGCAGTACACGTGTTGATGGGTTTTTGTAATAGTCTCTATCTATGTTGTAGACAGAAAAGTATTTTGATAAGAAGTAAGTGTATTTAATTGTGTTTAGTTCGTTGTGTTTGGTCATGATCCGGTAGTGTTGTGAAACAGGCGCAGCTTCCAAAAGTTCTAGTCTGTGATCAAATCAGTGGTTGCGGGTCCTATCGACCCGTATTGACATGACCCTTTGGAGGCAGATTATTAAAAACAGATTTATTGGCCTGGATCTTGCACCGTGGGGGACAAAAACTGGCTTCTACTCCTCCTGCAAGCAAACGAATGTAACTGTCTTTCATGTTGCTGCCTGCTGTTACTCGGGATCTAACTGGCCGCCTCGGTTCCTACCAAACCCCTGGCAAATCCACAGGGCCTCGAATGTCTCGAAGTCAGTTACCCGTCCGTAGTCGGCTTCTTACGCAGTCGCGGTGATCTTTCCGTGAGGCATACTTTGAGGGAAGGAATCATTTCGAGCATCAACGCGACCACCATATCTCAGCCTGCAGAACTTTCCAACGGTCTTGATGATAGATCCAGGGAACATGAAGTCATAACCGCTCAGTGAGTGGCCCGCGCTTTCTAAGCGACCTTCCTGTTAAGGCTGCGGTTAGGACCCTCGTCGGCTACATGGATAGGAGAAGCGAGGTCTAGAAACGCTAGGCGCCCCGTATGGGGTATGAGCACTCGTTCCCTTCTACTAAGACATTTATGCGTTAACGGGTAGGCAGAAAAGTAATACGTACGTGCTCTCGTGACTTGTTGGAATGGTATTGAATGAACCAGTCGCCAGTGATCTCCATAGTTTAACTATGTCTAGAAGCTTGGCGACAAAACAAAACAATGGGCGGCTGTATGGAGAGATACGGAAAATCTTGGTACTTCGCGGAACAGAGGGTCCGGGTCAAGGATTACATACTTAACAAAGAATTAAGATATCGGGAGAAAGGGACCGACGGTGGGGATGTTTCTCGCCTCAGCCGCCGGTGAGCCAACGAGTTGATGGACTCGCCGCAATCACCATTTTCAACAACCACAAGGTGATCTTCCTCCAATCGAACGTGAGGTGTCTTCGCCATACCATCCAACTCATCTTTAGACCTTAGACTGCCGCCCATGGTGGCGCGACAATCCGGGCCGAATCTAAAAAGAGCAGCCAATGAGGAGCCTTTCACTTCGCGAAACTTCGAAGGATCTGTCCATGCAGTTCTATGGCCCCTTCTCTGACTCCCCATTGTGAGGAATAGAAACGCAGCAGCAAATGCGATCTCAAAGGCAAGTACGAATATCCAGCCCCAGGTGATATTGACGTATGTCTCCTCCCTTCGAGGCCATCTGTGGATAGCCATAGTGCCATGTGTGTATCTTGATCGATCATAGTGCATTCTAAGACCATCACAAATCAGAAATGACTTGAGTCCTGGGGAGTTCAATATTTTTGATACGCAGTAGAGATTGCCATGTAGACTCACCGTGCCGATAGTACTGTGGCAATGTTTGTGAAAGCGTTTTGGATACCATAAGCGCGGAGATCTGGTGTAATAGCCTCTGATGGCCTCCATACGAGATGCACCAAAATTCGCATGAAGAACCCTCTGCCCGTAAATGCTATGTCGTCCTCGGATTTGCCATTCTTGTTGGACATCGAGCCTGCTATAAAAGCCAGACTGCCCTTCAACTCGTCAGCCATGATCTCTAGAGCTCGATAATTTGCTGTGAAGAATCTCTTGATGGTCGAGCCCAACTTAACGGGATACGGGTGATTTTGGATACGGCTCTTGAGCTCAAAAGTCTGATTCCACCGTTTCATGCGCTGACTGCATCGAAAGTCACCTTTTGCTATCAATCCGCATTCCATGTCGACAAAGCTGCGGTTGCCTTGATCTAGAGGCTTAGTAAAGGAGTCCAGAAACTGTATGTCCTGGATGCCCACATGAACTTGGGGTTGCAACTTCTGGACGCAAAGATGGAAGAATATCTCCACAGCGTCGTACCTAACGGCGCTAATATGGTCTTCAAAGTTATCAACATTTGGATCCTGAATATTGATATTGCTGTACACCGTAGGAGTGGTGTATATTAGACCAAAAGACGCGATCCTGGTTCTTTGTAGCGATGGTTGATTCTGAAACCCGAGACTGAAACTTCCGTTGAAAATATCCAGATGCGCCAGCAAAAGGCCATGGTGGGATGCGGAATGGCCACCTGGAAGTGACGCCGTTCGCACTTTCATGTCGACAGAGGGACCGTCGTTAAAAAACCGATGAATTGACCAATCTCTGGTTCGCAAATTCTTCGACTCGGACATGGGATGTAATGTTGGCCATCTTCACGCACACTCCTAACGTGTGGTATGGTTCGAAGGTACAGTTCCCTGTCGAACATGACACTGATCCAGGTGTCGCAGCATTCATGTAGGAGATTGGCTGCTTCCATTCAGAGCGATCCAGAACACCAGCCACGTAAACCGAGAGTCCCACCAATGCATTCAGAGAGTCTCGAGGAGAGTTGCTATCCAAATGGCCTGGACTTCTGCCTTCCCGGTTCCGGACAGTGTTACATTTCGATGGAATAGTTGATGGCTAGCTGGGTCAAGGGTGATGTGAGGCCGCTAGTGGCTACTACAAGGGCTCCAATGGCTACAAAATGTTGCAACCGAACCCGAGATAGTAGTAATAGAGAGCCCCAGATCCCTCTGCTGGCTTGATCGATGACGTATAGATCGTATAGCGGCTGGGGTCTTTCTCTATTGAACCATACCCACTGCATCTCCCTCATAGCAGTAGAGACAGGCACAGCAAAGGCGGCCGCTGCAAGAGTAGTGAGAAACGCAAGGAGAGAGTTCAGCGTGATTCTCAAGGGCAATCCGGCAGGCTACTACCATCGAATTTCCAGAGGATACTGACGATGGCTAGGAATCAAGAAATGAGAAATCAGTATTTGATTCAATCTTGGGAAGAGCAGCAGTGCGCCCACCGATGAAAAGAAGACAGCTCAACAGGATGCAGGCCATTTCGAACGCCCAAATCCTCCACAGCGGCTTAACATCCCTCCCAATTCTTGATTCGTCTGATCGTCCGGGACCAGGGAGAGATGTTGGCTTCAACCCTTCCTCATGGCAGACAGGTGGCGTGGTAGGAGTTACGTAGGGCATTTGTTCATTCGTCGCGTCCACCTGGCCATTCGTCTTCAAGCTATCTCCCCCTTTACGGAGTCGATCTTCAATTCCCTGTTCGCTGCTATTGCTCGGTGCTCGATTCTCGGATATTCTATGGCCCTCCACGCCGCTCAATGTGGAGAGTACCCGTGGTTGAATTGATTCGTCAGACTGCTCATGACTGAGATTCGAGCGGTTCGCGCCTGATGGGCGACGAAGCACCAATGACGAAGAATGAGGAAGAATGTTTTCAATGACTGATCGTCAAGGCTATCGTCCGGCAAGTCGGATTGGAGTGTAGAATGTGAGGTCTCCATCGATGGATCTGTGTATGTCATCAGAGCTGAGTGTTGATCTCGGCCCATCGTAGTTATTTCGTCAAGAGCACAATCAGATTCGGCAGGTGAAATTTGAACTCCGGTTGAATCTAGCAGAAACGAATTGTAGAAAGATAAAAACCAAAGAATAGGGATTTCGCAGATGAATAATTGCAGAAGCTCTTCCATTGGTGATCCAGAAAAGGCCTGGTACATCGGCTCGCTGATCCAACACTCGGCAGAGGGTCAATGTGTCCTACCAACTTGCAAAGAATGATCGATGAAAACGAGTAAACGCCCAGGATATGACTCTCTCAGCCTTCAGACCCCAACCCGAACTTACTATCGTTCCCGACGGGCTTCTCGACCGCGCTCCCATCCTTGCCGGACTCCTTGTCTGTCATCATGGAATTTGAATCATCGTACGTAACCTGAACCTTAAAAAAAAAGACAAGAACAAAAGCTTAGCGTCGTCAAACCGGATAGTCATTCTTCGTCGCGTGTCTTACATTGGTCGTCCGGATGATGCCGTTGAACGTCATGATCTCCTCCTCGCTGCCGTCCGGCGAGTGACCACGGATCTCAGTGTGGGTGCTGCGCATGTCCTTAAGCGGGAACCCGTTCCCGACGGTGTTTCTGTGGTGGTGGTGCTTCGAGGCGGCGCCGCTGCCTGTGCCTGTGCCGTTGCCGGTGCCTGTCCCATAACGTGCATACTGTCCGCTGCCGGCGTAAGGACCTGCATCGTTGCTGCTCTTGTTGGAGAACATGCCCGGCATCCACTTGCGGAAGAGTGGACGCAGCGCAGGCACACAGGCGGCGATGATGGACAGGTTGACCTCGATGGCGCTGTAGGTGTCGCCCACGCCGTTGCGGGCGTCGTACCCCGGGTCCAAGTTGTAGAACTTCTTCCTCAGCTCGTGAACGCGCAGGATGGCGACAACGATGGATCTGTGGATGAAGGATAAGTTTCAGGCTTTCAGCAGGTGAAGCCTCGATTGAATTCCAGTCGAGGACTTGGCAACACAGGTTTGATGACTTACACTCCACCGGCGAGGAAGACGACGATTAGGCCGATCTTGGCGGCCATGCGCATTTTGAGCCCAAGGAAGATCCAGAAAGGGATGGCGAGGACAAAGAAATCAGTGATGATGGTTATGATGGCGCTGACGATGTAAAACAGCGGCCCGTCGATTTGCCGCTGCTTCCGCACGCTCGTGTCCCAGAAGGCGTTGATAGGGATTGTCTGGAACAGGACGGTCAGGAAGATGGCGACCATGGTGAGCAGGTTGATGGCGTTGAGTCCGTAAATAGCCCACCTCACACCGCGCTTGTGGCCCCCAAGCCGCAGGAGGAAGACAAGGATTGAGGATTTGACGAGGGCGAGGATCGGGTTATACAGGACCTGCATGATCCAGTTCCAGAACAGCATGGGAGCCGGGTCCCAGTCCGGCGGCAGGGAGGACGTCGGGAATCCGACGTAGTAGTACTTGAAGAACATGTAGGTCGGCGTGAGCAGAGCGAGAGAGAAGAACTGCAAGCGGGCGTGACGTGTTAGTCTAGACTTCGTGTCACGATCGGCACTCTGCCGGTGTCTGAGCTCACCATGGCGCCGGTCATGAAGTAGTCATCTATACCTTATTAGTCTCTAATCCACAGATAACTTGCCAAGCACGGTACCTGGCTTGCCCCAGGTCTCGCGATCATAGGGAGGGAGACGACTCACCCAGTCCAAGCTGCTTCGAAGTGATCTTACTGTACATCCGGAGGCCGTACGTCAAGAGAGCACTAAGTGTGAAAAAGAACAAGATACCCATGGCCACGTGCTGAAGGGGCGTCGAAGGAATGTCCCCAACGTTCTTCCAGCGCGCCTCAATGCCTCTCTCCCAGAAGGGCCCCATAATGGCGGTACCTCTCTACGAGTAGAGAGTTAAGGAAGTAGTGGGAGCAATGTGAATAAGCTTTAGACTCCCGAAGTCTGGGCACTTGAGTTAAAACCTGAGATCCGGGGGTACGCAAGCCAGGGACGAGGACAAACAGTCTTGTCGGAGGCTTCAATGGGACCCATGGGGGCTGGATAGTGGGAGATTCACCAGATATATGCAGCCTGTCTTTTGAGAAGCTTCGTCGCGAAGATTCTCCCGAGTTCAAGGTCACATCTCGTATTGCCTGTCATCAACGGTTCCAGTCACGGATAGTGCGATCAGGGTGCTGGGGCTTGTCAGGCCTTTGCGATCCTATCTCAGTGGAGGTGAGCATGGCCATAACATCTCCCGTGTTGAATGTAGTAGTATGGGAAAGGAGAGGACTTGAGAGTAAGCTCCTTTCCTCCGTCTCACACAAGACAGGGTCCCTGATCGGTCGCTAGGACAAGCCAAGTGGCCCGATGGCAAGGGAGGAAAGTCGGATTTCGATCCGGTCTGCCACTTGGTACTCGAGTCGTGGCAGACATGCGGGAAATGCGACCCAATTTCATGGTGAAGCTGGGCTCGAGATGGAGGCTTCAGTCTCGCAAGTTCCTGGTCTGTGATTTCCTCCATCCGAACAGGGTGTCATAGAACGAAAGGGGCCTCAGCATCGCATCCTGCAGAAACTTAGAAAACCTGCTGCCGTTGTCCAAATCTCCGCCCTTTGGGTAGTATCGCTGGACCCCTGGCCGGATGTTGGAACGCCCTAGGCTAGTAGGCAGCACTAACTGATTCAGGGATGTTTACCCGCCACCACGGAGGGAGGGGGATCTCTTCCCCTTGTTCAATTCCCTGCCAGACGCCGAGGATTCTGCTTCCTAGGGGGCAGGGGGCTGTGCGCATTTAGGACTTGGCTTTCGAGAACATTGAAGATTATGTTTGGCACGGCGGTGAGCAAAAGGGCCCGGTCAAACGTGGGCCACCTTCAGCCAGCTGGATAGTCTCCTGCGTATATCGAGGAGTTTATTTCAAGAGAGACAGCCAGCCATGAAATGGAATTAAACACATTAAAGCCTGTCCGCATCGGCGAAAGGCCCGGGGCACTGTCTGTTCGTGCAACGAGTCTTCATATTAAGCCCACGCAATCGTAATAGCATTGAATCCTCATAGCCTTAAGATTGTCACTGCGACGTGATCGTTAATTCTTCCTTGCGACATTGACACTTATCTTGCATCTTGCACCTGGAATCAACGGAATAAGGAGACATTTTTTGGCCTGGCGAGCCGCGAGGTAAACGACTGACTAGAAGCTCATTGAAAAAATGGCCTGGAGATAAATGGACAGTAGAAGTAACTGGTGGGGAGTTCTTTATAGCCAGTAATTCAGCGTAATGGGAAGTTCTTCGGCGGCGGCGGCGTTATAGGCTTGCAAATTCAGCTGAACTGCCAAGAGGTCTGGACTCTGGACCCATCTGTCCGAATGACCACAGCAACACCCGCTCGGATTGCATTTCCGGAGAGTTACCAAGCGTTCAGGTGAACTTCTTGTACCTGTAGAGTCCACACATGTAATGTAAGAATGACTGCTCTGTGGCCACCTGGATCACTAACTCACGTCTGCCTTCGCATGCACGTGGATGACATACATACAGTTTGGCATTCTTCACGTCACTGAACAAGTCACGGAACAGCAGAGGCGCGCGAGAAAATCCATTGCTGT
This sequence comes from Colletotrichum brevisporum, assembly GCA_030770045.1. Classification (NCBI taxonomy): domain Eukaryota; kingdom Fungi; phylum Ascomycota; class Sordariomycetes; order Glomerellales; family Glomerellaceae; genus Colletotrichum; species Colletotrichum brevisporum. The sequence continues at coordinate 6,813,444 of JAUGSI010000001.1, read as the reverse complement.
AATACTTTGGCTCCCCACCAAGTCAAATAAGACGGCAACTTTTGATGACATGCCGGCGACGCGCAACGTACTGTTTTACCTATCCCCATACCTACAAAGTATCCCCCTCCGTCGGTCCTGTTGACAGTCTGGGGTTTCCCCTCCAAGTAAGTTTACATTAGGTAGGTTTTTCATCTGATTCAGGCGAGAGTTTTCCAATACCAAGGTGTCCATGTTGATCAATCCGCGTAAGTGCCCGGAGGAATCCTTTTCCCGAACATGTGTTTTTATTGGACACACATACTTGCAGGACGCTTGCTGTTGGAAAACGTGGGCTCTTTTTACATTCCTCGTTGTTGACGTGATAGGTATGGGAAAGGTTTTCTCATGAGTTTCTATTATGCAACAGAAGAAGCAATAGACTTGTCCACAATTTTTAAAGCGGGTTCACACTGCCTTCATATGTTGCGCTTCCTCATAACACACGGAGCCCCATTCCAATCATCTCCGTTCCTTTTTTTGTCAAGCACGGAGGCGATTTCTAATCTCAACCGGCCTTCATCGTGACCATCGGCATTGCTTGTCCGATCGTGGTTCGTCTGACCCACGCCTAACAAACCTTATCATATTTTCAGAATCTCTTGCATTATTGAAAGAGAGAAATTGGCCTTTTTGAAGACCTTTTGCAGCTTCGATATAGCCACAATTAGAAAACCTTAGTTTATTGCACATGCTATAGCCCATTCACCGATGGCCACATCGGGCTCCTCGGGGAATGATCACAGGGAGAGGCTTGGTCAAGAATGACCCGGGCCTATTCTGTCCCTCGATAGATGGAAGACTTCTCCTATATAAAGAGCCATAGTCTGTGGATGTCAACGTAACCATTCCTCACCGATCAACATCGACTCTCGTTTATCACTTGCAACACTTCACTCATCAGCCTCTATCTACCGTCGCTCACAGAAGCCAACAAAACAACCCGTTCAAGTCTACAACATGAAGGTTTCTATTACTACCGTTCTGTCCCTAGTCGCGCTTGCGGCTGGCCAGGGTATCGGGTATGTTATCTACGTCGAGAACCCTGAGATGTTCTGAGATGTTCCGAGACTGACCTACTATGTTTGCCAGAGACTTGATGACCTGCGAGATTCAGAGCAGAGACTTTGTAGTCTCCGTTACCGACCCGGCCCTGTGCAGCGCTGCTGGCGGAAGTCGTAACGCGGGCAACTGTTGTGTCAGGTCCAACGAGCAGTCTTCGGCCTACGTCAGGCTTTGTGGCCAACGTAGTGACCCGGGCACCGGAAACAGGGGTGTTGCGCGGCGTTTGGCAGCCGAGACTAGATGCTAAGCTGAGCAATGTCAAAAGCCCACTTGGGCAGGTTGCCATAGAATGATGTTGTTGGCAAGCTGATGATGAAAGATGCCATTTGCTCAGCAGCATATCGATCAATACAATGCCAGTAACAGCGCTTCTACTTAATTGAAATGAATGTCCGGTGCAATGAAAGACAAAGTCATTGACTAAGAAGATAGACAACTAGCGCGACTCACAAGGGTTCAACCCTCAACAGAAGAGCTCGGGATTTCTCATTCTCAACCTTTCCTCATTGCTTGTAGATCAATTAAGAAATCATCTCATGCTGATGATTGACGACTGGACTTTGAACTGAACACCCAAACTTCAATTAACCTTAGACTCGGATTGCCCTCGACCAGCAGATCTCGCTCAGCCCAAATGATATTGCGCCCGAGCACGATACCTGAGATGAACCCACAGTTCCAGTCGTTGTTGTTACCATGTACAGCAAGCGGAGTAGTCCGTCTCGCAGCGAGGTACAGTTTTGGTAAACACTCCGTCCGGGAGATGGGGCCGGGGAGCGTGGGATCTACCAGGCTGCGACCTTTCGCATCGGTTAGTCACTTGGAACGATGTGACGTTCTGCCCCCTCTCGCCACCTCCAAGGCCGCCCGAGATTTCTACTAAGCGAACGAGGGGGTAAGATTCGAGGGAGTTCCCTCATTTCTTCGCGACTCCCATGTCTTTCTGAATCGCGTAGGAATCCTGGCGACCGGGCTGATGCCCGAATCTCACCCGCCTGGACGGACGGGGGTTAGAGGAATAGAGTTTGCCTTCGCCGCAATCCTGCAGGTGAAATTGCAGGTAATGCACAGTTTAGAAACAAGAGTGAAGACAGGTACCGCCCGCTTAGCACGGCAGTTAACATGCGATGTCAGGCTAGTTTGCTCTTCTGCTCTCCGGACGTATTCTGGAATTTTTACGTGCACGAAGTGAAATAACTAATACTAAGGACAACGGCAGGATATCTCAACTTGATGGCCAAGGACGACTGAGGAGCGGACAACATGAAAATAAACTCGTAATTTATCCTCTCGCGGGACGGGTATCCCCGTCCCTTGCTTTGTGGATAATATCCAGACTTTGCGCAAATTCCTCAAATTGCTCGTCCGGAGCCCCTCCCCCACCGTCCTCGTATCGCGGGGTTGCGCCTGGTCTCAACTTCTTTATCCCACGCAGGGAATGATGCATAGCGGCGGAGCCAAAAGGGGCACATAGCGCACAAGAGGTTCGCGGGGGTGCCCTGTCCGCGACGAGTGATCTACCTCTCCCGAAGCCCTCGCTTCGGTCATGTTGTCTCCATATCATCTGCTTCATACAGACACTCTGGATCTAAACTTATTTACTGGATATCGAATCGATGTTGAGATGTGGACGTGCGCGCCGGGCCGGTCGTGACGACCATTTGCCCACGGACGTGAAGCTTGTCTAGAATAACCATAAGACGATAAAGCCCGATCATCCTCCACGGCCTTGGTTGCTCTTTCGACTCGAGGTAGGCCGACTCACAATGCCGAAGTTGGGCAGCGTTGTGACGATACTACCCATGACGTGGGGTTTGGCTCGCCACCAACGTTGCCTCCGGTCGTGCAAGGACTGTTGGTGTTAGTGCGAGACGAGAGACACCGAGATGCATACAGAATCCATGGTCCGCAAATTCATCCAGCCCCAGCATGTCTTCTACACAGGGGGCGGACCTGAGGCCTCTCTCGTGCAGGTAGACGCCCCCCTGTCTTCTGCCGTGTCCTCGCAATCTGGATGACTTCGAGTCTTCCTATTATCGATTTTTCTTACTCCGCGACTGGGGCCCCGGCTTGTAGTAGTGTAGAGGATTCGGCTGGCTTACTGGTCCATTCTATAGCCATAGCCAAGTGGAAGAGCAACCCTTTTATCGCTCACGTTATTGAAGCGTAAGCGTTTGATGAACTGTAATGGCCTAGATGCGACGTTCCCACGTGGACGTTATAAGTCCCAATTGCACTCCTGTTTGTCTTGCTCGCTCTCTTCTCCCCCGCATCCGCCAGCCGCAAGACCGGTGATCACAAATTGGAGGTTCGTCTGACAAGTCCACACTCGCTCACTTTGTCACATCCTCTGTCCGATCCTTTCTTTCCTCTTTCACCCTGATTCTGCAACACTTTCTTGGCACGCATAATGTCTCGCCTCGGCCAGGCCTTCTTCCTGGCGGCTGTCCTGCCCCTGACCAAGCTGGTTGGCGCTCAGACCATCGTTGTTGACGATGCAGTCCTTGGTATGTCTGCGACTACCACATCTCATACCCCCTCCCCTACTTCTCAACACTGAGCAGAGAAACATCAACAGCTTGTGGTATGAATCTTACCAGGTGCTTCATACAGATGCGAACGAGTCAACTGTTGCCCCCGCCGCCGAAGTCTTGACTGGCGATCTCCTCAACGAGGAGAGCGTCCAGCTGACTGACGCCGTGCTGAGCAACCTGACGGACCTGTCTCTGTCCAACATCTCTCTGTTTGACTTTGGCACGACCGTTGCTGGCGAGAAGCGTTCCGCCATGGCCCGTACCTTCAACAAGTGCAAGACCTACCCTGGCGACCTCCTGTGGCCGAGCAAGGCTGTGTGGGGTGTTTTCAACCTCCTTACTGGCTTTGCCGTGTCCGATACGGTACCCATAGGTGCCTCTTGCTACGACGGATTTGGCAAATATGATGCTGCTCGTTGCGAGTACATCACCAAGGAGTGGACGAACTCAACTATTCAGTAAGCAGTTCCAAGATAGCAAAGATCATCGAGAGATACAATAGCTGACGGGTACCCAGTACCGAAGACCCGACCTCCGTCATGAGTCCCCTGTACCAGGGCCTGACCTGTGTTCCTCCGTCAGTCAACAACATCTCCGCCGGCGCTTGCACCGTTGGCGGGTATCCCTCGTACGTCGTCAAGGCCACAAACGTCGCCCAGATCCAGCTGGCCGTCAACTTTGCCCGCAATCTTAACCTTCGTCTGGTCGTCAAGAACACTGGCCATGATTTCAATGGCCGCTCGTCTGGATCAGGAGCGCTCTCGGTCTGGACTCATCACCTCAAGAGCATCAACTTCTATAATAGCATCAAAACCGCATCCTACTCTGGACCTGCCTTCAAGGTTGGTGCTGGCGTTCAGGGCTTCGAACTCTACGAGGCTGCTGAGAAGTACGGCGTGACGGCCGTCGGTGGTGAGGGAATGACCGTCGGCTATGCCGGAGGTTACCTTGCAGGCGGAGGGCACTCGCCTCTCTCGCCCAAGTATGGCATTGCCGCTGACTCGGTAAGATGTTGTCCATCAACACAGTGCTATTCAGAATAGAGCACAGAAAACCTGACGTTGGTTTTAGGTCCTGAGTATTGATGTTGTCACACCCGACGGCCGTTTCTTGACTGCCAGTGAGACACAAAACACCGAGTTGTTTTGGGCTCTCCGTGGCGGAGGCGGCAGTAAGCATTCTTTCCCAATCGGTATTCAAATCCATTGGCTGACCTCAACCCAGACACATTTGGCGTCGTGACCTCGTACGTCGTCAAAGTGTACCCCAAGCTCGACACCGTCGCTGTCATGACCTTCTCCTTCGCCACCGGAGAGGCCATTAGTTACGATGCCTTCTGGGCCGCCGTCAGGGCATACTGGGAGGCTCTGCCAACCTTCAACGAAGCCGGCAACTACGAGTACTGGAACATCTGGCACACCGGTCCGGACTCGCTGGCCTTTACTATGCTGCCCTGGTTCGCCCCCAACATGACCCTGCAGGAGCTCAAGGACCTCACCGCTCCGCTTTTTGCCAAGTGGGCTGAGCTCGGCGTCAATGTTGAGCCCGTTTACTCGGAGCACAAGAGTTTCCTTCCCGCGTGGAAGGCCGGGTTCCCCAAAGAGCTCGTCGGCGGCACGGCTGCCAAGACAGCTTGCCGTCTCTTCCCGACGGAGAACTTTGTCGACGCGACAAAGTTTGACGCGACCTTCGACGCCATTAAGGGGCTTAGTGACAAAGGGGGCCAGATCATCGGGTTTGGCATCACCGGCGGCCCGGGCCCACACCCTGACAACGCCGTCAACCCGGCCTGGCGCGGAGCCGCCATGTTCGCCATCTCCGTCATCGAGTGGCCCGCCGGCAGCCCCATGGAAGTTGCCGCGCAGAAGTCCAAGACCCTGACCAACGAGTGGATGCAGCCATGGCGCGACGTTACGCCCGGCGGCGGTGGCTACGCCAGCGAGGGTGATGTCACGGAGCCAGACTTCCAGCAGTCCTTCTACGGCACCGAGAAGTACGCCAGGCTCCTCGCCCTGAAGCAGAAGATCGACCCGGCTGGGGTATTCTACGCCAACCTCGGCGTCGGTAGCGAAAGCTGGTACGTCACAAGGCAGCTTGATGGTCTGCCCACGCAGAACGGCCGCTTGTGTCGAGTTTGAGAGTACATTGAAGACAGGCATGCGTTTTTATAGAAGAATCTGTTACAGATGCAACCGTAAATCTAGATGCAATATCTCATTTATCAGATCAAATCCAGCTACATACACTCCCTGAGCCTCTTTTTATGTCTCCAGCGGCCTGTCTACATGGCCTGTCTTGTTCTGGTTCCAACGATTGTAGGACTAGGGAGCAAAAGACCCTTTTCATCCACGTGGATTCTGACCAGCAGTTCAACATTAGCATCAATCCATCATCAGAATGCTCTTCGTAAACGGCAGCTGAGCATCAGAGTTCCGCTAACAAAAGTCGAGCTTACCCTCTAGCAGTTTTGGGTAAATCCAAGGCAATCCATCAGTGCAGGCGATGCACTCCCTCTTGCCGCTGACGCACTCCTCGCAGTAGTAGCCGTCCTTGGTCTGCCGGGCGTTCACGGCGTTTCCCTCGGTCGTGGGGGCGGCTGCGGCGAAAGCGGACAGGAAACCGAGAGCAGTAAGAATGGAAACGAACTTCATGTTTGCGTGTGAGAGAGAAAATGCGTATTGATATGGGTTGATGTGAAATTGAGGCCTGGGAAGTGACTTGGTTTACTATCGGCGTAGAGATGAAGTGTGTTTGGATTGCAACATTCACAAGCCTTTCCATTGGCGGTTGAAGAAGCCCTCTTTATACTCATTGCCAACATGTATTCAATGTTGCAGACGTCCAGATGGCTCCAATCCAACAGGTAGCTTTGCTTCGCTGTTCGTTAGATACTCGGGACGAAGCTGTCCCGCGATCAGCAGTGAACAAACCTCTTTCCCACAACCTGCGTCGTTAGCAATGTGATGATGCGAGGCTATACGGAAGCGCCGCCAAGGAACGCATACTTCGAAACCTGTACAGATGCGAGATCCGAGCCTATTGTCTAAGCGGTTACGAAGAATAAGATGATCGCGTATCCTATCTCCCCGCCCCGCAGAGGGGAATCGTCCGATGCAAGCATGTAAGTGGTGGGCTCAGAGCTGCCCAAGGATCGGATTCGGCAGGCCACAGCATTGGCGACGATCAAGATCCATATCCGAGTCGGCACAAGACCCCGAAAAGAGGCGGGAGTAGGGCGTGGTTCTAAGGCGGAAAACAACACCTGCAGTGGGAAAAAGGCGTCGTATTGTCGAGATGGCAACCGCCGAGCTGCATTTGGACGAGAACTCATTGTGTAAAGTCGGTATACAGAAACATGATAGGTGGACAGCATGGTGCCGCGGACCAGACTGTCGTCGTTGAGTCGGAATTAGTGTCCGACGTGTTTACATGCACTAACCAAGGTAGGGCGGCCGTTGACGTCAACGCTCAGCGTCGCTACCCAGCTTCTAGCTGCAGGAGACTGAGGAAACCCATGTTGCCGTTCTGCTCCATGCAGGAAAGTTATCATCCCGTCCTTGAATACATACGGGAAGCCGGAAGTCGCCCCACAGCCAACTTTACTCAACGCAAAGGCTAAGTGGGCGATTCTTTTGGGATCCGTTCACTATTAATTGGTCCACGGAGGACCCTAAGGTCAGGACATTCCGAGCTTAGCTGAATGGCAAAGTCGGACGGACGAATCTAAAGCAAGCAAGTAGGTAGTTGTCGGTCTGACACCTAGCATCCAAAGGTTGAATCTTTTCTCTGCTTAATAGTCTTACTAGGTTGCCTGCAACATTACTTTCACGGCTCGGGGAAGGTACCGGATACTGAAATCGGTCATTTTACAAGCATATAGGAAACCATCGATTGATCTGAAAGTCTTGGAGCCTATCGCCGGGACATGGCCCCCAATCCCAAACGGACGTATGTACACATCCAGGTGATGGTCTTGCCAAAGTTCAAACCCGCTAGACAAAGGAAAACGCTGGCACAACTCGAGACCCTGTCGTTCCTGGTTGTGCTTAGCCGGTGCAGCACTGGTGGTCGCAGCGCTCGGCCTGTTGTCACGGTATTAGTCGAGCTCGGGAGAAAGAGTACGCGTATATTGCGAGGGATGAACTTACAGTGCCCACAGTCGTCTTGGAGGGTCCAAGGGAGCGCTCGAAGCCCTGCCTCTTGCAGATCTCGTTGAGCTCCTCGGCGACGCCAGCTGCGAAGCACCGGCACTCGCTGCCGGTGCAGTAGGTCTGGGTTGCGGAACACCTTAGAGCCACGGCGCCAGTGGCGAGGAGGAGGGTCGCGTAGAGAAGTTTTGTAAGCTGCATTTTGAAGTGTTGTGTTTTGAGTGGTTGTGGAAGTTAATGTCTGCTGAGGAGAGAAGAAAGCAATCAACAGATTGACGAGAGTGATGCATTTATAGCTTTAAAGGCGGAGGCCGAAGCTTCCGTAGACTTGGTCTAGATACAGACAATCATTGTTGTGATCGACAGGGCCAGCCGTCTGGAACCCGACAGTCTGGATTCGGCCAGGCCCGGTCATGGTGATGTGATCCCTGGCAAAGGCCGGCGATCTGAAGCGGCCGTGGCAGGTTGACAAGGGATCGTCTGAAGAGTAGTATACGTCGTCTCAAAAGCCAAGACATCCGAGACGCGAGGCCAAGTCATGCTGGAAATCGCGTTCGTCTGAACGATCAATCGGGTAATTACTGCCGCCAAGTGTAATTTAGGAACTCTTCGCCTGTGTCTAGCGGATCCAACTTGGAACTTTATACATTGGGGAGGATGAGATGCCTACATGTGGAGTTGCAGCAACATGAAGTCCGACGAACTTACAACAATCAATGATTGTTGAATTTTCCCGAACAATGATGTCCGACAAAGCGTGTCATTTCTGGAAAATTTGAATAGTAATCCAACCACGCGTCGGCAGCTGTATCCTGCAGGTTGCTATTCGATTTCTCCGGCTGTATCAGGATTGCATACAGCAACTCCTCGTCACGGGTCATATCCCGTCAGTATTTGACGACTAGCGAGTCATGGCGATAACTCCTATAACCTTTTTAGAGTTCTAGCAAGACTAAGATCTCCAGACGACCCATCGCAAGTCCACAATAAAACAAAGCGCATGAACTCTCCGTCGGGCTGCTCCGGGCAGCGCGGAGTCCGGGGCAGGTACGCGGTTCCACCTCTGGCTTTTCGAAGACCCCATGGCGAGTTCTTGACTCGAAGGACTGTTCGTCGTATACGCTGCTGGGTTTCAGACGACAGCGGAGATCCATGAGTTAGCTGTATGCTACGTCGGTCGGTCATATTTGGTCACCTGGGGCTGGGGGCCTGCTGTTTCGGACGGTCTTCGCTTTGTTCCGAGCAACTTAACACCGAATGTTCCGATGTTAGAACTTTGACCATGTTCTTCCAATGCAACAAGTAGAAAATGGGGTCCTTTACTCGGCCTCGCGTGCGGCGCATAGAGTACAAGTAAACTGCGTGGTTTACTGATCAACCGCGACGAGTCCATGGATGTACCCAAGTCAGAGGGCAGAACAACATAGCTTAATAGGCGGCCACTTGTATTACGGCACGAGTCTAATGAGAACTGAAACCATATGGGTTCGACCCGGCCTCATACATCCCCCGACCATTCAAACTCACTGGCCGCCGTTGACCAACACGCTCCGGTTCTTCTCCTGCGTCGAGATCGGAACATCAAGGGCGGGGTTGCCACGGAAGAAGTTTACGGGCTTCAGCCCGACCACCATCTTCTCGCACGGCATCACCGGCCAGTCCTCGGCGCGCGGGTTGTGCGTCGACCCGAACGTGTGCCATACGACGATATCCTCGTCGCGGACCGCCGACGACGCCTTTCCTTCCTCATCGCCAGCCCGCTGCGCGATCCACGACGCAATGCCCTCGCCCCCCGCAGACTGCATGGTGAACCGTCCCGCGGGGAACAGCTCCCCGTCGTCGTGGCGCGTCACCCACACTGCGTGCGCGGCGTACTCGGCGCGCCTGGCGTGCCACGAGCCCGGGCGCGCGAGGATGAGCTGGCTGTAGTGCGGCAACAGCTTGAAGCCCACTGGTGTGCCTGTCGTCGGATTCGTGACGCCCTCGTTGATGATCTTGAAGGTTCGGTTGGTGTTGAAGTCGAGATCGAGGCCCGTTTCGCGCTCGACGACCTCGGACTTGATCGCATACCCGACACCGAACGGGTTGTAGGAGTCCGATTCGTCCGTGTACGGGAGTGGATGTGATTCTTCAACGACCAGAGAGTTGCGGTTTCCGTCAATGGCGGGATCGATACGCAGGCAGAAGATGTGCTGGTGGTAAGGGGCCAAAACCCCGGGAGCAACAATCGTTCCCCAAGGAACCTTGGTGCCGATATCAATGGGCGCCGTAGACATGATTCCTGTCGCTCGAACCTCGTAGAAGATGGACCCATCCTGCTGGAAGTAGAAGAGGAAGATATACTCGTAGTTGCTGACCGTGATGATGGTCTGCAGCACAAGAACGCGCGACCTGGTGACAACAGCGTTGCCTGTGCGGAAGTTAGTGTGCTTCCAAAGGATCCCGTCATCTACTTCGTGACAGCAGATGACGTTGGGCATCTTCAGGGGCTCTCCCGAGGACGTGCTGAGCCACCCGTCAAAGTACTTGATATGCCCAAGACAGTCGCAGCCCAGCTTTAGGTTATTAGCATTGATACCGGCGCCGTCGTTGCCTAGGTCAAAGGCGGCTTTCCGGTGGTACGGACAACGCGGGTCGCCGTACGGAACGAACATCTCGGCAAGGGACAGCCGGTAAAACAAGCTGCGACCGTCGAACCGGACGTCATGAAGAGTCATGCCTTCGCGATAGTTGAAACCAACCCGCATCGTCCACTTCTCCCATGAAATTTGATTGCCATTGATGGCGAATGATGGCCCTTCGGGCTGCGAGACGTGGTACGGTTTGGTTGTCGTCCTCCGCTCGGCGACCAGGTCTGGGTGGTACTCGCTATTGGTGTGAATCTTGCGGCGGTCGAACTCCAGTTTCTCGGTATGGACCTTTTCGTGCTCTCCAGAGGGTAAGCGGTATATCTTGACAACTTCCAGAGAGTTGGACACTTCGGCGCAGATATTCAGCGGGTAGGCGTAGTAATTGGCGTCGGGATTGTCGGAGAGACGCATGTAGAACCAAGCCTTAACCAGTGAGCACAACTCTTCTCGACTGCTTCGGGGTCATAGCTTACCATCGTCCATCGGTCCGTCATGTCCTTCATGCCATCGGTGGCGTACGCCCAGGGTTCAACGACAACGGTGGCGCCCTCAGGCAACTTCAAAGTCTCGATCTCCTGCTGAACCTGCGGATCAGCAAGACAAGCTGCAGCAACCTGAGCCATAAACTCTGTATCGATGTAAGAGTGGCGCCCAGGCAGAGGCGTATCGGAGGCGACGGTTGCTTCGTCGAGGTCAACGATGAACTCGTGCAGCTCCTTGTTGACATAGGCCTGGACCCTCGCGCTTCTTGCAGGTCGGACCAGGTCGGATTTCCCAGCATGTTCGCCGTCGAGAAAGAGTATCATTTCCTTCTTCGGGGGCTCCGCTAGGGAGATGGCTCGAAAGAAGATGTGGTCATTTTCGCTATGACCCCGAACGATTTCGGCTGCCTGGAAAAGCCGATGAGCAAAACTGCAAGCAAGCTGTTGACGGCGAGACCCTTACCCGGCTGATTTCTTCCGGTCTCAGCGGATCGAAAGGATGAGGCTTGATGCCAGTGCCCTCCGGACTCGATGAAGTACACCGAATGTCGCCCATTGTTGAGGTGAGAAGGCTTAGAGCGATTGTGTGTGATAAAACGGTTTGCTGGCGTTGGCACTCGTGTAGTGAAGAGAATGAGCACAGAAAATGGGGGGCTTCTTAAACCCGCAGGTATTTAACGTTTGAAAGGTAGCCGAGAGCGGCACATGTGACTAAGATATCGGCTTTTCGCGCCGATGAGTCGGAGAGATAGGACGCCCTCCGCATGTCCGGGCTGCGTCGTCTTCCCCGAAGGGCAGTTGGAGCCTTGAAAGCGGGGAACCCGCCCCGGCGCCGTTCCGCTAAGGTAAGGAATTGTCGAGGGCCCGGGCCGGTGTCCGATGTTCGGTCTCAGTCTCGGGGATTGCATTCGCCCGGTGCGATTTGACAGGGCGCGAATGACTCGCTAAAGGCTCGGCACTCAACGAGTCAACTCTCATGCCGGTACTCTCCTGAGACGGCATCATCTCAGGTTTCTTCTGATGAAATGACAAAATGATCGACCCCTGATGTTCCGTTGCCAGTCCTTGCTTCCCGCATTACAGTCTGTCTTCGATCAACCCCGGCATGACTTGGGTGCGAGACACGACTGGATTCAATATTTGCCCAACCGGTTTCCCCTCTCTTCTCTTATTGCAGACATCTATTCTCATAATACTCAAGGCGCTCGCATCATCTCTGATACCCGCCAGAGACTCATTTGGCAACTTCGCATCCCCATAGCTATCACGAAGAATCCCCTTGGTCATCTCTAGGAAGTGACGCCCCGTCAGATTCTCGTTCTAAATGTAAACCATCCGCTGACCAGGAGAGAACGCGCGGCAAAGTACGAAACGCCCCTCAAGAAGACCATGGCTACGTAGAACCCAGAGAGCGCGGTGCCGCCCATGGATTCAAGCATCTGGGCACCGATAGGCACGGTGATCAGGATTGAGAAACTGACGACAAAGGTCATGGTACCTACAAGCAAAGGGGCGTCAGCAGGGTCCCATCGAGAGCGCAAGATTTCGAGCCGGAGTTGCGTCGAAAAGCTCACCTAAGTATCTGCCATAGTCCTTCGGCTCGCAGGTCTTCGCGATGCAGACTGGAGCGAGGCGATTAGTTACTTGCGCTTCGTGAAGACTGAACGGCGCCGAGGGCGATACTCACCGGGCGTTATGGAAAGGAAAGATCCCGCACCGATTCCCCAAAGAGCTGCGAACGCGTAAAGGGCCCCGATATGCTTGGTACCAAATGGGACGAAGATGACTGCAGTGAATAGCACAGTGAAGAGAATCATAAACAGAAGCACGTTGAGGTGTCCTAGCCGGTCGCCCGCAAAGCCGGCACCGATCCGGCCGAAGCACGCACACCCGTTGAGGATGGCAATGAGGGAAAACCCCACGTCAGAGGGGAAGCCTGCCGCGATGGCGAAGGTAGGGAGTAGACCGGTAAGGCCAAATAGGACAAACTCTAGCAGGAACAGACATATGGTCATGAAGTCGAACGCAGGCGTTCGGAATGCCGAGAAGTTCAAGGCTGCGCCGCGGTGGCCTACCGTGGCGGACGCCGACGATCCGGCGAGCCCGGGGTAAGGTAGGAAGCACAGCACTCCGAGCACCAAAATGCCGAGGGTCAAGAACCCGGTCGAGCGCATGGCCCAGCGCCAGCCCAGCCGGGGCAGCAGAGAACGGAACATCATGGACAGCGTGACACCTCCGAGCGAGGAGCCGGACAGCGCGGTGCCCATGGCGAGCCCGCGACGGCGGTCAAAGAGCTTACCGACAACAGCCATGGCCACGGTTGAAGTAAGACCGCTGCCAATACCGCCGAGCACACCGAGACAGAGGAGAAAGTGCCAGTACTCCCTACACTCAGCAAGCAGGAAGAAGACGGGGACGAAGCACGCGGCGGAGGCGGGCGCCAACAGAGTCGTGCCGTAGGCATCTACTAGAGGACCGGCCTGGATTCCCAGGAGGAGGCCGAGGGAGGTGAAGAGGCCGCTGATCCAGCCGAGGTCGCGCGGCGAGTATTCGCTTAGCTGGTTCAGTTGGAGGTACGACTGTACCGTCCCGACTGACTGCATGAAGCCTTTTGAGTTGGTTTCTCCAGCATCAGCATGTCCTTGGGAAACGTATGAGTATCGTGGCTGGAGGGTGGGTGCTTACCATAAGAAGGGTAGAGAAACAAGAAGGCCCCGAATACGCAGAGCCATGCCTTCGGACTCGACTCCGGGTCCCCGTGGCCAGAACCCGAGCGGACGCTCGAAGGATTGCCCATCTCAATTGCCCCGGACGCATCGGCGGCCGGGGGTCTGGTTTGTTCCTCGGTGCTGCCCATGGCGAAAAGCTCAAAATGCACAAGTAGAAGACTGGAGCCAAGTTGTTCTCAATGTTCTGTTCTTCGAACGTCGTTTATGAATCGAGTGTTCTTTTTTTATACAAAAGCCGCCATCCCCAAGCCGGTTCACAGTTCTCAGCCATGGAGTAAGAGTCATCCAGCAACATCCGCATGTGTCACACCCCATTACCACCCTCTTGGTGTCTCACAAGACGTGTATTTCTGGACCGAGGGGTGGGTCGGGACGCCTTAGAGTCGCCACATGCATACATAGTATGTGCGTCTTCCGGGTCCAGGCCCGGTTATAATTGATACTTCTCGTAGCAAACTTGCCTTACCCCTCGTCCGATCGACGTAGAGCTCGACGGTTGGGGTAATGATATGAGAGGTGGACACCCTGGCGCATGTCTCCTCGGAAAACTTGTCCTGATGGGGCCTAATCGGTAAGCTGTGCGCGGGGAACCAACGGAATAACACGTCCAAGGCGGAATGCCTTCACACGTGGGGCACCGGCACGGACAACCGGGTTAAGTAGAGGGCGGCATATATGATGAAAGGGTCCAGCCACATTGATCAGAGTATTAATGCCCCAATTTCTTTTGTATTCGATGTATGCGCTTGGCGGCTGGAGCAACACACACATCCAAGGGTTCAAAAAGTATTTACAGGTAAGAAGCCTCGACGAGGAAGCCGACGGTGAACTTGGAGTGGCGCAGGATGGCGGGCCACTGGATGGTCTCGTAGGACTGGAAACTCGAGTTAGATCATGATACGAACAACTTCGTCCAAATCAGATGGAAAGACTACTTACGTCGTTGGGGCTGTGGATGTAAGGGCTGGAGGTGTCGACGGGCTCGTCGCAAACGTAGGCGGCAGCTGCAGGAATAAACTATCAGCACAACGTACGAAGTGACAGGGCGTCGTGTCTTGTCGGACGCAGACAGAGAGGTTAGCACTTACGGAAGCCGTTGGAGCGGGCGCTGGCGTGGTCGGAGCACCCGTATCCGCAGGTGTCGCTGGTGGGCGTGCTGCCGGTGTACTGGGTGGCGACGAGGCGGACGTACGACGTCAGCGAGGAGTCGACATAGTCGTTGTAGACGGAAACGCGACCGGAGGGCGAGTAGCCGGCCATGTCCTGGTTGACGAAGGCAAGCACGCGCTTGCCGGCGGCCTTGTAGTTGGCGAAGACGGCCTGGGAGCCGAGCAGGCCGGCCTCCTCGCCGCCGTAGAAGTGGAACTCGAGGGTGTTCTTGGGCTTGAAGCCGGCGTTGGCGAGGACGCGGAGGGCCTCAAGGATGACGACGACGCCGGAGCCGTTGTCGTCGGCGCCGGGGCCGCGGGCGGTAGAGGAGCCTCCAGTGGAGTCGAAGTGGGCGCCGACAATCACTGATGGGCGACAATTATTAGCAACGGAAGAGAGGCAATGATGGGGGGTTGCGAGGTGACGTACCCAGGTTGGAGCTAGTGCCGGGGACCTTGACGATGATGGAAGGCTGGTTGAAGGAGTGGGTGAACTGCGAGACCGTGATGGCCGGGTTGGCAGCGGCAATGGTCTTGACCTGGTTGAAGAGCCAGGTGGCCGACTGGGTACCGTAGGTCGAGCGGTAGTAGCGGTTGTAGTAGCTGGAGAGACGTTAGCATTACAATTGGGTGGCACTGAATTATGGGTTCAAACGCACTCGGTCAAGGTCTTGAGCCACGACTGAGGTCCGGTGTTGGACACGGACGCGATGAGGGAGTTGGCCTCGGCGACGTGTGACAGCGAAGTCGGGTACGTCACGGACTGCCTGGCGGCAATCTCGGCCTCGGGAGGGGTGGACAGAACGGCGAGAACCTCGGGGTCCTGAATGAAACAGTTAGATCACATATTCGACCCAAAAGATCAACGGGGAGGAGGGTCACCCACAGAAATGTCCGTGATGTCAATGAAGCCGATGTGCTTGTTGACGTAGTTGGTGATCTTCTCCTCGTCGGTAACCCAGGTGCCGGCATCCGTCTCGGAAGTCTTGATCAGACGGAGGGCGGGGTCGATCTGGAGCTTGTCCGTGGCCGGGCTGGCCAGGACGAGCCTCGAAGAGGCCGCGAGCACAGCGAAGGCGGCAGCGTTGAGATGCATTGTCAGGCGTGGGAAGCGTTGGGCAGAGACAGAGGCGACGGCGACACAGAGGGGAGGGAACCAACTCCTACGGGCCAAGGCGAGAGCCGAGCTGCCTTTTAAAGAGCAATACGACACGGCATGACCTCACTTCATAACCCACAACAACATTCACTCCGTCTTCGGGAAGTGGTGGATCAGCCTGCCAGACGACGGCAGGGCCCGTCTCCCCATCAATCCCAATCCCAAAGAGGCATCTCGGCGATGGCCCCTCGGCCGGCTTGCCATCGGAAGCGCACGCAACATCGGCCTGGGGTTACCCAACGACTCAGACACTGCAGAAAAAGGAAGCTGTTCGTGTCTGTCTCGGGGCAATGGCTAGCATGCGGCAGGAGCATTTAAGCTTATCATGATCGCCAAGCTCGTACAGCTTCTAGGGGCTCTTAGGGAGCTTCCCAACCCGGCCTAGACTCGGCTGTCCTGACCCCACCCCGGCCGGCAGTCCCGCTGCTTTGACCGGGGCGCTTCGGTATCGTTATTGGGTGACGCCTGGGCCGAGGCATAGCCGGGTGGGAGTGAGTGGGTGCTCGTAATGTCCCAGAGCACCATTCTGGCTCTTGGCAGCTGAGCGGCAAAGCCGACTGTCCGTCCGTCTGTCTGCTCTGCCAACGGAAGGTCGCATTGGCAAATGCAGCAGGTGATTCTGTGTTCTGAGGTGTGGGAGACAGAGACCGGTTCTGTGAGTTGCAATTTCGAAGTGACATTTCTAATGACGTCTTATGCCACTTTTATTGTTCCCGACAATGACGAGTTGTTTTATTTTTGGTGGTGGTGATTCAGTTGGATCAGTGTCTTGCCAAGACTCGATCAATTCAATTGCATGACTCGTCCGACCCATCCAACAAGTAGCGAAAAGGGGGCACCCGATAACTCACTGACTGAACGAACCAGCAATTCTTACCTATTGGAGTTCACCGCAGGAGGGATGATTGGATGCACCATTGTCGACCGTAGGTACTGGGCAATCGGTTTCGCAGGAGAGGCAATGGATTCCCAAAAGAACCGTCTCCTCCCGAGCGGTCACTACTTCATTTGACCTCCTAACAACTCAGCAGATTGGCAACGTCCACCTTCATCAAGCCGGGCTGGTCACCGCAGTGCCGAATTTCCCTTGGGTAGGACAAGACACCAGACCCAGTGGATCTGATATAGGCATGCTCGTCAACCAAGCCATTGATACGAAAAAGTTTGTTTAACAGCCCAAGTAGTTTATTGTCCGTACGAATTGCGGTTGGCCTGTTGACAGGCGTGTGAAGATTGCCAATAGGGTGGTCGAGCGCCCTCGTAAAGCCTTGGGGCGGGTGGTGCAGTTGTACGTGGACGACATGAAATTCTCTGCTGTGTTTGTACACATTAGGCGCTTACTGAAGACTTGCAAGCCTACTTCAGAGCGAGCTGTATCGGGTTTTATACATGGCCCTGTGGTCAACCACGCAAACAATTGGCGAGGTGCTTTCCTCTATGCACGCACATCCTCCATCGGAACTTCTTGCGGATCCTACGCAGTTGGAATGAGCACATTCGCCGCCCGGGCCAAAGATGATGCATCGTCTGTTGCGAAAACCACAGTCGTCAGCCTATCACGTCGGCGTCTTTCGCACAAGCATGGTACCGAACGGCAGGTAGCCCCCCGGAGCCATACCCCGAAAACGGCCCCACTCCGCTCCGGCCCGACCCCGCGTCCCTACGCCTATCGTCGCTTCAACCCCGCAAACTCGTCAGCAACACGCCCATGCAGGATGTCAGCTCAGCCTGCATGATTGGAACTGAATCTTCCAATCGGGCTCCAGCCTGCCGTCGGCCGCCAGGTTGGGTAAGCCCTTGGCAGTCTTGATGGTGGTCAGCTTAGACTGCAGGGCATGTGTGTTGATAGCCCAGCTTTATATAACGAAGCACCTACGGCGATGGACTCAGAGACAGATTCTCCCACACGAGTCTCTCAACACTTCGGCATCTAGCAAACAGTCCAAGCCGAGAATGATAGACTTCAATCCCTCTCCCTCCCAGCTCGCAGCCCGCCGGTCCGCCGCGGCCTTTGCCTCGGCAGTCCTCCGCGGCGCCCACGCCTCCTATACATCCCTTCCCAATGATGGTCCAACCCGCTTCCTCTCCACCCGCCCCATATTCGAAGCCGCCACCCGCCTCGGTGTGATCCGCACCCTCGTGCCCCGTCACCTCGGCGGCACCGGCGGCACGCTCCTCGAGTCCGCCCTCGTCACAGAGGAGCTCTTCGCGGAAGAACCCGGGGCTTCGCTAAACCTGCTGACGATCAGTCTCGGGTTGATGCCGGTATTCTTCTCGGGCGCCGATGAGGAGCTCCAGCGCGAGCTCGCCAAGCCGTTTTTGGAGAGCGAGGGCGCACCGTTGGCTGCGTTCCAGTGGTCTGAGCCCGATGGGACAGCGAACTTCCTGGAGCCCGGCGGAGACGGGATACGTACGACCGCGAGGCTCGACGGGGACGAGTTGGTGGTTGACGGTGAGAAAATATGGGCGGGGAACTGCGCGGGTTGGGATGGTCAAGGGGCCGACGTGCAGACCATCTTCTGCCGGTCCATCGATACCACCTCTTCCCCCGATGAAGATCCCGTCTCCTCGGCAATGCTTATCGCCCTTCCGCGCACCGTCCTCGACGGAAACTCGCCCTCGGCCTTCACCATCCTAGAGTACAAGCAAACACCCGGCCTAACGGTCCATTGCGGGCCCCGCGTCTCTTTCACCTCCCTCCGCATTCCCGCCCGCTACGTCCTTGCACGAGGGGAGGCCGCCGTTCGGGCAGTGGACCTCAGCTTCGCCGCAACAGGGGCTATGGTTGGCGCAATGGGGGCTGGCATTATGCGGACCGCGCTCCGGGAAGCGCTGAACTTTGCGCGCAGCGAGTCCCGCGGCGGCGCCGGTAAGGTGATTGAGCGCCAGTCCGTCGCGGACCTGCTCGGTTCCCTCAAGACCCGCCTGGACACGGCCCGGCTTCTCAGCTGGCGTGCCGCGCATGCACTGGACTCCGGGGCGGCGAACGCCATTGAGCTGTGCTCGCAGGCCAAGATCTACGGGTCCGAGGAAGCTGGGAAGGGGGTGGCGGAGGCTATGCGGGTCATTGGCATGTGAGTTCTTCTTTCGATTGATTGTGCCTTTTAGATGTGAAGACTTGAGAGCAGGCTGACTGGGATGACAGATCGTCGTGGTCCAGCGAGTACCCATTCGAGCGTCTGATACAAGAGGCGGCGGTGCTACCCATCTTCGACGGCGGGAATCAGGGTGTGCGGCGGAGGGTGGTGCAGAGAGCGATGCTTCTGGACGATTATAATCCGTTTCCCGACTTTGAAGAGTGGAAGCCCCCGGCTTCGGCTGGTACAGACAACTAACCACTCTCATGTCGGCTCTGAACTGCATCACGTCAAGCAATGATACGACAGCAAACGCTTCCTTCTCACAAGACAAGCAGCAGTTGTGGTAAAAATACTCGAGCTTGCTCTCATTCGAAGATGAAAGCAACTATCA
This sequence comes from Colletotrichum brevisporum, assembly GCA_030770045.1. Lineage (NCBI taxonomy): Eukaryota > Fungi > Ascomycota > Sordariomycetes > Glomerellales > Glomerellaceae > Colletotrichum > Colletotrichum brevisporum. The sequence continues at coordinate 6,794,060 of JAUGSI010000001.1, read as the reverse complement.
CAGGACATAGAAACACGGGCTAAGGCTGTTTGGAACCAGATCGTTGTCTCATTAACACATTTGAAACTTGAATTTCACTGATGACGAGAAATCCTATCGTTGAGCTGTCTAAACAGAAAACGCGAACTGCGCCAGATTGAGTCCCACAAGTCCACCGAGCACTTGGCACGTTTTACAGATTGCAATGGTCTGTGATCGAGCAGACGATTATGCGAATCTCTCCAGAGCTCCCTCCTCACCGCTTCTGCGGCGGGATCTCAATGTGGTGATTCGAAAAGTTGTCGACCAGGTCGTCCCACATCTTGGGGTCGTGCTCGTGCTTCTTTTCGCTGTTCCACGCGTAGTCGGTGATGGTCAGCGCGCGGCTCGTCTCGAACATGAAGGCGATTGAGCCGTGCGAGATCTGCATCTGGGGCGGGTCCTCGCGCGACGCCGCGGCGAACTGCTCATACGCGACGCCGTGGGGCACGAAGCCGCACTCGAACGAGATGCTGCCGGGGCGGAACTCGTCCGACCGGCCGCCGTAGTCGCCGTAGATGAGGCCCATGAGCTCCGACGCGCAGTTGCGGTGGTAGTACGGCGGGCGGTACGTGTGGGAGGCGACGTCCCAGCGGGGCGAGAAGATGAGGAAGTCGGCCAGGGGCGCCGTCGGGTCCCGCGACGCAGCAGTCAGGACGCAGAAGATGGACGGGTCAATGTGGTCGACCGAGATGGAGCCAACGTTGACGAACTTTGTGAGGTCGTACTTGAAGGGCACGTAGTTGCCGTGCCAGGCCACGACGTCGAAGGGGCAGTGCCGCTGCGTGCTCTTGAAGAACTTGCCGGCCAGCTTGTAGACCGTCTCCCAGGGGTCTTCCTTGGTGACCTCGTAGGCGGCCACGGGGTACAGGAAGTCCCTCGCGTTGGCCAGGCCGTTGGCGCCGAGCGGGCCGAGCTCGGGCAGTTCCCAGCTGGAGCCCCAGATCTCGAGGATGTAGCCGCGCGTAGGTCCCTCGACGGCGACCTTGAATCGCAGGCCGCGCTGAATGACGCAGATCTCGCCCGGCTGAACGTAAAGGAAACCGAACTCCGTCTGGATGTTGAGGGCACCCTGCTGGGGCACGATGAGCCAGTCGCCGTCCGAGTTGACGAAGGCCTTCTTGGACATGCTCTTGTTGCAGAGATAGACGTGCGTGGCCAGACCCTCGCGCAGCGTTGGGTCTCCGGAGCCGGCGACGGTCTTGAGACCCTCGACGAAATCAACCTCCTCGGATTCGGGGATCGGGAATGGCTTCCACGCGAGCTGAGTGGGCGACACGTGGACGCGCGGGTTGATAGGGATGAAAGTAGACTCCGTGTCCTTATTGTCGGGAAGATTTGTCTGAAACCCCAGCATCAGTCCATCGTCCATGGTGTCTTCTCACCCATCACTCACGAATCCCTGGTGAGCTACGGCAGGCCGTGACCGGTAGAGCCAGGCCTTCTTGTTTGCATGGCGAGGGGCGACGAAGGCCGAGCCCGTGATCTGCTCTGCGTAAAGGCCGTGCCGAATGCTCCTGGGGCTGTTCTGGCCTCGCGGGATGGTTCCCGGGATGGCCTCGGACTCGAAGCTGTTGCCGAAACCGGGCTGGTAGGTGTACGGATCGTTCGGGCGAGTCGCAAATGAGGGGATCGTTCCGTCCTTTTGCGACGCCGCCCAGTGGAAGGCGTTCTGGAAGTCCTTGGGGGTCAGTTCCTGCGCTGCCATTGCTTCCGTTTTGACGATAGAGTTGATTGATTGTAGAGAAGAGAAGAAGTTGACGATGCGATGAGCCGCTGCCTGCGCGGTCTCGAAACGACCTCTTTTGTTCGGCTCGCTTTGTGATAGCTTCGTCAGCTTGTCGTCCCCTCTCTGCCTCCTCCACTTGCCCTCCACTTCGTGGCCGATGAGCTGAAGGGACCCCCACTTGGGGCAGCGGCACTTACCCCAAGAAAGAGAGGAATGCAACGGCAATTGAACTTTGGTCGCGGATGTGGGGTTTACACGGGGCCCCGAGCTTGGCCGAACGAAGGTTTGAGACGTGTCTATCCGGGGTTGGAGTTCAAACTGACTGGCTCTGGGGAATATCAATGCGGGCGGTTTCTTCCTTAAGTTAATAAGTTGGTTATTAAGGCGGGGGAAAAGCGACGAGGTGCCTGGCATGTCACTCGTAGCGTCTCGAATGTAAATGCTGCTGCCGTTCTTCGGTTGTAAGTTTGTTTGATTGATTCGATTAGTGATTGACATCACCAGGGGGCGCCGTGCAACCTGACCATGTTGAATGACAATCAGCCAGCTATGATTCGAGAAGTCTGCGTCGGGTTTTCAGATTTTGGGTATCTCTAACTACTATCCATGCAACTCCGAGTTATTGTTCTGCCGAGTAACCAATCATAAACCCTGTGCAGTTGGTGAGTTGATTCAAAATAGCACCTACGTTGGTTACACAGGCGAACACTGCAGAACATGCCCAGATGAGATCGGACCAACCATGGTTCAGGCTCGCACCCTTTTCGATTCTTCTTCCTAGTACGAGTTCCACTGCCAACTCTCCCCTGTTTGCTCTTCTTGACAACATCCCGTATCACCTCACAGACAATAGCTACGACGACAACTGGCGGTTTCTCATCGTATTCTGTCCACTGATTGTCCTCTCGATCCCTGACCGTGTTACTTTGCGCTGCGTCGCTGCTTGTGTAACCTACTTTCGTCTCACGGAAATCTTGGACTATTGCCGACGCTCACAAGGTGCAGGGCCAACGTTATCGTCCGCGTCCTCGACTCGCGGTACAACCGGGTTGACTTCAGCCTGCCAGCTATCTTGCTCTCGCTCATCAAGTTCCATCCAACGGTTCTAATATCTCGCATGACTAACGAAATGGTAGTCGGGCTGAACGCGACTTTGAGAACCCAGTCCTTTCGTGGTGCGGAAAGCGGCATTAGCCCTACAGTCGGTCCGGTTCCGTATCCACCCAACGGACAAGCACCGCCGGGGACCAAGCCGGGGCCGTGGGCTCCTTGTGCGGGGGATGAACGGCCGCCCGCTGTGGTAAGACGTGGATTATGTGATATCTCGGCATTTCCGGAGACGGCACGTGCGTGGGAATCTACCCATGCTCTCAGGATAGTCTCCGGTGTCCTCTCGCGTCCTTCAAAAAGCATCTGCCTGGCCTGGGCTGACCCTGTATCGACTCGTTATCGTTCCTTGCCTTTTGAAATATGGCCTCGTCACGCAAAGTTCAACATCCAGCCATTGGCACCTCCAGGGGCATAGCCTCAGACGGAGTGGCTCAGTTCCTCGGCACCAAGCACGCCGTTTTGGACCACTGGTTCGACAACGCGAGGCTGGTCCAGTACAAGGCTGGTCCAGTACAATAAAGCGGGCCTAGTTACCGATCGGTATGGGTGAGTTTTGATCTAGATTTCATGAGAGAAGAAAGTCTAATTCGACCTTCCTTGACTGTTCAGAACCCAGGTGATCTCCGAACCCGATGGAATCCGCAGCGCACGTCTCTTTATTCAGAAGAGCCTATCGGCGGCTCAGTTACCCGGTCTTTCCGGGACCGAATGTCTTAATCTGAGTTTGGCAGCTCTCCTGGAAGCCCGGGAGACACCCTCCCTCCCGGTGCTGGAGTTCATTCACGGAAGGGGCTTCGTCACCGGATCGAACTGCATGATGATATGAAACGCATTGTTCAGCTCTCAGCCGCCAGTCGCAAGCCCAAAATTGCCATCAACATCAAGTTCGTTCCCCTACCATAGAGGTCTATTTGTGTCTTCTAGTTGTCCACTGACATGCTTCTCGACAGCTATTCACTAGGCGCTCCTAGGTACCTGACGTCCGAAGAGCTTCGTAGGCACGGTCTCAAGACACGGAGCAACCGTGGTCATCACGACTAACGCACGGCACTCGAGTGGGTCAGGAGATATGTCTCTGGGTTCAGCGGCGACCCCGAGAAGATCACAGTTGTAGGCGAGAGCGTCGGTAGAGGTGAGCCGTGCCCTCTGTCTATTGTCGAGTGCTCCCACTGACCATCACAGTCTCCGCCGCGCGCCTTCTTCAGTCAAAAGATCTGCTCGCGGCCCCTATCCTTGCCTTAGGCGGCTCGCTACCGTCGTTCTCTCCGATGCCAGCGGAGGCGGCCGAGAAGATATACTTCGGCGTTCTCAAGGGTAGGGCCTCGGGGTGGATTGAGGCCTTGTCGCAAGCGTCGCCTGAGATCTTGCTCGGCCAGCTAGACAAGACCGCGCAGTTCCTGTCAGTCATGGATGGGGACACAATTCCGTAAGTTCCCACGTTCGAGCTGGCTGAGAGCAGGAATATGGTCCCAGAAAACACGTCCTGTAATGCTGCCATGGCCGGATACGCACCCTTGAATGTAGGTTGCTAGCAAAGAACAAATTCATGGAGACGATTAGTCAATGATGGCATGTGCCTCGCAGGGCAGTGTCTTCGACTTCAGGAGGCTTCTCCAGCTCAAGAGAAGTATCGCAGCGTCGATTGCCCACTCCATCGCGTCATCTTTCGCCTCTCACCCGGACGCGGCGGCGCGGCCCCTGAGCACGCACGATATTGCCGACACCAAGATTGACGACGACGCTTACATCAACGTCCTCAAGTTCGGGTCGGACATCATTTTTCAGGCACGGCGCTTGCCCACGCCCTCACCTTTCCGGGGGAGTACTTCCTGCTGGAGTTTGCTGAAGAGAACTTGAACCCATGGAATAAGCCGTGTAAGGGATATAGCACGCATTCGCTCGACGTCGCCTGTTTGTTCCAGAACTACAACGAGCACCGGAACCCGGAGCAGCGGGGGCCCGCCGTCCTGTTCGCCGAGGACGTAGTCGTCTTCGTCAACGGCGAAGCCCCGTGGAAACGGGTCCAGGACGCCGGAGGTATGGCTGTCCACGGCAATGGAATGAGGGAGTACAAGGAAGGATCCCAAACCGTGACGGCTCGATACGACAGCCTGATCAAGCTTGGGGAGATTGTCGGGATGGACGCTTTACTGGCTGCCTGGGGCAAGTTCCTGATCGGTTCCTGAGTGGCTATGTCTATCAGAAAACATGTGTCTGTTTGTGTGAGAGAGAGGGGGAGACAGTTCTTGAAACTTGGCAGTCTCTCGATAAACTATGAAAAGCATCATGGCCGAGAACTGAGGTGGACTGTCGGACAAATGACTTCTCTTGTCACATTTCCGGTGGGGATCTGGCCCCTGAGGCAAATGCGGGGTATGCGGCGCGGCACTTCTCCGAACCCAGCGTTACCAGATATCACTCATAGAAACTCGGATTGCTAATACTTGTTGAGCCGTTGTGAGTTCATCAACGCATATCAGTCTAGCACCAAATCAGCCAAAACTCGGGGAAGTGGGAGTTTCCGGCGGATATTCTCACCAAGCGTCGTTCGCTAGACCGTTTCAGCAACTCCCGGACAATGACGAATCTCCGCTCCGGCGCAGCCTTCCGACTCGAGCACGAAACTCTCGCTTCAACTCTACAAGGCGTCGAGCTCCAGTCGGTCGTCCAATTCCGAGGAATCCCCTACGGCAAGGTCCCCGCCAGGTTTGCCAGCCCCGAGGAAGCCAACCCTCTTGGCCCAGGGCTGGACTGCTCAAGGTTTGGGTAAGAATGACTTCGCCCCTCCCCAACTGGGAGCAGATCACGCTCCGTGCTTGGATTATTTCTGGATTTCCTTCTTTTATCTTCTTGGGACCTTTGCTGATTCGGAAATGGCAGCCCCCGATGTCCGCAAGTTCCGATCGACGTGGGATATCTTCTCCGTATACCCCCAGACCACAAACTGCCGGCGGAGCCTGAAGATGAGTTTGAATGCCTTAACTTGGAAGTTACAGCGCCGAGGGAAACTCTTCGGATGGATTCGGCCAGGTTGCCAGTTTTGGTCTGGATTCATGGTAAGAACCCAGGAAGGCCACGCAAGATCAGCCCACTTAGCCTAACCCGACGCATTGGTAACGAACCAGCCTCACTGATAGCAACTCTGTCCCAGGTGGTTCGCAAGCCGTAACCTTTGGAAGCGCTGCTTCTGGAGTATGTGGTACGGAAACCTTTCACCCTTGCCGTTTGCGCAATCAACCGGTCGACAGAGCCCGGTCTGCAACTCCTTGTTGATGACGTGTGTCACAGACATGACAAGGCTCGTGGCGGACTCGTCAGACTTGGGACGTCCAACCGTTGCCGTCACAATCCAGTATCGGCTTAACGCCTTCGCATTTGGAGACGATGACAGCCCGGCAAACCTTGCTCTCCAGGACCAGTCGCTGGCTTTGGAATGGGTTCAGAAGCACATCAGCGGTTTTGGAGGAGACCCGGTACATCTCCCCGATCGTGGAGCCCGGCCAAACTCTTGAGCTGACAGCTCGTGACAGGACCGTGTGACTCTAGCAGGCGAGAGCGCTGGGGCTGTCTACTGCCACGCGCATGTCGCGTTGGGAGCACCGATCTCTCAGTGCATACTGTCCTCCGGATCGCTGTACCTGTCGCCGCCCCAACCGCAGGCCAAGGCTGTTGCCCTGCGCCGCGCAGTCCGGGATCGTGTCCAGGAGCTGGGCGGTTCGAATTTGAACACGGCGTCAGCCGAAATCTTGGTCAAAGCCCAAGAGAGAGCCGGGATTCGGTCTTGGTTTCTTCAGGCTGAGCCCAAGCTCGAGGGTTGGCAAGCAGAGTCTGGCGACGTGAAAAGGCTGCTGATAAGCGATGTTCAGAACGAGGTTAGTCTGTCTCGGGAAAGGAAAGGAAGAAAACAAAATGGGGCGTGGACCTTCCCTTTCTAGCTAACGTTCATAGTCTGTCATCTGGCGTAAAGGAATCTGGGGGATGGAGGCCTCGGACATCACCGGCGCGTTCGACCTCGCAGGTTCAAACAGCCTCGATCTCAAAAGGTTGTACAACATCTACCCGGACAGGCCGTCATCCTGCAAGCTCGGCGCCCTCGACTTCATCAACGACTACAAGTTCCTGCTCCCGGCAGAAAGGTTGGCCCGGACGTTGAGGAAGGCGGGCGGTACCGCGTTCCGGTGCCTGATCGACGAGCCCAACCCCTGGCAACCATCGAACGGGACGCACCACGCCGTCGACCTCGTCCTTCTGTTCGGTGGCTTCGACGTCTCCTTCTCACCGGCAGCATCGAGGACCGGGGAGCAGATGCGCAGGGCATGGGTGCGGTTCGTCCACTCGGAGGACCCGTGGCCCGAAGATTTGCACGCTGCTTTCGGGCCGTACGGTATGTTTCAGAAGCTCGACGACGTCGAGGTCCGGTCCCGCCGGCGGTTGGATCAGGTGAGTTACCTGGAGAGCGTCGATTCGGAGGTTTTAGACAAGGTGTACTTGACTTTGGCGGCCGGCAGAATTAGTCTCCTGAACTAGACACGGTTGTCGGCATCTATCAAAGCCCGAGCAACAAAGTCCGACTTTTGGTACTTGCGCGTTTTGTTAAGAACATGAGGATTTTCCCGGGATTGTGACGTTCGAGGATGGCGACGCTCGGAGGGCCATCCTTTCAGGATGCTCCTCCACGCTCCTGGTCTTTCGGCAATCCTCTCCGCGTATCCGTCCAACATCCATGTCGCTATCTTACACACAAATGGAAGAGTGTCGCAACTTAAGTAGCTAGCTGTATTTCACCTGTCCAAAACGAAGCTCAGTCGCAAAGCCAGGCCACTCGTCACCGTTTGAGCCCCTGACAGCCTCGTAGATGGAGTCATGGACCTAGATCTACCCGAGTGAGCCGAAGTTGCCTTGTGTGGGGATACCGAGGTATGTATCATCGTCGCCCGTGTGGGGTTCGCTAGCGGAGGCTCGAAGTTTGTACGGCTGAAAGATCTCGATGTGGAGGGCCTAGAGCGTAGGGGAACGGGGATCATGCGTGTACGGCGAAGAGAAGACAGGTCGGACGGACGAGGGATGTACCGCCGTTACATGGCCAAACCTAGAGCTTCTTCAAAGTCACATCATGGAGACGACGTTGAACAACTTCTGTAGGGCATCATTCGGTTTCTTCATCGTTTCCTTTTGCGAAAGATCGTCGCGGTAGTTGGAGTATGTACTCCAACAACCCCTTTACCAGCGACCACACCATCTACCGACGGACGATCTAGATCCGCCCAAGTAGGGGTGGCAGGAGACATGGTTCATGGGTCGAACGGACGCGAGATTTATCCGCCATTCAACCGGCAGGCTTTTCCAACGCGGTCTATTTTAGCATCTAAGTGTTCGCCGTTGCCTTACGGTTATTGTCTAAATAGGAGGCAGGTCCTGCCGGCCACAAGCTACCTAACTACGTATTACTCGGCGGGAGGGGGGACTGAAAATCGGTACACGATTCCCACGAGGCTTCCGTCGGTGGGCAAAAAGGCAAAAGTCGTTTCGCTTCGTTGTCGGTCCGTTAACGGAAAATTCCACGGGCCAAGCGCTAAACTAACGTGCTCTCCAGGTTCCTGAGTCGCGAACCCGCCACACTGATTATAGGTGGCGCAATGCGGAGGACACCCGCCCGCAATACCTCGATCTAGGGCAAGTCAAAGAAGAGAGAAAAAAGCCTTCAAGGCGGACGATACAACTTCCGTTCTAGGCTTGGGTTGCCGGTGGGAGATGCTCAACTCTAGCCCGTCTCGCGCTGCGCTTTGCGACCGGCCCAAGAAGTCTATCGGCGGTTCCGAGTTCAAGTTACTTACCGTGCTTCCCATTTTTCTGCGGAAAAACGCGTCATGGCTGTCGTCGGATAGATCGGCTGCTGACAGGGAGGGTGGGATGTTGAACATCGAGAAATGAACACCGAAAACGAGTTCAGTCATGGGGGAGGGGGGAAAGCTCGAAGCTCTGCGCAGTCGGTGCTTCCCCGAAGTCGGCAGTAGCGTTCGGGAATTAATATTTCCTTTTCAACTTTCGAACAATCCTGCCATAAAGCAACTTCGATGGGTTGCGGACAGACCGTCACGGTTGTTGTGAGTTACCCTTGGCACCGCCCGTCCAGAAAAAGCTATCTTGGAGACTGACATTGGTGTTTGCGCAGGTGCACGGCAGCTTCGAACGGCTCGGCTACGCATGCCTCGGCTTCGAACGACACGACTCTGGAACGTCAGATTTATGGCGGCAGATTATTACCGAAACAAGACACACAGGGGGGGACATCACGTCAACCCGCGGTCGAGTTTGACAGGTTCCAGGTCAACCGCGGGACGAAACGATCATCATCCCGAGAGCCCGCGCAACTTCAGAAGAGAGACCAAACTCGAGAGAGTGGAATCAACGGATCCAGCCGCATAATCACACGACCTCTTTCCACTTTCGAAGCTTCAGTCATAGCAAGAAGTCACCAACCGAAAAAGGAAACAGAAGAGAGAGAGATGAGGAAAGCTTTTCGCCGGCGACATTGGTGCCCCGCGTCCCTCGGCCGGTTCCTGCTTGCTGCAGCGGCAGCTGCAGCTGCAGACGCATGCGCAGCTATTCTGCAGCTCGGTTCTACATCAATTCCCTACTATGGTAATTCTGTTCAAAAAGAAAGAGAATTCAACGCACGGGAGCACCAAGCAAGCACTGACGAATCGGTTGCGGGATAGCGGGAGAGGCTGAGTGTCGCCGAGGCGCATATCGTTCGACGTCGGAGGAAGCTCCGTGGTTTGTCTTGTCAATAAAGCGCAAACGCTCAGAGATGGGCCGGACGATATTAGGGCCATGGTCGCGTCTGCTGGCGATCATGCCCACGCTAGAGGAATTTTGTTCGATCCGCAGGCTCCGGAACGACTTCCGATGAACGCCGCCCCTAACAGGCGCACCCGAGAATCACCGACGAATTGATCGAGCCTGTTTTACAGGGTTACACAAGGCGAACCGACTTCAACCACAAGTCGGGTGACGGCACGGGATACGGCCAAAGTGGGCTTTGCTTTTTTTTGGATGGCAGACCCTTTTAGCATTTTGGTTTTGTAAAAGCCTCTTCCGCCGACTTACCTGTCTTGGCCTAGAGGCTGCGCATAAGCACAACTCTGGCTATGACCCCTTTTTTCCCTCCTTAGCCCTTTTTTATACGAAAAATACAGCGCCCGCTCTTGACGCCTTTCTGTTTCTGGTCCAGAGTCATGAAGTTAGGATGGGCTCGACCGGTTGACTCGTGGGCCTGTTCGTAGATCACGGTTCCCATGTCGTAAGGTCAAGGGTATCACAACATTCAATACACACGACTCTCCTTAGCTCGGCGGATTCCCATAAACCACCGTACATTAGTCGAGGAGGAAGCACGTTTGTTCAGTCGTCTTGGCAAGACGGCACGAACTGCAGGGCAGGCTTTGACTCTGCATGAACTGCTTTCGACTCCCCGAACAGAAAACCCCTGCCTGTGGGCGAACGGTATCTACGTGGCATCTTCCGCCCAGAGATTGGGTTCCTCGTCTGTTCTTGCATGACATGTACAGCCGTGCCCCCGTCAGCGAACTGCCGTCAGCCAACTGCCGATAAGTTGAGTTTCCCACCCGTAACCGGGAAGCGGCACACACTTCAGTCAACGACGCACAGAGACTTCGAGCGTTGACGGAAGTTCCGTAGTGGTCGGAAGAGTAGGAGGGGAGGCATGGAACGAGAAAAGGAGAAGACAAGGGGAAAAGTATAAAACGATGAGTTGTCGTTACATGGGCCACGGGTCGATCCGTTCGAGTCGTCCGTGATCTCTAAAAGGAAGTTAACTCGGCGTGATTATTCCTTTATTTTCATTTTGCCCATTAGGTTACCATTAGTGCTCGAAGAGCCAAGGACCAGGGGCCGACGGACGGGCCAAGAGTGGCGAGCGAGAGCTGTCAGTGTCAGAAACTAGCCCGAGAGGGCTCGCGAAAGATGGTCTGGGCTGCTCGTGCTCGGCTTGCTTTCCTGTCTGATCTTGCGACCAGACCGAGAGATCATTCTCGGGCTCGGCACTTCTCCCACAATACGTGGTACGCTAATAGCTCTCGGAAAGCTTGCAAGACGGTAGATTCCGGTCATCCAGGCGCGCTAGCGACGGTTTTCAAGAGGCTAAGGCGCGCGGATGACACCAACTCGAGACCCTTCCAGTGTCGGGTAATGCCCTTCCCCCTACCAAGAGAATAAGAGAGAGCTCGCTTATCGATGGTTGAACCTTAAAAAGCCTCGTCGTCGTCGTCTTGGTCGTCGCGGAGCAGTCCGATAAACGACGAGCAGAAGAAACAAAATCAGAGGCTAGGCGGCAGGTCCTCCAGCAACGGGAGCGAGCCACGCTACTATTGCAGGGCTCGTTCGAGGCTGTCAGCCGCGCGACTTGGAGGCGAAGGGGTCCGTGGTCTGCCGGGTCAAGAAGATGAGGTGCCAAGATGTCGGCCGCGGCCCCGATGATCTATAGATGCCCCAAAGAAGATGGGTGAAACGAGAGGATGTCCGGATAAGGACAGAGAGACGAAGAGAGGTGGAAAAAAACCAAAGAGGGGAGAGAAGAGTGAGGAGGGGGAGGCGGCTCAAGTGTTGACTATCACCGCCTGCTACAGTATGTAGGTGTAGACGATAAGGTTTGGGGCTTGCTCCGAAGACGTTTGACAACAATTTTAATCCTCTCAATCTCTTTGGTTACCGACGGGTGTCTTGGTCTGTTTCTTGCAGCTGAAGGGCCAAGGATCCATGGATGATGGAGCAAGAGACGGAGGGGGAATGACATGGGGCACGGGGCAGGGGTGGGAGGGGACGAAGTGGATAGCCGTCTCCCGGCCGAGTGCTTCGAGACGGGAAAACAGAGGAAAAAGAAAATAAGGGGTGGGAACGAAAGACGGCCGGATAAATCTTGTTGAGCAGCCCTAAAACCAGGACCAAGCAGGACAGACAGTACCTAGGCAGTGTAGAGCTCAGGTAATACAGGTAACTAAGCCAATACGAGTAGTTATGTACAAAGAATCCGCGGGCAAAATGGGATGTTTGTGGCTCAGACTGTCTGTTTCTATGGAACCTTAGTGAGCCGGACATGACGTCGGCTAGCCGACGCCACGGAAACTCTATTCATATGACGCCTCTCTCTTTAGGTACTGTTTTTTTCTTCTCATTTTTGATGTTGTTAAGCCGGTCAATTCCTTCTCGGCCGGGCTTTTGCTGCCCGTCAAGGGGTAGGGGGTTGGTTGGTTGAGCTAAGCCCCTTACCCGCTTGTTATCCAGGCCCTGGTATCCGTCATATGTGACCAAAACAAAAACAAGATAGTACGGATACAGAGACATAGAGAGAAAGAGAGAGACGTACGGAGAAAGATAAAGCAACTCGGTTAATTAATAGGATGGGATAACGCGGACTTTTAGGGCGCCACTTATCAACGCCATCACGTTATTCCCAATACGTTTCCAAGTATCTAACTGCCGCCCCCTTCTCCAGCTCAACAACCACGTGAAAGGGACGCCTTCGTCTTGACGCCGTCTGCGGCGGGTGACTGCTAGCAAAAACTCAACGGCAATGTGTTTGTGTGTGTGTGTGTACCAATTTGTGTGTGCGCCGAAGCGGATCATGCTGCTCAGTCCCACTATCCTATCCGTTCCGCGGCTCATAAATTCTGCCCACGCAGCAAAACCGTTCTGTCTGCCCATCGACGATCCCTGCTCGTCCAGGTTAGAAGGGCGGTTTGATGGACGAATAAGCTAGTCTCTAGATGGATGGGCTTTTGCTTTGCCTTCTGCTTCGCTCGCTCGCTTTCTCTGTCTCTCTGGATGATGCCACCCCACGACACAACACACACCCGCCTCCTCCTCTCGTTCACACAGGGCCTCCGTACATACTACAGACACGACCAGACGCACACCATACAGTTAGTCACACACACCACCATACATATACCGCGCACCAAGACTAAGACGGGCCCGGCGTTGTCCTTGCTTTGGCACAAATCTGGTTCGACCCCACCTCCAAGAGAAAGAGAGGCACCCAAGAGAAGTGGACCCTGAATATCTCTCACTGTCCAGCCCATCCAGCCATCATCCAGCCATTCACCCATCCATCCTTGACTTCTTCCTACCTTGCTTGCCCTGTCCAGCTCTTCTCCTTCTCCCGCCATCCGTTAAAACTGTGCCGGCCCCTCCCACAACCTGGGGGAAGCCGATGACCGGTAGCTGCTGTCGGTGCCGCTGCCGCTGCCGCCGCCGCCGCCGCTTACTGCTGCTGCCCGCCCGTTGCAGTCCAGTCAGTCATGATACCCAGTAACAGCCAGAGAGACAAGCTTCGATCCCTCGTCTCCTCGTGGGCTCCGTCTCCGTCTCCTTCCGCTTCCGTCGCCGGTCTCGTCCTCGCCATTCCCGCGCCCCGCCGCCGTTGACACGTCTCGGTGTCTCTCTCAATCACGTTGGGAATTGTCATGACACAGTGTTTCCCGTTGACGCCAGACTTCGACTAGTTGAGCGACCCGCGCCTTTCCGTTCCCGTCCAGGATTCTTCCCGATTTTTCTCCCCCCTTTCCAATCGGGTGTCTTCTTTTTTGTTTTTTCCCTTGCAGGTTATTTGGCCAAGAGGTCTCGAGAACCAAGAAAGACGCCACACCCTACCGCCGAAAAAAATATTATCAAGGTTCAATTTATTTTATCCGCCTAGGACACAGCATGGCGTCCCCTGAACAACAGATGGAGTCTCTGCGAGAGAGCCTCAGCCGCGTAATTCTGGACCAGCTTGCCGAGACGTTGCGGGATTATCCGTCCGGTAGCCTGGCGAACCCGGTGCTCCGATTCGAAGCCTTCATCCAGGATGGCGACACTGAGGCACAGGGGCGATCACCCCGCTCCCCAGTCGTATCGGTAAGTTGCAACTCCTCGGGACTTGGCTGGCCGAGTAGTCGGTGGTCTTTGTCTATTGTTCTCTTAGCAGAGACAACAGAGTAATACACACATGCACGTACATACTCAGAGAGAGGGGGGAAAGGAGGGGAACTCGACATGGCAAGCCAGAAAGACACTACGAAAGACCCAACTAAACAGGTGAAGCCGGAGGGGCTCATGGATGTTGAGGTCTGGACTTTACCGGTTTCTGCTGGCCGCATGCCGGGAGAAGCCGACAGGGCTGATCTCGATGACTAGAGTGGAATATAGGGTTCCGGTGGCTAACTAGCCACACGCAGAAAATGGTCGACATATCCAGCATTATATCACAGAGCGCAACACAAAGCCCGAACACGAGTAATCTATCGAGGGAACCAACCGAGAACCCCACCCCTCCTGTCGCCCTCGGCGGCCACGGCCATGCGTTATTAATGGACGACGGCGGTGCCGGCCCTTCCGGCGCCGGCCAGTTAGTGCACCTCCCGCCTCGACGCGGGGCCCAACCGCTCCAAATGGCGCCATCCCCCGAAACCGAAATAGCCGGGCCGTCATCTTCGTCATCTTCGTCGGTGGCCGTCTCGCGAAGGAAAGGTACCGGCGCCCTCCGGCCCATCAGGGGCTCCGGCGGACGGATCGTGGAGGAGGACGAGGAGCAGCGTCAGCCGCGGCAGATGCAGGTGGGCAACAGCTTCCCGAAGCGAGCCCGGATCCAAGCGGACGTCGTCTTCGTCCCGCAGCAGTCGTCTATCGAGAAGTTCGTCGTCAGCATCTGGGAGCAGATCCACGGGGGCATCAGCCTCGACCCGCAGAGCCTTCTGGAGCAGTGGCAGCTGACGGCGACGGCGGCGACGGCGACGATCAACAACGCCGGCAAGATCCACGTTCCGGAGCAGCTCGAGATCGGTCTCCTGCAGCCGCCGAGCGCGGCCGCGGCGGACGGCACCTTGTCCGACGTGGACGTCGAGGGCACCTTCAACCGGAGCAACATCTTCTGCCGCAAGGTGACGCAGGCGAGCCGGGCGTGCCGGTCCATCGAGGTGATCGTGCAGGCGCGGTGGATCGAGCACTTCGACTCGTACGTCGAGCTGCTCGCCGTGACGAACCCGGGCATGTCGCCGACGAAGCGGCGCAAGGCGGCCCTGATCGAGGCCTGCAACGACTTTGGCTGGTCCGAGAAGGAGCTGCGCAACAAGATGGCCATCTGGCGCGGGTACAAGGAGATCAAGGACGCCGGCGGCTGGGCGGCCCTCGTCTTCGCCGGCATGGGGCTCTATCGCTTCTGCAAGTACCGCGTCGGCTTCAACCCGGACAGCATGCAGCGGCTGCGCTCGCTCCGACCGCGGATCGAGGTCGCCGCCGACACGCTGCACCCGACGTGGCGTCAGCTCCTCATGATCGTCGGCGAGCCCGCGCAACGGCGGTTCTGCGGACACCCTCACGACTGGGTCGTCCGGCACGACGGCTCCGATCCGGTCCCGCTGCGGTCGACCTACCTCGAGTACGACCCCTACTTCAGCTTCGAGCAGCTCGAGCACTCGGTCATGGACATGAGCGCCTGGGGAACCGACGACCCGCGCTGGGTGCCGCCCATCAACGCCGTCGCCTGCGTCCAGGGGATGCACACCTGCCACTCGTGCGGCCAGGAGCAGTCCGAGGATCCCAAGGTGAATTCGTGCTACTGCTTCCCGACGCTCTTCGGCTCCGGCCGGCGGAGCCCGTGCCCCGTCCAGGTCTTCCGGACGCCGGACGGCCGGAACAACGGGCTCGTGGCGCTGTGCCCCTTCGAGCGCGGCGCCGCCATCGGCGAGTTCGTCGGGCTCGTCACCAAGGGCCTGCGCGACACGGACGTCATGGACAGCTCGACGGGCGTGCGGGCCTACCAGATCTGGCAGGCGAGGCAGGGCAACTTCACGAGGTTCGTCAACCACAGCTGCAAGTCCAACGCCCAGTTCCAGCAGTTCGTGTGGATGAGCACGCAGCGAATCGTCCTCGTCAGCAAGGGCATCGAAGCCGGGCAGGAGATCACGGTGGACTACTCGGGGAGCTACTGGCGCGGCCTCGACAAGGAGTGCCTCTGCGGGGAGTCATGTTGTCGGTATAGGAATAACCGGGAGTTGAGATGACCGGCGGGCGGGAGAGGGAGAGAGACAGACACGGGGAGTTGATACGCAGATACAGAGGGAGCGAGAGAGAAAAAGAGAGGTTGAAGATACAGAGAGTGGGAGAGAGATTTGGCGCGTGCCACTTGTTTGTTTCGTTCAACACACCACACCACAGCGGCCCACACATCGCAACAATAGGGTAGGACGTTGAAGAGAGGCCACGCGCCCGTCAAGACAAAGTAATTTTTTCATGAACGAAACGAGAAAAAGATTATCTCGATCATCTTGCCGATGTCTTGCCTGCGGGCGTTCTTGCGATTCAGGGTCTGCTAGTCAATTGAACGGGACGTATTCGTGTACTGACGATCTAGTGGCCGCCAGTTGAAATGGAACTCCACAAACATGACTTTTTCTTCCCTCGGTCAGCCCGTCGTCTTGAGTCGTCGTTGTCTGTTGCCAGACGAGGCACGTATGACGTACCACGCAGAACAGACATTGCCGCTTCAGGGAACCGGCGCCGTTGACACAAGCCTCCCTCGTTGTTTTCCTCGCGCCAGCTCTTATGGCAAAACCATCCGATGTCGCCGCCTTACCCGGCGGGATGCCGCGAGATCCCAGGCCAGCCTTTTCCAACGCTCCTTGAAGAGGAAAAAGAAAAAATAGACCCAAACTGCGATAGTATCCGTACGAAGCACCCGAAAGACAAAATCCCGGCTTCCGTATGGTCCCCCGTGAGAAAGAGAAGAGGCCCTCTCCCCTCTCTCTCCTGAAGTTTACGAGGGTTACCTGGGCCGGTGGGCTCTTGGTTAGGTCTCTTTGGGAGATGGGGGGAAAGTTTGCTGGCATCTAATATCGCCAATCCGTGTCAGCTGGGTTCGTGTCAGTTAGTGGGTTCCAGGTTCGTGTCAAACGCCCAGCGCTAAAGCGGCTAAATCACAAATGGATCTCTCTCTCTCCCTTTCCCCACGCACCCCCTCCCTCTGTGTCTCTCAGCACTCTTTTGAGCGAACTACTTACATCATTAGCTCGGGCCGCCCGTACTCGGCCGTTCTCTAGGTCGCCAGGCCTTGTAATTTGCACTTTGGAGAGAGAGAGAGAGAGAGAGAGAGACAGAGCCGTTTTTACAGTTTGGCGGTGCGCAGGCGAGAAGAGTCCAGTCCATTCCAAAGGGCCGGGCTGGTCTCGGTTCTTGTTGCTTTCCAAGGTGTGTCTTGCCTAAGACCGCCTCGCTAAAAGGGATGTATTCTGCCCCATGCGGAAGAGAGAGGGGTGTGGCCCAGTGTGTGTGGTGTGCTGCCCAGCGTCATCTTACCCAGGTATGTTCACCTTTCAGGGTCCAGCAGCCCTTGTCTTTGGGTCTCCTCGGCGGGCTTTTCCGTCAAAGTGAAAAGTGATGGCCGGCACGAAAGTGAGAGCCAGCCAGTGTAGTGAATTGATGTCAGTCGCGATCCTCTTCTCCCACTGGTTCTCGCAAATCTGCTCTAGAATCTATAGTCAATCTTGGCTTCGCTCATCAATAAGCTTCCTCCCCTCACCCCGGCGCATCATCGCCCGGCATCATCCTGTATCCTGACGTCAAAGGACCTGGGCCTAGACGCGGCGGTTGATCGATGTCTTCGACTTCGTCGGGAGTTTTCACCGAGCATTCCCCCTCCGTCTTTCCCCCGAGCGCGTTCTGGACTACCGGGATATTTTTGCTTCTCAAAGTAAAGAAGAAAACCTTAGCGTGTGAATTGTGTGGTGTAGTGCTTGGCCAGCAGTGTAAGTAGGTACTATGCGACAGCGAAAATAGGTGGGCGGGCGGAACAGTATTCCGGCAACGCTCTAGTCTGTTGTGCTAGTTGCCTAGCCTTTGGCGTTCGGCACAGCGTCTCTTCCCACTAGCTCTTTGTCTCTTCCGTGTCTCTGTTCTCTGTCATTAGGGGCGAGCGAGCGATTGAATCGTCCGAGAAGCATGATACGATGATTTTCCTTCGTTGTTTCTCACTTGTGTTGGTTGTGTGCTCTCTGCCGTTCGGATGTCCGAAAACGTTTAGCTGACACCCAAGTGATATCTCCCCGGCCACGGCATCATCTCAGGGCTCAGGGGTGGGTCCGGCGATTCAGGGGTACCCAACAACCGGCGGCACCCCCGAGGAATGTTGACGACAGCAATACCTTCATGGTGGTCAGCACAACTGCCCTTCCCCAGGTATCAAGCCCGCAGCGGGCGCGATAAGAACCTGGAGGTGAGCTTGCTATCCCGTCTCAGGGCATCTCGGTTAGGTATGTTTGTGGCGTGCCTCTGCGTGCGCGAAGGTCTCGCGGCCCTCAGGCCAAGCCGTGGCTTCCACGAGTTCGAGTGCCGACGCCTCGCGCCACGCCCTATTTCCGCGCTCTTTCCTTTTACTTGACAGCTACCGGTTTGTGGGGGAATAGAGCTATGATGAGCCGAAGGGGAGGGCATGGACGAACTAAAGGTCACTCTTGTCACAAGAAAGGGAGAGTGTGCGAGAGAGAAGGATAGTCTGTCTATACGTAGTGCTCACCCTCGAAGGTTTGATTTCCCGTATCCTCGCGGTCTTTCTCGACCGGTGACCGCTTCGTCTCAGACTACTGCCGATAGAGGATGGGCTCGGGGAGAAGGGGGGGGTGTGCGCCGACCGTCACGCCTGGCGAGGACCTTTCCGCAGAGAACCTGACAACTGCGCCTGGGCAGCTCGAACCGTCCGGCATCGTCGAGCAGTCCGGAGCGGAACGCGCTCAGTGTGCCGTGTGCCCTCTTGGCGTCGTCCCATCGTGGTCCACCGCAGGCCTAACCCAGGGGGAAGGGGGGGGATTGTGTTTTTTTTGGGGTTCCTGACGTGCTTCCATTTCCAGAAGAGTTTCGACCACGAGATTGACCACAGAGTTCGCAGTTGTTCGTTCGCACGCCGCCCGCTCAGCTCTGCCCTCGTGCTCCCACCCCCTCCCGTCTCCATGACGCGCTTGGACGGCGTGCTCGTCCGCGACGAGTTCTTCCCCAGCTTGGCTTGAGTTATGGATCTGACCTTCTCGTCCGCGGCCTGTCCCTGATGACGGCAACGCCAGGTGGGTGTCGCTGGAGCATTGCGTATGTGGGCTAGCTTCCACGCGGCGCGACACACCACACACACACATACACAGGGCGCACACAGTCGCACACGCTCGCGTATGCCCGCCGGCAGTTAGGCGAGGGCAGTACTGAGGTCCTCGCCGACGAACTCTCCGGCAAGAACGCCGCGGGGAGGGCACTAACAAGGTTAGAAAAAAGGTTCTTGAACATGTCTGATCCTCATCATAGTTCTTGTTTGTGATGATATGCCCCGTCCCTGTTGCTCTGCAGATCCTGGTGTCCTCCTCGTTGACATTGTCGTTCTTGAATAGTGCTCCCTTTCTTTCTCTCTCTCGTCCTCCCGGGGGCATGCTACCTACCTATGGCGGTGCAGTCGCCTCACTGCTCTAGAATTTCTGCCCGTTGCTCCCGAGCTAATGACACAGCCGTCTCGCCCCTTCCACCCCCCGTCACTTTGCTTGGCTCCAGCGCTCTGCAGACTTTTTCCCCGGCAAGCAACATAAGAAGAACTGGATCGAACGTCCAAGCGACTGCTCTGCGCTGCCTCGCCGTGGAGGTTCTCGGCTATAGCGTGTTTGCCGTTGTTGTTGCTGTAGTTGTCACAGCTCTTCTTAATCAGTTGTGGTGGACCGGGGTCTCAGGGGCCGGAGCCAGCAACCCACAACTCAACAGGTGCCCCCTCTGTTCTCGACGATGGCTACTGTCACTCCCACCCTGAACCTCAACAAACTCCAAGAAGGTATCTACCTAAATGTTTACAGTACGGCTGATGGTCCAGATTTCGTAGTCAGTCAAAGAGAAAAAGAAACCATTGACCCATCGGGGAAGTTCGAGCCCCGCGTGACAACGGCACCAGCCAAGGATTGGTCACACCGCCGACATTTATCGCGAACAAACAAGAAACGACGGCGGCATCGCTTGGGGCGGCAATGTGACGTTGCATTAGTTGTCTGCATAGGCTAACCGCAGAGGAAAAGAAAAGAAAGACACGGGAAGAAGCGCAAGCGACGCCCGACCAGCGCGGGGACTCGCAACCAGGTAGGCTTCTTCTGCGACGGCACCTTGATTGGATTGGAATTCCTGTTGACGGGCTTGCAGTCTAGGGTCTTAACGATCGAGAAAAGCAATATGAAGTTGTCCAAGACTCAACGCAATAGAACTCGAGGGACCAACTCCGCCAACAGCAGGAGCAGCTCCGCGGACGGGTAGCAAGCACTAAGCAACACTGCCATGCCCTTGTTTGGTTTCCCGAGTTGATTCAAGCCGCTTGACAATTATGAAAGACTTCGGTGCTGCCAGACTCTGTCGACAAACAATAGGTTACAAGAAGTCTCGACTAAACAGAACTACCTCCTTGAACATTGTGATAAGTGGGTGTAGGAGCAAGGCATAATCGAGGTTAGTTCAATTGAACTCTGAAGTCATCAATGGGAAGTTGCTAATTGCAAAAACAGCACCTCGGCACAAAACGTCCGAAACCCCGCGCCAAACAATCCGAGCCTTGCCTGGGCGTACAACATTCCCACTCTGCAGTGCCTACAATAACGCTTTGTTGAGAATTCAACGACATGAAGCGGTTTGTCAGCTATCATCCCTCCGATTGCATGCGATCGAAATGCTTTCTAGCGGAAACCGGGGCATGGCCGGCAGTTTCCGTTCAGGGAACCTCAAATCGTCAAGATGTTGCTGGTGTGTCCAGTTAAGTAAGCAACAAGTCACATGTAAGTCTCCTTCAACTGGTCAGAGCGAAGTCTCAAAAGCTCATATGCACACTGACAAGATGAACTGACAGATCCGGGGCCGGGCCGTTTGTCCGGCAGAGAATGAATACTTGCGAGAGGAGGGATTGTCGGGTCCGACTGTCATAACGCAGAGAACAGGACGATGTGTCGTCGAAACAAGCAAACCGCCAGTCTCTAATCGTAAGTCACGCGACTCGGACTATAAGGCCACCCGTACGGACGCTGCTGCCCAACTTGATAGTTTCAGTAAGGGTTGGCAGTTGGGTGGTCACGGACAAGTCCTACGTCTTCCCCACACAAGTTCATGTTCAGACGACGCCAGCTAATCAGACATCACGATTCATACAGATGTGACACTCTGGCCCGCCACCTGCGGCACGCTCCGCGGAGAAACGAGATTTTGATACCCCTCCGGACGAGAAATAGGAAAATTGCTATACGAGCGTTGGTTGGTTGTACGGCATAAGCGCTCGAAACATGTCCTCCTTTTACGGCCGTAAATCGAACCTAAAGACGCCGAGCCCCTGTGCGAACCGATGCAATACCATAGTTGTCTTGGAAAAAGAAGACAGCAGACTTGCGTCTGGCAAGAGAGAATATTAAGTTTCGACAACTCCGATTCAATAACTGATAACGGTAGACAGCAACCCCCTTTAATTGGGGAGAGTTGTCGTAAGAGCTGGTTTTTGTCTGGTTGGGCTGAGCAAAAAACGCCAACTGTGGGAGGACGGATTGAGGCGCAACAGAATGGATCCATGCCTGATTGGGCGATTAACCTGCTCAAACACGCGCATACGCGCGACACTTCTGTGCAATGCCACTGGTATAATAGGGATGATGTGAAGAGGAAACTCTGGCTATCGCATCTCTCTGCTTATCGAAATTCTCGAGGAAAAAAACGAGAGCGAAGAAGCGTTCGATTAAACAAGTTGCGACCAAACAACATAGTAAACATGCGCGGGAGGGCACAGAGCAACTGCAGCGGATCGAGCAGGTCGAGCACATCGACGGCATCGGCGTCACAAATACAGGCGTAAGTTGACCTACACAATCTTCAGTGATGTCTGGCAAAGCGCAGTGCTGATGTCTCTGTTGCAGGAAACACTTCATCTTCGATCGAGGTTCGTGAAGGCCCCACTGAGCACCTAGCCCGGCGTGCGATCGAAGCGACGGAGGCTAACTGGCACTGTCAACAGACTGGTACCCGGACGTGCCGCTGGTGATCCAGGCAAACCAGCTGATCATCGGACGCCTCTCCGAGGGATACCCAATGTCGGAGCTCGTGGCCGAGTCCGCGCGCAACGAGGCCGGCTGCAGCCCCGGCACGATGGCGGCCTACTTCCACCACGCCATCACGTTGGAACTGGCCTGCCTGATGAGCAACGACGCGGTCCAGGTGGCCATCGTGAAGGGCGTCCGCGTATGAGTAGCAACTCGCGGGTTCGGTCTGGGTTTTCGGCGTTGATCGGCGGATATGCGGTAGTATTGGATATTTTCAACGGGACTGTACGGCGGGGACTGTGGGATTGCGGAATACCACTTTGGGAGATGCGGAACGGCGTCGGAATTTCCGGAAAGCCATCAAGACCAAGACGGCTTCCACTCGGCGTTTGGAGCTTTTCGTTGTCTACTTCTTGCGCCTGGATACGGGCCTTCTTTGGGTTAAATACAGAAAACCATTCTTCGGACATGTCCCGCGCGATTAGCGCCTGGAGGTTTTGTTCCGGGTGCAGGTAGGTAGGTCCCGCGGGCAGCAACACCTAATAACGGATAGACGGGACGGACCCGATCCGCTCCACCTGCCATGGAAGATTCCGGATTTCGGTCACGGCCGGTTCGGAGCCGAAAAAGCGTCGGACCTGAAACCTGTGTGAATGCTGACGAGAGTTTGAGAGCTGAAGCAAGGGAGCGCGCCCTTTCCTGCCCGTTACAGGTGGCGGGCAGTGGAGAGAAGTGGGGGGGTCAGGGGAAAGGAGGGAAACCAGCCAGGGGTCACATGTTTGAGTTCCATTTGAGTTGAGTTCGATCGTGCCTACCTACTATCGTTCGAGGGCAGTGGAGTAGCGGGGACATGGTGAAAGGGGGGACGAATGAGGGGGGAAGTAGCAGCCAAGGGGGGCCAAGGAAGGCAGTGCTGATGACATAATGAAAGAGATTACATAAGGCGATGGGGATCTATCGAAGGCCTCCGGAAGTTACGGGGGTTCCGCGGCTTCCATTGGCCCAATGAGTGGGTATGCCTGCGTAATCGTTGAGGGCCTGGATGATTGCGATTGGTCAGATTATCTGCCCAGGCCATGGCATTGGCAGGCTGTCGAGTCCACGCTGTGCTGCAGCTGTGTCCTTGAAGGGACACCCGACAGCACCTGAGCCCGGATGTTCGGGCCAGAAGTATCCGCAGGGCTTGTACCAGCACAGTGGTTACCTCCATTACTCCCTACCTACAGAGTGTCGGCACATACACTACCTAGGTACAGTAGGTACCAGCCAGTAGGTAGCGACGTCCTTATTGTAAGCCCGGGCAGCGGGGGTAATAGTGCGCGTACTCGTACTCGAGAGTCGACGTGCTAGCGGGCCACCCACTGTAGGTACGGAGAGGCCCTGCTAAGGTGAGGCAGGACGGGAAGACGTGACCCGTAACGAAGCAGCCGCACCTCCAACAAACCAAACTTCCATTACCAAATCACGAACTTCGAGTGTTTCGATCACCAACCTGGCTTCAGTCGAAAATCCCCCTCTTGGCGTCGACCGTGATGCTATCGTAGCACGCTTGCCAACCTACCGTCCTCCGTTCTCCCCGTCAATGTCTGCTTGCGCTGCAGCGGCATCCATGGGCGCCCCCGGTCTTCGATAATCTTCAATTGCATTGCGTTGCGTTGCGACATCCTGCATCTTCACCTTCGACCAACTCCCACTCCCTTACGCTCCTTTTTTTGACATACCTTTCCACCATCCTCACCATTCGACCGAGCGAGACCGATCCCCTCGTTTTATCCGTTGAATCTTGATGACCGCCACCAGCCCGTGCTTACAACCGCCCGCCCCCCGCCGCAGAACCCCCGAATCCCGGCGCCGCCGAAGCCGCCACGATGCCGTCAGATCGCGACCACCGGTACGAATCCGTACCCCCAATCCCCTCCTACGATGAAGCTCTCGCCGTCGCTGGCCCGGCCAACCCAGACGACTGGCAACCTCCGCGCTCCCCGATGGACGGCCGCTCCCAGAACGAGACCGAGTCCGAGTCCCTGCTGCACAGAAATGGCCACGCGACATCATCCCGCCGACCAGGGGGCTACCGCCAGCCGACTGTTGAGACCGATGACGAAGACAGCTCCTGGAGCGACGATGACGGCGACGAGACGGCATACGTGAGAAGGGAGATGCAAGAGCTGGAGATGGGCGATTCAGACGACCGGTCGAGGTCATCGATATGGGGGAAACGGATACCCTTCTCCCTTTCCTTGTCGCGCTGGAAATGGTCCTCTTGGCGATGGCGTTTGCCAAGGCTGCGCCCTACAATTCGACTGCCCTCCCGTCCGGCCGACAGCTCCAACGATACCAACGATGCGAACGCGACCACGACTTCGACGACGAGGCGGCTGCGGGATCGATTGCCAAGCTGGGACAAGGACAAGGCGCGGGCGGCCATCCTCGTCTTCGCCCGCGTCTTCGCCATCGTCTTCGTCATGGCTATCCTGTATGCCCTCTTCATGAGCGATCTGTTTACGAGCATGGCCAGGCGCATGAACGGCGGCCTGCGCTTCAACCCGGAAGACGTGCGCATGTACGTCCAGCAAAACGTCGACGAGGGGAGGCTACGCGCATCCGTCAGCCACTACACAAAATACGCCCACATGGCAGGAACCGAGGGCGACTATGCTCTGGCCATGGACGTCGAGTCCATGTTCACCAGGGCCGGTCTGGATTACGTCAACATCGACGAGTACTACGTCTACATGAACTACCCGAAGGCCGGCGGCCGCGCGGTCGAGATCCTGGGCGACGACGGCAAGGCCAAATGGTCCGCGAAACTGGAAGAGGAGGAGGTCGGGGGAGAGGCGGCCGGGCACCAGACCCTGGTGTTCCACGGACACTCCAAGTCGGGAGACGTCAAGGGCCCTCTCATCTACGCCAACTACGGCGCGAGATCGGACTTCAAGAAGCTGGCTGACAGCGGGATCGACACAAAGGGCGCCATCGCGCTGGTTCGCTACTACGGCCCGCAGGCCAACCTGGCGTTGAAGGTCAAGGCGGCAGAGGAGGCCGGCTTTGCGGGATGCATTGTCTACAGCGACCCGGCCGACGATGGCTTCAGGATGGGAGACGTTGCGCCGAACGGCCGCTTCATGCCTGCCGACGGCGTCCAGAGAGGGTCCGTCGCCCTGTCGAACTGGGTCCTCGGCGATCCGCTGACCCCTGGCTGGGAGAGCAAGAAGAACCTGCCCCGCATGAAGCCCGAGGAGAGCCCGGCCCTGAACAAGATCCCGAGTCTGCCGCTGGCCTGGCGCGACGCTCAGGTGCTGCTGAAGCACATCAAGGGTCTCGGCGAGAAGGTGCCCAAGGAGTGGGAAGGCGGCGTGCCCGACGTTGGCGAGTGGTGGACCGGCAACTTGTCTGCGCCCATTGTGCGTCTGAAGAACGACAACGACGTCATCGTGGACAAGGCCATCTGGAATGTGTACGGCAAGATCGAGGGTATCGAGCAGGACGCCAAGTCCATTATGATCGGAAACCACCGCGATGCCTGGGCCTTTGGCGCTACCGAGCCTCACTCGGGCACTGCCGTTATGATCGAGATGGCGCGCATCTTCGGCACCCTCGTCTCCAAGGGCTGGCGCCCCCTCCGAACCATCGAGTTCATGTCCTGGGACGCTGAGGAGTACAACATGATCGGCTCCACCGAGTTTGTCGAGCGCAACGACGAGCTGCTCCGGAAGAACGCCTTCGCCTACGTCAACCTCGACTCGGCCGTCGCAGGTACCGACTTCCACGCCGCCGGTTCTCCGGTCTTCAGACAGTCAGTCTACCGCGTGATCGACCGCGTCTTCGACCAGAACCTTAACTCCACGCTCCGAGCGCTCTGGGACCAGCGCCAGGACGACCTGGAGGAGCTCGATATGGATGGCGACTACGTCCCCTTCCAGAACATCGTCGGCACCAGCTCCCTCGACATCGGCTTCAGGGGCGCCGGCTTCCCCAGGCAGTCGAGCTACGACAACTACGAGTGGGTGCAGCGCATTGGCGACCCGGGTTTCAAGTACCACGGCCTCATGGGCCAGGTCGTCGGGCTCCTCATGCTCGAGCTCGCCGACAAGCCGGTGCTGCCGTTCGACATGATTGCCTACGGCGACCGCATCGAGCGCTACGTCAATGAGCTAAACAACTTCTGCGAGAAGAAGGGTGTGGACAAGACCAAGTTCTCGCTCGACCCGCTCAAGAAGATTGTCGACGGCGTCAAGATCGCGCTCAAGAGCTTCGCCATGTGGGAGATGACGTGGGAGACGGTCGTCATGGGCGGCAGCGGCTGGGAGTCGAGCCACATGACGGACCTGCGCGTCGAGTTCAACTCGCACATGGCCGACTTTGAGACGGCGCTTCTCGACCTCGACCAAGGAGGCGGCGTAAGTTCTCTGAACCCGTTACCGACGGAAGAAAATGTGCCCTCCGCTAACAATCACCTCTCTAACAGATCCCCAACCGCTCCCAGTTCAAGCACGTCATCTACGGGCCCCAGGTTTGGCCCGGCAACAAGCCCGTCACCTTCCCCGCGATCCGCGACGCCGTCGACGCGGGCGACTGGAAGCTGGCCACCAAGCTCGTCGAGAAGACGGCGCGCGTCATCAAGAACGCGACGGCCATGCTGCAGGCCTGGGAGAAGGAGGCGAAGGAGAGCTGAGGCTCCCCTTTTGTGGGAATCCTTCTCCAGTTTCTTTCCGCCTTCTTTTTATACTCGATTCCCTCAATTAGCTGTTGTTGTTTTTATTTAAACCCGACTTTCCGACCCGAAGCTCTCTACTTGTCGACTGTGCTCTGTTACTTCCGCGTCTTTGGAAGACGGACCATTCTCAACAACCGATGAGAGCCCTGCCTAGCCTTCCCGGCCACCGGCCAACCCAGCCGAGTTTCTCTTTTATCCCTTCTCTCTTCTTCGAATGCAGAGGAACCAAACGAGGGTTCTTGCCTGTATCTGTGTGTGTCTCTGTGCGCTGCGCTTTCCTTTTTCTATAACAAAGAGCTGCGGGACGAAATGGTATTCTCTACGTGGCAAATCCCGGGTTGAGGGGGCGGCTTGGGCAGGCGGTATTCGTTCTGGCTACCAATCCATCTCTCCCACATCTTTCCTGTCGTCAACTTGGGTTTTTGTTTACGTTTTCGCTGGCATTGCAAGGAGTTTCGGGGGGTGAACAATCCAATCTTGTCATTTTTAAGAAAAATAAAACGGACGATCCAGTCAACTGTGTTGTTCTCGTGAACTTCCTTCGTCGCCCTCGAAAGTGTTTCATTTGTCGTGGTTGCTTCGAGATGAAGAGGTTGGTAAGAAGCAAAACATTACTCCCCAGTTGCCGTCGTCCGCGATGGATCCAGGTTGACCGTTCGACTTTTTTCCAGGCATGACATCCAGGCAAGGGACAACAGCGGAGGGAAAAGATAAGATCGCTTCAAAACGCATGGGAAAAGAGAAAAAAAAAAACATGAACCGCGTATGTACAACTAAGGCTACAAGCCACATGCAAAGATCTCTTTCTCTCTTGCTCCTTTCTCTCCCCAATCTTCCCCATCCACCATGGGCATCCGTCTCTTTGCATGCGCTTTTTGGTCATATGAACACGTCGTTCGTCGGGCCCGACACCCTCGACTGCTCTCGAAACATTCATCCAGGTCCTCCTCTCGATTACGACATCCTCCATCTCTGCCTTGACGCATTCTCCCGTTCTCACCTCCTTCCTGGGTGGGCCTATAATAGTGTCGTGAAAAAGTAATGATTCGGGGCCGGGCGAGGGGGGTTTTCTCCCCGCATGAAGGGTAGGGGCGAAGGCGATAGTTCTCGATCGGCTTGCTTATTTCGGGTAGAGGACCAGGCCCTCGTACTGCCGGCTCTTGATGCTCTCGAGGATGTGGTAGAAGTGGCGCTTGCTGTTCTCGACCGAGGCCGAGTCCTGCTGGTTGCCGGCGAGGTTGGAGTGGATGAGCTCAATCAGACCGTTGAGGTACTTTGTGGTGACCTAGCTATCATCAGAACGTGCGAAATAAACGGGCGCATGGATAAAAGTGACATACCGACTCGTTTTGCTGGTCAAAGTAGTAGACGTATCGGTCGAGAATCTCGACAAAGAGCTCGATGGAGGTGGCCGTCTCCATGCAGGAGTCGGCGACGCGGAGCGCCCTCTGGAGGCACTCGAGAACTCTCTTGCCGTCGCGGTACAGCTGCGATGTGTCAGTCGGTGCCAGGAGCGCCAAATTCCGGGGTTCACTTACGCCAGTCTCGTCCGTCTCGCCGTTGACGGCCATAGGGGTGGCCCACCAGAGGTGGCTGGCCAGGTAGACGGCGCGGCACTGGTCGGGCTTCCTCAAGAGCTTGCTGCCGTGCTGGGCGCACTTGGTAATGAGCGTGTCGTAGTTCTCCTTGCCAAAGTTTCTCGTCTGGTGCAGCGCCGTGGCGATGACGCACACGGCCTGGAACTGCGCCTTGGAGTCGGTGATCGCCTCCTCGTAGACCGTGAATGCCTGGGCGAAGAACTCGTAGGCAACTCGTCCTGGGTCATGTCGGCTGCCCGGCTCGAGGCGCAGGCGACGGGTGCTCGCCCAGCCGCGCGGCGCCGTTAACGCGTGTGTACAAGGTGCTCAGAGCGGAGTGCATGAACTTGAAGAGGGCGTTGCTCTGAGTCTCCCAATTGTCGTCGTAGTGCTCGCGTGCCTTGAAGCGTCTTGCCAGCTTCATGCAAGCCGTAATGAGAGGAGGCGTCGTAGTGCGGATCCTCTCGTTGCCTTCGGAGTAGGCTTTGCGGGCCATCTGGAGCAGGCGGAACTGGGTGTCGTTGTCTTCTCCGTTGATGAGGTGGACAATTCTTGCCAGCCATCCCTACCTCTCCATCGTATCCGTCTCCACGCTTACGCTGCGCACCAGGTAGTTGATTGCGCCTGCGATCTCCCGCCAGTGATCACCACCTCCAACACGTTCTCCAACTGATTCGGTGTCGAGATCCGTGTCTGGTCGTGCAGTTGCCCGGGCGACGTACAGCGACAGCCAGAGCCGTTGGGTATGACTCAGCATTGAACAGAGTGGAACGCAGCCGAAGGGGAGAGGCAGTGAAGATGAAATGGTTGAGAAATTGCAGCAGGCCAGAAGGCTCTGCTGGGCCTGGGGGGAGTGCAGGTCTGCGTTGTTCGCGTTCTCGCGGACTTTGTAGGTGCCATATTCGAGAATCTGGTTCACGAAGTCCAGCCTCTCGGGGTAGATGTTGAGGGCCAGATTTGTCAAGGAGCACAGCAAGGCTATCGTGTCCTGGATGGGCAAGTGCTGCGCCTCGACCAGGTTCTTGACTTGGCTGAAGAAGATCTCGTAGAGCTGGACGTTCTCGGGAATTCCCTTCTCCGCCTGAGAACCTTCGCCGTTGACGGCGGTAGCCTCGGTATCCGCAATCGACGGGGTGGGTTCTTCCGGCGGCGGAAGGTCCTCCTGGGCACGGGCTTCATTCTCGCTGGTCTCGGGGCGGGGATGACCTCCGTTCGTGTCGAGGTCGATGGGTTTCGTCGGATCGATCCCATCGCCTGACCCGCCAGCCTTAGCCTGAGCCTCATTATTCAATCTCGTCCTCTCTAGGAGCTTCGCCAGCGCCTCCTCCTCCACCTTGGCTCTGTCGTCCTCGGTATCATCCTTTGATTCGCGCTCGGCGTAATCCGAAAGGCGGTCCATCAAACCAATGACAATGGCCTTGACATTAACGTGGGGATTCAGGCGTGACACTGCACCGAGGAATTGGTCGAGAGTGTGGAGGTGGAAGTCGTCGGGGAAGACCTGGGTGATGACCTCGAGCAGGTACTCCTGGGCCAGGACGTCGCGACATTGCACGACCTGTTCCAGCAAAGGCGCCAGAATGCCCGACTTGTACGTCTCCAGGTCGACCAGCTGGCTGAGTCGCACGATGTTGCTTCCGACCAGCAGCTGGAGCTCCTTCCTTTCCCTTGTCCTCTGCTCGCGCTCTCTGGAGTGACCCTGGTGTTGTAGGCGCACCCAAAGCTTGTTCATCTCGACGAAGTTGGTGAGAACGAAGTTGATCGAGTCGGAGAGATTGCCCTCGGGGCCGTCGCCGTCGCCGGAGGGCAGGTAGTCGCGGGCCTGGCCGGACAGATAGTATCTCAAAAACAGGCCGCGAATGGGGTGTTGGACGCCCCTGCTCATGTCCATCATATCCTTCATCAACTCCTTGACGGGCGCGTCGGGGATGGACATGTAGGCCGTGCCGACGGTGATCATGAGATACAGACGGGGAATGATATTTCCAGCATACTGAACGAGCTCGTAGAGGTCGGCGAGGTGGTTGACGGGGTGGTTCTCACGGAGGTGGACGGAGAGGTAGCGCAAGGCATCGAATACTGCCATGTAGAGCTCGTAGTACTGCTTAGGGCCCAAGCTGCTCGTACGCAGCTCGGAAACCAGGGTTGAGCTGTGCGCCAGAAAGGCAATGGTTAGCCTCGACTGTTGAAGGGTATCGCGACAGCTGATAGAGCTCCGACGAAGCTTCCGCGGGAGCCCGGGAGACGCCGGAGGTTGATGACGTACCAGCACTTCAGAGCGTCCATCAGCTTGCTCGGGGTGTCGAGGCATTTGCGCATCAGCGCCGTCTGTTGGCGCACTGCGACCAGAGCATCCTCAAGGAGGCGTGCCTGGTCCTCAAGCGGCACCGGAGTCGCAGACATGTCGAAGTCGAGCCGGCGGGGTAGCTATCGATCGAGGCGACGTAGGGGGCTCAGGAGCGGTTCATGGGGTGGGCGGGAGCAGAAAGGATGGCTCGGAGGAGGGCGAGGCGACGGAGATTCGAGCAATTGTGCGGCGGGCTTGGACGCAAGCTGGTTATCGACGCGGTTTGCACGTGTGTCAAGACCGCAAGTGTTTGGGGGAGGCTGACGACAGATCGTGAAGGTTGGCAGTGGGCGATTGGTTGGCCTTGGCTGGTTGGCAGTACACTGTACGTATGTTTAGGCAGATGAGGTAAGGTCGGCTGTGCTGTGAGATACAAGCTCGAGGGACCGTGGCGGCGGGCAGTGCCTGCTGCGAGACCGGGTAGAAGCTGCAGCGGTCGTCACAGCGCACTAGGTTGCCAGACACTGGCTGGCGCGCTGTGAGTGGAACCACCCAAGGTGCCTACCTAGGTACCTACCTAGGTAGTCCCCACTGTCCGGTGCAATCCATCTTTCAGCCCATGATTATGTAAGGACTGCCTTATGTAAGGAGTATCTTCAGCTTCACGTGATCAGAGCAGATGGAATTGCGCCCAGCCGGGGCAGTCACCGGGAGAGGACAGACCACCTGCAGGGTGCCTGCACCTTCCTGCGTAGAGGTTCCACAAAAAACAGCCCGACAAACATCCCCGGCCGCACATCCATGTCCTCCTCCATTCTTCCCCCCCTCGCCTGGCCACACTCAGCACCGCGAATGGCCCCTCCAACAAGAATAGGAACATCCCTCGAATCCTCCGGTGAACGGGAGCAGACCGAGCTGTCACGACCTGAAAAGGCAGAGCAGAAGATGGAGCCGTTGGACACTAAAAAGCAGGCTTCACGACACTACTAAGAAACAAGACTCCAGTCGTTACTCATCGCCCTCTAACGCCTGAACGAGACTCCCAAAGAACGCCGACCAGATCCGTCGTTACTCCGCGTTCTCTCCAGTTATTATTAACCCCAAATCCACCGTCCCCGCAGTCCATGGGCGCGTTTCCACCGAGTCCCCGAAGTGGTCGAAACACTGCAGTTGGACCCCCTCGCAATCATCCCTTCGTGCCGCCTAGGCTTCCTCGCCGCCGGGCACTGTCCATTGGAAGTCGATCAATTGCTCAAACCGACGGGCCAGCCTTCGCTGGAAGCTTGCAGTCGGTCCGCAGATACTCGACCAAGCCCGTCTCGATGGATGCAGAGAAGGCCGCGAAGAGCAGCGTCGCCGTGGTGCTAGGCTTGGGAAGGTAGCGCATGTGGGGGACGATCTCCAACTCCTCCATGCCCTCAATCTTCTGCAGCTCGGCGATCCAGTCCATGCTGTCGTGCTTGATGAGGGCAAGAAGACGCAGGTCGGATGCTCCCAGCTCCTGTGGCCCTTCCCACTCGCCCGTCGGTCGGCCTCCCTCGACCACGATCCGCAACTTTGGGATCATCTTGTCGAGCCCTCGCAGGTATTTGCACACGTTCACCCAGTCCAGCCGGTCGCTCTCGCAGTAATACATCGGTCCGTCCTTGCGGATCGTCATCTCTTGGATCAGCCCTCGCGACTTGGGCGTCAGGTCTCGGAGGAAGGGCACGACAGCCTCGATGTCCCCGGCGAAGTCGAAGCCGTGAAGACCGTACAGCATGTGGCTCGTCTCGCGGTGGATCTGGCGGTTGACGGCCATGATGGCCGGGTGCATGGTCGTCTTGGTCGTCATGTGGTATGTTGTCTCGAAGCATTGTCGGTGGAAGGATCGCTCGATGATCCGGTACGACGACCGGCGGTTCTTGCTCAACGCGCCGGCTGAGATTTGGTGCATGGCCTTGTTCCGAATCGAAAGCCTCTTCTCGCCCCCGTCGTCTAGGAGGTGCTCATAAATCATGAGCCGGATTTCGGCGGGAATCCGCATCAACGGCGACTGTTCCTCGTCCATGTTACTGGTCAAGATCGAGTATGGTTGGGTTCGAGTGGAGGGTGGAAGCTCTGGCTTGGCAAACACTGACAGATAACAGGGAGAACAACAGCAACAGAGAGGACGAGAGACGAGACGAGGCAAGACGAGGAGAACGAGAACGAGTAGCTCCCCGCGGGGGGCAGATAGGTGCCATCACCTGGTCTTATTGCATCGTTTCCGAGCGACCTACCCTTCCGAGCGCCGCCCTTCCTGGTCGGGTCCATCAAGGTGCTGATGCTCGCTCTTGGCTGAGTGGTCGACGTCCCTGCGGCTGGTCCACCAACCAGCCCAGAGATAGCCGATTTCGACGCCGGTTTAAACCACCCGGGCCCGTCGACCAATGGACCCTTTGATTGTGTTCCCTTCGCTGCAGCGAGACCAGTGTTTAACTGACCATTGGGGGGGGGGGGGGTTACCTGACCTGACCTACCGCATTAGGCCTAGCGGGCCCACTAGTCACTTAACTAAGCAAGGACCCACAAAGTTAGCTACTTATAGTTAGGTAATATTAAACCATCCCTCCTTTTACTTTTTATTTTTTATAATAAATAAAAACCATAATATCTACTTTTTAAATTAATTCTAGACCCTTTTAAAAGTACTTCCTAATAATAGTAAATAAAGAGGTTTTCCCTTAACTATAGGCTATAGAGTTTACCCTTTTTTCTAAAAATAAACTAAACTATAAAGCTTAAAAGGTAATTACCTATTACTAGTACCTATTTAAATAACTTACTAATTCTTTAACTTTAATTAAAGTAAAAGGCTCTTAAGCCCCTTTTAAATTACTTTTAAATTATTTTAAAAATTCTATACTTAATTTTAATCTACCCCCTTAGTCCCTATTCTTATTTCTACTTAAATAAAGTAAAATTAATACTAAAGTATTAGTAATATTTTTTTAATAACTAAAAAGGTTATATACTACCCTATAATACCTAAATACTCTAAAACTAGTATAATAAGTATTCTTTATATAGTTAATATTAAAGCATTACTACTTAAAACCCTAAAATAATTATAAAAAGTAGTATATTAGTTTTAAATTACTTTAAAAGTACTTTTAACTTATTTTAAAATTAGTATAACTATTAATAAAAAGTAGTACTTAAATAAACTATATTTACTTTTTTTTAAAATATAGTTTATATATAAGTAATATACTAGTATATAGGGGGGAAGGTATATTTATATTATAACTAAACTCTATTAATTTAGAATTACTTTTAAATTACTTTTAAAATAGTTAATAATATTATAAATTTTTATATTTAAACTTTTAAAAGAACATTATTAAAAAAGGCTATTAAGTATTTTAACTTTTAAACTACTTTAAAAATAATTTAAAATCTTATTTACTTTTTTTTAATTAAACTTAAGTATAGTTTAACTACTTTAAAA
Source organism: Colletotrichum brevisporum (assembly GCA_030770045.1). NCBI lineage: Eukaryota > Fungi > Ascomycota > Sordariomycetes > Glomerellales > Glomerellaceae > Colletotrichum > Colletotrichum brevisporum. The sequence goes on along the minus strand of JAUGSI010000001.1, from coordinate 6,760,074 downwards.
AGGGTTCTACTTATAATATTACCCTTAAAACCTATAAAATATAAGTCTTATAGTACTAAGTAAGTAAATACTTTATAGTTACTTAAAATTAATTTTAAACTACTTTTAGAGTATTTTTAAAAAGCTATACTTTTAAGTATTTTATATTTATTAAAGTTAAATTAAAGCTAGTTATTAAAACTACTATATTAGTTACTCCCCTATTAAGTTTTAAAGTTATTTAAAACTTATTTAAAAAATCCTAAAAAGAGCTTTATTACCCTCTTTTTTCTAGAAAAACTATTACTTATTTATAAGTAACTATTAAAAGACCCTCTATTATAGTATATATTAAGTTTTAAAGTAATTTAAAAGTACTTTTAAAACGTTCTTTAAATATAATATACTTTACTCCCTTAAAAATTTAATAAATTTACTATAAAGTAAAGTAGAACTATTTTATTTTAATTAATTTAAAAGCAACTCTAGTTATTCTTATAACCTTTTATAGTTTCTATACCTACCCCCCCCTTTATTTATTTTTACTTTTTTATATATTATATAGGGGATTATAAATATAGTAAAAAAAATTAATAAACTATAAACGGGGTTAAGTAAGTTATTTTAATTCTTAAAGTACTTTAAAATAGCTTTTAAATTACTTCTAAATAACTTCTTTTAGTTAAATAAGTTAACTAAACTTTATACTAAATATAGTAGTAAATTAATTTTTAATATTTACTAGAGTCTTTTAAATTTAGATTATTTATAGTTAATTATTTATAAGTAAAAGGCTCTTTAGAACTCTACTAGTTATAATAAGTTAAGTATTTAGTATAAGTATTAATATACTTAATACTATAATAACTATTAAGTAAGAACCCTTTAAAACTACTTTTAAATAGCTTTTTAATTTATTATATAGTATATTTAATTCTTTAAAAGTAACAATTTAAATTACTTTTATATTTATTTTTATAAAGAGTAAGTAGAGTTTTAGAAGTAAAGTACTTTTAAAACGTTTTAGTTTAATATAAATTATAAGTATATAACTAGGCCCTAGGATATTAAGGTTATTTAGACTTAGTATAAAGTAACTTTTAAGAAGTATAAGTAGTTTTAATTTAATTTAGAATTACTTTTAAATTTAATACTTTTTAGTTATTCTATTAATTTAAGTCTTTTTAAACTATAAATTTAATAGTATATATAAATATATATATAAAATCGTTTTTAAACTACTTTAGGAGTGTATTAAATATAAGGTCTATTAGAAGTATATTTATAGTAATAGTTTACTAGGTATAACTATTAATTAAGACTATTAAAATGTTATTAGTAAGTAATACTACTTTTAAAGTACTTTAAAATTAATTTTAAAAAACTTTAAATTCTACTTTACTAAACTAAATAATTAATAATATAATTAAGAGTAGTATATTAAGTAAATAGTATAATACTGTATTATTTACTTTAATTAGGGTATAGAAAATTATACTAATAAGGACTACTTTTTTAAATTACTTTAGAATTAAATATAAGGTTTTTTATTTTATTAGTTATAAAGTAATTACTATATCCTTTATAATATACTAAAATATAAGTAAAGTACTTTTAAATTACTTCTAAATATACTTTAACTTTTTTATATATTTAAGTAAGCCTTAATTAGTAGGCTAGGTAGATTATAAGTAATAATATACTATATTTTATAAATTAAATTAAAAGTACTTTAAAATTAGTTTAAAAAACTAGGACCTTTTTACTTTTAATACTAATATTATAGAGTTACTATATAAGGCTTTATATTACTAAAGTAGTTAATATATTAACCTACTTTTATATATAAATATATAAGTTTTTTACCTTTATTCTAAAAGTACTTTTAAAGTAGTTTTAAATATAAGTAATACGACTTTAAAATCCTTTAATAGAATAAAATCTTTACTACTTTTAGTATTAAATTTATATAGTGTGATGTTTCTATTATAGGTAAATATTAAACTACTATAGAGAAGTTAAGTAAGTAATTTCTTTAAGTACTTTTTAACTACTTTTAAGTTAATTTAAAAGTATATTAAATTTAGAACTATATAAAGTATAATATAACTAATAATACACGATTTAAAAAACTACTTTTTTAACGTTTTTTAACCCCTTCTTAATCTTTATTATTATAAAGCTTAAATTCTACTTTTTAAAGTAATTTAGAAGTTATTTAGGACTAGTTCTAAATCCCTTTAGAATTAGTTAAATAAGGGCTAAAGTATCCCTATTACTTTTTATTTTTTAGAGTTAAGTACTAATAGTCTCTATTAATTTTAAGGGTAGTATAAGTTTAAAATAACTTATAAAGAGCTTTTATAGTTAATTTTTAAAATAAAAGAGTACTTTAGAAGTAAGTTAAAATAGATTTAAAAGAGTATTATTTAGTTATTAAGTAGAGGTGTTTAAAGTTTAAAGAAAAAAAGTTAGTATAAGAGGAAAGGTAGCTTAAGATTAAAGAAAGAAAGAGGTATTTAGGATAGAGTATTTAAAGTAATTTTAAAGTAGTTTAGAAGTAGTATTGAATTTATTATAATTTTATTAGTTTTATTTATTTATAAATAATAAACTTTTAAATTATATTTTATATATTTATATAAATATATAACTATATAAATATATTTATATATTTATATATTTATATATTTATATATTTATATATTTATATATTTATATATTTATATATTTATATATTTATAAAGTTAATTATTATTACTTTTAAGTTTTAAATATATTTTTAAATAGTATAATTAAATAAAAGGATTTAATAGAGTATATTTAATAAAATTAATTATTTTTAAATTTATTAAGTAGTTTTAAATAAAACTTAATAAAATATATATACTTTAATACTTTTATTTATCTACTATATATTATAATAATAATAATACTATTATTAATAAATAGTAATATTAAAATAAAGCTTTATTTATATATAAATATTTAACTAAATTATACTATATATAAATCTTAAGAAATTTTAGTAATATATATACATTTTTAAAGAATACTACTATTATAAATAAACTTTTTTTTAATTCTTTTTATTATTTATTTTTTAATATATATAATAATTTATAATATTTAATAAGAAGCTATTTATTATTATTTATTTATAAAAGTATATTTATTAATTTATATTAATTTTAATTTATTTTAAATAATATATTATAAAACCTTAAATTATATTTTTAAAAATATATAAATAAAATATATTTATAATGAAAATATATTTATATATATATATATATAATAAATATAAATAAGTTTAAAATATAATTTATTATTTATTATTATACTTACTTTATTTATTTTAAATATTATTATATATAAATATAAATATAAAAGTATTAAAATTAATACTAAAAAATATAAAGACTTTTATAGTAATATTATACTTAATATAAAAGAAAGTTAATTTAATAGTATAAAGTTTAATTTATTAATTAAATACTTTAAGTTTAAATACTATTAAATAGTATATATAATAAGTAAAATATACTATTTAATAGTATATATAATAAAATAAATAAAACGTTAGAATAATTTAGTTTTATAAAAAATAAATTAAATATAAAAGGGTTTATTTTACTACTTTTATATAAATTAAAACTTTTTAATTAAACTATTTTATATATTTATTAATTATAAAGTTTAATTTAAAAGTATATTATTAAAAAAAGAACTATTAGTAATAGTAAATTATTAATACTAAAAATAGTATTAATAGTTTAAATCTTTATAACTTAAAAAAGGTTTAAAAACTTTTTATTTATAAATATTAAATTAATAAGTTATATTACTATTATAATACATTAATAATTACTAAATAATTTAATTTAGTATATAATAAATTTAAAATATATAAGTACTATATACTTATACTACTAATAAAATATATTTTATTTAAACTATTATTAAAAGTATTATTAAAACTATTATTTAAACTACTACTTAAAGTACTATTTAAATTACTTTAAATTACTTTTAATTACTTTTTAAATTATTACTTAAATTAGTATATTTATTATTATATTAATAAACTTTTAAGTATTATAATATATATATATTAGTATATTATAATATATACTTTAAAGTTTTCATTATATATTATATTTAAAAAAAAGTAATAGTTTTGTTTAATAAAATACTTAATTTTTAAAATAATGATATACGTATTTTTTAATTATAATATTAATAATAAAGTAATTATTATTTATTGAAAATATAAATATAAATTACTTTTAATAATAAACTTTACTATTATTACTATATATAGTTTAAAGTTTAATTTAATTTATTACTTTTATAAAATATACTTTAATTAGTTTAAAATTTATATATATTTTATTTTATAGTTATAATTAACTTAATTTAAATAATAACTATAAATATTTAAATTATATAATATATAGTTATTATAATAATTTAAAAAATTAAAAATATATTACTTTAAGTTTTTATATAATTTTAAAATTTAAATTATATTTAAAAGTATATTAATAAATATATTATATATATTATAAAATATAATAAAACTATTAAAACTTAAATAAATATAATTATTATTATATATAATTTTAAGATTATTATTATTTTACTTATATTAAATTATATAGTATTAACTTAAAAGTTATTTATAAATATAAATTTAATTTATATTTAATTTATATATTAATATACTTAATAATAATATAATATATATAATATATTATATATATTATATATATTTAAATACTTAAATTTAAATTATTATATAAAATAATAACTACTTTAAAATACTTTATTCTTATTTTAATTTTTTATAATATAAATATATAATATTTATAATTTTAATTATATATTAAATAATTATACTAATTAAAATTATAATTTAATATATTATATACTTTTTAATATTATATAGTATTATAATTTATAAATATATATTATAATTAAATATATATTTATTTTATTATTTATTTTAAATATTAATATAATTTATATATAAATAAAATAAAATTATAATTTATATAAATAGTACTTTAACTTTTAAAAATTATAAAATACTTTTAAAGTAGTTTAGAATTATTTTAAAAATTAGGTTAAGCTATAGATATATTTACTACTTACTACTTCTATAGTAGTTTAATAGAGTATCTTTTTAAATACTTAAAAAAAAGTAAACTATCCTAAACTAATTTAAAAGTACTTTAGGAGTTATTTTAAAACTTACTCTTTAACTTCTTTCTTTTTATTCTTAGTAGTACCCTTAACTTTAAAATTAATTTTAAAGTAATTCTAAACTAAGTAATTAACTTTATACTTTTTAAAAAGGCTTTTTTAAAATTAATACTAAAGTACTTTTAAAGTAGTTAAGGAACTTATACTTATTAGTATTAGTTTTTTTATAACTATTTTAGTAATTAGCTTTATTATAAATAAAAGAGTAATTAGTTAAAATAAGTATTTAAGTAATATTAATTTAAAAAGACTTTAAAAGGACTTTAAAAATACTTTAAAAGTAGTTATAAACTTATACTTTTATTTTTTTTTTTTAACTTTAATAAAAAGTTTTAATTTAGTAGGAGTAGTTAGTTGCTTTTACTTTTTAGGAGTAATAATTTTTATAGGAGCCTTATTCTTAATTTAAAGGGTAAAAAGGTATTTATAAAATTCTTTAAAAGTTAGTTTTAAATTACTTTAAAAGTAGTTTTAAAGTACTTATTAATTACTACTTTAATTTTAGTTACTTTAATAAAGTTAGTTTTATAGTTTTTAATTATAAATAAGGTTTTATTACTATAATTACTATACTTATAAGTATAGTATAAAAAGTTAAACTTAGTTATAAATAGGGTTATTTTTAAAAGTATATTAAAAGTGATTTTAAAGTGGTCTAGGAAGGATTATATATTAACTTTATTATAAGTAATAGTACTTTTATTTTAAAAGTAACGATAGTAGACTTTATTTAAGGTAATAGTAGTAGTTTTATTTTATTTTTAAAAAAGAAGTTAAAATAGTTTTAAAAGTACTTTAGAAGGGCTTTAAAAAGGCTTATAAACTTATAGTATTAACTTTTTAAATAAAAAGGTTAGTAAAACGCTAGAGCTAGTTATTTTTAAGGACTTAATTACCCTTAGAGTTAAGTTAATTTAGTTTATACTTAATATATACTACTTATTTTAGAATTAGTTCTAAAGTATTTTAAAAGTATTTTTAAAAAATATTTATAGAGTTTTTAAGTTTAACTATAGTACTAATATTATTAATTTTAAAAGTACTTTAAAAGGGCTATAGATTATTAAGGTTATAAAAAAGACAGAAAATAAAAGTAAAGTTAAAAGGAAAAAGAATTTATACTCTAGTAGGTTAAGGTACTTAATTAGTAAAAGTGGACCTAGTTATATAATTAGTTACTTATATATAACTAATTAAAAATCTGGTTACCTGGACCTATATACAATTTTTTAACTAATTAATTAATTCCCTGCCTTTACCTCTTTTTTTTTGCACCTTTTCTAAACGGGTAGGTCAGGTCAGGTAACCCCCCCCCCCTAATGGTCAGTTGAACTGTCATTACTGCTGCAGCTTGTCGCAAACTAACCAACTGCTGTGCCGCATGCCCTTGACCCTCAAGGTGTCTGGTTGTTGTGGGTCTCTTCCCGGCTGACTACCTTGCAACGTTGGGGATGGGGACGCGAATCCTACGCTACTTGACGAGTATCTTGTGCTGCAACCAGCAAGTTCCAGTGACTTGCAACAACTCCTTCGAGCTAATGAGACAGGACAGAATGACACAGGGAAAGACAAGACAAAGATTGGCTGAGTCACATAAGCCCCGTCGAGCAAACAACACGCTCCACCACAACACTCACCCGTCTGTTTCTTCCGGCTCCCCCCTTGCAAGGAGGATAAGCAGCCCCAGGGCCACGCGCAACTAGCCTCGGCCAAGGAGATTCAACGGCTCACATTCCTTCTCCAACTTCTGTCTAGTCCATGTCAGCCCAGCCTAGTCACCTCGTTGATCCAAACTCGCTGCCTGCCTACCCAATGCGCTCCGTGTCGGCTACCCATCCGGGACTCCACACTGGTATGTGCTGGTCAGCAACCGGCGCTCCCCGGAGCTCTCCGCCTCCACACTCAGCCTCCCAGCGGCCTGACGCCCGGTGGCTGTCTTCGCAAGTGAGGTGAGGTCGGGTCTCTACATCACCTCAGCACTTGTCTGGAGAGACCTGCTCCGAACTGGGAAAGTTCCGCTCTCGCCTGACGCCCTACCCTCCTCCGACTCCCGAATGTTGGGTCGAACAAGAACATGGCTTGAGGCGAGGCTTGAAATGGTGCCGACGTCCAACATTGTCGCGACCACAGACTTCCCGCCCCCGGCTGTTTTCCGGTCCTTCGCAAGACGACTTCAGCCGCATTCCGGATCCTCAATGCGTTGTTGGGAGCGCTTCGACTCTGCCTCAAGCCCTACCTATATTGTAAAATCCACGATCATCACCTCGCGACATTTCACAACCAACACTCAATCGATCCGCTGGCTGTACAACAAACTCAGGACATTAAACCATTTTATTTCTTTGCGCCTGGTATTCTAAAGGCCCGCTCTCTAGCTGAGAGTGCGCTGGCCACCCATCCACATATAACTCCAGCGCTAACATTACAAAGTTACAAAAATATGAGGTATAGCGAAACAACGTACCGCGACGCCGACGGGAATATCGCATCAACAAGAATCCGGGCCTATGACCTCAGGGGCCAACCCTCCTTCTCCCGATATAATGGCGGTCCGGGCATGTCGCCCTCGAGCTCTACGACGTAGTTGTCCTCGGGGAGCTCCTGCGGTCGCTCCATGGTCTCCATCTCCATCAAAGTCGTCGAGTCTAGCTGCGTCGCTATGGTCGGGGAATGTGGCGCCACCATGGTTGCGCTCCCCGACGTGGCTGTTCTTGGGGACATCAGATCCAACGATGTTTTGCTGGAGTCTGTCTTGTGTGCCGCAGCCATGATCGGAGGACCCGACGCGTCCGAATGGGCGTCGCTGTTGTTGTTCGCCTCCATCCTCTTCCTTCTGCGCCACCAGATCATGAAGGCCAAAAACACCATCGCCAGTGTCCCTACGACGGAGCCGACGGCGATCGCTATCGTCGTGCCGACTGAGATGCCTCCTCCTCCCGATGTTGACCCGCCGCTGGAACCCTCCGGTGTCGTCCTCGCCGTCGCTGACGATATCGTGCTCCCCGCGCCTGATGCTCCGGTCGCCGCGGTACCCGTCCCCGTCGCCGATGCCGTGGCCCCGGTAACGCCGCTTATGCTCGTCGACCTCGGTCCCGAATATGTCGCGCCCGGAACCGTCGGGTCCGTCTCTAAGTTGGGGAGGTCCGACGCCTGCCACCGCACCTGCACCGCATATACCGTCGCGAGCTTCGTGATAAGGTTGTTGTCCAAGTCGTAGTACGTCGTCGTCGGAACGGTGCTCTGGCACTTGCTGTAGGGCCAGTCGGTGCCGGTGTAGCATGTGTGACCCGTCGGGCAGCACAACCGCGCCGTCTCGCCCTCAATTACGGAGCCGCCGAGCCTCACATTGCCGTCTTTGCTCGAGGCCAGCGACGTCGGGAACGCGCAGCCCTCGGTGTAGCCCATGGGGCAGATGCCCGGCGAGTAATAGCCCCATTGGTAGTCCCACACCTGCTTCCACGACGTCGGCATGCACACGATGCTCGAGAGTGGAGGGGTGGCCTTGTCGGTCCAGTAGCCCTCTTTACAGAAGTCGGGGGTCGTGAAGACGGTCGTCAGGGGCGAGCCGCCCCGTTGGGTCGTGAGGGGGTTATTCGTCTCCGTTGTCGTCGTCATGGTGGCGGGCGTTGGCTTCGCGTGCGAATTACGTATGCGTGTATGGGCGAGGTAAGGTTTGTTCGAGTGTTCGTATAATAGTTCTCTCGGCAGTTCGATGGATCGCGGGGTGCGTGGGAGCCGAGCGGGCCAAGCAGGCAAGTAGAGACTTTCGAGCCTCGTCTACCTTTCATTCCAGGTCTGTCTGCGCTTTTCGGTCGGAACGCCGTTCAGTCCATATCCGATGCGCCCTGATCATCCACGAGGGGTTGAGCCTCGTTCGTCTCTTGGCCTCTTGGCTGTTGTCGAAAGATGCTGTGCTTCTTGCAACAGAGCCAACCATGAAATCCCCCTGGGAAACGAGAGCTCGGGTATTTTTTGCCTCTTGCTCTTTTCGTTCGGCTGCTCTGCTCCAAGTGGCGAACTGGTGTGGGCCGCCGGTGGGATATGATCGGGAGATCAACCAGAAGAAGGGGATTTTGTGAAATTTCGATCAACAACCGCTGGAGACGTGACAATCAGAAAGAGAAGTGTGCTGGGCAAAAAAAAACTAAAGAAGACGATAGAGAGAACGGGGTGGGCGGAAAACAAGCAACGAGAGCACAGTCCACGTCGGATCTTGTTGATATTAGCTGAGAAGGGAAACTCCAACTGCCAACATCCCGAACCGGGGGACGCCAAAGAGGTTTCGGATGGGGGGGAAACCTGGCGTGATGGGGACTTGAAAGACTGGGAATCCCGCCATTCGGCCCTCAGCGACAGGAAGCGACAGAGGCGGAGGCCTGCCTGGCCCTCTCTCGCTTCGTGGCTCTGTCACTCGCGTGGGAACACGAGTCAGTATCTGGCGATCAGGGGACGGCTCCACCGCAGCGCCGTCATAACTGTCGTAATAATGCTCTGGATTCCTGGTGCTAGCACGAGATGAAGAAGAAGAAGATACCGTGCCGCTAACCGCCTAGTCTCGCTTTTAGCGGGCTGTTAACCCATCCAGCGCAGCGCTGGTCGGCTAACGAGGTGACGGCGCGCTCTACGATCGGCACCTGGGAATACGAGGGCGGCGGAGGGAAAGGCCGTTGACGACATTGGACATTGAACCCGGTGGTTTTTGTCGTTTGGCGTACGCGCCATACGTCAAGCTCGAGTTGAACACGCGACGGTTGAAGCCACCGGAATTGGAGTCTATGGTGCATTACTGATCCAAGCCGAACCGGATCAAAGTTCATCACAACGGAGAAGAGCGCCGAAGAGATGTTTTTTTTTCCTGCCCGTTCCCAATGTAACGTTGATAAAACGCTAACATATTGAGGGCGCGCGGTCCGCATCCTGGTAGGCAAAAAGCCCGTCTGTTGCCGGCTGCTCCGCGTCACGTTATTTGAATTTGGCGTTCAATCAAACTTTCACCAGACTCGTTGAGAGCTGAAGCCATCTAATAAGGCGAGTTGTTGGATGTGCGAATCGCGAGTGCTAAGAAACACTACCAGTACTACCTAGTGTGCCAGCTGAAATCTACAAGATCTCATCCCATGCCCCCGTGAGCAAGCTCTCGCTTCCGCAGAGGTTTCATCCAGATGTCGACATCCCGGGCCTGCGAGTTCCCACGTCTCCGGTAGCGGTCTATAACAGACGCCGCGTTAAGGGAGGGGGTATTCTGCTTGGCTCTTATATGATATACCCACGCTACGTTGCGTGTCGCATGCGGTTGCGCGGCTGCTGCTGCTGCTGCTGCAGACCTTCTTTCTCATGTTAGAGTTCAAGTTTGGGGGAGAGCACGCTGCGAATCGTCTGATGTTCTTTGAGCACCGGCACCGACAGCTGGAATTGCATTGGGAGATGGCAATTCCAGAGTCGGACTTTGAGGCCTTTCGCATGTCGGAGCTCGCCGGCCCACATCGGGGGGCGCAGCGGACACCCCTGAGTTGGTTCTTCTGCACAGCCCGCGCTGGTGGACGGATCCCAGCAAGCCTATTTGGAAGGGATTTTTTTTTTTTTTTTTTGCTTTTTCTTTTGTCATTTTCCTATGCAGCACACACTGTCGTTGCTGAAGAATTGGATCCAGCCGAACGTACCTTGATGGTGGGTGGACAGCCCTATCGGCGACCGTCTGTACCTGCAGCAAAAAAACAGGGACAGCAGCCAGGCACAGCCCGCGATTTACCCACTGTAACAGGGCGGAGGTGTTCCGGGGGGTGCCTATGGTGATGGATGCTCGGCGCGCGGCTCGACGTTGGAACGGGGATCCGGACCTTTGACGGACGGTTTCGAGGTCCGGGTCCGCCGATCTCGACAGCCGCGAGCGGTGTGCGGCATGGAGGCTATGTCAGCCGCTTGTCTTTGCCTTTTCCTGTTCTCTTGGGCAATGTTGCCCGAGGATTGGACCCTGTTTGAGGGGGATGTAACGGTTTCTTAAATTGACGTCGGGTTGACTGGGAGGGGAGATAGGGCTGGTGAGCTGACGAGTTGATGAAAGGAATTCTGCAGCACCAGGGAGTCGAACCTTGCTCTCTCGGGGCAGCTGATACGGTTTGTAAGTGGTGATGGGCGTCACTAGCAGTCGTTTCAAAACCTCGAGGCCTACATGCAGCCATCTCCGACCGATCTACATAGACGCCTATCAGGAGGCCTGTCATAAGGGTACGCGGGCATAATTGTTGAAGCGGCAATCACGAGTGTTTTGTTTCTCGCCGTGAAAGCACATGGTGTTGGTCTTCCCCGTCCTGATATCGCAGATGGCGATGACGAGGAGGTCGTGTTTGGTTGGTTGTTGCTTGCGACTGCACTCGCTCCACCATGTAGGCAGAAGCCTCGTCTGCCTGGGCCGAGGTCCGTGGCGAGGACACACAAGTCCCGACTTGGTCCTCGTCCTCATCGCTCCTCGTCCGTCTCTGCGAAACAACTCGTGACCGCGCCGCCGCGAAAGAATGTACTCCCCTCCCGAAGAGATCGCGGCCGCCGTCAAGGCGTACCGCGAGCGCATCGCCGCGCACAACCGCCGCATCATCGAGGTCTACAGTACGCTGGTTCCCCTTCACGCCAAGCTCCATCCCCGGTTTTGCCGTCGTGTGCTAACATCGTCCCCAGTGCCCCTGATGACCACCGCGGAGCTGGACCCGGACGGCTACTGCTCGGGCGACGAGGAGGACGACGTCGAAGACCTGCGCATGGACGGCCTGAAGGCCATCTTCGGCCCCCAGGTAGCAGACATCGTCTCCTCGCCGCGGGACCTCCTCGACCGCTGGGGCGACCTCGTGCGCGCCTACGACCTCGACGGCACGGGCGACGGCGTCCCGCCCACAGACCACGAGGCGCGATGCGAGGAGTACTTCGCCCACGTCGAGGCCGCGCTGCGGGCGACCTGCCGCGCCGACGTGCGCGACAGCATCGCCGTGCCCGAAGAGTTCCGCGAGCTGGCGCGGCGCGTCGGCGCGCTGACGGGGCCCGGGTTCGCGGAGGAGTACAAGTCGCGGTACCAGGCCTCCTTCTGGAGCGGGCCGCGGTGCGGCCCGCACGCGGCGGCCGGGGTCGCGGAGAAGGCGAGGACGCCGGCGCAGCTCGGGGACGAGCACAACGCGTTCTGGGAGTACGCGGGCGGGTGGGAGCCCGGGTGCGGGTACGACTGCGGGTTCGCGGCGGTGTACTGCCGGAGGAGGACGGAGGAGGGGGGGCCGTGGGTGTGGAGGTACGAGTCGAACGACCCGATGGACCCGGCTGATTTCGACACCATACCGGAGCTGTTGGAGTGGTATGCCGGGTACCGGGAGACGCGGGTGCCGGACGCGGCCGACTGGACGGGGGAGGCGTTTTTCAGGGGCGAGTTGGAGTTTTGAGAGGTGGGCTGTTGAAGGAATGGTCTCGATGGACAGACACGAAGGGGTGCCATGAAGGCCACGGCTGTCTCGACCTGCTCTGTTTTCCCGGAGGAGGCAGAACAGGAAGTAACAACATCGCGATATGGCACTTGAGTTGCGGTATAGAACAACCATCGCGGTTGCACGACTCAGAGGCAATGTGGACAGAACGATCAAAATGTAGCTAACACCATCTTCCCAGCAAGATTGACGACATCAGAAGCTAAAAAGAAAACGAAATTGAAGTCCCTTAAAAGCAAAAAGAGAAACCCAAGTGCGATTGCACTCGGAGGAGGTATGTCATGCCTCGTGGGCGAATCGAACGCCCGATCTCCTCATTACTAGTGAGGCGCTTTACCACTGAGCCAACAAGGCGATATCTGGACGAGTCGTAGCGACGCTCATGTACCACCCTTGCTGCGTCCGCGACGACGACCCACATCGACCCAGGGACGGCCGGGAACTGCCCCGAAGGCTCGGATGCTAACGATGTCTTCCAGCACTGTTTAACAGGAAACAAAGTCTCGTTCTCTTGGGGACCCAGTGGATACGTCGAAACACATCAGATCGTTCTTCATCGGGGGCTCGTGTTGGGAATCATAGGCCTTTGTTGATACGGCAGAACCGTGGCTCTCTCCCATACGTCGTCTAATCCGTACTCGAATAGTAAGAAACAATACTAATTGACTTTTCGGATACGTCTTGGATGCAACCTCTATCTGCATAGGCGCAAACCCTCCCGCGGATCATCCGATATCTCTCGAGTTTAATAAGCCCCTTTCAATACCGACTTTAGCCTCTTTCAACCAAGGTACTGACTGCTGTTCACAGACAGGAGCAAGTATTTCCATTGTCACTACAGGCCGTGATCCGATATCCCCGAATCCATCGCGCCGGCGCCAGGCACCTGCGCCCGATTTAGGGGGTGATGCCGTGCCGCGGCGCTCCAGGCTACCGGGCCGCTAAGCGCATCACATCCCTAAGCCCCTGCCTCAATTGGGCCCATTGATTGGGTGGCTCTGAGCAGCACAAGCAAGCAGGCAGCACCAGCGGCACCAACAGCATAGCATGTTGGGGAAATGATGTTGGTGTATAAAAGTCCCTTTGCGAATCCCTTATCCCCTTTTCCAACGTCGGCCATGTTCCTGCGAAAAGCCCTCGCCGCCGTACGAAAGATACCACCATCGAGAATGTCCTGGAGAGACCGGAAAGCGGGCAACGTGCCCCAGGGCGTCGACGTGGTGAGCCCCGCGTACAAGCACCCTCACCTGGTCATGGTTCGTGAGTGAACAACAATCATCAACCCCCCTTTTTTTCGCCTCATAAACCTCACACGCAACCTCGACTTCCAGCCGACTCCCACGCCCTCCCGCTGGACCTCGTGACCCAGTACGTCTTCGTCCACATGCAGGGCCGCCTCTTCTCCGGCGCCGCGCCCTCCCAGCCCCGCCCCGCCGACCCGGACGAGCGGTCCCTCTTCTGCCGGCCCTACCGCGAGTGGGCCCCGGCGCCGTACAACACGCCGGCCATATCCGCCGACTCGGGCCTCAACCGCGCCATGGTCGCCGTCGCCGGCATGGACGACATCTTCACCATCGTCACCACCACCAGCACCGACTGCGACCGCGACCTGCACCACCTCAAGACCCGGCTGCTCTGCGGCCTGCCGCCCATGTCCGCGGGCCGGTGGCGGCAGAAGGGCCTGCACGAGCCGCGGAACATCGCCCGCGCGTGCCAGCACCTCTCGGCTGCTGTGGACGCCTTCGAGTATATCAACCTGCCGCACAACGCGGCGCGCATGCGCAAGGCGTGCAACGGCGCGTGGGACGCGTCGGCGGACTTCCAGCGCGCCTTCAACGCCTACCGCGCGGAGAAGGGGAGGCAGGGGGAGATCGTGGTCACGGCGCTGTGGGAGGAGTTCCTCGACGACTACTTCGCGACCGTCGTCTCGCGCGCGCATGCCTGGGTCACGGCGCGCATCTCCGAGCTGCGAGAGGCGCAGATCGCCCGCCTGCGTCTCACGGCCCGCGTCCCCGGCGGCGCGAACGCGGCGTCGCCGGTCACGGCCGAGCAGATGGAGATCCTCGACCGCGTGCACGACCTGGCCGAGATCACCAACAGCGCCGACACCAAGATCATGCTGCCGCTGGTCGGGTACACGGTACAAACCCTGACCTCAAAAGTCCCGGACATCCGCAGCGACTGGACGGGCTACGACGGCTCGCGGCCCATGACGCGGTTCCCGATGGACATGCGCCTGCGCGCGCGGCTGCACGCGCTCCGGAGCAAGTACCTCAGCCACAAGGCCATGTTCGAGCGCGCCGCGGCGATGGCCCGCGACGACCGGGGGCCGCGGCGGGACGCCTCGGACCCGGCGGAGCTGGAGGAGGTGGTGCGCGCGCAGGTCGCGGCGTACGAGCAGACGCGCGCGGAGCTGCGCGCGGGCACGTCGGCCGCGGCGCCGCTGCGCGACGAGCCGTGGATCGCGGCCGTGAGGGCGGCCATGGAGACGGCGGAGCACCGCCGGTTCCGGGTGTGGGGGTTCGTCGGGTACCGCGTGCACTACGGCCACTCGGACGAGGAGTGGCGGGCGTTCCTGCAGGCGTTCAGGACGGACGTGACGGCCTGGGGCGAGGGCGTCGACGGGGCCGCGTGGGCGAAGCCGCTGTGCAAGGTCCGCTGGCTCGACGGGCGGGAGCTGAGGATCGCCGAGGGGGACGTCGAGGCGGCGAAGAGGTACGATGATGATACGCAAAGTCCGGGATGGCTTCTTCGTGATTGAGATTCTAACGGTTCGACAGGCACTACGCCACGTACAGGACGTCGCCCGAGTGCGAGAACATCCTCACGACGGGCGTCTTCCTCGCGGCCGACAAGGCCTCCATCGACTCGTACCTGCAACCTGTCAAGGAGGGCGACGAGCCGCTGATCCCGGCCGGCGACATGGGCAGCTTCATCCTGACCGCCAGGCCCGACGCCGACGACCTCGAGGACCGGGCGCCGCGACGACGACGACCCGCCGCGGGACCCTCCCCCGGGACCCCGGAGGGCTTCGACGGCACGCTGAGGGTGCTCGGGTCGATCCTGTTCGACGACTTCTGGCCGCTGCAGCACCGCAACTCGCTGAGCATGGAGGCGCTGGCCCGGCTGGCCGAGATACACCCCCGCCAGGTCTACGTCGGGCCGACGGTTCCCATCGAAAGGGACGTCTGGCGGATGGCGGGGACGTGGGGGTTCACCATGCTAAATTCTTTCGAGAAGTGGAGGACGAGGCCGTAAGGTCGTTTGATGAATGTCGGCTTGTTGACGGTAGAAGAAGTGAAAGAGGAACTGCGAGCGAGCGTAAGTAGTTGATAGACACTCGCTCAGGTAGGGGCAAACAGCAGCGTGTTCTCTTAGCAAGGAGATGCCTTCCCGGCTGGATCATCGTGGTCTAAAGTGAGATCGTCCATAATATCATAATGAGATCTTCCATATTCACTATGTCATCGTTTGTTTTCCCAAGACATGCCCAACACATAACTACAAGCACATCGCATGTGGAGCAGGCAAATAAATGAACGGAACGTACTCCGTACTGGTAGAGACAGTAGTAACAGCAGGTCCTCGAGAAGACTTCCCACCCCTTGGGGTGCTCAGGCGAGAGTCGAAGCATGATATGATATGCCGTTACCAGGCCGTCAGGAGCACATGAAGAGCCCGCCATCAGACGTACCCAGACTTGGGAGCCATGCTTGAGCAAGATAATACCAGACACAAGAGATTGGCGTCTATAATATGCATGGTCTGATAAGAACGAGACATAATCTAATGCCTAAAAATTATGCCTTCAGACTTCCCAGCGGAACACATGCCCGCCCGTCTGGAGCGCAACATGGAGCAAGCGAGATTTCACGAACGGTGAAGTAGTGGAGGTCTTTAGGAGCCATGGCCTCGGCGTCCCCTGGATGAGCGGCAAGAACCTTTGGAAGTAACAAGCTGGCGGTTATCCAGACCAAGCATCGTCTTCGACAACGTCAGTGAGCCTTTGGTCCGGCGTGGGACGCTTTCGGTCGTCCCATAGGCGCCGTCGGAAACATTGACAAGAATATATCGCGCAATCAGGATTCGGAACCCCCGGGATGGCGAAAAGCTAGAAGGAAGGGCTCGCAACGCCAAGTCCTAAGTTACCCGATAGCACATGGTCGTGATAGCAAGCTGTGCAGCCTCGAGTGGCCTCGCGAAGGACTTATCTTCGTCAAAGACACAGCCACGACGTATCCCGTCGACATCGTAAGATGCCAAGGCAATATCACAAAGCCAAGCCCCATGGGGATTCGCCTTTCAACGGTGCGCGCTCGCCACCCGTGGGGTATTTGTCTGGGGGCGATGTTAATCTGGTGGACTGCGATAATGTTGAGAGAAACCTGCAAGTTCGTCAAGAACAGCCCGTCTTGACTAAGAGCAATCTCCGTAGCTCTCCGCAGCTCTCCGCATCTGCATACCCCTCAAAAGATGAGCGAGTAACCCACGGGGTAAGTAGTCATTGATCGACAGGCGTCCCAAAAGTCAGCGACCCCGGAATGGGGGACGTTTTCGTCAGTATGCGGGCGCCGGCTGGGGTACAGACGCCTCGGGAGTCGTGCAGCCTTGCTAATATGGAGACCACGAATATGTTCCGGAACGGACACAGCTCCGGAGACAAGACCGACCGACCGGCGGTCATCAGGGCGGGCGGCTCAAGATGGCGGGTGGTCGTTCTGGGAGCGAGTCGACCGAAGCTACCTAGACGAACAGGCTGCACGGTCGCGTTGACGATGCGTCAGCCAAGTCCCGTCCTCCACCTCGCCCGGAGACGCAGCGACTCATGGCACGTCGCATGGCTGTCCAGAGTGCCTAGTGCAGCGCGTGAGCTATTATCGCGGGCGTTTCTCGTCGGGACTGATGCCAAGCAGGAGGCAACCGCCCACTCTGGCGATATCAGAAAAGAAGCCCGGCCAAGGAAGGGAGAAATATGGGCTCAGGGCCTTGGCGTTTCTTGTATTTGAGCTTCGCTCAGCGGAAATGGCTGGGCAAAGGTTGGCGTTCCAACCGGTGCAGATCTGAAGCGAAACTGATGCGACCACTCACGCAAAACCTTCGTGTTTGCTTCTGCCATCTAATCTTAGCAATCAACGTCCTGGAGCTAGGTATCGAAGGACCCTGAGGTCCTTTTCAGAAACAATTGCGCGAGTCCGAGGCCCAACAAGTTCTTGTCGCATGCTATTCCCAGCGTCGCAGCCAGCACGGACACGGCGTCACAGGCCAGCCGTTCTCTGACAAGAACCGCTGTTCGAAACGGAGCGATTGGGGTCCAGTCTGGCAGGTCATGTTCAACACCGACGAGGGTGCGATAGCGTCTGGTCGTCGTGGCAGGTCGAAGTTGTAGACGGGACAGGGAACTAGCGTGCGCGAATTCCAATAATATGAGCTCAAGGCCTTCTAGAAACGATGCCGGGGCCAGTCGTGGTTCTAGTCGCCAAATGGCAAGGTAGCGATACGGCGGAGGATGCTTGAGACCGAGGAGATGCTGTGCGTGCTGAAACCACGTTTTCCTGACCAGCGGCGACAAGGGAAGCTGATGATTTGGCCCGATTGGCCACTGATAGCCATGGACCGCAGACTCGCAGCATCCTATTGACGTGCTATCTATGCATAGTCGAGGCCAATTCGGGTCAAGCCAGTCACGAGCACGTGGGCAACGTCGAGAGACTGGCTTTGAGGCTCACCGCCGTTTTCGGGTCTCAGAGCATCCGGAGCGCAGTGGCAATGTAAAAGATCTGGATCATCTCGGGGCATAATTCCACTCTGTGAGGATGGCGTCTGGGGCTCGCAGCTGGTGCCCCCTTCTCCCCGGGCTGCCAGGCTGGGGTCGCCCCCGCGGCATGATGCCGGGCAGGACAGGTGGCTAGGGTAGGAGCAGAGGCCGGAACGGAAGGATGGAAGGGATCTCGAAACAACCGGGAGATGCGCGTGCAGATGTTTTTGGCCGTTTGCGGCTAGGTACGAGAGAGCTAAAGGCTGCGAGAGTGCGGTTCGTGGTGTTGAGCGTCAGGTGGTGGGTGGTGACGAGAGTGGAGTGATGCGCGAGGTGCAGCGTGTGCAGGCGGCACGGCCAGGCCAGTGGACGACGACACGAAAAGGACCCGGTTTGGCGAGGGTGAGGGACCCGTTCTTCTCCGCAAACTCCAGAGCGAGATTTCGGGGTTTGTTGGGGTTCGAAGAGGAGAGACGCATTGGAGAGGCGGGGAGACGGAGATGGAGGATGAGGAGGATGAGGGGGAGGTCGGCCGGGCTGCAGTCCGCAAAGACGGACACGGCGTCTAGAACGAGGGCAGGCGAGATGAGCAAGTCGACGCGAGGCGAGACTCGGATAGTGGCGTATACGCGGCATCTGTAAGGAATACCAAGTAAGTACCTAGGCTCGTATGATGCCTCGTGGATGTTGGTTCGCGACCTCGTAGAGGCCAAGTGCCGGTCAAGCTGCATCTGCATCTCATTTCAGCTCAGTATTAGCCAGACACTGCACGGCTGCGCGTTAATCTTGCCCACGTCTGCCGGATGCGACGATTCGCGGTGGTTCTTCTCTCGGAGGGACTTTTCCCTCTGCCTCAGTCCTGTCCCTCTCTCATTCTTTCTGTCCCGTCCTTCTCTGCTCGACTGGCCAGCAGCGATGGAGCACCGGGCCTTGGCAGTGGTCGAAGTCCCATATCGGCGTCGGAGTCGGAGTCGAGCTACCAAGTGCGGCCAAGTTCAGGAGTCGACGATGGAGTCGAGGAGTCGTTGCCTACCTACCTTTGGCGAGGTATCCGAGCGAGCTCGGTGCGCAAGCTGGGCCGCGTAGGTAGACACGTTGACGAATCTCGAACCCCGGGCATGACTCGAATTGCGGTGGATTTTGCAGGTCCAGTTGGACAGGGTACGTAGGACGAGGGGGAGTGGATGTCTCCGGATGGCCGTCGCTCTCGTTGTGGTCGTGGTCGTGGAGGGTTGCAGAGATACGGGGGAAGGAGGTGACAGTGCCAGTGCCAGAGAATGAACCGGAAGATGCCCGAAACTCGATGACAAAAAGTGGAACGGTTGTCGGCGACGGTGGGGTACGCCCGCCCGCCCGCCCGACTCAGAAGGAGCGACCCGCACCACGACTGGTCCGGGCCCCTTCCTCTTTTCTTTTTTTTTTGCTCACATTTGTCACTGACACAATTTCTCAGCAAGGGGAAAAAAAATTGAGCAGGCAGGCGCGACACTGGAGCTGGAGGCAGGAGGGGCACACACTGGGCAGCAAGCAGGCGCGACCAAGACGGTGGCTGCCCAAACGGTGGAGAGTGTCAGCAAGTGTCAGTGGGGGTGGGGCCGCATCCGGTGGACGGATCAGAATGGCGCTCTTTCTCACTGGTGGCGGGAGTCCAGACTCAGGTGGACGAGGTACTCATACGAAGTACTACTAATCAAATCTTCATGTATCGCAGTATAGAGTACATCAGAATCAATCAACGAATTAACGTGCACGGTTGTTTGGTATCCGTTATGTCTGGAGCAAACGACCGTCATCCGCCCGCCGACTGGCCACTGACCATCGATGCCTGTAACATGACCAGCAGATCAATGCGTGAATTCGAACGAAAAGACACAGCATTATTGGCCAAGACATATTGAGAGAGAGAGGGAATAGCCCTCCACTGCGCGAGAAGTATTACTACTCGGTGAGGTACCGAGACTACCTGCACTAGCAGACTGTGAGCATCAGGCCACACGCCGTCGTTAAGCTTAATTCCCCAGCATCTCCGTTCCCCCATTACTCCAGGTCCTCCTTTCTTTTACGGTGAAGGTTTTGTTAGCGCCGTCGAAACGAACCCCGTTTTCTGGGGGTGGGCTTGTCAAATCTGTCAAAGCCGTTCGTTCGTTTGATCTTGCGAACCGTTCGATTGGGAAGCAGCGCGACGACATCTTCCTCTTCGCGATATCATCACTCTTCACTCGCGTGCTGTCTACGGAGTATCCAAGTGTCGTCAGCGGATTCCTAGTGCGGCGACATGCCCCTCGCAGCGCCGAGCGACTTGGCGTGGGCGGGATGGCTTGCCGAGAGGCATACAAGCACTTTCTTGGCAGAGTTATCGCCCGTTGCGTCTTGGCCTACGTTGGCGAACGGCTGTATCCCTGCACGCCTCGAGGAGGAGGAGGTCAACAGATTTTTTTCTCCCCTTCCACCAGTGCCTTCCACTGACTCCATTGTCTTTTTGGTGGTGTTGCACGGCGTTAGTGACATGCAGCGAGCAGGAAGGCAGCAGCCACTGTTGGCCCTGGTGAGTGAGTAACAGTTGGCGCCTGCCTCGAGAGCCCGCTTTCCTTCGGTACCAGTCCCAGGTACGTACTTTGAGGAGGGGAGGAAGTTGGCGGGCGGCGGGAAGGAGGAAAGGAAGGAAAAGCCCGGGCAAGGGCTCCTGCCGTCGGCTGCTGCGCTGAGCCGGATGGACGATGGGGGCGGCGGCAGTCGCTCTTTCCATTTCAATTTGCAGGAGCGGCCCTTGCCTCTTCTTTGGTCCATTCAAATCCACACCGACAGTGAAGGATTTTCTTCGTGATGCAACACCACAACTACAACCACGACACTCCTCCCCACAACCAGACTCGAGAGGCCGACGGGCAAATAGCCGACGACAGCCAAGACACCGACAGCCAAGACTTTCTCTCCCTGCGACATCGCGACGCCGTAAATTCTACCCCAGTTCGGCCGTCGTTGAGTTTTTCTTCCACGGTCCGGTCCCTCTCCGCTGGTACCGTCCCCGCCGCCGGTGCTGCGATCACGGCGCTGTTGGTGTTTCTTCTCTCCAATTGTTTCGACGCCGCTTACCCCGTTGCTATTCTCAGCGTTCCACTCTCGCCTCTTTGGCCGCATCCCCATCGCGCTCTTACACGGTTCATACCCTCAGGATACCACAGAAGGACCGAAAGAGAAACGAAAAAAAAAAAAAGTTCCCCGGCTCGACACAGCGACGACGTTAGCTGTCTCATGGCCTCGTATTTCGAGCCAGTGTCAACTTGAGGGTGTTTGGCCGGCGACTCCATCTGGGTTCTAGAGCTGCGTTAGAATACATGCCGGCTTGCATTGCACATCACCTTTGCCGTAACGGGATAATCCAGCATCATCGCAATCATTACAACACAATCTGCGGTCACTCAGATGACATACAGCCACACACACACATATGCACACCCACACCATGTCGGCCCAGGCCAGATCAGGTCAGGGCTTACCGGGGCTTGCTCTGGGTCTGGGTCTGGTCCTCTTCCTCCTCATGTGTCGGACTGAAGACCGTCGCTCGCACGCGTCGAATACCGCGTGTGTGGTCCCCGGGGAAAGCCACCGTTTGCAATAATCCGACATGGTATGCGTCCGTCTCGTAACCATCGCGATCCCCTGGCTCCAACACGGTTGCCTCTCTTCCACAAGGTATCCCCTCCCTCCCCTCCCCCCACGTCCCGTATTCCCCTGCCCCCTGTCTTGTACAGGACCGCGTCCTCCCTCCTTGTCCCTCGTGCTTCGACGCCAATACTAGCGTGCTCTGACTCTTGGTGCAGATGCAGATGCAGATGCCTCCAGAAACCCTCCAACACGACGGGGGCGTCCCCCTCACGAGTCGGTCATGGACTCCCTGTCCATTCTCCTCACTCCTTCCCCCATTCGACCCCGCATCGTCGACTCCGTCCTGTCTGTCCTCCCCACGCATCCACGAGAGACGCCGTCCACCCCATTGGCCAGCCTGCCCGCGCTGCTCATCACGCCTCGCTGCAGTGTTCCATCATGGGAGATGATCGCTTTCGAAACGGCGAGAGAGCCGGTCCCCATCCCGGCTGCCCTGTCTTTTGGCTTCTGTTTTCCTGGTCTCTCCCCTCGAAACCAATATCCACCACGCCCCATGTCTGGTGAACTCTTGGCCCCGAGTCTATGGACGGCCAGGTGATTCGTCGACAGGCTGGGATACACCGTCTGCTCCAAACTATATAGGACACGGCGACATCCCCCTCATCCCATCCTCTCGAACTTTGTCAGTCGTGCCTCATCATCGTCCTTCTCCTCATCCTCTCTTGTCTCCTCCGCACAATCTCCTCAGACACCAGAGAAACGCCCCACAGAGTCGAGCAAGACACCACGAGACGTCCGCCATGTCGTCCACCGGTCAGCCCGCCGACCCCGTCGCCAAGGGCATTCTGCCCACGGCCAAGCAGTCCCTGAAGGACCTCTTCATCTGGAAGCAGCGCACCGTTGTCACCACGCCTGATGGCGAGGAGCACACGGAGTGGCAGGACCCCGATCCTATCAAGAACCCCATCAGCCTGATGGCCCAGCTCAGTCCCCGAGACTGGCTCTTCTTCACCTGTGGTTTCTGCGCCTGGACCGCCGACGCCTTCGACTTCCACGCCCTCTCCATCCAGACCACCAAGCTGGCCAAGTACTACGACCGCTCCAAGACGGACATCACTACGGCCATCACCCTTACTCTTCTCCTGCGCTCCGTCGGCGCCGCTGCTTTCGGTCTCGCTGGTGACAAGTGGGGCCGCAAGTGGCCCATGGTCCTCAACATGATCATTCTCGGCGTCCTCCAGATCGCCACCATCTACAGCACCACCTTCCAGCAGTTCCTGGCCGTCCGCAGCTTGTTCGGTCTCTTTATGGGAGGTGTCTACGGTAACGCCATCGCCATGGCTCTTGAGCACTGCCCGTAAGTGAACCCGCCGACTCGGCCTCTCCTTCCGAAGCCCATTGCTAACTTCCTGCAGCTCCAACGCCCGTGGTCTCATGTCTGGTATCCTCCAGCAGGGCTACTCTTTCGGCTACGTTCTTGCCGCCTGCGCCAACCTCGGTGTCGGTGGAGGCGTCGAGACGTGGAAGACGGTCTTCTGGATCGCCGCTGGTATCTCCATCGCCGTCGGTCTCGTCCGCATCGCCTTCCCCGAGTCACAGCAATTCCTTGAGGCCAAGGCGCAGGGCAAGAAGGACGCCTCGCCTGGCGCCTTCTGGCGCGAGACCAAGAAGATGCTGGCCCAGGAGTGGAAGATGTGTGTCTACTGCATCATCCTCATGACGTGGTTCAACTACTACTCCCACACCTCCCAAGACTCTTACACCACCTTCATGATCTCCCAGAAGGAGATGGCCAACGCTGGTGCCTCGCGCGCCTCGATTCTCATGAAGGCTGGCGCCTGCGTCGGTGGAACCATCATCGGCTACCTGTCCCAGTTCTTCGGTCGCCGTCGCGCCATCATCGTGTCGGCCCTCATCTCTGCCTGCCTCATCCCCGCCTGGATTCTCCCTGTCGGCGAGCGCAGCCTCAGCGCCAGCGGTTTCTTCATGCAGTTCTTCGTCCAGGGCGCCTGGGGTGTTATTCCCATCCACCTCAACGAGCTGTCTCCCCCCGCCTTCCGCTCCTCGTTCCCCGGTATCACCTACCAGCTGGGTAACATGATCTCTTCGCCTTCCGCGCAGATCGTCAACGCCCTCGCCGAGAGGATTTTCGTCACTGCTCCCTCCGGCCACCAGGTCGAAGCCTACGGCCCCGTCATGGGCATCGCCACAGCCATCATCGCCATGGGCATTGTCTTTACCACCATGTTCGGCCCCGAGCGCCGCGGCCGCAGCTTCGACCACGCCGTCGCCGGTGTTGAGAATCAGACGCACGAGACGAAGGAGATCGACGACCACGACGAGGAGAAGGGCAGCATCAACGCTGCCAACGTCGAGAACGCGCGCAAGGAGTAAATACGGTTCCATTGCGCTGCTGGGATCAGCGATCAGCGAGCTACGAACGTCGAGATATTTAAAACGCATGAACTGCTTTGGATTTTTGGAAAAGGAACGAACGGTTGGCCTTTGTCGCCACACAATACCCCTACGGAAAACGCGCCAAAGAGCGCGCGAATGACCTGTTTGAATGAATACAACAATGATTTGACACCATCTTCGTCTCTCTTCCCCGCATGATCGTGATGTTTCGGACCAGCACCAATGTCTTGACTTTCGCTCCGAATAAGCTTTGGCGCCGATACTTTGCCCAGAACTTGGCGTGAAGCTTAGTGAGAGGGACGCCGGCGGCAGCACGACGCGCTACCGCTACCTCGACTGTTGGAGATCGTGTCGTTAGTCATGGCGCTCGCTGGGCGATTTGCCTTGGCTGCCACTGGCTCGAGAAATGCCCCGATGCCACCTGGGCAGACCGCCCGGTCCGGTCCACTTTGCCCAGGCCGGTCCGCTTCGCTGCGTCTTCGTGGGCCTGCCAGGTAACCGGCCGTCGGCTATCCGTGCTCGGATGAGTGCTGGGTGCTAAGCGGGAGTCGGATGGCCCGGACTTGGACAACGCCGGTCGGCGGGCCGGGACTGGGAATTTTTCAGGGTCTCGGCGCCATTGGCGCTTGTTGGCGGTCACGTCTTTGAGGTCACGATGGTTTATTATGGTTTCCGGCTTGCTTCCTTTAGGAACCCATTCAAACGCCACCCCCGCGATTCCGAGAACCGGAGAGCGTAGAACTCCACCAAGGGCCTAGAACGAGGGCGTTTTGGGAGGGGCTTGCGCCGTGGCTGGACTCGATTCTGGGAGAACACGAGAAGTGATGTTCGCGATGATTGAGGAGGTTGTTGCCGCAAACTAGGTACTACTAGTCCGCCACCTGCAGACTCGTGCTTCTGAATCCCCACCCCGGATATCTGAAATTTCTTACACGAGCCTTCGGAAACTGAATTCCTCTCGCCCCGAGATCTGCCATGTACCCAATCTCTCGAATCCCGCGGGGTCCCTTTGGCGGCAAGGCGGGACGCATTTCCCCCAGGCGCCCACAATGCAGCCCACTGTTATTACGGGGGTGCCAAACAGGCTTGTTGGTGTATTTCTCAGCAAAAGAAGAAGATGATGTACACCGTACACGTGCAGGGCGCGCTGGAAGGAGATGAACGCGGGTTCAGAAAATCTCTTTTGGCAGAAGATGGGCTTTTCTCGTACGATGGCGGGTTCCACGTCGCGATGGGGCCGACTCCTCTCTCTCCAGGCGCCCTCCTCCCCCAAATTCCTTCTCCGCATAATAGGGCACGGTTGGCTCGAAAAATTGTTTTTCTAATGGGGTCAGTCCGTCCCCTTGTTCATTCGCTCGCATCAGACCCAGTCTTTCTCGCGGGACCCGGATTCCAGACTCAGCGGCGCGGTGTTCTGTCCGCGAGCCTCCCCATACCCCCTGTGCCATGGACTGACTGTCTATCAAAAAGGCATTGAAGCCCGCGCTTACGCGGATGATCCACGAGGCTTTGAGTCTTTGCCAAGATGACGCCTCGTCTTGTTTTTTTTCCTTGCCCCTTTTTTCGATGGAGAGAAAGTTCTTTTACGGGGTTTCCAGTCTTGGCCTGTAGAGGGCAGAAGTGACACCCGGTTGTAGTACTTCTAATGTGAAGAGGTCTATGTTGTTATACACCCTTCGGTGGATGCGTTGGCGCTAGCTCTGTACTCTTCGTCGTGAGGAAAATAACCTCCAGTATTTCCATGGCTGGTTTCCCCCGATGCCGGGACGAGGACGTCCTGTGGCTTGCGTTTGTAGATGTACCACTGTCTGGCCTGCGTAGCTTGTCGAGAAGCTCTGCTGTAAACGGAGAGGATTTCGGTTGCCTTCCACTCGTATCACCGCGAGTGGGCAATGCTCCCCGCCTTCTGGTGCGTAAGTTGTGTTAAAGATGAGAAGTGCTATTCTCTCCAGTTGCACGAGTGCATTTCGACGTGGCGTTCTGGTCGGGATGATTTAGGAGGAGCAGAGTGATGCAGTTGACTGTATGTGCGGCGGGACCAGATCCGTGTTTCTTCCCAGGGGCGTAGATGTGCAGATATCATTCCCGGGGCTGCATGCTGCATAAACTGTGAATGCCGCCTCGAGAGACGACGTCCCCGGTTCCGGACAGTCCGAGGTATCGTGACAACCTTCTGTGGAAAGTATGCTGTTTGGATGCATGGAGCCTCCACCCCCTTTCTTTCTGTCTCTCCTCGGTGCACCTCGCAGAGCCTCCCTAGCATATCACCCCTTGAAAGTGCCGGCTTGGGCATTTGGGGCAGGTGACGCGTCGGCTATTTCTTCTTCTTCGTCGTCCTACTAGCGACTTCTTTGCAGTATCGAGGGCGTGTGATCGCACGTGCCCGAGAGAGACCTCGAGGTTTCGGTTCTAGTGGACCCCGTATTCACTTTACTCCAGGAGGCTTTCATCTCCATGGCTCGCAGCTGCGATACTTCTCACCAGGTGCATATGTTCCCCAGCCCCAAGAACTCGAGTGGCTTCGCACAATGACCACACATCGGACTTCCCTGAAGGGGTGTTGATAGGCGTGGAAGCTCTCCCGCGCCCAAAGGTTGAATTGGTGCACACTCCCAACCGTGCAGACGGCCTTGTCCCTGTCCCGGGAAGAAGCATGGCAATCCCTAGTGCCAGACCATTGATGCATTCTCGGGCGTCATGCAGTCCTGCGGCACGACAGTACGATATGTGTGTTACCCGAACCTGCCGTCCCGAAGTCCTCGGCTCTCCATGGCCCGGAGTGGCCTGATGCCGGGCAAGCGGGTGCGTGTCTGCCGTCCGGTGCCGAGCGGGCCGAGCTGGCACCGACGACACCTGGTTCTTTTGGTTTTCTTCCTAGGAGTGAGCACTTAATGATGTTCACCCGGAAATTGGTTGGAAAATTGACGAAAAGCTTGGTTTCTTTACTGTCCTGACCAGCCCGCCCGAGCATTGTCGATTTCTCAATCAGGGAGCGCCTAAATGCTCTTGCCGAAATTTCTGCCGAAAACGCAGTAGACATTCCAGCTTCCTCCAGACTCTGGCTTTCGCCCCTATGTATCAGAACCGAGTTGGAAACGCAGCATATCAGGTCTACGTTTCGTGTTCTCTTTTGACTTGATACGCGAAATCATCCGTCAGCCGTTGCTACCACAGCGCTCTACACCAGGGTGGTCACCGAACAACTTCTGGAGGAGTAGGACCCCCTAAGCCCTTAAAACTGTATTAGTTTTGTTCAAAAGGTACTCGTCTGAGATCAGGTAGGTCAACATTAGACGCAGAAAGAGGCAACCGCCAGCGTCACCCAGGGCCGCCGGGCTGCCATCCCCCGCGCCTCATCAGCTCGAACCACACGTCGGGCCGCACGACCTCGAAGTCGGACCCAAGCTGTTTGACCATGTTGGTAACGTTCGTGGGCGTCATGTCGAACGCGGCGACAGCGCCTGCGATGAACAGCGGGCCGCGGCCCCTCCAGCTATCAGAGATGTTGCGCAGCGTCGCCGCGCCGCTCTCCTCGTTCCCGATGCTCACCACGTTCGCGACGGGGAACCCCTGCGTGACGTTGACCTGGAGCGTCTCCAGCGTAGAAACAAAACCCCCGTACAGGATCCCGCGGAGCCTGTTCCTACCCACGGCGTCCCGGAAGCCGAGAGCGAGCTCGGGCGTCAGCGGGTTGTCCACGGCGTTGACGCGGTCGTAGGCGAAGAGCACCCGGTCCGTCTGCGTCGACCGCATGTATTCTCCGCTCTGCGCCAGGAAGGCGGACAGAGCGCGCCGGGGCCAGACGCCAGGGTACGTGTAGCCCGCGCCGTCCGGTCCGGCGACGAGCAGGTCGTTCTCGGTGGCCGTACGTTGGTAGTACGAGAGGATGCCTGGCCCGATGTCGCGAAGCAGGGGGCTGATGGTCCAGCCGAGGGGGACGGAGCCCCTGGCGGAGTCGTTCCAGTGCTGGAACATGGCTCGCTGGTTGTACTGGATGTTGTCGCCCTCGAGGTAGACGAGCGATAGGAACACCTTGGGAGTCTTCTTCGGCGGTGACGGTGGAGGAAACCACGGTGGTCCCGTTGGCGGTCCCGTCGGAGGCCCCGGAGGAAGCCACGGTGGCCCTGTCGGTGGTCCTGTCGGCGGCAATTGCTGAACGTCTTCTCGGTCCCTGGCCGGTCTGAACCCGCTGAACATCGTGGGGTTGAAGTAAAAGTCCGCCGCCGCGACGTACACGCCGCTCCTCGCCAGCTGCGTCACGCCCGTCATCTCATTGCCATTAGGAAACCAGCCGAGGTACGCCGAGTTGGGCTGGAAACCTCGGAGTACCTTGTCAAGCAGCGCCGCCTCGCGCGGCCGGTTGCTGTCGAGCCAGACGCAGGGGCTCGCCGTGCCCACGACGTAGTCCCGGAAGATCGAGTTGACCCTCTGGTACCCCGGCGCCGACGCCGTCGCGGAAACCTGGAATTGGTTCCACATGGTCAGGGCGAGCGTCAAGTTCTTAGCGCTGGGCGGGCTTTCAAAGCGGTAGATCATGGCGGCCGCTCCATCGGCGAAGCGCCAGCCGCCCGGGTCGTCGGCCAGGTGCGAGCCGCCGTCGTCAAAGAGGAAGGCGTCCTCGGCATCCGTGCCGGGTTGGAAGTCGGCCACCACGGTCCGGTTGCCGTCCGCCGTGACCTTGACGTTGTGGACCGAGGGCCCGAACCCGTCTGCGGGGAATGCGTCCGAGATGTTGACGTAGACGACACCGCCGCCACCGTCGAGGAAACGGGACAGGTCGACGGTGTACGTGTCGTTGTTGGAGCGGTCCGTGATGGACGCGTTAGCCCTCAGGAGCGTGGTCCAGGTCCTGTTGGCGAAGAGAAACGTCGAGGCGGGCCTGGTGGCCGTGAGCATGCGGTCTGTTACCCCGGGCCAGACGTTCCGCGCCGCGTGCTCGTACAGCTCGTACTTGTCCGCGAAGCGGCCCCTGAGGTCCTCGAGGATGGTAATGTTGAAGCGCCGCGCGAGATCCTCCGTCGCGAGAACGGCGCCAGCGGCGCCCGCCATTGTCGACGCGAGGTTAACCGTGTCCGGGAGCTTGGTGTCGTAGATGACGGCCCCGCGGATCTCGGACCTGTACTTGTCGATCAGCCGGAAAGGGTCGCTCGTCGCGTCGGCAGCGCGGCAGCCGCCCCGGCCCTGGAGCTCCCGAAGCCAGGCCTCGTTGATCACATCATCGGACGACGGGCCCGGAGCGTCTGGAGCGGCCCAGTATAGATACAAACGAGGCTGGCGTCGGTTGACGAGGCCTTGCAGGGACACTAAGAGGGCCTGCTCGTCCCCGGAGAGCGCGGTTATCCGGGCGTAGTCAATATCCTTCGCGACGTCAGGGAACAGGGGCAGCGCGCGGTCTGGTGGCCAGTCCAGCCCGGAGACGTTGGGCGAGGAGAGGCAGAAGGACGCCAGCGAGGTGGCCAGGACGAGGAGATGTCGTCCTTTCGGTGCCATTTTGTCTGCCTTTACAGTTGAGCAGTAGGAGAGGCAATGAACCGCCCGAGACTTCGATACTCGAAAGTATATGAGAAACCGTGGGCAGCATGGTCGGCAGAAATGGGGAAACCCAGAGACGCCAAGGCCGAAGAAGTGAGGCGGGTTGGAACGGGCGGGGAGAGAAGGATCGGACCGGTTGATGCTTTCGGACTGGTTTTAAGCTTGACTTTGAGATTGAACAGCGTCACCCCTGTCTGTGAACGTTGTTTACTTTGGCTTCGAAATTTGTTTGGTGAGAGCAGTCGTCCGATGTTGTAGAGAGACGCAGCATGTGTAGCTGGGCTTGAGAGGAGTTCTGGAATAGTGTGAAGTATTGGTTGGATCCAACGAAAATCTGTCAACTCTTTATGAAGAACTGTCGAGTTTAGTTCGAAACGGGGCGTCGGTTCGGTGCCGTAAATGCCACGGCCTTGACGACGTGTCTCCTAGGGGAAGAATGATTGCACGTTTGGTTATGCTGTGGGCCTGAGTAACACATTTCAATTCGGTTGCCTACGAGTGCTGAGTTCAACCTCTGCATTCTATATCTATTTCTTTTGTATCTTGGTTGTTTTCATAGCGGGAAGTTTTCAGTAACGAACGGGTGAACCTCACCACTCTCTTCGACGGATCTACTTCTCTCATAGCACAGGTAGAATTCATGTAGCCCTGAAACACTTCCACCAGCTGAGTTGCACGCTGTTCTGCCGTTAACATTACGGACAACCTCAAAGGGCAGCCTAGAGTCGGAACGACTCTTCTTACGATCTTGTAAAGTACCTATAGATACCTCATACGGCCCAAAGCCCAAATGGCAGATTTCCCAGCATGTATGACATGCATGTTGATTTCCTTACTGGGACCTTAACGTAGTTGGATGTCTTGAGATGCTATTGCCCGGATTTACCCCTCGGCACGCCGGCTCTGAAAGTTCCCAAAATAGGTGTTTATGCCACAACAGAACCGGAGCATTCCATGGAAGGTAGTCAATTTCCGAGACAGCCTAAAATTTTCAGCCTTTCGTCTTTCGGAACGATTTTTGGGTTTCTCTCTGTCTGCACATTCCCTCCAGTCTTTCGGTCAGATACCGTCCACCCCTAGGTATGTCTCAACAAGCAGTATTCTTCTCTGATACTCGAGAATGAACGTTTGATTAGGGCGAGACACGAACTTGATTCTCATCAAAAAACCACACTAATATGTAAAGGAGCCTCTCCCCTTCGACGCGGGAAAGCCATCTTCTCGACAAGTCGGCCGCCTCCTCCACGCCTCTAGCATCCAAACCTCTATCAAAGGGAGCTCTAACTACCAGGAAAGCAAGACAAGACTCGATGTCGGGTGTACAAAACCCTGCACGCCCCCGGGGCCTGCTGCTGCTGCCACTACTTGGCCTACTCCCGACCCTCACGTTTACGCAGTGCGTGGGCGTCCAGCAGGACCAATACGAAACAGACGGATATATCTACTCTGGCTGCATAGCGCTCAACTCCATCGATCAGATCGCGGACGTCGCCTACAACAGCCCCGCTAACCAGCCAACATTGTGCCAGTCTGAATGCAACGCGCTGAACCGCCAGTACGCGTTCCTCAGCGGACCGATCTGCTACTGCTTGAAGAACCCGCCAGTCGGCTTCACGGGCGACGGGGCGGCCTGCACGCAGTGCTGCCCCGGCGCCGGGGGCGCGCAGTGTGGATCGCCGCCCGGTCCCACGTACAACTTCTACTTCAACCCCGCTTTGCCGCGGGAGACTTCAACCAGCAGCAGCAGCAGCAGCAGCAGCACTGAGTCATCGACGAGCAGTTCCTCGTCCAGCAGCAGCAGCGTGGTCACGTCGACGAGTGGCTCCTCATCTAGCAGCAGTAGTAGCACAGTTGCGTCAACGAGTACCCCTTTTTCCACCACCAGCAGCGCCAGCACTACCACCGGTAGCAGCAGCAGCAGCAGCAGCAGCCAGTCGATCAGTGCAACTGGGACTACCTCGTCGACGTCGACTCCATCGACCACTAGTGTCACCTCCTCTACCAGCTCAAGCCCGTCGACCAGCAGCAGCCACTCAAGCTCTACCTCCACGACGACGCAAAGCAGCTCAACAAGCGGCAGTTCTTCTCCGTTGACTTCGACAACCACGTCGAGCTCCGTGAGCACCTCTACCCATACCGGCAGCACCACGACCTCGGGCCAGCAGTCGTCGACGACAACCACGAGACAGACCTCGACGTCCTCGGGCTCTGCCCCCCCCTCATCGAGCTCCTCGTCTGCGACCCAGTCAACGTTGACTGGCTCGTCAACTGGCTCGGCCCGTACCTCCTCCACCTCCGTGCTAGGAACAATATCTTCAAGCAGCACGGCGGCAACTCCTCTCTCGTCGCTCGTCAACATCCCGGTGGTCTTCACGATCCAAGCTATTGCCGGTGCCGGGCCTCCGGCTCAGCCATCGAATGTCTGAAGCGGAACAGCAGTGTTTTGAGGCTTTTAATATGTGTGCCGCTTATGACCGTTTCGGTTCTGCGGTCGTTTGGTTTCAAAAGCATGAATTGGTACTTCTCGGAACCTTTAGTCTGGGTTGTATGGAAAGAAATCATGAACCATTCTTCCTATTCAGTCGATCTTAAAAATAAAATAATACGTCGTATTAGTTATTTTAAGCTATTCGTGTAATATTATTGTAAATATCACCCAAGCCGCAGTCCTTAGATACATATCCCTTCTAATTACGTACAATGTTTGAGGAATCTACAGTCTCCATTACCCTGATTACTCCGATGTTGCAGTGTTTAGTTCCAAGACTCTCCCAGCTCCGTGGTCAGAGCCCCTGTCATCATCCACTCAACACTCTTCTCGCGGTACGCAACGAGATTTCCCTCCTCACGGGGAATGTAGGCGGGGAAGTTGTCGTACATCTCTTTGACAATGGCCCAGCTGGTCTGTCCATCGGCATCGTAGGTCTTGCTGGTGTTGAAAGAGGTGGTGTTGATCGAAGCGTAGAGGATGGGGAACTCATCCATGTCCGCGGCGGCATCGATGCTAGCAATGGTGTAGCCCATGGGGTCGAAGGCGAAAGCGGCACCGATGGCGGCGACGAAGTTGTACGTCTTGCTCATCCACGCGTAAGCGCGGGCGTTGGCGCCCTCGTTGACGGCGTTCTCCCACCACAGGGAGCCGTCCTTGTCGTCGGCAAGGTAGGGGAAGGGACCAATGTGCAGGTCCTCGCGCTGGGAAGCCATGAGGAAGCGGGTCGTGTGGTACATGTGCTCACCGCACTCCGGCATGCCGATGCGACCGTGAGGGCTGGAGATGGCCTTGATCTCGTCTGGTGAACCGTCGGTGAAGAACCACCGCTCGGAGCCGGATGGCCTGAGCTTGTGACGATGGTGCAAGACGCTTCCGTTGGGGGCTATCAAGGATTGCGCCATGTAGATGTGGTCGTCCAGCCTCTCGGAGAATGCAAGACCGGCGTATATTTGCGCATCAGCAATGGCCGCCACGAGACGGTTCCACTGAGCGTCTCCCCGGGCGAGGGAGTTCTCGATGTACTTGGGCAGGTAGTCGACTGTCCAGTTGTTCATGGCGTTTCCCTTGGGGAATCTGCAAAATTCCTGCTTAGCTATTCGTTCCGGAACGTGTGAATCCCGGATCAGCGACACAACTCACCCTGGGAACCAAAGTTCAGGGAAGGTGATCATGTCGGCGCCTTCCTCAGCTGCCTTCTGAACCAGCTCGATGCCATAGTCCACAGTCTGGCTAATGTTCATGGTTATGCCCGTCCAGTCCATGTTCAGCAGAGGTGCTGGCCAATTGGGAGGGGCGCTTCGAACCATGGCAACAGTGAAGTTGGTGCCAGTGGTCACGGCAGCGGCGGAGCCGAGGATGGTGGCAGATGCCACGACTTTGCTAGACGAAACCATGGCTTTTGCGAGTTGACCAAGACGGCTGTGAAGAATGGCTTCAATATGGACTGTTGGATCAAGGTAAGATTGGTTGGAAGACTGGTTGATTCGAAAGTGTTTACCTAGTGTGAGAGCAGGCGCTTTATAGAAGTTGTTTTAGATGGCCTCGTGCGCATCTCGCCCGGCCCATATCAGGTCCCTCAGCATTCAAGCCTCTTACAAATCAGTAATTATGATGTCAGCCAACGATAAATTCCCGTGGGTTGTCGACCTGGGTGTTCAAAAATCTCTTCTTAGCTGGGATACTCGTTGTGCCTAAGCATGGGTACCTCGATAAGATCCCAAGGTCGTCAAGGTGAGTGCCCTAGGAAATTGTGAATGCACGCCTGCCAAGTTGAAAGTAAACCCCGGATTTCGAAGGCCGAGTTCTACCATACGATACTAGTGGACTACGGCATCTGCTTTTCCCTGATAAAGCTGTACTGTCTTGGGCCATTCCGAAGTCGCTTAAACTGACCGAGTCATGTTAACCAAGCCGTATTGCTCATATTCTCTTGCCCAGCCAAACGGCGAGATCGCGGTCAAACTCGATGTCTTATCACATCCCAAGGATTTTCTCAAATCCCGAGCGGGTACTTTCGCTCTTAGATACTGCATCACAAGCGGAATTCAACAACACCTGTGCACCTGGATATATCATATCCCGAAGTCAGGGGGTATACACCACGACCTTCTTCCGATGATTTACAGAACTTTCCACTCCCCGCATCGTCTCCGCAATCAGGTCGCTGTCGACGCTTCACAGAGGCTAGAGTCAAGACGTCGATCCGAGTCCAGGCCCGCGTCAATGTCGTACGGGAGGCTGCGAAGTCCAATGTCAAGCGCTGATCAAGGCTGGCGAGGTCGCAGTTCGTGAACAAACTGCGAACTCGTAGGACTTGTCTCACGGGACTATCCGAGCCACTTGAAGCCATGACGGTCGAGATCGGCCTCGTTATGCGCTATCGCAAACGACAGATGTAATCTTGAACAAATCGCAATAATTCATCGTTCTTGCGGAACTTACCGCCGATGTTTCCGGAGACGACGGCAGAGATCCGGATCGCAGTGGCCTGTTCCGAATGACAGACGCAACCGTCGTAAAAAGCTTACCGTTCTTGATGGTTCTGGGGAGACTTTCCGCAACGTACGATAACGACGGCTGAGATCGACGTGCCTTATCCACATTTCAAGCAACCTGACTCTCTGGACCATGCCACACGTGGGTCGCGGTGCAACTGTTCTGCCACTCCCCGGCCGCAGGCTCGCCATCATGTTTCTCTTCATCATGGCAGTTCTTGCGTCTGTGCCGGAGCAAAGTCCGTGCCTCTAGGGTGAGTGATCTCACCCTGCAGACGGTACGTAGTATTGGTTCAAGCAGTGGACCCGCCGTGGGCGGTGCCGCCGAGGTTTCAAGCATCGGACTGAGAGACAAGGTGCTGACCGCCGGCCTTTGCCTCAATTATTAATACATGACAGTAAGTTCATATATCACGTCTTGCGTGTGTTTGTTCATGGCGAAGGTCACCTGGCTGGCCTCGTGGGCCGATTTCCTGTCCGCACCAACCTGCATGTTTAGGGAGTAGTGACCAAGTGTTGTTAACCAACTATAAGGACAGTAGCAGTTGTTGAAAGTGGTTTGGTTTGATATTATACAGGTTTATAGAAGACAGGAAGTCTAGTTTCTTTGTAGGTCATTCTCCCTCATGTAACTGAGCATGATTATGCTGAACTCTTCAAATTCAAAGAGTGTGATCTTGAGGGAGTTATGTTGGAAATTGTCCGCAGTACAAAAGATAAACCCTGATATCCAAGACAACTCGGACTTACCGGGGAAATTCTACACCCGTGGCGCGGGAAAAGGGCACGTGAATGGGGGCGACGGAAAGACAACGATATAATACATGT
Source organism: Colletotrichum brevisporum (assembly GCA_030770045.1). Classification (NCBI taxonomy): domain Eukaryota; kingdom Fungi; phylum Ascomycota; class Sordariomycetes; order Glomerellales; family Glomerellaceae; genus Colletotrichum; species Colletotrichum brevisporum. Next base: position 6,724,242 of record JAUGSI010000001.1, on the reverse strand, counting down.
ATGAGGCCCGAGTTCATAATCCACAACATGGAACCATTCAAACTGCAAGCAGGGAAGCCTACTTCTGACTCATATGATGATGTATGTTGACACGGCCCCTTCTTGCAACCACTCGGAGTTGTCGTCGACGAAAAACACGCCAACTCTGCGGAACGTGGTGTGATCCGCAGTGGTCAACATTAGACCCCACGTCTTCCGAGTTGCATTCAAGATGCCTAGGAAATGCAACTTGCCAGGACCGTTGCAGACGTCCCCGTCATCTTTGGTGTCAAAAGTCACCGTCGCAAACTCCCTTTTCTTGCGCCTCAACTTCGTCCAGCCGGTCGAGTCTGCGTGGCGATCAGCTCGAAGCCCCTCCAACGCGCAGGACACCACGCAAGGCCCGCGAATTGTAATGAAGCAACTGGTGATGCGCCCGAAAGGACTGAGTTGCGAAGCCGGCGTCGTCTCAGCAGAGATCAGTGTCGCCGGAGAGCACTTCTCCGGTGCCAGGGGAATGCAGCTGATAGCTCCGTCGATGGAGGTCCAGGACCAGCTCGGTGCTCGCCAGGTTTCAGGCCTCCTGCTCGCGACGGGCGTGCGGAAGTCGACCGTGTTCCACTGACGCCAGAGGAGCTGCCTGAGAAGGTCTTCTTCCCAGAGGCCCGCGAGATAACTCCCACACTTCCCCTCCGTCAGTGAAGCGAATCTCTCCGCTAGTCCGGCGAGAGCAGGTAGCTTGTCGTCAGGGTTCGTGAGTTTTCGGACGCTGTACTTCTCTACCAAGGTGCCCCAGGTGTGCAAATTGGCCCCCGGTTTGAGCTGGGTTCGACACCTCCCGGTGAAAGGGTCTCGTTTGAAGCCCGGTTTCAGGTGCTCATTGCAAGTGTAAACGAGCCGATATGATGCGAAGACGAGTCGACGGGGACAGAGCTCCCATTCCTGAAGGGTCCAAGCTCGAGAGTTGATGGGCTCTTCGTCGTAGGGGATGCCGCCCCGTGAATAATTGCTTTCTGGAGCTTCATCCAGGACCGATCTCTGAAAGAAGCCCTCATTGCAATCGGAAGCACTGGCTGCGATCAGAGCGACGAAAGCGTTGCCGTATATCCGGTCCATGCTCGCTGATTCTCTGACCCAGTCTTCTGAACCTTGGATGACACACAGCACGTCAATCCAGAGATAATTGATTCCGATATTGTACGTGACTTCGATGGCGTCTCGAAGTGTCAGAGGAAGCTTGGACGGAGAGAAGCCCTGGCGTAGCTCGTCTGATGTCTCCGGTGATAACGTGAAGGCGTTCGACGGTCCCGAACAATATGACAGAACGGTATATCTGTCGTCTCTAGTGATCGTTATTTCGCTCGTTTCCACGAGTCGTACGACGTCGTTGTGATATTCTGTGACATCGAGAAGGCGGGTTGGCAATGCTGCGATTGTTTGGCGCTCGTGGCAAAAAAGGTGTTCTCGTACACAAGCCGACAGTTCCCGAAGACCCTTCCGCCATCGCTCGGGAACGTATCCAGCTTGAGAACATGAATCTGTCAGACAATAGTCAACAAGATAAACGCAGCCGGAAACTTACCAAAAGTCGATCTCAATGACCGCTGCTCGAAGGCTCCTTGCGGATGTTGCATGTTCAATGTCAAGAGACCAGCAATCTCTATTGAATTGGCAGCCCGACTTCAGACTACTAAGTGGTATTGAGCACAGGCACATGAACAGCGACTGCTGAATCTTTTATTCCGCCGACGAGGGTCTCAGCTGCCCTGGCCTAGGCTTGATTTGGTTCCATTTGGTTTGCTATTTTACGGCGCAACGTCCCAGTTTGGGGGCAAGGAGCGCTCTCGCGTCGGACGCACCCAGTGGAGGTCGTTGCATATTGGCAAACGATAGTGTCGGCAAACAACCAATCGACCTCCCGAAGGAAGTCAGCCGCCGTCTTGTTAGCGCTATTTGGGATAGGCGTCTTGAGTCAACCATGTCGCTGAGCCATGCTCTTCGAGCCAACCCTCACGCGCTAATGCAGCTCCATTTTGGTCTGGCCGGACTCGAATCGTCGACAGTGCCAGGGTCCTCAAGAGAACTTACTAGTGTAAAAAGGGATTCTGAAGCCTATTCATCACACCCTCTTCCCCTTTGTGTAGTTGACGATACCCGGCGACCGCCATGTGACTGGCTGTTGGTGAGATACTGCACATGGAGAGTAGCTGCTTACATTGAGGATTTAGAGTGTCGGCAGAGCTGACCCCCAGTCATATGCGTAGTGTAAGCCGGAGACCGGGGTAAGTTTCCTTGCTAGCGCTCCCGAACTGAAAATAGGGCAGCTGAGGATGTCGATTTACGTCAGATCGACATGCGTCTGGAATTTAGCAAATGGCATCTTTGCATATGATCTCGAATGATCTCGATGAAACGAGTCTTTGAGTAAGAACGTTTGACTGGCATGACAGAAAAGGAGCAACAAAGGGAGTAATAGAACAAACGCATACGTGACCATCTAATGACAACTCCTAGACGCCTAGTCAATAGACCGATTCATCGAACCAGATACTTACCTTCCCATCTTGACTCGTCTAGAAAAACACAGCTTCCGATTTGCCGTCTTTGCGGGCAAAGAGAACCCGAGTACAAGCGCTGGATCTTCTACGCGGTGTCTTTTTGCGCTTTGGTTTGCCCTTCTCGTCAGTTTCTGGCTCGTTGGACACGAACGCGGGGAACGAAACGTAATTCGAGGAGGAACCACTGGAATTGTTGGACTTAGCAAGAGAAGAGCCGGCTCGTGTGGAGCAGGCGTCGGCCTTTTTGGTCTCTTGACGCTCGCTGGCGGTAACCGCCTTGTGCTTCTCGGGGTCCATGTCAGCTGAGGTTCTTACCTTGTTCCTGAAGGTGTTGGGTCTCGTTCGATGCAAGAGTTTCTAGAGTGTTAGCAGGCTGTTTCATGGTCTAGTGTGTTAGTCTTTTTGCCGTTTTGCATTGCAAGAGCTTTCTGGGGGCATCGGTGTCGCGTTTATAGTGACAGGTGCGTGTCTCAGTTGAGGGCTGTTCATCGGGCAGCCCCAGCTGGTCTAAGTCAAAGCCTTTGACATTTACAAGACTCATACACACACACCGACGCAACTTGATTACCGACGGGCATAGTATGGTAATCAACTCCTTTGCTGCAATAAACAATGGGTGCAGCAAAAGACAACAAACAATGACGTTGTCAAGACTCAAGTCCGGATTGCCGGCTTGCAACCTGAACAGCCCACTTTCTTAGAGCAATTTCGACTGCTGGGGCTGCCATTTGGAGTGGATATCGCGATGCGCAGTGCGAATGCGAGCAGCGTCTCATTGGGTTCGTCGGACTCGATGCTCCCTGGGCCCCTCTCGGTTACTGCTTACAGGCTACAGCCAAGAGTGTAACCCTGCCGTGAGAAGCGATGTGGTCGATGACAATACGATGAGAGGGCCTGGAGGACGGGGCCTCGATTGGCACACTGCCCTGGAACCGCCCCCGATTCCAGCGATCGCCGTCCCAGGCCGTTGTTTTCCCGCGACCAACGGGTTTCGGGTGAGACCAGCCGTACCTTAAATTGATTAGTTCGCGATGGTTGCTGCCTGTACGCCCACTTTTGGGGGTCCCCTGTCCCACTCGACGCAGGCAGCGAACTTGAAGACCATGATGAATGAGACTTGTCAGTTTCTCAGGTAGATTCCGGGAGTTACATATGACAGCATTCCGTTGGAATGTTCTTCCACGTGGTGCTAACCACACATGATTAAGTACGAAATTCGGATTGAGGACACAACGTGTAGACTATTCATCGAGCGCCAGAAAACTGCCTTCTCACAGGGGCTGGAATTTCCGTCAGCTTGCCAAGCGGGCTAAGGATCCATCGCGCGTGTAGGCGGCAGGATTCTCTAACCAAGGGGGCCATTTGGTTTGCTGGCGACCCTGTCTAGCGTCTCGGAAAACCAAGCTTGGTGTTTTTAGCTCAACGTTAATTTCCAGGGCTGACTGGGGGGCCGCTTGTCCTCGAAATCCTCCAAGTACAGTACATCTAGGTTCCCGTGGCCGGACGCGGATGGGCATTTCGTGATCCGGCAAACTCCTTACATTCCTTTGCGTTGTTTGCTTTGTTGTGTTTCACCTTGTTTTGTCTCGGCCACGATGTTCTTACGGTCGCTTGTGGAGGGCATCCTTCTGGGTCTCGCGCTCCAAGTCCCCCTCGTCGCGAATGCTCAGTCTGACAGCGACTGGAAACTTACGGATAACCCTTCGAACGATTACTTCCTCCGCCGTGGACTCGCACGAGGTGAGTAGGCCATCCTGTCTCCTCCCAGAGACAATAGCTAACGGCATTCGACTGCAGTCACAGTCCTCGGCAACTATGCCTACATCGACGGCGGCGAACTCTCCCAGCGCGGCGCCGACGGGCAGCCCGTGAAGAACCGAGAATCGAACCCGGTGAACTCGACTCTTTCGATCGACCTCTCCAAGTCCTGGTCCGCATCCAACGTGACGATCCGAACGATCGAGAAGCCGATGGTGGGCATGGACGGGCAGGCCATGTGGAAGCACGACGGCATGAACACCTTCTTCATCTGGGGCGGCCACATCGCGCACGGCGGAAAGATCGGCCAGCCCGAGTCGTGGAAGTTCGAGGCCGACGGCAGCGGCGGCGGCGCGTGGACGACGGAGACGCCGGCCAACCCGACCTTCTTCTCCGAGCTGCGGCGCAACGAGGAGGGCGCGTACGCCAGCACGCCGGATGCGGGATTCTGGTTCGGCGGTATCGCGTCCGCGTGGACGAACCCGAGCCCCTACTCGCAGCCCGTCCCCGGCGTGTTGTCGTACAACATGACGACCAAGCAGTGGGCCAACGAGACGACGCCCGGCTTCAACGCCTTCTCCGAGTACGGGACCATGGTCGGCGGCGGCGCTGTTTACATCCCAACGTTTGGCGACAACGGGCTCATCGTTCTCATGGGAGGCTCGACGTACACGCTGGCGGCCAGCCAGAAGCAGCCACACGGCTGGATGGACTTCAGCAACCTGACGTTCTATGACCCCATCACCAAGGACTGGTACTGGCAGAAGACGACCGGGACGGCGCCCACGGCGCGCCGGGGGTTCTGCTACGTCGGGGCTGAGGGCAAGAACGGGACGTATGAAGTGTGAGTCGAGCCTATGACTGACGCAGCTCCATTGGAAGCGCGCTTTACTAACTATCTGGTAGCTTTGTCTTTGGCGGTTTCAACGGCGACACGGGTGCCACCTTCGACGATGTGTTCGTCCTGAGCCTGCCCGGATTCGTCTGGACTCAGGTGCCATACAAGTCCAACCTCACCCGCCGCTATCAGACCTGCACGGTCGTGGGACGCCGCCAGATGCTCTCCGTTGGCGGGGCCGACGGGAAGACGGGCTGGACCAGCCAGGACCCGTGGCCCAGGGGGCTGGGCCTCTTCGACATGACAGACTGGGTCTGGAAGAGCGACTACGACGCCGATGCCGCGGACTACGAGACGCACAAGACGATCCAGGACTGGTACCAAGAGGTGTAAGCATAGGGGTATCCTTTCTATGTCGACCAATGCTCACTGACATGATCTTTTCTCTAGTGGTGTCAAGGACGTCAAATGGTCTTCCGAAAGAGTCCAAAATGTGTTCGTCAAGAAGGCCGCCGCCACCAACTCGACCACAGGCACGGGAAATACCAACGAAGAGAAGCCGGCGGAGGAAGCCACCGAACCGCCCCGCGACGAGAGCAAGAAGATCGTCTCGACGGCCGTCATCGCCGGGGTCGTCGTCGGCGTCGTCCTCGGCCTGGCCCTGGTTGCCGGCGCCTTTTGGTACCTTCGTCGCCGTAAGCAGCGCGCGGCGCTGTCTTCCGGGGCATCATTCCCCAAGGACGGAGAGTCCGGCGTCAGCCCTGGCTCCTACGATCCCCTGCCTCCAGGCGAGCTGCATTCGCGCTCGTCGCAACCTGAGCTAGATGGCGGAGCGACGCGGAAGCCTGAGCTGGACGGAGGAGTGATGCCGAAGCAAGAAACCTGGGTAGAAGGCCCGAAGACGGAGATGATGGGGACACCTGGCCACCATGTCACGGTGATGGAGCTGGATGCGCATCCGTTTCATCGTCAAGAGCAGAGCGAGGGTCTGCTGAGGCATTGAGAGGAGGGGGTTGTGTGTTTGAGCTTTCGTGTCCAATTTGCTTGTTTCTTTCATGATACCCTCAAGTCGTTTTACCACACGTTTCCCTGCTTTGTCTGACATATTTCACAATCTCTTGCTTATCCACAATTCAAGTATAACGAGAACATGTGCAGTAAGACGACAAAATCTTGCATGATGCAAGCGGTAATACGCCTGCCTGGCGAGAACCAAATGTCGCTGTCAAATATGCTGAAATAGCCAATGCGAGCTTGCGGTAATAGGATAATGGATGAAAGTAAACACCAATACAAAAGCCAGACGTCTGCGAGCTTGGCCATCAGCTGAGATAAGGCCTAGGGCTGGACTCTGGACGATTTCTTCAGACACCCTTGAATACCTCACACGAGTCCCGGTCAACAGATACACGTGCCACCAGTTACACGCGTCGGAGGCTAGACAAGTCAATAGAAAAGCGGGATTCAGAGAATGCCGCTGGTAGCAATACGATGCAACAACTCTCATTCGGTAAAAGTCCGTTCCAGCTGTATCAAAACGAGGCCCCGTCTCACCTCAGATACCTATCTTGGCAAACGCCGTCCAACCCAATCGCTGGGAGTCATACGTATACCCGGCCCCATTATTCATGATAGTCTTGTTGTCGCTGTGGATCGCCAAAAACCACGTGTGGTCGAGGTAAGATAAGCAGTCAGCAATCTTCTATCTCATATAAACGTGCAAAACAGCCCCCACATTCTCTGTGAAGACGCTGCGTGGTTTGTCGTCTCTTGTTGAACCTCTGGTCGATCTCAGAACGATTATGGCATCTCCCCGCAAGGTGTTTTTCTTGTCGAGCAGCGACTATGGCCAAGCCAACGTAGTGCTGGCTACCGCCCACGCGATGCTTCACGCAGCACCAGACGTCGAAGTCCACATCGCATCTCAAGGCAGGATGGAAGACTCGGTCCGTCGCCTCCACGAGCCGCTCGCCCCGGGCGCGCCGACCCTGAAGCCCGCCCACTGGCACTTGTTGACCGGGCTCTCACATTTCGAAGCGATGGACAGGGAGGGCAACCCTGCCATGGCGGCGTACGATTTGCCACCCGGTTTCCTCAACACGTGCCGCATTCTCTTGAGCTTCACGGGCGTGCTTCGTCCGTGGTCGCCCGAGGAGTTTGTCGAGATATACCGCGACATTCAGCGCATCTACGACGAGGTCAGGCCGGACGTGGTGGTCGTGGACGACTTGCTCTCGGTTGCGGTTACTTGGGCCAACCACGCCAAGGTCAACTGGATTGTGCTCGCTCCGAATGTAATCAAGGATTTTGCGGCAGTGGCACAGCCCAACCTGGCGGTTTTATGGAAGTACCCGGTGTAAGTCGGTATAGCGTTCCGTGCGTATGGTGTAACTACAAACTGACCAAGTTGACCGGATCCGTAGCATGTCCTCCGCCATTCCGTACCCGATTCCCTGGCATCTCAGACCGCTCAACGTCATCTACAACCTCGTATCTGCGATTGGGATGATGACGGACAAAGGCAGAGCCCGTTTACAAGATCACCTGCACCGGGAGCTGGGCGAGGTCAAGCTACTTGAGCTTAGCGACCTGGGGATCTTCGTGCCGCCGCCGGAGGGCGTACGCGTGCTCGTGGCCAACAGCCCGGACATCGACTTCCACTTCGACTCGATCCCAGAGTACACCATTCCCTGCGGGCCCATCATCCGGGCCGCGTCGCCGATCGTCGCGGTGGACCCGGAAATGGCGGCCTGGCTCCGGCGGGGGCCGACGATCTACATAAACCTGGGGACGCATATCGAGTACGACCTCGAGAGGGCCATGGAGACTGCGTACGCGCTGCGGGAATTTCTCGACCGCGCGGCCGCGGCTGGGTTCGTGGGTGAAGACAGGTTCCAAATCTTGTGGAAAATGCCCCGGGTCTTGGGGGAGGAGGACGGCGAGGCGGACCAGACGCAATTCACTGGCAAGTGGACGGAGTTCACCGACATCCTGCTTAACGAGATCATTGAAGACCAGGCGAGGATTACACACTGGTTCACCGCGGAGCCCAAGTCCATCCTCGAGTCTGGCCACGTAGTTTGCTCCGTTCACCACGGTGGAGCCAACTCGTTCCATGAGGCGCTTTGGTAAGTCAAACATCTACCGCTGTCGTTCGAGATTCAAAAGCAGTTGTAGATTCAAAAGCGGTTGTTCTAACAAGAAGTCAGTGCCGGTGTTCCTCAGATCGCACTGCCCGCCTGGTTGGACTGTTTCGACTTCGGCTGGAGGGCAGAGCTCCTCGGAATCGGCAGGTTCGGGAACAAGAAAACCAGGGCATACCTCAGTCGCAGAGAGCTGGCAGGCCATCTTGAGGAGGTCATTATCGGGCCGAAGGCCGAAGAGTTCCGGCAAAAGGCGAAAGCTCTGTCAAAACGACACCCAGAGAGAGAGGGCAGGGAAAATGCGGCGAAGGAGATTTTGGCGTTGATAAAAGACAGGTAAAAAGCGCGAGCTTGGTCTTTCTGGGAAAGGCTTCAAAGTGTAATGATACCAATAATCGTCGAAACTAGGTAGGTTCAGCTGCCGTAGTTGCTTCGTGAGTCCGTCATCGGGTCCACGTCCTCCTTCTCATCATCCTCTCCCTTGTTCCAGCTGGTGTCAGAACTGGAAGGGGATTCTCAATGTTGTATTCAGTATACTAGACATGTAATTTTTACTTTACTTCAGATTCGCACCGCGGTAAAGAATATGAGGAGATGTCCGCCTCGTGTCTATCGTTACCATCAGCAACCATCGGCCTGATGTTCCCCCGCGTCTTATCCCCCGCCCACCCTTTACAAACAAACGAGCAGTGTTGGGTCACATCCGACAATAAATAGCATCCCGTCCTCTAGACGACATGTATGATTTGAAGCTTGGAATAGTATCAGAGTCAATGAGGCCCGGCTTGAAATACAACCATGACTATCTGGCACGGCATCCACTATCCTGTCGCCATCCTGTTCGCACCCAGTCTCCAGACTAACCGGCGACTGTAATGAGGCATTATGCCCGAGACACTGCAGTAAACACAATTCGCTCCTGATCACATAAGAGCTAAAAGCCTTTCAACGACCCATGCAGGCACAGTTGCTTGTGATGGAGTTCTCAGCCTTGCCAGCGGCACAGCCACTACTGTGGAAAGAGAAGCACAAATACGCAGAGATCGTGTGGCCGGAGATTGCGATTGAGTGGATACATCTTCGGGACGATGACGGTGTAGCGTTCTTGCTAGCTCACACATAGATGGTGACGAACTCAGAACCATGGCGACCATCGAACCTGCAAACGTTTCACCTACAGGTAGCGTGGGAAGGAAAATCCGAGAGCCTGGTCACCGAGACCTGGAAGAAAGACAAGGATCCCCCGCGCCCGAGGTTTTCAGCTCCGTCTGCAGTCATCTGGCATGGGTCCTCTGCCTGCAACCCCAGGAGGCCAGAAGACAAGAAAATCGGCATTGGTTATTGGACAGCGACGAGACCTATTCTCGCGATTGCCATGGGTGTACCCGACTCCAGCATTCACCGGCTGCCTGGTACCGCGATTGGCGCTTGCCATTCGTGCAACTCTCGAATACGCTGTTATAGGCAACAGGCCTCAAAGGTGGGCGAACGTTAAGCTGGTGTTGGCTTCGCCTCACTAACGCTTAAATGACCACTGGTTGATTGTTCACCATGAACAGCGGGTGAGGGGATACCAAGACAGCTTCGTCTCGGTGTAGCCAATGGCGAAAGGTAGCGCAAATTATTGCTGGCTCCGCGTTATCGACACAAAGGTTCGATGCCTCTCTCTCTCAGTCTTTGCATATACAGACCGGCTCTGGGATAAAACCAAAACGGCGCTTTTCCTGTGTGAATCATTCTGGTAGCTCATGTACATGGCAGCATGGTGCGCTCCAATGGATCTGTTCTCGTGTTTCCTCGGCTCCGTCTACTCGTGGCTAAACAACTCAGTCGTTCGCTGCTTTCAAAGATGACGAAAAGCGACTACCAGTCCGAGTTGGAAGATCTATCGTACATCTTCGACTCGGACAGGAAGATATCTCTCGACCTGCGGTTCCCGTCGCACGATGAAGGGCCGTCCTGCCCGGCACCTCTGTTGGATCCCGTCGCCAACGCCCCGGAAAGGGGGGCGGCGAAAAGAAGCATCTGGAGAAACTGCCGTCCCGTTGGTCTCGCTCTGACAGCTTGGGTTGTCAGTTTACTGTTCACGATTATTTACTCGCTATTCATTTATCATGTCCTGTTTCTCGGTAACCCAGTCGTCGGTTCGTGGGTCTTTGAGGCCTCCTTGACCAATTTGCTTCTATCCATCCTATCCCAACTGTATGCTATGTTGTTGGCGTATGTTGTTCTCAGTCTATCTGATGCGCTGCGCTGGTCCCTGGCAGCGAGGTCAAAGAGACTAACGTGAGCCCTCATCAGCCTTTCAACTCAATATGACAAGCTGGTTCTCTTCTCGTTCCGTCTGGAAGGTTTCGCAGCTGTTGCGGGAATCTCAGTCTAAAGAAAAAGTCGCCAGCAGTATTGAAGGGCATTTAAGCAGTCAGACACTGCATCCCTTGGCTGGACTCGGCTTTGGTTCCGTTCTCAAGTGTACATAAGAAAGGTTCTCCTCCTCTGTGCCCTAAAAGGCTAAATTTTCTCAGTTCAAAACAGTTTCGAAGACTACTTCATCAAGCAAGGCGCCTCCATCGACGTCTATGCCGGCAACATTCCGCCCGACGTATCGGTTCTGGAGCTGATCTCGACGACGTACCTCGATGGCTTTTTCGATACATGGACCCAGCAACTTCTGAATTATCCCCGCTACGCTACAGACTGGAAGATGAAAGGATGCACGGGTGACTGTTCCGTATCCTTCTTGCCGGGAGGCATGGAGATTGCCAGATGGACGCTTCTCAACAGCGATTCTTCAGGTGGAGATAACCAATACCGATTCTATCATGATCGAGAGCACGCCAGAATGGCCTTGAGTTCGAACCGGTGCCGGATGGACCAATGTTGATATAACCAGGACTGCAACATCTGCCAGACGCCTCAGGAACGCGTTGCTGGCGAATATTGCAGGCGATGGGTATGACTCCGTAACCTGTTGGTGAAGACATTTTCTCCTCGTGATGAAGCGCAGTAGCTGACTGTTCACAGGCTGGGAGATTGACTTGCCGGATTCACGCTGGCGAACATGCGACGCAGCCTATGTGGACAAGCCCGCCGCTGGTCTCCTGACCTCTTCGGTATGCAGACAAAACCGCGGTAATAATATGACCAGAAGGACCTCTCCATCCAGCACGTCGAGGCCGTCTCACAACCAGCGCCAGTCGCAATGCTCGCATCCGACATGGAGCTCATCTGGAACCGCATCTTCGTGCCGCGCCCCTTGTCTTCGACTCAGTTGGACCTAGAGTCAATCAACGTCACAATCTCGCGAATGGCGTGGAAGTATCGCACTTACACCGAGTTCTTTCCGGATAACCAGATGCATGTCGAGCTCCTTCAGAACTTTTATCGGTGCCGCTTCAGTTCGCCGTCACAGCCCTGCAGTACGCCAACTACACCATCGGCCTCCCTGAGGAGAAGCGCACCTTCCCGCCCGAGCTGCTCACTCGAGCTGGCGTGGTCCTCAACTTCATCAACCGGCCAGCGTGGATAATGTGGATATGATGTCTCTCATCGCGCCGGGACGGCCGTCGTCGCGTTGACGGGGGCCGGGTTTTGGTGGATTTTGGCCCAGCCCTGGTGCGGAAAACCATCCGGTATCGTGAACTTGACCATCAATAGGATGTGACTTCGCTGGAGGGATCTCAGGAGACGAACGATGCGGAGTTTTCGGAGTTGGTTCGGGATATCAGGTCGCAGAGGCAGCATACGGCCTGGCAGATCATCAAGGCGCTTCGTGAAGAATTGGGGTTGGTCCCGGAGGATGGCGTGAACCGATAATGAACTAAACCAGCTTCTGTCTTTACCTTTTGAGGAACTGACACGGAATATACAAGTCGAGAGATTGTTCTTCCGGTTGTAGTGACTGGGAGAAAGGCGGCGTAGCCCCAGTACTGGTAGGATTGTATAGTATCTCGTCTCCTATTGAGGCCGACTTGATTCGGAAGATAAGAGCGTCGACTACGGTTCTATTTCAAATGACCTTTACGATTCAACGTTGACACATAAAACTGCCGCATGTACATGATCATTCTGCCTCTGGTCCATGGCTTGGACTACATCAGAAAGTTTTCATCGCATGTCTTGATCAAGCACACTGGTAGTAGTAAGGAGGCGAGACGGCCTGGCAAGTAGATCCGGCCTGCAGATGTTAGCGTGGGAATTTTCAAAGTTTATCAAATCAAGAAAATACTCACCGCACAGTTGGTGCAGCCAGTGTAGTCCTGGCCACCACATTGCGCAAACTTGGCGACAGTACATCCCGGCAGGCCACCGCTCCCACCAGTGGTGCTTGGCCGAGGAACGCTAGAAGCAGTACCGGTAGGCCCGGAGCCGGGCGTGCAGGTCTGCTCGCAACCGACGCAACCGGACCCAGCGCTCTTGGTCGAACCTCCGGCGTACACTGTCGGGCCTGGGACGATGTAAGTCGGAAGAGCCCTGTGGATGTCCACGAGCAGGCCCGGGTCAGACGCCTTGTACGCGCCGGGGAACGATACGGTTCCGGGCGACGCACTGCCCCCACCGGTGACGGTCAGCTGGAAGCACGTCATATACAGCTGGGCACCGCTGGTGGAGCCGGCCGCGTGCAGGGCGATGGACTCGGCACGGAGCAGATAGTCTCCGGCGGGGATGTCGGATGGGATCTTGACCTGCACCCGGCCGCAGCAGGTGTTCATGTCCTTGGAGCCCCAGTTGTCGCCGTCGCCATTGACGCTGCCGGCCTTGGCGGACCAGCCGTCCTGGTAGATCTTGAACCAGCCGGTCGAGCCGTCGGCCGAGGACGAGTCGGAGACCTTGGTCAAATAGGCGAGGACGGGGCCGTAGTGGGCTCCACCGATGGCCTCTTGTGCGCAGGATCGGTCGTTGGGTTGCTATAGACAAGAGGCCAGACCTTAGTATGGTTGTCTGAGAAGCCGACGTATCGTCAGAGGGTCAGAGGTTGGAACTTGAACATACCTGGTGCATCTCCACCACAACCGAGGATCCAGCTCTCACGACACACTTGCGACCGACAGGGCCGCTGTTCGCGTTGCACCGGACGTCGTTAGACGCGACGTCGGTGACGGGCGAGTTGGAAAGCGGCAGTCTGGCACATTGGGCACCATACTATACAGCAAAGGTCAGCCATTTGTTCGAGATTAGCTCTCGTGTTTCAGGAGTATTACATCAACTCCATCTATCCAGAGAGCCTGAAAGGTTGCATGCGCAGCGGCCTTGTGGGCGGCAAAAGCCAGCAGGGATAGGATAGCGGTCTTCATGACGATCAAAGCTTGGTTGGCGGGAGTCAAATTGCGCACATGGGAACTGCAGAGGGAACCGACTGACGATTAGTTTCGGTCGGCCAATATATAGGGGTGCCGTCCTTCCCAACCTTGGCTCTGGGTTTCTGCTGGCGGCCTGATCAACTGATTAGACCGAGTTTAAATGAAGTGCCATCGTCTTTCTTGCTTGGCAGACATACCGGGCTGTGCTGGGCGAGGAAGGTCGACGAGTGAGCGACCTTGCTTTAATGAAATGGCCATGACCCCGTGAACACGGACGACACCCATCGACAGTTGGACCCATGGAAGCTTGCGACGTATGTACCCCTTTCCAGGATTTCCCCAGATTTTAAATGATTTGGTGGTAAGCGGCAGTATGCGAGTTTCGATAATTGGTGGATTTCGGCAGTGATCCATGATCGCGGAGGACGAGTGCCGTTGACCATTACTCCAAATGCGGGAATGGTGTCACCTCCTTCCGCCGCGGCCAGGCAGATGGAGAATTCCGATGAAAATGACTTAGAATCTTCCGGGTCATCCGGCGAGCTTCTTGATCCACTCCAAGCATTGAGACATGATCCAGCGCGGCGTAGGAGCCACCGGCGTTCTTGATCGACTGTAGGGTTATAAGGTCTCGTTTTGGGTCTCTGGGCTCTGAGAACGGAGATTTTCTGGCCTGCGTTTCGAACGGCCATGTCCAACTTTCAGAATCATCCTTCCAGTTCATGTTTCTACTTTGATTACACGTTTCAATTATCAGGTGGTAATGTTGAACGTGATAGGCGTTGTTCTCTTGTGAAAAGGAGGAAGCCATGACACCTCCTCGAATGATTGTCTGGGCCTAAAACATGGGGAAGTCCATGAAAATAAGAACACAGTGAGTCCGTATAGAATCTACGGCGTGGGGGGTCAAATCCCGCGTAATACCCTCAATTAAAAAGATGTCCAGAGACCTTGTTGGTGTCTCGTCCTGTTCTAGGCCACAAACTAGGCGTACGTTCTGTTCTTCTTCAGTTCTCCCAAGCCCACGCGATCCCCCTTGTCCCTGTCAGTATCTCCTCCCGTTGGAGCAGGCAAATGCACAACGCTCAGGGCTATGTAGCCACAACTGTCTTCGGGCCTGACATCCCCGAGCTGAACCCGTACATCCCTGAGCGACCTTGCTCGCTCCGCGCCGTCCAGCTGTGAGCCGCCCGATATTGACGCGAACTGGTTATCCCGAGTCAGAGAGCTTGCGTAGCCGATGATATCTGGACCTCGGATCAAGTATCTTAAGACAAGACCACCAATGGCCAGGATTTGCAGAATTGCTGTCGTGAAAATCAGTACAGCCACCCAAAGCCGATTCACGTAGTATGCGTCTTCGGTTTTGGTAACGGTTGCCAGTGTTCGATTGGTCCAGAGCTCGGTCGGGTCTTCAGGTAAGGCCAAGGACGACTTCGAAATATTGTACGAATCTTTTCCAGCCTCCCAGACAGTATTGAAAGCTGTTGTGAGCCTCCTGGAAAACATCTTGGTATCGACATCTGTCCAATCCTGAAACCTCTGCTCGGCAAAGACGTTTTCGTCGTTGGCAATATAGTTCTCGGTTGCTGAAGCGATTTGTTTTCTTACATGTGTCATGTGCGGCCACGCATTGACTGCATTGCTTAGTGAAAAGAGTCGGGTGATAAGTTGGCTCCGGGACATCGGTAGAATGCTTCGACTTCGACGCTGTCGCCGTGGTGAGCATCCTTGAGTCGTGCAAAATAGGTTGGTTTGCAGCTTGATGGTGTCGGTAGTACAATTGAAGACCGAGTGATTCGCCTCCCCGAAAGGGACTCCCCGGCTTGCGTAGAGGATATATGGATTTGGTGACAGGTTGACTGACTTCACTCTTCCGATCCCCACAACGGACACGAAACTTGAATCTGGGTCGCGGTTCAAAGCTTCCTCGAGGTTGCTATCATTCTCTCCCATTCGAGCGAAGGAAATTGCACGAAGGTCTTCTGAGGATGCTCTGCTTCTAATCAAAGAGCAATCCACGTCGATATAATCAGAACCCACGACGAACTCGTACGTTGTTGAGTTGCCGCCAACGTTCAGGCCTTGGAGATTAACCCCAATTAGAGACGTGTAGTAGTGACTACCAGTCTCAAGAGCATTTTTGTCGACCACGCGCCAGTCTTCTTCTCCAGAGTCTCCCATTGAATCATGGTACCATTGTGGAATTTTGGGTCGCCCCCATAGGTCCATAGATGCCAGGTGTTGCTTCCTGGGCGAGAGAAGGCTGCCAGAATAGAGGGCTTTGATGATGTCGACTGGTCCGTGGTAGTAGAAATCCATATCGTAGTATGGATTACGTTGGCGACTGACGCTTCTAATATCGTAATATATCCAGTCGTCGGATTGCAATCTTCTTTCCTCGACACGAAGCAGTCTGCACGAGCTTTGGCCTCCCAAAGGCGACATTGCCCACGTTAAGAGGATAAAGGCTCCAAGTAATAACTGCGTGCGGATGATGAACAGCCGTTCTAGAGCGCTTGCAAAGCTTGAACTTCCGACAATTTGCTCAAGTGATGAAACGGCAATACCGCCTGGTCGTTCCAGGTTCCAACGGGCGGCGTTTTTATTAACCGTGCTGCGATCATGGCAAAGAGGATTGGATAGATTGTAGGACTGAGGCGTGTGATCTCTTCGATTTTGGGACCGTACGTGGAAGTTGATCTGACTTGCTGATCGAGTTGTAGGGCAAGGAATGAAATAACTTTTCTCAGTGTTAGCCTGGAGTCGATGGCGAAGCCAGGGCGGAAATCATACCGAAGAAGAAGAGCGGCAATACCGTCAAAAGAATATCCCATGTCCATGAAAGAAGATTGACTACCCATGTATCTTGATTGACCAAGCCCGGGCTGAGACGCACGTCTCTAGTGGTTTCTCCGCCGTCGAGATCGGGCGAGGAGGTGATGTGCCTGCTAGCATAGGAGTCCAGCCTAGGAGAACCATTGTCGGGCTCGCCCTCGAAAGATCGCCGTCCTGGCATGATATCGTATCGAAGGTCTGGAGTATATTCGATGTCACCACAATTGACCGAATGATAATCTGGTGGTGAAAACATGGTCCTCAAGTGACAGTTGACGTTTGTGAATAGATGGGTAAGGTGGTAGATGCCAGTCGTTTGGTGTTTTCTTTGAGTGACGAGAAAGCCTGCAGTACATATATGCAGAATATTGGTGAGAAGGATTCTTGTGTGTAACTTCATGTCTCTGTTTCTATGACCTCATTTTAGGAAGAAGGAGGGGGAGGCGATGTGGCTCCGCAGGATTGGGCACAGTTTACCAGAGATCAGCAATGTTCCACAAGGAGACTGTTGCGTAACATACACCGATGCATCGAGGGTGGTATGTATGTGTCTTAGAAGTGGTGCTTGCGAAGGAGATACCCCTCATTTCAGTGCCTAGGTAAAAGGAGGAATTCCAGAAGCAGAATAACTGCGCAATTTTCTCCAGAAACCGTAACCTCTTTGGAGCGTCCACCTATAGTACACCAACGCTAATCAAGATCCTACTTGAGGCTGTAAATACTGTACATGGTGCACCGAAACTTGAAGTTGCAAAGGTTGTGTCTTGCGTGGGATCGAGCAGTGGCTCACCGTGACTGGCACAGGCACCCTTGGCAAAGAAAGGCTGAGGGCCTGAGACAAATAAGGCGAATCGTTCCACAAACACAACGCTTACATGTAACTTTACACATGCATTGTAATTGGGGCACTTTGAGACCATGGTTTCATCTTCAGTCATCTGGTGCTTCTCCTTACCTGTACTAGGCCATGGTCAATGAAAGACGCACCCGCTGTAGCTGCGTGGCTGCCAAGATTTTCTCATTAACTGCTACCCCTAACTATTGAGAGGAGTCTTATATCAGGGCGAAGGTAAGAATCACTCATGATCATTTCAGCTTGATGGGGACTATGTGTAAAAGCCGGACGTGATTCTCAGATGTGCCAGAGTTGCTTATTACCTTGAGCTGTTTATTTAACTGTCCTAGATCCCTTGGCTAAACTCAAACATGAAGCCTTTCGTTTAATATGGGTAGCGTCGCCTTAAAGCTCTACTGACCCTGCTGATTTCCTGGTGTTGTATCTTAGGTACATGCACTCTCAGGGCCAGAAGAGTAAAACACAAGCGCGATCAGCGAAGCACAAATAGACTCGGCATTTGGTTGAATGGTTTCACGGGCTCGAGGCCGCAAAACCAGCACGATCTCTCCCCTGTGGCGTGTGTAGGCTCAAATACACTAGTCTTCTGACCAAGGCTTTGTCTGAGAGCGATCAAAAGATTGACGTCCGAGGTTGGGCCCCAGAAGAATGCACGATCCCCCTAGGGCTGAAATATGGTTGTTCCTCCAGAACCAACCTAAACTGTTGTCCCGCCACCAAATAACAGCTTCATCGAGGAGTGAGCACAATTGCCCATGTGTGCAGTACTGCGTGGAAAGTCCCGTGAGGTCGAAGCTCAACCGATTGTAAGCTCAACAACGTCAAATCCTATATAATACTCTTCTCGCGACTCTATCGATACAGTTCCTATTACTCACAATTTCTTCCGTTCATTGAACTATACTGATTCTTTCTCTATTCCATCATTTGAACGTGTATTTTCCGATATAACAAGCCGTCGCCAATATGCGTAATACTACTGCACTTCTCTCCCTCCTTGCGGCGACCCTCGCTGCCGCAGCCCCTTCACCCAAAGGAGGTGTCACCCCGGACCCTTACGAGGCTATACACCAGGCCTCGTACCTGCTGGCTTCCCTTCTCGACACCAAGCAGTACTCCCGCCTTGGGGAGGCCATGACAGACGACATCGTCTACGATAGCCGTCTCCTGGGCGCCTACGGCGGTCTCTCCAACGGCCTCGCCGAGACCACCAAGAACATCGCCGCGGCCTTCGGCGATGCGCGCAATGAGCACCAGGTCGGCAACGCGCTGATCAACTTCAACAACCGCGAGGCCACCTCGGCCAACGTCAGCACGTACCTCACCTGGACGCGCTGGGACCCGGCCAACCTGCACGACATCACCAAGACGTTCCGCATCTTCGAGCGGTGTGACGACCTGTTCGTCGTCGACCCCAAGGACGGCCGGTGGAAGCTCAAGTACAGCCTGGTCGTCAACCAGGGCCCGCAGGTTGAGGCACCGTACTTCCCTCGTGACTGGAAGAAGCAGGGCGGAGACAAGCAAGACGGAGATAAACAGGACGGACATGAGGATGACGGAGACAATGACGGCGATGACAAGCATGATGGAGAGCAGGACGGAGGATGTGACGGAGAGCAGAAGGATGGGGACAAGCACGACGGCGAGAAGCACGACGGAGACAAGCACGACGGAGGCAAGCATGATGGAGACAAGAAGGACGACGGGTGTGATGAGTAGGCTCAACAGACGTCGCCTCATACGACCAGGAGCTGTTGACTCTGTCGTCACGTTCAGTCTAGCTATTGGCTTTTTCATGTATATCTTGTAGTACTTTTCCTGTTGGACTGTATGTACGCACTTCATGTAGATATGTGTTGGTAATCACAAAATTACGCACACATATTGACTCGAATAATTGTAAACCACTACGCTTCCCGTCAATTAAGGTTTCGGGAGCCGGCAGGCTCATCCTCGTTCGTCCGTACTGCGCGCCGTTAGCTAGAGTTTCGAGAACAAGCTTCCATTGGTTCTGACTCGTGTGCCATCTGAACCCACTGGAACGGGTCTACTCGGGCGGAAACCGCCTGATGTAAAGCAAAACGGACTTCGTCGGTTGAAACTCTGGGGTAATGATTTGGTCGCCTTGGGATGTTCAACGTGAGAATTAGATCTCATTCAAGGGCTTGGGGAGCTGATGACGATGCCGATTGTGTTTGGTCTCAACACCTCTCATCCAAGTTGACAAACGTCCTTGACCACGTCCCACATGGAACACACAGCGCCCCGCTGGGAGTCCACATCGAGACACCTCCGGATCCATGCATAATGTCGCCTATGAGCCTCTTCAGCAATTCGCCTTGATGGCTCAGTGGTAAAGCGCCTCACTAGTAATGAGGAGATCGAGAGTTCGATTCTCTCTCGAGGCAACGTGGGACTCTCAGGAGCTCCTTGACCCTTTTGTTGATTGTATCAACAATCACTCTTGTCAAATGACTATTTCTTTTGGGTTTCTGATCAACTCACTGCAATTTAGTTGCCTTTGTCTTCAACCGTTCCCTGCGCGTCGGATGCCTGCGATCCTCATTTTGACGATGATTTCTCGGTGTGGCAGTCTCCTGGCTGTCTGATTCGCTCGGGGCTGTTTTTCACCGGAGCTCAAAGTCTACGCCGCCGGGGTGCATTATCTGATTGCGACTCGCCTTCAGAGCTACCCCGCATGGGAAGGCTTCGATGACACCGCAAAGGACGTGTGTCTCCAGGCTTGTCGGCAACTTCTCCGGGTTCAATACGCAAACACTTACAAGTCGGAAGAAGTGATTTGTGACGTTTACCCTCTCTATCACGTGGGCACTTCATGCTTCTTTGCTCTTCTTTCAATTGCCTCGAAAGCTCTCCCATGATCGCTTTCTATTGTCGGTAGGTCATCTCAATCCATAGGCATGTCTGCAACCTGCCTCCTCCATGCCTCAGCTCTGGGAATCTTGCCAGTTCTCCACGGTTGACGACATCAACATCAACTCACCTGGTGGCGCCACTGAGCATATTCCCGAGGTCCTCGTACGGTCGGCAGAATCACGCGGTGATCCGACAGGCAAAGCTACCCCGCGGTCCCGGGGCAGTGGATACCAACAGCGACAGAGCGTTAGCCCACGAGAGGCCGGGGTGTGCTTGACCATGCCGATGGACACAAACTCCGCCCCGTGAGAAACGACGGCCTCTGAGTGGATAGAAGTAGTTGTCAAGGTAAATGTGGCTGGCGGAAGATGAAAAGAGCGTGGCGAGAAGAAATGCGTCTGGCGTAGTTGAAGGCTGCGGCATTGAGCATGGGAGGTAAGGTGCTTGGCTATCGGGTGAACAGGACGTTCATCCCGTCGGCTAGATCACCAACAGGGGAGATGCCTTGGCTGTGGTCGATCACATGCACGTGGTCATTTTGAGTTGCCACTGACTTACGGCAACAGCTTAACTCGACTGATGGATCAATGAGATGATTCTCATTCTTCGATGCGAGCAACTTTCCATCAAAAACAATAACGAGGTTGCAAACAACAATGACATTCGCGCAATATGGGCAGATTGTTGACCGCGCATTCAGTTCCTCGGGGGTTGTAATGACATCAGGTACGATCGGTCCACAACAGAGTCTGTCGATGTCCCAATTTGACAATGGCTCTCCTCATTGGCCCGACCCCAACTTTCGGACGACTTGGCTCCGCGATGGAAGAGGAAAGGCGCCGGGGTGATGCCCTTGGCCACCCCAACTTCGTTGGAGACGAACTCATGGCACGCGGTCCAACGGTCTCCGTGGTCGAATGCGGAAAGGCGTCGGGTCGAGACTCCGGGGTGCCTGGAAAGCTGTTGGAAAATTGAGGTCTATAATAAATATCAACGGGTCCGGCGCCGTCAGTCGCGGAAGAAGGAGAGAGGGAGCTCCTGTTGTCGCGTTGCATCGGAAAGAAGCCAAGGGGAAACCATTGATCGCAGCAGCAATCCCGTCAATCGCCAACAATGCTTCCCAAGCTCTCCGGTCTGCTCTCGATCGGCCTCCTGGCCAGCGGCATCGCCGCCGTTCCCTGCGTCAGGAAGGGCTACGTGACGGTCAAGGGCACCAAGTTCCAGCTCGACGGCGAGGACTTCAACTTCGCGGGAAGCAACGCTTACTACTTTCCCTTCGACAACGTACGACACCCCGTGGCCAATTGGGCCAGAGCAATTGGTAAACTCCAGCTGACTTAGAACCCCCATAGAACCAAGCCGATGTCGAAGCCGGCCTGACCGCGGCCAAGGACGCCGGCCTCAAGGTGTTCCGCACCTGGGGCTTCAACGACAAGAACGTCACCTACAACCCCGACGGCCTCCCCAAGTACGGCGGCGAGGGCGCCGGCGACACCGAAATCGTCTTCCAGAGATGGTACGACAACGGCACCTCCGTCATCAACATTGAGGCCTTCGACAAGGTCGTCAATGCCGCGACTAAGGTCGGCATCAAGCTCATTGTCGCCCTGACCAACAACTGGGCTGACTACGGCGGCATGGACGTGTACACCGTCAACCTGGGCGGCAAGTACCACGACGACGTAAGCAAACTCCCGACATTAGTCTTGCAATTGGAAGACGCTAACGCTAACGGTCCGTTCAGTTCTACCACGTCCCCAAGATCAAGGACGCCTTCAAGCGCTACGTCAAGGAGATGGTCACCCGCTACAAGGACTCACCCGCCATCATGGCGTGGGAGCTCGGCAACGAGCCGCGCTGCGGCGCCGACGGCGTCCGCAACCTCCCGCGTAGCGACGACTGCACTCCCGAGCGCCTCGGCGCCTGGATCGAGGAGATGAGCGCCTACGTCAAGTCCCTCGACAAGCACCACCTGGTCACCTGGGGCGGCGAGGGCGGCTTCAACATCGAGTCGGACGACTGGGCGTACAACGGCGCCGACGGCAGCGACTTCGACCACGAGCTGGCGCTGCCCAACATCGACTTCGGCACCTTCCACTCATACCCGGACTGGTGGAGCAAGACGGTCGAGTGGACGGAGCAGTGGATCCGCGACCACGCCGCCTCCGGCAAGGCTGTCGGCAAGCCCGTCGTGCACGAGGAGTATGGCTGGCTCGAGGCTGACAAGAGGCTCGAGTACCTGGGCATTGTGGACAACACCCCCCGCGTGGAGGTTTTGGGCAAGTGGCAGGCTATTTCGCTCGAGGAGGAGATGCCCGACATGTACTGGCAGTACGGCTACTCCGGATACTCGTACGGCCGCAACCACAACGATGGCTTCACCATCTACCTCGACGACGAGGAGGCCCAGACGCTCGTCTACGAGCACGCTGCCAAGGTCAACGCGCTCTGAGGGACGACTTGTCTGTGTGGCAGCTGATCATAGACCACTGGGAAACTGTCTCATAGTACAAAGAGGCAATAATATTCTATCAGCGAGAAAGCAATACATTCACCGTTCCCATTCCCATCTCAACTTTTCTCTGATTTTCCTGTGCGTCTATCTGGAGCTGCCATCCGGACTGCGGATCATCGAGGCATACTCCGTCGAACCAGAAGACTTCTGAGCGTTTCTCCGCCTCCGCTGCTCGGCTTTCATGTGCAGGCCGAACCTGATGGCCTCGACAATCTCCATCGGGTTCCAAAGCTCGACGAGCGCCCAAAGTCCGCCGGGGCCACCGGAGTAGGTCTGAGGTTCGTACGCCTCGAGGTCGCTGGCGAGCGGGCGGCGAGCGGAGCTGCTGCCAATGACATAAGGGCGGTACGAGTAGGCGTAGTGGAAGAAGATGGCGAGCGGGAGCATCTCGATACAGACCAACATGGAGGGGATGCCGATATTGAGGTCGGCCCAGGTCATCGTCGCGGTGGGGTTGAGAACGCCAACGTCGCGGAGGATCCAGAAGATGATCTGGCCAAGGTCGTCAGAAATGTTCGAGATGGCGGGGCTTCTAAGGGGGGACGACTCACGTTCTCGATGAAGGTCAGAGAGACGACCAGCTTGAAGTCCAGGAACTTGGCGAGTGGCTGGTGGTGGGCCAAGTCAGACTTGAGTCGCATGAAGAAGCTGATGGTGATGGTGAGGGCCATGGTGAGTGAGACGCTGTTGATGATAGAAAGCTGGAACTGCGTTAGACTCCTAATCCATTCTTCACTCGACAAAGCGGGAGACCTACCCAGAGCTTCGCAAAGTGAGTCTTGCTGGCGAATTGGCAGTACACGCCGGCGCCCTGAGTGATGGCCGTCAAGATGGCGACGAGAAGACTGACCACAGGGTACTGGAAGACGGAGAACCAGAGTCGCTATGCGAAGAGTCTGGTCAGCATCTTGAAGTATCAATATGATCCTACCGAGAAATGCGATCAATCTTACCTGGAACCACTGCAACCCGTCCTGTGTACCCGTCGGCGACTTCTTGTCCTTGACGGTGAGCGCAGCGAAGAAGACATCCCGGTGCTGCGCGCTGGGCGAGACGAACTCGCAGAGCAGCAGGAAGAAGGTGCCGAGGCAGATGGCCTGAACGAACTCGAGCCACGGGTGCAAGTACACCTCCGCCGCCGGGAAGGCTATCGAGAGGAATGATATGATGGCCCAGGACGGGATGATGAGGGATATGCGGAGGATCCTGTAGTCTGTTAGCGTCTTTGAGAATTGAAGATAAGTCAAGGGGGGTTCATACTTGACCTGCTCGTTCTTCTTGCTCATGTGCGTGGCGTGGAGGATCATGTGGACGAAGATGACCAGGCACGCAGCGGCCGCGAAGCTACCGGAGAGGATCATGTTGAACGTGTAGAACGACATGTTGCCGATGAACGGCTGTGGCGCGTCTGGAGGGGGAAACCAATGTCAGCTTGCTGCAAGTGTGGTGTTGTTTCCCTCGAGGCAGCTTACTCTCCGCGAGTGACTGCGTCGGACAGACATGACTGTCTGATTTGGTGCTTGACGCTCTGACGTGAAGGAGAGACTCCATGGATGGTTGAGATCAGTGATATCTCTAAGCTACTGGTGATTGCTGTGCGAGATTGTGCGTAGACGAATGTGGTATGAGGAGACTAAAAGTCGATGATTCCAAAAAGCCAAGACGACCTTTCAAGAACCCGTCCTTCAAATATATCTATTCTCTCCCAACCCATGTATGCCAAAAAGATGTGGCCGCCTGGCGTTCAACCTAGACGAGAATCCCATTCGAGATAGGAAATCGCATTCGGATAATGTCGTAACCGCCAGCAAACACCGCCTCCCTGCCATGTATCTCGAAGGAACAGCTCAAAGGCCCCTCCATGACCAGCGAAAGTCCCAAAAGCTGTTGCGCCCTGCAGTCTGATCTGGCGCATGGGCAGGGGCTCAGCTGCCGTCATACGGAACTCGGCTCGTTGGCTAGCAGGGGGGGTTTGCTCGAAAGGGCTTCTTGAAGCGGTATGGGGGAATTTCCATCATGGCTGACTCGGCTCAAAGATGCCGTGCTGATAAGCGGTCCCCATCCAACATTTTCAAGGGACCAACAAGTCATATTCCTCCCACATCCCTCCCCCAGTCGCGCTAATGTGCCTAAGACAAACAAGCTTCGCTGGCTCCGGGGCGGGGTTGCAGATCGAAGCTTAGCCTGCGGTGATGAGCTGAACGGGGCGGCGGGAACGGGTGGTGGTGTGGCGGAAATGTAGAAAAGGGGTCTTTTGTTCGTTCGCGCTTTCGTCTCTTTGACGCGGATTGTCCCGTCTTGCTCGGACCCCCCGAGCTTGCCCCAAACCGGGCACCCGAAGGATCATATTAACCTGAATCCTTCGTCTGCAGCAACGCCCTTTCGTCACTCGTCCGGCACAGAGAGCATGGTCCAGGACCAATTATGTCTCATCCAAAGCAGAGCATGACTACGACAAATTGAGCAAAATACAGAAACTCGTCTATATCCGCCAGGCGTCACATTCACCTATCTACATGCCCAAATTATCCCCGATAGGCAGCCCGGCCAGCGCCTCCGACGGAAACCCGGCGCTCCCAGGCCGCGGCTTCAGCGCCGCGAGGATGCCGTTCTCCATCCCTATCCTGCGCAGCGCCCGGCCGGCGGCGATTCTCAGATCTCGCGGCGCCGACGGGACGATGACGACGTGGCTCAGTGGCCACACCAGCCGGACAGCGGTGAAGTAAGCCGCGGGCGAGTCCGTCCCGGCTTCGTCGACGACGTCCATCGCCGCCGGGATCGCCCCGACCACGTCGGACGCCGCGCTCGCGATGATCTCCATGCAGAGCTCTCGCCGCGCCGCAAGCACCTCGGGCTCGAACGGACACCCCGGCGCGTGGGAGACCAGGTTCGTCAGGAGGAGGACCATGTGCTGCAGCTTGATGCGGGCGCTGCGCCAGCGGTTCCAGAAGTACGAAGACACGGGACCCACGCCGGGACGGTGTTCCGGGGCTGCCGCCGATGAGGAGGAGGACTGTATCCATTCCAGCATGACCAGCTCGGCGCGGTCGCACTCGTAAAGGATGTCCTCGTAGCTCGCGCAGGCTGCTGACATGTCGCCCCCGCGGACGATCGGCATCATCTTCGATAGCAGAGAGCACGCCGAGGCGATATAACGCCCCGTCCGGAGAGGCAGGGCCTCGCCCGGCTGCTGGGTTTGCTCAATGATTGTCAGCCAGCGGGCGAAGTCTGGCGGACACGGCGAGTTGGTAATTGTGCATTGTATCTGCTGCTGGGGCTGTTAGCCACGACCAAGGGATCTGAGATATGCTTCCGTAGCGTACGATTATGTTGTGCATGACCCAGAAGATCTGCCGACCGGATCTCGTGTAGAGCTGGCGGTCACCCCTAGCACGGAGCAAGCTCAAGAGACCCTTGGAGTGGATGTGCCAGCTCTGACCCTCGGATGGGGGCTGTTCGTGACGGGAGATGAAAGACCTTCTCTCGAGTCCGCCCGTCAACAGCTGAAGGAAGCCCAACGTTAGTCAACGTTGGATACGATTTCTCAAGATTCCGAATGAACATCCAAAGTGCTCTCGTTCACTCTAGCACCCACCTCATAGTTTCCCAGCAACCAGACTGCAACTATCGTTGCATCCGAGGTATACACCTCCGGGTCTCGTATGGCGTTCGATACGGAGGCCAGCGCCTTGCCCAGGTACGTGGATAGCTCACGATAATCCGCACCAGACGGCGAACGATTCATAGCATACGCCCTGGCAAAGACCTGCCCCGTTCTCACAAGGCAGTGGTCCTCCCCAACGCCGCGAAACAGCCCGGGGAGGAAGTCGATGGACGAATAGCACCCCAGCACAAGGGGGATGCACTCGGCGGTCCAGTGCTGGCGAACGGGCCTTAACAACGGCGAGGACAACGACACGGACGACAAAGACGACGCCGAGGAGGACGGCGAAGACCAAGACGCGTGGCTGGACGGGCTCGACGCCCACGATGCGGGGGAGGCCGTCTCCGGCGACAAAGCGACGCCGACGACCTGGAACGCGGTCTCGCCACCCTCCCGCTCAGCCGCCGCACCGCCGTTTTTCTTCTTGCGTCTCCGCCTCTCGAACGTGGCGGCGTCGGCGTGCTGGAAGCGAATGTCCTGCTCGTCCCGGTACCCCGGGCACGGAACGCCGTACTTGACGCATCTCTGGCACTGAGGCCGGCCGAGATCGCACTTTGCTTGGGTTAGCGCGCCGTAGCATTGGCAGGGGCACGTGGTGAAAGAATAGGAAAGGAACGTAAAACCGGGCAAAGAATCTCCTAACCTTGACTCTCCTCCGCCGGCACAGGTGGCAGTTGGGGCTTGGCTTGCCGGTGTTGGGCATCTCGATCGGCGTACGTCGTCGTTGATACGGGCTGCGCTCGTGCCAAGATGCAAGGTGCGTTGTGAGTTTGTCACGATCAGCAGTCTGCAGACCCGCACCCACGGGGATGGGTTTAGAGGCCCGTTGGGTCGTCTTGCGCGTCTGCCTAGAGACGAAGAGGAGAAGCGGATGGGGGGAAGCCGGTATCTCGAATCGGTTTCTGAAAGGGGGTTAGGGTCATGCAGAGGAATCCGTCGATGTATGTTCAGGGGTTTTGGTGACAATCCCTGCTCAAAACCCCTGTAGGCTATGCAATGTGCTTCGATGTGAGCGAGATTCATGGAATGCTGACACTGATGGTTTCTCCTTCAAAGAGGGAGACGGTTTCTTCATTCTCAAAAAGCTTCGCTTCATCGCCTCGTCATCACAAGTTAGTCGTGAACATATACAGCCTAGGTCCCATGTTCCTGTTCTACACATAACCTCCAGTCTCAAAAGCCCCGTCCGGATATCCGGAAGTCTGCTCATGCACAGTCGGCCCTCGCCTCCGAGCCAAGCCGGCCATATGATGAATGTCTGTCTCCCTTCCGATCCCCCATGTCTGTGTATCTCTCTCATTGAGCCTTTCGGCTCCCACTCACCCGACAGAATCCGACTTTCCGGCGGACTTACCCCCGCCAGATCTCTCCAACCACCTCCCGACAACGACGCTCTCTCTATCGGCGCCCGTATCGATCGCGGGCAGCGCAAAATCCGACAATACGCTCTGCGTTCTGATAATCCGGTCCTGGACCTCAAGCTCCTTGAGGTTGGCATGCGTGCTGAGCAGGTCCACGTCGGCCTGTCGCATCCGGCCCCGGAGCGCGCGGCCGACAATGGCCGCGATGTGGATGCTGCGCCCGACGTCGTGGAGGCCCTTGGCGCAGAGGACCAGCGTCGAGCGCGCCGCGTTGAAGGCCGCGACGTTCTGCCCCCCGTCGGTCTCGGGGGAGGCGTCTACGGCGGCGGCGCTCTGGCTCACCTGGGCGCACGCCTTGTTGCCGAGGTAGATGAGGAAGTACATGAGCCAGCTGTCGGCGATGTCGAAGCTGTGGCGGAGGTAGTACAGCCGCAGGAGCGTCTCGAAATGGGCTTCGACGATGGTCACCTCGCGCCGGAGGGCCGATTCCGCCGGGTCGCCCGTGGGCGTGGTGGCTAGTAGGCTCTTGAGGAGGGCCGATGCGGAGGTGAAGTACTCGAGGCTGCGCAAGTTCGTTAGGTGAGACGAGATTGATCATTCCTGAGTCAAATGGAGGCACTTACTGTAGCTTGATGTGATGCGGAAAGACGACCGTGTCGAGGGAAAGACAGGCCGGCAAACTCGAATGCCACTTTTCAAGCCGGTTTTTGAAGCCCCTCACTTCGTCGAGGGTCGCAACGGTAGATGATGAGGCCAAGGCCTCGTGGATCCGCGGACCAACCTCGTTCAAAAGAGCGCGCAGGTCCATCGTGGCCTTCATCCAAGGCCCAAGGTGAATGGGGAACGTTTCCGCAGACGCCGGATATCTGATATAAGTCTCCCCATACCACGACGGATTCGCCTCAGCGTCTGGTAGTGGGAAACGAGGAGGCTTCTCTACCAAGGGCCTCTGTATGAGATAAAACGTGCAATGCCTATAGACGGGTCAGGTCAGCAAAACGCTTTCGCAATCGGAGGTATCGGCGTTACCGACGTTTGGAAATTGTAAACAGCCCATGCCGTAAACAGCTTGGCATTCCGCGTCCGTTGGTCGTCCTCCTCCCTAGGGCCCTCGAAAAGTCCCATCTTCTGCGCGAGGTAGATTGAGTGACTCAGGTACAGGCGGCCGACCTTGTCGAGGCCGCTCACGTTGTACAGCCTGGTCAGCAGGATGCCGGCTTGGACGGTTGTCAGCCTCGGGTCGAGGCATTCGATCTCCCAGAGCCGCTTCGCCTCGGCCGTGAAGCGGTACAGGAGCGTATGCGGCGCCCAGAAGTGGCTTCTGTCCTCGATTTCCAAGCAGCAGCACTGGCGGTGGTGATGGAGTGTCAGTCAATATCAAGAACCATCGTCTGATGATTCGGGTTACACTCACGGCTCCCAATCCCAGGACGGCGTTGACCATCACGGGCGAGCACAGCTCGTTGCTCCCGGCGACCATGTCGTCGAGGAAGTAGTCCTTTTGGAAGGGCGGCACCTCGAGGTAGGAGTGCAGGAAGTACGCGCCCAGGAGCTTCTGGACGAGGCCGTCGTCGGAGATGACGTTGGTCCACCGGCGTGCCTCGACCTTGCTGAAGCGGGGATCAATCATCTCGACGGCGTGGAACGGCTTCAAGTAGACGCTCTGCAGGTCCTCGGCTGGCGGGCTGCCGCCTAACTCTGGGCTTGAGGAGCCAATCACCCTCGTCGCCACGGCCGTGGACGAAGACGACAACGAAGACGACGGCGACGACGGCGTCAGCGAGCTCCCAGCCGATGACAGCGTCGCCGCGTAGAGCCGCGACCGTAGCAGGGCGTTGTCCGGCGTTAGCAGGAAGGCCGGCATGGCGGACAGGAAAGGAAAATCGTATCGGCGCAGGCGGGCGTCCGGCACGAGGGCGAGCTGCAGAAGCAGGTCGCCGTCGCGGATCTGGGTCATGAGCTCCTCGGCCGATGCGCCCTGGCGGATGCGGCGCAGGATCCCGGCGGCCTCGCCCTCCGACATGGACTGCAGGGCCGAGTAGAGCTCCTTGTGAGCATTGAGGCCCTGCTGGGCCTCGGTGAACTTGCGCTTCTGCGCGAGCTTGTGCGTTTCCTCGGGGTTGGCCCCGTAGCTGCAAGGCAAGGACTTGTCCCGGCACCGGGTGCATTCTGGACGGCCTGCGTCGCACTACAGAGGAAGGAATGGAGGGCGTCAATCAGTCTATCGATTTGCGTGCCCGGATGCTTGGTGCTGCTGCTTGACACTCTAGCTTCTGCTTGTTTTCTTACCTTCTTCTTCCTCCGGCGGCACTCTTGGCAGGCCGCCAGCACGGGACGACGGACGGACGGCAGCGGAAGCTGGACGGTCGCCGCTATGATGGGAGCCGAGGCCGGGCTGGTGCTGCTGCTGCCCCTGCTGGCCGACGCGGCCGGCCGAATTTCTCGGAAGGACTTGGCCCGTTCCATGCCGGCACGCGTATCTCTGATCTGTCTTGTCTCTGTCGGGGATACGAAGACGGGAGGGGGCAGGTTTCGGCAAAAAGGAGGGGTGGGAGGAACGAGGCACCGATTGAAAAGCAGATATGAAATAAAGAACGTAGGGGAAAAGAAGATGGTGTGGCCGATGATTCTTGAGGCTAGACCCCACGAGGGGAAGGATACCAAGACACTAAGACTGATGGCCGACGGAATGTAGCGCCGGCCTCGCGCTGGCCTTGCGCTCCCTTGGCGAGATTCTGTAGGGTCGATGAGTACCTGATTACTATGATCATCTATCGCCTGTTGGCCGCCTGGTACTTTGGTCCCCTCCCGCGCGTATGCGTATCCCTTATCTTCCGAAGGGGCATATCATGCAGGCCAAGAATTTGACCATCATCGACTGTTGGAAGAACCCCTGGCCCGTCAGTTGTCTAATAATGCCCGACATTCTCTGCAACGCCTCGGCCCGTGGCCGGTTGGTTTCACTGTACAAATTGAAGAAATCAAACGATTCCCGCTGTCCGGCAATGGGTTGGCGTTGTCAGCTCACGCTACACACTTCTTTGTTGGGACTTGTTGGCAACCAAGAGGGAGAACATGGGTGTGTGAAAGCCACCACCAAAACAAGTCCACGGTCAATGATTGCCTGGTCGATTCTATTGTCAACTGTCAAACCAATGCGCATCGAGAAACACAGCTACGATCAGGCAGCTGCTTGCATAATATAGGTACTGGGTTGATTGCATGTCTCGGCGCTGCAACTGCTGGTTGGGACAGGCGACAAGCGATATCTTGGCGGAGGCCTTAGCGTCCCTAAAGC
Organism: Colletotrichum brevisporum; assembly: GCA_030770045.1. Lineage (NCBI taxonomy): Eukaryota > Fungi > Ascomycota > Sordariomycetes > Glomerellales > Glomerellaceae > Colletotrichum > Colletotrichum brevisporum. The sequence goes on along the minus strand of JAUGSI010000001.1, from coordinate 6,693,257 downwards.
CTGCGAGGTCAGCAAGCCTCTTGCTAGGCCATCGTTACTGCTAACGGCCTTCATTCGAAGATGCTTGGTACTTTGTTCATCAGCATCCATAATCACTGAATGAGCAATCGGATCTGCAATGACAAAGTCACATGTAATGACGTTTCTGAAGTTGATCAATAATCAGTTGCTGCCACAGCGACAAGTACACCTTAGGGATACTTTCTTTCAAAATCACCGTTGTCATCGCGCAACAGTCTCGCATCTGCGGTTCCACTTTTGTGGGCAGTTGAAGTTGCTAAAATACTCAACGGTGGTATTGATAACTGCGTCAGTCGCTGCAATTGAGTTTAAGTTTCTCATAAACACAATCATCTAATATTCTTTGAACCTATTAGCCACTATCTTAATAACTTTCTCTGCTTTACATACATAAGTAATGTTGTAATAGCTAAAGCTATTCATAGCTACATACATAAGCAACTACTTACTTAAGCGGCTTACCTAAGCGACTTCGCTCCGTCTCCCGCCCCTATAAAGGGGCCTTCGCTTTTACTCCACTATATTATAGGACTTAAAAATCAAGCTATTACTTTTACTTTACTTTAACTACTTATACTTAGCTATATAATAGTTATAAACCCAGTTTATACTATACTTCTAAACTACTATCTCTAAAATAAATATACTTATTAAAAAAATATTTATATAAATACTCTTTTATTATAATATTTTAATTCTTTAACTACTATTTTAATTTAACTATATTAAACTTAACTTTAACTTCCTTCCTTCTATTTTCCTATAAACTTATAGAGTAGTATAACTACTCTATATAGTTTAAGAACCTTTAAATTAAAATAGTTACGTAAAAGGTTTAGTCCTAACTTAACTTTAATAACTTAGTTTTACTAAATAAACCCCTAAAAAAAGTATCTTTAATTTTATTTACTTAGTAACTTTATAATTAAAATATAAAAGTAAAAAGAATTTATTAAATCTACCTTAACTTATAAAAGAATAGTACTACTAAGTACTAACTTAGTACCTTAATTAAATATAAAAATAATATTAACTTTATAAAAGCCTTTAAAGTATAGACTTACTTTTAAAGTAAAAAGAAGTAGCCTAAAGGCGCCTTAGGGCCCTTTTTAAATAATAAAACCCCGGGTAATCTAACACTTAATAGTAATAAACCTAAACTAAAGTATAACCTACTTTTTACTAAATAAAATAAAGGTATACTTAATAACTATTTTAGTTATATTTTTAATAAAGCTACTAATAATAAAGTCTAAAAGTAAAAAATAAAAGTCCTTAAAGAGATTAAGTTATATATTAATAAGTTAATATCCCTAGATATTCTTAAACTAATTTAGTTTAAACTCTTTAACTAAACAAATACTTCCCTCTATAGTTTATTCTAAAGTCTTTAAATTTAATACTTTCTAAATAATATTAGTTTTTTAGTTATAATATAATAAAAGTACTAAGTAATACTAAAAAAAGTAAATAGTAGTACTATACTAAGTATTTAATTAAGGGAATTCTATACTATACACCTTTAAGTAATATAATACTACCTCCTAAATATAATAAAACTACTTATAATTTAAAACTTCCTCTTTACTATAAAATAAAAAATCACTCTAAAATAAGTATAGAACAAACTTAAGTAGGTTTTTATAAAAAAAAGACTTAATTAAGTCTAAATTTTATTTAAAAACTATATATTTATACTTAAAAACCTCCTCTATAAGAACTTACTTCTTAAGTCTAAAAATAAATTATTTAGTATCTTTTTAACTTTTATAAATTACTCTAATACTGTAATCTCTAAAACCCTATAATCCTTTACTACTAAACCTAAAAGGATTTAGTATATTTATAATTAAAACTATAGTTAAGTTTCTATAGACTATAAATGTATTTATTTTATAATTTCTAAATAAAGTAACTATACTATTACTAAAGTTACTTTTAATAAAGTTAAAGAGATTTAAAGGAAACTTAATATAAAAAAGCACTAAGGCCTTCTAGTTAAATTTACTTAAGTTAGTTAAATTAAAGTTAACCCCCCCTATTACTTAAGTCCAGCACACTTCACTAAATAAAAAAAAAATAAAAAAATAAAAACACAAACACTTTAAATACTAAAGCCACCTCTAAACCAACCCTTTTAATAATATACTAAGTTATAGTTATAATTAATAATAAACTAGTCTAAAAGGCCTTAGGGACCCCCACTTTACCTATACATACTATAAATATTTTCTTTACTCCCCTAACTACTCCTTATACTTTAAGTATAAATATAGTATTTAATAACTATAGTATAACCTATCTTATTAACAACCTCTCCCTTTTTAAAAAGGACTCTATTTACCCCCCTAATAAAGAGGGATATATTAAATTAAAAACCACTTTATACTCTATTTTAGTAGTAAGTATAGAGGTTATAAAAAACGTACTTAATAACTTAAATAAACTAAATACCCTTAACTTAATACTAATAAATATTACTTATATAAAAAACTTTTATATAAATATTATCTCTAAAATACTCTTATAAAAAAAGAGTATCTAGTACACTAGTTATAACACTTTACTTTATATAAGTAATAATAAAAAGAGTTTTATAATTAAAAAGTTAAAAAAAAGAATAAATATTATTTTTTTTAAATTTAAAGTCACTTCCTCCTACTCTATATCTCCATATATCCCCATCAACTTTACTATAACTATAAATATAGCTATATTAACTATAGCCTTTCAAAAGTCCTACTACCAACCAAAGAACTATAATAATAATCCCCTTATATAGTATCTTTACTTTAGCTACTTAAGACCTAAAGCACTTAACTATCTCCTATATAACACTTAAAGAGTAAAACTTAAAGGCCTAACACACCTTTAGTATAAGTATTATACAACAACCTATACTACCTAAATAGTCTTAAAACAAACCTCTAAGAGTTAAGCTATACAGCTATATAAACAAATATTTTAAAACCTCTTTAACTACTCTAAAGAATATAATTAAAACTACTAATTTATAGTAATTAAAAATAAGTATATTAATTACTTTTTTACCTTTCCCTATATTAATAAATAATACAAATCTATCTTCTATATACTAAAAATATTTAAATACTAAATGGTAAAGTAGTATAGTATATCTATTTATAAAATTTATTAAAATATTAAATACACAGTAATTATAATATATAACTATACTAAGTACTAGTAATAGGCTTTAGAAAAGGGAATCAAAATTAAAATAACTCTATTATATACAAAAAAACTAAATAAAAAGAGCAAGCACACTAAACAAAAAATAATACTATAAGTTATTAAAATACTTACTTTATCTAGTTTTCCCCTTATTTTATAAGTAAAAGTAGCTATAGCTATAGCCTTTCTTTATAATATAAGCCCCCTTAAGTAAAAAGTATAGCTTTCTTTAATTTAAGTTAAAAAGGCCTAGTTCTACTAGTACTTCTACTAGTAGTAACCCTTTTACTAGGCCCTTTTAACGCGTAACTTTTACCCTTACTAGAACTAAATATATATATATAGTTATAAAGTATACCCCTTTAAAAAAAACTATAAAGTAAATTAAAAAAAATACAACTTTAAGGTAAAAGTAAGAGTATACCTTAAATACCTTATAAAATATATTCTAAATACCTATAACTTTTATTAAATCTAAGTACCCTTACTTAAATAAGTTATTATTATACACAATATAATCTTTAATAAAATAAAGTTTTATTTAAAGCCTAATATAAAGATAGTAAAGTAAAGTAAAGTAGCCTATACTATAGTTAAGGCTATTTAAAAGCCCATCTCCTCCCTTAACACTAAGCTCTAAGTCCTAGGCGTTCTTAAAATAACTAATACTCTATTAATATATAACAAAAAAAAGCCATCTCTACTAATACTCGCCCTAGTAACTAAAAACCTAAATAAAGGTATTTTAAAGGCTAACCTAAAGCTGTTTAACTAATACAGGGGGTAGCTATTAACCCTAAACCCTATACTAGTACTTAAAAAAACTTAAGATTACATATAGGGAGTAAAAAGCCCTATACTTAATACAAAAGTATATTAAGCCTATAAACTATTATTATCCCCTAACCCACTCTTTACTCTAAAAGTTAATTCTTTTTATAAAAAAATTAAAAATAAAATTATTATAGTAATTAATACTAAGGCCCTATAAAAACTAAATATAAAGGCTAAATCTTTTTTACTCTAGAAAAGTAACTTACTTTTTCCCCTAATATAGCTATATACAGATTTAAAAAAAATAAGTAGTTCCTTAAAGGAATTAAAGTAAGTATATAACTATAAAAATCTAAACTAACCTAAATTAAAACCACAAAGATTACTATACTTCTATAACTACTTTATATTCTTTAATACTAAATATAATTAAAATACTTTTTTTAATATATATATACTAAATTATAACTATACTTTAAAAAAAGTAACTTAGAGATACTATACGTATTACTATATAGTCTTTACTTTAATTAATAAAGTAAAGCAAGTTAAGTTAACTATACTAAATATAAAGGTCTACTTAAACTAACTTAATAAAACTTTAACTATATACTAAAATATTTACTTACTACCACTAAAACTAAAGAACTACTTTTATAAAGTAGTTAATAAAGAAGTATTTAAATTTAAAAAAATAGAAGTATAAAAGGTTATTAACTCTTATAAAGCTAAAGTAAAGTTAATCCCCTTTAAGTAGGTATTTATATATAAACTTAATAAGAATAAGTATCTTTAGTACTATAAAGCAAGACTTTATATTTATAAAGATTTTTAAAAAAAGTATCCCCTTAAGTAGACCTATATAGCCACACTTATAGCTTATACTTTTAAAGTCACTATAGCCCTTATAGTATAATTTAACCTTAAAGTTAACTAGTTTAATATAGTTAATATATTCCTAAACGCTAAAAAAGGACCTAATAACCCTCTAGTTGTATACTACCTCCCTAAGAGCTTTAAACAAAGTAACAAACTCCTTAAGCTTCACTACGCCCTTTATAGCCTAAAAAATACCCCTCTTTTTTAGTATAAGGAGTTCTCTTTAACCCTTTAAAGCCTTAAACTTATACTAACTAATAAAAACCTATACCTCTTTTAAAACTATAACTACTATATACTTATTTTTTTTATATAAATAATATTCTTATTATAAACTATAGGAATAATACTATAAAAGTAAAGTAAATTATTAAGGGTATTAAAGTAAAGTATAAACTTAAAAAGTAGAGAGCTATTAAGTAGTACTTTAGGATCCGGGTTATCTATAACTATAAAGTAAAAAAAATCTATTTTGCCTATAATTAATATATTTAATATATTATAAAGAAGTTCGGCTTTATAGATTCTTACTACCCTTTAACTCTATTACTACTTACCCCCCTTAAAAAAATACTAAAAACCCTATTAGTACTAATATAAAGCTATACTAAAAAAAGATCGGTTTAATTCTATATACTATAATTATAATTTACTTTAATATAACTTTTACCTATACTATTCTTTTAAAATTCCTAATAAACCCTTTCTATAAATACTAAATTACTATAAATTAAGTTATTTATTACTTATACTATACTTACTACTTCTTACTTTACTATAGTAACTTAGGGGGTAGGAAAATATAAATACTCTTAATCGCTAAAGATACCTTATTTATAAATAATAAAAAAATATAAAAGTCGTTCTAGGGATATATTATTTTACTTTTTAGTAGCTCTATTTAATAGAAGGCTATAAGGCAAAATACTATAATAACTTTAATAACTAAAGCTAAGCTTCTTAACTTTAAATATACTATAAAAAAAATAATTACTTTTAAAAAGCTCTTTAAAAACCTTAAACTTAAACTAAGTAATGTATAATAAATCTACTATAATAACTATTAAACTATATACTTTATAGTAGAGGAAAGGGAGTATATTTTAATAAAACTTTATTATATTAATATATAAAATATATAGCTTTACTAAGAGTATACTAAGAAGTTATTTAATATTATTTATATACTAACTAATAAAATACCTACTAATAGCCTTACTAAAGCACTCTTCTATTTAAAGTTTAAATAGTTTAAAGTACTCCTTAACCTTTAAAATATTAAATTATATATTATAAAAAGTAAAAAGAATATATAAAGTAAATACAGCCTCGGGCCTATATTTATTTAATTCTTTTTAGTTTAAAAGCTAAAAAGCATAAAAAGCTTCTATAAAAAAGCTACTACTATACTACACTAAGTACTACTACTACACTAAATACTACTACTACTATTAATACTACTACTAAAATAAACTTATACTTTTATTATTACTACTACTACTAAAGTAGACTTATACTAGGTTAGAATTAAATAATACTACTACCACTAAAGTAGACTTATGCCTCTTTATATTTAGCCTATAAAGTATCTTTAAATATATCTAATATAAACTAAAATAAAAAAGCTATACCTTAGTTAAAGTTAACTATAACTAGAGTATTAAAGTTTACTTAAATAATAATTAAATATAAAAACTCTTTATTATAAGTAAAAAAATAGTTTTTAATACTTACTTTAACTACTTTTTTAAGAATCTATAAAGTAATAGTTACTTTAAATAACTTTAAAAAAGTTATTTTTATAAAAGTTATTTTAACCTTAGGAGTTAGTATTAAAGAAGTTAAAGCCTTTCCCTTTCCCTTCTTTAAGGGAGTTAACCCCTAGCTATTACCCTTACTCTTTAGTATAAACACTAATAAAAACTAAGCCTTTATATTATTAAAAACTATAAAGATAATATACTTAAAGTCCCTATACTAAGCTATAGTCTTTATAATAAAAAACCTATTTTATTAGTACTAAGTAAAGCTATTACTAAAAAAGAGAGTATAAAGCTTTTTTTTATCCTTATAGTAATAATACTTTAAGCTATTAGTTAGAGCATTATATATACTAAAGTCCCTACTAACTAGTATACTATAAATACACTAAATATAAGTAAGAGCCCTAGACTAAATACCCTTACTATTAAAAACTACTATACTTTTAACTATACTAAAGTAAAGTTAATAACTAAACTAAAAAAATAATATAAAAAAACTAAAACTTACTATAACTACTTAGGAGTAGCTTAGGTATCTTAAGAGTAAAGAAAGAAGTATTAGTAAAAGACCTTAAACCTCTTTTCTTTATAACCTCCCCCTAGGCTATAGCAAACTAACTAATAAAAGTAGTATTAACTACCTTTTTAGTATAGTATAGAACTATTTAAAATAGTTAGTATAGACTTATAGTAATAAAAATAAAAGTAATTTACTCTAAAAAACTATAAACTTCTTATAGTTAACTAGCTAAGTAGCTATAAAGGTAAGGCACTTCTTTTCTTTAGAGTCTATATAAATATAAAATTAAACATAACCTAACTAAAATAATAATAAATAAACTTACTATTAGGGGGGGTAAAAGTAGTTTCCTACTTAAAAGACTTTATAAAGCCCCCCTTACTACTAGTATTATTAAGTTAATTTAAATTAAAATATACATTAGTTTAAGTAATAATAATATAAAAAAGAAATAATTAAATATACTAGTAGTAGCCTCAGCAGCTACAGTTATAGCCGCTATAGTAGCCGCGGCTTCCTTATTAGCCTTATTCTTTACGTACTTTATAGTATATACTGCGCAGATAGATTTAGTTTACTTCCTTTCAAAAGTATTATTAACTATTATACTATATAAACTATTAAAATACTATATTTTAAACTAAATACTATTAATACTTTTAAACTATATAAAGTAAAGTATTATAGTATTAAAAGTAAAATTAAGAGTATTTATACTTTATATAAATATTATTACTAGGGGAAAAAAAGAAAAGAGATTAGGGCCCTTAAAGGATTATTATTTACCTACTTTAAACTAAGCATTTACTTAAATCTAGCTAATTAAAGGCACCTAAGAATATTTACTAATTTTTTTACTTACCTTCTACTATATAAACAAAAGCATAACTACCCTAGTAATAGCAACAAAAGCATTATAATAAAGCAAAGACAGTATCAACAAAGTAAAGGGATTTTTATTTTATTTATTAATTTCTTTTATAATATAAAATTTTTTATTTATACTTTTTTTTATTAAATATTAATATAAATATTTTTAACTATATATTAAAAAGTTATAAGTATAGTATTTTTAAACTTCTTTTAAGTTTAGGGGAGTATATTATAATAACTAAAGCTATTTGTAGCTACGTACATAAGTAACTACTTACTTAAGTAGCTTACCTAAGCAACTTCGCTCCATCTCCCGCCCCTATAAAGGGGCCTTCACTTTTGCTCTACTACATTGTAGAACTTAAAGATTAAGCCGTTACTTTTACTTCACTTTAACTACTTGTACTTAGCCGCGTGACAGGTAAGCTTGGTATTTGTCGTCAAAATAAAACTCGTCAAAGTGCTCTCAATCAAGAAAGTCAAATGTCTTTGAATTCTACGTGAGTAATGATGCCACGAGGAAATGACAGTCTCTGGAAAACGAACCACTACAAGATCGCCGCCTTCCAGACAAAACTTAAAGGTATCTATGCGGGACGAACGAAGCAAATGACGCTCAAAAAGCACAGAAACCAAGCCGAATGCCCTTAAGCCTTGAAGTTCTTCCCGCCGCTCGCCAGCGCCGTCATGTTCAGGTTCCCAACCTTGATGTACTCCTTCTCCCGGGGCAGCGCATCGATAAGAGCATCCGAAAAGCCCAGCGTGTCCTTGACGACCTGCTTGGGCGTCAGCGCGAGCCACTGCGCGACGCTGAAGTCCGTGAACCGCGGCGCCTGCAGCACCTCCAGGAACACGACGTCCTCCGTCCCCGTGTTCTCGATGTAGTGGCTATCGCCGACCTTGACGTAGCCGACGTCGCCCGCCGTGAAGTCGAACGTGCGCGAGGCCTCGGGAGCCTGGAAGACCGTGATCCGGCCGGAGCCCTGAAGGAAGTAGTTCCACTCGTCCGAGGTCGTGTGCCAGTGGATCTCGCGCATGGCGCCCGGCTGCACGACGACGAGCGCCGCGGAGAAGTTGCTCGCGATGGGGAACGTCAGCGGGTCGAGGATCTTGACTGAGCCACCGGGGACCTGGAAGGGCTGCTGCTGCGACCAGTGGTAGGTGTAAGACTCTGCGCCCGTGAGGGAGCCGGCCGAGGAGGTTTGGTTCTGCTCCTGGATATCCTTGGGAGGGGGCGTGCCATTGAAGATCTGGGTGGTTATCTTGTCAGTTTGCTTGTCATGTCGTTGCGGATGAATCAGTCAACTTACATAAAGCTGGTCCTTGGGAAGGTTGGCAAACTCGGAAACGTCCGCCTTGAAATTCTTGGACAGAACGGAGACCGGGTTTCTCAGCATCAGCTCGCTAGAAAGGAAGGTGTTCTCCTCGCTAAAGTCGCCCTGGTCGAAGACAAGCAGAAACTCGGTGCCCTGGTCAAAGGCCTGGATGCTATGCGGGACGCCAGGGGGAAAGAACCACACGTCGCCTGTAACAACAGGTCAGATCAAGATACCAGCATTTTAGGTGGATGTTCTTACCGGCGCAGACGTCGTCAACGATGCTCTTCCCATCCTCGTTCATGGCAGCGATCCGGCAGCACCCCTTGAGCATCAGCGCCCACTCGGCCGACGTGTGCCAGTGCAGCTCGCGGTACGCGTTGGGCTGCAGTTTCATGTCGACGCCCGCCATGGCCGTGGCCACCGGAAGCACGTCCGTGTTCTGCTGCCGCGCCCAGCCCGCGCCCGACTGGCTGCCGAGGCGGTTGTGCGAGAGGCCCAGCGGCCACATGGCGTTCTTGACGTCGCCCTTGTCGGTGCCTGGGGGCGCGAAGAGATCGGGGTTGAGCTTCTCGTAGGCGTACGTTCCTAGAGAGTAAATCTTGTTATTAAGGGCTTACATGACGAGAGCAAGATGTGAAGGCTGTGAAGGCAAGACAGAGTTGACGTACTCGGGCCGGGGTCCGGAGATCCCAGGTCTCCGCGGATGGGCTGCGGGACGTCGACGCCGTCAAAGTTGAGGTACAAGCCGAGCTTGCCGTCCGCCTGCTGACCCGGGACGAGCTGCACGTCGTTGACGATGGCCGAGTCGGACTGGTCCGGGTCGGGACGCGGGGCGTTCCCGCCCAGAAGGCTCGAGTCACCCCTGAGGTTACCGGTGGGACTCGAGACTGAGGGGATCGGCGGGTTGATGCCTCCAACGGGTCCTTTGTTCTCTCCGTAGTCGCCCATTCTGGTAGGGATTCGGTCAGTATGATTTGATGAGTTGTGAGCTCAGTAGAAGACTCACTGCGGCATGGGAACGGCAGCAGCCGTGGGCAGAGCCCCTAAGAGGCCGAGGAGGAAGGCGGCGTGGGAGATCATGGTATTTAGGGAGGCTTGGAAGGCGAGAAGGCGGCGAGGCTCTAGAATAATGACTGAAAAAACGAAAGACTGGTGATTAGGTATCTTGCTCCTGGGTGAGTAGGAACTGGATGAGAGAGAGAGAAGTCTGGTTATCAGCTCCCCGGGGCATGGCTGTTCTTATACATCTGCGAGACAGGATGAACTGCGCCATTCTGTATGAGAGATGAAAATGCCGCAAAGTATAGGAGCTTTCGAGGCCTTCAATGCCGTTCTCACACCAAAATTCGTCTCTTGCACCCCTCACTTCAACCCCATGTCACCATATCTAAGTTGAGGTTTAGCAAGACGCCTGCTGCGACCAGGAGGGGCGATATGCGGGAGACACGGGGCTCCCGCGCGCCATGCGGAAGCTAGGAACCGATAGGGCAAGGCCGGAACAGCAGTCGATAGGGAGCTCGGTTGCACGTGTGGTCTCTGCGATGACGCGTGTTTTTTGCCCTTCCGATGAGCGGTGACGGTTGTGACGGAATGGAAAGGACCCCACGCACGGTTGTGTCGGCATTGCGAAAGAGATTACTCACAACCCCACGAACACGTAGGGACCAATTTCGAGTTCACATCGACGGGTTGACGTTCACGTCTTCTCGCAGAACTCTCGGCATGAGCAAGCGGTCTTAGTTGACCCCGACCCTCACGTTTCCCTCACCTGCGCACACCCTTCGATCTCTTGTCTCTCGCTTCTCAGCTGGCTTTGAAGCTCGTGGCAAAAAAGGTTAAAAATAAGGTCGACGGGGTAGTCATCTGAAGTCGATTATAGGTAAACCACGTTATACCGCACCCCCCATTGCCTAACGCGGCAGTTGGAGGGTGCGAAGTCACCGACTCGACCTCTCATATTCTCACGCAAGAGGTGGCCCGTCCACCGTCATCGTCTGAACATTCCTAGTCTCCCCTATCTTACCGTAGTCTGTAATACCCGATTATTCATGCGCAGGGAGAAAAGAACACAAGCCAATGAGGCTGGGAGGGAGAGTGCGGACGTCACCAGGGCTGAGTGATGGGCGGCCGGGGTTCGCTCATTGCTCGGGATTGCCCGCTCACGCCCCCATCGCCTCCCGCTCCGATGCATTGCTAGCACGATCGCAGTACGCTACCGCAGAATCTTCTAAACTCCGGGAAAGGCTCACGGACTCATTGCCGTCTGTATTACTACTGGTCACATCTCGAAAGACTAGGGCGGGGTCGGCACTACTCGGGCCCGGCCCGTTCGGTCTCTTCGGCAAGTGGACGGGACCGCGGTCTACGTGCGCCCTTCGCGGCCAACAAGTGAGCCGCGAAAATGTACTAAGCGTCGGATACTTGGGGATGAATTCATTGAATTATAGTCCCATAAAGGACGAATATTAGAGCTGATCAATGGGACTCCGGCTAGTCCAGGTAGAGAGGGGTTTGATGTGGGCGGCCGGATATGGGACGATGCAACGTTGTCATCCATCACTAGTTGTTGCAAATTGCTAAATACAGATTCGAGGAGATGAAAACACAGAACTCATCACAGGTTATTGCTGGACACTTGGGACGTCATCGTTTGAGAACTCTTCGGATGCGACTGTGGTTGGCGCGATGTGGAATTTGGGTTTCTTTGGAGTCGTATTTTCTAGACGTGAACGTAGGTGGTTGAGCGATATCACAGACGTCTTAATAAGAGCCCCCGTTGCAAATAAGACGTTAAGAACAGTGAGGGGCTAGCTCGTGAGAGGTCGGGTGCAAAGTCGCATGCACTGAGCTGGTGACTGCCGGGGAGAAAATCTTGCTTCCCCTCCCTTCAAAGCGAGTTTTCCGTTGCCAACACTACGCGATCTCTAAGAATAACCAAATGTCTCAAGTAAATTCAGTTGCTTTAGTAAGTACTAGTTTCCCGGTGACTTGAACGCAATAAATGCAGCTGGCATTAACCAGGTCCGAATTGACACCTCTCTCCAAGCGGACTTGAGGCAGTCTCGTCGTAATCGTTGCGACAGAGCCTATATTGCTGCGAGCGTGTTCAATCAAAGATGACTTCGAGGCAGCTACTAATAAAATTCCAATGATATCATCTTTTCATGGATGCCACTCGGGCTTCCCCGACTGTATCCCACGGCAGGGTTGGGTGCAGGCCCAGCCGTAACGCGAGGCCGCCAATACGCCCAACCACCCCCGACGTCAAGGTGTGCGCAGATGAATCGGAGAACTGAAGCTTCATAGACCACTCAGCCTCCCCCTTGAGTCTTCCCTCACAGCAGCCAGTTTTGTAACAGTACGTGGGGGGGGGGGGAGATGTCGTCCTTCGTGACCTTTCCTTGCGTTTGTTAAGCAAACTGGATCTCCTGCGGAAAAAGAGCGCATGAGCATGGTCTTGATTTTGGAAATTTTAACCCAGGCCCCCTTTCATACTTAATTCAAGGCTATCTAGTATTGGGACCTCTGGGCCGGATCGCTAGGGGATCTAGCTGCTCCCCAGATTATTGATACGGGCAGTACCTACTCGTGCTAACATCGAATGGCAGCACGCACTCAATCTCTTCGGATAACCTCCAATTATGTTCGGGTGACGGAAATCAGGTTTTTTGACCATTCCAATTGGACTCTCTCGTCCCGACCCGTCCTTGCCATCGTCGATATCCTCGGCCTCGCCCAGCGTCATCACCGGCATTATCTCGTCTCCATCTCTGAACACCAAAGCACGCCTACCTTCATCTTCAAGTCTATCAGCATAAAGACACTCAATCTTACTAAAATAACTTCTTGGGCGCTTCCGCCCTATTGCCGGAGGCATGGTCCTATTGTATGCCCGAGGCCCTGGCCGAACACATCCCCCACGTTACGGCGGCACGGAGGAAAAGGTCTAGGTCACTCAGTGGATTTCCTGCTCGAAATCATAATTTTCAAAACATCACTGCCCTTTTATTCGTTCTTCGAAACCCCGCTCATTGAGTGCAGACGTGGCACGGTTTATCGACGATGTCAACCATAGCTCGGCGTATCGCGCTACCGACGGTAGAAATGAACGTAACTAAGTCACACCAACTCTCAATAAAGTATCCAGGGACCAGGTTGGAGAACTTCCACTGGGCTCTTGTTACCGCATCGAGTAATCCCCCCGACAAGTGTCACCTTCCCGGTGCTGAAGAGCCGAGGCTACCGAGTGGTGCGGTTAACTAATCCCCGCCCAGCATGCAGATCATTGCCGAGTCACTCACATCAGCCTCTTCGAAAAGGAACAACATCGTCCTCGCCCTGTATCGGCATACCAGATATCTACATTTTACTATGCCGTTTGTGACTCTGAACTTCATCTAGCCCGATTGAAACAAAGCGAGAAGCTATTACTGCCTCTTGACTGTTTCCTAGGCTGGCCGACAACTAACTCTCCTAACCATCTCTAGACCACATGATTGTCGTTCTCGAGACATGATGATATGAACACTAGCTTCCAAGCCTCGCCCAATAGTCAAATTATCCCTTTAAAGACTCCTTAAACGAAGTCTCGGCACGGGCGGGATACCCCCAGGGAGCCTCGCAGGCTTGGCAACTCCTTGCCGCTGGGATTACATGTGGCCCTCCCGTAGCCAAGGCTCGAGGTGCCGACACAACCGGCTTGACGTATCCCACCCACGCCTCCTATTCTCCGAGCTGGGAAGCCCGCCCCCGCCAGCTCCACGAGTCCGCTCCTCGAGATACCTCGCCAAGTTACCAAGAACCGCGTCAGCCCCACCTACATTGTCGTACCCATTGATGGGACTGCGGAGAGGAAGGAAAGAAGCATACATAGATCCGGGGAAATGCAGCAGGAAAAAAGCTTGGGGAAGGTTGATGACCTGTACTCATTGGTCCGGAGGGGAGTTTCTGCGCCCACAGTTGCAGTTTCTGCGATCACCTGGCTCGACAAGGCAACATGACACCCCCAGTCCTTGAAACAATACCAAGAATCCTGTATAAACAACGCCCAGATATTTCCACGACTAGCAGAGACTCAGGAAGGGAATAAGCAAGATTCGCACCAATTGCTGTAATGAGCAGGCCTTCGCCGAGGCTCTTGATATCAAATCCACATGCGTGCCAATAAGAAGCTTCGAGCTCCTTCCATCTTGAAAGCCCTTCCGTGTTGTCTTATTGATATAAACTTGGCCCCAAGTCCTCTCTAAAGCCACAGTTTTGGAATCGAAGTCATCGTTCAAACTGTCTCTATCGCTCACAACAAAGTATCAACACCGTCCGCAATAATCACAATGTTCGCCAAAGCCGGAACCCTCACCGCCCTTCTCGCCGCTCTCCCCACGGCCCTTGCCTGTCTCGGTTATGAAGGCGGCCTCCCCAAGGCGACCTCCAACAAGCAGATCTCGGCGCCCATCTACGTCAAGTCCGGCCAGGTCTTTGACGGCGGCTGGGCCAAGTACGACAGGAACCCGACCTCCTGCAGGGAGCAGCAGGAGGGAGGTACGATCTCTCTCTCGACAGGCCAAAAGTCGAGACTCATAGACTGACGCTTCGTGAACCGTAGGCGAGAAGGACACCGCCTTCGTCCTCGAGAAGGGCGCCACCCTGCGCAACGTCATCATCGGCAAGACCGCCGGTGAGGGCGTGTACTGCCTCGGCGGAGGCTGCAACATCGAGTTCGTCTGGTTCGAGGACGTCTGCGAGGATGCTATCTCGATCGTGAGTGGAGCTCCATCTCTCTCTCGGAGAATCTTGAAGAAAAGGGGAGAGATGCTGACAACATATTCGCGTGTAGAAAGAGGACAAGGCCGGCGACGTTACCTGGATCGTCGGTGGTGGCGCGTTCAAGGCGTCCGACAAGATCATCCAGCACAACGGCTGCGGCAAAGTCAACGTACGCCACCTCTCTTCCTATGGTTGCTGTGCTATCTGATTCTGACGGCGTGTACAGATCATCAACTTCTACGCCGAAGACTACGGCAAGGTCTACCGCTCTTGCGGAACTGTAAGTGCCCACGCCCCTTCATAAGCCTCGAGAAGAGCATGTGCTGAACAACATGACTTTCTCTGCAGTGCGCGAAGTGCGCCCGCGAGGTATACGTCGAGGGCGTCACCGCCCGCAAGGGAGGCGAGGTCGTCGGCATCACCAAGGCCAACGGCGACAAGGCCACGCTCGTCAACGTCTGCACCGACGCCAAGACGCCTTGCCAGAACTACAGCGGCCCGGGCAAGAAGGACGGTGCTTGCTAAGTGGTCAGAAGATAGACAAAACAGAGACGGAGCAGAGAGAAGATGCGAGGTTGGGTTGGTCTCAGGGGCAAGTCGGGTTGGAGTTGAACCGAACGCTGCACATTCCTTGTACATATTCTGAGGTTGAACCTGTCTATACATATCCATGCGCATGGAAGTCGAGATACGCGGAGCCCAAGGCATTCGTGATCACGCTTGACTCTCGATGCGCGGAATCTTTGCGCGCCCGATTCTACCGAGGCCAAAGTGCTCTCAAATTGTCAGGCCATACCCAGGTGTCAAATACCCCTCGCCTTATCCACCACAACGGTCTCGTCTCCAAGCACAGCAAACGCACCCTTCGAATCCAGCGACGACGGAAGCGACGAGAACAACTTTTCAAGCCTCGAGTCATCACCAAGAAACTCTAAAGCGGCATCGCGGCTCTCGAACCAGTATTGCTCCATCAAGCTCGTCGTCGTCCAGTCCGTCGTGTCGAACGGCGTGCCCTCGAAGAACGCAGTGGTGTCCGCCGGCGCGACGCTCCGATTTGCAGCATACCGCAGCAGCCCCGTGCCGGCGCCGAGCGACTCCACAGCGGCCGCCCGCGCAGCAACCTCCTCGTCCGTCGGCGCCGGCCCGGAGCCTGATCCCGGAACCATGACGACCATCATCACCGCCCCGCTTCCGCGCCCCTCAAACCCCTGATCATCGAGCCTGACCTCTGCGACTTCTTGGCAAAGCGTCCCGACCTGCGTCGCCTCGTCGGCGAACTTGTGCTTGCCCGCCGACGCCTTGTACTCCGGGTGCTGGAAGGAGGCGTGCAGCGCGTCGAGGCCCGTCCACCCGAGGATCGAGACGGCGTCCCAGGGGTCGCGGCCACCAGCGGGCAGCGCTACGTTCTTGTTCGGGGCGGCGAGGAGCTGGGTGTAGCTCCGGAGGATGGGCACCGCGGCGGCGACCTGGCGCGTCATGTCGGCGTGGACGTTGGTGTACTCGTGCAGGAACTTCTCATCTGCCCAGCCGGGGATTCTTCTGAGGCAAATTGTCATTTTCACAAGGGCATTGCTTTGGGCTTGCGCGTCCTGGGCCATTGTTGTGGGATGTTTGTCAGTACGTAGGTGTCTTGATGTTCAGGTTTCGAGGGCTGGGACTTGCTTCTCAAAGTGATTATTGGAGTTGACCTGGTCCTTTAGGTTGCAGTTCGCAGTCTCATATGCCCAGGTCAAAGCCCGTTCGCCCTGCCCGAGCGCCATCCGGGACCTCCGGGATACTGCGAAACGGTCCCGGACCGGTGGGGTGGTGGGGCCGAAAGGTTTCGGATCGCCGCCGCGGCAAGTGAGCCCGGACTTACTGCATGTCCGGGTCCGCTGACGATGTGCACCGCACCGGAAGGAACGGATCGAGAATAAGTGTCGATTCAGGTTGATTTACTCTTGTGCCGTCTGGAGGCTTTCCTACGCTCATTGATGACTGAGTACTTACTACTCTGCAGATAGGGAACCAACGTCAGCAAGAACCCGATTCAACCAGCACAGCATGCCAAGCCGCGAGTCCTCGGACTCTGATACGCACTTGTGTCTCTCCCCGCGAATAATAGCCCCCGAACTGTACCTATCTTACAGCCTACTCGCCCGGGGCCACGATCCTTCAGGCAAACGAGGACGACGCACCTTCCGCATCTTGAAGTCTCTAGTTGATCGCTAGCAGGTCCAGACAACCCTCAACCGGCACCCGGGCGAGGTCTTCGAGACATCGTACCAAAGGATTCAGCCACAACTCTTGTGTCCTTCCAGATCCGTGATGGCGGGGAAATTCTCAGGATGAGACTTGCAAGCTCTCCAGTGTTAGTTGCTCGATAAGGAATGATTGCTGATGTTCGGACTGGAGACTCCAAGGCTCGGACTTGCGTCTGGCGGATTACACCGCGCAGAGTCTTTTCCTCTTACAGGATGACTTGAGGACGACTAAAGAAAACGACTATAAAACCCGGCGTCAAGTCTCGATCACAACATCCGCAGCAGACATTCCATCATCCGCCAGTCTCAGATATACCACAAAGATCTCAACTCGATCAGACATATCAATCAAACCTCAGACAAAATGAAGACCTCCGCCATTCTCAGCGTCTTCGTCGCCGCCATCGCGAGCGTCAACGCCGCGGCCATCTCCGAGAACCAGAACCTCCCTAGGGCCTTCGTAAGTTCATCCCGACATCAAAGCCCTGCGTGTCCCGGTGAAGCAATAGGCAGTCCAGCTGATTTCTGCTCCTTCTTTCTAGATCGAGGCCCGCTGCCCTTGCATCGGCATCTGCTGCGCTGGCTGGTGGTGCGACGAGACCGGCACCGGCCCCTGCTGCAACGGCGTTCGCTGCTAGAGTTCAGCGCCGACTATCGAGACCGGGAAGCTCCGGGGCATGTCCACTCGGTCGTGGTAGGGCGGGTTGCCAAGGATGATACTGCACGCATATGGGGTTGGAGATCTAGCGGTCTTCCATCCGACGGAACATGGAATATGGGCGCGGGCAACCCATCGCCATGACGATGAACGAAAGTAAAAGAGCAGTCCAAATACACAACTACATGCTCAAACTCCCCATCGCAGAGGCTTCTGGTGACGAAAGACTGAAACCTATGATGGCCTTTGTGAAATCGCCCTTTCCTAGTGACGCAATCTGTGGCCGGCCAAATACTGTTCTTCCTAAACGACATTGCTGTCATCCCGGCCGCTGGTCTTTCAGTCCTTACTCCTCCGGTACCTTGTGACAAAAACAAAAAAAAAAAAGAACAGAGAGAGGAGAAGACCGAAAATCCGCTCTCCAGGTTCCGGCGCTGTTCCGAGTGCCAAACTAGCGTCGGCACCGTAGTAGGGAAGCTTTCACACGATGTAAACAGGCTTGCGGAGCGTCCGGACGCCTCCAGCCCCATGGTTCTCAAATGCTAAGTACCTTGATAAAGTTCGATTCTATGAGAGAATACTACAAAAGAAACCAAAAAATCTCATTAAACATTAATGAGGGCCATTTTATTGAGTTTGTTAGCTCTATCGGCACTCCGGACTCAGGGGCGGCTTTACCAGCTCCGCGGAACGCGTGGGGGAAGGGCTGATTACCTTCATGCGCTCTTGAGAACATCGCCGCCGTTAGGTATGAGCAGTTATATAGTGCCCAAAGCATTCATGAAATCTTGCCGTTTCTTCTGCATTCTTCGTCGATTTCGTGTTGCCCAATATGCGGTCTTCGTCATGGGTCCTTTCGCTCGTTACCTT
This sequence comes from Colletotrichum brevisporum, assembly GCA_030770045.1. Taxonomy (NCBI): domain Eukaryota; kingdom Fungi; phylum Ascomycota; class Sordariomycetes; order Glomerellales; family Glomerellaceae; genus Colletotrichum; species Colletotrichum brevisporum. The sequence goes on along the minus strand of JAUGSI010000001.1, from coordinate 6,674,382 downwards.
TGCCGCCCAAGCTGCCGCGGCTTCGGCAGATCGGGGAGGCAATGTCTTTGTCCTTGAATTTGGCGATGCTGTGAGATCTCCAGCCCAACACTTTGGTCCTTTGCTAGCCCTCGACCCAGCCGCCCACGGAGCCCTTCGCAGCCGTCGAGGAAGGGTTGCTCAAAGCAGGTCTCGCCTGCAACATATCTCCCCGGCACACCTTCGACACGGCGCTCTTCACCGGCGTCTCGATGCTCGCAGATTGCACCAGGAAAAACCCTCGCACATCTGTCCTTGACGCCATCAACAACATCGACTTCGTCAAGAAGGCCTGGCCCGCATCCCGGACCAAAAGCTCCACGCAGCCAAACCCTCAACCCGCAGACGTCCAACGCCGCCAGGCACAACCCCCTGCACCCGGCATCCTTTCCAAAAGACAGTCCCTCCCTAACGGAACCGGCCTCTTCGAGCTGTCCACCTTACCAACGCACCTCGACACCGGCATCCCCGCCCTCCACGCGCAGAACATAACAGGCGCCGGCGTCCGCATAGCCGTAATCGACTCGGGCTTCGACCTCGCCGCCCCGGGCCTCTCGCGGACGCGCATCGCGTACGACTACAACTACGCCGAGGCCGCCTCTAGCTTTTCGTCCAACGAGACATGCATGCCCTTCCTGCACGGGACGCACGTGCTGGGCATCATCGCGGCCGACAGCCCCGACCGGCGCTTCGGGATCGTGGGCGTGGCGCCGGGGGCGACGATGGAGCTCCACGGGCTGGAGGCGTGCGACGGGTCGGACTCGGGGGGTCTGGACGACTTGATGGCCGCGATCGTAGCTGCTAGCTCCAGGGGGGTTGACTTGATCATGGTCGGGTACCTGATCCCGCTGGCGTTCCAGGAGGGTAAGGTTTCCTCTTCCGCCGAAGTTGTGATGTGTCACGTCTGGGGCTGACATTTTGACAGAGCCGGTGGCCAGCCTGGTAAGCCGCGTCGTGGCCAACGGCACCGCCGTGACGGTCGGCTCCGGAAACTCCGGCCCGGGCCCGTTCACGGGCGGATCCCCCGCCAGCGGGCTCGGCGTCGCGGCCGTGGGCTCGTCCGACAACTCCGCCACGCCGTACTACACCTGGCGCCTGAACTACACCGCGTCGTCCGGGGAGGCGGGGTTCCTGCGCTTCACGCCGTCGTTTCCCTCCGACTTTCCCCCGCATGCTGATCGAAGAGGAGCACTGCTGGCTGGACCCGAGAAACACATCATCCCGCCTCGCGCTATCGCTCGGAGTCCCGTACGTCCTGCGCTACCAGCCCGCGCGCACCACCGTGGCCGACGGGATGCAGTGGGTCCCCGGCTTCGCAGAGTTCTCCCGTCAGTACGCCGGCATAGCCCGGCTCTCCAGCCCCGACGGCCTCTTCCTCACCTCCCTCCTCTCTCGGGGAGACGTCACAGTCTCCGTCCCGGGCCGTCTCTCCGACGACGCGCACGAGGAGGTGCTCTACCGCGCGAACGACCTCTCGGGCGGGCTGGTCTCGAGCTTCTCCTCCTGGGGCCCGACGCCCGAGGGCCGGAGCTACCCGTCCTTCGTGGCGCCGGGGGAGAACATCCTCAGCACGTTCTTAGCTAGGTACGGCGGCGTCGCGGTTGTTGGCGGGACGAGCATGGCGAATCCGTTCGCGGTGGGCGTGTACGCGCTGGTGAGGCAGAGACACCCGGAGTACACGCCGGCCGATCTGCTCTCGGTCGTGGCTTCGACCGCGAAACCTTTACAATTTGTTGATGCTAATAGGCGGAAGTTTGAATACCTTGCTCCTGTGTTCAGTCAGGGAGGTGGGCTGGTAGATGCCTACGCGGCGGTGAACACGGTCTCGCTGGTCAATGTTTCTAGTCTCGACTTCAACGACACGGCGCACCGGCCGCCGGTCTTGAGCTTCAGCTTGGAGAACACGGGTAGCGAGAGCATCAGCTACACCTTGGGCCATCTCGGTGCGGCATCGGGGTACATCCTCGGCGACAGCGACCCCTATGCTCTAGCCGGCGCCGACACGCATCCGATCTACGCCGACGTCGCCATCACGCCGAACACAATCACCCTCTCCCCCGGCAGCTCGTCCATCATCTCAGTCTCCATCACCTCCTCCCCCGTACTCCCAGACGCAGACCGCAGGGGAGTTTACTTCGGCGGCTACATCACCATCACCCCCTCCGGCCCAGAAACGATAAACCTCACCCTCCCCTACACAGGCTTCGCCACGCCCCTCGCCGCCATCCCCATGATCAACCCCACAGCCTCGCACCTCGTCGCCGTCGACCCCGCAACAAACATCGACACCCGCGTCGAGCCGGGCTCGGTCTTTACATGTCTCTACAACGCCAGCATCCCCTTGCCGGGATGGCCTGTCGACTGCGAACCCGGATGGGCCGGGTTCCGGAGGTTGTTCCTCACGCAGAGCCGGAACTACACGTACGACCTCGTCGACGCCGGCACGGGGGATGCGGTCCTGCCGTCGACGTTTGCGAGCTCGGAGGGGGAGTACTTCTCGCCGTCGACGTGGTGGGTGTGGAACGGGTCCGAGGAGGAGCGCAAGTTCATCCCGCCCGGGTCGTACTTCTGGCGGCTGAGAGCGCTAAGGCTGAACGGGGACGCGGGGAGGGAGGAGCACTGGGATACGTGGGAGTCGGGGAACTGGACGCTGGCTTACTCGCCGGACAGCATCGGGCTGCCGGACGGGACGGCTTAGAGATGGGGGATGGGCAACTGTCAGGGTTTCGGCCGTCTGGATAGTGTCGTTCCACGGGACTCTGCCAGCTTTCCATTTGTCACTCGGGCCTTCCCGGTCTTGCTCAAACACCTCAGTTTAGATCTTGTGCTAATTATTATTGCCAAACCTGTGAGGGTTCTGGCCATGCTCTATTCATCTATGCTCGAACGTGCCCGCGCGTATATGCTGTTGGGGTCAACTGCGAGCCTCCCCATGCTAGATGATGAATCAACGCTTGTGCTTTGTAAACATCGCTAATAATCGACAAAAGATTGCTCACTCATGGCTCTAGTCGGAATCCTCCGCCGCTTCGGGCTGCACCCTGTCTTCCGACAGCTTCGGATTCCTCAAGATGAAGGCGAAGCCGACCATGGGCACGCAGATGCACAAAGCAGCGGTGCACAGCAGGCGCTGCACATCGCTGTAACTCGAGATGATGGCATCCCTGATCGGTTCGCCGACTGGGTAGTTCTGGATGGTGGAAAAGGGGGAGTTGTATATGGCCTCGGCCAGCGTCGCGTTGGGCTGGAAGGCGAGGCTCTCCTTGAGGGAAGGGTAGAGCAGCTGGGTCCAGATGGCGCCGGACAAGCAGTTCCCGAGAGCGCTGCCGACGTTGAACAGGGCGAGATACAGGCTCGTGATGACGGCGACGTGCTCTCTGTCCGCTGACGCCTGGATGGAGGCCTGCGTGGGGTACGCGAACAGACCACCGGCGAGACCCATGATGACCTGGCCCGCGATGAGGCCAGACTGCGACGAGGGGGACGCGCCCCCGGGATACGCGATGAGAATCAGGAAAGAAGCCAGGAAGATGCAGGCGCCGGTGACGATGATGGCCTTGAGCCTGCGGATCTTGTAAATGACGAGACCGATCAGGACGCCGCTGAGAACGCCGAAAAAGGAAAAGAAGGACAGAATGCGGGTGGCAGTCTCGATGGAGAAGTCAAAGGCGACGACGAGCACGGTATAGAGGTAGTTACCCTGGGTCGACCAGGCGAAGTTCAGCAGACTCCGCACGGCGAGGGCCGACCAGACGCCGCGGTCCTTGAGGAGGCGGAAGGGAATCAGAGGGACCTGGGCCATGCGGCGCTCCCAAACAACGAAAGCCGGGATGCAGGCGAGGCCAAAGACCAGAGGCACGATGATGGACGGAGACTTCCAGTGGCTCGCGGTGCCGCCTGCCAGGGTCAAGGGCGCCAGCGTGAACGAGAAGGCGGAGACGAGGATGACGAGGCCGACGGCGTCCAGCTGGTGGAATAAATCGACTGTCCCCTCCTTCGAAGATGGTGAGCGACGCGGCTCGCGGGGCTTTTGGGCGAGCGAGTAGAGGCTCGAAAGAAGCGGCAGGGACGACAGGGGCAGGATTATGGCCCACATGCCAATACCCCAGCGCCATGTGGTGAGGCGAAGAACGGCGGCGGTGACATTTCCGCTGATCCAGGTGTTGAAGACGAAAGGAATGGCGGGGATGTAGCTAAAGAAGACGCGCGAGCGCATGGACGAGAAGTCGGCGACGAGGACCTCGAGCAACAAGACGAGGGAGGTATAGCCAAGCTGGTAGAGGATGGCGCCGACGCAAAAGACCTCGACCGAGGTGGCGCTGGCCTCGAGGGCGGTGCCGAGGACGTAGAGCACGATGGCGGCGGCGGTGGTCTCGAAGCGGCCGTAGATGTCGGCGATCTTGGCCGCGGTCGGCTGGGAAGCAACGGCGACGACGCTACGCAGGACGTTGATGGTCGAGTGCGCCGAGTGCAGGCGCAGGCTCGACGTGGCGTAGGGCTGGTAGGTCCCCCGCACCTGGGAGTCGAGGCCGTAAGCGTAGCCGACCAGGAAGATCCCGACAAACAGCCATGCCCGCTCTGCCGGGGTGACGTGCGATGCGGCGGCATCGGAGTCGGAGGCGGGGGAGGAGGGGGAGGAAGGTCGGAGATGGGCGGCGTTATGCTCGGACTCGAGGAGCGGCGAGGTCTCGGTGCCTGTGTCTGTCTCGGTGGCCGCCTCGCGGTCCGAGGGCGAGCGCTTTGCCCACAAAGCACTCATGTCTAAGACAGTGTGTCGAACGGGCGCATTCGGTCGGTCGCGGGTTCGATCGAGGGTTCGGTTATTTCGCTTTGGTCGTTTTCGTGGACGACGACGGAGGGGGAGGTATGGCTTTCGAGATCAGCCGTGATGGTGTTTTGGTGTTTTTTGACCGAGGCAGAGTATTTCGGACATTGGGAAGGAGCAGTACAAGGAAGAAAAAAATGAGTCGACGCAGCTGCCTATTATGTCTGTCTACCAAGGAAAGTGCCTATTCAGGGGTTCTGATCAGCAGGGGTTTTTTTGCAGGCAGGAAGGAAGGCAAGGCAAACAGGCAGGAAGGGTAAGAGCGGCACAGGCGGCCTGAAGGTCAAATCAGGGCAGGCGCGTAGCTGCAACAGCAGCAACAGCAAGCACCTAGGAAGCAGGCAGTACAGTTGCACAACAGGCAAGGCAGGTGCAGGCTGGGCTGCATGGAGCGCAGCAGGCCGCAGGCTTACGGGCCTACTTTAGTATACCTACCTAGGTAGTTGGGTAGGCTCAGGAGGTACATGCTGGAGTACCTAGGTAAGGCGGGTAAGAAAGTACCCGACCCAAGGAAGGCGCGCCCAAGGCATCATCAGATCAGGGGACCTCAGCTGCTGCACCTTCTCTCTCACATCATCCGCTGTCAGCAGGTGCAAGTCGCACGAATCGGCCGATCAGATTAGATCATCTGATAAGATGGCTCCGCTTTTCCGACGCCAGTTGCGCAACGGGCTTCAGGGATAGGCCGCCTTAACCGCCGTTAATGCCCTAGGGAGGTACCTACCTGCAGCCCAGGTACAGGCACGTTACAGCGTGTCGTGGCGCTATACGAACGGTTCAGCCCGTTAATGCCTCCGGTTCCGGTAGGTACCTATGGAGGTAGGTACTTGAAGATTGCCCCGGTCCTTCTGAGGCATTCTTCTGTCGCAGGAATCTTGGTCTTCTTTTCTTCCCTCCTTTCTCCTCCTCCTCTTCAAACCCTCGACATGATTCACGACTCACTCCAGGCGGGTCGACAACGGCGGTCAACATTACGAGACCCGCCCAAGGACCATCTCGGCTCCGGACGGCCACCTCGGAATCGCGGCTGAAGAGCCTGTTTGGGCGCAACACGAGGCGAAACTCTCCAGGGCCTCTCCAGGGTCTTCAGGATCCCTCCAGGATGGCTGAAAATTCAACCCGGCCTCGGCAAGCTTGCGATTGAGCGTTGAGTGGCGAGCCTTCTCCACGATGCGACAACGCATTGCGAGGCGCAGAACGATTGAAGACTGACGTGTACTCCAACTCGGTCGGATTCATCGTCTTTTGGAACCCCCGTCCTTGCACCGAAGCATGCACCACGGGAAGGAGAACAAGCATTAGGGGTCGACGGATGGCACCGAGAAGAAAGGAGTCTCCCCAACGGAGCGACTCGCCAGCCGATTGGCTCCGTATCGCCAGCTAACCGTTATTTGCTCTTCGTTCACTCCACCGCCCGTGAGCAATTAAAACGAAATCATCCCCTGTGCTGTTCAGCAACATGTAATCTCGTCGTCGCCGTCGCGCACTGCACAATTCCTGCATCGATCAAGACTTGCAGATTGTTCCGTGTACAGCGCCGTCGAAATGTCGTCGCCAAAGGTCCCCGTCTACCGCATCGACCTGGCCCTGCCGCCAGAGCAACGCTACCTCCAGATCGCCAGGGACTTCGCGGACCAGCTGAAGGCCATCGCGCCTCTTTTCGACCTTGTCCTTGCGCAGATCCTGGTCTACCGGCCGATCATCTACCTGACCAAGTTCGTCGTTCGCCTCTGTCTGCGCAGCGTCTGCGACCCCGAAGAGACGCGCGAGATCCGCTCCATAGCTGCCGCGGCCGGTGTCGACCTGCACCTCATCGTCGCCCTCAACACACTGCTCGACTGCCTGCTAGGATGCACGTCCGGCGCCATTCCCGTCCGGGCCGATGACTCGCCAGACGCGCCGGCGCGGCTGATGCACTTTCGCACCCTCGACTGGGGCATGCCGGAGCTCACCGATCTGCTCGTCCAGCTCGACTTTGTCGACTCTGAGTCGGCCGAGCCCGACAAGGTCCTGGCCCGGTCCATCACCTATGCCGGCTTTGTCGGCACTCTGACTGGTGTGAGGTGGGTGGCTTCTCAATTCCTATTGAGCTCTTAATGAACCTCCAGCTGACCCTGACTCCGCAGGCCTGGCTTGTCTCTTTCCCTCAACCACAGACCGTTGATGAACGCAAGGACTACGACGTCCATCTTGCACCAAGTGCTCGTTGTGCTCGGCCAGAGGCGTTCGATCGCCTCCAACCTGCGCCAGGTCCTTCTGGCCCCGAAACTGCCCGTCGCCTCCCCCGAAAGGGACCCGAGCGACGATGCACTCGTTTCTTTCGCGAGATCATTCTCCCTGAGGCCATCCCCCACTTGCTACCTCATTTTCAGCACGCCCACCGAAGCAGTTGTTATTCAGAAGGACCATATTGGAGGAAACATCAACAGGAGCTACGACTTCATTACCCAGGCAAACCACGACACGGATCACACGTCGTGCTGCGGAGCGGCAGAGTTTCACCATCGTGCGCTTGCGCTGGGTGATGCTTCCCTCATCCCGCCCGAGCAGGCCTGGCTGGGGCTGTCCGCCGAGCGGCAGGACTTTGTTCACGACCACTGGAGGGCGTACTGCAAAAGAGGCGAGGACCACGAGCCGAACGTAGTCAATGGGGTTAGTGACTCGCCATCGTCTGCAGGCTCGTGTATTGCTACGGCTTTCGCAAGGAGGACCAGACAGGAGAAGACTACCGGAGTCACCCGGGAGATGCTGCAGAAATGGATCACCACCGAGCCCGTCTTTAACGAACTTACGCACTTTGCCACCATCATGGACCCGTTCTCTGGGGACGTGGTCTGTATCGAAAAGAAAGTAATTTGATACCCAGTAACGGAGAGAAGAAAGGAGAATCGAACAAGAAGAATCAGCAAGACTTTTCGCGCTCCACGTGAGATCCCTAGGCGCATGCAGCCCGCCCCTCCGCTTGCTGGCGAATTAGAAAAGGCGCTGCTATGCGCAAGGCCCTGCCTGCGGTAGTCTCGCACATTTCCTCCCGTCCTCCAGTTTCAACCCACTTCGAGAACATGCCTTCATGACACTGGCTCGGAGAGATGGATCTCGCAGCCAACGCCAAGCTATGCGATCGCTGTCGCAACATTGATCTGAGCTTGGTTTTCGCCGACACGGAAGACCTTCTCGGAAAGATCCATCTCGACAGCTACGACAGGCCAGAGCATGTGCGCCTCTTCGGCAACCCCCTCTTGGCAATAGGCGCATGCTCCCAGGGCGTTACTCAATGGGATGATGAGCTGCACCGGAGTGTACCCGTCGAGCCCGAGGCGGCCTTTCTACGCATGCGCAACACTCTCCACCGATATGGTCACATCGTCACGGAATGGGGCCCTGACGAATTCCCCCTGGATAGCTGCGAAGCTTGTCGCCTATTCTACGACTCCCGCCACCAAGAAGATCCCCATCAGCAGCCCAGCCGCTGGCAACTACGAGTGATCCCGTCACCGGAGTTCCCCCTACCGTGTCGTCGCCTCGTGCTCACCAACGAGACCTGGCCCTTGTCGGAGAACCTGTACTCCATCATCGTCTATCTGACTCCCCCAGAAAGGCTAAGAGGGCTGGACCGTGTGCGCATATTTACGGGGAATCAGGACCTCCTCTGCGAGAAGACCCATTTGATCGAGCACGATCCCTCGAAACCGATACTCATTCCGAGCTCTTGGAGCCGGGATATGGTGAGGGGGTGGCTGGAAGACTGTCGCGACCATGGTCCCGCCTGCAATGAGCAACAAACCTTCAGAGGCTTTCGCCTGCTAGACTGCGACACGATGCGCGTGATATGGTTCGAGAGCAGCGAGCACCTGAGATGGGTCGCCCTCAGCTACGTCTGGTCCATCGCCAAGGATACGCACAAAACCCCGAACCCGACGTCCTCCGGCTCCGATCCAGTCGGCATCCCGTTGCCAGACATGCTGCCGGCGATCATCCTCGATGCCATATCAGTGACCCAGGCCCTGGGCTTCCGCTACCTGTGGATCGACAAGTACTGCATCGACCAGACCAGCCCCCAAGACAAGATGGACCAGATCGCCAAGATGGCCGCCATCTACTCGGGCGCGGACCTGACCATCATCGCGGCGAGCGAGCACAACGGCCTCCCCGGCGTCGGAGAGACTCCGCGGAAGCTGGAAGGCGCCGTGACCATCGGCGACTGCACCATCTTCAGGAAGGCCACGGACTGGCGCAGGGAGATCGTCTCGTCGATCTGGAACACCCGCGGCTGGACGTACCAAGAGGGCGCGCTGTCGCGGCGCAGGCTGTACTTCGCCGACACGCAGGTGATGCTGGAGTGCAAGGCGGGCTTCCGCTGCGAGACGGGCACGGGCGAGGTCAACCCCAACGTCGTCGAGTCGACGCCGTCCCTGGCGCCCGGGGAGACGCTCAGGACCGCCGGCGTCAGGGCCTTCGCCGACCACGTCACGAGCTACTCGACGCGCTCGCTGACGTTCGAGTCGGACACGCTCCACGCCATCGACGGCGTGCTGCAGGGCTTCCGCGCGGAGCGCCTGGGTGGGGTGCACTCGCTCTGGGGGATGCCGAGCCTCGCGCCCGGCGACGGTAGGCTCCTCGACGCCGAGGAGAGCCGCGTCATTTTGGGACGGCTGTGCTGGTACCGCCCGTACGTCTGCACGGGGACCGAGCCGGAGTGCACGCGCAGGAAGGAGGCGTTCCCGTCGTGGTCGTGGGCCGGCTGGGCGTCTGGATTCACGACGTGGCATAGGTGGGAGGTCCGCGACGGCGGGAAGGTCTTGCAGTACTTTGAGCGCGCCGAGGACATCCCTGATCTTCCGCATCCCGTGCCGGGGGATATCGCCAAGCTCCCAACCCTGAGGATTTGTGTCACACTCATCCCAGCCGACCTGTTCGACTTTGGGAAGCCCTTCACCTCCGTGGACGAGATCGCCACGCTGGGATACTATCGCGTCACGTACAGGCCGCCGTTCGGGATCGCCGTGGACGAGTTCCCCGCGAAGGGGGCAGCCGGGACGCTCCGCTTCGCGCTGGTTGCGGAGCTGCTGCTCACGCCCGAGGAGCAGGCGCAAGAGTTTGCGACGGAGAGCTTTGCTGTCCTCGTGTTTGAGACGGTCGGCTTTGGGAGGTTTGCGAGGAGGGTGGGGTTGCTGGAGTGTAGTTACTGTCCTGGCCGCGGACATGCCGATGGGGAGTTTGGGGGCGTAAGAGGGTGGGAGAGGGTGCGGCAGCTGGAGCCGGAGGAGCTGCTTTTGATATGAGGTCTTGTTTCTTGACAACTGTGGTGCTATCGTCTCTGGGCGTACGAATATTCGGAGGCTCTGGAATCGTTATGATTCTGGGTGTCATGAGGGCTATGGCGCCGAATGTACATTTCGTACGTTGTCGACGGCTTGTCACGTAACACGTACTCAGGTATGTGGTCGTTTGCCACCCATCACAAGCACGGAGAATCCAACCTTGTGAAGACTTCATGATTTGACCACATTCTCGTCTCCGCCGGGGGCTTCTTCGCATAGCTTACTTTCTACTAGTTGAATCTCACCCGCATCGTATGTATCAATTACTGCTCAAGCTTACAGCATTGGGACGGCTCCAAGGACCCATGTTGAGCACAGTACAGGTATATGGACGAGAAAGCAAGACAGGTTTCTGCAAAGAGCGTCGACTTCCGCATCAGTTGGATTGAATGGATAAATCAGTGTCTTGACTAGGCTCTTGGTATGCCACCAATTCACGATGTTTGGGAACTGTCGATTCCCCGGGAAGCCAAGGCTGAGGCTGAGGCGGTCTAGGACGTCGTAAGACATGTGCATTCGGCTCCTTGCTCATGCTCCCCCATGGGTCTGGCCCTCGTGTGCCCAAGACCTTCTGGGTCACTTGGGTTACACAAGGTTGTGTGCCCTTTTGAGACATCGACGCATTGGGCAAGGTCGTCACGAGACTGCCGAGACTTTGTAGATATACTAGTAGCATTTCTCTATTTGTTGCCAGTGTGATGATCTTGTTGTCTCCCTCACAGCCTTCCCCGACGAAAACATGGGTCACATTTGCCAGCCACAAGATCGTACTTGTCTCGGTGGCCTTGTAGCCCTGACTTACCGGGTACTTGGGACAACAAGGAGATCACGGGCCTTACGACGTGACAGAATGAACCTATCTCCTGTACCACAAACCCATCCACGACAATTTCTGCTCCAAGGAGGGAGCATTCCAGACGTTGCGGCTGCGTACGGTACGCAAGATGTTCTCGATCTTCACATTCACAGGCTTGTGTCGAGATATAGCATCGCTACCGCAAGCAGAAGTGGCAGCCACAGTGACATTCGGCGTGAGCGCGAGACGGCCCCGTCTCGGCCCTTTTGCTCACAATGACGGAGCACTGGTTGAGTTCGATTAGTCTCTTCAGCCAAGCTTGGAGGGGTGGAGAGTTGCCCATTCCACATTGCTACTAAGATTAGGCTTCGTGCGTCACTGTTTTCGCTGTTCCTTTTTAAACATTACCAAACTCTAAATAACGCAACGCGTCTTACAGAGATCATCGTCGCCTTCACCTCCTCAGCCCCCTCGACGGGGGGCCCAGACACAAAATCAAACCAACACAAGCCAGGTGCAAAAGCGAGTTACCCTAGACAAAACACCGTTCTAGCCGTCCTTCGGACTGATCCCACCAGTCTCGCCAGGCGTCGAGCCGAGACCGACCAGCGGCGGCGAACCCAGCCTCTGCTGCATGCCAGGAGTGGTAGACTCGGCACATAGCTCCGCGGGCTCCTGCTTCTCGACGAACGGCCCCGGCAGCTCGGAGTATGTCCTCGGGGCATCCAGCTCCGGACAGCTCTCCCTGATCGGCATCTCGTGTATCCCCGCCCCGCCGGACTCGTGCGGCGTGACCGGGCTCCCGTCCAGCTCCGGCTTGCCCGCGAACGCCGTGTCGTCGGATTCGCTCGTCGTCTTGCTCAGCTGCTGCCGCCACCGGCGCCGCCATAGGTGGTACGCGGCCACTAGGACGAGGGATAGCCCCGCGAGAGCCCCGACCACGATGCCCGCGACCGCACCGCCGGACAGACGGTTCGTCTCGGTGCCCGGGGCCGTCGTCTGCGTCGGAAGGGAACTCGCCTCCCCAACCCCGCCCGTCGACGACAACGAACTCGTCGGCAGTGCGCTCGTCGACCCAGGCCCCGCCGCCGTCGTCGACGCCTGAGCCCGCTGCAGGCTCCCCGCCAGCCCCGAGACCGTGAACGGGTTCGAGAACGCGCCGAGCTGGGCGCGGATGGTGTACCCGGCGTCCTTGGCCAGGCAGCTACGTCACGCCGTCGCGGAACCACGCGGGGACCTGGCTCCAGGCCTGCGACGCGCAGAGCGCCTGCTCGTCGAAGCACATGAGGTCCTGGGCGTAGTAGGCGCACTCGCAAGGGGCCGGGCCAGGCGGTCAGCGAGCCGTACGACTTTGTGCACTCGGTGCGGAGCGAGTCGACACGGCTGGCGCAGTACTGGATCGTGCCCTGGACGGCGGCGCAGTCGCCTGTGTAGGTCTCTGCCATTGATTCTTTCTGCTTCTTGTTTCTCTGGGGGGGGATGGTCGGAGGGAGCCCCCTTTTCGTTTTTGGATTCTTAATCTCTGTCGAGGGGCTCAATTCGAGAGGTGTGATGTGTGGTCGACTGAATACACAGATGTCGTAACAATGCCGGGGGAAGGAGAGGAAAATGAGACAATATAGGCACCATTTGGCGATCCAACTATAACCAGGCTGGATAGGCACGAGGGGAGTTATGTACCTATGATCGAAAAGGCATCGGAACAGGCTGAGCTTGCGCCTTGCTGCAGACAAGAACAGTTCTGGTGAGACAAGCGTAGCCACCATGGCGTCTTCAATCCTGTTCAAAGAAGATCTCCATCGTCGGCCACCAGGCGTCGTCTGGGCCGGTCGAATGAGGGCTTCCAGACCGAGCAGACCGGTCTCGGTGTACAATGGACTGTCCATACCCGCCCCTGACGAAACCGGTATGGCCTTCAGCTCCTTCTTCCTTGCCATCTTCCAGTCTCTTTACAAACTTCTTCTCATCTTCGGTCTGTTCAATCCATCTTACCAATTTTCCGTCTCTCTCCGTAACTCATCCTCCACCTTGGGTCCATCGCTCCCACCGCCGCGACTCTCTCCAGCCACGTCGTCATGAATGTCTACCTTCCTATCCCTCAAACCCGGGAGCACCGAGACCTGCATTTCTGGTGTCCCTCCAAGTACAGCTAGTAGGCAACATGTACGCGATATCACCAGCCACAGAGTTGGATGAACCAAGAGTTGCGGTTGAACCGTCGCTGTGTTGCCGAACCCGCATGTCGAACTATAGCATGCCAACCAAACAGGTTCGTCTCGACCCACACCAGCTATGTGCAACACACCCAAATAAGATAAGCAAAATGTTGGTGCAACAGTCGAAGGACAAGAACATTGAAAGAATAGAAGGCAACGCCTATGCTACCGGTTCCCGGCCTGTCACCTTGGGCATTCCCAAGACATCCTGGACCTCCCCTGGCACCACGAACTCTCTCTCGCATGGGACGAGGCCCAAGTCCACCAGCTCCTCCTCGCCGACATCAGAACGCTCATCAAGGATCTTCTTCAACGCCCTCGCGCGGTCGGTGACGTCCTCGATCCCGACGATTCCATTCCGGGCCCAGTCCTCGCAGAGCCCCGCCGGGATGCCGATCTGGATGCTGCGGTACGGCAGCCTCTCCAGCCGCACGCTCCGCTCCGGGTCCCACTGCACCCGCACCTCCGCGCCGTCCCTCCTGACGTCACCGCGCGAGAGGGCGCCCTTGCGGAGCAGGCCGACGAAGCTTTCGCGGGTCATCTTTAGCGCGAGGATGCGCTCCTGGCCGGGGTCCTTGTGCGAGTATCCGCTGCGGTAGAGCATCCACGCCCAGCTGGGCTTGATCCACGTCGTCCGGGTGAGCTTGAAATCCGGCGAGGCGGTCAGCGTCTGGGACTCGACGGCGGCTGCTGCGATGGTCGCGTTGTAGGCTTGGTAGACTGTGATTGTGTCGTCGTCGTAGGCGGCTCTGATTTGGCGGTGTGGGACGCCCGGGACGTTGTTCCCCTTGCCGTCGGAGTTTGAATTGCTTGACGCCATTCAGCTGGAAGACACTGTGGAGATTTCCACGTGCTTAAGACACTATAAGCTCCTGGTGTTGGGGGTTCGACAGTTTGTATTCCACGTCGAGCAGGCAGTGCTTTGTCGACAGTCACGACGCGGTTGGACGCCCTTCAGCCCCAGCGCCGCACCGGCCTAGCGAGTCACGTCGATGATAGAGCACAGCACGTCTTGAGCCCGGTGAAGGTAACTAGGGGGTATCTCATTACTATGTCTTCTGCTCTCATTTCTGTTTTTTTTTTTCGTTCTCCTTTTCCGATATTCATCTGTAAGACTCCATGCTCTGCCGAACCCTCTCCCCGACAGTCTCGCTGGAGGGCATCGACGTCAAGGCGCGTTCGGGATACGTAGGATACCCCTTCTCCTGCCCGGGCGACTCGACCTCGACGAAGATGCGGGTAACCGTCTCCATCTGGATCCCCTTAATCGCCGCACCGTCCAGTCCCCGAAGCGACGCCTGGCTCTCGCTGCGGCAGTGGCTGTCCTCCGAAGACCCGCGCCGGCGGTGGCACCGCGACGCCTTGCGGAAGACGCTGGGCTTCCTCTCGTGGCTCTTCTTCTGCTGCTGCCGCCCCCCGCCGCCCGCCGTGATCCAGACCCTGTGCCCGAACTGCTGCCCGAGCGGCGTGAGGTTGAACGTCTCGATGCCGATGCTCTGCTCGTCGACCGAGGCGTCGAACAGGATCGCGCGGCGCGTCGTCGAGAAGACGAGCACGTCGAGCCAGCCGTTGGACGTGATCATGGCGCCCGCGAAGCAGAGGTACTCGGGCGTCAGCCGCACGCCGGCGCTGCTGAGCATGCGGCCCACGGCGAGCGGCGCCGTGCAGACGACGAAGATGAGCGGGTAGAGCAGGAAGAGCAGCCGCTTGCGGACCTCGGTCCTGCTCTGCTCCTCGGGCGAGGGCGTCGGCGTCGGCGGGGTGCCTGACATGCTCGTGGGGCTGAGGACGCTGCTGTTGGAGCCCTCGTCGTCGACGGACTTGGCCAGGGTCCGGGGCTCCTTCCTGCCGGTCTTATCGGCGCGGTAGAAGTGGACGAAGGTGAGGACGTAGGCGACGGTGCCGACGACGATCAGGATGAGCATCCAGATGTAGTGGAGGTAGACGCGCATGGCCTCGTACTCGAAGTTGATCCAGCACTGCGGGGGATGGTTAAAGCCTGGCTTTTGAAAATGGGTTCGAAACGTTGGACTTACCCATGAGACATCGCGGACGTAAAAGCCACCATACTCCGCACCATTATTCGAGATGATAACCCCAAGAACAGACATCAAGAGAACAAAGAACCACAAAGAGAAAATGCTGCCATAGAACACCAGGCAGGAGAACGTGTAGCCCCTGACAAGGGTGATGTAGGTGTGAACAGCAATGGTAGCGATAAAGGTCGCGGACGCCAGGTCGCCGGTCGAGATGAGCCAGCCCTGGGCGAAGCACGCCGGTGACTCGTCCGTGATCCGGTCCTCGGCGAGCCAGACCACGTTGAGGAAGAAGGCGCAGGCCTGCAGGACGTCGGCGAGCAGGACGTTGAGCACGAGGACGAGGGCCTGGTTCGGGGCCCGGCGGCGACGGCGGCAGCGCTCCCGCGCCCCCTCGGAGCCGTGGCCGGCGCCGAAGTACTGCTCGCCGAGCTCGCGGGGTAGGCCGGCTACCGTGCCGGGGGAGGGGCCGGCCGTCCTCTCCGGGTCCTGTGGGCGCAGCCTGGAGTACCATACCGCCAGCCTGCCGAAGAGGTAGACGAGGATGGTGAAGGATGCCACGAGCGAGAGGCTGGCGAGGACGGTGACGGCCCCGAGACCGTGGCGGAGGACGCTCGGGAGCGGGGAAAGAGTGTGGTCGCGGCTGTACATGGTGAGAAGACAGCCGGGTGGTCTGGGGTCGATGATGTAGAGAGAGAGGCTGAGAGAAAACGAGAGACTGAGAGTATTAGATTATCGTGAGATTTGCGTCGTCCCCGCCGACTCGTTCTCTGCCCATGAACCGTGCGTGTGCTGATATTCCTCCCCGCGAAGCAAAATCAAAAGGAAAGTCGACTGATCGTGGAGCATCACAAGAATCGCTCTTGGCCGTCTCGCAGGCCGCAGGCCTTCCCTTAAACAAGTACTTATTAGCCGCGGGCGGCAAAAACTCTGAAGCGATTTCCGCGGGGCGTGACATTGGGCAGTCGTCGCCCTTGCTCGCAGGGACAACCCAACGGGCGCAACATAGATTACGGCGAGACGTCGTGCGGCGCGCCGGGACTCCCATGCCAATCATGACCTGTCAAAGGGCCATAAGGTTCGTTTGACGGATTATCCCATGATGTTAGCGTCCGTTGCTAAGCCTCTCTCTGGCCGGTGGGCGGGCAGCATTGGTAGGGGAGTCTGAAGGTCTGAAGGGGATGGCGTTGAACTCAAAATCGGCTCAGTTGCGAGGGCATTGCCAAGACAGCGGACCCTGCCAAGGAATGAGAGAGAGCAGAACATTGCTCTTACAACTCCCAGTCGGGCCAGGGATTCGGATCGTTCAGCGAGCGGAGGACTAGCCCGATATGTCTAATAAACTCCGTCGAAGGGCCCCCAAACTGGGACTCGGCATTGTGCCTTTTGAACAGCGAATCCCAGACTCTGGTTCCGGCGGGGCCTTCCTACACTAGGGGAAAGGGCGAGGGGGGAAGCGAGGGAGAGTTGAAGTTGTAATGGAGTTGGGTTGTCCATTTGGCCCTGACTCTCGTGCGTTTCCCAATGTAACGGCTCGGCTGGCGAGAGTTTCCCTTGTGAGTTGAAACAGCAAAGGGAATAAGGAATAAGAGGGGGCTGACAACCAACCGTTCCAATGCGGCGGGACAGCACAAGTTGCACAACCAGGCAAAGTCCAGAAACAAGGACGACGACGAGCCTGAGAGACCACGCGACCGAATAGAGTTTGATGAGTGGGGTTTCGACCGTTTGCACAAACTCTAAGCTTAGGAGCCCCTGGATGACGAACAGCGAGATTCACGCCGTTTGGTAGGATTGAGCCGACCTTTCGAAACACTAAACACCAGAGCCCTAAGGAGCATTCTGTGTCCCATTAGTAATTTCCTTTACAAAGGAACTTAGTGTTGTTAATTAGTGTTTATTGATACGGGATCCCTGTGGTTATTACCCCCCTACCCCCTCTTCTACCCTCCTGTCCCCCCCTTTCTTTTTTTTAGTACTCCTTTATTTCCTTTTTAAATACCTTTTTAACCTTATTAAAGTAGTTATAATATCTTTTAATCTACTTTACCATTACTTTGTCCTTTAGGTAAATATATTCCTTTTAAAACTACTAATTAATTTTTTTAAACTACTTAGTAAGCTTCTATAGGGTAGTAGTATTATTACTACTACCCCTTAGTCTATTATAGTAGTAGAGGAGTAGTAAAAAGGTTATTATTTAGTATAGGAGTATATAATAGACTATAGGCTTTTTAGTTTCTAGGTTTTAGTAATACTATTTTAGCTTTAGCTAGTTAATATACTAGTTAATAATAGTAATATTTTTATTAATTATTCTAGTTAACTAGTAGTTTATAGTATATATAGCTATTATATTAATATACTTAGTATAGTTAGGTATTATAGCTAACCTTTTGATAGTAAGGTTTGTGTTAATAGAAGCTAAGGTCTAATACTAATGATAGTACTACTATTTACTAAAGGGATCCTAGGGGTTTAAGGTACTTAAGTGATTAGTCTAGGTGTTTAATAAGAGGGTTGTAGTGGTTACTACTAGAGGGCTGAAAGTATCTAAAGATTAATACAAGGTTAATAATTAAAGAACTATAAAGGGTAAGATTTAAAGTACTTAAGTCCCTGCTATATATATATATATTTCTTTAAATTATTTTTTTAGTTTTTTAATTTATAGTACTAGATTAAAATAGTATTTTTATAATCCCGGGTATTAGATTAGTTAGAATTAGTAGTAAGCTTAACTAATTTAACCTTAGTATATAGTTTTTTTATTCTGTATTAAGTATTATACTAATATAAGTTATTGTTGCTTATTTAACTACTGAGCCCCCTATAGGGTTACTATTAAAGGTCTATTAACTAATGGGTTGTAATATTAGCTTTTTTTTAAAAGGTCTTATTTTTAAAACTTAGTTATAAGTAGGTTGTACTTTTTACTTTAGAGTTATACTAATTTCTATTTTATTAATATTAATACTAATACTATATTAAAGTGTATTTTAAAGTAAAAACCTAATTTAGAGAATTATAAGGCTTAAGAGTAATACACTCTTACCTTAGTAATTAAATCTAAGGGTATTAATATTATACTTTGTTTTTTATACTTTAAGTTAAATAAAGTTTATAAAATAAGTAAAAATTTAAGTTGTTATAGTGAGTATATATATACTAGTGTAATGTGTTGTGATAGAAATAATGTGGTAAATACTTGTAGGTGTTTGTTTTACTGTAGAGGATTCTTTACTAACTAGTATAGTATTTTATTATTTATTAGAGTAGTAAAAGGTTAAATAAGTTAAGTAGGAGGTAAAAGAGGCTCTTAAGGTACTATAGACACAGCTTACTACTACTCTAGGTTACTTTTTTTGTTTTTGTTATTAAAAGTATTTTTTAAAGAATTATAAGTTAGAGTTAATTTATTAAGGAATATAATCCCTTAATAAACTAAAAGTAAAGGATTATTATTTTACTACTTTAGAGTCTTAAGTGATATTAGATTTTACTAATATTAAATTACGTAGCTTAGAGCCACTAGTACACTACAATATATAGGTAGATTTCAGCGTTTAAAGTAGCTAATAGCCGCTCTGGAGTAACGTTTTACCGGCTCTAAAGGCTATAGTTGCGTTTAGGGGGTTTAAAGGCCTACAGCGCCATTAAAGTAAAAAACGCATTAATAGCCCTTAAGGTATAGCTTTATATATATATAAATATATATAAAATTTAATAATTAAAAGTCTTATTTTACTACCCCCTTTACTATATATAATTAATTATTTTTAAACTACTCTATTAAACATAAAAATTACTATAAACGTTCTTTTAACCCTTTAAAAAACTATCCTTAATAGCCTAGCTACTTAGTACCTATAGCTTTATAACTTTTAAGTACTTATAAATACCCTTAATATATAAAAAGCTTTTAACCTACCCTCTATAAATTTAAAACCCCTTATTAATAATACCCTACTCTAAAAACTATACTTTAGTAACTACTTAAAGTTTATTACTTACTATAGTTTTAAACTAAAAGCCCTTTACTTTTAAACTATAAAATTTAAAGTAAAGGAGTTTACTATAAAACCTTTTTTTTAAGTACTTTTAGAAAAGAACCTCCTACTCCTATTTAAAGTAGTAGACTACTACTGTACTAAAACAATAACTAACCTCTCTAAAAAGGCCCTTAAGTACTATATTAACTCTTTATCCCTATACTATACTATAAAAGTAACGTATTAAAAATAAAAAAAAGCTAAGAATACTATTATTCTTTAAATATAAAGTACTATTATTAAAAAACTTAAAATTTAATACTACCTAAGGACTTTAAAGCTAGTAATTTAAATTTAAAACCTTTATAAATACTTTAAACCTATAAAAAGTATACACTACTAGTATACTAACTAATTATATATTAACTATTTTACTATATATTATAATAAGTAGTTTATAATAAAAGCTACTATAGTAGAATAGTTTATAATATAGGTTAATAATATATATAAAGGCTATATTATTAAACTTAAAGTAGTTTATAAAAAAGACCTATAGATTTATAAGTTACTTTACTCCCTTAACTATTTACTATTTTAATTTTAAACTAAAAGTTATTATATAATAATAGGTAATAGTTAGGATAATTATAGTTTTAATAAAGCTATTACTAAAATAACTACTATAATTAAATAAATACTAGAGTTTATAGGATATAGAAGAAGTATATAAAGCACTTTTACTATTAATAAAGTAGCTCCCTATAGCCCTCTTAAGTACTTTAGTAGCTATAAATATAATAATACTAACTTAAAAAGATTATAAAACAAAGTTTTATTAGTATTTCCTACTCCCTTTACTCTATTAGCCCCTTTTTACTTAGTATACTCTATATACCACTACTTTAAAAATTACTTTTATACTTTTCTAAAGCGCGCGTATAACGAGTAAAAGCTACTTAACTACTACTATAAAAAAACTAAAAATAACTTTATAAATAATAAATAACTAATTTAGTATATTAAAAAGATTTAAAGTTAGTAACTATATAGTTACTATATAGAGAGTATTAAGTATTTACCCACAGCGTTTTAAACTACTTAATATAAGGGCCTATTACTATATCCCCTTAGGGACTCCTACTTCTTTAACTCTAGTATATTTATTTATATTTTTAAAAATAAATAATAGTTTAGTAACCTTTAAGTAGCTAGTATAAGTAATTACTTATAAACTAACTTTAAACCTTTAGTAATTAAAGGATATAAAAATATAAGTATATATATTATATTAATTAATAATAAATAGTTTAACTTATACTTATATAATATTATATTATATATATCTATAAGAACTAACCTTATTTTTTATAACTAGCTCAATAAGTATAAGTACTAGTAGGATAAGCGCCCTAAGTAGCACTCTATACTATATAAATTTAATTACTCCCCTTTTAGCCTTATTAAGACTATATATAGTTAAAAAGTATTAAAGTATAATAAGCTTTTTAATAAAGTACTTATATATAAAGACTCTATATAAACTATTTAGTATATATATACTTTATACTATTAAATAAAGTACTTTTAATAAAAACAAAAATCTTTCAAAGGCTTTAAGGAAATATAGTACTAGCAGCTTAACTACCCCAGCCTTAAACTACTCTAGCACCTCTCCTTATTAACCTATAGTATTTAAATCTCTATTACCCCTAGAATAGTACTTAGTAATACTCTTTTAAGCTATAATACCTATAGTATTAATAAAGTAAAGTAAATTATTAACTATAAACTATAAAAGAGTAACGCGTATACCTACCCTAGTAAGTGTATTACGTTTAACTTCTACCCCTATACTAAAAACTATAGTAGGTTTATATTTATATTAGTATTTACTAACTACGTCTTATAGTACTTATAAAACTACTACCTATATAACTACAACACAAAAACACTTATTAAGGTTTTTAAAAAGTTTATTTTACTTTTAAAGGTCTAATATAATATTAAAATACTTACTTTTAAATATAATAGTAAAATTAAAAAGTACTACTGCCTTATAAATAACCTCTAGAAGTATAATAAATATATTAAACTATCTACTCTATATATACAAAATTAAAACAGTAGCACTAAGTATATTAGTACTATAATTAAAATAAAGGTTTAAATAATATATAAAAGTAGTAAGCTACTCTACAAAGTATAGCTTAATATTTATAGAATAGTAACCTATCTTTATAACTATACACCTTAAGCGGCCCTTAGTTAAAAGACCCTATATAAAGTGCTCTACTAATAGCTTTATAGTAATAAAACTATAAAACTAAGCCTTATATACCTAAAATTATATAGGTATAAAGTATATACCCTTATAGCTACTATATAGCTTAAAAAGAAGCGTCTTAACCACTTTTATAGCCATACCTTTATAGGCTTTTTTATTAACTATATATCTATAAATTAATATTAAATATAAAACCCTATAACTAAAAAAATTATTACTATATATAATATTATATTTAATAAAAAAAAATACTATAATAGTAACTTAGATTTACTTACTAGTAACTATAATAACTTTAACCTTTAAGCTATTACTAAGTAGGTTTAAAAGAGCCTTACTATAGCTAGTAAAACTAACTTTTAAATGTAGCTCTACCCGTCCTTATTAAGTAAAAAAAATAATAAAGTATCCCTTTTTATAAACTCCCCTAATAACGTTTTTAATAAACTTAATTTAAGTAATACTACCCTTAATAATAATAAACCCCGCAACTATAAATACTCCTTTACTTACTTTAAACTTTTATTTACCCTTTTTAACTTACCTATTTTATTCTTTTAAATACTAATTAAAAAAAACTAATACTTAAAAAGGTAGATTATAACTAAGTTAGTAAATAAAAACCTTTTTTTTATAAACCCTTACTAGTCCGTATTTATAGCTAAGTTTATAAATTAAGCCACTTTAGTAGTTTATATACCCTAGTATAAATAAACGTTTTATAAAGCCGCCTTTTTAGCTAGTACTCTATTATTATTTTAAAATACTCTATAGTAAAGCTACTTTTAGGCTAGTTATTTAGTTACTTATAACCCGTTAAAGGGGACCCCTAGTATTTAATATACTATAGGGGCGTTTTAAAATACAGATATTAAATACTTTAATAGTAAGATTTAGTTATAAAAAGGGGTTATAAGTACTTAGATTTTATTAAGTAAGTATAAAGCGCTATACTAACTATAGATTAAAGTTCCTACTTTTAGTACTTCTTAGTAAAAGCTCTAACTCCTATTTATATCTTATTTAAAAGTATTAACTTACTTTTATATAATTTTAATATAAGTAACTAAAGCAAACTATTTATAAAGCTATTATAAAACTAACTTTTAAAAAAAGGTTCTTAAAAGTACTACTAATAGCTTTTAAATCCTAGAATACTATTAAGTATATATATATAAGTTAAATAAGTATAAAAGACTTTTTAAAATTAAAGTATACTTTATTATACATAGTAACTAGTAGCTAAGAAATAAATAAGATACTTATACTTTAACGCTTATTAGTATATTATTTTAAATACTTATAACTATTATAAACTACTTTAATTTTAAGCTTTTATAATATAATATAGTAAATATATTTATATAGGTTTTATTTAATAAAAACATTTATATATAAATACCCCCTAAGTATTAAAAGCCCAGGTATATCCTTAAGCTTAATAAAGTGCTTTATAGTCTACGCTACTCTTTACTCCTATAGTAACACTATTTAAAAGCTAGTTTAAAAGAGTTTGGGTTAGAGTGTATAGTAGGTAAGAATTACTATTAAATATACAGCTATATTATCTTTTTTTTTTATATTAATAACTATATTCTATACTTCCCCTTTAAATACTATAAAAAGGCCCTTTTACTTATAAGAGTACTTTAAAAGTAATACTTTCTTAAGGGTAGTAAAGACTTATAATAGTTTTTAGGGATTAAAGTTATCTATAACTACGCTATAAAGTGCCTTTAGTTTTTATAGTTTATTTATATTAATAAAGTTATTAAGTACCTAAAAAGGTAAAGTCTATAAGTAAAGTAACTATATACTTCTTTAATTTAATTACTTAAACTACTCCCTTATAAGGGCTCTACTTTATATATAAATATTAACTATTATTAAAGTAACGTTAGTTTAATTATATATAGTATAATAATAATAAAGCTAAATGTAGCCTTTATAATAAGCTGTTTTACACACTTTAACTATAACTCCAGCCCTAAATACTTTAAAAAAGTAAAATAAGTAATTAAATACCTCTTTATAAAGTACACTCTTTACTTTAAATTTAACTATAAAAAAAGTAGCCCTAATAATAGTTTAATAATTACTTTAGATACTAGCTTTATTAATAATATACTAAACTATAAAAGCTTTTAAGTATTTATAATTAAGCTTTTTAATAACTTTATTAAGTAGTAAGTTAATAAATAGAATATTATAACTATATTAATAACTAAGGTTAAGTTTTTTACTTTTTTTAAGTAGCTAAAGAGGCTATTTTTATAAACTATTTAATAACTATGCTTTATATAGACCTTAGTAAGTAGACCTTTAGTACTACTCCTACTTTTAATACTACTATACTAAACGTATATATTTAATATAATAATTAATAAATAATTTATTTTATTAATAAAGAAATAGTTTAACTATATATAAAACTTTATTATATTAATATTTATAACTACTAGCTGCGTTAAAAGACTTAAAAAAGCTATATTAATATTAAATATTAGCCTATAGTATAGTTAATAGTAAATAGCTTTATAAAGCTACTTACTAGTACCTACTTTAAACTCTTTTTTAAGTAACTTAATATAGTAGATTAAATAGCTTAACTTTAAGTACTTTATAATACTAAACTTTAAAGTAAATATTATAAAGGCCTTAACTTTACTAATAAGGAATAGATAGAAGAGATTATAGCTTTTAAGTATTCTAAAAATAGTATTACTCTTTTTATTATAGGGGTAGAGGTTTAATAAGAATAATAGAACTATTTAAAATAAGGACTTTAAAGGGATTATAGCCCTAGAAAAGTAAGCTATATAAAAGTAATTATAGAGTAGTTAGAGTATAGTTAGTACGTAATTTTATTTATAATTAAATTTAATAAGGCCCTTAAAAGGCCCTTATTAAGGAAGTATATTAAATTACGTAGCTTAAAGTTACTAATATACTATAATATATAAGTGGATTTTAGTGTTTAAGGTGGTTAATAGTTGCTCTAAAGTAATGTTTTGCTAGCTCTAAAGGCCGTGGCTGTATTTAGGGGGTTTAAAGGCCTATAGTACCATTAAAGTAAAAAACGCATTAATAGCCCTTAAGGCATGGCTTTATATATATATAAATATACATAAAATCTAATAACTAACTAGGGTACTAGTAAGTCCTTTTAGAGTAACTTAGGAGTTAGTAATTTTTTTAAGTTACTTAGTATTTTAGCTATATCTTTAAAGGGTGCTGGGGTTTTTTAGTTGACTTTAGGCTAGGTGTTTTTAAGTAAAGAAATATTTAATTTGTTTTTAGTAGTTTAACTAGTTAAACCTTAGGCTATAGGTATATAATATATAATTTACTTACTAGTATTTTTATAGTTAAAGTATATTATCTTTTTTACTACTAGGTCTAGTATTTCTATAGTTTGTTTTATATATTTATAAGGTTTAATATAGGGTTTTAAGTATTATTTTTATAGCTATAGTTTTTTTACTTAATAAGGTACTAAAGTTCTATACTATTTTGTTAGTTAATATAGTTAATAATTCTTTTAACTTTATGGTTTTATTTTAAGTTAACTTTAATATAGTTAGTAGTATATAAGTCTTATAGTGCTAGTTTAAGAAGTAAAATATAGAAGATTAGGTAATATTTTATAGTATTTAGTAGTATAAGTTTAAAGTTAACTTCTAAGATTTTTTTAATAATTTTAAAGGGTCTAAGTTTCTTATAGTTTAACTTATTACTTAGTTATTTAGTTTTAATATTTTATTATATAAAGTACGTACTATTTCCCTCTTTAAAGGATAGTCCCGTTATTCTTAAAGTATTAGTATATTTATATATATATTATTTAATAAAGCTTAAGTTATTTTAGAGTTAATTATACATTTGTTTAATTTAATTAATATAAATAACTACTTTAACTACTATAGGTTCTATTTATAGTTCTTTATAAGTAGTTAGTTTAAATTTGTAGTTAAGGTAAAAGGGTAAATTTTAAGTGCTTTTTTTTACTACGCTATTATAAGTAAATTAGGTTGTTAGTAATAGTGTGACTTAATTATTTTATTAGTAGTTAATATAATATTTTAAGTATATTTTAAAGATTTAATTAATCCTTTTTATTTATCTATTAGTTTAGGGATAGAAGGTAGTAGATAGTTATAGTTTAAATTTAAGTTATAAAATTAAAGATTTTTAAAACTTTAAAGTAAACTACGTTCCTCTATTAAATATAATGTCTTTTAATAGACTGTACTAGTTAAAAATATATTTATTAAAGGTATATATAAACTCTTTTACTATACTTACTTTAATTTATAAAATAAAATAAGTATACTTAGTAAATCGGTTTACAATAACTAAAATACTATTAAACTATTTTCCGGTAAGTAGTTCCTTTAATTAGGGTAGTTTAATAATAAAATTAAGGGAAATTAATTACTATACTTTGTTAAGTACTAGGAGAGGTTATTCTTTTTTATATAGTTTATAGCGTTCTAGCTTACTTTTATTATAAACTTTATAATTCTTAACAGTTTTCGTTACTTATTCTTTAGTAACTCTATTACTATAATAATATTAAATATATTTTTATATTTTAGTAACTCTTTAGTATTTATATACTTTAGTACTATAAAATGTTCTAATTATTTTATTAGTTATTTATTTAGGCGTACTAGTACTAATCCGTTTAGTAATTATAAAGAAATAAATAGTTAGTACTAGGTTTTTATTTCAATCCTCTTTAAACATTACTTAAGTTTTATTTAAAACTATTAATTCTAGGTCTAATTATCTACTAAAAGCGTTTACTTTACCGTTTTTTAATTCTTTTTTATAAATAATATAGAAATTAAATTTTAAAAGGAATTCTAACTATTTAATTTGTTATTTATTAAGGTTTTTGGATATAGTAAAATGTATAAGGTTCTTATAATTTATATATACTATAACGTTATAATTTGTTCCTAAAAGGTGTAGTTTTTATTCTTTAAATACTTTAATAATAGCTATTAATTCTTTATTATAGATTTAGTAGTTAAGTTTTAGTTTACTAAGTTTTTTTAAGTAGAAGGTGTATAAATATAGGTATCCTTTTTTATTATGTTGTTTAAGTTGTTTACTAATAGTGTAGTTTAAGGTGTTAGTTTTAACTTTAAATAGTAAGTTTAGGTTAAGTATTATAAGTACGGGTTTACTAAAAACCTAGTTTTTAATTTTCTAAAATACATTATTTTTTCTTTTTATTTATTTCTATTTAGTATTCTTTTTAGTAAAGTCTATAAGTATAGAAATGGTTTTTAAGTATCTTTTAAGGAATTATTAATAAAGGTTAATAAATCTAAAGAAGGATTAAATATCTTTAATATTTTAGAGTATTAGTTAGTTTTAACTATAGTAATTGTTTTATTTAATATTTTAATAATACTAAGTATAATTATAAATTTAAAGTAGTTTACTCTTTAAGTATAGAATTTATTTTCTTTTAGTTTAATACGTAGTTTGGCTTTTTATAGCTTTTAAAGTACTTAATATACGTATTTTTTATGTTTTTAAGGGTTTTTAAGAAGATAAGGATATTATGAAGGTAAGTGATAATAAAGATATTAAGTTTTTTTTATAGAATATAGTTAAGTATATTTTAGAATATTATAGGGGTATTAGTAAGTTTAAAGGGTATTATAAAGTACTTAAAATATTCTTAGTAAGAGTAAAATATAGTCTTTTACTCCTCTTCTTTTTTAATTCTAATTAAGTTATAAGCTTTTTTAAAATTAAAGGCTATAAACTAATTAAATTTATAAAGTAAGTTTTATAGTTTAGAGATAAGTAGTAGTAGATATTTGGTTTTAATTATAATATTATTTAATTATTAATAGTTAATATATAGTTATAATTTACTATTCTTTTTTAGTATAAATAGAATTAAGTATTTTATAGGTAATATTAATTCTCTACTATAGCCCTTAGTTAAATATTTATTAATATATTTATTAAGTGCTCTTATTTTTTATAGGTTTAACTAATAAACTCTATTAAATAATAGTGTTTGTCCTTCTTTAATAGGGATTTTATAGTTAAAAGTACTATATTTTAGTAGGTCTGTTTTGAGTATTAGAGTAAATAGCCTTTTATATACTTTGTATTTTTTTAGGATAAATAAAAGTTAATTTTTATTAGGGATTAGTTTTTTTTATATTATAGTAAAGTCCTTTATATATAACGGCCTAGTAACTACTCCCTTAACTTTTAAGTAAGTAATAAATTATAATACTTTTATTATTAGTGTATTATATTAGGATTTATTTAAAGCTAGTAGTTAACTATATCCTTTAGTAACTAAATTCTTTTTATTATTTTAGTAGAAGTAGTAAGCCTTTTAATCTATCTTTAGGTTTTTTTTATATAATTATAGTAGTCCTAGGATAATATTTTATTGTTTTATATTTATAATATTGAGGTAATAGTATATTTTCTAGTTATAGTAGTTTAAAGTAAGGAGCGTAGTTTTACTATTAATAATACCTCTACTATACTATACTTCTTCCCGTTTTATATTATAAAGTATATAAGGGTTCTTGTTTTTGTTTTATAGTAATTATAAGTTATTTATAACTTATAGTAATATAAAGTTACCTTAGGTACTGTTATTAATTAAGGCCTTAACCTATATTCTATTTACTATTAAGTTAAAGTAAAGGTATTTATTATTCTTACTTACTCTTATAGCTAAGTTAATAGATTTTATTATTATTATTTATTATAATCCTTTTATAGTAGATAAGTCTAGTTTTTTAACTATTAAAGCTTTTATTTTATATATATTTTATTTTTATTAGGGTATTTAATTATTCCTCCTTTTATAAGGGTGTTTTTAATATTAATAACTAGTAGTACGAAGCTGGTTCCCTTTTTTTCTTAGAGTTACTTCTTTTTAAGTGTTCTTGCTTTCTTAATATAGTAGACTTAGTATTAGTTAATATAGTATTCTTACTAGTTTATGTATTCATTATATAGGTACTATATAGGAAAGTTAGGGTTTAATTTAAATACTGCTTTTTTTAATTCTTTATATTCTTAAATAATTTATATATTAAGTTTATTATTAAGGTAGATATTTTTGTATAGAGCGTCCTTCTTTCTTTAGGGAAAGAAGTGTAAATTAAGTTCTTTAGTAAAGTATTCTTAATATTTATTATTAAAGTATTATAACTAAAAAACGTTATAATAGTTTTTATATAAAGGCTTTAGTTATTTATAGTTTCTTAGTATACTAATTAATAGCCACCTTCTAGTTCTTTTAATAGGGTTAGTTCTATAGAATATAATTTATTATTTATTATTATTTAGTAGAATATATAGTAAGTATTTTTATTCTTTTTTTTATATTAAAGGTTCTTCTTTTAAATTTAAGTTCTGGGTATTAGGTAGTGCCCTTTAAGTAACTTTGTTTTAAGTATATTATTAAATAATGTTATAAGGTTTATTTAAGTTGTAGGGTATATTGTATTTATAAGGGTCTTTCTAGGTGCTGGGATAGGTTATGATTTTTTTAGCTTTTTTAGTATTGTTTTTATAGAGTTATTTAAGTGTGGGTAGGTTAGCTTGTACTACTATTTATTTATTCCTTCTTATAAGGAGTGTCTAGACATATTCTATATAGTCTTTATTAGATTTTATATTTATAGTATATTAAAGATTTTTAATTATATTCTTTAGTTTATTAATAATTTATTTCTTTTTATACTAGACTTCTTTATTACTAGGTACTATTAGGTTATAATGTGCTTAGTATGGTATTATATTATTAAATTGCTTTTTAGCTTTTTAGGCTAGTTTTTAATAAAGTGCTTTATATATAACTATAAGGGTTTTTTTAGGGATATTAGTAGTGTTATACCTGGATTGTTCTATACCCTTAGGATAATACCTAGTATTTTCTTTACTATTTATATAAATAGTATATTTATTACTATAATAGGTAGTTTATAAGAGTTTAGTATGATCTTCTTTAAAGATAGTATTAAGTTATTTAACTTTAGGTACTAGTTACTATTATTATTTTTTAAGTTAGTAATAGTCCTTAGCTATATATCCTAACTTATTATAGTTATAGTATTTAAAAATACGTCCCTTATTAGGTTTTTATTATTTAGTAGTACTAAGGTCTATAGGGCCTATATAGTATTTATAAGTAGTACTATATTAGTAGTTATTTTATTTTAGTTAGTTATTTTACTATAGTTATTATTCTTAGTTATAATACTAGAATTATTAGGGCGGCTATTAGTACTTTTTACTAAAGTTAGTGCTTAGTTGTTGTTCTTTTTTTTTATAATATTTTTTTATAGATAGTTATTAATTTTAATTATAAGTTTAGTATACTAAAAGAAGTCTTTAAGTTAATTAATTTTAATAAGTTTATTCTTAACTTTATTCTTTAGTCCTTAGTAAAATATAAAAATCCTAAATTTTTTAGTAAGATTTAGGTATATACTAATATATTAGAATTTAGTAGTATAGTAGGTAGTAGACTTGTTTTATTAGAGTGTTATAAAGTTATACTTTATTTATTATTTTTAGTTAAGGTTCTAGAATAGGGTTTAAAGTGCGTTTTTAAATCTATCAAAGGTAGTAAAAATATCTCTAATTTTACTAGTATAGTAGTTTAAGGTTTTAGCTTTAAGAAATTGTTTTTAGAAAGGTTTAATTTACTAGAGTACTTATCTATATAGGAATATAGTGGTGTAGATAATGTACTTAGTGTTATTTCTAAAGCTATTATAATAGAAGCTTTAATAGTTTTTAATTTAAATTAAGAATCCTTTAAGTCTTTTAAAAGTTTTATTATACGTAATAAGTAAGTTAAGCTTAAGTTTCTTTTATTTATTATTTGTGTTTTCTTAAGTGGTGTTTTGTATGGATATTTTAGTAAGTTATTCTAAAAAGAATGTATTATAGCTATATATTTTTAAGTAGTATAACTAAATAGAAGTATTTAATAGGGTATATCTAGTAGGTTTAACCCCCTCTAGCTCTACTAAGTAGTCTTAAGTAGACCTTGGCAGGGCGTGCGTACCTTAACACTTCTATTTACTTACTTTTTTTAGCGATAACAACAATACTATCACTAATAGGCAGCACTAAATATGTTAAAATAAACCTTTACTTGTGCGAACCTTTAGCTGGATCATACTGTGCGTAGGGCCTGATAAGCCCTGGTGGCGTTTACGATTAAATAAAAAGGCACTACTATAAGTAAGGCCTTTATTAATTCCTCCTGTCTTCTATATATATACAATAACTTATAATATCTAATAAAAGGTTACTTACTCTAAGTCCTTATAACTAGAATAATAACTATTATATAACTTTATAGTTATTAACTAACTATAAAAGTAGTAATAAGTACTTTATAGCTAAAGGGGTTAATAAAATTAACTTAACCTATAACTAGCGCGTATTCTCTAATAAGAAAAAGAAGAAGCTTACTATTACTATAATTTACTACTATTAAACTACTAGTAATAAACTTAATATAAACGCAATAATTCTTAAATTATAAAATAGAACCCTTTTAGGTATCCTATAGTTTAAGGCTAACTATAAATACTTTAACTAGCTAAAGGACGCAGCTACTAGATCTATGGCGCTCTAAGCAGCTGCTAACATCGGTATGTTCGGTAAGGCTGATAATATCGAGGGGGATACTAACAATAGCAGGGCTACAAGGGAAGCAACGGGACGGTTCGGATCGGATTTAATGGGTTTGGAGGGACGGTGGGAGGCGTACGGGAGGCGTTAGTGGTTTCGGCAGCGTTAACGGCGTAATCAGTAGTTAAAATTAATCAAAAACACCTATTACTTCAAATCCATAGAAGCTGCGTTACAGTAGGTGAATTTAAGTGCCGTTAACTAACGATAAAAAAGATTAACAAGGTAGGTGGCCGGACGGCTATTTCCTAGAGCACGTGGCCCGTGGGCCGTTAGTTACCCTAGAGGGGGTTCTTTTTATTTATTATAAATAGGTATTTTAATAATATTAGTAGTGGTATAGAGGGTTTAGTTCTAGTTCTTAACTTCCTAGGTACGCTTATTAGTCTACTAAACTACTTACTAAAGTTTCTTTATAGTACTAGAGTTTTTATTAAATAGCTTCTAGAGCTATTTAATATTTTAATAAGTTTATTTAAGTTATTTATTAGTATTATTATTACTAGATTCTTCTCTATCGTCCTTTATATATTATTCTCCTAGTTCTTAAATAAGGTTTTAAACCTACTTACTTAAAGACTTAGATAAAGTAGGAGTAGTTTTAGTAGTTTTAGAGAAAGATATTATAGAATACTATTTATTAGTATTAAAAGTTAACCTACTAAATAAAAGCTATTAAAATATTATAGCTAGCCTTTTAATAGTAAGGTTTGTATTAATAGAAGCTAAGGTCTAATATTAATAATAGTACTACTATTTACTAAAAGGATCCTAGGGGTTTAAGGTACTTAAGTGATTAGTTTAGGTGTTTAATAAGAGGGTTATAGTAGTTACTACTAAAGGGCTAAAAGTATTTAAAAATTAATATAAGGTTAATAGTTAAAGAACTATAAAGGGTAGGACTTAAAGTACTTAAGTCCCTACTATATATATATATATTTTTTTAAATCACTTCTTTAGTTCTTTAATTTATAGTACTAAATTAGAATAGTATTTTTATAATCCTAGGTGTTAGATTAGTTAGGATTAGTAGTAAGCCTAACTAATCTAACCTCAGTGTATAGTTCTTCTATTCTATATTAAGTATTATACTAATATAAGCTGTTATTACTTATTTAACCACTAAGCCCCCTATAGGGTCACTATTAGAGGTCTATTAACTAATAGGTCGTAATATTAAGTATAGTAGTTTTAAGGATCTAGGTAATATAGTAATAAAAAGAGGAAATTTAGTAGGTTATAAGGCCCTATCAGTTTATTTTTTATTTTTATTTTATAAGTTATTAGTTAGGTTTTTAACCTACTAGCTAGCTTTAAGGGTATTTATATACTTTTTTTAGTTTTTATAAATATATAGTAGTATATAATAAATACTAATAAATTATTAGTATTAAGGAAAAATACAAAAAAAATATATTATTAAGGCTCTCTAGCTATACTTTAATCTATAAAAACTCTAATTAGAGAATACAAATTACGTAATAAATTTTATTAAATCCGCGCTAAATAGCAGATCTTAATAGTATACTTACCTTCCTAAATAGGCAAGTAGGTCTAGCTATATATAGTAATTAGTAAGAAAATACATTACGTACGTACTATTTATATTTTTACCTAAAGTAAATATAAATATAAATATAAATATAAATTAAATACATATATAGAGCTATATATAGCAAATAAAAGTGGAGCTAATTTCTAAATATAGTAGCTATATATAATAGTAAGTTAAAAATTTAAAAAGTAATTAATAATATTAATTATTTACTTTTTAAAAATTATAAATACAAATAAATATAAAAAATACATGTATTTGCGATTTAATACTCTACTAATAATATAGCTGGAATTGAGTTAAAATATGCGTTTTTGCCTCTACTAATAATAGTGTTAAGAAGGAAAAAAAAAATTAGTAATAAGTCCTATTAGTAATTGTGGTATTTCATGGATAGTAAGGCGGACTTTTAGACACTAAACCTTTTTATGTTATTAGGGTATGCTTGCTAATAACGGTTGACGTATTTATTACAATATTCTCCCCTTGTTCTAAAAGAAAGGTTTAGGAGGTGCCACACGAGGTACAATATAAACAGGGGTGTCAAATTACGTAGCTTAGAGCTACTGGCACACTACGACGTATAGGCGGATTTCGGTATTTAAGGTGGCCGATAGCTGCTCTAGAGTAACGTTTTGCTAGCTCTAAAGGCTATGGCTGCGTTCAGGGGGTTCAAAGGCCCACAGCGCCGTTAAAGTGAAAAAAAAAACGCGCGTTAATAGCCCTTAAGGTATAGCTTTATATATATATAAATATATATAAAATCTAATAATTAAAAGTCTCATTCTACTACTCCCTTTACTATATATAATTAATTATTTTTAAACTACTTTATTAAATACAAAAATCACTATAAACGTCCTTTTAACCCCTTAAAAAACTATTTTTAATAACCTAGTTACTTAGTACCCGTAGCTCTACAACTTTTAAGTACTTATAAATACCCTTAATACATAGAAAGTACTTAACTTAACCTTTATAGATTTAAAGCCCCTTATTAATAATACCCCGCCCTAGGAGTCGCGCCTTAGTAACTACTTAAAGTCTATTACTTACTATAACTCTAAACTAAAAGCCCTTTACTTTTAAACTATAGGATTTAAAGTAAATAAGTTTACTATAAACCCTCCTTTTTAAGTACCTCTAAAAGAGAACTTTTTACTTCCGTTTAGAGTAGTAAACTACTACTATACTAAAATAATAGCTAACCTTTTTAAAAAGGCCCTTAAGTACTATATTAACTCTTTATTTCTATACTATACTATAAAAATAATATACTAAAAGTAAAAAAAAAACTAAGAATACTATTATTTTTTAAATATAAAGTACTATTATTAAAAAGCTTAGGATTTAGTACTACTTAAGTACTTTAAAGCTAGTAGTTTAAATTTAAAACCTTTATAAATACTTTAAACTTATAAAAAGTATATACTACTAGTGTACTAACTAGTTATATATTAATTATTTTACTATACTCTATAATAAGTAGTTTATAATAAAAACTACTATAGTAAAATAGTTTATAATATAGATTAATAATATATATAAGGGCTATACTATTAGACTTAAAGTAGCTTATAAAGGAGACTTATAGATTTATAAACTACTTTACTTTTTTAACTACTTACTACTTTAATCTTAAGTTAAGAGTTATTATACAATAATAAGCAATAGTTAGGATAATTATAGTTTTAATAAAACTATTATTAAAATAACTACTATAATTAAATAAATACTAAAGTTTATAGGACGTAGAAGAAGCGTATAAAGCGCCTTTACTATTAATAAAGTAGTTCTCTATAGTTCTTTTAAGTACTTTAATAACTATCAATATAACAATACTAACTTAAAAAAATTATAGAGTAAAGTTTTATTAGTATCTTTTACTCCTTTTACTCTATTAGCTCCTTCTTACTTAATATACTTTATACACTACTACTTTAAAGATTATTTTTATACTTTTTTAAAGTATATATATAACGAGTAGAAGCTACTTAACTACTACTATAAAAAAGCTAAAAAGAACTTTATAAATAATAAATAGTTAATCTAATATATTAAAAAGATTTAAAGCTAGTAACTATATAGTTACTATATAGAGAGTATTAAGTATTTACCTATAGTATTTTAAGCCGCTTAACATAAAAGCCCGTTATTATATCCCCTTAAGAACTCCTACCTCTTTAACTCTAGTATATTTATTTATATTTTTAAAAATAAATAATGGTTTAATAACTTTTAAATAGCTGGTATAAGTAATTACTTATAAACTAGCTTTAAGCTCCTTATAATTAAAGAATATAGAGATATAAGTATATATATTATATTAGCTAATAGTAAATAATCTAGCTTATACTTATATAATATTACGTTATATACGTCTATAACAACTAACTTTATTTTTTATAACTAGCTTTATAAGTATAGGTACTAGTAGAATAAGTACTCTAAGTAGTACTTTATACTATATAGATTTAATTACTCCCCTTTTAGCTTTATTAAAACTATATATAGCTAAAGAGTATTAGAGTATAATAAGCTTTTTAATAAAGTACTTATATATAAAGACTCTATATAGGCTGTTTAGTATATATATACTCTGTACTATAAGTACAGGTATAAGGGTATTAAGGTTGGTATTGAGATTACTGAATACTTCTATAGTAATATTAGACTTAATAAAGTTAATAAAGGAATAGGTTTGGTGTATAATATATAAATAAAAGAGATAGAAGTATTGTTGTAGTAGTAATAGTATTATATTAGTATTTTATTATATTACTTATTTACTAAAAAAGTAGAAGTTTAGACCCCTATAGGCTGGGGGGAGCCCTGCCTTTTATAGGCCTAGTACCTTGCCCTTTAGGCCTAGCTTTTAAGGTACTAGTCCTTTTAGGGTTTAGTACATTATATATAGTTTAGCTAAGTGGCTCTAGGCTCTGTGTGTGGTTGGCCGTATTTACTATAGTTAGCCACGGGCACTATAGTTAGCTACAAGGGTTATAGTTAGCCATAAGTACCCTAGAGGGGTTAATAAGAGATATTTAGAGTGGTTTATTCTACTATTGGTAGTTGACTTAATAGTTTAGAGTCTAGCTTATTAAAGCTAGAGGCTATAGGTTTAATACTACTTTTTATCTCTTTTTACTTTTATTTTTAGTTCTTTTTAATAGACTAATATCCCCCCTTAAGATATATATTAATTTAATTTTATTGTAGATCTTAGCGTTCTTAAGGTGTATTAAAAGACTTCTTTAGTATTAAAAACTTCTATATAAAAACTCTATAAAAACCTTTTTTTTTAAGTAAAAATATTTAGAGTAAAAATAAAAAAAAATATATATTAATAAAGAAAACCTTCTCTTTTTAATATAATAAGTTATTTATTTTTAACTTATCCTTTAATAGATTTATATTCTTTTTTATTTTAATTTTATTTTTAAGAAAAAATAAAAAACCTTTATAGTTTACTATACTTAAAGTAGTTATATAATTATTAAATATTATTTTACCCACAGACTTAGTTAAAATATTAGCTAAATTATCTTTAGTAAATACGTAGAATAGTAAAGCTTTATTATTAATTATTACATTTCTTATAAAGTAATATTTAATATTAATATACTTAACCTTTTTATAAAATTTAGGATTTTTAGCTAGTTTTTAAGCTACTTTATTATCTATAAAAATCTTAGGTTTATCTAAACTTTTAAAGTTTAAAAATTTAAATATATAATTATAAGAGTTATATAAATATATAGCTTTTTTAATAGCTTTAGTAAAAGCTATATATTTAACTTCACAAGTAAATAAAGCTACTGTTTTTTGTTTTATAGTATTCTAACTAATTATATTATAAAATCCTAGGCAAAATAAATAGCTAGTAGTAGATTTTCTATTATTAAAATCTCTAACCCAATTAAAGTCTAAAAATTCTATTATTTTAAATTTAATAAAGTAGTTGTATAAAATCCCTAAATTAGGGAATTTATTTAAATATCCCCATAACTAATCTAGAATAATAAAATACTCTTTAAAAGGATTACTTATATAATGAATTAATAACATAACTATAAAAGCTATATCTAGCCTAGTTTTTAAAGTAGAATATATTAAAAAGCCTATCTCTTATTAGAATTATTTTATTTCTTCTTTAGTAGCTTAACCTATATTTTCCACTAATTTTATATTATTATTTATAAGCGTTAAATATCTATATAAGTGGGTTTTATTATATTTAACTAGTAGTTTTTTAGTATATTTAATTTAATATAAAAATAGGGTTTTATTTTCCCTATTTATATCTACTTTAACACTTAAAAAGGTTTCAGGCACCCCTAGTGGTTTTATATTAATCTCTTTAAAAATATTATTAATTATACTATTAATAATTTTAGAGTTAAGAGTAATAACTAAAAAGTTATCCATATAACAAACTATAATAGCTTTAACTCCTTTTTTATTAAGTATAAAAACAGCTTTATTATAAAGCATTATATTAAAGCCTTCCTTTTTAAGTATATCTTTTAAATACTTATACTATAGTCTAGAACTTTATTTTAAGCCGTATAAAGCTTTATTTAGTTTACAAACTAATCCTTTATTAGAATTTTTATAATTTTTATTAAAAACTAATTTATTATTATTATTATTAAAAAAACTAATAAGTAATTAAATGTATATCTCTTTATTAATATTAGCGTATATAAACGCACTAGTAACGTTATATTATTTAATATCCTAATTATTTTATATAACTATTAAAAGTAATAGCCTATAAGATTCAGGCCTATAGGTAGTACTAAAGGTTTCTAGGTAATTAATACTTATATATTAATTATAACTCTATACTACCTAATAAGCCTTATATTTATTAAGTTTTTCAGTTTTAGTATTAATATTATTATTAACCTTTTTTTTATAAACCTATTTACCTCTAAAAAGTTTAATAAATTATAGTTTTTTAATAATACTCTAAGTATTTAATTTAGTTAATATATTTAATTCCTTATACATAACTTAAATCTAGTTTTATAAATTGTTAAATTCTAAAACTTATTTATATATAGTAAGTTTATCTAAGTTATTAATACTTAGTATATAAGAAATTTTATCCTTTAAACTATTAATAGTAAATATTATATTTAAAAATAGGCAGTCTTTTATTATAAATAGTGCACATTCTTAACTTTCAACCCATTTATAGCTTTCCCAGATCTCTTTATCTATATAGGGGATTTTTATAGTTAATTTAGAGTTATTATTATTATTATTATTATTATTAGTTTTATTAATATTATTATAATCCAAGTCTATGTTAAAAAAACTATCACTTTAAAATTCTTTTCCACTTTTAGTTATACTAAATTATAAATAATTTATTTTATTTAGTATAAATAGTTCTTAATTATTATTATTAGTATCTTTTATAAAAATATTCTTAAATACTTTAACATCTCTAAACTAAAGAGCTTTATTTTCTTTTAAATCCTATATTCTATAAGTATTATTACTATAGTTAAAAATTATACCCTTTTTAACTCTATTATCAAGCTTTTTAATATTAAAGTCTTTATTTTTATAGTAACAAATACTCCCCTAGACCCTTATATAATTTAAAAAGAGTTTTATATTATTCTTAGCTTTATATAGTATTTTATAAGCTATTAACTTATATAGGGTTCTATTATATAGATATATAGCTACTAAAAGAGCTTCTCCCTATAGTTTAAAGTTAACATTAGCGTTTATTAGTATAGCCCTTACTTTATTTATTATATTACGTATTATTCTTTTAATAATACTATTAGACTCATACATATAAAGTAGTTTTATATTATAAGTTATACTATTCTTTATATATATAGTTTTTATTCTTTTATTATTAAACTCTTTACTACCATTTATATTAAATTAATTAATTTTATACTTATTTTTATTATTTTTAGCTAAGGATTTAAATTCCTTAAAAGTAATAAAAACCTTTTTAGATTCCTTTATTTTTAATAATTTACCCTATATAAAACGGGTCTTTTTATCTATAAATAATATAAACTATTTATAATTATTATATATTTTAAGTATAATTAGCCTATATAAGTTTAACGCAATTTTATATAAGTAAGGGTAGTCTTTTGCGTAATTACTAGACTTCTTATTCACAGTATTAGTAAATTTTCCTTTTAAACAGGCCTTACAGAGTAGTTTATAAAATGCCTCTGTAGTAGCCCTCTTATACGTAATTTTAGTTTAATCCAGAATAGTAAATAAAGATTACTAGTTTATATAGCCTAATTAGTTATACTATAGCTTTATTATATTAATATTAGGGTCTAGGGTTTGATCCTAACTTTAGGACTCTTTTATAGTATCTTTTATTATATTAATTACTTTCTTATTTATATTAAGGTTAAAGAAGTAGAAGTTATTCCTCTTTATTTCTACTAAAAGGACTTTGTTTTTAATTATATTATATAGTATAGACTTATTATAGTAAATTAAAGCTATACTTATTTTAGTAAGTTTAACTTAATTTAAGAGATTAATACTTAGTTTAAGTATATAATAAATATCTTTTATAATATAAAGAGTATTATTTATTATAGTAGTTAAATCACCCTTTTTATAAGCAAAAAAACAGTTTACTTTACCTTAATTAACCTTTATTTTAATAGTTTTAATATTATTAAGTAGAGATAGGTTATTAGTTATATAGATTGTTATAGTTAAGTCTAAATAAAATAGTTATTTTTCTTTATAAGTAGAAGAATTTAAAAGTTCTTTATTTAACTGTTTTATTAAGTCACTTAGTGATAGGTTATTAGTTTTAAAATCCATATTAATAGGGGTTTTAGAGGTAATTCTTACATTTTTAAATTCTATATTAGAATCTAAGTCCTTTTTAGTTACTAAGTTAATATTTATTATGTTTAAAGTAACTATAACTTCTTTTAATAAATTAAAAAAGTTAAAATTATTATTAATAACTATATTAACTTATTGTTTTTTTTATTCTATTTTTTAACTCTTTTTTTTTTTATTATTTATAGAAGGGTTATTTTTTAATATTCTTTTAAACTAATTAGAAGCTTTATTAAGATATAAAAATCTATAAATATTCTTTATATAACCGGTTTTTTTATAGTAGTTATAGTATTAACCCTTAGTTTATTTCTAGGGTTTAGTAGTTTTTTTAAACTTAATTTAAAACTTAAAGAATTATATAGAGTTATTATTACTCTTTCTCTTAAATTTATTTAATAAATTAGTGAATAAAGACTTAATAGTATAGGCTTTTAAGTTTTTTTTTAAAAATTAAGTTATATTAGTTATAAACTCCTTATAAGAGTTGTTTAAACTATTTAAAACTTAAGTTATAATTACCTATTTAAACAAAGCTAGGTTATTTAAAGCTAAATTATTTATAAGCTCTTTAATTTTATTAAAGTATTTTTTAAAAGTATTAAAGTTTTTAAGAGTAGTATTAAAAAACTCTTTATAAGTAAGAAACTTATTTGTGAATCCTTTTAGTTGATATAGCTCTTTTAAGCTTTTTTAAACTTCTAGAGCTATTTTAGAGTCTTTTATAACTCTTAAAGGGCTATCTTTATAAAGAAGTTTTATATAACTTAATATTTTATTATTTAGATCTTTATTCTTATTATTTAGTAGTTTAGTAAGATCTATTACTAAATCTTTACTAACTAGTACTATATAGAATCTTAGAGACTATACTTAATAATTTAATTGTTCTTTTAGCTTTAGAATAGTAATTTTATTTATGTTTTATAAGTTTAAAGTTTTTTTTATTTAAATAACTAAAACTAAGTAGATTTTTAAAAACCTAAGGGTTATTTTTTTAAAATAATAGGAGTAAACTACTTATTATATAGTTAATTAAGTAGTTTAAATAAATAGTTAAAACTATAAAGTTCTACTATATTTTTTTTAATTATTTTAGTTAGTTTATTATAGTTAATAGACTTAAAGTTTATAACTTTAGAGTTATTAATATTGACTTATAGTGGCTTTTATTAGTTAAGCTAGATAGTAAAAACTGCTATAATTTTAATTTCTGTATAGGTTGTATTAATTAAATATTGTTTAAAAATTTATTTACTATAGTAAGCGTATACAAGGATTTGTTGAGGATTTATTAGGGAAGGTTAGATAATTTAAGGATTTTTTAAAAACTAGGTTTTTTAGTTACTTAGAGACTTAAATTATGGGTAATTTATAAGTATTAGTTATAGTTTTTGGTTTTTTATAGTTAAAATAAAGTTAGTTATTAAATAAGTAAGTCTAAATAGACTTTTGTAATTAGTTAGGAAGGTTAGGTTGGTTAATAAACTAGGCTTATAACTTATAAGTATAGGTATAAGGGTATTAAGGTCGGTATTGAGATTACTAAATACTTTTATAGTAATATTAGGCTTAATAGAGTTAGTAAAGGAATAGGTTTAGTATATAATATATAAATAAAAGAGATAGAAGTATTATTATAGTAGTAATAGTGTTGTATTAGTGTTTTGTTGTATTATTTATTTATTAAGAAAGTAGAAGTCTAAACCCTTATAGGCTAGGGGGAGCCCTGCCTTTTATAGGCCTAGTGCCTTACCCTTTAGGCCTAGCTTTTAAGGTACTAGTCCTTTTAGGGTTTAGTACGTTACGTATAGTTTAGTTAAGTGGCTCTAGGCCCTGTGTGTGGTTGGCTGTATTTACTATGGTTAGCTACGGGCGCTGTAGTTAGCTACGAGGGTTGTGGTTAGCTACGAGTACCCTAGAGGGGTTGATAAGAGATATTTAGAGTGGTTTATTCTACTATTGGTAGTTAACCTAGTAGTTTAGAGTCTAGCTTATTAGAGCTAGAGGCTATAGGTTTAATACTGCCTTTTGTTTTTTTTTACTTTTATTTTTAGTTCTTTTTAATAAACTAATATGTACTATTAAATAAAGTACTTTTAATAAAAATAAAGATCTTTAAAAGGCTTTAAAAAAACGTAGTACTAGTAGCTTAGCTATTCTAGCTCTAAACTACTTTAGTACCTTTCCTTATTAACCTATAGTATCTAAATCTCTATTACTCCTAGAATAGTACTTAGTAATACTCTTTTAAATTACGATATTTATAGTGTTAGTAAAGTAAGGTGAATTATTAACTATAAGCTGTAGAAGAGTAACGCGTATACCCGCTCTAGCGAGTATATTATATTTAACTTTTACTTATATACTAAGGGCTATAGTAGGTTTATATCTATATTAGTATTTATTAACTACGTTTTATAGTACTTATAAAACTACTACCTATATAACTATAGTATAGAGATACTTACTAAGGTCTTTAAAAAGTTTATTTTACTTCTAAAGGTCTAATATAATATTAAAATACTTACTTTTAAGTATAATAGTAAGATTAAAAAGTACTATTACTTTATAAACGACCTTTAAAGGCATAGTAAACGTATTAAGTTATTTACTCTATATATATAAAATTAAAACGGTAGTACTAAGTGTATTAGTATTATAATTAAAATAAAGGCTTAAACAATACATAAAGGTAGTAAGTTGCTCTATAAAGTATAGTTTAATATTTATAGAGTAGTAATCTATTTTTATAACTATATACCTTAAGTAGCTTTTAGTTAAAAGACTTTATATAAAGTGCTTTATTAATAGTTTTATAGTAATAAAACTATAAAACTAAGCCTTATGTATTTAAGATTATATAGGTATAAAGCGTATGCCCTTATAGTTACTATATAGTTTAAAA
Source organism: Colletotrichum brevisporum (assembly GCA_030770045.1). Lineage (NCBI taxonomy): Eukaryota > Fungi > Ascomycota > Sordariomycetes > Glomerellales > Glomerellaceae > Colletotrichum > Colletotrichum brevisporum. The sequence goes on along the minus strand of JAUGSI010000001.1, from coordinate 6,631,856 downwards.
AAAAGCGTTTTAACTACCTTTGTAGCTGTGCCTTTATAGGCTTTTTTGTTAGCTATCTATTTACGAATTAGTATTAAATATAAAACCCTATAATTAAAAAAATTGTTACTATATATAACGTTATATTTAATAAAAAAGAATACTATAATAGTAACTAGGATTTACTTACTAGTAATTATAATAACTTTAACCTTTAAGTTATTATTAAGTGGGTTTAAAAGAGCTTTATTGTAGTTAGTAAAACTAACTCTTAGATATAGCTCTACTTATTCTTACTAAGTAAAAAAGATAATAAAGTATCCCCTTTTATAAACTCTTTTAATAATATTTTTAATAAGCTTAACTTAAGTAATACTATCCTTAATAATAGTAAACCCTATAACTATAAATACTCCTTTATTTACTTTAAATTCTTACTTACTTCTCTTAATTTATTTATTTTATTCTTTTAAGTACTAATTAAAAAAGACTAACGCTTAGGGAGGTGGATTATAGCTAAATTAGTAAATAAAAACCTTTTTTTTATAAACCCTTATTAATTTATATTTATAGCTAAGTTTATAAACTAAGCTGCCCTAGTAGCTTATATACCTTAGTATAAATAAATGTCTTATAAAGCTGCTTTTTTAGTTAGTACTTTATTATTATTTTAAAATACTTTATAGTAAAGTTGCTTTTAGGCTAACTACTTAATTATTTACGACTTATTAGAGGGGACCTTTGGTATTTAATATACTATAGGGGTGTTTTAAAATGTGGATATTAAATACTTTAATAGTAAGATTTAGTTATAGGGAGGGGTTATAGGTACTTAGATTTTATTAAGTAAGCGCGAAGCGCTATACTAACTACGGACTAAAGCTTTTACTTTTAGTACCCCCTAGTAAAAACTCTAGCCCCTACTTACGTTTTATTTAAAAGTGTTAGTTTATTTTTATATAATTTTAATATAAATAAATAAAGTAAACTATTTATAAAGTTATTATAAGACTAACTTTTAAAAAAAGGTTTTTAAGAGTACTATTAATAGTTTTTAGATTTTAGAATACTATTAAGTATATATATATAAGTTAAATAAGTACAGAAGACTTTTTAAGATTAAAGTGTACTTTGTTATATATAGTAACTAGTAGTTAAGAAATAAGTAAGATACCTATACTTTAATACTTATTAGTATATTGTTTTAAACACTTATAGTTATTATAAACTACTTTAATTTTAAGCTTTTATAATATAATATAGTAAATACATTTATACGGGTTCTACTTAATAAAGATATTTATATATAAATGCCCTTTAGGTATTAAAAGTCTAGGTATATTCTTAAGTTTAATAAAGTACTTTATAGCCTATACTACCTTTTACTTTTATAGTAACGCTATTTAAAAGCTAGTTTAAAAGAACTTAGGCTAGAGTATATAGTAGGTGAGAATTACTATTAAATACGTAGCTGTATTATCTTTTTTTTTTATATTAATAACTATGTTTTATACTTCCTTTTTAAATACTATAAAAAGGCCCTTTTATTTATAAAAGTACTTTAAAAGTAATACTTTTTTAAGGGTAGTAAAGACTTATAATAGTTCCTAGGAATTAAAGTTATTTGTGACTATACTATGAGGTGCCTTTGGTTTTTATAGTTTGTTTATATTAATAAGGTAATTAAGTACTTAAAAAGATAAAGCCTGTGAGTAAAGTAACTATATACTTTTTTAATTTAATTACTTAAACTACTCCCTTATAAAGACTCTACTTTATACGTAAATATTAAATATTACTAAAGTAATATTAGTTTAATTATATATAGTATAACAATAATAAAGCTAGATGTGGCCCTTATAGTAAGTTGTTTTGTATGCTTTAACTATAACTCTAGCCCTAAGTACTTTAAAGAGGTAGAATAAGTAATTAAATACTTTTCTATAAAGTGTACTCTTTACCTTAAATTTAGTTGTGAAAAAAGTAGCTCTAATAATAGTTTAGTAATTACTTTAAATACTAGCTTTATTAATAATATACTAGACTGTAAGAGTTTTTAAGTATTTATAATTAAACTTTTTAGTAGCTTTATTAGGTAGTAAGTTAATAAATAAAATACTATAACTATATTAATAACTAAAGCTAAGCTTTTTACTTTTTTTTAAGTAGTTAAAGAAGTTATTTTTATAAGTTATTTAATAACTATACTTTATATAGACTTTAGTAAATATTACAGTGCTAGTCTAGCTGCCCTAACTCTAGTACTTAAAGGCACTAAAGGCCCTATAGCCTTAGGCACTAGCTGAGTTATTATAGGTTACGTGACTACTGAAATCTTTAAGCTTTTAGGGCTTTGTAGTAGTAGCCTATAGTACTAAATTTCTTCCCTTTTTTAAGTATAAATTATAGTTAATAAAGCCTCTTAGTAGTACACTAGTCTGCCTTTAGGACCCTTTTATAATATTATTTATACTTTTCTTTAACTCTTTTTCCCTAGTAACGAGTAGTATAATATTACTAAATCAATTCTTTATTAATTAGTAATTCCTATACTAAAAGTAATACTAAATAATAGCTAATACACACTTCCTAGCGCCTGAATTATAATTAATACACCCCCTTTATTTCTACTACGTTTAAGTTACTATACTAAAAATAGTTTATAACTCTAGTTACTTTTATAGTTATAATTCTAAAAATAAAGTAGTTATTAATATAAATAATATAGCTAAACCTCTAAAGTATTAGAGTAACTACTGTACTATATATATACCCCCTAAGAGCACTAAGCCTATCCCAATCGGTTTCTTTAAAACTAGACGTTCCTTTATAGAGTAGCCCTTTAATACCCTTACCCTAAATACTACTATAAAGTAGCACTATACTAAAATTTATATATACTTTAATAGTTTATATAAACATAATATTTACTTTATAAATAACCCTTTTTTTAGTAATAACTACTAGGTTTTATAGGACTAAAAAGCTTTTAAAAGCCTTTATTAAGAAAACCTAAAAAAGTTCTTTAAGTAGGTTAATATATAAGTTAAAGCTTATAGTATTTAAAGCTAAAAAACTTAGTTACTTTATACCTAGTACGTTACTATATATAAAAACTTCTATAAAGTTTATAATTATACTCTTTAGTTAAAAACTAATAACTAAAAACTTTAAAAAGATATTTAAGCCCTTTAAGTTAAGAAGACTAAAATAGCTTATAACTAAAAACTCTTCTTTACTACTAATAAAGCCCTTTAGTAGTACTTTATTTAATTAAAAAATACTTTATTTAGTATAGCTTTTTAGTAAAGCGATTCTCTAAAGCTAAATATTAATAACGCCTTTGCTGTTATTATTAACTATATTAAGCGCCTAGAGACAAGCTACTAACCCTTTATTACTTTTTTTATTACTATAGAAATAGAACGCGGCCCTAAAGAGCCTAAGATTCCTATTTATACTAGTATAGAGGATAGTAAGGATAAAAAAAACCCTCTATTTAGTATTTAGTACTACTATATTACTAACTACTTTTAGTTTTAGAGAAATAACGTTACTAACATTTAAAAACTTAACTATATTATTAGTTACTTTAAAAGTAATACTTTTAAGTTAATATTATTTCTAGTAAAAAATAAGGTTATAAAGACTTTAAAGGCTATACTCTAGGAGTGCTATTTTTTTTTTTACTAGCTATATATAGATCAAAAATACTAAGTAAAAGATTAAGGTTATAAAGATTACTTTTATTAATATTTAAATATAGTATACTAAGTTTATTAAATTTACTTATAAAGCTAACCTTCCTAACTACTAGTAGCACTATAAGTTCTACTATAAGCTGTTTTTTACCCTTTAGACCTAGGTTACTATAGTTTACTTAAATGCCTTTTTTAACTTCTAAAAATACACTAAGATAGTTATTACTATTACTAACGTTATAGACCCCTACAGTACTAGTAAGGCTGTAGAGGAGTAGTTTTATAAGGCAACTCTAGGCTATTCTAGTATATTAATCTTTACTATACTATTTTATAGTAACTCTATAACTCCCCACAATACCTAAAGCTATACTAAGCTTTCCTTAGCTCTATACTAATACTTAAAGAATATTAGTACTTATTTTACTTATAGTAAGTCTAGTTATAGTACTTATAAGTACCTATACTTTAAGGTAACTAAGAAGAAAGCTACTTTAGTTATTATAGAGTTATAGACTTTTACTAGAAACACTAATATAGTAGAAAACTAAAGCCCCTAGTAAAAAGAGTTTCTTAACTAAGAAAAAGATTATATAAAAATTAATACTTAGTTTTAATATTTATTAATTTAAAAAGAATTATTAAGGAATAGTCTTTAAAAATAAAGCTAGTACTAGCTTTTAATAGATATAAATTATATATATATACCCTTTTTAATACTAGAGTAAATAGATACGCCTTTATAAATACCTTTTTAATTAGCCCTCTATAGGATTTTTATTACGCCCCTTTATATAAGTTATAGTACTTTATTTTAGTTATAAAATTTAATAATAAACAATTAAACAACATTAATACAGTATAGACTATTAATATATAAATTAACTACTAAATCCTACTATAAATACCCTTTTTATAGTTAAATACTAAGTACTATAACTTAATACTAGAAAGAGTTTAGTTTAAATATTATAATATTTTATTAAATATGCGCTATAAGTGCCTATAGTAGCCTAAGGACCTACTACTAGTTAAAGATTTACTTTTTACTATTATTTATAACTTAGTAAAGTATTATAAACTTAATAAAATTAACTTAGAATACTAAATAGATACTAATAAAAAGTAGGTTGTTTTTAAGGTTAATATAATATTTTATAACTATAAGTTTTAGTAGAACTAATATAAACTTTAAGTACTCTAGTAAATTTTAAAGTACTTAATACTAACTATACCCTTTAGTACTTAAAAAATTAATAATACTAAAGGCTTATATAAAATAAAATACGTACTTTATAGTACTAAAGCTTTATTAAAGCCGGTCTAGAGCCCTAGAAGGCACTAGCTTATACTAAAAGAGACTTAGAAGTTATAATAAAATATAGAATTAGTATTTATTAGTACTATTAGGTTTAAAATAAACTGAAAATGCCTAGACGTTAAACTAGGATTAATTACTCTTAATAACTTAAATTAATTAATTAAGTTAAAAAAAATTAATGTAATTAGGACTAATAATTCCCTTTAAAACAATATGGAAGAAATAAAGTGCTTAATTAAAAAAAAGTTCTTTACTAAACTCTAGTAATTTATTAATATTTTTAGTAAAGTTATTAGTAATACCCTTTTACTATACTACTAGTATAATTATAAAATAGAGCTTAAAGAAAGAGGTTATAATAAGTTTATTTACTACCCCCTTTATAAATAGTTACTACTTAAGCTAAAAGTAACCCGTAAATATCTTTTAAAACACTTATATAAGGGATTTATTACCCCTAGTAACGCTCTATAGACCTTTTTTATACTATTTATTTATAAAGCTAACGGGGGCCTTTGCTTTTGTATTAATTTTTATAAGCTAAATAAAATTACTAAAAAAGACTAATACCCTTTACTACTAATTAATAAAATACTAATATAAATTAACTACTTAAAGATCTTTATTAAAATAGATATTTAATAAGTTTTTTATAAAATTTAAATATACCTAGACTATAAAAACTTAATAACCTTTAGAACTTAATATAGTACTTATAAGTTTAAGGTCCTTTTATTTAGCCTCTATAACGGCTCTATAATATACTAGTAGTATATAAACAACGTCTTAATAAAATACCTAAATAACTTCTATATAGTATACCTTAATAATATTCTAATATTCTTAAAAAACCCCCTTTAGTATTAAGAATATGTTACTAAAGTACTAATACGCCTAAGGAACGCTAGTTTATAAACTAATATTAAAAAGTGCGAGTTTAGCGTTACTACTACTAAGTATTTAGGATTTATTATCTCTATTAATAGTATCTAGCTTAACTCTAAAAAGGTTAGTATAGTAAAGAACTAGTACGCCTCTATATTTATTAAAAGTATTTAATCCTTTTTAAGGTTCTATAACTTCTACTAGTAGTTTATTAAAGACTATAGTAGAGTTACTTATCCCCTAGTATACTTTATAGTTAAGGGAGTCCCCTTTTACTTTAATAATAACTATAAGGCTGCGTTTAGTTAACTAAAAGACCTACTAACGTTAGCACCTATCCTCTACTACTAATATCCTAAATTACTTACGCAACTTAAAATAAATACTTTTAACTCTATCTACACTAGTACTATATTATAACTATAGTTTAATAATAATACTTAGTACCCCGTAGCCTTTTTTTTTAAAATAATAGCACCTACTAAAATAAACTACTTTATTTATAATAAAAAGTTACTTATTATTATATAAGCTATAGAAGAATAAAGAGTAGACTTAATAGTTCTTTATAAGTATTTTAAAGTTATTATAAATTACTAAGTCCTTTTATACTTTATAACTAAGTATAAATTTAACTTTTAGTAAGTCCGTTAGTTAGGCCTTTTAGTAGACTTTAACTTTATAATTTAGTACCACTCTAGTTAAGAAAACGTATTAGTTAATACTCTTTTATAAAAGTTTAAAGATATTACTATATAAAAGGCCCTTAAAGCCACTAACTATACCCAGGTCCTTTTAATACTAAACCTTTTTTTACTTAAAATTACTATAAAGCTTTACTAGCTTCTAAAAGACACTAAAATAATAGAGATTATTATAGTTAGTACTATAGAACCTACTAATAAGCTTTAAGGCTACTTACTAGTTAAATAAATCCTTATTTTAAACTAAAAACTTATAACTAAATCCCTCTATCATTTATAGAAAATAGCTACTATTAATAAGGAATATTAGAAAATATAGAAGGATACGGGCCTGTTTATAATAAACAGTAAGCTAGTTATATTTAAGGAGGAGTTCTTATATACCTAGGTAATATAAAAAGCCTATAAGTAAAAGCTATTAGTATACTTTAGCTAAAATAAAATACTAAAAATAATTAAAGAGAAGTACTACTAGCTCTGGTTTATAGTAGACGTAGAACGCTATATTCTTAACTATTATATATATTACTGGGCTTATAAGCCCTAGAACTAAGTACTAAGTATACTCTAGCCCCTTCTAGTACTTAACTAACTTTAGTAGTATATTTTTATAGACTTTATAGTACTACTACTTAATAAAAAGGGATTTATAGTAATTTAAATAGTAGTTAACTGCTTAAGTAAATGTACTATTTTAATACTATATTATAAAAAGCTTATAGCTAGAGACTTAGTATGGATATTCTATAAAAAAATACTACTAATTTTTAGCCTCCTAGAGATAATTACTTCTAACTAAGGCCTTTAGTTTATTTTTAACTTTTAGTTAAAACTCTATAAAATCTATAATATTAAGATATAACTATTTATAGTGTACTACCCCTAAATTAATAAGTAAACTAAAATCCTAAACTAGTATATTATATAATAACTCTATTCCTTTATTAACTACTACTAAAACAATTAAAGTAAAATACTTTTTACTATAAACTTTACTTATACTACTTTACTTAATAAAACTACTAAACTTTTACTATACAAGATTAAGTTTAAGCAACTACTACGCCTTAACTTTAACTAAAAATAATAAATTATAGTATTTAGTACTACTTATAAAAAGCTAAACTATTTAAAAGTTTAATAGATAGTAAAGTAAATCTACAGTACCTAGGACGTTATAAAAGGAAAGATATAGAGGCTTAAGTATAATAGAAATGTACTATAGACTACTAGTACTACCTAGACGACCTTACTATAGGTGACCACGTCTGGGTCTTTATAGAGGGCTAGTACTAAAATAATCCTTTTAAACTTATAATACCCTAGAACAGCTTATATTAAATTATAAAAACAGGCCCTAGTAGTACTTAGGTACTAGACCTATTTAAAAGCCACTAATACTACTTAGTCTTCCACCTTAGTAAGTTCTAAAAGGCTACTAATAATCTATTACTAGGATAGGTTATAGAACTACCCCTGCCCGTATAGTATACTAATAAACTAGAATATAAGGTTTAAAAGGTCCTAGTATTCTAGCTATAGTACTATAAGCTTTAGTATAGAGTAGACTAGGTGGGTTATAATAAGGACTTAATTTAGTATAATACTAAGAACTTTTAGAATACTTTAAAGGCCCTTTAAGCCTTCTATAACCTATACCTAGGTACTATAGGGCCCCTATAGCACCTAGAGGCGTGACTATGGGCTGCTATAGCTAATAAAGAGGTACTAACTACGTTAAACAATAACACTATAGTTGTAACTACTAAAATTACTTAAAAGTACCAGTACTAAACGCCCAGAGTAGGGCTAGATAATTTAACTAATTAGGTTTTTTATATAGAATTTATACAGAGCCTTTAATTAGTTTATTTTAAAAAAAGTTTTTATAACTATAACTTAGTAGTTTTAGGTACTATAGTACTAATTTAATTATTAATTAACACTAAATTTTACTACTAATTTAATACTATAGGCTACTTACTACTTTATAGTAAGAATAAAGTTTAGGGGATAAAAAGTAGTGGATTTAAGTAGTACTTTTTATACTTAGAGATACTGTAGATAGTATTGCCTTTTTTAGAGAGGGGGGTGATGTTATAGTACTGGCTTAGCTGCCCTAATTCTAGTACTTAAAGGCACTAAAGGCTCTATAGCCTTAGGTACTAGTTGAGTTATTATAGGTTATGTGACTACTGAAATCTCTAAGTCTTTAGGGCTCCGTAGTAGTGGCCTATGGCACTAGATTTCTTTCCTTTTTTAAGTGTAGATTATAGTTAATAGAGCCTTTTAGTAGTGCACTAGCCTGCCCTTAGGACCCTTCTGTGACATAAATAAACCTTTAGTACTACTTCTACTCTTAATACTACTATACTAAGTATATATATTTAATACGATAATTAATAAACAATCTATTTTATTAATAAAGAGATAGTTTAACTATATATAAAGCTTTACTATATTAATATTTATAACTACTGGCTGTATTAAGAGGTTTAGAAAGGCTATATTAAAGTTAAATATTAGCTTATAGTATAGTTAATAGTAAATAGCCTTATAAAGCTACTTACTAGTACCTATTTTAAACTCTTTTTTAAGTAACTTAATATAGTAGATTAAACGGCTTAGCTTTAAATACTTTATGATACTAAGCTTTAAAGTAAACGTTATAAGGGCCTTAACTTTACTAATAAAGAATAAATAAAAGGAATTATAGCTTTTAAGTACTTTAAAAATAGTATTATTCTTTTTATTATAAGGATAGAGGTTTAATAAAAATAATAGAACTATTTAAAATAAAGACTTTAAAGGGATTATAGTTTTAAAAAAGTAAGCTATATAAAAGTAATTATAAAGTAGTTAAAGTATAACTAGTATATAATTTTATTTATAATTAGATTTAATAAGGCCCTTAAAAGGCCTTTGTTGGGGAGGTATATTAAATTATATAGCTTAGAGCTACTAGTATACTACGATATATAGGTGGATTTTAGCGTTCGAGGTGGCCAATGGCTGCTCTAGAGTAACGTTTTGCTGGCTCTAAAGGCCGTGGCTGCGTTCAGGGGGTTCGAAGGCCCACAGCGCCGTCAAAGCGAAAAAAAAATGCGCGTTGATGGCCCTCAAGGCATAGCTTTACATACATACGAATATACGCGAAATCTGACAAGGGGTTCGTCACGTCATTCCAAGCTGCTTCTGGTGGAGAGCCGTCGGCGTTTTCCTCCGCGTGGGGGAATCGTGTTTTCTCTTCCTTTAAAGAAGCAAGAGAAAACGTTTCTCACGAGTCAGCTGTAGCTGGATGCCACGAGAAAAAAAAAAAACTAAAAAAAAACTCGATGTTCCCTTTCCGTTCGGCGCTCGTCCACGTCAGCGGCACACCACATGGTCGACAGGGGTGCTCCTGTTCTAATTGCGATAGACTTCATCTCATGAGCGGTTCGGTTCTCCCGCCACCCTACGCTCTGACGGATTGCTCCCCCCGGCCCCTCGATCGACCACAGGATTGAACACTAGATCGGTGGAAACTGATCTCTTATCCAAAAAGCCGTCGGCCTCCCGCTCAGTCGGCGCTTCTCCTCCGCAACGGCAAGCGAGATTGGCACGGTGGCTGAGTCAGGAAGATCGACTCGAGCAGGGTCCACGGCCAAGCCGATGGGTCATATTCGCAGCGAAAGGGAGAAAGAGTCCAACTTGCAATTATTAATAAATCCTTTTCAGGCGTGCAGGCGCCCTACGCTGTTACAAAGTAACATTTGGTGGTCTGCCGTTGCACGGCAGTCTTGACCTTGTGGCACAAGATTGGCTATTTCCAGGGCATTGGGTGACCAGCTTTGCAGGAGTCTATGCTTTGCCTGGGTTGTTCGTTGATATCCCCTGTCATAGTCGCACTCACTGGAGGGTCGAGTTACATAATCCAGGAAAGGAGAATGCATCCGGAAGTCTATGTTCTTGCTATCATCAAACTTACCAACTGAGTTATTCATACGCGAAACCGGAGGGCCGTGGACAAACGCGAGATTGGCGAGCGAGAGAGAGAGAGAGCGACGACGCTCTCGCTTTCGCGGTCGGTATGCCAGCACCCCAAATTTCAAGGGAGTCAGCACCCTATATCGACATCCAAGGGTTTATTAGTAGCCGTCTCATCTATTAAGGTTTCCGCGCCTGGAAGGACCGCCAGGGCCGACGTTAGAACTGCCGGCGTTAAGATTCTGCCCACGACTCCAGCGCCGGAAACGTGACAAAACGCTTCAGCGCCCCCACTACTTCCTCTCCCTGGCTCTTTTGCTCTGGCGCACCAGTAGAACACGGCGTTTCTCGAAGGGGTACTGCCAACCTGTGTATGCGACCCCTAGACCTGATATTTATCGCCCTGCCGATCCGGAGGCAGACAGTGGGTTATGGAAACTGGCGTTAACTGTGGAGGTTCTGTCGTCCTTGACAACAGTTCTGACGATTGAACCCTCGTGCTTCTTTGGGAGGCATCGATGCTCAAAACCGCGAATGGAATGAAAGAAGACGGTATTTTGAAAGTGAAAATCTTGCCCGAGGTTCGATTTCGACGCTCATTATATTAATGCCGGTTACGCTGTCTACAGTTGCGTCATGAACGAACTGGCTGGTCTCTCTTGAGAGACAAGACAGTTGGCAATGCGCTTCTTCCAACCCCCCACTCGGACTTCATCGTGACCTGCCGTTTGCGTAAAGGTAGGCAGTGCGTGAACTCCCCCGCTCCCCCACCCCTCCAGTCTCAATCGCACATCAAAGGAAAAACCGAAGTCCGACAAAAAGCCCGTGGGCTTTTCCCCCGTTCGCCACTCGATGACGGGCGCGCATGTTGAGTGAGATTTCCATTCCGGGCCATGTTTGCTCGCCCGAGGGTTACGAGATCGGCCCTGCGAGTGTGACAAACCGAGCAAGGGGAGAGCAATCGTAATTAACAGAGTGGATTCCTGTGTGATGCCAAAAGTCTTCGGTATTGAAACCACAAACGGTGCAAAGACGAGTCCCATTGTCGCCACAGGAGACCGGATCGAGAATGAAGTTTGAATCCTCGCAAGGAGGGCATTCTGTATTATGTTTAGGTTGCAGGGCTATGATTGCTCGGTTTCACCGCCTGGGCACTTTCTGTTATATCTGGACAGGGCGGATTCAATTAGAAGCAAGCTCCGCTGTTCAAGAGAGACGTGCGACCCGAGCCTGGAAGTCCCTTTGACGACACCTCGAAAGACAAGAAGGCTGGAACCACAGTAGTGCGATTCTCCCCGCCCTCCACAATCTGATACAATGAGCACTTGGATTCATTGTGCTAACACAGGAACCACTCTGCAGCCTGTCTCAGCGCTATCAGGCCGCCTGCTGGCTGAGCGATGCCGGTTTCAATTCCCAGTTAGGCCATCATGGTGCTTGGGATGGGGGCATAATGCCTTGGCAAGGACGAAGATTACTTCTCCATGACACCTTCAACTTAGGAAAGCGAATCATAAATACGACAGCCATCTTTCCCCTCACACCAAATCCCTCTCCAGGACAGACAACGAAGCTCGTGCAAGCAAAGCTCGTCTCCCCAGGTCCACAAAGTCTCCTATCCAAAACCCGTTCCAGTCTTTCCTCCCTAAAACCACACTCGCTCGCGTCAAACCAAAAGCTTCCACTCACTACCAAAACCCTCGCAAACATGCAGCTCCGCGCCTTCACCACCTTCCTATTCCTCGCCCTGGTCGGCTTCGCCGCCACGGTCTCCGCCACGTCCTCCTGCAGCCGGAGCGCGCAGGGCGGCAGCGTCTTCTGGGAGATCAGGATCGACGGGGTCGAGGACCTCGGCGCGACCTGCCACCTGCTCTGGCAGGGTCTCCGCCGCCACGCGGGCTGCGGCGTCTTCGCGCCCAACGGCTGCGGTACCGCGCTGCTCGGCAAGAAGCTGTACATGTACTTCACCACCACCCTCGTCTGCTCCCGAGGCTCGGTCGAGGGGGCCTTCTGGCACGCCACGGAGAACCGGTACGGCAGCGTCGACTGCTAAGCAAGGAAACGAAAACTTCTTCAAGAGTGGTGTTTATAACATATGAGGGGTGGGGGGTGCTAACTTCTCTTTCGATGGGAGCCCGCGAGGTCGACATCTTTGGAGTGGTGGTGTTAATGGGGGAACATGCTGCCGACGGCATCATGGGGAGGAAGCATGTCTCGTACGGAAGAGGGGCGAAGAGCCTCGTCTGTCTTTATGGAACCTGCGGGGGAAGAGAAGGGGGCTAGTTTACCGGGTTGTATCGTGTTGCATCTTCCCGATTTCGTCCATACCGGACCGCCTGCGCGTTTCCTTTGTCGAAGAAAACTGCATCTGGCTTTTTCTCTTCTATTCTCATACCTACGTTCCAATCTTATAAAACCTTTTCAGGTCCCGTCATATCTTTCTCAAACTAGCTTCCCGGTGATACAACTTCTGCTCGGCGCTTCGACCACCCTCTGATATCGTGAACCTCGGAGAGAAAGCGGAACCCATGATGAAGTTGGAGGCTCTTTTCAATGGTTTATGCCTACTCATGATAGCCGCGTGTATGTACCAAAAGAAATGGGGGAGTGGAACCAAGCAGAAGGCATTCCGCAGGATCTTGTCCAGCTCGCCGCTGTTTGTTTAACTACATGTAGAGACTCCCTACCTCCCACGTCCACGGAGAGAAGCATCACGGTACAGGGTCAAGCAGAGAGTTAAACTTGAGCTTCTGGTTCATTTCTCGTGCTTTGTTAGCCTCTTTGCCTGCCCACCTTCTTAAATCTATCAAAGGGCAACATAAAACATCTCAACAAGTGCTAGTAACATGGGAAGAGGGATTGATCAACTCGGCGTTGACGTCCGTGATGGGTATCTCTAGCCTAAGTGTATAGTCTTAATTGCAGGTCGTGTCTCCAGCCGCGTTTCTTTTGGTGCCACAACATCCGTGTGAATTGTAGGAATGGGTAATGGGCGTCATCTTTGACCCACAACTCTGGTCCGTATTGGTCTCGCCGGATGACACATGCGCTGATCAACGGGTCGGGGCGATCCTTCAGTCCCCAAGACAAGGAATAAGAACAAGGCATCCGCAAGTGGGTAGCAAGGAGAAAGTGATAAGACCCCTATCAGCTCAGCTTACTGCCCACACGTAAATCTGGTGCGTTCTGTGTATCCTTTCTTTCTGTCACCGACTTGATTCGCTCCGGAGAACGTCCTTCGAACCTGTCATCTTTTGGGCAATTCATGAAAAACCAAGCTTAAGGAGAAGCCGAAACTAAGCCGGGAATATCAGTTGAAGCAGCTGGAGAAATGGCCCGGAAAGGCAGCCGCAAGGTCAGGACCGGGTGCATCACCTGCAAGTAAGGGCCATGCGACTCTACATATTCAAGCATACAACGCAACCCTCAGACGACCTTGACTGACACAGGGCGACATAGAATCCGCCGCGTCAAGTGCGATGAGGCCAGGCCGGCCTGCCGGCGGTGCTCCACCACAGGCCGCACCTGTGACGGCTACGCGGGCCCGCCGCCGTCCGAGCTGCGGCCGATCCGGCCCTACGTGCCGAGCACGTTCCCGGGCGCCGAGAGCCAAGCGGAGCGCCGGGCGATCCAGTTCTTCTGCGAGATGGCCGCGCCCGACCTCCCCGGCGCCACTGAGCCGTTCTTCTGGACGCACCTCGTCCCACAGTTCAGCAGCTTCGTGCCAGCCGTCCGGCACGCCCTCGTCGCCGTCAGCACGCTCTATGAAGACGCCAGCCGGTATCGCGACGACGGAGGCTGGCGGAACCACCTCCAGAAGCAACCGCTGCGGGACAACGGGCTCGCGCTGACGCACTACAACGCCGCTATCAGGGGGCTCGTCGCGATGCAGGACGAGAGCGTCGTCCTGCTGGTATGCGTCCTCTTCATTTGCGTCGAGCTGCTGCAGTGCAATCGCGAGGCCGCGCTCCGGCATTCCGCCCACGGCAGCGCTCTGCTTAGCTCTCCGGAGGCTCGGACGTACGGCTGGGTGAGGGAGTGGGTGACGCCGCTGTTCCGTCGACTACACACCCTGCAGTACTTCTTCGGCGGTGATAGGTCAGCGCTGCCTGACCTCAGCGCCACCTCGACCGTCGAGACGCCGGTACAGTTTGCTAACTTGAATGAGGCGGAGGCGATGATCGACGATGTCTTCAACCAGGTGTTCCGGCTTGTCCGCCGGGGCGACGAGTACCGCACGGGACGCGGGAGGGGCAAGACACCGCCGGCGAAGTTGGTTGATGAGCAAGAGAGGATCACGAAGAAGCTCGACGCGTGGTACACGATGTTCATGAACCTCGACGGGCTGTCAACCGACACTTCCAAAGGCAGCCAGCGGATCTTTGCGCTCGCTCGATATCGCATATCTCAAGTCTGGTCGAGTATGGCCTTCGAACCGTCAGAGATGGCGTACGACCGGCACCTGGAGGACTTCCGGCTGATGGTGGAGGAGGTGTCGCAGATGGCAGGCCCGCGGGCTCGGAGCCGCGGGCGGAACAGCTTCGAGTTCGAGATGGGCTTCATCGCGCCAGTCTCATTCGCCGTTATGAAATGCCGGTCCCTGAACATCCGGCTCGAAGCTCTGCGCTGTCTCAGGCTTCTCGCGGCGCCCCGAGAGGCTCTCTGGCGGAGGGACAGCATGTTCGTGCTCTGCAAGCGCATAATCGAGTTGGAACACGGAACGACGTTGGACACGGACGGCCAGCTTCCTGTAGGTGAAGAGCCCCTTTGCCCCGGTTTACCTCCCGTGGAGAGGAGGGTGGCGCACTTCGTGGCCGAGTTTCTGGGGGAACGACAGCGGGACTTTCACGGACATGAAATATGCGGCAAGAAGGTTGTTTTCGTCATGGGGAATGGGGATGGAGGCGTTCGCCTTGTCCCGGACGAGCTGGACGAAGAGCCCGTTCCGTTGCCGTCGTGGAGCCCGACGTATGCACATGATGCAATTTTGTCCGTGACTTAGCAAGGAAGAGCAGCTCGAGATGTCAGTTTTGGCTGGCCGGTAGTCGTGATAATGAGAAGACACGTGAAAAGTGCTATGGAGTTTTCTAGTTTCGCGAAGCGCCGCATGAGTGATGTTAAGATTTCATTGGAAAAGACAACGAGTTTCCTCTTCCAGGGACCAGAGTCGGTGATACTCGAACCGGTCTAGTGTCGCAGGAACTTTGGTGTGGCAACCTTGCTGGGTCTCCCGGCGTTTGGCCGGATGTCAACTCCGGCGCGGGGCCGATCCACCGGAGTTTAGCAGCTTAACCGCGCAGGTATCTCCAGAGCCAAGCACGATACCCTCTGCGCGGGGGGTATCTCCTAACTATGAGCTATCATCCATGCCCGGATTTCTAATGCTTGTTCGCGCGACCAGTGAGTCAGACCGATCATTTCGCCAAGATCACCCTCAAAATGGGGAATTCCGTACCCATGAGTGAACAATCCCACTGCAACCGCAGGAAGCGACGTCCACAAAAAGACCTAGAATCGGACTGCTCTCCGCGACATGGATAGTGTTGAGAGCTTTCAGATGGCCTGCGGGCGTAGTTGCGCTGGCTTTCGACCTGGGGGGCAGGGGGTTTCCCCAAAATCCCACCCCCAAGAATGGCATTCATAGCCGCGTTGCGACAACCCAGTCTCTCTGCGCCTGGATTGGATATCGCTGGCGCCGAAGAGGGGTCGAGAACTCAATCGCGACAAGTGCAGAGCTTAAACTCGCTTCCCGCCACGAATCGTTGAGGTCCGATCAGATTGGATGGATGCTACCGGCAGCGGGCATGGCAAGGTAGCATTGCAGGCGTCGACACACACCGCCAGACTACCTAGCATTAACCGTAGTACTTGTTGGATATCTTCCGGTGTCGCACAATGGATTGTTGTTGATGTTCGAGGTCTCGACCCTCAACTGTGCACATTTGCGTACCTTGGCATGCTTGCGCTTCCGAGACACCAAGCCCGACCCCGGCACAGTTTTGATATGTCTGTCAGTGGGGTCATGTCAGCCAGTTGCAGTGTCAGCGGATCGGCTCCGGGTACTGGGTTGAACTCCGCGAGAAGCCTGGGCTCTTTCTGTCCGGTTCCATGTCCCCGTCTTTCTTCCAGGGTTGATGGGAGGCCCAGCAGATTTGGCTCTATGTAATGTCATTCAGTTCAGATCGAAGCTCAAAATTGATTAAAAGATGACGTTAATAGGAAACAGCACACACGTGCAGTACCCAGGCAACTACCTAGGCTACTGGTAAGCTTACTAGTAAGTCGCACTTGGGAATAAATCGAACCTGACGCATTGTCTTCTATTAGCTTCAGATCTAGTTGTCCGGTGTGATTGGCTTTACTTCACAACTCAAAACACATGGCCGTGCCAGCCACCCGTCGCCGTCGAGTCATGGGAGTGTTGGTCTCTGCTAACTCTGTGTCGTGCGTAAACTCCAAGCACGCAAACGCCAAAGGGATCAGTGTTCGCGGCGCGGATCGCCACCACGCTAAACACGGCAATGATGACATACATGCAATTTCTGGTCGTTCCAGACACCGGCCGGTTGCAAAACTCATGCAAGAAGCGTATATCTACATATGCACCCACACCCCCCGGTCTTGCTGCCGGCGGCAGTACGGCTCAATTAGTGGTAAGCATCTGCCGGAATCCATATTCCTCTTTGGTGGGGCAAAAGACCGCTCCTTCTTTTCCTCTCTCTTCCTTGCGCCCCCATCTCGGCCGGGTCGTGGGGTTTGTCAACCCCATGATAAGGGTTTGCTGACACGATCCGTCCCATCTCTTCTGATTCGCACAGACTTGCTGCCATGGATTATCACCACGTATCCATGTACGTGGATGAGGGGCACACGCACTGCTTTGCTTCTCTTTTCCCTCCAGGTCCCACGTGCCTCCGCAGCTGGCTGGAGTTCGTGACGGCTTGTTCCTATCGTTCTTAGTAAATCCGAGCTCGGGAGGCTCACGGTCTTACGGATGACGGCCCGCCGCAGATTACAAATGCGACTCTTACATGGCCATGAGGGCTAGACGGCTACCTAATGCCAGCCTACCTGACTGGCCTCCCTTCTTCGTGTGTGTGGAGCAAAGTTAGTTCTGGCAGAACTGAATTCAGATATTAGACGCGCCCTACGTCTGTTGTTGGCCTCTGCTGAACTCTTTGATGTGAAAGGCTAGCAGCTTTGGCCTCATAATAATCCGTCGACAGCTTTCGGGCCCGATCACTTCGCTTCCGACAGAGGCTTTCGTTCGATGCTGCAAGTACTTCCGACATAGACAAAACCCATAGACTCGTTCCCATTGCGATACTCTCTCCTCTGCATTTATATTCCCCAACACCGCGACGACCATGGCCACGGCCCCGAGGCCAGACGAAGATGGCCGCTGGGGCGAGAACGCCGCCGGGGACATCTCCGTCAACGCGGCGCTGGAGGAGTTCCACGACCTCGAGAAGGAGCTTTCGACGATACAGCACCGACACTCGACGACGATACACCCCCGGAAATCTATCGGCGCAAATGGCGGTAATGACGACCGCGAGAGCGACTCCACAGCCGCCCCGAGCGTCGCCGGCGACGATGACTCGTTCGACCTCCCCGACTTCCTGCGGCGCGGCATCATGGACATGCGCACGCCGACGGGAGGGCCCGCAAAGAGGCTCGGCGTGTCTTTTAGGAACCTCACCGTCCGAGGCGTCGAGTCCTCGACGAAGCAGGTCACCACGTTCCCCCGGGACTTGCTCAACTCCTTCGGGCCGGACTTGTACCGGTTCGTCGTGGGCTTCTTCCCGCGACTCCGAAACGGAAGCCAGCCGACCGTGGACATCATCCGGGATATGACGGGCACCGTGCGGCATGGCGAGATCATGCTGGTGCTCGGCCGGCCGGGGTCCGGGTGCTCGACGTTCCTCAAGGCTATTGCAAACCAGCGAGACGAGTACGCTGGCGTCGAGGGCGAGGTCCGGTACGGCGCCATACCGGCCGGTGACCAGCTGCGGCTGTTCCGCGGCGAGGTCGTGTACTGCGAAGAGGACGACCGGCACTTTCCGTCCCTGACGGTCTGGCAGACGCTGTGGTTCGCGCTGAAGAACAAGACGAGGAGGCGGGAGCAGTGGACGATACCCCTTATCATGGACTCGCTCCTGCAGATGTTCGGCATCGACCACACCAAGGACACGCTGGTCGGAGACGAACACATTCGAGGTGCGTGCTGTTCTATTCAGACCTGGTTGGCGTCTCCTGTGAAGTTTGATACTAACTTTGATACCCAGGCGTATCTGGAGGCGAGCGGAAACGTGTGAGTCTCGCAGAGACAATGGCCACGAGGGCCTCAGTCGTTTGCTGGGACAACTCAACGCGCGGCCTCGATGCCAGCACCGCCCTCAGCTTCGCCAAGTCACTGCGGGTGTACACAGACGTGAGCGGCCGAACGACACTGGTGACGCTCTACCAGGCGGGCGAATCCATCTACGAGCTTATGGACAAGGTGCTCGTAATAGACGACGGTCGCATGCTGTTCCAAGGGCCGGCAGGCGAGGCAAAGAAGTACTTCGAGGACCTTGGATACTTGTGTCCTCCCAGGCAGTGAGTCAATCCTGCAATTTGATTGACTTTGACGATAGACGACCGTTTGCTGATATGATTCCCTCTGTAGAACCACGGCCGACTTCCTTACCTCGATCGCCGACAAGAACGCAAGACACTTCCAACCCGACCGTGAGGCAACGGCGCCGAAGTCACCCGAGGAGCTTGAAAGGGCTTTCCGCGACAGTGAGCACTATCAACGGTTGCTGCAAGACGTCAACGAGTACGAGCGTGAAAGCACATCCATCGACAACGAAAAGCAACGCATGTTCGAGGCAACCGTAAAAGATGGTGAGTTCTGCGAAGTCCTGTCCACGACAACCCAGAGCTCTTGGTCACTAACGATGCCCACCAGCCAAGAGCAAGACCGTTATCGGCGACTCCGTCTACACCGTCTCGTTCCTCAAGCAAGTAGCCGCCTGCACCAAGCGCCAGGCCTGGCTCCTATGGGGCGACAGGGGCTCATTCTACACCAAGGTCATCATCATCGTCACCAACGCCCTCATCGTCTCGTCCCTCTTCTACGGACAGGGGCGGGGCACGTCGTCTGTATTTGCTCGGGGCGGTATCACCTTCTTCTCCGTCGCCTTCATCGGCTGGCTGCAGTTCGCGGAGCTGCTCCCCGCCGTGTCCGGCCGCGCGACGATCGAGCGGCAGCGCGTGTTTGCGTTTTACCGGCCGTCGGCGGTCGTCGTGGCGAGGATGCTGCTCGACTTCCCCATCATTCTGGTCATGACTGTTCTCTTCAGTGTGCCGGTGTACTTCCTGGCGCAGTTCGATTACGACGCAGCCAAGTTCTTTATCTACATGCTCTTTGTGTACACGGCCACGTTTTGCCTGACGACGATGTATCGCATGTTTGCGTCCCTGTCCTCGACGGTGGACGACGCCGTCAGATTTGTCGGTGTCGGTAAGTTACATGCCCCAGCCTTCCTTTTGGATATTCGTATTTGACACCCTCGCAGTGCTCAATATCATGTTCATCTTCCTCGGCTACGTCATCCCGAAGCCCGCCCTCCTGAGCGACGCCATCTGGTTCGGTTGGATCTACTACATCAACCCGGTTGCCTACGGCTACGAAGCACTTCTCACGAACGAGTTCGCCGGTCGGAAGATGCAGTGCAGCGAAGCACAGCTGGTGCCCCGGGGACCGGGCTCGGACCCCAACTACCAGGGGTGCAGTATCCCAGGATCGACACCAGGCAGCGATGTGGTTGATGGACTCGACTACTTGAGTGCTTCCTTTGACTTGTAAGGTTCCATAGGTATTTAGATTACATCACCACTGACATTACTCCAGTTCGCGATCAACTCTGTGGCGGAACTTTGGCATTATCATCGCTTTCACAGTCTTTTACCTCGCTATCACGATACTTGCCGTGGACACGGTCAGATTCAAGGGCTCCGGCGCACAGTCCCTAGTCTTCGCGAAGCGACGAGCATCAGCACCCAAGAAGTCTCAAGAAAAGGACAACTCAGCCGAAGAGGCATTCGAGCCCATCGGTGACGGCCAGAGCGTCTTCACCTTCAAGGATATCACATACACGGTTCCCTACGGCAACGGCGAGCGGCGTCTCCTGAACGGCGTCTCGGGATACGCCAAGCCGGGCAAGATGATCGCGCTCATGGGGAGCTCGGGTGCCGGCAAGACCACGCTCCTCAACACCATCGCGCAGAGGCAGAAGATCGGCGTCGTGTCGGGTGAGATGCTGGTCAATGGAGCGAGTTTGGGTGCCGAGTTCCAGCGCGGCACGGGATTCTGTGAGCAAAGAGATATCCACGAGGGTACCGCGACAATCCGGGAGGCTTTGGAGTTCTCTGCGCTACTGCGTCAGGAGCGGGCGGTGCCTCGCGAGGAGAAGATTGCATACGTCGACAGGATCATCAACCTTCTGGAGTTGGGAGACCTCGAGGATGCTCTTATCTCTTCGTTGACCGTGGAGCAACGGAAGCGGGTAACAATTGGTGTAGAGCTGGGTAAGAAGCCCCGATATGCCACCATTACCCGATTCTCGACTAACACGAATCACAGCTGCAAAGCCCAGTCTCCTGCTATTCCTCGACGAGCCGACGAGCGGTCTCGACAGCCAATCCGCCTACTCCATCGTCCGCTTCCTCCGCAAGCTGTGCGACGCCGGTCAGGCCATCATCTGCACCATCCACCAGCCTTCCTCGGACCTGATCGAGCAGTTTGACATGATCCTCGCGCTGAACCGCGGAGGCAACACCTTCTACTTCGGCCCTGTCGGCGCCGACGGCTCTGTCGTTGTCGACTACTTTGCGCGCCGTGGGTTCCGCTGCCCTCCCGGCAGGAACGTCGCCGAGTTCATTCTCGAAACGGCGTCGACGTCTTCGGGGAGGGATGGTAAGCGGGTTGATTGGGACGAGGAATGGCGGCGCTCTGAGGAGAACGCGGTCGTCCTGGCGGAAATCGACCGCATTGCTTCTGAGAAGAAGACGACGCCCCCGGCCGCGAACGCAGCCGCGCCGACAGAGTTTGCGGCGCCGACGGGGTATCAATGCTGGTTGCTTACCAAGAGGATGTTCGTCCAGCACTGGAGGGAGCCGCAGTACATGTACAGCCGGCTGTTCGTTCACACCATCCTGGGAATCTTCACCGGATTTGTGAGTACTCCCTTACATTCTCCCCCCTCCTCCCTTGTCATTAGTGCGACTAACGCCGCCACAGACCTTCTGGATGCTGGGAGACGACATCGCAAGCATGCAGAACCGCATGTTCAGCGCCATCATCCTGCCCTTCTTCATCCCGCCGACCATCGTCAACGGCGGCGTCGTCCAGTTCTTCCGAAACCGCGACTTGTGGGAGGACCGCGAGCTGCCGAGTCGGACGTACGGCTGGGTCGCTTTCGCCACGGCCAGCGTCGTCTGCGAGATCCCTATGACCGTGTGCTCGGCGACAGTCTACTGGCTGCTCTGGTACTTCCCCGTCGGGCTGCCCGCGACCGCGTCCGTTGCCGGGTACGCGTATCTCATGACGCTTCTCTGGTCGCTGTTCACGGCGAGCTGGGGGCAGTGGATTTCTGCCTTTGGGCCGTCGTACTCGACCGTGTCGAATGTGAGTACTCCCTCGAGAACGGCTTCGCAAGGCGACACAGCTGACGATGTCTACAGATCCTGCCCTTCTTCTTCGTCATGGTCGCGCTCTTCAACGGCATCCTCGTGCCCTACGACTCGATCCCGGCCTTCTGGCGGTATTGGATGTACTACGTGAACCCGACGACGTGGTATGCCCGCGGCATCCTCTCTGCGATCCTCGCCGACGGCCCCGTGCATTGCGCTCCCGCCGAGCTAGCCCGGTTCGACCCGCCTCCTGGATTGACGTGCGGCGACTACGCCAGTCGTTTTGTCGCCGAGGTCGCCGGCGCGGGGTATCTCGAAGATGTCAATGCGACGGCGGGCTGTGGCTACTGTCCCTTCCGCGACGGCGGGGAGTACATGCGGACGCTGAACGTGTTCCCCGGAGACCGGTGGCCGTCGCTAGGAATCATGGCCGCGTTTGCGGTTATCAACTACGCGCTGGTGTACTTGTTCGTGTACGCGGTCAGGATCCGGGGGTGGACATTTGGCATCTCAACCGTTGCGAAGATTGTCTCGCGCGGATTTGAGAAGGTTGCAGGGGGCAAGGATCGAGGGTCGTCAAGCAGGGATGAAGAAGCGGATCACGCGTGAATAATGTTTCTGTTGCGGATACCCTCTTAAATAGACACAGTTGCGAAGTCTGCAACGAATTCACCGAGCGGGGCTCAGTCCCGTTACTCCCCTTGGTGTAGTTGGTTCATCACGTTCGACTGTAATGGTTTGTCCACATTCATCGAAAGGTCTCTAGTTCGATTCTGGAAGGGGAGATCAACTCTTTTTGTGCTTTTTTGCTCTCGCAAGCTAAAGTCTTGTTTGTTTTCCATTCTGTTTGACGACTGGTTCCATGACCCACGAGGCACGTATCCCAGACAACTCTGAGGAAGCTTTTTTACTCGCAGTCGTCGCTCCGGACAAGATTGCGCTCGTTCGGCGGGATCAAAATTTCGCATCTGCCGTTCGCAGTGCATGTTCCCTGCCGATCGAGGTTGCCCACCTGGCCGGTGCACGCCTGCCCTTCCGTGCTTGCATTGGCGTTGCGGCCGTTTCCATTGTTGTTGTTGTTTCTTTGGGGTTCTATGAGTATTTCTGTCTTAGCACTCGGTAACCAAAGGGACTGCCCGCAGCGTCGAGACTCGGCCGTCAGCTTACCGGCGAGCGCCTGGCCGGCCAGGAAGGTCACGAAGAAGGCGACAAGAGTAGAGAAGTGCATCTCTAAATAGGAGTTGCGGTGATCTAGTAAAAAGAGAAAAGTTCGGTTATACCAGATAACCAATGATTCAAATGTTGACGTGGCGTGGTGGAAGTAGAGCTTCAGGCTGTTTTAAGGTTTAAGATGATGGAGTTGAGAAGGAGGCGGGACGGGGTGTCATCTTATGTACTCAAAAATGCCCGCTGTCAAGGTTCTTTTTCACAGCGCACCGGCCTTGACGAACCCAGTAAACCTAGTTGATGACTTGGGATGGCATATTGAACATGTGTGGAACTAAGAGTTACTGAAGCATGGAGATCAGGTTTCGCGTCAGTGAACACAGCGTAGTGTATCGGGCTTGTCCCATGGGGGTCTTTAGAAGTCCGCGTGTCAATCCGTTGCAACCAGGCTTCAGTGGCAGAGTACCCGATTTTCCGGGGCCGCTCTGGTCCGTTTGGAGCTGAATTATCAGGCATGTTAAGAGTCTCCTGATCTCGGCGTCGCCGCGTCGCCCGCGACCCTGAAGCGAGCTGCGATTCTCGCAGCGACCCTGAAGCGATTCTTGCAGAAAATCTCTAGTAAGCACAGTTTCAACGACGTTCTCACGGGAAGAAGAGAGATGCCACGGGTGAACTTGCCCATTTCAGCATACCCGCCTGGGTGGCATGAACTTGGACAGTATTTCCCATCTGCGCCAGGTCAGAAAGCCGCTGGATCCTCTAGTCTCATCAACTCGAGACTGGTTAGAGGCTCTCGCCCATCCCAAACCCCAATCATCGAAGACGGAGAATCACGTCTCAAATGCCGATCTATATTGAGGCTATTCGAAGCGATTCGGTTAAAGCTAGACACGAAACTCCCAACTCAAACGACTTCCCGGCGGTCAAAAACACCGTGAGTTTTAATCATCAGCCTTGATGGCCGGCTTGATATTCAAGCAGCTCTATTTAACGACAAATGTGTATCAGGAAAACGCCAGTTCTAATGCTTCATTATAGTACAGTGACCCCTCCATACCGTCAGCCCCTTCGGCTTCCGGTGTTCTTCTTCCCGCTCCGGCCGAGCCACGCCGTCTGCTCATCCAGTCGGCCGTAGTGCGCGTCGACGAGTTCCTGTTTGAGGTAGTCCAGCCGGTGCCCGCACCTCGTCCATAACACGTCGTGCGCCGTCGCCGAATCGTCGCAGCACCCGCCCCAGCAGTCGCCGATGCGGTCAATGAGCGGCTGGTGCGGCGCGGCGGAGCTGCGGCGGCTGCGGTCGATGATGTTCAGCATCGTCGGGATCGCGACCTCGTGGAACAGGTCCGCGCAGCCGTAGACGTACGACAAGAAGATGAAATCCGCAAAGAAGCGCCGCGGGATGAAGAAGATGTCGGACCAGCCCACGCAGAACTCGTCCTCGACGACGTCGTACCCGCGGTTCAGGCGCTTGATCTCGCCGTTGACGGTCACGGCCTTCTCGTTCCACTTGTGGTACCACCCCCACCACTGCGGGAACTTCTGCCAGTCCGTCATGCACATGTACCGCGGCCCGTCGCCCTCGAACTGCCGCGTGTTGTGCGAGGTCGGGAACCAGATGCTCTCGCGGTTCTCGTCGGCCCAGGCCAGGGGGTCGATCCATGAGTCGAAGTGGAAGTAGAACAGGCCGTCGATCTCGGGCTGCTCGTCAAGGATCAACTTCATCGTGTGCGCGACCTGCATGTAGACCGTCTCGTGGTGCGCGTACTGCGAGTGCGTGAGGTTGTGGTAATCCTCCGGCTTGTCCGGCATGACCTCGGGCATCGAGACGTGGACGGTGTGGAAGAAGGGCTTGTACTTGAGGAGTAGCGGCACGCGCTCCATGCGCTTCGCGTTCCAGCGGATCATGGCAAGGGTGTTGCTGAAGGGCGAAGCTGTGAGGTTGCCCTCGCCTGTCGTGACTTTGTAGGGCTCGTCGCGGTCGGTGAAGGGGCGGATGATGTCGGCCGGCGGGGTGAGGCAGTGGCCTTTCGTGTCGTCGCGCATGACAAGTCGGTATTCGGGGGTGTGTGGCGGCTCGGCGAGGGTCGCGAAGGGGATGATGCCGGCGCCGAGGAAGCTGGCGAGGGTGAGGAAGCTAATCTTGAATTTCTGCGCGAGCGTCAGTCAGCGGTATACTCTGTGATGCATGGCCGTAAGCTCGAAATACCTTTGAGAGCCCCGTTGGTAGAGAAGGACGTCCCTCAGCCGTGGGAGACAAGGCGGCATAGCCCTTCAACGGGCTGTATTTCAAGTATGCCAAGGACGCGATGAATATCAGGGCCGTGCCAGGGATGACGAAGTGGCTGTACTTGGCTTTGTAGTACGCCGCGGAAACTAAGAGCAAGATGATGGTCGTGATATCCGTCGTGAACCAGCGAGCCCACGAGTCAATGTCTACACGGAGTCAGCAAAGCCGTACGGTGGGTGTGCCTGAGGTCATAACAAGACTGACGTTTCGACGCAAAGGTAGAGTAGAGACCAAGCACTGCGGTAAGTAGAACCACGGATAGACCCTTGTTGTCATACCCAGCCAGAAAGCCCGGCTCGACGGGGCTGGCATATCGCACCAGCGCGTGTACGAGGAGGTTCAGGACGGCACCGAAGGCGCCCAGCACGACGTTGGACGCATTGGCGCCGAGCTCGGTGCCCCTCAGAAGCTTCTCGCTGTGAATGTCCGACAAGGAGCTGAAGCCGGCCTGGACGACGAGGACGAGGTAGAGGTGTAGTTGGTACGTGGACGCGCGCGTGCGGTGTTGGGGTAGAAACTGAGAGATGATCAAGCCGCAAGTCTGCCAAGCCGGTTGTTAGTGACGAAGTCGCGAACAGAGAGGCTCCAGGATCCACATACCTGGATCACGAAGGCCATCCATCGGGTCTTTGGACCCTTGAGACCAAAGGCCGGCGTCGAGAAGAGCGCGGCGCCGATCGTGATGCCGCTTTTTGTCAACTGTATCGTTCCCGGGTCGACGATCAGGTAGTTCAGGAAGAGCTAAAGCGCAAGCAATCCCTCGTCAGCCCGTCACTCTCTCGAGAATCCACGTAGCATTGTTTCTTCGGCATCCGTACCAGGTTGTTGGCGAGCATCTGCAGTAGCGCGATCCTCGCAAAAGCAAATCTGACATCGGCCCCGGCCTGCCCAAAGACGAAGCGCCAGAGCGCCCGCACGCCGCCTACCCGCGCATACTCCGAGTCCTTCTCGCCGTGGAACCCGATCGCAGGTTCGTCGCCGTCGCCGCCGAGGTCGACATCGTCCGAGGCGCCGAGGCTAGAGTACCCGGCGTCGCCCGAAGCCCTTCGGCGGGCCTCCCGTCTAAATAGTAACGCCGCAGCTGCGGATCGCAGGAGCTCGGAGAGGGCGAGCGCCGAGGACGGCGAGAAGTCGAACTGGCCCCGGTCGCGGGCATTCCACAGGTTCGCGGCGGCGCCGACCTGGAGTGCGACCAGGCCGAACGCAGCGAGACACAACGCGAACCCGGGGCCGGCGCCGGGGCCGGCGACCGCCAACGCTCGGCGGAGGGTCGAGCGGGTAACCGCCATGGAGGGTAGAAAATCTCGGCGCGCGCTTGTGGTTGGTGTGTGTCTGTGTGTTCTTGGGGGTTGTTCGTTCGTTCGGCGTCGGTCTCGTCTCTCGTTCGTTCTGTTCGTAAACTTCGCCAGACCGCTACCTAGGCTGGCGAGGACTCATGTTTTCCGCAGGATGACTCTCGAAATCCGAAAAAAAGAGACTCGTGGACGAGAGAGAGGTAGGTAATACGAGTCGCGGTCGGTCCCGTGTGGGAGGGAGTGAGGGGACTAACAGGTTAAAAGACGACACCCACCCCAACCCCGGCGGCAACGGTTCGCAGGGAGCTCACTTGAGATGGCACGCGAACCAGGGGACCAGGCAGGGGGGGCAGTCAGTCAAGCTCGTGAAGAGAGCCACAATAGCGAAGGGCCCGGAAAATCGTCAAGAATAGCTCCTTGACCCCAGTGTGTGTGGGGGTGGCCAGCCAAGAAAAAGACACCTGTCAGGGGAGAGAAGAGTGGGAAGCAGAGAGAGGGAGGAATAGAGATATAGAGAGCATTACAACCAAGGAACTCTCCATTATTTTACGAAGCGAATATCCATCATATGGCGGCCGCAGCGTGTTGATTGGGGTCGCCGTACGCTGTGTTCCATGATCCTTGGCTGCGAAGGGGAGCCAAGAGGGCTTTACGATTCAAGAGATCCATTTTTGAGGTATGTGTCCATCAGGTAGAGTGAACCTTCTGCTGTGGGCGGCCGGGTTGCTCCGGCAGTTCCATGGCCACTCAGGCGCTTCAGATCTTGAATAGTCGTAGTGATCTCTCATATTCTTTAGTTGAGCCAGTGATAGTAGCAAAGTCTGCGAGGCATTGGATCCAGTAGGATGTCAAAGAATCCGGAAAACAGGCTCTGCCTTTTGGCCCAACGCCGCGCGTCATGTAACATGCAAAAGCCAACGGCGATGCGGAGAAGCTTCAGCTCCGTTTTCGCGTTCCAGCTGAGTTACCGTCAATAAGTTTTGGCCAGAGTACATGTCAGCACGAGTCGCAAGGTCTGTCACGGAACGGACGGCGGGACGCATGAGCTGCGTCAGAGAAAAAGTGAGAAACGGCTATCGCAATGTCAGTCCGATGGCCGATTCGGTCAGCTTATCGCCCACACTCAGGGATGTGATTCCCAATTTAGCCCGCCGTTGAGGGGGTCCCTTGTTGTTCCAAGGACACGGTCTCCACGATAGCGTAGCCGTTGCGAAGCTGCGCGATGTCACGCGCTGTCGCGCGCTGAAGAAGAGGGACGGGCTTGAGCATACTTTCTTTCCAGAAGGGGAATGGGAATCCGTAATTCGTTCGTCGCGGGCGTTCTGGACGGTATTCCTTACTGTTCTTGACCGAACTATAGTACGGATAGACGGATAGACTGATCTCAATGTCAGCCCGTTCCCTTCCCGCTGACAGGGGGTCGAGCAGGCGAGAAGGAACTCCGCTCGCTTCATCCCAAATTCGCCTCACCAAGTCGCTGGGTACGAGTGCCTAATTGTGGCTTATACGTCACAATCTAGGCCTCTTTGAGTCTTCCACAGGATCGCCAGGCAAAGACGCGGAGGTCTCCCCATTCCCGCACTCTTTGTTTTGGTGGTCCAATGGCAATCTCCAGCAACGGGAAGGGTCACGGCTTACTGCCCTGATGATCCGACGCAACGAATCAATCAGCTTGTCGTCTGCCGCCACGCCCGTTGGCCGATCGCCCAGGTCCTTCCAGCCGTTGCCCGAGAACACCGAAACGCGGCGGCGCAGCTGGGTTTCGTCGACGCCGCCAAGCTCGGATTCTCCCAGACTGGGCAGGCCAATTTCGGGAGGGCTTCTGAAGAGGCTGGGCGCGCATCTGTCTGTTTAGCGAAACGTGGTGCCGCAACCTGATCCAGCAGCCCGTATATTGACGCATGCAGGAACGAGGCGAGGGAGTCTTTGCAGGCGGGCGTCCTCGAGACGGTAAGATTTCCAAGACCATTAGGCCTCCAGGGGGTGCACTGCCCCCATGTTGTTCTGCGGCACAGAACGCCCCTAACACCAACAGGCCGGGGTAAGAGAGAGACAAGCTTCTTCGAGCCGAACCAAGATGGAGATAACCGGGCCTCAACTGCCTTTTCTCGCTCACCCAGCGGTAAGTGACTTTGCTGTTCAAAAGTCTGTTGTCGGAAGTCCGTTGTCAATGGCAGCTTAAGTTCTGAAAGAACCAGCAAACATCCGCCCTGCTGTCTGGTTGCAGCACGTTGAAGATTGTCCTTTCTTCGGTCTCCCCCGTTCCATCCACGGACCGTGCCGAGCAAGACCCCGCACTAATCCCGAGGTTCCCTCGCTGCTACCGTGACGACTCCGAGATGCCGGATTGTTTGCGGTGGCATTTGTTTCTTGGGGCAAACATGGCCATTCACACCACTTCGGGCGGCGATGTTTTGTTGGTCTGTGGCGAGCAGTTAGCCACCTCTAAGATAGGGGAGCCCAAAACCGCCGTGCGGGATTCCCACTGGTTCAGGCTGTTACAGACTTGCCTTGGATCGCCAAGAGTCGTTTAGTAAACATCAGTAACCCTCTCTCGACTTCCTTGCGAGTCGATGAGCACTTAGTAAGGCCAACGCACGCCCAAGCCCCTCGTGGGTTCAGACGAAACCTTGCGAAAGCCTCACTGTTTGGCGACATAGCCTTAGCTCTTCTTCCTCTCCCACATCAGCCGACATTGCGGGTAATGCCCCATCTTCACACACATCCATAATACCCTCCGAGGAGACAGCGACACCCACTTGCCGAGACTCCCATCGGCAATCCAGACTCAGCGCGGTCTCACCAGTGACCAAAGGTCCTGGCGCGTTATGCAATACAGTGTGATGCGGACTTTACAAGTCCGACGACCCAGGCTAACTCATAAAGTTTGGCGTGCTGCTGAAGCAACGTGTAGGGCTGCCTCTGCTCTATTTAGACTTTACTGTCAACGCCGAGCCAGAAGCCGTTTGAACCTCCCGTTGGTCCTTGTTACACCAAAAGGAGGCTCACGTCTATGTCTGATGACGCGGACCTGCTGTCCGAGCACCGGTGCCAAGCTGCTTGGTGTGCAGTCTCGAACGCAGTTAGAAGCAGGACTAGTGGCCTTGAGCATCAGCCGAATCTCACCAGCGTCAGGAAGAGAGATCATCGCAAACTCTGGTCGACAGCTCCAGGGACCATGACAGCGTTGTATTTCATCTCGCAGCTCAGGTGATGGCTTCGCTAATCTCACTGTGCCCTCCTGGGCAACGACATTTCCGACAGGTCGACCAAGAAACGCCCAGAATGCTTAATGCTCCCGGGAACGCTTTGGTCGTGTTGGTGTTTCATGACACAAGGACAACAAGTCATCTATAAGTCCGAAGAGACTGACTCGACTGCTTGACCCATCCCAGACCTTCATGAGCTTGGGCTCCCGAGTTGTCCCCGTCGGTCTCGCCAGGCACCGCCAACTCGCCTCTCAGCTCATGTAAACATTTGACTTCAGTCAGTTGAAAGACCCTCCCCTCCATCGGCTACAACCCAGCATCTCTCTCCTTGCCGCAATGTCTGGCTATCCGTTTGGGGTCGCCCAGTTCGGTCCCATCGCCGGCCTCCATCCCATCTAGGCGGGGGACCGACAACGGCCCCCCCGTTCGTCCTCGCCCCAACATCACTTCTAGCCGCCGAGAAAACATACTGGTCCCTGATCCGCTTGATCGGGCACCGCAGTTACCCGCGACTATACCCGGGCAACCGTGCGCCGCGGAAAGCTTAATGCTTCTTTGAGGCAGGACGAGGTCCAGACCGGAGCCATGGTGTGCCACCAGCTCGTCAAGGAGCCAGCGCAGATATCCGGGGACAGCCTGGAGCGCCTCCCATGATATCTATAGCACTGCGGCCGTTTCCTGGTGGATACACTTAGCGTTCGTCCTACTACGCCCTAGGTTGCGCTGTCACCAGAGAGAAGCGCCCGCAACGATGGGCCTCGACTCGCGTTGAGAAGCCTAGTTCGACCCAAAAGGGCAGAGAGAGAAGGATAGAGAGAGAGAGGTGCGGAGCATCACCAGATAGCAATGGCGGCGGCCTGCGTGGAGACGCGTGGCCCGCTGATAGGATGCGTGACGTGGTTTCTCTGCTTCTTCTGCGGCGCGTTCCTGGCCTTGCGGCTGTATGCCAAGTTGAGCCGGGGCCAGAAGCTGTGGTGGGACGACTGGATCTTGATATTCTCATGGGTATGTGAGATCACCGAACACACTCTTTGCTGGAGACACTGACGGCTTCTTCGCAGGCGTGCCTCCTGGCCGAGTCCATCATCACGCAGATGGGCATTAACATCGGCTTCGGCCGCCACTCGTACGACATCGAGCCCGCAAACCTCCTTACGATTGCCATGTACACCTCGATTGGCGCATCCGTGTCCTGCTTCGCCTCGACGGGGAGCAAGGTCGGCTTTGGTGTGACCCTGCTGCGGCTGACGACGGGCTGGCACCGCGCCTTCGTCTGGTTCGCCGTCGTGACGCTGACGGTGGTGATGCTGCCCAGCGCGACGCTGACCTGGGTCAAGTGCGCGCCCGCGCTCAAGGCGTTCAACCGCCAGATGGAGGGGACGTGCTGGGACGAGTCCGTCACGCTCAACTACGGCATCTTCAACGCGGCCTGGTGCGCGGCCATGGACTTCCTGCTGGCTGCTATGCCGTGGAAGTTGATCTGGGGGATGAGGATGCGGAGGCACGAGAAGCTTGGTATTTGCATTGCGATGAGTCTTGGGTGGTTGTGAGTACATGCCGTCTAGCTCTTACCTTTATGCACGTCTGAAGCTGACCACAAGCTCATGACAGGTCCGGCGTTTGTGCCATCGTCAAGGGCGTCTATCTCGTCCAACTGGAGCAGCAAGACTTCTTCTGTAGGTGTTTCTCATCACCACGACTTATGGACAGGGACTGACAGGTGTGTAGTCAATGGGAAGGACGTGACCATCTGGACGGCCGTCGAGACGGCAACCGCGATAGTAGCCGGGTCGATCCCGGTACTGCGAGTATTCTTCCGCGAGAAGGCTTCGACGCACGGCTCCAACAGAAACAAAAGAGAGGACTCGAATCACGTCGAGCTGAACACGTACCGCGGCGGCACCGTCAAGTCGTCCGTTGCGACGACGTTGCCAATAGCCCCAGCGCCGACCCCGATAGGCGGAGTCGTAGAAGATGACAGTAAGAAATGGGTCCTCCCGGAAGTCACCGAGATCAGGCTCTCGCTGGATATGATAATGGAAACGACCGTTGTCGACATTGAGAACCAGGCCGATGTTGGTCGACAGAAGACGGAGAATAATCAAGACGAGATAGTTTAGGCCACCGGGCCCGGAAGCCCAGGGGCCTTCATGGACGGGGACTAGAGTTGAGGATGAAAAACTGCGAGATACGGAACCACAGAGACGTTGACATGAATGAATGCAGAGTACGAAAATTCAAAGGAACTCCAGGAGTTGGCGGATAGTAATGTTTTGATACCATTGAAGCCACCAGTATAGTATTACAGCAATGTATTATACTTCAAGTAAACACAATTGTAATTGCACGTATCTAGTAGGTGCATAAGCAACGCATTTATTAGAGAATTTTACAATCCAGGCATCCCCCTATGCCCGGATTGCCAACTGGCAATGCCTTAATCGCAAAACTCTTCATAGACTAGACTGAATCTATTTGTAACTTCTAGACCTTAGAGGAGACTACACAACGTCTATTCACGTTATGACTTGCCTTTATAGAAAGTCGATCGCCTTCTGTTTTGGAAAGGGATTATGTGGTAATGAGAGGAGGCTTAAAAGGCGGTTTAAAGTGGTTGTATTGTAAGAGGGACCCTTTTGTAGAGAGTCCCAGCGCTTAAGATCTATATACGCGTGTCAGGGACCCTGGTAGAGCCGTCCTAGCCACAAGAGGCGTAATACGCCTTGCTACAGATCATTAGTCTTATGACGATGTCTTGTTATTAGGGACAGATTATCGAACTGCCTATATAGAACCTCTTCACATTCGAGTCAACCTAGTAGCCCTTAGAGCAAAGAGGATACGTTGTGGTTTCTTGATCTTAACCAGATGGACCTAATCCGGTCAAAGGTATATGTAATGCACCATGTCTTGAAAGTCGGCTTTAGAACCTCAAGCAGGGCATGTCTGTCATCAATGATAGCGCTTGTCGAGACGCCCAGCCTTGAGAAAGCCACCACCACTCGGCTTATCAAAGGTGGGCGTGCTCGTACTGTTATCTGAGCCATTGTGTTCTTCTCTGTTGACCACTATAGGCTGTGTCTTTGTAAATCAGAACCTCTTGTGAAACAGGACCTGACGGGAACATGGCATGTCTAGGGCACACTCAGGTCTTTTATGCCTCCGGGACAAATGGCGTAGAACAACAACACAATGAAGGTCAGCCATTATCAGCTGAACACGGACAAGACGATAGAATCAAATCAGCACCGCATGTTCGTTCCTCCAGATTCCACGTATTTAGTGCCGACACCGTCCCCGAGTCAGTCAGTCTTCTCTCTCATCATCATCAACTCAAACAACGACAGCTTCATCCTTCAACACAGCTTCCAACCTCCTTCAAAACAGCATCGTCTCACATCCAAAGACCCCTATTCAACTCAACCTACTTCAAAATGTGCAACTACGTCATGAACGTCACCAAGTGCCGCCGATTTCATCGCACCCTCAACTACACATCCATTCCCGTCCTGCTGCCGCTCTACAAAAACGGCTTTCGGCTGTAGACGATCCGAGCGCGATCGCCACACCACCGGTCTATATCCTCTGCCAGAACTCGTACCGCCTGGACGCCGACGGAGACTACGACATGGACCGCGACAACTATGACGGCCCTGCTTTTGGCTTTGGGCATCGGGAGTTCGTCCGCTCTGAGTTCTTCCATTAGATGCGTTGGATTTTGACGACTTGGACGGGTTCATTCACGGAGTGAGTTTCTTTTCCCCTTTTCCTTCTGTAAGCGGCTGCTTTGCATGGGAGGCATCACTTGTTCGATCGGCGTTTGTTGGTGTTTTTTTGTCCGGCAGGGATGAGGTAGTTTTGCAAAATTGAACTCTATCTTTTGCTCTGTCATTTCGCGCTCGAGCCGGAGATTGCACTTGACTCGTGTCCCTCGTGGTCTATCGTCCTTCATTTGCGTCGTACAGGCACCGCTCTTGTTTCCCAACACGAAGCAATTACTGCAGGCTGAGTCGGGACTAATCATGTGCTCTAGATGCTCACGCTCAAGCGCATGAAAAGTGCGTTGCTTTGGGCCCTGATAGCCCCCATATCCGCTCCACCCAAACCACAGCATGTGAGCCGCCAACCCCCCTCTCAAATAGGCAGCGTCGCGTTGACGGGCAAGCAAGTCCCCAGCGCGGCCCCCTCGATCCTGGACGTGGCGTTGACGACGTACTGCTGCAGCGGCGCCGTGCCGCACTTGAGCCCCAGCACGAAGGCCTGCGAGAAGGCGTCGGCCAGGTCGGGCGCCATGTGGGTGTTGTCCATGGGGAAGCCCCTCACGGCGGCCTCGGGCCCCTGGAGCCTCAGCGCCTGGGCGCAGTAGTCGGCGTGCGGAACGTAGTAGATGCCGGCGGCGGGCCCGCCGAGGGACTCGACGACGTGCCACGAGTACCACGAGTAGATGCGCGGGGTCCAGGAGAAGGCGCCGGACTGGTAGGGGTTCGTAGGGGTCGAGGTCGAGATGACGACGCGGGCGCCGAGGGAGAGGAAGATGGAGGAGGCGTTGCGGAGGTAGGTCGTGTAGGTCTGGACGATCTCGGTCGCGTTGCTGGGTGGACGTTAGCATGGGATGGACGGCAAAGGCCCCGAGACGAGGGCTGGGGATGTCTGGAGGCTGTTCTGACTTACTTGAAGATGGCCGTGCAGGTCTCGTTGCCGATGCCGGGGCAGTCGACGCGGTTCTTGGTGTCCGTGGCCGGGTTACCAGCTGATCATCAGAAATCTTGGTCAGCGAGATAATTTTCTTTTAAGGGGCCATTATTAAGCTTCAAACTCACGCCCGTCGTTGTGCCCAAACTCGATGACGACCCAGTCGCCCGGCTTGACCTCGTCGATGATCCTCTGGAAGCGGCCCTCCCGGGTGAAGGTGCGGGCGCTGCGGCCGGCGTAGGCCGAGTTGTTGACGCGGATCTTGGCCGGGTCGAGCGAGTAGCGGAGGTACTGGCCCCAGCCCTCGGTGCCGTTGTGGCCGCCGTCGGGCGCCATGGTGCTGTCGCCGGCGAGCCAGACGGTGTGCTGGACGTCGTCGTCACATTGCGCCGAGGCGGTGAGCGCGGAGCTCGCGGCGAGGAGCAGGGAGGTCAGGGAGAACCTCATTGTCGGTTGTGGTGGTGACGGCGATGGCTTGACGGGGTGGCTGGAAAGACGAGGAAGAGGGCCGGAGACGCGGGTTGCTACGAAGTAGGGCGACTATTTATCTGCTCTCTCATCTCCCACCGCGAGTATCCGTCCGCTATTTCTTTTCTCTCATTTGGACTGCGGATCTCGGCAACCCGTGTCATGCGGGAGGGTGGCATCGCTTCCCCCACAACGTCTCTGCGGAGATGGCTTCTCTCTCCTTCCTTGGCTGCCGTTCCCCCGCGTTACCCCAAGGTCCTCGACGAGGGTTCATTTCGACGAGCGGGACCGCTAACCACATGCATAGAGGACGTCCGGCGTTGAGTCTCGATGGCCCATTGAGCTATCTACGGTAGCCAATGTAATTCGTGGACGACGGTGGATATCACTCGGCGGGGCGCTGATATGCGATTAAGCTTTCAGGCCAACCCCGGTGACCCCGGGGGGGGTGGGTCCAGGCCCCGGACCCGTACATCCGGGGTGGACGGCTTCCCTTTGTCCAGTTGCCGAACCGCTTCCTTTAGAGGTGCAAAGCTGAGGCATCAAATAGTACGAATCTTCAAGTTTGAGGACGTTCACTGCAAGTTTAACAAAGTGACATCCTCTCTCAATCTGTTGCGATACACACCGTCTCTATCTATGGGATACCTACTTCGGCAGGATCGTTACGGGGTGGGAAAGGTTTCTAAACCACAGAAGAAAGCCTCAAACACAAGAGAAATGTACTGGTTATCTGTGCATGGGCGGCCCATGCCAAGTCTATCACTGTTTTCCTTGATTTTCTTCTGGGTTGATAAGAGACATCGAGCTCGTTCTCCGCCTGGTCGATAACTGGAACGAGCTAGCCGTCCCTCCGAGGCTCCGATGATTCAGGGTCCGCGAAACCAACAAGGCTTTCTCCAAGGCGGCTCTGCGAGGTGTGCTCATCAACATGTGACTGACGTGGACTCGGACTCGCCTCTCGACACGAAAGAGCTGCCATCTCCTGCTTGAGACGTTCTGACATTGGCATCACCCGTGTCTCTGCGAAAGGGTGGCCTCGGATAGAGCCGCGACGGCTCGCGACGCGCCAGCTCATCTCGGCCGCACTGACGCCTGGGTAATTGGCCTACAGTTGCAACGTTATTGAGGCTGACAGCTGCTGTTCATTGCAAATGCCTTGAAGCAAACCCGAGTGCGGGGGGGGGGCACGGATCTCACAACTCGAGATTGAGTTTCGACGTCCGAGCAGAAGGTTATAACCCGCAGTCCATCTTTAGTTACGGACCCAGGCTTAATAGAGAATGACGACTGCCGGGGCCGCGTTGGTTGATTCGCGGTGTTCTTATTCCACCCTGACGTGTCCCTAGACGTGGGGGTTTCTCAGCTCGCTTGAATCCGCTCGCTTCAAGTATCCCAATCTTGCCCGGTGCAGTAACGAGTTCGCGCATGGGCCCGGACAGGTGTGGGGGAGGCGATGTTGACGTTGGGGTCTGGAACGGACAGCACTGAAACCCGAAGCCAAGTCGGCTGCGGGGTGGCGCATTCCAGGTTGCATCACATTTCCCGGGGAAACGACCCGGCCGGAGGCCGAACACGAGGTGAAGGAGTGGAGCAGCAGTTCTGGAACCCGAGAGGCTTCGGTTCCGGCACCTTGGGCAGGTCTCACACTTGGGGCTAGATTGTGCGAACCTTGAGTCAGCCACAAAACATTGTTTGAACGTTGTTGTCTTTAACGAAACGTCGCATTCGTTCAAGAGACGAGACTCGGTGGTTTACTACTTGGATATCCAGCAATTGGATCAGCCAGTATAGTCTCAAGGCAGATTGCACAGCCCCTCACAATGCTGACAGAGACTGCCCAAGGATAGGTACTGCGTGAAAGAGCATGATGGGACGACACATCCAATCATTCCAAAGGGGTCATGAAACCCTCCCATGCAAGGCATTGAGGGACACGCACCCCCACTTGATGCAGGCGGCTGAAGAAGCTGAAGCTGCAGTGGTGCATGCCTCGGGGAGATTAGCGTGCACATGCTGGAGAGCTGTGAGCTGAGCTGCGTCAGATGCTTTCCCCAGACACAAGCTATGGGGCCTGCAAGCTGAGAGATAGCCGAATGAGGCTAAGAAACGCCCAGGGACAGATAAAGACTTGAGTACCTACTCCGTAGTGAAGTTGTGAATGGGACCCTTGGTTGCTTGGACTTGCAACAAGAAACAGATAAAGGGCCAACAGCATCCCCTCTGCCCCTCTGCTCAAGAAAAGGGGAAAAGAGCAACAACTAGGCTGAGCATTAACGGGTGACGTCACTAATTCGTGAGAAAACAGCCCACCAATATTCGCCGGGAGCACTGGGCACTGTACTGACCGCACCGTATAGGACCTGCGCGAGCCATACCGTCACGGGGCTCTTTCCGAAAACGAAACCCTCTGATTGTTTTGGTTCACCATCTTTACTGCTGCAACATTCTCGCTCGTTTCTCTTGGGGAACACCGATCAGATCGTCAAGTATATCTACCGATTCGCCCTAACCCCCAAAACCACTCGAGAGGTCATCGATGGCCGCTGCGACTCAGTGAACAGCAGCAGCCATGGCCTCCTCCAAATCCACCTCCAAGCCGAACTCCTCCTCCTCCACCACCCCCACGACCCTAAGCGCCGAGCAGATCCACGCCCTCTTCAACATCCTCACCCACCACGAGACCTACCGCGAGATCCGCGACTTCAGACACCCCGAGACAATCTCCAACTATGGCTACCCCTTCGCCGCCGGCTCTGCCGCAGGCGACACCGTCATCCACAGCCCCGAGTCCTCGGCGCCCCTCCTGCAGTCCCTCCTCACGCGCTTCGTCCTGACCCTGCCGGGTGTGTCCTCCATCGCACCGGAGTTCTGGAACGTTCGCGTGCAGGGCCTGCTCGAGAAGCTCGCCGCCGCCGACCTCTCCGAGAGCTACGAGAAGGGCCAGCTGGGCACTAGGAAGACCCTGGCGACCGCCTCGTCGACCGTCATCGAGGCCCTCGCGCGCGGCACCGTCGGCGGCGCGCCCTTGAGCGACCCGGCGACGAGGCCGCGGGAGTACGATGCGAAGAACGCGGCGCACCTGGCGCGCGCGTGGGATGATGCGATGCACGGGCTCGTGTACGAGGACTTATGCGACGAGTTGCTGGATTACCTCGTCGAGACGGAGGAGTTTGAGACGCACTCGCCGGCGACGAGGGCGGCGTGCGAGTACATTCTCGTGCAGTACGTACCAGACGCCGAAATGATGGGCGAACAGGAGAGCTAACGCGGCAACAGTCTCGCTACGCTGTGTCACCAAGTCCTCATCGTCTCCCCCGAAGGACAGTACCTCGTCAAGCTCATGGACAGCGTCCACAAGATGGTGCCGTACGGCATGGTGCGGCAGACCCTCAAGATTGGGAACGCGGCGACAATGATTGCGGGCATGATGAAGATCTTCCTGGCCAAGATCGGCGTGGGCTCCGTCTCGAACTGGTTCGGCATCACGTCCAACGCCGCCGACGGACAGAACCTCTTGCAAAGGTAGGCCTCGGATGTTTTTCATTCTTAGGGGACAAGTGCTGACAAACGCCAGAATCATCTCCGTCATCCTCGGCTGGGACTGCGCCGAGTTCAAAAAGACCGTCGACAGGATATCCAAGGCCAAGGACGGCCCGAGCAAGGGCGCCCTCGACGCCATCCGCGCGCACTGCCAGGCTCCCCAGGCCGAGCGCGACGTTGTCCGGGCCCGAAGCCTGCGCGAGTCGCGGTCCGTCGTCGCCGTGATCCTCGACGAGGCGGGCGCGGGGCTGCTGGAGGACACCAGCGAGGGCGAGCACGCGCAGTGCCTCGAGTTCTACGCCGCGCTGCTCGCCATCCGCGACCGCGAGGAGCTCATCACGGTGCTGTGCAGGCAGACGCCGGACCTGCTGACGCAGGCCATCCGCGAGGCCGTCGCCGGCATGGACCCCATCATCCGCGCCGTGCACAACAAGGTCGACCTGTCGGACCACGTCAAGGACTACCACAGCTTCGTCGACCAGCTCATCAACACCAGCAAGCCGAGGAAGGCCAAGTCGAAGGACGAGCTGGACCCGCCGCTGCCGACGGTCGAGGACTACGTGCAGCTGCTCAGGAACAACCGAAGGCTTCTTTACAAGTTCCTGCACGCCGTCGCCAAGAACTGCCCCGAGGTGATGGACCAGTTCCGGAAGTGGGCCAAGGAGTCCCTGACTGCGTTCCACAAGGAGAAGAACGGGGCCAGCATCGAGACCAAGCTGAGCGTCCTGTTCGGCCGCGTGCCCGGGAGGGAGAAGGCACAGCTCGTGCCCGTCATCGACGCCCACGCCGCGTACCTGCAGAAGCTGGACGAGCTGTCGCGCGCGCGGATGCAGGCCATCATTGAAGGAAACTCGTCGAGCATGGCTGGGCCGGGTGTGTACCTCGTCCGGTGGCAGTCGCTTCTGGACGAGACGCCCGTCACGCCTGCCACGCCGACCGGGCCTTTACGCCATGGAAAAGAGGTTCACGGATCGTTCCCGCAGGGCAAGAGGGGCTCCGTGTCCAGCGAAGCGGGCGAGAAGGCCGAGGCGGCGCGGTCCGAGCACCAGGCGGCGCTGCCGGAGGCGCCGGACGTTACGCCCGTCGTCGAGGTGGTGGGGCCGTTGTTCCGGCAGATGATTACGGCTATGGGCGCTGGGCCTAGGATGAACGGACACGTGAAGACCAACAGAAACGGAAACGGAAACGGCGGTGCGAGGGCCTAAGAAGGGTCGGGCAAAGTCACGAAGTATCGTAAACGGTACACCAAGTACATGATGATGGTTGGGATGGGGCACAGCGTATGAGGAAAGAGAGACGGGTTGCACGACCTCTCTTCGTCGCACGATGGTATGACTTCTCTCCCTTTTTGTTTCCTCTTTTGTATGGGATGCCTGGCGTTTGCGGGTTGGGATTGGATCGGGTTAAGGGCTTGGGTTACGGTCTGGTCTGGATGGCAGGCGGGATTCTTGCTGTAGATCCATAGACACCAGATGGACAAATGTCACGAGAGGCTTCTTTTCTTGGTGCTCTTGGCGATGGAAAGCCCTCCGCACTGCTGCAATTGGTATATT
Organism: Colletotrichum brevisporum; assembly: GCA_030770045.1. Classification (NCBI taxonomy): domain Eukaryota; kingdom Fungi; phylum Ascomycota; class Sordariomycetes; order Glomerellales; family Glomerellaceae; genus Colletotrichum; species Colletotrichum brevisporum. Next base: position 6,591,404 of record JAUGSI010000001.1, on the reverse strand, counting down.
CTGTGCGTTGTCGGTGTTTGTGTCACTGATACTGATCCTACGTAACCAGTAACACGGGGCTGCGTTTGCAGTCTCTCGTCTCAACAGTGATCCAGTGAGGGCGATGAATTGAAATGCGATCCATGGCTGCGGCATCTGGGTAGTAACACACCAAAGGCAACTGAGGTTGCCTTGCTTTCACTGCAATTTACTCCCCCCCAAGGGGATGGATGTTTCGATGTCCCCCACCAATCAGCGACCCAAACAGGCCAACACGTGGGCTCCAACGGTTGACCAGGCCAGACCGCTTCGAGAAGGAGGCAAGTCGGACCGAGCGGAGACAAGCATCCAGCCCCGAGCAGCAAGCAGGGGATCGACAGTCAGCTCGCGTCAAATATCCCTCACTCTGAGCTCCGTCGTCAAATCCTGCCACGCGTTTTTCTTCCCCGCGACTGGAGTTGCCTTTTAGCTCCCCCGCCGTCTCGACCTTCCCACGTCACACCCGTGTCCCTGTTTCTTGATATCATCACAACGCAAGTTCGCACAACACCAACCTCGAATCTTTGCTGAAACCTTTTCTTTCATCGAACTTCGGGAGCCAAACAGAAGCAAACACAATGGGCTCGGCCACCGCCACCACCACCACGACGGGCATCGACCTGTCCAACCTCCCCCCGGTCATCGACGACCCCGAATCCCGCTCCTTCTCCTCCTCGGAGATCAACGACCCCTACGGCCTCGGCGGCCACATCAAGAGCGACGTCGACATCGACATCCTCAGCCGCAGGAACGCGCAGGCCGCTGGTGGCACCCGCAGGCGCTACATCCACCACAGCTTCACCCGCGGCGGCGCGCAAGAGGCCCGGCTGCAGGACTTCTACCGCGCCCAGAACGAGCGCATCCGCTCGCTGCTCAAGTCGGTCGACGACCACGAGCGCGAGGCCCGCGAGGCCCAGGGCGACAGCAACCTCAAGTACCAGATCGCCGTCAAGGGTAGCCTGGCCGCCAACGTCGTGCTGGCCGCGCTGCAGCTCTACGCGGCCGTGTCGTCGGGGTCGCTGTCGCTGTTCACCACCATGGCCGACTCGGTGTTCGACCCGCTGTCCGGGCTGATGCTGATGCTGTCGCACCGCGCGGTGAAGAAGGTCGACACGCGAAGGTACCCCTCGGGCCGCGCGAGGATCTCGACGGCGGGGAACATTGTGTTCAGTTTTGTCATGTTCAGCGTCAGCCTGGTGCTGATCGTCATGTCGGCGCGGGATCTGGCCGCGGGATCGGAGGAGGAGACGAACGAGTTCCACCTGGCGTCCGTCATTGCCGTCGCCATTGCTTTTGGGACCAAGTTCTCGCTGTGGCTTTACTGTAAGTCTGCCTGTTGCCGAACGGGGAAAGAGGGAAGTATGTGCTGACGCGACACAGGCTGGTCCATCAAGCACATCTACTCGCAGGTCGAGATCCTCTGGCGCGACCACCGCAACGACCTCTTCATCAACGGCTTCGGCATCCTCACCTTCTCCGCCGGCAGCAAGATCAAGTGGTGGATCGACCCCATGGGCGCCATCATCCTGTCGTTCCTGATCGCGGGCCTGTGGCTGCGGACCGCCTACGAGGAGTTCCAGCTGCTGATCGGCGTCTCCGCAGACCCGGTTGCGCTCGTCGCCCATCGAGGTGGACCCCGCCCAGTATGGTTGTTTCGAGGAGGCGTTGGCGACGAACGATTCCAGCCATGACCCACTCGCCCGACGTCAAGCAGATTGACACCGTCCGCGCGTACCACAGCGGCCCGCGCTACATTGTCGAGATTGACGTCGTCATGGACCGCAACGAGAGGTTGGAGATCGCCCACGACGTGGCCGAGGCCCTGCAGATCAAGATTGAGAAGCTGCCCGGCGTGGAGCGGGCGTACGTCCACATTGACTACGAGACGAGCCACAAGCCTGTGAGTCTTCTCCTTGCACGTTGGAAAACTTGAGACTAACACGGCTGTGTCCAGGAACATGATTTGAAGAAGGAGCTTTGATGGCGTTCGGTGTTAATCCAGAGACACCGTGGTTGCTGCAGAGACAGAATGTACAGATTATAGTAATGAGAAGATCTGGCCTCCTGGAGAAAAGCAAAGAGGATGTAGGTGGCTTTTTAATGTGTAATTATACTTTCTTCATTCAGGTGCTCAGACGTTCGATCTCGAGATGTATCTAAGTCACGCCGCGCCTTGCGTATTGGTCCCGGATTCTCGGCTCTCGGTCTGAACGAAACTCATCTCAAGCCAAGAATCATTCCTCATCATCCGCCGAGATCTACCTGAGTCATTCTTTCGAGACTTCGGCGACCTATCGTCTCCTCTCTAGCTCAGTTCTTGGCTTTGCCGGCATCCGCATCTCGCCCAGAAATGCAAACACTAGAAGTCCGGGGCGACGGCGGGGCACAAGTCCGGAGAAGGGCAAACATGGACTCTGGCGGGTGAATATTCTACAGCGTACTTTGAGCTCCGTCCCCGGTATCTGAATGGGTAAGATACCCCACTTCCGATACGGATACTCAGGGTGAGAAACTGCGGACGTTATTGGGACTTGGAAGTCACGATCCCTTCTTGATAGACACGTTTGCAAGCCATGCTCCCCCCTGTGAGACCTCATATCTGCAAGACGACGATATTTCTTGATTTCGGGACAGGACGCCGGGTCTGCAGAACAGGGTATAGGCTTTCATGTCCGCAACAAACGTTGGCGATATATTGAGCCATGCAGGGAAACGGGTCCAGAGGCAAACCACAAGGAGAACGGCAACTGCCCCGGATCACCTTGTGATCAAACAACAATGCCGAGTCTTCCTTCCCGAGCGGGTTGGAAGTCGTAAGCCCAGGCACTCGTACCACCCGAGGAAAAAGAAGAGACTCACAAACTGCGAGAAAACGAATGTGGCAGGAACGCCCTCGCCTCTGCCAAGTACCTTCCTTCACAAACCAGTATCTGCAAACCTCTTGCCTAAGCGGTCAGCGAAGCAGGTCTTCCCAATTTCGAGGTTGAATACTGCAACTTCCGTTTTTGATTCGAGAGTATAAGGAGGAACAGTCTCGAGCCGGTTGCCAAACTTGCCATCCTCTCTTTCCTCTGCACCACGCCTACCTCACCCACAAAACACCAAAAAGAACAAACCAACCAAGACCAAACCCTCAATCTCGCAATAACCACCACAATGAAGCTCATCGGTCCGTCTTCCCCTTTCCCTCAAATCCTTGCCCATCTCTGACACCATCGCAGCCACTATCCTCAGCGCCCTCGCCGCCACCGCCTCCGCCGCGGCCCTCGTCGCCGACGCCGACCTCGCCAGCGCGGGCGACCTCGGCAAGCGCGCCTGCTACATCACCTGCTACCCGACGCGCACGTTCTGCAGATGGTCGCCGTACAACTACTACTGCAAGCAGGACGGCCGCTTCGGCTACGACCGCCGCCACACCGACTGCGAGGACCTCAACCACGGGTGCTACTGCTCCTGCGACTGGACCGCGCCTGGGGTTGGACGGATTGAGGACGTTGAGGGTGCTGCTGAGGCGGCTGCCGTCGAGGCGGGTACCACTGAGGCAGCTGCTGTGGATGTTGGAGCTGATGAGGAGAAGGCCTGAGTGTATGGGAAGAAAGATCGAGGGGGTTCCATCACTTAGGAACACAATGAGGAGTAGATTTCAAATGGTGATACCGAGATTGGGTTATACTTGATCATCGTGGCCGAGACGACGAATACATCACGCCTATACGACTCCTTTTTGTCACCACTGACTATGCTTGTTGACTCGCTCTTGGTAGCCTTCTGGAGAAGCCCGAACTTCTTGTGCTTGAGCCCATTGGTGACACAAGAGACAACACTACCTATGGAGATGGATATCCAAATGTTTGCCGATGCTGTCTTCGGTCAAGTCGTCTATGACGAAACTGAATCGGCTTCTGGGTCTTTGCTGTTACTTCTTGGGTCTTACGTAAGGCCACCCTGGAGAGAATCCGAGATGAATGTGGGCTCGAACAGGCAGCAGTCATCTTCACCATCTTCAATGCCTGCAATCAATTATCAGCCCATGATATCCGACTCAATTTTCAACGTTGATTTTACCTTTTCAACTCGCAGATCCAGTCGACACGACAAAAGACCACAAGGCGTTCTTAAAGGTATCACAAGCAATGAGACGGCAGCATTGCAAATTCATGGTTACCATCACCCAGCACGCGGTGGACTTCCCTCCATGACAGGGACGACGACTCGACAGAGCGACTGCAAGCGATCATCGGGAGAATCAACAAGTCCGTGCTCGTAGAACACACCCAACGCTTCATGGGCCAGAAGGTCACGATGAGCCAGCCCTTCTCGGTAGGCCAGTGCTCCGTCTGCTTCGAAATGGTCGCCCGGGACGGCAGCCTGATTATCGCCAAGGTCGCCCTGCCTCAAGACCCAGGTGATCCTGCAGCACGCAGTGCAGAGAGGCAGGCATACTCCCTGGCCTGCGAGGCGAGCACGATGAAGTTCGTGGGCCTGAAGCTTCCCGACTTTCCTGTTGGCCAGGTGTACGCTCACGAAGGCCCCGAGTCCCAGCTTGCGGCTGAAGCCGGGGCGGCGTATATCCTTCTCGAGGGCTTCTACGGAAACACTCTGCAGGAAGTCGTCCCGGACCTCACCCTTACTGGCGTAAGAAAGCTCCCCTGATTTCCCTTAATTTGACGAAAGGCCCTCCCTCTGACGAGAGAAACAGGACGAGACGCAGAAGGACATCCTGAGCCAGTGGACCCAGGCGCAACAGGACCTAGCAGCCATCACGTACCCCCGAATCGCATCCATATGCGGAGTGGACACTGCAGGAAGGGCAATATGGGGCAGACCGGCCGACCCCCTCCTCGACGACCTGAACCTCACCGGGCCCCTTTCCGACCACGCCGCGTACTTCACCGCCCTCGCCGACAGGGCCATCACGACGCTGGGCCCGCCGGGCAAGCTGGCCGGCCACATCTTCCGCGACATCGTGCAGTCGACCCTCTTCTTCACGGACTTTGCCGACCCCGGGGACCTCTCGCTGCACCACATGGACCTCGACCCGCGCAACATCCTGGTCGACGAGGAGCTCAGCTTCCTCGCCGTCACCGGTTGAGGCCGCGCACAGACGGCGCCGTGGCAGGTTAGCTACTTCCCCAAGCCGTTCCGCCTCAGGGGCACGACGACCGAAGACCCGTGGCACGAGCTGTGGCCGGACGTGTCGCGGCAGGAGCGCGCGCGGGTGATGTACGTCCAGAGGTTCCGCGAGGCAGAGATCCGGCAGATGGAGGAGGGTGTGTTTCTCCCCGGATCTTTTGCGGAGAGCGTGCCCGGCGTCGGGGGAAAGGTGCTCGGGTGCTTCAGGTACCTGTGCGGCACGGCTGACGTCGAGTGGGATGTCGTTCGCGACTTGGCGAGGTGGATGGTTGATAGCGAACGGGTGGAGGAGTATGTTCGGGGCGTCGCTGCTGGTCTTGGACTCTATGAGCAAAGTTGACTCATCAATGCGAAGGATCGCGGTTGCCTTGTGCCACGGTTGCATTGGGGGCGCAATCGTGATCAAGGTACGGGCAGTGCATAACCCGGTTGATCCGGAGTATCTTCCCGTTGTGTGAGTCCTCGAATTTACTCTGGGCTTTTTCTCCATTCACTGTGAACTAACTACGACTTGAGAATCTGTCATTGCCACTTACAATTTTGGTGAAGGGAGGGAAGGGTGTGTCAAGCACCTGTTCACGTGGTGCGATACCATGCCCAGAATCCGATTCACATCTTTGTTCTCTCTCCCCCTGTCTTTCCCCGTTGGTTTCCTGTTGGTGTCTGCAGGACGCGTATCTTGCTTGCATCGCCTTCGCTTGCAATCGCCACTGCCACCGCAGGTGGACACACAGTGTAGGTAGTAGTGCAAATTGCAGCGTGACGGAAACCCTGCACACTCCACTGTCGGCTTGGCAAGAGCTTGATACTAGGTATGTAAGTAGGTGTTGTTCTCCATCATACATCCTCCAAACCTACAACCTTCCTCCCAACCTCATTTACTCGCTTCTTATCTATCTTAGCCAGAATCATTCCCGGCGCGAGGTACCGCTGGCTGCTCAACGAGGTTTCTTCCCAAAACGATTACCTAGTTGCTAAACAACAGCAGCGACGATGGGCCATATTGACGCCTATCCGAACTCTGTAGCTCTGGCCGAGGATGGCTATTGCAAGATTTGCGTCGGCTTGAGAAAAATGTTGATAGCGACGGACGAATTCTATTCCCACGTCATGCTCGATGACGATGCAATCCACGCTCCCTGTGCCAACAGCTCCAGGCATAACGTCATATTTGAGAATATTCTGATGCAAGTTCAATGTCCTTATCCATGGGAACGACTCGAGGAGGGCGGCGGCCAAGACAGATGCATCAGTGACGTGAAGCAGCGGTATGAACGTGACAAGTCTCTCCTGCTTTTCACGCGCAACACTGGATCATCTGCTGGCGAGGTCCAGTTCAATGACCTTGTCACTGGCCACGAAGAGATCTGCGCCCTACTACTAGTTAGATCTGGGCGTAAGAGCCCCGGCTACGGAAAGGTACTGGACCCGGAGTGGATAGACCTTCAACTGGAAAAGATTTGGAGGACAGAATGCGTTGATCAACACGGCGACCGCTGCTACAACCCGCTTCGGATCGAACACGTGACGCCAGCGTGGCTCATCGATACTACGAACAACTGCCTTACACCGGGCTCACACGCCAAACCTTACGTGGCTCTTAGCTACAGGTGGGGTGCTTCGGCAACGTTTCGAATCACTCGGCGATCTCTCAAGGCGCTCCAGAAGCCGGGAGCGCTGCTTTCGAACTCGATCGAACAAGGCCTGCCCCTGACTATACGGCACGCAATGCAAATCGCGCGAGCCCTGGACGAACGGTATCTCTGGGTTGACGCCCTTTGTATCTTGCAGGACGACGAGGACCATCTGGCAGAGCAGCTGCGGTTGATGGGCGCCATCTACCATTCTGCGACCATGACGATCGTGGCCGCCGACGGTGACGCATCTGACGGTATACTCGGCCTCCCTGGTATCTCGCCGCCTCGGAGCCAGGCGCCAAAAGCTTTCCGGCTCTTGCCGAGCGATGACCAAGTTCTTGTCTGGAAACAGCAGTCCCTCGCCCCCGAATCGCGAGGTACAGGATACTTCGAGCGTGGCTGGACATTCCAGGAGTATCAGTTGTCCAAACGTCGTCTCGTTTTCGTTCAAAGTCGGATGTTCTGGCAGTGCGCCTGTCTGAGGAGGGACGAGGACTTTCAGGACATCGAGAACCACGTCGGTCATTCTCAGAACCCGGAACTGGACCTATCAAAGATGATGAATGCCCCTACACCTGACTACAGGTCGCTGTGCGGGCTTCTAGGGGAGTACAACGTCCGAGGGCTCACGTATCCACAGGACGCTTTGCCTGGAGTCACAGGCTTACTGACTCTACTCGAGCGCTCCTTTCCGGGCGGTTTCCTCTATGGCCTACCAGAAGCCCAGTTTGACGGCTGGCTGGCGTGGACATCGTTGTCTCGGAGTGGGAACCTCCTGAAGCGCCGAAGAGACACAAGACATCCAGAGTCCGCGGCTTCGTCGCCCAGATTACCTTGCTGGTCATGGATCGGATGGCAGTGCAGTATGTTTGACGTCTATGAGGAAACTTTCGAACTAGGTAACCTAGGCACTAGGACGACTCCCATAACGCAATGGTACACGCAAGAGACCCCAGATACCCGTACCAGGCGGCCCATCATGTCAAATTGGTATAAGATGCGTCAGAAGTCACGTTTCTTGGAGGCGGAGTCGTGCCAGGGCTGGGTGAGGGAGTTTTACAACAAAGACAAGCACATCCGAGTTATGGAATCAATGGGGTATGCGAAGGAAAACATCCTCCCTCCAGACGGCTGTGGGAAGTACGTTTACACGCATCCAGACATCCCGAAAAGGTACTTCTGGCTCCCGGTGCCTGTCAATACCAAAGGTAACTTGGAAGAGTTGCGGAATGGCACCAAGACCCAAACTCCGTACATATCCTGCGAAACAACTCGTGGATGGTTCAAGGTCACACCGCCTAACAGGCCCGGTTGGGCTCCGAGAACCTCCTTCGGGCTCATTTATCGCCAGGGATACGTGCGGCTTCTTGACGGTTTCGGGAACGTCTGTGGCGCCCTCATCTCTCGGACGGACGACCAAGAAGAGGACGACGGGCCAGAACAGGCGCAGTTCGGCGCGGGTGACCCGCCCAAAGTCGAGCTCGTCGCGATTTGTCGGACGCAACACCGTTTTGTTAAAAAGGTGAAGAACGCATTTTTCATGGCGGAGGCGGAGCTTTTGCGAGACAGGCTGGCTGGGCTCGAGGCAAGACACGGCGGCGAAGCGGCAGCTGGTCGTGAGATACCGGTGCCCGATTCATACGAGGTTTACCGAGTTCTGTGGGTGAGATGGAAAGATGGCGTGGCTTACCGTAAATCAGTCGGTTTTGTTTTCAAGGACGCGTGGGAAAGCCATCATACTGAGAAGGTTCACTTGGCCATGGGCTGAGAAGGGTATTTAGGTAGTCCAGATGCAGTGATGGGGAACTTTGGACACAGTTCCGCACTCATGGGGTTCTGGCCAGACTGGATTAGATGATCTGTTTCTTATGCTTTGGGGTGTAAATTGTATACCACCGTCTATCTTCAAGCTCCAGATAGTCTCAAAGGGCTTACGAGTGGTTCCCTGAGTAAGGGGCACCGATGTACTCTTCCACATTCATTGCCTCATGAGCCTCAGAATCTACCATGCCCGCTGCAGTCGTGGATCTACCAGCCTATGCATAATATATCTCACGTTTGTGCTTTTTTCTACACCCATAGAACAAAAATAAAGAGACACTAATAATCACACAGTCGCTTGCGAGCCGGAGGCCCCCTGCTGGCCGCGGCATCGACCTCGACTTGCACCTTTTCTTCCCACATCTGCACTCCCAGACTAGGTGCAGTGTCTAAGTGACAGGCTGGCCGCTGAGGAACTGCCTTGCTCATCACCGTGAAGTGTTGCGAGGAAGAACCACGCACAACGTTTAATTCGCCCAGAACACACAACCTCCTCGGATGAGCAATCCAACATCGTGACCGGCCTCAATTCACTTCCTCACCCGACCAGAGACAACACAGCTCCCATTCACGACCGGACAACTACCACCACATCGTCGTCGTGATGGATTCACTTCAACCTCCCAGAACTACAAACTACTTCCAGTCACTGCATCCACCACATCCAAGAAAATTGCATATAAAGAACCAGTTTTCACGCCATATCCTACCCAAAATCTCTCTCTCCACACCCAGATCAAGAACCAAGACCGAGAACCAAACACAGGTCCTCACATCACTCGACCTCTAAGAGACCCAATCTCGAGAGACCCACCAAACCTACCCAACAAACTCGACCAGCATCCTTCACAATGGGCGGAGACAAGATGGACGCCAAGGCCGCGGCCCGCATCGCCGCGGCCAGCAGCAGCAGCAGTTCCAGCTCCACCTACAAGTCCCCCGTGATCGCGAGGGGCTCGAAGACCGGCATCTACGACCCCAAGTACAAGCCCCCCGTGGTCGCGAGGGGCTCGAAGACCGGCATCTACGACCCCAAGTACAAGCCCCCCGTGGTCGCGCGCGGCACGAAGACCGGCATCTACGACATCAACTACAAGCCCCCCGTGGTCGCGAACGGCACGAGCTACAAGAAGACGTGAGTAGATTGGTAGACTCGAGTTCCACGAAGAGGTATTGGGGAAGTGGGAGTTCACTTCAGAAGACCAGTAGCCGAAGGAGTAAGACCAACCTAGTTGAGTTAGAATACGCATAGAAATAAAAGGTGTAAATAAACAGTTTTGGCGAGGCATATTACGCCTCTTGTGGCTGGGAAGTCCCTACCAGGCCCCCAAAGCATACATGTTATCTCGGGAGTTGCAGTCATTCTGGGACTTCCAGAGGGTCCCCTTCGCCGCTTCAGACCGCCTTTTAAGCCTCCTTTCGTCGACACAATAGTCGTTGTCCTTCCGCTGTGATCGTGGGCAAGCTATCCGTACCTAGCCATTAAAAAAAGAGGAAGTCGGGGAAGGCCTGAATAGCCACTTGACAAGGCCCCAATACCAAAGGTGATCTTGAATAGGGACAACAGCGACAAAATTGACAAGAGTGACTGACGACAATGACAAACGGCAGCGATGACAAGGGACGGCGATGACGAACGGCGACAACGACGACGGCGATGGCAAACGGCGGCAGCGACGGCGGCAATGACAAACGGTGGCAATGAGAAACGGCGGAGATGACAAACGGCGGCGATGACAAACGGCGGTAATGAGAAACGGCGGCAATGGAACGTCAGACAAGCGTCTCCCAGGCACAACAGATGTTCCGGCTGCCGGGGCTGACCAATGACAGTGATCGAGCATGAATTTAGTGGGGAGCTTCGGCAGATGCAAGATAGTGGGGCGCCGAAGCGCCAGCGGGACCCTCAGACGTGGACGTGGAACTTCCAGGTTGGAGAGCTCCGACGGAGAACGACGAGCAGGACACTGTGGTTGCATCACGCCTTCCAGCTGACCCGAACAACGACCCTTCCCTCCTCCCTCACAGCCTTCCTCTTCGAAGAAGGCAATCCAGACCGATTGACCATCTGCGCCGGCTGCGAAGGTCCAACGAAGCAATCCGACAACTGCACCGACGCGACTTCCGATCGCGAATCCGCACGATCCGAGGCAGCCGCAGCTCCTCCCCCAACGATGGATTACACAGACAAGCGGCTGCAGGAGGAAGCCGTGAAGCTTCAGGTCGTGGAAGGGCAAGTACCCCCAGAATTCTTTTTAGCAGCAATCATCCGCTGACGATCCGCCCCCTACAGCCCGGCCGTCTTCTTCACGCCCCTCAACATCATCCTCCTCCTCGTGGTCGGATACACGATCTACACGATGCTCCGCCCGAACCCGCCCCCCGTGCTTCCCAAGGAGCCCCCCGCGACGGTCTTCCGCGTCTTCAACCCGCGCGAGCTGCTCCCCTACACGGGCGAGAACGGCATGCCCGTCTACTTCGCCGTCCGCGGGCGCGTCTTCGACGTCACCTCGGGCAGCAACTTCTACGGCCCCGGCGGCCCCTACCACAACTTCGCCGGCCGCGACGCCTCGCGCGGCCTCGCCTGCGGCAGCTTCGACGAGGACATGCTGACCGAGGACCTCGACGGCCCGCTCGACAAGCTGGAAGGTCTGGGCCCGGACGAGATGGAGGCGCTGCAGGGGTGGGAGGAGCAGTTTGAGAGCAAGTACCTGGTCGTTGGCAAGCTCGTCGCCGTGGGGGAGCAGGAGAAGTGATGTTCTTCGCGGTATAGATGAGGAAGGCATACCTTGGGCATAGGCGGTGTCTGGGCAGACTTCTTTCGGTGCTTGGCGTCATAGGAAAGAACGCAGACGATGCAGTTTCTCTGGCCACTACCTTTCGCCTCTCGCGTTTCTCCGAGATTGACGCACCTCCCCAAGAGGCCAGAAATGATATCGAGAAAGTGACTTCCCTCCTTCCAGCTTGCCAGCTTCACCCAAGGAGATATGCTGCAGGTTAGCCCCTCCACGACGATGGCAGGTACCCTACGGAAGTCGCCTGCAAATGGCGAGGGACGGGCAATAGAAATGAGATTCAGGGAAACAGGCTTCCTTCCCCAACCTCGCCGCTCACGACCTCAACCTGCCTTCCCTCTCCTCCCAGGCTTCTTCTGATGCTGCTCTGGGACCACTACATAAACGACCATCTGCCCCGTCTTCTCCCATCTTTGCACGAAACATCAACACATCAATCCATCAGTTTGACAGCCAGTCCATCAATTCATCATCGATCAGTCCATCAAATCATCATTGAAAACTTCATCAATCCATCACCCGGACCGTTGTCGACACACCACCAAACACACCACCAAACCACATCCATTGACGACAAGCCACCACATCGCTGTTCGCCTCGATAGACGGGCATCGCCATCCAACACCACCCCATCAATCATCGTCTCCAACCATGTTTTCAGCTCTGGCAAACATCGCTTGGATCTTCGGCATCCTGTCTGCCTTCCAGTTCTTCGCCAAGGGTGTCCAAGCGGGCCCAACTGGTGTTCAATTGGAACACCATGATTTCGAATTCAACCACTTGCCGCCAGCAGCACAAAGCTGCCTGAAGACATGCTCCGAAAGCTCCTTTCACTGCATCAGCGACATGCCCACGAAGCAGACCCAATGCTTGTGCGACATGAAGCAGAGCCTGTTCATCCCATGCGCTGCCAAATGCACACCCTCTGATGCATCAGAAGCTGTCTTTCTGTTGTTGAGAGAAACCTGCTCCGCTGCTAATGCCAACACCAATACCAACACCAACACCAACTTTGGCAATGGCATTTCCTTGGCCGAATTTGTTGAAATCAGCAGGAATAGCTCTGCCGATCCCAAGCTTGCAAAACAACGTGCCGCCGACCAATCCGGCGACCGCGCCGAGTCTTGTGAAGGAGGGGTTGATGGAGTCAGCAGGAGTAGTTTTGACGATTTCAAACTCGTAAAACGCGATGCGCCCGGGCATCAGTCCTCGGAACCTCCGGAATCGAATTGGCTTGGGCTCCTTGTTGCAGGAATTACGGCCCTCGTTTTCAGCTCGATTTGGATCTATGTCTTTTAGCACAAGGAGACACGGCAGCGAGCGAGGGAGCAGTTGCAGAGGCAGTTGCAGCTACTGGAGGTAATCGCAGCCCTACGTGCAGAGCGTCTTGAATTTCTTGCCCAGCTTGAGCGGAAGGAAGCACGACAGCTAAAGCTTGCGCAGCAGCAGGGCTAGTCTCGGGCCGGGCTGCCAAAATTCAAAAAGCAGGTACGGCCCAAGGGTAACAACAACAGCGTCTTGATTGTACAGATCACTTGAATTCTTTTACATGGCTAGGTAGCTTGGCCATGATCACAGCGGAAGGACAACGAGTACTTAATTGACTATGGATGCTTACTGTCTCGTTGCGCCGTTGTGACTAGTGTAATTGAGCTGTTGCGACCAGTGTTACTGCCGTTGTAATTTCTGTCGTTGTCGCTGGGCTCTGTCGTCGTCGCTGGGCTCTGTCGTCGTCGCTGGGCTCTACCGTCGTCGCTGGGCTCTACCGTCGTCGCTGGGCTCTACCGTCGTCGCTGGGCTCTGTCGTCGTCGCTGGGCTCTGTCGTCTCCGTGGCCTTGTCAGCGAAACTGCAATCTTGGGCTCATTTTGGCCATTTCAAACTCGAAATCTCTTACACGTGCATAGTCACAGATTGATTGTAGACAAGAAGGGTAAAATGTCCGGCAAGTTTGACGTGGCCAGAAAAGCTGCCCCGACTCCACTACTCCTTGCATCGATCCAACTGTGCCTCAAGAGTGGGAGCTCCTTGATCTCCTCGGACCTTCATAATGACTCCCTTGGTTGAAAAAAACCGTCTTTCAGGACGGGTCAGTCTCATCCACCTATTTACAGTTGAACAACGTTCTCCTTTGTTGCCCACCTTATCAGCCTACATCCAGCGCCCTTTGGTTCTGGACAATGACAGAGTTATCAGAAAACACCCAACGATCTTTCTTCACAGCCTTCACAATGGACTTGTTCTTCAGAATACTGTTGGTCTCGACACTCATCTGCATTGTTCAACGAGGATAACGGTCTCTCACTTCAAGTATAATAAGGTCGGAGTCGTTTCGATACTGTCGTCTGCTTCTCATCATCACAACAACCAACAACGCATTCTAACAACGCATTTGACCACGCACTTCAACCACAAATAACCAAACGCACAGACAAGTTCCCTCACAAGAATCACTCAGTCCTAAACCCACGATGGCCCCTTCAGCTGACTTTAACCTGAACGCTAGCCCAGCACAGCCCGAGTCCCCAGAGCGGAACGATGGATTTGACTCTTCCGATGACTACTCAACCGCCGGCGAACCCGGCTCCCCAGCCGCCCAGGTATTCGAGTTAAGCGCCGAAACCCCCGTATGGGCCCAGACCGGCACGCAAGGAGGCCCAGCCGCCGCCGTCCAGCCCCATCGCCCCATCCCTCCCCAGCGCGCCGCCCGCCGCCCGCGCCGCAACGCCGTAATCGCCCCGTCCGCTCCCCCCCTTCCCCCCCGGCCGTTCCAGGACTACGTGCCCGAGCAGTTCCGCTCCCCCTGGCCGCGCGAGCAACCCGACGTCCCCGGCGGTCGGCCAAACGTGTCTAACCGCTGCCCTCACGACCTCGTCTACCCTTGCTTCTGCCGCAACACGGTCGACCCGCCGGGCTTCATCTGCCAGGGCTGCCGCATGCCGCTGTGCGACCTGAACCGGTCCTTGCAGATGGGCACGTCCGCGGCGATCCAGCTGGAGATCCAACGCGAGATCGCGCGCGACCGCAACGCAGCGCAGTTCCTGCAGGAGCTGCGATGGTGCCTGGATGCCGCCCTCGTGCGTGAGGGACGGTATGGACCGCCTGGGCCTGGGCCGTATAGCAATTAGATGGCGTTCGTGGTAGGCAGTTTTCAATGGTGAGTGAGTCAGGGAAGAGGTAAGTTGTAGTGTTTGGTTTCGAGATTTATACACAGAATGAATAAAGCTCATACAACTCCCACATTAATGTGTTATCATTACAAAGCCATTTCCGTTTCGCCGTGACCCAAACCCATTCCGTTCCCAATATGCGCAAACACGAGGTGCCAGACCGCAACTGCTTAGTGGGCAGTAGCGAACTTGAGCTCCTTCTCAACGACCTTGACGTCCGTCTTCTCGCCGACCTGCTCATCGCCGAACGAGTCGCGGCCATCGGCGAAGACGGCCTCGAAGTCGTACTCGGACCACCGGATCTCGGGGTTGAGGCCGGCGAACTTCCACACGCCGTTGACCTTGCGGTACCAGTGCATGTTGTACGAGTGCGCGTGGCCCTTGACGGCGACCTCCTTGCGCGAGGCGTCCTTGTACTTCTGGTGCGGCACGCGCAGCTGGTGGTGGCCGATGACCTCGGTGTCCGAGACCTTCTCCCAGCGCGAGCCGCCGATGAAGTGCTGCGTCTTGAGGAGCGGGTTGCCGAGGACGGCCTTGTCCGAGATCATGGCGATGAACTCCTCGGCGGGCATGGCCTCCCAGATCTTGTCGAGGAAGGAGCGGTAGTCGATCTGGCCAGGTGTGTCAGTGTGGACGGGAAGGATGTTTTCAAGAGGGACGTACGCGGAGCTCGGGGGCGATGCACTTCCGGAGACGGTCCCAGTCCTTGGAGTCGTAGCTGTCGGCCCACTCGTAGAGGGCGGCGTTGAGGCCGAGGTAGTCTTGTGGGATTCATCCGTCAGTATCCCTGCGCCGATCACGCTCCTCCTCGAAAATCATGACCTACCCTCGAAGGTGATGTTGCCAGCAGGAGACGCCATTTTGTCTTGGTGTGTGAGGTTGAAGAATTACGAGTTCGGAGATCGTGAAGCTGGGACGATTCCAGTTGGAAGAAGAATTTGCCAAAATCTGGACAACGGGTATCGAGAGGTTTATACTCGTTCGGGACGAAGAAACGGTCTCAAAAAAAACTAGGGGTTGCTGATTAAAACATCTCAGCCGGTTCACCGTGGCGTCCGGACTGCCGTCAGACGCCCGGCCCTCCCCCTGGATGCACGGAGGCCCGGTCGTCGCCTCAACGACACTAACACCACTTGGAAGAAATCGCCCCCGCACAGCTTCTGCAAGGGAACATCGAAGATGGGATTGACCGTCTCGGCGATGCGGCCCCTATTCTTCTTCTGTTCTTGGCCTACTGCAGTAACAGGTCCTACGTATGCTGGGAGTGAGCGCTTCGGACTTGTGGTGGGGAGATGCCGACGACCCACCGCCGCCCGGGGCCCCGCTCCGACGGGGCTTCCACCTAGGCTAAGACCCCGCCATAACACGCAGACTATGCCGAGCGGTTATGGGTTATGGGTAGCATTCGATCCAGGATCTCTCTATTTATATGACCAGTTTACGAAGTCGTATACTTCTAGAGGATGACGCATCACAGCAGAATCCTAGCCGTGGACTACTGTATCCTACCTGCATGCACGCACGTCCGACGCCAACTGGGCCGCGTTCCTGCATTTCGAGGACACCTCGCCGACGGCGTCGGGGGCCATGGATCTTCCCGTAGGATCCACCGGCCACCGATATCAAGACGATCTGACGAGACACACGAGGGGGCAAAACCGACGCGCGCATGTCCCCGGGCCGGAGTCCTGGGCGCGCCGCGTTGGTGTCTTGGTTCGTCCGCTCGGCCTTTCGCCCCTAAGATCGACGCGCCGCGAGATGGTTCGTCTTTTCTTTAGTCATTCACTACTGCCATTGATGGTATTTCGTTGTGGATGAGACGGCCCTAACACCACGGCCTCGCGTCATCGGAAGCACCTTCGACGCGACCCAGGCCACCGGGCTCTCTCTCTAAACTTCAGCACCTAGCATCCCGTATCGATAGCACCTTCGTCAACAATCGATCCTTCGAGGAAGCAGCTCCTCAAATGCAACAAAACCGATGCTAGAGCTGCTTTGGGAGGCGTCCTACTGGGAATACTGTTGTCGCTGTCGTCGCCGTGAAAGCGCTGTCACAATCTCGAATCCTGGGTTGATCTCGGATAGATCCAGCTCAATCCTGAGATTCGACTAGTCATTATTTCCGAGGTCCTGGGTATTCGGCGTCAGACAGTATCAATCACAGCGAGGATGTGAATCCCAACAGAGGGAATTGGACGGGGGTTCTCGAGATTGCCGACTCCAAGATGGAACGCCGTTTTGGCGATCACTTCCGGACTCCAGAGCCCATTTTGGGCACGCTGTTGGAGCTGTTGCACACGTATCCCTCTGCTCATCCATCTCACGTAAGACGCTTATCCTTTGTGGAACCTGTGCGGCTCTCGACAAAGGCGAGAGATCTCCAGGCAACGTCGCCTGGCTACTTCAATTGCGTATTCTCCTGTATCGCGTGCTTTGCCCGTGAAATTCCGTTGAAATCGAAGGCCGCGCGCCTTGACCAACATCTGAACACTCTCTTGCGATTCCTTCCTAATGGCCACCGTCGAGGAGCGGCACCCGGAGCTCTTCCGACCGGTGAGCACCGAATCCCCGCGCGGCAAGAAGAGGACGGTGCCGATGGAGGTCTTGTGTCTAGGCTTCCCGCGAACGGGCACCTCATGTACGGCCTTCACCTCGTTAGCGCTGGAGAATCAGGACTAACCCAGCTCACAGCAATGTGCGCCGCCCTCGAGAAGCTGGGCGTCCGCTGCTGGCACTCAATGTCCTTCCTCCCCACCAACTTCGCCGACATCGAGATGTGGCAGGAGGCCGTCGACCGCAAGTTCTTCCCCGCCTCCCCGGGCGCCTACGCCGCCAGCCCCGTCGGCCGCGCCGAGTTTGACCAGCTCCTGCACTCCCACGGCGCCGTCTCCTCCGATACGCCCGCCGTCGCCTTCGCCGAGGAGCTCATCGCCGCCTACCCGGAGGCCAAGGTGGTCCTCGTGGAGCGCGAGGTCGAGTCGTGGTACGCCAGCTACCGGCACGGCGTCCTGGGCAACATGTTCGACACGCTCGTCAACGTCGTCTACCAGCTCGACCGGTTCTACGTGCACCCCATCGGCAGGGTCCACAAGACCGTCACGGACGGGTGGCTGGGCATCCGCGGCTTGAAGGACGCGGACCGCGTTGCGAGGGAGCGGTATCGCGAGCATTATGATCTCGTGCGCAGGGTTACGCCGCGGGAGAGGCTGCTCGAGTTCGACCTGAAGGATGGATGGGCGCCGCTTTGCGAGTTTCTGGACAAGCCGGTGCCGAAGGAGCCGTTCCCGCACCTCAACGACAGGCTCTGGCTGGATGAGAAGGTCAGGCTCATCATTGCCAACGGGGCGAAGGGACTGGCCCGCAAGGTGGTTCTTCCCGTCGCGGTGCTTGTTGTAGCTGGGGCTGCCTGGTGGTGGCGTTGAATCTCCAGACTTCCCACGGTGGTTATCAACCGCTTCACCGCCATTTTGAGCGTGGGATCCGGACACTGGGAACGAAACGCTGTTTCTTTCTAACGAAGAGTAAAATATGGATAATTGCATTACAGAAGCAAATTATTAGCGGAGTCTTAAGCGCCGTGCGTGGCAAGGCCGCATCTGTAGACTGCAGACGGTACACGTACGAAGCTTGCAAACCATCCGGTTACCTCCCAGTTGTCGTGGACAGAAAAGTCCATAGCGCCTATGGATGCCCCTCTGAGAGCTGGGTCTCTACTAGCGGTCCCCATCGCTTGTCTCTACCCTCGATTGCTAGCACGGATACATGCTATGTGCATCAAGGAAGAGCATTTCTGGTGGTGTCAACTGTTGGTCCAAAGTGCCAAACAGCGTGTGACTCTGGGGAGAAAGTCTACTACAACCGGGGGCAGACTACGACGCGTCCACTCATGTGCCCTTGACTTTTCGACCATGGGCTCACTTTATCGATCCATCCGGCGGCCGTGCCGAGCCGGGCCTCATCGAAACCTATCGGAGCCGTGCTCTGGTTGGCTGCGCTTCGGCGCATCCCTGGCGTGTCGTCCACCGCAAAGAATCTGGTGACCCCTTTTACGAGTGCCGTCAAAGTCCGAGAAGCTCGCCTGCATTTGGTACCCACACCACAGCAGACGATATAGTCTAGATGCGAAGGAACCGGCCCATGCTAGCCCCGCGCTTGATCCCAGCACGATGATACTTCGAGACTAAGATGGACCTCTACACCGTGACTGCCTTGCCGTACCAGTGCTACCAGGAACTTCACACTAACACCTACGTACGATCTTGTCCTCAGGTTCTGGTCTCCGTTGCGGTCATTCCAATGGCAGTCTACAATAAGAACTCAAATGGTCTAGCCACAGCCGTCAACAACACCTGTTTTAAAAAGTCTGCTCTGAAATGTGCAAGCGGATCCATCGAAGACTGTTGTGGATTCGATCCGGATCCGCTTCCCCCCGTTCGGGTCCACCCGACGACGTCCCTGCATTTTCCTATTTGGGTAAAACGATGAGCTTCGCCCTCTCGGACTTTGCAACAGCCAACGAAGTTTACCGACCGCCCCCCGGTACCAACTGCTTCGGCTTCGTGGGTCCTGTTGAATCCTATCGGAGAACTCCAGTGAAATCTGTGCCTTTCTGAAAGACGATGGCATGTCGGCACCAAGAGCCCAGAGTAGGGGTGTGCATCGGCAGTGGAACAACAAGGGTTTGCTCGGGGTCCCTGGTTTTCTGTTCGTACGATGCAGAACGAGGTGGGAAGGAGTTCTCAATGTAGGCAGTCAAAGTCTTGGCTGTTAACTGCCCAAGTCTGATTGGCCCCGAGCCGCTCTACATGTCGCGACTCAAGCGACTCCCTGACTAATAGTCACCAACTAGATATGCCCATGTCGAGTCTGGCCCTCTGATGGCTTCATGAAGTAAGCTCGAATAGTGTCCTCAAGTGGCTAGTAGAATGGCAAACCCTATTCACCTCCTATTCCATGCCCGGACGTCTTCCCGAATCTGGAAGGTAGCACTGTTGGTTGGCTGTGCTTCATGCGTGCTAGTATCGTAGGTGAAGTGGATGCCAAATCAGGTGGATAGAGTTGAGGTTGGGACTTTGGTGATGAGATGACAGCTCCTCTCAGTTCACGATGGCATCTGAAGACAAAGTCCGAACATCTACGAACTGTCGACGACGTATAAAGATCATCCAGCTCGCTCCCTCAAGACTCTTCTTTTTCCCACCATCCTCATCCTCAAGCTCCTCCACCGGTCTTTCTCCCACTCTCTCCCTCAGGCTCGGAGGTCAGCTCCGAAGAAGAACCGCCAAAATGGTTAACAAGTCTCTCCTGTCTGTCGCCCTCGGCCTCCTGGCCGCCATCGCCACTGCCAACCCGGTCGCAGTCTCCCCCACCGACGCCGTCGACGCCATTGCGACGCCCAGCCCGGTCCCCCGGGCCGACCTCCCTGATCTCGGCATCCCCGAGGAGGGTCTTCCGCTGCCGGGCCTCGTCATTCACTCCCCGGGCTACAACAAGACCGCCGCGGCCGAGGAGGGCAACATCGAGGCTCGCGGATACGGGCCCACCTGCGTCGGGTGCCTGCTCTTCAACACGGGGACCGACCTCGTCCTCCAGTGTACCTGTGGCAAGGCCAGCGGCGGCCGGAACACTCCGAGGTACAACCTGAACCAGTGCGTCGGAAACAGCAACGGCCAACTGGTCTGGTGGGTCAAGTAAGTATTCTCCCTTCTTTCTCACCTTCCTCCCGAGTCCATTCGTTCTCTGCTTGACTCAAAGGGCGAATGAAGTGGAATGGACAAATTTGCTGACGCGGTGGGATCCCAGTGGCGGCTGGCAAGGCTCGTGCTGGAACGTCAGGTTCCCTACCAACACCAACCTGTACGCCACCTGCCGTCAAATCAACGGTGGCGAGAGGGACAGCAGCATTAACCTGGGTAGGTTCTCAAAATACTTCACTGCTGTCTTTCGTCTCGCTTACAGAGCATTACTAACATGGAATTCTAGACGAGCACATCCAGAACTGGAATGGCGTCCTGGGCTGCGACTTCAAATAAGCAGAGATCTGGCAGGTTTAATTTCTGGCAGGTTATACCTTAGCTTGGGGGCATCATATTAGTCATATTAGTATCATAGGTATCCTGGACTGTTCTGGGCGACCATCTTGTAGCTAGGTTCAAGGCCGTGGTGGTTCTCATCGCCAGGTACATTCGGATAACTATGTTCTAATCAGGTCAAGCCTGCCCTGAGACACAAATGCAACCATAATCTCCACTGTACCGGCGAGGAAGTCTGTGTAAAGGCGGGTAAGTTGATGATTTGACTTGCGAAGCCTGGATGGTGAGAGCTTATGGCGGCAAGCCCTTTGAACCTCCATGCTCTCAATCTTCGGCTCATACGCTGCGTGCTGAGGGGTAATCCGACGAGGACCCATGCGCGCCTAGGGGAATGTCGAGGGAGTTGTTCAGAGATGTTGCTTGGATTTCTTTGTTGATGAAAACACCAAAGCATCAAAGAGACTAACCCTTCTTAAGGCTCCAGCAACATGAATCTAACACCACTTTGCAAGGCCAAAAGCCGCGCAGTTTCGTCTAAGGCAAGACGTATCCTCCGTCAATGAGAAGGTCGCTGCCCGTCATGTACGTGGAGGCATCGCTAGCAAGGTACAGATATAGCCCTTTGATCTCCTTCGTGTGCCCCTGTCGTCCCAGTGCGGCCATGCGGTACGCCTCCTGCAGCGCGAGCGGCCCTGCGCCCATCTTGGTGTCGAAGAAGCCGGGCGAGACAATGTTGACGCGGGCGAACTCACGCCACTCGCGGGCGAGGGACTTGCCAAAGTGCGTCACGTACGCCTTGGTCGCGTTGTAGACGGGTTGGTCCACCGGCACGTTGACGATGTGGGCGCTCATGCTGGACGTGATGATGAGGTTGCCGGAGCCCTGGCGCTTGAAGACCTCGCCCACGTACTTTGAGCAGTAGACAATACCATCGACTGGGACCGCGGAGCTTAGCAAACGAGTCGTCTCTTCGGCGTGGTGCAGGTAGCTTACCGTTGACCGACATCTGTTTTCTGTATTCGTCCAGCGTCTGCTCCAGGATAGGCTTCGAGATCGCCATGCCTGAGTTGTATCATTAGTTTAGGTTCAATTCCGTGGACCGTTTTCGGGGCTTACCAGCATTGGCGATGAAAACGTCGATCCTCCCAAAGTCTTCCAGGACCTTGGCGATAGTCTGTTGAACTTGGTCGGAGTCGGAGACTACGTATGCCCCCGCTTAGCGAACCCAGTTTCGTGTTCTGAAAGGCCCAAAGTTACATACCGTCGACTTTGTAGGCCGCGGTCTTGACATTGTGTGCGCTCGCCAGGTCCTGCGCTCTTTGAACAGCAGCATCGTTTCTGAAAAGTTAGTTAAAGTGCTCGAGTGCGGTAAAAAGCTGATTCGAGATGAAGATCGCTCACGAGTTGTACCAGAGAGCGACACTGCCGCCCGCCTCGGCCATAGCCTCTGAAACGGCCAGGCCAATGCCGTCCGCGGCACCGGTGACGACGATCACTTTGTCAGTGACGCGGAGCTGGTCAAGGACGTTGGAGGGGGTGTTTGGAAAAGGGCGGGGGAAGCCCGCGCGGTCATTCTGGCTGTCTTCAATGGACATAGACATTTTGATGGTTCGAATGGGAAACCTTGAGGCTTGAATTGAGCAGGGGTTGGCGTCGAGCGGAGACGTTGACAAAGACTCTGGCTCCGACGCAGTGAACGTGAGCGTTGAACAGAGAATGAGAGGCTTAGCATGAGGGAGAGCCAGAGGTTGCTCCTGTTGTCTGTGTCCGTCGGTAAGCTGTCGCCCGAAGAGAGGGGATTCGTGGTGGGGAAGTCGGAGCCATGACCTTAGTCATTGGAGCGCATGTCACTGTGGGCTTCAGTGACGTCAGGGACCATCTTAACTGGAATGGGGTCGAACTTAACGTCAGGGTGGGGATGATGGAACAATTGCGCATGTCTCAAGATTGATCCATGTGTCAAAGTCAACTATTCTCAAAAGACTTTCCATTGAGTTCACAACAAATCCAAGACACACAGTTTACGGAAACTCTTATCTCGACTGAGACTTCCATCACACACCCAAACCCATGAGAGACTGGCCCGTTGAAGTTGCATCTTGGGTCAGAAACGCTGTACATAGAGATTTAGCTGAGACATGAGATGACAACTGCACACAATTCAAAGTCTATCCTACAACCTCCAGTACCTGCCTGATCAACTCATCTGAACCGGGACCCATCGGGTTAGCCGACGCGATGGCGTCCTCGAAACTATCGGGGGGATAGATCAGAGTTTGGTTGATGTACTCGTTCACCTTCTTCGCCCGACCTCCCGCTACCAGTACTTCCCGTTGCCAGCCCTTCCCAATCACCGCGCCCCAAGACCCGAGATCGAGGCAGCAGTTGTACGCAGGCTGCGAGTACTCAATCATCGGCTCACCGAGTATCTCCGCCGCAGCGTTGTGGCCGGAAACTCTGCCCAGCTGGAGCGCGTGCTGGCAAGACATAAGGGCGTAGTGAGACCCGTCAGGGTCCGCGAGGGCGTAGGCAGCGTCGCCCGTCACGAAGACGTTCTCGGCCTCCGGGGCACGTAGGTATCGGTCGACATGCACGCGGCCGAGAGAGTCCCTCTGCCCCGGGATCTGCTGCGCCAGCGGCGTGGCCCTTACTCCGGCGGTCCAGACGACCGTACTCGAGGCGATGCGTTCGCCCGTTGCTAGAGTGACGCCTTCGGAATCGACTCTGGAGACCGCTGCACCGAGCTTGACCTCGACCCCGAGATCCGACAATGCTCGCTCGATGGTCGGCCGAAGTCCAGGGCCGAGCTCCGGGCCGATGTCGTTTGCGCCTTCGACCAAGACAACCCGGACATTGGGGATGTGCTTGAGGCGTCCGGGGAGCTCTGCTGCTAGCTCGATGCCAGTAAAGCCGCCGCCGCACACAACAACGGTTTCGCGACCGGGGCCGGCCGGGAGAGAAGAGAGACTTTGGAGGTGACGCTCCAACTTTGCCGAGGACTGTAGAGAGTCGATGTCAAACGCGTGCTCGTTGAGCCCGAGAGCACCTCTTGGCCGACTGAGTGAGCTTCCCGCGGCGAGGATCAGCCTATCGTAGCTGACAGAAGACTCGACGCCCTTCGCCGTCTTGACCTGGACTGAACGAGCAGACGAATCGACGGTCTCGACTTTTCCCTGCAGGAAGTCTATGCCGGTGTTCCGGAAGAGCTCAGCAAGTGAGTAAGCCATTTCAACCGCGTTAGCCTCGTAAAGTCGTGGACGGATAACCAGGGACTGCTCAGGGGCAATGACTAGGATTTTGACCGTGTTGTCTTTGTTGAGGTTGACGAGGCGTTTTGCTGAAAGAGCGCTCCAGACGCCAGCAAAGCCAGCGCCAATAACGACGATTGAGTTTGGCATTTTGGAGAAAGAACAAGAGATTATTGAAAGACTGCGTCAGATAGATAGAATGCTTTGCTGAATGATACAGTGCTGGTGAGACTTACACATCGGTTTCTCTGGTTCCTAGCATCTCCGGCAGCGAAAACCTGTGTTATAATCGTATCGATTCTGAGACAGACCAGACGACGGAATGCCACGCCTATCCACAATGTTTCAC
Source organism: Colletotrichum brevisporum (assembly GCA_030770045.1). Lineage (NCBI taxonomy): Eukaryota > Fungi > Ascomycota > Sordariomycetes > Glomerellales > Glomerellaceae > Colletotrichum > Colletotrichum brevisporum. The sequence continues at coordinate 6,567,201 of JAUGSI010000001.1, read as the reverse complement.
GAGTTCCCGAGACTAAAGTGTGGCGTCCTAGCGGAGTCTTTGCCACATGCAACTCAACCAGCGGGCTTACACATCGTCCACATGAATTGGGTTCCCGAATACCCGGGTTCCCGGCCTCCCCGCTTTTCAAAAAGACTGCGATTAAACGCCCCGACAGAGAGACGTCCGATTCCGCTCCCGGCACAGCAACCAAATGACTCCGACCAATGCACCGAAACCACACACCCGCGGGGCCTCCCGCTCTTCGCTTGCCTGCCTGACCTGCCGATCCCGCCACATCAAATGCGACGGACAACGTCCGCGATGCAGCAGGTGTACAGAGGTCGACCGGGAGTGCAACTACGCCTCGTCGCGACGAGGAGGCCTCGATCGCGCGGCTCTGGCAGAGCGGCGCAAAAGGCTCGCTGCTGCTTCGAGTGATACATCATCGAAAGATGCCTCAGACCCGCCTGCGAGAGCAGATTCCCAAAGGTGCTCTCTGGACCTTTCTCTCCTGGCGAAGGACGCCGACTTGAGCATCGACTTGGGCCTTAATGACGGGACATATTTCCAAACACCCTCCCCATCATCATTGGCCGAAACCCAAGTTGAAGCTACGAGCTTCGAAAGCGATGCCCTGATTGACTCCTATTACAAGAACTTCCACACCTTCCATCCGTTCCTGCTCCCCCGAAAACATCTCCTCAGACTTTCCAAGGACCCCATGACTCTAGTCAACCTGGACCCCGTCATTGCCGTCATGCGCTTCGTCGGGCATATCCACACCGCTCACGAGTGGTCGTTGCCGCTCAAAGAACACGCTGAATTACGCATCGCACAGCCTTCGGCATCAGGCCCCTTTGTCGTACAGGCCCGCTTCCTGTACTCGATTGCGCTCTTCTGGCACAACTACAAGGCCGAGTCGAGAAGAGAGATGGACGCCGCCACGAGTCTCGCTGTTGAACTTGGCATGTTCCGACGAGGGTTTGCTGCGGAGCACGGGGCGGGCGATCCAGTGCTGACCGAGTCCTGGAGGCGGACCTGGTGGGTGTTGTTCGTCATAGATGCGTATTACGCAGGCACGCTGGGGACGATGAACTTTACCGTCGTCGATGTCGAAGCTACGGTCGACCTGCCGTGCGAAGACGCGGAGTACGAGTCTGGTGTAAGTCTGTTTTGCAAGCACCCCACCCGGTTGCGAGACTCATCCGTTTGCAGGATATCCCAGAACCCCAGACACTCGACGACTTTGACTCTCGAGAGTTCGCTCCAGAGGGTACATCCTTCTCCTCCTTTGCGTATCTGATAAGCGCCGTGCGTTGCGCCGCGTTGGCAATCTCGGCGGTGCCAAAGATCGCGTCTAGAGAGGACTCGGCTGGCATTATTGACTCCGCAGACTCTATCATCGACGGCTGGCTGCTTTTGCTGCCCAAGAATCGGACGCAAGTAATGAAGAAGTCTGGAGATATCGACGAGCTCATGTTCCAAGCCCATTTGCTCATTCACGTGTAAGTGTTGACATATAGCGTTCTGTCGACCCCGGCCATGACTGAATTCTCTTCCAGAGCGACAATAGGGTTGCACCGGCCGTTGTCGGACCTGCGGTTTAATGCCGTGGAAGAGGTATCGAGCTGCGCGAGGGAACCGCCACTCGAGAACCCTAAGTCAGACCTGGTCAACGTGCACACCGTTAGAGTCCTGAGGTCCGTCGAGGCGCAGATCCGCCTCCTGGCGCTGCCAGTCAGACCATTCAAGCACACTCCCTTCACGACGTGCATGGTGAGCGAAGGCACCCTGGCGCTCCTCTCTGCATGTGCGTACTTGTTCAAAGGCAAGAGACTCGCGATTGCAAGAGACCAGATCCGTATGACCATCGGGTGTCTCAGGGCGCTGGGCGAGGTATGGCCGAGGACCGCAAAGAACGTGAAGGAGATCCAGACCATCGCCCGTCACGTACTGAAGCTCGGTGGCAAGGAAGCGGACGGTGCTTCCAGGACCAGATCGAGCGCGCTGCCGAGTCTTTCGACTGGTGAGAGAGGCCCTCGGATCTGACGCAGACACCTCGGCCAGCGACCTCGACGCATTCGCATCCCTGGGTGCCATGGACGATGTCTGCGGTTGGTACAACCTGGCCGACTTGGGGCCGGACCTGGCGCAATGGATGGACGTTGGATCCAGCTATGTGAGCTAGGATACCTGCGATGTAACTGCCGCAACGTTGTCCAACATAGGCATCTATGCACCCTAGGCAGTCTGACATGCCCTAACAGTTATGGTCTTCGGATGAGTCCAATGCGATCTCAAGGATGATCCCCGCAACAAAATGTCAGAACTGGGATTGCTGCATGTCATCAAATTTGGAAAAGGTAGTAAGCTTGATATTGATAGGGGAGTCTCTGGAGTTCGGGTTCCTGAAGTTCACCGAGAGACGTGACAGAATGGTCCCGCAGTCTCAGGGGCCCTTAAAGCATGCCATCTGATCCAGCCCCATGTTCTTCTGCCAGCACTCTTTAGAGCAATGAAACTGCTGCCCAAATCATATGTAGGTAATCCTGCATTTAATGGCACCACTCCGTACCCTGCAGCATAGTTTCAGTCAACCCAACTCGGAAAGTCGTTGACGAAAATGGGCGTTAATTTAGACTATTAAGAGCCGTTGGGGCTAGGAGCATGTACCACAAACTCCACTCAAGCTCTCTGGTAAGTTCGATTAATCCGAGTTAGAGGGAAAGGCCGGATGTATAAGAGATCAACAATCACCCACCGGAAAGACATCGCAGCTTCAACATACATCTAACTGGCCTCTATACTTCAGTTTCCCAAACCCAACCTCTCTACCCCGGCGGTACTCTAATCTCTTTCAACTAAAACATCTGATTTAAAACCCATTCCCAATTAAAAAATGAGGTTCTCTCTCGCGCTCATCTCTCTGGCAGCCGGCCTCGCCATCGCAACGCCCACGCCGCTCCGTGCCCAGGACTGCACCGGCATCGACGAGGCTGTCATTGCTGCCAGCGGCTTCATCTGCAAGGCTGGCACCGAAGGGGCCACCGCGGCTGGCGGCAACGAAAATGGGAACAACAGGGGCAATAATAGCAACAACCGCGGCGGCGGCGGCGGCGGCGACACGCGAGCGGGAGGAAACCGCAACAACGCGGCGAACAAAGCAGGCGACAGGGATGGAGACGGCATCGAGGACAGTCAAGATACCGACGTCAATGGGTTTGACTGCTCTGATGCGGCGGTTGCTGCTGCAAGTGGATTCCCTTGTTGATTCGGAGAAGAGCTACTTCAGAGGCTGGGGGGACGGGTATGAGCGGGGCAAGTGTTCGTCCTACCTGCGCATCAGTGGCCCCAGGATGGACCAGACCTGTCTTTGTGAACGTCAAATTAGATGGGCGAAGTTCACGAGCTAGACTGTCATCCAAATGAGAAATCAGTTCTGTCTGACCCTCGGGGCTCGACTGGTCAAACGTGATGTTCAAAGGTTTGCATTCTTTTTACTATTTCAGAGACTATGGCAGATTGTTTGGGTGGAGGTGGAGAAGTCATGAGACCAATGTATCAGGAAGATTGTGACTCTTCGGCACCGATGAACCCAATGACAACCTTCCCACCGCGGCTCCTTGCACGAGCTTTTGCCCAGGCCTCGATAGCTGCGCTGAAAGGGAAACCCATGACAGGTAAAGGCTTTACCGAACCCGCCTCAATCATCAGCGAAGCCTCAGAAAGCCTCTCGGAGCTGGGAGAGACAATAAAGTAGACGTATCGCACCCCGGGTTGAGCCACGAATTCGGCAGGCTCGCAGCGCCCGAATGCCCAAGGAGGCGGCGGGTCCGCGACTGTGACGATGACACCGTCACTTTTGACGACGTTCCACGCCTTTTTCAAGACCTCACCGCCGACCGTGTCCAGAACCACGTCCACGTCTTTGATCTCGAGGTTCCAGTCCGCGGCCCTGTAGTCGTAAAGCTGACGGGCCCCAAGTTCTCGCAGGTTGTCATGGTTCGGCGACGAAGCGAGGGCGACCACCTCCGCGCCAAACAGTTGAGCCGCGAGCTGCACGGCTACGGTACCGACTGCACCGGACGCTCCGGTGACAAGCACTCTCATCCCCGGTTTCAACTTCCCATGGTCCGCCAGGGCCTCCCAAGCCGCGAGGACGGGAATCGGGAGGGCTGCGGCCTCTTCGTGCGATATCGAGAGCGGCTTCGGGGCGATTTCGCCGCCGAGACATATGGCGTACCCGGCTTGACACTCGCAACGGTTTGCTTCGGTGAAGCCGAAGACCTCCTGGCCGACCTCGAGGGGGCCGTCATAATTGGGGCCCACGGCGGAGATGACGCCCGATATTTCGTGGCCCGGGATCCGAGAGGGTGTTTGGTAGAGCTCGGGCCAGACGATCTCGTCGCCAGTGACGCCCGCAGCGTGTAGTTGAACTAGAATTTCGGCATCTTTTGGCGTCGGCTTGGGCAGGGAATGATTGATCGTGATGTGGGGAGACGAGGCGTCTCCAATAATCTGAACAGCCTTCATACTAATGTGATTTAGCGTATATCTAATAGAATCTTATCACACAGCTAAGTACAAGTAGTCAAAGCAAAGTAAAAGTAACGGCTTAATCTCTAAGTCCTACAATATAGCAGAGCAAAAGCAAAGGTCCCCTTATAGGGGCAGGAAACAAAGCAAAGTCGCTTAAATAAACCACTTAAATAAATAGTCACTTACATACACAGCCACAAATAGCTTCAACTATCATAACACACCCCCCTAAACTTAAAAAAAGTCTAAAAACACTATACTCACAACCTCCCAACACATAACTAAAAATATTTATATTAATATTTAATAAAAAAAAGTATAAATAAAAAATTTTATATTATAAAAAAAACTAACAAATAAAATAAAAATCCCTTCACTTTATTAATACCACCCTTACCTTATTATAATACTTTTATTACTATTACTAAAGTAATTATACTTTTATTTATATAATAAAAAATAAATAAAAAAATTAATAAATATCTTTAAATACTTTTAATTAACTAAATCTAAATAAATACCTAACTTAAAGTAAGTAAATAATAATCCTCTAAAAACCCTAATTTCTTTTTTTTTCCTCCCCTAATAATAACATTTATACAAAGTACAAATACCCTTAATTTTACCCCTAACACTACAATACTCTACTTTATATAATTCAAAAACATTAATAGTATTTAGTTTAAAACACAGTATTCTAACAGTTTATATAACACAATAGTCAATAATACTTCTAAAAAAAAGCAAACTAAACCTACCTACACAACACACACTATAAAGTATATAAAAAACAAAACTAATAAAAAAGCCACAGCTACTACAGTAACTATAACTATAACTACTAAAGCTACTACTAATATATTTAATTATTTCTTTTTTATATTATTATTACCTAAACTAATATATATTTTAATTTAAACTAACTTAATAATACTAGTAGCAAAGGGGGCTCTATAAAGCCTCTTAAATAAAAAACTACTCTTACCCCCCTTAATAATAAATTTATTTATTACTATCTTAATTAAATTATATTTAACTTTATATTTATATAAACTCTAAAAAAAAAAAGCACCTTACCCTTATAACTACTTAACTAACTAACTATAAAAAGTTTATAACCTTTTAAAATAAATTACTTTTATTTTTATTACTATAAATCTATACTAACTATTTTAAATAACTCTATACTATACTAAAAAAGTAACTAATACTACCTCTACTAACTAGCCTACTATAACCTAAAAAGAAGTTATAAAAAAAAAAAGTTTAAAGCTTTTTACTAACACCCCTCCCCCTACTCCTAAAACACCTAAACTACTCCTAAATAGTCATAGTAAGTTTTAATTTTCTTATATTATCCTTTTAGTTTAATTACTAACTTCACTCTAGTATAATTAAAAGCATAATAGTCTCTAATAATAAAAGCATTTAACCCAAAACTCCTACTTATATCTAGTATATTTATGGTATACTAACTAATAAAAACCCTAGTATATATAACACCCTAACTAATAACTTAAAGTATTATTACTATAAAAATAAAAAAAAGCCTTATACTCCCTTTCCTAATAATAGCCTTACTTAGTACTAATAAAATAAATTCTTTATTATAAAAACTACAACCTAGTATAAAAACTTTAAGTATATTATCCTTATAGCCCTTAATAACACAAAAGCCCAGTCTTTACTAGTATCTATACTAAAAAGTAAAAGTAACAACCAAAAGTTAATTCCCTTAAAAAAAAAAAAAAAAAGACTTTAACCTTTTTAATACTAACTCCTAAAGTCAAAATAACCTTTATAAAAACAACTCCTTTAAAGCTATTTAAAGTAACTATTACTCTATAAACCCCTAAAAAAATAATTAAAATAAGCATTAAAAACTATTCTCCTACTCATAATAAAAAGCCTTTATATTTAACTATTACTTAAATAAACTTTAATACCCTAGTTATAATTAACTTTAATTAAAGTATAGCCTCCTTATTCTAGTCTATATTAAATATATTTAAAAATACTCTATAAGCTAAATACAAAAAAGTATAAGTCCACTTCAATAATAACAACATCACCTAACTCTAACCTAGTATAAGTCCACTTTAATAATAATAATAATAACAAAAGTATAAGTCCACTTTAGTAATAGTATTAATAGTAGTAGTAGTATTTAGTATAGTAGTAGCACTTAATACAGTATAGTAGCAGCTCTCTTATAAAAGCTTTTTACACTTTCTAACCCTTAAACTAAAAGGAATTAAATAAATATAAACCTAAAGCCATATTTACTTTACATATTCTCTTTATTCCCTATAATATATAACTTAATATCTTAAAAATTAAAAAGCACTTTAAACTATTTAAACTTTAAATAAAAAAGTACTTTAATAAAACCATCAGCAGGCATCTCATTAATTAACATATAAACAACATTAAACAACTTTTTAATATACTCTTAATAAAACTATATATTCTATATATTAATATAATAAAATTTTATTAAAATATACTCCCTTTCCCCTACTATAAAGTATATAGTTTAATAGTTATTATAGTAAATTTACTATATATTACCTAGTTTAAGTTTAAAGTCTCTAAAAAGCCTCTTAAAAGTAATTATTTTTTTTATAGTATACTTAAAACTAAAAAACTTAGCTTTAATTATTAAAATCGTTATAGTATTTTACTTTATAACCTTCTATTAAATAAAGCTATTAAAAAGTAAAATAATATATCCTTAAAATAACCTTCACATTTCTTTATCGTTTATAAATAAAGTATCTCTAGTAATTAAAAGTACTTATACTCTCCTACCCCCTAAACTACTATAATAAAATAAAAAGTAGTAAGTATAGTATAGGTAATAAATAACTTAATTCATAGTAATTTAGTATTTACAAAAAGGGTTTATTAAAAATCTTAAAAAAATAGCATAAACAAAAGCTACATTAAAGCGAATTATAATTACAGTATATAGAATCAAACTAATCTTTTCTTAGTATAACTTTATATTAGTATTAATAAAGTCTTTAGTATTCTTCTTAAAAGGGGTAAGTAGTAATAGAGTTAAAGGGCAGCAGGAGTCTATAAGGCTAAACTTCTTTATAATACATTAAATATACTAATTATAAACAAAATAAATCTTCTTTACCTTATAGTTATAAATAACTTAAATTCTAAAGTACTACTTAATAACTCTCTATTTTTTAAGTTTATACTTTACCTTAATACCCTTAATAATTCACTTTACTTTTATAATATTATCCCTATAGTTTATAATAAAAATATTATCTATATAAAAAAGAATAAATACATAGCAGTTACAACTCTAAAAAAAGCATAAGTCTTTATTAATTAATATAAACCCAAAACTCTAAAAAATTAAAAAAAACTCCTTATACTAAAAAAAAAAAGCATCCCTTAAGTTATAAAAAGTATAATAAAACTTAAAAAGCTTACTACTTTATTTAAAGCCCTCAAAAAAGTAGTATATAACTAAAGAGTTATTAAGTCCCCTTTTAGTATTTAAAAATACATTAACTATATTAAACTAATTAACTTTAAAGTCAAATTATACTATAAAAACTATAGTAACTTTAAAAGTACAAACCACAAGCATAGCTATATAGGTCTACTTAAAGGAATACTTCTCCTAAAAATCCCTACAAACATAAAGCCTTACTTTATAGCACTAAAAATACCCATTCTTATTAAGTTTATATATAAATACCCACTTAAGGGGAATCAGCTTTACTTTAGCCTTATAAAAGTTAATAACCTTTTACACCCCTATCTCTTTAAACTTAAATACCTCCTTATTAACCACTTTATAAAAACAGTCCTTTAGCTCTAGTAGTAGTAAATAAATACTCCAGTACATAGTTAAAACTTTACTAAACTAACTTAAATAAACCCTTATATCTAACACAACTAACTTAACTTACTTTACTTTATTAATTAAAACAAAAACTATATAGTAATACATATAGTATCCCTAAATCGCTTTTTTTAAAATATAGTTATAATTTAATATATATATATTAAAAAAAGTATTTTAGTTATATTTAGTATTAAAAAACACAAAGTAGTTATAAAAGCGCAGTAATCTCTATAACTTTAATTTAAGTTAACCTAAATCTTTATAGTTATATACCTACTCTAATCCCTTTAAAAAGCTACTTATTTCTTCTAAATCCATATATAGCCACATTAAGGGAAAAAGCAAGTCACTTTTCTAAAATAAAAAAGATTTAGCCTCTACATCTAGTTCTTATAAAGCCTTAGTATTAATTACTATAATAATTTTATTTTTAATCCTTTTATAAAAAAAATCAACTTCCAGAATAAAAAACAGATCGGGGAACAATAATAGCTCACAGGCCCAACATACTCTTACATTAAGTATAGAACTCTCTACTCCCCGCACACAATCCCAAGTCTCCTTAAGTACTAACATAAAATCCAGAATTAATAACCACCCCCTATACTAATCAAACAACTTTAAATTAGCCTCTAAAATACCCTTACTTAAATTCTTAACTACTAAAATAAATATTAATAAAAATAACTCTTCTTTATTATATATTAACAAAGTATTAGTTATTTTAAAAACACTTAAAACTTAAAACTTAGTATTAAAAAAAAAAATAAACTCCTAAATAGCCTTAACTATAGTACAAACTACTTTACCTTACTCCACTACCTTTATATTAAACTTTAAGTAGAACTTTATTTTATTAAAAGTCATATTACACATAATAATAACTTATTTAAATAAAAACACCTAAATTCAATAAAAGTTATAAATATTTAAAACGTATCCTATAAAGTATCTAAAGTACACTCTTACTTCTACCTTAAAGTCGTATCTTTTTTAATTTACTTTATAGTCTTTCTTAAAAAAATATACTTTATAACTATACATATATATCTAGCCCTAGTAAAAACAAAAGTTACATATTAAAAAGGCCTAGTAAAAGGGTTACTACTAGTAGAAGTACTAGTAAAACTAGGCCTCTTTAACTTAAATTAAAAAAAGCCACACTCTTTATTTAAAGGGGTTTATATTATAAAAAAAAACTATAACTATAACTACTTCTACCTATAAAATAAAAAAAAGACTAAATAAAGTAAGTATTTTAATAACTTACAGTATTATCTCTTATCCAGTATACTCACTCCCTCTATTTAGTTCTTTTATATATAATAAAGTTATTTTAATTTTAATTCCCTTTTCTAGGGCCTATTACTAGTACTTAGTATAGCTATATATTATAATTACTATATATTTAACGTTTTAACAAATTTTATAAACAAATATACTACACTACCTTACTACCCAGTATATAAATATCTTTAATACATAAAAAACAAATTTATATTATTTATTAATATAAAAAAAAATAAAGAAGTAGCTAGTATACTCATCTTTAATCACTATAAACTAGTAACTTTAATCGTACCCCTTAAAGTAGTTAAAAAGGTCCTAAAATATCTATTTATATAGCTATACAACTTAACTCTTAAAGGTTTATTTTAAAACTACTTAAGTAGTATAGGTTATTATATAATACTTATACTAAAAGTATATTAAGTTTTTAAATCTTACCCCCTAAGTATTATATAAAAAATAACTAAATACCTTAGGTCCTAAGTAGCTAAAGTAAAAATACTATATAAAAAAATTATTATTATAGTCTCTTAATTAGTAGTAGGACTTTTAAAAAGCTATAGTTAATATAACTATATTTATAATTATAACAGAACTAATAAAAATATATAAAAATACAAAATAAAAAAAAGTAACTTTAAATTCAAAAAAAATAATATTTATCCTCCTTTTTAACTTCTTAACTATAAAACTCTTCTTATTATTACCTATATAAAACAAAGCATTATAACTAGTATACTAAATACCCTTCTTTTATAAGAGTACTTTAAAAATAATATTTATATAGAAGTTTTTTATATAAGTAACGTTTATTAGCGTTAAGTTAAGGGTATTTAGCCTATTTAAACTATTAAATATATTCTTTATAACCCTTATACTTACTACTAAAATAAAATATAAAGTAGTTTTTAATTTAATACATCCCTCTTTATTAAGGGGGCAAATAAAGCCCTTTTTAAAAAGAAAAAGGTTATTAATAAAATAAGTTATACTATAGTTATTAAATACCGTACTTATACTTAAAGTATAAAAAGTAGTTAAAGGAGTAAAAAAAACGTTTATAGTATATATAAACAAGGCAGGGGTCCCTAGGGCCTTTTAAACTAACTTACTACTAATTATAACTATAACTTAATATATTATTAAAAAGGTTAACTTAAAAGCAGCTTTAGTATTTAAAGTATTTATATCCTTACTTCCTTTTTTTCTTTTTCTTTATTTAGTAAAGCATACTAAACCTAAGTAATAAAAAGGGTTAACCTTAATCTAACTAGCCTAAGTAAATTTAACTAAAAAGCCTTAGTACTCTTTTATATTAAGTTTCCTCTAAATCTCTCTAGCTTTATTAAAAGTAACTTTAGTAATAGTATAGTTACTTTACTTAAAAACTATAAAGTAAATATATTTATAGTTTATAAAAACCTAACTATAATTTTAACTATAAATATACTAAATCCCCTTAAGTTTAATAGTAAAGAATTATAGAGCCTTAAAAATTATAGTATTAAAGTAACCTATAAAGGTTAAAAAAATACTAAATAATTTACTCTTAAACTTAAAAAGTAAGTCCTTATAAAAAAGGTCTTTAAGTATAAATATATAGTCCTTAAATAAATTTTAAGCCTAATTAAACCTCTTCTTTATAAAAACCTACTTAAATTCGTTCTATACCTATTCTAAAGTAATCCTTTACCCTATAATAAAAAAAAAGTCTTAAACTATAAATAGTCCCGTTATATTTAAAAAGTAGTATTACGTTATTTAAAAGTATATAGTACAAAATTCCCTTAACTAAATACTTAATATAATACTACTATTTACTTTCTTTAGTATTACTTAATACTTCTATTATATTATAACTAAAAAACTAATATTACTTAAAGAGTATTAGGTTTAAAGGCTTTAAAATAAACTATAAAAAAAAGTATCTTTTTAGTTAAAAAGTTTAAACTAAATTAATTTAAGAATATCTAGAAATACTAACTTATTAATATATAACCTAATCTTTTTAAAAACTTTTACCTTTTACTTCTAAACTTTATTATTAGTAGCTTTATTAAAAATATAACTAAAATAGTTATTAAGTGCGCTTTTACTTTATTTAGTAAAAAGTAGGTTGTGCTCTAGCTTAGGTTTATTACTATTAAGTATTAAATTACCTAGAGTTTTATTACTTAAAAAGGGCCCTAGAGTACCTTTAAACTACTTCCCTTTACTCTAAAAGTAAGTCTATACTCTAGGGGCCTTTATAAAGTTAATACTATTTTTATATTTAATTAAAGTACTAAGTTAGTACTTAATAGTACTATTCTTTTATAAACTAAAGTAGATTTAATAAATTTTCTTTATCTCTATATTTTAGTTATAAAGCTACTAAGTAAATAAAATCAAAAATACCTCCTTTAGGGGCTTATCTAGCAAAACTAAGTTATTAAAGTCAAGTTAAAACTAAACCCCTTATATAACTACTTTAATTTAAAGGTTCTTAAACTACACAGAGTAGTTATACTACTTTATAAACTTATAAAAAAATAAAAGAAAAAAGGTTAAAGTTAAGCTTAATATAGTTAAATTAAAATAGTAGTTAAAGAATTAAAATATTATAATAAAAAAGTATTTATATAAATATTTTCCTAGTAAGTACATTTACTTTAAAAATAGTAATTTAAAAGTATAGTATAAACTAAGCTTATAACTATTATACAGCTAAGTATAAATAGTTAAAGTAAAGTAAAAGTAATAACTTAATCTCTAAGTCCTATAATATAGTAAAGTAAAAGTAAAGGTCCCTTTATAGGGGCGGAAAATAGAGTAAAGTTGCTTAAGTAAGCTACTTAAGTAAGTAGTCACTTACGTACACAGCCACGAATAGCTTCAGCTATCACGACAAATCTAAAATATGTCTCTTATGCTTTGGAATGAGGCTTGCTTTTTTGAGCCGTTTTTAAGGAGTATTTGCGGACTACAGCCGCAGTCTCCGCGGCCTAACACAAAGGTTCGCTAACTCGCAGGAGCCCAGCGCCGGGAACGAAAGTGGGGCTGGTCCGGCCGAATACCCGCCCGGCTATCCGCGTTCACGGGAATGAGAATCTATCAGCGATCACACATGAGTGGACAACGACGGGTTTTAACGAAGGATTTCTCTAGCGGCACATGTCTCATTTGAACGAGTTGCCGTGTTAAACGTCATTTCACTTAATTCTGCTGGTGCGTTAGATTGGCGTCCCAAGCCGTAATATAATATAATGTTCTGAACACCCGTTGTCGGGGGCTTTCAATCTCTCTGCACGTCACACCCTCAATTGCCCAAATCAGGTTACGATTCTTGGGGACACTGCCCCATACTGTCGAGTACATCGAAAAACCATGGGCGGAATCTCCAGCAGCAGTGACGGGTAAGCCAATCGAACCTGAAGCTAGTAAATATGACTAACCTCCGACAGGTCTCGGCCTCGAGAGTCAGTCAAGGTCCTCTACGACTACAAGCTCGGCAATGCGCCAGGAAAATCGATCGTCGCCATTGAGGTCAGCTACCAGCCCAACGGATTCACCCCACCCCACCGACATGCCGGCGCCACGGTCGTGGCCCATGTCACGGAAGGACACGTACTGAGCGGGATGAACGGAAACCCGCCCAAGGTGTACGGAGTCGGGGAAAGCTTTGCTGAGATGCCCGGATGCCACCACACAGTTTCGGAGAACAGCAGCAAGGAGCATCCTGCGAAGCTTGTCGCCGTGTTTGTTGTAGACACTGAGGTGTTGAAGGAAGGCTACGGGGCGGTCACCGTGATTGATGAAGAGTTCAAATAGATTTGTGTATCTTGAACCAACAGGTCATTGTAATCTCATTTCTGTTTGTGTGGTTTCGATCGTGCAGCAACATGCTTTCTTTCATGTAGATACCAACACAGCACATCTGAGGACTCGCAAGTACATCTCTTGATGGCGGGTTAACAGCATGATGCCTTCAATTTCGTCCAAAACAGGAAGAGGCCGTTTAAAGTGAATATGAAGATGGTTAGTACATACAACTACGTAGAATACATATTTTCATCAGGACAGCAGGTCTGGAAAGTCTCAACTTCTTGGTACGACCATCAGCTACCGCCGAAAGATCAGTACCCAAACTCCAAGCCTTGCAGTACACACAAGAAACCGATGTTTAACAATCCTCTTGTAGCAAGGTAGGCAAAATGGGATCTTAAATTGGCGTTCGCATGGGCGCTGTTAATCGTTATTCGGGAAGAGGAGGTGTCCTCCTACAGCCCTTAATACCTACCTTATCAGCTCATCTAGACCAGACCACAACGGGTCAAACAATATAAAGGCCTCTTTAAAGGTCTTAGAGAGAATACCTCAGAGTCTAATTAGTATACTGAGAGGCCTAGAGTCTAGAGTTCTCTCCCAAGCACCCTCTACTCGAGGCTTAGGGCCTTACTGTACAAAGCGTCATCACTGGCAGATAGGCACATTCGGGAACTTCAAAAATCCGTAGCCCGACCCAAATGCCGCCCCGGCCGTGCAAGAGTCGAAGCATGGGGCCTCCATGGAGTCCACCTTGACACCGGGGTATCTCTTGCCGTCCACCACGAGCTGCATCCCGCAGCCGACGTGCTCCCAACGCGGCCCGGAATCCTCGAAATACGCACTGACACCGCACAGCACAAATGGGGTCTTCTTCGAGGCCAGGTCGCACGCAACGTCGATAGTCGTGTCGTCGATGAGGACAGAGTCGCGGCCGCAGAGGTCGCCGTGCTTGAACACGGCGTAGCCATAGTCGCTGCCATCTATCCAGACCCCTGCCCAGTTCGCCAGGCATATCTCGCCCGAGGGCGTCGGCTCCGGTTCGGGCTCCTTGGTGGTGGCTGTGGGCCCTGGGGTGCAGTTGGGCAGGCTGGTGCATTCCATGTTGTTGTGCCCCGCGACGGAGCAGACCTTGCACTCGGCCGTATTGGTCGTCTTGGGCCCTCCGTCGACGGGGTTAGTGGTGACGGTCGGCTTGGAGGTGTAGCCGCAGCTATGCTGGCCTCCGTTGGCCCCGTCGCGGTTGACTGTGGAAACGTGGAGCCGCCGCACACGCAGTAGCCCTTGTTGATGCCATCACCGGGTCGGGCGTTGCCGGTCTTGCAGTCGATGAAGGTGGCGCCGCAGTCGCTGTAGGTCTGGCATGCGGATTGGCCTGGAGGTACACCCAGGGCGCAACTTGACCACGTTGTGGCTGAGGCACAGTTGCTTGGGATGGGACCGCCGGTGGGCGCAGTGGTGATTGGGCCGGGAAGCCCGGTGATCGGCGGCCCGGTCGGGTCCGGAGCCGGTGCCGGTGCCAGGTTACGCCCTGACTGAAGGTCGATTGCCCAGTCAGTGGTTCCGCCAAAGTTCAGGCTTTTATAGTAGGCCATGCGCTTTTCCTTGGTTTCTGGCTTCATGTAGGCCACCCATTCTGTCCCCTCATAGACGAGATAGTCGGAATCCGTCTCGGCATCATACCATGTCTTGATAGCTCCGCCTTTCTTGATGATTTCGTCAATCTCGAAGTCGGCTATATAGCCTGCGGTGCCGGTGCAGCGTCCCTTTTTGGCCAGAGAATTGGCGCTGTCTCCGAGGAATGTACCTGTTTTGAGACCGTGTGAGTGAGATGCTCGTAGGGAACGACCGCGGTGTTGAGTGTCAAAACGAACGCAACAAGACAAGACGTTAGGCACTCACATTGTGGCCCCCTACATGTAGCGTCCGCCATCTTGAAGGATCGGCCGTAACTCGAAACTCCCACAACGACCTTGTGCGACTCGACGCCGGCTTTGGTAATCATGACTAAAGAGTTGTATGTCTCTGTGGAATTGACATGAGAGCGGAGACAATTTCCCCCGCTGCAGCCGGGGCTGGCATGCTTGTTGCCGACATCCCATTGTCCTAAGAAGAGTCTAAGTTCAGCCAAACGGCTCACGCAAGGGAGATTGCTTACCGTGCAGGTCGTACGTCATGTAGATGATGTAGGACAAAACCTCTGACATCTTCTTGATTGGGAAACCCTTCAAGTACCAAAAAGATGCTGCGGTGGCAATCGATAGTGATTTGTCGCTGGGCAACTTGGCTCGGACCAATTTCAGGAACTCGTAGTAGTTGTCGCCATCCTCCTTGTGGCCAGGGTCGGAACCGATAATGTCTGTCGCCCCGGGGTATTCCCAGTCGAAATCCAGTCCGTCAATTCCGTTGTCGACTGCAAACTTGACCACGTTGGTGGCAAAGGTCTCTCGGTTGGCGCTGGAGACTGCATGGCGGAAACGACCCGACGTGGCGGGCATGTTGGAGAAGTCCCAGCCTCCAAAGGCCAGGATCTTCTTCTGGATCTGCCTGGCCGCCTTAAACGCTTCCCACTGCGTCTTTGCGTTTTGCGGAATGAAGACCTGGAGGTCGGGGCCGAACTCGCCAAAGGCAAAGTGCACATGCGTGTAGGAGCTGTCGACATCACGCACATGCATGTTCCCGCAGGGTCGGTCGTAATTCCAGCCTTCGAAGTAGCCGACCTTGCGGAACTGAGCCGGCGCCTGCCCATTGTTGGTCATCTCCATGCCGCAGTTTGAGAGGCAGCTGCTTTTGCCAGGTTGAGTTGTGCCTGGGTTTCCCGATGGAAGTCGTGCGACGGTGCAAAACTCTTCAGTCTACAGTATTTTCATATTAGCGGAAATTCGCAAGACTTGCTCATCGGCCAACAAGACACTCACAAGCCCACAGTATCCCCAGTTGGAACAGCATGCGTTGAGTGGACACTGGTTCAACTCCTCGACGGGAGTGCCATCTCCTGGATCTACAGTTCCCACTACTGCAGGACCGCAGACAGCCGCGGGGTCAGGGCTTGCCAGCGGCGGTCGGCCCGAGCTGACGCATACTCGCTGGGAGATCTGGAGACCTGCGCCGCACCCATCCCAGCCCCAAGTCTTCCGGTTGAAGGCCTCTAGCTCTTCGATTGTGATCCCATGCTTGCTTGCCACAGCAAAACAACCCTCGTCGGCCTGAACATCATAGTATTTGCAGACACCGCCTCCTCCAGTCCCGGTGCCGGGGCCAGTGGGTAATGAGCCGGACGAACAGCATACAGTCTTCCCCTGAGGTATGGAGCCCGAGCAAAGGTCCCCGTTGGCCTTGTTGAAGCTTGCAAATGCTGTCTTGCCAATCCCACAGCGGGCTGCGAGCTTGGTGCAATCGTCGTTGGCTTCTGCCTGAATAGTTCGGCAGTCGGCTCTGGGGCGCAAGAAAGCCATGCGGACACCGGGCGGGGTGGCTGAGGGGGGAGCAGGCTCATCAAGAACCGGTGGTGTAGGGAAGGCCCAGACGCCTGCCTCATGTTCGGAAGTAGTCGCTGGCTCATTGTCCGTGGCGGAGGTAGACACACACTTTGCTTCGTTCCAGGATCTCATGATCTTCTGAACGAAGGCGAAGTCTCCAGTGGGATCTGCCACGATCCCAAATATGTCTCCAGTTGAGCTCTCTTCGTCGCCAACCTCGAGTGCCGTTTGGTCCC
Source organism: Colletotrichum brevisporum (assembly GCA_030770045.1). Lineage (NCBI taxonomy): Eukaryota > Fungi > Ascomycota > Sordariomycetes > Glomerellales > Glomerellaceae > Colletotrichum > Colletotrichum brevisporum. Next base: position 6,549,994 of record JAUGSI010000001.1, on the reverse strand, counting down.
CAGGGCCGTCATGGTGCAACATCTCGCCGAAGATGTCCAGCGTTGCGGAAGAGGTCTTCTTCCGATCCACTCGGCCTCCGGAGAAAAGACCGACAATAGCGCCATGGACGTGGGCAAACACGACGGTGGCCTTGTCGCAACTTGTCGCAGCATCAGCGGTGCCCAGGTGTTGTCCGAGGGCCCGGACTGCTTGCGACAGGTCTTCGGCCGGAGTGTTACTGATTGGCGGATCCCTGTTGGACTTCCAAGAAGCTGAAAAGGAGTTCTTGGTCACCAAGCTGGACGGGCCCGCGCCGCAGGTGGTGGTGGCATTGGCGAGCAGAGTGCCGTTGTTTCTGGCGCCCAGCGTGGTGGCTCGCCGCACTGAGCCAAAGTTGGAATCGCCAGAGGCATCTTCGGAGACGAAGCCTGTATCAGCCAGGAAGTTTACGTGGGTCTCAGCGTTGCCGAGCGTGCAGGCGCGGATGGTAAAGTGGTTATTGTTGACGACGTTGGAATAGAGCCCGAAGTCGAAAATGATAGGCTCGGGACAAACGGCGAGGTCTGTAGAGGCATGAATGAACGTCCACTCGCTGGCGGGCTTCCCCGGAGCACAAGCATCCGGACAGGGAAGGGGCACGACTTGAACTCTGCCCAGCGACGATGTCAGGTTCTGTGCGGCTACTGCGCCCAGCAGAGGCAGCAGCAACTCAACTCGACGTAAGAATGTCATTTTGTTTTTGGTTTGAAGGAGAAATATGTTTCGAGTACACCACAACACTCTGCCAGGTGAAATATAACCCAAAGCCACTTGTTTGCTGTCAACGCTCTCGCCGGTGTACGAACCCTTCTTAAGCTTTCGAGCCGCTCTGACTCTATGTGAAGGACCCTCCAGCTCCCGACTCCAGTTACATACATGTATGTACTGTCCAAGGGCTAGCTCAATCAGCAATTGCCCCTGACAGATGTCACGATACACACGTGCATGAGATAGCCATGAGAAACAGAAACGTGGGTAAAGGCTAGACACACGAGGTTGTTGCCTTTGTGGGGAGGTGTTCCCCGTAACCTCAGCTTTCTCTTCAGGGGTTGTTGTTGCATTCAATTCGTCCCGCTTACATGTAAGCTGACATGCATAGTAGAGCATGCTAGGACGGGAAGGTAAGCTCATGCCCCCCAACGCTGGATTCGGGAGCATCCGTCGAAAGTTGCAGTCAATCTGGGCGACGGAGCGTCTTCAATCTCCCGGCCAGTGTACACGCTCGGGTTCTTTTGTGCGACCGTATGTGGTTACGGTTCTAGCCCAACCACATGCAGGATCCCTCCTATTTCCGTGCATTTATGTCCGATGGAGATCTACATATATTTCCGCGAGTCGAATGACCATGGGTTTTCGGAACAACTCAGTGTGACAAGTTTCGTGCCGGACTAGAGCCACCAGACTGGACTCATCCAGTCAAACATTCTAAGATTAGGAATGCGCCAAGAGCCTGGACGCTGTTAATGTGGGATGATGCTACAGGAAATTCACAGACTAATCCGAAGTCGTTGTGGTCCTGCCGGTTGAGTAACTTTTGTGTTGTATTGTAAGCGACGAGCGCAAGCAGTGGGTGCTGGTATGTATAGGTACTTGGTGAAAGATCAAAGTGAGAAAGTCACCGCATTCCGAAAGTCCCACTTGGCACACTTGGCACAGACTTTTGATATGCCCAGCTGTGATGATAAGGATCTCTATGTGTGCAAGCTCTCCTTGACAGACGATAGCTTCCTATAAAGAGTCCGCGTAATCCCGGCGCTCCAGCTTGATGAGTCTTGGTATCGGTCACAAGGCTGTCTCCCACCCCTTTCGTGCTCCCTTCTTACTATCCTCTCTCGCTGCCACACCAATATGGCTATCATAAAGAAGATTCTAGTTGCTCTTTACCTGCTCGATCGCCTAGCACAAGCCGGCCTTCTTCCTGTCGCTGCCGGCCGTCCTGATGGGTTGGTGTTGGTGGCTGACAGGGATGAAAAGCCCAATCTGCCTCCTGCCCCGGACTCAACCACCACTTGTACGTTCTGGTGGGACAACGTCGACAACTCCATTGCCTGTAGAGACATGCCTGGTGAATGGGGCATTTCCATTGAAAACTTTCTGAAGTGGGTAAGTGTCATTCACGGTCGAGTTCAACGAATCCGGAACCCCCTTCCAACCTCATACACCTTCCCTTGCCTCCCCCATTCGACCTGCAAGTGTATAGTGGACTAAGGGCCGATCCACAGAACCCATCACTCACGCCAGACTGTGAGAACTATCTTACCGGGCTCGCTTACTGCGTTGAGGCGCCTGCATCTTCGCCGACCACGACCTCCAGCGCTCCCAGCGGAACGACTAGTGCCCCGCCGGGCAACGGCATCGAGACCCCTCAACCGACCCAGCCCGGCATGATCCCCAACTGCGACAAATTCTACTTTGTCAAGCCGGAAGAGCCCTGTGTCAGTATCGCGGCATCACACAGCATCTCCATGGCGCAGTTCCTCGCTTGGAACCCCAAGGCTGGCAGCAACTGCATGGGCCTCTGGGCGAACGCATATGCCTGCGTCCACGCGATTGGTGCCGTTGCGCCTCCAGTCACTACGGCGAAGACGATCAAGCCAACCACCACAGCTCCCGGCAACGGCATCCAGACGCCCCTGCCCACACAGCCAGGTATGGTGACCAACTGCGAGAAGTTTCATCACGTGTTCGAGGGCAATACTTGTGGTCAGATCATCAGCTACCAGAAGATCAGCCTTGCCGACTTCGTCAAGTGGAATCCCACCGTCGGCAACGACTGCAGTGGCATGTGGGCCAAAGTCAACGTCTGCGTTGGTGTGATCGGAGGAACTCCGAAGCCAACCACCACCTCAACTGCCGGCAACGGTGTTCAGACGCCCCAGCCCACGCAGCCGGGCATGGTGACCAACTGCAAGAAGTTCCATTACGTGTCCGAAGGCAACAGTTGTGGTCAAATCATCAGCTACCAGAAAATCACACTCGCGAACTTCGTCAAGTGGAACGCAGGTGTCGGTTCAAACTTTCAGAACATGTGGGCCAAGACTCATGTGTGTGTTGGCGTTTGAGTGGATATGGGCCGCTCTACTATAGGCCTCCTGGAGTGAAACTTGGTATTGAAGAGACTCGAAGCTTCCTAGACATGTTATTGAAAGTAGACATGTATCTCGACACTCAAGTCACAATCACGCGGTATTGGAAGTACTGGTGGAAAGTTGAATGTTACCTAGATTTATAAGGAGAATACTGTCCTATCAATGTCTTACATGGTGTACGCTCTTCACGTCGTCCTTTACTGCGTCTTCATGGGTGCGAATATCTCCTTTCAACATCAAATAATGATGCATATCTTTGTCTTATCGCCCTCCTACTAGATTATTGAACTCACACACGCATAGAAAGTCAGCGACAAAGTCTTCATAATTGTATCCATCGCAACATTAAGGAACGAGCTCACAGCTCGGTAGACGTCCACATAGAAACGCGTAACACTACATTGTAGGACTTGGGGATCAAGCTGTTACTTCACTTCCCTTTACCCCTCGTACGTAGTCACGTGACACATCCATAATTGCGAAGATGATAACAAATACTAGCGTGGAATACAAGGAACAAAAGGTACAATGGACTATAGGAGACATGAGCTTCAGCGTTTAGGTACAGCGGGAATCAGTCATGCCTTAACTGCCGCTGGCAGATACTCCAAAGCTTGCAGCACGCGCGACAAGCCAAGCACGCGCGACAAGCCAGAATATAGCAAAAGGCCGCAGATGGGCATGTTCAACGCAGTTCCTATTGAAATGTACCCAACATGGGATCCCAAATCTAAACGCACGTGACATTCCTCGAAGGCTTCAAGGACCAGTAAAACGCGGAGAAGGCGGAGGGGCATGCCTCGTCTTCGGGAGCGGGTCGATGACTTCCGATCTTAACAAACATCAAAAAGGTCAGATGAAACCCCACGCGAGGAAACTTTACCCCTCAACTACCGCAAGATTTTGGGGTGGTAGTAAACACTCATGCAAGCAGCTACCTACCTAGGTAGTATGGAGTTCCGCTCAACTGCGCAGACTAAAGATATAATGCCAGGCCCACCTGTTCATGCAAGCAAAATATTCGCCTTTGCGTGTCTCACTTCATCCACCAACGCATGTTGCCACCGGTCTGCAGCAACTCCAGCGACGTCCTTCAGCCAGAATCATGTGCTCACTTCATCTAAACGTCCGAGCGGTGCTGGTTCTCGCTCTTTTAGGGGTGGCCCAGGCCTTACCCGGGCCCATGCCCCAGAAGCAAGACGAAGAGACACCGCAGCAGAAAGCCAATAAAGTCCCACAGGGTATCATGAAAGCCAAGGACGGCTCCGTGATCCTAGACGCAACCGAGAAAGTCAAGTAAGAGCCCCTCGTACCTCAACGCCCTCGAAGCTCACGCGATCAACAGCGGCCTGGATATCCGCTTCCGAATTAGCGGCCCTGCTGGCGAGTTCACCAAGACCAGCAAGGTCCCCGGCGGAGACAAAGATGAGAACGCCAAGGGAAACATGGGCCTCCACGTCCTGCTCCACGGAGACAGCGGTCAATCGTTCTTCGAGATGCCCAACCAGGGCGCGAAGAACGGCCTGGCTGGCGTCACGGTCCTAGCGCCCGACAGGAACCTGCACTGGGGCGGAGGCAGAGGGTTCAACCGGACGGACGGCGTGGCGCACGCTCAAGCTGTCAACGACCTCGTCCAGAAGACCCTACCCAAGTATATGGCATTCAACTCCTCCAAGGTCTACTTCACGGGAATTTCAGGTGGTTCTCTTATGCTGTCAGGCTACTTCATTCCGGCGCACATGGGCAACTTCGCCGGCAACGGCGTGCTTCTGGGCTGCGGCGCCATGGAGCCCCGGGTGACGGTGACATCGTCGGCCCGAGAGGCTCTCGCTAAGACCCGTATTCACTACCAGAGCACACAGAAAGAGCTGCAGCACCTGCATGGGTCCATAGCCGCTACGATGAAGACTTACGAAAAGTTGGTTACGGAGAAGGGCATGAAGACGGAAGAGGTTAATAAGCTGCAAACCGCCAACAACAAGCCCGACGCGGGACACTGCCAGTTCGATGAGAAGGGGTTCAACTCGGGGATCCAGCTGATTGCGGACAACTACGCGGCGGTCATGCTCGGTGGCAACGGTGAGGTTCCAGGGATCGGCAGTGTCTTGCAGGGCGTTTCGGGGCAGGAACTGAAGTTCACCGGTGGCGCCCCTTGAAAGAGTCTGACTACAAGTCGACGCCATAACACGGTCCTTACTCCAGTCGCATGGTATTCCCGTTGATTTTATTCTCCGGCGAATATCTCGGATGTCATGCTAGTTTGGTGATGGCTGGGGCTTCGGCTTCTTTCCTGCCTATATAATCTGCCCATTCAGAAACCGTGAATAACAAGTGATTTCAATCATGGACGTCAGCATGCTCAAATTCGTCAACCAAGAACGACCCAGCTCTAAAGGAAATTTTACCAAGAATGACAAATTCAGCTTAACTTAAGTCTACTTGCTCTGCACAAGCATTCGTCGATACCACATTCCAAACGGCCTGGTTCATCTTTTCACCCATAGTCCACCTCATTACTTGCCGTGTCACTTAAAGGATGACGATTTCCTCCTTGTTGTCCACGTCGAACCCAAGACGTCTCATCTCAAGCCGGATAGCGAGCTGTGCCTCCAGGTCAGATAGTTCCTTGACCGATCTACCTTGGGTTCTCCTCCATTTCCTCATCCATGCGTCCTCGTCGAGGGTCTTCCAAATCTCAAATTTGGCATCCAAAGCGCTTCCGACTTCTTGCCAACTCCAGGACGACCCTTGAGACAGTGCTGACCAGAAGGTTTCGTCTACCGCCTCTTGCGTCCTGGTGTGTGATCCGTTGTCAGATACGCGCGGTCTTCCGTCGTAGAGGTCTAAAATGCGTTCCATAGCATTGACCGTATCCACGTCAGAGACTCCCAGCAAAGGAAACGCGTTCTTCCAGAACGCGTTCCATGTCGACGTCCACAAACGGCTGATTCCTTCGAGGGGCATTGTTCGAGCCAAGGCCTTGACGCCGCGTTCCTCGGATCTCTCAAGTCTTGAGAAGAGCTGCTCGGTGGTCTCCGCCCATTCTGTGACAAGGCGAGCAATGTCTTCAATTTCATCGCCGCGCCAGCACGTTTCTTGGATACCACGCTCACAAGCGCTGTTAGCGGAGCCTGGGATCAGCGACCAGAACAGTTTCGAGACGTGCGTCAAGCCGCGCACACATCCAACATCGCCACATCCACGCGTCTCGCCCACATTGTCGGTCTCGATGCGAAGCGAACACTCCTCGCAGGTGGCCTCGCGGAACGCTCTAATTATCGTACGTCGGCCTCCGGCGTCCTTAAGTAGGGGCAGAAGCCTGGACTCGGACAGCTTCCATTTCGACCACTTGTCTTCGGCCAATCCGTGATCGCGCCACGATTGCAGACGTGACTCTGCATCGCTCGTATCGGAAAGGGGATACAAAGCCTGCGCAATGTCGAGGAGCTGATCCCACGCCGGTCTTGCGGCCATCGCGACAGTGTGTTGTGCCCCAACCTGGGCTTCGAGTTTACGCACGATCCTGTCCCACTGCAGAGACAACATTGACTTTTCGTGTGGAGTGACAGGCTTCACGGAGAAACGTCTGTCAAGGTAGTACCTCTCCCAGCCGATGATCAGATCGCAGGCACATACCATTGTGAAGCTGGCAGGCTCAGAACTGGGACGCAGGATGGCGTATCCTTCGATCCCGTGCAACCAATACAAGCAATCGCCCGCCAGAAAAATACCCCTGATTTCATTATCCTGTGGCCCAGGAAAAGGGAAAGGGATATTTGGCAGGCGGATGACAGCGTTCGAGGCCATGCTACCTTGGAGATCGGTGTCGAACTTCAGCATCAGATGAGTACAAGTGTTCCCGACGACATAAACTGGAGTGAAGTATTCGCTGACGTTGCATACTCGGACAGCTGAGAGATGCAAAGAAGCCTTTTGTGGATTTACCTTAATCGAGGAGGGGGATTGAGTCAGAATTGAGACCCGGCACGGCGAACTATTCAGTGTGAAGGTTCCCACTGATAGAGTGAATAGTGATAGTCTTGTCATGGCTAGGCCTTCGGAGTCTCGTGTTGAGTTGAGGTCAGATGTGTCGAACCATCCATCGATTGAAGGAAGCTGGCTTATGTTGGGCACCCACGAGGGTAGGCACGGCCGTCGTTCATGGCAGGTTCCGGCGAGCATAAGAACTTCCTGCCCTCTGCCTTTGCTCAGCAAGTACGCGGCTACTCCGATCCAGACGGCAACGATCGATAGCTCATAATTGGCTACAACAGGTGCGCCATTCCAGTCTTTGACAAGACCGAGTAGCGCAAAGACTTTATCCCTTGGGTCTTGACAGAGGCACTCGGTTGTATCCAAGAGCAGGGAGATCAGGTCTCTCGCGGGATCCGACCTACCAGGCGGGCCGTCTCTTCCTTCGCGATGCCTGGCCCATGAAGCGAATTTGAGCCGATCCGTGAGCGCGGCGTGCGGCCATAAGACGGAACTTGATCCACAGTAGATGGAAACTTGCTTGCTCAGGACAACTTCCTGCACAACCCACAACCGGCGGAAGTAGGGTCGCTGAAGCAGCAATTGGATTGCTTCCGAGCAGGTCTCGCAGGTATCGTCGGAAGAGGCATGACCACAGCCCAAGCCTAGGGTTGATCGGGTGATGGCAACGAGCGCCATGGCACTATTGTCTTTGGCCGGACCGAGGTAGACCAAGACCTCAGTGGCACTAGAGTAGATCCGCGTCATGAGAGCAACCTGACAAGACCTTTCGTTGTCGTCGTTTTGGTTGATACATACTGAGTCAACCCATAGTTTGCGGGGTTTCCCAGTACGATGTCGAACACTCCTGAGGGCTTGTTCGCAATTCCGTGTTGTAGGCACAACGTCCCAGAAGGGACCGACAAAGAGCGGCCTACAGCAGTCTGCGTTTCCCGACATGTCGGCCCATGTGTAGGAAAGAGCATCGTAGGTCATGCCATCGGCGTCCAGGTTTGACGTTGAGAAGCCTACATGGAGTAGACTATCTTCGTTTCCAGAATCCAGGTCTAGTAGGCGAATACTGTTGCGGTCCAGAAGCGGCTTGTATGGGAAACATGAACCACGGGCGCACATGCCGCTTTCCGCGTTGTCTTCCTCAGTCACCACCCTGCTTCTCTTCCCATTGTCCGCCTGCGAACTATCCAGTATAGAGGAGGCCTTTCTTTTGAGTTTGGACCCTTCAATTATGGTGCTTTCACTTCTTTCACCCTTCCCCAGGTCTTCGATATTGACGTACTCCACGCATGATGGCCACACGAGGTTCAAACTTTCGGCTTCCTCGGCAGGTGTTTTCTGCGGGTCTGTAAGTCGATATTCGGCTTTGATATCATCGAGGGAGGCCACGGCAAAGCACTCCATGCAGCAAGGAAGTCCACCAAGGATCTCAACCTTGGGTCTTGAGCACGCGGCTTCGTGCCACCGCGACATTGCTGCTTTCGGGGAGAAGGCGGTGCTTGGTGCAGTCGTCGAGTAGAAGCAGAGAGAGAACAATGGAATGTAGAGCAGGATTTTGCTGTCGCCTATTGAGTCTTTCCTCTTTTTGTGCTGCTGCCAGGTTCTTGGCAGCCTGGTGAGGAGAGGAAGGCGATCAATTATCAAGCTCATCTGCACAGTCGGCCCGTAGTATGACGTGGCAAGTCCTGGGCAACGCATGTCAGATGCAGACGCTGTGCCTCAAAACCCGCAGTCCCATTCGTTCGTTAAGCTAACTAGAGTCCCGCATCATCCCCGCACAGTGGGTTGCAAGGATAAGGATCATGATGCGAAGCGGAAAAAGAACAAGACGGCAGATGAGGGTGTTGTGATTATGGCAAGATACGCGACATAAGCGACGATTCAAGATGGCAAGTTCGTAAAAGGCAAAGTTGTTGTTTATTATCCTGAAGCGTGTATTCTCACACGAAATACCCCTCAGTCCTTTTACGCGAAGAACGGCATCTCAACGGCGCGAGCAGCCTTCTCAGACCCGACATCAGTGTCTAGGACAGCAACGCTAAGCTCGGGGAGAGTGAAGTTGAAAGCACCATCATCGCTGGCAGTCAGGACAACAGTCTGGCGGTCGACGATGTTCACTCCGGTGTGGGGGTCGTTGTAAGCGAAGGGGTCGCCGCCGGGGTTCGTCAGAACCGTCAGCGCAGCCTTGGTACCAGCCTCAACACCCTCAAACTTGACCGTGACGGGGACATCCTCGCTGTTGGTGGTGTTGTACGCAGCACCCTTCCAGATGAAGTTACCCTTGGCCTCGTTCTTGCCGGCGACGTAGTACACGGGGCCGAAGTCGGCCGTGGCGGGCAGCGTGTGCGACAGCGGGTGCGCGGCGAAGAGCTCCCAGACGAACCAGCTGGTCGAGCGCGTCGTCAGGCGCGGGTCGGCGGCGAACTGGACGATGGTGACGGCCCACTGCCAGCGGTTCATGTTGCGCAGGACGGGGGCGTAGAAGGTTCCCGGGACGCGGTCGGCGTTGCGCTCGTAGCCGATGAGCGAGACGGCCTCGCCGACGGTGCCGATCCACCAGGGGAAGGGCATCAGGTCGCCGTCCCAGCCGATGCCTCCGTTAGGGTGCGTGGCCGCGACCTCGCCGACGATGTGGGCAATGTCGTTATCGAAACGGTCAAACTCGTCGACGAGAGCGTCCGGGGTGCGGTAGGGGTGGTAGTCGCCGATGCCGGGGGCGGGGATGTCGTAGCCGTCGCCGTCGGTGGTGGCGCCTGAGGAGATGACGGTGATGTCCGGGTACTTGGCGCGGATGGCCTCCATGAACATAGGGAAGCGGTACTCCTTGTAGGAGGTCCAGCCGCCGGGGTATCCGGCGAGCCAGTCCTCGTTGCCGATCTCGACGTACTCGAGTTTGAAGGGCTCCGGGTGGCCGAGCTCGGCGCGGCGGGCTCCCCACTTGGAGTCCGCGGGGCCGCGGATGAACTCGATCTGGTCGAGGGCGTCGTCTATGAAGGGCTGGAGGTCCTCCTTGGCGGTGACGTCGCCGTTCAGGGCGAGACCAGCCCAGACACCAATGACTGTGGGATCGATGGTCAGTGGGGGTTTCGCGATGGTACAGTTACATCGATAACATACCAACGTTGAGGTTCATGTCCGCAGCCCAGTCCAGGTACTCGACGAGACCAAGACCGTGAGTCTGCTGGTAGCCCCAGACACCCTGGAAGCCGGGGCGGTCCTTGAGAGGGCCGAGAGTGTCCTTCCAGTCCCAGTAGGTCTTGTTGTCAATGCCCTCGAGCATGTTGCCGCCGGGGAAGCGCAGCAGGCTCTGTTTGAGTCGTCAGCTCTGTAATCAAGGCTTCCCACCCAAGGATATTCGTGCTTACAGGGTGCAACTCGGCGAGAGCCTCGGCAATGTCGACGCGCAGACCGTTCTTGCGGTTCTTGTAGGTAGGGGGGAACAGGCTGATCAGGTTGAAGTCCAGCGAGCCTCCAGCAGCGCCCTAGAGGAGACGAATTAGTACTTTCTCGGGTAATCAACTAGTAGCGAGGAGTCCAAAAACCTACCGCAGGGTCAAAGGTGATAGCAAAGGTGTTGTTGCTGTTAGGCGCGTCCACAGTAGGAACGAGCTCAACCTCGTGCTCAACCCACTCGCCGGCAACGGCCTTGGACTCGATCTCGACGGAGCCGAAGACGTCGTCATTCAGGGCGGACTGCAGCGACGCGGTGAAGACGCCGTCGTAGGCGCCGTGGACCCAGAAGGAGCCAGTGTACTTCTGGCGGCGGACGTCCATGCCCCAGTAGCCATCGTTCTTGAGGCCGACGGCACCCGAGGCGTTGCGAGCGGCGACGTTGACGGAAACGGGCAGCGCGGCGGAGAGGGGCTCGTCGAGGGTCTTGAGCGTCAGGGCGGCGCCGTTGACAGAGTGCCAGCCGTCGAGGGAGACGGGGAAGCGGTCGCTGTATTGGAAGGCTCGGTTGCGGATCAGCTCGGCGTAGATGCCGCCATCTCCGGAGTTGTTGATGTCCTAAGGAAGGGTCAAAAGGCCGTTCGCATTCTATGGACATGGCTTGACGGGATGGGACGTACCTCGTGGAGGAATCCGTACTGGTGGCCGCTGGTAGCGTTGCCACCGTCGGCCTTGACGGTGATGTCAACGGCAGCGGCCGAGACTGCGTAGGTCGCGGCCAAGATGGCCGACTTGAGAGACACCATGTTGCTTCCCGGTTGCTTGAGGTCGAGGGTGCAATGACGCGAGGGTATCAAGCAAGGCCCGAGAATCAGACGCTGTCCCGTGGGAGGACGACATCTTTATACTGACCCGAACCTACGGCTACTCAATGACATGATCCCCAGTCGGGCCTAATGGCTAAAGGCAAGAGCACCGTTCCTCGCGTAGCATCGAGCGTGAGGTGCAGATCCGAGAACATGGGGAGTGGTGTCTACCGTCGCGCTCGCCTCGCTCTACAGGTAGATCAATGACCGTCCAGTCACCCCGCACTCTAGCTAATGTTACTTTCTCCGCAACTTTACTCGCCCGCCCAGACGGGGGAACCAATATCGTGACTGTCCGTCGCATGTCGGTGGCTTCAGGCCCGAGATGAAGATGGGGTAGGGCAACTGTAGACAGGCGTAGCCCCTGGCGAGTCGGTCGACTTTAGGCGTGCCCATGCGGGAAGAGGCACGGATGAGACCGTGAAAGAAGTTGGGATTGGACAGGTTGAGAGGAAAATACCGTTACATCGGCCGTGATGGTGATGATCCAAGGAACCGTGCCTGGCGGACTTTTGATATGTTGATATGGAGAAAGCTGGAGAGAGGACAAACACGGAGAGCTTTACAGAGTTAAAACATGGGTATAATGAGGGGAAGTTGGAGAAGAACGAGGGGAAACATCCGGACTTGAACCGGGATATGCCCCGGATCCACCAGCGTCATCTACCGGTGACCAATTCCGACGGGATGAACGGCGGACTCCTATTCGAGCGCATCGACGACAATATCGGGGCTCGCTTTTTACCGCCAGAGAACATGAGAGCGGAAGGGAACCTGCTCATACCCTTGTTTGTCCCTTGCGTTGATTAACGCACGGCATCAAATGGCGCCTTCGGTTCCTCTTCTTGGGTCTTCTTGGCTTTTATTACGCGTAGAGGCTAACTCGTCTGCCCCCGCAGTCGGAAAAACTGCCGTCGAGGTTGGGTTGGCCCGCTTCCAATTGATCCATGGCGTCTTGGTCAGCCGTGTGCCGTCGCCACGATCTAGTCGGTGTTGTGTGCCTCTTGAATGCTTTGGCTTAGTGCATTTTGCTGCAAGGGCCAACGAGTCCCCCGCATGTGCTCGACTGAATCGCCTCTCTTGGCTCCCTGACATCATTGGGTCGCCTTTCACAAGGCTCCCCGTCGCGGGTCCGCAATAGAATGGATCGTCGTCCGATCGTGAATGTCATTGCGGATGCTTAATGCTAAGAGGGGCCGGATCTCGGGTACGGCCGGGTCAACCGGTGTCGTCTCGTGGCGCTCCAATAGGAACCGGGAGCACTGAGGTTGGCGACTGGAGTTACGCTCGTTTACCTCGGTCGTATTGTCTACTGCCCGACTTCGTTCAAACAACGGCAACCAGAAGCTGAGTTGTTGGATCGCTAAGTTGGCAAGTCTCGTTAAGGCTGTAGGCTGGTAACAACTGAGCGGGTTCAACTAGATGTATGTCGGATTCAACGCTGGGAAACCGAGTTGGAAGGATTGGTGAAGACGAAAGGTGGTTGCTTTCGATGTGTGGTTGGGGCTGGGTTTATGTGAATTTAGACCGAGGTGTAACACAATTTAGCCTTCGGCGTACAGTTTGAAGTTGTAAGTTGCCCGAGGTAACTATAGAGCTTGATCTGAACTGGTCACAGTGTTGAGCAACGGTCGCATGTTATCCCTTGAAGTATCTGATTTCTACAATCACTGCACAGACACAATCATAACTTCCTCTGGCGTGAATTTCACACAATTCCTAACATGGGGCTCACGTTATGTCTCCTGATCTGGGAGTAGACTCGCAACGGTCTCAACAACTAAAAGGCTCTCCAACAGCACCCGACTCATAGGCCTCCGCGATGCCTCTGACCGTCACATACGTCCCGGACACGCAGATGAACCCTCCGGCGACGAACGTCAACATCGAAAGCAGCGTTTGGAACCACTTCCGCGCCCACTCCCTCGCCCCGCCATGGTCATGGTAGCTGTCGTGCAGCCAGAACGCCCCCGCGAGCCCGTACGTATACCACGCCGCGAACAAGCTCGCCGCGATCCCGATGAGATAGTTGAAGATCGGCACCCCTACCGCCAGCGCAAACGCCGCCGCGTTGGCGAGCACCACCAGGAACGCCCATACACCCCAGCCCACCACCGTATGACTGTGTAGGTGTCGACTCCGTCGGAAGATGCGCACGAAGAGCAGTTTGGCCGCCGCGTGCGCGTACAACGACCCTGCGAGCAGGAAGTTCGGTATCGCGATCCCGTACGCCGCCTTGGCCCACCGAGGCTCGAGGCTGCTGAACGCCGGCGAGGCCACGCCGTCGCCGAGGTACACGTAGCACACCGCAGCGAAGACGGCGTAGAACGTCGTCGCGAAGCCTTGCAACGCGTATGCCGCCCTCATCGCGTCCTGCGGGCGGCGCATCTCCGACATGAGGATGAAGAACATGAAGTGCCCCGCGTACGCGAAGACGGGGTTCGTGATGGCGATGAAGGCCGTATAAAAGTCGGACGCCACCACGACGTTGATCTGCCGATCGGCTGCCGGGTGGAGGCCGGCGCCGATCATGCCCACGATCCCCGCGACGAGGATGGAGATGACCGACGGGATGCAGAGCCAGGATAGCTGGTCCATTGTCCGCGGAAAGCTGAAGACCAGCGTTGGGACGGCAAAGATTCCCGTGTAGAGCATGAGGCACAGCTTGTTGTCGCTCAGCGTCGCGAGCGCAATCTGTCCCGCCAGAAGCTGGCCGCCCGTTGCGAAGACGGCGAAGACGACCGTGCCGAAGGCGAGCAGCTCACGCCCGGCCCGACCGAAGAGAATCTGCCCAGCGTCGCCCATTGAGTGCACCTGCGGGTGGCGCAGCTTGAACTGCACAAGAAGGTAGGATGTGTACGTCGCAAAGATGCCGAGAAACACGATCAGTACCAAGCCCGGCACGATTCCGACGACGGCCAGGGAGGAGGGCAGCGACAGCATCCCGTTGCTCACGATTTCGGCAATCATGAGCACGGCGACGAGGGGCCATGACAGAGTTTTGTACTTGATCTGTTGAGAAATCGGTCAGTATCAGCTTCAATCCCCTCGCCCTTGGCACCCTCATACCTGGTGGTTTTCCTCGTGTCCAAAGGGGTCGAGGTCGTCATAAACCGCTGGCCGGCTAGCCTCGTCGCGGTACTCCAAGACATTACCCCCGTTGCGGCCGACTGTGTCGCTTTGATGCTTCATGGTGAACCTTGTTTTGTTGTGCTGGCGGTGGTTCAATATTGGACGAGACTTCGAAATTTTTGAACCCAAATGCCAACCTTTTCTTTTTCCTGCGCCGGCGGAGAAACAGAAACGAGGGAACGTATGATAATCATAAGCATTACGAGATAATGTCTTATCAACACAGCCGTTGACGTTGCATGTGCTTATGCTGCAATGTCACGCCATCAACGCAATGTTACAGGCCAAGATCGTCGGCCTAGGTCAATTACAGCATGTCGGCTAGCTGTAGGCCGTTGCTGCCGCCGTCGGTCTTCCACCTGCACACGTTTCGACGACTGTTCCTCAGATTGCGACTTATGCAGGCACCCGACATGTCGAAGGTATCGGTCGGTTCACCACACATCATTTATGAGTAATGGCACGGTATCAACCTTATTGTCTTGCACATCGGGTCCGACTCCGACCACTCACATCGACGGATCCCAAGTTGCTAAGAAGGTTGCTGTAAATTTAGACTCATGGACGAAGAAAGAATAAATCCATTCCCTAGAGACCCTGGCATCTTGAGGTCGCCCACATTCAAATCTGCCGTCAACTGCAGTTATAAAAGTCCAGAGAGTGAAAGCAAGGCGAGCAACGCTTTTATCTCGGAGTGAATCGTCCTTCGAAGAAAGTCTCCTCTGGAAATAAGACCAACACCCGAGGGGGGCGCGATTTCAAACCCTTACCACGATACCAAAGCGACTTTCCCTAGTGCCCCAACTTCTGCTGGGCCTTGAGATCCTTGTTGTAGAAGTGTCTGATCACAAGAGCTGTCACTGCCGCCGCCGCTCCGAATCCAGCCGTGATGTAGTTTCCAGTGACGATGTAAGGCTGGAGATTGGCCGGGAAGGTGAAGATGGGAACCCAGGCGGTGAAAATGTACGCGAAGGCGTTCATCTGAAAGGCCACACCAGTCAGTAGATGCCTCCTGTGCGGATTCAGAGGGCGTGAAAGGCTCACCAGAGCAGAGGTATACGCTCGTTTCTCGGGATCGTTCCTGTTGGCTTCGTTGACCCAAGTCCACGTAATACCGGCGCAGGTTCCAGATAGAGCCGTCAGGTCTGAGGGTTAACAAAGGATATTAGCAGTTGCTCGTGGCCATAATCGATTATCATGCTAGTGCGACTCACAGTAAAGTGCCCAACGGGTTCCAATGTTCGGAGGATGAACGGGAGTCGCGGCAAGCGCGATGGGAAACATGATGGCCATGACACTGGCGAACACCATGCCGGGCCATCGCGCCGAGCCAGGCAGACTGTCCGAGATCCATGAGTTGATGAGGGTGCAGACAATCGAGATGATGTTGATCTACCAAGCACGAAGTCAGCCAAGTTCAGCCTCCAACTGTGTGAGTTCAGGAAACCTACTCCCAGAGGAATGATGTTGATTTCGGCCACCGAGAAGACGGGCGGTTTCCCGGCTTCGTTGTAACTCTTCACCCAGAAGATCACTACCACTAATCAGCCAACTGGTCCCGCCAAGAACGTTTGAGATATGTTGAAGAGCTTACTGGAACCTCCGGACTGGCCGACTTGAGTCAAGAAGGCAAAGAATAGGGGGACTGTTTGGTCAGCATCCTGAACTCGGACCAGGCGCCGTGGTTTCTACTCACAGAGATACACGTGCCACGTCGTGTGCCATCTCTTTACATCCTTCCATTTGAACAAGCCGGTGAACGGCTTGGTCTCGCTGGGCATCCTGGCACGGGCGAGATCAACCTCCTGTTGTGAGAAGATCCTAGAAGAAGAGGGGGATCAGAGGTTGGTCCGGGCTCGTCAAAACATGCCACTAGAGATTCATACCAATTCGGCTTTGCTCGGGCGGGCAGCTGTGGCATGGCAAATGCGGTCCAGACGGCACACGGGAAAGATATACAACCGCACACTCTGCGAGCAAGTCAGCGACGAACGTTTTGTTTAATTGCCAACATGCCTGGGCGAGACTTACATGTACATCCACCGCCAGCCTGGCAGTCCGCTCGCCCCGTCGAGACCAGCGTGAACTGCGGCCATCAAGAAGCCGGAGAAGAGCGGCCCGACCGAGGTGAAGATCTGGATGAGGGTGTTGCGTCTTGCAAGCTCGTGGGGCTTGTGGTAGCTCGAGCAGACGTACATGACCGCCGGAAAATGGCCTGCCTCGAACAGTCCGACGCTTCCAACTCGTCAGTCTGATGCGTGGTTTGAACGGGGAGATGGGACTACCTACAAGAAGCGAAAGACGTAGAGTTGGTTCACGTCCTTGACGCCGGCCGTGGCGAAGGTAAAGACGGTCCAGGCGAATTCCAAGAACGCGATGTAGAGAGGGGCGTTGACCTGGCCGCCCGCGTCAGAACTCGACGGCATGGGCGCAAGATCTTCAGCGACTCACCCGGGTAAGCAGCAAATTTGACGGGATCTGTCCAAAGACGTATGCGGCGCTCCAGATGGCGTTGGCGTAGTTGAGCTCCTTTCCGTAAAGCGCCAGGTCCTCCTTCATCCCGCTGTCTGCGAGGAACGTCAGCTGTAAGTCTTCCGAAGCCTGGATTCAGTTGCAATTCCTTACTGAAGGCGTTGTTGATGTTGACCTGGTCGAGATAGCGGCACATGACACCGAGGGCCGACGAGGAAATGAGCGTCAGGTCGAGCTTAGTGAGGAAGCGGGCTTCTTCCTTCGAAACATCGAGGGCTGAATTTGGTCAGCTTCCATCCCAACGAAGTGTTCCGCGCGTCGGTATGGGGTTAACAGAAACTTACTAGACCAGAAGAAAGATTTCCACGTTCTCTTCGATTCGGTATAGGCTGGACCCTCTAGTTCCGCCTGGAATGGCTCTTTTGAAGTGACCGGAGATGTGTTTCCCGTCACATCAACAACGGACGCATCCTTGCGATCCTTCTCTTCGCGTTGTGCCATGATTGTTTTGCAGTCGCTCAAAGTTTTGCATCGACAACTCCTTGCCATCGATCAGGGGAGTTCTGTCCATCTTATCACTCAGACGCGGAACAACACTCCTCCACCTGACGAATAACTAGCCGACATGGGTGTCGCCTTCTGCGGGTCACATGGCGACATCGAGAGCATGGAGCGGCTGAACCCCGATAAGAGACGCAACACACACTCAAGGTCGGCGTGGGCCCGCCAGTCATCGCGAGGAATTTGGCTCGGGGCTGAAACATGTACACCACAAAACCAGACAAGATACTCAGGATGCATGCGGCTCGGGGGTTGTCTGCGAGCCCGGGGGCCCGGGTCAAGGATTTTCGCACTGCCAAAGTGGAATTAGGTCTGGTTCAAAGGATTTATCGACAGGACCCTTGAGACTTACCGTATTATTAGCAAGCATACGTGCTATGGCGTGCTTGGTCTCTTCGGCCAGATTCCGCTTTAGTCGCTCATGTCGAGACGTCCAGATACAGAATGGACGTGGCGTCAGTCGCTGTAATTCGAAGCCCGAACTCGAGCTTCCCGTCAAAAGGAACCGCAATGGGCCACCAAGCTTCTTTCCCCCCTTATCGGCTGTGATGCCCGGTGCTCCGGATCGTGACGAAGCTTGGCACCGGTAGTAGCCCACACTGCACCGACCCCGTGCGGGGCGGCCCGGCACTCGGACCTTGGCAACACGTGGATGCTGAACTTTAAGAGAGGACGACCACATCTGGTCATACTATGATTTGAATAGAGCATCACTCGCAATGAGAGAGAACGAAAAATGTTGTGTTCAAACATTTGTTACTATTTTCGCTCACTTCTGCCGTGATTAGATCAACACAGCCTGAACCCATTAACACGCACTCGAAAACCAACATGAAGTGTCAACACTCTCCTCCTCAACGGCCAGCTAACGCAACCAGCCAAATTCTGTTGCAGTCTCCCGATGCTATCTCTCTGATGCTGATCAGAACATGGCCAGCGGGTTCGTGGCGTTCGCGGGTCTCTGCTGGATGACATCCCAGTGCTCCATGATGCACGTCCCATCGAGGCGGAAAACGTCGACAATGGCGGTGGGCTCGGCATCGGGACCGGCCGAGTCGTCACGGACATGGACGAAGGCGAAGTTGCTGTCAACAGCGCTCCGTAGGACGGTCATGTTGGCCTGGCCGGGGATGATAAACTGCTTGAGGGTGTTGATCGAGTTCTCTCTGCCCGAGAGGACGTTGGGGTTGTGCTGGATGTAGTCGTCGGCCATGTGGCTCGTCATGGCCCCCTCGATATCCACCTTGACGTAGAACGCCTGGATGAAGTCGTCAAGGATGGCGCGCTGCTCGGCATGGGTCGCGGGGCGAGGCGGGCAGTTGGGAAGCGCGGCTGCAGCTGAGCCGGTGGGCTTGCAGTCGGCGGCCGTGGCGAGGATGCTGAGGCCGAGGGCGAGAGTAATAGAGGCGAAGGATCTCATGTTTGGTGTTGGGGAGGTGGACTTGGAAGGTGATGGGCTTGGAAACTATTGTAGCGAAGACGAGTGGCTTTGGATGCTGGTTATTCTGCTGGTTGATGCAGTGAGAGGTATTGGAGAATGTAGTGGCACAAACGACAGTATTTATACGGCGAAAACATAGATAACGTCTTGAATTATCATCGTGAGAGACTGCGGTATCCCAGCAGTGTTGTGGTACGGTTCGAGTAGGGCGGTTCATCCGATTTCCCGTGCGTTGCCCGCATGGATGGACTATCCCCGACATCAACCTCCTTTAGGACAACAACAACATGGAATGACTGGTCACGATGGTTTCTCTGTAAAGGCTGCTTGGTCATCCAGATGACTCGATGCCAGATTGAATATAGCCTAGCCGCGGTCAGGGGCTCAGGGCCAATGGGCGAAATCACACATCCCCCTCCATTCGCCAAAGCGAGGAGTTCCCATCTTCCCCCGCAAGGGTCTGCCAGACGACTTGGCCAGGAGACTTGGCTCCAATGATCTTCGCAATCCCCGAGCCGCGCGCGCGGTAACGAAAACCTTGTTTTAGACCCAGTCGGCACGCTGATCGTCCCCGATGGCCGTCGAGAAAAGCCGACAACCAATGACTCAGCATACGAGCACGGGGGAACTAAATGCTCCCGAGAGCGAAGGATTGATCATCTACTAAAATAAGACCGAATTTGTACTCATATTTAGACAGAAGCTACTGACTCGGAGGAGTTTGGAGTTTGCGGTCTGCCTATGCGAACATGAGGACTTGCTTCAAACCCAGGTCGCATTCCAGACGCCGGAAATCACCCAAGATGGTCTAGGAAATAATACGACTCCCTCGATTATCTTCCCCCTGCAGACGGGCGTCCTTACGCCTCCTTCGACAGCCGCCACCCCTCATCCTCCGCCAGCTGGTCGTGGCTCATCCCCCCGTTCAGCTTCTTGATGTAGCTGTCAAACTTGCCCGACGTCTCGATGATCTCCTCCATGACCTTGTAGTTGAGCACATAGCTCTCTCCGTTCGGCTGCTTCCTCTCCCACCGGGAAGACTGCCGCGCCGTCGTGATGACGTTGCGGATCTCGCGCCCGTTCATTTTGTGCTTCGCCAGGTCCTCGATGTGGTCTTTGAGATCTGTAAAGTCGATGCCCTCCTCGTTGAGCTTCTCGAGGCGCGTGAAGAAGTTCTCCCAGATCTTCGTCCGCTGGTGGGTTGTCAGGCTCGTGTAGTGGATGGCGAGCTGGATTCGGGACTTGAAGGCCTCATCGAACGTTCCCACGCGGTTGCTCGTCAAGATCAGAATGCCGTCGTAGTACTCGAGAACCCGGAGGAAAACGGAGACAAGGGCGTTCCGTTTAAGGTCCTCGAGACTCCTCTGCTCCAGGAAGACGTCGGCCTCGTCGAGAAGGACCACACAGCCCCAGGCCTTGCCTAGATGGAGCACCGACTCGAGGTACTTCTCGACGTCGCGCGGCTCCGTGCCGATGTCGCCGCATGTCACAGGATAAAGTGGCTTCTTTGCGATCTCGGCAACGCTCTCCGCCGTCAGGGTCTTGCCCGTCCCCGGGCCGCCGTGAAGGAGCATGATGATCCCGTTTCCCTTGCCGCTGATGATGTCGGTCGCAAGCTCAGCCTCGATCTGGTTGCTGATGAGTGCTTGGATGAGCCTCTTCGTCTTGCCATGTAGGACCAGGCTCTGAAAGGCACCCGTGTTCCACTGTACCTCCGCGAACCGGTCTATGGACAGGTCGACCCATTTCTTGGTCTTGAGGTTGAAACCCTTCATTGATAGAGGGGCCATGTAGACAAAGGTATCGTCGGGGGGTTCCTCCATCGTCAAGAGCTTCGGATCGAACTGGTTGTGGCGCCTGTAAGAGCCCATGCCCCATTTCTGGGGTTGGTGAATCTCGGTATACGTCTTCATGTCAATCATATGACGCTCTCCAGCATCATAATGCGTCCTTTCGCCAACGTCTCGGTAGGCAATCATCCGTTGCTGGCGACACTTCCAAACCCACTCTCCTCTGGCCCGGAGTCTCTCCCTCGTCTCGGGATCTGCATGTTCGAGAGGACGGACGTCAAGCTCGTTGATGCTCTTTCGCTGACGATCCGCCACGTTGATGTTCTCCAGATTCAACATCTTGGTCTGCTTTACGAACTGGCCGTCGAAATCCCAGTGCCAGGCCTCGACCTCGTAGTTTTTGCATATCGCCCTCTTGTTTCCTGGCGGCTTTTTTCTGGTCAATGACGAAGGATATGTGATAAGGTTCGCAACCAGCGTCTTCAAGCGATGTTTGTCGTCCGCCTCCGATGATGATGACGACGATTTCAGCCAGGAAGTGCAGGTATATCCCGAAGCCTCAGCCCCTCGCCCGTGCACTAGAACGATTCCGGGCCGAAACAAGTAATGCAAATATTCATGAGTGATCTTGGACCTTGCAATTAGACCGTCAACAACCGAATACTCGTCCTCGTAGTGCTCGGTGATGTAGTCGACCAGCAGCTGGAAGTACGCCCCCTCGTCCTCAGAGAGCGTCTCCGAAAAGGCCTCGATGGGCGCGACGCGTGCGTGATAGAACGGCAGGTATGGGGAAAAGAACCGCATTGGTCCATTTCCATCAACCCAGTCGCTTGAGAACTGCTCCGCGTCACGGTAGTCATCGACAGAGACGGAGGAGGGGGTGTCCCTCAGCGAAATATCGTCGTCGTCGCCGTCATCGTCGTCTGACGACTTCTCATCTTTGCCTATGGAGAAAGCGGCAAATCTTTTCATGGCAGAGGCCAGATGCCTTTCCACCGGAACGATCATTTCAGAATCGTGCCTCACTCCGATGTTGCCGTTGCCGTCGGTTCCGTTACCGTCAGCGTGGTTTGGCGACGCTGTATAATCCCGCAACACGATGAAGCAGACTTCTGGGTGCTTGTCGATATACGCCTCGACGTTTGATATCGGCGAAGCTCCCGCGAGGACATTTTGAGAGCCTGCCTGGCCCTCGATCCAATGAGGGGGGTCAAGGTAGCTCCTACGTGATCCTTTCTTTTTGCTGTCGTGAACGCGGTGAA
This sequence comes from Colletotrichum brevisporum, assembly GCA_030770045.1. Classification (NCBI taxonomy): domain Eukaryota; kingdom Fungi; phylum Ascomycota; class Sordariomycetes; order Glomerellales; family Glomerellaceae; genus Colletotrichum; species Colletotrichum brevisporum. The sequence continues at coordinate 6,527,985 of JAUGSI010000001.1, read as the reverse complement.
TTACCAGCGGCCTCGGTTCTTTGCGTTCGGGGACGGCATCGAATCCGCTCTGCAGACTTGCAATGTAGGATCGCATGGCGCTTAGACTAAAGGATGACTGCTCTGGGATGTCGAAGAAGTCTGCAATCTGAGCGACGCTCTCAGCTGGCATTTCCATCAGCACTTCGTGCTCGTCCGTCTCGGGATCGTTCTCGTGCTCAGTCACTGGTTCAACCCCGTCATCATGGGCTTTGGAGGACCAGTAGGTTGGGTACTGGCTTTTCACCCTCCGCTGAGAGCTCTGCCGGGGGATGCGCCGGTCTTGCTCGAGGTAGTTGGAAGGCCCGCCCGAGCGCCTGGACTTCTCTTCCGCGGCCTGTCGCCGCCACATCTCGCGCTCCTTTTCGGCCTTCTCCTGGGCCTTTCGTTCCCGGCGTCGGGCCTCCTTTTCTTCCGCGGCCCTCTCCAGCGCCCGCCTTTGGACTCTTCTCTCCGCGGCAGTATGATTTTCTCCTGCGATGGCGATGCGTGCTGGTCTCGAATATGCATCTTCATCAGGAGATAGCGATCGCGGCCGCGGCACGATACTTTCTCTATACGGGACGGGGGACGGGCTCCTGGAGCGTCCGGATGCCGGCGAGGATATCAATGCAGCCCATTTTTCTTGGGTCTGATCGAATTTACTGCCTCTAGTTCTGTCCTGGGAGATTGTGGGAGCGACCTCGGACGGGACTGTACGAACTCTGAATCGTTCACGTGGTACAGGCCTCGGCTGGCATACCAATTAGTGGTCGTCTGCAGGAGCGGGCTGTGGGCATCGTACCTCCACTGAGTAATTCATTGAGTACATTAATGGGCGGATCCAGTGGTATCTTGATGGCTTTTCTCGTTCGTCTGCGCTTGGTGGAAGAGTCGACCGATGCGTCGGCTCAGAAGTAGGGACGGACTGATCGTTTGATGGAAAGTGGGAAACGGAGGACGCGCCATTTATTCGCTCGTTTATCGGCTCCACGTACATACGTGGACCAGGGTCATTGGCAGGATCTTATTCGAGGGGACGCGAGCCGCCCAGAGCGGGTTGGGAATGGATTATCATGGTTGGGGGACCAATGATATCAATAACGCAATCAGGCTGAGGCACGAGCACGATGTGCAGTGGCTGAGCGAAGCTGACCCGGAATCAACCGGCCAGTTCATCTCGCCCTTCATTTCTCTTTACATACGCATCCAACTATTCACACGAAGTGCCATATTTATCACGTCTAGTAGTTCATCATGACCATGGAAGCCCTGAAGCTCGCAGACCTGCGAGAGTGGTACACAAGCACAAGTCAGTAAGTAGGCAAGGCCCCGTTGAGCGTCGCGGCTTCCGCGCCCTTTCTCACGACGTACCACAGGCCTGAACCTGCCAGCGTCATATTCCAAAATGCGCTGCATATCTTCTCTTCGGAGCTTTCAACCGACCCTGAGAAGCTACGTTGGATAAAAACCAACAACTACGTCACGGTTGATTCAGTTTTGGCGGCCGTTGAAGATGGGCGGAAGGTTTATGAAGGCCGGAAAAGCGACTCCAAAGTGACGGACGCTCTCACGAAACTTGCCGAGAAGATTCATCATTACGGAGGCATCATGGACGTCATCGTCTCACACAATCCAGAGTACACTGCTCTCTTTTGGGGCGCGACAAAGTTCTTGCTAGTGGTAAGTCGCAGAAGCTAGACAGCACAACACCCATTCTATCTTACAGCCCTATGCTAACGTTGCTTCAAGGGCGTTGTCAACCACCAGAAGATCATCACTCGGCTGTCCGACGGCCTCGTCCAGATTGCGAATCTCCTTCCCATGGCAGATTTGACCTTGCGACTCTACCCTATCCCTCACATGAGAAGAATCATAGAAGACATCTATGCCAACACCCTCAAATTTCTCATTCGGGCTCTCCGCTGGTACCAAGAAAGCAAGTTTAAACACGTAATCCACGCCATCACAAGACCGAGTGAGCTTCGGTATGACGACATCCTGAGCACCATATCCTCTCTGTCTCGCAGCATGTCTGACGCAGCTCAGACAAGCAGCCAGGCTGAGCAAAGGGACATGCACCTGAACATCCTAAAACAGATAGAAGATCAGCAGAACTTACAACAAACTCTTGAAACGCAAGCGGCGAGGATTCTCGAGGCTATAGCCACTGCCGGCAGCGGGCAGCAAGACACATTGGCGAGGCTTCAGCAGACGATCGACGGCGGCCAGAGCGACATAAGAGGACATCTTGCGGCCATTCTCCTCGAAGTCATGGACGTCAAAACCAGCATGAAGGCCCTCCAAGAAACCGCCGCAGTGCCACTGCGCCAGCCGATGACAACATCGCAAGTAGGCCACGTTCTCGACAACATCACCGTGGCCCATCTCCCTGCCCCGGAGACAGCCTACCAGACCACTTTGTTCCTCTCCAAGAAGCGCCGTGCCAGACCCTCCGCGAGGGGTCCTCCATTCTGGCTCGAAGACAAGATTCAAAAGTGGAATTCGGCGGCCACTTCGTCTCTCATCGTAGTAGACGGAACGAGGAAGATGCGCTTCCATCTCCAGTGGTTCTGCGCCGAATCCATCTCAATTCTTCGTGAGACGGGGATCCCTGTCATCTGGATACTCAAGACGATTGTCCCTGATGACGACGAGACAGCATCGGATGGTGTGTCCCCCATTGATCTGACCAAGCACCTCATATCCCAAGCAGCCCTGCTAAACATGAATATTCACAACGACGCTACAATGACTTCAATGTTGCAGTCGCTCACGAGAGCGGCATCCGAGGACGACTGGCTGGATATCTTGGGTTTCTCCTTACAGGGCATGCCGCAGCTCTACGTCGTGTTAGACGTGGAGGTTCTGAATCGGGCCAGCGGCGGATCCAGGGGACAGAGCTGGTCTGCCACTCTGACCGGCTTGCCTGCGAAGCTCGCCGAGCGTAACGTCAAGACGGTCGTCAAAGTCGTCCTCGTCAACTACGGCTCTCCGTTTCTCCGAGAACCTACCGCCAGAAACCTCGAGGGGCAAGTTATGACAGTGGGGCGGGCCCGACAGCTTCAAACGTCACTGTCGACACTGTCGCATCGCGGGAAAGCTGCCCAGGACACCATAGAAGGGGACGTCTTTGACCTGGGCCGTCTGGGCGGGCGAGGCTCGCAGTCTCGACGGGGCCGGCTGGGTAAAAGAGGACGCTTGAGGTGAGCCGTTCTCGGGCTGTGGGCTCGCGATGGAGCCGCTGTATCACGGAAGAGCAGATGAAATAAATCTGTCTTGGTTAAGCATCACGTTGGTTCAGTGAAGACTTCTGGACGTATTGAATTACAGCGCGCCGGGCCCTGACCTACTCGAACCTGCAGTAGACTGGGTGAGGTAGGGAGGGGATTGGGGCGGAGCCGAACACCCTCGACATTAAGAACACGAGCTCGCTCGTGGCACTCAGCGACTCTTTCATCGAAGCTGCTCAACGTGTCCAAGCAGACGTGAGGAATCGGGAAGGTGTTGTCCAGTGTTGTCGCTGACTGGTGCTTGTTGATCATGTCCAGGGCCAGTTTGAAGATGTAGGAACTTGCCATTGTATGTGGGTTGACATCCCAACGTTAAGCGTCGCATTCTCTATTCAATTGAATTCGCTTGCCTGTTGCTGTGATTCTAGTTTGGGGTCAAGCAGTACTCGCCTGTGAAAGTTGCACCCTCCCTTGTCTATGTTCCAGCTGAGGGCATGCTGCCAGTTCCTCGGGGTCCACTTTCAGCTCAAGCAGGCTTACTTGCATTGAGAGAGAGAAAGAGTGAGGCAATCACAATCCTCGACTTCCTGTTCGCATCGCGACCCAATCACTGCAGCACATTCGGTCCGAAACTTCGGACTTTGCGCCCAGGCATTCCTCAAGAGGGAAACGGTTCGCTGGCAGGATAGGGATCCCTGAACAAGGCTGCATTTCGAGGGATTGAAGGGACTGGATTGCTGGAATCCTTTCAAGGCTCGCAGGGGAGGGGATATTGGCTTGGCGGCTGACCCGTGCCGCTGACTTGCACCCCCGGTCTTCCTGCCTGGCATGCCTCTCTCTTTCGGCGGGCGATGTGGTTTCGCAAAAGGCCGAGAATATCTCTGACGCCTAGGTAGGTATTCTTAGGTTTTTTGTAGGGATTTTCAGGGACTTGTACACTACTCAGAACATCCCGGTGTGACAGCTCAAACGTCACAGGATCCCCGGGCTCTCGAGAGTTTGTTTCCGGGCCTTTTTGGAGCGCTTGATAGGTACAAACTGTTGCCAGGTACGGATATAAATGCAGCTGTAATCCAGAAATGTCGCCGTGTCCGTATGGATCTAGAGACGGGGGAGAGGGATGGAGGAGAGACCAGACCGAACCGAGAGACAGCTGATCTCCCGCGTCCGTTCATTTCCTCCCACCAGGCCCTATGGGAGAACCATCGAAAGGCTTATTGTTAGTGTCATTTGCTTCGGCTAAGTTTGCCGGAGGGACAAGCAAACAAGAGACCCCTGGTCTATCACACCAACACCACATGCACCATCACCACAATCCCACACGCGATGCACCAGGTTGGGTTCTCGTCCCAGGCACCCATACAAAGAAATCACGCCGCCAAAAGCTGACCAACAGCAAGCCACATTTTCCCCATCGAGCTGGACCTTTTTCCCTACAATGCCTTCTTCTTTCAACCATCGTTGTTGGTCAAGTGGTGTCCTCGCGATCCCTCATCCCGCTTGCCCTGTTGCATCCCGTTGGTGGCCGCGCCACCCCCGGATTGGCTGCGACCCCTGGACGCGCTCGCCAACGACCCTGGACGAACAAGGGGACATCGTCTTCCTTTCTCTGTAGCCTGCTTTTTTAAATTTGATTACTGCTACCTATTCCTCCCGCATGCAGCTGCAGTCGCTGCTGGAGGGTGACAGCGATGCGCACCAAGAGGCGCATGGCGAAGAGTTCTAGGCCCGAAATCGCCGTGAGATGAAGCCCCAGGAATGGAAGGGCAATCAGCAAAGGATCATTCCTCCCACGGGTATAATGTTCGCCTCTCATCCTGTTCCCGTGTGCTACGCAGTTTGGAGCCTCTCTTTCTTCGTTTCCTCTCTTTTCGCGTTTGTCTGTTTCTCGCCCCTTGCCGGCAGTCCATTGCCGACGGCGTTTTTTGTTTGCTTCCAACGTAGTACACGAAATTACCCTCTTTTCGCCGGCGCAGCTTTACTGCTTTCTTATTAGCCCACCTGACAATCGCTTCTTCCCTCACGTGAGGTCGAAATCGTTCTCTCGTCCGTTCGAACAGAGACGTATCGAATTTTTACACTTCATCGCTGGGACGAAACGCGAAAAAGAAAGGCAGCCATGATCGGTCGATCCCCTTGGGCAGCTGCGCTGTTGGCCCTCCTGGGCGCATCTGCCGTCGCGGCGCAGAAGCTGGACGACGTCCTCGCGAAGCAGGCCAACCTTACGACATTTCGCGGTCTGGTAAAGGTACGGAAAGGGAATCACTTGAGCGGGATTGCCCACGGGCTCGGGGCTCGGGGCCTGCGTCCCCCCCACCGTCTGCGCGCAAAGAAGCCTATCGCGCTGATCGAGGGCCGAGGGTCGCATGATGTGCATGGGCAGGGCGAAGCAGGGATCAGACTCTCTCCGTGCCCCGCCGAAAGAGAGCTCTCGAGATGAGGTAATGGACGTGGACATCGGCTGACAGCGGCAAACAAACAGAAACACAGTGACATCTTTGGGAAGCTCCCCAAGTCGGGCGTCACGGTATGTCGAGGCGATCTCGAGAGAGAGGATGACCGACACTAACAACGGAAACACCAGATCCTCGCCCCGAGCGACCAGGCATACCTCAAAGGCCAAGGCTGGGACGCCGATGAAGCCGCCATCCCCGTCGCCCTCCGCTACGGCATCGTCAACGGCACGATCGCCTTCGGCTCCCTCCTCCCCGGAAACTCCTCGCTCGAGCCGACGCTCCTCGCCGACGCGCGCTTCTCCAACGTCACCCGCGGCCAGAGCGTGCTCGTCACGGCCCAGCCCAACGGCGACGTCGTCGTCACCTCTGGCCTCGCGCAACGCACCACCGCCGTGAAAACCGACATCGCCTTTGAAGGAGGACTCGTCCAGGTCGTAGACAGCGTCATGGTCGCGCCCGCGCGCCTCGAGAAGACGGCCCGCGACGCGTACCAGGACCTGACCGCCTTCCTCGGCGCGCTGTACGCCGCGGGTCTGGCGGAGGAGTTCGCCTCGACGCCGGACGTGACCATCTTCGCCCCCCGCAACGCCGCGTTCCAGAAGGTCGCCGGCGCGCTGGAGGGCCTGTCGAAGGACGACCTCGCGCGCGTGCTGCGGTACCACCTGGTGACCTCAGACGTCGTGGGGAAGTCGGCCTTGGAAAACGGCACGGAGCTCGGGACGGCGGCCGAGGGGAAGAAGCTGGAGGTGACGCTGTACAACAACGACATCTTCGTCGACTCGGCGCGCGTGATCCAGACGGACATCCTCGTCGCCAACGGCGTGGTCCAGGTGCTCGACGCGGTGCTCAACGTCGACGCGGGCGAGGTCGAGCCGGACGTGACGGCCGTCACGCAGGCGCCGGTCTTCACGGTCACGGGCGACGGGGAGACGGGGTCCGCGGCGCCGACGCCGTTCGTCTCGGCGCTGCCCTGCACGACGGACTGTCCCGTGTCTGGCGGCGGCGGTGGTGGGGCCGGAGGCGGGGCCGGGGCCACGGCGACGGGTGCGGTGAGGCCGAGCTCGAGCACCGGCGGGGTAGCCGCGGCGCGGTGCACGGGGATGGCCGCGGGCGTGGGGTTGGGTTTCGTCGCTGGCGTGCTGGGGATGGAGGCTATGGGTGTTGTCGTCTGAGGCGGCTAGCGGGATTTGTTTGGTTGAGTGTTCGAGTCAGGACGGAGTTCACGACAAGTCAGGAGGGGACGGAGGGGGCAAAATGATGAGATGATATTCGAGCACGGAGAGGAGGCAATTCAGTCCGAGAGGGGGGCTGTAACCTCGGGAGCACAGAGGACCTGCGTCTGTGTGTACGGTGTTTGTGTGTTTTGTGGGTGTGGTGCGGTGGGCGAAGATGTTTTGCTGCGGAAAAAGACCGAGAGCGGGCGGAAGCCGAGATACCCGTGCATGATTTGAGGAGCGGCCTGTTCTGTTGTTCGCAGCCGTGTTTTGTTTTGCTGATCATTCTTTTCCCCCATCCATCTCATACCGCCTCGTTCGGTTGTTCGTCTGTGTGTTATGTGACTGGTGGAGTGAGTGAAATGAGGGTGTGAGTGTGAGAGTGAGAGACCTCCATCGACGGCAATTGGAATTTGGATCTTGGGGCCCGGCGAACCACACACATCGATCAGCGAACGTCTCGCTTGGCAATATCTGTGTCGCCTCTAGTCTGTTTACTATACGAAGCACCTAGAGTTTCGCCAAGATATCTCCCCACGCTCTCCAGCTCTTGGTAAGAGGCTGAGAGGAGGTCGGCGGAGGCAGAGTCACGCAGATAAGGCTTCTTCCGACGGAGCAGGTAGACAATTGCGAGCAACAGTGTCCGGTCTTTCCGGCACGGAAAATAACATACGGCGAGTAATAACCGCAAATGGAAGCGCGCGAGAAGCAACGCTCGAGCTGAGTTTGGCTCGCCTTACCAGGAACCCCCATCCGTGCACGTCAACCATACTTCCTGTCAGCTTGAGCCCCTCCCTCTCGAGGCCAGCCCGCTCCCCTCTTCCAGTGCTCAGTGCGAGAATCCGGTGTATGTGTCTTCATTCCCAAAAACGCCGTGTAGAGCGTATAGGGCTAGTCTTGGCTCGGTCTTGGAGGGGATAATAAAACGTCGCCGGTAATAGCAGAAAGAGCCAAGTCAAACGAGAGGGAGCAAAGGCCGACTAGCGCCGGGAGAGACCGAGGAGGAGGAGGAACGGGAAGGGTTGCTGCAGGCCTGCAGAGGACACGACCGAACGCGAGTCGCTAGCTGCAGAGCATGCAACACAAGATCTGGGGTGCGGCGTGAGTGGTGCGGATGGTGTTTCCTCCGGCAGATCTGCTACAGCAGGGTAGGGCTGCCAAGGAAAAGGAAAAGAGACACACCAGAAGATGGGCAAGTGGCTAGGTAACGGCGAGGCGGAGAGAAAGCTTGACCGGTGCGGCGGGTTGGGTTGGCGAGGAGGAGATGGTGTTTAAGAGAGGCGACAGGGAATATGGCGGGCACAACAGATGGAGGCCAGAGCGGATAAACGGGAACGATGCCAACCTTTTGTCTCTACTAGATATTCCCTCGCCGTTTCCTTTGCTTCGCTTGTCTTGGCTCTGAGGTCTCTGTCGCCCAGCCGGTGCAATTGATGGCCGGCGGGTGTATCATGATGATCACAAATCGCAACATACACAACGATGTCTCGCGGGATGAGCCCTTCTCGTCTTCAGACAATATCCTCCGATCGTCACTGAAACACCCAACCCAATCGGCCGCTCCAGCTCAACACGGGTTCTCGTCGGACAAACACAGCACCAGATAGAGGGCAACCACTCAGATAACGGGCTAAGAGACTCAGACTCGGGCACTAGCGAAGCCATCGGGAGAGTCTAACGCAGCCGCGATGCCGGGTGAGGCTTGCACTAAAGGTTGAGCTATAGTCAACATGTCAGGGTGGAAAGCCGTGCAATCCCCTCGGCTACCGCAGCAGGGTAGCAGTAAACGCTGCGGGAACAGGGCGGCCTCTAAAAGCGCACGCTACGCTAAATGAAGGCATGGATGGTAGGGTCATCCTTGCATGTTGTCCGAGTTTAAATCTGGGTGCCGGTCGGCCCAGGATGCGCGGAGGCTTATCTGAAGAATGTGAGGGTTGTCGTGTTTCATGATGGCTTCATGATTTGGGAGCAACCACCACCACCAACTCCCAAGACCGCAAGGGGGGGCGGTACCAACCCAACCCGTTCCAGCACGCAACACACCCTTACCACCAAAACTGTGTACAGACACACGCGCCAAGACTGCGAGAGCGAGCGGGTCCGACACTTATTTTGTCTTCTTTCACGGTTGCGAGTTTGGACAGCTCCGTGTGTGGGATTCGCTCCCATTCCTCCCACACTTCTCGGATGCAGCATTCGTTAAAACCCCATGTTCCGCCACGTACAGCCCACGGGCATCTGATCCTGCCTCTGACTCTCTTAGGCTTCGGCGATCCTTCCGCACCAAGGCCCCAGATCACTCCCTCCCTTTCCCTTTCCTTGTGGGATCTTTTTGAGCTGGCCTCGCGGATAGCTGTGCTATCTCGTTTTCTTTTCATTTCTCTGCGTTTGTCCGACTGTTCCCGAGATTGAGAACCGGTAGACGGAAGGAGGAGAAAAAAAGAGGAACGAAAGAGCAGAAGCGTACATAGGCAACGATCGACGGAAGCTCCAGCTAGACAACCACGATGAGATTCACTTGGTGGACGGTGGCCTACGCCACCGCTGCGTTGGCGGCGCCGCGTCCTCAGGGCCCGCCCGGCACTCCGGCGAGCTCCAGCTCCACATCTTCGACTCCGACGATGACCCAGCCGCCTGTTGCGTCTGGCGGCGGTGGCGGCGGCAACGGTGGCGCGGCTTGCGCTCAGATTCAGCCCATGGCACAGCAGTACCTCCAGGCAAACCCGAAAGGTGAGTGATAAGTTTGTGGGAGTATCGGATCCGTGAGGCCAGTTCAAAGGCTCTGCGGAGGGCCTTTCGAAGGACCCCCGGACGAGAGCCGCGGAAGACGATGCTATCCTGGTCGTGATCAACATCACTAACAACCCTCGCCCTCCAGAAACCCCAAGAGTTCCGGCGCAGCTTGCGTTCGACTGTCTCCAGTCGGTCCCCAACAAGCCCGGCCCGGCCAAGGACCTCATCAAGTCCCTCAAGGCGTACGTCCAGTGGCAGAGCACGCTCTCGTGGCTCAAGAACCCGCCGGCGTCGTACATGCTCCCGCCCACCGACATCGAGGGCGGCCTCGACAAGATCGGCGAGCGCGCCACCTCGGGCCAGTACAAGAGCGAGTACGACTTCCAGCTCGAGATCTTCGAGCTCTTTGCGTCGGCCCACGACGGCCACTTCGCCTTCCGCGGCGACGTCTTCAAGGGCTTCAGCTTCCGCAACACCCTCGCCGCCGACATCGTTTCTGTGTCTAGGGACGGAGTTGAGGTGCCCAAGCTGTACCACCTGGGTAAGGCCCCCGTTGCCTTCTGTTCCTATTGGAAGTTGAAGCTCGTGTCTAACACCCCGCAACAGGAGCGCTCAACGCCAACGGCTCGGCCCCCTCCATCATCCGCATCAACGGCAAGGACTCCGCCACCATCCTCGCGGACTTGAACCTCAAGTTCAGCGGATTCCAGGACCCGGACTCGCAGTGGAATTCGCAATTCAAGTCCTACGCCTCCAAGGAGAGCGCGCCCCTCATCGCCGCCTCGCTCGCGTTCCAGGGCCCCAAGGTCACCCTCACCTACGACAACGGCGAGGAGCGCTCCGAGGACAGCGTCGCCTTCATCCGCCAGGGCGCCAACTTCACCGGCGTCAATTCGGGCGAGGACTTCTACAACAAATTCTGCAACCCGGACGCCGCCCCGAAGCCGCCCGCCAACGGCACCACGCCGAGCCAGCCCCCCAAGACGAGCGCACCGCCCGCGCCGCCCAAGCCTACCATCCAGGGATACCCGTGGCCTCTTGTGCGTGACAGTGGTGCCAACGCGACGTCGGGGTACTTCCTCAACGGCACTGGCTACGATGATGTTGCCGTCCTGGCCGTCTCGTCGTTCGCTCCGCCCGATGGTATTGATGCGGTTGCGTACCTCACCAATTTCCAGGACACCGTGGCCAAGTTCCTGGCCGAGAGCAAGAAGGCCGGCAAGAAGAAGCTCGTGATTGACGTCGCCGCCAACGGTGGTGGATTCGTCGTCGCCGGTTACGAGCTCTTTGCTCAGGTTTGTCATTCCCAGCTGATCTCCGCCGTTAAGTCTTCGTGAATGCTAACGTCGGACTCCAGCTCTACCCCGAGGTCAACCGCTTCCAGGCTCACAACCTTCGCCTCTCAGACAGCATGTCTAGCCTCGCCCGCCTCTCCGCCGCCATCCCCGCCAACTTCACCCCCTCCAGCCCGGAGGAGAAGAGCGCCATCGAAGCCCTCAGCGAGAGTTCCGTCGTGAGCAACCTGCTCCCGGGCGGCGTCTTCACCCCGGACGAACAGGCCTTCGCCACAGTCGACCAGATTCTGGCCCCCGTCTCCCTGAACGGCGACACCTTCACGGCCTACCAGCAGACGCCCCTCAACCAGACGGACCCGTCCTTCAACCTGACCGGCGTCGGCTCCAAGGCGAACCCTCCCCCCCGCGTCTTCGAGCCCGAGAACGTCGTGCTCTTCACCGACGGCACCTGTGGCTCCACCTGCACCCTCTTCTCCTACCTCATGATCCTGCAGATGGGCATCCGCACCACCGTCATCGGCGGCCGCCCTCAGACGGGCATCATGCAGTCCATCGCCGGAGTCGAGGGCGCGCAGGTCTTCTCCTTCAACGACCTCACCTCGGACGCGAAGGCCATCCTCGCGCTCGCGCCCAAGGACAAGAAGGAAGAGATCCAGGCCGGCGACCTGGGCGAGCTCGCCAAGGGCTACGCCATCAAGCGGTCCACGACGCCCAAGAGCGCGGGCGCCGTCAACGGCAAGAACGCCTTCGGCATGGCCGACGCGCGCACGCCGCTGCAGTTCCTCTGGGAGCCGGCCAACTGCCGCATCTTCTACACGCACGAGATGCTGCGCAACCCGGACGCCGCGTGGAAGCGCGCCGTCGACGCCACGTGGAACAACCCCATGCAGTTCTGCGTCGCGGGGTCGCAGGTGCCCGTCAACAAGACCACGACCATGGACCCGCTGTTCAAGCAGAGCAAGAACAACACCGGCCTGCCCGTGCAGGCCGCCGCGCCCGAGGGCGTGTCCGGCGCCGGGCTGAGGTTGGCGGTGCTTGTCGTCACTTTCACGATCGGCTTCCTGAGTCTATAGAGTTGAGCTGGTGGGTTTCTTTGGGTCTTTGGTTGTGTATCATCTTTTTCTTCTGCCTGGCGGAAGCGCAACAGCCCCCCATCATGCACCACAGATGCGCATGCGTCGTTGTCCTACGACGAGCGGAGAGTTTGTTGGAGGCATTTCAAGCTCTGACGCGGGGAGAAAAAAAAACATTTGTTGTATTCTTAACTTCCGGACCTGGTTCCGCCAAAGTCTCTTTAGTTCTTTGGAGTTCAGCTGGGCGGCGGCGTTAGGATTGGCCACATTAGATCACACAGCCCCTGTGATGGTGGGAGATCATTCGGGCTTTGGTACAAACATGATTTGAATTATTTCAAAAACCAGTTGATCACTAAACACACGTCGTTGAATCTCATTTTTCGTGATCCTTGGCCGAACCCGAAAACGAAGCTGCAGGGAGCCGAGACAGCCTAGGTGCATGACTCGGCCTGGAGTCGGCCAAGATGCCCAAAGACACCAAGTAAACCCGAAAGTCAGGACCAAGATCGCGCTCTCTACGCCCTGGATAGACCAACTGCGATTTTCCTGGCACCGGCAAGATCCGACGGGAAGTCGATGATGTGGGAAAATCTCTCAAGGTTTGCCCGGACTTCAGCTCGGGAGGGACGGGAGGGGAACCGGAAGGCCGGTTTTTGGGGGCGCCGTTACAGCTCGTGGGTCCCAGAAAACCTACCCGCGCGACTCGATAAACTTTCACTGTGGAGTTTATTCCGCGTATATATGTATTGCCGGGTGCTACTTCGCGGCTTTTTTTGCCTTTCTTGTCTGAAACGACTACGCTCCTGAACGCCAAGCTGTAAAGGCTCTAACGACTCCAGCTACTGGTTGCCGAAAGCTCTTCTGGTGTACCGTGGCTGTGTTCAATCTTGAATGATGATGTGGCTATGGAACTTCGAATGAACCTTTACGGGAAGTTCAGTCAAATGATGATCACTTTTTGAAACACGGGAGCCCAGCGAATTGTCGGCAGTAAACATGTTGTGTGATATTACTTGCAGTAGACTCTAGTCGGCAACCTCCCACCGCCGGCAACCACAGCTACATTCACCTGACCGAACTCCCCAAGTAGCTTCTTAGGCAGACTTGAAGAAGTTGTGGCGCTCGACGTACTTGTCGTCGCGGGCGGTCTTGGCCTTGGCGGGGTCCACGAAGACGGCGTTGCCGTGGCTGGCCTGCCACTTGTATCCCTGGTCGTTGGGCCAGATCTCGTACGGCTCGGCCGTGACGCCCTTGTCCTCGACGGGGTGGATCGCCATCACCTTGATGCCGGCGGCCTTCATCGTGGGGAACTCGATCTCGGCCCAGTCGGAGCGCTGGACCATGCGGCCATCCGTAAAAGGGTCGCTGGGGCCCGTGAGGACGGTGCTGGGGGCGCGGAGGGCGACGGTGACGATCTCGTGCTTGCCCTCGACGAGGGTGTTGCTGTAGGCCTGCGAGAAGCGGTCCCAGAAGATGGGGTTGTTGGGCGTCTTGGGCACGGCGTCCGGGTGGTTCTTGATCTCGGCCGGGACGGACTGCTCGAGCGTCTGGAGGCCGTTGCGGGTCGCCGCCTGCTGGGACGCCTCGAAGGGGATGCCGGACCAGAACATGCCGTGGTCCTTGGCAGGAGGCTTGACGTAGTTGTGGGCGGCGGCGACGGAGTCGATGACGGGGAAGTTGGTGATGGGCTTAGCCGGGTCGGCGGGCGCGGGCTTGGGCTTGGCCGGGGTGGCCGGGTTCGCGGGAGCGGGCTCAGGGGTCTCGGGCTCCGGCTGGTCGGGCTTGGGGGTGACGGGCTCGGGGGTATCGGGCTTCGGGGTGACGGGCTTGGCCGGGGCGGGGGCAGGGACGTCCGGAGCCGGAGCCGGAGCCGGGTCGGCAGGGGCCGGCTTGGGCTTGATCACCGGCTTGGGCGTGGCCGGCTTGGGGGCCTTGATGGCGCGGACCTCCAGGTCGGTGGAGGAGGAGGAGATGGGCAAGGCAGGCACGAGCTGGGTGACGAAGAGAAGGACGAGCATCAGCTGAAAGAGGGTGGTGGCCGTCTGGCCGCGAACGGAAAGACCAAGCATCTTGTTGGATGGTTGGCAAAAAGTCTTTTCAAAAGAGCGAATGTAGTTTGAGGAAACGAGAGGAAGGGAAAAAAGGAATGTGAGGGTGTGTCGAAAGGTAACGCGGAGGCCCGGCCTTGGAAAGAGAAACTGCTTGATGAGAATGATGCTCCCAAACCTCCAGAACCGACGGCCAAGAGATTACCTTTATGCGTCGACAATCTTCATCGTCCCTCCAGCAGATCCACCCTCACGGTATACGGTGAGCGGGTCTCCAACCGCGTGCTATCCAATTTAGACAACAAGGTGGTGTCATTAATAGAGCATGAAACCGCCAGGGGCTTGTTCGCCCAGACTTTCTCCATCCATGCCACCATCGCGAACCGCAGGCGACAGAACGGCGCATCCTACTGCCAAAGGCGCTCTTGGAGGCCGTGTGGAGTTCTCTTGGGCCCAAGAGTCTGGCCGCAACTAGATTGGTTGTGGCCCTCTTGCCGTTGGCTCACTAGCCTTATGGGGATCGATGGGTTTTCTAAAAGGAGGCTCGAGCAAGCATGGGAATAGACTCATGACTCAACCTTGCGGGGTCGGTTAGCCGTTGTCAAGCCCTACAGCGCGCGAACTGGAGGCCAGTTTACTCCCCTCGACAGGCATCCTACTTGTCGAGCTTGAATTAGTAAAGCCCACTGTCAGCTCTTGGCGGCCATCCTCGTGAGTGTTTCTCCCCCTGGCTTCCTCTGAGATAGAGTTAAAGTAAGGGAAGGCGAACAGCTTGTCCGTGAGGCTCAGCAGAACTATTTTCCTTGGTTCTCGCCGACCTGTTTACTCACCTTTCTAACCTGCGACTGACTCGCCAAGAAGAGGGGCGATGCCACCATCGCGGTGAGAGGCGAGGGCTGTGCAGTGGCTACCGTCTATGCGAAGGTGCAAGAAGTTGCCTAAACGGGTCAAACGGGGAAATGAGCTTAGATCCGGTACGACCGCGGGCCGTCAGGGGAACGTCGGGTTCGTGACTGAGTGCGCTATGCCGTTCGTCCCAGAAGAGGGAAAAAGGGCAAGCTGAAGGGTTTCTCGGGTTCCGGAATAAAATAAAACGGGGTCCCTGGAACAAGACCAAATGCTGAAGAAGAAGCTTGTTGGAGCTCCGCATCGGTCTGTCCGTGTCGGTCGGTGTCTGAGGCCGATGACCTTACAACCTCGTATCATTTAAATAGGATTTGCGGTTATACGCAGACGCAATGGAACACAATGACGGCTGGAATGAACCGCCAATTTACAGAGCCCATCTCTCTTGGCAAGGGAGGTGGGACGATGTCGGGATGATTCATAATCGGAAAATGCCCAGCACCATGGGGATGTCACCTTCGCTTTGTAAGACCTACGGCGCATTCACGGGTTCAAATCTCTCCGGCCCGTCTGTCCAGCATCTGGCGGTTATTGGCGACGTCCTCAATACCTATACACCAGCGGAGGCTGTGCAGCACGATCATTATTGCATTTGCCGGCCTTGGACGTCCAGATGGGGCTCTACGCCGTATCTGAAACAGTCTTTAACGCATTCGATGAGCATATAGGGGATTGGATCCCGCAGGCCAAGAGTCCAAGACGAGTTGAGTTCATGAAACTGACAGAGAGACTTGCATGGCCATTTCAGTCCCGAACTAACTGGTCCCTTGGGAATCATGAGTTGGGAACCATAACCCTACGTATCGTGATCCTTAACTCACACAAAACGTATATGGGCTGAGATTACTGCCGGGAGACTCACGTCTAGAATTGCCACACACCGTGTGCTTTTGACTTGTTGGGGTGCGCTTCTGACGTTCCAGGTCCTGTCGTGAACGGGCGGACCATGCCCGCCGGATAAGACTCGCCGGATGTGGGGCGCCGGGCCGACGCCGGGCCTCCGCAGATCGGCAGGGAACTTCCGTAGGCGGTCGGGTGAACCCCGCGCAATCGTTGCATTTCTGAGTCATCCAGCCAGGTCGGTGCCTACTGGCGACAGGTCAATTTGCGGAAGCACCGTTCGAATCGTACTTACCGCTGGACGGAGGGTGCCATTCATCAAACGCTCACTGCCCGCATCGGCGACAGAATCTTCCTTTTCAGTCCTTCGCCTGTTATCTAGATTTAGGGACCATCTCCTGCCGCTGTTGCCCCGCCAAGATGTCAACCACAAACACCATGAACGCGTTCGTCCTGCGAACAATCGTGCGCAACCTCGACGCGCAGGACTGGGAGGGGTTCGAGAAGGACGTACAGCCGAGCATCGAGGTGAACGGCCACACGCAGCCCGCCACCGCCTTCTTCGGCCAGCTCAGCAAACCACCAGCCGGCCCCGAGGTCTGGAGGGAGCGGCAGACGGACGTCATTGCCCTTGACTCGGGCGGCGACGCCGTCGCCGCGCGGTTCATCCACTGCATCCGCCCACGCGGCAGCACTGGGTCCCCCGAGGGCGAGGGGCAGGCCTACGAGTTTCAGGAAATTGTGTTCGCGTGGTTCGTCGACAACCGTCTAACGCGGTGGCTCTCCCTCCGAGACGAGGACGGATTCCGGGAACGCACGCCAACGGTGCCAAGAACGCCGTGGCCGTCGTACACCGACCGCTCGCCGGCAGCCGATGCATCCTTGGACCTAGCGGAGCACTACCGGGCCTACATCACCAGCATCAACGACAAGACGATGGAGGCCGAGTTCGGGCGGTTCTGCCATCCGGAGCTGGAGCACAACGGCCGCCGGCTTCGGATCGCCGAGTACATACCGCTCATCAGCGGCAGCCAGGACGCCATCGAGGGCCTGCACTTCCACATACAGGAGTTGTTGGCGGACTCGCAGACGCAGCAGGTCGCGGCAGTGTTGGAGTTCACGGGAACGCCGGTGACAGAATGGGGCGGAGCGAAGCCGAACGGGAAGTCGGTGAGGTTCCGCGAGCTGGTCATGTACCAGCTTCACGAGGGGAAGATCCTGCGCGTCTGGTCCGTGATCGAGCTGGACGCGTATCGCGAGCAGCTCAAGGACGTGGATTAGACGGTGGCCGCCGTAAACTGAATAGAACGAGCCGGCGACAATGCGGGCAAAGTATCTGCACTGTACCGAAATACCGACTTGTAGTATCTGTCTACAGTGTCATTACATATCTTGGCACGGTCAGTCTGACGGACTCTGTGTGACGTCACGGGCCGGGGCCACAAACCGCTTTCGTTCCGTTTCCCGCACACACCGTCTCTCACGGTCGGCCGTTTCCAACATTCAGGAGTCGGTGTGGGTGTGATGTGTTCACCATCCGTGAGACTTGACTCTGATCGAAACACGCGACAGTCTGCGTTCCCCTGCGTGCCTGGATCTTGCGACCAACCTAACAGGGGAATGGAGGTCGTCCACCTCGAAAGCGTTTGCAACGGCAGATGTCTTCGTGAGCTTTCAATTCAATCAACCTCGCCACCGCGGCTTGGTTCCCCTGGCCCTGAGGTAGTTTCCATGTTGGCCTCTTGGCCTACAATCTCGATGGAACCTCGACTCTGGGGGTTCTGGGGCGTCAAACATGTAACCATGCCAATATCCAATGGACCGGTCGCCATAGGGTCGCATTGGCGTAGCAAACCTGCCCTGCCCGATGATGAGGGGTGAAGTCATCGCGGCCAGGTGGGCAGCCAATCACGGCCCGCCGTTGACACCGTTCCTGGATGAATCCGGCAACGACCGGCGCCGCCCAGCCCTGCCAGGTTTTTGGCTCCAAGCGACCGTGTCTGCTAGTGCCACACTTCCATCCTCCGCGCCCTCTTGAGGCGTTCTTCTGGTTCGATGGAAGCGGATGAATGGTGTGGCGCCTTTTGCCACGAGTCTTCCTGTTCGTCCACGGAACTGCCACGCCTCGCGCCTCCTGCCCGGCAGCCCCCAGTCCCGTGGCTATCCCTATCGCTTAAACCTGGCGTGTGGCTGCTACTTTGGCTCTTTGGCTCTGTTCCTCCCCGGGAATAGGCTCTGCCCGCCGTTGTTGATATTCTTGGATAGACTGACAGGGCTAAGGGAAGAAGTCGCCTCAGCCAAGATTCCGTTTCTGGATCAGGTTCCCAGGAGACAGATTCCGTTCCTTTTCCTCTAGACTCTTATGAAAGCTCCATCTTTCTCCTCTTCTACATCTTCCAAACCCTCCTCATGTCTGTTGCTGGGCGAGGCGCAGACGCTAAGCTATCTCTCACCATCTAACCCACGGGTCTGGATGCTTGTATCTGTCACATCTCCTCCATCTCCCACATCCCCCGGCCCAATTATACCCGTACCTTACCTCCTCCTATCACACGTCCCCTGCGAGAGGTGACCTCACACCTCTCCCATCCCGCTCCAGCCTCCGCGGGCAATGAGCCAATCCCTCCCGCCCGTCTGTAGGGTGGCGACATCATAGGCACTAACACCACCGAAACCCAACCAACCGCCGAGCGCACGTCAGAGTACGCCGAATCCCTGCCGCAGCCGTCGGGCTCCTCCCATAACCCTCTCCCCGAGTCGCGATGTCCTTCGTCAACCTCTCCCGTCCTCCCCTCGACGGCCACCGCTCCCACAGCGCACCGAACGTCAACGCGAGACCGCGGTTCAATTCGCAAAAGACATCCGACCGACTGAGAGAAGCTTCCGGTTTGCGCCCCTTACCCTTCGGCATGGGCACCACCAGCAACATCAAGAGGGGGAGGAAGTCCGTGTTCAAGGAGCTCGGGCTCGACGACGACTTCACCGAGATTGATAACTACGACGACGCGCCGCCGACGCCGACATCGCAGCGCGGGCTGCGCAACGACTCGAATGCGAGCGAGAAGGACTTCGGGAACGTGGGCGTGCTTGTGTCGGAGTGTGACAGGGCCTCCAACGACGACGAAGATGGAGACAAGGACGAAGACACGAACAGCCAGCGATCCGACAACGAAAGACGGGAATCCGCCGACCGCCCGCACCGCCGGGGGACTATGCAGGCTGGCAAGCAGTCGCAGCCGTGGTACTCGAAGCTAACACCGCGGCGACCGAGGGTCAAGACGGCTTTAAGTGCGCCGCCGCCGACTGTCTCGAGCATGCAGCGGATCGCCATGATAGCGTTGCTCATCGCCATCGTCATTCCGGGGCTCGGGTACAACAGCGGGCGACAGAAGCTCGAGGGCGGGGCGGACGCGGGTCCGATATTGGCGCGGCAGATGACCACTGTCGACGTCTGCTTGAGATGGAGCCAGCAAGGTGGGATATAACCTTGTGCCGCGTTTCGCACGGAACCTTTCTAACAAGAAACAGTTGCCTTGGTGAATGGGACTATGTATATCTACGGGGGCCAGGCGAGGTCTGAAGCATCACAAACGACGAATACGTGGAGTAAGCCACCATCAACTACCCGTGGTACCGCTCAAGTAACCTAACAGAAGCATGTAGATAACAACTTCCTCACCCTGGACCTCACCAAATCCTGGGGCGGCAGCTCGCCATCCTTCAAAGGCATGCGGATCCCTGACGGACCACCCGCGGTTGCCAACGGCTATCTCTGGCACGACTACGACTACCTCTACCTCTACGGCGGCCAATTCGCAGACAACGACGGCGGCGAAGGACAATACGCGACCCCCGATCCAGTATCCATCTGGCGGTACTCCATCAAAGACGACTCGTGGCTTGAGTTTCGCGACCCCCGCACCTCGGCCGGCAACTACTCCACCGCGGCAAACCTCCCCGTCCAGCGCTCCTCCGAGGGAGCCGGCTTGTCCGTACCCGAGCTCGGGCTGAGCTGGTATTTTGGTGGACACCTTGATCTCGCGACGACTCCCGGCTGGTCGATCCACACTCCACGGGTCTACCTCAAGAGCCTTCTCGAATTCACCCATCCAGGCTTCGCGAACACCGGCGTCGACTCCTTGCGGGGCGCGGGGGCCGCCGACGGCGGGGTGTTTCGGAACATCACCGAGGGCGGTCTTCAGGAGACGGACGCGTTCCCCGAGAGGGCGGACGGTGTGCTCGTCTTCGTCCCTGGTTGGGGTGTGCGAGGGGTGTTGATCGGGATGGCGGGCGGTTCCGCGAACACGTTTGTTGATGACCTGGGGACGCTTGACGTCTACGACATAGCGACGTCCGAGTGGTATCACCAGAGGACCACGGGCGACAAACCTTCCGTCAGAGTCAACCCTTGCGCGGTGATCGCCAGCGCCCCGGACGCGTCGAGCTTCCAGATCTACTTCTTTGGAGGACAGAACCTGCAACCTTTTGTGAGTCGTTCACCATGTCAAAACTGGGATACTCAAACTAACGCCGCATAGAAAAACCAAACACAGTACAATGACATGTACATCCTCACCATCCCGTCCTTCACCTGGATCAAGGTCGACCCCACCGACGGCGTGCCCTCCCCGAGAGCAGGTCACACCTGCAGCATGCGCGACGGCCAGATGATCGTCGTCGGCGGCTACATCGGCCAGGAGCAAATCTGCGATAGGCCAGGCGTCTACGTCTTCGATGCGAGCACCCTCACGTGGAAGAGCGGCTTCAAAGCCGCAGACAACCCCCCGGACCTGCACCCGGGCAACTCTGTCCTCGCGGGATCCTACGGCTACAAGGTCCCCGAAAAGGTCCAGGAAGTAATCGGCGGCGACTCCGAAGGCGGCGCGACCGCAACGACGCCAGCCGCAGGACCCGCTACCGGCGGTCCCTTCGCCACCGGCAAGCCTCCCGTCTTCACCATCACCCAGGGCGGCTCCACCGCCACGATCACGGCCTTCGGCCCCACTGGCACCGGCGCCCCGGGGGAATCCACTCCGAAAGAAGACGACGGCGGCGCCAACCCGGGCCTCATCGCGGCGGGCATCATCGCAGGGCTCTTCGGCGCCCTGGCGCTGTACCTCGGCTTCTGCGCCTGGCTGTACCGCCGCCAGGTCGCCGCCTACAAGACGCACCTGTCGCAGGTGAACCGCTACTCGGGCGCGAGCTCGATGCACTTCGCCGCCGCGGGGGGTTTCTGCGGCGCTGGTGCGCAGAGGAGCGAGAAGCGCAGCCATCGACGCGATAACAGCACCATCAGCGACGCCGAGTCGTTCTCGTGGGTCGGTGCCGGCGTGGAGCCGAAGTGGCTTATGGACGAGCCCACCCCCGGGTCGGGGTCTGGGTCCGGCTCCGGCACGGCCGCGGGCAGCGGTAGTGTGCCAGCACCGCCGTCGACCGCGCGCAGGAGCGAGGATGTACGAAGTGGGAGGGACATGCGCACGAGCTCGAGCAGGCACGGTAACACGGACGACAACGAGAGCGTGTCGAGCACGGAGCAGCTGCTCGACGGACAGCAGCCGAGTTTCTTCTCCGTCGTCATGGGGCCGAGGAGGGCTCTGCGGGTTGTCAACGGTGCGGAGACGCCGTAGGGGAACGGGGCCCCTGATTTAATATGTGCGATTCGACGAGTCAGACGACTTCATGAGAACACGACATGGAGTTTTGTTGTTGTATTGTTCTGCTTGGTGGTGTTTATGTCTTTTGGCATACGCATGGTTGGCGTATGTTGCCCCCAATCGCTAGATACCCTTCTTATATGTACACTGAGAATCCATTCTACCCTCCCGTGATAGCCAACGTTCCTCCACGTGGTCGTTCCCGCCGATCCGGGTTGGCCTCGTCACGATGTGACGAGCCGCTGCGTGCCCTGCCCTTCAATCTTTCCACGATCGCCCGGTATTGGCCAGTGAGCGGTACATCCCCATTCTCAATGGCATGCCCCAGACCTGCTTCAGCCCAGTGATACGAATCTCCGTCCCGGTCGGCGATCGTCCAGTTTGCACCGTGGTCCAGAAGGAGATTCGCTGCGTCCAAGCAACCCACCTTGATTGACGCGATGAGCGGCGTTTGGCCTTCCTTGTCACGGACATCCAGCTTTATCCTTGGGTTATCCAGGAGGAGCTGCATGATTTCGACGTGGCGACTGCCTTTCAGCCCACCCTGTGCCGCGCGGAACAGAGGGGTCTGCCCGTACTCGTCGTCGGGCCTGTCGATCTCGACCTTTCCATCCTCCGCGAGGACTTTGAAAACCTCGAGCTTGCCGAAAGTCGCCGCCACGCAGGCCGCAGGCCCATGGCCGTCGAGGATGCTCGTGTTGTTGATGTCGAAGCTGGATTCCAGCAAGGTCTTCATGGCCTCGGCGTTGTCTTGCCAGATGACTCGGTAAACCGCCGTCCGCGAACTGTCACCGATGATTTTCCTAGTGAGCACACGTCGTGGCTGTGAAGGATGATTTCCAGGCAACGCTTACATCGGAAGTGACCTTCTCAGCTCGTGCAGGAACAGCCTGTAGTCACCTTGCCTCGTGGCGAATTTGACCATTCCACTGTGGTCGGAATCGATCCCAACGACTTTGAAGCCATCCATCGTAGCTGATCGTCGATCAACCACCTGTGAAAGGTGGTAAGCGAACGTCCTCGGAAACTCGGCCCAGGAACAGAAACCCTGACATTGAAAGATTTGGTTACATGGACTTACTAGCTGCCTCCGAGTAGCATTCAGGACACTCGTGGGCTTCATCTCGAAGAAGCAGCATATATCAATCCGATGCTTCATTCCTTCTCTCTTCCTGAGCCAGAGAGGAAAGTCTTGTTCCAAAGATTGAATAAGAATGCTGGACGGTCGCAGTTGCCGAACCCACTTAGTGTTGACCCCTAGCCCCAATACTCTTAACATCGTCGCGGTAAATGCTCCCTTGATGGCGTCGGGCGACCCCCGGTGCGGTGTGCCGAAGAACAGTATCGCCCTGGTGCAGCTTACGATACTGGAGTACCCCGCGTACGTCTCCGCCATCATCAGCATCTCCTTGATGATGATCCCCCCGAGACTGTGGGCTACGAAGATGAGAGGCCGGCTCGTGCAGCTCGTTCGGGCCTCGCTGAGATATTCCATCAGACGCTGGGCGTGCTCGCTGATTGTTCCTTGAGATACAGTTGCGGTCGAGTCCCAGACTCTCGCATCATAGCTGAAGGTGAGAATTCGAGAAGGAGTCCATTCGAGGTCCGCGGGTAGAAACAGCCCCGGCCATGGCACATTGTCAGGGTTGCTGGGGTGTTTGGACGTCCACGTCTGATGGGAATGGCCATTGAGCCCGTGGAGGAAAATGATGCTGAAAGGAATCAGAACCTGGTGGGTGATTATGATCATGCGTCTCGGAAACGTACTCGTTCTCGATTCCGTGACTGGGCCGACGGTCACAAAACTCTGTGAGAGCAGCGATGTTGCTCGACTGCTTATTCATAGTTGCCGATAGGAAAAAGAAATGGAATTAGATGGGGATATAGTAAAGTAAGATAGTTTGTTGCCAGTGTTGGTTTGGTAAAGGTGGAAACTATGCTTGGGCCGGTTTGCCGTCTATTCTCTGGGCTCAGGGCGATGCCACTATATATGTTCGGGTTGAACCCATGGGAGACAGTACATGCAACTTAAGCAGAAGATTCTTGACGTACGGAATCAGCCACCGTAGGTATCTTCACTATCAAAATCCCATATTATTCGAAGAGAAGTAATGTAACATGTAGGCAGCGGGACCTTTTAGGTCGATAGAGCCACATGGTGTGGCTTCGCTCTTCGGCATTTAGTTGAGCTAACCGAGGTCAGGATACCTCAACGCCTACCAATTCCCGGTCGTAGCTGTTATTCGACCTTTCAGCTTTCAGTTATCCCTGCCCATGAGCATTCTTTTTCTTCGGCAGCACTTCCGTACTGCCGAGTCGTGCGAAGAAGCCAAGGAGAAGGAGTCTCGCCGGCGGCGTTTTTAGAGTCTTAGCTTCTTAGTGCTATCGGGGCTTATCGGAGTATTCAAGGCGCGGCCGTGGGACCAATAGATACATGTCAGAGAACAAGTGGCGAACGTTTCGAGATCCATCTACCTAGCGTTGTGATCGTCGGTAGCGTGGAGTGATGAGAATGCGAGGCCACAGCGTAAGACACTCCCAGAATCAACCGCCTTCTCTCTAGACCCAATGTCAGTATTTGACGTCTCTCTATGTGGCACCAATGGGACAGTAAAGAATATCCGGGGAATCGTGGGGGTAGGAAACTGGTGGGGTGTAAAAGGCGTGACCCGGGGATCCGGGCGAGATCCGGTTCCTTTCGATAAAAGCCACAAGAAGGTTAGGACTTTCAAGCGCAGACACTCTGTTTTTCCCACGTGTCAAAATCGACGCGCGAAGTCGCGTCCCGTTCCCCCGGTTTGCTTCGGTATAGGATTTGACGCCGCCAAGCACCCGCGTGCGCTACCTTTGGACGGCTCTGGAAAGTTCGTTAGTACGCATGAAGCTACTTACGAATAGGGAATACGTACGTTTCACAGTATTAGTTCACAGCCCTTCGGTGAGGGTTTTAGCTTTGGCGTTGAGCACAAACACTGGGCTTCGCTCATCTAGGCATCCGGATGGATACCTCTCGCATCGCTCTAACGAAGCTACGAGCAACATGTGATCTAGGAACATAGCCTCCAACGCCCCAGCAACGCCACAGAAATACATTCACGCAAGCGAAACCTCCTACTATTGTCGATGATAGGTTCCTAAACGATTGACATGCTCCTCCAAGGAAACAGAATGTTCTGACTGGTCGACTAAGCTCGGGGATCTTCGTTCTGGAAGCGTTAGGCAATACTTGTCAGCGCCATTGGAAGTTGAAACTCTGCCTTAGTCTTAGTTGATTTCTCCTATTGCGCAACCCACGACATAGAGCTGCCTCCCTCATAGACCAGTACTGTTAATCGAACAATGCCGCCTGGGCACGAGGTCTTGATGTGTGTGTTTCGCAACAGTGGGGAATGAAACGAGCTCTTTCGACACTCAACCGACACCCGAAACCAAAGGATAGCTATGTGCAAATAAACAAGTGTGAGTGGTGGTATTGAACTATAGGTACGAATCGTTCAAGCATGTCATTGAGTCACAATGTTATATAATAATACCATGTGAATCGCTCGTATGCCACCCTGGTCGAGTGTTGGCCAATGAGGGCCGTGTTAAAATCTTGTGGATATCCGTACAGGCCCACGCTATTACCCCGACCGACATGGGCCCTCGAACGATTGACCCCTCCTTGCCCTGCCTTCAAGATGTATCTTCCTGCCCCCTTTCTTAGTGTCTAGCAGATTCACTTGTCAAAGTATTTGCCATCTTCCAACGAAAATGTCTTCGTGGGACGCGAAGAACAAGTTTGCCATTGTCACCGGTTCTGGGAGTGGTACGTTTCAAGCCCCCCGACGCTCTTTGACATCGTCTGACTTTGATATCGCCAGGTATCAACCATGCCTTTGCCGAGCAGCTCCTGAACGCGGGCTGTTCTGTCATCTTCGCTGATATCGCTTTGCGTCCCGAGGCTGAGGCCACCATCGCCAGATACCCTCATTCGCCAAAGGATGGATCGCCATCTGCCGTGTACCACAAGATGGACCAGTCAAACTGGGCTGACATCTCGACCACCTGGGCCTTTGCGCTCGAGACGTTTGGGCGAGTCGACCTGCTCTGCCCCGGAGCCGGTATCTGGTACGGACATAGTCTCTCATTTCCAAAGTTGTGGGCCAGCATAAACATACACTGAGACAGGTCTCAACAGGGAACCACCAAGCAGCGCCTTCTGGAACCTTCCCGGTGGCTCCCCCCTTGCCGAAGACGACCCGAACGCCGCCCCAGGAGTCTATCAAACCTTCGCCGTCAATGCAATGGGCCCTATACGCTTCGCCCAGATCGCCCTCGACTATTGGTTGCAGAACAAGATCGCAGGAAACCTCATCTTCGTCTCTTCGATGACCGGGTATCTCCCTACAGTCGGCACGCCCCTCTACAACGCGACCAAGGGCGCCCTGAATGCTTTCATCATGAGCCTTGCGCAGATGAGGGCCCGGCTCGGCATCCGCGTCGCGTCCGCATGCCCCGCCGCAACGTTCACCCCCGCGATGGTCAAGGACTACTGCGCCGGCAAGATCCGCGAGGGTGACATGAACATGACGCCGGCGGAGTGTGCCGAGTTCATGATGCGCGTCGTCACCGCCGCCGAGTACGGCGACGGCAACGTCGTCGAGGCCATGCAGTTCGGGACCAAGGAGAAGTCGGACGTGAGGGTGCGCGTAGTTCCGTTTTTGAGCCTGATGCCCGACATCGACCTTAACGGTGACTTTAGCGGCAAGAATATCTTGGTGGAAGAGGAGAAGCTGTGGGAGCAGCTGAAGACCAAGGGGATGAGACCCTGATTGGGAGGCATCATCGTGGCCCTAGCGTTGCCTGCATTGAATCCCTCGCCTGCCGGAACATCCAAATCGAGTAATTTGTTGGACTGACCGGGCACTAGACAAAAGTGAAGCAACATTATGGGAGGAGCGTAGCATCAGACGTAAAAGGCCAAATCATCAAGTCGGTGTATTTTATTCAACTCCGCGGAAGAAGCTAGTCTCCCGCGTCACATATTAAATCCAAGCTTCTTTACTCAAGATTCTACCCCTCTGTTATAATTAAGCACCCTTCGAGGTATCATTCTTCATCTCGGAGCTACTCCCAATGCGGAGACGACACAACCGTGAAAGCCGCGGCCTCATACACGTCCCAGTGATCCGCCTTCGCCGGATCGCCAAGGGGGTTCAGAGCGGCAAATCTCATCCTGAACAAGACGGTCAGCTTTCGAAAGACAGCAGCATCCGAAGTTGCAGCAACTTACGTGTAGTTCCCAGGCTTGATGTCAGTGCCGTCGCCCAGGCCGCCAAGCCACCAGACGTGGTGCCGCGGCGTCTCGATGGACGTCCGGAAGATATTGACCAGCGGGAACGACGCAGTCCACTTTCTGTCGTTGTTGGCCGGGTCAAAGTTGGGCTGGCTGGCGGAGCCGCGGTAGGCAGCGACAGTTCCTGTAGGTGAGGGAGAGGCGGTAAGTGATTGAATCAGGGGCTCGTAGTTGAGACTTAGGGAGAGATTGCATACCGACGTAACCATTCTCGCCAACGACCGGCGGGTACGAAGTCCACCTGCTCTCGTCCCATCCAACTTCGAAGATCTTCTCGGCGGTTAGCAACTTGGCTCAAAGTCCTTGAGTAAGAGCTCCAGGGGAAGGGCTACTTACATCCCATCGAAGCGTCTTGGTTCCCCACTTCATCTCGTAGGCGATGCGAGGAAAGTCCTGAGCTCCGGTGGAAAGGTCGAAGGTGAAACTGGGCACAGCGTTAGCACGAGATCAGCAGAACAGAGCCGGGAAACAGGATATCGTCAACGTACGAGTTGGCCTGGTTTAGCTCCAGGGCGGTCGTGCCATCGGGGCCCTTGGTGCCTCTGGGGTATCCGACCTCAAAAGTCTCATGCAACTCTTGCTGGAGGTTTGCAGCGAGGCCTACGCAGTAATAGGTAATTAGTCACATGCCTTCGACTAGTTCAGGTTCCTTTGACTCTTGGGGACTAACCAAGGTACGGGACGGCGAGGTTTTCACCCTTGCTGCTCTTGATGGCGATGTTGCCGCTGTAGGTCGGAAGAAGCTTGGTGTTGAGCCCTTCGGGTGCCTTGAAAGTAAACCTAGATCGATGTTAGCAAAGTACTCCTTACAACTACATCTCGTACGACACTCACTCGGCGGTCTTGGTTTCCCCAGGGCCAACGCTGAAACCATCTTCAGGCAGCGCAACGCCTGGAACCATAGTCTGGGGTGCAAGCGGGTATCTAGCCAGCTTGGTCGGGTCGCCAGCGTCCAGGGTGTCGAACCCGCCGGCCGGTTCAACTGAGAAGGCGTATTGCACCGCCTCGGCTGCGTTGTTGGTAATCTCGACGGTGTGCTTCTCGATGAAGTTGGCCGTGTCGTTCAGCGCGAACCTCTCGAGCGAGAGCTGCGTCGTGTAGTCAAGGACCTTGGACGCGTTGACCAGCCCGGCGCTGACTTGCGCGACGGAAGCCGTGAAGCCGTCGATCACGTTGATGTTGTCGGACCACTGGATCGGCTCGCCACTGGAGATGATCCTCATCATGAGCTGCTCGGCAAACTTCGGTCCATGCGCCTTTCTGCCGCCGAACTTGCCGACGTAGAGCGCGGCAACGCCGGCGACATAGGGGGTCGCCATCGAGGTGCCGCTAAGAACGGCCCAGCTGGGCGGGACGAGGTACGTGCTGAAGACGTCTCCTCCGGGGCCGGCGATGTCGGGTTTCAGGGAGAGGTCGTTCAGCGCGCCGATGCTGGTGTAGTCGTTGGCGAGGTTGCCGTACGGGTTGACGATTCCAACCGTCTTGCTCGGGTCGAGTGAGAAATCGCCGGTGACCTTTCCGCCGTTCTTGACGAAGGCAAGGATCTCGTGGCCGGCGTCGCCGGAGATGCTGCCGATGGTCGCGGAGTCGTAGCCGAAGGGAACGCCCAGCACGGAGTCGTCGTTGTAGGTCAGCACATACTCGGCACCGGACGCCTTTGCGTTGCGCTGCTTGACGTAGTTCTCACAGCCGCCGGCGCGGAGGAGGATGATCTTGCCCTGGAACGACGGGGTGCCGGACGCGAACGCCTGGCATCCCCGGGCGTTGTCTGCGTTAGGGTCCAGGGTGAAGGGGGCGATCTCGAGGTTGATGTTGTCGGGGAAGGCCTCGTCCGCCATGTAGCCGATGGTGATGGTGTTCGAGGCCCCTGAAGCGTCCGTGAAGGTTGCATTAAAGGGCTTTCCGGCGAGGACTGAAGTCTCGGTGGACGAGACCGCAATGACGCCCTTGGCCGAAGAACCAGAGCTGCCATGGTAGGCGCCTTCCCAGCCAGAGTTGCCGGCAGCGATGGTGATGACAATTCCGGTCGCTGCGATGCGGTCACAAACTCTCTGCCAGGCGCTGTCGGGCCATCCGTCGGCGCCACCGATGCTTGAAGTAATGACGTCGACCTTGTTTGTAAGTCAGAAGGAGAACTCTCTCAAGATTACGAACAGGATTCCCTTACATCCGCGTCATAAGCGGCAAGGAAAGCTTCGATCAACGTTTCGTCGTCGGTGTAGTCCTGAATAACATCGATGTTAGCCTCCATGCACGAGCGAGCAGGTTCCTTGATGGGATCACCCTACCCTCAGTCCCATCACCTTGTAACCGTAGATCTTTGCTTTGGGTGCAACTCCCTTGAATCTGGATGTCATGTCAGTCAACACGTTCCCCTTCGGGTCGTGAGGCCATCTCACTCGTCTGTCTCGCCAGCAACAATACCAGTGACGTGTGTTCCGTGGCCTTGTCAGTCCTCGATGTCGTCGTCCGGGTTCTTCGGTTCTTCGGGCCAGTCTGAAGGACATACAGTTAGTCGCCATATTCAAGGGCCAGGGCTCTGATAAACTTACAGCCATCTCCAATAAGATCGCGTCCTCCCTCGACCTTGAAACCCGGACCGAAACCACCACCAAGCTAGATGGACTGCGTCAGATCCAAATCTCAGAAGCGTTTAGGAGAGGGGCTACCCACAGCTGGGTGGGCATAGTAAATGCCAGTGTCGACGACGGCCACCTTGGCACCCTCGCCAAGGATGCCGGCCTCGTGGAGCCTGTACACGCCAGTCGACTTATGGATGTCGCGGAGCGGGACAGCAGCGGCGTCTCTCTTGTCGAGGGACTTTGGCGAAGAAGGGTCGAGCTTGATCATGCGAGAAGGCCATACTGAATCC
The DNA here is from genome assembly GCA_030770045.1 of Colletotrichum brevisporum. Classification (NCBI taxonomy): domain Eukaryota; kingdom Fungi; phylum Ascomycota; class Sordariomycetes; order Glomerellales; family Glomerellaceae; genus Colletotrichum; species Colletotrichum brevisporum. Next base: position 6,498,323 of record JAUGSI010000001.1, on the reverse strand, counting down.
ACGTCCGGGATGCCCGAAAGGGAGTCGAATGTCTCCGTGTCGGACTCGATGCTGGCGCCCTTGAAGACGGGGCTGTTGAACTCCTTGGTGATTACCGTGCCGGGCCAGGCCTTGAGGGCGGCCGTCACAGTTTGAACATCGGCGGCCTAAGGGAGGTCAGCGGACGGCACGGGGGCTTCGACGCGTAGCTCGGTCGTGAGGAATGTCGAAGCGCGCATGTTGAGCTTCGATCGGCCGTGAAGAGATGCAGCCGTGCGGAACTGAGATCGTCCCGGTCACGATCGGCTTCAGCTCTTATATCTGCGTGCCGGGAGAGATAGGCGTGTGAGCCAGACCCCTCATTTTATGATCGATAATCGATAATCCAGGGTTCCATCGGGGGTCTGATTCGGAATCCCGTCCGGTCTGGGCTTCCGAATTCTGCAGGTTCACGATGCTTGGTAGCTCGGTTGCCAGCCGCCTTTTGGTCGCTGATGTGACATAGGAGTACACTGATTATGGGGCCAGCTTCTGTTGCGAGGTTATTTCTGCCCAAATCGTACAGAAATCCAGGGGTTGATGGTTTGCCAAGAAGGCTTCTCGGTTGAAAAAAGCCTTATCGCCGTCGAGATCCGAGTTTGTCGCTAGCATCGGATGCCCGGATAGCCCCTGGTGCTTTATTCCCACATCGAGCCGTGCCTGATTGCCAAGATAAAACATCATCTCCCATGCGTCCTTCTGTGATTTCTACTTGGTAAAGAACACAAGTTCTTCCCACCATTGGGACAGAAGGAAACGCTCAACGGAGGCGCCGGCTCATATTGGTATGCTTGGCAGAGCGAAGATCACATCATTCCACAAGGCGGCTGTGCTTTTCTGCATGACATCGTGACGTTGTCTTCTGGTTTGGGTCTTTTTGGTATGAAGTCTCGAGGCAAGACCTACCATAACGGGCTAACAGCTCCGCACCAGATACAACAACTTTATTCTCGCCCCAGTTCTATGTGGGTTCCTGACGCGGGATTGCGAGCGCAATCTCCGCGTGATCCTCCACCGGGGAGTTCGACTGATTGATTAGATCTTACTGACCAATTAGCGGATTCCATGTCTCATTGAGTGGCCCCGAGCCCCTGGTCCGTCGACTAATTCTCATGCGAAGACGGAGGTGTATTCGGTGCCAAGCTCTCTTTCACAAAAGCTGACTCACGGGCTATGGGAAGAGAACAAGCAGATGAAGAAAATCAGAGGCTCTATCCGTACATACTTCGATAAGACCCCTTACTTACTCGACAGTTATCTAACAGCCAGCTTCAACTAGAAGCACTGCAAGTTGTGTTTCTTGGTTTGGTTCCTCCCTTGCAACACAAGATGCACGAATTCCCGAGACAGTCTGGCAGACAATGAGATAAAAGACTATCAAATTCATATCCTAGTTAGTGGATCTGTGTCCTTGTTCCTGCGTCTTGAATCCTTATTCCTTTTGCCCTAGTTGCAGCTCTTGGCTTGTGGAACAGCAACTGTCAAATTAACTCTTTCTCAAACACATTCCACATTCCATCTCATACATTTTTTTCTTAGCTCAGCTGCATACGTAGCTGAACAGCAACAGAACGCGCCCGTCGTCAACCACAGAGATGACTGTAGGGCCATATAGAAAATCGTCAAGAAGCCCTGTCTTCGACTGATCCTCGGCCGAAATGTTATCCTGTTTTTCGCACTTTATCAAAGACAGTGGTTGAGTACGGCAACAGTCATTGGATCAGATCAAAAGTGCATTCGTTCCTGGCTTCTTCGGCATCTAGAAAGAACGAAGAACGCGTGGAAAATCGGCAAAGTTTCGAGTTTCACCCACAAACAAGGAGACCCTTATGCGGGCTTCCACCCGCGCACTATTTTCATTCATGCTTTCAAAAGATGTTTCCGGTCTGGGGCACCCGAAACTTGGGACTGAACTTTGTTTTATGCACCTCATACACCTGTTTTGAATCTGCAGGTTCAGATGAACTGATCAGTCGGAAACACACTTGCAGAGGGCACAGTGATTTGCTGTTCTCTGTCTTGGCCGGCGGAAGGTCTGAAGGTAAACTTCTTGATTCCTGAAGAAACGCTGAATTTTACAGGCCTCTATGCTCTGTGCCCCAGTTGAGGTCTCTCGAAGGCTATCAAGTGATCTTTACTTCCTCCGGGTCTCAACGCCTGCTGGCACGTGGTTCCTCTTTTGAGGGATTCTTTCAGGCTGATTCCTGCAATAGCGGTTATCTCTCAATGGTTGAAGGGCTTTGAACGTGTCGAACGGCGATGGTGTTCTTCTGTCATCGCCCTCAGCCCCGTAGAAACCCGAGTGATGCAGTGAGAAAGCGCAATGCAATCTCTCAGTCCACCAAACACGACACAATTCTTCTCCACCAAATCGCGAAGAAGAAACACGACCCTTGGGGCTCACATGTTCATCCGTAATGGGCGCATTGCAAGAAGGAAATGACAGAGATGACGTCTGGAGCGGGGTTTTGAGGTGAGGTTGCAGTGGAAACGTATCAGTCCTCACACGACCACGGAGGCTCCAGCAATATTGTGAAAGGTTGCCGAAGGTCATGCCACCTCGGTCAATTCGTATCTGATGGAGGATGCGGAATTATCTTCGTGACTCAACACAGAAGCCGGACATTACGCAGACAACTGCTCACCACAGGTCACGGTGCAGTCTGATAGTCAGCCAGAGCAACTTATGATAATTGGATCGCTTGGGGAAACAGCCAGGTCAGCTGGATGAGCGCATCAAAGGCCCCGAACGTCTGCATTACATGCCGTAAGAAAGGGAAATAAGACGTCCGTCAGTCTACGGCAGCCATTGCCCCGCATGCACGGCCGGGGGATTAAAACAAGGTTCAGCCCCTCCCGCGGCGAGGAGACACGAAGAAGCCAGTCGGACAGTCTCGGTGCGACTGCCGCTCCCCCGCATTGCGAGTAGGGAGGAGGGACAAGAATGTTGGCCGGCGTCTTTGACATTACAGAGAGGGCAGTGGCGGGGAAAGGAGGCATTTTACTGTCTATGTTTCTCGTTTCCTTCTACGCGGCGGCGAGAGCCTTCATTTGACGATGGCATGGACTAATTAGACAGTTCTAGCCTTTCCCTCGCCGGACAAAGGGCCTGTCGATCACTTCTTCGTCCCATCAGAATCTCGAGCATAATATAAGATATTCCTGTCCGTTGCTGCCACCAAGTAACTTGGGACGAGGAGACCCTTTGGGTTCAGGCAGAGGGAAAGGGAACGCCCGGCCAAAAGCCAGTAAACATGCTTTTCGACTCTGGACGGACAACGTTTCCCGTCTCTCATTCCCCCTTTTATTCGAGACGACATACTTATCGCTGGTCCCCTCTCCAGAACAGATCGGCCTTGCGCGGGTCAGGTGGCCTCTGTCTATGGCTCCCCTTCTCCCTCATACCACCTCAACCACTACTGACCGCATCATGCAGCTCAGTCGTGCACCCATCGAACGACTCCACGTGCTGCCCAGTTGCGTCGGCTCACATCGCACACCATGGCACGGTGCTTATTTTGATGTCTATCACTCACGATCCAGCTGATCCTGCGTCGCCGCTGGATTCCCATAAATGGCTGACGTTGCTTCGAACAGCCCCACCACCACTCTGGGTTTGCCCCGTCCATATCAGCAGTAAGCAAGCCAGATATGAAACTGACGTTACGTTAATAAACTCCTCAGAAATGTGGAAACCGCAGTCACTATGATCCAGTACACCGTATTGCGCTGGGTATTACGCTGCCCCAGTCAGACGCTCTTCGCAAACAGAACGGGGGTGGAGGGAAGGACCAGAAAGCTTGCGTTGCTTTCGCAGTCAGCAACCAGTCCTCTTGACTCAATGCCGAGATGTCCGGGGAGTGGTACTGTGGAGAATCTGATGTGCCATGCCATGCGGAGGCTATGCGCGCATCACTTTACTGGAGCTCAAACCAAAAATATAAGTCAGTTAAACGTCAACGCTCATCCCAACCTGAATTCGGAGAAAGTTTAAAGTAATAAGATTCCCTCGGGCAGTCTGTATAACAGAACCATCCCCCCCTTTGGGCTTGACGCGACCCCTCTTGTTCGTTTGCTGCAACTTTCTCTCGTTTTCTCCCTATCTCATCCCTCCCTTGCTTTCTAGCCTACGCTCTCGGTGTCTCTCTCGTGCAAGTCGACCCTCCTTGGGGCTCCAGTTTTCTGCCACTTGCCTGAACCTGCAACCAGTCGTCACTCTGGAGTGCTCTTTTCATCGACGATCTTTTCTGCTGACGTTGGCCGTATATTTTCCTCCTTGCAATACCAGTACGCAAGTGACACGCCGACGACTACGCTCCCGCCTCAAGCAACAGGGGGCGGGAACCCCGAAGCCTACAAGCTCCAGAAGCCGCCTCTCGACACAGACTGGACGGCCAAGGTCGGGACGCGGCCATGGCCGGAGCACCCGCGCCCGCAGCTCGTCCGGCAGAAGTGGCTCAATTTGAACGGCCTGTGGACCTACCAAGCCGCTGGCGGGGGCGACGACGTCAACCACCCGCCGGCCAGCAACTCGCTCGACCGCGAGGTACTGATCCCGTCTTGCATCGAGAGCGGATTATCGGGGATCCAGGAGCTCAGCATCACGCACATGGTTCCTTGACGTTCAGGTCCCCGTGACTGGGCGAACCGGTGTTGCCGCCAGCAGGCCGAAATCGACTGCAGAATACCGTCTTCATCAACGGCAAGAAGGCCGGCTTCCACCGCCGGAGATCGCGCCAGCTCTTCCAGCTGTTGCGATAAGGCCACGTCGTCGTACAGACAATACCTTGCCAGATCAAAGGTCAACGGAGGTGATGGTGACGATGACTTCGCCATGACGCGTCAGGCTGGTCATCACGGCCCGACCGACATGGACGGCTTCGTCATCAAATCAGCAAACAGACCAGATCCCATACCACATCGCTACCGGGCCTGCTCGGCATCAGCGAACCGCTGCTGGTTGGAAAGCATCACGCAATCCACGTAAACAGTTGGACGTCGCCGCCGACCATAGGGGAAACGGTTCGTTGCATTCCCCTGCGAAATAATTTCCTCGTCTGCCAGTCGTTAAGTGGTGCAACAATCCACGGCTCCGACATAAATCGCCTTTGAAGTCGAAGTCCGGTTCTGGATAACGACGCTTCCAGGCCAGTTAAGCGAGATAAAGGCTCGGGCAGCGTTCCGGCTGCAAATCGCGTCGCCTAAGCCGTGGTCGCCCTCGTCGCCGAATGTACAACCTGGCCGTCGGGTGGTGGCGAACACAGATGTCCATTGCAGGCTTCCGCGTCAGCCAGCATCGTGGGGCGGCATCATCCGCGCCAGCAGCAGTTCATCTTCATGTTCGGGACCCTCGACCAGGGTTACTGGCCTGACGGGCTGCCGCATCCGCCCTCATGCAGTACCCATGGTGTGTAGTCGAAGGTCCTGAAGAACGCGGATGAACGCGGTTCATAACCCATAAGTTAATGAGTCCTTGTCGGTGATGAATCTACAGGCTGGCCTCTGCCCCGGTCAAATCGGGCCGGGTCTATTACAACCCTGCGACCAGTCAGCCCTCTGCTGGTGTCCAGGACCATGCCAAACAGCTGCAACTCACCCTCTTCCCAGTACGAACTGGCAAGCCAGACCAGCCAGCAGATCATGATCCAGGCCTGCAAAACTCTGCCAGCATCAATGACCTGGGTGAGTAATACGATCAAGCAGCAGGCGATTTTCAACTGACAGGATCGTGTACCAGACCATCTATAACGAAGGCCAGGCCAGCCAGACGCTCCATGCCTGAGGAGAAGCTAGTCCGGTCGTCCTAAACATCGACACCACGGACTCATCTGCCCGCCAGCAGCGGATGGGTGACCACCTGGTGACTTTTCGGACCTTCCGCCTGCACCAGACCCTCCAGTGCAGCACTCCGTTTACTCTGCGCGTCATCCATACGACTGGGGCGCGTCCGGGTTCCAGGGCGAGTTCGGCGGCATCGGACACAACGTGTCGATTGAGCAGTGAGTTGCCATCCTCCCGAGTGTTTAAAGAAGTACGAACAGCACTTACAAGCCGCCCCCAGCCTTTGGAACGTTCAGCAAGCAATCGACACCATCAACCAGACGTACGAGATCGACGAGAGCCTCGAGGCGTACAACTACCGCGCGCGGGTGCTCTTCCGCGAGTTCCGCGAGCAGGTCGAGATGTTCGCCTGCAGCGGCGGCGTCTGGACGCAGACGAGCGACGTCGAGGGCGAGGTCAACGGCCTCGTCACCTACGACCGTCGCATCCTCCGGCCCGACATTGCGCAGTGGCAGGTGGACATCCAGGGTCTCTTCGACGCCGCAACTGCTTCTGGAGTGGGCCGGTCAACGGCACAACATTGAACTGCTGTGTTATTTCGTCTTCTCTTTCCTCTTATTCTTCTTTTCGGATGGAACAGGTATTGCTGGCAAGAGCGTAATGAACAGTCCGATCGCGGACGACAGTCAGGTTAGATTCGTACTGTCTTGACTGCGTAATGAGATACGAAACGAACCAGCTACCGTCTTGTTCCGGTGTTCCTGTTGAAAGAATTGCAATTCGGTCCGTCGTTTCCCATGTGCTTCTCGATGAGCAGGGACTTGGTAAGTGGTAGTCATGGAGCATTGCAGGAGACTTGTGCAAAAGCAGCCCAACTCTGCTTCCGACCTGGGATGAAGTTATTCGAGTAGAATGTCAATCTGGGTGAGGTACAGAACCCCGTCAACAGATCAAGAAGTCTAGTGCCCAGTCCGTATGCGTGGTTTTAGAGCTTCACCTCACATAGAATCGAATCCGTTGTTTATCAGTGCATTCTGGGCGATATCAAGAGTTCTAAGAGAGGGCGGGAACTCCTTTAGTTTGTCTGATTATTTCTCACTAACAAAGCTTTTCAAGAACAAAGAAACCCAAGAATCAAGTCACTCCCAGACTCGAGGAATACGCGGAACAACTTGAATTGGACAAGCTTTGTCTCGGTCGAGTTATTACGGTACAGGTCCGCGCACAAAAGTTGCACAGGCGGGTAAGCCCATGGCTTCGACAGGAATACCCGCAGACGCAATTTACCTGAACTTCAAACATTGAAGCTACCCTCTGTCCTGATCAAAGAACCAGGGTCCACTTGGCAATCTGGTTACGAGAACGAACGAAGACATCATGGATCATCTGGGGACTCAATGTCGTCAGAGCTCTATGAGCGAATCGGAAATAGATCCGATCTCTGAGCTGTGTGAACCTGTTACCTCCAACCCTTCCTGGTAATCCAATGCGGTTGAGAGAAGCAGTTGAAGCGCTGTACAAGTCTTCCGAGCGGTGACGTCAACGCGGGGCGATCCACCAGCTCCGACTTTCCCAAAAGACTCGAAAGAGGTGAAAACAAAGGGCAGTGCGTTGCGGAAACCAACTTTAACCCCGCAGATTCAAGGTCTAGACTCGCAAGTCGATTCTCGCATGGAACAACCCATGGGACTTTGAATGTTTGTTTATCGGGATATCGGCCGGTAAAATAACCCCATTCTATCAACCTTCGCGTGCTTCGACCATCGGGATCAACGGCAGTTTGGGCACCAGAGTTTGTGGTCACGGTATGCGCCTACTGAGGGTTGAAGTTCTTCAACAGCACATGAATGTGACAAACTCAACCGCGAGGTTAAAGCTCGAGGCACAAACGGAAAATCTAGAGAACGGAAAAAATTAACGCGCGAGGAACTTGTATTCGCTCGAAATGCAGATCTTGCCGAAAGCCTCATGCCGCAAGCCTTTCTAGATGGCAGTGAAACGTTACCGGAGATGCAAAGCGAGGCGGAGGTGACCGAGGTGCGATGTGTCATTCCCGTCTTGACGCACACAAGAACGTACACTCGCGTGGCACCAGAGACATATACAGCGCCTGAATCACGGAAAAGCCGATGCCACAAGACATTCATCTGACAGGCAGCCAATTAAATGATTGCGTATCACTGTGGCGAGACAAACGGAACGGAGGGTCAGATTCATTTCTGTGCTAGGCTTTCGAAAAGTTCCAGAGATCCATTCTGGGGCTCTCTCAATGTTTACGTCTCAAGTCACTCATCTTAAGCGGTGATTGCTGTATTTGACAATAAACAAGATGCGCGCCCGTGTTGCTGATCGGTCCCAGTCGAGCTTGTTTTCGGTGGCAAATCAGGACAGGAACATGGAACCCTGGGTCCGAACATGAGATAGAGTGGTCAGGGTTCAAGACATGCCGCGTACATAGACATGGAATGGTTTTTAGTTTTGTTTCTCGGAGCCCGTCTCCTTCGCGAATTTCTCTCTCAATTCCAGCGCCATGTTTCTCTTATCTACACCGCGCAGTGTTTTGTTGGCGTATGATACATCTCCGTGGCGGAAGCCTTTTTCTCACGCGCCTTGAAGTCAAGAATGCCAGCTTGTTAGCCGCAATTTTCCTCCCACGAACGGCGACCATGAACCTCGACCTCTCGTCCGTCCGAACCTCTCTGTCGTCCCTTTTCAAAGGGTTTGCTCACATAGATGAAAGATCACGCAATTGCGATCGCACCAAGGATACTGACTCGGCCTCCCACAATCCGACCAGCTCTACGAAAAGGCGTGATTGACCGGTAATTCCGCAGGACCGCCAGGCACAAACTTAAAATAACAGCCGCAACCACCCTTCAGGACGATGGATACAACCTTAACAAGGCGGGGGTGAATACTATCCAGCCCTACCTTCTACTCTGGGCCAGCCCTCAGTCCTCCCGTCGGCACGCTCGCCAGGATTGTTCGCTTTACTTGACGCCAATGCAGCGGGCCGTTGTCCCCACCGGCGGGCGCGCCGTGGCTAGGTGAAGGCAGATCTTCGTCTCATTAGGCTTCTTTCAGATGCCTCGCGGATCACACCATTCGGCCGTTAAGCCACGCGCCGCCGGAATGTTAGAAGAGACGACAACACCACCAGAGGCTTATAAAGGGCTTCGTGCCCCCGCCTCCATGAAGATCAATAGGTGTGTTCCGACTAACAGCCCTCAGCGCCACCCCACACGAGCCACTCGTTCACACACATCTACGAAATCCCGCTTGATACACTCGCTCAAACTATCCCGTAATGAAGCTGTCCTTCGCTTTCCTCGCCCTCACGGCGTTCTTCTCGCAGGGTCTGGTGTCCGCTCTGCCGATCGCCGCCAACGAGACACAGCTCTGGGATGCCGTCATCGTCGGCGGCGGTCCGGCCGGCCTCAGCGCGTTGAGTGCTCTCGGCCGTGTGCGCCGGAACGTCCTCCTCATCGACTCGGGCGAGTACCGCAACCAGCCGACGAGACACATGCACGACGTGATCGGTTTCGATGGTGAGTAACATCTGTAGCGACAGGAAGAACAACAGGCGGCTAACTCTTCCCAAGGCGTCACCCCGGCCTGGTACCGCTATGCCGCTCGCAAGCAGATCGAGGTCTATAAGACCGCTTCTGCCATCAACGGTACGGTGACCAAGATCGACGGCAACGACGAGACGAACTTTGCCGTCTCGTTCGAGTGCGAGAAGGAGACCAAGACCGTCAGGGCCCGCAAGATCGTCCTGGCCACTGGCCTGCAAGACATCATCCCCTCCACCCCGGGATTGCAAGAGATCTGGGGCAAGGGCTTGTACTGGTACGTAGAAACCCTGTTGTCGTTCCTCAGAGACTCGCGACTAACAGCCTCCAGGTGCCCGTGGTGCGACGGGCACGAGCACGCCGACCAGCCCCTCGGTCTCCTCGCCGACCTCAAAGACATCCCCTCCCTGGTCCGCGAGATCCTCACAGTGAACAAAGACATCGTCGCCCTCGTCAACGGCACCGACACCGAGGAGGCCCGCGTCGCGACCGAGGCCAAGAGCCCCAAGTACGCCGACTTCTTCGCCCTGCACAACGTCACCGTCGACAACCGCACCATCGCAGGCGTGACCCGCCTCAAGGACGGCGGCGAGCACCCGGCCGACCCGTCCCTCGCGAGCGCCCCGGAGCACGACCTCTTCCGCGTCGACTTCACCGACGGCGGCTCCCTCGAGCGCGCCGCCTTCCTCGCCGACTTCGCGGACAAGCAGCGCAGCTCCATCGGCGCCGACGCCGGCGTCCAGCTCTACGGCGGCCGGCTGGCGGCCGACCCGGCCAAGGGCTTCCTGACCAACGTCGGCGGCATCTACGCCATCGGCGACGCCAACGCGGACAACAGCACCAACGTGCCGCACGCGCTCTACACGGGCAAGAGGACCGCCGTCTTCCTGCACGTCCGCCTCGCCAAGGAGGACCAGGCCAGGCAGACGGGCGTCGACCTGACGTCGCTGCTGCGCAGAGACCTGGAGCTGGACATCGAGCAGCGGGACGCTTGGGAGGTCGCCAACGGCCAGCCTGGGGAGATCCTGTATGCTGGCGAGTACGACCAGTAAAGGTTTTCTGTCATCGTTTTGCTCTTTTTGTGTTTGTAAATTGCTTAGCGGGGCGTTCACCTTGGGATGGCGTCTTGGAAGAGGAAAATGTCAGATAAGATTTCCTTCAATTATTGAAAGTTTAATCCGCCTCGTCCTCGATTTCCAAGTTGCCAACTTTGAACTTTTGCCCCTTCCTGTCCGCATAATCCGTGTGGTGGTGGTAATTCTTCACCCGCTCCCTCACGTACTGCAGTCCCGTCACCGGCTCGGCATTCTCAGCGTCTTCCGAGACGAGGCCGAGCCTCTTCAGCAGCGGCGAAGGCGCCGGCTTGATGTCGACGTCGTCGCCCGGCCTGACGAAGTAGAAGAGGCCCTGGCGGAACAGGTGGGCCTGGTCCTCAGGCGGGCGCACCACGCGGTGCGTCGTCGACTTGAGGTACCCCGCAGACCAGAAGTCGAGGGTGTCGCCGACGTTGCAGACGATGCCGCCGTCGACGGGCGGCACATAGCGCCACTCCCCCGACGACGTCTTGATCTGCAGGCCCGCGACGTCCTGGCTCCAGAGGAGGGTGAGGGAGCCGAAGTCGGTATGAGCGCGGGACCATGTGTTGGACACTTTCAGGTCGTCGGCGAGGGGTCGCGGATGGTAGCCCATGTAGCGGAGGTGGTCCTCGCTCGGGGACTCGTAGGCGTGACGGGACGAGAAGAAGTCCTCTGGAAGTTCGAGGATGATGGAGAAAAGCGTGAAGACCTTGCTGGCGATCTCAAGGGAACGCTGGTTGGACTGAGTATGGCGCATGGGATACATGATATGAGCGGAGGCTTACCCTGGAAAAGTCCTCAATCTCGTGCCTGAAGGGCTCAAAGAAAGGGTGGAATGGCTCGTTGGCGTACTTCGGGATGAACTTGGCAATGTTCACAGACTCGACAATATCGAGCACCTCGGTCCCCTGTACTTTTTTCTCATGGGCCTGAAAGCAACCGGCCATGATCAGCAGAATTCCTCGAAATAGCAAGTTGCATCTGGGCATACCGATCTGTAACCGAAATAGTTACCCTTAGAGAAGTCACAAGTGTTGCCCGGCCTGGCCTTGTCCTCGATGGGGAGGTTAAAGAACCCCTGCCCGATGTCATACTGGCGCTGCACCTCCTCGGGCGTGAAGCCGGTATTGGTGAGACTGAAGAAGCCAGTCTCATGAACCTGGAACTGGTCAGAACCGCCGTCTCATTTTCTCGCAACACGCAACGTACAGCCTGGCGGAGCTCTTCAGCGAGCTGCTGCTTTCCGCCTGGTTGATCAAACTTTCCAATATCGATAACTTTGATGTCCGCCCACGGCAGGTCGTGTGTTGTCTTGGCCGGTCGCTGCCACCTGGGCAACGGCGCGGGCTCGGGGGACAAGGCGGACGGCATGTTGGCGTATCATGGACGTGAACGTGGCTTGGAGGCTCTACTCTAGGTCGTTCGAGGGGCGTCGATTTGCATGCTATGTATACGGACGCCCACGAACCCAATTTCCGCTGATAAAATACCCCTCCATCTGATGTCATGCGATTCCCCGCGCAACCTCCCATCCCATCCCGTCGCGTCGGAGCGCGATCGCCGGTTCGCGAGCACGCCATAATCCCAAGCGATTGCGAGCCTATTCTTGGGTGGTGGTCGGTTGAGCGCGCATTAGGTATACAACGCCGCCTTCGGACTATTCCCGAGCAGACTTATGATGGTCTGCAACAACTCGGCTTTGGATTGACGTAATTGGCTCCGAAGCTCTGCTCTCAATAAAACTCCTGGCAAGTTCAGACGAGTCTACCAATGGAATAGGACGGCTTTGTTACTTGAAAGTTAGTACGAACTTGAACTCATGTCAAACTCCCTTCGAAGACTTAGAAGTTGAGAAGCGGAGACGGAGCCCACAGCTTGGAATGGACTCCGCCAAAGCCACCCATTATAACCAGCTTACGAACTACTCCCCACAACACCCTGACTCATCACGAGTGAGAGCATCCGCATCTGTAGTGTAGGGGTCATCATCCCAGCCTTCCATTAAACGAAACAGCTGGGGACCCGGGTTCGAGTCCCGGCGGATGCAAAAAACGCGGATATTTTTTGCTTTTTGCAGTCATTTTAACTGTTCACGATGTATCTTGCTTGCCTGTTCTCTTTCTGGCTCGGACGGACTTGTTAGTTTCTTTTGTACAGGAGCCGTGCCAACTGTAATACTTTACTGTACGATGCACTGTCTGCCAGAAGCCCAAGCTCCCTGGATGACCGACAGCATGGTCTTTACTGATGCCTCAACCGAAGACGAGCAACTTCGCCAATAGAAGCCCTGCGAATGGCAAGAAGGATTCAAGTGTTGCATGAGAATGTCGTTGCGCAAACTGCCCCGCTGTAAGGCGTGCTCTTCGCGATGTGGTACTGGACTCAAAGCTGCGAGATCGGCACCCAGTGATCTCGGCATGAGCAGGGGGCGACGATGTACTGAACGAGGATGATTGAAAAGAACGAAACGGGAAACCCGAATCATTTTTACGAAGCTGAATGTCTCCGAACAGCGCCTCGATTCGCGCGCAGCCGACACAACTTTGACGACCATCCCTACAGACACACGAGTTGCCAAGATGGGTCGACCAACGGACTCAGCAAGTAGTACGCCTCCGCCAGAAGGCGAGAAGCCGCTTCTCAACGCCGCGCATCGCAAGGTCGACAAGAGGCTGCTTCTGTGGTACTCGTTCGTCTACCTGATCATGCGTATCCACGTCAGCAACATCAGCAACGCGGCCATCATCAACCTCGAGCAAGGCACGGGCATCAGGAAGCAGCTGGGCAACCTGTCGAGCTCCCAGTGGGCGTGGGCGCTGAGCATATTCTACTATCCGTACATGTTCTTCGAGCCCCTCGCCACGCTCGCGCTGAAGAGGTTCTCCCCCTCGGTCTGGATGAGCCGCATCATGATAACATGGGTTCGTCCGCTTGAAGTCTTTGATGCGTTTGGAGACGTGCGATGCTGACAGGGTTTTCAAGGGCATCATTTCGATGTGCCAAGGCGCGACGCAGAACTACGCCGGCATCCTCGCCTGCCGTTTCTTCCTGGGCCTTGCGGAGGCGGGCTTTTACCCCGGCGTCCTGTATCACCTGAGCTTTTGGTATCCCACGAGCAAGCTTCCGCTCAGAATCGCAAGTATCCAACCAGACACTTGGTGCGCAAAAGCTGACTCGAGGTAGGGGTTCTTCTACGCGTGCGGGATGTTTTCGGGGACCATCAGCGGCCTTCTCGGTGCGTCTCAAGTGTTCAAGTTGAGTTGCGAGGGTATCGCTGACGGATGCCAGCTTATGCCATCTCTTTCATGAACGGCGTCGGCGACCTTGCCGGCTGGAGATGGGTGGGTTATCTTGAAGGTTGCACTGCGTCTTGCTCCGCTGACACGTGCAGCTCTTCATCCTCGAGGGAATCCCAGCCATTCTGTGCGGCGTGTACACGTTCTTCTTCCTTCCCAACTGTAAGCAATTCGACATCGACCCGAGCTTTCAAATCGTGATATTGAAGCCTCAGATCCTGAAACGGTCGAGTTCCTCACCGACGCTGAACGAGAAGTGGTCTTGGCAGACCTCCCAGACGCAGCGCCAACGATGAAAGCCAAGACTATCAACTTCGAGCAAGTCAAGGAGGTCTTCCGCAACCCCACGTTCGTCCCATTCCTCATGGTCTGGATCACTCACGGCATCGGCGGATGGGGCATCTCATTCGTCCTCCCGACAGTCATCTACGAGCTCGGCATCTCGAATACGGCGATATCGCAGGTGATGACCATGGTAATGCCGATCCTTCACGAGACGCGACTCGATGCATAGCTGATGTCGAGATAGCCACCCTTCACCCTGGTCTTCGTCATCCTGTTGTCGCTCGCTTTCCTTGTTCACACTCAAAGGCTGAGTCCCTGGGTTGCTGGCCTCGGTTTGGAAACGACGCAGATTGTGTGTTATGTCCTGCTGATTACCGTTGAACATCCAATCGCCAAGTACATCTTCGTCATGATTGCGACGGCGGCATCGCAGAGCTTCTTCGCCATCATCTGGCCAGGCAAGTCCTTCATCGATCGTGTTCTGGGTTGTACACTGATACCGGTATCCTCCAGAGCGCATCCGAGCAGCAAAGGGGACAACCACCGCGGGGCTCGCGATCGGCATCACCAACGTGAGCTTGACGCGTCTTCTTGAATCCCTCTATCTAGGTTTTCTGACACCTGTACAGGCATCTTGTCAGCTCATGGGCATAGTGGTAGGTCCAAACCAACGAACAAGGTGACCAAGGGCTCGCGCTGACACAATATGCAAGGGGCCACAAATTTACCAGCCAAAGTTCGGACCAACCTATCGCGTCTCCTACTCCTGTTCCATCGGCCTTCTTTGTGGGACGCTTCTGGCTGTGTCAAGTGCGTGGTACTTTGTGAGGAGACAGGACAACCAGCCGGCTGCTTTGGCGACGAGCGTTCCTGGGTCAGACACGGACATCGGGGTTCAGGTGAATACTGAGCAGCGTGACGACAAAGTGTAGACGCCCAGTGCTCGCCTTCGTGCGAGAAGTCTTCCACGGCATCGTTCAACTAGAGAAGGGAAATCCGGGGAAGCTACAACAAGATTTGCATTATCTAAGGGGCTATCCAGAAGTCCAGACAGTAGACGGCTTTTGGAGATGAGGTGGAAGATCAGTTTACTAAGCCAAAGCATCTGTACCGGAGGCGCGTTGACCAGTTGCCGCCACCGGGACTATCTACCAAGACGCGTTTGCGGTTGTCAACGCTTGGTTTTCGAGATGCTTCCTCGGAATCTCCACCCAAGCCATCTACCGCCACGTGTGGAAGAGCGCCATTGCGAACGATGCCAGCAGTAGTGGCGCAGATTTGAACCCTCCAGCCAGCGCAGCACTGTCGGCAACAGACGAAGGCAGGGCCGAGATAGAGGGTGTGCCGCTTTCGGAGGCGTTGGAAATAGCAAATGGTTCGACTGTCTCGCTCGCGTTGTCGGATCTACGTCGAAAGCGGTTAGTCAATCCTTCGAACACCCCCCGCGAGGGTGCGGGGGAGTTGTGAGATGTCCTTCGTCTTACTTGAAATCGGCCACAATGTTATCAGTCGGGTACTGCCTAAATGTCACAAAGTCTCCAGTTTCCTGCCAAAGAATCACAGTCAGAGTCTTTCCATCACCTTCTTGCGCGCCGTAGGTAGTGAGACGAACCTTGGGGATGTACTCGGGGAAGCCGTCCTCGATCTGCATCAGGGTACCCCAGGAAACCTCTCCGTCAAGGTCGTAGGACTTGTTCGACCAGGAAGACCCGTTGATCGAGGTGTATATCAGAGGCGCATAGCCCTTTTCATCCTCCGAGCTTGCTGTCTGATTGGAATCAGACTTGGCCAGGAGCGTGGTGAACTGGTTGATGAAGCCGTGGCCGATGCTGGGTGTGACTGTGACCGCGTTGGTCAGGATCGATATGAGACGCAGGGCTGAGTAGGCCACCTGGACGTCCTCCCAGTCCTCAGTATCGGCTCCCGGATTCTCGTTGTACCTTTGGCAATCTCAGCGTCGAGGATCGAGATTAGAGAGGTGGTGAGTCTGCGCAACGTACGGCCAAGCCCCTACGTGGATGTTGGGCAACTGTGCTTCAATGTTGAAGGTCATGCTGGGCTGTTACAATCAGCTTGAATCAAATGGGTATGCATGCGGCAAAAAAGAATGACTTACTCGGAGGTGCTCCCAGCACTGAAGCATGCCGATCCGCCCAATCTCAGTATCGACCACCTGCAGTCCCCCGACACCACCGTCGGACCAGAGCCCGCGCTCCGTCCCAGAAGGTCTCAGCTTGCGACGATTAATCAACACCTTGCCGTCGGGCCCGAAGAGAGCCTGGGACATGTAGATGAACCTGCCGTCGCGCTCGCTGAAGCCGAAGGATACGAAGACCTCGTTCTCGCGGGCGGCGTCGCGCAAGGCCTGCCACTCTTCCGAGTCCACGACGAGGGATTGCTGGACGTATTCTTCCACGCGACTGAACATCCATTTCGCCTGCAACGACTTGGGATATCTGGACGATGGCGACATACATGTCAGTCACCAGGGGTTTGGTGTACGATGAAACGTGTGTGATGCTCACCCAGGAAACCAGAGTTCTGGAAAGGCCACCAAGTCAGCTCCTCTTTGGCGGGCTTCGCCGATCAACTTGATACCGTAGTGGACAGTGGCATTCAGGTTCAAGTAGCCATTCGTCCAGTCCTTGCTACCGACGGGCAGCGGCCAGCCTGCTGGAGCAGCAACCACAGCGGACAGCGTGATGTTGGACTTGTCGAACGAGCGGATCGTCATGTTGTCAATGAATCGGGATAACAGCCAAAGAAATCTGGCCTCGTTCTCTGCGGATAACTAGGCCTATATAGCTGATCCATTGCCATCGGTATCCGTCTGGCTGTAGAACCTCTTTCGCAACCCATGCTGTGCATCGTGCTCAGCTCCCACCAGTAATCGTTCCCGACGTGGTCGCAAAGCTGGTATCAACCTCCCTGACCGCAATCGTTTGTCGATCCGGCGTATGGTGACACCGAATCCAGCATGGGTAGGTTGAATCTTTTCCCCCTTCTGTTGTTATCTGGTAGCTTTTTTTCAATCTTTGATATCGTTAGGTACGATGTGATCTTTACGTAAAACATGTTGGGTGAGCTCGATGTCTCGACGACTCAAGCTCGCGGGATCTGAGCCCAAAGCGAAAGCGAGATGCAAACACCGGACCAATTTATTAAGACGCCAGCAGCGGCGACGTCGTATTAGTCGAGCAGCTCGGGAAATGCCCGACCCGGGAAGTACCCGGTGCCCCACTCCAGGAGGGTGGATCCCGGAGCTGAAGCACTCATTCAACTCGCGGGTGATAGCCGAAGCTATGAGAAGATGGTATCCGTATCTTTATCTTTATCTTCTCAAGTGGAAATCCATCAAGTAAACAAAATAACGATGCGGGCAACATTGCCCACGACCTAGGTATCTGGTCAGGCACCGAGCAGTGTATCACTGCAATGAAGATAGCAAAATTACCGCGGATATCAGCGATTCGAAAGAAGCCCCGATACAGACATAACTGTGATACCATATCCGTTTGCTATGCAAGTATAGCGGTAAATATCACGTGACCATGCAGGCCTCCTCAGCGACGGACCGGACTGTACCCAACTACCATAACACGATGCTGGAACACGACCAGATGCCCACCGAACATGACACATCACTCGAGCGGCCGGCGAAGCGCAGGCGAGTGGATCTGGCGTGCGTAACATGCAGAGACCGCAAGGTTCGGTGCGACGGCGGGAAGCCCGTCTGTCGCCCGTGTGCCAAGCGCGCGGATTCCTCGCTCCCCTGCGTCTACTCAATCATCTCCAGCAGCGCGAAGCAGGTCAGCGAGCAGGAGTGAGTACTTGCATGCCCAACTGTCTCTGTGATTGCCTAATTAATAAGGCTCTGGTGTTTTCGTCGCCTAGGTACATCGCGTCACTCCAACGTCAAGTCAAAGACCTCACGCAGGTGATCGATGCGTTCAGGAAGCATGCTCGTGGCGGCGAGAATGATGATAATTCATCTGCCTCGGAAGTTCGGTCAGAAGCAATCTCGCATCCAAGGTCGCCTGCCAACGATGCCATCCACGATCGGAATCGGAATTCCCGCACCACATCTCCATTCCCATCGGCGGTGCATGGCCACGACGACAATGATGATGCCTACCCATACCATCCTTCCCAAATGGGAAATGAGGCGCGGAGACCAGTAAACGCCATGGGAGCAAGCATGGCGGTGCGAAGTCCTGATCACGATACCCCGTCGCAGGATGAGGTATACTACGGGCAGTCGTCGGTTCATTCTCTCCTTCAACACGTTCCAAGACCTGATCCTGCGAATGCTACTCCCGCGGGCGCGGGCAGTACGCATCAGCATCATCAACCCCAGAATGGGCATCGCCTGCAACGACGCCACATTGCGACGCGCCCTCCAGAGAGGGTGGGTTCGCTGCTCCAGCCCGAGTATGCCCTGCCGCCTCGAAGCATGGCAAACACCCTGCTACATCTCTACCTCGACAACATCCACGTCTTCTATCCGTGGGTGCACTCTCCGACCTTCTGCTCCAAATTCGAGGCCCTTTGGGAGCTGGATGGTCTCCACGACGCGACGACACCGCCCTCGACCGGCGTCGATGTTGGCCTAGGAGGCCCCAAGTGCCCGCCTCGCACCTTCTACTGCGCAGTCAACGCCATGTTTGCCCTGGGCTGCGAGTTTTCCGATTTACCCGACAAGCAAGTCGCCTCTACCACCTTATACCAGCGAGTGAGACGTCTGCTGGACGGCGACATCTTGGACAACAGCAGCATCTCCCTTGTGCAGGTCTTGCTGCTTGTCAGCCATTACCTTCTCACCACGCAGTACCCGACCCGCTGTTACAACATGATCGGTCTGGCCTGTCGAATGGCCGTCGGCTTGGGGCTGCATCTCGACAAACCAGGTGCAGGACACACAGAGACGGAGACGCAGATGCGCCGCAGACTATGGCATGGGTGTATCCAGATGGAAACGTGAGCAACATTGATTGAAACACTGGCCTCGGAGCCACCCCCCACAACACAACACAATCCGTACCTCTCGCCTCGGTTCAATAGTTTTGTTGAATAACTTCGTTGACTCTGTTGTCCAGTTTCGTGAGCATGACGCTGGGTCGACCGCCCTTCTTGATGACCGGAAATCATGTCTCGTTGCCAGATGCCATCGACGATGTCTATCTGCCGGCTCAAGGGGAAAGCCCTGGGCAACCATCGTACGTATTCTCGCAGAACTTCTTCGCCGTCATAAACATCAAGTTTATGAGAATCCTCGGCATGATCCTACGTCGCATCTATCACCCAACTCAGCAGGACACGCCGTCGGAAACCGAACGTCCCGACGTGAACACCCTGTTACACCTTGACCTATTGTTGCAGGATGTGCGGAAAGACATCCCAGCACCCATCGACTGGGACTGTCTGCCATCGCTAGATATGGCTCCCCCTTCGAGTAGACAACTTCTCCTCCGACGACAAGCAAATGTGCTTCAAGCCAGGCAAGTCATCTCTGCGGTTACCATCGCCGACCTTTCAAATCTTTGGGACTAATCATTTTGAAACCAGGTGGCTGCACATCCGAGTTCTCCTCTACTGTCCAAGCTTCACGTCCTACTGCGAGGCCGCCCGTCCCCCGGCCAGTCCCCTCGAACAGCAGAACCAGCCCGTCAACAGCGGGCTGGTGGATGCTCTTGACGGCCAGTGCGCCGAGGTTTGCGTGAATTATGCCTGTGAGCTGGTCGAATCTGTCTCGAGGGCCACGTACGAAGGGGCCACGGGGGCATGGTGGTTCAGTCTCTTTTGTATCATCTCCGTCTTTCCCTCGGAGAGAGCTTTCAGTCACTAATTGCGACTGAGCCCAACAGATCTCATCACGAGCGGTGTCATCATCATCCTTGCCGAATGCACACAGCTACACAAGAAGCCGGCGTTTGACGGGCCAACTCTGGCCAGGTCATGGGACCTCTGCACCACCACGCTGGAATGCCTGGGAGCCAAACACGAGCGAGCGCGCGAGTACCTGCAGTCTCTCCGTACCTTGCGCGAGCGTGCCTCTCGGGCGTACAGGGTTCACAATGGTCAGCTCCCGCCGGCCACCGTGCAAGTCTCAACTGGAAACTTGAACAGCACCCAGGCTGCAAGGTCTGAGCGACATGAGGCGGAAGGCGTTCGCGACACGTTTGAAGAGGCCCCGTGGAACCCGAACGCGGTCTACGGAAATGGTTTTCTCGAGCACGACTGGGGGGCTCCGTTCCTGTTCGAAAACATGGGAGAGGACTGGTGGGAAGGACAAGAAGCTTCAACTTGCTTCCCAAACGAAGGTGGACCAAAGGAGCGCAGCGTGTTGGCAAGGGAGACTCTTGACACAATTTAATGTGCGGAACGAACACACCATCACAGTAGATGGAAGGCGTTCGCCACCAGTCGCTGGCGCTGAGAAGGGAAATCCGTTCTGCCTCTGTGACGCTTTCCAGGAGTGCCTGGGTGCTGATGTCGGTATCCATGAAGTTCTGGTGGTGTTGCCCGATCAGGGCTGATAATAATCTGGTCGCATGAGAGAGAGACCAGGCGATGAGACCGTAGACGACTGCGACCCAGCGCCGGCTGCAAGGACAGCCGGCGTCGCTTCCTATTAGTTGATGAGTATAGCTTATTGTCGGAAAGCTGGCTGGACCCAGGTCTCGGATATTTTCCGGGGCGTTGGCTGGCTAAAACGGCAAGCACCCCGTACCCACGTGACAAATTCTCAGTCAACGACATGCGTCCGCTTGAGGATGCCCAGCCCCAAGTCAGAAACTTGCGTGCCACAGTGTTCGATGTCTCTATGTGATTGCTTTGGTTGGAGATGGATGGCATGGGGCTAGATATACCTTGCTGGCAGTCTTGCCATCTGTCCGGTACGCGAAGGCCACCGCGCCCGTGGCCAGCGATCGAAAACGCGTCAAGGAAACGGTGATGGGGATCGAGAGAGAAGTTTCCTCACCAAAGGCTCTCTCTCGCCGTGGTATCTCTGCTCAGCTGCGTCGAGAACCTTGGCCTCCTGCTACCCACTGATGTCACTGAGGTCAAGCGTGCCTGTCGTCTGCGATCCCTCAGCGGTTTTCTTTCTTTTCCTCCCCTCCATAGGGACGCACTGGCCTGTATGGTCTCCCTGGATGTTGCATCCTGCAGTGCGACTTGAGACCTGGGGGAATTCCAGGAAGCGGTCAAAAAGGTCAAACACACCACTTGAGGGGATTTCAGCCATGGGACAAACTCAACATATAAACCAGCACATCACAAAAGATTCCTACTAAGCTAATAGCGTCTAGTATGAACTTGTTCACAATCACTGGGCCAAGAACAGCATGCTTTGTGTATCCTTGGTGTATTCCTTTGTGTGGCATCTAAAGCCTCTATCAAGATCGCAGCCTCACCCTCGCGCCCTCTCTAGTCACTGTTGCTGGTGTGTCTGCTGCGTGTATACTCCCAAAGAGATCCCCGCTGGCGGCGGCGGCACCAAGGCAATGTGCTTGCTTACCAAAAAAGGTCAGAGGTGTGATCAATGGGGCCAGCCTTAGCCTTGCGCTCCTCGGCGGTGATGATTTCGTCCATGTCCTCCAGGGGGATCGAGTCGACATTCAGGGCGAACTCGTACTTGAGGTAGGCCTCGAGGCGCTTGAGCTTGGTCTCGTAGGCGGCGATCTGGTTGCTCAGCATCTCCTCCTTGGCGTCGTGCTCCTTTTGTGCCTTGATGGAAGCGTCGCTGTGCCAGTTGATCATGGCAACAAGGCGACGGTTGTCCATCTCGAGGTACTCGATGTGCTTGTCCTTGGCGATGTCGGCCGCGGAGGGCTGGGCAGGCTTGTTGGTCTTGGTGTTGTTCTCCTTGAGCTTGGGGTGCTGCTCGGCCTGGGCGGCGTTGGCCTTGGGGTTGATGGCCTGGAGCTTGGAGGCCTCGGGGGACTCAACAATTTCCCAGTCGGCGAAGGTGAGTGCCTCGGTCTCCTTGGCAAGAGTCTTCTAGCCGTCAGCACATGTCTAGGAGAAACTTCCCGGGTGGATTATTACCTTGACAGACTTGTCGGCAAGAGTCTCGTCAATGGAGACATCATTACACACGGCTTTGATCGACATGATGCTCAGAGTGCGACAGGGGGGACCATCGGCATGGGTGCCACGAAGGTCGCGCTGTTCACGACTTTTATCAGCCATGAACGGGGGAATGAAGACAAAGACAAAGAAGGACTGAGAAAATCTCTTTCTTACCTGACCGTCTCTCTTGGAGACTGTGTAGGACTTGCCCATCTGAAAAGGCTTGGCGTTCGGGTCCATGATGCGTTTGGTGTGGGCGCGAGCTCGTTGACTTGGGTGTTGTAGATGTTCTTAACTCTTCTCACTTTCCCACAGAGGAGGTTTGTTTTTTTGGGAATAAGAAAGGAAGAGCTGAGAATGATTGGTGGTGAGTAAGAGAAGAAGAGTTGAAAAGATTCAATGGCTGCCTACTCTTTTATAGTGGGAGAATGCTGTGTTTTCAAAAGCAGGAAGGAGCTTAGCCGTTAATTTTCTACGGTGCTTTTTTTCTAGGTGAAGTCGAAATCAGGAAGGAACCCGTTCTCTCACATTATTCAGTGCCCGTCGACCAGCCACACCTCTTGACTTGCCACACGTGACCAAGGGGGTGTAGGAACTCTGGGCTCTTCCCGGGGGTCTTAGAGGATGTTTTCCGGCACTTCAGGGGGATGGACACCCTCACTCCAGCCATCTGGGTGCAGTAAGCACATAGCCACCGGTCGAAAACACAACAAAAATGAGCTTGGTCTCACAGACCCCGGGTCTTCCAAGACAACCGAGGTTGAGGCCATAATCGACAACATTGACATTGTGGGCATCATAGACATGTTGAAGAATCGAAGAGGGCTCTCAAGTCCGAGACCTCCCCGTTGTCACGGATATCTTCTTCCGCTCAATCCGGGCATCTGGAATTGGAGATCTCTCTGGTGTATTTCAAACATTCTTTTTTACCTCGATGTCAACGCCAACTTGAATCGTCCCGAGACCTCGCCTTCGCTGTCAAAACTCGGTTCTCTGGCGTGTTATCTCCCCTGATTCCCCACAATCCGTCTGCTAATCATCTGGATATCCAGCAGACATCCCTTTCCGCGCGCTTCAAAGTTTCAATCACGACAACTCCCTTCCGATAACGTATTTCACACCGCCCAGACGAAACCACGACTCGAGCATCATGATCCATTCATGCGTTCGTGTCCCGGCGCCCAGTCTCTCGCGTCTTCACCCCACTTCGAGGTTTCCAGATCGATCCCTAAACAGCCCGAGTTGTCGATGGCTAGCGTCGGAGGACATGACTTGAATGCCGAGCCATCTGGACCCAGCCTTTCCTTCGCCCCCTTCGAACCAGGAGGCGTCGCTGTCCAACTGCCGGCATCCCGCCAACCTGGATCTCGGGTCCGAGAAAGGGCTACATCAGCACAGGGGGGCCGCTCAAACCTCTCATGGCTTTCGCAGGCCTGCTCGAGTTATTCCTTCGTCGTGAAGTCATAGCAGAACACCTGCCACCTTTTCTCCCAGAGGGTCGCCCAGTGAACGAACCCCGCGAGGCACGAGCGCGGCCATCCAAAACGAAGCCGGGACATCGCAACGGAGAACAACGAGCGTCGCTCCCCTTCTCTTCTCACGGCTCGTTTCTCGCCGACTGACTATGTTTGTAAAGGACACGGAACATCTCAGGCAAGCGCAGGTCTCCAATCGAGCAGCAACCTCCGAAAAAGTCGGACGCAAACTTCGTAGCTAAGCTGGTTTGCTACCATCGAAAGACAGAAGAGGACACTGAGGAGGCGGCCCTGTGGGGAGAAATGGCGGTTCACGCTCGTATGGTGCGGTCTTCCGTCGCAGCCAACGCAATCGATACTTTAGTGATACCCGAACAGACGAATGTCTTACGCCTGTGTTATCTCAGCTAGACAATTACTACATCTACAATTCTGCATCATTCATGATGTGCTGTTCTGGACGTGGCGCAGGCAGATGTGGCTGTGGCTAGGGACAATGATGACTAAGGGTAGACCGGCAATAAGGCGGTCTCGCTGTCGAGGAAGACTCAAGGGCAACGAGTGAGCATTATCAGGCAGATCACGAGTCACGTCACACACCGCGGATACAGAAAACATCGTGTGCCAAGTATCTTCATTGGCTACTAACCTCCCTTTTCCAAGGAGTTCAATCTCAGTATTCAGCCCTCCGTCGGGCAACGACCAACCCCCCGCCGAGTCCAAATCCGTCAGTCAATAGCGTTTTCAAGGCCGCATGAAACCCCGCCGCCAGCTATCATTCTTTGAGCAAGCCTAATTAGACTTTCCCATCGCGAAAAAGAAAACAAAAAACACAGTTCCGTTGCGGCCGATGACCATCCGAAAGTGTTTCCCCTCCCTGATTCTTTTTGATAGATCGTACACACGCTCGAAGGCCATACACAGAGTAATGAGTAGAGAAAAAGTATTCTCATGCAAAGAGAGAAGGCGTGAAATATCCTTGCTGCCCGCAGTAAAACCGACTGCGGGTCCAAGGAGGTGTTCGGTTGCAGACACGACCATACTGACTGACAACGCGTCTGGGCACCGAGGCGACGAGCCATCAGTGTTCATCGTCGCTGTCGAATCGAGTATCGGCCCAAGGCTGACGGTAACCACCCTTCTAATGGTAGTTGCCACCCCAGCCGCCACGCTGCTGCTGCTGCTGGCCACTGCCGTAGTAGCCGCTGCCGTAGCCACCTTGTTGGCCGTAGGATCCGAAAGGAGCGCTGCCGTGCTGTCCGCTGGTGGCGCCTCCCATGCCGTAGTTGCCGCTACCGTGGACGCCGCCGTGTCCCTGGAGGTGGCTGGGGTAGCCTCCGTAGCCGCCCATCTGAGAAGTCGACTGAGGAGGAGGCAGACCGGTCTGGCCGGAGGGTGCGTTGTTAGTGGCAGAGCCGGGGCGCGCACCGCCAAGCGAGGGCGAGGGGCCGGAGCCGGGCTTGCCGTCGCCGAAGGGCTTCAGGTCGTCGCTAGCGGAAGCGGAGTTGTTCGGCTGGGCGGTGCTGTTAAAGCCTTGTCCAGCAGGGGACTGGAACGAAGAAGAGCCGCGGCCGTAGGTGTCCTGCATGCCGCCGAAGCCGCTCGCACCGGCGAGACCGGCTTGGTTGCCGGACTGGGCAGATCCAGCGCGGCCAAAGTCGTTGCCGAGACCGGAGCCCAGACCGCTGTCAGCGCGGTGCAGGGACGACTGAGCGAAACCAGCGGCGGGCGAGGAAGCGTGGTCGTAGGGGCCCTGGGGGGACATGCTGTACGGGTGGTTGTAGAGGCCGCCCTTTCCGTACGGGCCGCCACCGTATCCAGCCTGGCCATAGTGACCGTAGTTCATGTAGTTAGAGTAGTAAGCGTTGTTGTAGTAAGGGTGGCTGTTGTAGGGGTAGTTCTGCTGGCCGTGTGACTGAGGCTGAGAAGACTGGCTAGCCTGCTGCTGGCTCTGGGCAGTGGGGTTCGGGGTGGTGTGTCCGCTGTTCTGGGCGTCGTTGGTGACACCTCCGTAGCGAGACTGGTTCGGGAGACCACTGCTCTGGGGGTACTGGCTGAGGTTATCAGCCTGGGACTGAGAAGCACCGTAGCCGCCGAAAGATCTCTGCTGAGAGGACATGTTGTCCTGGTGGCCCTGCGCGCCCTGCTGACCATAGGGCTGGTTGTAGTAGTTGTACGGGGGTCGGTTCTGTTGGTCGGCGGTGTAGTACGACGAGTATTCGCTAGGTGCCGAGCTGAAGGCACCACCGGGCTGCTGGTTTTGCTGCTGGGACGGCTGCGAGGGGAAACTGTCGAACTGGTTGGACGCCGCAGGGTTCGTCTGAGTGAAGGGGTCGGTCGGCTTCTGGGGGAACGACGAGGGCTCCTGGGAGCCAGCCTGGCCAAAGCGCGAGTAGCCCTGCGCGGGCTGGGTGGGGGGCTGCTGGGGGGCTTTGGGTACGTTAGTCGATGATGAACCACACTGTAAGGTGCGACCGAGAGAAAACTCACCCTGGTTCGAGGCAGGACCTTGAGGAGCGGCGCTTGAGGGGCCTGGAATTACATTGTCAGTGACGGCCGAGGTCACGTTAGGGTTCAAGTAGATACTTACCAGTAGGCACGGCAGCCGGCTGGGGGAGGCCGGGCGCGGGCTTCTGGGTTCCAATCGCGTCGGGAACGGGAGCTTGTTGAGGAGCAGGAGGGAGAGAAGTTCGAGGGTGGGCAATGGGGGAGTCGGCGGGGGGCTGGGTTCGGGTCTCGGGCTCTTCGCGGTCACCATCGATGTCATCCTCGTCGTTCAGGCTGAAAGCGCCAAACTGGACAGCAGCACGGTCAACCTCACGGTTTCCAGGCATGCGCACAGCTTCCTCCTGGTCCAAGACGCGGCGCTGGTAGCTCGGGGTGCGAGATCCTCTCTCGGTAGTAGCCTTGATGGCAGAGGCAGCAAAGCCGCTGTTAGCAGAAGTAGCAGCAGGACGAGCGGGCTGGTGCTGCTGCTGAGAAGCAGACAGGGGAGTAGCGGTGGCGCTAGCAGCGGCTTGGCGGGGATCCCAGGAATCGGCGGTGGTACTGGCAACGGTAGCAGTCGCAGGAGGATTCGATTCGTCGACAACCTGTTCAAGATTCGTCTCAGTGAGTTGGTCCTTGGACGGCGGCAAAGCCACTTCGGGTTCGATGACGGTTGGTACTTCTGCAGGAGCTGGTTCTTCATGAGCGGGTTCAACGGGAGCCTCGACAGCAGGCTCGGGCTGCGGCTCGGGCTCGGGCTCGGGTGCGGGTGCAGGTTCAGCAGCAGGAGCGGCGGTGGGCAGGGGCTCGATGGGTTCGGCCGGCTTGGGCGCGGGCTCCTCCTTGAGCGACTTGGGTGCAGCCTTGGGGACGGTCGACTGGCGGAGCATGCTTGCCCACGTCTTGGGGATGGGAGCAGCAGCAGGCTTGGGTGCGTCCGATGCAACAGCCGGAGCCGGAGCGGGAGCAGCAGCAGGCTTCTCAACGGTCTCCTTGGGGGCCCAGGGATCCTCGATGGGCGAATCCTTTGCCTCGGAGGGGGTGTTCCATGCGTTCGACTCCTCGGTGGGCACGGAGAGCGGCTGGGCGTTCTCCTTGTTTTGCCGGGCACCGTTGGTAGCTGCTACGTGTGAGGACCTGCCCCGACCACCGCGACCTCCTCTCTCAGTGTTCCTGCCGCGACCGCGACCGGCATCAGAGACGTTGCGTCCGCCACGGATGGGTCTGGCGTTGAATGGATCGATGTTTGAGGCGGTAGTCGTGGACTCCTTGGCCTTAGAGCGGGGGGCCTTCTTCGTGACCTCACCCCATTGCGAGATGGTACCTGCGAGTAGAGAGGAAAAAATTAGCAACCCAGGTCTGACGTGAGCAAAAGGCCAAGCAAGGAGGGTCGTGGAGATGGGTGATGGAAAATCGCGCGAGGCTGAGGATGGATAGCCTGATGAAGCAGGCAGACAAGCAGCAGGTGTCACGAGGATTATGCGCCAACGTACCTTCAGCGATGCGAGTAACGGCGAGGTTCTCGTCGCCATCTGTCTCCTGGAGAGCGTACAGAATGTCCTGGTCGGACCAATCGGGGAAGAGCTCCTTGATCAAGGGCGTCTTAGATCCGTATAGCTTCTTAAGCTCGCCAAACTCGCCCTGATCCTCCAACGCAGTCGCATCATCGGCATCGTTCTTGTCGAACTTGTCGCCATTGGTCCTGCCGGCAGCGCGACCGCCCCGGCTAGCGAATCCACCTCTTCCACCACGACCAGATCCTCTGCCGCGGGAGGCGGCAGTCCGAGTCTGTACCTCAGACATTGCTGGGATGTTGTTTTTGTAGGAGGGGAGGGGTTTTCCACGTGTGGAAAATTGGACGTTGTCAATTAATCACTGTTCGGTATCGACACGACAGCTCTGGGTGGGGGGTTTCGTTACGGAACTCAGGCCGATGAAGAGGGGGGAAGGGAAAAAAGGGAAAAGAAAAGAGGTGCCGCAAAATGGGGAAGACGACGACGTCGTGGTCGTGGCTGACGAGACGAGACAGGTGAGGTTGGTGGTGGTGGTGTAGGTGGGAGAAATGAGGTGGATGGTGGAGGATGTGGAATGTTTGTGCAGAGGCAGAGGAGCAGATGCACCCGACCCTTGGGGGGAAAAGTTCAAAGGGAGGTTTCTTTCCTAGGCGGCAGCCAGCAAGGTGGGAAGTACCTCTCGACCAAAATACAACTGGAGGGTACCCCTGCAAGGCTATCTGGGCAGGTGATGGGTGGGACAAGTAGCGACGGATACCCGTACCCATCTAACCTCCCCACACTATCGTAGGGGTACCCAGGGTACCTGAATGGCAGGCTAGGTACCTGAGGCGCCTTGAACACACTACTACCAGGTACCTAGAAGCAAGTACCACAATTGCGTTAGGTCTTCGAAGCAATGGCAGCATTCAGGGTCTGTGAGGTGGCCAGTGGCCTGAATGTGGGGAGCCGACCAGTAAAGAGCCAGTGGCGGCGCTGGCTACGGAAGGCACGCCAGATCAGCACAACCCAGTCAGCTGCAACGACAACTTGTGCCCTCGAAAAAAGGGTAATTGCCGTTTGGCGTGTGCAATTTTTTTCTATCAAGTCCTGCCTAAACTTACTCATCCAGCTCGGTGCTCTTTCCTCCCCGGCCTCTCCATTTTTGCTTCTCCGGGGCCAGCTAAGGTTTTTTGCACCTGAGCGACCGCCTGCAGCGAATGACGCTCCCCGATGTCCGGAAGTGGCTAGCGCAGCTGGCTCTTGCGGGCTCGTGCAGATCCACTGCCTCAATCGATGGGCTAAATGGAGGTAGTGGTACCTGGTCTTGCCACGCGGATGAGGCCAGATGGCAGGTAGCCGTATGTACTCACGCTGCCCTGTGCCGCCCTTCGCCTGTGTACCTAAGGCAGGTACCTCCTTCTCCCGCGACTGACCAGTGACCTTGGCCAGTCACGCTGCCCTACCTCTGGTGTGGAGGAGATGAGGTAAGAAAGCGAGAGAGTCACGACCGGAGTGGTGGAATATAATATGTACACCACGACGTGGCGCGACAACCTAGGCGAGCAGCTCAGCTCAGCTCATACGCGGAAGACTGCACCGCCGGTCAGGAGCTACCTTGAGGATGCAAGAAGATGAACTGTTTCGCTGGCATCGAGACCGCCCACCTCAGGTCATCTCATCTAGTAGATACGGATGAGCACAAACGGACAGTTAATATCTAAAGAACAGTGCAAGCTGTAGCAACGCCAGCTACCCCGGCGGACGCATATGTACAGCAACAATACCGGCGCCAGCAGCGACAAACACCCGAGGGCAGCTCCAACCGGGGCTGAGAATGCTGAAATCCAGACACGGTCCACGTAGGTAATTCGCTACTTCTAGAAGAACAACGTCGCCCGCCCAGTTCGCACACGTTGAACGCCATTCACTTCCTCTAGTTTGCCTGCCTGTTCCCTTGGCGGCCTGTTGCAGCGGCCGAGAGCGAGCTGCTCTGTGCGTCGAGCGTCGTCCGTGTTCGTGTGTCGCCCATGCGAAAAATAGGAGCTTCGTTCAGTTCAGACGTGACATGCTCGCGCCTCGGCTCCCTCCGGTTTTTTCCCTCCTCATCGACGAAGCTCCCCCCGGCTGCGCGTGTGTTATCTGCCTGACTACCTACCTCGAGAAACACCGGTGCGTCTCCCGGGCACGAGACTGTAACATTCGTCACCCAATGCCACCCCCAGTCCCCAGACCACGATGATGGAGGAGGCCGATTCGTGCGCTCGTCAACGGACGGGGTTCGCGAGAGGGTGCGAAGTAGCCGGTACGGGCTAGGTAACGTGCTAGCAGCGGCTGTTCGCAGCTTGATTCATGCATCTGGACCTTGTTGCATGTACACGAGACATGAAGCTCCTGCCAAGGGGAGGGCTAGAAAGCGCCGTCAGAGGGCCCCCATCTTGTCTCTTGCCCTGGAAAGACACAGACGGCGCCCCACAGCTCCTGCCTACCTAGGTACCCGCTCAGTCGGTACGTACCGGAAGCTGTCCGTGAGTCCAGTGCGGATTCTAGACAATCTGGAGAGTGCCTCAGGCGTTCACTCCTACTCCGCATTTCCAAGTCACATGACACTGCTAGTGGCATGACGGCCGGCCTCTGCGGGCAACATCAGGTCAACCCATGGCATGATGATGATGACAAGACCCAGGCCTTAGAGATAGCATACCGGAAACCACCTCCCACGACGAAGATTCCACACGACTTCAGCTTCAATTGGGTCAGCCAGAACTGCTGGTATCTGCAAAACACTTCCGCAGAAGGGGCACAGGTGCCCAAAGGAAATTCAACCCCGATCGAACCTCCGAAACACCACCGCCCACCATGTTCACGACAAAGCCCCTCAGCGCGTTCAAGAACGTCATTCCCTCGATCCACCAGCCCCTGCCCCTCTCCAGTAAGGAGTCGTCAAAGCTGCTGAAAGTCCTCAAGACCTCCTTCCGCCAGAACCTCGACAAAGAGCACGGCTGGATCGCCGAGTACAACGACTCCGAACCTCCCGCCTCCAAGAAATCCTCGAAACAACACCACTCCTTCTCCCGCGACCACCACCGCCGACCGACAGAACGTCACCTGCAGTCCATCCTCTCCAACCCGCTGTTCAGGAACGGCGCCCAGTCCAATGTGCCGCTCACGAGCCCCCGAGACCCCATGGACGTCTTCGACGAGGCCGTCGGCAAGGGCATGATGACGAGGAAGGCGGCCCTCGGCTGCCTGCGCGCCAAGCGCCAGAGCATACTCCAGTCCAGCGCCCTGTCGGTCAACGACGCCATGGCGGCCTCGGGCGCCGGCCTGCGGGTGCTCCAGTGGCTCCGGTCCTCGGGCCAGGAGCGGCGCCTGGAGTTCGTCACCGACAGGGTCCTGCTCGCCGACCTGCTGCCCTTCGTCATCGCCGAGGGCCTGGAGGAGATTGTGTGGACCTGGGCGGAGCGCATCGTCCGCGGTGACGGCCCGGCGGACCCCAACGGTGCCGCCGTCGGCTCGCTCATCTGCAGCCTCGTGATGGCCAAGTCCAACATCGAGGACAAGAACCTCGACACGGCCTTCGCGGCGGTGCTGAGGGCGGACCAGACGTGGTCCGCGCAGTCCCAGCTGCCCCAGATCCTCCTCCAGCCCTGGCGGGCCCTCTCCTGGCAGTCGACCGTCGAGGCGTGGAAGAGGCCACTGCCGTCCACCCCGCTCTTCGAGTCCTTCGTCAAGACGGCCGGCCACATCCGGAAGCCACTGACGATCGACCGTGCACACCTCTACCTCCACCACCCGACGACGCCAGATCCCGAGCCGGCCGTAAAGACTCTGATCAACCTCAACATGGCGGACTCGAGCAGGCCGCACAGCCACAGCTTCGTCACGAGGGCGGTTCTGATGGGCATGGACGCCGTCAGCCACCTGACTCGGCTGGGCCAGCTGGAGGAGGCCGAAGCCCTGTTGAAGCTACTTCGGTCCAAGTTCCCAGAGGACGCCTTCGTCAGTCACCGGGCAGGAGGGATGGCGCTGGTATGAGATTGATATAGGGTCGCGGTGGCCACAGCACGCAACCACAACGACGGAGGAAAATTATAACCCAGCAAGGGCCACACAAGTCAGGGGCTCCCCGCCAAGGGCGGTCTGGAGCCCTGACAATCAGCGGCATTTCTTGGCATCACCAGCACCGCTCAAGAAGCTGTCCAAGATCAAGACAAAACTGCGACAGAACAAGCGCTCCACAGCTCTTGATGGGAAGACGAGGGCCAGAACGGAGAGTAGATACGAGTCCAGAGTGACTCTGATGGCTGCACAAGCAGCGAGTCGAACGCAGTGCAAAACACAGCACGCTCATTTTTGTTGAATAAGGAGATACCCGAATGACAACGTCAGATTCCTGACCAAAGTTTTCATCATATGCTAGAAATCACAACACTACCCCAGTCGCATACGTCGCTGCGTGTCTCGATTCAACCACCCTACACCGCCAGAAGGCCTGATGACATTTACGTCGGCTACGACCAAGAAGCACGTGAAAATGGTCGACAAGAGAAGGGGGAAAAGAAACAGTGGCACTACTATTCCGCCGATTCGCCTGCAAGGGGTGGGAAACACCGCCAGCCATGACAACGTCGTTGGCCACAAAAAACGTTTTGCCCAACGGCATCCAGCCCGCCCTTGATCAACCGAGACCGTCTCCTCCCCTCCGTTCCAGAAACCAAACCCCCGCTACAAAAACCCAGCGTGACAGCTTCCCCTCTCGTCGAAGTGTCTCACCGAGAAACAAAAAACGCACGGCGACGCGGACGAAACACTCCAGAGCAGCTGCCATGATGATGAGACGAACTCTCTGCAGGATTGGCTCGTGCGCAAGCTCGTCGAAGCCCGGCGCCCCGACGGCGGAGCAGCCAGCCCTAGGGAAGACCGGGCGTGCCTAGGTACATTAGTGCTGACGGGCCAAGCAACTCAATTCCATGGGGCATTTTGAATGAATTCAACTTCAACCTTGATTATTATCAATCTTGTCATAAAACCCGATACGCGCTCGAGAAAAACAATACAATCAATTGCCCATTAAACGCCGTTTGCCCATTTGATATTCCGTCCCATACCCCACGATTTTCTCCGATTTTTACGCATCATATCCTCTCGCGTCGACTAATAGCGAGTTTCACGCCTTGCTCGCAACCCTCACGACGATCTTGCCAGCGGCCGATCCCTCCTTGAGCTTCTCGTAGGCCTTCGGGGCGTCCTCGAAAGAATACGACGAGTCGATGATGCTCTTGACCTTGCCCTCGGCCATCCAGGCTGCGATCTGAGCCAGGTCGGCGTGCGAGTTCTTGGTGAGGAACGTCTCGAAGCTGTGCTTCGCGCCGCCGAGGAAGCCGGGAAGACACAGGCTGGGCACCAGGCTCCGGACCTGCGCCAGCGAGACGGCGCCGCCCACAAACTTGAAGTGGCCCTCGGGGAGCAAGAAGTCGTCGGACGCCTTGTAGAGGTTCGGGGGCGAGTTGCCGACGTTGTCGACGACGACGGCGAAGACCTTGCCGGCCTCCTTGAGCTTGGCGACGACGTCGGTGGTCTTGTAGTCGATGATCTCGTCGGCGCCGAGGGAGCGGCACAGGTCGGCCTTGGCCGTCGAGCACGACACGGTGACGTGACAGCCCGCAGCCTTGGCGATCTGGATGCCGTAGGTGCCGGTGCCGCCGGAGCCGCCGTTGATGAAGACCTTGTCGCCGGGCTTGACATAAGGGACGATGGTCTGGTAGGCCGTCAGGCCGGCGGTACCAACTACGGCAGCTTGCTCGAAGTCGCCCTGTTCCTGGAAGACGGCGCAGCCCTCGCGGTCGGCGACGATGAACTCGCTCAGCGAGCCCTGGGCGCGCAGAGGGTCGAGACGGCCGATGACGGCATCGCCGGGCTGGATGTCGGTGACCAGGCCGCCGACAGCGGACACGCGGCCGGCAAAGTCCATGCCGGGAGACTTGGGGAAGGGGAGGACAGCCTTGGCGACAAGGCCGAGGTCCGGGAACTTGTAGTCGGCCGGGTTGATGCCGGCGGCGACGACCTGGACGAGGATCTCAAGAGGCTTGAGGGCGGTGATTTCAGGTGACGGGACGGTGGCGAGGGTGAGGGACTTGACGAAGTTGCCCGGGGAGGCGATCTGCCAGCGGCGCATCTCGGCGGGGGGGTTGGTTGGAAGTGTTTTCGACATTTTGGATGGTGTTCAGTGGTCCTGCGAGGTTTGTCTGTTGAGTGGTTCGACGGAGCTTGGAGCAATTCAAAGACGATGGTTGAAGGGGTGAAGTTGAGATTAAGTCGAGGTGAGTGACGTCGAGAGCTTCACAAGCTTTAAGGCTGGTCGAGGCAAGTCCAAGTCCAAGCAGGGGGAAGGAGGGGTCGGGTTGCAGCACTGGCGACTGCCGTCTGCAGACATGGAATATAAAGTTTGGTGATCAGGTGGGGAGGGAAGGTTGACCCGAGGACGCTGGAGGAATGTGCCAGCAGGCGGGACTTGCCCGTCTGTGCCTTCCATCAGTGTTCCTGCCGTCAAAGCTGTCAGTTACAGTGGCAGTGGCACTTTGTCACTAGGTAACTAAACTGCCCAGAATACCACACCATAATACCTGACGGTGGCGTTATTGGGGAGGTGCCTCGGCATAGGCCTTACGTCAGGCCTCGTCACGACTCGCCTTGCGCCGATCCGGCGGCCCTCGCCCGGATTGTTGCACCGGGAACCCCGACAGCGCCGGGGGGTGGCCAAGCAAATGGTCCTGAATTCCGCTCTGTGGATGCCCGCTTGGGCAGGAATTCGGCAATGTGCCCGCATTCAGCGTTGGTAACTTGGCCAACGGCGCGTACGAAGAGTTTTTTCTACCAGCCCTATCGTTTCCGCCCTCGGCTCAAATTGCGTAGAAAGCAATAGACATTCTCCATCTTCGTAATCAACTCCTTCGCAGCAGGAGGCGGATGCAATTCGGTGGAGATTATGTAATCCAAGACTCCGCCTCGTTCCCGTTATGGCTCGTCCTCGTCAATCGTTGCCCATCTTTCGCGACGCTAACGACCTAACACCTCTCTCTAACACTCGGTGTATGGGTGCTTTTCGCCCTGCGTCTTGCCATGCCACAATGGTTAGGAGTGACCTTGGTTGCCAGCCAGGTATATCCAGAATGAACCTCCCATTCATTTCAACCGTCGGTCACACAGCAGGAGCAATTCCTCATCGACGCACGCGGGTACCGGAAAGCTCAAACCCGTCGACCTTGAAAGTTCACATTCATCATGTTGGAAGACAGCCTCATGCGGGCCTCAAAAGGTTTTATATATCTGTAGACACAGCCTGGCGTCTTGCATCACTTGGCGCGAGAGCGATCGTCCTGCCACGAGTTCCGAGGACGTGAGAACTTCAAACTCCTGGTATCATCCTCTAGCCTGACGCCTTTCCAGCACGTGATACCCAAAAGACAATCGCAACCTGCTCTTCAAGTGCAATTCATCCCCATGCTTCCTCCCACACGCTCAAGTAAGCATAGCTCTGCACCACGGCTGCATCCCCCGTATCATGCGCGGCATGTCATCCTGTCTGAGAGCGACGAGCACCTGCCAGTCGTCGTCTCCCTTGGCGTCGCCCCGGCGCGGCATGATGTGCACGGTCCCGTCGTTAGCGGAAAACGTCTTGCGGATGCCGTCCGCGATCCCGCCGGTGCCGGGGATGCCAAAGTCCACGTCGGCGCCCATGTGCAGCCACACGCTGCAGCCGATGCCGGCGTGGTCCGGCCGGTTCGCCTTGCGGAACGCGGCCCCCACGACGGTCGGATCCTCCAGAATGTCCGCGAGCGCGATCCGGTCGGCGATGTAGCCGGGCTCGCCCACCCGGTCGACCGCCTTCCGGACGAGCCACGAAGCCATGGCGTACTACGGGAGCGCGGGTCCCGGCAATGCTGGTCAGGTCATGACGAGCTTCCAGCCCAGGATTGCGGTCCTCGACGGTCTGCAGGTAGACGTTGCCCCAGGCCCCGTCCGGGAGCACGGGTAGCCCAGGAGGCGCGGCGGGCGGTGCCGGCGGTGGTCGTGAACGAGGTCTCGTCCGAGGTCGAGAGGTGGCGGAACCGCGCCCGGGTGGCGTTCACCCAGATGATCGCCGAGAGGACGTCCGTCATGGACACGAAGACGTCCTTGCCGCCGTGCACCTTCTTGAGCACGTCAAGGGCGCGGTCGCGGATGTCCCTCAGGTGCACGTTTGAGACCCTGAACATTGCAGCACGGCCCATGTAATCGACGGCGCCGCCGCGGTGCCGTACTCGTAATACATGGACGCCTCTTATGCTGGATCGATCCGCAGGGGTCCCATGCCAGTCTTCATTACCGCTGGTCAATTTCCATGGTTTAAACGGGGTGGTGATAGTCACGAGGCAGAACTTACCTTTCAATTCCCGGTGAAAGCTGGTCGTATCCATCTCACCATTGGCGAAGAAGTCGAGAAAAGTCCGGATGAAACCGCCATCGAAGATGCCGTGGTGGGTAGAGAAGCAGACGAACAGCCCTGCCTCCAGCTCGGTGACCTTGAGGGTGACGGGGGGGCATGACTCTCCAGGCTTGGGATGCTCGGGCGACAGGGAGAGGACATCTTTGTCCATATCACAGGGGTGGCACCCACGCCGAAGATGCTCCTTGTAGTTGTATCCCCCAACTTCCGATGCATGCTGGTAAACGAACAGGTCCCGGCGTTCGGAGAGGTTCAGCTCGCCCTCAACGGGATAGACCAGCTCGATCCGGTTCTCGTCCTTTCGCGTGGGGCGGACCTGGCCCGTCAAGAAGGGCCACCGGGTCAGCGCGATGTGGAATCGCTCCTTGAGATGCATGACGGCGGCGCCCGTGCTGAAGCCCCCCCTCTTGTGGAAGACGAAGACCAGCCGGACGTAGATGCGCGGAGCGATCTGGTCCAGAGGGGTCAAGCGGAGCACAGCCGTACGGGTTACCCTGTTGGGTCTTTCTTGCTTTGGTGCTGGTGTAAGATCCGGTTGTTCTTCTTGACCTGCGCCGGAAGCCAAACGGGAGCCCTCTGGCGCTGCCCTGAAGACCATGGGCTTTTCCTTGTGGTACTGGTTGTGATAAACCGGGGCGGGAACAGAAACTGGAGAAAACGGCGAGGAGTTGACTTGAACCGCATTGTCGGGCAATCTCGAGACGATCTGGAGGTCTCCCGCCGCCTTGATGCCAGGAAGGCAAGGAGCGCAACTTGTCTGGGTAGCTCCCTCCTCGTCAGAAGCTCCAGATTGTGACTCCGAGCAGCCCAGCCCGCAGCAATCTGCCAACAAAAGGCTGGCTCTTCTTCTCATATCGTCCACGACGCTTCGGGTCTGTCCCCGGGACTTCGCAGCGTTCAACGGGTCTGCCTTGGGCAGGTTGTGGTTTCCTGACGTAGAGGGCCCGCTGTGGGCGTACTCCTGCATCTCGACCGATCCGACGGGGACCTTACACGAAGTCATTGTGTTGGTTGAGCCTGGTGTCTGGTGATGTAGTGTGGTTGGTCTACCGTCCTGGGTAGAGAATGTTGATATCTTGGAAAGGGGCTTCTTGACTGATGGATGCGAACAGTAAAGGCGATGGTGTAACTGGTAGTTGTATGGGTATTGTGATTGTATGAGTGTTGAAAATCGAAACCTCTGCGATATCGTAGCATAATGGGTTTATGTACATTCTTCGTCTGGGACAAATCACCTGCAGGCTGTTCGTTCTCAATCCATTGTGGCATTGGACAACAAGGTGCTGGTAATGTTCTACTCTCTTACAACTGAATGAAGAATAAAGTACGTGGCGCATTTTACCTTTTGTTTTGTCTTCTTCGATGAACAAGGGGGGGTTTAGAGCAGGATGACAAGGTTCTGGAATCTACCAACCCTGCTGTCCTACCCGCGGGGGTTGGTGTCCGGGAAATGGTCACAATGCCAGCAGCATTATGAATCCCTTGTTCCAGCACCACTTCCACTCACAATACCTAGACACCAACAATAAACTGGATCAGGCCTTTGTTTTGGTGAGGGCAACCCAAACCCCCTGCCAAACTTCTGTTCCCCCTCAAGAGCACAGTGGTCTTGTCAACATAATCCTAGCGAATATTGGCTTTAGAAGTCTAGCAATACGAGCACCTCGCCCCTTGTAGTTTCGTCCCGTAACCTATTTCCCAGAGCGATGGTACATGACTAAATCAGAGTGGAATTTATCGAGTTCCTGAACTAGATACGAAACGTACACATACGAGGCACCTCCTCCTAGAAAAAAAAAGAAGATGCAAAAGCGTAAAAGTCGGGCTCCGAACCTTAAGGCCACTATGGTCGCTGACACCATGGGTTTATATGTTAACCCATTGAGCCAATCAAGCACGAGGAAGATCCAATAGCGCGGTTGACGGCCAACAGCATTCGAACCGTTAAGGAGGTGTGTACGTAGGCAGGTAGGTGCCTGGGCAGGCAGGCCTGAGCCCAGTGCTTCGTTGACTCTATCTAACCTCAGGCTCGAACTCGGCTGCTTTGGGTTGACGCTGAGAACTAGATAAGCGGCCGTCCACAGTGGAAACATTACCGCCGCCACCTAGAGGACCCGTGATCGTTGTATTGGGAAGTTTACTTTTCTCTCGATCTCCCTGACAGCAACTGTGAAAGGCGCAGCCCTGCGTTTGAACCTGACGCAGGTGTGACCCGAGATTAGAATTGTAAGCTGAACAAGAGACTTAGCCTTCCGCACCTCGCTGGTTCTAATCAAGGCTCCTTGAGAGATTTGTGGGGTGACGCCATCTCATGTACCTAGGTAGATCTTCGGAGTAATGGAGCCTTTCGACATACAGAGAACCAGGATAAACGCCAGCCTGAGGCTTAATGAGAGGAAATCTGTCCTTTCCCAAACGAGCACTACCTACTTTGTTGCATATATAACGGTGTGTTCTGCGAATTCCAACTCTCACGCCGGCCTCATCAAGCATCCTCCAAGTCGTGGAAAATCCCAACGGCCCGACCAGCAACGACGCCAACCACATCAAAACAACACCCAGCAGCAACCTCGACGATGGGTGTTCCCCAGTCAACGTTTCGCTATGCCTTTCGCGACTTCTACGCCGACCTGGGCCTCGGCCCCTCGGCAACCCCCAAACAGATTCGAGCCGCGCACCGCAAGCTGGCCCTAGCGTACCACCCGGACAAGCTGGGCCCGGATGCTCCCATAGACGCCGAGGACTTTAGAAAGGTAAATTATGTTTTCAACCGGCGGTCATTTCGTTTTCTCCTTTTCTTTTCCTTGGGCATCTTGACTGACGAAACGTATCTGCAACCTGTAGGTCCAAAAAGCTTACGAGGTCCTCCGGGATGAATCCTTACGAGAACTGTACAACAGTCAATACCAACCAGTACTTAAAGGATGTTTTCAAGATAACTCCCCACAAGCAAGGCACGAACGTATACGACAATTCGCTTTAGAGCACTGGAACGCTCAGATAGCTAAGGATAACCTCCTTAATACCATTTTCTATACTTGTTTTTTCTCTTTAATAGCGTTTTCACTATTTTGTCTCTATAAAGCATTATCTAAGACTCTTAATATATATAATAAAAGAAATCTTTAAAATAGAAATATTTTAAGTAAAACGTCTAGAGAGAATAAAGTTTAACTAAATATATATACTAAGTAAATTAATAAGAAAAGGTTATTTTAAAAAAACACATTCAATATTTACCCCCTATAGCTGCGCTAGCCGTACTAAGTACTAATAAGTAAAGCTCAGCAGAGCAGTCTAACGTACGTACAAACGAAGTATACCTAACGTCTAAAGTCATTACCTAGAGATAACTCCCGCCTACCTACTCTTATGCCACAAAGCGCAGCGCAGTGGCAGCTGCAGTAATAGTAATAACTAGGTAACTATCACGCAGCTAAGTACAAGTAGTTAAAGTAAAGTAAAAGTAACGGCTTGATCTCTAAGTCCTATAATATAGTGGAGTAAAAGTAAAGGCCCCCTTATAGGGGCGGAAAATAAAGTAAAGTTACTTAAGTAAGCCACTTAAGTAAGTAGTTACTTATATATACAGCCACAAATAGCTTTAGCTATTATAATACACCCCCCTAAACTTAAAAGAAGTCTAAAGATACTATACTTACAGCCTCTTAATATATAACTAAGCATATTTATATTAATATTTAATAAAAAAGAGTATAAATAAAAAATTTTGTATTATAAAAAAGACTAATAAATAAAATAAAAATCCCTTTACTTTATTAATACTACCCTTACTTTATTATAATACTTTTATTACTATTATTAAAGTAGTTATACTTTTATTTATATAGTAAAAGGTAAGTAAAAAAATTAGTAAATATCCTTAAGTGCCTTTAATTAACTAGATTTAAGTAAATACCCAGCTTAAAGTAAATAAATAATAATCCTTTAAGGGCCCTAATTTCTTCTTTTTTCCTTTCCTAGTAATAATATTTATATAAAGTATAAATACCCTTAATTTTGCTTTTAATACTATAATACTCTACTTTACGTAGTTTAAAAGTATTAATAGTATTTAGTTTAAGATATAGTATTTTGATAGTTTATATAGTATAATAGTTAATAATACTTCTAAAAGGAAGTAAACTAAGCCTACTTGTATAGTGTGTGCTATAAAGTATATAAAGGATAAGGCTAATAAAGAAGCCGCGGCTGCTATAGTAGCTATAGCTATAGCTACTAAGGCTACTACTAGTATATTTAATTATTTCTTTTTTATATTATTATTACTTAAACTAATATATATTTTAATTTAAATTAACCTAATAATACTAGTAGTAAGGGGGGCTTTATAGAGCCTTTTAAGTAAAAGACTATTTCCACCCCCCCTAATAGTAAATTTATTTATTACTATTTTAGTTAAGTTATATTTAACTTTATATTTATATAGACTTTAAAAAAAAAAGTACTTTATTTTTATAACTACCTAGCTAGCTAACTATAAAGAGTTTATAGCTTTTTAGAGTAAATTACCTTTATTTTTATTACTATAAGTCTATATTAACTATTTTAAATAGCTTTATACTATACTAAAAAAGTAATTAATACTACTTCTATTAACTAGTCTATTATAACTTAGGGGGAGGTTATAAAGAAAGGAGGTTTAAGGCCTTTTACTAATACTCCTCCCCCTACTCCTAAAATACCTAAACTACTCCTAAGTAGTTATAGTAAGTTTTAGTTTTTTTATATTATTCTTTTAGTTTAATTACTAACTTTACTTTAGTATAGTTAAAAGTATAGTAGTCTTTAATAATAAAGGTATTTAACTTAAGACTCCTACTTATATTTAGTATATTTATAGTATATTAACTAATAAAAACCCTAGTATATATAATGCTTTAATTAATAACTTAAAGTATTATTACTATAAAGATAGAAAAAAGCTTTATACTTCCTTTCCTAGTAGTAACCTTACTTAGTACTAATAAAATAGGTTTTTTATTATAAAAACTACGGCCTAGTATAGGGACTTTAAGTATATTATTTTTATAACCCTTAATAATATAAAAGCCTAGCCTTTACTAGTATTTATACTAAAAGGTAAAAGTAGTAGTTAGGGGTTAACTCCCTTAAAAAAGGAAAAAAAAAAGACTTTAGCCTTTTTAATACTAACTCCTAAGGTTAAAATAACCTTTATAAAAACAACTCCTTTAAAGCTATTTAAGGTAGCTATTACTTTATAGACCCTTAAGAAGGTAGTTAAAGTAAGTATTATGAACTGTTTTTTTATTTATAATAAAAAGTCTTTATATTTAGTTATTACTTAAGTAAACCTTAATACCCTAGTTATAGTTAACTTTAACTAAAGTACAGCCTCTTTATTCTAGTCCGCGTTAAATATATTTAAAAATACTTTATAAACTAAATATA
Source organism: Colletotrichum brevisporum (assembly GCA_030770045.1). Taxonomy (NCBI): domain Eukaryota; kingdom Fungi; phylum Ascomycota; class Sordariomycetes; order Glomerellales; family Glomerellaceae; genus Colletotrichum; species Colletotrichum brevisporum. The sequence goes on along the minus strand of JAUGSI010000001.1, from coordinate 6,456,846 downwards.
AAAAAACGTAAGTCTACTTTAGTAGTAGTAGTATTACCTAACTCTAACCTAGTATAAGTCTACTTTAGTAGTAGTAGTAATAATAAAAGTATAAGTTTATTTTAGTAGTAGTATTAATAGTAGTAGTAGTATTTAGTATAGTAGTGGTACTTAGTATAGTATAGTAGCGGCTCTTTTATAGGAGCTTTTTATACTTCTTAGCTCTTAAACTAAAAGGAATTAAATAAATATAAGCCTAAGGCCGTATTTACTTTATACATTCTCTTTACTCCCTATAATATATAACTTAATATTTTAAAAGTTAAAGAGTACTTTAAACTATTTAAACTTTAAATAGAAGAGTACTTTAATAAGACTATTAGTAGGTATTTTATTAATTAATATATAAATAACGTTAAATAACTTTTTAGTATACTCTTAATAAAGTTATATATTTTATATATTAATATAGTAAAGTTTTATTAAAATACGCTCCTTTTCCCCTACTATAAAGTATATAGTTTAATAGTTATTATAATAAATTTACTATATATCACTTAGTTTAAGTTTAAGGTTTTTAAAAAGCTTTTTAAAAGTAATTATTTCTTTTATAGTATACTTAAAACTAAAAAGCTTAGCCTTAGTTATTAAAGTTATTATAGTATTTTACCTTATAGTCTTTTATTAAACGGGGCCACTAAAAAGTAAAATAATATATCCCTAGAATAACCTTTGCGTTTTTTTATTATTTATAAATAAAGTATCTTTAGTAATTAAAAGTACTTATACTCCCCTACCCCCTAAACTACTATAATAGAGTAAAAAGTAGTAAGTATAGTATAAATAATAAATAACTTAATTTATAGTAATTTAGTATTTATAGAAAGGGTTTATTAAGAATTTTAAAAGAATAGTATAAGTGAAAGCTATATTAGAGTAGATTATAATCGCAGTATATAAAATCAAACTAATCTTTTTCTAGTATAGCTTTATATTAACACTAATAGAGTTTTTAGTATTTTTTTTAAGGGGGGTAAGTAGTAATAGAATTAAAGGGTAGTAGGAGTCTATAAGGCTAAACTTCTTTATAACGTATTAAATATATTAATTATAGGTAAGATAAATCTTTTTTACTTTATAGTTATAAATAACCTAAATCCTAAAGTACTACTTAATAGCTTCCTACTTTTTAAGTTTATACTTTACTTTAATACCCTTAATAATTTACTTTACTTTTATAGTATTATTCCTATAGTTTATAATAAAAATATTATTTATATAAAAAGAAATAAGTATATAGTAGTTATAGTTTTAAAAGAAGTACGGGTTTTTATTAGTTAGTATAAACCTAAGGCTTTAAAAGATTAAAAAAACCTTTTTATATTAAAAAAAAGGAATATCCCTTAAACTATAAAGAGTATAGTAAAGTTTAAAGAACTTACTACTCTACTTAAAGTCCTTAAGAAAGTAGTATATAACTAAAGAGTTATTAAGTCCCTTTTTAGTATTTAGAAATATATTAACTATATTAAACTAGTTAACTTTAAAGTTAAATTATACTATAAGGGCTATAGTAACTTTAAAAGTATAAATTATAAGTGTAGCTATATAAGTTTATTTAAAGGGATACTTTTTTTAAAGATCCTTATAGACACAGAGCCTTACTTTATAGTACTAAAAATACTTATTTTTATTAAGTTTATATATAAATACTTACTTAAGGGGGATCGGCTTTACTTTAGCTTTATAGGAGTTAATAATCTTTTATACCCCTATTTCTTTAAACTTAAATACTTCTTTATTAACTACTTTATAAAAGTAGTCCTTTAGCTCTAGTAGTAGTAAATAAATACTCTAGTACGTAGTTAGAGTTTTATTAAACTAACTTAAGTAGACTCTTATATTTAGTATAACTAATTTAGTTTATTTTACTTTATTAATTAAAATAAAGACTATATAGTAATATATATAGTATTCTTAAATTACTTTTTTTAGAGTATAGTTATAATTTAGTATATATATATTAAAAAATGCGTTTTAGTTATATTTAGTATTAAGGAATATAAAGTAGTTATAAAAGTATAGTAATCTTTATAGCTTTAATTTAGGTTAGTTTAGATTTTTATAGTTATATACTTATTTTAATTCCTCTAGAGAACTACTTATTTTTTTTAAATTTATATATAACTATATTAAAGGAAAAGGCAAATTACCTTCCTAAAGTAAAAGAAATTTGGCCTTTATATTTAGTTTTTATAGGACTTTAGTATTAGTTATTATAATAATTTTATTTTTAATCCTTTTATAAAAAGAGTTAACTTTTAAAATAAAGAGTAGGTTAGGGGATAATAATAACTTATAAGCCTAATGTACTCTTATATTAAGTACGGGGCTCTTTACTCCTTATATATAATCCTAAGTCTTTTTAAGTATTAGTATAGGGTTTAGAGTTAATAACTACCTCCTATACTAGTTAAATAGCTTTAAGTTAGCTTTTAAAATACCCTTACTTAAGTTCTTAGCTACTAAAGTAAGTATTAATAAAAATAGCTTTTTTTTATTATATATTAATAAAGTATTAGTTATTTTAAAGATACTTAAGACTTAAAGCTTAGTATTAAGAAAGGAAATAGGCTTTTAAATAGCCTTAACTATAGTATGGACTACTTTACTTTATTTTACTACTTTTATATTAAACTTTAAGTAAAACTTTATTTTATTAAAAGTTATATTATATATAAAATTAACTTATTTAAGTAAAGGTACTTAAATTTAATAAAGGTTATAGGTATTTAAAATATATTCTATAAAGTATCTAAGGTATACTCTTATTTCTACTTTAAAGTTATATTTTCTTTAATTTACTTTATAGTTTTTTTTAAAGGAGTATACTTTATAACTATACGCGTACATTTAACTCTAGTAAGGGCAAAAGTCGTGTATTAAAAGGGCCTAGTAAAAGGGTTACTACTAGTAGAAGTACTAGTAGAACTAGGCCTCTTTAACTTAAATTAAAAAAAGCTATACTTTTTACTTAAAGGGACTTATATTATAAAAAAAGGCTATAGCTATAACTACTTTTACTTATAAAGTAAGGAGAAGGCTAAATAAAGTAAATATTTTAATAACTTATAGTATTATTTCTTATTTAGTATACTTACCCCCTTTATTTAGTTCTTTTATATATAATAAAGTTATTTTAATTTTAATTCCCTTCTTTAGGGCCTATTACTAGTACTTAGTATAGCTATATATTATAATTACTATATATTTAATATTTTAATAAATTTTATAAATAAATATACTGTACTACTTTACTACTTAGTATTTAAATATCTTTAGTATATAAAAAATAGATTTATATTATTTATTAATATAAAAAAAGGTAAAGAAGTAGTTAGTATATTTATTTTTAATTACTATAAATTAGTAGCTTTAATTATACCCCTTAGGATAGTTAAAAAGGTTCTAAGATATCTATTTATATAACTATATAGCTTAACTCTTAGAGGTTCGTCTTAAAACTACTTAAGTAGTATAAGTCGTTATATAATACTCGTACTAAAAGCGTATTAAACCTTTAAGTCTTACTCCTTAAGTATTATATAAAAGATAACTAAATACTTTAGGTCCTAAATAACTAAAGTAAAAATACTATATAAGGGGATTGTTATTATAGTTTTTTAGTTAGTAGTAGAACTTTTAAAAAACTATAGTTAATATAACTATATTTATAGTTATAGTAAAGTTAATAAAAATATATAGAAATATAGAATAAAAAGAAGTAACTTTAAATTTAAAGAAAATAATATTTATCCTCCTTTTTAACTTCTTAACTATAAAACTCTTTTTATTATCACCTATATAGAATAAAGTATTATAACTAGTATATTAAATACCCTTTATTTATAAAAGTACTTTAAAAATAATATTTATATAGAAGTTCTTTATATAAGTAATATTTATTAGTATTAAATTAAGGGTATTTAGTCTATTTAAGTTATTAAGTATATTCTTTATAACCCTTATACCTACTACTAAAATAGGGTATAAAGTGGTTTTTAATTTAATATATCCCTCTTTATTAAGGGGGTAAATAAAGCCCTTTTTAAAAAAAGAGAAGTTATTAATAAAATAAGTTATACTATAGTTATTAAATACTATACTTATACTTAAAGTATAAAAAGTAGTTAGAAGAGTAAAAAAAACGTTTATAGTATATATAGATAAAGTAGGGGTCCCTAGGGCCTCTTAAACTAATTTACTACTAATTATAACTACAACTTAATATACTATTAAAAGGATTAACTTAAAAGTAGCTTTAGTATTTAAAGTATTTATATTCTTACCTCCCTTTCTTTTCTTTTTTTATTTAGTAAAGTATACTAAACCCAAGTAATAAGGGGGGTTAACTTTAATTTAACTAACTTAAGTAAGTTTAATTAAAAGGCCTTAGTACTCCTTTATATTAAATTTCCTTTAAATTTCTCTAGCTTTATTAAGAGTAACTTTAGTAATAGTATAGTTACTTTATTTAAAAACTATAAAGTAAATATATTTATAGTTTATAAAAGTCTAACTATAGTTTTAACTATAAATATACTAAATCCCCTTAGGTTTAGTAGTAAAGGATTATAGGGCTTTAAAAATTATAGTATTAAAGTGATTTATAAAGGTTAAAAAAATACTAAATAATTTACTTTTAAACTTAAAAAGTAAGTCCTTATAAAGAAAGTTTTTAAGTATAAATATATAATTCCTAAGTAAAATTTAGACTTAATTAAGTCTTTTTTTTATAAAAACTTATTTAAGTTTATTTTATACTTATTTTAAAATAATCCTTTACTTTATAGTAAAAAGGAAGTTTTAAACTATAAATAGTTTTATTATATTTAAAAAGTAGTATTATATTACTTAGAAGTATATAGTATAGAATTCCTTTAATTAAATACTTAGTATAGTACTACTATTTACTTTTTTTAGTATTACTTAGTACTTTTATTATATTATAACTAAAAGACTAGTATTACTTAAAAAATATTAAATTTAAAGGTTTTAGAATAAACTATAAAAAAAATATTTTTTTAGTTAAAGAGTTTAAACTAAATTAGTTTAAGGATATCTAAGAATACTAACTTATTAATATATAACTTAATTTTTTTAAAAACTTTTACTTTTTACTTTTAAACTTTATTATTAACAACTTTATTAAAAATATAACTAAAATAGTTATTAAGTGCGTTTTTACTTTATTTAATAAAAAGTAGATTATACTCTAACTTAAGTTTATTACTATTAAGTATTAAATTACCCAGAGTTTTATTACTTAAAAAGGGCCCTAAAGTACTTTTAAACTACTTTTCTTTACTCTAAAAGTAAATTTATACTCTAAGGGCTTTTATAAAGTTAATACTATTTTTATATTTAATTAAAGTACTAAGTTAGTATTTAGTAGTACTATTCTTTTATAAATTAAAGTAGATTTAATAGATTCTTTTTACTTTTATATTCTAGTTATAAAACTACTAAGTAAATAAAATTAAAAATACCTCCTTTAAGGGCTTATTTAGTAAAACTAAGTTATTAGAATTAAGTTAAAACTAAACCCCTTACGTAACTACTTTAATTTAAAGGTTTTTAAACTATATAAAGTAGTTATACTACTTTATAAGTTTATAAAAAAATAAAAAGGAGGAAGTTAAAGTTAAGTTTAATATAGTTAAATTAAAATATTAGTTAAAGAATTAAAATATTATAATAAAAGAGTATTTATATAAATATTTTTTTAATAAGTATATTTACTTTAAAAATAGTAGTTTAAAAGTATAGTATAAACTAAACTTATAACTATTATATAATTAAGTATAAGTAGTAAAAGTAAAGTAAAAGTAATAACTTAATTTTTAAGTTCTATAATATAGTAGAGTAAAAGTAAAGGCCCCTTTATAGGGGCGGGAGATAGAGTAAAGTTGCTTAGGTAAGCCGCTTAAGTAAGTAGTTGCTTATATACACAGCCACAAATAGCTTCAGCTATCACAACAGCAACTTAACAAAAGACCCTCTCTAGGCTCTTGCCCAGACAGGAGAGGAGGGATACTGGGCGGTAGTCATCGCCCGCGCACAGCGAAAGAAGTAGCAACAGCAGCAACAGTCAGCAGGCCGCAATGGGGCCTAGTGGCTACTATGGGCTGGATTTAGCCTGTATCATACGGGAATAGTATTATTGACATCGTCGTTATTATCGTTTTCTATCGTGCTACGGGGGAAGCCACCTTATAGCTACTCTTTTCTGTACTGACCGCCTTCCACGGGCTATCCCTCCGCAGTGGGCCTTTCAAGAGTAGGCAGTGGGCATTCTAGGAAATAGGTACTAAAGAGAACTCTTTTGAGGGCCAGACTCTGGCAAAAGACTGATCATTCCTGGCCGCAAACAAGACCGATAACCTAGTCTCCACGGATGGGGATGCAGGAAATGGCTTTAATATCTTATTTTGCTGCACAAGAGAGAGGGAGGGAGGGTTTGATCGCATTTAAAGATCTGAGTGCGACTTCTGATACAAGATGAAAGACCAGGACGAGAGATGAGGCGCAAAAAATGTAAAAATGAATGTTTTGATAGCACGACTTGGTATCGATCCAAGGACCTCTGGGTTATGAGCCCAGCGCTCTACCCCTGAGCTACCGTGCTTGTTGCTTGTTGGGAAGCGACACAAATAAGTGACTTAACAGCCCTTGGTGGGGATCGCAGTGACTCACTCGTGGGTCTGGTGAAGATTTTTGCTGGCGGGACCCATTCTGTCGGGCCAAGTCACCTGACCAAACCAGCAATGTTTCCGTCCCAAAAGTGGACTTGGCCTTCTCGCCGACCAGACCTTTCCCAGAACTTCTGAGAAACAAGAGGGAGGGCATAGTAGGGCGACAGTCGCAACAAACTCACGATGCAAGCTGCTGCAGTCTGCAAGTCATCGAAGTGGGGACCCGGTCAGCAGCCGGACCCGGCCCGGACCATGAGGCTCAAACGGGCGGCTTTACAGTGTACCTAAGTACCCATTGAGTGAGTCGGAGATACGACACCCCGGACTGGACACCTCCATCCATCCATCTTCCGGGCAGTCTTACACGTCAACCTGACCAAACGAAAGGCCACGAGCCACGTCTTCCCCCAACCCCGGATTTTGTGAGATGCAGTTACCTAAAGGTTTGCAAGCTGCTAGTACCAGCCTACCCCGTTATCGATCTGCCGAACCACCATTGATTGCGACCCCCCTTGCGGATTTGCGGGGTTGGCCCCGACGCTTATCTCGCCGCGGATCTCCGATTACAGGGGGTTTGGACAAAAGCCGAAGCCATTTTCCCGACGCATCTTCGGGAAATGGAATGCTGTCCGCGATGACGGCCCTTGGCAGGACGACAGAAGGAAAGACGTGCATGGGCAGCGATTTTGCCAATCACGCAACGCCCGTTGCTGGCGTTTAAATCCGTTGGCATCGGGGAGAATCAAGGAAGGCGAGTTTCTCTTTCGCTGCATGTCACTGACGTTTTTATCTCTTCCTCTTCGTTCTCCCGTTTCGACCGATTGCCTTTTTTGCTCTATCGAAAAGAACCACCGTCAGGAAACGGTAACCACTTGTCACAATGATATCCCCTGTAAGATGTCACCATGTTACGACTCATGCACTCCCAACTTTCTTGCTAACACGTTCCTCAGAAATGGAAGCGTCTGGTGCGGTTCATTGCCGAGGACGACTGGAGGGAGTACATCGGCGAGCCGGTCGACGAGACCGTTGATAGTAAGCAGAACCACCACCCCGCGGCATCCGCGGAGCCAAGACTGACACCACCCTAGTCGGCGCCGCCCTCGCAGACTCCAAACCCGTCCCGGTCCGCGTCTTCACCGGCACCTCGGCCCTCGACGCCTCCGCGGAGCCGACGTCCCGGGTCCTCAACGCCCAGAAGCTCCTCCCGCCGCTGAGCCGCAGGGAGATCGGCACGATCCGCTGCGTCGGCCTCAACTACCGCAAGCACGCCCGCGAGATGAACCTCGAGCTGCCCGAGCACCCGACCCTCTTCTTCAAGCCCGCGACCTGCCTCAACGCGTCCAACGCGCCGCTGCTCATCCCGCACCAGGCGACGGACCTGCAGGCCGACTACGAGGCCGAGCTGGCCGTCGTCATCGGCCGCGACGCGCGCAACGTTTCTGTTGCGGATGCGATGGACTACGTGCTCGGGTACACCTGCTCCAACGACGTGACGGCGAGGAAACACCAGTTCGCCGGCGCGCAGTGGGGGTTCGGCAAGGGCTTTGACGGGTTCGCGCCCATGGGGCCTTGCATCGTCTCGACGCAAGCCATTCCAGATCCGTCGGTGATAGAGCTGCGTACGGTGCTCAACGGGGAGGTGATGCAAGAAGGCAAAGGTGACGACATGATCTTCTCCATCGCCGAGATCGTGGCGTATCTGTCGCAGGGCACGACGCTCGAGGCCGGCACGGTCATCATGACGGGCACGCCGCACGGCATTGGTGTCAGCAGGAGCCCGCCGGTATTCCTCGCCCCCTGGGACGATTTGAGGATCGTCATGAGCCACGGGCTGGGCAGTCTGGTGAACCGGGTCGAGTACGAGAAGAAGCCCGAGGAAGCGAGAAGCAGGGTGAACGGAGTCAAGGCGGTCAATGGCGTCAACGGTGTGACCGAGGTCAAGGTCAATGGATTTCACTGAGATATCGCAGAACTCTTCGTAAGAAAAAAAAAGGAGACATTTCATTTCCCCTCAAGGCTTTGGCGCTCTATGCTTTCCCATTCCAGAGGCTCGACTTACACCCGCCGCGGAAGGCGCGAAGTCACGTGACTATGGGCCCCACTCACGGGGTTCATCACGTCGTGACTTCCCTGAGTGTTAATTCCAGCTTCTTCAACTTCTCCACAACTTCAAACCTCGCAATCACTTTGCCTGACCATCTGGAAAGGGAGCAGGAATCGTATAACGAACGGCAAATCATCACAAAAATCCAGCCTTCATCATGAGTACCAAGCCCCGTATCATGACCATCTCCCTGGACTTCGGTCCCAGCATCGACCGCATGCACGGCAACCTCATCAAGCGTCTCGAAGAAACGGCAGATCTCGACCGCCCTGAGGAGGTGGACGAGATCATATCCGACCTCCGCAAGAGCCCGGCACCCTCGGCGGTGCTCATCATGGACCAGGCCGTCGCCAACGACTTCCCCGAGGTCTGGGACGCTGTGCTCGCCTACGTCCGCACCGGCGGCACGGCCATCGCCCTGAGCATGTTCGCTAGCCTCGTAGTGCCCGCCAACATCGAACCCTTCTTCGCCAAGGCTGGCCTGACCTGGAAGAGCGGCGACTACTTCCGCACCGAGATGAAGCTGCGGCCCGACGTGGTGGGCAACGCCGCCGTCGCGGCGAAGCTCCCTGACCGTGTCAGCGTGAAAGCCCTGCAGCTCCAAGGCGTGCGGCCCGAGGATCTTCTGTACGGCCCCGACGACCGCTCGTACACGCAGTCGCACGTTTTCGCCAGCGAGAAGGTCCAGGACACGACGCAGGCCGCGGTCGCCTTTGCGAAGGTCGGTGCTGGAAGGGTTGGTTACGTCGGAGACGTCAATTTCGAAGAGGACTTGGATGATGTCATCATGGCCATGTGCGGCTTATTGGCGTGATTCTGGCTTGGAGCCAAACATGTGTGTTTCTGGTCCCGGCTGGCGATGGCTCGGCCAAGGGAAGAGCATAGTGATATTCGACAGTGGCAAGGTTGTGTTCGTGTGATGACTTGACCAGAATGATCAGAGAACAGAAAATAAGTATTAGGGCAACGAATATGAATCACTCTCCGGGAGTCGTCTTCGCCTTTTGAACTAACCGTGCCCATACTAAACCAGCTGCCAGCACGCCAAAGCCTCACGTGGATCTTTATTGAAGAGCTGTGCGGACTTCAGTCACACGCCGGACTGGTCGTGCATGATGGTATTGATGACATGCTCCCACTGCGACAGGTCTCCGTTCTCCGGGAGAAAGAACCCCGGATCATCCCACGTCATCTGCGCACTCGACGTGCTGTACGGCAGTCCGAGCCCGACCAGCAGAGGATCAAAGTCGGGGCTCTCCACCGACATCTGCGGTTGAGTGGCCATCATGGTAGATTGTCCGATGGACGACTGCACCGGACGCTCGGCCGGGTCCGCAAGCGCAAGCGGCACCACCGGCGCCGGTGCCGGTGCGGCCGGCTGCGGCTGCGATTGCCTCGCCTTCTTCACACACAACTCCACGATCTTGACCTCGGCCAATGCGAACTCGTTCGACCAGACGTCGTTGCGCTGCATCTCGCAGTACGCCGCCAGGTCTTCGAGGATGGCCAGCGACCGGCGCGAGTGCGGGTCCCGCACGGCGATGATGCCGAGTACCAGCGCGCTGTTGAACAGATTATGCGGCCCGAGGCTCCACTTGAGTCGATCGCCCAGCGGCTGTCCGAACATACGCAGCCCCATGTCGAGATCCGCGCAGGCCGAGGCCACGCACGCGTCGTGGCTATGTCGGTACCGGTTCGTGATGGACTGGCGCAGGAGGAACGGCCGGTGGAGGGTCACGCGCGCGAAGTGGTACATGCTGTGCAGGTGCAGTCTTTGCCAGGGGAGGAAAGGGAGGCGTTCGTCTTTGGAGGTATCCGGGGCGTCGAGCTCGAAGTAAGGGGGAAGGCGGCCGCGCCACGTCTCAATCTCCGAGTCCAGAGCGAGGACGGTCTCGTAGGACACGGTGAAGAGTCCGAAGCAGCGCTCCTGTATCTTGCCGACCACGACAGCGAGCTCGTGGGCCAGCCTGCTGAATACGCTGGGCGTTGGTTCTGATAAAGGCGCCTCGGGGACGGCCGCTGCCTCCTCATCATCGAGGCCGTCTAGCCACACGTTGGAGGCTTGCTTCACGAGACACTGCTGATCGACAATAGCAAACGGCCGGCCCAGAGCCAGCGCGATGGTCTTGTCGAGCATGTACAGGTTGCTCCACAGCCTCCGCCTTGTCTCCGTCTCCTTCCGGGGGAGCCGCCACCTCTCGCCGTCGATGTGCATCCCCTGGGCCTGGGCCATGCGCATCGCAAAGCTCGTCGTGAGCCAGGACTCGGGCACGCGGCGGGTGTAAATCAGATACCGCGTAACCAGCACGCCCGCCCTCACGAGGTCCGTCGACTCGCCGTAGAACGTCGGCGCGATGACGATGGCCCTCCTCGCGGCCCAGTAGAACCGCTGCGACGTCTCGTGCACCTCCCGCTGGACCTCCTTGTTCCTCGGCTTGGGGCAGTCGAGCAGCACGCCGTACGCCATCACGATGAAGAGCAGCGCCAGCCAGCGCAGGTCGATGGTGGCGAAGTCGTCGAAGCCGAACTTGCGCGACCAGAACGTCTCGTACTTGGCCTTGAAGCTCGTCGGCTGCACCGCGTCGATGGCCCAGTTGAGCTCGCTGAGGAAGCAGTCCGTCAGCCGGTCGACCGTCGACTTCTTGCGCGGGAGCAGCCCGAGCAGCTCCCAGATCTGGGAGAAGGGCCCGCCCTCGTCGCGGAAGCTGTGCGTCGAGCTTGCCTGGGCCTGGCGCACCAGCCCAGACGATAACTCCGGGGCGGGCGCCTGGATGATCTTGGCCGCCGCCTGGGGCCCGAAGTAGGACGACCCGAAGAAGGACGGCGCGTCGCGGGACTTGAAGAGGTTGCCGACGGGGTATTCCGTTTGCTGGTCCGACGAGCCGCCGCCGCTGCTCTCGCCTTGTCGCCGACCGGCGCTGCTGGACGATCTCGACGGGACGGCGCCCGAGCCCGAGGAGGAGGCGCCGTCAGGCCGTTCGGCATCTCTCTCGGAGACGGGCGAGGTTCTTGTTGGTGACACGGGGGTTGCGAAGTTGGCGGGCGGCGTGATGACGGGAGGCCGCGACCGGGGAGTGGCCCTTTCATTGTCGTCGTCCAGGTGGCTGTAGGAACAAGATGCGCCTACGCCTCGCCGTTCGCAGTTGAAGCATGGTCGCGATCCGTTGCACTATCGGTGGGATGTTAGTAAGGCCTGGGCTGATATCTCGAATGCCGACGGTCGACAACGCGTTCAACAATCTCCGACGCGCATCACCGACGTTCCGACATGAACAAAGTCCAAAATCCAAGAACACTGGTTTCGCCAAGATTCATAGACAAAAAGAAAGAAACAAGTCCCTATCAACTCACTCTCTGCTTTCGCCGATGGCACGACTCGCACGCGACCGCGTGTCGTCCTCGCTTCCTCTTCCGAATGTTCGGACTTTTCGGGTTCGGAGGATTGCCGGTGGGAGCGGCGGGCGACATGGCGGAACGGACAGAATGCCGAAAGAGACAGACACACAAACAAAAAGGGGGGCGGGCGTTCGGTCTGCGTGATCGGGGAAATATGACTGCCTAGAGATGGGGAACCTCGTGTCGAGGCGATGTCGGCCTATTCATATTTCCCTGGTTTTTATCAAGATCCCCCACATTTGGCCGAGGAGGGAAATCTCGCCTGACAACCCCCGAGGGGGGCGATTCGCAGCCCTTTGAGATAAGAAATCCAACGGTCCAACCTCGCCCCCCCCTGTTTCCCCGGCTTTCGTCGTCTCTCCACTAAAAGCTGCATGGATCATCAGCCGACGCCTAGATAACTGCGCGAATTTCCCGACGCGGAGGGAGTGAGGATGAGGGGGAGACGTCAGATTAGCGTCGGGAAATACAGCAACTGGCCAGATAGGTGAAATCCTGTGACCTCACCTTGCTTGTTGGTCCCATGCAGGTCAGAAACCCGGAGATAGATATATCCTCAATGGTCTTTTGGAGTTGAAGTTGGCAACATGTTGTCAGAGTCTTATCAGTTGCACCCATCCATCAACCAACGTGACGGGCCAATTCCATAACGAAGTCGCGGACTCGAAACCAAGTCAACCACAGAAAGACAAGAAACCACCATGTCCGTGGAAAAGATGCCCGCCGAGGCCAAGGACGGCGGCGACGTCGACTCGCCCGTCGCAAGCTCCTCGCACCTGACCATCGACCCGGCCGCCGAGAAGAGGCTGCTGCGGAAGCTGGACATGTGGCTGTCGCCCATGATGATCGTCTGCTTCCTCGTCGCCTACCTGGACCGCAGCAACATCGGTACGGCCAACGATCTTTCCCCTTGCCTGTTCGAACACCATCATCAGTGATCACCGAGACTAACACGACGCGCAACTCACAGGCAACGCAGCCATCGCGGGCATGAACGAGGACCTCGACCTGACCGGAAACAGGCTCAACGTCGCAGTCACAGTCTTCTACGGTAAACTCCATCTCCCGCCTCTCTTCCAGCTCATGACTTGCAGCTAACAAACAAAGTGACCTACATCGCCTTCGAGATCCCCGCCTCCCTGGTCCTCAAGAAGGCCCGCCCCTCCCGCCTGATCCCCTTCTTCATCCTCTCCTGGTCCGCCACCGTCGTCGGCTCCGCCTTCGTGACCAACTACGCCTCCCTCCTCGCCACGCGCCTGCTCATCGGCATGTTCGAGTCCGGCCTTTTCCCCTGCCTGACGCTCTACCTCTCCACCTACTACAAGCGCGAGGAGCAGGCCCGCCGCATATCCTACCTCTTCGTCGCCGCCGCGCTTTCGGGCGCCTTCGGCGGCCTGCTCGCCTACGGCCTGACCTCTTTGCACGGCGCCTCCGGGCTCGCCGGCTGGCGCTGGCTCTTCCTCATCGAGGGCGTCATCTCCCTCGCCGTCGGCTTCGCCGTCATCGCCCTGCTCCCGGACAGCTTCGAGACGGCGCGCTGGCTGACGGAGGACGACAAGGCGCTCATGCGCATCCGCGCCGAGCAGTCGCGCGTCTACCAGGGCGAGTCCGAGACCTTCGACAAGCACGAGGTCAAGCTCGCCTTCCGCGACCCCAAGGTGTGGCTGTCCGCCGGCTGCCAGTTCTGCGCCAACACGTGCTCCTTCGGCTTCGGTACGTTCCTGCCGGTGATCATCCGCGGCTTCGGCTACAGCAGCATCAAGACGCAGCTCCTCACCGTGCCGGTCTACGTCTGGGCCTCGGCCGTGTACCTCACCGTGGCGTACCTGTCGGACAAGCTCAACAGGCGCGCCGTGTTCATGGTGCCGATGGCGCTCGTCACGGCCACGGGGTACGCGCTGATGCTGGGCGTGAGCATGCGCGCGACGAGCGTGCAGTACTTTGCGACCTTCGTCACCGCCACGGGGATCTACTGCGTCGTCGGGCTGAACGTCACGTGGATCAGCAACAGCAACGCCGGGTACTTCAAGCGTGCCACGGCCATTGGATTACAGCAGACCATCGGCAACAGCGCGGGCCTGATGGCGGGCCAGATCTACCGCATCACCGCCTCTGACGGGAGGTACACCATCGGGCACGCCGTCTCGCTGGGCACCATCACGGTCGCGTCGGTCGGGTACTTCACCATGTGGACGTGGCTGAACAGGATCAACAAGAGGAGGGAGGCCATGAGCATCGACGAGAGGGTGCGGGACATTGACGAGGGAAAGAAGGGAGACAGACACCCCGACTTCCGATACACTCTGTAAAAGGTCTTTGTTTCCAGCCATTAGATTGTGGGCTTGAAAGGCTCTGTAATATACCCATCTCTGACATCCGCATGCGCCTAAAATGTCGTCAAGTTCTCATTCATCATTCCGGAATCGCTCGTAGCCCAGAAAGATGCATCCATCACATCCCAGCGGCCGTCGTCCAGGGGGTCCTCGTCGCCAAACTCCAAGCCGGGCGGGTCGAAGAACGTGCTGGACGTCGAAGGAGCAGTGATCTGCTTTGCCTTGTCGTTCATTTCCTTACACGCGCCGTGTATCTTCTTGAGCCGCGAATCGTCAGTCGCCTTGATGAGCCTCTCGAGGAGTAGCAGCGCAGACTCGACATTGCTTTGATCGGTATGTCGGCATGGATCATCTGGCTGCGCCAGGTTGTTGACGGTGATGAACATGATGCTCGTCAGGTATCCGCACGCCACCAGCCTATTATTCGTCAGTCAACCATCGAACGGTTCCTCGGGAACGATCTCACTTACCAGGTCAACGCAGAATCGTTCTCCGGCGTCGCGGCATAGAGGCGCATGCAAGTCCTCGCGGCTTCGACCAGCTTCCCCCAGCACCCCGGCAGCTGCGCGGCAAACGACTCGGCGAGCACTCGCGGCGCCTGCTTCTTGCTGCAGCTCAGCGCTTCTTTGAGCCACTCGAGGTGGTGCGAGTCGGCATAGTGCGTCGTCGCGACAAGCTGCAGGTGTGTGTAGTGTAGCAGCGACATGTACCTCAGATGCTGCGCGGGCACAACAGCCACCGCGCTCTGTGGCAGGAATTCTGCCGGTATCGACCGCTCCCAGTCGTCAAGCATCTCGCGTAGCCGAAGCGTGTTCTGTAGGCGCTCGTGCTCCGGCAGCTTCGTGGCCCGGACGGAGTGCAACATCGCGTAGACCTTGCCCTGGATAAAGGCCAGCTGCACCCGGGTACGGAAGTAGTTGAAAACCTGCCCCGAGACGCCAAATATGAGGCCTGCGTTGTCCGGGGGAGCTGGGCTGGGGAGGTCCACGTCGATCTCCGAGTCTTGATGGATCGGCGGCTGTCTCGTCCTCATGGCGCAGTCACGGTCAAGTATGTAGGCCATCCAGAAGGTCCGGTTCCTTTGCAGCTCCTCCGAAGGCTCCAGATCTTCTGCTGTCGTTTTGGTGTGCAAGCTTAGGCCGTGGACCAGTCGCATCGCGGTGGCGACCATGATAGCAGCAGGTCTGGGGTCCGAAGAGCCATGGAAGACCAGTACCAGTCCCAGAACAACTTGCAGAGCGAGCAGAGTCGGCTCGCCGATGACAATCTCATTGAGGACTGATTGAACGTTGTTGATGTACCGCTGCATGTTCTGCGTCTCCTCCGGACTGGACGCGTAAGAGTCGCGTCGCGCAAGAGCAAGGACAACGTTGATAGCCGCCCAGGCGTCCGACTTGCAATAAGCCGAGTAGGTGTACCACCCGCGCAGCATCTTCATGAAAGTCTCGCGGTCGAAGAGAGGAAGTACCCTATTTGAGCTTTCGAAATACTCTTCGACGATGGGGAGCACCATGCGGAGCGGCGGCAGCGTTCTGGCATTGGACCCCGGCGGCGACAGGCTTTCGGGTTCTGTCGAGTATGATGGAGACTCAGTCGAAGCTGAGTCTGCGCGGAGTGCCCATACTTGTTCCCCAGCCTCCCCTTCGGAGCTGGGGTCGGCTCCTGAATTCCTGGTCGACTGCGGCGAGGAGTTGCTCTGCTTGCTCTGTGCTTCAAGTTGCGCTAGTCGAGCCTCTAGGATTTCAATCTTCTTCACGCTGAATAGAAAGATCAGTTCTCAGGTTCAGAAGGCTGCGAAAGAGAGAGACCTACTGGTTGGGCTTGGCGACAGCCGCCCTCGTGGGCCCAGTGTAACTGCAGTCCGAGTTGTACAACTTACATCCGGAACAGCGGGGCTGCGCAGCGTCGCATTTGATCTTCTTGTGATAACAAAGGTCGCAGGCCTTTTACCGGGGCAGAGAGGCATCAGCAGGCGGGTTGTGTTGGGAGTTTCGAAGGTGAGGTGAAAGGAGGGCCACCAACCTTTCTGCGCCTGACGCGTCTCGGTTTGGTCGTTTCCATTGTCGACGGCAAAAGCCGTGAGAGTATAGGGCTTCTTGTTATAGGTCTCTGAGCGACAAGAATCTTTGTTCGGGGTGAGGTTTTGCCGATGATCTGTTTGTGGGGATGTTGCCCTGCAAGAGATGGCGACATCCCACGGCCAGGGGCGCGATTCCAGGACACGCCAGCTTATTAATCCATCCCTTCGCATCCTTCGCTGGGGACCAATTTCTTACATAAGCAGTGACACAAAGGCAGTGAGCCATGGAATTCCGGGGAGCTGTTACGTGCAAAAAGCGACTGCTGTCACTTGAAAAAGAAGCCTGCAGCACTATCGCAGAGGTGCAAAAGGCAAAAGATTCGACGTTGGCCTGATTCGAACAGACGCTCCCGAAGGAACAAGATTTCTAGTCTTGCGCATTAGACCACTCTGCCACAACGCCAGATGACCACTCCGCTGAACTGCGGGGTTGTTGACAGGCCGTGCAATCGGAATGCTGAAGATGGGAGCGGCGGAACCATCGCAGACATGCTGCCATCAAGATGATGATGTTGAAGTCGGAAGTCGGCCCAAGGCTTGATTTCTGGATCAGAGTTCTGTCAAAACGCAAATCTGCAGAGGTTATCAGACGCATCCGCAGTCGGCGCCCAAACTTGCTTTGCTGTTGGCTGCCCCAGGTGGTGCACACGACGGTGGTCTCCAAACCGTAACCGTACTGTAGGTATCTGTAGATCGGACGAGTGGGGTGTCGATCTTCTCGGCGCTGCAATGTAAAGTACTAGACCCAACAAGTTGAATTCGTGGCATCGTGCATGTCGCCATCGTCAACATGAAGATCTAGGTAGGTAGGTCGCCAAGATAAGATTATTCTGAGACAATTAGACACCAAGGCAGCCGCAGAGCAGAAATTCTCATCTTGAGTTGCCTCGACACGTGTTTTCGGAAAGAGCGTTACGCTAAGGTACACCTAACCAGCAGCTTATCAGGCAGGACGGGACGGTATTGTGCAAGGTACCTACCTACCTACCTACTAGGTAGGTTAGTTGGTTAGGTAGGTACCTTACCTACCTAGGTAGGTAGGAACCTAAGTATCTCTGTACATAGGTACCTGTACCAAATGTCCGTATCGTCCATACCAACGACCATCTCCCACACCCTCGCTGGTTCCCTTCTTCATCATCTCCCGTCGTCAACTCGCCGCTGCCCCGGGTCGTCGAGACGATCAAATGCAACAAGAACAAGCCACCCGCAAGCAATGATGCACGCGCTGAATGCCCGATTCAGCCCCTCCTCCCTCTTTCCTCGCATGTTCGTCCCTCGGCAGGCATGAGTTGAAGTCTCCGCCTACTCGAAATCGCCTAGCAGATGGATGCATTCCCGCCAGCCAGCGCAACCCACGGATGCTAATTCGTTCGGAGGATCCAGCAGCCCCTCCGAATGCATCTGGAACCGCCTGGGTCCAGGCCCACCTCACCGGACTGGACGCCGCCAAGATTCAGGACCGCTAACGAGACACGATAATAGGGGGCAAGGCAAGGAGGAGGGGGGAGGGGTAAATATTGCCTCGTCTTCGCCATCCCGTTTCCCTTTCTCCCGTCCCTCCCGATCACCCGTCGAGACACTGACACTTCCTGTCGCCACCGAGTTCAACCATCTCGAACCAACCGTCGTCGCCGCGATCGCGCGAAAGAGAAGATGCAGGCCGCAGACCAACCCGCAAACACCAACGCCGCGGCAACGGGCCCGCCAGCGGCCGCCCCCGCCCCCGCTGCCCCTCCCGCGGCGCCGATCAATCCCGTGAGAAGAAGCCTCGCAGCGACCTGAACCTTATGTCTGGGACGCAGGCACAAGGACCAGTCCAAGGCCGCGACAAAGCCACAAGACCCAAGACACTAATCGAACACGACTAGGGCCCCGCCGTCGAGACTGGCGACGATGCCGACTCACTGGCCGATTCGAGCAGGTAAGGGCACGGGGCGGGCTCAAACATCCCAAGCGAACGATCGAAGCTAATGGGGGAATGGGGGACAGCTTCGTGTCGAGCTCGACGACTTCGCTGGCTGAGAGCATCACCGAGTACCGCCGTATCCACGGCCGCACGTACACGCAAAAGACCGACTACTGGGGCCCAAACGACGAGCAGCAGAACGAGGGCCTCGAACTCGAGTGAGCACATCGACATCTCACTACGCCTAGCCGAATGACGCTAATCATGATCACAGGCATTACTGGGAAACTCTCCTCCTGGGCGACAGACTCTTTCTCTCGCCTCTTGGAGAAAATCCCGGGGTAAGAAGTTCCTGCAGTCTGTTCTCCCGTCGCGTCTTGAAGTTGCTGACCCTTGGCGCAGAAAGTCCTCGACTTGGGCACCGGAACTGGTATCTGGGCCATGTAGGTTCAGCGCAGAACGTCCAGGATACCTAACCCGGATGCTGACTCCAGGGACACGCAGTGACTTCGCCGACGAGTTCCCCTCGGCCGACGTGACGGCCGTCGACATCTCCCCCATCCAGCCCGGCTGGGTGCCCCCCAACTGCAAGTTCCAGATCGACGACGTCGAGCAGCCCTGGACCTGGACCCCGGACTTCGACTTCATCCACCTGCGCCACATGGAGGCCTGCATCTCTGACTGGCCCGCCTTCTACACCAAGATCTACGACCACCTCAAGCCCGGCGGCCGCTTCGAGATCAAGGACTTCGACATCGAGTTCCGCTCCCAGGCCTACGGCGACAGCCTCCCCGAGGACCACATCTACCGCCGCTGGGGAAAGATCTTCTACGAGGCCGCCGAGCGCCTCGGCAAGTCGCTCGAGCAGTCCCGCCACGGCCAGCACCGCATCGCCGAAGCCTTGAGCACCGCCGGCTTCGTCGACGTCGTCGAGAAGGCCTACGCCGCCCCCATCGGCGGCTGGTCCAAGGACCCGCTGCTGAAGGAAGTCGGCGCCTGCAACCTCGAGTTCCACGACCAGTCCCTCGAGGGCTTCTCCATGTTCCTGCTGACCGAGATCATGGGCTGGGAGCGCGTCGAGGCCAGCGTCTTCGTCGCCGAGTGTCGCAAGGCTCTCAAGGACCCCAAGCTCCAGACTGTCATTCACTTGTGAGTTTGCAGCCCTCCTGGTCTTTTTGGTATGACAAAAGCTGACTGAGGACCCTTCAAGGCAAGTGGTGTACGGACGAAAGCCCGAGGCTTCCTCGTAAGCCGACTCGGAAAGCGCCCGGGACTGTTGGATACGTGGAATGGACGGCGCGCCAGAGCCACTCTCGCTGGCCAGGGACGTCTAGGAGACTCCCCGACACGAAGACGCTGGCTTCCTAGGTAGTAAAGTGGATTCGAGAAATGAATTGAGCAAGTGAGGTCCTCCTTCTTTCATGACTACCTACCTTGTAGAATCTGGAAGGATGCAGACTTGGACCTTTGTTTCCGTTTGGAAACAGCCCATTGGACCCCAGAACTGTGACGGCTGTGCCCATCTTGCCTTCCCGTGGCCACAACGGGGGCGGCAAGAACGAGAAGGAGAGAAGACCCATGTCTCTTTTCCATTCTACCTTCCTCGACCCGATTGCCGACTGTCAACCGTCGCTGCCTGCCTGGTGGTAAATGACAGGAGGAAAGAGGAGACCGCCGGTCAGATCCACGTCCCCCCCGAGTTTCTACACCCAGTGCCGACCGTGGTAGGTGGTTTACTTCCTCCTCATCTCGCAACAACACATCATCCAAACATCACGCAGCAGCATTTCCTTGAGACAACATACAAGATGGCTACTCTTCCAATACGCATAATGAACATGTTGCGGCGCTTTTTCGAGAGGAATGAACCGGAAGTCGTTCACGAGCCGGCCCATCGTACAGCTTCCCCATCGTCGCCGTTGTTGTTCGACCCGATCATCACGATTGCGTCCTCTGGTAATAGCATACATGTGAAGAGAAGCATCCTTGTTAAACACTCAAAATACCTCTACGACAAGCTCTGCAGCTTTGACGGCCCACGGGAGACGGAGATCGACTTATCTACATTTGATGAACAGCTTGTCTTCAAATACATTGAAGCAGCAGAGAAGCAGGCAGGGTCAGACGGCAACGAGGCCAGTTCGAGCTTCTTCGCCATCGACTCCAGGCCCGGCGAGCCTCTTTTTATGCCGATGGTCAGACTCTACCAACTATGCAACCTATTTCGAAATCGACAGCTGGCCAAAGAAATGAGGGCCAAACTGCTCGGATTAATTGAACACGAGCAGAACCCAGAATCCTTGCAGGATTACATCGAATGTCTCGCCTGTGCTTTTAATCGATTAAATCCCTCCAAAGTCCGGCAAAAAGCCCTTCGAAGCGACATGATCGTGACTCTCTGCCAGCACTCGTTTGCGTCCGAGCACGGGATGTTCCAGGACGTTTTGAACAGGAATCCCGATTTCAGAGACGCGCTCTTCCAACAGCAAGGTCACACCATGAATATGATGGGCGGAATCGAGGAGCAAATGAACCGTTAGAGAGCTTTGCCGGAAGATACACCGGGAGAGGGATCGAAAAGTGCAGCGAAAGTGAAGGAGACGGAGAAAACGCAAGCAGAAGATCAAACTGCAACGGATGTGAATCAGGCGGAGGAAAGGCAAGTAGAAGAGCAAACGCAGCGACCGGATAATGGGAAAAGGCCAGTGTATAACAACTAACATCAGCGGTAACGATGGCCTGAATGTGGTCTGTAGCATAAGCGAATAGCGTTCATGTCATTTTAGTCAGTAATCATCATTGTCGCTAGCCGTCGTCGTCGATCTTCCACTGCCATTTTCACTGTCGTCGGCCATCAAATACTGTCACTGCCGTCGTCCATCGCCCATTTCATTGTAGTCTATTGTTGTTATTGCCGTCCGTCAGTGCATAGGAGACGGTGCAATACACCTCCGTCAACATGAGGGCATTCCTGAATATACCTTTGGAGTGTGATCGAGCCAGGGGCAAGCCGCTCTCATCCGAGTCAGGTGGCAGTCAAAATTGTATCTGTAATGTCAAAATTGACTGCCAAACTCAACATCATCTTCGCCATTGTCCTCGTCGTCGTCGTCCTCTTTGATTTAATCGTCATTTCTATCGTGTAACAGAGAAGAGCAGCAACAAAATAGGGGAACATCATCATTGTGACCAAGTGGTATTGCACCCCAGAATTAGAGGCCAACAAAGTTTCGGGTCCCCAAGGAGTGGCATTGTTCCCAGTGCAATGGGTTATGTCGATACCCCCACCGCGCCGCCCGTACGGCTTGTGCGTGGGAACATGGCGGGGGGGGGGGGGGGGGGGGGGGGGCGGGAGGAACAGCACAGGTAGATAGATGAAGCACAGGCTCGAGACACCTCAAGCTCGTGAGTCACCGTCCGAACAACAGAGTCGCGACCGTCTGGCATCGACACACCATTACTCTCTGGCCAAGGCGTCATATGAAGTAGAGTTCTCTCTTCTTTTTCGTCTTTTTTTACAGAAGTCTCTGCCTAATAAGATCCAAAAAGCTAGTGTGGGAATAACCACATCGGCGTTAGCTACAGCTTTAAGTGGCTGACGGTTGTGTAGTGGGGCACGGACCTAGCTCCGCCGTCATATAGGCATCTCAAGCCTTCACTAGGAAGGCTTACAATCTATCTATTTTTAACCTTAATTACTAATACTTATATTTATAATTAATTACTATTTATTTACCCCATATAAACTAATACTAATTAGTAGTTAATATATATAGTTACTACTACTCTATAACTATAAATTAGTAAGGTTTTATTTAAAAGAAATATTATTATAAATACAGCTAACTAGACTTAAAACTAACTTACTAGTAAATAACGTTTAATATACTAAGTCCTTATTTAATAGCTAAATAGATTTAAAGCTATTTTACTTAAAAAAGCGTTTATTATACACTTAACTTATTAAAAAAATCCTTTTATAACTATATAAAACTATAATCTACTACTTTAAACTATTATATTAACCCTTAAAGACCCCTTAAGCCCTTCTATAACTTTTAAAACTATTTTAATACTTCCTCCCCTCCTCCTACTATACAACTATAGAGTTTTTTACTAAAAAGCCCTAAGGTTAAGTTATACCTTATAATAGTACTTAAAAGTAAATTAAGTATATTACTAATTACTTATAATACTAGTAATATATACTATAATTTAAAAAAATCACAAAATTATTAATATATCCTAATACCTAACTAGAGACCCCAACGTATTAGAAATTACTAGTAGTAATTTATTATATAAATAAATATACTTTTAAAACTATAGTTTAAGAAAAGTATTTATATTTAAAGTATTATTAGTTTAATAATTCTTTATTAAAGGTCTCTTTAAACAATAAGATCCCTAGTATAAAAGTAATTTCTAGTAGTATATAGTATTAATTAATAAACTATTATAAAAAAAGTACTTAAGTAGTTATAATAAGTTCTAACTAAAACTACTACTAGTTTATAGTATAGTAACTAAGTAAAAGAATACTACTAACTACGTATTTTATATATTATAAATAAACCTCTTCTTTATCCCTTATCCCTATTATTTATTACTACTACTTTATCCCCCTTAAATAATACTAAATAGTAAAAACCTAATTACTTAATAACTATCTATATTATTATTAATTAACTATAAAGACTTAATTACTAAATAACTATAACTATTATTTAACTATAAGTACTTAATTAATTTTATTATAAACTAATAAGTCTACTAACTATATAGCTATAATTAAAGATTTAAAACTAAGGCTTAGGAGTTCCCTTTTATATACTAAATTTACCTATATTTACTAAAATATGAAAGAAATTTAACTACTTAAAAAAATTAACCTAAAATAGTAAAATAAAAGTACTATAATACACTTAGGTAATATAAAACATTATAACTTAACAATAAGGGTCTATAGCAACACAATAAAAAAGTCAACTAATATTAACTTTATTTAAAATCCCCTCCTTTATCTATTAACTCTAGTATCTATCACCTTTACTATATTCTTACTACTAAATAATAAAAAAGTAATAATAACATCCTTAGTACTATAAAAACTCTAAAACATTCCTTTTAAATAACTATCGCTATACTATTAATTAATACAGCTATAATAAAAAACCTCCTAAAATGGCAGTAAAAATTAAAAATAAAAAATAAGGCCGCCTATAATATTTTTCTAATATTAACCCTAGGAACTAATTAGGGCTTACTACTCTTAAAGTTAATAAATTAGTTTAAAGCTACTATAACTACTAAAGAGACTAATAGGACTATAGATACCCTTACTCTAACGCTCCTAAATATTACTCTTTAGGCTATTAGTATAACTATTTAGAACCCTTAGTATAATATAAATCCTATAATAAAACCTAAAACTAAAAGACTTATAATAACTATAGCCTAGTATATTAATAACTATATAACTAATAAAATAGTTAATATAAAACTAGATAACTACTTTTACTTTAACTTTATTAAATAAACTATTGATATATTTAAATATATAAATAAAAACGTTTAGTACTATTTTAGGAATTTCCTTTTATATTATAGTATTTATATTAACTATACCCTAACTAATAAATACATTATATATAAAATCTACACCCTACTAATATTTTATAAGTTCCCTATATAGTCTAAAAACTAAATTAATATTATAATATAGCAAAACTACCTCTTTAAAACCCTTATAAAACGTCCTAAGTTTTTTAATAAGATTTTTTTATATAATATACGGATTTTATTACTTAAGGATTATAGCTTTATAGAGTCTTAGCTTTATAAAACTCTAAAAGCCCCTAGGGATCTATAACCCCCTCTACTACTACTACTAAAATACAAGTAGTATAGAACTCTATTATAAAATACTTATTAATACTACTTAATATAATAATACTCTATCTACCCCCTTCTCCCTTCATAGCCTATTTTTAACTAATATTAAAACTACTATAATCACTATAAAACAAATAATACTAATAACTATAACTTTATTTTAAATAACTCTTTATTAGTAAAAAGTATTTATTAACTTTATAAAGCTTTATAGTAACTATATAAAATATAGTAGTAGTTAATTTAATATCTTTATAATAAAATTTTAATATTCTATTAATAGTATTAATTTATTAGTATTAATTAAATATAAGATACTAAAACTATTTTAATTATACTTAAGGATTAAGCCTTAATTTACTACTTTTAGCGTTTCTATTACTCTATAAAACCTTTTAATTAGAATGCTATAATTAAAAATCTTTAAAGCTACTTTAAAACTAAATAAATATATTAATAGTACCTTTTTAAATAGTAATAATCTTTTTTTACTAATATAATTTATAAAAACTTAATAAAAATAAAAGTAGAAGTACTTAATATACTAATTAACTGCTTTATAAATATCTAGTTTATACTATTAACTAAATTATAAACTAAAAATACTCTTTATAACTAGCTTATTAACGTATACTATAAAGTAAAACAATACAGTCTCTACTTCTATAATCTTACTATAAACCTTACTAAAATTATTATATAACTATAATCCTTTATTAGTACCTTTAAATTAACTTAAAAAACGCCTTAGTACCTAACTAAGGCCCTTAAGCTATGTAGTATTTATATTATTAATTAAATATATAACTATAGTAGCTAAAACTACTTTAAAAACGAAAAACTATACAGATTATAATACTAGAAACTATAAAAAAGAAATTACTATTCTTAATACCTTTTTAAATTAATAAATAATAAAAAGTACTATATTTATAGTAAATTAAACTATTAACTATAGAAATACTCTACTAAAAACTATAATAAAGTATATAACCACTACTACTAAACTAATTACCTTTAGAATATTATATTAGTATCTTTGTAATAATTTCTTATAGAGTATAAAAATAATAAAATATTTAATAATATTTAAAAGTATAATAAAGAGTTTATAAATAAATACCTTTTAAATAATAAGGATAATAGAACTATAGGACCTTAGTTAATTATATTTATAACTACTTATTTAATAAAAAGAAAAGTTAATGGCCCTAAAATAGTAGTAACCCTTACTAAGTAAGTGATAGTCTATACTATAATAATAAAAAATATAAACCTAATAAGATTAATACTTTATACCTATAATAATTAATATTTTAAAGCTATTTTCTAAAGTATTATACTTAATACTAAAGTAGTAGAGTTTTCTATAGTAGGCCACAGTTAGTATATAGTCCTTAAAAAATAATCTTTCTTAACCTTAAGCTTAATACCACAAGTACTAGTAGTATATTAATTTACTTTAGTACTAGTAATAGTATTAAATCCCTTAAATTAATTAAAATCCCCTTACCTTTTAAAAACATCGTCTTTTATATTATACTAACTAATATACTATTCTTACTATACCTTAAAAATATAAACTACCTAGGGATTATATTTAATAATATTAATAACGTTTTATATAAAGGAGATATTATAGTACTAATTATTTAATAATAGGGGTATAACTAGCTACTATTTAATTATAAATAAGTAATAGTATACTACTACTTTACTACTAATAAACTTTAATAACTTTACTATTAATTTAAGCACCCCTCTATTATAAAACTATATAATGTACTCAAAAACGTTAACTATTAACTAAATATTAAAATATTAAGAACTTTAACAAAAATATACTACTATTATAAACTCTATAAAACAGTACTTTTAAAATTCTAATTTATATTATAAAATAAATATAACTTTAACTCTAAAGTTATTATAAATATTATATACTTTAATAAAAAACTAGTTATCTACTTTATTAATACTACAACTAAATTTACTACTATAAAGTTTATTAAAAATATATTTACTAAAATAGCTTAAAAAGGTATTTATACAGTATAAATTAATATATACTAGGAACCTCCCAACTTCCTTATAACTAATACTATAATAATATTCAGAGCTATAGAGTTTAAAGGATATACTAAAAACAAAGAATTACCCTTAAAATTGTACCTATTAAAGCCTATAACTCTATTAATAAAATTAAAAAATACTATACTATTTTAGAATAGGTTTATTAAATCTACTATACTAAAAACCTACTTTTACTACCTAAGATCGCACTCTAAATAAGTATTAAAAATATTAATAATATAGTAGACCCTAATAGCTTTATACTAACCCTCTTTATCTTTAAAATATACCTATAAATTAATAACTCTTCTCTACTAGCTCTAAACGTTACTAAGTATACTTAGGTAATTAAAAAGGCTACTAAAGAGATCTACTACTTTTATATATAGTATAAAGTTAATAGTGCCTTTAATATATATAATAAACTAAAAATACTTAAAACTTTAAAACTTCTACTTTAATTAATAGTTTAAGTATAGTATAAAAAAAGTAGTTAATAAAGCCCTCACTAATTAATTTTAATAAATAGTAAAGAATATATACTTACCCTTTTATAAAGCCTAAAATCCTTTTAATTAACAGTTATTAAACTATATTATAAAGATATTAACAGTACGGGTCCTAAAATCCCCTTTTTACTAAAAGACCCTATAATAATTAAGTATAAAGCTAAGAGTAGAGCTAAATATAAGGACGAGGCTAAAGAGATCTTTAATAAAATTATTATTAATATAAAGCCTTTTCTTACTAAAAACCCAGTACTAGTAAAAGTCCTAAAATATTAATAAAGCTAACTATAAAAGACCCTAGTTATAACGTTTATTTTAACTAAAAAAAGACTAGTTTTACTCTTACTATTAAGCTAAAAGAATAAGGAACTATTACTACTCTAGAAGCGCTATTTTAAAAGTTAATAAAAAAAGAGATTCTAACTTTATAAAACTATAACGTTTTTAATATTATTCTATTTAACTTTAAAGTCTATAATAAATTTAAAATATTTAAATCTTATATTATTAATAAAATTAAAGTAAAAATAATAAATCAACTTTATAAAACGTTCCGCCTTATTATATAAAGCTATACTAATAATAGAAAGGCTGTAATTTTAATACAGTCCCTTATAATTTAAAGGTTTAATTAATAGTTAATTCTAGTACTTATTTTAACCCTTATATAAATTAGTATAAAGTTATAGCTTTAAGATATTATATAAGTATATATGTAATTAGAAATACAGTTTAATTAAACAATCTTTATACACTTTCTAGCTTAAATCTATAACTAGTACCCGGATAACGCTATTATAGTTATTAAAAGACCTTTTTATAGTATTATAGAAACTAAAACACACTAGTAGGTAATATACTATTAATACTATAAAGAAAAGTTTAAGATAAGTATATTAATATATAACTTATCCTTCTTAATAGTATTAATTAATAACCCGGACTTTGCTTTAGTTAAAATATAAATAAATAATATAAGTATAGGTATAAGGGTATTAAAGTCGGTTTCGAGATTGCTAAATACTTCTATAGTAATATTAGGCTTAATAGACTTAGTAAAGGAATAGGTTTAGTATATAATATATAAATAAAAGAGGTAGAAATATTGTTATAGTAGTAATAGTGTTGTATTAGTGTTTTATTGTATTACTTATTTACTAAGAAAGTAGAAGTCTAGACCCTTATAGGCTAGGGGGAGCTCTACTTTTTATAGACTTAGTACTTTACCCTTTAGGCCTAGCTTCTAAAGTACTAGTTCTTTTAGGGTTTAGTACATTATATATAGTTTAGTTAAGTAGTTCTAGGCCCTGTGTATAGTTAGCTATATTTACTATAGTTAACTATAAGTACTATAGTTAGTTATAAGGGTTATAGTTAGTTATAAGTACTCTAAAGGGGTAAATAAGAGATATTTAGGGTAGTTTATTTTACTATAGGTAGTTAACTTAGTAGCTTAGAATTTAGCTTATTAAAACTAAAGACTATAGGTTTAATTCTACCTTTTTTCTCTTTTTACTTTTATTTTTAGTTCTTTTTAATAAACTAATATCCCCCTTTAAAATATATATTAATTTAATTTTATTATAAATTTTAGTATTTTTAAAGTATATTAAAAGACTTTTTTAGTATTAAAAACTTTTATATAAAAACTCTATAAAAACCTTTTTTTTAAGTAAAAATATTTAGAGTAAAAATAAAAAAAAATATATATATTAACAAAAAAACCTTTTCTTTTTAATATAATAAGTTATTTATTTCTAACTTATCTTTTAATAAATTTATATTCTTTTTTATTTTAATTTCAATTTTTAAAAAAAATAAAAAACCTTTATAGTTTACTATACTTAAAGTAGTTATATAATTATTAAATATTATTTTACCTATAGACTTAGTTAAAACATTAGCTAAAGTATTTTTAGTAAATACGTAGAATAGTAAAGTTTTATTATTAATTATTATATTTCTTATAAAGTAATATTTAATATTAATATACTTAAATTTTTTATAAAATTTAGGATTTTTAGTTAGTTTTTAAGCTGCTTTATTATCTATAAGAATCTTAGGTTTATTTAGACTTTTAAAGTTTAAAAACTTAAATATATAATTATAAGAGTTATATAAATATATAGCTTTTTTAATAACTTTAGTAAAAGTTATATATTTAGCTTTATAAGTAGATAAAGCTACTGTTTTTTGTTTTATAGTATTTTAACTAATTATATTATAAACTCTTAGGTAAAATAAATAGCTAGTAGTAGATTGTCTATTATTAAGATCTTTAGCCCAATTAGAGTCTGAAAATCCTATTATTTTAAATTTAATAAAGTAGTTATATAAAATCCCTAAATTAAGGAATTTATTTAAATATCCCTATAACTAATTTAAAGTAATAAAATACTCTTTAAAAGAATTATTTATATAATAAATTAATAATATAACTATAAAGGCTATATCTAGTTTAGTTTTTAAAATAGAATATATTAAAAAACC
Organism: Colletotrichum brevisporum; assembly: GCA_030770045.1. Lineage (NCBI taxonomy): Eukaryota > Fungi > Ascomycota > Sordariomycetes > Glomerellales > Glomerellaceae > Colletotrichum > Colletotrichum brevisporum. The sequence goes on along the minus strand of JAUGSI010000001.1, from coordinate 6,427,320 downwards.
TATCTCTTATTAAAATTATTTTATTTCTTCTTTAGTAGCTTAACCTATATTTTCTACTAATTTAATATTATTATTTATAAGTATTAAATACCTATATAAGTAGGTTTTATTATATTTAATTAGTAGTTTTCTAGTATATTTAGTTTAATATAGAAATAGAGTTTTATTTCCCCTATTTATATTTACTTTAATACTAAAAAAAGTTTTAGGCACTCCTAGTAGTTTTATATTAATTTCTTTAAAAATATAATTAATTATACTATTAGTAATTTTAGAGTTAGGAGTAATAACTAAAAAGTTATTCATATAATAAGCTATAATAGCTTTAACTCCTTATTTATTAAGTATAAAAATAGCTTTATTATAAGGCATTATATTAAAGCCTTCTTTTTTAAGTATATCTTTTAAATACTTATACTATAGTTTAGGACTTTGTTTTAAACTGTATAAAGCTTTATTTAGTTTATAAACTAATCCTTTATTAAAATCTTTATAATCTTTATTAAAAACTAATTTATTATTATTATTATTATTAAAACTAGTAAGTAATTAGACGTATATCTCTTTATTAATATCGGCGTATATAAACGTACTAGTAACGTTATATTATTAAATATTCTAATTATTTTATATAGCTATTAAGAATAATAGCCTATAGAACTCAGGCCTATAGGTAGTACTAAAGGTTTTTAGGTAATTAATACTTATATATTAATTATAACTCTATACTACCTAATAAGCTTTATATTTATTAGGTTTTTTAGTTTTAGTATTAATATTATTATTAGCCTCTTTTTTATAAACCTATCTACCTCCTAGAGGTTTAATAGATTATAGTTTTTTAATAATACCCTAAGTATTTAATCTAGTTAATATATTTAATTCCTTACATATAACTTAGATTTAGTTTTATAAATTATTAAATTCTAAAACTTATTTATATATAGTAGGTTTATTTAAGTTATTAATACTTAGTATATAAAAGATTTTATCCTTTAAGCTATTAATAGTAGATATTATATTTAAAGATAGGTAGTCTTTTATTATAAATAGTGCACATTCTTAATTTTTAACCTATCTATAGCTTTCCTAGATCTCTTTATCTATATAGGGGATTTCTATAGTTAGTTTAGAGTTATTATTATTATTATTATTATTATTAATAACTTTATTAATATTATTATAATTTAAGTCTATTTTAAAGAAACTATTACTTTAAGATTCTTTTTTACTTTTAGTTATACTAAATTATGGATGATTTATTTTATTTAGTATAAATAGTTCTTAATTATTATTATTAATATCTTTTATAAAGATATTCTTAAATACTTTAACGTTTTTAAACTAAAGAGCTTTATTTTTTTTAAATCCTATATTTTATAGGTATTATTACTATAGTTAAGAATTATACCCTTTTTAGCTTTATTATTAAGTTTTTTAATATTAGGGTCTTTATTTTTATAGTAATAAATACTCCCCTAGACCCTTATATAATTTAAAGAGGGTTTTGTATTATTCTTAGCTTTATATAGTATTTTATAAACTATTAACTTATATAGGGTTTTATTATATAGATATATAGTTACTAAAAGAGCTTTTCCCTATAGTTTAAAATTAATATTAGTATTTATTAGTATAGTCTTTACTTTATTTATTATATTACGTATTATGTTTTTAATAATACTATTAGACTTATACGTATAAGGTAGTTTTATATTATAAGTTATACTATTTTTTATATATATAGTTTTTATTTTTTTATTATTAAACTCTTTACTACCGTTTATATTAAATTAATTAATTTTATACTTATTTTTATTATTTTTAGCTAAGAATTTAAATTTTTTAAAAGTAGTAGAAACCTTTTTAGATTCTTTTGTTTTTAGTAATTTTCTCTATATAAAGTGGGTCTTTTTATTTATAAATAGTATAAACCATCTATAATTATTATATATTTTAAGTATAATTAGCCTATATAAGTTTAACGTAATTTTATATAAGTAAAGGTAGGTTTTTGTATAATTACTAGACTTTTTATTTATAGTATTAGTAAATTTTCCTTTTAAATAAGTCTTATAGGGTAGTTTGTAAAATGCCTTTATAGTAGCTCTTTTATATGTAATTTTAGTTTAATTTAAAATAGTAAGTAAAGATTGTTAGTTTATATAGCTTAATTAGTTATACTATAACTTTATTATATTAATATTAGGGTCTAGGGTTTAATCCTAACTTTAAGACTCTTTTATAGTATCTTTTATTATATTAATTACTTCTTTATTTATATTAAGGTTAAAAAAGTAGAAGTTGTTTCTCTTTATTCCTACTAAAAGGACTTTGTTTTTAATTATATTATATAGTATAGGTTTATTATAGTAAATTAAGACTATACTTATTTTAATAAGTTTAGTTTGACTTAAGAAATTAATACTTAGTTTAGGTATATAATAAATATCTTTTATAATATAAAGAGTATTATTTATTATAGTAGTTAAATTACCCTTTTTATAAGTAAAAAGACGGTTTACTTTACCCTAATTAACCTTTATTTTAATAGTTTTAATATTATTAAGTAGAGATAGGTTATTAGTTATATAAATTATTATAGTTAAGTTTAAATAAAATAGTTGTTTTTTTATAAATAAAAGAATTTAAAGGTTTTTTATTTAACTGTTTTATTAAGGTATTTAGTAATAGATTATTAGTTTTAAAATCTATATTAATAGGGGTTTTAAAAGTAATTCTTATATTTTTAAATTCTATATTAAAATCTAAGTCCTCTTTAGTTATTAAGTTAATATTTATTAAGGTTTAAGTAATTATAATGTTTTTCAATAAATTAAAAGAGTTAGAATTATTATTAATAACTGTATTAACTTATTATTTTCTTTTATTCTATTTTTTAACTCTTTTTCTTTTTTTATTATTTATAAAAGGGTTGTTTTTTAATATTCTTTTAAACTAATTAAGAGCTTTATTAGGATGTAAAAATTTATAAATATTTTTTATATAGCTGGCTTTTTTATAGTAGTTATAGTATTAACCTTTAGTTTATTTCTAGGGTTTAGTAGTTTTTTTAGGCTTAATTTAAGACTTAAAGAATTATATAAAGTTATTATTACTTTTTTTAGATTTATTTAATAAATTAGTGAATAAAGACTTAATAGTATAGGCTTTTAAGTTTTTCTTTTAAAAATTAGGTTATATTAGTTATAAATCCCTTATAAGAGTTATTTAAACTATTTAAAACCTAAGTTATAATTACTTATTTAAGAAAAGCTAGATTTTTAAAGTTAGATTATCTATAAGCTCTTTAACTTTATTAAGGTATTTTTTAAAAGTATTAAAGTTTTTAAGAGTAGTACTAAAAAACTCTTTATAAGTAAGAAACTTATTTATAAATCCCTTTAATTAATATAGCTCTTTTAAACTTTTTTAAATTTTTAAAGCTATTTTAGAGTGTTTTATAACTCTTAAAGGGCTATTTTTATAAAGAAGTTTTATATAACTTAATATTTTATTATTTAAATTTTTATTTTTATTATTTAGTAGTTTAGTAAAATTTATTACTAGATCTTTACTAACTAGTACTATATAGAATTTTAGAGACTATACTTAATAATTTAATTATCCTTTTAGCTTTAGAATAGTGATTTTATTTATATTTTATAAGTTTAAAGTTTTTTTTATTTAAATAACTAAAACTAAGTAAACTCTTAAAAACCTAAGGGTTATTTTTTTAAAATAATAAGAGTAAACTACGTATTATATAGTTAATTAGGTAGTTTAAATAAATAGTTAAAACTATAAAGCTCTACTATATCTTTTTTAACTATTTTAGTTAGTTTATTATAGTTAATAAATTTAAAGTTTATAACTTTAGAGTTATTAATATTAACTTATAGTAGCTTTTATTAGCTAAACTAAATAGTAAAAGCTATTATAATCTTAATTTCTATATAAGTTATATTAATTAAATACTATTTAAAAATTTATTTACTTTAGTAAACGTATACGAGGATTTGTTAAGGATTTATTAAAAAAAGTTAGATAATTTAAGGATTTTCTAAAAACTAGGTTTTTTAGTTACTTAGGGACTGAAATTCTAAGTAATTTATAAGTATTAGTTATAGATTTTAGTTTTTTATAGTTAAAATAAGGTTAGTTATTAAATAAGTGGGTCTAAATAGACTTTTATAATTAGTTAAGAAGGTTGAGTTAGTTAATAAGCTAGGCTTATAACTTATAAGTATAGGTATAAGGCGATTAAGGTTAGTTTTAAGATTACTAAATACTTCTATAGTGATATTAAACTTAATAGAGTTAGTAAAGGAATAGGTTTAGTATATAATATATAAATAAAAGAGGTAGAAATATTATTATAGTAGTAATAGTATTATATTAGTATTTTGCTATATTATTTACTTATTAAGAAAGTAGAAATTTATACCCCTATAGACTAGGGGGAGCCCTACTTTATATAGGCCTAGTACCTTACCTTTTAGGCCTAGCTTTTAAGGCACTAGTTCTTTTAGGGTTTAGTATATTATATATAGTTTAGCTAAATAGCTCTAGGCTTTATATATAGTTAACTGTATTTACTATAGTTAACTACGGGTACTATAGTTAGTTATAAGGGTTATAGTTAATTATAAGTACTCTAAAGGGGCAAATAAGAGATATTTAAGGTAGTTTATTCTACTATAGGTAGTTAACTTAGTAGCTTAGAGTCTAGCTTATTAAAGCTAGAGGCTATAGGTTTAATTCTACCTTTTCTCTTTTTTTACTTTTATTTTTAGTTCTTTTTAATAGACTAATAGAAAATACTCTTAATCTCTTAATAAATAAATTTTTAACTTATAAAATATTAAAGCTTAAAAGGGTAAACCTTATAGCTAAAGTAAAGATATTTTTAACTCTAAAAAAGCTACTAATATTTAATAGTAGTATTCTAACGCTAAAAAGTAAATCTTTTACTTTTTATTAAAAGGGTTAAAGTAAAAAACTTATAATTATTAAGTTTAAAAAGAATTAAAAGACTGAATATATTTAATAGTGCACTTAAGGGGTATATATTACGTTAATTTATTAACCTAAGGTATTATATAACTTCTTTATAGTGGCTTAATATTAGAAACTTATAAATAAAAACGTTACTACTTTTAATAAATAATTATATTAATAAATAAACAACTAGTACTAAGGATTGGGATACGTCTCTTTTAACCTTGAAAAGAGTAAGTTTTTTATTTTTATAAATAAATTATTTACTAATAACGTAGACCTCCTATTATAATTAGGATTTATTATTATTTTTATAAAAAATTAATTTATTAATAATAATACGTTTAAGGTCTATAGTAACGTTATTTACTATAACTTAATAAAAAATAAATAAGTTATAAAAAGTATCTTTACCTTAAAGATTTATACTATAACTATTAGTATTAATATAGCCCATACTATTATAACCACCCTTAGGCTTATTATTAATCACCTAAATATTCCCCTAATCCTATTTATTATATATACTAACTCTTATTTACTCTATAAGTACCTCGTTAAACTAAATACTACTAAGGAAAAACAACTAATAATTAATATTATAGTATTAAAGTAATTCTATAAGTACTAAGAGCTTTAAAAGATATAATAAATCACTAAAAACAGTAGTATTACTAATAGATTTATAAAAATAAAACTAAACTACGCCCTTAGAGGCTTTATTTTCATAAATAAAACTATAATTAAAATAAAAAGCTAAATAATAAAACGAAGATAAAAAGAAGGTATTTAGACTAAAAAGATCTATAGATCTAATAAAAGGACTAGGAGTATTAAGAAATATAAGGAAATAGTAGTATTTATAATAGTGGCTAAACCTTTAGTTAGAGTTTATAGTTCTATTAAAAATAAGGCTATTTAGCTCTAAAAAGACTAGTTAAAAAGGGATTGATTAAAAAAGCTTAAAAAAAACGTTGTTTTTAGGCCTTTTTTAATGAACCTTTAGTTTAAAGAGACAGATAGCTTAAGGTACCTGTATATAAGGCCTTAGACTATAAAGGAAAAAATTACTACTATAGGAATAACTATATTAGTGTTAGTTATAGCTTTAAGTAGTTACTAGTTATATAGTAGAGCATAGACCTAGCTCTACTATTATATAAGTCTCTTAAGCCTTTACTAAAAAGGCTTATAATTTATCTATTTTTAACCTTAATTACTAACCCTTATATTTATAATTAATTACTATTTATTTACCCTATATAAACTAATAACTAGGTTTAATAAAAAAAGCTTTAAGTTTACTATAAACTAAAAGAGGTTATATTATAGAGTAATATACAATTTAAAGTAACTTATAGTACTCGTTTATTAAATTACGTAGCTTAGAGCCGCTAGTGCGCTATAATGTATAGGTGGATTTTAGTGTTTAAGGTGGTTAATAGCTGCTTTAGAGTAACGTTTTACCGGCTCTAAAGGCTATAGCTGCGTTTATGGGGTTTAAAGGTCTATAGTGCTATTAAAGCAAAAAACACATTAATAGCCCTTAAAGTATAGCTTTATATATATATAAATATATATAAAATTTAATAATTAAGAGTCTTATTTTACTACTCTTTTTACTATATATAACTAATTATTTTTAAACTACTTTATTAAATATAAAAATTACTATAAATATTCTTTTAACTCCTTAAAAAACTATTTTTAATACCTTAGTTACTTAGTACTTATAGTTTTATAACTTTTAAGTATTTATAAATACCCTTAATATATAAAAAGCTTTTAATTTAACTTTTATAAATTTAAAGCCTTTTATTAGTAATACTCTACTTTAGTAGCTATACTTTAGTAACTACTTAAAGTCTATTATTTATAATAACTCTAAGTTAAGAGCTTTTTATTTTTAGATTATAGAATTTAGAGTAGATAAGTTTATTGTGAACTCTCTTTCTTAAGTACTTTTAAAAGAGAACTTTTTACTTCTATTTAGAGTAGTAAACTACTACTATACTAAAATAATAGCTAACCTTTTTAAAAAGGCCCTTAAGTACTATATTAACTATTTATCTTTATACTATACTATAAAAGCAATATATTAAAAGTAAAAGAAGGCTAAGAATACTATTATTCTTTAAATATAGAGTATTATTATTAAAGAGTTTAGGATTTAGTATTACTTAAGTACTTTAGGGCTAGTAGTTTAGATTTAAAATTTTTATAAATACTTTAAATTTATAAAAAGTATATACTATTAGTATATTAATTAATTATATATTAACTATTTTACTATACTTTATAATAAGTAGTTTATAATAATAGTTATTATAGTAAAATAGTTTATAATATAGGTTAATAATATATATAAAAGCTATACTATTAGGTTTAAAGTGGTTTATAAAGAAGACCTATAGATCTATAAACTACTTCGCTCTCTTAACTACTTACTACTTTAATTTTAAACTAAGAGTTATTATATAATAATAAGTAATAACTAGGATAATTATAGTTTTAATAAGGCTATTACTAAAATAATAGTTATAATTAAATAAATACTAGAATTTATAGAACGTAGGAGAAGTATATAAAGTACTTTTACTATTAATAGAGTACCTTTTTATAGTCTTTTTAAGCGCTTTAGTAGTAATGAGTATAATAATACTAATTTAAAGAAATTATAGAGTAAAGTTTTATTAGTATTTTTAGTACTTTTTACCCCTTCAGCTCCTTTTTTTTTAGTTTATTCTATACACTACTACTTTAAAAATTACTTTTATATCTTTTTAGAGTGCGTATACAATAGTTAAAAGCTACTTAACTACTACTATAAAAAAGCTAAGAGAAACCTTATAAATAATAAATAGTTAATTTAATATATTAAAGAGATTTAAGGCTAGTAACTATATAGTTACTACGTTAAGAGTCTTAAGTAGTTACTAGTAATATTTTAAACTACTTAATATAAAAGTTTATTACTATACCCTTTTAAGAACTTTTACCTCTTTAACTCTAGTATATTTATTTATATATTTAGAGATAAATAATAGTTTAGTAACTTTTAAGCTATTAGTATAAATACCTACTTATAAATTAACTTTAAGCCCCTTATAATTAAAAAATATAGAAATATAAGTATATATATTATATTAGTTAATAGTAAATAATTTAGTTTATACTTATATAACGTTGTATTATATATATTTATAGTAACTAACTTTGTTCTTTATAATTAAATCTATAAGTGTGGATACTAGTAAAATAAGTGCTTTAAGTAGTGCTCTATACTTTATAAATTGAATTACTTCCTTTCTAGCTTTATTAAAAATATATATAGTTAAAGAGTATTAAAGTATAATAAGCTTTTTAATAAGGTACTTATATATAAAGTATCTATATAAGCCGTTTAGTATACGTATACCCTATACTATTAAATAAAGTACTTTTAATAGAAATAAAGGTCTTTAAAAGGCTTTAAAGAAATATAGTACTAGCAGCTTAGCTACCCTAGCCTTAAACCACTCTAGTACCTCTTTTTATTAGTTTATAGTATTTAAATCTCTATTATCCCCTAGGCAGTACTAAAGAAGGTACTTTTAAGCTATAATACTTATAGTATTAGTAAAGTAAAGTAGATTATTAACTATAAGACGCGTAAGAGTAACGCATATACCCACTCTAGTAAGTATATTATATTTAACTTCTACTTATATACTAAGGGCTATAGTAAGTTTATATCTATATTAGTATTTATTAACTACGTTTTTAAGTACTTATAAAACTACTATTTATATAACTATAGTATAAAGATACTTATTAAGGTTTTTAAGAAGTTTATTTTACTTTTAAAGGTTTAGTATAATATTAAAATACTTATATTTAAGTATAATAAAGAGATTAAAAGATACTACTATTTTATAAATAACTTTTAAAGGTACAGTAAATACGTTAAGTTATTAGTTCTATATACTTAAAATTAAAATACAAGTACTAAGTGCGTTAGTACTATAATTAAAATAAAGGCTTAAATAATATAAAAAGTAGTAAGCTACTCTATAAAGTATAGCCTAATATCTATAAAGTAGTAACCTACTTTTATAACTATATACTTTAAGTAGCCCTTAGTTAAAAAACTCTATATAAAGCGCTTTACTAGTAGCTTTATAGTAATAAAACTATAAAACTAAGTCTTATATACTTAAGATGATATAGTTATAAAGTATATACTTTTATAGTTACTATATAGCTTAAAAAGAAGCACCTTAACTACCTTTATAGCTATACCTTTATAGACTTTTTTATTAACTATATATTTATAAATTAGTATTCAATATAGAACTTTATAACTATAAAGATTCTTACTATATATAATACTATATTTAATAAAAAGAGTACTATAATAGTAATTTAAATTTACTTATTAGTAACTATAATAACTTTAACTTTAAAGTTATTACTAAGTAGGTTTAAAAGAACTTTATTATAGCTAGTAAGACTAACTTTTAAGTATAACTCTACTCTTTTTTACTTAGTAAAAAAGATAATAAAGTATCCCCTTTTATAAACTCTTTTAATAATATTTTTAATAAGTTTAATTTAAGTAATACTACTCTTAATAATAATAAACTTTATAACTATAAATACTTTATTATTTACTTTAAACTTTTACTTATTCTTTTTAATTTACTTATTCTATTCTTTTAAGTACTAATTAAAAAAAACTAATACTTAAGAAGGCGGATTATAGTTAAGTTAGTAAATAAAAACCTTTTTTTATAAACCCTTACTAGTTTATATTTATAACTAAACCTATAAACTAAACCGCCCTAAAGGCCTATATACTCTAGTACAAATAAACGTTTTATAAAACTACTTTTTTAATTAGTACTCTATTATTATTTTAAAATACTCTATAGTAAAGCCGTTTTTAAGCTAGCTACTTAGTTACTTATAACTTATTAAAAGGGACCCCTAGTATTTAATATACTATAAGGGTGTTTTAAAATACAAATATTAAATACTTTAATAGTAAGATTTAGGTATAAGGGGAGGTTATAAGTACTTAAACTTTATTAAGTAAGTATAAAGTACTATACTAACTATAGACTAAAGATTCTACTCCTAGTACCCTTTAGTAAAAGCTCTAGCCTCTACCTATATTTTATTTAAAAGTACTAATGTACCTTTATATAATTTTAATATAGGTAATTAAGGTAAACTATTTATAAAGTTATTATAAAACTAACTTTTAAAAAGAGGTTTTTAAGAGTACTACTAATAGCTTTTAAATTCTTAAATACTATTAAGTATATATATATAAGTTAAATAAGTATAGGAGACTTTTTAAAATTAAAGTGTACTTTATTATATATAGTAACTAGTAGCTAAAAGACAAGTAAGATACTTATACTTTAATACTTACTAGTACATTATTTTAGACACTTATAGTTATTATAAACTACTTTAATTTTAAGCTCTTATAATATAATATAATAAATATATTTATACTGGTTCTATTTAATAAAGATATATATATATATAAATACCTCTTAGGTATTAAAAGTCTAGGTATATTCTTAAGTTTAATAAAGTACTCTATAGTTTATACTACTCTTTATTCTTTTAGTAATACTATTCAAAAGCTAGTTTAAAAGAGTTTAAGCTAAAGTATATAGTAGGTAAGAATTGCTATTAGATACATAGTTGTATTATTTTGTTTTTTTATATTAAATTATATTAATAACTACGTTTTATACTTCTCTTTTAAATACTATAAAAAGGCCCTTTTACTTATAAAAGTACTTTAAAAGTAATACTTTTTTAAAAGTAGTAAAGACTTATAATAGTTCCTAGGAATTAAAGTTATTTATAACTACACTATAAAGCACCTTTAGCTTTTATAGTTTATTTATATTAATAAAGTTATTAAGTACTTAAAAAAGTAAAGCCTATAAGTAAAGTAACTATATACTTTTTTAATTTAATTACTTAAATTACTTTTTTATAAAGGTTCTACTTTATATATAAATACTAACTATTACTAAAGTAATATTAGTTTAATTATATATAGTATAATAATAACTTAGTTAAATATAGCTTTTATAGTAAGCTACTTTATGTACTTTACCTATAACTCTAGCTTTAAGTACTATAGAAAAACTAAATAAATAATGAAATACTTTATTATAAAATATACTTTTTACTTTAAATTTAACTATTAAAAAAGTAGCTTTAATAGTAGTTTAGTAATTACTTTAGATACTAGTTTTATTAATAATATACTAAACTATAAAAGTTTTCAAGTATTTATAGTTAAGCTTTTTAGTGGCTTTATTAAGTAATACGTTAATAAATAGAATCCTATAACTATATTAATAACTAAAACTAAACTTTTTACTTTTTTTTAAATAATTAAAAAGGCTATTTTTATAAGTTATTTAATAACTATACTTTATATAAACTTTGATAAAAGGACCTTTAGTACTACTTTTACTCTTAATACTATTATATTAAGTATATATATTTAATATAATAATTAATAAGTAATTTATTTTATTAATAAAAAAATAGTTTAATTATATATAAAGTTTTATAATATTAATATCTATAACTACTAACTATATTAAAAAGTTAAAAAAGACTATATTAAGGTTAAATATTAGTTTATAGTATAGTTAATAGTAAATACTTTTATAAAGCTACTTATTAGTATTTACTTTAAACTCTTTTTTAAGTAGTTTAATATAGTAAATTAAATAGTATAACTTTAAGTACTTTATAATACTAAACTTTAAAGTAAATATTATAAGAACTTTAACTTTATTAATAAAAAATAAGTAAAAGAGATTATAGTTTTTAAGTACTTTAAAAATAGTATTACTCTTTTTATTATAGGGATAGAGGTTTAATAAAAATAATAAAACTATTTAAAATAAGGACTTTAAAGGTATTATATTACAACCCGTTAGTTAATAGACCTCTAATAGTAACCCTATAGGGGGCTTAGTAGTTAAATAAGTAATATTAGCTTATATTAGTATAATAGACTATAGAGTAGAAAAACTAGGGTATAAGTTACGTAATAATAAGCAGAACTAACGTATAATAAGTGGTCCTAGGATAGAACTAATAATACTAAGGGTAGTTTATAGTAATAAACTAATATACTTAATATTAGTTTTAGAGATAAAGGGATATATTTATAGGGAACAGGACTTATATATAAATAAAACTTAAGTACATTTAAGTCCTTTTTTTATAGTTCTTTAACTATTAACTTTATATTAATTTTTAAATACTTTTAGCCCTTTAGTAGTAACTACTATAACCCTTTTATTAAATACTTAAACTAATTATTTAAGTACTTTAAGCCCTAGAATCCTTTTAGTAACTAGTAGTACTATTATTAGTATTATACCTTAGTTTTTATTAATATAAACTTTACTATTAAAAGGCTAGCTATAATATTTTAATAACTTTTATTTAGTAAGTTAATTCTTAATATTTACTAATAATATTCTATAATAGCTTCTTTTAGAAATACTAAGTAAACCCCTACTTTATTTACCTCCTCTAACTAAAGTACTAAAAACCTAGCCTAGGAGTTATAGAACGTAGAAAACTACTTTATACTTAATATTAAGTATAATAAAAATAAAAAAGTTATTATTATTAAAAAAGTATTTAATACTCTTCTATAATAACTTAAGAAAACAGAGTAATGTAATAAGTAACTTACTAATTTAATTAATAGTAACTCTAAAAACCTAGTTAAACTTTAAAAAGCTACTAAGTTTACTTAAAAAGAGTTTACTTAGATTTAAGGAATTATGAATAAGCTTAATATTAACCTAGAAAGTAAAAAGAACACTAATAAATAACTCTAGGATTAGTTTAAAATATTCTATACTACTACTAATATTATTAAAATACTTATTTATAATAAATATAAGAAACTTAAGTTTAACTTATTTATTACTTATAATAAAACCCCTAAAATACTTAAAGAATTCTTAATTTAAGTTAAAAACTACTAGAGCTTTTATTATAATAGCTTTAAGAGTAATACTAAGTATATTATTTATACTACTATATTCCTTTATAAATACACTTTTTAATAAATTAAACTATTTTAAAAATAGTTCTTTAAAGCTAAAACTTTAAATAACTATACTACTAAAATTAGGGATATTCTTTTTACTTTTAAAGAATTTAAATACGCCCTTTAGACCCTATTCTAAAACCCTAATTAAAAACAATAAACTAAATATAACCTTATAATACTCTAATAAACTAAGTCTACTACCTACTATACTACTAAATTCTAATATATTAATACATAGCTAGATCTTACTAAAAAATCTAAAATCTTTATATTCTATTAAGGCCTAAAGGATAAAGTTAAAAAAAAACTTATCAAAATTAACTACTTTAAAGATTTCTTTTAATATACTAAACTTACTATTAAAATTAATAACTATTTTTAAAAAAGATACTATAAAAAAGAAGAATAATAACTAAGTATTAATTTAAATAAAAAGTATTAATAGTAACTTAAATAGTTTTAGTACTATAACTAAAAATAATAGCTTCAGTAGAATAACTAGTAAAGATAAAATAACTACTAACAAAGTACTACTTATAAATACTATATAGGCCCTATAGACTTTAGTACTACTAAATAATATAAACTTAGTAAAGAATATACTTTTAAGTACTATAACTATAATAAGCCCAGATATATAGCTAAGGACTACTATTAACCTAAAAAGTAATAATAATAACTAATACTAAAAAATAAGTAACTTAATACTACTTTTAAAAAGAACTATATTAAACTATTATAAATAATATATTATAGTAATAAATACTTAATTTACTAAAATAAAAAAGAATAAATAAGATAGTACTTTAAAAATACTAAATACTTTAAATATAATACTATAAATATAGTTAAAAAAACACTTATAGTTACTTATAAAGTACTCTACTATAACCTAACTTATAAAGTTAGAAAATAGTTAAATAGTATAAATCTATAATAAGTAAATAATAACCTTATAGAACTAGTAAATAATAAAAGAATCTAATATAATAATAAATAAATTATTAATAAACTTAATATTATAATTAAAGAACTTTAATATATAGTTAATATAGAACCTAATAAAGACTATAGTAAATACCTTTAAATTTTAGTAATAAAAAAGGTAAGAAGGATAAATACTTATAATAATATACTTAAGTTTAAATAGTTTTACTATAATAGTAGAAAAGAGGTAAAAGGGGCTTTACTTAACTCTATATTTTAAAAAAAGACCCTTAAAATAAATATACTATATAACTTAAATAAACTTTATAATATTACCTAATAATATATTTAAAATAAAGCTACTTAAAGGGTACAACCTAATACTTAAAACTTAGATTCTAAAGAAGAACCTTTAACCTAGAAGAAGGAACACAAATACTTATTATAAATTCCCTTAAATAACAATAAGTAACGAATTATATTCTATAGAACAGACTCTATTTAAAAGAATAAAAGGTAGCTACTTAAAAACCTTTTAAGAGACTATAAATAACTTAAACCCCTATATAAAAAATACTATAATATATTTTAAGTATAATACTTTAAAAATAAATATTAAAAATACTTTACTAAAAAACTTAATTTATAATTCTTTTTTTTAAAAAAAAAGAATACTTTATATAAGAATATTTACTTTAATAAAGAACTTAATATATAAACTATTTAAGAATATAAAGGACCTAAAGAAGTAGTATTTAGACTAAACCCTAACTTTTTAATAAAGTGCTTTTATAATAATAATATAAAATAGTAAAAATACTATATTAATAGATACTAAGTTTATTATATTACTAAAGTATAAATACTTAAAAAAAATAACTTTAAAAAGAAAAAGAAACTAGTTTTATACTACTAGTTATTAGTATTAAGGATACCTTTATAAAAGGAAGCGTAGTTAAGTACTTTAATAAAGATAGAATATATATAGAATAAAGGCTAAAGTAGTTAAAAAACTAGACTCGCTTACTATAAAAGGATTATAATAGGTAACTAAAATAAAATTTATTAGTTTAACTATAAAAGTAAGTTAAAAAGATAAATACCTTTACTTTAATATTATAGTAAATAGAATATAGGTTAAAGCCTTTATTAATAGTAGCACTTAAGGTAACTTTATATTACTATAAGTAGTAAATAACTTATAGATACTATAGAGTAAACAAGAGACTCTTTATATACTTTATAATATAAAAGAAAAAGGAGTATAGTATAGTAGAGGTATTATTAATAGTAAAACTACACTTTTTACTTTAAGCTACTATAACTAGAAGATATACTACTGTTTTAATATTATAAATATAGGATATTAAAATATAATTCTAAAAATACTATAGCTACAAAAAGAGAACCTATAGATAAATTAGTAGATTAGTTACTTTTATTAAAATAATAAAAAGAGTTTAGTTACTAAAGAATATAGTTAACTACTAGCTTTAAATAAACTTTATTATAATATACTAATAATATATATATTATAATTTATTACTTACTTAAAAGTTAAAAAAGTAGTTATTAGGCTATTGTGTATAAAGGACTTTGTAGTAATATAAAAAGAACTAATCCCTAATAAAGATTGACTTTTGTCTATTTTAAAAGAGTATAAAGTATATAAAAAGCTATTTACTCTAATACTTAAAATAGGCCTACTAGAATATAGTACTTTTAACTATAAAATCCCTATTAAAGAGGGATAAATACTATTATTTAATAAAGTTTATTAATTAAACTAATAAAAAATAAAAGTACTTAATAAATATATTAATAAATACTTAGTTAAGGGCTATATTAAAGAATTAATATTACCCGTAGAATACTTAATTCTATTTATACTAAAAAAGAATAGTAAATTATAATTATATATTAATTATTAATAACTTAATAATATTATAATTAAAAACTAATATTTACTACTACTTATTTTAGAGTTATAAAACCTATTTTATAAAGTTAACTAGTTTATAGTTTTTAACTTTAAAAGGGTCTATAACTTAATTAGAATTAAAAAAGGGGAGGAGTAAAAGACTATATTCTACTTTTACTAAGGATATTTTAAGTACTTTATAATACCCTTTAGATTTATTAATACTTTTATAATATTTTAAAATATAATTAACTATATTTTATAAAAAAAACTTAACGTCTTTATTATTACTTACTTTAATAATATTTTTATTTTTTTAAAAACCCTTAAAGAGTATAAGAAATACGTGTATTAAGTACTTTAGAAACTATAAAAAGCTAAGCTACTTATTAAACTAAAGAAAAGCGAATTCTATACTTAAAAAGTAGACTACTTTAGATTTATAATTATACTTAGTATTATTAAAATATTAAATAAAAAAATTACTATAGTTAAGGACTAGTTAATACTATAGAATATTAAGGACATATAATTATTCCTTAGATTTATTAACTTTTATTAATAATTCTTTAAGAAATACTTAGGAAATATTTCTATACTTACGGACTTTACTAAAAAAGATATTAAATAAAAATAAATAAAAAAAGAAAAAATAGTATTTTAAAAAATTAAGGACTAGGTCCTTAGTAAATCCGTACTTATAATACCTAACTTAAATCTACTATTTAAAGTAAAGACTAACGCTTTAGACTATACTATTAGTAGATAACTTGGTTAATACAATAAGGAAGGATATTTATACTTATACGCCTTTTATTTAAAAAAACTTAATAAACTAAAACTTAATTACTAAATCTATAATAAAGAACTTATAGCTATTATTAAAGTTTTTAAAAAATAAAAACTATACTTTTTAGAAATAAACTATAAGGTTATAGTATATATAAATTATAAAAACTTTATATATTTTATAATGTTTAAAAACTTTAATAAATAATAAATTAAATAGTTAGAATTCTTTTTAAAATTTAACTTCTATATTATCTATAAAAAAGAATTAAAAAACAGAAGATTAAATACTTTTAGTAGATAATTAGACTTAGAATTAATAGTTTTAAATAAGACTTAAGTAATTTTTAAGAAGGACTTAAACGGAAACCTAGTACTAACTATTTACCTTTTTATAATTACTAAATAGATTAGTACTAGTACGTTTAAATAAATAACTAATAAAATAATTAGAATAATTTATAGTACTAAAGTATATAGATACTAAGAAGTTATTAAAATATAAAAATGTATTTAATAATATTATAGTAATAGAGTTACTAGGGAATAAGTAACTAGAGTTATTAAGGATTATAAAGTTTATAATAAAAGTAAGCTAGGACGCTATAAACTATATAGAGAAATATAACTTCTTTTAGTACTTAATAAAGTATAGTAATTAATTTCTTTTAATTTTATTATTAAACTATTATAATTAAAGGAACTATTTATTAAAAAATAGTTTAATAGTATTTTAGTTATTATAGACTAATTAACTAAGTATATTTATTTCGTTCTATAGATTAAAGTAAGTATAGTAAAAGAGCTTATATATACTTTTAATAAGTATATTTTTAGCTAGTACGGTCTACTAAAAAATATTATATTTAATAGAGGAACGTAGTTTACTTTAAAGTTTTAGAAATTTTTAATTTTATAGCTTAGATTTAAACTATAACTATCTACTACTTTTTACCCCTAAACTAATAGATAAATAGAAAGAATTAATTAGATTTTTAAAATATACTTAAGATATTATATTAACTACTAGTAGGACGATTGGGTTACTCTATTACTAATAGCTTAATTTACTTATAATAGTATAGTAGGAAAAAGTATATAATAGTTACTTTTTTACTTTAATTATAGATTTAAATTAACTATCTATAGAGAACTATAAATAGGACCTATAGTAGTTAAAGTAGTTACTTATATTAATTAAATTAAAAAAACCTATAAATAACTCTAAAATAACTTAGAATTTATTAAATAATATATATATAAATATACTAATACTTTAAAGATAAAGGGACTATTTTTTAAAGAGGGAGATAGTATATACTTTATATAACAAAATATTAAAACTAAATAACTAAGTAATAAATTAAACTATAAAAAACTCGGACCCTTTAAAATTATTAAAAAATTTTTAGAAGTTAACTTTAAACTTATACTACTAAATACTATAAGATGCTACTTAGTTTTTTATATTTTATTTTTTAAACTAGTACTATAAGGCTTATATACTACTAACTATATTAAAGTTAATTTAAAATAAAACTATAAAGTTAAAAGAATTATTAACTATATTAACTAATAAGATAGTATAGAACTCTAATACTTTATTAAATAAAAAAACTATAGTTATAAAGATAATACTTAGGAACCTATATTAAACCTTATAAATATATAAAGTAAATTATAAAAATACTAGACCTAGTAGTAAAAAAGATAACGCACTTTAGTTATAAAAATACTAGTAAGTAAACTATATATTATATAATTATAATTTAAAATTTAACTAATTAAACCTCTAAGAATAAATTAAATATTTCTTTACTTAGGGATACTTAGTTTAAAATAAATTAAAAACCCTTTACTATAGTACTAGGAGTATTAATAAGTAAAGGACCTAAATTAGTAAACTTATTACTAAAACTAAAAAAAAACTATAATAGTTTATTTTCTAAACCTACCGCCTAGAGATTACTTACTATAAACTACTTATAAGTATTTAATACTAATAATATATTACTATTTAGTAGAATACTATCCTCTTAATTAACCTTCTGTATACTCTACTTAAAAGTCTTAGTTTACTTTTTTTAAACTTTTTTTTAAATCTTTTAAATATATTACTATTTATAACTATAAACGCTTAAACTTATAATAAAGACCTAAGAGTTCTTTACCTACTTTTTTTTCCTTTTTATTCTACTCCTTTTACTAGGAATTTAATTTTTAAACTATAAAATATTAGTGCTACTACTATTCTACTAAAATAAAAATACTTATAAATAAACGCTACTAGAACTCTATTATAAGGCTTTTTAGTTATAATATAAGTATAATAATAAGTAGACTTTTTACTAAAGCAATAAGGGACTTTCGTATAGAAGTAATGAGTATAAGGTATATTACTATTAACTAATTAAAACTTAATATATTTAATAAGTATAGTTTTTTTATAATTTTTTATTATAGTTAAATATAATTTTAACTTTTAAATATAACTTAATATAGTATTAGTACTATAGTAAAATAAAGAAGTATAATTATAGATTCTTAACTTAAAACTAATAATTTATTTATAATAAGGTTTTAAGAATAAGACTTTTAAAAAAAGAGTTAATATTATAACCTATTAGTTAATAGACTTTTAATAGTAATTCTATAAAGGGCTTAGTAGTTAAATAAGTAATATTAGTTTATATTAGTATAATAGACTACGGAGTAGAAGAACTAAAGTATAAGTTATGTAATAATAAGTAGGACTAATATATAATAAGTAGTTTTAAAATAAAACTAATAATACTAAGGGTAGTTTTATTAGATTACATAGCTTAGAGCTACTAGCATACTATAACGTATAGGCGGATTTTAGCGTTTAAAGTGGCCAATAGCTACTCTAGAGTAACGTTTCACTAGCTCTAAAGGCTATAGCTATATTTAAGGAGTTTAAAGGCCTATAGTACTGTTAAAATAAAAAACGTATTAATAGCCCTTAAGGTATAGCTTTATATATATATAAATATATATAAAATTAAATAATTAAAAGTCTTATTTTACTACCCCCTTTATTAAAAATAACTAATTATTTTTAAACTACTTTATTAAACACAAAAATTACTATAAACGTTCTTTTAACCCCTTAAAAAACTATCCTTAATAACCTAACTACTTAGTACCTATAGCTCTATAACTTTTAAGTACTTATAAATACTCTTAATACATAAAAAGCTCTTAACTTAACCTTTATAAATCTAAAGCCCCTTATTAATAATACCCTACCCTAAAAGCCGCACTTTAATAACTACCTAAAGTCTATTACTTACTATAACCCTAAATTAAAAGCCCTTTATTCTTAAACTATAGAATTTAGAATAAATAAGTTTATTATAAACCCTTTTCTTTAAGTACTTTTAAAAAAGAACCTCTTACTTTTATTTAAAGTAATAAACTACTACTATACTAAAATAATAACTAACTTTTTTAAAAAGGCCCTTAAGTACTATATTAACTCTTTATCCCTATACTATACTATAAAAGTAATATACTAAAAGTAAAAAAAGGCTAAAAATACTATTATTCTTTAAACATAAAGTACTATTATTAAAAGACTTAAAATCTAGTACTACCCAAGTACTTTAAAGTTAATAGTCTAGATTTAAAACCTCTATAAACACTTTAAATTTATAAAAAGTATATACTACTAGCGTACTAATTAGTTATATATTAACTATCTTACTATACTCTATAATAAACAGCTTATAATAAAAGCTACTATAGTAAAATAGTTTAAAATATAAATTAATAATATATATAAGAACTATACTATTAAACTTAAAGTAGTTTATAAAAAAAGCCTATAAATCTATAAGCTACTTTACTTTTTTAACTACTTACTACTTTAATTTTAAATTAAAAGTTATTATATAATAATAAATAATAACTAAAATAATTATAGTTTTAATAAGGCCGTTACTAAAATAACTACTATAATTAAATAAATACTAAAGTCTATAGAATATAAAAAAAGTATATAAAGCACTTTTACTATTAATAAAGTAGTTCTTTATAGCCCTTTTAAGTACTTTAATAACTATAAATATAATAATACTAACTTAAAGAGATTATAGAGTAAAGTTTTATTAGTATCTCTTATTCCTTTTACTCTATTAGCCCCTTTTTACTTAATATACTCTATATACTACTACCTTAAAAATTACTTTTATACCTTCCTAGAGTACGTATATAATAAGTAAAAGCCACTTAACTACTACTATAAAAAAGCTAAAAAGAACCTTATA
This sequence comes from Colletotrichum brevisporum, assembly GCA_030770045.1. Taxonomy (NCBI): domain Eukaryota; kingdom Fungi; phylum Ascomycota; class Sordariomycetes; order Glomerellales; family Glomerellaceae; genus Colletotrichum; species Colletotrichum brevisporum. The sequence goes on along the minus strand of JAUGSI010000001.1, from coordinate 6,406,292 downwards.
AATAATAAATAACTAATTTAGCGCGTTAAAGAGATTTAAGGCTAGTAACTATATAGTTACTATATAGAGAGTATTAAATATTTACTTATAGTATTTTAGGCTACTTAATACAAAGGCCCGTTACTATATCCCCTTAAAAACTCCTACTTCTTTAACTTTAGTACATTTATTTATATTTTTAAAAATAAATAATAGTTTAGTAACCTTTAAGTAATTAGTATAAATAATTACTTATAAGCTAGCTCTAAGCCCCTTATAATTAAAGGATATAAAGATATAAGTATATATATTATATTAGTTAATAGTAAATGATTTAACTTATACTTATATAACATTATATTATATACATTTATAGTAACTAACCTTATTTCTTATAACTAATTCTATAAGTACGAGTACTAGTAGAATAAGCACTTTAAATAGTACTCTATACTACATAGATTTAATTACTTCTCTTTTAACTTTATTAAAACTATATATAACTAAAAAGTATTAAAGTATAATAAGTTTTTTAATAAAGTACTTATATATAAAAACTCTATATAAGCCGTTTAGTATATACATACTCTATACTATTAAACAAAGTACTCCTAATAAAAATAAAGATTTTTAAAAGGCTCTAAGGAGATATAGTACTAGTAGCTTAGCTACTTTAGCTCTAAACTATTCTAGTACCTCTCTTTATTAGCCTATAGTATTTAAATCTTTATTACCCCTAAAATAGCACTTAGTAATACTTTTTTAAGTTACAATATTTATAGTGTTAGTAAAGTAAGGTAAATTATTAACTATAAGCCACAGAAAAGCAACGCGTATACCCACTCTAGTAAGTATATTATATTTAACTTTTACCTATATACTAAGGGCTATAGTGGATTTATATCTATATTAGTATTTATTAACTACGTTTTATAGTACTTATAAAACTACTACTTATATAACTATAGTATAAAAATACTTACTAAGGTCTTTAAAAAGTTTATTTTACTTTTAAAAGTCTAATATAACGTTAAAATACTTACTTTTAAGTATAATAGTAAAATTAAAAGGTACTACTACCTTATAAACAACCTCTAGAGGCGCAGTAAATACATTAAGTCCTCCGCTCTATATATATAAAATTAAAACAGTAGCACTAAGTATATTAGCACTATAATTAAGACAAAGGCTTAAATAATATAAAAAGGAAATAAGCTACTCTATAAAGTATAGCTTAATATTTATAGAATAGTAACCTATTTTTATAACTATATACCTTAAGTAGCCCTTAGTTAAAAGACTCTATATAAAGTACTTTACTAACAGCTCTATAGTAACAAGACTATAAAACTAAGCCTTACGTACCTAAGATTATATAGGTATAAAGTATATACCCTTATAGTTAATATATAGTTTAAAAAAAAGTATTTTAACTACCTTTATAACTATACCTTTATAGACTTCCTTATTAGTTATACATTTACAAATTAGTATTAAATATAGAACCCTATAACTATAAAGATCGTTACTATGTATAATATTATATTTAATAAAAGAAAGTACTATAATAGTAACCTAAATTCACTTACTAGTAACTATAATAACTTTAACCTTTAAGCTATTACTAAGTAGGTTTAAAAGAACTTTACTATAGCTAATAAGACTAACTCTTAAGTATAGCTCTACTCCTCTTTACTTAGTAAAAAAGATAATAAAGTATTCCCTTTTATAAACTCCCCTAATAACATTTTTAATAAGTTTAATTTAAGTAATACTATCCTTAATAATAATAAACCCTATAACTATAAATACTCTTCTACTTACTTTAAACTCCTACTTACCCTTTTTAACTCACCTATTTTATTCTTTTAAGTATTAATTAAAAAAGACTAATACTTAGGGAGGTGGATTATAGTTAAATTAGTAAATAAAAACCTTTTTTTATAAACCCTTATTAGTCTATATTCGCAGCTAAGTCTATAAACTAAACTACCTTAGTAGCTTATATACCCTAGTATAAATAAACGTCTTATAAAGCCACTTTTTTAACTAATACTCTATTATTATTTTAAAATACTTTATAATAAAGCTGCTTCTAGACTAGCTACTTAGTTACTTATAACCTATTAAAGGGGACCCTTAGTATTTAATATACTATAGGGGTATTCTAAAACGCAGATATTAAATACTTTAATAGTAAGATTTAGCTATAGGGAGGGGTTATAGGTACTTAGATTTTATTAAGTAAGTATAAAGTACTATACTAACTATAGACTAAAGTTTTTACTCCTAGTACCTTTTAATAAAAGCTTTAGCCCCTACTTATATCTTATTTAAAAGTATTAACTTACCCTTATATAATTTTAATATAAGTAGTTAAGGCGAACTATTTATAAAGTTATTATAAAACTAACTTTTAAAAAAAGGTTCTTAAGAGTACTACTAATAGCTCCTAGATTCTAGGATACTATTAAGTATATATATATAAGTTAAATAAGTATAAGAGACTCCTTAAAATTAAAGCGTACCTTGTTATATATAGTAACTAGTAATTAAGAAATAAGTAAAATACCTACGCTTTAATACTTACTAGTATATTATTTTAAATACTTATAGCTATTATAAACTACTTTAATCTTAAGTTCCTATAATATAATATAGTAAACGTATTTATATAGGTTTTACTTAATAAAAACGTTTATATATAAATACTCTCTAGGTATTAAAAGTCTGGGTATATCCTTAAGCTTAATAAAGTACTTTATAGCCTATACCACTTTTTACTCCTATAGTAATACTATTTAAAAGTTAGTTTAAAAGAGTTTAAGCTAGAGTGCGTGGCGGGTAAGAATTACTATTAGATATATAGCTGTATTATCTTTTTCTTTTATATTAATAACTATATTTTATACTTCCCCTTTAAATACTATAAAGAGGCCCTTTTGTTTATAAAAGTACTTTAAAAGTAATACTTTTTTAAGGGTAGTAAAGACTTATAATAGTTCCTAGGGATTAAAGTTATTTATAACTATACTATAAGGCGCCTTTAGCTTTTATAGTTTATTTATATTAATAAAGTAATTAAGTACTTAGAAAAGCAAGGCCTATAAGTAAAGTAACTATATACTTCTTTAATTTAATTACTTAAACTACTCCCTTATAAGGGCTCTACTTTATATATAAATATTAACTATTACTAAAGTAATATTAGTTTAATTATATATAGCGTAATAATAATAAAGCTAGACGTGGCCCTTATAATAAGCCGTTTTACGCACTTTAACTATAACTCTAGCCCTAAGTACCTTAAAAAAGTAGAATAAGTAATTAAATACCTCTTTATAAAGTATACTCTTTACCTTAAATTTAACTATAAAAAAAGTAGTCCTAATAATAGTTTAATAATTACTTTAAATACTAGCTTTACTAATAATATACTAAACTATAAAAGCTTTTAAGTATTTATAATTAAGCTTTTTAGTAGCTTTATTAAGTAGTAAGCTAATAAATAGAATACTATAACTATATTAATAACTAAAACTAAACTTTTTATTCTTTTTTAAGTAACTAAAAAGACTATCTTTATAAGCTGTTTAATAACTATACTTTATATAGACCTTAGTAAGTAGACCTTTAGTACTACTCCTACTCTTAATACTACTATACTAAGTATATATATTTAATATAATAATTAATAAATAATTTATTTTATTAATAAAAAGATAGTTTAACTACATATAAAGCTTTACTATATTAATATTTATAACTACTAGCTGTGTTAAGAGGCTTAGAAAGGCTGTATTAAAGTTAAATATTAGCTTATAGTATAGTTAATAATAAACAGCCTTATAAAGCTACTTACTAGTACCTACTTTAAACTCTTTTTTAAATAACTTAATATAGTAAATTAAATAGCTTAACTTTAAGTACTTTATAATACTAAACTTTAAAATAAATATTATAAGGGCCTTAACTTTATTAATAAGGAATAAATAAAAGGAATTGTAGCTCTTAAGTACTCTAAAAATAGTATTACTCTTTCTGTTATAAAAATAAAGGTTTAATAAGGATAACGGAACTACTTAAGATAAGGACTTTAAAGGGATTATAACTTTAAAAAAGTAAACTATATAAAAGTAATTATAGAGTAGTTAGAGTATAGTTAGTATATAATTTTGTTTATAATTAGATTTAATAAGGCCCTTAAAAGGCCCTTATTAGGGAAGTATATTAAATTATATAACTTAAAGTTACTAGTATACTACAATATATAGATGGATTTTAGTGTTTAAGGTGGCTAATAGCTACTTTAGAGTAATATTTTATTAACTTTAAAGGCTGTAACTGTGTTTAGGGGGTTTAAAGGCCTATAATACTATTAAAGTAAAAAACGCGTTAATAGCCCTTAAGGCATAGCTTTATATATATATAAATATACACAAAATCGGACAGGTTTATAGTAATAAACTAATATACTTAATATTAGTCCTAGAGATAAAGGGATATATTTATAAAAAACGGGACTTATATATAAATAGGACTTAAGTACCTTTAAGTCTTTTTTTTTATAGTTCTTTAACTATTAACTTTATATTAATCTTTAAATACTTTTAGCTTTTTAGTAGTAACTACTATAACTCTTTTATTAAATACCTAAACTAATTACTTAAGTGCTTTAAGCCCTAGAATCCCTTTAGTAACTAGTAGTACTGTTATTAGTGTTAAACCTTAGTTTTTATTAATACAAACCTTATTATTAAAAGGCTAGCTATAATATATTATAGCTTTAAAAAAGTAAACTATATAATAGTAATTATAAAGTAGTTAAAGTATAATTAGTATATAATTTTAGTTATAATTAAATTTAATAAGGCCTTTATAAGGCCCTTATTAGAAAAGTATATTAAATTATATAGTTTAAAGCTACTAGTATACTATACTATATAAGTAGATTTTAGTATTTAAGGCGGTTAATAGCCGCTTTAGAGTAACGTTTTGCTGGCTTTAAAGGCTATAGCTGTGTTTAGGGGGTTCAAAGGCCTACAGCACTATTAAGGCAAAAAACGCGTTAATAGCCCTTAAGGTATAGCTTTATATACACACGAATATACGCGAAATCTAACATCGTCAGTCCGCCGCCCCCCTCCCCCCTCCGAAGTTTTTCCAGCCGGCGTGCGGCTTGTTGAAAGCCGCACCGCCCCGTGGTCCAAACCTCCAGACGCGTATGAACCCATCACTTCCAGGGCTCCCTAATACTGTGCTTCGGCGTGGTCGTGCTCATGGTCGTGCGCGGCGGGCGCCTCCGCCTCCGCCTCCGCCTCGCGCTTGAAGACGACGTAGGTGTAGTCCGGGTTGAGCCCGGGGCCGGCCTGCCCCTGCTTAGGGTGGGCCTCGCCGGTCTCCGCCCGGACCACGAGCTTGCCAGTCTCTTCCATCTCCTCGCGCTTGAAGACGACGTAGGTGTAGTCCGGGTTGAGCCCGGGCCCGGCCTGCCCCTGTTTGGGGTGGGCATCGCCGCCCTCAGCCCGGGCCGCAAGCTTGCCGGTTTCTTCTTCATCACGCTTGAAGACGACGTACGTGTAATCCGGGTTGAGCCCGGGCCCAGCCTGTCCCTGTTTGGGATGGGCATCGCCGCCCTCAGCCCGGGCCGCCAGCTTGCCGGTCTCCATCTCGTCGCGCTTGAAGACAACGTAGGTGTAGTCCGGGTTGAGCCCGGGCCCGGCCTGCCCCTGCTTCGGGTGGGCCGCGTCCGAGTTGTCCGCTACGGGCGCGGCCATGACCATGACCGCAGCCGCGTTGAGGATGGAGAGAAGAACGAAGGGGAGCATATTGAATGATGTGTGAAGTGGTTAAGGCTCTGGTTGTGTCTGGTTCGCTTTCGCGTTCTCTTGCAGTGCGTTCAGCTTTCAGGTGTGAGGGAAACGGGGTGGGATATGTCGCGTGATAGGAAGCCCAAGGGACGGCGCAGAAAGGGAACGCAGGCAACGGGGGGGAATTTATAACATGATTCCGCCGATTATTCTTTTGGAGAGGGGGCTTGTGTCTAGTCTGATTATTCCGTGCCTTCTTCAATTCTCTTTTTCCGCCCTTTCGCCCTCTCGACGCAAGTTGCTTCTGTGTTGCAGGGTTTGCTGCAACCTACTCCGCCCGACGAGTTCGTTTGAGAGGTCCAGGGTCGGGCATTTTGGACTCTGGCTTCCGCATGTTCTGAAGTTACAACGCATGATGACTGAGTTGCACAAAGCCCGATCGAGGGCAGAGATTCGAGATCTCTGAATTAAGCGTTGTGAAAGAAACCTGGACTCGTGCCGTGCCAGCCTGTGGCGTGTTGCCGGCGAGTCTTTCAATGCTGTCCACGTACATGACTTGCAAGGATAAGTTAGTTAGTGATCAGTCCGTGAGGGTGTAGAAGATGAAGGAATTGGGTTTTACTCGGTCTTGGCACTGTTACAGGCGCAAGAGGGGTAGCGTAAGCTATGCCCAAAAGGAACCCGCACCACCGGCCGGTTTGACATGCTAGTTGCATACTTGCGAGTAGGTCACTGATTCAAGACTAGATTAGCTCTTTGGGGGTTCCTGACATCGAGAATGATCGAGATAGGGTCCCCGTAGACATGCAATACCACCAGATGTTACGCTGCCTGCCGGCCTCCAACATTCCTGGCCATCGAGTCAATATACGCCATGTCCGTCGACAACCGCTCCTCTTCCATCGGATTCATTCTACGGCTTTTCTGTTCCCAACCTCTCTCACTTCTTCATCCCCCCGTATCTCTCAAGTCTCATCGAACAAGGCTATGGACGGCTTCTCGTCTGACAAGATGCCCATCCACGAAAAACAAGTTCACTTCAACGCCGACGGCGAGGAGAACGAGCCGTTGATGGAGTATGGCGGCACGCGCTTCCGCGCGCAGCGCTGGGAGCGTCTGAAGGACCTCCTGGTTCTCGTGATCTGCGGCGGCTTCCTGTTGTCGTACGTCCTGCTCCTCCTCGCCTACGTGGAGTCGGCGAACATTAGAGTCGATGCCGACCCGTTCCAGCTGGGCCTGGAAGGTGTGTGTTTTCACAGTCAATAACGAAAGCGGACCCGTTGACCAAAGCCCAGGCATCTACGGCGACGCCCCCCTGGGCTCTCACCGGCAGATACTCAAGAAGGCGGGCTTCCACGACGGACCGCCGAACAAGTACGAGGGGCGGCCGACGCCCGAGAACGAGGCTGCTTGGGCAGACCTCATGAAAGGTAAGACTTTCCAGAACTCGCCATTCTCAAGCAGTGCTGAAAGGGACTTCAGTTGGCATGATATCCATCACTGGGGAGGAGAACGCGAGGCTCCCCATGGGCGGCTCCGCTCAGGTCCGCGACGCGAACGGATTGGTGCCCGACAAGTACGTCGTCCAGACGTCCGTCTCTCACCAGCTGCACTGTCTGGTAGGCACTGCTTCCCCGTCACGATGCGAAGTCCGTGTGCTGATTCCCCTGCAGAAACGCCTCCGCGAGCTCATCTGGGCCAGCGAGCAGGGCCTCGCGGAGCACTGGCAGTACGGCCACGGGTCCCACTGCATCGACTACCTCAGGCAGGCCCTCATGTGCCACGGGGATCTGACCCCGATCTACATGATGTGGTCGGAGGAGCACGGGACCTTCATGGGGGTCCAGGAGAACGTCATGCAGTGCCGCTCATGGGAGGCCATCATCGAGTGGTCTGCTTCTAGGAACGACACCGGGATGCGCGTCGACGGAGACCACGGCAAGAATACGAAAGGCCATGGTTTCGTCGAGGGAGCTCACACTGATTGATATGAGAACGGCAGTCCTTTGCTCCATGTACCCCCTGTACCTAACTATGGTTCTGTTGCTCGGAAGGGCCCTCAAGAGACAGACTGAGAGGAATGGATTCACATTCATTCACATTCATTCAATTTACATGCAGTCAACTCACCCATGCACAGAGTAACATACTGACATGGCCTGTTGAGGCATGTCTCTGGGAGACAACCACCTCCCTCCCCTTGCTCCAAGATTTCGATCCTGCCGCGATACGCACAGGGGTGCAACTAACTGCCGCGCCAATTTCGAATCTGCCTTTTGGCCGCGTCACAAATCTCTACCAAGGGGAGATCTCGATAGAAACAGATGACAACTGATCATCTCCCGACAGAACCTGCTCGAATTCTCGCATGATGGCGAACGCGTTAGCAGACCTTGGCCGGGCAGAGCGTTTTCCCAGAAATCCATTCGCCTAACATCTCCGTCGGACCCAAAGTCCGAACGTTTCATGGCGTTGTGTTCGATACCTCCCCTCGCCGGCACGTCGGCCGCGTCAACAGGTAGCTTCGGCGATAGTTACAAACGTCGGAAAAAGGCCCAGTCACGCCTGGAAAGCCGGCCGGAATGGTGTCTCGGCATGGTTCTCAGGTGTCTGAATACCAAAGAGGGGTTATATGACGCGTAGAGTTTTCCCGTTATGTTTTTTTCTTTTTTTTCTTTTTCGCACAAGTGAAAACCGAAAGAGAAAACTCTACTGATTCCACGGTTCTCGAAGGTCGTCGAATTGTGCGTGCCCATCGGGGAAGGGCACCTCTTGCAGGCCGGGACGACGACATGTTTCAGCTCTCACGGGTTATGATAGCCTCAGTCACATACCTGGTGTATGTGGCCTTCGTCATCGCCGCCTTTTCCGCCACGGTTTCCGCCCGGGACGGCCACGGTGTCCGCCATGTGACATGCCAGGGGCCGGAGAGCTTCGCCAACACATTTCTATGTGCGGTGTGCTGGGGAGCCCTTGATCGCGAATTCGAGTTGCTCCAGAACAGCCACGGTTTCCATGGTTGAGCAGTCGTCCTGGTTGGCGTCCCTCATCCGCTCTCCCTCTCCAGAAGCCATTGAGGGCCATGGATTGATAGATCTATGGACTTTTGCGTGATGCTAGGAAGAGACAGGAATCCTAGGTAGTAGGCAGGCATGTCAACTAGGAGAAAGACACCCCTCGGGTGGCCTGGCGTACAGAACCAAACGGGGGCATCGGAGCGTATCGTCCTCCACAGAAGCCGGCATTTGAGACGACGAAAAGAATACCCGTGAAAAGTGTCAAATACAGCAGAGTTTGTTTTTTTCCTGGTTTCAACACGTGTGTTCTGTTCTTTTTGCTTTGAGGCGACCGCGCCATTGGTTTCACGTGCGATAAGTCGTGTCTGGCACATGGGAGGTGGGGCAGCAGGGAGGGGAGCAGCCTTTATTCTGTCGGATATTTGTCCTCTCTTGTTTCTGTGTGCTCACATCCTTCTCACAAACACGAATGCCCCGGAGAGGGGCTTTTATTGTTCAACAGGAACGAGGGAACAAAGGGCGATGCACTAGTCCGCATATCACAGTGTGCACACAGCCGGAATTAGAGCGATTCTACTTGTTCCAGCTATGGAACAAGAGAACTGGTAGTACACATTAACCTTAGACTTTGCTAAGACTTTAGAGTTTGGTCAACAAGAGACTTTGGGGCGAACCTGGTTCTGGACAAGTACCAAGGTAATGGAGGGTTGACGAAGTTTGAAGCTTTTGTTCGGATGACCACGGTAGGATCGTCGAGTCTGATTGGACCTTTTGACAAGGTTGCTGATCGCAAACCATCAAGCGGGGATGACAGGAGAGCCAGTCGCCCAGTTTCTCCGAACAGGTTGCCTCTGGACATGTAAGAAATCTCCGACTCGACCCCGCCCCTTCCCCTTCCCCCCTCCCAACCCACCTGGACCCTACGACCAAGCTCTGAGAAGCAACGGGTCCTATGTGACGTCTTGTCATCTCGGATATAAGGCAACCAACTAAGCCCATGAGAGCTGACTCGGAATCCCGCGCTGCATGCCAGACTCATGTACGAGGCACATGCCCGCACGGACAAACCCAGCAAAATCCAAATTCCACTGCGTGAAGATCTTTCTCATCGCGAAGGTTTCCGGTCGGACTATTCCATGTGGGATGATAGGCACGCAGTATGGATCGACAGCCGGGGGGGGGGGGGGGGGGACGACGGGTGCCGAAATGCTCGAGGCAGACCAATTTGACTTCGCGGCAGATGCATATGATCCGACTACCGAATAAGAAGAGAACTGGCGCCCTTGTCTGTAGGGGCTGTTGACTGCCCGTCTAACAAGAGCGAGGCAAGTCGATGCAACTACGTTACCCCGTCACGCCACCGACTACGTTGCCTGCTTCCCGACGAGAACAAACAAAGAGTTGAAATCTACTATTCCACTCTGCCTCCCCAAATTCTCTTTCCTCTCAGTCCTGCAGCTCTCGTGGAACACTTCATCAACATGCTTCCCCATCTCTTACTCTACTTCGCCAAAGATCGACGGGGCGGCGAGTCGAGGCCGTCTCCAGGGAAGCTCTGGAGCCACTACAGCCTCGTCCCGCCCACCTCCCCGCTGTCCGACGGGAGCGAGACGCCTCCGGGCTTCGATCCCCGGGACCGAGCCAAGAAGGCAAGGCCGTCTTCCGTCACCCTCGGACTGGGCGCCATCCTCATCTCGGTCCTAGTCGCCACCTCCATCAAGGCCCTCGCGGACGTCAGCCACTACCGTCCCCGCAACGACGTGATCCTGCCCCGGCACTCGCTCCAGTCCTGCGGCCCGACGCCCGCCACGGCCCGCGAGCGGGACTGCCACTTCGACCTCATGTCGGCCAGCTGGGTGCAGGAGGACTGCTTCGACGTCGAGCTCATGCGGGAGTACGTCCACGCGGGGTTCAACGAGCGCAACTGGACCTTCTCGTGGGACGTCGACGGCCGGGCCGGGCCCGTGATGACCAAGGCCGAGGTCCTCGCGGGCGAGTGGGAGGTCATCTGGGCCTCCGGCGACTTCCACTACGCGCACTGCGCCTACTTCTGGGAGAAGCAGTGGAAGCAGTTCAGCGGCGGCGGCAGGTCCGTGGTGCTGGACTCGCGGATCCGGTTCCCGCACCACACCAAGCACTGCATCGACTTCGTGCGGGCTCCCAACATCACCTACATCCAGGGGATCGCGAGCTCCATGATACACCAGCGGTTCGGCCTTCTGGAGTGCGTCGTTGGGCCGATGTGATGCCGTGGTTGTCGTCTACATCGTCATGTATCTCTGCAAACCTCTGTAGTTCCAAGGCGTCCGTACTTCTCTTTCTTTCGACTTGAAGCAAGAAAAACGCAAGTCCAAGACTGGATGAGATGCAGGTACTTGGGGTCTCCCATCCTACGACTGGGAGACCTGGTAATCTGCGTCATGGGCAAATGCGCTCGATAGTGGACGGGGTTACAATTTCACGCCTGGCAGGGGCTCTCCAGTCCTAAAGTTGGGTTCAATGGGCACGTAGACAGCAATTTAAGCGTCTTCAATTTCCTGACTATTGCGTAATAAGGTTAAGTCAAACCCGGCAGTTGAAATGGTTCAAGAAAGCAAACATCGTGACAAAGTCCTGTCGTGCCGCCCCCCTTCCCCCTGGCTTGTGGATCGGATGCTCCACGTGCGCGAGGGGCCAGCCGGACGCTTCGCGGGCTGTGTCTACTAGTCAGCGTGTCACTAGAAGTACCGAGATCGAGAAGCTTCTTCCAAAGTCAGCTTGCCGCCGTGCCGGAAGGTAATGCGAATGTGGTGTCATCATCACCGGCGTTGGCAGGACAGGGACGAGGGCCAAGGAACGGCCCGACGGAAATGGTGGTGCTTCGGCGAAGCTCCAGAAGAAGCTACAGCGTACCTGTGCAACTGCCGTAACTAAAAGTAAATAGAAGTTATCCGCGGAGACGGGATTGCGGCAGACGAGTTTGTCGTTCTGATGAGGGCCCCGTGGTGTTCGGCGTGCGAGGATACGACAGGAGTGTCAGCGCGAGAGTTCCTCTCAGATTAGAAATCGATTAATACGTCGTTGAAATAACGCCTTCTTGGAACCACGTCCCCAAAGGCACGTACTCCGAAAGTTTCGTGGCGGGTCCAACTGCCCTATTCGGACGCCAGCTAGAATTCAGGCTCCTGCTTGAACAACCGAATGAACGCGGTCGTGATGTAGGGGTGTGGTTGGTGACGATTACGGGCGAGGGGGAACCATGGCACCGAAGATCGTACGAGGCAAACTTCAGATGTCAGCCAAAGGCAGGACAAGGAGCCCATGAACCGGAAAAGTCGCGAGGAAACGCTTGGAATTCAGATTCAAGGGGGGGTATCAATGCCACACACTTCCCGCTGTCTCTCTCTCTCTCTTCATTTTGCCCTGACCTTGCGGATAACCACCTTCTGCCCCTCCAGCTCCCAGCCGACCCCGTGGTCCCTCGTCAGCGCCCCCCAGCTCTCCCCGGCGCACTTCTCGAGCCAGTCCAGGTCGACTGACAGGTACGTCCTCCCGAAGCACTTGAGCGCGTGCGTCCTGACGTCCGCCTCGGCGAACTCCAGCAGCTTCGCGCGGTGCCCGTCCACGCTGCCCTTCGCCCTCCGGAACGCCACGAAGTTGTCGTGCGCCAGCGCCGCCAGCACCGCGTCCATCTTGGCGTCCCGCAGCCCGTACCGGCGGCGTATGGCGTACGCCTCGGCGAGGTCCGCCCGCCGGCACGCCGCGTCGAGCACCAGGTACCCCACGACCTCGTGCAGCTCGACGCTCGTCAGGTTCCTCGCCGGGTGTATCCTGCGCAGGACGTGCAGGATGGCCGGGTGGTACGACTCCGGGTGCTTCACGAGCACGGAGAGACGGATGTTGAACAGGTAGGCCTGTATCGAGAACTCGTCGATGCGCTTCGAGGCGACGATGCCCTCGCGCAGCTTGCGCAGCGCCGCCATCACGTCGGAGAGCGCCTTCGTGTTCGCCGGGTCTTCGAGGGGGTTCGGCCGGGCGGAGGACGAGGCGGCCGGCGAGATGGCCGGGACCGAGGACGAGGAGGCCAGGTCCTTGACGTCGAGGGAGGCGAAGCGCCGGAGGAGCTCGTCGCGCTCGCCGGCGTCGGAGCAGAAGGTCATGTAGCGCTCGACGATCTTGGTGTAGTACCGCTCCTGGGTCTTGAAGTCTAGCAGCCTGCGGAGAAGAGAAATGCGGTCAGCAGTGGCAGCGTAGTGGGACGGCGCGGCGGGCCGCACCGGGTGTCTCCCTTGGATGGCAAGCCGAAGCTGTCGAGAGGATCCTGGTCGACGGGCTTCAATCTCCCCCACGGCCCGGAGTGCGAGCGGTTCCCCCTCCCGCCACTGCTGCCGCCGCCTCCGTGCCCTCCTCTGTAGCCTCGGCCGGGGCGACCGCCGCGATTCGACATTGTGATTGCTTGGTGTTTCGCTGTGGTGCTCGCCAGGTTGAGCGAGGTCTGGAAGCTGTTCGGTAGTGACATGTCGTCAAAACAGAGACACAGTGACATTGGGGCCCATCCCACTTGCTTATCTGGCTATCTTATCTAATCGCCGATGGGGCAGCCAGAGCTCCTCCCCGGGCAGTCAGTCAGTGCACTGCGAAGCTCTTTCCGCGAGTCGATGTAGGGCAGAGAAGTGACATAGCCAGGTACAGGGAAACCACCTAGGTAGTAAGGAATATCTCTTCGTGTCCATCTTCTGCCTGATTTTGACAAAAGAAGCATCGCAGGCCAGTCAAGGATATCGACAGCTTCGACCTCTCCGTCTGGCGATCTGGTTACCCAATGCCGGCAGCTCTACCCGTACCCCACCAACGCGGGCCGCAGTGCGAAGCCGCGGGGAACCTCGGCACCCTGGACCTTCGAGTTGGAGCTCATGAGTGCAACCCTGGCCGACTTGTCCGAGGCTGAGCATCAAGCAACTTCGCCGATGAAGCTCCATTGATCGCGACAACACTGCGCAGCTTCTGGAACGAACACCCACCTCATAATCGTGCCAGCCCAAAACATCGCAAACATGTCGGACCGCGTAGCGCAGATCGCCTCCCACCTGAACTACCCCAAGGGCATGCTCGCCGGCCAGGTGGCCATCATCACCGGCAGCGGCCAGGGCATCGGCGCCGAGGCGGCGCGCCTCTTTGCCAACGAGGGCGCCAAGGTCGTGGTTTCGGACATTGACGCCAGTACGTCCTCGATTCAATCTCAATGCTGATCATCGAGCTAACAAACACCTACCAGAAAAGTCCCAAGAGGTCGCCGACAGCATCACGGCCGCGGGCGGCCAGGCCATCTCCGTCCCGGGCGACATGCTCTCGTCCGAGTACATCGACGCCCTCGTGGCCAAGGCGGCAGCCTTCGGCGGCGGCAAGATCCACCACATCGTGAACAACGCCGGCTACACCTGGGACGGCGTCATCCGTGAGTTATCCCGCTCCCCTTCCAATTTCCCTCCTCTCGGAAACACAAGACTGACCACGCGACGCAGACAAAATGTCCGACAAGCAGTGGGACACCATCCTCGCCCTCCACTCCACGGCCCCCTTCCGCCTCGTCCGCGCAGCAGCCCCCTACCTCCGCGTCAAGGACGGCGAGAACCGCTGCGTCGTCAACATCAGCTCCACCTCGGGCGTCCACGGTAACGCCGGCCAGGCCAACTACGCCATGGCGAAGGCCGGCGTCACGGGCCTCACCAAGACCATCGCCAAGGAGTGGGGTCCCGCCTTTGGCGTGCGCGCCAACACCGTCGCCTTCGGCCACATCAAGACCCGCCTCACGGACGCCAAGGAGAAGGGCGCCTTCGTCGTCGGGCCCGGCGGCGAGAAGATCGCGCTGGGCATCCCGCAGGCGCAGAAGGGCGCCGCCGGCGGCGACGAGCAGCAGGCGCACGCCGACATCCCGCTGCGCAGGGCGGGGACCCCGACCGAGGCGGCCTCGGCCGTCCTCGCCGTCGTCAGCCCGCTGTTCAGCTACGTGACGGGGCAGACCATCATGGTGACGGGCGGACGGAACATGTAGAGCACAAAAAAAGAGACAACCACTCAAAAAGTGTGAATTTCATGCGACCTGCAAATAATTAGGTATCGGTACTTGATATTCCCGTCCCCCAACGCCCCGTATCATGCCAATGTTTTCCCCGGTCGCCGCATCGACGGCAGCAGCAGAAAAAGCCCCCTTCGGTATCGTAGCAATCCTTCCTCCATCCTCGCCTCCCCAGTCCTTTAGACCTTGAGCCACAGGGACATGACGCCCTTGGCGTACTCGACGATCTCGTCCCCGCCCAGCTTGCTGTCGCCGTAGATGCGGTCGACGAAGGTGATCGGCACCTCGGCGACGGAGCACCCCATGGCCTTGGCGCGGACCATCATCTCCATCTGGAACGTGTACCCCTTGCTCTCCGTGCTCGCGATGACCCTCTCCAGCACGCTCTTCTTGTACAGCCGGAAGCTGCCCGTCAGGTCGCTGACGCCCGGGCGCAGCACCGTGTCGGCGAACAGGTTGGCCCCGCGGCTGACGAACTTGCGCTTCAGGTCCCAGCCGTACACGCCGCCGTCGCCCGCGTACCGCGTGCCCGTGACGATGTCGTACCCGCCCTCAGCCTGGCGCGCGATCATCTGCGGGATGAACTTGGGGTGGTGGCTGAAGTCGGCGTCCATGATGATGACGAAGTTGCCCGTGACGAACTGCAGCCCGTGCACGTACGCCGTGCCGAGCCCGAGCTTGCCCGTGCGGGTCTTGAGGACGACGTGGGGGCTGTAGGCCTTGACGAGCTGCTGGGCCACGTCCTGTGTGCCGTCCGGGGAGCCGTCGTCGACGATGATGAGCTCCCAGTCGAGCTTCCTGGAAACGGGTCTTTGTCAGCAACCGGGTGAAATGTGTGTTTGCGCCTGTGTCGCAATCGGATGGAGGGCTGGCTTACTCCTGGGTGAAGGTGCGGTTCAGCAGCCAGGCGACGATGGGGAGGTTGTGGCGCTCATTGTAGGTCGGGAGGATGACCGAGTACTTGTTGGGAGCCATTTTCGCTTTCGTCGGGAGGTTCTCGCGAGAATCGGATTGGAGGGGTTCTTTCGAAAAGGATACTGTCGCGTACGAAGGGGGAGCGTGGGCGGAAAAAAGAGCGTGGTGAAGTTGGCTGCGCGCTGGTGGTTGAGGTTCGAGGAGTTCGTCGACGCTGTCCTCTGGGCACGCTGGAAAGCCAAATTGGCAACGTTGAGTGGTCGAATGGATGACTAAGCGCGAACCGACGCCCCCTGAATTCCAGGGGCTTGCCACAGGGCGGGAGGTCAGTTTTGGGGGACGAGGGAGCTCCCTTGTAGACTAGCCCCACTTGACACCTTGACACCTCGACACCTCACACTCAACACCGACACACACCGACGTTGCAGAAGACGTCCAGGTCAAGGTTCGATGAGAGACAGCTCGAGAGCATCTTGTCCTCGACGATGCCAGACTCTGCAAGACTAAATAAAAGGCACTTGTCACCTTCCAGCCGGCTTTCCAGGGACTCGACATTGCGTATTCAAGCAGAAGGGTTACTCATTAAAGCTAATATCTATGTTCCACAGGCTTCATGGCCAGGGAATTCTGACGGAGTGCCGAGCGGCCCCCGAGCAGTATCAGTCTATGTCTCATATCTTTGGTCATTACGATTTTTTGGGGGTGAATAGGAAAAGGAGAAGCCGTGGCGGCAAGCGGCGACGACTCTCGAAACCCTCCATGCAACCCCCAGCCTTTTGTCATGGCGTCTTTTTTCCAACAGACGAAGCTCTTCCTCCTTCTCTTTAGTGTCATTTCAAACGCCGATTGCAATGCCATAACAAGGGGACCGGATCACGGACCGCGAGGCAGCCCTATTTCGCTCTATCTCGCTCATAACACAAAGAAAACCCAATTATTCCTTCGTCATTGCGGGCTTTACCAGCCTTCGTTCCGCCGCCTCGATCCACGGAAGTAGTCGTATTGCGTCGGATCCGCGTCGGTGATGTCGGTGTCTTCCTGTCGGAGGCCACTGTAGCCCCGGGGGCCGCCGCCCAGAGCACCAACCGTGGGACCCGGCGAGGGCAGCGCGGTGGGCATGCCTGCAGCGTTATGCATCAAAGCGGATTGGCTGCCGTTCTCCATGTTGTACAGGGGGCTACGTGAGCGGTCGCCGATCGTCGATTGCTGGGTGAAAGCAGCCTGCGGTGAGGGAAATCCTCCCGTGGGCGATGCTCGCCCGTTGGCTGGTGACATATATCCCGACGGTGGCGTCGGTCGGAACGCCTGGAAGTCGGATTGGCCCGAGATGTTGCGCTGGGCACCAGTCATGCCTCCCTGCAGAGGTCGCCCAGTGGGCGTTCCTGGACGAGAGCCGTTGTCAGAGTAATCGGTCATCGAGCCCGGAGTGCCTGGTCGCGTAATGTCCGGGTTGCGGCCAAAGATGTCACCCTGGCCATGCTCCTCCGCAAACTCTGCCCGGTTCTTGTAGTACTCAAAGTCCATGTGCGATTCGGAGACGAACTCGAAGCCCGGAACTCCAGCCGATCGGCCCGGCTTGCCCGAGTTCATGGGATCCAACACGTAGGCGTCCGAGTACCCAGAAACACTCATCATATCGCCAGGCCCGGCCTCTCTTCCGTCCGTCAGTCGCCCCTTGTATACCGACGGCAAAATCGACTGTGCCTTCTGGTGAACCATGGGCGTGATGAGAGGCCTGTACAGGGCGGGGTGGCCGAAACGGGACGCCAGTCTCTCGCTGCGCAGGCGCGTCTCTTTCGGCGCCGCAGCCTCGGGGTGCTTGGCAACGTTGTGCGTGGATTGGAACTGGATTTTGGCGTCGAACATGCGGGCGCAAACAACCTTGAAAATGATCAAGATGATGGGCAGCGGAACAATCGCGAGGGCCGGGCCGTGGTTAGCCCAGTCGGATCTGGCCCAGGCGCCGAGGAAGAAGGTGCAGTGAGAGAGGAAGATGGCGAAAAGGAAGCGGTTGAACAGCACGCGCCAGAACATGCCCCCGGACTCGGTCTTCGTGACGAAGATGTACAGAAGAAGATACTTCTTGAGCCAGTAGTCAATGGAGTAGTAGAGCGTGACGGCTGGGAGAACCAAAGGCTGAATACCGGAGAAGGCGAGCGCGATGGTCGCGTAGAAGAGGAAGTAGTTGTAGTAAGACGCAAATTCGAATGTCGGGGGCGCCGTCAGCTCGATCAGCTCTCTGGGCGTCGGGTTGGAGAGCTTGCGCACGAAAAAGCTGTAGACGAGCTTCCAGAGCTGCGCGAGATCAATGGCAGCACCCAGATTGCGCTGGAGGAGGTAAGTCACCCAGTAAGGACTGAGGGTGCAGAGAGCCGTGAAGATGGCCGACACAATGTCGTTGTCCAAGATGGCGTCCCAGGCGCTCTTGTTATTTTGGGTGTCTTTGACGACCGAGGTGACGAATTTCCAGATGGTGCTAAAAAGTGAGAAAACGATGAGATTGTTGAAAACGAAGAAGGCGTAGAGCTTGGCCAGCACGTGTCGCTCACGACCCGTCTTGGTCTGGTCACCGGCCTTCATCGAAAGTCTGCGGAAGATCATCGGGAGAACGAGGTAGACGAGCGACATGAGCGCAGGAGATCCGATACCCTGGACGATAGACCACCACTCCGGGTTCTTCTTCAGTTCGATGTCGAAATCTTTCCAAACGCTTCCGAGGTTGCTGAGATCGATCAAGAAGATGGCAATCATGGCGTTGGGCGCGATCCAAACGAAGGTGAGCAGCGCAATCCACAAGTTGTTCACGATGCGCCTCCACCGGCGAACGGCAGGGCTCAGGGCCAGGTTGTTCCAGATGACGTCGTTCGGACGCGGGGCCAGGGTGATGACAGTGCCGTGGGGGCGCTTCTTGCGGCAGGCGTAGGCAATATTGTGCGCCTCACCAATATCAGAGTAACTGGCAAAGCCGTAGGGCATGGAGCTTCGCTTGTCGACGCTGGCTCGGACCTCCTTGATCTCGATTTCCAGTGTCTTGATTCGCTGTGTCAGATACTCAATGGCGTCCACCTTCTGTCCCGGGGGATAAGTCGAGTAGGAGGGATCCTTCTTGGAAGGTTTGCACAGCGGACGCGCAGGAGGGAGCTGGTTGGGCTTCTTCAGGTACTTTGCTAGTACCGACTCCAGCTTGCGGACGGTGTGGTCGTGCTGCTCGATCAACGCGGGGAGATCCTTGACGTTGCGCGCGATAGCGGTGCGGGCGAAGGAGGAGTTGGGAACAATCTCATCGACGATTCTGGCGATACCTTCGTCGGAACATCGGTCCTTGGGAATATCGTACAGCTGCAGTCATGTGTTAGAAGCATTCTCGACTGTGCGGCTACTCTCGGGGGTTTCTTACCATCAGCGTGCGGGCGTGAAGGCTGTTCAGATACTCCTCGCTCTCGAAGAAACGGCGTCGCAGCAGCATGACCTTGCGGTAGTTCCACCACAGAAAGCCCATGCAGGTAAAGGTGATCAAGTAGGCGACCGCAACCTGCGTGTAGTACGCCTTCTCGCCCCAGACGGCAATCGGCGTGATGACTTCGAACCACTTAGAATCGTTTTTTCCACCGTAGTCGACCGCGTTGTTTAGGTAGATGGGAACCAGGATGGCCATAACAATGCCAGAAATGGTGGAGAACATGTAGATGCACATGCGGACGAAGCGCAGGAAGATGGTGGCGTCCATGCCGACATGGTGAACCAGCTCGGCCTCGCCCGTGTTCCACAGCGGCGGGATCCATGACCAGATCTTGTTTCCAATGGGCGGCGGCGCATGCTTCTCATCGGCGTGCTTGAGCTTCGGGGCGTATACGGACTGGTTGTGCGGTCGGAGGAAGGAGAAGGTGACGGCGATGCCAACCGTGACACCGAGAGAGGTACCCAAGGCGGCCCAGATGGAATTGTTTTGCAGCTACAGGCGGAGGAATTGTCAGCGTCTACCAAAGACTCGGGAAGACTCTTCGTCGTCGTTGGGGTCGCTTGGGATGTCTAACCTGTCCGCTAAAAGGGTTCTGCAGCAGATCCAGCACCTTCTTGCCCGCGTCCTGGTTACTCATTTTGGCTGTCGGGCCCCCTTGGGGCGAGGGGGTTGAGAGTCGTTCTCTAGGTTGTGGGTACGGAGGACGAGGTGTCGGCGACTGTCGTTGACGATATTATCTTGGCAAGAGGTGGTCTGCCCGAGGAGCGATTTCTCCTGCGAAGGGGGGATGGGTGGGTAGTCGTCGGTCGGTCTCGTATGCGAGATGGAGAGGGGAAACCGTGATATTTTTCCGTCCAATATATTATATGGCAAGGTCTTCCCTTTGGACGAGGCGGATAGGGGCGGTCTGTTTCGTTTCTCGGTCGTGCGCGAGATGATGCCGGGCGCACAAGGGCCTACCGCAGACGTATCAAAGGGGAGGGGGAAAAGAGTTGATGGCAATGACGCGAACTGCCGCAGCGAGAGACACTAATGATCGCCAGGGCCCTGAGCCAAAGTTCGCACGGCGCAGGGACAATTGAAAATTAGTGGAGCGGCGGAATAGGTATCGAGGGGATGCCGAGAAAGGACGAGAGAACGAACGACTGGCGGAGGACGGAGGGTCGGGGAAGAGGAGGAGGAGAAGGGGGGAAAAGAGCGAGAGAGAGAGAGAGAGAGAGGGTAGGTCGGGATATGATTCTTCACAAAGCGAGTGTGTATGTCGTACGGGATGGATAGATGTAGGGGTCTAAAACCAAGGGTCGATCGAGGGGAGAGCACGAAGTTTGTTGAGCGCCTCTGCGTGAGAGAACGCAGAAGCCCAGATCACAGGATTGCGTATGTCACTCTGCTCCATCCCAATATTGGGCCGATACCCGGGTCTGGCTCGCGGGCTGTTGCTACTGCTAGCTATTTGCTGGCGACCGCCCGGGGCCAAGTTGGGAAGAAAAAAAAACATAAAAAAATAAAAACATGAATAAACCCGGTTTAGGGGATTGGCTCGCCTCAGGTCCCTGCAATTCTGCGCTAACGACAAGCCCACTTCCATCCGACCCACCACTAGCCACTCAGAATGTCTCGAAGGTACGTACCGCGTACCTGGTGGCCATGTCATCCACTGTTCCTCCGTCGCCGGTGGCTGCTTGGTGCTCACTAGACCGTTGATTCTGACCCCGTTAGGATTGATAGTTCCTCTCGCGAGTCCTCAAAGTCCTAGAGGATGACGATTGAAACACAGAAGCAGCAGAGAAGCCAAAGCTTGAATCCCCAACAGCAAATCTTTTTGAGTTGCAGCTCAGGTAATCTGCCACTTCGCTCCCGCTGCATGTCTTTGACTGCCAGCAGCTGCAGGAACGTGTGAGGGCGCTGTCGTCAGCGGTACCTGCTCCCGTTGACACTGGAAGCCCAGAGAACACTGACCACACCCGTAGCTCATTGGTCACGGCCAGCTGCCATCCGAAGCGATGCTACCCCACCAAGTACAGATACATTTCGGCAGCACGAGCACACGCTCCAGCTATGCCCCGAGCAAGAAGATGACGTGTACTGTGTACCTGGACCGCGCGAGAAGGAGCATGGGCCCCCCCTAGTGCCTCCCCCATTCGCACCATCGGCAGGACCGCCTGCCGCTTCTTCGTTGTGGCTGTGGCTATTTTTGACTTGCGCGCCGCCCAGTCCAGTCCAGTGGACCCCCCGCCAACTGTGCAGGTGAGATGCACACCTGCTAGGAACGGCATGGCATGGATTGTGCTGAATACGAGGCGAGTCCGCAAGATAGGGAGGCCCGTTTTATTCGTTTTTTCTTTGCAGTCCGTTTTTCCCTACCTACCTGAGTCGTTGTGCCTTTGTCAGTCTTCTGCTGGTTCCTGCTGGATGAACGGTAGTAATAGACAGGACCTGCAGAAATGCGCTGTTTTATGCGAGAAATGCGCCGCCGCCCGCCTATCATTTCACGTCTCCCTCCTCCGGCAAATTCGGCTTCCTAGCCCCCTCCCCAGGCAATATCCGTAACCTACAATTTTATATCATTCTGCCACCGCCCGCCCGCGCCGCACCCCCGTAAAAGGAACGGACAGCGATCAGCGCGCCCGAGATTCCAGGCCCAGAGGCCAAGCTCCTCGGCCTGTCCACGCGCGGAGCCCTGCAGAAGGGGTCGCGTGCGTTGGCAATCTGGTGTTTAGGTAGGACGACGACGACTTTCCATCTTCGGGGGCGAATTGCCATCATTCCACCCATGGGGGAATCGTCGTCTTCTCGTCGTCTTGTGGCCATATCCATCCATCATCTGTCATTCCGTCAGGCACCGTCTCTCCCTTCCATCTCGACTGTGCATAGTTCATAAAAATCTTCACAAAAAACCCTCGTCAGGCGACATCCCGACTTCCCCCGTGTCAGATAGAAAGGGGAAAGGGGGCACGCAAGCTCCATCCCCGCAAAGAGAGCAATACCGAGCAAAGCCCCCAATAGTACGGCAGCCCGCAGGGCCTACTGTCTCAAAACCACTTTTGGACTCTACGTAAGGGGTGGCTGTATTAAGAAGGGAGGTTAAATGCTGGCCTTTGATTGGCTGATTTACTGCTTATATAAGTAAAGTAGGTTTTTGAGTCAGTAGTGGCAGGTACGTAGTGCCGTAATCCCTGTAGGTAGGTGCGTAGCGCTGTAAGTGCTGTAATTACAGTAGGTACGTACCTCTGTAGGCAGCTACATAGTGCTGTAAGTGCTGTGGGCAGGTGCGCAGTACTGTAATCCCTATGGGCAGGTACGTAGTGCTGTAAGTGCTGTAATTACAGTAAGTACGTACCTCTGTAGGCAGCTACATAGTGCTGTAAGTGCTGTGGGTAGGTGCGTAGTACTATAATCCCTATGGGCAGGTGCGTAGCGCTGTAAGTGCTGTAAGTGCTGTAATTATAGTGGGTGTAATAGCTAGGGGAATAAGCTAGATATTGTATTTTTATAAGGAGTAGGGGTTGACTTTTTGTGGAACAGTAGGGAAGGAGCCCACCTCGCGTAGGCCCCTGTAGGCCCTATAGTAAAATTTTTAGCCAATCAGTAAGCTGCATTTACTGCCTAAAGCGGCTCAAAGTGCTTAGAGGCGTATTTCTAGAAATCCAAGTGGTTTTGAGACAGTAGGCCTTGCGGGCTGCCGTACAATAGGCCTCCACTCACGAAGGAAAAGAGGGAAGCTTGACAAGCCACCCCCCGGCAGAGCCCTCTTCCCCCATCAAGACAAGGCGACCGATTTTGAGGGGAAACAGAGACTTGGCACACAGAGAGGTGTAGAAAAGGTTGCTCTGAGGGGGAGCCCTCTTGTCCTGCAGGCTCAGCTCCCGGAACCCTGGGAATGGAGACATCTGAGATGGTCAGCTGACGACGACGCTCTTGGGATTGGAGACAACCTACGGAGTACACCAGTCACCCAAACAGCCACTTCCTCCCTCACTCATCCTATTCCTGACCCTTTTTTCCGAGTTCATCGCCTCGCCTCGCCTCGTTGTTGTTATTGTCTAATGCTTGATCAGCAAACACAGCACTCCCTTGCATCCTCGCAATAGACGCAGGAACATTAAGGTAAGAACCACCCGTCGGGGCATTATCCTGCTTCGCCACGCCGCATGCTGCACTTGCACCGAGGGAGGACGGAGGCCTTTGTTTGCTTTCTTTTTTGACTTTTCTGCCCTTCCAAATGGTTACCTTTGGGAGACCCGCCGGGGAAAATAAGCAATTAGGCAAAATCCTGCTTCTCCGAGAGCTGATTTTAAACCCATCACGCAAAGTCCCTACATCACGACCGTTCTCACGAGTCAAGTCCGCGCAGCAAACCCATCCGTAGACTGTGACTATTCAACAAGTTTTGCAGCGTAGTATTCTTCGTAACATTATCCGTAGGCACTGTTAGGTTCTTCTAATTCGATCACGCCGATGAAGTGGTACCCCCGTCCCCGTCCATCGCCAAGACCAACCTTACCCCGATCACCCCTCCCCTCTCCCCTCCAGAAGCCTACCATTCCGCTTCCAGAACTTCTCTCCAGCTTGGTTTTCACGCACACGACGAACCGCCCCCCGGAACGGAGCGGGCTCTAACGGCAGCCCGAACCCAAGCGCGGCACACAGTCGTCGTGTGGCTTAGCCCGCCCGCCATCGCGCCGCCCGCCCCCGCCCGTTTCGCCCCTACGTCACAGCTCGCCCGAGCGGCGGCCTCTCTTTCACACGCTTTCTCTTCCGTAGAAACAATCATTTCCTTCCACGGCCTAGCTACTCTGAAATAATCGTCGACAGCCTTAATCCCATTCTGGAATCTCTCCCGTCCGCCCTGTGCTACTCTCACATTCGTGAAATGTTGTTTTAGTCCTCAACCACGCGACCGTCCCCTAATGCTAGGACGGAAACCCACGGAACAACGCCCGGTAATCTTCAGGGCCCTGCATTCCTCACAGCCGCCGCGTCCTCGCGTTGTTATCTGATTGCACCTACTGTCTGATCCAGCCCGCACGCTTCACATGCTGAAAGTTGCCTCAATCTCAAAACATTCGTGCGGAACGAAGTCTTTGATCGGCAGTTTTGCTGACGCGGATTCCCTTCCGGAAAAAAAGGTCGCACGCGGTCTAGAACCGAAAGACGACACAGCAGCCCTCCACTACGTCATCCCTCTTCCTCTAGCGGTGACGATCCCACATCCCGCTCGTCGACAGCTGCATAAGTAGACTCATCAAAACTGTGGCAGCAGCAGTGGTAGACATCGTTCCTCGGCGTCCGCTTGCTGGTCTGGTCCCGACGCGTTCTTCGGTCGGCGGTCAATCATGGAGCAACACGATCTAATCGGGAGATCCCATCATCCGGCAACCGGTGAAACAGTCCGATTGATGATTCAAAGCTGCATGTCCAAGCCTTGTTGTATTTATGTACACATTTCCTCCTCGTTTCGACGAAATGCCGATTTGAATAGCACCAAAGGCAAAGGTAAGAAAATCATAGCACGCGCCCCCTTTTTTGCCTGTCCAGAAACCCCTCGGGGCAAAGAGAGCAAACCCGCCTCCTGCCGGGCCTAAACCCCGGCACCGACCGTCATGGTCTCGTTGCTGGTCGTCAGACCTTGATTTACCGCAAAGCAAGCAATACTATTGTCAAATGTACTCCAGAAGCAAAGTTTCCCCAGAATGCAGGCTTTTAGACCGGGCCCTGGGAGCGAGTCTTGCGCTCGGTGCGGCCAACAGCCGGCAGGACTTTCTTGGCTTTGTTAGCCATCTTGCGGCCCAACGACTCCTTCTTGGAACTCTCCTTTGCGGCCTCTTTCTTCGCCTTCGCGGCGCCGTTGCTCGGAGGCCGGCCGGGCTTGCCGGTCTTGACCTTCTTCTCGAGCGGCCTCTCCTCGGCCGTTTCTTCTGACGCGCCGTTTGTACCGTTAGTCTCCAAGTCGTCGGCCTTGCGCTTTTCGCCAGTCTTGGCCTCGGGGGGAATGGCTTGCGGGGCCGCTTCGCGCTCTCCACCACCGCCGTGAGACTCGACCTCGTTAAGGGCGCCTGTCATCTCGACATCCTTGCTCACGGTCCCGTTAACCGCGCCGGGCTTCTCAATGATAGGCTCCTTTGTCGCTTCATCCTCGGCAACGGGATCCTTGGCGGCGGCTTGGGCTTCAGGCTCTTCCACGGATTCTTTCACAGCTTCGACAGCCGGGGCGTCGGCAAGAGTGGAACTGGCAGTGTCGGCCGGGGCATCGGTGACTGCCGGTATGGCAGCCTTCTTATCCCAATATACGCGGAATTCGCCCATTGAGGCCTTTGAAACCGTGCCGTCATTATCGGCAGTCTCGTCAACAGCAGGTGGCAGACGCGGGTGATCTTCCACTTCGTCGGGCTTTGCAGCTGGCGCAGCAACTGTCTCTGTCGGGGCAGCCGGCTCATCTTTCCGGTCTTCAGCTGATTTCTCTGCAACCGCTTCAGGTTTCACTTGCTCAGGCTTGTCGACAACGGCCTTCTCTGAAACCGGTTGCTCTTCAGCAGGCTTCTCTTCGGCGGGCTTCTGTTCCTCAGGCTTCTCTTCGGTGGGCTTCTCTTCAGCAGGCTTCTCTTCGGCGGGCTTTTCCTCGGCGGGCTTTTCGACGACAGGGTGTTCTTGAGCAGGCTTCTCCTCAGCAGGCTGCCCCTCCGCAGACTTCTCCGCGACCGGCTTCTCCTCGACGGGTTTGGCGTCCGCAACCGTAGGTTCAGCGGGCTTGACGTCTACCTTGTTGGCGTCCGCGACAGCTTCGGGGACTGCGACGCACAAAACAAAGTCAGCGCATCTGCCATTGAGAGTCACTGAAGAGGGTGCACAGCGACGGCGAGGCGCATCCCATCTGCATCGAGATGCGGCAACCAACCGGCGCAGGGCGCAGAATCCACCCACTCCTCCTGCCGGCGATTGCGCCCGTCGCGGTTGCGATGCGATCGCGATGCGGTGAAAGAACGCTCCAAAGCTGGCGGTTCGGTAATCGCTCAGTTCACTCACCTTTGTCAATGCCAGCGACAGCTGGAACAGCTCCGGGTGCGGGATTGGGGTCCATTGCGATGACGTAACGGGGCGCACAGTGCGCGATAATGTAGGCGGAATTCCGGGGGGAGCTGTTGGTGTCGTAGGCTCGATGCGCCGCAATCGGAGGAGGTCGAACGGGGCGTGATTCTGATGGGAAAAGAGATGGGTTTTGATGTCGATTGATGATAGATAGCCTGGGGAGAAACGAGATGGAGGTTGGATGGGAGGAGGGGATGCGAGAGAAGAGGGAAGAAGAAGAGGTGAGGTGAGGTGAGGTTGGAGTCGGAGCACTGGGGAAGCTGCTGCTGCACCCCTCAACCAGGGCTGGTGCGATCGACTGCTCCTGCTAGGTTAGGAGCTGCAACGCGCAACGCAGAGCAGCAAGGTCATCGCACAGAAACATGGGGTTGGGGGACGGGGATAGGGGGAGGATAGGCACGTCAGGTGCTCGGCAAGGTCCCAGCTGGGTTCCACGGTCGATTCGCCATCGGCTTGTTTCCTGTTGTGCGCCTGTGTGCCAGCAGTAGGAGATGCTCGGTCCAGCCCGCCTCACCATCAATACCTCCCAGCGCTTGCCCTTGCTGCTCTGCTACGGAATTAGCTAAGCAAGAATACCAAATAGTAAGGGCAAGGTTCCCCTCGCCGTATATTGGGTGGAGAGGAACACTGGCAGGTCCAGTGTCAGGTCAAAGTGACGTGACCAGAAGGAGCTCCACGGCTGCTGCTGCTCCAGCACTCGCGCTGTTGTCGTGTACCTTCCCTTCACTCTCGCCTTCAACGTGCCTCGGGACGGGGAAGCTGTACAGGTAGCTTTGTCCCGGCTAATATGCGGTTAAACCAAGGACCATGAGCTCGAGCTGGTCCGAACAACGGTGTAGCAGGTCCGTCTCAACGTCTGCGAAGCGCCATCCTGATTTTCAGAGGCAAGCGCAACCCCGTGTGCGGAAGGCGCAGCTGCACTGTGGACGTCGACGTATGAAGACGTGGAAGGAGGAGCTCCCTCCGCTCTTTCCAGCTGCTGCTGGTTTCTCTGGCCCACCGGAACGGGTGGCAGGACCAACCGCAGTGCAGAACGGTGGGATTGCGGGGAAGCTAGCGACTCCATCAAAACGGAGAGCTTCCATCCAATAGAAAAGATGGGTTTCTCTCTTCCCCCCCGATCCACGTCCGAGCTCCTGCACGCCATCGTGCTGTGATCTGCTGAGGTGCATGGAGCGAGCGACCTGCATCCACTGGCTGTTGTCGAGAAGAGGCGCCCTACTCGGTGTTGGCAAACTACCTACAAACAACACACTCAGAAAAAGTCACCACTACTGCTGCTACTGTCGCTACTGTAATTGATATTTATTGCTATTGTTCGTTACTCTCCATCACCGTCCATCACTGTCCGTCACTGACCTTCGTCTGAACCGTCCGCTTCGTACGCGTTCAATTCCTCCTCCCAGCCCAGTGGGGGCTTCAACAGCTTCCTTAGTCGGTCCCGGAAGTACGATGTATCATCACCAGACTTTCCGATGACGCTTCTGAGATCGGAATAGAACGCCATCCTTCTCTCTTTTAGAGGGTGATCCCATGCCCCGCGCTTTCCCATTTCGCTAACGGTGTCGGTCATGCGTTCGAGCATTGCTGTGCCGAGAAGGACATCAAGCTCTTCAACGCAATAGCGGAATCCCTTCAGCATGGATTCCAGCGGGTAATCAAATACCGTTGAGTCACCGTCTTTCCAGCCGTTAGTCGGGTCGGCTCCGCGCCGCAACAGTAATAGTACGTTGTCGAGCAATCCCAACGACCGAGGAGTTGATAACAGTCGCTTCGATATTCGATCCAAAATGCCATCCCTGACAAGTACCGTGGTTAACTCCTCAAGCAAATCGAATCCGAAGCTCCCTTTCGGGCATTTCGCGGAAGGCGAATCGATCGGCACCGCAGAAGACAATAGTCGATCGAGGACGGCATGATCGGACAGCGGATGTGACAGTGCTGAGATCACTGCTGCCTGGAGTAATTCTTCTATTGGCCCCTCATGACTCGACCAAATCTTCTTTCGTCTCTTCTTGGGTCTTTCCGACTCGTTGCCTCCGGTAGCGTTCTGGTATTCGGCATGTGTAGCTTCGACGAGATGCAGAACCGACGTTCGGAACTGACTTTCGTCGGACATTTGCAGATGCCCCTTGGCTTTTAAACCGTCAAAAGACGGTTCATAGTAGCTAGACGGAGAACAGTGTCCTAGAAAGAATTCTTTCTTGCGTTTCCCGTACCAAGTGGATGCGCCGGCCTTGACTAGTTCCTTGATAGCACGAGGAAGTTTATGCTTTATGGCGAATCCAAGGGGTATTACGTCAAGGTTGCGGGTATTGTTGCGGAGGTTTTGGTTCGCTCCCAGGGAAACAAGATGTCCGACCATATCCGCTTCTGGAGACAGCATAGCGTAGAATATCGGTGTCCATCCATCGTTGTCTGCTTGATTGGCGTCCATTCTCCGGCGTTGCACGAGGTATGTGGCCAGGGACTTCAAGCCCAACTGTGAGGCGGTGTGGAGGGCCGTCACCATCTGCGAAGAGCAAGCGCGAGTTTCTACATGAAATTGGCGAGCTCCTTGTACATCCTCTGTGAACCCCGGAATGGCCAGATTCTCGAATGTAGGTTTGAAGCTCCCCGGCATTGTGTCGACTGAGGCGCCCGCAGAGAGCAACAAGCGGGCGATGGACTCGTGACCTCGGCACATGGCGAAATGCAGTGCAGTCCAGCACGGACGCTTCGATGGGTCTTCAGGCTTGATTAACCGTGACATATAGTCCGCCATCCCCTTGCAGTCGCAGAGCAGGCGACCAGGAGAGTCGAGATCGACCCCTTGGGCGATGAGCCATCGTACCGTATCGTAGTGGCCATTGTAAACCGCAAGATGCA
This sequence comes from Colletotrichum brevisporum, assembly GCA_030770045.1. Classification (NCBI taxonomy): domain Eukaryota; kingdom Fungi; phylum Ascomycota; class Sordariomycetes; order Glomerellales; family Glomerellaceae; genus Colletotrichum; species Colletotrichum brevisporum. Next base: position 6,377,102 of record JAUGSI010000001.1, on the reverse strand, counting down.
GAGGTGTCGCCCACCATAGGTATGATCGAAGTCTAGTCTGGTACTCGATGAACCGGAAAAGATTCTTCGTCAGCGCGGATGGCGTGGGAACGGCATGGAGGCGATTCAGATCGGCGCCATATGCGGCAGCTTTCTTCAGAATGTCGATATTTCCGGTCTCAGCTGCGCCAGCAGTCACTCTTTCATGGCACGATTCATCCATGACCACCAGCCGCCATGCGATGGGGCCGGCAACGTCATAGAGCCGTCGGCTAGCTTGGGCTAAGCAGACAGCTTCGTCCAAGCCACATAGCTCCGAAACAGCCAGAAGAAGCTCGTTAGGCAGACGAAGAAGTGCCATGGTGTCCGTGTCCGTCCGTTCCGTATAATATCGATTGGAGTACTAGGACGGCAGTGGTGAGAGACGGGGAGAGGGGGAATCAAAGATGAAGATGAAGATGAAGTTGTCGAGAAAGTATTGAAAAGGAAAGAGTGTTTATAATTGTGAATATCTAGAAAGATTCCTCAGAGTAAGAGAGTTGCAATTATATATTAGTGAGTCTGGCAAACAAGACCTTTGTGGCTAGAGTGGATTATAAAGTTTTCGTTTCTCCTGTGTTCTTTGAATATCCACGCGAGTTATCAAGGTTATCCACGAAGTAAAGTTTCAGTGGCTTTTTACCCCCCTAGTTACCAGCCCGACAAGGTAAATCTGAAAACAGGAGGGAGGAATAACATTTCCACGCGGGAGGCAAGACCAATTTTGACGTGCTGCTAGGACGAGTCCCCGATCCAACGGGAACTCAATGTTCGTCTACGAATTGTCAAGAGTCTGATGCTGTTACTGCTACCGATATTCTGCACTCTCTTGAACTTGGCAGAGTTCGCATTCCCGTGTAGAGATGCGTACCCGGGATTCATGACGCAAAACATCTTGTCTTCTGTCGTGGAACTTCGTGCAGTCCTGGCTGAATAACAACATGCTCAACGTCAATGATTTTTCTGTGCCTGAACATCGCGGGCGTGCTGAACATCTTCTTAGGAGCGAACAATCTGATGCGAGTAAGGAAAGGGAAGCGGTATTTTGGGGTTCGCAAACCTTGAATCCTTCGTTGTAGATACTGAGAGAGAGGCTCAGGTTCAGCTACAAGATTGTTGCCATCGCCGAGACCGAATTAACGGCCAAGCGGAATCTTTCGTCACAGGCCTCAGAACGTGTCATACATGAGCGAGCGTGGGGTCTGCGACCTGGTTCCGGCTGAATGGCTTCCTCGGCCAGCCTACATCCACGGCCCAAAAGGTCTCGGCGATGGGGAGTGCCTGCGCGACGCCAATCACGCCCAGCATTACGGAGAAGAGCCCGCAGAGGGCCCCGAGCGCCCAGTATGGCTTTCGACACTGACGGAGCCGATGCCAGGAACCCGATCGAGGCGTGGTCCGTCGACGCCCTCCCGGGGCCTTCCAAATTTCGTATCGACAAAGAGGGCCTTTTTGAGCTGAGCTGGTCACTTGCGACGTCGCGCGGGAACGACTCCTATTATGCCACCATCTACAAGGTATTTCGGACCCTGTTCCAGACAGCGACGTGGAGGAACTGAGATAGCGTCACCCCATGACGCTCGGCCGCGAGGCGTTTGCCGCCATCGTGGAACCGATTCTGGAAATACAAGATGGGACATGAATCAAACTGTTCAGATTGTGTTGGGACTGCGAAAAGTGCATTGAAAACACAAGCAAAGGATAGTCATATTATCGATTTCCCACAAAGGACTTTGCGAGACAAAGCTGTCTACCCGTTCAAGCTGACCGCCTTTGCTCTATCTCACTCAGTACAGGCATGTTTCGAACCCTTTCAGAGTCCCCCGAAGACGTCGTGGTATGGAAGCAATCGTCCCGGCTCTCAGGCGTCTCCTGGTTGACAAGTCCAGGGCATGCGTTTTGCTGTGCCCAACGAGAGTCCCATAGATCTCCAGCAACGTAACGCCGTCTCTGCCCTTCTCCCCCACGAAGTCAAACGCGCCGTAAGATGCGAGGAGGTTCACGACGTGAATGATGTCATCGACATCCTCGGCCACCTGTTTGGCGAATGTCTTCTGGTATTCGCCGCTGATCTGGTCTTCGTAGCTGAGCCGGTCGAGAACCTGTCGAAGGAACTCCTCTAATGGATCGTCGAAGCCCTGGAACACGAAGTCGACAGTTGTCGACGCGCCGTTCTGCAGAAGGTAATCCATGACTGGGATCAGCGTTGCAAGGTTTCTCGTGCAGCAGGTTTGCTCCCTGCCGGTATAGGCCACGGTCTCGAACAAAGCCTCGGTTCCCACGGTCAGTCCTCTTTTTGTGGGTAAATCTAGCGTCAGGCCAGTGATCTCCAAGTACGCCTTGAGACTCTCCACGTCAAAGTCCCTATCGGCGCACATAGCATAGAATGCGGTGAAGAAGGCCTCTCTGAGACTTTCAGCCGTCATTTTCTTCGGGGCGGACTTCAGGGTCTCGCGCGCCAGCATCAAGAACGCTCTTCTTTTTGGCCGGACGACCTCCGGGGGCGTCTCTTTTAATCCTTTCCTCCAGTTGTAGAGAACGTATGAGAGCAAGGGATATCGTGAATTAGGAGTTTCCCACACACTCACCGGCCTCCAAACGGGACTACCACTCCTCAGAAGCGCCATCGCCGCTTCAGGACGCCGCAAGTCAAAGGCCACAGCGACCGCTTCGGGGCGCAGATATGCGTTGGCCCTATGAGTATGATATTTGGCTGGGTCCGCTCCCAGAGATAGAAATAGGTGAGTCATCGAGCTATCCGCGGAAAGCATAGCGTAGCTCAGCGGGCTCTCATCACTGTACTTGGAAGTATAAGGGTTGATGTCCACACCCATCTTCCGAACCAGACGTCGTGAAATGCTCTTATTTCCTCGAAATGCAGCTGTGTGCAGGGCGGTAATAACAGTCAGGTAGTCTTTGTTTGCGTCTCCCAGGGCAAGGTATGGCAGTTGGTGTTTTTTGATCCAGGTAAGGTGGGAACCTTGGGCGAACGCATTGAAGTTCCAAGCTTGTGGACCTTTTAAGTAGATCATGTCGACCTCGTGGAGGCCAAAATACTGTCTCCCCCGCCTCGTGTCTATGCTGCAGTTCGGGCTGGCACCGGCATTGAGTAGCCGGTGTGCGATACTCGTGCGTCCTTGACATATCGCGTAGTGTAATGGTGTCCATACCATGATTTGCCGGTCGCGAGGTCGGCAGTTTTCAGACGTGACTTCATATTCAAAGTTCCGGTAGTGGCCGGGCATATTCTCCTCCATTGTTTCGCATCCGCAATAGAGCCGACCCGGAGTCTCAATGTCGACACCCTTCGAAAGAAGCCAGCCAACGACATTCATATGCCCAGCGGCAGCAGCGAAATGAAGAGGGGTTCCCCATCTGGCACCGGGCGAGAGATTGTACTTTATCCCGAGCTGAGACTTTTCTTTGTTCGTGATGGGATACATATGAATACGGTCGAGGTCGACGCCGTACTTTTCATGGGCAAGCTGAAGGGCAGCGAGGTTTCCGTAGCGAGCGGCACCGATGATGAGGATGGGGTCGGCGGCTTTCGCCGGAGAATCATACAAAAACCGTGTGAAGATGGCGTTAAACCGTACGTTGACTCTAGTAAGAGCAGAGAGGGCGCTAAAGGACGAGCTAAGTTCTTCGCCGATGAGTTCGAGGAGCTCCGTTGGGAGATTCGGAAGCGCAGCATATTTGATCCCTAGGTCCGACATTTTGCTGAGGGGATGTTGTGGTTGTCGTCGGAGAGGTAATTGGTGAAGGTCCAAGGATTCAGGAAAAGGCGGGTGTTCCTTTCGAAAGATGTTATTTCGGGAGAATATGTAGGATGGTTGCGGCTGTCGTTTGAAAGGAATCTGCTGAAGAAACGGCGAAAAAAAAGTCCTCTCGAAGGAATTTTCCAAAGAAAGTAGGTATGTTGAATGATTGCGAATGTTGTTTGGGAGCAATTGGTTTTAAGGATTAGACTTGAAGGGGGTGGTTGTTATTGACTGGCTGCAACCTACCTACCTTGCTAGGTGGGTACATGGGTGCCTAGAAGGTACCTAGGCAAGGTACGTACTTGAAGTCAAACAGGTATCTACTACGTACTCTCACCCGAATAATCGACCCACCTTTGTGGATTTTCAACATTAGGTACCTAGGTACCTACCCACAGTGCCACATACCCGCGAATCTGAGTGGGAGTCTTCTTCTCGGAAAGTTTATCGAATGCCCTCTCAAAAACACGACGACTTCGGGGAGGATGACCGACAACCTCAATCAAAAATGCGTCGAAGCAGCGCTGGCTGCCAAGCCATGGTTTGGCTTCGACCTCGACGACACACTGCACGACTTCCATCTCGCATCATCCGCCGCAACAGCTAAAACACTCAAAGAGATCTCCGAGCAGCACGGCATTCCCATGGCTTCTCTCATGGAAGAATACTCCAAAATTCTGCGCGACAAGACCCTGGGGGCCTTCTCGGACGGCAAAACCTCATTCGAGTATAGGAGAGACAGGTTCGGGTCGCTGATTGCACGATTCTCGTTGGTCCCAGACGCTGAGTTTCTGAGCGAGCTGCTCGAGTTGTACAAAGCTACACTGAAGAAGTCCCTGAGACTGAAAACTGGAGCCCTGGAACTGTTGCAGAGATTGAAAGCAGTAGGAAAAAAGGTTGCCATCATCACTGAGGGCCCGCAGGATGCCCAGGAGTGGACGCTTGAGCAGCTCGGGATCGCGGGATATGTTGACTTCCTAGCCACCACCAGCGCCTTCGGCGTATCCAAGGTCGATGGCCTTTTCCCAAAGGTCTTGGAGCATTTAGGTATCCCAGCTGCAGACATGGCTTACATTGGCGACAGCCCAGCAAGAGATATCATACCAGCTACAGAGGCGAAGATTCTTTGTGTTCATTTTTCTGAGCATACAGAGACATCTCTCAACGCTGATCCTCCAAGGATCAAGACCTTGCAGGACATTGTAATTATTACTATGTAGCATCTTGGATTACCAACGCCTTCGCTGACGAGCATGAGGAGGTTTACAATCTTCACGAGATCTGGCATCAGCTGGTACATTTGACAAGAGGGAGGAGAGATGGAAGTCTTACCAACGCCACGACGACAACGTATTCGTCAAACGTCGGAGGAGTTTTGGCCACCGTCCTGGCGGAGTATATCCGCAACCCAGCCAGAATGGTGGCGAGCACGCTGAAGACCGCATTGGGGACGATCAGGATCGAGGCGATGCTCCTGTCGGAGGAATAAGTCACGTCGTCCATGACGAGTTCCCAGCCACAGGCTCAGATAGCTTGACAATGACAGCAATGACGACGAACAACGAACAACGACCAACGACGATGACGACGACGGCGACCAAGACTCTCCGACTCCTCTCGATGGCCACGGAGATGCGGCGGCTGCCTTCTCTCTTATGATGAGGTTTTCCACCCGGCATGCCACGGTGGATTCTTCAGTAAAAGATGAATTGCATATGGGCAGATGGAAACCCACAATGTTCAAGAAGACTGAGCGGTATACCCGGCCTGGCACATCCATCGTCGTATCGGCAACAATAGTTGGCTCCATTATCGCGAACCAACAGCATGAACTAGAGCAAACATCTGCCGACTAAACTAGGAAACAACCCACAGAAAGACCCTCTTTCCCCCTCATTCCATTGCTCGAGGCGTTTGCTCGAACGCAAGTCGTCCAAATCGATTCAATCTCCACCTGTCGGAGGGGGCAAGTTGTCAGGGGTCCTGGCAAAGTTGTCGCCAACATCGATTGAGACTTGGGAAAAAGGGAAAGTTCCAACAACGGTTGCAACCATCTGAACTCTCGTCCCACAGTTGCTCGTCTAAGAAGACCCGCTCATTTGAGAGTGTCACATTCGATAAAGAATCGTCCCCTCACACCGCAGACTTCCAAGCCGATCTGGTCTGCCCCCTTTCCCCCCTGAACAACACGAGCCTGATCACAATTCCACACAATTGAAAACGAACTCCACACCTCCTCACAATGCCCGCCACCAAAAACCCCGGGCCCTTAGGCATAGTCCTCGTCCACGGCGGCTTCCACCAGAGCTCCTGCTTCGCCCTCTCCAAAACCCGCCTCGAAGCCGCCGGTTTCTCCCCCGTCATCGTCGTCGACCTGCCCAGCGTGGGTACCGATCCGTCCATCACGCTCGACGACGACGCGCGCGGCATCCAGACCGCCATCGACGCACACATCGACGCGGGCCGTGAGTTCCTCGCCCTCGCGCACTCCTACGGCGGCACGCCGCTCACCATCGCCGCCAAGGGATACTCCGTGATCTCGCGAGCCGCGGCGGGCAAGAAGGGCGGCATCCGCGCCGTGATCTACCTCACGGCCAACATGCCCCCCACCAAAGGCGCCAGCGCCCTCAGCGTGCTGCCGCCCGGTCTGGACATCGTCGACGTCGGCGACGACGGCCTCGTCAGGGCGAACGCGAAGGCCAAGGCAGCGTTCTACGGGCCGGACATGCCGGACGAGACGGCGGAGGAGTGCATGGCGGCGCTGCTGCCGCAGTCGAGCGCCGCGCTGTTCGGCGGGGCGAGCGTGGGCTTAGACGAGTTGAGCGTGCCGGCGTATTACATTCTGTGCGAGAAGGACCAGACGATTGCGCTGGGGACGCAGGAGGAGATTATCGCGACGATTCCGACGCTGAGGAGGGTGCTGCGGAATCCTGGTGGGCACTCTGCGTTTATTACGGAGGTTGACAGGCTTGTGGAGCAGGTTGTTGAGATCGCGGATGACGTTGAGAGGGACGAGGAGGTCGAGGCGTGATTTGAAATCGGGTTGGGTTACATGAGGCTACCTCAGGGCTTCAGCCATGGGTAAATGGGGTTGATAATGTTGTTATTCTCGGACTTTTCAAGTCTCATCACAATCGACTCCTTCAGCTCACACATTCTTCTCCCTAAGCCTCTGCCTTTCCTCAAAGTATGACGACAAGGATTTGAGTCGTGGCAGTTGCAAAAGTGGGATCACAATACAAAAGAGCCAGTCTCCTTGCGTAGGTAGCACAGTCGCGCCCTATAGAACCTTACGCCTTCAAGACCCTCACATCCACAACAGATGGAAACCATCCAACGGTCTAGAACCTTGAATCTTCATCTTTCTATGCATAGCATAACTGTACTGATGCGCATCCAAAGTTGAACAAAACACTCGTCCCGTCATTCGTCCATTGTTGTCGCCCTCGCCGTTTGGAGTCAAGACCAGGCACTAGGGAATATCTGGTTCCTGCGAATTAAGGGGCAAGTTTTGTATGATCTTGTTGCATTGTCAAAGCAGCTGAATCATTGTCACAATCAAAATCCATGAGACCGTTTTCCAATATGATTGATGTGGGTAGCACAACGACAATATCCAAGTCTTCCAAGGCAAAAGCGCCATATTGTTTCCAAGACAGAGCCTCTCATCCTAGAACAACAAAAGTTGACGCAACCAATCCCCAAACCACGAGGCCAACAAAGGTGACCTGCCGGCCATCCACCCTTCCCGCGCCGCTCTCAGAATCGTCCTCCGGCACGTGTACGGCCACTGCTCTCGACATGCTGAGGTTGCGATGGTTCTCCTCCAGGCATTCGTACAACAACTCTGAAAGCTCGCTCTCGTCGTCCGATTTCGACGTGTAGCTGGTAGGCAGCTCGCACCACTCGTAGCATCCGTCAGAGATCTTCACCGGATTCGGCGCGCAGCACGCAGTCATCGGTCGCGAGACGTTGCGGCCCGGGATCCAGGCGTGGGTGACGTTCTGCGGGACCGGCAGGACGTTGACTATGGCCGTTGGCCCTGGGCATTGTCGGCTGGCCATTTTAGGGTTGTTGGATGTTGGTGATTATGGTGAGGATGTCTGCCCGACCGGGACTTTCGCGGTCTTATCGTGGAGTCTGGACACGACACAATGGTTTGTTCTGAGATATTCTCCGAGTTGGAACTTCAGTTGTAGGCTTGTAAGGCTATGTGTTCTATTGTCAGTCTGCAGGAGAGTCGCGGTCGGCAGCGTGGCCCTTAAAACCTGGCTGAGATGCAGTCAAAAAGGTTGCCTAAACTCTCAAGACACCCACGAGCGACATCTGTTCGCCCTGTCGCATGGCTTAACCTTGAGGCTGAATCAGACAAAGTAGGCCCCGGATCCAAAAGCGGCAAAAAGGTCGCAGAAGATCTGTTGGAGGGTTCGTCAATGCTAAGCATTTTGCTGGTCGTGGTCAGCAATGACGTCGCAGTCTCACGTCGCAGGATTTCTCAGCCCGTCAACCGTAAGGCCTGATCTTCGCCTGCACCGACTTGTACACCCAATCCAAGGCTTCCGTCGACAAAATCGTCGGGAAAGGTAAAGTCGAGATTGTCGAGCGCCCAATCGTTCTGCATCATCTCTCCCAAAGTGGTATATTCGCCTCTTTCGTCCGCCAAGGTTTGTGGTTCCTCCTGGTGCACAGCCACGGGCATGAGCTGAGCCAGGATTGGATAGTTTGATGGTTTGCGCATTCCCTTGGACAGTGTGTTGTCACGACCGTTCATTGCTGCAACTGCTCCGACGTCGTGCCCTTCAGAAAATCGTGCCACGGGTGCCCGTCGCGGTATCTTCCCGTCGCCATCCTTGCGCCTGATCTCGATGACCCAAAACTGCGGAAGACAGATGCTCAGAACGGTGTCGTCGTCTGTCAGCTTCGCTCGGTAGCCAAAGTCGTCGATGCCCTTGCGGCGCTCGGGGGCAAAGGCGACGTCGTACGCGGTGCCGGATGCCGCGGCTTCTTCGACTGCGAGGAGGTGCTGGAGCAGGGTGGCTACTCTGGCGGCGATCGCGTCGTTTTTCTCGCCCGAAAGCTCTTCCATCATCTTCAGAATTTCCTCGAGTATCCCTCGATCGCTCAAGCGCTGGTGCGCGAGGAATGGAAACCCGTTGTCGCCAGAGCCAGTTTCTCGTTGATCGCAAATGTGAGCCAGACACAAGGCCGCGGCGGAGATGAAGACAACCATGTCCACTCCGCGACAGTAATGAAGGGCTGTCTGAGCTGTGCGGAAGGTCCTGGACCTGGCTAGGATCTCTCGACTGGCGGTGACGGCGGCCATCCTGTTGTAGTCGTACTCCCTTTCGCACCTTGACCGAATGATGTACGGCATGTGAAGCTGCAGCAGCAAATGGTAGTGCACGAAGTGGTCGTTGAAGCGAAGCGTCTCGCAGATTCTTTCCTCGTGGGTCGTACAGGCCAGCAGGTTGGGTGGCACCCACCACTTGGCCGGCATGCCCGCGGAAGCATTCTGCAGCAGCTTGTCGATGTTCTTCGTTATTTGGGCGTCGCAAGTCTCGGCGGGTGTTCGCTGAAGCAGACGCCCAGCGGCTACACAGCTGACGCGGAGCATCCTTTCCAGGGTTGTGCAAGATTCGAGGGCCTCGGGGCTGGCGAAACCCTCATCGACGGAGCACTGGGGGAGGCCTAGCATCAGCGAGAGATAGCGGTCGAACTGAACGATTCGGAACCAAAGACCGTCGGGTTTGATAACCGAGTCGGCCAGAGACGTTGGCGAGACACCCCTGTCCAGGCCCAGCATTTGAGAAATCATGACGGCTCGACGGGCGGCGAGCCAGGACCGTTTGAGTTCCCCAGCGTAATTCTCGTAGAGGCCTTCGAGCATGATGCACTCGATGCCCTCGAGCGAAGCGACCAGTTCGTCGTTGGAGGTGGCCAGCTTGTGGACCGCCTTGACTGCTCGGGACATGATGTCTTCGTAGCTGACGCTCAGTTTCTCGAGATGACAAGCAGAAGACGACGGCATCCCTTGGACAAATGTCGCCAAAATGAGAAGCTTCCTAGCAATCAGAGTGGGGTGGGATCCTGGCGGTGGAAGTTCCAGCAGAGCTTCAGCTGAGGGTAACGGCGAGTCTGTCGAGCCTGCTCGAACGCAGTTCACTGTGCGGATGATCTGAGACGTATCGATGGGGATGCCCAGGATGATATCCATGTCGTGCTGGCTCGGCCAAACGGCGAGAAGGCTTCGAGAAATGCCATCGTGGGTTTCGGGAGTTGGTGAGCTGTCTGTCGACGTGGACAGGGCTTCTGGTTCCGAACAGGGTCTTTGAGCAGTATTCTGGCTTGCGATTAGTTCGTGATTCGACGTCGAAATTGATAGATAGATCTCACGCTTGTCTCCGGGACTGGAGGGCTCTCGATCGCGCGGTTGCCTGAGGATACGATTGCTTCAGGGACGTCTCTCGGCACGTGTGACACGTGACCACCCTCAAGACGACCATCCTGACGAGCGGCCCTCAGAAGCTGACCAACGAGAGCCTCCACCTGACCCAGCCTGTCGACGATGAGCTTGCTGCTTCCCGGCGGGGGCGGTTGGTCGGTGACGTCCTGGCTGATGCAATCCGTCCCGCGGCGCTTGCAGCCCTCGCAGGTGTCCGGTGTGACGGCGGAGTACGAGCATCGCGCTTTCCGCCGCTTGCACTCCCAGCAGCTCTGGGTGCCCTTTCGGAGCTTGCGGCGTTTCGGAGGATGGGCCGCGTCTGGGAACGGAGATGCGCGGGTAGGGGTGCTTGGCTCGTCCATTGTATGCGGTTTTTTCTTGGGTCGATGAGGTTGGGCATGGGAATTTGACCGTTCGAAGAGACGCAGGGGGTATGCTGACGGTGCCGTTCCTTTGTCGTCCGCCGCTTTGCCGGAGGTTCTGGGTGGTGTGCATTAGTCATCCTTGCTTACGGTCCCGATGAAGCGGCGGTGGATTCAACCTTCCGGGACTTATGACCGGCATGGCCTCTTGGCTTGCATGGTGTAGCTCAAACGTCTAGCTCTGTGTTTTCAGCCGCAACAACGTTGACATCCGATCAATCGGCGGAGGCCAACGTGGAAGTTGGCTTTATGTGATGATAGAGCATGGATGCAGATCTTGCATATAAGAATGGAGATGACCTTCGCAACACAACCATGTCTTGCAACTCAGTACCGCCATAAGCAAGTCTAAGACACTCAATCAAATCAACTATTTCTATTCTCCTCCTTCAAAACGCCAAAATGGTCAAAATCGCAGTTGTTGGTGGCTCTGGCAGTACAACTTCCCCCATGTCAACTTCAACTCGAATTCGCTGACAGCTTCCAAGACGTGGGCCAAGAGGTCATCGAAGCTCTCGTGGCCAGAAAGAAGCACGAGATTCTCCTTCTATCTCGAAAGGTGCGGCACATCCCGACCAGTACTCCTTCTCGCCTACCGCCGAATGCTGACGATGATAGGATGCACCCGCCGCACCTCTTCCTCCCGGTGTCAAATGGGTCAAGGCAGATTACGACGACGTCCCCAGCCTCGCTAAGGTCTTGGACGGAGTCCACACTGTTCTATGCTTCATTGCAGGTCCGGCCGATCCGAAAAATGACTTGCTGAGCAGCTCGCAGAAGAACCTCATCGACGCCTCCATCCAGGCAGGAGTCAAGCGCTTCGCCCCCAGCGAGTGGGTCTCGTATGTTCGCCCGCTCCAGCCCGGAGTCTTTCCCACCTGACGTGCTTTTGTTCTCTCGCAGGGCCGAATTTGACCACATGTTCTGGTTCAACTTCAAGAAGGGGGTGCGGGACTACCTCGCCGAGGTCAATAAAGACAAGAAGGTCAGTGGTGGAACATTCTCCATTGATCATGAATCAAGACAGCTGAAGTTGCTACTCACAGGTTCTGGAGTACACCCTGTTCCAGCCGGGGCTGTTCACCAACTACCTGACCTACCCCTTCAGCTCCTCCAAGCACGTCCACCTCTTCGAGACGCCGCTCAATTTCTACCAGCGCCGCGCCCTCGTCATCGATGGCGACGAGGATGCCGTCATAACCCTCACCACGGCCCAGGACACCGCCAAAGTCGCCGCCCTGGCTGTCGAGTACGAGGGGGAGTGGCCCCTCGTCAGCGGCATCAAGGGCGCAGATGTCTCTGTCCGCCAGCTCATCGAGTTGGGCGAGAAGATTCGCGGTTCGTCTCGCATCTAAGGCCCCATCTCCCCCTTCTCAAATCTGAAACTGATCTTTTCTCTGTAAAACAGGAGGGTCTTTCACTGTCGAGAAGCTCAAAGCCGATGAGCTCAAGGCCGGAACGGCGAAGCCGTCGTGGACGCCCCTGGTCTCCCACCCCTCGATCCCGCCCGAGATGCGCGAGTCGGCTGCCTTGGGCCTAGTCTCTGGGATACTGCTCGCCTTTTCGGCCGGCGTCTTTCAGGTCTCGGACGAGTGGAACCGGCTCCTGCCTGACTTTGAGTTCACCCAGCCCGAGGAGTTTCTGAGCAAGGCCTGGGCCGAGATCGATGCCGGGGCCAAGACTGTACACACGGATTACTGAAGGAGCTTGACGGAAGACACCTGGGAGTTGGAGTAACATAGTGAAGAGGTTACAAGCAGATATCACCATGTAAGAGCAGTGCTTAATTTACTACCAGCATGGCTTTCAATCGGAGGGCTCAAGCCGACGGCTGCTATTAAGCCACGCTCCCAAATGACTCGAGCATCAGTTCGGACACCTTCAAGGCCAGGTCCCACAAAGTCGGCGTATGGATGAGATCAAACAGCGGAAGGTCGACAGAAAAGTGTTGCGCGATCCACCCCGTCAGTTCGACCGCGTTGAGCGAATCCAGTCCAATGTCATCCAGCAAAGCCGTCGGGAGGATCTCCGCGTCCGGCTGCGCCAGCAACTCCGACATGGCGATTCCGATGTGCTTCGCGATGAGCCTGGTAGTTGCCTCGTCGCGCAGACGTTCCGGGGCCGTTCTGGCAATCAGGACGACGGCTCTCACGCCGTCTTCCTCGTCCCCGCGCGGGACCCCGGCACGCTGGCTGGCGAAGCTGTGGGCCGCACTCATTCGGGCATCCCTCTTCCAGAGAACGCGGTTCGATGGGTCGGCCAGCGGCCTCCCCGGCCAGAGACCGAGCACCACCTGGCTCATGTCCGAAGCCGCGCCAGGGTCTGGCCTCGAGTGGAGAATGCTCGCTGTCAGACAGTCTAGCAGGTCCTGCTCGCCGAGGACGTGATACCCCGCGGCCTTGGCTCTGAGTTCCATGTTGTCCGTCTGAGCGACGACGCCGATGCCTCCCATGACGCCGATGTCGATGACCGAGGCCGGCAATCCGAGGGCGTGGCGATATTTGACGAATGCGTCGAGATAGGCGTTTGCGGCGTTGTAGTTGGCTTGCCCGACCTGTCCAGTGATGCCGCTCATCGAGGAAAAGAGAAGGAAGAAGTCGAGATCGTGTCCGAGAAGAGCCCGGTGGAGGTTGAGTGTGCCCTCGACCTTGGGGCTGGTGCATTCTTTCCACTCGGCGAAGGTCATCCTAGAAATGGCGTTGTCCTAAATGAAAGGGTTAGTCGTCTCCGTCTCCCACGGGAAGTGTAGCACACCAAACCTACCCTCAGAATCATGGACATCTGAATGACGCCAGCTATCGCCCCATGTGCGGCGGCCACCGCCCGAGAGACGTCGTCCGCGACTGCAACGCTGCCGGCAACAGTCTTGACGACGCAGCCCTGGCTCCGCAGTTCCTCGAGAAACGATGCATCTTCCGGGCCCTGCCCCGCGGAACGCGAGAGAAAGACGAGCTCTCTGGCCCCGTGCTCTACCATCCACGTCGAAACTGCGCGACCGAGCCCTCCCAAGCCCCCCACCAACAGATAGCAGGCATCTGCGCGGAAGCGGAGCCTCGCGGCCGAGGGTGACATGCGGAAGTCCTCTCGTCTGTTGGCCGAGGGCAGCCGAAGAACGACCTGGCTCTTGATGTTGCCCTCTTGTTCGGCTGCTTGGAATGCTTCGCGGTAGTCATCCGCGTCGAAAGACGCGACGAGCCGCGGCCATTCGAGGCGCGAATCGCTCAAGTAAGGACTACAACCCCGCAGGGCCCTTTCAATCCATGTCAGCTTTTCGGCCCCCCTCTAGCGGATCGGAAGACCTCACCTTTCGACAATGTCGGGTTCTTCCTTGCTCAAACGCCTGAGGTCGACCATTCGATAAGCCTGACTCCCGCAAAGCTCTGGAAGAACAGACCGGTCCGGCTCGGCATCGACAATATCCAAGAGAGTCCCCACAGCAGACAGGCGATGCAACAGGGGATGTGACTTGTGGCTCGCAAGACGGATGATGTAGTCTACTTTTGAGTTCAACACGGAGGTATCGACTTGCGAAGTGGCACTCTCTGCATCGTCGGCAGTGGGGATAATGCAAGACTCTGGGACGCCGAAGCTCTCCAACAGAGGCTTGTTAGCTGCTGAGGCAATTACATGGGGCTGACGATGGTTAGTATGATCCTTTGAATATTGTTGTTGACGTCGCGAAACAAAGTGTCGGTCAGCATGCTCACCTTGACCCCAACCTTCCGGAGAATGCAAACAAGAGCGAGCCCCAAGGGGCTTCTGACAAGCGGCAATAGAACGGTCTTGGAATGCTGTCAGCAAACAGACTGCCCTCAAAACACTCAGCCCAGGGACTCACTGATGACGGCCTTATTCTCCCAAACTCGATCACTGCCAAAAACGCCGTCGCCCATGCCATGGGCATGCAAGCAGCAACATCGAACGACAAGACGTCGTCAAACCGAAGACAACTACCCGGGGAGACGTCTACGTGGCTTGCGACGACGCCACTTGCTAGGAACATGACACGGTCCCCAACATTGAGCCCGTGGACATCATCGCCCACCTCGGTGATGACGCCCGCGCCCTCCAGCCCGAGAGACAGCGTGGCAGTGTCCACGTTTCTCTTTGCCGTGTCAACGTCCTGTGTACTTGGGTTAGCAAGAATCATGAAGAGAAGCGCATCTAGACGTTACATACGATCTTGTCGACAGCAGCAGCCCTGATTTCAACTCTGACGCGGCCGGGAAGCAGGGTCGACGAGGGGAACCTGAGCCACTGGAGCGAGTCTAGTTGACGCGGCTTCACCGGCACGAGCTTTGCGAACGACCCCGGCTTCTGGCGTGCCGCGCACCGGGAGAGTTCGTCTTGGGGAAGCTTAAATTGGAACCTGGGTACTTTGACGCCGTCTTCCGCCACAGAAAACTCCCAGTCTGGGTTGCAGAATTCGTCGTTGAACCGCCGATGAGGGAGGCTCTGGACGATGCGGACAAGCAAACTGCTCAGGATGGATGGGTCACCTTCGACGTCCACCTCGACCACGGTCATATCCGTCTTGAGTTCCGACCGCAGAGTGCGAGCGAGGCCGTGGACCATTGCAACAGCTGGGTTCGTGCAAGATGTCTGAGAGAGCGGCGTCACCCAGACGATTGGCTTCCTGTGACCGCACAGTAACTCGATGAAAGGTGCGAAGTCCACGTCCGTCAGGTTGTAAATATGAGGCCCAGCCAGGTCCAAGAAAAAGACCAGGGTGTCTCCTGAAGGTATGTACTGAGTGTGGAGCAGCGCAGGCCATGGAATATCGGTGGAAGAAAGTTTGGCTTTGAACTGGTTGACGAGTGGGTGTTGCTTTTTGGGGACGATGATGGAGATGCTTTGAGCGGAAGCAGGTGCCAATGGCCTCAGTACAAAGGGTAAAGGGGACACCCCGGTATCTAGGATTGTCGGCAGATCGAATCCAGCTTGTCGCATCATCGGAATAAGTCCTTTGGCTGAGGTCCTGAGTGGCAGGATAACTACCCCCGTGGGACGCAATGATTCTCTCAGTCTGGCCAGTACGTTCTCGGCAACAAAGGCTTCTATAGAAGTCTATTGAAGTTAGCCATGCCACATTGTTCACAAAAGACCAATAAGCTCACGTCATTTATGATGATGACATCGTATGAATCAAGTTCTAGACTCAACGCAACTTCGCCGTCGATAGGGACGAGACAGCCGATTTCGATGCCATCAATGTCGACCAAGGCCGCCTTAGCTTGCTTGCAAGCCTCAACTGAAGAAGCTGCGTATGTAAGCTTGGAGAAAAGCTGACGGTCTTTCTCTGGTCGGAGAATGCCCAGAAGGGATCTTGTCGGCGTGTCAGCCCCGCAGCCAACCTCCAAGACTCTCAGCTGAGGGTTGGTGTGAGTGAGCACCCTCATCGAGTGTGACAGCATCTCCGAGAAGTCGGAGTGGCACAAGCTCTCGAAGGGATAGAGACCGGCGTGGTAATCCCAATGGACCGTGCTTAGGAGCGGCAAATCATCGGTAGCAGCCTGCGTGGCGATTTGGCTTCCCCGGACGCCGCTCATGCTCATGACCTCCTCGCCGTCCTCCGCGTACGCCAGCAGAGACCCTGAGATCTCGCCGAGGTCGGAGGCGTTTGACACGGCACTGGTCCAGAACGGCCCGTTGCTGCGACAGAGGAAGATTTCCTTCACCGAACTTGGCATCGAAACGAACTTGGCTTTCCTGTGCTGGCCGTGGCATCCTGCCGTGACGAGAGTCTGGAAACATTGGTCGAGCGCCGTTGGGTGAATGAGATAGCCCAGAGGGTCGTCCATGGGGCTCACCCGCGCTGTGGCCTCCCGCGTGGTTGGGCTCACGCTGATGCTGTCGAGGCCACGGAACGCGGGTCCGTAGGTGAAGCCGCGGTCCTGGACGGTCTTGTACCAGTACTGCGGAGTGAGGACGCGCGCGAACTCGCGCCTTTGGATGCCTCTTCGCGGCTTTCCAGGAAACGGTCCCGCGCTCACCATAGCGGTGCAGTGCTCTGTCCAGATGTCGTTCTTCCACGATGTGATCTGGACCTCGTAAGAGCAGTCGCCCGTAAGGCGTCGCAGCCTGGTGTGAATCTCTACCAAAGTCCCAGGCTCCAAGTGCAGAGCTGCGACAACTACAAAGTCTCTAGCAGAGAAGGCCTCCAAGACGCCCCCGTTGACCTGACGCAATGCTTCTTCGGCAATCGAAAGGTATCCGGCGAAAGGAAAGATGATTTGACCGCCGATCATGTGGTCGCCGAGCCAGGGAAGGTCTTCGACCTGGAGCACCTTGCGCCAGGTGGGCTCCAACGCACTCGTCTCAAAGTTTTGGCGGCCGAGCAGGTCATGCATGGGGAATTGGCAGTCCCTGTAGGCTTTGAATAGGGAGACCAGTGTTCAACTGACTATTGGGGGGGGGGGGTTACCTGACCTGACCTACCGCATTAGGCCTAGCGGGCCTACTGGTCACTTGACTAAGCGAGGACCCACAAGGTTGGCTGTTTATGGTTAGGTAATATTAAACTATCCCTCCTTTTACTTTTTATCTTTTATAATAAATAAAGACTATAATATCTACTTCTTAAATCGATTCTGGACCCTTCTAGAAGTACTTTCTAACAATAGTAAATAAAGAGGTTTTCCCTTAACTATAGGCCACAAAGTTTACCCTTTTTCCTAAGGATAAACTGGACTATAAAGCTTAAGAAGTAATTACTTATTACTAGTACTTATTTAAATAACTTACTAGCTTTTTAGCTTTAATTAAAGTAAAAGGCTCCTAAGCCCCTTCTAAACTACTTCTAAATTGTTTTAGAAATTCTATACTTAATTTTAATTTACCCCCTTAGTCCCTATTTTTATTTTTACTTAAGTAAAGCAAAATCAACACTAAAGTATTAGTAATACCTCTTTAATAACTAAAGAGGTTATATACTACTTTATAATACCTAAATACCCTAAAACTAGTATAATAGGTGTTTTTTATATAGTTAATATTAGGGTATTACTACTTAAAACCCTAAAATAACTATAGGAAGTAGTATGTTAGTTTTAGATTACTTTAGAAGTACTTTTAACTTATTTTAGAATTAGTATAACTATTAATAAAAGGTAGTATTTAAATAAACTATATTTACTTTTTTTTAGAGTGTAGTTTATATATAAGTAATATACTAGTATATAGGGGGGAAGGTATATTTATATTATAACTAAACTCTACTAATCTAGAATTACTCTTAAATTACTTTTAAAATAGTTAATAATATTATAAATTTTTATATTTAGACTTTTAAGGGGACGTTGTTAAAAAAGGCTATTAGGTATTTTAACTTTTAAACTACTTTAGAAATAATTTAGAATCTTATTTACTTTTTTTTAGTTAGGCTTAAGTATAGCTTAACTGTTTTAAAAAGGGTTTTATTTATAATATTACTCTTAAAACCTATAAAATATAAGTTTTATAGTACTAAGTAAGTAAATACTTTATAGTTACTTAGAATTAATTCTAAACTACTTTTAGGGTATTTTTAAAGAGCTATACTTTTAAGTATTTTATATTTATTAGGGCTAAATTAGAGTTAGTTATTAAAACTACTATATTAGTTACCCTTTTATTAAGTTTTAAAGTTATTTAGAACTTATTTAAAAGATCTTAAAAGGGGCTTTATTACCCCCCTTTCCCTAGAAAAACTGTTACTTATTTATAAGTAACTATTAAAAGACCCCCTATTGTAGTACGTATTAAGTTTTAAAGTGATTTAGAAGTACTTTTAAAACATTTTTTAGATATAATATACTTTACCCCTTTAGAAATTTAATAAGTTTACTATGAAGTAAAGTGGAACTACTTTATCCTAATCGATTTAGAAGCAACTCTAGTTATTTTTATAACTTTTTATAGTCTCTATACCTACCCCCCCCCTTTATTCGTCTCTACCCTTTTATATATTATATAGGGGATTATAAATATAGTAAAGAAGATTAATAAACTATAAATAGGTTTAAGTAAGTTATTTTAATTCTTAGAGTACTTTAGAATAGCTTTTAAATTACTTTTAAATAACTTCTTTTAGTTAAATAAGTTAGTTAAATTTTGTATTAAATATAGTAGTAAATTAATTTTTAATATTTATTAAAGCCTTTTAAATTTAAATTATTTATAGTTAATTATTTATAAGTAAGAGGCTTTTTAGAACCCTACTAGTTATAATAAGTTAAGTGTTTAGTATAAGTATTAATATACTTAATACTATAATAACTATTAAGTAGGAACCCTTTAAAACTACTTTTAAATAGCTTTTTAATTTATTATATAGTATATTTAATTCTTTAAAAGTAATAGTTTAAATTACTTCTATATTTATTTTTATAAGAAGTAAATAAAGCTTTAGAAGTAAAGTACTTTTAAAACATTTTAGTTTAATATAAATTATAAATATATAACTAAGCTCTAGGATATTAAAGTTATTTAAACTTAGTATAAAGTAACTTTTAAGAAGTATAAGTAGTTTTAATTTAATTTAAAACTACTTTTAAATTTAATACTTTTTAATTATTCTATTAATTTAAGTCTTTTTAAACTATAAATTTAATAGTATATATAAATGTATATATAAAATCGTTTTTAAACTACTTTAGGAGCGTATTAGATATAAGGTTTATTAGAAGTATATTTATAGTAATGGTTTATTAGGTATAACTATTGATTAAAACTACTAGAATGTTATTAGTAAGTAATACTACTTTTAAAGTACTTTAAAACTAATTTTAAAAGGCTTTAAGTCCTACTTTATTAAACTAAGTAATTAATAATATAATTAGGAGTAGTATGTTAAGTAAATAGTACAATACTATATTATTTACTTTAATTAGAGTATAAAAAATTATACTAATAAAGACCACTCTCTTAAATTACTTTAGAATTAAATACAAGGCCTTTTATTCTATTAGTTATAAAGTAATTACTATATCCTTTATAATATACTAAAACGTAAGTAAAGTACTTTTAAATTACTTCTAGATATACTTTAACCTTTTTATATATTTAAGTGAGCTTTAATTAGTAGACTAAGTAAACTATAAGTAATAATATACTATATTTTATAAACTAAACTAAAAGTGCTTTAAAATTAGTTTAGAAAACTAGGACCTTTTTATTTTTAATACTAATATTATAGAGTCACTATATAAAGCTTTATATTACTAGAGTAATTAATATATTAACTTGTTTTTATATATAAATACGTAAGTCTTTTACTTTTATTTTAAAAGTACTTTTAAAGTGGTTTTAGATATGAGTAATATAACCTTAAAATCCTTTAATAGGATAAAATTTTTACTGCCTTTAGTATTAGATTTATATAGTATAATGTTTTTATTATAGATAGATATTAAACTACTATAGAGAAGTTAAGTAAGTAATTCCTTTAAGTACTTTTTAACTACTTTTAAGTTAATTTAAAAGTACGTTAGATTTAGAACTATACAAAGTATAATACAGCTAATAATGTATAATTTAAAAGACTACTTTCTTAACGTTTTTTAACCCCTTCCTGATCTTTACTATTATAGAACTTAAGTTCTATTTTCTAAAGCGATTTAAAAGTTATTTAGAACTAGTCCTAAACCCCTTTAGAATTAGTTAAATAAGGGCTAAGGTATCCTTATTATTTTTTATCTTTTAGAGTTAAGTATTAATAGTTTTTATTAGTTTTAAAAGTAGTACGGGCCTAAAATAACTTATAAAGAGCTTTTATAGTTAATTTTTAGGATAAAAGAGTACTTTAGGAGTAAGTTAAAATAGATTTAAAAAAGTATTATTTAATTATTAAGTAAAGGTATTTAGAGTTTAAGGAGAAAAAGTTAGTATAAGAGGAAAGGCGGCTTAAGATTAAGGAAAGAAAGAGGTGTTTAGGATAGAGTATTTAAAGTAATTTTGAAGTAGCTTAGAAGTAGTATTAAATTTATTATAATTTTATTAGTTTTATTTATTTATAAATAATAAACTTTTAAATTATATTTTATATATTTATATATTTATATAGTTATATATTTATATATTTATATATTTATATATTTATATATTTATATATTTATATATTTATATATTTATATATTTATATATTTATATATTTATATATTTATATATTTATATATTTATATATTTATATATTTATATATTTATATATTTCTATATTTATAAAGTTAATCATTATTATTTTTAAGTTTTAAATATATTTTAAAATAGTATAATTAAATAAAAGGATTTAATAGAGGATATTTAATAAAATTAATTATTTTTAAATAGTATAATTAAATAAAGAATTTAATAGAGGATATTTAATAAAATTAATTATTTTTAAATTTATTAAGTAGTTTTAAATAAAACTTAATAAAATATATATACTTTAATATTTATTTATTTATCTACTTTATATATATTATAATAATAATAATACTATTATTAATAAATAGTAATATTAAAATAAAGCTTTATTTATATAAATATTTAACTAAATTATACTATATATAAATCTTAAGAAATTTTAGTAATATATATACGTTTTAAAAAGGTACTACTATTCTAAATAAACTTTTATTAATTCTTTTTATTATTTATTTTTTTAATATATATAATAATTTATAATATTTGATAAAAAGCTATTTATTATTATTTATTTATAAAAGTATATTTATTAATTTATATTAATTTTAATTTATTTTAAATAATATAATATAAAACCTTAAATTATATCTTTTAAAAATATATAAATAAAATATATTTATAAATAAAGTATATTTATATATATATATATATAATAAAATATAAATAAGTTTAAAATACAATTTATTATTTATTATTATACTTACTTTATTTATTTTAAATATTATTATATATAAATATAAATATAAAAGTATTAAAATTAATACTAAAAAATATAAAGACTTTTATAGTAATATTATACTTAATATAAAAAAAAGTTAATTTAATAGTATAAAGTTTAATTTATTAATTAAATACTTTAAGTTTAAATACTATTAAATAGTATATATAATAAGTAAAATATACTATTCAATAGTATTAGTTTATTAAAAAGAACTAAAAATAAAAGTGAAAAGAGATAAAAGGTAGAATTGAACCTATAGCCTCTAGCTCTAATAAGCTAGACTCTAAACTACTAGGTTAACTGCTAATAGTGGAATAAACTACTTTAAATGTCTCTTATTTACCCCTTTAGGGTGCTTGTGGTTAACTACAACCCTTGTGGCCGACTACAGCGCCCGTGGCTAACTACAGTAAATGCGGCTAACTACATACAGGGCCTAGAGCTACTTAGCTAAACTGTATGTAACGTACTAAACCCTAAAAGGACTAGTGCCTTAGAAGCTAGGCTTAAAGGGTAAGGCACTAGGCCTATAAAAGGCAGGGCTCCCCCCAGCCTATAGGGGTCTAGACTTCTACTTTCTTAGTAAGTAAGTAATACAACAAAACACCAATACAACACTATTACTACT
The DNA here is from genome assembly GCA_030770045.1 of Colletotrichum brevisporum. Lineage (NCBI taxonomy): Eukaryota > Fungi > Ascomycota > Sordariomycetes > Glomerellales > Glomerellaceae > Colletotrichum > Colletotrichum brevisporum. Next base: position 6,354,946 of record JAUGSI010000001.1, on the reverse strand, counting down.
ACAACAATACTTCTATCTCTTTTATTTACATATTATGCACTAAACCTATTCCTTTACTAACTCTATTAAGCCCGATATTACTATAAAAGTATTTAGTAATCTTAATACCGACCTCAATACTCTTATACCTATGCTTATAAATAGTATATATAATAAAGTAAATAAAAAGTTAGAATAATTTAGTTTTATAAAAAATAAATTAAATATAAAAGGGTTTATTTTACTACTTTTATATAAATTAAAACTTTTTAATTAAACTATTTTATATATTTATTAATTATAAAGTTTAATTTAAAAGTATATTATTAAAAAAAGAATTATTAGTAATAGTAAATTATTAATACTAAAAATAGTATTAATAGTTTAAATTTTTATAACTTAAAAAAGGTTTAAAAACTTTTTATTTATTAATATTAAATTAATAAGTTATATTACTACTATATACTAATAGTAATAAGTACTAATTAATTTAATTTAGTATATAGTAAATTTAAAATATATAAGTACTATATACTTATACTACTAATAAAATATATTTTATTTAAACTATTATTAAAAGTATTATTAAAACTATTATTTAAACTACTACTTAAAGTACTATTTAAATTACTTTAAATTACTTTTAATTACTTTAAATTATTACTTAAATTAGTATATTTATTATTATATTAATAAATATACTTTTAAGTATATTATAATATATATATATTAGTATATTATAATATATACTTTAAAGTTTTTTAATTATATATTATATTTAAAAAAACGTAATAGTGTTTTTTAATAAAATACTTAATTTTTAAAATAGTAGTATATATGTATTTTTTAATTATAATATTAATAATAAAGTAATTATTATTTATTAAAAATATAAATATAAATTACTTTTTAATAATAAACTTTACTATTATAATTATATATAGTTTAAAGTTTAATTTAATTTATTACTTTTATAAAATATATTTTAATTAGTTTAAAATCTATATATATTTTATTTTATAGTTATAATTAATTTAATTTAAATAATAACTATAAATATTTAAATTATATAATATATAGTTATTTTAATAATTTAAAAAATTAAATATATATTACTTTAAGTTTTTATATAATTCTAAAATTTGAATTATATTTAAAAGTATATTAATAAATATATTATATATATTATAAAATATAATAAAACTATTAAAATTTAAATAAATATAATTATTATTATATATAATTTAAAATTATTATTATTTTACTTATATTAAATTATATAGTATTAACTTAAAAGTTATTTATAAATATATATTTAATTTATATTTAATTTATATATTAATATACTTAATAATAATATAATATATATAATATATTATATATATTATATATATTTAAATACTTAAATTTAAATTATTATATAAAATAATAACTACTTTAAAATACTTTATTCCTATTTTAAGTTTTTATAATATAAATATATAATATTTATAATTTTAATTATATATTAAATAATTATACTAATTAAAATTATAATTTAATACATTATATACTTTTTAATATTATATAGTATTATAATTTAGAAATATATATTATAATTAAATATATATTTATTTTATTATTTATTTTAAATATTAATATAATTTATATATAAATAAAATAAAATTATAATTTATATAAATAGTACTTTAACTTTTAAAAATTACAAAATACTTCTAAAGTAGTCTAGAATTGCTTTAGAAATTAGGTTAAGTTATAGATACATTTACTACTTACTACCTCTATAGTAGTTTAATAGGGTATCTTCCTAAACGCTTAAGAAAAAGTAAACTATCCTAAATTAATTTAGAAGTACTTTAAAAGTTATTTTAAAACTTACTCCTTAACTTCTTTCTCTTTATTCTTAGTAGTACCTTTAACTTTAAGATTAATTTTAAAGTAATTTTAAATTAAGTAACTAGCTTTACGCTCTTTAAAAGGGCTTTTTTAAAATTAGTATTAAAGTGCTTTTAAAGTAGTTGGGGAACTTATACTTATTAGTATTGGCCTTTTTGTAGCTATTGTAGCGATTGGCTTTATTACGAGTAGGAGGGTAACTAGTTAAGATAAGTATCTAAGTAATATTAATCTAGAAAGACTTTAAAAGGGCTTTAGAAATACTTTAGAAGTAGTTATAAACTTATACTCTTATTTTTCTTTTTAACTTTAGTAGGAAGCTTTAATTTAGTAAAAGTAGTTAACTACTTTTACTTTTTAAAAGTAATAATCTCTATAAGAGCCTTACTCTTAACTTAGGGGGTAAGAAGGTGTTTATAGAATTCTTTAAGAGTTAGTTCTAAATTACTTTAAGAGTGGTTCTAAAGTACTTACTAATTACTACTTTAGTTTTAGCTACTTTAGTAAAGCTAGTTTTATAGTCCTTAACTATAAACAAGGTTTTATTACTATAGTTACTATACTTATAAGTATAGTATAAAAGGTTAGACTTAGTTATAAATAGGGTTACTTTTAAAAGTATATTAAAAGTAATTTTAAAGTAGTTTAGGAAGGATTGTGTATTAACTTTATTATAAGTAATAGTACTTTTGTTTTAAGAGTAATAATAATAAACTTTATTTAAAGCGATAGTAGTAGTTCTATTTTATTTTTTAAAAAAGAAGTTAGAACGGCTTTAAAAGTACTTTAGAAGGGCTTTAAAAAGGCTTATAAATTTATAGTATTAGCTTTTTAGATAGAAAGGTTAGTAGAATACTAGGGCTGGCCGTTTTTAAGGACTTAATTACCTTTAGAGTTAAGTTGACTTAGTTTATACTTAATATACGCCGCTTGTTTTAGAATTAGTTCTAAAGTGCTTTAGGAGTATTTTTAAAAAATACTTATAGAGTTTTTAAGTTTAACTATAGTGTTAATATTACTAATTCTAGAAGTACTTTAAAAGGGCTATAAATTATTAAAGTTATAAAAGAGACGGAAAATAGAAGTAAAGTTAAAAGGAAAAAGAATTTATACCCTAGTAGGTTAAGGTACTTAATTAGTAAAAGTGGGCCCGGTTGTATAATTAGTCACTTGTATATAGTTAATTAAAAATCTAGTTACCTAGACCTATACACAATTTTTCAACTAATTAATTAATTCCCTACCCCTACTTCTTTTTTTTTACACCTTCCTTAAATAGGTAGGTCAGGTCAGGTAACCCCCCCCCCCCAATGGTCAGTTGAACTGTCATCACTTGAATAGGCGGTGCTCTTCTTGAAAGGTCTTATCGTGGGCCCAGGTGTATGTGGGTAAGTCAACCAGAGTCCTTCCTGGCGGCATACAAGCTTGGTAATCCAGCGAGACGTTCTCGCAGAAAAGTCTTCCAGCGGCTTTCAGCATGCTTGTGGTGCAGTCCGCATCTTTATCCAGTGTCGCAATATGACAGGCGTTGATTTCCGGGAAGTCGTCCAGGATCTGCTTGATGGGTCCCCTCAGGGCTGGGCGAGCACCAATTTCGACAATGACAGGGTTGGTCGCCTGGCCGTATGTTTGTAAGAGACGCCTGAGAGATCCATTGAAGCGAACAGGTTGGACCAGACTGCGATGCCAGTATTTCGCACCCAACTCGCTTGCAGCCGTAATGCGGTCTCCAGTGACACTGGAAAAGAACGGTATCTGGGGTGCTGCAGCACTGATGAAGGGAGAGATGGCATCCTCGTAGGCTTGTCCGTAAACATTCATGTGCGCTGCGATACTATTAGAAATGACTTTTTCCAGTGGGATGCAGGCTACTTACGAGAGTGATAGGCTCGGTCGACGGCGAGGAGCCGAGCAAAGACGCCGTCAGCTTTGGCCGTCTCAGCGACGGTCTCGACCGCAACGGCATCTCCGGAGATCGTAGTGCTGTACTGGCTATTTTCGCAGGCAACAAGCACTCCCGGGACTAGATACTTGGTTACGTCTTGTGATCCAAGCCCGATGGCTGCCATGATCCCGTGGCGTTGCGTTCCCAAGGACTTTGGGATGCGACCCCTGAAATAAGCAGTGATTATCGACGCTTCGGCAGTCATGACACCGGCAGCAAAGACGCCGGCGATCTCGCCGCTAGAATGTCCTGCAACTGCGTCTGGACGTACAGACCAGCTGCGGAGGATCTCAACGATTCCAATCTGAACGGCGGTGCTACATGGCAGAGAGTACTCGGATTCCATGACTCGACTTTTACCAGCGTCCTTGGACAGCTCATCTACATCGAGTTCATGTTAGCAACCACCAATAAAATACCATGAGAAGCTGCTAAGTTTCACTCACTTTCAATTGTCCACGGGGGAGGTTGTGGTAGCTGGCTAAGCGCGTTGTCGAGCCGGCGGATGCATTGACGGAATGTGGCGTTAGACTTCATCAAGCTTCTGCCCATTGTCGGCCACTGAGCTCCCTGCCCGTTGAAGACAAATACTATTTGTCTTGCTTTGACGCTCCCAGAGAGATCACATCCTTCCGGCGATGAGAGGTTTGTGGCGTCATCTGCGACGAGGAAGGACCGGTGGCCAAGATGGGTTCGCCGGCATCCAAGAGTGTATGCAAGATCTCCCATACGCGGGGACTTAGCAAGGACGTATTGCCTGTACTTATCTTGCAAGAGTTCCAATGACTTCGGGTTTGACGCCGAAAAGAGCAGCAGGTGAGGCCCTGTCTTGTGCTGAATGGGCCTGATGGGGCCCTGATACGCCTCCAATATGGCCTGGAACGGTCAGTCACAGAAACTGGATAATGGCAAATTTCTGTTCGGAAAACCCACGTGTGCGTTGGTTCCGCCGATACCAAAAGCATTGACGCTGACTCTTTTGAGACGATCCGAAGGGAATGGCTGTGCTTCTGTGGGCACTCTGATTCTTCCCCCGGCCCATGGAACTGCGAAGATAACAACCTCTTAGTCACAGAATGAGTTTACGCTGGCGTATTACTTACTGTTTGGATTGGCCGTGTGGAAGTTGATATTGGGTGCAATGATTCCCCGTTCGAGCATGAGAATCACTTTGATGACGCTGGTTAGCGCAGCAGCACCTTCTGAATGGCCCGTGTTGGGCTTGACCTTATGGATCATCAGTGAAACCAGGACTGCAAATGCGGAATCCAGCTACTCACACCGCCGATCAAGACGCCCTTTTCACCGAAGATTCTTTCGACGGCTGAAACCTCGGTAGGGTCTCCAGTCGGGGTTCCCGTACCGTGGCACTCGAAGAACGAGGTCTCCGAGTAGTCCGTGATGCCACCAATCTTGTAAGTGTGGCGAATGAGGGCTTCCTGCGCGTGGGTGTTGGGGTTGAGGAGTCCTGGCTTCTTGCCGTCATGCTGTGTGGCGGTCGAACGTAGAATGGCACGGATGGGGTTCCCGTCCCGAATAGCATGCGAGAGTTTCTTGACGTAGATGGCATTTATAGCCTCGCCGCGACCATATCCGTCGCAGCCTGCGTCGAACGTCTTGCAAACGCCATCTGGGGAGAGAACGTTGCCCAGCGTGCCATATGACGCTTTCGTGGCAGATGCGGCCGAGAGAAGGATGTTGCACCCTGCAATTATGGCAGAAGTGCACTCTCCGCTCTTGACGGCTTGCTCGGCCAGGTTCAGAGCGACCAAGGTTGCTGAGCACCCGGTCCTGACGGTCATACTATTTGAATAGTCAGAAACTTGCCTTCTGCATCGACAACCTTCTCCAGCCTTCACCTACCTGGGGCCGTGGAAATCGAATGCATACGAGATGCGGTTAGACAACATGATGTCCCACTTGCCTGCAGGATAGGCGCTGAAATGCTGCGTATCGCGGTCCATCTCAGCGCTCCAGTCTTCCATAAAGGAGCCCACGTAACAGCCAACGTTCTTGCCGTGCCAGTCCGTCTCGCCGGCGTTTTCAAGACACTCCCAGGTGATCTCGAGCAGCATCCGCTGAGCCGGGTCCATCATTTCAATCTCCTTCCGGCTGAAAGGAAAATGAGAAGCATCGAATCTATCTATATCAACGTGGTCCATGAAGTACGCCTGTCTCAGCTGAATGGTTCCCGGGCGCTTGTTCTCGCTGTAGTAGCCATTCGCATTGAACCTGCTGCTAGGGGCTGGAATCGAGCCGCATCGTTTGCCGATGAGCATGTCCCAGAACTGCTCCGAGTTGCTGACGCCACCGGGAAGTCTCATGGCCATGCCGCAGACGACGACTGGATCAGGGTCAAGCGCATTGGCACCACTGCCACCTCCATGAGCATCTACGTTCCTCATTCTGACGATGATTTGTGACAATAGAGTCTGAAAGATTGTATTCTGCAAAACGAAGTTACTGCTCGAAATTCACCGGCTTGGAATACTTGAACGCAAACTGTACGTCCAGAGACCATCTCCAATCACAGCTTACCCCCAGCCCTTGGAATAGCCGAGGAAATGTTTAAGTTCGTGTTCGTTAGTCTAACTTTACCATTGAGTCTCACTATCCAGGAAGTACTCCACTGTTGTAACTTACGGCATTGAGAAATTGCAGCACCAGAGCCTTCACCGCATCTCCGGCGGCAACGAACTTACTGGCGCCGGTTTGGCGCCAAACCGGCGCCGACAAAGCGGCAGCACTAGTGGCAGCCAAACTCTATGGCACGCAGAGTGGGCTACTGCGATTGTGTATACACGAACAGTTAACCTGCCTCTTCAAGGGGGCGTTTAATCAGTTAGAAGAGCGGGGATTTTCCCGGATAAGTAGCAAAACTGTGATCATCAAATGTCTGCTGTTCTATCGTGTACAGTGGTACGGTTCGTACGTCAGTCAAACCTAGTTTGGTCTAGCTATTACATTGACACCGAAATCTTCGTAGACAAGATGCTAAAGAGAGTAACTGATCAGTAATACAAAGACTACATAGCGTTACTGAGTCAAGACTACAAACTACAGGTAGGTTTCGAAAAGTGCATAATTCGCGTAAATTCTTTCCTATTTGATTCTCGGACCACACCTTCCCATTTAACCCTGGTGTAAAAGCTCAATTGCAAGCTTCATGGTTGCAGTCAGTGAGGGAATCTAGGAATGCTGTCAGCCGGGGCGAAAGTCTTCTGACTCTAGGTTTAACCCACGTGCTCCTTCTCGAACAGAGTCAGGTGAGATCCGGCGATCTCGAAGCATTCTGTTATGAAGTCGCTTCGATAGTCTTCCCATCCCAGAAGCTTAGGCTTCCGGAGCTCTTTGAAACGCAAGGCATGCGCGTTGTCCGATGGTTCGTCACCTTTTGCCCGGAGAAGTACCACTTTGGGCGGCAGAACAGGGGCCGGAGACGGAGACGGGATGGGACACGGAGTGATCCGCGTACCCCAGATAGGCGCGGTCCAGGCGTTCATCATAACTCCGCTCTGCATGATGGACTTGGTAACCTTTTGCCGGACCGCGGGACTTCGGATCCCATTCAGGCCCGGCCACGCGCTTCCGTCATCGCTCGGTTGCGGCACCGCCGGATAAATCACCTCCATGAGGATGAGGCCCTGAACCTTGATTGCGGGGTGGTTCCGTAGTTCGTGTGCCATCTGAATGGCGACGAGACCCCCGAAAGACCACCCTTTGCCACAAAGCGTAAGTCATCAGCAATTTCGGGTAGGGGGGTAGGCGTCTGTCAATGTTTGCACATACCTCCCAGGATCACACTGCCACTCGGGTTAGTTCTCTGCAAGAGCGAAACGTAATGCTTGGCCATCTCTACAATCCCACCAAACCACGTCTGTGACGTCGCGAGTCGTGGATCCTGACTGTAAAAAGGCTCGGCATCAGTAGGTTAATGTAGTCCAGAAGAGATTGTCAACCCTTACATGCCATAAACATCGCAGTCTAAGCTTTGGAGCTTGGTGTAATTAGCGATCGTGCCGCTTCCATCATGAATGAGAAACAACGGAGCGAGACGAGGCGAGAGTGAATTTGGCTGCCGCTTCTGAATAGTCAAAGGGTTTGTGGACGACATGATATTGATCAAGCTCAAAGACAGCTTCTGGTTGCGTGCTAGATGCTAATTACAATCCACGAGTGCCATCACGGTTTCTACTGTTTCGTTATTTATGCTCAAATCACATCAGCGAGTCACGGGTATGTGTCGTGATAGCTAAAGCTATTCGTGGCTACGTACATAAGCAACTACTTACTTAAGCAGCTTACCTAAGCAACTTCGCTCCATCTCCTACCCCTATAAGGGGGCCTTTGCTTTTACTCTACTATATTATAGAACTTAGAAATTAAGCTATTACTTTTACTTTACTTTAATTCCTTATACTTAACTATATAATAGTTATAAACCTAACTTATACTATACTTTTAAACTACTATTTTTAAAGTAAATATACTTATTAAAAAAATATTTATATAAATATTCTTTTATTATAATATTTCAATTCTTTAATTACTGTTTTAATTTAACTATATTAAACTTAACTTTAACCTTTTCCCTTCTATTCTTTTATAAACTTATAGAATAGTATAACTACTCTACGTAGTTTAAGAACCTTTAAATTAAAGTAGTTATATAAGGGGTTTAACTCTAACTTAACTTTAATAACTTAGTTTTGCTAAATAAGCCCCTAAAAGAGGTATTTTTAATTTTATTTACCTAGTAGCTTTATAACTAAAATATAGAGGTAAAGAGAATTTATTAAATCTACTTTAGTTTATAGAAGAATAGTACTACTAAGTACTAACTTAGTACCTTAATTAAATATAAAAATAGTATTAATTTTATAAAAGCCTTTAAAGTATAAACTTACTTTTAAAGTAAAAAAAAGTAGCTTAAAGGCGCTCTAGGGCCCTTTTTAAGTAATAAAACCCTAAGTAATTTAATACTTAATAGTAATAAACCTAAGCTAAAGTATAACCTACTTTTTACTAAATAAAGTAAAGGCGTACTTAATAACTATTTTAGTTATATCTTTAATAAAGCTACTAATAATAAAGTTTAAAAGTAAAAGATAAAAGCCCTTAAGGAAATTAAGTTATATATTAATAAGTTAGTATTTTTAAATATTTTTAAACTAATTTAATCTAAACTTTTTAACTAAAAAACACCTCTCTTTATAACTTACTTTAAAGTTTTTAAACTTAATACTCTTTAAATAATACTAGTCTTTTAACTATAATATAATAAAAGTACTAAATAATACTAAAAAAAGTAAATAGTAGTACTATACTAAGTATTTAGTTAAAAGAATTCTGCACTATATACTTTTAAGTAACGTAATACTACCTTTTAAACGTAATAGAACTACTTATAGTTTAAAACTTCCTTTTTACTATAGGGTAAAGGATTGCTTTAAAATAAATATAAAATAAACTTAAATAGGTTTTTATAAAAAAGAAGTTTAATTAAGTTTAAATTTTACTTAAGGATTATATATCTATACTTAAAAACTTCTTCTATAAAAACTTACTTTTTAAGTTTAGAAGTAAATTATTTAGTATCTTTTTAACCTTTATAGGTCGCTCTAATACTATAATCTTTAAAGCCCTACAATCCTTTACTACTAAACTTAAGGGGATTTAGTATATTTATAACTAAGACTATAGTTAAGCTCCTATAAACTATAAACGTATTTACTTTATAGTCTTTAGGTAAAGTAACTATACTATTACTAAAGTTACTTTTAATAAAACTAAAGAAATTTAAAGAAAACTTAATATAAAAAAGTACTAAGGCCTTTTAATTAAACTTACTTAGGCTAGTTAAATTAAGGTTAACCCCCCCTATTACTTAGGTTTAGTATACTTCACTAGATAAAAGAAAAAAAAAAAAAAAGTAAAAACGCAAATACTTTAAATACTAAAGCCGCCTCTAAGTTAACCCTTTTAATAGTATACTAAGTTATAGTTATAATTAATAGTAAATTAGTTTAAAAGGCCCTAAGGACCCCTACTTTATTTATATACACTATAAACGTTTTTTTTACTCCCCTAACTACTTCTTATACTTTAAGTATAAGTATAGTATTTAATAACTATAGCGTAACCTATCTTATTAATAACCTCTCCCTTTTTAAAAAGGGCTCTATTTACCCCCCTAATAAAAAGGGATATATTAAATTAAAAACTACTTTATACTCTATTTTAGTAGTAGATATAAGGGTTATAAAGAATATACTTAACAGCTTAAACGGGCTAAACACCCTTAACCTAACACTAATAAACATTACTTATATAAAAAACTTTTATATAAACATTATCTCTAAAGTACTCTTATAAAAAAGGGTATTTAGTATACTAGTTATAACGCTTTACTCTATATAGGTAATAATAAAAAGAGTTTTATAATTAAAAAGTTAAAAAAAAAGATAAATATTATCTTTTTTAAATTTAAAGTTACTTCCTCTTACTCTATATCCCTACGTATCCCTATTAACTTTACTATAACTATAAATATAACTATATTAACTATAGCCTTTTAAAAGTCCTACTACTAACTAAAAAACCACAATAACAATCCCCTTATATAGTATCTTTACTCTAACTACCTAGAACCTAAAGCACTTAACTATCTTCTATATAACACTTAAGGAGTAAAACTTAAAGGCCTAATATACCTTTAGTATAAGTATTACACAACAACCTATACTACTTAAGTAGTTTTAAAATAAACCTTTAAGAATTAAACTATATAGCTATATAAATAAATATTTTAAAACTTTTTTAACTACCCTAAAGAGTATAATTAAAGCTACTAGCTTATAGTAATTAAAGATAAATACACTAGCCGCCTCTTTACCTTTCCCTATATTAATAAATAATATAAATCTATCTTTTATATATTAAAGATATTTAAATACTAAGTAGTAAAGTAGTATAGCTTATTTATTTATAAAATCTATTAAAACGTTAAATATATAGTAATTACAATACATAGCTATACTAAGTACTAGTAATAGGCCCTAAAAAAAGGAATTAAAATTAAAATAACTCTATTATACACAAAAGAACTAAATAAAGGGAGCGAGCGCGCTAGACAAAAAATAATACTATAAATTATTAAAATACTTACTTTATCCAGCCTCCCCCTTATTTTATAAATAAAAGTAGCTATAGCTATAGCCTTTTTTTATAATATAAGCCCCCTTAAATAAAAAGTATAGTTCTTTTTAATTTAAGTTAAAAAGGCCTAGTTCTACTAGTACTTCTACTAGTAGTAACCCTCTTACTAGGCCCTTTTAACGCACAACCTTTACCTTTACTAGGGCTAGATATATATATATAGTTATAGAGTATACTCCCTTAAGAAAGACTATAAAGTAAATTAAAAAAAATATAACTTTAAAGTAGAAGTAAAAGCGTACCTTAGATACTTTATAGGATATATTTTAAATACCTATAACCTTTATTAAATTTAGGTACTTTTATTTAAATAAGTTATTATTATATATAATGTGATTTTTAATAAAATAAAGTTCTATTTAAAGCCTAATATAAAGGTAGTAGAGTAAGGTAAAATAACCTATACTATAGTTAAGGCTATTTAAAAGCCTATCTCCTCTCTTAATACTAAGCTTTAAGTTCTAAGTATCCTAAAGATAACTAATACTTTATTAATATATAATAAAAAAGAGCTATTTTTATTAATACTTACTTTAATAGTTAAGAACTTAAGTAAGGGTAGTTTAGAGGTTAATTTAAAGTTATTTAATTAATATAAGGGGTAGTTATTAACCCCGGACCCTATACTAGTACTTAAAGAGACTTAGGATTGCGCGTGGGGAGTAGAAAGCCCTGTACTTAATATAAAAGTATATTAGGCCTATAAGTTATTATTGTTCCCTAACCCGCTTTTTACTTTAAAAGTTAACTCTTTTTATAAAAGGATTAAAAATAAAATTATTATAATAACTAATACTAAGGCTTTATAAAAACTAAATATAAAGACTAAATTTCTTTTACTTTAAAAAGGTAATTTACTTTTTCCCTTAATATAGCTATATATAGATTTAAAAAAAATAAGTAGCCCTTTAAAGGGATTAAAGTAAGTATATAACTATAAAAATTTAAATTAATTTAAACTAAAGCTATAGAAATTACTATACTTTTATAACTACTTTACGTTCTTTAATACTAAATATAATTAAAATACCTTTTTTAATATATATATACTAAATTATAATTATACTCTAAAAAAAGTAATTTAAAAATACTATATATATTACTATATAGTTTTTACTTTAATTAATAAAGTAAAGTAAGTTAAATTAACTATACTAAATATAAGGGTTTATCTAAGTTAGTTTAATAAAACTCTAACTATATACTAAAGTATTTACTTACTACTACTAGAACTAAAGAACTACTTTTATAAAGTAGCTAATAAAGAAGTATTTAAACTTAAAGAGATAGGGGTATAAAAGGTTATTAACTCTTATAAAGCTAAAGTAAAACTAATCCCCCTTAAATAAGTATTTATATATAAACTTAATAAAAACGGGTATCTTTAGTACTATAAAGTAAGGCTTTATATCTATAGGGATCTTTAGAAAAAGTATCCCCTTAAGTAGACCTATATAACTATACTTATAGTTTATACTTTTAAAATTACTATAGCCCTTATAGTATAATTTAACTTTAAAGTTAATTAGTTTAATATAGTTAATATATTCTTAAATACTAAAAAGAGACCTAATAACCCTCTAGTTATATACTACCTCCCTAAAGACTTTAAGTAGAGTAGTAAGTTCTTTAAGCTTTACTACGCCCTTTATAACTTAAAAGATACCCCTTTTCTCTAGTATAAGGAGTTCTCTTTAACCCTTTAAAGCCTTAGGTTTATACTAACTAATAAAGACCCGTACCTCTTTTAAAACTACAACTACTACATACTCGTCCTTTTCTATATAAATAATATCTTTATTATAAACTATAAAAATAATACTATAAAAGTAAAGTAAATTATTAAGGGTATTAAAGTAAAGTATAAACTTAAAAAGTAGGAAGCTATTAAGTAGTACTTTAGGATCTAGGTTATTTATAACTACAAAGTAAAAAAGATTTATTTTACTTATAATTAGTATATTTAATACGTTATAAAGAAGTTTAGCTTTATAAACTCCTACTACCTTTTAACTTTATTACTACTTACTCCCTTTAAAAAGAATACTAAAGACCCTAATAATACTAATATAAAGCTATACTAGGAAAAGATTAGTTTAATTCTATATACTATAATTACAATCTACTTTAATATAACTTTTACCTATACTATTCTTTTAAGATTCTTAATAAACCCTTTTTATAAATACTAAATTACTATAAATTAAATTATTTATTACCTATACTATACTTACTACTTCTTACTCTACTATAATAGCTTAGGGGATAGGAGAGTATAGGTACTTTTAATTATTAAAAATACTTTATTTATAAATAATAAGGAAACGTAAAGGTTGTTTTAGGGATATATTATTTTACTTTTTAGTAGCCCTGTTTAATAGAAGGCTACAAAGTAAAACACTATAATAACTTTAACAACTAAGGCTAAGTTTTTTAGTCTTAAATATACTATAAAAAAAACAATTACTCTTAAAAAGCTTTTTAAAAACCTTAAACTTAAACTAAGTAATATATAGTAAATTTACTATAATAACTATTAAATATATACTTTATAGTAGGAAAAAAGAAGTATATTTTAATAAAACTTTACTATATTAATATATAAAATATATAACTTTATTAAGAGTATATTAGAAAGTTGTTTAATATTATTTATATATTAATTAATAAAATACCTACTAATAGTTTTACTAAAGTACTTTTTTATTTAAAGTTTAAATAGTTTAGAGTACTCCTTCACTTTTAAAATATTAAGTTATATATTATAAAGAGTAAAAAGAATATACGAAGTAAATATAGTTTTAGGCCTATATTTATTTAATTCTTTTTAGTTTAAGGGCTAGGAAGTATAAAAAGCTTTTATAAAAGAGCTACTACTACACTATACTAAGCACTACTACTATACTAAATACTACTACTACTATTAATACTACTACTAAAGTAGACTTATACTTTTATTATTACTATTACTACTAAAGTAGACTTATACTGGGTTAGAGTTAAGTAATACTACTACTACTAAAGTAGACTTATACTTTTTTATATTTAGTTTATAAAGTATTTTTAAATATATTTAATATAAACTAGAATAAAGAAGCTATACTTTAGTTAAGGTTGATTATAACTAGGGTATTAAAGTTTATTTAAATAATAACTAAGTATAAAGGCTTTTTGTTATAAGTAAAAAAATAGTCCTTAATACTTACTTTAACTACTTTTTTAGGGGTCTATAGAGTAATAACTACTTTAAATAGTTTTAAAGGAGTTATTTTTATAAAGGTTATCTTGACCTTAGGAGCTAGTATTAAAGAGGCTAAAGCCTTTTTCTTTTTTTTTTTTAAGGGAGTTAACCCCTAATTACTACTTTTATTCTTTAGTATAGATACTAGTAAAGGCTAGGCCTTTGTATTATTAAGGGCTATAAGGATAATATATTTAAAGTCCCTATACTAAGTTGTAGCTTTTATAATAAAAAACCTATTTTATTAGTACTAAATAAAGCTATTATTAAAAAAGGGAGTATAAAGCTTTTTTTTATTTTTATAGTAATAATACTTTAAACTATTAATTAAGGCGTTATATATACTAGGGTCCCTACTAATTAGTATACTATAAATGTATTAAATATAAATAAAAGCCCTAAGTTAAATACTTTTACTATTAAAAACTACTATACTTTTAACTATACTAAAGTAAAGTTAGTAACTAAATTAAAAGAATAATATAAAAAAACTAAACTTATTATAACTACTTAGGAGTAGTTTAGGCGTTTTAGGAGTAGGGAAAGGAGTATTAGTAAAAGGCTCTAAACCTCCCTCTTTTATAACCTTTTTTTAGGTTATAATAAACTAGCTAGTAGAGGTAGTATTAGCCGCCTTTTTAGTATAGTATAAAGTTATTTAAAATAGTTAGTATAAACTTATAGTAATAAAAATAAAAGTAATTTACTTTAAAAAGCTATAAACTCTTTATAGTTAACTAATTAAGTAGTTATAAAAGTAAAGTACTTTTTTTCTTTAGAGTTTATATAAATATAAAGTTAAATATAACTTAATTAAAATAGTAATAAATAAACTTACTATTAGGGGGAGTAGGAATAGTTTCCTACTTAAGAGGCTTTATAGAGCCCTCCTTACTACTAGTATTATTAAGTTAGTTTAAATTAAAATATATATTAGTTTAAGTAATAATAATATAAAAAGGAGATAATTAAATATACTAGTAGTAACCTTAGTAGCTATAGCTGTAGTTACTGTAGTAGCTATAGCTTCTTTATTAGCCTTATCCTTTATATACTTTATAGTGCGTACTATATAGATAGACTTAGTTTACTTTTTTTTAAAAGTATTATTAACTATTATACTATATAAACTATTAAAATATTGTATTTTAAACTAAATACTATTAATACTTTTAAACTATATAAAGTAGAGTATTATAGTATTAGGGGTAAAATTAAAAGTATTTATACTTTATATAAATATTATTATTAGGGGAGAAAAAGAAAAGAAATTAGGGCCTTTAGAGGATTATTATTTATCTACTTTAAACTAAGTATTTATTTAAATCTAACTAATTAAAAGTACTTAAGGATATTTATTAATTTTTTTACTTACTTTTTATTATATAAATAAAAGTATAACTACCCTAGTAATAGTAATAAAAGTATTATAATAAAGTAAAAGTAGTATTAATAAAATAAAGAGATTTTTATTTTATTTATTAGTCTTTTTTATAATATAAAATCTTTTATTTATATTTTTTTTTATTAAATATTAATATAAATATTTTTAGTTATATATTAAGAGGCTATAAGTATAGTGTCTTTAGACTTCTTTTAAGTTTAAAAGGGTATATTATAATAGCTAAAACTATTTATAACTATATATATAAGTAACTACTTATTTAAGTAACTTACTTAAGCGACTTTACTCTATTTCCCGCCCCTATAAGGGGGCCTTTACTTTTACTCTACTATATCGTAGGACTTAAAGATTAAGCCGTTACTTTTACTTTACTTCAACCACTCATACTTAGCTGCGTGACAGTATATAAGTAACGGAACTTAACAAAGCTTCCGAGACCGAGATACATGTACCGACAGGCTGGTAATTAGAAATAATTCAGATTCCCTGGAAAGCTTGTCTGCCGGATGATTTAGCGTTTGGCATTTGTAAAATACAACAATATGACTCGACTGAAGTGTAAGTTTCCAGTCCTTAAAAATGAAAACTCAAGTTACCAGCTACCGGTCTAGTGTACCAAATTTGCCATTTTCGGCCAAGATTTACGGCCGCGATGGCCCAAGCAGGTACACACGTACGGTCACTTCAATGCAACACACCTAGCTAGGTATTGTAGAACTTAAAGGTGTGCGAACCTGCCTTAGACCCTGCTTCCTTCAGTCAGATGGATGAGGCCTGGCCGTGTTATGGGACCAATGTGATGCAGCAATGAATTGTTTTGATATACACACAACCTTTAATAAGATGATTGTCACCTTGAGGTGGATGAGAGTGCCGTTTGTGGTACCAAAGACTGCCCATTATTCACCATATCTTCAAGACATCATTGAGAGATCCCCGAATAGCCAATCATGGTACTTCAAGAACCCGTAGCTGTCATAGGTTTTGACCTGATGTTCCCTGGTGATGCCAGCACGCCAGCAGGATTTGCCGAACTGCTGGCCCAAGGCCGATCTGCTCACGGGGACGTCCCGAAGGATCGCTACAATGTCGATGCGTTCTATCATCCGGACGCATCCAGAGCTTGAGCAGTACGATCTCTCATCTAGCACACATTCGAGGAGACTTGCTAAAAATACCCTCAGTTGGCCGGTCGAACTGGGCACTTCTTGAAAGACGACGTCTCCAGATTTGATGCCCCTTTCTTTTCGATGACAGCCACCGAAGCTGCTTGCCTGGACCCTCAGCAAAGACTGCTACTCGAGTCTACGTACCGGGCTTTGGAAAACGGTCAGTTGCCCGTGTTTGGCATTGTCAAACCTTCCAAAGTGTGTACGAGTGTGTAAGGGAGGACGTAAATTAATCAACATGTGTAGCTGGAATCTCTTTGTCGGATGTGAGCGGAACCGACACATCTGTATTTTCAGGTGCATTCACCCACGAATATCGGAGCATTCTCCCCAAAGATCTCGAGAGGGAGAATCTGAAGCACGCGCCCATGGGCCTCAACGCTCCGATGCTTTCGAACAGAATCAGCTGGTTTTACAACTTGAAGGCGCAAAGCCTGACGGTGGAGACGGCCTGCTCGAGTAGTCTTGTTGCTTGCCATTTGGCGGTGCAGAGTCTAGATAGCAAGGAGTCCTCGATGGTGAGTTCATTTCCACAGGTCGGGGCCAAACGTTGAACCGCACACAAAGATGGTTAACGTGCGGCAAAAAAGGCTATCGTCACTGGGTGCAATTTGATCCACAACCCGGACATGACCAGCCACCTGAACAATCTTGGTGTCCTCTCCCAGGATGGCAAGTCTTACAGCTTTGACGAGAAGGCCAATGGATACGCCCGCGGCGAAGGCATTGCCGTCGTGATCCTGAAGCGCGTCTCCGATGCTATCAGGGATAGAGACACCATACGCGCAGTGATCCGGAACATTGGATGCAACCAGGACGGCAAGTCTCCCGGCATCTTTGTGCCAACTGCCGAAGCCCAGGCCAGCCTTATGAACCGTCTATATGAAGAAGCCAGTCTGGACCCCGGCGAGACTAGGTACTTCGAAGCGCACGCCACTGGGACGTCTGTTGGGGATCCCATTGAGATGACCGCCATCCAGTCGCTCTTTTCGAAACACCGGTCATCTGATAGTCCCATGTACGTCGGTTCGGTCAAAACCAACATCGGACATCTTGAAGGCGCTGCTGGCCTTGCTGGACTTCTCAAGTCAATCTACATCCTCGAAAATGGCACGATACCCGCGAACTTGTGGTTCGAGAAGTGGAACTCGCAGATCAAGCTCGACGAAGAAGACCTCTTCGTCGTACCCAGAACGACGGTCCCGTGGCCCGGCGACACACTTAGACGAATTTCTGTCAACAGCTTCGGTATCGGAGGTCGGTGAACATTCCCAGACCTGATGGCATGTCTTCGAGTCTCACTCTAACCTTATCTGCAGGAACCAACGCGCATGTTATACTTGATGACGCACGGTCATATCTTGATAGTCAAGGCCTGGACGGACAACACGTCACTGCGCGCGTCTCCGCTCCCGGGAACTCATCTTCTCCGAGCACTCCTGTCAGCTGGGAAGACCTGTCTGAGAGACAGCCACGCCTTTTCGTTTTTTCAACATTTGATCGTGACATCAAGAGGCTGACAGACTCCTACCTCGGCCATCTGGAGGGGAACTTCGCCCACATTGATGATTCGTACTTGAGCGATCTCAGCTACACGCTTGCGGCCAAGCGAACAACTTTCCCGTGGAGGGCGCCAGTAGTTGCAGACGACCTGGAGAGCCTAGCGGATGCCCTGAGAAACCTCCAAGAGCCTACAAGTACGAGCGGGAAGTTGAAACTTGGATTCGTTTTCACTGGGCAGGGTGCACAGTGGCTGGGAATGGGACGAGAGCTGCTGAGATACCCAGTCTTCAGAGAAAGCATCCAGTCCGCCAGCCAATACCTTCACCATATCGGATGTTCCTGGTCCTTGATAGGTTCGTTTCCCAAGAGGCTTGATTTGATCGTCAGTGCTGACAGATAGGTCTCAGATCTCTTGGCTGGTAGCGACGGCAACACCAACATTGATGGTCCTGATCACAGCCACCCAATGGTCACGGCTCTACAAGTTGCTCTCGTCGACCTTCTCCGTAGCTGGTCCGTCACGGCGGACGCTGTGATAGGACACTCTTCCGGAGAAATCGCCGCAGCATACGCAGCGTCTGCCGTCGACCGCGAAAGTGCCTGGAGAATCGCCTACCACCGGGGGGCGTTATCATCTACGATTAGCTCAGGGGCCATGATCGCCGTTGGCCTTGGCCCTGGGGAGGTCGGAGCCTATATTGAACGCGACAAATCTGAAAATGACGGCTCACTCACTCTTGCTTGCATCAACAGCTCCAAGAGCGTCACGATCAGTGGGAGTGCTCGGGCCGTCCAGAGTCTTGCAGAGGCTCTGGCTGCCGATGGGGTGTTCAACAGGAAGCTGCGAGTTGTGAACGCTTATCACTCCGCTCTGATGCAACCCATTGCCAAGCAATATGGACAACTCATCGAAAATATTGTCCCAGGCAGGGTCAAAGATGATGAAAAACGTCCTAGGTTCTTCTCGTCGTTCCGCGGGAAAGAAGCGTCAATGGAAGAGTTGCTTGACCCTTTGTACTGGGTTGGGAACCTGCTTTCCCCGGTTGACTTTATTCATGGCCTAGAGTCGATGATGGATGCCCGTTTGACCCAGGGAACGGGGTCTAGAAACGCGGTCATCAGCCTGGTCGAGATTGGACCGCATTCAGTCCTGCAGTCGCCCATCAGGGACATCCTTGACGTCATGCCAACTGCCAAAGGGGTCTCCTATACTTCCATGCTTGTACGAGATCGCCCAGCGGACCGTACCGCCCTTGAGGCAGCAGGTTGGATGTTTTGTCACGGTCATCATATTGATATTTCAGATGTGGTTACGGCGTCTTCTTCGGCAACATGGCCCAAGATGCTGGTCGATCTGCCCTCATATCCATTCGACCATTCAACGTCGTATTGGAACGAAAGCCGGCTTAGCAAAGATTATCGGTTTCGAAAGTTCCCAAGGCATGACCTTCTCGGTGCCCCTATCTCGGACTGGAACCCATCTAATGCTGTCTGGGGGCACTGGATAAGAACGCACGAGAATCCCTGGGTCAAAGACCATGTCATTACCGGAAGCATCCTGTACCCGGCGGCAGGGATGCTTGCGATGGCCATAGAAGCCAGCAGGCAGCTAGCTGATCCTGCGCTCACTTTACTTGGCTTTCGGCTCAAGGACGTTTCTTTCCACACCGCACTTCACGTTCCTGACGACAGCGAGGGGTTAGAGACACGATTTTACCTCCGGCCCCTATGGGAAGGCACTTCGAGTCAATCAGCTACATGGAGCGAATTCGAGCTTTGGAGCTATCGGAACGAGGAGTGGAGAAACCACTGCCGCGGCTGGATCCAGAACGAGTTTGAATCAGGGCACACTGTCGTCGATGGTGGTTTAGAACAAACAAGGTTTGAGGAGACTAGCGCTATGGTGGTAGCAGAAGCCGACCAGAGCTGTCTTGATCCTTTGACGCACGACCAAGTCTACGATGCCTTTCAACTCGCCGGCCTTGGCTACGGTCCAATGTTCAGGAATCTCTCAGATGTCAGCATTGGGCCCGTCAACGTGGCCGCGATGACCGTCAGGGCACCTGACCTGGAGGCCGTAATGCCTTGTGGCTTCACCCACCCGCACGTCATCCATCCCACGACTCTCGACAGCGCGCTCTCCGCCGCCTTCATTGCCCTCAATCAGGGCGGGGCCGAGGGCGACATGCAGGCTGCCGTTCCTACCTCGGTCAAGGAGATGTGGGTTGCCTCCTCACAAGGTGACAACGGTGGTTCTCTTCAGTTGCTGCGTTTGTCTGCCAACGCCCAAGCGAACGGGGCGCGCCGGTTCGAATCTCGGCTGATGGGAGTCGATCCTGAGTCTCGGAAGCCGCTGTTCAGCATCAATGGCCTAACTTGCACGTCCATCTCCCACGTTGAGACATCTCCGGCGGAGACCAGCGTCTGCTACAACGTCGATTGGAGGCCTGACGCCATGCTGCTGCAACAGCATAATGCTCTCCAGCATTTGGGAGTATCCGACTCTATTCTTGATGCCACCGAGTCCACTTTAGCACCCGACATGAATCTGCTTATTTATGCATACTTACGAAGGTTCATCGAGTCCCACGACGTTGCCAGCATTGACGTGAGCAAGACGCACTACCAGAAGTACCTCACCTGGGCACAACGCTATCTTGCACAGCATGCAGACAGCTTCTCAAAGACACCTCTCACCGAAGAAGCTCTGGAGGCATTGGAGTCAAAGCTCGCCAACGCAAATGCCGGAGGGAGACTGACGGTGGGTGTCGGACGAGTGCTGCCCGAGATCCTGACTGGGATCCGCGATCCGCTGCAGGTCATGTTTACCGACCAATTGGCCGAGGACATCTATCACCGACCTTACAGCTCCGCAATTATCGGGAGGTACATGCGCGCGCTCGCCTACAAGAATCCGCACATGCACATCCTCGAGATCGGCGCCGGGACTGGGGCCACGACGAGCCCTGTGCTGGACGCGCTCGTCCACGAGGGTGAGCCCCGGTTCGCGCGATACGACTTCACGGACCTTTCCCCTGCCTTCCTGTCAAAGGCGAAAGAGAAATTCCAGAACGTCGCCCCACACAAGATGCGATTCGCAACTCTCGACATCGAGAAGGATCCCCTTTCCCAAGACTTCGAAGCCGAGAAATATGACGTTGTGATCGCTTCAAACGTTATTCACGCAACTGGTCGCGTTCAAGCAACCCTGGAGAATCTCAGGCGCGTGGTCAAGCCGGGAGGCAAATTCATTCTCTTCGAGGTGACGAATCCCAACACTTACGGCAACTTTTCGTTCGGGTTGCTCCCAGGGTGGTGGTTGAGCACCGAGTCGTACCGCCAAGATGGACCACTTCTCACCGTCGGCGGGTGGAACACCCATCTCCGGAATAGCGGGTTCAGCGGCGTCGATCTCTGCTTCGACGACGGCCCGGAATTCAACGTCATGATTGGCACGGCTAGATCGGCCGAAGGGCAAGAGGCGAGAATAATCACCAAGACGGGTGAAGACGGTTGTCCCCCTATGATCACTATCATCATCGATGAGCGGTGCTCTCTGCAAACACAGCTGGCTGATGGCTTGGCTCAGTCCCTTTCATCCGCTCACAAGGCCGAGGTCTCTATCATCACGCTGGCAAAGCTGACTGAGGCGGACGTGGACCGGAAGACGTGCATGTTTCTTCCGGAGCTTCACAAGTCCGTCCTCGCCGGTCCGGATGAGAAAGCATTTGACGTTGTCAAGAACATGTGCGCGTCTGCAAGTTCAATCCTATGGGTCGTTCAAGGAGGGGGGATGACGGCGACAAACCCAACGGCCGACATGGTCCTTGGCTTTGCTCGGACGATGCGCATGGAGAACGCGGCCCGGTTCGTCACGCTCAGTGTGTCCAGTCTGTCGGCTCCCGAGGAGGTATCTCGCGCGAGAGACACGATTCTGTCTCTTTTCAAGTGCACGTTGCTCGTCCAGGAAGCCCCAGAGGTTGCGGACAATACCTTTTGCGAGCACCAAGGTCAAATGCTGATACCGCGTCTGGTCATCGGTTCTGGCCTGTGCAGTGGCAAACACCATTCAGCTGCCAGCAGCGACAACAACGAGCCGCAACCCATCGTCTTCGGAGCCGCTCCGGAGAGGGCTCTGATGTTGGAGGTCGCCACGCCCGGGCGCCTGGCCACTATGCGGTTTGTCGATGATGATGTCTACGACCAGCCTCTGAATGAGGGACAAGTCGAGTTCCGCATTATGGCCGCCGGCCAGAACTTCCGGCACGTCCTCCACGCGCTCGGGCAGCTTACCAACGGCGCCAACGGTGCAGAGGCCGCCGGGGTCGTCACTCGCACCGGGCCAAACACGCCGTTCCGGGTAGGTGACCGTGTGTTCGGCTGCCACCAGAGACTGTTTGGCACCTTTGCCCGCGGCCCTCATCACTGCTTGGGGCATATTCCCGCCTCTCTGTCGTTCCGAGAGGCCGCAGCCATCCCGATCGTCTTCATGACGGCCTACATGGCTCTCTACGACTATGCTCGTCTCCGACGGGGGGAGACGGTGCTTATCCACTCCGCCGCAGGCGGCCTCGGTCAAGCCTGCATTCAGCTTTCCCAGCGCGTGGGTGCCGAGGTCTTCGCAACGGTTGGATCTCTCGATAAGTGCGACCTACTCATGGAGACCTATGGGATCCCGCGAGATCACATCTTTTCGAGCCGCGACTTGACTTTCGCCAGGGGCGTCATGCGCATGACAGGCGGTCGTGGCGTCGACGTGGCTGTCAACTCTCTATCCGGCGCAGCGTTGCGGGCGACCTGGGACTGCGTTGCTCCGTTCGGCCGCTTCGCCGAGTACGGCAAGAAGGACGTGCTTGCGGCTGCAACCCTCCCAATGCACCAGTTCTTGAGAAACGTCAGCTTCCGTCTGATTGATCTTGAGATGCTCGTCATGGAGAAGGAGGAAATGGCTGGAGAATTATGGAGACGCGTGGTGGAACTGGTGGCCAGCGGCTCCGTGAAGACCATTCAACCTCTTCACGTCTTCCCGTACTCCCAGATCCAAGAGTCATACAAGTTCATACAGTCAGGAAAGCATTTTAGGAAGATCATTCTAGAGGCTCGGTCTAATAAAGTGGTCATGGTAAGCCATACATACCCTATTCATAATTTCACCCCTCCCCCCCTCTAGTTAAGAGAGACAGCCAGCTAAGCTCGACAACAGGCTTTACCCTCTACAAAGGCGTCTTGGAGCTTCAGCTCAGATAATACGTACGTTATATCTAGAGGGTTGGGCGGGATTGGCCGCGGCATCGCTCGCTGGATAGTAAAGCGAGGCGCTCGACATCTCCTTCTTCTCTCCCGGACAGGTCCAACGAGAAGATCTGGACAAGCGCTAGTAGCCGAGCTGCGATCGAAGGGCGTAACTGTATCCTACCCACCTGCCAATATAACAGATCGGACAGCTCTCGAGCGTGTGCTTGCCGACGTGTCAGTGAGCATGCCCCCAATCAACGGGTGCATACAGGCTGCCATAGTACTCAAGGTAAGCGAAGCTCTATGCTATAACAAACACTTTATCACTATCTACTATGGCAAGCTTTCTGACCTCGAGTAGCCTCAACTGTTTGCCAACATGTCAATTGATGATTACAAAGCCTGCGTCCACCCAAAGTTGCTTGGCTCTTTGAACCTACAAAGGATGCTCCCAACTAATATAGACTTTTTCATCCTACTTTCCTCGTTTACGGGTCTTATTAGAGAGCCCGGCAAAGCCAACTACACTATTAGCAACACTTATCAGGACTCTCTTACACACCACCTAGTCTCCAAAGGTCAGAAGGCCATTACAATCAATCTAGGCATAATAGGGTCCATCGGCTACGTAGCCGAGGATCTCCACCAAGCAACACAGCTAGAACACATCGGACTAGTCATAATACGGCCTAAAGAGCTCTATACTACCCTAGAGGAGGTCTGCAATCCTAGTCTGCTACTTCCGTCATCTATCGAAGCGTAAGCTGTATTTAGCGTCCTAAAAATACAGGATTCTTAGTCACTTAATAGAAGGACGCCTCTTTAAAAACAAGACCCTCTCTTTCTCCACCTACGGCCTTCTAATCACAACTCTATTTAATTGGACAAGGATTTAGAGCACAACACAGCCACAAGCTTTCGACGTCTACTAAGCTCTACTAAGTCCGTTCTATCTACAATTAGTATCGTTATTAAAGCCCTAACCCAAAACATTTAGGAGATTCTTAAGGTAGACGTACAAGCCGATCTTTTTGCTCCTTTATACATATATAGGGTAGATTCTCTTATTACAATAAAGCTCTATTTATAGATCCTTAATAAACTAGGCGCTAAAATAACGATTTTTAAATTGATAGGTAGTAGTGGATTAAACGTACTAGTACCTATTATTATAAAGCAAAGCGTTCTAGTAACGGCTATAGAAACGTAACGCCTTTACCCGTTTAATAGTCTTTAAATTCTATTTTTCTAATTATACAGTATTAAATTAATAAAGATATATATATAAATTAAGAGTTTTAGTATACTAACTTAACTAAAAAAAAAGCTAAAAATTAATATATATTTTAATTTCTATATTTTAAAGGTGATAAAAAGGACTGCCTATACTTTTTTCTATATAAATAGAGTTTTAACTGGAACGTAATGGTTCCTATCCTACTTAAGTAGATACGCTAAGCTGTTATTATAGTATAGTTAAAGTAATTTCCTACTTAAGGGCAGTCTAGGATCCTAAAGGCTATATATATAAATAGTTAGTATAGTTAATAGCTAGTCTACCTTACTATCTAGGAAACTAAACCCCTTAGAAAAGAGACCTAGGATTGAATTAGTACTCTGCGTTCCCTTGCCTTTACCAGCCTTACTAAGTACTACTAGAGGTATAATCCCGTATAGTAGGACAGTGAACTTCTAACTCTAGTAGTAGGCGTTTAACCCTAGTGTATTAATTTAGTCTTTTTCTTTTTGCGGGCTTGCCGTTGCTGTTTAAAAAGCAAACTCATACCCACCTTTACGCCCTAGCTAAATCCTAAAAGACCTACCTACGGCCCAGTAGCGCTATTACGGTTGTTGTTCTTTATAGTAGTTTCTAAACTCTTCTTAATAGCCGCGATAACGGCCTTCTTATTTACGTTAATATTCTGTGCCCCCGCCTATAGTAGCTATGTTCTAAAAGGCCCGTAAGCTTTATATAGTAGGAGGACGTTAGGACTAGTGTTACTTATATATAATATATTAGTAAAAATGAGTTTAAAATAGGGACTTAGATATTTAATAAGAGCTTAAGACTAGGACTAGAATATATAGGTATTTATTTTTTTACTATAAAGGTGGAGCGTTTATAAAAAATATAGGTTTAAGAAAACGTTTATTATATTAAGTTAAGAGGAAATTTAGTTTAATAGTGTTTTTAAATATAAGTCTTTAAGTCTTAAGTAGTATAGAAATATATAGTTAATAGTAGAGGTAAAGGTGACTTTATAATTTTACTAAGGGTCCTAGTAACTAGTACTAAATAGTAGTCTCTAGACTAGTTTTAAAAGTCTTTATATTTATAGTTTAATATTTTTTAGGTTCTTTTAGGTTTAGAGGTAGATTTAACTTACAACTTAGGCGCCCTTATTAATTAAATTATATTATTATATTTTAAGTAGTAGAATATCGCCTAGTAAGAGTTTAATATATTAAAAAATAAATAAAACCAAAACTCTACTTTGTTAACCCCTAGTATGTATATTTACTTATTATATTACTTTTTAACTAACTTCAAGGGGAAATATTTATTATTAAGTTATGATTTTAAATTAGCTAATACGTTATGTTATTTTTATTTAAGTTCGGCTAGATATATTCCTTTTTAGTAAACTCTAACTAAATCTTTACTATACTTAGCTCTTCTAAAATCTAGTACGTACTGGCCTATAGTCTTTTCTAGCTCCGGCTTTCCTTCTTACTTTAGAATCCCCGGCACTTTTAGAACTTTTAGTACTATCTCGTCTTTAGACTAGATAAAGTACACAATACTATAGTAAAAAAAGCTTTTCTATTAACTTAGAGCTGGTAGGACTTAGTGCTTTTCTGAATTAAGTACTCTATTGCTGAATTTTGTTATTATATCTCTAAAGTTAACTATTATAGACCCCGGGATAGGCTCTATATAAGTCTATTGCCCCTCTAGTAAGAGGTGTAAGGCGCTCTAGAACTTAGTGCTGTTTAAGTACTTTAGCTTCTATATCTGTAAGCTACTAAGCTAGTTAAAGAGGATTATAATACTACCTAGGTCTGTACACGCGGTTATGGCAATCTGTCTCTCCGCATCCTTAGCCTCCTTAATTGGAGGGCTCTTTATAAGTCACAGCTGGGATCCCGACTAGTGGTTAATGCGGTAGTGGTCTTGAACGTCAGCCTTACTTAGCCTAAGTCTAGATCTAAGGAGTACTAGTAGGAAGACACTAAGCTTATATATTATAGTAATGAATGGTTTAAGGATTAATTGCTTTTTATGGATTATTAGCGGGTTCTAATCTAGGCTGTGGGCGCCGTGGATAATAAAGTCCTTTAAGATGCTTATAAACTTAACTATATCTAGCGTGCCCCGCGCGTTGGTCTTCTAGGCCCTAGCACATTTGTAGCTATATATACTGCTGTTATATACTTAATAGTATTTTATCTTCTTTTTTATTAGTAGTTAAAACGTCTCTTCTACTATATTAACTATGTATAGAGTATCCTTTTTAAGTTTTTTGCTTAGAGGATAGTTTTAGAGATTAAGATAAAAGAACTTATGCTTTTAGTAAGTAAGAAATAGTCTTTTGTACTTTACACTGTCTTTTTATAAAAGCTTTCCTAGGGATAATTTTTTATAGGTACTATAGGAAGGTTTAGAGGGAAAGGTGGATAGTTTTTTAAGTTGAATTTAGTGGCTTCTGTTATTATATAGGGGATTAAATAGCTATAGTTGTATTATAGGTAAATGAATTCTGTTATAACTAGCGGGAGTTATTTAATTATACTATACTTTTTAAGAACTTTAGGGAGATTTATAGATTTATTAGTTAATTATTCTCCTAGAGCTCTAAGACTACTAACGTCTCATAGCTAAAGTGGGTAAACTAAGTATCTACGTCTATTATACGTTTCTAGTATAGTAAATTTAAACAACTTAAAAGTTTAGTCTATCCTATATAACTATATTTAGGTAATTCTTAATACTAATATATAATCCTAGGTAGTACTAGGAATAAAAAAGGTTTCTAGGGAATAATATCCGCGCTAGTAGTAGAAGTTTATAAATATCTAAGTTAAATACAAAGTTACTAGATATAAGCTAAATTTATAATACCTTCCTGGGCTACGCTGTCTCTCTTAGTCCTTAATAAAGTAGTAAGAGCCTTAGTGTTTATCTTTATTAACTAGCCCTCCTCTACTATTAACTTTATTAGAATATTATAAATTTTATTAGTAATACTTTCTACTGTTTTAAGAATATCTGGGCCGCCTCTCTTTAGTTTATTTTTAGTATACTTACTCTATATCTATAGACTATTAGTACAACTATAAAAAGGTAAATAAGCTTAAGCTAGCCTTTAGTTTTAAAGATAGCTTACTTATATTAGCTCTAAGGCTACTAGTTTTTCTTTTATTACTATAATTATAGTAATAATTGCGTTATTCTTAGGAGTTGGCGGCTATTTAATAAGTAGGATACCCTATACTAAGCTCTTAACTATAGAGTTAAATCTCCTATATACTAATAACTACTTAATAAATAAGTATTAAAATAAGGCTTACTAGTTAACCTATTTATTATAAATGTACTTAGTACTACTATTCTTAATTTTATTTATATAAGCGTTATTAAGTACTTTACTAGTAAGTATTCCTTTAAGGACTAAAAACAAGGAGTAGTATATTTTAATAAGTATTTATATTAATACTTTAAAGCTTCTACAATTTATAGGGAAAATAAAGGATTTATTAGATTATAGTAAAAGAATGTATATAATATATAAGGATTTAAAAGAAGGCAAGATAAAGAGAAGTTAAAAATAGAATATACCTAAAAGATATTAAAATTACTTCTTATTTACTCTTTATTAAAAGAAACTTTTCTACTTTTATATCGTTAACTACTAGTTTATCTTTTAGTTAACCTCTAGGGGCAATCTAAACTTTAATAGTATATATAGTTGTATAATAACTATAAACAGCTAGCGTCTCGCCTTCCAGCGCAACAGAGGATATATATACTATACTGTTTATTAACTAGATAAGGGTAACGGTCTTTCTAAGTATAGAAGAAATACTTTTGGGAGTTAGTACCGTTTTTAATAGGACCCTAAAAACAGATAGAGTATTTACTAGATTATAATAGGACTTTTCTAAATTTACACTTATAGTTATATATATTCTTCACTCTAGGGATTAAAATAACTATTCTATTAAACTCATTATACCTATTTTTATTAGTATAGACCTAGTGGTCTAAAGATCAGCCCTTAACTTCTTATATACTAGCCTAATTCTTAATAAGTATTATTAGTTTACTTTAGTAATAATCTCTTTTTACTCCCTTCCTTTACAAAGAGTCTCGTTAGATATATACTTATTAATAATATCTTCCTAGTTGCTAAAGCCTCCTACGCTTAATAGAGCAAGGAATAAGTAAAGGTAAGCTATACTACCTACCCAGTATATAAAGACCTAACAGCCAGTACTAACAATGCCCCTAGCTTATAGCAGAGTACTTAGCGATCCATTTTAATTTATTATTAGTACAGTAGGCCTAGGCTAGGGCTAGTCTTCTTTACATACATCCTCCAGCGTTTCAATCCAATATTTAAATATTTACACAATTCTATTAATAATTATACTTTTACTAATATTTTTATAAATACTTAGCTATTATTAGTGATACTAAGGAAAGATAAAATAGGATATATATAAGAAATACTTAGGGTCCTTAAATTATAGTATATAAAGTCGGTCGCACAGTAGATTAAGCTATTTACTAAAGTCTAGGTAATAAATACTTATCAATAAAAGGCCGTCCAAACCTATACATTGTACTACTACTAAACACGTACTAATAAGGCTATAAGTTACATATATAACAACCAAGTCTATATTTAAAGTAAGTATTATAGTAATAAATATATTCGCAGTAGTAATATAGCCCTATACGGGGAATATATACTAAATATAGTATTATTTATAACCCATTATAATTTCTATTAAAATAAATACTAAAACCGCTACTAAAAAACAAAAACTAAAAGAAAATAGGGATTAGGAATTAGTAAAAAGCTAAAATCTAATAAAGTAAAAGGTTTTAAGTAACTTATATTTATAATCCTAGACTATCTTATTAAAACTATAAATAAAAGTACTTTATAATAAATAGTAAAAAACTAAGTTTTACATAGTTAAGTAACTCGAATTTTACTATATATATATATAATAAACGGGAGTATAATTCGCGAGTTAGTAAGTAATTAACTAAATATAATATTAAAAGTTATAAGGTTTTGGATAAGATATAGAAAAGTAATATTAAACTTAAAAATACGTATTTACTAAGTTATATAAATTTCTAAAGACTCCCTATATTAATACTTTTAAATAAAAGTTAAAGCTAGGTAATAACTTCTATAGGTATATAGTAAGATAAACAGGGGGGGGGGCTCTACTTAATTAACCCCTTATGTATATATTTTACTTTAAAAAATAGGCTTATTTTCTTAGGTAATACTAACTATAGGTTATTTTATTTATTAGTTTTTAATATATATTATTTTAAAATAAGTTAATACTTTAGCTAACCCTTTTAGATTTTAATAATTCCGTCTAGTTACCTACTTAACCCTAAAAATATAATAAAAACCTACTGACTAAGACCTATTAGTAAGATTTTAAGTCCCCTAAGTATATTATTACTAACTAATAGTAGTAAAATAATAGATAAAAAGCTTAAAAAGGTTCTTTATATATTAGTATTTTATAAGATTCTATAACAATATATAAGTCACAGCAACGTATTCAGTACCATAAATAATACTTAAAAACTATAGCCTTAGTACTTATTATTTTATTTATACTACTATCAGAAGGATACTATGCCACTATCCTATCCTTGGAGTTTACTTAGGGGGTAAAAATAGCTTGCAGCCCACCTAGACGAGATTAAAAACCATTAACCTTAACGAAATCGTCTTCTTTATTAAGGCTAAGTCTAAACTTTCTAGTCTAAAAAGTTAGGTTCAAGATAAATATTAGAAACAATTTTACTATACAAAAGACCTTTCTCTATAGTATTATTTTATTATTTTAAATAAACTATTTAATACTAATTCTATAACGTTTGCTATTTATTTCTTATTTTATTATATTATAAGAAATAGCCTATCTAGAGCGGCCTTCTATCTTACCTTTTTAAATACTCTTAATAAACTTATATATAAGAATTCTGTTTTAATAGACTCTAATAGTACTAGATAAGAGGTAGTATATATTCTAAAGTATACTCTTGTACTGTATCTAAAAGCAAGTATAGTACTTCCTCTTACTCTATTATTTATTATATACAAAGCCTTTAATACTTTTCTTTACTCACTAGTAGATACTCTAGAATAGTTAGGCCCTACTATTCAGCACTCAAGGCCACCTAGTAGTAAAGTTAAGATATTCTACTTAAGCTAGGAAATTATCACTAGACTAAAAGCTTATTATAGAAAGTACAAAGTAACTATTACAGCCCTTATTACTATTTTAGTAGTATAAAGCCTAGCCCTACTTTACCTAAACTATACTTAATTTATTAATATAGCGCCTTTCTCCCTTTAAAAGTTCTTAAAGTATTTAGTAGATAATATAAACTATTATATAGTAATTATAAAGTCTATATTCTTAGTAAATAGTGGCCTACCTTTAGGTTATATTTTATACTAACTAGGGGCTAGTTATAGTCAAGAAAGCACCACAACTAATAATAGGAATCTATAGGAAGCTACTAAAGCTTATAAAAGATTTATTTATAAGAAAAGCTCTTCTATATTAAACCTCTTAGTAGGCCTAATAAAATTAATTAACAACTATTATAGTCACTTTCTCACTATATTAAAAAGAAAAAGCATTATACCTTTACTATAACTAACCTTAGTATTATAAAAAGTAGCTAATAGGCATTAAAAGTTTCTTAGCTACTAAAAGCTATTCTTAAATAAGTAGTATTTTTAGTTGGTATATCTACTAATAGGGCCCCCTATTTAGTATATCTTACTTTAATACTAAAGAGTAGAATAGTTATTACTTTTAACTAGGAAAATAGGATTATAGACAAGACACATACTAGTAAACTTTTAAGTTCTATAAAAAAAAAGCTAAAATAGTTAGTAAAGATTAAACTTATAGTTTAATAGCAAATTATTAAATTAACTAGCCTTATATTACTTCTTAGTAAATTATTTTAGTAGAGTGCTAGGTGCTTTTTTAGCCTAGAATAGCTAAATAATATTTTATACTAGGCCCTTATAAATAAAAATATAACTAGATCTTTGTACTATTGTACTTATAGGCTTATATTATAAGTTTAAAGTACTTTTAAGTAATTAAGTAGTTTAGATTAGTTAATAAGTTGGGCTTAAGGAATTTAACTGTGTAATATAAAGAAGTTACTATTTATACTATAAAGTTAGTAGTATAAATAAAGTTTTAGTTTAATACCTATATGGAAGTGAAATAGTAGAGATGGGCTCTATAATACGTCTAATATACCCCTGCCCTTGTATTATATAGGCTCCCCCGTCTTTAACTACGCGATGGGTCGGGATGTTATTTGGCGATAGTATATAGAACTGAACCTCTGACTCTGATAGAATAGAAATATGCTCTTTACCTTCCTTTTTTTGCTGATTCTTAGTCTGTACATCACTGCCACATCTTATCCTCTAATAATAACTTAGCATTGTTTTTTATTAACTAAGTAGGCAATTATTAATAATAATTAAATTTAACTCTATAATTCGTACTACGTAAGAAGAAAATATGGCACTTTAAGGTGTTAATATTAAGATGTTCGCTGTGTTATTAAATAGTAAATAAACTAATAATATTAAGTAAACCTTGACTAAAAGGCCTAGCACTTAGTGAGGGCGGCTAAACCTACTAGAGGCTTAGTAAGTTCTTTCTATACTATTTAAATAAAACTAAAGGTCGCTAGAGTTATTAGCTAGACTATTAAGTAAAGCTTTATTTAGCTGGTTTACTCTTTTAATTTATATATATCTATACTATTATTAAGGCTATAATGCTTTTTTTTCTTTATTTTCTTTTTTAAAAACCTAAGTAGTATATAAATAATTAGTAATAGTAAGGGACTAAAAGAATTAAATATTTTATTTTTAGTATAAATCTTTATAAAAATATATTTCTTAAAAGTTAATAAAAGGATTTATTAGCTTAGTTACTAGTGGACCTTAAAGATTAACGATATTTAGCTTATAAATTCTTATTATAGTGTTATGGAGCTTGAGAAGAAATTTATTAATAAGTTTAAAAGACGCGTCTTTAGAGGGACTACTTAGCCTCTTCTTAGTGTACTCTATGCTACTTTTAAGTATAAGTTCCTTTTAGGAGGTCTATTCTAGCTTATAGTAACTATAGTACAAGTCTCTAGTGCTTACCTTCTTAAGTATATTATAGCCTTTACTATAGAGGCTTTTAATAATAAGTATAACAAAAAAGAAGGGCTAGTAGTCTCCTGCGGAGTAGGACTAGTTGTCTTTATTATAGTACTATAGATTGTTATAATACTCTATATCAACTACTTTTTTTACCTAGACTTAATAGTTAGTAGTAAGGCACGCGCGGTTTTAATATTTTGTATCTTTTCTAAGTTACTAATACTTTTTAGTCGCGCCCGTGCTAGTGGTCCTACGGCCTCCTAGAAGAGTATAAAAAAGAAGAAAAAATACTAAAACGTTACTAGGTTAAAAGAGAAAGCCTTAATAGAAGCTACTTTTGTAGAAGAGTAGGAAGAAGGGTGGATTAATAGTTGTATTATTAACTTATATTCTATAGATATATTTTGTATTTACTAGGCCTTTAGCTTTTTCTATTTAAGCTGGTCGGCTCTATTGTTAGTAATTATTATTATTCTTCTTTTCTTAATGAATATTAAATACTCTACCCTTCTAGACTTAGGGGTTTTGTTTTTATTAATTATACTCTTTAAAAAGGCCACTAGTAGCCTCTTTATAAAGTAATAAAATATTAATATATTAATAAAAAAGAAAGTTAGTTTTATATTAGAAGTACTATAGTTTATATAGTTTATTAAGCTCTTTAATTAGGAAAGTAGTTTTTTAAACTGTTTAGAAGATATAAGAAAGATAAAGGTTAAGTTAATTTAGATTCTCCTTATTATCTAAAATACTATTTAGTTATTTGGGATTATAATACTAGTACTTAGGTTAATGGTTTTGTTTATCATGTATACTTTAACTGGCTATAGCTATTTTAATTCTGCAATAATATTTTTCTCTTTAGTACTTTTTAATTAAATATACTTTTTACTTATTATATTTTCTATAACTTTAGGTTACATTATTAATACCGTTACTTTAGTATAGTAGGTTTGGGAGTTTTTACTTATTAAAGAAGACTTTTATAAGGTAGAGGAGGACTATAGTAGTAAAAACGCTATTGTTATTAATAGTACTATATTTATTTAAAAGTAAATAAAACCTTAGTAACTAAAAGGGGATTTAGTTTTAGAACCTAAAATTAAAAATTATAACAACTTAAATATACTATTTTAGATCTAAGACTTTACCTTTACTATTAGTAAGTTAAACTTAGTTAGTGTAATTAGTAATATAGACTTAGGTAAAAGTTTTTTATTAGTTATACTAGTTAGTAAGATATAGAAAATAGTAGAATTAGTAAGGTTAGGAGCTAGAAGGGTATTTTGCTCCTAGTATATGTGGCTCTAAAACTCCTTAGTTAAAAATAATATTATATTTAAAAAGGAATTTAAACTAGAGCTATATAATAGAGTTATAAAAGTATATACCCTTTATGTAGATTTTAATATACTACTTTATAGAGACACTATAGAGATTAGAGAGTATGGTATTATAGTCTTTAGTAGGCAGAAGTAGCGTATTAATATCACCTATACTATCTATTTTAATACTAAAGTTTTTATTTTAAATAACTCCCTTTCTATAGTAGATACTTATATTAGCTGGTATATTATAAACTAGGTAATTTATAGTTTACTTATGAATAAGTACTATATTTTAACTATATATTTATATATATATTATATAAATCTAATAATATTATATAACTTAAAAATAACTATATCAAAGTCTATAGAACTTATAAGGAACTTATAAATTATAACTAAGAGTTTATTAAGTTAATAAAGTTTAGCTTTTATGCTAAAGAAAAGGTAATAAATACTAACGCTAGTTAGCCTTTTACTTATAATTTAGATACTAATTTAAAGAATACAAACTACTTCACTAACTAGACTATTTTAATATAAGTTAAGGAGTAAGTAGTTAATATAATCTTTTAGGACGTTTATTAAGGGTACTTTAAAGTATCTAGTTTCTGTTTTATTACTATTCTAGTTATTGTTTTACTTGTTATATTATAAGTAGTATATATATATATACTAGACTCTAGCTTTTATAGTAGACTACTAGTTAGTTTCTATTAACTACTAAAGGATAGGTAAGTAAACTCCTTAGTATATACTTACTTTATTATTTAGTCTTTTAATACTATTTCTAGATTAGTATATATACTAGCCTAGGGGTCGCCTAGACTATTACCCTTTTTACTTTTTATATATCCGTTTCTTTATTTAGTACTTAAGTTAGTAGGTTGTTGTTTAGAAAGGCTATAGTACAGGTCTTAGGAGTACTAATGTCTTTTTTTAACACAACCCCTCTAGGCTGTATTACTAATTAGTTCACTAAAAATATAGACGTTATAAATAATAAATTAACTAAGTTGCTTTATATATATCTAATAATAATTAGGAATATATTAGCGACCTTTGCTTTAATTATAGAATACTTTTACTTTTTTATTGTCGCCTTAGTACCGCTTCTTATACTCTATTTTATTATTATTATGTATTACTATACGTTAGCACAAAAGATCAAAAGACACAAGGCCCTATAACACTCCTACGTTATTACTAAGTTTAGCAAGGCCATTTATAGCGTTATAACTATTTGGGCGTATAGTATATAGAGCTATTTTATTAGGTCAATCCAGTAATTAATTAATGAATTTAACAGCGTATATTTTCTCTTTGTTATAAACTAGTGCTAGCTAGGCCTCTGCTTAGACGCGGTTAGTTTTATTATAATCTTTATTATTGGTATTTGTATTATTACTTTAAGGTTTAGTGTGTACCCTAGTATTAGTAGTCTTATACTCTTCTATATACTATTTATTATTAACTTCTATAGCTTTACTTTTAGGTAAATAGTAGAAGTTAAATGTGATATAAATAGTATAAAGAAGCTGTATTATTATAGTATAGGTATTAAGTAGGAATTCCTATTTTATTTTAGATAGTTACTTCTGGAATAGCCTTAGTATAGAGAAATTAGTTTTTAAAATATTTACCTTTAGTACTATTTAAGGCTACCCCTAGTTTTTAAAGGTATTAATATTTAAATCAAAGTAAGTAAGTAGATTAGTATTATTAAGTACACTAGATTTAAAAAGTCTACTATGCTTTAAGTATTATTTTATATAGTTAAAGTTTAACTAGATTTATTATTATTAATAGTATTAATATTAGTAAAATTAAACTTATTAATTTAAAATTCAAAATTATAATTATTTTATAAAACCCTATTCTATTTTAAAGTATAGTAAGGTTTAACTTTAATTCTTTAAGTAAGTATAAAGACTAATATTTATTATTAGTAATAAAAAGGGTAGGCCTTTTTAAAGTATATTTTATAAGAAAAATTACCCTTAAAAGTATAGTTAAAAAAAAGAACTTAACTTTTCCCTTAGTTAATAGCAGCTTCTAGTACTAGTCTATATTTATTATAACCCGTTAAGTAATAGACCTTTAACGGTAACTCTATAGGGGGCTTAGCGGTTAAATAGGTAACGTTAGCCTATATTAGTAAAATACCCTATAGAGTAGAAGAACTAGAATATAAGTTACGTAATAATAAGTAGAATTAATGCCTAATAAGTAGTTCTAGAATAGGACTAATAATACTAAGGGCGGTTTAAAGTTATAAACTAATATACTTAATATTAGTTCTAGAGATAAAGGGATATATTTATAAAAAATAGAACTTATATATAAATAGAACTTAAGTACCCTTAAGTCCTTTTTTTTATAGTTTTTTAGCTATTAACTTTATATTAATCTTTAGATACTTTTAGCTACTATAACCCTTTTATTAAACACCTAAACTAATTACTTAAGTGCCTTAAACCCCTAGGATCTCCTTAGTAACTAGTAGTACTATTATTAGTATTAAACCTTAGCTTCTATTAACACAAACCTTACTATTAAAAAACTAGCTATAATATTTTAATTACTCCTATTTAGTAAGTTAACCTTTAATACTAATAAATAGTATCCTATAATATCTTTTTTTAAAAATACTAAGTACACCCCTACCTTATTTAACTCCTCTAAATAAAGTACTAAAAACCTAGCCTAGGAGTTATAAAATATAAAAGACTACTCTATACTTAATATTAAGTATAATAAAAATAAAAAAGCTATTATTACTAAGAAGGTATTTAACGCCCTTCTATAATAACTTAAGAAAATAGAGTAATATAATAAATAACTTATTAACTTAGTTAATAATAACTCTAAAAACCTAACTAAACTTTAAGAAGCTACTAAGTCTATTTAAAAAAAGTTTACTTAGATTTAAGGAATTATTAATAAGTTTAATATTAACTTAAAAAGTACAAAGAATACTAATAAATAGCTTTAGGATTAGTTTAAAATACTCTATACTACCACTAATGGTATTAAAATACTTATTTATAATAAACGTAAAAAACTAAAGCTTAACTTATCTATTACCTATAATAGAACTCTTAGAATACTTAAAGGATTCTTAATCTAAGTTAAAAACTACTAAAGCTTCTATTATAATAGCTTTAAAAGTAATACTAAGTATATTATTTATACTACTATATTCCTTTATAAATACACTCTTTAATAAATTAAGTTATTCTAGGAATAGTTTTTTAAAGCTAAAACCTTAAACCACTATACTAGTAAAGGTAAGGATATTTTTACTACTTTTAAGGGATTTAAGTAAGCCCTTTAGACTCTATTTTAGGACCCTAACTAGAAATAATAAGCTAAGTGTAACCTTATTTTACTTAAATAAATTAAGTCTATTACTTACTATACTACTAAATTCTAATGTATTAGTATATAACTAGATTTTACTAAAGAATCTAGAATCTTTATATTTTACTAAAGACTAAAGGATAAAGTTAAGAATAAACTTATTAAAATTAACTACCCTAAAGACTTCCTTTAGTATACTAAACTTATAATTAAAATTAATAACTATCTTTAGGAAAGACACTATAAAAAAGGAAAACAATAACTAAGTATTAACTCTAGTAAAAAGTACTAATAGTAGCCCTAATAGTTCTAGTATTATAACTAAAAACAATAGCTATAATAAAATAACTAGTTAGAAAAAAATAACTACTAATACAGTACTATGTATAAATAATATTTAGGTTTTATAGACCTTAGTATAGTTAAATAATAAAAACCTAATAAGGAACGTACTTTTAAGTACTATAACTATAATAAGCTAGGACATATAGCTAAGGACTATTACTAGTTTAAAAAATAATAATAGTAACTAGTACTAAAAGGTAAGTAACTTAACACTACCTTTTAAAAAAATCACACTAAACTCTTATAGATAGTATACTATAGTAACAAATGCACTATTTATAGAAACAGTAAGGAAAACATAGAGTAGTACTCTAAAAATACTAGTTAATTAGGCTATAATACTACTAATATCCCTAAAAGAACCCTTACCGTTGCCTATAAAATACTATACAGAAAGATAGTTTAAAAGGCTAAGGAACAGTTTAATAATATAAACCCCTATTAAGTGCACTATAACTTAATAATACTTAGTAATAAAGAAATTAAGTATAAGAATAAATAGATTATTAATAAGTTAAATACTATAATTAAAGAATTATAATATACTACGGATATAGAACCTAATAAAGACTACACAAAACACGTTTAAATACTCCTTATATAAAGGAATAAATAAATAATAGTATAAGCTAGTCTGTTTATACTTAAATAACTCTATAAAGAAAACGCTAAAAGATTAAAAAGAATTATAGCCTACTCTATAGCCTAGGACACAAAATATAAATCTAATACACCCTATAACTTAAATAAACTTTGTAATATTACTTAATAATGTACTTAAAATAAAGTTACTTAAAGGATTCTACCTAATACCTAAGACTTAGATTTTAAAAAGGAACCCCTAATATAAAAAAAAGAATAAAAAACTCTACTATATATTCTATTAAATAATAACTAATAAAGAATTCTATTCTATAAAACTAACTCTATTAAAACTATAAAATAATAGTTACTAAAAAGCATAACTAGAGACTATAAGTAGCTTAAACTACTATATAAAAAACACACCTAGGTGTTTTAGGCCTAATACCTTAAGAATAACTACTAAAAACACTTTATAAAAAAGCTTAACTTATAATTCTTTTTTTTAAAAGAAAAGGACGCTCTATATAAAAATATTTACTTTAACTAAAAACTCTATATATAGATAATTAAAGAATACTAAGGACTAAAAGAAGTAGTATTTAGACTAAACTCTAACTTTTCTATATAATACCTATATAATAATAATATAAGTTAGTAGGAATACTATACTAACTAATACTAGGTCTACTATATCACTAAAGTAAAAATACTAAAAAGAAAGTAACTTTAAAAAAAAAAGAAACTAACTTTACTCTACTAGTTATTAATATTAAAGACATTCTTATAAAAGGAAAAGTAGTTAAGTACCTTAATAGAAATAGAACCTATATAGAATAAAGGCTTTAGTAATTAAAAAACTAAACTTACCTACTATAAAAGGATTATAATAAGTAATAATAATAAAATCTATTAACTTAACTATAAAGGTAAATAAAAATAAAGAATACCTTTACTTTAATTGAATAGTAAATAGAATATAAGTTAAAGTCCTTATTAATAGTAGCACCTAAAGTAACTTTATATTACTATAAGTAGTAAATAACTTATAAATACTATAGAATAAAAAAAAAGATTCCTACGCACTTCGTAATATAAAAGGAAAAGGAGTATAGTATAATAAAGGTATTATTAATAGTAAGACTACGCTCTTTACTTTAAACTACTATAACTAAAAGATATACTACCACCTTAATAGTAAAGATATAAAATACTAAAATATAATTCTAAAACTACTATAACTATATAAAAAAAACCCATAAATAGATTAAAAGAATCGCTACCTCTATTAGAATAATAAAAAGAGTTTAATTACTAAAGGATATAGTTAACTACTAGCTTTAAATAAACCTTACTATAATATACTAATAATATACACATTATAATTTATTACTTACTTAAAGGTTAAGAAAGTAGTTACTAGGCTATTATGTATAAAGGACCTTACTATAATATAAAAAGAACTAATTCCTAATAAAAATCAACTTCTATTTATCCTAAAAAAATATAAAGTATATAAAAAGCTATTTACTTTAATACTAGAAACAGGCCTACTAGAACATAGCGCCTTTAACTATAAAATCCCTATTAAAGAGGGATAAACACTATTATTTAACAAGGTTTACTAATTAAACCCTACAGAAATACAAGTACTTAATAAGTATATTAATAAATAGTTAACTAAGGGCTATATTAAAGAATTAATATTACTTATAAAATACTTAATTCTATTTATACTAAAAAAAATAGTAAACTATAACTATATATTCATTATTAATAACTTAATAATATTATAATTAAAAATAAATACCTATTACTACTTATCTCTAAGCTATAAGACCTACTCTACAAAGCTAACTAGTTTATAGCCCTTAACTTTAAAAAAGCCTA
The DNA here is from genome assembly GCA_030770045.1 of Colletotrichum brevisporum. Classification (NCBI taxonomy): domain Eukaryota; kingdom Fungi; phylum Ascomycota; class Sordariomycetes; order Glomerellales; family Glomerellaceae; genus Colletotrichum; species Colletotrichum brevisporum. The sequence continues at coordinate 6,314,386 of JAUGSI010000001.1, read as the reverse complement.
TAACCTAATTAAAATTAAAAAAAAAAGAGTAGAAGACTATATTTTATTTTTACTAAAAATATTTTAAGTACTTTATAATGCCCTTTAGACTTACTAATACCCCTATAATATTCTAAAACATAATTAACCACATTTTATAAAAAAAACTTAATATCTTTATAATTATATACCTTAACAATATCCTTATTTTTTTAAAAACCCTTAAGAAACATAAAGAACACGTATATTAGGTACTTTAAAAGCTATAAAGAGCTAAGCTACTTATTAAACTAGAAAAAAGTAAGTTCTATATATAAAAAGTAAACTACTTTGGATTTATAATCACACTAGGTATTATTAAGATATTAAATAAAAAGATCACTATAGTTAAGGACTAACTAACACCCTAGAATATTAAGGATATTTAATTATTCCTCGGATTTATTAACTTTTATTAATAATTCCTTAAAAGATACTTAAGAAATATTTCTATACTTATAGATCTTACTAAAAAAAACGCTAAATAAAAATAGATAAAAAAGAAGGATACTGTATTTTAGAAAATTAGAAACTAGGTTTTTAGTAAACCTATACTTATAATACTTAACCTAAACCTACTATTTAAAGTTAAAACTAATACTTTAGACTATACTATTAGTAGATAACTTAGTTAATATAATAAGGAAGGACACTTATATCTATATACTTTTTACTTTTAAAAAAACTTAATAAACTAGAACTTAACTACTAAATCTATAATAAAGAACTTATAACTATTATTAAAGTATTTAAAGAATAGAAACTATACCTCTTAAAAATAAACTATAAAGTTATAGTATATACGGATTATAAAAACCTCGTATATTTTATAATATCTAAAGACCTTAATAAACATTAAATTAAATAATTAGAATTTCTTTTAAAATTTAATTTTTAAATTATTTATAGAAAGGAATTAAAAAACAGAAGAGTAGACGCTTTTAGTAAATAATTAGACTTAGAATTAATAGTTCTAAATAAAACTTAAGTAATTTTTAAGAAGGATTTAAATAGAAACTTTATACTAACTATTTACCTCTTTATAATTACTAAATAAATTAGTACTAATACACCTAGATAGATAACTAATAAGATAATTAAAATACTTTATAGCACTAGAGTATATAGATATTAAAGAGTTACTAAAACCTAAAAATATATTTAATAGTATTATAGTAATAAAGTTATATAAAAATAAATAACTAAAGCTATTAAGGACTATAAAATTTATAATAAAAGTAAACTAGGACGCTATAAGCTATATAAAGAAATTTAACCTCTTTTAGTACTTAGTAAAGTATAGTAATTAATTTCCTTTAATTTTATTATTAAGCTACTATAATTAAAAAAACTACTTATTAGAAAATAGTTTAATAGTATTTTAGTTATAGTAAATTAATTTACTAAGTATACTTATTATATTCTATAAATTAAAATAAGTATAGTAGAAAAGCTTATATATATCTTTAATAAGTATATTCTTAGCTAGTATAGTTTACTTAAAGATATTATATTTAATAGAAAAACGTAGTTTACTTTAAAGTTTTAAAAATCTTTAATTTTATAGCTTAAATCTAAACCACAACTATCTACTACCTTCTACCTCTAGACTAATAAATAAATAAAAAGAATTAATTAAATTCTTAAAATATACTTAAGGTGTTATATTAACTACTAGTAGGATAATTAGGTTACTTTATTGTTAATAGCTTAATTTACCTATAATAGCGTAGTAAGAAAAAGTATATAATATTTACTTTTTTACTTAAACTATAGATTTAAACTAACTGCCTATAGAGAACTATAAGTAGAACCTATAATAGTTAAAGTAGTTACTTATATTAATTAAATTAAACAAATCTATAAGTAACTTTAAAATAACCTAAATTTATTAAATAATATATATATAAATATACTAATACTTTAAGAATAAAGGGACTATTTTTTTAAAAAGGGAAATAGTATGTACTTTATATAATAAAATACTAAAACTAAATAACTAAATAATAAGTTAAACTTTAAAAAACTTAAACCCTTTAAAATTACTAAGAAAATCTTAGAAGTTAACTTTAAACTTATACTACTAAACACTATAAAATATTACCTAGTCTTTTACATCTTACTTCTTAAACTAGTACTATAAGGTTCGCGTATAACGGACTATATTAAAGTTAACTTAGAATAAAACTATAAAGTCAAAAAAGTTATTAACTATATTACTACAGAAGGGTCCTAAGGGCAGGCTAGCGCGCTACTAAGAGGCTCTATTAACTATAATCTATACTTAAAAAAGGGAAGAAATCTAGTACTATAGGCTACTACTGTAGAGCCCTAAAGGCTTAGAGATTTTAGTAGGCACGTAACCTATAATAACTTAGTTAGTACTTAAAGCTATAGGGCCTTTAGCGCCTTTAAGCACTAAAGTTAAAGCAGCTAAGCCGGCACCGTAATATTACCCCCCCCTCTAAAGAAGGCGATACTGTTTATAGCGTTTCTAAGTATAAAAAGTACTACTTAAATCTACTACTTTCTATCCCCTAAACTTTATTCTTACTATAGAGTAGTAAGCAGCCCATAGCATTAAATTAATAGTAGAATTTAGTATTAATTAGTAGTTAAATTAGTACTATAGTACTTAAAACTACTAAGTTATAACTATAGGAACTTTTTTTAAAATAAACTAATTAAAAGCCCTATATAAATTCTATATAAAAAACCTAATTAGTTAAATTATCTAGCCCCGCTCCGGGCATTTAGTACTAATACTTTTAAGTAATTTTAGTAGTTATAACTATAGCGTCGTTATTTAATACAGTCAGCACCTCTTTATTAACTATAGCAGCCCACAGCTACACCTCTAAGTGCTATAAAGGCCTTATAGCACCTGGGTATAGGTTATAAAAGGCCCAGAGGGCCTTTAGAGTATTTTAAAAGTTTTTAGCATTATATTAAATTAGGTCCGTATTATAGCCCACTTAATTTACCCTATACTAAAGCTTATAGTACTATAACTAAGATACTAAGACCTTTTAAACCTTATATTCTAGCTTATTAGTATACTATATAGGTAGGGGCAGCTTTATAACCTATCCTAGTAGTAGGTTATTAGTAGCCTTTTAGAGTTTACTAAAGTAAAAGACTAGGTAGTATTAGTAGCTTTTAGGTAGGTTTAGTACTTAAGTACCACTAGGGCCTACCTTTATAATTTAGTATAGGCCGTTCTAGAGTATTATAAACTTAAAAGAATTATTCTAGTACTAGCCCTCTATAAAAACCTAGACATAGCCACTTATAGTAAAGTTATTTAAGTAGTACTAGTAGTTTATAGTACGTTTTTATTATACTTAAGCCTTTACTATCTTTTCTTTTATAACATCCTAGGCACTATAAATCTACTTTACTATTTATTAAACTTTTAAGTAGTTTAGCTTTTTATAAATAGTACTAAATACTATAGTTTATTATTTTTAGTTAAAACTAAAGCATAGTAGTTACCTAAACTTAATCTTATATAGTAAAAATTTAGTAGTTTTACTAAATAAAGTAGTATAAGTAAAGTCTATAGTAGAAAGTATTTTACTCTAATTATTTTAGTAGTAGTTAATAAAAGAATAAAGTTATTATATAATATACTAGTTTAGGATCTTAGTTTGTTTATTAGTTTAAGAGTAGTATACTATAAATAGCTATATTTTAATATTATAAATTTTATAGAGTTTTAATTAAAAGTTAAAAATAAACTAAGGACCTTAGTTAAAAGTAATTATCTTTAAGAAACTAAAAATTAGTAGTATCTTTTTATAAAATATTTATACTAAGTCCTTAACTATAACTTCCTTATAATATAGCGTCAAAACAGCGCGTTTATTTAAGTAGTTAACTACTACCTAAACTACTATAAATCCCTTTTTATTAAAAAGTAGTACTATAAAGTTTATAAAAATATACTACTAGGACTAGTTAAGTACTAGAAGGGGCTAAAGCTTACCTAGTACCTAGTCCTAGAGCTTATAAACTTAGTAATATATATAATAGTTAAGAATGTAGTATTTTATATTTATTATAAGCTAGGGCTAGTAGTACCTTTCTTTAATTATTTTTAGTATTTTATTTTAGTTAAAGTATACTAATAACTTTTACTTATAGACTTTTTATATTACCTAAGTACATAAAAACTCCTCTTTAAGTATAACTAACTTACTATTTATTATAAATAGACTTATATTTTTTTATATTGTCTAACATTCTTTATTAGTAGTAGTTATTTCTTATAAAAAGTAAAAGGATTTAGTTATAGGTTCTTAGTTTAAAGTAAGGATTTATTTAACTAGTAAATAGCCTTAAAGCTTATTAGTAAGTTCTATAGTACTAACTATAATAGTTTCTATTATTTTAGTATTTTTTAAAAGTTAGTAAAGCTTTATAGCGATTTTAAGTAAAAAGAGGTTTAATATTAAAAGAACTTAGGTATAGTTAGTGGCCTTAAGGGCCTTTTATATAGTAATATCTTTAGACTTTTATAAAAGAGTATTAACTAGTACATTTTTTTAACTAGAGTAGTACTAAATTATAAAGTTAAAGTCTACTAAGAGGCTTAACTAACAAACTTACTAAGAATTAAACTTATACTTAGTTATAAAATATAAAAGAACTTAGTAGTTTATAATAACTTTAAAATACTTATAAAGAACTACTTAGTCTACTCTTTATTCTTTTATAGCCTATATAATAATAAGTAACTCTTTATTATAAATAGGGTAGTTTATTTTAATAAGTACTATTATTTTTAAAAAAAAAGGCTATAGGGTACTAAGTATTATTATTAAGTTATAGTTATAATATAGTACTAGTATAAATAAAGTTAAAAGTATTTATTTTAAATTATATAAGTAATTTAGAGTACTAGTAGTAAAAAATAAGTACTAATATTAGTAGGTCCTTTAGCTAGTTAAATGCAGCCTTATAGTTATTATTAAAGTAAAAGGGGACTCCCTTAGCTATAAGGTATACTAGGGGACAAGTAACCCTACTATAGTCTTTAATAAACCACTAGTAGAAGTTATAAAACTCTAAAAAGGACTAAATACCTTTAATAAATATAGGGGTACACTAGTTCTTTACTATACTAACCTTTTTAAAGTTAAGCTAAATACTATTAGTAAAGATAATAAATTCTAAGTACTTAATAGTGGTAACACTAAACTTATACTTTTTAATATTAACTTATAAACTAGCATCCCTTAGGCGTGTTAGTACTTTAGTAACGTATTTCTAGTACTAAAGAGGGTCTTTTAAAAATACTAGAATGTTATTAAAATATACTATATAAAAGTTATTTAGGTATTTTATTAAAACGTTATTTATATACTACTAGTACGTTATAAAGCTATTATAAAGGCTAAACAGAAGGACCTTATACTTATAAGTACTGTATTAGGTTTTAAAAGTTATTAAGTCTTTATAGTTTAAATATATTTAAATTTTATAAAAGGCTTATTAAATATTAATTTTAGTAAAGATTTTTAAGTAGTTAATTTATATTAGTGTTTTGTTAATTAGTAGTAAGGGGTATTAGTCTTTTTTAGTAATTTTATTTAGTTTATAAAAATTAATATAAAAATAAAGGCCCCTATTAGCTTTATAAATAAATAGTATAGAAGAGGCCTATAAAGCGTTACTAGGAGTAATAAATCCCTTATATAGGTATTTTAAAAGATATTTACAAGTTACTTTTAGCTTAGGTAGTAACTACTTATAAAGGGGGTAGTAGATAAGCTTATTGCGACCTCCCTCTTTAAGTTTTATTTTATAATTGTACTAGTAGTATAGTAAAAGGGTATTACTAGTAGCTTTACTAAAAATATTAGTAAATTACTAGAGTTTAATAAGGAGCTTTTTTTTAATTAGGTGCTTTGTTTCTTTTATATTGTCTTAAAGGGGGTTGTTAGCCTTAGCTACGTTAATCTTTTTTAGTTTAATTAGTTAATTTAAGTTGTTAAGAGTAATTAATTCTAGTTTAACGTCTAGGTGTTTTAGGTTTATTTTAAACTTAATAGTACTAATAAACGCTAATTCTATATTCTACTATAGCTTCTAAGTCTTTTTTAGTATAGACTAGTACTTTTTAGAACTTTAGACTAGCTTTAGTAGAGCTTTAGTACTATAAAGTACGCGTTCTATTTTATACAGGCCTTTAGTATTATTAATTTTTTAAATACTAAAGGGTATAGTTAGTGTTAGGTACTTTAGGATTCACTAAGGCACTTAAAGCTTATACTAGTTCTATTAGAACTTATAGTTATAGGATATTATATTAACCTTAAAAGTAGTTTACTTTTTATTAATATTTATTTAGTATTTTAGGTTAATTTTATTAAACTTATAATACTTTACTAAGTTATAAATAATAATAAAAAGTAAATCTCTAACTAGTAGTAAGTTTTTAAGCTACTATAGGCGCCTATAGTATATATTTAGTAAAATATTATAGTATTTAAACTAGGTTCTTTTTAGTATTAAGTTATAGTACCTAGTATTTAATTATAAAAGGGGTGTTTATAGTAGAACTTAGTAGTTAATTTATATATTAGTAGTTTATACTGTATTAACGTCGTTTAATTATTTACTATTAAATCCTATAGTTAAAATAAAGTACTATAACTTATATAAAGGGGTGTAGTAAAAATCCCGTAGGGGGCCAGTTAGGGAAGTATTTATAAAAGTATATTTATTTACTTTAATATTAAAAAGGGTGTGTATATATAATTTATATTTATTTAAAGCTAGTACTAGCTCTATTTTTAAGGACTATTTTTTAATAATTCTTTTTAAATTAATAAATATTAGAGTTAAATATTAATCCTTATATAATTTTTCCCCTAGTTAAAAGACTCTTTTTATTAAGGACTTTAGTTTTCTACTATATTAGCGTTTCTAGTAGGGGTCTATAGTTCTATAATAATTAAAGTAGCTTTTTTTTAACTACTTTAAAGTATAAATACTTATAAGTACTATAACTAGACTTACTATAAGTAAAGTAAGCACTAGTATCTTTTAAGTACTAGTATAAAACTAAGGGGAACTTAGTATAGCTTTAAGTATTATAAAGAGTTATAGAGTTACTATAAAATAGTATAGTAAAGGCTAATATACTAAAACGGCCTAGAGTCGCCCTTTAAAACTACTTTTTTATAGCTTTACTAGTACTATAGGGGTCTATAACGTTAGTAATAGTAATAACTATTTTAGTGTATTTTTAAAAGTTAAAAGAAGTATTTAAATAGACTATAGTAGCTTAGGTCTAAAGAATAAAAAGTAACTTATAGTAAAACTTATAGTACTACTAGTAGTTAGGGAGGTTAGTTTTATAAGTAAGTTTAGTAAACTTAGTATACTACGTTTGAATATTAATAAAAGTAATTTTTATAGCTTTAATCTTTTACTTAGTATCTTTAACCTATATATAGCTAATAAAGAAAAAATAGTACTCCTAGAGTATAGCCTTTAAAGTCTTTATAACCTTATCTTCTACTAAAAGTAATATTAGCTTAAAAGTATTACCTTTAAAGTAACTAATAATATAGTTAAGCTTCTAAGTATTAATAATATTATTTCCCTAGAACTAAAGGTAGTTAGTAATATAATAGTACTAAATACTAAATAAAAGGTTCTTTTTATCTTTACTATCCTCTATACTAATATAAATAAAGATCTTAAACTCTTTAAAGCCGCATTTTATTCCTATAGTAGTAAAAGAGGTAATAAAGAGTTAGTGGCCTATTTCTAAGTACTTAATATAATTAATAACAGTAATAAGGGTATTATTAATATTTAGCTCTAGGGGATCGCCTTACTAAGAGGCTATACTAAGTAAAGTATTTTTTAACTAGGTAAGGCGCTACTAAAGGGCTTTATTAGTAGTAAAAAAGAGTTCTTAACTATAAACTATTTTAGTTTTTTTAGTCTAAAGGACTTAAATATCCTTTTAAAGCTTTTAGTTATTAGTCTTTAGCTAAAGGGTATAGTTATAAACTTTATAAAAGTTCTTATATATAGCAATATACTAGGTATAAAGTAACTAAGCTTTTTAGTCTTAAGTACTATAAACTTTAACTTATATATTAATCTATTTAAAAAGCTTTTTTAGGTTTTCCTAATAAAGGCTTTTAAAGGCTTTTTAGTTTTATAGAACTTAGTAGTTATTACTAAAAAAAGGGTTATTTATAAAGTAGATATTATATTTATATAAACTATTAAAGTATATATAAATTTCAGTATAGTACTACTTTATAGTAGTATTTAGAGTAAGAGTATTAAAGGGCTACTTTATAAAAAAACGTTTAGTTTTAAAAAAACTAATTAGGATAGGCTTAGTACCCTTAGGGGGTACGTACGTAGTATAGTAGTCGCCCTAATACTTTAAGAGTTTAGCTATATTATTTATATTAATAACTACTCTATCTTTAGGGCCGCAACTATAGAAGCAACTAAAGTTATAAGTTATTTTTAGTATAGTAGTTTAAACGTAGTAGAAATAAAGGGGGTGTATTAATTATAATTAGAGTACTAAAAGGTATGTATTAGTTATTACTTAGTATTACTTTTAGCATAAGGATTATTAATTAATAAGGAATTAATTTAGTAATATTATACTACCTATTACTAGGGAAAAAGAATTAAGGGAAGTATAAATAATACTATAGAAGGGTCTTAAGGACAGACTAGTGCACTACTAAAAGACTTTATTAACTATAATCTATACTTAAAAAAAAAAAGAAATCTAGTACTATAGGCTACTACTATAAAGCCCTAAAGGCTTAGAGATTTTAGTAGGTATATAACCTATAATAACTTAGTTAGTACTTAAGGCTATAGGGCCTTTAGCGCCTTTAAGTACTAGAGTTAGAGCAGCCAGGCCAGCACTATAATAATATTAACTAACAAAATAGTATAAAACTTTAATATTTTATTAAGTAAAAAAACTATAAATATAAAAACAATACTTAAAAACCTATATTAAACCTTATAAATATATAAAGTAAATTATAAAAATACTAGACCTAGTAGTAAAAAAAATAATGTACTTTAGTTATAAAGATACTAGTAAACAAACTACGTATTATATAACTATAACCTAAAGTTTAACTAGTTAAACTACTAAAAACAAATTAAATATTTCTTTACTTAAAAATACTTAGCTTTAAGTAAATAGAATATACCTATTTACTTTATTAACTAAAGGACTAAAATTAGTAAACTTATCCCTAAAACTAAAAAAAGCCTATAGTAGCTTATTTTCTAAACCTACTACTTAAAAATTACTTACTATAAACCTCTTATAAATATCTAAAGCTAATAATACATCCCCTTTAAGTAAAAGCCTATCCTCCTAATCTACCTCCTATATACCCCACTTAAAGGCCTTAGTTTACCTCTTATAAACTTTCTTTTAAATTATATAAATATAACTTAAATAACTTACTACTTCTACTATCTAGAATTATAAATATATAAATTCACAATAAAGTACTAAGAGCTCTTTACCTACCTTTTCCTCCTTTTTATCCTACTCCTTCTATTAAGAATTTAACTTTTAAAGTATAAAAAAATATTAGTACTACTATAAGAAACTAAAGAATCACAACTACTTATAAGTAGATACTACTAAAACACTATCACAAGGCTTTTTTACTATAATATAAGTACAATAATAAGTTAATTTTTTACTAAAATAATAAAGAACCTTTATATAGAAATAATAAGTATAAGGTATATTACTATTAATTAACTAAAACTTAATATACTTAATAAGTGTAGTTCTCTTATAATCTTTTATTATAGTTAAATATAATTTTAACTTTTAAATATAACTTAATATAGTATTAGTATTATAGAAAACAAAGAAGCATAATTATAGATCCCTAACCTAGGACCAATAATTTATTTATAATAAAGTCTTAAGAATAAGACCTTTTTAAAAAAAAAGCTAATATTATAACTTATTAATTAATAAACCTTTAATAGTAACTCCATAGGGGGCTTAGTAGTTAAATAGGTAATATTAGTTTATATTAGTAAAATACTCTATAAAGTAGAAGAACTAAAATATAAGTTATATAATAATAAGTAGAACTAACGCCTAATAAGCAGTTCTAGGATAAAACTAATAATACTAAGGGCGATTTAAGGTTATAAACTAATATATTTAATATTAGTTTTAGAGATAAAGGGATATATTTATAGGGAATAGGACTTATATATAAATAGAACTTAAGTACCCTTAAGTCCTCCCTTTTATAGTTCTTTAGTTATTAACTTTATATTAATCTTTAGATACTTTTAGCTACTATAACCCTCTTATTAAATACTTAAACTAATTACCTAAGTACCTTAAACCCCTAGGATCTCCTTAGTAACTAGTAGTACTATTATTAGTATTAAACCTCAGCTTTTATTAATATAAACCTTACTATTAAAAGGCTAGCCGTAATAGTACTTTATTAAAAAACTCTAGTATTATTATCTATAATAAAGTAATAAACTTAATTAATTTAGCCACTAATAAAAAGGTTTAGTAAACACTAAACTACTTAAAAAAAGACCTTTTTATATATTACGCACTACTTAAGTACTATTATTAAATATAATAGGATCTATATAATAAATTAAAGCTAAGTTATTAAGCTAGACTTGCCTCTAATACTATATAACTAGGGCGGGCTATTTAAAAGAATATATAATAGAGTAGGGATTAAAAGAAAGGACATTTTATAGACTAAACAGTTTTAGGGCTGCGATTAAGCCGCAGTCTACTACGCTTTAAGCTTTACTATAAACAGATTACTAAAGTAGCTAGACAGAAGAAATTTAAGACTAGACATAACTAAAGAGACAGATACTTAGGAGATATTATAAAGTCTACTAATAAAACACTAAATTAACTCTACCAAGGCAGAGACTTCAAAAGCTCGCCTCTCTCAGCTAAACATCCCACAACAAACGTTTCAGATGGTTTCCTAGGATTATTGATCTCTTTGACGCCATTTTCTAGCTACTTGATAGTACCGGTGCCATGTTGACCTCGCGCCAAACAGAAAAAGGCCTCTTCCTCCCCCAACTGACCTAAAGCATTGATGTCTTAGGTGGATGTCTAGGCAGGGAAGGATAAATAGACATACACTTGTCCCCAGCTGAGGTGCGGGCCAAAAACTGCTCTTTGATATCATGTGCCCTTGATTTCTTCCCATCTTCACTCTCAGGTGGGCACAAACTCAGTAGTGTCTTAGGAGAAGATGACGGGCAATGTGAAGAGATGATGGACATTGTCAAAATATGAGACATTGTGAAGAGATGATGGATATTGTTCAATGGTGATGCGTAGTAAGAAAGCAGAGGGATGAGTATAAAAAACACGGTAGACATCGTCAGATGTCGAAGCAGAGGTAGAAAACAGGGGAAAGACTTGCGAAGACCTCTCTTCTGATGTGTCAGAGGAGCGAAGTTTGCAGCCATCCACTGATACATGATCAACGCTGGCTGCAGCTTAAGGCTCTCACGCGTCACGTCATCCACGAGCTCCTTCCATCCACCACCCAGAGTCTGTTCCTGTATGCGATCTGCGGCGTTGAGATAGGCGTTGCGAACTGCTGCAAACCCCTCAAAGTCGTCCAAGTTGTTCACCGACGAATTCGGCATCCCTGGTATGAGTACGGGCACCGACGTGCGCAGTCGCTAGTCCAACTGCCCTGTCCCTGGCATAGTCCACCGGAGGCATCTTAATGCTGCGCAACTCATCAATCAACATCGGAAAGTTCTGCAGAGACTTCGTGCGTCCACTGGTTACTTCATTCTCTCTCTTTCGACATGGCGCTGAAACGTTCGCTCAGAATTGGCTGAATCAGGTAAGCCTTGTTGTCAGAGTCTCCCTTTGCGGCTGAGCGATGTTCTTCGGGCCAGTGCATATTGATGAGACTGTGTCGCACTGGCGTCGGCAGAGGCATGATCTCCTCGCAATAATAGGCAGCTGAAATATGCTTTGAAATTTCTGTCGGCTTTCTTGATTTTTGGCTTGTTTTTCGTCCACCATTCTGTGTCGACTTTGGCACCGGTCGAGTTGGTCTGTATAAGCTGAAATGCTCCGTATGTAGGGACTCATGGAACGAATCTTCTTGCGAATTGGGAAGCGGCGCGTTGCAAAGCTGAGACCGTGATGCTGTAAGTCGCGTATACCATCTCGAGTCCCATTTTCCAGTCGTTGAAGAGTGTATCCTCGCCAGTTTGGGTAAGCTTATGCCCAGTCGGTTCCCTTGAGGGCAAACACGCCCCCATTTTCGCCCTCCCCAATGCGTCGGATTGGAAGGTTTTCAGTCTCAGCGCCTCTTGACATTTTGTTTCGTTGTGCGAAGCTTCCTCCTCAGGGCTCGTTAGAACGCATTCTGATGTGGTCGTTCGGCCTGCTTGTAGGTGTATTTAGGTCAGCATACGTTGGAAATGACGAGAGGCGTAAACGATGGATAACAGGAATGACAGACAGTGAAAGGTTTACTTACAAACCAAAGTCAACGATGGGTGTTTGTTGTGGTCTAGACCTCTGTGAAGACGAAGAGGCGTTTGCCTCAGAGAAGGTTGGGGGCCGAGAGGTGTGGAAAGAAGAAAGCAGGAAGAAGACGAGGGACACAGGTGAGGAAGTAAAAGAGGGAACTTTTCCCACTTTTTCTCACCCAGTCAAGGTATTATACCAGACCAATGCCCTACAGTGTGGCAAATCGTTGAAAGGACCTGCCTGGGACACAAGATGGGAAGGAACTAACCCTCTAAAACAGATTAGGAAAGAGCTTTGTTGGCTCGCACCTCAGCTGAAAAAAAGTGTGCTTGGGTACCTCGTACCTACCTGAGGTCCTCTTTGGGTAGGTAGCAGGCACGATCAAGTTGAACAATGAAATTTTGAAAGATAGGAAGACAGAACTTAGTGACAAACAACGGCAACGACTGTGACGATAAATGGCAGGGATCACAATGGTGGCAGTAAGTGAGGGGCGTAGATATTCATTCTAGAAACGGGTAGCTGGCACCTTATAGGGGATCAGGACCGCCGACTAAGGCATTTCGAAGCTCAGGGTTCTTCTTCCATCGGCCATTCTTCATATCTACAGTACCTAAATTCATCACGCGTGATGCTCTTGTTCCGGTACATTAGAGAGCGACTCTATCGTCACCAGCTACCTTGGCCACCCAGACCTCCAAGTCATCGGCTACGCCATTCACCAGAGTGGTATCTACCACGGAGGGGTTCCAACAGAAAGTGAGGGTAACCTCACCGCCCGCGACGCCCGCGACGTTGACGCTGAATGCCGGGCTTACTGCCGACGCCGATTGGGAGAACACAGCCCGCGTCATACGCCAGCCACTAGCATTGTCCCCGCCGCCGACGACCCCCAGATTGCTGACCTCCCAGCTATTGCTCCGCTGCTGCCCATTCTTCTGCCGGAAGAAGTCGTGATAGTCACTGACGTACTTGAGCATGGCTCCAGGGTCATCGTGGGGGATGCTGGCCAGCTTCTGCGCCAGGCTGGCCTTCACGTAGGCTGCCACCTCCCAGATCGCGCCATCGTCGCTATGGTCCGCCGAAGAACGGAGCTTGGCCGTGAGAGAGGCCGGAATGGGATGGTCTGCCGATGTAACGAGGACAAGCATCGTGTTTTTCGTATCAAAATTCGAGGTAGGCGGGACGCATCGCCGCAGACTGACGGGAGATGAGGGCTCGAACGTGGGTGCTTCGGACGCCGGGAGCTGACGGGAGATGGAGGCGGCGATGAGAGCATGCAGCAACGGCGTCAGTGTCAGGGAGTGGGCGCGTGCCGCGGCAATCAACTTGGCGGCAATCGGAGCCGAAACTCGAAGGATGTGTGTATTTGTCTGCTTTGGCTGGGAGAGATCAATAGGACGAGCTTTCCACGGAACGACCTGGGGCTTGGTCTTCAGCCAAGAGGGGCCAAAGGCATCACACAGAGTCCACAGGAAGAACGGCCAGCTGATGCGACTGTTGACCAGCTCATTTTGGGGTGGAGGAACCAATGGCAACTGGGAAAGTTCCAAATCTTTGCCATGAAGTCCTGGAAGATCATTGACCGGGTTCCTGAGTGCCTCGAGGAGTCTCGAATGGAAGATCGATCCGCTGTTGCCGTCGTTGATGGCGTGGTGGAAGGAGTAGATGACCTCGATCTCGACGTTCAGTTCTGGACCGTCGACCGGAATGACGGTAATCTTCCACGGCGGACGCCGGTCGATCTCTGACCAGGGTTGGCTGTGGTGGAATGACAGGTGTTTGCTGAGAGTGGCATCCACGGAGTCCGGCTGGCACGGGCCGAACCATTGAATATGCCCTGACAAGTCAATCCGCGAAATGTGGACAAAGCTTGGGCTTTGTTTGTCTTCATCGATGATGCCGACGCGCATCATGGGTTGTTCCAGAACAACCTGTACGACGGCTCGTTGAAGAAGTGCCCTGAGACCCTCATGGTCGGACCCCCTTGAAGCCGGGACAGCATACCGGCCGGTAACAGAGACACAGTGGTATAGATCTAGAGAATGGCGACTCGTGGAGTATTTTTCCCTGCGTACAGTTAGGTCCTCTTTCAAAGGAAGAGATGGTGCCAATAGCTCTTACATGTAGCCGCATGGCCGGACGATTGTTGGTTGCGACTTCATGGCTGCCGTCAAGGTCTATGGAGCCTGGTCGGCTGTTGTTGCTGTCTGGAGCGGACGACGACCAGGAAGACAGTCGCAATGGGCCGGTCCTTGCTCGCTCGGACTGTAGCAATCAAACAGAATGCGGACATACTTCTGATTTATGGAGTCTCTTGCACAAAGCTCCAGTGCACGTCCGTGTCTTGAGGCAGGGGAGACCCGTCCCGATGAGGTATAGCTCTCCATTGTATTGAGCACAAAAAGGGAAATCTGTCCAGGGGAAATTGAATCTCTGATGACGCGCAATTGTCGTCTGCAAGATGAGCTGCAGCCTGCAGGAAGCTGTGGAGGCCTCGCGTGGCCAGTTGAAAGCCAGGATTCGACATGATGTCCAGGGATCTTTCGGATGTTACGGAGAGACAATTGTGAAGGCAGAAAGATGGAGAGGGAGAGGATCTGAAAGTTGGCGGTCAAAGTTCACTCAACCGTTGGAGAAACGGGACTGGCACCGTTTGAACGCGTTTTCTAAACGGTCGTCGCCGTATTGAGGCGTCCATGCAGGCAGGGTCCAGGACCGGCCCAAGGGCATCACACTGCAGTGTCCATGCTGAGTGAGCATGGACCCCCACTCCCGCCGTCAACGCCGGAAGGTTCCGATTAGTCATTTCCGACAATGTTTTTCCGTAGCGAGATTTAGGAGAGGCCGTGTGGGGTTAAGCTAAAGGAGGAAAGACACTGGAACCTCAGGGGACCCCCCGGTCTATTATCCTGGGAGACGCGGTTCACCAGTTGCTCGCCCGCCGTCCCTAATATTGTCTTTCTCCTTTCACTTTGCGCGCTGATCCATTTTCCCCTGATGACTGCGAAGTGCTGCGAACACGATGCCTCTGCCCGACGCATAGCCTCTGTGCGACTCGGTTTCTTTTCCTCAAACACGTCGCGTCCATAGTGACATGACGCGACTTACCGCCAAATCGCATCGCAAAACAATGCCGCTCTGCGCAGCCCGACGCTACTGATTACCACAACGAACGAAAGAACGTGGCCCCAACTTGCTGCCGTCATGGACCACGAAAGACCTGCCCCTAACGCCTACGCGGCGACGCGAACGAACCGTCGTCACTCTGCACAATTCAATATCGACCAAGAAGGGCGCAAGCCACTATTTGCTAGGCCCTCGCGCGAGAGTCTTGGTCCCAGAGACTCTGTTCAATCCGTCTCGGGATCCAGCCGATATGGCTACTCTCCCACGAACGCGCGTCCGCCCTCCCGTAACGCCGCGATCCCCCGTCCTCCAAGCTCTGCCTCTCCTCGACCCCCCTCCCGAGCGGCTATTCCTCGACCCTCAAGCTCTCTCTCCCAGACTCCATCGATCGGATCCAATCACTCGGCCGAGGTCGGTTCGCCTGGCTCCCGAATTCCACGGCCCAAGTCGATTGGCGTGTTCGCCAAGGGGAAAATCCCATCCGTTGCAGATATGTGGGAGATGGCCGCTGGAGACGATGAGCGCATGAACCCCATAGAGAGAGCGCGAAGAGCAACTCCAGCCGCCATTGACGCGTCTCCGAGCCCCGCACCACGACCCTACATCCACAGGCAGGTCCCGGATGAGGCCAAGGTGCGACAGACACTCGGCAGAGACGCAGTCGACTATAGCCGCCCCAGACCCCATTCCCGGCTCTCCCACGACAACTTGCGCGACAGTTACGTGTCGAAATACGGTAGCCCTGCGTCTCAACAGAGCAGCTCCAGCTCGGGAAGCTTTACACGCCGACTCACCCAATACGAACGCGACATGGAAAAGTCTCCAAGCGCCGACCGCCAGCCAGAAACCCTTTTCGGCACCTCTAGGATAGGGCCCAAGATTGCCGAGACTGGCCAGACCCTCGCGAGGAAAACAAGCAACAGCAGCCTCAACGGAGGCCACAGTCTTGGTCGGAGGACGAGCAACAGTAGCCTCAACGGCGGCCAGTCTTTGGGAAGGAGGACGAGCTATGGAAGCTTGAATGGGAGCCCCCATACCGGCGGGGCTTTTGCTAAAAGCAAGGTGCCCGAGGGCTGGATTAGGCATCTCCTGGAGCAAGACGAAAAGGGCATCAAGCGGAGGAGCATATCAAGGTCGGACTTGGAGGATGCGGCCGACACCCCACTCCCTTCCATCGAAGCTAGCAATGCACTACTCGAGCCGACCCCCCCGACCTCTCGACCGACTTCCACGAACCCAGAGACCCGATCTCCTGATAAGAGCTACGCTTGGCAACTGGATGCGGACTTCACGGCTGGGGATTTGCAAATTTCGGATAGCCCACGCATTAAGATTGGCGGCACCGTGCAGGATAATCCCAACCAGCGACTTTCCATGGGCACCGGGTATGTCGACAGTGCCGACGGACTGGAATCGGACAGTCCGCATAAGAGGGGGCCGTTCTCGGGGCCCAGTCCCTCCCGGGTCACGCGATCTAACACTAGAATTGACGAGATTCGCCAACGCGAGAACGAGGCCAACGAGCAACTGGTAGAGATGCGGAAAGCCGAGCCTAGGTCTAAGAACACCAAGCTGGCCGAGATTCGAGAGAAGGAGGCCGAGGCCGAGGAAGAGATGGCCAAGATGTTGATGGCCCGCTCATACTACCCGACGCCGGATGATTTGCCAATCCACGAGGAAGCCGCAGAAGAGGACGCGATGGCATCTGCGAAGGAGCGCTCGAGGCCGAAGAACACGAAGTTGGATGATATTCGAGCACGGGAGGCCGAGTCGTTGTCTAAGAGAGCCATGGCCTCGAGCCGTCTGGAAGAGATTCGGGAGCAGAATTCCATGTCTAGAGACCTGTCACCGGAGGAGACTCGCATTGAAGAGCCTGTTGAGGAAACTGCATTCGCTCGCGAGAAGGATGAAAGAAGGCACCCCCCGGCGGATGAAGAGAAGGGCCAGCATATTACCGACACACCCGTCACCATATACCGAAGGCCTTCGATACCCAAAGCGAAGAAGTCCGAAGAGGAGCCAGTAGAGAGTGGCCGCAAGGAGTTGACGAGCCCTAAGTCACCCGCAAGACCTGACCTGGCGCACATGCGAACCGATTCTCGAGACTTGCTGCAACGACTTGCCAGAGCTACCAGCAGCAGTCCGGTTGCCGAAACCCAGCCCCGACCTCAGCTTGCCCAGGCGGAGACGCTGGATGATCAGAAGCGATTCCGAGAACCGCCAGCGAGACCCCAACCGACCACGAACAGCTCAGCTCCTGATTCTCAGGCTCAGCCTGCGATCGTTGCCAAGACCGAGGAGATCAAGAGTGACGACAATGATAAGGCTAGCGAGCGTGTTGGAAAGTCGTCTGCGGAAGACAAGCCCCGACCATCGATCGAGGAGCGATTCCAGCAGCATGCGCGGGAACGTGCCACCAGGCGTGCGCCAGAGAAGGTGGAAAGTGAAGAGTCGGAGAAGCTGGAAAAGGGCGGGCAGGATGGCCAAGCTGAGAAGTCCGACGAGAAGGCTGACGAGAAGGCTGATGATGAAGTCGCGGCGCCCGTCAAAGTGGCGGAAGAGCCAGTCAGAAAGCCCTACGTTCCGCGTCGCAGAAGCGAAGATCGACCAAGAACTTCGGACTCAGAGCGAAAGATCGACATTCCCCGACGGAGCCGCAAGGATGACTTGAAGCCTCTGAGGCCTTCCCCCGAGATTCACGATGATCAGCCTCGTCCCAAGGACGAGCCAAAGGCGTCGGATTCGGACAGGCCGAAGTCGGCTGGACTTCGTCGCGAACGCCGTCAACGCTCTACCGACTCTGCTAAGGACAGTAGGAAGAGTGTTGCTATGTCGGATGGCGATCCCATCGACCGAATCGAGCAGGAGATGAAGCTCTTCGCCCCTACGGATAATCAGTCTGAAAGGGGATCTACCCGACCGCCGTCCATAGCCCCTTCGAGTGAAGACGATGAGGATAAGGACCTTCTCGCCGACGAAACCCCGCGACCTGTCAAGGTGGACCCGCTGTCACTTCCCACCCCTAGAGTCACCGGCGCCTACGTGGAGACTCCCGCTACGGTCAGAGTTGAGAAGGTGGAGGAGGAGAAGATCAGGCCCGCCATCAAGTCCGAGCCCACGTCTTCCACAGGCGTTAGCCGAACATCTTTGAGCAGAAGAAGTTCGCGTGCTTCCTCAAGGGCAAGGTCGATGTCGAAGGCCAGCGAATCGGGCTCCGAGGCCAGCGACCAGAAGGAACAAGGCAAGCCAATCTCAGCCACCGCCACAGTGTCTACCCTTCGGCGCCGCAACAAGTCTTTCGGCAAGCAGCGCCGACCGCTGATCAACTCGGTCAAGCCTCCGACGGTGAAAGACGACATGATGGAACTGCATCGCATACACCAGATCGAAGACTCGACACTCGATGACTTCGAAGAACTGTGCAACATGCACAAGCTCCAAGACGCCCCTGCCCCCGAGATCGAGTCCATGCTTTCCGAGATGGACAACAAGCGCGCGGAGGTTGAGGCCAAGCCCGACATCACCAAGAGCGAGCGGGATCTCCAGCTCGAGCAGATCGACAGGATGAGCAAGACACTGAAAGACGGCCTCTACAGCATTCGCACTGCCAAGCAAGGCATCGAGCGTCTGGAGGGACAGATGTCCCACACAGAGGGCAGATATAACGAGGCGGCTTCTACCGAAAAGATGGACAAGGTGCTGGCCAAGGTGGCCGAGAAGAAGGAGGAGCAGCAGGCCCAGACATCACACCGCCATAACCCCGACCATGCCCACAACTGCCCAACATGCATCAGCAGCCCCCAGTCCAAGAACGACAACGTCAGCTACGTGCATATTCCGGCGCCGAGCATCTTTCGACCCAACTCGTACCGTCTCAGCTTCCTCGGCGTGGTCTTGCTGCTGGTCTCCGTCTGGTACGCGGCAGAATCTGCCATGTGCGAGCTCTACTGCCGACCGACGACCTGCTCTTCGACTCCCTGCGTCTGGTCCTCGGCTGATCCCACCTGGGGCGTCGCTCTCCCTGTGAAGCTCGACGAGTGGGCTACCCATGGCTGGGGCCGCCAGGTCGCCAATCAGCTGACCGAAGAAGCTTCCGACCTATGGGCCGACGCCCACGACTACATAACCGGCACGGACATCGCAACGATCGACATCAGCAAACTCGACTTTTACGGCAAGCGTCAGCTGCGCCGTCGCCTGCGCAAGAAGGGACTTGTCAAGTCACGTGCCGAAACTCCAGAGGACAAGGCGAAGTGGGACGCGTGGCACGCGTCGCGGGTGGCCAACGAGAGGGTGCGCAACGCGAGGGAGATGGGCTATGACATCAGCGAGGAGAGCGAGCGCATGGGAGGCGACGAGACGTTGTGAGGATGTAATTAGATTGCGGTCTATTGTAATTATAGCTGTGTAGATAACGCACCGCGCGTGCTCTGAAAATGACACGCTGGATATGGCTTTGAGCGAAGAGCTCTATCAGTAATCAACTCTTTGCACAAAAAACAATGGCTTGTGAGAGCCTGGAACTCCTGCTTCGTGTACCGCCATAATCTCAGATGCCAGAGGTTTGCCACCTATGAGAATTGAGGTCGAGGAGTAGCATCTGAACACGGAGTCGGTACTCTTGCCCTTGGGTCGGCCGACGAGCTTCGGGTGCTCAAAAGCGTTCGGGCACTCGAATGCGGGTGTGCTCCTGCTCCTGCCTCTTGAAAATGTCATAAGGGCTGAGAACCTTGAGAACAGAGAACCAGCCACTATGGAAACCAAGTAAAGCAAGGTTATCTGAAATCAACTAAGCTTTTTTTCAGAGCCATTTTGGTATGCAAGGAGCTGTTCATAAGTAGAGGTTTTCACTTTTGTCCTTCCGAAATTCTTCTGAGCTCATTCCTTTTTCCCACACAAGCCTTCTTTTCTTCCTGTCTGGGTAGTTTGGCTTCCCTTCCCTTCAACACACACACACCTAGGTACCATTCAAGATCTCTTTGCCGCAAAAATCCTTTTCTCCCACAGGTATGTTCTTGCAGCTTTCCTACACGTTCTTCTCTCAGTATTTCTATCGTCTTTCCAGCCCGGAGTATTTTTTCTTTTCAACTGACAAGTCGGGCCAGCAGCAGAAATGATGGATACTGCACGTATTCCGACCGAGATCTGGTTGGCCATCGCCAAATCCACCGGCCGCAAGGCGGACATGGCCATTTTGAGCCGTGTTTCTCAGAAGTTCAGGTCGATATTTCAACCGGAACTATTCCGGCTGGCAATCAAGGAACACGACAGCACCATCACCGTGAACGCGGTCGAGAAAGGAAACCTGGACACGCTCAAGATGGCAGCATCTTATGGTGCCAACCTCAACACCATCTACCGCTTGCAAACACCCCAGTGGTTGCGAGATACGACCATACCCAGCGATTATGACGAAGACGGCCTACGCAGAGTAAGAGCTCCAGAAGAACAGCTGCCGAAAGTGTGCCTGGGGTCGCTCATACACATCGCCACGATTTGCGGATATTACCACATTGTCAAGTGGCTTGTCGACCAGCACGTCGACATCGAATCCCCTGGCCGCTTTCTTTGCGAGTGCACACTGTTGGGGGCCGACCCATTCTGGAAGGACACGCGCGCGCACGACCGGGACCGGGATCCCAGCGACTTCCCGCCCTGGACGGCGCTTCACTATGCTCTCTGCATGCACCAAGATTCCATTGCTCGCCTTCTGATTTCTGCCGGGGCATCTTACGATGACGTCAGGGTGCCGGTGTCGACGGCGTTGCAGAAGCTATCCGGTAGAACTGACGCCGCCAGTTTGCCGATGCGGCGTCCCCGCCGGTTTTCCCGCGACGACGATCAGTACGCGGACGAGAAGAAGGACCGGCACCCGGTCCCGGCGCTTCACATTGCTGCCGCAAACGACAGGAGACGTTTGATGTGGTATCTTGTAAGGGATCTGGGCATCGACATTGAGATCAAAGACGGGCACGGCGCAACGGCACTTCACTACGCCATTATCTCCAGTGAGGCTTCCGAGTATTGCAGGTTCATGAGAGATCAGAAACACAGTGACAGCGACAGCGACAGCGACAGTGATAGTGTCTCCGATTTCCTCGACTGGAATTACTGGATGTTTTCACCTAGCCCATCGCCTTCCAAGTTGGCTCGTCGATCAGAGCATTGGGAATTTCCCGCGGTGGAGCTCCTGATCTCGCGGCTGGGCGCAGATCAGTACGCCAGATTCCACCATCCACGCGCGGGCATCTCCTTTGATTTACTCGAGTTCGCGATCACTGATGGAAGATATCGAACCGCGGAGCAATTACTGCGCGAGGGCGGATTTTCATGGATCTGGGTGGCCGAAAACGACCGCAAGGAAGCCCGGATCAAGTTCCTCCTGGACGATTTCAAGCGCCACGTGTCTGGGCCCATGTGGACTTTGCCCGAAGACTCTGCTGCCGGGACGTATTGCAAGAACCTTGTTCGCAAGCTGGATACCATAATGACGGCAACAAAGGACACTCATGAACCGGATGGGGGGTATGCTGACTTGAAGTCAGAGCTGAGCACAGCTCTCTTCGAGATGGCTTCATCGCCATGGTTGCCCCTGCCTGACGATATTTTCAACTTCATCGACCACCTTTTCCGCGAGGAAGACTCTTCGGGTCTCTACAGCCATGAGTTTGATCCCAAACGCCACCTGGATGGCTTCGAGCTTCCACCTCGTGCAACCACAAACGTTTTCACGCTGGCGTTGTGCTTCGTTATCAGCAACTGGCCGAAGGATACTGATGACGGCTTGGAATCCAAAATATTCAATTTGATTCATGTCATGAACAAGTTGGAGCATCCCATGCGCCTCGCCGGCGACATGGAGTTCTCGCCGCTCGCTTGCTTATTCAAGCGGATCAAGGAACGCAACTCGAATCCAACGGACTTCGTGGATACTATTGTTAAGCTAGGAGAGGCCGGTGCGTGGTACCCTCTCCGGGGTCAGAGTAACTTACCTACTCTGTTTCGCGAGCTGGTTTTTCCTGAGTTGCCAGGGAAGTTTTACGATGGAATAAAGGCTGGTATGCCAAAGGAAGCGGTGGATGCCTTGCAGCTGAACCATCTTCACCGCTGCTGCAGCTGTTGTCGTTGCTGGCGCTGTTCTGACTAGTATGCTAGCCCTACCCAGAGACAATAGAGACACAACAGAGAGAGACGCCTGGTTTTCCGGAAAGGAACTAGACTTTTGCCATTGCGGCCTTCCCTTGCCTGCATGTACCTAATAACAGCAACGTCGCCCAGCGACAGCAACAGAAACCAGGACCGGCTCAAATCATACGTAGGTATCATGCCCAAGGATGACATACAACCCATGCCCTCTGGCGGCCTCTCTTTGTTGTCTTTCAACTTTCTAGCACACTGTCCCGTTTCAATGTCGCTTCTGCCTCCCCCAGCCTCCTGTCAGGACATCTCATCTGTTCTCTTCTCTTCTGGTACTGACCACCCGATATCTTCTCAAACCTGCCTTGCTAATCTGGGACACACCTCATGCGTGTGTCGAATGGGGTCGCGGTACGGAGCATGTA
The DNA here is from genome assembly GCA_030770045.1 of Colletotrichum brevisporum. Taxonomy (NCBI): domain Eukaryota; kingdom Fungi; phylum Ascomycota; class Sordariomycetes; order Glomerellales; family Glomerellaceae; genus Colletotrichum; species Colletotrichum brevisporum. The sequence continues at coordinate 6,291,136 of JAUGSI010000001.1, read as the reverse complement.
AAGTGCTTTGGCCTTGGAAAGAATGTCACGCGCCGTAGCCTGCAAGGTCAATAACAAGTGCGACAAACCTAGGGCGTTGCGGCACGGATGGGACGGCAACTCCGAAGACTCGAATCATCAGGACGAGGACTGGGCCTTGAGATGTATTCCTCTTTGTGCTCGAAAAAGGCCATTGAGTGCTGAGAATACCATGTCTCCAGCGAATTTACCCTTCCCGTTGCAATACAAGCAATCAAGCAACCGCGATGGACTTTCGATCAAGCGGTTTTCTTCTCCTTCTGGCCACTTGACTAGCACGTAATTCGCCCCCCGGCGAAGGAACCTTCACCACAGTCAGACGGCGGGGAGGACGGCGCTCAGAGTCGTCGTGATGTTGGACTGAGAAGCACGATGCACTTCCCTCCAGAGTCCGACCTCCTTACTCGCACGTGAGACGGGGACTGGAGTCGCCTCTCATCGCCTGGACCTACACATAGGGGCACTCTGGAGGATCTTCGATCGTCCATCGGGAAACTCGGACCGGGCACTGTCATCTGGCTATCTGAGCACTCTCTATTCTCTACCTACTGGTAAAAAGGATGGCCGCAGCCAGAAGTGCAGAAAACTACCTGAAGTCCGAGATGTTGAATCAAGGTTCCTTCCTGCCAGCCAGTTGAATGGCTACCCCCGTTTTTTTATTGATGACGCAGCACGCGTCCCAGTGTCACCTTGCGGATAGGTGCTCCACGGCATGAAATCGCCGACCCGCCCGCTCAACTGCTTCCCTCGCGGATAGGTCCTCCACAACATGAAATCGCCGACCCGCCCGCTTAACTGCTTCCCTCGTAATCGGCAAGGGTACTCGACGGATCAAGCTCCTCTCAGTTCTTTATCCGTACTCTCAGTTCCTTATCCAGCATACCACTCCACTCCTTGTAGTTAGCTCGCAAGAGACGCTCCATGTCTGGTTTGTGTTCAGATAGGCTGCGTTCGGACCATGCGCGCATGATCTGCGCGGGTCGGCTGAGAACCTTGTTCATCTCATTACTGCCAATCATCCGGCACCAGTCATCGGGAAGCTTGTGTCGCATGATGGCACGTCCTGCCTTGACGTACGTGTTTGCGAAGGCCGCGAAGACTTTGAAATCCTCTTCCCGCAGAACGTCGCATCGGGGGAAATATTCGTCGTTGCTCTTGAAGGTAACGTTGATCAGTTCCTCGATGTCCGTGGTCTCGCGTCCTCTGTTGATAGAGAATGTGCCGGCTTTATCATAATCTACCATCCACAAATGAATTCCGCGGTTGCGAAAGCTGCGGTGGTTGGGATCATCTTAAGCAAGGGAGTTGCTGGCGGTGACGGCAGCAGCTTTGAAGTTCTTGGCCTTATGCTTGTCTCTCTTCGGCATCTTGGGGGGAGCAGCAAGATCCTTCATTCGGCGCGTGCCGATCACGAACTCCACATCTTGAGTGTGGTGACCTGCCGCCCAATGTGCAGCAGCGACGCCCAAGGCCATGTCTTTGGCATAGACCAGCGGGTCGATGCCAAATTCCCGCATTTCGTCCAAGTAGAGGGGGAAGTTGTTCAAAGAATTGAGCCGCTCGTTCGCAGTCTTGAGTTCGTTGACTGACAGCTCGTTATACCTCGCGCCGAGATACGGTCTGACCAAGCAGTTTTGGTTGTTGGGGTCAGTTTTGGCTGACACTTTCTCGGACTCTGGCCAGAAGTGGTCAATCAGGCTGTGGCGAACGAGTGTAGGCAGCGGCAGGATACGTTCCATCAGGAAGAGGGGGGCCTCCTGACGGTCTTCCTCATTGGTGAAACACCCGTTGTTGTTGATCCACCACTCATCTGCCTCTCCCGAGCTCTGCTGGAAGCCATGAGTTTCGTAATAGGTAGGAACTCGCGGCATTGACAGGCCAGCGAATTTTTCTCCTTCATTCCGAAGAGCAGGAATAGCGATCGTGTAGATCGAGTGGGCCATGTGCAGGCCGGTAGTAAAGTCACCCCAAAGGCTGTCGGAGCTCCCCTCCGCCCACACCTTCTTGATGGCAAAGTCAGTACCGAGGATGGCGAAGACCTTTCCGGAGGTGCCGTCTCCAATGCGAACAAACTTGTGTCGGCCTGCTACCGCTTTCACTTTCTCCTGATTCTCCAGCTCAGCGAACGCAAATTCGGTCGTCATGGTTGATCTGATCGACAATGTCCTTTTGAGGATTTCTTTGGGGCTGTCCTCATCATTGACAGTCACTCCGCTGAAGTAACGCTCGTCATCTCTGTTGAGAGAAATGGTGCGCTTGGATCTCACAACGTCTCTGGCCTTTCCGGTGACTTCGGCGTATGTTTCGACCTTTTTGTCGGCGTTCTGCGTGGCCGGACCCAGAATGGTCATGGACTGTAACTGGAGGTTCAACGCATCTTCATCGGCCTGAAGCAACTGCTCCAACCTGAGAGCGCGGGTAATGCCGGTGGACAGAGTCGTCTCATCGGTCCTATTGTTTTCTCGTCTGCCCATCTTGGGAGTTTCTTCTGTGTGGAGGCATTGATTAGTATGAATCGAGAAAGAGTTTGAGGGATAAATGAAGACAGAATTGAAGAAGAGAATGAAGACAGACATGGAGACAGCAGCGAAAAAAGAAGAAAATTCAGAGAAAGGAAATGGAGATGAAAATGAGAAAAGAACGGAAGCCAGAAATCAAAACGGACGTGAAGAGCAGAGATCAAGATCAGAGGCAAGAGGTAGAAAAGGGCGGGTAGTTACCTGAGAGATGTCTGATGTGTCTCGGGAAGGGAACTGGTGTCGAAAGGTGTGGGATAAACGACAGTCGGACAGGTTATCGTGAGACAGAGTCGGTTGGGAAGACTCCGATGATTTCCTAGGAGAAAGAGGTTAGGAATGGACTGAGAGACGACGGGCAGAGAGGATGATATCATTACCTGAGAGTAGTAGTCGAAGGGGAAAAGGAGTCACCGAGTCTCGGAAAGGATGGTATCGCCAAGAGGTTCCTGAGACTCAGAACCAAAGGACCGATTGAGAAAATCGGAAGAGAAGGTTGAGAGGTGAAGAAGCACCACCGAAGAAGTTGGAGGAGGAGGATGGGTTTTGAGTAGGCTGCCACGGGGTGGCCGGGTGCAAATTATTTCTGGAAGGAACAGGCAGGAGCGCAAATACGGTCTTCTTCTCTGCGTACCTACATGGAAGGCACCTACTGGAAAAAGAATTAATCACATGACCGTGGACACCTCCTTGGAAATTGCAGCTGTTGTTTACCTGTATGATCTGAACCCAGAAGGGAAGGCACGTACCAAAACAAAAAAAGATTTTATGTGCCTTCAGGGGCGGATGTTTGGACACTGGTGAAATTCCCCTGGGGAGGATGGCAGATCATGGAAGGGTTAGATAAATGGCTGACTTCGTTGATGTATCCATCCTTTGACACATCTAGGCGATTCTACTCCTTTGACCGGACAATAGAATGACATCTTCTCAGGGTGACTGTTATGACAAAGTAAACAAAAGACGCCAGACGATGCCCAAAAGAACATACTCATGGCAAACACCCATCCCACCCCTCCCACTCCCTCCTCTCCCTATCCCCCCCATGCTCCCTCCCGCACCTCATCTGCGGATGCAGACACGCCAAACAAAGCCCCTCCACCTTCTTCTCCGTAAACTCCTTCACCCCCCTCGCCATCCACCTCTTATGCCACGGCACCTCGCCGCCCCTATCCAGCTCGCCGCGGAACATCCTCCCGAGGGAAAAAGTCCGGTCACGCCCCGCGGCGGGGATCTCCGCCGCGCGCCGCAGCGCCTCGGATATCGACATGTACGGCATCCCGCGGGCGAAGACCTCGTGGTCGATGGTGCGCAGCACGTTGGACGCCGGCTCGTGCTCAGGTCTTGGGGGTCGCCGAATCCGTGGTCGGCGCCAAAATGAAGATGACGAAGGGGTGACGCGGAAGACGTCGTTCCAGGCGGGCATGTGGATGCGCTCCGTGAGGATGATCTGGAGGGCGAGGCGGAGGTGGTTGCGCTTGGTTTCGAGGGCGACTGCGAGTTTCATCAACAGATCAGCGTACCGACTCTGGAGGAAGAAAGGAGAAGAAACGGACGGGCCAGCGTGTACGCAAGCTGCTCATCAACCCCCTCCCTCCCCTCCGCCAACCCCTCGAACCCGCCCGCGACCTCCATGACCAACATCTCCGTCACCCTCCCAAACACCTCCCCGCTCTGCAGCCAGTAACTCGCAAACAGCAGATCGCACCCCCCAAAACACCCGTCCCTCGCCTCGGCCCTCATCCCCTCGACCCTCCCCGGGGCCAACCAGTGCCCGACGGCAAGCGCCATCGCCCCCGCGCAGTCGTACTTGTCGACGACGACAGCAACCTCCAAAATCTCGCTGGGCGTCATGTCCCAGACACATTCTTCTTCGAGGGTCCTGCCGTGCACGACGCGGCACACGACCTCCACCGCAGCGGCGTCGTCGTCAGGCAGCGCGACGCGCGCCGGTTCCGCGCGGGACGCGGCGCGGACGGCGGCGGACTCGGCGAAGAGGCTCGTCTTCTCGCTGCGCAGCATCATGGCAAAGACGGGGGAGACCATGGCCAGGATGAAGGAGTGGACGCGGATCTCGTGGGCGTCCGGGCCGACGAGGAGGACCACGTCGCCGCTTGGCGCGACGGGCGGGCGCGGGGGAGAAGGAGGAGGCGGGAGCGGAGGCAAAGGGTCGGAATCTGGGGCGCAGGCGTCTTTTGATCTGGCGTTTGCTGTCAGTATCTTTGCTTTTCGTATTTAATCGAAGTGAGTATACCTTTCGAGCACCAACGACGTGACGGAGCTGCCGCTGCTACTCATCTTTGCAGTCGCGGGTCCCCAAACCCAGGCTCACCTCCGTCAAGAAGGCTTCACAAACAATTATAACAACTCCCTCTCAAAGCCTACAGAAAACCAAAGCCGCTAAAGAACTGGAAGAATGCCCACGGCGGTCCAAATAAACGTCGTGGCTCGACCGCGCCGGGCCTACACTAGGACTTCCAATAGCGCGGCCGGGCCGTGGCGAAGTCAGTCCGCCCGCGGCCCAAGGCCCCAGCGTCCTTTTCCCCTCATACCTAGGACTCTCACAAAAGGACCAGGACATTGGGACGCACGTTCAGTGTCCTGTCCTACCGGGTTGAAGAGAGTTCTGGTCTGCCACGAGTTCAGCCTAACGTCATGCCTCGAGCTCTGGACACTTGACAGCTCCGACTACCGGAGAAGGGGCTCAGATCGTGAGAACGCCACAGTCATGCTTGGACCTAGAGGCTGTGCTTCTTTTCAGCTGAGGCTTTTCTACTTCACGTTGTTGAGGCCATTTCGAAAAGCCTTTCAGAGCAAGAACAGCATGTTGACATTCAACAGGTGCTATGGACATCAGCCAGCAGATACGCCCTCACGAGCCTCACCTCGGGCATACCCGCCAGCGCATCTCTAACCTCAGTGACCTCCAGATCCATCTCCTTCAGTCTCTCCGAGTCTCGAGCTTCTGTCGATTGTGTCTTTGCCGCAACCCATCCCCTCGCAACCTCGCTCATCCACGACCCGTCAACCCGCCTCATCCACTCCTCGTCCCTCCCCCTGCCTTTCGTCATCGTCCTGGGCCTCGCCGCAGCCCACCCCTCGAGATCAAACTCGCAAAAGAACGGACACCGCCAGTGTCCCCCCAGCACGTCCTTGACCCTCGCGATCTCGCCCGCGTCCTCGAGGTCCAGCATCTCGACCGTATCGACACGGCCGAACAGCGCCCTCACAACCTCGGGCTCCCACGCGCAGCGGCTCACGACAGCGGTATCAAACTTCAGACTGACTCGCCTCATCACCGGCGTCGTCTCCCGGAACAGCCGAGCGAACCACTCCGCGTCCGCCCGTGGTGCAAGGATATGCCGCGCCCTCTGCACAAGCGCTCTGATGCCCCTCGGCTCGTCCTTGTCGACGGACATCCAGCGCTCCAGCTCCAGCACGTCGCGGCGGCCGTCGAACCACGCCCAGTCCGTCGTCGGCACGCCACCCTTCGGGTCAGGTGTCGTAAGCGAGACCATCCCGCCGTCCATGGCGGCCACGGCCCTCGCTTCTCGACAAGTCTGCGCCACGGCGGGAGGGAGCAGTTTCGAAACGGGCCCGCTCTTGCCAGACCTGCGCAGCCGCAGCGCGCGCGTGGGTATCGCCATGGCCCAGATGCGGTGCCGGATCTCGGGAGGCATCCTCTGGAACTGCGGGAAGCTCGCGTCGGCCGGGGTTTCGGCTGCTGCCCCGGCGGTGGCGGCCTGCAAGAGCGTCTTCTCCATCGCGTCGACGCGTCTCTCGAGGATCCTCTGGGACTGCGCAATCTTCTCTAGGAGGGCGAGGGTGCGGAGCTGCAGGTCTCGTGTCGACATCATCTCTGACGTCTTGATCGTCGATGGCGGCCGACCTACGACCTCGTTCATGTCGCTCGGCTTACAGGTGGCCATGCTGTTGTTTCTGACCTTTTCTTCCACTGGCTGTTGGTTCTTTAACACATGTAAATCGATAGCGGGAAACGGAGAAAGCTTCGGCGACGTTCGGTCGGCGATAACGTCCACACAGAGCCGAACGGGCACGGGAGCAAGTGATCGGCGAAAAGAAGAAAAGAAAAACCAAGAAGAAGAGGACGAGGATGCAGAGAGGAGAGGGAGAGAAAAGGAAGTCATGCGATGATGTGCATATTACCGGGGTCCATAACGGCCGTCGCGGGCGTCGGGGAGCCGCGGGTATTTTTGGTTTTCCATCATGGAGTGATTCCCAAAAATCATTCACACGCGAGCTGCTTTCCCCCCTCTTGTTCGGCCTGATGTTTTCTTCTCTCTCGGTCCCCTTTCCGTTGTGGTGGGTTAGCGTTGTCGTCCGTTGTTCGCCAGCTCCACGTCTCGGCGGTTTGTCATTCAGCCACAGCATGCACGCCCTGGTAACTAAGCATCTTGGTAAGCAGAGGAAGCGCATCCCCCTCGAGAGCGGTACTCCGTCATTGGCGAGTTTATTTGCCATGCGAGGTTCTTATGATTGGATGCCCCTCATTCGGACCACACGGAAAGCTAGGTTCGTAGGTTGCAGGCACGAAGTAGGTAAGGTGAGGTGAGATAACCGACGTGCAGTCTGTGCCTAGCCGTAGGTTACCTATTATTAGCGGACGTCTGCATCTCCGCTCTGGGGCAATTCGCATGTCGCCTGTCTATAGTTTGAAGTCGCCGTTGCTCTTCTCCCACCCCTTCGCCGTCTCGTCCAGGTCGGCGACCTTTTCGGCCAGTGCCAGCTTGAGGTTGCGGTTCCGCTCCGTGCAGAGTTCGTACGCCGTGCTGAGGTTGAAGATAAGCGTGTGGGAAGAGTACCCGGAGCCGACCATGTCCTCGAGCAGAGACCGGGCCTGGTGCATGCGCTTTCAGTCAGCATTTGGTCATATGCGGGTATCCCATCGAGTGATGGGAATCTGGATCTGACTGGACTGACCTCTGTCAGTTTGCCGACGTAGAGCAGGCACACCGCCATGTTCACGCCAATCATCTCGTCCGTCACCTCCTCCTTGAGTCCCCGCCACGTCTGCAGCGCTGCATCGTAGTCGCCGTCGGCCATCTGGGAGAGCGCCGCGACGACTGTCTCGACGTGCTTCCCGTCCTCTCCCGAGCCCTGCACGCATTGTCGCGCAGCGTCTGTGTCACCGAGATGCAGCCACATGAGCGCCCGGGAGAGCGCCAGCTTGCCGTCGCCCGTGTCCTTGAGCGTGCGCAGGTGGTGCGCCGCGCCGGAGAGGTCGTCCATCTCAATCAGGGCTCCTGCGACGTGAATTCCCAGATCGTGCAACCGCGCTTTCCAGAGCTCTCGCGCCGAGTTGTCGTGTCGCGACGTCGCCTTGATAATTTGCTCGCGTGCCTCCCGTGCCAGGTCGTGGTAGCTCATGACCGATCTCCTAGGATCCCCAAAGCCCAGGGCTTGGAGCCGCACGTTGAGGACGCGCAGCTCCCACGGCACGAGGTGCTCGCCCGTCGTCTCGTCCATGTAGACGGCCGCATTTAGGTCCTCCAGCGCCCTCACCTCCTGGGCCGCGATTGGTGTCGCATCGATGAGCGTCAGGCACGCCAGTCTCGTGTATAGCAGGCTGAAGATCCTCTGGTGGTCTGTCGGGTCTACGCGAGGCCGCCCCGGGCCGCCAATTCCTGTGAGTTCTTGAACGGCAGCGATGGCAGCGGCGCGGAAGTGACCCAAGGCCAGCAGGTCTTCGAGTGGAGCATCAGCAGAAGGCTGCTTCGCCGAGTTCCTGAAGGCGACGGGGATGTTGACCGGCGTGATGCTGTGGTAGATCTCCGGCCGAAGAAGGAAGCCAAAGTCCTTGGTGATGGTTGTCTTCACGGGAGGAGCAGCAGGAGAGTGGAGGGCTGCCGGAGACCGCTGTCCTGAGAGTGAGAGTGGCCGTTGCTGCGCTGGCTCTTCTGATGCGACCGACTTGGGCGACAAGGGATCATTCAGAGGGGTACTGTGCCTGTTAGCAAGGGCCACGGCCTCTCGACAGATCCTTGCTCACTCGTCGAGGTCTAGCGGACCCTTAGTCGAAGATCGTGGGCGAACCGCTGCATTCCCGTTAGTAACGACCCTCGGAAAGAGTGAAGCCAGCCGGCCTCGGCCCCATCTGTCCATGAGCAGCGTTTGAGGAAGCCCAGACTTGGGTTCAAGCTAGGTATGCTGAGATTGGACAAGCTGGGTACAACGGTCGGCTCCAGGGCGAGTTTGACGATGCAACTTACGCCTTGTGACCGAGATGTTGCGGCCGTGGCCACGATTTATCGGAGGTTGACTCATGGCGTTGCTTCTATGAGATTGGCAAGTGTGGCTGTTGCAAGAGGAAAGCACTTGGTTCCGCACATGGTCAATCACGAAGGTGCATTGGGATCAGTGGCAATTGGGTCCGTGCCCCGAACGGCAGGCACTGGCGGATATTTGTCGGCTAAACTGAAAAGAGCCTCTATGGGACAGATGGCCGCTCTTTTCCAACGGGACCGTATCAGCAGCAATTTGTACATCACGCAGGGTGTGGGAATAATTTGATGGCAAAGATCTCTATTAACCGGTGATGTCTAGACCGAAAGGCAAGAGCTTTTGCAATCCTCATATCTAAAGTTTCCATCAGATATTCGTTCTCTAGCTCTTGGCCGCACCGGCCTTGATGAGGAGAATGTCTCCGTCCTCCACCACGTAGTCCTTGCCCTTGGTCATGACCTTGCCCTTCGCCTTGACCTCGGCTTCGCTGCCGAGCTCCTTCAGAGTGTTAAAGTTGTAGACGAGGACCTGGATGAAGGTCTTCTCGAAATCGGTGTGGATGACACCGGCGGCCTGCGGCGCCTTGATGCCGTTGCGGATGGTCCACTGGCGGACCTCATCGGTACCAGTGGTGAAGAAGCTGCCAAGGTTGAGAGCCTTGCGCATCGTCAGAATGATCTTGGGCAGCGCCGACTCGGCACCGACGTTCTTCTGCTCCTCCTTAACCTCGGCCTCGGTCTCGAAGCGGGTGAGGCGCTCCTCGAAGGAGACGGAGATGGGGATGATGGGGTCGCCCTGGGCGTTGGTCTTGACCCACTCGGCAACCGAGGGAAGGTACTTGTTCTTCTTGCGAATGAAGTCCTTCTCCGACAGGTTGACGAGGTAGACGACCGGCTTGGCCGTCAGGAGGAAGAGAGGGTTGATGACCTCGATCTGGTGAACTTGTCAGAATGTTTTCTTGCAGGCAGTGAGAAACAGTGCAGAAATAAGTGACAAGGCGTGATATCAGAATGGTTTTTTATCTCAGGATGCCTTGGCATTCGAAGAGCTGGGTTTAAAGGTCGGGCCTGAGGCCCTTTATCATCATTTGACACGCGGGGGGGGGATTGGTGAGTTGCGACGCAGGAGAGAAGAAAAAAGGGTATGTGAGCTTACCTCCTTGGGTCCCCAGGTTCCCTTGCGGACTTCGTTGCCGTCCTTCAGCCACTGGAGAATCTTCTCAATGGTGGCCTGCTCCTCCATGGCCTTCTTGTGCTCCAAGCCCTTGCCACCAGAGCGAGTCTTCTTCTTCTGGTTCTCAAGGGCCTTCTCGGTGAACTCAATGTCCTTCAAGCGCAGCTCGTCGCTGATGATCTCGAGATCACGCGTGGGGTTGACGTCACCCTCGACGTGGATGATCTCGGCATCGTCGAAGCAACGGACGACCTGGAAGATGGCGTCGACGGCGCGGATGTGGGACAAGAAAGCGTTTCCGAGACCGGCACCGGTGGAGGCACCACGCGTCAGACCGGCGATGTCGTAGACCGTCAAGTTGGCGGGCACCCGCGACTTGGGGTTGTACTTTTCGCAAAGCCAGTCATAGCGGTCGTCGGGGACGATGACGCGGGCCTCCTCAGGCTCGATGGTGGCATAGGGGAAGTTGGCAGGGTTGCCAAGGTTGCACTTGGTAATGGCCTGGAAGAGAGTGGACTTTCCGACGTTTGCGAGGCCAACCTGAAGAGGGGTCAGCCTGATCCCGCACACAGGTTCTAAGGCGTTGCACCCACAATTCCACTCTTCAGGTTGTTACCGGGCCTGCCCAGGAGAATCTTCTCTTCCACGACTTGCTTCTTGGGAGGCATCTTGTTCCGTCTGGACTTTGCGTACTGACGAGAAGGGTTGTAGAGTACGGTGCAATGAAGCACTGCAGCAGCTGGGCGAAGGGCAGAACTAGCTGCGCGGGGGAGCAAAGAGTGAGAGCGAGAAGCGAAGGAGGAAGGGAGGAGGATGAAGGACGTCGTTTTGGCGACAAGGGGCTGCGACCAGCCTCAATCGCACGGATTGCCCGGGTAATGGGAGTGGTAGGCGGTAGAGAGGGAAGAGAGAGGAGAGAAGGAGGAAGAGAGCTCGAGGCTGTTGATGAGAGAAAAAATACTCTTGCGCGGGCGGCTGTGGCCTGGTTAGATGAATTTTAAGGTGCCCCACCAGGAAAGGGCGGGGGACCTATGGACTCGAGGGTTCCAAGGTTCGGGAAAGCGGTGGAATAAAAGACCGGGCGGTCGTCACAGGTGAAGCTTCCCAAAAGGGAAAGCACCAGCATCAGCATAGAGGGTACCTACAGCTCGCTGGCTACGTAGCCGGTACGCTAAGTACCTTGGCATAACTGCTGCACTCACAAGTCACCACTGAGCCAGCCACAGCGCGGGGCCAGCTGGACTGGGACCGCTGACCTCATTCCGCGAACCTCATTGGGTCGCATTTCGTGCAGCCTGCTTGCAGCTTCGAGGTACTTGGCCGGGCCGTCCAGTGCCCACCCATTTGCTGCGGCCATCACCTGTGCCGCCAAAGTACCTACCTACGTAGTATCCGTACATACCTAGTAATACCTACCTTGCCTGTAGGCTGTCCGCTAGCAGTGCTATGCAGGGCCAGCTCGGTGGCACCCATCACGCCCATTTATCCTTTGCTGACGCCCGCTTTCTGCGCCGAGCACCGCCCGAGCCAAGGCCCAAGGTTAGCAGCTGCGACGTGCCTTGGGGCCTCTTCTCAACGACCCAACTGCATTGTGCGGGATTGTGTCTGTTCAATTCCCTCAGCTTGGAGCAATTCATCGTCGGAGAGCTTTCTTCACTTCTGAAACGCCTCGCGCCTTTGTTTCCGAAGCTCCCCCGAGCATATTTACCACCCTCCCCAAGAACCGTTAGCTTCCAGGCCTCCACCACAGTCTGCCTTCGTCTCATCCTCGCTCCCGACGCCCCCCCTCCTCCCGCGAGTCGCTTTGCCGTACGGCGAATAAGACCTTGCACAGAACAGAAACACCCTAAAACACCTCACGACGTCGTCCAAGAAACACCAAGAAAAATGCCGCCCCGTTCGAACACCCATAGATCCACCCTGTCGCTGTCAAAGACTGAAGTGACAATCCACGTCTACGATCTACTTCCTGTAAGCCGCTGGACCCACCCGCACCCGAACGTCGCGGGCATTGGTGACCGTGCTAACCACCGAGTCTCTGCAGCCAGGCAGGTTATCGTCGGTCCTGTGGACGGTCGGCGCGTCGCTCCTCCACTCGGGAGTCGTCATAAATGGCAGAGAATACGCGTACGGCGGCCACGAGCGGCGCGGGGTGACGGGCGTGTACTGGACGAAGCCCAAGACCGAGCCACCCGGCGGCACCTTCAAGTCGGAGATCCTCCACGGCTTCACGTTCGCGACCCAGGCCGAGATCGACATGATCCTCGAGGAGGCGTCGAGAGAGTTCCTCGGCACGTCCTACAACCTCCTGACCAAGAACTGCAACCACTTCACGTCGTACCTGTGCAAGAAGCTCACCGGCCGACCCGGGCCCGGCTGGCTGAACCGCGCGGCGAGCATCGGCGTCGCCCTGCCCTGCGTCGTGCCCCGGGACTGGATCGACCCCCCGGAATACGACACCGCCGACGGCGCGCTCCTCGAGGAGGAGGACGACCATGCACACGAAGGCTCTAGGATGCTGAAGCAGTCGCCGCCCAGGTTTCTCACGGAGAACCCCAAGAGCCAGGCCCAGGACGTCGACTGGGACAGCGAGGAGGAGCGGCGGCGCGGAGGCAACGGGAAGGGCAAGAAGGCCGTCCGAGACGCCGCAGGGCGCAATCTGCCCTCGGCCGAGAGGGCCCCGGATCAGAAGTAGGACGGTGCGCGGATCGCATGAACGAGGCACGGGTGGCAGGATTTGGATTCAGCGTTTGGCGTTTTGGCTTTTGGTTTTCGGCGGCGTTCAGCACTTGATACCAGCGGGAGAGGGTTGGACATCTGGACAGCGTCGCGGGCAATGCTCTGCCCACGGGATGCGAAGGGAAAGTCGGTTTTCGTGTGATGAGGTATATGATACAGTTGTACACATATTGTACATGCAATTTCAGGCTCTCTGCTGCCTTTGTTCTCCGTCCTACACGTTCTTCCGCGCGCGTGCCCTCCTCTCTCTCGCCCTCCCTCTTAGACACGCCTGGGGTTCTTGCTCCTCGTTCCACCAAACTTCAGCTTCGTGCCGTCCGCCACGCGGACGATCTTGCTCCGCCAGATCTTGCCCTCGGGGGCCATGAGGACCTTGACGGCCGCGTCACGCCCCTGGCCGAAGCCCCTCAGGATGAGCTCGAGCTTGTTGATCTTCTTGGCCCAGCCGGCGTAGTTGAGCTTCTCGAGGACGTAGGCCGTCAGCTGGTAGGCGGCGTCGTAGGATTTCCTCTTGGACTTCTTGAAGCCGATGTTGCCGGTGGACATGGAGATGATGGCGCCGCGGTCGGGCTTCGTGATGGTGACGTGGGTGTTGTGCTTGTGCGACATGACGTGCATGTGGAAGGGCTCGAGGAGGTCCTCCTGCTCGGGCGCGAGGTCGTCGAGCCCCGAGCTGCCCAGGAAGTTCTGGCCGCCCGAGGCGCGGCCGAGCGTCTCGAGGAGGATGCTGTTGGAGGACAGGCCGCCCGTCTTTGGTGTCGACGGCCTCTGCGACTGCGACTGGGGCTGCGTCTTGCCGGAGCTGCCGTACATGGCGGCGAGGAGGGCCTGGCCTCCCTTCTTCGAGTCGGCGGCGTCGTCGGCGCGCGGCGCGGCGGTCTGGGAGAAGGGACGGGCGAGGGCCGGCGAGCATCGGGCTACGGTCGCGGGGCGGGCGGCATTCTGGAAGATGGACCTCGCCAGGAGGCGGGCGGTCGGTGCGGAACTCATCGCTGAACCTCGCCTGCCGGTCGCGGGATTGGAGGGGTCGGGGCAGAGGCAGAGGCTTAGTAGTCGGATGTGACGATTGGAGCCGTGGAGTTTTGGGAGGTGCTGGGAAAATTGACGAGGCTCAATTCCAACACTCCAAAAAGTCTGGAGATGTCTCCGTCGCCTGATTGGTCCAGATGCCCCCAAACGGCCCCAGTGGGGGGGAGTACCTAGGTACCTAGGTACCTAAGTACTGGTGGCGCGCCGGGTTGTCTTCGGCTGAACAGGGGCCCAGATTTTTTCCGCGCTCCGCCTTCAACCGAAGTCGCAGCACCGAGCTTCCAGCGAGCGCCATCCAATTCTGGGCCCTCCCAAGCCAAAGTCCCCCGGGAAGCCAAAATTTCTCTGCAACCTGTCTGTCGTCGACGCCCCCCCCAACATCGTCAACCCGCCCGCACCACCCGCCGCGTCGGTCCCTTTGCCGTGTTTTTTTATTTTCTTTCTTCCGTTTCTCTGCTTATCGTTGGGAGGCGGTAAGCTTTGGATCATACACACACGATGAACTCGCTCGTGCAGTCGGCGAGGAGAAATCCTCGAAGTGCCACCCTCCTCAGAGCTTCCGCGCAGGCGGCCCGATCCAACGCCAGGACACCCGCTTGCCGCCGGTTACTGTCGACAGAGCTTAGCAGCAGCAGCAATGCCGCGCTGGTCTTCTCACGAAACCAATCCGCGTTCCGACCCGCCCCCTTGCGATCACAGTTCCTCCCCGAAGATGTCCGATTCGTCACGAGCTCGATGCAGGCGCGCTCGTTCCACCTGACCGCCCGCCAGCTCCAGACCGAGAAGCCCAAGTCGCCCGAGGAGAGCGAGAAGACCCCCGAGGGCGCGAAGCCCAAGGACGCCGAGTCGGAGGCCAAGGAGGAGTCCGAGAAGAAGCAGGAGGACGGCGAGAAGACCGAGGGCAAGGAGGAGGGCGAGGAGGGCGACAAGAAGAAGGAGAAGAAGGAGGACCTGCCGCCCCCGCCGCCCCACGGAGACAAGACGCCGTGGCAGGTGTTCACGGAGACCCTGCAGAGCGAGTTTGGCAAGTCCAAGGAGTGGAACGAGTCGACAAAGGCCCTCTCCGGTGAGATCCAGGACTTCACCGAGAGCGAGCGCGTCCGCAAGGCCCGCGAGGCCTACGAGAAGTCCACCGGCGCCATCTCGTCCGCCGCCACCACCGCCGTCAAGAGCACTGCCGGCGCCATCGGCAAGGGTGCCGCGTGGACCTGGGACACCTCTGCCATGAAGGGCGTCCGTAAGGTGGCCAACGTCACGGGAGAGGCCCTCGACAAGGCGACCAAGCCGATCCGCGAGACCGAGGCGTACAAGAACGTCAAGGATGTCATCGACGACGGCAGCAGCTCGCGCTACGGCGGCTGGGTCGAGAAGGAGGAGCGGAGGAAGAAGCGCGAGGCCGAGCAGGCCCGTTCCGGCCAGCCCCAGGTCTTTGAGGAGGACCCCAAGTAAGCAGCCAGCCGCCATTAGCAGTGACATTCCGCTAACAGCCTCAAGCGCCGGCACCAACGTCACCCTCCACAAGGACGCCGCCTGGAAGGAGGCGTGGAGGGACTTCAAGGACACCAACAAGTTCGCCCAGGGCTTCTTCAACGCCGGCAAGGTGTACCGCGAGTCGGAGAACCCGCTGATCGAGACGGCGCGCCTGGTGACGGACAAGATTGGCGGCTTCTTCGCCGAGAACGAGACGGCGCAGGTGATCAAGAAGTTCCGCTCGATGGACCCCAACTTCCACACGGAGCCCTTCCTCAAGGAGCTCCGCGAGTACATCCTGCCCGAGGTGCTCGACGCCTACGTCAAGGGCGACGTGCCGACGCTCAAGCTCTGGCTGTCGGAGGCGCAGTACTCGGTGTACGAGGCGCTGACGAAGCAGTACCTGCAGGCCGGCCTCAAGTCGGACGGCAAGATCCTCGACATCCGCCACGTCGACATCGTGCGCGCGCGCATGCTCGACCCCGGCGAGATCCCGGTGTTTGTCATCACCTGCAGGACGCAGGAGGTGCACGTCTACCGCAACGCCAAGTCGGGCGAGCTCGCGGCCGGCATGGAGGACAAGGTGCAGCTCGTGACGTACGCCATCGGCATCACCCGCGTGCCGGACGACGTCAGCAACCCCGACACGAGGGGATGGCGCCTGATCGAGATGCAGAAGAGCGGAAAGGACTACTACTAAACGGACGACCTATCACCACTATCTACCTATCTACCACCACCACCACCGACGACGACGATGTTCATAGGAGACGCGAGAGGCAGGCGAGAGAGGTGCTTCGCTTGGATGAATGAAGAAAAACAAACCACACCCCTCCCCTCGACAACCAACCGAAAAAAAGATCTTTCGAGCCTTGAAAAAAGTGTCATATTACTTGTACAAAACATAGAAAGGAGGGGGCTTTTACTGGAACTGGCGAAAACAAAAGGTGGCATTTGGCGAAGGCTGCTTGAACGGGAGAGGATGGCCGGAAGACAAAAGACCCAACACCGCTCCTGGAAGGCCATATGTGTACGTGTAGAAGACGAGGAGGAAGACGCCGGCGTCCCGTTCACCGGGAGCAGAGGGCTGTTGTTACCATACTTTTGCGATGTAATACTACGAGAACATTGACGTCCTCACACCATCCTCACGATTCTCCCCTGCTGTCTCTGACGTCCTCCGAGCTTCATGCTTCCTTCTCTCGCCCGCCTTTCTGCTCCTCCTCCTCCTCCCTCAACACAGCCCGGACCTCCATCAAGACCTTGCCCAGCAGGTTCAGCCCCCACCGCCTGCGATCCGACCCGGGCGCCTTCTCGGGGCTGATCCCGATGCCCCACACGCGGTCCATCGGGCTCGCCTCGACGAGCTCGCGGTCCCCCGTCGCCAGCAGCTTCCGTCGCAGGTCGTCGCTCTGCCGGAACTTGAGCAGGTTCGCCTCGCGCACGACGCGCTCGCGGTGCTCCTCCCAGACGCCCTCGTCGAAGCTGCGCACGCGCCGGCCCAGCGCCTTGACGTCGCGCGGGTGGCCCGCCTGGAGGATGGCCAGCCCCGCGGACGGGTCGGAGAAGAGGAGGGCCTTGGCGTGCATCATGTAGTGCTCCGCCGTCTTGAACGTGATCTTCGGAGAAGAGGAGGAGGGAGAGGAGGTGAAGGGGTCGGCGGCCCACCACTGGGAGAGGTAGCCGTCTGGGCCCGTTTCGCGCCAGAAGTAGATTGGTGTCGTGGCCATGATTTTTTTTGTTGGGATGGGTTTTTTTTGATATGTTCGTTTTGTTTGGTGATTGTGGTGTTGCTCGCTGGGCAAAGGGGGGTAGGTAGTTATGGGATTTGGGATGTTGATGCCATGGGAGGTGGCGGCGGTGCAGAGAGGTGAAATGTCTGCCTGACTGCCAGTGCGCGCGCCGCCGGATGAGTCAAACGGCCGGGTGGCTTGAAGGCTGCCAGATTAGGTAGCGAGGCAAGTAAGCCAGGCGAGGCGGACTCTTCGAATGGGCGAGGTTCGCCTTGCGCACATGGCGACGCCAGACTTGACTTGGCGTCGCCTTCACCTGCGGAGCAAGAGGAGAGAAAGTAAAGGGTTGGGCAAGAACATGCGATAGCCCTGAGTCAACAAGTCAAACACTGCTAGGTACTGTCCGGTCTAGGTATTCAGGCTTACATGGGCATCGATTGCGCGGGGGTGGCAACCGTCGTTTCCCGCCACATATCGCTGGGTACAATAGCCGTAATGCTGTGGGACGGGATGCATGGAGGCCGGTAAACACGGTCCGTGTCGAGACCGCCGCCGTACCCAGCCCCGGCCCCGGACCCGTGCCCCGAAGCGGGTCGCTCGGCCGATGCGACCCACCCAAGAGGATGTCCGCCAAGACGGCGCGCTAATATCTCACCTCAATTTGTGATGTTTGCCCCCTTTTTCACCCCTTCTTCAATTCCACATCGCGACCATTCGACCTGACTCGGAGCTCTCTCTCGCCGACAGTCAAGATGGGGCCCGCCGGATTATGCCGGCTCCTCGCCGCCCTCGCAGCAATCTCACCCACCACGGCCGCCCTCCCGCCCAACACGCACGAATTCGACCTCGTCTTCCCGCGCGCAGGCGGCAGGTACGCCCTCGCGACGCCGGACGGCGGCGGCGCCCTCCCCGTCGTCCTCGCCGTGCAGAACCCGGACTCGGCGTACCACTTCGGCTTCCAGCTCTGGTGGGACGTCTACGAGCAGCCGCACCGCGCCGACTTCTGGGACCACTCCCCGCGCTTCTCCATCCGCGCCGAGCTCGGCAACGACACCGCCTTTCCCGGCGACTTTACCCATCTCGCGACCGCCGTCACGGACCTCCTGAAGGCCGGCGCGACGTACACGTTCCACTGGCGCCTGCGCACGGGGCCGTGGTGCGAGTACCTCCCCGGCAGCGCCGAGTACCGGCACTCGCACGAGATGGCCAACGGGTCGTTCGAGTTTGCCGTAGAAGCTGCAGCGGCGGGTAGCGCGCCGACGTTCACGGGGACGTGCCCGAGCGCGCTGGGGGTTGCTGCGTTCGCGTCGACGACGGTGTACCGCGGCCTGCCGTTCTGGGAGGAGCACGCCGACCCGGCGACGCAGACGCTCAGCTGCGGCGTCATGGCGAACGCGACGACGACGGTTGCGGCGGAGCCGTGTAGCGCTACGGTGGACGCGGCGCAGGAGACGAGCATCTCGAGCGCGATGCAGTGGGGGACGTTTGCCGCGGCGACGGCGACGCAGACGGGGGCGCCGAGTTCTGGGGATGTGAACTCGGTTGTTTCATGGCCGCTGATGGTTCTGTCAACGGCGTTGATATGGGGAATTATCTGAGGTTTTACTATATCCATTAATGCTGGCTATCAACCACAACCAAGTCTTCCCATCATCGAATTCGACACTCAAACTCAACCATCCAGGACCTTCGCAATCTGCTCGTGCCGTCTCACCGCCTCCTCAAACGTCGGCACCGCCCTCCCCTCGGCGAGGTCCTCGTACAGCCGCCCGATGCTCCTCGCCCACACGGGCAGCTCCGCCTGCCACGCCTCCCACTCCCAGCCGACGGTCTCGACCTCGTCCGTCGCGAAGTCGTGCACCTCCACCCGCACGCCGCCCGCCTCCGCCTGCGCCTGCAGCGCCGTGCTCGCGTCCGACGTCACGCCGACCTCGCCCCTCTCGCCGTTGATCGACCACACGAGCGCCGGCTCGCCCTTGAACGGCTGGCCCCGGCGGAAGCGCGCCAGCAGCGTCGCGTTCTCCGCGACGAGGTCCGAGGGCGCGAGGGTGGCGGTCGCGACGACGAGGTCCGGCACGTCGGAGGTGACGGTGTCGACGGTCTGCTTGGTCGAGGGGTCGCGGATGCCGACTTGCGGTCTCTGGATCTGGCTGTGCGCTTTGAGGTCGGTCGCCTCGCCCAGGACGGACTGGATCTGATCAAACACTAGGAGATCGTTAGCATGGTGCTCAAAGAGGTTGTCTGGGCAGTACCCACAATGGCCGAACCCGATCGTCACGATGTTGCCCCCGACGGCCCTGTCGGTGAAGTACTTCAAACCCGGCGGCAGCACGTCGCGGTCGATCGAGCCCCCCGCGGCCCGGACCTCGCTGCTCAGCACCTTGCCGATCCTGCCCTCCCTTAGCAAGCCCCGGATCTTCTCGTGGACGGGCACGGTCCGCCCCTGGATCCCCACCGCCGTCTTCCCGCCGGCTTCCTTCGCGGCGGCGGCGAGCTCCCGCGCGTGCTCGACGTCCTGCGCGAGGGGCCACTCGACGTACACGTCCTTGCCGGCGCGGACGCTGGGCAGCGCGGCGTCGAAGTGCGTGTCGACGCGCGTCGAGACGACGACGAGGTCCACGTCCGGGTCGGCCGCGAGGTCTGCGGGGTCGCCGTAGGCTTTGGTCTCGGCGGGGAGGTCGTAGGCGGCGATGGCGCGCTGGGCGGCGGAGACGGAGGAGTTGAGCAGGGCCGTGATCTGGAACCGGGCGCGGCCCCGGGCGGAGAGGAGGTAGGGGAGGTGGGCGGAGGAGGCCCAGGCCGTGGTGGCGGAGGAGGAGAGGCCGACGAGGCCGATGCGGATCGGGGCCATTGTTGGATGTGTGTTGGTACTTGTGAGATGGGACGGTTATGATGCATTAATGAGGTTGAGTGAATGTGGTGGAAAGGGCGTGGCTTTATACGAGATGCTTGATGAGTGGTGAGGCTCATGATGGAAATGGTGTATGCGATGATGTGATGGCGCCGATTTGTAATCCGCGATGTAGCTGAGGGGTTGGTGTAACTCGTGTAAGTTGATCGAATCACCGGGCATAAGCTTCCAAAAGCCACAGCTTTGCGACATATGCTACAACGTTATCCGCAGGATTGAGATTCCTTCTTAGTGGTCACTTTTGTCAGCAGCTTGTTCCGTCGATTTCTCCGCCGAAACCACGGAGGACTTTGCAATGTGGGCAAAGGAGTTGAATCTATGGCTGTGGATTTGCAAGTCGGCCGGATGATACCACAGCAATCTGCCTAGACTCTTCGAACCTTCTTGGCATTTCCTCTCGGTATTGAGTCCAAAGAACCCATCAGACGAATGATAGCCTCACTTCTTCATATTGAGTACCCATAAGAAGCTGTTGCTTTAAATGAGGTTTTCCTCCCGGGTTATTGTATTGTCCTTTGTTACTTTGTTGCAAACCATCAACTCTGTCGTCTCTTAGTACCTAAGGGTATTCAACGAGGGAATGGACCTAGTAATCGGCGAACATGGGTGGAAACAGAGCAAAACCTCTACTATGTCGTCATGGCCCCTTTTGTATACTTTTAGTCGGAAAATTGAAGCCTTTTCCTACTGAATCCACCTCTTAAGTCAATGATCAGTGAACCATGCCTCTAAAGTTCGGTTGATCGCAAACCTGAGTTCTACAACACTGGGGAAGTACCAAGTACCCGGATCGACAGGCACCTTGCTGGGATGCAGGGGATTAGTGGCCCACCGCGGCAGTGCGGGCGCTAGGTCCCTCACCTACGGTTCAACGTCAAGGGCCACTAACCCAAAGAGATTGCAAAAGTTCAGCGCAACTGTCACGACTACAACTCACTCGCTGCTTCCAGGCAATCCGAGCAAAAGAAGAGAAGAAGAAAATGGTGAGGACACGTCCTCGGAATAAGACGCGCCGCGTCGCCGTCGTGGACTACGGCTCCGACGGAGAACCCCCGGAATCCGTCCGCGACGACTCGGACGACGAAAATTTCGAGGCGCCGCCCCCGGACCCGGAGGACGACGAGGACGACCACATGGACGTGGACGCCAACGACGAGGACGCCGAGGACCCGTCGTCCCTGGCCCTCGACGCTCGCAACGAAGGCGCGGACGATGACGACGACGAAGAGCGCCCCGCGTACACCAGCTCCGCGGGCCTGCGCAAACGACCCGCCGACGTGGCCGCCCTGGACAAGTACCACGCCGACGGCCGCCCGACGCGCTACTACACCGGCGCCCTGAAGCGCGGCCAGCGCATCCAGGTCCTCGACTTCTTCTACGGGCCCGACGAGGGCGCCGTCGCCACCGCCGCCTGGATGCTGAACCGCTGGGTCTCGTACGGCGTGCTGCCCAGCAAGCTCCCCGCCGGCGACGCCTGCCCCGTGGCCAGCCCGTGGCTCGTCGGGGACTTTGCCGAGAGGCAGAGGGGCGCGGCCGAGAAGTGGTTCGCCGGCCTGGGGGAGCGCGGAGAGGAGGAGACGGCGATGGGCCGCGGGGAGGGCGAGGCGTACCGGATCCGGCCCGAGGGAAGCCTGGCGGCGCTGCTGGGGCCGTACCAGGAGCCGAGGGAGGTGCGGATCGAGCCGTACGAGGGCGTCGTGCTGTCCGACACGGGCCTGCCTCTGGAGCGCGCGGCCGAGGACAAGGTCGCCGGGTGGATGTTCGACGCCGGCGGGCTGGTCGTGGGCATGGACTGGGCCCTGCGGGAGGAGGGGGAGCCGCAGGTGCTCGCGCTGGCCGTGATCCCGCACTGCGACCAGGAGCTGGAGCCCGAGGCGACGCTCGACGAGAAGAAGGGCACGATCCAGCTGTGGGAGCTCCGCGGCAGGAAGGCTGACAACGGCGTCACGCACCCGGAGAACAGGCCGGCGCGGCTCGCTCGCACCATCTGCGTGGACTGGGGGAGGGTCAAGAGGCTCAAGTGGTGTCCTGTTCCGTTCAAAGAAGCTGGAACTCTGGGCCTTCTCGCTATACTCTGCGGCGACGGTCAGGTCCGCGTCGGCTCGGTCAAAGACGTTGCCGACGACGAGCAAGATGCCTTTGGTAAGCACACATCAACCTCCATCCAGAGATGCCCAGCTAACCTCAACCCCCGCCAGCAAAACTCGAAAACACCATCGTATCCCTCGGCCTCCCCGCGGAGACCAACGTCGTCGCCACCTGCTTCGCCTGGGCCGGCACGAACCGCATCGTCCTCGGCCACTCGGACGGCTCCGTCTCCCTCTGGTCCATCTCCCCCCGCGTCTGCCTCGCCCGCCACGACGTGCACTCGACGCACGTCATGCACCTCGACACGGCCTACCCGTCGGACCCGTACCTCGTCGCCTCGACGCCCATCGCGGGCCTGACCACCCTCGTCGACCTCCGCGACCCCTCGTGCGAGCGCACCAGCTTCCCCTGCTTCGCCATCACCCCGCAGCCCAACCTGCTGCAGTGGAGCGACCACCTGCGGGGGTTCTTCGCCGTCCTGCCCTCGGCGAACCCGCTCAACGCGTCCGTCGGCTTCGTCCACTCGCGCTGGTACGCCGCGCAGGTGCGCAAGGTCATGGACGGCGACCGCCTGCCGACGTGCCTGGCCGTCGGGGCGCGGCACCCGTTCGCGCTGGTGGGCTACCTCGACGGCACGCTGTGGGCGGCGAACCCGGCGAACCGCATCTTCGCGTCGAAGCACCACTTCGGGCACAAGATCAAGCTGTTCGAGCAGCAGTACGTCCCCCGGGGGCGGCTCCCCGCGGGCGCCGCCGAGGGCTGCCGCGGGGCGGTGAGGATGCTCCAGGGGTTCAGGCCGGTGCCCAACGTCAACGCCAAGGTCGACCCGAAGAGCAAAACCGCCGCGGCGGCGGCAGCAGGAGGCAAGAAAAAAGGCAAGGCGAAGCCGAAGGCGAAGGGCAAGGCCAAGGGCAAGGCCAAGGCGGACGCGGCGGCGGCGGCGGAGGAGGAGGAGGAGAACGCGGACGTGCAGGGCGGGCAGGAGGAGGCGGACGCGCACTTTGCGGACCCGAGCAGGGCGGTGCTGTGCGAGCCGCTGGCGCGGGTGACGACGGCGGCGTGGAACCCGAACGAGGACGTGCCGTGCTGGGCGGCGGCGGCGATGGCGTCGGGCCTGGTGAGGGTGCTGGACCTCGGGGTGGAGGTCTAAGGATACGGGGACGGGGAAGCCGGGAGGCGGGACGAGACGAGCACGAATGATACCCCCTTTATATTAGACCAAACGATTCTATCTCTCTATGTTCACGTGCCGTCCCATCTATGGATCTCAAGCACCCCCAGCTCAGCACTGCGACCCCATGACAGTGTGGTGGTAATCAAAAGCCTTGGCCATGCCGTACAAATGCGTCGCGGCGGCGGCGACCACGAAGAAGTGGAAGATCTGGTGCGAGCTGCCCCAGATGTCGAACCTGCCGGGCGCGCTCCGCTCGGGCCAGCGGGCGGCGTACAGCACGGCGCCGAGGATGTACATCCCCCCGTGCAGCGCGGTCCAGGTGAGGCTCATGCGCTTCTCCAAGACGTCGGCGCCGTAGAGGCGCAGGCCGTGGAGGACGGGCACGACGCCCGAGGCGCCGAGGGCGACGAACATGCAGGCGCGGAAGGGCCGCCAGGCCGGGGTGCGGAAGTGCTCGATCCAGGAGACGGCGCCGCAGCCGAGGCCGAGGAGGGCGATCTGCGAGGTTGTCAGTGGGCGTGGATGTGGATGAGTGAAGAGAATGGGAGAAGGGGCTTACGGTGTTGAGGTAGACGGTCATCAGCCCCGGGTCACAATAAAAGCCGTAGTACAGCGCGGGGACGTAGCTCCCGACGATGAGGAACACGATGCCCGAGTAGTCGAGCTTGTTCCCCCACTTGGCGACCGCGGGGGAGTGGTTGGATATGGCGTGGTACGTCGCGCTCATGCCCAGGCACGCCACCGCCCCCGCGAAGAAGCACGAGAAGACGAGCACGTCGGCGGCGGAGGCGGAGGCGTACCGCGGGCGGACGACGCGATACAAAAACCCGCCGCCGAGGAGGAACGAGCCCGCGCCGAGGAGGTGCGACCAGATGTTGACCGACTCGTTGTGCAGGTACCCCAGGCTGCGGAGGGAGGACGAGTACGAGTTGGAGTCCGGGCGGTAACCCGAGAGGATGAAGGCGTTGTCGCGGCGCCAGGCGGGGAGGTCGTCCCAGCCGACGAGGGCGGTGAGGAGGCCTGCTGCCTTCTGCTCGAGGGCGGCGGCTTTGTGTTCGACCGTCTCGAGGAGGGACTCGGACTCTGGATGTCTGGGGTTGCGGTTTTTGAGGCCGTCGGTGTCGGCGGCGATGGCGGACATGGTGTTTTCTCTCCTATTCGAATGGGTGGTTGAGATTGGTTTCGTCAGATTGATATCAAACTTCAAATATTCGCTGTAAGATTATTGGGCGCAAGAAGCATGAACTATAACGACAATCCAGCTGTCATGAGAGGGACGTCGTTTCTCTTTTATCCCCGTGATGTCTACCTGGGTACCTACGGAGAGTTGCTCCCTGAATCCAGTGCCGGCGTTCGTCACAGTGGGCTGAACGGCGGGCGAGCGGGTCGGGGTCCCCCGGCAGGAATGTGCACCAAAAAAAAAAAAAAAAACGCTGGTGGGAGGGATGCGGAATTGTTGGGATTTCCACATGCTGCGCGAAAGCACCTCCGGCTCCGAGGCCGTTTTTTCTTCTGCCAGGCCCCGGCTAGGCTCTCCGGTCGGAGGGGGGCCCCTTTATTCCCAGCTGGTGCCAAGTGCGCTCAGTGGAGGGACGGGCTGAAGCGGGCGGACCGTCGGCGAGACTGGGGACATCGCGGCGGACGGTGGAATGACACTGACGGTCTAATAGTGACTTGCCTCGGCCTTACATGAGACAATACCATATGGTATGGAGGTTACGTACGAAGGTAAAAAGTACCTGTTGTGCGGCTACAACTGGGCACGGGCTGGGCTCCGGTACAGACGGGAATGTTGCCTCACTGTGAGACACACTGCGACGGGCACTGGATGGAGCAGCACGACTGGAGACCGTCCTGGCTGCGCGAAGGGTCTCTGTGGGTATTTCAAGGGATCAGCAAATCTACACGCGAGATGTTTCCATGTCGATATGCCCTGCGCCAGAACTCGCGCTCCCGGTTCTTAAAAGCCCCCTTCTCATCCCCTCGTCTGTCTTTTTGACGTTTCTGTTCACTTTCAGGCACAGCATCGAGTCAAGCCCCTTGACGCTCAGATGTTTTCCATCTCCAAGGCATGAGGATAGGGCCAAGAGGGGCCGGCATCACCCATGTGCACATCGTTGCCGACTCCGACCGCTTCCCAAAGACGTGTGTCGTTGATTCGTTTCATTGCATGCTCGTGTAGGTATGTAAAAGAACTGGCCCTGCTCCTGGCTCGTGAAAAAAATGGAATCAAAAATGTTCAGCATGCCTCCTCCGGAGCAGAGCCGAGACGTCGACTCCCATCGCCCGTACCCAGAGAGGGTGCCTATTTCTTGCCAGACTTCTTGATGCCCTGGTTGCCCGTGTTGAGAGGGCCCTTGCCGCCGGCCTTGGCGGCCATCTCCTTGCGAGCCTTCTCCTCTGCGACCTTGTCAGCATTTCGGGCGAGCGTGCAGTCGCCATCGGGTGTTACGCACCGGCGCGCTTCTTCTCGAGGTAGGCGAGGTCGTCCTCGTCGAGGTCCTTGTTCTGCTTCTTCGCGGCCTTGAGAGGCTTGGCCTTGCCACCTGCACACCGAGTCCTGTCAGCTTTGGCTCTCCGACACTGAGAACAACCCGTCACACGAGAGTGGGCACGAGAGGGGAAACTGACCTTCGCGGTTAGCGCCACCCATTTTGAGAGCTGTCGGGAGAGTTTGGGAAGGGTTGTGAGGTCCTGGGTATGGCGAGGCTGGCTGGAGTCGCGAGGCTGGTGTCGTGGAGGTCGAAAGGAGAAAAGAAGGGTCGCGGCGCAAAGAGACGGTCGGACGTGGGGTGAAAAATGCCCCTCCTGGGGGGATGGTCAGCGCTTCCGTTACAGTCATATCTATAGATATGCACCAAAGAGGTTAATGCGCCTCTGTGGCTTCATGGCCCCACTGTGGGTTCTCGGAACATTCCATGCCCAGTTTCTCCGCGACGTCGTGTCTCGCCGCCAAATTTCGTCGTCACGTCCCGTCGCATCAACCCATCCCAGCCAGCGCATCGCAGCGGACCCAAAACCGACCCTTGATCGCTGAACCCCCAACCCCGGCTCCGTCGACGCGAAGGAAACACACAACACCCTTCCTTGAAACTTGTTGCATTGCTTGCTTGCTCTGCACCATCTCTCCTGGCTCCGCCATATCTTTGGCTGCTCTTGCTCTTTTGGCCTCCCGCCCGGTCGCCTTCCCTTCTTCCCCCCATGAGCTGAGTCGACACAGTCATCCGGTTCGCAAACTATTCCTGCCGCACGTACAATCGTCTAGTGATCTCTGCTGACACGTCGCTGCTGCTCGCGCGCGCACAAAAGACCTAGGGGAGCTTCCCTCTGGCGGATCCTGCTTGTTCACACTGCAACCCACTCTCCCGCCATCTCTGGCAGCAGAGACGAAGGAAGGCAGACAACCTCGCGCGCTTGCAGCCTCACCGCCGCCGCGCGCGCGCTATCACCCGCAGACATGGCGTCGAGCTCAGACGAAGGCGAGATCATTGAATATGACGCCGCTGTGGATTTGAAGGCAACTTCACTGCCGAAGAAGTTTGAAGGAAACGGTGTTGACCGTCAAGACAGAACCCGAGATAGATACTCGGCCTCCAAATCTCCCGATTACGACCACCCCGCCAGACACCACCACAACAGCAACAGCTCCGGCACCGGCTACGCCCACAACCACAACCACACCTCGAGACGGAGCCGCTCGCCTCCGCTCCGCGGCTTCAAGCGCTCCCGCGACGAGCGCGACTACGCGGGAGGAGGGCGACAGGACTCGCGCCGCTTCCGCGTGCACTACGAGGACGGCCACCGCGACGACCACCGCCGCTCGCGCGTTTCGTACGAGGACCTCGACCGCCCCGTCTCTCGCGGGTCGGACCACAGCTACGACGACCGCGACCGGAGCCGCGACAGGGACAGGGACAGGTATCGGGAGCGGGAGAGGGACCGGTATCCGGACAAGAGGGCCCGCAACCGCACCAGGTCGCCCTACCGCCCCCCGCGCAACGACCGGGGCCGCGACGACCGCCATGCCAGGGACGGCGGGCGCGAACGCCTCGCCGACTCTTTCCGTGGCCTGAAGTACGACGATCCCAGGGACCGCAACGGGGACAGAAACTCAGGTTCGAACAGGGTTGGTGGCTGGGGGGATGCCCGTGCGTCCAAAGATGCTAAACCTGTGAGAGACTATGCAGACCAAAGGAACTCCGACGCGGGACCCTCTTCAAACCAGAAGTACGCCCCTCCCATGCGCAACCTTGAGCCACATCCGCTAACAGCAGGCCACAGAGCACCACCGGCACAACCCGAGCAAGATTTTGAGGAACCCGTGGTCATTGACGAGGAGGCCGAGATTGAACGCCGACGTCGACGCCGAGATGAGCTGCTCGCCAAGTCGAGCAATGCCACTCCGCTGCTCGTACATGCGCTACATGCGTCCGATAAGTCTGTCGTCTCACCAGCCCGACAGGGAACTCCGGGAGATGCCGACACTCCCATGTCGGGTGAGAAAACTGCTTCCAAGTCACATGGCTCGACTAACTCCTCGAAAGTCGCGTCACCTTTGCATGATGGGAGCTCTCCCGGTGCTATTGATATCGTGAGTGAGAAGGACCTCATGAACACACATGGCGGCGGCAAGGCTACGGAAGAGGATGGTCCCTCGGCAGCAGACTACGACCCCACGGTCGACATGAAAGAGGACGGAATGCGCGATGAGATGCGGCACGGCAACGTTGGCATTCACGGCGAAGCGGTTGACGCGCAGCCCGAGGCGCAACCTGAAGAAGTCCAGGAGCCGCCTGCGAAGAAGCCATCCGGTGACGACGAGGACGACGACTTTGACATGTTTGCCGAAGACTTTGACGACGACAAATACACTGCCCCGAAGCCTGCCAAGGTGCCCGTGGTGGACGAGAGCAAGGCGTCGCCCGCACTTGCTCCGCAGAACGGCGCCATCCTCGAAGGCGACGACAAGGACGGCTACTACAAGATTCGCATCGGCGAGATCATGGACGGGCGGTACCAGGTTCAGGCGATGCTGGGCAAGGGCATGTTCTCTGGCGTCGCGAGGGCGGTCGACATCACGACCAAGAAACTGGTCGCCATCAAGATCATGAGAAACAACGACGCGCTGCGGAAGGGAGGCTTCACCGAGATCGCCATCCTGCAGAAGCTCAACGAGGCCGACCCCGAGGGCCGCAAGCACATTGTCAAGTTCGAGCGCCACTTCGACTACAAGGGGCATCTCTGCATGGCGTTCGAGAACCTCAGTCTGAACCTGCGGGAAGTGCTGCGGAAGTTTGGCAACAACGTCGGCATCAACCTGGGCGCCACGCGAGCCTACGCGCACCAGATCTTCATCGGCCTCGCTCACATGCGCAAGTGCAACATCATCCACGCTGATCTGAAGCCTGACAATATTCTGGTTAGTAACCCCGAGTCGGTCCGAAGGGCAGAGAACGTAGCTAACGAGTCCCAGGTCAACGAGAGCCGCAACATGTTGAAGATTTGCGACTTGGGAACGGGCATCGACAAGTCGGACGCCGCGACGGCGCACAACGAGATCACGCCGTACCTGGTGAGTCGCTTCTACAGAGCGCCCGAGGTCATACTCGGGATGCCCTACGACTTCGCCATCGACATGTGGTCCATCGGCTGCACGCTGTACGAGCTGTACACCGGCAAGATCCTCTTCGCCGGCGACAGCAACAACCAGATGCTCAAGGCCATCATGGAGATCCGCGGCAAGATCACGCCCAAGCTGTACAAGAGAGGCCAGCTGGCCCCGATGCACTTTGACGACCAGGGCAACTTTGTCAGCATGGAGCGGGACAAGGTGCTTGGAAAGGTACGATATCATTTTCTCCATTGTTGCTCGTTTTGTTTTCCCCTTTCCCCGTATTCCCCTTACCCTCGCATATCCCCTCACGTGGGCCATTGACCACGCGATGTGCTATTTTTGCTACACGATGTTGGCTGGGAGGCGGAGTGCGGCTGCTAGCGCTGGGGCGCGGCTGCACGCACATGCGTATGCATCCTCCGCCCGGCCTGGGGCCCCCCGGCCGCGACAAGTCCGAGCTTTCGGGACGCTCGCGACGCGGCGGCCGTAGTCTGACGACGACACGCGCGATCCTTCGGGCCGTTCGGACTCGCATGGCTTGCTCGCATACCCTCGACCCAAGTTCGGAACGGTTCGAGGGCGCAAGCTCGTGCCCCAGGGGACCTGCTGGCATGGCGCGCATCATCTCATCTTCTTGCTCCGCCAAAGCTCCTTCGCCCCCTTACGTATGTCGCCTCTGCACGAAGGGTCCAGCGTGTTCGAGGGATTTGTCAAAGTTGACAGACTGCGGGAGGGGCGCTCCCTGAAGGCCAAAGCCCCATGTCATTCTCACCCCAGTTTTCCTGTTCGTCGTTGTTTTGAAAATAGAAAAGAGCCGAGGCTGACCATTCCCGCGTACTGAAAGCAGACAACCGCCAGGGTCCTGCCGGTCGTCAAGCCGACGCGTGACCTGCGCACCCGCCTCTTCGCCGCGTCGGCGGGCATGGACGACGCCGAGACGAGGGACCTCAACCACTTCGTCGACCTGCTCGAGCACTGCCTGACGCTCAACCCGGAGAAGCGGATCAAGCCCGCCGAGGCGCTGAAGCATCCCTTCTTCACCGCGAGGCTCGCCCCGGCGAAGAGGTAGATGTCAAATCAGGGCAAATCAGGGGGAAAAGGGGGATGCGGGGTGTGGGCGTAGTGTCAAGATCATGGGTACTGCGTAGATATTCACAGGTGGGCGGTGCTCGCCGCCGCGGCCGTCGTTGTATCCCGGCCGCCGGTGGAGCTGCTGCCCCTTTTGGCGCTGCATGCATTTTAGACGGGGGAGGCTGTGTGTGGCTATTCAAGACGTAGAGAAACAATGACAACCATAGGCCATCTCCATTCATCTCAGTTGACTTCGTGTATGTATGTGTATGATTGGAAGTGCCACGCTTGTGCTTTGATCTTCGGGATCACCCCCCGCGTTCCCTCCCTTCGTCTGGTCTCATCCCGTCGTTCAGCTCCTAGGAGGAAACACCGTAACCCCATGGGGGAGAGAAGAAGAAGGGCCGAGACGTGCACGGCGGTGTTGGATGCGTGGAACGTTTCCCTGGGGAAGGGGACGGACGGGGTTGCGGGATCGTGCAGTAGTGCTGCTGCTGCTGCTGCTGCTGCTGCTGCTGCTCTCTGCTGTTGGGTACACGACGTACGACGGCCCCGGACTTTGCCGCGCGTGTGTGCGTTATGTGTCTTGCGGGAGGTGAGTTGTCAGAGAGCGGGCGCGCGGAAGGGATTCTGTCTCGGGGTTTGTGTTTTGGGTGGGGGGTGTCACGGAGGATCTGTGATGGGAGGGGGATTACGGCGATGGGGTGGTCTCTGATCTTGTTTTGTGGACTGGAGAGATCTGAACGAGTTGCGATTTGGAAAAGTAACGGGGGTCTCTGTATGTGAAAGGAGGGGTTTCGAAGGGTATTCCGAGGCCGGACGTGAGAGCGGGTGACTGGACGGATTCCCGTGCGTCGGTCGTCCATGGGACGACGGGGGATGGGGATTTGTCAAGGGGCAAGAGATGTCAGACGTCTTATTTGGAAAGAAAACACTCGCTTCCTTGCTCGGATGAACCCTGGTCCAGTTGGCGGCGATCGTGGGTGGCTCCATGTCGCGCGGGTGCTAGAGTCCATGAGATGGACTCCTTTTGAGATGATTGTTCGTGGTGGGTGGGTGGCAATGGGCTGACCTACGTGGCCCCGATGTCTGAGAGCGGCCACTTGAGTCAACGTAAGAGGAGGGGACCATCGAGTCTCCGGTCGAGGCGGACTCGGGGGTCGACGGAGAGAGAGAAGGCGGTCGCTGGGCGTGACTCTATTCGGGACTTGCACGGTCCCTGCTCGGGGGGGGGGGGGGTTGTTAATAAGGTCGGGGCGAAGGGTCGTTCCCTTTCCAGGTGGCGATGATACTTCAAATGAAAAACCGACATCAAGGCGGACCCTCTCGTCCGTCAGTTCGAAGGCTCGCTCTTGGAGGAATCGCAGGTTTGCACGCCGAGATGGCATGGCCGCTCGTTTTCTCCGAGGGGGCGTGTGGGGAGCAGAAGATGGATAACGAGACGTCAGATGGCGATGGCTTCGTCCCCCCATCCCGGCGGAGGAGAGGACGGTCCTTTTTCGTCTGCGGACTCGGAAAGGCACTGACGGGGTCGTTCCAGCCGATCCGGGATCGCGACGAGGTCTTTTTGGCCTCGGGAGTATTTGCGTTGTTGGATGCCGAGGACCCTTGACGACCTGTCTCGTGCCGTCTACCTACGACCACCGCACGTCAGCTTTGTTGGTAGTTCGACTCAATCCCAACACCCGGGGGGCCAACTCAAGAGAACCATGGAAGATGCCTTCGGACAAGGTCTGTCGGTGCTTCTGGTCGCTATCCGTGCCGGGATGAACGAGTGCGAGAGCCCAGTCCGTCAAGGCAGCATGTCTTCGTCGAGGCAAGGGACGACACGGCGATGCAGAGGTGAGAGATATCGGGACTCCAGGGCATAAGAACATGTCCAACAAGCTCCGAAGTCCGGGAGACGACCACTGCTCCAAAGGCGCAGGCTCACATCTCAAGGACAACGTATGAGGGCAAAGGGAAATCAATGCAGAGACAATCCAGGCATGGGATGGGACGTTCCCAGGGGAAGAGGAGTTGCGTAGTGCTCTCAGTTCTGCAGAGAAAGTTCGGTTCGCAACTGGCATCGCCCGACCTCCCAGAACAACTCTGCCTTCCAGACCCGAGATAGATGGAGGAACTTCTGGATGTCGATGCAAGGCACCGGGCTTTCTCGGCCACTCTCCGTTCTCGGAACTCGTCTCCTCCGTGATGTCCGCAGTTCCTTCGCCGTACGCCTCGTTGATTGCAGAGAACGAAATCCAAACCCAGGGTTTTAAACACCACGGTCCGAACTCAGCCATGCAGCAAGCACGCCCGCAAATGCAAGACGGAAAAAGACGACATCAACCTCAGCTCTTCCCACCTCGAGGAGAAATCCCGAGTCCAACCCAGCGCGAAAACACCATTCTCCCTCCCCCCCTTCTTCCGGGGAAGGTAACCATCACACTTCCCGCGATGCATGCATAACATACACCCAGCCAACTAGCCTCCCATGCTGCTTCCCGGCGCCACCCATCCACCCTCTCGCGATGTACGTACGCGGTGGTGCTCCACGAGCTGTCAGTTTTCCTGATCCGCATGTTGTCTTCTTACTTGCAGCGTGTGTGTAGTTGGGTTATCAATACTCGGATTTTCAGGCAGCTGCAGCCATACAGCCGTAGCTAGAACGCGTTCTCCGGACTCGCACGACGGCCAAAGGCCCGGGCTGCGGCAACGGCATCGACTCTAAGCTTTCCTCTTCCTCGAGGCTCCTGCCAGACTCCCAACGTAGTTGAGCCCGTTCCTCCCAGGGCCAGGTGTCTCTTTCCTTGCCTCCAGCTGTGATCACGATGACGATGGTCCCGGACAAGGCTCTGCAAGAGATGTACACACACATCAACCACTTCCCAGCTGTTTGGGTTGGTAAAGCAACAAGCAGTCAAGGAAGGAAGATCACGCAACACGAGCCTGGGCACCGGCTGCATTGTGTCTGGTGCAAAGGAGACACCAGCCTCGTCCTGGCAATGGCCCAACTCATCCGGTCACGCAAACGAAAAAGATTGATCATCCGATCTCCATTCTGCCACCTACCTGACGTAGAACAAAAAAAGCAGATTGGGTCGTAGCTTTTTTGCAACATTCGAAATTCGACTTGATTTGTTTCTTTCGAGGGCTTGGAATAAACCGAGGGCCAATTTGCACACCCCCTCGATGGTTGTCCACCAGGCTGACAACTCCCTCTCCCCTCCCTCCCGAGGTGACGTGCAGCTTCAGGTGAGAGTCCGGTGAGCCGCAGCATCCCCTCCCCCCATCCAGGCCAGGCCAACCAACATGCGGGCCCGTTGTGTTTGCGGTGACACGAGGCGACGACGAGCGCAAGGGGAGCAGCAATAGGAGCTTTTCTTCCCCTTACACGTTGGAGAGAGACGTGCGTCAGGTGGCGGCCGAGAAGAAAGGAGGGGGGAGGGCCGCCTCCGGTCCCAACCGCCGGCGACGTGTAGTTGCACATTACCTGACGGCTGCTTGCCTCGCCTCGGCTTACCGCCCGCTCGAGGCAACATCTCGAGAAACGTAACAACAAACCAGGTCAAAAGTGTACACGCCCACCTTTCGAAAGCAGTTGGTTGCACAAGCACAATCAAGACCGGACGGAAAGCCGCATCATGGCTGCGACGCGATGCGGCCTGCCGGGGGGTGGTCTCTGGTGGTGCTGTGCCACGGCGACGGACGGCGGCGGTAGCGGGCACCGGGGGTCGGTGGTGCTACCTACGCAGTGGTCGTGGTCCGCCGCCCGGGATCACCGAGCGGAGATGGCGGGGACCCTTAATCAACGAGGCGGAGGGGACGAGACTCTCAGGCGACTCGCCCTGCCCAACCCAACCTGCCAGCTTGCCCTGCCTTGTCTTGGTTTGGGTCTCCTGCTCGCCCTGCCATTCAAAGTGCCTCCGCTGATCAACATTACCTCAAGTCCCGCCGCCCGCCCAGGAGCGGCCAACCGCGAAACCGACCAAGGAAGAAAAGCCGAGTCGTTAATTGGCCGGTCCCGCCCTGGGAGGCATTCCCCTGAAAGCCCTGATTTTGCGCTGGCTGGAATGAGGGGGACCCAGAGCTTAAGCTGATTTAGCCAACTATGATTCGTGAACACTGGATGTTGGATTGCGACTCTGGCGTTGGATCGACCGGACCCTCCAATGAATGGACTGGACCCTCCGAAATGCTGTCTCCTTGGATCCCGGTATTACAGCACCGTCAAGTTCCAAGAAAAGAACGCGCCGATCGGTCAACTCGGGGCTTGCTGGCGCGGTCGCACGGCGAGTCGATCACCCAAGGGCGGGGGCGCGCTTTTCATCCAGGAGGAACACCAACAGACGCCTCAGGGGCTATTCGTACCTCCTAACAGCCTAACAACAACAACACCGGACCACGCTCGCCCGATGGAATGAATCTTGGGGGCGTTGGACCCTGAGAGGGGTTGAGTGGTAACTGTGGCGCCGCCTCGCCCTTTCACGTTGTTTAGCCCAAAAATGTCTCGGGAGGGGACGAGATGGCAGGCGGCCGTTGTGACGACGCTTGACGCAAGGGATGAGGTCATCAACGCGGCCCTGGCGCCCTACAACCCCCACGGGGGCGGTTGGCTAGTCCGAACTACTATGGTAGGCTGTAGTAGTATGTTATGCTCTCGACGACTTCCTTTGCTGCTGCTTGGTGTTTGTTGATGCGCCGCGCCGGGTAGGATGGGTGATCCTCCCCTTTTCCCTGGGACGGCGGTTTGAGCGCCGTTGGTTGATAGACGACGGGGGGGGGGATTGTACGTAGTAGTGTGTCCGTACTTAGTAGTGCATCCTCAGTGTGGTGTAGTGACTCCTGTCTGACGCGTTCACGACTCACAGACGCCGACCGAACGACGCAGTCAACAGAGCGGGGGGATGCAGCGATCTACGTGCGGCCTGGGTCCCAGAGGAGAGGATGGATTGACGGCCGTCTGAAGGCATCGGCGTCGGCGGCGCTGGCGCTGGTACGACTCATTCGGCTCATGGCCCGGGCAAATCGCGGAAGATGGCGGTCCAAAGTCTGTTTGGCGCTTCGAACTCATCAGCCCTTGCGCCGTATGAGATCACGGCGGATGCGAACATCTCTCGCCCATCGAGATGCCCTCACTTCTTTCTGCCGTTGGCCCGGATCGTAGGACGGAACTCGTCCATGCGGATCCTCTTCCCCCCATCCAGGGACGGAGGGGGTGCAACTGCAGGTAATCGGATCTGCGAACCAGTCCGAGGGGCCACTGAGGAGGCATGCGCCATTATCGTGATCTGTAAGTGACGATCCCCAATGCCTTGTGACTCGTCAAACTGTTACGACCTTGCTTCGTCACATCCACTGTCGCTCGCATCCCCAAGCAGCCCCTGATGGTATAGCGAAAGGAGCACTTCGTCCTCACGGCAGTACAGAACACCTCCTCAGCTAGACGAGGGGGGTCGGTGTGGAGTTGACGAGGCTGTGCTTGCCGTGTTTGAATCGCCATTCATCTTGATTGCCGTTTCCGTTCCGCGTAAAAAAAAAGGTCTTGAAGTCCCATGAGAATGCCTGTCTGCTGGGTGGGGTCCCACGCCGGCACACGAACTCTGTATGTACGGGCGATTGTTGTTTTGGGTTTTCAGTTGACAAGTGTTTCGTTTGGAGCACTCATGCTTTTTGCCTTCTCTTTGGCTCGGCCGGTGCTCTCGCGTTTACAAAACCTCATGGTCTTCATGACGGGATGTCCATGCTAACCCGGCGAGCTGGCGCCGGCGTCTCTCTCTGGGTCTCTCTCGCATTGGAAGCGCGCGCCGCAGAGGAGCCCATGCGGCGCACGACAGCAAGTAGACCGCGGGCCTGCATTCAAGTCCCTCGTCCATCCATGATCCAGCTGAGAGCTCCTTCGTCCGGGCTAGCCGGCGAATGCCCCAGCCCAGTGTCGTCTCGCGGTCGAGGGATCAGGGGATACGTGCTCGCAACTTGGTAGGACGTTGTCCCCGATAGAGTGCAGTGCCCATCAAACCCACTCACACGTCGACGGCCCCCGGCCGATTCGGCGCGGATCAGAGCTCCTCCCAAGGACGCGCCCGTCAGCGATCGGCCCTCTCGGCGCCGGAGTAAGAGGGGCCTGTGTGAGAGGTTGAGTCACTCGATCACCAACGACCCCCCTGCGTGCCTGCGTGCCTCTCTGTGATCGTGACATACCTCCGCATACTTGGTAGGTAGTCGAGGTCGTTTGTTTGCCCGTGTGCAAGGTGGCAAGCGTTCTGGTTGGATCCTCCAGGTTCGCGCGCCCGTGTCTGATTGATTTTGGCGCGTGAACGTGAACCTCGCCTCACGCCCTTGGCGATTTCACCCTACAAGGCTTTCGGCCGCCGCTAGCGCAGGGGATGGAATGAGACACTATTGGAAGAACCAGCCGCGCTCACCTGACCTCCACCGGCTGCCAAATTGACTTTTTTCGGTCTTGACTTCTTGACGAGCGATACATAGTGTAGGTAGTCAGAGTTGAGGCTTCTTGGTCTCTGAGACGATACGAACCGTGACCGAGTCATCCTGGCCTCGGTGTGGACCCCTGCTTGGTGATAGCCAGTGAGCCAGTCAAAGTCCGGGTCTCATCTGTTTGCTTCTTCGGCTCGCCTCGCAAGGGGGTCGCCGGCGAGTGCCTGACCAAACACAGATTACGATCCTCCCAGCGCAGAAGCAAGCGGGCAGGATCACGCGGCCGCCGAATCGTCAGAGGTCCCGTAAGCCAGGGAGGGCCATGGCTTGCAGAGTCACTAGAGTAATAAGCGGACTGATTCGCTTGCTGCCCGTCAGCCTGCCTGTGACGAGTCCGTGATGAGGCACGGCGGAGGAAAGGGGAAAAAAAAAAAAGAAACAAACTTCAGGGCAAACAACGGTCTTCCTTCTCGATGCGTTCGTTGGAGCCGGCCTTGGCTTCTGGAGAACGAAATTGCCATGTGGTTCACGATGGGGCGGACACCGGCCAAGGGTTGCAATATTGGTTCCAAAGAAGGTTCTCTCTCACCGGCGGCGCTCCGTCGATTCATTCATTTTCGGTATGATCCCTGCCGCTGCCTTACGGCCACCGTTAGCGGGCAAATTACTTGCTTATTTGGTCGCTTCGGCGATGCTTCATTCACACGCGGCAAGCTGCCAAAGCCTGGGGCGCTCCAGAGGCTTGTCTGACAACAGCATCTCTTTTCGGTTGTGTACGGCGCGGCGCGGGCCCTGTAGCCGAGTTGCGCCTGTGTAGTGAAGCGAATCCGTATGCATACATGGTATCATTTCTCAGCGCTCGATCGTTTCCTCGTCCTGTGTTTCGTAGCCGAGCGAGGGTATATGATCGGCTTATTTCGTAGTGTAGGGTTGCACCGCGAGGGCGGCTATAACAGAGAAAAGCGCCGATATTATCAGCCAAAAACCTGGTAGCCATGACATGATACAGATTACAGGGCCTTGTTAAGAACTTAGGACGTCCAGGGTGCGGGAACGCGAACGGTATGAGCCCCGGCAAACGAGGAAATGACACAGCGGGCGCGCTCGTTAGAGAGGACTCAGGAGCTTGGGGGGCAGCCAAGGAGCGTGCCTATTCCGTATGGCGTATCCGTACACCGACGCATCTTGTTGGAAAGCCCCAGCCCCCGGGGATCGCATGAACAGATCGGCCCCGCGAATGGCAGGTTGACCTGACCTCGCATGTTTGAGGTGCGTTGCGAACAACATCGGACCACGGAGAAGTCCAAGCTCACCGCAACAGAGCCGGGCTGAATCTTGATCGGACTGTTCAGCTTCCCGCCGCGTCATCGCCATCCCTGTCTTCTCAATAAGCGTGCCGCGACCGTGATGTTGGACTTTGTGGTTGAGTTGCTTCATGCGGGAGTTTTTTTCACTGCGGGAACGCAGGCCCGCCTGCCTCGGGACTGAGACCGTGGGGGAGTCTTCCCCTAGGTACACCGTACGCTAGGCATGCCACGAAAGTGACACTTGCCAGGGCCGTGAGTCCGTGATAGATAAACCCGAGTCTCAGGTCTGTGAGCCTCGCAGGGGTCTTTGATCCCTGAATCACCGTAGCGAAGTGCGCATTGGTGTGGTATTTCTTGAGCTGGCCGCGTATGATGGACCGTCGACAAGGCGAGCAACATGTGTTTTTCTCCGGGGGAAGAATGCTGATAATGCTGTTGATACGAAGGGTATTCCGCAAGGAATGCGGCACCCGCCGTTCGGTAATGCATGCTAAGCTGAACGAGGACGAGAGTGCAGTGCTACCCTACCGTTGCTGTTTGGGTCAACCTGGAGGCTTGCTGGTCTCAGATGCCGCCAGAGGGACACAGGAGCTGTCCCTCCGAGAGAGAGAGACAAACATCGCGTGCCAGCAATTGACACAACCCTTCACGAGCGTCGCTGAGGCGTCTCTATGCTGTAGCTCCGGGTGTCAGTCAGCCAGGTCGTCTTCGCAACCCAAATGCCTCGACGTGATGTTCTCAAACTGCATTCATTCCTCGCCAATACTGTCGAGACGGCCTCCCGGATCAATAGATCCGTCGGTGTTTTGTGATATCCCAGCCACGATCGCGGCACGCATTCTTGAACAGGTCGGCACCATCAATCAATAGAAGGCGTCTTCGCGGCCAATCGGGAACGGGCGCAATGTCAAAGTCTCCGATGGCTGGCGCGGAGAACCGACATGTTGGCAAGAGGAGAGACCGGGGATGAGCCGACGAATCAAAAGGAGGTGCCCTCGCCTTCTCAGCTTCCCAGCTGACAGGTCTCAAAGCACGGACGGACGGCGTTGTGGCTACGACGGTGAGGCTAAGCCCGAAGGATCCGAAGCAACAGCATGGAAACGTCAACAACCTCGTAGTGTAATTATCCTTAGGCTCCTGGG
The DNA here is from genome assembly GCA_030770045.1 of Colletotrichum brevisporum. NCBI lineage: Eukaryota > Fungi > Ascomycota > Sordariomycetes > Glomerellales > Glomerellaceae > Colletotrichum > Colletotrichum brevisporum. Next base: position 6,252,488 of record JAUGSI010000001.1, on the reverse strand, counting down.
AATCGAACGCGTGCCTGCTGCAGTACTCCGTACGCAGTAGAGGTTCGACTCGATGATACCAGATCGACGAGCTCCCCTCCCCGGATTGGCTGGGGTGAAGAGACTCCTGGTCGACGGGCTTGTTTCTTGCCCATGCTCGAGCGGTGTGGGTTTCAACTTGCAGCAATGTCTGGCCGAGTCAAGCAACAAGTCAGCTCAGAAGCGAGCGGTTATGGCTCGATATGATGCCACACGTCGCTGACTGTTCGTTGCGGGGGACGCAGGACGCAGGGAGACCTTCTCGACGGGCGTCTGCATGTGCATCTGCGGAGTTGGACAGAAAAAAGAAAGCAACGTCGGCTGTTGGTGGCTTGGACGTGCCCGATGTTCAAAACAGCCAGACCAGAGTCTTTTCAGGGATCGCCACCATGAAATGATTACCTCTCCTCAGCTTTCGATGGCGTTTGGTCGCCCTGTAAGTGCTCAAGCCGGGGCTGTATCCGTACTCTGTAGTGTATGTATTACTCCGCAGTGTAGCATGCCATGTAGGAGCGTAGAGGCCGGGGTTGAGGAGTGGACGACGGCGGCTGGTCTCACACGGAGCGGTATCTTGCCTCATCTAGATTGGGTGATCAGCGGCAGATGAGGGAGCGGTCCTGTTTGGCGAGTTGCGTTTCACACCACCGCTTCATCCTCCATGGGCTGTAGTTGCAGCGTTTCCCCGAGACTGGGGGATAGTGTGCACAGTTACAGATGATGCTGATGCTCGTGTTGCCAACCAGCCGGGGATCGCGGCTGTCCCCTGGAGTCTTCGAGGGCGGCTGGGACTGAAGTCTGGAGGGGCGGAGATTCGGATGGCTGGACCAGTTAGTTGGCTCGGAAGATGGACGGGAGCTGAGGTGGCGTCGACGGGAGCAATGTGCCGTTTGCCATGTTGCAGCCACGGTCTTGGTCCCGTCGCGTGCTTCTTGCAGAGAAAGGCTACTCCGTACCAATCGACATGGTATCATCCGGTACCTAGAGGCAAAGCCCCGAAAGAGAAGCGTTTCTGCAGTTCGTCGGCAGTCAAGACTGATGCGAAGGCGGTGACGGCACACGCTGCCAGCCAGCCCATTGTTTCTTTCTCCTCTGCATCTGCAGCATCAGCGGACACACACACACACACACACACACACGCATCGCGCGGAAGGACGAGATGCGGACCAGGGATTGGAGTGTTGGAGATTCCGCAGGACGAAGGTTGTATTGTATCTTAGCAGAAGCCGTTATTGCTGAGGATCAAGGAGCATGATCCAGGCGGCAGGGCAAGTTTGCGTGGAGTAGCGTCGCAGACGTCTTCGACAAGGACAAGGACATGACCGGCAGACATGGAAGAAAGTGGTGGACCGTGGAGGAGCCCAAGGCCCAAGGAGGAGCTGATGGTGGAGTTGGACGATGAGATCTGACAGATGCACTAAGCTGGAAACGGTAAGCGCCGACCGAAATCGATGCAGTTCCTGCCGTCACCGCCTGTTCTCATGGCCTGAGGCAGAGACACAAAACCCTCAACGAAGGGGCAGAATTGTACGTGGTACCTAGGTACTTACTTCTAGATACACGCAGCTGGCAGCCAGCTGGAGGATGAGGGCTGACACTGCGGGATGCATGTGACCAGGCCCACCTGTGCCTGCCTCCATTCTCAGCTCTGCCTGCCTGAGCCTGTGTTGGTGGCAGGTGCAGTTCGCACTCGCGCTCCTTCTGCGCTCCTGTCCTGCCCGCCTATTGTTGCTTTTTGGTGTGGCACAACTGGTCGTGATTGGTCAACAGGAGTTGGTTGGCTCACTTTGCTGGCTCACGGGTGCAGGAGCCTGGGAGGAGGGCGCACAGACGCTGTCAACGTTTCCCTGTGCCTCTCCAATCTCCATTGAATCACTTCCAGACACACTCTAGGTGGGTATCAGTCAGCAGCAACATCATCAACACCATCATCAAGCACACGCCGCACTCTCGCAGAAACAAGAGACTGTCCGTCTGTCTTGCGTTTTGACGCACCGTACCCGCGAGCGCAAGCATGTTGCGACCCAGAACCTAGGTCGGGTAACTCGCACGCTATGCGCCCGCGCCTGCCCTCTTCTTTCCCCGGCTCGTATCCGAAGTTCGAACGTCGTGAAAACTCAGACCATCACGGACCTCAGATGTGAAGAAAAGAAAGAGAAAGACTGATGCATCGACTGCTTGTGCGGGTTGTCAGTTGCTAGTAATCGTACTAGTGGGCATTGACTGAAGACAGGAACGAGATACTATCCGTACCTAGACAGAATTGTTGGATGGATCGTCGCCTGCTCATTGCCATGTGTGCCCACGGCCCGGTCTGGACTGCTTGCCCCCCCCGGGAGACCATCTCAGAGCAAAGAACCTCGTCGAAGGCTCTCCCAGCGCAAGCCGAGATGAGATTATCGAATCGACCCGGCCTTTCCGCCCAATGAGCGTCTCGCGATCTCGACGGTGGCATCATGGCGCGCCACACCACCAAGACGTCTTCTTGTTGCGTTGCGTTAAGGTACGGTACAGACAAGATGCTCCCAGATTAGGTATCGTCTGCGTGTACTTGCCTGCTAACTTGGAGAGAGGACCAACAGTCGAGTACTCCAAACACGCAAAAAAAGAGACACACGACGGGCGCGAACTTCCATGCTACACTGCATCGTGAACCACCACCGCCGGGCGCTAGCCTACACTACACTAGGCACACCACACTACACAACACCATGCTGCAACTGGCCGCCCGAAAGTGCCTATTGGGCCGGCGAGATCAGCCCTCTGCAGGCCATTATATGGGCCCTCCGCATCGCGATCCATCATGGTGTCCTCGACAGCCTCACTCGTCGGAACCAGGCGCCTGGGGGGATCCCTGTTCGGTACGATGCTGCTGGGTGCTACGGAGTAGAGTACTGCTGACTGCTCACCACAGACACGTCGCTTGTCTCGCTCGGAGAACACCTCACGGGCCACACACGCACCACCCACCACCCTCATGGTCGACCTGAACCTATCGATCAACCTCTTCCCTCTCTCGCTCTCGACGCAGCAGTAGCAAAATGACACACTCGCAACGGCCTCAGGCATCTCTGCCTTCGCCCTGCCAGCGAATCACACCCCTGAGAGACCCTCCTCGTCCTGCCCGTTTACCGCTCCGAGCCACACAGACGTGCAGCCTCCCTGCGAGACGCATGCACCACCACTATTACCACGCACCACGCACCACGCAGCACCACGCGCATCCAACGCAGCGTTGCGGCGTCCGCCCCAGCTGGCTCTCAGCCACTCACCTGTCTTCCCGGCCGCACCAATGGACTCCTGGGTGCCAGAATCGCCATGGAACTTTTCCCCTGGGTCGCCCATTCAAACGGTCGTTCCTAATCTCCCAGGCCCATGTGCGACCATGACCACGTTGGCCGGCGTCACTGGCCGGCATCGAAACCCCGTTGCGAGGCAAACCGAATCTTCCTGAGCCCGCAAGCCCGTCCTGAGCTCCACTCCCCCCCGGAACCCAGCGGTCCCAGCCTGTCCTTCGCCCTCTTGCGCCTGCTGGAGTTGCCGCTGCCTCGACGCCGGCCAAGCTGGGCCTCCCGGAGCAGGCCCCAGGACCCCCGAACTTGGCCCTCGTAAAGCTTTTTTCTCCTCCTCTGGCTGCTGCTGGGACTGAAGGTGGGCAGCTGGGAGGGGACCTGCGTGGCTCTGAGGCCTGCTTGCGTTGCAACAACTGTGTCCTTTTCGGATTCTCCTGAGCGCTGTCGCCAGCCGTGACCCACGACCGTCCGTCCTTTTGCCGCGCTCGTACTGCGATCTGCTGAGACGGGCCCGGCCTGACCGGCCACAGCGGCCTACCGCGGGCCAAAAGAGGAACCAAAGAGAGGGAAAAAAAGAAGCACTCGCAGAGAGGACCCGCCGTTGTTTGCTCCATCTCCGGACCAGCCGCCCTGAATCGCTGCAGGCACAGCCAGCGCGGCACAGCCATCGCAGCCACGACTTATGTTTCTTGGTTGGTTTGTTGTTTGGTTGGTTGGTGCCGCCGAGAGACTTGCACAAGTCGCTCATCCGAAGACTCTCTCAACTTGACAACCACCACCGACACTACACTAGATAACTATTGGTTATTGGCTAACGGCGCACAGCGCGCAGCGCGCAATACACAGCACGCGGCAGCAATGTGAATAACTAGCTAGTCATCATCACAACTACTTTGCTACCATGGTATCGTCATGCCACATGCATCCTACCTATCCTGCCTTTACCCAGCCAGTTACATCGACTCTTGTCTGCCGTGTACAAGCGGGCTAGTGTAGTTTGGCACCAACGACTTCACACGAGTATAGGGGACCGGAAACATCCTTCATTGGCCACATGGTTCGATAGTCATCACCACGTAACTGCTCACTTCACCAGCCTCTCGACGCAAGCATGCAAGCCGTACACGGCGGCGTCTGATTCGTCGTATTTGAGGCGTCAAGCCAATCATGGAGGAAAGAGCGATCTGCGCCAACTACAACACGGTAGATGAGAGGAGGAGCGGTGCAGCCACAAGTACACTTCAAGGCAAGGCCTCGCGGCCTGCGACCAGGTGCGCCGTGTTGGAGGATGTTCGGTTGCGAACAGCCCCAAGGCCAATCAGTGCCAAACGGGAAGCGATGGGCACCGGGTGAGCCAAGCCAGCATTGATCCGTCAGCCAGGCTGCGAAGCAGCTTCTGCAACAGAAAGGCTGCCGGCCACCGAAGCCCACACTCACCAACTCCCGGACTTCATGCAAACAGCTTTGCCAAGCGCCACACACAGGCGACAAGACGACGGCAGCGAGCCAATCAGCCCACGTCTGCTCTTTGTCTCTGGCTGGGCATCCCAACTTTCTCGCCCGCTCACGACGCAGTTTGGCCGCGGTCACGGAAGCTAGACAGACATTACCAAAGTGCTAGGGAGACGAGGCATTCAAGCATTGACGATGGGCTCTGGTCCTGGCTTTGCTTCTGGTTCTGGTCCTGGTTCCAGTTCCAGGTGCTATGCTACCTATGCTATGGCTTGCACCAAGCCGCGTAGTGTAGCACATCCCACGTCCACAATCGCATCCAAACAAACACGCATCGTCCACCTGGCGGGCGGGCGACGGCTTCTGTTTTTGCGGACGGTAGAGGAATCCGTGTCTCATTCGATCATCATTCGACCATGCTTCCACGCCTGATTCAAACATTCTCAGCGCTCGCTGCGCTGCGCTGCTAGCGCGAGGCTTTTTGGAGCAGGGCCGGGCAACGTGAGCAAAGTGGGAGGACCAGCTGTGCTGTCCATCTGCATACTATCTAGGCGTGTTCACTCGCCCTGCGGTGGTACTAACAGCCGATGCGAGTGTGCAACTGGCAAAAAGGAAGCAAAAGATGCACATCTTCAGTCACAGGGCCTACCGGCTGCCCTACTACGCTACGCTACATACATAGGTACACTGGGGAAATGCTACACCAGCGCCCGCCTGCCTATGACGCCGTGCTCGACAGGCAGACAAGCAGAGCAGAGACCACCATGGGCACAGGGCGACGCTCACCGTGGGATGTGAAGGGAAAGGAAGGGAAGGGCGTCGAGCAGGAGCCAGTCTGTGTTCCCCCCGGTCAGGGTCGTCCCATGCGTGGCTAGGAGGCGACGACTCACGCACGCCCCGTTTCTTCGACACCCATCGCGGCCATCCGTTTCGTCTGACACACTCAGCCAGTAGCCGTGGCAGGGGTAGACGGAGCACGGCTGGGGGTGGTGGTGGTCAAGGATGGACTGAGAGTCACGGCGACGCACGGCGAGCAAGAGAGAGCAGCAGCAGCAGTTGCCAGTAGGAGGAGGAAAACGAGAGTGCGAGAGAGACGAAGAGGAGGGAAGGGAAGGGAAGGGAGACGGAGAAAGTGACACGACACGCCCACCCACACACCCACACACCCACACACTCACAGTCACACTCACACACACCCACACCTCACCCCCTTGGGACGGGGCCACTTTACCTGGTGCGTCAGACAATACCTGCTCGTATATTGCGCAGAGTTGAGAGTCGGCGCCAATCAGCCATCCTTGTGCCGCCTTAGTCGACGCCCCAGCGAAGGAAAGTCTGCCGGTCACTCGCCCACGCCTCACGATGCACCGACGCCCACGACCACAACAGCCACCCCCCTCCTCCTCTTCGTTCCAAAGGTCGAATGCTCGGGCCTCAGGCTTTTCTCAACTCTAACCCACTGGCCCGCTGCTCACGTCGAACTCAAGAATAGATGGTGCATTAGCGGACCCGCATCCAAGACATGGCAAGCTGCACATCCTTGCCCTTCTGTTAATGTCGAGGGACGACCGGGGGCCCTTGAAGCCACCGGCCGTGTGTGGGCGCTCCACGCAACACTTGAACACACACCTCGACATGGGTACGTAGACGGGGCGCTAACATCATTTCGCCTCGTTCCTCAACTTGGGTGGCCGCAGGTCAATTATCAACCACCCATATCCCACCATCGTGCAGGTGGCAGAATCGACTTTGGACTTCCGAACCATCAACCTCCTCGACAACCTCATCTCTCTTCCTTCCCGCCGACCTTTTTACATCTCCTCACCATCCCTCCAGTCGCCATCCTCCTCTTACCTTTGGATCCAAAACCGACTCGCCTCTCCTCACACCGACCCTTCACCGCAACGTTCCAAACACTTCCACCGGCGACCCATTTCTCAGTACTTGTTGGACTCGTTGACTCGACGTCTTCTACTCTCGACACACACACAACTCTTGCCATCTACCACGCGACCCTTGAAGGATATCTCGACCCAAAGGCCACAGGATAATCCCCAGGATTTTGACTTTTGGTTGCCCCAAGGACAGACTTTTCCCGACCCAAAGGACTAGGCCATTTCTACTTTTCCTTTTCTCTTTCTCTCTCTGTCTCTGTGTTAGGATCTCATCCGAGATTCCCATCCCACACCGCCAGCCACAACGGACTTTTCCCACCCGGACCCGCAAATCTCATAACATGCAGCATGTCACAGGATTTGGATATCCCACTCCTCCCGCGTCGCCGGTGTACGACAACACCAAGTGCTCGATCCAGCAGCCTCTCACCACCGCACCTCACTGCCAAGCACGATGCATCCCGTTAATGCCGGAGGAGAGACTGGGAAGATTCCTGGAGGGCAAGCTGCAGTTGACGACCATCTTGGGCACCGGCGCATACGGCGTCGTTTACTCTGCCGTGGATGTGAAGACCGGAGTCCGATATGCCGTCAAGTGCCTCAGCAAGTTCAACCCTGATGGAACCCCCTTGGACCGCCGACAGGTTGCCTTCCAGAACCGCGAGATCCGTCTCCACTACCTGGCCTCGGCACACCCCAACGTTGTGTCGATGCTCAAGATCGTGGACGACCCGGACTGCATCTATGTCATCTTGGAGTACTGCCCTGAGGGTGACCTGTTCTTTAACATCACCGAGTGTGGTCAGTATGTCGGGAACGACGACCTCGCCAAGAGCGTCTTTCTCCAGATCCTGGATGCCGTTGAACACTGCCACTCTCTTGGAATCTACCACAGGGACCTGAAGCCCGAGAACATCCTTGTCTCGGACCGTGGACAGACCGTCAAGCTCGCCGACTTTGGCCTCGCAACCTCATCCGACCGGTCTGAGGACTACGGATGCGGCTCAACCTTTTACATGAGTCCAGGTAGGCCTTGCACCCCCGGGAACTTTTCCTATTCTCATTTCCCCATGAATACAACTAACTCTTTTCTTTTTCCTCTTCTCTAGAATGCCTGGACCACTCTGCCCGGAGACCCTTCTACTTCTGCGCACCCAATGATGTGTGGAGCTTGGGAGTTATCCTGGTCAACCTGACCTGCGGACGCAACCCATGGAAGCAAGCTTCTTTTGAGGATTCTACCTACCGTGCATACACCCGCTGCCCGGAGACCCTGAAGAGCATCCTCCCAGTGTCGGATGAACTGAACGACATCTTGGGGAGGATCTTCACCCGCAACCCGGACCAGAGGATCACTTTGCCCGAGTTGAAGAACAGAATCCAGGCTTGCTCCAGGTTCACCATCCCGGCCATGCCCGCCGCCGTGCCCGCCGTGCTTCCGACCCCGCCGGTCTCACCAGAGCACACTACCGAATACGTTACATGCGAAGACGCTGCCGCGTTCAGCTACGAAACCACGTTGTCGCCCGCCTCCTCGTCCTCCGACGAAGGTTCCGACTGTTCATCCGACGACGGCTCGCTCACCTCGAGCGGGTCAACGATTGACGACCTCGACGAGGAGTTCATCCAGGAGCAACAGCAGGAGACTTGCCACGCCCAGGCATACGAACCAGAGGAATCCAGGGCGCCTTTCTTCCAAGCCCAGGAGTTCATCCCTCAACAACACTACACAGGACCTGTACCGACGCCAGTGGCTGTCCACGAACCCATCCGCGCTCAGATGCCTCTTTCCATGCCGCCCCAGGCACAGATGCAGGCTCCCAACTGCCCGCCCAAGCCGTTCATGCCCTCGTTCTGGTGGGGTGATGTGGTCAAGTATGCTCAGCAGGCTCCTGCCATTCACCCACATGTGCCCTTCCACCACCAGGTTCCCCTGTTTGCCCACCTCCAAGGCTGCTACTAAGCCTTTCCATACGTTGAGACAGGCAGCCGCCTGGTCTCCCATCACTGCCATCCTCAGGACACTTGTGGACCAACCCATGCCAGTCCGGATGGGGTTCCTTGGATCATCAACAACTTACCTCTAATCGATGCATGCCACGGAGCAGTCGAACCATGGACTTCTAATTCTGTTACGAGACACGTGGACCTCTTATGCCGTTTGGACTCCAAAAAAAGCCGGAAGGATCTATGACCAAAAGCCCAAGCGAAAAAAAAGGCCGGAACTTTTTCTCTGCTCATCCGAGCAGCTGTACACATTATGGAGATGGGATATCTGTTTTGCAATGTTTTTTTCTATGTTTCAGCGTGGAGTTGGGAAGGGAAAGACAGGAGCAACGGTTGGGCTCTCTTGTCGTGGATAAAGCCGGGACGCATACCAGGCGCAGCTGGACACAAAGACACGGAGGGCGGTTGGAGTTTTTCTTTTTCTTTCTGTCCTCTTGGACGATATTCGATTCTAATCCATATTTGGTGTGTTTGTGCGAAAGCACAGCACAGAGGAAGCTGGTTTGGGGATGGAAGTTTCCTTTTGACGTTCGCTTGGAGATACCAGACTTTTTTTCTTGGGATTTGGGTTTTTACACTGGGAAACGGGCGGGTTTTCCGAGTTGAGATGACACAAGCTGGGAGGAAAAGACGAAATTCTAGACATCATTTACCTGGGCCGAGATGGAAAAAAAAAGAAGCCCGAATTATTCTTGGCGGCGAAGCAACCTCCCGCAAGAAACGAAGATACGTTGGCGCTAGGTGTCGGGACATGTTCAGACACTGAGGCAACTTTACGATAGTGGAACCACGAAATAGCCAAAAGAAAAGCTTTTCCCACCCACATCAAACATCACTGACATGAACGTTTGCGAATATGGGTGACCTTCTGCAGACCTTGGTGTAGGCAGACTTTGAGGAGGATAGCGCCACCTTCCCGACCTTCCGGGGAGTTCCCCGGGTCTGGCGTCTACCTACTGACGGAGGTAGGCGGCGCCTCAGGTCGGGGATGGCTGGAGATGGACATTTGTTAGAGTTTATGGCGGAAAGCGCCTGGATTTCTTTTTTGCGTCAATGGACTGGGAATCATGGTCGGCTTTAGGAGTTTATGTCTGCCCGTGGAGGCAGAAAGTCTGATCTCCTCTTTTTACGCTCAAGGTTTTTTTTTTGCGCTGGGGGATGGGATGTATCCCCTTTTCCAGAACGTCTCGAATGCTTCGAATCCCGGATGGAGTATTCTCGTCTCTCTGACAACTTTGAGGGATGGTTGTTCCCTACCGTACTCCGTAACTGACAGGTTTTCCCCCGCCCATTTTTTTTTTTCTTTCTTTGAGAGAGGCCTCTCTCTTCCTTGCTTTTCTGGGTGTGCTGAGGACGTCGCGGAGGAGGAGGGTCGCGCGGGTTGCCATGGGATGCATACCTCACGAGAGGAGTGTTCTGGTGGTTGGCCGGCTCACTCGGTCAATCACTTGTCTCTCCTTTTTTGCTCTCACTTGCATAGCAGGGCGACGAATTGGCACTTTCTCATCACCGGGCACTAACAACGCAAAGTGCACTAACTGAGAGAGAGACAGACGGGGCTGTCGAGAGAGACGCGGAATCCATTGGGCGCAGTTCTCGCTCCACACACAACCATTTGCCGATCCGGGGGCGGTGATTGGACGGCCGTCCCGCGTCAGAAACGGTCCGTTCGCCCTGTTTTTTTCTTTCTTTCTAGTATTCAAGAATACAATTGGGGAGGTGGGTTGTTTCCCGAGGCGGGACCCTTGTCCAATATTTGCTTCTCTTTTTGGGGGTGTGTGGGTGGTCGGGAAAGGGCGGCATAGAAAATGTTTTGGTTGGGGGGTCGTTCCTTGGCTTTTCTGAAGGGGAAGAATGGCAGTCTTCTGTTGTTTTCTTTCCTCGTCTGTATCATGCCTGGCCTCAGTGGAGGGCTCTTTTGGGCTTAGCGGCCTTGCTCAATAATCTGAGTTGATATCCGTAGGGACTGGGGAATGCAACGGTCGAGATGTTTATTGGGTGGCTGTGCTGGAATACTGCCTAATGCGGATTAATGTGGCTCGGATGTATCTCTGGCTTGTTCTTGTTTGTTCTCGTCATTCATTCGTATCATTTTCTTTTACATTTTTCTGTCGATGGACTGCCCGAGTGAGTGGGTTGTCTGCCCGCCCGTTTATTGCGGCATGCGGGCACGGGCGGAGATGCGCGCGAGGCAATGATGGGATCATTGCTCCTTGAGGGCTTAACACGGCACGGCGATACTCTGTCTCCTGTGATGTAAGGTAGGGAGGGATGGCCTCGGGCGTTGTGTGGTCGCGGCGCCGCAGTAGGTATCCCTCCCCCCCCCCCTTCCAAGATGCAGATATGCAGATGGAGAGGTGCACTTCATTGGTTGGTTCTAACCAGGTGGGATGGAGTATAGCATGCATCTGACTTCCTTTGCGTTGGCTTTCTGTGTGGGATGGATGCAAGTATGCGTTTTCGGTGTCCAGGTTTTTTGCCAGGCAGAGCAGCCAGGATTTTGTTTTTGATGGTGGGTTGTCGGATTCATGCACTTTGTCTCCCTCTCCTTCGTCTACTTGGAAGCGCTACGTGACCAAACTGCAACAGCTCTATTACGTGTGTCTCTTGTCCTCTTGCGGTTTCGGTATGTGATGTGGATGAGGGGACTTGCTGACATGTCGAGGGAAAAAAAAAAGGTCGGTGTTTGGAAAGCTGCATGTGCACCGATACAGGAAGGCAATAGGGAACCTATGGGATGGCATGTCGTCTCTCCCTCTCCTCTGCCGACGAGATGTCACCAGAAACAGCCTAGCCCCCCCAGCACCGTCCCGTCCGTTCCTTTCTCTCTGCCACGCGGCGATATGACGCCAATGACGACTTTTGAAGGGAGGGGGATAAGGGAGCAAATGGATAGCGCCTAGTCTAGTGAGGGGTTTCGCCCGCGAGTCCTTACCCACGATCGCCGGCCTCTGAGTGGTCGATTGAAGGATGACTGTTGCTGGCTAAGTCGGCCCGGGGTGTGCCTCCTTTGTTGACTGTGTCTCTGGATGGCTTGCCCAGACCAGGCGCTGGAGCGGTGTCGAGGACGGCAGTTTGAATGGTTGGGAGGAGCAACCTGCAATGGTGCCAAAGCCTAGAGAGACCGCGGATTCCCCTCAGTTGGGCACGCCGGCCGCGGCGGCGGAGACGGAGACGGCGGGGGCCCGGGATGTGTGCTATGCTGTTGGTTCGTAGAGTTTTGGGAGTCGATCTTGACAGGCATGATGGGGAGTTTAGGTTCAGCTGGCCGTGAGGGGTTCACACGGAGACAAACCCATGATCGCGACCGCTTGTCTCTCTCACATAGACGAACGAGCCCTGGACGGCATTCCCCGGAGACAAAAGAACAGCTCAGAAAGTTGTGCCCGGAGTTGACAGCCCGCAGGCCAAGAGAGGCCCTGACTTGTGACAGACTTTCTGACCGCGTTTTGGATGGGGGGACAGGGCAGGGTCTCTCCCGTCTGGTCGTCGATGCTGCTGCGTCGATCATTGAATACAGTATTGGCTACGCTACGGGTTGGTCCTTGTATTGGGGGACCACTAATACAGAACATTATCGGTCCTCTCGACTTTGCGAGGGGTTACCGCCGATGTGGACTCCAACTGCATGGTCTGTATCATGCTTGCGGACCGAATTCTCAATGCGAGACGACAGATATCGGACTCTTTTCTTCTGGGTCTGACAACTGACAACCCATCTACGGGTCCAGCATCGGGATTGCCCATCTGCCGTGCGCCGTGCGGTGTTGGCGATTGTGGGTATCCGGCCGCAGACGGAGGAAGGGCGGTGAGGGCGGAAGGGAACCACCGCCACTACCCCGGTCTGGACCGACCGATTCGATTCGATGGCGTGAGGAGGCCGGCAGAGCAGAGAGGATAGTAGTAAAAGACGGCTAACTATAGTAGGTGGCTCGAGTTGAGATGCGTCTGCCACTTGGCCCCGATTGGGTTGGGATGCGCAGCCCATATGCAGTCTGCATCATGCTGGGGCGTTGAGCGAGTCCGTTGTCACCTTTCCCACCGTCCGTGCAGCTTTTCGTGGACACACAAAGGAAAGGGACCTAGAGGGGAACCGCCTGACAATCACGTCCAACAAGTGGCACAGCAGCCTATCCATCGTGGAGGAGGAGGGAAGCGTGGCCCCGAGCCCGCCCAGCTTGCATCATTGGTTTGTTTCGTTAGTGCGCGACGAGAGAGGAGCTGTCGTCGGTAGTTGCTGGTGGGGGATGGTATGGTGGTGGGCTCGGATGCGTTCCCGCGATCCGTCGTGACGCATCTTTTTCGGATGACATGGAACTAGAGGAACAATGCAGACGAGTCCCATACATGCCTAGTATTACCGCTAGACCGCAATTCTTTCTGAGGGACGCGTACCATTTGGTTCGAAGGAGGGCCATGCGTCAACGCCCTCCCCTCCGCATCGCGCATAGCGGTCGGTCGGTGGATTTGGTTGGGCAAGCATGCATCGAACGCAGGAAGACAACGACCATGGCCCGGCCGAGATTCTCATTCCCCCGGGTCGTGTGTGGATACCAGTGGTAGTACCGGACATTGACAATGGGTTGAAGAATTCCTTTGTGTTCGCACACGAGGATCGAGATGCAGGGCCACCTGAGCCCTTCTTGCATACCTCGACCAGTCTCTGGCAAAGGGAGGAGGGGGGAAGTGCTGCCGAGTGGCGCCGTCGTGGGGTGATGGGTTTTGGTCGCGATCGATCCATCCGCCGGGACTTTTTTCTTGGGAGGGGCTTTCTTTTTTTTCGAGCTGTCAGAACAAACTGAGAGAGACATGATCCACGGAGGGGATCGCGCGGCAGTTTGAACACAGCTCCTTGCGCGCGGGGCTTTTCGCGTTCGGGTTTCACGAGAACGACGACGAGCTCCTCTGTCTTGTGGTGCAAGGGGGTCACTACTGCTGCTCCTTGGCCTTCCATGGCTTGACTCGTCATTTTGTCTTGGGAGCGCACCTGTTCAACGGGCGGGCATGAATGAGGTTGACGGGAGATGGGCCGGATTCGATCGTCCATCGAGCGTGTCTCGTGGAGGAGGAGGCAGTTCGCACACGGACAAACACACGCCCCTCCAACTTGGCGGGAGCACGTTCCTCTTTGCCCTCCCCCCCTTTGACATCACGATCGCAACGTCCCACCGTTCGATATGGGTTTTGTTTTTGAACCGGGCATCCCTCGGAGGGCCGATCATCGCGGGGGATTCATGTGGAACGGACGGCTGGACGACTTGCTTCGTTGCTTGTTCTCGAGAGACTAGGAGAGCATTGTCGCAGCTGGCGTGTCACTTAGACAAGTCTTCCCACCTGCCATGTTGCCGTCATCCCGCGTTCCTAGACTAAGGAGGGAGGCGAGGGGCCAAGGGAGCCCCGCGCCGTCCGTGGCAACGGGCCTGAATGGGACTGTTCTCTGCTCGCGATCGCGATGGATGAGACGGCACCGGACGCATCTGCCGTGTGTGTGTGTCACTAAAATGGAGGGAAATGGATCCCGACAGCCGAGAGAACATCAGACAACCGTCAGACAAGACGCGAGTTGGCAAGCTAGGGTTAGGTGTCTTGAATCACCGGGCGTGGTGGCGAGAAACAGGCTCTTGGATACCTAGCTGTCTCCGGGGCCCCGGAATTTAGACGGGCGGGGAGTGGGGACGGTGCCCCGCCCCGCTTTGGCACGGACGGAGGCCGGCGCTTGCTCGGCGGACCCGGAGAGTTCTCTCATACTTCCATTCGCGGAGCATCTAATGGGGAAAAACTTGGAAACTGCCGAAATGCCGTCGCTACCGGCCCCAAACGATCGGCTTGGCGAGCAAGCGACTTCTACTTCCGGGTGGCGAAACCAAAGCCCCGCGTTGACCAGTCCGCGGCCACGCGGCTCGGATCTGGGTTCATGCCTCTTGCGGGTTGGCTGCGCGTTCACGCTCTCTGAATGACACCTTTCCCATCGCATTTCGTGACTGCGGTTCGCACACACAAGTCCTGATCAATGAGACCAGCCAATCAGTCGGCGATTGCCAAGCTTGCGTGGACGGAGCTAGTTGTCTCTGCCGTTCTTGCGTCCTCCTCTCACCCGCCCGCCGTGCCGCGAGAGACAAGAAAGGTGACGCTCCGATCGCACATCGCAGCCCTCGATCTCCAGGCTCGAACTAGCTAACCAACCACCAAAAAGCCACTGCCAGAATTGACAGACACCCCTCCCCTCCACGAAGTTCTCTTATCGCATAGCGCTATGCCAAAAGAGCCATCCCTTCCTGAACCCGGTCACCCCAGAAGGTGAGTGTGTGTCCAGATAACCGGGATCACTCTCCCCCCTGGTTTGGGGAGTGATCATCGCGTGGGAAGACAGACCACGCGATGTCTCACGCCTTTTTGGCGGGCTGGTTTGGCTCTCCGTTGCCCTTTGCGTCGCCCATCGAGATTTCTGCTCTCGAATGATGGGAAACTTGGCGGCGAGTCGCGGGGGAGAACAGCCACACACATTCCACACACTCTAGGAGCCGAGGAGCCTACCAGAGAGGTTCGCCGCGAACTAACGAATGCGCTCCTCAACTCAATTCAGCTCTGGCTTTTTTTCCTCCCTCGTGTCTCTTGTGCGAATGGCCTGACTTGACCTCGCCCGTCCCCGGATGACCCGGTTGCCCTCTTCGGAGTGTTGCGATCGACCAGCCATGTCTCGCAAAGTTAGTGATGTCTTGCAAAAGGCCCCCCCATTGGAAGGAAGGCGAAGCAACTCCCAAGTCAAGACCAGAGAGGGATAGGCGGATCTTCGATCAGACGGGACGGACATTGTTCCCCTCTGAACGGTTGGAGATTGCCGAGGAGGACTGCGACCGCAACGCTTATTCTCCCGCGACTTTCCTCCTCTGGTAACCGCCAGCGAAGACCGTCCTATCACCGCTCGGCCCAGTTTTAGACTTCGAAAGTCGTAAATTATTGCCACCTGAGTTTTACGTAGTTTGGTAGTGTAGGGGACCGTCAGAACTCTCTACGGTTTCTCTCTGCCGTGGTCTGGCCGCGTCGATGGCTCGTTCAAGCATCATAACCGCCGTTTGACACGCCTACTAGATGGTAATTGATGACGATCAGACAGCCGTGCGAGCACGTCGAGCACGTCAATGTCAAGAGTCCAGCAGGAATCATGAGGGGTCTCTTCTGACGTCCGCTGCGTCAACTGCCCTTCCTGCCCTGATCCCAACTTTTCACCACGCACAGCCCGCCTCTCTGACAGCCGCCGTCTGATGTTTCGCAGCGCTATGAGGTCAACCAGCAGCCAGCCGAGACCGAGCGAGCCCACGCCGCCCCAAGCCATTCCCGTGCGGGCCCCAGGAGGGGAGGGGAGTGGAGACCAATGAGGGAAAGCGGGCTACGAGGCCGACCCGGGAGCCCGGGAACGAGACGGATGGTGCACCTCACGAACCCGGCCGAGACGGGCGAGCACTTTGACGCGCACGCTCGCGACGATCTGCAACGGAGGACGGAACTGTGGCTCTCTCTCTCACCGTGGTTCGAGCGGTGGCTTGACGTGGAGCTACGTGTTGACAATCGATCAGTCATCCGCGTCCATGCGCAGCAACCGGCTGTTGGTGTATTCTTTTCGGAGGGCGGCTGAAAGCTGGAGCTGTTTGGTTCCTGATTAGTCTAATTAAGCCAGTCCGCCTCGTTGAGGACTTGGCGATCCCGCTCCGCCGCCCGATCTCGCTGAACACGGCAAAGTTGTTGAGCATTAGAGCGAAATAGGCGACGGCTAACTTGACTAAGCCGCCTGGGAGGAGAGCCACCGGCCAAGCCTCGCCTAGACACGATGATGAGAGAGGCATGTTTCCTCGGGTGCCATTGTTCGATAGTGCGATATCCGTGCCCGCGCTACGCGTGTGTGGGCTTGGCCAAGGCGCAACGGGAGACTGCGGCCGTCAAAATCCTCCGACAGGGTCCATGCTATCCATCAGTCATCATGGGCATCCGAGAGCCTCACACGCACGCCCGGAGACTGATGACTGGTTATATTAGCGGCCACGCCATCATCTAAGCGAGGCGCGAGATATGGCACCGGCTTCAGACTCGGCTTGAACGCGCCAGGCCACATTGTGATTAGCCTGTTCTCTTCCCTTCCCGACACCCCCGTATCCTCTTGCGAGCCGCCCTTCCGTCTGATGAACTCCCTCTACGCTACCACGGTTCCCGTATCGTCTATAGGCTTGGCGCAACACCACGCGTGTTGGGCAAAGAGGACCGGGAGCGGGTTAAGGCTGGGTCTGACGGGCGTCAAGTGATCCATGCGCCGTACGCCTCCCAGTTATCGCAAGCCTTGTGGAGGCTTTCATTCCCGGGTAAGTGTAGTACCAGCAAATCCCACGCTCGGGACGACGACGGCGGCCAGCGCCGTCTCCAGTGGCTTTTTCGCTGTGTCAATACGGCGTTACTGGTTGATAATCGAGGGTAGGTGGCGTGTGGCTGAAAAGGCCCAAGCCAGATGGGCATCCACGGACAGTGGCTCCAAGGTGTCAATATGCCGTGAAGTGATGTGATGTTGCGTGAGCGTATGACCGTTTGCAGGGTTTCTACGTGGGTTGCTAAAGTACAACGCCCTCGACGGTCTGGACCTCCACAGAGCCCCCTCCTCTACTGCGAGAACCCGACGCACCATGAGCCGCTCACGCCACGCAGCGAACGCTCGGTGCGGATGTGTGTCATTTGACGGACGGCCAACCGAGAGCGGAAAGTGCTCGGACCGCGTGGGAGGCTGTTACTCGGCCAAGGGTTCAGTACAGTTCTCTCTCTTATTCTGTGAGTGGTGCTCTTCTATACGATGTACACAAGAACGAGTACGGGGAATAAGCTTGACGGGCTTCGAAGCTTCATAAGTTGGTGGTTATATCGTCAGCCACTATGGAAAACCTACCGTTGCATGGACTTTTTCACCGACATAAGTATAGGGAACATGCGGCTTAAGATCGTCGTCTGGCACTGCGGAGAGGCGGTGACGATCAAGCAGCAGGGGGGGAAGGGGATTAGGAGGTCGACGATGACGAAGTGCCGTCTGGATTTCATGAGGCGGGCGTCAGTTTTGGCACACCGTCTCATCATGATGCGACACCCAGCAGGAGCATGTGTCCGGGCTCGCGGGTCGAGCTGTGCGTCCTCCGCCCTTCGCAAGCCCTAGATGAACCTTGAAATCCGGCGAGGCTTGTCTTCCTGCCTTGTGGCTTTGATGAGCAAAGTGGCGGAGGTGCTCGAATACCGTCCGCTTGGATCGTGGCTTGAAGGGGACCCCTCCGCCAGAGCGGCCCCCACCCATGTCTATAGTCGGAAGAGGAAGATTACCTAAAACAAGTCTGTTGAGGGCATTCCCGGTTGTCATTAGATGGCGTTGATATTGAAAAGCGAAGCACGGACGGCGATGTAGTATGATAATCTTCCGGTTGATGACGCCAGATGGCGGCGGCAAGTGATCCGAGAGCGAACCGGTCTTGAGCCTTTGAGTCATCAACCGTCAATCAGTCATCAACGACACCCGCAAAGCCCGCGCACGGCGTCGAGTTGCTGCTCGTGCGAGATGAAGCGGACAGCAGACCGAACACACAGAGAAAGCAATCAACTACCACTATGGCTAGCTCCGTCATCCGAGTTGCCCTTTCAATGCCATGTGTTGGGCTTGCGATTTGACTTCCAGGAACCGCCATACTGTCACGGTCAACCAAAAGAGACACCTTGTTATGACAGGGTCCCCTGATTCTTCTTGTCGCCCTCCTTCGGCCTTCTGCCAACGTACGCCGGGTGCAAGCCTTCTTTTGCCTGCGCCATAGAGTGAGAGAGCACGGGCTCTCACTGGGCAGAGGAGGAGAGTTTGGACTACCGACCCATGACTCTTCTCGTAGTTGAGAGATCGCTACGCTCACGGCGTCTTGGGGTGGTCGTATCCTCCAGGAGTGAGAGTAGCAAAAACTCTAAAGGAAATCAAGAATAGTGCAAAGAAGTAGGGGGGGGGGGGAGCTGGTTGGATGGTTGGATGGCAAGATGGGGCTTGGCTGAGCTGTTGAGACTTTTTGTTCGATTGGAGATCTATAGACGAGTTTGTTGGTTCGGAATAGGAGAAAGAGTTTCGCGAGCACGCGTTCGTAGGGCGGCGGGATGGCGCCGACGTTGCAATGCGACTTACCTAATACCACCGCAACCGTACATAGCATGTGGAAAGCAAAGTAACAGTTGAGTGCTTGCACGATGGCGCGCGAGTGGGCTTGATACTGGCTTTTTGGGAGGCGGTTGGGTTTAACCACGTTTCCGGGAATGTTTGTCCAACGCGATCTTCACGTTTCTTCGCGGAAGCGGACTTGTAGTCCACGACGAACTTGGCCGAGGGCCGCGTGAGGAACAGGCCACCTTCGTGAAAGGTCAAATGACCCTACGAACCTGCCAAAGTTGGTCGAATGGGGAAGGGCATGGTCGGAGCCGGGGCTGAGAGTTTCCGGGGGGAGGAGGCAGAGTATTCGCGGAGATCGTGATGGGATTGTTGTTTTGCTGGAATGACTCGTCTTAGATGGCGTGCGAGGATGGAACGAATGGGTCCAGACGAGTTCTCTTTACAGCCGACGAAGCGCGAGAGGTTGGACAAGATGTTGGTTTGACGGGACCATGTCCAATGTTGTCTCGTCTATTGGGCTTCTCTTCTCCCGCTTCATCCGTTTGCAGGGAACACCGGGTTATGAGACGTCTTTGTCAGCGTGGCATTTTTGTGCGGCTTTTAGGTTAACCTTTTTGACCTGCGTGTCGTGATATGTGTGTTCTGGGTTCCTGTGGTCGGGAGGCAGTCCGACAAGTGGTGGGCCGCATTCGGAAATATTCGCGCCTCTTTTTCTGCCACCACGAACGCCCTTCTTCCCTCTTCATTTTACGGCCGGACGGGGAGGGCTAAGCTGCCAAAAGTGAGAGGCTCTGTTCTGAGCAGGCCCTCTCCCCACCATGCCTCTTTGTGTGGGAGGCCTCCATGGCCGACCGGCCCTGCTGCTCCGTGCTTGGTCGGCAGAGTGCCCCGGAGTTCGGTCGGGAGTTTCGAGTGAAACGAGGAATGGACTGCTGTAGCTTCTGTCCCGCCCGCAACGGGACCCTTTGAGTTTGTCATCCATCAGGGACCCGCCTCGGACGGACGACGGAGGGCGGCGACCGCCGGGGTGGGCTTCACCCCTGGCCGGTGTGTTGGCATCTCTGAAAGTCGAGTTGAAGGAAGACGAAAAGGGGTGACCAAAGTTAGACCTTAGCAGCTAGCGAAGAGATCTTGAGGTTTAGGTTTACTTCTGCGACAGGTAGCCCCGTGTTATCGAGACAACACAGTTGGTCTGAGTGGGCTAGAGCTGCTGGCGTGCGCTCATTCGAACCATATGGGTGTAGCAGAGAGGAAGGAAGAGGGCTGCCTCATGAGGGATTGTCTCAGGCTTCGGAGAAGGCTGAGTATGGCAGGAGCATCCGCCCTCTCACAGCAGTTCTGGCCACGAGAAGTCTCGGCGCGGCGGGCTTATTTCAAGGCGAGGGTGAGGGCGAGGCTGGCCGCCTCGGGAGTTTCGGTCCCTTCTGCGACGGAGAGGATCATAGCTGATACTCGTTTGCGACTCCTCCGTGGCAACCTTGAGATGATTCTCATACCCACATCTCACCGCTCTCACCAAGCCCTTGGGACGGGCCCAATGTTCGAGACGAAAATGTTGTCGAGTCCGGATGACTTGTTTTGGAGACTAAAGGCATGTTTCGTGGGGGGAGAAGCGAAGTCCCCTTGTTCCTGAGGTTGTTGCCCGTCGTTCGATCTCGATCCTATTAGTGTCGCCGAGCTGTCAGAGGCCAGGAACGAGACACACAAAACGAAAAAGCTTCGACGGTCCGCCTCGAGACTCGTGACTGGAGGAGCGAGGAGGAGGGCGAGTGGGATACTGTAGGGCTGGCACGATGACGCTTTGATGCCCTCTCCGTCTCTCATCTTCAGACTTCTTCAGCAAACATGAAACGGATCTCACGTCGAATTTTTTTTGGAACCACGAGCTTAAGTCAATCAAGCATTTTGTTGAACAAGGAGAGAGAAGAAACCAATCAGACCTAAACGCGAGAAGAAGACGAAGGGCAAAAAAAAGAAAAAAGAAACATGGGAAAGTAACAGGAATACCGTGAAGCTTCGTAATAGGGTCCAAGAGGCCGAGGAAAAAATAGATCCTCTCATCATGGCCTTTCCCATCCTTCCCTGAATCGCCGTCTCTCCCTCCCTTTTCACCTTAGCCTTTTCGCATCCCATACAAAACAACTCTATCCCCCTTGTCCGTCTTCTTCCCTCCGGTGGTGGTGTGCCGACGTTCTCTCGCTTTCGCAAGGTCGCACTCGACCAGGAGCAAGCCACCCACCACCTTAATCACTGGGCTTGATCGGACCTCCGGGGACGGGTGACTGGGTGACGATGGGCCCACCCGGGACCGGCTTGTCCGGAACGATGGGGCCGCCGGGCACAGGCACCTCCGGAATGATTGGACCGCCAGGGATGGGCTTGTCGGGGACGATGGGCCCGCCGATGACGTCCTCGCCGCAGGCCTTGAGGGCCGCGATGATGGCCTGCTCGAGGTTCCAGATCTCACAGGGCGGCTTGTTGCCGTAGATGAGGAGGAGGCTGGTGAGTGTCGCGCGGAGGCCGATGACGTCTGACTCCTTGCAGCTTCCGATTTCGAAGATCTGGCGGCGGTGCTTGGTGGACAGGCCAAAGGTTGTGGTGGCTGGGCCCAGGACGATGGTGTCAACTTTGACGCCCTTGCCGGCGAGGATGTCGGCCAGGTGCAGCAGGACCATGTACGTGCCGACGGAGGGCTTGGTGCCTGTGGTGTAGGGCTTGAGGAGGGTGAGGTATGCTTCCTTCAAGGCCTCGAGATTGTCATCGCGTCGAGTTGTAGAAAAGTCTTTGGGACAGAGATATTAGCAACTGTGATTAAATAAGAACTCTGGCAACAGTGCTTACTCTCTTCTTGACGTCTTCCGGGCCTGACGATGGGGGATGTGATAGGAGGGAGAAGAATAGGATTGCCCGGGGTGGGATTGCCGGGGATGGTTGGAGATCCGTTTCCAGGAATAATAATCACTGATCCATCCCCTATTCCGAACTGAGGTGCGGCGGTGCTCAAGGCAGCGAAGCCGAGCAACGCTAACTTGAAGGCCAGCATCGTGAACACGCTGTGTCAGACTACTCAGACATGTTGCAAGAGATGGAGGGGTAGAACGTGGATATTGAGAAGGGACACCCGTGGATTATAAGCCTGGAATACCGGCCTGGGAGCCAACTCCTTCTCTTGCCGGATATCACAGACAGATGGTGTCACTTTCGTACTTATTACGAGCATGCTGCTGCTCTACGCTACCATGGATATGGCCATTAATGTTTAATATCCCCTAAATGAAGGCAGACATGGCGCGGAGGCAATCACATATATCCGGGACGATTTACCCGGGCTTCAAGTCGGTCGATATACACCTCGCTAGACCGATAGCGTCAGTAGCCTGTTATGGAACTGGAAGACCATTAGCCAGACTTTTGGAACCGAAGCGGAGTCAATTTCGCAGAGTAGCATCTCTCTATCGCGGCTGCATCACCCCCTGACCGACCCTGCATTTGGACCCGGTTCTGGATCAGCGGGACGACGACGCCGGTGGAAGCCGAAATGCAGGGCTCAGACTATTGACCTTGATTTTGTCGACTCGGACTTGGAGTCTCCTGGATTCTCGAATGGATTGGTAACTTCGAACTCTGGATCCGACCTGGGACTCTGGTGTTTGATGCGTGGGTAGTAACTGCCAAATGAAAAGTGAAGTGAGCTAGGGCTTCATTGCCGCATAGCTTTGCTACAGTATCGTAACCTATGACAACTAATGACAACTTTTGACAGCGAGCAAACAACTTGAGAAAGCTGTGTGGGTATTTCCATGACTAAAAGCTCTTCAGCAACCGCTTCCACCACGGCAGCCTGTCCAAGTCGTACTCGCCCGTCTCAATCTCCCTGTCCTCGTCCAGGTCCCGCCGCCGGCCGGAGAGGAGGTCGATCTCGCTGGCCCTCCAGAAGTGAGTCTTGAACCAGAACTTGTACCCAAAGTAGATGATGGGAAACAGGGGCAGCAGTATGTACGCGTCGACGAAGGACCTCGCGTCGAACGGCGCGAGCGTCGTCCACCCCTGGACAATGGCCAGGAAGATGTTCGCGCCCAGGCCGAAGTAGGCGTTCCACGGGTAGAACAGGGACACGAAGGGCAGCGAGCTCTCGGCGTGGCCCTGCGTCTTCCACGCCTGGCGGAAGCGGATGTGGATGAAGGAGATGGAGCCCCAGACGAGGAAAGTCGAGACGCCACTTAGGTTGACGATGTAAGAGTAGGCCTTGCTCGCGCCTGTGCTGATGTTCATCATTGACAGCGCGCCGCAAAGGTTGGTGAACACGACGGCGGGGATGGGCACGCCGCGGGCGTCGGTGCGGCCGAGGATGGCCGGCGCCTTGCCGTCCTGGCCCATGTACAGCAGCGTGCGGGAGCCGATGTAGATGGACGAGTTGCAAGCGCTGAGGCAGGTGACGAAGATGAAGGCGTTGATGAGGTGGACGCCGCCCTCCCAGCCGGCGTTCTGCAGGGCGACGGTCATGGGGCTCTTGACGGCGCGGGAGCCGCCGTTGACGAGCTCGACCGCGTCGGCCGGGCAGGTGAGGCCGAAGAAGAAGGCGGAGCCCATGTAGATGAAGATGATGCGCCAGAAGACCTGGCGGATGGCCAGCGGCACGGCGACGCGCGGGTTCTTCGTCTCGGTGGCGGCCACGGCGACGGACTCGACGCCGGCATAGAATGTCGAGCAGAAGACGAAGACCTTGGCCACGCCGCGGAAGCCGTCGGTGAAGGCGCCCGGGTCGCGCCAGTAGCGGAAGCCAAGGGCGTCCTGGCCGGGGATGCCACCCGCCGCGTATCTGCGGGAAGGTTAACCCTGTGAGTTCTCAGGATGGTGTAAACGGCGACTTACACGATGGAGAAGAAGAAGTACGCCACGAGACCGATCAGCTTCAGGAGAGCCAACCAGAATTCGGCTTCGCCGAAAGCCTCAACTCCGAGGAGTTGGAAACCTAGAAACACGGTCTGGATGACGAATGATCCGTTAGTTTTAATCAACTCCAAACACATCAGATCAAGGGATGGTGTCGTTCCGTACCCAGAAGATGAGGAAGTATCCCCACAGCGGCACCTTGTCGCTCCAAAAGACGAAGATGCTGGAGAGCACGTTGTACTCGTTGGCCAGGACGCACATCCAGATGATGTAGTAGTTCCAGCCGAGGGCGACGCCAAAGGCCTTGTCAACGAAGCGGTCCGCCAGGCCGGTGAAGGCGCCGCCGCTGGGGTAAAGCGTCGTCAGTTCGCCGAGACTCTGCATGATGCTGAAGGCGATGAGACCGATGACGCCGAAGCCGATGATAAGTGCGGCGGGTCCACCGTTCGAGAGGGCGCCTCCGGAGCCGATCAGCAGGCCCGGGCCTATGATGCCGGCCAGGGCCATCATGCTCAGGTGCCGCGTCTTGAGGCCGCGCCTGACGCCCGTGTGCGGGTCGATGGCGGCAAAGTCGGAGGCGTCGGAGGCAGAGGACTCCCCGGGCCGCGCGCCGGCGGCGTTCTCGATGACCGGGACATCGTCCTTGTCGTAGGCTCGGTATTGCGACATGACGACTCCGCTGGGTATCGTCTGTCGGAGAGTCGGAAGGAGGGGAGAATCAGACGGTGAGGTGAGCGTGGGGGGCACAAGACTGATAAGACTTCTCGCTTGTTGTTGATCTGCAATCCTGCAGTCTGACGGGGCCTTATCACAATCTCTGAACGTCCTGCAGAAACTTTACTCCACCAACAGCCGCGAGAAGTCACTGCTGGAGACTCGTCAATACTAAGAACGAGAGATGAACGGGGGACGCAAGAGACTTAAAAAGAGACGAACCAGCCTCTCGGGCCAGGATCTATACCCGTGCATTACGGCGAAATAAGAGCCGTATGGTGATATTGGCGTCTTTTCATGTCTAGAAAACCGAGATTCATCATGTCAAAATGCGCTGTTTTTTGCCCCAAAGCGTGGGAGCAGGCAGGTTAGGTTGATGGCGGGTTTGCGCCGCGCGATCGCGTCATCGCTGGGAGACGACCTGACAGCGGCTCCAATTGGATGCTTCCGGGGCATCGGGGGTTCAGACCCGCCGGCATGCCGGTCTAGTGCGGGGGATCCCCCGTCGTCTCCCCCGATCTGTTCTCGTTTGGGGGTCATTTCGTTATGTTTTGTGATATTCAATGTCTGTTGCGAGTAAGTTGAAGTCGTCCCTGTGGCACGAAAGATGTGCTTTGGGCGATTCCTTGTGGATGTGGCTGACTCGATTGGCTGGCTACACAACGTGTTACCTGAGAACAACACAGGGATGAGCCACATGAGTGAGATCCGATGAGACTAAACTGAGATTCGAGGTGTGACAACAGAGCAATTTCACTTCGACTTTGAGTCCCTCAATCTTCTACCTTGCAAAATTATCTCAAGGTGAGATTAGCCGTCTTTGGATTCATCCTGGAGTACGGAAGCTCACTGACCATATCATCAAGCTGAGTCTTAGTAAAATCGTGCCTCGTATTCATCCCTCCAGCCTCTGTACTTATAGCAACCTCTCATGACTAAATATGGATTTAGACTCCAACTGTTCATGAACCACTCAGGTCGAGTAAATTCGGAATGATCTTATTTCCAACAACAGAGAGAGAGGGCTTGGCATCTTCTCTATCTATCGTCCGACTAAATCTTCGATAGACTTCTACCTCAACTTGAAACTTCGAGTGAACACAACCATTCATCTTCCAGACATAAATTGTCAAAGAGGTCATGGTAGATAATTGACTCGGGTCTGACTGGCAGTAGTCGGTCTTCGGATGTCGCATTCCGCTGCAATTGACCCATTAGGCAAGGGCCAAACTAACCGAAATCATTAATCCGTCCGGCGGCGCAGTACAATGGCGAGACCAACCAACTAGCTGGTTGCCTAAAACTTGCCAACTACACCGCCTCGGGATCACACAACGATAATGTCCATCAAGGAAGAATTCGAAGAAATCCCACGCGAAATATACAAGTATTCATATCAACCGAGAGGCCACCAACGGGACAAAGAGGCGCTATGGAATCTGAATGAGCTCTACTTCAACATGGGCCGCACTCGCGAACCCAAGACGTACGGGCGAGGTTCCTGGGGCTATACCGGTGCGTGGTACTTTGCTTCGTCCTCTTGCTATGGAATGTTTGCCTCAAGGAGAACTACAGAAACTCATCTCTGTCAGTATTTCGCACCGTCTACACCGAGGAATCCGACAGGCTGTTCCCGATCGCTATGAGGCGGCTGGAGAGATGGGTGGTCCAGTACTACGTCCACGCCACGCGGTTTCCCATGTTTGGCGAGATGGGCGAGAAGTGGAAAAAGGAAGACGGCATCCTCAACGACTATCTCGGCAGCCGCTTCCGACTCGATGTTGTCGAGGACAAGGAAAAGCTTAATATGCCCGACCTCGGCAAGGCCACCCACGAGGACATCAAGAGCCTCTGCGGCCGCTTTCGGGAGTGGATCGCGGGCGTTGGCGGCGATCCGGACGTGGAGTACCCTCTCAGCCCGCGGCTCTACGACTTCACGGTCATAGACGAGGGAGCGCTCCGAATCCTGGCCGCCCTGCCGGACGAGACGCCGCCGCTGCGCGTGGCTGCGACCTGGGAGGAGAAACGGGAGTGGCTGAAGGAATCGGACTTTGCGTACATCTGGCTCGTCGACTATAAGGCGGCCGAGCGGTGGGACGGCAGAGATCCGCTGTTCCGGGGCTGGGGCAAGCTCGAGCCTTATTCTGTCAGCAACACCTGGTTCCAGAGGTCATCGAGGTTGGATAGAGATAGTTGGGTTCTCTCGTTACACGAACAACCGAAAGAATCGGGCGATTACTGGCTGGTGGCTGAATAGACATCAAACTCAGTTGGTGTTGGACCTGTTTGCGAGCTGGCTATGTAAATATCAAGAGAGTTTTGAGGGTTTACAAACGGAGATCAACACAACAGCTCTCCCAACCGTTGGTTGTGAAGACTTGGTAGATGCCACGCGTCGAAGTAAGACAAACAAGAGGTTAACCCTAGATCGTCTTCTCCTCTGACTGATTGATTTCTGAACGGAGAACACCAACCTCAAATCCACGCTCCGTCCACCGAGTAACAGCTTCCGCTCACGAACGAGCTATCCGGTCCCAACAGAAACACGACCACGTTGGCAACTTCCTCCGCGGTTCCCTGTCGTCGGAACGCAATGGGCTCGTCAAACGGCGCATCCGCCGGTCTGTCCACCGCGTCCCAGTACTTCTGCATCATGGGCGTGTAGATCGGCCCGGGCGCCACCGCGTTCACCCGGATCTCCCTGTCACCCACCTCTTTGGCCGCGACGCGGGTCATCCCGAGAACACCGTGCTTGCTCGCCGCATATGCTCCATGGAGCGCGACGCCTGTTGAGTTTCCCAAATCAGCGTCCTTCGATCAAGAGCGACGGCCCCAAAGATGCTGGCTTTTTCAACGTACCAGTTGTGGCGTGTATAGACGCCATGTTGACGATCGATCCGCCGTCCCTGATGACCTTGAGCTCTTCTCTGAGGCAGTACATTGTGCCTGTGAGATTGACGCCGATGATCTTGTGCCACTCGTTGTCTTCCAGCTCCACAACTGACTTGATTCCGTGGCCGCGTCCAATGACTCCTGCTATGTTCGCAGCCCCATCGAGCCGACCAAACTTTTCGATGATGGATTTGATCCAGTCTTGGACCGCTTCCTTATTCGACACATCCACCGTTGAGACCATAAAGTCAACACTAGGAGATTTCGAGTTGAAATAGACCCGTGCCTCCTCGAGTGAGGCCTTGTCCACGTCGGCGACACAGACTATGCCACCTCGGGCTGCGATGGCCTTTGCTGTGGCGAGACCGATGCCGCTCGCGCCGCCTGTGACGGCGAAGACGTTGCCTTGGAAAGGTGGCATGTTGATGGCAGGATATGATAGGCGTTCAAAGTTTTCAAGACCGGGAAAATGGCTGTTTAACCCACGTCGAGCTTCCCTCGACCGACAGGCTGTCACTGATGCCGCTTTACTACGCGTTTATTACCGAAGTACTCGGCAAATATCATCAACTGTACCTACCTCGGTACCCTCACACATACATCGTGGGCCCCGCTGGTCCTTCCAGGGGAGGTCGGAAGTTGGAGGTACTGTCCAATGGGATGCTTCTCCGATCCGACGGAAATACATAGAACGAATTATCGGGTATTATCCGATCCTAACCCCCTGCCATTACATGAAATTCTGAGCTGCTCCGAACCGCTCGCTGTCGAGGAAGCTTTCCAGTCCACTTAGTCCAGAAATGACCTAGTTGCTCAGTGTTAGTCTCAATAGCAGGAATCTGCGCTGCAGGGGAACACACCATTGAGTCGAACTGATCCCACCCAGTCAAATCTTCGAGAGAGTCGCTGGGACTGACTTCCATGTCTGCAAGACCCTGTATCTCGCCCATCATGTACCGCGTTCCCGAAGCATCCCCTTCCGCGCCCATTCCTAGAATTCTACTAGTCGTTCCGCCGAGTCCGGTCGTGACGTCGGTAACGTTCTTCTCGTGCTGCGTCGTCTGCCTGACAACTTCGGAGCGCAGCTCGTCCAGTATGAGGCAGTACCTCGACGTGAGCGATCCCGGCTCGCCAATGTTCGCGATCTGGT
The DNA here is from genome assembly GCA_030770045.1 of Colletotrichum brevisporum. NCBI lineage: Eukaryota > Fungi > Ascomycota > Sordariomycetes > Glomerellales > Glomerellaceae > Colletotrichum > Colletotrichum brevisporum. The sequence goes on along the minus strand of JAUGSI010000001.1, from coordinate 6,224,015 downwards.
CTTGACACCGACCTGCGGCTTCGAAGTACCGTCGGTAGACTTCAGTCGGTTCGTTGCTCTTTTGGATCGTGTATACGTACAAGATGACGGACGCCGAAAAGGCAAAGTAAGGGGTAAACTGACGAGAGATGTCAGTACAGGCTCGGACGAGAGGCCATACCTGGTAGCGGGGAGCTAGGGGCTGCTCAGAGTAGGAGAATAGGTACCCAGAAGGCGCGGAATAAGTGTCCCGCCTGGATGATGTCGTCCACCGTCTGCACGATGCTCATGGCAGACTCCAGGCACTCCTTTATGCTCTCTTCGGTCTGCGCCCGATGCGCATCATCCAGAACTCGTCTACGCCTGCGTCCGTTCTGCAGTCGAGCGAAATTGCTCAAGAGGTGCGGCCGATGAGTGAGGATCATGGTATGCCAGTAGGCCAGATTGAGAACATTCCGCTGCCGTTGGAAAATAAGGATCAGCGGCGCCGCGCTCATGTCCAAGTCGAGGAAGCGGCTCATCTCCGATCGCCACGCTTTCAGGTCTTTGGTGTACTTGGCTGTGGAAGCGAACTTGGCGCTGAGGGACGTCGGGCGGATTGAGTAAACGTCGTGCAGAACTCCGCTCAGGATCCTTGAAAGTCTAGAGACCGACAGCTACGGGTCAGCACTTCCTCGCCGCGGCAACCGCGCTGGGACTTCAGTCCTCACCTTGAGTACGCCACCGGGCCGAACATGACGGATTGCTCGCGAGATGGCCGACGAAGAGGCTTATCGGCTGCAAGATCCTTGTCATCTATTGAAGCAGGGAGCTCCTGATCGATGTCATCCTCGTGGAAGGTTCTCGGTCTACCTAGAGCAGTGCTGAGATAGTTGTCTAGACTATACGCGCTCCAGAAGGTCCGCCGACGACACTCGATCTGGACATTGTCGAGGGACTCGGCAACTCTATTTCGGTGAAGACCGATGGCAAACGCCAGACGCGCCACGGTTCCGAATAAGCTCCAGCAATGGTTGATGCGGCTCTGAGATAGGAGCCAGAGACACTGTAACAGGCGTGCTTGAACACTCTCCAGGCGAACGGTCCCCTGCTCTTTCGATAGTTGCTGACTTGCTGCCATGAAGTATCGAATGCTGCCATGTCAGAGTTTCTCAAATCAGCAAACATGAAAAACGTATATTAGTCTGGTTTGATAAGTGCGAACCTCATGTCTTCCTCCAATGCCGTCGGTTTGACCACCATGTGCTCTTGGGCAATGGCAAATATCATGAAAAGAACAGCGGTTCGAGCTGACGCATCGGCCTTGTTATCCATCTTTCCCATCGTCTCATAGAACTCGTCTAGCCATTTCTCAACGGTGGGTCGATGGACAAAGCGATCGACTGGAACGGCGAAGTCAAAAAACCTCTGAACCAGCTTGGAGGTGTCGTTTCTCGACAGCATCAAGGAGAAGGACGGGTCAAAGTACAAGTGAGGATTCTCCCCCAGCGCCGCGGCGTAGTGGGGTAGAGGAGCGTCGCCGAAGTTGAATATCGACGATCCCTGAGGAAAGGACATTGACTGATCTAGACGCTTCTGCACTCTGAGGAGAAAAGATACACCCGACGATGGCCCGACGTAATGTCCTTGAAGATCCGTCTGGGTTGGCTCGGGGGATGCTCTGGAGACTGGCTCGGTAGCTGGAACTGGTGGTAGACTCAAGGTTGGTATGGAGTCGTCAAACGAAGGGCCGTCTCCCGTCGCCCCGTTTAGAGTTGGTGATGTGCCATTGTCTGTTACTGTAGAGCTCGGAACATGGCCAGTCGTAGCGCTCATACTAATAACATGTTGGTCAAACGGACGTTGGGTAAGCTCTCCGTGGGTCGATCGTCCTGCAGGGAAGATGGGAGGATGCCTTCCACGGCAGTAAGTAGAGTTGTAAGTGCAGACGGCCAACGCTTCGTCGCATGAGCCGCAAGGCTGTAAGCCGGTGCATCTCGTCTTCCTCCTGTAAGACGTCAGTATAGGAAGCCTGTCTATCGGATGCCCCGTTGTCAATGGCCAAGACGGGGCGCACGAACTTCTTGCACCTGTCACAAGCGCGAGTTACCCTTGCCCGGTTGGCCCTTCTGGTCCGATTCTCGACCGAATAAGAAGAGCCTTCGGGAAGCAGCCGAGACGATAAGGCCTCGGATGCAGACACTGCATCGGTATCCATGATGCTTGAACTCATGTTGTGTGCTTGCGGAGAGGAAACGGAGCGCTCGTCGGGTGGGCGGTGTGGACTTGTCGGGACCCGGAAGTCATTGTATCGTGGTGAGTGGAGTGTTCCGGTAAGGTGAGTGCCTCGTTGTCCATATATGCCGACGGCTCTCCGTCTGTCTTGTGTTTATCCGTAGAGTTGGAGAACCCCATCCCACCGGCTCTCAACCCCCACACTGCATGCCACCTCGAGTAGTACAACTGACTGACCTCGGCTGCGCTCACACGATTTGGGCAGTTCGTAGGGATTCCCATCCTGCATAACTCGCTGCAAGGGGCGTAGGTCGTTCAGATTCTGGTATTCGGGATTTGGTTCCCGGGCGTCAAACGAAATATGCCAGTCAATCAGAATTGTTATTGAGTTGTAGTAGAAACCACTGATGATGGCTGTCTCTGAAGCTAGCTAGCCCCCCCTGTCGTGCAATCCATGTTGAAATGGATGGTAACGTGTTTCCGCCAGACTCCCAGCACAGATCAGGCATATTGGCTGCGATCCTCCCAGTCAGGCTTCAAGTATTTACTGTCGAAGGAAAGGTCAAATGCGGACTGATGCACGCCGAGCACCTTCCACTTCACGTTCACGGCACCTCCAGCATCGTCCATAGCCCAGACGCTCAGACCAATGGTGTTATCGCCGTGATAGTCCAGGATGCCGGGAAAGACTGTTCCCACTGTCAGAACTCATCCGGAACAGGTGAAAAGCAAAACAAGATGTGACTTACCAGGGAACGTGAACTCGTTGCTCACATGGGGCAAGATCTTGGCGAACTGGTATCCGTTGACGTACAGCTGAGCACGGAGCTTCGCTCTCTCGGCAGTGTGAAGCTCGAACGCCAAACTGATGTCTTGATTCTCAGGGAGGTCGAGGGGCACCACAGTTCGGTAAAAGCGCGCATCCGCCCCCGTGAAGCCGTCAGACGGCAGTCCCGACTCCCAGTCGCTGTCGTCGAAGCCGGGCAGATGCCACCCCAGACGTTCGGCGTGAAGACCGCCTTCGTTGTAGGTGCCACGGACCGGCTCGATGAGGTGGCTGCCGCCGGCGTTGCCGGCAACCTTCCACGAAGCGAAGTTGGCGTCCGCCCCTTCCAGCCTGGCCGTCAAGATACCGCGAGGGTCCGGTGCTGCTTCTCGCTGCTCCTTGCCCATGGTGTCTTGGATGACAAAAAGCACGTTCTCCGAGTCCGTGAGAAGATCGATACCTTCGAACGACGCATGTAGCTCGCCGGTCTTGGTGGCCATGCTCCCAAGCCAGGCACCGAAGAATTCGCCGTTGAAGTACGCCGAGAAGCCGCTAGCAAGGCCGCCGATGACTCGCAAGTACACTCCAGATGGAGCAACGTCCGCAGAAGCGTTGAATCTGCCTCGCCACAGAATGTTCCCAGCCTGGTACCCGTACTCATCGGCGAAGAGAACGGGGAAAGTGTCCGGTGGGGTCCAATGAGGAGTAGTCATGTGGTCAGCATCTAAAGGCCGTATCTATCAGAACCAGTGAGCGACAATGACAAGAGGAGAGACTGACCTGTCCATCGTGAATCATCGTACTTGGGATCGGCCTCTGGAAGTCCCTTGGCCACTTTCCACTCCGACAGGGCCGGGAGGTGAGACTGGACGCTCTCTATCGAGACCTCCGTGGCCCCGAGCGTTTCGACCAAGGTTCCATAGTTCGACTTGGTCACATCAAGAGGAGCGCCATTGAACGTTACCTTGGCGACACTCTCCGGAGCCCAAACCTCCACCACGGTCTCGTTGCTCCAGTCACCAGTTACATGGATCGTGTCGCCATCAATGCTTGCTGTCCGCACAAGGTAAGGGCCAGAAACGAGAACTAGAAGAAGAATAAAAGTTAGTTGGATGCTTGAACCGCCCAATCTTTCCATTTTCATAGCTCACCGGTGGTGTTTTCCCATGCCAGAGGGTTGTTGTTCAGAGTCGGGGCCCAAAAGGCAAAAGCAGACGCGCGATCGACGACGACGGCCTGGACCCCGTTGTCATAGTTGAAGACCTTCTTTCCCTGGCCAGTCACGAAGTTGGTGATCACTCCATCCTCGGTGGGGGTGAAGCTTCCACAAGTTGAGGTGCTGTTGCTGGCAAGCTTGCCCGACTTCGCGCCCTTGAGCAGGAACTCTCCAGCCTCCCCTCGGGGGGCCCAGAGAACGATGACAGCCCGATCCCCAAGGTCGGATACGGTAAGGATCTCAGCCGTCGAATAAGTAATCTTCTTGCCAGTGGCTCCAAGGGGGAAATTCGTAACAATCGTCTTGGACTGGATGCCGTTCAGAGTGATGGAGGCGTTGCGTGGAATGGTGAGCTTGCCAATCTCCGTATCGACATCGAGACGGAACTGGGAAAACTCCGTCGAAGGCGAGTATGCGTGGCGGGTTACGTAAAATGCTGCTCTCGTGTCAGGGTTCCGAAGCTCCGTGGCAAACACGTCAGGGTTGGTCGAGTACTGCGTGCCGTTGCCGACTCGCTCGACCTTGGCAAAGTCACGGGCCACGTAGATGAAGAGACCGAAGAGCTTGCCCTCGTTGTACTTATCGCCGATGAGTCGGCTTTCCTGGATCGGCGCCGAGTAGTCGTAGCTAGTTCCGACTTCCGGGAATCCGATGTTGCCCCAATTGGTACCGCCAAACAGCATGTAGATGTTGACGGCTAAAACCTTCTCGGCTAGGTTGTGGCGGTAGAAGAGGTTGACCCAAGTTGGGCCCATGTCGTCGCCGCATCTGCCCGCAGGGCCGTCCCAGGGGTTGAAAGAGCCTCCCTGGAACTCCATCAGAAACGAAGGCTGCGTCCAGGAGACGCTCTGAAAGTGGGAGTAGTAGTCGAAGATGGTGTAGGGTTCGACGGCGCCGTTGATAGCCAGACACTGTTCGAGTTGGCACGTCCAGCAGGCGGGGTAGTGATCAAGCCCATACACGTCGAGCTCGCCGCCGACGTCGCTGTAGTCCTTGGACCACGAACGGGTCCACATGTTCGGGTTGTTACCAGTGAAGGGGACGTCGATGCCCCACTGACGATGGTTGGTTTCGAGGAGCTCCATGTAGTTGATTGCCGATTGGTTGGGCGTTTTCAAGTCTGGGTCAAGGAACTGAACCCCGTACTCATTCTCGAGCTGCCACATGATGACCGGTCCTCCGTTGGTGATGAGGTAGGGGCGGACATACTCGGCCACAGCGTTGGAGTACCTCTCCCAGGCGGCCGTGTATCTGGGGTCGTCGTCGCGAAGGGGTCCAAACTCGCCCGTCGTCAGCCACGTGCAGCCGGGGAAGCCTCCTCCATTTGCCTCGGCGTTGCTGTACGGTCCGAGGCGATAGACGATGTAGAGACCGATTTTCTTTGCCAGTTCGAAAGCCTTCGCGAAGTCGTGGGCACCCGTTTCAAAGTCGAGAGTGAGTCTCATTGTTCGGAGCATGCCAGCCCCAATGCTCATACAGGCCAATGCCGTTGAAGCTGCAGCTGAATATCAGTCCCTGGTGAAAATATCGCATATGAAGAAATCAAACTTACCCGGCAGCTTTAATCTTCTGGAAGATGTCTTCCCACAATTCCGGAACCGGGATGCGCCAAAGGTGCAACTGTTACCACCGTTAGATGACCAGGAGTATCCACCGTTGATGAGCATGTTCGTCTACGTACCTCCCCAGACCAGAGAAATAGTCTTTCGCCGTTCACTTTGATACTGTAGTGGCCCCTAAGAACGGTAAGTAAGGTACCAAAGCCGCGTTCCTACAGATCTGGCCCACTCGCCACTGGACAACCTTGTTGAGACCATTATCATGAAGGGGCCATTCCTGGCAGGATACGCCTGAGAGAACATTGAACACAACAGAGAGCTGAGCAACAAAAGACAGGAGATTCATCTTGAATGCAAAATTCAAGTTGAATCTGGAATTGTCGTGCTTGCTTTTTCTCTCTGAAGAATACTGATCGCGAGCCTATTTATCTTCATTTTAGAGGATTTTGTTGTGGATTTCACCCAGACTCTAGAGCCGGCGCTCATCGTCATCTCCACGGACGCGTCGTCACAGAGTCCGGTGTTGACGGTCAAATCTCGTATGAACCTCTTCTACCCCGCATCTTAGATGCAACGTCAAATTGCACTTCGTGGGGTATTGATGCAGAGATTAGAAGATCGCCAGGTTGCCCAGCTCCGAACGACCCCCGGACCCCAAGTTGATCGTCGAACCATCCCACCGGCACGCCTTCTCCATCGGCTCGAAACAGACCACGGCCTACTTTCTATGCCTCTCTAAGCTCCATCTGACGGAAATACAGGCCGATGCCACACCATATCAGCAGTTCATGTGAAGCGAAGCCGGCTGGGCGCATGAGAAGTGACTATGCCACCGAGAGGGCGTCGTCAATATCCCGGAACTGGTCTCTTTTCTATCTAGGACCGTTCCGACGCCAAGGCACTTTAGTTGTACATTTTTCCGGGCTCGGGCTTCTCAACATCGAAGCTCGTGATGCAACAGTGCGTACCCGTCCATCCCTTGACAGTATCAGCCGGTAAAACCCCCCATTGAACCGTTTCCACTGATGCATCTTCATCCTCCACCGGACGGTGACAAGCTGCACTTACGACAGCTGAGCAGGTCCCAGCACATGGAATTCTGATCTTCATCGGCCACAGACTTGCGCCGTAGGTGACCAAGACTATCAAGGAGAAGACTGCTGTGGAAAGTATGGCCCCGAGTGGAGAAAAGCCACACGTGTTAGAGAACGATGTCCTTCCGTGGTCAACGAGCTTTGTTCTGATCACGAATATCGTTTGCGAGACTAGCCAATGTAATGCACCAGATGCTAACAGAAGCGGCACACCATGTCGCTGCGAGCAAAGTATCAATCAGTACACATGGTAGATAGTTGGGTTGTCGAGACAGGACGTTTTCTGAGAGTAGAGAATTTGAAAGACGTACCCATGGAAGCGATAGGAAATACGTCTTGTGTTGACGACCGGCGGGAACTGTGGTGCGTAGACCTTTTCGCTGTTTCCCGTAGCTGTTCCACTCGGCGCCGACTAACATCAGCGTCCACAGACCGTTAATAGCAGCGTAAATGAGGGATAATACGAGCTGGGGACTGTTTGCAAGGAGTGCAACCCTCATGGCCCCGAGATCTACGGTCTTTTCCGTGCCGTGAATGATGGGATTGCGGTTCAAGGACACCGTCGCGAACTCATTCCAAAGATCCTCGAAGCTGATAGGACTGTTGCTTGAGTGAAAATGCAAGACAACTGCTATTGTAGGTGCCAGAGCCATTGCTGAGCAACTAATACCATGTCAGTTGGTCCATACCTAACCAAAGGGATAACCAGAGAAACAGTTTTGAACCTGTTACTCTTCTGCTTTTGGGCACATACAGTTTCAACGTAAAAGTATATCGTAGTGGGGAAATCGATCTAGCCCAGATGCATCTCTTCGAGCGCCAGATTTGAGGTCCTATTTTCCATTTGAAGGTCTGCAGACGAGACGTGGACAATAACCCGTGATCTTGAGTTGTAGGGTCTGGTGTATCGAGAAAGCTGGCGACGACGTCTGGACCATTGTCAGCGGCGCTATTCAAACGTAACACAGGGATGAGTTCCCCGAATTGCTTTCATACCTCCAAGGGTTAGCAAACAACGCTGTTTCAAACACAACCACGTTATTGCCATCCCAATGATTTTGAGAATATTGCATGCCACGACAATAGCAAGTAAAGGGACATCCATAATAACCTTGCAATCCTCCTTTATCGGTTTGCTCAGGCAGTAATCGACACGCGTATATAGTGTTTCATTGCCTTGGGTGCCGACCGGAAACCTCCAGTTGTCTGAGTCCGACATGACGTTGGTCACGTCACAAGGACTTTGACCTGCACATACCCATCTTCCTCCAATACCAGTGGTGTGAAGGTAATTTTAGGAGTGGGTTTCTGGCCGGATGACTTCCTGATCGAGAATGAGGATAACATCCAAGTAATTCCTGTTTTTTTCCTCTCCATATTTCTTGATGCACTCGTCTGGCTGGAGTCTCTGCAGACGGTTGATCTCTGATATCATAACCCGCAGGACTTTAATGCCGCCGGTACGGGTTGCTTGCAGATTGGCGGTAGTATTTCCTCGGTTATGGTCGATGCTGGTGGTTGAATTCCGTTGTTCGTTAGACTCTTTGGTCCATTCCGCAGGTGTCATCATCAGGACACTATATGCCGCATTAATCTCATTATGCACCTCAAAGGATATGGTGGAGTTTATAACTAGCGCAAATATCTCCTGGGTTAGAATGCACACAAAGAGGCGGATGGCGCAGCTTACAACAAGTGTATCGGCCATGAGCTAAGAGCCAGAATTGCCCATGCAACTGATCTCTTTCTCGATATGTATGACAGGTTATGAATGGAGGATACCCCGATATCCATCCACTGGTGCTTCGCATGCGCCTTGTCAATTTCTGCCCTTGTCGGCGCGCTGAGAACCTGCTGTGTAAAGTTACCAGCAGCTAGAAGAACAGTTCCGAGTAAGTTGATGAACAAGTGCGACCAGGTGCTAAGCTGTTTGGCCTTGGTGCAGCTCCCTCGGAAGAAGGCCACCTCTCCCGCTGATTCAGCTGCTTTAAGCCGTGGGATTGCGACTGCAAGGACTATGATATTAATAAGAGTAACGACTGAAGCCGAGATCGTAGCTATGGCAAGGCCAGATCGCCACTCTTTAAAATACTCGAGGAACATGATAGCTGCTTGTGGTGCCAAACAGGGGGTGAATGCTTCAGAATTCATGCCCGAATGAGAAGAGATTTTGAGAGCCGGGTGGCATCTATCGAATTAACTAGACTGCCTTGTCCTACAAACATTAAGATAATTATAATTCACTGTATGTTGTGTGACAACGCCACGTTTCACTTGCAGGCGGCTTGAGGTAGCGAGTAAGACGCCCGCTAGGTATCGTCACTAACTACAAACAGATATAACGAAGCATTGAATTCCTTTTGCCATAACTTGAGATAGAACCCAAGCCTGTGGTTGTGTTCGGTGGATCCGATAGCTGCGCGATTTGTTAATATTGGCCGTCTCAGACAGGGTAGAATTTCCATTTAATTTGAACCATGGATAGAGATCGGTGTAATCCACTATAGGTCTTGATTCGGTCAGATGTGGCGGAGCTGGGATGCCTGCAAGGGGCAAAGATGCATTAGTTTAGGCTTCTGCCTCAGTTGTACCACATCGGACGTAGGAGTTCTAGGAGAATTCCCAGCTGGTGGAATGTGACGTCTTTGGTTGCCTGAAAACTTGGTTGCCTGAAAACATTGAAATACATTGAAATTAATGAGACTACGGCTGCTGCTACCGAGCCGACTCTGAACGGAAGAGAGACACTCTCAACTTCTGAATGTTGAGCAGATATCCCGTAGCCGCTTGTTTCCCTGAACAAATCTGAGAAGTCCAATATCCTCCCGAATTCGTCGACGAACTCGAGTTGTGGCAAATGATGGGGACACGGAGCTCATCATAGTTAACTAAAGTAATAGCGTACAAGATTCAATGCTTCCATTGTTTACGGATGTCGGGCACCATCCTGAGTACAACCTCATGACCAGCATACTCCAGCTTGGCGAATGTCAACTAGTTCTACAGTGGGTTTGCTGCTTGACGTTGACTGATCATCTGCAACAGCTAGCGCAGTCAAGTCTGACTGGAACTGTTTTCCTGCTACCCAATCGTCAGGATAGTACAACCCAAGCTGTCAAGGCAAGTGAGCTTTATGGCGCGTCTTCATCTATGATTTCGCTAAGGGTTTGAAGTTTCTTAATCAAGTGGAAAGTTTCAACCGCCTTGCGGAGCACGTAACGAAGTTGACTAGCGGATAACTGGGATTCACTATGATCAACCGGGCAAAGGAGCGTGGAGCGAGCCCGTGTATATATATGCCGCCTTCGTTGGTAGGAACAAACTCCAATGCGCCAAGCCAGCATTGATAACGTTACTCCTTCGAGCAATTATGTTAGACGGCTCAGAAATAAACAAAATTAGCGCCGGGCTTGTTGAAGATATAATAGAACCAAGTAAAACCAATTTGGCTGCTAGTCAGCCCCCGAGACCGATGGAACAATGTCACTTTGCAGGTTTGAACAACCGTCGGACACGACGAGGCCTCCCAGTCTCCAGGCTTGGTGGCTGGTGCTTCCGCTGGACCATTGGCCAGTTGGCAGCCGGTCTTCACTTTCAAAGAACTGGCCGGCTGACCGCCTATACTGAACGCAGGATCGTCGCGTGTTCCGGATCACGAAGTGGCTTGCGTGGCGAGTGACTATGAGCAGTCCAACAGTCTTCGACCACTGCCAATGACGAATGTAATTTGGCTTTGGAGAGTTTGTTCGTACCAGATTGTGCAGGCGCCATCATACTGAATTGGCCTCGGTCGTCACGTCAGTTTTGAAATTGCTTGATTAGAGTCAGCTTTGGCAGCGGTAATTGTGGTACAAGGCCCGATTAGAAGCAGAAGGGCGTCTGCTTTACCGTGGGTAGATCATCAAGATGAAGTGATACCCAGCCAGGGTTCCGATCTCCAGTGCTTCAAGACCATAGAAAACGGTAAAATCCTGGATCTCAAACAATAGGAGGAGAATCGGGGCCGTTGATTTTGGCTGACACCATGACGCAGCCACTTGATGTTTATGTGTTCCCGACCTCAAGTCGCTCATGTCAAAATGGCGTTCAACGACAAACACTTTTCCAAGTGCCGGCACCAAACTCAGGGTGGCGTATCATACCGGTGACCCAGTGCCACCTTCCTGCATACATACCTTCCCAACTACCTAGGCATGCAGAAGGGCACATCCATTATGGGAACGGTCTGTTGATCAAGCTGACGATCCAGATTCGGTACAGGATGAAGTCAGCCAGTGTCAAAGTTGTGGCAATCGAACTAACACTAGAGATCTGGCTTGTGAAAATTGAAGTGAAAAGTCGAACCTGTAAAGCCATTTACCTCACAACCTGCCAATGGGACTCCCGAGAACCGACTAGAGAAGAAAACTTACTCTCAAGCGCCAAGCGCGTGCATCAGTTCAAACAGTCCGCTCGGTGTTTTTGCTGATCTTCGCTTGGGACCGCCTGCCTTCTTACATGGGCTAGACGTGACTGGACGGGACTGGACAATGATGGGCGCACCGTCGAGGGTTACAGGCCACCAGGTGGGCGTTCCAGCGAGCACTGCATGGCGCCAAACGGTTCCAGCCTCAACTCAATGTGTGCATGCTTGTACCGCCCGTTCCCGTCGGCGGCGGTCGTCGCCGCGCGCCAATGCAGCCGCTTGGCTCGCATTTCGAGCTAGAGCACGCCCCGTCGGCTGTATCAGGGGCGATCAACGCGCGGAGAACGCCGATGGGGATGGTTCTTAGTCGGAAACGGCGTACGAATTGTCTTGGCATTTCAGGGCTGAAGATAAGACAGAGTAGACAATCTTGAGGTTCTCAGGAGACAAGGGGTTGACTTGGAAGTAACCTTGCTGGATTAAACTGAAGATCGCTGATGGATTCTGAATTAGAATGCACCACATCAAGTGACTACGGACATGAGGTGACACGGTGGCTGTCTGCCGCTAATTTGAGAATCATAATGAAGGTATAGATCAACATCTGCGTGTTGCTGTTTGTCAAAGAGTGTCCCGGGAGCCGGAGGAACACCAGCTGGCAAACCACAGCTGTTCGCTAAATAGTCTACTGGCTATACCAGTGGACAGTGGCATACAATGCGCTGTGAAGTCGACAAGTCGCTGACTTGGGTCTGGAAGTGGCCACCGGTGATGATATTTTGGTTGCCAAGTTGCTCAAGCTTTATGTTAATGCTATACCGCTAGCGTCCGCCTCGCTTCAGTCCGTCACTAGAACCTGTGATAAGAGCTAGGCTCTGTTTGCCGATGAGCTCTTTGACGCTATGGTTCACTTAGCTTCCCCGGGTCCCAAGCTCGCATTCTAGCTCCGAGTCGAGACCTTGCGGTACGTGGGGAAATGACTGGGCGCCATGTCTTGGGATTTGTGGCGAGGCTACTAGTGCCGCACACGTCGAAAAGCGACTTTTGACTTTGCGGCGGGGCCTTTCTTTGACGGATCGTCCTTTGCATTCAGGAAGAAGTCCTGTGATACTTCGCTCTAGCTATGGGCAACACCACTCGTCGGTCCTCCACGTGTTCTCGAGACAAAAGGCCCTGAAAGAGTAAAGCGTGATCGACCTTGAAGAAATTTGTACGCCTCATCCATCAACAAGGACTGAAGACAATGAGCTCTGACTGACTGACAATACGTCGCTCGCCACTTCGACATTGCTCTCGAGCCTGGGCTGTGAGCTGAGGCTGCACTAGTCGACATACCTAGGCCGGTGATTGACTGGCTAATTCAACCACCACGAGGGCCAGCCCAGTTTGCAATGGGCAGGAAATTTGGTTAAATTCAGTCGTTTCCGGTTCTGTTATCGCCAGTCTCCATCCTGAGGTGCTTCACATTCAAGTTCTCTTTACTGCCGACGCCATGACTTCCTCCAACCATAGTTCAGGAGAACCTAAGCACATCCATTCCAAGGATGAGAGCACCACAGCCGTTTCGCCGACTTACACCTCGGGCCCGCCCGGCGAAATGAAAGAACGCGATGCGGGATCACAGGAGGAACGGGAGGAGTCGGAGCCCAAGGCTGTCACTCGGTCGCACTTTGCACGGTACACGAACGGTCTCATCGTTCACGTTCCAGCCGCCGCCACGGCTGCGGTTCTCATCTGGCTCAGTCACAAGGAACTGTACTGGTTTTCCGAAGATGGTCCTTCGGGAAGTGTCAGCGCCGAGACGATCATGAACATCCTCCAGTTCCCGGCCAAGCTGGCTGAAATCTTCCTCCTCGGCTCCCTAACCTCCATTGCCATGGCGATGTTCCGCCGGCGATTGATCGGTGGAGGCGTCCGCGTGGGATTTCTCACTGCCGCATACCGTATCGGAGACACGGGCTATCTGCATTCGCCTCCCTTTATCAAGATGGGTTGGAAGAGCCTTGGCCGTTGGGAGTTCATCATCGCCCTTTACCTCATCTTCGCTACGATAATGTCGCTTATCGCTGGTCCGGCGGCCGCCATCCTGCTCGTTCCTACGCCGGGCTGGTTCCTGGTCCCGCGCAACCAGGCGTTCAGCAAGATCGACATGCCCATCTTCTACGAGACGACCCCTGAGAACGTCTGGCCGACCCTATTCGAGGATGCGGGCCAGTGGACGCAGCTGGCCGATTGCAAGGCTACCGAGGGCATCTACCGTACCTGGTGTCCCGCCGGCGGCTTCTCGGAGATCTGGAACTGGGCTGAGAGCTATGGCGCCACCGACCTCAAGACCAACCTCACGTTCCAATTCCCGTCGACAGATCTGCGACGCGAGCTCGTCCATGCGCAGGTCGGAGCTCAAAACGGCACAATCATTTCCACGACACCGTCCAACTACTTCATGATCATGTTCGGCCTTTTCCAAAAGTACATTGATCGTAACGACGTGGGCATCGTTTCCAGCAGTCCCAGAATTCAGCTCAACGCCAGGCGCGTCGACACCACAGATGAGTCCAACAAGGGCAAGGACCGTCCCATCTTCCAGCCCTTCGTTCAGGCCAAATGCCGGATTTACAACGAGGTTACCGTTCAGAGGACGAGCCAAGTGCTCAACTATCCCACAGATGCCCTCAACTGCTTCGGGGATGCAGCTTGTGAGAACCTTAAGGCGAACCCCCCGACGCTCAAGGAGCAGTGGTGGAATGATCCTAACATGGACGGTCGCCTGATTTCCACCAATTACTTTCCCTACGAGAACAGAAGCTCGGTCATTCTTGTGGCAGGCCAGATCCCAGACCGCAAGCGTGAGAGAGAGAAGGACATGGTCTACACCTGCAGCCTCCTCGCCAGCTGGGTCGCCTCCGACTTCTCCACGGACCCGGCCATCAGCGACGCTTTGGACTCCAGTCTTAATACCGACAAAGCAATGCGCGAGACGTTCGCCAAGAAAACGCTCGATAAGGGTCGTGTAATCACCTTCGACCAGAACTGGTTCCCCTTCATCAACCCTCCTTTCAACACGTCCAGCGGCCAGACCGGCGTCAACCCTAGCAAGCCTATTCTGGAGATGATTGGTCTCTTCAATGGTAACAGCTTGCACGCAGCGAAGGAGCGTGTTGAGCCCATCACGCACCGCGACTTCGTTGACGCAGAGCGCTTCCTGTCGAAGCTGTTTGGCACCTACCTCACCGAGGGCATCGCCAGAACAGGCTCGTCGCAGGCGACGTTCGTGAAGCTGTCGACTACTGCCAACCGCATGGAGCTTCAGGACCTCACATCGGAGTACAGCTATTACGACGGCAAATACACCGTCACGCCAAGCCCGGCAAATTCGTCGGCAGCCCGATGGGCATACGCCAACGCCTCGTTCGACGACACCATGAGCTACGACGCCACCGTGAACAATTGGATCCCCAGCCAGTTGAACTTCGACTTCGAGGCTAGAAGATACGGCTTCGGAACCGGCCACGCCCGCGAGACCTTGACCTTTGCGTTGACCATCATGTACATCTACCTCGCGGTGGTGTTCCTCTACGGCGTGACGGTCAGCTTCGCCCAGCTCATCGAGCTCACTGGCCGCCTCAGGCGGTTGCGCGTGCTCAGCGTGGAGCCGTGGGATGATCTGCAGGATTTGCTCGTCCTTGCGCTGAGATCGCCACAGCCCCAGGACTCTGACCTCGCTAATGCCGGCACGGGCGCCTCAAATAGTGTTTGGAGCAAGAGAGTGAGGGTGAGGGCGGATCAAAACCGCGTCTTGCAGTTGGTGCTGAATGAGGGAGAAGGTTACACCGAAAAGGTGGACATCACAGGGAAGGAGAAGTATTATTGAAGCGCATTGGGCACGCCAATCTCTTCTAATTTTGCAACACCAGATTGTGATTGATGTATCAAATTTTAATTGTATTTGTCTGTTCCTTGGATTTGTACAACTTTCGCGTTTGAATCAAAAAGATTGTTAACAATTATAAAAACGAACTCTTCTTAAACAATAGCTTCTCAGTGATTATGTGTTGAATACCTTCGTTCTAGTTTATTGATTGGGACGTTGAGCACGTCGACTTTCCTTCGGACCAAAGGAAGGTCAAAATCTAAAGATCTAACAAGCCGTTCAATCGACGAGGAAACAGCTGACCGTATAAGAAGCCCCTACTTCTTGAGAAAGGCTCTTCGAATGTTGAGGCAAGTTTAAATGTTTTTGATATCCAAATGCACATCGATGGGACCAATTACTGACGCGGGCCAGGTTTGTATTTGTATATGTGCTCATATGGGATCTACATGCAGACCTCTCGAGGAGAACAAAACCTACAACATTGGACAAAGTGACAACTTGGGGCGAATCGATCAACGACTTGTTCGATTTTCCTGCTCCTGGCTACGGGATAGTAGTGTTGTTGATCTGTGTCTTCTTGGTACAGACACCAAAGTTTGCAAACTAGGATTGCTTCTCATCGGTGAAGGTCAAATGATACAGCAACGCACCTAAATATGAAATTTCCCCAGATACGGAAACACGATCGAAGGCCTTTCCGGTCGGGTCAAACATGATGTTCTTCTCGCATCAAGAACCGAGAAATGGGAGGGAAATCCGAGCCGGCTCCCATTAATTCAACCCAGCAACCCCCGCCTTTTTTATGTCGTCTACAAGGCGCTTGATGTATTCCACCTGGGCTTCGGGAGTGAGCTGAATGGTGAGCTGATCGACTGGGAACGGGTACTGCGAGCTCGAGCACTCGGTTGGAATAACCACTTTGAGATCGTATTGAAGTCAACGCTTGCGGGTGTTGGCTCATTAGGTAACCAACGAAGGATCTCGTCCCTGTGCTGTCATAAGATCTTTGTCGCCGCACCAGCCAAGAAATTGAAACGGAGACTGGAGTCCACCAAACCAAGTGATATCGAGATAGCGAGGATGACCGTGTTCCTTGCGAGGGACGTTCCGATTGGTGACTGGCAAGCCCCCGGCTCCGTCGGTATTATCCCATCGGCACCGGCCCCACCCATCCCGACGGAAGTTGTCCCAGCTCAGTAAACCTATAATGTTCCATCCGACGGATAGGCAGAATCATCGTTCGCGCTGGGCTACCAAAGACATGGATTGCAGCAAGAAGTTGACCGCTTCTCTCTAGTGATGAAAAACAGTTTCGATTCATTAGAGCCAATCGCCAACGTTTCCCGGTCCCCGGATTCACATTCGGGGGGAGCTACCCCGCGGTGAGGCACATCAACGGCACTAATGAGTGGTCCATATCCGCGAACTTATGGTCGCATGGTCGCCCCTGGACAAGTCATAAGGCGCATGTTCTTTTCCATCGGGCTCGAGGAACATTCCACAGCTCTGCACTTCTTTCTTAGCTGTACGAATGTACGGACAAGTCTCTGAGTCTGAATCATAATACCCACGAGTCCACTTTTATCACAAACATGGGAACTGAGCACGTTCAGGGCACGTCCGATCTATCCAAGATCGAGGCGCCCATCACTTGGAAAGCCTACCTCATCTGCGTCTCGGCAGCCTTCGGCGGCATCTTCTTCGGTTATGACATTGGCTGGATGTCGGGTGTGCTCGGCATGCCCTACTACATCCAGCAGCACACCGGCATCGAGTATGACTTCCAAGCCGGCGCCCCGGTCGACGAGTCGCAGACGTTCGCCATCTCCTCCAGAGACAAGTCTTTGATGACTTCGATCTTGTCTCTTGGCACCTTCCTCGGAGCGCTCATCGCAGGCGACTGCGCTGATCTGATCGGCCGCCGCCTCACGATCGTGATGGGTTGTGTCATCTTCTCCATCGGTGTCATTCTCCAGATATCGGGCAATGGAGCTCTGGTGCTCATGACACTTGGGCGTCTCGTGGCCGGACTGGGAGTTGGATTCGAGTCTGCGGTTATTATCCTCTACATGTCCGAGGTCGCCCCGAGGAAGATTCGTGGTGCTGTTGTTTCGGCATATCAGTTCTGCATGTGAGTTTTGTTGTCGCAACCCAAAGCCGAGCTGGTCTTTCAACGAGCAGCCATTAACCGCCCCTGACAGTACCATCGGTCTTCTTCTCGCCAATTGCGTCGTTTACGGAACGCAAAACAGAAACGACTCTGGGTTTTTCCGCATCCCCATTGGAATCCAGTTCTTTTGGGCAATCATCCTTGCCGGGGCACTCTTCGTTCTACGTGAGATATCCTACACATACTTTCTCGCATCTTTTCGGTTCTAACATTAGACAACCAGCGGAATCGCCCCGATACTTTGTCCGCAAGGGAAACATCGAAAAGGCAACGGAAGCCCTCTGCTTCGTCCGCGGGAAGCCCATGGACTCGGAGTACATCCGCGACGAGCTAGCCGAGATCACCGCCAACTTCGAGTACGAGTCAGCCATGGCGCCGGACCGGGGCTACGTCCAGTCGTGGCTGGTGTGCTTCAAGGGGCCGATCTCGAAGCCGAACTCCAACATCAGGAGAACCATAGTCGGGGCGGGAATCCAGATGGCGCAGCAGCTGACGGGCATGAACTTCGTCTTCTACTTCGGCACGACCTTCTTCCAGCAGCTCGGGACGATCTCCAACCCCTTCCTGATATCCCTCATCACGACGCTGGTCAACGTGGTCACGACGCCGCTCGCCTTCTGGACCATCGAGCGCTTCGGGCGCCGCCCGCTGCTCATGGGCGGCGGGCTCGGCATGTTCGTCACGCAGTTCGTCATCGGCGCCGTCGGCACCGCCCTGCCGGACGACGAGGCCGCGGTCAAGGGCATGATCGCCCTCATCTGCATCCAGATCTTCTTCTTCGCGACCACCTGGGGCCCCGCGGCGTGGGTCGTCGTCGGCGAGGTCTTCTCCCTGCCCATCCGCTCCCGCGGCATCGCCGTCTCGACCGCGTCCTGCTGGTTCTGGAACTGCGTCCTGGCCGTCATCGCGCCGTACATGACGGGCGACGAGAAGGGCGCCGTCAACCTGGGGCCCAGGATCTTCTTCTTCTGGGGCTCGCTGTGCTTCCTCGGCACCTGCTTCGCGTACTTCCTGGTCCCCGAGATGAAGGGCCTCTCGCTGGAGCAGGTCGACCGCATGCTCGAGGAGACGAGCCCTCGGAAGAGCGCCTCGTGGGTTCCGACGACCACGTTTGCTGCTGAGATGGGCCACGTGCAGAAGCGTGCGAATAGCGTGCACAGTGATGTTGCGAAAGACGTTTCCGTCTAGATAGCAACGCATTTCGCTGGGACGAGAGGTCTATGATGTCTTCTGGCACATGGTTAGTCTTCTGGCAAAAAGTTCTAAAAATTTTCGTTGGAGAGTTTGTCTCATTGATTTCCAGACGGAGTCAAACTTCATCATCGGGCACTAAGCTGCGGGGATTCCTGAGACTAAGTTGCTGAACAACCTGTTCACTCAATTTTCCTGGCAATACCGGCGCTCATCTCCCGTAATAGTACGGACTGATAGTGTCATAGTCGTAGCCAACTTATGCTTGAGGAAGTTCCAGACAGCAGGCTCAGCCCTTTGAGATGCCGAAGAAATATTGGCCTTGTACACATCCCAGTCTCCCAAACCTATGCAACATTTCGTCGAAAGGTGGTCATCAGCAAACGCACGCTTGAATCCCAAGAAACGTTCCCATCTTCAAAACATTTGCCCCTCAACCCCTCATCTCCTCCACCCCATGTCGACCCCGCCAAGCCGATTGCGGAACTATTCCCGCACCCACCCTGGCAATACAGTCGTTTGCATCGGCGGCGTCCAAAACCATAAGTGGGACTGCTGCTGACTACTGACTTTTAATATAAAATCAAAAATCAACCGAATTTTTAACTATTAATACCTTAGTACACAGAGTATACACTATTATAAAATTTATATTATTAAATACACTTAATTAAAGCAATTATAGTAATATCTTTTTTATCTAAATGCACATACTACGCATTAAGTAATTCAAGTATAAATAATCTAGTAATTTTAAGCTACATTTTACTAACTTTTTCCAAAACCACTTACAGGGGGTTTCGTTATTTTCTGATTTTTTCTTAATTTTTTCCCTAAACTAACTAAACCACTAAATCAACAGTTAAAACCACCTTTACCCAAATATCTTTATACATAGAGTATACGCATAAATAAAAGTAGTACCATTATAATCGCCTTAATTAGGCGCATTTAATAGTATAAATTTTATAATAGCGCATGCCCTACGCATTAAGGTATTAATAGCTAAATATTTAGTTAATTTTACTACTGGACATACGAAAACCACGTAGTTAGCAGCTACCTAACTCATGGTTTTGGACGCCGCCGATACAAATGACTATAAGCTTGCGTTGCGTTGTAGTAATCCGATGGGACTCCCCATCCTCTTTCGGAGTTTACACAGCGCGTATTTCTCGCTCGGACTTCCAAGGGTGGGCTCACCAACCGCAGGCAGAAGCCGTTTGGTGATTCCACATGGCTCCATAATAGCTCCATACGCCTGCCCGCGCGAATGCCCTCTCCGCGATTCTCCGCGCATGTCGAGCCTTTGCGGGTCGGAAGGATTTCTAGGACGCGAAACATCCATCGGGGCAATGACCGTCTTCTGGGTCTAACGCCGAAAAATTTCAATGCCAACATACGGGGCCCTACGTAGGTACCAACAACTGGATGGAGAGAAACACGACGAAGAAGCACGAAGGGGTGTGGAGGGTCGCAGGGTCTTTTTTTGCGATTTCCATGGTTGCGCTAGTTGTGTCTGGATTTCTTGCTAATCTACACTAATGCACGAGCGATCTGCCAACGCCTGTCAAACGGGGCGGGCCACACCGACTCTTCTCCTCTAAGCAGTCTGCGAAGGTTTGTTTTCTTTTGTATTATCATGAGCATCGTAAGTTTTGGGCCGGCTGTTCCCTTTTTGGAGGAGAAGACCCCCCCGGGGGACCATGCCATTATGCCTTGGTGATGTACACGGACTGGGCGTTGCAGTAGGCCTTGAGGCCGCCGGCGCCGTACTCGTAGCCGATGCCGCTCTGCTTGTGGCCGCCGAAGGGGGCGTCGTACTGGAGCTCCAGGTGGGTGTTGATCCAGACGTTGCCGGCCTTGAGCTTCTTGCCGATGGCCTGTGCCTTCTCGAGGTCCTTGGACCAGACGGAGGCGCCGAGACCCATGTCGGTGTTGTTGGCGCGCTGGACGACCTCCTTCTCGTCGCTCCACTTGAGGACGGGGAAGACGGGGCCTGCGAGACGTTTCTCGTATTAGCTTTCCTGGACGGACTTTCAAACGGGGATGAATCTCCCGGTGCTCCAGGGAGGGAGAGGACTCACCGAAGGGCTCCTCGACGACGATGCGGGAGTTGTCGGGGGGGTTGTCGACGATGGTCGGGGTGATGAAGTAGCCCTTGCCGCTGGAGGAGGGCGCGGTGGAGCCGGCGGCGAGCTTGTGCTGCTGGGCCTCGATGTCCTTGAGGAGGTCCTTGACGCGCTCGAACTGCAGCTGGTTCTGCACGGGGCCGAGCATGGTGCCCTCCTGCTGGCCGTCGCCGACGGGGAGGTTCTTGACGACGTTGGCCATCTCGGCGACGAGCTCGTCGTAGATGGCCTCGTGGATGTAGATGCGCTTGATGGCGACGCAGACCTGGCCGGAGTTGTACAGGGCGAGCATGGCAATCTGCGAGAAGAGCGTGTCAGTTTTCGATTCCCTCCTTCTTCGCCATGTCGTGTTAAGAGCCGTTTCGTACCTTGGGGGCGACCGCCTTGACGTCAACGTCGGGGAAGACGATGGCCGCATCGTTACCGCCGCTGTGTTCGCGCGCGAGTCAGTTATCCGCGCTCTAAATAACAAGCTTAAATCACGAAAGAGAGGCCGGGAAGGGGGCCCGGGCCGGTGGGAGAGAGGGGGGAGAGTCCACTTACAGCTCCAGGGTGACGCGCTTGAGGGTCTTCGCGCAGCTCTCCATGACGCGCTTGCCGGTGGCGGTCGAGCCGGTGAAGCTGACCTTGTCGACGCCGGGGTGGGAGGTCAACCAGGGGCCGAGGTTGTCGTCGCCGCTGATGGCCTGGAAGACGCCGGGGGGGAAGACCTGCTGGGCGAGCTCGGCGATCTTGAGGTCCGAGTACGGGGTGAAGGGCCTTGCGAGTCATGTCAGTCATCCCAAGATCTTTGACAGGAGCCACACTGGGAGGGATGGGGGGGTCGGTTCTTACGAGGGCTTCAGGATGAAGGCGTTACCGGTGATGAGGGCCGGGGCGATCTTGCCGCAGGCTGTAGGGCTGAGTTAGCAGGGAGACGGTGTCTCGAGGAATCTCGGGGCACAGGTACCAAGAAGAATGGGGACTGGTGAGACATATTAGCTGCTGTTTGAACACGGAGACGGTGCATGGGCTACTCACAGTTCCAGGGAACAATGCCGACGGCGACACCTAGTGGCTTGGTCAGTGACGGGAGAGACAGCTGGGAAGGACGTCCGGCGCATACCCAGAGGCACGTATCTGGTGATGACCTGGCGGTTGGGGTCGTCGCTGACGGTCTCGCCGGGGAAGGGCAGCGTGGGGACTCCTCTGAAGTGCTTGACGGCCTCCGAGACCTCAAACTGGGCGAATCCGAGCTGCACACCGGAACCGACGTCAGTCATTCACTCAGGCAAGGCACAGAGCAGCATGCAAGGTTCGCATCGCCGTCCGGGGTTTGGGACGGTGGCTGCTTACCGGCTTGCCCTGCTCCTTGGTGAGCATCAGGGCGAACTCGGCGGCGTTCTCCTCGATCAGGTCTCCGAGCTTGGCGACGGCCTGCTTGCGCTCCTCGTAGGGGGTCTCGGCCCACGCCTCCTGGGCGCGCCTGGCGGCCTGGACGGCGCGGTCGACATCCTCGGCGGTCGAGAGGGGGACCTCGGGGTTGGCCTCGAGGGTGGACGGGTTCACGCCGTGCCTGGTCTTGGGGGTCGTCTCGAGCTTGCCGTCGATGACGTTGTAGAACTTGGTGAAGTCGAGCTTCGTGGCGGCCATGATGGGCGACTTGTGCGTGTGAGTGTGTTTGTGTGTGGTTTTTGGTGTAAGACTGTTGGTTCGCGGGTCGCGGCAAGTTACGTCCGGAGGGCGGGCAAGCAAAGAGAGTTTGGAGGGGTATTGAATCAGGGTCCGTGATCAAAGGGGAGAGAGAGAGGAGGAGGGACGAGGGGAGTAAAAAAGGAAAACATGGGCATAAAGAAAGGGATGGGATGGGACGGGCAGTGTATGGGAAAAGCGGCCTTTCTGTCCACCGTTTGCGGCGCCCCTCCTCTCCGCCCTTCTTTCTCCATCAGTCTATCCCCAAGGGGCAGCTTTTTGGGCCGTCGATTGACGATGAACAAAACGAACCAGTGGAGGGGCAAGACGTGGGCTCGAAGCCGGGACTCCCATGTCTTCAGCCGAGGCCCCTCAGCCGGAACTCCACCGTCGATGTCACGATGTCTGTTGACGATTGGCACGGACCGTCCACAGAAAACGGAGTCTGGCCCGCGGGAGGCGGGGCCCTCCGCGAGCGAGTTGTCCATTTGGGGTAGCTCACCGAGGGGGGACCCCGGCTTGGGGCGACGGCTTTTACGCCGTCTGGCTCGTTGTGCCACCGCACCAACGGCGTTGAAACGTGATGGGCCTGCGTTCCTTCGGGGATAATAAAAGGGGGGTTTGAAGAGAGGATACTGGAGGCTATGGCATGGTAGCACGGTGACTAATGATACAGAGTTACTCGGCGTTTCTTACTAAGGACGGTGACCTAAAGACAACGATGGGGAATCTTAGTAAGTGCTGTGGAACGAAGAGGGGCAGAGTCTTGAAACCAAGAGAATGGCTGTTGTTAACATCAGAAACCAACCGTCCCAATTACCACCATAGAACACAGCCATTGTGGCACAGACTCTGCGCTACTGCAGGAATGCCGTGCTTCAGTAACCAAAGAGGAAGAATTAAAAAAGAGTTGGAGTCGCTCGGCAGCGTGCCGTTTTCCCCTCACACACACCTCGACTTTCACACGAAATGTCATCGCGTTTCCCGAATTCCCATTCTGACTCGACCATCCTCCGCCCCGTGCTGCGTCATCAAACCCGTCTCCAGCCCTCTGTTTGGCTGGCTCGCGCATGCGAAGCTCTGCAAGGTCGGGTCATGCATACAGACTCATCTGCATTTCCGAGTCAAGCTCGACCCGCCTGCTCGGCGCGCTCTTTCTCTCTGTCTCTCTCCTGAGCCCTCGGGCTATTGCGTCGGCACATGGCCTGGCCTCGATGGATTGGCTGGGCCGTCTGGTTGAGATGGAACTGGAAACCCGGCCAGGGGGGGGACCTGATCAGATGCTCGCCCTGCCCCCTTCGTCCCGTTCGGTAGGGTGACTCGGCAAGGCCGCAGGCTCGATCATTAAGATAAGATTGCGTACGCTGCGCACCCACGTGGATGCCAATGTGAGAAGAACGGCCGCGTGTGTTGAGCCAAAAGAACCGATGAGCCTAGAATCCTCTCCAGTCGATATAATGACATGCATCCCTCGCGCATCGAATCGGACCCTCCATCCGCCCCTCGACTCATCGATACAGCATTTCATGGAGAGCACAGCCATGGGCGGCGAAACTAATCACAACCGTGCGGTCGTCTACGCCGAGCCCGGCACCACGAAGACGGAGCTGGTCGAGCTGCCGATACCGCAGCCGGGGCCGGGAGAGGTCCTCGTGAGAATGTGAGGCGGAGAACGGGCAGCCCTGTAGCTCACGGTGAACTATGAGCTGACATACTCATCCAAACGCAGCCAGTTCTCCGGCGTCTGCCACACCGATTACGGCTTCTGCATGAACGCGTTCTCATCGGTGCCTTTTCCAACGCCCAAGGGTGAGTTCGAGGACCCGGCCAATAGAGGAGTTTTGCGGCGGCGATCTAACGTCATCTCAGGTCAAGTCGGAGGTCATGAAGGCAAGTCCTGGAGGTCGCTCTGAGTCGACGGCGCTCATCGCTGGAGAGTCAGCCCTCCTTCTCGAGTCTGACTAACACCTCACCGCCCAGGGGTCGGCGAAGTCGTCGCCGTAGGTCCCGGCGTCACAGCTCCCGCGATGGGCGACAGGGTCGGAATCAAGTACGTCGCCGACGCCTGTCTAAGCTGCGGTACGTCGTGCCCTGCCTCGTCATGCTCTCTATCCGTCCAGGTGCTGACCGACTTTACGTGTTGTAGACCGCTGCCTCCAGGGCGGCGAGTCGTCCTGCGCCAACGTCAAGCTGTCGGGCTACTTCACCCCGGGCACCTTCCAGCAGTACTGCCTCTCGTCGGCGCGGTACGTGACGCCCATCCCGGACGGCCTGTCCTCGGCCGAGGCGGCGCCGCTCATGTGCGGCGGCGTCAGCGTCTACACGGCGCTCAAGCGCGCCGAGGCCCGCCACGGCGACTGGGTCGTCGTCGCCGGCGCCGGCGGCGGGCTCGGCCACCTCGCGATCCAGCACGCCGCCGTGCTGGGGTGCCGCGTGCTGGCGATGGACCTCGGCGCGAAGGAGGGCTTTTGTCGGGACCTGGGCGCCGAGGCGTTCGTCGACTTCACGGCATACGCGGCCGAGGAGGAGCTTGCGAAGGCGGTGAAGGAGATTACGGGCGGCGGGGCGCGGGTCGTGCTGATGTGCTCGTCGAACAAGAGGGCGTACTGCCAGGCGCCGCGGTGGCTCGGGTTCAGGGGGAAGCTGGCGTGCCTGGGCGTGCCGGAGCACAGCAGCCCGGCGATCGGGGAGGTCGAGGACATGCTCAACGACGAGCTGACCATCTTTGGTGAGTCCGTCCTCGCATTGCTGTGGCTTTTGGCTTCTGCTGCTGCTGGTTCCGTTCGGCGATAACGTCCAAAAATGCGAATGATTGCTGACAAACGTTGCGCATCAGGAGTCAAAACGGGCAATAGGCTCGAAGCCAAAGAATGTCTCGAAATCGCAGCACGGGGCAAGGTCAAAACACACTTTCAGCTCCGGCGAATGCGAAGCTTGACAAAGGTAAAGTCCCCGGAAACACCCGGCAGAAGCTGCAGCCCATCCACGGCGAAAATGCGTTTGTTTCCCAGCCGGCTCGCTAACACCGACCACAGATCTTTACAGAGATGGAGTCTGGCGAGATTCAGGGGCGCGTGGTGATGGATCTGATGTAGCGGGCACGCGATGAAGGCCGAAATGTACATTGACGATACGGCGCTTAGAGCTCAAGGTGTTGGGTCTTTGGAAGACGATACACCCGTATATTTGATAACCGGTATATGAACGTTATCGTCGCTTTCATAACACATGCGGATCATCGCAGTGTCCCGCGCCTATCGCTCGGTAATTCATCTCAAGAAACATCAGATCAAACCCGTGAACAGCGCAATCGAGTGTCCCATAGGGCGACAAGAAGCCAAGCCGTGTCTCTATAGTCCGTTGTATCGGCGGCTTCTAAAACCTCAAGTGGGGCACTGCTTACTATACGGAAAATTTGCGTTTTTTGTATAATACTATATAGAATACTACGAATTTCATTACTAACGGGGTAATTGGCCCTATATAAAGGCCTTTAGGCCGTTAAATTATACGTTTCTTTTTCTTAGTATATATAGAGTTTATATTTCTTATACTAGTATAGTATTATTATTCTTAAGGGGGTAGTGATAGATTCTAACTTAGCTATTTTACTTTAGAATTAATACCTTGTAATACTTTAAATATCCTTATCTACTATCCGTTATTTCTATTATTTATTACTATAAAGTTATTTTTATAGCTTCCTAGAAGTACTAGGTATTTATTAATCTAGTTAATAACCCGTTACTAGCTCCTCTAGCTATTTATACTTATACTTATAGGTAATATAAGGATACTTTTAGTAAAAAGCCTTAAATTGTGTTTTAAGAGCTAATAAGTAGGTGGATTATAATTGTATAAATACTAGTAGTAAAGTAGTAAATAGTTAAATTAAAAAATACTCTAATTAATCCCGGGCCGTTATAGGTAAAACCTAGTAAATAGTAGGTATTAGTAGTTAAACTAAAGAAGTAACTAGTTATAAAGAAGTAAGTAGCTATATTTATACTACTAGAAGAACTATTAAATTCTACTAAAGATAATACTAAAGTTAACTTGGGTAATAATAATAGTACTAAGGGCTATTATATTAATAATAAGACTTTATTTAAGAGATAACTAAATGCCTTAGTTACTTCCTTTTAGTAATAATAAGAGCCTTTTTTTTTACTAACGATAAGCCCCCTTTTTTAATGACTAGTAAGACCCCCCCTCTAAGTGATAATAAGAGCCTACCTCTAGACAAAGTAATACCTATACTCCGTAGTACTTAGAAATTAATATGCTTTTTAATAATAATGTCTTTACTAAGGATTAAAATCTATATATACTTATAGAGATTCCTATTTATATATTATTTAGACTAACCTTTAATAGTATACTCTTTTTACTTAAACTACTCTATATAATTAAGTTATAAAAAATATAGTATAATAAAGTTAGATCTTTAGTATCTAGGAAGTGGAGGGATACTATTATTAATATTAAAAAGTAAATTTATAATTAACTTAGAGCTATACTTAAGGCTATAAAGTTATATATTATATTCTAAGTTAACTAACGAAAAAAGGGTTTTAAACTTATTTACTTAATATATTAAAATAAATATAATACTATAACTATTAATACCTAGCTATATTTACTATAGTACTTATTAGTTAACTAGATTTTTAAAGCTAGTAGGTATAGTAAAACTATAATTAAAGTAATATTTATTTTTTAATTTAGTATCTTTATTATAATAAAAACTTAAGTTAATTATAATACTATATTAATTATTTTATATACCTAAGACTATAGCGGTTAATCCTTTTGTTAAACTAAGTAAAAAGAGTATATTAATAATAAGATACTTACTACTATTAAGTGGGTAAAGAAGAAGATATAGGATGTATTTAAGGACTTACTATATTATTAACTATGCTCTAAGCTAGTGGTTTATAAAAATACTACTAAAAGCGGAGATTATAAGTATTCTTAGTATTAAATTACTTTTAATAAAAAATACTATAAGTTAAAGCTTTTTAATATTAAAGAGTAGTAAAGAGCCCTACTTAAGGGGGAGGCTAACGTTATACTTAGTAAACTACTACTTAGTATTGTATTTATAATTAGTAAACGTAAGGGTGCTATGGTTAGTGTGGCTAGGAATAATTAAAATAAATAAACGCTATATTATAAGGGTATTTAAATAGCTGTTTAGACTGATATTTTAACTCCTCTAACCCCTATAGCGACTCCTAGTTAGCTAAGTTAAACCTTAAGTAATACTATTATAAACTTTTATAGCGCGCTACTAACTTTACTTCTTTTAACTTAGCTATTACTACTAGTATATTAGAGTTAACTTTACTTTACTTAGTATAGGTCTATAGCCCTAAATAAGCCCCTATATACTCCTTTACTATAGTAATAAATACTTATTTAATTATTATTTTTAGTAGTACTAGATTTACTAACTAAGTACTATAGTTAAGTTAATAACTTCCTTACTTAGTTTACTATTATACTGGATAAGTGTTTAAATGTTAATAACTGTTTTTTAATAATACTTAGATAACTAAGTAAATACTATAGTAGTCTTTGCTTAATTAGAGGGTTTTTTAATTACTAGTTTAATAAAAAGGGTATTACTCTAGATATTATAAATATTATTAAATTAAATATTAAAACTTTTATTAATAATAGTATTTTTTACTTATATAGTAAAGAAATATTAATAGTATCTATAGAGCCTATAGGGATTATTAAGTTACTTAATTCTATAAATTAAAATTAACTATATATATTTAATACTACTACTATAGCTTTTATAGAGTTTTTTATTAAAAAGGAAGTTAAAGAAAATTATAGGTTATAAGAGGTATTAGTTAAGGCTAAGAGGGGGTACTAAAGTAAGTAAAACGCTATGTTACTAGATTAATTACTAACTAAGTTAGTACTTTAATAGTTTCTTATAAGGTTTTTCTCCCTCCTCCTAAGTCTTTTATTTAAAATCTCTTTTCTTATTAAACTACTACTACTAAATCTAAATTAATTTAATACTTATTTACTTAATAAAAGTTAAATATTACTTTAAATAATTATTAACGGACTTTTACTATAATTTAGTAAATTATAGTTAAGATTAATTAATATATTAAATAATAAAATATCTCTAAGTTATTTTATTAATTTATTATTTAATAAGGACGATATAGAGTTAGGCTATAAAAAAATTAATAAAGAGGATATTAGTACTTAATTTAAGTTAGATAATAGGCTATAATAAGTACTATTTATAGCGTCTTTTTTTTTTAACTTTACTTACTTAATTGTGGTATTCTTATAACTTACTTAATAACAGCCTTAATTCATTACTATTATTTTTTCCTTTTTACTTTACCTACTTAACTATAGTGTCTTTATAACTTACTTAATAACAGCCTTAACCTATTACTATTATTTTTTCCTTCCTACTTTACCTACTTAACTATAGTATCCTTATAAATTAACAACGGCTTTAACCTATTATTTATTTTACTTAATATATCTCTACTCTCTTTACTACTTATAACTTTAACTATAAATTCATTAAAAATACCCTTAGTGCTATTAAAATTAATAAACGCGTGGCGGAAGTAACTAGTAATTTATAGTAATTTTTACTCTACTTTTAGGGTATAGTTATATAAAAACTTTACTTAATTATAAATATTCTTATTACTAGTATTATATATATAAAAGTTCTTTTTAATATACTTTTTTAGGTTTTTAAAGTACTTTTTAATAGGGTTAAAGTTAGGTAAATATAGTAAAAGGTATTTAAGGCGTATACTAGCTTCTTTATAAGTAATTTAGATATCCTTTTAGTAGTAAAATAAGGTATTATTTATAATAATTACTAAATAAGGAGTAGGAAACCTTTTATACTTAAGTAATACGTAGTAAATAATTTATATTATAAAGCCTTTATTATTTATTATTCCTGGGTATATTAAAAAATTTAATATACCCTTAAGAGTTAGTATTAGTAAGAGTTGTATTTACTAACCCCGTTTTAATTTTACTAATTTCTGTAGTATAAAGCCTTTTAAAGCCTATCCCGTTTACTTTTTATTAGTATTTTTATTTATTCCTAACTTATTAATAAAAATTAGTTACTTTAGTTTATACTACTATATACAATAAAGCTATTTAAGCTTTTTTTCTAAATCTTATTAAATAACTATAATATATATTTTTTTATTAGTTTAATTTACTTTTTTAAAATATTAATTAATTATTAATTTACTAACATTAAAATTAAACTACTTAAGTAGGAACTTTTGTATTTTATTTAATAGTAGATTATTATAATACTTTAATAACTTAAGTAGCTTAGTATAGTACTAAATTTTTATTTTTTAGCTACTTTTATAGGATCTTTTATATTACTAAACCTTATTAGTAACATTATATTAGTAGTAATATATTTAAATTATTTATTAGGAATAGTTAGTAGCTTTAGTAATAGAACTATTATTAAGGTTAAGGGACGGGAGTATTAAATCAATTTTAGTAAACTAGTATATTAAGATATTCGGGGCTATTATAGTATATAGGGTAATATATAGTTTCTAAATAACCTTATAATTGTTTTTAATAATAGTAGTAGGACGCTAATTAACGGTGGTATTAATAGTAGTATTAATAAAAAGCTACTATATAAAGAAAGTTGGATTTTTAGGTAAAATTTGGCGTTTCTGCATAGGTAAGCGTTGCCCCACTTGAGGTTTTGGAAGCCGCTGATGCAACGGACTGTACTACTCTATCTATATGGTGGTGACCGGACGCCGCCTGGAGCTCGGCAAGACCAGGGTAGCCTCTCCTCGCTTGCGCAACGGCGCCCGAATTGGGAACACACTATATTAGAGTTCGGACTCTGTTCGGGAGGCTGTATTGAATGGCAAGCGCGGCTCGTATTGTCGGCAACTCAGCCGTTTGTCACGCCGTCGACCACGTGCCCCCCTCTTCTCTCCCCGCGCGGCATGGAGATTGACCCCGCGCGGGGGGAGAGTGTGGGGTTACGAAGAAGACGACCATCGAGATCTCCCGCAGGCTACCCGAGATCGCGGAGGTTCTGGTGACTCCGAATGGATGTGGGACATTTCTGACTCTCTCTACCTTCTCCGCATCAACGGTTTCTGGGGACCCCGCGAATTTACCCCAGATAAGTCGAGTCAGAACCGTCGAGACGTTCTGAGTCGACCTCCCGATCCTTAACGCCCCGATGCATGTCCAGAGCTTCCTGTTTCCTTTTCCCAACCGCCAGTATCAAACGTGTGTACCCAACCCGGATTTTCAGACACGCAAAACACATGGTCCAGGCAGGTTCACGCCGTTACGCTTGCTTGTTGGGCGGTTGTCAGGGCAGATTTTCTGACTCGAATACCCTGCAGATCCCTCGGAATTGCTGATCCTGTTGTTCTGACACGTCCTCGACTGGAGTGACCGGAAAAGTCACGCCAAGCTTGTTGGTTGGCCGCCGACTGCAGGAAACGATGGGCGATACGCCTCCTGACGCAGGCTAGGTGGTATCATGCAACCAAACCCGACTCTCACCTGTAACCAAAGGGCGGGTTAGGTCAGATGCTTTGGATGTGATCGGCCGCAACGAGCCTCGGGCGGAGCGGGAAGGATTTTGATATCAAAAAGGGCCCCAACCTTGTTCCCACCACGGACGTCTCCTTTCGACTCTCGAGCGGTCCTCAGCAGTCCGCAGAGCGGAACCAACAGAATCAAGATGCATATGACTGACACGCAAGTCTTCCAGGCGCACTGCCTGTCCTTCGCGCTGGGCGTCCCGCTCCACGTCTTCGTCTTCCGGCGGGGGGAGTGGGGCGTCATGACCACGAAGCTGATCCGGAACTTCGCGCTGGGCGTCGGGCTGCTCGCCGCCGCGCTCTCGCAGCTGGCCCCGGAGACCTTCCCGACCGTCCCGGCCGCCCTCAAAACCGCGTGTTCTCTCACTGGCGTTCTGATCGCCGGTGTGTATGCCAGCTTGCTCGTCTACCGCGCGGGCTTCCACCGCCTCAACTCGTTCGACGGGCCGTGGCTCGCGCGCATGTCGAACCTGTACATCACCTCGCGCGCGCTCAAGAAGCTGCACCTCTACTCGGAGGTGCAGGAGCTCCACGGAAAGTACGGGGACATCGTTCGGATCGGTAAGTCGTTCACGAGTGTCGTCCGCGGCTTGAAGACTTGTTGCAACTAGGAGACGAGCGGACAACTAACATGACTCGTTGATAGGCCCTACGGAGTTGTCCATCAACAACCCCAAGGCCATCATGCCGATCCACGCAAACAGGTCGCCGTGCACCAAGGGCCCGTGGTACGGGGTGCTGCACCCGATGTACTCGCTCCAGCTCGTCCGGGACAAGCAGGAGCACAGCCAGCGGCGGAAGGCCTGGGACCGGGGCTTCAGCTCCAAGGGTGCGTTGCCGTCCAAGCAAGAAACAAGACCAGCCCAGTTATTGATGACAACCACAGCACTGAGAGACTATGAGTTCCGCGTCTCAAAGTACACCGACCAGCTGCTCTCGCAGATCGAGGCGCACAAGGGCCGGCCGTTCAACGTGGCGGACTGGTTCAACTTTTACAGCTTCGACGTGATGGGCGACCTGGCGTTCGGCAAGACGTTCGGCATGCTGAGGGAGGGCGTCAAGCACTACTTCATGACGGCGCTGCACGGGAACATGCAGTCGATCGGGTCGTTCAGCCACATGCTGTGGCTGTTTCCGATATTCAAGAACACGCCGATCTTGAATGAGACCAACAACAAGTTCTGGCGGTTCGTTACATCCCAAGTGGATGAGAGGATCAGGGTACATGGCTCTTGGAGAGATTTACAAGGCGACGTGAAGACTGACTAGGGACGGACAGAATCCTCCCGATCGTCCCGACGTCTTTTCGTGGGTGTTGGAGGACTACCAGGCCATCAAGAATCCCACCTGGCAGGACAAGCTCAATCTCTACGGCGATGCGTACCTCATCATCGTCGCGGGGAGGTAAGTCTTCTTGTCAATTCTGTTCCAGGCCAAGCTGATGCAAGCAACCAGCGACACCACCGCCGCGTCGCTCACCTGCCTCTTCTTCGAGCTGGCCCAGAAGCCCGACATCTATCAGCGGCTGCGGGCGGAGATTGACGGATACTTCGCAGAGCACGCGGAGCCGGAGCACTCGGCGCTGGCGAAGCTGCCGTACCTGCAGGCGTGCATCGACGAGGCGCTGAGGCTGCACCCGCCCGTGTCGTCCGGGGTGCAGCGGATGACGCCGCCCGAGGGGCTGGACCTCGACGGGACGTTCATCCCGGGCGACACGATCGTGCAGATTCCGACGTACACGATGCTCCGAGGTGAGCAGCCTTGGGATTTCCTGTTCCGTTGCCTCGGCTGTTTTGTGGTAGTGATGGTCGCTGACGATCACAGACGAGCGAATCTTCCCGAACGCGACGGAGTTCATCCCGGAGCGGTGGACGACGCGGCCCGACCTGGCCAGGGAGCCCGGGGCTTTCGTCCCCTTTGGCACCGGTAAGCACCTGATTTCTACAACGACGGGTGGAAGCAGAAGCGTGTGTTGGTAAGCTGACGACCGTCCAGGCAAGTACTCGTGCGTGGGCAAGCAGCTCGGGCTGATGGAGGTCCGGTACTGCGCCAGCCAGATCATCCACCGGTACGACGTGGCGCTCGCCCCCGGGCAGACGGCGGAGGCCTTCGTGGAGGGGAAGAAGGACGGGTTCACGCTGTCGCTGCCGGAGCTGGAAGTGATTTTCAAGGCGAGGGAGGGGGTGGGTGCGAGGCCGAGTGCCTGACCGAGGAGGGAGCGAGAAACGGTACGATGACTGAATACGTAAGCTGCGCCTTGGTCTTGGTTTGTAATATGAATAGTTCGGTTGTAAGTCTGTCCATCGACGTTGAATATGGATATTACAAGTCAACACGGGGTTTGGTCGGTGTGGTTGACAAGATGCCGGCCCATGGCCGAGTGCTTGGCAGGGATTTCCCTCGGCAGAATGTCTGTCGATCTTGGTGTGGCCACGCGAGCTGGGGAAGATGCAGGGGAGGGTGTCTTTGAAGAGGATGTGGCTCTGCAGCACATAACAGTAGCAGTAGGTAGCCGTAGTCTAATAGGAATGACACCGAGATATTTACCGTCCGGGTCGGCGAGGGCGGAATTGGGGGGCTAATTATCCCATCTGTACTCGGTTGACCGTGACGCATGTAGCAGGCTGTTCCGTGGTCTAAAACAAGTGCCGCGGCACGACTGATGCTGATTCGTCGGAGAGGCTGAGTCGACCTCGCCGGCTCGGCCGCCGTCCAAACTCTAAATTCTGATAGATGCGGGTACAAGATGTCCGCGCCAGCAGGTACGCGGGCAACAGGTGGGATGATGTCGGACTTGTATGCCGCATCGTATCTCACAGGGAGGTATGCTGAGTCAAGTAGGAGTTGAATCGTAATAAGCATGCCGCGGCAGAGACATGGTGAGAAAACCGGGCGAGAGTCCCGGTTGATTCGGCCGAGTAGGTAGGCATCTTGTCCATACGGCTATCTGGGGTGTTCTATAGCAGGTACCGGGGCCAGAGCGTCGACTTGTATTTACCCCACATTCTTTACTATGACTATGTGCCCGTACCTTCGTACCTGGCCTTAGCTCCTTCCTGGGTAATGCTCTTCCGCACCTCCTCCTCTCGTCCCATGTTGTTTGGAAGGTGCAGCTTGCAGCGTATCGAACAGAACAAAGCAGGCGCACCGGCGTGTCCGGTGGATCAAGGTTCGATGAACGCATTTGATCAAGTCGCGGCTTATTGACGCCGACTGAGACAAATTAGCCCAACTTGCAGAAAAATCCGTCCGAGATTCTTTTTTGTCATTTCATGTCCCGATCTCCTTCCCCTGTTGCAGCTCGATCCACTCCTGCTGCGCTGCTGCACTGCACATCTGCCGCCAACACTACTCTTTCTCTCCGCACACTACACTACACTATCCGGTGCCCGTTTTTTCTGTCAACCTGCCTCATTGCCTCTGGCTGCTTTCTTTTTCTGCTCTCCTCTTCCCCCTCCGTTGACGACATCGTTGGGCTATCGACTGTTCGTCATCCGCTTCCGACTAGGCAACAATCCGAACTCGAGCAGACGACAGCGGCACAGCCCCGGGGAGAGAGTCCAGACGAAGAGGAGAGGAAAAGAACCCACAACGCGGCTCAACTCCCCATCCTCCACTCTCTAATCCCGCAAGAGACAAGCAAAGCTCAACACAACCACACTCCTTCTGTCGCATCCATTCTGCTCCCTCCCCGACCCAGAGCATGGCGTCTGGCGGGCCGAGCGACGATGCCCCCACTTCCGCAGCAACCCCCGCCGGCGCGGCTCCGGGCAAGGCGCCGCCCTCGGAGAAGGAGATTGCCCGCAAGCTGCGGAAGCGCGAGCTCGACCGCAGGGCCCAGAGGCAGGCCCGCGAGCGCACCCGCAACCGCATCGCCGAGCTAGAGGCCCAGGTCAAGGAGCTCCGGAAGGACGACTCCACGAGGTTGTCCGCCTGCATGGAGCAGCTAGCCACCGTCACCCGCGAACGCGACCGACTCGCCGACACCCTCAAGGCCATCGAGCAAACCATCCGCGACAACGTCCGTGCCGCCTCGTCGTCTGCATCCGCTTCGACCGCGACATCCCTGTCCGACCCCCGGGATGCCCCGTTGCCGCCGCCGCCCTCGTCCATGCTCATTGGCCTGCCTGCCGCCTCCTACGCCGCTCCCATGGACGTGATTCCGGGGCTGCCTGCTGGGGCCGCCGACGGCCTCTCGCACTGCCACGTCCACCCCGGGGGCGCCGTGTACGGCACAGTCCAGAATGGTCACCCGGCGCCTTCAAGCGTACACGCTCCGAGTGTCCACGCCCCCAGTTCCACGCCGGAAAGTCTCGACGCGGCCGAGGAGATGATGGAGGACGACGACGAATGCCACAACGACCACGACGATCCGAGCCTCATCGTGCCGCCCCCCGAAGAGCCCTGCGACTGCGTGGCCATCCGGACCAACCCCACAGGGCCCGCGGCGCGTCGTGTCAACGTCTGGAGGGCCGTCAACTCGGTCCTGGCTAAGAGGCCGAAGCTGCCGGCGGGCGTCCACCTGCCCGAGGACGGGTCCGACGAGGATATACCCGTCCGGGCGCTTCTGGAGGGCTGGGACGCCGTCGCCAGGTCGCGGCCGCTGTCGAGGCTGTGGAAGAAGCTGCGTCGCGTTGATGAGCTGTGTTTCCAGACGTGTCCGCCCACCGAGAGGCTGGCCATTCTGAGGACCATGCACCTGCTGCTCCAGTACCATGCCGACCCTACCCCGAGTCGCGACGCGAAGCTCCCGACTTGGTATCTCAAAAGGTCTGTCCGAGGTTGTGCTTGTGTGCCGGCTAAGTACCTTGCTAACGTCGAAACCCTATCAGACCATCACAGACCATGCCTCACTCCTACGCCATCGACTTCTTCGTATGGTAAGTCGAACACGCAACCAGGGAACCGGCGTCTGAGCTGACGAGGAGGAAATAGGCCCGGCGTGCGGGAGCGCTTCGTCTTCGGGCAGCACCACTACTGCAACAACCAGTTCTGGGAGCTCTTCGGCCCCAACTTCCACATGCTCTGGCCCTACGAGTTCCGTGACGCGTACAAGAAGAGCGTCGTCACCGGCCAGTACCAGATAAGCCCCATGTTCGAGGAGCGGATATCCGACATCAACTCGTGGACCATGGGCGTCGACTTCTTCACCCGTTTCCCCGAGCTCATCGCCGACATACCCGCCTTCCACTCCATCGCCCAGTCCCTTACCCCAGTGGCGGCGGCGGCCCCGGCTGTCACGTCGCCGCCGATGCCGCAGCAGGCCTCTCTGTCGCAGCTTAAGGAGAGGGACCATCAGCAGCAGCAGCAGCAGCAACAACAACAACATCAACATCAACAACAACCACCACCCCAGCAAATGCTCCTTGCACAGCATCACCACGAGTCATCCCCCGAGGCACCGCCGGTGTCGGAAGTCATCGATTCCTCGCAGACGGTGCAGGTGTATCCGCAGGGCATCTACAACATGCTGACGCCAGCCTTTATGGACGAGTTCATACCGCAGGGTTACGACGCGCAAACGAATCCCGCCGCGTACGGTCCACTAGCCGGCTATTACTCGAGCTATAGTTGCAGACGGAAATAGAAACGGCAGTCGAAAGAGACTGTGCACGGTTCAAAGACCGCACGGGCGGGACGTTGATGCACGCAGCAGGAGCTGTCGGCAGTGAGAGTTTCGGGTCGCAGGACGCCCCTGACGGCGTTTGGCTCCGTTTCTTTCCTTTTATGGTAGCAGGGCCTGATGCGTCTTTCAAGAATATGCCTTGGACGATGCGAATGCGACACATTCCGGACTGCCGGATGGTGGCGTTCCTTCAGTGGGCCCGATAGAAGAGAGACGATGGTTGCATGGGACCGGGAGGAACGCGAGACCATGAGATGGAGGCCCCGGCCCCCCGAACCACACCATCGTCGAACTTACGACAACCATGACGAGCCCAAACAATGATGGTCGGTACCGAAGAGTGGTTACATAACCCTACAAGCCTTGTTTACAAAATAGGACGACGACAACGAGACAACCGAACCGAATATACAGAAGCAATGTACGAATAGTATGCAGTATGTTGGATAGCGTGTAACATTAGGTACGCGTCGATATGACAATGTAACTGGCATGGTATTCTTAAAATGCCCAGACCAATCTGAAATGAGGATTTAACATGTTATTGTAAGTCCTTACTTAGGCTGTGATCTTCCGCCTGGCGATGCTAGTGGCTAGTTGCTAGTGCTTATTTAGTATCGCCCTCATCCTTCTGGATATGGGCCTCCAATCAGCGCTTATGCTATTGTGGCAGGGCTACTACTATATATAATGTAGCTTTTTTCAGACCCTGGTTGATTTGAGATACGATGTAAAAGGAAGGGTGGTACTATAGCAATTACCTGAATTTTTACTAATATTCTAAGTGACTGCCCAAAGGTATAATTTATTACTAGACTTATAAACCCTTATTTTTATATACTTTTATAGCTATAGAGTTAGTACTATAATACTATAGAAGAGGATTATAAATATATTTAAAAGGTAGTTATTATTATTACTATTAGTATTATTATTATTACTATAGTAGCTACTACTATAAGCTTTACTAATACTTTTTTTAATTATTACTTTTAGTACTTAATTTATTTAAGTAGTTCTTTATGTTACAGCTAGCCTTCTAATAGTGAGGTTTGTGTTAATAGAAGCTAAGGCTTAACGCTATGAATAGTACTATAGGGTGCTAAAGGGATCTTAAGGGTTTAAGGCACTTAGGTAATTAGTTTAGGTATTTAATAAGAGGGTTATAGTAGTTACTATTAGAGGACTAAAAGTATCTAAAAATTAATATAAGGTTAATAGTTAAAGAACTATAAAAGGGAGGACTTAAGGAGTACGCGGTATATTTATATATGAATCTATTCTTATAAATATATCCTTTATCTTTAAAATATATTAAAGTATATTAGTTTATTACTATAAACTGCCCTTAGTATTAGATACTACACAGGACTACTAGTATGTATTAGTCTTACTTATTATTACGTAACTTATATACAATTCTTTTGTTCTGTAGTATATTATGTAATATAGGCTAATATTATTTATTTATTAAAGCTAGGGGTTACTATTAAAGGTCTATTAACTAATAGTGTATAATATTAGTTCCTGTGGAGTCTTATTCTTAGACTTTATATAAGTAAATTAATTCTAGGTTAAGTTATAGTGTATTATTTTATTTACTATAGTACTAATACTATATTAAGTTACATTTGAAAATTAAAATTATAATTAACTATAATAAAAAATTATAAAAAGATATAACGTAAGTACATTAAGTTTTATTCATTAATAGTAATATATTTTATATATTCTATATAAAGGTTCCGTATTATTTTAATAAAAGTCTATATTATTATACTTATATTATAGTAAAAACTATATAATAAATTTAATAGTATTCCACTTATAAGTATTTTTATTTTAATAGTAAGGGTAGTATTAATATTTTATAGTTTAAAAGTTAAATTCCTAGTAGAAGGAGTAGGATAAAAAGGAAGAAAAAGTAGGCAAAGAGCTTTTAGTTCTATATTATAAGTTTAAGTATTTATAATTATAAATAGTAAAAGTAGTAAGTTACCTAAGTTGTATCTAGAAGATTTAAAAAAAAGTTTAAGAAAAGTAAACTAAAGCCTTTAAGTAGGGTATATAAGAGGTTAATTAGGAGGATAGTATTTTATTAAATAGTAACATATTATTAGTATTAAATACTTATAAGTAGTTTATAGTAAGTAATCTTTAGGTAGTAGGTTTAAAAAATAAGCTATTATAGGCCTCTTTTGGCTTTAGAAATAAATTTACTAATTTTAGTCCTTTAGTTAGTAAAGTAGAGGGGTGTGTTCTTATTACTTAAAGTTAAGTATTTTTAAGTAAAGAAACGTTTATTTTATTTTTAAAGGTTTAATTAGTTAAATTTTAAGTTATAGGTATATAATACGTAACTTATTTATTGTACCTAGCGTGGGCTTAGTATTTTATTATTCTTACTACTATATCTAATATTCCTCTAGCTTATTTATTATATTTATTAAGTTTAAAGTAGGTTTTTAAGTATTATTTTTATATCTATAGTTTTTCTACTTAATAAAATACTAAACTTCTGTATTATTTTATTAGTTAATATAGTTAATAATTCTTTTAACTTTATAGTTTTATTTAGAATTAACTTTAATATAGTTTATAGTATATAAATTCTATAGTGCTGGTTTAAGGAGTAAGATATAGAAGACTAGGTAATATCTTATAGTGTTTAGTAGTACGAGTTTAAAGTTAATTTTTAAGATTTTTTTAATAATTTTAAAGGGTTTAAGTTTTTTAAAGTCTAATTTATTACTTAGTTGTTTAGTTTTAATATTTTATTATATAAAGTACGTACTATTTCTTTTTTTAAAAAATAGTTCCTTTATTCTTAAGGTATTAGTATATTTATGTATATATTATTTAATAAATTTTAACTTATATTAGAGTTATATATAGATTTTTTTAATTTAATTAATATAAGTAACTACGTTTACTACTATAGGTTTTATTTATAGTTTTTTATAAGTAGTTAGTTTAAATCTATAGTTAAGGTAAAAAGGTAA
Source organism: Colletotrichum brevisporum (assembly GCA_030770045.1). Taxonomy (NCBI): domain Eukaryota; kingdom Fungi; phylum Ascomycota; class Sordariomycetes; order Glomerellales; family Glomerellaceae; genus Colletotrichum; species Colletotrichum brevisporum. The sequence goes on along the minus strand of JAUGSI010000001.1, from coordinate 6,184,492 downwards.
GTATTGTATACTTTTTCCTACTACACTATTATAGGTAAATTGGGCTATTAGTAATAGAATAACTTAATTATTTTATTAGTAGTTAATATAATATTTTAAGTATATCTCTAGGATTTAGTTAATTCTTTTTATTTATTTATTAGTTTAGGGGTAAAAAGTAGTAAATAGTTGTAGTTTAAATTTAAGTTACGAAATTAGAGATTTTTAAAACTTTAAAATAAACTATATTCCTTTATTTAATATAATGTTTTTTAGTAGACTGTACTAGTTAAGGATGTATTTATTAAAAATATATATAAGCTCTTTTACTGTACTTACTTTAATTTATAGAATAAAATATACGTACTTAGTAAGTTAATTTACTATAACTAAAATACTATTAAACTATTTTCTAGTAAGTAGTTCCTTTAATTATAGTAGTTTAATAATAAAATTAAGGAAAATTAATTACTATACTTTATTAAGTACTAAAAAAGGTTAGATTTCTCTATATAGTTTATAGTATTCTAGTTTATTTTTATTATAAACTTTATAATTTTTAATAACTTTAGTTACTTATTCCTATATAACTTTTTTACTATAATATTACTAAATATATTTTTATATTTTAGTAACTCTTTAATATTTATATACTTTAGTACTATAAATTATTTTAATTATTTTATTAGTTATTTATTTAAGCGTACTAGCACTAATCCATTTAGCAATTATAAAAAAGTAAACAACTAGTATAAAGTTTCTATTTAAATCCTTTTTAAGAATTACTTAAGTTTTATTTAAAACTATTAACTTTAAATTTAATTATTTATTAAAAGTATTAACTTTTTTATTTTCTAATCCTTTCCTATAAATAATACAAAAATTAAATTCTAAAAGAAATTTTAACTATCTAATCTATTATTTATTAAAGTCTTTAAACATAATAAAGTATACTAGATTTTTATAATCTATATATACTATAACTTTATAGTTCGTTTTTAAAAAGTACAGTCTCTATTCCTTAAATACTTTAATAATAACTATAAATTCTTTATTATAGATTTAATAATTAAATTCTAATCCACTAAGTTTTCTTAAATAAAAAGTATATAAATATAAGTATCTTTCTTTATTACATTAACTAAGTTATCCACTAATAGCATAGTCCAAAATATTAGTCTCAACTTTAAATAGTAGGTTTAGGTTAAGTATTATAAGTACTAGTTCGCTAAAGACCTAGTTCTTAATCTTTTAAAACACTATTTTTTATTTATTTATTTAATTCCATTTAACTTCTTTTTTTATTAGGTCTATTAAGGCTCCAATATTTCCAGAGTATCCTTTTAAGAATTATTAATAAAAATTAACAAATCTAAAGAATAATTAAATATCTTTAATATTTTATAGTACTAGCTAGTCCTTAACTATAGCAATTTTCTTATTTAATATCTTAATAACTCCAGGTATAATTATAAATCCAAAGTAGTTTACTTTTTATATATAGAACTTACTTTTTTTTAGTTTAATAAAGAATTTAACTTTCTAAAGTTTTTAAAGTACTTAATATACGTATTACTTATATTCTTTAAAAGTTTTTAAAAAAATAAAGATATTATTAAAGTATATAATTATAAAGATATTAAGTTTTTTTTATAAAACGTAATTAATTATATTTTAAAATATTATAAGAGTATTAATAAGTCTAAAGGGTATAATAAAATACTTAAAATATTCTTAATAGGAATAAAATACAGTCTTCTACTCTTCCCCTTCTTTAATTCTAATTAAGTTATAGACTCTTTTAAAGTTAAAAGCTATAAACTAATTAGCTCTATAAAATAAATCTCGTAGTTTTAAAATAAGTAGTAGTAAGTATTTATTCTTAATTATAATATTATTTAGTTATTAATAATTAATATATAGTCGTAGTTTACCGTTCTTCTTTAGCATAAATAAAATCAGGTATCCTATAAGTAATATTAATTCTTTAATATAGCTCTTAGTTAAATATTTATTAATATATTTATTAAATACTTTTATTTTTTACTAGTTTAGTTAATAAATTTTGTTAAATAATAGTATTTATTTCTTTTTAATAAGGATTTTATAGTTAAAAGTACTATATTTTAGTAAGTCTATTTTTAGTATTAAAGTAAATAACTTTTTATATACTTTATATTTTTTTAAAATAAATAAAAGTTAATTTTTATTAAGGATTAATCTTTTTTAAGTTACAGTAAGGTTCTTTATACATAACAGCCTAGCAACTACTTTTTTAACTTTTAAGTAAGTAATGTATTATAATATATATATTATTAGTATGTTATAGTAAGGTTTATTTAAAGTTAGTGGTTAACTATATCCTTTAGTAACTAAACTCTTTTTATTATTCTAATAGAAGTAGTAAGCCTTTTAATTTATTTATAGGTTTTTTTTGTATAGCTATAGTAGTTCTAGAATAATGTTTTGTCGTTCTATATTTGTGATATTAAAGTGGTAGTATATTTTTTAGTTGTAGTAGTTTAAAGGGAGGGGCGTAGTTTTTTTATTAATAATACCTCCACTATACTATACTCCTTCCCCTTTTATGTTATAAAGCGTATAGGGGTTCTTTTTTTTATTTTATAGTAATTATAAGTTATTTACAACTTATAGTAATATAAAGTTACCTTAAGCGCCACTATTAACTAGTACTCTAACTTGTGTTTTATTTACTATTATATTAAAGTAAAAGTATTTATTTTTTTTATTTACTTTTATAGCTAAGTTAATAAATTTTATTATTATTACTTATTATAATTCTTTTGTAGTAAGTAAGTTTAGTTTTTTAACTATTAGAGCTTCTGTTTTATATATATTCTATTTCTATTAGGGTACTTAACTACTTTTTCTTTAGCAAGGGTGTTTTTAATACTAATAACTAGTAGAGCAAAACTAGTTCCCTTTTTTTTTTGTAGTTATTTTCTCTTAAGTATTCTAGCTTTAATAATATAGTGGACCTGGCACTAATTAGTGTAATATTTCTGCTAGTCTATGTTATTATTGTACAAATATTGTATAGGAAAATTGGGGTTTAGTCTAAAGACCGCTTTTTTAGGTCCCTTATATTCGCGGATAATCTATATATAAAGTTCTTTGTTAAGGTAGATATTCTTACACAGGGTATCTTTGTTTTAGTAAAAAAAGAATTATAAGTTAAGTTTTTTTATAAAATATTTTTAATATTTATTATTAAGGTATTGCGACTAAAAGACGTTGCGGTGCTTTTCGTACGTAGGCCTTAGCTATTTATAGTCTCCTAGTATATTCTAGGGCTACTATTTGTCTATTCTCTTTACTAGGTTGGTTTTGTAAAAAATAATTTTATTGTTGTGTGCAGAAGTTGTATAGTAATTATTTTTATTGCTTTCTTTTGTCTTTAGGATTATATTTAAAATAAATTTCAGGTATTAAATAAAGCTTTTTAAGTTACTTTATTTTAAGTATATTATTATATAACGTTATAAGGTTTGTTTAAGTTATAGAGTATATTAGATTTGTATTCATATAATTGTGAGTGCAGGCCTATGATTTTTTTTAATTTTTTAGTGTTATTTTATAGAGGGTGTTTAAGTAGGCAATTTATTATACTTTTATTTATTTGTTCCTTTATATTAAAAGTATTTAAATATATTTTGTATAATCTTTATTGGGTTTTATATCCATAGTATATTATAGTCTTTTAATTATAGTATTTAGTTAGTTAATAATTTATTTATTCTTAACCCATTCTTTATTACTAGACCTCTGGATGGATGTATTGAGGTTTATAGTATATTAAGTTATTTTTAATACCCAATAGCTTTTTATAGTACTTTTAAGTATTGTAGAGTTACTTGCAGATATTGATATTATAACTCATTATTAATAGTATCTTTGAGAATTACCTATTCCTGTGTTTCTTACCTATTCTATAGATAGTATACTATTTTCTATAATGTCGTTTATGAGTTTAAATATAATTTTTTTAAAAATGCATGTAAATTTACTTGCTTCTTAGCACTGAACATATTACTATTTTTTAATTCAACTGATAATTCTTGATTATATATTAAACTTTATAATTTTTAATTACACTTAAAAGGGACGTTCTTTGCTGGGTTCTTATTGTTTAGCTATCTCCATGGTTTATAGAACCTGTGTGTTACATGTATATATAGTACTGGTAGTAGTTGTTTTATTCTAGTTAGGTATTTTATGGGGCTATTATTTTTAATTGATATTAGAATTATTAGGACTACGTATTCCGTATTTTTACTAGAGTTAGTACTAATTCTGCTATTCTTTTTTATAGTATCTTTTTTAAAAATGATTTATTATTTTAATTGTAAGTTTGTATACTAAAGAAAATCCTTTAAATCAGTTAATTTAATAGTTGTTTTTAACTGCTACTGATGCCTTAGTAGAATATAAGATTCTGATTCCTCATGAGTCTAGTTATGCACTAATATGTGTTAGAATTTGTGGTATATTGAGTATTAGATAGTCTACTTAAGTATAATAAATTCACACTTAGCATATTTTCTAGTTAAGGTCTTGAGTAAGCGTTTAAAGTGCTGCTTTTGAACCTATTAAGGTAGTAAATATACTCTTTAATTTTGCTAGTATAGTAATTTAGGTGCAATACTAAAAGAATTATTTCTAAAAAGGAGGTTTAATTTCAAGGACATTTACATAGGAATATAAGTATTATAAATAGCATTTAAATATTATTTTTAAAAGCTATTACTATAAAAGCTTTAATGGTTGGCTGGAGTCAAAATCCCATAAATATTCAAGTTTTATTGTAGGTAACAGGTAAAAGGATGAGAAAATAGTTTTTGATTTTATTAATAATAGGTATTTTAACCATCATTAAATGTACAGGTTTTGTTCTTAGTTTCTGTTTTCTAATATGGTGGATTTGTTAAATATTTGATATTAGTTGCACCTTATTTAACTAGAGTATTGCTAAATGTTTTTAAAAAAGTTATTTAATATTATAAATAAGTCATTAATACTTATTAGTGTCATTATCACTAATTTTTTTTATTATCTTCTGCAATTGCTTCTACAATTCTAGAGTAAAGGCTATGACCTATTACTGGACTTAGATAAATCAGAGTGTTTTTAAGTAGTTTCAGAGAAGATATTGTAAAATATATTTATTGATATATAAAGGTTAATTTACTAATGGAGTTATTGGACAATATGATGCTTTAATAGTAAGTTTGTATTAATGAAGTTAAGACTTAATATAGTATTTTCCTAGAGTACTAAAGGAGTTCTAAGGGTTTAAATTATAAATAATTAGTTTAGTATTAATAAAAGGAAGTTATAAGTAGTTATACTACTAGGAGACAAAAATATTTAAAATTAATACAAGGTTAATAGTTAAAGAACTACGGAGGAGAAACTTGAAGGTATAGTTTTATTTATATATAAGTCCCGTTTTTGTAAATATATATTTGTATCTGGGGCCAACGGTCAAAATATCGTCATTTATTATTAATAAACTATACGTAGCGTTATTAGTTCTATATTTGGTTTCATATTGTATTGGTCATATTATTACGTAACTTATATCTTAGTTCTTCTATTTTATAGTGTGTTATACTAATATGGGCTAATATTCATTTATTTATTCTAGGTCCCCTACAGTCACTATTAAGGTTGTAACTATGTAAGTTTAATACTTTAGGGCTTTGTTATTACTTTGTATTACTTTAATAGTTTTAAGATATAGTTTAAGGACCTTTTTTAATTAATAAAGAGTAAGTTTAATACTCTTATTATATAGATTAGAGCTAGTTAATATATACTTAATACTTAGTACTAAATTATTAAGTAGAAAACTATAATTCTTTTGTATATACTTAGTTATAGAGTGACTTAAAGGAATGCTACTTATTTATTTTAAGTTAGTTAGAGTTTTGTATTTAGAATAGTTGCTACTTTATTTACTATAATAGTTATTTTGTATTAAGAAGTTATTACTTAACTATACTAGTTTTTTATTTTACTTAAAATTAAGTTAGTAAATAAGAATACCTACTTTATTAGTTGTATTAGGGTAATTGATAGTATTTATATTGTAGTATATATACTTTTTTAAAAGTAAAAGCGATTTTATTCTTAAAAGAATATTATATTGTAGAACGTCTTTATTATAGTTTAATTTAATAGTATATTTACTTATATAATAGTAGGTAGTAAGGGGTTTTTTAACGACTTAAATTTACTAAATTAAGTACTTAGTTAATTGTTTAGAATACTAAGGGGAAGATTTTATTTTACTGATACTAGGTTTAACTATAAAAGGGGGATAATTACTCTATATTTTAATATTTAGTACTAACTACTAGAGACTACTAAGGTAGGCTTTTTAATAATAAAAAATAAGCTTTTTAATTAGTATTACATAAAGCTATATACTATTGTTAAGTATACTTTTAAAAGGTTAAAAAAGAGATAGAGATTCTTAGATAGTACTCTTTATAAGTATTCTTTTTATAACTAAGTATGTATAGTTTATATAGCGATAGTGCTATATAACTTTGTATTATTTAAAGTAAAAAAAAACGTTTTAGTAATAGTTTTTAAAGAGATTATAAGGCTAGGTAATGTAGTAGAGGTTGTAAATAAAATAATAGGGTTAAAAGAGGGAAAGGACGTTTATATAAATATTACTAATACTATATAGTGGGCTTGTAAGGAATATTTTAATAAAAAGGAGTAAATTTTTAATTATACTAGGTAGTAGTAAAAAAAAACTATATTTATTAATATAGTAAAAAGAAAACTACTTTTTTATATAATTAAGAAAATACTACTTTTTTACTACTAATTTATTATTTTTATTTTTTATAAAAACTTTTTTTTATTATTTTTACTAGTAATATATAACTATATAATAGTATTTAACGGATTTATAGTAAAAAACTATACTATTTTTATAATAACTCTACTACTAAGCTTCTTTATAAATAACTTTTAAAAGTTATTAAATACTATCGCTATTTTATTAAATTTAAGTAACTTAAAAGCTAACGAAGATATAGGGGCTAAAAAAGTGTTTTTTAGGTTTATAATACTCTTTTTAATAGTTTAACTTAGTTAATTAAATAATTTAACTTTTACTTTTTATACTTTTAATACTATACGTGTCCTTTAGGGCTGTAATAAAAATATAGTTAATAAAAATAATATATTAGTTTTAGTTATAGTAGTATTTAGATCTATATTAATATTATATACTTTCTACTTCTTTATTTAACTATAAATAAGTATCTTTATTAAATTATTATTATTAAAGTTAAATATTTTTATTTAATTATTTATTTTATTTACTTCTATAATATACTAACTATTTATAACTTTATTAGGCTATAGTATAGCTATATTATTTATAAAGGGGAATTCCTTTTTTTTAATACTTTATAGGTATAAATATTTCTTTATAAATACTTTTTACTATTTATTTATTACTAATATTATTCTAGTTTTATTATTATATTATATACTAAAGTATAGAAAAGTTTAAACTTTATAATAATTTTTAATAAATAACTAATACTTATTAATTAAGGTTTTAATTAAAAAGGAAAATAAATTTAGATACTTTTTTATTATTAATAGTAAAATATTACTTATAGTTTTTTTAAAGATTAGGCCCCTTATATTAACTAGGATACTTTTATTAATTTATTTTTAGTAAAAGGTAATAAAGTTATGGATTAATTAGTAGGTTTAGTAAACTCGCAATAGGTTTAATAAATAAGGCTAGGTTTAAGATTATAAAGGGTTAAGAGTTAGGGTAGGATTTAGTTAGTTATAGTTAAGGTTAGTATGATTAATATTATTAAAAAAGCTATTTAAAATAAATAGTTTAGTTTAAAGTAATAAGTAGCTTAATAATATAGTTATTTATAAACTTTTATAATTACTACTAAAGTTTCTAGTATTACTTTTAGTTAAAGAGTTATTATTACTAATAATAATAAATAGGTCTACTATAGTATTGTAGATAAAGAAGGTAAGAAATTAGGCTTTTTAAGTAATAGGGGTATTTAATTTATTTATACTTAATAGTTTTTTTTTAATTAAACCCTATTAACTACTTAAAACTATTTAGATTTTTGTTTGTGGTAGAGTAATAGTATAAGAAGGTGGTTAGGGCGGTTAAGAGTCTGATGGTGGTAGTACAATACTACTCTAGGGGTGGTGCTGAGTTAGTGGCGAGGTCTCCCCTGGTTATTAATTACTGGCATTGCCAGGCGGAAGATCACAGCCTTACTTGCTGTGACAGGCTCTTGGAGCACAGGGTCTGCTGAGTTAATGGATGCTCTGTCCAGGCTTCAAGCTGCAAACCGTTCTGTACCTGACTACCCCTTAAGGTGGGTATACCGTATAAGTTCCACAGAAGCGAAAAAGGCAGGTATGACGTCGGAGATGGACAGTTTATACCCAGTTGATAGTGCTTTCCGCGGTTTATCCGGCTATCGCAGGATCTCGCTCGAGGAGGTACGTACTGGCGGAGACTGAAACGGGACATCTGGCTTTTTCCGGATCGAATTCGTCCCGACGCGTCGGAGTGCCTCGCCCTCCAGCCCGCATCCGTTGAGCGGCGCGCGTTGTCCCCGCTTCCCTGCAGAGCTTCCAGTGTCCCGTCCCCCCGCAAACATCCCCCCCCCCCCCGGTGTCATCATCCCATTGCAATCAATCGCTGTCCACGGCGAAGTCGATGTCTTGGCGGCCGAGGACTTTCATCCAGTGTCTGGGCTACCGCCAGGCTCCTCGCCATGTTCAAGTTCATCAACACCACAGCAGAGCGTCCGCAGAAGCGGAAGGTGGCAGCACAAGCCTGCGAAACGTGTCGCAAACGCAAGGTCAGTACAGTGTGGTGCGCCCCTCACCTCCCCCCCGCAATCCCGCAGCGAGTCGAGCCTCGGATACATCCACATCCACACACACACCGATCCATCTCACTTCTCACCTCACTCTCCATATTATCGCGTTCCGCACCATGTCGTTGAAAGACGAAGATCAGCTGGGAGAGCGGGCCTCTGACCAATCAGACCCCTTCCCTCCGGCCAGCCGCCGACCTTATGACGCACCACCGGCCCGTCGGGATGGGATGGCCGGGAAATGGTACGACGTAACTGACGACCCTTCTAGAAACGGTGCGAGCACCTGGAGAACGCCGTCGCCTCCCCGCCCAAGACTCCCGACTCCGAATCCTCTCCCCGGACCCCGCTGCCTTCAGGCTCCACGCGGAGGCCCTCGGACGGCTCCGTCGTCGCCTCCTCTTCCCGGCGAGCCCCCCTGGCAAAGTCGAAGCCCAGCTCCGAACAGGGTCCCCCGCGCCCCGTTTCCCCCGACCTGGTGGCCGCACCGGATGGCAAGCCCAAGCCTCGCGTGCGGACCGTCGACGATGACCACGGCCAGCATGACGACGCACGCTTCGTCGGCGACCTGAACCCCGAGGGGGCCTTCCTCGCCGACAGCCCCGGCACCAGCCGCGGGTTCGCCGAGTCCAACTCGGTCGGCGTCTGGTACTCTCGTCGGACCGTCAAAGCCGATGTGGCGTCGGGAGTGGCCTCCGCCTTGTCCGTAGACCATGCCGAACACCAGTTTCTCACCGTGCTGCCTAGGAAAGCTCACTACGACAAGCTCGAGGCCATCTACCTCCGTTACGTCCACAGGATATTCCCTGTCCTCAACTTGGACATCCTCCAGAAGCCGACCCCCAGCATATCCCAGATCCTCTGTCGACAAGCCGTCTGCCTGGCCGCGGGCTCGAACCCCAGCGCGAACCCCTTCCTGACCCTCGGAGAAGACGCCACGACCGTCCTGACCTACCCGGAATTCGCCCAGCGCCTGTCGGCCGCCATCCGCAAGGCCCTCGGCCTGGGGCTCGTGAAGGACAGGGTCCACTCGACGGCCCTCCTCGCCATCCTCTCCCTGTACACCCACTTCTCCGAGGACCGCCACCTCTCGGCGGAGCTGGCCGCGCAGGCCGTCAGCAACGCCCAGACCGTCGGGCTGCACCTCATGAACCCGCCGGCGAGGAGCGAGGACCCGGCCTACCTCACCCGCCTGTTCTGCTGCGTCTGGGCCGCCGACCAGCTCAACGCCGCCTTCCACGGCCGGCCCGTCATGATGCACGAGCGGGACCTCGGCAGGGACGTGCAGGCCTGCATCCAGGAGCAGGACGGCTGCTTCCGGCTGTTCCTCGAGATCGTCGCGCTGTTGGGCCGCATCATCGATCTGTACCGCCCGGCTAGGAGGACTTCGAATTGTCTGGTCATGGAAGACCTGCCGAGTTTCGAATGCCTCGTCGACAAGGCTCAAGCGCTTCGGGTCGAATCTCGTCTTCTAGGTGAGTTGGAAACGCTAGCTGTTGGACTTCGAGCGCCGACTAATTCTTGTCTTAGCAACTCTCGAGCTTCTGTACCACGCCATCTCCATACTGTCGTGCAGGATACCCGTCGGCCCGTCGCTGTCCGAGTCCGCTTCGCTGGCACATACCCGGCAATCCCTCTCCGCAATCAAAGTGACCACCATCGTTGAGGACTTTGGGCCCTCCCTCTCGCACATGACGTTCGTCCCGTACGCCGTCTCCCTGTCCCTGAGGGTCGCGTACCGCGAGCTGCGGTCCAGCAAGGTCCCGATGCTGACGGCGAGGTCGCGGCGGCAGCTCCAGGCCACCTGCCGCGTCCTCCGGGAGCTCGGCGGCATGTTCCGGTCCGCGCTGGTCATGGTCGACCTGGCCGAGCAGGTCCTGCAGGAGATGGTCCAGGTCTGCTCCAACGCCGCGAACAAGCCGGACGAGCAGGCCGGCGGCGGCGCCTCGACGCACGCCGCGAACACGCCCCGCCAGGAGGCTGGCCCCAGTGCTGCTGCCCAGGCAGGGATGGAAGCTGCGAACCTGCCCGATCAAAACGCCCTTCCAGAGCCGCAAGGGTCTTTCATCACGGCTTTCGACGAGTGTTTCTACCAAGGGCCCGCTGGTCTTGATGTCTTTGAGTTCTTTGACCCGAGCTTTGATCTGGGTGCCATCGACGCCATCTTGGGCGGCGACGCGCCCCCGGAGCTTGGCCACTTTGCACCCCCGTTGGCATGAGATGGAGCTGATCTGTCCGTTGACCACGGTGATTTGTTGTAGTGAAGAGGGCTGTTCGAAGGAAGCTCATTTTGGAAGCATGGGTAACGATTGTGACGATGAATACCGTATTATTGACTATATATATCAACCTATAATGATCTGCCTCGTTCTCAACGACACCCCTGATTTCGGTTCCTCCTCGTTCCCCGCCGTACAGGTGTCTATCTTGCTCATTATATCAGGCTCGCCCAACAACAACATTTTCGCCACCACCCTCCAACACCCCTTGTTTTCTTCGCCGTCCGCGGGCGCCAGCAGCCATGCCCTCGTCCACGCGCAGTCCCCGTTGAGTAGATCCGTCGGGATGGCAAGACGCATCTGCGCCTCGTCACCTCTCTTCGCGAAGTCCTTGGTCAGGGTGAAATTCGTCAAAAGGGCCTGGTCTCCGTCCGCCGTCGAAACGCGCAACGTGAGCGCCGAGATCCAGTAGATGGACCGCGGGTCGGTCATCCACGTCAGGAAAGCAAGCGCCGCCTCTGGCGCCTCTGGCGGGAAGCCCTCCGCATCGGCGACCCCTTCCGGCCCGTCCCCCCCGGCCAAGAGGTTCAGAAACGCGGCGGCGTTCGGCCTCAGCGCCTCGTTCGCCGCGAAGTCGGCGCACATGCCCGAGTTGTAGTTCGCCCGCACCACCTCGCGCTCGAGCTGCGCCCACAGGCGGCGCGCCAGGCCCGGCCCGGCCGCCAGCACGGCGGCCAGGAACTCCCGCCTGTGCGGGTCCATCTCGTCGTCGGTGCGGCGCTGCGGCCGCCCCGGCATGCCGGGCTTCAGGGGCGGCGGCGTGCTCTTGATGACGTCCGGGAATACGGCCCGCGTCGCCGCGATCTCTGCTCCGGTGCACTCCTCGAGCGGCCGCGACGGGAACAGGACCAGGTCGATCTCCAGCCTTCGCGCGCTCACGCCGTGGATGCCCCGCACGTCGCCGGGGGTGTATTTGGGGAGCGTCGTGTCGGCGGCGGTGAGGGGCCGCGCCAGCCAGGACGACCTGCCGTCGACGACCAGCGGCTCCGTGTGCGCGAACGAGAGCGGGACCTTCTCCCCCGCGGCGAGCGCCAGCAGCACGGCTAGATAATACACCTCGTCGGCCGACGGCTCCAGGGATCGGAGGTACGCCAGCCCGAGGCCGACCAGGTTCAGGCACACGCTGAGCTTGTCCCCGGGCATCAGGCAGCCCGTCTGCGCGACGGCGTTGAAGCGCGCCATGAAGCTGGACCGCACGCGCGCGGCGCCGCCGTCGAGCAGCGGCGACGTGCGGTCCTCGAAGCCGGCGAGGATCGGGCTCACGTGGCGGCTGCTCGCGCTCCGGTGGGAGAGCTTCACCTCGACCGCGACGAGGATCTTGTGCAGCGCCGTCCATCTCACGGCGTGGGTCTTGGAGGGGCCGGCGCCGACCACGAAGACGGTGTTGTGCTCCGCGTGGTGGCGCCTCGCGCTCCACGGCTCCGAGACGACGAACTCGTGGAAGCACCACGCGCGCTGCCACCACCTCGCCGCGGCCACCTTCTCGTACAGCGATATCAGATCAGCTGCCTCTTCGCCAGAGGGTACGTCTGCGTCCCAGGGGAAAGTGACGTCCTCGTACCGCCGGCACAGCGCGACCTCGTCCTGCGTGAGCTCGACGTCTTCCAGGAGGACGACGACGCGCCGGGAGGACTTGTAGACGACGTCCATGCAGGCTATGGCGTGCTGTTTTTCGGATTCGTTCTCCTGGTCGATGCAGATCTGGTCCATCCAGATCCCCTCGCGCGGGTGCCCTCGTAAACTGAGGAGGGCGTCCGCGAAGCGCCTGCCGATGGGCCACACCCCGCCCGGCTCCGGCGCCGAGGACGGCTTGCGAGGCGGCCAGGAGGGGTTGTGCCAGCTGTAGCTCACGGCCGTGTACTGCCTGGCGACGAAGTCGTCACTGAAAAGAGCGCCGTTGGTTGGGTCGGAGTAGATCAGCCGGAAGGCCGTGGACGTCACGACCTCGGGAGTGCGAGGCTTGAAGTGCTGCGCTGCGGAGGGGGACCATTTTGAGATGTTGGAGAGGATGAGGGAGGATTCTCGGGTGTTGAAGGTGGTTAGCGCGGAGGCGAAGAGGGAGGCCTTGTTGGAGGGGGTTAGGGTTAGTTTGAAGAGGGTCGGGGAGAGGCGGGTGACGTGGTGGGAGGGGTGGGCTTTGGAGGGTTGGTTGGGGGTGCTCATTGTGGCTGGTTGTGTTTGAGATGTTGGTATAGAGAGGGAGTTGTCGGTTGAGGATGGGAATGTCAGGTGAGGTTGGCAGTTGACTTCGGAGTTGATGGTGGTGACCTGCATGAAAACTAGTGCGAATGGAGCAACTCCCGGTCGACAACTCGGCTCCGCTGCCGACGTGTCCCACAGCGAGGCCTTGGCGATCCCCCAAGTATTGGTTGATTGCTTCAGGCCGCCTGTGTGGATTGCTCCATCAGATAGAGGTGAAGGCTCAAGTCTCAGGCAAACACATATGGGCCACCGAAGATGTATATAGCAAGCAAGAACTGGTTGGATCATTCAGCTGCTCCATGAATAATTCCAACCGAGTTCTCATCTGGGAAGAAGGTGTCGAAGAGACAGCCGAGACAGTTCGCTGAGTGGTTGGACACGGGTACTATGAGCGATGTCGACTGGTGATGGAAGACGGCACATGTGCACAAAGCTGACTTCACTTGGTTCCGGTGCGATGAAGATATCAAACAGAATCGTCATGAGAATCCAAAGCCCCGTGTTATTTGTTTCCAGCTTGGACAATTGCCAAAAAAAATCGTGGAAGTCACCAATCATAACATCCAACATGCTCGGGCGTGGGCAACACCCTTATCATAACCCATATCAACCACAAGATGGTTACAAAATATTGCTTTATTTGGTTTCTCCTGCTCAACTGCCGAAGAAGGCATGAAATCACCCAGTATCCTGGTCCGAGTAAAGGATAACGTGCAGAGATGTATCAAAACTCTCGCGTTCTCTCCGCACAGGACTTGTGTTCTTGGGTCAACTACTAAAAGTAGTCGAAACTCACCATGCAGACTGTCCGAGGTGGATGATAAACCATAGAGATATCATAACCCTTGTCAACCGCAAATGATATCAAGTATCGCACGGTAAATTGGTTTTATTGTAAAACGAGCTATTCTTGCCAGGGAGAGAAGTTACCCAAAATATAAACGAGCGACAAAGTGTTTGAGAAGAACTTGATGACAGCCAGGAAGGTCAACCCGTCCATGGAGCCCTCATCCTGGCTTCCGACTGTGTAACACTCAAGCTGGAGCTCAGCTGCAAATCTCCCATAGACGTCCTGCTCATCAGACAGGCGAGACCGCCACGGGCCCGATCGGCCCCTTGCTCGCGTTGGTCCCGGCCTGGTGGCACGCCTTGGGCCCGTACTGCGCGGGGTAGTCGACGCGGGTGTGCATCGTCGCGCAGTTGTCCCAGAGCAGGAGGTCGCCCTCCTCCTCGGGTGGGATCAGGATGTACTCGGGCTTCAGGATCCGCAGCTGGATGTCGAGCAGGAACCTGCGCACCTCGGCGAGGTCGTCGATCACCTTGGGCTCGGCGTCGGGGTCCAGGCGGATGAAGAGCTTCCGGGCGGCGTTGGCCTGCACCTGGAAGGACTTGCGCCCGGTCTCCGGGTTGACCCAGACCATGGGGTACTACAAAGTGTCAGCATCAAGGGCTAGGGATGGGGGATGTTGGATGAGCGCGTCTTACCCGCTTGATCTTGTCCGGCTCGGGCCCGATGGCTTTGAGGTCCTCTTCGCGGAGCTCCTTGCCCTGGCTGACCAAGCCAAGCCCAGTCGGGAACACCTTGCACCCCCGGTTCCACTCGTACGGCAGCGGCGCGTACTCGACCCAGCTGTTGTCCGCAATCTTCTTCTCCTCGTCCGAGAGGAGCTCCTCGTAGAGCTGCGAGCAGCAGAAGAAGGGCGTCAGACCGGGAGCCGAGGGCATGCTCCGGCCGGACCCGTCGTCCCACGCGATGGTGACGTCGGGCCCCTTGGGCAGCCTGAGCACGCGGAAGGCCGTGAACCACGGCGGGTCGCGGCTGTAGAGCGGCGCGTCGAAGTGCCAGCCCTGGAAGCGCGTGTGGCCGCGCTCGAGCTCCTCGGGCGAGAGCGGCGGGTGGTGGTTCTCGTACGAGAAGGACTTGTTGAGGTTCAGGTCCTTGAGGCCGTAGTGGTCCTCGCCCTGGTAGCCCTTGCCGATGACGTGGACGTTCTCGGCCGAGGGCACGCCGGTCACGCCTCTTACTTTCTGACGCGGTCGTCAGCTCGTTTTTCATGGGGCTTGGTCGGCGTTGGGGCTGCTCACCAGGATTCCGCCGCCGTGCGGATGAAAGTCCTTCATGAACAGGTCTGGATTCTGCGGCCCTGCATCGGGATCCAGCCGGGTCACGAGCTCCCACTGCTTGATGGGCTCGAGGTTGTGTTGTCCCTTGATGATGACGAGCTTGTGCTTCCAGACGGCTCTTTTGAGGTCTAGAAGGTCTTCGTCTGTGAGGCTCCAGTGAGCTTACTTCATCTGAAAAGACCGGCAGAACTCACCTGAAATGTCATTGACATCCAGACCAGTGATTCTCGCCCCGAACTGTGCAGTGTATGTTGTTTAGAGGCATGTATACAAGTGCTCTCAGGGTCGGGGGACTCTTACCGTGGTCTTCTTGCCCGGCTCAGGCTCCAACGGCTCCAGCTTGAAACCCATTCTTGTCGGTATCAAAGGTGGCACGGGAGACCCCAACTACTGGGCTTGCACTTTGGAAGCCGTGATGAAGAGCCCGGTGACGGGAGGTACAGAGAGCCATGAAGAATATCCAAGAGCTCAAGCATCCGGCGGCTGGTGTTGGAAAGGCGAGGATCCCTTACCTTCCAAGGCTTGCGTGTTTGGAAACCAAAACCCGCATTCATCCAATTTATCAGCCATTTTCCAGCTCGGAATGCTATCTGATGCCGGCCGGAAATCATGGCCGCCATAACAGGTCTGGACTTCTCTCCGTTTCTTCGGACGGCATATACATGGTACACGCGAACATAACGCAGGGGGTTTCCTGCATGCTTTTCCTTTTCCCACCGTTCTTTTCCCCTCCCCCCCCACCCCCCTTCGCCCCCCCCCTCCCACACAAACACACACACTTTGTAAAAGAACAAACGAAAAGCTCTACCTCTATAACCCCTTGGATGTTTTCCTGCATACACAAGCATACACATCGGAAAGCACGGCCAACTCAATAAGCAGGTGGAACGGGCTGCTCCAGGAACACAGGCAGTTTTGAGTTTGACCCACGGTGTGTCCCGTCGGCCTCGGCGAAAGAAGCCCAAAGAACGGCCGAGGGACGACGTTTAAGCTTCAGAGGACTTGCCGCAAACGCGCTACTCCGCGGCCGATGCTCGTTACAACTCTAATCAACCGGGGAGTATCCGAATTTCCGCAACAGCGATTGTTGATTACTATACTAGAAGCTTAACGTAAAGAAGCGCCCACCCCTGTCCCGGCCGGTCTCCTAGTACATCAACGGTTTGTCCATTTAGGAAACAAAGTTTCGATGGGTCTTAGTCGCGCCTTTGGCACCCAGTACTGTAACAGCCGGCGGGAGGTCGCGAACTCGTAGATCGGCTTTCGACGTCGGCATTCACAGTCGTGCTGACTCGAACGGCGGTGGAGGTAACCGTCAAGGCCTACTTCGACGTAAGCCTATGGGAGAGCCAGAGGTCATCCATGACATCGTGAAACGTATGGCCTTTGATCGTATTCTCCGAAATTTGAACGCAAGATGAAGTGATTACTGATTCCTAGGTTAACCTGACTGCCATCTGAGGGAGTTATCTGAACCTACCGACTAAGGTTGTATCGCTACAACTCTCCTGGAAGTATAGCCGGCGATGAAATCTCGAAGAATATTCCATTCTTGATAGCTTACCTCGGAGTTCACGTTTTCGTCGCATCTAGCAGCCTGCATATCGGGGTCAGCAGGAACAAAAGTAGCTTTCTACTTTGCTCAATGGGTGTCCCGGCCCTCGACCAAGATGGATGCATGTGTCCAACGCTGTTTCTCTCATGTCCGGCATCAAAGGCAGGAGATAGCTAGTCACTGATGCATGATGCAAGATCTAAACAGCGATCAGAATTCTGTTGTGTACTGCCAAGATAGTCTACGTGAACGATGCTGCCCTTTTTCTAATCGACATTTTTGCATTCCTGTCCATTATCACGGCGATCCCCCAGTATCTAGTCTCCGGCCTTCCACCATTGCCGATCTTGAAGTCATAATTGAGAAGAAGATGTGCCAAGATGACCTTCATCACTGCTACTGCAAAGAAGCGTCCAGGGCACGAATGAGCGCCGTGCCCGAAGGGAAGGTTGTCAGGCCCTGTCGTCGCTGCTAGATATTTGTTGGGCAGTTGTTCTTCGTCACGCAGCTTGCTGAAGCGGAAACCGTCGTATTTCGTCGTGTCCGTCCCGTGCTGGACTTCCGGGGACTTGTGACTGTGGTACATGTCAAAGTAGACCGTGGTGTCTTTCGGAACCACAGTTCCGTCGTCCAGGTGCAGCGGGGACGTGGTCATACGTCCCATGGCGACTTGAAAGTTGGTTGTCAGCTACTATGACCAGGGACGACGGCGCGACGGGATAGTCACCTAGAAACGGAGCATAAACTCTGGCAGACTCTCGAAGGAGGCTGTCCATCTTGGACATGCTCCTCAGCATCGACATATCCCATGCGGGGCTGGGCAGATTCGAAGTGACCGAACGCAGCTCTTCCCGCAGAGACTCGAAGTGCTCAGGCATCGAAGCAATGTCAAAGACGGCGTTCGTCAACGCCTGAGCTACCGTGTCAGAGCTCGCTAGCGCAGCGCGCAGCTGCATTCGGGCGAAGAGCATTTTGTCCTGAGAGCGCCGGATTCCCAGCCGTTTCCTTATGAAAGCCGTCAGTGTGGGGGATTCGCGTGGGCCCTCGACATCCTGAGCCAGCATCGGCTGCAAGAGATCGGCCGCCCGGTGTCTTCTGGCGGAGAAACCAATGTGATGGAAGATGAAAGGATGGACGAGCGGCCGAAGCCAGGGGTGCCAGCGGTTCAAGGCATCAAAGGCCCGCCGGAGATCGTTCGAGTAGTTGTATGCGAGGTCCTGCCATTCCTCGTTTCGCGCGAGGTCGCTCCCCACGAAGGCCACCGCGTTGAGGATAGTGACGACGCGTTTTATTAAGGAGAAGGCGGTCACCTCTTTCCACCCCCCTCCGTCGTCGGAGCCTAGGCTCTTGTCAAATGCGTACGCGACCTCCTGTTGCAGTATGGGGACGAGATCTCGTACGTGCCGGGTGAGGTCGACCTTGATGGCGTTGAACATTTCCGGCATAGGAACTCCCAGGTCCGTGTATTGCCCCAGCCCGCGACGGCAGACCTCCTTATCCGCAGAGAGTTGAGATTCGGGCGCCGATTTCAGCTTATTTATCAGCTCGTGGGGCAGGATCACGATGGGCGGCTGGGAAGGTAGCGCAAAGGCTTTTCCGGCATACTGATAGAACGCATTATTATTTATTTTGTCGTCGTGTACGTGGGCTCAATCGTAGGAGCGATGAAGCTTGACGGTTACTCACCAATTGTTGGCCTTGTTCCAGAGCTGCTCTAAAGTCTCTGTCGGTACTTTTCCCGACGACGGGCAATAACAACTTTTGCCTGTTTCCGACATCGAGGCGTGCGAGAAGAATTGCGGCAACTAACACGCCAAAGATCAAAGCCCATCCCAGAGGGGGGTTTTGCCTTCGAAGAAATGCAGCAAAGATTATGAGGGGAGTCTCGTCAATCATCGTATCGAATGGCCTAACTCGCGTGATATCCAGACCGCACGTGTATCACAAGATCTACCGACGAACCTGACGTGACGCGGGCAAAAGGACACAGAGTAGAACGCAGAGCAGTCAAGCGTTGCTGATGTGACAGGGAGGCTCATGACCGCGACGGCAATCCAAGCCGAGATTACAGATGTTTCCCCAGATCGACGTACCTTGCATGTGCTCAAATTGAGCAAGTTGACAACATGATCGGCCCCACTCGGTCAAATGCCGAACCTCCTCGTTGTTCTCCGGTGACTGAAAGGAAATAATGTTTGTTAAGACAGCTGATTTTCCAACCTTAAACAAGTCTTTGTCGCACCTCTGTCACTGACGTGGATCTCGCTTCCAAGCTTGAAGTGGTTTCCAAGATTGTACTACATCACAGGCCCCAATGGCCTTGATTGAAAGCGAGACCGATCGCGAATCAGCGCTTGCGACAAGCTCCATGCGTTTTCATCCCACAGTAGTGGTGTGGAGGTACCAAGTAAGTCAAGGTTCACGGCGAAGCCCATTGATCAAGAAAGCAGCCATGCAAGAGGGGGGGGGTTGGCGGAGGGGGTAAAGAGTGTTGACGCAATCAGACGAAGTGGCAGGGTTTGTAGAGTCCTGACTTCGGCCCATCCTGGTTGTGATAGACCAGCGGTTCCCTCTCGCTTAAATGAATAAGCTGTGTTTGTTCTGAAGAATACGCACTGTGTTCATTCGTGAGTCAAGAATATCTAGCACAGCAGACACGGGGTGATAGACTCCAGGCTACAGGGAAAGCCATGGCAGGGCAAAACGGACAGAAAAATCCGCGGACCGGAAGCCAACCGGGGGTTTAGAGCGTGGAAAAGCTTAAACAGTTATTGCGTTGCGCCCCTGAATCCACCTCCTGAAGAACCGACACACTCTGCTCAGTGAAAGACCCCTTCATGATGCTGGAGTGATTGGCAGATACGTCTAGTCGAGCGACGGTAAAAAAACAGGTATTGCCTCAATCGTGCTTTGGCTAGTATGCAGTGCAAGATAAGATAGTTGGGCATGTGGGTGTCTGAAAGTATATTACAGCCATTTGGAAGAGAGCACCATTCACATGATTCCCATCTCGGATAGCCGACCACCAGCTTGGTAACGACGACGGCTTAACTGCGGACCAACCTGAACCCGAAGCCGAAGCTTTCGTACTCTCCATCCGGAGCAAATGGGGTCTGCAAACTTTGTTTCATCCTTTAAGTTCCATTCTACCAGATCTTAACCTTATAGGCGACCGTTACCCATTGCGCAGAAATAAGTATTTTGGGGCCGCAACAAGATGTCTCTATAATAGGCAATATTCTGCCAATTCCATGGTGAGGGAGGAACACTTGTTGCAGCTTGGTCAGATCACAACTCTTTTTTCAGTCCGAGTATCCGAAATACGATATATCAAATGTCGTCCGACACTTTGTGTAATCATCCTTGCGGATGGAAGCTCACGGCCCCTGGGCAATACGTCCGCGAGCAAGATACCAGGGAAAAGCTTGTCCTGCGACAAGTCCGCGGTTTGGCAGGCCACATCAACTACCACATGGTCTTTTCCGTCCGGTTACAATACTCCATGACAAGCCAGGATGCCGAGTCAAGAGTCCGCGCGGCCTGGATATCGCTTCGTTGTGCCCAGCCATCCATCGCGGCCGTCGCCGATGGAAATCTTATGACGTTTTCCGCCATTCGCCCGGAGGATGTTGATGCCTGGGTCTTGGACACTTTCTTCGTCCACGAAGCGGCAGAATCGGCTCTATCCCTGTCCTCTGAGATACAACCGGTCGCAGAGATGCAACTACACTTTCTGCCGCGCTCCAAAGAAGTAATACTATGTGCCTCGCACGAGCACACAGATGGCCACGGCATGATCATGTTGCTAGACACAATTTGCGAGAACGTTGCATCTCCGTCCATCCCCGTGTTTGAGAACCAGCCTGAGCGACTGTCCCCGCCGCTGGAGATCGCTGCAAGGATTGGGGCGGCTTCTGCTCGGATCTGGGAGCAGACCGCCAAGCTCATGCAGGAGTGGGGAGCGAGAGCAGCTCGTCCATTGTGCATCAACGCCGACCGTCTAGGCCCGAGTGCCAGAACTGTCAATACCAGCCGGCTGGTATTTTCGGACAAGGAGTCCTCTGCGATTTTCAGATGGGCAAAAGCACGGAGTCTGTCTGTCAACGACGCGATGAACGGGGCAGTGGTCATGGCAGTAAAGCGATACGGAAACACCGAAGAGGGCAACTGGCTCGGTGGTGTCATGATGGACGCCAGAAATCGGATTCCTGCGCCATACGAAGCTCGAAAACATGCTGCTACCATCTGCTTCGTCGCTTGTCCTGCTTTCGTGGAAAATCCGCAATCGGTAGTTGACGCCGCGACGCAAATTCAAAAGCAGCGCTTAGCTTTCCAACAAGACCCCGAGGCAATTCAAATTCTGCAGCCAATGCTTGCCATGGCCACGGCGGGCGACTCCAAAGTTCAAACTAAGATCAAAACTGCAACTTCACAGTCTCAGGTCGAATATAGCGGCTTTGGGAACTTGAGTGGGTTTCTGGAGGAGTCCCATGGAAGCATCGAGATTGTGGACTTCTGGCTCACCCTGGGACATTGTACCAACTCCATCGGCGTCTACTGTTACACTTACCGCAGACAACTGAACCTTAGTCTTAGTTACAACTCAGGGTTCCACAGCGAGAAGAACGTGGAATCGTTTATCTGCATACTGAGAACCCTAGTTGAGGAATTGTACATGTAGCTCGCAGGGGGCAAGGGAGCTGTTGAGCGGCGGCACGGAAAAAAATGGGTTGTATGCAGGGGTAGTTGAGATCGCCATCTGACGAGTCACTACCGTCCAGAAGATTGTTTTCGGTGCTTGGGAGGATAGACAGGGCGTGTGCGCCGTGAAGCGGACTTTCGACAGTCCTGCTCCCAGGGTCATGTTGTTTCAGGCAACTGTCATGTCAAAAGCGGAACCAAACACACGTTGTACAGACCGCCAATAGAGTCATGGTCTCTAATTGCTCCGTGTGCATTTCAAGTCGTGACATGCAAAAATGACTCGTCAATTCTCACGAATCGTGGGTGGCACCTGTTCCTGAGGATGAGCTCCCCAAAGTGATCGTCGCCGGAGCTATGGTCAGTGGGACGTTGAAGCTCCCAAGACACGGACTGCAAGCGGAATGTACATGTAAGCGTTGATATCTGCCTGCAACGACGGCAATTGTCTCTCCAGTTCATCCAGCTCTGAGAACAGTTACATCGAATCACATAGCTTTCTCTTACGATGGCTTCAGTACCAGTTGTCAGCACCTCCCCCTTGGAGAGCCACGCGCTTTCTATTGTTCCCATCAACACCACTGTCTCATCAAATTTACTTGCACGCGATGGCATCGATTATCGCGGAGCTTTGGCATTTTCTCTTGGTGCTGTAAGTACTAGCTCCCTTCGATCTCTTCTGAAGCCGGTTGGACGTTTAATAAAGGCTTTTAGCTTTTACTTGGAATTATCTACTCAATCGTATATAACTGCGTGTTAAGTCCGATTGCGAAAGTCCCTGGTCCAACTGTGGCCAAGGTTTCTCCGGTTAGTCCTATCTTCCCCAAAACTCTCAATTTTCATCGGTAATCTAACGGTCGGTATCAGTTTTGGTTGATGCGAGCTGTCTGTCGCGGGAAATTGAACCGCGACATCCAGGAGCTGCACCGCAGATATGGTTTGTTGCGCTGCGCGTCAATCCAAACCTCTGACACTGCGACTAAATATTTCCCAGGTCCTGTTGTTCGTCTGTCTCCCACAGAGGTTTCCTTTGCCACCATCGAAGCCCAGAACGCTATCCACAGGCCCGGCACATCCTCCAAGACCGGGTTGTTCTTCACGAAAGAGGGTACCCTAGAGGCCATGATGGGCGAGATCATCTGGCCAGCAGCAAACCTGCTCACTGCGACCAAACCCGAAGAACATCAACGCTTGAAAAGAGCATTGCAGCCAGCATTTACTGAACGATCAGTACAATCACAGGAGCCAATTCAGAGACAACATGCAGAGCGATTGATCAACAACATTAAATATTCATCGGAAAAGAATGCATTTGTAGACTTGACGCCCCACATGTCCAGAGCCATCTGGGACATTGTAAGCGATCTCTCTTTCGGAGAACCTTTGCTCAAGGACCAGCTAGGTATGACCATCGCCATAGACCACTCCCGAAACGCAGCATTTGCTAACTTGAAGATTAACAGCCAAGTTTGAACGGCTCAAGACCACCTTCTGCAAGGTCAGCCCGCTGCTGGAAGCTCTTCAGGTCTTACTGGCCGTGCCGGGTGTTCAGCTATTCTCGAAAGCCTGCATCGGACTGGTGCCACTGCTCTTCTGGCTTCCCACCAACGTGCTGCCATCAGCGCAGCTGAGAAGGTGAGCGGTGCAGCTTCTCCCTGTTCTTTTTTGCTATAATTGACCTGGAATTGACGTTTTGTCAGGCGTTGCGAGCGGAAAGATTTCAACGAGGACTTCTTAACGGCAATCATGAGATGTAGAGAGATGGGCATCAGCATGACAGACAAGGAGCTGCAAAGTAACGCTTCTCTGCTAGTGTAAGTGATTCCAACGTGCTGCAGCTGCAACCACAGTATTCTAAACGCTCTTCAGAATGGTCGGCTATGATACCACTGCCACGTCGCTGTCTTCCACGATGAACTTGCTCTTGCGCCACCCTCTGTACCTCGCTGCTCTCAAAGAAGAGTTACATCTCCATTTCACCTCAACTGAGCAGATGAGAGCAACTTCACTGGCACAGCTTCCTCTCCTCAATGGCTGTATCCAAGAATCGCTTCGTCTGTTTCCTCCGGCGAACGGCAAGGGAACGAATAGGACGTCTCCTGGCACCATCATCGACGACATCTACATTCCTCGCGGAGTGAACGTTTCGGCAGACATGTACACAATTCAGAGATCACCCCTGTACTGGGCGCAGCCTGACTCCTTTCGGCCCGAGCGTTGGTTCGACAACGGACCGGGCACAGAGTTTTACAAGGATGTCCGTTCATCGCATTGCCCGTTCCTTCTTGGCCCGCGCATGTGTATCGGAAGAGCTGTGGCATTGCAGTCGATGAGAATGTTGCTCGCTCAGATAATCTTTTCTTTCGACTTGGAACCAGCTGAGGAGTATGACTGGGAGAACGACGTCCCCAATTCGTACCTTTGGACCGATTATCGGTGCTTGGCTCATGTTGGATACAACAGGGATGCCTAGGGGAACTATTTCCGTCTATAGTACTGTTAGATTCCCTCTTGTTACTATACATTGGTTTATGATCAATCGAAGTGTTACATCCTCAACTGTTTCCCTCGATCCTTTCACACAACTCGTAAGATCCGCGACCGAATTTTCGGCAGCAGCGGGATTCCCCTGAATCTTTCCAGGCGATTGAACATGCCAACGGGACAGTACGGCACTAACCAAAGACGACACACTTGACGGTGAATATATGAGTCCCAAAAGTATGAAATCCACATATGATTACGGCTTCATGCATAGTCTTCAACAACGATCTCAATTGCAACCTATGAGACAGAGCTACAGTGAAAACACGTGTATGATTGCCGCCAAACTGGTGAAACCCGACAGCTAAGACATCTCCCTGGTCGACTCGGTAAGTCCGTCGTTCGGGGGGGCTTTTTGTGCTTGCAGCGAAACTACTGTCCCGGGTTGTAGTCAGGGTGAGTTTTCTGATAGTTCGTGATGATGTTCATAACACCATCCGGAGCTGGCACAGTCTTTACCCCGTGAGGCTTTCTAACATCAGTTTCGACCATGTCTTTGACTGCCTTTTCGTTGTGTTCTTCTAGAACTGTTTCAAAGTCCCAGCACTTGCGCCAGATGTTCGTGTCGGCAATGGGCCGGTTGAATTCGTCCATCCAGCGGTAGAGGTAGACACCGGGGTCTCCCGAGCACGTCAAATGCTCGAAGAGGATCATGATGCAGTGTGCCGTGTGGTATGCATGGAATGGGTTGTCGTCTGTGCCGTTGGGGTAGTAATGCTCCTTGTAGACAGCTTTGCGAATGTAGTCCAGGCAGTGGATGTTGTGGAAGGCGGCAGACTTTGCCATGTAGGTGGTCTCACCGTCCAACTTATACTGGTCCGGCATTGGCACAACCACCGATGGATCCTTTCGCATCGCTATGATGTCTGACTCTTTGACGGGGAAGAGATATTCAGCTGTGACCCGCTCCCACGCCTTGTCTACCTCTTCACTAGGCTCCTCTCTCCAAATCTCGGGGCCGCCCATGCCGTACTGGGCAAAACTTTTGCGAAGAACCATAGGAATCTCAATCCGATCCAGAAGAGGAGCTGGTTATGTTAGCGCCGCCCATTCTGGTCACAAAATAGCTGCGGGCTTACAGTGGAACGAGATGTCTCTCAGCCGAGCATTGGTTTGATGGGCATGGCGCCAAGAGAGGAAGATGCTTCCAACACCGACTTGGAAGAGCACCATGTTCAGCATGAAGAACGGGCTCTTCATGGCGAGTTTGAAAGCCTTCAAAGCACGCCGCACTCGAGACCTCTCCTTGGGCTTGGGTGGGCTTAGCTCCGAATCCATCAGCGGCATATCGGACTCGTGGCTGAAGCGACTCTCGTGCCCCTCTTTCTCAGAGTCGGCCGTGCGCAAAGACTCATAATCTTCGCTGGGTCTCTTGTATTTGGCGAATTGGGACATTGCGGAGGCAGTTGACGTGAAACGCGACAATTATTGAACAACAGCGTATATTGGCTGGAGAAGGAAATGAAACGCAGTGTTTTCCTGGCAAATGTGAAAGTGGTGGGGAGAAGTGACCTGAGGCTAGAGCTCGCAGGAGCAAAGAGAGGGAGAAGGAGAAAATCAGGGAAGGTGTCAGTGAGCCCTGAATAGGTAGTTTGATCTGCCAACATCACACCGCCTCTGACGGATTTCCGGTCTTTCGGACAACGTCCTACATGGCATAGCCGTTCCAACGTCTTCCTCGTTCCGACTTCTCCGCTATTCTACGTTCAGAGTTGGGGTAGGTCTTCCCCGATTAGAGCTGCACATTACATACAACGAAACCCTGAAGAAGACCAAAATTCATTTATGCATAGTATCATGATTCAGGCCGCGTGGAATAAACTGTGCGGACCTCGAGTCGAAGCCTCGAGACAAAACGGATGAACTGCAATCCTCTGATGCATCCAGAACACAAAATTCTGACTCTGAACCGACCATGCAAACTTAATTCCGTACTGGGTCGTCGGTTCCCGACCGACTAGGTCGCCCCATCGGCCTGGTAATGACATCGCAATCTTTCGCGGATTCCCCGTGGAAGCGGACTTTGCATGCGCCGGCACATGCAAGGGCGCTGAGCATCACTACGACGACTGCCATTCAAATGACAAGGGGCCGATGTAAAGAGGTCTATATCTAGATTGCACACTGACTCGATAGCCCTTGCCTATACCATTGCCGTGAAGAATCATATGCTGTGTGCCAGTGTGGATATAATTTACTGCCGAATACTCATGCTTTCAAACAATTGACTTTCACTAATAGCTTCCAGATCATTTCGAATGGTTCATACGTCGCCAAGTTGCATATCTAGCGCTTTTGGCTCGTTTCACATTCAGTTTGAAATCGGAGAGACATCTTCACTAGACCTTCCCCGAGGGCTCGGTATCGGTCCAGGCAGAAACTGCTTTCCGTCACGGTATTGGGGTATCTTCACTCCCCCGATCACTTTGGTCTGCCGTAGTCGACGTTGACCGCTCTGCTTACCATTTCTGCATCTCTTCTGGCACCATCAGCCGAAAGTGACACCCCCTATTTTCACCATTGACCCTCTCAACCCATCTCAGCTTGAACAAGAAGACCACGATGTTGCTTATGGTCATCCAGCTGGTCATCAAGACCACCTCTATACTGATGATTCTTGTATGAAGCCAGTCTCGTGATATCCTCATATTTTACTCCGATATTAGTGCTAAGCCTCTCAGGGTCTCGCATACCTTCTCACATCGTCCATCTACAATCTTTACCTGCATCCCCTCTCGAGATTTCCTG
The DNA here is from genome assembly GCA_030770045.1 of Colletotrichum brevisporum. Classification (NCBI taxonomy): domain Eukaryota; kingdom Fungi; phylum Ascomycota; class Sordariomycetes; order Glomerellales; family Glomerellaceae; genus Colletotrichum; species Colletotrichum brevisporum. Next base: position 6,157,436 of record JAUGSI010000001.1, on the reverse strand, counting down.
GTAAGTCGACACCTGAGTCTTACGTTTTCGGGATACTGAATCCCGCAAAGGGCCACTCTCTGGTCGTGCTCAAGACCTTTGGGTTTCTCGTCAATGGTATGAATCCAAATTTTCTAGACAAGATATGTTCATTACACTAAGTCTACCCCAGGATCTCTGGGAACTGGCCCTGGGAGATTGAGACACTGCATGCCAAGTATGGCGACATCGTGAGGATTGGGCCGAATGAGCTGTCATTCGCACACCCCCAGTCAATTAAGGATATCTACGGGCAGCCCAACATCAATCACCCTCAGTTCTTCCGCAAGTTCACCACCTTCTACAAGCAAAGCGACGTCGGCGGCTCCATCGGCACCGAGGTTGATCCTCACGTGCACCAGGGCATCAGAAAACGCCTATCGCCTGGCTTCAGCGCCTCGGCGCTCCGCAAGCAGGGGGACATCGTCATCCGCCACATCGATTCCTTGATAGACCAAGCAACGAAGTACGGGAACACCCCGCAAGGAATGAACATGAGCCAATGGTTCATGTGGCTTGCCTTTGACGTGATCGTGGATCTTTCCTTCGGCGAAGAACTTGGCACAGTTGAGATGGGTAAGTCCATCAGCGAGCCCAGCTCCAACGTTTGTCCAGTGAGACTGACGATACTCAGGTAGCGGAAATGACTGGATAAACATGCTTGCCAACAGCGGTTTCCAAATTGCTCTCGGGTATGTCGTCCGACGGCGATGGAAAGCCCTCCAGGATGTTGTGAGATATTGCTTGGTCAACGAGAAGAGCAAGGCAATGCGCAACAGCTACATCACCAACGCTCGTGCGAAGGCAAACCAACGTCTCGAAAGAGGGGCGGATGTTGAGCGATTTGACTTCTTCAGCCACTTGTTGCGAGAGAAGGCTCCCGAGGCCAACATCGATTTCTTCGCATCCCAGGGTACCACATTGGTTGCCGCTGGTACGGAGACCACCTCGACTTTCATGTCAGCGCTCACCCACTACTTGCTTCAGTACCCACGAGCACTTGAGAGACTTCAAGAGGAGTTGCGGCACACTTTCCGACAGCACAGCGAGATTGATGGCGAGACCACCAAATCTCTGAAATACCTAAATGCCGTCATAGAAGAAGGCATGCGCGTTTTTGCCCCAGCACCGTTCGGATTACCCAGGGTCAGTCCCGGAGCAAAGGTCACTGGGGAGTGGATTCCTAAGGGGGTGAGTCAACCTCATCATTACTTTGCTTCAACCGCGCTGACATGTTCGTGTAGGCGGTGATCGCAACAGCGGCGCATGTTACTTCGCGTGATGAAAGGTGGTTTTACGCAGCCAAGGAGTTTCATCCTGAGAGATGGCTGCCTGAGGACCATCCTTATTATGAAGCTGTCTTCGATGGTGATCGCAAAGAGGCCTCCAAGCCCTTTTCTGTGGGCTCCCGATCTTGCATTGGAATTCACCTCTCATACATGGAAGTCCGAATCTGCGTCGCAAAGCTTGCCTGGAGCTTTGACTGGGAAAAGGTAAGCCCGCACGAGGACTTTGTCAAGGATGCACGGTTGTTGGGACTCTGGAAGGCCGCTCCATTCCATGTTCGTTACACTCCTTTTGAAGGACTTGATGTTTAAGAGTCCTGCACTTACTTCATTTTGTCATCTATAACACGTAATTGGTCAAGAACCATTCGCAATAGCCCAATGTTTGTAGATTTTTCGTGGCTCAAGATTGAGGCTTTGTCACACACTCAACTATCTTATTGTGAAAGACAACAACGGAACAAGTGCAAGTCCGATCATTCGCGTATATGGCCTTAGTATGGAGAAAAGGCTTCGGCTCATGCGTTTTTGGCAACAAAGTCCGGGAAACCTGAATATTACTTTTCTGTCTGGTCCAATCTTGGGCGTATTGTTCATAGTGTGGAAGCTATAAATGATACCATGAAACTGCGCAACGTCTTTGATAGAAAACAAAACAGAACTACAAAGCGACGTCCCGAACACTCAGCCTGCCAAGCAAAATTCGAACGACTGGGTTTGTCTCTCCAAGCGCCCTCTCCAAGTCTCCAATGGCATTCTCAACCGCAGCCTCGAGCTCCTTCAGCTTCTTCAGTGTCTGAGGTAGAATGCCGGCGCTCTTCAGAAGCCTCATAATGTACCTCTTAGTTTCAATCGGCAGCTGGACGGGCGTCGACGCACTGCCACTCGATGCATTCACTGCATGTTGTCTGAAGATGCCCATGATCTGGTCTCGGTACTCCGGCTTCTGACGCAAGATCAGGATGAGCGGGTAAGACATTTTCCCTTCATCCAAGTCCTCGCAGAATCCTTTCTGGTCCGAGTACTCATTAGAGTTGAGGTTCATGAAGTCGTCTCGGATTTGGAAGAACCGGCCAAAGGTCTGACACATTCTGTCCAAAAGCTTGGCTGTCTCCTTGCCGGTCTTCACGGAGCTCTCGTGGAACATCAGTCGCGCAAGGAGCCGAAACATGGCTCCTGTCTTACAGTCCACCATCTCGAGATACTCTTGCTCCGTGGGAATCTGAAGATGGAACTTCCAGTAGAGATCCCAGCTTTGGCCAGTAAACAGAGACTTGAGCTCCTCCAAAAGAACCTCAACACAAGCGGGGTTCGAAAGCCGATGCGTGAGTTGCACAGCCTGAACAAACATGAAGTTGGCGGTGTTGATGGACTGCGCCTGGCCAAAGACGGTGTGAGTCGACGGCAGACCTCGTCTGAGAGGAGAATTGTCTTCAATGTCGTCCAGGATCAAGGATGAGTTGTGCAGCAAGTCAATGATGTTCTTGATCTCCTCCAGTGCGGCATCTTCTACCAATAGCCATTGATCAAGAGCTTCGACCATTAGCGATCGCAATCCCTTGGACGGCATGGACCGAATGTACTGGCAAGGAGCCAGTAGAACTCGAGTGCCGAGCTGCTGACGCGGCTCTTCTTCAGACTTGGACGTTGCCGGTCCAAAGATTTCGGAGTGTGTCAGCTCCGTAGCTGGGGAAGACTTCTGCGACACGAAGATTGAGGAAGATGTCCCAGGCGACCGTGCGCCGCTTTCAACTTGATTGTCTTCGGCTGAGAATGAAAGACTCCCATCGCCAATTGAAAGCTCCTCGTCACGCCAGGCATGGTGTCTGGGACAATTGGCACACCAGTAGTGGTTGCCGGCGGTGATGGCACCACAAACCTCCACGTACCTCTTTAGATAGAGAGGCGCGTCGGGGTCCCGAGAATAGAAGTCTTCTTTGAGCCGGAGAAACTCAGTCTCATAGGTAATGATCTTCTCGCGGACTGCCTCCTTCGCCTGGTCGATCGTGACTCCTTGTGTTCTCATGAAGAGGTGAACAGCATTGACAATTCTAGGGCTCTGGGATCGCTGAGCCTGTCTCCATTCTCGATCCCAACTCCAGTAGTCGTTTGTCAGCACGAGGGCTGACTCAGCAGCCTGAAAGAGTGGTCGAACTTGCTTCTGCTCGGCATCGGAAATGTCGATTGACATTCCGAACTCTACCATGCTCCAGAAGGCTCTAACATCAACACAAATCAGTATCAGAGGTTATAGGTTCGGTTTAAAGATATACGTACTCCATACCGCCGTTGAGATTTCGAAAAACAAGGTACTCTTCTAACGTCTTCATCTCGTTGACGTCGCTGCTTTCCATCACGTCCAGCCACTTGGACCGATACGAGTTTATCATGCGCAGGGCACGACCGCGGTCAATCTCCATGGCCTCGAGAAGGCACTTGGAGATGTACCTTTTCATCTTCATGGACCTGTCAGAAGCCTTGCTTCCTTGTCGGGCCTCTCCTCCGCCTAGTTCCATGGCCTGGCTGAGGCTGCTATGCTCCTTGACTGCTTCTTCGTAGGGCAGCTCATCGCAGAGATCTGAAATTCGGTCAGCTCCAGACAACTTCTTTCACGGAATCTTCTCACCGTCATGAATATTTCCCATGTTCGCGAGGTAAGTGATGACCCCAAGGCGCTCTGGGAGCGACTCAGGAAAGATGAACGCGCCCCAGTTGCCAACTGGGCTCCACGACGAACCAGATTTGCTCTCCCATCCATCTCCGATGAAAGAGCCCCAGTCCTGGATGGACTGCTTCGTAGCGTCGTCTGCTATATCATTTCTCCGGTGTATTCGAATAGGCAAAGTCGTGAAGCAGCCTGTAGACAGTGCCACCTCGTGGTCGACGTCTGTTGAATGCTCCCAGATGCAGTCCATGTTGTTCTGATGACTTTGAGATTCCGCTGCTGCAGTAAACCGGCAGTTCTTCAAACGTTGCTGATAGTCACTGGTCTCAGAGGCTCCAGCACCTGGTCTACTTCATCCAGTTTAATAAGCCAGTTCTTGCGACATCAGACTACACAAGTAGCCCACAGGACGGCTATAGGGTGCGGTCCGATGGAAGGTTTCACATGACTCTCATACTTTCGTTGTGTCTCTGCCTAGATAACTCAAGGAACCTAGTACCGATCCCGAAACATTGATCAGATTTCAAGTCTGATGCCTCCTCATTTTGCAGCGTCGGCCTTTCAAGCCCGATCATTGCTAAACTTATGCGGTCTTCTACTGTTACGTGACAGCCACCCTGCCTCGGAAAAGGTTTGGACCTCAACCAACTAGTACCAGACAAGTAAAACGACGCGTTCGCGTGGACGTGCGTCCTGGATCGAACGCGGACGTGGAATGTAGCTTCGTGGAATGTAGCTTCCTGGGCACTAGAGCGAAGAAATTGGGTTTGTTGTTCCGAGAGAAAAGCGGGAACCAAGTCAGCCTGGAACTTTATTTCCCTCGGTTCCCTTCAACTCCCTTTGTTCACAAGATGCCAAGAACTGGCTGCAAAGGTAACATTGAAAGCCCTGCATCTTTGCGATCTTGAGCCGGTCAGCGCTAGAAATTGGGGATACCAGTATGGAGATCCATGATCCATGTTCTGCCACCGGAGAGCTGCCGGCAGGGTGAGAAGCCTCCATGTTCCTGGAATGCGGCCTGCAGCAGAACTATAATTTATGCAATATCTCAAAGGAGGCCCAAAAGCCCGCACTGTAGACAGTTTCAACCATAAAATTTGGCGTGGGCCGCGTGGCCTGGTTCCTATAACCCTTGTCCCCGGCACCGGCACCACCCTATCGATTGAGGTGTACTCGTCATGGTTGGTCGATCATCTGGTCTGTGAGAGTTTGCGCAGCGGCCGATTGCTGTTTTATTTCCCGGAATTTCTCCTCTTGTTACGTTTCCGCCCGACAAAGTGATTATCTCAGTAAATAACGTGATTTTTGAGCAAGGGCGAAAGTTTCCGCGTCCATAGTCGGCGGTCATACTCCGCGCGTCCGGAAACTTTCACGTCGTCATGAAAGAGTCAAGTCCCCACATGCCACCGGCTGTTGTCCATGAAGGATCCTTTTCCCTCGGAAGGCCTCCTAACACAACACCCGCGGAGGTGCCCATTTTGGTCTTGATGCTCGTACATTGTACAGATGCCTTACATCGCAAGACCGAACCCTTTCTGATGCAGGTGCGTCTCAACCAATCTCATGCTCAGTAGCGGCGGTTTATGGCGTGTGTTGATACTGACGGGTTGTTGTAAAATTCCAGTTCCTCGGTCAACTGAAAGACATCCGTATCAACACACCTTTTGACTTTTGATTCCCGCTTTTTACAACGTCAACATGGTTTCTGCCACCATACCCCTTCCTCCTGGTCTCACGCAATCCTTGAAATCAACCAAATGCGAGTACCGATCTCTGGGCAAGTCAGGTCTTCGTGTTTCGGTTCCTATCTTGGGCTGCGCTGGCTTTGGTGACCCTGCCGGTGTGAGGCCTTGGGTACTCGGCGAGGAGGAGGCCGCGGCCCTCCTTAAGGCTGCGTATGATCGCGGCATCAACACATGGGACACGGCCAACATATACTCCAATGGATTGTCGGAAATCTTTATTGGCAAAGCATTGAAGAAGCATGCCATTCCTCGGGAGAAGGTTGTTTTGCTCACGAAGTGTTTCTGGGCTGTGGGTGAGGACCAGAGCGTCCAGCACGCTTTGATGCCAGTCGAGAAGTCGAAAGACTACCAGAACATGTTTGGGCTTTCGAGGGCAGCGATCTTCAACGCCGTCGAAGCATCCCTTCACCGGCTTGATACATCTTACATCGATGTTTTGCAAGTCCATCGGTTCGATCCAAATGTCCCTATCGAAGAAACGATGAAGGCACTCAACGATCTTGTCCAGTCGGGAAAGGTTCGCTACATAGGTGCGAGCAGTATGTGGGCGTGCCAGTTCGCTCGCATGCAGGTTAGTCAAGACATTCTCTCTCTTTATCCAGAAGAGGCTGACGGTGAGATCCCAAGCACGTCGCTGAGCTGCACAACTGGACAAAGTTTATCAGCATGCAGAACTGCTACAATCTCGTCTACAGAGAAGAGGAAAGAGAGATGATACGTTACTGTAATGACACCGGGGTCGGGCTGATCCCTTGGTCACCTCTCGCCAACGGCTGTCTCACTCGCTTGTCATCGGCGGCAGACAGGGCCGTCAGCAAAAGAGAAGAGTTCGAATCCAAGTTCAGTGCTACCATGGGTCGCTCCGATATCGACCTACGCATCATATCTAGGGTTGCAGAAGTTGCGACTGACAAAGGATGGCCTATGAGCCATGTTGCACTGGTTTGGATCAACAAGAGAGTCTGTAGCCCCATCGTTGGCTTCACAACGCTGGAGAAAATGGACAACGCTCTTGGGTGCATTGGAAAGACTCTATCGAAAACGGAGGAAGACTATCTGGAGGCTTTGTATGAGCCCAAGGCAGTTTACGGTCATCGTTGAGGACACCATCGCTCGAGGCTTATAGAGAGCCGGCGGAAACATGCTCGCAGCCTCAGAAGCCTACTCATTACTTTCATTTCAATGTCCCATGAGCTTGATTGATGAATAAAGCGGCTGCGATATGCTCTTACCGCTAGAAAGGCCACTAGTCTACCACTGGATACCTATAGGATTGAAAGATCGAACGCAAGTAGCCGTCAGGCCCGAGTAAACCAGAGCGGAATAATAGAAAGGATAATACCTATAAGAACGATGCTTATTTACAACCATGTTATTCCACATTCATTAGTAATATATCAAGGCAATCCCCTTGTCATCACTGTTCTTGGCTCTTTCTGTCGTGCTAGCTCTTGGTGAGCCTTGGGCAGAAACCGTCCCATGACCCATCCCATATTCCTGCTTATCGTCTTCATTGGTAGTACTAGATCTCCCCCCATTCCCAGGAGACAGCTTCGTGGGCGGGGTTCTCTACTTCGTCTTCGACGTGGTGTTGCTGCAACCAGGCGGTCCCGTCAACATCCGAAAGACAGGCACTCGTCGATTGCTGTGGTTGTTGCTGATGGTCTTGTGGGTCGTGAGAGATGGGTTGACTGCCTTCCGGATGATTCAGTTTTGCCCGCTACCCAGCTTTAGCGTCTTCAAAATCCTCGGCCCTTTCCTTCTGTTTTCCTTTATCCTTCCGTGAGGAAACCGCGCTGACTGAGGAATCTTCATTCTCAAAGTCATTCCCGGCATCAGAAACTCTTTCGCACTCTCCCCGTCGGTTTTCCAACTTTGAATGGTCGGTTACACCTTCACTACCTTTCGAAGGAGACTCTGAGTCTGCCAACACAATCTGAGTCATGTCGGGATCGCTTTCAGGTGTGATGTTGTGCTTGTTCATCATATGCCTTCTCCAATTATCCTTCCTTGGGAACGCTTTTCCTCCTATTGAATATTCGCATGCAGAAATTGGACAATGATAACGACGCGTCTTTCGGTGCTTGTCGTTGACGTGCCGATCGAGATGGGTTTTCGTTCCAAAAGTCTTATCGCAACCTTGATATGAGCATTGGTGCGGTCTTTCGTGATACCGCTTGTGGTAGCTGGGATACTCTGACGTCAGCAATCACAAACTATTTGAGATGAGGATCAAGGGTTCGTACTTCAGCTTGTGTATATCATCAAAGACGCGTCCGCATTCATCACAATGGAAAGACGCGCTTGGCACAACTGGTTCTTGATCGAGGGCTTTACTCCACAAGGGGATCTCACGTGCACCACCAACAGTCGCGGCTACACTGCTACTTGGAGACGTTGGGCCAGCGTAATTCAGAAGATCTGTCTCAATCTGTGGCGTAAATGGTGATCTTGAAGGTTCTGTGTCCGTCATGATGGCAGGCAGCTCTCTTGTTCCTTTAGAACGTGAAATTGTGTACTCGCTTCAGTGAGAAAATGGCATTGTCAGGCGCAGGGTCAAACTTACGTTTTGCATCTGATTGCAATCATGACACAGATGAGAAGAATCCTGGTAAGAGCCAGAGGAAGAGAGATAACAGTCAGCGTGCTGCCAGGTGTTGCACCAGTAACAACGAATCAGCCTCTGGTTGTTTGGAGCATCATCTGGCGTGCAGATGCATTTGACTATTTTGTCGGTCTCTTCCGAGGGCTGTGCGTCTGATGTTGACCGTCTAGAAATTCGTGAGTTAATATACAATCAACCGAGTTGTATCTGGACTTACGCATTTGAGAATTCGCACACCCTACCGTTCTCGCTGCACTGCACGCAGCTAGGGAAGTCTGGGTCACACTTGATCATTCGGCTGAGGCATGATACGCAAGAAATCTCAAGCCTCTTCCTCGGCCACCCATCTTTGGTTACTCCCCAGAAAGCGTTCACAGCTTCACCGTTTATAACAGTTTTGCAGTGGCTTCCATCGTCGTAGAAATAACAGAGGCCTTCTCCTGGTACCTCGGCAGCTCGAACATATCGCGGTAGGAAACAATCCCCCCCCCAGATCTTGGGGCCAATGACACCGTCTGGAGGGGTTTGTCCTGTTGGAAAGGACTGTGGGTAGCGGCTTGAGTTGTCATCTGTATGAGTCAATAGGCGATTGTTATCAGAATCGACCGTCGTTGGCCCAAAGACAGGATGTCCTTCCTCCAAGGCGTCAATAAACCCTATTTCCCTAGGTGATGATTGGTATTCCTCAACATTTAGAAACGAGCCTCGTGTATTAGAAGATTCTGAAAGTTCTTCCCAGGTGCTCACCGACTCCTCGTTGGATTCGCAGTCTGACAACACACCCGTCGGTAGCGACGAAAGAGATATTTCCTCAAAGTGGCTGGAGACGTGCTTGAGAAACTGAATTCTCCCCTGTCCAGCCATCTCTAGACAAAGAGGACATTCCTCTGGCTGAGATCTGTCACAAAGGTTGTGTTGCAATTCAAGATGCTGGGCCCAGTCTTCCCGAGATTGGAAAGACTCCTTCCCGTATGAACAAGAGAATTCGTGGCAGATCCAGGGCCGAAGGTCTTGGAACAGGTGTTTTCTGCTCCAGATCAGTAGATGTTCACCTCTAAACGGGCTTCGAGATACTGACTTCCAATCTGGATTATTTGTAATCCGAACCTGTCGACCACAGCCCAGACACTCGAAAGGAGTTCCCTTTCTGGCGTCCGCTGGAAGTGGCGGGATCTTGACGGAGCTATCGTTGTTCTCCTGTTGATACGACATGGTTGTCTCTGCGGATGAGCTGCCAATAGCCACTGATGTTCCTAATCCCGAGTCGTGGAAAAACGAGGCTTTCTCTGACGATGATATGACTGTCGCAGCAGGCCCAACATGTAGTTGTCCCTGTGCTAGTTCTTTCTTCGCCGTGACTTCACGCTCTTTGTCATACTGAATCCGCTGAAAACGGTCCCAGTTGGCTCTCGCTAGGCGGGCCACGAGGTCGAGCCGCGCTTTGGGGAATCTGTGGCTGATGCGATCCGAATACATCTTTTCGGGCGTCCAGGATCCCGGCTGTGGCATAGCAACCTCCAGACTCTTCGCACTCTTTGGTTGGACGAAAGGCGCTTTAATCAGAGGCTCAAGGTCCATGAGGCAGTCAACATCCATTCGTAAGTCATCGGAAATTTCGACCCAGTCGATCTCGCTCTCCTCGGAGACAGATGACGCGTCGCTGTCGCTGTCTTCGCTATCTGATCCTTCCCTGCTTTGCTCGAGGCTGAATCTTGCCGTGGCTGTCAGTGATCTGAGAAGCGACGTCCGCACGTGAATGTCATCTTTCTCTGGAACGAGATTCGGGATGAGCCCTCCACGACATATCAGCCATTGAAATTTCGGTCGAAAATCACAGACTCACGATTGGATAGTATTCTGCCGATGCTCTTCAAAGGCCTTAGAAGAGATCTCTCCAGCGTTGGTGAAGCTGAAAGAACGTCGCCCAGCTTCCCCTCCACAACTCCGTACCCTTCAGCCCATAACACAATGGAGCTCCCACTCCTCTCCAGGCTGCGACGTATATTTAGCGGGAGCTCCTTGGTGAATTTTGATTTTTCCACCGTATATCTGGGCGACCGAACGCATTCCGCGCACAGCCGGCTGACCAGGCTCCGCTCTTCTGCATTCAACGCCCCCGCTGGAACGATGTCTGGGGGTTCGTCGGCGATCCATTCTCGGATTCTGGCGGGGTCGTAGTGATCTGCTGCTCGGAACGACGCCATCTTCTCGCCGAGTGATTGAATCTCGCGCGAAACGGAACTGAAGGCAGTCGTGGCTATCCTGAGATCTTTCCGAGAGAAATGTCATGCTGAGTGGAAAATGGTCGAAGGCTGAGAAAGCCTGGGCGCTTAGCGAATATGGAGGATGGGGGCGGAGCTGACGTCTTGCCCTGCATGAGAGGGGCCCCGCCGAAAATGAGACCTGTGTAACATCCTTCTCATTCGTCAAGCCGATGGCTCAGCCTGCGCCCTCTGGCGTTTTTCTCGGTAGGTGGAATGCGTAGCGAAATCAGGCTGGACTCTTGTGCTCTTCATTTAGTCTCGCCCGGTCGTTCTCATTATCTCTGGATACCAACGACGCAAGACTTCCATTCTTCACTGCCCCGGCAATGGCAGAACTCGCCTTGGGCATCGTCGGCATCGCGACCTTGGTCGGCGGCGCGATCAAGGCGTACAAGGAGGTCAATTCCAAACTTGAGCTCTTCCGTCAAAGTTCGAAAGAGGTGAAGAGGGTGCACAAAGTTCTCCGGATTCAGCGCCAGGTTTTCGTGAACGAGTGCCGCCTCTGGCTCAAGTTCATCATCGAAGACGACGAGACCGCTATGGCAATGGCTTCTGATCCTGACCACGATGGCTGGGCGGATCCCGAACTCGACTCCTCGTTCAAATCTCGGTTGAAGGACAACTACGAGGCTTGGCTTGAGACCACCAAGGATGTGTCCGAAGGCATTGAGGAGCTAGAAGCCAATCTGGCAGTGTTCAAGGAGGAGCCAGAGGAGGGTGCCAAGGTAGGTGAAAGACACTCAGAAACGAGGTTTCGGCGGTTACCGTACTGACCAATGACCATAAAAGGGAAAATTGAAGCGCACCCTCGAGAGAACCAAAGACGGAGCCAGGATAGCTTGCAACGCCAGCGATTTCGAGAAAACAATCGAGAAGCTTCGCACGTCCAACAACGAGCTCAAAGGTTTGCGGGAGCAGATCAGCGAGCTCCAAGCCCGCCCAAAGCTCCACAGCTCTGCGCAGACGAAGACGCCAAGGCGTGGAGACTGGGCGAGCCTCGTGAGGATACAGCGCGCGTCCAAGGCTTTACACGAGGCCCTCATGCGGACGTGGAACTGCGGCCAGCCTGGACACATGGGCCACTCGGTCAAGCTCTTTGTCGAGACACGCCGCGTCGACGAGGAGGTGCAGATGAACCTGGCCATCGTCTGCCGCAGCCACACCAGGGACCTGATTCAGTCGACCCTCGTCCAGCTCGAGGTCCGCTCCCAGAATCTGGACTGGATTGACGAGCCCAGGCTGTCGGGACGGCTACCGGCGCCGGACGACGACACGCAGGCGTCGGGTCCCCGGAAGCGACTCAAGGTTGTCCGTTTCGCCGAAACAACGGTGCAAACTCCCATACAGAACCCGGACAACTCACGGGCGGACCGCACAAGCTCCATGTGTGGTTCTTGCGATCTTGGATCTTCCGGAGACATATGTAGAGAGCTGACAAGGCAGCTCAACACAAGTTGCCTAGGTCATCTGGACGTCCGATCGGACGAGGCGTTTCGGCATTCATTCTATCCTGCCACAAACGAGTTTTGCAGAAGCCTTTCCCTATATTCGACGAACCACAAGGCCATAACGATGGACGAGGTCCTAGACGACTCGTCGAAAGACTTCTTCTCAACTGTGGATAGGCTGAAGCTCGCCCAGTCTCTGGTGTCCGCGGTGCTGAAGTTCCACTCTACGCCGTGGCTTGGGGATTTCTGGAGGCTGCGCGACCTAGCCTTCTTCAGGTCCAGCCAGGACGAGGAGGTATCCGAGGCCCTCCGCACCCTCCACGTGGGCATCGAAGTTGCCCAGAGACAGGTGGACTCGATGGAAGGCATACAGGGCTCCGCAGACTGCTCAACCACGTTCTCGCAAGTCTCCGAGGACGAGAGGCTCTTCTGCGGCATCGACAACCTCACCCTGCACAGCCTTGGAGTAGCGCTGCCACAGATTGACAGGTGGACTCGGGTTGAGCCGGGAGATGTGTTGAAGGTCCGCAAGATGGCGCTGAGAAGCTCGTCCCTGGGTCCGAGGTATCAGGAGATCACACAAAAGTGCCTTAGATGCGACTTTGGGTACGGCGCGGACCTTACGAAGCCGCGTCTGCAAGAAGCGGTCTATGATGATGTTGTATGTTCCTTGCAGAAGATGATATCCAGTTTAGAACTGGACGATGAATGATGGCGCCGAAGAGAAATGCTCCTGGTCGGCCCCCTCATACCTCCTACCTAAGCATTCGGAAAACAGAACAAATAGCCGCTTTTCGGTGGTCGGCGTAGGCAAAAGTGGTCATCCCTTTTGTCCTCTAAGCTCGGAACCTGAAAGCAACAAACATGCATATTTCCCCGAGCCGTCCTGGAGAAGGGGCAGGTAGGGCGACATGCCAAGAGCCAACAGCTCTAGGAAATTTAGCGAATGCGAGCATCATTGGACGTAGAAACATCAACCACCACAACCAACCGCCCCTGGGTGGGCGTTTCTAGTTTGAGCTGTACATTATTATGGCCATGATATAGCCGAGAAACCCGACAAAAAGCAAAGCTTAGAGCGCTTTTGCTTCTTCTCCACTGGTCACGACCTCTAGCTTTGGGACTTTGGTTGAACTCCGCCGGTCTGCTTGTTGGTTGTTCAACGTCTGGACGTCGGCCAAGGCTGTTGCCAAGCAAGGGGGGCTGTCCATTCCTGCCCCTGAGTTGTTTAGAAAAATGCGGAAACAGTGACATCATTGTCGACTGGTCTTTTGATAGACCGCTTTCCCTGAACTTTATAAGACTGTGGTCTGCTCACCAATCTGTAAGTCCATTACTGAGCACCAGCCCACGGGATTTCGTTTCCACAATCTGTCTTGAAAACGCCCAATTCAGTCTGTCATCGTGCCTGTTCCCAAAACACAAGCTACCATGCAGTCAAGGCTTCTCGTGACCGCCGCGTTCGTCACCGCGGTCGCGGCACAAAACCGGGAGATCTCGTCCTGCGCCTCCCTGTCGTGCATCGACTCCGCGAGCAAGGGCGTCTGCTGGCAGAGCGACACCCAACGCGTCAGAGGGGTGGGAATGGTCTCCGAAGCCTTCAACGTCTCCGACGAGCAGCTCTCGCTCACCCTCGTCGACGGCGCCCCGGACGGCATCCTTGCGACCGAGGAGGGCTACGAGTTCTCCACCCAGAGGCTGTATGTCGGCGTGTCTCCCGGCCACAACTCGAGCGGCGGGGCGTCTGGGTGCGCCCTGATGATGCAGTACCAGGCCCAGACATTCGAGCTCGACGAAGACGACGAAGGGCAGAACTCGACTTCCTGCCCCTCAACCATTTCGGACGACTGCCAGGATGACGTTGCGGAGATGATCGGGGAGTTTCGGTACGGGGGAGGAGGAGGCGGAGGCGGCCAGGGCAACGGCACAGAAGCAGGAGGCAACGCGCTCCCGCGGTGCCAGTCGCTGGCGCAGTTCCTCAACACCAACATCCACAGCCGGCTGTCCTTCTGCGGACTCCACGCCGGCTTCTTCAACGTCAGCGGCGGGGCCGTCGCCGGCGCGGACCTGTCCGGCGAGCCGGTCGAGCTGCAGGACGAGGGCTGCCAGCCTGTGATCCCCGAGAGCTACGAGCTCCGCCAGGTCGCCGATATGCGGCAGATCCTGCCGAAGGACGAGGACCGCAGACTGGGAGGGCGGTCGGGCGTCACGCCCGTCTTCACAGTTCTCTACGGCGGCGGTGACGACGACAGCAGCAGCAGCCCCGACGTGCAGTTCACCTGCATGAGGACGTTTAACGTGGACGGAGAGGAGATGCCGGATAGATTGAATGAGGACGAGAGCGGTGCTGCGTCTAAGGCCCCTGGTGTTGTTGCGGCGGTTGCAGTGTCCCTGTTTGGTTTCGCCTTGCTTCTCGGCTGATTAGCCACAAATCAAACGGTAGATAGGATATTCCAGAGCTCTGTTACTTGAACACGTGGTTTGACTGACGTGAGAAATGAATCGGCAACGGCAGAAGTATGAGCCCGGCAATGGTCCACAGTAACGCCGGACGACGTAAAAAGCACTTGGCAGATAGTGGCCATTTCTCACCCACGATCAGGAGATCCGGGCCAAACGGATGGAACGGAGCTCACGATGAGGCCGAACACGCCGCTCGAGTTGCTTCCGGTCCACCCGCGAAAACTTCAGAGAGACAGCATCTACTCTCAAGTTTCAACTCCTAGGCCAAAAAGCTCGCCAAGGCGAGAGAAATGCTTCTCCGAGGCTTGCGACAATTACCCCTTCGAAGCGCTCGCATCGGAGGCAACGACTCCCGAGTCCGGAGTGCGTCGGAGGTTGCGAGGAAAGCATTGCAAACAATTCGCGAGCTAATAGTTGGCAACCCGGATACGGCATGGTTGAGGCGGTCTTCCAGAGTCTATATGAGAGCTGTATCCAGAAAGAGGTAGAGTTTGGGAAGAGGAGGACTGAGCAGGACGCCACGTTTATGTGCTCCCGCGAGTTCCGTTATGCTGCATTGTCGAGCTTTAAAGGGTTCGAAATTCAATCCGCCCCAGAACTTTTAGATCAGCGTCCAAAGTCCAAATGTTTCTTGGCGTCAATGTGCGGGAGTCTGTGAGCACCAAGCACGTTGTCCGTGGGCCAGCGCGAACCGACAGATTGGCGCCGCCGGGGGCATTTGCTGGGTCCAGCAAAAAGGCTCTAAATCCCAGCAAACTCCAGCAGTTGAGGGGTTCCGTGTTGATTGAGTTGTGGCGATCTCTACAACCCCCTCTCATTTGAATCCCTTCATCGACTTTGCTCCATTATCTGCCGATGGTCGCGGAAATGCCGACGTTCACGAGTCAAAGCGCTGCATGCAGTGGAGGCTCTGGGCGAAAGGTCTGCCCCAGGAACCGAATGGTCCGGGTCAATGCCGGCTTCAGGAAGGCCTTGCCCCTTGCCGGAAGTGGCTCGGCGGTGAGCCCGAGTGGGATCCGGGGCGGAGGTGTCGACGGGAGCTGAACAGAGGGGAAAGGGGGTTTTTACCGCCTGTACAGCCGCAATGGCATACGTGCTGTAAGCATGAAGTAATTACCCGCAGAGGGCCTTTAACGCAAGACAAGATCCACCGACAGGTTCGGTAGACGCCGACATGTCGTTGGAAATAGAAATAACGGTCAGCCGGACAGGGGGCGACACGACTCACGAGGGGGGATTGGGGGCGCTTCAGAAGCCGGGGAACCCATGACATCACCCGCTTTCAGTGCCAAGGTTCGCGACTTGGCTTTCCGGGCGTGGTATTGATGGTGTGGTACCAAAATGACGAACTCTGTACTAGAACGGTTCGACCTTTACACTAAACACGACCGGCCTAAATCCGACATCGAGTCCGCGCCTTTTGGAAATTGATTCCGCTCTCCATACCTATTCAAGCCCGGCAGGCCGGCTTGACTGAGGTCATCCAGCGGCCATGCGTGCCCGGAGTCTGCCTTGATTCCTGTCTGGTGGCTCCTCGCGCCCCGACAAGGAGCACAAACAAGTTCTTGGGTCACCGCGGCGCGTGTGTTGTCATCCATTCGGTACACCACCTAAGCACTTCCCCCTGTCTCACACGGCTAGGCATTCCTCTGAAAACAGCGTGGAAAAGAGGCTTTGGTGCCCATGATTGGACCGCTAGCCCCCCCGGATCTACATCACATTGATTTCGGCCCGTGGAATCTCATTTGCCAACCCTTTCACCTCCCACACCTCTCCCAAGAAACTTTACGGTTCCCGGTACCTGAGATGACCGCGACGAGTATGGGCATGTCTGAAAGCTTGGGTGTGCGTCTGCCATGGTTCTCCCTGTCTGGAGTCGCCTCCTGGCTGAACCCCCCTGGTCTGCCCTGTGAGTGGAGTTTTCTTTGGCACCCTCTACAGGCTCCACAGGAGGGTCAAATTTCCCTTTCCTCACATTCTTATCTTGTGAGCCATGTAATACTTACGTCGCCGCAGCAAAGGTGGGCGGCCCAGCTCAGCAGCGTTTTGGCGGCTGAGCCGCCACGAGTCGGGTCCGGTGGTGGCCGGCTTCGTTCGACGGGGATGGCTGGACAACGTGGCAGCCCTCCAACGGGTGGCAGTCTCTCCTCCACACCCCTTCCATGGTAGGTTTGATTCAGCAAACCGCTTCGGGCGTCTACAGGGGGGTGGGATGCCGACTTCCTGTCGACGGCATTCGTACTTGGCGGACGCGCTTATTAGAAAGAGGCGGCATCTCCCTCTCTGTCCGTGGTGTTGATCTGGTCTTCACATGAATCCAAACCAAGCCACCGCTTATTACACGTCAATGGAGATCAAAGGCCGTAACTGGAGCCCCCGGGGTACCCGCCGAAGGGGCTTCAAGAGCTTCACCTCGCGCCTGGCCGTCCGCCTCTTGGCCGTCGTCGCCGTCATCGGCACCTACCACTGCCTGGACCTGCACGTCCAGTATCGAAACTCCATGCGGGCCAAATACTCCGCCACGCAGTTCACCGCGCTCTCAGACTACGACCAGGCAACTCTATCGAGCCACGGGTGGGAAGTCGACTCTGGATCCCCCAACCCTGATCGTGCGGCCCTGCTCGACAACAGGAAACACTGGAAGAGACTCGGGGGCGGACGGGAGGGCGACGTCTTCACCTACAACGACACCGTCATCAAGGTCTACAACGAGCAGACCAGCCCCTTCCGCAACTGCATGCCGGGCAGCGCCGGCAGGGGCCCCAGGAGGTGGCCGACAGAGATACCCGCCAGCCTCGTGATGGGCGGCCACGAGGGCATCTCGACGCCGCCGAACCAGGGCGCGTACAAGGACATGTTCGTCCCGGTCAAGGACTACTTCCTCGCCGCCGCGGACCCCTCGCAGGCGCCCAAGTGGCACCTGGTTACGCCCTTCCTCAAGTCCGGCACCCTCAAGACGCTCGCGAAGAAGCTCCGCACGTCAGAGACGCCGCTCACGTACCACGAGGTCGACGTGATGTTCCGCCCCTCCTTCGAGGCCCTCCTCGACGCCCTGCACGACCTACACCGCTCGCATGACCTCTGCCACGACGACGTCAAGATGGACAACGTCTTCGTCGCGTCCGGGGACGACCCGCGCGCGTGGAAGATCGGCGACCTGGGCAACGCCCGCGAGCCGGGGCACGCGTACCACGCCTCGCGGCTGTGGATCGCGGACACACCGCAGCTGCGCGACTGCCGTGCCAACGACGCGCTACGGCTGGCGCGTTCGTACCTCGCCTTTGTCAGGCTTGCCTCCGGCGACCCGCAACGTTTCGACGCGGCGTTTTATGAGGGCGTCGAGCCGCTGAGCAGGTTCTACTGGGCTGCTGCGGGTGCTGGTGCCGCGTCGCTGGCTTCGGCTGCGGATGTGAGGGGGCTCTCGGAGGCGTACCCGCCGATGAGAGATGGCGATGAGATGGTCTGGGAGGCGGTTGAACCTGCCGAGGTCGATGCGTCCGGGACTACCACGGCGCTGGTCACGACGCTGTTCGGGTGGAACCCGTTGTTAAGGAACACCATCACCATGGAGTTGAGGGTTGGGGCGAAAGAGGATCTTGGGCAGTTGTTTGGACTTACTGACATCTTTGGCGTTCCCGTCACGGCTTGTCCTGTTGTTTAATATTCGGGTTCGGTGTGCCTTTGGAGTTGGAGCTTGATGCCCGAACTGGTTTGCAAACTGGCGTTGGAGGGACGATGTGTCATGTATGGATATATATATGGCCGCTATGATACCCACGAGCAAAAGAACGGGGAAAGTAAATACGAAAAACAATGTTTGGTTTACCTCTTGTTGATGCGCCTATCGGTCGTGCCAATTCTTGTTGCGTGGCTTCAACTACCGGACTTGTCTCGGAGTTCTTCATGAAGACTCAAAACAGGACTGAAGTAGAAACGAGAACTGTCTACGACGTCAGCTCAACTAGAATTCTACTCCAAAACATAGCAGCCTACAGGAAATTGAATTAATGTCATCCTGGCACGTTACCTGAGCGGAAGCCCTCATTTTCTCTGTCATTGGAAGTCGAGGACTTAAAGCCAAAGTGCATCGAAGACATCAAGCACTGTAGAAAGATAGCAAGAGATCGTAACATGAGATCAAAGCCAACACGGAGTCAACCGGTACATGCATGGCCCCTACAAAATACCTGTCTTAACCAAATTCCAACTCACCTGATACAACTACGTGCTGAGCCACAGACGAATCATTCGTGCTTGAGTACATGTCATGAGTTACTGCATCTGAACCGATCGTTAAAAGCCTTGACTTGGGGCAGAGCCCATCTCTCTCTACCACCGACTTAAGGGCCGATGGAGAAGACAAGGACTGAGAATTGAAGCACAAAGGCCTGCGAGATCAATGAGATGTCGACCTTGGGTGACCTGATCCATACATGTGAGGCCGGAGGTGAAGACCTTATGTGTTTTGAGTGCGTGCCATTACGAAGAAGATGACTTCTTTTGAGCATAGTTTCACCCTACCAGCAGTGAGAATCAGGTCTGTCTGTATTTCTAGATACTGGTCTTTTAGGAATATCACGCGCCGTTTCTTGGAGGGCCTACAGCTTCACCTGCATAGACCGAATATGAGACCGACAGGGTACAGCAAAGAGCCCAGTAGGATGACACTATAAACATCATGTGGTTAAAAGCAGGAATCATGGAACACTCTTTGTGGTGAGATAAATGCCGTCGAACTTTCCAAAATAAAAAACCAACAACCCACACATCCTTCACAAATTCTATGAGTTATGAAAAATGGTGCAAAAAAGGAAAAATGAAAGGGACGAGACTCGAACTCGCGCGGGTTGCCCCACCAGGAAACAGATGTTAAGCTGACCTTAACCTGGCGCCATAACCAACTCGGCCACCCTTCCAATTGGTTGGGAACAAAAGTCACTGTTTCTGCACATGACCCTCTAATCGACGGACAGTCGACAGCCTTCCATTTCGAGATGGTAAAATGGCAAAGGAGACGTACTTTGGTCCTCTCTCTGTTGTTTCTTTTAGCCTTCCAAACTCAACTTCATCGGCGTGCGGGCCGCCCAACGCGACGCAGGCCTAACCCCGACGCATCGAACCCTAAAGGACTTTGAGATGATGAAGCTTTGCACTTGCAGTTTGAACGGATTCCTCCCGCCTTCGGTCGCTTTTCGCAAGCCGTTCGGTTATGTGATGTTTGCAGTCAGGCCGTTCCGTCCCATTCGGCATCCAGAATGAAAGATGTTTGCCCAATGAGTTTGCCCAAAGGCTCGGGCCTCCTGGACGTAGGCGATGGCTCTCGCAGAGGGTATGGGATGTTTGGTGGCACGATAGGAAACGGATAGACCCGCCGAAGATTACCAACAGCAGAACCAGGCCGCTCGCTACCAAAGTCGGTACGGGGAAGTCAGCCTGCACGTCTGGCCCGTCTGCTCGGATCCCCTTTGAAGGAAGAAAAACCCTGCTTCGCACGTCACTGCAGGCGAGGTGATTCTGCATGCAACGCGGCATGTTGGTGTTGCTCTGGAGGACCTATCCGTACGGATACAGGCCTGTCAACCTGTCACCTGTCACTGCGTGCATGCGTACACTGCGCACGACGGTCGGTGCGTTTACACTTGCAGCCACGGCGGCGGACATGATCGTCTCTTGTTGTGATCGGTGAAACCCACGAACAGAGGAAGGATGAAGATGAGCTGATGACGTGGCTCGGCAGCAGAGCAATGGGAGAACCCGTCGTACGAGTGGCGTTGACAGATCCGAGCCGGTGAACGAGGCGCTGTCGAGGTCTTCGAGGCCAGTTTCAATTGAATGTGTCCCCCGCAATACGCGCTGTGGCGTCGCCGAGGCCCGGCGTTGCTCCCCTCCCGGAGATGGAACAGAACTACCCGGCATACCTTGCAAAACGCAAGCGAGGGAGACAACCTGCAAAAGACACGGGCGTAGAAGAGTAGTCGACGGGACGAAAAAAGGCGAAGGAGAGTCGACCGCGCTCGTTGCGCTCGCGTGGCAGTGAGCTTGTTTTGCCTGAGTCAATTGGCGGCTTGACGGTTAGTACTAATGCTGTTTCTAGGTCCCTTGCAGTCGCAATTTGACCTGTGACAACTGACGATCCGAATCGTTTCTTCCGCTATTATGACTGATGCGATGGGTCTATAGGGCTGTGGTAGGCTATCATTCATGACTCGCGAGAGCTTCGTAGCCTGGACGAACGCTGGACGATCCTTTGGGGCGGTGGACCACGCGACAAGGAGGGACTTCTGACCCCTGGAAGGGCACGAGCTCAGCTCCGGGCGATGAATCTTGGAACAAATGCTCTGGACCTCCAGTCTTCCAGGGGACGATGAACGACACGAGCGCCGCGGCGGAACTGCCCCGCCCTGTTGCTGTGGTGTAGAGGGGCCATGCCCATGGTGATCAGGGTCTGAGCACATGCAGTTGCACCTACTCTTCGGGGAAATACTGCGTGTCGATGAGGGGAGGGGAGACAGCACGGCTTTGGAGAGTGTGAGAGCATCGCGACCATGCCACCCTGGACAGACAAAGTCCCAACTCGTGTCTTGGGGGTCTCCGAGTGATGAAACACCCAAGACAGAAGGCGACGGGGCATCTATACACAAGGAGAAATCCTCTCAGCGTCTGGGGACACAAACCACGAGAGGGTGTGGAAGACGGGACGGACGCTGGAGACCTTTTTGCCGCAGATCGTGCAGCGCCAGGGGTGTGAGAGGAGGGTGTGCTCCGCGCGCCCGTCGAGGACAATTTACGTGATCGGATCGTCGATGAAGACCTGACAGGTGACGAGAAGCGCGGTAACCTGGTACGGACACTCGTGTCCGCCCAACTCCCAACCATGACTCCCATGTGTGACGCCTGCAAGTCTACGTACGTAACCGCAAAACACGCGCTTCCAAGAACGCTTTGGCCGCCTGGTGATGTTGGCAGACATGCTGCGTGTGAAGGCGAAGAAGCACGCAGCCCATGCATCAGCAGTCAAAAGATCCAAACCCAGGCGAGGAATGCCTGTCCCAGCTGGCCGTATTCCTAGCTGCTGGATACCTGTGGATCCGTGATGGACGAGTCCCCCCTTCCGATGGCCAGCTGGGGCAAGTAAGATCACAGACCCGTCCAACATCCGCTGCTGAGCAATCCAATCATCCTCCTCACTCACAGCCTGATTTCGCTTCTCAGGGGACGGCACGGCCGGTCGTATCCCCCGGCGGGTGGTCGTGTCCACGCCGTCCCGGTAAAATCGACCCGTGAGGGGGAACCAATTCATTCTGCCCAGCTTCCCGCTCTTGACGTTCCATCGCTGCTTATCATGTCCCATCAAAAGAATCCACTATTAGGAGTCATACCAGACCCGTCGCAAGGTTGTTATTTTCAGAAAAAGAAAGAATAAAGCGTCTCGGAGCACGGACGAGACAGAGGCACTCGTACTTGGGAAAAAGTTTGCAATCTGCCGAACAACCTCGGAAGTCAACATCAGATCATAGTTCTTGAGGAGTCAGGGTTCCCTAAACTTCAACGGGCCGCGGCACGGCAGCCACGCACGGGCGAAACCCATGGATTCGGTATAGAAACCACAGCCGGTTCGTTTTGAGATTTGGTCGGTGGTGGCTGGTGTGTCATCGGATAGCGGCCTTTTCTCATCACCTCGCTTAATCCAGAGCCCGCCCTACGCCCTGGTCATCTCTCAAGCCTATCCATCTTGGGCGACACCGGGCCGTTGAAGGACCGCCTTGAAGACTTTGTCGAGCTACCGCAAGCCACCCGACACTAGTTTTGACACGAAGAAGACGCTTACTTGCTATGGAAGTGGCCGACAGAGTTCTACGCCGGCGCATCACTTCCCAAACAAACCGAGCCTCGGCACATCAAACGCGAGATGAACCCCTCTTCTGCGTCTGCTCATCTTTCTTCCATCCCTGTTCTGCCGGTTTCTCTGGAACACGAAATAACGAACACTCAGATGAGATGAGGAGGAGGGCTTAGAATCAGCCACACGCACTAACTAGACCAGCGGCATCGGCCTCGGACAACAGGTTCCCTTTGTGTGGTCGGTGTCTGCTTCCAAGTTCCCGTCCCGTCCCCTGGTCCCGGCCTGGAAATCCCTAGTCCGGTATGTCGTCTCTGTAGCAGCGGCGCCGGCTTCGCGCGCCATTGGGTCGTTTTCCTGTCAGACCATGATCGGCCTCAGTTAAAGCTCCGCGGATTCGATGATGCTGCTGCAGGAACCCTAGACGCTAGCCTCGGCTGGAAGACCCCAATCCCGACATGGGCCCAGAGACGAATCTCTTCGTCTGTCGGCCTGGGGGCCCGCATCTCTCTCCTTCTCTCTCATTAGCAGGATCCTGCATGTATCACCCGTCCAATATGTAAGTAGGTACATGTATGCATGCGAGAGGGTACTGTAGCATGTAGGTACCATGCAGCGTAAGCAGACATGTGGGTGCCGGAAGACGCAGACGAGCCAACAGACGAGCCTCGCTTGCGGTCCCCGTCGAGGGCTTAGCTAGCCAAAGGAGATTGAAGCCCAGCATCACCGCGCAACACACCCCCCGGCTTCCAGCTCTTCCTTTCACTCTCATCAGGCCTCGTCTTTTGGAACGAGCCAGCGGCTCGTTTTGTCCGTGCTCATGCATCATCGTGGGGCCGCGTCGTCCATCCCTCACGTTGCATCCCGGCTGGGGGTGCGAGAGGAATGAAGGGTCGAGTTTGAGTCCCACTTTCCATCTCATCTATCCCCGTCTCCATGATCCTCGATGGGGTTTGAAAAAGAAGGTTTCTCCCCTCCCGGGCCCTCTTCGACATCCGCCAGCCCTAGCTGTCCGTCCACTCTGTTGAAAGCGATGTTGCTGCCCGCCCCGGCGCGCGCCCCCAGCATATTCATCAAGGATCCACACATACCTATCAGAGGAGGAGGACCAATAGTGAGTCGACGACGAAGACGACGACGGCCGACCACGACGACCACGAACTACGACCGAGCTGCGGTTACCGGCGACGTTTAGAGGCTCTACATCTCGGTGGGATCATCTGAAGGGGATATAGAGATCTGCTTTCGACGTTACCGAAATCATGGCTACCGACCAGGAGCGGCAGAATGGCCTGGTCATCATCACATGTCTCTTCACAGGCATAGCGAGTAAGTCCAGTCGACGGACAGAGAGATCAAAAGATCTGGACGACGACCATAGTACTAATGTCGACCCCGATAGCCCTGGTGGTATTAGCACGCATCTTCGTCCGGACCGTCCTCATTCGCAAGCCCGGCCTCGACGACTACACGATGATCATCGCCATAGTACGTGCGCCCATCTCATCGAGGCCCCTCGCCCTCGTCGCAAAAGAAAGAAGACAAAGACTGACGGCCGACCCAACTAGCTTTTCTCGATCGCGTATATGATCGAGGTGCTCGTCGGCAAGGCGAACCACATCGGATTCCCATCAGCCACGCTGTCGACGGAGACCATGGTCAACCTTTTGAAGAACACCCTTGCCATCCAGGTGACGTACTACGTCTGCGTCTCGATCATCAAGATCTCCATTCTGTGCATGTATCTCAGGTTTGGTATGTCCGACTCTCCTCATGATGCTTGCCCCTGATGTCGCCCAGCTGACGCACGAGACTAGCCGTGACGAGGACATTCAACGTACTCTGCATCGGCACGATCGTATTCCACCTCCTGTTCTTCGTTATATGCATCGCCGTCACGCTCGGACAGTGCCAGCCCCTCCACAAGATGTGGGACCTCCTCAAGGTCGTCCAGGGATCGTGCATCAACACCACTGCCTTCTTCTACTGTAAGTTGAGCCAACTCTTCTGTTGTCGCGTTCTTTGCACGTGCTAAACAGACCCACGCAGTCACCTCCGGCTTCAACATCGTGACGGACATCTGGATCCTCGTCCTCCCCATCAAGACGCTCATGGGCATCCTCCGCCCGCGCAAGGAGAAGATCGCCCTGACCGTCATCTTCGGCGTCGGCGCCTTCGCGACCATCACCAGCATCATCCGCCTGCACACCATCTACACCTACACCCTCGCCGAGGACCTCTTCCGCGAGAGCATCCTCGTCAACGTCTGGTCCGTGCTCGAGATCAACATCGGCATCGTCTGCGCCAGCGTGCCCGCTCTGAAGCCGCTATTCACGCCGCGAGCCCTCCGCGACGCCGCCGCTGCGAACAGGAGCAAGAGATCCGGGGCGGCGTATCAGTACCACAGCCAGGAGCGGTCTGGGTTCGCGTCTGGCGGGGACAGGTCAGGGGACAGAGAGGAGAGGACGTATGCGATGGATCGGCTTGGGGGGCAGGTTGGGACGGTCAAGACTGTAGTGACGAGTAAGTCGCACAATTCAGGGAGTGAGGAGAGTATATTGAGGGTATGATGTGCCTGGTTGGCGCCTGTAGATAGCGGAGGAGGTAATCAATGTCTGTTCAAGTCGGCACCAGACGGCCCAGTGAAGAGTCGAGGACATCCAGTCACGGCATCTACTTCCACACGTGATGTGAAACCCGTGATACGTCCGGTACATTTCTGTCTAGCGTACCAGAACCAATCGGAGTTGGTTGGTAGGACAAGCCTGGCGCAGCAAGATTTCACAGCATTTTAAACCGGCCCAAAGAGCCTGGCGCCCGAAAGCAATGGACCATACGGCACTAAGTATTGTCGGTAATGTACGGTTTGCTCTACCCTCGTCTCGAGACGGTAGCTTGGACATTATTCGAAATTGGGGAGCAAAGATATGCCAGTCTTGTCTGCCAAGTCATTATCTTGATGCATTCTTTCACGTTCCGTGTTCTCACAACTTGCAGATTCTGAACTACAGCTCCGTGTGTATTCTCACCAGAAACATCTCGAAACAGCTTCGTGGGTCACTTTACTGGGAGAATGGGGAGGGGGGACGGACGTATATCAACCTTTAGCAGGGTTTTATCGACCACGGGGAAGATATCGTCGAGGACTGTGGCGAACCATTCGCAGATGAGATAAGATTGACTGGTTGTAAATCGTTCCGACCTGCCAGGCTCCAACTTATAAGGACCTTAAAGAGAGCAAAACTGTGCTGCTTGTCGTTCTCTATGATCAAAAGGCCCTGCTGCGTGAGAGAAATCTTCCAGGGCTTATCTCAGACTGCCTGAACTGGGCGGAACTGATGACAACATCGGATGTGCGCCCACATCGAGTGAGACTCTTCAGGCAAGTGACAATATCCCGTCGTTTAGTAAAGCCTGCTTCACACCAAACAAATCAGCGACTGGTCAATACAACCCCGCTATCAGTCTCTTAGCAGGCTCGGAGGTCTGCACCCCGCGTCTGCGACGTCTGGAGCGGCGGAGATTTTCCGGGGGTGGCTTGACCCCAGCCAAGACGAGGCTTGTCATTGGTGGCATTTGTACGACAGTGCGCCATCAGCAGAACAAGTCCATCCAATTGATGGTGGATGTTGCGATTACTCGTGACTCTCGCCCTCATGTTGGCAATCAGCGAGACTCATCTCGGGCACTGCCAATTGAGCTGAGCTGAAGGTGGGTTGGTTGATGTGAAGGCCTGATATCTTGGCTTTGGCTAGATCCAAGCAAGACGACGAACATTTATTGTTAGTTGAACTTGGCGCAGTCCACGATGACCACGGCACAGTCACTTGACATGAAAGTGTGCCGATGGCGCAGACTGAAGAGTGCGGTCCGCCTCGGGACGTGGAATGTCGGTCGGTCCAGTACCCTCAGATCTCAGATGGGCTGCCCGCCATGTCCGCTCATTTTCCACAAATCGGCGAATCTCAGAGCTTATCCTCCCATACGGATATGCTACTGCCTCCATGATCACCAGGCACCCGCGTAGCCCTTCATTCAAGCTTTTGCAGGGGGCACACGGGCAGGACGGGTAGCCCGGATCTGTGGGGCAGAGTCGGCGTCGACCCGGATGCGACCCTGCTTGGGTCGAGCTAGGACAGATTCATCTGATAACTCGAGGAGAGAGGGCTGCTACTCTCAAGTTCATAGGCCTTCCTTCCAGCCTTTTAATCTATTTCACGTCAAAGGCTCCTCTAGTGGTGGAAATTCCAACGGGGAAATGATTTCCTTCGATCCAGGTCGATGAGGCTGAAGAAATCCCAGGCGCACATTCGGTCCGCAGGTAAACATCGCCCTCACATCGCGAACAATTTCAGAGAAAGAATTAGAGGTTCTATGAACTATATAAGAACTGTGATATATCCCATCTCCAGCCAAGATCTTCAAGCTTCTCCCCATCAGCCCAGAGATTCCCCCAGAAAGCCAAGACTCTCCAGCTACCCCTGACCCCGGACTAGTCCCCCCTACCCGCAAGATGCATCGATACTACCTCCTCGCCCTCCTCCCCACGGCCCTGGGCTGCCTCAACGTCAACTCCAACAAGTGCGCCAGCTTCATCAAGTCCCAGTCGGCCACCGCCTCGGCCTTCTGCGCCACCTTCACCAAGAGCACCGTCACCGCCACCACCGGCCTGCCCGCCTGGGCCACCAACTGCTCCAACAAGCCGTCCGTGATCTCGGCCGAGTGCACCTGCCACTACAGCGGCGCGGGCGGCGGCAGCCAGCCGACGACGACGCTCAGGACCTCCACGACCGCCGGCTCCGGCGGCGGCGGAGTCGTCACCCCGCCTGCCGGGGTGACGACCACGATCCCCAAGTCGTCCGGTGCCACGTCCACCAGCAAGCCGATCACCGTGCCTGCTGGTCAGACCTACGACGGTGGTCTGAAGAAGTTTGACCGCAGCCGTATGTCATATCTGAGTTGAGATTCGGGGTTTGTTGTCCTTGCTGACGCTGTGTAGCTCGCGTTTGCGCCGAGCAGGACGAGACCGGCGAGGCCGACGCCATGTTCGTTCTCGAGAGCGGTGCTACGCTCGCCAACGTCATCATCGGACCTGACCAGGCCGAGGGTGTTCACTGCAAGGGCACCTGGTAAGTCATTATACCCGAACACTCAGTGCGAGAGTTAATTTGCTAACGTGAGACACAGTACCCTGTAAGTTCCGTCGAGACTCACTGATAGATCGACGACTAACATAGACAAGGATCAACGTGTGGTGGGAGGACGTCTGCGAGGATGCCCTGTAAGTCCATGAAACCACCCCTTGGCTCATGATGCAGTCCATTACTAACACCCGCGCAGCACCCTGAAGCAGTCCAGCGGCACATCCTACGTCATCGGCGGCGGCGCCTTCAAGGCCTCGGACAAGATCATCCAGTTTAACGGCTTTGGGACGGTCGATATTAAGAACTTCTACGCCAACGACTACGGCAAGGTGGTGCGCAGCTGCGGCAACTGTAGCGGCAACGGCGGCGCGCGCAACGTGCTCATGAGCAACGTCATCGCCACGGACGGCGGCGTGCTCTGCGGCATCAACACCAACTACGGCGACACGTGCATCGTCAGCAACAGCTGCCAGGACTCCAACAAGATCTGCGACCGGTACACGGGTAACAACTCGGGCAAGGAGCCGACCAAGATCGGGTCCGGGCCCGACGGGACGTACTGCAAGGCCAGCGGGTTCAGCACCGCCTGCTAAGTTCCATACATGTATCATGAGCTGGTTGTCCAAGGGCAAATCCTCTGAAGATTGAAGTTTCCGGCGAGGGAATGAGGTGAGGAAGGGTGCTTTGTGCCACATTAAGGGGGAGAAATTCGCTTCTTGTGTGATAGTTGAGAGACTTGACGAAATATTGTCTGTATATAAGTTGTACTGTCGTTTGTGAAAGCACGTTGCATTATCCAACTCCATGAACAATTCAGCAAGTGAAGATAAGACTAACACGACATCTCTCAGTTGTACATGTCAAAATAGAACGCAAGTAAGAGTTCGGAACAGGGTAGTATTAGTTGACGACTCAAATTCCGAACTGGTATTAATAATTGGAGGCTGAAGTGGCACAAGCCATGACCAGCCACCCCCTGCACGCCCTAGATATTAATCTTGAGACCTCGTTGGTAAAGGAATCAAGGATTAGATCCAATTCGATCGGAGTGAATCGGAGAGAGACTATCGCGATGAACTCAAACCGGCCGGACCCACCGCCATTTGATCCACCATGACAAAGCCGATGCCGGCGAAACTGTAAGCCGATAATTCTGATTTCTATCGGATCTCAGCCACTTTTTCTTATTTCAAAGCCGACCAACACCAACCTAATTGCAATTCGCTCGGGAAAATGCGTTCAAGTCTGTCGTGCGAATTCTGCCGGTAAGTCTTAACACCCAACCCTGAATCATCCAATGGATTGTAGAAACGTCGCTGACGTCGTATTTCCCCACCCCCCAAAAATAGGCGATCCAAGATCAAATGCGTCAACAGCGGAAGTCCGCCGTGCGCCAAGTGCGAGAAGTCCGGCCGGCCCGACTGCAACTTGACCCGGCCGCACGTCAACGCCACCGGCCGGGCGGCCAAGCGGGCCCGGAGGCGGAGCACCGATGCCGACGCCGATGCCGACGTCTTTGACGCCTCCTTACGGAGCTCCCGCGACCGCGATCGCGGTGAGACGGTGCAGTCGGATCACCACTCGCAGCAGCACCACGTCTCGGCGCCGCAGTCGAGGGGCCCCGCCACGCCGGGCCGCAGCCAGGGCACCTCCGTCTCGGCCGGCGCCGAATGCCATCACCACGACGGGGCGGACGAGATGGACCGCCACCTGCAGAGCATACCGAAAGACGTCGTCTTCATCGCCCTCGAGGCCTTCTGGCGCAAGTTCCCCGAGCTGCGGGTCATCCACCCTTCCTCCTTCATGCAGGCCTTCGGACCCGACTGCCCGCGGGAGAGCAAGGCTCTGCTGGCCACCGTCCTGGCCATGACCAAGACCCAGAACCCGGACTCGGACCGGCTCCGGACGCAGGTGCTCTACCCGAGCGAGCGGTACGCCTCGTACGCCTCCGGGGTGCTGGCGGCCTGCATCCTGCAGTCCCCGGACGTGAGGGTCATCCAGGCGCTGCTCATACTCACGCTGTACGAGTGGGGGACGAGGGACTTCCACAAGGCCTGGATGCACTGCGGCATCGCCATCCGCATGATGCAGCTCCTGCACAGCTCCCGCGTCGCCCCCTTTCCCCTGGAGATACCGAACCGCACGGAAACAAACGAGCTGACGGCCGCCATCGAGACGCGCACCTTCTGGGCCTGCTTCGTCATGGACTGCATGGTCAGCTCGGGCACCTACAACCCGCGCGTGCTGCCGAGGCAGGAGATGACCAAGCTGAACGTCCCGCGCCCACCAACCTCGACCGAGTTCGCCCTCGGCCAGCCTCGGGAAGGCGAGGCTTCCGTGATGGCCGGGGTCGAGGCCTTCCCCACGCCCGGCGGCCGGCACGCCTCGGTGTACCTCGACCTCGATCGGAGCTTCGGCATCATGGCGGACGGGTTCGACATCTACTCGGACGTCATGGCCTTCGTCTTCAACGATGGCCGCAAGGCACCGGGAATGTGTCGTCCCGAGAACTGCCCCTGGGTGCCGGACTCGCCCGTCGCCTGCTGGCGGAGGCGGCTACAGGAGTGGAGGGCCAAGCAGCACCATCGTCTTCACTACCCGGAGAACAGCGTCGCGGCGCATGCGACGCTGGGGTACGGCGAGTCTTTCGTGTATCTCAACTTGCTGTACTATCAGAGGTAAGTGAATTGTCCACGACGGGTTGGAGTGTGGTATCATGACATTTGACACGCTGCGTAGCATAATGATGCTCCATAGAGAATACTTTCCGTTCTTACCCGGCCTCGAGGACCCTCCCCGGGGACCCATCGACCCGCCACTCCTCGAAGCCGAAGCCCCGCCAGGATGGTGGACCGAGAGCGCCCGGGAGCTATTCAGCGCGGCCGAGTACCTGGGCAGCATTCTCCAGGAAGCCTCCGAGTGTGGCGTCGCCGTGATGACGCCCTTTGCCGGGTTCTGCGCCTTCTCGTCCTGCTTCATCAACCTCTACGGTTTCACGTTTCCTTGCGTCACCCTCGGGTACGCACCGAGGGCCGAGGAGCTCATGAACACCAGCATCGAGTACCTCAAGAGGTTCAGGGCCGTCTGGGACCTTGGGGACGGCTGGGTGAGTGCCTTTGTGCTTCATGCTTCGCGTGTGGTAGTATGCCTGCTGACCGCCAACGTCTTGAAGCTCAAGACGATCCAGAACGGCTCTTTCATGTACCAGCGGGTGAAGTCCCATAACCACAAGTACCGCGGCCTGTCCCGCCTGAACTTCAGTGTCCTGCACCAGTCGGTCCACGAGTTCCGTGTCGTCGACAGGTCGGCGCAACATCTGGAGGAGATTAACAATGCGGAGAGAAGCGCCGCGGATGGGGAGTTGCCGGCCGACAGACAGCAACCCCAGGGTGGGAACGGCATGGTGCTCAACGCGCAGGCCTTGATAGACTCAGGCGGTGGCAGCATGGACGACCAGGGCCTTTGGCCAAACTGGTGGTCGATGCTGGAGGAGGTTGACACGTCGGAGATATTCACGCTGACTTAGGAACATTGGGCACAGAAGTTAATCATGAATCATCAAAAGCTGATTAGTGGTAATGTGAACGATGAAAACACTAAACGACTATGACCTCCTGGCGTGAGCCCATTTATCCTGATTTATCCCTGCCGTCACCATTCCGTCTCCGCCTCAATCTCCTCGACCGCTTCCCTAAAGACTTTGCAGATCTGTGCCATTTGCTCCTCCGTCGTGGTGAACGGCGGCGCCAGCAACACATGGTCTCCCCTAGTGCCGTCGACGGTACCAGCCCCGGGATACAGAGCAACGCCCTTCTCAAACGCTCGCTCCTGGACACGAAGTCCAAAGCGCTGGCTCGGCTCGAATGTTTTCCTCGTCTCCCGGTCCCTGACAAACTCGACGCCCCAGAAAAGACCGCGTCCACGGATATCACCGACGGACCGACACTCCTTCAGCTCGGCGCGGAGCAGCTTCTCGAGCACACCGCCGAGCATAGCGCAGCGCTCCACGAGCCGCTCCCTCTTGACGATCTTCTGCACGGCCAGCGCCGCCGCGCACGCGAGTGGGTGCGCCTGGTACGTGTGTCCGTGGTTGAACGCCCGCGACCCCTCGCGCAGCACGTCGACGACCTTCTTGTGCACGAGTACGCCGGCGATCGGTCCGTAGCCGCCGCCCAGGCCCTTGGCGACCGTGACGATGTCCGGCACGACGTTGCCCTCCTCCTGCTCGAACGCGAAGAACGTGCCCGTCCGGCCCGTGCCACACATGACCTCGTCGAGGATCAGCAGCGCCCCGTGCCGGTCGCAGATCTCCCGGACCCCGCGGAGGTACCCCGCCGGCGGCGGCACACACCCGGCCGTCGCGCCGATCATGGTCTCCGCGACGAAGCCGATGACCTTGCCCGGCCCGACGCGCTGGAACTCCGCCTCCACCTCATTGAGCAGCCGCGCCGTGAATTCTGACTCGGTCTCGTCCGCGCGCTGGTACTGGTACGCGTACGCCGGCGAGACGTACGAGACGTGGGGGTAGGCGAACCCCTCGTACGGCACCTTCCTCGCGCCGACCGTCGAGACGGACATGGTCGCCATCGTGTTGCCGTGGTACGACCTCTGCCTGGCGATGAGATGCAGCCTCTCCGTCTCGCCCTTCTCGTAGTGGTACTGCCTCGCCAGCTTGAGCGCCGACTCGACGGCCTCGCTGCCGCTGCAGACGAAGAACGCCTTCTCCAGGCCGTGCGGGCTGCCCTCGAGCAGCATGTCCGCGAGCTCCTCGGCCGGCTGCGTCGTGTACGCCTGCGTGTGCACGTAGCTGACCTTCCGGGCCTGATCCGCGACGGCCTGGATCACCTCCTCGTTGCCGTGGCCGATGAGCGCCACGGCCGCGCCGCCGCAGGCGTCCATGACGACCTGGCCGCTGGAGAGGTGCAGGTTGATGCCGGACGCCGACTCGACCATGTACGGCTGCTGGGCGAGGGAGCGGTGCATCAGGTGGCCCTCGGCCCCAGCCTTGGTGGACTTGACGGGCTGGGCGGCGCCATTGGTTGGTGTGAAGAGGTCGTCGTCTCTTGCGGGTGCCATGTTGGAGAAGAGGTATTGGTGATGTTGTGTTTGTTGAACGAAGGAAATGGGCTGGTTTGGGTATCTTTATGGCAATGGGAGATGTGGATGCCACGAGAATGAGTCAAAGTAAATATACTCCACGCAAAGCCGAGATGAATCACCGGAACCGAGGTGGCTCCGCACGCGGCCTCCGCCCGGGACGCCCAGCCGGACCCATTTCACAGAATCTTCGGGAGAGATTACCAAAGTCCCATAATTGTACGAATCGTGCGAATCGTACTAGATGACGTGGGCTGGGCCGGCGAAGGAGAAAAAAAATCGTTCGTCGGTTTTGCATTCAGAGCCGATATCCGAAAGCCGACTTACAACATACGATTCCACTTTGGAAGTCCCATAAACCTCGAGCACTGGAAGGGGGTATTATCCTACCTGTAACCTGTAACAATCATGTTTTCAATCCTTGAGTAGGGCGTGAAATTACTTCGATAACCATGGACGTCGAAAAGAGATCCGCGAGCTCTCCCGCCGCCTCCTCGGCCGGCGAAGACGGCCACGAAACAGATAACTCGAGCAGCAACAACAGCGCTATCGCACCGCCCCCCGAACAAACATTCGACGACCGTAGCGCGTGGATAACCGTCGTTGCGTCGTCGCTGACCATGTTCGTCTACCTCGGCGTCGTCTACTCCTGGGGCATCATGCAGGTCCGCCTGGTCGAGACGACATCGTCCAGCTTGACAACCCTTACCTTTGTCGGCTCGCTTGCGACTTCGTTCATGATCTGCTTCAGCATCATCTCGGACAAGATCGTCTGTAGGATCGGATACAGACTGACAGCCCTGGTCGGCGGGTTCTTCATGGGCCTCGGCGAGGTGCTGGCGAGCTTCCTGACCCACCACGTTATTGCTCTGTTCTTCCTTCACGGCCTCGTCTTTGGTCTCGGGGGAGGCCTCTGCGTCTTTGTGAGTTGGAATTTTCTGCACAGACCATTGAGTTGATGTCTTCTGGGACAGCTCGCTAATATCTCTCGCTCTTGCTGCAGTCGGTCTCGACCGCCCCGATGAGCCTCTTCAAGAAGCACAAGGCCCTGGCAATGGGCTTCGTCTTCGGCGGCGGCAGTCTCGGATCCGCGGTGATGAGCGTCGTCGCCAACTTCCTCGTCAGAGACCTGGACGTCGCTTGGACCTTTCGAATCCTGGGCTTCATCCTCTGGGGTGTGTCGATGCCGGCGTCGTACTTCCTTCCGAGCAGAAAACGGTCAGGGACCAAGGGCTCCAGGCAACTTCAATGGTTCGCAACCAGATATCTATCCTCATCCGCCGTGGAACGCAACTGACCAGAAATTCAGGTACCGCTTCAAGCAGCCGCGCTTCCTCCTCCTCGTCGCCGGCACCGTTCTCTCCTGCTTCCCGCTCTTCATCCCTCCCTACTTTATCCCCATCTTCTCGCGGTCCATGGGCTACTCCAGAGAGATCGGCATCGTCATCCTGGCCGCGTGGAACCTGGCCTCCACATTCGGCCGCGTCGTCGCCGGCTGGGTCGCGGACTCCGTCCTGGGCCCCGTGGAGAGCCTGGCAATCTGCATGCTTTTCATGAGCCTGAGCTCCCTTGTCGTCTGGCCCCTGTCCTCGTCCATCGGCATCTTCGCCGTCTACCTCGTCTTCAACGGCATCGGCTGCGGCGCCTTCTTCAGCCTGACGCCCATCGCGGTCAGCGCCACATTTGGCGGGGAGAACACGTTGAGCATCATTCCTGTGGTGTGGACGACCTGGTTCTGCGGGTTCTTCTTTGTGAGTCGACGGTAATTATTCCCACGATAATGTGTCGCGGCTAACATGTTTAAGGGAACGCCTATCGCCTCTGGTCTTTACTCGTTGTCGGGGAGGGCGGACGGTCTTGCGGCGTTTCGACCTGCGGCGTACTACGCCGGAGCCATGGCGATGGCTGGATTTGCTTGTGTGCTGGGCATCAGGTTTACGAGAGGGAGGCAGGCTCCAGAGGAGAAGGTGTGAGATATCGAGGACCTTAGGCCGAGCCACCATCTCTCGGGGGTCTCTGGCCGGTAGTTGACTGAGGGGTACTGGAAGATTGGGTCAAGAGCCCCGCACGAAAGACCGATTAGCTCGGCGTTTACGACGTGACGAACATTATACAACAAGATAGACGCATAGATTATGTCTGGTATATAGATGAAGACAAGAGTTTGATAAAGATGAATGAAGCATTAAGTTCTTCGTTCTATTCGCAGGGCTTCCGGCCCCATACGGAATACCTACATGTATTCCCTTTGTCAGCCAACCGGCTTCCCGAGACATCGCCAACGACCAAGAAACTTACACATCATAATAGGCATGAACGCCAATAGTCTTATGCGCGTTCCGGACCTGGGCGCAAAACACGTTCGTCTGCGCGACGGTCCAGCCGAGCACCCGCGTGAAGAGCGCGAGCGAGACGCCCTCGATGCCGTACAGCGCGGACGCCTGGCACCACTCGCCCAGCTCCCTCATCCGCAGGTCCTTGGCCCAGCCGTTGATGGGCCACTTCTCCCGCCGCACCTCGACGTCGACGAAGCCGGCGTCCGCCAGCATCCGCTCGAAGAGCGGCGGCACGTTGCACGACCGGCCCAGCTTCCCTGAGGCCTCGACCAGCAGCCGGTGCCACCGGAGGGGCACGAAGTCGTCCGACATGGTGCCGTCGTCGCACTTCATCGGGAACACGTTGTCTTGGAGCTCGATGTAGCCTCCCGGTTCGAGGTTGCTGATGTGAAGGTACACGAGCGAAATCAGCGCCGGCTCATACCTTTCTTCGGCCGTGGGAATGTTCTGGATGTGTTTGAGATCTGACTTACTCGTATGCTTGGGCAAGGAAGTCTTCCCAGTTGGAAAAGCTGCCGATCATGGACCTGACGAAGATGAAGTCGAAGGGCTCTGGCCAGAGCCATTCCTTCTCAATGTCGTCGACCTCGAAGCTGCAGTTTGGGAACACACTGGCGATACCCGGTCAGTCGTGATCCGCGAAGTTTAAGCAGTCGGCATGGACACACTAGCCGGGTTGAATCGGGCTCAAATCAACACCGATAACCTAAAATACGTCAGTGTGAGCTCTCTCTGGATAAGAAGTGCGAAGTCTTGCCGTTGCTTCTGGATGCTCTTCGGCTGTTTCATTGCAACGTTAGCCTGGATCTCGAGGGCATCATGAGTTTGGACACCGGTAAACCAACCATAATCCAACGCCCAGACTCCGGTTCCCGTACCAATGTCGAGAACACGGTGGGCGCCGTTCTTCTTGGGACAGTTGCATATCTCGCCGTCCCAAGTGAGTGTCCAGAGGTGATGTGTCAAATCTGCGATGGAACTGTGAGTCGGGCGACTATGTTGGCGAACCATATCTATGTACAAAATGACGAGCTCACCTAGACGCTCCTGCTCTGCCTAGTACCAACCTCATTAGATGCGCATCACAAAGAGTCGGGAGAAGGGTGGTAGTCTCCGAACCTCATCATTAGGAAAGAGATATTCTAGGGTCATGAAGTCAGCGACGATGGTTCTCAGAATCATCGCGAAAAGAAAGTATGCTTACTTCCGTCGCTCAGGCTATGGTAGGTGCGACCATTCTCTTTGCGGTACTCGAGGATGCTCGATCGTAATGAAGCCAGGGGCATTGCCAGACGCTCAAACTGCTCCTCGACGCCGGCCAACTCCTCGCTGTACGTCGACGAAGCCGACTGCCCGGGCATAATTTCTTTTTTTCCCTCTCTCGGTCGGCAAGTCAATAGTCACGGCACGGGTCAAATCGCACGGCCAGGTTTCACTTTGTCGGTCTGCCGGAATGTCGGGAGAGGTGAAATCAGGAGAGGGAAAGGGGGAATTGCGTTGCAACTGCGGCCGCGCCGCACCAAGACCTGAAGATCCAAAAACCCCTGCGCGATTGGGTCGCTCCAACCCACTTGCGCGCTCCTTCGTTCCTGGTTGTTGGTGAGCTCGCGAAGAAGCTCAGGGGGCATGATTGGACTGCGCCGCAGGCCATCACCCACTCCCAAGGACTACTTTTCCGCTTCCGGAGGTGACTCCGGCAGGGATGACGGGGAGAGGGGGGAAGCATCATTGTCCGAGGTTGGGAGGGACGTTGGCCGGGATGCTGGGGCTGGGATGCTGGCTGGGACGTTAGTCGTGATGTGGTTTGAACGCAGTTTTGCATTCAACCCTAATGAAAAGATTGGCTGCCAGAACTGAGCCACTTCACCTCTTTGGGGGCCAGACGACTCGTCACTTTAGCACCGTGTTTCTCTCGAGGTGGGGTCAATGTGGCCTTGGTTCCTAGAGAGATGGTCAAGTGAGGGACCAACGGCTGCATAAATAAATGACTCCATGACACCCACAAATTGAACATGTTCAAAATCAACCCCTCACGATGCTTGCCAACGACGAAATCCGTGTCTTTGAACTGTACCCCGCCGGAGAAGAGGACGGCCCGGATGCCCCTCTCCGAGGCGAAGTCCACGTCGTATCTCTGTCCAGCTCTCCCGACTATGAGGCTCTTTCCTATGTCTGGGGCGACCCCGACGACTCGACCAGCATCGACGTTGCAGGACGCAAGGTCATCATCTCTCGCAACTTAGACTCATTTATGCGCAAGCTTCGCCATCCCTCCCAAACCCGACGTCTGTGGGCGGACCAGATCTGCATAGACCAGAGCGACTCGGCAGAGAAGACCGCGCAGGTGCAGATGATGAGAGATATTTATTCGAACTGTCGTCAATGCCTGATATCCCTTGGCGAGATACCCAAGTCTGTCAGCCCCTTCGCCGTTAGGGAGATGCTGCGTCTACTGATGTATGTTGGCGGCTGGAACAACTACTCCATGCCCCCTTGTTGTCTCTCAAGCAAGGAGATCAAGAAGGTGATGAAGGTGCTCCTCTTGATTCACCCCTCCGGCAACGAATGGTGGCAAAGAATCTGGACCGTGCAAGAGGTAATCCTGCCGCAGAAGAAGACCTGCTTCTGGGGGTCTTTGGTCCTGCCCTGGGAGCTAATCCATAAGGCCGTGTACCGGTTCGGGTGGGCATATGAGGGCAATCTCTTCGATACCGAAGACTATCGGACTTGGAACGCTCTGAGTGCGAACGTCATATGGATATCAAAAGGACGCAACTCTGACCTTCCCGTCATCACAGCTACGAAATGGCGCGACCGCAGGGCGACAAACCCACGCGATAAGGTGTTCGGGCTCCTTGGCCTCATGCCCGATGGGGTCGAGATGACCTTCACCAACCGCTGCAGCTACGAGTCCACCGACGCGGACGTGTTCGCCGCCTTTACCCTGGATTCCATTGTCGCCAGCGAGGGCCTGCAGCCCCTTTACTTCAACCCTAGACTCGAGGACGACATCGCGACGAAAGACGTGCCACGATGGGCACTCGATCTGAAAGGATCATCGCGGTACGAGGCTGACCCCTTATACAGGGACTGGGCCCAGACTCATCACTACCGTGCTTGTGGTGACAGGCCTTTCGACATGTCCCATCTACGAGCCACGGTCGACGCCAACGGCAGCTCCACGGACGTTCTCGGGGTCTCGGGCACTAGGTTTGGGAAGGTGGTCGAGGTCAGCCGGGAGCGGTGCGCCGTGCGACATCACGACATCTCGGCAGCCGAAGCTGAATCTCTGCTCTACGACAAGGTGCGGGCATGGCACGCGCTCGCGGCTGGCCACCCGTCAACGGAGCACGCCGAACCCGGTGAGCTCAGGGAGCGTTTCTGTCGGCTCGTGGTCGGGGACTTGATGAAAGGGTTGGAAGACGACGGGGAAACTCGCATACCGGAAGACCGAGACATCGACAACATCTGGCGGTTTCTCACTGCCAAAGAACATAACTGGGGTGAGGTCTGGTGCCGCGAGGAGCAGATTGTTAGCCAGCTTTGCAACCAGGCTTTCTTCCTGACCGAGTCCGGCGCAATGGGAATGGGGCCGTGGGATACTCAAGTGGGCGATGAGGTGTGGGTTCTGGACGGCGGGAACTACCCGTTCACTTTGCGGCCGCGAAGTCAAGGGGAGGACGTCGAAGATTTTGACTTCCTTGCATGTTGTTACGTCGACGGCATCATGTTTGGCGAGATTTTCCAGGCGCAGGATGAGGCCGACATCCGGAAAATTCGCCTCCACTAAGAGCGAAAATCCAGCTTCTCAACGTGTCATTCAAGAGCGGATGATCACGGTCCAAATAGGTATTACTTGATCAACTCAAAATGCCTACCACACTCGTCTGACAACCTGGAGAGACGTTCCACTTTTATGAGACGGCCTGTGACTTTCGCCCACTTTCGCCCAACCACAAATACCATGTGCTGGTGAGATCACATCATTGTCTTTTCGGCAATGCGGGGGATTGTCCTGATTCCACTGGTGGGTTTTCATCGTCTTCTGACCCCGGCCCCAGGTTGCACCCAACCCCAACTACTATCCATCCTTCCGTCGTACGAATGAGCGCCAAGAGTCGGGGGAGATCTTGGTCCCAATATTGTGCATCACTGCCGTGTGCGATATCTCTTACAGCTCGTACCAGCGCCATTGAAGCAGTGCTGTATGTCATCAGGCTGAAGTGCTTTCCGAGAAGATCTCCTGCGAACAGACTAAACCGTTGCAGTAACCAAACCTGAATGCCGGAATCCAATGTGCAAGTTTGACACCCTTGGCCTTGTCCGGAGGAGTCCGGACTCCGGGGCATCTTATAAATGGCCGATGCCATGCCCTGAATTCAGGCCCAGTCTTTCGGTCTTCAAGGCATCAACTCTAATTCTAATTTATTACTGGCTTTATCTCATCGTCGTTGACCCTTTCAGTCATTCGATATCATGAAGCTCTCGGGATCTGTTGTCGTCTTCCTGCAACTTGCCTCTTCCGCCTACGGTGCTGTCCTTGAGAGACAGGCCAGCGGCTGCACGGCCTCTGCTCCCGGTTTTGCTTCCCTCAATGGCGGGACGACCGGCGGCGCGGGCGGATCCACCGTGACCGTCACCACGCAAGCCGACCTTGAGAAGTATGCCAGTGCCTCCGGCAAGTACGTGATCAAGGTCAGCGGCCGCATCACCGTCACCCCCTATGGTAAAGAGATCAAGGTGTCCAGCGATAAGACCGTCATCGGCGTTGGCACCTCGGGCGAGCTGTATCAAGGTAAGGGAGGGAGCCTCCATACCATTGACAGAGCTTGATCTCACTGGAGACTTTTAGGAGGCCTAGGGCTGAACGGGGCCAAGAACGTCATCATCCGCAATCTCAAGCTCGGCAACACAAACCTCAATGACGGCGTCGAGAACGACCGCGATGGCGTCCAGGCCGACACGGTGAGCAACCTCTGGATCGACCACTGCCTCTTCGAGAACGGTGGCGACGGGCTTCTCGACCTTCGCAAGGATACGACCTACTTCACCGTCTCGAACAACATCTTCCGCAACCACGACAAGAATTTCGGCATCGGCTGGACCGACAATGTCTCAGCCCGCGGCACCATCAATCACAACTGGTTCGATCGGACCAACCAGCGGAATCCGAGCGCCGATAACCTCGCCCAGGTGCACATGTACAACAACTACCTATACGGCATCACGTCTTACGGGCACTACGCCCGCGGCAGCACCAACGCCCGTGTCGAGAACGTCTTTTTCGAGAACTCGAAGAACCCTCTCACGAAAGACTCTGGAGCGACACTCTACGCCGTTGGAAATACGTACAAGAGCTGCACCGGGACTATTGCCTCCAACTCGGGTACCACGTTCACTCCCGGCTACTCGTACTCGCTCACTCCTACCGCGGACGTCCCAGCCTACGTCAAGGCTAACGCCGGCCCTAAGTCTTCGGTTTGCTCTTGAGCTGAGATGATGGCTAGTTCTCACGGGAAACAAGAGAATGTTTTGGCAACAGGTGGCGATGTACACATGCGTGTGATCAGAATGGAAGTAGATACTTGTAGCCCGAGTTTCGGGCAGACACCACTATCGGCTTTGTAGAAGGCCAGGAAATACAAGGTATATTTGATCCGAATCAAATTCCAGCAGTGGCTGTGGACGACTCCACCGAAAGATAACCCACTTTCAGCCTGCGATTGCCCATTTCGTTGATGGCGAGTTCGCCAAGATCGACCAAAGTCACGTCATCCGTGTGCCTAGAGATGGAGCTATTCCGCTCCACCAACGGAGAGTTGAGGTTGGCTGAATCGCAAGTGCACGACACGTACTGGACCCTTCTCGCATAGTTTCTATCGTGTTTTCCTTGTATTGCTCCAACGAGGGAGAAGGATCGAAAAAGTCCGAACCCCGTGTTGCGGATCGGTCCAGTCTACTTCTTGAAGAGGGAACCAACTCGCTGGTTAAGTTGTTGCATGCATAGAGTTGCCGACAGATCTCACCCGAACCCAAGATTCCCCCGCATTACGACGTCAATTTTAGGTTAATCAATAGACGGACAGCTCCACGACCGATCTTGTGGACGGGATTACTGCTTGCCTGACGTCGGGTAAATGCCAGCGGCGGGTAAAATGTGCATACCCGGCGGCACTCGACGGAGAATTTCGATCCACCTGTTCTCTGTCCCTCCGCACCCCGCGTCATGTTGATCGAGGTGACACGATTCAAGGAAAAAAGAAAATGTTCTCCCACTTGGCAACTCCTCTTTCAGTCCGTGAGACTTCTGGTCGGGGTCGAATGCAGCCAAGTCTCCGCAATCCAGATGCGGTCTTGTCTTGACGGCCAAGAGGGACCTGTGGCGACGAGTTGACCTTGTATTTAAGCAGAGGTTCAACACAGCTGTAGCAACGGACGATAGTAATAGAGAGTCACTGAGTCTTGGAAGCACATAACATTCTCATCGACATGAAGGTCCTTGGCATCATCTCGTCCTTGGCGGCCTTGGCAGGCAGCGCTTTTGCTGCCTCTCGAACGTCGCCCCCGTCTGGTTCGATCGTGGTCGCAAAGTCTGGTGGTCAATACACTTCCGTAAGTTCATGAGTATTCTGTTCACTTGAATACACTGAGGCTTCTGATGTCTATCTTGACGTGGCAAATTGGCGTTTTGCTGACTCGGACTTCTCCTAGCTGCAAGCTGCCATTAACTCAATCTCGACGAGCTCTACTGCGACCGCCACTATTTTCATCCAGCCGGGGACATACTCCGGCCAGGTCTCAATCCCCAGCTTGAAGGGAAAGCTCGTCATCTTCGGCTATACGAGCAACGACCAGGACTATGCCCAGAACCAGGTGACCCTGACGAACACCCTCTCGGCCGCGGACGCCGGGAGCAACGACCTGTCAGCGACACTGCGAGTTGCCACAAACTACTTCAGTCTCTACAACGTGAACCTCATCAACGGCTACGGCAAAGGGTCGCAGGCACTGGCCGTCTCCGCCAACGGCCAGTACCAGGCCTACTACGGCTGCAGCTTCGTCGGCTACCAGGACACCATCTACACCAACAAGCCACACCAGGTCTACAAGAACAGCTACATCGAGGGCGCGACCGACTTCATCTTCGGTAACGACGGCAACGCCTGGTTTGAGAAATGCACCATCGCGATCAACGGCGCCGGGTACATCACCGCCAGCGGGCGCGAC
Organism: Colletotrichum brevisporum; assembly: GCA_030770045.1. Taxonomy (NCBI): domain Eukaryota; kingdom Fungi; phylum Ascomycota; class Sordariomycetes; order Glomerellales; family Glomerellaceae; genus Colletotrichum; species Colletotrichum brevisporum. Next base: position 6,115,298 of record JAUGSI010000001.1, on the reverse strand, counting down.
AGCGCCGACTCGTACTGGTACGTTATCAACAGGGCTAAGATCGCGGCCAAGTCTGGCTCCGGCGTTGCCAAGGAGTCTACCGTCCTCGGGCGCCCGTGGAGGGAGTACGCCCGCGTCGTGGTGCAGAACTCGGACCTGAGCAACGTCGTCAAGCCGGTCGGATGGTCCGCCTGGGGGTCGAACCCGACTGGGAACGTGTACTACGCCGAGTACGGCAACACCGGTACGGGGGCCAATGGAGCCCGAATCAGCTGGGCGAAGAAGCTCTCCAGCCCCGTTACGATCGACGCGATTCTCCCCGGGTACACCTCGTGGGTTGACATGACTTACTGGAACTCTTCTTGAGGTTGCTGCAGTTGGGGTCTGTGGATTCAGATGTGACAATCAGAAAGTATCAGGGCATTGTAAAGGGACAGCCTCTTCTTGAGCAATACAAGTAGCGTGCAATGTATTCTACACTATACTCTGCAATGCAGACTGACGACCGTATCCGAGTCTTCCCTATCCGATCGATAATTGATTTACGTCAGCATCGAGGCTAGTTTGCCCAAGTCGGGAATAAAGAAGTTCCTCAAACATTTCAAGGGACTTCTCAGCGCTGAAAGAATGTCGAGCAAACACGCCGAAGGCCGTCCGTCTTGTGCATTTGCGTAGGGGTCGACTTGAGACACGAGAAATCTAGAACGTACAGATTATTGAATCGGCGATGACGACAATATTAAGGGCCGAGAAAGAGGAATAAGGGGTGGCGTAACGATGAAAGGTCCGCACGCGTCCCTATGTCCTCCTACACTCGTCGGAGAGGCCAGGCCGACATCGCATCCTCAATAACGCCAAGGTATTTCATACTGCACCCACTTGAGTGAATCATAGACCAGGTTTTCACACACCGCGGCCAGGATGTATAGCTGAGGATTCGACACAGTCTGCCCCGTCAGCCCATCATCATGTTCCTCAGCATGGTCTATAGCACGTTAATCGAAATCTCGGCAACGCTCTTCGAGAGGCCCGACTCAATCTCCTAATCACGCACTGGACTTAAATTATATCCTGCAGTCGCTTCATAGTGGAACTATACGGCTTTACTTACTCTCCACAGCCCAGCCTGTTGGCGTCGTGGTGACACATGGTGCCAGGCATTGGGATCAGCACCCAGACTGATTTGCTCTCGCAAGCCACGGGCTCTTTTCAGGCTTGTTGTGTTGTCAAAATATTAAAGTCCGGTCAAGCCTGCGCGGCTTTGACAACTGTATGTCATTCTGGCCGCTTGATTCTGTGATCGACGAGCCGATACTCGATCATAACCAAACCGTCTGGCTCGGTTGCGCAACTAGATCGTGGCTGTGACAGCGATAGGAGTTCTGAGTCATCTTCCATGTCGAGACAAATAGAATGCGGAGAGAGAGGCTTGGCTGAAATAGCATGACATGGAAGATCAAGTTTGCCTGCCGCCAGTTAGATGATGATCCACTAGACAGCTTTGCCGCCCCAAACTCGAGGTTTGATAAGTTCCAGTACAGTCGGTCTGGTAGCTTGGCAAGATCTAAAAACAAAAGGAAGCCTCGAGCAATGAATGGGGTGCAGGGTCATGCGGCAACGGCGTCCGGGAACCTCCTGGCTCATTACACATGCTTCATGGTCATTAGAATGGGTCAAACATCCAAACCTACCACAAGCAAGTGTGGAGAGCGTGAAGTCTAGAATTATGGAGCTTGCACTTCTAATAGCCTTGGTACGAGCCACGTGGACCTCGTCCATACCTGCGTGTCAACTGGGGTTCACGTTGCCTTGCGGAACGTTACTAGTCCCAACTCCTTGTCGGTATATGCGCAGGCCGAGAAGCCTCCCATCCAATGGATGCGACCAAGTCAAGGTTCCCCTCTTGTCTATCCAGTTCATCTCAAAATCTGATAGATTGTCACTTTGTATTGGGAATTGCCCTTTCGGTCGGACCAGAAGGCGACCGAGGCGACATGTCGTGTGAAACTGGTTGAACCGAAACTGATCAAGAGGAAGAGCTTTATTGAAACAACACCGCCGGAAAATCGGCAAACGATTGACCCAAGCCGCCCTGTCAACTTGGACTCGAACCGTGGCCATGGAACCGGCCCCCATCGCTTCGCAACTTCGTGTCCTGCCTCCCAGAAAGTTGGTGAAAGCTTATTTCAACTTTCCTTTTCTGTCAGAATTGCCTATCTTGGAACCGACTCGCATCATCAACCGTTTGCCCCTGCGCTGCCTTCCTCTTCAAGCATCGTAACGAGTCAAAATCCCAAGCAATCCGCGCTTGCGGTTCCCTTAAGTGCCATTCTGAAGCGCCTGGGCTTTCTTCAGTGAAACGCGATTCTCCTAAGCGACATTGGCGATACTATGTTAAACCTTCCTATTCGGGCCACGAGCTGTTCTTCTAAGCGAGGCCTTGCACATACTTGAGTCTGTCAACAATGGGTGACAGATCGTACCGGGGTTCGATGCTCTGTAGGAGAGGTCAAGAAGAGGGTCAATGTTATAAAAGACTCACAACCCCAGGACGTAGGTGTTCGTCAATAGCTCCAGACCGGCACGCTCAGCAACCTTCAAGTAGACATCACAACACCATCTATCAACGAATCCGGCATTCGTCTTCTAAAAACAACATAATCAAAGTTAGTTCCAAGCGGTTGAGAGATCTTCGCCGCGGCAAAGTTGCGCACGACTAATCGAACTCTCGTTGTAGATGAAGTTCTTCGCTATCATTGCTGCCTTGATGGTTTCCGTTGCCGTCGCTGCGCCCGCGGCGGTCGAGTAAGCCTCCGAAGCTCGACTGTTACTCGAGAAAGCATACTAATGGGAATACTAGGGGTCAGGTCGAGGCTCGCGATGAGCCGTGCTGCCACAACTTCCCTTCTCCAGGTGGCTCGAACCAGTAGACGAGCAACTCGCGGCTCCAAAACCAGAGGGAACGATCGGAGCTATGCTTGCGAAGCGGGCGAGTTCTGGCTCATGGTTACACTTACCAGTTTTGTAGTTTATCAAACGCATCATTTGTCAGAATGCTCTTCAGTGCCCCAGTGATCTCTATCACGAATGCCGTCGTAAACGGAATTCAGACTTCTAGGCGCTCCGCTCGTCCGCAGAAGCTCTATCACGAGCCTATTACAGCAGGCTGTTTTGACAGGCTTCAAGCTCTCTCTGCATCGTTCATGGTCACAACATCTGAGAGTCCACCGTCGTGAACCGGACGTACCTGGTCGGTATTTTCAAAAGTCGCCCAAGCCTTTTAGCTCGTCAACGCCCTCCCCATGATTGTTTACAAATTTCCCTCCACAGTATGAATGCAGCCGACAAGCCGCCCAGCCAAAACAAAGTGCGGCTGCAGAGGCGCTCTCGGAAAGGATCGGCGGGGCGGAGGCCGCTCAGCTTGTCTCGGGGATCGTTCTGTGTCTCAGCCGAACCTCGTGAGTCCTTCAGTAAACGCCCAAACGCCCTTGATTCTCACAATACCTTATTTCACTGCATTCCAGACCGGCGCTACAGTGGGCTCGATGTACACCAGGCACGTTGCCACACACCCTGCAGAAACCTGACAATTCCGGGGCCATGGGCTTGCCGCAGCTGTGATAGTAGGCCTCAATAAATTGAGGTGAGTCCCAACGAGCTCTCTGCGCTGCGTGGCCGACAAGCTGCTGATCCCATTCACTCATTTACTGTCCTTTCTAATTTCCGTTTTGCGCGCCTCGTCCTTTGATCAGCCATAGCCGCGCATTCGAAAGCAACAGCGACGCCAATCGGTGTATCACTACATGCAGGGTACCGACGACTTTTCTCCGTTCACGCGTCGACCATGCGTGTCTCCAACGTGGCGGCCGCCGCCCTCCCTGGCCCTGCCCTCGGCCCACGGGACAGGCCCACGTCCCCAGCATCCCGGGTTTCAAACTGGTGTGGGCGGATGACTTCCAAGGCAGGTCGGGTCGCCGCCGACCGCAACTGGATCGTCTTACCGGGACAAGGTGAGATGGATTGGTTCCGGTCCTAGTGCTTTTCAATGGCCCATCGGCTGACTAGATGCTCTCCAAAGCTACCCCGGCGGCCCGCCCCAATGGGGCACTTGGGAGGTCCAGACGTACACCAACAGCTCGGCCAACCTGCAGGTCACGGGGCAGGTCGTGCTCCAGATCAAGGCCCTCAGGGACGCGAACGGCGGGGTGGACGTCCGCGTGATCGAGACGAAGCGGACTCCGGGGCCGTCAGAGGCGGCACGAGGATGCGCATCCAGGCGCGCCTCAAGCTCCCCAACTTCGGATCCCGAGGCATCGGGTATTGGGCGGCGTTCTGACGTACCGGCAATGGAGTACCGCGGTAACGATAAGTTTACCGTCTTGCACCCACACCACGAAAGGAAAGTGGGCTAACGTGGCGTTTCCAACCCGCAGGAACTGGCCGGCGGTCGGCGAGATCGACATCATGGAGAACGTCAACAACGTCAACCGCATCTGGGGCGTCCTGCACTGCGACAAGGCCCCCGGCGGCGCGTGCAACGAGCCGAGCGGCATCGCCCGCGTCCGGGACTGCCCGCGCTTCGGGCCCTGCCCGGGCAACTTCCGCACCTACTCGATCGAGATCGACCGCACGCGGTACCCGGAGACGATCCGCTGGGAGGTCGACGGCAACCTGTACCACATCCTCAACCAGGCCCAGCTGCCCGCCGCGGTGTGGCGGCAGACGTTCCACAAGGAGCACTTCGTGCTGCTCAACATGGCCATGGGGGGCGCGTTCCCGGACGCCATCTTCGGGTCCAAGACGCCGATCGCGAGCACGCTTCCGGGGGGTACGTTTGAGGCGCAGTATGTTGCTGTTTACAAGACAACGCGCTGATGCTTTGGTTTTTCTTTGTCTGTTTTCATGCTTTCTCGGGCGTGGACTTCTAATACTTAATTTTGAATCACAATTACCGTATAAAGTAAATGAACTCACGTTGAAATTCAAACAAGCTTCGTGGTAGCATGACACCATGCCTCACTTGCACGTGGGAATTGTTGGGACAATTGCGGTTGGTTGCAGTCTGGGCTGCGATAGCCATGCCTCGGTGTTCCGGTGGCGTTTATCTCTTGGAAATTTTGACAGAAAAGGTCCCAGCCTCAATGTCAGCTACATAGAAGCAACAACATAAACAAGATACAGAGGACAAGCGCCGCTTGTCTGTACATCGCGGAAGATCGTCGGCAGGCAGAGGCTAGAGATTCGAAGTGCATGTTGTTAGGATTCGGTAGGGGCTGGGTAATCTATCATCACTGACAGTAAATGGGATATACGACAACTGAGCAAGGCTCGCTGAAGATTAAGTTTGAAATGGTTGTATTACAATTGGGACCTTCTCGGATAGTCCCAGATGCCCAAGATATATGTACAAGAGATAATGGCCATGGGAAAAGCCGCTTCAGACACAAAACAGATGCGTGCTTCACCAAAGGAATGCAAGTGGACGGCATAGAAGGTCACTTCTCGGGGTAATATTCTAAACAGAAAATCAAACAACTCCTATAACTCTCTATGAGATCATTTGTGATGCAATCGCAAACATGACGGCGCCCAGCGCCATGCCCAGCGACGCTTGCCGGACAGAGCTGGCAGCATTCTCATCGGAATCCGAAGAGTCCCCAGAGTCTGAGGACCCCGGAGAGTCCGGCCCGGAACTAGACGGCTCATCCTCAGACTTCAGCGGACCGGGGCCGTACGGCTTATACCCGCCGCTGATGCTGCTCTTGTGGCCGGTAGACCCCTCGACGCACCTGCTGCTGTCCGAGTGCGCGGACCAGGCCTGCTTCCACGCCTCGACGGGGTCGGCCCACGAGTCGGCGGTGTAGAAGACGCGGCAGTCGGCCGCCTCGTAGACGAACTGCAGCGGCGTGCCCGTCTTGTCGCCCTTGCGGATCTGGTCCTCGAACTGGGCGCGGGCGTACTTGCCGCTCGCGCGGGCGTCGACGCTGGAGTCGTTGGCCACCGCGGCCACGGCCGCGTCGCCGCTCTCGAGGGTGCTGAGGGTGAAGGAGGAGGCGAGGTCGAGGGCCGAGCGGGCGAGCTCGGCGAAGCGGCTGAGCTGGATGAGACGCCGCCCTGGTCCCCGTGCGTCTGATGGGACCCGTCTGCGGGCGGCCGCCGACGGTGACGGCCCTCACGCCGGCGATGTTCTTGAGCTCCTCGTGGAAGGCGGCGCAGGCCGAGCCGCAGAGCGCGTCCGTGAACATGACGACGTCGGAGGGCTGGAAGGCGGTGGGCCGGGTGCCATTGACGAAGTCGAAGCCTCTGTTCTCGCTCGAGTACTTTCGAAACGTTTGTTAGTTCCTGCAAGAGTCGTACGGTAGATTCAAACTTACGTTGTAGCGGAAGGTGGTCGTGTACTTGTCGTTGTTCACCTTCACAGGCCCGTTGAACTGGTCCCAGCTGTCGTAGTTGTCGCCCTCGGTGGTGCGGTAGCGCCACCAGGCCCAGTACCGGAACCGCGAGCCGACGTCGGCCCGGCTGGCGAGCTCGGGGTCGTTGTAGACCTCGTCACCGACGGCGTTGCCGATCTTTGTTGAAGACGTCCGAGGTTCTGTGGGTGCGGAGAAGGGATCCATGTCGGGGAAGAGCTGCATGAAGTGCCATGGGTAGAGGTTGACGGAGCGCCGCCGTTCGCGGAGGTCGATGAGCAGCTTCTTCTTGTTCAGGCTGATGCACTGCTCGAGGAAGGCCTTGATCGTGGCCTGGAAGTCGTCGCTGAAGGAGTCCTCGCCCTCCCAGTCGTCGGGCTCGCTGAAGGAGATGATCTTGAGAACGGCGACGTCGGTAAAGCCGGCGTCTTCCAGAAAGTAGCCGGCGACGGTGTTGCCTCGGTCCACGGCGGCGACGGGGTATGTGCTGCCATAGGGATGCTCCGTTTGGCGTGGGAGCTGAGACGGTAGGTGCCTTTGGGAAGATGGTGGGCACAGGGCCGTGGGAAGGTCGGGATGGTGTCGTCTTCTTCTCTGCTCTTGGAGACAGCAAGGTTCTGAGCTGCGAGGGAATCGGAGCAGAAAGCCTCGAAGAAGGACTTGCCATCGACGACACCGCGGAAACTCCGTGCGGTGGTTGCCACGTTTGTGAAGGACTTCTGAGGATGTGGGACCAGACGACGTCGCAGGGTAGGGCCGTCGTACTTGTCCAGAGACCGGAATCTCTCCATGATGCTGGTGTCGCCCTACCATGGCGTTCATCTTGCCGTCCGAGTCGATGTACCGGGAGAAGAAGTTCGACTTGAGGAAGTCGTAAGGGTTCATGCCGTTGAGAGACTTGATGTCGGAAACAGTCTTGTCACCCTCGGCGAGGCCTGCAACCTCGGTGTGAACGTAGAGCTTGGGGAGAGCCGTTCCATTGGAGGAGATGGAGGCGACGCCAAACTGCCGTCGGAAAGTGAAGACTCTGAGGATGTCGGGCCGGTAGGTGAGGTGGTAGTTGCCGGTGCGACTGTGATGTTCTGATCGCCAGGTGGACTCCACTGCTCTCGTATTTTCCTTGGCCAGGTTGGACTTGATCTGTCCAAGCTCACCCATCAGTCCAGGGGACCGTTCTCCCAGTCTCGGGGTTTTCAGCCAGACCGTCTCTGAGTGAAACTGCCATAGCTGTTTGAGCTGGTCGATCAGCTTGGAGTTGCCTTGCGTGTCGACGGGCACGGAGTTCAAACAGTTGTATGCGACAACGGCCGGTATCGAAGCCGAAGGAGTTGCTGCAAGGCTGGACGAGACGACGGCACAAGGGACTTTGGAGGTGGTGGTCTGCGCGGCAGCGAGCGCCGCAGCCGCGAGAACGAGGACGCTCTTCATTGTCGAAGGCGCTTGGGCTCGGAAGGCGAGCTGACGCGACAGGTATGAATGTCGACACGATAATGAACAACGTCTTTGTCATGTCACAGTAAAACAGCGGACAGGGTTTTCTTTAGTAGTACTACCAACGCGCCAAGAACAAGGTACAAACACCCTTGTTCTGGGATCAGGCAGCTAATACAGCCTCCAGTCTTGCAAGGAACAAGGGCAGGCCGAAAAGCCCAACCGAGCCGAGCAAACAGGGGCTTCAATCCTTCCTACTCCCCCAATCAATCAATCCGGCACCGCTTTGGGTGCTGGAAATAGTTCATGTCTTGCAATTTGCCCAATCCCAGAGTGGGGCTCAGTCGGCAAGTTGGCAACCTTGACGAGATGGTCGCTCAGCCCCATTAACTGGTACTACACGACTACCAAACAGGTGATGCGAGCAGCCTTGCTCCTCGGGCGTTTTGTGCTGACAAGCCGCTTGTCGGATGACTGCAGGTACTGCGCAGATCCTCCGAGGCGATGATCGCGGGGCGACTGAGGCTCAGTACCGGAAGTCACACAGCGAAGCTATAGTGGAACACAAACTAATGTAGGTACCCTGTGACTTGGACAGAGAAGCGTTGAAGTTCGATGACTGGTTGAGTGGTAAAATACATGGAACAATATGTGGATTGGAATCACCATGTCCATGTTACTTCGACCAATTTCGAACACGTGTACTGTGCTTTCCTTAGGGCAGAGAGCTTGCTCTCGCCCAGGGTCGGAGCTGGACCACCGCTAAAAGCAGAAAGACCGGCCGGGCCCGAAAAAGCCACAGCCGGGAATCGGAAGGGCGTGGTCACCCGGAGACGGAGGAGCGCCGAGGCCTGAAGCCGGTCGCACCGCCGCCGCCGCCACGTCCTCACTGTCGCCCCCGTACCTCTAGTGTTTAGGATCAACGGGCCCGAAGAAGATGAAAGAAAAGTCTCCCTCAACCGTTGCAACTCTGATCGACAGGATTTCGCGCAATTCATTAAGAGAGGAGAATAACCTTTACGGCTCGGTCCAAGCCGCTCTGCAGAGTTAATTCCGTTCCGGTCAATCGCCCCACCGACCAAATTACCCCTTAGAAGTGCTTAAAAGTCTCAGATCGACAGGTGCCCCGTAGTTGGAAAAAAGCAAACGTTATTGACCCCTCTTTCTCTCCGCAGGGATCCATCGACATCATCATTACCAACATCACAACTCAGAATTCATAACTCGTAGCACCAACAACGTAACGAGACGCAGCTCAAGACTATCACAACACATTAAATCGACACTGCGTCGCGAAACATTCGGCCACACGGTCTATCCTCTCAAAACCCACAACCCTGACACAACCTGCAAAGATGCCGGGCAAATGCCACAAGTGCCAGACCGAGTTCCAACTCCCCTCGGTCTGTGAGCGCTGCGACGTCGAGTACTGCTCCCGCAAGTGCCAGATCAACGACTGGAAGACGCACAAGAAGCGCTGCGCCCGCACCCGCAGCGCGCCCGCGCCGGCCCCGGAGTCCAGCTCGGTCCACTACGACCCGGGCGCCCGGAAACCCTCGCCGCCCAAGGGGCTCGACCAGCCCATCGTCGCGCCCTTCACTCGCCTCGAGGAGGGCACCTACCTCCACGACCGCCCGGAGGCCGACGTCTTCCGCATCCTGGTCGACACGTACCGCCTGCGCATGGAGGACAACCTCAAGATCGACGGCACGCGCGAGCCGGACAGCATCTACGCCCCGGGCCAGACGGACGGGCTCGCCGGGTTCCGGCGCTTCCTGGCCTCGGCCGCGACCAAGATGAGGGGCCGCCTGCTGCCCCCCTGGTGGAGCGAAGAGAAGCGGGAGGAGTGCGAGAAGCTGGCCGCCGAGGACGCGTGGTACAGCCTCAAGACCAAGATCACCAAGGCCGACGTCATCGCGCACTACGGCGACGACCACTTCCCCATGCAGCTGCGCATGGTCGGCGAGTTCGTCTGGGGCACCGCGCCGGGGGGCATGAACGGCACGCCCATGAGGCAGATGCTGGCCATGAAGGAGTCCGGGTCGCTGCCGGGGACTTCGTTCATTCACATGGACACCGCTTCCGGCGACGTCAGCACCTCCCACAATTGAAAGTGTTGAGTTCTCAGCTGGGAGAAGGTGGCTGGCGTTCATCTGTATTTCCCCGGTCTATAGCCCGCCGACTTTGGCGTCACAGAACATTGCCGAGTTGGTAAAACCAGTTTCAGTACATCGTAAGCTAGTTGCATACTACAAACAGTTCTGAACTATGTCACATGCCGGACCCTTTATACCGGGCCCTTCAACGTTGAGCGAGGTGAGAGATTAATGAGCGAGAACACCAGCGGCCTTCCCCTATAAAACGCCTCAAGCAGCCTTCACCACAGGCAGTATCAGACACGACCCGCGGTCCCCCCCAAAGTGCACCGAGTGCCGCGCCGGCCGCATCACGGTACCCGCGGCCTGGCTCTCCCCAGTCCCGAGGTTCGGCCCGAACCGGGGGAAGCACCCGCCCGCCACGATCAGCCGCACCCTCGACCCGGCCGGCACCCGGTACGCCGTGTCGGGCATGTCCATGGCCACCAGCCGCGCGTCGCGCCCCGCGTCGATGCGCCGGTACTGCTCCGTGACGTTGGCCGACCGGCCCCGGCCGTCCACGACGCTCAGCCGCACGAACAGGTCGCAGAACGGGTTGTCGGCCGAGTGGACCACGTCGACCGAGGGCCGGCCCATGATGTCGAGCGGCTCTTTGAGAGCTTCCGTCGTGAAGGTGACGACGTCGTCTCTCTCGCCCAGCGAGGTGTCGTCCCGGCTGCCGCCGCCGAAGAGGAGCGGCCCGCCGACCGTCGGCGTCGGGTTCGCCGGGTCGAACGTGAAGCTCGAGACGTCCGCCGCCGGGGACTGCTCGCCGTCGAGCCTGCCGTCCGGGGCGAAGAAGAACTCCTGGTGGCTGGTGGCCGGCGGCCACCTGGGCATCTCGAGCCACCCGGGCGAGTCGCCGCCCCTGTAGATCCTCACCGCCGGGATCGGCGCGGCCTTCTTCTTCCGCGCGAGGTGCGTCTCGAAGAACCGGTACGTCTCCTTGTGGATGTCCCCGCTGCCGGCGTCGGTATGGCAACCCGGACCGACGCGCAGCGCCACGGTACACCCGCGCCTGCTGAGGACGTGGTACTGCTCCATCGTCTGCTCGAGGAACACGTCGTGCCACTTCGTGCTGAGCAGCACCGGCAGGTCGGCCTTCTCCAGCGCCCGGCTGAGCCTCGACCCCATCCACGTGTCGACCGTGATGTCCGGCTGCGCGATGTCGTGGAACACCCACGGCAGGCTGTCGGCGAAGTGCTTCCGCAGCGCCGGCTCGAGCGGCACCGAGGCCATGAGCGCGTCCAGCCGCGTGGGCTTCAGCATGGTCAGCAGGTGCACCATCCCTCCGCGCGTCTCCTGGCTCATCATCACGTCGCTCCACATGACGTGCGTCTGGATCCCGTACGCGCCGGTGCCCCACACGGACTCGGCGAGGTCGTGCGGCGACACCTCGGCCACGGCGGCGACCATGTCCTCGGGGGGATCGTCTGCGAGCAGCGCCCACTGCGTGAAGGCCAGGTATGACGCGCCCGCCGTCGCGAACGTGCCCGTGTACCACGGCTGCTCGCGCATCCAGGCCACGACGTTGCGACCGTCCTCGGCCTCGGTGCGGCCCGCGACGAAGGCCCCGCCCGATCCGAAGGTGCCGCGGCAGCTGACGAAGAGGACCACGTACCCGCGCGCCGCGTAGATGCGGGCGAGCATGATGGAGAAGAAGAAGCTGCGGCCGTAGGGGCCGCGGACGAGGATCGTGCCGAGGGGCTTGCCGCCGCCGCCGACGGGCTGGTAGACGTCGCCGGCGAGGACGATGCCGTCCGGGAGCCGGATCGTGACGGGCTGCGAGGTGTAGCTGCACGTCTCGGCGGGGAGGCCCCAGCCCCATGCCGCGAGGCGGTCGACGGCCGCGAACAGCCAGGAGCGCGGCGCCGGAGCTGTTGAAGCCATGGTTCGGTGTGGTGATGATATGGAAGAGCTTTGGAACGGGGTGAACGTGATGTTGTGCAGGCGTTGAAATTAGAGAATAATCCCTTCCGAATCGCCTCCGGATAATTTCGGGGTCGTTCGCTTCGTCAAGCCAAGCCAGGGCGGCCGCCCGAGCAGTAAGACAGCCCGGAATAACTTCAGCCCGGCTTATTTTTTGGCCCAGGGTGCTGGTAAACTCGGTAGGGCGTGTCGTGGTGAGATTTTATTTCCGCGTATTTTCATGTAGGTACGTCGGCTGAAAGAAGAGAAATGGACCATGGACGCGGCGTGATACGCTGAAAGGACCCCGATGTTTTGTGCTTGCTGAGCGATGAATCATTAGAACAACAGCAAGCTCGCTCGGTTTGGGCAAGGATTGGGCGGACGGATAAGCTGTGCCCCCCTCAACTTCTCAAAACCCGAACCTGCGAACTAAAATTCCGCCAGCTTTCGCACTCCGGCAAGATGCGAACCTTAATCCCACTTCCCCCGCAGAAGCCTGTCAATCGGCCGAGTCCGACTCCGAGCCGGCGATGTGGGGGTTCCGAGTGCCCCCGCACAGCCCGGATGGAATCCGGAGGGTCCGGGAGACTCGGCTTACGTAAAATGATAGACGTCAGAATGGCAGACGGGGGGATGCGGGGTTGGGGCCGTCCTTTCTGAGAGCTCCGGTTTCACACTCTGTTGAACCATCGTTGAGAGTCAAACACCTGCAAAGTCCCAAAGGCGGGTACCTAGGTAATCTCAAGAGACTTTCCAAAGATGTCGAAGCCTGGCCAGTTCCGAGCAAAGTTAGTGTCCGATATCAGGCCCGCATCACCTGTCACAACTAATATGAAAACAGCCTCCCCGAGCTCGCTCACATGCCTTTGAAGAACGGCCCTCACAGGACCAGGCCGACCGACTGGCGCGTGCGGGTCTTGCTGGACAACACCTGCATCGTGGACACCACCAAGGCCGTCCACGTCTGGGAGCACGTCAGTGCATCCCCAGTACTGCGCCTACGTCCGAGCTCCGGAACTGCACCTGGAAGGACAAGGAGGACATCCGCGCAGAGGGCAGGGCCCGCGGCGGCCGTGGTCGAGGTCACCATTCCCGCCCGCGATGGCGTGGAGGAGTTCAAGACCGATCGCGCCCTGAGGTTCTCGGATGATGAGAAGGTCAGCGGCGCGCTGAAAGGGCCTACCAAGTTGGAGTTCGCAGCATGGGTAAGACCTGGGAAAAAGACGGATGGCATTACCGCAGCAGACTGACAACAGAGGCAGACCAATGGCTCGAGGAGGAAACGCCCATCTACGTCCACCCAAAAGACCCCTTCAAGCGCATCGACACGCTCCCGTCGACGAGGTCCGTCGAGGTCAAGGTCGCCGGCAGGACGGTCGCCAAGACGAGCTACGCGGTCCACCTGCTTGAGACGGGCCTACCCACGCGGTACTACCTGCCCCTCTCGTCGGTCGACCAGTCCGTCCTGCGGAAGAGCGACCTCGTCACGAAGTGCCCCTACAAGGGGGACGCGGAGTACTACCACGTTGTGATCGACGGCGAGGAGCACAAGGATCTCGTCTGGTACTACCGGCTGCCCACGCATGAGAGCGCCGCGATCGCGGGATTGCTGAGCTTTTACAACGAGAAGGTCGATATCGTCCTCGATGGGCAGCTTTTGGAGAGGCCAAAGACGTTCTTCTCATGAGAGCTTCCAGCCGTATTCTGGGAAAGGAAATTATGAGGGGCCCCGTGTGCATCTATTGAAGGTAGGATTGGGGCCATCGATCATGCAGGACATGCAAGGCTCATGTAATCAGACGTTGGGTCTCTCTAAGGTTCGTAATACAAAGGCTCTAGAACCAGTAAAGAAATAAAGAGATGATAGTGAGCACATGAGAAACGCTCTCTGGTAGATTGACCTTCAGTCCTTGGCCCCTGAAACGTCGAGGCAGACTAAGCATAATCTATTCGGGAATCGGCTGAAGGATAGGGAAGCATCCAAAGAATCCCTCGATGTTTCTGCAATTGCGTGCCAATAAATTATCAGACGATGCAACCGTATAACAGCTTGAGAACGACATATTCCTTTTTGGCCTGGCCTAGGCGAGCTTCCAACACAGAGAAGAACATGGTCCACGAATTTGCAGCCCCACGGCCTCTCTTGCTAGCCGGCTTTCACGTTGCCTTTTCAGGCAACTCGAATCTCGATTCCCAAAAGTCGAGGACACCCGCGACCTTGGCAACTCGGGCATGCCCGTACGTCTGACACGCACATGCATTCCTCCCACGCCCCGCGCCACCATCACCCCCTTAACACCAAGGGCCAAAGACGCCTTACCTTGGCCCTGAGCTCCAGCGAGCCTCGGTCTAGGTACCTATCCAGATAACTGAGACATCACCGCGGAACCGCCATGCACTGAAGATAATGCTGCTTGAGCAGGCTGGAACTACCGAGGTACCTACCTCGCAGGGGGCGCTTATTTGTGGTGAAGAGGGGGCTTGACGACGGCAGATCATCCACGTGGAGAGTCAAGGACGCCCCATATAGGGTTAGAAGACGACGATCAATAATCAAGGGCTCGTCTGACGGGTTCCAGTATGGATTTTAGGGCTGGCTTGCTGGCAGCTTGGCAATGGGTCAGCCCGTCAGATTGAAGTCGCCTCCTGATTAAGACACCGTGGGCCGCATTCGGTGCCCGCCAGGGAGGAGCAGGAAACGGGTCGAAAACGGCGACTTGAACGCGCTATAGCGGCTCGCGCCGGTAGGTCCAGCAGCGAGACGGGTCGAGCACATGAGATTTTACTAACACAGCCCAAAAGTGATCGTCAGGCTGAGAAACAGGACGTGGATGCTGTTTGGCTGTCATCTCGAAGTTCTGATTCTAGACAGTATCGCGGTAGAAGTGAGTCTTGAGTATGAGGAGAATAAAAGATGGACGGATCTCTGAATCCCGTGCGTCATCTCCGCGCGCCATCAAAGTGTTCCATCACTAAACATCGACATCATGAGTGGCAATATCATAATTTGAAGACAGCTCGAGTGCAGTCTTCAAGGAAGTCACCGAGACTTCACGCCTTCGATTCCTTCGAGCGCTCGTCATCCATCCAATACTCTAGCACAGTTTCAATGCAGAGCGGTCCGGCCCGCCTCCGCCACAGATACCACCAATCCCCCGATTCCCATATCCTTGACAGGACGCCAATGACTCGGCGTTGCCCGATGGACGGGACAACACCTTCGGATTGAGTTGGCCAGCAGGACTTCCGTAAACATACCCCAAGTTGACCGGAAGCCCATTCCCGAGTCTCCAAGTGTCCATGAGCTTGAAGTCCCCAGCGACGCCAGAGAAAATCACTTCACAGCACCGAGTACCGCTGCCAAATCCGAGACCGACACCGTCAAAGAGACTGTGCATGAATATGCAATCAAACCATTGTGGAAGGTGTGGTGGCTGGAGTTGACTTGTCTTCTTTTGAGCGCATTTCTCTTCGTCGGTAAGTCGAAATACCTGCTTCCAGTCTTCGAGTCCACAAACTAACACTATCGACGCAGCTATCGTCATCATTCTTCAACAGCTCGACCAGCGAGACCTCCCGGACTGGCCGTTGGGAATCACACTCAACACCCTCCTGGCATTCCTCACCGCGGCCACCAAGGCGTCGTTCATGATACCAGTCTCCACCGCCATCAGCCAGACGCAATGGGTCTGGTTCAGCCAGGGTAAGCCTGCCGCCTACGACTTCCACCTCTTCGACCAAGCAAGCCGGGCCCTGGGCTCTCTGGTCCTGCTCTGGCGGCCCGCCCGTTCCGCCACTATGTCGCCCCTCGGGGCGCTCCTGGTGGCCATCAGCGCGGTGACGTCGCCGGTCACGCAGCTGAGCATCAACTACCCCTCGCGCGCGACGCCCGTCACCGGGGACCGCGACGAGGCCGCCTACACGTGGACCCTCATCTTCGACCCTCGAGGGAGCCAGAGACCGGCCGCAGACGGCGACCAGCAAGCGCTGATGTCGCTCGCCATCCTGCTGGACTCAGTCCGACTCTTCGACAGGCCCATGTCGTACTCCGCGGCCGCCCCGGGGGCGAGAGGTTTTGCCCACGGGGAACTGCATCGTTCCCGGTACCAGTCCATCGGCGTCTGCATGCGGATGGCCAACATCTCCTCCTCCGCGGGTCGAGGAGGTCGACTCCGCGGACGTTATGGGCCAGAGGACGACGACCATCGTGTCGGAGGAGTTTCCGAAGGCGTGAAGGTCTGCTCCCGGCCTGACGTCGTCCACCAGACCAAGATGGGCGTCTTCACGGGTATGCTCAAGGGCAACGCGACGGTCGCCTTCGGGGACGAGGCAAACTTGCAGAGGGCGCGGCTCGCATCCTTCTCCTCAGCCACCACGACCGCCTACGACGTGGAGCCGAACCCCGGCGGTCTGGGGGACGTCTACACCACCCGCGAGTTCCGCCACGACGCGACGGAGGTCTTCTTCCACATGTGCGTGCAGACGTACGAGACGGAGGTGCGGATGGGCGTGGAGACGACCCGGGTCGTGGACACGCTCGCCGAGCCGTTCTTCGACACCGACGCCATGCAGGGCGACGCGCGCGCGCCCTTTCTCGACATGGACTGCGGGCCTCCTCGGCGTGGACTCTCGGGAATGCCATCCAGACGCAGGTCCCGAGCAACGAGACCATTGCCTTCAAGCGGGACGCCTCCGACCCCCCGCCGAATTCGCTAGACGATGCGGGCGTCATCAAGGCCGACTACCAGGCGATGGAGGACATTGCCTTGTCGCTCAAGTGGGCGCTGTCCGGGATCTCGTACAGCGAGTTCGAAGCCCCGCTCTCCTCCACCTCGAGGTTCGCGTCGGACATCGCGACCGAGTTTGGCAGGCCTGTACATGGACGTCTTCTTCAACCCGCATGATGATCGACCCGAGCGGCGCCGGACTTGCCTGACGAACATTTACACCATCATCGCCACGGCATGCTCAGCCACGTATGTTCCCAGTTTGCCGTCTTCTCATTCGCCGTCCTTCTAGCTGACTTTCACCGAGTTCTAGTCTCCCGACTACCGGGAGGGAAACGGAGATATCACCGGGCAGCTCGTTCGTCACAACCATCCAAGGCATCAACGGAACGGCCTGGAAGGAGGTCTCGTACGTCAAGATATCCTGGGGCTGGATATCGATGCTCGCCGTCGCTCGTCGTCGCCGCCGTCTTGTGGGCCTGATGATCGGCAGCCGATCGCGGCGATCGGGAGTCCCGCGGGGAGAGCCTGGTTCCGGACGCCAAAAACTCGTCGTTGGCTACTCTCGTCAGCTCGGGGCGACCGCCAGGCCGCCGCAGGTGGCAGGCTTCGTCCCGTGGGCGAGTTGCAGAGGGTTGCGAAGGGGCTCAAGGTGCGGCTTGAATGGGGCCAGATGGTGGCTGCTGGGGATTCTGAAAACGTTTGTGAAGAGGAACAAAATCGGTAGCTTTTTATAGCGACACAATTCGCATCCAATTGGTATTATTGGTCTCTTCCTCTGCTATGTGCATGAGAAACTTTGGCCTCTTGACACTGTTGGTAAAACAAAGCAAGTCATCAGATATCCAGCCTACTCCAGAACCAGCTCTTCAAGTTTGGGCATCGCTGCTTTCCATGCCGACTTGTACACCCTCCCCAACCCTGCTCGACTTGCCTTGCCATCTGCCTGCCGTGCAATCAACATAACACTGGCAAAGGATAACCACTATCCACTCTTTCTTCGTCGCCCAAGTACTGCGCCTCAGACAACAACGCAAACTCCCAAAAGTTCCCCTCCGGTGGCTTTGCCGGGTCATGCAAGATGACTCGCCCCTTTTCCTGCCCGTCATGCAAGATCTTGCTTTCGTGGACCGGGGTTCTGGCAGCCGTTAACTCCTTGGTCGGTGGTGTGAGCCACAGCATTGTTCTCTTGCGGGGTGCTGGAACCGGGAGGACTGCGAGGGTGGCTGTTTCGGTTTTCAAGATGAGAAGTTCGCCGTCGATGACTCCCGTTCCGAGGCTGACGGATGCGCCGGGAAAGTCTACCGAATTTCCGCTACCTCCGAACCGGAAATCGGAGACTCCACCCTCCCAGAGGCTACGGGGGAGGCTGGCTCTGTTGAGCGAGTTGCCGGGGCCACCAAGCTCCCGAAGCAACGACCGGTGATTGTGAGTTTGAAGCAGGCCCGGGCGAAGGTATTGTCGAGGGAATAGTCGATGGTCCGGTTGACGGGCCGTTTGATAAACCGTTCGAGTGTAGACCCTGTGGAGTAGACGAAGGCGACGGCGATGCTGCCAACAGCTGTGAAGATGAGCCGTGAAGTTCAGGTAGCCGTGGCGGCTCAGCAGGGAGTTCCTGCGGCTTTAGAATCGCTCCAGAAGAAAGCCTATGTGCCCTCGACGACGGGCTGGGAACGATTGAGCGGCCTGAAGTCTGGAATATCCCGTATGTCGTCTTGTTCGGCCATTCGATCCGCGGAAGCATACGCGCTTCTGCTTCCTCGTCCCCAGCCTTAATCTGCTTCAGAGCACCAGAGTCGTAAGTGAGAACCCGGTAAGGCTGTTCGTAGCGTATGCCCCCTCGAGAACCCGGTTTCGCCTCCCACCCGGCCCACGACCAACTGGGAAACTCTGGTCTTCTCACGAGGCGGACATTATTTCCTGTCGCGGGCTGCCACAAGATAGCGAGGTCCATGAAATGCTTCGGAAGTCCGAATGACATGTTACTGATCTGCGGATCCGGTTCCAGCAGGTTGAGAAGGCCCGTGACAGCCGCGACGCCATCGGCCGGGGACGTGAGATGGCGCCTGGTGTATTGAGTAACTAGCCTCGAGTAGGCCGCGAAGTCCGGGGGAATTCTCATTCGGAGACTACCGTCAGGTGCCGATAGTACGGGAACGATCGACGTCGGGGGTGTCTCGGGGAGATAGAAGCGGTTGACGAAGACTGACGAGGGCTTGTATCCAGCATCGGCCGTGTTCATGCTCTCGAGAAGGGTCGCCCGCCTGCACTGGAAATACACGTGTCCGCCGCTGAAGATGAGCAGGCGTTTGGATAACAGACCCTCCTGGAACGTCCAGGCTCTGCTCCTCCATGGTTCGAGGCTCACCGTCTTGTTCATGGGAAGTGTAAAGCCGAGGCTGGGGGTGAGTTGAGCGGAAGTGTTTCTGACTGAGCGATCTGTTGACAGGCCACGCAGTCCGGAGTTGACGTTTTTCCCGGCTGTTTTGCGGCGTCAGTTTCTGGTCATTTGGAGCTCTGCCAAACAAGAAGGCTCTGGATTCAGCACAAAATACTCACTTGCAGCGACAATGGTGACAGCCGCATGCCCGTAAATCATATCCATCTGGCAGACCTGCTCCCGTCTATTCACTTCATCATCTTGAACAATGCACACGATATCAACCCATAGATACCTAACGTTGAGACCCCTCGTAACCTCCAAAGCGTCGCGGATCGTCTTGGGAAGCCAGATGCGCCCCTCTGCAAGACCCCCGGGTCGCGTCAGGGCGTCGACGTTGTCAGTTCTGAGAGTCGTATCGTCAACCCCGCCGTGAACGTACGAGAGAGCGACGAAGTCGAAATTGTAGTCGCCCTTTTCCACGAGACATTCCTTCACGACATCTATGACACGGAAACTCCGGTCGGGTTGCAGGAGTCTCGCAGACCACCGCGGCGACTCGCATGCGTTACGGTGGTGATTTCGACAGCGGTGCATCCATTCGCGGCAATGCGAGATGTCGATCCTCTCGCTGAGGGCGTTGCCGTAACGAAAGACGCCGTCCTGTCCACAGGTAATCTTGCCGATAGTTCGGATGGGGAATCGTGTCAGGCGTGACAATGACACGGTTCGAGCTCGTCCGTACCCGTACACGTCGACGTTCAGAAGACCAACATCCGGGTTCTTGTTTCCAAGGCAGTGGATCACTATCCAGACTGGGAGCGGGCTGGAAGGAGGAGACGTTGACGCATAGTTCTCGGTGTTCGGAAGTAGTTTTGAGAGCGCAAAAAGCAGATTCTGGCGTCCAGCGACTCGATCCGCTGGGTCTATTTCGGGTCTCGTTGTCGTTTGATCACTGTGCCCAAATGGCCATAACCGTGGCTGTTGGCCCCAACCTGAGATGTCGTTAGTTCTCTTGGCCGTTGGTAGAACGGCGCGACGCGCTGGCCCTTTTGAGGACCAAAGACGTACCCCAGTCTCCAAACTTCATGCCCGTGAGCGCGCCTGGGAGATGGCTAGCCACGGCGGGAGCCTTGAAGAGGTCGTTCTCTTCGAGACATAGCGCGCCGAACAGGAGCTCGCAGAACTTGCACGGGTCCCTGTGTAGGAGAACGTGGTCTAGGGTGAGGACGAACTCGAACCCGTCGGTATTGGGCGACTTCGACTGGCCATCTCTCGGGACGAAGGCGTCGAGGAACTTCGAGCAGGCAGAGCAAAGGTCGTTCTGGACTTTGCCTGAAACTTTGGACACCACCGACACGTCGAAGATGCGGTTTTGGACCTGGCCGAAGATGTCGCGACACGACGGCCACTTTCTCTTGACGACGCAGACGAGGCTGTCCAGGGAGCTTTGAGCTAGCAGGTCGTCGTCGCCGACATGGACTGCGTGCTGCGACTCCTTGGACTTCAGGTTCGAATACATGGCTAGTCGTCCGAATTGTGTTTGAGCCGGTATCTTTAAGGGACCTCTCGTTTCCAGTCTCGCGGGAGAGAGTGAGGTAGAGTCGGTACGTCCTCAATTGCTATCGATCGAGATGGGTTTGGCGACATATGCTTCGAGGTGGAGGGACGGGTTCGTGTCGCTTCGGCGTGAGCTGAGTCGTGGCGACGAATCCGGCCTCTTGCCCATTAGCCGGCTGTTTTCCAAGATTTTTGAATGTGTTGGGGAGAGGCTGAGTGTGTATATGTTTCTCGACACGTAGAAATCCGCTCCAGGAGCTGAAGATCCATGCAGAGTGACAGCTGTTGGTGACGCAACCTTGCGTATTGCGAAAGAATCAAATTTAAACATGCAAGGCTCGGCAGGCTGTCCCGCCTCCGAGAGAAGGCGGCATGCTGCCTGCGTGGAAATCAGCCTCACAATCCCTCCACCTGGTGTGATGTCTCATGCCGGCCCAGCAGATGACCGGGAAGAACACGAAGCTGAAGCCGGGTGCAGCTCCGTCACACCAACCAAATTGGGGGGCCTGTAATCTCACGTCAGACATCTCTTTTCCCCTGATACAGCAGGCAGGCTGTGTCCCGGTTGCCTACTTGCCTACATCTCTGGTGCATTTCATGGCTGCAAGCCACCAACCTTGGCAATTGCAATGAGACCGACTAAATTTCCTGTGCTGCCCGCATATCCTTCCTGTATGGGGCAGTCCCTACCACCCATCCCTGGGCTCCTATTAGTCGGATCAGCTTAGCGCCGCCGCTACTAGTTTTTTTCCCATACCCAATAGCCATTTTTTAACTTAGCTGTTTTTTTTTATAATCAGCCTTTTTAATTAGCAACTTTAATATAATACCGTTATAATACCTTTTACTATACTAATTAGTACGCTTAAGGGCTATAAGACCTTTAAAAAGCTTCTTATTAACATTACTAATTAAGTAAAAACTAAGGGTTATATAATTATTCCTTACTAACTATTAAACTATAAAAATAAGCTTTTATAGTAATAGAATCTCTACTATAATATAGGTAGCTAAAATCTACTTAGTATAATAAATTTTTATAAAATAATATTATAAAAAACTAATTATAAATTATTAGTTTATTAAAAAGAATTAAAAATAAAAGTAAAAAGAGATAAAAGGTAGAATTGAACCTATAGCTTCTAGCTTTAATAAGCTAAACTCTAAACTGCTAGGTTAACTACTAATAGTGGAATAAACCACTCTAAATGTCTTTTATTAACCCCTCTAGGGTACTCGTGGCCAACCACAACCCTTGTGGCCGACTACAGTGCCCGTGGCTAACTATAGTAAATACGGCTAACTATACATAGGGCCTAGAGCTACTTAGTTAAACTGTACGTAACGTACTAAACCCTAAAAGGACTAGTGCTTTAGAAGCTAGGCCTAAAGGGCAAGGCACTAGGCCTATAAAAGGCAGGGCTCCCCCTAGCCTATAGGGGTCTAGACTTTTACTTTTTTAGTAAGTAAGTAATACAATAAAATACTAATATAACACTATTACTACTATAACAATACTTCTATCTCTTTTATTTATATATTATACACTAAACCTATTCCTTTATTAACTCTATTAAGCCCAATATTACTATAGAAGTATTTAGTAATTTTGATACTAACTTTAATACCCTTATACCTGTACTTATAGGTTATAAGTCTAGTTTATTAACTAACCTAACCTTTTTGACTAATTATAAAAGTCTATTTAGACTTACTTATTTAATAACTAACCTTATTTTAACTACAAAAAACTAAAAACTATAACTAATATTCGTAAATTACCCGCGATTTAAGTCCCTAAATAACTAAAAAACCTAGTTTTTAAAAAATCCTTAAATTATTTAACCTTCTTTAATAAATCCTTAATAAATCCTTATATATACCTACTATAGTAAACGAATTTTTAAATAATATTTAATTAATACAAATCTATATAGAAATTAAGATTATAGTAGCTTTACTATTTAGTTTAGTTAATGCTACTATGAGTTAATATTAATAACTCTAAAGTTATAAACTAAGTTTATTAACTATAATAAACTAACTAAAATAGTTGAAAAAGATATAGTAGGACTTTATAGTTTTTAACTATTTATTTAAACTACTTAGTTAACTATAATAAGTAGTTTACTTTTATTATTTTAAAGAAATAACCCTTTAGGTTTTTAGGAGTTTATTTAGTTTTAGTTATTTAAATAAAAAAGACTTTAAACTTATAAAATATAAATAAAATTACTATTCTAAAGTTAAAAGGATAATTAAATTATTAAGTATAGTTTTTAAGATTCTATATAGTGCTAGCTAGTAAAGATTTAGTAATAAATTTTACTAAATTACTAAATAATAAAAATAAAGATTTAAATAATAAAATATTAGGTTATATAAGACTTTTTTGTAAAGATAGCTCTTTAAGAGTTATAAAAGACTTTAAAATAGCTTTAGAAGTTTAGAAAAGCTTAAAAGAGCTATATTAACTAAAAGGATTTATAAACGAGTTTCTTATTTATAAAGAGTTTTTTAATACTACTCTAAAGACTTAATACATTTTAAAAATACTTTAATAAAGTTAAAAAAACTTATAAATAATCTAGCTCTAAATAACTTAGCTTTACTTAAATAGGTAATTATAGCTTAGGTTTTAAACAGTTTAAACGACTCTTATAAAGGGTTTATAACTAATATAACCCAATCTTTAAAAAAAGACTTAAAGCCTATACTATTAAGTCTTTATTTATTAATTATTTAAATTAAAGAAGAGAATAATAACCTCACTTATATAAATTTTTTAAATGAAATTAAGTTTAAAACTACTAAACCTTTAGAAATAAACTAAGGGTTAATACTATAACTACTATAAGAAAACTAGCTATATAGAGAATATTTGTAGATTTTTATATTTTAATAAAGCTCTTAATTAGTTTAAAAGAATATTAAAAAATAACCCTTTTATAAATAATAAAAAAAAAAAAAGAGTTAAAAAATAGAATAAAAAAAAATAATAAATTAATATAGTTATTAATAACAATTCTAACTCTTCTAATTTATTAAAAAAAGTTACAGTTACTTTAAACTTAATAAACATTAACTTAGTAACTAAAAAGGACTTAAATTTTAATATAGAATTTAAAAATATAAAAATTACCTTTAAAACCCCTATTAATATAGATTTTAAAACTAATAACTTATTACTAAGTAACTTAATAAAATAGTTAAATAAAGAACTTTTAAATTCTTCTACTTATAAAAGAAAATAACTATTTTATTTAAACTAACTATAATAATCTATATAACTAATAACCTATCTCTACTTAATAATATTAAAACTATTAAAACAAAGGTTAATTAGAGAAAAGCAAACCGTCTTTTTACTTATAAAAAAGGTAATTTAACTACTATAATAAATAATACTCTTTATATTATAAAAGATATTTATTATATACCTAAACTAGGTATTAATCTCTTAAGTTAAGCTAAACTTACTAAAATAAGTATAGCTTTAATTTGCTATAATAAGCCTATACTATATAATATAATTAAAGACAAAGTCCTTTTAGTAGGAATAAAGAGGAATAACTTCTACTTCTTTAACTTTAATATAAACGAGGAAGTAATTAATATAATAAAAGATACTATAAAAGAGTCCTAAAGTTAGGATTGAACCCTAGACCCTAATATTAATATAATAAAGCTATAGCATAACTGATTAGGCTATATAAACCAGTAATCTTTACTTACTATTTTGGATTAAACTAAAATTATGTATAAGAGGGCTGCCGCAGAGGCATTTTACAAACTACCCTGCGAGGCCTGTTTAAAAGGAAAATTCACTAATACTGTAAATAAAAAGTCTAGTAATTACATAAAAAACTACCCTTACTTATATAAAATTATATTAAACTTATATAGACTAATTACACCTAAAACATATAATAATTATAAATAGTTTATACTATTTATAAATAAAAAGACCCGTTTTATATAGGGTAAATTATTAAAAACAAAGGAATCTAAAGAGGTTTTTACTGCTTTTAAGGAATTTAAATCCTTAACTAAAAATAATAAAAATAAGTATAAAATTAATTAATTTAATACAGACAGTGGTAAAGAGTTTAATAATAAAAGAATAAAAACTATATATATAAAGAATAGTATAACTCATAATATAAAACCACCTTATACGCATGAGCCTAATAGTATTATTAAAAGAATAATATATAATATAATAAATAAAGTAAGGGCTATACTAATAAACACTAATATTAACTTTAAACTATAGGGAAAAGCTCTTTTAGTAGCTATATATCTATATAATAAAACCCTACATAAGTTAATAGCTTATAAAACACTATATAAAGCTAAGAATAATATAAAACCCTTTTTAGATTATATAAGGGTCTAGGGGAGTATTTATTACTATAAAAATAAAGACCCTAATATTAAAAAGCTTAATAATAGAGCTAAAAAGGGTATAATTCTTAACTATAGTAATAATACCTATAGAATATAGGATTTAAAAAAAAATAAAGCTTTTTAGTCTAAAGACGTTAAAGTATTTAAAAATATCTTTATAAAAGATACTAATAATAATAATTAAAAACTATCTATACTAAATAAAATAAATTATCCACAATTTAATATAACTAAAAGCGGAAAAGAATCTTAAAGTAATAGTTTCTTTAAAATAGACTTAAATTATAATAATATTAATAAAACTAACAATAATAATAATAATAATAATAACTCCAAATTAACTATAAAAATCCCCTATATAGATAAAAAGATCCAGGAAAGCTATAGATAGGTTGAAAATCAAGAATGTGCACTATTTACAATAAAAGACTGCCCATCTCTAAACATAATATCCGCTATTAATAGCTCAAAGGATAAAATCTCTTATATACTAAGTATTAATAACTTAAATAAACCTACTACATATAAACAAGTTTTAGAATCTAACAATTTACAAAACTAGATCCAAACTATATACAAGGAATTAAATATATTAACTAAATTAAATACTTAAAGTATTATTAAAAAACCACAATCTATTAAACCTCTTAAAGGTAAATAGGTTTATAAAAAAAAAACTAATAATAATATTAATACTAAAGCTAAAAAACCTAATAAATATAAAGCTCGTTAAGTAGTACAGAGTTATAATCAACATATAAGTATTAATTACCTAAAAACCTTTAGTACTACCTATAGGCCTAAATCCTATAAACTATTATTCTTAATAACTATACAAAATAATTAAAATATTAAACAATATAACGTTACTAGTACGTTTATACACACCAATATCAATAAAGAAATATACGTCCAATTACCTACTAGTTTTTCTAATAATAATAATAATAAATTAGTTTTTAATAAAGATTATAAAAATTCTAATAAAGAATTAATTTATAAACTAAATAAAGCCTTTATACAGCTTAAAAACAAAGTCCTAAACTAGTATACATTTAAAAATATACTTAAAAAATATTTAATATAATACCTTATAATAAAGTTATTTATATACTTAATAAAAGGAGTTAAAGCTATTATAACTTATCATATAAATAACTTCTTTTAGTTATTACTCCTAACCCTAAAATTTACTAATAGTATAATTAATAATATCTCTAAAGAGATTAATATAAACCACTAGAAAGATTTTAAAACCTTTAAGATAGTAAATATAAATAGTAAAAATAAAACCCATTTCATCAAACTAAATATACTAAAAAACTACTAGTTAAATATAATAAAACCCAATTTATATAGGCATTTAACGCCTATAAATAATAATATAAAATTAATAAAAAATAGATGTTTCAAGCTAATAAAAAAAATAAAACAATTCCAACAAAAAATAGGCTCTTTAATATATTCTACCTTAAAAACTAAGCCAAATATAGCCTTTACAGTTATATTATTAACTCATTATATATAATCCTTCTAAAAGCATTTTATTACTCTAAACTAGTTATAGGGATATTTAAATAAATTCCCAACCTAGGGATTTTATACAACTACTCTATTAAATTTAAAATAATAGGATTTTCAGACTCTAATTAAACTAAAATCTTACTAACAAAATCCACTACTAACTATTATTTTACCTAAAATTTTACAATACAATTAGTTAAAATACTATAAACAAACAATAACTTTATCTACTTATAAAGCTAAGTATATAGCTCTTACTAAAGCTATTAAAAAAGCTATATATTTATATAACTCTTATAATTATATATTTAAATCTTTAGACCTTAAAAGTCTAAATAAACCCAAAATTCTTATAAATAATAAAGCAGCTCAAAAACTAACTAAAAATCCTAAATTTCATAAAAAGCAAGATATTAATATTAAATATCACTTTACAAAAATACAATAATTAATAATAAAGCTTCAATTATTCCACATATCTACTAAAAAATAATTTAACTAATATTTAACTAAGCCTATAAATAAAATAATATTTAATAATTATATAACTACTTTAAGTATAGTAAATTATGCTGTTTTTTATCTTCTAAAAATAAAACTAAACAAAAAATATAAATCTATTAAAGAATAAGTTAAAAATAAATAACTTATTATATTAAAAAAAAAGGTTTTCCTTATTAATATATATTTTCTTCTATTTTTACTCTAAATATTTTTACCTAAAAAAAAAGGTTTTTATAAAGTTTTTATACAAAAGTTTTTAATACTAAAAAAGTCTTTTAATACACCTTAAAAACACTAAAATCTACAATAAAATTAAATTAATACACATCTTAAAAGGGGATATTAGTCTATTAAAAAGAACTAAAAATAAAAGTAAAAAAAGACAAAAAGCAAAATTAAACCTACAGCCTCTAGCTCTAATAAGCTAGACTCTAAACTACTAGGTCAACTACCAATAGTAGAATAAACCACTCTAAATATCTCTTATCAACCCCTCTAAAGTACTCGTAACTAACCACAACCCTCATAACCGACCACAGCGCCTATAGCTAACCACAGTAAATACGGCTAACCACACACAGGGCCTAAAGCCACTTAGTTAAACTATACGTAACGTACTAAACCCTAAAAGAACTAATACCTTAAAAACTAGGCCCAAAAAGCAAGGCACTAGGCCTATAAAAAGTAAGGCTCCCCCTAACCTACAGGGGTCTAAACTTCTACTTTCTTAACAAGCAAGTAATACAACAAAACACCAATACAACACTATTACTACTACAACAATACTTCTATCTCTTTTATTTACATATTATACACCAAACCTATTCCTTTACCAACTCTATTAAGCCCGATATTACTATAAAAGTATTCAGTAATCTCAATACCAACCTCAATACCCTCATACCTATACTTACATAAATAAATAGTAAAAACTATTTAATATAAACTCTAAAGTAACTATTAGTATTTTACTACATATATTAATTAATATAATTATAATTCTTTTAATAATAATATTATATATTTATCCTATTATAAGCACTTAAATAGCTAGTACTAAGAAATCTAAAACATCTTTAGAGAAATAATATTAGGTAGTTACTCTGTGACTGTATTAATAGCTATACGTTATCCTAACTAGCCTTAAAAGTAGTAAAACATTAAAAACAAGTAGTAGAGGGCAAGGCTTAAGCTATTTAGTAGTAATACCCTAACCTAAGTCCTTGTCTATAATTTATAAACCCGTAGTATTAAGTATTACTTTTAGTAGCTTAGTAGCTATATAATAGCCCTTATTTAAATCTTCCCGTACTATAAAAAGCTTTAAAAGCTATTCCTAGCTATTCTTTTAATTAATAATACTTATAAAATAAACTACTTTAGTATACTACTTATAAACATCACTAGTATTACTAACATTAACTTTATATTTAATATTAACTTTTATTTATTTAATAAAAAAAACAAAAAGGTATTTAAGTAAACTATTAAGTACTTTAAAGAGCTTTACTTATAGCTTAATATTAAGTATCTTTATATAGTTATTACTAACTTTAAAAAAGCCCTTAAGAACGCACTTAATAATGTATAGTTTAATATTTAGTAATAACTATATATTTAGTATATAAATAAGAATATTATATAGGAGGTTAAGTATAAATAAATTAGTAATACTAAGGCTCCTTTAGTAACTAAAAAGAAGGTCTATATTAACCCTATTTTTTAGTAACTTATAGCTAGCTTTAATATAAAAAAGCTAGTTACTACTAGCTAGCCTTAGACTAAGGACATCCCTAATAGCCTAAATAGTTTTTTTATACTATAGAAAGCTATAATCTATACTAATAATAAGAATACCTTTAAAGAGGCCTAGGCTATAATTCTTAAGAAGTTTAGTTACTAGGAGGTATATATTTCTTATATTCTTAAAATATACCTTCCGTTCTATAAAGAGTTTATTAATTACTTTATTAATTAATACTATAAATTTAGTATATATATTATATTATATATAAAGAGTTTATATAAAGAAATTAAGAGCTATTTCTTTAATTTAATAGTTAATTTATACTTTTTTATTAAATATATAAAGTAATTAATTAAAAATTAAAAGAATATATATATATTGGGTCTTATGGATAAAAAAACCTATTAACTCTATAAGTTTAGTATAAGTAACTATACTAAAGTATAGATAAATAATATTTAGAGCCACTATACTAAAAAGGCTCTAAGACTTATTAATAAGTAGTATTAGTTTGTTTATATAAAGTTAAAAAGTTAAATTATTAATAAAGTTTATATATAGTAGTTTATATTATAGTATAGCCTCTCCTACCTTTATACTATTAAGTAATATTTCTAGAGTAATACCCTACTTTCCTACTTTAACTACTACTTATAATAGTATTTTTACTATAACCTACTTAATAAGGATCCTTTTTACTAAATCCTTAATTCTATTATAGTTATAAGCTGTAGTTAGTTTTATAATAGACCTTAAAATATCCCTATTACTATACTCCCGTTTTAGGATTTTAATACTATTTAATAGCTACTTTATAGAACTAATTATTAATAAAGTTTATAAGTAATATAGGCCTAGGATCTATTTTATTAAAAAAGAAATAGTAAGGCTAAGTAGCTATAAAATAATATTGTTATAGAACTTTAATAGCTACTTATTGCGCTATAATTAATAACTATTTTACTATATAGCTATTCTTATAGTTGTTCTTATAGAAGCTAGGCCTATAAAAAAGGCTATAAAGTAGTAGCTAGTTAAAGAACTAGCTATAAAGTAGGAACTAGTTATAGAGTTAGTTATGAAGGATATTAGGGATAGGGTTATAGTTAGGATTGTAGAAGAGGATTAGTTTTAGCTTTAGTAAAGTAGGATAAATAAAAATAAGTTAAGTTTATACTATTAAAATGTTTATTAGGCTTTAGAATACTAGAAAGTAATTAGACTATTAATTCTAGAGCTAGGGGGATTAATTTTTAATTTTATATATATAATTACTTAAATAGTTAAGCTTAATTAGGTATAGTTATAATAGTAAAAAAGATATAATATTTAACTTAAAATCAAAAAGACCTTAGTTTTAAGTAATTTAAAGCCGGCTATATAAGCCGTGGTTTTTGCTGTTTTTGCCGTTTTTATTGTTTATAACTATAGCTAAGACTAATTTCTAACTATAACCTAATCTAACTAATAGGAGCCTAGGGATGGGTGGTAGGGACTGCCCCACACAGGAAGGATATGCGGGCAGCACAGGAAATTTAGTCGGTCTTATTGCAATAGTAGGGAAAACTGGGTGTACTTTGTTGTTCCAGGGTCAGTTAGAAGGATTTGTTGCCTTTTGCCCAGTAGTTGGGGGTTGTACCGGTGGTCTCTTCTTGTCACCTTGGGCAACAACCCAACCGTCACGAATGCTGCTTCGGTTAATTCCAACATCACATCCTTCCAGAGGATGCCTCACTCTATAAATCTGGCTTCTACGAGCATCATGTAAAAGAAATGACAAAGGAAATGCCCCCTTGTTCATACAAAAGTAAATTCACAGCACTCACACCTGCCTCCCAGCGAAATTCCGAAATCGCGCTACCTATGGATTTCCCGAAATAATTGTCTTCAACTTTCTGCCTGCTGAAAGCTCACTCAGTTTCAATGCGTCGATCTCTGCGTGGTCGGTGTATGGCTGGTACACGATGCCCCACGTAATAATACCGTTTAAAGAAAGGAGGCGCTTCAATTCTCTTGATACGCAGACCCAGTAAGACTCAGAAACCATTGGTCGAGTATCCAGTGACAGAGACCGAGAGGGCGGTGTGGGCAGGTGGGCGGTCAGTCGGTCGATGAATGTTTTCTCGCGTTCCTTCCCTTATCTCTCTACACTTCAAGAACACGTCGAACGCACGGCTGCAGAAATTATAACCTAAGACGCAGAGTCTAGCGAGTCGTTTCTTGCTCGCTTGCGCGTAGACGTACGATCAGGACCATGCAAAGGCACGAACAGAATCTCCATCGCACGGGCTTAGAGTGCTCTACGATGACTATGAAACGTCATTCATCGTGGACTACCTAGGTCTGGCGCAGAGCTAGTGCTACAAGATCTTCGTGAGCCTTTTCCCTGTCCTCCTGCCTTCCACCAGATGACTTGAATGAGACAAGATCTCAGGATCTCGTGACCTCGTCGACCACTTCCAACGTCGGCGTTGTTCGACCACACATCATTCCGCATACCATAATAAAAGGTCGACTCTCAGAGTCGGTGTGCAAAAGTAGAGTAGAAAAAGAAAAAGTAGTCCGAGAGAGCCTTCAGCCCTCGGATGCCTTTGCCACAGCCGGCCTCCGTATGGCCTGGTGTTACCAGACCAAGAGCCGCCATTTGCAGTGTGCTGCCGACCTAGAATCAAGTGTGAGGCCTGTGCAACCCAAGGCCCATCCAAGGGGAAGGTTCGACAAGTTAAATCTTACAAAAGTGTTGAGAGTTGAGAATGCGATGCTTGAGACATTGATGGATCGTACTGGCGTTGTGAGCTTCTGACTGGCGAGGCTCAGGAACCGCAGAGATTGGGCCTTGTGAAAACTTAGACACCGCCGCGGTTGGCACCATGACCTCCTCGACCGCGGCCGTGACCGCGACGACCGCGACGACCGCGCCTATTGCTCTCGTGACCTCCTCCAGAATTTCCTGCGTTGTTGATGACGTCTTCATGTACGGTGGCTTTCTGCGCCGTCTGCGAGGGGCCGTCGGCATCGGGCTGGGGATGGGATCCGTTTGACCGGTTGTGACTGCCCCGCGACTGCCGACCTCCACGATGCCGCTGGCCGCGCTGTTGCTGACCTCCGCGCTGCTTTTGACCTCCATGGGACTGCTGGCCTCCATGGGACTGCTGGCCTCCATGGGGCTGCTGGTCTTCATGGGATTGCTGGTCTCCGTGGGATTGCTGGCCTCCACGCTTCCCATGTCTTTTTCCCTTGCCTCCTCTGCGATTTCCACGGTTGTACTGCAGAGTGCCCTGGCCAACGTTGCCGCCGGCAGCCTGGTGAGTGAGAGCACCGGGAGTGAAATCGGTGAATCCGGACTCCTCAAGATATTTGGCAGCAATGACTTGACGAAGACGGTCGCTACACTTGCGTAGCTCCTTCGAATCCTCGAGCCAGTAGAGCACTTGGCCGCGACGCTCGGGAGGGCAAGTATTCAAGATTCGCTTGCAGCGTCTGTCCTTCTGGATGCGACTCTCAGAGGCATAGACCAGCTGGTCGCACTTGAACAGTCCCATGGCATGCTCCATCCTGCGGTTACGCGACAAGCCGGTTCTGTCAACGCTCCACTCATCGATGAACTGCTGCGACATGTCTGGCATGTAATTCTCTGGGAGCGAGGGGGAATAGAGAGTGAGCCAGTAGAATGACTCGGTGATGGCATCCCGGAAGAGCTTGTCGTCGTCGTGACCTTGCGTGAAAAGATCGAAGGCGTCCAAGTAGTCGAACACGATCTCTTCGTGGAGAGGAGAGTCCCAGTCGCGTACATCATATTTGAGAAGCTCCCAACAGATATGGGTAAAGTTCAGGAGTGAGAGGAACATCTGGCGCAAGATACAAAGCAGCGAGCGGTGCATGAAGTAATCGGCCACCAAGACGGTCCTGGCCATCTTGGCGAGTTTCAATTTCGGTATCTGGAGTCCGAACGTGGACAGCGGCTCTTCCCGCGTTGCCTCAATGACCACCTTGAAGATATCGGCCGGCACGACCTTGATCCCGAGAAGCTTTATTTCAAAGAACCAACTGTGCGCAATGTTGAGGTAGAAGTCGAGGGCATCGGGGTCGTAATTTTCGACGAAGTGGACCTCCTGAGTGCGTGTCTCGTTGAAGAAGCCAAACAGGCAGTTTTCGAAGTAGTTGGAGCCGGCGACGATGACGTCGCGGTAGACTATGAACATCCTGTTGCAACTGTGCAGGACGACAACCCATCATGGTTTCTACCCAACGTTAGTATTTTAGATCAAATGTCAGGACGGCAGAGAACTTGCAGTTTGGACGACAGGCTCTCGGCCCTCGACCTTGGCTCTCGCGTTGGTGAGCGCGGCCATCTTGACCGCGTCCGGTCTGAAGTCCCGAATATTGTTCATTGCGGGATGATGATTGGTAGAAAATGTCGCGTTGAAGCGAGGGAGAAGCGACGGGAGTGAGATGTTCGAGCCAGACAGATCCCGCCGTGGCGTATCTGGTCGGATTTTGAAGATTGGGGAACAGGAGATGTGAGTTGCAGGCGGGGAGGGCAAGGTAGATGAGACGTCCACGGGACGAATGAGAGAGTATTCAGACCCAGCCTGAGTTGGAGCTTAAGGCAGATCTCGGAGATGGAGGGTGAGGGAAGAGGGGAGAGATGAGAAGTTGGAGATGTGGAAGGAGAAGGTGGGCTTTCGCTCTTTCTGCAAGCCAAGGTAAGGTACCTAATACTCGAGGAAGGAAGAAGGACATGGGCTCTTTCTATTTTGCTCCTTCCTTGTCTTTCCGTGCAAAGGCTCAACACTACAGGTCAAAGCTGCTATTCTGAGCTGCAAAATACATGGAGTCAGGTGACAGGCCTAATGATGGCCCTTTGTTAGGGGCATACAGTGGCCCCTGGAAGTGTTAAGTAGTGCACAGCATGAGATGCCCGGAAGCCTCCGGCATGTAAGCCAGTAACGGACCCACTTGTCTCCGAGATGGCAGGCACTGCCGGTCAGTACCGATCCGGCCTCCTCGGCCCGTACTGTCTGACTTACAGTGCTTCCTGCCCTAAACACGGCGCAGACTTCCCCACCTTGGAGCGCCAAACAGCAAAAGCCCTTGTGTGTAGCGTGGCACCTACCTTAGCAATCCCTCTCACCCGCGACCTCCATCGTCACCCATCCTTTCGGCGTTTGCTTGGTTTCGGTCTCGGGAGGCATTCCGCCCAAGGTAGCAAGGTAGCGCAGATAGGCGACTTCCGACTCGAGAGCTCTTGCATACCTATCTTGACGCTGCAGGTACTCGAGGTCCCGAAACAGGTAGGTGGTCTTCTTTCCCGCTAAGGTTACCAGAAGTTCGCGCCTGCTGACACGAAGTGTGCAGTTGCAGGAATTGCACTGGGAAAGACCTTAGCGGTGCTCGGATATCAATCCTTCCATCATCGCCCTAGGTCCCTTCTTGACTCACAGCGTTTACCCTGAGTCACTCGCCTGCAACGTCCACTCTACATCTTTGCTTCGTTTCCATCATCGTCGCGGCTCTAGCACCCATTCTTTTGGTCCTTCGACATCTCAGCTGTCTCTGGTTTCGACAGTCATCGTCATCGCCACTGTAACCATCACGCCATGGGAGGTCTAGCCTTCTCCAAGGGTCCACATGCCCTCTTCACACCTCGAATGCCCCCCAGCGTTTATCGAGTCGCCAATGACCGTTGTTCTGCAGCCCTGCGGAAACTGTTTGTCTATGTGGCCACTCCCATCGAGGCACCTGGCAAGACGGATTACGGCGACATTGACATCTTCGTCTCTACGGAGAGGGCGGGGGCGTTCGGACGAGTCCCTGTCTTTGACAACCCTTCGGACACCTACGTAGCCGTCCAGAAGGCCCTCGGAGCAACGCAAGCCAGGTCCGAGAACTTGAAGGCGGGAGCTCAGTATGCCATTCCCTGGCCCGTAGAAGACTCCCGGGAAGACAGCGAGAAGCGATACATCCAAGTCGACGTCACCTTCTGCGACACCCCCCAGCAGCTTCAGTGGAAGCTGTTTAGACACGCCCACGGCGACCTCTGGAGCATCGTTGGGAGCCTTATTCGCCCCTTCGGCCTGACGTTGAGCGAAGGAAGTCTCTACATTCGCGTACCGGAGATTGAACGCCATGACAAGAACAAGGCCAGGGTCTTTCTCTCCAGCGACCCCTACGAGGTCCTTGACTTCCTTGGCCTAGACCCTAGCGACACCTACTGGCAATCAACCTTTGCTTCCGTTGACGACATGTTCGACTACATTCTAACGTGCCGGCTGTACAAGACCGAAAGCCGAATCGACCGAGCCCCGGATCCGTCAGCATCGCCAGAGGTGTGTGCTGCTCTGAATGCTGACGATAGGAAGCGCACGAAGTCCCGCCCAGTCTATGGCAAGTTCTTCGAAACTTATGTTCCTGTATGCCACGAGGCATCCGTGGAAAGCGTCAAATTTGAGGCTTTCAATCGCTTCCCTGGCTGTAGATATGATTATTTCAAGCGTCGCCACGAGTTTCTGAAGGACACCTCCAGGGACAAGTTCATCAAGACCTTCAAAGCCGAGCTCCTCCAGCATGATTCCACCCCGAATCGACGCTCTCAAGTAGGCTGTCTGCTCCAAGTATTGAAGCAAATTCTCTTCGAAGCGGACGCCACGTATGGTATCCCACCACCAGCAAACATCGACATGGAAGATGGCGTCTTGAACGAGGATGTGGTCCGGAATTTCATCCACAAGCATCAGGAAGATATCGCGGTTTCTGCTAAGAACCGGCAGCTTGAGAAGATGAAACAACATGCCCTGAGAAAAGAGGCTAAGCGGTTGGAAGCCACGGCTCCCTCACAAGCCGCATCAAGAAGCGGCTCAGATCAGGTGAACCGTCTTTGAAGCCCTGACGACTAATCGGATGCCCCACGAGACTCTAGGTTCTCTTTTTGTTTTTGTTTTTGTGCTCCTTCCTGCCTTGAAAATTTTCTCCTCTTCTTCCTTCTTCCTCAGACCACAACCATCGCCCTTTGGGAGCAACACAAGGAGACGCCATCGCCACCCTAAGGTCTGAAGGGTCGCGTTTCTTGTTGCTTTGCCACATCACATCACTCAGTTTTCCACTTCTTCCTTCAGAGACTTCTTCGTTTCTCTGCTCTGTCCAGTTTTCTCGTCGACATTCAGGCCGTCTTCTGGCTGGAAGGCCTGAAGTCATTTTCGCATCGTCAGAGAGGTCATCCAACAGGTCATCTGGGCGTTGACGCGTCGACGCTGCTATCTCGACTTTCCCTCTTCCCGAGTCCGAGCTTCTGACAGGAAATCCTGGATTCTGACCTCACTTCTGAACGTTGGCATCTTACTTATTTCTCTCGCCAAGGAACACACGCCGGCTGCGGTCGTTCTGACAACGCCCTTCTTGAACCACGAAGAGAAATTACCAAGTTCACCGTTCATCGACCGCCTCTTTTCTGTCGGTTTTCGATTCCTTCTCTCCCCAAGACTCGTTTTCTTCTTTTATGTCAAGCTCGCTTGCCGTCTTGCGTTGAGCATCTTCCTTTTTCACTCAAGCCTTCTTCTGTTCTCAAGCCAAGCTTCTTCGGAGGACACACTCATCACTGCCAACGAGCAACCGTTTTGCTTCGTCGATCTTACCCACACTGGCACACATCAAACAGACCTCAGTTGCGGTATCCCCTCAAGCAAAAGTCGACAATCAATCTGCCAAGTCTTCTCATCCCAGACACATCCCCGAAGCCACCTCTTCACTTCTCGTCTTCACTCTCTTCGGCATCCCAAGAACACTCGTCTCTCTGCTTCCGAACGGTTCTGCAATTCTACCTTCAGTCAAGAAAAAGGCCCGCCTTTCCTCATAGAGAATTTCATGCTTCAGGGACCACAAGTCAAACCACATTCTGCTGCGTCTTCCCAAACTTTCAGCCACCTCTGAGCCTACGCTTCGTCTCGACTCTTGAGTAAAAGAGGCCTGCAGCTTTGGATCAGCAGCAACCGCGCAGTCGTCTTCCGTTTCAGACCCCATCGCATCTCGCAGCCCCTGCTATATACCACCTCGACCGATTCTTGAGCAGTCTTGTCCTGAAGACACGACTCTATCATTCGATCGCCTTTCTTTATCAGGTAAGTTTCGTTCTCTTACTTTCCCTGCAGCCAGCTGACTTCTTCAGACAGCGATATACATACAGCATCAAACATGTCTCGCGGCAAGGCCTACGACGCCAAGGTACTATTCTCATCCGTGGTACTTTCGATATTCGCATACACTGACCTTATCCAGGACAATGGCAACAATGGCGCCTCCTCCTCTGACGAAGAACAGCAGCAACGCGGCCGTCCTCGCCTTCGCCCCGCCGATCTCTACCCCCATCTTCAAAACCAGACGGGCCAGAGCAGCAACAGATCCGAGTCCTTCGATCTGTCCGACCTTCCCACTCTGAGCCCGGACCGGGGCCGCCCTGTCTCCCCCGCCCACGGCCGGCGCCTGGCTGTCCCCGCGGCCAGGGCTGCGAATCGCTCTCGCTCCCGCACCCACACCGCTGCTCTCCCCATGTCCATCCCTGGCGCCGCCGAGCGTCTTCGTGGTATTCCTGTCCGTCGTCGCAGCGGACGTGGCGGCAACGATTCCAGCCGCTCTCCCTCTCCCAGCCCTCCTAGGGACCCCTACTTCGACCGGCCTCCCTAGGAG
Source organism: Colletotrichum brevisporum (assembly GCA_030770045.1). Taxonomy (NCBI): domain Eukaryota; kingdom Fungi; phylum Ascomycota; class Sordariomycetes; order Glomerellales; family Glomerellaceae; genus Colletotrichum; species Colletotrichum brevisporum. Next base: position 6,077,901 of record JAUGSI010000001.1, on the reverse strand, counting down.
GGTCGCCGTCGTTGGACGGTCTCCGACGGAGTATCTCGCCCCGGCGGATACTCCGTCGAGGAGATGAGCGCGATGGCCACGCGCATCTACGAGGGGATCGGGGTTGGCCGAGAGTGGACCGTAAGTCTTCCTTTTATAGCTCGTCATCTGGAGATTGATTCACAAGCTGACACTTATAATAGGACCCCGCGGGCCGTCTCCGAACCTTGCCTTACGGCACCATTCTCCCGCCTCCTCCTCCCCTCGACGATGAGGCTCGCGCCCGCGCCCTCACGGCCGGCCAGGTGGTGCCGCCCTACCCCATCCGCCCTCTCTCCCCCTCCCGCCTCCCCGTCTTCGGCCCGCAGACTTACGCCGAGTACATGCAAGAGTTGGAGGAGCAGAACTCCTGGTACAACGTCTGGGGATAGGTGGAGATGACAAGGGCAACGGCAAGAGTAAGAAGGAACCGAGTGGAAGGAGCCTGAAGCCCAAAGGCAGAGGTGGCAGGAGGCCCCTCTGCCTCAACTGGTCAGATAGCAGCAGCCCCGGCTGCTTTATAGCAGCAATTGACCGAAGTTTGGGCCGCGCATTCTCAAGTAGCTCGTTCTTTCCGTGTGATGTGTGAAAAGAACAGTGAGACTTCGATGGCAATTACGCCTGCGTCAGGTAGAGAGTCTCGGACCTAGTCGATGAATCATGTGTGCCCTCCGAATGTCCCTTGTGATGACGCTCCCATTCTTGAGAAGGTGGCACGAGATTATATCAGGAAGGAGCATCCCGAATCTCTGCTACCAGCACACATTCACCCTCCCACGAGGCTTTCGAGGACTTGCAGGTGGCGGACTGATAGTCCTAGGTAGCTCTAGCAGTCGTCCTCGTTCTATACAAGGCCCCGTCTCGAGGATTCAAGTCTAGCCTTTCTCGGGACCGGCCCGCAGGTAAACTAACAAGTGGCCGTAGCAGCCAGGGACACACTAGGTGCCAGCATTGGCGAACATGTGCGCTACCCGACCTTAGACCCCCGGGAAAGAAGGTGGTATCTGGATCCTTGGTCTCTGTCTATCACGGAACGATACTTTGGTATCCCGGCGAGAAGCAAAGCCTGCCAGCGAAGTAGGTAGGTACAAGTACTCTACCCGATTTTGCTGTCGTTTCTCGTAGGGACATGACACTCGAGCGCGGCTGGAAGTGCGTGTCGAGGCGACTGTCAAAACATGCAGGCGTTCCTGGTCAGATTTGAGACGGGCCTCCTTCTGGATCTTGAGCAGCATGGGATCTGTGAAGAGCGATCCCACGCAGGGATTCTCACCCTGCTTTCTTGATAGTCTTGTTGACAAGCCTCTTACGGTCCTTCTTTACTTGTCTTAGTACCCTATTCAAAGGTAGGATCTCCTTGCTTTTTCTTCCTACTACTTCAACCAACTCCACCAGAGCAAGGAAGTTGGCGATCTCAGCGACGATGTCGCGGGCCACGTTCCAGGTGATGACCGGATCTTGCAGACCAAGGAGATAGATGCAAGACGCTTGCGCACGCGTCGCAAGTATGTTCAGCTTGGGAATCAGACGTCATGGAATAAGACCACAGCACCGGAGGGCAGCGCCGCCGGAGGACGGATGCCGCGTTTGCGTGGCCCTCCGGGGGAAGCCTTATTCCATCCACCTCAGATCGCTGGTGCACCGGGGCTCGGCGGTTGACCTCCACCACACTGGCGCATGTTAGGCGGAGAGATATATCGCGGTTGGAGGCTTGACTGCTTTGTGGCAAGCCGCTCCGCATTTTATACCCATCGAGATGTTGCTAGTTACAGCAGCCGTCCCAGGCTGCCATCGAGTTGGATCGGTCTCGGTCGCAGGCACGAAGAGCCTCAACCCCCTCTTCGTATCTGCATGTCGAATCACACGGATCAGGCTGCCCTTCGCCTGGGCGGCCAGGAAGACTCGACATTTGAGCCTCACTCTCTGAGGCCCCAGCTACGTAGCTACCTAGGCAAGTGCAGGCATGACACAGTAAAGAGCCTACTTTCGACGGGCAGGCACGCTACGGGCATCAATATCCCGCAATAACATTGAAAAAAAGAATCACGAAAGAGGCGGGCCGTAAAGGCAACCCCACACACCACACCGAATTGCTGCAGCCGGCTTCTCACATAAGCCGCGCGCGCTGACGATGGCCCTCATCACGGCACCGACCTCCGGGCTCATGGGTTTCAGCAAGCCACAAGGCTTATCGAGCCTGATGGCTGACTGTGTCAGTGCCGCACACCAGCAGCAGCACGCCGCTGGGTTCTCAGTTGGCAATGTCAGACTGGCTGCCCGATGTGTAACTGTCTTGCCGGATGCGCTCGTCACGACTACAGTTCCAGGATTGGTATTCGGGCGCATGCCGGTAGGGCGGTACCGGCATGTGGTGTCTCACACAGAAGACATACCTAGTATTGGCAAACTGTCTACCGATCTGCGGTCATCGCCCTGGGGGACCAAGACTTTCCCGTCCCTTAACGAAGGCGGCTCAGAGACCCTTGGCCGGAGGGAGAGTCAACTCCACAACGGACAGGACAACCTCTTCCTTGCCTCCATCGTCAACGGACTCCGGACAGGGAGAGCGTCGCAAAATAGGACCCTCCACGGCGGGACCCGTCCATCAACCAAGCCGTTTGCCCGGCTAGCTCAATCGGTAGAGCGTGAGACTCTTAATCTCAAGGTTGTGGGTTCGACCCGTAAGCTCTTATCTGATCCCCTTGAGACACGTCCTTGTCAACTAACAACATTCCAGCCACGTCGGGCTCAATTCCCGTCAGCGATTGACTTCACTTTTTTGCCAATTTTTTCGAGTGACTCTATTCGGCAGACCCTGGTTTCGTATTCGGCAGAACGCTAAACTATTCCTAGTAAATAGCGGGCCTTACGGGTTAGTAGGGGTTCGTGTTAGGGTCAGTGGTTAGGATTCGTGGTTAGCATCAGGGTCGGTATGTTTTCCTTAGCGTTCTGCCGAATACGAAACCAGGGTCTGCCGAATAGAGCGCCTCATTTTTTCGGCTTTGCTCATGTGCCTCGCCGGGAATGAAGACCCGGAACTGGTGGGCCGTTGTGCAGGGTAGTAATGTGTTTTTGGGCGACGGAGCCGAGGTACGGAGAGGAAGGTGGAATGGAGGCATGCTCGGGCCGGCTGCTAAAGGCATCAGATACGGATGCTACAATAAATAATCCAACAAGCATTGGAAACCAGGGGTTGATAGATACGTACGACAGGATAACGGGAGAGAAGAAGAATTATCGCATCTCCGCTGCGGTTGTCGGCCGAGAGCTGGTGCTGCTGCACAGGGGTTTTTTGCTGTGAGATCAGATCATGTACTACTCCGTAATAGTGCAGCATATCCCCTGGAGAGAGCGACGCAGATGCCCACTCGGTCTGGTATGAAAAATCCCCAACAAGTTTCTGAAATCGATACGCTAGGGAGGAAAGGTGCAGAAAGGTGCCCTTGCAAGCCAGCCAGGGGTACAGTTGAGTTATTGCTTTTCATTCTGCGCACCACTCAGATCACTAGCGGTGAGACAGCAAGATCCGACCCTGGGCTGGCGGCCTGGCCAGGCCGGGCCCACGAAGGCATGGCGCTTGGCGATGGGAAGGCAACCCGGACATGCCTCGTTGGCGGTTGTAGCCGGTGAGTTTTGTCAGTTGGGCCTTGCTGTCGTCTGTCAAAGAACCTGAGAAGAAGCTCCCAAGGCAACGGCGGACGAATGCCAAAAGACAAATGTGTTGTTTCCAGCGCGGCCCTGAAACTCTTGACATGTGCTGACAAGCTGACAGTTGATGGGTGAACCGGTTCGGATTGTTTGACAGACTCATCAAGCACTTCCCAGCCAGCCCTCAAGGTTGAATAGTGACAGGCCAGTACCTTGCATATCGACAGGGATACCAGCGTTGGTGGCCAGGGATTCACGGCATGCTCTCCCCGTCCCGTCATTGGGACCAGACTCTCGCTACGGCCCCGAGCTGGAAGGCATGTCGTCGTCACGGGCCAAGGCCCCTCTTGTTGCCGGCAGATGCAGCAACAGACGAAGGCTCCCTCCCCCGAAGTCGATGACCTCAAGATAAATGGTTGCGGAAGCAGGCAGAAGGCGGGCTGTGCTGGAAGAATTTAGCAAAATTGGGAGAACCGCAGTCGGGTCAGAATGCAGAGCTGGGCACTGGCGTTGTGTACCGTGCATGCTGCGCGTCCAGGGGGGGTGAGCCCTCCGAGGCCCAGACATGGGGGACAGGAGCCTGGAGGTCCCCAAACTGGGGTACTCCGCTGAGACGCGTGCCCTGGACGTTCAACCCAAGTATCCTCCATGCCATCTCCATTCCCCTTCCTCATTTCCGTCTCTCACTTTTGGCTCATGATGTCTTCGTGCTGCAACCACTTCGGAGCCGCAGGCTTGTGAGTCAATCTAGGCAGGCGCCTCATGACCATGGACGTTGATGAAGCATGCTTCGTGCAATCTCCAATAGCATTCTGCGCGACAGTGAGATACGATTCCAGCTGTGCCGACGACAGCCTCCGGCGAGCCCCGTCCGGTGCCAAGGGGCAGGCAGCACCGCAGCAGAGCCTCCTGGTGTAATATCTGGTCTGGTGCGCGGCTGTCAGTGGCCCGTCATGGATCTCGATGGGGCCTCACTCACGATGGCACGCCCAAGGGTCCAAGGTCCAAGGGTGGCATTGATGACCGCTGCCTTCCGGGGTACGGAACCCAGCTTCAGGCTTTAGGATCTCGTATGGGTCGAAGCAATCCGATGGCCGGTGAGCATCCCAAATTGTCACTCGCGTGCCTGGCGAATGGTGCTCCGGAGGTGCCGCGGAAGCCCGTGGAGGATGATGCGACCAAGCGACGCCGAAGTAGCTTAAAGGTCCGCGAGCCCCGTCCTCTCGATTTGATGCCAAGGTCGCGGTCGCAAACACGGTCCAATTTCAACCAGATTCCCCAAACCGCTTCCCCGCGTACTCCTGTGAGAGAAAGCACGTCCCGTTTTGCGACGTGGTCCTTGGTGTCGGTGTCACAGTCGCTTGGTATCGGCACTGACTTGCGACGGCGTCCCGGGCCCCGGTCATCACAGAGGTACGGACGGCAGCGAGTTTGACAAACAAACGGCCTAACTGGGCGGGGTCGTGTGTCCAGCGTCCCATTCCATTCCACTCGTTTGCGACATTCGACACCTTGATGGATAGATATCTGAGTCAGGGCAGATACCTCAACAGTTGATCCAAATATTTCCCGTCGAGCTTGTCGCACGCAAGCCAACGTCTGTTGTCGCCCTGTCTTTGCGATCAGCGTCCAAACTGTGCCAGGGCAAGCAGACCACGCACGGCAACGACGAACCAATCACCTGGACGAAGGGTGCTCGGAAAAGAACATCGGCAGCGGCAATCTCTGACTTGATTGCTCGCGGAGATCCAGTCGGAATACACAGCCAGTTGAGTGGTGGAGGACACAGGCACAGAACGTGACGCGGTACACGCACGGCACATAGCTGGACGACCGGGGCGTGAAGGCGGGTCAGGGTCAGGTAACACGACCTTCTTCCCTCGGGGTCTTCTTCTCTTGTTCTCTCGCCACTTCTCCTCTTGCAATCTCTTCCCAGGCCTACACGAAGAAGCAATATCAGCGGAGTCACTCGTTTGGTTCTTCTTGGCGACACAAGGCCAACAGCATACGCACCCCTCTACGTGGCGGCTCGACATCGTCTCTCAGCCTGCGCGTGTCATCGGACCAGGGGGCGCTTCGACTTGCTCGTTGGACGCGGCATCTTTGAGCTGTCTGAGTCCAGAGGTGCCATTTCGACGAGAGGCAAGACGACACGAGGGAGTGGTGAGCAAGAGTGCTTGCTTGCAGAATCGGAAGACACGCCCTTGCCATCCCATCTCATCTCGTCTCAGCGGCGGCGGCGGCGTATCCCACTCTATCAATCACGGCCGTGAGCCGTCCCGCGTTACACAGCGACGATTCCGATTCGGCCAGGACCGCGGCTGCATCGACTAGCAGCCAGCAGCCAGGAGCTAGCAAGACTCGGGAGCATCAGCAACTGCAGCAACGAACAACATACCGGACGCGGAAGTACCAACATCACCTCGAGTGTACGGATAGAATCACGACACGTAGGACGATCCCACAGGTAAAAGAGTCGACCTGAGACAGGACGGTTGAGGGATTGAACTCGCAGGAGTGTAAACCTTTTCGGGTTGCATTTTTCACGCTGAGCTCAAGACTCCAGGCTCAATCAAGGTGCATTGCATTTCTTGGGCTGCAGAAAGCTTTGGGAGTACAGGGAGAAGGAAAGATATTCCCATTCTGGTTCCTCCTGCCTTCGCCTTACCCGCCCCTTCCCCCCCTACCTTCCCTCGAGGTAAGGTACCGTACGGATACCTGGTATCGTAGGTACCTGCCTACCTACCTACGTCCCGACCTCAATTTTTTTTTGGTTCCTGCCTGCGTCGTTCCTTCGGGTCCAATTCTTGGCACCTGCAGCAGCTCCGGCAACAACCACCATCACCGTCCCTTCCTTCCCGGTCCGTACCTGACGGGAACATCGCGCCTCAGGTACCGGTAGGCACTGGGTTGGCTCCTCCTGCCGCATTATACACCCTCCTCACCTCCACGCCTTATCCACGGCCAAAAAGGGCAACAACCCAATTAGCAACGCGGATTGAACTGCACAGCTCCTACCTCCCTCCTGCAAGAGCTCCTCCCCTGCAGCTGCCGCTTCTGAGACGTCCCCGGAGCAGCAACTGGCATTGGTTCACGTTCCCTCCGCTCGGGCTTCGCCTCTGCATTGGTTCAATCAAGATAGACAGGGCAAAGGCAGGCACTCAACAGAACCTCCTTCCTCCTATTTCTTTGCATTCGGTACGGGTACCTTCCATTTTAACCCTAATCTTTGCTGGTGGTTTTGGGCGATCGACTGACGGCCCTTTCTCCGTCTCTTAGGTTCCTTACGTCTGTACCGTTTTACTGGTAGGGTGCAGGGCCTAGCCAGAGGTAGATACCTTTTTCAAGGTGCTCATACTTAACCTGAAGCACATCATCGGCAGCCGTAGTGGCATACCTTGTAGGTGTTACTCCCTTTCGTGACTTGCCTCTCTGGCTACCTATACCTTACCTGGTACACTCCTGGCTTACAGGTACAAAGGGGTCGGTATACCTAGACCTTGCCTGCATCGTCTAAACTTTCTTTACTCTCTTCCGTCTTTGCTGCTGGAAGAAGGAGACCGAAGCTCGTTGCTGCCCGCTCAGGCCAGTCCGTTCGACACGACTCCACCACGCCGTTTGGATCTGCTCCTGCCTGCTTTCGCCTGCAATAGAGCTCCAGGGGAAGGAAACGAAACATCGTCCGAGACTTTTTGCAGGCAGCTTCCCGCCTTCTACGTCTCACGCCCGTCTTCCTAGCTTCCGTGGGGGACGCGACTCTTTCTTCCTCTCTCATTGCAGAGGTAGACGTTTGCCGGGGAGTTCCATCCACACCCCTTCCACTCCTTCACCGTCCCACCTGTTCCAATCTCCCCAGCTCCACGTCCTCTCGGCCATCAGTCGGCATATTTGCCCTCTCTTCTTGGCCTCCACTGCGAATATCTAGCTGTACGCAAATCGTCTTGTCGCTCATCTCGTCAGTAAACTCGAAAGGCTTCGCCCGCTGTTATTCAACAACCGCCGCAATGGCGCCCCTCGAAGAGTTCCTCGAGAGCCTTCACTACGTCTACCCGGCTTTGACCTTCACCTACTTCGTCGTCACTTCTGCCATCGCCGTCTGTACCCTTCAAACACTCAAGGCGTCCACGAGCCCCGGAAAAGAAAACATACCCCGTTCTTGGATCGTCAACCTCTTCGTCTCCTTCGTCCTAACTTACGTGGCCCAGCTCTCCATTATCGCCATCCAGTCCATCATCAAACAGGAATGGATTGGCCAGGAGCACGAGGTTATCGGATTACTGTCATGCGTTCTTGTCTTCAGCACCCAGCTGGCCTTTCTCTCAGATACTGAACATCCTGTATGGACTCCCTACTGGGGCTCCTGGGTCATCTCCCTCGCGCTTGAACCTGTCATTGCCGTTCCCGACCTGATTCTGAGGCGCTCGATTACGTTCGAATCCTGCCGCATTGGCCACCTTGTCTTTGCCGGCCTGAGATACTACCTGCTGCTCACCATCGTTTCCATCTATGTCGTTCAGCGCATCCGGGCCAGCCAGGAGGAGGCCTCGGACGAAGAACGCCAGTCTCTTCTGGCTCAGGATGACCCGAAATCGAGGCTCAACAGCTCTGGAAGCGGCAGCCAAAGTTCGAGCTCGGGTTATGGGTCGACTAGTCAGCCCGAGTCGTACTGGGAAGAGCGCCAGCGAAAGGCTCAAGAAGAGATGGAGAAGCGCCTCCAGGAAGAGGGCAATTGGCTCACGTATATCAAGGGCTTTACGGTGAGTGTCCCTCATCAGACGTTGCTTTTTCCTCGTGCTCCTACGAGAAACACATGGGCTGACTTGTGGCTCAGATCCTCTTCCCTTACTTCTGGCCCGTCGGACAGAGGACCCTCCAGATCCGACTCGTTCTCGTCGGTCTCTGCCTGCTTGCCGGCAATGCCCTGAACCTGCTCATTCCACGCCAATTCGGTATCATCGTCGATGAGCTCAAAGACAAGGATTTCAGCGGCGCCTGGATGGGTGTCGTCATCTATGGTCTGCTGAGAATCGCCGCATCTGATGCTGGTATCGAGTTCTTGCGGGAATGGCTCTACCGGAGGTTTCTGCTGATGGCGCTCTGAGCACGGCTGCCTACCGCCACATCCTCAATTTGTCGGCCGACTTCACGACTCCAAGAGCACTTCCGACATCAGCTTGGCCATTGTACGGGGGATCGAGCATCTCCGACCTTCTCGAGTCCATCTGCTTCCAAGCCCTACCGATGCTCATTGACTTGGTCGTTGCCGTCGTCTATCTTTCCGTCATTCTAGGGCCGTACGAGGGCTTCATCACCATCACAACGAGCACTCTCTTCCTTTTCATCGCAACAAAGATGATCGCCGTCATGAAGGAGCGTCGACGAGCCCACGTGAATGCCCAGTACGCCGAGCACTACGTGCGCCAGACCGGAATTTCAGGATGGCACACCGTTGCGTCCTTCAACCAGACGACTTACGAAGATGTACGCTACTCGAACGCCATTCACACTCGCATTAACTGGACGAAGCGTGTCCGTCTTGGCTGGTTCACCGCGCAAGCCTTCCAGTCTCTGGTCTTGTTGTGTGGCCTTCTTGCTGGGGCTGTTCTCGCCGTCTACCGAATCAAGAACAGCAGGGCCACACCTGGTGACCTCACGATGCTCTTGATGTACTGGGCTCAGCTGACCGCACCGCTTCGGTTCATGGCAAGCCTTGGAAAGAAGATTGGCAGCGATCTGATTGATGCCGAGAGATTGCTGGACATCATGAAGAAGGAACCTACTATCGTCAACAAGAAGGGAGCTCGCGCCTTGAAGCTTGTCGGGGGCAACGTGGACTTCAACAAAGTCAGCTTCAGTTATGACAAGAAGAAGAAGATCATCAACAGTATCAGCCTCTCGGTGCCGGGCGGGCAGACTGTCGCTTTTGTCGGTGCTACTGGCGCCGGCAAGTCCACCATGTTGAAGCTTCTCAATCGTTTCTACGATGCCACCGAAGGGACCATCCTCATTGATGGGCAGGATGTTCGTGATGTTGACCTTCACAGTCTGAGAGACCGGATCGGCCTGGTTCCCCAGAACCCGATTCTCTTCGACGACACTATCATGAGCAACATTCGCTACGCAAGGATCACTGCCTCGGACGATGAAGTCTTCGAAGCATGCAGGGCGGCCTGCATCCACGATAAGATCATGACTTTCACCGACGGCTACAGCACCCGAGTCGGCGAACGCGGAATGTGAGTGCACTCGGCTTTCCAGCTAGCATCCGTACTTACTGACTCCTCCTAGCAAACTCTCCGGCGGCGAGCTTCAACGTGTGGCGATTGCTCGTGCCATCCTGAAACAGCCAGAGATTGTCCTCCTTGATGAGGCTACCAGTTCGGTTGACACGGATACGGAGCAGAAGATCCAACAGTCCTTCATGCAGCTCTGCAAGGGACGAACGACCTTTATTGTTGCGTAAGTTTGTCTTGCTCGGAACTCTGGTGCTTCGTGTACTGATTTGGTGTAGTCACCGACTGTCTACCATCATGAATGCCGATCGGATTGTTGTTATCGAGGACGGCGAGGTCGTTGAGCAGGGTAATCACGCCGACCTGGTGACCGCCAAGGGTAGATATGCCGATTTGTGGTCGAAGCAGACTTTCCTCAAGCCCAAGGACGACGAAGCTACCACCGGCGGTACGCAGCAAGATACCGCCAAGAGCGATGTTCCCAAAGAGAACGGCGCCGCAACCGAGGGTGCGACCACATCTCAGGCGGGCCAGAACACCGAGGCGGCATCGAACAAGGCAGGAAAGGGTGCTCAGGCTGAAACTCCTGGTCACAAGAGAGAGGTAGAGTCGGCCGAAGATTCATCTTTGGCAGATTCTAACCACTGATTGTGCAGGGATCCAAGCTGAACCCAGTTGCGCCCGAATTCACGCCGAAGACTGCGAACCACGCAGCAGCAACTCCCATTCGCATCACTCCCCGACCGGTCTTGAACTGGGCCAGCCCTGCTTCCTCTTCTGATGACTTGCGTCCGAACAGCCAGCCGCAGCTTGATGCGGCTGACGATTCGGACGGCGAGAGCGCCGACACTGTCATCAAGGTCGAACTACCCAAGTTCAGGTACCCTCTCAAACTTGCTCGTCGATTCGATTCGAAGAGTGAGTCCACTGAAAATCAGACGGAAGATCGTCAAACCTCTGGGGACAATGGCAGTGGATGTGAGGAGTCTAATCCTGTGAGTCAGCAAGATGCAACACACGAGGGAGAGGCTGATCCCTTCAAGGAGATCCGACGGGCATCTGCCCCTGCATCTCATTTGAAGGCCATTCCTCCGATTCAAAAGCCTTCAGGTTCTCCCGTTACGATTGTTGAAGTTGCTTCGCCGAGCAAGACGGTACCCGAAGCTCCTGTTTCCAACGCCCCTGTCGTTCCTCGTTCGACGGTCTCACTGTCTCCTCTCAAGGAAAATCGACCGCGAGCGCCCACGCCTTCGTCCGTCCCTGCAAAGCAACAGCCGACCCAATCTCGTAACAACCGAGGACGGTCATACCGTGGAAGAGGCCGCCCACGTGGCCGCCAAAACCAGGCTCCGCGAGCTTCCAGCACCCAGCCTCAGCCCCAGCCCAATACCCCCCATGTCTGATGAAAATTCTCCTTTGTTCAATCGCACCAATTCATTGCTTCGTTTTTTGGGCCTTAAGCCCTTGTACTATCAACCTGTCAGCTGGCTCCCAGCTTGGTGAGAGCTCTGTGAGTAATGTGGTATCATTTAGACACAAAGCCAGCGCAAGCGGGCACATGAAAAGACTTTGGCAGGGTGTGTGGGTTTCGTGTCGTTGTAACGAATTAACGGCTAAACATGTCATCAAAAGCAGGCAAAAGATTGGCGATGGAAGTTTCCTTGTACTCAACCTGGGCGGCAAAAGAAAAAGAAAGTTACTCAGTTTAGACTAGATTTGGTGTGCTCGTAGTGGTTATTGGAGCACTGGTCAGAAAACCCTCAAGAATAAGAGTTGTATCTTCTTTTCACTGGGTATAATTCTTTGTGAAACCTTTGTTTGACAGTGCTTTTATTTCAAGCGCGTTGCAAGTGACGAGGCCGTGAAAGGTCTTCTATTCATGCATCGGTATCTCATGTATTCGACGTCATAATGCTCTAATGAGCCACAAGGCTGGCTCGTTGTTGCGCCTCTCCATCAACGGTCGTTCCTTCCAGGAAAGGCGTGACATCCCCTCAGGCTGGGGTCGACTTAAGAGGAGCCTCCACGGCCGGCACCGGCACCGCCTCCCGGCGCGCCAGGAGCACCACCACCTCCCATCATGTTGCGTGCCCTAGTCTCATTAGTTCTGCCGTCCGCAAGCATCAGAAGTGAGGGAAAGGGGTTCGGCAACTCACATGTCGGCAATGTTGGGGTCGGACATCAGGGTGTTGAGGTCGGGCATGCCGCCGCCGCTGCCGAAGCGGTCGGCCATCTCGCGCAGGCGGGGGTTGCTCATGAGGTTGCCCATCAGCTCGGGGTTGCTCATCAGGTTCTGGGCCATGCTGGCGAACATGGGGTTGTTCATGATCTGGCTGAAGTCGGGCATGCCGCCGGCACCGCCGCCGGCACCACCGGCGCCGCCTCCGAGCATGCTGGCGAGGCTGCTCAGGTCGGGCATGCCACCCGCTCCGGCACCGGCACCGGCACCGGCGCCGGGGGAGGCGCGGGGGAGGTCGACCTCGTCGCGCTGCATCTCCTCGACGCGGCGCTTGGCCGTCTCGAAGCCCTTCTTCATGGCCTCGGAGCCGCCGTTCCCCTCGTGCTCGATGCCCTTGCCGTAGGCCTCCATGGCGCCCTTGGCGTCGCCGAGGGCGAAGCGGGCGAGGCCGAGGCGGGACCAGGCCTTGGTGTAGGCCGGGTCGACGGCGACGGCGGCCTCGGCGTCGGCGCGGGCGGACTCGTGGTCGCGGCGGCGGAGTGGCGGCGGCGCGGTTGGAGAGGAAGACGGCGTTGCCGGGGTTCAGGCCAGGCCTGGGTGGAGGGCGATGGCGGAGGGGTAGTCCTTGGAGGCCATGGCGGCGCCGGGCCGCGGGACTTGAGGGCCTCGGCCTCCTTCTTTCTCCTCGTCGGTGGGGAGCTTTCCGCTGGCGGCGGAGGTGGCAGCAGCGGGTGTTGCGCTGCTAGCGGAGGCAGAAGGCGCTGGCGGCGGCGCGGCGTTCTGCTCCTTGGCCTCTTGATGGACTCGTAGACGGCGTAGATCTGGAAGAGGTTCTGGTGCCGACGGCGGCGTCGGAGAGCTGCTTGTCCGAGGGGTCGACCTTGAACGAGTCGGCGACACTGGATGGCGACGTCGATGGAGTCCTTGTCGTCATGGGGAGGGTGCCGTCGGAGACGGAGGAGGAGAGGAACTCGCAGATGGCACTTGCCAGGCGCTGTTTCGTGGTTGACGCCTGCGTGTGGAGGGGCAGAAGGGTTAGCACGTTGGATTTCTTTTCGTTGGATTTCTTTTCGCCTTGCGACACGCCTGCGCATGCTGGGGAATGAAACTCACCATGGTGATAGAAGTTATACCGAAAAAGAAGAAAACGACGGTATGGTAGGAAGGGTGGGGGGGTATCACAAAAAGGAGGTGTTGTAGAGTCGGAGGAGCGGGTAGAGCGACTAGGCGGAGTAGTCGATGTTTGTAGGGTGGGTGTGTTTTTTTAGCCTTGCCCCTCGGTGACGATCCAGTTTGCGGCTGCCCAGCGTCTCTCTGCTAGGTGGCTTTACGCGCGCTGTTTGGCTGGAAGGTTCCAGCGGCCGGTGGATGTGGGGGTCGGGGTCGCGGGCGGTTGGGTTACCCCGCCGCCAGGAGCGTTTATGCGCTTATGCCAGCCAACCCCAGGGACCACACTACGTACTCGCATGCCTTGCGCGGATAGCGTTATGACGACTTTTGATGGATACGAACGATGTGCAGGTTTGAGGAGGTGTTGAAATTTACAATGACATACCGCTTGATAGGAGACCGATTAATAGCTGCTTTGAGTTGCATCTGTGGGAATCCGCATGCATAACGATCAGGTCGTCTTACAGACAGAAAAATAAGGTATCCATCCGCTCCTAGTCCATGTCCGTTTCCACCAACGCCGGCAATATGCTATGAATGTACTTAGGTAGTAGTGATTATGACATGACGATGTGTTCCGCCTCACGAAGAGGCGTTGCCCCGCCGCCGGTCAATGTTCCTGATCCTGCGCAGCGGCTTGTTCTCCGCCATGCGGTACTTGGTGTACAGCTTGAAGGCATCGCGGAGGACGATGTAGATGCAGCCGCCGACGAGGTTGCGGCCCCACTGGTCTTGCAACAGGCCCGTCTTGTACCTAAATCGGCCGAAGCCGCCGGGGGCGGTGGTGAGGTGCTTCGGCAGCGCGAGACGGATCAGCTCACCCATGCCGGCGGAGATCATAGGCAGCAGCAGCGTGCTTGCCAGTGCGTTGGTCATATCTCGCAGGCTGGCCTGGAGTCCGCGCTGGCGGGGCGCCGGCGCCGGCGCGGCCTGGGCCGGTTGTTGCACTGCCGGCTGCTGGTTGTTACCCTGCACCCGTTGTTGTCCAGCCTCTCCCTCCGCCGCCGGTACTTCGTCGTCTTCTTCTTCTTCTTCGAGCTCCTCCACGAGGACCTGGAGACGCGCGATGGCGTTCTCTTCTTCAATCTCACCCTCCACGACTTCCACATCGACGTCGAGCTCGACATCGGGGATTTCGAACGTATCAAAAACGGCGTCGATCAGGCCGCCGACGAACCCCCCGTTCCTGTTCGCATCGTTGGCGTCGCCCTGCGGTCTTGCACGGCGCGCCTGGTCGGGATTACGTCGGTTCGCAGCGGGTGGTGCCGGCTCGGGAAGGCCCAGGATCTTGCGGTCCCACATGTCCATGTAGGGGCAGGCGAACTCGTGGTACAGGTTGTTGTAGGCGGCCCTGATGTAGGGGAAGGCAGCGGCCGCGAGCTGGGGGGAAGGCGGCCAGGAGAAGAAGTTGTCGTCGCGGGCCATGTGAAAGACGCCATACTGTAGAGGGGGTTGTCAGAAGATGTTCATTATCGAGCAGTGAAAGGGAGCCTCACCAGAGCCGCGGCAGGCATAAAAAAGACGTTGCCCAGAACCGGGAACGACTGGCCGATGACGAGCGCAGGCGCGATAGTCGGCAAGGCTGCGACGTGGATCCAGTTCACATTTGGTACCCCTCTAGGGTTCCTGTCGTTGAAAAAGAAGCGGTAGGTCGCCTCGGGCCCGGCGAACACGCGCACGGCGATGTTGCCGTACATGGCCAGGCCGACCCATGTGCCAGCGCCGAGGCCGCCGAGGATGAGGCCCGGCGATATCTTGCTGAACGTCTTGTAGATGGTGTTGCTCAAGGCGAGGGCCGGGTCATAAGGCTCGTCCACATTGATGGTGGCCTTACAGACGGGACAGCGGATCTCCTTGCCCTCGCGCTCCAGCCCCGTCACCCACTCGATCATGCAGTCCTGGTGGCCCTCGAGAGTGCAAGGACACGGGTTCACCCACGCCGAGTCGGAGGATCCAGTCTCGTTCTCGTCCATGAGACAGATGAAGCACCGGCGCAGGTTGTCCTGGCCGGGGCCTGCCGTGTCGGCCATGGTTCGATGGCGTGGTTATCGCGTTCCTCGGTTCGTCGGGGATCGGGGTTTGGGGCGTCGGGTTCGGAGTCTCGAGCGCAAGCTGGGGATGAAGGCTAGATCGCAAAGTTCGTGGGCAAAGGATGGTGGCTTTCCTAGCGGATGCTCCGATTTCTATTACAGGCAAAGGGTTTCAAGCGGTAAAGACGTCTCTGCTTAATGGTCGTAACGAGCGGCTGCTATCAGTTGTTTGCGTTCGTGGAGGGTGGAAGTTGACAGCCTGACTGCTTAGACCGAGCTCCCGCGAATGTGACATCAACCTTCCGCTCGGCAGGATTGGAAGTGACCACCCAACGGCAAGAAGTGGGGTTCTTGTGGCTGGAGCTGGAATTTTGTGGTCTGTGCATGTGGCTTAAAGCTTCCCTAGGTTCGCGGGGGCCACCTAACCTGGGCTCCATGTATCTTGGTACCTGCCGGCAAGTTCTACCATCGCGATGATTACGGTTCTTTTGTGTAGAAATCCTCCTATAAAGGAAAAGGCGCGATAAACAGCTCCTTGCAAGCATTGTTTACTCTTTCTGGAGTAAAAGTAAACGTTCTTTGAAGTCATATTTAGTCCTCATGGATCTTGTCCCAGCTCTCTGTGCCTTTGGCCAGACAGTCGTATCAAAAGCTGGGAAGGCTGGGTTTAGATGTCAACATCCTCAAAAGGAAAAAAGAGAGAAAAGTCTCGGGGACTAGAGATGATCTTCTAATATGTTTCGTTGTTTCTCTTTTGCAAAGGGCGTTCATCATTTTAGCCAAAGGTCTCGGTCGGTTTACGGTCTTGGCATCTCGGAAGGATTTCGGTGGATTGGTTCCTTTCAGCCATCTTGCCTGTCCGGTGATTTGGATTGCTCGCAGTGACAAACAACTCTGCTGGCAGAAGCTGGGTGTTTCTATCTATGGCGCAGGGTAATCAATACTACTCCAGTACACCGTACTACAATAGTCCATGCTCTCGGATTCAAGCCCTACCCCTCATGATTTCTCCAGAATCTTGTTTTCGCCCATCGCCGAGTGTTGATGTTCATCATGGCCAAGGGCACCAGTCCCCCAGTGTTGGATCAAACCCTCCCCAGTTTTTCCAACTTTTAATCACCTTCAGATTAATGCCGAACCCCTGCATTTCCGCCAACTTCGCAGACGGCCGACATGAGGATCAACAAGAGTACCCGCGGGGACCGAAATAAGTGTAATGTTTCTTGATCAGCTCGAAGAAAACAAGACAACAGCAAACGGCTCATTGGATTGGAAAACCCCCCTGCCCCCGAGGCAGGCCCTCGACGAGGTCGTCGACTAGCCTGGCGGCCTCGGCGGTCTGGGCGCAGATCTGCCGATGGAAGGGAAGGGAAGGGAAGGGGGGGCGGCGGTCCCCTTCCTCTTGGCCAAGGTCCCGGCCGGCGGGATGTCATCGGTCCCGCGCGCACCGGTGCGGGATGGACGCTTGGTATGCGATGCGACTGTGCATGATTGCAGGCTGTCACTGGCGATGGCGTGTGTGATTCTGGGCCCCTGATCAGGATTCTCCTCGCGTCCCTTGCATCTTGTGATGCAACCAAAGACCTGGACTTGAGATGGCCAATGATGTAAATCGGGTCCCCTGATGAGCTTAAACAGCGTTTCGTCTGAACCGCACAGCCCTCGCATCGCATCTCTGGGGCAGGAGACGTCGAGCTGGCGAGGAGGCCGCCATCGACGACTCTGCACCGGGATCAAATGTCGAGGTTTGTCAAGCATCAAAAACCTCTGGAAGCTTCAACCACACGGATGGACCAAATGTATGGAGGTACCGCGGGGAGGGTCCAAGCCACTCGCTGTCCAGCCACTGAAGTTTGAGACTCTGCGCTGCAGTTGGTCAGTCCGTCTCACCATTTTAGCCCCATCGAGGACCGGGCGCTCCCATTGGTCTTCAGATTCTGTCCGCTGGCAGTCCAATGACAAGCTCCGCACAGGCTTTTTATAGCCGCTGGCTGGGATGCTGCCGCGACCACGAAGAAGCACAGTCTAGTGTACGAACGACAGCGCATACGACCTATTACCTACCTAGTGCCTACCTAGGTACTGACCTGCTGGCGGTCAGTGGTCACTGGTCAGCGTCAGCGTGGACGGCCTCCCGGCACTTCGGATGGTGGGCGCTGCCGCCCGTTGCAGGTACAGCCCCCAGCGTGCGCGTCCCCTGCAATAATTCCCACCTCATGGATCCCCCTAATGGGCCTTCACGGGAAGGGGGCAGAGCCGCCCCACCGCCCCTCCCACCGGGGGGCCGAATGGCAGTTCGCTCCCGTGGGCGCGCCGTGTCGTCCTCAAACGTACGTCAGCCTCCTTGAAGATGGGTCGGTTGGGGCAGGAAGGACTCGACTGGTGCTCCTTCCTGTCCCTGGTCTTGCCTCAAACGCCGGGTATCCATGCTGTCCAGACACACAGTCTCTCTGGCCCTTCTTTAATGGGGATGACGACCCGCCCCGATAATAATAAGGGGGCGGGTATTGTTTGGATTCACCATCTTCAAGTCTCCTTCTTCCTCTTCTTCTTCCTAAATCCGAACATACAGTCTCTCGTTCATTTCTGTTCTGTTCATTTTCTACTTCTCTTGAAACATCCCTCTACTTCGTCCACACACTATTCTATCCTTCGTTTCAAGAAACATTTCTTGAGTCTCGCCGTGCGAATATAAACATCACAAAAATGGCCCTGTCTTTCGTTCGTCAGGCGTCACTCGTTGCGCTTCTCGCAACTTCGACTTTGGCTCAGACTTTCACCGACTGCGACCCTACCAAGAGTGAGTTTTCATCGTGGCCCTGAGGGGATGGATCCTCCCATCTCGAGATACTTCCCGAGAAGGATCCTCCACTCAACCAAACAAGACCATTGACTGACATTTCATCACAGAGACATGTCCCTCCAACGCCGGCCTCACCTCGGGCTCGTACGAGGTCGACTTCACCAAGGGCGCCGACGCTAAGGCCTGGACCGTCGCGGCCGGCAACATCGAGTACACCTCCGCCGGCGCCGAGTTCACCCTCAAGAAGAAGGGCGACGCCCCGACCATCGAGACGTCCTGGTACTTCTTCTTCGGCCGCGCCGAGGTCCACATGAAGGCCGCCCCCGGCACCGGCATCGTCAGCTCCGTCGTCCTCGAGTCCGACGACCTCGACGAGGTCGACTGGGAGTGGCTCGGCGGCAAGAACGCCGAGGTCCAGACCAACTACTTCGGCAAGGGCAACACCACCAGCTACGACCGCGGCGCCTTCCACACCGTGGCCGACTCCCAGGGCACCTCGCACAACTACACCATCGACTGGTCCAAGGAGGCCGTCGCCTGGTACATCGACGGCGCCCTCGTGCGCACCCTGAACTACGGCGACGCCCTCGGCGGCCAGAACTTCCCCCAGACCCCCATGCGCCTGCGCCTCGGCATCTGGGCCGGCGGCGACCCGGACAACAACGAGGGCACCATCACCTGGGCCGGCGGCGAGACGGACTACTCCAAGGCCCCCTACACCATGACCGTCGAGAAGGTCTCCATCACGAACGCGAACCCGGCCAAGTCGTACACCTACGGCGACAAGACGGGCAGCTGGGAGAGCATCAAGATCGAGGCCGCTTCTGGCACCGACGGCGCCACCAACTCGGGCCAGAACGACACCTCCTCGGGCAACAGCACCTCTTCCGCTTCCGCCTCTGCCTCTGCCTCTGGAACCGCTGCCTCGTCGGTTACGGCCTCCTCCGGCTTCCCCGCCCCCTCGTCCGGCGGTCTGAGGAACAGCACCGCTACGGGAACGACCATCCGCCCCACCGTCGCCCCGACCGCCACCCAGTCCGGCGCCGCCAGCGCGTCCTCCTCCTCGGCCGCCGACGCCGCTATTGCCCGCCTCCACGGCAGCTCTGCCGTCGGCAGCGCCGTCTTTGGCGGTCTCCTCGTTGCCCTGGCTGGTCTGTTTTAAGCAACAAGAGGAAGGATGTATAGGAAAATTCAAAAAAGAAATACCAAGGGTGTGTATTAGATTCTTATATGGTGTGGGTAGCTGTGCCCCTGCTGTTTTTGTATAATTAAGGGACCGGAGCAGTCCTGCCTTCTGTCGGCCAAGGGATGTACATGGTTGCTCTCGTGATGGTCGGAGTCACGCGCGAAGCTTATTATGAGGGACTGAAATGGGGTGAGCTGGATGGTTTCTGCTGGGACATGTAACCGTCCATCTCACCAGACGAACGGCTTGATACCCTCGTAAGGAACACCTTAGATTTATATTCCACAGAGATGTTTTTCGTTTTACAATCAGTGTGTCTCAAGTTATCTGTGCATCGCACGATCCGTGCCTAGCGAGTGGGAATGACCTTTTGCGAGTTTGCCAGTTATTACTTGGTATTCCCGATGCAAACCCTTCGCGATCCATCACATTAGAGGCACATCTTTTACAACCTCTGGATCATGAAAGACGCGAGAGTGCTTGAGTATGTGATTTCTACGTAGCCCAAGTCAGCAACGCCTGTACGATATGATTCGTTACCGTTTCTTGGCGGCCATTTCTTCAATGGCTTCCATGCATCCCGTCTCTTCAACTCTTACTGGGAATGGCAGTACAAGTTCTCGGAGTGCCGTGTCATCCACCGTTTGACTCCCAACCTCACCGACTTTCTCAGTCACCTGATTCACCTGTGAAAAGCCACCCTCGTTCGCCGCCTCGCCGCCTCATTAGATCGAGAACCACCAGCACGCCACTTTAATTTCCCAGCGCTATAATTAGGCTATGATCTTCCGCCTAGCAATACCAGTAATTAATAACCAGGGGAGACCTCGCCACTAACTCAGCGCCACCCCTAGAGTAGTGTTATACTACTACTATTAAACTCTTAGCTGCCTTAACCACCTTCTTATACTATTACTCTACTATAAATAAAGATCTAAATAGCTTTAAGTAGTTAATAGAGTTTAATTAAAAAAAGACTATTAAGTATAAATAAATTAAATACCTTTATTACTTAAAAAGCTTAATTTTTTACTTTCTTTATTTATAATACTATAATAAACTTATTTATTATTATTAGTAGTAATAGCTTTTTAATTAAAAGTAATACTAGGGACTTTAGTAGTAATTATAAGGGTTTATAAGTAACTATATTATTAAACTACTTATTACCTTAAGTTAGGCTATTTATTTTAAATAACTTTTTTAATAATATTAATAATACTAACTTTAACTATAGCTAACTAAATCCTACTCTAACTCTTAGTTCTTTATAATCTTAAACTTAGCTTTATTTATTAAACCTATTACGGGTCTACTAAACCTACTAATTAATTTATAACTTTATTACTTTTTACTAAAAATAAGTTAATAAGGGTATTTTAGTTAATATAAAGGGCTTAATTTTTAAAAAAAACTATAGGTAATATTTTATTATTAATAATAGAAAAGTATTTAGGTTTACTTTTTTTTAATTAAAGCCTTAATTAATAAGTATTAGTTACTTATTAAAAATTATTATAAAGTCTAGACTCTTTTTTACTCTAGTATATAGTATAATAATAAAACTAAAATAATATTAGTAATAAATAAGTAGTAGGAGGTATTTATAAAAAGATATTTATACCTATAAGGTATTAAAAGAAAGGAATTCCCCTTTATAAATAATATAACTATACTATAGTTTAATAAAGTTATAAATAGCTAGTATATTATAGAGGTAAGTAAGGTAAATAATTAAATAAAGATATTTAACTTTAATAATAATAATTTAGTAGAGATACTTACTTATAGCTAGGTAAAAAAGTAGAAGGTACGTAACGTTAATACAAATTTAAATGCTACTATAACTAGGACTAATATATTGTCTTTATTAACTATATTTCTATTATAGCCCTAAAGGGTATATATAGTATTAAGAGTATAAAAAGTAAAAACTAAATTATTTAATTAACTAAGTTAAACTATTAAGAAGGGTATTATAAACTTAAGAAACGCCTTTTTAGCCCCTATATCTTTATTAGTTTTTAAGTTACTTAAATTTAATAAAGTAGTAATAGTATTTAATAAATTTTAAGGGTTATTTATAAGGGAGCTTAGTAGTAGAGTTATTATAAAAATACTACGATTTTTTACTATAAATTTATTAAATACTATTATATAGTTATATATTACTAATAAAAATAATAAAAAAGAGGTTTTATAGGAAATAAAAATAATAAATTAATAGTAAAAAAGTAGTATTTTTTTAACTATATAAAAAAGTAGTTTTTTTTACTATATTAATAAATATAGTTTTTTTACTTCTACTTAATATAATTAAAAATCTACTTCTCTTTACTAAAATATTCCTTATAAGCCTACTATATAGTATTAATAATATTTATATAAACGTTCTTTCCCTCTTTTAACTCTATTATTTTATTTATAACTTCTACTATATTACTTAACTTTATAATTTCTTTAAAAACTATTACTAAAACGTTTTTTTTACTTTAAATAGTATAAAGTTATATAGTACTATTACTATATTAACTATATATACCTAGTTATAAAAAAATACTTATAAAGAGTACTATTTAAGAATCTCTATCTCTTTTTTAACCTTCTAAAAGTATACTTAATAATAGTATACAGCCTTGTATAATACTAATTAAAGAGCTTATTTTTTATTATTAAAGGACCTACTTTAGTAGTTTCTAGTAGTTAGTACTAGACGTTAAAGTATAGGGTAATTATCCCCCTTTTATAGTTAAACCTAGTATTAATAAAATAGAATCTTCCCTTTAGTATTCTAAATAATTAACCAAGTACTTAATTTAATAAATTTAAGTTATTAAAAAACCCCTTACTACTTACTATTATATAAGTAAATATACTATTAAATTAAACTATAGTAAAAATATTCTATAAAATAATATTTTTTAAAAATAAAATTACTTCTACTTTTAAAAAAGTATATATAATATAATATAAGTACTATTAATTACTCTAATATAACTAGTAAAGTAAGTATTTTTATTTACTAACTTAATTTAAAATAAAATAAAAACCTAGTATAATTAAGTAATAACTTCTTAATATAAAATAATTACTATAGTAAGTAAAGTAGTAACTATTTTAAATATAAAACTCTAACTAACTTAAAATAAATAAGTAGTATTTCTTTAAGTTACTTTATAACTAAGTATATATAAAAAGATTATAGTTTTTTACTTAATAGTTTAGTACTAAGTATTAAGTACGTATTAGCCGGCTTTAATTTATATAATAAAAGTATAAAATTTACTCTTTATTAGTTAAAAAAGGTCTTTAAACTATATTTTAAAGCTATTAAAGTAATATAGGGTAATAGTAAAGCCCTATAAAGGACTATTTAAATAAATTAAGTACTAAGGGTAATAGTTAAAAAAGGTATTAATAAAGCTTATAGTAGTAGCTACTATAGTAATAATAATAATACTAATAGTAATAGTAATAACTACTTTTTAAGTATATTTATAATTCTTTTTTATAGTATTATAGTACTAACTCTATAGCTATAGGGGTATATAAAGATAAGGGTTTATAAGTCTAGTAATAAATTATACTTTTAAAAAATACTAGGATATTAATAAAATCCTAGTAATTATAGTACTACCTTTCTTTTTATATTGTGTCTTAACTAGGGTCTTAAAAAGCTATATTATATAAGATAGTAGCTGCTATAATAGCAGCATAGCGCTATTAGAGGCCTATATCTAGAAGGATTATGCATGCTAAATAAGCGCTGGCAACTGGCCACTGGCATCGCCAGGCGGAAGATCACAGCCTTAGAACGGGCAAGCTAGCAAGGCGACTAGACATCGTCTCCGGGCTTGCAGAATATCAGAAGCCAACCCAAAGAATGGGATGTGCCCCTCGTTCCCTTGGCCCGCGTGGACTTTCTCTCTATACCTAGGTACTGTCCCGATCTCGATTCTCACCGGAGATTGGTCCAAGGCCGTTATCGTTTCGCACGTGGGCTCCATCAGATAATGCCTACCTGACGGCTACCTATCTCTCGATGCTACCTGGGTAGTGTGTGGCTGCAGAGCGGCTTTCAGACGTGGGATTCGCCTTTTGGAAGCGGCGTCTAGATTCGCGCGCGCCACACATGTCTGTCCGGGATAATGCACATGCATGATGCACGACGCCGGGAACGGGAGGCCCCTCCACCCCTTCTTCTTTTCTGCTTCGGCTGCATGCCTGGACTGGATGAAAAGCCCCTGCTGTTGAAGAGAGCCAGCCTACATAGAGAAAAAAAAACGCACGTCGCTGAGGGACTTTTCTCGGCAAGGCGCCAAATGCTTCGGCCTGGTTTTCCCGAGGTCATCGTCATCCGATTCCAACTCTTCCCCCCTCTGAACATTCCTCCCCCAAAGTTGGTGAAACATAAATTCCTGCCCAATCAAGACCACCCCCCAAGACAAGGTCTGTGGAAGAGAGGCAAGGAGGGACCCTGATCTTCAGCAGTCCGCTGACACGGATGACGGGGCAGAGCAGAATGACAAAGGGGAAGAGCCATTCTGCCGCCCCCTTTTCCACCTCAGACCCAACCCCTCCCCCGCACGCTACTTGCTGTGTCGTCGCGGAAGAGAGGGCCGATTCTTCACCTCTGATTTCCCCGTCATTCCCGGCGTCCCATTGGCAGAGGGGCCGAGTCCTTCCTAAAATGGCAGCTAGCAGGAAGGCCCACCCCGGTGTGAGGCATCCGGCCCGGTTAATAGCTGTTACGTTCGACGGGAAGGTGAAGTCGACCAGCAGGCCCCATTCCACATCCCCCCCGACGGCCTTCGCTCAGTGTGAGAGGTTGGTCTTTCCGTCCTCGCCTTGTGACAGTTCCCGAGTGCAGATATCCCACGGCATGTGGCCCATCTGCTTCCTGCACGTCATTCGCCACCAGACGTCTAAACTGATTGTCTCCAAACTGCTCGCACCTAGCGGGTTGGCGGGCTCGGTGGCGGGAGGATCTTCCTTTGAACCTGACGGTGGAAGGAGCCACTTGCCTAACTGCCAACCAAGCCAGTTGATACCAGCAGGCTAGATGTGCCCACGGCTGCTGTGGCCACTGGCTGGGTCGATCTGACTAGCGCAGCGACCTGAGAACATGTGGCGGGCTTGTTTGGCAGGAACCAGTTCCCCTCGGGGGAAAGAGCGAACCCAGCGCACGGAGAGGAGGAAGGCACCACCACCACCACCACCACCTGCTCGTCTGACCCGGCTCTTTCCTGCCCATCTCTCCATTCAGTAAAAGATCTAGGCAGGTACCTGCGTGTCCTCGGTAGATATTAGATAATCACCACTGTACTTAAAGCACCGGATCTCGGCTGATGTTACCTTCTGCTTCTTCCATCCATCACCATCACACAAGCACAAAGGACCACGGTCAACATCACTCAAATCAAGCAACTACTCCAAACGAAACAACCGAAACCCCCCAAACTATCATCATGTCTGGCTGCGGATGCGCTACCTCCGGCACCTGCCACTGCGGCAGCAACTGCACCTGCGCCGGCTGCCCCGTAAGTTTCCTCCCCTTGCCGCCCGGATGCTTCGATTGCATCATCTTCAACCGGGATGGTTCGCTGATATGCGTTTCTCGTTAGCACAAATAAGCAACGTCAAGACTTGACCTTCTACAAGGTTCGGCACTGGGACGTAGACGGGGCACGCAAGGACTAGGGAGCTTTCTACGGATTGCGGCTGGTGTTCGGGAACGATGCGATGGGACTTTTTCTTCTATCTGATTCCTTCCGTCTACTAGGTTATGCTTAGTCGAGACTCTCGTCCAAACGGAAATTTGGTATCGCCAAATGCGCGCTCGCTTTCTCCCTCTTGTGATGTCGTCATGCGCAAACGTGCGGCGACATGCGCCGTCGTCTGCTGTAGAATCCCCCATGTCATCGTCGTCGATCTGTGCGACGTCAGATCTCGTCACATCACGCCTCGGCAACCTCCTCGTACGACGCGACCCCAAAACCCCGGCCGCCGTCTCCGTCCCAGTCGTCCAACAACCGCACCTCCCCATCCGCCGCGCGCTCGTCCCGTCTCCCCTTCTCGTACACGAATATCCCCAGGGCGCCCACGATCCGCGCGGCGTAAAACGACGCTGCAAGCATCGACCAGCCGTATTCCCACTTGGCCAGCCGGCACCACCCCCGGTTCCGGCTCCACGCCTCGTCGCAGCCGCGGAAGAGGTACCACGGCCTCGCCATCAGGTGCTGCGGGTCGCTCAGGTCGGCCCCGTCCTGCGCGGCGGCGGCGGAGGCCCAGAGGGCCGCGAGGACGGCGTCGTATGCGACGTTCGTGCGGCGGGCGTCGTGACGCAGGGCGGCCATCGTGATGCGCGCGAAGAGGATCGCGAGGCCGAGGACCGCGACGGCCGTGTTCGACGTCGTGAGCCTGTCGGAGGACACGAGAGATTAGTTTTGATGTTCCGATGGGTTGATAAGGATGATGCCTCGACGGCTTTTCTCGACGACGGGGTGGATTGGCAGCACACACACACACGCGCGACGTACGTACCTCTGGGACCATATCAGCGGGATCGCGGGCGGCTCCTCGTGGTTCGCGTAGAAGTATATCCTCAGCCTCGGGTTCGAGCACCACCCCTCCTCGCCGCCGTTCCTCCACAGCCGCGAGCGCAGGCGGTCCGGGTACGCCGCGCCGAAGAGCACGAGCGCCGCGACCGCGACGACGGACTCGAGGCACAGGACCAGGGCGAGGGCTTCGGGGCCCGTGATCCGGCGGCGGCGGTGTCTCTTGGGGGAGTCCATTTCGATCGTATTCTCCGTCTGCGTTCAGTCACCGAAAGGAGAATCGCTCGCGGGGTCAGCAGAGGCAGCGGCGGCGTCCGCAGGCGCCATGGCGCCCGACGTTCCCGTCATATCTGTGCGACGAGACTTCGTATTTGAAGGTGACGACCAGTCAAAGACGAGTCTGGCAGAATGCCTCAAACGTGCTCGTTTGTCAAGGGGCTGCGGGATGTGGTGTGGTTATACATCTCTCCTCCTTCGACGGAGAGGGCGTGGACCATATTTGGGCGGGCACAAGGTTGGTTGGGGCTCGTGAGGGGTGTTTTGGAAAACTTGCTCATTCTTGCGCAAGACTTGGGACGCACACACACCCACGCGGTCGGTTTCCTGCATGGCGCTTCCAGAGTTTTACCGCTGAGGAATCTTTGCAGCAACGGCTGGGAGGGGGAAAGAAGAAAGTATCGACTGCGTCTTCTGCGAGTCCTTTGCTGCTGCGGTTCGGCCCGCTGGAGATCTTCCCTTCAGTCGAAATGCATCCGCATCCACCCTGGATCCCTCCCTTCCCGTTTACTGAGATGGCTACTCTTCTTTCTGATTCTTCGTAGCAAAGATTATGGTACCCGGTTACATAGGACGAGATTAACTCCCTGTATTCCATCGAATAGCATTGAGCGACGTCGCGCAACTGTGCCAATCCTGTCACGAATACGTTGGGAACGATGTTCGCTTTTCGTATCATATTAAGAAGACTAATACCGCGCTCTCTCTCAAAAATCAGTCCACGAAAGCATTGGGATGGCCTACTCGGCAGTTGTCCAGCAAATACATGCCCAGCGGCCCCCGATTTTCGTGTGAAGCGGCCCTCGCTTCTGACTTCCGTTACCAATAACAAAAACGCCTATCCTTCCCATGCTTGTTTCATCTCAGAGGGAGCTGTCCGCTGAAGCTCGTTCTGTCGCTCATAGCCAGCTGCTGAATTATGGCTGACGTCTGTGAAGCAAGTGTCAGCTCTAAGCATATCAAAGACGTCCTGGCAAGCGACGACTCACCAAGAATATTATCGATCCAGTCGACGTTCTCGTCGGCTTCATCCCATCCAACCCGAGCCGTCTCAAAATCCGATCCAACACCGGTGCTTTCAATGGCATCCGACGACTTCTGTGGTCAGTGGTACCAGCAAGACCGGACGGCCTTGAACTGCTCCCGCTGCCGTTTCAAGAGCTCTTCGCGCCTGCGCTTCGTCGCAGCAACTTCATCATCTTCAAGGAACCTAAGAGAAACGCCCAGCCACGAAGAAACAACAGGCCGTGGGCCCTGGTACCGTCCGACAAGCACGTCAGGCACCTCGCGGTAGGCAAAGGAGAGCGTCTCGGACGCGAAACGCTCGACGTCGAATTGGTGGAAGCTGTGGTCGCGGACGCCGCCGCCCTTGGTGAGGTGCTCGCGGGCGCGGCAGTAGACCGAGGCGGCCCAGACGAAGCTGCCACCGGGCTGCTGCGGGACGCAGCGGGCCGACTCCGCGACCACCCAGTCGAGGTAGCGCGTGAGGTGGGGGACGACGGCGGGCGGGACGCTGACGACGCGGACGAGACCGACGAGCTGGGCGTGGGTGCGGACGCGGAAGACGGGGACGCGGTCGTAATCGTATTCATTCTGGCCGTTGGTGGTTACGTTGCGCAGGCGGTAGACGACGCCGCTGCCGCCGTCCGGGGAGGAGCGCGTGTGCCAGTAGAGGTCCCAGTGGAAATCGTCGGCGACGATGGCCTGGGCGACGTCGGGCTCGTAGACGGAGAAGGGGTCCAGGTCGGCGTGGGAGTGCTGGCGGCGGCCGAGGTAGATGGAGAGGGGAACGGAGATCATGAGGTAGAGGGAGCCGACCTCGAGGTCGTCGAGGACGATGGGCGGATGGGTGAAGGGGGAGTACGGGCCTGCCGGTACTAGCTTCTCGGGAGTCGACATTGTCTTTTTTTGTCCGAGGTGTAGAGAAGGATAGAATATGGAATTGAAGAATTAGATGATAATGTGGGAATATGAGGCGAAAGGGCGGGTTGAAAGAACCTCAGTTGAATGGTAACGGATGAAGTTGTCTGGTTGCTGGGGATGGTGTTGCGAGGTTGAAAGGAAGAAAGAATTTGAAGAAAGACCTGGTAGATGAGAAACTTCGCAAAGGGGTTTTGGGAATTAATGGAATTGTTGGAATTGTGGAAGGCACAGAATGGCTGGCAAGTGCCCTTGGACGTCGGGTGGCACAGGAAACTGCAGACTTCATTCATCCTTTGTGTCCCTGCCTGGGGCGAAGGACTTTGACTTCCCGGAAGCCACAGTTTACCGAAGTCAAGGGTCATATTGAAAGGGATATCAGAGCCCGTTCAAGAAGAAACTATATAGATAGACCTGACAACTCGAGAAACATGGTCTTCAAGTCCCGCCAGTATTGTACTAGAAGAGGCCATTCCCATCAAATTAGCTTGACACCTACTACAGTGCCATCTGCCTCATATAGGAGATATCAATTGAGCTCTGGTAAAGCATCTTGGTTTAAGCGTTCCTGGCCTGGGCCTCTTTGCCTACGCTCTTGCCCGGAGAATATAGAATAATAAAATCAAAACGGAAGGAGCAGCACCATGGGCCATATGGGGCCGTTGACAACCCAAGGTGAAAAATAGCAAGATAAAACAACTCAAACTCTCGACGAAGCATTATTCGTTTGTCGATTTTTGTTCCCTCGATTTCCGAGTGCCTGCCGTAGTTGATGGCGGAGCCCCTTGCCCGGGGTGAGGATCTCGGAATGCCCTCACCTCCGCCTGGGGCGCTACACAGGACCCATTTCGGGCTTAGCCTATCAGATGGTCGGATGGTGTAGTTGGTTATCACGTCAGTCTAACACACTGAAGGTCCCCAGTTCAAACCTGGGTTCGATCATTTTTTGCGGTTGTTGACAATGTCCATGTTGTTGTTTGCTGTCTTTTCGGCTGTGATTGCAGTTTCGACAAGTTGGGTCTCGTGTGAGACGGCTGCAGCCCGGGTTACGGTTGGCTTGTATCTTTTGTGGACAACATACGACTACCTATGCCCCCAAAAGAAAACTTGGCCTTATTATCGTAATTCCTTTAAATCGACTTGGACAACGGCCATGAAGCCGAAGATGTCTATAAAGATGGTGTCAGTCAGTTGAGGCACTTCCTGACACGACGGTACGTACCCCGCTGCAGAAGAGGGATGTCTCTCTCGCCCCCGACATCCCCGCGACAGGCTGGGAAGACCCTGGAAGGCATCGCGTGCGAGAGGTTGTGGCGTGCAGTCACCCCACTGGTGCGCCTTGGCGACGTTCCCCTGGCGTTCTTCTGTCTGCGTTCCAGAACTTGTGACGGCCTGGCGATGGTGAAGGGTTGCTCATCACAGGCGATAGTTCTCCGCCGGTTTTCCGAGGGCGGCCCGCACTGCTATGGGCCTGGTGTGGACGAGCTTGGAAGGTTGGAAATCAGCGCATTTTTTTATTGTGTCACGACTGTGTCTGTCCGTCTGTTTGTCACTTCTCTCCTGGCTTTGCCTGGTTCGATGAATTGTGAAAAGGTCATGGATCGACAGACGGGAAGACACACAGCAGGAGTTGATTGGGGCTCTTAGCGGTGGAATTTCGGCCGAGGTGGGGATACAACTGCCCCGAGTGACGAGACGCTACGATCCCGAGGTACGGGCATTCTTCATCCATGATATGACAATTTGTGTGATGCTTGGATGCACCTGGAGCTTCTCCATGGGCGATTTTGGCCCCCAAGTCTTTCTGGTTCAGGAACAATTGGAAGCAATTTCCACTGCTGTTGTTGCGCAGTGCTCCTGTACAGAATATGCAGGCCACGCGCTCTTGCCCTCTGGAGACGAGATGGCCTGCGAGGGGCAACTGCGGGGTAGCAAACCACGACACCCACGCCGCGGCACCAAGCAACAGCACCACAGCAGCTCAGCACGCGCCAGAAAAAACACCAAAGCTCCATCGCATCGCGGGGTTGTCTGAGCTGCACCATGACCTGCCACCAAGCCCAAACCCGAGCCCGTAGTGTCGTCCCACCCCACCACAAAAGGACCGAAGTTCAAATCCCCAAACGTCATAAGTGAACCACACACCTCGCACCCACGACACCTGTTCTTTCTTCGAAGCCTTCTTTTTCTGTTCTCTTGTTTTCTCTCTCTCTCTGATACCTACCTCTGCAAGGCCTCACACCCTCCCCGAAGAAACACAATGACCGGCCCCGTCCCCACAGCGGCGTCCCTCGCCGACATCTACACGGAAGATGCTCTCGCCGTCCAGACGAAGCGCTGGTCCGCCCTGCTCGACCAGTTCAAGTCGCAGTTCGGCCACCCGGCCACCTTCGTCGCCCGCTCCCCCGGCCGCGTGAACATCATCGGCGAGCACATCGACTACTCCCTCTACTCGGTCTTGCCCATGGCCATCACCGCCGACGCCATCCTCGCCGTCTCCGTCTCCGACACTCCTGCCGACGCCAACACCTTCCGCCTCGAGGTCGCCAACGCCCAGTCCGACAAGTTCCCCACCCGCTCCTTCGACGTGCCCCTCGATGGCGATGTCCCAATCGACGCCAAGGTCCACGAGTGGTCCAACTACTTCAAGAGCGGCCTGCGCGGCGCCCTCGAGCTGCTGCGCCGCAAGCGCGGCCCCGGATTTAGGCCCCAGGGCATGAAGATCCTGATGGACGGCTCCGTCCCCATCGGCGGCGGTCTCAGCTCCAGTGCTGCCTTCGTGAGCGCCTCGGCCCTGGCTGTCATGCGTGCCAACGGCGAGGAGACAGTCGACATGACGGAGCTCACCGAGCTCGCCATCGTCAGTGAGCGCGCCGTCGGCGTCAACTCTGGCGGGTAACTAACCCCTTCTGTTCTCTTCTCTCCCCTTGCCTACGTACCATCGTATCCTGGGGCATGATCTGACAACTTCCAGCATGGACCAGTCCGCCTCCGTCTTCTCCCAGCGCGGCTCCGCCCTCTTCGTCTCCTTCGCCCCCTCCCTGACCGCCCGCCCCGTCTTCTTCCCCGCCACCAACCCGGAGCTCACCTTCGTCATCGCCCAGTCCTTCGTCACCTCCAACAAGCAGGTCACCGGCCCCATCCACTACAACCTCCGCGTGGTCGAGTGCAGCATGGCCGGCGCATTCCTCAACGCCGCACTGAACCCCGCCGGCACGAAGCTCGCCAAGGACGCCTCCCCGCTCGGCATCTCCATCCACGGCTTCCACGACGCCTACTTTGCCAGCCACGAGCTGCCCCACGGAGCCGACGCCTCGCACGAAGAGGCCGCCGAGGCCCAGCTGCGCGTCCTCATCGATGTCACCCGCAAGGCCCTCGACAAGGAGGAGGGCTACACCCGCGAGGAGATTGCCAAGGTCCTCGGCATCTCCGTCGAGGAGCTCGAGGCCATCTTCATGTCCAAGCTGTCCGTCCGCGCGGAGCGCTTCAAGCTGCGCCAGCGCGCCCTGCACGTCTTCGAGGAGGCCCTGCGCGTCCTTCAGTTCATGAAGGTGCTCGAGAAGGAGGCCCCCACTGATACCTCTGACACCGCCGCATACAACAAGCGCCTCGGCGACCTGCTCAACCAGACCCAGGTCTCGTGCCGCGACCTGTACGAGTGCAGCGCCCCCGAGATCGACGAGCTGTGCCGCATCGCCATCGAGAACGGATCCTACGGCAGCAGGCTCACCGGCGCCGGCTGGGGCGGCTGCACCGTCCACATGGTCCCCGCCGACCGCGTCGCCGCCGTCAAGGAGGCGTGGGAGCGCGAGTACTACGTCAAGCGCGAGCTGACGGACGAGCAGCGCGAGGGCGCCGTCGTGGTCAGCCGGCCCGGCAGCGGCAGCGCGACCTACCTGCTCAAGGAGGGCGGCTTGTGAGTGCGGTCGTCTTGATATGGACGGATGGCGAGGGCGGGTATATGGGTAATGATTCTGCATATATGTCATATACGGAAAGGTACATTTGAAAGCAAAGCGTTAAATTTCTGTTCAAAACGGCGTTCAACTATCGGTGCGACTGAAGTGTTCTCCTAAGCACGGCGTATTCACAGTTACATGACCAACTCCTGCCGGGCCTCCATGACTGACTGCTAAATACACTGTGCTTGCATCTCGAGAGAGAGTCAAGATGTCAGTGCCTAAGAACGGCCCAGAGGATGGTCGCGGCTAGCAATCAAACCATTTCCAAACCTTGACGCCGAGCCTCTAGAACGCAACTCGGGTTGCCTCACAAACCCATAAAAGAGGGAGCGCAGCGGCAGGCATGCGGGAAAGGTATTGGGATGGCAGCAGGTCGGACCTGTGAGTAATCATATATTACCTGTTGCTCCTATGAGACAAACCCGGTAGAAACTAGCAGTGATTGACTCCTGACTCAAAACGGGGGGGGGGGGGGGGGTGGGGGCGCATTCGAGTAGCTTGGCTTGAATGGATTCAGCCGGCCCCGGGTTCCACTGGACACGTTAACATATGTGTTCATCTACCAAGGGACATTGAGAAGAGGGAGAGGGAGAGAGAGGCTGTTATGGGCATGGATTGGTTAAGAACAGGCCACGGCCTCTGCAAAGTCAATGCCCGGTTGGTAAAGATAGCGATACAGAGAGAGTCGTAGCTTCTGCCCTGAAGTATCGGATGTACGCCCTCTCAACGAAGAGAGAGGAGCTATCAAGAGAGGGAGGCTCGACGTGCTCCGAGTCTGGGTGGTCAAGCTGGGGGGCTGTATGAGCCAGCTCACGTGGTTACGTGGAAATGCCATCGACCGTAACCCCAAGATGACTCAACAAGGCTCTCTCGCCCCAAGGAAACGAGAGTCAGAGGTGTAGGGGAGGAGGAGTGGCTCAGCGAACGCACGCCTGCGGAGAGGTTCGGACCCTTTCTGGGGCATGTGTCCTCCCGGCGTCGCTCCCTTTTGCGTGACGCTTCACCCTTGTCGTGGACAGTACAACACGCAGCTTTTTTTATGCTTCTGAAATCGGAGGTTAGTTGGTTGTATAGTAGGCGGCTCCCGAGCCACGTACCGCCTCATCGGAAGGAGCAGCAGCGGGCGGAATCCAGAAGAGAGACAAGCCCTGTCTGGTATACATCTACAGGAAAGGGTCCAAGCAACATCGTGACGAAGGCCGACGAAATAAGATGTGACCTCGGGAATGGATCTCGACGTCCTCGGGGGTTGCTTCAACACGTATCAAGCTCTCAGGGGAGCAAGGTGTCGACGACTTTCCTGGGGCGTCTCTTGCGTTCTCAAACACTCCAAGCAAAGAAGACTCTGCAAGGCCAATCGTAAAGCAACAGTATTACAAGGGAGGATATGTGAAAGGGATTTTGACCACGGGTATCACCATGCGGTAGTCGGGAGCAAGTGGCTGATGGACATCATGGGAACTTCGATGTCTTACACGTGGTCGCATAGGTAGATTGGGATCTAACGCCTGTGCCGGAGCAACAACGCCCAGGTCGAGGCGTCCGAAATGATGGCGGACTCCATCGAGGTTGTTGCCGGCCGGCCGGGCTCATCTCGATACCCGGCCGCCGGTTGCGCCCTGGAAACTTCCAGTGCCTAGGCTGGCGAAACAAGCCGTCGTATTATCGGAGCACTTCAAAGTGCCCGTTTACACATTCTTTCGGCCCTAGCCACTCGGTCGTTGAGTCGAGAGCCTGCGGAAACCGGCGGTCAATACGGACGTTGACCGATGCTCGCTCAAGGTTTCGCTCCCGCGCCGTCCTGGGGGCTGTGCCTCCTAGAGGTTTGTCGGCGCACTCGGCCGGCGTCTGCTGCGTCCTGGATTGCCGGGCGACGAGGCCCGACAGAGTCATGTCGACCTGCCAAATGACAAGATACGCCGTCGTGGGAGGCAATTGTCGGCGAGAATGGTGCTTGGCCCGGAATGGAAGAGCGTAAGCTCAAGTTCAACAATCCTTGCAGACGCATCTGCAATCTTGAGCTTGACGCCGACCGACGAGTTATTTCTTCCAGGAGCATCTCAGAAGCAAGCTGACGGGTAAGCCAGCTGCGGCTGAACTCCAGATGCGTTCAGCCGCTGCCACATTGGTTGCACATGTCACTATATCGCTGCAGCACCGCAGATGGCAGGGCTCGGTGTCGTCGGGGGCCGAAAGGATGACGATTCCGGACCTAAATTTGCGACTTGCTCGTTAATTCGCAGCAGACCTGAGGCGGCTGCAACATCAACCGCCGCCGACATTGGAGTCGTGCATCGTGAAGACGACGATCTCCGAGCGAGCTAAAGAGCACCATGGAGAAGTGTATCCGTATGGGCGCGGGGGTTTGTCATTCACATGTGTCGTGGGATCAGAGACGGCACCGTGCTATCGGGAGGTCCCCACTCGGCCGGCCAATGGCGGACCCACTGAAATGGCACTGCACTAATAAGGCAGTCCCGGACAGGTCGCGGTGTCGCGGGAAAAGAATGTGTAATTGCTCGATGTAAGACAAGCAACCGGGCGAGCATCCGGAGGTGGAACACGCGATGAACCGGGCGCGATATCAAGGCGAGGGAGAAGCAAAGACTGGAAAAAGGTTGCGTCATGGACTGCCGGAAGGAACGCTTCGCAGTCACAGTCGCGCCTCGTCACATAGTTGTTTTCTTTTCCGTTGTTCGAGAAGACGGCGGTTGGGGGCTAGTCGGAAGACAGTCCCTGTCCTGGGTGCGCTGGCGTCGTCGGCCACCTGGCCAGGAACGTGATTGGGAGTGTCGCCAAATTAGAGCTTATGGAAGTTGGTAGTAGCTTTCTGGAAGCATTCCCGAGTGGCCTGGAGGGGGAAGGATGAGCTAGGAGCCCAGGCAAGATGGGTGCTGAATCCGAGTCTGAGTGGCTTCCATAGCAGAGAACTCTGCCTAGGTCTTACACTCCTGCAGAGGCAGAGGCATCGCCGTAGTGGTTAATAGTCGAAGTGGTGGTGATTTGCCGGCTGTGGTTGGTTATCAGCGTCGCGGGGATGCGCAAGAGAGACATGCAGGGTGTCGAAGCACCCCTCCCCTGCAGCAGTCCAATCTTCGCACGAGTCCTGCGATGCGGCCCCG
Organism: Colletotrichum brevisporum; assembly: GCA_030770045.1. Lineage (NCBI taxonomy): Eukaryota > Fungi > Ascomycota > Sordariomycetes > Glomerellales > Glomerellaceae > Colletotrichum > Colletotrichum brevisporum. The sequence continues at coordinate 6,042,797 of JAUGSI010000001.1, read as the reverse complement.
ACCTGCTCGAGTTGATTAGCCTGCAGCAGGCTTGAAACGAAGTGCTGATCTTGCTGTTTGTCTGATGGACGGTGTTCCAGGGAAACGGAATGACGGTGAACCTTGAGCCGGGACTAGGATCAGGAGCCATTTCCAACCACCAAGACGACGGAAGTCTTCACCAATGCTGAGCACCTGCCATACTATGTAGTATCCGTAGGTGCACTGTAGAATCGGCCAGCAACGAAGCAGGGGTCCCGATCCAGAGTGAGAGGGTGTAGAGTAGAGTTTTCTGGGCGGGAAATTTTGTGTTTCTCTTGAGAACCGGGGTTGTAACCCAATCTCACCCAAGGCTGCATCCGTTTCGCAAGTGCACCGTTTCCTGGGGCCACCGTGGGAGCAGAGGTGAAAGCAAGAAAATTGAGTTTGGGGATGGAGAGGCAGTGCTTGTCGCTAAAGTGATTCGGGTAGGTCCACCGTCCGCGTCTTGGGCGTCTTGGGCGAGGATGGACGCGACTGGGATGGGCAGTCGACTGGACTGGACTGGACTGGACGGAGGACGGAGCTTCCAGAGTGAGTGGCTGTGAGAAAGGAGAAAGGAGGGTGAGATTTGAGAGATGGAGATGGGTGCGTCATCACGTGATACATGTGATGTCTCTATGTACCTATCAGACCCGAAGTTGAGGGGTTCCGGGCCGCCGTAACTTCCCTCTGTACGTTCAAAGGATATACCTACGCGCCACGCCTTCCGTTGGAGTTTCCGCTCTCCTGGTGCTACACGTATGTGCATGCTGGCAGTTGCGGCCGGCAGGAGCGCGTCTTCACTGCCGCACTTGCTGTATCTGATTCTGAAGCACTTTCCCTGTGAGACTCGAGAGGCTGAGGAGGGAACCTGCCAAGCCTGAGAGCTCGAACTGTTGTACCGGTACTGCTGCCCGGGCAGTGGGGACCTGCCAGTTACGGCACCTGTGAACTACCTACCCAGGTAGGTCACTTTATCTGTGTCCACACTACGACCGTCGCTGTCCCAGCCGGAGGGTCACTGGCCACACTTCCTAGGCACCTAAGTAGGTAGTACAGTGACCAGCAGCGTGGGCGAGCTGCAGTGCAGTTCAGTGGTACATTGGTACCTTTCCATTGCGAGTGGTGCAGCCCTGGCAGGCCGTGGGCACGCCGCGAACGGGGATTGGGGCCTTCCCTGCTTGGCGTCTGCCAGGTTCCCCCCACGCCTTCCCCCCCCATTATCCCTCCACTCATCAAGCTTCACCTCAATCATTTCCATGACACAGCATGAAGGCAAAAAGCCTCCCATCAGAGCTCGTCACGGTAGCTACCCGCTAGCTGCCCACACCGATACCTACAGATACTTCGGAAAAGATGCTCGCCAGGCCGGAACGAACGTGACGTGATGCAACGCGGCCATCGAAATCACGCAAGCGACGGGAGCAAACGCGATGCCCATCGCGGCCGGGCCAGCTTCCGCCAGCTTGTATCGTACATACACTACTATTCGACCCAAGATAGTGTAGAGCACGCCGCCGATCTTACGCTCATATGGCAGAGGCCACCAGGCTCCACCTCACCATCATACCTACTCATCCGCCTTCACGTGTTTGCCTTCAGCAGCCACTGCCAGCCCAGCCCAGCCCAGACATTATCGCTCAACCGTGCTGCAGCCTCCAACCTGCAGACGGTCTCGAGTTCCTTCTGGGTAACCAGCCTGTCCTTCAATCCCAACGCAGCCCTGGTTCCTCCCAGGGGTCCTACTCCGATGACCATCATCCACGACTCCTTGTCGGCACCCGCACTCCCCGGGACTCCTGGCAAATGCGACACGTCTGATTGGGAGTCCGTACGGAGCTCGCTCCTGTCACCGTTACCTTGCTTTCTCTATTCCCACAGAGATGGACGAAACCCACAAGCACATCTCGACGATACCGGCTGGGTATCCCGTGGAAACCGCCGTCGCCGTGCGGGATACATCCAACCGCAACAGCGTCATCGAAATAGCCCCGTGAGACGCCGTCATCATCCGACGATGACCAGGACAAAAGCGGGTTCGAAGGCGTCAAGGCCAGGTCGAGGCGGACAGACTTTGGAGGACCATTTCGGTCGATGCTATCAAATTCTGGCCACAGCGCGGCGCCGCCTCCACCTGATGGAAGTGAATGAATGGCATTGTCCGTCCGTCTTGTCCCTGAGCGGATGGCACGAACCGACGAGGAGGGGTGGTCGCTTCCCAGGGGTCCCCTCGCATCTTTCCTGCATCGAGCAAGAGACCACCACCACCACCACCACAACGAAATCGCATTCGCAGACACGCACCCTTGAGTCTTGACCGATGGGCGACCATAGTGACGGTCTGTGTGCCTGCCTCTGCCTGCCTCGAGAAGCCTGTGGCCTGGCAGTAGGGATACAGAGTACGGATACCTGTTCTGCCTTGTCCCAAATCGGCAATGGTCCTATTTCTGTTTTCTTTTGCCTTTATCTCTGGGCCATCATCCTCGGACGGCTAGTGGCGGCGTCGCCCACTAAGCCTGTCTCGTTATCGCACGCCAATGCTACCAAGACGTCGAAACTCGCCGGGTTGTCCGTCTGGGATCCCCTCGGATTGGTGTTCCTCTCTCCTCCACGACTAGGTCACATTCAATCATGGATGCGGTCCGACAGACAAGCACCTCAAGCCACTTCCTACATCCCATCCCGTCGCTGCTGGAGGGAGTGAACCCTGTTCCGTTACCCAAGCCCAAGTCAGCTAGTAAGCCAGCCTGAGCCTGGTCTTGTCGGCTGGAGGCCATTTGGTGCTGCTCCCTGATACTTAGCTGCACGTCGCCCTCCCCTTATCGGCCTTGTTCATCCTTTTCTTAACCTTTTTCTCGTTTCCGCATCGCGCCCAGCGCTAGATCCCAGGCCCCCGGCCGCCTGGAAATCTTGCACTCCACCTCCCGCGCTTTCCCCCCATCCTGACCGCGATACACTCCTTTTTCCTCTTCTTGTTCTTCGCAATTCGTCTCATCGCAAAATACCTCACCCGTCGCGAAGTCAACCACTTAATCATCAAAAAATATCAACCATACAAACCCGATTTTCCCTACGGATTTCGACAATTAGCGCGACCAGTACATACCGACCGGGACGATGTCCACCAACTCTTGGCCTGGGTGCGATGGCTCCGCAAAGTCACAGGTGTCGCCGACGCAGAGGGTTCTCGACGGGCAAATGATCAAGCATCTCCTCAGCAGATATGGCGCCGATGAATTGAGCCGGTTAATTCAGGAAACATCTGCTACCCGTCAGTCTCGTCTTTCTTTTACTTTCTTCTACTTTCCTTCGATTTTTATTCTCTCGCGGTCGGTAACTAACATAGTCTTAGCTTCGGATGGTGCATCAATCATGTCGTCTACACAGTCGTCCATCCTATCAGACGACCAGTTGAGTGTTTGGGACAACCAGAGCGTACACAGCGTAAGGACATTTTCCGACACGTCGTCCATCACCGGTAGCATCATGTCCAATGTGTCCCGAGGCACTTCGAAAATCTTGGGAAGGCGTAGCCAAAGTAGTAGCGCTTCGGCTGCTGCCCAAGCCCAAGCCGCACAGCAAGCAGCCCAGGCCCAACAAGAGCAACATTCGTGGAACGGCACCGAATCGCAATCGACACCCGAAGCAGCGAATGCATCCGGGGCCTCCAAGCAGAAGCGGGCCTTCATGTGTGGTTTCTGTAAGGAAGAGGACATCACCAAGACCTGCACGAGGAAAAACGACCTGAAGCGACACATCGAGGACTTTCACAACGTCAACGCGCAGTGGTTTTGTCGTCACCGGGGTTGTCAGATGGTTTTCGATTGGCAGGGTGCATACAAGACCCATTTGAAGCAAGCTCATGGCGGATCACGAATGTCGCTGGACGAAGCCAAGGTCAACCTCTGTCCTCAAGTAGTCTTTGCATGTGGGTTCGACAACTGCTTGCAGGTATTCGAAGCGCAAGGAGACTCAGACGCCAGCTCGACCTTTAAAGAATACGTCAGCCACGTGGTCAAGCACTTTGACGAAGGTTCCAACAGTGGCGAATGGACATCTTCGGCAAGGATACGAAACCTCCTGCGGCAGAGCCAGGTGCAGTCGGCATGGAACGAGTCGATGTGGAACGAGGCTACCCGCACGTCGCTTCAATGGAGCCCACAGACATCAGGCATCCTCAGGAAAAGATTGGAATGTCGGCACATTGGCGATCTCAAGCTCCTTGTTCAGTATGCTTTCATGCTCGGTACCGACCCTGGCAGCGTTGGCAAGTTCCGTGAGGACTTCATTACTCCCGTGGCAGACACCTGCACCTTGCACATGCCCGGCCACAAGTCGAGACAACCGAGTGTGGCCCCTCCCGAGCCGGCCGACCCGTTCTCGTTTAAGATATCACGCGGCGCCAACCCCGCTCTCGCAGCGTACATGGCATCGCAACGGAGAGTATACGTGCCGAGACAACAACGGGTAATGCGGCCGGCACAGCTCCACCACCCGCACCAACAGGTGCCGACGTCGAACGCCATGGCTAGCCAGACTAGACTCTCACGCTCATCACACTCGAGCCACCACAGTCAACAAGGCCACAACGATCAGAACCACAGCACCCTTGGTCACTTTTTCCAGACAATGCCCGAATCCCCCATGTACGACCCCAACGGAGGGCAATTTGGCAATGGCACAATGCATCACGACGGCATCATCGCGGACGATATACAGAGCCTGAGGGGCATGGCCGGCGGCACACCCGAGCAGTCAGACGTGGAGATGCAAGACCCAGGGATGATGGCGGATTTCTCGTCGCAGTACGCGCCGTCCCTGAACGGACAGCCCGATGGCTTCTTCCAGCCGGGACAGGCCTACTAAGCGGCAACCTCCACCATCGAACCCAGGCTGTAGCTGACCGCATCTACGCCCTACGAGAGACGTCGAAATGACGCGCTGACCATGTATCAACACTGTATGACCAAGAATGGCTACAGCATCTCGCGCAAGAGATGTTTTCCTATTTCCTTTTCACCCTTTACATGGCGTTTCAAGCAAGACTATATACCCAACTACGGTCGACCGCCACTTTTGATTTTCTTTTCTTTTCATCACTGCCACTGCCTCGAATGGTGGACGAATGGACGAAACGAGGAGGACTGTGTATGTTATGACGGTATTTCGAGACATGGTCATCCACGGCAGACTCTATCATGAGGGAAAAAGAGCACACAAAACGCGGTCGGGCTCTTCTTAGAGAGACGGGACGAAGAAGTAGCAGGACGCACGTGAGCGCGGCACAGGCTACGAGAAGGCGAGAAGACGGGGGAATTCAATGGCAAATATTCAGAAGAAACATCGCTAGTTTAGAATACCCGCAAGGAGAAGCTGTTGGAATCGAATACTGTGATAACTTCTCAGTGATGGGATGGTACATCCCGCTGCCATGCCGTGATACGAGACAGGTACAAGAACAGACAGCCGACACGCGGTGGTTCGAGCAGTCGGAGGAGATGCCGCGCGTTCACGGTTGAGACGACTCAGTCGCAAAGCCAGAGATGCTGGCAGCACGGTCAGACGGTTGTCATGTTTTGAGATTCCGACTCATGTGGGAGGGTCGCATGCGAAGGAGCCGGGCCCCTAGAGACAGACGAGCGAGGGAGGGACGAATGCTAACTTGTTGCGGTGGTCGTCCCACGTGGCAGGACCCGGCACCCGCTGCTGCAGCTGCAGGTAAAAGCACAACCAACGGACGGACAATGGACGAGGCTTATTATACTCGGTAAGCAAGAGACGAGATTTCAGCCGTTCTGCCCCCCTCCTCTTGGTTCAGATGGTAAGCCCCGGAAGGAGAAGCCAATTCGCCCTGATGGGAGGTGCCCTCGGAAGGAATTTTTCATTTATCGGAACAAAAATATATCCAAGGGGTAGAATCCAGTGGAGAGGTTTTTCTTTTGTTTTTTACACACATCTTCCCTCGGAACCACGGAACGAACGATTGAGGGCAAAATAGATTGGATTTTTGTAAGTGATGGGTACTGGCGCCGGGTCATCGAGCGTCCGTGATAAGGCGAGGATTCAAGTTCTCTCTTTTCTTTTGGTTGTTGCCGCGTTAGCCAGGCCTAGGTTTCATCTTGCCAGCGGGTGGGAAACGGCTTCTCAGCCCAGCGGAGGAGACGATGCGGCGATGCCGTACGCGGAGGGGAGGGAGGCGGATGAGCTGTTAGATAGATACCAAGGTAGAGAGACCCTTGTATGTGGCGCGATTAAAGACTCGTGGCATTGATGTCCCTGCACATGAACTTTTGGACTGGGGGATGGGGCGCGGCGATCTTCATGGGCGGGTATAACCGACGCTGGACAGGGAAGTCAGGTCGGTTGCAAGTCGCGAGACGAGGTGTGGGTGCTCTCTTCTCTCAACCAAAGGGGGGTTTGTTTGCATCCGTAGTTTCGTCCTGCTCGTGTTCTATGAAGATGGACGTGTCCCGCCTTACCTACCAACCTTGTCTTTTGAACGGTTTGGGGGCGGTTCAAAGTAAAAGTTGAGGAGAAGCATTCATTGGATTAGGGAGGGCGTGTTTCGGGGTGGAGCATCAACAACAGGCCGTGGACGGGATCGGTCTGGAAGCCCGTGGGGATTGCCGGGGGATTTTTGGGTTGGGCGATTGCGGGGAGAGGGGAGGGGGGGGAATCGGCGATGCTCCAGGGCGGGCTTTGGTGGGGCTCAATTGCCGGGAGGAGACCGGCTGAATATCATACTGAATGTACCCATCTGTAGATTCCATTCACAGGAAATAGTCGGACGGTTGTCCTTCAGAACGGCGGGTTGTAGTGGTTTCCTGGTTGCTTGGTACCTAGGCCTGGTTGAGGCTGCCATCTAACCCCCGTCTCGTGTTGCCCAATGGAATCGTCGGGCACTTTGTCTGACGGCCGGGCGTCGCCTGGTGCGGTTTTTCCACTTCTCCACGGATCTCGGTGTTGGACCTTTCTAGTCTCTTCACCCTCACCGTAGCCCTCCATCACCGTTCAGTCACGACACCAATGACGCGGTGGCACCCAGCGCTGGGAATGGTCTCTCGCTTCGTCAACGGCCGTACATCACCCTCAAACAGCCACCGACCCGGCCGCCCGACGGACCGGGATTCTGCTGTCGCGTGACTTACCCCCCGACGACGACGATGGGGCGACTCGGGATATCGGGGCACAAGCTCAATCTCTAGATCCTTCCCGCCAATATCGAACAAAGAAAACACGCTTCGCTTGGAGCTTGGTTTCGTCCACGGACAAAGAGGGCATAAGAGACAAGCGCCAAAAACGAACGAGACTACCAATGCAGGGAGCAAACCCTCCCGGGGCCCCTCACATCGTCTCCACGGCCACCCGTCGTCGCCATCGTTGTCGTCGTCCCGTCAGACTCTGCACCGGCCAGCGCGAGACTCGAGCGATTCTCACGGTCAACCCTTCACGCGACCCACCCATAGTCCACAGCATCGACGTGGACACGGCCACGGCAACGACGACGACACGACACACCGACGAGGGCAACGGAGCAGCAGCAGCCTAGAGGGATCCGCCTCTCGCCCAACCTGCCAACGTCGTCATTCGGACCACCACCCCTGTCACGCATCCTTTGTTCTAGCGTCCTTCTAGAAGCCAGCTAGCCGCCTTGGCCTCAGCCAGGGTTGCGAAGGGCGCGACACAGCCCCGCCAGCCTGTTCCTGCTGTCACCCGGGCATGACGAGAGAGGTGCTCGAGTGCTGCCAGTGTTTCTTCTTTGGCGAGACCTGGTTCGTCCAAGGGAGCAGATGGATCAGCATGTTCCATTTCACGCCGCTGACCCCGACTGGGTGCGTCGAGAAGGAAACGCACGCACGCATACTACGTACCTAAAGGTGAGAAGAACCACCATCACCACGGCGTGGCGCCTGTCCAAGGTGCCCCCATTCCCTCTTCTGTACGGCTGAACGCCCGGGACGCTGATCACCTACCGCTTCTAGGAATTTTCTAGACGGCTGACGAAGACCGACTTTGTTTCTAGCGTGAAGGGCCGTTGCACGCCGTGATTCGCCCCCCGCGAGATGAGGTCTGACGCGAGTGTTGGAAAATGCGACGATGCAATGGAAGACACTTCTAGACGAGGGGACGAGAAGCCATGCAGGGAAACCGACAGACCCAAACTCATGTCTCTCGTGGACGAAGGAATCCAAACCCAGGCTTCTCGAACCCCGGCACGACAGGCACGCAGCTTCGCCGTTCCCCGGCAGAGGCCTCAGGACTGAGCCCTGCGCCCGCGCTAATGCGAAAAGGGCGTCACAGCACAACACCAGAATATCTCTTACCACTGGCTGTAGTGTAGTCGCCACGCGCCAACGCCCAGCCCGCCCTCCCACTTTCTTCATTGGCGCCTGGCCCGGCTGGCTCTGAGCAACATGGCCCTTTGACGCTGATTCTTGGCAAGGGTACTAAATGTCGAATCGCTGCCCTTTCGCCAGGGCCTTGGCGCCTACTTTCATTATACGACTCGAACGTCGAGCACGAGTACACATCCGTTCAATACATAACAACGCTCCATCTCTCGACATCTACTTGTACCCGAGAGATCTGCTTCATATTTATCAGCGAGGACGCCGACATATAACTTCGAACACGACCCACTCAACGCTCATGTCATAACAGACACACCTCGACAGCGAAGAACGAGAGCGACAGGACGCAACCATGTATCCAACACCACGCTCATCAGGCATGTCTCCCGAAGACGAACAGGTCCTACGTGACCTCGCCGGACGATACGGATCCGGAAACCTGGCGCACACACTCCGGAGCATGAACAGAACTCACATCTCTCTTCGGCCCGGTGCCCAACGTACCGTGAGCGCCTCGGCGCGACACTCGGCCCTGTCGACTCTTACCTTTGGAAGCGAGAATAGCGCACCATCACTTACAAGTTCCGGGCCCTGGAGCGGCTCGGATGCCTCATACTGCGGCTCTGACGCCGTATCAATCGCGGGAAGCTTTTTCACCCAGTCGCCTGGCGCTTGGGGAGACGCTCCTGATCCTACATTCATCATGTCTCCAACCACCCCTTCCCTCTCTGGCTCTGAGTGGCAGGACCAACTGTCGTCGCCTCCTTGCGAGAAGAAGACCAACATGCAGTCTTCCAACACGTCACGTAAGGCCATCGAGTGCCCTATGTGCGCGGTCTACGATGTCTATGTTGGGTTTGGGAGGAAGAGCGATTTCAAGAAGCACTTGCAAAACTTCCACAACACCGACTGCATCTGGGTTTGCCCTCAAGGCAACTGCCGCATGATCTTCGACGTCGAAAAGGCTTACACATCCCACTTCAAGACCGACCACGGTGACTCGTGCCCGCCTTCCGACCAGGTCAAGGTCGAGCTCTGCCCCCAAGTTGTCTTCGCCTGCGGCTTCATCGGGTGCAAGCAGGTTTTCGAGGCATCCGGCGACAGCGACGCCACGTCAGTCGTCGAAAAGTATTTTGACCACATTGCGGGCCACTTCGACAAAAGGTGTGCATCGTCTGAGTGGACATACTACCACCAGGTCCAAAACCTGCTGCGCCAGCATTCGCTCAAGGACGAGTGGAAGCACACCCTTTGGGACAAGACCGCTCGCAACCAACTCCGCTGGCAGCCCCGCTCCTCGGGCGACTTCAAGAAGCTCCTCGAGTGCCGTCATCTGCCTGATGTCCCGAAGATTCTTCACGCCGCCTGGACTCTGGGCCAAACCTCCTTCTCGTCACCAGAGCACCCTGCTCCGGAGTTCCCCGGCGAGGCCACTCGGCCTGTCCGAGGACTCTGTGCCCTTTCGGCCAAGGGCCACAGCGAGCTCCACGTCACCCACCACGCTGCCACGGGCCCACAGACCATTTTCTCTCTCCGCCGTAACCTGTTTCCCGTCAAGCTGGCTACCGTCTCTCACCCGCCGCCGCGATCCATTCCTGAGGAGCCTGACAGCCTCGAGTATGCTCACCCCGGCACTCCTCTCGTTCTTCCCGAACGCGATGACTGGTCTACTAACGTCGTGCTTGGTCCGCCTGAGGACGAGCAATTATTCGATCCTATGATGTATCCCGGGACCGGACTCGCCAACCCCATCAGCCCGTGGTGCGCATCGCAGTCCATGGGCGATCTGTCGCCGCCGACGCCCGAATCAGACGGCAGCGAGAGCTGCGGGCCTCTGCTGCAAGTGCCCCAGCCGTCGAAGAGGCACCTGTCGTGGGGCAGGAGCCTCGAGAACCTCCGTCTCAAACGCCGTAGCGGGCCTCTCGAGGAGAAGGGCGCTCTTCCCGCGTGGATCTAGACGCTCCCACATGGGCCGTGTCTGACGACACACTTCATTGTCCATATGAACTCAAGCGCGTTATCTTATGTCTCATGACACGACATGGCGCCACTTTAGACTTGCCTTTTTCGTGTTTGGAGGTGTTTTCTTCTTTGTTCTTCTTTCACATCTTTATTCCAACTATAGACACACAAAGATACCCGATAGACTATCCGGCTCACGCGGTGGCCGGGAGGGGGAAGGGGAATGAACTGCATCGGTGGCTCGCGGATGACGACCTGGCATGACGGGATGGGAAAAGTACCGGAGACATTAATGGAGTTTTGTGTTTCCCATGACTACTTCTCGGTTTTCCAAATTTGTGAAACTCTGTAGATTGCATTGGTTTGTTTCCGCAAGTCAAGGGATGGAAAAAGGCCAAGCTCGGCGACGCCGTCTCTTGAAAGGTCCGGGCTTGTGAGACACGAGCCCATGATCTACGACAAAGAGAACTGAGTGTTACTCGAAGAGTTTGGCATAGTTGCGGTTTGCAAGACAGCAACACCCTTCAGGGAAGGAAAAAAAAAAAAAACGAGAATAATAGCAAAAAGAGAAAAAAAAAAAAAACCTCAAAAAGTGAAGAACCCGAAGATGATTCCTCCAGATTGCCAATCGCTGTGACGGGAATTGAGCCCGACGTGGGGGTCGAACCCACAACCTTGAGATTAAGAGTCTCACGCTCTACCGATTGAGCTAGCCGGGCGGACCGGCTGTCTTTGGAATCGGGGTTTCTTCTTGCTGGTGTGACTGTTTCCTGCGCTCAGAGTAGTCATGTTTGATCGGAGTTGTGTGTGTGCGGGTGGGTTGGTGGGTTTAGTTGGCGATGGGATTTGATGGAGAAACTTGGAAATTTTTCGGTTTGGCGGGGCAACGTCAGGGCCTGGCGTTGGTTTGGGTGGTCATTGCGCGGTGGACTTTTCTCCGGGGTGAGCCCGTGTCGAAGTTAGAACGCAGACGACATGGATGGTGGGGTTTGAGAGGGGATGTAATTGGGGGAGGTTGCTAGTCGTAGAAATCCTTTGGGAGGCTGGTGATGTCAAAGTCGGGGTTTGGTGAGGGATGAGTGATGAGTCGACATGGACCGACTTCGGGTCTACAGATGGTCAAAAGTTGCATAGCCTCACGTCACAAATAAAGCACCAGAGTTGCGCTGAAAAGAAGAGGTTGTCTCTATTAGCCGCTCGGTCGCTATGCCGGGCGACGTCCCGCAACAAAAAACCCTCCAGGGTCGAGAAAAAACCCGGGCTACTGCTCAGAAAGACAGCAGCAACAATCCTACCGTGACTCTGACATCGACGAGGGACGGATGCCCTCCGCGAGTCCTACTCTTCCTCCTCCCTCTCGGTGCTGCGGGCATTCTGCATTGCCCGATACAGCCCGGATCTACCGCTTGGCGTGGACAAGCCGTCGGCCGCCGCCGTGGAGCGTGTTTCCCTGCTAGATGAACGCTCCTACTGCCCCCTAGGTGAGAATGCCACGGAGCCGCTGCCGATGATGGGGCTGCCGATCTCGCCGGGCGCGCCTACGGCCCTGTGGTGGGGTTGCGACAGGTCGTTGAACTCGGGGACCCAGCGGACAGCGTGCTTTCCGGGGCCGTTGGCATCTCGGCGGATGTCGAACGTGCCGCCGCCGTTGTGCGCATTGCCCTCCGTCTCTGCGAGGTCCAGGAGGTCCTCCTCGGAAACGGACTCCATGCGGTTGAGCTGGTCGACTTCGGCTTTGATCGCTGATAGGTCGACGAAAGAGTCGGGGGCGTTTGTGCTTTGCGCTTGCAGCTCCTTGCACGCTCGGCAGAGCATGAGACGTACGTTGACGGACCGCGGGTTTCCAGCCGCTCTGATATGGCCCATCGGCAAGGAGGGAATCATCGGGCTGGGCCACCCACCGGGGTTTGCAAGTCCTGGCGGGGGGAACGCCATCGGCGACGGCCCCCAGACGCTGCTACTGTTCATGGTGGGAAATCCGTTGTCCATTCCAAACGGAAGGCTGGAGAAGGCTGGTCGCGGCGCGTGATTACGCTGCCTAGCCGCATTAATGGCTGCCGCGATCGAGTCTTCCGCACCATCCAGCAACGCGCTGCTTCCAAGGTGCTGGTTTGCGGAGTCGTCTGTCTGGTCGTGCCGCAGCCCATGAACCACGCTGCCGGGCCGGCCAATTGGCGCTAGCCTTCCTATCGGCTGTGCCGGGACGGGAGAGGAGGCCGAGTCGAAGCTGCCGGAGGCCTGGCGGGAGTGCGATGCTAAACCAGGGCCCATGCCGTGGAGCGGGTCACCCATGGGCTGTCCGAAGCCAGGCGGAGGGTGCGGCGGCATGTAGCCACGCCCAGCCGGCGCGTTGAGACCAGGAGGGCCGGTCATCATGCCCGGCGGAGGTCGGCCAAAGCCGGGGCCGGGCCCAGGGCCGGGGATGCCGGGAGGGCCAAAGATCGGATCGTGCATGCGGCCCCCCAAGCCTGGGGGTGGTCCTGGAAATCCGGGGGGAGGCATGCCCATGGGCATACCGAACGGTCCAGGCTGCGTCCCCAGGGGCCCCTTGATGTTGGATGGAGAGATGGACTGAGGGTGTGGTAGCGAACTCGTGGTTGCCACGCTTCCCTTCCTAGAGGATCCGATGGGCGTAGGACTCGTGTGGCCCGGGGTCGCAGGGAGTGGTGACGGAGCAGTAGAGCCGGACTGCGAGGCCTGGGACGCGGGTGCGTGTGCTTCCTGAGCCTGGGACGCATTCTTGGGGCGAATCGGAGTGGGAATTTTGGGAATAACTGGCGTCGCAGCGGGTATCTTCGGGGATGCGTATGACGCTGGGTTGGACGGGTGAGTCGGAATCGACACGGGGTGTTGCGACGGTCGGCGGCCTTGGTTGGGTATGGGAATAGGGGCAGCGGCGATTGAGGCTGCCTTTTGTGCCGCCTTGTCGTCTTGCTTCGTGCGCTCCCGCTCCTTGTCGGCCTTGGCCTCTCGCTCGGCCTTGGCCTTCTGCTCCTTGTCGCGCCTGGCCTGCTCTTGCTTCTCCTTGCGCTCGCGGATTTCCCTCTCCTTCTGCTCGCGGGACTCTTTCTCGCGTTGCCGGGCCTCCTCCTTGAGCTTCTGCGCTTTCTCTTTCGCCTCGCGCGACTTGCGCTCCTTCTCTTGCTGCTCTTGTTGACGCCGTAGTCGCTCGGCTTCTTTCCGCTGACGCTCTTCCTCCTCCAGGCGCTTCTGCTCCTCCTTCTTCCGGCGCTTCTCTTCCGCCCTGAGCTTCTGCTCCTCGGCCCTCCTCTTCTGCTCATCGAGTCGGGCCGCCTCCTCTGCAGCCTTGTCGGCCTCCTTCCGCGCCTTCTCCTCGGCCAGCTGCTGCTTCTTCAGGGCGGCCTTGTCCTTGCGCTTCTGGTTTTCCTTGGCCTTCTTGGCTAGCCTCTGGGCTGCTTGACGTTTTTCTTCCTCTACTTCCTCAATGAGTCGTTGCTGGCGTTGCTTGGCCACCATGTCTCGGTACGCTGTCAACACGCGCTGCTCAAACATGCGAGCGGCGAAAATTTGAAACATGCGACGACCCTCCTCCATGCGTTGTTTATCGGTCATCGGGTCCTGATGATGACAACAGTAATGCTCAGTACTCGAGTGTTTATGGTCATACGTGTATTGAGAGGAGCTCACTTCTTCGTCCTCGTATTCCTCTTCTTGGCTGTCGTCGTAGTCCTCATCCTCCTCCTCGTCTTCGTCGTCATAGTCGTCTTCGGGAGGAGGATGGTTATGGCTCGAGTAAGAGCCGTTGGCAGGATGACCGTAGCTGGTGCGGGAAAAGTGCTCCTTGGCGTCCTCTTCTCGCGCCATGCGGCGCTCGGCGAGCTGCTCCATCATCTCGATGAAGCGCTTCCCGTCGTTCTTGAGCAGATCATCCGCAACGGTGAGTATACCACCTAAGTCCATGTTACCATATCTGCAGAGTATAGAGTCCAGAAGCTTCATACCCTTGACTTGGAGGCTGTTCCCAAACGTCAAGAAATCCGCCATATCTCGATCGTGAGGGTGAGCGTCCTCGGGAGGCTCTTCCTCGCTGAACTCCTCGTCTTCGCCGAGGTCGTCCTCATCGTCGCTGTACTCTTCGTCGGCATCCTCGTCTTCGTCTTCGTCGTCGTCATCGTCGTCGCCGACGTGCTCGACTATGCGGCCGCGTGACGGCGGTTGGCCCGAGTACGTTACCGGAAGCCGTGACGGCCGCAGAGGGAAGTCGGCGCGGGGAGGGGCAAGCATCGGCGGGTTCTCGCCAGTGTGTGCGAACGATTCAAGCTCCAGGTAGTAGGCGTCGTAAAGACCCTCGAGCTCTTCCTCAATGGCAGTGCGCTTCCGCCCGCAGACTGTGCAGCTGCACGTGTGCTTCTGCTGCTCCTTCATCTTCTTGAGAACGGCATCCTTTTCGACCTTGACGAGGGACTTGCGCTCGTCCTCGCCCAGCCCTAGCCAAAACTCCTTTATGCGTTCCCGCTCCTGCTGCGAGTTGGTGTTCCAGATCTTGTCCTTGGAAAACTCAGGCCCTCGGAACTTGTCCTTTTGGGTAGGTGACCGCGGAGGCAGCGGAGAGTGGAGATGCGACACGTTGTCGTATGGGGCATCGGCCATCTGCGAATTCTTTCCGTTCTTCTTCTTTTTCTTCTTGGACTTCTTGGAGGCCTTCGACGGCACGCCGTTCGCGTTGAAGTGAGCGTCCGCGTGGTGAGAGTGATGGTCATCGACCTCATCGTCGCTGATATCCTGGCCCGCGTCCCCTTGGGCAGCTTGGGGGTTGGGCGACGGGGCGCCAGGTGCAGGACTTGGGCGTCCATTCGGAGTAGGGAGGGGGGCCTGGCCAGCGGCGGCTTTCGCGGCGGCCTTCTCCCGACGCTTCTGCTTCTTTCGATTCACGGGCGGAGCGGCAGGGTCGGCGCCGTTGGCCGGGGCCGTTTGCAGGCTGGGTGGCTTCGCCGACGAGGTCGGGGTGGAGGGCAGCGAGGGCTCGGTGGAGGGGGGGCCCTTGGGGACGGTGATGATCTTTGAACCGTCTTTGTTGGTGTATCTCGCGGTGGCCTTGGTGTTGGGAGACGCAGGCGCCTGGGATGCCGGCTGGCGGTGTTTGGCCGGCATGTCGAAAGTCTGCTACGAGGCAACAAACGTCGATGTCATAGAGAGGTACGGGGGGATGGACCGCGAGGGGTTGCAGGAACGAGGGGAGGGAGAGCTCGGATTCGGCGGTCGATCGGAGTATCTGGGAGGGGCGTTTGGATTGATGCTGAGTATGCTGTACTCGTGATGGGTGAGCAAAAGGAAGGATAGAAGTGCCGTCACCCTCGGTCGGAAATTGGTGATGTGTTGGGTCGGCGTTTGTTTGTGCGCTCGCGAAAATGGCAGGCGGGATACAGCGCGCTGGGCGGGCTGAAGTGGTGGTGATGAGGCAGGCACAGGCAGGACTCACAGGTGGAGGCGAATAATATTCGAGATGGGGCACCCGGGGGCAGAGCCAGGCACAGCACAAGTTACAACAGTACAAAGTAACAATTGCAACCTACACACACAGCAGGACCGAGAATACAGCGCGCCTGCCAAGGGACAGAACCTTAGGTGAGGCTAGGGACCCGGCCGGGACCTACCTAGGCAGGTGGTAGGCAGAAGTATCCGTAGTTACCTTAGGTGCTTGGGATACGCTGACAGCACCTGTGAGAGTTTGTCTTTGGTTGGTACCGTAGCTATGGTTATGGCGAAGCACACGAGTCGCGGGCAAGGCTGGTGGCGGCTGTGATAGGAACAGCGACGGCAATTGATGACCTTGTCACTGTTTTCGATACTGCAGAAGGGGGAATCTCCCCCCGGGACTGGTGATGCTCAGCTAAAGTTGCATGTCTACTTAGGTAGGTACGGAGTACACTTCCATGCCTTGAGGCACAACCTAGTGGGCAAGGCCACTGTGTGCCGTCGTGCGTCGGGAACTTGGGGAGAAAGGGATGCGCGCAATATTCAAGTAGCCTGCAGGCGTGGCT
The DNA here is from genome assembly GCA_030770045.1 of Colletotrichum brevisporum. Taxonomy (NCBI): domain Eukaryota; kingdom Fungi; phylum Ascomycota; class Sordariomycetes; order Glomerellales; family Glomerellaceae; genus Colletotrichum; species Colletotrichum brevisporum. The sequence continues at coordinate 6,026,482 of JAUGSI010000001.1, read as the reverse complement.
TCGCGTGAGGGGTACATGCGTACATACGCCGCCCGAAGAGAAGGCGCAAAAGTGGGCACGCTCAAGGCCTGCAATTCCAGTGCCCACGTCCCAAATGGCAGGCACTGTGACCCAACTCCATGTTTGGAGGTCCTGTCGTACCAATCAGAATTTGAGAAGCCTGTTGGTGCGGCTTAGGCCACGTGACCGTCCCGGTCCCGGTCTCTACCTAGTAAGTAATCTGGCCATCTGGCAAACATGTTTAGGTAAGCGTGCCTGAAACTACTTACCTGCAGCCAGGTATGTTGTAATACCTGCTGACTGTCCTCGATACCCCTTGACTTGAGGCCTGAGGAGCACACACATGGCCCGTGCTTCCGGGCTTTGCTTGTTCTCATTCTCAATCTCAACTGCTCTCTGCCTGAGTTGCTGAGCTATTTGGAGGGCAGGGGAGGGGTTGGCTGTCAGGCATCGATCGATTCCCGCCAAACGGCGATTGGCCAGCCCCAGTGCGCCTCCCCTCGGCGAGTTGAGAATGCTGACATAAGGCACATAGGTAATTCAATGTCCATGTTTGTGGTTCCGCGGTCTGTGCAAAAGATGCGGAAGTGAGAAGCCGGAAAGTTATTTCATAGATCAGGCAGGTCCAGTCGGGCCAGAGGTCCGTCCCGCTTCTCCCAAACAGACGGGTGCCCTGGGCTTGCCAGGAGCAAAAAAAAAAAAACACGTCCAATGCCGTGGAGAGCACATGCAGAAGCACAGGAACCACTGATGTCATCTCAACTGGCGTTTCTGTTTCCATCCCTTGACACACTCACGCACACACGCACACACACAGCAACCAGGGAGGTTGGGCGTCCTTGATCCAGATTACCTAGCCACTATTGGATGCCAACGGATGAGTTCCTGCTATCAACACCTAGGCATCTCGGGCTATCGCTTCACATCTCCAAGCACGTGATGGGGGCCGTCCCTTTCGGCGTTTGGCACCCGATGTCGCAGTCCGGTGTGACAAATTGGCAAAGCATCCTCTGTGCCTGTGTCGCATCTCAGCTTGCACAACCTTGATGTCCTCGCCTCTTCGCACTCAGACAGCCGAGCCCACCCGGAGACTTCGAGTTCATGGGGGCAGGGACGCGAGACACGACACGCAAACCTGCTTCCACCGCCAGGGAGGAGACCCAACGTCAGCCACCGTTGGGTATCGCAGACGACGGTCTGGTTTGCCTGACACCGATTGCTTCACCAGTGACCAGAGGTCGTTCGATGCTGCTCCCGAGCCTGCCGACATCAACAAGACTTCGTGGCCCCGCTGAGCGGACGTCCAAAAGCACGCATCCCACCCGTTCCGAGCCCATCCGCAGTTCAGCCTCCATGGACCGGATCCGCGCGGCCACCGCCCGAGCCGACGGGCCAATGGAGGGCTCCCGTGCCGGCCGCCCTGCATTGCTCAGGACTCAAGACTCCAGGAGCATGCAGTTCCAGCTGGCAGCTGGCGCGTACTCTCGACACCTCGCCTGTTCAGCTCGCCAAAAACGCGGCCCCACTGATCAACAAACCGACCCCGGCCAAGAGCCATGTCAGCGGTGGTCGGCTAGCGTTTGTCAAGCGCTGGGGTGACGTTCTCCAGCAGCGGTTCTTCCTCAACAAGGGCGCGGTTTGCAGCTTGCGCGGGAGGGAGGCAAGCCAGCCCGAATGCTGGCTGCCGGAGAGAAATGGGAGAGTGGAAACACCGGGCTGTGCACTTGCGGACGGCAACAACATAAACACGGCCGGGATGAACAGCATGTCAGACGTTGTGGATTTCCGCCCGGTCGGCGCAGCTCGGCGCCCTGCACCCATCGGACAGGTGTGGCCAGCAGATCCCGGACGGGAGCGATCCTAATTTTGCGGGCAAGAATGCGACGCCGGGCCTTGGGACAGCATCAGACCAGGAACGCTTCCTCATGGCGCGTACGAAATCGGAGGAAAACGAGGGACCGGGCACGGCACGGTACACGAATTGGCCTCCAAAGTGGTCCTTGGTCCAATCGGAGGGGTGCTGGCAAGAAAGTGCCTCGAATTACCTGCAGCGCTGCTGAGTGTGCTGCAGACGTTCTGACACAGCCTCGACCGGCGGTGGTGATGCGGGCCTTCATTGTCTCCACATCGAACGGCTGGGCGTGCCCAGTGGATGTGATATTGGCAACGATACGGATACTTTATGCGGTAAAACGAAGTATAGGAGAATCTCCAGGCTTGAAGGTAAGCAAGTTGAGCAAGTTGGTCCGGGGTATGGGCTCGCATATCGAAGGATTCCCGGAAGGCCTCTCTCATCTGCGTCATGATTAAACAGAAACGTAGCTGTTGCACCGGATCAGACTTCAAGACGAGTAGGTACCTGCGGGGAGGCAATGCCGTCTCCTCCCCAGAACTGCTGCTGTCTGGTTTCCGCAGGTTCTTGCGAGAAATGCGACCACCGGGAGGACCATGAGCATTTTGAACCGTCTCCAGAGACAGCACAAGACGGCGGGCAGCTGCAGGCGGCACTGTCTGAGGTGTTGCGGAGGACAGGAGCAGCAACACGCAGCACGCAGGGCTGCACAGCCCGCGGATCGTGCTGTTCGTTGCACAGACGGAGGCACAGCACGGATGGTGTGGTAGGTGGGAGCAGAGACAGAACGGAGATTCCCATTCTCCTGCTTACCCTGCAGCAGCCGCAGCAGCTGCACCCTTGGCGGATGTTCTCGAGAGGTGGCTGCTCCAAGCCGGGCGCTGTCCTCCCACACACCTGGGACTTGGTGGTGGTGCGGTGCAGAAGCTGTGGAGTGCCTTAATTACTCCAAGGCTGCCGGCGACGCCTCCGAGTCACAATGCTCGGGACATGGGCTTGAGGTTCACAGCTGGTCGTGGCGGTCTAAATTGGGTGCCGCTACAGCATCCGAAGGCTGGAGGGGAATCTCAAACGTGGGAGTACGCAAGGTATGATGTGTTGTCGCTGTCGCCGCGGTCGACGAGGCGGGCAGGCTGAGCAGCAAAGGTTAAATGTTGAGCGATGTCGATGTGAAGACCGAAAGAACAGGGAGCGGACAGCGATTTGAGCCTTGGCTTTCTCGTCTGGGGTGGGGGTGGTCTCTCGTCGGAGGTTATCCCTTGTTGAAGATGACTGACGGAGGTCGGCAGAAGCGCATGAACGGGCAATTCCAACGGGAAAAGAGCATTCCATGGACGCTAAATCGGTGTAGGCAGGTTCGCCGACGGGCCGAAACTCTTGCAAGATTTGTGTGTTTGATTTCTTCTCCAGCTTCCAAGGTTGGTAAGAATATTCAAAAGAGACGATGATCTTATTTTAGAAAATCCAAAAGGGCCGGCGTGTTGTGGTAGTGCGGCTATGTAGCCAGCGGTGTTGACAGGTCCGCCACATAATAAACATCAAAAGGCCCGTCACCACATGTACATGAAGTCTTTCGTGATGGCGGCAGATGTTTGTTTCGCTCTGTCGGACTTTGATCCGAGCACGCAAACCGGTTTTCTTTTTCGAGGAAACGCTCGTCTTGCTGCCGCAATCGCTGACGTTACGCCGAGGGATAATACGATAAAAGAGAGATACGAATCGAGGTTGGATATTGGTTAGGTCGCTTGAGCGAGCCGGAGAGGGCGAGGGCGGCGGCACTTTTGCACCCGCACTTTTGTACTTGCATGCGTCCGCATCCACAGATTGACGATGCCTATGATCGGGACCACGAGCTGCCCTTGAGTGTTACTGGGCCATGTTGAAGTCTACGGATACATTGTGATACCTACTACCAACGTAGGTACCGTATGGAGGACAGAAGGAGTGACGATACTGCGGAATAGAGGGAGCCAGCCTATAGGTCGGTACCTAGGCTTGTGTGGGCTGGGCCTGGGCCGGACGGGCCTCAACTCCTGAAAGGGGACATCCGTGCCTTCCACCATCCACCCTAGGGGAGGCCTTCCAGCGGCCAGCCAGTGCCCGTGGACCCTGCGCTGTGCCACACAACACGCACCACCCGGCGCACCGCACACGGGGGGCTACGTGGAGCGAGATAGGAAGTGAAAGTCTGCTCGCCTACCGCATGGTGGCCATTGTGCGCTACCTACCTGACGTGAGGTGAGTAATGGAGTGCAGCAAGTCATCCGTACCTTGTACGTATGCGCGGTGTAGTAGGGAGACCCTGCTGCTGCAGATGGGGGGTGGTCCAGGTACAACACGTCCCGCCCAGTTGGCGATGCACACACCACGGCAACACCCACAATCAGCAACTCGCTGCGCCAAGGTGCAAGCGATACTACGTAGATGTTTGTGTGTGTATGTGTGTACTGATGCAGAGTTGTTGTCCAGGGCTTGACTGGATTGTTTACATCTTTGACCCCCAATCAGATAACATGAGTGGAGGTAAGGTGAAGCTCCGGATCTTCTTCATCTTTCAGATAGGTACATACCACGGGTTGTTAGTAGCTAGGTCATTGGTAGGTAAGCAATATTACCAGATGGTAATCCGTAGACAGGCAGAGATACAACCCGCGCTTACACCGGCGTCACCTACCGACATTGCCTTGCGCTACCTGGCTGGACCTGGTATGCTTTCTTGCCTGCATTTCGCCTACCGGAGCTACATTAATACCTACCTACTCCAAGCAAGAAAAAGGTACTTTTACCTACCTTACCCTTCTCTGTCTCGCCCCTTTCCCAACGTCTTTTATTTCTTCCTCATTATTATTAGTAGGCACGGTTAGAAGCCCTTTTCCCGCACTCCCTTGCCGTTTGGCTTCTCTCTCGAAGAATTCGATCCGTGCCAAAACACCCTTGCGCACACGCACAGCCAGCAGCAACTGCACAGCACCTCAGTCATCATTCGACTCGACCATCGTACAAGGGTCCAAAGCGCTGACCCCTTCTTTTCTTCCCCTACCTACGGCTACGGATACCAAGCCCACAATTGCAGGTCTGCACCAGTCCCAGTCCCATCTGCTGTTGCCCCAGCTCCATCCAGCTCCAGCTCCAGCTTCAGCTCCACGCCAACGCCCACCCCGTCCCGGTCGTTCGTGGTCCTGCTCCACGTCCACCTACATACCTCCTAGGCCTAGGTCCAGCTCCTGCTGCTGCTGCTGCCGCTGCCGCTGCCCCCAGTGGCCTCCTTCTTCAACGTGCCATCACCCACCCCAGGAGGAATTTCTTCAGCTCGTATTCCTCCCGCTCAACCATCTTCCTCGCTCACCACCGGCTCTTTCTTCTCCTCCGCCGCCTCCTGCGCCTTGCAGCAACATTCTTAACTCACCCTGCCGTCATTGGAAAGACTAAGAGTGGATAGAAAAAACACCAAGGGGGCTTCTCACCTTTCCATTGCGCTCTGTTGTCTTCCGCCGCGTGCGCCTCCATCTCAGCCTTTTTCCGCGTCCTCCAACACAACAAATCCAATCCTCCTCACTTCATCCTCTGCTCGACTAATCTCTACCGCTACCTCTGCACTCTGTTTCTTTTTCGCCCGTCACACTGCCCGAAGAAGAAATAATCCCACACAAACATACACCATACGAACCTCGCACACCTCCGAATTCGATCATTGCCAGCCGTCCGTCACCTCCGCCGAACATCACCGCTGCTGCCGCTGCTCCGATACGACACCACCTGCCCATCTGCCTACCGCATACGAGCGCACCGATCCTTCGGCAGCCTATCCGCGCTATCGACTGGCTTAATCACTGATCGCTTTCTTGATTTCGGCCGCTCTCGACAGCCCGCGTCGTCATTGCCGCAACCTCCCAACGCCCGCCTCGGCTTTAATACCTACGGCGCGGCACGCAGTCCCGTCAATTTCTCAATTGGCCTCGAGTCCGACCTCTACCTTTTTAATCCGTTTCTTCCTCGACGGTCGTTTCGCTAGTCAGCCTCCGCAGCCATGGCAGCGCCAGCCCCCCAGAACGTCATTCGAAGGTACTGTCAAGCTCGAGTTTCTGCCGATCCCCCTCCCTCCCGTCCGCCTTCCCCCGACGGAGATCCCAGCTTCTCCGGCCCCTCGATTCCCGCGGGCGCCGCCGCAACTCCACGGCCACCGCTGTTCCCGCCTCCGGTCTTTCCTCCCCCTGCTCGCGTTGCTAACAATTTACTGCCAGGAAACTCGTCATTATCGGTGACGGTGCTTGCGGCAAGACGAGTTTGCTCAGTGTTTTCACTCTCGGATACTTTCCCACAGTAAGTCCAACCTGTTTTCCGTGGTCTGATCCGCGAGTTTTAACGGTTTTGCTAACGAGATTCGTGTCCAGCATTACGTTAGTAGCAGTCCATCTTGATGTTCGCTCGACCCTTCTAACGACCGACAATCAGATCCCCACCGTTTTCGAGAACTATGTGACAGATTGCAGAGTAGATGGCAAGTCGGTGCAGCTGGCACTATGGGATACCGCAGGGCAAGAGGACTACGAAAGGCTGCGACCATTGGCGTACAGTAAGGCACACGTCATTCTCATCGGCTTCTCCGTCGACACGCCCGATTCCCTAGACAACGTTAAGCACAAGGTCAGTTCCAGTGTCTGCGCCGTCATCATCATTGTTGAGGACTAGTTTTCTGACGGCCGGCAATAGTGGGTAGAAGAGGTGACTCGACTCTGCCCGGGCGTCCCCATCATTCTTGTTGGCCTGAAGAAGGATCTCCGCGAGGACCCCGTTGCCATCGAGGAAATGCGGAAGAAGTCGCTGCGGTTCGTCACCAGCCAGGAAGGCGACGCGGCGGCCCGCGAAATTGGCGCCCGCAAGTACCTGGAGTGCTCCAGTCTCAGCGGCGAGGGTGTAGACGACGTCTTCGAGGCCGCTACGCGCGCCGCCCTCCTTACATTCGAGAAGGGTGAGGGAGGAGGCTGCTGCGTTATCCTCTGAGCAGCGACATGTCGCTCACGTCTGTCATGCAACCAACCATCCACCACTGCAAGCACGGCATCATCGAAGCGCCGTCATCTCGACAGGTCTGTTGGGAGGAATCGTTCCGTTTCACGACAACACTGGGAGATTGCGAACCACACTGTATGCGAACCGCACCCGACCATGTCGACCGCGAACAGGTCTTGTCTCAAAGGCAGTGGTACGCAATGGCGCACAGAAGATGGGTTGAGGCGAGGAGCTGCTGAAGGCGCCGTCGGAGAAGGGCAGCGCTGTCTTGCTGGGCAACCTCTTTTTTCCCCGGAGCAAAAAAAAAAACATCCATTTGAACCATACGAAGTCGACTTTAATGCTCTCTCTTATTTTTCTTCAGAACATCTTTTTCTCAAGCGGCTTCGACAGTAGCGGAAACAGCGCGCGCCAATGGAAAGTTGAAGGAGACGTCCTTTTTTTTTTTGCAAACCACCAAGGAGGGGGGGAGAAAGGGGTCACGCTTTCTTTCATGCACACAATTGGAAAACCACAACACCCGACGTACTGTATTAATAAGGGGCAAGCGCGTTGCGCGCACGGCATAGAACGAACTCGCAGGAAAAAGTTCTGAAGCTCAGAGGAATCCTTGTTTTTGTTTGTTTGGGTGTTGGAGGAGTTGTTCGCCGGGAGGGAAACGATGAATGGTACTATTTACTACTCCTCTTCTCCAGACCACCCATCCCCCTGAATGTATCTAGGTCATCCCCCCCTTGGGGTGGAGGGAACAGCAGCAGCCGGCAGTCGCTTCACGCAAAATGAGAATTGGCCCAAAATCATGAGATTGAACTTTTTTTTTGTCAAAACATAACTTCTAAAGTGCGTGCCTGCTGTTTGTTGATTCCATCCAACAAGGCCATGCCATGCCGCACAACAACTCTACACTAGACAACAAGACTACCTAGGTAGCTATACTACAACCACACGTATCAGGCACTGGACAGGAAATGGTGCCGGATGAGTGGTGGTGGTGGTGGTGGTGGTGATACAGGGATAATGCAGACAGGTGGGAAAAGAGCTCTCGTCCAATCTCTCCAACCCAAACATAGGCTCTTACTCTTTGCACTGCTCTCATCCTCGGATTTTTTTGGGTCTTTTTTTGTTTTTCAATATCCATACGTCCTCCTCTAAGGCTTCCAGTCGTGGTTCCACGCCTGTCTGGCGGGGGTCTCGGTCTGGTAGCGGGCGTACTCGATGGGCACGGCGCCGGGGCCGTAGATGCCCTTCTTCTCCTGCGCGACGCGGTACAGCCACCCCTCGTCCCTGGTTCCCGGGCCGGAGGTGTTGCGGAGCTCCTCGTTGGCGTTCCACATGCTCTGGTGCATGCGGTAGAGCTCCTTCTCGCGGGCCTCGCGCTGCTGGCGCTGGAGGAGGAGCCAGGCGCGGTGGATGGTCCAGTGGCGGAGGTGGCGGTTGCGGGCCATGCGCAGGGGGGGAGGGGCGCGGCCGAAGAGGTGCTGCTTGAGGTTGCGCATGCGGATGATGTGCTCGGGGGAGGCCTGGCCGCCGCCGGAGGGCTTGCGGGCCGCGAGGGCGGGGGAGGTCGAGAGGGGGCGCATGGTGGTGATGGGTGTGATGATGCTGGTGAAGGGGGTCGGGGTCGCGAGGGATGGCCTGAGGCCGCGGAGAGTTGCGAGAGATGCCATTTTGGTGGTTTTGTTTCTGGGGTTTTCCCTTAGTGCAGGGCGGACGAGAAGGTGTCTGATTCCAAAGAGAGATCAGGATATTGGTCTATCGACAAGAAGAGCGGGCGCAAGGGTTGGCCGGTTGCCTCTTCGACGTGGTTCGGGGTGGGAGTCGGCTCAAGGAGGTAGCTCGGAACGACGGTATGCGCGATGCGGTCCTGGAGGATTGTGGCTGCTGCGTCTCGGAAGCCGCGGTAGCAGTTGTCGTTGTCTAGTTCGGGGTTGCCGAAGGCTGCGACCGGCTGCGAAAACGGCCCGAAGGGCTGCTCCTCGAGGGTGCGGGAGTGGACGAGCCGGAAGACTCTGTTGCGCGCGGCGGAGGTTCCGGACGGGTGCCTGGTGAACGATTCTAGCGGGGAATCGAGTTTGACGTCCCAGCCGAAGACTGCCTCGCCGTTGATGTAGAGGCCGTTACACTGTCGGTAGTGGTCGAAGATGCTCTGTCGGGAGAGGTGTGGTCAGCGGCGGTGCTGGTATCGGGGGAGGTGCATGGAGGTCTCCAAAATTTCGGATCGGTAAAGATGGACAGGGGGGTGGGGTGGAAGGCGGGTTTTTCCATCCTCCGAGCGAAGGCACATACCTCCCGCCCATCCAAAGCTACCTAATCCCATCCCCGCAGGTCCACGGAACGGATCGGATGGACCCTGCGTCCTTGCAACCCCAGTAGCTTGAGTCGACTTGGGGCCCAAGCTTGGGCTAACATCCGGCATGGACAACAACAACAGAGGGGAAAAGAGAAAGAGAGGCGATTAGGTACTTACATATGGTTTCCCCCTTACGGCTGGGCGATTTGCAAAGCAGGAACGATCGTACACGAGCACACCATTGTAAACGTGGTGATTGAACAGTCGGGCCCTCGCCCTGTTGGTCTCGTTCTCAAAATGGCGGTCCACGTACCGCAGCAAGACGGGCGCCAAGCGTCGGAAAGCACCCGCGGCCGGACCCTGAGTATTGCCGTGGTGGCGCTCGAGGCTTCCCAGGATACTCGTGAGGGGCTCCATCGACTGAACCAACTGGCGGCTCTCGTCGCATTCGCTCCTAACCAGGCGAAACAGGAGCGTCACGAACTCCTGGAACTCGCTGCGCTTGTGGAGCAGGGTCTTGTGGTTGCTGGGGAGGTGACGGAGCCTCTCCGCGGTCTGCCAGCTTTTGTACAGCCTGGCCATGTCGTCTTCCATGAACGAGTCAACCGTGGCGAGGTCCTGGCACGCCGGAATGCCGAGCACCTTGGGGCCGCTGGCGTGGAACCAAAGGAAAACGCTCAGTATGTTGAACACCTTGATCGCGGAGACTCTCAGGTGGACCCGTTCGTATGTCATCGGGTACGGCACGTTGCCCTGGTATTCGAAGCAATCCTCAATGTTCTTCGGGTTCTCTTGGTGGCTGTAAGAAAAGATGGGGTCACCGGGCCGGCGGTCGAGGTAGAACTTGGTTTTCGTCAGGTTCGTGGCCACCAGCAGCGGGTGAGAGCCTCCAGGCAGGTTGACGGGTCGCGTTTGGGGGTCCTGGTAGGTTTTGTTACAGCGGTGCCTGAAGATGGTGACGCGGTCCCGGCGCATCGTGATCCCATTCATCGCCTTCCAAATGTGACCAAAGTCGCCATAGCCCAACGGAACGTCCCCCTTGCAAATCTCCCTGAAGAGTTTCAGATACAAATGTTCTTCGCGCATTCTTGTCAACAAGATGGGACGGATGCTGGTTCTGTAGGCGTGCTCGGTCGTACTTTCGGCCCTCTGCACCAGGAGACCGCAATGCCAAACGGGGACAATTCCATTGCGTTCCAAGTACTCCTTCCACTCGGCGGACAAGAACAGATCTCCCGTGGAAGTCATGGTGTATTGCAGAGTGAAAAGCAGGAGGGGACTGGTCGAGAGAGATTATGGACGTTGGGATTATGTCGTACTCGAGATATTATTGCGTATGCCGTAATTTCGAGAGTCGAATGTTATGCCATACTCGACGTGGATGGAGACGAAGGCGAGTAAAATAAGCAAAAGTAGAGGGGTTGGAGGGTGGAAACAGACGGAATGCTGTGAAAGCACAACGAGGAGGGGAGATTTGTCGGATGAAGAGAGGGAGGAAGATGGGGGGAGAGAGGAGGATGGTATTTTCCCGGTACCCTGGGACATATCACCGACCCAGCGAAGAACCCAGTGCTCTTTCCTTATCCTTACAGCGTCCGTTTCTCCTTTTGTAGTGTACTGGACCTAGTCCCCTGCCCAAGTCGTTGTGCTGTGGAGCGACGCTTCCTGGCTGTCCTCTCAAGGTATCGTCGCGGGCAGGCAAGGCGGAGTGGCTAATGTTGAAACTCAAAAGGTTCACCGTGCTTTTTCCCAAGGCTTGATACTGGGCTGTAGAGTAAGCAGCCCCAGCCTTCCAGCCTCTTTCCAGCCGGGCCCGCTGCGGGTGTACTTGAGAATGGGGGCAGGAACATCTGGGCTGCGTGCCTTCGGTCCATAACGGCAGTTAACATTCGAGGATCTGAACTTGGGTGTTCCTAGGATGAAATCGGAGCTTTCAAGGCCCTCCTCGAAATCATCCTCCTATAGGTACAACCTCAACTAGTACAGCCAACTCCAATTCACTCAGGCTCAGGCATTACTGAGCAAAGACTAAGGTATTCTTGGCTTTGGGTGTTCCCAATGTGAGGTGGGTGACGGTGTGGAATGTTACTTGTCTGTAGACACAGCTGGAGGGAAATGGATAAGAGGTACCTCTTTCTTCCCACGGAAGGGTCAGCATGTATGTTTTTGTACCAAGGTTGGTTATTTGACAGAAGGTACCGAGAGTACAAAGTACACATTGTCATTACTTGGAAGGAAGAGGAGAAATCACAAAGGTAGAAGTACCTTGATTCCCACCCCGTTTGGACAGAGGAGCCTTTTACGCCCTTGTAACTTCCACGGCAAATGATAAAGATGAAGGTACTACCTTTTTGTTTTGGTGTATTTCAAAGTGAGGACTAAGTTCTGATGTTCCCTTCTGGTCAATGTAAATCACAACAGTGCTATCCATAATGGCATGCTATGAGTGATGGTGAGTTGTGGGCAACTTGGTCGAAAGCTTGTTGGACTTACCGGCATGTCGTTGACGAGAAGTCACATGGAGGCTGAGATCTCCTACCTAGGTTGGTAGGTAGGTAGATACCTTGTCCTGCTCTGTCTCATACGTGCCTAATACTTACCCATTTGGTCGGCCAGGCGCCACAAAAGCTAGTCCGCCTGGTCTAGACAGACAACTGGTAGGTACCCAAGTACCTACTGGCTTTCAGTCAGAAAGCCCACCTTGCTTTCATGTGGGTGGTTTCTTTGTGAACCTGTTTTCTTACCTAGGCACCTACCTAGGTAGGTAGGTAGACTGGAAGGTAAGTAGACATGTACCCATGGTCCTTGCGTTTCCACCTAACTTGGAGGCGGCGGATTGGAGATGGGTAGGAACATTGGACGTGGAATAAGCACATAATGAACCAAACCTTAAAAAAGGAACACCACTACTCATGGGCAGCCAGAGGTTACTTCTCAGACTCTCTCCCACACACCCCCCACTCTTCCAGTTGATAGGTAGTTTGGTTTTCTTGCTCACTTTCCAGCAATGTTCTCGCCCTTCTTGCACGAGCAGCTCGACCGCCCGACGACATGGGAGGAGCACTTCGTCAACGTTAGCGGTGGTAACTTGGCCGTCGCGAAATGGAGACACGAACCGGATGCCAGCGCCTTCGACGACGGCGGAGCGTTTCGAGCCATCAGCGGTGCCCTCAGAGAGGACAACAACGACCCACTGAGACTTCGAAAGCCCGCGGTCGAGATCGCGGCCCTTCTGCCGCCGCCAACCGCGCGGAAGGAGTCAGACGAGGCCTTGTGCTCGCTGTGGAAGCTGTTTGTGTCCCTGGCTCAGCAGACGCCGTCGGGCAACATCGCCATGCTGGACTTGGTCGTCATCCTCGACCATCTCTCTGCGTCGCCTAAGGCGGCCGCTACGGTGACTGTGGTGAGTTGCGAGATCAAAGCCCCGTTGTGTAGGGGTCTTTCTTTGAATCATATTCTGATGATGAGGCAAACCAGGATGGATTCGAGCAGCTCAGTCAGCTCCATGGGCTGAACCAAATCATCAGGAATCATATGAAATGTAGGTTTCACACCAGGTGGAATCCTCGCCCCCTTCTCCCTTTGGCTACCTAGATGGGGCATATCACTGACCGTCCTCGAAGCCCCCTACGACGACGTTGAGGACAGAAAGAGATCTCTCTACCGCTTCATCAATCTCAACGCATTCGCCGCGCTCCTGTGGTCTTACAACCTAGTCGACGGCCGAGACTTTGCCGTCCAGCAGCTGCGCTCGGCCTTCGAAGACCGCCGCTCCTCCAACGCTGGCGACAGGGAAGGCGCCGACGCGCGCCTGATGGCCGCGGCCCAGTGGGCGATCCACTCGTGCCAGCGGCTGTACCACTTGTCCGTCACCTGCGAGCCGGCATCAGCAGATGGAGGAGGCGGCGGGCCGGCAGGCGGTGGCGGAAAGCGATGGCAGCCTGGAGCGAGGTTCAAGGGACGGGCGGGGTTCTCCTTCCAGAGGTGGGAGTTCTGGCAGCAGGGCTTCGAGGAGGCGAAGGAGCTGGGGAACGGGGGCATCGAGGCCAAGGTCGAGGCCGGGGCTGCGGCCGGCATGATGGAGAAGGTCTTGTACGCCGGGTTCGAGGTCTATAATGGGTGATGTGTCTTTTGTGAGATCCTACGGGGTGCGCATCTCGAGAAGCGGGCTCTTCGAGACGGACCTGCTGTCCGAGGGAACTCTAGATCCCCAAGAATCTTATGTTTCATGAAAGACTGGCTGTCTTTACCATTTCTTGCCCATGTTGTAACACTTTGGGGGGACCATCAGAAGCATCATATCGTCTATCTGTCGTCTGTCTGGGCAGCAGCCACCGACATGCTACGCAAGCACCTTCTGCGGACCAACCTCTCCGTCCCCATCGTCCCCTCAACGTCACCTCTCGGACAACCATCGTCAGAGATCGCCGTGATTGGTCGTATCTCCCCAACCGATTCTTGATACTTTGGCACATCTGGAACCTACAGCGTGCTTTACACTTCGTGACTCCTTCGTTCTCACGTCCAGAGCTCCAGCTACTTACGCCCTACACGCCTTACGTGACCTCAACAGGCCATCAGGCCAAAGAAACCGCGCCTTTCGCCTCCTCGGTCTGGATATCTACGTCGGTGGACTCAAAGGGCGGGGCTCCGCAGACCGACTCTCATCTTACACCGGCGGAGGAACCTTCCGCCCGGAAGGGGTGGAAGTAGACGAAAGTACACGCCCCATCTCTCAAGCCGTTATATGAAGTAGAGTTTGTCTTCTGTTCTTTTGCAAACTACTTCTCAAGCCCAAGAGTTAAGACCGTCCCATGCGCCTCTACACACGACCCTCTGCCCATCGATGGATTCCCAGACAGAGAATCGGCCCATGCCTCGACCTCGGCTGGAGGACCCTGATGGCACGCAAGCCACATTCATGCAAGCAACTCATACACATCTCCGCGAGAATGAGTGAATTAACTCTCCAGAGGTGCGAATGACTCACTGGAATGCCCCGATGACGTACGGTGTTGCCAGCCTCGGCTGGAAACGTTGGGTTATCTTACGAGGTTTCCCTGTTTTTTGTCGCCAACGGCTCTGGAGTACATGTGGCGGAAGCCCCCCTTCCTAGGCAGCCCTGCGAGGAACGCCTCGTGGTTCGAGTGTCTATACGTACCTACTTGCCGTGGGTGAGCGAGGCCACATGTGCGGCTGGAGCCAAATGATAGAATAGGGGCCTTTGATTCGCTGGGCGAGCCGTCGAGGCTTGAGCGTGGTCGACCATTACGACGGCTCGGCTGCGCATCGGGTTGTGTGCCGTGAATTGGCCTCGCGTGGTTTCTTGGGCGACTGGGGGAACGCTTGGCTTTGCGAGAGCTAGGGAAAGTGCGTGTCTCGATGGTCAAACTCGTTGTTTCTTCATCTCGTGGTTCTATGGTCTTGGTATTGCTATGCGAATAACAAACGAGTGTCGGACGATGATATACGACGGAGCTCGTGGTGTTTGAATCACCGGCTACGTGTACGGCGACGACTCTTTTCTTCTCTTCGCCCAGCGCTGATTCATGGATCTGCCCCCCGAGAGCCTTATCATGTGCGTTTGGTCTGTTCTTCATCGGCGGTACCACCGCCTACTGGGTGTCTTTTATGAGGCCTGAACTGCTGTCGACGATGTGAAATGCCAAAGACGTGATTCTGAGAGTCTCCGAGAGAGAGCACAGCACACCGACTGTGGTCGGAAATCCCGGGACGCGTGGTCTGGTGTGAGAGGAGAAGTCCCGTCGAGAGGGCAAACCACATTGTTTTCATCGCCGTAGGCACTGGATGGGCATGCTTGCCGGCAGGGCCGTCGCCTGAAGGGTATTGCAGGACACGATATCACGGGGCCAGAGATGAGGGACGGGACGGGGTGGAGGAACTCTGCGGCGATCTCGGGCGGACGACGGGGCTTCGAAACCGGCCAAGATCTTCTCGGGGCCAACCCAATTTAAGCGTAGTATTCCCGACACATGTGCGCTGCCACCATAGGCGTCGGTGGAAAATCACGCCTCGAAGAGCGTGACTTGAGGAACCTAGGTATATTCGATGTTCGTCGCTTCTCTGTGTATCGTGGTAGAACTGATGCCTCGGTCCTGGCGCGAGGCGCAACCCGTGCACGCAGGGATCGACTGTGAAGCAATGGCAGAAGGTCGAGAGATGAGCGATAAAATAGACGTCTTTTTTCAAGTAAACACCCGGCTTTCCCACGCCAGATAGAGCTTTCCTGTTATCCATGCTTGTCCAACGGCCGTGTTTCCCCTCCTATAACTCACGCCCTGTTTCGTCTGGTATGTGCAGCCCCCCATCGAACAAGAACCCCAAACCAGTGCCATCTCCATCTGAAACAACCCCTTAGTCCACGTTGAGCTTCCACAGTCCGTCACCGAGGAAGTGCGCCTCCTCGACGACGGGGCCCTTGCCCTTGTCCTTGACCTCCTTGGTGCCGGCCACCAGGAACCCGACGGCGCAGGCCTCCGTCTTGCCCTCGGACGTGATGACGACGGGCTCGCCCTTCTCCAGCTCCCTGCTCCAGCGCCCTTCCTCGTCGACGCCCTCGTCCCCCTCGCGCGGCTCCGGGAGGCGGCCGCCGGGGCTCGTCAGGCCGGGGGCCATGAGCGTCGCGCCCGAGAGGACGAACCGGATGGCGCCGCGGTCTATGCGGATGGTCGGGAAGGCCTGGGGGAAGCGGTGGACGAGCTTGAGGTGGGGGAGGAGGGTGGCGTTGCCGTCGTGCTGGAAGAAGAGGGGCTGCTGGTCGCAGACGTAGAGGGAGCAGCGGTCGGGCAGCTTCATCTGCTCGAGCGAGGCCTTCTTGGGCATGACCTCGTCGATGTAGGGGTTGATGAGCGGGTAGGTGGCGAGGAGGGACTGGCGGAGGGAGCGCTGGACCGAGGACTTGAGCTTCGACTTGGGCGCGGAGGAGATGCTGAGGAGGGGGGAGGCGAGGTTAGTTCCTTGGGCCATTAGGAGGAGAGGGAGGATGGGAGGAAGCTGGACGTACTCTTTCTTGAACATTTTGGCGGTGTTGATTATCGAAGCTGTCTAATTGAAGGCCGAGGGGTATCACTGGGAGAGGAGGTCGTGGCGGTCGTCGTCGTCGGTTCGTCTCTTTTCGCTCGTGGATCGAGGCGGCGTGAATCGGATGGTGGGGTTGTTTGGAGAGAGCGACCTTCGCTGGAAAATTGCCCCGCAGTCGGGCGGGCGGGGTAGACCTATGCTGCAGGCCTGCAGAGGGGCAGTCGCGGCGGGAGACGGGGGAGGGGCAGAAGCGCCTGCCAGCGGCATCACGTCACTTGAAATTCACGAGCATCCATCAGAGTCCGATGATTTGGAGAGTCAACATGATGTATTCGTGTAGGAGAGTATTATATATCGTAACAGTCATGCAAGTCTTGCGTGATTCGTCAATCCCATTCTCGCGCTGCCAGGTCCTCAGCGCATCACATCGTAGCACACCACGTGCGCGACTATTCGAGCGTCCGTTATGCTGACTTAGCCGTGGGCGACGTGGGAGACGGTGCCGTCCTCCTTGAGATGGACGTTGAGCCTGTCAGGCTTGAAATCCTTAGTGACCATCATGCCAGGCTCGATGACGCGGGTCTGCTCGGGAAGGTCTCTCTTGCAGAAGGTCTGGCAGCGTGTTAGTCATTGGTCAAAACCAGGGTAAAAGTAAGAGGCCGGATACCACTCACAGTCTCGTTCGTCTCTTCGTCGTGCAGCTTCTTGCCGACCAGCTTGTTGGCCCACTCCTCGGTCTTACCGTCGGCGGAGTTGTTGTTGATACCTGGGACCACGAGAGGCATGTTGGCGTTTTTTGATTTCTTGGTGAATTTGGTAGGGTTGTTTCTGGTTTTGGATGCAGTTGAAGCAGGATGTTGTATCTGTAATGGAATCTGCAGACAGGTTATGGGACTGATCCAGATTTAAGCAAGAAAGGTTGAGGACAACATGGAAGGAGAAGGCCAGAACTCTGTGCAGAGAGGGCGATGACGTCGTAATTGTGTGGGGGCGGGGTGTTTTAGGACGAGGACGCGGACTCACACTGCAGGGACTGGACCACCAGCGGCTCCCGCCCGACGGAAACCGACGACGGGACGATCTGAAGAGACGGAAGGGAAGCATGTCAACGTCAAAACTCTCTCGGATCCCTGTTTGTTATCTAGATCTGGAAGTCCGGCCCCCTTGGCCGTTGGCTGGACTGTCGTGTGACTTGGACTGCACTGCGTCACCGAGATTCGAGAGAAGTCTTCACGCTAGATCAGTGCAGGACCTCGGGGACATACATCCAGCCGATCGATCAGGACAGAATGCAAAACACCACCAGCCTTGATTAACCTGAGGACTCACTCGCCAGAAGCAAGCCATCAAGCACGTGGCTGGAGAGCTGTCAGCCACAGCCACATGTTGGAATGGAAACACCCGACATGGCCCGGGGGGAGATCTACCTAGGTACTCTCTGGATCTTCATGCTGACACTTCCAGCCTCATTAAGCTTACCTTACCTTGGGAGCTTGGCTTGCTGTCAGCAGTGTCCGTGGGCGATGCTGATGCTGTTCGACAGTTTATCTAGATATTATTGGAGCAGATTCGCCGAGATGAGATGTCAGCCTCTACGAGAAACACCAAACCTGCGGATGCACGGAAATAGCGGCACGGCTCGCCAATGGTGGCCATGCAGTGAAGATAGGCAAGTGCAATGGGCCGTTGGTCGTCGTCTATGGACGTCTCCAGGAAAGAGCACCCCGTCCAACTGAGCAGAATGGCAGGTGGAATGTGGGAGGAGTTTTTTCCCGGCCTGAAGGATCCCAAGTTGGCCAGTGCGCGAATGCGAACTGGAAATGATTCTGCCTGGAAGGCTGGAAGGAACGCCTCGGACTATCTCACTACAGAGTACCTACCAAGGGGTACCTACCTAAGGTACCTACGAAGCGGTACCCTGCTTGCCTGCCTGCCCATCGCCATTTCATCTCCATCCCCAACTCAATCGTTGTTGCCATCGCCATCGCCATCGCCATTCCCCTTTCCCGAGGTGGAGGAGCAAACACGCAGAAAAACCCAGTCGATGGAGCAAATCGCCAACTGCCTCACCGTCGCAACCGACATCCAGGATACTTACTCAGTCACCCGGCCGTTCGTCCCATTCTGTAACGTCAGCGGGAATGGAACCGCCGTCCCGCCCCGCTGACATGCCCGCAGCCCAGGCTCCAGGGTAGGATACAGTTACTACACACTGGAGGAAGGAAGAAAACTTCTGCTGACGGCTCCTCTTCGCGTCCGTTGGTGTTGCTGCGCGCTCCTATCACGCCGCAATCCGAATTGCGACCCCGTCCTAGGTGGATGCCGTCTGTGCTGGACCTGGTCCCTTTTCCAGCGACACAGCGAGCCTGCCGCCGGTCTGACCGCGTCTGTGTAGGTATGCCGGCCTTGTCCGTGTTCCCTGCCGCCAGCCCCCCCAAGACTCGGACGAACAGCACCGGGCGAGAGAGTTCCAACGGCTTTGCCATCCTCCCTCCCCTCTCTTGTACCTATTGACATAAGGCCGACAGACGAAAACAGTCAATCCTACCGACGCCTCTCTCCATGTGCCATCGAAACCAACCACGGCGGCTTTGTCCAGTTGTCACGGCCAAGAAAAGGAAAAAAAAGGGACTTCAGCTTCTGTTGTATGGCGCCGACCCATTGGGGACGGTGACTGGGGGAGGCTGGCTCGGCGTCCAGGGTGTCAGGTCTCAGCCACGAGCCAATCAGCCCAGCACGCACCAACCCAACAAGCACTTTTCAAGCCGCAACAGGGATGCGATGCCCGTCCGACCCCATCACCACAGCCCACGACGCTAGATACTGACCTGACCCGAGCAGTCCAAGGAGAGAGAAGACGGTTCCTTTTCTTTCCAACCGATGCTGGAAGCCCACCCCCTCATCCCGTCCAACAGAAAATAGCAGCTCATTACATGACCAGCAGCCAACAGCTAGTAGGCTACTTACGGCATACCGGTTCAGTTCAAACATCGACAGCCCCAGAGACGCGGTCCCTAGTTGCCTGCTATTGGCCGAGCATCCGAACGTTGACGCGAGGGTCCCCCTTGTCGTGGGGTGCTTTGTTAGAGTTTGCTCTGTGCCGTCCGCGCTTGAACGGTTCAGGGTAGGCTGTGGTACGGGAGCAGCGCAGGCTACTTTTAGCACGGAATTGTGGCCGGGCAGCTGAAGGACAGAGTACACGATAGTGTAGTACGGATACCATGGGAGACAAACCAAACAGCAGCCTTCGAGCCAAATGAGGCACAACAGCGAGGGGCAGAAACAATGGAGCACGAACCCAGAACCAAGATCGCGGTCTGAGGGTCAAGACCGAGCAGTACGGAGCCATGGACACCAACAGAGACGAAGCATTGCTGGGTTCCCGAGAGAGCGGTGATGGCCGCCCAGAAACAACGTAAGCAGGCATGGGGTGAACCCCTCCAGATGAGATGAGGTTATGGCCTAAATATGGAGGCGGACGCCGTCAGCCACCACGAGTCGAGCTCCTATTCGCTGCCTTCCGCGCAGGAGGGCTCTTTGGGAGACACTGGAGTCTGGAGGGTGAGGGCAGTGCTGCTGCGGCGCCATCAACACTGCGTGTATCGACACGTAGTGTGCCTACCCGTGAACCGCACCATATTATGGTACATCCATGGATGGATGGATGCAAGGTACCTCACCCCGATATCCCGAGCCTCTGCCCTGCAAGAGGCACAGAGGGTACTTCGGTCCTCTGGCGAAATGAGCTCTCCAGCCTTACCAGCGCCAGGAATACAAACTGAAAGTACCCTGGGCAAGCACGGAGTTGTCTGGGTCTGCTGCAGGTAAGCCACAAAAAGGAGCCTAAGCGGAGACATTACCATGACTGCTCCATAGGACGCCATTCCCGAATTGGCTCTAGAGGGCCCGCGCGCTGAGGTGCAGATGCTCGTGGCATTGGCACTGGCATCTCAGCTCAGAGACAAGACAAGACCACTGGACCAGGCTGGAGAGAATGGGAACACGCCAAAGAACCGATGGACCCTTCCACCAGGTTTAGGTAGGTCCAGTCCAGCCGAGCCCAGCCCCAGGCGCGCCTGCCCGCTAGGGACTGCTTTGCTGCTTGCTGTTTTTGCTGTTCCTTTTTTTGTCGTCTTTTTATTTGACCCTCATTCCCATCTCTCCCGGACCCGACGATTCTTGTTCCTCTTCCCTTTTTCCTCTCTGTGTTCCCCCTTCACGAACCAGCGGTGTCTTCTTTCCTCCACCTCCTACCTAGGCACCAGCCAAAGACTAGATCGCCAAAGTAGTCTATACTCTCTCTCTCATCCCTCCAAACCCTCATCGGCGTCGATCACGACTACAGCCTGCACTCTTTGCCTGGCTCCGACCTCCTCTCCTAGGTACCTAGCTTTCCTGCCGATATCCGAACCAAGCTTCCGAATCAGGCAGCTGCCAAAGCACGACTTTTCCGGCGTGCTACACAAGCCTTTCCTCCCAAAATTTAGGCGTCGGTACTTGGGCGTCCACTCCGAACCGCTACCCTACCTACCTACCGACCGATCTCCGCTCCGGCATTTCGCATTGGGATAGCTCCCCACAAAACCCGGTCTCAAGATGCGCTCGTACCAGTCCGCCCCGGCGCTTCTTGCGCTCTTCGCCACCGCCGCCTCGGCTCTCACCCCCGCAAGGCTGCACTGCCTCCGTTCCCGAAATGCCGATCTCGCGCGACAGAGCGCCTGCGGCATGGCGGGCTCTATCACGCACTGCCTGAGCATGATCCCCGACGACTTCACCCAGGCCGACATGGAGGCCTGCTGGGCCAACGCCGGCTGCGAGCTTGCCGAGGCGGTTGTTGAGGCCCAGTGGGCTTTGGATAGATGCGATGAGTACGGCAACCTGGCTGCCGAGCTGCGCGTCCGCTTCCACGCCCCGATCCAGGCCCGCGCCACCACGACGGCGGACGAGACGACAGCCGCCACGACCGCGGCTACTGCGGCTTCCACCGCTGCCTCCACCGGCACCGGAAGCAGCACATCGGCCAAGACCTGCTCTACGACGACCACCAAGTCGACGACGCTTTGCCCCGTCATCTCGACCGGTGTGAGCTCCGGAAGGACGATCAAGAGCGGCTGCTACCCGACGGTTGTGTCCTTCCCGACATGCGCCGCGGGCATGCTCTGCAAGGATGACCCGGAGGGCAAGCCCTCTTGCCTGGTCATGGATAACTCGATTGGCGGGGGCGGCATTGCCGTCACCATCTTCTTTGCCGTGGCCATCACGGGCGCGATCGCCACCATCACCTTCCTCTGCTGCCGCGAGCGCAAGGAGAAGAAGCGCATCGCGGCCAAGGCCGAGGCCGCTGCTATCGCCAGGGAGGCCAACATGAAGAAGCGCCCGACGGTCGACGTCCAGCCTGCCGAGCCCGCCGCCCACCAGCCCCTGATGCAGCACGGCGACAACCAGCCCTACGATACTGGCAACCCCTTCTCCGACCGCACCCACTAGGCTGGGTCGCGACGGAGAAGCATGAGACGAAATGAATGGTGGTGAAAGTCACACAGATCAGATGATTATTGTACTGGCGGTTACCGGTGTATAAGCATGGTAAAGATACCTCGGCGTGCGATTCTGGGTTCCGGTGTTCAACGGCTGCATCCCATACCCATGGTTAATGGAACGGTAGAGAAGCAAAAAATGCTTAACGTTTTCCAATTCACTTTGCAGAGCATTTCATCTTGCGGAGGCGTGAAATATATGCAGTGACAGACTGACAGGATGCTCAATTTCTCGTCGAGAATGGTTTGTCCCTGCCTGGACACAGGGGGCGGGGCCCGGAGCATCCCGGGTGAGGGGTCCCGAGCCTCCGATCATTCGGCCGGCAATTACCTACGAGGACGGGAAGAGATGGACTGCGCTAACAACCACAAGGTTCACGTGCCTTCGCCCTTCGACCGCCTCAATTGACATTTTTAGCGGAAATTATGAGTCAAGCCCCCCTCTCTGGGTCCGAGGTCCCCTGCAGAACGATCGGGCTGATTTTGCGACTGCCTCGAACGTTCCCGTCTCCCGCTGCGAGACAGTCGAACAAGCGCACATGAGAAGCCAAGCCCCGGATGCGTGGACAGGTATTACTCCGTAAGTGAGAAGAAACGGCATCTGAAGAGAAACGGCGATGGTGCATTGGTGGCGCGACGGGTGTCGTAGGTAGGCAACGGGACGGTGGGCGAATGGACGATAGGAAAAGATAGGGTCTTTCCGATGTGGAGGGAGGTGCCGGTGTCGTGGGAATACCAGGTGGTAATAGGGTACTGAAGTACCTACTTGCTGAAGCCAATTGCGTGTCACGGGGGACGTCTCCTCCTTCCGTGACTTTTACATGAGGCGGTTTACTCTTTTCGTCTTTGACTGCAGAGAAGGGTTGCAGATTCGTTTGCTCCTCCCACTTTCCAGAGTCTACACAGAGAGACAGACACGTCAGGCAACCTGCGAGGTTGCTCGTAAACACCGCCCGTCAGCCAATTCTCGTCAGCTCAATCGAGGTGAGTTTTGGGCGAGGTGCTTCAATCCTCAGGTCTGGCCTCCAAAGCGTGGGGCAGTTGCGGCGGCCGGTCCAATCAGGGTGAGTCATAAACCAATCCAATTGGTGGAGACGGCGGCAGTAGCTGCGCGGAGGAAGGCGGTGGGCGGCAATGTGCAGGCGGGTGGCAAGCAGAAATGCGGCAAAGGCCAACGGAACACACAGTCTACAGAGGAGTCACAGCATTGGAGCCTTTGGAGGTGCCTGCCTGGCCCTGACCCTGAAGTTCTGAACCACCGCACCGCAGTCTGCAGGAACTGTCGCCGATATCGCCACCCCAGATTGGACGAATGGCCCGTGCGTACCTGCCGATGAGCAACGCTTGCGCTCAGTTTGCCCCGTTGTGTGACCTTCCAGCCAATGAGGGGTCACCTACCCCACACATAGACGGCCGATAATTTTTTTGGTTTTTTTCCCTGCCTCCGAAACAGCAGCCTCCCCGTCTCTTTCTCTGGGGGGGCGGCGAACGCTGACCGCGGCCACTCTCCACGCCGCGACCAGCAGCTCCCAGTCTTGTCCAGTCCAGTCCAGTCTATTCAAGCACGGGCAGTCCAGTCCAGTTGCCACCCCCCGGGCCGGTTGAATCTCCTTCGTTCTGCCCAACCCGACTGACTCTTTAGACTTCTTGCTCCGTGAAGTTTGTGAGATCTGCCAAAATTTCCCATTGCACTGCGATCTCTGCCGTTGCAACCTTCCGCCACACCCCTCCCCTCCCCTTGCGATCGTCCAGTTCGACGAGCCGCCCTCAACTTCAACCATCTCGACGAGGACATACGCCGAGTTGCTTCTTACCTTCTTTCTTCTTTCCTCGTGTGTGTTTTTTGGTCTTGAACTCTCCTCTCTGCCCGTCATGATGCTCCGAAGCCGCCACGCCACCCGTGCCCTGAGGGCCATCAACACCAGCTCTCCCCGCGCCTTCACCACCTCCCGCGCCCTCGCCGCCATCCAGCCTGCGAGGAAGATCACCTCCGGCGTGAGGAATCAGGCCACCGCCGCTTCTTCTGCTGCTCCGTAAGTGCCACCGCCGTTATCGCTCCCGGCCTTGCGCCCCCCCCCCCCCCCCCTCGCCTCTCTCGTGGTCGAGATGCCAACCCGAGGTGACTCACGAAGAAAATCGAAAGCTGACCACGAGACTTGCCATTGCAGTGAGGTCCGCGAAGCTCCCGCGCCCGCCTTCAACGCCGAGAAGGACCGCAGCCATGTCCAGCCTCTCGTCAACCCTCGCGGTCCCGAGATGGACGAGTCGTACGTCGGATTGCATCCTCCTGGCGCCCCGAATCGCCACCGTGTAAACGACCCGGGAAGCTCACAGTGTTACACAGGTTCATTGGCAAGACCGGTGGAGAGATTTTCCACGAGATGATGTTGAGACAGAACGTCAAGCACATTTGTTCGTAAACCAATTACAATTTTCCCTTGGGGGGTCGTGGTTGCGTGTGACGGCGCACATGGAACTTGAGGCTGACCGTGAGTCACACACATACAGTTGGATACCCCGGAGGAGCTATTCTGCCCGTCTTCGACGCCATCTACAACTCGAAACACTTCGACTTCGTCCTGCCTAAGCACGAGCAGGGCGCCGGCCACATGGCTGAGGGCTACGCCCGCGCCTCTGGCAAGCCCGGTGTCGTCCTCGTCACCTCCGGCCCCGGTGCGACCAACGTCATCACCCCGATGCAGGATGCCCTCTCCGACGGAACCCCCATGGTCGTCTTCTGCGGCCAGGTCGTTACCTCCGCCATTGGCAGCGACGCCTTCCAGGAGGCCGATGTCATTGGCATCTCCCGCGCCTGCACCAAGTGGAACGTCATGGTCAAGAACGTCGCTGAGCTCCCCCGCCGCATCAATGAGGCCTTCGAGATCGCCACCAGCGGACGTCCCGGCCCCGTCCTCGTCGACCTGCCCAAGGACGTCACTGCCAGCGTTCTGAGGAGAGCCATTCCCACCGAGGCTTCCCTCCCCTCCCTGCCCAGCCAGGCCTCGAGGGCTGCCATGGCCCTGCTCCACAAGCAGCTTGAGCAATCCATCCAGCGCGTCGCTGACCTGGTCAACATTGCCAAGAAGCCCGTCATCTACGCCGGCCAGGGTGTTGCCCAGTCCGAGGGCGGCGTTGAGATCCTCAAGCAGCTCGCCGAGAAGGTCTCCATCCCCGTCACCACCACCCTGCACGGCCTGGGCTCCTTCGACGAGCTCGACGAGAAGTCCCTGCACATGCTCGGTATGCACGGCTCCGCCTACGCCAACTCTGCCATGCAGGAGGCCGACCTCATCATCGCCCTCGGTGCCCGTTTCGACGACCGTGTCACCGGTGCCATCAGCAAGTTCGCCCCTGCCGCCAAGGCTGCCCATGCTGAGGGCCGTGGTGGTATCGTCCACTTCGAGATCATGCCCAAGAACATCAACAAGGTCGTCCAGGCCACCGAGGCCATCGAGGGCGACGTTGCCGCCAACCTGCGCACCCTCATGCCCCTCGTGAAGCCCAAGTCCATGGAGGACCGCAAGGAGTGGTTCGACAAGATCAGGGAGTGGAAGAAGAAGTGGCCCATGTCCGACTACGAGAAGGCCGAGCGCTCCGGCCTGATCAAGCCCCAGACCGTCATCGAGGAGCTCAGCAACCTCACCGCCGACCGCAAGGAGACGACCATTATCGCCACCGGTGTCGGACAGCACCAGATGTGGACCGCCCAGCACTTCCGCTGGAGGCACCCCAGAACCATGGTCACCTCTGGTGGCCTGGGTACCATGGGATACGGTCTGCCCGCCGCCATCGGCGCCAAGGTCGCCCGCCCCGACGCTCTCGTCGTTGACATTGACGGCGACGCCTCCTTCAACATGACCCTCACCGAGCTCTCCACCGCTGCTCAGTTCAACATTGGCGTCAAGGTCATTGTCCTGAACAACGAGGAGCAGGGCATGGTGACGCAATGGCAGAACCTCTTCTACGAGGACCGCTACGCCCACACCCACCAGCAGAACCCCGACTTCATGAAGCTGGCAGATGCCATGGGCGTCCAGCACCGCAGAGTGATCAAGCCCGATGAGGTCGTCGACGCCCTCAAGTGGCTCATCAACACCGACGGCCCCGCCCTCCTCGAGGTCGTCACCGACAAGAAGGTGCCCGTCTTGCCGATGGTGCCCACCGGATCAGGTCTCCACGAGTTCCTGACATGGGACGGAGGTCAGTGCCGCCCTATCCTTATAATCTGTTCTGAGCATGTTGCTAACCCACTTTGCAGAGAAGGACAGGAAGCGCCGCGAGGTGATGCGCGAGAGAACGTGTGGTCTGCACGGCTAAACAGCCCGCCACCCTCAACTCTTTCTTGTCTCATCTAATTTTTCCAGCACCATCGGAGGCGTCCATGCATATTGCTCTCTCTCTCTCTCATCTTATACCACCAGCTTTGTTGGGTCTCTTTTTCTGGTCACGTGAGATTCAACCTTGAGGGCAAACATATTTCAACCATCAGGAACCAGGGTTTTCAAAAAAGAAAAGAAAAGGACGGGCGACGAAAAAGGGTCGTTGCTGAAAAAAGGTGCAGGTCGTCCAACAGCCAAAAATTGACAACAAAAAAACAATCAAACCATTTGAAAAAAGTGCCACTTCTGCATCGAGGGAATCGCAGTACTACCGGGTTTTCGTTGTCGGTCGGGGACATGTCGGAAAAAATAACCACAAAACATCGTCAGGCTGATTTTCGGGTGCCCCCGTTTCTTGCTCCCCAACTCGCCGCAACCTCTTCGCCGACCGAGCCTTGAGGAGATCGGGTTCCACCCGAGAGATTGTACATATAAGAATAACGAGTCGAATGTTCAAAAGCTTTCAAGTAATTCCTTGGCTTCGACGGACTCGACTCTGTCAAACCACCCGATTATCTGCGGGCCTTGGCACGAGGCTGTGTTATGCAGTCACACATACGCTTGCATGTCTGTGGAATCGACGTCTTACGTGAGAAGGAACTGCTGAGGTCAAGCAAAATTGCGCGGTTGCTGTACTTCTCTATCTTCAAAGGCAAGGCCCCATTCATTGGGGAGAAACTGATCCGGGACAATGTCAACGTCCAGCCACAACGATCACGGCGCCTCCCAAGGCGCGATCTGCGACGACTTGGGCGTCGCCGTTGCGGCACAGTCACTCTATCGAGCCTCCCCTCCCGTCCCCCCCATGCACGTTGCAACAGTGGTTTACCGGCTGGGGGTGCATTGTGGTGCTCGCTTATGCGAGGTTCCCGGGGGGGCTGGACTCGTTCTCCGGGTTTCAGCCAACCGTTTCCCAATGACGCGCCGCCGTTGGTGCAGTCGATGCAGCCAATATTAACCGCCAACGACATTTCGTCGACGCAGCCAAGGAGCTTCCTAATCAGCGCTTGCCGGTGGGGGCGAGCGAGAGTAGATCCCTGGTCATGGTGTGAGATACATAAGGCTGGCGGTTTGCCAGCGGCCCTCGCAGCCGCCCACCGCGGTTGCTTGTTTGTCGAGGTTTGCCAAGTTTGGGTAACCTGCCCGTCTTCATTTGCGCCGATTCCGCCAGAGAAGCATCCCGACGATGGCCTCTCCAGACCGCGCGGACGACAACATTAACAACCACCAGCCGTTGCTGGCGGGTGGACCTCAGCAGCCGGTCCACAAGATTCCCCGCAGGCCGGTCCCGAGGCGGACGACGGTCGATTCGACGACGCACGGCATCGAGCAGTACCAGCAGGTCCCGCGGGAGGTCCGCGACGACGACGTCGACGAAGTGCGGCGGGTGGTGGAGAGGGACGGCGCCGCCGCCACGAACTGGGAGCCCTCGAAGCGGCGGACGGAGACGATACCGACCCTGGCCGAGAAGAAGACGTTCTACACCGTCACGACGGGGCTGGACGGAGATAGCACCGACGACGCGAACGTCAACGTCGCGGCCAAGCGGGACCTGACGTGGCGGCCCCAGTGGCTGCGGCCCGTCGTCCTCGCCGCCTTTACTGGGCTGTTCCTCTGCATCACCGTCGCGCTTCCCGTGGCCTTGTGGTATTCGCAGCGGCATGATGGTCTGGCCAGGACGCGCCAGAGTTATGGATATGTGTGGCGGTTCGGTCCAACTGCTGGTAAGATCATAACCTCCTTTCCCCCTTCCAATGGCTAACGTGTGACAGCACTCACCGTCGTCGCCGCTTTCTGGGCACGGGTCGAGCTCCAGGCCATGAGATACATGCCGTGGATCGACATGCGTCGCGGCCGGCCCTCGGACCACGACCTCGACTACACGGCGATGCTCTCGCCCGAGGTCCTCTACCACTCTCTCCGTCGACGGCACTACTTGGTCTTCTGGACTGCCATCACCGCGCTGCTGATCAGGGCAGAGATCGTCCTTGCCCCTGGTCTTTTCAGGCTTGCCCCAGTCGAAGTGGTGAACCCCGTTGATGTCCGAACTTTGGATACCTTCAGTAATTCATTCTCCCCAACTTCTCAATTTAACTACGAGGGCTACATCGCATACTACGCCGCCCGCGCCATCAAAGACTTCGACATGGCCTTCCCGTACGGCGTCACAAAAGAAGCCGCATATCAGACCTTCGGCACCGGACAGGGCGGGGAGCGCGGGACGCAGAGCGCGCCGATCAAAGCCGAGGTGGACGGCTTCTTCACCGACATGGAGTGCTTGCGTTTGAAGAAATACGCCCTCGATTACGCCAACGAGACCCGTACTTGGAAAACTTCTTTCACAACCCAAATATCTATGCAGTTCGAGGGCTGCGAGGAGACCGTCACGATAGTGCAAATGAAGATCGACCTCCCAGATGAGGGCGAACTCACGCCGTCCTGGATGATGGGGACTCGCAAAGGACCCAACCCCCGGCCCTGTCCGAATCTGCCTCAGCAGTACCCGCAGCTGGTCTACTCCGCGGGCAACTATAGCCGGGGGGTTGCGAACAGCAGCAGGCCTATCGTACTCGAGCCGGATTTCCACGCCGTCCTCTGCGCGCCGACCGCGTGGGTTTCCAAGGTCGAGGTCGTTGACGACGGCGTGAGCCCGAACCTCACGGTGCTGGATGGTCACCCGCGCAGGGAGATCGATGCGGACAACGTGGACATCCCTGCGATGCTGGAGGGCTCGATCCCCGCGACGCCTGGCGGCAGATGGTGGATTGATCAGTCTCCGCTAAACAATTTCGGACCGATCATGATTGAGCATTTATCATTTAACGCGACTTGGGAAGATTCGGCCGACCTCATGGAGAGGATGTCCAACTCGACCATCCAGCTGATGAGGCGAATCGGGCCGTTGCTGGGCCACTACCTGCTGAGGGCGGAGGCCGACGGAGCACTCGTTGGAGAAATGACGGTGACGGTCGATAGGCTCTCACTCAACCGACAGGTTTGCCTGGCGATGCTGGCTCTGTCCTCCGTCATATTTGCGCTCATGGCGTCCGCGCTCATTCGGTCGAGGCGGTACACCAGGGTCTGGCACCGGGACCCGGCGACGATCCTGGGCAGCCTGCTCTTCGTCCACGATCGCTCGGGGCCTCCAGAGGAGATCCCGGCCTTCGAGCTCGAGGGCAGGAAAAAGAGCTGGAGCCACAGCAACTTCTACCCTGTCGTACTCAGAACGTGGTCCCAGGTCAGCTTCACCATCTTCGTCGGTGGCCTCATGATTGGCCTCGGAGTCACCCTCCACTCGTCACGGCAGCACGATGGCATTGCGACGGTGGACGAGTCGGGCTTTTGGTATCTCCTGTGGACGTCTTTCCCCGCGCTCGTCATGCTCGGCGTCTCGCTGTACGTCGCCTCGTGCGATACGGTGCTCAGGGGCTTGTCGACGCTGCACAGCCTCACGATCGCACCCTGCAGCGCCCAGATCTTGGACTCCTCGATGCTCGACATGCTCGGGCTGCGCGCCATGTTCAAGTCGGTGCAGCAGCGGCTGTGGACCATCACCGCGTCACAGGTCATGGTGCTCCTGTGCGGGTTTCTCGCGACGCTCGCCACCGTTCTGTTTTCCGTGACGACCATCCCGGAGCCGACGCCCGTGCAGCTGCCGCTGACGACGTGGTTCGGCGACGCGGTCTTCGGGGATGACCCATACCCGTACCAGAAGCGCCGCGAGATGCTGCGGAGCCTGGTCGCGAGGAAGGGCGAGGCCAACTTCACGTACCCGCAAAACACCTACGACGACCTGGTGTTCCCCGTCCTTGACACTTCGATGCTAGCCGGCGATGCCGCCGCCGGCAGCGAGACCGTGACGGTCCGGCTGCCCGCCGCAAAACTGGTATCGCAGTGCGAGAGGATCCCCGAGACGGCCTACAAGGTTGACATCCAACACTACACCGAGACCATCGGCTTGACCACGTCCGAGACCATTTACCGCGGCATCCTGCTGAGAAACGAAACATGCCCCAACGATAAGACGAAGCTGTTCACCATGGGAAAGAACATGCAGTTTGGCAGGAACCAGACCGGCACGAGCGTCGGGTTCTCGTCCTTCTCCAACATCCTGGTCTCGCCCGAAAACCTCTACTCGAACCACTTGGCCTGCAAACCGGGGAATTACACCAACGAGGATATGCTTCAGCCAACCTGGACGCACACGTACATGTGGGGCCGGATGAACCACGACCTCGTCAAGTTTGTGCTCCTGCGGTTCTACAGGTGCGCGTACTCGTGGACGCAGGTCATGGCGGACGTGAACCTCGTATGGCTCGACGACGAGCTGGTTGTCGACCACAGCCGACCCCCCGTGGCGGATCTCTCGACAGCCAAGCCCTACGAACCGTCGCTCAAGGTGCCGTTGTACGACTTGTCACCGCTCATAGACGGCCTGGGGAAGGGATACGACCTCGGCGACGCGATGCCCGAGATCGAGATGACGAACAAGTCCGCTGGGGACATGCACCCCTTCTTCAGGCCGCTGGTCGAGCCGTTCGGGAACGTCCCGCTCGACTCCTTCGGGGACCCGGCGTGGGACGACCGCATCCTGGAGGGGCTCCACGGCGTCATGTCCTTCACCAGCGCGCAGCTGCTCAACCTCGAGAACCGCATCCCCGCGGGCCAGGACTCGTACACGGCGCCCTACCCGGGCGACGCCGTGGCCGACGCCGTCGTGTTCGACACGTCGCGCCGGCGGCTGGTGCAGAGCGCCGCGGCCACGTACGTCGTCGTCGGGATCCTGGGCGTCGTGGTGCTGACGCACCTCTGGTCGCTGCTCTCGCGCGCGCTGCGCGTGTTTTTCGGGATCGGGCTGACGAGCCGCCTGCTGAGCATGAACGTCGAGGGGCTGGCGCCGGACGAGTTCGGCAGCGTGAACGCCATGGCCAGCCTGCTGTACGACTCCAACGCCGCGGCGAGGCTGCCGGCGGACTCGCTGCAGTTCACGACGGAGGAGGTGCACGCGATGCTGAAGGGGCTCAAGTTCCGCATGGGCTGGTTCCGGAGGGAGGACGACGGGTCGAAGCACTTTACGGTGGGCGTCGTCGGCGACCGGGCGTTTGAGTTTTTGAACGGCAAGTACGATGCTTCTGCCGGTAGTGGGTATAAGAGGGTTTCGGACCCGATGGAGGGGGAGACTGGATACCAGGGGGGAGGGGGGCATGTTATGAGGGAGGGGAACTGGATTTGAGATGAGGTGGGTTTATGAGTGATGACATTTTGGTGAGGTTTTCTTTCTTTTATGATACCAGATGCGTATAAGAGCATGTAGAACATAGGTAGCATATAGATATTTTCTAATGTATACGGATGTAGATCTAAGATGTTGCGCTGGGTGCGTGTGATGTTTGACTGGTCGTGAGAGAGACATCGAGGCGGGATGGAGTGAGTGTGGTGGTCGAGTTGTGTGCTTCACAGGTTGAAGCCCAGCAGCACTCTTACATATCATCATACCATGGTTGATTGAGTCTGCAGATAACTGATTCACGGACTAGATGTCGTGAAGACTGTAACCCCCCCCCTGGTGAATAACCCGAGGATCACCGGGATCTTTCTACATAAAATACACGCTTGATCTTCTTCGTCCGCCACGTCCAACAAGCCTCTGGGAAAGAACACGACGAAAAGGGGTAACATCCGACTCACGAGCTTTTCGGTTCGTCTGAAGCATACAACTTTAAGGAAATGCGACCCTTGCTATTGCAGAAATGGCTGAGTATGTAGGCCGTGAGTGGATGCGTCTCGAGGAGCGGTCTATTACTCGTACGTTAACCTCTCTAGGGACATCCTCCACACAAATAACACACATACACACACACACACACACACACACACAATGAGGTTGTTATGTTATCACTATGCCCACCGCTGACTAGATGAGATAATTACACGGGACCAGCTCAAGTCACCCTCCACGCCTTGTCCCTGGGCGTCAGCGACCTATCCTCCCAGCGAGAAGCGGACTACGCGTCCTGGTGGCCACACCTCGTCAGCAAGCTCCAGCGCCGGCAGCACGCGCGCGAGATGCACCGGCTGGCATACAGAGGCGGCGCCGACGGCCGCGGAGGATTCAGAGCGCCGCTGGTCCTCGCCGGCGCGAACCAGCTCTGCCCGCTGGAGGAAGAGGTCGTGGACGGGATCAAGGGGCTGGCGGCCGCGGCGGAGTGGCTGCTGCGCGGCCACGTGCGCCGGGGCGATGCGGAGGAGATTGCGGGGGAGGTGCGGAGGCTGAGCGGGCTCGTGGACGGGGCGGAGGGTTTTGACGACGGGGACGGGATCTGGGAGAGGATTCGGGGGAGGCGCGCGGGCTGTTGCTGGGAGTATCTTGAGGATAAGGCGTGGGATTGTTTTGAGCAGGGAAAGTATTAGACGCAAAGCCTGAGGGGATTGCGGTTGCGGCAGAGTCTTTCGTCAACTTGGAGAGGGGAGAGATGGTAAGCAGGTTGGGGTCGTCCCAAGCTGGTGGTTGATAACATGAGCGTTTGAGTATGCGATATGAAGTTGTGGAATGTCTCTGATGATGATGATCGTTTGGAAATCAAGTGACAAGTGTCAATGGGGATTTTCTAACTGCCCGTGCAAAGGAGATGTATCATAATCCTATCATGGCTTCTTCTATTTTTGAGCTAACCCAAGTAAGCTCCTGGATATTCGCGATTCTAACCTTACTGCAGTTCAGCGCTGCCCTCCCTCGAAGCGATTACAGACTTGATGTGCAGCTGGAAGTCGCCGTCCTGCTCCGCGAAAAAGCTAAATGAATCGTTAGGATCACGTCCAGAAAAACAACGGTTTTGGTTCCCCTGAGATCACTCACCTCCTAATCATCAAGTTGACCCTCTTGATGCTCGACAGATCAAGCGGCGCGGTGTCGTTCTGCACCCTCCCGCGGAACGTCGGCACAAACTCAGAAATCGGCATCACCACCCTCTCCACCGTCCCGTTGGTGTGGTTGACCGCCGGGACCTGGAAGTCAAACTCCCAGCTGACGCCGGACTGCTCCACGCCGTTCACGGGCGGGGGCACCGTGTCCTTGAGGTTGAACGCGTACCTCTTCCCGTCGGAGAAGGGCACCTCGAGGGTGATGGTGTCGTACGCCGAGATGTCGAGCGCGGGCCAGTCGTCCGCCGTGCGCTGCGACGCGAAGCCGGCGCCGCCCAGGGTCGCGAAGTTCAGGTTGCCGTTGAAGTTCGCGACGGAGGTCTCGGGGAAGGGGTTGCCCGGCGCGCCGGGCGGGATGATGGAGAGCGCCGAGCGGCTCGCGCCGCCGCGGACGGTGTCGTCCGAGGCGACCCAGTCGTCGGCGCTCCAGGGGCTGAAGAGGGGCGCCGTGGCCAGGGCGCGGAGCGCGAGGGAGCTGAGCGGGATGTGCATGTTTGTGGAATTATCGTTGTTAGGGAGTTGGGGTTGAGAGCAAAACGAGTGAGGAGGTTGGTTGTTACCGACTGCGGGACAGAAGAGATTGCGCGGGTGCGCCCTAGCTTTTAAAGGACCCGTGATCGCGGCCGAATGCGACCTTTCCGCCGCCAAGGGTAGTTTACGTCTTTCTGGGACGACTCGGGTCAATACCAAGGGCTGGTTTATTAATCGTGGGCTCATCTACGTTGCAAAACTCTATTCCGTCCGCCGGTCAACCCGGGGCCGTCGTTCACTGTCAATTAGCGGGGCGTCTAATCAACGATGTCATGGATCTGGGATCGTCGCTCTCGTCCTTCCCTCAATTCCCTCAAGACACAGCCACGGGCCAAGAGTCCGGGCTTGCCGAGGACCTCAACTGCCAAGGAACTCGAGGCCCCGCCCCCTTAACCCCTAATAGCCAGTTGTCTAAGACAACTGACGTTGTCCGAGCCAGTTCTATTTTCTACCTACGTTGGCCCAGAGTTAACACGCGACGTCCAATTGCGTGACAAGACCTGCTAATACTATGAGTCGAACTTTTGGACACGACAACTCGACAACTCGTAGACGGCTTTAACCTGGGAAACTTGCGCAGTTGAAGACCGGCGTGCGCCGCAGCTGTCGTGTTCTCGACGGGGTCAAAAGCCGATACCCCGGGGGATGCTGTGACCCGTCGCCCCATCCACTGTGGATGCGCCGGCCATAAGTCCCGCTCACACCAGAACTTTTCATTGAAGTTGGGAGCGTGGTTCAGTGGTATGATGCATCACTGGTTCACGACCCGGGTTCGACTCGCCACGCCTGCACTAACGTGCGGTCGCGTGAGTTTTGATTTTTCTTTTTGCACCCAAGAGTTT
Organism: Colletotrichum brevisporum; assembly: GCA_030770045.1. Classification (NCBI taxonomy): domain Eukaryota; kingdom Fungi; phylum Ascomycota; class Sordariomycetes; order Glomerellales; family Glomerellaceae; genus Colletotrichum; species Colletotrichum brevisporum. The sequence goes on along the minus strand of JAUGSI010000001.1, from coordinate 5,992,079 downwards.
GATGGTAGAACTAATACGTTCTGATCCAAAAAGAAAATACTTACCAATCCACAAGACCAGACTTTTTTCTAAATTGGCCGGCTCTTTGATGCTCATAATGCCAGTTCTTTCGTTGGAGGAACTCTTCCGGTTCGGCATTAACCAGACCTGCAAGTCAGAAACACCTGCCGCACATAAAGATAACGAACGCGGTGGTCATATACCTAGCCTAACATGCAATTGAGAATAGTATTGGACCCTAAGATGGAGAAAATCCGTGAAAAGACCATGTCTAAAGATTCAGGAAAATTTGTTGCGCCTTGATGGAACTGGGCCGTGGTTGAAGAGCCTCCCGAGTGTCACAATAATATCTGACGTTCAAATGAAACCTTGAAAACGAAAACATGACCCGCAAGATTCATTCAGGGCAGTCAGAAGAAAACTTGGTTTCCCTATAAGAAACACAAGTTTCACTTTGGGAACTGACATTACATGGCTGACATGTGTATATCTTCGCCAACATTGACCCGATCTGGCCGAGACGGAGATGTCCTGGAGTATGGGCGTATCTGTCCGCGTCGGCATCTGGGTTGTCACATAGGCATTGGGACTTGCATCCAGTGTCCGATTCGTCTGAATTGAAAGTAGGTTTTCGGGTCGCAAAAATCTGACGACAGCAGTCCTAAATTGTTCAGAATGACGGTGCGGGGTTGTTATAGATCTTACAGATACTTTTGGATCTGAACGACATGCGTCACAGACAGAGCCGAGGTTCCCGAAAGCTTGTGTCGAGACTGGACGTTCAGTATAAAGCTGCCATGGCCACCGAAGATGTCAGCAATGGGGTGGTTCGAGCCGGGCTAATCACCACACATGTATCAAGATGGGTTTGTTCGGATCCTCCAATCCTGAGAGCGCGGCAGAAATCCTGGTGGTTACCTCCGCCAGCGGTAAACAGGCATCTCACCTCCTCCCTCTCCTCACGTCGACGAAGTTCAAGCTGCGATTGGTCTCGCACTCCCAAGACTCGGCGTCGAAGCTGCAAGCCAGATACCCCAGCGCCGAAGTCATCGTCGCGGACCTCTGCTCGCCCGACGCCTGCCGCGAGCTGGTCCGCGGAGCGACGGCCATCTACCACGCAGGGCCGAGCATCCACTCCCGCGAGCGGGAAATGGGCTTCAACATGGTCGACGCCGCGACGGTCGAGTTCCGATCTCCCAACAGCCAGCTTCGCCACTTCGTCTTCTCCAGCGTGCTGGGCACGCAGCACAGGAAGCTCATGCAGCACGACCTGAAGAGCTTCGTCGAGGAGCGGCTGATGCTCAGCCCCGTACCGTGGACCATCCTCTAGCCGACGAACTTCATGGACGCGTACCCCGTCGCGCGCCTCGCGGGGATGGAGGTACCACTCGTGGAGCCGATGTGGCAGCCCGACGTTCCCAACAGCCTCATCGCCCTGAGGGATCTCGCCGAGGCGGGTGCGAAGGTGCTCCTCGAGCGTGAGAAGCACTACTACGCGCAGTACCCGCTGTGCAGCACGCTGCCGACCTCGGACTCGGCGGTCTTTGAGTCCATCGGCAAGGCGATCGGGAAGGAGGTCAAGGTCAAGGTGCTCAGCTTCGAGCAGGGTGTCGAGAGCCTCTTGAACCTGCTCTTCAGCGGGAGCAGCACGCTGGCTTCCCAGGGGGATTTGAGACCTGACATCACGAGGGACGAGGCAGAGAGGCTTGTTCTGTTCTGCACCCGATACAGCATGGCCGGTAACCCCAACGTGCTGCGGTGGCTGCTGGGCCGGGAGCCAACGACGGTTGAGGAGTGGGTGAAGCTTCAGCTTCAGAAGGCGAAGTTGTAGTGAGAGTAGCTAATTAGGGGGCTGGCCGTGGCGGAGAGTTGTTCGCTGTGAGTTCACTATGCAAATATATCATTTTATTCTACCCATACGGTAACGCTTGTCTCCAGACTTCGGCTTCCCTTCGCCCCCCCCCATATATCTTACACGTGGAACTACGACATTCCTCGTTGTTTATACCACTCCAATTCTGCCTTGGAACGGTGAATTCTGGTACACTTGAATACCCTGACGGTTTTACAGGTGTTTTCTACAGGTGGTGTGCAATCCGCATCCGATAACCATTGAAATCGCGGATGAGCCACTGTGCTCCACACCCTAGGGCTTTGAGTCACTTGTGCTTCCCACTTTTCAACAACCCACAACAAGCACGGTAGCTCAGGGGTAGAGCGCTGGGCTCATAACCCAGAGGTCCTTGGATCGATACCAAGTCGTGCTATTACAATATTTCTTTTTGTCCTTTTTCTCTTTTGTCTTCAGAATGCGTCTAACCAACGCTCAAAACAGACCAGCAGACCAGCGGGCGATTAGACACAACATGAGGGTCAGTGTAAGCGGGTTGCAAGGCGTTGAATGACAACGACTGCTGTTCTGGACTCTAGACAACAAATGGAAACCATCTATTACTGCTCCAATCTACTTGTGCTTTGTTAGCCACAGGTCATCATTCACTTTGTTGACGTGATTTAGAAGTGGGATGCCGAGCGACACAGGTCCACCGGACCCCACGGGGGACGTTGACTGAGCGCGGCATCATGCAGTTAGCCGCCTTGGCAAGCTGCTTCCAGACGGAACGTCAATGACATGCATGCACACTTGGCATTTCTAGGCGCCGAGAGATCGCGGCTGGACAACATCTTAACTCACATTCGAACCAAAGATTCTAGATCCCATGCAGCCAGCCATAAGCCGTCTGTCTGCTGCAAATGCAACACCAAATCATCCATTATCCCACGGGACCAAGGTGAAAGGCCCAATCACATACTCAATTGACTACCACGAAAGGAAAAAAAAAGGTCGGTTAGCTATATAACCGCTTTATAGGTATGCTCGTCAGTCAGTCTACCCTTGGTTTATTTTCTGCTTCTCAGACTACCACCTACTTTACGTAGAGGAAGGCTTCTGAACTTAGTGAAGAGCCAATGAAGTTTGAGTTACCTACTTGAACAAAATCCGAATCTGTTGATTGGCTGATGAGTGGACATTTCGCAAACTCAACCAGGGGCTCTTCAACGAGAACAAAATCGCCCAGCCTGGTCTCGGACCCTTCGAAGACCTCGGAACTGAGCTGCAGCTAAGATAATATTACAATTTACAATATACCCGTTGACTGAAGTGACCGTCCTCCCGCACGGGATTGACCACTGTAGAGAATGATCTCGGCTTACGACTACGGGAGGCGCAGCTAGTAGAAGCTCATCACCCTACATACCCACATATCCGAGGCCGGAGAGCTGTAAGGGGGTGAAACAATGAAGGAAGGTCGGTAGACTGGTCGAGACCAGTGGCTTCGGTATTCCTCGTCATGAGATTAGGGGCACAATTAGAAGGAAGTCTTCCAACTTGATTCCGCATCAGGCCAATGCTCCGGGTAAGAACGTACGCGTTGGAAAGACGAGCCGCCCTGTAATTCAATGCGTAATTTACCTTCTTGTATGGAATTGTTCTCCCTACTGCTTGTACTCTTGCCGCGAGAATCATGTCCCGTTTCTTGTTAGTCACCCCAAAGGTAAGTGAGAGTTACATTTTGTCATTGTTAATTGGCTTTGGTTCTAGAAATGGTAAAGCTCTTTGACCGTCGCTGTATGCACGCAACGCCGAAGAAGACGAGTCGAATGCCATTGGATCGTTCTCGCCCCGCTGCCACAACGCACAACCTGCAGTGTGACATCTAATGTGGCGGCAGGTCGAGGACTCTGGATCCTCAGTGGGTCAACGGAAGTGCCACAGAAACTTTCTGTGTTCCAGTTCCAATTACAGAAGTGATCAACATCGGTCCACCGGATTTCCGGACTCTCTCGCGAAAGTATGTACGGTCACAGTACCCGGTTGTCGGCTTTGCACTTGAGAGCCTCGGCCTTAAACGTAGCCCAGAGCCACCCCAAGATCTCGACCAACGTTTCCAAAGATGAGGTTGCAGAAGAGTGACACTCGAGCCCTCCTCTTTACTGAGACCACGATGGCAGCTGTCAAATAACTCCCGGGGCGGCTGACGCAAGGGTTGCGCATGTTGCCCTGTTCTTTCCGCACCGTAATGTCCGACCGGACTATTTACGGCCACGCATTGCGCAACATGAACCCACCTTCCGCAGAGTAAACCGAACGGACCAACGACACAGTCGGCAACACTTCCTACTTTGTCGTTTGGTGGCGAGGCAGATACATGATTTAGTTGAAGAGTCGGCTTACCTATGTCCACCATACGAAGCGGCTCATGTTCTATTCTACCGTGCGCGAGATGAGCAAACCAACCAACTAGCCAACCGGCAGTAATGACGCATCACTCTTCCATCCAGGGCGCGACAGGGCGCGAACTTGGCTCCCGCTGGCCGAACCCGCCGAAGCATCCAGTCTGGGAAGTTGCTCAGCTTTGCGAGGCAACCGGCGAGAAATTTCTCTCTCGAATGCAGGGGAGGTCCTTGGTCCGAACAGGACTAAAAGAGGAACCCATGTGGACATGCCTCCACCGGATACCTTGTCAGATCATCTGATAACGGCGCAGGAGGCAACGAAGACGGGTTCCATTGGGGGCATCGAATCGTCGTCCTGGGCCCCCGATTGTCGGACGCGACAGCCGTCGTCAACCGTTCCATCGGCCATAGCTTTCGGGCTTGTCATTGGCCGGCGCGGCACGGCCGGCCGGCCGACTCCAGCGCCGTAAGCGAGCAATTTTCGAACCGCAGCACTTACGAATCGGATAGATCTTCTTGACGAATCAGGTTTTTGTGCGACTCGACGCCCGTGTTATACCCACGGTTCCCACGGGTCATACCCACTGGAATACCCACACGGAACTGCAATATGTTGTTGGTAGCAGAGGACCGACAACTCCACGGGTGCAACGTGGGTCGGGAAAAGGGGATCAGCGCTGGGTCGCGCAGGATCTGATCAGTACGAGATAAAATATAAATCTTTTTGCCCTGCCGGCTGGCCCAGAGGAAGGCCCGGCCGATCTTGTTCCCCCTTCCTTCGTCGGTTACGTCCCCTTCCTTCTCTTAACCTTGGTTCTGGCACGGGTTTCCCCCCTTGTCTTGGGCGCATCAATCCGCGGATCCTTATCAGCAAGCCAAGCGAATCTTTCGTTTTTAACCCGACGCAATGGCTGCTATTCAACCATCGCCGCCTCGAACCGCGGAGCACAACGGTGCCGCGTCTGAGAATGACATCGAGAAGACCAACGGCGGACAGAACGTGGTTGACATCCACGCCGATGCCGACCTGAAGGCCGATGACGCTGCTTCTGAGCACAAGCAGGCCGGTGTCAAGCAGGTCGAGGCCATCACCTCGGTGTGGTCCAAGACGATGCTTTGGATTGTCTTCGTCCTGTATGCCTTCTCAAGCCCGAACTACTTGGTGAACAATGAAACGCTAACAGTGTGAAATCCAGCCTGTTCCTTGTCAGCTTCGTCGACAACCTCCTGCAGTCCGTCCAGGGCAACCTGACGCCCTACGTCACCTCCGCCTTCGGCCAGCACGGCCTCCTGGCCACGACCAGCATCATCTCCACGATCCTCGGCGGCGTCTCCAAGCTCACCATCGCCAAGATCATCGACATCCGCGGTCGTACCGAGGGTTTCTGCGCCATGGTCGGTCTCATCACCATCGGCATGATCATGAAGGCCACCTGCCAGAACGTCGAGACCTACGCGGCCGCCCAGACCATCTTCTGGGTTGGCCACCTCGGCCTCCAGTACATCATCAGCATCATCCTGGCCGACATGACCTCCCTGCGCAACCGTATGATCATGTTCGGTGTCAACAGCCTGCCGTTGATCGCCACGACCTTTGCTGGCCCCAAGATCGCCCAGCTGTTCTACGACAACGTCAACTTCCGCTGGGCGTTCGGTGCCTTCGCCATCATTCTCATCGGATTCTGCATCCCTGTCGCCATCATCTTCTTCTTCAGTGAGATTAAGGCCAAGAAGCAGGGCCTGATTGCTCCCAAGGTCAAGACCCGCAGCCTGTGGGCCTCCACCAAGCACTACTTTATCGAGTTCGACGGTATGCTATCAGGCCTGTCATTTTGAGTCCTAGGGTCCTAACACATCACAGTCATCGGCTTGATTCTGATTACTGCCGGCTTTTCCATGTTCCTCCTCCCCTTCAGTCTGACCAACACTGTTGGCCACAAGTGGGCAAGCCCGACCATCATCTGCTTGATCGTCTTCGGTCTTGTCAGCCTGGGTCTCTTCGTCTGCTGGGAGAAGTGGTTCGCCAAGGTCTGCCTGTTCCCTTACAAGTTCCTCAAGGACAGGACCGTTCTTGGCGGTTGCTTGGTTCAGGGCATCATGTTCCTTTCTATCTAGTAAGCACCTCTTTCCATTCGACCCACCGCGATGCGTCGAATCTGACATGAATCACAGCTGCTGGGACGCCTACTACCAGTCTTACCTTCAGGTCGCGCACAACCAGGACATCACTAGCTCCGGCTACATCCTGAACACCTTCAGCCTGACCTCTGCCATTCTGGCCCCTCCCATCGGATTGTAAGCACTCGAAGATGATACCCAATGCAGGATAGCGAAGCTAACATTGACGCAGCCTGATCCGTTACACCGGCCGCTTCAAGTACATCGCCATCGGAGGCGTCCCCATCTGCGTCCTCGGAACCGCCCTGCTCATCCACTTCCGCCAGCCGAGCACGCAAGTCGGATACCTCGTCATGTGTCAAATCTTCAACGGTGTCGCCAGCGAGATCTTCGCCCTGACCTCCCAGCTGGCCGTCATGTCCTCCATCACCCACCAGGAGATCGCCATCGGTCTCGCGCTGCACGGTCTCTTCGGCTCAATCGGTGCCTCCATGGGTCTCGCCATTGCCGGCGGTCTCTGGAACAACCTCCTGAAGGACGCTATTTACAAGAACCTACCCGAGGGGAGCAAGGACCTCACCGCCAACATCTTCAGCAGCATCACTGTCCAGCTGTCGTACCCCATGGGCAGCGAGATCCGTGAGGCCATCATCGCCGCCTACGCCGACGTGCAGCGGAAGATGGTCATTGCTGGTTGCGCGTTCATTCCCCTCATCCTCATTGCTCTCCTCATGTGGCGCAACATCAACGTCAAGACTGTGGAGGAGGAGAAGGGCAAGCAGACCAAGGGAACTGTGTGGTAAGCATTGGGAGTGTAGGAATGAAAGTTTGATGGAGAAGTCTCAGACGACGTTTCCTGAAATGAGTGTTTCTGGCTTTATTGATGCTGGACCCAAAGCTTCACTCACAATCGTTATATTATTTGCACCTATAATTGCCAAACTTGAAATACAATCCTGCCGATTACTTCCAAAGTGGCAATCGGGACCTTTTTTCGATACGATTTCTCCTTGAGAAACCAATAACGGCAACAGAGCCCAGTGATCACAACAGAGCCAGGTAACAACAAAAGACCCTGGTGACGGCAACAGAGCCTCTCGAAGGCACACTGTGTTGTGGAAAAGCCATCAATCAGGACTAAATTGGTCTAACAAGGAAAGGCCCCAATGGGAAATTTCTTTGAATTGCACGGAGTTACGAGCTATCGAATTATGGTATTATGAACTAGTTAGCGTCTATCCCTTCCCGACCCGCTATTTAGGGCATAGACGCCCATTCTGCGTTGGGTAGTAGTCGATCTGATCCGTGATGTACCAATCCTCAGAGCCCACAGCAGTAGGTGCGTACAACAGCCCCCAAGGGTCGTACTTCTGCTTCAGCTGGTACAGGTACTCGTAGTTGCTGCCGTAGAACGCCTGCTGCCAGTTGGGCTCGTTGATGTCGGCCTCGTTCAGGTAGGCTCCCGCGCCCGGGCTGGCTTCGCGCCAGGGCTGCATCATCTCGACCAGGTTCTTGCTCGCGGCGGCGATCTCCTCAGGCGTCGCATCTGGGCCCCAGGTGGCGCCGAGCATGGCGTGCATGAGGGTCTCGCGGAACGCGGGGTTGACGGCGTTGGTCTGGTTGACGGACGGGTTCGCGGCCGTCTTGAAGTTGTAACCCAGCATCATGCCGGCGGCCTCGACGCTCTGGCGCAGCGCCTTGGTCTGCGTTGCCAGCTTGCTCGGGTCCTCCCAGTTGGACCGCGGGAAGAGGCGGGACCCCGTGTGGAAGTTCCAGGCGCCGACGACCTCAGACTCGGCGGGCCAGGTGTTCAGCATCGTGTCGAGGACGCCGTCGAACTCGGTGTACTTCACGTCCGAGACCGGGATGTGGAGGGCGGAGAGGTTCGCGAAGAGCGGGACCGAGGCGGCGGCCAGCCCGGCCTTGTCCATGTCGTTGCCCCACTGCGGCGCCATGGAGAAGCTGCAGTCCGTGGCCGGGGCGCACATGATGGACCAGTAGCTGAACATGCCGGCGTCGGCAAGGTCGGGGAACTGGGCGAAGACGGCGTCGACGCCGGACCAGAACGTCTCAGTCGACACGTTGCCGCCGCTCTTGAAGCTGTAGGTGAGCGTGGTGACCGGGGTCTTGGGGTAGGCCCGGATGACAAGAGAGGTGACGATGCCCCAGGTGCTGCCACCACCGCCGCGGAGAGCGAAGAAGAGGTCCGGGTAGTGCTTCTCGTCGACCGAGACGAAGCGGCCGTTGGGGAGGACGACCTCCATGGAAAGGACCTGGTCTGCAGCCACGCCGTACTTTGACATCAGAGGAGAATGACCTCCGCCAGCAATGTAGCCGCCACCAATTCCGACGGTCTGAAAACGATCGGTGTCAGTCGATATCCGCGGAGAAGGGACCAGGGTAACTTACACGAGCGATGCCACCGACAACGTGCAGATCGAGCTTGTTGGCAGTTTCGTACAATGTCTGGGCTTGGACGCCAGCCCCGATCTTGAAAGCAGGGCCCCGATACCCAGAAACACGGTGGTTGTAGTTGGCACCAAGGTACTGGATATCCTGGAGGAAATGGGTCCAGATTGAGAGAGCGCCAGCGCCGGTTGACTTGGCGTTGAAGTCATGGCCCTTGTTCTTGACGTTCAGCCTCAGGTTGAGGTTACGGGCGAAGTTGACGGCGAGCTGGATTTGGGCAACATGCTTGACCTTGACGACGTAAGATGGATGGCCCCCTTGGGCACAGGTGGCGCCGGTGCGGGCAACAGTCGGAGGGACGCAGCTAACGCCTTCGAAGACGGGATAGTCCAGACCCGTGGGCTCAGACATCCTGTTAGTGTTAGCAAGTCTCAAGCCAATTGTGAGGAGGCCTAACTGACTGATACTGCGGGGTGGACCACTTGGAGGTGATCTCTTCGCACTTGGCCTTGTCATACCGAGGCCAGTTCTCATAGCACGGCGCCGCAGCAGGAACGCCGTCAATAAGAGCCCCGCCGGTCAGAAGATCGAACAAGAACCATGTCAGGTCTGAAGGCCAGGCACGGTCTCCAGGGAACACTTTGCAAGAGCGAGCAGCCCGCTTCTCCAGCAAGTCTTCTTCGCTGCCGAAGTCGAAGAGACTGGCATCCGTGAGGTTGTAGCTCGTGAGGTTGGCGATGACATCGTTGGTCAACTGCGCCGCCTCGAAACCGAAGTACTCGATGCCTGAGGAAGCGGCGTCGGCGGCTACTTCTTCAACGGCTGGAGATATAGTCGAGCCTGCAGCACCTGCATGGAAGGCACGTTAGGTAATCTGTAAAAGGCGGGTTGCAGCCTGCATATGCATGCGAGTTGTGCGGCGTTGATGTTGTCATGCGGAGAGATACATACCGGCAGCCTGGTTGGTGGCACCATCATCTATCGTCTGAGCGATCACAACGCTGGCCAGCGAGAACGCAGACAGAAGCTTTGAAATGCTCATGGCGGGCAGTGATACACGCGTCTTTCCGTGGCTGATCGAGCAAAGCACGGAGTCCGGGACGGCTATTCGGGCTAGGCCAAGACAGCAGCAAGATGAACGGCTGAGGAGTAAAGCAGTTCATTGGACATTGGAGGTTGAAGACTATGAAATTTATATGTAACATCTCCTGAGGCCTGCAGAGGAGTTCGGGTGTGGGTTAGCTAATCCTTCGAACATCCTCGGCGACATCCTTTTGGAGGCAGGCGGTTTCTGGAGGCATAAATCAATATACTGCTTTCCCAATGGTTCGACGGACGCAGAGGACTGAGATACTGCGTATGGGCTGGCGACTAGGTTGTCCGGAGGGGAGGAATAGTCTCATCGCCACCCGTGAGTTTTTCGGTGGCCTAACACAGAGCCCACGCAATCTCGGCGAGCGGGCCGGGCTCCGTAGTCCTCGAGATGGAGTTCTCGAGATAATGTACCCGACCTCATTGGCGGAGGTCTTCATCCGAAGTGGAGGCTTGCCGCTTGTTCAGCAGTTAGTAAAGTAAACCTGGTCCCCGGATCTCAGACGAGTTGCCAGAGTCGTTGCGCCACAACCGTTGATTCGCAAGCCCGACTCTGGGACCTGCATCGGCGCAATGCCGGTTTCTTCGGCTGTTGGCTCGACTTCAGTCTCTTGGCCAACGTGTAGAATGGAACAAATTCCTAATTCGTATACGTGTTCCGAAGGAACATATTAGAAAAAACAGGGGAGGTTATGCACCATGCAGTAACAACCAACACTAGCACGAATTCCAAGAGAACAACCAGCGCGGACCCACCGAGCCGCAATATCGGCATGCGTCCGGCCCCAGAATAAGAAGATGTTCCACGCAGGGGCGAATTCCGTGGCCGTTATTCCCGCAGCCCCCGATCTACAAGTGTTCTTGGATCTCTGCAGGCGATATGGATAGATTCCACGACCAGATACATATCGTAGCCTCGTGGTCATAAATACCAAAGTTCTCTGAGTGTATCCACAAAGAATCCTGCTGCCCAGGGCCCACGGATGGTGCGATTCGGAAGCAGGGATCACTTCCGCCCTTGTGGCTAAGAACGCTCTCTCGCCCTCCGCGATGCTGAAGAGAGCACCGGTGGCGACGATCGGCCGATGATAGGACGAATCCTCCAGAGGACTAAGAAGTCTGGTGAGTCGAAGTGAGAAAGCCGTAGACAGGCCAAACTTGAAAGTGAAGATCCAAGCAAACCTTGACACGTAATGTGTCAGAGGCTGGAGCCTCTCACACCGAAACTATCAGGCTCTCCATCTCCAGTCTGAGAAGGGAGAAAAAAGCAATGAAATGCCCGTGAAGAACGCTGCAGAAAAAGACAAGAGCTCCGAAATGCTGCAGAACAGGGGCGAACGATGCCAGGGGTGCGCATTTCAACCCAAGACATTGGCTGCGACCGCAGTCTTGTCAATTTTACCAACCAACAGAAACGAGATCTCCCTTAATATCACGAGTGTTCCTTTCCTTCATCCTTGTCTAGTTGGCTTGAACTGTCACAGTGGAACCATCTGATGCCGCCTAAATCTCGTCTTGGGATCAGGAACGTTCTCGCTAGTGTACGACCACGCCGCAGGCAGCGTGGACTTCTCAACCAGTGAACCCCCAGGCCAGAGAAGTGGCAAGATGAAGAACACAATCCCTGAAGCTTCAATGGTCACTGGATAGGGATGACCTTTGGTGGCTCCATGTTACCAGGGTTCAAGGAGGTGGCACGGGGAGAGTCGATATATGTATGTGATCAGGTCTGTCCCAGTCCGTCGCATTTCAGAATCGGATTTCATCTGTGCGTTCTTCCTATGGGTCTCTAGCACCTGAGGGTCGTTCAGGTGGCCCCGTATCGATTGTTATGGCGGAAGCTCCCACCAGCTGGCTCCAGAATCTGGGGATCGCCATTGAGATCGTTCTGCCCTCTTTGGCACTGATCGTCGTCATTTTGAGGTTGTATATCAGAATCGACACAAAGTCGTTGGGATGGGGTAGGTCGCAATGACAGGGAGATGACTATCACATGCTGACTGACGTGTTCCAGATGATGCGTGTATCTGCGCTGCGATGGCTTTGGCCGTCGCTTTGGCAGTCGGCTCTATCATTTGCTCGTCGCCTACTCAAGCCACGGATACAACGCGGCAGCTAACAATCTCTAGGTATGAAAAAGCTCTATATCGGCATCCACTACTGGGACGTGCCGCTACCTATGGACCCAACGACCGGCATGATCTGGATCTACATCGTCGGCGCCGTCTATAACCCCATTCTCGCCCTCGTCAAGCAGTCGGTCCTCATCTTCCTGCTAAGGATATCAGGGGTCAAAGACGGCGTTCGGAAGATCGTCTGGGGCACGGCCATCTTCAACTTCGCGCTCATGGTGGCCACCTTCTTCGCCGTCATCTTCCAGTGCATCCCCATTGAGATGAACTGGAAGCCAGCCCTTGACGGAAAGTGCATCGAACAGTTTGCCTTTGGCGTCTCGACAGCTTGTTTGACCATTGTAACGGACCTCATTGCTGTCGCTCTGCCGTTCTACATCTTTCTGGGGCTGAAGATGAACAAGAAGAGAAAAATAGGTCTGATGGCAGTTTTCATGCTGGGTATCATGTAAGCCCCTACCTTGAATATTCCTTCACCGTGCAGCACAGTCTTGCTAATCAGATTTAATCGCAGTGTTACCATCGTCAGCGTCATCCGCCTCTACTTCCTCGCCCAAAACTTCACCGACACGAGCCCCGACAAGAACTTCTCCCTCGGATTCTGCGTCTCGTCCATCGAGTGCAACCTCGCCATCATCACCGCCTCTGGCCCGGCGCTCTGGCCACTTATACGCCGATGGATGCCTCGCTTGAAGTCCTCGAGGGACGCGGAATACTACGATCGCAAATACCACACGGGGCAGCAGGGCTGGATCAGGACCGGAGATGGCCCGCACACGATGCCTAACACTGATTCTATTGGCTTGAAGGACATGGGCTCACGGCGGGTGCAAACTGAGGTGCGGTCCGGCGGCTCGTTTCCGCAGGACTCGGACGAGGAGTTGATGAGCGGAACGGGGATTATGCGTACGACGGATTTTGCTGTCACGCGGGACGGAACGACGATGCGGGACACGGATACTCGGGATACTCGTAAAGAAAACTTGGAGTAGAAGATTTAAAGTGAAGAATGACTTTCCTACCTATAGCGAAAGCCAGCCCACTTACGTCCACTGGAACAAATGTCACAACGCATTTGTGTTATCTTACGAGGCCCTCGAAAACCCGACATGGCTGACCACAAAGACGAACATTGGGGCGGCTTTTTTCCTTTTAGATACGGTACGCAAAATGCCTTCAGTAGGGGCTTGGTATGCAGTCTTATTACCCCCAAGGGTCTTTCTCGGACGTCCAGCCACTGGTTGTGAGTAGCTGAAGGCACAGAATGCGTACATGAGCGACTGGTGCAGCCAATAATCCACAATGAGGCGTTCTAAAACGCAGAGGTTCTAAATTTTCTGGTACAGGTCCGGCTCTTTATGTTAATTCAGCTGGGCCCATGATACTATGGCTGAAGACTGACAGTGTTTTCGGTAAGAACTGAGACAGAAACTACAGCTTCCGGAGACTTTGTCTCTCCGGCAACGGCCTATTGTCTTTGTCCTTTTAGGCTTTTAGAGAAAGTTGGGCATTCTGCCAAGAGATAATTGACGGAAGCAACGACCTCTGAGGACCCTGGAAATGATCTTATGAGCCTAGTCCAGTCTCATTCTTCTCAGCTGCCAAAAGCCACAGTCACCTAGCCGCAATAAACGGTAACCGCTACAGACCTAATTAGGGTCGGTAGACCCCAAATGGCATCATTACACTTGCTAACCTCGCCGATGCACTGTCGTCAACATTCATCTAGCTGTGGCCTAGCTCAACAATCATTTCATTTTCATGTACGGATATCACTCAGACCAAAACTTTCGGCGGGACCAGGCCATGTCCGAGACTGAAATCACCAGCGAAACCTTTCCCCCAGAGTCAAAGGCAGAAACGTAACATGAAGGCACGGATGAAGGCTCTCCCTTTTTTGGACCAGCCCCTACCACCACGACTAACCTGGGACTGTTCTTCAAAGTGGGCACAGCCTTGTCGTTACTCGCCCTTGCGGCATGCACCGGCTTCATTTCTTGGATCTGGTGGTCTGATCCTAAGAACCAACTGTGGCGCGACTGGGTGCTCATTCCCAACCGTGTCCCGATGACCGTCACCATCACGGGAGTCATCTCACGCACTGCCATCGCCTTCCTCGCCACTCTGGCCACGGCCATGATTGCTTCGATAGCCATCGAAGGTCGAGGGGTGCCTCTGCACACCGTGGCCAAAGCCTCCGTCGCGCGGTCTGGTGTCAGCGGCCCACTCACACTGTTACAGCTTGCGGTTGAGCGACCAGTCGAGACCAAGGTTCGGGTCCTGCTCGCGGTCCTCATCCTCACGACCAGCGCAGCACAGGCGATATTGCCACTCCTGACGAGGGATCAAAAGTTACAACCCATCGTATCGCATCCTCGCCAGGTCCCGAACTCGCACAACTTCATTCTGAGTGACCATGAGAAGCTGGTGCAGGGGAGATTGGAACATTTTCTGACCATCGACACCACTGGCGCAGAGCATTTGGCCGAGAGGCCCCTGACCGCGCCAACCTTTGCAGAGTATTCCGAGCCAGGGGTGCACCTCGAAGGCGTGGACGACACGGGCCCGACCGTCAGGGCATTCCTCCCCATCTCGCATCAAGAAACGAGAGAGACCCTTCACAGGTTCGATGGGATGGCGAGAGTCGTCGAGTCGCGGGTCATGTGCGTTCGACCGGATATTGTCAAGCTGAGAGTCTGTGACACGGCCGGGGAAATCTGCGGTACCGTCCAGCTTGGGTTCGTGGACGCCGATGCCGCCGGCATAGGCGCTGCAACGGGGCCTCTTCACTTCCGATGCGCTATTCCCGTCTTTTCTGACTATTCGAGACTCGAACAGACTTGGCAGTTTTGCAGGATTACGAGAGGCTCTCGCATTGTTTCTGACTATTCGAGACTCGAACAGACTTGGCAGTTTTGCAGGATTACGAGAGGCCCGCCAATGCGAGAGCAATTCCCCTTCGACTTTGAACGAGTGAATCCGGATTTGGGGAATTGGAAATTGGGATCGCCACTGCCGGGCCTGTCGACGGAGGTCACCCTTGTTTGGAACGGCTTCACGAGCTCAAACTACGACCGCAAGGCCACAGAGACCACCACTGTTGAAAAGCTCCGGGCCGAGTATGTCGGCCCGTGGTTGAGCACGACGTATAATATCAAGAATGGATACGAACACAGCTCTAACAGACCGGGCAATGATGTTACCTTCAACATGACACTTTGCCTACGTCCTATGGGTTCGATGTGAGTTATGAAGCAGTCTTCCAATCTTCCTTTCCATACCACGGCGTTACTGATGATGCGATACCAGTCCCAACGTCTATAACTTAGACGCTCCGCAACCAGTAAACTTTCTCAAAATGTTTGCCTCAAGACCTGCCAATCTAACAGAGCCGATCTACGGGTGGGATAAGCGAACGGGGTCATTCGATACGACAGACATTCGACGACAGCTTGGAGCCATCCCCAAGGACTCGTCCCACGGGGCCTCCGACGGTGCCATCTTGTCCATCAGCCGAGACAGCTTGATGTCGTCCATAGACCAAGCATTCACAACCTACAACAACAATTCCGGCAGTCACATCGAAACGCAATGGTTCTGGAATCTGATGGTGGATAAACAAGTGCCGACAATCGGTCTCTGTACCAGGTGCAGCAGCAAGGAGGGCAATCCGTTCTGGGGCATGGATGAGGTCTACACCCAGCTGTTCAACCACACGCTGGCGGAGACCGGCTCGCCGGCCCTGGCCGTGCAGGCCGTCATGTTCATGCTGGCGCGGTCCGTCTACGGCTACTACCAGAACTCGTACAGCGACTCGGGGAGTAGCTCGACGATCGACACCTTCGGCATGATGCTCCTGCCCAAGTCCTCCCTCGGCTACTGGGCGGTGATGGCGATATTCGTCGTCTTCGTCCTCGACTTCGCGGCCATCGCGTACCTGTTCCGCGCGACCGGGCACAGCCTGCCGGGCAACGTCTGGCACACGGTGTCGCAGATCTCCGAGAGCCGCGAGCTCCAGCGCGTCACCCGCGAGGCGACGGTCATGAGCGACGTCGTCGTCAGGCGCCTGGTCAACGAGACCGAGCAGGGGGAAGGACTCGTGGGACAGGTGCGGTCGCTTGCGAGAGAGTTCTGGACGAGTTTACGGACTCGCGATTCGGGAACTGTCTTTGCTATTCGCGATGGTTTTTTTGTTCCTGTTTCGGAAGGCCAGCCAAGCGTAAAGAAGGGGTCGGAAGCTCTGGAGACTGAACGCACAGTGTAGAGCCTCGATGGTTGAGTTTCAAAATTTACTCGGACTAGGGCACAGTGGTTGTTTTTAGATTGATACAGAGTGTAATCTACTCATCTGGGTGTAAGGCCACCAAAGGCTTTCCACGATAATTACATTATGGGGTTTGCTTTGCTTTTGGAGAGCTCTTGGTTAACATCCCAGTCGCCTTTGATTCTTCTATGTTAGATATCCAGCCGATACCTGTTGCTGAAAACATGACCTAAGCAGCCAAGATGAGCTGCACATCCGGGACCTGAAGTCCCGAGCTGCACCACAACAGCGGCCCGGTCTGCCAGTGGTGATCGCGCAGCCAATCTTCCCTCCGCGTCATGCGCCACAGCTTACCTACCGTGGCGGGCTGGAACGTAAAAGTCGGAAAGTGTCTATCTATGTCATAGGTAACCTTGAAATCTGCCCACTTGTACAAAAGTCGCTTGCCTGTTCGGAAGGTGTGCATGGTGGAGTCTACTGCAGGACGGCAAGGTTTTATCGTGAGAGGGGGGGAAATGAATGGTATTTTGATCGACACGAAATGAATGACATAGTAGGACGTTATCTTGCAAAGAAATGATGACAGTTCCCTCGCACAGACGCCGCGACGAAGTGCGGCCCATCCGGCGCCCCGCATCATCCGGATTCCCTGTTCGCCGTTCCCTAGAGACCTAATCCAACACCCATATTATAAACCTGCAATCATTGAAAAGCCTAAAGAGTGCGCGCAAGGAAAAGTGCTAGCATGCCGATGAAACAAATTTTTTTCTTTCTTTTTTTGGAACTCTTACGAGCATCATCTTATTCCCGTCTAACCCGCTTTTGCGATGCGTGATTCTACGTCAGAAACCCGGTATCTTTGTTCTCGGAGATGCGCCCGATCGGTTTGGACTCGGCAGGCGGGGCGCCGTGGACGCCGTGGATGGATCGGAGTGGATCATCGGGGTTCGGCGGGGTGGGTTAGACGCTGGCGGCGGGCTGCTCGGGCCCACTGGGAGGAGTTCTTCGGATGAACCATGGCCGCCATCGGGGCAATTGGGGGGGTCGAGGCTGGAAAAGCCGTTGCAACTAAGAAAACGGCGAAGTAAGCTTCACGCTTCTCCGACGTCGAGTCGGAGGAGAAACAAACCTGGGTGAGACGTTCTTGGGTAGCCCCAAATCCGGCCCGCAGTTGTTCATCGACATGAGATGGGACCGACAAGGCCTGGCGGTAGAGTCCGGTCGCAAGGTTGAGAACAGCATTGACGGCGACTTCGGGATTATGGGCGTAGACTAGGCAGTCATGGCCAATTGTCGTGTCTGGAATGCGACTCTACCAGTGGCCTTTCCTAATTCCTTCTGCGATAGATACTCACGGGAGAGAGCGTGCGGACAGCTCAAGTCCCAGAAGGCTTTGATGGCTCTGGTCACGATCGGGATGAGCTGTGGCAAAGCGACCGCAACGGCGACGACGACGCCGATGATGGCGATGGCCGCTTCGGTGGTGAGATGTGCGACCATTGTGTAATCGAAACCCTCGTAATTTTCTATAGGCCGAAAAGGAGTCAAAAAAGAGGGTTGGTATTACGGGTGATTCAGAAATCGTCAAGTTTGAGTTTCACCTCTGGGGAAGTTAGGGGTATGCTACATGAACTGACGGGTTTGAACATGAATATGATCACCTAAAAAAAGAAAAAAAAAAAAAAAAAAAAAGCCACACGCGGACTAGAAGTGCATATCTGACCACTGATGCCGTTCGAGGCCGACTTGGGGCGGGACATTAAGACGGGCTTTGATTCGCTTCCGTCTGAGCTGAAGTCAGTTACACAGCGAGCAAGCTGACTTATTGCCGCTCGTCCCCCGGTCCCTTATTCAATTCGCCCTCGATTTCTCGGTGAGTCTCGGTCAGTGAGAGAGGGAAGTTCACGGTGCAGTTGGGCTGGCTACAAGGAGGAAGGAGAATAAACCTTCTCTGGTGAAGACTTACTAGTGAAAGCACATACCGAAGATATTTTGATTTAATGGGAGAATATAGGGACGTAGTACACCAGGGAGGAAAACAAGACCAAGTTCAAGTCTAGGTTGTTCAGGTTTGAAGATAGCATCCTGCTAAGAGCAGAGACAACTCTTCAAGGAGGTGAGGTATTACTCAGGGACATGCACACACCCATGTCTTGTCAGGAGAAATTCTCTTTAGAAGTCATAAAGAAAGGCTCTAATGGCTCGATTTGTTCTTGTCTTGTATGTAGATGTAATGTCCCCAGTAAATCACGCGCCTTGCTCGCTCAGGCTGGGCCGTCCGTCTTACTCCGCCTGTATCTCAAACCTCGATGCCACCCAGCATGTCCTCAAATATCTCAAAGTTGCCCTCGTTCTTCCGATCATAAACAGCAAACCAAATCTCCCTCCACCACCCGCCCGAAAACTCGGACTCGTCGAGCACCTCAAGCCAGCACATGGCAATCTCCTCGGGCGGGTTCCTAAACGCGCCGCACCCCAGCGCGCCGAGCACCAGCAGGCTGTGGCCCCGGCTCGCCGCCATCCTAAGACACAGCCTCATCTTGTCCTTCGTCAGCGCGCGGTCGCCCGCCCTCTCGAACTCGTACGCAATCTCCCCAGACGCCGTCCGCACCTCCGTCACCCCGGGATTCCGGAGCGCGGCGACGCTGAGCACGCTCACGACGGGAAGGTCGGCGGGCGCCGTCCCTAGGAGGAGCCCGTGCCCGCTGGCCATGTCCTCCCTGATGACGACCACGTCGGGCGAGTACAGGCCCATGCGCCGCCGGAACGGGTAGTACTCCTCGGAGAGGCTGAGGTAGAGCGACGAGCGGTAGCACATGGCCTCCTCCTGCGCGACGGCGCCCTTGAGCCAGCCGCCGCCGGGGTGCCTGTCGGACGCCATGTTGAGCACCGCGACCCGCCCGCCGTCGGGCCGCTGCGCGGCGAGGTCGATGGCGGCGTTGAGCGTGTCGGCGTTGAGGATGCGGACGCGCGGGCGCGGGGTGTGCCGGGGGCATTTCGAGGCGCGCAGCGGGTCGAGCTCGGAGAGGTGCAGCGCCTCCGAGAACGTGGCGTCTAGGTGCGGGAGCTGGGACAGGATGCCGGGAAGGACTGCGCGGGTCTCTGCCGAGACGGCGGCGAGGGACGTGTTGGAGCGGTCGCCCCGGGACGATTGGGAGTGACCGGACGGCGTGCGGGGGGAGGCTTGCGATGCGAGCGGGGTGGAGAATGAGGACGATCCCTGGCGCTCATCTTCGGGCCTGTCGGGGCGACTCCTGCCACCCGAGAAGGAGAAATCGTGCAAGCTTGTCTGACGCGACATCTTGGATGTATCGTGGATGTTGGAGAGAAACTGGAGATCGGAGTTGGAGATGTTCGTGAGATGAGTGGAGGTGTTGGTGGTCTCGGGTGTCGCGCGGCTGCCTGGAGCAGATGGGATGCGCTAGCCCCGTAGTCACGACGGGCTCGGCGGAAAATATCTGCTTTCTTTGACGAAAAAAGCTGGGGACGTTGGTGGTCAGGAGTCTGAGGTCGAGGAGGTCATTTTCGGGTGCTATCCAACGGTTTTAATGTCGGTGTCGAGTTGATGATCCCAGGTTGGGCAAGGATGGCGCTAAGAGCGGCAAAAGGCGTGATTCCCAAGCGGCGCCAAACCGTTGGCGCTCACGTGTTAGGTACCAGAACAACAACCGCAAACGGACCAAAGAAGAAGGAAACAGAATAAAGGAAGGAGTAATCTACCTAGGGTGATTGTAGGGAAGGCACACAATGACTTGCGACAGAAAGAACGGAGTTGCCACAAAAAGAAGGCACACAGCATAGGCAATCCAAGGAAGGCGCACAACACGAAGGAAGGGGGTATCATTTTTGTCTATCAGGGTTTGTACAGGTAGTATTACAGCGTCGCAAAGCAGCCGCGGCCTTAAGCACGAGTCTTGATCGCGCCTCCCTGCGTTGCATCGTCCGCCTCGTACTTGCGCGGGATGAGCCCCTCTGCCATGTCGATGGCGCCCTGCATGTCGCCCTTGTTGTACAGGAACAGGCCCTGGATGGCGGCGGTGCTCGTGTGCCGGCCCGCCGCCTCCCCGGTGCCCTGGCCGAACAGGCCCAGCTCGTCGAGCCTGGCCAGGAAGCGCTCGCGCCCCGCGCCGTCCTTGTCGAACTCGCCGTAGAAGCGGTCCCACATCTGCCCGGCCTGGTACCGCGTCGCCTCGCCGATGCGCATCACCATGTCGACGCGACCGGGCCGGATGAGGGCCGGGTCGAGGCGCTCGATGTGGTTCGTCGTCAGGAAGGCGATGCGCTCCTCGCCGGCGGCCAGGCCGTCGAGCGCGTTCAGCAGACCGGAGAAGGTGACGCTCGCGCCGCTGTAGCCGTCAGCATCACGCTGCCGGCGGTTGACGAAGGCGGCGTCCGCGTCCTCGAGGAGCAGCAGGCTGCGCCTGGGCAGCTTGGTGAGCAGGAAGGCCAGCTTGTCGTCCGTCATGCCCATCTCGCTGAGGTTGATCATGGCCACGGAGAAGTCCAGCTCGCCGGCGAGGGACTGGATGAAGGACGTCTTGCCGCTGCCGGGCGGGCCGAAGAGCAGGTAGCCGCGGCGGTAGGGGATGCCGCGGTCGACGTACCACTGCTGCTGGCCCAGGAACTCTTTGACGTCGCCGACGACGCGCTCCTTGACGCCCTCATCCAGTATCACCGAGCCGAGCGGGCGCTTCTTCCGGGGCTCGCCGAGGGGCTGCCAGTCGATCCCCTTGGCCGAGTAGACGATCGTCTTGCCCTCGTTCGCCTTGGCGGCCAGGGCGTGGGCCTCGCCGAAGACGTCCTCGAAGATGTGGCGGTGCGCCCACAGCGTCGTCAGCTGGACCACCTCGTGCGGCTCGCCCGTGTTCATGTTGGCCGTGTTGTGCTTCTCGCGGTTGACGGCGATGTAGACGCCCTTGTGCCTCACGACGTGCCTGCTGTAGCCGGGCTGGAGGAAGAAGTGGGCGTTCGAGGGCCCGGTGGCGCCGCGGGCGGTCGAAGTCGTCGTCGAGACGGAGAGGTTGTGGATGCGGGTGAGGCGCGAGGCGAGGAAGCCCGGGTTCTCGCGCGGCTGCGAGAGCCAGGCGAGGATCCACGGGTACGCGGGGTCCTGCTTGCTGATCTCGACGTTGATCACGAGGCGGCGGCGGGCGGCTCCCGCGACGACGACGACGCCCTTGCGGGCGAACGCGGCGGCGGCGCCCAGGCCGGCGAGGCCGATGCCGCCGGCGAAGAGGGGGTTGTTGAAGAGCGCATCGAGGTTGAGGATCGAGGCCCCGGCGGCCGCTGTCGGTGGCTCGGCCATCGTGGGAGAGTCGGTGGTGGACGGTGGACGTGGAGGATTGAAATTTTGGGGAAGGTGCTACACGGCGTTGGCAGTTGCACTGCTGGGCTGATTCAGGGACCCACTGAGTCGATGTGGGGCTGGCGTACAGGGATGTCACCGCAACAGCGACGGTGCGATGACGAGAGACACTGGACAGAGATGGGGTCATGAGAAATGATCAATGGACATTTTGCTTCCAAATATCATGATTCAAAATCTAGTAAATTGATTTGAAGCTGCGATTTGTTGGCGATCTTTGCACCTGCGATGGAGTAGAGGTTGTTTTACAGTTATTCCCACCACAACCCTCATGGATTATTGATCCTGCGAAGTGGTCAACTCGGACAGAAATTGAAAGACAAAGCCCCCAGTCTTGTTCAAAAATTTGGAACACACATTGCCATAATTCAATGGGACTCGATTGGCGATCTGGCACTTGATCAGTAGGTCTTCATATCAGGACCTTGGGAGCTATGCATACTACTACCCAGGCACTCAGAACGAACACCGACCGCTTCCTCAAGCCAAGTCTTGTTTCGTACACACCTTAAGCTTAGGAAGCTTGACACTTGTTGGCATGTACGCGATATTCACCCAACTAGCGAGAGTTACAGACGAGAACGACCAATCCGGCTGGAGTGTGACCGGGAAGAAGATGCTCAGAACTGCATCAACTGGTCCTCTACGCGGAAAAGCTCTCTCGTTTGTCGTTACTCCTTCCTCTGGCCTGCCGAATGACGCCCAATGAGCCCATCATCACCTCTGCAGCGTTTGTACCATGCTATGACCAGGAATCTCGGTATGTCCTCCAGGCTGTTCTAGCTCGGGGAACCGGCTCGGCCAGCAGCCTGCCAGGCTTCGTGGCTTTGGCGTTACGTTCGGTGCCGTGGGCAATTTGACGCGTGCAAGTGCTCACTCCCCTGTCGACGCTTGGGTGGCTTCGGGATCTTTAGAATGGGTGGCGCACGCTAGCAGGCCACCGCCCTGGGTCTCGCCGCCATCACCCAGATGATTGCGCTTGGGAGCTGTTAGCTACGAAACAAAATGGAGAGGAAGCAGAGGGTAAACGTCGCATTGAGGCGACGCTGCGATGCTTCTGCCAGACGATGCTATGCCCGTCAGGCACCAAGTTGCTCATCTCGGAATGAAGCCTGCCCCCGATCGCGACGATGTAACTGGACCGTCCCGAACATGGAGTAGGGAACTTCGGGGAAAAAGCGGTGGTGAAGGGGGGGACGCTCCGTGGGGTGTGGGGTCTCCGGCATCGACCGGGAGTGACATGTCAAGGGGCAGGCACCTAGGAAGGGGAAAACAAACACAGGGGTGCGACTGCCAACGGGTTTTGTACAAGAGGGAATTCCCCTGCCAAAAGCTCTTGGAAAGCTTCTTGGAAGGGGGGAAAGTAATGAGCACTTGCTTAAGTTGTTTCGCGGCGGACATGGAGCTGAGACGCGAATTTCCTCAGTCCCTAGGTACCCAGATAGGTATGGTAGTGGTGGGCTGTGTACCTTTCCTGCTGTTCTCGGCAGCGGGCGTCCAAGACGAGAACTCGGACTCAAAACTGCAACTAGCGGCACGGCAGAGGCGCGGCGCTGCATTGGCGTCGTCCGTATAGTACCTACCTATTGAGGTGCTGTCCGCTTCTTGGCCACATGTACCTGACGAGAACGAACAGCATGCACTTTGCCGCACAATTGCCGGCAGTGTACTTACTTACGAGGTATGTGTGGCATGTACTTACCTCGTCCCTAGAAGGGGAAGACAGCTGCAGATGGCTTGGCGCCGCGCTTTGCTCATTTTCTTTTTTGGCCCTCACACTCACTCTCTTCTTTTTCGTTCATGCTTTTTTGGGTTTTTCGTCTGAAGCCTCGTGAGGGCGGGCCTAGGTATGTGCCACGCAATTTCTGTCGTGCTCCCTTGGCTGGGGAGAGGGGAGGAGGAGACGGGACTGTCTCCCTCTGTCTCCCCGTCCGTCCGTTTTTTCACTCCTCTCTCGATGTTTCCTTTCTGTTGAAGATGCCATCGAAAACCACGCGATAGCTTCGTCGCTGGGCCTCAACAACGCTCCGGTGCGGAAGGACACTGGAACTCGAGCCGCTTTCTTCCCTCGACTCGCCCTCCCTCGACTGCACGCTGGCATTCGTTGCTGGCAGCCACAGTTCACAGACAGTGCCTCACTGGCAACACAACCCCTCCTAATAAGGTTTCCATCACGACGAACGACTCCCTCGTCAACCGGTCCTTTCTACTATCACACGGGTCACTCAGGTTCTTGCGCCGCTTCCTTTGGGCCTGCATGAACCTCGACAGCCCGTGTCCCCATCGAACGCACCCCAATTCGGGATGAGCACCACCACCACGACGGTTTCCTCGTGACATTCTCCAGCACACCCATTTTTGAGTCCTGAACCAGGACCACCAATCACCGCCATGATCATCCCCTCGCCGCGCCTGAGGCGATTTAGCGTCCTCCTGCTGCTTTCCTTCCTCGTCGGCAACACTGTCCTCTTCCTCGTCCTTCCATACGACAACCCGCTCGTCCTCGCTATCCGCTTCAACGTTGCTAGTCTCGAGAACTGGATGCGCGGTGATGGTATCGCAAAGGACGCCTGGCTGTACCAGCCCGCGCGTTGGCCCATCGACTACCGCGAAGACATCGGCCTGCTCATCAAGACCGGCTACGGCACCCGCCACCGGCTCGCCGCCCAGCTCGAGGCTTTTGACCTGACGCCGGAGGATAAGGATGCCTTCGTCGTCGTCGGCGATTGGACCCCGCCCGGAAACGGCACCTATGCCGGCGTCCCGGTCCAGAATGCCGTCGGCGGACTGATGGAGATGCCCGAGATGCGGAGGCATCGCGACCACCCCAAGTTCCGCGAATATCTCTCGCTCAGGCATGCCATAGAGAAGGGGGACGACGCCGTGGCGATGGAGGTTGGCAAGAATTTTGGGTGGGATCTGGACGCTCTCAAGGTACGCATGCCACGCTCTCCTGCAACATGTCTACCAAGATGGAGGCACTCCAGCTAACACTAACACGTGAACAGTTCATCTGGGGTCTCGAGTACATATACGACAACCTCCCGCGCAAGAAGTGGTACGTCATCCTCGACGACGACACGTACCTTGTCCGCTCCTCGCTGCGCCTGCTCCTCGCCCACTGGGACTCCGACGAGCCGTACTACATCGGCAACGCCGTCGGCGACTTCAGAGCCCGCTTCGCACACGGCGGGTCCTCCGTCGTCATCTCACACGCCGCCGCCGCAAAGCTGCTTTCGCGCCGGGACATCGTCGCCTCCGCACAGGAGCACTCCCTCGACGAGAAATGGGGCGACCGGCTTGTCGCGGCGGCGTTCCAGAAGGTGGGCATCTACCTCGACGAGCGGTACGGGCACTTCTTCAATGGTGAGCGGCCGGACATATCGCGCGTTACGGCAGGACGGTTCTGCTCGCCGCTGGTCTCGTTCCACGGCGTCGCGGACCCCGTCGAGATGGAGCGCATCGGGGTTGCCTTCCGTGACTTTAGGAGTCCAGTCTTCTGGGGCCAGTTGTGGGAGGTCTACGGCGCGCCGTCGGTCGACGATTTCAAAGAAGGCGCCATGAGAGCCGGCAGGGACCACGTCGGCAGGACGGACGAGCGGGCCAACGTGATCCCAGGGTCCGACAGCGCTGTCGCGTGCATGGAGGTCTGCGGGCGACTAGGGAAGAAGTGCCTCGCGTGGACGTGGGTGGAGGCCAGCAAGGAGTGCCGGACGAGCCCGTGGATGATTCTGGGGCACAAGGTGCAGGGACACTACTCGGGGATCAACGGGGTCGAGGTCGAGAAACTGCAGAACAGCTGCTGAGGCGGGAGGGCGGAGCCGGCGTTTACGGAACGGGACCGGAGGAAACGACTAAAAGATGTCCAGGATCTTGATACCCCAATGATCGGGTACCTAACTATAGAGTACTGCAGGCGTACGAGAGGCGAAACGGATCGGATTTCGGATTTACTTTGTTGGACGGGGTTTCTGTCATCCTACTTTCCAGTCATTCAAGAGAAATGATAGTTGTAAAAGTGGCTGCGTTCGAAACGCGCGTGTTCTGGATCTCACCGGCCCCCAGTCGGCATGGACGTGTCGTATATCTGACGCTTGCGCGTTCCGCATCTTTTCCGTTTCGGTGTGTGAGATGCCCCGCGGACGAAGAGGGGCCGGTCGCCGAAGCGCGGGGCGGGGTGCAGCTCGGGTCCGATGGAGGCCCCCCGATCTGGAAGCTTCTGCAACGGAGATGTCCTGTGGGTCCTTGCGATCTTGAGAGGCCGGGACTAACGAAATGTATTGATCAAAAAATGGGCAAGACGAATTCCCTTCTGTGAGAGAATTTTCCGAGTACAATCAGGGTAAATTATCATCGGGTTAAAATGCCTGATAGAGGAAATAATGGTAGGAACAGAGTCACAGCCGACGTTATCCCGAAAGGCGGGAGCTATGGCTGACAAAGCGGCCAAAGCTGGAACCCACGAGCTCCCCTCCTCTTCGGCGATGACGTCTATTCTATACCTAGCTTGTAGCCCGCACAGCCACCACAAGGTGCTCCTGCAGCATCTTGCATCCGTGTGGTTGGTGTGTGTGCACTTGACGTCAACTCGAACGCCTCCCGGTCCCCCCTCTGATTGTCAGCTTTCCAGAACCAAATTTCCAGTCAAGGAGGTAATTTCCTTCGCGTCTTGGCCTTTTATTCACTCTTGAAGAAAGCATTCCACGAAACGAACCACCTCCGTCTTCTCGTCACGCCCATCGCCCCGTCAACGAGTGGACCTAACCGTTTTCTCTAATCTCATTAAACCGAACCTCTTCTTTTGGCCTCTCGTACGTAAGCTTGGTAGCCAAGGTGCCTCACTCTAAACCACCCCATAGCCAGATCCACCCGAGGGACCTAGCAGCGCTGAAAAAGCAGCTCCGAACCCTGTTGGGACGCAAGACCCCCCGCCAAAACTTTCCCCAGCACCGCAGTTTCGTCGCTACCGCGTTCGCAACACAATCCTCGCCCCCGGCCCCGGAGCACTGCGACATCCCACTTTCCCTTAAAGACAAGACAAAGACAGCGCATCACCCCGCCTACCCTCCGGTGCCCAGCTTTCTGTAGCTAATACCTACCACTCGGCCACTTTCTCCACGAGACAACAACTTCCACCTCTTTTGCGCCTCGTCCATACAGAGACAGAACAAGTCGCAGAAGCACCACCATCACACATAAAGAAATCGCAATGGCGACATCAACACAGGCTCAGGCTCAGGCCCAGGCCAACCAGGGCAGCTGGGGAGCTTTCCTCAAGGTCCGTCGTCTCTCCCTCGACCCCTTCTCCCATCCCTTGGCATTCGACTGACCCTTCCGCCCTGCAGTCCATCGCCTCCTTCAACGGAGACCTCTCCTCCCTCACCGCGCCGCCCTTCATCCTCTCCAGCACCTCCCTGACCGAGTTCTCGTCGTACTGGTGCGAGCACCCCTCCATCTTCGCCGCCCCCGCCAAGGAGACCGACGCCGCGAAGCGCGCCCTGCTCGTCACCAAGTGGTTCATCAGCACCCTCAAGCAGCAGTACGCCTCCCGTAGCGAGCAGTACGGCAACGAGAAGAAGCCCCTCAACCCCTTCCTCGGCGAGCTGTTCCTCGGCAAGTGGGAGGACGAGGCCGGCGTCACGGAGCTCATCAGCGAGCAGGTCAGGTAAGACATTACGCCCGATAGAGAAAAGAAAAGCCCCCCTTTCCCTCTGGAGACAGAACCGAGAAGCCACGACGAGTGCTAATGCGTAAATGCAAACAGCCACCACCCCCCGGCGACCGCCTACTCCATCACCAACATCCCCACCGGCGTCCACCTCGAGGGC
The DNA here is from genome assembly GCA_030770045.1 of Colletotrichum brevisporum. Classification (NCBI taxonomy): domain Eukaryota; kingdom Fungi; phylum Ascomycota; class Sordariomycetes; order Glomerellales; family Glomerellaceae; genus Colletotrichum; species Colletotrichum brevisporum. Next base: position 5,964,632 of record JAUGSI010000001.1, on the reverse strand, counting down.
TACAACGCCCAGAAGGCCACCTTCAGCCGCACCATCAACATCAAGCAGATCGGCCATGCCGTCCTGACCGTCCCCTCCCCCGAGGGCAAGAAGGAGACGTACCTCATCACCCTTCCCGCCCTGCATATCGAGGGCCTGATCTTCGGCGCCCCCTTCATCGAGCTCGAGGGCACCTCCTTCATCACCTCCTCCACTGGATACACCTCCAAGATCGACTACTCCGGTAAGGGCTGGCTGTCGGGCAAGAAGAACTCCGTCATTGCCTCGGTCTACCCCACCGGCAAGGAGAAAGAGGTCGCCTACAACATTACGGGCGTCTGGACCAAGTCCTCCGAGATTTACCAGGGCGCGGCCAAGAACAACTCGTCAAAGACCCTCGTCGAGACGTACGACGCCGCCCAGAACCCCACCTCCAAGCTCGTCATCGCGCCCCTGGACAAGCAGCACCCGCTCGAGTCCCGCCGCGCGTGGAAGGGTGTCGCTGATAGCATCGCCAAGGGCGACATGGACGCCGTCTCCCGCGAGAAGGGCGCCATAGAGAAGGCCCAGCGCGACCTGCGCGCCAAGGAGAAGGCCGAGGGCCGCGTCTGGGAGCGCAGGTACTTCACCGACCGCCAGGGCGAGACGGACGCCGTGCTCGAGTCGCTCGGTGCCAACGTCGGCCTGCCCGTCAGCGGTGATGCAGACAAGACCGGCGGCCTCTGGCGCTTCGACGCCGAGAAGGCTGAAAAGGTGCGCAGCCAGGCGGCGCTCAGCGCGGAGGACCAGGCCAAGCTGGCAGGCGAGATCCTCGGCCAGCTGCCCGCCTCTTCATGATGCAATCCCGAAACCCAGAAGGCGTGATTGCAACGACGGCGACGATGATGTTTGAAGATGAAGACAATGTTCAGGGGACGCCGAAACGAAGAGGTCCTTCGAAGAACATGGCAATGGAGGCTGGACGGACGGATGGACGGGCTACTAGAGCTAATAGCATGTCGGCGCATGGAGTTGATGTTTCTTTCCCCAACGCGCGCGCGGCGTGTCTCTTCCCCCTTCCCGAGGGTTGTGCATGCAGACTTTGGTAGAAGCGGCACGAGCGGTTACTACTTTTTTTAATCTCTGATGGAAATATACATCTACTTGGGACTCCTCACGCGGACCGAACCTTTGTTACATTACAAAAAGCAAAGCCGCTGATCCCCGGACAACATGTGAACGTGATGCAGTGCACGTCGGAATCAGGCCCCACCTCTGGGGATACCTCGGGAGCTGATCTGAGATCTGATCAATCTTCAAGCCCCCCTTGCAACATGATCAACACCTAAGCCAGGGCATAGTAGCTCAAGAGGGCGGGCGTCTTTCGGGAGGAATTTTTCCATTTCTCTTGGGAGGAAGTTGTTGCGTAGAAGGGGTTATTCGCAGGTAGGGTGTTGCACCTCGTTTTTTTTTGTTTTTTTTTCTGGTTTCTTTTTTCACGCAAGACTCGGCTCGGTCTGCACCAAAGTAGTAGGTACTAGTATTAGTAGTAGGGGTGGTGGCGGCGACTTATCAGTAGGTAGCTCTTCAACTCTCTCCTACCTGGAACTGGCACACGACGTAAATGTCAAGACACGCATGGCGCAACGGGGCATATAGATGGACTGAGTGTACAGCTTTCCATTTGCTTTCAACAGCGTGGTTTTTTTGGTATGTAACTTTCCTGCGTCGCGCAGTTGCCGAGTCGTATCTACCCCCCGTCGAACCTGTATGTTCCGGAGTCACCACTCCCGCCCGAAACGTCTTTCCCTCGCGGTACGCTTCCCCTTCTTTCAAGCCCAACAGGAAAACATAACAAGAAAAAGAATGCATCTAAGTAGTTCCGAAATGCTGGACAGAGAGAGAGTTTCGCAAACACGAACGCGCACCCCGAGAGGATGAATGCTAAAACACAAAAAAAAGGGAGAAATTGCGCCAAACCAATGCAACTTTTTTTTTGTCCGTGGTTCCCTCTCTTTGTATGTTCAGATGTAGTAGTAGGTAGGAGTTTATGTTCGAGCGAGAGAGGGAGATGCTTGCTTTGTGCGTGGCTTCACCGCCAAAAGGTCAACCTCCTCGAGGTCATGGTCGTGTAGTGCCGGAGCGGCTCTTCGAACCCGGGGGGCAACGTCCCGGTCCCGCGCGTCGACGGGGCGGGGACATCGCCAGCCTCGCTCTACGGGCTGGCGTCCCTCTCGAGCTCGTAGAAGAGCAGATACACCTCGCGGCGCAGGTCCAGGACCTCGCTGGTCTTGGCCTCGCGGACCTTCTCGTCGCTGATGCGCCACCAGCGGTCCACGGGCGCCTTCTTGCGGTGCCTGTGGACCGGCGGCCGGGGCGCGACCGCCATGGGCGTGGAGCCCGGCGGGCTCGCTTCCAGACTGCTGTTGCCGTTAACGCGCTGCGAGATCTTGGAAACGGTGCTCTTCGCCGATGCAGAGAGCGATTTGACGGAGCGGATGCTCGAGGAGTCGGGCTCTCTCTGCTTGTCGCGCGGGGCCGACGTCGGGCTGATGCGCTTCCTAATGCGATCTTTGGGGGAGGCGTCGGACGAGGATAGAGACGGGGTGGACGAGTTGGGTTCTGAGCTCGGCGTGAGCAGATCGGGAGTCGACACAGCTGGGCTGCCGCCGCGAGCAATCGCGTCGAGCTGCGGCGTCGAGGGCTGGGGGGTAGCCGCGGGGCTGGCCGTCTTGCTGTAGATGCCGGACTGTTGGAACGTATTTTGATTCGGGTACGGGGCGTAGGTGTTTTGGCGCCGGAAGGATTCGTAGTGTCCGCTGTGGTGGCTGCCCTTATGCGTCACGAGGCCCAGCAGCTTGTAGTTCCGGCGGTCGCGGAGACCGCCCAGCGGTAGACGCTCGGGAAAGGCAACTTTGGCCGAGTTCTTGGTCGAGGTTTGGTCGTAGATGGAGCGGGAAAGGTGGACGGCGAGAATGCGAGGGAACGAGGTGAGGCGCGTTGATCGTGCGATGTTCCGCTGGGGAGCAGTGCTGATGTCAGGCAGGAGGACGTCGTCGGGTACCTGTTCGGGATCGACGTCGATTGCGTAGCGTAGCTTGCGAATTGCTTCTTCGAGTGCTTGCTTTTCGGCATCGGTCTTGGCATTGCTCAGGTCCCTCTTCAGGCACTCCTCTCCGTGAATCAATCTGCACCGCTCGCACTTGAAACCTTCGATCGTCTCCGTCTTGAAGATTTCGTCAAAGCAAGAACTGAGGGTGGTCGAGCTGGTCTGGGGGACGTTCAGGGTCAGCATGTAGAATGTCTCCTCCCTCGGCTTGGTCTTGTAGCCGCAGGTCTGGCATTCGGATTGCGACTCGTATTTGCCCTCCATGGGGAAGCCCTCGTCTTCGTCGGCGGGCGGATGAACCCCATTCGTCTGGATTTGCGGGAGGGTGGGCGCGGGAAGCGCCGAGGACGGCTCGTCTGCATCTCCGTTTGCGAGGTTGAGGTTTTCGAGCTTCTGCTGGATGGCATCGCCATTGGCCGAAGGACCTTCGGGGGCAGGTCGCGAGGCGGCTAGCCTCGCATGGGCGCGGGCCCTCTCTCCGGCGTGGTATTCTTCCTTGAGCCTCTCGGCCACGATCTGGAGAAACTCCTGGGCATCCTGTTGCTGTCTGCTAATGCGTTGACGGAAGGCCTGCTCCAGCACTCTCACGAAGTCAATGGCAGAGATGGACTTTTTGTAGATGGGCCGCTCGTTCAAGGAGTCGAGCATGTCCTTCAGGCCCTGTGTGACCAGGCCGCGCTGCATGCCCTCGATCTTCCAATCCGGGTAGTTTTTGCCGGGGGGCTGGACCAATTGATCGTATACACCATCGTCGTCGATTTTCCTGCGGTGCGTCTCGCGAATGAGGTAGACGCGCAGCTCGCCAAGGCCGGCGAGAGCCTGCAATGTCGAGTTTATGAAGCAGTCGTTGGCGGCATTGCGGAGGCCGACGACGCCCTTCCGGCGCGAGGACGAGGTGCTCGACTCATCGATGGTAAATGTCGGCGCAAATACGTAGACGAGGGCGATGGCGGCGAGGGACGCGCCGGCGGCGTAGGAGATGGTCGTGAGGTTTTTGTCGGGCATGTCGGGACGCTCGGGGTAAGCGGGTTCGGTGGTGGTATTCGGGGTGATGCGCACGAGCGCGCGAGGATTAGGATGTTGCAACGCCTGGGCGGAAGAGGATCAGCACAGCTCGGCGCAACACAACACGCAGCAGACCAACTTCCAGATGGAAAATCCGCGTCTCTGGAGTAGAGCCGAGTCCGAGTATCCGCGGGCATCCACCCGAGACGTAATACGCGACGGGGAAAGACTATATCTCACCTATGCTCCGTGAAACCTGAGAAAATGCAAGCTCATAACGATGTTGAAACGGTGCCGGCGAGGGTATCAAAATTGAACATTGTCTTTTTCCCAGCGAATAGAAGATAGATGGCCAGATGGTGGAGAGAAACGGAGGAGAAGAGATGACGAAAGAGAAGGAGAGTGTTCTGAGCAAGAATGAATGGACCACCTGGACCGGACTGGAGACGAGCGGAACGGAACTTGGGAAAGGAGGGTCCAGTGTGTCTGCGATGGAACGCCCAGGTAACTGGAATGGGGGGTGCAGTGTGGACGACGGGGGATGTTGGTCGTACTTGCAGTGGGAAGTGCAGCACAGCGCAGCGCAGTGCAGCTACAGGCTCAACAGCAGCAAAGCAAAAAATGGGGTAAAATGGAGAGAAAGTTGCGCGGGACAGGACACTATGGGGTTGGACACCGCCGATTCGAGTCGGGGATGTTGAGGGGGTTCACTGGAAGAGTCGGGGTTCGGGGGTCGGCGCAAGTAGGTAGAGGAAAAGCTGTGTCGGGTCATGGGCAGGTATCGGGGAGGGGCGGAGGGGGCATGAAGCAAGCAAATGAGCGTCCTACAGGGCGCGCGAGATTAGTATTATTCAGACCTACAGGCTGGTGGATGGGACGAGCAGGCATCCCTCCTGCTGCGTTTGCATCAGCAATGTAGGTACTTCCAAAGCCTCATTGTGTACTTGGTGAGGTGTGCTTGGTACATCTGACTTCTGGCCGTTGAGTCCCGAGTCTTCGTGTAAAAAGGGCAGGCTCCAGGTCCATTTCGGCAGGTGCTGAAGAAGCCAATGCTCCTTCCTGACAACTGAGAAAAGGAACATGAGTCTCAAGGTCTCCTGGCACCTTCCCAAGTTCCTTCCTTCCTTCCAGTGTCCTCACCACCCGCTCGGTCCTCTCTCGGTCACCGTTGATCCGACTAGCAGCTTGGCTCCCGCCCATTTAGCCGTTACCACATGCACTAGTTGACTAGGTACCTGGGTACGCTAACTGGGTAGGCAGGTACAAGTGCCCCCCTGGAGCCCCGCTGTGTCGTATCCGTAGGGCCCGGCCATTTGCTCGTTCGTTCGCCTCGCTCCCCATCCAACGCCGCCTCACCTCCTTCACCACGATGGAACAAGACTAACGCTGCCATCGATGGGGTAGACTCGGAGCCTCTCTTCTGCCAGTCACGATCGCCCGACGTCACGGCCCGGATGGCGGATGCGCATCACCCCGCTGTCCGGGTAGCACTAGCATGTCCATCAATCGTCACATCACATGGCTGCACTGGCACTCCATCTCTGTGCGATGGATACACCAACAGCAACACCAACACTAACACCAACGAGAAACCACGAGCTGTCCTTCGGACGCACCCACGCGCAGCAAAAATTAGAACCAACCGCATTGGCCCCTTCTTCTACCGCACTTCTGGAAGCCCGCCATGACCCTGTCCGCCCTGATCATCCCGCGCCTTGCTTGCCCTCTCGCTGCCGCCAGCCGCTACCCAAAAGTCAGAGGCTTCTGTCGCTGCTGCAGCAAGGCGGGCCAGCTACACGTCAATCAGAGCCGTTGGCACCCTCAAAGCCGCCGCTTGAATCGGGACCGAGGCAGCTGGTGCGTGGGGGAGGACAACTAGCGATACGATGCAACGTCACCCAACGCTGACCACCCCTCCAGACGCGACTTCCGACTCGACAACGCTCTTTTTGACTCGATACTCGACTCGAGAGGTGCCAGGCATCGAGATAGGTACTTCGACTTCGTACCGCCTGTCTCGGATCCCCCCGCATCTGATCTGCTCTTCTCGCGAACAGACCGTCTCCATCCGCGATCCCCGGTTATCTCCTCGCCATTGACTTTTGGGCGCATCTTCACCGCCCTGTGTCCATAGTGTATTACCACCGGATCGCTGGTACGTATGCGCGCCATCGTCCGTCTCAAGACACCTGCAGCATCCCGTCCATCCCGCCCGGCGCCGTCTGTTTGCGCTCGGTCAATGGTAATCCGTCGGGTCAATGGCGTGGGGGAAGGGGAGGACCTCACACTGATTGATACGCCCTGCAGCCGATGGCGCCGACGGGGATTTGACCCGCGTATTCCACCTACGCGTCCTAGCCCATGGTGGTGTGCCTGTCTTGCGTAATGTTGCGGCACAGCTTTCCGACGCAGCTTCCGTACCATGTGCCTTGGCCGCCCGGGAGCGAGTATCGATGAATCACCTTCTCGACGGATATGTCTGTCGCATTTATCAGCATCGCCGACTCAAACCGTGAACTGCATAAAATAGAGCACTCTTGATACCAATGGAATCAACCCCGCCATCCTTGGCGTGCGACTCCGGAGCTGCGGTTGACCCCAGATCCCCGACCCCGGATTCTGTCCCCTCAATACATGCGAGACACGACAGCTCAGGTCTAGCCTGTCTCAATCGGCCTACGGGCAACGCCAAACGCTGTGCCAGTTGGCAGCCTGAGTCGGAGGAAATGTTGAATGCGCCTTTCGACGGCAACGCACCTACAAATCACCGACACCTCACACGACCTGGACTGTAGCTGGAGCTTGCGGGCCGTCGTCAGCCGACAGCCCCTCCACAATCTCGCCTTCCCACCCCCAGATGGAACCGTTCAGCGCGGCTGCCTTGACCCAGTCGCAGCACAGCGTCGTCTCGTCCTCGTCCCCGTAGAAGGATGTTGGAATGTAGTACTTGGCAACCGTTATCGATCCGTCCGGATCGTATTCGGCCCATCTCGCTGTGGTGATTTCCTCCATGTCATTCTCGACGTCCGCCATCGTGATTTTTACTGACCGCAGCTCCATGATTTCGTACGTCACCAGCGCGTTGCGATACATCTCCTTGATGTTTGTTCCTTCCAGGCCTAGCGAGCGAGCAAGCACCACCTGTTCAAGTTGGCGAGACTTTGCAATGTCATACCACAGCCAGCTGCTATTCACGGGAGCGTTGAACAGAACAACGTGCGTGAGTTTGGGCCACAAACTCCAGAAATCCCCGGTGGCCGTCGGCGCCTTGAATATCAGAGATGGGTAGCCGCGCAAGAATACCAGTTGCTCCAAGCTCACAAGTCTGGAGAATCCGTCTGTTAAAGTCGGCCTCACGTTGAGGTGGTCGTCGTACACCGAAAGACTTGCCAAGGGCAGGTCGACCACCAGCCGTTTGAGCGTGTTGCAGACTTCGCAGAATAGCTCTCGCACCCAGAACGCTAGCGGCTGGTCGTCCAACGTCCTGCCGAAGGGACTGAGGTAGAGCGACGTGATGCACTTGAGGGAGAAGGCAGGCGGCAATGTCTCGAGCGGGGGCGCTGCTATCTGCAGGAGAACCAAGCTGAGACGGCAGCTGGAGTCGATGTGCATGCATCTCTCACGAAGTAGTCGAGTTGAAAACTCGTAGGTCGCTCGTGATACCCTGGTAAAAGACAGAAGCGTTTTGGTGATTTTGGTTGACGCGGGGAAGATGGCGGCCACCTGGGTCGTGGACGCCGGAAAGAGGCCTTCGATGACTTGCAGGATAAGCTCGTTCGGAAGCCTCTGGCGGTGAAATTCAGCGACAGCCATTGCGACTTGTATCTCCTTCATTAGGAAAGCTCTCGTCGAGGTACCTTATCTAGTGACGTCTTGGTTGATGGACAGACAGACGAGATGTTGCTGGAGGGAGATCAGGAAACCGCTTTGGGAGCTGAAGTGCCTGCCCAAGGTACCTAGGTACATCAGGTACGTCTCGGTGAGCGGTGAGGAGATCACAACAGACCCACCCGAGAAGACCAACCAATCAAAGGAAGCTTGTCGATCAACCCACCGACATATCTCAAGCGGAAGTCAATGAACACAACAAAAAAACATCTATTCTCGCCTTAACACTTCATGACTACTTTGGCTTAGGAATATCAGCCGTATTTGCATCTATCAAATTTTCGAACCCCATATGAACACCGGATCTTTCATACCATCATTCAAGTCTGGATTTCAGACCTTATCGCTCGACCAACCTGGCAGGACCTTCGTCATGAGACAGTCTTTTCCCCCGTGATGCCGTTCGGTTGCCACAAGAGGCCGGCGTTCGACGCAACTGGCTCAACCGCATCATTCGATGAAAGACCTCCACCTGGGAAACTTCTGGGAACGGCATCTGCGGTCGGACCGGCCTGCCACAACGTCGCACTTCCTCTCCTGTCCGGCTCGGCGGCGGTGAACTCGGGACTAGACGAAGGCGACGATGCCCCGGCACTCTGAGCCTTCTCGGCGTTGTTTACCAGTGGCGAGTCGACAAGCGCAGGTGGAGCGGTAGGATCCCTCGTGAATCCCGTCCCCGTCGTCTCGGGCTCCAGGCTGACCACCATCCTGCCACCGCGGATCTCACCGCGCCTCATCCGGTCCAGGCCGCGGTTGATGCCGTCGAACCCCGACTCGACCCCGAGCACTTCGGGCGGGCTGACGAGTCCGCTCTCGAGAAGCCGTTCCAACCACAGCGACAGCGCCTCGCCGACGGCGGGCACCTCGTGGAACACCTTGATCGGGACCGTGTGGTACGCCACGCCATCAGGCGCCTGCTCCTTCGGCAGTCCCGTGAGGCCGATCAAGTGCCTCCTCGACGGGCCAGAGTCGCGAGGGGTGTCGGGCGGGCTCGGCGGCCTGCCGGCGTCCTTGTCGGAAGACAAGGCGCGCAGCAGCCACGTGGCGGAGTCCCGGCCGCTGGTGTCGAGCGCGAAGCGCAGGTCCCCGCCGACGTTGGCCCGGATCACATCCACCGCGCGCGAAGGGTCATGGCTATCGACGAGCAGATCCGGGCGAAGCACCTTGTGGTCCGACAGCCGCAGCCCGTGACGCAGCTTGTCCACGACGGTGACCACCCGCAGGCCCGCCAGGCGCGCGAGCTGCACGGCCATGTTCGCCGACGTCGACGACCCGCCCCAGACGGCGACCCAGTCGCCCGCCGCCGCGCGCTCCGAGTCGTCCCGGATCCCCGACAGGCACTCCCCGCGGATGTCGGCGGGCAGCTGCTCCGGGGGCACCGTCGAGCGGACGAGGCTCAGCAGGTCCGGCCCGCCCAGGACGGGGGAGAAGTCGACGCCCATGCAGATGCCGAGGGAGAGCGCGGCGGCGACGAAGGCCACGCCGAGGGTCGCGCCGGCCTGCGGGGAGAGCGAGCGGGGGATGCGCACGGCGTTGAAGTCGGCGGTCACGACGTACTGCTGGCAGGCTGCCTTGCGGAGGTCGCGGTAGTCTGTCGAGATGACGAGGACCTTTTTGCCGTTGGAGCGTTCGTCAGTTTCCCGCTTTTTGTTAGAATTGGAGGAAGCGGAAGGGACGCGATTTACCTGGTCACCGTTCTGGAGGCGGGATTTGGATCCGGGGGACCGGCGGACCACACAGCCTACGAGCTCTCTTCCCGAGATGTACGGCAGCGAGGGGATGGCAAAGTTGAAGTCTCTGTCGGAGGCATACTGTCAGTTGATCGACGTCTTCTTTGACCTGCGAGAAAACGTCGAGAGACTCACGGCGCCTTCCAGTCGATCGGGTTCAACCCGATCGTCTCCGTCCTGACCAGCACCTCGCTCTCCTCCCGGATCTCGGGGACCTCGTAGCCCTCAGCCGTCTCGTACGGCTGCTTGGCCGCGTGGAGGATGAGCACCGTCTGCGTGTCTGGTACGTCTGCCATTGCGTTTTCTTTTTGTGTTTTGTTGTGTTGCTTGAGATCTAGGGTCTCATTCGTCGGAGGGCGGTGCCTTCGATGCTGTGCGCCCCTGGGTGAAAGTGTCCTGCGCTCTTTTGGTACGAAGATAAGGAATAGCGATCGGTATGTGGTATGTGAATACTGCAACAAGGTAGGTTTACTTTGGGGCAGTTTGGTTGGAAAAGACGTGCACACAATGATATTGTCTAGGAGAACATTCTCCCCATTGACGATGTTCTTTACAAAAAAGATAAGAAATGTTTCAAACCTCTCTTGCTCTCCTCCCCGAGATTCGGAGAGAGCCCGTCGATCGCGTTTGGCGTGTCGGGGGTGGTGGTGGTGGTCAAATTACGTGCTCGTCGCAGTCCCGCATTGCGTGATTCTTCTCCAAGATGGCTGCATCGCCATCCTGTCAACCTCCAACCTCCATCCTCCAACAGGATACTCCCCTCTCCCCTTCACCCTGGTCCTTTATTGCCGACACGCTGCCGAAAGTGAGAAAAGCGATAAGGAATCAACGGTATTACATAGGGTCTTGGAGTGTCTTTATTTGACTCGGAGTTAGGGCAGAGTCTAAACACGGCGGTTCATTTCAAGAGCAGACGTTTCCAAAGCCGTTCACGGCGACCAAACAAGGGACCGGTCGTTCATCTCCCCGCCCGCTCGCGCTTGGGGTTGCCGAGAATATCCCCCCGGAACCGCAAACCACGCCGCACCGCCGCCTTGCCCGATAAGATGCCACGGGTAGAGGACATGGAGGTCGTCGAATCCCCGTCCCCTTGTCCTTCCCCCCACTCGAGCCCGTCACGACATGTCACAGGATCCTGAGCCAATCCTTCGATCTCGAGACTTCGCCGATGTAGGCCCTTGCTGATTAATGCCGTTACCTCGCCCCCTGATCCCCGGGTTTGGAGTTCCGGGACCTAGAGCTCTTCTCTTCTGCCTCCTACAGCCTTCTTTCGGTGCCTTGGTGGTCTTCCCAGAGTAGCTGGCGTGGGATCCTCTGGGTTGTCTTCTCCGCCTCAGCTGTTAGCCTTTTACTGTTGTGTAGTAGGCCCTGTTGTGTTTTCATCAGCGTCGACACCCGGGTCGATCGCCAACCCTCTTAGGCGAAGTTGAGACAACCCCCGTTTCTTAACGTACTGCGCTATGGGCCTCAAGTGAGGAGACACGTCGATCTCATTTTTACTTATATCCTCGTACAGCTATTTCACAGTGCTGGGTGATTGCACCCGAGCAGTTATTCCACACAAGATGAAGTGTTCTTTCAATGTTCAGCATCATCGCCCCTGCTCGCCAGGAGCCAAAGGTGCTCAAAACATCGCACAAACCATGGACCTTTCAACAGTTCTCACCAGATCTCATGTCCCGGTGAGACATACGACTCAGTAAATAGAAACCTCTGTGACGGCCACCTCATTTCGCCATCCACATCCCTTTTCTCATACGAAAGGCACACGACTAAGGCCTCTGACTTGCAGCAGTGCCCGATCCTACTCCAGAGGACATGGGTTCGTAATAGCCTCTCTTCAGCCACCTACTACTCGCCCTGCTCCTTCGTCGATGTGGCCTCGTCCAACTGAGGCAATGCCCATTGGACCATCCATCTAGATCTGAGTACCTGTTCCATCGTCAATCGATCCTCGGGCCGAAATCTGAGCATGCCTCGCATCAAGTCAAGAATCGCCGACGTTTCCTCCCTCCCAAACGTCCCGAGTACCTCTCGCCTTTTCCTGTACTTCTGAACAAACTCCTCAAACGCGTCTTCGAGAGGCGGCCACAGCTCTCGGTCGCCCGGAGGCCGGCGGGGAACTCCTTCCTTCGCATCAGCGGTAGTTCGTTCCCACGTCTCCCGCCAAGCCGCGGGAAAGTTATGAAGCCCCAAGACGTCAACCTGCTGAGCCACAACCTCGTCCACCGTCTCGGACTCGCTGAAGATGAACTTCATGCCCAGTATCTCCCATATGGCGGTCCCGAGGCTCCACACGTCTGACGGATACGATAAGGGCGCGTCTGGCTCGAAGAGGGTCTCCGGCGCTCTCTTGGCTATCGGCGTGTTGCAGTCCCTTCCCAGACGCTGCTCCGTAGCGGGCGCAAACGCCTCGCCGAAGTCGCTGAGAATGAGACCCAGCGCGTCGTCCAAGGTGAAGTCTTGGGCCTTTTTGCCGAGATACAGAGGGAGGACAGCTTCCGGCGGCACGCTGGCTGGGAGTGGTGCTCCGTCGACGCGGCGAACGGGTACCGTCTCGGGCTCACCGAATTTATCCCTGAACTGGTCGACTGACAGGTCGTCAAAGCCCGCTGGAAGCCTGACGAGGGCATTGCGCAAGTGGATGTCTATGTTGGCGATCAGTTTGTGTGCATTGGCATGGCGGGCGAGAAGGCGTAACATACCCCCGTGTACGAAACCCTGCGAGTGGACGAAATCGACCGCAATCGCCATCTTCGCGGCCAGTGCTCGGGCAACTTGAATTGGGAAGAGACGACTGAATGACGCCTCCTTTAGATTCCCTTGTGCGGGAGCCATGACGTGGCAGGTATGAGTACCGTTTGGCCCGTGGACATTGAACTCATCCAAGATGCTGGGTACGGTGTCGTGTGCGTCCAATTTTGCCGTACTTGTCAGTGTACTTTTCGGTCGGTCTGAAATTGGCCCAGACAAAGCCCGTATGATTCCAGCTTCTCGTTGAGGAAGTGACGCGTTGGAGACGTTCACTTTGATCGCAACAAAGCGTTGCAGGCGATCGTCGTGAGCGAGCCAGACTGTCGAGTAACCGCCATATCCTAGCTTGTCCACTATTCGATAATGACCAGCCAGCACATCGTCAACCATGACCGGATGATAGCCTCCAGCTTCGTACATATCTAACCGCTCGACTCCGTCGACCCATGCATACTGGACTGGTTTGTCGATGGACATTGTCGAGTATCGCGAACAGGAGAAGCGGGTGTTGCATGCCAGGGTCGTCGGGACGGGAGAGGCTTCCGGACACACGGTCAATCTACCCCGAGAAGCAAATGCGCTGGGGAAAAGACGACGGCAGTGGTAAAACAATGTCCTGATTGTTGGACGAAACATGATTTTGCCGTGGTTTGATTGATGCGAGAAACTACGGCCGCGTGTTGAGCGACCGAGAACGACCCTGGCTGGTGCATGACTAATCCAGCTGGGTGGGTCCACTCCCACCTGGCGCGCGCTTAGAGAAGACATGAATCTGATATTGGAATCTGGATGTTTACTTGGCGTTCCTAATGACAGCCAGTGGTTAGAATAAGTGCCATAGCACCTGAAACTTCTGGCGCTTTGCGTTGGACAGCGCTTACTTGAGGGCAAGTATGAAAAGGCTGTGTATCCTGCCGCGTGACTTTGATACACCATTGTTCTACAACCATTGTTCTCTATTCATCTTCTTGGAACCCGACACTATGTCTTCTGCTTCTGGAGCCAACCTTGTCAGGTACTTCTTCTACGCTGGTAACACCATATCAAAGCAAAGAAAACAAGCACTTGTCGCCCTTGCATACGCAACGGCTCGGGATCAGCAATTGGCACCCAAAGCAATTTTGATTCGGTAACTCAGATATCCCGCGCACCCCGGCAGTGTTTGAAATAAAGCTAACGCTTCTGGTCATCAAAGATCCGACATTCACGACACGACAACAATCAATGGTCGACGCGTACAGGATCCTGGAGGGTGGCATGGTACATTTGCGTTCAAGGACAGCGACCAGACTGAAAAACGATTCCATGTCGCATCGCACGGCTATATTGACGGAAAAGAAGCCTTCGTTCTAAAAGAGGCATCGAATTCTTCGGAGAAGAAAGATACAAGCCTTAGACGTGGAGGCAAGGTTGTGTGGCCCGACGAAGACGAATTGGAGGAATATGAGGAGAGTCCTATTGCATACTCTCATTTGGGTTGATTCTAGGGCTCTAGCTATGTACCACTTGTAGTACAGTATCTGCCTTCTTTAACGGAACAAAGAGTGAGTAAATGTATGACTTCCGCGCCCTGCCGGCTCTGTCTTTCGATCCATTGATTGCAGTCTTATTGAAAGGGAATGGAGTTTCTCCCTCTCTGTAAATCGAGTAGACGGTCTTCTTTTGCCACAACTTCACTTTGGAAGGAACGTTAGCTCTAGATTGGAATATTCAAAATGACATTCGAGTCCTGGGCCTTAACACCAAAATGGGCGCTGCATACTAGCAGGCAATGACACGAAAAAAAAGGGGCGTTACTAGGTAGATAGGCATCAACTAAAGCAAAACTTATGGATGGGCATACTCACTTGATTGATCATAAATCACTGTAACTGTGTTATACCAGTCAGAAACCGGAACTTATTATAAAAAGAATTCATTGAAAGCTATATTAGCCAGGTAAGGTTTCCTCTTCCAAGAGAAATAGGGAGAGTGAATGATCCCGTCAACAGGATCCACAAATTGCTAGCAACTCCGCAGCTGATTGGCATCATAAAATACAAGAAACGTTCATGAAGCTACATTTTTTTGGGATATTATTGACAGCTGAAGACAAGTCAGGCTGCCCGGTAGTGCATGATGCCGTTGAGAGACTGGAAAGTGGATTCAAATGATGGCGGTAGAGTTAGAACACCAGCAGGGCGGCTAGGGGCATCGTCTCTAGTATGGAAGAAACAAATGCTCGCGTGTCACGCACCAAGCCCCCTTGTCAACTTGAAGCGACATAACCTCCGTACAATGGAGGTTGTTAAAAGATATCAGATGTACCCTGATCTCCGTGTATTATCCTCCTCCCAGAGAGACCTGGCAATTGCTTACATAAGCATCACTGGGCTAAAGATGATGAAATTGCCAGCTGTGCCGCGTTGCAACTACACTTCACTTTAATGTCGTCCATATCACAACAGCAGAGAACAGATTTCAGGATCTCCCATTTTGTTTGAGCACCTCAGGTAATCCCCAATGGAGAACAGCAACCAAGACTCGAGACAGGTGGGTGACGGCAGCGACGAGGACGCAACCCCACCCATCGAAATCGCCGCCGCCGCCGCCGCTCCACCGATTGCAGAAGTGCGAATCGATTCCGATGGTGACTTGATCCTACGTGCCGGTTCGCAGCTTGGAGAGCCTGTCAAGTCTTTTCAAGTCTGCGCCAGTGCGCTGCGCCGGTCATCGGCGGTTTGGAAGACGATGCTGTTCGGGCCGTTCAAGGAGTCCAAACCGGCGTCTGGGGATTCGGTGGTGGATCTGCCCGAGGACAATTCCGACGGCCTGGAGATCCTCCTGCACATAGTGCACGCTAAGTTTCTCATGGTCCCGCACACGCCGACCCTGACCGAGCTCTATGAGGTCTTGCGGCTGGCGAACAAATACGACATGATCAGCGCGCTGAGGCCTTGGGCGAAGACGTGGATGTCCGTCGCCGGACACTTTTCGAACTCCACGAGTGGTACAATCCAAGCGAGAGTGGCATACATCTCATGGGAACTGGGCCAGGTCGACTTGCAGACGAGCATGATCAGAAAGTTGGTCCTCACTTGTTTTATCGGCGCAGATGGCCAGTTGAAGACCCCTGACGGGGTTGTCTTGGACGACTTTGGGCCTATTGGGCCGCCAGAGCTTCTGGGTAAGATCCGCAATAACTATACGAAGACAGTTGCTGAACTCAAAACGATAGCCTTCCTTCGCAAGGAACAGCAAAAGCTACTCCACGCTGTCCCGGTCAACATCAATAGTCTTATTCAATCCTTGACTAATGCTGGTTACTGCTACCGAATATCGGACGGCCTGGACGAGAGCTCAATGTGCCGCAACATCTCGCTCGGGAGCTTGATGGGAGCAATGGCGACTTACAGAAAATGCATTTCGTCAACAATATCTGCAAAAGAAGGCGAATCTGTCTTAAGCTTGAGCTCTTCAATTGTCAGCATCGCAAAACACATTTGTTCCTACAAAGGACATTTGCTTTGCAACGCTGGCAACCGTATTATGACAGATGCATTGAAAGCACAAAAGCCAGACACCAAAATGGACGAGATCAATATCGAGAAAATGAATCAAAAACGACATTATCTAGGGCTCGAAGATGCTAAATTAGAGTTCAAAGAGTAGAACTAAGTACAAAATAGGAAACAGACCTTCTTGGTTATCACTCTGAAGGTCTAAGTACATTGCCAACTCTGTTTAACAAATATGATCTGGCTCAAATGTTGCGACTGATGTGTATTTAGCTCATGATTCCCCTGTGACCATCCCCATCAGCGTCCTTGAACGGGTTGAGCTTGTCGACAAGAGAAACCTTCTTGCCAGTAGCGTCAACGTTATCGTGGGTGCCTGCATGATCCGAAACTGAAGAGTGCTGGCCGTGGTGATTGGAGCTACCAGCCGTGCCAGCGCTCGAACCGAAGCGAGGCTACTGCCGGGTTAGCAAAAGACGACCACTAAGCAAATGGATGACTTACCTCAGCCTTGTTCAAGGAGGCGCCGCCGTTCAGACCAGTGGCAGTACCGCTGCCGTTCGTGGTGTAATTGTTGTCTCCAGTGGTAGTGTGAGTACCATGCAAGATTCCCTGAGCAGTGCTGACCTGAGAATTCTTACCAGTGGCATGACTGTCAGCCACGTTGTCGCAAGCCATTCCGTTGCTCGCCTTGGAGTTCGCAACCTGAGCGGCGGCAACACTATCGGAAGCGCGCTGCTTCTCGGCGCCCTGTCCAGCTACACCACGGCTGTCTCCATTGTTCAGACCCTGAGTGGCAGCAGAGTTGCTAACACCCTGGTTCGCGGTGGTGTTCTGAGCGGTAGTGTTGTGGTCCTTGTTGGCCGCAATTCCTCCAGCTGCGGCAGCAGCGCCGGCAGCAGCAGTTGCCTTGCCAGACCCGTGATGGTTGTCATGGCTGGTGACGCCGGTGTTGGTGACGTTGCTGTTGTCGATACCCCGAGAAGTTGCGTTGTGGCCGCTCGAGTTGTGGGCCTTGTTAGCAGCAATGCCTGCGGTCGTGGCACCAGCAGCTGCGGTAGCCTTTCCGGGGCCATGGTGATGCTCCTTCTCACCATCGTGATCCTTGTGGTGCTTGTGAGAGGCAACAGCCGCGCCACCGACAGCAGCAGCCCCAGCGGCCGCGGCAGTCTTGCCAGACCCGTGGTGGTGGTCATGGTGTCCGTGAGAGCGACCGGCGTGCGATGCAAGGCCGCTGTGCTCAGAGGGCTGGAGCTCCTTGTCGAACTTGCTCGGGCACCCGTCGTACTCGGTCAGCTTGTGGCTGCGGCCCTCCATCGCGGTCTTGTTCTTGTTGAACTCGTCGAGGGTCACCTCGGGCATGACGGTGGTGCCGTGGTGGATCGGCTTGTTGTGGTGCGTCTCGTGGATGGGGATCGTGGTGTGGACGACGTGCGGCTGGATCGTCTCCTTCTGGATCACGGGCTGGATGTGCTCGTGGACATGGTGGTGCACGCGCTCGCCGGTAACGACGGGCGCGGTGGACGAGGAGTGCGTCGTGTTGTGCGTGACGGACGTGTTCTTGAACTTGGCCGCCTCGCGGTCGAGGGTGTCGCGGGTCTCCCTCTCATTGCCGTGGTTAATCTCCTTGTGCGTGGTTGGGGCCATATTGTGGTGGTGTTGCTCGGGGCTATGGCTGTTTAGATCCGAGAAATGCCTGGATGATGAGGGTAGCAAGACTTACAGGGTCTCCTTCGCTCTGATGGGCTGCACGGTGGTGTGGTGATGGTCTTGGTGAACCTCCTTGTCGACCGCGGTCGTCACATTTTCGTGCTGGTGAGGGAGCACCTGCTCCTCGGTGATGGCCTGGTTGGCGTCTTGCGAGACGGTGGTCTTGTGGTGCCCATCGCCAGAGATGAAACTCGACACTGCTTGCTTTGCCTTTTCCATGATGAAAATATTGTTGTAAGATTTGGTGTTTGTTGGTGTAGGTGTTGTCTTGTGTGTGAATGAGTTGATTGTTTGATTGTAGAAATATTGTTCTGAGTTGGCGATTGTCCTGGTCTATATAGGTAGGCATACTCTGTAGCTCCACGAGAGCGTGCTCAACGATCGAGACCCAGCCACAGACCACATTCATCGATCTCTGCAAGTAACGTCATTCAGAATCGTGCCTCGGCTGAATCAATCGCCGTTAGATTCACCTAATCCTGCAAGCAACAGTGATCCGCTGTCACTCTCGGTCATTCGAAATTCCCGAATTGTCAGTAATCACGATGCAGGACGTCATCCCTGATCACGGTGAACCCCAAATCTCATCGCATCGAGCAATCCGCATGCCAAGAGGGGAGCCCGAACCTCAGGTAAGCTTCAGCTAGGTGAAATTCCTCCGCAACTAGCACTCTGCCACTGACGAAGGTGAACAGCAAAACAGAGGCCGGACGCTCTTGGCATGGCGCTCTCGTAGCGCGGAATGCTCAGCCTGTCCGATTCGGGATCTTAGCGCGCGGTCCCTCCTCCCGATCCGCTGGGATCTCCTCGACGCAGAAAGGCTTGTTGTGCGATTTAAGGATTCCCCCCTAGGCAGGCGGTCTCATCTCCGGAGCCGCGCTAGCGGGGGACGGCTTCAGATGCAAGTCGTCATAACCGATGCGGCTGGCCAAGCCATTCTTTTTGGTCGGAAGTGGAAGCATGTGTCTCTCATCACGGCGGCGATCGCGGGGAAAGCTTCGAAAAATCAACGGTGAACGAAGCACTGCCGCATGGTATTTTAATTCGCCCAGGGTAATCTTCGCTGTCTCAAGTCATGGGGATTGCTGGCTGACGACCCCGAGTTTCAGTGAGGCAGCCACCGGAGGAGACATTCCGCGGGGAATGCTCCCAGAACCCCGGGTCCGGGTCCGTTTGAAGGCCGCGAGTCGCGCTCGTCACCACTTCTTGTCAATGTAGGCGAGCCGCGAAGCCGATAGGTTGTCGGCATTTCAATCACGTTTTCGGAATAGCATATGCACCGGCGTATCCTCTCGTAGTTGAGCACTTTGAGACGACTCAGACGAAACTATTGGAGTGCATGCAGGCCCAAATCGGGAAGGCCGGGCCATTGGTCCTCCCGGCATGTGGGTCCGGATCCGGATAGACGGTTCAGTGTCGGATACCTAGGCCTTTGAAGTGGGGCCGGTGAAGTCCGGGACATCAAAGGAACTCGGGTGACATTAGAGCTATGATAAGTCGTTCTTCTCGGCCAGCTTGGTGTCACATTACATCAGTCGCTCGCGAATTCCAACATTGAACGTTCTGTCGCCAGAGTACGAGGCTGCCCCTTGAGATTCCACGCAAGTACGCATCGAAGGTCGCCAAGGGCCTTGAATATGAGTGCTCTTCTTCCGGGCGTCGTGATGGTTGAAGAACAGCCGCGTAGAAATGCAGCGCGTGATTGAGTGACCCCAGACAAAAGCAGCTTCAGCTGTATTTCAGCGCTCACAAATCCTGTCGTCCCCTCCGCGCCCCCCCTTCATTGGACGGGGAGACCAAGCCATCTTCAGTTCATCGCATAGTCACGCTACTTAGTGACCTGACTGAAGAGCCTTGAACGACTTAGGAAATTCCGCGGAAGCGGCCCTTCTCGACTCGCTAATAATTGATCCTTCCAGATCAGAAGGCGTGGTCGAGTCGACTGACGAGTCACTCCAACAGTCGCGACAAAATCGGGGTAAGGTGTTCTTGGCCTTGGCAGCCAAGGGTACCTAGATTTTTGAACAGTACGGATAATTAATAGAGGGTGTATCCGTACGTCAACTGCTGCGGGGAAACCCCGTCTACGGCCTGCACAACGATCGCCGACTCGAAAACCGCGTGATAATTGGCGACGCTGACGTCTGTGTCCCAACGACCGTGGATGCGAAAGCAGACAGACCAGATTACGGCCAGATGCCATCGGATGCGCTTTGGGAATCTCTTCATGTTCTTCCGGAACGAAACGCGGCTGCAGCCAACCTAGGTGAGGGGGATGCTGCGGGTCAGTCGTTAGTAGCTTGAGGGCCACAGAAATTTGAGGCATCGGGGTCCGGGGGGCAAATAAGAAGTACGGAGAGTGTTAGTGGGTATCAAGAGGTTGGCGTTGGTCGTGATGTTGCAAGGCTGGGGATTTGCGACAGGCATGGTGAGCCTGGAGGCGAAAAAAAAAGGTGCAAGGCGACGACAGGAAAATGCGGCGAGGCGGGGTCGCTGACACTGGGAGGCAAACCTCTAATGACGATTACGGGCAGCACGGAAAAAGGGAGGTCGACCAACATCATTGGATGTGGCTATCAATGGAATTGGGGGAAAAGAAAAATCACGTGAGATCCAGCTGTAGGTTAAGGGTGGTTGGACGTGAGAGGGAGAGAAGGACGGGCGAGGACTTGGGAACAGAGTGCGGTGGCTGCAGACACGGCGAAAAGAGGAGAGTTTGGGACGTCGCTTCAGGCATATAACTCGGCAAGGAAGTTATCTTGGAATTATAGGGAGCTAGGCATCTGGCAATGGAAATGAGGTGTGCGCCGGCCTAGTGCGAGGACGATTGGAGGGACGGCTACTATGACGGCTGCTATGATGGCAACGATACCGATTATGGCTTCTTTGGAGAGACCGGCCATGACGTTTTCGGGTATTATGTTGTTCGATGTTGGGTGGATTGCTAGCTGAAGATCAGGGTCTGAGCTCGATCGGGTCGAAGTGCGGCGGCTGCAGCTGGTTTGAAGATGGAAAGAGGGCGAGAGAAGACGAAGACTACTAGTGCGTCAGTGTGGATTCCATGCAGCCCAGAACCACTTGTTCCTCTTCAATCATGCGACGGATGACTACCGAAAGAGGAAATAAAGTCAATAGAATCTACCAATGCCTGAAGACCTCCTTGTATCTGGAGCAACCGCCTTGGGGCAAAAAGTGTACTAACTGACAGCCTCAGTGGCTTCGTGTCTGCGCCCCAGTGTTTCCAGTCCCGGGCATCCGTTCCGGCGCGGGCCCCTGCAGTTGCCGCTTATGAGATGGCTGATGCACCTGAACTGGCCAAGTTGCCACGGCTTTTGTACCTGGGGTATTGCCAGCTGGTGTTAGTCCATTTTCCTCCAATCAGGCTTCACCCGCATCATTCATGTTGGTTCGACCAGCCGTAGACCGACAGGAAAGGTAAGCACTGAACAAAACCATTCCGGGAATCTTGAAAACCGAGTCGAGTACACGATTCATGGACGGCGGAACCGGATTCTGGTGCGCCCCAGTGTGTGCGGATTATCGCATTTACTATATACGTCTTGACGGCAATATTTACAAGTCGAAGGTTTTACAAACTTTAGTTGAGGCAAGGCCTCGAGCTCAACTCCGACACAGTCGGGGATAAGCCCACGAATCACTCGCTGCCAACAGCTTATTTGACAGCAATGGAGACGCCAGAGGTCTTGAAGACGGCGTTGTTACCTACACAGACGGTTAGCAAGGGATGTCCTCGCACTAACAACTGTGTTCCAAAGGGGGGAAACTCACCAGAGAAGGGCTCGGTGCCGGCCTGGAGGCTGGTGACGACGTTGGTCTTGGCAACGCCCTGGCTGGTGGTGAGGTAGTTGAAGAAGCCCATGAGGTCGCCGTTGAAGCTGCCGATGTTCTTGGGGGCGACGAAGGAGAAGACGGTGGTGTCGCCGTTGGGGCCCTCGAAGAGGCTCCAGGTGGTGCCGGCGATCTTGGGGGAGGCGATCTTCTTGCCCGTGCGGGAGATGGGGCCGGCGCCGCCGTAGGAGCCGAGCCAGATCATGATCTCGTACTTGTTGTTGGCACCAACGGAGGGGGCGAGCCAGAGGTCGTAGGCGACGTTGGCGACGAGGTTGGAGCCGGTGTAGCTGGATGATGTTAGACTTGTTACGAATGATACAGAGAGAAGAGAGGGTGACTAACCTCCAGGTCCACTTGGAGGGGATGGACTTGATGGCCGAGAGGGGCTTGTTGACCTTCTCGAGGGCGACGTTGGAGTAGGACTTGACCTGTCCCTGTCCGCCGGTCCAGGTCCACGAGGTGGACCAGGCGACAGAGTCGCCGCTGATCGAGGTGTAGGTGGTGCACTGGGAGCCGGAGGTGGCCTGCTTGGAGCCCCAGTTGTTGTGGTAGACGGTGTACTTGCCGGCGGCGGTCGAGCCGAAGGCGTCGCACCACTTGGTGGCACGGGTCTCGAGGGCGGGCGTGGGGGAGGCCGCGGCCGAGACGGCCAGGATGGCCGAAAGAGGTACGAAGTGAGCTGCATCTTCAAAGAGTATTCCTGGTCGAAAAAGGAGTGACTGTAAAACGGTAGCGAGTGTGGTCGAAGAAAGGAAGAGAACGTGGTTGAGAAAAAGACTGAAGAACCAGAGGATCGAACGCCAAGAGTTGTCTCCCAGCAGGGCGGGTGGGAGTTAATATAGAGTAGAGACGGCGCCAACTAACAACAACAAACAGGAACTTGCTCTCCCTTTCTAGAAGAGCGAGAAAGAGCCCCTTCCAATTACGGCGACGAGTGCCGAATGGGACGTTAGTTGGTGTGTTGTGAGCTGGGCCACCCCGCTGTCTGCCGGGATGCCGGAGCTAAGCTTCGGACGGAAAGCTTGTTGTGGGCTTAGCGGGTGCCCCGGTGGGTTGAGCAGGGCAATCAGCAACTTTCATTGCTTTTCCTGTGTGCCCTTGGGATTTTAATTCGAGTCGGCAAACAGGACAGACCGACGTCATGGGATCTAGGCTTCCTCTCTCGCTCTCTCTGGCTTCCACGTCCCCATAAAGACTCTCAGCTCTTTGCACACATCCACATCCATCACAAGTTGGAGGCCTACGAGGTGATCTCTCTTCCAGCGCCATGTTGATCTCGCCATGCCGACCGCATCTCGTCTCGAAATGAACCTCTCCCCTTTCACGATGTTGACCCCCTTGCACCGAGGCGCAGGACCGCATGCCGGCAATCGATGGACACCTTGTCGCGCCAAGATAGGCCGGTCCAGCCCAGTGGGCGAGCTCCCCCAGATTACCAGGATTTCGATCGCGCGCCAAGAAAACCTCTCGTCGTCCCGAAGAGCGAGCTGGCTTCTGGATGCAAAAGTACGCCGCCGTGCCTATTTCTGACTGACTCTTCAATCAGCCGACCGCTTTTCAATCGGCATTTTTCTCAACACTCCAGCCAGTTCTAGAGGTACCTGGCGGTGATCTCAAGCCCTTTCGATGCCTGCGACCCAGGCTGCGCAAACCACTGGTGGAGAATTGGTGGTCAGGAAACAGGGCAGGTGGACTTCGCGACGGAGAAAATATAGGGGGTGGGTGGGATGAGCGAAGGGGCAACGGGGCCCCGGGCGGCGCTAAAATTGCCGGGCCGTCCGGTGACCCGAGATTGCCGCCTCGTACCGGACCGGGAGTAGAAAAGCCCAGCGCCCCTCCGAGAACGTCCTCAAACGGTTCCCCGATTTGGAAACTTCATCTTTCCACCGACTTTGATTCTCGGATCCCGAGCTTCCCATTTTCGCTGTTACTAATTGTACTCTAATGAGTCTGGAAGGGGAAAGCGGTGGCGGTTGCTGCTTCCCCGTTCCGCGGCATCGTGACCAACCAGCGAGCCGCGATCTCATGCGTGGCACCCCGCCGCCGACGACGATATCCACTTGGTCACAATTGAGCCACAGAAAAATAACACCGCCGGCTGTGTGTTCTAGTGGATTATGATTTCTCGTTCACAAGTATGTGCACTTGATCCCGAGAAGGTCGCAGGTTCGAGCCCTGCCACGGTCATAGCAACTTTCTTTTTGGCTTTTTATCGCTGTTCTTGTGCAGCTGCCCGGTATATGCTCTCCAGTCTGGCCCGACTGTATTTCCCAATAAAGACAAAAACTTTTGTTTTTCTCCCCGACCGCAGTTCAAGTGTTCAACTTTATGCAGCCCCAAGACACCAGCGCTGATGCTCGTCTTACTATCCCTCGTGTTCTTGGGATGAGAATGAGTCTAGCCCTGTCCTCCTTCGTCGCTCTCTCATGCTCTCTTTCGCCGCCGCGCTCAGCGACGTGTCCGTGTCCTCGATCGTCCGCCTCATGGCCTCGGTGAGTCTGTCCGCCGGGTTGCAGTCCGGGTGCTTCTCGTAGCACGACACGTACGACAGCACGCGCTTGATAGAGACGAGCAGGTCCGCCACGCTCTCGTCCGACCTGATCCGTAGCTCTGTCGCTTGGGACCCACGGACGTAGATCATGCCGGCGAAGAGGCTGCCGAGGACGACGTAGTCGCACTTCTTGTTCTTCGTGATGGGGATGTTGGAGATGCCCTGGCACATCCACTTGCCATCTATTAGCCTGGCGATCAGGCGGTTGATGTGTGATGGTAGGTCCTCGGCCATCTGGTTTCTGAGCGAACGTATCTTTTCTAGGCAATCTGTCAGTTTCGAGACACCCTACCTGGGCATGGTCATTGAGATGGGGCCACTCACCTGAGATTGCTGGTGAGCCAAGCGAGTCGTAAAGGTACTCGTCCAGGCATACGCCGTCCTTGATGATGATGTGGCCTTCGTCGTTCAGCGTGCAAGTGAAGGCGATTCTGACAACAGTGTCCACGAACAGCCTCTCATCACCCATGCCCCAGGCGATGCACACAAGCCTCGCCATGTCCTGTCCATCTCTGGAGCTCTCCGCCTCCTCAATGACCTCGTACCACTGCCCAAGCCAAGGATGCAGGACGCCCTCCATCTCGTACATGCTGGCCAAGCACAGCACGCCGTACACTTCGGCAATCGTCGGTCTCTTCGGTACGAGGCCGAACCTCGAGTGGATGATGTTTAGGAGTACGACCAGCCCATCCGCCTTGTCGTGCGGACACGCAAATAGCGACGGCGTGAAGTCCCAGTCCTCCTCGTCGACGGGTCCTGTTTCCGCGGCAGTCTCGGCGAGTGTCCGCCTCCAGAACGGCGATGCCCGCCGTAGGGCGTTCGAGCAGACCCGGTATGCTGTGCCCTCCCCAGACTCCGGGTCACTCCCGACATGCAGGAGCAGGTCTCCGTACGGGTCGATCTGAATCTCGTCGTCGCCCGCAAAGGTATCCTCTGATGGTGTCCTGACCCACTCGCTCTCCATGTCCGTGTCGTCGTACTCGAACTCAGCCAGAGGCGCGGCTGGACGCAAAGCCAATTGGGTAAATCCTTCCATGATGTCTAGATGCGAATGAACAATCGAGAACAAGCACCAATCTCCTCACTCACGGGGGCAGGCGGAGCTGATGAAGAAAAACGTCGTCGGGCATCCGCAGGCCCCTTGGACGTTTCCGCCATGCACGGATACACGTCACGGGGTTTCGGGAGACCTCGACACACCTAGAGTTCTGCGTCCTGAACCTTACGTACCTAGAGCTGGGCCTCTCTCTCTCGGCGGGCAGTGCACCTGATGTGAGGAGAAACGCACGGAGGTGCCAGTTTTACGTAATGATACACGCTCGACCGCGGGCTCGCGTAGCTGATAGGATGGGTTGATCTTGGCATCTCGTACGAAGAAACATCGCAAAGCATGGTTTACCCGTTCTGCCAATGTTGGTCCAATTGCCCTTTGACGCAGAATAGCAGCAGCAATGCAACCCGGTCCCCCCTCCCTGGCGCCGCGGGAACGACCCCGGATCCCCGGAGGTCAGACGGGATGCTCCCGAGCGAGCTTGGCAGTTTGCGGAGGTGCCGGCGGCGATTCTCCTTCCTCTTCCCCCATTTGTCTCTGGCTGCTTGAGTCAAGTGGAGTGTCGAGTATATGCTGGCACGGGAAGTACGTCATTGCACTGGAAGCTGATTCCTGGGAGCCGGGGAGCTGTTGTTTCGGATGAGATTGTTGCTTTGAAGCTGCACGCCATTTCCCCTCATCCGCCTGGTTTCAGAACAGCTCAGCTGTGTTGGAAAGTTGTAAGACACCCCGTTGACAGGATAAAATAAGTCGAAGGGCACTCGGTGGGAGGGAAATTCAGCAGAGTTGGGAAGTTAATGAAGACATGGTTGTTCATTTGGCGTATTCGCTGACCATCAAGACAACACGAATGTAGCAGAACAAGGTCCGGTAAGGTGGGGAAGGCATCGTCGATGACTGGGCGCAGCGAAGTAAAACCCCAGGTTGTTTCTCTAGGAAACACCGGGATGTAACCAGAGAGAACTGGCCAGGGTTGATGAGGCCTACCCCGCGTTTTGGCAATATTAGATTGATTCAATATACCGGCTTCGACGTGAACGTGACCCAAAACCAGACGCATCATGGTTTGAACGCAAGTGGTCATCTGCGTCGGGGACCGCAGGTGCTGGTCCGCATGGGGCAGATGACGATCCAAACCACGCACCTGATCGTTGCATGGCAGGGTTAACCAGGGAAAGGACCGGCGTCGATAGTCCGCAGGTCCGGTGCGGCAAAACGATGGAGTCGAGGGAGGGTGGGATCTTAATAGGACGTCACTTGGATTCGAGCGAGACGCTGGCATAAACCGGTATGGCCGGAAAGAGTCTCTGAAGCAGTTATCAATGTTGAAGCGGTTATGCTGTAAGAACGACCCACGCGGAGAGTCCCAGACGCTCGAGATATATATATGGATGGGGATTCTAGGCCTAGCCACAAGAGGCTTGCCAGTGCCTCGCCACAATCGTTGCAGAAAGGAAATCAAAACGGGGCGTTTGTGGTCCGGCATGTTGCCACATCTGCTGAGATAGTTGGGGAGCTGACGGTAGTCCGCCCAATTAGACCATCGTGATCTGCATGGGTATCGAGAAACCTCGACGTGACGCTCTCCTGTCAGGCTCGTACTGATCTGAGGATCAGGGTTTTGCCATGAATCGGTTTGAGAAACGTTGGCCGTATCCGATATGAGGCTAGCACATTAGTCGGACACCCCGCAATGGAAGCAGATGGCAGCCATGAGCTGTGGAAAGTCAATGTCTAGGTAGTTCTAGACCTCTTTCACGGGCGAGTGCAGACCAATAGAATCCGCCCGAGCCGTTGAGCCGCTGCCGATCTCGCCGATGGGCAGAACTGTCTCACGCCACGGAAAACAAGAACGGGATGAAGACATTGCATCTACCGATGCCGTAGTCCTGACCAGGGACATGGCGCAAGGGGGTCTCGGTACGGGCCGAGGGGTGTTCGGGCATTTCACACTGCAGCAGATCGTTGGTGCCGTGATAAGAGTGGGGGACCGGGACGGTGTTGTCATCGTCAGATGGTTGTGATGACTGCTAGCCGGATAGCTGAGTCTCCATAGGTTCGTCTCTAGCCTCGCCTGGATCGTCTTTAGCATCAACTTGACCCCCACACTCTGCTTGACTACGTGGTTCATTCAAGTGCGGCCCAACCGGGGTAGCTGATCTCTCGAGACAAAGCAGTTGCTAAGTGTAGAAACCGGTGCTCTAGAGCCGCGTATGGGCCCATCAGATCAGTCTTGTCTCACATGCAGGCCGTGATTTTGGTTATCAAGGAGATCATCAGAGGCCCTCTAATTCAACTTCGCATGTGGTTAGCCACGATGGCAGGCTGCCGAACGGAACTTCGGCACCTATTGTAGGAGGACCCCGTTCTTTTATAGGTTCTATGGCGAAACTAGAGTTGCCCAGCCGTAATGTCTGTCAGTTCCGTGTCTAGTAACTTCCGAGGTCAACAGTCTGCAGTCTGCAGTCTGCAGCCTGCAAGCCTTGAGGCAAATGCAGGGCAAAAAAATGGCGCACAGTGTCGGGAACATGGGGGGATAATCGTCGCCCTCATATGCAGAATGGCATGCCAAGAAGATGGAGAACCCCAAGAAGTCTAAATGCTGGGTCTCTCCCCCTTTGCTGTCTCCATATTTCCGCGATGATCAGGGAACCCCTCCAAGGCAGTCGAGTGGCGCAGGAGACAAGAACCCCTCTTCACAAGTAGTGTAATACGGCACATGCATACCTAGCAGGTCGAGTTGGAGAAGTGAGATGGCGATGGGTCCTTGCTGCCGTGTAACTCATTTTCCTAGTTAGCGCTGGGGCCGACGGGCGCGCCAAGGCTGGCATCTGTTCATCTGAGGTAACTCTTGACAGTATTGACGTCTGATTGCATACCGCTTTGCAGAGTCGAGAGGCCTCCTGCGCAGATTGTAGTAGCGGTGAAGACTTTGAAGAAAGAAGAAGAAAGAAAAGAGCGAGCAAAGACGCACGTTTGACCGCAAAGTTGAACCCGGTAGATGGTCGCAGATGGCGGGGCCGCACGGTTCTGGGCCCCCGACCGAGTATTATTGACCCATCGACGCGATGCTTGATATAACCTCAATCACGCGGCGAGGCCTTGGTCGGCAGGCCCGCGGCCACCAAATTACGGCAAGCACAGGAGACTCGCCAAGTGACGGACGCGTCAGCGAAGGTGCACTTTGGTTGCGCCAGCTGGTCGAACGACCCTTTATGCTGTGCCAAGACGGATCGGATCTGTAGTTATGATGACAAGCTTGGCCATTACCAAATCTCAGAAACAGGATGAACGGCGGCTGGAGGGGGGATGAAGAGGGGTTCAAGACGGCAAACACAGCCCATGATTGGCGGTGCCATTTTGTCGAACGGCGTCTCGCCTACGTGTGGCTGAAATGACATGTGCCAGGTTTACGTCAACTCTACCGTCGAGGAGGGGGGAGATGAAGGCAGCTCGTTGTGGGGCGTTCGGAGGCCGCCCAAGTCAAGCGACCGGCGATACCTTCTTGTCTTGTCCCACCGCATGGCCGTTCGTTGTCACCGATCGACCGGCGTCCAACGTGGGCAGAAGCAAAGAGTCATAGGTTGAGCCATTATGGCTGATTATGACATGTTAGTAGAGCCACCGCGTGCCAGCCCATGCCTTAACTCGGTTCTGCTTCGCACCCAGCATCTTTGGCGTTGAGGCAAAAAAAAGACCATAAATCCCCCTCCCTCCGTCTCTCGACCTCAGCTTCTTTGACCTGTTTCCCTGACTTTTCATCAACATACCAAATCCTGCTCGGCTTAATCATCGACAAGCCAAGATTTCAATCACAATTTGCGACCAGGCCAACCAACCAATTGCCTGATCATACGCGACAAAAGACTCGGCGCATAGAGAAAGAAACGCTTGTCTACTGACGTCATATCACGCACAACCACAACCACACACGATGACGGTCAGACAGGCCACGCTGGAAGACGTTCCTGCGCTCCAAACCATCATCACTTCGGCCCTCCCGAAAGACTACCAATGGAAATACTGCTTCCGCAACTCGAGTAACCAGGACCCAAGCAAATACGTGCGGTCCGCGCTCGAGCAGACCCTGGCCCCCGGCAACAACGACTGGCTCGTCTGCGTCGCCGAAGAGCCAAATACGCACAAGCCCGTCGGCCTGGCCATCTGGAGCTGGACGGACGCCACGATCCGAGAGGAGGACGATGGCGAGAGTGTTAACGGATCTTCAAAAGACGACACAGGTATGCGAGCCCCTTCCCTTGGCGCTCCAGGTCTCCGTCGAGATGGGAGCGCACAAGACCGTCTAAATGAGATTGAGACTAACAAACGACCGCAGTCGAGGGCGCCGCCCTGCACGTAGAAGGAATCGCAAACGGCACGGCCGCCGGCACCAGCCACTCGGCGAACACCCGCATCACGGCGCTCGGCGACGCCGTCGCCGACTGCCGGAAGCGCCAGCTCGCCCGCTACGGCAAGCAGCTGCACCTCCACGTCGTCGCCACCCACCCGGACTACCAGCGCAAGGGCTACGCGAAGCTGCTCAGCCACCACGGCATCAACCTCGCCCGGTCCAAGGGCATGGCCGCCTCGGCCGTCGCGAGCTCGCAGGGGTACATCTTCTTCTCCGGCCTGGGCTTCGTCGACTGCGGCCAGGTCGTCGTCCGGGCTCCCGGCGAGCGCGAGGAGATCGAGCTCAAGTCCATGGTCCACGCGACGGCGGCGCCGCAGCAGGACCAGCGGAGGGGTTCGTGGCTCGACATGATCGGCCTCGGGGAGCGGAGACGGTCGACCGATCACAGAGCGTCTGTGTCATAGTTGTCATGAGTGGAGGCACACAATCTTTTCGTTTTTGTTCCCAGAGTTATGTTTAGAGCGATGAATAATTTGATGATTCTTCCATGATGCACTATCTGTATCCCAGTGAGTCCATGGGTTAGTCGGGCCACGATGACTTCGGTCGTGGTAAACGGAAGCAGTTCGTGGTAGACGGAAGCATTCACGCACACATGGAAGAGTGTGCGGTCTTGACGTACGTAGACTTGTGGATTTCAGTCGAGAAAACAAAGGTTTCACTACTAGATGTTTCGATGGTTGGAAAGAGTTGCAGACGCTCAAAATAAAAGTATTTAGATCGATATGAGCTAAACTGACAAGATTCAGCTTTTGTTTGAACTAGTCTCTGAAACCGAAGTCTGAAGGATTTTGAGAAGAACTCAATAGTTCTCAACGCCAGCTATAATGTGATTAAATGACATAACTAGCCAACTCTTTAGGAGCTAGCCGCTGGCTCTTCCAAACCGTTACTGTCATCTCCATAAACGTCGTACTTGTATGTAGACCCAGGATGATCAGCCCTCAAGCCCTTCTCCCCCGGACCATATACTTTTTCTCTAGCAGTGAGCTGAACGTCCTCAGCCGGTGCCTCGGGGTAGAGCCCACGGCGTCTCAGCTCGGGAATCAGAAGATCGACGACGTCTTCAAAGGTGCCGGGCGTCGTAACGTATCCGATGTTGAAACCGTCCAAGTCGCCCTCGCGGATCCAGTGCTCCATCTCGTCAGCGACCTTCTGCGGGCTGCCGACCGACACGGGCCCAAGCCCCCCGATCGCCGCCCGCTCCGCAATCACCCGCGGCGTCCACTTGGGCACGTGCTCGCTCGTCGTCGTGAAGGCGTCGAGGATGCTCCGCACCTTGTGCGCCTCGAGCGAGTCCGCCGCCGTGACCTCCTGGTCGACGGGGATCTTGGACAGGTCGATGCCCGTCCAGCCGCTGACGAGCACCAGCCCGCCGACGACGGAGGCGTACTTCTTGAGCTCCTCGTGCTTGGCCCGGGCCTTCTCGTCGGTGCGCCCGACGATCGGCGTGAAGGTCGCGAAGAACTTGACCGACTGCGGATCCCTGCCGAGCGACGCGGCACGGTCCCGGATGAGCTTAACCTTGGGCCGCAGGAGCTGGGGCGAGTGGGACGAGACGAAGATGCCCTCGGCGTGGGTCGCGGCGAACTCTGAGCCCGCGGAGGACGTGCCCGCCTGGAAGAGGAAGGGCGTCCGCTGGGGGGAGGGGTCGACGATGTGGCGCGTGTCGAGGTCGAAGAACTTGCCGTGGTGGTGGATCGTGCGGATCTTGTCCGGGTTGGCGTAGCTGTCGTTCTCGGGATCGGGGGAGATGGCGTCGTCAGCCCATGAACCTTCCCAAAGCCTTGGGAACTATGTTAGTAATTCGAAAGTCGACATCCGTCGCGCGATGCCGGGGTGTTGCTTACTTGTAAAGCACGCGAAGGTACTCGTCCGCCTGGGCGTAACGCTCGTCGTGGGGGATCGGGCTGTCCAGTCCGATGGCCTTGAATGCCGCCTTTTTCCACGACGTCACGATGTTCCAACCGATACGGCCCCTTGTGAAGTGGTCGAGTGTCGAAAAGCGCTTCGCCAGCAGGAATGGGGGCTCGAAGGATGTCGACGCCGTGATGGCGAAGGAGAGGTTCTTTGTCACTGCCGCCATGGCACTGATGGGCTAAAAGCTGTGTCAGACGTTGGTCATCGTGTTGAATTTGGATTGAAACCAACGATCGTGGGGTCCGTCATGGGCCATTGGGCGGCGCGTCGGATGCAGTTGTCGAGGCTGCCCTCGTACGTGTCATAGCCGCCATAGGTGTCCGCCAGAAAGAGGGCGTTGATGCCGCCGCGCTCCAACAGCTTCGCGAGGTCGATCCAGTAGTTCAGGTCGCGCTTGGTTGCAGACTTGTCCTCGGGGTTCTGCGGTGTTTCACTACTCAGCAACTCAGACCTGTTTAGATGTTGTTGTGAGGAAAATACCAACCTTCCACTGTCCGGGCGACAGATGTCCTACAGTGGACATGTCGAAGGCGTTCAGCAGAATCTGCTTCTTCCCCGGCGTCTCCGCGCCATTCCCGTCGTTGGAAGAGCCGTGAATCGGTACCGAAGTCATTTTGGCACTGTCTCTCTCGGTCATCAAAGCTGTGCTCAAGTTGTCTCCCGGTGCCGAAACCCCAAATGGCTCAATCGCGCGGATGTCGCGCCCATTTTATCACTTCTCAACGACTGCTGGTTCTTCACTTGGCGTGGGACGCAATGCAAGGAAACGAACACCCAGAACATGTCGTCATCGCCGTTGTCGCTCGTCGCGTGGGACTGGCGCGGGATGTTATATGCATGAGGGCCCCCAATTCGACGGCGGCGGCCGGCCGAGACGGTCGCGTAATTGCGGGTGCCAATGGTGCCATAGTCAACACCGGCAGGAACAAAACCGTTGCATAATCTAAGGCCACGCTCGTCGGCTATTTCGGGGGGTGTGAAAGACGAGTATCACGCAAGCTTGAGGGGAGGAGCTGTTGATTGAACGCAAGAACATGGAATGTGCCGAGGGGATTCGATGATACGCAGGAGCCGTCGGACCAAGGCACATCGCCTCCTCATCTATTAACCCGAAGTAAATGCGCAGTTTCCTAGCCATACATGCCAACTTGCGCTCCCATTAGGTTCGAAGACGTGATGACCTGACGTCTCGCGGTGCTTGCCGCATATCCTTCCACGATGCGAGTGAAGCGTCACCAGTTTGGGATGATCCCTGAGTCAGGTAAGCTCACATTTCCGCTTGCTACCCCTTTGCAATACCTGCTTGGTAGGAAAGTCCGATGATTCGCAGAGAGAGACGCTGGTTGGAGCTCAGAGACATGTTCGGGCGCAGGCGCGGGCGCCCCCGATCTAAACTTTGTTTCGGCCGCCAGATGAGGAACTAATTCCAATTGGCAAGGTCTCTTAGACTCTAGGGCTTCATACAAGGGTCACTTGAAGTATGGTTTTTGTTTTGTATTTACACACAACGGCCAAGTCAGCCGTGGCTGTGTGCACTTACTGAAGCACATGTCGGGATCAACGCCAACTAACTAATTTGATTTTCCGGGTTTGATGACCGAGACAAGCCGACCTAAGACAACAACACTACAGCATATCCTACTGGTTGAACGTATCGCGGCCATTGAGGGAAGAAGAGAGCGAAACTCTGCTGACCGACAGGACGGCGGCGTACTGTCAGAACCACTCCAAAGCTGCCGTTTGAACCATCAAGACAGCCACAGTTTAGCAACGGGGCAGGCGAGCTTTCTTTGCTTAGAGATCCCAGCGATAAATGCATCTACATTGCTCGCAGGTCTTCGTCCAGATGGATTCTCCAGTTTGGCCAAGTTCGACACGGTCGGACACTTCCTGCATCGGACTAATCCATCTGATTTTCCCGACTTCTAAATGCCCGACTAATCATTTAATTGAAAGAGCTTGACGCGTCCTCTGGCCACTAGTAGAAACGCCGGAAACATCTATCGGACTCTACATCCGATCATTTCTACCGCTACGGAGTCATGAAGCTCTTCTAATGCTCGTCCGATCGTACAGAGGCCCGGTTTAGCTGGGAGGTGCTCCCGCTTCCCCCAGACACTCTGATAACGGATTCTCCGCCTCCATACGTGCCAGTGACCATCTGGAATCGTCTCCATAGGTAGTTCTTGTGTTATACTTTTTGCCTATTAGATGACATCAAATGAGTCGCATGCAAAGCTTGTTACCTGGTGTGTCGTTGAGCATGTTTTCAGAGAGTTTTGGTATGCGGGCCGGGTCAAGTAGCTATGCGGGCCCTGTCAAGTAGCTATCCACCCACAACTACATGAAGAGGATCTCTTTACCCGACCAAGAACAGTGCAGTGCCGTAAAGATAGTAATGCGTAGTGCCGAGAGGATGTTTATTCACAAGAGTAGTATAGCACATCTCGAGGGCAGTAGAGTGTATCTAGGGCGAGTATAATAAGCCATGCAATATGGGAGTGTCCGGGTACATGGCTCCTTGACAGGGCCCGCATAGTTACTTGACAGGACCGGTCCGGATTGGGGTCCGGGGCGTCTTGCGAGATGCTGGATGCAAGACTGCCGGCGGTCTACCATTTGAACTTACTACTCCGATCTCGTGGACCAGCTTATCAAGGCAGCGTGACATGGAGCTCGGAACCTTCCAGGAAACGCAATCCCGACTCGAACTGTCCACAAGCTGACGACTTGCTGCAAGAGACAGTAGGGATCTGATGGTTCTTGCCAGCTAGCCTAGCTTCGAAGCGTAAATTTAAGCCCCGTCTGTCAGTTCAAGTCGGGTTTCACAGAAGGGGAGAACGCCGGCTGAAAGGTGCAAGCAGGCAGCGCATGTCGTATAAGACCGGGTTTTCTACCCGCACACTCTACCATTTGAGACGAAGGCGACTAAGCTTCCCAAGAAACCCGAGAAAATGGAAATTGATCTGGGACTGATGATGGACCACGAGTGGTTGACTGAGCTTCCATCCCCCTCGGCCCCCTCACAGCGGCAGCACAGCAGCGCCTGTGACCAATGCCACCGGCGTAAACTTCGCTGCTCGAGACAAAAGCCAGCCTGCGAAAGGTGTCACTTCTCCAACCTTCAGTGCACCTACAGTCTATCTCGGCCAGTTGGACGCCCCAAGCGCTTGGCGCCCAGCATCGCCAAGTCCTCCACGCGCTCGGACGACTACGACAGACCAAGGAACGAGGAAGCCTCATGCTTGTCGGTAGACATCCCGGATTTCAACATCTTCAATGAAGAATCGAGTAAGTAACGCCGTCTCATGTCGTTCTTCTCTTGGCCCCCAATGCCTACATGCACACGGTGGGCTGATCAAGAACAGCGACGCCGCTCGTCTCACCCGAGAGTCTCATCGAGAACTACTTCGTCCCAGACACATCGTGCGGCTGCACCGAGATGCTCCTGAAGTCCGCGGCGAAGATGGAGGCGGAGTTAGGACCGAGGCGGCAGCAGACGGTCGACCAATTCGGACCCAGCACTGCCGTCCTCGAGACCGCCAACGGGACGTTCGAGCTGCTGATCATGTGCAAGAACAAGCACGACGGCCTCCAATGCTTGCTCCTGCTGGCCGTTCTGCACCAGACCGACAGGTACATCACATCCGGCGCGACTGCCGCGATCAGCACGCCGGCGATCGCGACTGACAGCACGCCGCTCACTCCCATCACGCCTCAAAGCCTGGAGTCGGCGTTGCCTCCGGCGAACTGCCAAATGCCGGGCCAGCCGGGTCTTGTTGAGAAGCCGCTGGGTTCTGCGCAGAGGGAGCTCATCACGAGGACCTATCTGCTTCTGGCTGCGATTTCTTCGGAACTGTTGGTCGAGGACGGAAGCTTTTACTCCGAGTTTGGGCTAGAACTCGAATTTCTTCGAGGTCGCGTTCACCAGTTAAAGCACAAGTTCAAGGCGCAGCTCGGATCTTTTCCATAGGTAGTGAATGATTGTGTCAACAAAGGCGGCGGAGGTTATCATTTCGGCACATCTCGTGGACATCATCAGACCTATCTAACATAGATCCATCGTGGTAGTAGCGAAGACATTGGAAATGCTTTGCCTCATCCCATTCATTCGGCTCAGCTGTGATGAAGAACTGTGCCATGGGTAGACGCAACTAGGTGTCAAGTACAGGTCGTGATAGTTGAAAATTCAATTCCATATAACTAGTCTATTGACATCAGAGTTCTACACAGCGCGAAAACGATCTGTGGGACAGCGTGGGCTTGATGTCGGGAAACCTCCCCACCAGGTAGTCGGTGCAATGCTTCACGTGCATTTGAGACACAGACTCCGCGTCGACCATGGGCTTGTTATCGATCGCGTGCTGCAGCTTTCGCCAAGTGTAGAGACAGTGGCGGTCGTGGTGGCCGAAGCTTGGGTAGACGAGGGGCATCTCGCCCTTCTCGAACTCGCCCAGCGGCACCGTCTCGTTGTGATTCTCGTCAGCGTACCACGCCGTGTCCGGCAGCGACAGGAAGTCGAGCGCGAGGTCCTCGAAGTAACACTCGCGCGGCGTCCACGAGTTCGACATGACGTCGAAGACGCAGCCCAGCTCGTGCGCCTCGTCGACGGAGCTGCCGCAGTGCGGGAGCGGCGCACGGAAAACAGTGAGTGTGAGAATGCCGATGAGCGAGAGCGTGGTCAAGGTTGTTGCGGCAGCGAGGAAGAGGAGCAGATGGCGACGACTGCGCGTAACCGTTCTCTCGCCCCCTGGCAATTCAAGCCCCTCGACAGCCTCGGTGAGCTTCGACGAGAAGCCGATGCCTCTGTTGGTAGGAATTTGGTCATCCGACATGACTGCACCTTTCTGTTCTTCCGAGATAACGGCACTATTGCGCGGGCTAGTGGTGCCGAGACTGACTCTGGAGTATCCGTAATGAGAGGCCTTTGCAAAACCCCAGGCCATGACTTTGTAGAAGGTGGATTGTGATGTTGCGTTCAGGTGTCCGGCGCCACACGACGTTATTCTGTTGTTGGCGGTCCTTCGTTCGGGTTATCTCAGACTTAGGGAGTAGGTAAATACCAACAACCCCCCGGCGAACACCTCAGGTTGGCAATCTTCTGAGAAACCTGACGTCCGGCTTGATCTTGCAAGCCCACCGAGAAGCTCGGTGCTTGGAACCCCACTGAGTTTTCCGCGTGCCCGGAGTGAACCCCCGAGGTGGGGAGTCTAAACTGCGGCAAACGGGAATTCCTGAAACTGCCGAGTTATCTCGTTCCCGCCCATTCGCTCATGCACGACCGATAAACGACGGTATTTGGGCGTCTGTTTCTCCGCCAAAGTAATGAAGACGACTCAGGGATATGCG
This sequence comes from Colletotrichum brevisporum, assembly GCA_030770045.1. NCBI lineage: Eukaryota > Fungi > Ascomycota > Sordariomycetes > Glomerellales > Glomerellaceae > Colletotrichum > Colletotrichum brevisporum. The sequence continues at coordinate 5,927,847 of JAUGSI010000001.1, read as the reverse complement.
AAGATTCAGTCCATACACTGGACCCTCCTTGTTGCCCTTCTGCACTGGGATAGATTTGATGATTGTGTGGCAGTGACCATCCCAGGTATTCGGCAGCAATGTACGTATGTACGTGAACGAACTTTGGCTTTCCGCCTGAGGAGCTTATCTTTATGCCTACCAGTTTCTTATCCGACGACTGTAATAATTCCGACAGACCGACGGAGTAGCTTTACACTAAATTGTCAGCTTTTGAGATGGCCAAGACTCGAATGAACAACGGAGACCAGCTTGAGCGTAAGGTGCTGAGCAGGGAAGCCGCACCGTCTGGCATGATAGCGGCATGGGAGAGAGCACGACAGGGCAGCTGTCGGCGGGGAAGGCAGAGTATGTCGTGTGAGCGCTTCTTCGGCAGACACATGATGCTGGAGAAGCTACGATTGATGGACTACCCATCTGATCTGGAGTCAGTACATGCCGCCTACTAAGAGGATGTGTGGATGAGGGAGGTGGCGTACGGGTACTAACTAGAAGGTTGAAACTTGCCAATTTTGAAGGACGCTGGTGCAGCGCAGGCATGAGTCAGACATCTTAGACCTAGCAAAATAGACAGCAGGCACATATTTGGCAAATCGAGCTCATTGCTATCGTCCCGGTGGATGGGTCATCCCGAACCACCCCCTACCGATCCCCTGCCGTGTTTACCTTTCCCTACACGTCATGTTGTCAAGAGTTATCTCAAAGTCTTCATAACCAGTCCGCTCCTCGACTTTCACCTAGGTAGGTAGTATACGAGCAGCGGAAGGCACTTCTTCGTATCTAGGTAGATACTAACAACAGAACACTAGTTGGCAGGATCACTACTAGACTTTCCTGCCACGCCAATTTGGGATGGAGCAGGTACATGTCAGTTCTTCGTTCTCAAAATCAAAGTATCTTTCTAGGTAAAATCAATAGTACCACAGGGTGAAATTACCACTAATCACATGAGGGATCGTCATCTTCGAAATAGCCGGCAGTAGTGGAACGCTGTACCTCCTTCCAAGGAAGGGTTGATACTTCAGCCTTGCTCAATAAAGCATTGTGGCTAATTTCACTACTCGGAAACCAGGATACCTCGCAATGGTACCTCCTTCGTTTGTATCAAGCAGAGCGACGAGGACAGACGTTCTCTTCCGAGCAGTATCAGTCGGTATCTGTCGGGTACCTTGGTGGAGGGAAGCCCACGGAGCGGCATGGGTATATGGAGAAGGAGATGCCGCGAAAGTCGTGGCTTCCTCATCACTCCTGCTACAACGACAGCTTAAATAGAAAGAATGACGATGAATGGCTCCAGCTTGGTCCCTGGTCGAGCATAGTGCTCTCTTGTATCCCTGTGGTCCTAACCTCCTCATTTCTGCTCATCTCCATCTTCTTCGCCATTTTATCACAACTAGAACAGACATATGTAATTACTGCTCCAGAGATTACGCTTACATACTATGTGATATATATTCTATTTAAAGCTTTGTGAACGCATCTGTTGGCCGATGTCCATCTGCGTCTCTGTCCGTCTCTGTCTCTGTCTCTGTCCGTCTCTGTCTCTGTCTCTGTCCGTCTCTGTCCGTCTCTCCATACCCTATCTAGCGACATATATTCTTTGCGTAATACTAGGCCTCCAAGCTTACATACAATATAACAGAGCTAATATTGCGTGTGGGTATAAATATGAATATCTTTGAAGAACTGTCTGAGCCAACCTCTGAGCCCCCTACCCCCCTCCACCGTCTGCTCGCCCTCACCCGCCCTCACCCGCCCCCATGATGAAGGTCCAGATAGGCAGAAACGGCGATGGCTGGGGAAATAGATGACTGGTGCGCATACCAAACTGACATCGATGAACTAGAATATGTACCAAAGTCAAGGGACCTTTCCCACCAGGGCCTAAACCTCGTCGGTATTGCAATGTTCAGACTTGATCAGCATCGTTCCCAGTAGAGCCTTTTACCAGTCATTGCCGCAAGGGAACAAGTCAGCAACAAAATAGCTTTCAAAAAGGTACGGTCGCCTGTAGCACAGCAAAACGGCTATCATCGAAAGCGCCTAGGGATAAGGCAACAACCAGAAAGTTCACCAGATTGACCCGGTTCAGAGGACGTAGTTACTAACGCCATATTCCATTCCACACACATACTACAGAGATCAATTTATAAAGCCCTATAGACAAACATACGGTGTATAGGTGCATTTCTCCTTAAGTCTAGGCAATATGTATCTCCGACCGTGATCACATGTATGGCAAGACATCAGTAGACGGCCACGACTGACAAGTCCGCATATCCGGAGCGCGCCTACGCTGAACCGTCGAGTGGAGGGCGAATACCTTCGCTTGTGGCCCGATCTTATCACATATAGTCTTGTTCTTGAGACACTGTTAATCCGATGTATATTGGTTAGCTGTCAGAATAAAGCTTAATGGATTAAACAAAACACTCCCCTCTAAGACCCGCGAGCATCCTACTTGCTATGCCTTTTGCTGTGGCCACTGCCGAGCCTCTATCGCTTCCCAAGCTGCACCATTAGGTCGTCCTGGCCTCCGGTCAACGTCTCTCGGTGCCCATCTCTGTCGACCGGGAAAGGAAAATGGCGCGTCGGCTGTCGCTGATACCGCCCTCCTCGTCCCTTGCCATCGGCCTTGGGCACGTGGGTAGTGCCCCAGTCCATCGCCTGCATGGCTTTTACTTCCAGGACCCAGGTTCCGCGCCAATTCTCTTCCTGATCAACGACCTGTTCGAGTCTCCAGGGAAACTCCGCATTTGGATGATGCCTCCATCCCGTTTTGCTCCCTCCGGTCGACTTGCCTTTAGGAGCTGTATGTTTTTCGTGGCAATGGCAGCGTGTGCAGCTGTCGACTTTGGTGTCGGCTTTGCTGTCGGGCTTGGTTCCGGCTTTGATGTCTTCCATCTCGGTCTCGACGCCGGTGTCGCGTTCTGAGTCCTTCTTGTCGGTGCCAGCGAAACGGGCAAAAACGGCAAGGTATTCCCTTGCAAAGTCATTGAGTCGCTCCATTTTTAAAGCTATGTATGGGCAGTTTTGTAGCGTCTAATGACGTTTTTTGAGATGGGCCTGGAAGACGAAGAGTGTGGGATAACAGCAATTCTACGTCGTGGGCCTGGTAAACGTCAGGATTCGTGTCTTGTCGAAACCGAAAGAGCGGACGCGTTGCGTGCTTACTGTCAAGACGGATATGTCAATCAAACGAAATTCAGTATATAGTGCGCTGTTGCTTGATTCTTAAGATTCAGAAACGAGTAATGCGGAAGAAGGTCGTGTCTGAAGAGGCTGACGCTAAATTTCTCAAGTGGTCGCGAACCGCGCACTATTTATCAGTTCAAAGTCAAGCCATGGCGTAAAAGAGGCAGGCAGCCAAGTACCTTGATTCGCCAAAACACATACATTTTGCACATTAGGGTTCGTTTTGAATTAGATTTTTCCAATTTGATATCCTTCTTTTCCCACACAAGTAGAGACAAAAAATGATGAAGACGCTAACGAGGCTACTTCGTAGATTTGAGGTCATCATGAAAGATGCGACAGGCCAACTTGATGATTCAAGCCACTGTAGCCTGTCTTGTCCAGGTTGCTTTCCCGCCTGCGAATTATTAGGGAACTGTTATTCGATACGGCAAGAAGCTTTGATCCAAGAAGCAGCAGCAACGTATGATCTCTAGGCACCCATTTTCGGGTTGCCTTCAAAGATGAAAACCAGCAATTGCCACCCCGACATGGGTTGATGCTGAAGCTTCATCCTTCGCACCCTCCAGTGCGAAGACTGGTTGAACTTACAGAAACGGGATTTAGGTGAAGACAGCACACATACCTGCCGGAGCCGATTGATTCAGAAACCGAACATCTCTTAGGGGCTTTGGCGGTCACCTTAAGACCACCGCCGTTTAATGCGGGAAGCTTCAATGACGTTCGTGGCGTTGTCAGCCAGCCAGTTATTACACGTGTGCAACCTTGACGCTAACCTTGGTCCCTTATCTCTCTAACCATTTTGGGGAACGTGAACCCCCTTTCAGGGGGTCTAACGATTGATCGACGACTTTCCGCACTTGACTGGGTAGCTGGCTAGTAGTATGCTTTTCGGTAAGGGAGAAGCGCCAAACGTGATACCTCAGCTCGGCCGCACTTGTTTATCGGCTGTCCAGAGGCAGAAACAGCATAAATACAAGCTCGTACCCTCCCAGAGGGGTGTCTGGACAGCTTGGATGCATTTGCAGTCCCGTACTCGTTAGACACAAAGTAGACATTGTAGCGAAGACATTTGCTCACATATCTTTCCTCACTTTGCCTGCCTCCACACATGCCCCAACCTAAGCCAGCGGGACCTTAGATCCGACATGTTTTTCGATGCAAAGAACGGCCCGGCTGCCCTCTTCCTAGCCAGCCTTTCCGCCTCTGTGGCCGGTAGCCCCGAGCCCACCCCAGCTCCCGAGCTGGCGGCGGCCTCCTCTACCCGCGTGACCACCTCCTTCTACTCGCTCGTCACGACGCAGATTCCTCGCAACGAACGCTCCATTGGCATGGGCTTGCAGCGGGAGGGCACCGATGAGTACTGTACGTTGACTTCCCCTCTAAACCAGCTGTGCTCTCCAAACTTCTTCGAACCAACACTCACATCATCCCAGATTGGCTCTACTGCATCAACGACCCGTTCACCACCAAGAGCGGCTTCGCTGGCTGCGGCGAGGACGATCTATACACGGCCTGCTCGGGTCGCGTGGCGACAGGAATCGATGGCGGGGAGATTCTTTGGTCTGTCAATATCTCTAACCTTTCATTTCTCCCTCGCGATGACCGGCTGACCGTCGCTCAGCGACCGACAGTGTGTCACGCACAAGGTGTTCGCCGACCTCGACGTCACCACCTTTACGCCTTTCATCGGCTGCGGCAGGGGCACGTCAACGATGAACCTGTTGCGAACGTCGACGGGCACGAAATCGCCCGTGACTGGCGGGGCGACGCCCAGCAGAGATGATATGTCGTCTTCGTCGACTACCGCCTCTTCGACGGCGGATTCGGCAGGCCATAGCCTTCGGTGCGGCGTCTTGTACATCGTCGGATTGATTGTGGCGGCGCATCTCTTCGTCTGAGAGGCGGCGGGGTTCAAGAAGGGGAGATAAGGGGTTCAAGTAATGTGCAGGGAGGAAGTATTCATCCCTAATTGCATGGATAGTAGCTAGGAGTTGTAGCACTTGGAATGCGTGGAAGAGTGTTGTTGGCGGTATGACGTGGTGTTAGTACAGGATGAGAAGAAGGAAAGATGAAAGGGAACGACCAAGATAAGGATAGTATTATTGAAAGCCTAAGGAACAATCTATAAGTAGATCAGCAAGTGTTCTCACAGATATTTGGTGCTCATGTTAGATCAGCCAAATAGATCATAGACAGTTACCACCAGCGTGGACACTTCGAGCTACTCTCGTTCAAAGAAGGAGAAGGCTAATTTCCTGTGCCATGTGACTATCATTACCTCGTCGGCACATCTGCAAGAGAGCGGACGGGATACCAAATTTGCAAATGAATACAATTTCAGGATATTATAGTCTCTCCAGTATGCTTAACATGGAAGGGCCTGGCACTGTGAACGCCTAGGAAGTAAACATAAAAACCGGCAACAATTTCAAGGACAAAAAGCAAACGATATTGAGTGTCTATTTGTTAGGGACGGCACGGCCGGCAAGGTGGAGCCACTACAACTACCACGCCCCACCTAGAAGGCAGCCCTAAGTAGCCGAGTACATATAGCGCGTACACTACGTATAAGTAGATAGGAGGCTAGGCTTTAGTAGAAATACTAACTAAGACCTACTTTTGACTTTATATATATTTATTTAGTACTCTAGTAATAGTACCCCCTAATAGACTAAAGCCTTTTTTTTAATAATTTAAACTATTAAGTAGTATATTTATAAGTACGCGTTTTATTAACTAAAGTAGTAAAAAGGAATTTTAATAAAGAAGTAGTAATAGTAGGACTTAAGGGATTATACCCTTTAATAATAATAATAACTAAGAGTTTCTACTTATTAAGTATAATATACACGGGGGTATATAGGCGAACGAGTAGTGTGAATACTAGGAGACTTTGCTGGGAGAGTGTAGAACCCCCCTTTAGAGCTATATAGTATTAGAGTATATTACCCTTTTATTAGAAGAAGAGTAAGTTTTAAAAGAGTAGTTTAAGATAGTAAGGATTAAGGAGTACTTTTAAGGCTAATAAAAAGAGTTAAAGTGGTTTAGAAGTATAAATAACTATACTTTATAGAACTAATACTAATAATTTAGTTAAGACTTTAATACTTTGGTACTTAATAAATTACTTTAAAGTATTATTAATAAAGGGGGCTTTTAGCTTTTTTACTCTTTATTTTTACTAGTATTAATTTATATTAAAAAGAGTTCTATAGAACTTTAAACTTTTTTATTTAATTACTATTTTTACTTTAACTTATAGGGAGAGTAAATAAGTATAAATAGTAACTATATAGCTTTTATAGTAAACTGCTTTTAGGAGTAAGTAAAGATATTGTAGATATATTATTTAACTAAGAGATATAGAGATTCTACTTTTTTTTTATTTTTAATTATATAGATATAGTTTAGGGTAATTTTAAAAAACTAGATATTTAACTTTAAGAGCTGTACTATAGTAGCTATAATATAGCTTAAGAGAGTTTATTAAGGTGAGATATAGATAGTTAATAGTTTTATTATATACTATAAGAAACTAGAGATAGACTTTTTTTTATTTTTTATTAGAAATATAGTATATTATATTCTTTATTAGTAAGCTATAACTAAGTATGTATTAAGTTATTACTATATAGCTATACTTTTTAAAGACGTAGATTGAGTTAATTTTTTTAGTTTAATAAATTAAATAAGGGTTATAGTAGACGACTTTTTATTATTTATAAAACTACTTCTATTTAATAAGTAACTACTAATAATAGTAACCCCTTAGTTTATAAGTACTTAGGGAGCTTTAGAGTACTCTATAAGCTCCCTTTAAGAAGATACTTATTACTAATAAAGTAATAAATAATATATAACTACCCTTATAATACTATAACTACAAATAGCTTAGCTATATTTCTATAAACTATATATAGTTAAAGTATAAATAGTGCTATAACTACTATAAGATGGGCTATATTACTATAAATTATTTATAACTAAAGTATAAATATAGTGTGTATAATGCTTGTGGGTAGATAGAATACTTTGTGTAAAGCTGCTTTAATAAGATATACTACTACTGTAGGGATAAGGGGTATGTAATTAATGTGTATAGTAAGGTAGTAGTGTTAGTACTAAATACAATACTTAAAGTAGTTGTTAGAGAGATGGGAAGGTAGTAGGATAGTTACTTAGAGATCCCCTTGTAATTATGCTTTAGTAGTTAATAGAAATTAAGAAAGGTTTTTATTAATTTAGGATTAGAGGTAAATGTGATTAGTACTAGTTACTTTGTAGTGTATATATAGTAAATAAAGATTTACTCTAGGTTATTTATTATAGATATTAGTGATAACTTTATTTTAATATAAGGTATATATTATATTTATATTAAAGTAATTAATAGTAAAGGGATAACTAAGTAGTAGCTATATTGCTTTATTATAGTAGAGCTATTAACCCTAATTCTGATTTTAGGGCTATTATAGTTAAAAAAGGTAGACTTTATAATTAATTAGTAATAAAAGAAATAGCGGTACTTAATATTTAAGTACTACTTTTATATAGTATTATTATAGAAGGAGTTTTAATAGCTTTAGGTAGTAGTGATAGTAGTAGTGATTTTTTTGATGTTAATAGTAATAATAATAGTAGTATAGGAGGAGTTTAAGAAGGAAATATATATAGATAATATAGTATTTTAGATAGAGAAATACATGGATGTAAGTGAGGTTTTTATAAAAAAGAAGGTACTAGAGACTTTTAAATATACTATACTTAAGTATATAACTAACTAAGAGGATAATGTAGTTGTACTTAAATAAGTGGATTTTAAGAAGGAGATATATATAAATAATATAGTATTTTAGAAGGAGAGATATATGGATATAAGTAAGGTCTTTTTTAAGGAGAAGGTACTAAAGACTTTTAAATATTCTATATATAAGTATATAATTAATTTAAAGGATAATATAGTTGTATTATAGGGGCCTATTTATATACTATTAATAAAAGAGTTAAAGGTTCTTAGAGACTACTTTACTAAGGTTAAATAAAGAGGTTAGATTAGGTTGTTTATTAGTTTAGTAGGGGTACTTATTTTTTTTGTTTTTAAAAAGGGTAGTAAGTTGTAACTTTATATTAACTATAAAGTACTAAATAAAGTAATACATAAGGATAAGATACTACTATTATTAATAAGGGAAATATTAAATTAATTTTTAAGTACTAAAATATTTATAAAACTTAACTTTAAGAATGTGTACTATTGGATATGTATAAGGGAGGGCGATAAGTAGAAGACGGTATTTTATATTTAATATAAATACTTTAAATATACTATTATACTATTTAGACTTATTAATATACTTGCTATATTTTAGTTATATATTTAATAAGGCTTTAGTTAGTTTAGTAGATATTATATATATTATTTATTTAGATAATATTTTAATATATAGTACTAATTTAGTAGTTTATAAAGAGGTAGTATAAAAGGTTCTTAAGAGACTTTAAAACTAGGAGCTGTATTTTAACTTAGAAAAGTACGAATTTTATAAAATAGAGGTATCCTTTTTGGGTTATATGATTTTTTAAGATAGGGTGTTTATGGAGTAGGAATATATTAAGGTAGTTGTATAATAGCCCCTTTTATACTATGTGCGCGATATCTAGACCTTTTTAGGGTTTATAGGATTTTACTAATAATTTATTAAGAATTATTTTAAAATTATAGTACCCTTAATTAATAAGTTTAAGAAAGGTAGGAAGGAACTATTAGTACTAAATAGAAAAGTAGTAGTTGTATTTAAGTAGTTTAAAACGGTTTTTATTAAAGCTTTTATACTGCGATACTTTAATTCTATATTACTTATAGTACTATATATAGATGTATTAACTTTTGTAGTAGGTGTAGTTCTATATTAATTATTTAAAGAATAATAGTACCTAGTTACTTTTTAGTTAAAGAAACTAATAGAACCTAAAATATACTATAGTACTAGAGATATTAAGTTATTAGTTATTATTAATTATTTAAAAAATTAATAGTATTATATTAAGTACTTTAAGGATACTATTATAGTATAGATTAACTATTTTAATTTATAGTACTTAAATATAAAGAGTTAACCTAATTTATAGTAGTTATACTAGTTTAACGACCTAGTAGTAGTAAATATTAAGATTAAGTTTAAACTAAGGGCTTAGAACTCTACTAATAGGTTATTAAGAAGATTTAATTATAGAAGGGGAGGTAAGGATACTTTAGATAATATTATAGTAAGGATAATAAGAGAGAGATTAAAGGGAGTAGTAAAGGAGTAGGAACCCCTTAGGGTAGTTATTTTTATAAGGGCTTAGGTAAGATATATATAAGGTAAGGAGAGTAATAGGGGTAGGTACTTTAATCCTAGCTTAGGTTTAAATTAGTAGGGAACTTTAGGAATATAACTAGGAGGTAGTATAGGTAATACTTACTATTATAATTATAATAGAGTAGTAATATTACTACTTAAGTTTATTATTAGAGTTATAGATTATAAGTTATATATTTTATAGGGGTATAAGGTGGGTAGTACCTTTGAAATAGTAGATGTAGGGTTTTAATTAATAATAAGTTACTTTTTAGGTTTATAATAAAAGGATACTTTTATAATAGGTTTAGAGTAGATTAAAAAGAAAAGATACTGTATTTAAGCTAGGGGTAAATAGAGATGGAGATATGTACTAGAATAGTATATTAACTTTAGGGGTTTATTATATATAGAGAACTAAGTATATATTTTATATATTAATAGTATAAAGAGTAAGTTATTAAGAAGTTATTATAATATAGCTATAGTAGGATACTATAGGGTAATAAGAATAATAAAGTTACTATTAAATTACTTGTAGGGTAATTAATTGGTTTATACGTATAGGGTTAGAATAGAGGTAAAAGAGTTGATGTTTTAGCTAAGGTTAGAGAGGCCTGGGCGCTAGTGTAGATATTAAAGCTGACCCCGGTGGGCACGTGACCTAAGTAGGATTAACTCTACTGAGTGCTGTAGGGCGCTTAGGCCACGGCGCTGCTATAGTAGCTAATAGCGTAGTGGCTATTGTAATACTAGTACTTTTTACTTTGTAGCCTAAGGCTCTAACTAAAAATAATTATAATTATAAAAAGGGCGGTAATTAACGTAGTTTAATGGATTACTACTTTTTATAGAATAATAGAAATTCTAAAAACCCCTATAGGCGTTAAGTGCTTTATTTTTAATGGGCTTAGAGTGGCTAGAAGGCCTCTAGGGTTTATAATTAGCTAGGCTGGAAATTTAGTATAGTTTCTGTGTAGTCTCTAGTATCCTTGTACGCTTAAGTGCCTATAATTCCTTTTTTTTCTTTATATCCCTTAATACCTCTACTACTTACTATACCCTTTTTCCCTCCTTTTATTACCTATCCTTTTATTTTAATCTTTACTTTATTTTTAAAAATAAAGTACTTAAGGGCTTAGTTTAAAGAGGTTTTTATAAAAGTATTAGTAAGGTTATTAGTACTAGTAATTTAGTAGATATTATTAATCTTACGCTTTGTATAAGACTAATAAAGGGCTATAATATTTATTATAAGTCTCTTTTTTTTAGTAGTACTAAGCTTAATAAGGTACTTATATAGTAAGTATAAGTCTATATATACTATAGATAGGATTAGGGGAAACTTAAGGTAGTTAGTTACGATCTTTAGTGTTTTAGTAATTAATAGGGTTATATTAATACTAGCTATTATACTATAGATCTCTAAGGTAAGGATACTATAAGTAACTCACTTACTCTTTATTAAGCTATAGTAAATAATATTACTATAGACTTAAAAGATATTATTAGTAAGTTAGTTTTTGTTATTAAAGATAATAATAAAGCCGATCTACGACAAGAGGTCCGCGTTATTAGTAAAAGATCTATTTATAAAGATAAAAAGCTTATTAGTAGTAAGATTAAGAGGGATATATATAAGGCTGTACTACTAGTTATTAATCTACTACTAAATTTACTTATTTAGGGCCCTAATATTATTATCTATAGACTTTTAGTATTAAGTAGTAACTAAAAGGTTATACGATACCTTTAATTAATAAATTAAAGTAATATAAGTACTATAGGCACATTACTAAATATATTATGCTTTTTAATTATTACTAGTAGTTACGGTAGTAAGCTTTTTACCCTAGCCCTTTTAGTAGAACACTAGGTTAGGTCCTTTAAGAGATAAGATCCCGCTATTAAATATAAGGGGATTACTAGTAGTTAAGAAGGTCTTTAGCTTAGCTATAAGGTTTACTTTAAAGAGCTGTTTATTCTTTTAAACTAAAAAATTAATAGTTAAGAGTTTTAAAGTATTATTAATTTATATTTTAACTATAGTAAACTTACTATTATTAATTAATAAAATTAAAAGGTATAAGTTGTATATAAATATAACTATATTAAACTTATCTTAATAGTAACAATAGTATATTACCTATTAGTAGGTACTGGCCTTTATAATCCTATAAAGTGGTTTTTTAATAACTATAATAGTGCTTTTAGGGTACTAATACTTAATTTACTTAAGTAATTAAGTAAAAATTGTGTAGTTAAGTATAGTTTTTAACTATATATATACTTATATAATATTTTATAACTAAAGGGTTATTTTATTATAAATTAAAAATAGAGTAAGGGCAAGGATAAATTATTAACTTATTTATTAAATAGTTAAGGACTACATAAAAATCTTAGCCTTACTATTATTAGTATAACTTTAAATAACTAATTACGACTTTTTATAGGGCTTATTTATTATCTTTCCTTTAACTTTATTAATAATATAGGATTTAAATAACTATAGTTTATTATATGCTTTAGGGTTATAGGGGATAATATTAAAGATATTATAATTTTAAAGTACTAAAATCTTTTATTCTATTAATAACTAAAACGACTTACTTAAGGTAGTAATCCGTTTTTTATTTTATAGTTTAATTATAAGGGCTAAGTTAACTTCTTCCTTAGCTAAAATACATACTACAATAGAATATTTATAAGGGTAGCTAGGGCGTTTCTTTAGCTACTTAGGGCAGCTTTTTACTAGGGGTAGAAGAATAGTATTAATAATAATTTTATTAAGTACTTTTTTAGAACTATTAACTTTATTATAGATATTAATAAAGCTATTAGTTTTATTATTCTAAAGAGTATTTAAAAGTAGAGGAATAATAAAATTAGTCTCTTTAATATTATTATAGAATAGTTTAATACTTATTAACTTAAAAGAGTATAGGCCCCATAGAAGCTAAAGTATATATATTTTATTATTAACTAAAATAAGTTAGTAAGGGCCTTACTATTTGCCTTTTTTATACTATATATAAACTATAAATTAAAGTAAAAGGTTTATAGTAGAAGTAGAGTTAGGGCTGTTATATACTTTAAGGGTATTTTGGACTTATTAACTTATATAGTAATAGTGGACTTCTTTAGTTACTTTATAAATTATAGTAGCTTTTTTTATAAGTTCTAGTAAAAGTATAGAGTTATTATTTAATTTTAAGTATATTTTAAAAATAAAGAGGGTTAGAATAAGGCCGTTAGGGCTAGTAGTATTATTTATTATTTTAATAATCGCTTAAAGGCATGTATTATTACTTATTTTAGGGTTTTTACTATAAATAATGAGGAAAACTCTACGCAGTATAGCATAATACTGCTTAACCTTACTAATTAAGTAGTGGGCTTTAATTAGGGTATTAATAAAAGTAATACTAAAGGCTTAAGTATTACTATAAAACTCTATAGACCTAAAGCTAGTACTTAGATTTATAATAAAGTTATCTAAGGGTCCTTAGTATATATTAATCTAGTTCTTCCTAAAGCCTTTTTATATATCTTTAATAAAAATACTTTTTAAAAAGTATATAGTATTAAATACTATTATAGTATTAACTATATAAAGAATAGGGCGCCTATTAATATATATAATATTAATAATAACTTTATAATTAAAGTTATAGTTATTATAAAGGGTAAACTTAAAGTAAAAGGAAGCTGGGCTATTAAGTTAATATTAGTAGTAAATATAGTTAAGTACTTTAATTATAAAAATCTTAATAAAGTGCCTAGTTTTTTATAGTATATTATAAAGCTTTTAAATAGAAGGATAGCTAAACTAGCGATATAAGTACTAAAGTTTAGTATCTGTTAGGTGGTAGTATATAAGGGACTCTTTATTATTAAAAAAAAGCTATAGGTAGCCCTATTATTAAATAATAGAAACAACTATAGTGCTCTAACGCAGCTTATTACGTATATTATTAAAAATAATACTAAATTGATTTATATTATAAAGACTAAGGAAGAATAGGGTATTTATAGGTATAATATAGAAAGTAATTATACTAAAAAGTATAAGTATATTAATAAATTCTAATAAAGTAATTAAATATCTATTTTTAAATACAATAAAAACCTTTTTAGTAGTTAATACCTTAATTTTAAGATTTAGAAAGAAGCTACTTTTAAGGGTAAGGTATTAATTATAGCCTTTTATTAAGAAGTGGGTTACTCTAGAGTTAATTATAATACTATAAAAGATAGTTACTAAGTAGTAGCTATTATATATAAATATTATTTTAGGGATACGTAACTTAAAAGGATTAAATACTATTAAGTAGTAGATTGTGGTATGCTTTATAAAAAAGCTAATAATATAGTAGCTATTAACTTACTTTATTACTGTAGTATTTATAGTGGTAGTAGTATTAAAAGCTATTATATAGTACGCGTAATTAATACTACTGTTTTTTTACTTAGATATTTCTTTTTTATTTTTAAAGAACGTTTTAGTTTTAAAGAGAGCGTTATAGTACTTTAAAAAGGAGTTAGCGCCTTTATACTAAGTTAAAAACTAGAAATATTCTTTTTTTAAAGTATCTTAAACGTATTTAAATACTCTATATTATTTATAAGCCTTATTTTACTCTTTCTACTTATAGTTAATAAACTAGTAGCTAGTCCTACTATAGATATAGTACTTTACTAGGCCTTTATAGAAGGGTATAGAGTAACTATTAGTATTATAGTATTAATTAGGGCTATAGTAATTAAATCTACTACTTTAAAAGTAGTTATTAGTATAACTACTACTATATTAATAATTAATAGAGAAGGCTTTAGAAGGTTCTATGGGCTTTATAATAAACTAGTTAGTACTAGAGTTATTATTAGTAATACTTATAGTAGAGTAAAGGTTAGTAATAGTGTTGTTAATAGACTCTTTAGGCCTAAGGAGTGTATTAGTAATATTTAGAGTGTTATAGTAAGTAGTAAGTAGTTAGGTATAAAAAACTTAATCCCCTTAGAGGTATATATTAAGTATTAGTTAAATTTTTATTAATTTAAAAATTAAAAAGTTAAGGTACTTAATATAAGTTTTACTATAGTTCTTTTAAATTTTATTATTAAAAGTAAAAGTTTATTACTTAAGAAAGTACTATTAATAAGATTAGGGGGTTTTAAAGTAATTTTATACTTACTTAACTAGGTTAATAAGGGGAAGGTAGGTACTAGAGTAAAAGTAGTTATAATAATATATTTAGGCTTAATCTTTTAGTATAAGAGGGAAAGTAATATAAGCTTAACTCTTATTAATACTAATAAGTTTATAGTAATACTAAAAAATATAAAGTTTTATATTAATTAAATTATATTAGTTACTACTATACTTTATACTTTTATTACTAAACTTAGTAAGGTTAGTTAGTATCTTTAGTATAGGATTATTTATAGGGTATACTAAGTAGCTATTAATAAAGGTTAGTAACTAAGCTTTAATATAAAAAGGGGTCTATTAATCTAGTAGTAAGTAGTAGGTATTAATAACTTTAGTTATTAAATAGTTTAAAAAAATATTTCTTTATAGTATAGTAGGCACTTAAGGCTCTTTAGTTTATTTATTAATAAGTAGTAAATTTTTATTATTAATAAGGGCTAGGGGGATTAAGCCTTAGTTATTAGTAATTTCCTTAATAAACCTAGGTTTTCTATAGTTATTTCTAAACCCGTAGTATATTTATTTACTTTTTATAATATTATTAAACGTCTAAAAGGAGTAGTACGTCTCTAATACAACCCCGTAAAGCTTAATATTTATACTAGTATTAAAAAGGTTAATAATAATCCTATTTTTAAAAAAAAAATCTTTAATAAAGTAGTAGACCTTTAGGTTAATCTAGCTAAAGACTCTAAGGGGCTATATATTAAAGTTATAGTAGAAAGCCTTTTATAGTCCCTACTTAATAAGTCCTTTAAAGGTGTATTAGTTAATACTATAAATTATTATTATGTTAAGCTTTACTTAAGGGATACTATTATTTAGAACTTTAAAGTTAAAAGGGCCCTATAGAAATATATTAATATTCCTTATAAAGTATTTAAAGATTATAAGGGATACTTAAGGGGGCTAGAGACTCTTAGTATTATTAAGTTACTTATTTAATAAACTAGCTATAGAATAGTGGCCTTTATTAAAGTACTTATAAAAAGATATTAGTTTTTAAGTTACTAAGGGAGTTTATAAATTTCTTTATTAGCCTTTTAGTAGTTTATTAAACTAATTAGCTTTATAAAAGTAACTTAGTCTACTTATAGGGACTTAGAAAGGGGACTTAGTATTAACTATTATAAGAACGTTATTAGATTTTGTATATATTTATATATATATAAAGCTATACCTTAAGGGCCATTAACGCGTTTTTTGCTTTAATAGTACTATAGGCCTTTAAACCCCCTAAACACAGCCACAGCCTTCAGAGCCAACAAAACGTTACTCTAAAGCAGCTATTAGCTACCTTAAATACTAAAATCCACCTATATATTATAATATACTAGTAACTCTAAGCCACGTAATCTAACACACCTCCCTAATAAAGGCCTCTTAAGGGCCTTATTGAATTTAATTATAAATAAAATTACATACTAACTATACTCTAACTACTTTATAATTATTTTTATATAGCTTACCTCTTTAAAGCTATAATTCCTTTAAAGTCCTTATTTTAAGTAGTTCTATTATCCTTATTAAACCTCTATCCCTATAGTAAAAAGAGTAATACTGTTTTTAAAGCACTTAAAAGCCACAATCCCTTTTATCTATTCCTTATTAGTAAAGTTAAGGCCCTTATAGTATTTACTTTAAAACTTAGTATTATAAAGTACTTAAAGCTAAGCTGTTTAATTTACTATATTAAGTTACTTAAAAAAGAGTTTAAAGCGGGCGCTAGTAAGTAGCTTTATAAGGCTATCTACTATTAACTACACTATAAACTAATATTTAACTTTAATATAGCCTTTCTAAGCCTTTTAATACAGCCAGTAGTTATAGATATTAACATAGTAAAGCTTTATACACAGTTAAACCGTCTCTTTATTAATAAAATAAATTATTTATTAATTATTATATTAAATACGTATACTTAGCATAGTAGTATTAGGAGTAGGAGCAGTACTAAAAGTCCACTTACTAAGGTCTATATAAAGCGCAGTTATTAAACAGCCTATAAAAATAGCCTTTTTAACTACTTAAAAAAAAGTAAAAAGCTTAGCCTTAGTTATTAATATAGTTATAGTATTCTATTTATTAACTTACTACCTAATAAAGCCACTAAAAAACTTAATTATAAACACTTAAAAGCTTTTATAGTTTAGTATATTATTAATAAAACTAGTATTTAAAGTAATTACTAAACTATCGTTAGGGCCGCCTTTTTTATAACTAAATTTAAAGTAAAAAGCGTACTTTACAAAAAGGTATTTAATTACTTATTCTACCTTTTTAAAGTACTTAGAACTAGGGTTATAGTTAAAGTATATAAAACAACTTACTATAAGGGCCATATCTAGCCTTATTATTATTACACTATATATAATTAAACTAACATCGCTTTAGTAATAGTTAACGTCTATATATAAAGCAGAGCCCTTATAAGGGAATAACTTAAGTAATTAAATTAAAAAAGTATATAATTACTTTACTTACAAACCTCGCCTTTTTAAGTACTTAATAACTTTATTAATATAAACAGACTATAAAAGTTAAAAGCACTTTATAGTATAGTTATAAATAACTTTAATCCCTAAAAACTATTATAAGTCTTTACCACCCTTAAGAAAATATTACTTTTAAAGTACTTCTATAAGTAAAAGGGCCTTTTTACAGTATTTAGAGGGGAAGTATAGAACGTAGTTATTAATATAAAAAAAAAAAGTAATATAACCGCGTATTTAACAGCAATTCTCACCCACCACGCACTTTAGTTTAAATTCTTTTAAACTAACTTCTAAATAGTATTACTATAAAAGCAGAAAGTAGTATAGACTATAAAGTACTTTATTAAACTTAAAAATATACCTAGACTTTTAATACCTAGGGGGCATTTATATATAAACATCTTTATTAAATAGAACCCATACAAACGCATTTACCGCGTTATATTATAAAAACTTAAAATTAAAGCAGTTTATAACAGCCATAAGTATTTAAAAAAATATACTAGTAAGTATTAAAGTATAAGTATCTCACTTATTTCTTAGCTACTAATTACTATATATAACAAAGCGCACTTTAATTTTAAAGAGCCTCCTATACTTATTTAACTTATATATATATATATACCTAATAGCATCCTAGAATCTAAAAGCCATTAATAGTACTCTTAAGAACCTCTCTCTAAAAGTTAGTCTTATAATAACTTTATAAATAGTTCACCTTAACTACCTATATTAAAATCGTATAAAAGTAAACTAATACTTCTAAATAAAACATAAATAGGGGCTAAAGCTTTTACTAGGGAGTACTAAAAGTAAAAACTTTAGTCTATAGTTAATACAGTACTTTATACTTACTTAATAAAATCTAAGTACTTATAACCCCTTTCTATAGCCAAATCTCACTATTAAAGCATTTAATATCCGCGTTTTAAAACACCCCTATAGTATATTAAATACTAAGAGTCCCTTTTAATAAGTTATAAATAACTAAGTAACTAACTTAAAAGTAACTTTACTATAAAGTATCTTAAAATAATAATAAAGTACTAACTAAAAAAGCAACTTTATAAAACATTTATTTACACTAAAATATATAAGCTACTAAAGCAGCTTAGTTTATAGACTTAGTTATAAATATAAACTAATAAGGGTTTATAAAAAAAAAGTTTTTATTTACTAACTTAACTACAATCCACCTCTTTAAGTATTAATCTTCTTTAATTAGTACTTAAAAGAACAAAATAAATAAGTTAAAAAAAGTAAATAGGAGTTTAAAGTAAGTAAAAGAGTATCTATAGTTATAGAGTTTATTATTATTAAAAGTAGTATTACCTAAGTTAAGTTTATTAAAAACGTTATTAAAGGAGTTTATAAAAGGGAATACTTTATTATTTTTTTTATTTAATAAGAACGAATAAAGCTATATTTAAGAATTAGTCTTACTAACTATAATAAAACTCTTTTAAACTTACTTAGTAATAACTTAAAAGTTAAAGTTATTATAGTTACTAATAAGTAAATTTAAGTTACTATTATAGTATTTTCTTTTATTAAACGTAATATTATATATAGTAACAATTTTTCTAGTTATAAAGTTCTATATTTAATACTAATTTATAAATATATAACTAACAAAAAAGCCCATAAAAGCACAACTATAAAGGTAGTCGAAACGCTTCTTTTTAAACTATATAGTAGCTATAAGGGTATATACCTTATACCTATATAATCTTAAGTACATAAAACTTAATTTTATAGTTTTATTACTATAAAGCTATTAATAAAGCGCTTTATACAGAGTCTTCTAACCAAGGGCCACTTAAGGTATACAGTTATAAAAATAAGTCGCTACTCTATAAATATCAAACTACACCTTATAAAACAGTTTACTACCTTCGCGCATTATTCAAGCCTTTATTTCAATTATAGTACTAACACACTTAGCACTACTATTTTAATTTTATATATATAGAGCAAATAGCTTAACGTATTTACTATACCTCTAAAGGTTATTTATAAAGTAGTAGTACCTTTTAATCTTACTATTACACTTAAAAATAAGTATCTTAACATTATATTAAACCTTTAAAAGTAAAATAAACTTCTTAAAAACCTTAATAAATATCTTTATATTATAGTTATATAAGTAGTAGTCCTATAAGTACTATAAAACACAGTTAATAAACACTAATACAAATATAAACCTACTATAGCCCTTAGTATATAAATAAAAGTTAAATATAATATACTCACCAGGGCAAGCATACACATTACTCTTCCACAGTTTATAGTTAATAATTCACCTTACTTTACTAATACCATAAGTATTACAACTCAAAAGGGCATTACTAAGCACTATTTTAGGAGTAATAAAGATTTAGACACCGCGGACTAATAAAAAAAAGCACTAAAGTAGTTTAGGGCCGGAGTAGCTAAACTACTAGTACTATATTTCCTTAAAGCCTTTTAAAAATCCTCGTTTTTATTAAAAGTACTTTATTTAATAGTATAGAGTATATATATACTAAATAGCCTATATAGAATCTTTATATATAAGCACTTTATTAAAAAGCTTATTATACTCTAATACTCTTTAGTTATATATAGTTTTAATAAAACTAAAAGGAGAGTAATTAAATCTATATAGTATAAAGTACTACTTAAAGTACTTATTTTACTAGTACCCGTACTTATAAACTTAATTATAAAAAACAAAGTTAGTTACTATAAACGTATATAATATAACGTTATATAAGTATAAACTAAATTATTTACTATTAATTAATATAATACATATACTTATATTTTTATATCCTTTAATTATAAAGGACTTAAAACTAGCTTATAAGTAATTACTTATATTAGTTATTTAAAAGTTACTAAACTATTATTCGTTTTTAAAAATATAAATAAACGCACTAGAGTTAAAAAAGTAAGAGTTCCTAAGGGAATATAGTAATAGACCCTTGTATTAAGCGGCCTAAAATACTATAAATAAATACTTAATATTCCCTATATAGTAACTATATAGTTACTAACCTTAAATCTTTTTAATACACTAAATTAACTATTTATTATTTATAAAGTTCTTTTTAACTCTTTTATAGTAGTAGTTAAGTAGCTTTTACCTATTATATACACACTCTAGAAAAGTATAAAAATAATCTTTAAAGTAGTAGTATATAGAGTATACTAAGTAAAAAGGGGCTAATAAAGTAAAAAAAGCAGGAGATACTAATAAAGTTTTACTTTATAATCTTTTTAAATTAGTATTATTATATTTATAACTACTAAAGCACTTAGAAGGGCCACGGGGAACTACCTTATTAACAGTAAAAGCGCCTTATATACTTCTTCTATATCCTATAGACTCTAGTATCTATTTAATTATAGTAGTTATTTTAGTAACAACTTTATTAAAACTATAGTTATTCTAGCTATTACTTATTATTATACAACAGCTTTTAGCCTAAAATTAAAGTAATAAATAATTAAAAGAATAAAGTAACTTATAAATTTATAAATTTCTTTTATAAGCTACTTTAAGCCTAATAGTATAACTTTTATATATATAGTTAACCTATATTATAAACTATTTAGCTATAGTAGCTCTTATTATAAGCTACTTATTATAAAGTATAGTAAAGTAGTTAATATAAAGCTAATTAGTATATTAGTAGTGTATACTTTTTATAAATCTAAAGTACTTATAAAGGTTTTAAATTTAAACTACTAACCTTAAAATACTTAAGTAGTACTAAATCCTAAACTTTTTAATAATAATACTTTATATTTAAAAAATAATAGTATTCTTAGTTTTTTTTTACTTTTAGTATATTACTTTTATAATATAGTATAAAAATAAAGAATTAATATAGTATTTAAGGGCCTTTTTAAAAAAGTTAGCCGTTATCTTAGTATAGTAGTAGTCTACCGTACTAAACGGAAGCAGGAGGTTTTTTCCTAGAGGTACTTAAGAAAGAGGGTTTATAGTAAGCTTATCTACTCTAAATCCCATAGTCTAAGAACAAAGGGCTCTTAACTTAGGGCTATAGTAAATAACAGACTTTAAGTAGTTACTAAAGTACAGCTCCTAGAGTAGAATATTACTAATAAAGGGCTCTAGATCTATAAAGGTTGGGTTAAAAGCTTCCTATATATTAAGGGTATTTACAAGTACTTAAAAGTTATAAAACTATAAGTACTAAATAACTAAACCGTTAAAAATAGTTTTTTAAAGAATCAAAAGGACGTTTATAGTAATCTTTACGTTTAATAAAGTAGTTTAAAAATAATTAATTATATATAGTAAAGGGGATAGTAAAATAAAACTCTTAATTATTAGATTTTATATATATTTATATATATATAAAGCTATACCTTAAGGGCTATTAACGTGTTTTTTACTTTAATAGTACTATAGGCTTTTAAACCCTCTAAATACAACTACAGCCTTTAGAGCCAGTAAAACGTTACTCTAAAGCGGCTATTAGCTACCTTAAACGCCGAAATCCACCTATACGTCGTAGTATACTAGTAGCTCTAAGCTACGTAATCTAATAAACGTTTTTATAATTAGTTTAATATTATATAAATATAAGTAAAGTAATAGGCAATAGTAGTAATAAATAATAAAAAAGGGGCCTTTAAAGGGATTATAGATTAAGGGAAATAGTTATTTTTTAGTAATAAGGGTCTTTTTTATATATAGACTATAGGTTGTAACTAATACCCGGTTAATAAAAGTAAGAAATAAAATATTATAGTACTAAAAAAAAGAAGGAAAATAGGTACTATAGGCTTATACTTATACTAGTTCTTAAGGTAGGATTTAGTAGACTATTAGCTATATAAAATAGTAGTATATACTACTATTAAGTTAGATTTTTAACTAGGACCGTCCTTTTTAACTCTTTTTAAAGCTATAGTAATTTAGAAATAGGACTTAAGGCTATAGAGTTATAGTTAGGCTTAAAATAAAGGAAAGGTTAAAGTAAAGAGGTAGTAGAATAAAAAGGTGTGGATATTAGTTGTTAATCTTTTAGTAAAGATAAGTTAAATAAGGCGAGGGTGATGGATAGAGATAATGGACAGTAAAATAAAGCTTTTAATTATTATTAATAGATTAAAAAAAATAGTAGTTTTTATAAATAAAGTATTAAAGCCGACTTCTTAGCTACAGCTAGAAAAATATTACTAATAATTAAACAATAGTACTACTAAAAAAAGAGTTAAATAGAAGTAGTATAGTATATTTATACTATTCTTATAAAGTAAACTAATAAACTACTAGTAGTATAAAAGTATATAGGCGGCTACTTTTAAAGAGTTTAGTAACTAAAATTATATAGTATTTTAAGATCCTATAAGACCTATTTAAAAGTATTATTAATATCTTAAACTAGGGTAAAAAAGAATATCTATTATAAGGGGGTTATATTATAATACTTTTTATTTAATTAGTTATTAAAGAGTAAAGAGATAGGTTAAATAGGGAGGGGGTAATAGGGGATAGTAATAAAGAATAATAAATAGTACTAAAGCAGTAAAGTAATATTATTTTTAATAATATTTTATTTTAGTAGTTATTAAAGTAACTCTTTTTATTTTTTTAAAAACTTAAATATAGAGAATTTAAGTAAGTATACTCGTTATAGTAGAAAAAAAGAAAAAGTTAAATATTATTATTTTTAGTAGTAATATTTAGTAATACTAAATACTAAATACTTTATTAGAAGAGCTAAAGTAACGTTAGATTAATAAACTAACTATACCTTAAATATAGGTATTTCCCTTTAGTTTTAACTTTAGGGGTATATTTACTTAAATAACGTTTTACTACTAATAATCTAACTAACTTATTAAACTTTTTTAAGGTTATAAAAAAACTATATTACTAAGTTAATAAACTATTATATTTTATAGGTAAAGTATAAGTAAAGTTTATAAAAAGAAATATAATAAAAAAGAGAAGGTTTATAAGAGAGTTTTATAGTTATAAATTAATTAAAGTGTACTTATAGTAGCTATTTAGGCTTTTGAATTTATATAAAAATAGTAACTATGTGTTGTTTATTATAGTAAGACGCGTTTTTTGTGTTAATTAAGGTGGGAAGGTTAGGTTTAGTAATAGTAAGTTATTATAAAGTGGTTAGAGTTATAGAAATAAAGAGATTATATAGTAAGTACTTTATTAGTTAAGGAGAAGGGGGAGGATATTAAAGAGGGACCTAGGTACTGCTTTAAGGTACTTTAAAAAAGAGGTTATTATAGGTTTATTTAGAAGTTTTAGTAATAGTGTTTTTGTATTATAGAGTATAGTAGAAATGTTTTTTATGTTAAACGATTTTAATAAAACTACGGATAGTTTTTTAAAGCGTCTTAATACTTCTTTTAATATTTATAATTAATTAGGAGTCCGCTTTTATAATTAGGCTATTTTTTAAAGTTAAAGGGATTTTAGTATAGTAATTAGGGTTTGGGGGTCTACTTTTAAAGTTAGGTTATACTAATTTAAATATCGTTTCTTTTAGGTAATTTTTAATTAATTTATAGTTTATAATTAAGTAGTAATAAAAAGGTTAACTACTAATTAGTATTAGATTATTTATAGGGTAATTAATTAGTTTATATATATAGGGTTAGAATAGAGGTAAAAGAGTTAATGTTTTAACTAAGGTTGGAGAGGCCTGGGTGCTAGTATAGATATTAGAGCTAACTCTAGTAGGCACGTGACCTAAGTAGGATTAGCTCTACTAAGCGCTGTAGGGCGCTTAGGCTATAGTACTGCTATAGTGGCTAATAGTGTAGTGGCTGTTATAATAGTTACTATAGTATAATTACTATTAGCCTAGAATAAAATAAGATATTAAGGTATATATTTAAATATATATAATATACTAGTAAATAAAGGCGCAGTACTACTGACTTTATAGTTTATTAGTATTACTACTAGGACTATAGTACCCTTATAGTAAGATATTAATAGACTTTATTACGGGACTACTAGGGTTAATTTCCCTATTAGGGGGGAAGCCCTATAATACAATACTAGTAATAGTAAACTAGTTTATTAAATATAGTAGCTATATTATAATAATATT
Organism: Colletotrichum brevisporum; assembly: GCA_030770045.1. Classification (NCBI taxonomy): domain Eukaryota; kingdom Fungi; phylum Ascomycota; class Sordariomycetes; order Glomerellales; family Glomerellaceae; genus Colletotrichum; species Colletotrichum brevisporum. The sequence goes on along the minus strand of JAUGSI010000001.1, from coordinate 5,903,477 downwards.
AAAGTTAATAGTAAGTAGTTTAATAAATATTTTATTTATAAAAATCTTTGCCCTTTATAGCGTTTTAAAAGGAATTATATTGAATAGGGGATTGCTCTTTATTAATAAGTTTTAATTATACTTTTATTACTTTTTAATAATTAAGTAGTAGCTAAGTACTGTATTTTACTTATAGATAGACGGCTAAATAGAAAAGTAGAATTAGAATATAGAGTACTACTTATACTACTTTTATATAAATAATTAAGTAAATTAAGTATAGTAACTTTATTTTATATAGTTTATTTATAATAATATATAGTACTTTTTTACTAATATATTATTTAATAAGGTACTATATAGCTATAATACTCCTTTATTAGAATATATAGGTATTTAAGTAGCCCTTTAAATAGTTAATATTTTAGCTAAAGAGAGGATGTAGTGACTATAACGATTTTAAGTTAAACTATAGTTACTTTTAAAGAAGACTTAGGTAACTTAGGCTTTTTACTATAATAAAAAGTAAATACTAAAACGATGTATTATAAAGAACTAGGTTTTATTATTAAGTAAGAATATTAAATAGCGATATTTAAGTAGGAAGTTAGTAGATAAGTAGCTAGGACTGTTCTATATTTTTAAGTAAAAGGGGAACTATAGCTTAGTATATAAGCTAGCTATTCCTTTTTACTATTAAACTTATAATATATTTTTTATTTTATTACTTAAGCTATACTATAAAAAAAGTAATAATACTATAACTAATATATAGTTTTTAATTAGTAAAATTAAAGGGGAACCCTTTTATAAAGTTAAGTAAATCCTATACTATAGGGGCTTTAAAAAAAAATAATAGTACTTAATATAGTAAAAGGGTTATAGTAATAAAGAAAATACGTAAGAACTATAATATTATATTAAAAATAAGGAACTAATTATAGAATATAAAGAAAGATAGTAGAAAAAAAATAACAATATTAGGGCCTAAAGCTCGGGGGTATTATAGCCTAAAGGCTAAAAAAATAACTAAACTTAGGCTTAAAGGCTGTATAGGGAGGGTATAGGAAATACCTATAAAGGGCGTAAAGAGGGACTATGCGGGGGCATAGTATATACAGAGCGTGGGATTAATAAGTACTTACTACGCGTTATTACTAAGAGTAGCGTGGAAGTTAGTAGTAATAAACTAAAGATATAACGTTAGTACTAAGGAACTATAAATTAAGTAGGAAATAAGTAAAGTAAGTATATAGTAGTAATTATAGTAATAAGGGTTTTTATAACTATAATAAAGTACTTTAATTAAGTAGAGAAGAAGATAGATATAAGTATAGTAGTAAGTGTAGGTATAGGTACTATAGGAGTAGCGGGGGCGATAGGTATAATAGGTATAGGCGTAGGGGTAGCTAGGGTAATACTATTATTAGTAGTAGTAGTAGTAGTATAAGTGGTGATACAGTAGAAGTAGTAAACCGCTTTACTACTTATAAGGGTAAAGGTAAACTAGAGCTATATAAAAATTAGTAAATAAGTAGTAAAAGAGTAAGTAAGGAGTAGTGATTTATATATATAATTTTAGTAGTAAAACTAGTATTATTATTTTAAGTAGTGACTAGGGTGTAGGTAGTTATATTAAAATAGGTATATACTTTAAGTACTTTTTTGTTAATTTAAAGACAAATAAGTAAAAAATAAGTAGGGAAGAAGGGGAGTATTTATAGAGCTAGAGTAGTTATAGGAGCTATTAATATACTAAGTATAGTACTTACTAAAGCTTATAAAAAACAAAGTTAAAATAGGAATTAATAATAAGTTTAAGAGTAATAAAGAAGAGGTTTATTATACTAGTTAATATAATACTTAGTATATAAGTTTATAATAAAATAATAGATATACGGGGTATAAGGGAAGTAGTAAGTAGTACTATATAGGGTACGCACCTAGGTATTATTATAATAGGGGTATTTAGGGGCTAAGGCCTTTTTAGTATTTTATAAATAATTAGTACTAAATAAATAAAAAAAAAGTAAGAGATAAGTATATATACTAATAGGGGCTTTATACTTACTACTTTTACTACTAATAGGAGTAGGGGTAATAGGGGTAATAGTAGACTTAGTTTTAGAAGTTATTTAAAATAGAATTAGTAATTATAAAGTATAGGAGTAAAGGGGTAACTAGAAATATATAGTTATATAGTAGGGAAAAGAGGTAGTAATATTTAAATTTTTAGAAAATATAGAGGGTTAGTATAAAATAAAATAAAGTAGTAAAAGAGGAGTAATATATATAAAATAATAGTAGAGGAGGAGAGTAGTGATAGTACTTTTAAGTTTATAAAAAGTTAGTAGTAAAGTTTAAAAAATTAAGGTTAAAAGGTAATATATAAAGTATTATAGTAGTTAAAAAAGGAAAAAAAGAAAAAGAGGAAGGGAAGAGATTAAGAAAATAAGGAGGTAGGAGGAGGATAAAAAACGGCCCCTTTAATTAGACTAATTAAAAGCTATAAAAAACCCTAACTTATTTATTTAACTTATAAAAATAAAAATAGTAAGAATATAGTAAATACTCTACTATTTAATTAATTTTATTATAGTAATAAAAAGAAATAAAAAAGAACGTTAGTATTGGGGATATAGGGAGTACGGGGCTATAGCTTTAGGGGACTAAAGTCTAGGAGAGGGGGCGTTATATTAGGGACGGTATAGCTGGTAAGGTGGAGCTACTATAACTACTATGCTCTACTTAGAAAGTAGCCCTAAGTAGCTGAGTATATATAGTGCGTATACTATATATAAGTAAATAAAAGGCTAGGCTTTAGTAGAAATACTAACCGAGACCTACCTTTGACCTTATGTATATTTGTTTAGCACTCTGGTGACAGCACCCCCTGACACTATTCTACCTCTCTATCGACTATGACCATGATGATGCTCTCTAGCCACAAATTTCCCCTGTAGAGCCGAGGTCTTTGACGTGAGGCGCTCGTGAATTGCAGCAGCATCTTGTAAGCTAGCCTGAAACTCTGCCGGAGTCATTAGCGATCTCCAGCGGTAGTCGCAGTCGGGGAACTTGAGGTGAAGAAGGCTGTTGAAAGTACTCCCGTCCAAGTCCTTGCGCACAAGATTCGAGGCGCAGTGGTTCGTTTGGCTGTAGCTGCTCGTCCAGCTGTCCATGGGCCAACCGAAAGCGACTGCGCGGTGAAACTTGCGCCAGATCAGGGCGCAGTGAGCCATGTGCTGGCCCCACGTGACCCAAGCCGCCGAGAGCTCCCCTCGGAGGGCCACCTCTTTCGGAATCAGGTCCGTGCCGTTCTCGTCGGCCGAAAAGAGCAAGCCTGCTTGGGCATCCCATGCGTTTGCGAGTTCGTCGTCATAGCACGCAGCCGGAACCCATGCGAAATTGTGCAGTTCGAATCGGCAACCCCGAGCCCTGTCCTCCGCTGGGGTGTTTCCGCAATGGCCAATTTGCTGCGGTGCGACGTTCCACGGACTCTGATGTGCGAAGAGGCTGGCGAAGGTAACGGCGATGAGAGCTGCGACTAGGAAGAACGAAAGGACGTGGCTCCGAGTCACTGAAGTTGGCGCCCTAAATCTCTTTGGTTCTCTTAGGTCACCAATGTCGACATTACAATCGGCGAAGAGCCTATTCAAAGACGGGCGGTCATAGTAGGGTGATTCAAACATTGCGTGGAACATTGCCTGCCACGAGAACCGGCCAGAGTGAAATATAACGCCGTACTAAATAGATGGGCTGCAGGATGGGCTTCGACCTCGTGAAGTGTAAAGCAGGCTGAACTTGAGGTTTTTCAGATGCAAGAGTATATTGATGCTTCCGGTCTTAGAAGAATATATTCCCAACAAGTGGCAGGGATATCCATCACGGCGAATATCCAACTACAGTTTACCCTTTTCGTAGAAGCTCGGAAGGAACTTGTCTAAATTTCCGAGCCCCATCCGAAACCTTATTACAAGTTTCTCATGATTTGGAGTTTCCCTGTTGAAACGCGACGTTGCAGAAACCATCGTCTCTATGGTGCTGAAAAGATTCAGAATAGGTACATCTTTCCGAGATGGCCTAGTAGCTGAGTATCATGGACGGGTCGGGTCCCAGCAAGCCATGATATCCCGGTACGGTCTGAAAACTTGGGCTGGAAACACAGACAGGCGCTTTTGCCATGACATCTTGACAGAGATAAGGAGTTTAGGCGGAAACGTCTGAGAAGATTGTATAGTTTACTTTGCCACAAAACAGTATTCTACAAGCCCTTTTGGACGATCGGACTCCGCTAGAAGTTGATCTCGTCGTTGATTCTTTTTCCCTCAATCCACTCAACTACTTTGCTGTGGTCACGACAGATGTGCACGTGTCCAAATCCATCCGTCCCCTTTTCTTCGCCCGGAACGCCTCCCTCGAGCGTCATGTCTGCATTGCAAATAATTGCCTGTCTGAGATAGTCAAAGCAGTGGTTGGTGTGAACACTATGGTGACCTTCGGGAAGTGTGCTCTCGAGGCCCACGGGTCCGTTCTGAACTACTTTGTCGTATGCGTCCATCAGATAATACTAAACCAGTCAGTGTACTTACTTTTGGACTAGTTGCATTCGTGGCTAGTTGCCTTCGGGGTCGAAATCTCAGTAACGATTGACTTACTAGACAGTGAAGCTGATGAGTCCATGAAACTTGGTACAGGGCGCCCAGCGTCCTGTCCGGGTCGCTGAATGGTACGCTGAGAAACTCATACTTCTCGTGATCATCAATTCGGACAGTCCCGCCGCCCACTTGCAATTCTCGTTAATCAGCGTTGATTCGGTGTTACAGCCCGGATATCTGTCATCAAAAAAATGGGTGATGTGTATGACTTACGAGGAAAGAGCTTCGTCCAACGCTCACGAACGGCGCGTGATTGTTCAGCGGACGTATAGTTTGCAGTGAACTCCTCAAGATGTGGTTCAAAGCGTTGGATAGTGTATGGTACTGTCGGTATCGAAACGTTAAAACCCATACAGATGGCGAGGTGACATTAGACAGAGTATGTGACGTACGTTTGGGAATGATGCCGTTGATGTCATCCCCAGAGGCCGGTGCATGCAATGGTAACTTCTCGTAACGGGGAACCCTCTGCGCCAAAGTGAAAATGATAATGCCCTGCATCAATAGAATCAAGTTCCATCGTATGTCTGGCAGAGAGGAAGAGACTCGGCTGATACAACATCTCCGTTCTTGGGTTTGATGCGTGTGACTGAACCATTTTCAGTCAGCATGGGCTCCAATTCCTCGTCGAATGAGATGGCCATATTGATCCGAACAATTCTCAGCATGATCTAGAGATGAAAGCAAAAGTTGGGTCCAGGAGTGAAAGCCCAAAGGACATACTTCGTCATAAGGACCCCAGGAATGTTAGCTCAGGTGTTCAAAATCGAGTGCTCCAGGCGACAACAAGCTAGCATCTCCGGGAGTCTGGCATAACCGAATATTGAGAAAACTCAAAGGGACTGACTCGTCGTTCAATATCCGTGTCGGGATTGAGTCGGATATTTCTAGCAAACCGGAATTTATCCTTCGGCGGCGAGAACGAACGCTCCAGTCCCCGATCGACTCGCCTGCCGGCCTGAAAGGATTCCGACATATTTCAATAGCTTGTGAACTATAATAGTGACTGACGTTGCGAAATTACCCTGAACGGAAAGAAAGAAAAGCCCGGGCTCACAGGCATCTGTTTGCACCTACCATGCGCTGTTGACGTGACAGGTTCCGCAGAGCCGCCTCGCACACGTGACAGCTGGGTTTTGTAGAATAGACTGGTGAAGTCGCAGCCAAAGAGGCATTGGCATAGTTTCTTCATGAGTATGGGTCTTGTCTTCGAAAGGGACGGGACTCGACAGCTGCGATGGAATGAGATTTATGAAGGTACTGCGAACGAAAACATCTATTCCATCCCTGGATTACACCAGTTCTAATGACCGTGATGCATGTCGTGATCACCAACCATGCTGCCTTCCGTGAGTTTGCAATCACTTCCAGGCCCACAGACCGTCTTTGACAGCGCCCACTCGTGAAAGACGTCAAACTTTCTGCAGGTATGAGTGTGCCTCTGCAGAGCAAAGGTACTTTGGCCATTCTTGGAGCTAACATTGAAGAGCATGGGTGTCGTGTCCATGTGGCACTGGTTGGCTTCGCGGAGGAGATCGACGCAGTGATCTGCGTGGAACAGATTCCGTCAGTACACAGTGAGCTACCAACTGGTTCCTAGCAAATGTTTCAAGCAATAACAGGATTGAACTACACACTAAGATGGCGGAGGGTCCGCAGGTCTGGCTTTCCGTAGACGTGCTGGTACACAGCCCGGCGGAGATTGTTGAGGCAGTGGAGGTTGTGATATACTTGTAGCCTGAGAAAGTGATGTCAGCGAATATCAAGAACTAGAGAGGGTAAGGCAAGACTCACCCTGAGTAGAAGCCTGTTCCGTTGCTGAATGTTTCGCTTGCGTAGCTCCCAATCTCGGTTTTTGACAGTAAGATAACGTTTGCTGGGACGATCGAACCAAGTTAGTCGACAGATCTTGGCTACGAACTTTTCAAAAAGTCTGGGCGAACTTGCGTGCTATGAGCTTCTCCCAAGCAGCGTCTATCTCCTCCGTCGGATCGCCTGTGTAATCCGAGTGCGGAGGGACGAAGTTGGCAACATCGGGCGGAATGTCGTACTGCTGAAACCGGACTTTCTCGAGTTGTATGAGGGGGAACGCCGAGTCTGTACCAACGCATTAGTATCTTGTGAGCTGGTGTGCTCTAGATCTTTTTTTGTCTGACTTACGGAGCTCCGTCTCTCGCCAACCAGTCTCGTAAGTCCCCAGATCTGGGGCATGTGCTTGTGTATCTCGAGGTGGACACTGGTTCTTCGACATGCCTACGAAAACCGCCAAACTTCCCAGCAAAATCAGAACGTTTATGAGTGAAAAGAGGCAGATATTCCTGCCATGACGTTTCCTTTTCTTTTCAGCGCAGTAGAACCCGGATTCACAAAAGACTTGCTCGGGAGTCGACTCGTTGCTTTGATGTAACAGTGATTCTTGGAGATCATCGTCGCTCGGAGCCGAGTTTGTTGCTTCGTCTCCGGGCTTTTCGAAAGAAACCCCGGTGCTGGAAATGTCGAGAGAGTTGGACATAGTTGTTTCGAAGGCTTTGATGCAGCGATTGTTACAGGAGAGGTCTTGACAAAAGGTGAAGAATGCCAGCCGATTCTATTTCGTAGTGAATAAACCATTTAGAAGCCCTCAATTCTGACTCGGCTGATTCGTCGGTGATTTCAATTTCGGCGTCGGGAATTGTTGCGTGAAAGGCTGCATAGTGGCCATTGCACCCGAAGTCTGAACTTTGAAATGTGTCCGGCGCTTGCAGAGACGCCCCGCCTCCAAAGGTCCGGATACACAGCCGGCCATTCTAAATTTCGCATTCTCGACGGTTTGCGTCCCACGCTCGGGCCTCGGCACATAGTTGGCAAGTGAACACGAAGCCTGCGATAGTTGGAGAGTCTCTCAATGTGGCCGGCCGTTGAATGAAGCTGTACTTCTTCGAGTGTTCTAGATGGCATTTTCAAAGTATAAAAGCTGGCCTTCTCGTCGAGTATTTGGCTTGAATCTCATCTACCAACAAGTCAACAACCACAACAATACCACAATTACTACCTTACTCAATACCTATCTCCAAATCATTCAAAATGGTCTGCATCACTCGCACTGCCACCATCGCCGCCTTCGTCCTCGGCGCTTCTGCTGGTAAGCACTCCCATCTACAACGACATTGGCCGCTAACAGCGGCTCACGGGCTTTCTAAAGTATCCTGACTAACAAAAGTCTTTTGTGATAGCTGCTGTCACTGTGGAGGAGGCCAACCGAGTTCTCCAGGACCCCGTCGGCAACGTCGACCTCCAGCTGCAGGTGACCCGAGATGCCATCCTGGCTGCGATGGCCAGGGGCGAGCCCTTGATCGGGACCGTTAGCATGAAGGGCGATGCGGTCGATACCTACCAGAAGGCTGCTGTCGAAGACAAGCTTCTGCTTTCGCTCAACGTCAAGGACGCCAAGGTCACCAAGGCCAACCAGATCAAGACTCGCGGCCAGATCGAGTCCCGCGAGCCTGTCGAGTGGTTCCTCTTCTAGGTGTAGACGTCGTCCCGGATTGGATGAGGGCTTCGGTACCTCAGATAGCAAGGTGGAAGTGAAGAGTGAGGGCTTAGAGGTTCTGAAGCTTGCCAGGATGTACGGCATTCAAGGAAACATTCAGTCAGACCCGAAAAGAGACGGGGAAACCCCTGGGCGGGTTGGTTAACGCTCAGGGCTGGCTTTGAGCACACACACGCAGAGGCTCCAATCTCCTTCCAAGATATAACATCTGCTGGCAAATAGACCAACTTTCCTAGCTATCCGGTGCCCGTTCCATCCAGGCGTGACTTTTTGATGTCTCATGTGGTCAAATGGCCTCTGGTCTCGCGGAAAATGACGATGGAGAGGGAATCATGAATTGCCAATTTGTCAGATAAAGGACTCTCAAAGCAGCTGTTGAAGCTATTTATTCTTAAGTGGCCAGGTTAATGGTGTGTCTTGATTCTCCTCAACTAAAGTTGTATGACTTTAACACTCTTCTCGGAGTGATCGTGGCTTTCTCTCGCTCAAGTCTGGCTGTTTATCTCAAAGAAAGAAAGCACGCTCAATCACTTCGACCATCCCTCCCGCCGATTGCGACCGGTGGCCTCTTTCCGTCCTCGACCGTGTGGCCATCGTCGCTTTCGGCGAAACCAGAAGAGTTCTCAACTTGGGTACTGGTCGAACGAGTCAGCATGTAAGTCAGGAGATTGTGTGATCTAGCACAAACTTACTCTTTTCTTCTCACGTAAAGCCGCAGTAGATGGGTTGCGACAATGAGAAGCACGGAAGAGCCGAGCGTGAACGCAAAACCCTTCGCATACCGGGGCGCTTCCACCGTAGGAAATACCAAGAGCGGGGTCCACGCTGTAGAGGACTGTGAAATGGCGTTGATGAGCACCAGCGTGAAGGATCTCTCCGCCGGCGACGACCTCAACTGCGTATTCACCCAGCCGTGGAAGACGCTCGACATGGAGGCCGCGGAGTACATCGTCGAGAATGCGAACCATTTGGCCGGCTCGGGGACGTTCCACACGGTCAGGATGATCAGGCCCGTGATATTCCACGTGATGGACATGGTGATGGCCCAGGCCGGCCCCATGACGAGGTCGGAAGCGAAGCAGACAAAGAGGGTGTAAAAGATACCCAGCGCGGGGGCTATCGTACCCAGCTCGTTGATCCTGGCCTGCGAATACCGGCCCAGACTCTTGATCCACAGAAGAAAACTTCCTGAAGATGCGTGAATGCCAGCGTTCCAGAAGAGGACATCGACAATAACAATACCCCAGAACTGAGGCGACAGGACGACCTTCTTCAAACCACCAATCTTGAACTTGCCGTGGGAGCTGTGGCCGGCGCGCTTCAGCCTCTCAACGCTCAGTTCAATGTTCTCACGCTTCAGGACCAGCTTGTTCGGCTGCTCGGGCGTCCCCGGGATGACAAAGTAGCCCAGCACGCCCACGGGAACGGTGGTGAGCGCGCAGATGATGTACATCCACCGCCACCCGGCGAGACCGTTCACGCCGTGGAGACGAGCCGACGCGCCTGCTTGGATAAGGCCGGCGGTGAGGGTGCCTAGGGACAGGCCGACGTAAAAGATACCTCCACGACGAGCGATTTCGTCGCCGCGGTACCATGATCCGAACAGGTAATGCATGGCGGGGAAGAATGCAGCCTGGTGAGGTGGGTGTGTACGTTAGTCCTCGTCCGCTGCGCTCATCTGTCGCATTACCAGATATCTCGGGCGACTTACCTCGAACCAACCGACCAGAAAGCGGTACGCCGCGAGCTCGGCGAATCCCGTAACGCGGAACTGGAGAAGGGTGAAGATGCCCCATGCGATATCGAGGAACGGGATGAGCCAATGCATCGGGATGTAGGTCAGCAGGAACATGATGGGAATCTGCCCCGTCACGGCACCGATGATGTAGAAGGTCTGCAGTTGGACCAGTTCATTGCCCTGGAACCCGAGGTCTTCCTTGAGGCCTGCGACGTATGCATTGTCTATGAATGTTAAAAGGAGAACGGCATAGCTTGAAGATGCTGATGCTCACTGAGATTAGACTGGTCAATGTATCTGTTTGAATGTTAGCGTCGTAACTCACATCGTGAGAAGCTATTGTCGCATACTTGACCCAGTAGGAAAGAACCGCGTATGGCACGATCAAAAGATCCAGCTTTCTGATGAGCTTACGCTCCTCTGGCGTGTCGGTATCTGCATACCACTGGATGTGCCACCATTTCCTGCGAGCTTGGGTAACCATGACGGCAGCAATGGATAGGACAATCTCACTCGACGCAGTAGAAGCAGAATTGCGACGTGCTGTCTCTCGTTTTGAGAAAGGTTCGAACACAGGCATGCAGACTTTCAGTTGCAGGAGCTCACTGGTCTTTTAGTAGCATTCCACTATCCTAGTTCCTCTGCGAAAACAAAAGCTCTCTCTATCCCTTGCCATATGGAGCCTGCGGCCACGCGGGAACACCGCACTAGGCGTCCCATTTGAAGTCGACAGCAGGTAATAGCCCAGGCTTCAATCGCCAATTCAGGAGAGACGAAACTTGGCGTGGGATCGAACCGCGAACCAGACTCGGAAATCGGGGGGACGCCGGGCGGTAGACGTCAAAGAGCGAGATAGCGCCGCGGTTAACACCAGCTTGGGAGCTTGGGAGATAGGCGAGAAGTCCGATAAAAGGACGCGTCTTCGCCGTGGCAATTGCACCATCCCAGGGCTCATTGATGTGACAGACGGACTAATTGTGACGGGCTTCGTGTGAGTGAACTGTGAGGCATCCCGTCGTATAGGTTTCGATAAACCCACAAGACCCTGGTCGACGCCAGCCGTCCACATGCCGGACAGCTGCTCACCCCCCACGCCATGCGTTTCAATCAAATCCATCACCTTGCAGAATTGGAGACCCTTATTTCAGGCAATTGCCTCCAAGAGAGGAGCAAGGCCGTTTGGAGCTCCGATCTGAGGAAGACAAGGGGGGGTGGCCATTCCCCAAGAAAGTGGGGAGATGGCGTGCTCCCCATATTCCGCGCACCTCATCCCCGTCACGGCAACCGGACAGCGATGTCACCGGCAGCGGGGACTGAGATCCATTGGGGGGGGGGGGAGCTTCTTGGTGGGGTGGGTAGCTAGCATGTGTCGTTTTGAATGAGCTGCTTGACGAGATAGCAATGTCCTTGCTGTGATAGGTTGACGTGGCCGAGGGAATGAGGTTGCTGGGATTGACGGTCTTCGAGGAGCACTGAGTGTCTCCTCAATGTCCGTGTAACGCGTTCGAGCTCGCGTCTGACGTGATTCCGATGTCCGGGCCGGCGAGGGGTAGAGGTTGTCGTGGAACAAAACACCAAGGGCACCTGGCCAGTCAGTCCCTTTCTCCCCGCGATTGAAGCTATCCCAGTTCCAAAGAGATTCAGCTGAGCTAATTCTGAAAGCAACATTTTAGACTCTGTCATCATGGGCGACTATCACATTGAGACAACGACGACACCGTCATCAACGGCGAGTGGCTTGAACAAATCAACAGGCCAAAATGGCGCCGACAAGCAGACTCTCATCGACCGGGCGGTCGACTCACTCCTCACACCGCCAAAGTCGGTATACTCAGATATCACAACGCCTCTGGTGGACAGATACATAGACGAGCCCAGGTCACTTCGTGTGGCCGTCATTGGCGCGGGTCTCTCTGGTGTTCTGGCGGGCATCCTTCTCCCCGCCAAGGTGCCGGGTATCAGGCTCACCATCTTTGACAAGAACGCCGATGTGGTATGTCCAACGAGAACAAGGTCAGCTCGACCTTACCACCATAAACATCATCACTTACACGATAATTAGGGAGGCACGTGGTTCGAGAACATCTACCCAGGCGTCCGCTGCGACGTGCCCGCCCACGTCTACCAGTCGACCTTCGATCCCAACACCCAGTGGTCGGAGCGGTTCGCCCAGGGCGCCGAGATCCGCGACTACTGGCAGGGCCTCGCCCGCAAGTATGAGGTCTACAAGCACCTGCAGCTCTCGCACCGCGTCGAGGGCCTCGACTGGGACGAGGCGCAAGCCGTCTGGCGAGTCACCGTCCGCGACCTGAAGACCGACGCGGTCCGCGTCGAAGAGGCCGAATTCGTGATCACCGCCATCGGCCGCTTCAACGCCTGGAAGCTGCCGGACTACCCGGGCATCGCGGACTTCAAGGGCGTCCTCCGACACGCGTCCAACTGGGACCCCAGCTTCGACCCGAACGGCAAGAGGGTCGCCGTCATCGGCAACGGCGCCAGCGGGATCCAGCTGACCTCGAACCTGCACAAGGTCGTCGCCCGGCTGGACCACTACGCGCGCAACAAGACGTGGGTGACGGCGTCCTTCGCCGGCGACGAGACGTCCATCGAGCCGATCCCCGTGCCGGAGGAGCTGCGCGCGCGGTTCCGCCAGGACCCGGAGGCGTACCTGGCGTACCGCAAGGAGATGGAGGGCAAGTACTTCCGGCACTTCCCCGGGTGGCTCAAGGGGTCCGCGGAGAACGAGGAGGCGCGCGAGCACTTCCGCAAGTTCATGAACGACCGCCTCGCCAAGAAGCCCGAGCTCGTCGACGCGCTGATCCCGGACTTCTCGCCGCACTGCCGCCGGCTGACGCCCGGGCCGGGCTACTTCGAGGCCGTCACGTCGGAGAAGACGGAGTACATCCAGACGAGGATCCGGAGAATCACGGAGACGGGCGTCGAGACGGAGGACGGGCGGCACCGCGAGGTGGACGCCATTTTCTGCGCGACGGGCGCCAACGTCGACATGGTCCCGCCCTTCCCCATCCGCGCGCGCGGCGAGGACCTGACGGAGCAGTGGCGCGAGGGCGGCCGGTACGGATACCCGTACACGTACCTCGGGTCCGCGACGCCCGGGTTTCCCAACCTGTTCTTCCTGCACGGGCCGAACGGGTCGGGGAGGTCCGGGACCGTGCCGCACAACGTGGAGAACCAGGTGACGTACTTTGCGCGGATCCTGCGCAAGGCGTCGCGCGAGGGCATCAAGACGCTTCAGCCGAAGAAGAGGGCGGCGGACTGGTTCACCGAGTACTCGGACGCCTTCTTCAAGACGACGGTGCTGTCGGAGGAGTGCAGCTCGTGGTACAACAGCGGGAAGCCCGGGTCGAGGGTCCACGGCCTGTGGCCCGGGTCGGCGAGCCTCGTGACCATCGTCCAGCGCGAGCCGCGGTGGGAGGACTTTGAGTACGAGCACGTCGGCGACGCGGAGAACCCGTTCCTGTGGTACTGGGGCAAGGGGTGCACGGAGAAGGAGCTGGACCCGGAGGCCGACGTGACGCCGTACCTACAGCCGCACGTCATCGACCCCAAGGATGTGCACGAGAGCTGGCATACTGTTCCATAGATGTAGATGTTCAGAGAGGTTACGATGAATGCAATGAGTTTATGTCAGTCTGCCATTATCTCCGAGGAGCCCATAGTGATTCCAACGACCGGATATGACTTGTGATTACTTGAGCTCCAGCTGTCTCCTCAATCTCACGACGCTAGACATCCTGAACCGCGACTCTTCGGCTGAACATGAACTGAAGCAAAAGTCTCAACATAACCATCTCATCGGTACCAGGTCTAGACCCTTTGATCCGAGCTCGCCAAGCCGTTGCCAGACCAGAGTAAGATGCCGAGCACGCAATGACATCAAAAACACTGATAGCAAATACAACGGTCCTCTTCACCACGCGTGCGATGAGGCGAAACCGGCATCCCACGTGCGGAAGAGACAATCGACACGGGAAAGAAACGCCGACCCCGTCCCACAGCTCTGGGTCATTCACACCCTCGAGGAAGAACAACAAGAGGGTGGGTGGGTGGTACTCCGGCATCCGTGCGCCGCCGGCGGGGATGACGTGCTGTCCCCGGCTGATTTCGCAACATCTAAACGGCCGAATGAACGGCCCCCCGTTACCCCCCGTCACCGGAGATTTCCACAGCCAAACCTGGCCAGATTGTTAGCTTCGAACGAGATGCGGCAATTGGAGAGATTTGGGGTAGGTTGCTGGCAGAGCGAGGCAAGGTATGAGTTTCTTGCTGGGATTTAGGTGAAAGGGGAAGAAAAGTTTGTCTGGACCCCTGACTGTTCGGCATGTGTCGATGCCATCGAAAACACCCCCGGTCTACCGTGAATCGGGCAGCACAGCATCTCGCTCATGGCATTCATCCCTGCTTGTCGACCTGATCCATAAGACGAAGGAGTCCCGTTCCCGAGGGTCCATGCATGCCTTCTGAGATCAAACGAACCGGCAGTCCGAGTCTTGGCCATCGCGGAGCACCACCGAGTCACTCTCGCAGTTCATCATCACGAACTCTAGCCTCCCGCAAGCCATGTCAGACTACGCAGACGCCCAGAAGGGCGACGTCGCCCCTCCCAAGGAGGAGAGACACCCAGGTAAGAGCCGCAACGCCCGCCCGCCGCTCTCGATCCAACGGCTGACGCGACGACAACGACGCAGTCAGATGGAACCGCTCGACGTTCTATAACATGACCATCCTCGGCCTCTGCAACCTCGCGGCGCCGGGCATCTGGGGCGCCATGAACTCGCTCGGCGCGGGCGGCGCCGCCTCGCCCAAGGTCGTCAACGCCGCCAACGCCCTGACGTTCTGCCTGATGGTCGTCTCGTGCTACTTCTCCTCCGCCATCGTGCACTACATCGGCGTCAAGGGGGCTCTCATCTTCGGAACGTGAGTTCATTCCTTTTTCCCCCAAAGCCATCTTCCTCCAGAACACGGGCTGACATGGCAGAACGAAACAGCATCGGATACGCCCCCTTCGCCGCGGGCCTCTACACCAACAACCGCTACGGCGTCGAGTGGCTCATGCTCCTCGGCGCCGCGCTGTGCGGCATCTCGGCCGGCGTCTTCTGGATGGCCGAGGCCGCCATCGCCATCGCCTACCCGGAGCCGTGGAACCGCGGCAAGGCGCTGGGGTACTGGCTGACGTACCGGCTGTGCGGGCAGATCCTCGGCGGCGCCATCAACCTCGGGCTCAACGCGTCCAACGACCAGGCCGGAAAGGTATCGTACACGGTGTTCATCATCTTCATCGCTATCCAGGCCGCGGGACCCTTTGTGGGCCTGTTCCTGAACAAGCCCGAGCAGGTCGAGCGGCAGGACGGGAGGAAGGTCAGCCTGTCGATCGTGGAGAACCCGTGGTTCGAGATCAGGGCTATGACGAGGAACCTGCTGAACCCCAAGTTTCTCCTCATTGTGCTCTGGATCGGACAGGCTGTCTTCTCCGAGGCCGTATTCTTCACCTACCTTGCCAGTAAGTAGCCCCTTTTCAATGGGCAAAAGGCAAAGACTGACATTCTCCTTCACAGCGTGGTTCTCCGTCCGCTCGAGAGCCCTGGGCTCGTTCCTCTCCGGCATCGTCGCTGTGATTTCCGGAAACATCCTCGGTGTAAGTTACATCCTTTCCTTGAACGCCGTGATAAAGCTGACATGACGCGCCTGCAGCACTGGCTCGACCGCGCCAAGGTCTCCCTCAAGACGCGCACCCGCTCGACCTTCTGGGTCCTCGTCGTCACGCAGGGCGCCTGGTGGACCTGGGCCACGATCCTCGCGACGCGGTTCCGCCACACGCGCCCGACGCACGACTGGGCCGGCTCCGAGTTTGGCGCCGCCTTTGCGGTCTACATCTTTCTCACTATCGGATTCCAGCTGAACTACCTCTTCCTGTGCGTCCCTCCCCCCTTCATCCAGATTCCAACTTGTTTGCTGACCATGACCGCGCAGGTACTTCATCGTCACGAACCTCGCCCAGGGCGAGGAGGAGGTCATCCGCTACGCCGCGCTCCTCCGCGGCACCGAGTCCGCCTGGCAGGCCGTCAGCTACGGGCTCACCTCGCTCACGCTCTTCGGCGAGGTCGGCGCCATCTACTTCAACTTTGCTCTGTGGGCCGTCGCCATCGCGCCCGCGTGGCTGGTGCTCCGGCACTTCGGCTCCGGGGAGCAGCGCGTGGAGGAGGCCAGTGGGGTTGTGTCCAGCGAGGACGGGGACTCGACGACGAAGCACTAGAGCTGGGGGGGTGTTGAAGTTGGAGTCGATAGAATTAGCCGCGCGACTGGGCCGAGTCAGACGGTTGCGCCGACCGAGGGTTTGGGATTCTGCGTTGCATTTTGGACACTTCTGCCGATCGCCGCGGTGTTGGGATTGTGTCATATTCATGATTGGGGATAGATAATTGCCTATTGGCGCGATTAATTGCAAGTATTAAACTTTGCTCAAAGCAAATTGGAGACCCCTCCATATCCACAAGCATGGTAAAACCCGCCGGGCTAGATTGGCGACCCCCGACCAAACGGTCATGATGATCTGTATCCTAGGTGATTGATTGACCTACCGAGGATCTGCATAGATGGACTCGCGAAATCTTCACCACCGCAACGGTCGAGCGCTTCCACTTACCCGCACCGTCCGGCAACAACTCCACAGCAGATACAGCGTTCCGCGGCAGGTGGTTGTTAAATCTTCTCAAATCTCTGGTCCGTTTTGGGGCGGGGGGTATCTCGCCTTCGGGGCTAACATGACGTGATGCCCTCATGCTGAAACCTTCAGGAAAGCTGCATGACACGCGGCTCGGCGGGTCGAGCTACACGCTGCTAGTAATACCACTCTGACACTTCAGCGCTGACTCCGTCGAGATAAGACTAACGTCAGTAACTATTTCTCTTTTCCACTCAACGCGGGAGAATTTTCCGTGCAGGACCTTCCCTGGAGTAAGCGGACTGCAGACTCGCGCGTGGGGTCCGCCGCTAGCAGCTCGGCAGGGCGGTCGTCGTGCGTCTTGCGCCACCCCGCCCTCCGGTGGCATCATCGCCCCGGCTCCACCGTGCGGCCGGACCCACGCCGAGCATCGGGAGGGGCAACGACGTTGGAGTTGGAGCAACGCGACCCCGAATGGACGTCACTGGCAGCGTGTGGTCGACGATCGAGGGGGGAGGGGGGCTACGTTACCCCGCGTCGTCGCGTGTCGAGATTGCCCGGTCAAATAGCTCTTTTTTCTGACCCGAGAAAACATTTCCTATCCCATCCTCGGAACCACTTTGTCCTCTGCATTGTCCTTCTTCTGGGAGTGATACCGAGCACGCAAAGACGCGATCAAATTTGCAAGCGAGCGAGCAACAATGGCGGACGCAAACGGAACCACAAAGCCCAAGAAGAGCCTCGTGCTCAACGCCTTCGTCGAGATGTGTACGTTCAACTCCTTGATCTCGCGTGGTGAACACCCTCGGAAAGATTTTGAGGACTTGCTGACGCTCTCGTGATGCAGGCAGCGGGCACCAGTCCCCCGGCCTCTGGAGGCATCCCGACGACCAGTCGTGGCGATTCAACGAGATCAGCCACTGGGTCGAGCTCGCGAAGCTGCTCGAGGAGGCCAAATTTCACGGCATCTTCGTCGCCGACGTTCTCGGTAATACCCCCCTCCGTAGTATCGGTCGGTATGAAAGGAGGGCATGCTGACTTTCAAAAGGCGGCTACGACGTGTACTCGCAGTCGCTGGACCCCGCAAAGATCTCAGGTGCACAATGGCCGGTGAACGAGCCGCTGGCGCCGATCGCCGCCATGGCTGCCGTGACGAAGAGCATTGGCTTCGGCGTGACCGTATCGACGACGTACGAGCAGCCGTACCACTTGGCGAGGCGTCTGTCGACGGTTGACCACCTCAGTGGTGGCCGGTAGGGGCCCATGCCCTCAGTGTTTGTGTCAATCTAGCTAACGTGTTGTCAGTCTCGGATGGAACGTGAGTGGCAGTGATGGGGCGTGGAGGTGGTCCAGAGGCTGACGAAGAGCAGATCGTGACGAGCTACCTCGACTCGGCAGCCAAGAACATGGGACTCGCCCAGCAGCCCCAGGTACGCCCGTCAGAATGGCCTTTCCCATCGATTCAATGCTAACGGCAGCCTCAAATAGCACGACGATAGATACGCCCAGGCCGAGGAGTACATCAAAGTCATGTACAAGCTCTTCGAGTCGTCGTGGCGCGACGACGCCGTCAAGCTCGACCGCAAGTCGGGCGTCTACACCCAGCCGGACCTTGTGCGCAAGATCAACCACGAGGGCCGCTTCTTCACGGTCCCCGGCCCACACATCGTCCAGCCGTCGCCGCAGCGCACACCGTTGCTTCTGCAGGCGGGAACCTCCAAGGCCGGCAAGCAGTTCGCGGCGCAGCACGCCGAGGCCATCTTCGTGTCGGCGCACGCGCCGGCGGTGTGCGCCAAGAGCATCGCCGAGATCCGCCAGATCGCACGGACCGAGTACGGGCGCGACGGGAACGACATCAAGGTGCTCGCGCTGGTGACGCCGATCCTGGGTCGCACCGAGGAGGAGGCGCAGGCGAAGCTGGCCGAGTACCGCAAGTACGCTTCGCACAAGGGCGCGCTCGCGCTGTTCGGCGGGTGGACGGGCATCGACCTCGATAAGTACGGCGACGACGAGGAGCTGCGGCAGGTGGAGAGCAACGCGGTGCGGTCGACGGTCGAGGGGTACGCCAAGTTCGCGCCGGGGACGGCCAAGTGGACGAAGTACACTATCGCAGAGCACGTCAGCATCGGCGGCAACGGGCCCATCTTCGTGGGCACGGCGGCGCAGGTGGCGGACGGGCTGGAGACGTGGATCGAGGAGGCGGACGTGGACGGCTTCAACTTCGTGAGTGGACACTCGTCTCTGGAATGGTTTGGAGTGAATAAAAAGCTGACCTTTGATCTTGCAGGCCTACGCCCTCTTCCCGCAGTCCTTCAAGGAGATCATCGAGCTACTCATCCCCGAGCTCCGTCGTCGCGGCCTGTTCTGGAACGACTACGCCGTTCCGGGCGGCACATACAGAGAGAACTTCTACCGCAAGAAGGGGCAGACGGGGCCGTTGGACGAGCACGTGGCGGCGTCGTACCGGTGGAAGGCGGGCGTACCGGCGGATGAGGCCAAGATTCCGGAATGATGGAGCTGATTGCTGGGACGTCAATCGAAAGATATAAAAAAGAGGTTGAAGTTATTTCCGAAGTCATTTTGATGAAAAATGTTCCGTGTGAAGTTCTTTGGTTCACTCAGGGCAGGCAGGTGCTCGTGGGGGCATGGGGGTTCCTTCCCTGTTCGATGCCAACGATTCGGCGTCACGGACTGGCGCCCGGGCCAGATCGACCGGGAAGGAGTGGGTCCCGGTACCTGGACGAGACGCGCAAGGAGAGGACGAGGACACTGCAAGCACTGAGCAGTGGATGTGAGGCCGAGATTCGTCCGACCGAGCTGAGCCGAAAGATTCGCTCGCATCTACGGAAGTTTCGAAGCAGCTCCAATTATTTTTGCTTTTCTGGAATCTGGATCTCGGCTATGTCAATGCTCGGTGGGGTTTGCGACAGACCCCAGGGGACGTTGATGTCCGTAGGATGGTTTGTTTTTCCTTCAGTCAGTAAATGCAAAAATGGACAGACTTTTGACATTGAGAAATGAGAGAAAACGCCAGTAGATAGGTACGACAGACAGAGCAGTGGAAAATCTCCTGACTGACCTCAGCCCAGAATTGCTTGGAATTAAGCGGGATTCCACGTCTACCATTGGCCAATGGCCCTCAGTTGCAAACAGCGTCGGCTCACACCGAGCGACTGCCAGTTTCTAGTGGTGCGGTGCCTGGTCCGGTGCGCTACCAAGCCCTACCAAGAGCCGGCAGCCAGGGACAGTGGCGTTGTTCCCGCTGTAAGCTCAAGAATAGCGTCTACTATGTAGATGGGTACGAAGGTACCTTGGGTACCTACCAACCTTACCCAGCCGGCCATGCGGCTGTTTCCCAGGGGGCGTTGCCGACCGTTACCGAACCGCCTGGCCAGTAAGCGTGGGCCCACATCATGCTGGATGCATTATGTCAGCCAGCCTATAGCCAATCAGAAGCTCTACCTTGGGGGAAAACGATAAAAAACGACAAAAGGCCATAGCTTCTTCTCTCTGTGACCCTGGTCGGTTGTCGACACACTGCGTCATTCCCCACCGAGGGGCTCGTTGAGTGACCTGATCTGATCTTGCACCTCCTGAACTGATCTCTCCCAGCTGAGCCAATTTTTTGGCTGGGACAAGAGATGAGAAGGCTAGGAAGGTACCAAGGTGGCTCGGACTTCCTCCGGTACCTAGCTATAAAGGCTCACTGGCGCCCACTTTCCTCCTTTCAAGTCACCCCATTCCATTGTTCACGTCCCTTCCCTTTCTCTGGCTGTACTGGTGCCGTATTCCTGGGCCATCTGTTGCCTCAACTCTCCTCTCTTCCTCTCCACTCCTCCTTTCCAGACTCACCGTGAACATCGACGCGAAGTGACCCAGACGCAATGGCTTCTCCCATCGCCTCGGCCGCCCTCAAGGCCCGCGTGCGCCGCCCGAGCATGCTCAACAAGCTCACCCGCCCGCAGGACCTCCTCCAGCACTTCCCCAACGGTGCCTACATTGGCTGGTCCGGCTTCACCGGTGTCGGCTACCCCAAGAAGATGCCCACATTCCTCGCCGACCATGTCGAAGAGAACAACCTTCAGGGCAAGCTCAAGTACAGCCTCTTCGTCGGCGCCTCCTCGGGAGCCGAGACGGAGAACCGCTGGGCCGGCCTCGACATGATCGACCGCCGCAGCCCTCACCAGGTCGGCAAGGCCATCTCCAAGGGCATCAACGAGGGCCGCATCCACTTCTTCGACAAGCACCTGTCCCAGTTCCCCGTCGATCTCGTCTACGGCTTCTACACCAAGGACCGTCCCAACAAGGGCATTGACGTCGCCATTGTCGAGGCCACCGACATTAAGGAGGATGGTAGCATCGTCCCCGGTGCCTCCGTCGGTGCGACCCCCGAGCTCGTCCAGCTCGCAGACAAGATCATCATCGAGGTCAACACCTCGCTGCCCAGCTTCGAGGGCCTCCACGACATCACCATGACCGACCTGCCCCCGCGTCGCAAGCCCTACCTCATCATGGGCGTCGAGGACCGCATCGGAACCACCAGCATCCCCATTGACCCCGAGAAGGTTGTCGGCATCATTGAGTCGGACTACCAGGACCAGACCGCCCCCAACTCCCCCGAGGACGCCAACTCCCAGGCCATCGCCCGCCACCTCATCGAGTTCTTCGAGCACGAGGTCAAGCACGGCCGCCTGCCTAAGAACCTGCTGCCCCTTCAGTCCGGCATCGGCAACATTGCCAACGCCGTCATCGGTGGCCTCAAGGACAGCAACTTCTGGAACCTCAAGGTCTGGACCGAGGTCATCCAGGACACCTTCCTCGACCTCTTCGACTCGGGCCACCTCGACTTCGCGACCGCCACCTCGGTCCGCTTCTCCCCCGACGGCTTCAAGCGCTTCTACGACAACTGGGAGTCGTACCACGACAAGCTCCTCCTCCGCAGCCAGCAGGTCTCCAACTCCCCCGAGATCATCCGCCGCCTGGGTGTCATCGGCATGAACACCCCCGTCGAGGTCGACATCTACGCCCACGCCAACAGCACCTGCGTCATGGGCTCCCGCATGCTCAACGGTCTCGGCGGCAGTGCCGACTTCCTCCGCAACGCAAAGTATAGCATCATGCACACCCCCTCCACCCGCCCCTCCAAGACCGACCCCCACGGCGTCTCCTGCATCGTGCCCATGTGCACCCACATCGACCAGACCGAGCACGACCTCGACGTCATCGTCACCGAGAACGGCCTCGCCGACGTCCGCGGCCTCAGCCCCCGCGAGCGCGCTCGCCTCATCATCAAGAAGTGCGCCCACCCCGTCTACCAGCCCATCCTTCAGAGCTACTTCGACAAGGCTGAGTTCGAGTGCCTGCGCAAGGGCATGGGTCACGAGCCCCACCTCCTCTTCAACTCGTTCGACATGCACCGCGCCCTCGTCGAGGAGGGAAGCATGCAGAAGGTCAAGAGCTTCTAACCGATGCCATCGTAGCACGATGGTTCAGGAGAAAAAGAGTAGACAACTACTAGATACTGCATTGGGCTTGTTTGGGCATTGGCGTAGTCACGGCGGGAGCCTGATGGTTTTTCACTAGGAGCATTAGAGCATTGTGTTTTTGGTTTTCGACTGTTGAATATTTAGAGAAATGATACCTCACTGGAGATAATGTCACTCACCAATTTCCAAAACGTGTTATTCCCGAAATCGCCGAACCCCTGGTCCACGCAGTCCCACGATGCCGGGATGACGTGCCCACTCTCATATGGCACCCTGAAGAACGCCAAGACGTTCGGCCTCGAGACGAGCACTATTCTCATCACCGACGCCCGAGACGAGATACGATGCGAGGCGAGGCGAGGCGAGCCGCTCGCGAATCCGGCCGTGATTCTGTTGACTTTCGGCCGGCCGAAAAGCGGCTCGCCGAGAATCATTGAGATGTTTGTTCCTTTTGTTGAATACCTCGCTGCAATAGTGTGGGTTTTGCTTCACCGAACCCATCTTTTTTGGCCCGCCGAGTATCACTCGGCGAGCTTGCAAGAGCCATTCTCAGCCACAACCTAGGTATTACGACCACCCGCCAAAGGCCAACGGTGATTTTAATTCATGGGATGGACAAGAAACTGGACGCTTTCGGCCTCCTCTTCTGTGAATCTTATAAGAGTCGAATGCCAGTCTGAGCCACCAGTTGGATTGCTTGACCTACTTCGCGAGGCCGTCGGTCACTGCGATTCGAGCGTATCGTCCTCGGATTGCGGGATCAAAGCAGCTCAAACCAGATATCCTTCTCCCGCAAAGCCGACACAATAAAGTCACTTTCGCAGATAAAACAGTCGTAGCAGGCCCTTATCTCCGATCCCGGGCACTAGGTAGGTACTCGCCGAAGCTCCATCCTTAATCGCGGAGTCTGGCTCCGAAGCACCCCCCGGCCTTGAGCCGCAAAGCCCGACCGCATCCTCTCCGCCGGGTGCCCAGGACCTCTCTCAACGGAACCGACGAGAGTTCGCGTAAACAGCCAGCTTGACCTGGACAAAAGCTTCGAGTGGACGGGTTGCCAATGTCGATCGAAGACAACCCGAGGCGTGTCTCTCTTTGGTGAGGTGGAGCGGTAGTGATAGTCAAGGTCGCACGCCAGGTAGGCTTCCCGTGATGAAAGCGCAGCAATGCAGAGGGGCCCAGGAAACGAAATGTGGCCGCGCGTCGATGAGCGGGCAAAGAGTAGGTTGCATGGAATGATTGGTGTCGCCCGAAGCAGGTGTCTTCGCGGTTGAGTGCTTCTGGGACGTACGCTTAGATCGGCAAAGTGAAGCCATTCCGACATGCGTGTGCACGAAGATCCTACGCTCATCGCATCGACAGAACAGTCTCGCCGCTGCCTCGGTGGGCCTGACGGTAGGGGCAGAAAAGAACATTGGGAAAAAGGAGGGAACATCAGAACGGAGGGAACAGCAAAGGCAAAAGGCGCGAGGTGCAAAAGCTCAGCTTCGAGCTTGCGAGGTTCGAATCCTACGGAATGGGCCAACCCACTTCACCCAATGCATCCAGCAGAACCCGCTCGGCCGGAGGAAGCCAGGTTTCTTTTTAACACACCCAGGTCCCAGTGTCCACCCGGGCACAAACACTGGGCCTGAGGGCGGAAGGGCTCGGTGAGGGTTATACACCCATAAGCGGGACTTTGGCAGGTGCCCTAAGGGGCAGGAGTTGGTATGGAGGCAAGAGCCCGGCGACCGTACCTGCCTGTCTCATCTGCCCGCGTTGCAGACTAGAATCTAGATGACATGTACCTAGGTACAGAAGGAAAGAAAAAGAAAAAGGAAACAGGCAAAGGAGAAAAAGGACGTGAGGAGATAATGGCAAAAGCTCAGATTCGAGCTTGCGAGGTCCGAATCCTACGAAACCCGCCTGCCGAAGCGCAGATTTCACCCATTATATTCATCATCACCGCTAGGCCATGGAGACCGGTAGTAGGCCTTTTCCCGGGGAGGGAGAGGCCCAGTTGACATTTCCCACAGTTTTCGTCCTCACATAGGTAGGTGCCTGCGTGAGGTAGGTACGTACCTAGGTGGTCAGGTCTCCTTGCCACCTTTCTACCTACGGCAGCGTCTCATTCCCCAGGACAAATCTGTGAATCAACTGTGTGAAGCAGTCAAGAAGATATTAGCGTCTACTGCTTTTCGTTTTCATAAAAGAAAAACAGAACAGAGGGACTGTATATCTATGGCGTTACCGAAGTTGACAGCTTGAGATGCTGTCAAAGGCATGACCCCTCACCTTGGCTGACCGGCATCCTCGGTGAAGCTTATCTACACCGAGAAGGTCTGCCCGGTAATTGGCGGTTGCCTAGTTGTTGGAGCAAGGGTCCAACTGAAGACACGGTTTATCAACGGCTTCAGGAAATGGTGGCATCTTCGAAACGGGATTATATATACGTGTTGAGAAATGAGGAATGTCGCCGGCCAACTGACAAAATACCATCAACGCAAACGCTGAAAATCCGCCATGTATCCAGCCCTTCGCCGCGTTCTGGTCGTCTGCTTCCTCCTCTTGGCGGTGGCCGCCGCCTCCCCCGCTTCACCACCGGAGCCCACGCCGTCACCTTTCAGATGCCCCACCTACATTGACACCGTCGTGCCGGCAGGCCAGGGCCGGTTCTACGGAAGACGCGAGGCCGGCGACCCCTTCCTCCCGAGCATGCAAGAAGTCCACAACACGCTGTCCAACTGCTCCACCATCAGGAGCCTCAAGCTGCGCCTGGCCGATCTGGGCTGCTCCGACTCGCCTGACCGGTACTCGTTCCCGTTCAAATTACCCCGCGGATCGCACTACCCTTCGCGGCTCGAGAGGCTCGATCTGGAAGGGTACGATTTCAACGACAAGCCGTGGTACGAGCGCGCCATGCCATGGCCATCGAGATGGTTCCGGAGCGAGTTCGAACGTTACTCGCATTGGGTCGGGTCGGGGAAGGCACTGAACTGGCTCAAGTGGTTGCCGCTGTCCAAGGCGCAGAAGAACATGACGAGCCTGGAGCTGTGGCTCGAGGCGATGGACTTCTCCGGCATCAAGACCCTCTCGCTGAGGGACGCGCACGACGAAGGCTCCGATCCCAATCTCGCGCGTCTCCTCCCGCATCTCAAGTCTCTCGAGTCGTTGACGGTCAGCGGGGCGTGGGCCAAAGACTTCATCCTCGCGCTTCCGGAGAACTCTCTCAAGCACCTGTCGTGGGTGAGCAGTGGCCAGACGGGTGCGTCGGTCGAACCGATCCTCCGAAGGCACGCGGCATCACTCAGGAGCCTCGAATGGCGCGAGCCCGAAAGGATGTCCCGGCAGCGGAGGGTTATGACAGCGAACCAGCTCGCCGCACTGGGATCGATGGCGCCGGGCCTGCGGAAACTGACGATCGACATGAACCAGAACGGGACCTGGCCGTACGAGCACCTCGAAGTGCTGGCAACCGAGTTTCCGAACCTGAAGAACGCCACCATCTTCATGGAGTTGGCGAGTGAATGCCGCCGGCAACTGGAGGCCGCACATGACTTGTGGACCTCCTCGTGGACAGAGCTGGAACAGCAGGCCGACTGTGACGGCGAAAAGTCGTACTCCCAACCAGAACTGATCGTCAATCACACGAGGGACCTGTTCGAGTTCCTCGTCACCAAGAACAGCGGCGGCGAGCTGACTAGGGTTTCGTTCTACGCTGGAAACTGGGAACGGCCGTGGGACGGGCCGGTATTCTTGCCCGACTGGATCGAATACAAGCAGGTTTGGGGAAGCTGTTCGCTTGCTGATGAAGGTGAAGCCGCGGCCAGAACCAATAATGAAGGCGGTGAAAGTCGCCAAATAACGTGCGCGGGCTCTGAAATCCGGCCAGATGACGAGGATAGTGGTTTTGGAGACGCGGAACTGGGGTGGCAGCTTCTGAAGGGCGACTTGTGTGAAGACCAGCCGGGATCGTGTCTTTATAGTTAATCCAGTCAAGATGCTCATTGTAACGCTGCAGCCTCTTGGGCGTTGAGCTCGTTCAACCAGCTTCCAATGGCGACCGAAACAAAGATTGAACTCCACCGAGGCCCGTCCCCGAAGCAAATGAAGTTTTGAGACAGCCAGGTGATGAGGGGCCTCATGTAGTCTTGATCCGCCTTGGTCCCCTTGCCGTCGATGACGTCCTGGAACCTAGCCCTTTGCGAAGCGTTCATCTCGTCGAATATGCAAGCAGCGACCTCTTCGGGACGCTTCCACCAGCGGCTGGGCTGCTTTTGCCTGTCGTAGTCGGACTTGACGAGCTGGAATAGTCGTGACATGGCGTTGCGCTCAAACTGCTCGGTCAGTTTGGTGTACATGTACCCCTTCTCCTTGTAGTCTAGCCGGGCCTGGGCGAGGGAGATGAGGAAGTCGCGGTCAGTGAGGTGCTTGGAGTGGTTGAACATGTAGTCGAGGCGCTTGGATGACAGGGGCGCCGCGCGAGAGTTCCAGAGATCGATGGTGTAGTTCATGGCCGACCAGAAGATGCACCCGGCGAGGGTGGTCATGCCGTTGCCCAGGTACGGCATAATGTCCACGGGAGGCTCGATGACGCGAATCAAGGTCTCCGGGTCGACCCAGAGGCCATAGTCGAGGCGAGGACTCATACCGCGACTGGGGGCCTGCTGGGTCCTTGCCAATGATTGCGCGGAGGGTGGTGTTTGGGGGGTCGATCCCTCGTTCGGTTCGGATACGCCTCCTCGCGACCCAACCGGCGAGACGCTCCCTTCTGATTCCTCGCTGACCGGCTTGTCCCCGTCGGCAATGCTTGCGATTTCACAGGCCCTGATGACAGCAGCTCTCAACTCGGCTGACAGCGTCATGTCCCTACGAAGAAGTTTGTCGATTCCTCCAATGGCCTCCTTGAGCTTCTTGTTCTCGTCTTGCAGCTTCTGGACTTTGGAAGCATGGCGCTTGCGGTATTCGCGCTGGGCGATGACACCGCGCTCACGTCGAGACTGGCCTGAATTAGTAATCCGGCAGCTTGACGGGGAACCAGGAGAGACTCACAATGGCAGTAGGAGGACTCGTGTCTTTCATTCTGGGACAGGTATCCAGCTGAAGAAGGGTCTATAACGTGGGATGGAGGAAGAATCAGCCCGAGTAACGCTATTGCGGAGGGATTGAGAGAGGCAGAGAGGTGTCGGTCAAGGGTTCGAAGGGCGATGGGGGGAGGAAGGTGTTGATGGTCAAAGTTGGATTATTCAGCCATAATCAGTACAGTGTGTTCTACACCAGGCACAGTACACCCTCCCCTGTAGGTCCCTGTCATCCCCAGTTGAGTCGGAACAAAAGGACTTTCTTTCTTTCCTCCACTCGTCCTACCTACATACATACTTACTACCTGACAACGGTCTTTGTTGGCTCCTCACGGCCAAAGACAAGCGGCATACTCTGGATATTTCCCCCTCGATCCATATACCTGACTGAGATCGTCGCTCAACATCTGCGGCCCGTCGAGGTATTTGCCCGGCTCCTGTACGAACAAGTGCCTCTTCAGCGCAACATTCCACGCAAAGCTTGAGTGCCCAACGCCGCCAAACTGCGCAGCGCCCATCATGACGAGAAAGTCAACCATGGCTTGTTGATCCATCGTTAGAGCTTCCAGCTGGGCCTTCTCCTTCCCGCGCAGCAGGTCGGCCTTGGTGACCACGGTCATTCCTCGTTTCTCGCTTGCGTCCGCCGCAAAGGCGGCCAGCCGCGTTCCATCCGCCGATGCCGCGTATACCAGTGAAATATCCCATCGCGATGCCTGGTCGAGGTAGACGTCCACCTGTCGCGAGTATTCTGACCAATCCCAGTTCGGATTCACGGGTTTCAAGCTGTCGACCCCTTCCTTCTCAGTCCAGAGGTGGGCGCCGAAGAAGAGCTGATCGATGCTCTGCACCACCAACGTCGCGAACTGCCGAACGTCGGTCCGGACCTTGAGAAGATTGCCAAAGGCGCTGGCAAAAGCGTCGCCGTCGCTCTGTATTGGGTAGGTCAGGTACGAGCGACCAAAGTCCACGATTATAGGGCCATCAATGCGAGTCCCGGTCGGCGCAACGTCGATGCTCTCGTCAATGATATCGAGCCAGGCATAGAGAAGGGATTTCCAGGTCTCAGGACGCGGTATGCCAGTACTCGGTATCTTTTCCTCCTCGATCAGGGATTCGGGAAACAGACCCAGTGGCCACGTCCGCGGGGCGCCCAGGGCCTCGTAGGCGGCATCCGCGTTGTCGAACAGCCGCAGCTGTGGGCAGGAGAGACGAACCGATTCGACAAAATGGTCTTTGTCGAACATGTACTCCAGGCCCGCCCTCCTATCGGCTCGTGCGGCGGAATCGTTTCGCGCGAAGATGCGCGGCATCACCAGCGAGCCGCCCGCCAGCATCGCGTATCGCACGCAGTTCAGAATCGAGTTCCGGACGTCCCCGATCCCCCCGATGTTGTTGTCACAGGTGAACACCACTTGGGTGGTCGTGTCGGTATCCCAAGCGGTCGCGTCGCATACCGCACGAATGGCGTCGGAGTCGAGGGCCGGGAAGTCGAACGCGTCCTGCGGCGGTCGCGGCCTCCAGGGAACCAGGCTGTCGTCGAGACCGACGCGGTCGAGCCGGAGCGGCTCTCGGAAGATCCAGAGCAGGATGAAGCTGGCGGCGACAATGGCCGCCTTGGAGAATCGGCCCAGGCGACGGCTGCGGTACATGACCATGAGCCCCATCGTTGAAGATGGTCCTTGGAGGATCAGCTCATGACAGACAGGTTGAGAACTCTGGTCATTTTGCCAGTGCGGCCCCTTTTCTATATGGCCGCCTAGACTATTTCCCTTGATACCGGTTTCGGCTAGCCCTTCATTCCAGCGTGGAAGATGGTTCAGCCACCGCGACTCACTGTGCCAACCCCATGGAACAATTTAGCAAAATTGGGAACAGAAGATAATGCCAAGGATGATTTTTCTTAGCTTGGTTCAGCCCATTCAATCCGTTTGACGAAACGGTCTGGTGATATGGATTAGTGCAGCGGGCGGTGGAGATGTGACGTGCCGGATCGAGGAGTCTGGCAATCTTGAACGTCGAGTCCGAGACATAGATAGACGGTGACAGTGAAGATGAAGATGTCTCTAATCCTAACGAGACACCGTCGCATAACAGTCGAATCTCCAACCCTAATGTGATGATGTGCCTTTCGATACCGGGTCGAAGCCAGGTGAAGACTACAGGGCAGCGTACCAGAAAGAAACCTTGGAAGCGTGGAAGAGAAGTCTGAGCAGATAGTTGATGAATACGAAAATCGCAGGGAGGAAGACTTTCTCCTTTCCGCGCCGTGAAATTAGACCTGGCTGCCCTTGCGTGAAGGGCTGGAACCTGGCATGCGCCATGCGGCCGTCTCCCTTACACCTGCTGGATCGTCAGGGGTAACACCACAGCGCCCGCCGAACTGCGGGGCGGAATCCGGGGTGATCTCGGCGGCTGCTTCCGGATGACATTTGAGGAATGAGGTCGTCTCGTCGCTCTTCGCGGGGCATCGGAATCCGGTTCACTGGCAATGTCTATCCGGGCGCGTCAAAGGATCATCTCCCCGGACGCGTTTGTACAAATGTACGGATGTGTAAGCTGCCGGGATGACAAAGACAGTGCGAAAGGAACAGGTGGGGTCATAACGTTATCAGGGAGGACGGGCTTGGCGCCGGCCGTGGTGGAGTCGGGACGAACTTCGTCCGATCACGACCTGCCAAACGTTGTCCGGGATATCGTCGGCGTCGATTTTGTAAGCCTTGCGTGAGAACACCTAGTTCCTTCCCATGTTCGAAGGATTTTGTCATCGCGATGTTTTATCATCAAAGGACGAAAGATGACAAGATGAGGATGCTATCTAGAAACCCATCCGACAGAGCGCTTGTTCTAAAGGTCATAAAAGACAAAGAGGAGTGCTGCAAATAGGTTCTTGTTCTTCAGAAACACAGACAAACAAACTCACACAATCTCATCTCTTCCACTATCTCATCTCATCCGCATCAGAGCATAAGACAATGGCTTTCCCCTCCCCGACAAAGACCTACCACCAAGAGACCTACGAGGCCATCTCCCCGACCCGCCCCGAGCTGTCCACCAAGGGCAAGAACGCCTTTATCTCCGGCGGCGGCACGGGAATCGGCGCCTCCATCGCCCACTCCCTCGCGAGATCCGGCGTCACGAACCTCGGCATCCTAGGCCGCAGGACGAGCCCCCTGGAAGCGACCAAGACCGCCATCGAGGCCGCGCACCCGGGGACCAGAGTCCACCTCTACGCCGCCGACATCACCGACGCCGAGGCCACGGCCAAGACCCTGGCAGCCTTTGCCCAGGCCGCCGGCGGCGCGATCGACATCCTCGTCGCCAACGCGGGCTACCTCTCCGACCTCGCCTCCATCGCCGACACGGACCCGGAGGAGTGGTGGCAGGGCTTCGAGGTGTCCGTATGCGGCAACTTCAACCTCCTCCGCGCGTTCAAACCTCTCGCGGCCGCCGAGGGCGCGTCGGTGGTCCACATCTCGACCGCGGCGGTGCACCTGCCGTACATGCCAGGCTTCTCGTCCTACCGCGCGTCCAAGATCGCGGCGACCAAGACGTTCGAGTACTTCCGCCACGAGAACCCGGGCGTGTTCGTCCTGCAGGTGCACCCGGGCCTGATCCGCACGCCGATGGCGGACAAGTTCGCGCCCGCGGCCGACGAGATGGGCCTCGTGTTCGACGACGTCGCGCTGCCCGGGGACTTTGTCGTGTGGGCGCTGAGCGGGGAGGCGAGGTTCCTGGACGGCCGGTTCGTGCACGCCAACTGGGACGCGGAGGAGCTCAAGGCGATGAGGGGCGAGCTGGAGAAGGATGAGGGCCGGTTCACGCTCGGGCTGTTGGGGTGGTACTAGGTCGGGCCAGTTTGGCTGAGCTTGCATCGTGTTGATAGGCACTGGTAGCACAAACAACCTATCTTCTTCTTTTTCTTGTCATCGATGCTTATCTTTGCACTGTCTTCGTCATTGTCGTCATCGCCTTTGTTGTCTTCGTCGTCGCTGTCTTCGCCTTTGTCGCACTTTTGTGTCTTGAAGAGTTGTAGGAAACAAGGATCCTGAGACGTGACTTCACGCGTTTCGATCCAGGTTGCTGGCAGGCCCAGCGGAAGAGGACGGCTTGAGGCCCAGGCTGGTCCGAAAGGAAGCTGGTTCGCAATGCTAGCTTGGAAGGCGACACGTACGCAAGCCTTTTCAGTCAGGATTTTCTACTAATTAACGAACAGCATGGGCGCAATATGTTTATACTAAAGACTAGAGTTTGTATCTAACTACACTTGGATGGGACCAAGACGTTGTTTGATGGTCCGGTAGGCCCGACTAAAGGTTCGTTCCTTTGGCCGTTGAGATCGTTATTTCTTCTCCCAATAACACACTAGTTGAACCCTTCGTTCAACAGTCATGAAATAGAGCTGAGTGGCCTCGGGGCTCACCTTCAATGTACGTATTCATGAACCATCAACTTCGGGCAACCTGGAAAGGGTTTCGTAACACGGCGCCACCGGACAGGTTTTGCTCCTAATCTTCAAATGATCTCCAAGGAATCTTCCATGTCCAACTCCCAGCCTCGAGAAGGGTTTTTCCCGCGGATTTTCAACCGACGTTGGTGAAACTATGACTCGCGTGCAGTCGAGGCTGTAACAGACCACTCG
Organism: Colletotrichum brevisporum; assembly: GCA_030770045.1. Classification (NCBI taxonomy): domain Eukaryota; kingdom Fungi; phylum Ascomycota; class Sordariomycetes; order Glomerellales; family Glomerellaceae; genus Colletotrichum; species Colletotrichum brevisporum. Next base: position 5,871,712 of record JAUGSI010000001.1, on the reverse strand, counting down.
GTTGACTGTGCCGGAGACGGGTGTTTGACGTGGGATGCCGCAATTAAGCTTTTTAGGGCGTTCTAGGTCGGCTATACTGCCCTCTTTTGGGAAATCGTCTAGGTGGTCAGGAAAAGGCGATATCTTATATCATCACACAAATGTCTCTGAATAGGGACGATGGTTTCTGGATCTGATCCGAACCTTTACGAGCATATCTTGTGTCTTTTCTGTCTCTATAGCCTTTGCTTTGAGTCCTTTTTTCAAGCTTCTCTTGGTGAAAATGCGAATTACAAAGATACTGTTATGCGGCACCGCGTTGCTTTCGCCATGCCTCTCTGCACCGGCACGCGAACGATCCAACGGGACGAATACGAATCCAGAAAAGGCTGTCATCCAGATGCCCATCATTCATTTCGACAGCGAACAGACAGGTATCATCCCCTTGGTCGACGTCGGCATCGGCAATCCGCCCCAGACGGTCCGGATGATCATCGACACCGGGAGCAGCGACCTGATCGTCGCCGAGACGGGCAGCGCTGTGTGCAAGGACCCGCAGCAGCAGTGCATCAAGGGCAAGTCCGGCCTCCTCGCCCTCGGCTCCTTCGAACCCTCCCGGTCGAGCGGTCTCGCCAAGGCGAGAGGAGAAACTCTGAATGCCAGGTTTGGCACCGGAGAAGAATATCAGGGGCCGATGGTCAAGGACGTGGTAACACTCAGCCATTCCCAAATCCCAGGCGCCGAGTTTGGTTTGATGGAGAAGGGGACGATCCCGCCCAACACGCCGTCTTTCTCGGTATTCGGGGTCGGTCCGGTGGGGAACGAGGGGACCTCGAAGCAATACGTGAACGTGCCGGCGCATATGAAAGATGTGGGGACTGTCAGCAAGAACGCCTACGGCGTATACTTGAACGATTTCAGTAAGGATATGCTTGGCTCTTGAGTTTAATCCCTTGTAAACGAAACAAGAGGCTGACTGTCAACGCAAGGGGGGTCCGATGGCTCCATCACATTCGGTGGTATGGACACCGCCAAATTTGACGGGAAGCTCCAAGACGTCCCGTTGATACCGAACGACCAGGGGAAGTTCGCCCAGTTCGTAGTCAGCTTCAGTTCCATGTCCGTCACGAATGTTGCCAGAGGCAGCGCCACAAAAGGCAAGCCAACGAGCAGACCGAGGGGAGCAGCAGCGCCCCCCACGGGTAACGCCGTGGCCGCCGCGGCCTCCGGCCCTCGGAACTTCCTCACCTCGTCCCTCCCAGCGCTGCTCGACACTGGAAACCCGGCGCTCGATCTGCCTCTCGACGTGGTCGTCGGGATGGGAAAGGCTCTGGGCATCAAAACGCGGAGGGACGGCGATGCGACCCTCCTGGGTCCGATCCCGTGCAGCAAGGGCGCCGAGACGAACGTCGTCTTCGGCTTCGACGACGACAAGGTGAAGATGAGTATGCCGCTCAGCCTCCTCATGAAGCCGGCGGGGGGCAAGGATGCTGCCGCAGGACAGTGCACAGTCCCGCAGGTCGTTGGCTTGAAGGACGTGGGCCTCACCAGCATCGGGTCTCCTTTCTTGCAGGCCATGTACGCGGTTTTCGACGCTCTCTCGCACAGGCGAAATTCAACGTAACGGAGTCGAATGTTGTCCCGTTTTAGTCATATATCTGGTAGCATAGTGTGTTTCTTTTCCTTGCTTGATATTAATAACAAATGCTCTTCAGATTAGTATTTCAGTATACTGTAACGGGGGCAGTTGCTTTGTTCTTAGTGACAAAACCAATGTTCTCTGCTTGAAAACACCGTTAGAACAGTGGGCACGCTTGTGGCCGGCTGCCTGCTGAGGCATCACTGAGGTAGGCGCCTACCCTTATAGATGTAAAATATCCTACGAATTGTAACGTACCGTCTCTTCAGGCGGGCCCGGTTCCCTTTGGCCGAGCGGGTACAAATGGCTGTAATTATTGGGTTGTCACGCGGCTAAGTACGAGTGGTTAAAGCGAAGTAAAAGTAACGGCTTGATCTTTAAGTTCTACGATGTGGTAGAGTGAAAGTAAATGTTGAGTTACGCGTAGATAGGTACGTATATTGAACGAAGTGTCTATATACCTCAAAGCACGAATTTCGCCCCTATTACGCCCCGCGCCAGCCGTCAGGGGTTTAGCCGCTGGACCTTTTATTAATTCGGGCCGTCCCTCGGTTATTAGCTCTTATAGGTAGCTAAAATCTACTCCTATAGTGCTTAGAGTAGTGGGCTTAAATCCACGTAATCTAATACACCTCCCTAATAAGGGCCTTTATAAAGCTCTTATTACTATATTAATAATTAAAAGGCCTTTTAAATATATTATTTTATTTACTCCTTTTAGTATATAATTTATAGTTTAATTACTCCTTTAATTACTTTATAATTACTTAATAATTAGTACTTTTTAAATACCTTTTTAAAGTAGCTTTTTTTTACTTTATTTAGTTTTTAAGTAGTCCTATTACTCTTATTAAACCTCTACTCCTATAGTAAAAAGAGTAGTACTGTTTTTAAAGTACTTAAAACTTATAATTCCTTTTTTTATTTCTTATTAATAAAAATAAAGCTCTTAAGCTACTTATTTTTAAGCTTAGTATTATAAAGTACTTTAAGTTAATTAGTTTAATTAATAAAATTTAGTTACTTAAAAAATACTTTAAAGTAAGTATTAATAAGTAGCTTTATAAACCTATTAGTTATTAGCTTTACTATAGGGGTATATTTAATAATAATACAGTCTTTTTAAGCCTTTTAATATAACTAGTAGTTATATATATTAATAAAGTATAGCTTTATTTATAGTTAAACTATTTTTTTATTAATAAAGTAGATTATTTATTAATTATTGTACTAAATCTATATACTTAGTACTAGAGCTACTAAAGTAGCTTTAAAGGTTTTTTTATTTAAATCTATATAAAGGGCTATTATTAATTAATTTATAAAAATAGCTTTTTTTACTATTTAGGAGAGTATAAGTAGTTTAGTTTTAGTAGTTAATATAGTAATAGTATTTTATTTATTAGCTTACTACTTAATTAAGCTACTAAAGAGTTTAATTATAAAGGCTTAAGAGCTTTTATAGTTTACTATATTATTAGTAAAGCTTATATTTAAAGTAATTACTAGTTTATTATTAGGTCCTTTTTTTTTATAACTATATTTAAAACATAAGGTGCGCTAGTAAATAAAGTATACTATAGCTTTTTTAGCTTTTTTAGTATACTCTAGGCTAAAGTTATAGTTAAAGTAAGCTAAATAACTAACTAAAAAAGTAATATTAAGCTAAGCTATTATTATTAAGTATATTATAGAACTAATATTACTTTAATATTAGTTAGTTTTAGTGTATATTACTGTCCTTTTATATAAAAGAAGCTTATTTAGTTAGAGTAGTAAGGTATACGCTTTCTTTAATTTTATTAAGTACTACTAAAGTTATTTAATAAGTTTATTAATATATATAGATTATAAGAGCTATAAGTACTTTATAATATAGTTATAAATAACTTTAATCCTTAAAAACTATTATAAGTTTTAATTACCTTTAAAGTAATACTATTTTTAAAGAGTTTTAATAAGTCCTATAGCCTTATTATAGTACTTTAAGAGAAAGTAAAGTACATAGTCATCTACGTAGAAGAAAAAAATTACGCACCCGCGCATCTAACAGCAGTTTTTACTAATAACTTACTTAAACTTAAGTACTTATAAACCCACCTTAAGATAGTACTACTAAAAGAGTAGTAAATAATATAATTTATAGAGTACTTTAATAAACTTAAGGATAGTATTTTTTTTTTAGTAACTAGGGGGTATTTATATATAAATATCCTTATTAAGTTTAATATAAACAAAAGTATTTATAGTATTATATTATAAAAACTTAAAATTAAAGTAGTTAGTAATAACTATTAACATTTAAAAGAATATACTAGTAAGTATTAAAGTATACATCTCTTAATTATTTTAATACTACTAGTTTCTTTATATAATAAGTTAAGTTTTAATTTTAAAGAGCTTACTATACTTATTTAGTTTATACATATAAACCTAATAGTATTTAAAAATTTAAGTATTTTTTACAGTACCTATAAGTACTTCTCTTTATAAGTTTATTTTTAAATAGCTTTTAAAATAGGTCACTTTAGCTACTTATATAACTATAGTATACAGGTAAGTTAATACTTCTATATAAAATATAAGTAAAGGTTAGAGATTTTTTTAAGGGGTACCTAGTACTAGTAAATTACTACGTACTTTATATAGTATTTTGTGCCCACTTAGCAAGAAGGTCTCGTTTCCCCAAGCGCTCAAATCCTCTCTCTACAACTAAAAATTACTATTAAAGTACTTAATATTTACTTTTTAGAATACTCCTAAAGTATATTAAATACTAGGGATCCCTTTTAATAGTTTATAAGTAGCTAGAGGGCTAGTTTAAAAGTAGTGATACTGTAGAGTATTTTAGTATAATAATAAGGTCTCTACTAAAAAGGCGGCCTTATAAGAACTTTACTTTTAATAGGGTCTTAAAAGTATATTATAATAGATCTACTTAGGGTCTTTTAAATTATTATAACTTATTACTATTCTTATATACCTCCCTAGACATTCTTCTTTATAAATAAGTACTTAAAAGAAGGCAGTTAGTAAGTTAAGTAGTATTAATATCGGCTTAAAGCGGACTATTAAGTATAAATATTCGCCGGGGGGAGCTTACTTTATAGTAGGGTCTTTAGGATTAGGATTTTTAAAGATCTTACTAAGGCCTTTTATAAAAGGCATTACTTTATTATCTTTTTTACTTAGTAAAAGGGGTCTGTACAGGGCTTAATAGTTACTCTCCCCTTTATTAGTAAAGTAGTTACAAACCTACGTAGTAATAGCATTAAGGTTAAGGTTTAATATATTCCTCGTAAGGGCCTTAAGGTTACTATTATATTATTAGGTTTTATTAAACATTACGTCCTTTATAGTAACAATCTTACCTTATAATAGAATCTATATACAGTACTAATTTATTAAAGTATACTTAATAAAGAATCCTAAAAGGGTACAGTTAGTAAAGTAGTTAAGGTACTTCTTTTTAAGCTAAGTAGCTACTATAAGGATATACACTTTATAACTATACACTTATAAGTACATAAAACTCAACTTTATAGTATTATTATCTTTAAGCCAGTAGTAAAGCACTTTATACAGAGTCTTTTAACTAAAAGCCGCTTATAGTATATAGTTATAGAGATATACTACAGACTTATATATATTAAACTAAATTTTATAGGGGAGTTTACTACTTTTCCTTATAGTCCTTACTTTAGCTTTAATTACAGTACTAACGCACTTAGTACTACTGTTTTAATTTTATATATTTAGGGCTAATAGCTCAACAAGACGGCCTTATACTTAAAGAGTAGCTATTAGTTTTTTATACTTAGTAAGTTCTCTATTATACTTAAATACTAATATATCTACATTATATTAAAGCTTTATTATAGTAATAAACTCGTTAAAGGTTTTAGTAAGGATATTAGTAAAGTAATTAAAAAGGTAATAATCCTATAAATATTAAGTAACGCAGTTAGTAAATATTAGTATAAATATAAACTTACTATATCTTTTAGTATATAAATAGAAGTTAAACACAATATACTTACTAGGGAGGATATACACATTACTTTTTTGTAACTTATATTTTATTATTTTTTTACTTTACTAATACCATACGCATTATAATAAAACTTAGGAGCCTTATTATTTTATTTAAGGGTACTAATAGTAATTTAGACTCCTCTTGCAGAGCTTGTTAAGTAGTAGAGCGGCTTAGGGCTAGGGTAGCTAAGCCGCTAGTACTATATCTCTTTATTACTTTTAAGAGGCCGTTATTTTATAGAGTTGTATTTATTTTACTACTATAGGGTATAAGTATACTAAATGGCCTATATAGAGTTATAGCTACTATATACTATCTTAAAGGTAACTTCGTTATACTTAAGTATATACTAGTTATATTTAACTTTAATAATACTAAGGGGACTATAATTAAACCTTTATAGTATTAATTAATACCTAGGGCACTTATCCTACTAGTATCTTTATTTATATAGTTACTAGTAAAAAATAAGATTCGTTACTATAAATATATAAAGTACTATATTATAAAGGTGTATTATAGATTTTTTTTTATTAGTTTAAGTAACTCTAATACTTATATTTCTATATACCTCAATTATAAGTAGCTTAGAGCCCGCCTATATATAGTTACTTATACTAACTACTTAAAGCTTTATAAACAACTACTTATTATAAAATATATAAATTAATATACTAGAGTTAAGGAGGTAGGAGTTTTTAAAAGGGTAAGTTTGTGGGCCTTTAAGAGGAGCGGCCTGAAATGCTACTAGTAGCTTCTTAAGACTTTTAATACATTAACTATAGAGTTATTTACTATAAAGATTTTTAATAAGTTTAATTAGCTAACTATTAGTTTTTAAGTACTTATTAGTATACTTTTAATAAGCTATATTGTAGTGCTATTCTTTAAATACTTTTTTAGAAAAGATATAATAATATAGATTAAGTAAATAAGTAAGGTTATAAGTAGGGTAAATATTATATTATATAGAACTTTAGTAATTACTTTACTTTAAGTAGGTACTTTATAAGCGGTTTTTATACTATTTATTTAATTCTAAGTCGTTTAATTAATTAATATTAAATACCCTAGGGGTATACTAAGATCTTTTAATTAACTCTAGTAAGTTATTAATAGTTTTAGTAATTAACAAAACTATCTCTTTAAGTGTAGTAGTATACTACGCTTTAGAGTACTTTATTTTAAAACTTTAAATAAAGTTCTAAATAGAAAAGTACTTAAGGACTTTATAAATATTAAGTACTTAAGAGTTAGTTTTTAATAAAGTTTTAAATAAAATAGCTTATCCCTTATATATCTTAGTAATTTATAAGTTAAATTACTTAGTAATAACTACTTTTAAAGTAAGTTAGTAGAGACGAGGCGCTATAAAATAGTTCTAAAGCACTTACTCTATATAGTTATAGTAAAAGAATAAAGTTATATTAAAACAACTCTTAAAACGTAGTAGCTAGTTAACTAGTCCTTTATTTGTATTATAATACTAGTACTAAAGTTTAGGAGATATAGTTTTTTATATTTATATAACTAAGTTATTTTTATTTTTTTTATAGTTTTTATAATAATAGCTAATAGCCCCTTAAATACTTTAAGTATTAATATAGAGCTTAAAGTATTTAGTAAAGAGGTCTATAATACTTATAGTACGGTAGAAGTCGTTAATGCTGTACAGGAGGGGAATATCCTTAGGGATAATAGCTAGGGGGCCGGATCCTACGGGCGTTATAAAGTAAAGGTTTAGTGGCTTTAGTCCGCAGCGAGTAAAGCTTTTTAGGTAGTTACTTAGGAGCAGCTCTAGTAGTAGTACCGCACTGCTAATTAGTAGCTAAAAGTCTATATTTAGGTTAATAGTATTTTAGAGGTTAAGGGAGACTCTTTAAGTTTAAACAGTATTTTACTAGGGGATTTAATTTTTAGGGCTAGTAAAGAAGATTTTATTAGTAATTAAATTAGTTATTATAGTAATATATCTATTTAAAAAGACTTATAGTAATTAATTAATTAAGTATAGTAAAGGGGTTATAGTATAAGACTTTTAATTATTAAGTTATGTGTAAATAAGTATATATATTAAATAAAGTATTTATATGCCTTAAAGTATAAATTTCGCCCCTATTACGCTCCGCACTAGCTATTAAGGGTTTGGCTACTAGACCTTTTATTAATCTGGGTCGTTCCTTAGTTATTAGCTCTTATAGGTAGCTAAAATCTGTTCCTACGGCGCTTAGAGTGGTAGGCTTAAATCCACGTAATCTAATAGTAAAGGCCCCTTTATAGGGGCGAGAGATAGAGTAAAGTTACTTAAGTAAGCTATTTAAGTAAGTAGTTACTTATATTTATAGCTATAAATAGCTTTAGTTATTATAATATACTCTTTTAGACTTAAAAAAAGTTTAAAAATACTATACTTATAGTTTTTTAATATATAGTTAAAAATATTTATATTAATATTTAATAAAAAAAAGTATAAATAAAAGATTTTATATTATAAAAAAGACTAATAAATAAAATAAAAATCCCTTTACTTTATTAATACTACCTTTACTTTATTATAATACTTTTATTACTATTACTAGGGTAGTTATACTTTTATTTATATAGTAGGAAGTAAGTAAAAAAATTAATAAATATTCTTAAGCGCCTTTAATTAACTGGATTTAAGTAAATACCCGGCTTAAAGTAGGTAAATAATAATCTTTTAAGGGCCCTAATTTTTTTTCTTTTTCTTTCCTAATAATAATATCTATATAAAGTATAAATACTCTTAATTTTGCCCTTAATACTATAATACTTTACTTTATATAGTTTAAAAGTATTAATAGTATTTAGTTTAAAATATAGTATTCTAATAGTTTATATAGTATAATAGTTAATAATACTTTTGAAAAAAAGTAAATTAAGTCTATTTATATAGCGCGCACTATAAAGTGTGTAAAGGATAAGGTTAATAAAGAAGCTATGGTTACTATAGTAGTTGTAACTATAATTACTAAGGCTACTACTAGTATATTTAATTGTTTTTGTTTTATATTATTATTACTTAAACTAATATATATTTTAATTTAAATTAACTTAATAATACTAGTAGTAAGGGAGGCTTTATAAAGCCTTTTAAGTAGGAAACTGCTTTTGCCCCCCCTAATAGTAAATTTATTTATTACTATTTTAGTTAAGTTATATTTAACTTTATATTTATATATACTTTAAAAAAAGAAGTACTTTACTTTTATAGCTACTTAGTTAATTAACTATAAAGAGTTTATAGCCTTTTAAAGTAAGTTACTTTTATTTTTATTACTATAAGTTTATACTAACTATTTTAAATAACTCTATACTATACTAAAAAAGCAGCTAATACTATTTTTACTAGCTAGTCTACTACAGCTTAAAAGGAGGTTATAAAAAAAAAAGGTTTAGGGCCTTTTATTAATACTCCTCCCCTTACTTTTAAGACGCGTAAGCTACTCCTAAGTAGTTATAGTAAGTTTAGTCTTTTTGTATTATCCTTTTAGTTTAGTTACTAACTTTATTTTAATATAGTTAAAAGTATAGTAGTTTTTAATAGTAAAGGTATTTAGTCTAGGGCTCTTACTTATATTTAGTATATTTATAGTATATTAGCTAGTAGGGACCCTAGTATATATAATACTTTAACTAACAACTTAAAGTATTATTACTATAAAAATAAAAAAAAGCTTTATACTCCTTTCGTTAGTAATAGCTTTATTTAGTACTAATAAAATAAATTCTTTATTATAAAAACTATAGCCTAGTATAAAGACTTTAAGTATATTATTTTTATAGCTTTTAATAATATAAAGGCCTAGTTTTTATTAGTATTTATACTAAAGGGTAAGAGTAGTAGCTAGGGGTTAATTCTTTTAAAAAAGGGGAAAAAAAAGGCTTTAGTCTTTTTAATACCAACTTTTAAAGTTCAAATAACCTTTATAAAAATAACTCTTTTAAAGTTATTTAAAGTAGCTATTACTCTATAGACTCCTAAAAAGGTAGTTAAAGTAAGTATTAAGGACTATTCTTTTACTTATAATAAAGAGTCTTTATACTTAACTATTATTTAAATAAACTATAATACCCTAGTTATAGTTAACTTTAACTAAAGTACAGCTTTTTTATTCTAATTTATATTAAATATATTTAAGGATACTTTATAGACTAAATATAAAAAAGTATAAGTCTACTTTAGTAGTAGTAGTATTACTTAACTTTAACTTAATATAAGTTTACTTTAGTAGTAGTAATAATAATAAAAGTATAAGTCTGCTTTAGTAGTAGTATTAATAGTAGTAGTAGTATTTAGTATAGTAGTAGTACTTAGTATAGTATAGTATTAGCTTTTTTGTAAGAGCTTTTTACGCTTTTTAGCTTTTAAGTTAAAAGGAATTAAATAAATATAGGTTTAAAGCTATATTTACTTTATATATTTTTTTTACTTTTTATAATATATAACTTAATTTTTTAAAAGTTAAAAAGTACTTTAAACTATTTAAACTTTAAATAAAAAAGTACTTTAATGAGGCTATTAGTAAGTATTTTATTAGTTAGTATATAAATAATATTAAACAACTTTCTAGTATACTCTTAGTAAAGCTATATATTTTATATATTAATATAGTAAAGTTTTATTAAAATACGCTTTTTTTTTTACTATAAAGTATATAGTTTAATAGTTATTATAGTAGATTTATTATATGTTACTTAGTTGAAGTTTAAAGTTTCTAAAAAGCTTTTTAAAAGTAATTATTTTTTTATAGTATACTTAAGGCTAAAAAACTTAGCTTTAGTTATTAAAGTTATTATAGTGTTTTGCCTTATAGCTTTTTATTAAATAGAGCTACTAAAAAGTGAAATAATGTGTCCTTAGAACGACTTTTGTATTTTTTTATTATTTATAAATAAAGTATTTTTAATAATTAAAAGTACCTACGCTCCTTTACTCTCTAAACTACTATAGTAGAATAAAAGGTAGTAAGTATAGTATAAGTAATAAATAACTTAATTTATAGTAATTTAGTGTTTATAGAAAGGGTTTATTAGGAATTTTAAAAGAATAGTATAAGTAAAAGTTATATTAGGGTAGATTATAATTATATTATATAGAATTAAACTAATTTTCTTTTAGTATAGTTTTATATTAGTATTAATAGAGTCTTTAGTGTTTTTTAAGGGGGGTAAGTAGTAATAGAGTTGAAGGGTAGTAGGAGTTTATAAGGCTGAACTTCTCTATAATATATTAAATATACTAATTATAAGTAAGATAGATTTTCTTTACTTTGTAGTTGTAGATAACCCGGATCCTAAGGTACTACTTAACAGCTTCTTATTCTTTAAATTTATACTTTACTTTAATGCCTTTAATAATTCGTTTTATTTTTATAGTATTATTTTTGTGGTTTATAATAAAAATATTATTTATATAGAAAAGGATAAGTATATAGTAGTTGCGGTTTTAAAAGAGGTATAGGTCTTTATTAGTTAGTATAAGCCTAAGGCTTTAAAGGGTTAAAAAAAACTTTTTATACTAGAGGAGAGGAGTATCCCTTAAGCTATAAAGGGTATAATAAAGCTTAAGGAGTTTACTACTTTACTTAACGTTTTTAAGGAAGTAGTATATAACTAGAGGGTTATTAGGTCCCTTTTTAGTATTTAAAAATATATTAACTATATTAAACTAATTAACTTTAAAGTTAAATTATACTATAAAGGCTATAGTAACTTTAAAAGTATAAGCTATAAGTATAGTTATATAGGTTTATTTAAAGGGATACTTTTTTTAAAGATCTTTATAAATATAGAGCCTTGTTTTATAGTACTAAAAATACCCGTTTTTATTAAGTTTATATATAAATACTTACTTAAGGGGGATTAGCTTTACTTTAGTTTTATAGGAGTTAATAACTTTTTATACTTTTATTTCTTTAAGTTTAGATACTTTTTTATTAGTTGTTTTGTAAAAGTAGTTTTTTAGCTTTAGTAGTAGTAAGTAAATACTTTAGTACGTAGTTAAAGCTTTATTAAACTAACTTAAGTAGACTCTTATATTTAGTATAACTAACTTAACTTACTTTACTTTATTAATTAAAGTAAAAATTATATAGTAATATATATAGTATTTTTAAGTTGCTGTTTTTAAAGTATAGTTATAATTTAGTATATATGTATTAAAAAAGGTATTTTAGTTATATTTAGTATTAAAGAATGTAAAGTAGTTATAGAAGTATAGTGATTTTTGTGGTTTTAGTTTAAGTTAGTTTAGATTTTTGTAGTTATATACTTATTTTAATTCTTTTAAGGAGCTATTTATTTTTTTTTAAATTTATATATAGTTATATTAGGGGAAAAAGTAAGTTACTTTTTTAGAGTAAAAAAGATTTAGTTTTTATATTTAGTTTTTATAGAGCTTTAATATTAGTTACTATAATAATTTTATTTTTAATTCTTTTATAAAAAGAGTTAACTTTTAGAGTAAAGAGTAGGTTAGGGGATAATAATAGTTTATAGGCTTAATATACTTTTGTGTTAAGTATAGGGCTTTTTACTCTCTATACGTAATTTTAAGTTTTTTTAAGTACTAGTATAGAGTCCGGGGTTAATAGCTACTCCCTATACTAATTAAATAGCTTTAAGTTAGTTTTTAAGATGCTTTTATTTAAGTTTTTAATTACTAAAATAAGTATTAGTATAAATAGCTTTTTTTTATTATATATTAATAGAGTATTAGTTATTTTAAGGATACTTAAGACTTAGGGTTTAGTATTAAAAGAGGAAATAGGCTTTTAAATAGTCTTAATTATAGTATAAACTACTTTACTTTACTTTATTATTTTTATATTAAGCTTTAAATAAAACTTTATTCTATTAAAGGTTATATTATATATAATAATAACTTATTTAAATAAAGGTACTTAGATTTAATAAAGGTTATAGGTATTTAGAATATATTTTATAAGGTATTTAAGGTATACTTTTACTTTTATTTTAAAGTTACGTTTTTTTTAATTTACTTTATAGTTTTTTTTAAGGGGGTATACTTTATAACTATACGTATACGTTTAGTTTTAGTAAGGGTAAAGGTTGTGTGTTAAAAGGGCCTAATAAAAGGGTTATTACTAGTAGAAGTACTAGTAGAACTAGGCCTTTTTAACTTAGATTAAAGAGAGTTATACTCTTTACTTAAGGGGGCTTATATTATAAAAAAAGGCTATAGCTATAGCTACTTCTACTTATAAAATAAAGAGGAGGCTAAATAAAATAAGTATTTTAATAACTTATAGTATTATTTTTTATTTAGTATACTTACTCCCTTTATTTAGTCCTTTTATATATAATAGAGTTATTTTAATTTTAATTCCCTTTTTTAGGGCCTATTACTAATACTTAATATAGCTATATATTATAATTACTATGTATTTAACGTTTTAATAGATTTTATAAATAAATATACTATACTACTTTACTACTTAGTATTTAAATATTTTTAGTATATAAAAAATAGATTTATGTTGTTTATTAATATAAAGAAAGGTAAAAAAGTAACTAGTATACTTATTTTTAATTACTATAAGTTAGTTGCTTTAATTATACCCTTTAGGGTAGTTAAAAAGGTTTTAAGATATTTATTTATATAACTATATAACTTAACTTTTAGAGGTTTATTTTAAGACTAATTAAGTAGTATAAGTTATTATATAATACTTATACTAAAGGTGTGTTAGACTTTTAAGTCTTACCCCTTAAGTATTATATAAAAAATAGTTAAGTACTTTAAGTTTTAAGTAGTTAAAGTAAAGATACTATATAAGGGAATTATTATTATAGTTTTTTAGGTAGTAGTAGGACTTTTAAAAAGTTATAGTTAATATAGCTATATTTATAGTTATAGTAAAGTTAATAGGGATATAGGGATATGATGAAGAAGTAACTAGAATTTAAAAAAAATAATATTTTTTTTTTTAACTTTTTAACTATAAAACTCTTTTTATTATTACTTATATAGAGTAAAGTATTATAACTAGTATACTAGATACCTTTTTTTTTTATAAGAGTACTTTAGAGATAATATTTATATAAAAGTTCTTTATATAAGTAATGTTTATTAGTATTAAGTTAAGGGTATTTAGTTTATTTAAGTTATTAAATATATTCTTTATAATCCTTATACTTATTACTAAAATAGAGTATAAAGTAGTTTTTAATTTAATATATTTTTCTTTATTAAAGGGGTAAATAGAGTTTTTTTTAAAAAGGAAAAGGTTATTAATAAAATAGGTTATATTATAGTTATTAAATACTGTGCTTATTAATGTAGGAGTAGTCCATGGAAGTGAAAACGTTTATAGTGTATATAGGTAAGGCAGGGGTTCCACAGGGCACATAAACTAGTTTATTTTTAATTGTAACTATAATTTAGTATATATTATTAAAGGGTTAGTTAGTGAATTTTTAGTATTTAAAAGGGGTGTTTTATATTTTCCTTCTCTTTTATTTTCTTTTTATTTAGTAAAGTATATTATATAGAAATGCCAGGTGATGAGTTAACTTTAATTTAACTAACTTAAGTAAGTTTAATTAAAAAGCCTTAGTACTTTTATATTAAGTTTTTTTTTAAATCTCTTTAACTTTATTAGGAGTAATTTTAGTAATAGTATAGTGCTTTTTTAAAAACTATAGTAAACATATTTATAGTTTATAAAGCTTAACTATAGTTTGAATTTATAAATATACTATAATTCACTTTAAATTTAGTAGTAAAGGATTATAAGCCTTTAAAAGTTATAGTATTGAGGTAACTTATAAAAGTTAAAAAAATACTAAATAATTTGCTTTTAAATTTAAAAAATTAAGTCTTTATAAAAAGGTTTTAAGTATAAATATATAGTTTCTAAGTAAAATTTAAACTTAATTAAATATTTTTTTTATAAAACCTACTTAAGTTTATTATATACATTTTAGAGTATTTCTTTTTCTCTACAAAATGTAAAGAAGAAAGTTTTTAAACTATAAGTAGTTTTATTATATTTAAAGAGGCAAATCAATAATTTATTTAAGTGTATAGTATAGAATTCCTTTAGTTAGATACTTAGTATAGTACTGCTATTTACTTTTAGTATTACTTAGTACTTTTATTATATTATAGTTAAGAGACTAGTGTTACTTAAAAGTATTAGGTTTAAAGGCTTTAGAGTAAGTTATAGAAAGGGGTATTTTTTAGTTAAAGAGTTTTAATTAAATTAGTTAAAAATGTTTGAATCTTAATTTATTATAAACATTTTTTAAAGCTTTCTTTTACTTTTAGACTTTATTATTAATAACTTTATTAAAAATGTAATTAAAAAGTTATTATTTATACCTTCTTTTTTATTTAATAAGAAGTAGGATTCTTCTTTAACTTAGGTTTATTATTATTAAGTATTAGATATTGCAGGATTTTATTACTTAAAAAGGGCTTGGTACCTTTAAGCTACTTTCCTTTACTTTGGTAGTTTATACTCTGGGGGCTTTTATAAGATTAATACTATTTTTATATTTAATTTAAAAAAGTATACCAAGTTGGTATTTAGTTAGTACTATTCTTTTATAAAATTAAGGTAATTTAATAGATCTCTTTTTACTTTTTATATTTTAGTTATAAAGTTATTAAGTAAATAAAATTAAAAATACCTTTTAAAAACTGTTAAATGCTTAAATTCTATTAATTTAAGTTAAGTTAAACCACATATATACTTCTTTTAATTTTAAAGTTTTTAAACTATATAAAGTAGTTATATTATTTTATAAATTTATAAAAGGATAAAAGGGAAGAGGTTAAAGTTAAGTTTAATATAGTTAAATTAAAATAGTAGTTAAAGAATTAAAATATTATAATAAAAGAGTATTTATATAAATATTTTTTTAGTAAGTACGTTTACTTTAAAGATAGTAGTTTAGAAGTATAGTATAAGCTAGGCTTATAACTATTATATAGCTAAGTATAAGTAGTTAAAGTAAAGTAAAAGTAATAGTTTAATTTTTAAGTTTTATAATATAGTAAAGTAAAAGTAAAGGCCTCTTTATAGAAGTAGGAGATAGAGTAAAGTCGCTTAGGTAAGCCGCTTAAGTAAATAGTTACTTATATACACAGCTATAAATAGCTTTAACTATCACAACATAAGTAAAATCTACTCTATAAGATACGGTTTTATAGAATTCAAACCTCGCAAGTTTAAATCTAAGCTTTTGCACCTCGCGCCTCTTTACTCTATTCTATTTCTTTTTCTTTTTATCTAATATTCCCTTTACGTATCTTTAACCCCTTAAGCATTAATAAAAACACTCTATTAATACAATAAGCATACATCTTTATCCACACGCATATCGGGATAGCGGATAGCCTTACTTCACCAACCCTCGTTATCTCTAGACCTAGCCTATTACAACCCGTTAGTTAATAGACCTCTAACAATAACCCCATAGGGGGCTTAATAGTTAAATAGGTAATAGTAGCCTATATTAGCGTAACACCTAACACAGAATAGAAGAACTATACACTAAAGTTAAATTAATCAGGCTTACTACTAATCCTAACTAATCTAATACCTAGAATCATAAAAATACTATTCTAATTTAGTACTATAAATTAAGGAACTAAAGAAGTAATTTAAGAAATATATATATATATAACTAAAACTTAAGTACCTTAAATCCTCCCTTTTATAGTTCTTTAACTATTAACCTCGTATTAATTTTTAAATACTTTTAGCCCTCTAGTAGTAACTACTATAATCCTCTTATTAAATACTTAAACTAATCACCTATATACCTTAAACCCCAGAATCCCTTTAGCACTCTATAGTACTATTTATAGTATTAAGCCTCAGCTTCTATTAATACAAACCTTACTATCAAAAAGCTAGCTATAATATTTTAATAGCTTCTATTTAGTAAATTAACCCTTAATACTAATAAATAGTATCCTATAATATTTACCTTTAAAATACCTAAAACTACCCCTAACTTAACTAAGTCGGCCGGTAAATAAGTCTATAACTTTACCTAAGAACTAGGAAAATAGTATATAAAGGATAATAGAAAAACTAGTAATAACAATAATAATACTAAAAAATACCTTTAAAAGGCTAATAAAAATATTAAAAAAATCTAAAAACTCTATAATAAAAATATAACTAAACTTTGTAATTTTAAAAAAATAATAAAAGAATTTAGTAATAAACTCTAATATATTTTTAATATAAAAAACGAACTTAAAACACTTTATACTACTACTAATATTATTACTACCCCTATTTAAAATAAATATAAAAAACTTAAGTTTAACTTATTTATTACTTATAATAAAACTCTTAGAATACTAAAAGGATTCTTGATTTAGGTTAAGACCTACTAAAACTTTTATTATAGTAACTTTAAAAACAATACTAAGCGCGTTATCTATACTACTACGTTTCTTTATAAACACGCCCTTTAATAAATTAAACTATTCTAAAAATAGTTCTTTAAAGCTAAAACTTTAGACTACTATATTAGTAAAGTTAGGAATATTTTTACTATATTTAATAGATTTAAATAAGCCCTTTAAACCCTATTCTAGGACCCTAATTAAAAGTAATAAGCTAAACGTAACCTCGCTTTACTTAAATAAACTAAGTCTACTACTTACTATACTACTAAGTTTCGACGCATTAGCGCGCAACTAGACCTTACTGAGGAATCTAGAATCTTTATATTCTACTAAGGCTTAAAAGATAAAGTTAAAAACAAACTTATTAAAATTAACTAACTTAAAGACTTTTTTTAATATACTAAACTCGTAATTAAAATTAATAACTATTCATAAAAAAAACGCTATAAAAAAAAAACAATAACTAAGTACTAACTCTAGTAAAAAGTACTAATAAACGCCATAATAATTCTAGTACTATAACTAAAAGTAGTAACCCTAGTAGAATAACTAGTAACTCTAAAATAATAACTAGTAAAGTACTACTTATAAATACTATATAAGCTCTATAAACTTTAGTACTATTAAATAATAAAAATATAATAAAGGACGTACTTTTAAGTACTATAACTATAATAAGCTAGAATATATAGTTAAGGATTACTACTAAATTAAAAAGTAATAATAGTAATTAGTACTAAAAAGTAAATAACTTAATACGGTTTTTAAAAAAGATTATACTAAACTCTTATAGACTATTTATTATAGTGATAAATATACTATTTATAAGAATAGTAAAGAGAATATAGGATAGTACTTTAAAGATACTAGTTAATTTAGTTATAATACTACTAATATTCTTAAAAAAATACTTACTATTACTTATAAAGTACTTTACTAAAAATTAACTTAAAAGGTTTAAAAATAGTTTAATAATATAAACCTGTAATAAGTGTACTATAATTTAATAATACTTAGTAATAAGGAAGTTAGATATAATAATAAGTTAATTATTTAAAAACTTAATACTATAATTAAAGGACTAAAATATATAGTTAATATAGAACTTAATAAAGACTATACAGAATACACCTAGATACTACTTATTTAAAAAAATAAAAGAATAAAAGTTTGTAATAAATTATTTATATTTAAAGAACTTTATAAAAAAAACGTAGAAAAAATAAAAAGAATTATAACTTACTTTATAGTTTAAAAAATAGGATATGAATTAAATATACTTTATAATTTAAATAAACTTTATAATATTACTTAATAATGTACTTAGAATAAAGTTACTTAGGGGGCCCTATTTAATACCTAAAACTTAAATTCTAAAAAAGAATTTTTAATATAAAAAAAAGAATAGAAGTACTTACTATGTATTTCTTTAGATAATAATAAGTAATAAATTATTTTTTATAAAACTAATTCTATTAAAAAAACTAAAAAGTAGCTATTTAGTAGTATACTAAAAGACTATGAATAGTAAAAGCTACTATATAAAAAATATTATAACGTTTTTTAGTTATAATATTTTAATAATAAATATTAAAAGTATTTTATAAAAAAACTTAACTTTTAATTCTTTTTTTAAAAAAAAAACACCCTATATAAGAATATTTACTTTAACTAAGAACTTAATATGTAGATTATTTATAAATATAAAGGACCCGAAGAAGTAGTGTTTAAACTAAACCTAAATTTTTTAATAAAGTACTTATATAACAATACTATAAACTAATAAAAATACTATATTAACTAGTACTAGGTTTACTATATTATTAAAGTATAAATATTTAAAAAAAAGTAACTTTAAGAAAAAAAAGGAACTAGTTTTATACTACTAGTTCTTAATATTAAAGATACTTTTAAGAAAGGAAAAGTAGTTAAGTACTTTAATAATAATAGAATATATATAGAATAGAGGCTTAAGTAGTTAAAAAACTAAACTTGCTTATTAATAAAGGATTATAATAGGTAACTATAATAAGATTTATTTATTTAGTAACAAATATAAGCTTAGATAAAAAGTACCTTTACTTTAATATTATAGTAAATAGGATACGGGTTAAAGTCTTAATTGATAGTAGCGCTTAAGGTAACTTTATATTACTATAAGTTATAAATAACTTATGACTACTATAGAATAAAAAAGAGGACTTTTATTTATTTAATAATGTGGAAGGGAAAGGAGTATAGTATAGTAGAAGTATTATTAATAAAGAGACTATGCCCCTTACTTTAAGCTACTACAACTAAAAAATATACTACTACCTTAATATTATAGATATAGAATAATAAAATATTATTCTAAGAATACTATAGTTATAAAAAGAAAACCTATAGATAAATTAAAAAGCTAGTTACTTTTATTAGGACTATAAGAAGAGTTTAATTATTAAAAAATATAGTTAACTACCGACTTTAAACGAACTTTACTAAAAAAAGCTAATAATAATATTATAATTTATTACTTTTCTAAAAGTTAAAAAAGTAGTTGCTAGGCTATTATGTATAAAGGACTTTATTATAATATAAAAAGAACTAATCCCTAATAAAGATTAACTTTTATTTATTCTAAAAGAATATAAAGTATATAAAAAGCTATTTACTTTAATACTAAAAATAGACTTATTAGGGTATAGTGCTTTTAACTATAAAATTCCTATTAAAGAGGGATAAATACTATTATTTAATAGAGTTTATTAGTTAAACTAGTAAGAAATGAAAGTACTTAATAAGTATATTAATAAATACTTAGCTAAAGGCTATATTAAAGAATTAATATTACTTATAAAATACCTAATCCTATTTATATTAAAAAAGAATAGTAAACTATAACTATATATTAACTACTAATAACTTAATAATATTATAATTAAAAACTAATATCCGCTACTATTTATTTTAGAACTATAAAATCTACTTTATAAAGTTAACTAATTTATAACTCTTAACTTTAAAAAAGCCTATAACTTAATTAGAATTAAAGAAGGGGAGGAGTGGAAGACTGTATTCTATTCTTACTAAGAATATTTTAAGTACTTTATTATACCCTTTAGACTTACTAATACCCCTATAATATTTTAAAATATAATTAACTACGTTTTATAAAAAAAGCTTAATATCTTTATAATTATATATTTTAATAATATTCTTATTTTTTTAAAAACCCTTAAAGAATATAAGTAATATATACACTAAGTACTCTAAAAACTTTAAAAAGCTAAACTCCTTATTAAACTAAAAAAAAGTAAGTTCTATATATAAAAAGTAAACTACTTTAAATTTATAATTATACCTAGAATTATTAAGATATTAAATAAGAAAATCACTATAGTTAAAAACTAGCTGATACTCTAGAATATTAAAGATATTTAATTATTCCTTAAATTTATTAACTTTTACTAATAATTCCTTAAAGGATACTCTAAAAATATCAGAACTCTAATAAACTTAATAAAAAAAAAAGCTAAATAGAATTAAATAAAAAAAAAAAATAGTATTCTAAAAAATTAAGAACTAAGTTTTTAGTAAACTAGTACTTATAATACTTAACCTAAACCTACTATTTAAAGTTAAGACTAACGCTTTGAACTATACTATTAGTGGATAACTTAGTTAATGTAATAAAGAAGGACGCCTATACCTATGCGCCTTCTACTTAAGAAAACTTAGTAGATTAGAACTTAACTACTAAATCTATAATAAAGAACTTATAGTTATTATTAAAGTATTTAAAAAATAGAGACTATACCTTTTAAGAATAAACTATAAAGTTATAGTATATATAAATTATAAGAATTTAATATACTTTACTATATCTAAAAACCTTAATAAATAATAAATTAAATAGTTAAAATTTCTTTTAAAATTTAATTTCTATATTATTTATAGAAAAGGATTAAAGAATAGAAGAGTAAACGCCCTTAATAAACAATTAGACTTAAAATTAACGGTTCTAAATAAAACTTAAGTAATCCTTAAAAAGGATTTAAATAAAAACCTTATACTAACTATTTGCCTCTTTATAATCGCTAAACGGATTAGTACTAGTACACTTAAATAAATAACTAACAAAATAATTAAAACAATCCACAGTACTAAAGCATATAGACACTAAAGAGTCACTAAAACATAAAAACACATTTAACAACACTATAGTAATAAAGTTATATAAAAATAAGTAACTAAAGTAATTAAGGATTATAATATTTATAATAAAAGTAAGCTAGAACACTATAAACTGTATAGAAAAATACAACCCCTTCTAGTACCTAACAAAGTATAGTAATTAATTTCCCTTAATTTTATTATTAAATTACTATAATTAAAGGAACTACTTACTAGAAAATAGTTTAATAGTATCTTAGTCACAGTAAATTAACTTACTAAGTATATATATTTTATTCTATAAATTAAAGTAAGCACAGTAAAAAAACTTATATACATTTTTAATAAATATATCCTTAACTAATACAGTTTACTAAAAAATATTATTTCTAATAAAAAAACACAGTTTACTTTAAAGTTTTAAAAATCTCTAATTTTATAATTTAAATTTAAACTATAACTATCTACTACCTTTTACCCCTAAACTAATAAATAAATAAAAAGAATTAACTAAATTCTAAAAATATACCTAAAATATTATATTAACTATTAATAAAATAATTAGGTTATCCTATTACTAACAGCCTAATTCACCTATAATAGCGTAGTAGGAAAAAGTATATAATACTTACTTTTCTACTTTAACTATAAATTTAAATTAACTACCTATAAAGAACTATAAATAGAACCTACAATAGTAAAAGCAGTTACTCATATTAATTAAATTAAAAAAATCTATACATAACTTTAACACAAGTTAAAATTTATTGAATAATACATATATAAATACACTAACACCTTAAGGATAAAGGGACTATTTTTTAAAAAAAGAAATAGCGCGTATTTTATATAATAAAATATTAAAACTAAATAACTAAATAATAAGTTAAACTATAAAAAACTAGGACTATTTAAAATTACTAAAAAAATCTTAAAAGTTAACTTTAAACTTATACTATCTAATACTATAAAATATTACTTAGTCTTTTATATCTTACTCCTTAAACTAGCACTATAAGGTTTATATACTATAAACTATATTAAAGTTAACTCTAAATAAAACTATAAAGTTAAAAGAATTATTAACTATATTAACTAATAAAATAATACAGAAGTTTAGTACCTTATTAAGTAAAAAGACTATAAATATAAAAATAATACTTAAAAACCTACTTTAAACTTAACAAATATAATAAATAAACTAAAGGAATATTAAACACAGTAGTAAAAATAACAAAATATCAAGCCCACGCTAAGCACAACAAACAAGTTATATATTATATAACCACAACCTAAAATTTAACTAATTAAACCTCTAAAGATAAAACAAACATTTCTTCACCTAGAAACGCCTAGTCTAAAATAACCTAAAAAGCCCCAGTACCCTCTAAGAACGTTACTAAAATACTAAGTAACTCTAAAAAATTACTAACCCCTAAATTATTCTAAAAAGACTTACTAGCACCCTAGTTAGTAAAGTCTAACATTACCTAAGACTCTAATGCAGTAAAACAGTAATTCTTTACTTTTAACTTATTTAAAAATTATATTCCTTAATAAATTAACTTTAACTTATAATTCTTTAAAAAACGCTTTTAGTAATAAAAATAAAAAAAGCAACTTAAAGTAGTAGTAAACTATATCTATAGTACTTTAAAAGCCTCCTCTACCTTCTACTTAGCCTATTTAATTTTTTACTATTCTAATAAATAGCAGAATACTATACTAATTAATAAAAAAACCCTCTATAAAAAACAAACACCTATAAATATTTACTACATTATTCCTATTATAACGTATTGCACTAGTACGCACATACTTACTATAGTAATTTAAATTTTCACTTATTTTATAAACTTTATTTAGCTTAAAGTATAAAGAATAAGGTATAACGTCAATACCCTTAGACTTAATTACTAAAATAAAAGTATATTACTCCTAAGTTTTATAATTCTTAAAATCAGGTTTTCACTTTAAAACACATCCTAATATAGTATTAGCAATTAGTACTAATAAAAATAGAAATAGCGCGACCCTAAGTAAGGGGTATAACCTACTTATAACTAGGTCTTAAGGACAAGACCTTAAAGAAAAAAGTTAATATTACGACCCGTTAGTTAATAGACCTTTAATAGTGACCCCGCAGGGGGCTTAGTAGTTAAATAAGTAATAGTAGCCTATATTAGCGTAATACCTAACACAAAATAGAAGAACTATATACTAAGGTTAGATTAATTAGGCTTACTACTAATCCTAACTAATCTAATACCTAGGATCACAAAGACACTATTCTAATCTAGTACCGTAAATTAGAGAACTAAAGAAGTAATCCAGGAAATATATATATATATAACTAAAACTTAAGTACCTTAAGTCCTCCCTCCTATAGTTCTTTAACTATTAACCTCGTACTAATCTTTAGATACTTTCAGCCCTTTAGTAGTAACTACTATAACCCTTTTATTAAATACTTAAACTAATTACTTATATGCTTTAAACCCCAGGATCCCTTTAGCACTCTATAGTACTATTCACAGCGTCAAGCCTTAGCTTCTATTAACACAAACCTTACTATCAGAAGGCTAGCCGTAACACAGCCACAGCTATTTCTTTGACTAATCAAACAAGAAGACAGTCTTAAGTACTATGAAACATCCTGACAATTCCAGCCTCCCTCATTCCTTCACACTAACCTCTACTTCGTCCGCCTGCTCTGTCCCAACGACCTGCTCTCCCTCGTCGACCTGCTGCTCTGCCTCGTCGACCTGCTGGTCTGCCTCGTCGACCCACTGCTCTGTCTCGTCGGCCTGCTCTGCCTTGTCAACCTGCTGCTCTGCCTCGTCGGCCTGCTTTGCTTCGTCGGCTTGCTCTGATTGCTGCGATTCATTTTGCTCCACTGGCTCATCCGGCTTTCCAGGCCCGTCCAGTTTCTTTGTCTCACCTGCCTGGTCCGATTGCTTTGCTTTGAGACTTTTTTTCGCATTGTCCGAAGATTTGTCAACAGAGGAAGTCTCGTTTCCCCCCGAGCCCGATGACATGCCAATTTCCTCGCCTGCCGCCTCTGGGTCTCCGTCCGGTTTTCCCGCTTCTTGTCCCTGCTCATCAGTTGTCTCCTCTTCGAGGTTGGCGCTAGAATTGGGCCAATGCTTCCGAATGTGTTTGGACGGAATGGGGGCACTGCCTTGCGTGTGGGTCCATATCTGGATGGTCTTCTTGAGTCCTCGGCCATCGCATACCCCAATGGCGTGCTCTCCCTCAATCTGCCGTGTCTCCTCGCGCAAAGAAGTGAGGATCTTCGCCACTTGCTGGAGGCTGGCCTGGTTTTCTTTCTCCCAGCTGGCGAAGTCCGCCTTGCAGTCGTGGATTTCGGCTCCTGGGAATCTTCCATCCCTATGCTTACCAATTATCAACTGGGATGTTCTTCCGAACCACAGCTGGTCCATGGCATCTTTGGCCCTCATCTTCGGCCTTGCCTTCATTTCTGACAGGTGGGAGGGCGACGTCCCGCGACCTGCCTTCAGAACCTTGGTCTGACTGATAGTTTCTCCTGGCTCTTCCAGGCGTTGTCCGACACCGGTGTCCGTCATCTCATCCTTATCCCGGTTCGTATCAGTCTTGCAAGTGCTCTTAGTTTGAACGTCGACGCTTTTGTTGACCGATGAGTTGGAATCCAGCTGACCGGGCCGGTGATCAGCGTCGACCTCATGCCGAACGATGAGATTCAGGTCCCCAAATCGATACTTGATCACTCGGTGATGAGAAGTACTTTGCTGCAAGTCGTCCTCATACTTCGTAAAGGCGTGCTCAAAAGCGTGACCCCAAGACTGATAGCGATCGCTCGTGTCGTAGGACGTATCTTTCTCCATTCGGGTGATGAACAGGGTATTCTCCACCATGTCCAGTTGAAACTTGACGGAATCTCTCAATTTCCAACTGGCGAATTTGAATAGGTGGCGTAGGGTGTTTCGATTGACGATCACATCAATGTCTCTGAGATCAATATCCGGGGACATGACTGACATGGCAGCAAACATGGGCTCGAAAGGCATCGCGGGGCTTTTTGCAGCGTTTTGGTCGATGAAGTATTGTCCCTTGTCCGGGGAGAGATCGATGGGACACGTGGGTGGGTTCCACTTCGGGGCACCGCCTGTGATGGTCACGATAAGTCAGTAAAAGATCCAGAGCCCAAGGCATTTCAAGGAGAGATTCATGAGGCCAGCAGAGGCAAGCCTACCTGGCACGAAAATGGTCGGTCGGTGATCATCTGACCAGTTGTAAGAGCACAGCACAACGGTTTCTTCAGCTGAAGTGATCGGAGAAGTGTCCTGTAAGCTTCCGACTGAACTGTTGGTAAGGGTGTCAACTTGAACGCAGGTATGGGCATAGAGCCATAGCTCATTGTGTCCGTGCTGGCCGGGAGGCATGCGAGTAAAAGAGGTCGGAGCAAAGGGAGAGGGAGGCGCATGGGTCGAAGCGAAACGGTTCTGACGATTTTGACGAGGAACGACGGTCTCCCCGGTATCGCGGTGATACCTAGCCGTGTGAGAGCTGCCGGGAGTTCCATTGGATTGAGCTTCCGATCTGTCAACGTTTGCGTTCGTATCAGGCGTGTCGAGGCCATTCGCTGGAACAGGATCCGCGATCCTCCTCGCGCGCTTGCATTCGGCAGCAGACAACGAGGAATCGTGGTTTCCCTGAGCCTTCCGTTTGTGCCTTCTGCCCATATTGCGCAAGTTGTCAGGGGGTAGGTACTGGCAATGTAACGAGGAGTTGTTCTTTTTGCGGAATGGGAGATGAGGAAGAAGGAGAGAACTTAGGTTCTAGGCATCAGGAGGAGGAAACCGAAGGAACCGCAGTAGCGAGTAGATGTGGACGTGAGTTGGGGTAGGAGCAATTGATAAAAATAAAAACTCCCCAGGACGGAAGATCAAAGGAGGAAGGAGCTCGCCTCGGTCCTGCTTCCACTCATTGGGCCCCGAACCACGCACCTGCCTCTTTTATTATAGACGAAAAATATTATTTAGTACTGCCATCACAAGTCTTCTCTATTAAGTCAGTTTCAATTATTTAAGCTTCATTGGAAGTCCTGGACGTCGAAGAATAGTAAGAGATCAGGAACAGAAAGTAGGAGAAAAAATAAAACAAAGAGCAAAAGCTCAGATTCGAACTTGCGAGGTTCGAATCCTACGAAACCCACTAGCCGCAGCGCAGATTTCACCCATTATATTCAGCTATACCGCTCGGCCATGGCGCCGTTACCTGGCCACCTCTCTGGGGGGAGAGGTGGCTGTCGTTGCATCCTGGGGAGCATTCTGCACCTATATAGGGATGCCGGTGCCTCCACGGGCCACCCGCCGCCTGCCGCGCCTCATCGAGCGAACACCGCCTCAGCGTCTGAACCCTCACCCTGGTCACGGCCTTTTCCCATCCGACAGGTGTCTTGCCCTTGATAGGAGTAGTATGTCTCGGCGGCTCCCAGCGTTGAGAGCGATGGTGGGGTCAACCGCCAGCGCCACCAACGGAAGACACCTACCTAGTCAGATATTCCTCGGTCTCTACTCGGTGCAGGCTGGGTAGGTGGCTATTCCCAGAAGATACTCTGCTGCTTTCACTGTCATCGCTGTCCTTGCTGTCGTCCATCGTTATTGTCGTCCGTCAGTATTGTCTCTATCATTGCTATTGTTCTTCACTGTCCTAGATATTTCGGACTACCCACGCAGGCGGACAGAGGTGAGACTTTTCCATTGAGGTCAACATTGAACCAACCGAATAAACACACGAGAATTACCTACCCCCCAGGAAAAGAAAAAGAAGCTTCACAAGTTCGAAACCCCCCACCTCCTCGGCCCCTGCTACCTAAGGGGCCGAGGAGTTCCCGAGTGCTGAAATTACCAAGGCGCCGCGGGCCTGGGAGCTATGACGTGGTTTGCGCCTTGGGCGAAGCCACCGGGACGCAGGGTGGCTTGAAGGACATTGAGACAGTCCACGAAGATTCCGAATCGAGCAATCAAATGCCACCGAGAAGATCCCCTGACGATCGACGTTGGCGGTCCAAAGATGATTTTCCCATCGGGAATGGGAAATCTGTCTCGGAGTCAAAGCTTGGCAAACACGTCAGGTAATTCGCAGCTTTTCTGGGGGCTGACTTTTGAGAGATCGGAAAAAAAGATGGAAACAGGTATAAGTATTTCCACCGCAGTCGAAGAGTAGGAATAGGAATTCTGACTGCTTCACATACTCCCAGAACCTCGACATCTCGCTTTTCTCAGTCGAACTTCGAACCCGGCCTCTCCCGCCTCACCCTCAGTATCTTTACGATGAAGTCCGCCTCCGTCCTCGCCGCCCTCTTCGCGGCCCTTGTCGTCGCTGTACCAACGAGCGGCGGATTCCGCAGGCAAACCAGCGACGGAAGCGACCTGGACACTTGCGAGGACGACTCGGCGACGTCGGTGCCCAAGCTCTGCTCGCTCGGCACGCCGTTCTGCTGCAGGACCGACACCGAGGGGCTGACGTCCCTGGACTGCGCTCCGCGTAAGTCTCCTCTTCCACGCCCTAGCGAGGTCGTGTTGCTTCGTGATCCCCAGCTGACAAACTCTCTGCGCGTTGCCAGCTACCAAGGACTTGACCAAGGTACCCTCAATCGACGCCCTGTCCAACTTCTATACGGCCTGCATCATCCACGGCCCCGCGAGGCATCCGAGGTGCTGCACCCTCAAGGCGGTAAGCTCAGGCACACATATCTCCGCTCCCCTGGGAGCTTGAATGATCTTTTGGCTAATGAAGGAAAACAAAAAGGGCGGCCAAGACCTGCTTTGCGAGGACCCTTTGTCCACCATCAACGTGTGATTGTCCTCCGCGAAAATTGTTATTTCGAAAATGGAGGCGATCAAAGGTGTCCTGTTCTTGTCTCATATTGTAATGCCCTTTGTGGCCCCATACACACTCCTGTAAAATCACTGTTCTCTTTGTCAGGCCGTTGAGCGTATTGATTGTTCCATAGCATCGACCGGAAAGCGGGAAATCATAATCATAATGTCATTTACTCCGTGTTCTATGTCTCTGTTCCCGTGGCATCCGCATTCCTTTCTTGTTCGTTTCCATCTATCATCATCGACTCGCCAGGCGATAGACTCGTCAGCAAGAGTGAGGTCATGCCTGCGCTGGCAGCGGCTCTCCCACAAGCTCGCGAGTAGCTTCCGATTCCTGAAGCTAATGTCAGTAAGCCAACTAAATACGGTTTCCCTCAGTTGTCCCTTAACCCGTCGAGAAAACGTCGGGGTACCAGCGAGCCATCGCCGTACTTATCGCAACAGCCCGCTGACGATTCTCCCCAACGTCACAGTCCCGCAAGTACTCGCAAGCCGGCGTCTGATATTGTCCGTCCTTGTTTGCGTGCGGCTTTCCAATTCCGGATCAATCGCATTCAGAAATCGAGACAAGATGTTGTTGAAGAATGCCGGGTACCCGCTTCGCCTCTCACGGCGTGGACGCGCGCTCGCTCCCGGTTAGCGGAGATGTTTCCTATTTTCTCCCCACACGTAGTGGGGTCTCCTCACCTGGAGTGTGTTGCCACATCCCGAGGGACTGCCCTCGGTCTGGTTCTCCCAGACCCACCTGGCGGTCGGCAGCCTTTTGATCTCGGTCTCGATCCTGGCTGTTTCCGCGTCGTCTTGATCGAGAACCGTTCAGCCGTATGCCTGCAGCACCGAGGCCCCGGCGGACGAGACCTGTCCAGCGGGGGGAAGGCTGTTGGGGTCGAAGAGTTAGTCCTTGGCGCCCTCGATCACACACATGGCGTTGCGAGATCAGAGAACTCAGAGAGCGGGTTTAGGGCACGAGAAGAATCTTTCACTCAAGAGTATCCATAAGCCCGGGTGTTTCTCTTCCAAGCTCAAATGGCGATGAAGTATGGCAGAGTTTGTTACCGGAGTTTCGCCACTTGGAAATCCAACTTTGAGATTACTTTCCACAGGAATTCCTAAGGGGAAGCCCCTACCATCTCATGCGCCGACCGCGTAGTGCGGGGGAAAGAACATCCGTACATTGGCCGTGTTCTCGAGCCGTCGGTGGCGGTCTTGATATTTCGCACAAGGACCGTCTGCCACGCGATATCCTCCTGCGGCGCCCAGCCGAACCCGTGCGTGAACCGCGACAGCTCGGATCTCGGGGACGACAACCGCTATGTGGGCCTCCGGCACGGCGAGGGCCAACGATGTGGGGAACTACCGGTGCTCCGCCTACGGGGCCGAAACCTTTCCTGCGGGGCTGTAGGGAACCAGCTGCACGGTTTTGGCGTCAAATTCTATGCTCTAACCTTTTTTGAACCGCATTTGAGCGTTGAGCGTACGTCAAAATAGACTCCAATACATGTCTTATTCACCAGACTTTCCGTTTCCTGTCACTTATTGACCCAGCCCTTTGACCTGGCCCTCTTCGGCACTTCCTATGCTGTGCCGCGATGGTCGCCGTCTTAATTCCGGCAAATGACAACCAGTGGGGCAGCAACCCGCTCTCGAGATGTCGCAATCGCACCCTTGCAAGCACGCCGCGATGTCGGCCTACTCCCGATTCACGTTTTTTTTTTCCTGTTCTCCTTCGCCAGAGGCGCCCCGGCGGGCTCACATCCCGCCGGCGCAACACCGCGGCCAGACCCATCAGGGATGGAACCTGCAACTTTCTTCGCGCTAGCGAAGCCGAACCGGTCGGGGATTCGCTCTTGATCGTATCCATTTGCAATAACGCCATGCACATCAAATCCCTTGGAGGAAATCCGAGCCGCTGGTGGCCAATCCTACCTCATGTCGATCTCGATATCTGACCGGGTTTAAACTCTGCGGAGACGTTGCGGAGAGAAAAAAAATCAAGACCAGGATGTCACGTTGCGGACGTTGCCCGCTCGGCTCGGGACCCTTGAACAAGCATTCAGACTTTTGTTTTGTTTGCCCTTGATCGGAGGTTGATTTGAGTACCGCGAGATGGAATTCGAATAAAGAGTAGCAATCAGTCCCCTTGAGCCGCGTCGTTGCTCGCCCTACTCCCGTTCTCCCGCACTTTGCATGAACGCAACCGCCGTCTCGGGTCGAAACACAGTCGATATCGCCGCAATGTCGACCGATGTCGCGAAGCAGCCCGAACAGGGCGACCACGAGGTCCAAGATGCCCAGCCCACGAAGCCCGTGTCGCGCTTCACGCGCTGGTACCGCAGCCCGCTGTTCAACGTCATCCTCGTCGGCATGATCTCCTTCACCCAGCCGGGTATCTGGACCGCCCTCAACAGTACGTCGTCGTGTAACCAAAGGAACAAAACAGCATGATTGGGCCAGCCAACTAACCATACACTCTCCCACAGACACCGGCGCTGGCGGCCAGCAAGAACCGTACCTCGTCAACGGCGCCAACGCCCTCACCTTTGGCATCATGTCCTTCGGCTGCTCCATCTTCGCTATCCTCGCCAACAAGATCGGCTTGAAGACCGTCCTCATGATCGGTTGCCTGGGCTACGCGCCCTACTCGGCCGCCCTATACGTTAACAACCGCTACGGTGTCGAGTGGTTCGTCCTGTTCGGAGGCGCGACCTGCGGCCTCGCAGCTTCCGCCCTCTGGGCTGCCGAGGGCGCCATTGCGCTCGGATACGCCGACGTCAAGGACCGCGGCAAGTTCAGTACGTCAACTCGGCCATCCCTCTCGACTGTCTTCGTGCGCTAACAAACGTCCCCGTGCAGCCGGCATCTGGCTCGGCCTCCGCGAGCTCGGACAGCTCCTCGGCTCGTCGATCCAGCTCTCGCTCAACCACAGCAACGGCCAGCGCGGCAAGGTCGGCTACACGACCTACCTCGTCCTCATCGCCATCCAGTGCCTCGGCCTCCCGCTCGCGCTCCTCGTCTCGCCCCCGGAGAAGGTCATCCACCGCGACGGCCGCCGCGTCGCCGACCCGACCAGGAACAAGGCCGTCATGGGCGAGTTCCGCAAGTGGCTGGGCCTGATGAAGCGCAAGCAGTTCTACCTGCTCGTCCCCATCCTCGTCGGCTTCAACTGGAACAGCACCTACCAGGGCATCTACCTGACGCGCTACTTCTCCGTCCGCGCCCGCACCCTCGGCGCGCTGAGCTCCGGCATCGCCGCCTCCGCCGCCAACATGTTCTGGGGCTGGTTCTACGACCTCAAGTGCTTCAGCCGCCCGCAGCTCGCCAAGATCACCTGGGCCACCTTCTCCGTCATCATGCTCGGCCTGTTCGCCTGGCAGGTCGCCAACGAGAAGCTGTACGAGGAGACTGTTCCCAAGGTCACCCTCGACTGGGACTCTCCGGGCTTCGGCCGCGGCTTCGCCGTCAACGTGATGTTCCGGTGAGTCACCACTCTATAGTTGCTCCATGCCTCGAGATTCCGTTGCTAACAAGTCTTCTTGCAGTTTCATGAACGAGTCCCACTACATGTTCGTCTACTGGATCATGGGCACCTTCTTCGACGACATCGAGACCCTGACCCTCGGCGTCGGCCTCGTCCGCTCCTTCGAGTCCATCGGCTCCGCCCTGGCCTTCGGCATCGGCGTCATCAAGGTCAGCCCGATGGTGAACCTGATCATCGCCTTCGTCATGTTCGTCGTCTGCGTGCCGACCACGTCGTGGGCCGTCTTCCTGGTGCCCGAGCGGCCTGTGGACAACACCAAGGTCGAGTCTGACAGCTCGTCGGTCGACCATAGCAAGGTTCTCGACGACCCGGTGGCTGTGTCTACGGCGGCGGCTGCGGCTGATGGGCCCCGGAACGCCTGAGGTCCTTGGTTGTGCATGCCCGTTTTGATGAAATCTTTTAGACCTGTAATCATCGATACCAAAACGAATAGACTTCCTTCATAAATTGTTCAAACTGCCAACATGCCTGCTCAAAGTCGACTCCCGCCATCATTGCAGTTCGACCCGTTTATCGCCGGGACAGCTCGCTGCATGCCGCTTGCTTGCACAGAATGTAAAGGCAATGGAAGTAACGGGGACAGTAGTGAAGATCATAGGGTGCAAATAGGTGTGATTATTAGCTACTGCTATTCGTGGTATAATAATAATATTAAAAAGTAGGGTCAATAATATCGACGAAGAAGAGAAATATTCATCACACCCTCCATATCCAACTCATTATTCAGTTATCGTGTAGACCGGCCCCGACGCTTCCCAGAGCTTGCGTTCAGAGGGAAGCCTTGTTCAGGTTGTTGACAAAGTTGCCGTCCTTGATCGGCACGTTGGCGTTGCCGAAATCGGTGTTTTGCAGGGCGGCCCTCATGGCCGGCGTCATGGCGTCCCAGTCGAGCACGGGGTACTGCTTGCCGACGGTGTTGGTGAACTGCAGGGCGTGGTTCATCAGCACCCGCGTGAAGTATTCGACCTTGACGCTGTCCCTCTCGCGCTGCGGGCTCGTCGTCGGCGAGTAGTTGCCGTGGCCCGAGGCCGCCGCGCCGAGGATCACCGGCTGCACGACGGCCGGGTTGTTGAGCCACACGACGATGCTCTCCCAGTCGTGACGGTGGGAGCCGATCGAAATGCCGTCGACGGGCTGGTCCTTGGGGAAGTACCACGCGTACATGATGGCGTACCGGCCGTTGTGCCACGTTCCGCGGGCGTAGACCTGGCCCTTGCCGCCGTCACGGCAGCTGCCGGAGGAGCTGCCGCTGGGCTTGAGGCCTCCGCTGGTGTCGCCGGCGTCGTTGACCGCGGTGTATGGTTGGCAGCCGTGGGCGATGTGGAGGAGGGGGTTGAAACGCGCGATGGCCTGGCCGACGGCGTTGTTTTGGACCTTCTGGGGGAGGGGGCTGAGCTGATCCTGGCCGACGACGCCGCGACGGTCCAGGGTGCTGGCAGCCGGGGCGGCGAAGGCGGTGCTCGCCAGGGCAAAGATCGAGAAGAGGATGCTGGAGCGCATGTTTGCGGTCTAGAAAGCGATCTGCACACGTCATGGTTAGTGACTGCGGAGAAGATACAACTCAGGTACAATTGGGGAGAACTCACATTCAAACGAATGAATTGGCAAAGTAGACTTTCTTTGGCTCAACGTCGACCGAACACGCACTGGGGAGAAACGGGAGTGATGTGTTTGCGGTGAGGAGGGAGAAGAGAGCGTCGCTATTGATCAGGGCGGGAGCACTTCTTTTCAGTCGGAGTTTGATACCGACTGGAGAGTAAAGATCAAAGCCATCCTTGCGTGAGAAGCTCACCGATTCGGAAGGTCACCCAACTGAGAGCTTGAAAGGGAACTGGTGCGTCAATAGTCCATCATGAGCCAAAGTGCCCACCAGGGTCCAGGGGTCACTCGATGTGGTCCCCATCCTGCAGTTGAATTGGCTTGGCTACCTTATATTGCCCTTTAATCTGCACGTGGATCTTGGTAGCCAACCTCTCAGCTGACCGACTTTACTCGATTGAGTATTTAATCTGTGGGTCTTGAGGCCTCGCACCGAGTCAGTTCACCGTTGCATTGAACCATCCTCAACGACTGAGAGCCCTGGCTCTGAGAACCTGTTGGTCTCGCTTACCGGTTTGCGTTCGCAATCTGTCAACCTGAAACCATCGTGCCGCGGAGGAGCTCCTGATCGCTCCTGAACGGAGCGCAGAAAGAGCCGACTTGTCCGTGCCAAGCATATCCGGCCCGAACCCGCTGAACAACCGTGCCTTCTCGCGTGGTTTACCGTCCTGACAGCGCGAACAGACATCAATGCGAACATGACTGGACTTTGTGGTTATTAATACCCGAGTTATGGGTCTTGAGCGGCACTTTCGGAGGCTGAATGCCATGAGATCCGACAATAGTCGACTTGCTATAGTAAGCTATCACATATTATTTGTCTTTACGCTAAATATAGATGTATTAACATTGGACGAACGATCTGCAAAGTGAGAACCGGTGCTAGTACCCCAGCTTCTTCTCATATTCCGCCGCACCCTTCCCGATGGGCTGAATCAGCGTGTAGCTCCCAGACTTGTTGAACTCCTGCACTCCGTTGAGCAGGTACAGCGGCGTCATGCTCCCGTCCTCGCTGAAGTACAGCTTCGGCCTCTCTCGGCGGTAGTAGTCCAGCGTGACCCCGTCGGTGAACTCGACCGTGGTGTTGTACGCCAGCGTGTTGTTGTTGTACGTCCAGGGACCCTCCCACTTCCTCGCGAAGGCGTGCGCCCCGACGCGGGGCCCCTTCCTGCCCTCGGCGATGTCGATCATGTGGTGCACGAGGATGTGCCAGTGGCCGCGCTTGTCCCTCCAGAGGAACGGGTCCTCGCTGCGCTCCTTGTTGGCGGGCTCGACCACCAGCTCGTGCGGGGCCGAGAAGTCGTCCGCGTGGTAGATGTTGTTCTTCTCGACGGCCAGCAGGATCTCGCGCGTGGGGTTCTCGGGCGACCACAGCGGCCACGGCGCCGGGTTGGTGACGTTGATGACCTGCGGGATCGGGACCGTCCACTCCCTCAGGTCCGGCGAGCTCGACACGGAGATGGTGTTGTTCCACTTCTGCGAGCGGCACACGTCGCCGACCTCGACGTCCTTGCCGATGAAGTAGATGAGGAACCTCTCGTCCGCGGGGCTCCAGATCGTCGTCGGGTTGTGCCGGAACGTGCCGAAGAGCGTCTGCGCGTAGACGTACGGCCCGCGCGGGCCCGTCCGCGACTCGGCCCGGATGGCGGTGCTGAACGGCCGCCAGCCCGCGAGCCCGCAGCCGTGGGACATTTGCGACGTGATCAGGTGGAAGAGCCCCGGGTCCGAGCGGTCCCGGAGGATGTGCCCGCCCCAGGAGGAGTTGCCCGCGCCCTCCTTGTAGAAGTCGGCGCCCGTCGCGTTGGTGTGGTTGTAGCCCGTCCACCGCTCGACGGGCTGCAGGTCCAGCTCGCTGCAGTCGGCCGAGCGCCAGCCCGGGTCGCACTTGCAGGAGCCTCCCCAAGAGCAGATGCCGTTCAGACTGCAGTCATCGTCAGTCTTACAGCCCCATGCCCCGGCGACGAGGACGAGGAGGGACGTTGTTAGAATATAGGCTTGTCTCAACCGCATGTTTGCGACGATGGAGCAGCTAGACTCGTGATCGCTATTCTGGCAAGACAATAGCCTTGAACATTAAAGGCAGGAGTTCTCGTTTCTTTTGTATGTATTCCCGAGCTGGGTTGCCCCGGTTCGCGCTGAGTTTGCCCGACCCCAGAGTCTATTTGCCTCACCTCCGCCGGGGGAATTGGAGTTCCTCGAATCTGACGTCGTTGTCTCCCTCCGCATCCCAGGAGGTAATTCAATAGTACCCCACGGTAAAAGGCGATCTGCGCGGGGAGCGATAATCTCTGCAAGTCTATTTACCCCACACGAATCACAACGAGGTTTTCCCTCACCGGTTAACCAGCCTGCAGAACCCCGCTTTCCCCTTCAGGTCTTGTTGCATCGTATTAGTCCCTTGTTGAGAGGGGTTCAGCATTTAGGGTTTTGATTCAAGTCGAGTTGGAGCTTCGAATGTTTCCCCCAAAATGAGGTTGAGATGCCATTGTCATCCGATTCCGGTCTCACTAACGACAGCAAAACACTGAAGAGCTTTGCTATCGGGACCTTGTTAAGTGGTTGTTGGGGCATTCACCTACTTAGTAGGCTTACTGGGCTCTATTGTTGTCACAAGGTACCTAGGATGTGTTGTTGTTGCTTGGCTCTGTTGTCGTTGTCGTCACTGGGCTCTGTCGTCGTTGTCGTCGTTGGGATTCATTACTATTGATGTCGCTGGGCTCTGTTATCGTCAGTAGGAAGGCAATATTTACCACTGTTACTAGACGTTGAGCAGGAGAAGCCCAAAATAGCCACTTAATAAGGCGTCAATAGCAGACTTCATACTGCAAATTCCCAATTCCATTGAACTTACTAGTTAGCTGCCCGGGAACCACCAGCGCGTTGCAACGCGGATCGGGGCATGTTGCCACTGAGCTGTTTCGTGCCCTGACCATAGTCTTTGCTATCAAGAACCTCTTGAAACAGCAGGAAATCGGAGCTAGTTGCCTCAGTACTCCGCGAGCCGTGGGTTGCTGTTTGCGAACAGACTTCAAGAGACACAACGCTTCCAAAACCGATGGGCGAAAGAAGTCCATACTCATAGACTTCCTGGCTTTGAATAGGACAGATTGTCTTTTGAGAAACCCCCCAGTGCCAACAAATAGCAAAACACACACATGGCCTCAAATCTCCAGTAGGTCCTCCTATGATTGAACAGGATCAGTTCTGGCCGTCATCAAGAAACAGGACATATTTCTATGGTCTTTCATTTGGTATCGTCGATGGTAGTTTCGTTGTACATCAATCATGGCCCAAATCCCCACGTAATCACGAGTTCCCGCGCCCTTCCTCATCATGCCTTCTTGGCCTTGCCCACAGAGCCAAACCAGTGCATGTAAGTCTCACATGCCTTCTGCATGTCCTTGGTACCGGCCTCGATGGTAGCCGTAATCGGACGGCCCCGCGCCTTCTCTTGCGCCGGGGCGTAGTGGTTGTTGATGCCCTTGTTGATGTTGATCTTGGTGACGCCGGCCTTGATGCAGCGGTCGAAGATCTCCTGGTCGAAGGGGTCCGCGCCGTGAAGGATCAGCTGCACCCGGTCCCCGACGGCCTTGTTGATGCCCTCGAGTCTGTTGTACTCAAGCCTGATGCCGCGGGGACCGTATTCGCCGTGGACGTTGCCGAAAGCAGGCGCCAGCATCTGGATGCCAGTCGCAACGAACTCCTCAGCCTGCTCCGGGGTGGTCAACACACCCTCCAGGTCAGCCGTCTCCGCGACGCCGTCCTCGCCGCCCTCAATCCTCCCCGGCTCGGCCTCGGTCGCGATGCCGCGCTCGTGGCAATAATTGACAAGCTCGCGGGTGAGCGCGAGGTTCTCCTCCTTTTCGTAGTGGCTCATGTCGACCATGATGCTGTCAAAGCCATCGGGGATGTCAGCGGCCTGGCGGACGAGCTCCGGAGTCTGGCAGTGGTCGAGGTGCAGCGAGACGGGCACCGAGGCCGAGTGGCACAGCTCCGCCGAGGCGCGGACCAGGGCGCTGCCGGCGTACTGCATGGCCCAGGGGAAGAGCTGCACGATGGCCGGCGAGGAGGTCGCCTCGGCCGCCCGGACGGAGGCGACGACCGCCTCGAGGTTGTAGCAGCAGAAGCCGGCGACCGCGTAGCCGCCCTCCTTGGCGGCCTTGACGATCTCCATCGTGCGGTTCTGGGCGAGGGGAGGGCGAGGCATGGTAGCGGTTGTGTATTTGGTTGTTGATCTGATTACTGATACGATCAAGAGAGGGTTGGAGACTTGCGAGAGGTCGATGCTTATCACGAGATGTGAAACTGAAATTGTCCAAGGAATGTCGTATGAGAAACTCTTCGATCTCGGCTTCACCTTGTAAACCAGGAGAAGAACACGCAATGATGGCCGAGGCTCTAACATGCGGGACAGCGGATGATGACATGGAGCCTCGGACTTCGTCCCGAGGTCGCACCCGGACTGCGGGGAGTGTCTGAATTTAGGCGGAAATGACCCAATTTTCCGCCAGAATCGGCGGGGCACGCGGGGGCGGGCGACGGAAGAGACTCGGGGAAGGCCTTCGGTTCGGCAGGGGGATATATTATTTACCCCGAGTTACCGACCGTTCCCGAACTAGGGCGTGTCGAGGTCCGATCTCGCCTCCTGTCCTTGAGCCGCCTCTGCTTGAACTTGAGCCCATTCACACCCACGAGTTGTCTTGATATCATATCTTGTCTTGTCTGCTGGAAATACCCACGAGTTGAAAGCCGTCTTAATACCCTCCCTATCTGACTCATACCAATACGACCAACCGAATCGCGAACCGCAACCCCCTTCTCCTCGAATATATACACACACTCTACTACCATGGGCTCAACTAAGCCGTCGACGGCCTTCATTGGCCTGGGCGCCATGGGCTTCGGCATGGCCACAAACCTCATCCGCGTTGGCTACCCGGTCACTGGATTCGACGTCTACGAGCCCACGCTGGAGAGGTTTCGCCAAGCCGGCGGCCTCACCGCAACGAGCCCGGCCGAAGCTGTCACGGGCAAGGACTTCTGCGTCGTCATGGTCGCAACGGCAGAGCAGGCTCAGAGCATCATCTTCGACGGCGAGGTACCCCTCGTGAAGGCACTCCCCAAAGACGCGGTCCTGCTACTCTGCTCTACGGTTCCCTGCGGCTACGTCCAGGGCCTTCAGCAGGAGCTGATCCAGAAGGGCCGCGGCGACGTCGCCCTCGTCGACTGCCCCGTCTCGGGAGGCGCCGGGAGGGCGGCAGACGGTACGCTGTCCATCATGGCCGGCGCGGCGGACGAGTCCATCAGCAGAGGCCTCCACCTGCTGCAGGCCATGTCGGACCCCGC
Source organism: Colletotrichum brevisporum (assembly GCA_030770045.1). Lineage (NCBI taxonomy): Eukaryota > Fungi > Ascomycota > Sordariomycetes > Glomerellales > Glomerellaceae > Colletotrichum > Colletotrichum brevisporum. The sequence goes on along the minus strand of JAUGSI010000001.1, from coordinate 5,833,132 downwards.
AAAGCTGTACATCGTCAAGGGCGGTATCGGCGCGGGTAGCAACATGAAGATGTGCCACCAGGTTCTCGCGGCCAACCAGATCCTCTCGTCAAGCGAAGCGCTCGGGTTCGCGAGCCACCTGGGGCTGGATCTGGCAACCACCAGTCAGGCGCTCATCGAGTCGGAGGGCTGGAGCTGGATGCTGGAGAACCGGCTGCCCCGACTGCTGCACCCAGAGTTCCTGCCCGTCGCTAGCGCGGTCACCATCATCCTCAAGGACACCAGCATCATCACGTCGGAGGCAAGGAGAGCAGGTTTCCCGACGCCGATGACGAGCGCGGCCGAGCAGGCCTACTTTACCGGCCTCGGGAGAGGCTTCGGCGCGGACGACGACAGCAGCCTGCTGCGGCTTTACACCGAGGGCAAGGGGCGCGTCGGCCCCGTGAAGCCGGCGGTGAAGGCGGAGGATGCCAAGCTGGCGCTCGTCGTCAACCTGCTTCGCGGCATCCACCTTTGCGCGGCGGCCGAGGCCCTCGCGTTCGCGCAGTTCGTCGGGCTGGATCTCGAGCAGGTGCTGGAGCTCTGCGTCAACGCCGCCGGCGGGAGCAAGATGCTCTCCGCCGAGGGGCGTCGCATCCTCGACGCGTTCGCTGCCGGCACGGCGAGCCGGGGATGGGCCGCCTCGGGCGACGGCGAGAGGACTCTGCGGGATGCGGCGCGGGAGCTGCAGGAGGCGGTCGACGAGGCGCAGCGGCTGAAGATGCCCCTGTTTCTCGGTGCGCAGGCGCTGAACCTGATCCGCGGAGTCTTGCGGAGTTCAGGAGAGAAGGCCGCGGCCCGTTTGGCGGTCGGATCGGTCGTCAGTGGTTGGACCGCATAACTGACGAGAAAGCCCACGATCGGCAAGGCGTGGAAAGCGTGGAGTTGTAGGAGGTTGACTGACGTAGGTGCCCCATTTTATCGGGGTAATTTTCCTCATTTAGCTGGCGTTTGACTGCGCGAGTCTCGGTGATTGATGCAGCGAGCCAACAATTGAGCCAAGACTAGCTGTTAGCGGAAAAGAGTTATCCGCGACTTCAATCGTTCCATCGACGTGTTCCGTCATCCGATACCCACACCTGAACTTCCTTACGAGGTTGTCGTCACTTGGTAGATAGACTTGGGCTACGAAATATCCTATCATGCTTCTTTTAGTGTGTTTTTGATATTACCAAGACAAAAATTGCAGAGTTACCGGAACTTTGTACATACACTTTGTTGTCACAGCATATTCTTGAAACATCATCGCCACGTACCGTCGCACTTCAACGGCTGCTCCGTCAGTTACTCTACGGACATGTTTATTTCCTTTTCCGATGTGTTCTTCCCCGAGTTAACACCAAAACTGCCCAAAACTTCAAATGGCGTCGTAAAGGTAGCCCAGTCGTCGGAGTTTTCAGGGTTCCCGAAGAGCTTGAGAATAGCATAACGCAATCTGAAACCGTTTCAAATCAGATACAAATCACTAGCAGTAGGTAAAGATGAATCCGAGAACTCACGTGTAGTTTCCCACGGCAATCTGATTGCCGTTGGAGAGCTTGCCGGTCCAATAATTCTCGATCTTGGAGTTGCTCCGCGGGAGGTTGATCCTCGGATACGGGAATGTGTTGTTCGGATGGAACTGCTCCTGGCCAGAGCCGGCCCGGTAATACACCGCGGACCCGATGTAGCCGTTCATGCCAACGACCGGCGGGTAGGCCCACCTTCTCTCAGTCCATCCGGCCTCGAAAATCTGAACCATGGATGAGTTTTGAAACCCGTGAAATTTGGGAATATAACGGGAAACTTACATCCCATCGGAGCTCTCTTGTGCCCCAGATCATATCGTGAACGATCTTGGGGAATCCTTCCGCGCCAAATGTGAGTGTGGGAATAACCACATCGGCGTCAACCACGGCTGTGTGGCTGACGGCTGTGTGGCGGGTCACGGACCGAAGGCATCTCGTGGGCCTCTTCGAGAGGCCTACTAATCTATCCTTCTTTAACCTCATGATGTGACCCATAAGTCCAGCAGTCCATGGCAACCGGTTTATCCTGCGTAAACTAGCATTGAGATTGAAGATAAACCTGCTAAAGCATTATGTCAGTCAGTGTTCGTGTTTCAAAATCACTCATCTGCCAGTCCACTTACGACACCCCGCGCCTCTCCGCCGGGTCTACGTAAACCAGTTCTGGAATCCCGGGGGAGAACGGGCAATGAAACTCCTTCCTCAGGTCTGCCGCGACACCTAGAAACACCAGATTAGTGATCGGTTCTGGCTACGTCTTCTACTCGGATACTTGCCGGCATATGGCACTGATAGGTCCTCCCCATTATCGCCTGAAACTATGATCTTGCCGCTGTACAAGGGCAAGACTGTGGCATTCCATCCCAGAGTGTCCGGATTCTTGAAATTGACACTGCGTATAAAGGTCAGCAAGGAGAGGTTCCTCATAGCTTTCTCGCGGCCTCAGAAACTTACGACACCGTCTTGTTCTCGCCGGGCTTCAAAGTGAAGTCGTCGGGAAGGCTGACCTCGACCGCGAGCTTCTGTGGGACCAACTCCGACAGCAGCTTCACCTTCTTGCCTTTATTGGCGGCATCCAACAACAACGTCTCGACCCCATATGCGTCTTGGCTTGATAGATGATACCTGACGTCGTAAGGTCCGGTGTTTGTAACGGTGATGTGATGGTGGCCGTTAAAGTGGCGGGTGTCGTTCAGCGCGATCGGCTCATAGCCCAAGGTGGTTTTGCAGCTGAACAGCTTGGACGCATCGACAAATCCGTTGCCAACCTGTGCTACCGGTGCCGCAAGTTCCGTGTACGTAGAGTCGTGGTATGCGAGAGGCCCCGCCGTAGCAATGATCTGTCTACTCAGGGCCAGGGCAAAACCCTTTCCATGAATCTTACGGCCGCCAAACGCGCCAATGTAGAGCGCTGCCACGCCTGCCACGTAGGGAGCGGCCATGGACGTGCCGCTTTCGACCTTCCAGCTGTTGTCCAGGTACGTGCTATAGATTGAGGCGCCAGGCGCCGCGACGTCGGGCTTGACGCCGAGGTCGTTGAGAAGGCCCCAGGAAGTGAAAGATGACGCGCGGGTCGTGTTATCGTACGTCACATCGGCTGAGGCTACCGCCAGGACATTGTTGCCCGAGGATCCGCTGCTGCTGTAGAATGGCCCTTCAGATCCCAGGTTGTTGGCTGCGATGACCACGACGACACCGTGCTTGACGATCCTGGAAGCGAAGACTGCTATGGGATCTTCAGCCCATCCGTTGGTCCATCCGAGGCTGCACGTGATGATGTCAACCTAGACCGAGCGTTAGAGGCTTTTGTTGGAAAGAACAACGGTGTTGGCAGAAACCATTCGCCTTCACGATGTGCTTACCCTGTCTTTATAAGCAGCCTCAAAAGCCTTGATGACTGCAGCTGAGTCGATACCCCCCTGAGTGACACGTCAGTTGAATCAGACGCTTGAGAAGTCTCTTCTTGTTATGCTGGTGCTCACCTGCTGGTTCATGACCTTGTACGCATAGAGAGTTGCGTCGGGAGCTACCCCGACAAAGCTGTTTGACACCAGGTCAACAAATTCCCCAAAACTTCAGGTTGGGATGTACCGTGGACTCACTCGTCAGTTCTCCCGGCGATAATGCCAGCAACGTGGGTGCCATGCCCATCCAGGTCCAGAGGGTCCTCGCCCGGGTGCTTCCAGTCTACCGCAAAACGTTAGTGAACGACCGCACCAAAAAGCTCCAGTATATGAGCAGTTGAACTCTTACCTCCATCACCGGCGAAGTCGTAACCTCCCGCAACCTTGAAGCCCTTGCCGAAGCCGCCACCCAGCTGTGGTTGGTATCTGTCAGCAACGGCTGCTCCAGAACAGTCAATAGGCCAGTCTTGTTATACTTACTGCATCGTGCTTGTACCAAATACCAGTATCGATAACGCCTATCTTCACCCCTTTGCCAAAGAACCCTTGCTCATGCAGCTTGCTGACGCCAGTGATGGTGTGCGCGACTGATGGAGCGGCGGCGCCAATCCCAACGCTCTCTTCCGATTTTGCTGACGGTTCCAGGTAGAATTGGTCGTTGGGCCAGACGTTGACGACGCCGGGAAGCCCTTGGAGGTCGTCGAGGCTCAGCTCCGCTGTCTCGATGCTAGCTCCCGTAAACACGTCGCTGTCAAAAGTTTTCACAACCTTGACGTCAGCTGTCGAGCCGAGTCTCGCTGCATTTTCCTAGAGTTCATCGTGAGTATATAACATTAGCGACAGCGAAATTTCGGTTGTTGCGCACATACACCTGCGTACTCGACGATGTAGTTTGTGGTGAGGTGACCTGTGGTATGGTTGGGCTCGCGGCTTTGCTGTTGGCCGACAGCGAGAGCCCCGAGAGCCAATCTTGAGAGACGTCGCATCTTGATTATTGCAGATACGATTGAAATTCAAGGCGTGGAAAATGGTGTGGCAGAAGACGTTACATGCTTTACATGCAACTCGTCTACTATGAGGCAGGGAAAGTCTTCTATTATACAGATGAAGTTGGGTGGCTTAGGACCTTGAGGACTACTATGACTTTTTTAGTATTCTTTTTAAAAAGAGAACCCTGTCGTTCTTATTGATGAGGATAGATAACACTTCTTATCGCTATTTTACCAGTTAGGTGACGGTGGCGGCACGCTTTACGACAGAAGTGGCTGAAGTTTAGTAGGAAGAAAGTTTCTTTTCTGAGTAAATCATATATCCAACCAGTTCTTTACAAAAAGAAGGCGGGTTTCCCATGTTTTACTTTACACTTGCCTGAGCATCACGGGTTTCGCAGTAGCACTGTACACTCCTGCCCGTAGCCATCAATCTCATGTGTGGTTCAGATAACTGCTTCAAGAACACCGGGGAATGAGCTGTTAATTTGAAGCCACCTTTTTCGTACTCAATCCGTGAGTTGGGAATCTGTGAGTGCAATACGACAGTAATCCCATCCTCCTCTGCAGAGCTTCGGCTCCTCATTCTCAAATCAAATGACAGCTTCTGAGAACAGTCAACGTATATGGGTGCTCAAATGTTGACTTTTTTTAATCCGCTTCCTTACTAAGGTCTGAGAGTTGCGAAGTCTTTGTTTTGCTTAGTCCCTAATGAACTCAAATTGTCGCCTGAGGTTTTTTCGTCTTCATCCGGCTGTTACGGTTATGGACGCTATGATTCGTTGACGTAATTGAAGGCCCCACATAGAAGTTCTCCGTCAACACAACCAAAAACTCTCCCTTACTTACGTCCCCCTTCTTCATCAAACCCAGCATCTTGAAAGGTTAGTTGAATCATGGACTGATCTTCACGGAATATCCACTGACTGTGTTACTCTCACAGATGGAGCAGTTCGGTCTGTCCTCCGTGCATTCAGGCGCCATCAAGCACCTTCACGCGATCCAATTCGCGCCGACCACCGTCGACCTTGCCAGGGAGGTGAGGCTGGCCGTCACCGTCGTTGTGATCGGCTGGGTAGCCGTAACGGGCATTAGAGCGTGGTTTGGGCGCGAGAGACGTTGACGCGACGGAGCAAGGGTAGCGGAAATGCGTGGCCATTAACTCGGAGCTCAACTTCGACAAGGCTCTTCAAGTTTCACAATGCGACTGCTGTTCAACAGTCTCTTTTGGCATCATGGAAAATAGAGACTGCGTTGCTTGCTACCGTAACTCCGTGTACTATCAACCAATGTACTTCTTTCCCATCGCCCACTGGTCCTTGTCGTAGGACTTCGGCCAGACGCCGCCCCTCCCGGGAGCGAGGATCCCGTTGGGGTCCAGGGTGTCATGGATCTCTTCGTGCATCTTCCAGAGTGCGCCCTTGTTGAAGTCGTACGTGTCCGCGACCTGGTCCATGAGCCCCACGTGCGTCCTGAAGACGCTCCAGCCGTTCTCCTTCCACTCCTTGAGCAGGGTGCGGGCCAGCCACTGGGCCCGGCCGCGCATGTCCTTGTCCTTGCGGTCGTAGGGGATGATGCACACATTGTCTGTGGCGATATGTCAGTCAATTCAGCCACCTTAAGACGAGAATGAGAATCAAGAGGGAACATACGCATGGTGCGGAAGTACGCGACGTAATGACTGATGTAGTCGATGCCGGCCTTCGCGAACAGCTCCTTCGCCCGCGAGTACTGGTCCCACACGGCCTTGCCCTCGAGCCGGGAGATGGCGGCGACCATGATGACGGAGCAGTTGGGCAGCCACTGCTTCATCCAGGCGAACTCGCCCATGGACGAGATGCCCTGCAGGTAGGTGGCGCGCACGCGGACGAGGTTGGTCTCGTCGGGGTTCTCCTCGAGCGTGGCCCACTTGCTGCCGGGGATCTTGGTCATCTCCTTTCGAATGTCCTCGATGAGGGCCTCGCGGACCTTGTCCGAGCCGAAGACGGCGCCGATGTAGCGCCACCGGCCGGTGTTAAGCTTCTTGGCCATCTTCTCAAAGTCCTCTTCAGGGATGAGCTCCTTGTGGGAAGCCTTGGTATAGCTAGAGCGGGGGCCGTAGTGCGCGGCCTCCAGGGTTAGGTTGCGCAAGCTTACGGAGCTCTGCAGCGTACCGTTCTGTGAAACAAAGTTAGCCCCTTGTCACAGCTGGATCGGGAGCTTGTGCTTACCAAGTCGAGAGGTTGAATAGCATCCACCAAGGCAGCAAGGTCGGACTCCTTCTCAAACGTGACGGAGAAGGGCGTCATTCCCTGAGGAGCCGGCATTAACTATGAGATTGTTAGCCGGGAACTTTGCAGTGAATTCTGGAACATAAACATACCCAGAAGCCCATCTTGGTCACAATACCGCTGTTCCCCTGGGAGAACAGACCATCATTCATCGGGCCCCATCCGTACGGGAACAAGGCAAAGCACTCGTTCAACTTCTGGTCGGCCGGATGAACCCCGGCCGCGGCCTGCTTCCGGCCCTCCGGGTCCTGGATGGCGCCCATGCCCATCCTGACCACCTCGCCGTTTGGCAGCACTACTTCCATGCCGCTGTGCTTGCCCCAGCGGTCGCCGTATAAGGAGGCACCGCCGCCGCGGTCGAGTGCGTTGCCGATCATGGAGCCCCAGCCGAGACCGGACGAGTCGACACGGATCCTGTCCAGCAGGCCGTGCTCACGTAGGTACTCGCTCATCTGCATGAAGGTGACGCCAGGCTCGACGACGCACACGCAGGCGGTGGTGTCCACGTGGAGGATGCGGTTCATGTGCGTGCTCAAAACCATAACCAGGGATCCGGGGACCTGGGGGAGGGGTTTGTTAGCTTTCGTGTGGCGGAAGAGTGTAATCCCAGGCGCGCATGATGCCAAATAGTGGTGGTCTTCAGATGCCAAGGAGACGGGACATGCCCAGCCCATGGGACATGGGTATTCGCAGCAACAAATTGGAATAAACGAGAGCACAAGGGTAACGACAACAAGGGATCATGATAGACTTACTCTCGGCGCGGAGCCTCCGTAGGCCAGGTTCCTGCCAGTGCTGATGGGCCAGACGGGCACCTTGTGCTCATTGCACGCGGCTAGGACGGCCTGGATGTCCTGGACGTGCCGCGGGTGACAGATGGCGGAGCCGACGAGCTCCACCTCGTCGTCGAAGGACCGGTAGTAGTCATGGGTGCGGCAGTTGCGGCCGAAGTCGTCGTCCTCGTAGCCCTCCAGCTCGATGTCGGGCGTGATGACGGCGAAATTGTCGGCCCCGATGACCGAGGCGACTTTCCTCGCGAACCTGTCAAAGACGGCCTGCGACACGTTCGGGGGGAGGTATTTGGGCTCGCCAAAGCCGCAGCCGTTGGACGAGGCGGCGGTGGTTTGCTTATCGCCGCCCAGCCAGAAGTGGCCGCTCACGAAGCTGGGAGGGGCCTGGGCCGTAGTCATTGTCTCAGAGGCTGAACTGGTTTGTTCTGAAAGATTTTGGGATAAGAGAGAGCTTGGGTGGTAAACAAATGATCTACGCAAACATGAATAAGTTGTCACAGAACTTGGGAGATCGCTTTGTACCAAGGCTTCGTGTCTTGTGGTCAACGCCGTACATATATATGCCCAAGTAGCCTGGACATGTTCGGAACTTGCGACCGGAACTCCAAGGGGAGTCTTGGAATCCGGCTTTTACCTAGCTCGGTATTCCATGCTCCCTCTCTGGGTTGCGCCCACTGACAGCACCCACAAACAGCTTCAATCAGATAGGAATATCGATGGTGTTCTCTAGGTACGGCGTTTCCTCTGCAGCTGTCTGCGAGAGGGTCAATAGCATCACGGTTCGGCGTGCCCGCGAATACTGCGGGGTCTTGGCCGAACCTAAAAACGAGTCGAGTGGTGGCAACCCTCCCGCATGCCAACTCGTCCGAAAGCCTCGGTCGCCCCTGTGGGATACTTCCAGGTCCAGTTTCGACTGCTCTTCAGAAGAAAGTGCGCAGTTTAAATGGTGCCAAGTATGCTTGCGTGTCGAAGTGAATAGATGAGGAAAACTCTATTTGGCATGATTACCTATATGTAAATTCTGCTGGAAATATCATTTACTTCATAGTAACCTGCCGTCTCCTCGGACACTCAGTCCGCCTCTCCATTGTATTTCCAAGTCACCCGTCCAAGCATCCTAAAGAATCAAGGGTGGTTGCAAGCTAGGAGCAAACGTGACACAAACCCTCCCGGCCAAAGAAAAGTCAAAACCTTCGGCTTCGGGAAACATTTCGCGATTGTTCTTCCGCACGGGATTGCGCCCATATGGCCGGTGCGGACAGCGTCGTGCACGGCATTCCGATCGAGTCTGTCGAACGGGGCTAGCCAAATTACTTTGTCTATTATTTCTGTGCACGCCGCTTGCTACGCGTATGGGTATGCTGCTTGCAAACGTCATACCCCACGTCGAGCCGCTTATTGTGAGGGTCTTGAAAATGGATAAAGCTGGAAAAGCCCGTTTGATCATCCCTGGTATTGGAACGGACCTCAAAGCTGGTCCCTTCGATACCACCACCAAGCAATTTACAAGCCAATTATATCTACTTGCCAGCTTTAGGCCAGATTATGGTCGGCGTTACCCCAGGGGCCGTCCTTCGAGGGGCCGTCTAGCGCATCTTTAAGCTCTCGTGACTTGAGTGAAACACGGCCGTCGAGGTGGTTGGCTTCAGTGAAGTACTTGAATATTGTATGAACGAAACAAAAACTCTACTCGGTTGACCCCTTGTACGTCGATCCTAAGACGTGCGTCTGTATGCCCTCCATCAGCGAGCGACATGCTAGCCCCTTATGGCTTGATGTACGTCGTTCCATTCACTCGGTTCAAGACGTTGAAATGAAGCTTTTGCTTTCTCCGGAAAGCGACCTTGCAATGGTCGGGCGACTTGGTACTGGCCGGTCTAAGGTCATCCTGGTCCTCCAGTTTGCCGCCCGAAATCTTCCCCAACCGAGCCGTGCGCCGGCCTCCGAGTCTGCATGTGCCTTTCCCGTAGTAGCGCACTTGATGCTGTAGTTGGATTATCTTTATGATACGTTCGGTTGTTTTCATGTCCGGCCTTGTACCCGACGCGGGGTCTTCGCATTTAGCCGAGGGTCATCACGACGCAGAACTTTCTCTATCCTCTCAAGCCTCTTCACAACAAACCCCAACCAACGGAAGGGACCAGCGGCGGCCTAAACATTAATCGAAATCATGCTCGAATAGGAAGACCCGCGCGAAGCATCACACCCTCTGTAGACTGTATGTGCTCATGCAGGAGTGAGGCATAGCGGTTGAGGTGTGCGGCACCAACGACGGGAAGCTTAGGCTACGACATATTCTGGATTTCTTGTCCTGAAAAGGCTTCTTTCCGGTGCGAGAAAACAGCACCTGAGAGGGTGTCATGTTCACACCCTTTTACGGTGGTCCCCATCGTGAGCCGCGTCTCGCCAAGTAACTGGCTTTCCGGGTATATAGATGAGTGGACGCCAACCCTTGTTTACAGACGAATGATAGTTACATCTTGAGTTTGTGCCATAAGCCACAACCACGCACCTTTTCCGCATCTACTACATCGTTGCGTTTACAGAAATCCTTAGCCTCAAGATGTCATCTACAGTTGCCCCTGCGTTCTCAATCCATCCCGGCTTGTCGTCGGCTGCCCGGCGCCATGAGCGCCATTCGCCCAAGCCGAAGAGCCAAACCCTTTCTCGGGATCAGATCCTATGGTCGCTCCACGGCCAGCAGGTTCGCATCCCAGACCTGGGGAAGCTGATGGTAGACTGGCCGAAGGACCAAAACCCTCACTTGGAGGCGGTAAACAACAAGATCCTCCAGATCATCGAGACGTGAGTTTGCGCTATATCAGATGACATGCGGACGACAGATTGGCTAACACGCGAGGGGAAAACCAGTCACGCTGTCAACGACACCGTCCGCATGCGCCTAACCAAGGCCATGCTCTCCAAGCAGCTGACGGGCTGGTACCCGTACGCCTCGCGCGAGCGCATCGAGGCCCTGACCTCGTTTCAGGCGTGGATGTTCATCATCGACGACATGCTGGACCAGTACTCGCTCGTGCAGAGGTTCGATTTCGCGGCGCTGCAGGTCATGCTCGCCGACTGCTGCGACTTCGTCAACCGCAGCCTCGGCGTCCTCGAAGCGGCCGAGGCCGAGGGCCCCATGCGGTACCGCGACCACGACGCCGTCGTGTCGTTTGACGAGTACGCCCGCGCGGTCTGTCAATCCCACGGCGACAACCGCGCGTACCGCGCCCGCATCGCCCGGGAGGCCACGGCCACGCTCGACGGGTACCGCCAGGAGGCGCTGAACCGCTACGCGGGCCGCGTGCCGCCGCTCGACGAGTACCTCGGCTACCGCGAGGCGTCGTCCTGCATCATGCAGGTGGCCGTCAACCTCGAGTTCGCCAACGGCGTCAGCCTGCCCGAGGAGGTCATGGCCTCGGCCGAGATGCGGGAGCTGTACCGCGCCGCCGTGGCCGTGGTGTGGATCGTCAACGACGTCGTCAGCATGCGCAAGGAGGTCAAGGAGGGCTTCGTCGAGAACCTCGTCGTCCTGCTGGCGGACGGCGACGCGCAGAGGGGCCTCGACGGCGCCGTGGCCCGGCTGGAGCACGAGGTCGCCGCCGTCAACAGCTCGGCCGCGGACGCTGCCCGCCGCTTCGCCGACACGCCCTACGCGAGCCACGTCTCCCTGCTGGCCAGGAACTGCAAGAACATGTGCATGGCCAACTGGCTTTGGAGGTACGTCCCAGAAACACCCAGCCCGTGCGAACGAAGGGGGTTGGAGAAGGAAACTGATGATTCCGCTAAAACAGCATGAAAACTCCCCGTTACTGCCTCTACGACATTACGCCCGATGCCGAGGGCGGTTACAGTTTCAGCATTGATTCTAATAGCGAAGAGGTTTGATTGGTGGCGGTGGCGGTTCCTCACATCTGGGGGCAAAACATTGCAGTGTCTCGCGCCATGTACAATTGCATAAGAAAGCAGATGGTCTTGCCGATCTTTAGTCTATTGTACATCTACTTTAGCAGGCTGCGTCGCGTTATTCATACGTGCTTGACAACAGGCTAGAATGTGTCAAATGAGATCATGTTGTGACTTCCCAGTGTTTCAGTACAATGGAATGGAATCGACGAAGTTTCGTTAGCACTTTGAGGCCAGAAAAGCCTCCCGCTTTTACACGTGTACGAAAAGCGGAGGTGGTCTTCAACTAGGATGGGCAATGAAGCTCCGTGTCGTGGTGTTTGAGAGGTTGTCGTTATGCTTCGGGATGTTGCCAGGATATACGGGCCAGGACCAGCTACGGACTGGGGTGCCCCCTGGTAGCTGGGACGAAGTAGTTACCATGAAGAGGCAGGACTTGCTATGTCAGTGGTCAGACGCTGCCCCATGTCTTTCCACAGCTACCGGAAGTGGCAGTCGAGCCTAGATGTCGAGACTCTGACAGGTTGTCATGCTATGCATCCTCACGGCGACAACCTGGCTAAGAATAGATACCAGCTTGGGTCATGGTGTTTGGAAATGCGAGCGCCGGCTTTTTCGGAAGACCAGCAAAAACGATATCTCAGGGTCTGTTGGTCGCCTGCGCGTTGCGCCTTGCGCCGTTGTTCGACCACCTTGCTCCGGTATTTCCTTCTCTCTCCGCCTTGCAGCGAACTGCCATAGGTACGACGAATATTTCTGACTCAAAACAGATCGCGTATGCATAATCCCACGAAAGAGGCTCTGTGGTGTGCACGGCCCAAAGCATCTGAGTTGCGCTAGATCAGCCGTCGCCGCACGGAGATCACGAACTCGACAACGCGTCCAAAGTCTGCTGATGACGCGTTGCCTTCCAACGTTAGCGTAGCCCGTGCGGGCCGAACGTTCGCATCCAGGGCAAGGAAATTCGCACTGATTAGTGATACTCGGGAACGTGAAAGCATGGCCTCAGCCAAGTCCAAAACTACGGAGGGGAGACGGCGCAACTTCAAATAGCGTGAAACCATCCTAAGGGGGACGGTGTGTGAACGTGACGGGAACAGACTAATTGAATAAACTCATATGGGACATACGCCTTCGCTTCACCCAAAGCACCCATCTTCAAAGGCTGGTTTTGCCTACGTGCCCACACATCGTCGAAGAGTCGGGAGAGGTCGTCAAGTCATCACGGGCTTGTATCTCACTCGTTTCGATAGATATGTTTCATTGGTACTGCAGTTTAATTTAGACGCGTAGAGGCGGTGTTGATGGGGTAACCCCGTGGTCCGATGGCCTTAAATGCGACAACAACAACAATTCAAACTTTACCGCGCGACACCCAGATTTAAGTTACACATGAGTGAATGTCTCCACGGCAGGTTTGTCGATAAGTCAAATCCATCGTCGCTGGGTCTTACTCGTATCACAGTCCTGCGCAATAAACAGGTGATGCTCATTTGTCACGGGCCTTGCAAACGAAAGAAGCCAAGCTGGTATTTCAAGACTAAAAATGACCTATCTCCCGGGGTTCGTGACGGAGAACCCCTTGATGGGGAAGTTGAAGTTGATGTGGTGGCGCTCGACCTCGCCGACGCCATCGGGCGTGTAGATGGACTTGTCCGCCTCCTTGCTCGACTCGTAGTCGCGCCAGCCGACGAATCCGAGCCAGACGGTGCCCTGGTCCGGGGTCCCCGTGGCGCCGATGCCCGAGTGGGCGGCGTGGCAGCCGGGCAGGGTCTCGGCCTTCTTGAGCACCTCGGCCATGGCCTCGCGGTTGCCGGTGCAGTGGCGGATCGTGATGACCTCGCAGATGGGGCTGTTGATGAGCTGCGGGGGCGGCGGCACGAAGGTGCTCACGTCGAGGTCGAAGCGCGGGCACTTGGTCGGCACGGTGGTGAGGACCGGCTTCAGGGCCTCGACGGCCTTCTGGTGGTGCTCCGACTTGCCGAAGGCTGCGCGGTGCTCGAGGGGGGCCCATGCTGCGAGGAGAGGTGAGTTGTTTGGTTACGATGATGGTGGGGATGATGTGCTCGAGGAGCAAAGGAGCTTGGCGCCATCGAGAGGGGACATACTCGCCAAGATCTCCAGCTTGCTTGGGTCCTCCTTCCAGGGACCCCATCGATATCGGAAGTATCCATCAGAGTCCTTCACGGCCAACAGGAACTCCTTGTACTGCTCTTTCCAGTCCGGCACATCACCGGTCACGTCCAGGATGACTCGCGTGGGGCCCAAGCTCGGAGGTCCAGACATGTTGATATTTCGTATCTCGATATGATGGAAACGTGAATAATTATGTGAAATGAAGCAAGAATACAGCGCTCATTGTGTCAGGTAGCCAAGGGAACCCGCTGGCTCTTTTAAACAAGCTCTATTGCGAAAAGACTGATTCGCCGGTGTTTGGGATGGTTCCTGCGGCTCCTGGTTCTCTCGCGAGGACACCTACGGGTGAGCGACTGACACCCGAATAAGAGCAACGTTTTGGTCGATCCCCCGGTTTCACGGGCGAACATGACAACGCAGAACCAGGCAGGGCATGGCCCGCAACAAATTCCTATTCAGCCAGTCCGTCCAGAAGGCCCAGGACTCAGGAGGTCCGGATGACATTTGACGTTCGAGTAGGAGGGGGGGTATGCACGCTCCCCTTGATAGGAAAGCAATGGGAGGGGGCGGGGTATACCTATTCGGATGATGGGACCTTGCTCCGTGCCGGGTTGCAAACTCCCACTATCCGATACCCTAGGTGAGCGATGACGTGCACTGCCTCTATGCCTTGGATCGCTAAGACCTAAAGATCCCCCAAGAACACCAGCTGGAGGCTTGAGAACGCGAGTGATTAGGTGATCATGAGACGGTTGGTCTCTAGAAAAGCGAAGCCGAGTTAGGAAGAAAGCGTGTTCTGAGCTGCGGAGTTGTATTTTTGTAAGGTGCCGGAGAGACGCGCCCTAAGCGGCTTGTCCTCGTCTGGGTTATGATTTGACTGGGTACCCTTGCATCTGTTCTCGCGGCTCTCGTGTTTACAGGCCCAGAGGGCTCGGCTCGATGCGGCTCATGCGAAAGTGTCGCAGGTGTCAACGGAGGTCCGAAGGAACTGGTGGGCAGGTCTCAAGTCCCAGTCCCTGTCTTCGTTCTTGACTTCCGGCTTCGATCGAGAGGCAATGAGCCTCCATCGATACCGGGGGGGGGACTATAACTGCGATCGTCTCGGAGGCTCTTCCGAAAATGCGGAGATAGATGCCGCCATGGAGTTGAGCACGGCCCGCAGACGCAACGCAGACGCACGTAGGTTTCCATGGAAACGGTAAGTTGGTCCCGAGGGAGCACATGCAGGATGGCGCCAATGTGAAGCTTTTCCTCCACCGTAGCGTCTTGAAGTCTTCCGAACTTGAAAAACAGCTCAGGAAGCAACGGCAAACTTCCACTAGAAGCATTTGGAGCGTGGCCTGGTGAGAGGCCACGAACACCACCTCTTCAATGTGTGTGTGTGAAAACAAAAGAGAAAGTCTCCTGTATCCGACCCACCTCTACGTGGGTTCCTGACTCCCCTCGAGCTGTTCTTGAGGTGTCGGAAAGCTTGCGAAATCGTCCAAAATGCAACCACGGAGAACCGTAAAACTTTCCACCTCGGCCTCAAGGGGTGGGGGGACGGACTAGTGATGCACGGGGAGAACTCTAACGAGACTTCAGCCAAGCTTTGGAATGACTTGAGTGAGTAATCATTGTGAGCGTGGTGCAGGGAGGGGAGTTGACATGCCGTCGTTTCGGATCCAGATGTCAAATTGCCATGTACCCGACATACTGTTCCCTCACACCACCATAGAGAGTGTGTGTGAACGATCAAGCCACCAAAAGTATTAGTAAACAGCAATTAGTAACGTTTTTCAGACGCATCTCTACTAGATGAGGTTGCACTTGGTTTTGGCCGGCGTTCTGATTCTTCAGTGGCACGGTATCTAGGCCAAGTCGGGAGAGTCCTGGCGATGCAAGGGGCGCCGTGCAGCCTTACGTTGGAAGGAGAAACACGAACCCGACCAACCGTCGAGTTCCCCCACGAGTTCCCTCCAAGCAGATCAAACAACGGCCGGGCGACGTTGGTGGCCCCTGCCAACCATCAACCAGCCCGGCTTGGCATTCGTCTAGCGATCGATGTGAGAGTTCATGGCCGTCGAGGGACAGGGGTAATGACGTGAAAAGGAACAGAATGCCGCCGGATCTCCGTTCTGTGAGGGAAAGAGGTGACTAAAAAGGCGGCTCTGGTTGGTTGTGAGCATTCAGTTGTCGTCTGATGATGACCTTCCAGTTCCATGGATCTTAGGTAGAGTCCGGCAAGGGTTGTTGTTGCTGTTGGTAATAGTCCGTTGCCCACCTCCCAAACAAGGCAAAAGTATCACAGAATGTCCGCTGCGACGAAGCATGTTTTCTCGACCGGAGACACGGGAAACTTGGAAAAGGTGGAATCCTGACTTGTGGATGTGAGCTGATTGTTACCGTTTGCAGCCAACATTCCCTGCAGCCGGCCCCCTAAAATGTTGCGGCGCAGCGGGAGGGGCAACGGACCCATCGTACAAGGTAGATCCCACGGAGGGATCGCTTCGTAGATCCCCGGAGACCGACCGGCAAGCTTCACCCGGGGGAGGACGAGGTTACATGGGCCGTTGTCCGGTTGCCAAGTTTCGTTCTGAGCCTTGTCTTTCGTGAGAGGCAACATCGTCCATCTTGGTCTACACTAGTTGATGCATTCATGTGCTAGTTAGTGTAAGGCATGCCAGCGAAGGCATGGATGAGAATGGGGAGGTCGCTGTCTTTCTTACACGGGACATCGTCGACAATAAGCCCGCCATATTTCCCGACTTCCGCGACTATGAATATAAATACCGACATGCCGCTTTCTTTCCTCTACGGGTCGTAATAACGGTGCTTGTGTTCTCCGTATGAGTGACGGATCGGGTCCGGACATTTTGGGGATGACCGAGATCAGTCCGCCTTACGAGACCCCACTGTGCGCCCCACCGTCCCGCCTGTGAACACCGCGAATAGCGAGTTCTCCCGCTATTCTTACAGTGCGCCTTCAGCGTCACAGTGTGTCTCGGTCCCGAAGGTTTGAGGGAGGCACCCGAACCCACAACCCGGGCGTCATATCAGCTCAGCTCAGCTCAGCTCCAGGAAGCTCCTGCCGTGTGACGTCTGGACGGCTCCTTCCCTTATTAAAATGTGCTCCTTCCATGTGTTTTAAGCAAGGAAGCCCTTCTACAAGTAGAGTTCGCCCAGTACCCGAAGTTTCTCCCATCATCAACATCAACATCACCACCGACCGATCTCGAGTTGCAACAGAGTGCGCGCGCAGAGAGAGACCGAGCATAAAAAAGGAGAGCACAGTCACAGCAAAGATGTTGTCACTAACATCAATGCGCCGCCTCCGTCCCGCTCCCATCGCGGCGACCATCGCAGCCGGAGGCATTGGCATCGGTATCATGTCGAAGCTCATGATTCACAACGCCTCAGCAGACTCCGGCGCGCCGACAAAGGTGTTCGGCGGAGGCCCGGCCTTCGTGTCGCTGCCGCTCGAGAGCTCCGAGCAGGTCAA
The DNA here is from genome assembly GCA_030770045.1 of Colletotrichum brevisporum. Classification (NCBI taxonomy): domain Eukaryota; kingdom Fungi; phylum Ascomycota; class Sordariomycetes; order Glomerellales; family Glomerellaceae; genus Colletotrichum; species Colletotrichum brevisporum. The sequence goes on along the minus strand of JAUGSI010000001.1, from coordinate 5,816,129 downwards.
CCACAACACCAAGCGCCTGCGCTTCAAGCTGCCCCAGAGAGACGCCGTGAGCGGGCTGTCGTTAACATGTAAGACGCCCGTTTTTTGGGATGGGGAGTTCTCAGTGTTGAGAGAATCGAACCGACTGACATCACCGCAGCTGCCGTCTTGACAATGTCATGGCCGACAGGGAGATGGTTCCCCGTGGCGAGACCATACACCCCCATCCAGCCCTTAGGTATGTTTACTCCTCTTGCTGAGTGAGACGCCCGCGACTAACGCACCAAACAGACGACCCGGGCTACCTCGAGCTCATGGTAAAACAGTACCCCGACGGCAAGCAGAGCACGCACCTGCACTCCCTCGCCCCCGGCGACAAGCTGCTCTTCGCCGCCGCCCTCAAGGGCCACCAGTGGAAGCCCAACAGCTACCGCCACGTCACGCTCATCGCCGGCGGCGCGGGCATCACCCCCGCCTACCAGCTCGCCCAGGGCATCCTGCGCAACCCGGAGGACAAGACCGCCATCACGCTCCTCTTCGGCGTCAACTCGGATGCCGACGTCCTGCTGCGGGAGGAGCTGCAGCAGTTCGAGCGCGAGTTCCCTGGCCGCTTCAAGGCCGTCTACACCGTCAGCCACCCCGCGCCCGGGTCGCCGTACCCCCAGGGCTACGTGACGAGGAAGCTGATCGAGGAGGTCGTGCCCAAGACCGCGGCGGGTGAGGACACCAAGGTCTTCGTGTGCGGCCCGCCGGCGATGGAGGAGTCGCTGGTCGGGAAGAAGGGGTCGCCGGGCATCCTGCAGCAGCTCGGGTACAGGAAGGATCAGATTCACCAGTTTTAGAACGGACGATTGTAAGATTGTAAGATAGACAATTAGACGGAACACGTTACTTTCCGGGCGCATGTCATGGAGGCGGGTGGCCATGCGTTAAGACTGGCCACCAACAATTATAACGACGAGGGGTCTTAATACTAATCCAATAAGGCGTAGGCGTAATAGATTAACTATTTATAATTAAATCTATAAGTGCCCTTATAAGGGGTCTGACCCCCTATTTAAATAGAAGAAAATCCCTTAAGGTATAAAACCCTAGTAATCTATATATCCCGTTTCTATTATTTAAAGCCACTTTTAGTAAGCCACGTCTTATATATCTATACTACTTACATACACACCTAGCTACTTACTAAATACATTATTATACTCCCCTTTAACTTAAAACTATTTAAATCTATATTACTTACTAATACTTTTAAAACTTAATTTAGCCCTTAAGTACTTAAAAACGGGTTTTTTAAGTAATTTAGTAAGTAAATTTATAATACTTTTATTAGTATTAATATACTTAAAATTAACTTCTTTATAATTTATAACCTCTTTAGTAAAGTAATTATAAATTTAAACATACTAAGTTTAATTATCCCTACTTTTACTCTTTATTAAAGTAAAGATACTAGTATTATTAGCCCTTACCCGGATTAGCCCTAGAAGTATCTCTTTAAGTTTTAAAAAAAAGTTCTATATTTATACTACTTTTAAAACTATAACTAAAGCTATATAATATTTAACTTTTATTAATAACTTAGCTACTATTACTTAATAAAAGGATCTCTATAATACTAAACTACTAGTTATAAGAAATATCTACCCTATAGTAAATCTTAATATTACTTTATAACTAGTATAGTTACTATTATAGTAGCCCTTAAAACTAAAGTTTTTATCTTTATTATTCTATTTAATAGTTAAATAAATAATAAATAGGTCTAGCTACTACTTTATATATTATACTATATAAATAAAAGCCTTTTAATATTAATAATAGAGTATATAAAAAAACCTCCTCTATAGACTATAGCTATATAAAAAGTTTAGTTAAGTTATTATAGTACTAAACCCTTTTTTATTAACTAGTTAGTAGTACTAGAATTAAAGTTTTAAATTACTAGCTCTATATTACAACCCGTTAGTTATGAACCAACAGGTGCCCCGCACGCAGGGGATTAGTAGTTAAAAGGGAAACAGGAAACGTAACTAATACAGAACACGGGCGGACTCCTTAGGAAAGAAAGAACTATAATACAGGTCACGTATAGATAAAATAAAGCACTAAGTGCCTATAGCCAAGACTAAGCACTCAATAGCAATTACTAAACACTTACTAGTAATTACTAAGTACTTATTTAACTAGTATTATACTTACTACTATAGTATAAATAAAGGAATAAAACTTATATATAAATAGAACTTAAGTACCTTTAAATCCTCTCTTTTATAGTTCTTTAACTATTAACCTTATATTAATTTTTAAATACTTTTAGCCCTTTAGTAGTAAACACTATAACCCTCTTATTAAATACTTAAACTAATTACTTAAGTACTTTAAACTCTAGGATCCCTTTAGTACCCTATAGTACTAATTATAGTATTAAACCTTAGTTTTTATTAATATAAACCTTACTATTAAAAAATTAATTATAATATTTTAATAGCTCCTATTTAGTAAATTAACCTTTAATACTAATAAATAGTAACCTATAATAACTTCTTCTAAAAATACTAAGTACACCCCTACCTCGTCTAACTCTTCTAAACAAAGTACTAAGAACCTAGCTTAAGAGTTATAAAATATAAAAAACTATTCTATACCCAATATTAAGTATAATAAAAATAAAAAAGCTATTATTACTAAAGAGGTATTTAACGCCCTTTTATAACAACTTAAAAAAATAAAGTAGCGTAATAAATAACTTACTAACCTAGTTAATAATAACTCTAAAAACCTAACTAAACTCTAAGAAGCTACTAAGTCTACCTAGAGAAAATTTACCTAAATTTAAAGAATTATTAACAAACTTAATATTAACTTAAAAAACAAAAAAAGCACTAATAAATAGCTTTAGAATTAACTTAAAACACTCTAAACTACCACTAATATTATTAAAACGCCTATTTATAATAAATACAAAAAACTTAAACTTAACTTACTTATTACCTATAATAAAACCCTAAAAACATTTAAAAGATTCTTAATCTAAATTAAAAACTACTAAAACTTCTACAATAATAACTTCAAAAATAAAACTAAACGTATTAGTTATACTACTACATTCTTATACAGATAGGCTTTTTAATAAATTAAATCTTTTTAAAAATAGTACTTTAAAGTAAAAACTTTAAACCACTATACTAGTAAAATCAGGAATATATTTACTACCTTTAATAAGTTTAAAAGTATACTTTAAACACTATTTTAAGACCCTAACTAGAAAAGATAAACTAAACGCGATCTTGCCGCGCTTAGGCAGACTAAGTCCACCACTTACTATACCACTAAATTCTAATGTATCGGCGCGCAACTGGATTTTATAGAGGAATCTAGAATCTTTATATTTTACTAAAGACTAAAAAACAAAGTTAAAAATAAACTTATTAAAATTAACTACTCTAAAAACTTTCTTTAATATACTAAACTTATAATTAAAATTAATAACTATCTTTAAAAAAACACCACAAAAAAAATAATAACTAAGCACCAACTCTAATAAAAAGTACTAATAATAGCCCTAATAATTCTAGTATCATAACTAAAAATAATAACTATAATAAAATAACTAACTAAAACAAAACAACTACTAATATAACACTACATACAAACAACACACAGACCCTATAAATCTCAAAATAGCTAAATAACAAAAACCTAATAAAAAACGCACTTTTAAGTACTATAACTATAACAAACTAGAATATATAACTAAGAATTATCGCTAACCCAAAAAACAGTAATAATAACTAATACTAAAAAACAAACAACTTAACACCACCTTTAAAAAAAGTTATACTAAACTCTTATAAACTATATACTACAATAATAAGTACACCATTTATAAAAGTAACAAAAAAAACACAAAGTAGTACCCCAAAAACACTAACTAATTAAATTACAACACTACTAACATCCCTAAAAAAACACTCACTATCACCTACAAAGCACCTTACTAGAAACTAACCTAAAAAGCTAAAAAACAACTTAATAATATAAACCCCTATTAAATACACCACAACTTAACAATACCCAGTAATAAAAAAGTTAAATACAAAAATAAACAAATTATTAATAAATTAAATACTATAATTAAAGGACTATAATATACTATAAATATAGAACCTAATAAAAATTATATAAAATATATTTAAATACTCTTTATACAAAAGAATAAATAAATAAAAGTATAAGCTAGTTTACTTATACTTAAATATCTCTACAAAAAAAACACTAAAAGATTAAAAAGAATTATAACCTACCCTATAGCCTAAAATACAAAATACAAATCTAATACACCCTATAATTTAAATAAACCTTATAATATTACCTAATAACGTACTTAAAATAAAGTTACTTAAAAGGTTCTACTTAACACCCAGAATTCCAATTCTAAAAAAAAACCTCTAATAAAAAAAAAAAAGCAAAAGCACTTACTACACATACCACTAAATAACAATAAATAATAAATCATATTCTACAGAACCAATCCAGTCAAAAGGACTAGAAGATAGTAGCTAAAAAATATAAATAAAAATCATAAATAACTAAAACCCTTACACAAAAAACATTATAATATCTTCTAGTTATAATACTTTAATAACAAATACTAAAAACACCTTACAAAAAAACTTAACTCTTAATTCTTCCCCAAAAAAAAAAACGCCCCGTATAAAAATATCTACCTTAACTAAAAACTTAATATATAAATTATCTATAAATATAAAAAATCTAAAAAAGTAGTATTTAAACTAAACCTAAACTTCCTAATAAAGTACCTACACAACAACACTATAAACTAACAAAAATACCACATTAACTAATACTAAGTCTATTATATTATTAAAACATAAACACTTTAAAAAAAACAACTCTAAAAAAAAAAAAAAACTAACTTTATACCACTAGTCATTAGTATTAAAAATACCCTTATAAAAAAAAGAATAGTTAAGTACTCTAATAGAAATAAAATATACACAGAATAAAGACTTTAACAGTTAAAAAACTAAACTCACTTACTATAAAAAAATCACAATAAATAATAATAACAAAATCTATTAACTTAACTACAAAAATAAATAAAAAAAATAAACACCTTTACCTTAACGTAATAGTAAATAGAATATAAGTTAAAGTACTAGTTAATAGTAGTACCTAAAGTAACTTTATATTACTATAAGTTATAAATAACTTATAATTATTATAGAATAAAAAAGAGAATCCCTACGCACTTTGTAATATAGAAAAAAAAGGAGTACAGTATAGTAAAGGTATTATTAATAAAAAAACTATACCCCTTACTTTAAACTACCACAACTAAAAAATATACTACCACCTCAATATCACAGATATAAAATAACAAAATATTATCCTAAAATTACTATAGTTATATAAAAAAAACCTATAAATAAATTAAAAAGATTACTACCTTTATTAAAATAATAAAAAGAATTTAATTACTAAAAGACATAATTAACCACTAACTTTAAATAAATCTTACTACAAAATACTAATAATAAAAATATTATAATATATTACTTATTTAAAAATTAAGAAAGTAGTTGCTAGGCTGTTATGTATAAAAAACCTTACTATAACTTAAAAAGAATTAATCCCTAATAAAAATCAACTTTTATCTATCCCAAAAAAATACAAAGTATACAAAAAGCTATTTACTCTAATACTTAAAATAGACCTACTAGAATATAGCGCCTTTAACTATAAAATCCCTATTAAAAAAGAACAAATACCGTTATTTAATAAAGTTCACTAGTTAAACTAATAAAAAATAAAAATACTTAATAAATACATTAACAAACACTTAACTAAGAACTATATTAAAGAATTAATATTATCTATAAAATACCTAATTCTATTTATACTAAAAAAAAACAATAAACTATAACTTTATATTAATTACTAACAACTTAACAATATTACTATTAAAAACTAATACCTACTACTACTTATCTCTAAACTATAAAATCTACTCTATAAAGCCAACTAGTTTATAACTCTTAACCTTAAAAGAACCTATAACTTAATTAAAATTAAAAAAAAAAAGAGTAAAAGACCGCATTCTACTCTTACTAAGGACATTTTAAATACCTTATAATACCCTTTAAACTCACTAACACTCCCATAATATTCCAAAATATAATTAATTATATTCTATAAAAAAAACTTAATATCTTTATTATTACTTACCTTAACAACATCCTTATCTTCTTTATTAGTCTATTAAAAAGAACTAAAAATAAAAGTAAAAAGAAACAAAAGGCAGAATTGAACCTACAGCCTCTAGCTCTAATAAACTAGACTCTAAACTACTAAGTCAACTACCAATAGTAGAATAAACCACTCTAAATATCTCTTATCAACCCCTCTAGGGTACTCGTGGCCAACTACAACCCTCGTGGCCAACCACAGCGCCCGTAGCTAACTACAGTAAATGCGGCCAACCACACGCAGGGCCTAGAGCCACTTAACTAAACTATACGTAACGTACTAAACCCTAAAAGGACTAGTACCTTAAAAGCTAGGCCCAAAGAGCAAAGCACTAGGCCTATAAAAGGCAGGGCTCCCCCCAGCCTACAGGGGTCTAGACTTCTACTTTCTTAACAAGCAAGTAATATAATAAAACACTAATACAATACTATTACTACTACAACAATACTTCTATCTCTTTTATTTGCATATTATACACCAAACCTATTCCTTTACTAACTCTATTAAGCCTAATATTACTATAGAAGTATTTAGTAATTTTAATACTAACCTCAATACCCTTATACCTATACTTACAAGTTATAAACCCAGCTTATTAACCAACCCAACCTTCCCAACTAATTACAAAAGTCTATTTAGACCTACTTATTCAATAACTAACCTTATTTTAACTATAAGAGACTAAAAACTACAACTAACACTTATAAATTACCCGCGATTTAAGTCCCTAAATAACTAAAAAACCTAGTTTTTAGAAAATCCTCAAATTATCCAACCTTCCTTAATAAATCCTCAACAAATCCTCATATACACCTACTATAGCAAACGAATTTTTAAACAATATTCAATTAATACAACCTATATAGAAATCGAGATTATAGTAGTTCTTACTATCTAGCTTAACTAATAAAAGCTACTATAAGTTAATATTAACAACCCTAAAGTTATAAACTTTAAGTCTATTAGCTATAATAAACCAACTAAAACAGTTAAAAAAAATATAGCAGAACTTTATAGTCTTAACTATTTATTTAAACTACCTAGTTAGCTATATAATAAGTAATTTACTCCTATTATCTTAAAAAAACAACTCTTAAGTTTTTAGGAGTTTACTTAGTTTTAGTTATTTAAATAAAAAAGACTTTAAACTTATAAAACATAAATAAAATCACTATTCCAAAGCTAAAAGGACAATCAAATTATTAAGTATAGTCTCTAAGATTCCATACAGTACTAGCTAGTAAAGATCTAGTAATAAATCTTACTAAACTACTAAATAATAAGAATAAAGATCTAAATAATAAAATATTAGGTTATATAAGACTTCTTTATAAAAATGGCCCTTTAAGAGTTATAAAAGACTCTAAAACAGCTCCAGAAGCTTAAAAAAGCTTAAAAGAGCTATATTAACTAAAAGGATTTATAAACAAGTTTCTTACTTATAAAGAGTTTTTTAATACTACTCTTAAAAACTTTAATACTCTTAAAAAATACCTTAATAAAGTTAAAAAGCTTACTAATAATCTAGCTTTAAATAACCTAGCTTTACCTAAATAGGTAATTATAGCTTAGGTTTTAAATAGTTTAAATAACTCTTATAAAGAGTTTATAACTAATATAACCTAATTTTTAAAAAAAAACTTAAAAGCCTATACTATTAAGTCTTTATTTACTAATTTATTAAATAAATCTAAAAAAAAGAGTAATAATAACTCTATACAATTCTCTAAATCTCAAATTAAGTCTAAAAAAACTACTAAACCCTAGAAACAAACTAAGGGTTAATACTACAACTACTATAAAAAAACTAGCTATATAGAGAATATTTATAGATTTTTATATCCTGATAAAGCTCCTAATTAGTTTAAAAGAATATCAAAAAACAACCCTTCTATAAACAATAAAAAAAAAAAAAAAGTTAAAAAACAGAATAAAAAAAAACAATAAGTTAATACAGTTATTAATAACAATTCTAACTCTTTTAATTCATCAAAAAAAGTTATAGTTACTTTAGACTTAATAAATATTAACTTAGTAACTAAAAAGGACTTAGATTCTAATATAGAATTTAAAAATATAAGAATTACCTTTAAAACCCCTATTAATATAGATTTTAAAACTAATAACCTATCACTAAGTAACTTAATAAAACAGTCAAATAAAGAACTTTTAGATTCTTCTACTTATAAAGGAAAACAACTATTTTATTTAAACTCAACTACAACAATCCATATAACTAATAACCTATCTCTACTCAATAATATTAAAACTATTAAAACAAAGGTCAATTAAAGTAAAGCAAACCGTCTTTTTACTTATAAAAAGGGTAATTTAACTACTATAATAAATAATACTCTTTATATTATAAAAAATATTCATTATATACCTAAACTAAGTATTAATCTCTTAAGTTAAGCTAAACTTACTAAAATAGGCATAGCCTCAATTTACTATAATAAGCCTATACTATATAATATAATTAAAAACAAAGTCCTTTTAGTAGGAATAAAGAGGAACAACCTCTACTTCTTTAACCTTAATATAAATAAGGAAGTAATTAATATAATAAAAGATACTATAAAAGAGTCCTAAAGTCAGGATTGAACCCTAGACCCTAATATTAATATAATAAAGCTATAGTATAACCAATTAGGCCATATAAACCAGCAATCTTTACTTACTATTCTAGATCAAACTAAAATTACATATAAAAGGGCTACCGCAGAGGTATTTTATAAACTACCCTACAAGGCCTATTTAAAAGAAAAATTCACTAATACTATAAATAAAAAGTCTAGTAATTACACAAAAAACTACCCTTACTTATATAAAATTACATCAGACTTATATAGACCAATTACACCTAAAACATATAATAATTATAAATAGTTTATACTATTTATAGATAAAAAGACCCGTTTTATATAGAGTAAATTATTAAAAACAAAGGAATCTAAAGAGGTTTCTACTACTTTTAAGGAATTTAAATCCTTAACTAAAAATAATAAAAATAAGCATAAAATTAATCAATTTAATACAGACGGTAGTAAAGAGTTTAATAATAAAAGAATAAAAACCATATACATAAAGAATAGTATAACTCATAATATAAAACCACCTTATACACATAAGCCTAATAGTATTATTAAAAGAATAATACGTAATATAATAAATAAAGTAAGGGCTATACTAATAAACACTAATATTAACTTTAAACTATAGGGAGAAGCTCTTTTAGCAGCTATATATTTATATAATAGAACCCTACATAAGTCAATAGCTTATAAAACACCATATAAAACTAAGAATAATACAAAACCCTCTTTAGATCATATAAGGGTCTAGGGGAGTATTTATTACTATAAAAATAAAGACCCTAATATTAAAAAGCTTAATAATAGAGCTAAAAAGGGTATAATTCTTAACTATAGTAATAATACCTATAGAATATAGGATTTAAAAGAAAATAAAGCTCTTTAGTCTAGAGACGTTAAAGTATTTAAGAATATCTTTATAAAAGATACTAATAATAATAATCAAGAACTATCTATACTAAATAAAATAAATCATCCACAATTTAGTATAACTAAAAGCGGAAAAGAATCTCAAAGTGATAGTTTCTTTGAGATAGACTTGGATTATAATAATATTAATAAAACTAATAATAATAATAATAATAATAATAATAATAATAATAATAACTCCAAATTAACTATAGAAATCCCCTATATAGATAAAGAAATCCGGGAAAGCTATAAATGGGTTAAAAATCAAGAATATGCACTATTTACAATAAAAGACTGCCCATCTCTAAACATAATATCCGCTATTAATAGCTCAAAGGATAAAATCTCTTATATACTAAGTATTAATAACTTAGATGAACCTACTACATATAAACAAGTTTTAGAATCTAACAATTTACAAAACTAGATCCAAGCTATGTACGAGGAATTAAATATATTAACTAAATTAAATACTTAGAGTATTATTAAAAAACCACAATCTATTAAACCTCTTAGAGGTAGATAGGTTTACAGAAAAAAGGCTAATAATAATATTAATACTAAAGCTAAAAAACCTAATAAATATAAGGCTCGTTAGGTAGTACAGAGTTATAATCAACATATAGGTATTAATTACCTAGAAACCTTTAGTACTACCTATAGGCCTAAATCCTATAGGCTATTATTCTTAATAGCTATACAAAATAATTAGGATATTAAACAATATAACGTTACTAGTGCGTTTATACACGCCGATATCAATAAAGAAATATACGTCCAATTACCTACTAGTTTTTCTAATAATAATAATAATAAATTAGTCTTTAATAAAAATTATAAAAATTCTAATAAAGGATTAGTCTGTAAACTAAATAAAGCCTTATACGGCTTAAAACAAAGTCCTAGACTATAGTATAAGCATTTAAAAGATATACTTAAAAAAGAAGGCTTTAATATAACACCTTATAATAAGGCTGTTTTTATACTTAATAAAAAAGGAGTTAAAGCTATTATAGCTTATCATATGGATAACTTTTTGGTTATTACTCCTAACCCTAAAATTACTAATAGTATAATTAATAATATCTCTAAGGAGATTAATATAAAACCACTAGGGGTACCTAAAACCTTTTTAGGTGTTAAAGTAAATATAAATAGGGAAAATAAAACCCTATTTCTACATCAAACTAAATATACTAAAAAACTACTAGTTAAATATAATAAAACCCACTTATATAGGCATTTAACACCTATAAATAATAATATAAAATTAGTGGAAAATACAGATCAAGCTACTAAAAAAGAAATAAAACAATTCCAACAAGAGATAGGCTCTTTAATATATTCTACCTTAAAAACCAGGCCAGATATAGCCTTTTTAGTCATATTATTAGCTCGTTATATAAGTAATCCTTCTAAAGAGCATTTTATTACTCTAAATTAATTATAGGGATATTTAAATAAATTCCCTAACCTAGGGATTTTATACAACTACTCTATTAAATTTAAAATAATAGGATTTTCAGACTCTAATTAGGCTAGAAATCTTAATGATAGAAAATCCACTACTAGCTATTTATTTTACCTAGGATTTTATAATATAATTAGTTAAAATACTATAAAACAAAAAACAGTAGCTTTATCTACTTATAAAGCTAAATATATAGCTCTTACTAAAACTATTAAAGAAGCTATATATTTATATAACTCTTATAATTATATATTTAAATCTTTAAACCTTAAAAGTCTAAATAAACCTAAGATTCTTATAGATAATAAAGCAGCTCAAAAACTAGCTGAAAATCCTGAATTTCATAAAAAGGTTAAGCATATTAATATTAAATATCACTTTACAAGAAATACAATAATTAATAATAAAGCTTCACTATTCCACGTATCTACTAAAAATAATTTAGCTAATATTTTAACTAAGCCTATAGGTAAAATAATATTTAATAATTATATAACTACTTTAAGTATAGTAAACTATAAAGGTTTTTTATCTTCTCTTAAAAATAAAACTAAAACAAAAAAGAATATAAATCTATTAAAGGATAAATTAAAAATAAATAACTTATTATATTAAAAAAAAAAGGTTTTCCTTATTAACATATATTTTCTTCTATTTTTACTTTAAATATTTTTACCTAAAAAGAAAGGTTTTTATAGAGTTTTTATACAGAAGTTTTTAATACTAAAGAAGTCTTTTAATACACCTTAAGAACGCTAAGATCTGCAATAAAATTAAATTAATACACATCTTAAGGGGGGATATTAGTCTATTAAAAAGAACTAAAAATAAAAGTAAAAAGAGACAAAAGGCAGAATTGAACCTACAGCCTCTAGCTCTAATAAGCTAGACTCTAAACTGCTAGGTCAACTACCAATAGTGGAATAAACCACTCTAAATGTCTCTTATCAACCCCTCTAGGGTGCTCGTGGCCAACCACAACCCTCGTGGCCGACCACAGCGCCCGTAGCTAACTATAGTAAATGCGGCCAACCACACACAGGGCCTAGAGCCACTTAGCTAAACTATACGTAATGTACTAAACCCTAAAAGGACTAGTGCCTTAGAAGCTAGGCCCAAAGGGCAAAGCACTAGGCCTATAAAAGGCAGGGCTCCCCCCAGCCTACAGGGGTCTAGACTTCTACTTTCTTAGCAAGCAAGTAATACAACAAAACACCAATACAACACTATTACTACTACAACAATACTTCTATCTCTTTTATTTACATATTATACACCAAACCTATTCCTTTACCAACTCTATTAAACCCAATATTACTATAAAAGTATTCAGCAATCTCAATACCGACCTCAATACCCTCATACCTGTACTTACATTCTTAAAAACCCTTAAAGAATATAAAAAACATATATATTAAATACTTTAAAAACTATAAAAAGCTAAGCTACTTATCAAACTAAAAAAAAGTAAATTCCACACCTAAAAAGTAAACTACTTTAAATTCACAATCACACCCAGAATTATTAAAATATTAAACAAAAAAATCACTACAGTTAAGAACTAACTAATACTTTAAAATATTAAAAATATCTAATTATTCCTTAGATTTATTAACTTCTATTAATAATTCCTTAAAAAATACTTAAAAAACATCACCACACTCACAAACCTTACTAAAAAAAATACAAAATAAAAAAAAAAAAAAAAAAAAAAAACAGTATTCTAAAAAATTAAAAACTAAGTCCTTAATAAACCCATACTTATAATACCTAACCCAAATCTACTATTTAAAATAAAAACTAATACCTTAAACTATACTATTAATAAACAACTTAATTAACATAACAAAAAAGAACACCTATACCTATACGCCTTCTACTTAAAAAAACTCAGCAGACCTAAACTCAACTACTAAATCCACAATAAAGAACTTATAACTATTATTAAAGTATTTAAAAAATAAAAACTACACTTTTTAAAAATAAACCATAAAGTTATAGTATATATAAATTACAAAAATTTAATACACTTCACTATATCCAAAAACCTTAACAAATAATAAATTAAATAATTAAAATTCCTTTTAAAATTTAACTTCTAAATTATCTATAAAAAAGGATTAAAAAACAAAAAAGTAAATACTCTTAGTAAATAATTAAACCTAAAATTAATAGTCTTAAACAAAACTTAAATAATCCTTAAAAAAAATTCAAACAAAAACCTAGTACTAACTATTTACCTCCTTATAATTACTAAATAAATTAATACTAATATACCCAAATAAATAACTAACAAAATAATTAAAATAATTTACAACACTAAAGCATATAAATACTAAAGAGTTACTAAAACATAAAAACGCATTTAACAACATTACAACAATAGAGTTACATAAAAACAAATAGCTAAAGCTATTAAGAATTATAAAGTTTACAACAAAAACAAACTAAAACACTATAAACTATATAAAAAAATTCAACCCCTCCTAATACTTAATAAAATATAGTAATTAATTTCCCTTAATTTTATTATTAAATTACTATAATTAAAGAAACTACTTATAAAAAAATAGTTTAATAATATTTTAGTTATAGTAGACCGACTTACTAAGTATACATATTTTATCCTATAAATCAAAACAAGCATAACAAAAAAGCTTATATATATCTTTAATAAATATATCCTTAATTAATACAGTTTACTAAAAGACATTATATCTAATAAAAAAACACAGTTTACTTTAAAGTTCTAAAAATCTCTAATTTTGCAGCTTAAATCTAAACTATAACTATCTACTACCTTCCACCTATAAACTAATAAATAAACAAAAAAAATCAACCAAATTCTCAAAACATACTTAAAATATTATATCAACTACTAACAAAACAATTAAATTATCCTATTACTAATAGCCTAATTTACCTACAACAACACAGTAGGAAAAAGCACACAATACTCACCTTTTTACCTTAACTATAAATTTAAACTAACTACCTATAAAAAACCATAAACAAAACCTATAGCAATAAAAGCAGTCACTTACATTAACTAAATTAAAAAAATCCACAAACAACTCTAAAACAACCTAAAATTTATTAAACAACATATACACAAATACACTAATACCTTAAAAATAAAGGGACTATCCTTTAAAAAGGGAAATAGCACGTACTTTATATAATAAAATATCAAAACCAAACAACCAAACAATAAATTAAACTATAAAAAACTTAAACCCTTTAAAATTATTAAAAGAATTTCAAAGGTTAACTTTAAACTCACACTACTAAACACTATAAAATATCACCTAGTTTTTTATATCTTACTCCTTAAACTAATACTATAAAATTCATATACTATAGACTATATTAAAATTAACCTAAAACAAAATTACAAAGTCAAAAAGATTATTAACTACATTAACTAACAAAACAACACAAAAGTCAAGTACCTAATTAAATAAAAAAATTATAGTTACAAAAACAATACTTAAAAACCTACATCAAACCTCATAAACACACAAAATAAACTATAAAAGTATTAAGCCTAATAATAAAAAAAATAACGCACCCTAACCTTAAAAACACTAATAAGTAAATTACACATTATACATCCACAGCCCAAAATTCAACTAGCCAAACCTCTAAAAATAAATCAAACATTTCTTTACCTAAAAACACCTAACTTAAAATAAATTAAAGACCCTCTATAATAACCTTAAAAATTTCCCCTAGTAAAAAACTAAGAGTACTAAAATTCCAGCCCACCAACACTTCATCAAAATCAACCACACCAAAAGCACTAATAAATTAAACTTTTTAAACAACCTTAGAAAAACTCACAAACTCCTTAACTACAATATCTATCAAATCCCAACCCTTCCAAAACACCATTCACTTCTACCACCACACACAATCCAAATAAACTAAAACTTCATTCACATCATCTTATACTTTCTTTAAAGCCTCCATTCATTTTTAAAACAACTCTTCAAACTCCTCCTTCTTATTATCTAAACAATAAAACTCTACTATAAATCACTCAACTAAAAAAAAAATCAATACACAAAATCACTAAGCAAAAGAAACACCCAACTTACAAATACAAATTACATCCTCTAATATATTATAGAATTTCTATATACCACCCACTATAACACACTTACTATAAATCAAAAAACCTAGTAATATCTTATAATAAAACCCCTTAGTCTAACAACAAAAACAAAGCATAACCTCAAAACCCTTCTCAACAATTTCCAAGTAACAACAATAATAATATAAAAAAAAAACGCTTTTTACTTCAGCGTATAACTTAATATATTAGCATTAAACAATCAGAACACAAAATTACAGATCCTCCAACTAAAAACCACAACCTACTTATATTAAGTCTTAAAAACAGAACCTTTAAAAAAAGACTTAATATTATAACCTATTAGTTATAAACTAATAAGTACCCCACACACAAAAAATTAGTAGTTAAAAAAAAAACAAAAAACATAACTAACACAAAACACAAATAGACTCCTCAAAAAAAAAAAAAACTATAATACAAGTTACGTATAAATAAAATAAAGCACTAAGTACTTATAACTAAAACTAAGTACTTAGTAGTAATTACTAAGTACTTACTAGTAATCACTAAGCGCTTACTTAACTAGTATCATACTTACTATTATAATATAAATAAAAAAATAAAACTTATATATAAATAGGACTTAAGTACCTTTAAGTCCTCCCTTTTATAGTTTTTTAGCTATTAACTTTATATTAATCTTTAGATACTTTTAGTCCTTTAGTAGTAAACACTATAACCCTCTTATTAAACACCTAAACTAATTACTTAAGTGCCTTAAACCCCAAAATCCCTTTAGTACTCTATAGTACTAATTATAGTATTAAACCTTAACTTCTATTAACACAAACCTTACTATTAAAAGGCTAGCTATAATACCCTATTAAGTAGTACAGTAATATTAAAAGCCCTAGTTTTAACTAAGTTATCTATTAACTTTATTTCTTTTATAAATTCTTTATTAATTTCTCTAAAGTAAAAACCTTAGTTAATTATTATTTCTATAGTAAAAAACTCTAGTTTAATACTAAAAAAGAACTTAGAGACCCCTAGATTTACTACTTTAATATACTTATTAACGTTTTTAAATACTTTAAAAACTACTTTTTAGGGCCTATAATAATTATATTATTAATATAGGTTATTATAAAGACCTTTTTATTAGAGTTATAGTATATAGCTATATTTAAAAAGATTCTTTTAAAGCTATATATCTCTAGAACCTTTTATAGCTTAACTTACTACTACCTTTTACTTTAATAAAGTCTATATAAAGCTTTATATAAAAGGATTATTTAATTTTATAAAGTATTATAATTAATAACTACTATATAGTACTTAAGTTAAGTATCTATAAAAAAGTCTTTAAGGAGCTTAAATAGTAATATATAAATATTTTTATTAAGATTATTATTAAGGTAGGCCCTAATAAAGTCCTACTAGTACATAGTATAACTCTTTTACTATATATACATAAAAAGGATTCTCGATAATACTATTTTTAATATAAATATATATATATATTATAAAAGTCTTACTTATATACTTAAAAAATCCTTTTATAATAATTCTAGTTTTATACTTAGTTATAATCCCTTAAGCCTTTTTATACTTAAGTACCTACTTTACTATTAAATAAGCCCTTTAAGGGGCTTTAAAGTAAAGTATAAAAAAAGGACTCCTCTTTTAATAAAAAAAAGGATCTTAGTATATATAGCTTCTTTCTATAAAGGCTAGTTACTAGTAAGACTATTTTTTACTTTAAAAATAGTAGTTAGATTTAAGTAGAACTATAAGGTTATTTCCCCTTAAGTAAAAGGCCCTTTAACTAGTACTTATTATATATGTAAAATTATTATGAGTAAGGTCTACTTAAGTAACTCTATTATTAGCTATATTATCTATAGCTAGTTATATACTATTTATTAATATCTTTTTAAACCTAGCCCCTATTCTAGGGGTAGGGACTAATAGAAATTAGTCTTTTTAAAGCTTACTAGCTTATAAAAGACTATAATTAATATTGTCTTAATTATTTAGTACTTAAATAGCTATATATAGTATACTTTTAATTTTTAAAAACTAATAAAAATACCTTTTTTAACTTATAGTACTATCTTTTTACTCTTAACCTTTATTTCTAGTTTAATATTAATAAAGTACTTATTACTAACTATTTAAAGGTAGTTAATATTAGGGATTAGTAGCCTTATAGGCTTAATCATTTTAGAAAGTACTTAAGTAGGTGTTGTATTTTTAACTACTAAAGTAAAGCTTCTATTAGTAATATATATAACTACTTTAAGAATCTATAGCTATAACTTAAGTAGTATATTTATATTAATATATATAAACCTAGCCTTCTTAAGGATAAAGTAAATAGCCTTTTTTATAACTCTATTTTACTTATATATATATAGTAATAGAAATTTAATAATAGTACTATATTTTTATAATAGAGTATTTAAAAAGGTTACTATAAACTCCTTAGTGTTATTAGTATAAATAATTTTAATATTAACCTTATACTATAGCTTTTAAGTAATTACGTAGTTAAGTAGTTAATAAGTAAGGTCTTCCTTTAAGTTAAATATAAAGACTATTTAATACTATAACTTATTATTAGTAATAAGGTAGAAGTAAGTAAACTATATAGTTAGCTTAATTTGACTAATATCTATATAGATTAAGTTACTATAGTACTACGCCTTTTTATACGGCGTTTAAGGTAAATATTATAATTTTTTTAATATATTATAAGTAGTATAAAGTTAAGGGATAATATCCTTAGGCCTTAGGGGGCACCCTTTTATAAACTCTATAGATCTAAGTAACTTATAATACCCTAAATAGCTAAATCTTTAATACTATAACTATATTTCTTATTACTACTAAATGGTTTATATTATATAGCTTCTTTTAGCTATAACTCCTTCTATAATAGATAAATAAAAGCCTTATTTAGAGACGTTAAGGGTATTAAAGACCCTACTATTAAGACTAATTAAGTCGTTACTACTTAAAGAGCCTTTTATAAAATATAGCCTTTTTTTATTAAATAGATTTATAGAGAAGTTTAGTATATATATAACGTTTTATAGTTAAATAACTTTATTATTACTAAATTTTAAAAAAAGTAGTACTTATAAACTCTAAGTAAATACTACTAGTGCTGGTTTTAATAAGCTAAGAGTTAGGGTTTTTTAGTAGTTTAAAAACTATAAAGTATTATTAATAGTATA
Organism: Colletotrichum brevisporum; assembly: GCA_030770045.1. NCBI lineage: Eukaryota > Fungi > Ascomycota > Sordariomycetes > Glomerellales > Glomerellaceae > Colletotrichum > Colletotrichum brevisporum. Next base: position 5,797,577 of record JAUGSI010000001.1, on the reverse strand, counting down.
AATATTAGTACTAGTATCTTAAAGCTACTAACTAGAGACTATTTAAAACGTTCTTATTATATACTTTAAGGGCTTACTAGTCTTTTAATCCTTTTCTTTACTATTAGTTATTTAGAAACTGTTAATAATAGCCTTAAAGTTTTTCAAATAGATTCTTATTAAGTATAACTATAATAGCTTTTTTTTTATTTTTAAAGCACTCTTAGGAGTATCTTTTAAGTCTACTTAAAAAAAAGACTAACTAGTAATAGCCTCTTTTTTACTTTTAACTTTATCCTTTTTTTTAGCTTTATAGTTAGCTTTAATATAGCCCTTTTTACTATAGTTATAATACTTATAATTTATCTTTAACTTTCTACTACCCTTAGCCCTTAAAGTAGTATTTACTAACTATATAACTATTAACTTTACTTTACTATTAATATAATATTTATTTACTAAGTTAAATTCTAGTTTTTAAAGGTTTAAGGAAAAGTTTTAATAATAAAAGGACTTAAAGTAAGTAGTCTAGTTATACTATTCATTATAGGTTTCCCTAAGAAATACATAAATCTTGTTTTTTTAGTTAAAAAGTACTTTTTATAGTATAGTAATAATAAATAAACTTATTAAACTTTATAATATATACTATAGAATTATTTAAGTTAAGAGTTAGCTAGTATAGTTTATTTTAAAACTAGCTTTATAAAACTAACTTACTACTAGTATAGTACTAAGTAAATACGTTTTATATTTTTATTATAAAATTAAAATATACTACTAAAGCTATAAAGTCTTTAACGACTATTTTTTTAATTTTAAATATAACTTTAAAATTATCTCTATAACCTATAAACCATATAGGTTTAGTATAGTAGTATTTTATTAATAATATAATTTATATAAACTATATAAACTAATTAAAGCTACTTTTTAAAAAGTACTCCTTAAGTATCTTTAATATATATTTATTAAAAAAGCTATATTATATAACTTTTCTTTTACTTTTTTTAAACTTAACATATTTAAATAAACTAAAAAAGGGCTTTAGTATATTTATTATTATAATATCTAACTTTACTACTAGTATAATAACTAGGCTTTATAATATTATAAACTAGTAGCTATAATTATCCTATATTAAAGCTAGTAGATACTAAAGAACTAGCTTAAAAGGTATTATATAATATATTTTTAAATCTTTAAGTACTTTAGGGTTAGTCCCTAGAGTACTCTTTATAACTATAATTATAGATAAAACTTCTATAAACTTTATACTTTTAAACTACTCTTTTTTAAATACTATAATCTTTTATTACTATAATTTTAATAATATAATTAACTCTTTAATTTACTATTAAAGTACTACTACTATATCTTTACTAGTTTCTTTTTTATTATTTTTAATACGCTCCTTTTAAGTACTTAATAATATTATAAGTAAACTATTAGTTAAGTAATAAGGGACTATAGTTCTATTAAATAATAAGTAGTTAATTAATTTATTATAAATAGTTTTATATAAAGAGTTATACTACTATATAATAATAAGGGGTTTTGATACTAATTTAATAAAGTATAAATATAATAAATTAACGATTTATAATTAAATTTATAAGTACCCTTATAAGGGGTCTAACCCCTTATTTAAATAGAAGAAAATCCCTTAAGGTATAAAACCCTAGTAATCTATATATTCCGTTTTTATTGTTTAAAGCTACTTTTAGTAAGCTACGTTTTATATATCCACGCCACTTACGCACACACCCAGCTGCTTACCGGATGCGTTGTTATAATAATATACGGCGACTCACCCCGAAACTCTTTTCGTCCCCAACCTCTTCGCGCGCAAAGCTTCATGTATGTGATTTTGCATCAAACTTTTCAACAATGACCCGCCTTGCTAGCTCAATCGGTAGAGCGTGAGACTCTTAATCTCAAGGTTGCGGGTTCGACCCCCGCGTGAGGCTCAAATCCTCACTGCGATTGACAAAGTTGATCATCCGGGTATTTCCTTTTGACTTTTTAACGACTATTTTTTTAGTCGCCCACACACCACCACCCGTCACGAGGAGATAGGTACTAACAAGTAAGTACATGGTCGTTGGACCCTGTCTCTTGTCCCTCTACTTTTCAAGATTCTCAATGGTCTCTGATTGTACTCCGTATCCGGTCGCTAATACAAGAGGACCGCGAGCCAGATTATCATCGGGGTGAACCTTTAGCCGGGCTCGGAACGAGGACTCGCTGGTTTACATCCTCACGACCTCACGTTCATTCAGAGGTATTTAAAATTGAAATAACACTTCCGGGAACACGTGCCATGAGGCCGAATATGCGCGGACCATGATGAAAAGGCTTGGTAAATCTCCCAAGGTAAACGTGGCCGGGGTTTGCATGTTGATTCAGGTTGCGAGGTCCGTTCGATCTTGCCACCGTCGGGATACTGACTCTGGCCCCTTCGGTCAGCTCTGTTGCTCGCGGATCGGTCAGCCGTAGTAGTCTTCCCGGACGACATGCCCTTTGACGTTCCATGCCGTGTGCCGCTTGTCTCCGCATCTCCAAAGCCAGCAACTCAAGGACAAGAAGTCCTGCACGGGACGCCGTTTGTTAGCTTAGCAGAATACCGCGGTCGCCCGATGACGATGAGAAGCCCGAATCGCGGTTGCCGAGCTGCACAAGTCTCGTTGCGACGTCCTCATTTTATGCTGACTGCAGTGCGGAAGGTTCTCCGCAACCACAGAGGGGACGACTTGACCTTCATCTTTCGCGAGGCCTAACGAGGCCACAGGGAGGATCACCCGGGGTTCCATGTCAACGACCAAGCGCGTCGGCATCCATCAATGCTCGATCCCGCACTGACTGATGGTTCCTCGGTTGCTTTGCTATCTGCGTGCAGATGAAGTCATTTGAGAAACCGAGAGAGGGGTATCACTACGTGATCACATCGTACCGATATGACGCCAAGGTCAAACCAAGGGACTGGGGTTTCCCGAGCTGAGCACATGCGTACGAATGGCGATTACACGCGCAACTTTGTCTTTAGGTCACAATGCGTACGTATGCACCGTTTGGTAAGCAGTCCTGAATCACTCCTACGCCGGGTGCACCACCGCCTTCTCCAGCAGAGACATGCCCGACAGCTTCATCGTGGTCGCGATGACCGAGTCGACGGCCCTCGTGGACCGGTCGCTGTGGATGTCCTGGATGATCCTCGCAAACTGCTCAACTTCGGGGACTCGTTCGTGCGAGAAGGTTCTCAGCGTGCCGAGTTCGTACTCTTGCATCTCCTTTTCTACAACAGAGCGTCAGTCGCATGCCCGACGAACACGGCCGGGGGAGGGCTCTTGCCTGAGAAGTTGGCCTTGAAGGCATCTGCGATGACGGCGTCGTTGCGCGGCCTCTTGCGCAGCGAGAGGAACGAGGCCATCATCGGCAGCGCCCACTCGTCCCCGAAACAGCCCTCAGCCAGAGCGAGCGCCGTCCGCACCTCTGCTTTGGCCGTCGGCCTGGGCACGTCGAAGCACTCATTCCGCAGTTTGACGACCCGCTTGGCCAGCTCCATCCTGTCGTTCGGCTCGCTCATCTCTGGGCAGAGCCTGAAGAGGCCGTGGTCGATGATCTGCTGCAGGGTGGCCGAGGTCGTGCTGCCCTCGATGGACAAGGCGCCCTGGCAGAGGTACTCGCCAAAGCAGTACGGCGTCTGCCGACGCAGGCGCCTGACGGCGGCTAGGCTGCGTGTCTTCCACGAGTCCACGCTTCCGAAGGTATCCAGGAGGGCATAGTCGGGGATGAAGGCGCGCGGCGGCAGGCCCGTCGTGTCCAGCACGTAGACGCGGATGTCGGACAGCTCGTCTGGCATGATCTTGATGCTGCGCCACAGGGCGTACTGGAGCACGAAGAGCAGCGAGCTCGACCACGACATGAGGTTATCGCTATCGCGTGCCCACCCCCTCAGGTGGCAGTTGAGCATCTCTGCCGCATCTCGTGCGGGCCTGGCCAGGATGTCGACCTCGGCATCGGGCCGTCCGAGAACTGCTGCGCGGGAAGCGACCTGGTCCGCCGTCGTTCGGCCGGCGGTAGACGGAGCGTGGACACGATATAGGTAGCGGGGTATCTCACCCAGAGCCGGAGAGACATGTGGCTGGTGTGTGCATGGGGAGAACGGCAAGCAGCCGCCACGTTCCACTTCAATGTTGCTTTTGGTGGATGTTGAAGAGGTCTTGCTCCTGGTCTCCATGGCGAGCATCCGGGAACTGAGACGGCGGGGTCGAATAAATGTGGCTTGAAATAAACAGCTGAAAGCAGCATCCAGAGGAATGTCTTCGGGCTAGAGGGTCCCAGTTGCAAGGAGAGCTTGATTCTGGTGGCTGCAGAATGTTAACAGGTCAATGGAACGACCGAGTCTCACTCAGAAGATGTGTCGATTTCGGTGATTTGATCTTTGCGGTTGCGATATCGACCGGCATTTATGACACTCTGGATCATTTCCAGCCACACGAGTTCCCAGTTCGCGGTGGTCGGCCTCCTGCATCAGTCCAACCCAGGCACCGGGCTCTGCAATGTGGCGGAGACCAAGCAGGCAGCCTACCTATACTGCAGGCAGCCAGACCAACAGGATGTGCAGTCTCGCGAGGCATTGGTTGGGGGCTCGTCGTGGGTTGAGAGGCAGAGAGGAGGGGGTTGCTAGGATGGTCCAGTGTCATCGCAGGGAGGCGCCAGCTGGAGAGGGGATCATCTGTGGAGCAGATAAGATAAGGTTAGGTACCTAGGTACATAGTAGGGGCTTTCGGAGATCTGCTTTCTCCGCGTCCCGCCAGGCCCAGCCCCGGTCCGGTCAGGGCTCCAGGTAGGCAGGTACCTAGGTTGGCAGGTCGGGCTCCCGCTTTCAGGGTGAATTTCAGCGAGTAGCCTGCCTAGGCTGGCGAATCAAAGAGCAGCTGCATAGGGGCACCTGGCTTACCTTAGGTAACGCACCTACGGCTAGGTACCTAAGCGAACGTCTTCAGCGCCCAGACGGGCCACGGTTCCCCCCCTGGGCCCTGGGCCATGGCGTCCGTCCAGCGCAGTGCCAGTGGAAGCGGGACGCGGATGAGGTCAGTGCCCGGCCCACATCAGCTTCTGGTGCTTGCTGTCAATCTGTCCAGGGGAATCGCGACCATCAGCCCAAGCCCAAGCCTGCCTGCCTGCTTTGCTCAGCTCATCACCACGATTCCATTCGCATCGACAACCCCTTTTGCTACTGCGCCCCGAAACCGACGACAGCCGACCGCCAAAGCTGCAAGATACCAACCATCCCATCGATTTCTTTCGCACCGAGCGGAGACGCACTCACTGTCGCTTCCGACCTGCTCCCGACCCCCGTGGCCCTGCTCGATCGCCGTCGACCTCAACCCCCGGCACGTCCGTCTCCGTGCTTCCGAGCCCCTCCGTCGCCCGGCGCCCTCGATCCCTCTCCTCTCTCCCCCTTCTCCCTGCAATCCTGGCTTTCCGGCCGGGTGAGCTGGCCGAGAACGTCCGGCGCCAGTCGAATGAATGCAACCCCTAAATCCATTCCTCGCTGCCTTCTTCCGAAGCTCCCTGCCCTCCCAGTGCACGCCGGTCCATCATCACATCCTCCTGGTACCGGCCACCGATGTGCTCCTCACCTCGCGCGAGACCGAGAGCGGCTCGACCAACCAGGAGGTCATCACCTCCGAGGAGTTCCTAGCTAGCCACGTCCTGCGCGTGCCCGCCTCCAACACCGCCGCTGCTGCCGGGGGCAAAGATGGCGTCCAGAATCTGCGGGAGCTGAGGGGCAAGGCGAAGCAGTACCAGACCATCAATGGTCGGACCGTCGTCATCAAAGACACTCACGTCTACAGCAATAAGGGTGCGCCGATCTCGCAGACCGAGGATGGCTGAGAAAACAATCCGCTAACTTTGGGAATGCAGGCTTCAAATCTCTCGCCCAAGCGCAGCTGCTCAACGACGCGACGTGGTACCCCGACCTCCTCGAGCCCCGCCAATGGCTGATCTACTACATCTCCCGACCGCTCGTGGGCGTATGGGACGAGATCAAGATTGTCCCGGCCGTCCTGGTCGAGGGCATGGCCCGGAGGCGAGCGCTCGAGGAGAGCCGATCATCCTCGGCCGACGGCGAGGGCCCCATGCTGCCCCGGAAGAAAGACATCAAGAGCTTCCACGACCTGCTCAACCACTTCCCCATCATCGCGCGACAGATGCAGCCCGGGCTAGAAAAGCTTTTCCGCGAGTTTACCACCGTCTTCGAGCGGCCGCTGCCCCCGCCGCCCTCGGCGATGCGCATACCCGATCCCGAGCCCGAGGGGCCGATCGCAACCGCCATGAAGAAGGCCCGCTCCAGCAGCATGTCTGCAGCGAAGCGGCCCGGCAGCATCCCGAATGGACTGCCGGTGACGGAGAACTTCTATGCCGAGGACGACGAGGACGTTATGAGAGCTTCTCTCGAGACCGCTGTGACGGCCGCGATTGATCTGTTCCAGGGCGTCGACAAGCAGCAGCTATCCATGCTCGGTGCCACGACCGACCTGACCGGGCCGCTGGTCGAACGGCTGATTGAGCGATACGTCACCGAGAACGTGCATCACCTGCTCTTTCCGCGCCTGAGCGCGTTGAAACGCCCGTTCGATCTCGAGCTCGAGGCCAAAATCAGACAAATGGAGTTCATCGATCTGTCTCAACTGGGCATCGCTATCGAAGGAGGGTCTCGAGGAAAGCACGAGTTGACAATACAGCTCGGCCTGGCCGTGGAGGAGTTCAAGAAGATGGGGAGCGCTCTGAGCCCCCAAGAGATGCTGGACCTGCTGCTATCGACGACGAAGATTGTCACTCATCTGACAGACACGTCCCGTTCGCAGGCCTCGTCGTCAGAGAAGACGATGCTCACCGTTAATGCCGATACCCTCGTCTCTCTGCTGCTGTTCGTCGTCATCCGGGCACAGGTCAGGCATCTGCACGCCCGTCTCCTTTACATTCGCCACTTCATTTTCATCGACGACGTCGACAATGGCGAGATGGGCTACGCCCTGAGTACGTTCGAAGCGGTCCTGGCATATCTCGCGCTGGACTCAGCCGGGCTGAGGAGAGCGAGCCGGCGGAACAAAGCTCTGTGGGACGCGGCTTCCGGCGGAACGCTGAATGAGCTTAAGAGCATCATGGAGCCCGACTCGAACGCCATCATTGACGATGATGTCTACGACTCCCCTGTGTCGAGCCGAAGGCCGTCTGGAACCTGGAGTCTCACGAACGGCACCGCGTCAAGAAGGTCATCCACTGCTATAACATTATCGGACCGGTTCTCGTCAGGATCCGGCCTCAGCCACGTGTTTCCGTTCCAGGTCGAGGACAGCGATACCGATCTCGAGTTTCCCCTGCCGCCCATTCCACGGAAAATCAAGCGGGTGGCCATGGATACTCGAAGCATGTCCAGCGGTTCCGAAATCTCATACCACTCGAGAGCGACGAGCAACGGGACTATTGGCAGCATACTCGAGGGTGACGTCTCGATTGACCGCTTGTCGCAGACGCACAACGCATTCGGGGAGTCAATACTCATGATGGCGGTGCAGAACGAGAGGCCCGACATCCTGAAGTACTTGTTGTCGCTTGACGAGTTTTACCCTCCGTCTGTGATCTTGGACGACATCAACAACGAAGACACCACGCTCCTAAGCGCCGCGGTGCAGCTGGGCCACACGGAGCTAATCACCACCATCCTCGACTTTATCCTCGCTTCGACGGCCAAGGAAGACGTAAGGGAATACCTTGGTCGGCAGGATATTTGGGGGCGCAGCTGTGCGCATTACCTATTCCATGCGCCGTTTCTAATCTCGCGGATCCGGAAATTAGTCCCCTGGCGGCAAAAAGACAAGAATGGTCAGACGCCGCTTTTTGCGCTGTGTCGCTCGTATGACCATGTGCATTACCGCGAGATGGTGGATGCCGGCCTCGACGCGGCCACGGAAGCGCAGGGTGACGGGCTTCCGCTGCACATTGACGATCATGTCGACGGAAAGGGGAACACCCTGCTTCATATCGTCAACGACCCGCCGCTGGCCGCCAGGATTCTTCAGCAGTGCGACGTCGACGTCAATGCGACCAACGACAAGAAGTTCACGCCGTTGATGGTCGCAAGCAAGTACGGTCGCCTGGATATGGTCAGGACGCTCTACGTGGATGCACGCGTCGACGTCGCAGCCCGCGAGCTCCGGAGCCTGACGGCGGTCGAGCTGGCCAAGGACGACGACATCCGGAATAAGATCGATGATCTCGCTTTGTTCAGCATGCCCCCTGCCGCGGATGCCCGTATTACCGGTGTCGTCAGGGCCTTTTTTGTGGAGGATGCGACCATCCGCTTGGTCCTCAAGTCGGCCGCCCCGGCCGACCACATGAGCTACACGGTCACGACGAGCCGCAGGAACCTGTCAGATTTCGAGCACCTCGGCAATCTCCTCGCGCTCGAGAACCCGGCATCGTGGATCCCCGCCGTCGCCGGGGTGCGATCGCCTTTCCAGATACCATCGAAGCCGTCGAGGGCGGTCTTGAGGGACATCCAAACCAGGACCGACTGGTTCCTCAAGATCATGCTGCAACATCCCACCTTCGCAACGCACGAGATGCTCTGGGAGTTCTTCCTAGTACCCGACATCCAGCTCGGCATGATGGAGCAGAGGAGCAATCTCAAGGCCGAGACGCGGGCGGAGAAGGTGCGGGAGGAGTACGAGCCGGTGAAGGATGTGCGCGAGGTCGAGCAGTTCGTCGACCATGCCAGGGAAATGGTTCGAAGCGTCAACTACTCGACAAAGAGCGTGGCCAGGAGAGTCAACGCTATCGGGACCGTCGCGTCAGGTTTGTTATGCTCCCCGACCACATGTTGCCCGCCTTGCTAACTGTTCTAGACTTCCATGACGCGGCAGCCCTCCTGCACCGCGCTGTTGCGACTCTTCCGTTCCTGCCACCCGCGCATATCAAAGCCCTGGAATCATACGTCCGCACCATCGTCCCGATGCAGTCGAATCCGTACGGCAGCTTCCACTCCACATTTTTGGCGTCGCAATCGACGATCCAGGGGCTCCTGTCAGCTCTGTCGCGGCCGCCGGCGCTCATCTCGCAGATCTCGGCGGCGCGCAAGGCGGTGGAGAGGAACTACAACTCGCTTACAAGATCGACACGGTGGCCTCTGGGACTTCTGGACGACACGCGCCAGCGTCTTAACGAGGAAAGGGAGGAGAAGGCGCGGCAGTCACAGGAGCAGGTGGACGACCTCGGCCGAGAACTCCGGTACCACCAGCAGGTGGTGGCCGGGGAGCTTGCGGGGTGGCAGGACATGCACGAGAAGATGGGGCGACGAGCGATCAAGGAATTTGCTAAGGGCATGGTGATCCAGGAGCGACTCCGGCTGGACGGGATGATGAGGGCGCTGCGCCGGCTCAGAGAAGACAAGGCGGAACACGAGACGAGACCCGCGGCGCCGGCAGCAGACGTTTCAGGATGGCCAAGTATGAGTCAATCGACTCCAAACGGCATGGGGATAGATGCAGGTGAAGGAGCCAGCAGCAGCAGCAGCAGTGGTACCGGCTCGGCAGCAGCAGCAGCAGCAGCAAACAGGGCGGTCGGCAGCAGCGGAGCAAACGGCGAGGTGGCGAATGGAGCAGGATTCTAGTCCAGCCCCCGGCTCCATGTTGGCTGCAGCAGGTGCTGGCGTCGTGGGCCGGTGTCTGCCTGTCTAGGTTCCGGGGGTGTGCGCGTGGATGGGTGTGGCGTGTGTGGCCGATGATGTGCATGCGCTTTCTGCTGGAGCCCTTTTCTCTTTTCAACACCAAGAGCGACGCGTTGTATGGGAATTCCGACGCGTTTTGGAGACGTTCGGGTGGGCTGTGACTGGGTGACGACAGGTGGGACGGATGACCAGACCGTCGATGCAACGGGAGCAACGCTGCAGACTCGTTTGTGTGTGTGTGGGATGGACGGGGATGGGACCACCTCACCCCACCTTGCATGAAGGTGAGGGCACGCCTATACCTATCACCCTCTGGCTGGATGTACCTTGGCCAACCTCTTGTGTAGCAGGTAGACAGAGAGATTTGTTGTGGTTCTTTTTTGTCTTCTTTTTTTGGTTTATTCTCTCTATTGACGGATACCCTTTGGCGTCCTCGGCGTGGGGTACCTTAGACGGCGGATGGCTTTTCCTTTTTTCTTTTTTTGCGAGAAGTCCTGGAGTCGAGGACGATAGAACAGACAGACCAGACGATGGATACACGAGGATAGAATATTTTCCTTTCCCCCCCCCCCCCCCCTCCACACTCTGTTCGATATACGTGGCTTTGCAGCTGTTCGTGGTCCGTCCCCTTGTCGATTTTTGCTGCGTTGTTCGTGACTGTTTGTCGGTGTATAACACCCATGGACCTTTTTGAAGAAATTTTCAAAATTTTTCTTTCTTCAAGAGCCCAAGAGAGGAACCTAAAGTGGGAAGAAACGAGGGTCCCCCGTAGGCCTGTAGGGCATTACCGACATTGCCCACGGCATGGGTTCGTGAAGCTAGATGTGCTGTTCGAGGGAATGGACCCCAGCCTCCCCGATTTTCTTTCCCGCGTGGGTTTTTGGTTCAGCCCGGTAGACCGAGCCCGAACTGCCGGGGGGGGTTTTTCAGTAGCATGGATGTGCGGTGAGCGGGCGCAGATGATTAACCTCTTGACCTCCACCGAAAAGAAGCGGAAACAACCATGAAAAATCTTGAAAAAATCCACTGCCAACGAAAGAAGTGTGAGTCACTCTTCCTAGTCGATGAAAACCTCATCATGCATGGCATCCTAGGTCGCTTTCGGGGGGAGGGGTGGTGTGCCATAGGAATCGAGAGAAACAAAAGGCGGTCGTGTGAAACATCCCGGGAGGACGGCTGGGCCAATGGAGCGGTGTCCCGACGCGGTCTTCAAGTCGTTCCACGCTTGCCTCGTCCCGATTGGTCCTTTGGATCATGGCGCGCACGGACAGGAATGGCGGAAGATCTGCGGCGCGCGGGACGAATGAGGGCGCGTGGTTGGGCTGGCGAATCAGCGCGCTCGGCGGGGGGGGGAGGATCGCGGAGGGAGCATGGGCCACCACGGGAGCGGGTGTACCGTGCACCACCGCACCGCGTGTGGCGTGGGCGCTTGCCGGAGATGAAGGAAAGAGAGACGAGTGGAAAGAAGGAAAGTGTTAAGCGCTGCTGTGCGGCTGTGCAAGCGGGGCTTGGATCGTTTATTTCGCTCTTTTACTGCGTGAATGGAGCGGCTCTGGAGAGCCGAGATGCTTAGCTACTCCAAGAAGGCGTAGGTAGGTACTATAGCGGGCTTGCGAATCACGGGGCAGAAGGGCCCTTGCAAGGCGAGGCTCTTGCCGCCTTTGCGAGGCTGGATGGGGGGAATCGGGGTAATGTCTGTATTCAATTCAAGACAGGCTACTGTGGTCAGGGTCGTAGACGGCGGTTGTTTTGGTATTCCTTGGCCAGGTGAGCCTTCGAGTATGGAGGACGACGATGGGAAGGCGAGCGCGGCTAAGTGACCCCACATTAGAACACCAGATGACGATGATGACGGCCGAGGGCACCTGATCAACAGCATCATCGTCCGCCTTTCAGGGCCCCGACCTCGGGGACCACGGCATCGCGCGGGTGGTGTTACAGAGTGAGACTCGCTCCATGGACAGAATACAGGCGGCCTCTACAGTGGGTAGGTAAGCTGTAAGCGCCGTCCGAGGATCGGGGGAGATGTCGTACGGAAGCCGTAGCCGCCCGGGCGGTTAGCGTTGCGGCTGTTTTAGATTGCGAACAGCCGACCCGCCGGGCGAAGTGGCACCAGCCTGCTGACAGAAGGTACTTCGGTACTATAGGTACCTAGTACACATACTAGTGGGGACAGCATAATGCGACAGCCGCCGGTAATCTCAGTTGCCGCTCGGCTTGTTTAATTGCCTTGGTACGACGGAGCGCTCGCACAGCGATTACGAGGTCGAGGTCGAGGTCAGCTGGGGTCGGCCGTAATGAGAGTGAGTGAAAGGCAAGGCAGGCAGGTAGAAGGAGCGCAAGTGAGGCGGACGGTCTGCTGAGGGTTAGAGGATATGGGGATGCTCGACGCGGAAAAACTGCGAGGTGCGCTGGCAAGACCGGGAGGAGAGACACGAGTTGGGAATGCCCTCGCGAGGCGGCGCGGTCGTTCGCTGGACCGTCGGACGCGAGGCAACACCAACCCTCGAATACGTCCGGGCGAACGCATGACATCGCGTTCCGTCCATACACGACCACGACCGCACCGCGTTCTTTCTTTCCTCTGCGATTTGTTGATGTTTGTTTCCTCCCCGGTTCGTCCCAAGCGTCCCCGCACTTGTGGGCTTACTTACCTACCTAGGTACACTAGTGTAAGTACACTAATGTACACCCAGTACGTACCAGGATAGGCGCCAAGGAAGACAAGCGACTGTTTTCGAGAAGCTAATGCACTAGGTACCTACCTACCTAGTCTAGTCGGCTGCCATGTGTCTAAAAATGAGTCATAGGCGCTCTGGCAGGGGGGATGAGATGGGAAAGAGCTGCTGTGGACGGTGAGTGGTTGATGCCGAACAGTCGAGATTCTGACGCAAACACGGTAGAGACGCATACTGATCACAACTGACAGGACAGTGCGCTTAACGCGAAGCGACTACCCGCAGGCTCCGCCCCACCAAGGGTCCACCGACAGACCGCTGGCTGGCCGCTGACCTGGCGGCAGGTGCCCACCGGTGCACACGGCACCACAGCTGCCCCACCCCGGCCGGTCGCACCGACTTCTTCTCAGTCCTTTCTTGAATCTTGATACGCGGCCAACACCAAAAAGACAAGACTCTTTTCGGCCTCTGCAACTCCCACCGCCATGCACCTCACCACGGTTGCAGCTATCCATCAAGATTCCCTCCGTCTTTTCTTCCCACCCCCTTGTCGCGTTTCAGATTTCTCTCTCTCAACGCCTTAGTGGGCCACACCCCTCTCCCTCCCAAGCTCGAAGCTGCAGTAGTGCAGCTTAGCTAGCTACCTAGATAGGTAGTTGTAGTAGCTTTCTTCCTCCCACCCCCATGTCCATCATGTCGTGTGTCGTTCGTGGCCCTCGCCGGGGGGGTCTGATCGCATCCCATGTCGTCCTTTCTCTCTGCCCATCTCTCTGTTCCGCCGATGGCACGTCAAGGGATACGTATCTCTCAACGTCGACGCATACACACGCGCGTGTGTGCGAGGTCTCGACCCACGATCTGTTCATGGGACCCCCCCGGGAACAGACAAGGGGAGGGAATAAAGCAGAGCAGCCTGACGAGATGCTGCGTTGTACCGGGGCCCCATCCATCGGCGTCGAAAGCTACGTACGTCTCCATTCCGCAGCAGGTCGTCGACCCTCCGGCCCGTGGCTGGCCGCGCGTGGGTCGGTCCATCAGTCGCGCGCCGCATCGCATCTCCCAGATTCATTGGGCTGCGAGCCATGTCTCGTCCTGCGAGGATAAAGACGGCCCTCCCCTCGCCCGTTTCTCATCTCTGCTTCCACCCTTCCTCTCCTCATCCTCTCGTCCTCGGCGCTTCCATCTGCCTCATTCCGTCTTTCCTACGTCTCGTTGTTTTGTTTTATGCAAAAGAAAGGAAAAGAAGAAGAACAACCTGGAATTTCAAAACACATCAAAGAGTTATACAGTTAGATCTCGGACATAAACAACAACAGCAACTTGTTGGTCTCGTTGAACGCGGCCTTCTTCGTCTCTGTCTCGCCCCACGCTGCTTCGCGGCAAGAAACCAATCTGCTTTTCCCGGTGCAGTTCGTCATTGGCATCTCAAAACAAATCAGCACTCAAGACTCTGGAGCCGGCCTCCTCTCCCTCTCACGAAAAAACACTCTCGATAATTCCCTAATCGTGTGCTGTGTCAAAACACAGACCGACTCGCATCGACAATGTCCACGTACGCGCCCCTCCACCCAACACCCCTGACTTACACCGATGCTAACACGCCCGTCCGCAGTCTGGCAGCGGACACCATGTCCTTCGACTTCGTCTTCCCCTCGTGCGAGCCATCGACTCCGCCGAGCTTCTCCGTTGACGCCTCTCTCCTCGACCTCTCCTACCACCAGCCCGCGTCAACACATCAGCAGCACTACCAGCCCATGCAACATCACCAGCAGAGCTTCGGCCATGCCCGCTCCCGCTCCAACACGTCCGTCTACTCCTTCGTCTCCGCCGCCGAGTCCACCCCGGAGTCGGTGAGCACCCGCATGACGACCCCGTCCCGCGCCTCGCCCCCCATCCGCCAGCACGGGCCCCTGCTCCTGCCCAAGATCCGCTCCCAGGACCAGGCCATCGAGTCGCCCCCCAAGCGCCTCAAGGCTTCTCCCAAGCCCCGCGCACCGGCCCCGAGACGCAGTGTTGCCGCCGCCGCCGCTGCTGCTTCCGCCTCCGCCTCGGCTTTCCGCCCCGCCCACGCCCGAAGCTACACCAACCCGGAGACCCTGACCTGGAGCATGCCCTCTTCCTTCATCAGCCAGCCCGAGGAGCCCGCCACCTCGTCGCTCCTCTGCTCCCCCGTCATCTTCGCCGACGACATGCAGTCCCGCCGCGCCTCCACCTGCAGCCTCGACGCCCCGGTCCTCGAGAAGTACGGCTTCCCCACCTACCGGCAGATGCCCGCGTACGTTCCCGCCAGCCCCGCCCCGGCCCCGGCTCAGGTGCCCCACCACGACGCCGCGCCCTACATGTTCCCCTCGTACGCCGCCCCGCGCGCCCCGTCCCCACTCAGCCTCTCCGTCTGCTCCACTCCGGACCCGGACCCGACCCCGATGGCGATGCCCAGCACGACCCTCATGACCTACCTCACCGGCCCCAACCCAGCCCCGTCCCTGGTCCGCACCATCTCCTTCCCCCTGCGCGACCCCAACACCAAGCACTTCTGGTGGGACGTCCGCCAGGTCCGCCCCTGGTCCTCCTTCAACATCTCCGCCATCCTCTCCCTCCCCGGCGCCGAGGCCCTCCTCAACTGCCCCGTCCCCGCCCCGCTGCTCCCCTCCGCGGCCCAGACCCCGCGCCACCCGGAGACCGAGGCCGCCCTGCACGCAATCTACGCCTCCCACTACCTCCCCAAGCTCAACGCCGCCCTCGCCGTCTCCTCCTCCCGCCCCATGCAGCTCTCCGCCCCTTCCTCCTCCTCGTCATCCACCGCGAGCAGACAATCCCAAACGGACCCCCTCCTCTTCACCGCCTCCCCCCCGGCGAGCCCGCCTCCGCGGCCGCCATCTTCGGCGGCAAGCCCACGGCCCGCGTCGTCGGCCTCGTCCGCTCCTTCGACCGCTTCAACACGGGCATGCGCGTCGAGGGCAACGTCAAGCGCGTCGAGTACCTCCGCGGCCTCGCCGCGCTGCACCACGCCATGCGCGAGCACGGCTGCCGCTACGGCTTCATCCTGACCGAGATCGAGCTCGTCGTCGTCCGCAACGGCGCCGACGCCGTCCCCGACTTTGGTTTTCTGGAGGTCTCGTCCGTGCAGCTCGCCGCCGTCGCCGACGACGAGAGCGACGAGATCCCGCTGACGGCGTGCCTCGCGCTCTGGGGCCTGTGCATGATGGCCGGCGACGACGCCCCCGGGCGCGGCGTCGCGCACTGGAGGGCCGAGATCGGCGCCCCGGCCGAGGGCACGCGGCGCAAGGCCCGGGCCAGGGACGAGTGGATGCCCAAGCCGCAGCTGGCCGAGAAGAGGGAGGCGAAGCGGTCGCGCGGGTGGATCATGCCCGAGGACCCCGTCGGGCGGAAGGAGCTCGGCAAGAGGGGCGTCCGGTACGGCGCCTGCTAGCCTTTCTCTCTCCTCTCTGCCCTTCTTCTTCTCTGCCCTTTTTTATTCCTTTTGTGTCTTATTGAGTAGTACATATCGCGGCCCTATTGAGGGCGTTTGTGTTTTTTGTACGGGCAGCATGGCTGGTTTCCATGCTACCTCATGATGATGTGGTTAATGAAGGCAAAAGAAAAACGGCTAATGATTCTGGAAAGGAGTTTGGTTATTTTGGTGTGTGTATATACAAAGGGATGGACACTGGGAACGGGGTGTTTTCATGAGTTGATGAAACGACACGGTCCCTTTTGTTCTTTTTAGCTGCCCTGGACGCAAGTCGGCTTTATTTAAGGGGGTGTACTTGTAATCACCAAACAAACAATCTTTCTACTGCTGAAAACATTGTGGACCATTAGTTAAGTGAGATGGCCATGGAGCTAACTAACCTACATCGACTCATCGACATGCGCTATCCAGAGAGAACGGGCCAAAACAGTACCTCAGATAGGCGCGCGGAGAGGCAGGATTTGAAGAGTCGTCGGCCTCGGCAGCCGGCTCTCTCTCCTCCAAGCCTAAACAGTAGACTAAAAAGCTTGTCAGGAAGCAAAAAAGGAACGGATGGGAGCGGAAAATGCGACGATAGAGGGCTAAGCTTCGCCAGGAGCAGGGATGGGGCTTGCTGCTGTGCCAGAACCCTGGGCTGATACCCGCGAGACGTTTGAGGAACTAATTTTGGGCGTTCGCATGAGAGATCCCGTGGAGCAGGTGAGGGGCCGCCCGGGGGACTTTGCTTTTTTTTTTTCCCCCTTTTCATCGTCGCTTGCTTCGTCGCCGCTTGTATTTAACCCGCCCGCTCTCGCCATGTTTCCCCCCAAGACTCAGTCCCGCCCTCTCTGAACACGAAGTCCGCAAAGCACGACTTCCCAATCGCGATATGAATCACACGTTCTTGCTCTTCTGCCTGGCGATGCTGCTGGCGGTGGTGGCGGCCAGCCCCGTTGGTAAGTCCCGACAATCAACCACCCAACCTTCAAGACGGGCGTTATCGAGACCGCAGATGGCAACCTGGCCTGCCTATGGAGCAGAAAGACTGACAAGAAGGAACAGAGATGCCGGGAACGAGCCGCCGCTTCACGCCCAGGGCCGAGATCTGCCAGTTCGTCGGCCCCGCCGCGGCCTGCGAGGCCAAGTGCCCCGACGGATTCAGGGAGAAGGGCGCCGGGGCCGGCGGCGAGGCCGGCGGGGGATCTTGTCGGACCGGGGCGACGATCGTCTGTTGTCTGAGTACCGAGGAGGAGGGCGGCGAGGGCGCGGAAGGAAGATAGGACGGCACGGGGCTGCGGTGGAATTTGAGAGTATCTAATGGTGGAACGGGGAGGGGAGACATGATGGGTAATTGAGACGTAGAGCCGGATAGTATCAATGGAGAAAGGTTGTTTCTATTTTGAGTCGCTGCTGCGAAGCGAGCGGTCTTTAGGTCCGTAGATGGGGCTGGGCTGGGGCGGCGGGGGGGACGTTGACGGCGATTCGGCGTTTGGGATGATGCAACATGCAATGTAATGACTCTCGCGAGTTGTCGACTCGCCTCAACACGGCGGCTACAGATGGTAGAAGAACGGTCAACCTCACGTCTGGTTCTTACTTGCCTTTTCTCTGATGCAGCATGCGCGGGAAAAACTTCGAATGGTAGCTACCCGGTTGGGATCCTCGACCTCCCAAGACAGGCACGGTTTCCTGTTGCTTACCTCTACGAATGGCTGATACGGGTGGCCGAAGGCCAGCAACCAGAAGCATCGAGCAGGACGACGCCAATATCGGGAATGCCGCAGGATCCTTACTGGGCTGACCCGTGAGACCTTCTGATTAGAGGGTCCCATGCCGTAAGACCCTAGAAGATGCTTAATCTTTCACTTCTCATGCGGAAGATGGGGTCCGCCCACTGACCGCCTCCCTCCGATGCGAATTTCCGTATCGCGATACGAAAATTCCGTATCACTGCCACGATGCGGAGCCCGCCCCTGAGCCGCAGACTTCGTTTATAAGACGTGGGGGGAGTCGGGCCAAGATGTCCAAGTCTTTTTGTGATTGTTCCTTACACTGTCTTTACTTCTTGTCAATCGCTTTAGTCCCCGGGTTTCTCGACATCAGGCTGGGCGACTCTTGGTGTCCTAATCGACCGTTACTACAACCCCCAGAAGAGACTGCATCTCGAATCAAAGGACCAGTCACCATGGTCAATGAACTCGACGGCGGGGGGCCCTTCGGTCCCGTCGTCAACGGCACCCAGATCGTCTTCTACCCGTACCGTCCGAACGCCGGCGCGGCCTGGACGTTCGTCGTCCTCTTCGCCATCGGGGTCCTGGGGCACGTCGGCTACTTCTTCTGGCTACGGGCCTGGCACTTTCTCCCGTTCATCCTGGGAGGCGTCGGTGAGTTGCCATCCGGAACGAATCCCTCTCTACACCCAGGAGCGGCTGGCGCGACTAACGCAACGCAGGCGAAGCGTTCGGCTACTGGGGCCGTGCAAAGGCCCACGAGGACCCCCTCGCCGTCGGGCCCTTCATCATCCAGAACCTCCTGATCCTCGGCTCGCCGCCCCTGTTCGCCGCGACCATCTACATGAGCCTCTCCCGAATCATCAACGCCCTCGACCTGCGGCGGCACGCCGTGGTCAGCCCGCGGCTGACGGCCCTCTTCTACGTCGTCGTCGACATCGGCTGCTTCGTCAGCCAGGTCATGGGCTCCGTCATGCCGGCGTCGGGCGACCCGGACGCCATCGAGCTCAGCAAGAAGATCATCATGGCGGGACTGCTCGCGCAGCTGGCCGTCATCTTCCTCTTCACGCTGTCGTGCTGGCACTCGCACCGGTGCGCGAAGCGCGAGGGCCCGAGCCTGCACGCCACGCACGCCGGCATCGGCTGGAACAAGTACTACCTGATGACGTACCTCGTCGCCGGCCTGATGTTCCTGCGGAGTCTGATCAGGGGCATCGAGTACCTGCAGGGGGAGGGAGGATTCATCATGGAGCACGAGGTGTTCATCTACCTGTTCGACGCCGCCGTGATGGTGGCCATCATGGCGCTGTACCTCTGGATCCACCCCGGGAGGCTCATGCGGGACGTCGGCCGCTTCAAGAGCGACGGGTTCGGGGACGAGAGGAACATCATGCTGGAGAGGCGCTGAGTGGCGTACCTGACTGGGAGCTGCAAGGACTGTCTTCCAGCAATGTAGTTTTAACGAATTTCCTTTCTTAGACTTTTCATTTGTTTACAGCTCTCATAGATCACACCTAGATCACGCACGGTAATTGGATCTCACATTTTCGAAAGGAGTGGACGAACAAACATTGCAAAGCATGCTTACGATTGAAGAGCTCTTCTCAAAAAAGCAAAACGCACATGATCGCCCTCAGTGATCCCTCCGCTCAAGCCAGGGGGCGGACGCCTCCCACATCTTCCCAAGAGGTTCGGAGCGTTCAACAACGCGCTTGAGGTACTGCTCGTCGAACTTCTGGATAAAGTACAGGAAGCTGATGTAGATGCAGTCGGCCCAAGAAACTTCACCCTGGTCAGCAACGACATCTTCATCATCACGAAAGAGGGGACATGTTCACAAAACTCACCCTTGTCGCCGTGGAAAAAAGGTCCCTCGGTCTTGTTGAGCTGCTCAGTCGCCTCGTCGAGCGCCTCGTACGCCCGCTCCCATGCCTGCTCGCCCCCCTTCGCGGCCTCGAACTCGTCGAGCGACATGCCCAGGAACTCCTTCCGGGTCCTCTGGAAGTACTCGGCGCTGCGCTCGCCGAGCAGCCTGCGGGGCACCAGCGGGATGAGCACGGGCGACAGCCGGTCGGCGAGCTTGGAGACGAGGTCGTACGCGACCTGCGTCAGCTCCGAGTCGACGTCGAGGGGCGGCTCCGGGTAGTCGGCCTCGAGGCGCTTGACGATCTTGGCGCTGTTCATGACGTAGGTGCCGTCCGGGAACAGCACGGCCGGGCAGGTGTACGGCCTGATCTGCGTCGGGTCGCCCTCGAGGCCGGCCGCCTTCAGCCGGCCCTCGATGTCCGGGTACTCGAGCCACTCGGTCCTGTAGTCGATGCCCTTCAGGTTCAGGACCAGGCGGACTGGGGTCGATTTCGTCAGCGCGGCTTCCCGGATGGCGATTGAGACAACTCACTCTTCCACGGGTTGAAGGACCACGAGGTGCCGTCCTTGGTGGGGATGTCGAAGAGAACGAGTTGTCCAGACATTTTGCGTGAGATTAGTTAGATGATAGGGAATCTGAGTTGGAGAAACAAAGAGTTGAGGTGCCAAGACCGAGATTCAAGAGAATCCGACGTCCGTTTTGTGTTTAGCTAGACGAGCAATCGAGGTGAAGGATGATGATGATATATTCGCTCACCTCCACTACGTAGGCAGCAACGGGTCGGTCCCGCTGTTATTCGCCGTCGGAAGATACGCGCTGCATGGTTCCCCTCTTCGTCTGCCCAATAATGCTCGACTTACCTAGACGAACGCCTGCTTACTCTACATATGTTCCCTGCCTTTTGACATCACATCCGCTGCCGCTCGGGAGCCGGATGTAAGATTGCGGGATTAAACCGGGGAAAGCACCTCGGCCACGGCACGGTTGATGTCCAAGCTCTCCACGAAGAGGACTTTGGTCGGAGGGATTTCACGACTCCACACCGAGATGGGTCGCTGCCGCGGCCATGTTGTCGTTACTCGACTTTAGGTGCCGGGCCGCTGGCATCTACGTATGTACAAATCATTATCAAGCCAGGGTCTGGAGCACCTTTCAATTCCACCTCGGCATCGCGGATGTGCCGTGGTGCGAGCTAGGAACCCACCAATCCATGAAGCGACTTCAACAGGAGAAAGCGGCGAAAGCGTCAATTCGTTCGAAAAGGAAAGGGAAGTGTTATTTCTAACCCCCTCCTCTAGTATTCAACACTTTTCTAATTCTAAGTACGTAGCTAAGCGTACCTAAATATTCTCCCTAGGATTGAAACCATCGAAGATTCTACAGCCTTATGGCTGTTTCTAGGTACTATCGTTTTCATTGCTGTTGTTGCCATTGCCGTTAGTGTCGTCGTCGTCGTCGTCCTCAGCCATAGGGTGGATGTGAGTCCGTCATTTGGGTCCTTTTGAGGGAACTTGCGGACAACATAAGAAACAAATTGGTAAGACTCTAGCACTATCTGTCAGCTAGCTAGCTCTCCTGCTCAGTCTGATTCCTGTTTTCTGCCAAGTCGAATAGACGCTTTGTCGACCGGCCGACTCAACTGCGTAGATCAAATGGCGAAGAACGATAGGTGACAGGTCTGTTCTTGGTAGCCACATGATTCAGCAAAAAGACGAGGGACTTGGCGCCATGCTGTTTGATAGCCTCGGGTTGGAAACCAGTTTCTAACCAAGCCATAGAGCTTGAAGCAGCCAGTGGGTTGTGCTTTGGCCTGGTAGAGTCTTGACTTTTGAATGCAATTGTCCTTTGACAGGTATCCGACTCGGCTTGGAAACAGACTTTCGATGGAAGATTGAGTATATAAGTAACAAGACAATCGTTTGTTGTGAGACCATGATTAATCGCGTTGCTTGGAGTTTGGTCTCCTCTGGTGTGGACTGTATACGGCTACTTCGTAACTCCCGATCAAACACGAGCACCCAGACTTGCCGTACGTTGAACTCGAACACAGTCTCAAGACTCAAGACTGTAAGTTGCATACGATCCAGTCGAAGTTCCGTATTCTTCCTGTCACTGTGAACAGCGCAACGGTTCCACAATTCCAGCGGCAACCTTCGCTTGCATCTAGGGCTCCAGACGTCCCACAATCGCAGCCGTCGCCCACCGCACCATAACTCGCTTCCCCTCGCGATGTCTTCAACAAGCATTGTAGCATTTCCCCGATGGCACAATTGGCTAGCGCGTCAGACTGTTAATCTGGAGGTTGGTGGTTCGAGCCCACCTCGGGGAGATCGTCTCTTTTTGCTCGCATCAAGATGATGGAGACGAAAGAGAGGATTGCTTTTGACTCATTTGATGTCAACCTTTTTGGTAGAATGAAGCCACAGCTGGAGAAGATGCATGTAAGTATGCACAATCAGTTGTACTTGCACGTACCGCTTTGGGCGAGAGAGAGACACAAGTTGAGCAATTCGACTGAATGCCAGCAACGTGGTGTTTGCGGCCGCATAAACAGTAACAACTCTTCAGATCATCGACCGTTGATCGACGTTGTGCACAATAGAAACGAAAAAAAGAAGCGATGTCTAGGTTAAGTATGCAGCAACCACCACTTGTGTAGTAGTTGTCAAGGCTCTCGGCTGATGCCGACGCATCCTGGAGGGAGACATGGTGCAAGGGTGCGCAACCATGCGCGACGTGACAATGATGAGGACCTTGCTGGCTCCCATGATAGTGTTGAGAGAGCGATGTCAGCTGGAGTGTGTTTTTAAGTCGTCATCTCAATCTCTTCTGTTCTCTGACTCCTAAGGCTCGATGAAAATGGCATGTTATTGATAAGCCCAACTCCCACATAATCGCATATCAACACAACATTGACCCCAACTCAGAACGCAGCTCAGCACAGCCAAGCAACGGGCCTCAGGGCAGGTCTTCAGGGACGTGCCTGGATCTTGCGGACACGAGTGAGCCATTATGCGCTATTTCGCCCCGTTTCCCACTTGGCACAGCCGGGGAGGCAGGGGTAGCGAAATGAACCCCATGCACCGTCCGCGGCCCAGTGGGCTCGTTCTGGCGGCCGCTGCAACCCTGAACCTCGAGGACGACGCCTAATCCGGCAGGCGGATTTGAAGACTTGCCAGAATGTCATCGTAAACTGCATGTGCTGCTGTTTTTTGCAGCTTCGGCGGTGGGACCAATCTCGACTCGCAGGGGGGGATCATTCGCATTTTGAATCGCGGTGGTGGTTTCTTTGCGTCGATGCTATCAGGGTCCTCGCGGACTCGCCCATAATATGAAGCTCTCCGGACTCTCTCCCGAGAGTGCTGCGAGACTCTAAGCGCTTTCCCGAGTCCAGCTCCGCCCGCCAACATGCGTCTCGCCTCCTTCCTTTGGGCGATTGCCCTCGGCCTCGCAGAGGCGCACTCGTCTCCAAGCGGACGCCGACGACGCGACGATGCTCAAAATGGTACCCTCGCAGAGACGAAGAAGTTCATCGTCGAAGCAGAGCCGGTAAGTCCCTTGAGCCCTCAGCCCGCCCTCATCTGGAACTGCAACTCAGACTTCCCTCCCAGGGCGTTGCCGTCGCGGACTTGTCCCGCAAAATCGAGGCCACCGGCGCCAAGGTCCTCAAGTCGTTCGACAGCGAGATCTTCTCCGGACTGAGCGTCGAGTCGGAAAGCGACAACCTGGACTCCCTGCAGAATGTCGTGGAGGTCGCGAAGGCCTGGCCCGTCAAGACGTACAGGCTCGCGCCCATCGAGCCGCTGGCGTCGTTCGCCGATGACGCGACGGCCCAGAACTGGTCGGTCCACTACTCGACGGGAGTCGACAAGCTCCACGAGGCGGGCATCTACGGCAAGGGGGTCAAGGTCGCCGTCATCGACTCTGGTGTCGACTACCGGCATCCTGCTGTGAGTTGAGATCGTCGATGGATCGTTTGTCTTGGCGGCTAGCTAAACACCAGTGCTAGCTTGGAGGTGGATTTGGACCTGGTTTCAAGGTTTCAGGAGGATATGACCTCGTTGGCGAAGGTAAGTGAAATCGTAAGAGCCCGGAATACCGAAGATGGCGGACATGTTCATCTAAGTTCCCACTCAGAATATGACGGATCCAACGACAAGACCCCGGATGACGACCCGATCGACACCCTGGGACATGGAACTCATGTTGCGGGTATCATTGCCGGGAAGAGCGAGTTGTAAGGCTTGGTGGTCGCCACACGTCCTTGACTGATCGAACTAACAAATCGCGTCGACAGTTATGCAGGAGTTGCCCCCGAGGCAGAGATTCTCATATTCAAGGTGTTTGGTGCCGTAAGTGAATGGCAGCCGAACCTTGACACTTCCGACCAAGCTGAACGTTCTTCTAGTTCGAAGGCACCGATGAAGATACCCTCGTCGATGC
Organism: Colletotrichum brevisporum; assembly: GCA_030770045.1. Classification (NCBI taxonomy): domain Eukaryota; kingdom Fungi; phylum Ascomycota; class Sordariomycetes; order Glomerellales; family Glomerellaceae; genus Colletotrichum; species Colletotrichum brevisporum. The sequence continues at coordinate 5,773,690 of JAUGSI010000001.1, read as the reverse complement.
CACCATCATGGCGTACGAGTCCGGAGTAAGTCCGGTTCCTAAATCCACGGTCTCAGTTTGCTGACGTTGTCCCAGGCGGACATCATCACGGCAAGTATCGGCAGAGCCGCAGGATTCTCGGACGGACCGTGGGCTACGGTAGCTTCGAGAATCGTCGAGCAGGGCGTGCTGGTTACAATCGCCGCTGGCAACGACGGAGACGAGGGCCCATTCTACGCCAGCAGCGGATCGTCCGGCAAGGAGGTCCTCGCCGTGGCCTCGGTCGACTCGAGCCGCGTCCCAGCGAAGCCGTGGCGCGCGACCTTTACCCTCGATGGAGCGTCAAACACCACGCAATTGGCATACATCCCGCCCGTCAACAGGCCCGTCTGGAACGTCACAGGCCTGCCCATCATCCCGCTGCAGTACAACACCCGCATCGCGGCGGAGGCCTGCAGCGCCCTCCCGGACACGACGCCCGACCTCTCTGGTGTCATTGTGCTCATCCGCCGAGGCGGATGCACGCCGTACGTCAAGCAGACCAACGTCGAGAAGTTCGGCGCGCGCCACGTTCTCTTCTACAACGATGACTATCGCCCCTTCGAGCTCGTCGCCAACTCGGCCTACGCCTCCCAGATGGCCCTCATCGACGCCAAGGCCGGCGCCGCCATCATCGAGACGGTCCGCGCCGGCGGCAACGTCACGGCGGACTTCACCCCGCCAGCGGACGCAGACCAGGCCGTCGGCTTCTTCGACGCCGCCGGCGGCATCCCCTCGCAGTACTCGAGCTGGGGCGGCACGTACGAGCTCGAGATCAAGCCGGACGTCGCGGCGCCCGGCGCGAGCATCTACAGCACGTACCTCGACGGCACCTGGAAGGTGCTCAGCGGCACGTCCATGGCGACGCCGTACCTCGCCGGCGTGGCGGCGCTCTACATCGGCCAGCACGGCGGGCGGGGCGTCCACGGGAAGGGGTTCGCGAAGGAACTGGCGCGACGCATCATCTCGAGTGGCGAGTCGCTGCCGTGGCAGGTCATCGAGCCACAGGCACTGCCGACGGACTTTGGGTTCTTTGCCCCCGTTGCGCAGGTCGGCGGCGGTCTGATCAACGCCACGAAGCTGCTGGGGTCTAGCACGCGGCTGTCTTTTGACAAGATGGAGCTCAACGACACGGCCTCGTTTGCGGGCTCGCACACAGTCGGTATCACGAACGACGGGGATGAGCCCGTCACTTACAGCTTCTCGGCGGAGGCAGCGGGCGGGTTCAACGCGCAGGGCCGGACGCCGCAGCTGCTTGCTGACGTGCTCGACGTCAAACCCATTAGTTTGGTCCCCGACGTGACTCTCCCCGCGGACGCCGTCACCATCAACCCCGGAGAGACGAAGAAGGTTGAGTGAGTAGTTGGAACGTCGGTGGCGTTTTCGGGAAGAGACCGGACACTAACTATGCCTCTTAGAGTCACATTTGCATACCCCAAGGTCCAAGACGAGTCGAGGCTGCCCATCTACAGCGGCAAGATCTGGGTGTCGGGAAGCAACGGCGAAAGGCTCTCTGTTCCGTATCTGGGTACGCTTGCAGAATCTCCCCCGACGAACGCGAAACGCTTTTGCTAACGGTTCCTTCTTCGCAGGCGCGGCATTCGATCTCAAGGAACAGATGAAGGGGAAGATGTTCCCCGACGGTTATCCCGTTCAGAGATCCGGCCCCAACGGGCAGGGGATCACCGTTTATAACACGTACATAAACACATTCTGGACTTGGGCTGGGCAATGAGCTAACATAATCACAGCTACGCATTCAACACTAGCCGAGCTGCTCAGGACTTCCCCAAGGTTCACACGCAGTTCAAGTGGGGGACGAAAGAGCTGCGTTGGGACGTGAGTATCCTCCGCTCTTCTTCGGCGTCGCATGTGTCAATACTGACTCGAGACTGTAGGTCTTCGACGCCAGCTACCAAGAAACCCAATGGAAGTATCCCCCCGTTGCCGGAGAGGGCGGCTACGTCGGCGCGGCCACGTACTCGACCTACTCGGCCGGGGCCAGCACCTTCGACCCGGCGACCATGAACAAGGAGAAGGTGCTGCCGTTCCCGATCCGGGGCATCGAGCGAACCACCTCGTGGAGCGAGCTGACGGACCGCTTCTGGTGGTTCGGAAAGCTGGCCAACGGGAGTTACATCGCCCCGGGCAACTACTCGTGAGTCAATCTCAGTTTTCTTCTCGGGAACCCCCCTCATCAGAGATGGATATGTCTAACTCTCGCTGCAGGATACGGTTTGCTGCCCTGACCCCGTTCAGCGACCCCACGGAGTCGGGCAATTGGGATATCTGGCAGACGCCCCAGATCATGATCCTGCCTTACACGCCGTAGACGTTGTACTAACTGTTCAAAGCTTCTTGTAGTATAGAGTTTCAATATTCGTTTTGAAGTAACCACCCGTTCAAAGTTCAAACCAGTGTGAAGCTCTTGAACGGGACAAACCCTTGCGGAGCACGAAGAGCGTATTCTTGCCCCTCGCTGTCCCGACTAAAATATTCCGGCCCCAACGTCTCCTCGACGTCCTCTGCCCGTCGCAAGAGCTCGCCGTCCATGACGCCGTGAACGTAGCAGTCCCCAATAATCTCGTACTCTTCGACCGAGGTGTCCTTGGACTCCCGCAGTATGAAGGGCGTCCTGAACCCCTCGAGCACGACGACGTAGTCCTCAATCTCCGCGTTCCATGGCACCGTCGCCATGAAGTGGTGCTCCAGAGCCTTGGTGTCCCGCCTCTTCTTCTGCGGCTTCTCGTCGTCCTCTGGCGTCGTAGGGCCGCGCGTGCCCAGCGTCGCGAAGCGCCGGCCCCGCTGCGCCTCCTGGAAGGGCACCGTGAAGGGCACCATCCGCCTCTGCAGGTCCGCCTCGACGTCCTCGTCGAAGTCGAGGAGCCATTTAAAGATCATGGTCTGGTGGACCCGGATCCCGGGGGCGGTGAGGTCCTCCTCCGATTCGGGGCCCCGCGCGTGGAAGCGTCCGAAGGCGTCCAGGCCGTCGAAGAACCCGGCGGACGCAGATGCCGGCGCCTCCTCGCCACCGTCGGGCTTTGATACCGGGTTGACGTCTCGCAGGCCGATCCTCGCGCCCTCCCAGGAGCTGTCTAACGCCAGGGTGCGGGCGAGGGCGTCCCTGAAGCCCTCGTCCTGGTACTTCTCGGCGAGATCTTCCTCGCTGCTGGTCGCGAAGCTTAGGATGAAGTTTCTCGCGTCCTCGTCGTTGAACGGGGGTATCTCGAGATCCGGCGCCGTCTCAAAGCTACCGAAGGGCGCCTGCGACTCATCGTGTGAGTAGTACTTCCAGGCCGGCCCGACGTGATTGACCCGGGAGATGACCGCACCCCGGACCGCCAGCTTTGGCTTCCCGCCGGCGGTGGTGCTCAGCACGTTGACCGTCTGGGGAGACTTGCCCATGCACCGGTACAGGTGCGCCGGGAGACTTGACCGGGACTGCATCGTCCAGTCCGGGACCCACGAGGGCATCCCGGAAATATGCTGGTCGATGCCGGCGTGGTGCAGGAGATCCGCCGCTCCGCCGTTGTCGACTATCGCAACGGCGACTTCGGTGAACACGTCGGCCGGGCTGTTGGCTGGGTTGTAGTCCGGAACGATGGAATTGGAAACGGCGTCGTCCGTCAGGCCCAGGAGGCCGTAGACCTTGTCTCGGGGATCGGTTGCGAGGTTGTTTCTCGACAGGCACAAGAGCTCAAAGAGGCTCGGCGATGACGGTTCGGCGTCCTCCAACCCATCATCCCCGGCGTCATCTTCACCCTTATCTGACGCGCCGCTCTTGTGGCGCCGGTCCCGGAGCACCTTGAAGGAGCCGAAAGGGCAGAGGTTCATGACCTTGTTGAAGACGTCCGCGTACGGCCCGATCCGCAGCACGCGGGGAAGCCCGTTCCGCCTCGCCTCGTGCCAGAAGTCCGTGACGGCCCCGAGGCTGATGGCCGTCTCCTCATACAGGATGACGACCTTGGCCGGCAGGACGACCTCCTGCAGGACCCATGTCCGGAAGAACCAGTCCTGCGTCCAGAATTCGACCAGGTTGCCCCAGACCTCCCTCCCCTCGTCGGTCTCCGGGTCGGGCAGGCTGGCCCTGTCCCAGTCCTTGTCCGACCGGATCCTGTCGCGGCTCCGGTTCCGCCAGCTCCTGGTCAGGAAGGTCATGATACTGACGGCGGCCTGGGCGTTGCGGGAGCTGTAAACGTCACCTGCAGCTTGTGCTTCGTCCCTCTTACCACGGGAAGCCGTGCCGTCTTTCTCAGCCACGTCCTCGACGCCGAAGCTCATCATGTCCTGCATCCCCAGCCCGCCCATGCGGTCCTCCAGCGCCGTCTTCTGGGCCTCCGGCTCGGGCTCGGGCTCGCTGACGGCGTACCTGTAGTGCCCCGGGTGCGCGAGCACCATGCGCGCCCGCTCGTAGATGCTCCCCATCAGCAGCACCTGCGAGCTCCTCTCGGCGACGTCGTCCTGGTTGATGCAGATGCCGTCCGCCCAGAGCCAGCAGTCCGGGTGCCGGCCGAAGCAGGTCTGCAGCGCGTGGAACAGGTTCTGGGTGCAGAAGACCGTCTTCCCGTCGCAGCTGACGTCGAGGAAGCGCTCCGGATCGCCCCAGACATACGAGAGGCAGAAGTACGGCGGGGCCTCTTCGAGCCTGAAGGTTTCCAGGTGCAGGCGGCGGACGACGCCGTCCTCGTTCGTCGGACCGAGCCTGAGGAGCCGGAACTGGCGGCGCTCCGGGTCGAGATGCTCGTACTCGTAGGAGGCGTCCGTGTCTTCGAAGACGACGCGGGGCGGGGGCGGCCGTGGGGTGCCGCCTCCGAATGCCGGCGTCTCACCCGGCGAGCCGGTGTTGTCCATGGCACCGATAAAAGAGTACTGGGCGCCCTCCGTCGGGGACCACGATTCTTGCCTCAGCGACACCGTGTTCGGGTCCAGGCCCTGCTCGCGGGCGAGGAAGACTATGAGAGCCTCGGTCGAGCCGCCGGCGAGCTGGTCGAGGGCTATCTGAAATTCGTAGCCCTGATGAGAGTCTGGGTCCGGGAGGCCCGCCGTGGGCGGAGAATCCGAGTGTGACATTTTCTTGTGTCGTGCAGTAGGCTTTGACGTTGGGTTGGGAAAGGAGGATATCCAGTTCTCGTGAGCCCGAGGTGAGCTTGGTGTTTAGGCAACAACTGATGCACCAAAGCGGAGAGTTAACACGCTAGTCTTCTCACGTAAGCACGCATTCACTCACCAGCCGTTGTTGCAATATGTTGTCGCCGTATTGAAAGACGCCACGGATGACTAGGAACGTCGGTACCCTAGATCGCAACCCCGAAGTCCCGGCCGGGTTGACCGAGGAGGATTTTAGTGGCCCGGGCCTATGTGGGGCCGATCCGCCACCGGGCGCAATACCGGGACACGGGTTCTCGGAAGGTTGATCCCATGGTTCCAAACGGCGGAAGAACCGGAAAGATCGAATTCAGATTATAGACTTGCCAGAGAAAACTCCAATTGGGAGCTACAATAGAAAGAGCAGCGAATCTTCTGTCTGCGTGGTGTGTCTAGATCTCCGAGACACTGGCTCATGGCGACTGGAACATTTAACAGTTCACTGCGGGAACCACTGCGTTTTCACTCGACATCCATGACGAAAACGACAATCAATGGACGCAATTACCGTCGCAATGCCGCAGGAACCAAGAACTGATGACCACCAGGGCCTGCGAATCGGGCAGCTGGCAAGACTCTGCGGCATGCTCGGCATACACAGACGCAGCCCGTCCTTATCCCCCCCTTCCGGTGCCTACGGTTCTCGTAATCACCGGGATGAGCCATGACTAAAGGACGTGAGCAAACGATCCAGACCGCATCTCTCTCTCGCCCTCGCACCTCATCTGCGGTGTACACGGTTGACGACATGGCGGGGACCACGACCGCCGGCAGCTTTGCCCTTTATATTGCTTGGCTCTTGGCGGTGTCCGTCTTTTCCCCTCCCGTGGCACAGCGACCTTCCCGATCGGACCATCGGTTCGTGAGGCTTCTCCAACAGCCGGCGGCCGATTGGATGCGGCCACCCTCGGCGGTCCGGGATATGGCATGTAACATATCGCGTTATTATGTTTTTTTCTCTGTTGCTTTTTTGCGTTCTCCTCTTCCCCCTCTCTCGGAAATCTACTGGCAGATTGGCAGCGAAAACGCTCGATCCCGGCAAGCTCCGCAGAAAAACAATGACCGGTTCAATAAATCTTGCGTCTATCCGTAGAGTTTGGACGGTGCAGAGGATGTTGCGCAAATAAAGCGCGCCCCCTCCGCTCCCAGTTTCCAGCTCTGCCGCCTGTGTCCCTCTCCCAGGAGCAGCTCTTCATCGGCTTCGTACGAATCGAACTCTCTTCTCTCCCGTTCAATCGCAGTGAGACTCGAAACCTCCGTACACCCACACAGCCATGAGGTTCTCTAAGACGGCCGCGGCTTTGTTGTCGCTGGCCTCCTCGGCCTCCGCCGCCGACAACACGACGTGTCGGCCCAAGATCGACTCGGAGAAGTTGCAGGCCGACCTCAAGACCGAAAAGTATGTTCCCGTCCTTCCTTCAGTGAAGTTTCGTGGTGTTGTTTGATCCCGTTCTGACCCCATCTTCGCAGCTTGATGGCCAACCTCAAGGCCCTCAACGACATCGCCTTCGCTAACGGTGGCAACCGCGCCTTCGGCCTTCCCGGTTACGCCGCCTCCGTCGACTACGTCTGGGACCGCGTCTCCAACATCCCCGCCACCCGCGCCTGGAAGCAGGACTTCTCCGCCACCTTCGGCCAGGTCGTCTCCATCGACCTCAAGGTCGACAACGAGCCCGTCTACGTCTTCGGCCTGACCTACTCCCCCTCGACCAGCGCGGAGGGCATCACCGCCGACGTCGCGCTCGGCCCGGCCGGCGCCGCCGGCTGCGACGCCAAGGGCTACGAGGGGCTCGATGTCCGCGGCAAGATCGTCCTCGTCCAGCGCTTCCGGTGCCCGACGGGCGGCACCCTCGCGGGCCGCGTCCGGCCCGCTGCCGCCGCGGGCGCCGCCGCCGTCCTCGTGTACCACGACATCACGACCAACGCGACCGCGGGGTCGCTGAGCGCCCCGGACCCGCAGGGCTTCGTGCCCGCCGGGTTCATCAACCTGGTCGACGGCGAGAAGATCAAGGCCCGCATCGACGCGGGCGAGAAGGTCCGCGCGCACTTCCAGCAGACCCAGATCGTCGAGGAGCGCGTCACGCAGAACGTCTTCGTCGAGACGGAGGAGGGCGACCCCCACAACGTCGTGATGGTGTGTTACCTATCGTCCTTTGTGTGTCATGTAACGGTTCCCGAGAAAACGTGCTAACGTGGGACAACCCAGCTTGGCGCTCACCTCGACAGCGTACAGGCCGGCCCCGGCATCAACGACGACGGTACGACCCTACACCCGTGACAAGTCTAATCACGCCCATACTGACCAAGCGCAACAGGCTCCGGCACCAGCCTCCTCCTGGAGCTCTTCCTCGCGCAGACAAAGTACCGCACCAAGAACAAGGTGCGCTTCGCGTGGTGGGGCGCCGAGGAGAACGGCCTGCTGGGCTCCAAGCACTACTGCTCGAACCTGGCGCCCTCGGACGTCGACGACCTGCTCGTGTACCTCAACTTCGACATGGTGGCCAAGGGCTACTTCGGCGTCGCGGACACGGACGGCAGCACGCACGGCAGCGTCGCGCCGCCCGGCTCCGACGTCGTCGAGCACATCTTCGAGGACTTCTTCGCGTCTCGCGGGCTCGAGGTGACGCCCGCGGTGCTCACCAACGGCAGCGACTACGCGTCCTTCTGGCAGATCCTCGGCAAGCCGTTTGGGTACCTGCACACCGGCACCGGCGTCGCGCAGGACCCGTGCTACCACCAGGCCTGCGACACCATCGACAACCCGGACCCGGAGACGATTACCGTCAACGCCAAGGTGAGCCCTCTTCTTTTCTTGCCCGTGGACGAATTAGTTAGTCGCTTGAATAATGAACATACTGACCGTTGTGTTCGCAGGCCGCCGCTCACATGCTGACGGTGCTCTCGCTGAACGGCACGGCGCTCATCCCCAAGACGAGCGTCAACGCGACGATGCTCAACCACCTGCAGGCGCGCAGCCTCCTGGAGCCCGACGTGATCAGGATCGAGGAGCTCGAGGCGCTCGGCGAGCGACACCTCGGATGCGGACACGACATTTAGCGGGTTGGCTCGGGAGTCGGGACCGACATCTTCGGGTTCTGTGTGCCGAGTTGGGGGACGGGTGGACATCGCCGGCGGATCGCCGGTGTGATAGATTGAAGAATGCAGGACGCCGAGAAAGTGCTGCGCCCCACGGAGTACGACTCCGCAATGAATGTTTAATGACGAATTTCCTCGGAAACTTATTGATGAGATTGTTGATCAAGAGATTTCAATAATGAATTTCCTCGGAAACTTACTGACAAGATCGTTAATGAAGGGGGCTTCAATAATGAACTCCCTCGGAAACTGTTCACTAGACCAGGCTTTGGGGGCCACGAGGCCCAACAATTGACACCAACCCCAGAAATGTTGGCTCGCTTATGGTGATTGTTTGGCCATGTGTGATGGGGGGGGGGCCATCAAGCGAGATGGCCATTTCGGGGGCCGCGAAATTGCGGTGACGGGTAGTGCTGCAACATTGTGAGCTTGGTTTCAGAAAATCTGGAGATGATGACGGTGATGACAGGAGTATTAAATCGATAACGCTCTTCAACCCCCGTCGCGTGTTGAAGATGAGATCAGCCTTCCCAAGTCCGACCACAGGGAAAGGGAAGGGGGGATAAAGAAATGGGGGCGGTGAGCATCCCCGGCTGCCCTGGGCCGAGTCCCCGGGCGCCTCCGTGCCTGTTAACTCCGGGGCATCCGAGCAGGGCTGAGAGGATGAGGAAGCATGCTTGGGGGTGATGCGTGGGTGAAGCGTGGATGCTGCGTGCTAGTATCGGCCGATGCAGCACCGCCACCCGGACACGCGGGTTCTAGCAGGGGTTGTTAGTTGGGTGATTGATGAGGATCAGGATCGCGAGGCACATCATCATCGCGCGCGCGGTTGTACGTTACGGGTAGGATCTGCGCGCGCGGGTATGAAAAGTGTATGTGGTGTAGTGTAGAATGTAGTTGGTGTATGAAGTGAATGCCACGGGTGAGATCTGAAATTGCAGTGATCCTTCCGACCCGAGTTTGGTGAGCGGTCCCAGGTGACCGGTGAGTGGTGAGATGAGTGATGAGTGATGAGATATGGGTTGATAAGATGAAGGGGGTGTGAGATGAGATGGGGGAGAGGGGCATGAGATAGGATAGGCAGTGAGTGAGTGGATTGTGTCTGTGTGAGAGTTAGTGCAGGGCGGTGCGGCCTGCCTGCCGGGCCGGTCCCCTTCGTAAGGCCGAGTGCCTACCTATCCACCACTTCCTACACTTTATTACACAGATGATGATACTAGTAGCAGACGGACAACTACGCCGCAAAGGGTCTCGAAAGTGGGCAGATGTTGACGAAAATGAAGCCAATAAGAGCGGCATCTCGTCTAGGACAGCCGGTTGCAGTCCAATCAAGGAAACGCTCGTGTTCTCGAAGGATTCAGCGTCGCACAAAGCCCCAAGCAACCCCCCGTCCGCAGTCCCCCGTGTTAGAGTACCCCTCCCCGGCCGCCGGAAGCGAAGTGCATGGCCAAGACACCCAGCTGCTATGCACTCAGCAAGCAAGAGTGCCTAGAGAAGAGCCTACACTACACACAAACGGGCGGAGGAAATGTGCGAGAGAGGAGAGTGAGAGAGGCACAGCAATAAACGAACGGGGGCAGACAGGGGGACGTGGGAGGGGCGCTCCGTCACATTCCATCGTCTCTCTCCCTTGTTTCCTCACCATCGCCCACTCTCATCGCTCATCACTCACCCACCCACTTACCATTTACCACTCACATCGCCTACATACATCCATCCCCATGCGTGCCCTTCTCTACGGAGTAGAATCCACAATCACGCACGTCAACCAGGCCAGGCAGCATCGAACAGGAGGTCCGGTCTGAATCTGGCTCCGCTGGCCCTTCGCTTATGCTTAAACAACCCCCAGGTGAACTCGTCGTGCGTGCGCCTCTCTCTCCCTCTTCGCTTCCCTACATACTCCGTACATTCGGAACGAGAAAGGCTGCAGAGCGGTACCAACGGGGGCAATCGAACGCAGTCACAGTCGCAGTCAGAGTCCCAGTCACGCGCCGCACCTCCATCTGTCGGGTCTGTCGCTCGCCCTTTTCTTCCTTTTTCCCACCTACCTGGGAGGGGGTCCTCGGTACCAGCAGATCAGAGAAGAGAGATTCAGCCCAGATACCGTAGATCGCTCGCCACCAACATAGCTGCGCTCCGCCTGCGCTGCGAGTGATCTGCCCTACCCTACATACCTACCTTGCCCTACGCCTTAACCTAAGGTACCAAAGGACCATGTCCAACACAACGCTTGTACAGGTCAAACCCCGCACAGATGGCCAAGCCCGCGGCGGCGGCGGCGGTCATGGTGGTGCGGTTGTCGACGTGATCGCTTCAGGCTTCATCGCGACCTCTCAACAAGTCGCCTCATCAGTACCTTACTCTCTCGCCTCACCGCCCATGGAGCAACAGCAGCAGCATCAACAACATCAACATCAACATCACCAGCAGCAATACTATCGTCAACACCAGCAGCAGCAGCAGCAACAACAACAGCAGCCCACCGGGTCGATGGGAGACAACGTCGTCGTCCCTCTCATCTCGCCTCCACACACCCCAGCCGCCCCGCTGATCGATCACAGGATCGACCTCGACGTCAAGGTCACCAAAGTCCCGTCGCCGCCGCCGCCGCAGACCAAGAGAAAGCGGGCCAGCCGGCCCAAGGCCCGGTCGGGCTGCATCACCTGCAAGATCCGCCGCGTGAAATGCGACGAGCGCAAGCCCACCTGCTTCCGCTGCGAGAAGGCCGACATCAAGTGTGATGGCTACGTCAAGGAGGTCGCCGAGGCGAGGAAGTCCGCCGAGCGGAGGGCCGTGATGCTCGCCGCCCAGTCGGCCAAGAGACAGATCCTCCCGAGGCCCGACTCTACTTCGACGGCGGCGGCGGCGACGGCAGCCCAGCAGACGGGGGCCGTGGGCCTCGGCCTCCTTCCCGTCCAAGCCTCCTCATCTTCCTCCGGGACGCCGCCTCCTCCATTACCACCGCCGACGACGCTGCTCCGGACCAACCCGAGCGGCCTCCGGCTCGACCCCTCGGACGTGGCCTACTTCGACCTCTTCCGCCACCAGCTCGTCAAGGACCTCTCGGGCTCGTGCCACTCCGACTTCTGGTCGCGCATCGTGCTGGGCGAGACGGCGCGCGACCCCTGCGTGCGCGAGTCCGTCCTGGCCATCGGCGCCCTCTCGCGCACCCTCTTCTTCGCCACGCCGACGAGCAACCGGCTCGGCAGCACGCCGCCCAAGCTGCGGCCCTACGAGGAGCTGGTCTCGCGCGAGGGCTACATCGACCACCACCACCGCGCCGCCCTGCACCACCACATCCGCGCCGTCTCCGTGTACCGCCGCCGCATCCACCAGGCCGGCCTGTCGTCCCGGTCCGTCGTCATCATGACGCTGCTGCTCATCGCGTTCGAGTTCATCCAGGGCAACATGAAGTCCGTCGACTCGCTCATGACGACGGGAATGAAGCTCATCCAGGACTCTGTTTCCATGATGAAGAAGCCCATCAAGAAGACGATCCAGGACGCCCGCGCCTCGCCCGAGTCGACGCCGTCGCCGGCGTCCTCGGGGACGCTCACGCTCTCGTCGGCGGCGTCGTCGTTCACGGCGTCGCCCTCGCCGCCGCCGCAGGAGGAGGAGATGGACGACATCGAGCACCTCCTCCCCTGCATGTCCCTCATGTCCGGCTTCACGCACTTCTTCAACTCGCACCGCGCCACGATCCACATGATGAACAGCACCCCGACCCCGGAGCTGCCGGAGCCCGGCGTCACGCCCGTGTCGAAGCTCCAGCGGCTGTGGGGCCAGTTCTTCACCCGCGCCGTCGTCTTCATCATGCGCGCCATGCAGCTCCAGCTCGCCGGCCTGCCGCCCGCCGACCCGGACGCCACGCGGCGCGAGCAGGCCACCTACCTCGCCTGCCTCCGGATGTGGGAGTCCGTGCTGGCCGCGTACCTCGCCAACGACGGCAACAACGCGGCGTCGCCCGAGGGCCCGCCGAACGAGGCGACGCGGCGCGCGCTCAAGATGATCCAGATCCACCACCTCGTGGTGCACATCGTCGTCGCGTGCTGCCTGGACCGCAGCGACATGGCGTACGACGCGTACGAGCCCGAGTTCCGGCGGCTGCTGGGCATGACGGTGGACTTCATGCGGTCGGACCCGGAGCCGCTGTCGCGCATCGCGTTCACGTTCGCCGAGGGGCTGACGACGCCGCTGACGGTGATCGTGAGCAAGTGCCGCAACCACGAGCTGCGGATGCGGGCGGCGCGGCTTATGGGCAGCCTGTCGTGGCGGGACGGCGCGTGGGACGGCAAGGCGCTCGTGGTGGGCAAGATGGGCGTCGTGATGCTGGAGGAGAGCGGACGGAACGCGGAGGGGTTGATCCCCGCGGGGAGCCGGTGGAGCTGGCTGGACGCGAAGTGGGATCTGGAGAGGAGGGAGGTCGTCTCGACGTACCTGCGGTTGAACGCCGGGGCGGACGGGGAGGGGGGAAGGGGGGAGGAGGGCGAGGTGACGCGGATGCAGCTTGTGCTGGACATCGATAGCCCGATCGACGGGTGCAGGCGGTTTGGGTGCCATGGGCATCACGATCCTTACGAGGCCTTCTGACCACTGGGCGAGCAGAGTATCTGAAGGACCTGCGAGGGGACGTGTCGGTTCCAAAAACAAAATAGGCGGGTGGTATTCGGAGCTACCCAGGGGCGTCAGAGGGCGAATCCGGCAGGTGTTTTTGGTTTTGGTCTAGTCATTGAGCGAATGATTTTGTTGTTCACATCGAGGGGAGGGAGGAGTTTGATCAATCCATGCATGATGGAACCACGACAACCCATCTCTTCACTCTTCAGTCCTGTAGAGAAACATGTAATATAATCCTGCATCGTCAATCCTTTTGGAAATCGCAAAGTCCAGACCGTGCTCTTATTGCCTTCCTGTCTCGGCATGGCGTGGGGCCTTGTTCTGTGCATGTGCATGCGTGTCCATCACCAGCTGCCACTTTTGCCTTGGCAACTTGGCAAATGCTTAGCTGTGGCGGTTGGGTAAAGCCAAGACTGAGCCGCGCTGGGGGAGGACGACCGCATCTCGTGGGGTTATACAAAACGGCGTGATTAGTTGGTGTGATGTTGTCATCACGATATCTTAAGCAGTTGCATTGAAGATCACAGTTTCAATGGCGATTTGCGGTAACAGGTGGCAAACACTACAGAAAAGCGCGACGATGCCTAGGTTGTAGCGAAACCTCGCCTTGGCTGGCAGAGGACATCCGAAGCGGAGATGCTGATTCCGTTGGGAACGCCAGTCTGCTTGTTCATCCGGGGCTCATGTTCATGTTGGGAAGGCCTTGAAGATCTGCCTCGTCATCTCGTATGACCTCGGCAAACGCTCCATTGGGGTACGAGTGCTATTCCAATGACGCTGTCAGCTTAAGGGCCGGGACTGATCAATACCTAGCCATTGAGATACTGCTGGGTACATGATAAGCAAGCGAGAAGCGTCGCCCTTCACGGCTATCAATCCATCCACCAATAACACTTTCAACTAGTACCCCGTCCGTCCCCGCACCGATCGTCGGCATTCGAAGAACCAAGCCCTTATTATCTGTTGGCAATGCTCTAATCAATGTGGGATCAACCCGTGTCGGATGATACTCGAGCCAGCTAATGTCCAGTGCGCGACAACATGCCGCAGGGTAACAGAGCAGTTGCTTGTCGTTAGGCCCGGCACATGGGATCGGAATAGGAAGGTCGCGCCCTACGGCCGGCCATCGGCGCGTGCCCAGCCGCCAAATGTGCCGTGTGCCGTTGCGATGGGAGCGTATCCGTCGTCACTCTCAGACTTTCGGTCTCGGTAAACGACGTGAATTGTTCCGATGAGTCTCCAGTCATCCAAAGTTTGATTAAGCATCGGACGACACCGTCAGCAAGTCAACCAACCTAATTCTGGGAATGAACGACATCAATAAAGACAGACCAACGTCGTAAAGACGGAAATTCAAGTCGGAAGACAGACCAGCAATGAGGCCGGTCCAGACTCACTACCCCGCAGTGATTGCAACGGCACGGGAACGTAGATCGACCATATACAAGCTTCCCGCCGGCCTTGTTTCGTACCCCTGGCAGCAATCTTCCTCGATCCAGGCAACATATCCGTCCAGCCACGCGCCCTCCATATCCGTAGAGTCCGAGCCCAACAAGCGCTGTCCGACTTCCCCGACAACAACACAGCACGATGAGACGAGGGCTATTAACCTCCTGCCCGAGCCGGAAGGAGGATCGTCCCTTCCCGCTCGACGAGGGGCATCTTACCTCTATCAGATGCCTATCTGATTCTAGCCTCGACGTTGAAGGAGCGCCGTCGACGTGCCGGCGTTCGCCGCGTTCCTAGCCCCTGGCCAGCTCTTCCCAATCACGGTACGCGTGGGGACACCCGTCTACCTTATTCTCGTTTACCTTTTTGACTTGGTTCAGGGTTTGGTCAAAGACGTTGGCAGCAGATATGAACTGCGGGGACGAGTTCGGCATGCGGCGTCGTGCCAAGAGCTTTAACGCAACGTCCCTGCCCGGATTGCAGCATCGTCGAGATTCTTCCTTCCTCGTTCATCTTGATTTCCGTCTTGGCAGGCGTTGATCAGAGCTTGTTGCTCGTGTACGGTATCTCTGGGGATGTTGGCTTGGTGGCAGGTAGTAGGTACCTAGGGACATGAAGACATGGCCGATGTAGACGAGGACGATATCGGTGTTGATGGACAACAACACCAAGGAGGAGCATCACGAAATGGGTATTTATACGTCGAACGCATCTCGAGGACCTTGATGGCTCACACACTCTCTTCAGACATCTTCACTCCTCATCTCTACTTCTTCATTATCCCTCGGCATCACCGTGGAAAGCCACTCCGGACCAGGCTAGGCCAATCAGCAGCCCGCATATTCGGAATCCGGCGTCTTAGATAATCCTCGTCGTCGTCCTCCCTCCTTCCTCGTCCAGTATCTTTAGCTACTCCTTCCCTCTCCCTTCCCTCGGGCTTCTTCCCCTCTCTTCAACAACAATGAAGGTCATCACCGGCCTCTCCTACGTCGCGGCCCTCGCCAGCGCCGCGGTCGTCGACCTCGGAAAGCGCGACAGCCCCCTCGACGTCAAGATCGAGTCCGTCGGCAACTCGGGCGTCAAGGCCAGCATCACTAACACGGGTGCTACGGACCTCAAGGTCTTCAGGACGGGCTCCATCCTCGACAAGCTCGCCGTCGAGAAGGCCGAGGTCTACGCCGCCGGCGCCGAGCAGGTCGCCTTCGACGGCATCCGCCTCCGCCTCCAGACCGCCGACATCGCCGAGGACGCCTTCGAGACCATCCCCGCCGGCCAGACGGTCGAGGTCGAGTGGGACGTCGCCCAGGTCCACGACCTCAGCTCCGGCGGCCGCTTCGACGTCGCCGCCAAGGGCGCCCTCTCCTACGCCGAGCCGGGCACCACCGACATCGCCGGCACCGCGAGCTTCGCCTCCAACGTGCTCTCGGTCGACGTCGACGGCGCCGCCGCCGCCAAGGTCCGCCGCGACTTCCACGAGCACGTCAAGCGCACCGTCGTCCAGAGCGACTGCACCGGCACCCGCCGCACCGCGACCACCACGGCCCTGAGCAACTGCCGCGCCCTCGCCGCCGCCGCCTCCTCGGCCGCCGTCTCCGGCCCCGCCGCCAAGATGACCGAGTACTTCAAGTCCTCCACCACCGCCACCCGCAACACCGTCGCCGCCGTCTTCGCCCGCGTCGCCTCCGAGTGCGGCTCCACCACCTCGGGCGTCTCCCGCCAGTACTGCACCGACATCTACCCGGCCTGCTCCTCCGGCGTCATCGCCTACACCCTGCCCAGCCAGAGCTACATGGTCAACTGCCCGACCTTCTTCACCATGACCGCCCTGAGCCGCACCTGCCACGCCCAGGACCAGGCCACCACTGCGTGAGTTGCCATTGGGTGATGAGACGATGTGAATAACTTGCTGACTTGTAACAAGTGTCCACGAGGTCACCCACCTGAGCCAGATCAAGGGCACCACCGACCAGTCCAGCTGCTACGGCTACAGCTGCGTCCAGAGCCTCTCGGCCGCCCAGAACCTGAACCACGCCGACACCTACTCGTGAGACCGTCTTTCAATCGTCTGGAAATGGTTGCTAACTCTTCTGTAGGCTGTTCGCCAACGCCATCTACGTCGGCTGCTAAACGCGCCATCTCAGGGGCGAGGTGCCTATTTCAGGTACCATTCGAACGCGTAAGACGGATCGGGGGAAATTGGAATGATTCCTTCCGGAACAATCGTTTGACAGCATGTCATGTCGACGATCTTATTCTTGATGTTGATGAATGGATGGTGATGATCGAAGCCGAGGACAACGAGCGGTCCGGATATCTACTTCTTGTGTACATGTTGGAGAGCGGCGGCGCTTGTCTCGCCGCTCAGGTTGTGAATACAAAACCGATGAGTGATATTATTCAAGATCAATCTGTAGTCGTGAGTTCCCTCGGTGAGCAGACAGTTACCGAGGTTAAATCGACACTTCTGCGGGTCCCGGACCGTTTGATGTTGAAGAAATATCAAGGGTTGGGGGTTTGTCATTGCGGGGGATCTGCAGCAACCCCTCCGACTCGGAGATTAGTCATGAATGTTTGAGAACTGAGAATCCCGAACGAACTGCGAGTTGCGCAACTCACAACTCACTCACTCACTCACTCCCGTTCATCTTTCTCATCAGAGTAAGCTCCCGCTCCCGAGGACACGGCGCTACCGAGACACGCGCTCACCTGCATTAGTCCACTTCATTCTCCTTTAACCTCTGGACCCTGCATCCTCATCCGAGACGCCACTCGAACCATGGCGTCTTTCGAAGAGTCCATCGACGCCGCCGTGCGGAATGGCGACATACCCAGCGTCATGCTGTACGCCCGAGACAAGTCCGGTGAGCCTCCGACTCGTTCCACGCCGTTCGCGTCCCGCCGGGCACTCAAATTGACCGAACCTCCGCAGGCGACTTCCAATATTCGCACATCTCCGGCCTCAACCCCGCGACCAACTCCCCCTTGAAGCCATCGGACGTCCTCACCCTCGCCTCCGTGACGAAGCTCCTCACCACCGTCGCGGCGCTACAGCTCGTCGAGCGCGGCGTCCTGCGCTTCCACGACGACGTCTCGCACCACGTCCCCGCGCTCGCCAGCAAGCCCATCCTGGCTGGCTTCGACGACTCCGGCAAGCCCGTCGAGGTCCCGCGCCGGAACCCGCTCACGCTGCGGCACCTGCTCACGCACAGCGCGGGCGCGAGCTACGACTTCCTCGACGCGCCGACGCGCGGGTGGCAGGCGCACCACGGCATCCGGCCCACGCGCGGCGCGACGGTGGAGGAGCGCTTCGCGCACCCGCTCGTGTACGAGCCCGGGGAGGGGTGGGCGTACAGCTCGGCGTCGGACTGGGCGGGGCGGGTGGTCGAGGCCGTCACGGGCCGGAGCCTCGAGGCGTACATGCGGGAGAACATCTGGGACCCGCTGGGCGCGTCGAGGGACTTCACGTTCGACGTCGAGGCCGTGCGGCCGCGGCTGTGGGCGGTGAGCACGCGCGACGCGGAGACGGGGAGGGTGAAGCCGCACCGCGGGCGGGAGCTGAACCACGGGGTCACGGGGTGCCTCGGCGGGCAGGGCGCGTACGGGACGGCGGGGGACGTCGTCAGGGTGCTCGAGTCGCTGCTCCGCGACGACGGGAGGCTGCTGAAGCCCGGGACGGCGGCGGAGATGTTCAAGCCGCACCTGTCGCCCGCGTCGAAGACGCAACTGCTCGAGGCCATGGAGCACCCCGAGTGGGCCGTGGGACACTTCCCCGTGACGGGGGAGTACGACTGGGGGCTCGGCGGGTTGTTGGTTGATGGACACGCGCATCCGAATCGGCGGTACGGGACGCTCATGTGGAGCGGCGCGTCGAATGTGTTTTGGGTGAGTCGTTTTGTCTGACGAGAATCCCTTCTGCCCCGAGTGATGATGTTTGCTGACTTATGGTGGGCAGTGGATCGACCGGCAGACTGGGCTTTGCGGCTTCTTCGCGACGCAGATGCTCCCCGCGGCGGGGGAGGGCGTCCGGCCGTTCATCAAGGCGTTCGAGGACGAGATGTATGCGCGGCTGAAAAAGTCGAAGCCTCGTGCGGCGCTGTGAGTGAGGCCATGGTAGAGATTGAACACCGTGAGGTAAGGCGCAGAACGGGCCCAGTAGAGTTGGAACTACATACATGTAGCGACTGGAAAGTCGACACTTGCTAGATGAAGAATCCTAGACCTAGACTCGGTGGAAAAGGATTGGCATTTTCAGCAACTGCCGCGGTCAAGAAGCCCCCTGTTTGTACTTCGACCTAGACCACATGGTGCTGCAAAGCGATGCCATGAACCCAATGTTTACCTATCATCAAGAGATGTGGTGCCCATGTCATCTCGATCAGATGCCGACGAGGGTTCTTTTAGTGGTTCGCCAGTTCCTGAAAGTTCTGTAGGTAAGTACCCTGGCCAAGGTTGCAGTATTGGTGTAGTGGGCGGTGGTGAGCGAGTCATGAGATAAGCTTCGAGATGACGCGGCATCCTACAGCTGGTCCCCGAAGAGCAGGAATGACGGAGAGGTCTGTTCTGCAGTTGCCAGAAGGATCTTACCAGATTCAAAAGTTGGCAATCGAGTAAGCAGGCCCATTGAACCACCTCTCAAAGTTGCGCATCGGAGGCCAAGCCCGTCATGAAAACTCACGATCCTATTCTCAAGCGTACCCATTGTGGACTCAGTAAGACGAACGGCTCGGGCCGGCCAGCCCTGACCCGCAGGCCACCCTCGTGACAGTTCACTCATCTAGTTTAATGAACTTCCGGTTGGCGTGCCTCTTGCTTCTTCTTCCTCTTTTCACAGGGAAGACGCCCTAGTGTCCAGAGACCGAGGCCACGCGGCCAAGCCCCCATGCCGATTAGTGATTAATACGGGTAAACCACGGACGCCAACTGTAACTCTTTTGGTTTCAACGCCGGGGATGCCTTGATGCTACCCTCGACGGCGATTGGCCACGGGCGAGGAGGACCCGGCAACTCTGCGCTTCTGCTCCATCATCATTTCTGTTCCCTCCCACCTAAAGCCAGGGGTGAGCATCAAGTCCCTCGCAGATGATTAGTGAGAGTCCAGTCACTCTGGAGAGCTCCCCAGTAAGGAAGGCATTCTCACGGTACCGGACGAACTATGCATGTGTGGTAATTGACGCAAAGACGGGATGTAATTACATTACACGTTCCTGGTTCGCGGGTTCGGGGTCCGGGTGCCTGGGTCCCCGCGTGATTTCTTCCCTTTTGCAAGCGAGAGGCAGTCAACAACGGCAGGGTTGCAGTTGCGGTGAAGAAAACTACCCACCACCACAGCGCTAGTGTAGCTGATCAGACGAATGGTTCCTGGTGGATGAATAAAACCACTTGGGCTCCCCCTGCCCTGCCCCGTTCGCGCGAAACTCTGCTCCCTCCCCGCCCGAGTTCTTCAAGAGTTAAGAGACGATTCCCGGCAAATTCTCCCGAAAGTTCTTACAGCTTTTCTCGGGACAAGAAGCCCCGCGCGGTGATTTGCTAAGAAACATGGCCGAGCAGACGCCGTCCTCGCCGACCCCGGCGGGCCCCGAAACTCCGGTTGCGGTTGACGCCGCCCCCGCCGCCGCCGAGACGGAGCAGAACAACCCCGCGACGGGCGTCATCGTACGGGCCCCGAAGTCGTTCCCATCCTTATGTCGGGTGGCTCTTCTTTCTGAAGTCGAGTTCTTCGTTCACTAACCCGAGTTCATCTTCCTCAACAGGACCCAGACGACGCCGCCGAAGTCGACTCGGCCATCAACGTCGTGAGTTAAGCCCGTGGTCCATCGTTGCGGCCGAACCTAGGAATGCTGACAGGGGCATGTCTACCCCGTAGTCCATCCGCGACTCGCTCACCTCCATCCGCTCCTCCATTCTTCATTTCGAAGACGAGAACGGCCGGCTCTACCACTCCCATTCCCGCAATAGTGAGTTTGAACCGCATACTGGCATGTCGAAGTGAAGTACCCGTGCGATGGGATGCTGACACCCGAAAAGAATACTACTTTCCACATGACAACGTGTGTTCACCTTCGTTACCTATCGTTCGGGCCATTGTGCGAGACAACAGGAGTACTCACATATGGGCCACGATAGGTTGAGCAAGACCGACTGGACTTACAGCATGAGCTATTCCTGCGGACTTTCCGAGGTGCTCTCTGCACGTGCGTCAAGGTCCAGGGGGCCAAGAGGGTGCTCGACCTCGGAACGGGCACCGGCATCTGGGCGCTAGAGTATGGTGAGTCTATGGCCGTCCTTGCCTAGCTTCACGGTCACGCATTATAATACTGAACTCTTCACCAGCCGATGAGCATCCCGAGGCCGAGGTGCGTGTTTCCTGTTGAGCGGTCAGTAAAACAAACGCTGACCTAAACGCACGACAGGTTATCGGGGTTGACATCAGCCCGGTGCAGCCCGAATTGTACGTCCCCTGATATCAGCCTTAAGGCTCCAACAATTTGCTCACTACTCATCACTCACCCCAGCATGCCCCCAAACTGCTCGTTCGAGATCGATGACATTGAGAAGCCTTGGACGTGGTCCAAGAAGTTCGACTTCATCTTCTCCAGGACGCTCGCCGGCAGCATTCTCGACCCCGCCAGCCTAGTCGACAGCATCTACGAGTTCGTATCTCCCCTTCCCTTCCCTCATCCACCGAAGCCAACAACCTCCCCAGACAGCTCGAGCCCGGCGGCTGGTTCGAGGCCCAGGACATCTCGATGCAGCCCCACACCGACGACGACACGATCCCCAAGGACAGCTCCCTCGCGCGGTGGGCCGGCGAGGTCGTCGACGCCATGGAGCAGATCGGCCGCACGCTCCGCCTCTCGGCCATGTGGCGCCAGCTCCTCGTCGACCGCGGCTTCGAGGACGTCCGCGAGACCATCTACAAGTGGCCCACCAACACGTGGCCGCGCGACCGCATGATGAAGGACATTGGCGGCTGGGGGCTCGCCAACCTCGACTCCTTCCTCGAGACGGCCGCGCTCGGCACGCTGACCAACATCAAGGGCTGGTCGCGCGAGGAGGTGGTCGTGCTGTGCGCCCAGGCCCGGAAGGAGATGCGCGATCCGGCCATCCACGTCTGGTGGCCTGTGTGAGTCTATGAGTCTTCTGGAGTGAGCGACGAGTGAGCCAGACGCTGATGAGAGTTTTAGATATGTTGTGAGCGGGCGTAAGCCTGGCGGTGCAACACAGGCGCCGGCTTCATGATTGTTGTTCTGTCGTTGAAGTCTAAGCAAGTCAAAAGAAGGATGTTGTAAAATGTTGATCGTAATACCAGAGAACTATACGTAGGTAGTCGCCATAAAATGGTGCTTGTACAGACGTGCAAGATCATAACCCATATTGCGTGTTAACATCTCATACCCCCTGACACCTCCGTGCCGCTCAGTTCTCGAGTGTCAGCACCCCAGAGTGCCCAATCCTCAGACTCGTCGTCGGATTAGACGCCCACACAACTTCGGGATGCGCCACGTAGAGCCATGGAGGGTTGTCTTGTAGCCTCTTCAAGCATCTTGCGTACGCTTCCGCCCGCTCCTCAATCTCTACCTTGCCTCTCGCTTCCCGGAAGAGCTCCTGGACTTCGTCATCATGGTACCCCAGCCACCAGGTCGCGTGGGACGAGCTCGAGATCTTGTCGTCCAAGACCCTGAACGTGCTGTTGGGCGTCGAGTCGAACAGCGCCAGGTCGCCGATCTGCTTCTTGAGCCCGATCTGGCGCGCGTACTCGGGTCGGTCCGTCTCGACCCTGACCTCGACGTCGAGCCCCACGGCCCGCAGGGACTCAGCCACGAAGCGGGATATTTTCTGCGCGTGCTCGGGCATGTACGTCGGCGTCCGCAGCACCAGCGGCGTCTCCGTGTCCAGCCCCTTTAACAACTCTCTTGCCCGGTCCGGGTCGTACGGGATGGGACGCAGCCGCGCCTCGGGGAAGCCGAGATGGAAGGGGCTGACGACGGTGGCGGACGGCAGTGCGAAGCCGCGGTAGACCTCTCTCACCAGAGCCTCGTTATCTAGGGCGAGGTTTGCGGCCAAGCGACCCTCGGGCGAGCTGAAGATGCCCTCGGTGCAGTTGAGGCAGTAGATGGCCGACAGCGTGCTCGTGGTCCGGCCCCAGCGAAGCGAGGAGTCGTCCAGGTCGAGCAGGCCGAAGTCCTCCACGCGCTCCAGGTTCAGCGCCGCGTCGACCTCGCCGCTGCGCAGTAGCTCCAGCCTCTTGGTCGCGTCGCGCTCCTGTTTCACGATCACAACATGCGGCGGGGCATGCCTACCAGGACTTACACAACGCAGCGTCGCCCTCCCAACGCCGTCCTCGCGCTCAAACTCGACGACGCGGAACGGACCGGTCCCCAGCACCGGCTTCCCCTGCTCATCCAGTCTCACGGGCCAGAACTCACAGAAGACGTCGAGCACGTGCGCAAACGGCTCCGGGCTCTCGATGCCGACGGTACGCTCGTCGACGGCCGTCACGCGAAGTAGCGGCTGTAGCTCCAGCGCATGCCGAAGTAGTCGCGCGAGTCGAGCAGGCCGAGGACGTAGGCGACGACGTCGGCGGCGACGCAGGGCTTGCCGTCGTGGAAGGCGGCGCCGTCGCGGATGCGGAAGTGCCAGGACCGGCCGTCGTCAGAGCGGTCTCAGCTCTCGAAGAGGCCCGGCCCGACGCGGCCGTGGGGGCCCCAGCGGAGGAGCGGCTCGAAGACGAGGCTCTTGAGGGCTGTCACGCTGTTGTCGTCCGTGACCTGCGTCGGGAGGCGGAAGTCGACGTTTTCGAGAGCCAGGCGGAGGACCTCGGGCGTCATGGCGGCGGTATTGCGGTAGGCTGGTCAGATCGAATGAAAGGGCAGGTTTCCCGGAAAAGTCAACTCTCAATCGAGCAGCTGGAGATGGAAAGTCTGGGCGTGCGGTTATCTCAAAGAGACTCGTCGTTGGTTCGGCTTAAGTACAAGGAGCTGGTTACGCAGCCGAACTGCGGAGGCGGCCGATACGCATGTGCATGTCCGGGATTCGCTGCTTCCTACAATGAAACTCGACAGAAAACGCCGAAAGCGGATCAAACGAGGAGCAGGTCGGGGATGACGACTGCTATGGTATCGTGTCATAGCCATAGCCATTCGTCGTCATCGTCTGGGGCCCGTTGCGCAGTTCACCAAATAGTCTTCGTGCAAGTACACTCCTGTCGAGTCCACGACTTCCCAGAGATACCGTCAAACAAAATAGAACTCAAGTTTCCCAAGGGAAATTGAAATGGCAAGTGTTGCCGTCGCCAGAGTGTGCCGGGGTCCGACAAGACGAAAGAGCGGAGCGAGATAACGACATTGCGGGGCCGCCGGTCACGACATTCGTTGCGTCGGAGTCGAGCCGCTCAACGCAGGCCTGCCGTCGGACAGCGGCACGACGGCAATGCCTGCCGGATTTTCGTGAACTGGACGAAGCCTCGAGTTGTCTCCGCTGCAAGTGCGGCCAGTCCTTGCCGCCACTCCACCCGTAGCGTCGGCGGCGCCGTCGACAACGGACCCAGAGGCGAAGGATTTCCCCCTTTGCACCAGGAACGCGATGACACCATCTGCGACTAGCAAATCAAGCCCCCTGATACTATAGAATCCATGTTGATTCAAGCTTCTTCGGGTCTTGAATGGGCTAGCGGCATCGGGAAAAATCGTTGCGCTCCAGCAGCTCGGGGTATATAGCGATCCGGGGCGACGGGTCACGGAGATCTCGAGCTGTGCTGGAGAACCGAGAGTGGCTTGCTGTTGTCGATTCGTCCAATTGTTTCCAGTGGCCATAATGTCGGATTCCAAAGCCATCGTCCCCGTGGCCGTGTCGGATACGACCTCCGACCTCGACAAGAAGACAGACGTCAGTCCAGTTGTCACCGAGACGAACCCCAGTGAGACGCAGAAGTCTCCTTGGTGGCGAAGGATCCTCGGCCTGGTCTGGGACTCTGCCGAGGGTGACCCAGAGTACCGGGCATACGTCCAGAGACTGGACCTCTTCTTCTTGTAAGGTTTCTCTCGCCATGTTCCAGCGTAACCGAAGCTGACCCCACGTCTCAGCCCTACGGTCTGTCTCGGCTACTTCATCAAGTACTTGGATCAGACGAACTACAGTAAGACAGACCCATTTCTCGTTGTGGTTTCTGTCCATGCTAAGCAGAAACCCCAGGCAATGCCTTCGTCAGCGGCATGCAGACGGACCTCGGCCTCTATGGCAACGAGCGCAACTGGCTGAACACCTGGTTCAGCCTGGGCATCATGGTCGGCAGCGTCCCCGCCCAGATGTCCCAGCTCAGCTACGTCCGGCCCTCCGTCCTGATCCCCACCTGCGAGGTCATCTGGTCGGTGTTGGTCATCGGCATGGGGTTCGCGAAGAACATCAAGACTGTATGTGGACCGGGCCGGCATACATCCCACATACCAGAAACTTGCCGACTGACCCGAGAGAACAGATGTACGCCCTGCGCTTCTTCATCGGTCTCTTCGAGGCCTGCGCCTTCCCAGGCTACATCTCCATGCTCGGAGGCTGGTACGGCCCCAAGGAGCTGACCAAGCGTCTCGCGATCCTGCTGCAGGTCGAGTCCATCGCCAGCATGTTCAGCGGATACCTGCAGGCCGGCCTCTACACCAGCATGAACGGGCACCACGGGCTCGCGGGATGGAGGTGGCTGTTCGTCATGGACGCCGTCATCTCGCTGCCCATCGCCTTCTGGGGCTACTTTGGCCTGCCCGACCTGCCTCACAACACCAAGGCGTTCTACTGGTCTCCCGAGGTGAGTCGTCAGCTGTGACTTGGTTACCTCCATTCGAAACTGACGAGACAATAGCACATCAAATACGGCGTCGAGAGAATCGAAAAGTTCGGCCAGAAGGCGCAGGAGAAGCTGACGTGGAAGGAGGCCAAGCGCATCTACCTCGGCTGGGAGATCTGGGCCTTCGTGGTCCCCTACACGTGAGTCTACCATCAACCTCCGTGGACGTATCCGAAACCCCGGAAAGCTGATGAAAACAATCTTCAGCATGGTTGCCGCCTGCCACTCGGCGACGAGCTACTTCAACCTCTGGCTCAAGTCGACGGGCTACAGCGTCGTGCAGACCAACATCCTGCCGACGGCCGGCAGCGCGCTCAACATCGTGGCCACGGTGGTCTGGGGCATCATCGCGGACCACACCGGGCGCAACTACACCATGATCGTCATCGTCCAGGCGCTGATGATGCTCTCCAACGTCCTGCTGTCCGTCTGGCACATCCCCAAGGGCGCGCTCATGTTCGCGTACTACCTGTCGTACGCGGGGTCAGCTGCGACCCCGGTCTTGATCGTGAGCGATTCTTCTGAGTTTTGTGGTTGATTGTTGTGTGCTGACATGTGTTACAGAGCTGGGCTAATAGGCTCAACGCGGGCGACCCGAGCTTGCGCCAGCTGCTCGTGGCCACCGCTAACGTCGTTTCCTACGCTTTTGTTCTCTGGGTTCCGCGTAAGTTGAGATGTGCCTTTGCTTCCAAGGGGTTGATGCTAACTGGACGCTAGTTTTTCTGTTCCCGACCTACGACGCGCCCAAGTACAAGTACGGGTACCAGATCCTCATCTTGTTCGGCGGCCTCGCTATCATCAGTGTCACTGTGATGTGGTATATGTACAGAAGAAGAGAGTGAGTTTCACTTGGCGGCGGTTCTAGAACTGTCTGAGCAGCGGCTAACACATGCGACAGCCAGAAGAGGGCTCAACAGGAGGCCCAGGGAGGGGCGGAAGGAGGTCAGACGGCGGAGACCAGCACGTAGATTGGCTCTCTTCAACTAGCGGAGGAGAAGGGCCTGAGTGATCTGGAAACATGCGCATAGCGATCTCGATATGAAGAGCCTGGGGTGGCGATGTAATGAACCACGTAAAGGAGAAGGTAGTCGGTGACATGGAATGGACGAGTTGTTCCCTCTCTGAAGACCATTTAATAGTCAAGCCGGAGCAAGCCTTTCAGTTCTTCTTTTTCTCATAAAATGATGTTTCCCGGTGGCAGCTTGAAGTTCACAACACAGATAGCTTGACCATGGGAGAAGTCGGGTTACTTCCAAATGTAACATCCCCGATCATCAGAACCGTCGATCTGGGTGGCAGCCCAGCCCAAGCAAGTCGGCCGGAGCGGTGTCGGAGGACTCGACATCGAGCCCACGGTCATGGTCCAAAGTCGCAATAGACCCGAACAATGGGATCCACAACCGATCACGCCTTTCGGTATATATTGCCGGCCCGTCACGTCATCACAGCCGTCGCATCTCTGCGCCCTGGAGCACAACCACAGGACGACCATGACAGACACGGCAACGGAGACGATCAAGCCCCTGGACGTCAGCGCAGAGGCATTCGGCAGCGAGCCGCTACTGACCCTGCCCGACGGCACGGTCCTCGACCTCGCGAGCGGCTACATCCCGCTCCTCGCCCGGTTCACGCTCGAAGACAAGGCGGCCAAGGGCCTGCGGAAGCGGCAAGCCGGCGCGAAGCCCGAGACGCCCGTCTACTTCACCCCCCTCGAGCTCGTGCGCGATAGCAAGGTCCTGGTGCTGACGGGGGCGAGCGGCAGCGGCAAGACGACGTTTGGGCGCCGCGGCTGCGAACCCTGCCCTCTTCGCCGTCGCTCTCCAAGCAAAGCACACCGGCAACCAAGAGGAGCAACTCATAGACGCATGGCTTTCGTCCATCGCACCGGAACCGGCGTTGCAGGCCAAGCTCGGGGAAGAAGCATTTGAGCGCATCGCCGACGCGAAAGCCTCCCAAGGGGATGACCTCGTCACGCAGCAGCAAACACAAATTCTCGGGCCGGTGCTCCTTTGCAACGCCGTCCAGCGGCTGCTGGCCGCCCGCCACCTCGCCAGTATGCCCCCAAAGGCCGCGATCGACCTCTTCCAGAGCGACCCCGTCACATCTCAGCCCGTCTTGCGAAGCTGCCTCGCCCGCCTGCGGGCCTGCGGCAAGTCAGACGACCTCATCGAGGGGCTGATCGGGGGCCCGGCCCCGGGATCCCAGAGAGCCGCCCTCCTGGTCGCAGACCTCCTCCGGGACGCCGGTCGCTCCCATCCCAAGATCGCCAAAATAATCCTAGAGATCGTGACAACAGGCTCCCTCTCCGCCAGCGAGCGCGCCCGCGCCGGCCGCGTGCTCTCCCGCCTGGGCGACCCGCGCGACCTCGCGGCCCTGGCCCGCGTGCCCGCGGGGACCTTCGCCATGGGCTCCGACGACCATCCCAACTCCAGGCCCGTCGCCAAGGACGTCTACGTCGCAGAGTTCCAGATCGGCGTCCATCCGGTCGTGAACGCGGACTATCTGGCCTTCGTCCGAGACACGGGACGCGATTGGCCGAGCCGGGACGGCGCGCACGTGGAGAGGCGCAACGCGCCGGCCACGGACCTCACGTGGTTCGACGCGAGGGCGTACTGCGCCTGGCTGACCTCTCGCTGGCGCGGGAGCGGTAGGATTTCTGCCCAAGCAGAGGTGAGGCTGCCGACGGAGCCGGAGTGGGAACGCGCTGCAAGGGGAGACGGGGCGGACGGTGGCAAGGGGCCGCCGGTGTTCCCCTGGGGCGGCGGATGGCGGGACGACGCGGCCAACTCGGACGAGATCTCGCTGAACGACACGTGCGCCGTCGGGATCTTCCCCGAGGGCCGGTCGCCGTATGGTTGCCACGACATGGCCGGGAACGTGTGGGAGTGGTGCTCGACGCTCTGGGGCGGGGACATGGCGGCGCCGGCGTTCGGGTACCCGTGGCGCGTCGACGACGGGCGCGAGGACCCGGACGCTCCGGGGCACGTACGGAGAGTGCTCCGCGGGGGCTGCTTCTCCAGCCCCGCGCGGCCAAGGCGAACTGCACGTACCGGGGGAGCCTCGAGCCGGGTGGTTTCTGGCGCGGAAACGGGTTTCGGATCGTTGTAGCGCCAGTCCGGTCGTGAGATATAGCCAGGATGGGAAAAAGGGAAAGAGAAAGGTTGGAAAGAACACGGAGTGCATCTTCGTGAGACCCAAAGCCGTGGCGCCGGTGCTTGGCGACGGCATCCGCCGGGTAATCCGTAGGCATCGGCGCTGTGGAGCCACGGTCCCGGGTCCGGTGTCGGAGGTCCCGAACCTTGGGAAGCGCCCATCGCCATAGTGGATCACAAGCACGCAATCTCGATATCGGTCCCAGAACGCCGGTACTAGATCTGAGGACAAACCGCACATTCGGAAATCCGGAACTTTCGAGTGCTTAACACAACATCCTTCCAGTCTTGGTTACCGGTACTTTGCGGTGTCAGCCTCACTCCAACATTGAACGAACTCTTTCAGTCCAACCAAGCCCCGTCCAAAATGCCCATCATCGCCAACTTTACGCTGCCCGGCTCGGCCGACGCCCTGCCGCTCGCCGAGGGCGCCAAGGCGCCCCTCTTCATCACATTCACGACGTCGAACCTCCCCGAGACGGGCGAGTCGTGGTGCCCGGACGTCAGGGCGGCCCTCCCCCACCTCAACGCCGCCTTCTCGGGGGAGTCGGCGCCGGAGATGGCCTACGTCGAGGTCGGGCAGAGACCAGAGTACGCATAAGACTCCGCCTCGCGTTGCGTCGGTTTTTCTTTTTTTTTCTTTTTCTTTTGGCTAACCGCGGGACTCTAGGTGGAAGGTTCTCACCAACGTCTACCGGACCGCGTGGGGCATCGACCACGTCCCGACCCTCGTCCGCTACCAGCGCGTGGACGGCCAGGTGAAGGAGACGGGACGCCTCGTCGAGGGGGAGATACTCGACGGGGAGCGGTTGAAGGGCTTGATTGGGCGGCAATAGCTGCCTCTTTGGGTTGGGTACGGACTCGAGGCCCTTTGCCTTGCTTCATCCGAGGCCAGGATCGGGGAGCAACTCCCGGCCAGCACGGATGAGGGCTGGGACACGACTAGGTCCGCCGTTGGCTTTTGTCCCCCTTCGCGCTACGCCATGTCCACGTTGTCGTCCCGACTCTTGGGATGGTGCCATGCTGAGAAAGGGGAGGGAGAGACGCGCGGAGGGAAAACAGACTACCGATGTGGTTTCATGCACGCGTGGACGGTCTAAGCGAGGCAGCAGCCACATCGTCGAACGACCCAGCCGTTCGGCACCGGGTCATGATTCGATCGGCCGGGCGCAGGTTTCAGGACGAACCCGCCCGCGGAGGTGTATGTCAAAAAAAGGCTGCACGGGATAATCGGCCGGCGTTTGTTCTCTTAGCCACTCTCTTTTTGTTGAACTCAACGGCCAATTCATGCTCAACGACTCGTATGTTCCCTCAACTCTGGAATCAACGCCGATAGGACTGGGAAGCTGTTTGTGTTTGTGGCCTACGTAGGCCCACATCCGGCGATGACCGGACTTCTTGTGACTCAGAGCCCGAGAGTGATGTCGACACAGGCTCGGCGATGAACCAAGAGCAACGTTACTACCGACGGGGCCGGCCCATCTTTCCCCATCTCGCCTCCCCTTCAGCCTTAATCTCTTGGCCGGCGACGCCAGCTCCACGGGTTCTCACTCTCACGGTGGGGCAGCAAAAAAGAGTCCACCGCCCGGGGACACTGGAGTCGTCTTCGGCGACTCCTCCGAGCCCTAGCGCTAGAAGGAGTCGCGACTTGGAAAGGCTCCTCGACGGAGTTCTCCTCCATCGACGTAGCCGTGCCCGAATCCTCCTGAAGATCTTGCTGGTGCTGCGCCCCCGGCCTCGCCGTCATCGAGTCTCCCTGTCGCGCAGTGACGGCCGTTCCACGTCGCGCAAGCCAACGGAGGGCTTTCCCGAGGGATGATCTCCTGACGGCGTTGCGCCCTTGCTCGACCGGCAGTCCAGGAAGCGGGCCGCCTCCTCCCCCTCAGTCAAGACTTCACGCCCGCATGGAGCGGAAGGCGTCTAGATGTTCGGGGACGGCGAGGGAACAAGAAAAAGGAGAAGGTGGGGAGAAATGACCTTGCCATCTCCTGGGACCCGTGAATCCCGAAAAGCCTCTGCGATACGAACACGAACTGTATCTGAATCGTGAACGTGTGAATATTCGTAATGTGCCCAGAGATGCCATTGATAGAGGCTCGGGAACTTCCCGTCGTGGTGGAGGAGCCCGGGTACGTGCTGGATGTTTGTCTGATCCGAAATGCATCGGATAGGGGGCTGGCGACCACGTAGAAGCGACTGTCCCTCTCGCCGACCTCGTACCCTCCTCCTCGATGCACTATAGAGTTCGTTCTTCTCGGCTTCTCGCGTCTCCCTTGAGGCTTATCGGTCTTGTTGTGGCGAGGGAGGGGGTAGGGGTTTTCCTTCGGGAGTAATGGGTCAGTTACGCCTGTTCGCTGTAATTATCGCCGACCTCTACTGCGTGAAGACGGCATAGAGTGTCTTACAGAGTCTTGGCGTGGTCATCCCGAACTTCTGAAGGTCTGTGCATCATATGATGCCCTATACACGCCGCAGAACGTCAGAAAGGTCATATTGAGACGGAAAAGCTTAGAGATGGAGAGAAACCACGGGAATAAATAGAGTTTTGTTCTGCAGCGTGGAGCGCTCTTCCTTCCTAATGGGGCTCGGGTTACGTCGTGGGCTCGTGGGCTTGTGGGCAGTATTTCGGAATTTCCGTTCCTACCAAGGCGGAGTTGTGTATCTCTAGACGAGACGTGACAGAGACACACAACGACGGCGCGCGGGGAGTTTCCCCGACTCGATTGATAGGTCCTGGCGGTTTCTATGGTTTAGTGGAGTGAATCCACGTCAAAGACGCGAGCCGCGAAGGAAGTTCCCCCACTCGTTCTGTCATCGTCGTAGAGGTTGTTGCCTCCATGTACGTGAGGGAGGTCCCAAGGGACTGGGGAGTACCTGGGGCGATATAATACCATAACCAAGCGTGGTGGAACGAACGAATACACAGTCTGGGATAGTTGTGCCGTAGTAAACCACGTCCAACCGGCCACGAGAGTTCGGGTTGGGAAATGCGGGTGCCGGGTTGGCCGAGCTTTGCTGCAGTACCTATGCTAGGGAACCATTACCGGGTGCCACGTGTTGTTGTACGTTCTCACGACGGGGTCCTTTTGGGACGATAACTTTGATGTTTTGGACCCGGTGTTCTTGGCCGGAGGCCTGGTAGTGAGAGTGATGATTTGAAATAACTTACAAAAGAGGATCAGAGTATCAGGCCCACCCACTGCACAGCCGAGTAGTGTGTATAGCATATACCTACCCAGTACCGTCGGGGAGGAGTAGTGAGGTTGACGGGTAAGCGAGGCGCATATCCGTCGTCGAGGTGAGTTTAAGCGTAGGAGCACAACTCCAACGGAGAAACTCCAACAACATGGCACTGCCTATCCAATGAAGCCCATGGCCACGTGGGGGGGAAAAGTCAGTTAGACGAATCACGGGGGCACGGGCGTACGGATTACCGGGAATGCGGCGACGGGTAGCGCACCAGACGGTCGGTATCGTAGACTGTGTGGTGGTGTGTTTTCCGTCGACGAAAGGCTGCCGTACATCGGCTGACGTATAATCACGAGCGTGGGAAAATGTTATGCCTTCTATCGGTTCGGTGGCTGATGTTAATGCTGGGTGGGTATGAACTGGTGGTCATGCCAAAGAGGGAGGGGATGTCCTGTGTGTGTGAGTGTGTGTGTGTGTGTGTGTAATTCCGGGTAGCCCACCTGCCAACGCTGCATGATCTAAGTGAAGCTGAGCCTCATGTCCCATGTGGATTGGAGCACGCGTCCCGCGGGAGGGGCCGAGCTCTCCAACTCGGCCAGTCGTTCCGACCCTGGTTCCATCCAGGTCTAGCACATGGAATCCAACCCAGCTGGCAGGTCCAGTTTCTTTCCCGTCCACGTTGTGTTATCCGCAGGCTGCCGCCTGAATGATAAAAAGAATAAACCCAAAGTCGAACCCAATAGTAATTCAAATCGCGGGCTCGAAAAGTCGATACGTCAACTACCACACACGCGACCCTCCGTCAAGAAGGCACTTGGCTGGATGCTGTAAAATGGGTAGGTAGGGAGGTACTCGGTATTGTCGGTACTTCAACGTCAAGATTGTCGTCAGGATGGACCCGCACCCGCGAAGCACAGACAGGTACGGATAGGTAATAAGTACTGATGCCGATACCGTGCTTAGGTAGGTACCTACCTACACTAGGTATCTAGGTAGGTTACATAAGCCCGCCTGTAAATTTAGAGTTTAGACCGGCGACCTCGGGCTGTAATTCCGACACCGACGGACATCCCATTGGACGCTTCATTCTCTACAGAGGCAGAAGAGCCTGAAACCAAATTACAGTAGCACGCTAAGGTAAAGGCGGTGCGGTACACACAACGACGCACACCAATGGAGCGACTTTAATTGCGAGGTTCCAATTTTTCCTTGCCGTAGGTAGGTACTTGTCTATTTTCCCCCATCATCGATATCCTCCCCTGCCATGTCGTGTAGGTATACACACACACACACGCGTCTACTGTGACCTCACCTCCCCCCATGGTACACCGTACCGTAATTGTCCAAACTCCTTACCTCTTTCGGAGTTGCTATTTGCGCAGTCCAAACATGCGGTAAGTCCATGTCGATTACCGGGCGGCAACCATTGCCCCCCTCCCTCCCTGCTCGCCCAGCCCGATGATTGATTCATGGTTTTTTCGTGCTTTGCTTCGCCGTGCGTTGTCCGTTCTTCCCTACCCTGCCTTGCATATAGTCAAGGACGCCGCGAGTCTTGTTGCATTGTATTCCGGCGAGCAGAATCTTCATATGCTCGGCGAATGTTTACCAGAAAAGGATCTGCGCCCAATCGAGGACACCAAAATTCGACTGACAAATCGTATCGCCTCCCAGGATTATCTCGGATTCATACCCCTAGCTCGTGTGCTCCTGTTCGCCGACACTCCCCGCGGAAGGTGGCCGTAGTCTGGTCTCTTCGAGTCTAGGTAAAGTACCAGACGCGGCGTTACTACTACTAGAAGGTACTTGCTAAATACACACAAAGAACCTCCCTTGTCTCGACGGCATGTCCGTGCTCCCCGCGCCTGCCACGGAGCCCACGGCTGCGAGAGACAAAAAGCCCAAGAGTGCCACGGCCACGGGCTGGAGCCGGAACAAGAGACGCAGTCGTACGCTTACGGAAGGAGCCGTACGGATACCTACTTACTGTCTACGGCACAGTGCAAGGGAGGACTAACAGTCCGTCTACCTACCTTCCCTGTCCTACCTACCGTACGCTGCACCACTTTACACTACACATTACACTATCCGCTACAGTTCAGTTACGGCTACAGCTACAGCTACAGCTACAGCTACCTACCCACACTACAGACGATGGAGCCGGGGCAGCAACAGCACACCCCCAAAACCAGCGTTATCCCGAGAGCGGTAAGTCTCGCCTAACCGGATCACCACCCGAAATCTGCCTGCCCCCTGTTATCGAGATACCCACCCCCTACAACCTACAGACACTTTATTCTACTGAGCTGTTGCTAACGTGCTGCTGGATGTTTGTTTTTCCTGTGAATAGTGCCACAACTGTCGAATACGCAAGGTATTTACAGCCTCTTTTCTCGTCCGACCTTATCGTCTTGATCGTCTACGTCACTTCGGTGGTCGATTTCCGAGTTCTTTGCGTCCGCGGACGGGATCCGCCTTCCGCGGGGGCGTGATGCCATTGCCGCCTGCCCAACCACGCTCCTGCCCGTTCAAGGGGGGCAAAAAATGCTGACACGCAGCTTCCTTAGACACGATGCAATCGAGAAGTCCCTTGTTCCAACTGCATCACCTCCAAGATTCCGTGCCGGCCAGCCGGACGCCAACCCGTCCAGAGAGCGAGCACGGAACGGCTAGAAGGGTACCGCAAGATTACTCAGTCGATGATGGGACTAGACTAACGATGGAACTGACACAGAGCCGGTACCAGCAGCAGCGGCGGTAATGCGAGCCTCCAGCAGCTCCACGAGAGGTTGAGGGCCGTTGAGGAGGTTCTCCGAGGCCAGTCGGACCAGCCCCAGAGCGGGAGTAGCAGGATCACCCCGATATCAACGCCAACGACGACGCCCAACATCGAGGACGACTCGGCTACCCATCACTGCCTCTGGGAAGACCATCATCCGTCCTTCGAGGGAGACTCGTCTTTCCGTCAGCAGACCTACCTCGCGAGCCAAATCGAAGAGCTCAAGGTCGAAGCTGCCCAGTCCCCGGTCGTTGTTGACGAGCTCGCCACCCTCAGAGGCATCTGCCAAAGCCACGAGGCAGCCCCAGATAGCAGGCTGCCGCGAAAACTGCGCCAGCACCACGTCGGGAAGCGGTCCCAGTTGGAGTTGCCGCCCTCTGAGTTCGTTATTCGTCTGCTGCGCACTGTCACAGGTGAGTCTCCAGCGAGCCCCTTGAGTCCCTTCCCCTCCATTTCTCTCCATAGTTCCAACATCCGTGACTGACGTGTGAGATGCGACAGACCAGTCCATACTGTTTCTCTTTTACGCAGTTGAGAACCGAATTCAGGTCGAAGAGCTATGTCGAAGAGTGTACTTCTCCGTCGACCCAGTGACGGTCGGTGAAGTTACTCTTCTGAACGGCTATCTGTCTGTGCTGCTGCGCGATATCGATTTTGACATGCATCCAGACATCACTCCTGCGGAGGCGAGCCGGATGTACAATATTTGTCACGCAAATTTCAAGTCGGGAGTCGAGACGTACCAGGTCATGGCGGTGCCCACGTTTGAACATACTCTGATTCTGTCC
The DNA here is from genome assembly GCA_030770045.1 of Colletotrichum brevisporum. Lineage (NCBI taxonomy): Eukaryota > Fungi > Ascomycota > Sordariomycetes > Glomerellales > Glomerellaceae > Colletotrichum > Colletotrichum brevisporum. The sequence goes on along the minus strand of JAUGSI010000001.1, from coordinate 5,738,626 downwards.
ATCGCTGTAAGTTGCGGCTCCAAGATTCGGAGTGTACGTTCGTGCTCAAATACGTTGGCTGACCAAATATCTACAAACAGTGCTTACGGGCGCAACAAGACGGCAACCTGCCGGTACAATGGAGTCTAATGTCGGCGGCGGCGAGGCACTGTCTGGCGCTGGGCTATCACCGGAAAGCGAGGCTGGCGGCCATGCCTCCCGACGAGGCGCGAAGAGTTCGCCGGCTGTTCTGGCACATCTACTTCGCGGACCGCGGCCTGACGCTCTCGCAGGGAAAGGCTGCTATAATTTCAGATGTCGACGTCGATGTGGAGCCCTTCGAGATCTCGCAGCGGCCCGAAAGGCGGCCGTGGGACACCTCCTTCTCCGCCTTCATCGAGTTCGGACGCATACAAGCTCACATCTACGAAAAGCTTTACTCTCCCGCCTCTACCCGGTCCAGCGATGAGGAACGCCGCGCCACGGTTGTGCACCTGTCCAAGCGGTTGACGCAGTGGTACGACACCTGGCGCAGCGTCGACTACACACACGCGTACCGTAAAGACCTCTTCCAGTTCACGTTCGACGGGCTTGACGTCGTGTACTACTCCATCATGACGCTGCTTTACCGCGGCGCGAGCTCGTCGAACTCAGCCAGCTCGATATCCGGGGAGTGCTTCGAGGCCGCGAGAAAAGGGCTGACGGCCCACGCAACTGCTTATCCTCGGTCTGCCTCTGGAGGCTACGCCGCGCTGTTTAGTTACGCCGTGTGGTAAGTCGTGCGGACGTCATCTAGTTGTGTACACGGATCTGGCTATAAAGACTAACACGAATGATACAACTGCAGGACACACCTCTACTCCTCCTTTACGCCGTACATCATTACCTTCCTCCACTGCATCGGCAACTCGGACGTTGACGACCTCTACCTCCTAAAATCTGCACTAGACATCACGGAGCGGCTCAGCGGGCTGGTCGAGTCGTGCAAGCGCCAGTACGAGCTCTGCCGGTCGCTGTACCGCATTGCCGAGGCCTACATTCGGACCAAGAAGGGTGTCCCGGCAGGCTTGGAGACGATGGGGACGGGGTCGTCTCTTGAGGGCGGCGCGATACATCTGCCGCTGCAACAGCCGGCCGCCTCGGATGCTTGGCCATGCTTTGAGTCGCAGATGGAGCAGAACCCGTTCCCGGACCTACATGTGGACGATTGGGGCAACTCGTATATGGGGCAGATGTCGTTTACGCTTGACAGCCACTTGGGAAAGAGCAATAGTTGAAATGGCCGTCTGAATCGAAAACCTTTCTGGGGTCCTATCGACATAGATTCTGATTTGCCGACTCCGGAGGCGTGTGTTCTCTGGCTGTAGTCTAGACTCATGACTCTTCTTTCTTTAGCGTATTGAACACCGTATAATACAACATTAGCAGATAGCTCGCCATGTTCTACCTACTTAGGCGAAGTTGCCCGGCCGCGTGGTGCAGAGAAATCGCGAATAATACGGCGTTGAAGAGATACACTCCAACTTAAACAGTGTAAATGTTGTTACGGTACACTCGAATGGTGGTGTTGAGCCGCTTGGTATACATCCCTGCACCGCATCGACCTCCGCGGATCCCGCGGCGGTCGGTACGTCGATATTGGTCGGACTCAAAGTCCGATGCTTCACGGTGTTGATGACAGGGCCGGACTACTCCATGATGAGAAAATGAGAAAAACTCTTTATATAAAACCCTCCCCCCCAGTTTCTTTTCTTCACTGTTCAGGAGTCTTTCTAGCTGTCCTTTGGCTCTCTCGAAGGGCATGACAGAAAATCAAAAAAAGAGAAACAGGTCCGACCGCATTCCAATGCCCGCCCGCGAGTCGTCAATCCACCGGCCCCATCGAACCCCGACGACGACATGAGCCTCCGGGACCGCGCCTACGCCCTGACGGGGGCCGGCTCCGGGATCGGCCTCGCGACTGCCGCGAGGCTCCTGGAGGACGGCGCGACGGTGCACGTCATCGACCTCCCGGAGGCGGGGCCCGATCTTTTCAGCGGGGGCAGCGCCGGAGGCAGCGGGGGCAGCGACGGCGGTGACGGGGGCGACCGCGAGAAGAGGGACGGGAAAGCGTACTACTACGGCGCGGTGGACGTCGGCTGCCGGAAGCAGGTCTCCGAGGCCTTCTCGCGGATCCGGGAGCGCAGCCCGCGGCTGTCCGGGCTGGTCAACTGCGCCGGCGCGTTCGGCGAGTCGCCGCTCGCGACGAACGGCGAGGCGGACGAGGCGGCGCGGAGGATCATGGACGCGAACTTCTGGGGGGCGTGGAACTCTGGCACCGAGTTTCTGAAGATGGTCCTGACGACGGGGGAGCATGTGCCGCCGGCCGATGAGGAGGAGGAGGAGGAGGAGTCGAAACCACCGACGACGGGGAGGAAGAGGAAGAGGAAGAGAAGGCACGAGGGCCCGTGCGTGGTCAACGTCGCGTCCATGGCGGCGCTGCGCGGGATCCCCGGGGCCGCGGCGTACGTCGCGAGCAAGCACGCCGTGCTCGGGCTGACGAGGTCCTGGGCGCAGGAGTTTGGCGGGAGGGGGGTGCGGGTGAACGCCGTCGCGCCCGGGGTGATCCGGCCGCTTGTTGCGGCGGAGGGGGGCGGGGCGGGGCCGTTTGTGGCTGCGCTCGGCCGTGCCGGGGAGGCGGACGACGTGGCGGGCACGATTCTGTTCCTGCTGGGGGAGGGGTCGTCGTACATATCTGGGCAGCTGGTTGAGGTCAACGGCGGGTGGGCTTGATATCTGAGGAGAGGGTTTCGTTGCGGTACCTACCTACGAGGAGTGCGGTTACGGTGGCGGCTTTTTGATTGATGAGGGGATTCCCAACGTCAACTGCAGATGTGTTGCTCGCTCATGGCTGAGCTGGTGGCTACGACGATATTGATTACAGTAAATAAGGTCAACTGAGGAGTCTTGTTGTGGGATTTAGAAAAGGTTGGGTCAACTACAGTCGCTTCGCTCACGGCTTACATCGAACTCGGAGGTACACAGTTCGAGAGGGAGGTGTGCATGTACAGTTGGCAGTGTTTCTGGCAGTTTCACGAGGATAGTCATCGGGAGAAACGAGGCCTGATTGAAATGGTTTTGCGTGATTCGTGAGATACTTTCATCTCCTAAACATTCTCACAGACCACAGGAAATCCAATATCCCACGTCGCTCATCGTGGCCGACCTCATGCCGAGCTACCCGCCCCGCTATCACGCACAAGCTCCTCGATCGCATTCCTGACGTCGTTCCGCCGATATCCGCCGAGCAGCTTCACATCCGCAGCGTCCGGCTCGTACCTCACCACCGCATCGCCGGCGTACCGCGTCGCCCTCGGCAGCAGCGGGTGGTCCTGCTCCAACACGGGCAAATTCTGCCCGTTCCCCACGGCAGAGAAGAAAGCCTCGAGGTACTCGGCGTACGTGAGGTTCTCGTCCCCGACCAGCACCGCCCTCCCAGACAAGGCCGCCGCGTTCTCCAGCGCGCCGGCTATGGCCTCAGACAGCGACCGCGTCGAGATGAAGTTCATCCCCCCCGGGGGCGCGAACGCCGGGATCGGGAGCTTGCCCTCGGCGTACTGGATTGTAGCCTCAAAGAACGGCACGACCATCCCGGGGACCGCGCCGACGACGATCGGCGCGTCGAGGCTGCACGCCGCGAACCCCGGCCCCGCGAGCGCCGCCGTCCGGTCCGCGGCCATCTCGCGCGAGCGCACGTACGCGCTCTCGGCGACTCTGTCGAGCACGACGTGCGGGTACGCGCTGCCGACGTGCACGAAGACGCCGACGCCGGCGTCCCTGGCGCGCCGGGCGAAGCTCGGCACGGCTTCGCCGTTGGCGGCGAGGTAGTGCTCGTCGGCCGCCGAGTCGCGGGGCACGTGCCGGACGTCGCTGCCGGCGGCGAAGACGACCGCGTCGAAGGGGGAGAGGACCTCGGCCGGGAAGTCGGTTCCCTGGAGGTAGTCTCCCGCGAGGAACGGGAGGTCCGCGAGGGCGGGGACGGTGGTCGGGGCGGCGCGGCGGCCGGAGATGGTGACGGCGTGGCCCTTGGAGCGGAGGTGCAGGGCGGCGTGGCTGCCGATCATGCCGGTGCCGCCTATGATGAGGACCTTCATCGTGGTGTTTGTTCGGTTGGATGAGGGAGAGGTTCTTTCGATGTCAGCTGGAACTGTTCATTTTGCCCCTTTTTGCACAACTCAACCCCGGGGGGCATTCCGGGAGAGAAATAAGGACCATCGAAGTGGACGACTAGCATCGCCATGTCGTTACCTAGTCACCAAGGAATCCCAATCCCGATTCGAAAAGCTGGAGGTGATTAATCAGCCGCGGCGGACTTTGCTGGTCAATTGTCAGCAAGGATGCGCGGCTTCCACGGGGCACGCGGACAGTCACGATGAGCATATCAAGGCCGCCATTTCGTGCCAAGAAGTCATAACATGAAGGATGTCAAACAAAACAGCTCATGGTTGATCAAAGGCTCTTGAATCGGACGCCGTCACAGTTCGCATTCGTATCGACCTCGTTAAATGAACACGGTCAATGCCTCCCAACCCTCCGAGGCCTCGGCGACCGCACTGACGCTTCGCAGGGGAGGGTGGGTGTGGTGGGTTCTTCATCTGACGTTGACGTGGAAATCCGGCGGACAACTGCCGGTCCCGGCAGGATCGGGAAGAGGGGTGTGAAGGGAAGCACAAGGATCGCGCCGGCCGGACTACTGCTCCTCAACGGACAACCCGAGACTCCTCTCGAGTCAATCCGAGAACGCCGAGCTGCGGGCTTTGACTTCACACTCTTGGACAAGGTGCCGGACTTGCACAGGAATGCCATCATGAAAAGGCTCGCAGCTCTCTCGGGCATGGTTCGCGCGCAGAGCTTCGCGTACACCGTCTCCGCAACGGGGGGGCAAGTAACAACCCACAAGTCTCCGAGTTCTCCTCTCATACAGCTTTACGCAGATTGAAAATGGGATGAGCCCCGTAGAGTGGGTGGTACTCAGTCAATAAGGCTTACTGGCAAAGCTTTACTTGAAAGCACGACTGTCCGCCTCCCTTCCTGCGATGATCATGTTTGGGCCGACGTACATAAAATACCCTTGCCCTTCTTTCGAGGCTTGGTTACATGGTGGGAGCGTTACACGGCCAACTGTCGACAGTTTTTAATCGGAGCAATGCCCCATTGCTCTACGATATCTGTGACGTCAATTGCTACTCGAGCCTTGCACTTGGAAAAAACCGAAGCTGGTTGTCTTTGATCCTCTAAAGATTGAAGCGCCCGAGTGCCTTTTGGACGCTTCAGCAGCGGCAAAGCATCAGGGGTAACATCAGCCCGTAGTGTAAATTCGTGGATGACTTCGTGTTCGTTCCAACATCAGTCTCGCAGATCGTGGTCAAAAGTTTCCTCGATGGAAAAGGGATGAAGTTGCCGTACCCAGAACAACAGAATGCCGTCTTCGACTCAGCTTCGGTCAGGATGCGGTGCATTCATGGTGTGCGAACAACATAGCCGTGGTAGGCGACCACCAGTCGATTGAATTTCGTAGTGTGTATGCTTTAAACAAGTGAAGGCTATGTGGCACTCCCTCCCCTTCAGCCTCCTCTCATCTCAGCGGCCCTCGATCGCCTCCTTCCACTTCTTCAGATCTTCGCTTTCGGGGTACAACCCGACGCCCTCCTCCCGAACACGCTTTCTCAACTCTTCCGGCACGCAAATGGTGTGCTCCCATGACGCAGCATTTACCCACGTGCCCCCCCTCGGATAGATGCCATCCTCTTCAAAGTTGACCAGGGCTCCCGAGTACGCACGAATCTCTGGCTCGAGCACTAGTGAGGTCGGATCCTTGTCCGGCGTTGTCTCTGCGTGCAGCCTCGTCAACTCCCGGTAAAGATGGACGCCGCTCTCGGCAGCGCGCCGCTCGATGTGTTGCACGTAGTGAGGGTTGTGGCTCTGGCGCGCCTGCTCGTACAAGATCCGGTGAGCCTTGGGGTCCAAGACGTCGTAAGTGTCTTGGTAGTCGGCGGCGATGCAGGCCTGGGCCACGCCAAAGCTGGCGCGGGGTCGGCGGCGAACGAGTTCGCGCAGGGTTGTCTCCCGCGGGAGCTGGGGGTACCAGAACATGTCGGGAACGTCGTCCTCGTCGGGGGTGTCCGGGTTGATGCGCGACAGGTCGTTGTTCATGATGAAGCGTGCGGTTATGGCTTCTTCGATGGACGAAGACTCGACGAGAGGGGTGAGATCTTGGAGCGACCACCACTTGGCAAAGGTGGTGTTGTGATATATGCCGCGCACCACTGCGTATGCCTCCTCGTCGACCATGATGGGGCGTCGGAGACGAAGATAGCGGTCCAGATTTCCCTCGTAAGCTGCCATGACGATCAGGGGATCCTTGCGCGTGGTCGGGAGGTCTCTGGGGAGTGGGGACCAAAGGAGATACTCGAATTCCGGGGGCAGAACTTGGTGATCCATGTTTCGGGGACCAGCATGATAGTAGCTAGGTCCGCGATCCTCATCGATGTCAAAGTAGTGAGGATTGCGCATGTCCCCAGGCACATCACGGTCTTCGTAGTCGGGCACAAGAGATGCGCGAATGGCGGTGTCGCCGTTGAGGCAAGCCCCAGCCCGGGGGTCGGAGATGTTGATCGTACGGGTGTAGTCGTCCATGACAGCGTAGCGCACGGGCTGGCTCATGATGCTGTCGAAAATCCGTTTGCTGCCGGGATTGTTGGCCTCCCTGGCCTCTTCGGCGATGGAGACATCAGGTAAAAGGTCAAGCTCGCCGTAGAGAGTGTCATAGCCAGCCGCAGCACAAGCACGCCCGACTTGGTATCTCATGTCTGGGTATTGTTTGAAAACCTTTCTGTACGTTTCTTCGCTTGCAAGCTCGACGCAGATGCAGTAGGGCCTGGATTCCTCGGTCGGCATGTCGGGGATGATCTCGTCGTACATGATGAGACTGGCATTTGCCCTGCGAATGGTTCTCGGGTCGAGATCCTCATCGTCGTCGAATTCCATCATGACTTGATAATGTTGATAGCTGTCAATCAAGGCTGAAGAGGCGATATGTGTTGGGAACTCCGTACAGGCAGGGAGGTAGAAATAGAAATGAAGGGGACAACAGAAGTCTTAAATTACCACCCACGAACAAACATACTCCAAGCAGAGACGGTGTGAATAAGCCTGGTCAGGGTCGAGTCCGTACTGTGTACATACATATACACTGATACATCTGCATGCAGCCGCAACATATTAATACCTAAGCGAATATGCAAGGCGCCAGCCCCTGCCCTGTCCTGCCACAACGGAACCTAGCGACGACAACAGAGCCAAAGAAGAACAGAAGAGCCGAACGACAACTACGACAACAACAGAGCCAACCGACAGCAACAGAGCCAACCAACAGCAACAGAGCTAAACAACAGTTACAGAGCCAGAGAACAAGAACAGATCCAAAGAACGAGAATAAGCCAAAGAACGAGAATAGAGCTGAAGAACAAAAATAGAGCTAAAGAACGAGAACGGAAGGCCAAGTAAATATCTTTAATCTCCCTCTTATAACTATCAAAGCCACCCACACAGCCGGCTTCAGACTTCTCAGTTCAAACAGTTTGCCAAAGTCTTCTTACAGGCGTCCCAGGCTGATAGGAGGGGATAGTGACTGAGCGCTCCTGGCGAGTGTTTGGGAGGCTGCCACCATTCTGAGCCGTACTCATCGCACCAGCCCATAAACGCAATCTTCCACCAGCTCGGGTTAACATTGCCTTCCGGCCGGCCGCCGAGTGCCTTCTGAATGGGCGCCTTGTTGTTGGGGTCCTCGAGCGTCGCGCGAATGTCGGGCTACTTGATGATTTTCTTCTCGTTTTTGGGGTCCTGTTCTGTCCGATCTGAGAGCCTTGCTCACGGCCACCTGGATGGAGGCAGCCCCTGAAGTCCCTTGAGCGGGGTGGGCGCTGGATCTCATCGCAGACGCCTGCGACGACGAGCTGGGGCTTATCAGACTATTACTAGGTGCTATTATTTCTGTCTTATTTTTATTTGGAAAATACTACCCAGATTATCCGCAATGTAACAATGCCTGGGAGCCGCTGGCAGCAGAATCGAAGCCAGTGTGGCAAAACGTCGAAACCATGGAGGTGATAGACGGCATTAGCCCATCCTATCCCACGCAACTCTACGTGAAGCTTGACCAGGCCGGGTTCTCCAACACAAGCTTCCGGGTGATTCGGATGCGCACCCGCATCTGGCAATCTTCCAGCCCCTTGCAGGCCGCGGGACAGGGCACCAGGCGGGTGTCATGGTACCCTTGTCCCGTGGGCCCGTGGGCCTGAGAGCCCTGCATGACCCATTTGACATTATCACCAACCGCAGTAACCCTCGCCTACTCTTTCCATCCGCAGGAGGCCGTGCGGTGATACCAGCCCTGCATCTTCACCAACGAACTGACGGCACAGCACGGGAAGTAGTAGAAAGGGGAAGGCCATGAACTTCTGCTTGGCTCGGGTCCGTTGGTCCCAGCACCGAAACAGACGTTGAGTCCGCAAATCACAGCGCCATGGCACCAAAGTCCGTGTGCGGCATTACACCAGTTGGTAGTGGTCGCCAACGACTCGGATCATCGTACGCTTGGCTCACCTGAGATCAACATATTGCACCTGTCCTAGGCAACATCCATACATGCGGTAATTTCCATCTTGCTGCAGAGGGGGCTTTTTGCGCCGACGTCCACACTTTGTCGGATATCAGACTCTAGAGCACCAACACATGAAGATCCAGGAGTACGAAGAAATAATGAGGAGCTGATGGGAATCCGGACCGGATGTTATCCTCCGTCTGCGGCTGCCTCGCCTGAACTTCAAACCGAGGACTGGAGAGTTCTTGGCGGTGCCATTGACCCATGGCAGCCGTTGGACCAACATTCGTTGGGGGGTTCATGGTTTTCCTTTTTTCAAGTGTCATGTTCTTTTGTAGTTTCCCTCATGGACCATAAGCCCAGATGCTGCCGTTCTCTGCAGAATCTGGCCATGAAGCATACTCTTTCAACCCTTCACCTATAGGTTGCCTACCTACCCTTTTGTCGCTCTTTACCAGCCCTCTCTTTTCGACCTGTGTCTGCAGAAGGCCCGTTTCCCATCGTTTTATAAGACTTCCACACTCATTGAAAAGCGTCCGCTTCTATTACAGTCGTTTCTCGTTCTCGGACGCAGCCGCCGCAAGCTGTATATCAACACGTACATACGCTGGCACGCGTCTTGCCGCTCTCTATCAAAAATGATGTTTCTTTTTTTCGCCTTCTTTCTCCTCTCATGGGTCACCCCCATTCGGCCAAAGCCGTGTTCGCTCATTTCATGGTATGTGGGATCATTCCCATCTCGCAGTGGCGCTGTCGTCGCTTCCACTTCGAGTGTCGCCCTGGTCAGGCCTTGACCGATGAATCCAGCTAACACGCGTTGACTTAGGTGGGAAACACGGGGCATTATACAGCAGCAGACTGGAGCGACGACATGAGGCTTGCCAAACAGGCACACATTGATGCCTTCGCTCTCAACATGGCCTACAAGGAGGCCGTCAACGAGCCGTCTCTCGAACTGGCTTTCAAAACAGCCGCTGCCGAAGGCTTCCAGCTCCTCTTCTCGTTTGACTACGCCGGCAACGGGCCATGGCCAAAGGACGTCGTCATCGACTACATGGCCAAGTACGGCTCCACGGCCCAGTACTTCAAGCACAACGGCAAGCCATTCGTATCGACCTTCGAGGGACCGGATCAAGCCGAGGATTGGCACGAGATCAAGGCCGTCACTGGATGCTTTTTCATGCCGGACTGGTCGTCCCTCGGCGCCAAGAAGGCCATCGCCAAGGCAAATGGTGTGGCTGATGGGCTCTTCAGTTGGGCCGCTTGGCCTTATGGCGAACGATCTATGGACACCTTCGGAGACGCCAGTTACCAGCAGTATCTCGGCGGGAAGCCGTACATGATGCCCGTTTCGCCGTGGTTTTACACCAACATGCCTGGCTATAACAAGAATTGGGTCTGGCGCGGGGATGATATTTGGGCCGACCGTTGGCTTCAAGTCGAGTGGTGGCAGCCCGAATTTGTCCAGATCATCTCCTGGAACGACTATGGCGAGAGCCATCACATCGGGCCGATTCGCGACCATGCGATGGTGACTTTCAAGACCGGCAAGGCCCCGTTCAACTACGCCCTCCGACGGATGGCGCGACACCCTGCCGTACTCGATTGACCGTTACAAGGGACTATCTCCCTCTGTCGACAGGCAGGGCATTGTTGCCTGGTGGCGTCCACACTTGAACAGCATCTTCTGTAGCAACGGCGGCACGACCGGGAACACTGCATCTCAGCTCCAGGTCGAGACCACACCGGACTTATTGCTACAAGATGCCGTCTTTTACACGGCGCTGCTTCAGGACGGCTACGACAAGGTGGATGTCATCATTGGTGGCCAGCAATCGCCCGAAGGCTTCATGATGAGCCCCGAGGGGCGAGCCGGCATCTATCACGGAAGTGCCCTCATCAACGGCCGCACCGGACCCGTACAAATCAAGATTTGGCGTGGCGGGAGAGTGATTGCCTAGCTTTCCGGACGGCAAGATATCACCGATAACTGCGCAAACAACGGAGGACTCTCCAACTTCGACGCCTATGTCGAGAGTTCTTGGTCCAGTTCGGGGGGTTCGTCCGTCACTCAGCCTCCCGTCAGCGAACTAGTTTGTGTCAACGGCACCAGCATCGGCGACTTCGAGATGCTTTGCACCTTCACGTGTAGTCTCGGATACTGTCCGAAGACTGCTTGTGTCTGTAAAAGAATGGGCAAGACGCCCTCGCTCCCTAAGTCGACTGGCATCAAGGGTTATCCAGGGATCGGGCGCGACAGCACGTTCACCGGCCTATGCGAATACGCATGCGACTATGGGTATTGCCCGAAAGACGTCTGCGACACCGTCCAACACCCGCTCGTCGTACCGGATGTGTCCCCGTTCACGCCAGATGCCTGTACCGGCGGTTTAGGTACCGGTGAGTTTGCCGATCTTTGCAGCTTTACATGCAAACACGGCTACTGCCCAGAGCACCCGTGCGATTGCCAGTCGACGGGCGTTCTCAACCTGCTGGATCCCACCAGCACGTCAAACGCCACGACGGCGTCTGGCAATGACTACGGTCTTTGCGCGTTTGCCTGCTCTCGCGGCCACTGTCCGCCGGTGTGCATCTCCGATTCCGACGGCGGCGGAGGAGCCGACGATGGCTACGACTACGACACCGGCACATACTACTCGTTTGTCTTGGAGAACATGCGTTGCAACGTCGGCGACGCCCCGAGCAACTTTGACGATCTGGAAAGGGTCGCCGCCGAGGACAAGATCCCCATCAACTGCTGGAACCGCTTCGCGCTTTGCATCCTCGCGTCCGAGCTCGCCGGGCTTCAGGACGAGTTCGACTCGGCCTCGAAAGGCTACGATGACAAGTTTGGCTACTACGTCAAATGGATCAAGGAGAGGATCAACCCACAGCTCCAGGACTACATGTCCTTCACCAACGGGCGCGGCAACAAGTATTTCAACTGTGGTTACAGGGTCGGCTCCAATAACTACGTCTCTCAGCAATGCCCCCCACCCAAGTCGTTCTGGGGCCGCGAAGTCGCTTGGACGCTCAGATACCAGCTGATCGACCCGGACGGCTTCTACAGGGCCGTCGCGGAGGACCTTGGCATCGACAAGGACTGGATCAAGTTTGGCACCGACACGACCCTCAAGTCGTGCATTCAATCGGGCACCGGGGCGGGCGACATCAAGAGCGGGATCGGGTCGCGGCCCTGCCGCCTCTTGACGAAGAAGCGAGAGGGCTTCCCGATGCAGAGCGACGATGTCCAGGTTCCGAACCCGAAGGAGATGATAGAGGCCGCCCTTCCCGGCTTTGACTCCCTGTCCACCGTGGTCGCGAGCACTTACTTCGGCATGGCGACCGAGAGCCACACGGCCGACGAGGCCGACATCCTTACCGCGGTGTCCATGCCCGTGTACATGCTGCAGTCGGCCGTCGAGTCGATGAGAGAGATCAAGAAGGTCGGCGCCGAGGTGCAGAAGCGCGAGCAGGAGCAGCTGATTCTCATGGTACTCTCCATCGTCCTGATGGTCGTGCCCTTCATCGGCGAGGCCGTGGGCGCCGTCTTCGGCGGCATCGCCTGGGTGGCGCGGCTGGCGCTCCTCATCGGCGAGGCGGGCAACGTCGCCCTGGCGGTTTACGATATCGTCCAGGATCCCGCCTCGGCGCCTTTCGCCATCCTGGGAATGCTGGTCGGCCCGATGGGTCTGCCCTCCAAGGGGGAGCGGGCGGCGTTCAAGCAGGCCGGCGACACGCGGAGGGCGCTCAAATCTGGCGACTTGAAGTTGCTGGGTCCCAGCTTCAATAACAAGGATTCCAAGGTGCAGAACTTCATTTCCAACACTTGCAGGAGAAGATAGAAGAGCTCGATGGGAAGATCTCTCGCATGGAGCTCAGCTCTGTGGAAGCCGGTTCTTGGACACTCTACAGGATAGAGGTCAGATGTAGTATTCGTGTTGGTCATGCAACTTGGTTGTCTCAAGTTTCTCAGGAGTGAGGGCAGCCGTCTGATGGTACACACAACTGTTGAGTTGCGCGTTGATCCATCAATTAGTTCTGTCGGACTCGTAGGACCATGAATCTGTGGATGTATCATGTGAGACAAAGTACGCTACGTACCCGTGCTTTTTCCGCTCTTTAATTGCCTAGAAAGCCAAATCTGGTATCCTATTTCCATGTCGTTGGTAATCGATCCAGAGCTTGGATCAAAACCCTAGACGCTCCCCCATGATTTGGTTACCGTACGCGGGATCGCTCCGGGCGTCAGCGGGCGGCGCGGATCGGGAACCGGGCTAATTAACGGCGCTCGCGTTCGGATTCGGCCGGTAAATGTTGTAGGCTATTCCAAGAGACAGTAATCGTGCAGGGAAGAATCAATCCGGTCCAATCCCACCGCCGAACTAGCCCAGCACTAGGGGACAAAGATGGGATGAGATGGACGTCCGGGTTTAAAGGATAAGCACTTGGCTCTCTCCCCCGCGTTTGGCTGAAGGCACGGATATGCAACGGTGCTGTAGGACTTTAGCCTAAATGTTGCTGCCGGTGGGTGGCGGTTGATCGTGCTTCGTGAAGCAGGGGTGGTGAGCCATTCCCCGACGCGGGGTCATCTCCCGGCATTGCTATGTGTTCACCAGCCAGGCGAACACAACTCTCGTTCGCGTATACTAACTTCGAGGTTCTTTTCTCCAACTTCTAGTTGGGTTTCATGCAGGTTTGACTCCAACAGCGCCGAGAGACTTGGTATCTGTTACTGGCCATGTTGGGGGAACAGGTTGATCCTATCGGCTAACCGCAGGGTCTGATATGTCCCTCAAGCGGAAATGTACATGGCCCTTGGAAGACAAATACGATCTGCAGTTGCTCACCCCATGTCACCCACCGTACCGTACCATGGTGTTGCATCGCGCATGACAATAAAAACAGCCGACATTCCCCTCCAAGAAGAAGCTCATGCTAAGCTCTAACAATCTCCACTTCCCCAGCTCTTGACGCCCTCCTCTCTTCCAGACCCGAGTCCCGGTGTCTTTTTGTTGTCCTTGATTGACTGTACAAGCCGTCCAACATCTGTGACTTGCCCCCGAGGCCCATCCGAAGACATGGGTGGTCACGCAGGAGGCAATGCGGCCTACGATTCCGCGCTGCAACGGCGCCAGGCGCTGATGGGCGAAAGTGGCGCGAGGGCTCTCGTGAAGAATTGGAAGGTCGCACGAATTGCTGCTTTCGCGTGTATAGGAGGTACGTCACGAGGGAGCTTAACCTCCGAGCTCACAGGTCACCGTCTATCAATTGCTTGTTACGCGATTGAGGCCTGCGCAGACCTGTTTCTAGCCACATCGGCCGGCAGTTTCCTTTGTAGTTTTCAAGACACTTTATCCAATGCTTCCTACCTCTCGATCGTGTTCTAACAGTGAAAAGGTGTTCTCTACGGGTACAACCAGGGTTAGTACACGTCGCATGGTATCTCGTCTGGATAGACGCGTTTGCTGACTTGGTTCCCAGGCATGTTTTCCGGTATCCTAGCAATGCCATCGTTTGAAAAGCGTGAGTTGCCTTTCCACCTACCCTACAACCCGACAGACGTTTGACGAAGTTATTGCCCTCAGACATGGACGGATACACCAAGAACAACACGCAAAAGGGCTGGCTCACCGCGATCCTCGAGCTTGGTGCGTGGCTCGGCGCGGTTCTCTCGGGCTTCATCGCCGAGGTCTGCTCCAGAAAGTACGGCGTTCTCATTGCGACTGGCGTCTTCATCATTGGTGTCATCGTCCAGATAACCTCTATTTCCGGAGGTCACGAGTCCATCCTTGGAGGAAGATTCATCACGTAGGTCGCCTCTTAGCTTTTACGGAGACAAGGAAATCTCCCGCTGACCCCGAGAAAAGCGGAATGGGCGTGGGAAGCTTGTCGATGATCGTCCCCCTATACAACTCCGAGTGCGCTCCGCCCGAAGTCCGAGGCGCCCTGGTGGCTCTGCAGCAGCTTGCTATCACCTTTGGCATCATGATATCTTTTTGGATTGACTGTGAGTCATTGAGTCCTCGATCTAGACGTACGCTTTCCTGACGATTCGTGACCGACAGACGGATGCAACTACATCGGCGGCACGACTGAAGAAACCCAGTCGGACGCGGCCTGGCTCGTCCCCATCTGCCTGCAGCTCGGCCCGGCCGCCGTTCTGCTGGTCGGCATGATCTGGATGCCTTTCTCGCCGCGCTGGCTCATCCACCACGGCCGCGAGGAGGAGGCCCGCCGCAACCTGGCCAACCTGCGCGACCTGCCTGAGGACCACGAGCTGATCCAACTCGAGTTCCTCGAGATCAAGGCGCAGTCCCTTTTCGAGAAGCGCAGCGTCGCCGAGATGTTCCCGCACCTGCAAGAACAGACGGCCTGGAACACGTTCAAGCTGCAGTTCGTCGCGATGAAGGCCCTCTTCACGACCAAGGCCATGTTCAAGCGGGTCATCGTTGCGACGGTGACTATGTTCTTCCAGCAGTGGAGGTGAGTCGGCCAGAGTCATGCAATGTCTTCGGGAGCTCTGCTAACATTCTTGGAAGCGGTATCAACGCGGTATTTAAAACCAAGACGAGGACAACTTTGAAAGTCGTTTGCTGACTTTTTGACTCTTGACAGGTGCTTTACTATGCGCCTCAAATCTTTGGGCAGCTCGGTCTCAGCTCCACTACAACTAGTCTTCTGGCCACTGGAGTGGTGGGCGTCGTCATGTTCATTGCCACCATCCCGGCCGTGTTGTGGATCGACCGCGTCGGCCGGAAGCCGGTTCTCACCGTCGGCGCTATCGGCATGGCCACCTGCCACATCATCATCGCCGTAATTCTCGCTAAGAACATTGACCGGTTCCACAACGAGCCCGCAGCTGGCTGGGCCGCAGTCTGCATGGTCTGGCTGTTTGTCGTTCACTTTGGATGTAAGTTATCGTTGGACATCGATTTGCGCGGGGAGTACATATTCAAAGCAGGGACTGACTTGCGGGGAAACTAGACTCCTGGGGACCTTGCGCCTGGATTATCATCGCCGAGGTCTGGCCTCTGAGCACCCGTCCGTATGGTGTGTCTCTTGGTGCTTCAAGCAACTGGATGTAAGTGAATAGCCGTGCGCGGTTCAACGGTGGAACGACACTGACAGAATAACCACAGGAACAACTTCATCGTCGGCCAAGTCACCCCAGACATGCTCGAAAAGATCACGTACGGGACCTACATCATTTTCGGGCTCCTCACGTACTTCGGCGCCGTCTTCATCTGGTTCTTCGTTCCCGAAACCAAGCGTCTGTCACTGGAAGAGATGGTGAGTCTTTCAACGGTGGAGATTCTGGATAGAGTTATCAATCGTGTACTGATTTGTTGTCGCAGGACCTCGTTTTTGGCTCGGAAGGCACTGCACAGGCCGATTTCGAGCGCATCGAGGAGATCAACAACGAGATCGGCCTTACTGCCATTTTGAACCGGGGATTACACACCAACGCGGGATTCGAAACGACGGGACTGGAAAAGGAGAAGATGGATCCCGCTACTATCGAGAGCCGCTAAGCAAATAGGTATGACAGGGTCTAAAATTGTTCAAGCGAGATACCATTTGACGACAACGAATGTTTTCCGGCTTGAGGGCAACGGAGTACCGATTGTAGTTTTGAGCAATGTCTTGGCAACTAGGTATGTAGCCATCATGGGAACCAGCAAGTGTACTCCTCCATGGCTACTTAATCCTACCTAGGAAGATCTTATTCATCGCCCCTCTTGCTATAATTACGTATCTGGGTGTCCCCAATTACTTCTTAGCTAAAATGAATACTTCTCAGGTCTACAGACATATAGACATGTTGTTATCGTCCGTTGTCGTCCTTATCTATCGTCCGTCACTGTCGTTGTTGTTGTCGGTGTCGTCGTCGTAGTCGTCGTCGTCGTTATTATGGCCGTCCTTATTATCGTCGTCGTTATTGTTGCTGTTGTTATTGTCGCATAGGGGTGCTGTGTACTAGAGGAATGAGATCTCCCTAATGCTATTCATCAGATTGAACATCGCTGCCTGCGATCGATCCATACTGAGAATCCACTCGAGTTACATTGACTCCGCTCGCAACGCTACCTTTCATGTTGTCTCTGTGAGAGTTGTGAGGCGGCACTTCAGCCCCACAGTCCGCGTATCTTCACTGCCTCGGCTTTACCCTGCAAGTCCTGGGTTGTCGGCTTAGTGCCTGTAGGTTTGTTCGGACTCTGTCCTCGGACAAACGCGCCGTCTGACGCTGGTTGGCTGTTCTGGCCCGAACCCATGCTGATTCTGCCTGTTTAATGTACCGCAGCCCTATGACAGAAAACTGCACTAGGACTGTTCGAGTGTAAGCTGACAGGCAGCACAGCCCCTTGGTGTGCGGAGGTGGGACGATGAAATCCAGTCCACAGGTTTCTGCAGGTATCAAGGGGGGTCAATTGGTTCCATAACGAAGCCGAAGTTGTTTATTAGATAACTTCAAGCTCCCCCCTCCTCGATGGCTTACTCTCTTCCTTGGTCTCATTTGCAAGCAACATCGACAAAGCCGACCGTTCAGCATGGCTCGCAGACGCTTTGACATCCGTGACTCGACCAGGATCGAGGACGACTTCTCCCTCATCGAACGCCTCGCCGACGAGATCCGCACCGAGGAAGACGTCAAGGTCACCGCTGAGGACCGCAGCGCCGTCGTCCAGGACCTCTACGAGGGCCCCAAGAAGTGCCAGTGCTGCATCAATTGGATGTCCGAGTGCCCCCACGATGTCGACCTCGCAGCCCTTGAGAAGGAAGACGAGGACGAAGTGGAAGGAAGCCCGCTAATCGTGCGCCGCCGCGTGACCCCCGGCCCGGCCGGGAGCGTTCTCTCCCTCCACTCCATCGAGATACGCCACGCCGCGACGCGCAAAGTCCTGATCGACGTCTTCGCCCCGTACGACGGCATCGTGCACAACATCAGGTACCTCGCCTTCCTTGCCCCGTTCCACCAGTTCTTCTGGCGCTGGGAGCAGTTTGAGCAGGCCGTCAATTCCGAGGAGGACGAGGCCGTGAAGAGAATCCTCGGCGCGCTGCGGTGGATTGTCCGCCGCGAGCAGGCCGAGGCCTTCGCCGTGAGCAAGGAGCTCGCCGGAAACGGTGTCATCACCTTCAAGTACCTCTGGACGCTGTTCCCACCCGGCGAGCTTGTCTACTCGGACGAAGAGCGTGAAGAGCAATGCTTCGTCCTGCGATCCATAGAACCGGGGGACGTCGACTACACTCTCACCCTCAGCTATGTCGACTGGGACGGCAACCGCTTCGGCACCGCCACCCAGAACATGCACCTCCGTTGGTTCCCCGGCACGCGCGCCATCAACTGCCTCAAGGCCTTCCCCGCCAAGTACCACCAGAGATACGAGGAACTCAAGGAGAGCCTCACCGAGCGCGGCCGCAAGTTCGTCGGCCTGGCCGGGATGCACTACAAGGCGTACCGCGACCCGACGGCCGCAGACCCCAGCGCCGAGCAGCGCGTCATAATCGACGCGCTGCAGAGCCGCTGCAAGGGCTTCCTGAACCGCATCTGGGCCGAGGATTACGATTTCCCGCAGGCAACGAACACCATCACCCAGGCGCCCGTTGACTCGCCGCCCGCCAGGGGCCACGTGCCCCTGGGCCGCCGGAAGCACGACCCGGACGACGACGGAAGCGAGTATGAGTGGCAGGTCCGCCGTACCCGGCGCCTCGACACGCCCGAGTTCCGGCCTCGAACGCCGCCGTCGCCCGAATTCCGGCCCCGAAGCCCCAGGTATTCACCCGGGGGAGCATACAGTCCCACGTCTCCGACGATGCCGACTCGCACTCGCGTGCCGCGCTCCGGATCCCATCCCAGCAGTGAAAACGAAGTGCAAGACGCGTTGCAGGGGGAGTTGATGGCGGCCATAGAGCGCGAGAAAGCAAAAAGGCAGCTGTCCGATCTACAACTCTTGGTGTGCGTTCCTCGCGTGATAGGCTATGATTTGAAGGCCAAGCGTTGGAGTAAGTAAATGAGAAAACACACGAGAGAAATTCGTGTTGTCAAGTATTTGGCATACGAGGGCCTTTTGTCCAGAAAGCTGACGGAGTAATCGATAGGAAGCTTCCAGGTCGACCACATCAGCGATATCGAGTGGAATAGCAGTCCTTTCGAGAGCCTCGTCCTCCCGGACGGCTACAAGGACCTCATCCTCGCGTTCGTGGAAAGCCAAGTCAAGGAAAAGACCCGTTTTGACGACGTCATCAACGGGAAAGGTAAATACTCCGACACACTCAACGATCTTACATCTCTGCTGCTAATACTTGATTTTACTCAGGCGGTGGCCTTGTTGCCCTGCTGGCTGGCGATCCTGGAGTCGGAAAGACTTTGACGGCAGAATCAGGTAAGTCATCTACCTACGCGTGACTCGGTGAATTGTGTGACGTGGCTGATCGTTATTCAATAGTCGCCGAGAAGATCAAGGCGCCGTTGTTCAAAATGGAACTCAGCGACTACTCCCAGGACGACGACGATATGAGGGGTCATCGAGCTATCAGTCCCGACTATCACGACCGTTGGGTTTCCCAAGCGAACAACCGGAGGGGCGACTTCACAGTGGCCTTCGAGCTCGCCGCGCGGTGGGGTGCCGTCTTGCTCATCGACGAGTGTGACATCTACCTCGAGCAGCGCAGCGACGCGTCTACCAGCCGCAACCGGATGGTTTCCCGTAAGTCAAGGCACCACTATGTCCATAGTTTGCAACTTTAGATTGCTGATACATGGCCTCCCTCACAGGATTCTTGAAGGAGCTCGAGTACTATCCCTCGCTCCTGTTCCTCACCACCAACCGCGAGCGCGCCCTCGACCAGGCCGTCTACTCGCGCGTCCACCTCAACATCAATTACCCGGCGCTCGAAGCCCCTTCGAGGGAGAAGATCTGGCGGACGTTCCTGGAAAGGGGCGCCGCCGAAATCAGCGAAAGCGAGTACGCGGCGCTCGCGAAGATCGAGGTCAACGGGCGGCGGATTCGCAACATCGTCCGGACCGCGGGCATCATGGCGAAGAGGGGCAACCGGGCAGTCCGATTCGACGACATCGGCAAGGTCATGAAGATAACTGAGGGTCTTCAGATTGAAGGACCAGGGTACTGAGGGTAAGCGAGCGTGTTCTTCGGAGGTTCAGCGAGCCTGGAATTCGCCATACCCCCTTTTCGGAGTTTTCTTCCCACGCGGCCCAGGAGCCCCTCCACCTGCGCGGCGATCTTAGCAGCCGCGTCCTGCGCAAATTGCGCATTCTTCGGGTCGCCCTCCCAGAAGGCGTCCGTGTGCGCGCTGAGGTCGTTCTGTCCGAACCAGAGCACTTGAAGCGATGTCGCAATGCCTGGGCTTCCGCGATCGGTGTAGTTGGCGACCTGACCGATCATATCCGTTGCACCGGCGGGGGATTTCGTGTACGCGCTGTCGAGCGTCGCGCCGAAGGAGCCGCCGCCGCAGCAGCCGCCGAAGGCATAGTCCGCCAGAGGCATCTGAAGGAGGTCAGCGAGGTAGGACACGGCGACGGGGCCGTTGGTCCAGGTCCCGAAGCCGTAGACGTTGGCCGGGTTGCCGGTGATGCCATGTGCGAAGCTTCCGTTGCCGTTGTCGCTGAGCTCATCGCCGTAGGCCACAATGTTGTCGAAGGGGTAAGAAGTGACGCGGTTCCTGTTGAGAGACCTCCCTAAGGCCAAAGGCAGAACCAAGAGGACGAGGCTCAGTGAGGGTATCATGATGATTTACTGTTGAACTGGAGCGCAATTGCTCGATAAGCGAGAGGAAAGAAAGGCGGGATGCTCACTTCGAGTATTCGAGAATCAGGTCACGCAGAGACCCCATCATTAAATGTATTATAGCTGTAATGAGAGAATGTTAGCGTGGATCTGCTGCCGCGCAATACCAATCCTCTTGGAACACTTGTATTCCTATTCTCATTTCTTGGCTTAGTGGCGCCGCCGGTGCTGAAGGATCACGTCGCACCAAACCCGCGGACCACATCAAGTCACACCTCAGAGGGCCGTAGGCCTAGCCTCTAATGGCGCGAGTGTAAAATAATTCTTATGAGAAGGCTTCTGACAGGATCTACACAGCTTTCTTGCTGCTCTACGACCATCTTCTCGACCACTTGAGGAATATCCTGCTCTGTTGACGTCCTACTTAAACATCTAGAGGCCCTCTATAATCCTGCACGTTTGGAGTTATCGGGAGACCCCTGGCATCGTTGAACTTTTGCTCAACTAGCAGACACGTAGATATCCAAGCGAACACAGCTGAATTCGAAACTAATACGTTGGTCGCTGGACTCAAGCGACACCGAACAGCTAGCACTATCACTTTTACCAGCTGTGTTCGAAAGCGCCATTGAAATAACACATCTCTTTGAGAACTTCCCAGACAACTTTATCAGCCATTGCTTACTAAATATACCATTCGTCGCTCGCAAGATGTTGGCAATCTCAGACCTGAGTGCTCGGTCGTCCGCGGACGGCGGACCCGGCCCGTCAATGCGGATTAGTCGCATTACCCGAGGGAAAAGTTCATGCAGAAGCCATCCGCAATCTCTGACGATAAAATCGATGGATCCGCGGAACCCGACGTGACAGGCATCTTGCGCAACCTGCACAGAAGCCAGGGGCGACCTACCTAATAACCTGAGTCGTAGAACCAGAATTGGACTTTTGCTCAAGGCTATCTCGAGCTTTGGCCCGATCGATGTAACCGCCAGAGTCTTCGGACGGTTTTCCAAACGACACCCATTCAACACGCCCTCGACCAGGCTTGAACGGCGTCTCCATCATGGCTCCCGGCGAGACACATCTCGTCACCGGCGGCAGCGGCTTCGTCGCGCTGCACCTCGTCCACGAGCTCCTGCGCGAGGGCTTCCGGGTGCACCCAACGGTGCGAAGTCTCAAGAACCCGCGAAAGGTGTCGTCTTTGAAGGCGCTGCAGGAAAAATACCCAGGCTGTCTGCGCCTGTTCGAGGCCGACCTCCTACACGAGGGCTCGTTTGGGAGTGCGATGCAGGGATGCTCAGTTGTGCACCACGCCGCGTCGCCGTTCATGATGGCCGAGAAGATCAAGGACGGCCAGAAGGAGTGCGTCGAGCCCGCGTTGGAGGGGACACGAAACGTGCTGGCCAGCGTGAGGGAGACGGAGACTGTTACGAGAGTTGTGCTCACATCTACGGGTGCGTTGACCCTCACATCCACGTTCGATGACTGCGCTGACAGGTCTTTCTATATCAGTTGGTGCAATATTCGGAGACTACGCAGACGTTACAGACCGTATGGGCGGCGTGCTCTCAGAACAGCACTTCAACGAGACCAGCACCACGACGCACAACCCATACCATTACTCCAAGGTGCTCGCGGAAAAGGAGGCGTGGAGGATAGCGAAGGAAGAAAGCCGCTGGGATCTCGTCGTGATCTGCCCTGGGCTGGTACTTGGCCCGCCGCTCTCCGGGGGTTCAGACTCGGGCAGCTTGTTCCTCATTGACGAGCTGCTTGGAGGAAAACTCTTCTTCGGGGTCCCGAACCTGGGCTTCGCCACGGTCGACGTGCGCGAAGTCGCGACGGCGCACGTCCGGGCCGCGGAGCGGCGCGAGGCAAGCGGCCGGTACATCGTAGCGGCGCAGGAGATGGTGAGCTTTATCGACATGGCGCGGCTTTTTCGGAAGATGGGCGGGTCGATGTTGGTCCCCGAGCACGTGCTCCCTGATTTCTTCGTTCGGATGCTGGGTCCTCTGTTCGGGTTGACGCAGAAGTGGATAGAGAGAAACCTCGGAGTCCGGTTCGAGGTGGACAACAGACGGTGTATCAAAGAGCTTGGGATTGAGTACCGGCCGCTGGAGGCCACTCTCAGAGAGCATTACAAGGCGTGGAAGGCATAGCGGTTCATCGGTTAGGAATACCAACGGGGCTGTAAACTCGCCATCGTCTTCTGGGCTGGCACAACTCAGACTGGCATATTTTAATTTGCGATTGATTGGCCAGTGGCCCTGAGGCTGTTGTTTCCATAGATAGATGTGCGCATTTCAGCCCCTTTCAGCATCCAATAAAAATGTGACACGACAAAAGCTGTAACATGGATGTTGTTGATATCAGGCTGCATACACAGCTCTAAAACTGCACTGCCCCTCGCTTGACGAGAGGCATAAAACCTCCCCTTCTTGATTCGCAGCATGTTTACTTCCGCGTTCCGTCGTTTGCGGTCTTTCGTTCATCTCAGATGGGAGCAAATGTCGGCCCACTGGACCTTGTCTTGCTATGAGGACCCTGGGGTCAAGCCCGAGCCGAATTCAGATGTCGGTGGTCTTGGGGTAAGTTAGGTTCGCTTCAAGTCTTCAGACCATGGTTTCTGACGCACTCGGCTTCAACTTACAGGTTCTGATCGGGTTCGTCGGAACGGCGTGGTTTGCCGTGCTTCTTGCACTTGTTCATTATCTTGTGGCCTTTGACCCCAACCGGGATCCATTCGCTGTTCCGCAGAACGAATCTCCCAATGTTTCGAGTATCTGGACAGTCAACCCGTTTGACAAGGGCATGGTAGAAATGCTATCATGGTTTCGCCAGTTCCGATGCTTCGAGAACCGACAGAATTGGGCCGGCTTTATCCAACGTGTTTGTACCTAAAGCCATCCCGAGCATCGGCAATGCCCAGCACCTTGCTATTTAAAATACTGATTTCTATTATTCAGACAATCTTGAGTATCTGTGACCTCCAGCTCTTGACGGGACTTGGCATCCTTGTCAGCGGCTACATTAGTCTGGGGCTCGATTCGATGACGGCTTACCACTGGCACCTCGTCGCTTACCTCGGTTGGTTCTCGAATCTTACCCACTCGGATTCTTTGTCACTCTTGCGAGGGTACTTCCATAGAAACCAAAGCGAGCGCACGTTGAGATTGGGGTTGATGTCCATTATGTGGGTTGGGCTTCTAACGGCCATTGGACCAACGCTGTGGTTCAACTGGGTGCGCCAACCTGGCCTATCTCGATCGGCAGCACTGAGCGCCCGTTGCTTCTACTTTCCCAAGGTAGCAAGAACCGCCCTGCGTCGTCAACTCTGCAACAATGGCGAGTGGAACCAAGCCTTCGGCGGGGTTGGCAGCTGCATCCAGTCTACCCATTCCTACCGGTTGAACGAAGAAGGGGCAGCAGGGCTCCAGTCCGCTGTCTTAGCTTTGACTCTAGCAGTTACTTCCTTCTGCACATGGCTCGTTAAACTCCACAGTTCATGGTCATCTTGGGTCAAGAAAAGAATCCGTAGAAAGATTATGGGTTGGTTCTCGAAAACAGGCAGCAATCGTGTCAGAAATATTCGCGACCTCAATCGACCTCCCGTATCCATAAGAGTCCTTATCTCTGTGTCCCTAATGGTCAATGTCTTCATTGACTTGTTATCGCCCGAACTTTCTGATGTAAGTTGATTTGGGACAGAGTTCATCGTTTCATTTAGCTAGACTACCTAAGACATCAAGCGCTAATCAATACCTCCCGATTCTTTTAGGTATACTGGTTGATTGTTTCCGCCAGTTGGGGAACTCTACGTCTGTTTGAGGTACGAAAATCCGTCGCAATGGATGAAAACGAGTGGTCATTTGGCCAGATCCTGCCTCTATTTCTTCTATTGGGTCCAATAGCCCCGTTGATCACATCAATCATATCGCGAGACAGTCATGGAAAGGTTTTGCGAGAGTTTCTACCGACAGTTTATTCAAATTCGGCCTCAGCCCCAATTTCGGATGTTGACCCTATCGTCCGTAACGATGATTCGAATATACCTCCAAGTGAGTCTGTCTCTTGAGCTTATTTGAATGAAATACCAGCTAAATGGGATGCAGACTACGGAACAAACTTTAGACGAGAAACAAACATTGGCGCCGACGACATCTCAATCAGGCCGAGGCAAGATATTGGACTGCCAATAGAGCCAGACCCAGCTACTCTTCAAGATGCTGCGCGAGAGGCATCTCGACTTAAGCCTAGTACAACCGATCCAGCAGAGCTCGCTACACAGCCGTGCTGGATTTGCAACAGCTAGAGTCCACAGATTTTGGGGACTGGCTCGACTCTCAGTGCAGACAGACGAAGTGCATGAATTATGTGATGAGACTGGCCTGTATTCAGGTCATTCCTCTCACGGTCTGCTTCTTTATCAACTTGGGCCGTCAAGCTACCGCAGTCGAAACACTAGCAACTTACTCTATTAGTATTTTTCTGGTGCAGCCTTTGAATTGTGCCGTGGCAATCTTTTTGCGTCTTTCCATGGTGGATGCCCCAGTATTTCAACGTGGGTTCCTGGGAATTCCTTTCCTCTTTTGGCTGCTATTTGCTTATGGAATGGTTCCTTTGTTTGTGTTTTGGGGAATCGAAATGGACGTGTTGTTTCAACTGGTGGCCTTGATTGTGGTATGTACCGTGGGCTTGAAAGCAAGGCAACTGGCACGTCTGATTAACAGCTGAAGCTTTCAATTCATAATAGACTCGGACGTGCTCATAAATCGATTATTTCAAACTAAAAGATTGACTATTGAGGTAAAGGCGTGCGACTTCCGTGACAGACTCGGAAACTTTACTTTGCTCAACAATCAACAGCTTCCACTGCCCAGTCTCAAGTTCCATCGTGACGAATTCATCATCAGCCTGAAGCCATGTTGTTGCTTTCGAAGTAAAGTAGGAGATCACGACGACTCGCCGCCGCCGCGTGAGAAATCATGGCTGTAAGAACACACGCGTCTGGGTATTCTTTTCTTAGCTCTTTGATGGGTTGACTGCACAGGCGGAATATTGGTTGAGACGTAATGACAAAAAGCTGTATGGTTGTAATTGAGGGCAATCCATACATAGGTACTTAGTTACCCTGCGAGTCAACTAGCAATGTGGATTTCTTCAGGGTTCCCTTGATTAACCAAACTCAATCACAGAATCAACATTCCGTTGCATCTCAACTTCATGTGGTCTCGCGTATCCTCGAATTCAGTTCCATCTTATTTTGTTATTAGTCTTCCCATGTCATACCACCATGGGCAAGTCCCATGCTGGACAAGCTCCTACGTAACCGCGGTAGGGCACGAATTGTATACAGCAATGGATGAAATTTATTGCAGTCTTAGTCCCGGCGGGAATTAGGCTTGGGAGTCGCAGTGTGCATGCATTATACAACCGGGGCATCGTCGCGATCCATCGATGTATTCGTGAAATTGCAAGACGAAGACCCACAGGCCGTTTGCCGTTAGAGGTTTCTCCGCTCGTCAGAAGGTTTGGTCAAAGAGGTAAGCTTTCCCCAGCTGCACGACATTTTGAGAGAGCCGAAGGCGCGCGCATACGGTGTTGTGCTGCAGCAAGCGAGTCCTTGTCTCACCTTTCGAGGAGACTGCTCAGCCGGTGCTCGCTGAATCAATCCTCCGTGCAATGACTTCCTGATTTCACGAACGATACGTTCGAGTAGCGAGGATAATTAGGGGCCAAGTTGGCTCCCGAATCCAAGGCTATCAACATTGACTTCCACAGACGTGTTCGGACGAACCGGTGGGCAATTTGGAATCTGAACTTAGTTCGCATCGTCATCTTTAACGACTGTACTGCAGAAGATGGACACCTCTGGAAATAAAGCAAACCATGACGTCTTGAGACGAGCTCTCAACATCAGGCCGAGTGTGTCTCACTACCATGTCTCCCGTGTGTTTGCTGAGCCCAGGAACCGTGCATTAAAGCGCCGGGGCCTCTGACTCACGGCCGTCGTATCAGTCTTGGGTCTGTTTGCGCGAACTTCGACACGTCCCCACCACGGGAGCTTGAGAGCAACACATCTCAGGACAGTCTGGCCGACTGGCGCAATGGTAGCGCGTCAGACTTCTAATCTGAAGGCTGCGGGTTCGAGACCCGCGTTGGTCATCTTTGACCCTGGAATGTGTTGTTCGGAGTCTCCATTGGTGTGGGCATTTTCTTTTGCAATTTTTTCTCTGTGCCTAGGGCTTTTCTCCCCTTTTGTGCGGAGATTTAGTGGATCGGACGGACGGAGTACCTCAAGAGTAGTGAAATGCCGGTGTGGGGCCGTGCCCGGTCGGTCCACTCCGGCCATCCCCTTGAGGCCAGCCGATCGTCACGTCCTCCATTCCGGCTTCCGCTTCTCCAGGAACGCCGCCATGCCCTCCCTCGCGTCCGCACTCCTGGCATGCAGAGCCATCACCCTCCCCGCCCAGTCCACCGCGTCCTCGTACCCATCCCCTCCGCTATCGCCCTGTCCGTCGCCCCTGATCCCGAGCTGCGTCCAGTAGGCCCACTTCCCGAGCGCCGCCGGCTGTCCCGCTGCGCCTGCCAACCGCTCCACAACCTCCCTCACCCGGCCCTCGAACGCCGCCGCGGCCGTATCTGTCGACTCGGCGTGCTCTGGCTCCTCTACCACGTCCACGGCGCCCCGCAGCTCCCCGGCCGTCACCGCCTCCGCCGTAAGGAGCATTCGGTACGCTTGCCCCGGCGGCAGCCGGCGCGACACCGCCGTCGACGGGCTCGTGCAGGGAAGCCCAATACCAGCACCTGGTAGCTGGAACCGCGTCGTCGACAGGGCGATCGTGTGGTCCGCCGAGAGCGCGAGCTGCAGCCCCGCGGCCGTCGCGAGGCCTTGCACCGGGCAAACCACCGGCGCTGGACTGCGGCGGATGAGCGACATGACCTCGGCGCACAGCGCGAAGGTGCGCTTCACCTCGGCGCGGGACAGGGAGGCGAGCTGCTTCAGGTCGTGGCCCGAGGAGAAGACGGGCCCCTCGCTGCGGAGGACGATGACGTTGGGCAGGCCCGCGCGCTCCTTCGCCCAGCCGTCGGCGTCAACGAGCCAGCCGTGCTCCGGAGACGCGCCGCCCGGGCTTTCGCTGGCGGCTTCGAGGTCGCGGAGGATCGAGGGCTTGAAAGCCGGGAGCGTGAGGAGGCGGCCGCTCGTCGGCGACGTGAGGTGGCCGAGGAGCTGCGAGCGCAGGTCTTCGAGGATCTCGAGGCTCAGCGCGTTGCGCCGGGCGGGGTTTCGGAGTTGAAGATACGCGGCCTTCGCCGGAAGCTTCGGGAGTTGCATGTTTGTGATGCCGAGATGGTGTATTGAGAATCCGTGGTTCGTTGAAGGTGGTTGGCGTGTGTTGCGAGGTTGAGGTTCACGGCTAACATTACCCCGCAGCGGGACGTTGTTGATGAGAAAACGCACCGCAACGGGCTGATCTGCGGACATGTCATCGAGCACTAACCAGGAAAGCAACTCATAAGACTCAAAGTCGTTGATTTACAGTAATTGAGCTGCGCACGAGGGCAGATGATGGGAACATCTCCGGCCATCAACTTGGTTGCTTTCACCTTGTTTGTTGTCTCACAGCCACAGCTACCTTGTCGACCATCACCATTTCTATTTTCGCAACGGCTCCTCAACACCTTCCAACTAGGAATTCATTGTCTCTGGCTGAACCCACCAGGAGTTCTGCTGTTTGGGCCTCATCTTGTGGTCATTGGGGCCTCCTATTACGTATCATGCCCACCGGGTGAGTACTTGGCAATACCTAGAGGCTAGAGTCTAGCGATGACGACAGAGCCAAGCGATAACAACAATAGAGCCGAGGGACAACGACAACAGAGCCGAGGGACAGCATACTACTCGGCGATCCTATCAACTGATGGCTTAATCAGCCTGACTAGTTGGGAAAGGCCCAAATAGTCAAACTTGATATCAGAGAAGAAAGAAGGAAAGCGAAGTAGATCAATTATTAACAATGACCCCTGCAATTTCTCAGACGCCCCTGGCTTTCGGATCAGAAGCCGTGACTACCGGTGGACGCACCCGTCTCAATCGCTCTTCCTTGCCGCTAGAATTGACCCACTGAATCAAGAAAGCAGTGACAAGAACTACGAAATGGTCAGTTGCTGCAAGGCTGCGAGATAGCTCTGGTGATGTACGTACTGTCGGCGTTGCAGCAGGCGAGACACAGCCAGACGACCTCGCCTCCGAGCGCCGCGAGAATGGAGAGATTCCTGCCATGCTCTTAGCTACCTAACAGTATCACAACTAGGTGTGAGGTTTCCTACGTCATGCTAACCGTCACGGCGAGGACGGCGCCTAAAAGGGTGCGGAACGCCAGCCTTCGTAATCTGATACTTGGCGATAGGCGGGGAAACAATTTGTTGTCGGACCACATGGTTCGAGGTCTCGACCTTGATACTTGAAATGAATGTAGCCCTACCTCGTCGTCAGTCGAGGCACCGCACCTAGTTTGAGGAATAGCTCACTGGTAAGGGGTAACAGGAAGAGAGACGTGAGGTATACGTTGACAAGCGCATCGAAGACGATGAGCGGAATCAAAACGACTCTTTCCAAGCCTATGGTACATCTGTCGGTCTCTCCATCGTATCGCGAAGCGCGGCTGCACTGCACGTTAGATTTCTTCCTGGCTGGGATTGGCTGAGGCTCGGAACTCGCAAGTGAAAGCCGGACATGGTAATCACGCTGTACGTTGCTGGACCTGATTAGCGGAGTAATCGACACCTCCGAAGTGTGTCAGATATGGAACTCGGGTAGTTACCTAGCATGAAGAAAAGGTTGGATGCATATAGTTTGGACTTGATGCGCGGCTTCATAGTCCCCCTGATGAGATGCTTCCTCTTGACTCAGCACAAGAGGGACACATCTTTGGTGCACGTCGAGATCGACTTACCGCCTTTTCCACGGTGAAAAGATGGACAAGCTGCGGGTTAGGGGTGTTGTTAGCATGCTTGGACATTGTGTGGGCCGAAATCTTGTCACTGACAACCTGTCTATTCGTTAGGCAACAATCTCTCGATGAAGAGCAGAAGTTTTGCTGGGACTTACTTTGGTCATCACATAGGCACCCAGGCAAAGCGTTCCGGCCGCCGAGCAACCAGCCGAGCTCATGCCGGCTCCGGCCTGGAACACAAGTTGGATGGCCCAGG
Source organism: Colletotrichum brevisporum (assembly GCA_030770045.1). Lineage (NCBI taxonomy): Eukaryota > Fungi > Ascomycota > Sordariomycetes > Glomerellales > Glomerellaceae > Colletotrichum > Colletotrichum brevisporum. The sequence continues at coordinate 5,709,049 of JAUGSI010000001.1, read as the reverse complement.
AGCCGAGAAGGAAGAGAAATGCCGAGACGTATATGAGCAAAACAGCTAGCACAAAGTTGGCGAGACTCAGCTGTCAAGCTTGAAGAAGCATGCGACTTGTGCAGACTTCGGGGTGTAAACTTACGCCGCCTGGCCCATGGCAACGGCTTCCAGTGCCTGACTGCGAACCACTCTTGACCTGTACAACCACCCAATGTCAGGATTTCACGGCAAAACTCTCGAGACGGTGAGCTCTTACGAAAAAGGTTCGCGAGGAATCCCATCATGACGGTGCTGATAACCAGACCTATGGCTTGCCCGAGACGAGGGACAGTGAGGTAAACCTCGACGTTCCCACCGCTGTCTCTCGTAGAGGGTTGCGTCTCCATTGCGTGTAAAGAGTGACCGGGAAGTCCCAAGTCAAGTGAACGTGCTGTGAAAGCAAGCACAGCGGATGCCTGTTGGGGTTCGACTCTTCGGTTCAATGACTGTGGGCTCGGTATGATGAGTCGAGCCCGATGAGTCGAACGAAGACATCCATTTCCGGGCAGTGGCTTATAAGTAGAACGCAGAAACTGCTCTCCCTTTCGACCTCTTCGGGAGCTTCGTGTAGCCCCAAACGGCCCTTCTTGGATAGACTTCCGGCAGAGGCACCCTACGATACCTGGAATGACTCGGCCCCGGACATTGTGTTTGCGATTCTTAAAATGGGGGCTCATCTCTTGGAGAGTTCGGACGGTCGGCACTTGTGAAAGATCGTTCTGGCCAAGGACACATTCTAGTGCCATGTATCAGATGGGTCGTACTTGATGTGCTTGCCGCCGGAACCCTCTAATTCGGCGGGAAGCCGCGTAGGTCCCCCGCTAGTCCTCCGCCACCGCGCGGCAGGTCCCGTCCTCTGTCCACCCCATCGTTGAAGCATTTCCCCATTAGGCAGGCGATTCCCCCTCGCAGGGCTGAACAGTTCAAGAGCTGACTTCCGATGATCAACTTCACCATATGGCTGTGATCCTTCCTTGATTCTCGTGTAAGCGCTTGTCCCACATCCCGACCGAGACTCTCATCCCATCGGGGTCCTTGCTCCCACGAACACGAACTTTGGGGAACAGGCAAAGCAAAAAAAGGTTCCCGCCGATTTCTCTCGGTGAAGAATTGCCCCTCCGCAAAAAAAAGGAACAAGCGGGCAGAGCGAACAATATTCGAAGAATTCCGCGAGAATTTCGCCGGGCCGAGCGCGAGAGAGCGGTTTGCGTGCTCAAAGCGTCGCCCGAACCTTCGTCCGCTTCAAAAGTTCAACCGCCGCCTCGGTATTCCCCCCCTAAGCCCCCCCCCCATTCCCTGCAAGATACCGGGCACTGTAATAATATGGCACGGGGCTACGTTTGGATGAATAGGTACTTGGCGCCGGTTCGGCTCGGCCAGGCGCTCGCAGGCAACGAAACGCCCAGCCGACAGGGCTGAACTTTGCCACGTACGATATCGTCGTGGCCTCGTGTTGGCGGGCACAACTCCGCGATTCGGCATTGTTTATAAGAACACGATATTCTGCTCAGGAAGGGGGGTTTTGGGGTAACAGCTTGCAACGCCGACGTGCCGGTGTTGACGACCGGCAAGTCCCGCAGCTCAACTCTAGCTTCGTTGCCGCTACCCGAACGATTGAAAAGTCTAGCCGATTCATCAAGTGACACTCCAAGCTCACCGGAGACGGATCGGTGCGGTTAATGAGTTCCGAGTCTTAATTACCCCATGGGACTCGACCGTCACCAAACCCAAGTAAGCGTCTCGATCTTACGAGCTGTGTCTCCTGCTGGCAAGACAACTGAATTGCGTTTCCCTCCAGTAAAGTTATGATGTCAGAACATTCTTGGAACCTCCAAATCAAGACGATTGCTACGCTCTTACATACGCTACGCTGTCCTCGTGTTCGCACGTACGCCCACTTCGAGGAGAAAAAGCACGCTGCGGGCAGCCCGGCAGTGTGCCGACTTGAACAAATGTGCTCAAACACTTTCAAGCTTACATGGTTCCCTTTCAAAGCCACTGTTGTATGAGACGATAAGTAGTTACATGTCATGGAAATCGGGACGGAATTGGTGTTTCGCTCCCTCTACTTACTCTTACCAGAGACATTGGAAATCAACCATGACCGGGGTCGGGACAAAAAGAAAAGAACCCCCTTGCGGTTTGGATAGAAGGCTGAACCGAGGAAGAGTTCGGAACGTAGATGCTTCACGATATCATGTTGTGGTTTTGGATGACTAGAGACCATTTGGATAAAAAAAGGGATTTGAGTCATATTCATCACCCCCTCCTCTACCAGCACCCTTGGGTATATGGCTTAACTCTCCGATCACATCATCAGCCTCCCTCCCCCTCCACTACCGCTTCTGCCAGTAATATTGCCGGCAACAGTAAGCGACGACGACAACAACGATGATGATAAGCCTATATAACCCTTGATGGGAAATGCTTGGGCCCGCGTGCCCAGCCGGGGAAGAGTTTGGAACTCAGACAATTCGCAACATCGTGTTGCGATTTGAGATAACAGGGGGCCAACTGTGTGTGAAAACGGCTTCGCCCAGGTCCTCGACGGCCTAGTCTTAGACTTTGATTCTTCACCCATTTGACGCCTAGACGAAATGAGATGTTATGCCTACACATCACAGTCAAGTGTGTTGCTCCATCTCAAACAAACAGGGCAGACAGATTTGCTGCGGAACTTCAGGACTCACACGAGGCCCTTGACAACGAGCAAGTCTGGGACCAGTGCATCTCGTGAGTTTTCACCTTAACTCCTTGCCGCCGTGGGTCAGTGATTCGGACACAACCTCCGTCGGCAATGGCCTCTCAAAAGCCGGGCCAACGGCTAGAAATTCTGCCCAACGGCCAGGTCCAGAGTCCTAATGCGGTCAACGTTTCGTCGGGTAGGTCCCCTGCACTGCGGCTGGACGCTAGACGTCGCTAAGCGCAACTAGCTTTGATTGCGGGAGAGGCTAAGCCTTCACTCGCTGTCCATCGCTCTCTCGGGGCTTCTCTGGCACCTGCAAGTGCCCTGACTAGCGAACGGGCTAGGGAGGGAGACGAACCGAAGAACAGCTCCCCGTCCCGATGAATTTCTCTTGGTGTTTTCAACCTTAGCTGTCCGTCATGCAATGGCGCCCGTGTCATGCTGGCCTTGACGCCCATTTCCCGTGGCCCTGGGCGCCGGGGAAATCTCACGATGCAAACATGATCCGACTTGGAGTTGAGGTCTAGGATGCGGCGCCGGGAGGGAGGATCGAGTCTGTCTTACGGCCGTACTGGGGTGGATGTTTAGGCTTCAGCGGCAGCAACACGACGCAAACACTGATCCGGGTCCACCAGAGAGGACCACAACCCACGATGGCGGTAAGTCCGACGACGAGGCAGAGTCATGAGCCTCGTTCCCGGGGCCAATCACGGCGTCGCAGGTCGCTGGATTGGGCCGCTAGTTTTGGGTTAAAGGCGAACCTCGTGGCCTGGGTCTCGTGGAATTTGTCTCATCAATTGAGGGCGGGTCGATGGAAGCGGTCTAGAATCAAGCAAACGGCCCACGACGTTTTCTTTTTCTTCAGGCAGCCTGGTCAGGTAGGGCCGTAAGGACTACGGAGCCCATGAGATATCAGATTTGACGTCGTTCGGGACTCGGAGGACTGCAAGACGATCGATCCAGTGGCGCCGCCACCCGCCTGATTGACAGACAATCGGAAAACCAGGAACCAAACCAGCGGATGGTTGATAGACACCTGGCCGGGACAATGACCGGGACGACATTAGAGATGTGGCCCTGAAGAGCTTGATTGCTGGTGTGTTTATCTTTGATTAGTCGAGATGGATGAAAAGTCTTGTTCCGTTAGCTTCAACGGCGGTAGAAAATGCCGATAATCTAGTGAGAAAATGCGATGAGAAAACATTTCGAAACAGCCCAAGACGAAGGCAGAACTGGCTCGCCCAGCGCTCGCGTGGCGAGCTAAGAAAGCAGTTGGGCGCCACGATCCACGATGCAGCTTAGCGTGCCAGAGACTCGTTAAAGCTGACCATGTTGAGCCTAGCGCCGCTGTCTTCGACGTGGGTGTGGGTTTGGTGGTGGCCCACTACGGGCAATGCCTGCGGGCTGCTGGGATCCCCAACTGAAGAGTTCCGAAAGTTGGGAATTTAGTACTAAAAGGAGAAAGAGATGATGGAGCCTGAAGTAAGACAAAGTGAGCGAATGTTGCGTAAGACCAGGGGAGAAATAAGCAATACTAGGTATCCGTACGTATGTAGATGGGGTCATCTCAGTGTCGTCCCAGCCCGATTGTGGGATGCAGGGCGAGAAAGTACCTAGCACTTGCCATGTGCGTGTTCATGCCCATGATGCTGGGTTCCTTCCCATCTCTCATGATTCCAAAGAAGAAAACCCGCTGCCCCTCTGAGCCCACCAGGCTACGATGCAGAGACAGCGGCAGCCTCCAATCACGACGTGCGGTGGCGCTCACCAAGGTTTGGGCTAGCGCGTTAGCACCTGCTCGCCAAGCCGTAACTCAGCCAGCCCTCGTGGCAGCCTCCTTTCGGGCGTCCGAGACTTGCCCCTTTTACGCGATAGTAAGCAGGCAAGGCAGGTACCTCCCTCTCTAAAAGTGCAGGTGCTAGTCTCTAGGTACATCTTGACTGTCTTGGGCGTCTTCGGTGTGCATCTTCGTGGGTAGACTAACGAAATGCCACACTTTTCGAAAGAGCGTCTAGTGGTTCCAGTGGCCGTTGGAGGCAATCCCAATGCCGTGGAACCTTTTGCGCTGTGTTTCGGAGCAGCCTCTTGGTGGCTTCAACGTCTTTCGGTGACAGCTCGTACAGCAGATGACAGCATCGATCGGATGTCATGGAAAGTTTACCATTGGCAGGTACCTGCATTTTGTCTTGTTAAGTGGTGCAGTTACACGTACCTTGACAATCATCGGATTTGCTGATGAAACGTCGCCCTTGGCCATAGCCATAGCCCGCCCACCGGTACCTTCCCCAGACGGACGGCCGTGAATCGCCCCTCACCCTCCCGTCCATGGTCCTTGGTACCTTCCACGACATGGATGGTCATGGGAAACATGGTCATGGACTGGGAAGGAACCCTCCGGGATTCTCTCCCCTTTGAGGCAGGCGGGCCCCGCAACTGATTTCCTCCCACTGCACCAGTGAGTCCTCGTCATCGTTGGTGTTACTCAATTGCCCAAGTTTGAAGAAAATCCCCATCTCGCCGCCGCGCTATTCTTACGGATCACATACATCCCGAAGCTCGCTTCCCTAGTCAGTCGTCTGTAGCGCCTGTTAACCGAAAGACCCTGATCATGGCCATGGCCTTTTCTTTACTCGCTACCCGTCCCATCTGCTAGCCCCAGCGTAGGTCTCTCCTCTCCAGGGAACAGGGTCTTGGTGATCATCGCCAACACCTTGTCTCCCCTTCCCGTATCCGCAGGCCCAGGTCTGGACTCCTCCGAGCAAATGCAGAGCAAAAGCTTTCTCTCTCAAACCCAAACACGAAGCGTCATTTAACATCTCGTCTGCAGCCACCTTCTGCCCGGTGGTACTCGGCTCGAGACGAACCTGTCACATTCCCTTCTGGCGTCAGCCGCTTCTCTTCGCACCTCTGCCAACTCAACTACGTTAATCGAAAGAACACAAGCGGTTGGATGTCAAGCACGTCGAAGAGATAGTCGTCCGTTGACGACCCCCATTCCCATTCCGTCATCCCGCACGCCGGTCCCTTTGCCTACCGAACGCCAAACCGTCCGCTCTCCGCCATGGACCCCCAAAGCCGGACCTTGACGCCTCTTCCCGCCGTCCTCCAGCGCGGCCTGGCTGCCGTCTCCTTCTTCGGCTTTCTCTCCTTCCTCACCACCACGACCCTCCTCTTCGTTCTTTCGTACAGGCTGGCGAGATGGTACTTCTCCCCCAACCCCGCGCAGCCGCAGCGCATGGCCGACGAGCGGAATCCAGACGCCGCCCTCGCCGAGGAGATGGGCCTTCCCGAGACCGTCTACGAGGCCGGTGCCGGGAATTCCAAGGCCAAGACGAAGCGGGACGCTCCTAACCAGTTCCTCATTCTCATCTACAACTTACTGCTTGCCGATATCCAGCAGGCCCTTGCTTTCCTGCTCAACGCCGCATGGCTCAGACGCGGCGGCATTATCATCGAGACCCCGACCTGCTGGGCCCAGGGCTGGTTCGTCTCTATCGGCGACTTGGCATCCAGTGCCTTCATCACCACCATCGCCATCCACACCTATCTCTCCGTCGTTCGGGAGTACAAGCTGCCCACCTGGGCCTTCTACACCATGATCATGACCGTGTGGTTCTTCATCTATGCTCTGGCCGTCGCTGGCGTCATCATCACCAACAACGGGGCCGATCACGGCGGACTCTACGTCCGCGCTGCTGCTTGGGTAAGTCCACTCTGCCTCCAAATGATGGGTTGTTATGGCCTAACGCGACTTCAAGTGCTGGATCAATGTACGGTACGAGGCTATGCGTCTCTACCTCCACTACCTCTGGATGTTCATCTCCTTCTTCATCACCGCCATTCTCTACGTCCTCATCTTCAACCACATCCGCCGCACCGATCCTTCCCTCCAGCTCCCCTCGTCGTCCAACAACACCACCTCCTCCGCCAACAAGAGCATCCGCGGCCGCGAGCTCGCCCACGCCCACACCATGTCCCAGTCCGGCCGCCCCAAGACCTCGAACGGGCAAGGGACGGCGGGCACGAACCCCAGCAACGCCGGCCACCACCCGGCCTTCCTCCTCTACCCCATCATCTACATCCTCTGCACGGCGCCCTTGGCTCTAGGTCGTGTCATCACCATGGCCGGCAAAGAAGTTTCGCTCGAGTATTTCTGCCTCGCCGGCGCCATGATCGCCTCCAACGGCTGGCTCGATGTCCTCCTCTTTTCGACAACGCGCCACGTCATCATCTTCAATGCCTCCCCTGACTACGAAGAGACGGGTATTGAGACCTTTGCCTTCATGCGCACCCCCGCGAACCGCCGCTACGGGAACATGGTCTGGGTACAGGGCGCCGGGAGCACGCCGACCCACCTCGCCGGCGGCGGCGCGGATGAGGGGACGGGCGGCTGGCTGCAGAAGCTGTTCCGCCGCCGCAGTCGCCGCGGCGCGACTCGGGATCTTCGTCGCCGCAGCGGTGCCCATCGGAGCATCAGCCAAGAGTCCCTCAGGCGGCGCGGCGGCATGGAAGGCATCCAGATGGAGACGGTCACCACCGTCGTCGTCGAGATGGAGGGCCATCCGGACGGGAAGAAGACCAACGGCCGGTCTCATTCGATCGAGAGCATCGAGAAGGAGCGGGCGCAGAGCGTCGGCAGCCTCTGATGCTACTTAATGGGAGGGGATCTGCTGGTGTTGTGATTTCCTTTGTCGGTTTGCATGCCCGTCGGTGACGGCACACTATAGCATGGCGGTTAAGCATCTCAATGGGCGGTTTTTGTGTTGGATATACCCTTAATGTTGTTTATGTAAAATAAGAGCCATGATTTGAGCCTGGCTTTGGCGCGCAAATGATTGGGGGCTGGAATTCAAACTCGAGTCCGAAATTGCCCCTATTGCTCACATTGAAGTGTCACGTCTGGCTATCATACAAATTTTCGGTCACTCGCTCTCTATTATATGTACATATTGACGATCCAAAGGTCAAACTCAAACTATCTACAACGAAATAACCAACACCCCCTTACCGCTAGCACCCCGTACGAGACGGCGTCAGGAACGGGTTGTCCGCCCCCAGCACCGGCGAGTCGTCCCTCTCGGGCCTGAACGCCCTCCACAGCGCCCGGATCTCCCGCGCGAGCGCCGCGTGGCCGAGGGGGAAGTACGGCAGCGACTTCTCGTACAGGCACAGCGCGCGCGCGAGGTTGCCGTCCTCGACCTCCCGCGCCGCGGCCCGCGTCGGCCAGAACCGGGCCATGTCGGCGTGGTCGCGGCGCACGACGGCGTCGGCGGGGAAGTGCCCGCCGCCGCCGGAGGCAGCGAGAGGGTTCGCGCAGACTTTGTGGTCGACCAGGTCGTCGGCGCGCTCGGCGGCGATGACGTCCTCCAGCTCCGGGTCCTCGAAGCGGAACCAGCCGCCGAGGGAGAGCTCGTCAAAGTTCGAAGATTCCTTGCCGTCCTGGTCGAGAAGGGTTGCGCGCGCGGTGAGGATCACGTCGCCGCTGCGCGCGTCCTCGTCGAGCTTCATCCGCACCGATATGGTCGGCTCGCCCGCCCTGGCCCGGGGTATGTTCTCCAGACGCAGCGTGCCCAGGCGCGTGTTCTTCCCGGCGGAGGCGAAGCCGCCCAAGAGGACGGGGATCGAGGCGACGGCCTGGTCGTCCAGCGCCGTGGTGAAGTTGTACGCGACCTCGAGCGGGATGGCCGAGTACCGGCGGACCATCTGCGTCGCGGCGCCCGCGAGGGAGCCGACGGCCAGCGCGCGGTCGGTGATGGCGGGGAGGTGGTAGACGTCCTTCTCGCAGGTCTCGCCGGAGAGGAGGCGCGCCTGGTAGGCCGCGCCGACGGCGACTGCGTCGTGGGAGAAGGGGAGGACGTAGAAGGGCACGTCGCGGGTTGCTTCGGGGTCGAGGAGGGTGTCGAGGACGTCCAGCGCCGAAGTGTGCGTCGCGTGTTCGCCTGTGAGGACGACTGCGACGACGTCTGCTGTCGTGAGGTTCGCCTGCTTGAGGATGCTTTCGACGTGCGTCGTCGTCTGCTCGAAGAGCCTCTCCAACGCTTCCGAAGAGTCACCGTTTTGAATGCGGGCGGCAATCTGCTTACCCAGGGCAGCGCTGCGCGACGAGCGGAGCGGGTCGAAGACGCCGTAGTCCACGTCGATGACCGTCGTCTCGAAATCGTCCCTGCCCAGCTCGTACACGAGCACCTTCTCCTCGTCCAGCGGCTCCGTCTCGAGCCCGTGGCCGACCGCGGCGGCGGCGTGCGCGCGCAGGACGCGGACGACGTCGAGACCCACTGACGCTGCGGCGTGCTCGATGGCCGCGTGCGCCGCGTCGTCGACGTACCAGTCCTGCGGGACCGCGACGACGGCGTGGGCGGGGGCGTCGCCGAGCCAGCCCGCCGCGACGGCGCGGAGCTGCCGGAGGAGCGGGGGGAGGGACTGGGCGAAGGAGGCGGTTTGTGACGGCTCCGGGAGGGGGTGGGGGAGGGCCTGGGAGAGGAAGTACTCTGGCTCGTCGGGGCGGCAGATCATGCGGCTGAGGGGCGTGTTAGTCACTGGATGAGTTGTGAGGATTGGTGCTCACTTCGTGTCGAACAGGGCGGCTTGCAGGCTCGCCTCCTGGCCCGAGAGGAAGAGCTCCGGCTCGTCCGAGGGGTTGGGGTTGATGGGCGTGTAGGCTGGTGATGAGCGTCAGTCCCGTGCCTCACGACATCGATGAGATTGATTTACGTACCTTGGCCGTCGAGGGGTATCCTGATGGCCCCCTGGTGAGCGAGGCTCACGGTGGAATGCGTGCGGCCGAGGCTCTACGAGAGTGGTCAGTCTCGAATGCCAAGCTCTCGTGAGAGAAAAGGAGAGCGACTTACGATGCCAAATGTGTTGGGATACTCGACCGAGCATTTCCGTGCGCTGGCGTAGGGTGCGGCGGACAGCGTCAGGAGGGCGAGTGAGGCCCAGAGGCCGAGGCCGCGATCCGACCTCCGAATCATCGTGAGCCTTTTTTTTTTTCCCGCAAGATCGACGGGTGGAAGCTTGTCTCGGTCGGATGTCTTGGTCAATTCTCAGTGAGTTCTTGGCCAGTGACGACTCGGGCCGTCTTTATATGTACCGAAAAGTGACGCCGTAGAATGTGCCGAGTTGGCTAGACGGTGGTGTTGAGGCCAGATTTCTCGCGAGTCGCGACTCCTTTTTTTTAACCCGTCCGCAGACAGACTCAATTGGGCAAAAGGCGGTGCCCGCCCGCCCCTTTTCTCATTACAAGTTAATTAACATGTGGCCCCAGCGCGCCCATGGTCATGGGGGTCCTGGGGGACTCGTTTCAGGACTGCTGCCAAAATGAACGACAACGACATCAGAATCATCAGGGGAGGGAGCATTAAAACTTGCCAGATGATTCGCGCGGCTTCTGCGGCGGAACTCCGATCGAGGGGGGGGAAGTATGGGGGAGACGCGGGTGCCGATACGAGCAACACCCCTACCCGGCCTTCTCAGTGCCGACCCGGAGATGTGGGGCCGTTCGGGCCGGATTGCAAGTCACGTAAAACACCGAGAACGCCAGACCGAAAGACGAACACCGGGATGTGCATCGAAAAGCAGGGAAGGAGCCAGAGGCCTTTTCCCATTTTAAACGCTCCAAAAATTTCGTCGGCTCCATCGGACGGGCCCCCAAGTATTTAGGTACAACAAGAGAGAAATTAAGAAGAAGAAGGAAAAAACACCACAAATCACGCCGTAGTCTCGAACTTCCCCGTGAAAATTTGAATCTTCCGGGCGCGCGCAAGTCGAAACTCCAAACCAGCAACTCTCAGGTCTCACGGGATGGGACCCTCCAGACATGTGCCTAGGTTGGGATCGGCCCTGTGAACGGCGAGAGAGGTGACACCCCTCTTGCGTTAGCCTCTATGATTTCGTGGTGGGAGAAGAGAAGATCCAGCCGGCAGAAACCAAAGAGAAAGAAAAGAAAAAGGCTCACCTGTAGTACCAGTTGGTGTGGTACTGCCTCCCGCCGTACTTGCAGCTCGCCTCCTTCTCCATCCCGTTGAGGCACTCCTTGGCGTCGATGGCGCGGGTCATGTCCTTGTCCTGGTCTTCGCGTTTGTACTAGAGATGGTGCATGTGTCAGAAGATACGAACAAGACTAACAGTCTCTCCCCCCTCCCCCCTTCGATTGTAAAGATATCAAAGCCGCCGGAAAGGAAACAGCTTTTTGGGGGGAAATGGGCCTGAGGACGTCGATGTGCTAGAGAAGAAGAAGAGAAAAAAAAAAGACACACATACCGAAAGCTCAAAGTCCCACCTCCTCCCCTCCGTGTCCGTCATGCACACCTTCTTGGCGTCGTAGTTCTTGTACTCCCCGGCCAGGTACGCGCAGAGCGCCTCGAGGTTGACGTTCCGGTTCTTCGTCCGGTGGAACTTGGACTCGTAGCCGCCCCGGTAGCACGTCCCCAGCGCCGCCGGGGGGTAGAAGGCGACGAGGAGGAGGACGACTTGCAGGATGTTCATGGCGTCCTGGTTGGTGTGTGCTCAGGGCGGCAGCAGGAAGTCCGTTGCTGGACGCGGTGTTGAGAATGGGCCTCGTTCGGCCTCGCGTTGGAAGAAGGTGATGGAGGTCGAATTCCACGGACGAGTCTGGATTGGAAAGACCACTGCTCCCATTTATCATCCGTCGCCATGCTCTTTGTCTCTAAAACAGATCAGCCCAAGGAATCCATTCCCCGGACCAGAAAGACGGCATTCCATCCCTTTTTCTCTTTCCGTCGTCAGGTCGCTCATCTTCACGTCAAACGCCCAAAAGGGCTTTCTGTAGGGGGGGCCGATAGCCCTTTCTACCCCCTTCGTCTCACTTTCCCAGACTAAACCGGCCGCATCAATCGCACGGCAAAGGCGATGATAATGTAGGTCGTCATGCTACCAAGAGATTCAAAGCGTGTAACAGCTCCCTCAGATCTGTCAGACTCGACGAGGCTCCTTGTGAGCTCGCCAAGACTCGAGAAGGGTGGGTGACTCGAACTTGACAAGCACCCACAAAGAGACCCAATGCCTTGACAAACCAAACACTTGGCGGAGTGACTGGGGATCGAAGGATCTTAACACAATACGTGCAAGGTGACGCAAGTCCCAGCCGAGTACAAGGCGTGGGTGGTACAGTTCGGACCGTTGCAACGGTTTACGCCACCGATTTGGGGCTTCACAAGGTTTACCACATGGCACGACATGACAAGATTCAACCGAAAACAGGCATGGTAAATGTAAATCGTATTGTATTTCAATCATGTTCGACTAAATGCCAACTTTTTGCACGTGTTTGGTACACATATCCACTGCATACACGGCGTGGTATCATGCATTCATCTTCGTCTCCAATCTCAATCGCTCCAGGGCCAGTCGTCCGGGCGACAGCCAAAAATTAAGGATTACCCAAATTATTACACGAAGATATGTTCATTCCCCAGAGGGGATGCAGGCATATGCAGGGAATCAAATCAGCATGGCCCAGGCCAGGACACCGGCGGCGGCGCCGGCAACGGAGAAGACGGCACGGCCGGCGGAGTTAACCTCGACGAGGGTCGGGGTGGCGGTGGGTGCTGAGCTTCCGTTGGTGCCGGTGGGCGTCACGGGGCCCAGGCCGACGTTGGCGCCGCCATCGACAGTAGCGGAGGCCGAGGGGGGCTTGACGGTGGTACCAGTGGCCGTCTCGGTCTCCTTGTCGTCCTCGGTGGCCGTCTTCGCGGTGGGCTTCGCGCTCTCGGTGGTCGAGGCAGTCTTTGTGGCCTCCTTGGTCTCAGAAGTGGCGGCAGCGGACGTGGTGGAGGGAGCGGCGGGCTTGGACGTGGTGCTGGGCTTGGAGTCGTCCTTGGAACCCTTCCAGGGCTCGCCGGTCTTGGGGTCGCGGTACCAGTTGGAGACGGGGTCGCCGAGGCAGTCGCCAATGGTGGTGAACTCGAAGCCCTTCTCCTTGGCGACGTCGATCATGTACTGGACAAAGCCGTTGACGGTGAAAGGGTGGATGTCATGGGACAGAGCGATGAAGGAATCGGAGGAGGGGTTGCCCGAGTTGATGGCGCTGGCGTACGTCTCCTTGGAGTTGGCACCACCATCAACCCAGTCCTTGGTGTCGAGGTTGTAGTCCGTCTGGTCAAGGGTCAGCATGTGCTCGTTACAAACTCTTACGCAAGAGGTCCACCTACAATGTGGTAAGAGAGGTCGTTCAAGGTGGAAACGCAGCCGCCGTCGCAGTGGGTGTAGGGCGGGCGGAAGTAAGTAGGGACGACGCCGAGGATGTTGGCGAAAGCCTCCTCGTTCTTGACGAGCTCCTCAACCCTCTGGTCGTGAGAGATGGTGTTGAAGTCCTTGTGGCTCCAAGAGTGGCTGGCAAGCTGGTGGCCGGCGTTGAACATGCGCTTGAGCAAGGGGTGGAAGGCAGTGTTGACCATGCCGGCGTTGCCGTTGGTGCCGACGAGGAAAAAGGTGGCCTTGATGTTGCCGTTCTTCTCGAGGGTGTCGAGGACCTTCTCGGTGTACTCGCCGGGGCCGTCGTCGAAAGAAAGAGCAACCTTGCCCTTGGCGGTGCAGTGGGTGATGTCGACGCCGTACGGGACGTTTCCGAACCGGGGACGGGGCATGTCTCTGGCGACGATGGAAGACGACGACTCGAAGGGAATGGCGGTAGCCAGGTCGCCAGAGGCGACGAGGGCCGTAAAGAGGTAAAGCGAGTGTACTTTGGCAATCATCTTGCAGGTTGGTTGCGGTGTTAAGCGAATGACGGTGGTTGATGGGCGAGATCTCGTTGATCGAGCCTCAAGGTCAAGGGGGGACTGAATACACTTATATTCAAGCCCGCATATGCCAAGATCGAACCCACTGGCCGTCTCATGCAGAAGAAAAAAAAGCCCCGGGCATAGTGGGAAATGAAGTGCAAGGCACATCCGCCGAGCGGCGCGTGGAGAAGGCTGGGCAGGAGGTGACCACAGAGGAGACCGTAGATGGGGCGTCCTGTCCGTGTGCCGTGGTGCCCGTGTGCCGCGCCTCAACCGCGGCCGCCGAAGAGACGGTTACGTCGTGGCTAACTTTCTCTCCGTAAACATATCCGTACTACCACGCTTGTTGTCTGATACGAGCCGTTACCACCGCATAAGCTCGTTCATGGCCGGCCTCAACTTCACTGCGAAGCACCAGTCTGGCAATATACGGGTGCCATATCCAGGCACGACGAGTGACCACTGACCACAGTTGCGGCCGAGTTCTCGGGCAAGACGGGCAGACCAGGATTTGGGGGTATCATGGTTGGCGCTGACCACTCGCGTCAGAAACAAAAGGATCGAAGGCAAGGGGGGATGTCCGTAGTGTAAGAGCAGGCTGTCTTGCAAGGTATCCGTGGTGTAGGGCCGTAGGCTACCCATCCGTCGGGGGTGGCGTCCGGGCGGGCGGGTCATGGCTCGAATGTCGCAAGAGGAGGGAGAAGGGCGGCGGAAAGGGCAATTGGCGTTGGGTAAGGATACATGGTAGACGGCCAAAGTGTCGACGTCGATGGGCGGGAGGTCCGCCGGGCTGACCTTTTTGCGGGGATGTTGTCGGCTTGGGATCGACGAAGCGGACTCGCAGGCGTAGGAGAAATGAGAGCCAAGACGAGCCGGGTGGACATTTGGTAAAGCCTTGGGCCTCGTTTTTCCGACTCCTTCGCGAGGTGCCCCCTGACTCGAACAGGCAGAGCAGACAATACGAGCATTGGCGAATCGAATGACTGGACGTCAAAATTGCAGTCCCGACGGTGTGCGCCCGAGAGGTACTTGGCACCAACAGGTCGGATTCCCTTCGGACTAGTACACCGTAGTGTGCTGGACTGCCCACGAAGATGGATGTACCGCCACCAGGGGTTTGTTGGTAGGAGATCCCCTTCTCTCTAGGCAGGCAAGTCGGCAAGGAACTCGTCGGGCGAAAAAGAGCAGCCAGGGGAAAAGGTACCGTACAGCACAAAGAGGGCCGACCTGGCGATGAAAGTCATGCGGCAAACATTTTGGTTGGGAAGAGGGTGTGTGACGGCGCCGTCTTGGCGCATTAGACTCGTATGAAAGGGGACTGACGCAAGGGACGCGATCACTGTGATTGGCCGTCAGCATCAGCCATTATCGCTGCGGCACATCGTGTGATTGGGGGTCCAACCCATCTTGATGTGCTGTGCTGCGCTGCGCTGTGCTGTGTTGTGTTGTATGCAGGCACGGCGTTGGGCCTGAGAGGACCCAAGGCTGAGTGCGGGTAGAGGCGACCCAAGCAAGGCAGCAAGATATTTCCCCGAGCGAGTGTCGCAGCGCAGCGCAGGACTGCGCTTGCGCTATTCGTGGCATCGGCTTGACAAGTGGGAAGGGAGATCGTCTAGTGCGCGATGGTCGCGCGGACGAAAAAAGCTTAGGGAAGCACTGTGCGGCGACGGCGTGGCTCGTCTCGTTCGTGTCGATGCGCGCCGTTCTTCTTGCTTGCTAGGAGCAGGAGTAGGCCGGACGAGAGGGAGGGGCCGACTTGAGACGGACGATGGATTAGTGGCGTCTTCCATTGCTTCTTTCTGGTGTCTCGTCTATTCTTTTTTTTCCTTCTCGTTGCCTTTCGTTCGTCGCTTCTCCGTCTTGCCTGTGCCTGCTGTGCCGCTGTCGTCCATGCCGAGGAGTCATCATGTGCTCTGCTCATCTCCGAGGGGTCTTGAGTATGCAGCAAAACCGGGCAGAGCCAATAGCCCAGAGCCTAGAGAGCTCGGCCCAGAGCGTGGTGGAGGAGCTGTCGAACTGTTTGTTGTCGCTTTGCTGTGCTGTCGACACCGACACCCACAACACACCAGGAACAGAACTGGAGTCAAGGCCGGCTTGATGGCCGACTCCCCGCGGTCCACGTCGAGGAAGCCCTGGTCTTGCGGTCTTGTCGGTGTCTCGGGGGTGGAGGGCGACGAGTGGATGTATTGCCCAAATGAGGTTGTCGTACTCCGCTTCTTGCTGACAAGTTTTTCGTTCAAAGTCTTGTCCCACGTCAGATTAATTGCCAAAAAAGCATGAATGAGTGGACTTGCGCTCGTATTGGGTGTAGTGAATGGATGTGATCACCATTGAGTGGGAGAGTCGGACGGCAGTGGTCGAAGTGGCCGCACACTGCAGTCACTGAGAGAACAAGGATGCATGGATGGCGCAGGCGCTGCCGTAAAACGTACCTGCTGCCGCTGCGGGTGTACCTTTTTTTCCCTTTCAGGGGGAGGGAAGGCACGTGTAGCGGCGGTTTGGTTCCTGCCTGTTGTTGCCGTTCCCGACGCCGACAGTACCTAGGTACGTTGGTACCTGCCGAAACTCCCGCCCCCGGCGCCTCTCAGCGAACCCCAGCGGGCTGGTTGCCCGACAGTGACCTCACTCTGGTTGGGAGGGTTGCATTCCAGCAGTCGTGATTGGTTTCATCAGCCTTACGATTATTATGGGGGGGAAGGCACTTGAGAGGTTGCTGTTTCCTCCTTACACCATGGCTGCTACCACGGATAGGAGTGCCTCATGGTACCTACCTAGGTAGGTACTTCGTTCCTGCCTTGCCGCGCTTTCCTCCGATGCAGTGCCCTCCACTTGCAGTAATGCTCTTTCCTTTCCAGCCAAATCCATCTCCTCGCACCTTCCTCTGATCGCTGTGAAAGTTCCTCGTCGGCTAGCCCGAATGTGGCAAGGGGCAAGATATTTCGAGATGCCACGCGGGCGCACTGTCTAAACCCGCTCTAGTACACCTACAGTGTACTGTATGTTCACCATGCGCCGCACTGGTACAGTGAGGGCAAGGTGCCTGAGGCCTAAGCTCCAGCACCATGGATGGACCTGAGGCCCTGACGTGGCAGCCAAGTGGAAGTGGAAGAGCCAAGCAAATCCTCAAAAAGAATCCCAGCTCCAGCTTTCGTGCTTCTCCTTCTCCCAGGCAACCATGACCTCGCCAAGCTTCCAGGCACGCAGCCAAGACTCCCCGTTGCTTATTCCTGTCTTATTTCACGTCTTATTTTGGGTGTTGCCAAACTGAGCACCCAATCCCATGAAAATTCCTCTCTTTTTACAGGGGATTGGAGGGACCTGAGCTTCCCAATGGTACACTACGGGTAAGGCCCTGAAGGGTGAAAGTGAAAGGTACGGTCTACGGATTATTACGAAGTCCCTTTGCACTCACCAACTACGGACATGGTACCAACGTATCCGTACCTATCCAGACGGCGTCTCCTGGGGGCCCTCAGGCCGTTTGAGGAGCCTGTCTGTTCCAACTTCTCCGTCTCGTCCTTCCATCCGCCTCATCTCGAATGTCGTCTTCGCCTGTCAGTCCTTGCCTGCCAATCTCCCCCGGTCATCGAGAATCCTACTTTTCCCATCCATCATTCGATCTATTCTGACATTCGCCCAGCTATGGCGGCTTGCCGACCGCCGACTCCCGCAGGCTAGGCTTGACGCCCACCCCGGTCGACGCCAAGTCCGTCTCTTTTCGCCCGTCGGACCATTTCTCGCATTCACATCGAACTAGAAGCAAAAGGCTCAAGCCTTGCATCCCACTGCCGATCACAATTGACATCGAGAAACTGCAGTTTGCTACTGCTACGCCTTCTGCGCCCTCCGGCTATTTCGTTATGAACCAGACGCGTCGACGGCAGTCTCACTCTCTGAGACCGAGTCGAGAAGAAGCAATTATCGCCACCGGCTGACCTGAGTCGCCCATTGAAGACGGACACCTGCGCCTCGCATCAAAAGCTTGTCTGGCTCTTCTCCATGTGCCTAACCGCCGACTGTGCCCATCACCAGCGACCAGCCCGGAGACATCTTGCCCAGATGGCGTCGCGGCGCAATACCAATTTGCCTCTTACAGACAATAGTTCTCGTGTCGAGGCGCCGCTCTTTTACACCTCAACAGCGACGCGTCTGTGGCGTCCTGTTTCTCACTCTTCTTGTCGGCCTCCTCTCGCAAGTCACGGCGGCGGCAGCTCTTGTCGGTCGAATGCGACTAATGGCCCTTTTCGGCAGATGTCCAGACTTGCCTCGCCTCCTTCGGGCGGCCATATGAGTCACCTCGTCGACACAGCCCCTTCATGCGGTCAACGTCGCTGCAGCGTGCCCTTGCAGGAACGGAAGACTGACGAGCTCTTCAAAGTCGCACAACACGATACGGCTTGGTCATGGCGACAGGCGGCTGTTCAGCCCGAGGTCGAATCAAGGCGTTGACCTGCGCGTCCAGCCGCCTGACCAGCGCGGTGCCGCTACAGGGCCGGCATCGTCTCTGGTTATCTCCGGCAGAGTTCCTGCTGATGATGCTTCGCCAGCGGCTCAGGCCACCCGTGGTGCCCCACTTTCCTCTTTCTACGCACTGACCGAAACGTCCATCCGAACATGCAGCACGGCTTCACCGCTGGCACTTCACACGGCGGTCCGGTCTTGGCAACCCCATCGGCCGCACGGCTTCTCATTGTCGCTTGTCCGCGTCTTTTCGGGAGGCTGGTAGTGGCATTGTTCTCGCTGCTGCGTCTGACTTCGAGGGTTTTTGGTCCAGAACGGGTATCGTCCACTGGCCATGTCCGGCTCCGGAAGTTGTGCCGCTGGTCTGGTAACACCTGACGTTGGCCTGGTAGCGTACCACGATGAATGTGAGATGTAGTGTGGCCTTCTTGCGAGTAGACCCCACCGGGGCGACAGACAGTCCGTCGCGTCTTGACCTGGTATACCCACGCGGAATTCCAAGCACGTCAAGTCGTTCTGCCGAATGAGTCAGACCAGCACTGCTTTACCCTTGTTCCTGGGTTGTTCCACGCAATAAAGGGGGAAAGCCATTCCCCGCTTGTTCAGACATCGCGATATCAATACGGGCCTGAGTAACATTGAGGTCTGGATTGCCACGATCCCGGATTGGCAGCCGCAGCCATTCACGAGATCCAATGCCCTCAAGTTTGGAGGGCTTCAGCAGCAGGAGTCAAGATTCCCAGCGCCCATGTGGTACTGAGGCATCAAGCCCGCATGATGTCCCTGCTTGGCCTCCCAACGAACCGGACTGAAAGGACTGACCGGCTCATCCTTCTTGTCTCTGTCGGCATGATGCAGACTTTTAAATGATCACGTCCTCTGGGTTCGGCTCTGGACGTCCACCGATGCGATGCGAAATGTCAGTTATTGCCCGTTCCAGGTTTTCAGACTCGCCGTGGTTTGTCCGCGGAACGTCCGATGGCGCAGGTCGTCACGGTGCGGGGTTGCGGATACGTTGATGTTCATATTCGCGCGAGTCTTTTGCGTTCGAAGCAAAGCCCGGATCCATAACGATTTATAGCCGAATCCAGCATACGCGATCAAGCTCAGAACACCACTTCAACGATACACAGAGGAAACCAACGAGGTCAGTTGACGCAACACCAGAAAGACTGTAATCAGCACCCAGAATTTGAACACCTGAATCCCCAGTCATACCGGACTGAGGAATTCGCGTAGCATGGCACTCGCGGCAGACGCCTGGGATACTCATGTCCACGTCTTTGACTCTGCCGTCGGCCCCTTCGCGCCGTCCAGGTCTCTTAATGCATCCGTCTGGCAACGCTCGAGTAGCCGCTGGAGTTCAACTCGGCCTGATCAGCACCGCCGTGGCCAACATCGTACTGGTCCAGCCGTCCCCGTATCGCCCCGGCTGCTCCGGTGTCGCTGCGTTCTGCCTGCGCGCTGCGCGACGGCGGATCCCGGAGCGCCCGCGGGATCGCGGTGGTGGATGTCGACGCCGTGAGCGACGAGGAGCTGCGGGAGATGCACGAGCTGGGCGTCCGCGGCCTCAGGATCAACATGCAAGCCGACGGACGTGACACGGACGTCGACGCGCTCCGATCCGCGGTGGTCCGGATCAGCGGAGCCAGATCGGGGGTCTTCCTGCCGGGTTGCAAGATCCAGCCGGTTTGCGGCGAGGCCATCTGGATCGGCAAGTTTGTCCTGACCACCTCTTTGAGGGCGAGGCGACTAATACAGATCGGCGAGTTATACGACACCATCGGCAGCTGTTCAGGAAGTCGCCACTGACCATGGGAAGTGGCCTGGGGTTTGTCTGTTGCTCGACCCAGGTGCGGTTGGCAAAGACGCCGTTTCCTGAGTGTCAGTTCGGGGTCTCTCTGCTGTTTTCCGCCTTGCCGTCAAGGTGGTCAATGGGTATCCTCAAATGACCGGCTGTCTGACATGGCGATCGGTTACCACGATCTTGAGCCTGTCGACGAAGAAGGCTGCTGGCGGGATGTTCCGGATCAGGCTGGTCTGGGAGCGATCACTGCACACGGGCGAGGGCAAGGACCGGGTGAACAGGGGCAGGGATGCCATCGAAGAGTTTAGGGAAATCGACGACGAAACGATACTCAAGAACCTCAGAAAATGGATCGGGAACGAAAGGACCTGGGAGAAGATGCTGATAGTCAACCCGGGGAAGGTCTACGCCTAACACCGCCACCTCCTCGGGGTACCGCCGACCATCAACACACAACCAAGGGCGATCTGCGACCCAGTCATATCTCTCCATTGACGAGTTTTGAACGCAGCCAGAAACTTCCTGAACTCCATCAGCTGTTACCCGTCATCGGGTTCTTTCTGGCTTGCGGTTTCGGATGGATCCGATACCGGGTGCTCGGAGACCGAGGTCCGGGGTAACCCCGTGGCGGGCAAACTCGCCCCTTGTCCGTTGATAATCCTAGCATGGCGCCGCCGACAGCTACCTGCACCACTCGATAATCAAAGACAGAAAGACACAAAAAGGATGCAGGCTCACCAGAGCTCATTGGCGGCTCTTCTGCTGCGTCCGGCCATCTGGCCGCACACTCTCCTCGACTTCCACATTACCCCGTACACCCCACGCCAAGGACCAAGAATGAAGAATCGCGCAGAGACAGCAGCTCTCCGGCGGCGTGCATTACCAAAGGCGGGATCCGTGGGGCCGCCCTCTTCCGCCGCGAGGACCTCCCCGCCGACCGCTCCGAGTGGGGCCCCATCTTCCTCGGCGCCGTCGGCAGCCCGGGACCTCATTCCACATGCCATCGACGGTCTGCGGGCGGGGTACTCTCCAGCCTGTCCATGCGGTGGTCGTCGGTCATAGCGCCCGCTCCGGGACGCTGACGTCGACCAATCTCGTCTCGCTGGGGATCAGGAACGCCGACGTCGACTACTCGAACAACTGCGGCAACATGAGCGCCGCCGTCGGCCCTTACGCCGTCAACTCGGGCCTTGTTGATGCTTCCGCTGCCGGCGAGGAGAAGGAGGCGACCGTGCGCGTGTTCAACACCAACACCGGCAAAGTCATCGAGTCCGTCTTCCCGCTCGACGAGGCCGGCGAGGCCGCCACGGCGGGGGACTTCGCCATCGACGGCGTCGCCGGCACCGCGCGTGACGCCGCGTTCTCGACCCGGCTGTCGGCACCCGGCGCGCTGTTCCCGGTCGTAGGTCCCGGACGACGACTCTGCTCGGCGGCGGCCTGAGGTGACGCATCGACGCAGTGTCCCGCTGTCGTGCGCGGCAGACCTGCCGCGCCTGTGGCGCGCTTCGACGCCGCAGATCGAGGACCACCTCACGCTCACGGGAAAACTCGACGCGATCCGGCGCGCCGCGGGGGTGCGGATGGGGCTCGCGCGGACGGAAGCCGAGGTGCCCGGCAGCGTGCCCAAGATCGCCATCGTGTCGCCGCCGGAGGACGGGAGCAGGAGGAATAGCCTTGTGGCGAGGGCCATGTCGGTCGGACAGCCGCACAAGGCGATTCCCGTCACCGTCGCGCTGGCTGCGGCGGCGGCGGCGACGGCCGAGGGCACGGTGGTTTCTGAGTGCGTCGAGATGGAGCCGGGCCGGGGGGATGTTACCATCTTCCATGCCAGCGGGACGCTGGACGTCGCGGCGGAGCTTGCGGGGAATGGTCACGCGGTCTGCGACCGTGGCACGTACCATGAGCAGGTTGATACAGGGAGAGGTTTCCGGGAAGCGAGCAAAAGATGAGCGGGAACTGCTGCTGGGGCGAGGCTTCAAGGTCTTCGGCAACACCGCAAGCTCCAGAACAGACAAACTGGCCTGCTTTTTCATGCGATTGCCAGTGTCTGGCAGATATCAGCAGACGTCGCTGGAACTGAACTCTCCACGCCCGAAACCCGCTGCCGGACCCGGCGTCGACTTTCATCACCCCACCAGCGGGATTGTTCCGTTCTGCTATGACCGATGCTCTCGATTACCGTTGGCTGAGCAGATCCGCACCAGAGTGATTGCCGAGGCCTACGCGCACGAGCCCGATGACGCTGCTGGCGATTGGCTGTGCTGATGTGGTGCGCGGTAGGCGCCGAGGATGTACGAGATGGCCTCGGCGGCGGGGAAGCTCCAGGTGCAGCATGTCAGCAAGGCATATCGAGGACGCGGCGAGGCGCAGGTCGCCAGCAGCCCGTCCGCGGAGGCTGCTGGCGTCGGACGAGGCCGGTTCGGCGGCGATTACCTTGAGGACGGCCTTGCGGAGCATGAAGATGATGCACAAAACGCCGAGCAGGTCGGCGAGGATCCACTGTCCACTGCTGCCGGGCGGCAGGCGATCCACCTTCCTGGTGACTACAGTCTGTGGGGCATGCTGTTCGCGGAGGGACACCGATGTTGGGAAGAAGAGAGCGGGCTTACGATCCCTCTACCTCGAGCAGGTCTTCATCCTTGCAGGCCGAGCAGCCCGGACGCCCTGGTTCCGCACTGGACGCGCGAGGGTCTGGAAGGCGCGACGAGCACAAAGGTCAGCCGGCTGCGGACCAGGAACGCGACGGTCGAGGTGGCGCGCCTACGGCCCGGGGACGAGCTGAGCGAGAGCCGGTGGCTGCTGACCTACGAAGGTCGAGGCGAACAGCTTGGCGGGCTTGTTGTAGATGAGCGCGCAGATCGTCTCGATGAGCCCTTGATGGCGCCGCGCGGTCCTCGTTGGTCTCGGCGGAGCCGGTGACGGCGAAGTAGTCGTTGCCGTCGAGGCTGTGCATGTGCAGGCCTGCGCAGGTCGTAGGCCAGCCGCGACCAGGCCCAGCCTGGAGTCAGCGCTTCTGGCCGCGACGCCGGTCTGTCGCGATCACCTAGTCAGAAAGTCAATGTCATCGGCATGCCGTCCGCGACGTACTGGCGAATATTGGCGGCGATAGTCCGTGATGGAGCCAGGCCCTGCTGCTGTGCCCGGATCGCGCGAGGCGCAGAGGTACAGCTGCCTGGCGTACTTGCGATCGGGGCTCTGGTACGATCTCGTGTTGAGGATGTAGCACCCCCGCCAGAGACGTTGCGGGTAGAGGATGAACGTGCGGGGTCGAGCGCAGGCCATGGAGATGGAGATGGTTCCGGCATCATCTCGATCGTCTTCCTGTCGACGAGACTGAGGAACGCCCTGCAGGAGCAGGAAGTATTCTGCGTCCGCCTCGAGTTAGCTCGCCGCGGGTCACGGCGAAATCTTGGGGTTGATGGGTTGCTACTACTCACTATGAATCCATGTCCGTGCCAGTTCCGGCGAGATGTGAATGCCCTCGGTGGTGATGGCGTGGAGGCCGAACGTCTGCCCACACCTGCTGCCGCAGATCCATTCAACGCGCCACAGGATCGAGCGATCCATTAAGCGTCGATGCCGCGCTTAAAGGGTTGTACGGTCTGACCGGTGGTCCAGGGCCGATGTCAGTTCTGACGTCAGCAGGAGACAGTTCCGGGCGACGAGGCGCACAGAGCGGCACGACCCGCGCGCACAAGTCGGTCGCACTCGCGATTAAAAGTACATACAAGAACCGTCGTTCGAGAATATCGATATGTTGCTGAGCACGGCGTTGAAGAGGACGCCTGGGAGTCATGTCTGCTTTCGATCTGTTGTAGGCGGTCGAGGATCAACCGCAGAGTCTCGTTGTCGATAGTTCAACGCCGGCCGAGGCCAATAAGCTCCAAGTGTTTCATGGCCTGCTGGATGAGAAATACCTTTGTTGGCGTTCTTGCGCCTCCTTGCGGATGCTCTTCCTTGGTCGTCGTTGAGGATAGCATACCAGCATCTGGATACCGCTGCGCACCGCCGTTAATGGGAAAGTCTGTCGTTATCCACTCTGACCGCTTTTGTTCGCTAAGCCCGCCGAGAGTTATCTCTTTGCCAGGGAAGAGGGCCTACCTACCTTCTTAATGAAGACAGTTTGTTAACCGCGCGATACAAGTATGGCGAAGGTGATTAGGCAGCGTTCCGAGAGTCCGGGCTACAGATTGATGTGGTGGTGAAATACATGTCGGACTACATGAACAGCGTTTGCCTGACAGACCGCTACCTACCATTAACTTAATCGATCCGGCAGACCGTCGAGAAGTCGACTGGAAAGGCGACAGGCGACGGAACGACGAAGATATACGGCTGCAGGCGGTAATACAGAGAGAGTGACAACTTATGAAGAGAAGCAGCTGGACGCGCGGGCTGCAGTTTGCTCTGGTGAAAAGAACAGAAGCGGCAACTTGATGCATCTGGTGCCGCAGGAGATGAGCAACGGCGAAGGTAATGCGCGAAGCGATGAACTGCGGTGACTGACGCTGAGCCGGATTCGGTTCCGCCGGCTGACGACGAACAGGGGAAGCTTTCTTCGCGTCACAAGTGGATCGCACGTTCCAAGATCTGATTGCTGGTATGCTGGAGCTGGGTTCCAGCTTTCGCCGGGCGGCGCGTCCGAGCAATGCGACCCGCTGTCCGGCACAGCGCCACGGTTGCAGATGCGGCGGGGATGCGGCGGGGATGATTCGCTGGGACCCGCTTTATCCGGCATTTCGCACTCTCCGAAAGTGCGGCCTGTCCCCCCGGAGAGAGCGCCGGTGCGGAAGGCCAAGATATCTCGCACTTTCCGCGAAATTTTCATCGTGGAATACGCCAAAGTGAGCGAGGATCCATAGGCGACATTCAACTCTGAAATCCTCGAAAGCAGAGCGGCCGGATGCTTGTATAAGTACGAGTCTGCCCAACTGTCTCTCTGTCAGTGTTAACGAGTTGAACAATATTCACGAAACTGGAGGCCAACGTCACGAGAAGAGCTTCAACTTTTTTGTCTTTCTGGATTGCTACTCTGTTTCTCCTTGGGCAGAATTCCACTCACACTAGCGCGGTCATGCCGACGACCGCGCTCTTCGAGCATGATGCTGGTAAAACCCCGGACCAGCAGCCCAGCGGGAACGCCGTCTCGGCTGCGTCCAACCAGTCAGACACGGACGTTTCCGTCGGCGAAGAGATCACCGAGCTCGCCCGGCGCCTGACGAGCTTGTCCCACGGCGGAGACCGGGGCCACTCGCTGTTCCCGGAGCCGTCCGACAAGACGCTCAACCCCAGCAGCCCCGAGTTTGACGCCCGGGGATGGGCCGCCGAGTTCTACCGGCTCCAGACCCGGGCCCTCCTCGGGAACGCCCCGAACACGGCCGGCCTGGCCTTCCGCGACCTGCAGGTGTACGGCCTGGGCACGACCATGGACTACCAAAAGACCGTGGGCAACTTCTTCCTCGAGGCAGCCAACCTCGCCTCCTGGCTGTCGCCGTCCAAGAACAAGCAGCGCATCGATATCCTGCACGGCCTGGAGGGCGTCGTCCAGAGCGGCGAGATGCTGGCCGTGCTCGGCCCTCCCGGCTCCGGCTGCACCACGCTGCTCAAGACCATCGCGGGGGATACCCACGGCTTCTACATCGCAGACGGGGCGAGCCTCAACTACCAGGGCATCTCCCCCGCCGAGATGCGGACGACCTTCAGGGGCGAGGCCATCTACACGGCCGAGTTCGACCACCACTTCCCCTTCCTCACCGTCGGCGAGACGCTGTACTTCGCCGCCCGGGCGCGGTGCCCGCAGAACATGGACCTTCCCGAGGGCATCACCAAGCACCATTACGCCGAGCACCTGCGGGACGTGGTCATGGCGATGCTCGGGATATCCCACACCCGGGACACCCGCGTCGGCGACGACTTCGTCCGCGGCGTGAGCGGCGGGGAGCGGAAGCGCGTGAGCATCGCCGAGGCGGTGCTCAGCTACGCGCCGCTGCAGTGCTGGGACAACAGCACGAGGGGTCTCGACTCGGCCAACGCCATCGAGTTTTGCCGGACGCTGCGGATGCAGGCCGACATCTTTCGGTGCAGCTCTTGCGTGGCCATTTACCAGGCGCCTCAGGAGGCGTACGATGTGAGTCAGAATCGACCCCTTGTTGTTTCCTCGACACAGCCAAACACATGGTTGAGTGATGGAAACACACAACATACCGGAATTTCGGCTAACTCTCACACAGCTGTTCGACAAGGTCGTGGTCTCCTCGCCGAGGGCCGCCGGGACCTTCGAAAGTACAGTGACGGAGGCATACTTTGAGAACTCGTCGCAGGGCCCGAGCAAAAGACGACCGCCGACTTCCTGACGTCCATGACGAGCCCGTCCGAGAGGGTGGTCCGGCCGGGCTGGGCCGGCAAGCCGCCCCCGCGGAGCGCGGACGAGTTCGCCCAGGCGTGGAGGGAGAGCCGAGACCGCCAGCTCCTCCTGAACGAGATCGACCGCTTCGAGGCCCGGTTCCCCCTCGGCGGCGACACCCACGCGCAGTTCCTAGCGACCCGCCGGGCGCACCAGTCCAGGTACTCCCGCCCGTCCTCGCCGTTCAGCATCTGGTTCCTCTGGCGCAGTGGTCGGCTCCACCTTCCGGCGCAGCGCGAGGCTGCTCGTCAGTCGAGTCGATGACCGCCACGGCGGCGGTTGATCCAACTTCTTCGAGCTTCCGCTCATCATCCTGCTGACCTCGCCGATACGCCGCATCCGTCAGCCTCTACCGGCGGCAACCGCTGGCCCTGCATACCATCCTCATCAACGCCGCGCAGGCGTCGAGATCCTCACGCTCTACGGCAAGCGCCCCGTCGTCGAGAAGCACGCCCGCTACGCCCTGTACCACCCGAGCGCCGAGGCCGCCGCCGCCATGCTCGTCGACCTGCCGTACAAGCTGCTCAACGCGCTCGCCATCAACGTGCCCGTCTACTTCATGACGAACCTGCGCCGCGGCGACGGGGCGGGCCCGTTCTTCTACTTTTTGCTGCTGTCCTTCTCCATCACCGTGTCCATGTCCATGATCTTCCGCTTCCTGGGGTCCGTCACCAGGACCATCGCGCAGGCGCTGGCCCCGGCGTCCGTCATCCTGCTCGCGCTGATGCTCTTCAGCGGCTTCGCCATCCCGCAGGCCGACCTCCGGGGCTGGATCGGCTGGCTGCGCTGGGCGAACCCCGTCTTCTACGCGCAGGAGAGCCTCGCGCTGAACGAGTTCGTGGGGCGCAACTTCACCTGCGCCGGCTTCGTCCCGTCCGGCCCGGGATACTCTCTCTCGGAGACGGGGGCGGGCGGGCGCGTCTGCGACGTCGGAGGCGCGGCGCCCGGGGCCGACTATGTGAGCGGCGAGGACCACCTGCGCGTGGTGTACGGGTTCCACGACGGCCACCGCTGGCGCAACTTCGGCATACTGGTCGCCCTGACCGTCTTCTTCATGGTTCTGTACCTGGTCGCGGTGGAGCTCGTGGCCTCGGAGCGGTCCAGGGGCGAGGTCCTGGTCTTCACGCAAGGCGTCTGAAGAAGGGAAGAGGGTTCCGGCATGCCTGCTGCTGTGATGAGACCTTCCGCCGAGAATTGCGCCAGCCAGAGCTGCGACGACAGTAGAGAACTCGGGACCGCGCTGGTGACGTCCATCTTCTTCCACTGGTGAAGACGTGCTACGACGTCACGTCAAGGGAGACGCGGAGGATCCTCGACCACGTCGACGGGTGGGTCAAACCGGGAACCCTGACGGCGTTGATGGTGAGTTTCAAACAAGCGCTCCTTTCTCCGTAAAGATCATACTGACTTTTCTAACCGTGAAAGGGCGTCTCGGGAGCCGCAGACGATCGCCGGATTGCCGTCCGGCCGAAGTCGCGTGATCATGGGCGTCGGAGCGTTTTTCGGGATGCTCGTCGATCAGCGCCCAGGGAATCTGCCCGTTCCAGCGCAGGACGGGCTACGTGACCCAGCAGGACCTCCACCTCAACACCGCGACGGTCCGCGAGGCCTTGAGCTTCAGCGCCGTCCTGCGCCAGCCCCGGCGCTACGCCCGCGACGAGAAGCTGGCGTACGTCGACACCGTCATCGACCTCCTGGGGATGCAGGAGTACGCCGACGCCGTGATCGGGGACCTGGGCGAGGGCCTCAACGCAGAGCAGCGTTTTCGCCCACGATAGGCGGTCATCGTTGCTGGCGGTGTCCTGCTGCTTTATTTTCGATGAGGCCGCGACGTCCGGGCTGGACAGCCAAACGTCGCGTCACTGGCAAATCGATGAAAGCCACCGAGAACGTCGTTAATCCCTGCACGACCATCAACCATCCACCTCACTTTTTCAGAGATTTGATCGGTTGCTTCTACTAGCCAGGGGCGGACGGACCGTCTACTTTGGCGACATCGGCACGAACTCCCACGTCCTGATCGACTACTTTCGCAGGCACGGCGCGCCGGCGTACAAGACCGGGTCGAACCCCGCCGAGTACATGCTCGAGGTGATCGGGGCGACGCCCAAGGCGCACACGGACGTCGACTGGCCGTCTGTCTGGCGGGAGAGCGCGGAGTACCAGGCCGTGCAGGGCGAGCTGGCGCGGCTCTCCGGGTCTCACGACGAGCACGCGGCCGACCGGCGACGTCAGGGGAACTGTCAAGCGCGTGGAGTTCGTCGTCATCGGGACGGTGGCAGGTCACGGCAGCAGTTCCTCTGGCGGCCTGGCGCAAGCCCGGTCAATATCTTCTCCAAGTCCGTCCTGACCTCGACTGCAAGCGCACTCAACTACCACCATCGCCCTGGTGTAGATTCCACAGCACCAGCCGACCCCTGCAAACGTCTCGCAGGCCCTCTTCATCGGACTGGCCCTGATGGGCGGCGGCAACTCGGAGCGCGGGCTGCAGAACCAGATGTTCGGCGTCTACATCTTCCTCTTCATCTTCACGCAGATGGTGCAGCAGATCATGCCCGTGTTCGTGTCGCAGCGGACCATGTACGAGGCGCGCGAGCGGCCGGCCAGCGTACCTGGATGGGTTCTCTGCAGGCGCCAACATCGTCGCTCGAGGCCAACTGGAACCCAGGAGACCTGGCGGCCCCCCCCTCTCTCTCCAGATCCGCGAAACCGGATGGCTGACTCTGACGATTAGCTGATGGCCGTGTTCTCGTTCCTGTTCTGGTACTTCCCGATGAGGCTCGACCGCAACGCCGAGTGGACGGACTCGGTACTTCCTTCACATATCTCATTCTCGACCAAACAGACCACTGACAGCGCCACAGCGTCCTGGCGGGACCCGACGAGCTGCCCGGCTTCTGGATCTTCATGTACCGCGTCAACCCCCTGACCTACGTCGTCGAGGGCTTCCTCGCCGTGAGCCTCGCGGACGCACCCGCGGACTGGCGTCCACGAGCAGCCGCGTTCGCCCAGGTCGTGGCCGGCAAAGAAATGGGGTGCTGGCGCAGAGGCTACATCCGGAGCAGCGGCGGGTATTTGGTGGACGCCGGCGCGACGGAGTGCCGGTACTGCGGCACGGCGGAGACGAACGCGTTCCTCGCGGGGATGGACATGAGCTTCGGGAACCGGTGGCGCGACTTTGGGTTCATGTGGGCGTTTTGCGCGTTCAACGTCGTCGGGGCGGCGGCCTTGTACTGGGTCATGCGGGTGCCCAAGAACGATTTCAAGAGGCGGGGTTAGATGGGTTAGAGACATGGAATAGACGACAGATTGATAGAATGGTGATGGACGGATAGACTGGTAATCGTTGACTTCAGTCACGCATTGACAGGACGGAAGCTGAACAACGTGAAAGCCGAAATCTGTGGCTACGTGTGGTACACATGGCACGCAAAAAAGAACACGCTCGTGACACGAAACGGAAAGAAACTATCGACGACAGCTACCATCCGAGAACAATACGTCCTGAAATCAGGAAACCTTCGTCAACGCAGCTCAGTCCTGCCATCCCGCCATGGAGCTCGTCATCTCCCAGTCGCCGCTGGCGCACTGCCTCCAGCTGCTGGAGATGGTGGCCTCCTCGGTCTCGAGCTCGCCGTTCTCGCCCTGGCTGATGAAGGTGATGTCGGTGCAGATGGCCATGGCCATGAGGCCGATCTCGACGACGTGGGGGCGGTGCATCTTGAAGCTCAGAGGGTTGTCGCACTCCTTGAGGACCTGCTTGAGGGTGGGCTCGGAGCGCTCCGAGTAGACGTCGGCGTCGCCGAAGAGCAGCGGGTTGCACATGATGGCGCCCTTGCCGAGGTACTTGATGGCGGACTTGGGCTTGTGGCAGAGGGCGCCCCAGAGGAGCGTCTCCATCTCGATGGCCTTGGCGTGGTTGCGCTTCTTGATGGTGTTGAGGGGCCCCTCGTCCTCCGACTCCTCGTCCTCGGACTCGTAGCGCCTCGGCTTCTTCTTCTTCTTCTTCTTCTCCTTCTTTTCCGTCTTCTCCTTCTTCTTCTTCTTCTGCTTCTCCTCGCCGCCGTCGGGGGACTGCGAGGACGATGCCTTGCGGGCGACCTGCTTGTTGCTGTTGTCTTGTTCTTCTGGGAGTACAGGCTTCTTCTTCTTTTGCTTCTCCTCGGCGCCGGGGCCGTGCGGGGAGGGGTCGTTTGTGAGGCCTAGGACGGAAGGCATGGTTGCTTGCTTTACTCTCTTCTAATTGTCGTGTGTGCGTGTGAAAAACTCGAATTCCTTTTCTTTCTCGCTGGATCGACTCGGTTCGTCGGTGTCGATGTTCTGTCGCTAGTATGGTGTTGTACGGTGCGGTAGGTGAAGCAGAGACGTATCAACACAAGAACAAAATGGAGAACAGAAGGGACAGGCCCCCTAAAAAAGAATTACTACATGGCTCAGGCGGTAGCTACGTATGTGGTATGATGTCTCTCATCACGCGGCCCCAGCGCCCGTTGACGTTCTTCCTCCCACTGAAGAGCTTGAACAATTCTTGCTTTCCCGGCCGAGGTGACGTCAACAGGTCGAGGTCCTCCAGGCGTTGGTGGTCGCAAAGCAGGAAAGCAGGGATGTACTTTGCAGCGTACCTCACCCGCACCCGCACCCGCATCTCTGAGAGCCAGCCCCGCATGACATCAGTCTCGCGGCATGTCACCGGCCGAGAGTCCAGAACGCTGACTCAGCCGGCCGAGACAGGGGTCAATCCTTGTTTGGGGTCCGCGACGGCATCACGGATCGACGCGGAAGTCGTCCATTGAGATCCGTGGATAATATCGAGTGGTACTATGTGGTGTTAGGTAATACTGGTTGGGGAATGCCTTCACTAACTTGACACGCAGCTATCAAAACGTTTTGTAGTATTGAACCACGCTACTAACTGCCTACCACGAAGAAAGCCATTGTCTTCTCTCGCCTGAGCCTCGCTAAGCTCTTCCCGGCTCTAGAGTTGGCTCTTGGGCAACGGGAAAGCTTGACTAGTCGCGACGCATATGAGGAGCTAGCCAGACCTTCCCCGCATCGGCGGTGGCCGAGAGCAGCACGTGTCTCGGCGCACCGTTGGTATCTTCTGTAACCTTCTTTTCCGAACCTTCGAAGCTACACCGAGGCTGTCCGAACATCGTGGTCTGTGCTCAATACTTCCAACACCTCAGACTCCACCCAGGCAAGACGAATGTATCCGTACTTGACGACTATCGGGTATATGGTCGATCATAAGAACCATGGGTTTTACTGGGTGACCAGGACGCTAGCATCTCTTTCAGCCTTGCGTGTTCTAGGGCTGCTGTTACCACTCAAAACAATAAGCGCCAATGCCGTCCTTTCTCAACTCATGTCTTGCTTTTCGCAGCCGATGACACCAATTAATTAAATCTGTGAGAAATGTTCCACGCCAAGGCGAAACTAGAGTCATAGCACTCTTCATTTAGGAGACCTCGCTCTTGTGCGAGTTTCTCTATTGCAGCCATAGTAGTGATCGTCATTTGGCCAACTCATACTCTCAAGGATATGAGGCCGGGTCTGTAGAGAGTTGTCCTCAAACTCGCACCTTTCTTTCACTGTGCACGTCAGCCAAGCCAAAGAGTTGTTTTGGCTTCATACTCTCTTTTCTGTTTGCAAACTTCAAAACTTTTCAAGACGAGCTCTATTGTGCCTTTATTATCTATGCTCAGACTTGCTGCAGAGGAGTTGAAGAGGCAAGCACTGTTGCCAAGGACTATTTGCAGTCTGTTGTGCTGAGCAATATCTATGGCCGCGTTTTGTTCGCATCTCTTTGAGCCGCTGATCGACAACGTCCGTTGCCAAGAAATTCGAGCATCCAAACCAGTTGGTTTTGCCAGCCACCGTCGCTTCCGCCGACCTCTTCAGCATTCTTGCGAAACACATCAACCAACCAGTTCTTAAGGCCACAGTGGAAGTCGCTGACGATTCAGCGTCTGTCGTATAAGGTCTGCTATAAACATCATCCCGTGAGCATAAAGACATAAACCTTCCGCATATCTGCAAGCCTACCCGCCAGTCCCCACCCCTCCAACCACCCCAAGCATCGCTCTCTTAATTCAAAACGCCCAGCGGCAACCGCGGGATGAGCTCCTTCGTCGAATCTTGATTGACTTCCGTTACCCACCTCTTGCCAATATCTTTCTACTCTTTGCGGTGCTCGCATGTCCGCTTCCGGTCGGGACCCCAACCATCACCTCCGGCCACCGCCGCGCCGCCGAGTCCCGTCGAGTTGCCCATGGCCAGCGTGCCTGCAGCCCTATCCCCTGGGACGCCAAGAATTTTATTCGCCCTGTCGTTGACGTCCACCCTCGTCTTGCCGGTGTACTTGAGGAGGTCCTAATCCGAGATGCGATCATTTCGTCCGTCTTCAGGTGAAGGCTAGTAGAGGCTGTGTGGGCGTCTGTCTGTCTCCTTGTTCGTGGTTCTTCAACCTTCAGCCGTTAGTAGCAAGCTGCACGATGATGCCGGTTTGGCGCAGGTGGCGCACGTTCGAGAAGCAGGGTGGCATATAAGAGCGCCGTGTTATATCCTATGTTTAAACGGGATCCTGCTTGGCGACTTGGGCTTCAGTCGTGTTGAAACGTGACAGATGTGAATAAGCGGATTGCATGCCAGATCCGAACATTCTCCAGCACCAGAAACAAGAGAGATTGAGATGGATTCCGCCTCCGAGCTGTAACCTGTTCGCAGGTCCTGATGCTTCCCTGTAATGCCCTGCTTGGCATGATGTGTTGCGACAATCAACGCTCACCTAGACAACTAGCGGTGTGGAGTGCTAGGTATCGAGATGACGGGAAGATCACCAACACTATCAGGTAAAACCTACTTGAAGGTAAGCAGCGTTGGTGATCGTCGAAGATCGAACGGAAGTGTCCGCTGCTCAGCCACCAACGTCTGCTAACCACTCCCTCCGCCTCAGGCCAGATTATGGTATGTATCGAGCCCTTCCGGCTAATAAACCGGCAAAGAAGTCGGACATGAACACAAGGCCGACGCTGCTACTGAATTTGCCAGAACCCGCCGAGTCGCCGGAACGTTACTACTTCCAAACGAACTATCGCATCCAACCAGATTGCCGCGCCAAAGAGTGATCGCTATCGCATGCTCAACGGTATCGCAGACGGCCTCAAGAGATTTGCCGGTCTGATCATGACGCCTTCGATTTAAAAATAATCAATCTCTAGGCCGATATGTGCAGTAGAGACTCGGCCGATCAATCTCAAACTCAATCCTGGCTTAACATCAGACGGCATGGTGCGCCTGAAATTTGTTGCAGACCAGTCACCACCCCTCACCGGCTCGGGCCATTCTCGAACAATGCGGAGCGGCTTTTGATGTTTGGTTTGCCTGTCATCAGAAATGCTGCTGTGCCAGCTTTTCAGTGTAATGCATATCGTCTGCATCTCTTCGGTCTCTGGCATTCCCGGCGGAGCGTTGGGTCTGATATCATCCTCGATAAGACGTCGGATCTTCTCGCCCGGAGATCTTGTCCTGAAGCGCTGATGGCCCACGCATGGGTTGCTTGGGTACGCATGCAGGTAACAAGATGAAGGCTGGCGGCATGGCTGGCCATCAGCTTCGATTTGGAGATCGTATCCTGGAAACGCGCGTTCGTGCCAGGTTAAGGCAAAGGACAGTTCGAGTCCTGACACCTCCCTAGGAACGACCGGCCCCTTCTCGCAGGATGCAGAATGCTGGCTACTGCGTCTTCGTAGAGGCGCAGGTTTTCGAGTGAGTTCGTCTGGTTGTGCTAGCTGTGCGTGCCTGAGTGGCGTGGTCAGACGGATCGCCCAAGGCGATTGCGATATTATTGTTCGTCCAAAGCCTTGCTCTGCGGATCGAGACAATGGTCGATACGTCAAAGGAGCACCGCCTAGGTGACACGCGAGCAGCATCCGCAGGCAGACCGTCAAGATGATAATGGATTCCAGCGCGGGGAGTATGTCGATCTGTCCAATTCAACCTTTTCGATCTCTTTGGTCCAAATCTCATTGTCAGTGTTGATTCATCCCGTCGGCGCAGCCCTCAGATCTGACAGGCTCTGAGCGCACATCACTCACCAAAGGGCCCGAGTTACCCTCCTGAGTCCTCCATGTGTGTGTGTTATCGTGAGTTCGGCTTGATCGACGGGACTGGAAACGGGGCAACGCACTTGGCAACTATCCGCTGGTCGACGAGGGCGACGCTGGCTACTCGCTGCTCGCTGTCAAGAGTCAGGCGGGGCAACGGTTTCGTGTCAGCCCGTGCTACCTTCTCGAGAAGAACTCGCCGACGGCAGCCCGCCAACGTCGCCAGACGGCCAGTGGCCGACGTAAGGTTTCGAGTTCAAAGCCCTTTGTTCAGATCCCGAGAATGACATGAATGGGACCCGCGGCAACGGTGTGTCCAGCAACCCCCCCTATCCCGTCGGCAAACTCTAGAATAAGCTATGACCAAGCCGCGCGATTATTGGCGCTAGACGAAAGGCTGCTGCCGCTGAGCCTAACTGTGTCCGTCTACTACGGGAAACGGGGAAGAGACAGAGTTATTTCTCATCGTGATGGATTTATCTTCGATGGTTGCTGAGGATGCCTGGTCGAGCTTCCGCTCTTTGCCGAGCTGACATGAGAGCTGACCAAGAGATCTGCGCTGCAAAGAGCCCACGCCAAGTCTGCAAGATGCAATTCAAGCTCACGGGCGACTAAACCAACAGACATGCAGCCGCGGTCAGTATCTCAGCCATCAGATGCAAAAAGCTTGTGAGGTGTCAAGATGAGGGGCTACCGAGCACGCACCTTGCCAGGCTACCTACATGTAGCACAGGGGGGCAAAAAGGTCTACGATGTCGTGATGTGCCATCAAATATGTCTGTGCGGACGGCTCTTGATTGTGCCTTTTCTATCGCGGTCTGCCGGTTTGACGGCCGTCATTTCCGTGGAAACGGTTCATGTTTCGATGTCACCCTCAGTTCATGGGCGGAAACAAGAACGCGGAGAGCGGCGACCTAGACGCCGATTTCGTTGGGCAGCGGAAGCACTTGCAGATTACCCTACATGTGCTTTTTCAGACGATTCCAATTGCTCCTGTCTCATTGCCCCTTTTGTCTCAAGTTGGGGTAGCGAAGAGGGTGCGCGCGCGTCTCTGCATTCTGCCCGGATGATCGTCTGGGTGGAAAAACCAGCCGAAGAAGTGGAGGGGGGACGGACAACAGCACAGTTCCACGGAGAGATCGCACTTTTGTTACTCGCAGAAGCCCGTCGTCCCAAAAGGTTGAACGGCGTCGTCGGTATCAATACGATGATGTGCATATGGATGCAACTCGGAGCACGGGGCAGCGTAGCATCGTGGAGGTCAGGGGAGCGAGACCGATATCCCCCGGCATACGACTGACCTCCGGCTAAGGAGGAAGCTGAAAACGTGAATCGTACTCTGGGGGCTGACAAGGCGAGGCCTGCGGTAGCTAAGTCAGTCGTTCGTCATAGTAATCTGTCTTAAGACGCTTGCCTCACTTGTCTCTGGGGTTGAATCGGTCGATCTTACAACGCCTGAATAAGGGGACGACTGGGGAGCATCCTGGAGGGAAACGGCGTTCTCGCCCCGCACGGGAAGTACGAGTTGTTCTTCGCGCAGCGAGGAGGGAAGCCCCTCCGACCTTAGCTTGGCTGATATCACGGGGCTTCCTTTGGTGTTGTTTCCAGTGCAACCTCACCATTGCCGCGCGATACAGCAGGCCCGTTGGTCTCGAAGATGGGAGAAAGGCCCCCGTGCAGCGGAATAGAGGCATCCCGAATAAGGACAAGAGACGACGCACTACGGAATGCGATACCGCCAGTCGAAGTGCCCGGGAGGCGAAGCGTCGGCCCACAGAATTGAATGTTTCCAGAGGGTGTGACGACGACCTGGGAATACCCCGGCTGGGATACACCTTACTTGTGGTCTAGAGAAGTAAGCTTTTCCCAAGGGCCAGGCTGCAGAAGCCGCTCCAAGGCCGTGCACGACTGGGATCGCTCCTCAGCCGCGACACGGCTGTGACAATGGCTACAACTCAAATGCAACCCGTTCGACGAGGCTCCCACTTCGACAGTCCAATCTCCAGGAGCTGTGGGTGGACAGAGATGGGAGGATGGACAGACCAGTCAAGGACTCAAGACGGGCCCCAGAGCTGAGCCTCCATGTCCACAACTCCCGCGTCTCCAAAGAGTTCAAGCAAGTCAGGACGAAAAGAGGTCAAAGAGTCGGGAGTTCCTTGGCAGTAATACGCCGCCCTCCAGGATGCCGAGAAATGGCCCCCGTCCTATCAGCACTCAGGTTGGAGGGCAAGTCTGTCTCTTTTTTTCTCTCTGTGGCCACTCGCGCCGGCGCACGGAACCTCGTCGTTCCAGAAGGCCGTGGACATCGCGCTCTGCCCTTGCGCTCTATTCTGCCCGCCGGCGGGTATTGAGACGGTAGGTACACTCGCTTGATCAGTGCTCGATCGGGGGGCGTGGTCGTGTTCGCAGGGTGCCGCGATGCGAAATCGTCTAGAGAGTGAAGCTGATCTATTCATGGACATCCCGGCGAGGGTTTGTCAGTTTCAATCTTTCTCTGCTCGTGGAATTCCTTCCCCACGTGGTACTTAATGGAACGGTGCTGCTCGCCGGTCATTGCTATAGATGGCATATGGCATCCGGCATCGAGGAACGGACACCCATCGCAGCACTCACTTGGTTGACACTTCCACACGTATAAAGCAGCACGACCCACCCTCTCGACCTTATTCAGACATGGGCCTGGTGTACCGTCTGTCATGAAGGTGCCGCCGTCACTTCACCAGCCGGAATCCACATCGGGCGCCGAAAGATGGCCGTAGTGCCCCCCAATGGATGCGAGAGCTGTTCGAGAAGCCGGGCGCAGGTGCTTGACTCCTTGGCGCAATCCCTCACCAACACGCGCTCGACGACAGCTGAGCTGGACACGAACGCGTTCTCCATCACCATCCGCGCCGACGACGACCCGACTGCCGAGTCTATCCAAACGGTGCTCTGGATCCTCGTCGTGCTTTCCGCCATATTCCTGGGTCTGAGACTCTACTGCAAGCTATCGTACTCGTACACGAAGTTCAGATTCGAGGACGGGCTCCTGATTGCTTCATGGGTGAGCGCACTTGAGTGACAAGCCATCTGTGTGTGTCTACTAACACCTATCCGATCAGGTCGTTCTGGCTACGGACGCCTCGCTGAATGAGTTCATCATCAAGTCGCGCTTTGGACGGCCAGGGTTCCCCATCACCATTGACAACATCTCGACTTTGGCGATTGTGGGCTTGTCGTCGATCACTTGCTCCTTCGTGGGACAGGTTTGGAGCAAGACAGCCTTCGCCATCTCGCTTCTGCGCATGTGCGAAGGATGGAAGAAGGCATTTGTATGGTTCTCCATCATATCGATGAACATCTTGTTCGCCTTCGCCGCACTATCGTTCTGGATTGGATGCGTCCCGCTGGAGAAGAGGTGGAAGCCTTTTGGCGTGGATGGAGTGTGCTATGATCTAAAGTTGGTTGTCTCGTTTGGAATTTTTGTCAGCGGTAAGATTGGAATCGCCTCCTTCATTTTGTCACAAGTCACTAAGGTTCACAGTGTACTCTGGTCTTCTCGACTTGGCCCTCGCGGCCATTCCGTGGATGATTCTCATGCGCCCCACGCCGGCCGAAGAATCTTCAGGACTCACTCTGAGCAAGAAAGAGAAGATCGGCGTTTCAGTAGCTCTCAGTATGGGCGTATTGTAGGTTTTCCTACTGATCTCTTAATGAGGATGGTTCTGACAACTCACAGGGCTGGGATAGCAGCGTTTGTGAAGGCCTCATACATGCGGTCGGTGAACGACACTGTTGGTGACTTTTCTCGTGAGTTGTGCTCGATACAACCCCAACTGTCCTAAATGCGCTACTGACTTCCTATGCAGACGGTGGAGCAGAGCTGGCAGTTTGGGCTGCAGCCGAGACTGCGATCACGATCATGGTAGCGACCCTCCCAGTGTTGCGAGTGCTCCTACGTGATACTGCGGTAAAGAGTCGTTATCTCCCAGATGCAATCAGGCGAACAATCAGGAAGTCGACAAGAAGGTCTGAAAGAGTCTCGGGGAGGAGATCCATCGAGTTGGTCGGGGTACCGGAAGACAAGATGCATCTGGCCTCATCGGGTGCCTCAAT
Organism: Colletotrichum brevisporum; assembly: GCA_030770045.1. Taxonomy (NCBI): domain Eukaryota; kingdom Fungi; phylum Ascomycota; class Sordariomycetes; order Glomerellales; family Glomerellaceae; genus Colletotrichum; species Colletotrichum brevisporum. The sequence goes on along the minus strand of JAUGSI010000001.1, from coordinate 5,670,732 downwards.
GTCGACAGCTGGAGGCTCTTCCCAATCATCTGGATCGTCGTCTGCAGACTCGGAGAGGACCCTGGTCTCTGCAAAAGCACCGCAACTCCACCCGCTTCCGAAGGTGTACGAGTAGTAGTTATCGTTGTATTATTACGTGTAGCAGAGATACCACGCGCGACAGAGGGCCAGCTTGACGCTGGGATCACGATTTGACGACAAGATACACTTTCATGAAGGTTAAAGTGGCACGGTAATGATAATAAACGCAATTCTCTGATTTTCCATTGACCTTCCAATCGCGTGTGACACCTAGCTTCGTATAACCCTCGGACGCCCCCTTTTTTTTTCAACTGAAGTATCGCAGCTCATTCCAGACCAATCGGCTTCCCGTACCGTTGCCAGGCAATCGGGGCAGACGTGGCCACCAATGGTGGCACCGTACCACCCTCGCGGGGGTCCTCGAGAACGAAGTTCATGGGGAACCCGATGTCGAACTCCTTGTAGCCTTCAATACGTCTAACCTGCTCCTCCGTGAGACGGATGCTCAGGGCCTTGATGTTGTCCTGCAAGTGCTCGACCTTGCGGCCCCCGACTATGGGAAACACGTTGCGAGCCTTGGACAACACGTAGGCCAGGGCGATCTGCTGGATGCTCTCGGTTCCGTGTTCCTTGGCGATCTCCTCGAGCACCTCGCTGGCCTTACGGTGCTCCTCGGGCTGGCCCGCGCCGAATACGTTGCGCAGGCCCTCGCCCGCCTTCTCACGCTCTTCGAGCTGCTTCTTGGTCTGCAGCTTCCCACCTCCGAGGACGTCCCACGGGCAGATGGCCATGCCGAACTGGCGGGCCATGGGGATGATCTCCCGCTCCAGGTCGCGGATCAGCAGGTTCCAGCGACCCTGGTAGACGGAGAAGGGCGTCTTGCCGTGGGCCTTGGCGTAGGTGTTCGCGGCGGATACGACCCAAGCGGGAGTATCAGAAACGCCCAGGTACAGGACCTTTCCCTGCTCGACAAGGATGTGGAGGGAGTCCATCAGCTCCTCGATGGACGTGGTCCAGTCCCACCAATGGACGTACAGCAGGTCGATGTAGTCGGTGTTCAGCTTCTTGAGAGAGTCGCGGACCGAGAGGTGCAGCGACTTCTTGTGGTTACCCGAGTAGTTGACGCACCTTCCGGGTCCGAGCTCGTGCTTGCGGTACTGCGTGGTGAACTTGGTTGCAATGAACATCTCGTCGCGATTGCCCCTGGCCGTCATCCATTCGCCGAGGATGCTCTCCGACTCCTCGTTCTGGTAGTTGTTGGCGGTGTCGATGAAGTTGCCGCCGGCGTCGGCGAACGCGTCCAAGAGCTTGAAGGAGTCCTTCTTCTCCATGGAGCCCAGGAACGAGGCCCACGCCGAGCCGATGGACATGGCGCCCAAGCAGAGCGGGGAGACCCTGACACCCGCGGTGGAGGACAGAACACGATAGCGACCGAGCTCCGTTTGGGGCTCGGGAGCCGGTGCGAAAAGAGTTTGAAGGCCTGACATGTTGAGTGGCTGATTCTGGATATTCTTATGGGAGACTGAGAAGAGCTGTTTGAATCGAATAGAAGAGAAATCCGGGTCTGATGAGATGGCAGAGGACCAACCACTCAGCAAGGCCCCCGATCTCGTCAGCTTTATACTAACCTTAACTTTGATGATGCCACCAACCTCGGCCAGATGATGAACTCTGAGGGCCCGGTCTTAGGGTAGAGTCCGAGAGCACACGCAGGGTTTCATGGCACGCGGCCGCAGGGACACCGTCAAACTCGGAGCTGCCTCTGCCCTGCGCCCTCCTCGAAGACAGCGACCAGGCTGTAGCCGAGTGTTTGCGGACGGTCTGGCAGAGCCCTCGTGGTTCCTGTCGGATGGGTGATATCACTGTCATCGAAAGCGTTAACTCTGTGGTTACTGGAAGTCCCATCCGAGCCGCCGGCGGACGAATTATACTGGGACCGGGATTCATGCAGCATCGGGCCCGTGCCTAGAACGCGATCAAAGCTAGGATCACAGCATCCTAATAAGACCTCAACGTTAACCTCCGAGCAGCTCGAGTCGAGCCATGGGGATGCTCAATTCCGAGAATGCAGCGGACGAATCGCTTCGGCAAACCGAGGTTCGTAAGAAGAAGTCGATGATGGTCCGTAGGTGTCTGTTAGTGCCCAATCTCTCGAAACCATACCTTCAGCTCACGCTTCCCAGTCATTGCTTCGGGTTCCGGCCGGGGCAGACAAAGTTTCCAGAGGGATAGGTTCACAGGACCGCTCCCTGAAGCAGTTACACAGATAGGTATTAGATCATGATCGACCCTGGCGGGAATTGCGGAGTTCGCATTTAGTGATGGGGATTCCCGCATTTCCAATTTTCCACTGCCATGGACTTGAGCACAAGATCGGATTTAACGGTAACATCATGTGTCCCACCTCCAATAACGTGCGTCTTCTGCGACGGAATCCAATTGGATGACGAGATGTTTGTGTCTTGTCAGCCAGTTGTTGCGAGTGCCACCGGATTTCACACGGCCCCAGGACACATGTGAACCCATGGCCCGGAGATAAGCGGAGTTTGCAAACGCAACATTTGTGTCCACTGGTGACTCGGAACGTTCAAGAGGCTATACAGAAGATGTGAAGAGTTCGGCTACTGGGGCTTTATTTAGTAGCTATCGGACCCTTCGTTTGCTCATGAGGCTCTCTTGGCTCTGTTGTCGTCGCTGGGTATCGTCGTCGCTAGGCTCTATTGTCGTCACTAAGCTTTCAGAATCTTTATTACTGCGTTATACTTTACTAATACTTTTACTATTACTCTCGTAGCTTAGCACCATTTGTCTCTGGTGTAGAGAGATTCTATTCAATCGTTAGGTCTGTTAAGTCATGGAAAGGCCCAATAACTGTTCAACAAGACCCCAATTGCAGGACTCTATCTGAGAACCATTGTGGTGTTACAAGTCGCTTGAGGGCATTACGCCAATATGAATCATCATTCAGAGAAGAATTTGAACGCAGGTTTATTAATGTTAAGTTGCATGACCTGTTTTTCGTCGTCTTACGCAAGGTTTGGAGGTGGTGCATTTTGTTGATCGATGCGTCCTGTACCTAAATCACGTTCACTGACTGGTGTCATCGAAACCTGGAGCTTTTATCTTAAACTTAATAACGCAAGATAATGGTGAGAGCATCTTATAGATTCTAAAAGAGAGATAGTATTCGTCACTCCATCCTCTAGTATCTAACACTCCCTCGAGCCACGACTACATGTACGTAGCTAGGCGTCCCTAACTTAAAGGTTTGATAGGCTTATTATCGTCTGTCGTTATTATCATCGTCGTCGTCATCCTCCGTCGTCGTCGTCGTCGTCCGTCAGCTTCGCCCGTTATTGTTGTATAGTAGAGGGGGAGGGAGGCCGGCAATTAGAGAGATAAGCCACATAGGGGGTATTGGATACTAGAAGAGGGGGTGGTGAATAAGATGCTCCTTCTTGAATTGACATACTGTGTGGTTTTGGAGGCGGGTTGAGCGCAACAAATCAAGTCACAATCAAGGAACCTTCAGGCTAGTCTATCGCAAGACAACGTAGACTACTATGATTGTTCATTCACCGCCTTAAACGTATAAGCAAGTATCTAGAGACTGATGGCTCTAGCAGTCAAAAACTACCACTTTTGAACATACGGCGCTCTGCCGACCGCCCTGCTTTGGAGACAGCATTCGTGAATCTTCATTGGCCGACTCTCCATGTACACCAGTGCTGCAGGCTGCCTACATACGACCAACATATATGACTTATGCGTCTTGGCAGTTGGCTCGCAGGTCATTTGGGGGCAGTCAGACAGCCTGATCTGCAGTTGGGCCAGTCATGAATAAATTCCCGCAAATATTTCTCACAGCTCAAACCTGTTCACCCACATACTTGGGTGCTCTGCTGTTCTTCCCATGACACGGTGATGGATGAGCGCACGCAATTCCCCGCAACTTTCAGGGTAGCAACCATGGAGGCAACGAACGACAGTCAATTCGTCGCGCCTAGTTCAGCAGATTCGAGGGGCAACTTGAGGACGCGCAAGGTTCTCCAAAAAGGAACGAGAAGCGAGGACGCGTTGGAGACCGAAGGACCTCATGACGTTCCTGAACACGAGATTGAATTGCATCCCATGGTGGGGAACGCTGCAACAACATCAAACCAGCGGAAACCCCGGAGATCTAAGCGACGGGTAGTCTGGCAAATGGGTGTGTTCTACCTCTTGGGTAAGCAATTCTTTCCGACGATCCGGCTCATCGCCAGACAAACACTACCTCGGATAACTCACAATCTCGCAGCTTTGAGTTTCATGGGTGTGCATTTGGGATTTTTCCTCGCCTTAGATGGTCAAACAGTTAAGCTTTCCCGCATCAGCCAGAGCCTCCAGTCCGCTCTTGCCAACTTTCTCGCCATAGCCGTCGAAATCTGCCTCCTCAGTGGCATTAGTGTGGCATACGATCAATACCTGTGGAGGCTTTTCAGGAGAAAAAGCCTCAAAGCTATCACCATCGATAAACTCATCAGGCTCGTCTCTAGTCCGTGGAATCTTGTTCTTGCAGACATTATCTCTGGAGCTCCGGGGCCCTGGTTGATTGCGCTGATCTGTTTGATCATCCCGGTAGCTGTCGTCTTCCCACCCGGAGCCCTCACGGTCGAGTTTCTGGAGGGTGTCTTGCCGGTTGGCTTGAACAATGTCCCCACGATAAATCTCAGCGACTGGGGCAATGGAACTGTTCCGGAATTCTCGCAGCACGCCTTCTTTCAGACGGGACCAGAACTGGAGTTTAGGGTTGTAAGTCTTCGCTCCAAATTCTTGAAAGCACCTAATGCTATTTGCTCTCATATCATAGAAACTAACAATACTGCGCGAAGGGTGTCCAGCCTAAACTGGCCACAATTGCAGATATGGTCCTGGCGCTTGGCCAACCTATCCAGCTTCGAAACCCCTGCAACGGGCCCTGTGTTTATTCGACTGTACTTGAAGGCCCCGAGTTCAACTGCGAAAATGGGCCCAGGCCTGAGCAGCTCACCTGTAGAGATATATTTTGGGCCAGGGACGAAGCTACTCTAGGAGAATACCCATACGAGCTTCACAATAACAGCTTCAGAATCGGCTGGATGCTACTGGAAGATAACCGTTGCCCGTTTTACGATACGCCAAGAAAGTCTATAGACTGTTCAGTGACGCTGGCGACTTACAATTTCACTGTCACCAATTTCCAGAACGGATCTCGCGAGGTCCAGACTCAAATTCTTTCGGAGGAGGTCATGTGGACCGCCGAGTCTCCGATACAAACCTACTACTTGCAGTACATACGCACCAAGAATGCCGTCGTCGACGACCCTGAGGAAAAGGCCAATGTCACTGCAATTTTCCGATATCTGCAAGCATGGGCTATTAGGCGTGCTGCTACTTTGGCTCTGAACGGCACGGTGAATCACTGTGAGTATACAATCATGAATGCTTTCCTGAACGCTTTCCCAGGAGTAACCCATGCCTAATTGAACCATAGATGATTTAGACTGGGCCCCTTACCTGGAACCTGACCCTCGGTACGGATCGACAGGCGCTGTGGGAAGCCCTTACATCGGCTTTCACGACAGATACAAACCACGGGTGCACCTCACGGCCGAAACCCTCTAGGCATATCTGCAAGACGTGGTTCTTTCCGTGACCACACTAGACCCAGGGCTCCCCGCTTCAGAACTTTCTCAGGGCCTCACCGGAGCAAATGTGTACCTGTTCACCGAGCCGTTGCAGTTCTATGCCCCCTACGCTGCCTGCCTGGTTGCCACGATGCTGATATACGTTCTGGGATATCGGGCACTTCACCTCAACGGTGCCTCTGCGGGGAACAGCTTCCTCCAGTTTGTAACGACCACGAGCACGAGCGGCGTCCTTCATCAGCTTGGGCAAGACTGCAGCATTGGAGGCACTGAAAACACGTCCAAGGAGCTCAAGAACACGAGGTTAAGGTTCGGAACTAAATCTACCATGGACGAGTCGGACGCGTCAACTGGGACCAGCGTGGCGGTCTTTGGAGTTCATGGGGAAGTTGAGGGCTTCAGTCGGTGACGCTGAAAATCACTGTGACGTTCAAGTGCCATCGGGAGACTGGGAGCCGTGACTGCTAAGGCTGGCTCTACGACACTCCGGGTTTCTGTCTGTCATCATGTCATACGAGAACGTACAAGCAGCGATTTCTCTCTTCTACCTAGCATGTGCAAAATCTTTCACGTTGCGAAATGCGAGTCACTTAGGACGATTGATGTTTGCGAGCGGAACGTGCTTCATTTACTCTAGCAACTAGGTCTCCACCCGCTTCGTGACACAACTACGTAGTGAAAGGGTTGTACACGGTGCCGTTCTGTTCCGCAATAGCCCTGAGCTTCTTGTTCTGCCTCTTGAGGTACGTCTTGGACGTGAAGGCCATGCAGAACGTCAGGCCGGCGAAGACGATCTGGAGGATCATGGCCATCGTGTAGCGCGGGGAGTGGCTGTCGGGGAAGAAGTAGGGCGACATGACGTTGCCCAGGCGGCCTGGCTGATGGACGACAACGAGCAAGCTGTCGCCGCTTCCTCAGGCGCCCGGTTGATGGACGAGACGGCCCAGGTGTAGACGAGCGCGTTGGCGGAGAAGCTGCCGGAGGTGTAGAGGAAGGCCGCCGTGTAGCGGGCCGGCGTGCTGAGGGTCGCGACGGAGATGACGAAGCCCGTGATGGAGATGCAGCGCCAGTACGCATGGAAACCTCTCCTTCCGGCTGGGGAGTGACCGTATGCCACGAAGAAGGATACTGATGGCACCAGAGAGCGGCGGTGAGGACGAGCGCCATGGTGCTGCTGCCGAGGCCGAAGCCGCGGACCATGGTGGGGAAGAAGTTGTTGAAGCCGTAGGACGAGGTCATGAAGATGTTCATGAAGATCTGTCGCTGGACGTTAGCCATCATCGGGCGAGGAGCTCAGATCTGCAGCGAGAACTTACAAAAATGTACGTCTTCACGTCCGTCAACGCAAGACGCAGGCCGTTAGACGGTCGACTTTGGTGGCCTGCCCGCCACGGTCACTTCCTGATGCGGAGCCATGTTGTCCGGCATCTCATCGTCAATCACACCGCATCACCGTTGCCGAGGATGGGGTAGTTGGGCAGGATGAAGAATGCAGTGAGGGCGAAGAAAGCGCTGAGGGCAGCCTCCAGAACGAAGAGCCACTTCCAGCCCGCAATGCCCGCAGCTCCCGACATGCCGGAGAAGACTCCGGCAGCGATCAGGCCGGAGAACGCCTGGGCGAGGACCAGACCAGAGTACAAGAGGGCAGTGCGAAGGGCCAACTCTCTACGGGTGTACCAGCATGACATGAGGTATACAGCCTGCAGTCCCAGCAATCAGCATGTAGTTCAGCATGGTTACCGATGACGCGGTAACTTACACCAGTAAATGAGGGCTTCTGATGATACCAAGACAAACCGACAGTTGTGCGCTCCTGCGGGAAGCCCTTTGAGCAGGAAAAAGCAGTTCTGCTGCAGTTCGACCAGACCAGAGAATGGCACAGGCGGCAGATGGTTTTCAAGAACCAGACGCGCGTTGAGGTGCCGAGTCAACATGTAGCTGTTGAGTGGGACGGTCAGCGGGATGGTCCGCGGAGGTGTAAGAGTAAGACCATTACTGACCCGACGGTGAGCAGGGCGACTGCAGTGCTGTAGTCCGTGTCTCCCAGGTTCAGGGTCGCTTCGAAATCATCGTCAAGGCGGGCTTGGCTGTTTGCGAGGTCTGGTTAGCTCGTGTCATTCTCCCGCTTGGACGTTCCTTTTTTTCTTACGCGATGTTCGTGCGGTTCAAGTAGTTGAACATGTACAGGATCCACAGCTGCGGAAGCAGAGTCATGTCCAACGTCCGGACGATCTTCTTCTCCTCGACGTTGTTCGGGCCCGGCGTCAATACGCTGGCGCCTGCGGTTTCGCGGGTCTCTTTGTTCGTGCGGCGAGAACTGCCCAACCGAGGGCGGCGGGCTTTCCACTGTGCCAGCTCGGTTGAGCGGAGTGCGCCGCGCCCATCGTGCTGCTCGGAGCAGGCTCCGTGCCCGAGGGCATGTCAGGCACCTTGTCGTTCGCCATCTGGATGAGCTGGATGCAAAGAAGAAGAAGAAGAACAAGGAGAAGAAGAACGAACTGCTGGACGATAGACACGCTCTCAGTCCTGGAGCGAGAGCTTCTTGGTCTTATACGCCTCCTATGCCCCCCACACTACCCCAGATTGCCTCCGCACCCTCCTCCGCATTTCTCGTGATCACTGATCAGATGGATATCGTCGAGCACATTCCCGGACTCCGAGCCCCGACCAGCCCATTCGTTAGCTCAGATTACGCCATGGCCGGATGCTTGGCCTGGCCATGAAAGGCCGCACGGTGGCTGCGGGCGTCATCGTGGAAACAGGCACACAAGTGGCCATCACTGCCGTTTCAGGGTCCCCGTCCAATTCTCGCCCAGGAGGCAGACGAGAGTTGGCAGAGGATTGCTGTGGATACAACCATCTACGGAGGCGGGCTCTTCCATGTGTCACCTTTGGCTTGGGCCCAAGAGCCTCCAAGACTCCGAGGGCCCTATCATGGCAGCCAAGCCCGGGCGGGGGTTGCTCAGCTATGTGTACGTCAAGCGACGAAAGGGAATACAACACAAGAAACGCCGACGAGCGGTCCAGGTCATAAACAACGTTGATAAGAGGTGAGCGAAGTAGCCTCACCTCCAAGGCGACAATCCACTGGCCAACGGTCTCCTCCCAACACCCGTATCTTGGGAAGTATAGACTGGCGCCACACCGAAGGAAGAAGGACACAGCAAGTTTGAGGCAGGTTGAGATAGTCGACCTCGATGAGCCGGGATATCAAAGGGTTCTAAAGGAAAAGCCAAGCATTCTGAGAACGGCAAGGTAGTTTCATCGCCCGCAGAGCTAGACACGCCCACGTGGACCAAGGCAAGGAGATCACCGGCTTCCAAGGCCCTAGGTCAGCTCCCGCGCGCGGATAATTTGTGCCAAGACAAGCCACCCGCGGGATTCCGGTGCTTCACGTACGCTAAATCTTGGCCAAACAAACTACTTCCCGGCTTTCTGTCCGTCTTTGAAACATTACCTATGTCTTTTTGGCCGTGATGAGTTTTTGCCGTGCTGTTTGCACAGTTCCTTATTCGGCAATCTTCCCGCCTCAAATGTAAAAGCGGTTATTTCACGCCCTCTCGTGGACACTAATGAGAAGGCCGACTACGAGAACAACAACATGGTTAGCGATGAGAGCATCAATAGGGCATCTGAGTCTCTATGCGACATACATTTTCAGCATTATCCCATCATGATCGTTTATGGTATCCTTGAGTCGATCATTGCCATCTCTCTTCCTCATGGTCCATCCCACCCCGGCCTGGTTTCTTGGAGCGATGAAATGCTTACTCCCATGCCAATTTCTTCGGACTCTGATATTCACATGATTTTCATTCGATCTTTAAGACCGCATTGCTTAGCCTGCACTCTGAGAGCTTATTCCGAAGGTAGATCAGAGTACCTCTGGGATTGTTGTCCGCTTGATGAATCCCCTCGGGGCGGGAGGCCCACCGGCAGATGTCAAAAGAGTCATGGCAGCCTGAAGATTTCACGAACGCTGACAGCACACCCGAACGCCCAGATATCGTTGATTTCGAAGGTAACGGGACGTGACGCGACGGGAGCTTAACTCAAATCATTGTTGCACGTTGACGTAGCGTAGATGGCTTTGACATGTGAAGACCCAAAAGTGTTGAGAACTCTAGATCAATAACAACTCGAAGTTAACTTGGCTTCGCTCAGTCTAATGGGAGATAAGAGCGGTTTCAGAGCCAGGTTTGGATTCACGCTCGCAGACGTCCCTCGGTCAGGGACAAATGCCTCTCTCTGTGAACTTACCATCGTCTCTGGTGAAGTACGCCTGTCATATTGGCCTCGCAGCGGCAGGATCTTGAACATTGCATCAGATTAGGTTGAGGCCTACCAACCCAGCCCGAGTCCAGACGCGGCCATGAAGATGAAGTCCATTTTCTGCCTTCATATGAAGTAAAACGCTATCTGCTATCCCGTTTTTTCATGTGATATCACCGATGGTTCATTTGCCGATACCAACTTGGTCGTAGATGAGTATCCATGCGTCCGTGTATTTATATCGATCAACAATTTCCGTACTTTCCGCAACTTGCTCTTCCGTCAGAATCCCACTCGAACAACTGAATTGATACTTCTATCACTTATAGATCCACTGCATAGAGCACCCAACTGTCTTGAAAATGGCTGTTGCAAGCCCCATCAGACCTACTGCTCCGACCATGGGCCTCCGTTCCCAGAGGTCGAGCCACCGTCTCAACCAGATTGAGAAGATCAGAGCCAATGGAATCGGCGATCTGGTCGACCTCCCTCAGTTGGTTGTCTGCGGCGACCAGTCAGCGGGCAAGAGTTCTGTTCTTGAAGGCATCACGGGAATCCCATTCCCTCGCCAAGAAGGTCTCTGCACCAGGTTTCCCACCGAGATCATCCTGCGTCACTCCACCGCCCCCCTCAAGACTACGGCCACGATCCGGCCTCACCCTTCTCGGTCCGCTGAAGTCTCTCAAGCTCTTCGTGGCTACCGACGAGAGATGAAGGAAGACCTATCTGACCTTCCAGTCGCCATTGAAGAAGTGTCCAAACTCATGGGCATTCGCGGCTTCACAGACTCTGCAGAAGACTCGGCCTTCGCTTCTGATGCTCTCCGCATCGAAGTTACCGGGCCTACCGGTCTGCAGCTCAGCGTCGTGGACCTTCCCGGCCTCATCTCCGTCGCCAACGAAGAGCAATCCGAGGCAGACGTCGAGGCCGTCCACGCCATGGTCAGAGGCTACCTTTCCAGCACCAGGACCATCATCCTCGCCGTGGTCCAGGCCGGGAACGACGTTGCCAACCAAGGCATCATCAAGATCGCCCGCGAGTACGACGCCGAAGGCCAGCGGACCGTCGGCATCATCACAAAGCCTGACCTGATCAACGTCGGCACCGAGGCCAAGCTCGCCAACATCGCGAAAAACAAAGACTCCATCAAGCTGAAGCTCGGCTTCTTCCTGCTCAAGAACCCCAGCCCGGCCGAGATGAAGGCCGGCGGCGGGGCGGCCAAGCGCTCCGAGCGAGAGATGTACTTCTTCTCGACCGGCGCCTGGAAGGCCCAGGACCTCGACATGAGCCGGGTGGGCGTGGAGAACCTCCGGGCCTACCTCCAGGACCTCCTGGACGCCCACCTCGAGAAGGAGCTGCCCAAGGTCAGGGACGAGATCCGGCGCGTCCTGACCTCCACCGAGGACGACCTCAAGGCCATGGGTCCCGAGCGGCGGTCCCTCGGGGACATCCGCTCCTTCATGACCAACCTAAGCATGCGGTATTACCAGCTCGCCCAGGCCGCTCTCGACGGCAACTACCACAGCACCGACGCGCACTTCTTCGCCAGGGACGGCGGGACCCGTCTCCGCGCGGTAGTCCATCAGCAGAACGGCCGCTTTGCTGCCGAGGTGCGCGACCGCGGCCACAAGAGACAGATCACGGACGGCGACGTGCGTGTTCTCAAGTCTGAGAATGATGCCGACGAGGCAGAGAGCTCCCCGATCATGGTTACCAAGGAGGGCATGATTTCCTGGATCCACAAGGTAATCCGTCTGGCCCTCCCCTCATATGACGGACAGTATCTAACAGCTGCAGACTTATGTCGACACCAGGGGCCGCGAGCTGCCGGGCAACTACAACCACGTGCTCCTCGCCGAACTTTTCCACGAGCAATCCAGCCCTTGGCGTGATATCGCGGAGCGTCATGTCTCTACCGTGCTGAGCCAGGTGTCCAAGTGGGTTAATCAGGCCATCTCCCGCCTCTTCCGCGAGGAGCGGCTCCGGCGGGACGTTGATGCCATATGCCAGGAGAAGCTGGAAGAGTTTCGTGCCAAGGCCTTTGACGAGCTGGAGAAGATCGCGGCTGACGAGGAGCGTCACCCCATCACGTACAATCATTACTACACAGACAACATCCAACAGGCGCGCAGCGACTCTCAGAAGCTGGCGTTCGGCAGCGCGCTCAGCTCCACCCTCAATAACGGGTGGTCGGACAAGATTACCGCCATCAGAGCAGAGACGGGGATGCAGCAGTTCCTCGACTGCCTCCAGCCGAAGATATGCGTGGACATGGACCAGCAGGCCTGCGAAGAAGCCCTCGCAGGCTTGAATGCCTATTACAAGGTAACAGAACGGCCAACCCAAGAGCTTTTTCTCTCGACATTCTGCGATCGATCACTTGCTGACAAGTAACTTCGTCAAGGTGGCCATGAAGACGTTCGTCGACAACATCTGCCGACAGGTCGTGGAGCGGCACATCCTCGCGCCGCTACCGGAGATATTTTACCCAACCACCGTCTCCCAGTTCTCCGACGACGAGCTAATCCGCATCGGCACCGAGCCCGAGAAGGAAGTGGCCCGTCGGCAGAAGCTGAGCGCGTCCGCCCAGGGGCTGCGGAGCAGTCTCGTCGAGCTGCAGAGCATCTCAGGTTAGCAGAGCTCACGTCACGTCTGACATTTGTGTGTGTGTGTGTGTGCCCCAGAACCACGTGTGTCGAGATTCCGGTCTGGTAGATCTGTGTGCTGATTCCTGCAGCCGGCTCTTGTGTCCGAGATCAATACTACTCTAGAATGGATGTTTTGCTGTTGTTGTTGGTTTGCTTCTGTGTTTTACATGTTTGGTTCAAGATTGAACGCGAGATTGGTGAATGCGAGATTAGAGCTTTTCTAGAGGACTTCGGACAGGATATACGGGTTGAAGAAGACTCGCTCGCACTTTACCACTCGTTCAAGGCAACGAATCGGTCACCGGATAGGTAGACTAGAATGTAGAATGTCTGGGCTGATTGTACTCGCGCCAACTTGTTGTGCAGCTGCTGCCTCTGGTGTGCGATGATGATATCAAGCAGAGGCAGACATCACTGCCCTCGCCACTCTAACTGTTCAATGCGTCACATGGTCGTTTTTTGATGTCAGATCAGAACCAACAAACAAGCCATAGAACGTGATAGAACACGCCCAGCTTCGATCAACGATCGGCAGTCGACCTCTGGAACCGCCACTGGGACTCGTGAGATCTTACCGAGCACCTTGGCATGCCGTGGCACCTTACCTCCCAAGGCTTTGCCTGCATCACCCGCACGCTCGAAGGGGGGCGGATGGATCGGCACACAAGATATCTCTGCATGGATGATTCGTAAACCCCAAGGCCAGGTCCCGGGGGCACGGGAAGGCAGTTCCTCGGCAGTTCGCCGGGCGCCAAAGGAAGAAAAAAGTACAACGGCCATGCCCGTCTGTCCAGGCCCGGGTCTCTCTGTCTCGGCCATTGATAGCTTCAGGTTCTTTGGTAAGTTCCATTTTGCTACCCGGACATTGGCCACCGCTGTGGATCGCACGCACCCAGAGTGGCCACCGGAAGTTCGATACGAGTCGAGACGGGTCGATTCCCGGTCTGTTGCCCGATGGTCGGGGGACGAGACCGGTGCTTCTCCGTGGCATTCTCTCTCTTTCCCGCAGAGGCATTTATTCCCATCCGTTGAGGGTGAGGTTGCTTGCTGTCCGCAGTGGGCCCATTTCCACCCGTCCGCTGATCAAGGGTGTCACTGTCACCGCTTTGAAGAGCAATCTCGTTAGTCCTTTGAGCCTGTGGAGTCGAGTAGAAGCGCCGGGAAAAAAAGGAGAAAAATAAGAGGAGAAAATGAAGAAGGGAAGAAAGTAACGGTCGGGCGAGCGGCGGTTTCTCCATCTCTCTCCACTTTTGACAGCGAAATAAAATAAGGTAAAAATAAGGTAAAAATTCAAAATCACGACACAAACTCGCGATGCGATTTGGTTTGTTTCTGTCAACCCCCAGTATCCCCGGATTCGGCGAGGGCCACACCCCGCACGTAAATCGTGCCTTAGTCGACAGGAGCCGTGTGCATAATGACAGGTACGTTTCTGCATGCGCTGCGTAGTGTAGCGTATGCGTGAGGGGGCGAGGGGAAAGGATGAGAAACTCTGCAGATAGACAAGACCTCCCCCGGGCGAAGAACAGGAACAGGAAAACAGGCATCATTACCTGCGTATCTGCGCCAATCCCCAGATAAACGGGGTGACAAGCTCACCAACTCGAATGTCAGTGGCCAGACGGTGCAGGCGACGGAGGCATTCCTGGTCGCCCGACAACTCTCGGCGCTCGGTTACCTACAGGAACGTCCCTCCGGCCCCCTGCACACCGTTACGATGTACGTAACGCGGACAAACATTGTCGACCGGGGGGGGCTGTGTTTCCCGGGGCCGGCTAAGAAACAGAGAGGAGGAGAGCGGGTTCGGAAGACGGCCGGTGAGGGTTCAAGAACGCCCTGTGTGTCCGCAGGGCGCACGCAATCCGATCCCCACCATAGACAGTTACTACACCATTACTGTGTAGTGTAGGTGGTATCCGTAGGTGACAAGACTCTATCAGCGCCAAGACCAGGTGATGTTGACGCTTTCCCACGGCTACCGCTGGTTGCAAGCGGAACTCTCAGCGCCGAGCGGAGGTCAGGGGAGGAATGGAGGTGGGAGGGGAGGGGAGGGGGGCGATGAGTGAGGAAGAGTGGGAATGGGTGGAAAGACTCTTTTGTTGGTGGCGGCCAAGACTCCCCCCTCCCAGTCTGTCTCTCTCTCTCAGAGTCAGTCTGCCCTGTTCGTTTGTCCCAAGTCCAAATTTCGGAGGGATCCCCGACCCCGGTTCCCTAGCTCCCGCCGAGCTTCTCGGCAGCTCTGGGCGCGGCACGGCATCCGTCGTGGCGGGCCAATGGACGGGCGGAATCCATCGCGCCAACGTCGTCCGAGAGTGAGACGGACGCTGTGTATGGTCACATATTTCCTTGGTATCTTGGTAACGAGCCTTGGGTGGTCTTGGGCGGATTGCAATCCTTCCACTTGCAGCCCTCTCGGAACTGGGACCTTGTGCATCCTTTCCCTTCCCCAAGGCTCTTTTGTTGCTGACACTTGACACTGACAGCGAGGTCCTGGCAGCAGTCAGTCTTTATCTAGTAATTGTCAGTTGTCAAAATGGGGAGACCGAAGGACTGGTTGTTACTGGACAGATATGTGCCTCTCGGACCCCCCCATACCCTTTCCACCCCCCCCCGCTCGCCTCAAGGATATGGTTATGAAGCTTTTTTCTTCGCGACAGATGTTTTCTGGAACCTCTCGCTCAACCGAGCATCGGCTCTTCCAGCCAGCCTCCGAAGTCCGGCGCTCGACAGACAACGTGAGCTGCGCGGGCTGTGGTCTGCCGTGGCTTGCCAACTCTGCAACGTTGCGGTCCGTCCCTGGAGGGGCCGCACACCACTCGACTCTGTCACCGGTTCGTGAGGCTCTTTCGCGCTTATCCCGCACGAGGGGTGGCCTGTCAGCCATGCCTTCTTTCGCGTTCGTAGCTTGACGAAGAAACCCCCCGACGTATGGTGCCAGTGGAATCCCACCCGGCCTCGAGAGGAGCAACAAGACGCCGAAGTGAGTGCCCCCGTCGTCACCGCCAAGTAGACAATCAGGCCAAGCCCAATACCCAGAGGAACACCCCCCCGACGCGGCGGACTGACTCGACCTGTCGACCAGTCAGTCTCCATTACATTATCTCTTGGTCCTACTCGTCGTTGGCCGTCCCCCCAGTCCCCGTCGCCTCTCGAAGGCGAAGGTAAGGGGACCAAGGGCCACACCCCCCCCCTCGTTCTCGTCCTACCTTTATCGATGTTCGCCTCGGAGAGTGCCCTGGCTGCCTCGACACACACGCGCGCGCGCGCCCGCGCCCGCGCCGCTCCTCGGTCTGACCTTCTCTGTATTTGGCCCGTGGGTGTCTCTCCCACGCCGGGCCATCGCCCAGGTTAGGTTTGCTTGCCAGACAAGGTCTCTCCCTCCTCTTCCCCCAATCCAGACTCGTGGATCGACCAGTCCGCCCGACCTCCCATCGAAAGCGACTGGTGGGTAACGCGGGGATGGGAATGGATCCTCTTACACCTTCCTTTCGCGTGAAAGATGCCAATTGCTGTGCCATCCTCTCGTCTGCCCTCACCTCTGATTTCCCACCCCTTGGCGCCATAGATACCGCCTGCTGCGGCGTGTGCCCTATCTCGGTCAAATCCATCCTGGTCTGCCTTGCCGGCCAGCCAGAAAGAGCCGTCGGCCACGCACGCGAGCACCGGCACCACCCACACTCTCTGTCTCTCTCTCGCACTCCCAGGCCGGCCGTTTCCCTCCCTCTCCTCTCCCGAGATGTATCCAAATCTGGTGTCTTCTACCGCGGGCAGCCGGTCCCGGTTCCCAGCTCGCCACGCGCGCTGATAGACAAGACCGATTACCACCACCTCCCACACACACCATCCTCGCCTCGGGGGGTGATCACCTTGACCCACGGACCGGGCTTCTCGTCGTGTATATATCCAGCCCGTGAACCGCTGATCAGGGTCTTGCAGCTCCCTCACTCCCTTCTCCTGGTTGTCCTTCCCCTCTCCTCAGCGTGGCAGTGATCTTGGTTTGGCTCTCCTCTCAAGTCTTCTTCAAGTCTTGATTGCTCGCTTCCAGCCTTTCCCTCCCTCTCGTCTCTCTCCCTTGTGTGTTTCGTACCCCCCTCTTTGTCTGGACTCTTTCCCCCCAAAGAAGAAAACAAAGTCAAAGATGGAGAAGTCAGAGATGGGCACGGCCAACAAGCCCGTCCAGGAGAACTCCTCCATGGAGCAGGTCCAGCAGCAGCCCTCCGTCACTTCGGGCGAGTCGGTGCACGAGAAGAAGCCGTGGTGGCACCCCGTCATCGAGCCCGGCTCCGCCGTCCAGATCATCATCGCCGCCGCCATCGCCGTCGGCATCGGTCTGGGAGTCAAGACGGCCCACCCCGACATTCCCGCCGCCGCCACGACCATTCTCATCATCCCCGGTAACCTCTGGCTGCGGGCTCTCAAGGCTGTCGGTATGCGTCCCCTCCGTCTCCGTCCTCTCCCGCCCCGGCGCGGAGCGTGTGCTGAGAGAGCGCTCCAACTAACACGAAACTGCCAGTCTTGCCCCTGATCGTGACTGCCATGATCCTCGCCGTCCAGAAGCTCAAGGACATCACCAACGGCGGCGCGGCGCTTGCCAAGTGGACCATCGGCTACTATGTCATCACCACCATCGTCGCCATCGTCCACTCCATCATCATGACCTCCCAGGTCTGGGCCCGCCTCATGACCGTCGCCTCGGCCGAGTCCATCGCCGTCGACAGCATGTCCGAAAAGGACAAGGAGTCGTACGAGGAGCGCAAGGACCAGGATATCCCCGCCACCGTCACCGATCTCTTCAACTCGCTGATCCCCGCCAACGTCGTCGACGCCCTGGCCAAGGACCACCTCCTCGCCGTGCTCGTGTCCGCCGTCGTGGTCGGCTACCTCCTCGATAACCGTGACGGCCGCTCCTCGATCATCAAGGCCGTCCGCGAGATCGAGACTCTCATCATGATCATCATCACCTTCTTGATCAAGCTCGCTCCCATCGGTGTCTTCTTCCTCATCCTGCCCAACATGTTCAAGCTGGACATCAACGACATCGGCGTCAACCTCGGCATCCTCATCGGCGGCTCCATCAGCTCCATGTTCATGCACCTCTTCGTCATCCTGCCCATCATCTTCTTCGCCTTCACCCGCCAGAACCCCTACAAGCTCTGGCTGTCGTGCTCGCCCGCCTGGCTGACCGCGTGGGGTACCGCCTCGTCCGCCGCGACCCTCTCCGTCACCATGCGCTGCACCCGCGAGACGCTCAAGGTCCCCGTCACCGTCACCAAGTTCGCCGTGCCCCTTGGCTGCCTGATCAACATGGACGGAACCGCCATCTACTTCCCGATCGTCGTCGTCTTCCTCGCCCAGACCCAGGGCCACGTCCTCAACGCCGCCGACTACATCATCATCCTGCTGCTGTCCACCCTCGCCTCCATCGGCACCACCCCGATCCCCAGCTCCTCGCTGGTCCTGACCGTCATGATCGCCTCCAGCGTCGGCATCCCGCCCAGCGGCATGTACGGCGTCGTCGTCGCCATCGACTGGTTCATCGACCGTTTCCGCACCGCCACCAACGTCAGCGGTGACCTCTTCGCCGCCGTCATCGTGCAGAAGATGACGGGCATCACCGATCCCGAAGACGGCTCCGAGACCGAGGAAACCGAGGTCAGACACAACGACGAGCGCGTCTAAGTCATGCTTTCGTGATGTGTGTGTTAGTGTGCGTGTCTGCGGAGGCAGGAAAGTGTGCGATAGATAAATGGTAATGGTGTACAAATGGAGCGAATACCAATTTGATTCAATCTTTTGATCAAGTCTCGAGTCGTTTTCTGAGATCCGCTGCGGTGACACGTCTCACAATATGTCGGCATGTAGCCCTCTCTACACGCCGGGAGGGGATCCCTATCGTATTATAGACAGAACGTCGTTTTCTGATGACACACGATGACTCCGGGGTCGCGCGGCGAACAGTCACGAAAGCCGCATGAGGATCAAGACGTCTAGGCAGTCCCACTGTTTACCCATTGTCGACTTCTGGGCGGTGCCTGAACCCGCGCCTGGTTGGGCGTCGGCGAAATGAGGGTTGGCCGCAAGCAGGGGGGCGGTCCATTGACTGGGTCAGACCACGGCCGTCATTCTATAGAGGAAATCTTTCATGTTCACGCTCTCAGCGTTCGGAGTACAGGTTGACCATCAGCATCGACGCATGTTCACCGTGATTGAGAACTCGAGACCGCAGGCTTCGCGCTTGAAGCCTGTCATAACACAACAGACCGACAGGACTGAGTCTCATGAAGCCCGCCGAATCCAGTCAGGACCTCTTCGGGATTTCACCAAGAAGCCGCTTCCAACGTCACATTCCCCTTGCATGGATCCGCCAACTCCATTCAAATCGTATGAACATCTCAGGACCTCTTCGGGATTTCATCCAAAAGCCGCTTCCAACTTCTCACCCCCCCGGTCGTGGACCCGCCCAGCTCGCCCGCGCCGAGACCGTACCCGGTATAACGACCGGTTGCCGTCATCAGACCCTGGTCTGACTTTGATACTCGGTGACGCTTTGAGCAAAAGAACTTCAATCTATATGGTCAAGGATTTTTAACCCGTTCTGGGTATCATCTGAGTGCCACGCACCGCGGCTCATCTGTCGAACCTTTTCAAACATGCTACTCCCAAACGCCAAAGCAGAAGCCTCTCCGTGTCTCATCCAATCCAAACGCCAAACAAACAGAACTCTCTCTCCCTGCCCCGGCCTCACCGATTCCCTCACCGATTCCCTCTCTTCCGCTTATGCCAGATCGCCGTGCGGTCCTCGACGTCAGTCGCCAGAACCCTCAGGAACCCGGTGCGCTCCACCACCACGTGGTCCGGGTACTGCTCCAGGTAGCAGTCGGCCATGCGCTTCACGCCCTTGCGGTGGTTGTCCGACCTGTACCGGACGTCCCTTATCGCGCCGGCGCCGGCCGCCCAGGCCGCTTCCACCCGGAGCGCGTCGTCCTCGGGTCCCGCCGGCGCCGGCTCCTCCGACGTCCAGCTGGCCCTCACGGCATTGTCCTGCAGCGCCATACAGCAGCGGTCGGAGTCCGCGTCCCCGAGCCAGAAGGCGCCCTCCGGCCCCGTCCGGAGCCCCTCGTACTTCCAGAACGGGCTCATGACCGGGTTGTTGGCCGCGTTGAACAGTTGCGGGGCGATGTCACGGATCGCGAACAGGTTCATCTGGGCGGGGGTGAAGTTCCGGCGACGATGTTGATCGTTCCAGTCGCCCGTCCATCCGTTGCGGAGGCCGGCGCGCCTCCGGAACCCCGGCCACCACGGCATCGGGCTGTGGCGGTCCCAGGGGTCGAAGGCGCCCGTGTCGATGAACGCACTCGATGTCCCGTCCTCTTGGTCCGGCGTCAGCGGCGTCGCCGGCGCCATGGTGACGGGCTGGAAGTAACGCAGCTGAGCGTCCGTTGCCAGAAGGATCTGCTGGTTCTCTATCTGGGGGGGTGCCCGCCCCTGGATCCGGTTGTATTGTTTGCCGTAGACCCTCATCTCGAACGGATTGTCCCGCAGGTAACTCGTCATCGACCCGTCGCTGTCCAAAGGCGGCGCATCCGGGTCCGGCGTGAAGGTGATGACCTCGCAGTTGAAGTAGTCGGCCACGAGGTGCAGCATCTCGTGGAATCCGGCCTCCATGGGCTTGCCTGACTCCCTGGCGTTCCTATGTAGGCATCGCATAAGGTCCAGGCTGCCCCATCTGCGAACGTCGTAATTATCCGAGGACTGGGCCGAGCTGGCCAGGAGCTGGGAGTACATGCGGAAACGCGTTCGCCTGTAACTGTGAGCCGGATGCATCATCCAGTTGGCGCGATCGTGCGTCAATACCTCGTCGAACCAACGCGCCACCAGGTATTTCATTCTCCTTGATTCATTCGTGCAGGTTGTCCCTCATTGAAAAACTAGATAGAGCACACCCGAGTTAGCTATTCTTGTCGCAAAATAAGTATCTACTGAGGAAAGAGTGTCCGAAGGAGGAGGGGAGGATAACTTACGAGAGAGAGTACCACAGACTGTCCTCGTTCTGAGGGACAGGGGTGGCAAAGAATACGTTCCTCAACACATCCCTCTCGTCATCTGTCTTATCGTCGGGGAACATGAAGTGCGGTTGGGCACTGAAACCGTAGCATGCGACGTTCGCCTGGGCATCTTCGTTCCTGCGCCGTTGAGCATCCTGCAACATGTGCGGCGTCGGGGCCCATTTCCGCCGCATCCACGGCTCGTCCCTCTCTGTCGGCCTGTGTCTTGCATCGCCGTAGTGATTCTCGAAATCGTCGAATGTCGCCGGCACGTAGACTGTAATGTCCCAGTTAAGCCCGTTCAGGCCCGCCGGGAAGTCGTCACACTCGAAGCCGTTCACCGGATCGTTGCGACCCGGCGAGATCCGGACCCGCCGGTTGGGCTTCCAGCCGTCGTGTCCCGGCCGGCGGATGCCCGCGATGCTATGCATGGCGGACAGCACCATCCTGTTGGCCGTGACGGCTCGGCGGTGATCGACGCTGCCTGCCGCAGGATTCCCTTCCCAGATGTGGCGCAGGATTTCGTTGCACCAGTTTCTGAACTGTGTGGGGTCCGGCCGCCTCGCAGGGTTGTCTGCGTTCTGAGAATGCAGGTTCAAGATCTTCCAGGCGTATTGGTGGTCTCCATGATCTGGGCTGCACCCCAGGATATTTTGAACTGTCGGTCTCCGTGGCCTCACCCAGTGAGGAACGCCTGCGGGCTGAGCGGTTTGGCTCAAGGGCCCCGGGTTGGGAGGGTTGTAATTCTGTGTCGCCATGATATTTTCAAAATATGGATATGGCTTGTTGGATGAAGAAAAAGAATAATCGTCAATGTGAAATGATGTTGTGATGTTGAATGTCTTTTCGGATCTGAATATCTGGACTGTCTGATTTCAGGATATCATGCGTCCTTCTTATTCCTTCGAATTCGATCCAGCTGGCCAAGGGAAGGAGACGTACGCATCATTGTCAATCACCCGAGTGAACAATGGTCCTTTCGAGCCCAAAAGTCGAAACAAAGCCTCTTTTGCACCGCAAGAACGAAAATAATATCCCATGGAGAGCCAAAGCCATTGTGTTTCTTTCGGTCGAGGCATCGAGTTCTCAATGACATTCTGTGGGCGATTCTTTTGAAAAGTCATTCACCTCGACTATAAAGACAACAATGGCTTGAATTTCTGGGGAAGGTCCTTTCACAAGTGCGAGATTGGACCCCTAATGCAAAGGCCTCCCTGACTGAAAGGTTATACAAAAAAGAACAACTTCTTCTCATAGAAAGAAGGCCGTGGTCTTTGTTGCATATGGCCTTGATGCCACATTTGTTCACTTTGATAACATTCTGCTCCCACCTATTTTAAGAACAGGTATGTATCAGGGTCATTTACAAACTATCTAAACAGTAATGACATGAGGCTTAGATGTGAGAGCGAGTCGAGTTTGAGTAAACAATGCCAGTTTGTACCTGGTGTTGGATACATGTATCTTTCAATCCCATCTCCACATCAAAGGTCATACTCGTCTACATCCAACTTAACAATACCAGCCAATTCACTGCCAGTACTAACTGCACAGAAGCTGGGGACACTCTCAACAACATCCAACTTATCAACACCATCGAACCTCACTAGAGAAAACATCACCAGAGAAAACACAACACACACATCCAACAGTAATTCAAATCCTCTAACAAGATGTTCTATTGACCAAGCACCATACCAACCCCAATCCAAACCGTAGGGCTGAAAAGGGAGGGGGAAAAACAAAGATTTCAAGTGACTTTACATCATTCTGCTCTCTCCCCCGCGGTCTCTTGTCTAGTCGAGCCAGTGAACACCCCACCCCCCCCCCCCCCCCCTTGCCCAATACTCCGCAAGACATGGCCCCAATGTGTTTGCAAAATCCCTTGGGTATGTTGTATGTGTGTGAGCAGGAAAAATAAGAAAAACAAGAAAAAGCACCAGAGCGCGTGACAGCTGTTCAGCAGAACCCGACCTTGCTGAACCCGTGCCATGATAAAAAGCACCCCATCCCCTCTTGAGAACTCGATAGCAATACATAAAACCAAGAAAGATAGACGCCCAACGGCACCCATCATACGGAGTACGAGAGAGAATAAAACCCAAAAGGCCCCGGTTGTTGGAACATCATACACTTGGGAAAAGCTCCATCCAGCTCCTTTCCCCGCCTCCCCCCAAAGCCGAGATCACTTGCGCTTCCCGCCGCTCTCGTAGCTCAAGTCGACGCTCCACAGCGAGTCCCAAACCACGCTCTTCTTCGTGGGGCTCTCGGCGGCGCTGGCCCCGCTGCGCTGGCGCTCGAGTCTGAGGGGGGATCTAGCTTTCTAAAAACCGCACCCGCAAAAAAACGTGTGAGAAACCACGGCTTTTATGGCCCGACGAGGGAATCGATCGTGCTTCGTACCTCGGGCGACCTGGGCCTCTCGTCGCCCGCCTGCGCGGCGGGCTGGCCCTCTGTTGTCTGCGGCGGGCTCGCGGCCGGCCCGGCGTGTTCCTGCTGTCCGTTCGGCCCGTGCAGCCCTCCCTGCGGCGGGCTCGTGTCCGTCGGGGTGTCCGGCGCGGCGGCCCGGAGCGAGTTCGTCTCGCTGCCGAGGGCGTTGCCCTTGAGGAGGGAGGCGCCGCCGGCCCCGACGGCGAAGGGGACGGCCTTCTTCGAGTTGGAGCTGCTCCGGCGGCTCTCGAGGCTCTTGCTCAGGGCCTTGCTGACGCCCTCGATGCTGTTGGTGTTGACCCGCTGCTTGTCCTTGCCGTTCGCCTGCGCGTGGGTGTGCATGTCCGCCATGGCCTCGACGTTGTTCGCTGCAATCGTCGACTTGCCGAGTCCAGGCGTAGCCGGCGCGCCGGGCTTGTCTTCGTGGGCGTCGATGAGGTACCACCGCAGCCCGTCAGAGAGCTGGAACGGGTTGTCGTCCTCTTCTCCGTTGACCGAGTCGTTGTCCGGCAGCTGCTTCTGCAGGCTCTTGGAAAGATCCACGACGCGCTCTTGTATACGGGTGATGCGGGCAACGAGCCATTCGCGGGAGCGAAGCCGATGCGCGTCTGTCTCGCGCAAAAAGTAATGAGGGAAGCCGACATTGAAAGCGGCCCAGGCGCCCGCGGTCTGATTCCTCGTCGGCAAGAATAGTGCGAGGTCGCCCTCCTTAAAGTGCTTGAACGCAATCTTCTCGTGCGAGTCTCTCATCAGCGTGTGCGCCTTCTCTCTGTACGCGCGCATGTCCCGCTGGAGCTTCCTGGCCGCGTACTCGACGTCCTTGACCCTCTTGTACACGGTCTCGGCGAACTGGTCTGTATCGAAGCTGCCCGCCTTGGCCACGAACGCCTCGTACTTTTCGGACTCGGCCTCGGGGTCGGTGTTGTTCATCCAGTACAAGAGCTCCAAGTCGGCGCTGTCGATCGAGGAGCGGCTGGCGAGCATGCCAGAGCGGCGCACGCCGTCGGAGGCATCAGCAGTGCTGTGGTTTATCTGGCTCATAGTTCCCCTCTCGGATCTAGGAACCTTCTGGATAATCATCGACGAATCTTGACGGGTAACAGCGAAGCCAAGTCTTTCCAGCAACCGGCACAGTCGATCGTTTTGCGAGTAGAGCCGCTGTGTCAGATCCTTCGCCTTCTCGGACCTCGACTCGAAGTGCGTGGTGAGGCTCGAAAGCTTCGTTTGAGATGTCTGCAACTTCTCCTTGTAGAGACGGAGCTCTTCTTCCAGGCTGCCCACTTGAGATTGCCTGGACGCGAGCTCCTCGGTAATGGAGCTGATGCGCTCCTCTTCCTCGTCGAGCTTCTTCCTGAGACTCTCGGAGCCCGTCTCACCGTCGGCGATCTTGGCTCGCAGTTGGTCAAGCTGCTCTCGGCTCTCGGCCGCTTCCCGCTCGAGAGCAGCAACGCGAGCCTTCTCTTCGTCCAAGTTCTCCCGGAGATGCCTCGAAGTGTCTTCTTCTCCCGCCAGCGCGTCCTTGGTTTCGGCCATCTCTGCCTTCAGGCTCTTGACTTGCTCTTCGGCCCGTTCGAGATCCGTCTTGAGGATCGACTTGTCGTTCTCGAGAGTCTTCAGCTTGGCGGCAGCATCAGCAGCCTTGTAGAGAAGCGCCTCAACGAGGTCGTTGAGATCCTCGACGGTGTCGTCATTAGGAGAGAGCTGGTCGTGGATATCACGAAGCGCCTTGAGCTGCACGTCGGCAGTTTCCTGGGCAGAGGCCAGGCTCTTGGATTGTCGGGTCGCCTCCTCGTTCGCAGCCTGGATCTGCTTCACCAGCGACTCGTTCTGCTCTCTCTGCAAGCGGGCTTCGTTCCGGAGGAATTCGATTTGGCCTTGTGTCTTCAGGGTTTCGTCCTTCTGGTCCTTCTGCAGCTTCTCGATCTCTGCCTCGAGGTCGTGCATCCGCTCGATGTAGGTCGCCTTCTCGTTCTCGCGAGACTCGCCAAAGTTCTCAATGTCGTCCTCGGTCTCTTCCAGGCGTGCCCTGAGACCCTTGATCTCGTTCTCCAGCGACTTCCTCTCTTTGACGAAATCCTTCTGCAAGGCCTCCATGTTCTCCAGCAGCCCCTTCTTGGTCGAGTTAGCCTCTTCCATCTGGCCCTTGACCTCGTCGTGCTGTGTCGTCCGGGCGTTAAGGTCCTTTTCAAAGGCGGCCGACTTCTCCTTCTCGGCGTTGAGATCGCTCTCCAGCTGCTGTATCCTCTGCGTGAGGGCCTCCGAGTTGGCGTTCGAGCGGCGGTTATCCTCCGCCGGTGGTGCTGTGGCTGTGGACTTGACCGAGTGTGTCGAGTCGTGCCTCTCGTGGCCGAAAAGACCACCGATCCCAGGACGGGATGCCTGGCTTTGCCTGTGGAGCAGGTCCTCCAGTCTGCGAACACGACTCTCGGCAGTCTTGAGCTTGTTTTCCAGCTTCGACTTGTCGTCCTGGAGACTACGCAGCAGGTCGTCGTCCCCGCGAATCATCAAGCCACTTCTTCCCAGTGCAGCCTCGTGAACACTGCCATTCTTAAAGGCCTTGACCCTCTTGGACTGCTGCTTCGTCGGGCTGCTCAGTTCCTGCATCAGCTTCGTTACATCCTCGATAATGGCCACCTCGGCCTGTTGCCTCTGCAGGTGCTCCAGGAACTCCTCGAGATCGCGCTTCCCCATGCTGGGCCACGTTTCTTCCTCGCCCAGGAGATTGACCTCCAGCCCGAGTATGCTGCCTTCGGCCTTGTCCGGGCCGTACATGCTGCCGACCATCCTGTGCCACTTCCTTCGTCTCTTGCCCTCCTCGTCCTGGAACAGCGCCATCTCATTGGCCAATGTCGAGGAATCCGTTTTGATCTTGTCAGACCACTCCCGGCGGCGTATCGCCTCGGAAACAAAGGAGGCGTACATGTAAGGGAGCTGGTGGATCAGTCGCAGGTAGTCAAACGTCGTCATATCGTCCTCGGCGTTGCTGAGAACGTTGATCTGGTTCTTGACACGGGTGTGCATTTGGGTGATTTCCGTGATCCTGCGCATGAACTCAGTCGAATCGGCCGCCATCGCGTTGCGGGCCTGCGTGGCGTATTGCAGCATGTCATCCATCTCCGCGACGCGCTTCTTCAGAGTGGGAATCAGACGCGACGTGTGGTTCTCCGCCGTGCGGGAGGCTTGAAGGACGTTTGCCTGCGTGTCCGAGTACTCCAGCATGGTGTGGTAGTCCGTCTCGATCTTCTTGGCCACGGCCTCGATGTCCTGGAGCAGCTGCGCCGCCTCGCCGTTCCGCGACAGCGCGGACCGAGCCAGGAGACCCTCGAAGTCGTCCAAGAGCCGCTGGAAGGCGGTCTGCATCCCGTCCGCCGCGCTTTCGAGGTCCGACGCCTTGGTGCTGAATTTGTTCAGGGACGTCGGCGCCAGCCGCGCGGACTTCCGGGCCGTGTCCAGGTCGATCAGGTCCTCGAGGGTGGCCTGCTTCTTCTTGATGTCGCGGTGGGTCATGAAGCGGACCATGGCGGCGGATATGGGCACGCTGCGCGCGACCGCGAGGCACGGCTCCCAGGCCTCGGCGAGCTGCTCGTAGTCGGCCAGCATGGGCGCCACCCACTTCTTGACCTCTGCGTACTTCGGCTCGATCGTCTTCACGCTGAGCTCGAGGTTCGCCACCGCGGCGTCGAGACACTTGAGGATGACATCCACTTCGTCCATCCGCTCCTGCGTCTCGGCCGCCAGGCGCGCGGCATCTTCCACGATGTTGATCGCCCAGTCCCGGCGTTCCTTGTATAGGACATGCCATTCCGAGAGCACGCGGATGTTGCCGATGTAGTTCGGGGCGGTCGGGACGGAGTAGCGCTTGGGTAGCGGAACGTCGGACTTGGGGGACGGGACGTTTAGTTGCGATCTCTGTATGTCGAAGACGAATAGTTCGGTCTAATGCGGTTGGTCTCTCGTCAGCATCGCAAACACAAGCCTGCCGATACGGGGGGTTGTTGGCATACCTCCTCGAGGAGGGTCTGCGGCTTGACAGCACGTCCTTGTGAAGTCAAAGCGACGACCTGGTTTGTTGGGATCGCCAGGCGTGTCGCGACCCAGGCCTTGAGATCATCAAGCCTGCGAAACGATCCTCAGTTAGCTGTCGTCCGGCACACGGAAGGCGTAGAAGGACGGTGGGAAAAGGTATGGGCATACGCGGAGAACTGCGTCGAGTCCGCCTGCAGGCGCTGGCCCGTGTGGGCAATCAACAGCTGCATCGTCATCCCGGAAACATCTCCAGGCGGCAGCTTCGCAAGCTGACCCGCCGTTCGCTCGTCGGAGCCGTCTATCGGAGGTTCCGCAGCTCTCTCCGGGGGAGCAGGGGCAGGGACGGGCGGGCGGACGGCGTCTCGGTGGTTCGCAGAGTGTTGTTGATCGTGGAGCGCGGCAGGAAAGAATGGAGGCAGGTCCGCGATTTGTGAGCAAGGGTGCGTTCGTTCCGCCCGGGTTTCCAACAAGACGCCCGTTGAGGTGCCCGGAGCTCGTGCAGACGCAAACCCGCTAAAAACCTTGGTGGGCATAGCGTGATGCCGCCTCGTGATCCCTGTTGTCATTTGATTGGGTGTTCGCGGGGAGGCTACCAGCCACTGATAAGGCTGGCGGAGATGGGGCTGATGAT
The DNA here is from genome assembly GCA_030770045.1 of Colletotrichum brevisporum. Classification (NCBI taxonomy): domain Eukaryota; kingdom Fungi; phylum Ascomycota; class Sordariomycetes; order Glomerellales; family Glomerellaceae; genus Colletotrichum; species Colletotrichum brevisporum. The sequence goes on along the minus strand of JAUGSI010000001.1, from coordinate 5,642,993 downwards.
GGAATCCAGGAGCACCAGCCACAGCCGCTCGGAATCGTCCCGCTCCACTAACCTACGAAGTGTGCTGGATCGCGTGCTGCGTCGCGGTCTAAAGCGGCGGGGGAAGGAGATTCGTGACAGCCAACGCAGTCAATCACCCAGCAGGTCGTTTCCAGCCTGATGACAGGCACGACCCTCGACTATGGATGAGCCACAGACCAAGAAAGATGCCGAGGCACCACCGCCCTTTCTCCTGTCGAAAGACGAACAACGCGTCCTGGCGCTGTACGATGAGCTCCGCGACCTCGAGATAAAGGTCGCTCTCATCAAGGCCCAGCAGAACTACGTGCCCGGTAACCGACTCCCTTTGTTTTTGATATTTTAAAACTATTCTGACTCGTTAAGCAGAGTCATCTGCACCGATCACCGAAGAGAATGTGCGAAAGGCGCAGGAAGACGCCGCAAAGGCGCGGGCCGGATGGCTACTGAGGAACGACATCACCGACAGCGTCATGACCGCCAACCCGATCCTCAAGGCCGTACACGGCAGCACGCAAGCCACGCCCGTTGAAACGTAAGCTTTGTCTCGGGTTCTCGAGTCTCTCTCGCCTCTCTGGGGCACCTTCTTTGGACCGCACGGGCCATCATCACTAACACCCGGGCTCAGGGACCTCCTGCCGCACATCACCGCCCGGGACAGCACCTCCGTCGCGCTCGCAAAGACGTCGGCCGACGTCCGCGCCACCGTCGACAAGCTCACCGAGGTCGAGGCCGAGAGCCTGCGCGTTGGCAGGCGCAACGTCGAGCTCACCGCCGAGGTCCTCCGGCTGGCCCAGGAGGCCGAGCAGAGAAGGACGGGCGAGACCGACGACCCGGCCGCCCAGGCCGAGATGGCCAGGCTGCAGGGCGAGCTCAAGGCCAGCAGGCAGCGATGGAAGGTCATGAAGGGCACGGCGAGCGCGGTGGTCGCCGGCAGCGGCGTCGACTGGGCGCGGGACGATGAGTTGAGGGAAATGATCCTGGACCCGGAGGAGGAATGATGTTGATGATGGAGGAAAGGGGCCCGAGGAGGAGGAAAAACACAACACCAATTTATGACACGACCAAGGACCGCTTTCACGATGACAGCCGCAAGAATGGGTACGCTCCGTCCCAGGGACTCATATCTCCGGCCTGGCATATCGCCGAAGGCCCAGCCCTCTTACTGCCGAGAACGCAGAAGATCGCAAACAAGGTTCCGAGCAGGGACACGTCGGGCTGAGATGAATGACTGGGTTGCGCGTATCGAGGACTCCCGCCCGAATGGACCAGCGCGCCAGATCTCCAGCATCCTAGACAGCATCCTAGACGGTGCCATGAATGTCGCGAAGTCCAGATTCAGGAACACAATGGCATACAGGCAGGGACAGCGCGCGTGCCAGGATATCCTACCGCTGTGGGTTCGTTCGGGTGCCTTTTTTCTGCCGCTCAGGTCAAGCAAGGTATCCGTACTGGCAGAGTCGGATCACGGTGCTTGCCCTGCCCTTGCGCCAGATCGATCAATCGAGAAGCATCCAGCGGCACGGCACCGGCATTTCAGGGTCTTTTTGTTTCTACTACGGCATCTTAACGGATACCTTGAGCTGATGTCGGCCCCTGCCGCCTCCACAAGATCTCACCACTCACAAGCTCTCCCAGAGCTTGACAGGGCTTAGCGCCGGGGAGACGCTTTGACCACCGCGATTGGTGAATCACGTGGGAGACCTTGGCTTCACGATCTGGCGGCAGGCCAAGATCGGGGATGCACGCTCTCATGGTGATTACAAAGTGTTCCATGTTTGAAAATCGCATGTAAGGTATGGAGGTTAGAAAACTGGCTGGTTCGGTCGCATGTTTGCGGCGCGTTGTTGCAGGCGCGCTGCTTCGCAGGTATCTTGTGACGCTCTGCCGCCCTAATATGTAAGCAAAAAGAAGTTTACGTGATCTGGGTGGGTCGACAGGAGCACCTTGTTGAATAAAGGCTTCAAGGCTTATTAAAAGGCTGCGCAAGAGAAGAGAAGAGAAGAGAAGAGCAGAGCAGACGGGGAAATCAGAGAGCGTAGAGGTTCGGGGGAGGGCAGAGCTCCCCGTCAGTCGAGCTCTGTCTCTGCGGCACCAGATCAGCCAGGAGTGGAGCTGACTGGCGTCGGACTATGGGACATGTACCTTACATACCTAGGTAGTACCTTTGCAGTTGAGCGCGAGCCGGAGCGACTGATTGTGTTTTGGTCTGGGAGGGGGTGTGGTGTGGGAGGAGAGAGAGTGTGTGTGTGTCTTCAGGGAGGGCCAAAATGGCCGGGGGAGCATCAGGTACAGAGCACAGTATTAGGGACGCAAAGGTGACTAGGCCAGCGAAATTGCCTGGCCCCTCGAGTATCCCCGCAAAGTCCCGGGTACTTTGCGCACTTTGTTCACTGGCGCGTCCATCCCATTACCTTCTCAGACTCCAGAGGACCATCCGAGCAGGGAACAAGCGAGCAAAAGCAAAATGGCTGGGCCCGGGCTGGCTGGAATGGTGCGGGTAGCGGAACCGTCCAGCTCCTGGCAGTGGCAGTGGCACTGGTACTGGTACTGGTACTGGTACTGGGCAGCCGGCAGACACGGGTGAGGGTCGTCTGGCCCGTTGCAACACTACGTGTTGGCAATCAGCCTGGTAGCCTGGTGTTGGACCTGGTGCTGTGCTGCGCTGTGCTGTGCGGCGTGCCGGCTTGTGATGCGCAGATTCAGAAGACGCGCCTGCATTGGTTGTCTTGGGGGTGCGCACCGGCTGCACCCAGGTGCATAGGACGGTACATCTGGGAGGGGGTCTCTCTGACCATCGTTACAGGCATTACCCAGCATCGCGCCTTGAGGTACACGGCGTGCCCGCACATTTTGGGCGCATGACAAGGTATTCCCACTCTTTCTCTCGTCTTCGGCGTTGCGAGAGTGTTGCACTGCCTGGCCGCTGCATAGCGCGAGATGGGTACCCGCAAGTGAACGCGCGCGACGAGTGAATGTACTTCGCGGATGGCCTTTCGGATTTCCGTTGCGCGACCACTCTCCATAATAGTATCCGTACGGATAGGGAAATGTGTAAAGCTCCGTTTGCTAGGCCGAGGGAGCTCAGTCAGCCTTCGTCAACCGGCGACATCGGACCCGAGGCCATCTACACGATAGCTATTGCTACCAGTCGGTAGAGTCGAAACCAGCACTCAACAAGGCGCATCGTAGGCCGAATAGTAACATGCCGGCTCGTTAAAATGGTACGAAGCTGTTAAGCTAGGTACCTAGCCATGTGATGAAGCACCGTTCGTCTTGGTTGATTATTGGCGAATAGTCGATAAAACCCAGTGCGTGTAGCAGATTGCCTTCCAAGTTGAACGAAGAAGAGCGAGAGATTTGTGATCGAGGTAAAATGGAGGCCGGGGGGTCCAGAGAGTACCGTCGGCTGATGGAGGGAGTGATTGGGCACTCCCGCGAAGCTGAATCCGGACGCGGTGGACCAAGTTCGAGGTACCTGAGACCATGTACCAGTACATGGCAATCTCGTATGACGATACATGGGGCGTATGCATGAATGAAGTACCCAAGTTTCGTTTCGGCCATCTCGAGTGTCAATCCCATCAGTCAGTCAAGATGACTTTCCGGCCGTTCCAATGTCGCATCTCCCCTGACGACGGAGCGCAGTCCGTCTTGTACCGGCGGTACTTTGAAGAGGCACCGGAAGCCGCCTCGTCAAACGCTTGAACGTGCCACCTGGACGACTTTGTCTCTGTTGCCTTTCTCGATTTCGAAGCGGTGAAAACACGTCGAGGTTCGGGACCTCGATAGTTACCAGCAGCCAGGAGCCGCCTGGGGTTGCACTGTTGGCGGAAGCTCGCCGGCAGCTGTTCAACAAGCCGCGTCGAGCCGTGATGGGTGGACTTGAAGGTCTTGGACCGGCGAAGACACCTCCCCGGAGCTCAGCTACCAGCTGTTGCTCCTTAGTAAAATGATGTTGCAACCTGGGCCGCACGGGTCAGCCACTATCGGCGTGACCATACGGATATGTATCGAGTCTAACCGCGTGGACTGGCAACCCAGGGCGAGCCGGGCATGGAGCGTTTGTCGGAGAACTCTGCGCCTGCGAAAGTAGGTACACTACAAGCGACCCTGGCGGGCTCCTGGAGCCAGAGGAGCTAGGTACACTACTTGTCGGCAAGGTGTGCTCTGGCAGATCCCGCTAGGTGTGATGATGATGGGACAAGCCACTCAAAAGGAGGGGGAATGCCGCAAAGTGTGTCGAGTGGTGTTTTAGTGTGGGCGAGATTGCGCAGCAACTGCCAGGCACAGTGCGCATGTGTGATGTGTGGTGTGTGGTGTATGGTATTGGTGTATGGTGTGTGGTGAGTCGCGCTTGCTTGCTGCCGGTGTCTCCAACGACAAGTCGTCCCGCTGCCCACCGATACTCCATCTCTTCCCTCACTTGCAGCCGGCCGGGCCTTGTCGGTTTGGTAATGAGGAGGTCCGGAAGGTGGTCACTGGTGAAGCTTGTCAGTATTACAAGACGCTAATGGGCGAAGGCTCTCGACCATGATGAGGTCACCCAAACCCACAGCCCCAGCAAAACAACAAGACTTGTTCCTCGTTCCGTGTGCGTAAGATGGAGGTGCTGGAAGTCAAAGCCCGCTGGCATGGTGTGAAGTCGCCGTCAGTCTTGATATCGTCCCAAGAAGCAGGCCTCCAAGCAGCAGAAAGACGACAACCTGCGCAGATCAGCTAAAATCAGTCACCCTGGCAAGAAGGGACGAGAGCTGACGAGTTGTGGAGGGGTACAGCCCCTACTGTGCGGCAAACCTCCAAGGAGGCTGGACGTGGTTGAGGCGGAGCTGGCCACCACCCACCCAGTCCAGTCCAGTCGAGTCCAGTCTACTACTCCATGTTCCGTACCAAAAGTCAAGTCGCATCTCCCCTGCGCTGCGCTGCGCGGCGCGGATGGTGGTTTTCCATCTCATTCGCGGCGGCCTACCTAGGCTGGACGAGAGTAACTTGCCAGGCACCGCACCTACAGCAAGCGTGACTGGCGGCGGCGCGCTCTGTGCCTGCAGGCTGGCAGGGCCGGACAGCTCGCGGTAGGATCCCTTAGCGCCGGTGAGCATAATGAAGGAAATGCTTGGTCGGCGGTGGCAGGCGTGTGTGTGACTACCCATGATTTTTTTTTCGGTTGTTGTCTGGAGGTGCCCGTATCCGTATGTTGCCCTGGGCTTGCCTGGAATTGTTGGATTGCAACAAGGCAAGGTTGGGCATCGGTGGAGGAGGGTGCGAGTAACATGGAATAGCGCAGAAATTTCTGGGCGTGGCGGCCGGGTTGCGATTTCTATTTGGCATGAAGCATAGAAAGGCGGTTGTGAAGGATGATGGAGTGCGAAGAAGCCGCTGCTGATCCGTGTAAGTGGAGTGGACGACGAGGTGAAGCAGTGGACGCACACCACCACCACCACCAAGTGAATGTTACCACCTATTGAGTGAGCAAAGTGCTGGTTTTGGAGGTACCTACTGTGGTTGTGTCGGTATGGGAAGAAAGCTCCCGTCTCCGTCTCCATGCTGACGCAGAGCAAAAGAGAGAGCCGGCCAGACCAGGAAGGCTGAAGCTGGCGCCAGATGGTCTGTGTGTTCCGGTCGTTGTAACTTGTAACTCGTTCAACTTCGGCGTGCCAGGGACGGTGGGGTGCAGTACAAAACACACATCAAAAAATATTGGGAAAGAAAATTCCGAGAGAGAAAATCCCCAATCAGCAACAAGCAAAAGAAAAGGTAGAGTACAGATAGGGACCCAGCAGCGGATGCGCGGTAAAGGTGAGGCAAGGAAGGGTAGGTACTGTACGCGACTGGGAGGCAAGTTGCAAGGAAAACGCGCGATGCAGCTGGGCATCTGGGCAGTGTATACCGTGCGAATTATCCAGGCAGGGCAGAGGTACAAAGCGCAGGTACAGTACTTCGGTGCGGAGTTTCGAGTGTGCTTTGTACCTGTACAGTACCGCACAATTATAGCAGCGACAGGCAATAGAGCCGGGAAAGAACGCATGGGGTGAGATATGGAAGGCAGCGACCTGAGGAGGCAAGGGACAGGAACGGGAGCATGGGACACGGGAGTCGCAACGAGTTACAACTGGCGGGAAGGTGGGAAGGAAAGGCGGGCAGCAAAGCAAGCACGGCAAGCAAGCAAGGCAGGAAGCGGAAAGCGGACAGACAGTCTTCTCGCCTTTCCTTCCTTTTTCTCACCTTTGGTCTTGACAGTGCCAACCTCTCTGCCTCTCTCTCTGCTGTGCTGGCGTTGATGTTGTTGGTGGTGGTGCTACCACTGGCAGTGCTGGGCTACTGGCGGCAGTTGTTGGCTGGGAGTGAGATGCTGCTTGTGCCCCAAGGTGCATACCGACCAGCACCTCCTGCTTCCACTTGTTGCTACTCTTGCCTCTGCGTGTGCGCGTGCCCACACCAAGCCCGGTCTGGTGTGGCCTGCTAGAATGTACTGGCTGCGTGCGGGCACACACCGTCGACTAGCCAAGTATCTTGCCTTACTAGCCAAGGTGCGGTGGTACTTGTGGGTAAGGTAGCGCGTCGCATGCTGATTGACGGCCCCCTTCCCTTTTCCCTTCCTCCCATGGTGAGGACATGACAGGAGGGGGTAAGGACCGGGACACCTGAGGTACTTCCCCTGGTAGTATCCGTGGCGAGGTACTTTCCACAAATCCCACACTCTGTATCCGTACCGTGCCTTCCTGGATGTTGATGGAGAAAGGGAAGGGGACTCTAGACTCTGGTCCTACGTTCAGGGAGGGCAGCCGCGCCCACCCTTCGCTCCTACTGCCGTTTCCCCCTCCACTCACTGCTCTTGCCTGCGTTGGCCCTTCCTGCCTTGCTCCTTTTTCGCGTTCTGGCCTGCCAGTGCCAGTGCGCAAGCCCGTTTTTTTTTTTTTTTCCCTGTCCGGTCAGTCGTGGTAGGTACCACTGTACCTGCCTCGAGGAAGGTACGGTACTCACTCTCAGTGTACTGTACCTACCTTCACAGCACCCATCCAGCGGCAAGGAAGCAGCCCAGCCCAAAGGGCGACCAGACCCAAGCCGACACCCCTCCACCCCCCTTTCCCCTCTCGCCTCCCAGACTCCCAGACTCCCCCAGCAAAAACAAGTGCAGAAGGCGCGTTGCTGCCGCACAATCACTCCCCCATAGTAAAAAGGCTGCTTGGCCCTCCCCCCATACATTTCCCTCCCTCTTCTTTTCCCATACAAATCTCCCACCCAAATCCCTCTCCCATACAAACGCACTCTCACAATACACACATACCAGCCTACGCGCACCCAGCCTGGTGAGTACCTACTCTGCCCCATTTCATCGCCCATATACGCCAGCACCGCATCAACACCCGCAATTTGGCTGCATTACATTTTCCACGTTACCGCTTTTCGGGAACAAAGTTCGAGGTCTGCAGCTGCAGAAAGTCAACTTTTTCCCCGTCTGGACGGAGTGGTTTCGTGGATTGCGCCCTTTTTGTGCTTCGCGTGCACCTCGTGCAAGCCAAAGTGTTGAGCGCCTCGCATCATCCTCGATCACCGCCCAAAGAGCTTACAGCTAACGGAGCTTGACGCGTCCAGAACATCGCATCCGCACCACTTCCTACAACTCTCAAAAAACCACTCAGGTATGCATCTCGGTGCCTCTGATCGACTTCCAAGCTTCAATCCCCAATTACTTCGCGTTGGCGAGAGCAATGGCATTTGCGACAAGCAGCCTACTGCCCGCGCAATGTCGATCGCGCATCGACGGCGATGAATCTGAACGACCAGCCGTCGCTGCGCGTCTTCGCCGCGACGTCGCACTTCTCCCGTTCCATTTGCGCCTCTCGCTCCCTTTTACCCTTTACCATCGCTGCACATCTTCCACTTGCCATCTCGCACCCGCAAGAGACTAACACGAATCGTTCCAGACACCATGCCCAAGGCAGCAACTAAGCGCGGCGCGGCCGGCAAGGTCGAGAAGAAGCGCGGCAAGAAGGGTACGTCAGCATATCTGGCCTCGCGCCGTTTCTGTTCCAGGCCTTGAACGTTGGACTAACCTGTTATGCGCAGACCCCAACGCCCCCAAGCGCGGTCTCTCTGCCTACATGTTCTTCGCCAACGAGCAGCGCGAGAACGTCCGTGAGGAGAACCCCGGCATCTCGTTCGGACAGGTCGGCAAGATTCTCGGAGAGCGCTGGAAGGCCCTCAACGACAAGCAACGCCAGCCCTACGAGGCCAAGGCCGCCACCGACAAGAAGCGTTACGAGGACGAGAAGCAGGCCTACAACGTAAGCATACCCCAACTCCCTCAATCCCTCCGGTATGTGTTGTGCTGAAGCTAATTAGTCCTACTGAAGGCCGAACAAGAGGAGGATGAGTCCTCTTGAGTGCTGTTTTCCTGTTCATTCTCGGCGGTCTGAGCTGGTAGCGATGCAGGCCTGATGGTCGCACTACCTCTGGACCTATCTTGTAACTTTGGGTTGGCGGTGTACAATGGGATAGGGTTTGCTTTTCTCTTTTACGCAATTCGGCAGGATGGACTTCTGGGAGGAAAGAAAGGGCAGCATGCTCTCGCCGCCTCTTAGTCCTCATGATAGCTAGTCAACGCCCAAGCCGGACATGATCCGTCCGCGCGGCGTCAAGACCAGCAATGATATTTACGGGTTACATTGACAAACTTGTATTACTACCGCCATGCTCGTCCTTGTGTTTTCTTCTATGGTACATGTAGCTCACGCGTCGCAAAATGTTGGTGGGGCTTTACCTACTCGAGAGTGTGCATAGACTGAGAGTGTGTGGTATCGTTGCAACGTGGTCCAGGGCTACAGTTCCTCAAGGGTCCTTTCCCCCTGGGGCCCGATGATCTGGTCCAACCGGGCATTATTTTTGGACAGCCACTTAAGGGACCGCAACATTATTTGCTCTGGAGTCCGCGTGTGGCAACGCGGGGCGCGTAACGGAGAGGCGCACAAGCCAGCCCACGGCAGCCGGGATCGGCCTGTCCGCTAATGCAAAGCCCACCTGGCCGGGGGCCTATGGACCCGTACCGACGCTCGGGGAAGGGAGGGGCCTCAAGCCGGGCTTGGTGGTTCCATGTGTATTATATCCAGGCCGTTGCCTTCGGCGCAGTGTGGGCCAGACGAGTCGGTCAGCCGGTGAGCGGTACCCGTAGTGCATCCGTTCCGGTCGGTGAAACGGTGGGGTCCAGTGCTAATGGATCCGTCCGTGTACGCTGTAGATGTGAACACTACAGTGTACAAACTGCACCGACTGGAGGATACCAGAAGGTCATTCCCGGCCATGTCATTGGCCATGTGTGTCCTCGGATCAGTGAGTCACTGTTCCGGCAGGCGCTGGAATGGAAGGCCCCCGGGGCTGTACCGGTTGCCTCCTTGCCTCCCTCGCGCCTGCTCTGGGGAAGGAATGAAGCTTGGGATGTCTGAGTGCGCTTGCTGGTGGGATGAGATAAACGGAAGGAAGGATGGATGCCTGATCCAGATCAGGTTGACCTCTTCGATCTTGCCCACGTTTCTTTTGCTTTCTTCATAAACCAACAGGCTGCGCAATCGGCACCTACACCCACCCATTTTCCATCTCTATTCAATCTCACACATCTCCAAGCTCCCACCCGCTGGCCTTCTCTCCCCACGACGTAATCGTACCGCGCATCGTGCATCGCGCATCCAGCCCATCCGTCTGTCCACCTTTGTCTCTGCCTTACCTCGACGACCTTTGCCTTGCCTGCCTAGGTGCTTACGCCCCCAATTCGCGATTACCAGCGTTGGAACATCAAGATCGACAACCAAAGCGGTGACACCGCTGTCGTAAGGCGTGGCGACGGTGTTCGGCACATTTCGGTTGGGGCTTAGTGGCCGTCGTCTCTTAAGATGAACCGATCCAATATTGTCCAGGCAAACCGACCCGTACGGGTACGGAGACCGAGTCACTCATCCAGTCTTGAGCTGACAGATTACATCACAAACTTCAGGAGGCTCTGCGCAAGGCGCTCCGCGAACTGTGCGATTGAAGAAGGGCACGAGGAACGACGGGGGACGGGAGGCGGACCAATTATGGCAGCGAGAAGGAAAGAAAGGACATGGCATCGCGTTGCATCTCACCATGCATCCATCATCTGTCATTACTCGCTCGTCGTGACGGATACTTCTGCGCCGCATGCAACGCACTTGGCTCGCTCTCCCCGCCATGCAATCTCAACCTCGCGATCGGACTCTCGCTACTTACGCTACCTCGCCACGACACTGCAAGCTTCCGCTCTGAGCTGGTGGGCGATGTCACGCTACCCGACACTCACTGGCTCGGTCTTTCTAGACTTTTTCGACGCGGGGTCGGTCCTCTCGCTGGAATGGACGGCCAGTCGATACATTCCCGTCACAAAGCTGCGACGATGGAATCGAGTTCCCTCTCGTTCCTCAAGGAGTTGCTTCTGCTGGAACCAAGTTGTCTGCCGACCTTATCTGCATTAATTATGCAAGTGCTAGTCGCCTAGACATCACCCCGCCGGCTCCGGCCCGGCCTCATTCGTCCGCCGCACCGTCTTGGACTCCTAATGCATGCAGAGGGGGAGAACGTACAGGTCCATGGGGTCATCCTCAGCAGTCGTGGCATGCTCTGGCTAGTCGGTCGCCGGGTCGATGTGTGTTGAGCCCACACACTCTGCTTTGGCAGCAATCTGACCTACATGCACTCCTCTTCTTTTTCTCCTTCTCGAGTCCTGTCTCTCTTTTTATTCTGCTTGGTCTTTTTACGAGTTTGTTGGCGAATTGGCCTTCGGCGTGCACCACTCATCTTTCGGTGTGTTCCTGCGGCCTTGGCCCGACATCGTCGAAGCTTCACTGACCTGCGCCGGTCACTTGACTTCGGTGGCTCACCTTTCTAGTGCTATTTTCCGACAGCCTGCCTCTGTTCGCAGGAAAACAAGACTAAGCAACGCCAAAAACGACGTCGGCCGAGTGGGCGGTTCCTCAGCCCTGATCACGAGCAAAGTCGGAGGGGGCACAATCGGAAACCCTCGGACAAGCGTTGCGCAACGTATGTATCTTGGGCAGCATCGTTTGATCCTCGAATATAAACAAGCCAACACTGACGGCACGCCGACCACGGACAGTTGGACACGTCAGATTGAGCAACCTGGCTTGGTGTGTCTGAGTTGGTACCGCCAGCACGGAAACGAAACGTGACAGAGACGACACGGCTGAATTGAGAGGTCTGGCAACGGGTGCATTTGCGTGTGTGCTGTGTGTGTCTGTCTGTGTGTGCCTCTCTCCTGCGATTGTGAGTGGTGGCGTGTGTTTTCCGGGCTGGCCGTCAAAATCGAGACCTGCAGCTCCGAATCGCTACTATTGCAGCCGCTTCCCGCCCGCCCATTGAGCGAGCTCCCTTGCTGGGCGGTTGTGGCCACCACGTTACTACTGCTGCACTGCAGAGGAAGATCATGCCGTGCAGTGGAAGCGGGTCATATTCTCTCTCTTTCCCTCTCTTACCATTGATTTTCTACGTTGCTATTTCTGGGTGATATATTGCCGCAGCCGTGAGGCGCACCGGTCGCTTCGCATCGTCACCTGTATCATCGACGACGAGCATCGTCCGCATCCGAAACCAACGATATCGACTACTGGAACAGTTGGAGGTGGATGTTTGGTGTGGGAGCAGCAGAGGGACGAAGGAGACTCGCTTCCAAAACAACCTTCAACTTCCCGGTGTCTGGTCCCGCATAGTCATGGAACTTTGAACCATCGTCGTCTGCATCGCCAACCTCGGGCCTTTAGTCATCCAAACCACCAACGCCAAGATGGAACACAGCCTCCAAAAGATCGACTACCGCCTCCTCCAGGGCTGCTGCCTCGAGGCCGAGCGCGCGGATCTCGTCTCGGTGAACCTCGAGGGGCTCCGCCAGGCCATTCCCGAGAGCCTTGGGGGTCACCTCATCACGCTCGTCGAGGAGATGCGGACCTGCGCGAGGGCGCTCCGGGATCTGGCCGACCTTTCGCAGATGCACTTCAACCGCGTGCCGATACTGCTCAACTACCTCAACATCCTGCTGCCGTGCATCTCGCGCACGCTGAGGGACATTATCAACTTTTACGAGAACCGCGCGCTGACCAAGGAGATGCGCTGGAGGAAGATGTATCACACGATGGCCTCCGAGGCCAGGGGTCTGCCGCTGCCGCAGAGGTTCATGTTGTATAATCACTTTCTTCTGTGTTTGAAGCATCTACTTACAAGGTAAGCACCCTGTGTGGGGGAAGCCGAGAGGAGTTTGAGATTCTATTAGTGACTTCTTGACAGATCACCCAACTTCGATCTAAACGGCTTGGAGAACCTACGCACGAGAATAATCGAGCTTCGAGAAGCGAGGGGCCTTCGTATGTCCCGAGCCCCCTGGCTAGCTGCCAAGCCGTTTCCTATCCTGCTAATGTCACCCTCCCAGCAACGCCGACATCACAAGTTGGGCCTGTTATTCGACCGGAAACAATGCTCTTACCCGTGATGCAGGACCCGGTAAGGCCACAGCCTCATCCGCAAACAAAACAAAGCCAGATTACGCCGGACTAACCACATATCAAACAGGACGCACACTGGGCGGAGCAGATCTTCTCCCTCCCACTGCCGTCACGGACCGCTCTGAAGCACAGCAAGCCGTCGGAGGCCCGCGGCTCGTTTATGGCGTGGGGGCAGCTGAATATCCCAAAGGAGACCAAGATGCTCTTCAGACGGTGCGTCACCCCTAAGTTGTCCTTTATCCAGTCCTAGCATTCTTCGCGGAGTGTTAACGCTGACATGGATGGCTCTCTCCGCCAGTCCCTTCGATGATGACCGCATCTCGCTCATGATGTACCTCAACCTCGTCAACCAGACGCCCTACGTCCTCCTGCGACAGTTCCACCAGGGCCAGCCGTGGTTCACCCTGCGAGGCACCCACGAGCTCGTCATCCACCGCGACGGCGGCGCACTGCACCTCAACCGCTGGAGCCAGGTCGACAACATGCCCAAGTTGTGGTCCGCGCTGAGCTTCAAGACCTGGGAAGGCACGTCTCCTCTGTTGAATGTGAACTGGGAACTTGGTCTTGGAAAGCTAACCTTCTTTGATGATAGAACTCGTCCTATTTCACTGCACCTTCGTCTCGCTAAAAGCCCGTAGTACGTTGACAATCAGCATGAACGGCAGGGAGTTCAAGCTCTCGGGCGAGAAGCGGCTGTTCCAAGCGTATGCTTTGCCCCCATCCCAAAAAACCTTGGGCCGCGGCTAACCAACTGATTCGCAGCCAAATCATCGACGATGGCTTCAAGCATTCCCTCATTGTCTACCGCGACCTAGCAACAAAAGGTCTCCGCCTCCATGCCGCAGTATGGGAGGGCCAGCTCCGCCAGTGTCCAGTCTGGACAGCATTCGGTACGTCATTCATCACCCATTATCCGTCCGTCCGGCAAGAGAGAAGATAACTAAAGTCTTTCCAGTAACCCACCAGTCCGCCTCCCCGACCTGGCTGCACCGCAAGTCCCGCCACCGCGTCTGGCTCAAAGACGTCCAGCTCTATGTCTTCTGCCACCGCTACCGCCAGCAGAACCAGCGCAAGGGCCAGGCCGGCGCCTTCGAGATCAGCTTCGTCTCAGACGAAGGCGCCGCTCGCTTCCGAGAGGTCTTTTACCCCACCCCGTCGGCCCCGTCCACCGAGGCGGACGCTACGGCCCGGGAGGCCATCGAGGAGAAGTAACGACCGGGCCGGTCTCCGCGGCCCCCCTCCGTTGCGTCGGACCCGCCTCTCGTTTCCCCCCCCCCCCCCCCACATCGTGTCCGTCCAGTCCCACAGCGACCCGGCAAGGTTCTTCCAAAAATATCGTGGGCGGTTTTCCCTCCCTCTCAGTCCCGACCGGACTGCTCCTGGACCCCTACACTACATACGCCCTACCCACATGAGAAGAAAACCATCTGCGCCATCCCTTTCTGCAGGAACCCACCTCGTCCCACCACTACCCCTTCTCCGAAACATTCTTCCAAGTTCCATGCCCGTCCGCCGACAACCCCGGAGCGAGCTTGACCGCCTTTGACGGGGCGGCGGTCTCGACGCGATTCAATAGTTCCCCACCACGCGTGTCACCTCTTCGCGGTCGGTGAGAGTTGTCGATCGTGGTGTCGGACTCGGCTCTAGTATGGAACAACTATCAAAAGAGACCAAAAAAAAACAAAAAAAGGAAATAATTGGGAGAGTTCGCCCTATCTTGGAATATCCAACAGTACGTGTAAACAAGTGAGATATCATGACCGACAGACCCTCATTCTCGGTCATGCTATCTTTACTGTTTACACGTGCTGTGGATGTTCCAAGGTAGGGGCCTCGGAGGAGATACCCCCGAGAAAGACTGATCTGTGCGGTCGTCTTGTCTTGCTTGTTGTTGTCTTGCTGCCGTTTTGTTATTCTCTTTGTCAGAAGCCGTTCGACTCCAGCCTCTCAGTTCGACATTAGCGTAGCGTTTGTTTTGGCTTGTGGCGATGAGTGTTCGAGTATCGGCTCTGCTCTTGGTTCGACGTGTTGACTGTTTTACTGTTACGATCACGACTTACGATGCACATGACGGCGTCAAAAGTTGAAGACTGCTCAGATACTTCAAATGACTTCTTGTCCTATTAGGTGCATTGTTTCAATTTATGCTATCGTGTACCATCGTGAATCGTCCGCAGCAAGCCTGATGCTGGGCTTCTCTATACTGAAGCGTCCCTTTTTACCATCCGCTCCCTACTCTTTTCCAAACGTGCGCCAAATCATACAACCGCAAGCTTAGGTCTTGACGTCGGGCTCGTCACGGCCAATGAACTCCTTGAACTTGAGAAGGTCGGTGGCCATCTTGATCTCGGGCTTGAGGAAGTCCTGGGCGTCCAGGTCGTAGGTGCTGGGGTCGCTGCTGTGCTGCTCAAGGTACAGGCGGATGGTGGCGCCCGAGGAGCCGGTGCCGGAAAGGCGGACGATGATGCGGCTGCCGGAGGAGAAGGTGGCGTACAGGCCCTGGTTGGAGGACACGGAGCCGTCGAGGTCGGTGTAGGAGAAGTTGCCGGCGCCGGTGACGGTGCGGTCTGCCATGGTTAGCTCAGGGTTCATGCGAGGTTGTGCAATAGGATACGTACCTCCAACCTTGCTGCCGATGAAGTTGGGGTCGGCAACGAGGTCCTTGAGGACACCGACAACCTTGTTGGCGCCCTCGGAGTCGACGTCCTCGTAGTCGTAGCGGGTGAAGAAGGTGCGGCCGTACTCGGTCCAGAAGTCCTTCTGAATCTGCTTGATGGAGGGGGTGACGTCGGGGTTCTGCACACCGAGGCCGGCAATGATGTTCAGCCAGGCGACAACGGCCCACAGACCGTCCTTCTCGCGGATGTGGTTGCTGCCAGTGCCGAAGCTCTCCTCACCGCAGATGGACAGCTTGTCTGCGTCGAACAGAGCGCAGAAGAACTTCCAGCCAGTAGGCACCTCGTAGCAGTTCAGGCCCTGCTTCTTGGCGACGAGGTCAACAGCGCCAGAGGTGGGCATGGAGCGAGCGAGGCCGTAGACGCCGTTCTTCTTGAAGTAGGGAATCAGCTTGGCGTGGTGAGCAATGATGGCGAGGGAGTCGCCGGGGGAGACGAAGGCGTTGGCGCCGTAGATCATGTTGCGGTCTCCGTCACCGTCAGAGGCGGCGCCGAAAGGAATGTTGTTCTTGTCGACGACCTCGACGAGAGAGTGGGCGTAGGTCAGGTTGGGGTCAGGGTGGCCACCGTTGAAGTCGGGGCTGGGAACGCAGTTCTGGATGGCGCCCTTGAGGCCGAACTCCTTCTCGAAGATGGCGGAGCCGTAGGGGCCGGTGACACCGTGCAGACCGTCGAAGAGGACCTTGAAGTCGGGGTGGGACTCGAAGAACTTGCGGATCAGGTCAAAGTCGAAGATGTCCTTGAGCATCTCGACGTAGTCGGCGGTGCTATCGACGACCTCGACCTCGAGGGAGCCGTAGGTCTTGGTGCCGAGGGTGGTGATGTCGACATCAGGAATGGAGGCGATCTTGTAGGAGCTGAGGGTCTTGGAGGCCTCGTAGATCTTGTTGGTGACGGACTCGGGGGCGGGGCCACCGTTGGCAAGGTTGTACTTGATGCCGAAGTCGTTCTTGGGACCTGTCGAAGCACGAATCAGCCATTGAAGACGCAGTAGTATTGGACACAGGAGGGCTTACCGCCGGGGTTGTGGCTGGCAGTCAGGAGGATACCGCCGGTGGCCTGGCGCTTGCGGATGACATGGCTGGCAGCGGGGGTGGACAGAATGCCGTTCTGGCCGATGAGGAGCTTCTTGACACCGTAGGCGGCACCGATCTTGGCGATCAATTGGATGACCTCGGGGTTCCAGTAGCGGCCATCACCGCCGATAACGAGGAAAGAGCCTGAGAAGACGCGCCGTCAGTCGTCTACGTAGGGTACAGTCGTGATCAGGGGATATGGTGTTTACCCTCGACACCCTCGGGGATGGAGAGCAGAATGCTCGTAACGAAGGACTCGGAGTAGTGAGGCTGCTGGAAGACAGTGACCTTCTTGCGAAGACCAGAACTGCAGAAAGACGTCAGCGATGCGTCGTTCCAATGGAGGCGCTTTGGGAGCTATGGCGGGGTGCGCATAGCTGAGCTGCGAGGAGCAACGGCGAAGGGATGGGTGCGACGTACGTTCCGGGCTTCTGGTCCTGGAAGGGCTTGAACTCGACAGTCTGGACGTCCATGATGGCTATATGATGCTAGACGATGCCAATCAACGATGGTGTAGGAGGAAAACTGTGGATGGAATGAAGGAAGAAGAGGGAAAAGGAGAGCAGTACAAATGTTGGGTGAGCTGCGACGGGGACGGCAACAATTCCCTAGTGCACCACCTTGCGGTACAACACTATGTAGCAGGGGAGGGGAGGGGCGTTCACTGGGCCTGGCAACCGGGACTTGGAAGCTTGAGGTGGTGCGGTGAGTGGCAGCAGTGGCAGCAGTGAATGGCGATAGGCCAGAACGGCCACAGCGACCTGGGAGCTGTGGCCGAGGTGGGGTTGTTGCTTGCTTGGCCAGTGATATCATCCTGCGGCTGGACGTGGGCGGGGCAGCTTCAGGTCGAGCCCCTCACCTCCAGGGCACCGGGGGGCAACGTCGCATACCGCCATGGGGGGGGGGGGGGTCCCGGTTGGCGAATCATAGCGAGCGGAGACTGTGCGTGGAGCTCGTATTTCAACACTGTCCACACCGCCTCGTTCTCAGTACGAACTACAGTTTGCAGTGCAGGTTTGAACTGTGCTTGAATTGATCGTGATCTCAATCTCAACACCTCCGAGCGAGAAATGCCTACCCACCCACGGCTCGCAGTCCATCGCAAATCGCATCACAGCAGGTTGTCCGCCCAAGCCTCGTCCTCATCCTTCTCGCTCATCGGCGTCACGCTGGCATCCCCTCGTCGCCATGTCAAGCCGAAGATGGCCTCCCTGTAGTACTTGGCCTCGGCGATGCTCTCGAGAATGTCCTCCTTGGCCTGGTGCAGGCCCTGCTTGACGGGCGCCTTGTCGAGCACCTGCGGCGGCGCCCAGCGTCTCGCTGCCTCCTTGATGGTGCTCACGTCCAGGATGCGGTGGTGCAGGTGGTCCGTCACCTTTCGGTACGGGGGCTTGCTGAGGAACGACCGGTCGGCATGCACACTGTTGCCGGCCAGCAACGCCGTCTTCGGCTCCGGGATGTACCGCTTGACGTAGGCCAGCAGTTCGTCCGCCGCCTGCTCCGCCGTCGTAGTCGACTTGACCACGGCCGCCGTCAGGCCGCTGTCGCCGTGCGTCTTAGTACACCACTCGTCCATCTGTGCCATCCGCTCTGCCGACTGGTGCACCACGCAGCCCCAGCCCTCGGGGTCGATGACCTCCAGGTTGCCCGTCGTGATGATGCAGAAGATCTCAATGATTTCCTCCTTGTCCGGATCCAGTCCGGTCATCTGCAAGGCTTTACTTAGCAATGACTGGGACATTCAGCAAGCAGGTGGCTTACTCACCTCGCAGTCGATCCAGACGAGAGGCCCGTCCGAGGAGGATTTCTGCTTGGGCGCAGGCGCTGCAGCTCGGAGGAAGTCCATGGCGGCGTGTGGCGATTAAGAATCTGACTTGAATTTTCGGTAAAAAACGGTCGGCGAAGTCGAAGGCTCTCGGAGAATGGGACCGGAAGGAGTTTCTGCTGCAGGTAATGTGGCACCCTTGACAGCTAGGTGAGGTATGGGCCTGAGGTGACACTGTAGCGTGTAGCAGTGTAGAGTTGTGACGTTCAGGCAGGAATGACTAAGAAGGCCACTGCCGAACCCCCACTTCCAGTGGTATTCGTCCTAGGAAGGTATCACGGTAGCGAGGATGTGAGCTTATTCGGAGTCCTTATGTAAATAATAGAGGAAAGGGAAGTCGCACATGATTTACAAGTCACAAACAACATAGATACTTGAGTCCTCTACAAAACATGCCTATAGTGGTCTTTGTCTCTGATCATCAACAGCTCCCACCATCCCCCCCTCGCATGAATTATTACCTCATGAACCAATCAAGGAAGGGCTGAACCTGTCAGTCGCCTGCAAGGGCGACTTTGGCATGAATGGCCAATACATCAACAAGAAGTAACCAGAGCACACAGATCAAGGCTCCTTTACTTGAACCAAGGCCCAAGGTCAACTAGGAGCGCGCCAATACAAAGCCTGAAGAGTCGATCTAGAATTAAAGTGTACTAATGTCTGCTTCCGAGGCTTTACAGACACCCCTAGTCTAGTGGAATGTTCCAGTGACTATTGGTGTCCTGCTTTACTAACCAAGTCTCTATAGCTGGGATGCATTGAGTGAAGGAGATACAGGATCTGGGAATGCATTAAAAGACAACAAATATTCACTGGTGTTAGATTCAACTCTGGTCTTGTCCTGGTCTGGTCTACGGATGCTGAATGTCCAAGGTGAGATCAATGCAGCTTATCGACGCCCTTAGGCCTCTTGGACAGCTGACCTTCAAATCCAAGATAGTTGATTGGTTAGATTTGGCTGATCCCCCGCCTTTTGGCTGTGCAACACCCCGGGAAAGGTACCTACCGACCTAGCACGGTACTTGTAAGTGCACCTACCTCCTTTCCTTAGCCTTGCTGTCAACCACCAAGCCTCCTCTCATGCCGTGACCTGCACCAAACCTGTCTTCTCCTCGTCAGCATTGGAGAGCTATTGAAACCTCAGACTCTTGAAAACATACCCTCGCCACTACTAGGTACGCAACTTGACTCGACCGGAGCCGACACCATTACCAGCCATCCGCAATGTCATCCATCAAGAAGTCGGGCTCGCCCGTCGCCGTGCCCGCAGAAACAGCTCCGGTGCCACCACCGAAGCCGGCCATGTCTGCCTCGCCGCCTCGCATCCTCATCATCGGCGCCGGATCGCGAGGGCAAGCATACGCCCGCGCGACCGAGACGTCGAGCAACGGCATCGTGACCGCCGTCGCCGAGCCCATCGCCTACAAGCGCCAGACGTTCGGCAGGACGTACATCTGGGGCTCGGGCGCCCCCGAAGAAGGCCAACAGTTCGCCGACTGGACCGAGTTCGTGGCCTATGAGACGCGCCGCCGTGAGAGGGCCGCCGCCGGCGAGACGGTGCCGCCTGGGGTCGATGCGGTCTTCATCTGCGTGCTCGACGAGATGCACCGCGATGTCGTCGTCGGTCTGGCCCCACTCAACCTCCACGTCATGTGCGAGAAGCCCCTGGCGACGTCCCTGAGAGACTGCCTCGACATGTACGAGGCTCTCAAGCCTCCTGCTGGCCAGGAGCCTAAGAACGTCTTCTCCATCGGCCACGTCCTTCGGTACAGCCCGCACAACATGCTCCTTCGCAAGCTGCTGCTGGAAGAGCGGGTCATCGGCGACATCATCAACATCGTGCACACTGAGCCCGTGGGGTGGTGGCATTTCACTCACTCTTACGTCCGCGGCAACTGGCGTAATGAGAAGACCACCGCGCCCAGCCTGCTCACCAAGAGTTGCCACGACATCGACCTGCTTCTGTGGCTTCTGAGCGCGCCTGTGAAAGCGGGCGGTGACACGCCACACCTCCCGTCGACCGTGTCCTCGACGGGCTCGCTCCAGCTGTTTAGGAAGAGCCGCAAGCCCGCAGCAGCAGGCGCTGCGACGAACTGCCTGGCATGCCCTCTCGGCGACCAGGGATGCAAATACTCAGCAAAGAACGTCTATCTAGGCTCGGAACTCAAAGGCCTTGCATCGGGGAACACCGACTGGCCCGTCAGCATCGTGCTCCCCGAGATCGAAGACTTCCCGACGGCGTCCGAGCGCAACAAGGCGCTCGCCTCGAAGCTTGCCGAAGATTACGACGAGTCGACGCCCAGGGATGAGGTCGCGTCGAGGAACTGGTTTGGCCGCTGCGTGTTTGACGCGGACAACAACGTCTGCGACGACCAGACGGTGACGATGACTTGGGATGACGTGCCGTCCGAGTCCGGGACACCCAAGCAGTCCAAGTCCGCCACGCTGCACATGATCGCGCACACGAAGAAGATTTGCGAGCGGTACACCCACGTCTACGGCGTCGACGGCGAGATTTACGCAGACTCCCGAACCATCACCATTGAGAACTTCAACACGGGCGCCACGCACTCGTATCACCCGACCATTGAGGATGCTGGCCATGGCGGTGGCGATAAGGGCCTCGCACGGCAGTTCATTCTGGCCGTGGATCGAGTGAAAAACCACGGTTGGACGGCGGAGAAGGCGCAGAACGAGTTCATAGGCTGTTCCCTGGAGGAAGTGATCCGCTCACATGCCATGGTGTTTGCTGCAGAAGAGGCGAGGACGAGCAAGAAGATGGTTGACTGGGCGCAGTGGTGGTCAAGCAAGGTTGAGGGTGGAGGCAGTGTCTGAGAACGATTCTGATCGGCCTGTTCCCGAAGCGAGACGGGAGATCCGCGTCAATCAGCATGTCGTTGGTTGGTCCCGCGAGAGAGCATTTACGGGCGAGACCTGTTCCAGACTAAGAGGGTTGCGAGGTCTACGGGGACAAGTGATTCGTGTCCCATTGCAAGTGTTGATATCGCATCGATCGGGGACGCAATGCCGGCGGCATCTCCCCGAACGCGGTAGCTCTTCAAGCAACAGAAGAGATTCTCGTCTGTCACAAATGACATAAAGAATGACAGGTTTGGCGTGGGGATGCCTGCCCGGTCGATGCCGAGCCGTCAGAGCTCCAGCCCTGGGCAGACAACCAGACCGCTGCTGTGCTGCATCGAACCCCCACGCAGGCCGAGACCAAGGCTGATGAACGGCAATCTTCGATGGTAGTGGTCGGTATTGTTGAAGCAGCTTCCACGACCTCCTCCTCAGATCCGCTTGAGCCTGCGTAGGGGGTAGATCCGGCGGAACTTCCCCGTTGACGATGGTCTCAAAGATAACCCACACAAAGAGTCGGCTCGCAAGCTCCCCGGCCGTGTAATGTCGTTGATATTCATCCTGACGCGTCTCCCCGGCGGCTCTCTCCGCGTCAGACTTGGTCTTGGGGACCGACCTACTCGTGCTCGCGTTCGATGTCGCATTGGTGTCTTCGAGAGACGTCGCAGCATCATTAGTATAGAGTATGTCCTCCCATCCCCGTCGGATTCCTCCCCGCCAGGATCGACGCTTCCGGCTTCGACGGCGAGCATGTCGGCTATATGATGGGTTGCGGAGGTCGCGGAGCTGTTCTTCTCGAAGCGAGCCTCCCGCGGTTCCGGGCTCAACGACCATTCGACCCACGGAGCCGGAGATTAACCCTTGCTGCATATTGCCCCGGAAAATGTTTCCAGAACATACGCTGTCAACGTCGGCGTCTGCTCAAGGGCCACCTTTGCAAACGCACTCGATCCTGTGTTCGTGAGAGGTTGACGAGAAGGGATGATTGTATTATATCGCCCCTAAACCCCTTCCTCTCCTCAGCGCGGAATCCGTCATCGCCCTCGGGTTCCGCGGTGAGCGTTTGAGGTCGACCTGCGAAGCCAAGCCTCCATTTTATCCTCAATAGTACTACATCAATTCCCAGTCTTGGCCTTGCGCGACTCGTGGCGCCAGTATCAAACCATGAACTCGGATCCATCGGGGACGCGAAACTCCACTGCCAAAGTGGTTCAATATAAAACTTAAACCTTGTTTGACCCAAAAAAAGGGAGTACAGGTCTTAACTACACGCAAACGCAGGCTTGCCAGCCTCTCCCCGGTGGTGCTGCCGATCGTCTGCCAAGCCGTCAGACGCCGTCTCACCGCGGACTTTCTCTGGCGCGCGCGCCCCTTCGCCGTTGGCAACGCTCCCCGCCGTCGTTACCACATGAGAAAGGTAGCTTGGAAACAGCCGAAATCTCGCGAGCCAAGAACGAGGTTTCCTGAAAGTGCCGAGATATAGAGTGCAGCGGCACACTGCCGCGGGGGTGTTGCCAGCAGGTGACGAACCTTCTGCAGCTGTGCGCTGTTTGCCCTGCTGCAAGGTTCGGGGTATTATTACCGTCTCCTGAGGTGGCGTCTGCACTCGAACGAGACGAACCTTGTTTGTCTCTCTCTCTCCCGCCCCCCTCGACCAAGCGCTGGGATGGAACAACACGCGCGTGGAGGGGCAGAAGGATCGACACCTGTCCCTACCTAAGCATTGCCAGCTGGCTAGCAGTAGGTAGTGCAGTATGCAGGAGGTAAGAGGTACATGAAGAGACCGAAACATGTCGGCGGGAGAAGTGCCCGAGAGGGGGTCGTGGGACGAGCATAACGGCCGTACAAAGTACAATAAGGACCAAGGACCCCTCGTTCCCCCACGCGCCCTTCCAATCGCATTCTTACGCAGACGAGAAACGCATTGACTATTCGTTCTTCTTGCTGATCGGATTGTTCCCCGATACCTAATTGAGGGGTTCGCATCTCAGCAAGGTGAGCAAACAAATACCTACCCACCCCCTCCTCCACACACCGGCATTTGGAAGCTGCTTGTGCTCGTCGCCACCTATTTCTTCCTTCCTTCGAACCTCCCCGAGTCTGCCATCCCAAAGACATTACCCGGACAGGTCTCTGATCAGTGCACCAGAACCAAACGGAAAGCGAACCGACCATGTCGTCCTCCGAAACCCCCGCGGCGGAGCTCCCCTTCGGCCCCGTGTCCCGGCACATCACGACGCACGACTCGGCCGGCCGCGCCGTCTTCTCGGACGCCTTCCCCGTCGAGGTCACCCCGGACGCCCTGCCCAACATGTTCTTCCACACGTGCTTCACGACGTCCGAGTCGCCCATCACCATGGACGGCGACCGCGACCTCGCCGCCTACGCGCCGAACCACCCCAAGATGCCGACGCTGCACCTGCCCTCCGGGTCCGTCCTGCGCGTCGTCGACTTTGGCCCCAACACGGGCCCCATGATGCACCGCACCGAGTCGCTCGACTACGGCATCGTGCTCAAGGGCGAGATCGAGTGCCACCTCGACGACGGGGCGAAGCGGACGCTGCGCGAGGGCGAGATCATGATCCAGCGCGGCACGATGCACGGGTGGCGGAACGCGACGGACAAGTGGGCGAGGGTCGTGTTCTGCCTGCAGCCGGCGAAGCCAGTGAGCGTCGGGGGCAAGCTGATGGAGGACGACGTGCCGTTCATGGAGCTCTCGGCCGAGAGGCAGGCGGCGTACGAGAAGGCCAAGGCCGAGCAGGCGAAGAAGGCGGGCGGGAACTGAGGGGCTGGATGATGATGATGATGGGGGGGCGGCGTGGTGATTGCTTTTTCCGTGTATAAATCATGTCTTGACGAGCAAACTCAGGCGGGTACCAAAGAGAGACTGGGTACATTATCAATTGATGCGGCTTGGCCTGCTGGGCGTACGGATAGTGGTCTCTCAATCCAACAAGGTTGGAATTCAGTAAGCCGGCGATTGCATGTTGAATGCGAAGCCTCAGCTCCAAGGCTATCCCGCCAGTCTACCAAGTCGACATCGTACAAGGAAAGAGCACACCCGTGAGACGTCCTGCCACTCGAACAATAGGAAAGAGTCGCCAAGGGCAATGCCAAACCGGAGGGAAGGTGCCATTTGCCCATGGTGGTAGGTACCACCCCCGCCATCATCTTACCCAACATTTGGAGACGAGCACCCAACATCCATGGATCCCAGTGCCGGCTGGCGTCGATCTGCATGCACGGCCCGGAAGGGGCCAGGGAATTGTGGCGGCTGGTCTGGCCAGCCACGCAAGCCACGAATAGCGGCTGTTAGTGAGGGGCAAAGGATTGAGAAAAGGAAAGAGAAGGAAGGGAGTTTGAAGGAACAGAAAAAAAAATTCACAAGTAAAAAAACAAAGAAATGTTCCGAGATGGATGCGGCAAAGAAAGAGCAAAGAGCACAAGCAGACAAGAAGAAAGGTGCTGTGACAAAACGTATATATATGTTGGCATTCAATAGACACAAAACCGCCCCAAGGGAAAGGAAGGGGACGCCACTGGCGCGAGTCTATTCCAGATGTGTGATTCAAAGCGTGGCACGGCCTGGGCTGGGGAAAGAAGAGGATAGAGCTCTGGGGCGGTCGTTGGTTTGAGAGACCTCTGCCACAGCGAATAATCGAGAGCAAGCGAAGTTGACGATGCATGGCACGATTTGACAATACTGACAAGAGGCTGGTGTCGAGGGCCTAAAAAGGCCTGGAACACGTCCAGGAATGGTAGATTGAGTTCTCGACGCGCCCCCCCAATGGACGGTTAATACGGGGTTTAACCGGGATATTCCGAGCGCGTCAAAGCCGCAGGTCTGATCACCCGAGAGGGGGTACAAGAAGCCATTCAAGAGTGTGACCATCGCACTGGTAAATAGGAGCTCTGCCTCTTGAGACTTCAAACCAAGAAGAAAAAAAGAAGACAAAAAAAAAAAAAAAAGACACTGAAAATGACTAATCGCAAAACTTGGTTGCTTATTCTCGACCGAACGGACATCATCACCGAGCGTGCCTTCCTCCCCACGGCAGCCCTCGTATCCACTTATCCCCCCGTGTGCTGTACGGTGTACCTAGGTACCGCGCGCCCTGCCCCCCCCCTGATCCACTCCGGGAAGGTGGGTCTCGTCCACCGGACCCGTCGAGAAAGAAAGAAAAAAAAAAGCAAAAAAAAAGGTCTCCCCGTCTTCGTCTTCATTCTCACCTCACTACCATCACACACACTCTCTCTCCATCCCTTCCGTCTCGCCGCGCTCCTCGTCAAATCGTCGGCCCCGTCAAGCCTTGCAACGATCCATTTCAACGTCCACAAAAAATCCGGAATTCTCCCCATCCATCTTGTCTTTTTTTTTTCCCTCTGTCTTGAGCCTGTCATCGCTGCATCTCCAACTCTCCCAGCTTCCAGGTTCTTCACATTCTCCAGAGCCAGACAGCCACCCTCGTCCACACACACAAGCCATGCCTCGACGCGCCGCCCCGGAGCCCAAGGCGCGCAAGCCGCAGTACTCCCCCGAGAAGCGCGCCCGCATCGCCGTGCTCTCGGAGCTGGGCATGTCGCTCAAAGAGATCTCCCTCAAGGAGGACGTGCCCGTCTCGAGCATCAAGGGCATCGTCACCCGCTACCGCCTCCAGCAGGCCGGCCGCGACCGCCCCCGCCCGGGGCGCCCCCGCATCCTCTCGGACCGGGACGTCAAGAACGTCGTCCGCATCCTCAAGGAGAACCCGAGCATCTCGTACGCCGAGCTCAAGGCCGCCGCCAAGCTCACCTGCGCCACCAAGACGCTCGTCCGCTACCTCCAGATGGAGGGGATCAAGCCCAACAAGCCCACGCCGGGCGACTCGGAGGAGGAGGCCTCGCAGATGCGCGTGCTGCCCGAGCCCGATGCCGACGGCGACGGGGAGGGCGACGCCGACGCCGATGCTGCGGATGAGGAGTGAACGGACCTGGTCTTGCCCGCCAAACCACCACCTTTCGTCTCGCCCCCTCTCGAAGGGGTTGGGGGCAGAGAGATCCATCAAGCCGAGCCCACGGAAAAGGCGTCAGTCTAGCAGAGCCGTCTGCTCGAAGACAAGACGACGGAAGAAGAACGACTTGTAAGAGAGCCGGCCCGCTTTTACGGAGGTTACTGAGCCAGCGCGCTGACTTGTTTTGACCTGGTTTGAAGCCGACAGAGAGATGGAACATGAATTTACGAGCAACGTTCAGAGCGCCCTCGGCCGGCCGACGCCTCGTCGTCCGTCGAGTCGAGGGGCGGGCTTCTTTTTTTTCTATCCCCGAGCGATGGGGAATTTCAATCGCGACGTCATCGTCATCAAAATGCTAGATCTTTTTTCCCATGCCCGCAAGCGGTTCACAGCACGCGTGCCGGCATTTCCCACGGCTCCCTTGCCCGCCAGACATTCCATGCCACCCCCGTCATGGCGGTGTGCCCAACGACACACAGCGTCGGCGGCGTTCAGGACAGAAATTTAAATCTCTTTCCACTTTTGTTATTACTGTCTATTTATTCATAGCGAAGCTACTCAGGGGTGTTGGCGGTGGCTGGCTCGGGGAGTCAGGGGAAATCATTGTGGAAACATTTCCAATATACGATTCGAGAACAAGAAAATCATGTTCATCATTCATTCAGACTTACCTGCCTACCTACCTCCTTTGTTCTTCATGCGTCGCTCCCCGAGTGCAGCACCTTCTCAACGTGCCTCAGATACTTACCTCCGCCGCGCTCCCCGGCCCGGGGAAGCAAGCCCTCGTTCTCGGCCCGCGCCCTCCACGCCTCCCAGTCCACGTCGAGCATCCTCCGGTCGACGAACACCAGCCGCCCGCCCTCGCGGACCGCCCCGGAGAACACCTTGACCCAGTTCACCCCGCCACCGGGCTCCCTGTCGTCGCGCTCCCAGTCACACGGCGGAGCCGCCTCCCGTGGCGGCGCCCCCGTCCCGCTGCGCAGGCCAGCGACGACGAGACGGCGCAGCCGGAGACATCCCATCCTCGCCGCGCCCCTCCGGATGCCCTCCTCCTCCATCGCCCCGCGCCCGTAGGCCCGCAGGTCCAGGAACACGCTCTCGAGCTGCGTCATCGCGGCCCAGTCTATCTCGAGCATCTCCGCGCCGCCGTCGCCGTCGACGACGAGCCGCAACTCGAACGCGGCGCGCGTCGCCCGGTCTCGCCGCTGCCGGAGCCGGAGCCAGGGGTCTTTGGGTGCGCCGTTGAACATGAGATGCCGCGGCGGCTCCTCGCACCTCTGCGAGCCTCCGCGTCGAGTTGCTTGAGTGTACACCAAGCCCCCCGTCGACATGTACTTGCCCACCGCGTCGTCCGGCGCGCGCGGCCGGGCCTGCTGGAAGACGTGCACGCGCCCCCGCTCGACGTCCCGCAGGGCCCAGTCCAGCGCCGCCGGGAACCGGGCCGCGAGCTGCTCCGTCAGGCCGCAGGCGGCGTGCGCTTCCCGATCCGCGGCGGAGGAGGGGAACATGAAAACGTGGTCGTTCTCGTCGTGCGCGGCGCCAGAGACAAAAGTCCCCTGGGCGGTGCCGTCCTCGCTTTTTACATAGACGTCAGTACGCTGCAGGTCGTAGATCTGGTTCACCGGGTCCGCGCCGTGCGCGCAGACGCCCCAGTCGGGCACGAAGAGCGCAAAGGCGCAGGCGCCGGCCGAGGTCAGGAGCTGGCAGAGCACCTGGTGCTGCAGTTCTACTGGGAGGTTGGTTAGCCGGTCGAGAAGGGAGGGGTCGGTGGTGTTAGGGAGGGGGGTCATGGTGGTCGTGGGATGGAGCTTGACTTAGCGGGAATATGTGCTTGATTCTCAGCGTGCTTGATAGGTCGGTTAGTGAGTGAATGATGATACTGAATGCCAGACGGGCAACTTTTGGAGAGATGATGATGCCGATATATAGTCTTCAACGCATAGTGCGACTCTCGGTCGGGCCCTTTGGGTCAACGTCTTTGTTCGTCGCATCGCAACAACGATCAAGTTCGCGGGGGAGGGACAATGCCTTTGAAACTCGGGCCGGACCCGAGGCCTCGAGGGTTTATCTGGAGAACAAAGGCCCTGAAAGCTCGCCTGGGATGGGTCGTTCGGGGCCAGGACCTCGACACAGACCAGTAGTATACTCGTGTCATCAATAATTTGCATAGGTTCGTGGCCTGTTCGTGGGGTGTGTGAAATCTAGCTATCTTGATGGCTCTCTGCATATTCTAGCCAGTCGATCTCGTGATTTACTACAGACTCGGTCACCTGGCGGGTCGCATGGTCCTGCTTCTGTATTGGTGAAAACAGAGGGAGCAACAGGTATCACGGGAATATGAAGCGACAGCAGGCAGGCTGTCTGAGTGGCTGTTCCTGCCTTCGAGCCGATGACGTCGAGGGTATAAAAAGGAAGGCAAATAACTGATGAGACGATCAGCAGGCGTCGACGCCCCGGAAACCTGTCATGCGGGACTTCCCTGCATGATGACTGCCAACTTGGAATGGTCTAAGGTCTTTGCCGGGCTTTGTTGATGCGCCGTGTTCTGATGTGTGCTCGCAACGAGAACACCAGTCGCTCTCGGAATAACCTCTCAGTGACGGACGGAAACGCCGGGAAACAGCCGCCAAACTTCGTCGACGTGGCCGTAGACTTCCGTCTCTCTTGACAAGATCAGCCTGTTGCATTGCTTCTCCGTCCCCGACTCCTGGAAGCGACATCCGATCGTACGGCTTGTTGTTGCTGGTCGACGAGGATCAACCGTCTTGTTACCTGGCATAACCTCCTCATGTTTAACGGCACAAGGGCCGGGAGGGCGCGGCATGGGGAAAGAGGCCTATGGATGCGGTACCTCCGAGACAGGCTGGCCGACATCTTCTTCCTCAAGTGCTGTCGTCTGTCCTCGTCCTTTTCGTCTCGGCAGACTCCCAATTTCTGGAACCCCCCAGAGCAAGCAGGCACCAGTGATGCAATCATCTACCTACCTCTCTCCCCCAGTTTGTCTTAGGTAGAAGAGCCTAGCCGGCGTCACTGGCGGTCCACGTCATCGGCGCCGTATTCTATCTGCGTACTCGAAGTGAATATTCTCCAAGAACGAGGCAAAGCATACCTACCTCAGACGCAAGGCACCAGCCCACGCCCAGGCCAAAAGCCCGGCACGATAAGCTCATGGCCGACGGTCTACCGAGCAGGTCCGCTGCGCAACCGATTAGAAGATGGATGCGGCATTCCAGCCCGACTACTCGGCCGATTTATCTCCATTTGCCCCATCCGTTCCCTATCCCTTTTATCTCACCGAAACAGCCTTGAACCCTCGCGGTGAGCGCCTTCGAAGCGTCTTGACGTCTCGGTAGCTGTCATGTAGGAGAACAAGTTACCAAGAGAGTTCTCGTATCCAAGCCTCTCAGCCACGCCACCCGTGAACCATCTTCCCTCCCTCTTCGCCACCTCCCGTCTCCCACAGAGAAGAGATCATACCTTGATATCTGAAATCGACCCCAAGGCTCCTAACAAACACACAAAAAAAAGGGGCCGTGGTATAGCAGTCTGACGTTCTCTTCTTACGACTACTCTACAAAGCAACCGCCTACTCAAAATTCGACCATTTCAGGACACGCCAATTCAACATCTGGAAGAGAAAGACGCGGGTTCGATTCTCGCCGGCTCCATAACTTTTTGTCTTCTTCAACTGACCTCTGTTCTTCTTTTGTCGCGCAGGGTGGCTATGACGTAGCCTCATACGGCGACTTACTTATGTAAGCATGCCCACGTAAGCCGTGGTGCCCGCGTCCAGTATTTATCTATCCGGCCTCGGCCACCATAGACCTTAGTAAGGCAAGCTTTCTTATTCTATATAACCTCGTACGCACACGTGCCTCGCCACATCTTTTTTGCCTAGACTTACTTGCATGTCCAGAGGTTCCCTACTTGTTAACGTTTACAAGGGGAAGACAAGGGATGGAAAGACGACCCTGACCCTGCCTTGACTCACTTGAATCTGCTCCTTCTGACATGCCAAACGTGACCGGGTAGAGTCCCATTGTTGATAGAGCCGCCTCTAGGTACACGGCCGTCTCCCAATTCACTGTCGAAACGTTGTGTTCCCCCTTTTGCGGATTTTGCCGCACCATCGTCAATAGCAAGATCGTGTTCTTGGTTCATACAAGACCAGGCATCGAGGCATCGAGGCATTCGAGGTCACCAATGCCATACGGCAAGAATCGGATTGAGGTCACTCACGATCATGTCGTAGGTTCTCTGCTCTGCAAGAAAGACATTCGCTCCTATTCAAATCAGAACAAAACCTGCCCTGTTCATTAGCATCTCCCCAGGTCATCCTCACCAGATCACGCCGTTGTCCACCAGCGCTTCAAGCGCGGCCAACTCACCATCGTCCGTCTCGTCGTCGTCTGTTTTCTCCTCCTCCTCCTTATTGTCTTCTTCCTCCTCCCTCTTCTTCTCGAGCGGGAGTACCTCCACCTCGAGCGGGGGCGCATCCGTCATCTCGACATCCTGACCGAACGGATGACGGAACCCTTGCAAAACCTCAAACTCGTCCGGACAGCCCGGCGCCGGCCTCTCGCCCGGCACCACGTTCATGCACTCCCACCACGCCGCGTCCCCCCTGCGGATCCGCTCCTCGCACACCCTCGCCTCAGCGACGAGCCCCAGGTCGATCAAGAAGTCGACGACGTCGTACCGGCCGCCCTCCTCCTCCTGCGCCCACGCCAGCAGGCGTATCACGCCCATGTACTCGGCCGGCGCCGCGTCGCGGCTCCACTCCAGCAGCCGGCAGCAGATCCGCGCCCACGCCGCGATCCACTCCCCGTCGAGGCTGCCCGCGGCCTCGCGGAACTCGACCGTGTTGCCCTTCTTGCTGGCCCACTGGGACGACGACGACCCGAGACCGGGGGGGCCGGAGCCCGGGTTGCGCTCCTCCGCGATCGAGCGTATCGCGCCCTTCTGGCAGTCGACGCCGTACCCGTCGAAGTTGTAGTTGATGCGCTTCGCCATGCCCAGCCCCGGGTTGCGCATCATCTCGCCCACCTGCGCCGCCGACATGTCCGCCCCGAGGAGGTCCCGCACCCCGGACATGACGTCCGACCGGCGGGGCGGCTGGCGCGGGCCCGGCGTGTATATGAGACCCTGATTCGCGTCCGGGCGGTGCCGGGCCAGGTACGGCGCGAGGAAGTCGTCGTTCTCGCGCCTGTCCTGGCGCATGGTTCCCGGGATCTGGGGGTACCGGCGCTTGATCGGCGGCGGGCGCGGGCGCGACGGGGCGGAGCCGTTGAGCCGGGACGCGCAGTGCTCGGCGTACCCCTTGGGACGGGGCATCGGGGGCGTGTAGTCGAGCGTGGGGAAGTCGAACCGGTCGTTCTCATCCGGCTGACTCGAGCTTCTGGTCCCACGGACGGGAGGCAGGGCGGAGCGGTGAGTCCAAGGCTCCGCCTTCAAAATGGCGACGTCGTCGCCTGTGTCCATTCCCACCTCGCGTCTGATGGCAGCCGGGTCACTATCGGGCTCCACGGACTCACCGAGCTGCCGATCGCGGCTGAAGTACTTGATCTCCTTGAGCTCGCCCTCAGAGATAGGAATCGCGGCCTGCCCCGTAGATCTGCGCAGCCATCCGGGCTCCCCCCCGCCGGTCATCTCGAGGAGGTCGTCGGCCGGCCCTCTGTTCATCCCCAAACTCGTCGCCGCGTTCACGCGCCCGGACTGGCTCCAGATGTGGGCGGCACGCCAGTGGGGATGGAGCCTGCTGATGAGGGGGTCGGCCGCCCACAGCAGCGCCGCGAAGCTGCGCAGCGTCCTGGCGTCGATCCTCTCCGTCGGCCCGGCGCCCACGTGGACGTGGAACCCGCACGTCGGGTTCACGCGGCACCGGAACTGGGTCGTCAGCACGCTCACCGCGAGCCGGATCATGTCGAACGACAGGTCCATGCTGTACATGGCGGGCGAGTTCATCTCAACGCGCTGGAACCGGTACCCGTCGATGCTGAACTCGTCGATCGAGAAGTCGTCCGTAATATGGAACGCCGACATGAGATTCCTGCTGTGACTGGCCTGGACAGAGCCCTCGACTATATTCTCCTTGTGTCCAAAAACTGGCAACCCGGCCTTGGCCAGCGCGTTGCGTATTTGGTCAAAGACAAAGGTCGTGGAATCAACATGCGAGAGTGCGTGGCAGTCGGAGCCTGAAGGTGCCGGGGTTGCGCTGACGGGGGGGTTCTTGTCGACAGGAACGACGACGAGCGGTTGCAGTTCATCCTTGATTTCTGCATCTGGGTCGCTCTCGCCCTCATAAACGAAGGCGACGAGGAACTCCAGCTCAACACCGAAGGAGACGCGGGGAGGTGCGGTGGGTGTTCTGCGTGTGGACGACATTTTGATGAAAATTGCTGGTGAATGAAAGTCGTTGGATTAATATGTACCTTCCTGAGGTGATCTTGAAGAAGCCGTGTTATACCTTCCTGAGGTGATTTTGAAGAAGAAGAATAAGAAGAAGAAGAAGAAGCTGTGTTAGTTGTTGGATAGTGGAATGGTCTGCTGGTCAAATTCCGAGTCTTATCGAGCCGGCCCTCTTGGGCATTATATCTGCCTAAACTGCGTGAGAGCCTGAAGTTGAGAAGATGCCACCCTTTGTCAATTCAGAAGCAGCGTCTTTGAGCAAAGTTCAAACACAATGCAGAAAGGAAAGCCCAAGATGTCTTCTGTCGAGATATCTCGAATTGAAGAATGTCAAAGACCATTGTTAGCGAACCATGGGCTGTCCAGGCGTGGATGGCTTTGCAGCATACCTCTCACACGGACCGATATCAAAGAGCTCCTTAGTCCAAGTCCCCGACCCTGTGTGCAGCGAGTATTTGTCTAGCAATGAATAGTCAAAACACAGCCGAGAAACAATCAAGGGTTAGCAGAACCAATTCTTCATTTCTTTGTCGTCTGGACTTGTTTGGATCATGCCTAAACACAAAAGCAGGGTAAAAACAGCATTGGAGGAGACCACCCCATCCATCCCCTGTAACGCACTGACTCCTTCTCGAACTTCAAAAATGCCATACGGGTGGGAATATCCATCGTCTCCATCGCATAATTCCACGTATTCCTCGTCAAAATGATTAGGTGAGTAGTAGGGAAGGTGAATACAGAGAAGTGAAAGACCGCCCTCGAACGCCACCAAGACTCAAAGCGATGGACGGACCCGGGCAGCCACGGCCTAGAGCTCGAGCATCTAGATCATGTAGGCGAAGAGACCCATGGCAGCAACGGCAGCAGCATTGCCGTAAAGGGCAGGAATGGCGGTGGGGGCGGCGAAGGCAGTGGAGCTCGAGCTGGCCGGAGTCTGAGTGGCCTGAGAGCCAGCGCCGGTGGTGGCAGATCCGCCCGTCGGGGTAGCAGCGGCGGTCGAGGTCGTGGCAGCATCGGCCTTCTTGGGAGGGTTCTTGAGGCACACGATCGATTCTTGGCATTCGTCTTGACCACGTTGGTTGTTCTCGTTGGCGGCGATGCAGTCCTGGAACGCCTGGGTGCAAATGAAGAAGGGTAGAGTCTGGTCGTAGTACTGAAGGCCGGGGGCGGTGCCGTTGTTGCAGGTGCAGTTGTAGCTGAGGGTGTTCTGAAATGTGGAATTAGTACGACGGAACACCCAACTCATAGTGCCGGGGTTGCTGCGCGTGGGCGACAAGCATCGCACATGTAATTGAACGAATGCATGAGATTAAAGGAAGCTTACAAAATCGCAGGTGTTGGCAGTCGTTCCGGTGCAGAGAATCGTGCAGGAGTCGGTCTGAGCTCGGCACCAGGAGGCTAGAAAAAAGAAGTATTGCGTTAGCATTGGATTCACTCGTAGCTTCATTTGGGGGGTGCGGTCGGCTATGTCGGCTCCGACGGCGATGAGCCGGCCGGTGGTGTTCTTTTTTTCCGCCTCTCCCTCTCCCTCTTTCCCTCCTGCTCTCTCATGTTTCCTTGGCATAGCTTACCTCTCTCTGCAATAGGAACAGCACCGACGTTGATGTCAGTGTTGTTGTAAAGCTTTTGCTGGGCGGAGACGGAGGCAACGGCCGAGAGGGCCAGGACGGCGAAAGAAGTACGCATGTTGTCTGTTGTGAGGTGGTGCGGAAATAGTGGAATGGGTTGTTGTGTGATGGCGGCGTTGTGGTCGGCGTCTTTATTTTTAGTTGCTGGAGGGAGACAGAGAAGCGTGTCTGAAGGCAAACAAGCGATATTCTGTTCCAATGTTTTTGGGGTAGACGGCAGTGAAGATGTTTGACCTGCTTCGTGTGGATGTTTGACGAACGTGAGCGGAAAAAGAGAAGAGGGCCAGAAGAGCAGAGTTGCGTGGCGGGCAACGATGTGGTTTTATTGCGAGGCATGGAAAGCTCGGCAGCAACGAGGGCGACAGCGACAGCGGTGGCGGCAGGCGTTGCAGCGTTCCAGCATTCCAGTGTCCCACGCTCTTGCCGTGCCGTGCCTGCCCTTGAGATTTCAGATGCGGTAAGCGCGATGGGGAATGACGACCAGGGCAGGTACCTCGCAAGTGTGTGCCATATTATCCGTACCTAGGTAGGGCAGGTACGGCGAAATAGCACTCTCGTAGGTACAGGTGTGGTGTACTGTGTAGGTAGGTGCAGGTGCCAATCGACCAGTTTGCAGGGTGTCCTGGTGGAACAGAAACCGCACCTTCCCTCTTGTGAGCGCCAAAAGGGCAGGCAGGGCGTGGTTTGATTGCGGCAGCGGCACCTGCCCGGCCGTGTGCGTGTCTGTTTTTTCCCCTCGCTTTCCCTTCCCACGATGCGTCCAGTCGCAGGTTGCTGGTCTTGGCTCCTGCCCACAAACAAGGTGTGTGTGGCTGGGATCCACACATCAACAAAATCGGGTGGGGGAGTAGTGTGTGGCCCACAGCAAGGACCGGGGCCAATGCCAGGACCAGGAAGGTACCTACCTCTAGCGTCGCCTTAGCGTGTCTTCTCCAGCGCGACGACCGCCATCCGCTATCTTCGCGGCTGCAACTGCGAAATTCCCGTGGGTTTTTGCTGTCCCGCTGACGTTCCTGCCATCGTATTCTTTTTGCTTGAGGTGCCGTGCTTTCCTCAGTCAGAACCTTAGGAAAACAAACTGAATAGAGAAGGTGCGCCGTCGCTGTGTGACGTACTGGAGAGGGTCTGCACAGACGGTCGGACTGTTATCGGCAGGGGCGGGCTGCGAACCGACTGGCCGGGGTGCGTCGGTACGTGCCCCTTCCCCTTCCACGCCTTCGCACATCAGATTTCCGTTGGCGAGGCTTGTTACCGCAAATCGCGTTGAGAGAAGGGCCATTCTCAGAGGGACTGAGATTGATGCCCTGGAGGCGCTCCGGGAAAAGCCAAGACAGCGCCATCCCGAAGTTTGGTGTGGTTACTTTCTGTACCTCGCTACGGAGAACACTGCGAAATGAGTTACAACTCGCCGCCAGCCAACTGTTGTCGACGACCATCCGGCGGTAGGTGGTCGGTGGATGCCCGCGCCGGGCAGACATGGGCTGCCCTCCCTGGCCGCGGTACCTGGTCCTGGGCGCTTCAGACTTTCGAGACTGAAACTTTCATCGGTCCCCTCGCGATGGCCTCATCGTCCGCGTCGTCGCATCTTGTCCACTCCCTCCCGGGTCCCAAAATTAACGCAAACACACACAACGCACTGCGCGCTGCTCACCGTCTGCCAGGCAAAAGGTTCTCTTTGCTCCTTGCACGGGATCCCGAGGTAGAGAGCATGCACGATTGACTTTTGCGCCTTCCCTGCGGTTCCTGTCAGACGATTCCGCCAGTGTTCGGGAACAAAGACTGAGAGAGGCATGCGGGCGCGACACACGCACGACCGCGGCACCTAAAATGTACACTACTGATATGGGACGGGATCCATGGGATGGATGGATGGATGGTGGATAGGTGCTGCTCGCTCATTGACCAGGTGATGGTCGCAGTGCCAAGGCTCATACAATCTCACATTCCTCACGACCTGTGTGACTGTCTCGTCGCAGAAGAAACTCCTCACTCTCTCGGGGGTGGTCCTGACTCCTGGGGCCTCCCAGGCGGACCTTCTTGTTCCTTCCAGGGCTCTGGCAGCCTGACTTTTCTCGTCCCGGGGCCTCATCTCGGGCTAACGTTGCCCAACCCAGTTCCACCTGTCGCTTCTCTTTCCTTCTCGACTTCCTTCAATTGCTTTCCAACGCGTCTCGGTCAAAAGAGACGGAGCTAATCCTAGAATGGTCTAGATCACTCAGATGCACCAGCCACAGATGGGTACTTATGCATGCACTTCTCCACCTTGCTGTCGCCGCGGACCGGGAGACCTGCAGCTCAAGATGCAGCAGAGCAGAGGTGGAGACATGGGAACAATCTAGGACCAGATATTGCCAATCAATTGGACGCATTCATTTTCTCTGGGGCAATCGTTCCGTCGCATCCACCACCTGCCTCGCTATGGTTCTTTCATACCTCCTAAGGTTTCGCCCACCTCACCCAAATTTCTTCTTCTTTCCCCACCTCAGCATCCTCGGAGTTTCCTCCCGCCTCCCTCTGGAAGCAAAAGCATTCATTCATCTTATTAATCCAGCTGCTGTTGTCGCTGCTCACGCGCCCAGCAAAATTAGGCCGGTCCACTCCCTTCACCTTGTGGATTCCAGTGTCCACATATAGGTACCTAGGTAGGTGCTCCCCGCTGTTGGCGTCCAGCAGACAGCCATCCATTGCCGGTAAAATATCCGGGCGGATACGCCGTGCGTGTACTACCTACATAGGTAGGAACCTACGTACTACGTAGGTAGTGTGATGTATCTGCACAAACTCCCCACCTCATTCATCATGATCTGACCAGGCCCTGCACATCAGTATTTGTTATCTTCTTCACCTTTGCTTGCACATGCACCACGCAGGCTAGGAACCTACCTAGGTATTACTTTGGATAGTATTCGTACTACGGCACAGAACGAGCACAGGGCGGGGTGTTACCGTCCAGGTCGCTGATAGCGAGGTATTCCGTACCATTTGCACCACTGCGTCTCATCTTTCGAAACACTTCTCGCCCTCTCCAACCAACCCCCTTCTCTTGGTACTGAACATCGCAACCTCTTCTCCTCTCCTTGGCGTCGCTGGTCTCTGCCCTTGCCGCATCCTTGTGTCATTCCATGTTTCCGCCGGCGGTCCCTTGCCTTCAGACACCTCGCGAAAGACCACGGCCCTGGCATTCGATCATCACACGGCAGATGTCATTGGCCTTGCCTGGGTGAGGCAAGCAAGCACTTATTTCCTTTGCTTTATCGCCCACTCAAAAAGTATCGGCCGACGGACGGACGTTGATGGTGTCTCAGTCAGGTACGTACCCGCCCTACCTAGCGAAGGTACTTGGATACTTAGGTCCTTGCCTCGCTGCCCGGCCCGTGCTGCCCAAAGCTCCCGCGCCAATATGAACGCCGTTGCAAGCCCATCTAGGTACTCCATACATAGTGCAATTGTGCTGTCAAAGAGGCCGCCTTTCTCGAAAAGTCGAAGCTGGATTGATCTGACCCAGCACTTTCGTCCCAAATCGGCCTAGCGGCGGCAAGCCGACCTGCGGGCACGCTGTCGCTGTTGCAGTAGCAGTAGTACGGCCGTGGGTACTACCGCTACACAACCACCAGGACCGAGGTACAATCATCACCGGCCGTGCCACACCACGGTGAGCTGCTTCCCACGGTCTTGGGCGCGGAGCTCCCACGAGCTTCGCGACCAATCAGCGTGGCCAATTGCATGCATGCCGAGCTTTCCACTCATCGTCATCGACCAGCAACATGAGGGGTTGGTGCTCCCTCCAACATGGTCTGACTAGACGAGGTGAGATGCTCTCCGCCCAAGTCTTTGGACTAGGTCCTCGCGGTAACGACGGCAAACCCGCGTGCTACCAAGGCCCCAACCTCACGGCTTTCCTGCTGCTTTCCCACGCGGAGTAGGAATACAGCCCAGCTTCGCGGATATTCCAATCCCCATTCCAGTCGGGTAGGCCGATCGCTGCCAATGTCTGAGGGTTATGGCCAAGCCTGTCTCTCACATCCATCGGACCACCCCCAACCATTCGGACCGGCCTGCATCTTCTCCGGATCGCCCAGCTGCATCCATCTCATCCACCCTCCGCCGGTCGGCCAACCAGCCAACCCCCCGACACCACGAGCAATAGGCACACAACCTCTTGCAGGGTAGTCGTCAGCTCGTGTGCGTGTTGGGTATGGTTCGCAGAACTGGACCGAGGCCTGCACAATCAGCCGCCGATACGAAGTTTGTTCCTTTGCCGCCTACAAGTCTACGAACATCTTTTCCAGCCCCGGCCTTTCGCATTTTCGAAAGCAGCATGGCTCGAAACGCATCACCGATGGCTCTTTGGTTGACTCATTAAGATGCCTGAGATGCAAATGGAAGGTATGGCGCTTGAATAGGGCTTGATTTGTCTTGTGGCCCAGACTAAAGCAACGCCTGAGGCTGAAGCCAAAGTAACGCACAGATTATATGACATGGAGAATCAGAAGTCCATTGTTGCAAATCAAGAAAAGATCTTCGCGGCGCCATGCGGCCGTCCGTAGCGCTGTTGACTTGGCGGGAGGGGCCGGGTTTGTGGGGACCGGAGGGTTGTCTCCACCTCCGGAAAAGCCCCCGCAGCACCGGAGCGTAATCCGATCCGTCGCCCGATCAACAACATCTTATCTCCAAGTAAACAACCAAGGACAATGCTCTTTTTACTCGGCACAAGCACCAACGGATAGTTGTCGTTTCTATTAGTGATGCTGCGTGAGAAACCAGACGACTGAGTTCTAGTCTAAATCTCTAGACTCTGAACATCCCCAAGGTCGCTGCACTCAACGGTCCCATCAACATACCGAAGTAGCTAACAAATGTGCACCCGACTTGACGTCTCAGGCTCTTGTCGCAACAGTCTCTACTCCCACCTCGAGTGTATCCTTTACAAATCCCTTCTGGCTTCTCACCTCCTCGCCGCCGCTCCGCACCCATCGGTTCCAAGCCGCCAGCTGCATGCACAGCCCTTCCATCGTCGTGCACTTGGCTTCGTACCCCAGACCACCGTCTTCCACCCGCCTCCGTGCGTCGGAGTCGTTGATGATGGCATTGGTCGCCCCGGTGATGCTCGCCGGCTGCAGCATGTACAGCGGCATCTCGGGCTCCGAGAAGAACCTCTGCAGCACGGGGACGTGCCACAGCAAGAGGCAGTACGCCTCGACGCAGTGCGCGAGGAGCAGCAGCAGCACCGGCGGCGGGTACTGCACGCGGACGGGCGACGCGCTGACCGAGCCGAGGAGCGTGTAGAAGTCCCGGAACACGGGGGGCGGCCCCGCGTCGGTCACCAGGAAGGGCCGCGCCGCCACCTTGTGCGCGTGCGGGCCGAGGAGGGCCGCCTCGTACCGCAGGTGCGCCATCGCCACGTTGGCGCCGTGCACCCAGTTCTGCATGAAGGGCGCCGAGAAGGTCGGGAAGCTGGCCATGCGCACCGTCTGGCCCACGAGGTAGTCGTCCTTGTGCCCGTAGATGGCGTTCCCCGGCCGCACCGCTCCCGTGCGGAAGCCGCCCGCCTCCAGCGGGTCCTCGGGGATCCGGTTCGCGCCGCAGACGAGGCGCTCCGCCTCGGCCTTGGTCTTGGCGTAGTTGGCGAAGAACTCGCCGTGCGCGCGCAGCGGCCTCTCGAAGTCGGCCTCGTCCAGCACCTGGAAGAAGTCCGTCGGCCGGCGGCTCCAGGGTGCGTTGAAGAACCCGACGGGCCTCAGCGCCACGCTGCACGAGGACGTGAAGACGAGGACGTCGGCGCCGGCGGCCCGCGCGGCGGCGAGCAC
The DNA here is from genome assembly GCA_030770045.1 of Colletotrichum brevisporum. Taxonomy (NCBI): domain Eukaryota; kingdom Fungi; phylum Ascomycota; class Sordariomycetes; order Glomerellales; family Glomerellaceae; genus Colletotrichum; species Colletotrichum brevisporum. The sequence continues at coordinate 5,603,188 of JAUGSI010000001.1, read as the reverse complement.
GTGCGCGGTGCCGGCGGCATTGACGCGGGCGCAGCGGTCGTAGACCAGGGGGCTGCGCTCCGAGGGGCGGATGACGGCCGCGGTGTGGAAGACGGTCAGCGGCAGGCGGGCGACGGACGGCGGCCACGGCCGGGCGAAGGCGGCGGACGTCGACGCCTCGGAGGAGATGTCGGCCTGGGCGAAGTCGACCCGCGACACGGGGCCCTGGCTCATGTCGTCGCGCCCGGGCCTGCGGAAGTCGACGATGCGTATGGACTCCGGGGGCTGGCCGCGGGCGATGAGCTGGATGACCATCTGGCCGCCGACCAAGCCTGCAGGTTGTCAGAACGATCACCGCCTGGGCCTGTTCGCCGGCGCGAGGGATTACATACCGGAACCGCCGACGACGATGTACCGTCTGTCCAGCTTCGGCGGCAGATGCGGCGTCCAGTCGATCGGCTCCTTCTCCAGGCGCTCGAACGTGCGCTTGACCTGCTCCGGCGTCCACCTGTCCGGCGAGATGCGGAGGGCCTCGGGCGGGGTCGTCGACATGGCGAGGTTGATCTTCCAGAGGTACAGCAGCGCCGCCGCCGCCAGGCCCAGGGCGATCCTCGCAATCCACGAGTCGAACGCCATCGTGGGACTCGGGGTGAACGCTTCTCACGCCGGAACTTGTGCTGGATCGGCTGCTTGCTTGTCTCGCCGCGGGGACTGCTCCTGCAAGTCGAAACGTGAGGCTCAAAATTTGGCGCTGGAACTAAGGGAAAGTCTTTGAAGAAGAGACGAGGGGGAGGCGGAAGCTTGTTTTTCTGTTTCGGGAGGCTAACGAGGGGAAAGGGGGGCGGCTTCGAAGCTTTTTAATGCTGGTCATTCTCAAAAACGAGGCGATCCATGCGCTAATAAGCTCCAAATAAGGAACCCCCACCTCACCCGTCTTTGCGCTATTAAATACAAACTCTCTGGCAGCTCCCGCGCCGTCCGGCGGTGTATCGAATGGACCTCCAGTCCGACCGGATGGGGCACAATGGACCGTCCTCGAAAGCGATCACATTCACAAGCTCTGCCAACGACCCATAAGAATCTCTCATTTGTGTTCCTGGTGTCGTGCGAGTGCAACGACAGAGAATAAGGAGCCAGCCGAGGCACAAAGAGAACCCGTTGACTAAGCCGCGACGGGTGCGACCCAAATCCGAAAGTGGGGTTCGCGGCGCCGTGGTCCCCGCGTGGGGCCCTCGTGCGGAGAGCTCTCTCCTCCCCGTCGGTTCGGCTGCTGATTGGGCGCTACCCCTGGTGGCTGACCCCCCGCAAATGCAACGTGCTACACGAGACCTGCAGCAGTGACTCTCCGTCAGAACCTTATGAAGACTTGTATCTCCGTGCGTAATTAACTACGTGGATACTTGAGGCTTGGTGGTGGCTTCATGAACTGATAAGGGCGGCAGGTGACGTGCCTCTTCTTACCCGGCGATTTGTTGTCCCTTTTGAGCCTCGACGAAGCACCAGGCAGTGGGCTGTGGAAGATTGGCAATGCAGAACCGGATTGTTGGCTAGTGCGATTGTAACTCTTTGCATATCCTGAGTGCAAATAGGTAAGATAGAAACGGTAGAATAGAATTGCCTTGGCTGCTGGAAATGTCCAGAACGTTTGAAGGACCAAATTAGTAATAGAGTAAGAGTTGCGTATCTGAAAGGCGTATGTATGTATATCCACAACAAAACCTTGAGAAGACATTAGCAATTCAACTTTGAAATCATGTTTGGGGGATAATCTACCTCATAAATGTCTTTTGCCGAAGTTTCATGCATTTAGGTCGTAACTATGAGATAGGCCAAAGACACAACGCAACCGTCGTTTCAATACACCTTAGAAACTATAGACTCTACCAAGTGTCACGTTACAGTCTTTACTATTATTGGTTTTTCGTTTAGGTAACTACCTATCAAAAAGATCGGGGAAGTTGACTCACCATTACGAATTACAAAAAATGTAAACGGTGAAGAATTCATGACCGATGTCGACCGCAATACGGGCCTTGGCTCTTTCTTGGAACGCACGGGCAGAGTCGCTAGCTTTTGACGATTCTTTCTTAACGTTGAGTGAACATAGAAAACGATTGCTTTTTATAGTAGGTAGAACATGGTTAATAAATGCGTAAGTTTCATCTCCCACCTCAAACTTGATCTTGCTTTTGCGAGACCACCGAGACTTGCGTTCTAACCATGATACCACGATCATAATCCGAGCTTCCCTTGCTCCCCGCGTCGCGGCTCGACATCGTGTCCCCGCACGTCACCTTGCAAGTGAGCTCGACCTCGTCGTCTTCGATCCCAGCGTGCCCGCCGCTGCCTCGACCCTTGCCGAAGGCTCCCGTGTTGCTGCGCGAGAGACGGGCTCCCGCGGCGTGGTGGCTCCCCATCGCTCCCCTCCCCGTGCCCCCCGAGACCGCGCCGCTGCGCTCGCCGGCGTACCCGGGGTAGGGGCTGTTCCGCGACGTGCCCTTGCGTCCCATGCGGAAGAGCGTCGCGAACGTCGGCAGGCAGGCGGAGATGACGGCGACGGAGGGCTCGAGGCTGGACCAGGCGAAGGACGGGCCCATCCACCACGTCACGTCGACGTTCTGGAAGAGGCCGAGGAGGTAGTAGATCCGGACGATGCTGGCGACGCAGACACTGGAGGAACTGGTGTCAGGAGAGTTTGGCGGAGACAGGGTGCAGACGTAGAGCAAAATAAAAGAAGGAAAAAGAAACAACCAGGGGAAACTCACAAGCCTCCGAGCAGCATGATGCCTATGATGGACGTCTTCGTCCGCTTGTTCAGCTGCAGCTGCCAGATCTGCGGCACCGGGACGAAGAGGATGACGAGGTCGTTGAACATGTTGACGATGCCGAGGACCAGGAAGAACAGGTTGACATTGATGCAGGTGCCCTCGGCGCCGAGGTACTGGTTCCAATAGTAGGAGACCGGGCGACAGGCGCAGGCGATGGAGATCCACAGGATGAGGGGGTAGGCGGTCGTCAGGAAGGCGGCGGTCCAGTACATGATGGAGTAGAGGCGGCCGAGGCCGGCCTTTGCGCTGAAGAGGCGGCGGTAGAGCAGGAGGATGCTGACCTTCGTCGAGGTTACGGCCGCGGCGTAGACAAAGGACTCGGAGTAGACGACCTGCAAATTGCGGACTCGTCAGTGTATCTGGACTGAGATACTTGCGCAGAAATTCTTCAAAGACAATGCGATCTCTCTTGCGTACCTTGACGAGACTTATAAATCTGTCAATATTTGATGACCAAATGTGTTCCCCAGCGCCATAACTGCCAGCTGTTTCAAAGCTTAGTTATTCATGTTCTCTGATGAGATTTGCGATGAGAGGAACGCATCGAAGGGCAACTACGTACCCAAGATGGTGTTAACCACCGGCGCACCGCAGAGAAGCTGGAAGCGAAACACATTTTCCGTTAGCTTCGATGTATGCCGATTACCAAAGACAATAAGACAAGCACTAACGACGCTCAGTAAGATGGTGTAGTCGTCCCACCAGAGCTTCGCCCCCTTTATGCTTCGCACATAGAACCGAAGAGCAACCGAGGCGGCAGCCAGGCCGAGGACGACGCAGACGGCGACATTGTAGCCAACAACAATGCTCTCCTCCAGATCCAGTCCTGCGGGAGGCTCCCCGAATACGGAAACGATAGTCGGATCGAGCGCCATCTGGGTAGGATGTTTGCTGTTTGTCGGCTTCTCGGCATCTGCAGGAGCAAACACACAAACACAAAGGGAAATACCGAGAAAAGAGTCAAAGCGGATCGGGACGGGAACGTGAAGGAGGGAGGGTCAGATGTCTAAATCCACCGCCCGCTTTCCGTTGCAAGATCCCGAAGCGAGCTGCTTTGCCAACTTACCAAAGAAAGGGACGCAAAGTTTTCCAAAAAAGAACTTTGGTTTTCCAAGTTGGACGATGGTAACCTGCGAGCAAGGCAAGGCAATTTGCCTGCATTGCATGCGTGGAGCCCCCGGCGTATCACGCGGGCACATCCCTTCATTTCGGCCGCCGACGACGAAGCGATCAATGAGAAGGAACTGGGCTGGCCATCTCGAGAAACGAGATCGTATCCGGGTTTTCGGGCCCCCTTGTCGCTGCAGAAATACCTGGCTGCAGGATTCACGGCCAACGACTTTCCTGCATTAGAATAGTACGACAAGTCGGAAGAAAAATGGGGACATCGCCAACGGCGTCGCATGTTTCTGAGAGGCGGGACTCTTCTCAGGTTCGCCACATCCCGGCCGGATCGGAGCAAGAGCGGCTTTCTCCGGGAAGAAAGGCCAGCCTAGAATACGAGGGCGAGAAGGCCTCTCTCTCGAGAAGGCATCGTCGGCCATGAGAGATCCATGGATCTTGTTGTCGAGCAGAGACGATCCGTAAAAAGCCAACCCTTGACCTTACTTGCAATAAAGACCCATTCGTATCTTGTTGGTGCTGGGGTTTATACCCAAATCTAGTCGAGTAATACGCTACCCAGTCCCAGGTTTGCGACAACTCACCAGTGTGTGATCAGGGTGCTCTCCTCAAGCACGATCTTTTGTAGCAAATCGAAAATCGTACGGTCACGACCGGAGTCAACCCGGCCCTCCGCGTACTCATACTATCCACTCCATGCCTTGTTCTGGAGTCTCTCGGGACGCGGTCCAATCGCATCAGCCAGGTTTAACCACTCCCCAGCACCAACCAACACCAACACCAACGATCTTGCCTGAACCGAGATTGAGCCCCCACAAGTGAGCCCGTTCTGCGCATTCAGCGTCCGCTCAACCCTGGCAAAATCACGGAGGGGGCTCTGCGACCAAGAGCATGGGTATTTCGCTGCGCGGGAAGATCCTCCCGGTTTCCTCCCGCATGCGGAACTCGGACGACCATACGCGGCTTCTCCACCTTGGACTACTCCTTGAAGAAGGTGCCTGTGAAGAAAAGCGTCTGCACCAACAGCGTCTCACAGAGTTGCAGTGGGAAAAATACGGATTTCATGTCGGTTGATTCGTGTAATACAGCCAGTAGACCCGTGGGAGGGATGTTGTAGTTACCCACACTGCTACCATGACTTATCACATCGTCGTTGCAATCCTCGCGGCGAAAGATCCCGATTCGTCTTTAGCAATGCCCAACACTGGCCAAGGTTGGTACGGGACTCCAGACTACCTACTGCATAGGGAAGCAGACGCCGCAGTCTGGGCTCGAGTAATCTGTAGATACGTTCCATCCCCCTGAAACGTACATGATATGTCGGCTGTGAGCTGCATGCTGTTGGAAACGACGAACCAACAAGATCGAATGGTATCGTTCCGGGTCCGTGGAACGAGAATCCAGAAAAGCAAAGATTCTTAAAGAATAGGGCGAGGTCTCGCAAAGACCGCTGCGTTGCTGGCTCGACTCTGAATTCCCTGCCGAACTCCCCTCTTCCTACACTCCTGAAGCAACACCCACGATGGCACCAGCAGTCACAGAAGTCCCTTTTGTCGGCGAGGTCGACCCACTCCCTGGAAAGGTCGCTTCGAGCACAACTGTGACCGAAATCCCAAGCTCAGAGGAAGCAGCCGTCAAGCCCCCCATCTCTCAATCATGCTTGACACCACCCCTCCTGCCCCTCGAGCAGATCGGCCCAAAGGGATGGGTCCGCGTGCTCTACCACTTCGAGCTCCCAGATGACTACGACATCGAACACCTCACCAACACCCTCAAGGCCGCCTTCAAGGCCTTCAAAGACCGAGTTCCCATCGCCGGCTGCGAGGTGGTGCCTCTCGAAAGCTCCGAACAGGCCGGGCTCCTCCAGCTCCGCCACTACGGCGACGAGATCGATGACTTCGTCGCCAAGGATCTGCGCGGAGACGCGTCCTTCCCTACCTTTTCCGAGCTCAAGGCCCGCGGGTTTCCCTGCTCGGCTCTCGATCCCGCCATCGTCTGCCGGCGCGGACTCGGCGGCGAGTGGCCGCAGCCCGGCGAGCGGATCAACGTGCTCTGGCTCCAGGCCAACTTCATCCGGGGCGGCCTCCTGCTCAACATGCTCTACATGCACGCCTACGTGGACGGCACCACGGCGTACAAGTTCACGGAGCTGCTGGGAGAGGAGGTGAGGCGCGCGCAGGGCATCCCCATCCACAGCCCGGCCGACGTCCCCGTGGAGGACAGGGCCAAGATCATGAAGTCCACGGGCCTCAACCCGGGCAAGCCGGAGGACCACCCCGAGTACATCGAGCTTCCCACCGTGCCGCCCGGCCTCCCGCCGAAGCTCACCTCGCCGATCCACCACGGCCACGTCTTCTACTTCTCCCCCGAGTCCCTCGCCGCGCTCAAGGAGGAGGCCTCCCCTTCCAACGCAAAGCTCTTCAAGGGCAGGGAGGGTCTTCCGGCCTACGTCACGACCAACGATGCCATCACCGCCCTCGTCTGGCGCGCGACGCAGACGGCGCAGCACGGCGACAGGATACGTCCCCAGGCCGAGGACCCGACCCCCTCCCCTGCTATCATCAGCGTGGCTCTTGACGCGCGCCGTAGGGCTGGTGTATCAATGCACAAGCACACCATTGGCAACATCCTCGGATTCGCGGCACCGGTCCTGGACATGCGCGAGGTCGTCTCACGGGAGAACGAGGCTTCCCTCGCCGACTTGGCCATCGCCATCCGCCTGGCGGTGAACAAGACTGAGGGCGTCTACCTCGACAACCTCAACGCGCTGGTGGAGCGGCTGGAGGACGTCAACAAGCTCGTGGCGGTCATGTTCCTGGACATGCCGGGCAACCACATGATGTCCTCTTCGTGGAGAGACTTCCCGTACTACGAGATCGAGTGGGGTCCCGCCTTCGGCAACAAGATGCTGGCGATCCGGCCGCCTGCCGTGGGCGTCTGCCATTCGATGCAGATCGTGTTGCCTGACCCCCACAGGGGAGGCATGGAGATGTTCGTGGGAGTCGAGAACACGGCCATGGATACGTTGCTGAAGGATCCGCTGTGGAGGAAGTACGCCCAGGCGCCTGATGGATTGTGATTTCGGAAGTTTGGGTTAGCGTGTGGGGGAAGGATATCTCTCGGAGTTTAGAGCAATGCCAAGTGTGATTGAAGTCCTGCTAGACCTTCAGCGTGTTTCGACGTGACCATCGGACTTTACGATGCAGGTAGTGCCGAGAGATGGATGGGTGGACAACCGTTTAACCTCGAGACTTCTGTCATCCCATCAACAGTCCTAGGTCAATGCCGCCGCTTATCCGGTGACTGATATTCGCTCGGTGGACCACGGAGAAGTCCCGGCATTTGGGTTCATCGGAGATGTGCTCCGCCAATCAGGTTCTCCAGACCAAGGATCGAACTACCAGAAATGTAACAACTCCAACTCCCGGGAATCGATGACGTCCCGAATCCGAAAAACTCACGAAAGCCATGTTTGAAGAGCCTCAAATGCGGAGTAAACAAACCTTCGGTAGCTATGGCAGACGTCACGTCAGGTTATAAAGTGGCCGGCCCGCAATGCAGGGACAAGAAGGGACCTTTAATCAACGTTATTGCGTCGAATGCACCGGCAACAGGAGATAAGACGAACGACTCAATGCCCAGATAGCAGTAACAATGTCGAAGCCCGTCCTCGTTGTCATAGGCTCCGGCTGGGGAGGCTTCACTCTCACCCAGAAAGTGTCCCTCGCCAAATACGAGATCAAAGTCATATCGCCGATCCGCACGATCCAATACACACCGCTCCTGGCCAGCGCAGCATGTGGTCTCTTCAACTTTCGTATGGCGGAAGAGCCGGTTCGGAGGAAGAGTCGCACAGACATGAGCTACTACAAGGCGATCGCCGAGGACATTGACTTCGAAAAGCGCATCGTCAAGTGCAGGGCCGACGTCGGCGAGGACGAGCCGGAACGCTTCGAGGTCGCGTACGACAAGCTCTGCATCGCGCCGGGTTGCGATATCCAGGATTTCGGCACGCCAGGCGCCAGGAAGCACGCCTTCTTCCTGCGCACGACCAACGACGCCCGCCTGATCCAGCAGCGGATCCTCGAGATCATGGACAGGGCGTCGCTGCCGAACATCGGCGAGCAGCAGCAGCGGGACATTCTCAACATCCGGATCGTCGGCGGCGGCGCCGTCGGCATCGAGGCCGCCGCCGAGCTTTGGGACCTCTGGTTCAAGGAGATGCGATTCCTCTTCCCGCACCTGGACGGCAAGCTCAGCATCACCATCCACGACGTCGCGCCGACTATCCTGTCGACCTTTGACAAGCGGCTCTCCGAGTACGCAACGAGTTCGCTGCAGGGGAAGCAAGTCGAGCTCAAGACGGGCTCGCACATCCAGCGGGTTGAGACCGACGCCATCTTCACCAAGGAGGACGGGCGGCTGCCATACGGCCTGCTCATTTGGGCCACCGGCAACAAGGCCTGCTCGCTGGTGGAGAAACTGCCCGTGAAGAAGCCGAAGAACGGAATGCCGAGGATCCTGACGGACAAGCACCTGCGGGTGTTGAATCCCGACGGGAGGCCGATGAAAGACGTCTATGCTCTGGGGGACGCTGCGGATATTGAGGGGGAGTCGCTGCCCATGCTGGCGGAAGTGGCTTTACAAAAGGGCGAGTACCTGACCGAAAGACTCAACTCGGACAGCCCCAACCCTCCTCCTTTCAACTACAAGCAGAGAGCATTGCTTGCGTATCTTGGACGCCATGATGGTATTGTTGGAGGTCGCCAGGAGTGGACCGGTATGAGCGCGTGGCTGGCCTGGAGATCTGGAAGTTTGGGCTGGACAAGAAGCTGGAGGAGGAAAATCATGATTGCGATCAGCTGGGTATTTGTTTGGCTTGGGGGAAGAGATATTGTGAGGCCTTGACTCGGCTTTCGTGCACTTTACATACCTTTTTCGCTGGGATTTGCGAAGTCAAGCAGCTTTGACCGTTTGTGCTGGTCGTGGTGCAGATTGGGGGCCAGTTGTCTCATGAGCCTTATTAAAATGATTAGCATGTATACGACTTTTTGGTAATATTGGTACTCATGACGGAGTCTTCAGAGATGAATCTGACTTTTCATATCTCCGTTTTTACCGCAAATTTCGTTGGATTCTTGAGTACTTGGTACTCTCTGTTAGAAGAGCACCCGAACCACATCTCATCTCCTAAGTAGCAGCGAGTCCCACTTCTTTATGCGCGTTTTACTTAGTCCCATGCATCTTTTTCAAGCAGAAGTTTGACATTTTCGGTCATACTTAAGCAGATGACGTCATTATTTGAATAGGGTCACATACCTAGCATGTACAACTCTCTCACTATACCCATCTCTGGACCAGAGAGTAGAACTGTTGATTCATTCCACTGCATTCCGGTGCTTCTTTAAAAGCTTTGGAATTCCTCAGAACTCTTCTTACAGAGGTACGAGCCGGTATGGTCTGTACGACGTACACAACGGCGATTACAAATGTTTGTTGCCCGCTCCCAACCCAGAGCTGTCGCAGTGATATCAGGTCTAGGTACATGGACTACTCAAGGAGAACTGACTGGCAGTGAGTCGGCGATACGCAGCAGAGTTCAATAGCTGGTGTTGAAGATCGTAATCTCACAGGAGGCTTCACTCACAAATATGGTCAGCTCACTTTGTAGCGACACTTGACTTTTGGTAAAGCGGTATAATGCACATGAAGTCCGGACCATCCCAAGGCTCAAGATAAGACTGGTAAGGCTAGAAATGCTCAGAAGCCACAAAACTACATGGTTGTGATGGGCATCTGGGATCTTTTCTTTTCCCGAATCCCACCTTTGTCTTTTCTTTTTTCAAATCAAATCAAATCAGACGACGCTCTAAGCCATTCCTTGCTTATGGTTAGTATTGGTGTTGCCTTATACTCTACCTTGATACCTGGCCGGGAAATCCATTGTCTCGTACAATGGTGAGATTCCGACACAGTTAAGTTGAGTTGTGCCCAACCTCATTGGCTAAGACAAATGCGTAGCACAAGGAGAAAGCGGATGGGGGCTTGGGATGACAGCCGCTTTAAGGCTCCGTGGAATTCACATACAATACGAATAAACACCATAAGCTCTCAACTCATCCAAACAGAAACAGATTAAGAAGAGAGGACACTGAAAGTCGAAAGATACTCCATGAGGTGAGGTACATCCTGACCCTAGTACCCAGAATCGAACGAGCCGGAGAGTGGGGCCGACTCCGGCTCGGGCCTCGCTCCAAGATCGCTCGGATCCCACCGATAGCGCGAGGAACGTCCCTCGGGGCGATGCTACCTTAAGTTGAATTGATTCAAACCAGTAGCTTTACTTTGTCAAACAGCGGGCTGCTTTGTCTGATTTGTTCTAGAAAAAAGGGGGACAGAGAACATACTGATGAGTCTTCTCTGGCTTCAAAGAATAGAAGATCGCCATTGAGACTCTTGAATCATCACAAGCCATTTTCCCCAATGTCTGATGGTGGTCAGAAGCCTATTAGGCAGATTAAAGCCCAGCAGCCAGGTTAAACGTAAAGGGCTGAGAGTGAGTTCCTAAGGCTGACAGCTCAAGTGCCTGCCTACCTGGTAATAGACAGCACCACACAGCACCTGCCAGATCGGAAGGTTTGTGATGGCAGGTGGCAGTGCCCAGCACCTTGACTTGGAGCACGCGTATCTTCATGCACCCCTGAACTTCACCCAATGGCTGGGAGGTAATAACGCTTGGGCCATGTAGCGGTGAGAGGGTCAACAGTACATGATTGGCTAGGGAGATCCCCGCAAACAGCAAAGTACTGGAGACCCAGCACAGTGAGCTAGCAGCCAGAGGCTGGCGCTAAACCCAGTGAAGGAGGGGAGAGACCACCTTCTTCCTCATGGCCTATCGTGCCACTGGCCTGCCACTGGTCGGCCTTGTTCATTGTGCCCCGCCTTGCCCACAACAAGAGACGGGACCCTCCAAACCTCTGAAAACCATCACCACGCCTTCCTCCCCCCCCCTAGCTCTTCCGAACCTCATCTCTGCGCTGCGCGCGTGAAAATATTCCCTTTCTGCAATCTATTTTGCGTCGCAGCATCCTCCCAGACCCATTGAGCTATAATTCAACATGAAGGGCGAGGTAAGTGAACGCGACTTTCTGTTATTTATCTGACCCCAGCAGCTTTAGCTTTGCTTTGCTGTCCGGTTGATGAACCCCTGAAATATTCCCCGGGCATTCAGCCTGACGCTCCTCAGCCTCGGCACCCAGCTCCAGTGCTAACCGAAGCTATCTACAGATTCTTCACCTTCATCTCGGCCAGGCCGGTACCCAGCTGGGTAACTCTGCTTGGGAGCTGTATGTCGACCTCCTTTTCGTCCCAATCCATCTTCCTCTGGGAAGACATCCGTCCGAAGAACAATTGACTGACCATTGACGCGCAGCTACCTCCTCGAGCACGGCCTCGGCCCTGACGGTCGCCCCGACCCCAACGCCAAGGACGTCGTCGACGGTGGTTCTTACGAGACGTTCTTCACCGAGACCAGCGGCGGCAAATACGTCCCTCGATCCCTCTTCGTCGATCTCGACCCCTCCCCCATTGACGAGATCCGGACTGGCGGCTACCGTCAGCTCTTCCACCCCGAGCTGTTGATCAGCGGCAAGGAGGATGCCGCCAACAACTACGCCCGTGGTCACTACACCATCGGCAAGGAGATGGTTGACAATGTCATCGACCGTGTTCGCCGCGTCGCCGGTTCGTCTCCATTTCCCGTCCGCATTTCCGGGGGACCGCATCCAGACTGACGCGACGACTCTACAGACAACTGCCACTCTCTCCAGGGTTTCCTGATCTTCCACTCCTTCGGTGGTGGTACTGGTTCCGGTTTCGGTGCCCTCCTTCTCGAGCGCCTCTCCACCGAGTACGGCAAGAAGTCCAAGCTCGAGTTCGCCGTCTACCCCGCCCCCCGTGTCTCTACTGCCGTTGTTGAGCCCTACAACGCCGTTCTGTCCACCCACAGCACCATCGAGAACTCGGACTGTACCTTCTTGGTTGATAACGAGGCTGTCTATGACATCTGCCGCCGCAACCTCGACATTCCCCGTCCCTCGTACGACCACCTGAACCGCCTGATCGCCCAGGTCGTCAGCTCCATCACGTCGTCCCTGCGTTTCGACGGTGCCCTCAACGTCGATCTGAACGAGTTCCAGACCAACTTGGTCCCTTACCCTCGTATCCACTACCCGTTGATCAGCTACGCTCCCGTCATCTCTGCCTCCAAGAGTGCCCACGAGAGCTTCAAGGTTCAGGAGCTTACCTTCCAGTGTAAGTTCTAGAACAACGGACGCGCCTGTTCCAGATGACTGACAAAGCACAGGCTTCGAGCCCAACAACCAGATGGTCGTCTGCGATCCCCGCAACGGAAAGTACATGGCCGTCGCTCTTCTGTACCGTGGCGATGTCGTTCCCCGCGACTGCAACGCTGCCATTGCCGCCCTCAAGGCCAAGTCCTCCTTCAACCTCGTCGAGTGGTGCCCTACCGGTTTCAAGCTCGGCATCAACTACCAGAAGCCCATGGCCGTTCCCGCCGCCCCTGGCGACGGTGGTCTCGCCCGTGTCGACCGCTCCGTCTCCATGCTTTCCAACACCACCGCCATCGCTGAGGCCTGGTCGAGACTGGACCACAAGTTCGACCTCATGTACAGCAAGCGTGCCTTCGTTCACTGGTACGTTGGTGAGGGTATGGAGGAGGGTGAGTTTAGCGAGGCCCGCGAGGACCTTGCCGCGCTCGAGAAGGACTACGAGGAGGTTGCTGCCGACTCGTTCGAGGCCGACGAGGTTGACGCCGAGTACTAAGCCGATATCGGACGCGCTGGTTCTTCGTTTTATGGCCCATTTTTCTGCAACAAGTGACGACTTACCTGTTGGCATGGGCCGAAACGAATGCATGAAAAAAGTTGTTTTCTTGGCAGCCGTTGGAGGGGCGGTTCGGTAGATTTCTGGCTCTCGTTTTCGCTGAACTGATATATGGTTGCGCGGCACTGGATTACCCCATAACCCATAAATGGATACTTGGCGGATTCGAGCTCGAGTTGGTAATAGACGAGACCAGTCACTTTTTCTTCACACAAGTACAAACGCGTGGTCTCTTGTTTACCGTTTGTTCATGAGACACCTTTTCCTGTAGTCAATTGTAACTGAAGTCGAGCATGCTTTGAATTCTATGTCTTGACCGTGTTGAGTCTTTCACTGGTTGGCCAAATAAGCAGAAGAGATGCAAATGAACGGCGAGTTCTGAACTGTAATGATGATTGTTCCGTTTTGTACGCCTAAATCCTGTACCGTTCAATGCTCCACAGTGGTATTCCTCGACTATACACGTGTAACGTCCTTTTGTGCCCCTTATTACTATCGTATTTCCGCTTTTACTTGGACTGTTCCTTCTTCCGCCACTCTTGGGCCCGCCTTGCTCCACGTCCCGCGGGCTTCGTCTTCTGCACACGACCCTTGACCTTGGCACGCTTGCCGAACTTGAGGTCCCGGGGCTTGCCATCCTTCGCACTGGCGCGGCGACCCTCAAAGATGAACTCCTCGGGCGCCTTGATGTCGTCCTTGGGGACGACGCCAGAGCCGTTCGCCCTGGGCTTCTTGTCATCTCCCTTGCGCTCGCGGAAGGCGCCGGAGCGTCCCAGGAGACGGCCCGCTCGGCCGGCCATAGACTGCTGTTCGGGGGTGATCTTGGCCTTGTACTTTGTGCTGCCGGGGGCGTTGCCGCCCTGCTGGCCCTTGTTCTTGGAGCGCTCCATGGCCAGAGCGGTCTTGTGGAGGGCCTTGGCACGGGCTACACGAAGAATGCGGGGGAGCATGGGAGGGTACTTCTTGCCGTCGAGGAGGAGAGCGGCCTCGACGTGGTTGGCATCCTGGGATTGTCAGCATTTCGGGGGTCTACGGTTCTTGCGGGAGAAATTCATTACTTACGTAGAACTGGACGTAGGCAAAGCCCTTGCCTACTCTCGTCTTAGGGTCGCGAATGACGCGCACGTTCTCGACCTTGCCGGCGTGCTTGCCGAACGTCCTCCACAGACCCTCCTCGATGTCTGCGGGAACCTTGGTCCGCTTCTTCTCGACCGTCTCGCCGTCCTCGCCCTTGGTGATCAGGGTCTCGTCATCGACGAAGCCGAGGTTTCCGACGAAGATGCAGCGGCGGTGGTCCGTCGGGGACGGGTGTGCGACGCTGTCGACGCGCAGGTGGCGGTCGAGGACGATGGTGCCGTTGAGCTCGGCGACGACCTTGCGCGCGGCAGCCTGGGTGGAGAAGACGACGTAGGCGTTTGCCGACTTTGTCGTCTCGCTCATGAGGTCCTTGGTGATGTAGGCGGCACGCTTGGGAAGGGCGCCGCCGGCGAAGGCGAGGGAACGGAAGCGGATCGACTCGATCTTCTGCGCCGGGGAGGCGTCCTTGTCGAGAACGCTGGCGAGGTGGGCCTCGAGGGTGCGCTTGGCGGCCTTGTCGGTGACGGCGTCGGAGGAAACGTTGGAGAGGAATACCGTGCGGTTCGCCTTCTCGATCTCGCTGTTCTTCTCCTTGGACTTGCCCTCGGCGGCGAGAGACTCGTGGACGGGGACGTCGGAGTCCTCGTCATCCGACGTTGCTGATTCTGCGTCCGCATCCTTGTTCTCCGCGTCGCCCTCAGACTTCTTGTTGCGCTTTTCGGCGTGTCGCTCTCTCTCCTCGGCTTCTGCCAGCTTGCTGAGGTACTTGCCCTCGATATCATCCTCCTCCCGCTTGCGCTTCCTTTCCTTCTTGGGCTTCGCGGGTTCTGGAGCTTCCTCTTCGTCGCCCTTCTCTTCTCCTGATGCTGACTCTTTTTCATTGTCCTCATCAACGTCCTCGTCCTCATCAGAGTCTTGTTCTAGCTCCGAAAGCACTTCATCGTCCTCCTCGTCTTCTTGGTCGGCATCGGGAAGCTCTTGGTCCGAGTCGGCGTTCTCTTCAGGCTTGGCCTTTGGGGGTTGCGGCTCAGAATATCTCGTCTTTGGGGGTGCTTTCACGGGCCCGGCCTTGAAGTTGTCAGTTTCTTCTTTGTCGCGGCCGATTGGTCGAAAAAGATGTTTCTGGTGATGGCACTTACACTGGATGCGAAGAGTGCATCGAGGGTGGGGTCAATGGCCTTGGAGGAGGCTGCGAGCTTCTTGTTGCTTTGAAAATTGTTAGCTTCCCTCGAGATTTTGATTTCAGAGGAGATTCGCATACCCTTTGGCCATTGTTGCGACGAGTTTTGCCCTTGTGTGAGGTTCCGAGACTTTTCTGCAACGGGCCTGCTGTAGATGCACCGACCCCCCAAGACTATGCCCGCGACAGAAAAAATAAGTCAAGCTCCTCTATCGCTTGGTCTGCGCGCCGATACGATAAGGAAATTTCGGCGGTTCGGAAGCTGATAAGAACCGGAACAACTACGGATTGGTGCAAAACGTCAGAAGGCCGCTATTTGCCGAGAACAAGTGCCCCGTGCCCACTGTTGTGCCAGCGCTCACCGCTTTCGCTGTCAGGGCGAAGACTGGTTCTGCCGACCGATCCTGGTTCCGCACTGGGAGGACGGGTACAGAGAGGAGCAGGCAGGTGAGCGCATCTCTCATGGAGCGGGAGGTCACCCACGCTTCTCTTCACACCTCCGAAAACCCACCACAACACCACCAACCCGCCCTCGTCCACGCCTGTTTTCGGGGCCCAGACAATCCCGAGCTTTCATGCTGCCCTCTTTCTCCTCCTCTTTTCTTCCCGATTTTGGCAGAGCATTGCTTTTCTTCCCAAAACACCCAGCCCGCCTCCACAGCCCGCCGCTGCTGGTTGCTGTCCCTCCGCGCCCCATCGTGGTCTCTCGCACGAAAACTCGTCTACCCGAATTGCACCTGTCCGCGACCCATCCTACCTCCAAACCACCCGATCTGATATCGCACGGCACGTCATAAACTTCCTCTCTCAATGGCAGCAACGGCGACCGCGCCGCCTGCCCTCTCACCAGGGCAGGCGACGCTCGATCACGACGATAGCAACATCTCTAGCCCTCTGAGCGATGTTGAAGACAAGGACGGCGAGGGCGAGTCGTTAGACGGCATGCAGATCGACCCTCCCCAGTCAAACAATGACGATGCGCTCGACTCCGACAGCAACCTGTCCGAGGCGAACGACACAGAGGCGGAGACTGAGCGCCTTTACGACACCCCGCAGGCCCAGCGTCACAAAGACGTTGTCGTCAATCAGTTCAATGACGGCCAGGTATTTGAACGCACACCGAGCAAGCTACAGAAGACATTTTCCGTCGACGGCGACGAGGACAGCCTTTCCGACCGTGACGACGTGTCGATGACCTCCAGCCACCCTGACGAGGCTTCGCCCACCAAGCCCAGGAAATCTACCGAGCTCGCGTCTGGCGAGGATAACTTTGAGACTGCTGATAGCAAGAAGCGGAAGCGGTCGCCGATCGCGGAGTCGTCCGAGCCGGGCCAGCCTTCCAGGAAGCGCACTGGGTCTGTCGTGCCCCAGGACCAGGAGCAGCAGAAGAATGACGTGGACACCCACGACGAGGAGGCTCCATCCACGAATTCCCACAGCGGCGATCACTCCGCGACCGATGACAATGCTCCCGACCTCCCTCCAATGAAGCGAGGCCCCTCGCGCGACGGCCACAGCCCAGTCAAGGACTCTCAAATCACAAAAAAGGTCACCAGAAACGGCAGCAAGCGCAAGGGCAATGCTGCGGAAGCGCAAGACCAGGATGGCCACGACGGCGACGATGTTCGGGTCGACGAAGACGTGGGCACTCACGGCGAGGAGCACGTCGAGCACGAGGGTGACGACGATGCCGAGGCACCTCACGACGAAGAGCGTAAGAAACCAGCCCCCCTTTCAATTGAGCTTTCGCAGTCTGACCAGCAATTCAGTCGAGAAAAAGCGCGCAGCAGTCGAAGAATGGACCGACTTGGAGGAGAAGTTTGTGCTCTTCCGCGAGCGGTAAGTTCTCTGCTGTCGGCCAAACCTGGTGACGCGCTAACGGGTCTGCCCCAGACTGTACAAGGATCGACTAGAACGCCTCGAGCAAGAAGAGAACTCTCTGCAAGCCGAACCTCCTTCCCATCCCGAGTATCTCAACATGAAGCAGTGCTTGGACGAGCGGCTCGACAAGAAGCTTCGGCACATTGACAAAGAGTACGAACTTTCTGTCGAGGCGCTCGAGCGGTTAGCGGTTGCACGCCGCGCCCAAATCTGGGATCAGTTCTACCAAGGAGTGCGCGAGAAACGCTCCAAGATGCTCGAGGATTTGAACAAGGAGTGGTACGAAACGGCAATTGCCCGACGAAGTGCACACAGGTTTCCGGACTTCGGCCTTTTGTATCCGACAAATCCTGCACAGCGCACGAGGAATGCTGTCGCGTACAATTCGGAGGTGTCCTTCCTAGCAGGACTTGCCAAGCACGAGGGTTTCCCCGCCGTGCCAGCCATGCGAGGCGCCAACCCATCAGAGATTGAAGATGATTTGGAAGCCATGAAGGTAAGCCAGTGGTGACTCGCCTCTACTGTCCGGCACCCGTTGACACTCTTAGCGCAATTCGAAGCCTCGTCAGCGATCAATAATGCAACCTCTCGAAGACTATCAGGCGGTCGCGTTCGGCGGGACGCTTGGTCCTGCTGGAGAACAGTTCATCAAGGACACACCATGGGCCAACCCAAATCACATTTCACACAAGATCAACAACGGGCCTGCAGCACCTGGGAGAAGCCCAGTTCAAGCGAGCAAACCACCAGCAGCAGGGTCATCCAATGTACAAACGATACCGAACATGTCGAATGGTCATCCGGCCCCTCGCACGTCGCCTCACACAAGCCTGTTTCCGTCAGCGTCTCCGGAGATGGTACGGACGGCCAATGTGCTCACGCAAAGCGCTCAGATGAAGCGCGCGGGAAGCCGGGCATCAAAAGCCGTGAAGGATTCGGCCCCGAAGCAAGAACCGGTGACTGCAATGGCAAGCTAGGGCAGCATCACCGGTGGCTGACGGCGTTATGTGGCTTACTGTACTGTTATGATACCCCACGACGGCTCGGGCGGATCGCCCCCTTTTTTTCTCACCCTCTTCTTCAATAGCTGTTTGCGCCGTCGCGTGGGCGCGGTAGCATCTTTCTCTTGGCTTCGCATAGATTGGCGGAGACCTCATTTTATCACCAAAAGACGGGAGGCTTGGATCGGATTGCAGCGTCTCTTCTGCATTGGAATGTACTAGGGTTTTCTTCTGTACCTTAACGAGACATGTACAGAACTGCTGGTTGTGGGTTTGGTATTCTACATTGACGTACCCGGCGCACAGAGCGAGCTGCAACTCGCTGATATATATTACACAATACAAATGCCCATGCATCCACAGCCTTGCCTTGCCTCAGGAGAGCCTTTGTATTCTTTCCTCTAACCATCCACCCCTTGCTCCTCTAGTTGGACTTCGTAGGTTGTCTCGGGGTGTCCGGGACCTTGACGTCCTCGAACTCGTCTTGGCCGACGGCGCGGAGCGTGTACCAGTCTGCATGAAGCCGATTAGCCAAACCATCCGCCTTGTGTCATCTGCAAAATTGGCATGGAGACGGGGCCACGTACAAACTGCGCCGGCAAAGCACCACAGACCAGCACCGACAGCAAGGTTCTTGACGAGGTAGGGCTTGCGGGCGCGGATCAGGGCCGGACCCTGTCGCAGGTTGCGATCGTAGTAGGAGGACTTCTGGGGGCTGTTCTGCTCGTCAGACCACTACTCATCGGGGCGGGCGGCGGGGGAGAGTCGGATTGTCATACATGGCCATTGTGACTGTCCTTGGCGTGTTTCTGGGACACTTGATCTTTCGAAAATGCTGCTTTGAGGTGTAAGAGCCACGTGGAGTTCGTGTCGGCCGCTCAGGCGATCGGGATGGCGCTGTGGATTGAAGCTCGAGTTATCGTCCGTCGCAAACACACGGACAATCTCGACGAAATTCACAGGCCGAACATTCCCTCATCGCTGATTGGCGCCTTATCGATAAGACCGGCTGAAGATCGGCGAAACTGATAATGACGTAAGATGCGAGAGGCGCGGTATCACCTGGTGGCCTGGGCTGATCCGATAAGCTCTGGCAGGGGACTTGGTTGGGCGTTGTTTCTCGCCGAAGCAGGTGCCTCCCTCTCGCCGCCTGAGAGACAATGCAGTGACACGCCTGACTTGCTTTCCATCCGTATAAGTACATTTCTCCGGCCTTCAGGAACCTGGATGTGTAGGTACGCAGCTACCTCAAGTTCCTGGCCAAACTTTAGTACAAGCCTGAGAGTAGCACAACCGTCTGGCGTCATCGCAGACATACCTCTATGACACTCGCTCTGTTAAGGAACGACGGCCAAAACTTCAGGGACCTGTGAGACGGTAGCTACCTTCCTCTACACCGTGGACAATTATCCGCATATCAATCTGGTCTTGCGGCTATACCTTCCCTTATTCATTGCCTTTCCCATGACAAGCTACCCAGGCACCTAAGCACCCACCAGTCAGTTACACTGTAGATATCGAGCTACTGAGTACCTAGTACCTAGTGTTGTCGTAGATGCCCCACCCGGTCAGGTACCTCCTCCATCGGATAGGTAGGGGCAACGCCGTACGGAGTACCTACCTAGGCCGCGGCGAGGCTCTACCTGTGAACCTAGCGCTGCCAGTACGCTAACCCAAAGCGGGTACAGAGGTTGACACGCCCCGTCATAACCCGCGTCGCTTGTCACGCAGCCTTTCGACGTCGCCAGGCGTCGCTGGGTGCTCAAACTTTTGGAACCTGGAAAGAGCAACTACCTGGGCAATCGCAACGGGCAGACTAGTTTTCTCGGGGTCGCCTGATCGTCCGCAATTGTCTTCAATTCATCACAACGTTCGCCGCTTCGACAAAATCAGACGACTCCGACCTCCTTACTGTTTTTTTCGGAGCGCGTTGGAGGATGGTGGTCCGGAAAAGCTTGAGCTCTCCATATTTCGACAACTCGCGACAGCTCCTGGCCTCGTGATCTCGAAGCCCCTCGTCATTTCTTTCCACTTCAACCAATCGTGTCTTTGACCATTCGTCTTTCCGCGCGACACATCCAGACTCGTAGTGATAGTCTTTGTTCCCGACGACATCGCAACCATGGCGTCCGCCTCCGAGCAGGCGTCTGTGAACGACCAGATCCGACAGCTGAACGACGCCCGCAAGCTTGTCCTCGGCGACGTCAAATACTACCCTACCGTCGTGAAGAGCATTCTTCCCATTGTCGGACCGACTGCACGGGTTGAGCTTCGACGATGGGGCGCCGATTTTCTGGCCGAGGCCTTTGCGACGCCTGCCCTGCCCGGAGGCGAGAAGGAGACGATGCAGCTCTTCGTGCTGGACACGCTGCAGACCATGGTCGAGAATCCGAATGAGGACGCCCACGTCCTGCGAAGCGCCATACAGACGGCCGCGAGCATATACCCCTTTGCTCTGAGATGGATGTGCGTGTGCCTTTGACGGAGGGCTCTGGGCTCGAGTGTAGGGACTGGAGGCTAACGGTTCGGTAGCATCAACAACTCGTACGACAACGTGACGTGGGAACGTATGGTCGCCGTCAAGACCAGAATCCTGAGAATATGGGACGATGCCGAGCCTACGGTACGAATCTGCTGCATCAAGTTTGCGCAGCGTGTCGTCCTGGCACAATCGGCGGCCAACCCGCAGGAACCAAGGGTAGGCTCGGCCCGACGCATCGATTTGCTAGCATTATTGACAAACCCTGCAGCGCGGCGACTCTCTCGACATCTCGCTTGACAAAATTCCGTCAAGCCACTCGACATTGGATTCTAGGACACTCGATGCAGAGGCGGCCGGATTGCTCGACAGGATGCTGAGCGTGTTGCAAGAGAATAGCAGGTAAGGGTCGCATGAGGGAAAGGAGTAGACTTGATCGAGGCTAACCACAGCACCTGGGTGATAGTGATGTCCTGATTGTTGATGCCACTCTCAACTGCCTTTCCATCTTGATTCGCACGAGACCGGGTACTGCCAACAGGATCTTGAATGCCGTGCTCAACTTCAACCCTTTGAAGCTCGCAAATTCGCCCATGACTCCCAAAACTCGCGTGATGGTCAAGTCTATGGAGAAGACTACCCGTATGCTTCTGATCCATCTATCCAAACGGTATTGCCCCGCAGCTTGTACTGTGACCGGACCCGACTAATACACCGACGCAGCGACCCTCATAACCCTATGGCACCACGTATCCAGCAACACGTGGAGAGAATGATGCGGGTGCGGAACGAGATCTTTGACGAAGCCGGTCGGAAGCGCGCCTTCGAGGCCCAGCACCATGACGGGATGGACCCAAAACGCCAGCGGCTGGTCCCACAGGTTGCGACAGTGCCGCAAATACAGATTACACCACTGCCTCCTGGCCCTCACAGTCTAGGCGATGTCTTCACTCTCACAGGAAGCGAAGGACTGAAGGCATTCGACGTCGCAACGCTCCAACCCGCCCTAGCTGCCAAGATTAGCATCACCACACTCCTCCGCACTGATCAACAACTCCTCTTCAAAGCTGTCGACGTAAGTCACGAACGTTCGCATGTAGGAGGCGCTCCCTAACACTATCCAGGGCATCCGAGGCAGATTGAACGCATTGGCAGCTCAACCGCCGCCCCCGATCAATCCGGAAACTGCTCCCCTGGGCGTCGATGAGGATGACGACGACTATGAGCCTGACTTCTCCGCCGCCGAAGATAACGAGCAGATCTTGAACAAGCTTGACAGTGATCCTGTAAGCAGACCAAATGATGGAGATCTTGGTCTAAGGTCATTCAAGCTGCCTCCTCCGCCGACGCTCACTCCCGAACTGGCCCTCAGCGCGGGCCAAGGCTCCGTCATGTCACTCTTCCAATTCGTGAAGACGCTTGAAGATCCTGCCAAAAAGTCCAAATCCGGTATCAACCGGCTAGCTGCCAGCTCCAACGACCGAGAGTCCTGGATCGCCATCATTACCCGCCTGGCAAGTAGGTCATCGGGAGGCCTGGAAGCGATAGACATCAAGGACGAGGGCAGCAACTCTGCTACACGCCCGTCGCTTGGTAACAGCATCCGAGACTCTCTCTATACTTACGTTCTAGAGGACTTCCGGCGACGGATCGATGTTGCAATCACATGGCTGACGGAAGAGTGGTACAACGATCAACTGCAGAAGAAGCAAGAGGGCGACCACCCTCTCTACTACGAGAAGTGGGCCTTGAAGTTGATCGATGGCTTTTCGCAGTATCTCAGTGCACAGGACAAGGTTCTCACACGGTTCTTGGGCGAGATCCCGGAGCTGACCCCTGCCATCCTCTCCCGAGTCAAGCTCATGTGCCGCGACCCTCTGGTTGTCCCATTGGCGTTGACAAGTCTGTTGTACTTGGTGATGATGCGGCCGCCGGCCAAGGAGTTGGCTCTTGATACGGTCCAGGACATTTGGACGGAATGTAAGCCTACATTGTCGGTTCTCTTTCCTCTGCACAATGCTAACCAATCACTAGTCGAGGACGCGCGACCACTGGCGGCCAAGTACCTGGTCAAATTCCGGCCGGCCTTCCTTGAGGCGGCCAAGGGCGGTGCGGAGAACAGCGGTGCTGGCGCGACAACAAACAACGCGACAGCCATCACAACATAAGCGCATTGGTGGCAGTGGCCGCTCTTATGCGGCCCAAAGCATGCGGCCATGGATGATAAGGATAACACGAGCATGAAGTCGCGTCTTACGAGACTAAACACAAGTCGCTAAAACCGGTTCATCGGAAGAAGACGTTGCTACAGAGGATTGTACAGAGACGGTTTCCCAGAGCGATGGAAACTTATTGGGACGGAGGGCTCGAGTGGTGCTAGAGCTCCCAGGATACCCTTATGAAAGCCGGAGTAAAAGGGCCTCCTGAACTTCACGGTTGCGGGAGACAGAGAGGGCCACACGGCGGAAGATCAGCATGGCATATGCCTGGCGTTTTGAGTGGCTTTTGGACCATGAAAGTGTATGGATAACCGTATGTTCGCGTGTTAAGTCAAGGGTGGCCTGGCCAAGAGGCCCAGAGAGCAAGTCGGGTGAAGTCAAGGTTTTTAAAAGGGCGAGGGATCAATGCAGCCCGAAGAGCAGACGTAAACAACACCCGCGCGTAGATGCGCGGCTGAGTTCTTCTTTGGAAGTCCCGATGTGAGGTCTCGAGCACGATGAAAATGGGGAAGCGGACGGCACCGGCGGAAGAACGCCTCCCGCACCGGAAGCAGGGTTTAGCCTCCAACATTGCTCAGACGATGTTCCCTCCTGTTTGCTCTGGCCCCAGTATTGACGCTGACACGCAGGGGAGGTGGTTGGCGTCGGTCCATTTGGGGGCCTTCTCTTAGGATGGAATTTGGGGTCCCGTCGGGGGCGAGGCGATCATCCGTTCCGTGCCCACGGGCGGTGCGTTGACTTGCGCTTGGCACCTCTGCTCTCGCGGGTCCGTCAGTGCGTGCCATGGGCCCAGGTTATGTAAACTTCGGTCGACTGTTCCCGAGAATAAGAGCATATGGAGGTGTTCTGCATCGGAGAATTCACGTGTTACGGACGCGGGAGTTTCGACGAGCTCTTTTTTGCTCAATTACGTGCCTTTGCCGGGCGCCGAGGGGTTGTTGTTTAGACCGGACGGATGTCTCGCAGAGAGAGCTTGGTGCTGAGCCGAGAGTTTTATGTTGAACCGAAGACCCGACGAACCTTTCTTCTTGCGTCTTTTGGTTTTCGAAGGGAGCTTTTGAATGGTCACTGTGGCAAAGCTTTTCAGATAAAGGCTATGTAGACCGAAGGGTTACGGTCCCTGTTGGCTTTGATGGAAAGTTTCGCGGTATTGGTGAACGAAGAGGGTTACCCGTTTGGGGTTTCTTGGAACGTCTCGCCCTCGCATGTATTGTGCTCGGTGTATTCTGTTCTACACGCGCGATTGACTAGATCTGGTGTTGATAGGATCAATAGGCCAATGCTGGTTGGGTTGGATGAAAGGGTGGAACGGCCGAGGATGGGTTTGCTTTTCTCGAGCATGTCCACATCGTACGTGTCTCTCTCGGTAGCAAAAGTTTCAAGTCCCAGGAAGAAAGGAGATGGACAGCAGAGTTCAAGGGAGAAGGTGATGGTGGTCGTCATCTGTTTTCGTCATGCAGTATTTTCTGGCCCAACGTGCCTCGCCATTGTGTCTTTTATGACTGAAGTGTGTTTACTTTACATGTTTCATCGAGGGTGAGGGCATGAAATGGCGGCAAGGCAAGGGAGGCAGCGAAGAAAGGGTAGTTCAACTCAAACAGAAAGGAAATTCGATGCAATGCATCACCAGATTCGTCGTGGGAGAGGAAGCTGATTTGCAGAGTGCCAGGACCGTGCATCCAGACAAGGAGCACACTGCCTTGACCGGGTGAGTGGCGCTGCAGCGATCTTCGTTGCTGGGGAACAGGGTGGTCTCCTGGTTTTTTAGTGGGGGTCTCAAGGTCGGTCGCGGCGAGTTGCGACTGCAGCAGCCCGGAAGGAGGTACCGCGTCGAGCTCGTGGCCCGCCGTGATTTGCCCGTCCGGCGCTCTGGGAGAGTGACTTCCAAGTTCGGCACGGTAAATACCCAGGTAAGGTACCTGACTGACCTCCATGGGTGGGTGCGGTGCCTGGGCTGGAGGCTGAGCCAGGTGCAACGTCCCCTGTCGCGCCTATTGGATTCTACGGTTTGTACCTACCTATGTAGCAGCCCGGCAGGTAGGTACCAAAGAAACCTGGGGGTAGGCGAACGCTAGTGGTTGTGTGGTGTGGAGGGGCCGCAGAAAAAACAATCGCCTAGGCCCGTGGTATTAGTACTCATTGCTTTCGCCTGCTTTGTGAGATTCTCGACTAATTTATCTGGGCTTTCCCCTTCTCGCTCGACCCTCCTTTCCAACCTCCTGTCAGAGGAATATGACCTGACCTAACCCGACTGACGTACCTCATACTAACCAAATCGCGACCACAAATCGACGGCACGGCCACAGCCACGACCACGAGGCTCTCGGTCTCGACGCACTCTCTCACTTATCATCGGCCGCATTCCGCTACTACTGCATTCTCTTGCCCGCCCCCTCCCCTCTACTGCCGCATCCCAGCCAAGGTTTCCCGCATCCGCTCCCCCCGAGGGGACCGAGAGAGATCCTGTATCCTTCTTTCGGCGCCTTTGCGCTGCAGAGATCCCCGGACGTCCGCCCAGAGCGAACCGCGCTTCATTCCAATCCCCCGAAATCGCCAATCCTCGCAATTCCCACGTCAGCCACTCCTTCTCGACATCAGACGGTAGCGCCGCTTTCGAACCGCCGGGAAATACCCTAAAGTGCACCTAGACGAACGCGCCCCCCCATCTTTTTTTCCCTCTTTTGCTGCAACCACTTAGCATCTCCACCAACACCACCACTACCACCAGCCGAGACGAACGAACGAACGAACTCACCACGTCGAACCAGCCCTACCCGACCTAGAAACCTTAAAGCAACGAGACGGACCATGGTCGCGAGACATGCCTAGTCGACTTCAAAAACCTCAGAAGCAACAGAAGCAGCGCCTCCCCTCCAATCCTCCCCAGGTTCCCCAATTCGATATCCAGCAAGACTTTGCCCTCGGTAAGGGTCCCCGTCCTTGTTGCTCTTTGCTTGAAACCTCGCCTCCCCCCATCCGCCGACCTCCCGCCCACTCCTTTTCAGCCTCTCTCGATAGACTGCCCTCGGTGATCGGCCTGTGCCCCTCCACCGCCCGCGGCCCGGGTGATCCTCCAGAATTTCTTCTTGCTAACGTCTGCTCTTCCCTCAGACCTTCCAGTTTCACCTTCCGTCGACCCCAGCTCAACCACGACCACGGCGACTGCGACGACGCAACCGACCTTGAACGGTTCCCAGACCAAGCACACCCTCGCACCACCTACAGCAGACACCTCCCGCAGTAGCACAAGCACTCGCCTCGACCGGAACGCCAACCTCCAGTCGACGAGCAGCCCTTCCTCGTCTACCGGCCCTCAGCAGAAGATGGTCCAGACCATCCGCACAGTGCCCAGTTTCGAAGCCGCGAGCGACACGAGCTCCGATACCCATTCACGAAACTCCGCCTTCTCCAGCTCCGTCAACAGCAACGCGAGTGTCGCCAGCATGGCCTCTAACCACCAAGACAGGACGCCCGGGAGCGTCAAGTTAAAATCCGAATGGACCAACGGCGACTCGAAGCCGAGAGAAGGCTCGCCACCAGCCGACGACGAGAATGCCGCCGCAGCCGATGCTGCCGGCCAGAACGCCGGTTGGGACTCGACAATCGGCAAGGCCGGGCTGGGCAAGACGGGCCGTGTCATCAACAAGCTCGTCAGCGATAACGAGGCTCTCAAACGCGACATCCAGATCGAGCGGTTAAGGGCGGAGGAGGCCAAACAAGCCGCCAAGCTCGTCGAGGACAAGATGGAGCGGCTCATCAGCGATTACGAAAGCCGTCTTCTGGAGGCCAGCGTCACAAAGACCCTCCTGAGCCGCAAGGAGCGCCAGGTCGAGACCTTGAACGCGACCGTGGACCTCGAGAAGAAACGCACGGCGGACGCACAGGAGCGCGAGCGCGGGTGGCGCGACGAGATGGAAAAGATGCGCGCCAGCAGCACGAAGCAGGTCGAGGACGCCAACACGCACGCCGCCCTCATGGAGGGCCGCTACAACGCCATCAGCTCGCATTGGAAGGACCAGGGCGACGAGGTCAAGCGCGCCCACCTCAAGCTCCGTGCCGAGATTGCCGGCCTGGTCGAGGAGCGCAGGAGAGACGATGACAAGATCACGGCGCTACGCGATCTGTGCGACCAGCAAGACGGAAACATCAAGGAGCTGCAGCGGCAAAAGGACGAGATGGAGAAGAAGTTCGCCGACTACAAGGCGCAACAGGAAGAGGCGCTAAAGAACATCAAGGCCGGCGCGGCAGAGAGGGAAGCGGAACAAGAGAAGCTTCTCGAAGAGACGAGATCGACATTGGCTAGGTTAAAATGGGCGCTGAACGTCAAGGAGAACGTGAAGGACCTGCTGCAATAGTCGCACGACTGCGTCCCGTTCCCCGGGTCCATTACAGTTCAGCCACCGCCACCACAACCGCATGACCGGATTGCCATGCCGCCGCCTCACGCGTCCGATTTACGGTTACGATGCCAAGCCCCTCCGAGCCTCAAACGACATGCATATCTACAATCTACTGCGTTGGAGAGAGACACGATAAACTTCCAGGCACACGGCAAAGTACCAGCTGTGCGCGGCGGAGCCAACCAAGCCATCCGAGGACGGCCTCACATCGGACTTTCATTTCGTCTTCATTTCACTTCTCGGTCGGCGGCATACCAACACACGGCATCAACACACAAGAGCATCACAGATTAGAAAAAAACCGGGATTTGGGGCTCCTTCTGGATACCAGGGCCTTGGGTATTCTCATTCGCACTCATGGGGGGTTTTCGACGCCTCCTGGCTCACTTCAAGGAGGTCTGTCTTGGGGGAAGCTGCACCCCCAATGCATGGGGGCTGCCCGCCCCACTTGGGCTGACCTTCCACTATCTTCACCATCAAGATATTAGGGACTGGAGTTGCGGCGTACAAGGGACGGCTTTGACAACGGTTGCACAGGGCATGCGTTTCCCCCTCTTGATATCTGCCTTCTTCTGCTCTTGTGCCGGGTTCCTCTTTTGTTCTGAATAGGTACTCGTGTCGAGGCAAGCAGATTTTGTTTTTTCTTTCGTGCTGTTACGACCCCTCGTGGTCCTTTTTCTTCTTGTGCGTCGCTCGGCGGAACCACATACTGGCGTTGAGTTGTTTCGGGCCTTAGGTCGGATTAGAGTCGGTCGCCGATAAACCAGCAGATCAATAAAGGAATACATCCTTGTGGGAATGTCGCTTTTTCCGAGTTGAAGGCGGCGAGGCAAACTCCTGGAAGGCCATGCCGCGATCATACGGGATGTGACTGGGCACCACCAAGCCGACACGAGGGTTTGCACTACCGACGACGCCGGTAAAGTTGAGAGTCCTCAAACATGCGGACGTACAAATCTTTGCCCATTGAATGATATTTCGATCAACATCAGCGAAGTGTACACCGTACACATGACATCAGCAAGCAAACGGCTGCCCTCTTGACCAAGCTAAGTCCATGGGATCTGCGTGTTAGTTGTGCGTGAGCAGGAGTTGCCTGTTGAACCACTTCGTTGGGTGGGTAACTAAGCAAATTCACTCGAGTGAAATGATGGCTACAAAGTGTCAGTGAGTGCTCAACATGAGGATGAGTTGCATTGGCTCTGATCCACGAGTCTCTTAGTTTCCCTGTTTAAGTTGCTACTCATCTGTTATGGTCCCCCATCCGCTGTCAGTTCATCCTTACTGGGAGGGATCCCCACTCCTTTAACTACTGGCACTACTTTCACCATCATCGTCACTGCTGTTCTTTTTATTACTGCGGTTACTGCTGTCCGTTGCTGGTTGTTACTGTCACTACATTGGTATTGAGAAAGAGTGACTCAATGGTGTCTTGCAACTCCAATGTTTCACCACTAAGTACATACATGAGATCATAACTGAACTTCAATCAGATATCCGGCATATAAAACTTCGGCTACTCATGTTGTCTTTGCTTATCAATGAAGCTGTTGTGTTTTGCCGAAAATGTTGGCTGAGACCTATTACAACCCTCCAGAGTTCAGAGAAACCCCAAACTTCGCGGCCGAGTTGACAGCTCCACACTTTGATCTAGAAAGAGTCTTTACTAGTAAGGTTTCTCATCATATCCCTATTAAACACACAAACCCTACGTCGCCTTTTGAGTAGACTGTCGAGTGTCCACAACTCTTCAGAAAGAACCACCCACCTGAGACATTGCGCATCAGCAAAATCCTCATTTGGTTGAGATTCTGAAAATCGTGTCGTTACTTTAGGTCCCCAAGAACCCAGCCGCACATCATGCACTTGTCCAAGTGCCGACTTAGCACGCACCCACTCATGGTATTCTATGATTGCAGCTCTGCGAAAAGAACCTGAGGAATTCTGCAACTCGTTTAACTGGCATGACTCGAGCGTCTTCGCAGGTTATTGGGACTTTGGTTTTTCTTGCAGGCTTTAAGCTGGGCTGTGGACATCGTGAGGAGGTGAGGTGAGAAATAAGGTCAGTTGCAGATGCCTACTTCCGCAAGCCGCAAGGAATCTGAAGAGGGGGTTGTGTGGGCGAAGGATTCAAAAGACATGGGCTCCGCTCACCGCAACCATTGCGGTTGCTGCTTTTATCCCTGCTCAATCTCACAAGCGATAGGCAGGCAATTCTTGTACCTAGTCGATGGTCAGGCAACCGAATTCTGTAAGCCGGGGAAGGCATCACCATGAGGCTCTTTCGACTCTCCGGAAGGAGTGATGGCTTCATAGTCTCCGGCCATCAAGCCGGACGAACCGCCAGCATGAGATAAATTACATAAAGAGCACGATGATCCCTCAGTCCGCTTCCTCTGTTGTTGTAGCCTCCTCACCACAAAGTGTCGGTCTCCCCAACAAAGGTCAAAATGTTCAACCTCACCAAGACGCTCGTCGCAGCCCTGGCCATCGCCGGCCTCGGGGCCAGCACCCCGGTCTCCCTCGACAAGCGCCTGCCCGGCCGCGTCGTCAAGGCCGGCGAGCCCGTCGTCATCGACCCGAACGGCCACTACGTCCGCGTCAGCTTCATGAACGACGGCAGCCTCATCGGCGGGTACGGCGCGACCGAGGGCTCGACCAAGGTCCTGCGCGTGGTGCGCTCGACCGACGGCGCGCGGTCGTGGCAGCGCATCGGCGAGGTCTTCCGCGGCGACGTCGCGGAGCACGACATGGACAACGCGTTCCCGCTGCAGCTGCCCGGCGGCCGCGTGCTGTACGCCTACCGCAACCACGACCGCGCCGGGGACGACCGGCACTACACGTACTACCGCATCTCCGTGTCGTACTCGGACGACGGCGGCAGGACGTTCAGGTACCTCTCGACGGTCGAGGAGCACGCCCCGCGCGGCGTCAACGGGCTGTGGGAGCCGTTCCTCCGCCTGGCGGGGGACGGCACGCTGCAGTGCTACTACTCGGCCGAGAACGCGGACGACGACCAGGACAACTTCATGAAGTATTCCCGGGACGGCGGCCAGACCTGGTCTAGCTGGGTTGCCGTGTCCGGAGGCGATCGTGTCTCGCGCGACGGCATGGTCGGCGTGGCGCCCATCGACAATGATGGAAATCTGATGTAAGTCTTCTTGAAAAGCGCAACACGAACCGCATGCACACGTACTGACGCCAAACTCTCAAAACAGCGCCGTTTTCGAGCACACGACCAACGGCGGCTTCAACGTCGACTACGTGATCTCGCACGACGACGGCTACACCTGGGGCGAGCGCGGCAGCCTCTACACCGCGCGCAACGGCAAGGCCTCCGGCGCGCCGCAGGTCTACAACGTCTGGGGCACCCTGGTCGCCAGCTTCATGACCAACGAGGACGTCGACCCCAAGGGCGGCTACAACTTCGGCCAGATGAAGGTCATTACGAGCGTCGACGGCGGCCGGTCGTGGAGCGGGAGCGTCGTTACCGGCGAGGCGCAGGCCCACTGGCCCGGGCTGTTCAACAGGGATCCTACGCACTTCCTGGCTCTGTACTCGAGGGAGGGAGTTGGTGCCGTCAGTCAGCTCTACGAGCTACAGAACTAGGCTGAGTTATAAACAATTCATTTGGTTATGAGTTTTAGTGATGACACGTCGTGCACGATGTAAGAAACACTCAGTGGTCCGTAGACTGCAAAGGAATATTTTGACCGAGTTGAAGCGTGTGAAATTCGCAGCTAAAGAAAGAAGCGAGGCAATAAGAGTTTCCAAGCGAGATGGGTAAAGTTTTGGAGAGCCTGGAATGCCAGCAGGTTGAATTATATGTGTTAGCGGCCAATCGACTAACCTCTGAAACCCAAAAGTCTCTGCAACTAGATCATGCTCCGTATGGTATGAGCTGCTTCTGTTGAGTTGAGATAAACAAGACTGTCGAGACTCTAGACATACTGTAGTTTCTTGTCATTATCCATATAATCACGCTGCAAATGATTTCTTCTTGTGTGCAAGGTTTTCCTAGTAAAGAATGGGTACATGAGTTCATAACTAGGTATTAGTTGATGGAATTGAGATCGGCTCTTTGTTGATGGTGACTCAAGACAACAACGCTCCATGGACCCACTATGCTTTGCCAGCTGGTGGCAGCTGTAAGAGCGTACGTGTGGCGGAGCCGAGATAAGATTAGATAAACCTCCGAGCGAACGATAACCAATTTTTTTGAAGGCTTAAACGCCACCAGCCAATTCTGCTCGCATCCCAGCTACATACAGCACATCCGACGGACGAGAACTCGACCACCGGCACCATGCTTCGTCAAATGTACGTTGGACCGCCCATAGTCGCATGCATGACCAAGATCATTTCTAACGATGGCCAAACAGAAAGCCCCGCAACGCCCGCTCTAAGCGCGCCCTCGACAAGCGCCAACCCAAGGAACAGTTCGTCTCCCCCCGGCGCCCTGCCTCTTCGTCGGACCGAAAGCTCACCATCATGACAGGGAGAACCCGAAGACGGCGCTCTTCCTCCGCGGAGGCTCGTGCTCGCAGGTTGCGCAAGATGCGCTCAACGAGCTCTACCAGCTGCGCCAGCCGCTGGCCAAGCGCTTCGTGAAGAAGAACGACATCCACCCCTTCGACAAGGCCGACTCGATCGAGTTCTTCTCCGAGAAGAACGACACCTCCATCGTCGTCTTCGGCCACACGTCCAAGAAGAGGCCCCACGCCCTGACGCTCATCCGCACCTTCGGCCACAAGGTCCTCGACATGCTCGAGCTCTACCTCGACCCGGACACGTTCCGCACCCTCGCGCAGTTCAAGGGCAAGAAGGTGCCCATCGGCCTCAAGCCCATGCTCGTCTTCTCGGGCACCGCCTGGGACAGCCCCATCGCCAACGAGTACACCCAGGCCCGCAGCTTCTTCATCGACTTCTTCCGCGGCGAGAACACGGACAAGATCGACGTCGAGGGCCTGCAGTGGGTCGTCTCCATCACCGCCGACGAGCCCTCGGGCGCGGACGCCGCCGACGCCAAGCCCGTGATCCGCCTGCGCGCCTACACCATCAGCACGAAGCGCAGCGGCCAGAAGGTGCCCCGCGTCGAGGTCAACGAGATCGGCCCGCGGATGGACTTCCGCGTCGGCCGCATGCGCGAGCCCGAGGAGGAGATGCTCAAGGAGGCCATGAAGAAGCCGCGCGGCACCGAGGAGCGCACCAAGAAGAACATCTCGACCGACGCCATGGGCGACAAGGTCGGACGCATCCACGTCGGCCGCCAGGACCTCGGCGAGCTGCAGACGCGCAAGATGAAGGGTCTGAAGCGCAGCAGGGACGTCGCGAGCGAGGACGAGGGCGACGCCGCCGGCGCGGACGAGGAGCCCAAGAAGAGCAAGAGCCGCAAGGCGTAATGGAAGCAGCAGTGTCTGGGTGCGGGCGAGAGGCGGGAAAATTTAGTCACGGGGGTAGCAGAGTGGATACGAAAAAAAACGGAAAGACGACGCAGCGGAGGACCACTCAACGGCGTTTTGTTTTGTTTAGGTCAGGAGGCATTCCACGGTTCGGAGTTTTGAGCTTCTTTCAGCAGACGGTCGGCAGACAAAAGCAGGAACAAAGTAAAAAGGCATTTTTCGACGCGTTTGCTACGCTGTCATGTGTGGATTATCTCTGTGGCCCCCGTCGGCACCGTTCATGTATCTCTTTTTCAGTGCGCGCTGGCGAAAGCTTTCGTCTACAATTGCAACTTCAGATCTGATACCCTCCACACCAGGCGCTCGCCGCTGGGATCCTTCTTCCTCAGCAGCTCGACGGCCCTCTGCGCACGCTCCAGCATCGTCGCGCCCTCGACGATCTTCTGCTTGTTGGGCTTGATGATGCCGTCCTCCAGCAGCTTGGGGACGATCTCCCTCTGCATCTTTTCCTTGAAGAACTCGTTCTGTTCGTGAGTGTCAGTACTTGACCATCCGGTATTGCCATAGAGAACTTGAGACTTACCGCCAGGTAGAAATGCGTCCTCACACCGCGGAGCTCGACGCCCTCGGCCCACTCGCCAACCAAGACCTTGCCCACGTCCATCTCGTACTCGGGCTCCACCTCCTCGGTCGCGTCGCGGACGATGACGGGCAGCATGACGGCGACCTTGGTGCCGCGCCGCGCAATTCTCGTCAGCGGCCGCAGGGTGCCCTCGACGGACCCGATGCAGTCCAGCACGAAGGGCACGCCCTGCCCCCCGGCGTACGCCAAGATCTTCTCGGCGACGTCCGCGTCGCGGTAGCTGAACGTCTCCCTCGCGCCCGCCTCCTTGAGGTGGGCGTGGTGCTTCTCGCTGGCCACGGCCAGCACGTTCCGGTAGCCCCAGTGCCGGAGCACCTGCACCGCGTACTCGCCCACGCTGCTCGCCGCGCCCCAGACCAGCACGGGCTGGTCCCGCTCCCTGGGCGTCCACCCTTCCGGCCTGGGCCAGGGCAGCTCCAGCCCGAGGTCCGCCGTCGCGGCGTGGAACACGGTGACCAGGTTCGTCGGCACGGTGACGGCCTCCTGCGGCGTGACGTTGGCGGGGAGCTTGGAGACGAGGTGGTCCGCGACGGTGGCGAAGTCCTGGTGGGCGCGGTCGCGGGGCCCGTGGAAGGCGAAGACAAAGACGGCGTCGCCGGGCCGCAGCCGGTCGCCGACGCCGGGGCCGACAGCCACGACGGTGCCCGCGGCGCCGCCGCCGCCCATGACCTCGGGGAAGCTGCACAGCAGCCCGCCGTCGGCGCGGTGCAGGTCCAGGGGGCTCGAGGCGGTCCACTCGTTGTGGATGAGGACCTCGCCCTCGCCGGGGAGGTCGACGTCGCGGTCGAGGAGGACCAGGGGCGCGCGCTTGGCGGGCGTGGCCACGGCCTTTTGGGTCTTGGGGATGTTGACCATGTTGTCAGGGAAGGGAAGGTGTGTAATATGCAATGCGGTGGTTCTCAATCGATCGCGACAGCGTTCTTTGGAGCGTGAGAAAGAGTGGCGTGCTACTGGACTTGCATCGTAGGGTGACGTCCTCGGCGGGGACTCGAGCCCGTTTTGTATTCCGCCTGGCCGCCATTGTAAGATCCAACCGAAGAATTGGAGCCTCAGAACTGATGGCTGTAGTGAGAGGATCACCGAGTCGAAGTGCTGAATAATCTTGGAGGTGAAGAGTTGTCGGCGCCGAAGAGTCTTGGTGATTTCTAAGCCAGTAGACGTGGAGCGTCTTTGAGTGGGGCACGCCCGGGTTGTTCCCGTTGCTCGACGGCTGTTGTCCTTGCGCCGTCTGAATGGAATATCGGGCGAAAATCAATTGGCGATTCTTTAGACGGGTTTGTTTCATTACGTCAATCCCCTGCGAGGTTCGGCGCCGTCTTCGACGTATGCGCATAGGCTTTCGAGGCTGCTCACGTCATCCTGATGGACCTCGGACGACGATGGAGCAGTAATCATGCCCAAAAAGGAGGCAAGAAGTATACACGACCTGGCGAGAAGTCAAGATTCGGCATTAACACTTTGCAGATCTGAGAGGCTTATCATGCGGCGGGACGGTTGCCATCGCCGCTCAAGTCAGTTCCTGCCAGGTGGGCCGGTCCAGTCCGGATCTGGGTACATAATGTTCCAAGCAGGGCTACGATGCAGTGGCGGCGAATGGGGAGCCAGTCTTCACTGAATTCCTTACGATGGCTGTTTACATGAGGTAATCTGTGTGACCTTCGTAATCTGTCCGGGCTATGGAGGCCGACTGATGACCGACGGGAGCCCCTTCCCTCGGGAATGTGTCCCTGTTCGGTCCACAAATACGGACGCCGGACCGCAACCGGGAAAACTGGGTCTGTCTGTGCCTCCCACGGCGGTACCCGAGTTTTGCGGAGATGAATCAGAAAGAGCGGGCCCGACTGGAAGAACCTCCGGGGTTGACCGACATGCGAGTCAAGATGATGCCGGAGATAGGATCTGCAACGACTTGAGTCTCCTCCACAGTCCGAAGGAGCGCTGTTGGTGATATTCACATAAAGCATTCAGACAATTCAAGATAAAAGAAACTCTGTTCATCGCCGTATCTGTGACCAGGTCCAGATAGATCTAATGGGTATCCAGCTCAATCTGTCGCATTACCAACTCCTGTAGAATTCATCGCCAGCCTCGGCGTCGACCCGGTCCTTGGAGAGCGGCAACTCGCTGCAGCCTGCCCCTCCCAGTGGCATCAGCCATTAATCCCGGCTGCTGCTGCCCACGATTCCCTCCCGCATCCCCAAGGTCCGCCTCTGCCAACACGAATTCGCTGGACGAATTCTACGTCCGAAGAAAAAAAAAGACAGAGACGAGACCATTAAAAAAAGAGGTTTCTCGTCGCGAGTCCAAAAAGAGAACGTTGAAATGATCCAAAGACGTCGCCATGCGAGGGCTCTCCCCGCAGGGATGCCCTGCCAACTCCATCAAACGCCTTGCCGTTTGTTTCGCTCATGATGTCCCGTTCCCGGCGCGACAGGGTGATGGTGCGTCATCAATCACCTCCCTTCCGCGCATGGTTTTTTTTTTTCTTGGTTTATCTCGACGGCAAGGACTTAGATCCGCGAGGGCTGGTTGAGGACATTGTGGCCCATGGGACCGACCTCGACGGCCCTCGGTGTCTCGATGCCGTGCTCGAGGTCGTAGCGGTAGGTGGGCGGGTTGCCAATGTCGCGGAGCGCCCTCTTGACCCTCTGGCGCATGGAGCGCTTCGTCTTCGTGGGGGCTACGGCCTCGGGAGAGGTCTCCTTCTCGAAGGAGCAGACGG
Source organism: Colletotrichum brevisporum (assembly GCA_030770045.1). Classification (NCBI taxonomy): domain Eukaryota; kingdom Fungi; phylum Ascomycota; class Sordariomycetes; order Glomerellales; family Glomerellaceae; genus Colletotrichum; species Colletotrichum brevisporum. The sequence continues at coordinate 5,567,351 of JAUGSI010000001.1, read as the reverse complement.
TCGAGGTCTCGGAACACGATTCTCTGCCCATGTTGGCGGTGGTTGTGATGGTGGTGATGATAGGTGAGGTTGTGGGAGCAGTGGTTGAGATTGGGGGTGACAAGTTTGTCGGCGTTGGTAGATGAGAGCGGTTATGAGTGATTTTGTATGTGTACGGATCCAGAAAGGTTGTTTAACTGCTGACGCAGGCCAAGGAGATGAACAATTGATCTGGCGGTCCCCTACGCCTCTTTATATGTCCAACCAGCGATGCACTGCCCCCAGCCCAATGTCACCCGTATCCTGTCTCTCAGTCTCTCCCACCCCGAATTGGGAATCCGGCTTGCGAACCAGTGGAACGGCGCGTCGCCAGACGGGCGCAGGACACGCATGCATGGTATCTCCATGCAAAAGCTAAGCTAGCTGCCTGTAGGTTCTTTTCCCACCATCCACCCACCCTTTTCTCCCGTCCCATGTTTTCGCGGTAGAGATGCTAGGAGAAGCGAAAGGTAGGGAGAATCGGACAGTACCGCCCACGGCAACCAACCCCTGCCCACCCCCTCCCCCGCTTCTTCCCTCTGACCAACCACAGCGGTGGAAATGACACAAGGGCAGCCCCACCCATTGCGTAGTGTCGAGAGTTGGAAGAAGAAAGGAAAAAAAGCTTGTGAGCTTATCCTCTTGGAGTGACGCCGGTTCGTCAATTTCCAAAGCTTCCCGGTCCCCCTTTCCTTCGATTCACCCTAGTGTACTCCGGCCGTGAGTCACTCACCTGACGGGGCAGGGTTCATCCATTGATTCCCCCAACGCTGTCCGCTTGCATCGCCACGGCCCAGACGCCAGCGTCTCCCGGCGGCAGCGCGGCAGTTGGAAACAATGGCGGGCGGGTTAACGACCGGAAGGAAGACGTCTCGATCGAGCTTTCGTTTTCGCATCTATTACTTGGTAGTTAGCCGCTTAGCATTATCGAAAGCCACGGCTCAGCCTCTGGCTTGCCAAGGCCTGCTCGTCGTGATGCCATCGTTTTTGCTCCACCGTAGTTTGGTTAACTAGGTAAAAGCCGACAACAACAATAACATGTCAAATAAGCCCGGGCAACGACAACGACAGCAGAAACGTACACATCTCACGCAATCGCCTTACGACAGTCGTGTCCTCGAAGGATGAGGAGCCTTGGCAGATGGGCCCCCAAGGCAACGCGGCCAACTCGGCTCTCGGCACGGCGCAAAAAAGAGGCACTGCAATAGGGCTCAGATTAAGCTCTCTACCTGCGGCAGCCCACGTTCACCACCCGCCCATCCATGCAAGAAAGAAAGAAAAGGTTGGTTTGTCACAGGTAGTGTATCCGTAGGCAACTGCATTAATAAACTCCCGCTAAGGGTACACTACTCTGACATGTGGAGATCGGATGCGGAAACCACCACGGGGTGTGGAGGAGGAGACCAACGTACATAGCATGCGACGGCGTTGTTACCTGAACCAAGCCCTTTGTGTGTTGTTGTTTTCGCACATGGGTTTTGGCCTGAGTCACTACCAGTGGTAGTGAGAGAACTTTGCTCAGCACTAATACGACGTGTTGGTTGGCGTTGATGGACGGCACCGTGGGCAAGGGGTGCCGGAGTCCTGGGAGAGCAACAGGAGGACAGGGGTCGACGATCGAGAAATCGAACCCCTGCAGAGATGACTCCGACCGACTGGTTTTCCAACGACGCGGCATCACGAACCGTCATCCTGTCTCCAGGGAAAATCATGCCTACCCGCACTTGCAAATCCTGGTTACATTGTAGTTCGGGACCAAAGACGACGATACGGGTACTTCGCGTTGGTACGTCTAATAGGCGGATACCTAGGTAGCCCACCAGCCCCACCACGATGACTCCAGTGTCACAGTCCAGAATCCAGCCCGTGTCCGTCATCGTGAGCCATACGCAATCCGTGTGGGTCCGCGCAGTCGTCGTCCTCCGCGCGGCTGCGGGAACCGAAACTATTACCTCTCCCCCGGAGGGGCTAGAGAAAAGCTTGTCACCGACACGCCCGATCTCTCGGCGATTCCCTACCGGCTTGGCTGCCTTGGACCAACTCCGGGGGCTGCATCAGCCGCTACCTTGTCTTGAAACCCGCGCCTCCTCCTACTAGGTGTTCTCCCAACATCACCGGTCTTCATCATCATGGTCATAGGTGGAAAAGAGCGTAGATGATCTGCCTATGCGTCCCTAGGCTTCCGCGACGCATCAGGTCCTACGGCGACATTCCTCAGGCTCTTGCGGCTTCTGCCTAGCCAAGCCGGGTCGTCGACGCCCTGGCCCCCTTTCCCCTGGCTTCGTCGTCTTCGCAGAGCGTGAACTACCTAGGGATCTATCCTGCCTTGACTTCAAGAGGGAACCGTAGTCTGTACAGCGGAAGCTTCCAGAGTTCGTAAACTCCACGCCGGAGGAAAGCCCTCTCATCGACGGCAGCATGCTCTGGACGCAGGGCCGCGTCAGTCGCGGGGAAAGCCAGTTGCTAGACTTTTGCCTCGGTGTTATCCGGTCGACGCAAGCTGTCAAGGGCGACGAGCCCGGGGAGGGGACCACATGCTCGCTGCCTAGGAGCCTGTCGGTGCTCTCTTCTCAAGGGGTGTAATAGATACAACGGCCGTCCCCTGTTGCTCTCTTCTACGACAAGGAGCCTCTGGTTGTTATCGTTCTCCATGCCATGGTCTCGGTCTCGCCGTCTCGACGGAGACGGGGAGAGCCTGCGCTCGTTTAGCAGATTCAACAGCAGTCAAGGATCGGGAAGTTTCTGACAGACAGCCCCAAGGGCGAAGAGTATCACGGCAAGCTTCAGAGTGGCAGGTGATGCAAGCCTCTTCCAGGTCATAACGCATTATTGTCGTAGAGGGTGCTGTCTATCCTGTCCAACCCGGCACCCCGTTGTGTCTGCTTCAAAGTCTCGTCAATCCCGTCCAGTCGGCATGTATCGTCTCGCTAGTATGTCCTTGGCTGCAAACACTTTCAAATCATTCGGTCTCGGCTGTCCCTCCATTGGCCTCGTCTGCCTCTCCACCGGTCTCATCAGCTGCTCCATCGGCCTTCTCGTGGCCGTCGTCCTCGCCTCCCTCTGGCTCCTCTTTCCACACGCCCCCCTTCAACATGGTACAGGCAGCCTTCATGGCATCTTTCCTCTGCTTACACCCAATCTTCTCGCACAGCGTCGAAGTGACCGTCATGCTCAACCCCGGCTGGGCATAGGGATCTCCGTTCTCCCACTGTTGCATCTCGAGCCAAGCATCGTCGAGGAGAAGGTTCCCGTGGTGGATGGCGTCCTCGTCATCGTGTCTGCCCATGTGTGCCCGCACCTTGGTGTGGAGGAAGAAAACCCCATGCCTAATGGTGTTCTCCGCCGCGCACACTCCCAGCTCTATGACTTCGGGTCTCGACATGGCACGGCCTGACGGCGACCTGTAGCGCATGTAACCCTGGTTCGCCAGATGCGCCAGGGCAGCTATGCCGGCAAGGTCCTGGGCGGAGAGCTTGCGGATGTATTCGATCTGACGGGTCCGCGTGTCCTCTCGGTTGTACTCGTGCACCTCCTGGAGGGCAAAGTGCCAGCCGTCAGGAGGCGGGGCGTCGCGAAGCATGATTTCTTGGTGGATCAGAGACTTGACGGCAGGGTCGCGTTTCGGCACAACGCCGTCCCTGTAGCGAATGGAGTGCGTCTCCAGGTCGGCGATCTCTGAGCACTGCCATAGGGCGCGTGTCAGGTTGGCCCGTACGAGATCGAGCTCTCCTTGCGACAGGTCTTGTAGGTTATAGTCTTCTCGAAAGGCAATATATGCGCTGTCTATGACTTCTTCGATGTGGCGCTCGCGAGTCTCCAGCTCGCGGATGATGTCGAAGGTGTCCCTAGGGAGCACTTCTCGCTGACGTGTGTCTGACGAGAGAACGTGACAGCATGGTGGGCAGGGGCGCCGGCTGGTGTTGACCTTCGTGACCGAATGCTCGTAATTGTCCAACAGCTCCCGGTTCGTCTTGCAAGTCGCACGCAGTGATTGGATGTCTGCGAAGCCGGCGCGCTCGGCAACGAGGAGAAGAAGGTGTCCCGGTAACAGGGACATGGTAGCGACGGGCTTGAAGATGGATAAGGTACGGAAGTGAAGAATATCTATAGGGAATTGTGTTTCTCTGTATATCCAAAGACGAACGAGTAGTGTATGGTAGGTAGAACGACGGCTCAATTGTGAATCAGTGATTTGATCGTGTGGTAGGGGGCATAGATAGATGTTGCTCGTCCGTTGTATAAGAGAAGAAGTGGCGCCGAGGCGTATGCGGCACTTGTCCGTAGTAGTGGTATGGGAAGTAGGAGACCCGTGGACGTGGACGTGGAAACAGCCACCAAGTAGTAGGCGCCACGAGGGGTTGTGTGAAAGTTAAGACGAGATGAGGTGAGCGTTGTGTGATTCACTGCAGGCGCGCTGCGAACCGGGAAGTCTTTCAATGGCCGGGACCTGCCCATCAGGGTTCTCTGGTGAATGACGATGAAGCTGCCGTGCCCCGCTCCAGGGTCTTGCGCAACATCAAAAAAAGTGGTCAGAATGGCCATAGAGGTTCTCACGAGCCCTTAATCATGTGTCACGAGAGGGGTAGAACGCGGTCGCGGTTTGTCATTCAGATGAGATGGAATGAGGCGCGGTGATTCAGTGTCAGGGGCGGGAGGGGCATCGCGGGGTTGACGGTTGACTTGCTCGCGCAAGAGACGCGGCCGACGTTGGCACACAAGGCCATCCTGATCGCATCCCGTGGTTTGGGACTCAGTCTTGAACAGTAAGCCCCGGGGTTCTTTGTCGCCTCTGCATGATGTTGACACTGGGCTTCCAGCCCAGAGCTTCGCCCGCGACTGGCGCCAGAAAGAGGATCGCAGCTCCTATCATTAGGGAAGGAGTCCTCCCCGACAGGTGCCTCCTGCTTCTGCCGTGCCCCTCCCAACATGACTGCCAACACTGTGAAGTCGATTAACAAGACTTGCGCATATGTTTGGGCCACACAATCGAGGTCATCAGGATGGTAAGGCGAGAACGCAACGGCCTGCTTCTTGGTGCTGCCATATGTACCTCTTAACATACTACTCGTACAAGCCCCTCCGCATTACAGGACTCTCTCGGGTGCGTGCTACTCTCGCTTCGAGCAGCCGGTCCGTGAATTGGGCCCTACGGCAAAGCTTCCGTGGCGCCGGCGGAGGTCTCGCTGCGCTGCAGTCCACGCTAGCATTGAATCAATCCCAAACGCCGAATATGCAGTATCCATTACCAGTGAGTCCGCCGCCAGTTTTCCCACCGTGCCCAGAAGTTGCACCCGCGAAATTTCGGTGACGAGAAAAAGAAGGTTGAGTTATGAAATCCGAATGCAAACCCTCTCGGGAGTTAGTCCTTCTTCTTGGAGTCAGCAAGGCCAGACCGCTCCCTCATCTCGACCCTCTTCTGGCCGAGGTCCACCATCTTGGAGACGAGCTTCTTCCGCTCGTCGAGGTCGACGACGTCGTCGGCCCCTCCAATGCTCACGCTGTTGACCAAGATGTTGGGCACGGTTGTCCGTCCGGTTTTCTGGCCCAGAAACGCTTGCAGCTGGGGGCCGAGAGGGTGCTTGTCAAGCTCGACGACGAAGGGAGCGGGCTCGATCGAGTATTTCTCGAGAAGCAGAGCCTTTGCTCTCTTGGAGTGCGGGCAGTACGTCTTGGAGAAGATGATGACTGTAGTCGGGGTTAGTGAGCGCAACTTCGTTTCTCGCGAGGATCAACATACCCGGCGACTTCTTCAGGATAGAGTTGAGCTCGACCTCGACGGCATGCTCCTCATCCGTCTCCTCCTTTTCCTCCTTCGTCTTTTCCTTGGTGACCTCGCTTTCCTTGCTGGCCGGTTTCTTGTCCTTCTTGTCCTGGCCGGCGGCCGAGTTCCCCTTGCCAACGACGTCGCTCGGCGCATCGGGCTTCAATGGCGACTTTTTGTTCGCGAGCTCCTTGGCCTTGTCCTCAGCGGCCTTCAACCGCCCCGCCATCTCCTTGGCCAGCTTCTCATCGTCGGCGTCCACGTCGCCATCGGCATCCTTATCGACGGGGACGTGCCCGGCAGCCTTACCGCTATTCTGGTCTAGCACCGCTTGACCTGGCGGCGGTTTTTTGTTCAGGCCATTGACGGTCTTGTGGTAGAAGTCCTGAATGGTGCGCTCGTCTTTGACTTCATTCGCTCGCAGGGACGATGTGTAGAAGAGGACGAAGATGACGCCGATCAGCACACCGATCAATAGGGTGCGCAGTTGCCTTGGCGAAGGCATCGCGGGGGATGTCGCAGGGCTCGGTCGGTGAGAGGGTCCGAAGGGAGGGGCAGCGGCGTCCGCAACAAGGCTGGAGGTTCGGAAGCGTGCAGCGAGAGCTCGGAGGGTTGGCTTTGTTGTTTGTCGGGTCGTTTAGCGCGGCGATTGTGTCGACTCGGTTGCGGACAGTCGAGATGTGCAACAATGGGAGGGCTTCAGGAGATGTCGCCTCGTAAATGCTACGGTAGCAGGCAAGCGACAGGTAAACTGGGAGCAGGGATCTTGTCTCGACAAGTTGCTGTCTCCCTGCGGCTCTGGCACGCAAAATGAGGAGCCCAAGCGTTCCGGAGCTTCCCCAGCAGTCGGGTGCTTTGAATGTTTCGAATCAGCGGACGGGGGAGGGGTTATTAAGGCAGGGCAGGGCGGTATTTCAGAGACGAAATGCGGTAGAGGTTGCAAGCGTGGCAGCAAGGTGGTGATGGCGGGTGCAAGATAGGGGCAATGGCTGCGGCGTGCCTAGTAAGCGTCGCGACTCGTCGTTGTTGAATCGTGGAGCGTTCAAAAGGAGACGGAAAGCATGCGAGGCGGGCGCGGAAATGGGATCGACAGCTGGTTCGCGTGACTGATCACTTCGTCTCTGGGCGATTGCAGGGGACGGGGTGAGCAGCCAAGCAGCTTGCTTCAAGTTGGTAAGGTAGCAGGTTTGGTTCGACTCGCTTCACGGCCACTGGGCGGGAATGATTCTCAGCTGAAGCTGATTGGGAGCCTACCCATCCGTACCTACCCAATACTTTAAAGGCGTTCCGAGATTGAAGTACCTCTGCTCTATTACTACGTAGGGGAAGGTACTCTACATGCTGCACGTCGCCGATGAGGGAACGAGGTAGTAGGTACCCATCAAGGCAAGCTGTGGTGGAGTCCTCGTCTAGGCTCATATACCAATCAGAGGAGGTCCTAAATACAGTGCATTCATCACAAAGTACGGTACACAATCGCGTAAATTCCCCGTCAGAATACCGTGTGCTTGTTGTCTGTCACACGGCTCAGCAGATCGCCTGTCCTGACACACCACCGCAACTCAATCTCTGTGCGCAGAGGAAACAACACGGGACGGCTTGACACGATTCGAAACGAAACAGCCTCGCCTTCGCCGCACCCGTCCTGATAATGCCGATGATTTCATTCTCCCTAGGCTCCAGTTCGGTTGAAAATTCTGATCTTTGTCGACCAAGTAGGTCAGCGCCCATGTATCACGAAGGGCGACTTCCTGACCCGCTCGCGTTTCTCCAGCTGCTTCAGCGGAGAAATGCAGTCGACGAGACAGGCATTGTCTCCTCTCCAGGAGCCATTGAGCGAATTTCCCGTCACTCGGTACGCGCAGGGATTGCACAGCCTGACTGACACAGACGTCTCCGACGGGATTCTCTCATGCTCCACGAGCATCGGCAAGCCTGACACATGGAAGTGCAACACCAGCGGCTCGACAGTTCACAATGACGAACGTTTTCAGGGTCCAGCCAATCTGTTCGATACTGAGTTTGCGCTTCAACTGACGCAAGAGCCATGCCGCACATCTAGGATCGTCTCAAAGCGATGTCGAAAGATGTGGTATTCTCCAAATTTTCTAAAAATAATACCGACCAGCCAGCCCTATGGTGCCATCCCGCTCGCATCTCCCGCCCGAGTCCCCCGGCAACGCTTTGTCTAACTGTTCGATCGTCCGTTCCTCATTACCCGCTTAGTCATGAACTCAAATACTATCGCCATTCCCGTCGACAATCCGCAAGTTCAATCCCGTGTGTTCAACGCCGGTGATGCCCATCATGACGGCCGGAGCCGTGAGCGTGCAACAGCCGCATCGCTGCGTCGAGATGATGGCTATCGAGCCCTGTTGCCGCTGCCGCCGTCTCCGAGCTGCCCCCTTCGCGTGCCATGGCCAACTGCACTCGTCCATCCAGGTTCCCTTGAAGCATCCCCGGCTCCGCTGTCCGTATTGTCGGCTCGAATTTCCCTTCTTCAAGTGAGGATGGGTGTGGTGGCTTGTCCGCCGGCAGCTCCCGAACGAGTGGCACGGACTCTTCCCTGGCTTTCATCGCAACCTGCTCTGCTCTTTTGGCCAGCAGCGAGTGCTCGTGGCTGATGTGCGCGTGTGTTGCAGCCCGACTTCTGTGTCGCTGAAGGTGGTTATGAAGTGATGGTGCGGCGAGCGTGGATGCGGAGGCAAGCAGAAGCATTGCAAGATATGTCGTGGGCCGCATTGTCACTGGCGTCTGCCCTGTTGTGGCTCTTGTCTGTCGAGTTGAGTGGCTGGTGGTAGTCGTTCTCAGGTCTGGCAAGCTGGAAAATGCCGGTAATGGAATGGGCTCTCGTTCTAGGGTTAAGCCTTGAATGTGAAGTCTCGTGGGTCTAGAACCAGATGGCGTTCGAACGGTTTATATCTCAACGCCAACACGTTCTCAGAGGCCACAACCTGCCCAGACATTATGACGAAATGATACCCGAAACGTCATGTTCAACGGCCGAACATTGGCAACGGTCACGCCGACGTCAACCGGAAAAAACCAGCCACCGGTTGGAATGTGGTGCTCATCGAAGGAGGGTGTTGAGGATTCAGACCCTGCGGTGCATTACCCAGTCTGGAAGCCTTTTAAGGGTCCTGCTGTCTGAGTCAACCTCCCAACCCCGTCGTTCAACACACCGCACAACTCACAGATGGCCAGTTAAAAGCCCCTGAGTCCCCCGAGGCCAAGAGATTCGAACCTCAGTCGGCGCTTCATGAGGTCTCACAGCGCTGCCCGATGTCAGCTTTGAGGATGACAAGTGCCGATCACACCACCTCAAACGCAAGTGCTTGCGCAAAGGGCGGATATGGAGTTCGACATGGAGTTTCCACAAGCGTATACACCTCTATTTCGAGACCGAGACATGCAAAGAAGAGCCCGGAGCTTTACAAACACTTCACGAGAGAGGACTGAGCTTGTCTTCTTGTTCGGTCCTGCGGCAATGGTGTTGTCTGCCTGATTTTGCGCAGGGGGGGGGGGTTCGCATCATCGCGTAGCGATTAGATAAGGGACTTGCCTATTCAGGTCGTGATGCCGGCTCTGACTGGCACGACTGAGTTCCCCTCACGCTCTCTCGCTTGATTGCTGATAGGTAACCGAGCCCTCATGCTCTCCGTTCCGCTTACCTCCTCTTTCTCTCCTATTTCTTCTTTTTCTTCCTCCTGCTCTTGTGTCTTCCTAATGCGAATTTCCTCATCCTTCGCTGCTAGGCTACATCTGATTAGGCTCAGGGTCTTTCCGAGACATTCCTCGACATTGACAACTCTTGTGCAGAAAATCCCCCTCCCCCAGCCCCCCGCAGACATTTCACTTACACGCCTCTTACCTCCAGGTCACCGCCCCTTTCCATCCAGACCGCCAGCCAGAGCCCCGAACGCCACCTCGAATCCCGAAACAGGGTGTCGTCAACTGACGAAAAGATGTACCAAGGCCTGGAGCCCAGGCATTGATCGACTACGGGAACAATAGCAGCCGGGTCTCTCCACCTACGAACCCCCGTGCCACCCACAACGGACGACATCACCGCTAGGCCATGTCTCATCACCAAGCCCAGACCGAGCCTGTCTTCCCCCTCCAGGGGGGCTGCGCATGCGGCAACATCCGTTACTCCCTCAAGGCCGCGCCCTTCGTCGTCCACTGCTGCCACTGCACCCGCTGCCAGCGCGAGACGGGCACCGCCTACGCCCTCAACGCCCTCGTCGAGGGCGACGACGTGACCCTCCTTCCCAGCGCCCCGGTTTCCGCCTCGCCTCTTCGGGACCTAGTCACATTCCCCCCGTCCGTCCTCGACGACTGGACGCCCCGGCAGCCCGGTCCAGACGACGACGCGACCACGGCAACAACCGCGCCCACGAGGCCACCAACGACGAGAAGGTCGGCGGACGAATCTCCGCGCCCATCCTGCTCCCTGTGCCTGCCGAGTCGGGCGAGCCCCAGCTCATCGCGCGATGCCCCGCCTGCATGACCCCGGTCTGGAGCAACTACAACGGTTCTGGCCCGCTCCTCAAATTCCTCAGGGTCGGCACCCTCGACTCGCCCGCCCTCCTCGGCGGGCCCGACGTCCACATCTTCGTCCGCAGCAAGCAGCCCTCGGTGGACATTGCCGACGGCAAGCCCCGCTTCGACGCCTTCTACCCCCAGAAGGAGGGCGTCTGGCGCCCCGAGGGCCTGGCGCGGCGGGAGAAGCTCGTCGCCCGCATCGTGGAGTGGAGCAAGCAGGCCGGCGTGGCCAGCTAGTCTGAGAGAGGATGAGCGGCTCCTTCTCCGCGAGGGAGGAAAGGCGCTTGCGGGATTTCTTGCGTTTGGTGGTGCCGTTTCTTCTCCGTCGTGGTGGTGGTCACATTCGATCACGATGTTGTCTATTTCTGGCAAGCGCGCGATTTACGAGACGAGGACACTTTCTCGATGGGCCGTACGATGTATCATTGCTCCTAGCCTGTAGATTCCACCAGTCGAATTTCTTGCCCAACATTTGCTCCTGGCGTTGATTCGAAGAAACCCCCTCTCCTTTCGTAGTCTACTCGGCGAGACGACGAACCTGTTGGATGAATCTTTCAAGGAAGGCTGGGCTATACCAGCCCCCCTCTTCACGGGTTCCTCCGGGCACCCGTGTTGGACCCCAATCATACGATGGCTTCATACGGACCTTCCCGTTAGTCTTTTCCTCTAGACTGCTCGATTCAAGGGGTGGATTCATTGTTTTCTACCAACTCAACTGCCAGGAGACTGTCAGCTGATGTACAGCCCCTTGACTAGTGATTGACAACATCACACACTCTCTCTCGATTATGGACACTTCTCTGCTCCTACTCACGCTCTGTTGTCGCAGAACTTGCGAGCGCAGAAGCAGCAAAAACTGAAGTTTGGGTAGGTATGCGCTCCCCCTTCTCCTTCTCTCTCCACCAGACTCGAGCACATCCTTCTTCTCTCCGCCTATCGGCGATGGGCCCTGGTGAGTAACCCAGCTTTAGGTGTCCCTCCTTCGTTCTCAACCTCTTCTCCCTTGGTGAACATCACGAGAAATACCAAATCGACATGCTAGGGGAGGATCGGAGCTTGTCGTCACGTCAGGAGCACAGAAGCCAGCATTTGCGCTGGCACGGAGCAGAAGATGGCTGGGCTGCTCTTGAGGCAGCAGCAGCAGCATCATCAAACAACCAGATCTGACAAGACTCGCTTCTCCTACCGATCCGGATATACCAGACTACCGAAGAACGTAGCAGGCTCGAAGACGTTAAGAAGTAGACACATCCCACTCTTGCTGCCTCGTTGGTTTTTCCAAGATGGAAGCCGGAAGCCTTTCGACCATGAGCCCCTTGTCCCCCAGTCTTTCTCCAAACGCCCTGACCACCTCTTTCTACCTGCCATTGTTTTCAGGGCCGAGGAAAAAGTCCTTGCTGAACAGTAAACTGATGATAACGGCTTCCTTGTGCCGGCGGGGATGTGTCCAGAGTCACAGACATAAAGGGTCTAGATGGTTGTATGCCCTGCCCGTCAACCGGACCAGAACAAGTGGCCTTTTAAGCAACAGTTTCTCAGACCAGTAACACACAAGATCGCACGTTGTGGAACACAACGACCCAAGGGGTTTAATCATTACACATATCTCATCCAACTGGGATCGATAAACTTGTGGTTATATATAGATTGCCATAGAAAAAAAAGTATCCCTCATCTCCTCACAACCTTTCCGCTCCGTGTGTCACACACATATAATACAGAAACATCGCCCAAAGTGTGGTTGGCAGTTGCAATCCGCTCTTTCCCAAGATCCATGAACGCCATCTGTGACACGACCAAAGAGAAAGAAAGTAAAACAACTATCATTACTGTTAACGACGAAGCAAACAATACTGACAATGAAGGTGATGATAGAAAAATATGTCCTGTAAGCAGTAAAACCCCGTAACAAAGCTCGGGACAGATGGTTGGAACAGACGCCGCCCCCGGAAACGAAATGGCAAAAGATCGGGCCCCGTTCAGGAGGGGCTTTCCCACGGGCCGCTGCAAGACTTGCAATCCACTGTTGTGGATTGTGTCCGTTTATATAACATGAAACCGTCGACACGGAGAGCGCCGGAGGGAAACAACATCCCCAAAGAACAAAATGACTCTCCATAATCCACCTATTTGTATCTTCGTCAGGTGGAAGGGTTGTGTAACGTCGTAAAGTTGGCTGCTTTTGATTGATTGCTGGTGCCATTAGAGGGCTTTCCCTGTGCCCAGCATTCCTCTTTCCTGTGTGTATGCAGCCTTCTGTAGTAAGCACCCCTGACGATTCTCGCCCAGAGAGTATGTCTAACATTTCATCAAACAAGAAACACGAGCTGCCCATCGTAATCAAGACGTGGGCGTCTAGCCAATCTTCCTGAAACCCTCGACGGTCAGCAGCGGCACCTCCACCTCGCTGAGACCGAGCACGCCTTCGTCCCGTCTCCGGTCGACGAAGCCATTGCATTCGGCGACGACAATGCTCCACTCCGCCAGCGCCCGGCCAGTGTACACGGCGCGCTTGGTGTAAAGGCCCACCGGTCGAAGGGGCTGCGTAAGAGGCTCCGGCCCGGAGCGACGGCTCCCTGACTTCTTGAGCGGCTGGTGCTGTGTCTGCTGGGGCGGTGGTGACAACGGCTGCTGCTCCTCGTCGGGCTTGCTTTCGACCGGCGATGATGCGGTCGATGAGGCGGATGACATGGATGAAGCAGATGACTTCTCCGCGCCCTCGAAGTCGAAAGTCATCAGCTCTGCGTCGGGATTCTCCTCAAAGTCGAACTTATTGCTGAGCCTGCGGACGAGGGAGGTCGAAGAAACCGCGGTGACGGAGGACTTGCGCTCAATCGTTGGTGAGCTCAATGGACTGGCGTTCCTAGCCTCGTCGACAAGGCCCTTCTTTTTGGAGCCAGAGACGCGACGCGTAGGATCGGGGAGGCCGGCTGGCGGGGGAGGGGGGGCGCTGCCGCTGCGAGAGCGAGCATTGACCCAGGCTTGTGCGGGAGCAGGAAGTCGCGGCCGAGTGAGAATGCGATCGCGAGGTTGGGTGACGGCAGGGGGCTGCCATGTCAGCGTAAACTTGAAAACAAACTTCTGTTCCATAAAGATAGGCGAGGCACCCGGGGAGCTGCCATCTGAGGACGTCGTCACAGCCGAGGCAGCCGAGGTGGAGATCTTCGGGGGTAGAGGAGGGCCACCCTGGCGCGCCTTTGACCGGGAGACCAGAGATTTCGACTCTTTGCGCACCGGTTCGTTGTCCTCGCTGTCCGAGCCTGACCCTGCGCCGCCTAGAGATAGGACCTTGCCGAAGAGTGACCATCGCTTCTTCTGATTGTCCGCCTTCGTGGGCACGACCTCGGGGGTTTCGGTCGTCGCCGGAGGTGTTGTGGCGACTTGCCCCTCGCCGTTGAGTATCTTGGAGAATGAGTCGAAAGGTTGGTTGAAGTAACCCGGCTGCGGGAGGTTGACTTCTGTGCGGATGATCATGAACTTCTTGCCCGGAGTTGGCATGCAAGGTGCCGTAGAGGGAGGGAACTTCTCGGCGGCTTCGGCGGCGTTACGGAGCCAGAGGTAGTGAGCCCAGACGGTCTTGAGTCGGGAGGCGGCGACGAGGAAGATTTCACTGTTTTCGCGTTAGCCACTTTCAGGCACATCGCTTCGTCGAGGCAAACACTCACGCATCAACCTCATTGGCGCTACCGGCATCCCGACATATCCGCCAGCAGAGTAGACGCATGTAGTAACCGCGCACCATAGGGCACCAATGGTTGAAGTAGGTGTCGAAGGTCTCCTCCGAGAGCAGCCAATTCAGGCAGAGCGCCCTCTTCCTCGCAGGATCCGCAGCAACCGTGTCCCAGGTCGAGAAGATGAAAGAGAGAAGGCGGACCTCCGTCATGGCGTTGTCGGACACCAGCATCTTCCTGCACACCTCCAGCCAGAACGGCCAGTCGATACTCTTGGAAATATTCGGGTTTTCGATGTCGTCGAGGTCATCATACGCCACCAAAGCCTCCTCCAGGAAATCACAAAGCGTGAATACCGCGCTGTGGTCGTAGGCAGAGACGCGACGGGTCGCTGCGCGGACTACCGAGAGGAACGTCTCGGCAAACGTTCGTCTTGCCGCACTGATGAAAGGGCCAGTTTCCCCTAGGATATCCTTCAGCAACACAATGAGACGGTTTTCGGCCATGTTCTTCAACAAGTTGCCCGGTACGGTCATCGACGTAGCTGCGGCATCGGCGCCGTAAAACGAGTCACCCGCCGGGAGCGGATTCATCATGGCGTCAACCTCGGCCTGGCGGTGAATGGTCGACTCGAGGCAGGAGAGAATCTGGGCCTGGACTAGAACGAAGCCCGGTGAGCGTGCCTTCTCGAGGAGTGGCAGGCCTTCGGGCATAAACTCCTCGGAGAGGATGTGGAAATACTTGCAAAAAATGAAGAACAAGTCGGTGTCACCGCCGCGCCACCTGGTCACCCAGGGACTGAACCAAGGGATCCTTGCCGCCATGACAGACAGCTTGACCCTCTCTTTGAAGCGGTTGCTGATGTACCTCTGTGATTGCCAGCCCAAGACACCCAGATTTGGCGGGAATAGTGCCATAATGTCCTCGCTTTCGCCATTGTTCTTCTTAGGCAGGCCAAATTCGTCCGCGGTTCGTCGAATCAGTTCCGGCCGCAGGTCCCACAGGCGGACGAGAATCTCGGCAACGGACGGGCAGAAGAAGAAGCCGTAAGCGCATGCTTTGCCGCACCAATTGACCAGACTCAGCGGAGCGTGGCGCAGCGACATTTTGTCGACGACAAGTTGCATCTGCTTCATGAGGTTGCCCACGAACATGGTGCGAACGTTGTGCTCTGCCGACTCGGCCAGGAAAGCTTGGCTCGACGCTAGTGACGAGTCCGCCGTAGACTGGGTTCCCGATCGAGGTCGGACG
Source organism: Colletotrichum brevisporum (assembly GCA_030770045.1). Classification (NCBI taxonomy): domain Eukaryota; kingdom Fungi; phylum Ascomycota; class Sordariomycetes; order Glomerellales; family Glomerellaceae; genus Colletotrichum; species Colletotrichum brevisporum. The sequence continues at coordinate 5,552,105 of JAUGSI010000001.1, read as the reverse complement.
CGCTCATTCGGCGAGCGATCGGCTAACGACATGAAATAAGTCGTCGTCTGTCGCCATTCGGGCCGCATCATCAGCATAGTCAACGCCTCGAGAAGAATAGGACGGTCAACGCCTGGGAGCGTCTGGCCACCCTGTCCCTCCAGCATCTCCAACAAGCCGCCCCACCACTTGTTCAGCACCGTCGCTCGTCGCTCAACATCCTCTACATTGAGCCCCTTGTTGGTGGTGTGGTTCATGTAGGTCCGCAGAAAAGGTAGCAAAGTAGCCCGTACCACCTGCATGCGCTGGGCCATTGCTTTGCTGGGGAACCCGCCATATTCGGTGTCGAGCGACCTGAAGGCAGACCAGATAGTGTCCTTGTTGGTCGACATCTCGCTCCAAGACTCGTCTGTTACCGTGGTCTGAGATTCGGCAAAGGAAGCCGGCTTTGAGGAGGCCTGTTTTGAAGAGGCCGCCTTGGACGCAGCTTTCGACGCAGCTTTCGACGCAGCCTTGGACGCGGGTTTAGAGACGGGCTTCGAGGCGGGCCCCGGGTCGGTGGGCTTGCTGGTGCTGTAATCGTTATTGCTACCACGCTGATCATTCCCAGGAGCGGCGCTGGGCGGCGGCACCCTGGTGGCTGCAGACGCCGACGAGTTAATATCGGAATCACTGCCAGAACCCAACTTAACGAGCATGCTCGTCGGGCGTTGCTTCATCTTGGTAAAATATGTGCTCGCGCGATTGAGAGCACGCGAGGTGGGCTTCAACGACTCGACGCTCCGAGAAGCAGCGGATTGCGAAGTGTCCACGAGGAGCGATACCGGTCTCTTGCGCGACGCGTCGGAGGCACCCTTGACGGAGTCGTTACTGGAGGCCCTGCTGCGGGAAGGGCGGGTCGGCGGATTTGGTGTCTGCGTGATGGATTCCGGGATAGGCTTCGGGGACGTGGAGCGCGATGTCGACATCCAGGACTTCTTCGCAAACGTAGCGAAACTCTCCGATACAGTCCTGGGGCGTTCGGGTTCTGTAGGCCGCGTCAGTGGTACCGCCGAGCCGGATGACACAGCAGCAGCTGGAGCGGCGGCAGCAACCAGAGCGAAGTCCACGTGGTCCCCGGCATGAGTGCTTGGTCGTTCGGGCAGCGGCGGTGCCTTGACTTTCGACGGCGACCTGGAGGCGGGAAGCCATGATTTCCGTCGCTCAATCAGCGATGCCCTCCTGCCCCTCTTCTGCTTCTCCTTCTCCTTCTGCTTCCCGTCCTTTGCATTTTCCTTGTCGTCATCCTTCACGGGCTTGGACAGCTTCACCGGGTCGGATCGAACCTTGGTCGGTGGTGGCTTCTCCTTCTCTTCCGCTACGGGGGCTTCCTTCGGGGTCTTGTCGAGGTAGAGAGTTGTGTCGAAGTCGGGGCTGGTGTCGAATGACGGCAGTTCAAATGCAGCACGACCCTGCACGCTCGGCCCCTTCTTCTGGGGCGCCGCTGCTGCTGCTGTCGATGTTGATGCCGGCGCATCATTTGTGCGGTCATTGGAGGAGTGTGATCGGTGGAGGAAAGAACCATTGGCCGGTTCGACAACAGCCGGGGCCATCGTCAGCGTCGGACCATTCATTTCATGGCCAATTCCCAGCACTGATTTGCGTTTCGTCCAGCTCCCGACCCTATCACTGCAGATGCAGCTTTCCTTGGTTGCTCACAGCAGCCCAGCGAGAGGTTGCAAGGCTGTTACTTGCAACGGGAAGGACAACGGCGATGTCGATAATTGGGATCAGAAGATGCGGTTGCCGGCTCGCAGGTGGTTCGATATACGCTTGGTAAAGGCGAGGGAGGGCGTTCGGAATGCTCGGTGTCACTGTGGCACGACGTCTGCTGTCTTTCCGTTAAGGTATGTCGTATGTAGGGTGAAGGTTAAAGGCGAGGTAGGGCGGCAAGATAAGGTGAGGCAAGGTTGGTTCTCGGACGGTCCCCTCAGTTCGACATATAACCACACTAGCCAGGTAAAAAAGAACCGGGGGTATTGGGTGTTGGGCGTTCAGTCGAGAGAAAGGTACTTCGGGGGCAGAGCAGAGCGGAGCGGCGCGGCGCGGTGCTGTCAGTACTGTAGGTAGGTATATCTGGGCCGGCAGAGGGAAGAGACGAGACGAGGCGAAGCGGGAAAGCTGAGGGAGGATCTGGCGGCTGCGGGAGTGAGTGTGTGGTGTGTGTGTGTGTGTGCTTGTGTGGGTGGGTGTGGGTGTGGGCGCGAACGTGGTGGATGTGATATGAATAGCAAGGAACCACACAAAACAACGAACGACTGAGCTGTTGACTCTTGCGTTCGTTCTGCCTTTCGGGGGCTGCAGCAGCAGCTGGACTCGGTCGGTCGGTCCTGGGGTGATCCTGTAGGCTGCTCTCTGAACGAGAGTGTGTCTTTTTGGTCGGGGATGGCGTGTCGAGAGAAAGACAGAAAGGCGCAGAAGAAGCAGCGACCTGGACGTGGACGGCACGGGCTGGGGAGGGTTCCCTGTCCAGGACTGGAGCTGGAACGTTTCAAAGAGCGATAAAATAGCGGAGCTGGGATATTATGACGGGCCTCCACCCACTGGTGCAGGTGCTGGTGCTGGTCTTGGGGAACGCGCGCCGTATTGCGACAAGACGAAAGATGATGCAAGTTAAACGCCTCGGGTCGCCAAGCGAGACAGAAGCTTGTTGTAGAAGAATGGTGAGGTCTGAGACTCGATCGAGCCTGTCTCAGACGACAAGAAGAAGAAAAAACTTGAGCCAGCAGATGGCGCAAAGGAGGCGGAGCGTCAGCAGAGCAAACAGTCAGAAGGCACTGCTGTCTGGTTATCCTACTGATAGGCAAATGCGCGTACCTTACCCAAAGTCAGGCACAGAGAGAGGCGAATGGTAATAATAGAAATTAATACGTCAGTCGGGGGACAACTGCGAGCGAGAGCGATTTGCCAATTAGTGATTGGAGCCATTCCGTAAGGCATGTAGCACCTGGGTAAGATACCTCCACCTGCGGCAACTTAACTAGGTACACTAGGTACAGTACGTAGTAGGCAGGTACTTTGCACTTGGGAAGGTACCGAGTCGTAGAGTAATATTACACTCACTTACCTAACGGCGCCGGGTTCGCGCGACTTCTGCATTCGCTGGTACAATGTAGTGAAGGTGAGGTACCTGACTGACCATGTACCTCGGTGAGGGTGGTACTACTCGAAGTAGCCCTCCCTTGACACCATCGCTCACTTCACCACCACCTTACTGCGACATCACGGATGATGCCCCAGCCCAGCGTCAAACAAAAGAAGAACCGCCGTGTCGCTACCTCAACGCAGGACTCAATGGTCCCTCCGCACCTCCCGGGTATCCGTGCTAGCAATAAGGCAGGTAGTGCATACTGTGCTAGTGGTTTGGTCGCCGTACCAGCGACCTGGGCGATTATCGTCAGATTGGCCGCCCCCCTCAGGGATAATGAGCTGGTCAGCTTCGACACGACACACAGACACTGTTCCTTCTTGCGCCTTGCCTGGAGGCAGATGCTCCGCGGCTACTAGTCGGATAGTTAGTTTACAAGCGTGGTGTACTAACCCACCGATGTGTAGTGTATCGGAGCAAATCTAGGTTTGATGTCGAGGCCGTTCCATGAGCGACACCAACAACGCGGCCAAGGGCGAAGAAGCAATTTTTTTTCATGTCCTTCTTGCACAAAAGAGTACTTCCAGCCTCCGCGCCCGCACAGTACCCTCACTATCGCTTCGAAGCGAAGCTAAACGCTCCTTCTCGGGGATACCAGTCAAGACGGGAGGGGCTGCAAGTCGATCGCCCAGCACCAGCGGGGATTAATACGAAGTAGGGTCCCGCATCTCCTTTCTGCCGGCCAAGGAACAGGAACCTGCCTTGGTCATGGCATTGGCAGCAGGCAGCCCTGCCGAGTTTGGGAGATGAGTTGCCCGCCTACCGCGTATTGTCAGGGAGAAGCCCTTCATTGTTGGAGGGGAGGCCGCACATTCCACCAGCCCGCCAAATAATGCACTTGTTGTGACTCCCGGGTCATGCTCGACCCTGAACATTTATGTGTCGCTGTGATGACCGTTTTCGGACGGGTCGAGGTAAAGTCCAGTCCGTTCCCCTCCCGACCATATCGCGGGACCTGAGACCACGCCCGCCTTCGCCCACCAGTGACCAAAACACCCTGCTTCAATACACGTCAGTCGTCTTTGGGGGAGGGGAGGATCTGCCCGTTGAGACGGTTGGCTTGTCTTGTCTTCGACCGCCTTTCTGCCCCCTCCTCCTCCCCCCATTAACCCCCAAAGCCCCTGGCTAAGACTGAAAGCGCCTGGTCGAGCGTTGTCTCACCGATCATGAGGGGATTTGTCCAGCGCATCTGCTAGCGTCCCGGCGGCGGTGCGGCGTTCTCTTCTAGGCTGGGAGCTAACGAAGCCGTTGTCCGACGTCGACCTCGTTCCTCTGCCGAAACGAAAAAAGTACCAGGCATCAACAAAACCCCTGGACTATTGGGACGACGTCGTCGCCTTGGGACAGCCGCAGCCGCGTCCGCACAGAACATTCTGTCTGCACGAGCGAACGGCCCGGCGTGCTTCCTGCATTCTGTTTTCAAGAAAGTGCGAAACTGACACCTGCAAACGCTCGTCCGCCCGCGCTCGCCCGTCCTCCCGCCCCCGTCCGCTCAATCCTCTGAAAACACAACGCGAGGAGTTCGGCTGAGTTTTTCCCGCCCGGCTTGTCCCTGTGGGAAGGCGGTAAACAGGTAATGCTTGAGGGAGATCAAACCAGACGGAAGACCTCGACGCTCCACCCGCTCGCTTCATCGGCATTCGGCAGGGTACCGTGGTCTGACGCGGGCCAACAGCGCACCTGTCACGACTCGTGAGCCGCGACGTCGTCTAGCGGGATCCTCGCCGGCGTGCAAGTCGTGGGGAGGGGGCGCCTCTCTGCATGCGTTGGAAATCCGGCCAACGCTTGAGCATCTGTTGTCCGTATCTGCAAGCTGCAATTTGCTGTTCCAGCCCTGCCACAGATCGGTGAAGGCACGTCGCCGGGAAGCAATCAGGGCCAGCGAGTGAGCGGGCTAGCTTCTCGTCTTCAGCTCGACAGGCCCTGGCCCTGTCGGTTGGAATTCGCGGGAGATATCCAGTGATCACAGAAACTTTGTGTGTCAACCTTGTTTTCCGTCCACGGTGGCTTGAAATGTCTCGGCCGGTGTGTAGTGAGTCGTGTCTCGTGCGATATGGATGTCCGAGAGGCAGTGCAATACCAAACAATGCGAATAGAGACTGTTTTCCAACAAGTATTAGTAGCAACAACTACACAGGAAGCCCGGCGAAGGAGTCATGCATGTCTCCTAGGCGGCCGTCACCTGTCAAAATCCGCACATCGCAATCCTGACCCTCTGCGAATTGCCATACCTGAAGCCCCCTGTCCGGGAGTGGGCACGTTGCCTTTAGCTCGTCAATGACCTTCCCGCCCACCTGCACCCCGAACGCGGCTTATGCCATCATCGGTGGCCAGGGCCCTGCCCTCGACAGAGTCTTCATTCAGGGCTGACAGGAAGCAAGCACTATCCGTCACGTTCTCCGATTGCCCCGATCTTCTCGGGGGTGAACCTTGGGCGCAGGGTGCCAGGTTGAAGGTATTTTCCATGAATAGTAGTGTAGCTATCCGTAGGCTCGCGCGCCGTCTGTCCGACTTTGCGAGATGGGGCAAGGTGTCTCGAAGGCGGTCGAACTCAATTCCGTCAGCAAAGCAAAGTGAGAGAGTGCTCGAGTGCTCCGGGAAATAAGAAACTGGAGAAGAGGAAAGGTTCGGGTTTTTCGAAGAAATTGACGGGCGGTCCGTGAGCGAGGCTCGTGGGGCCTAATGTGATGTGGCGCTTCAGGTGGTGCACTGTGGCCGCTGCAGGTCGCATGCACTGGAAGTCGCTTCCAGTGTGGAAACAGCAGAAAACCTACCCCCATGGAGGAAGCAACAGCACACAACAGCACGCGCCTGCTATTCACACCTGTCCAGGACTCCAGTTCTGTAGGTCATCAGTGGTCAACTGCAAGGAGAGACCGGCCGCCAAGCGGTCTTATTAGCAAAGTATTGCGCACGAGGTGGTGCAGCAGGCTGCAGCTCTCCCCTGGAGCCCCTGCCCCAGTGCTGAACATCAGATCATTCCAGCAGGTAAAAATCTCTGATGTCGCGGTCCGTCACAATAGCCAAACGGCCGGTACGCGGAGTCCGTGGTAGCACACGGGTCGGCCGCAATTCCAGCTGCCTGTTGGCGGTGAGCCGGGTGGCCCGGGCAGAGAGACTGGGGCTGGGCGACTGTGCAGATTGGCTGTGGAGTTGGCCATTTGAATGCCTCATTTGAGGCTTTGAGCAGACCGTCCCCATCCCAGCTGAAGGGTTTGATACATTCCCCGTGGGTGGTGGCAAAGGAGCGCCCCGACTCCGAGGTGTCGTCGTGGGGAAAACGACGCCTCGGCAAGGGGCCTTCCGACTCATGTCCACGAGGGCCTCATTGTACCGAATCGACAACAATCACATCTTGTCACGCGGTATGTTGCCCTTACTTCATACACCAGAGCTATCGAGATGAAAAGCGACGTAGGTGTTTGGTAATAGAAGGGCAGAATTCAATCTTGGCACGTTGAAAGTTTCCTTCAGCAAGAAGAGCACAAAGAGAAGCCCATTGCTGTACACACTGATGCCGTTTGTCCACACCCAACGAGGGGCGGGATCATGTCAAGATTTCAGTAGCTGCGTGGTCAGTCAGGCAGTCGCAATCTGCCCAAGTCTTGGATCAGCAAGAATTGCTCGCACTCGCGAAGCTGGAAACAAGCGATGAAGCTTGGCAGCCTGTCCAGGGATTCGAAACAGCACCAATGCACCGTGGACGGCACGATAGATGAGACCCAGAGTCTGGGTTCGCCGTTTCCAAGGCACAGGCGCTGGAGATGCTGCAGGGCGCCGGAGAGGGTGATCGAGATGCGCATCATCATCAATCGTTTTGCGGGCGACTGATTAGAAGATGATCAGGATGAGTTCATCGTCCCAAAGGGCCTCGCGTTGCGTTGCCAAATGAGCTGCGCTGATATGCGAATGACGACTGTTGGCGGAGAGATGAGGAGAACGCAGGCCCACCAAGGTCGTCACATGGTTGATGGAATGATCAACGCCGGCGCGCGAGGTGTTTGAGGTGTATCGCAATCGCAACGTCAGCTTCCACGTTGATCTGGATGGTGAAGATGAAAGGACGAGAAATGCGACAGACCAAATTCCTGCAGAGATTTTTTAGGGAGGCAGCGCGGGTGGGGACCCGGAGCGGAGGGCACGAGGGCCCGGGCGTTGTTGTCCTTTTTTTCTTTTCATCTTTTCGGGAGGTATCTCGGCCCGATCTTCTCACTTTCCCGTCCAGGTTCCATAATGTCGAGCCCCACCCGAACAAGGCCGGGAGTGTTCCGTGCTCCCTCTTCAGGCTCTTCACTCTGTTGTCCAAAGACATCTACGGATACTGGAACGTTAAATCTGTGAGAAAGAAAAGCGCAGCAACATGAGTTTTTGGCACAATCATAATTGCCGTCTCTCCTGAACTCAGCCCCCGAAGATCTCGCTTCATCTAGAGCCCTGGAAAATTGCTTGGTCGTATACGTCAAACTGAGGCTCGAATCGTAGGCTCGTTTTCGCATAGCCACCCAAAAGTCGGCACATCTGCCAGTGGCCTCCAGGGACAGCCCCTTCCATCCCGGCCCCCGCTGAAGAACTCATCCTACGGCGACGGTTCTTCCGCGTGTGCAAAGGCAGTCCCTGTGGTCGAGTTGTTTATATATGTTGCTTGATAAGGGGTCGGTCGGTACGGTTTCGCGTCGACGCTAGATCGCTGTCTCTGCCTTCTTCGTTAGCAGTTTCCAGCCTTTTCAGGCAATGCATGAACAAATTCGGGTTTGCTAGGCGTTGCTCGCCAAAGTCATCCCGGCCGCACCCCTTGACTTGACTTTCAGCCCCATTTACTAATCGTGCAACGAGCTCTATATAAGCTTCAATTCGGTCAGAACTCTGCCAACTTCCTCTGCAACCAGAAGGAAGACAGAGTTTCCAGTGCAAAAGCCGAATAGCCGATCGTATATCTGTGCAACCACTACGAGGGCCACCGTCCACAGCTGGGTGTTTGTGCAAGCGTGAAACTCAGGAGAGGTCGAGGCTCATGTTTGAAGATTTTGGAGGGCGGGCTGGAAGTTCAAGGCTCAAAAGTCAGAATTACGCTGAACTAGCTCTATTACTATAAAATACCCATTTCTTGGGGGGGAGAGTCGCACCGGCCCCGTTCTGGGGACTCGTTTCGTGGTCGACAAAGCGCGAAAAACCGAACTTCAAATGAAATGTCACCCCTTCACTCTGATTGGCTGGATGAGCAAAATCAGCGGGCTTCTCCCCGTCCCTCAAGTTTCCGGCCGACCCTCAACCCTCTTCTTAGACAGGTCCTACAATGATAAATGGCGATTTTGAGCAGTCAAGATAGAAAGACAATTTTCCTCCTCTCTCATCTTTTGTTTGTTTTCTGTTGGTAATTTCGTCAAGATGCCATCTGACACCTCCAACGCACCAGACTGGGCCCGAAGCTCAGAAACTGCAGCTGAGAAGAAAGATAACGGCACGAGTCGCGGTGTCGAGCAACAACAGGGCCGCGCAGCCGATTCTTCACAAGGCCCTTCGATATTCAAGTCCCTCAGTCTTCTCGACAGGTTTCTTGCATTATGGATCTTCCTCGCCATGCTGATCGGCATCTTGCTTGGAAACTTCGTGCCCAGCGCCGGGCCTGCTCTGCAGCAGGGCAAGTTTGTCGGCGTCTCCGTACCGATAGGCAAGTCTCCCGGTTGCAGTCACGTCACGGGAACCTTACTGACTGGTAGCAGCCGTCGGACTTCTGGTCATGATGTATCCAATCCTCTGCAAAGTGCAATACGAAAAACTCCATGAAATCTTTCGGACTAGGGAAATCTGGATCCAGCTTGGTTTCAGTATCATCATCAACTGGATAATTGCGCCTTTATTCATGGTAGGTCACGCATCACACTACACGGGCAGAATATCCGGATAAGACTAACTTGAACGTTACAGCTCGCTCTGTCGTGGGCATTCCTGCCAGACAAAGAGGGCCTTCGCAACGGCCTTATCCTCGTCGGCATCGCAAGATGTATAGCCATGGTACTCATATGGACAAGCTTGGTTCGTAGAATTCCCAAAGACCCATCAGGAGACAATTGCTTATACTCTTGCAGGCTCGTGGTGACGGCGACTACTGCGCAATCCTGGTGGCCGTCAACTCGTTTCTGCAAATCGTGCTCTTTGCCCCCGTTGCACTGCTCTTTATCAGGGTCATCGGCCAGGACAACAGCATCTCGTCAATCTCCTACTCCACGGTAGCCTCCGCCGTGGGCGTCTTCTTGGGCATCCCCCTCGGCGCTGCGATCCTCACCCGCCTCGCCCTCATCTACACCATCGGCCTCAAGACCTACAGCACCAAAGTCATCCCCTTCCTCGCGCCTTGGTCGCTCATCGGCCTCCTCTACACCATCATCGTCCTCTTCGCCTCGCAGGGCTCCCAGGTCGTGCACCAGATCGTCTCCGTCGTGCGGGTGGCCGCGCCGCTGGTGGTCTACTTCTCCGTCATCTTCTCCGCCACGCTGCTCGTCGCCAGCAAGCTGGGTTTCCGGTACGGCCTCGCGTGCACGCAGGCGTTCACGGCGGCCAGCAACAACTTCGAGCTGGCGATTGCCATCGCGGTGGCGGCGTACGGCCCCGACTCGGACGAGGCGCTTGCCACGACCGTGGGTCCTCTGATCGAGGTGCCGGTGCTCCTGGGGCTGGTGTACTTTGTCAAGTGGTTTGCTAGACGGTACGGCTGGGATGACTAGATTGAACCTCGGTCTCTCGCGGGCACGACCTGATCGGACCACATGTCTGTGTCATGGGGGTCATGAGGTTCTGAGGTCTGCAGCTACGCTTTCCCCAAGAGAGGCTAGTAAGGTTCGCGGGTGAGACCGAGCCGGCCGGCCTACATAGTAGGCGGTTCACGAGCCAAGGTGAGAGTTGGCTGGGGTAACTCTAATCGTAATCGGCATCTAGCTTGCAGCCAGGTATAATTCGAACGCATAACGTGTCATCTGTCTTTGGGCGAACTCTATGAGCTGTCATTGACTGATGAAATGAATCACGGTAGTCTGTCGAGGACGGTAATAATTTTAGGGTGTACCTACCTGATTTACATCGTAGAAACCTCAACACGTTGATAATCAAGTATGTAGCACACAATTATATTGTACTGTGTACCTACCTAAGAGTGATCCATGGAACCTGCAATGGAGTTGTTCAGGGCCCTCAAGCACGGTGCAGGGACCCCTGAGGGGTTGAACCCCTGCTGTGCCCGCCGCACCCAACAGATGTCGCAGCTTGCCCGTGTATGCTGTACCTAGGTCACCTCAGCCCAGCTAAGCTGGTGACATTGCGAAGCCCAAGCTCCCTGTCCCTGTCGGACAGTGTTGTCCCCGTCCCGTCTCCGACCGCCAGTTCCATCCCGCCCCGTTACAATCCGAGCAGACGACGTGCTTTCCGCAGCTTGTCGACCTTCAACCCCAACTTGTGCCACGATAGATACAACCCGAGCCAATATACCGAACGTAACAGACCCCGCGAGAGGGGGGAATGCCACCAATCATTTTTGCAAATTTTTGCAATACCGGAGTCTTCCAGTCACCGTATCGAAAGTCGCCGAAGTCCTCGAAGCCGCTCGCGCCGGAGCTTCCCCCACGATGATGAACTCGCTCCCCCGCGAGCTGGTCGACGCGATCCTCCACCAATGCGTCTCTTTGGGACCCCGAAACAATGTGCTGAGCCTGCGGCTCGTCTGCAGAGCTTTCGATCGCTTCCTCAAGCCGTACGCGTGCCAGACAATCGCCCTCGAGTTCAGCAGGCTCAGCAAGATGAGCCGCCGCAAGCGGCCCGATATCGATTCCCTACAGACCATCGGGTACCACTGCAAGTCCATGTACATCGATCTCATGATCCTTCGTGATGAGCGTAAGCTTCCAAGGCTCCTGCGACAGCGCGCCGCATGTTGACTAACCATCTGCCTACCAGTGGAAGTCGAGTTCCTGTCCGCAATCTTCGATCGCATACCCTCCATGAAGCACTTCGTCCAGAGCCTCCAACGAGAATATTGCATGTCGCCAACCTCCTTCACCACTCTAGACTACCGCAATGTACTCGAAACCATCCTCTTCAATTGCCAGTTCGTCTCCTCCCTCCGCCTCAACCTACCCTTCCAGCTCGTCGGCCACCGCTGCAACGCCGCGACCATGATACTCGCCAACACCTTCTCCGCCTTCTCGCGTCGTCCGGAAGACTCCGTTTGTCTGCGAACTCTCGTCCTCGAGAACGTCTCTGACCAGGCGGTTGTCGACTTGTGGACCAACCCGTCCGACGTCCTTGCCATCATGCGTGCGATTGTCGGGCTCGAGCACCTGGTGCTGTCCTTCCGCCGTCACGAAGTCGACCCTCCTCGCGTCGCTTTCTACGGCACATGCCTCTGGGAGCTCATACGAAATGCCGACAGCCTTGAAACCCTCTGTCTCGCGGGAACCGACGACGACCGACCGCCTCGCGGCCTCAAGCAGACCAAGTCCTGGAACATGACCCTCGACGAGTGGCGCGCACGCGCCCTGCCCCCGCCGCAGGTGGTTTTGCCCTGCCTCACAGCCCTGGAGCTCAAGCGCGTCGAGGTCACCCCCGAGGTCCTGCGATGCGCCGCCCGCAACTTCGGCTGCACCCTGCGCGAGCTGTATCTCAACGAGGTCTATCTGAAGGTGGAGCAAGGGCAGAACCTGAACGAGGACTCGAAGCAGATCCTCTGGATCGGCATCCCCAACCAGAGGCCCGGCCTCAACGACGACTGGATCGCGACGATCGTGCGGGAGTCGTGCCCCAACCTCCAGATCTGCCGCGCCTCCTTCCTGGGCTACGACCTCTACACCCGCGACGACCTGCCCCCGTCCCCCGCCCCCTCCTCTCCCGACTTCGACTTCATCGACCCCTGCGGCCTGGGGCGGTCCATCGCCCAGCGCTTCGTGGAGCTCGTCCTCGGCTACGTCCAGCCGCCCCAGCCCGACGGAAGCCCCGTGTGCTACTTCCCCGCCCTGGAGTTCAACGACGCCCTCGTGCTGCAGGCCCGGCCCCGGCCCGGCGGGCTGCCGGTGGCCGAGTACGACGTGAACGCCTACCAGACCGCCGTGCGCAACGCCACCAGCGGCTGGCAGCGGAGCATCGACGGCGTGTTTCCCAACTGCAACAGCGGCACGCTCGAGGAGCTCCACTACATCGCCGAGACGGCCTGCCAGGGCATGAACGAGATCCAGCGCCAGCGGAACGAGCACCTCGGGCAGGGAGACGAGGACGGCGGCGGGGGCGGGGCAGGAGGCGCCGACAACGGTGATGGTGATGGTGATGGAGGCGGGGGCGGTGGTGGAGGGCTTGCGGGAAACCTCCTGAACTTCCCGCTTTACTGATGGAGGAAGCGATGTTGGAGTCGTTCTGCCGGGATGTAAGAGTCTTGCCAACGAGGAGAATCAATGGGAGTTTTCACGGGGCTCAGGTCTTCTTAGTCGTCGGGCAGACGCCCCGACTGGAGCATGGCGTTCACCGGAGCAAGGTCCTAGAAGGCGCACAAAATCATGACATATTTTTTCTTCTACATGTTGGCGACACGGGCCAGGATATCATATGGGAACTATTGCGGAGTCTTTTCTCTTCTTCTTATGGTCAGGATATTGATAATACCCACTACTCCGGTTCTAGAAATTCGATTGCTCATAATGCATATACGCCCTCCCTTTCTCTCTTGTTTAGAGACTTTTTCTTCCTCTTCTCTCATGATATCATGCCATGGAGAGCTCCTCCCTCTTCGTATCCGTTTTTCCATGCGGAAAACAAAAGGGGTATGAAGAAATAAGGAAATACTAAAAGATACGAAAAAAACAACACATGCAGCCACCCAAAACCCATGTAAGCGGCGGCAACATGATGAGCTCGCTCGCTATGATGATTTTGATTCTTTCAGATGATCATGAACCCGCAGAGATGACCCAGTATCCGTCCTGGCTTTCTTTTTGCCTATACCACACCCCCCTTTTCTCATTTCAGAGAGAAAAAAAAGAGCCAGCCATTTTTTTCAGTAGTGTTTCTTTAGTGTCCGTTGGAGCCGTTGGTGCCGTTCTGCTGCCCCTTGACGGCCTGGGCGAGGGCCTGGAGCACGTCGCGGCGCAGGTCCTCGGCGTCCTCGATGCCGCAGCTGATGCGGACGAGGTCGTCGAAGACGCCGACGGCCTCGCGCTGGTCCTTGGGGATGCCGGCGTGGGTCATGCTGCTGGGGACCTCGACGAGCGACTCGACGCCGCCGAGGGACTCGGCGAGGGTGAAGATGCGGGTGAGCTGGCAGAAGCGCTCGGCGGCGGCGTGGCCGCCCTTGATGCGGAAGGAGAGCATGCCGCCGCCCATGCCGTCGCGGTGCTGCTTCTTGGCGATGGCGCGGTGGGGGTGGGAGTCGAGACCGGGGTAGTTGACGGCGATGACGTCCGGGGAGGCCTCGAGGGCGGTCGCGACGGCGGTGGCGTTGCGGGTGGCCTCGCGGGCGCGCAGGTGCAGGGTCTTGAGGCCGCGGTGGGCGAGCCAGCAGTCGAAGGCGGAGGGGACGGCGCCGATGGCGTTCTGGAGGAAGCCGAGGCGGGCCTTCAGGTCGTCCGAGTTGAAGGCGGCGACGCCCATGACGACGTCGGAGTGGCCGTTGATGTACTTTGTGACGGAGTGGACGACGATGTCGGCGCCGAGGTCGAGGGGGTTCTGGACGTAGGGGGAGAGGAAGGTGTTGTCGACGACGACCTGGATGCCGTGCTTGTGGGCCTGGGTGACGACGGCGCGGACGTCGACGAGGCGCAGGGTCGGGTTGGAGGGGCTCTCGATCCAGACGAGCTTGGTGGCCGGGGTGATGTGGGCGGAGATGTCGACCTCGATCTCGGGGGTGAAGGTCACCTTGACGCCGTGGGCCTTCGCGACCTGGGTGAAGTAGCGGTGGGTGCCGCCGTAGACGTCGGAGACGGAGATGACGTGGGAGCCGGCGGCGAGGGACTGGAGGACGACGGCGGTGGTGGCCGAGCCGGAGGAGAAGGCGAGGGCATACTTGGCGTGCTCGAGGGCGGCGACGGCCTGCTCGAAGTTGTCGCGGTTGGGGTTGCTGGAGCGCGAGTACTCGTAGACGCCGACGGGCTTGCCGACGCTGGTCTGCGCGAAGGTGGTGGAGAGCGAGATGGGCTCGATGACGGCGCCGGTCACGGGGTCATGAGGAGAGCCGGCGTGGACCGCGAGGGTGCCGAAGTTGTGGACGGGAGAGGGCGCCCTCGGAGGGGTCTCGATAGGGTGCTCGGCGGGGACGGTCATGATTGCGACCGTGGTTGTGATGGTGGTGGTGGTGGTGGTTGTGGTGGGGTTGTTGAATGACGAGGGCTAGAGGATGGAGGGGTCAAAGAGATGTTGAATCTTTGTTCCGAGGCTGGTGTTTTAGGATTTCCTTCTTACCAGGTGAAGACAAGGAAAAGAAACAGACGACGATCGACACTCGAAGAAGACCCAAGATATAATAATGAGAAAAAAAAAATTGGTCTCGGCGTTTGTGGGCGAGTAAAGTCGACGGTAACCGAGTCGCGGGGTCCTCAAGGTGAATTTCTTGTATGTTATGGAAAACAGGAGGGCGTCTCGTTCCCGGCGACAGGGTGGAAATGGCCCCGCTCTTCCGGCGACTGTTTTTTTCTTACAAAAATACTACTGCGGTGTACTCCGTACTAGTCGACCGGCGGTGCTTTGTGTCGGGGGTGCCCCAAGCTCCAAAAGGGGGATCAATTACGGCAGCCCGCAAGGCCTACTGTCTCAAAACCCATGGGTCATTTACAGCCACACCACCCTCCAAGTCAAGCAGTGGATTTATTTAATTAAGCCGCGGATATAATTAAATTTACTAGTCTATACTATATAATAATTATATAAAATCCAACTTAAAATAATATATCCGGGATCTCTATAAATCTACCTAACTAAAACTAAGTTAATTAAATAATCCATAAATAATATAATTAACTATATTTTACTTAATATTAAACTTCCTCTTAAATATATTACTACTAATAAATACTATAATTTACACTACATACAAATACGTATAATAATAAATATTCTTATTCCTAAGGAACTTAAAAGTAAAGAGCTTTTAATAGATATCTTAATATAACTTAAATCTAATACTAAAACTCCTTTTATTACTACGTTCTATTTAAATAGTATATTACTAGAAATTTCTCTAAATAACACAACTAATAATACCTTTCTTAACTACTATTAAAGGTACTTCTTAGAAACTTATTAGTACTTTAATTTTTAATAACTACCTCCTACCCCAGTACCTTTTATATATCTACTTAATAATAAATAATAATAACTAAGCCGTACCTCGTAAAATCTAACTTTTCTATATATAGAACCTTAATTTAATACTCTACTAAGTATATAATAATAAAAAGTAAGGGGATACTTACTATAAAACTTATATAACTAAAAAGGGAATATATACAACTTATATTATATTACCAAGCTAGTTATTATATACTACTTATATATATAACTCCTAAGTATTAAGTTACTCTTTAGCTCTGTTTATAACTAAAAAGTGCATATTAAAAAGTAATATATTAATAAATAAAAACTATTAAGTTAAATAGATAAAACTATAGTATATAAAGTATAACTTTATATAGCTCTTTATAGGTATTTAAGTATAGTACCTAAAGGCTATTAATAAGGTACTTAATAGAATAGTAGTAAAGTTTAAGGATTATAAATATTATAAGTTTTAGTATTATATTTTATATATTAAAAGCTAACTTTATTATATAGGTACTAAAGATATAATTCTAGTTATACTTATATTTAAAAGTAACTAGCTATTAGTATAATTAATAGAAAATATATTAGTCTTAAGTATTTATATTTTACCTATATTAATATATTAGATTTCCAAAATACCTAAATACTATAGTATATTTTTATTTAGATCCTAATACCTATATTAATATTAGTAGTAATTACTACTAAAGTCGTAAATCTACTTAGAAAGTAATACTAGAAACGGGAATTTACTAGAAGTTAGAAATATTAATAAGAATACTTAAAGTACTAATATAATTACTATTTAAGTAATAACTACTACCTAAATAATAATTATATCTATATTATATATATTTTTATTATTAATATATAATAAATAGAGATAATGGACAATAGAGATAATAAGTAATAAAGTAAAAATATTAACTAGTAATAAAAACATAAACACATACTAACTAACACATACTAACTAATAGGTAGTATTATCCCTTATAGCTAGCCAGCCGCAATAATATTCTTACTACCGTATTAGTTTAGAGAAAAGAAAGGGCATAATAAATTACAGCATAAAAAGCCTTAAATACCCCCCCCCCCCCTCTATAGGCAAAGAAAAAGGTAACTTAGTTCCTTTTAATAGAGTAATTACTAATAAAATTATCGTTTAAGTGGCAATTACCACCCAAACAACAATTTTATTTATACTATACTTAAAACTTATAGAGTCTAAGAAATAAATATATAGATATATATTATAGTTATTTCTTACAGTATAATCAGCCTTATAATAATTACTTATATTAAAATCACACAATAATACTAAAAAGCAAATACTATTATTAATAAAGTAGTAATTACTACTAAAACGACAATATATATTAAACCTTAACACATAAAACGTTAAGCTACCTCTACCTTAATCTTACACATATCTACCCCCTATCTATTTAACTTATTCTACACCTAATTAACACTACTTTATACACCTAGAATAAGCCTAACCTCTAGGCTAAAACTAAGGTTAATATAATACTTTAGTTACTTTTATAAAAATATATACTTTTTAAACTATAACTATAACGTCCCTTTAAGTATTATTATAGGGATAAATATTTATCCCTATAAAAAACTATTATAAACCTCTATAGTTATAACTAGCAAGATACTATTAAAATCAACTATAGTATTACTAAAAATACTTAAAATCTCCTATAACTTTAATTAATTAACTAGTATTACATAGTCGCGTGCTGTATTAGAGTCAAAATAATAATATAACTTATATAGCTAACTAGGCACAATATAGGGGCAGTTAAGTTATAACTAAATCTAATAGTTATTTTAAACCTATATAAAGTCTATAAACTCCTATTAAATTAAAGGTATAAATATAAATAGTATAGTAATTTAATCTACTAAACTATCTAGGTTAAAGTATCCCTAAGCTTAGAGGTAAATAAAGTATATTTAAATATATTAGTAATATCTCTTAAGTTAAATAAGTAGCGTACTTATTTACTATTTAGCTAACTATACTTAATAAAGCTAGTTCTACTATAATTCTACTTTAATATTATAAATACTCTTCCTAAAAAGCTAGATATCTTAAAAAGTAACTAGAACTTAAATATCTAAATTAAATACTAAAGGTTTTATATAATCCTAGATAAAATAGAACTACGTACCCACAGCTAAAATAGTTTTAACTCCTTAATTTAATTAAATACTTTTTAGAATAATTTTATACTATAATATAATATTACAAAACTAAGCCAAAACTAACTAACTACTATAAGTTAAAATACTAATATAAAACTATAAAATAAACTAGAAGTATATATTAATACTAGTATAAATATAAAAACCCTAAAAGAGTAACTTATTATATATATTAATTAATTAAATATAATTTAGCTTAGGTGTTATCTAGCCTCTCTACTAGTATTAAATATCCTTTAACTATTCCTTAATCCACTTAAAAAAGACTTTATAATATACCTTAAAAAGCATATTACGTAAACTAATATAGCTTTACTAGTATATAAATATATAAAGGAACTCCCTACTATAGTTCTAAACTATATAAGTATTATTATTACTTAGTTAAAAGTACTAAATAGCCTTAAAGTAAACTATAGTAAGTTATAGGGGTGTTTAGTGCCGCTATAATTTATTACTATACCTAAAGTCTTTAAGACTATTTTATATAATAGTAAAGCCTTTAAATTATAACTAAGTAAAGATATTAGTATTAGATAGTTAATAAAGGAAGAATAGTTTATAAATTTGTTTAAGTAGGTTATTTAAAAACTATATTCGGATCTCGCAGAAGACACTACATTGCTTTAAGTACTATATAAACGTTACTTATAATACTTTAACTTAGTAGAAATCATATAGCAAGTATATAATTACTTTATATTTCCAGCTAATTAATAACTTCTTAGTAATAATATCTTTATACAGTATTAAATTAATATAAAGTTAAGGTATTTTATATAAATATTAGGAAGTAGGTATAAAAAAAAGAATTTTACTTATAGGGGTTATTATATTAAAAGGTTCTTAAGTCCAATACTTTAAAGTTTACTTCTTAATACTATTAACCTTATCTTTAGAATCGTCGTCCCTTATCTCTATTATCTAGTACTCTAAGTTTATTCTTATAGTATTTAAAATAACCTTTTTATATACTATACCTATTAGGATTTAATTAAATAGTTAGTTTATATAATTAACTTAAAAAATAACTATACTAAGAATATTAACCTAAATTATTTACCTTAAAAGTTATTAAAAGCTATACTTAGTATAGAATATTCTATTTAGCTAGTATAAATTGTATTTATAGTAGTAGTTATTAGTAAATACATAATCCTAATTATAATAAATAAAAATAACCCACGTACTTTAGAATAGTTTTCTATACTAGGGACACTAACTAATAGAATTTTCTATATAAAATCTATACAAAAAATATTACTTATTAGTATTACTAGTAACTCTTTATTCTAAATATTATTAATAGCTATAGTAATACAAAGCTTCCTATATATAAAACTAAATATTATATAATACTTATAAAAACTATAGTTTTAATACTATAGGGTTTAATTATATTTAAAATAAAAGTTATTAGTAAATCTATAATAGTAATTATAGAAAGTAAAAAGTAAATAGGTATATATAAGGTATATTATTTTAATAAAATAAAAAAAGTAAAAATAAAATAAAAAAACACTTCTTAAGTAGAGGAGGAAAAACTAAATATACTAATAGCTTAATTAATAATATCGTTAGCCTTATTAATAAACTACTACTACTACTATTACTATTACTCTTACTACTACTACTTACAAGTATATAAAGCTACTAATACTCTCTTTTATATATTAACTTTAGCTTTAGTACTAGCCTACTAAAACTAACTTATTATAGTATACTTTTAAATATACTATTTAAGGTCTAAACTAGTAGACTCTAGTAGTGCTGGGGGTAGATAAGGAGGAGTTAGAAGAGGAAAAGGCGTTAATAGAGGAAAAAGTAATAGAGGAAGGGACTTATAAAGAGCTAAAACTAGGTTCCCTAAAATACTATTAATCCTAAGTTAAAACTAGTAATTACTATACTTATAATAAAAGTATTTACTACTCTAAAAATTATAGTAGTAGTTAATATAAATACTCTATATAATATACTATAAGTATAGTAGCACTAGTATATACTCTACCTATATACCCTATTACTAAGTACAGTAACTATACTTCTTAACAGCCTTATTACCTATAACTTATAGTATTACTACTAAGAAATTTGCGCCTTTATTTATTATAAAGGTACTGTAGGTATTAGTATTATAGGCGGGCTTACGCTAGACGGAGAGGTAGAATAGTTTAAAGGTAGTACTAATATTAGTTAGTTTATAGTAGTTTAAAAGGATAGTATAGGTAATATACTCCTATATAACTAAAATCCTATTTTATTAGTTTAGCCTTAAGGATATAATTTAGTAGTAATTAGTATTTATACTTATTGGGCTTTTTAGAGGAAAAAGAAGGAGGAGGGGGTAGAGGGGGTAGAGGAGGGGGTAAGGGGGATAGGGGGTAGGTATTACCTATATAAACGTCGCTATTGTTATTGTTATTAGGGGGGGGGGGCGCTATTATTGTTATTATTATCGCAGGGGGGGGCACTATTATTATTATTGTTATTGTAGAGGGGGGCGCCTTAGCTAGTATAAAAGGTAAAGTAGTATAAAATAACTTAAATTACTATTAAAAATTAGTATTTAGTATTTAAATAGAAATAATTAAGTATTACTATTAGTAGCATTAGGGTCATTAATATTCTTAGTATTATAAGGGTCCTAAGGACCTAGTATAAAAGATATAGTAATAGTAGTAGTAGTAGTAATATTAAAGAAGAAACTAAGAAAAAGTTAAAGAAATTAATAAAGTAAATATAAAAATAAAATATTTTACTTAGCTAAAAGGCCTAAGTTATATTAAAAAGAAAAAACAAAAAACACTATATTTTTTCCTATCTATTAAAAACTTATTATAGTAACTATTATTACTAAAAAAATATTTTTAAAAATAAAACCTAATATTTTTAATATTTATTTCCTTTTTTTTTACTTATATTAATTAAAGTTAAGTAAAAAAAGAGTTAAATTATTTTACTTAAAAATTATATAATATTTATATTTTAATTAATACCCCTTTTATTTCCCCTTACTACTATCCCTTAAGTAAATTTACTATTCTATAGGTAATTATTAGTATTTTAATAATAAAAATTAAGGGAGGTATAGAATTATAAACCTAGAGTATACCTTTAACTAAGTCCCTTACTAAGTTTCCTACTTAGTACTATACTTAGCCTTCTACTTAGCCTTCTACTTAATATTCTTTTTAACTCTCTATATAGTATTCTAAATAATATCTTATTTAGTATCCCTTTTAATATCCCTTTTAGTTTCCCCTTTAATTACTTTTAAATTAATTTATTTAAAAATAGCCTTTAACTTAACTTTTAAAAAAGTATACTTATATAATACTAGTTTTTTAGTAGTATTATTAGCCTTTTTAGTTTTAATTATTAGTTTTTATTTAATACCTATTTATAACTATATTAAAATTAAAAACTAAAAAGGATTAAGTTAATTAACTTAAATAAAGAACTTAAATAAAACTTTATTAAGTATAGTTTTAGTATTTATTTACTTTTTAAATATTAATAAGTCGGAATTAATTATAAAACTATTATTAATAAAAAAAGCTAAAACTAAATAAAAGTTATATATATTTTTTTTTAACTTAACTAAGGCCTTTTTAAAGAAATTAAAAAAAGTTATAGTATTATATATAACGTTGTAGTAAAAGGAAAAATCTAAACTATTTTTAATAATAATTAGTATAGCTTTTTAGTTAAAGCAAAAGAAATCAGTATTCTATATAAACTTACCCGTAAGATACTATATAAAACTTATATACAACTTAAACTAAATTATACTTAAAACTTTAATAACTCTAATAAACTTTTAAATAGTCTATACTATAGTATATTACTTATAAATAAGCCTACCTACTTCTAACTCTATATATTCAGCAACCCAGAATTAAATTAAAATATTAACTTAAGGGTTTATAATAAATTACTTTTTTATTTATTAAATACTTATTTTACGGGCCTAAAAAGCAACCTTAGCTACTATAAGGAATCTAGCACTAAGGGGCTACTAATTCTTAGTTTTAATATTAGTAAAATAAAAAGAATAGTTAGTAGAATTAGTAGTTAATAAGTCTAAAGCCTATTAGAATTTATTAAAAAAAAAAGTATTATTATCGTTAATTTCTAAACTTATAAAATTAATACAATCGGGAATCAAAAGTTAACTAAACTTAATTAAGTATAAAAAACAGTATTACTAATTAAACTTCCACCTAACCACCTCGTAGTTAATTAAGCAGTAGGATACCATTATAAAATAAACTAAATTTAAAAAAATAAAGTTAATAAAAAATTATAAAAAGGATTATACAATTTTATATAAAATTATAAAAGCTATAAAATTTACACTTACTTAAATTATTTTAATAATAAATTAAAAGATCTTTCAATTCTACCACGGGGGTCGCCGTAGCCAGCGGAAATAACCCCTTTCAGAAGATTTCGAGTTTTGAGACAGTAGGCCTTGCGGGCTGCCGTAATCAATCACGCAATCGCTCGACTGCTGACCAAGAGGCGGTTTTAGTGAGCCAACGTGCCGGCTTGGGTTGCACGATTGGCGTTGGGGAAGGGCGCGCTGGAATGGGCGGACAAAACGGCGGTGGTGTTCGGTCAACCTGTAAGATCGTGGAACTTTTTTTTTTTTGGCCGATGGAGTCGTTCGCGGTCGGTGGAGGGGCGGACAACAGCGCTACGGCGGGATGTTACGGTTGAATGAGGTCAGGATCTGTTGCGAGTGGATGTTGAGAATGGCGCAATCCGGAGCTATGCAAGGCACTGGACTCTTGTAGGCAGGTAGAGTATGGCGAGCTTGGGAGTGCAAGGGGGATTCTTAAGGGGATTCCCACGGACAATACGGGGCTGCATGTACGGTCGATCGGTTTGATCGGGAAGGTCTGGAGACTGGAGAGACTCGCAGACAGATCATATTTTATATCGCAGCCCTGAATGACGCCTTCGATTCAGGTGGCCACACACCGCCTCTCTTGGTCTTTCTCAGCTTGCGTTCCAGCTGCGCAGGAAGGCCGAGTGCTGAGAAAGCTGCCACGATGATAAACATGGTTCGACGGGCTTCCGTCATCACAAATCCCGATGATGGCACGGCGTGAGAACGTGTGCCCGACTCCGCAAGGGGCACAGCGCGCCTTCTATTGTTGGTAGGTGACATCCCACACCCGGTGCTAACATGCGTACGGATTACTTGGCCGGCGATAACAGGGGGGGACTTCGGGGTCTTGGTTCCGCATGCTGACATATCCGAATTTGCCATGTGCTGATGAATGGTATTTTTGTGAGACGTACCCGAGGCCTCGACGGTGAAGACTTCTGCAAGTAGCCTAGGCCGGTTGGACGTGGCCGGCGCAGACCGCTGGAAGCTGCGCTTGTAAATGTGATGAATATGATTCATCACATTCCTCTGCGTTTCTCTCTCTTTTCGTTGCACCTCATTCATCTTCGTCCTCACTCAGGTCGCCGGGTCCCATGATCACTTCCCAATTCGATCTACTGCCGTGTTACGCGGGCTTGTACGGACCGGCGGCATAATGGTCGAGACGGAGAACAACGGCCGGAGGAACAGCGCCCGGGCTAACTGCGGCAAAGTGGGTCCAGCCCGGCCAGCCTCGGCCCTCCGAGGACTTGGTGACTAATAGCGTCGCTTACATCATCCGCCAAACAAGGCGGGGCAGCCCCGCGATCCCTTCGCCTCCCTTAAGCTTTTGCTTTTGTGTTCTAGCGGCCGTGTCCTCCCACACCTTACGAGGCAATACAACACATTCGCCTGATGTCCGCCTGCCTGACCTGATCCCGAGCTGTTCGCGTAATGGCTGTCAACTCTATGTGCCCTTTCAAACACCAAAGTGTCGCATGCGACTGCGCCGTAACAAGATCTTGTTGACAGGTCGTTCTCAACCTCACCTCAAGAGGTGACAAATATCCCAGCCACAACCCCCTCAGCCCCCTTCCCCCGGCCGTTCAAGCTTATCCGCACCGTTGGATCTGACCTGTTTCGTGGACGGAGTTTTGGGTTGGGTGAGGTGAGCGGCGTCGTTTGTTTTACATGTGGCAGAAATCAGACGCGTATACCATCGTCGCGATAGGTATTAGATCCTCACGGACCACGAGACCTGCTGGTTGCCCAAAAGGGCAGGTCTTTCGCACGGATTTCTTCCGCGTCAGGGACCGCGCCTGGTGTTGGTAAAGCCGCAGCATCGACGGGGGGGCTTGGCGAGCACCGACGGCGGGAGCGGGAACGGGAACGGCGGAGAGGTCACAATAAGGTGTGATCTTCCTTAAGGTTGTTTTGCCTAGGTACCATGTAGATGCGATGTGGCCTGCCCGAGGTGCGCGGAGCATAGAACCGGTGGGAGGCTGCCCCTTATGCTGCTGCTGCCTCTCCTCCACCCCTTCATCTTGCCGGCTAGACCTTCAAACGTACCCTTCGTCTTAATCGTCCTTGGCTCGGACTGCGTAAGGATGTCCATCTTGCCTTACATAAGGAGGCATTCGTCGCAGGATGTTGCCTCGAACCTTCAGTGCGAGTTCTTGTCGAGTGACTTGGTCTGCACTACTCCCCTTTGGGCGCTGCTTCTTTTTTTGCATCAACGTCTTTGCTTGGACATCCCGGCGTGTCACCAAAGGTCACTCATGTTGCGCGAGCAGTGAGTCAGTCGAGGGAGTCACTGACAAGCACTACCTGCCTCCCTTTGCCGGTCTGCGCCCGTCCGCCCGTCCGTCCATCGCTCATCGCCGATTAGGACGAAGAGGGACGTGTCACGATTCGATGCGATGCGGTGCGATGCGATGAGGCTCTCTTGGCACCCACTCACCACTCAAGCAACCTAACCGCCGATACTGCGTAGGAAACCAGAGGCCGAGGCATTGCTGACTGTGACGACGGCATTGACCTCCGGTCACTAAAACTTGGCGGTTGTCAGTTGATGATTATGCCACCCGTGTGCGATGGCGACATATCTATCCGTCCCGTCGGCATCAATCTTGTCAGGCGTGTGTCAATGTTCCAACCTGGAAAGAGACAGGCGGGGGAGCCGGCCTCGTCGCCGGGGGGTGTTCCCAAACAGGTATGGAAGCGTCCGTGGGCATAGATCCGAAGAAGACCCCAGCGACTCGACAAGTCCTGCAAAGACTTCTAGAAACCTCGCGGGCGTGTTTCCATGTATCAAAGGCGCCTCGCAGGTCGTGGAAGTCGGGGCCACCCCAGATGCCGCGCTGTGGCGCCCATCCACGCAGGACCCCGGGCAGCATCCATGGATGTTTCAATTTACATGTGCGGCTTATCGACAGCGTCCAAGCCTCCCAGATCTACGTCAGCCCCTGGCCCGTCAGGCCACCCGGATCGACTGCCCTCCGACCCAATGGTCGAGTCCCTGTTCCTGCGCGTGCTTCCTTCAGCTGTTATTCGAGCTCTCTGATTTGCCCATGGCCGCCGCCATTCGACCTTGGAGGGCAACCCCAGGCGGACGCTAGTAGATCGCAGATCATAGCAGTCGAGATATCAACGACACAGAACCTGTGATTGTCAACAGCCAGCAACGCCACACTACGTATGTAGCAGCCAAACAACCATGGGCGAGTATGAATTGGGAATGGAACTCGCGCGCTGAGGCTGACGTGCCATCTGCCGGCATGATCTGCATCTTCAGGCAGCGAACGTGCCAATAAAAAGGTCCGGTGCGTCGAGAAGGTTGACGAGGCGGAGTTCGGCGAGTCTCTGGACAGTGCCATCGGGGTCGGCTTCTTCAGTCTCGTTCGTCTGACTGCCGTGCTTCAAATTCATAGCTGTACATCTCTGGGGCCTGCAACCGCCCGGACCGTTTAGGCTCGTCATCCTTCCCGACTCATGTGTTCGACTTCAGACTTTTCACGGCAGCAGTGCCGACGTGAGAGGTTTTGGAAGTATCGGGCAGCTGCAGCGACTAACTGGCCGGAGATTCCACCAGGTGTGGGAGGTCGTGTGTGTGTTTGTGTGTGTGTGTGCCACTACAGGGCTGAAGTCAGTGTACATAGCAACAAGCCCAGTAGGGGACAAGTCCGTTCCCACTATCACAACCATCTACCACCACTACCACCACTATAGGCAAGAACGACAGCGAGCAGAGTTTTGGCAGCGTAACTCACGTCCCCTCCGTTCTACTCCGTTCTGCCCGTCCACCCGCCCGCTCTCCGAGTTGGGACTCTAGGAGAGAGCCTGTCTCGCTGTGGTGTTTTTGTTTCTAACAAGGTCCTGGGCTTCTCGGCCGTGTCGTCCCCGTCCCCGACCCCTTATCTATGAAGCGAAACGCAGGGCGGGTCCCGCGGGTAGTCGGCCCTTGCCCGTTTAATGCTTTTGTGATGTAGGTAACGTATATACAACTATTAATAACAATAATTATTTGTGTATCTGTACGGCTTACTAGCATATGCAGCGGGCCGTTACACATTATTCCAGCATAGCCGGGCTATCGGGACCGGGCAGAATTTACATCTAAGGTGCGGGGAGGTAGTGTGCTATTAAGACCCTGCGGTGGCGTAGGGAGGCGATCCCTGCGACCGATCTCGCCTCACATGGACGATGATTTGGCTTTTCTGCCCATCTGCTTGCCTGCCCAGTTGCCCTACCGAACAGCAACGGCAAGTGTTTTGTGCTGTGCATAGGATATAGGACGTCTGGTGTCTGGCAGCTTGGACAGGGCTGGACCTGACATGTCGGGTCGGGTTCGGCTCGTAACTCGTACCTTATTTCCTGCCGGAATGACGTACCATAACGGACGGTATGTACAGGCCGGTGGTGGGCGATGGTTGGAGGGAATCGATGTTACGCGTGAACACGCATGTCGAATAGGACACTTTGCCGCTGCTCAGAGTTTTGCCGTGACAGCTGCTCGATGCTGCAGTGTAGGAAACTCGTGGCGGGTAATGGTGCCGTACCAGGAATTCGTTGTTGTTGTTGTTGTTGTTGTTGTTGTTCCGATGGAAAGGTTGGTGTCTTTTTTGGAAGGTGGAACCTAGAACTCATGGCAGTAGGTACTTAGGTACCTACTTAGCCAGGCTGCCAGCTGCTAGGTTTCCAACGGCTACAAGTGCCAGGGCCACACGATGCTTGCAGGCAGGCGGGCGGGAGTGCAGCAGCGCCTACCAACTGCAGTCAAACCCTGGACGCCGACGCCGATTCCGTTGTTCCGCGTGTCCATTCTTTCCCTGTTACGGGTCCGTGGATCAGAGTCGTGGGTCGCGGACAGTGGGGCCATGGCGTGGCTGAGCATGACACTGACAGACGCAGCTTCAGGCCCTTGAGGAGCTGAAGACCTGCTGGGTACACTGTAATCGTGACTTTACAAGCCCCCCGCCCCCCAAAGGTTCTTTGGAACAATCCACGGAACAGTAAGCCCGCCCGGTGCCCTGCACTTCACTGCACTGCAATGCGGGCACTGCGCTGCGCTGTACCTGGCCTGGCCTATGCAGCCCACCTAGGTGCCAGGCCTCCCCTCGACCCTCGACCCCCGTTCCCCGTCCCCCGTTCTCTTTGACCCCGAATCGCCATCTCCACCACCACCGCCTGTCCAATCTTTTTCCCCGAAACCTCGACGCCGTCACACTCTCCGCTTCTTTTCTTCCCGTTTTATCCTTCCCTCCTCCCTCTCACTTTCAACGCCCTCGCTTCGTTTCCCCTCGCGTATGTCGACTCTTTAAAGACGCCAGGTTCGCCCCATCTGCTCTTAGCTCCCGCCTCTCCAAAAAGGGATTCAACCTCCCGTCCTGTCATGCGCCTCGGCCTGTCACCGCCCAGCCCCTACGAGACGACAACGGCGACGTCAACTCTGCCACCTCGTTGACGACACGTGAAAAATAAAACAACAACAACAGCCCACCCGCCCTCACTTTATAGAGTGGAACCCCCCGCCGAGTCGACCCCTCCACCATCCGTCCATCATCAACATCACTGTCGCGCCGTCTGACCCCTTGATCCGCCAGCATGCCTCCTAGAAGATCTCACAAGAAGTCCCGAGCTGGCTGCAAACGGTGCAAGTCACGCAAGATCAAGGTAACGTAGTCCGCCTACGTGGCCCTCCTACTATCGGTTGCCCTGCCGTGCTCCATCTTCATGGGGGCTTGCAAAGAGCACCGTTCTGACTTTTGTGTCTCTGCAGTGCGACGAAGTTCACCCAAGATGCGGCAATTGTGTCAAGCATGGCGTTCCGTGCGACTTTGAAAACCCCGATATCTTTGAGGAGCTGCTCACCGCCCTCACGCCCTCCCACACCCAATCATCGCAATCTCCGATCGAGAGGGCGTCATCTTCCGCACCCTCACCCTCGACCCGAGCCAAGACCCCCTCCATCACCCATGGCGGCTCACCTCCTATCGCTGTGTCCACCCCGCTCTACACCACCCCTCATACTGCCGCCATTTCCACGACGGGATCGCCCAATAACCGCCTGCTTGAGCTGCGGCTGATGCACCAGTTCACCTCGATGACCTCCCGCACCCTGGTTGTCAACACGCCTGCCACCCACGATATCTGGCAAAACACAGTGCCCAGGCTCGCATTTGGCGGGGCCAATTACCTGGCCGATGCCTTGCTCGCAGTCGCCGCCTTGCACCTGCGCTCCTTTAACCCAGATGACAAGGCTCTCGTCAGCGCATCTCACTCCTACATGGCCTCCGCCCTCGCCGCCTACTGTTCGTGCTTACAAAACGGCATCACCGAGTCGAACGCCGAGCCTCTCTTTCTGACGGCTGCCCTCATTGCCTTCTCCTCCACCGCCCAACGAATATTCATCCGCGACGAGGCCGACCCGAGCGATCCCACCAGCGCCTACTCGCTCCCAATCTCCTGGTTTCACGCCTTCCAGGGCGTGAAGACGGTGGTGGCAACCTCCTGGCCATGGATCCGCAACAGCGGCGTTGTCATCCCCATTATCGATTCTCAGCCTGTTCTCCAGCTCGACCTTGACGCCACCTCTCCCGCCTCATTCTTTGGTAACCTGCTCGACAACCTGGAAGATGAGCTGCAGAACGAAGACGCCATCATGGCCATGTCGACGAGACAGTCCTATCAGCATGCCGTGGCCGTTCTCAACTGGGCCCACAAGCTGCCTCACCGAGGTGCTGCCCTCGCATTCCCGGCCACGGTATCCAAGCGATTCATCGAGCTATTGGAGGAACGCCGGCCACGTGCATTGATCATCTTGGCTTGCTTCTTCGCACTGCTCAAAGGGTACGAATCGGCAGTGTGGTGGTTGGAGGGCGTCTCGCGCAGAGAGGTCATGGGCATCGTGTCGCAATTTGAGGCCACCAGCCCCTGGTGGGCTCACCTCGAGTGGCCCGTAAAGATTGCCCTTTACAAGCACTCCATCATCCCCCCTGAAGTTTGGGGATCCGACTGGGTCACTGAGGAGAGCAAGGCCGAAAAGGGACACAACATGACCGCCGAATCATTCGCTAGCCACATCGAAATCTTGACCGGGGCGTTTGCGAGAGCACAGCAGATGCCAGTTCCCGTCTCGGCGCATGCAGTGTAAGCGGAACAGCTGGCTATTACGCGGACACGAGGCTTGACGAACAAAACTGTATAGATGGAAGATGAACCATGCTAGATCGGCTGATCTAAGCGGCGTGCACGGAAAACTGCACATACCAACGGTGGGAGTTTGGGAAAGCGGGGAGTTCAGCGCCGTAGTCACGGGCAGAGCACAGGTCAGGGAGCATTTGGAGGGATCGTGATTTAATGGTTTTATGGTTTTATGGTTTCTTGCGGCCACAGGCTCTTAGGAGAATATCGGGGCGGACACTTCACATATAACGGCACTGGATTTGGGTCATGGAAATAGCATCATTTACGGCAACGGCTTTTTCAGGGCGGAGTTGTGCATGGTATACGGTATATACAACGGCTGATAGCGGGGTTCTACAGCCAGGGGACCTCACACTGAGCATAGTAGCGTCATTTGGCAATCTATCATCGAACTTTCACATGAAATCGAGAGGAAACATAGCGAAGGGGATTTCGTTGCCTACAGTTCTGGACGGGGGATGTCCCTTGCAGACTCCAAAAGAGGCTCAAGAAGCGAACAGACTTGCCAATGCCACGCGTCTGTCACTACGAGCCAAACATGCTATCTGGTTGCATTGCGCCGTTGACAGCTGCCTGTTGAAGACACTTGCCCAGTTCGGACGGAGTAGCGTGATCTGTTGATTGCCCCCTTCTCGCGTATTTACACCGAGGATGCCGAGGGCGGTGGGAGAGGTCTCCTTCATGTGATTGACACGATGTGTTCGCCGGCGGGACTGGCGGTTCACCAAAGGCTAAAATTGCCCACCCGCTGGTTGGTAATGCTTACCTTGATCATGCCTTGCTAGGCGGGGACTTCCTTGGGTCATCATCCTATCTCGCCCAAGCCCCCGAAGTCAAGCAACGCAACCCGATCTTCCGGATCGGTGATGAAGGTCGATATTCTTTTGCCAAGAGAACATGACCGGGGTTCTTGTCAAAGGTGACAAGTAACCGCATACCCGGCATCTACTCTAGTCATCCCTGCGTTCATTGTGTTATGTTTGGGGCGGACCTGCACAGGCCGTTGGCGACGTCGTCTCGACAGTTCACGCGGCGGAGTCCCGAAGCAAGGAGGAGGGCCATACTCCGGCTGCGCCGAGCTCGCCGGGTGAAAATGACTCGGCGGCGACGGGAGCAATGCCCAGAGGACGATGTTTGACATGCCGGACTGGAGATGGCCGGCTTGAATCTCGACTTACACACGCGTACACGTTAGAGAGAGTGGGAGGTGTGTATGCTGATGGCGGTGCCGGTGGTTCGGAGACACGGTTCCGCGAGGAGATTCCCATGTTGTACGAGTACGTCCGTTTTATGCCAGGCTTGGTTTCCTCTGAAAGAGAAATTAGGCATCGACTTCCCGCCCGTGTCCCCGATGGTGGGTTGGGAGAAGAGACCAACTTGACCTTTGGAACTTACTAGTCTCTCATAAGTGCCCGGGGCTGGACCTGTGTCGGATTAAAACCCGTCGATCTAGATCATCCACTTTCTCATATAAGACCCGAGGGCTTCGGCATTGTACGAGGGCGCGACATGGGTGGGTGTCGTGAAGATGGGTGTGATCGTGAGGTTAGGTTGGACTTGGGCGGTTGGTTGGTTGGTTGGTTGGTTTACGGTCACGTTTGCAAGTTTGTCTTATTTTGAGTTAGGATTCGGGTCTGGCACCTGAATGAGCCGTTCGCATTTACTCCCAACCTCCGGGCGCGCAGGAAGGCTGGCGAGTAGGTGTCAGCTTTCTCCCAAGAAGCATTGTTTACGTTTCCCATTTGACGTTTCGTCAAAGTCTAGAGGCGGGATTGAGAGGGTGTTGAACCCCTCCCCCACCACCCCCCTTCGGTTTAGACTTTTAGCAGGTCATCATGACATTTGGGTTGTGTGACAAACGTGCATGGGAGTTCGGACAAGTGTCAGCAGGAGCCGACGGAGAGTTTTTCTGTTCCCTCTTTTTTTCATTTGGAGGAGTTCGAGGTGCTTTGGGTGTGGCATGGTGGGAGAGGTTCTATTGGCGCGCATCGATTGTCGTTCACGGCATCGTCCCTTGGTGTGGGTGGGTGTGTATTGACGAGTCGGTGACAAGAGGATGTCTCTGCGGCAGTGTCGTGCGACAACTGGCAATAAGGATAAAGTCAGTGGCGGCCCCCCGAGTCGTTGCAACACCATATGCGTGTCCGATGTGACTCGGGTCTAATGGGAGCAACCCAAGGGTTGAGTGCTTTGGTGTGAGCTGTACGAGAGGGCGGTTGGCCTGCTTGTAGGCGATTACTCGACTTGGTGATGCGGGTTGAAGCAGCAACTATACGGGAACATCTCTAAGATTTTATCAACCGGAGGTTACGAGGACTTCGGAGAATACCACATGCTGGCGCCGCGTTGAGTGGTAGGTGAGGTCTCAGTGTCTCGGATCATTCCTCCGATCAAGCTTATTTCAACATCCGCCGTCGCTTCCATCCAAGACGAAGGGCCCAGTTGCGCATCTGATAGAAGAGCCGGGTAAGCTGCGTTGCGTCGGACTCTCGGCCCTTTAGCGAACGGCACATAGATTAAGATAGAGCGGACTACCAGACATTGTTGGAATAGGGACGGGCGGCAGTAGTAGCTCTCATCAGCTGAACACTGGTGTACCTCCGGAAGGTGCCAAAATGGGCATAAATAAAAGGGGAGGCTAAAGGAGTGTTCGCCAAGTTTCCGGGAACGCAAAGGGGAACTGTGGGGAACCGTTGCCGTGATTGGAGGACTCTGGATATTCCTCCTCCCAGGAGGTTGCGCGATGAAACGTCGACTCTGCAATTCCGTCAGTCTTTCCCCACTGCTGTTTAAAAAGGGCGAGCTGTTTGGCTGCGTTTGGGTTCGTGGGTTCCCTTCGAGGTCAATATGTCTGAAGCAGTGGAATGCCTGTCCGTCTCCTGTCTGCCACGCCGCCGCTACGATTCGCTGGCCTCTTCAGGGGTTGTCAGTGAGTATAGTGTGCAATGACCGGGAGGGTGACATTCCAACCCGTCTGCTGATGGCCTGCGAATATTGCTCCGCCGCGCCCGGTAGTTCGGGAGTGAGAGGGTCTTGACGGGCTCGGAGGATCCGTCAATTAGAGAGAGACGGGGGGTCGATGGCTTGGTATTGACGACATGTTGAGCTGCCGTATATACTACTGCTCTGCCGTCGCCGTCTGGCGCAAGAAGCTTTTCGCTTCTGCAAGCTAGACTTCCAACCGCAAGAAGAAGGGATACCATACAGAGATATTTCCACCCCAGCTCTTCCAGCCGCCGATCCCCGAACCCCAGAGAAGATCCGAAACGGAATCCCGTGAGGTGTCGCCAGGATGCTCGCCTCACTCGCCTCCGTCTTCCTCCTCGCCCTGTCCACGGCCAACGCCGCCCTCACCTACAAGGGCGCGGACTGGTCATCGGTGACGATCGAGGAGAAGGCCGGCATCAAGTACAAGAGCAGCGCCGGCGCCTCGCAGTCCCTCGAAACGATCCTCAAGAACGCCGGCGTCAACAGCGTCCGCCAGCGCGTCTGGGTCAACCCGTCCAACGGCGACTACAACCTCGACTACAACCTCGCCCTCGCCAAGCGCGCCAAGGCCCAGGGCCTCTCCGTCTACCTGACGCTGCACTTCAGCGACACCTGGGCTGACCCGGCCAAGCAGGGCATCCCCTCCGGCTGGCCCTCCGACATCGAGAACCTGAGCTGGAGGCTGTACAACTACACCCTGGAGGTGAGCAACGCGTTCCAGAAGGCCGGCGTGCCGCCCGCCATCATCAGCATCGGCAACGAGATCCGCGCCGGCCTGCTGTTCAGCACGGGCCGGACGTCCAACTGGTACAACGTTGCCCGCCTGCTCAACTCGGCGTCGTACGGCATCAAGGACTCGTCCCTGAGCCCCAAGCCCAGGATCATGATCCACCTCGACAACGGCTGGGACTGGAATACGCAGAACACGTGGTACACCAACGTCCTGGCCCAGAACGTGCTCAAGGCCTCCGACTTCGACATGATGGGCGTCTCGTACTACCCCTTCTACGGCAGCGGCGCCACCCTCTCCGCCCTCAAGACCAGCCTGACCAACATGGCCAACAAGTGGGGCAAGGAGATCGTCGTCGCCGAGACGAACTGGCCCTCGAGCTGCCCGAGCCCCGCCTACGCCTTCCCGAGCGACCTGAAGGACATCCCCTTCTCCGCCGCCGGCCAGACCACCTTCCTGAAGCGCGTCGCCGACGTCGTGGCCGGCGTCAAGAACGGAAAGGGACTCTACTACTGGGAGCCCGCGTGGTAAGACCCCCATCTAGCTCCCCATCTTGGGTGACTTTTGCTGACTTTTGAATGTGTAGGATGAACAACCAAGCTCTCGGTTCCAGCTGTCCTTCCAACACTCTGTTCTCGTGGCCCGGCACCGCTATGTCGAGTCTGGATGTCTTCAAGAGCATCTAAGTGAGCTGAGATGGGAATGAGCGTCTCGTTTCGCTGGGATTCTCATTGCCGACACTGGCTGTCTGCTCAATATCAGTTCACGTCGTCTAAGAGCCAATGACAGTTTCGATAAGGGATCGGGCCAGTGGCCCATACTCCAGTCAAGGGGAGAATACAATCACCCCGGAACAGCTACCGCGAGCCCCAACGGTCTTGCAGAGCTTTGTACATAGCAGAAGGTCTCAGTAAGTGAAGAGACATCGGTCGGCGCAGGAACGTACATATTGGAAATCGGCCCTTGCGATCTTATTATGGCGACCATGTTCGCCACGCGAGGGAAGGCATATACTTTTGTTTCAGCACGTAAATACTTTGAGCGTTCTCGTCCACGTACATACATCATCAGACCAGCCAGTACGAAGACTACTGGCGGTACAAATCTCAATTCCATGCAGGTCGCAGGAACATGCTTGTTGCAAACTTGTGTCGTTATTTGCACGTATCTGCCACGCTGTCTTGTTGAGCCTCTAATACCTGTCTGTGGCTGAATGCCACTCATCCCGCAGCAGAAAGCAACCCTAACGGTCTGCCTTGGTCAGCATCCCTCGAATTCCGAATTTTCTATTCATCCTGTGGGCCGATCCAGATTTCGTCTGTTTCGACGGCAGTCGTCCGGCCATTTTCCGACGTGAAAAGAGAGAAGAAGTCGAGATGAGCCAAGATGACCACGGCGATTGATGCTTGCTTCTCTTGACGGCCATGCCCTGCATTGAAGTGTAACGAAGTTCGTGTGTAGTGAAGCCCTTCCTTCGTCACCCGGCCTCACCGGCCTCACCGGCCCTTACCGGGACGCCGCTGCAGTGTGTGGATGAGAAAAATCAAGGCATCTACACGGCGAAGTGGAGCGCGCGACGGATGCTGTGCGCCGGTGATCTTCGGAGGCGGCCCAGTGACTGAAGGAGGCGGACGGCGTAGACGGGAGGTCCGAGCTCCCGCGTCGCTTAGGTGCCCTCTAGGGAGCGACCCACACGAAAGTTACGTACTTGTCTTTTTTTTTTCTGTGGTCCAATATCACATGACTGCGGGGGGAGGGCAGAACCCTACGGAATTTTCAGTTCGTCGTTGGTGCTAGTCAAGCAGGCCCCGAAGCGAGCAAGCCCCAGCGTCTCCCAAAACCTCAACCGCACCGGCAATTCAGCTTATTCGCTCTCGATAGATCGCATCGATAGCGAATTCCCTGACCTCACAACACCGCAAAGATGGCTGACGACGAATACGTACGTGCGACCCTGCTGTTTTCCTATCCCCCCAATGCGATGGCAGAAAAGAAGACGGCGCCGTCGCGGTGACGGATAATCGAGGGACTTGGGGTGGCGCGACGCATTATTTGGTGTCGAACATCTTGGCTGACTGGAGGTACTCGAACAGAACGCCGAGGAGGCTGCCGAGATCAAGAAGAGAAGAGCCTTCCGCAAGTTCTCCTACCGCGGAATTGACCTCGAGGCGTACGTCTTGCCCGTTTGAGAATATCCCACCCACACACACTCGCACACGCAGAGAACCCCTTCGAGAACCGCCGACAATCTTCACCCACACTATCCATCCATCCGCGAACCCGACGAAGAAAACCGCACGTGTCGAGAATGAAGGGAACCGATCTGGCTAACATGAAACTTTTCTACCTGCAGTCTCCTTGACCTCGACTCCGAGCAGCTCCGCGATGTCGTCCACGCCCGTGCCCGCCGGCGCATCAACCGCGGCCTCAAGCGCCGCCCCATGGGCCTGATCAAGAAGCTCCGCAAGGCGAAGCAGGAGGCCAAGCCCAACGAGAAGCCCGACCTTGTCAAGACGCACCTGCGTGACATGATCGTCGTCCCCGAGATGATTGGCAGCGTCATTGGCATCTACTCCGGCAAGGAGTTCAACCAGGTCGAGATCAAGCCCGAGATGGTTGGCCACTACCTGGGAGAGTTCTCCATCTCATAGTACGTTTTTTCCCACGACGCCCGCAATCCGATGGGACGGATTCGCTAACAAGCTCCCGCAGCCGCCCTGTCAAGCACGGTAGACCCGGTATCGGTGCTACCCACTCTTCTCGTTTCATTCCTCTCAAGTAAGAGGATCGTTGTGGGCTGTCTTTGGGAGGTTCTTGCATTCAACGGACATCACGGCGAAACGGGAATATGGTTTTCGTATCATGGCAAGGCCACTGCCATGTTGTATGGACAATGATAGTTCAATACAACATCGTCCGCTAAAAAGTTTGAGCCTCAGAGGGAATGAATTAAACGAAATGGAGATACCAAAAGTACCAAAAAAACGCGTCCTTCTGCCTTGCCTCGCCGTGATCGTGCCAGTGGGTTGGTTCCCCACGTTGTGGTTTGATGCCCAGATTCAGTTCGGATCGGTATGATGCAATCACGGTCCCCACGTACCTACATTAGTGTAGCCCTGGTGCCGGACCCGCAGAGGGCCGGGCATCTGACGATGGAATAGGTAATAAGGCCTTGGTTCGATTGCCGACTCGCGATGACATTCAAACAAACATGGGTATATCATTGTCTAAGGTTTTGGTACATGTAATCATTACAACTCCTGCTTGCCCAGCTTCTTCAGCTGCGCGCCTTCGTGTGCCTCCAGCCTGTCAAAGAGGTCCTTGCTCCAGTGGCTCTTGTCGCCCTTGTTCCGTTGCATGATCTTCTTCACGGCGGTCAGCCAGTTGCCGTCGCTCACGCGGTTGGCGACCCTCTTGGAGGCGTCGGCCTCGGAGGCCTTGAAGAGAGGCCAGACGCCGACCTCGGCCCCCATGGCCTCGTCCAGGAAGCTGTCCAGCACAAGCTGGCCGGCCTTGCGCTGAGTGCTGTCCCACCGGGCGTCCTCTGGGGCCAGGATCTCGAGGAGCCGGTCCATGCCATTGTTGGCGATGAAGTCGTCCCTGATGGTCGGGCTCTTGAGGAGGCCCCTGATGGCCGCAATCTGAGCCTTGGCCTTGTTTGCGGCGCGGAGGACGTCCCCGTCGGCCGTGCTCACGGTGGCGCCGTCCTCGTTCGAGGGCACAAAGGATGCGTAGAAGCTGTCGCGGAGGGTGGGCGCGTCCTTGACCTCGGTGATGGAGCACTTGGCGTCCATCAGGGCAGGCCAGATCTTGGTCACCTCCTCGAGGGCGGTGGGGTTGTTCTGCAGGGCGCCGGAGATGATGGCGGCGGCCTGCTGGTCACGGGGGACGGCGCCCTCGCCGGGTGCCGGCGTCTTGGGGTCGGTCATGAGGCAGAAGAGGGCCTTGACGGTGTCAAAGGTTTCCGTGATCTTCACGCCGTAGTAGATGTCGTGAGAGATGTCCTCGAGAAACTCGAGGACCTCGTCGAGGGGGAGATCGGCCCCGTTCGCTCCCTTCCTCACAAAGTCGAGATTTGTGTAGAACTGGCCCGACTCCTGCTGCGGCGGCTTGACCATGCCGACGGGGTCGTACTTGGGCGCGCCCTTGGGCAGCGGCTGCTCCTCTTCGGCAGAGTTCTCAGGGTCCACAACCACGATGGAGCGGTCCGTCGGCTTGCCTTCCAGCTCTGCGATCTGCTCCGTCGGGTCGTTGATCTTGGCCTCCTTTTCGCCCGTGTTGATGTTCATCCGAACGTGGAGGCCGGGCGGCAGATCCTGGTCTTCATGAACAATCTGGAATTCCTCTGTTGGCTGGAAAATCTTGGGATAACATTCTGCCGGGTTGTCTGTGTGGCAGATGAGTTCGACTTCAGCCGAGGGTGAATGCGTGGCGACCGATGCTTGTGAGGAGGCGGCGGCGATGGCGGGTGCGAGGAAGAGAAGGCCAAAGACAACCATGAAAATGGTATAAGGGAGCAACGGCGTGCGTATTGAAGATTTTGCTGCCATTTTGCTAGAAAAGAAAAAGAACGGCTTGGTGATATGCTGCTTAATGGAACCGGCTGGGTCGCTCAGTCAACATCAAGTGTAGACAATTGTAGAGTTCCGGTTGTGGCAAACGTTAGACGCTTAGGACTAATCCTGTGTTGCTGTTATTGATGAATGAGAGAACAGGGCACGGACAGGCGGAGGAAAGAGTCGAGAGAAATGTGTGGGTTCGTTGAAGTGTGTCGTTGTTGGTGTGATTTCAACCCAAGATAGATATACCATGCACACAGTCTTATAATTTGTCAAAATGAAGAAGAATGAGTCAAAGTCAAAAAGGCCAGTTTGCCTTCATGAAATGGAATTTCATCGAAGTCATCCGTCTGGCCAAGTTGTCTCCAACAGCCAGCCCCGTGGACCCCAGTGGGAGCCTGAGAGGCAATCGTCTTATTTGAATTCGGCAAGCCCTGATTGGCTGGAATAGACGCCCCAAACGCCCGGCGCTTATCCGCGAAAAGTGACGCCGCTCGGGCACTTTGGAATAACCTCCACACCCGAAGCTCCCTCCTCCCACTCCCAAGTCAATTCCCCAGCGTCAATTGACAACGACCCGCGACGTCATTCACGATGCAGGCCATTCGAACGCGGGGTGCGTACATCGCGCGCCAGTCGCGCCTGACTGGCCTGCGCCAATCGAGATCCTACGCCTCCGGAGGTGACCACGGCCACCACCACGCCCACAACGTCGAGGAGCCCATCGGAGTACGTTCATGAGCAGCACCTTCGCGTCGCCTCGACGCCAAACCAATCAAAGTCGCGGCTAGGAGGCTAATTGGATCTTCAAACTGTCTAGAACTTCTTCTGGGCGACCGTCGCGGTCATCCCTGCCGCCTACTTTATGTACAAGATCACCGCCCCCGGCAAGGACGGCGAGGCGCCATACCTCACCCAGAAGATTCACGAGGCCTGGCACTGGCAGGAGGTGTGGAAAGAGAGGACTGCTCTTCACACCAAGGCCGTGGAGCAGGCCGGCTTCGACAGACTGCTGTTCTTTTCCACCCCCGCGAACCGCGACGTCGACCTCCGGTTTCCCGAGTGAGCCTCCCGCATTCCTCTCGAGCGCATGCCCATAAGGAAGGGCAATTCCATCGCGACGGACTGTTGTAAGCTGACTTAAGAACTCTCGCACAGGGCTCTCCAAAGCCACGCCGCCCGCAACGTCGTCGCTGGCTCCCAGGTCAACTTGGACCACGTCGTTGCCCACTACAAGAAGCAGCATCTTGACGAGGAGGCACGGAAAGCCGAGCTGCTGGCAAAGAAGCAGGAGTGAGGGAGAATGGTGGTGTATGATACCGTTGCGTATATCAACCCGAGGTTGAATCAAGATTTCCAAGTTCACTTTTCTCACTGGCCGCGTGTCAGGACGTTGAGATGCATTGTGGCCGGTGCCTGCCGACTCTGGTTGTTCCGTCGTAACTGTCACTGCTTGCTTCCTCTGTCGAGGGGAACCGCGGTCGAAAGAGGAAGCCGCATTGGCTTGCGTCTCTAGGTAATGGGAAGGAAACACGAAGAAATACGTGACGCGAGAGGTGCCTTCCCAAGCACACCGCGCACCCCACCGCAGGTACTTAACACTGCTTTCTCGCGGAGTGCCACGAACCTTTCCTCATCATCTTCACATCGTCCGCTGCTGAATCATTGCTTGCTACCATCAACCAAGTGCTTGACACATCGTTATCACGCTCTATACAGCTTCACATCAACAAATACTGTTCTCCTGCCTGCTGTACAATATGGCAGACCTCTCTTCCAACAACGCGGATCCTGGCTCTCAGGCCAGTGGCGGAGGCCCTCCATCGGCCGGTAACTCGCAGGTAATTCCCAACTTACCAGCCCCATCTACCTTTCTGAGCACTGTACCGGAGGAAGCGACTTCGCTCAAATCGAATGATTGCAAACCCCAAGTATCAAATAAGACGAAGATCGAGGAAGAGGTGGATCGTCTAATGCCTCCGGACCTGAACATCGATCTTAGCTTGAGAACACCTGCTGATATCGAGAACCCTCCACAGCAGACCAAAGAATCGAATCCACAAGTCCCTCGAGAGGGTTCACCAGCTCGTGAGGGTTCACCAGTACAGGACCCACCGACGGGCAGAAGACAAAGAGCGAAAAAGTGGTGCAGAAAGAAGTGGAACAAATTGAAAAA
Organism: Colletotrichum brevisporum; assembly: GCA_030770045.1. Classification (NCBI taxonomy): domain Eukaryota; kingdom Fungi; phylum Ascomycota; class Sordariomycetes; order Glomerellales; family Glomerellaceae; genus Colletotrichum; species Colletotrichum brevisporum. Next base: position 5,512,397 of record JAUGSI010000001.1, on the reverse strand, counting down.
CAAGGTCGTGAGGGACAAGCCCTGGGGTGCCGGATGAACAAAAGGTTCTCGGGACGAGACTAACTAGAAGTGATTTCAAAGTTGTGGTTGCGTACCACTCACAACACTGCCGGTCCGTGGGTTTGAGGACACCATGAGAGCACTGAAGAGTGGTAAAAAGCGATGGCAGGGGCAGACATGGTATTTCAATGTTTGCATGGCATACAATCAGCGTTGTTGAGGTAATCAATACATACATAATTCAAGAGTTTTGCTATTGGGGCGGCCCCTAAGCCGTTGCTATCGCCGCCGCCGTTGCTGTCCCTCACTATCGCTGTTATCGTCGCCGTCGCTATCCCCATTACTATTACTATCACTATCGCTATTACTATTAGTTAAAGCTATTACTATCACTAAAGCCGTTACTAAAGCTAAAAAGGAATTTAGTAATCAAGCCCTTCTTAAAGTACTATATATAGTACTATATAGAGTAGTACTTAGAGTACTATAGAGAACTAATTAGTCTAAAAAGTAGAGGTCGCCCGGATAGCTAAAGGGTGTCGCCCCAATAGCAAAACTCTAATTCAAAGTGGCTTGCGGCGGCTATCCCCCCGAATGCAACTACACTACACAACGTACCTAGCTTCTTGCTGGCGGGAAGGAAAAAGCAATCAAACGTGAACACAAACAGGAATCTGGCCATCTTTTCAAGAGGGCACGAAAAAAGGGACAACTGTGTGTGTATGCCCTGCGGGGCCATTAGGCTAAAGCCTCCCAAACTGGAACTTGTGCATGCCGGCGTTCTAGGCAAAGTTCTCTAGCTAGAGCCGACTAGTTTCCTTTGATTTTGGGAGCTCCTCCGGAGTAAAACTTTGGAGTCGTGTGTCGTCGGCATTCGGCTATCTCTCGGATTGAAGATGGACTTGCTCACTCCACAAACCGGTCTGTCTAGGTAGTGGCCATCAAGGAAGTGTACGATCAACTTATGTCGCCATATTTCGAAAGTACCAGGGTCTGCAATCGCTGCTACTTGATTTTGATCTTTGACTTTGAGCACAGGGTCGCAGATGGTTTCTCACGATTCGATTACCTAGCTCAAGGCTTCTCCCGATAGTCATATCTAATCCAGTCTGCGTCATCAGCCCTGCGCGTGGGAAGGCCAACGACGAGCCGCGTTTTAACGGATAAGAAGAATCTCGAACTCGTCAAGACCATGTATCCCTTGCCGGTCGCTAATGCGGTGCCCTTGCGGCAGACACTGGTTGCATCTGCCGAAAACCCCAAGAATGGTCTCCCGCAGGCACCGTTAGGATTCTCCCGCGTTGCCGGACCAGAGTTTCCAGACCGGCATGCCCTAGCTCTGATCACGTCGCAATTCCCTCCACAACGAGGTCGAGGCCGAACACTAAGAACTGTTGTCGGGCCGGCCAGTACTCGAATCGGCTCGGGGATACCGGAATCCGGTCGGCTGCGAGGGGGAGATAGCGCCTCCCGGCAGTAACGATTTCTTTAGAAACCGTGGACTTTGACAAGCTGTTTGGAGAAGTGAGTGTTAGCGGTCTAATACGATCGAGCGGCACCGAGTGCATTCTTGCGTCGAGCTCGGGAAGCGAGGGCAGGAGTGTAAGCCGGCGGTGTTGACGTTGCCGTCGTGTGCGTACCTTGGAGTCCATCTCAAGACCCTCCTGCTTGTCGACGAGGAAGTCGTGAATGTTCTTGCGCTGGTCGCCTGAGACGGGAGTCCCGTGTTAGCTTGCCTCTTGACGTGGGCGTAGAGTCGGACTAGGTAATAGGAGAGGGAGGGGAGGAAGAAGCGAAGCTATAGATAGCCCCGCTCTCACCGGCGACGGGTGGAAACGCACCCTGGAGCTGAATGACCTCGCCGAGGTCCTGGTCCTCCACAATGGTACCGTTGCAGGCGAACTTCTTCTTGATGACCTTCAGGATCTTCTTCTGGTCGAAGCGCTTGGGGAGGCCCTGGATGGTGGTGAGGGTCTTGCGGCCATTGCGCTGCTGGATACGGATGTGGATGTAGTCCTGTCCTTTCTTGGGATTGTTGATGCCCTCGCCCTCTTCGGCATCGGCGAAGGGGTCGATCGTCTTGAGGTTTTCGATGGTAGTCATCAGAGCCTGTTCGCCGCGCGTCGCGTGTGTCTTTTTCTGAATAAGTTGGTTTGGTGGGTTTTAAGAAAGAGAATTGCGCGTTCTTCAAGAGTTTGGTTTTTTTTTTCCGGCCGAGTGGTGAACTGTGTTTCGAGTAGTGGAGACTTTTTTTTGTGGCTGCAATGTTTCTTTCGAGATCCAAGGCTGGGATGGTGGGGGTTTCCTGAGCTTGTCAACTCGCAGCTCAGGGGACCAGGCGGGGTTGATCAATCGTCAAGGTGGGAGCGAAGAGTCCGTGCACGCCTGGTGATCTGCCACTGTGAGATCCCCCCGGAATCTCTGTTCCTGGGCAGGCTTCGATGGAAGCATCCGAAACGATACATGGACCTTTTTGGCCACAGATCACCCGCCTTCTATACCCAGCACTCCAACGCTCCTGTGCTACCAGGATCATAGCTTCAATTGCGTATCAGCCTCACCACACATTCTCAGGTGTGGCACAACACAGCATAATTCCATACTGTGAAAAGGCTTTCATGCACTCAGCCTTGACCTCTACCTTGGTCCACATGTGCCGTTGAGATACCACAGGTCAGACTTTCTGCTGCCGAATTTCAGAGGCCTGTCTCAATGTCTACTATGAACGACGGCATCGAGGTCCGCGGCTCAAAAGGCGGTGCCAAGGGTGGGCGCTCTATCCATGCAACCCGCCGCTTCTCACCTGGCGATGTCATCGCCCGCTTCGACGATCCGGCCGTTGTACTGCCGCCGGGGCAACGCGCCCTCGAGTACTGTAACCACTGCCTGCGAAAGCAAGGCCACCCTGCCGCCCCGAAGCTCCGCGCCTGTACCGGCTGCAAGACGGTCGCCTACTGCGGCCCGGCATGCCAGAGAGCCAACTGGGCCGTAGTCCACAAGCTGGAGTGCAAGGCCATCCAGCGGCTGCACGAGGCGAAGCCCGCGGGACAGCCCGATTGGGTGCCCACCCCGATCCGCTCTGCAACCCAAGTCATGCTTCGGCCGAAAGTCCTTGAAGAGTTTAATGCTTTGGAAGGCCACGCCGAGGCATGGAGGAAGAGGGATGAGATAAATTTGAAGCTGCAGGCTCATGGTGTCGTGAAGTGTCTGGGGGCAGATCAGATTACCCCCATGGGACTGGAGGCAGCTTTCCAGGTTTTATGCAAGGTGACTTTGAGAATTTCCATGTCCCCAAATTCAAAGTGCTCGCGCTTACATCTTCCAGCTTCAAACGAACGCATTCAGCCGCACCGAGGAGTACTATGAATCTGGCGGTGTTTTCTTGGACACGATGCTGGCCATGATGAATCATTCATGCGTTCCAAATGCTTTGGTGCAATTTGGAGGCAGAAGTGCCACCCTCAGGGCCACGGCCTTCATTAACTCCGGCGACGAGATTGAAATATCGTACATTGGTCTGAATACCCGCCCGCCCCCTGACAACAAGACTGTGACTAACTCGCGGCAGACCAAACACAACCCAAAGGCAAAAGACAAGGCGAGCTTGATCTATACCACTTTGAATGCTCCTGCCGCAAGTGCCAGAACGACCTTGACGAATACGAAGTCGCCATGACAGACACAACCGTTGACCTGAACACCAGCATGAGCGTGATGCCGGATCTCTTGCGCTTTAAGAACCCTCCCGGCGGCGGCAGCAACGATCCGTCGCAGCGTACGGCAGTCATGAAACTTAGCAACACCTTCCCCGTCTCTCCCCGCAACATGGAGACCAAGGAGAAGCACCAGTGGCTGAGGAAGGCGTACAAGGCCGGGTCGCACTTCGTTGAGACGGGAAAATGGGCCATCGAGCCGTTTGCGCAGGTGGTGGACGAGGCATGCTTCTATTTCGGGAAGGATATAGGCAACCACGAGTGCGCCCTCGCCGTTGCTTGCTTGTCGGCGTACGAGGTCGAACCATTCAAACACGTCGCACCGTGGCATCCACAGAGGCTCAAAGGACTGTCGTCCATCGCGATTGCCCTTTCCAACACAGCGCCAAACCCACAAAAGCTAGCGAAACTCGCCAGAGACATGGCTGCAATGGGGAAATTCTGCAGGAAAGCGGTTCAAAGAGAACCTGACCAGGCATTTCGTCAATGATACTGTCGATCATCCATGCGCATGGCCCCCTAGCACCGTCAGCCGATTGGGAGGTGCTGGTGTTGGCGCAGGAGATGCTCAAGGACATCGAGAGTCTTCCTGGCCGGGACAGGGAGAACGGCTTGATCATCGCCTGGAGGAAAGATCCGAAGAGCATGGAAGACTTTTTCAAATTTGCTCTCGTTGAGCCGATCAGAACGCTTTCGGAGCTTGGAAAGGCCGTGCTGGAAGTAGACATGGGTTTTGGATCAAAAGATTTGGCTCCATTCGATGATACCCGCAGGCGCTGTAGAGGAGAAGCTGCTTGGCTGACATGTATATCCATGTTTCCAACACAGCGTAGTCTCGTGATAGAATTCTTGTGACCCCTATACCCGCACATAAGGGTTGGCTTACCCAACCACCTCCAACAGATGGAGCCGTGCTTCTACCCTGACGACCACCCATTAAAGCCTCTTCTGACGTATGCTAGGTTGCCACAAAACGAGAATATCTCAGGCACAAGTCAAGCTGGAACATCCGCAGCACAATTCTGTTTCTGTTTCTTGATCGTCCTCTTGTCAACAACTTGATTTCCATGTCTGGGAGAGCTAGTAAGGGGTCTAACGTCTGATGGTCTCTTTTTCGGCGTCCGATGGGGGACGCAGTTGATGATGCTCCGTTCTCGTCTGATGAGTTTTCGTCTTGATCCTCACCTGGTCCCGCAGGCGTCAGGTTGCCTCTGGGGCCTTCCGCCGTCTCTGGTCTCTTCGAATATCCTTCCGTCAGCTTGAGAGAATACTCATGATTTCCCAGTGCGGATGACTCCACGTTCGCCTCGAGACGCTGCAACCTGCTCTTGAGCAGGTCCATTTCCATCTGTAACGAATCGACCAGGCTTGCTCTGTTCCCAATCTTGGTGATATTAGTTGACAAAATGTCCAGCTCCCTTGGCACGAGCGACTGTGCTTTCGACTCGTACAGTTGAGAATGTTGTTTGCCCGCGCCTTCTTTCACTTGCTTCAGCTCCTCCCTCAATTTGGTATTCTTGTTGTTTTCAGCTGCGTTAGACAGGCCCGTGGGCTTTCGGTGGTTGCAAGCTCTTGTTGCAGACTCTGGGCAGATGGATTCTTCAGTCGTTGCAAGACCATCACAGTTTGTAGCCCCTGAAGCGCATTAGTCTCGGTTCTTGTCCTTTCGAAGAGCTTTTCCAAATTCCTTATTGCCAAGCATGCCTCTTGAAGGCTGTTCTCAAACTTGGCAGTATCAAGCCTTTCGTGGACAGTGAGTGTCACTGCGGAAATGTCTGCTTTGACAGTTGCGCGTCTTCGAAGGTTGATCTCAGCCTGCAGCCACATGCTGCGTTTATATTTTTGAATCAATGCTGATGCTGGTCAGCGTCGCTAATTGAGACATTGCGTGGCATGCCGCAGTGTCTATCCTTTCAATATGCTCCCGCTGTGCTTCGAGATCAGCCTGCATATCTACCAAGTCAATAGATCCGCTCTTGAGTGATCTGTCGTCACCGTCATCACCATCGAAGTCAGAATCGCGACGCTGAGAATCATGGAAGGCAGGCTCTGATCGTTCGGGCTTCGATTCGGAGCCATCTTTCAGTCTCAACGTACGGCGAATCTTCAGCTCTGCCGTGCCACCATTTGATTCGAGGAACTGAACTGAGGTCTGTCGGGGCGAAAAACTGGAGATTAACGGTTAGCGTAATGCGTTTTTGCGCCTTCGACCACCCGGTTAATATGATTGATGACTGCCGAGGCATTTCCACCTGACCGCCGTTCGCACCACATACAAGATCCTGAATTTCGCTGTGCACCCGCAACATTAGCATCGTCGTCTAGGCGGGCCGGTGGAGGGGAGTGATACCATTCAGCCACAAGTGTGTGTGGCTTGCCGACCCTCGTGTCATCTCTAGTAGTTATCTGGACTTCACCAATGGCATCGAGAACCGGACTGAAATAATTTTTCCAAGCTGCGTCCGTATAAGATGAACTGGCCAGAGTGGCTGACAATACGCTGCGAGACCAATCGAGAGTTTCCATGTCGTCGCCGTCCTACCTGGCGTGTCTTCAGTAGTTCAGGATGTAGCGATTGCTGTAGTAGAAGGTACTGATTGGTAGGTTTCGTAGAGAAGGACCGTTTGCGATAGGACGTTGTTCAAGGAGATGAAAGGAAGGCAAGGCTTGCACCTCATGGAGGGTCTGTGGTAGGAAAACTGTCTTCGAAGTATCCGTACTGTCTGTAATACTGTAAGTACCTGCCTGATTTGCTAGAAGCACTGGAGTGCACGCTCATCTGAGCTGACCAGGGGGTACCCTGTGTACCTTAGCCCCGTCCGCTAAGGACCCCTAGCTTCTTATCTTATCTCTCAGTACCTATCTACCGTCTCTGTACCTTCTAGTTAATCTAATTGGCCTGCCCCGCAAGTGCCCCGTATTTTGTATTGCATGGCAGTGTTGTAAGCTCCCTATCCTGCAGGGGCGTTTTCTGGGTTTCTCGGTCGCGAAAAAATCACCATCTCCAACCCCACTGGTATCTACCCTTCCGTTAGGACCAGCAAATCGCCTCTTCCCACCAACCTCCGGCTACGAACTTACACCTGGAGGCTTCAGTCATGGGGAAGAATCGGAAAAACCGCCAGCGCGAGCAACTAGTGGTCGAGGGATCCATCGCCGACCTTGCGAACCCGACCGTTGCCGGATCTGTCGTAACCCCCCTCCTCGACGCATCGATCGCGACGGATGATCAAGGGACCCGCGATGGCGAGAACGAAGCGCGCGAGGGCTCCTCGCAGACCCAAAGCAGTGGAAGCCTGAAAAGGTCCGCTCCAGACGATGACGATGACGAAGGATGGCAGAAGGTGGAGCGCTCCAACAAGAAGCGCAAGAAGGTTCCTCGCGAGGGTTCCAACAACTATCCCGCCATCACCTTCTCCTCAAGCGCCAAGATCTTCTCTAAGATCAATCTTGCGATGTTCCGCGACCTGATTTTATACTTGTTCGCCGACGGCACCGGTCCCAATTGGGTCTCTGTGTCCCATCGGCCGAATTTTCGAAAGATTGTGGTGTTGATGATTCCTGGATTGGAGGAAGCCATGTTCAAAGAGGCAGTGAACTTTGACAAGTACACATCATCAGCTACGCCTACGGATGATTCGAAACCGGACGACTACTACCCGCGACCTCTCGACGCCGAGAAGCTCCCTATCGCGCTTCAAAAGTTCGCCAAGATGTTTTCTCATTTGTGGCCCATCAAGGCCCCAGGTGACGACAAGTATATGAAACTTCATTCACCCATGGGAACTTTCTTGACGGCCCCAATGCCGAAGTCAAAAGACGACAGGAAGGGGCCAAAGCCGGCCAGAGAGCCAAACGGGTGGAAGAACGAGCGAACCCGCATCACGGAGTTTCTGGCGTCGCTTGATGAGTTGGAGGCTGCCGGGCACCTCATTCATCCGGTGCTGATCGAGAACGAAGAGAGACGCGCGGCATTCAAGGCTCCTGAAGGATGGGTGGTCTCTAAGGTCGTCAAGCTTGAGGACGGTTCTGTCCCAGAAGACGAGATCGAGCAAGGCAGCGTCACCGCTGGCCGGGAGTGCCTAGCGTTGGACTGCGAGATGTGCATGACGGGCGAGAATGAGTATTCTCTCACTCGCATCAGCATCCTCTCCTGGTCTGGCGAGCTGATAATGGATGAGCTCGTCAAGCCAGAGAAGCCCATTGTCGACTATGTCACCCGCTTTTCAGGTATTACAAAAGAGATGCTGGAGCCGGTCACGACCACTCTGCAAGACATCCAAAAGAAGTTGCTCGACCTCATCACCCCACGAACCATTCTTATCGGCCACTCTCTTGAGTCCGATCTCAAGGCTCTTCGCTTGTCGCACCCTTTCATCGTCGATACGTCACTGATCTATCCTCACCCTCGAGGACCCCCCCTCAAGTCGTCACTCAAGTGGCTTACCCAGAAGTACATCAACAGGGAGATCCAAAAGGGTGGCGCCAACGGTCACAACCCTATCGAAGATGCCCGGGCCTGTCTCGATCTTGTCCGACAAAAGTGCGAAAAGGGAAAGATGTGGGGTTCTTCAGACTCTCAGGGCGAGAATCTTTTCCGAAGGCTGGCGAGGGCCGGAAAGTCGTACAAGGCACAGGGCGGCGAAGTCGGCGGCGAAGCTACGGGCAAGACGAGCGCAGCAGTGGATTGGGGTGACCCGTCAAAGGGGCCCGGCGCTGGAGCCACGCACCAAATTGGTTGCAAGTCTGACGCAGATGTTGTCCAAGGAGTCATTCGCGCGGTGAAGGGTGATCCTGATGGCTTGGAGATACCCGGAGGCGGTGTAGACTTCGTCTGGGCTCGCATGCGGGAGCTTGAAGCGCTTCAAGGGTGGTGGAACCGGAACCGCGTTGACAATGCCAGCAGCGACGGCGGACCGCCCGAAGCCGATCCCACCGAGCTTGATCCGCGTCTTGGCAGTTCGCCTCTCGAGCAGTGCCTCGCCCGTCTCTCTCAGCGTCTGGAGGCCATTCACGACAGCCTCCCGCCTTGCACAGCATTCATCGTGTATTCTGGATCCGGTGATCCGCGTGAGATGAGCAGGTTACAGGCGATGCAAGCGCAATGGAAGCGCGAGTACAACACCCCTGGATCAAAATGGGATCAACTGTCGGTCAAGTGGACAGATACAGAGGACCAGGCCCTTCGACGCGCAGTTAAGAAGGCCAGACAAAGTGTCGGCTTTATTGGTGTGAAATAAGCGCACCCTGTGCTGAAGATTAGCAAGTAGGGTTGAGCAGAAGCGGCCTCATGTACAGATTTGGCGACATACTACGTGTAGACGGTGCGGCATGAAACTTTCAGCTAAAACAACGAAGAAGAGAAGCCTTCAATCAAGACGGCTAAAGCTGGTATACAACTGGATGATACCCTTGGTCACAGTAGAGGTTGTAGGACATGAAATATAGAATGGCCTTCATGAGGCAATGAGACGACAAATCGCAGTTCTCACATATGGGACTAGTGTATTGATGAGTTACAAGGTGATGGAAGGGCTTTCTCCGCCCTTCATCTAGCAGTAAAAACCCCCAAGCCGCGATGCTTCGCTTCGTGGTTGTGATTATTTCGCTTTTTTATGTTGACCCATGCACACAGCTCACATGCTGCCTTCTGGGTGTTCAACGGGCCGGCCAGGGGTCCGCAACTTATCCGCCTCTCTTGGCTTCTGATTGGCTACCCCACCGCCGGCTGCGGAGAGAGTGTGAATTTGCCGCCAGCAGGGCCCGAGCCCCACGCCGGCCTGCCTCGGCATGTTCTCGGAGACTCAACTCCCCAATTACAAACCAGTCCCGCATGGTTTCCCCAACCGACACCGCGCCATCACTCCCGATCATTCCCACCGACGAACTCGCTACTCGTTACGTCTGCGCTTGACGCTCTTCGCCTGTGCTTCCCGACGAGTCCATTTCTCGTCACATCCGTCCAAAGCGTCCTACATCGCCCACGGCACCGTCATCATGTCGTTTCTCGGTGGCGCAGAGTGCTCGACCTCCGGCAACCCCCTCAGCCAGTTTCAGAAACACGTCCAAGATGACAAGACCCTCCAAAGAGACCGGCTGGTGCAAAGAGGACCAAATGCGCTAGCTGGAGGCTTCAGGAGTGCTGGTGCGAGCACCCCCCAGGATGAGGTAGGCAGAACCCCGCAGTAGCAAACACACGCTCTGGAGTCGATTCATCGGGCTGACCGATCGGAATAGATGATGAACGGCTTCCTGAACAATACCCCCGGCCTCCAACAAGATATGCCCATGCAAAACGGCGCTGTCCGGATAGATCCCGCGCAGGGCGTTCACCTCCGTGCGAGCTCGGCGTCACCGACCTGGGCGAACGATTTCCAGAACCAAGGTGCGATGGAGTCGGCCTTCAACGCCCCGCCCGGCACCCAGTTCAGCCCCGAAGAATTCGCGCGCTTCAGACAGATGAACCAGCAGCCGTCGTCGGCCAGGGCGAGCCCGATGCCTAGCCAGATGGCACAGCAACAACCGAGGATGGGAATGGGAATGATGAACATGGGCATGGGATACAACAGCATGATGGGTCAGCCGATGTTCCAGCCGATGTACCAGCAGCCGATGCAGCAGCCACAGCAAGACGTCAAGGGCAAGGGAAAGCTGGTCGAGCTCGACGACAACAAGTGGGAAGAGCAGTTTGCGCAGATGGAGCTGCAAGAAAAGGAGGAGGCCGAGGCTAAGGCCGCCGAGCCCGAGTTGGAAGAGATGGACAAGGCCATGCAGTCGGAAACGGGTTACGGAGATTTCGAATCAATATGGAAGGGCATCGAGGCCGAAACAGCAGCGGCCAGGGGTATGGTCGACGACGCGACGTTCGACAAGTTTGATAGCGAGGACTGGGCTCCGGACTTCAGCAACGTGAACAGCGAATGGGGACGGCTAGGCGATCCTGTTGTGGAGAACTATCTCTTCGAGGAGGATAACTTCTTCAGCGAGGAGAAGAACGCCTTTGACGAGGGTGTCCGCATCATGCGTGAGGGTGGAAACCTCTCTCTCGCGGCTCTTGCGTTTGAGGCTGCTGTTCAGCAGAATCCAGAGCACACCGAGGCCTGGGTGTACCTCGGCTCGGCACAGGCGCAAAACGAGAAGGAGACTGCCGCGATCCGTGCCCTTGAGCAGGCACTCAAGCAGGACCCCAACAACCTCGCTGCTCTCATGGGTTTGGCCGTCTCATACACGAATGAAGGCTATGACAGCACTGCCTACCGGACGCTCGAAAGGTGGCTGTCTGTGAAGTACCCCCAGATCATCGCCCCGACGGACCTGCACCCGATGGCCGAGATGGGCTTCACCGACCGCCAGCAACTGCACGACAAGGTCACCGGCCACTTCATCAAGGCTGCGCAACTCAGCCCAGACGGCGAGCACATGGACCCGGACGTCCAGGTCGGACTGGGCGTCCTCTTCTACGGCGCCGAGGAGTACGACAAGGCCGTGGACTGCTTCACCGCGGCCCTCCACTCGTCCGAGCTCGGGACCTCGAACCAGCAGGAGCAGCTGCACCTGCTCTGGAACCGTCTCGGAGCCACGCTCGCCAACTCGGGCCGGTCCGAGGAGGCCATCGCGGCGTACGAGAAGGCACTGAGCATCCACCCCAACTTCGTCCGCGCCCGCTACAACCTCGGCGTCAGCTGCATCAACATCGGCTGCCACGCCGAGGCCGCCTCGCACTTCCTCGCGGCGCTCAACATGCACAAGGCCATCGAGAAGAGCGGCCGCAACATGGCCTACGAGATCCTCGGCGGCGGCGACGGCGCCCGCGGCGGCACCAACACGGCGCAGCTCGACGAGCAGATCGACCGCATGACGGCGCAGAACCGCAGCACGACGCTGTACGACACGCTGAGGAGGGTGTTCACGCAGATGGGCCGCCGCGACCTGGCCGAGAAGACCGTTGCGGGTGTGGATCCTGAGATCTTCAGGGGCGAGTTCGACTTTTAAGTCTGCGATGGTCGGTTTCTTGAGGTTGTTGTACAGTAGTAGCAAGCATCTGGTCTGCCAATCCGCGGATGTGGACCAGGACGAGTAAGGAAGACACGTATTTACGAGCCAACATTGTCTATTTGCATCAAACTAGGTGCCGTCTTTTGAGAGTTTGCGGGCCAGAATCCGGGCTCCCACTTCAACGTCTCCCTTCCCCCTGCTAGTGTGCTTCCTCTAATCAACTCATGTTCCGGGTTTCCTACCTAGTTGGCTAGTCGGCCTAGCTATGCTGATCGGAGCCGCTTCATGCCTCGTGACAAAGTCTTTTGCGAATATTATGATGGTGTCATGGCAGATCGAGAAATCCATTTGGGTCCCCCATCCACATCTTTTCGTGAGGTAATAAGTCTTGGTAGTTTTACATCAGAACGTATGTATAGTCGAGGAAGCCGTCGCATAGAAAGAGGCATGCTTTCTATAACTTTTCACGAGTGGGAGTCTCGTCGTGGGCACTTGAGTCTTCATCACTGGGGAGTCTGATTTAGAACAAAAGAATATTGTATGTATACATATGGTCTATGTAGCCCATCTATAGTATGTAACCAACCCCAAAAACGCCAGTGCTATGCCCACTTCGCCCATCCATATTCCGATCATATTATCGTCCGACATCCACCTCACCTTGAGAGTAAAATTCTTGAAGAAGACTTCCCTTAAGCGGATCCGTTGGCGGTGCCGTTGGCAGCGCCGTTGGCGCCGTGGGCCTTGAGGTACTCCTCGCTGAACTCGTAGGTGTTGTAGCCGTCGTTGCTCTTCTTGACGTAGAAGGTGGAGCGGTCGTAGGGGGCCAGGGGGATGTTGTTCTTGACGCGGAAGACGAGGTCCGGGTTGGAGATGAAGTAGCGGCCGAAGGCGACGGCGACGTCCCACTTCTTGTAGCGCTCGTCGACGGCCCAGCGGGCGCTGTCGCCGAGGTAGCCGCCGGCGACGACGACGGGGGAGAGGTTGTCCCACTCCTCGAGGATGAAGTCGAGGGTCTTGGGGCGGTCCTCGCCGAAGGGCTTGACGTCGTCGGTGGGCTGGCGGGGCACGATGCCCAGGTTGACGGGGTCGCCGACGGCCTCGACGAGGGACAGGTAGGCGAGGTTGTAGCCGGCCTTCTTGAGCTCGCGGACGATGTAGATGGTCTGCTCCCAGGTGTCGGAGGAGTAGGACTCCTGGAAGGTGGCGAAGGGGCTCAGGCGCAGGGCGACGCGCTCGGCACCGACCTCTTCGACGACGGCCTTGACGACCTCGAGCAGGAAGCGGGCGCGGTTCTCGACGGAGCCACCCCACTTGTCGGTGCGCTTGTTGACGGAGTCGCGGGTGAACTGGTCGATGAGGTAGCCGTGGGCGCCGTGGATCTCGACACCGTCGCCGCCGGCGGCGACGACCTTCTTGGCGGTCTGACGCCAGTGGTTGATCTTCTCCCAGATCTCGTCCTCGGTCAGGGCGTCAGGCGGGCAGGGGCGGCCGGTCATCTGGACGTCGCTGGAGGAGCAGTACTTGTAGCCGCGGCCCCTGACGAAGCTGGGGTCGGCGGCACGGCCGAGGGACCAAAGCTGCTGGAACATGTAGCTGCCCTTGGCGTGGACGGCGTCGTAGACCTGCTTCCAGGCGGCGCACTCGGCCTCGGTGGAGAAGCCGGGAAGGTCGAGGTCGCCAATGTCGTCGGGAGAGATGGCGGTGGCCTCGCTGATGATCAGGGTGCCCGGGGTAGAAGCGCGGTCGGCGTAGTACTGGGAGACCATGGGGATGATAGGAGTGCCATCGTCATCGGCGCGGTAGCGGGTGAGAGGGGCCATGACCACTCGGTGAGAGAGGTTCAGGTTACCCATCTTGATGGGCTGGAAGAGCTTGGTGTTCTCGGCGGCCATTGTGTGAAGTATAGATGAACTGACCTAAAACGGGGTATAGTATATGCTTAGAAGATCGAGGAAAATGGCGAGAGAGAGGTAGAGTTGAGGGTGTGTTGTCTCTTCTTCAAGATATCTTCCTCACTTGGAGCGGACGGCTTGAGGGTATTTATGTAACTTCATGACTTCGTGTAAGTCGGGACTGGTAGCCCACCAGCCCATTACCGTGGAATCATCTGGAGAGTCCCACCGCGGAAACAGACACTCGGCACGTCCCCACTACGAGATCTGCCCGCATGAGATTCGCTCCATTCGAAGAAGAAGTTTTCTTTCCCTGGCCGGCTTAGAAATGGAGGGTCTGTGTCTGCCGAGTGGGACGGGGGACACGGCGACAACTCGGGAGAGCGGGTCCGAGACCCAGCTGTGAGCTTCACGGACCACGGCCTTCAAGCGGTGAACTCCGGATTAATTGTGTGGTCCACGATCTACGGCTTCCAGCCTGCGCGTACGAGGCATCCTCCTCGAAGCGCTAACCGCGGGTTCCTGGCGACGAAGGGGTGTCGAACGAAGCTAGTTTCATGAGACGATCAGAGATTTGAGGGCCCGCAAATGGGACGCGTTGGCCAGTTCACAGTGTTGCTGGAGAACTCCGGTCTAGTGGGAAATGTGTTAAGGCAACGAATAACCTTCCAAGATGGAGCCCGAGCCACGTTGCCATCGAGACTGCTTAGAAATCCGATAGTACGATGCCAGAGAGGCAGCGAGGCAACATGATGGGGCTGAGGTGGGGTGGAAGAGAAAAAAAGAACGAATCTGCAGTGTGGTCTGGAGCAAGGGACGGGAATGACGTCGGAGACGACAAGGAACCGGGGTTCTCAGACCAGAAACGACCACTATGGGAGGAGTTTTCCGAAAACCTCGGAGTTCTCCTTAGGACGCTAGCAAAGGAGATTGGAACAACCTTAAAACTCGGAGGAAAGTTCTGACGTGCTGAGAAATGCCACGAGGGATGCAACGGCCCGGTGTTGCGAGGACCCACAACTCTGATAAGTTCTTCATGCCGCTGTGGTTATCGGGATTGCGCCGGGAACAACACCGATGTCTAGACCCCGAAGCTGGAACTCAGGCTACCTTAACCTATTACTGTACCAGGACATCTGGTTTTACCTGTTGGCACGGCGGTTCGTTGTTAGTTGTTACTATGGGTGGGGGTGTGCATTCAGAGATTTCGATGCCGAGATGGATCATGGACCATGTGTATGGACACCAGTTGGTTGACCAGGCATAATTGCCGCTGGCAGGGGACAAGCACCTGAGTTTTGATTCGTAATAAAGGCCAAGGCCAGCGCCATGGACAGTTTCTTTCCCTCCCCTCTCCTCTTTCCGTCTCTTCTGGAGTCTTCACCGCCGCCGGGCGGCACCTGCTTCCATCTCCCCCTCTTATCGGCGTTAGAAGACAATGTGGCGTTTCTTATCTCCTAAACTTCAGATGGAAGCTGTCAGCCACGTGCGCCACCCCCGGCCCGCTCTGCTGCAGATGCCACCTTCCTCCCGTCTCGTTCCATCCGTTCTGAGTGACGAATCCTGGGGCTGACTCCTGACTCCTGAGCAGGGGTGTTCGTCCCGAGGTGAAAGTGTCTGATGTAACGGTAACCTCCAAGCTGGCGCTTCCCCGACCCGACCTTTGCATTCTCGTGACCACCTCGTGATGGCCTCGTTACGCGTCTAAAAATCGACCACAATTCTCGTCGCAAAAGGTCGCCGTGAGTACATCTCACAGGGGCTTGCTTTACTTAGTCATTGCAATAGATTTTTGCTTCTTTTTCGGGGTGGGAATACCCTCAAACCGGAGGCGAACCAAAACTCAGCCCAATGAAGGGACCGCCGATCCCAACGCGCGCGCAATTTTAGCTTCCATTCTCATTGATTAGAACCCTCTTTTTATCCCCGGCAGGACTACTACACTAATGCCATGCTCCTCCCAACCCGCCGTCTAAGGCGGGCCTACCTCCGCACCATCATCCAGATCACCCTCGCCCTCCTCATCCTGGACGCCTACCTGATCGTCCGCAACAGGCCCGTCACCGCCTACCCGGAGCGCATCACCCTGCGCCACCCCGGCAACGAGACCTTCTTCATCGCCAGCATACACCGCAACAATGGGCCCCTCCTCGGCGATGCCTGGTCCGAGAACATGCTGTGGCTCATCGACTACCTCGGCCGAGACCGCGTGTACTTCTCCGCCGTCGAGTCGGGCTCGCAGGACGACACCAAGGCCAAGCTCTCCGCCCTGAAGGAGCAGCTCGACGCCCGCGGCGTCCCCAACACCGTCGTCCTCGGCAAGACGGTCCACGAGCAGCTCGACGAGATCCACGACCGCCCGCCCGCCAACTCGGGTGCCGCCACCCCGCCGGGATGGGTCTGGAACGCGAAGGAGCAGCACTTCGACATGCGCCGCATCTCCTACCTCGCCCGCGAGCGGAACCTGGCCATGAAGCCACTGGAGGACCTCGCCGCCCCCCAGCAGCAGGAAGGAAGCCCCGCTCCTCGGAGGTTCGACAAGGTCCTCTGGTTCAACGACGTCGTCTTCGAGCCGCTCGAGGTCTCCATGCTGCTGGACACGCGCGGCGGCGACTTCGCCGCCGCCTGCTCCATGGACTTCACCCTGTGGCCGTACTACTACGACACCTTCGCCCTGCGCGACGACCGCGGCCTGAAGACGGCCTCGTGGTACTGGCCCTGGTTCCACAGCTCGCGCGCCCGGGCGTCCGCGGCGGCCATGCAGCCCGTCGAGGTGCGGAGCTGCTGGAACGGCATCGTCGCCTTCGACGCCGCGCCGTTCTACGACAATGGGGACCGGCCGCCGCTGCGCTTCCGCGCCGTCGACGACAGCCTCGCGGCCCTGCACCTCGAGGGGTCGGAGTGCTGCCTCATCCATGCCGACAATCAGCTCAGTGAGAAAAAGGGGGTTTGGCTGAACCCCAACGTCCGGGTGGGCTACAACCAGGCCGTGTATGAACAGGTCAGGATGGATGTGTTTCCGACGCCCAAGGTGGCCTTCGTGGGCGTCTGGGCCAACAGGTACCTGAGGGTGCGGAACAGCATCCAGTTGACGCTGGAGAGGTGGATGATCGAGAGAAGGGTGAGGCAATGGGTCGACGAGACGCCGGCGAACGGGCCCCCGAGGAGCGAGCCGGGCGAGATGTGTCTCATTAACGAGATGCAAATAATGTGGATGAACGGCTGGAAACATATATAACAAACATCTCGGCGTCGCGGGTCGCGCATACATAGGTACCCGAGGTACTCGTAGTCAAAAAATCGTAATTGGATATGGATAATAGTAGACTGGTCTAAAATGATGTCGTGAAGATGTTTGAAAACGAACAGAGGCAACATGGCCCCCGGATATGCGCGCGGACTGTCCTTTCATCCTGCCTTGCCGCAGACGAACCCAGCACTCCCAAAAAGCCCACTGAACGCCGATCCTTCTTTGATGTTACACGCCGCGAACCGAAACGAATGATGCAGTTCCAAAAGCCACCCCCTTTCCGTCGTGGTATATCGCAATGACCTGGCCCTCCCCCCCGTCTATTTGTTATGCCAGATGAAATTCCGCAGACCGTCCCACTCGCTGCTCTGCACGTAGATGTAGTTCATGCTGCTGCGCAGGCTGGGCTGCAGGTCCTGCGGGTGCCAGCGGAAGAGCCACATGACCATGGCCCAGCTGGTGCTGGCGAAGACGGGCCAGGCGTAGTGGCTGATCTTCCCCGAGAGGTCCTCGCGGCTGACGACGGGCAGGCCCTTGCCGGGGGCGACGGCGAGGCGGGCCAGGCCCAGGACGACGCGGGCGAAGACGTAGATAACGATCTGCTGGTTCACGCTCGAGATCTTGCCGCTGCGGGAGCGGCCGCCGAAGACGACGTAGCCGCCCAGCAGGCCCGCGAAGAAGGAGTCGTAGGGGCCCTCCTTGCCCGGGCTCGGGCCGTAGTGCTTGAGCACGTACATTGTGAACTTGTAGATGGTCGCGAACTTTGCGAGGTTTCGGGCGTGGGTACGGGTCGCGCGGAAGACGAGGCTGGCCTTTTGGCGGAATCTGCGGTTGGGAAAGGATACATGTCAATGGGGGAGTCTTCCGGGTGGTGGTAGTGGGGGGGATTGGACGTACGTTCCCGATCGGAAGAGGAAGATCATTCTGTTCAAAAAGTCCCGAGATTAGAATTGCGAAGCTCTCAATCGTACAACGCTGGAGTTGGGATGATCGCGACGTACACAAGCGCATGAGGGAAGCGGACTTTCGCGCCGTAGACGGCGCCGTTGCGAGCGCCTTTGACGACGGCGAGGATGTCATGGTATTTGGGGTCGAGGATGATGCGCTCGATGGCGGCCTGGGTCGCGCGTCAGCTTCACGGGAGTGACATTTCAACGCGAGAACACTCTCGAGTTTCCGCTTGGGATGCGGGGGGTTCGTCTGCGCACCTTGAGGCCATCGAGGGCGGCGAGCGACATGTTGGCGAAAGCGACGGGGTGTCCTGGCTAGCCTCGGCAATTCGCAACGTCGGTGATCCAGAGGAGACTTTGACGATTGCGACGGATGAACGATCGTTCTTGGACTGGCACACGCGGGCTTGCACTTCAGCGCATGGATTCGTAAACCAGAAAAAAAAGGGGAATTACTGCAGGCACGAAGAAAAAGAACGACGAACAATGCTCGCAGATAGAGGAAAGGGGCTGTGAGGTCCGGGAGGGCAGTGGTTGTTGACGAGGTGGTGGTTGATTACCTACTACCTACCTAGGTACGGCAAAAAAGGCGACGGGCCCTACGGTACCTCGGATGTCCATGGCCCTCCAGTCGGCTCTGGCGAGTCACGCTGCGGCACGACACGCTGGAGCTGGAAACCACAGCGTGTCTCCCAGCCCCCGGTTCCCCCACATGCACCCTATGACGCACGGTCGGGACGGCGCTAATCCCTCCCCAGGGGATGCCCGTCCGGGGAAAAGGCTTGGTGCTGCGGTTTTTTGGCATGTGATGGGAGATGCGAATTGTGACAGGACCGAGGAGGGGAAAGAGGTAATACGGTGTACCTCACGCTGCCTTTAGACGCCGCTTGCAGAAAGGCGATTCCGGCACGCTCTGGACGATATCGTACCAAGTACCTGCGAGGTAGACGTCTATACGTTCACCACTTGCTGGGCGTTTTGCAAGCAACTTTTATGCGTTCTCGAGACATGCAGATGCCTTCATAGAAAAGTCCGCTGAACCAGTGTCTCGGGGTCCCCCACGTGGTGTCGAATTCCATGTGAATCCGACTCTCCTCTTGGCGCTGCAGATGCCTTACATGAGCATGCCGAAACCGGGCGACCTGTATTATACAATCCAACACAGTGCATATGGTTCATCTTGACCGCTTCGCCCTTTCATATTTCCTATGTCTCAATCGAAATACGACCGAGTAGGTATGGAGTTATCACTGTGCTTATTATAGTACAACTGTCCAAAAGCTTCTCTCTTCTCAATTGACGGTTTAGCGTTTTTTGAGAGATTGTCCTTGGAAGAGTGGAAAGTCTTGAATTAATCCTGATTGCCCTGATCTCTTCACTTTTTGGGTTCGCAGACAGCGATAAATGGCGAATTCACCCCTGCCAAGGTATGTCAGCGTAGGTAGCTTCGCGGGGTTCACATCGACCAGACTCACCACTGAAGAACAGCCTTCCCGTCTTCGCATCATGGACCACCGTTGTGGAGCCCGGAAGGACCTCAGCCTCCCCGTCCTCGACGACCTTCTCCCACTCGTAAGGCTCATCGCCCACTCTGCGGCGGATGCGAATGACAGCGCTCTTGACCCTCGCGTTCAAAGGATCCTTCGACGCCTGCAGAATCTCGATACCGCGCGGAAACACCGCGGCCCAGATGTCGCCGTTGGCGTCCACGGACAAGTTGTCGATGGCATAAGGGATAGTGATATTGGCGACCTTGGAAAGTTCGCCGCCCTGGCGGGCGAGATACACCTGGATTGCGCCAGTCATGGAGCTCGGGACGTAGAGCAAACCATCGTGGCCTTGCACAAGGCCATTAGGCATCCTGTGGAATGTAGAAACGCGTCTACATTCTGTGCCTGAGCAGTAAGACACATCGCCACTGCCCATCAACGGGCCGAGGAAGAATTTCTACGAAGCGTCAGCGAAATCGCTTTAAGCATGCACGATGTTGGCCATGGATTCCTACAAGACCGGTCTTGGCATCCCCATGGTCGTTGGTGAAGTAGAAAGAATCGCTAGACGTGTGGACGACTCTGTTGGGAGTCGAGATGTTGGAATTGGCCCAGGTCCGCACGTGCTTCATTTCCGTAGCAGCGGGCCCGGTTCTAAAGAGCTCAATCGTGGAGTTGGCACCGGCACTGGCTTTTTCCAGCATCTCCCCCGTAGTTGGGTCGATCGGTGGCCGGTTATTGACCAAGAGAAGCTCTACTGCGCCGTCTTTGGTATCGCTGCCCGCGAAGCCGACGAGCTGCAACAGGCCATCGCCGGCGGTACCGGAGAAGCCGGGGGTCTTGAGCGCACGGAGCTCGAAGCCATCCCCCTTGGGAACGTCAATGTCAACGGCGATGACGGCATCACGAGTCGAGCGGCCCGAAATATTGAAATTATAGGCACTAGAAGCGGCTGTCAGTTCGGTGCATATTCGGCTTCGGGCGCTGGGCCGATGCAGAAGCCCCCGGGTGGCGCCTGGGTCGGGGTTAAGTACTTGGGCATCCATCTTTGGCGGGCGAGAGGGTCGGAGCAGGCCAGGAACAGCTGGCGCGTCGACTCGGACAGCCACATGTCCTCGCATGCCTGCAGTCGGGGATCGTCGATGCGACGACACGAATAGGGGAAGTCGGACAATGGCTGGAACGTCTTGCCGAGGCCGAGACCCAAGCTCACAGGATCTTTCAGCACCATCTGCAAGGCCACCGCCAGCAGGACGGCGAGCAAGACGCTGGACGGTGAAGACGTAGGCTGGCCATGGATTGTGCTGGAGCGGTTTCGACGGACTTTGGGGACTCGGTCGGGCGTTGGCTTCCGAGGTACCGCCCAGGCCGAGGCGATCGTCTGCGGGCGGGATGGCCAGGGTCCAGACACGGAACCAATCCTTCAGGAAGAATCGCAACGTGCTTTGGCGTGACCCACAGACAGCTCGACAGCTCCAAAGTTCCGAAGCCTCGCATCTGATGGAATAAGGTTCGAGCCGAAGGCATGGTTGACTTTTCACGAACAAACTGGTGAAATTGAATGATGGGTGTAGATCAAAGGATATGACAAGAAAACACGACGTAGTGGATGATGAAGAGAAACGAACATCGCGATGTTTCCTAAGTTTCAAATACACTCGAAGCTGACCTGGCTGGGGAGCTTGCAGCTTGCGCCAGGGAAAGAGGTCCCCGCAATACCCAGCCTATGGGCCGTTATCAGCGACCCACCCAGACTGGAGCTCTGATGTCCCCTGCATGTCCGGATGTCACCACCCGACCCTGAACAGCAAAGTCAGGTCTGGCCACCAACCACATACTGAGTCATCAGCTTCCAGGGCCATACTGACCACATTCTAAACGATGGATATCCCTCATTTTACGTCACCAAGCGGTTCCTCGCTCGTTATCTCTTCTCCCCAGATAACCGATGTTGCAGCCTGGTAAGTTGGAGGGAGCTGCAGGTGGGTGGTCAGCTGTCCATCACGAGGTCCCATTCGAGCATTCGATTGCCCCGAGTGAGGCTGAAGTATTGACCACCTTTCCAGACCTGGAAGCTGCATTTCCCAAGGCAACCCGGCGCCTCTTGTGCCCCTGTAGGCTACCGTTCGTGAGCGCTTACAGTCCGGGCATACTTATTGCCAAGATCGCCAACCATGGGTTCCACGATCAACTATCCTGCGCCATCCATTCATCTTAAGAATTTAAACGCTTTATGTACGAAATCTCCCAGCAACGTTCTGTTTTCAGACTTCCACGCCGCGCATAGTCCTCGGCGAGCAATGAAGAAATCTGAAGGTTTTGTACATTGATCTGAATCAACAGCGCGCCCAAATAAAACAGGTAATGTCCCTTCCAGGCGGAACAGAACTCGCCACAGCGTCTGGTGCCGTCGAAAACGCGCTCACAATAGACAATGGTACCTTGAAGATCACAACACGCATCTGATACATCAGACCTGATGCGGATGAGCTGCAGAGCGCCGCCCAGCGGAACCAGTTTCCCGTGTTGTGCGCGCTAAATGCCGCTGAGTTTTAGCGTCGTCAGGCACCGACAGGTCAGTGTTATCGGTTGTAGATCCGGATAGCCCCCGAGGTGTTGATCCAGTACGAGTGGTTCGCAGAGATCTGTCCAGGCTGGTCCATCAGCAACAAGTCCAACTTGAACGCTCATTTCCACTCACCTGCCAGCTCTTACCACCTGCTGTCATATCGCCTTTTTTGTCTGTACCCAGAAGACGGTGTTTCCAGACCTTTCGGTCAGTGCCGGGGTCCGAGTGGTTTTGGCAATCCCGCCAATGACTCTACAGGTCATTCTTTCGCCGCCGACCTTGCTGGTATTGGGTGGCTTACCTGCCGGCACTTTTAGGCGCCATCGGTGCTGGGCTAATCGTCACGATAGACACCATAATATGGTTATCGATATGTTTCGCCATCGCCGGCCCTATGATTCTGAGCGGACTGTACGAGGCCATGTTGGATAATCGCATCCTAGAGTTTCTTCGGGAGAAGATCCAGAACAAGCGGCTTACCCTCGACATGCGATGTCGCTGCCTAATGCTTATTCTCATAGGAAATCTCGACCTCGAATTGGACCCAGATAACTAGAACAGGCGGATGAAATTTCGTAGCCATTATGGCACCTCGACCAGATTCCACGGCGGAAACCCGACTGCCTGGGAACGTGGTCGATCCCTCGCCACAGACTCTTCCAGAACTGCAACTGGGCTCGCCGAGAGGGGCGAATGGAAGTTCGCTAGCTCTTTCCGACTACCCTACCAATCTCCAAAGGCGAAACCATGACGTTGTTCCCACAACACGCTCGTCACTGAACCGAACATCTTCACCCACGGGTGCCAACTCGTCTTCCATCGATCAGGGACTTCTCCACGCCCACAGCATCCAGCAGCCCCCAGTCTACCGGCCGGTGTCCAACAGCGGCTCTTCAGCGCAATCCATCATTCGACGCCCAACAGCTCAGATGGCAGCTTCTCCTTGGCGTCACATGGAGGTTCTGTTATACGACCTACGGCTTTACGACGACGATGACGTCTCTAGAAGCGAGTCTCCCCGTCAGTGGCCGAGGCATATCTGCTCGGACGGGATGGACTGCCACGCACACGAACACAACCAGCCACCGCTGCCTCGAACGGACGACACAGAGAGCTCTGTCGCCAAGGCCAAGACCCGGCTGCGGACTATGCTACACTGCCAATACTCTTTCGGGTCCATTGTTGGCGCACCCGTCATGTTTGTCACCTGATCCCTGCGATACTATGTGAAATGCTGACCATTGTAGCTTTTTCCTTGGGGGCTTCATTTTCGCATTTCTCACGAGCCTTGATGATCTTGGAGACGAAGATATTGCGTACGTCACATTTCTGGCCTTGCCGTGGAACAACTGGGACGTCGGACTCATGTAAAAATAGGGAATCGATCGCATTTGGCTCCTGGTACATGGTAAGCATACTGACCAGCACACACCCAGTATACCAGCTGACCCTTCCAGATCATCCCTCATATCGCCATTATCTCCGGGCTCCTCCTCGCCGGCAACAATCCCAACATCCTCGAAGGCGTCTTCGCAACCGAGCGTGATCCGGCCATCCCTGAAGACCCCTCCTACGTCTTCGGCTTCCTGCGCTTCGACCTGGTCTATCCGAGCTGCTACAAGGTCGCCTGGCAGTGGCTGCGCGGCCACACAAAGAAGCAGTGGATCGACCAGCTCCTCTCCGTCTACGCCCCGCGAGCCGACGTCGACTTCCCGGGGAACCTCGACCTCGATGACGACATGGAGGACCTCCGCTCCAAGACTACGCTCTCGTCCCTGGACTGGTTTCTCCTGCTGTCGCTGACGCTGCTTCTGATAGGCCTACCCTTCTCCCTGGCATTCATGACGGCCTTCTTCACCCCGCAGGTCGGTCTTTCGTGCCGCTCGCTGACGTTTTTGGTCTACTTCACCCTGCAGCTTGCGCAACTGTGTCTATGGCTGTGGGCTTACGCTGGGCCGCCTCCACGGTCCGAAGCTGGAGATGTTCGGCGGCGGGGGTTCCATCCGCTCGACTTCGTTCGCAAGGACGGCTGGCTCGACCGCACGGGGTTCTACGACCCGTCGACTGCGCCATGGCATGCCGGGGACGTCAAACACAACAGCGTCGCGTCCTTCTTCGGCCACCTAGCAAGCCCCATGTCCTGGACGCCGCGGACGCTCTGGTGCCTCCTGTATTACTCCCTGCAGACCGTCTTCGGGCTCGGCGCGGTGTTTGCGAGCCTCGGCGGCACGCTGATGCAGATCATGGGCGTCTATCGCACCAACATGTGCTACACCAACGCGCAGTACTGGCGGAGGCCCTACTCCGAGAGGCCACCGGTCGTTCTGTCAGTCAACAGCCAGGAGATGATCCAGTCTGCTATCGGTACGTGACCCCTTCAGTCCCCACAACTTGGTAAACCACCCGTCCGTTCTGCTGACAACCTGCGTCTTCCGCGCGCCAGATTACTGGGAGCCGGCGGCGATCACAGCTATCGTGTTCATGGCCGTCGTGAGCTTTGTGGGCTGGTGGTATCAGCGCCGGATGCGAGACATGTTTGGACAGCGTGGGTTATTACCGGCTCAGGTCATGACCCAAGACGTTGATGCTAACGGGAAACGCAGTGGTCAAGAAGATTGACGAGCCAAAGTTCGACCGCCAGGACGCGAGGGATAGGCGCCCTCCCACGTCTCGCGCAGTGCTACCGAGGAAAAACGGCGCCGTTATTGGAGGTTAACGGACACTTCAAAGCATGGCTACGCATACACCACTGAGATGCCTTGTGGCAAGATGAGGGGCGTCCTCCATCCATCCAGGAAGAGGACAACATGGGCGACGGCGACGATCGATCCATCAAAGGGCATGGTACAACCTCGAGACACTCGACGGAGCAGCAACAGCCAACACATGTCTGCCCTATGTGTGTGAGGGTACACGGCACTCATCGACGACGCCGGCGCCCTCCCGCCCAGCTAGTTAGATCGTCATCCGGCCCGAAAACACCACAAGCAAGCAAGCTTCAGTCCCTCAGGACAACGGCCGGTTGGCCCAATGGCAAGGCGTCTGACTACGAATCAGGAGATTCTGGGTTCGACCCCCAGGCTGGTCAAAGAGCTTCAATTTTTGCCCTAAGAAAACTTTTTCTTGCTGATCCCAGCTCAACGTGTGTGTTGTTGGCTTGGTGGTGGATGCGGGATATCCACTGAGGCTCACTTGACTGGCCAATACTACTGCAGATAGTGGAGATGACCCAAAAGGAGAAGGGGGAAAAAAAAGCCAACACGATCCACAGACGAGAGCAGGGGTCCATGGTGACTTAACGAGGAGGACGGGAAGGCAGAACCGGACGGGCCCCACCGAGACGAACGGACATGGAACCGGGGCCTCGAGAAGGAAGTCGGTCGGGTTCAATGGTTCGCGGTTTCTCTCGTTCGTCTACTGCCCATCCCACTGCCCATCCCTCCCTCCCCTTTGTATTGTTACCTAGGTACTCCGTTTAGTCAAGTCACTTCTTTATAAGAAACGTGCGAGTCTCCTGGTAGGTAATAGGGGCGCTCAAGCATGAAGCCTCCTTCTTCCGTCCCGTGACTGTGATCTAGCGTTAGAAAAGGGGGAGAGGTCTCTAAATATAAGCCCGCCGTTCGTTTCTGAAGCCGAGAAAGGGGGGTTGAAGAGAAAAAATGAATAAATAGAAACGGTGCGCAGTTCCTCTTGGAAAACCCTGCTGACTCGTACATGACAAGACCCGAGAGAACAGGGAGCAACGTTGGAGAGGGAAGACCGGGGAGGGGAGTGCGTTCCAGCCCGGCCAACCCGTCTTCGGCCGCCGGCCACCGGAGAAGGCCTCTCTGGGTGTTCGGATGGCCCGAGTAAGTGACCACGAGCCGGCTGGCCGGGGGCGGACAGACGACTGCAGGCGTCTTCCCTACCCAGTGTTGGCTAACTAGGTGCTCCTCGAAATTCCCATTGCTCGTTACACTTGTCTCTACTACACGTCACTAAGAAACTAGCAAGGACGTCCGCGTCCATAGACAGATAGCGCAAAGAAGTATGACAAGAAAGCAAAGAGTGGTATTATGGTCTTTTTTTACATGTGCAAACCGTGGCCTTTTTCTACATGATAATGGTACACGCCGCCGGCTTCATCGTCATTCCCGTCCTAGGCAAACGACGCGTATCCTATTCCTTCCCAGTCATAGATTTTTACCCCTGTTTTGCCGAGTTCCCTGGATGGCCCCGATGTGTTGTTTCCCTCCGCGTGACATACTCATACGGGGAGGACAGACCCGTGTTCGAGAGCATTCCATACATGTCCCGTACGTGCTTCTTTTCCGCGTTTCAGTCCATCGTCTGGTTCTTCCTTCTCCTTGGCCTATTCCCGGGCCTCGCGGGGGGAACGAGGCGCGTACTGAGCCCGAGCCGCGTAGTTGGCCTTGATCTGGCGACCGCGAACCTCCTGGCCCTGGATGGCCTCCAAGCCAGCTTTTGCTGCCTCGACGCTGTGGAACTCGGCGTGGGCGAAGCCGCGCGGGTAACCGGTGTTCTTGTCGACTGCGACGCGCAGGTGCTTGACGTCCTTCAAGACGCTGGTCAGTTGGTTGATGTCAGCGTCCGTCGCGTCGTACGAAATGTTGCCAATGAAGATAGTGTTGGTCGGCTCAGTGATTTGGGGCCTGGCAGGCCTGTCTTGTTGGCTGCGGCGATCGCCGTTGAACTCGCGAGGCTGGCGAGGCTGGCGAGGCTGATCACCGCGGGGCGTGGACTGGCTCAAATTGCACACGATGCGGCGGCCGTGCCAGAAGGTGCCGTCAACGTTCGCGACGGCATTTTCGGCGGCCTCTGCGTCCTTGAAGAAGATGAAGAAGAACCTGCCAAGAGCAAAAAGTGTTAGCAGCTATTCCTTCCTCAGATTTAGCTTGCGGGAGGTGCAGCCGGCGAGCGAGCGAAGACACGATTGCCGGAGACCGAAGTGGGAGAGAGACAGAAAAAACCAGGCGGGAAACATACGATTTGTTCGGGGGCATGTCAAGCTGAGCGACCTCGCCAAACTTGCTGAAAGCTTCGTTGATGTCGTCGCGAGTCAAGTGGAAAGGGTGGTTTTGGACGAAGACGCCGTGCAGCTTCGGGCTGGGGGCTTCTCTTCCCTCGCTGGTCGAAGGGGTGGACTGGCCCTCTGCCTGCTGCTGCTCCTCCAGCAGAGCGTTGGAGCGAGCGAATGCCCTAGGGGCAGCGACGGAGAAGCATCGCAGAGCGTTCACGGAGCGGACGGCAAAGGAGATGGTCTGCGTCCTCGGCGCGGCGGAGACGGCGGCAGAAGAGATGGCGCTGGTCAAGCTGGCGCGGGTAACCGCGCGACGGAGAGACTGCCTACATACGATGCCCAGTCAGTACTAGTTTCGTATTGGTTTGATCACCCATTCAATCTGTCGTGGATTATTCGAATGGAAGCAGAGCAGAGCATTTGACTCACATTTTGAAGAACTGTGGAACGTGTGGTGTGAAGGCGGATGGATTGAAAAATTGTTCTAGGCGATGGTGATGATGGGAGAAAGTGGTGCTAAATGGACATGCAGAAAATTTGGATATGCTGAACTCCGTAGGGACCATGCAAAGTGCACACTAGTCCGTATTAGGTCTTAGTGTCCCAAGCTCTACTTACCCACTGGGTGCCACTGAGGCACCGTGGCCCCAGGTCCCTTAAAATTTCTTCCGTCCTTCACTATCGTGCACTAATATTATAACTGTAGATGCTGCCGTTCATTGCTTTTATTGCTGTTCTCTTCATTGTCCGTTAATACCACCATGAATATACTATATGAGTATGCTATATGCATATACTTACAGCATACGATATAGATCAAGCTCCTGTGTGGGAAGAATATTGGAATGAAAACTCTACTTGGCGATTCGCCCCTTGTACGCAGAGTTTGCCAACAGTGGTTGAGATTTAGCGGGGCCAGATTGGCTGACACGGAATAGGGGACTGGAGGCCACTTGAGGACTACCTAAAGACCACTGTATTATAGAGCTTCTCGTGTCACTTCAGTGTCGCCCAAAACCGCACTTGCCTCGCTGACTGTACCCGGACGGACACATGGACTGCAACAGGTGCCAAATCCGCCCGCTTTCCTCCGCCTCCTACGCCAACAAACCTCATGAGTTTGTTTCCTCTCAAAAAAAATACAATCGACTTCGAAATCTCGATTTCGTCTAGGAGATGATGACTACCAGCTCGAGCACCAGTCGCTTGCGGAGAAAGCCTCCGAAGCCCGTTCTCGCCTGAGAGGACAAGCCCGACCCGCTTGATCGCGCTAATCAGACCACACCCGTCTGAAATCCATGTAAACATCAATCGTCGAACCTGGTCCCAACGAACATCTCCCAGAACTTTTGTTTTCATCCCAATGCAGAGTGATAGGTTTCGTCGCACCCCTCTTGCCTTCCTTAGACCACCGCGTGGGTATATACACCAGACTCGCCAACCCGAACACGCCTCAACTTGGTCGATAACCCAGCGTTATCGATCTTTGCGGCCCCAAACATACACCAAAAAAAGCACTGGCGCCATCTTGACTTTTTTATCCACTGACAAAGGCGAGGGTATAGAGGCCGTCCCTCGCAGCCAGTATTATACTGAGAGCCCCTTCAACCGAACGCGAGCCGTTTCCGCGTAACTGTAAAACTGACCGGGGAGACGCGAGATATTCGAGTGTCCAAGGATCACGCAACGCGTGGGGCGTTCTGGTCGTTGTGGAAATGTAAGGCAAAAAATAAAAGGGACAGAGCAAAGAATACAGGGCTGTAATAGAACACGCAGACCTGGCATCCAGGTCGCGAATAGTGATGACGTGCCACAAGACGCAAGAACAAAGCCCAAGCTTTTCGCTCCATAGTCGATTTAGGTCTCATTCTGGTATCGCAGAGGGTAGCCAAGAGGGAACGAAAGCCGGTGGCTCGTTCTATAGCTGACGAACAGTCGGCCTATGATGATCACAACGTCTGCCCTAGTAACGTTCGGGACGGTAGCCGTTCATCCTCGGCGGTTCGTACTGAACGCCAGTCATCGAGTCCGGGCCATTAGGAATTGCTCTGATGGGCGGAAGCTCGCGGCGCGCATACGGATCCGTTTGATAGGCGACCTGCGGAGGGGGAGGTGGTGCCACTTGAGCCTGGACTGGAGCCTGTCCGCTTGACGGCTGTTGTCCACGGAGATGTTGCAGCTCGTTCTGTAGTCGTTGAATATCGACACGCAGATGCTGATTGTCCTGTCGCAGACCGTCGTTCTCTTGGGCTAAACTCGTGTTTTGGTTTGTTACCATACGGACTACGTCAGACATGCGCTGGTGCTCCGTTATGGCTGCGTCGCAGTTAGTGAATTTTGCCAGGCAGTGAATCTGCTAGTCGACAAACCTTTGGTGAGAATCTCCCACTTTGAAGCCTTTGAACCTCGCTCCTGGGGCATCAAGTCGCGCAGCTGATCAAATAACTCCTTCATTTCCGTTCTTCTCTTGCGTTCCGCCAGTTTATGACTCTTACGCAGCTCGGGCGTCCTGCTGTATGGCTGGGAGCCGGTTCGTGAGGCAGCATCGTCGTCGCGGAGGTCTCCGATTTGTTTATGTTGAAGAGAGTGGTGGTGCACGACAGGGAAGTCGGAAGACGTGCTCGACAGGCGGTTGCTGAAGTCGGTGGGCTCGTCCAAACGACGCTGGCCGGGGGGCAATCTCGACTCGGTAGTGAACTGGCTGCTAGCCATGGACTCGGCAATGCTGCTCCGCCTAGAATCGAGGTATGCGTCGTGTGGCCCGATCCGCTGGATCTCCTCTTCCGGGAACGCCCATGCCTGGCCCTTAGTAGGCTCGGCCGCCCTGGCAATGTTGCTCGTCGCGGGGCCGGTGATGGCTGGCGCGGTTCGAATTATCTTGGGATGAGGGTCAGGATTCCTGTCATTGCTTGGCTGATAGCCGTTGGAGATGCGATGTACCGAGAGATTGTCCAAGCCAGGACGCGGGTTCCTTTGCTGGTTTAAAGTATTCTGTATCGACGTCGTCGACTGGTTGTGACTGGCATAGGGCGAGTTGCCGCCCAACCTCATATCGTGGAACCCCTGGTTTATCCTGCTGTCGACACTCTCCCTTCGTGAGCCAGGCACCATGTCGTGGGCTGTGAGCTGCGGGCCCGAGTCAAGTGACGTCGGACGCTCGAATCGACGCGGGTCTGCACTGCCGGGCGTTGTAGGCGACACCATGGATGCAACACTCATGTTACTCTGGGCGGGCGACACTAACGGCTGGGGGACCAGATTCGCGGACACGGGTGACGGGGTCTTGTCGGCTAACGAGGACTGATAACCTGACCCAGTGGGACTAAGGACATTGGTGACGACGCAGGACGCGGCAGAGTTATCTGACAGAGAGCGAGTTAGCCACTACGTCTGTGATACTGACACTTCGGTACCTCGACCGACGTACGCTTGCTGGCGGCATCTGTGCTAGAAAAGTAGGCCGAGTCGCGATTTTCGTCCGGGTTCGGGTTCATTACTCCTGCCAGCCCCGCGGGCAGCTTTCCAGAGGCTGGTCGCTGCGCGTCCATGGTGTGTGGCTGGCTTGTGGAGAGGATAGAGGAACGAATGGTTGGATTCGATTGCGCAAAAAAAAAAAAAAAAAAAAGTATCGAAGGGAGTCGGTTTGCGTCGGCGTCCCGAGAGGGTAGCGGCGTGTGGCGTGTGAATCTTCAGGAGGACGGGCGATTCCAGTCGATCCTACTCAGACAGCAAAAGCGCTGCGAACGATCAGGTTGTCCGTGACCCAATTGTGCTGAACATGCGAAGCTGGCAGCTTCTCTGAGAAGGCGTCTGATGATCGCAGGCTGCCCGATGCCGTGGAGCGATTTGGGGGTAAAGAGCGTGTGGTGATGTGGTAGAGCGGTCGGTGGAGGACGATGGGGGAAGCAGGCGGGCGGAGGCGGAAGCGGAAGCGAAGACAAGGGCGAGTCGAGGATGAAGGGTAAGGAGGTTACTTTGTAAGTTTACGAAGTTGAGGGACAAGGAGGAGAGGTCTAGCGAACTCGAATGTCAGTGGAGGAGAAAGACGGCTCGAGGCAGGCTGTTTCAAGACTGGGAAGAGCTGGGGGTGGAGGGGATAAGATGGAAGTGAACAAGCGGCAGCGCTAGGGTGACTTGGTCTGAGCAGCAGAGCCAGGACGCAGGCGCAGACGCAGACGCAGCGAGACGCAGACCCAGAGCCAGAATTAACCAGAGGAGCGAGAGGCACAGGCAGAGACTGCGAGAGACGGGCTTCGTACCGTGGGTACGCTGGGGGGTGGAGGTGAAGGCTTGGGGGGTGTGGACAGCACAGGTCAAGCCAAGGACAGGGCAAGACAGACAGGGTTTCTGGGGACAGGGGTGTGGGCGATGAGAGTTAACCTTCTACTTTGCAATGTAGGCACCTGGCAAGCGACAAGTGCCCTGAGGAAAGTTGGGTACCTAGCCAGCTGTGGACCTTACCTGGCTAGGTACCTCACTATCTGGTGAGATGGTGTATACTATCAGTGTAATAGGTACACGACTAGGTTTGGTGGTGTTTCCAACAGGACTGGACCGCCAATACCTAGACTTGGGGCGCTCTGTCTGAACACTGTACCTTGGCACTTCCCGCCTCAAAGGCGCGAAACAACTCGCAGAAAGAACGTGGAGAGACAGCCAGGGCGCCTTGCACAGCAGCCAGAAAGCAGAGAGATGTGTAAGAGGTTCCTTGAGTTAGCATGGTGCAGAGACACTGCTGCTACCTACGTACATAGTAGTGGTAGGTAGGCATCCACCGGAACATGGGTGCTGGAGTGACACTGGCGTGTCATCGCTCAACACTCAGGACGCCTCGACCACAACCTACCTTCCCAGGTACAAGATGATAGCTCCCCCAGATCTACCGAGAGATAACACACACTAGTGTATATGATGCCTAGGCAGGAAAGGAAGGTAAGGAAAGAAGGAAGGCACTGGCTGCCCTGTGCTAGTATAGATGCTAAGTACGCAGTCGAGCTGCGCAACTACAGATTCCTCAGCCTTCCGTCCACTGTACTACCTACCTGTTATAGGTGTCCAGGTCGGCAGGTACAGCGGTAGCCCGATCGAGTGCATGTACCCGTGTCTTCCTTACGACCACGCCTCCGAGAAGCAGAACAGGAAGGGCAGCACTAGGGGGTGTAGGTTTTTTTTTGGTGTCCATGTCGGGGCAGACGAGAGAAGTACCTGGGCGCCTGGTACCTTAAACCCGTCCGCTGCTCAGCGTCCCTGGCGACTAGCTCTCGATCCACCCCTTTGTCGTGGCCGAGGTGGCGGCGCAGCCGAGCCCTATTCGGGGGATTTTGGGCTCGCATGGGCTCCGTTCGCGCTGCTTATTTCCCGGGCTGGGCGGTAGTGTCTACTTGGGGACTATGTCTCGCCAAGCTGCAGATCCCTGCCCATGTGCGCACCACGGTGATAGGAGGCTAGACAGGTACTCCGCTGCGTGGCGTAGAGTGGTGTACATGGCCAGCACATGGCGTCCTCCAAGCCTGGGCTGGACCAGGTATCGATCGATACGGATGCAGAGGGAAAGTACTCCGTACTACTGGGGGAAATCTCGAGGAGACGTCTCCGATGTGAGTGGGGCCGTGGCCCTCACATGCATTGAGCATTTGCTTCTCTGTGCCTGTCTCTCGTGTGGCATCCTGGGGAGGGAAAGGTTTTTCTTTTGATCGTGGCCGTTTGTGTGATTGTTGTTGGCCTGTGGCGTCCCGTATCTTTGCGCCTGTGTCTGGTTGAATAGCTTGCGAGAGCCCAAAACTGGGCATGTTCAGTAGAGAACGTTGGGATGGGGCAGATGGGTAAGATGGAGAGGGGTGGGCTTGATCGTGTGTGCATACGGATACGTACTGTGTTGGTAGTACTAATACTATGCGCGTGCCTCGGTGCCCTCACGGCGTTAGGTAGTTTGCGTGCCTACTTCTACGTTCACCGAAGGCAAAATCAAAAGGCTGATCCTATATTGCCTCCCCTCCCAAGTGTCGTTGTTGTCGTCGCCGCCGCCGCTGCTGTTCCGATGCCCGGCGAGGCCAGACCAGACGAGACGAGGCCGGCATGTTGGTCAGGCCAAGCGGCCCCAGAGACGGGTCTCGGGCACCGTGAAAGGAGGCGCTCAGCGGCAGAAGAAATGTGAGATGATGGTGGGATCTTACGACTGGCCCGCTGTTTTCATGTTTCGCCTGGCAGCCGGTCGAGACCGAATGCCGCCTGTAATCATTAATAGTAGCTCGGGGCTTGCGAGCCGGCGGGGTTTAGAAGGAAGCTGGCGGGCCATGATGGTAAGACAGGCCCGACGGAAAGAGTGTACGGGAGAGCGAGAGACTGAGAGGGAGAAAGAGAGACAAAAAAAGCCGCGGAGAGGCCATGTCCGGGTCCTGCGCCTCTCTCACCGGCGATCTACGCCATGTGTGCATCAGTTTGGTCGACGCGCTCGAAAATGGAACGGATGATACTATATTCTGGGTAAGGTACATGGTATCAATGATGATACAGTATCCCTACCATATGGTATTTTGGCAAAGCTGGGCAGCGGTGATAGAGGCCGTCTTTTCAAGACATTTACTGGAAGTATTGGCAGGCGGCATGGCATTGCGGCCTAGGGACCGGCCGGGCATTCCAGCGGCTTCCTTGAGGGAAGAGGCCCCATACCTACGTACACGAGTGCTATTTGTAGCACTCTGCTCACAAACACACCTCTTATCCCGCGACAAACACACACACTCACTCTCATTTTCACCTCTTGTGTCATTGGGTGTGCAAACGAGCTGCTTCTATTATTCTGACCATACCAGAAATCGTAAATCAACCAACCGGGCTGTGGTCTCTGGGAAAGCCATCCAAGACGGTGTATCCGTACCTACCTACCTACCTGTTGACGTTGTTATGCCCGCATGTGCTTGCCGCCCTGAGGAAACAGAGCCGGTGGCCGCTGCCGATGAAAGTTGTAAAAAATCAGAGGCCAGGGAACCCTTCACACCGAGCCCCTATCCCGGCAAGGAAGAGGAGGGGGATGGGATCGGGGGAGCAGGACAGGGCTGGCAATCAGAAGGACGACGTCCCGGCTCCGGGGGACTAGACGGAAGAGGATGGTGTTTCTCGTCACCCCGGCCCCGGCAAGAAAACAAGAAGCACAGTTCAAGCACACTGCCCGTGATGTCCAATCTGCCTAGGTACAGTACACTACCTGGCAGCCTGGCAAGTGGGTGCAAAAAAAGAGCGCAGACTCTACCTTTAACACAATCCTTTTATAACCTACACAACCACAGTAGTATACTCAAAAATATCAAAATAATACTTGAAAAAATTCTTAAACTCAGGAGAATTTTATGAGTATTATTTTGTTATTTTTACCCTATAGTGGTAGAAGAACGTGGTGTAAGATGAAGGTTGGGTCTGCACTCTTTTTTTGCATCCACTTGCCTGGGTACCTACCAACCTACAGTGTAAGTACCTAATGAGAACCTGATTAGCGCCCGCGAGTGGGGGGACACCACCTACAGTGACT
This sequence comes from Colletotrichum brevisporum, assembly GCA_030770045.1. Taxonomy (NCBI): domain Eukaryota; kingdom Fungi; phylum Ascomycota; class Sordariomycetes; order Glomerellales; family Glomerellaceae; genus Colletotrichum; species Colletotrichum brevisporum. The sequence continues at coordinate 5,477,990 of JAUGSI010000001.1, read as the reverse complement.
GACGAGGCGTGGGTACCGCGTGCGGCGCTGACACTCCTGGCACTCCTGGCACTGGGCCTCGCGGACGGGCAGGCCTTGCCGCTTCCCCTAGTCTCCAGGAAGGCCCGGTGGGCTGCCAGTGCCTGCCTCGTGCGCAGCCCGGGGGGGAGGGGGGCTACCACACAGGCAGGTACTTAGGTAGTAGTGAACTATGAGGTAGGCATGGTGGCAAGGCGGTAGGTAGGCAAGTAGGCTAGAGGAGCGGTAGGTACCGTTTGCATTTGGGTTTGAGTTTTGCGTCTGCTTAGTGGTGGTGTTAGACGAGGAAGGGAGGGGGACGTGGCGGGGGATGTGCACGGCCAGTCCACTAAAATACACCTCATCGCGGATCCATCCCGCCATGCCATGTCGATATTCCAACTGACTGGATTAAGCCGATCGGTCCCATGTGCATTCCATGTGGACAGAGGATGCGAGGACCTCGCACGAATGAATCCCTCAGAGTACGTAGTGTATGTACGTAGCGGCCTTCGCGCAGGGAATCTTGAAAGGCATTCAAGCATGGTGCATCTACACTCTCGTGATGACTATGTGGTAGTATACTGTGCTGTCCGTAGGTGTCGGGCATCAACACCTACCCGCACTCTCTAACAAAGTTGCTGAGAGTCTCCGACCTGTTCCGGGTCTTATCGTCGTCGAGGGCGCTTTCTTTACCTCGAAGGCTTGCCGTTGTGAGACGAGGCGACGGTGCCACGGCCAGGCAAGCTCTGCAGTCGATGTGGACTTTGCTTTCCACGGTGTTGCGCTCAACAAAAAAAAACAGCCACCAAGCTACACGAAGAATCCTTTGGAATACTACGATGTAGATGTAGGTTAGGTAGGTAAAAACGTGGGCATTAATGTGGGCTTTCACATCGGAGTCAGCCCAACGACTCCACGTTGGCAGGCAGCCTTGAGTGTTTTGTTTTGGTTTTCTTACTGCCTCCAAGCTGCATCGTGCCTTTCCTCGTCTACTTAGGTATCCAATACCGATGATAGGTATCTACATAGGTATGTTTAAGAAGCTACTTAGGGTAATGTATCCGTACCTGCCTTGTATATCGATACTACCTTGTATTCCTCTATTATTGCTCCGAAAGACCAACTTGCAAGTCAGCAATGCTCCGGAATAGGTGACGTCCGCGCCTCGGGGGCTCGCCCAGGGGGCAGTTCGGCCACAGCTGGGCCCCCCGGTATACGTTCGTGGACGGCGCTAGCTGCCGGTCGCCGACAAGGGAACCTCGTGCGAAGTGGGGTGGAGGTTTTCTTTTTTCTTTTGCACTATCCGTACCACGACTGCTCTGTAGGTAGTATAGTTTCTTCTTTTTGACTCCCGCGGTTTCTTTTCCTTCTCGCACCTTTGCGTACTATCTCCCCCAATAAGGTCGCCCTGAGATTATCTACGAAACCTAAAGCCACACGACGGAGGCGCTTCTTATTAGCGGTAACCACGTAACTCAACAGTAGAAGAGGGATCGTGATCAGCATGGTCCAAGTTAGAGGGAACGTAGGTGCCGCGAGTTCCTTTCTCTGCGTATTACACTACCTACTATCCGTACCTACGTACTCCATAGTGTAGTGAACTATACGGATACACAATACCTGCCTGCGTGCCTGCCTAGCGTACGGTACCCAGGTGGTGGAGGTACACGTGTGGTGCGCTAGTATCCGTATCTATAGGTACCTATTGCGAACTGCATTGCCGCTGCCCGTACTTATTGATACACGTGTTGCGCTTTCCTGAGAGCCATGGCGAAGTACGTATCCACCTCTGAGGCATCTCACACTCGACCCTCAAGTCCACACTGCCAGAACTTCAATGTTTGCACTAGGGATCGAGGAAATACGTATTTTATTAAATAAAACAACGTTCTCGTTTTTTGACCCAAAGACAACAAAAACGAGTACAGAACCATACTAAGCCTAATTAGGTATATATAAAGGTACTAGTCTATATATAGTCTAACCTACCTCTTTTAAGCCTAGGGCTAGCTATTTACCCTTAACCCCTACTCTGTTTTTTACTTCAAAAACAACGTTTTTTGCTCTAAAAACAACAGGAAACAGTACGAACGGCGTTCGTACTCGATCCCTAGTTTGCACAAGGCGAACGAATGGCTGGCTGGGGAGCGGGGCACGAGTGGGGGGCCGGCTTCAGCTCGCACGGCCAACTGAAGGCATCAGGTACTTCGCTCACCTACGTCGCTTGATAGTGCATGACGCGCAAAACAGTGTCGAGGCCCATGCTGACCAAGGTATCTTTCTTGTCTTCCATAAGAAAAGTCACAGTAGCCCAAGGTATCTACACTGGAATAAAATCCTCCCCGCCTCTAGGTACCTAGTGTAGTGTAGGTTCGGGCTTCATGGAGCAGGCCCAGCACGATTTTCCCTTCCGTCCCTGCTGCAATGCGCGCAATCTCCCGCCGACCACGTGAGCCCGGTATGGAGTACAAGCCTGGTACATGCAGCGCCACGCCTTTCTATCAGTCGAGGTACATCGACATCTTTACACGCACCACTCAGCACCCGGTGCTGGTGCTGCACTCTGCTGAAGCAGAGTCTGCTCCTGCCCGCACCTGGCGACCGACTTGTTGCGCCCCGCAGGCGATCTTTGCCTCTTCCATTCCAACCTCCCTGCCGCACGCCCACGCCTGCATCCACCCCATGAATGATGAGAATGTCTACCCTCACGCTCACGTTCACGCTCTCGCCCTCGCCCTCGCCCTCGGCACTTATCTGCCTGAATGCCACCTAACCTACATAGTACTGACATCTACCATACTCTCTCTCCCATGACGGTGTCCGCCCTGGCACAGGACACAAGGCGCCCGTAACCTACCCCGTCCGAAGAAGATGGCGAGCGTCTGGATGCCTCTGGTTCGGAACCTTCTCCCCACATCATGACTGGCAACAGCCCTGCTCAGCGTGCTTTCGGCTAAAGCATGGCAAAATGCTACCTGCTGGTCAACCAACACCAACAGCTGCTAACAGTATTACTACTAGAGTTGCGCTTGTCACAAGTTCCGCCGATCTAACAATGGCTATCGCCGATGTGAAACCAGCCTGGATCGACGCTCGAAAGCAACAATGTTCGCGCCCGCGTGGCTAATAACAACCACGGCATGTCAATCTATGCAGCCAAGGGCCCAATGCAAGACGACTTGTTGACCTGCTCGGTGACCTCGTCGGCGCTATCGACTTCCAGCGGCTGCTAGAGGGTGGAGCGGTTCACAATGTGCCAGGAACTCAGGGAGCCTCACGGCCATGCCACGGCCCACGGCATGAACCGACCTGACTGTCAACTACCCCTTCCCAGGCGCCTACCGATACCGATACACCACTTGCAATTGACCACCACACCTTTCTGCGTCAATTGGGCGCGCCTCCTTCTCCTGACTCGAAGATGATCCATCTCCCGCCGCTCCAGATATGCAGATTCTGCGTCAGGCCCGAGGCAGGGCCGCGTTTTGGCACCGGCTAACAAGAAAGGGAAAAGGGGCAAGTCCACAAGTCCAAAATTAGGAGACAGTTGCTATGTGTCTATTACGGCATGCGCCAATTGGGACATGCACCTGAGGGACCACAAAACCGCCTTCACAAGAGGCATGGATCGCGACGCGTCACTTGAGCAAATCGGCTTCCGTCACTTCACAACCAAAAACCACGTCTTGAGCAGCGACTACCGTAGTACAGCTACACTACGCTGAGGACACAGACCTTGAGCCCCAAGCGTTCCCCTCCCTGTGCGCGACACAGGCAGGCTTGCTCCCCGCTGTCACTTCTCCATTCCCATTCCCAGGCGGGGGGTTGCAACAAATTAGATCAGTTCGAGTCAAGTCCCCAGAAGCCTCCACAGGCACCCCAGGACCAGTCCAAGCAATGATCAGCGAACCTTGTTTGCCCAGACCTCTTGACTCCCGTCTGTCAGAGCCGTCACGTTTCTCTCGAGGCTCCAAGCGTCCTGTTCTTGGGAATGGGCACCGGCGGTGGGCAAGGGGCTTTGGACTGATGAGGGACAGATCCCGACAGGGCATGGACAACGGGAGTCCTTTACACACACAAGGCCGGCTTGCACTCGTTTCAAGACCCCAGCCGAACAGACGAGCTGCCTTGCCATCGCTTGTTTTCAACAGATTCCGCCTTCTCGATTACGGATATTGCCAGCAGGAATAGGATCGTGTATTACCACCCGTGCAAGGCACGGATACAGACGCTTCAAAAGGCCCTCAGGCACGTAGCGGAGTGCTACGGATACCTTCACCACAACTATGTACAGTCTACATGGTTTGCCTCGGGAAGGACGACAGCACCACCCCTCCCCTCCCCTGCCACCCTCCATCTCCAGGATGCGGCACCTTGCACATCATCATTAAACGCAAAAAAGTGGGCTGCATTGAGTCGTCCCACGTGGACGTGCACCGAGGGGAATGCGGCGGCACTACCGCAATTCTTAGACACGCACAGCGATCTCTGCTGTTCTCAGTTTTATTTTGGACAAAAGGGAAACGAGAAACCACTGGCACTGGCACACACGACAAGAACAGAGCAGTCCTTTCGTCAAGTCCAATCTCGTCGGGGATGGCACCAGTACTACGGATACCACATCATACATCGACCAATGCTGTAATGACACGCATACGGAACGCTCTACCAAACAGCACACAAGCACACGCACATGCACACGCGCACACACACACACCACACGGGTCGTCATATGTGTGTGATATTAGTGCCCATCCGAATCTGTATCAACGTTCGGGTTTTGGAGTCTGCACTGCGTGTTTCTCAAGGGTCGAGGGGGGGGTGCGGGGCCTGGCCTCTGGGTTGGTGGGAAAAGGCTCCCTGCGTTGCCTTCCCACCTGTGTGACGACCCATCGGTTCCTCAGATTCGTGTGCCACGTTTCTCCCACCTGCCAGTGTAGGATCTTCGCTGCCGTCCTCAATGAGCGGACGCGCTGGACGGTTGCCAACTCCCGGGGGTGTGCGTCCCGGCCCCAGTACACGCGCCAGTCTTCGCCCCGACAGATACCAAGGAATCAAGGACTCCTTTGCTCCTTGTGACGTTGCAACACCGGCCTCGCCCACGGCGCCCCGACGGACGGGAATAATTATACGGACACAAGGCGGACAATTGATAGGCTCGGAGCCACCAAGAACGACCGACTGCCATTCGATCACTTGAATTAAGGGCTCATTCTGCATTTATGCATCAGGTTACGGACAACCGACTGGGTGTTCACCAAGACAGCTCGACAAGCATGACGCTCGTGGGTTGGCCACCTGTCACCATGCGTCAACCACCGCCAATAGGCCCAAAAACCTCCCGAGGTTGGCGGCCGGGTCGATTCGATACCCATCCCTAAACCCTGGTTGCCAGGAACCAGAACGCTGGCGGCTGCTGGCCTGGCCCATCCGAAAGCCGCAGTGACCAAGGCTAGGGTTCCCCAATGGACCTCTTCAGATGGACATGCAACACCATGCTCGTTCAATTTGCTTGTGGTGTATTTGACCGACGCAGAGCCGCCCCTGGACCCCTGCGCCTCGTAGGAAAGGATAAACTGGTCGGTCAAGGTCCGTTTTCGTCCACATGGAATTGTTACAACGGGGGAAATCTACCGATCGGGATGGCCGTGGCGGTGGCACGTTGCCGTCGAGTTTCGCTCTCGAGCTGGCGAGCCGAGACTATGGCGGCATGGCCCTCCTCTCGCCATATGGGTTTCATACACATCGCACGCAGTCCGAGGGCGTCTCTCAGCCATCGGCAATTTTCCCAAGCCATGAACGCCTACCGGGAAGCAGACCCTGCAAACGCACCGCCTCAGTCGCTCAATTTCAACTCGAACGCCTTTGGCACGGAACGCTACTAGTGCAAACGCTGGTCATAGGTCGCCCAATCGGCTATGTGGCAGAGCCCAAGCAGGTCCATCAACGGCGCATTATCGAGTGACAAGAATCGAGACTTTACATGATCACCACTTCCTGATATCCTTTCCAGCGTCAAAACTGGCACTTGCCTCAATCGACTGGCTCATCGCTGTCAAGGCCCGTCAAAGCAACCCACAAGCCACACGTCAATTTGCTCCATCATGGTTGGGCTGGGCTTTCCTGAACTCAAACCAAAGGTGTTCTTGTAAATGTTCGACACATCATCATTCCAGCGGCAAGGCACCTTCTAAGTCCGGGATCGAGGCTCGGCTGACAATCGAGCACCCGACTTCAGATGACGGATGCCGGCGTTTTGAAAGCGCAGAAATTCACTCTGGAACCCCTGTTGCACCACGCCGGTATGAAGTCATCAATGTCGTTGGGGCTTTGCGTCGACAGATAAAGCCCCAACAGATGTTTCCGCCCGTATCGCAGGGGCGGCTGCGGACGTCCAAGTTGATGTTGCGCCTAATAACCCAGCCCTACTATGTCAGATGCCAGCAGCTCGTGCCTTCATGATCGTGCCTTCATGATCTGTGCTGGCTTTCCCGGCTCGTCAAAATCGCAACGACGCCTCTGGAAACCTTTTCGGGCTGTCGGATGTCGTTCACTCTATCCCGATCTCGGGTTCAAGTGTAAGACAAGTTGTTATAAGCATCAAGTTGCTGCTATTCCCACAAGAGCAGGCCGTCGAAAGGGTGCTCCCACAAAAAAAGGATGAACCCCACAAAGCGACCACGAGCCAAAGTCATTCCAATTCCAGATGAGGTTGTCTGCAGGCCGGCTCCTTTTTTGGCAGTTGGGCGAGTCGGAAGGCCGCTACCTGCGTCGAGTGCATCATGCGCAGTGCTCACCAGTTCGTCTCCTGACGGTACGTGGGGTTGACAGCCTTGTGGGAGACACACCCCGACGTTGCCAATCAAGGTCCAAGCCCCTCTGTTCGCGGCTTCTGATCCATCGAGAGTTCGAGGCCGCATTCAACTTTGCCTGTCTAAGCAACGGTCTCTGAGTCAAACCCGCGCAAGGTTTCACCTCGAGTAAGTATCACCCGGAACGTAGCGACAGGTTCGATCGACGTCTTTAGATCCGAATAACCCACATCATTCGACGGGCCTCTGTAAATTGCACCCAGACTCGACACTTGGACAACAACAATAAAAGGAGTGATTAGAGGTGGCAGCTAAGGACGATCTGCGCTGTCGCAGATCGTCCATCGCCGCCACCGCTCGAGAGATGAAGATTGATGTGTAAGACGAACATCTCCGAGGAGGTAGGTGTTTGAGCCTTTGTCCGCCACCACTCGCACTTGTGTAACGACTGTACACAAGCACAGACGCCTGAAGGATGGAAGAATCAAGTTCAGACGGTAGAGGGTAGGGGATAACAAAGGATAAAGCGAATTCCCGACACATGATTTATACCGCCTCACCATTTTAAGTTTGCAGCCAGCATACCACGCCCCCAACCAGTTTTCAGACGGCGTCTGCTTGCACTGTGGCTCTGTACGGTACGGGTTCGATTTGGATGTGAGTGGCACTTTGCTTTCGGGACAAACTCCGCCATTGACGATTGCTGGCATGGGTAAGCCCTGGACTTGGCCAAAGTATCAGTCGAGGAGGGGAAGGAGGACATTGAGGGTTTGGCGACCGCAGGCATGCCATCAACGGTTTTTAGCTTCGGGGCATTCAGACGATGTCTCACGCGGTGTCGAGAGCAGCAACGATGATCCAACGGCCGAATCGCTTTCCCACGCGACCCAACAGTGCAGAGCCAAATGATTCGACCCGGAAACCCACCTGCCACGAGCTTTGCCGTGGTTTGCCTGCCTGGTCGACGGACGGAAGCTCGTTGATGAGTTGGGGCCTGGGCCGACGACGTCCGTTCTTCTGGGGCTGATGATCGACGCTAGGAAGTTCTCCCACCCTTGGAGCAAGCATATAGCACAGCGCATCAGAGGATCCGGGCGTCCCGCTCACCCCAGAGGGGGGAGGTGAGGTGAGGAGAAGATGCTTCAGAGCCTATTGCCATGACCAACGCTGACCAAGTCCACGGTCAAGACATGGATACAATTCTACTCAGGCTGACGATTCGTGCCGCCTGAGGGGATGCACACCTTCTGAGTCGGCTGCAGTTCTACTTGTTTTGCTATGTCTCATGTGGCGGCAGGCAGACCTGCTATGTGCGCTCTTTGTCGACGGATTTGCTGATTTATTTTTATTTCCATTTCACGCCTGGGAGAGAGGAACATATTAAGATTCGGGCGCGCACGAGGTCGTCCCGCGGCCAAAGAGGCTCGTCATCGTCCCTCGGACAAACACGCGCTTTCGCAACGAGAGACTCTCCGCAGGCGCTTCGAGGCGTTCCGTCGACCATTAGTGTACAATAGGCCCTTCTTTTAAGATGGCCACTAGCGAAACTTTCTTCTTTGAGGGAGGCGGGTAGTCGATCTGCTAATCGCAGACCGTTGCGGTCCCTCCGCATGGACTGGCAACGCTTCTCCCGCGCGGACTGACAAGAGACATGTGGGTTTGAAGGCCAGGGCCAGGACTGAAGCGCCATACTAGCCTCAAGCTGCCAGCCGCCAGCAGGACGGCGTGGCCTCTGGTCGTCGAGGCTGGAACACGGGCAATATGACCTGTGATGCTAACTACCATCCATCGTAGGACGGACTGGCCCCAGCGCCCCTTGGAAAGGTACCTATCTTGCCGAACCGCCATTATATCGGAAAAACTTCTGCGCACCTCCAAATATGTATCAGACCGCCACCAGGCACCTAGTGCAGGTATCTGGAGGGTGTGCGCGTGTGGGAGGGGGGTGAGTGAGTGTGCAATTGCGACTGTGTGCGCGTGTGTACACTACCTACGCCATGTAAGTGTTTTGAGACGACTGAGCGGTGGAACGAAAACCTGTTTGCAGCCAGATCTAGTCTGCCTCGTGGCGTCGTGCCTTTCCGGCTGCCCGCATTTTGAAGTCTGAAATTGCGTGGCACCCATTCCCTTCCCATCTGGCGTGGTTGCACGAGGGAAAGGCAGATACCCTTGCCTGGCCGAGTGGTCGGTAGCCAGACAAAAAGACTCCCGCGGGTTTTCTGACCGCTTCGTCAACCCTCACGCGGGAAGCACACATGCACCAAAGCATCCGGGGGACTCGGGTGCCGGGGCCAATCCCCGGAGAGAGGCTGCAAGGTCGGTGTCGCCTACCTGGTGCAGCGAGGTAACCGTGGGCTTGCGTGCGTATCACGGCCGCCGACACGGGTCCAACGAGTCCTTCTCCTCGTGTGACGACGCCCCTCGCGTCTTTTTTTCGGTTGTCTTGGCTGGGCAAAAGGGGCGTGGGAACACCATCGGGAATGGCAGCACTGACTGCGACTTGCACCGAGAGGGGACATTCCACGACAAAAGAAAGATAGAAAGACAAGAAAAATTAAGGTAGTGATCAGTCATATCACGATAGGCGTATCCATACTCGAAAAAAATATCCCTTTTCGAAAGGCCATGGGCTGTGCGCCCCGACCAGTGTCAGCCACACACATAGATAGTAGCACACATGGATAACCAGATGGCCTAGGTAGTATACTACGTGTACATGTATGTGGACGCATACGTGGCGGCATGCTTCATGCTTTTCCAACATGCCTCCGTATCGTCGCCCTCCGCCGCCGCCGCCGCCGCCGAGGCGGACGCCGCCCGCCCACCCGATCGACCGACCGCCATCTACCTATCGGCCCGGACACGCAGGCAACAAGCAAGCCCCAGTGGGTGTCCTCTCATCCAGCAGGCAACTCTGCTCGGTGGCCCACGATGTAGATCTTGGTGGGGTATGGGCGTTGCTTTTTTTTCCCCTTCTTATTCTTCTCCCCAAGGGTTCTTGCCCTCGGTGAGATGGGGAGGGGAAACACGGGAGGCGGGAAGAACATGGCGCCCTTTGTGGGAGATGAGGAACATAAGGAGAGAAAAAGGGGGAAGGAGGACGAACCAACCTGGCGTCCTGGTCGGGGACACTTCCTCTCGGCTGCTCGTGTCTCTCTTTCGACTGACACAACGGTTCAGGTCTGAACGTGATTGGCGATCTGGTTATTCCTCTTCTTCGTCCCGGCGGAGAGGAACAGCGGATGAATGGTCGATTAATTTCTGCCCTCTCTCTTTCTCGTTCCTGGGAAATACGGTTGGCGACGGTGGTGGTTGTAGTGGTGGTGGTTTGTGTCACCCCTACGCCAAGCCCCCCCTTTTCTTCTTTTCCCTCTTTTTTTTTTTCTCTTTTTTCCTCGATTGATGATTCCATATCCAGAGCGGAGGCGGCTTCCTTCCCACGTACACCAGTGTTGCCCATCGTGCAACGAGCGGACGGACGGACGTCCACGGGGGCTGAAAAACTGATAAAGGGGGGGAGGGGAGGGTAGCTAGGGGGGCGCGACGAAGCAAGAAGGAGTTGTTGCGCGGGAACTAAAGTAGTGTCTATTCTTTCCCTCTCCCACTTTCCATCTACACTATCACTTTTAGACTATGAATCCTCCAGACGCTCCGGTTCCCGCCCAGATCAGAAAAAAATCCCCGTAGCTCCTTTCCTCGCCCCAATCGTGCGCTGTCGCCTCTTCGCCCCCCTCCCCTAGATGATGCCGCGCTCGCTCGCTGCATGACCACTGCTGCCCGGGGCGGTTGGTGCTACAGGCGGGAACGGGCTTCCGATCTGCTCGACGGTTTGAGGATCTGTTCGTGCCCGATCCAAGTGCGAGGGGAGAAAAACCCACGATGGTGGCTGGGGATCCTCTGGTCCCTGTCTCCCTTCTTGTGAGATGCTAGCGTAGGCCCAGCTCTAGCCCGACGAGTTCGAACTAACTCGCAGCACACCCCCGCAGTGTGATTGTTAAGGAAGAGGAATCCAAGGACATCGGAAGGACAAGTAACATCCAGAAAATTCCCCGGCTGGTTTCAAGAACCTACCTACCTCCTATCGAAGGCGCCGTGTGCGGTCGTTGAGGAGGGGGAGGCGGCTGTTTAGGCGAACGGTGTGACCGGGCGTTGGAGATAAGTACTTCTAATCCTGGATCGAGACGAATCAAGGCCAGACGTAGCTTGAGAGCGGTGAAGGAGAGAGCATCTGGCGTGCTTCACACGGGATTTCGTCGGAGATGGGAGTGCCGGATCTAGATTTTGAGTGCTAGATGGTTAGACTGGTCTGGATCGTCGCGAGGATGACGGCAAGCCCGCGGCGAACTTGCCAACGGGCTCGGAAGGAGGGCTAGCGACGGCACTCCAGGTTCCCACGGCTCTCTCGGTCATAGCACTCAGGGAAAATCAGGCCTTGAAAGAGACCCGGGGCGGAAACCGGAAGCAGGTGTTGACGTTCGGCTTACGCAGGACGAGACCCTCCTGGCCCGGCCCGAGTTCGCAGTCTGTCTCTGGCGGACGGCGACACGTTTCGCGAAGTCGATGATTGTTTCGTCATATTTTGGTATCGTCAGTCGTGGTAATGTCTCTGCTGCATGCGGGCATTCGAGAGAGTCGATGGTAACGGAGGCGCGTGGGCGGGCGGGCTGGGCTTTTCAGCTCCTTGGGAAGCGCGATGCGCGGGGGGTGGGGTGCGCTGCTCTCTTCGAATCGATAGACGTTGGTGACTCATTGAAAGCAAAATCTCGACCCTCGTGGTGCCCGCGCGGTCTTCCGGATTTGGCAGCTCTGGTCATCATGGGCCATGGCATCTCGTGATGGGGTTGGTGTTCCCCCCATGAATGGATCGACTTCCGCAAGCGGACGGGGACCCAGCAAGAAAGGCGAGACCGGACAGCTGGGATGTGGCGTCGAGGACGATGGAACGGATGCAAAGTTTCGAAGATGGCCAGTGACAGATACCATGCACCAAACTGGTGTTCGCGAGTTCATCCGCATGTCCCGACGACGCGGTCAGGTCTTTGTTGTAAGTCGTCGGCGGTGGAGTTTCGGCGACCCGTGCCTGCGGAGTTTGGGATGTGCCGTGGTGGGGCCGCGGCGGGCGGAGTTTGGGACCTGGGCGGAGTTTGAATCTCCGCAACCTCAACCTCCGGGCTCTCCGACGTCTCACCGCGACCCTCCGTCTGACGTGCCAACTACTGCTGTTACAGGGGGGGAATGCGTAAGCCCGACTGCCTTCTTCGCGAGTTTTCGAATCGAGAGTTTTCCTCTGTGATCGAGAGGACAGATTAGCGGCATCTTTTTTTCCTCACTTTCATCCGTTATCCCCATTCTTGCCATTCCCATCCATAGCTTCTTCCTGAGGAATCTGACATCACGGGTCCCCATTTCCCAGTCTTACTCATTTCTTCTCCCGTACCCTCTCACTCTCCACAGAAAAGCGGAAATAGAAGCCCAAAAGGAAAAAACAATACCATGTCCGCAATCGATCCCAAGCTCGGCAAGCTGGACCCAGCGGACAAGTCTCGGCAGAAGAGCTGCAACGCCTGCGTGCGTAGCAAGCGCCGCTGCGACAAGCGGACCCCCCGGTGCACCCGTTGCGCTGAGAAGAACTTCTCCTGCGTGTACCAGAACGTGCCCCCTCCCGCCGCTGGGCCCGACGGCGGGAACAGCACCCTCTCCGCTGGCGGCCGACGTGACACCCTCCAGGCCATGGACCTGGAGGACGGTGGCAACCCTGGGCTTCCGCCGCCGCCCTTCGACCTCAACACGCTGGACGAAACCTCGTCTCTGTCGCCGTCCTACGTCGACGGCGGACTTCCCACGCTGGCCATGAGCGATAGCACCAGCAGCAACACGTCTCCGGGCACTGCCACGACGACAACGACGACGCCGTCCATCAGTCTCAATCTGGATGCCAATATGAACATGCCCTTTGACTTTAACTCCGTCATGGACTATTTGAACGCCGAGCCCGCGCAGGGCGGCGAGATGCAGCTGTGGGAGACGCCCGCGCCGCCGTTGGTACCCAAGGCCATGCAGCCCGTGTACATGGGCTCCGCGTGTAATTTCATGGATCGAGGAGACACCATGGTGAGTCGTTGCTTCCTTACATCTCTCCGCCTTATTCTCTCATTCCATTCCCAAGGTTCCCATCTCACACTCGTTTCAATATCACACCCCTCCCCTTCGCTTCTTCATCTCCATCACTCGTCTTTCACCGATGCCCATATCCTTGTCCTGATCCCACATGGTTGACGGGAGGCCCAGTGCATGTCTGCGAGTGAATTCCAGCCGTGGCAAGTCCACGAGCCGGACTCGCGCATCGGCTTCATCGTGTCGTTCCTCAAGGACGTGCACGTCACCTTCGCCCAGACGCAGCAGCTCCCCTTCATCCACCGCCATCTCTACCGGAGCATCGGCGAGACGCCCCGGCCCCTGATGGCCGCCTACACGGCCATAGCCGCCTACGCGGGCCGCAACGACGCCAACAAGAGCTGGGCCATCCGCGCCATCTGCGAGAGCTCCGCCGAGGTGCTGCGCGGCGCCAAGTCCTCCTCGGCGTCGTCCGCGGACCTGACGTGCCACGAGAAGCTCGCCAGGACGCAGGCGCTGTGGCTCCTGCAGACCATCCGGTGCTTCGACGGCGACATCTCCCTGAGGGCGCAGGCCGAGCGGGACATGGGCGTCCTGGAGAGGTGGCTGAAGGAGCTGGAGGAGATCAGGGACAACTTCGACGACTTCCACCTGCTGGACGACTCGTCGCTGAGGCAGAAGCCGCCCCGGTCGTGGGAGGTGTGGGTGTTCAACGAGTGCGTGAGGAGGACGGTGTTGATGGGCCACATGTTCGTGTCCCTGTTCGAGATGCTCAAGACTGTCGGTGAAAGTGGTAAGTTGCTCGCCTCTCCTTGACCCTGCGCCAATGTCGTCGACATATTTCGTCACATCTTCACCAATCCAGAGAACAAATGCTGATATCAGTTGGCCGTAAAGAACCGGACCCCTCGAACTGGTTAGCCCCCCACCGGTGGACGTTCTCGAAGCACCTCTGGGAAGCCCAGTCGTCGCCGGCCTTCTTCTCTGCCTGGCGGGAGAAGCCGATGTTCCTCGTCAACAGCTTTTTCATCCAGGAAATCGCCAAGTTGGCGAGGCCGGCAGATGTTGACGAGTACGCGAAGCTTTTTCTCACCGTGTAAGTTCTCAACCCGGAGCCTGCTCTAGTTCCAACCGGCCACAGTTGAAACTAATGCCCTCTTTCCAAGTAATTTTGGTGTCGAGGAAACGAAACATTTTATGCTCCAGGTTTGAGATGGGGGTACTCTGGGACATGCGACAAAGACCTAACCACTGCTCGGCCCTGGTTACTTTACCCAATCTATCATCTGGATGCGGCCCACCGACTGGCTTGACACGATATAGGACTCAGATGTGTCTGTACGAACTTCAAGTTCGTCAGTCGATAGACTTAAACGAAGGTTAAGGCAGGAATAATTGGCGTTGGTTCGTGTTTCTGGTTTGCTGCCGGCTTCGAAGACATGCCGGCTCGAAGACATTTTGTACTTCTAAACGACCGTTTACGATTGATGAGTTCGGAGTATTTGGTGTGGAAGGCACGTTTGTCTCTGCGATATCACAGTGGTGTCTCGAGACAATTATCACGCATATAGCAGCTGAATCCAAAATGCGACAGTGTGCGAGTTCACCATTAACCATGAAGTTGTCCGAGCCCGCCAAACTCAACCTTGACCAACTGGTAGATAGATCGTGATGGCATGAAAGTAGAACGAGGAAGTAGGTAGACATTGTTCTGTGCAAGGCGTGAGTGATATTGTGGGCCGATGATCAAAACTGTTCCAGGAGACTACTCAAGTCTTGGCCGCGCGTGGCCAGGCTATCGACATGAGGGCGGCCGAGAAAGGTAACATCGAGAGGCAGGTGCGATCATGATTACCTTAGCACCCCCTCAGGGTAGTTCTCCCTAAGAACATTTAAGCCTTCGCGACGATGCTCGTAGACACACCTGGGTCGGGACAGCGCATGATCGGGCCAAGCACCAGGAGAACAGTAGCATAGCTCCCCTTCTAGTCCAGGATATTGTGTGGGAACAAACGGAAATCTTCTTTCATCTACCTAGCTGTGCCATTATGCGGGCATCCACCCCCCTTTGTCCCTATATCTTCGAGGTGCCTCAACTCCAGACGCCGTTGATTTCTTTTTAAAAACCCTATATGTGCCTCACCATTCCTTGACTTCAGACGAGCAGAACACCATTTACGCAGCCATCGTTTTCAGGGTCTGATTCATTAGTATCGAAACTGGATCTGCGAACTTGTCAGGAGAAAACTCACTGTTGGTGATCTGGCAGTAGCGTCCCCAGACAACGCGTCCCGCGGCGGTGGTCAGACCCAGCTCGGAGACGTTGACTGATTTGAAGCGGTTAGTACATTACATTAACAAGCGCCAAAGTGGCTTTTGGGACTGTGATGACGTCTCTTACCTTCAATAATTGTTCCCTTCGTGAGAACACCGAGGTTGCTCATAAGAGATCCGTTGGGGTTCTTCTTAACCGACAGAATCGGGAGTTGAACCGTCTGTGAAGCGTGAGTTAGCTCGTGCCTATTCCACCTGTGATGAAGAAAAAAAAGTACGCACCACGCCAAGCTGAGGGTGAGTGACATGCGCCTTCTTGTAGCGAAGACCCATACTGCGAAGGATAAGTCAGCAGACGTGCCGATGTATCCGCAATCGAGGTTACGTACGGCCTGATAAATCTCTCGCGCTTGGGGTTGGCTCTCGTGAAGTCGGGTCCGACAAACGTCGGTTTCGTAATCTTAAAACTGATCAGTACGAGCCATCTGATACGGAGCAAAGGAAACAACTAACCATGCGCTTCCATTGAGACTTGTGGGTCTTCTTTCCAGTCGAAACGACCTTGAACATCTCGGATTCCGCGATACCGCGTACTTTCGGGAGGGGAACAGCAAACTATTCGTGTCGTTAGCCACCGTGAAGCGTCTGGGAAACGGTGTCCTGCTTACCCGTGCTGCCTTCTCCGCTCTCTTATTCTTGATCTGCGAGGAGATAGCCTTGGCATTGCTCGGGCTGTATGTCGCGTTAGCCAGCCGCTTCCAACTCCGTCCCTAAGTCCACCCCGATGGTCCTCTGGTATACGCACTTGTTACGGTCGAGCAGGTAGGCGGGCATGGGCTCGCTGGGCTCCTTCTCGTTGTTCGCCTTGACGTTCCTCTCCTCGTGGGCCTTGATCGTCTTGCGCATCTGGATCTTCTCCTTTCTCCTCTTCTCGGCGTGAAGCTTGGCGCGCAGGCCGCGGAGGTTCTGCGCATCCTTGGAAGCCTTGTGTCCCTCACGAGCCTCCTTCTTGCGCTTTCTCTCTTCGTGATCGAGTCTTCGTCCCCACTTGCGCCTATGGGCGTCCATGTAATCTCCCTGAGCTATGGCGGCCAATGTCAATAGAGAACTTCTCACAGGGTACACGAGGAAGCCCGCTGCAGAGGCGGCCATACCGCCAAGGGCAGCGAAGTAAACTGGAGGACATACGCATGTTGAAGACTGTGCGCTCGCGGCGACTTGACTGGTACTATGAGCTGTTGTTGGGGGGCGGTGATGCTGTCGACGAGGCCGGTTCTCGTCAAGATTGCTGGTGTCCGGGCTTGATGCGGTGGTGGCGGGTGCTTGGAGAACCAAAAAAAGTTGCTTATCGATAGAGGACCCACAAACGAATCAAACGCCAGGTCAGGGCCCACCAGGTCCACAGTTCCATGGGATGGCACCAGCCAGCCAGCCTACACCACCTATCGACATGCTCGGAACAGCTATTTGTCCGGCATCATTCCGCCGCAACGACCTGACTGTCTGCTCCATAACTTTTTTCGAGCTGCGGATCACCCAATCGCGTTCTCGGCGGTTCACTTGTAACACACATTCAAGCACCCAACATGAGCCGAACGCTGCTGCGCTCCGTCCTGGAGCTCAGGACACCCGTCGCGCGCCTCCCGCCGACCTACCTGCTGCCGACTCACGCTCGGCGGTTCAACTCCACGGCACCGATCATCGAGCCGCCCCATGCCTCTAACGCCGCCGCCGCCGCCGCCGCCCAAGATGCGCCCGTCGTCGCTCCCACAGATGCCGCGAAGCCGTCAATAGCACAACAAGCCGCGAGGTCGAAAAAGACTACCGAGTCCAAGAAGGCCACGCCATCGCCGCCCGCTCTCCTCTCCGAGCAAGTGCAGACTGTGCTCCCCTTCCTGGCCGCCCAGCCCAACCACTACATCACTTTCCACATCCACGGCCGTCCCTACCTCGTCACGCCCGGCGACAGCGTTCGCCTCCCCTTCAAGATGCCCGGCGTCGTGCCCGGCGACGTTCTGCGCCTGAACCGCGCCACCGTCATTGGCAGCAGAGACTACACGCTCAAGGGCGCGCCGTACATCGACGAGCGGCTGTTCGAGTGCAGGGCGGTGGTGACGGGCACCGAAAGTGAGCCCATGCGGTTCAAGGAGAAGACGAAGCGGAGGAACAGAAAAGTCAAGACGGTGAAGAGCAAGCACCGCTACACCATGCTGGCGATCAGCGAACTCAAAATCAACAACCCGGATGAGATCGAGGCATAGGCAAGGTCACTGCAAGGTGCCATCAGGATTGTTCGAGTACGATGCATGGTGTACAAAAGTCACGGAATCAGACGGATTCCATGTACTAGTGTCGTCCTTTTCAAAGGGACTGTAACAATAGACAAAACAAAACATGATCCTCGTATTTGACGTGGGCGAGGAGTAAAGGAAACCAAAGTAGCGTTTAAATGCCTTTGTTGGCTTGAACTTGGAATTGATGCAGAGGAGGCTGAACCTATGCCAACCGAAACGTAAAAATTTCTGCCAGAGGCCAGGAGGTTTCAGCCTCGCAGGAAGTATTCCTGACAGTGTAAGAGAATAAAAGAGGGCTGCAACGAAACAGCTAAACAACAAGACAAGACGCCCAAGAAACTCCTAGCTATGAATGTTTCCCATCATCATTAATCCAAAGTCAAGTTGCCAAATGACGCCCTTTTTCTACAGTTTTCCAACACCAGCGCCTTGAATCTCTCAAGACCTACTCGCATTCGTCGCTTTTCTGACACTTGCCCAATAAGCAGAGGGCCACACTGACATGGCCTCGGCTTCCGTAGGCATCCGTTCTCGACATCTCGTGACGACGCTCTGAATGATTCTACCGAGGAGCTCTTCGTCAATCGGGAGTGCCTTCTCACTGAGCTCATTAGGGTAGAGGAAAGGATCCGTCTCGTGAAGGAGCTCTTCGCAGGTTGGTCGCATGTGAACATCGCGGTTCAAACACCGCTTCATGGTTCTCAACAAGGACGGAGGTACGGAGACGCCGCCCATTCCTCGAGAGGGAAACTCAATAACGTGGTCCCAGTTGATAATTGCTTGACACCTCGCCATCTGGTTCGCGATATGACCGAACGGAGGGATGCCATAGACCAGCTGGTACAAGATGCATCCCAGTGACCAAACATCACTGGGCTTTCCGAGCTTCATCAACTTCGGGCGTCCAGCTACTCTACCGCCTCGGGGCGCGTTGAAGTCTAGAAGTGACTCGGGAGACATGTAGTTCGGGGTGCCAATTTGCGTTTCGCGGTGAACATTCACTGTCTCGTCGGTTTGAATAGCATTAGCGATGCCAAAGTCGATCAGCTTTAAGCGCCCTTTGACAAGGACGAAGTTGGCCGGCTTTAGATCGGAGTGAACGATGTCGAACTGATGTACTGATTGAAGGCATTCGAGCATTTCCTTCCAGTAGAAGCGGACGAAAACGGGATCGAATTTCGCCGCTTCCGGGTTCTGTCGAGCTCGGCTCGCCCATTTCCATGAGCTAAGAGTATATTAGCAGAGTCCCGTTCGTTTTTGACACTCCAGCTTACCAGAGTCAGCATCTTCTTCTCATCATTCATCTCGTAGTCAAAAAGATTGATCACTCGGTCGACGCCCGTGAGCTTGCCCAGCAAATCAATCTCGCCCCGGTAGCCTCTGACGGTTGTCTCGTCCGCATTCTCGAGCGACACCCTCTTCAACGCAAACATCGCCCCGTTTTCGGCGGTAACACGGTAGACCTTAGCGCTGCCGCCCCGGCCCAGACAGTCGAGCCTCGTATAGGATTTTCCATTGACACGAAGAATGTTTCGCCTCTGCTTTCCTTGGGAGGTGGTAGCAGCTCCGGCCGAAGTTGTGGCAGCATCAAGAACGGACATCTTCGGAGGGGGCGGGGGTGCGGGTCTTCGGGGCGTGTTTTGAGCTAGCGAAGAAAGCGGCTTCCGCTCTGGAGAAGTGTGCCGCTGGCTTACAGCTTCATGGGCGGCAGGTCGCTTAATAACCTTTTCGGCTTCCTTTTCAGCGGCAAGGCTGGCCACAGACTTGGAAGCCCGAAGGATGGATGGAAGTTCATTTTCCTGGTCGTGGGATGATGGGACCTGAGGCCGCGGCGCTGGCAATCTGTAGTGAATCTCTTCCGGCTCTTCCTTCTCGCGGGGTGAAGGTCGGGCATGAGGGGCCGGCTCCGCGTATGACACGGGTCTCCGGTGGTTGGCTCTTGAAGGGTCGCTCAGTGCGACCGGACTTCCCGAGGCAAGTTGTCGTCCGTTGCCGTAAAACGATGATGGAAAGTCGTTGTCCATCTCATGGCCTTGACCATCGTGCTCTTGACTTGAAATCAAACCCTCACCTTCACCTTCACCATTGGCCTCCGCCTCCTCTTCGCTCTGTCGCCTGCGGCCCCGTCGGGCAGGCCCACTCAAGAAGCTTCCAGGGACCTTGCCTACACGTTTAACACGCATCGAGCTCTGAAGCGCCAGATTGTCCTCTGGCTTGGTGTTTCTTCCGGCATTCGAAGTATGCCGAGAAACGCTTCCTGGATTGATACCGGGGGCGTGCCGAGCAACAGTTACCGGTTCTTCAGAGGACTCCTGCTCAAGGTGAGAGCCAGAGCGACGGGAATGACCTGCCGAGCTGCCGATTCGACTTCTGTTGCCAGAGGAACCAGCAGCAATGCGAACTACCCGAACTCCTTGGGCGGGTGTGTTGATGTCTTGTGGCGGTTCTTGCCTCTCATCCGAGGATTGGTCTCGACTTTCCGGCCGGTTCCGCGAGGTGGTGCGCTGGTTGGTGGACCGCGAGAGCGAGCTAGATCGCCTCTTTGTGGTGCTCATGCCCAACTGGCTTAGACTTTTCGGCGTCGTGCTCAGCCTGACAATTCTCCTGCGGACAGGGCTGCTCTCCCGACTCCTGACAGGAGACGAGGGCTTGGAAGGTGGCCTCGATGACCTCGTATCGTGGCCATGAATGCTTCCAGATCGACGAGACCTTCTCGCTTCGGTCGCTGATGTCGTCGAAGTGGCGAGATTGCTTGCGCGACGGCGCGTTCTAGGCGGCGAGGGAGCACGTTCAGGTTCGGCTGAACCGCCGTCGTTGAGTAATGCTTTGGTGAGAGCACTTAGTTTCATAGGCACTGGGATCTCATCGTCGGAGCTGTCGTGGATGGCGTATTGTTGCGAGTCGGCTTTCTTGGACAGCGCGGGTGCGACCGACGTCGACGTCGCGTGGACAGGATTCGATTCGCTTCGGCCAAGCTGCGGTCGTGAAGGCAGTCTGCGGAGGCCTTGTCTCTGAGAAGGACGACGTGACAGGCCGGCAGCGGCAGTGCCCATCGGGGTGGGTGAAGCAGTCGCCATGTCCTTATTCTTCTCTCGGGATTCGGGTGCTGGGGGGTGATTGTTTTGCAACTGTAAGCAACGGTAATTGGGAAGTGATTGGCGCGTCCCTCCACGTCTCCGCGAATGACCACCGTCCGCCGGGTAAAGCGATTGTCTCTGTCGACTAAGGGATGTTTTACGTGTCGATGGTGCCCATGATCAGAAATATTGCGAATGGGGAAGAAATTAGTTCATGCGGCGCGTCATGGGCATCTTGTATGGTTGGGGGAGGATGTGTCGGTTCCTTGTCGAAATCAAGGCGTTCCCAGACTGCAGTATTGGGGGCTAGCAGGGGCTGGCCAATGGGAGGGCAACACTAGTGGGCTGAGTTGTCGGGGCAACAGCACGGTGGGAGTGCGGGACACGAAGAGGCACATTCCTGGTGGTCGCA
The DNA here is from genome assembly GCA_030770045.1 of Colletotrichum brevisporum. Taxonomy (NCBI): domain Eukaryota; kingdom Fungi; phylum Ascomycota; class Sordariomycetes; order Glomerellales; family Glomerellaceae; genus Colletotrichum; species Colletotrichum brevisporum. The sequence goes on along the minus strand of JAUGSI010000001.1, from coordinate 5,457,007 downwards.
TGAAATTTGCATCGCACCAGCACCGTGCCTGAGGCCCAGTGCTTTTTAAGGTAGCTGATTAAATGGGAGGCTGGCATGGCCAAAGCTTCTCACGGCCAAGTCCCACGATCGCAGTCAACACCCGACATCCATACTCAACCCCGGCTCTACGCCCCACACAAGGGAGAATGTGGCTGGAATGAAATTCCTTCTCGTCGTTCTTCCGATTTAACGAGCACATGGCGGCGTTCTGCGCATTGTGGGAGTAAAAAATGATAGTAATTTCCTGGGTGGGGTGATTCGTGAACAAACGCGACTGGGTTAAGGCAGGTCAGAAATATTTTGCGACCGAAACTGAAAGTCATCAATTTTGTCGGTTCTTTACGACCGACATGGCATTCAATCGCAGTCCGTCTAGACTGCAGGGACTTGACGTAGCCGGGGATCTCAGAATGGACCCGCTGACAGCGCGCAAACAGAATCGTCACCGGACGCAAGTTGTCAAAGAAGCAGCGAACTTTTTATTTGCCCGAAAATAGCCGGTTTCACTACACACGCGTGTGTCGAAGTCCAACCCAAGAATAATCCTCTCATGCCCAGGACATGCGAAAATGTCGGCCAATAGTTGCGTGGCTTCCTTGATGAGATCGGGGCATCTCGCCGGTCGTCAGAGTCGTAAGGGTATTTAGTCGAAGAGACCGAAGCCCATGTCCTCGTCGGACTCCTCCTTCTCTGTAAAGGAATTAGCGACCAAAGAACGTCAACGCAGGTCTAGAGAAAAATCTTACCCTCCTCCTTGGGAGCCTCCTCAGCAGCGGCCTCAGCAGCACCGCCGGCAGCGGCACCACCAGCAGCGGCAGCACCGCCAGCGCCACCAGAGGGGACGGAAGCGAGCTTGCTGGAACCCTCGGAGATCAACTATACAAATCTGGTCAGCGCTTGTTCTACTTTCCAATTCCATAGGCCTTGTTCAAACTGACCTCGTTGATGTCCTTGCCCTCGAGCTCGGAGATGAGCTTGGTGAGGCGCTCCTCGTCAGCCTCAATGCCAACGGACTCAAGGACAGCCTTGACGTCCTTGGCGGAGGGGGAGGTGTTGCCTCCGAGGCCGAGAAGAAGGTAAGCGGCGAGGTGCTTCATTTTGAATGATGTGTTTCTGCGATGGAGAAGTCAGACCAAGTTCTCGAGAGGGTTGATGCACACCATGATGGGGCGCAACGCGACAGGACTGTACCGGCGGCGAGGGCTTCGTGGTTGAAGGGCAAAGGGAGGAGACTTACAAGTTAACGTGAAGAACACGAGAGGTCAATCAATTTAACCGCGAGTTGGGCGGAGACTGAATCTTCGAGTCCTGGAAGGATTTGTGGTGATGGGTTAACGATAAGAACTTGGCCGCGCAAAAAGTTTCGCTTTTGATTCATGGTGTGGGCTCAAAATTCAGATAGCCGACCCTAAGGTGGGGCACCCTGCGCTGATGGTGGCTGGTTTCTTCACTAGCCACACCTTTCGCTAGGGACCTAGGTATGTAGGTACCTAGGTACTGGGCCTGGACAGGGGTCCTAGGCCCTCCATGATATTACCTAAGACGTATCCTTCAACTTGCGAGGACCTGGTCTCCTATCCAGTGTCAGAGAATATTGATGGAAATATGTTTCTACTTTCTATTGCTACTGGATAATCTCACGAACATTACTGTTATTGTTTTTTTTGTTGTCGTAGCTGTTGTCGTCACTGTCACCTACAGGCGTTTGTCACTGTCCCTTGGTACACGAAGCCTTCAGTGACATCGACTTAAGTAGCTTAGGTAACCGTAGGCCACTGTACTGGTCCATAGCGCGTCTCCCTGGTTGATGATGCTCGGTGTGGCCGGGATCGGGGGCACTCTTGCTTCCGAGTGCCTGTATGGATGAATGGATACCTAGGTAGGTAGGCCGCAAGGCCAGACAGTGCCGTACCCAGAGTGCCACTGATCCCACCCCCCCGTCCAATGAGGAAGATATAAACTTGCCATCTCCAACGCCGCTTCCTTTTGTTTCCCCCGACACCCAACTTTCGACCTCTACGACTACCGACGTGTGCCTCGCGATCGCCTTCCCACGTATCGAGACTTTTCGCCCTGGACTTTCCGGCCGATTTCAGTCCTTTTCCACAACCCAAATCCCGAGTCTTTCGATTTCGAACGGCTTGCTGAATCGCCCAGAAAATTCGGGGTTTTCTCGTGCTTTCCACGACCTGATGACTCAAGCTTCTGCCTGATGCATCCTGACGGCCGGTGCAAGCAATCTACAAATTTGCTTGACGACGACGTCTGGTTGTAATAGACCACGTCTGGTTGTAATAGACCGCCAATATGCCTGTGAGTATACCGAGCACGCGATTTCTTTCCTATTTGCGTAAACTCCGTTTGCCTAACGATGGAACCCCCTTCAGATTGGAGACCTCCTCGCCCAAATCAGTGGCGATAAGTCACAAAGCGGATCGCCAGCCCCGACGAGACCGCCCGTCGCGACCGCAACAAAACGCAAAGCCGATGATGATCCGCGCGGCGCCGCGTCGAACAAGACGCTGCGAACAAGCACAGCTGGCACAGGCTCGTCGGCTTCAAGACCAGCAAGCGCCCCGAGACCTGCCGCCCGGCCTGCCGATAGGCCGCCCACAACAACCACTGCGACTGGCTATCGTGGAAGCGCCGCCAGGCCCTCGGATCGGGGAACATCGGCGCCTAGGCCTGTAGGAAATGGCACCTCCTCAGCGAAGCCTAACCTGCCCGGGGGGAGGCCGATCAATGGGTCAGCGTCATCGAAGGCCACGTCTACCCTTCCCAGTCGACCCTCGCCTTCTGCTGCAGCTCCAGCCAAAGCAGGCCCACCGCCGAAGAAGGGGTCTTTTGCCGAGATTTTAGCACGTGCAAAGAAGGCACAAGAGTCCATGGGCCAGGTCGGCAAAATCCAGCATAAGCCCGTGGAGAAGGTATTGACCAAGAAGGAGCGGGAAGAGACGGCCAAGGACGCGAGAAAGGATGTGAAGGCATCAGGGCCGAAGGCACCAGGGGCGAAGGGTGCCTCGGCGAGACAGCCATCGCAGTTCCAGGGCACCGCCCGCCCGACGTCCGGAGCGGCGGGACGGAGCAGCGCAGGTGCAAATGGGAACTCACGCAACGGAACGGTCGACACGGTCAGAGATCCTAGAGCCGCGGCCAAGGCTCGCGCCGCCCAGGAAGAAAACGAGAAGAAGCTGAAGAAGGCTGCTGTCGCGACCACTGGATACACCGGTACTGCCCGCCCCAGACCTGGTGTGTCTGCTACCAAGAAGAAGCCGGCTCCTGGAGGCGCACTCCTCAACAGCAGGCCCGCACCTCGCTACAGTGGCTCAGCAAAACGATCACGCTACGAAGATGAAGAAGACGAGGACATGGATGATTTCATTGAGTACGATGATGAGGAGGACGCGGGCGGTCCTCGCTACAACTACGACTCGGACGGCTCGTCGGACATGGAGGCCGGCATGGACGACGTGTGGCAGGAGGAGATGCAAGCCGAGCGTGTGGCCCGTCGGGAGGATATCGAACAGGAGAAGCTCGAGAAGCGACTCAAGGCAGAGAAGGAGGAGCGGAAGCGCAAGTTCTGGGAGCAGCAACGGCAGCGGGAACGACGTTAGCGGACACTCGCCAATGCCAGAGGGGTTTGGGACCTGGCGCCATGGGCATTTGCACCGGTAGGCAGCATCACATTAGCGACGGCGTTCTGTATTTTGGTTTGTCATTACCAGGGAGGGTGAACCGCTCGCACCGGCTTCACTGGCGAACAAGTCACTTGGAAAACGGTATACACGTGCTGCGGCACGACGATACCTAGCGGGCCAGCAAAGACTAGCCTAATATTACTACTTCTGTACCACAATTGGTCAGAACCAAGCTCGCTGTTCACAGAGGGGGCTGGCGGTGAACTTGGTGCAAGGCTGTTGAGACTTGGCGGTGTTGCAAACTGGATTATGTCGAGGCCGAATAACGTAATACGTTGGCTTTTTTATCATGTAAAAAACGAGTTGTCTTACGTAGCAATTTTGCGAGAGAAGTTTCAATCGCTAATCTTAAAATCCAAAAATTCTGCTGGCCCAGGTGACGGTCGAATCCTGAATCTGCGTATGTCGTCTTCGACTCTTCCACATTGCAGCCTCTTTGGTACCCCAATTCAGGAACTTCCATGGGGTATCGAGTCCGACCGTGCCGGGCTGTGATCCACCCCAAACGCCTTCGAACAGTGCCATCATCCTAGCATTCCGGCACGCGTACAACCCTGCCTGTGCATAGAGCTACTAAGCCCCTCCGTTGGCAAATGCTTTTGATGAAGGCCGCAAAAGGAAAGGAAAAAAAAAACTGCTGTGCTTCCTTGCTCTGATTTATATCATTGATACACGCGATCTGCGACCGCAAACTTTGCGACCCGCAAGCCTCCTCGTGGCAAGCGGCAGGAATGAAAAGAAAACCGTATAAAAGCCTTGCCAGCGTCGTCGCGTGGACAAGACAAATGAAGTGGGAGGGGCAGCCAGAAGAACTTCTGGGCCAGTCCAAAACTCGTCTTGATGCCATCGTCGAGCGGGGAAGGGACCAAGTACCAATTGCAAACCCTGAAGCTGCAGCTTCTTGCTGTTCACGGTGACTTCTCCGCCAAAGCGGAATTCCATGAAAAATATGGAAACCCGCCAGACTCAACGAATGAGTGATCAGAGTGTCAACCCAAAATGTCAAAAGGGCAAGAGATTCGAGAGCGTCTGGACGGACCCGCGAAGACTATGACGCTAAGGAAGATCCTCGGACTTGAGACCTGAGTTCCCATATCCGCTCAGGTTCCAGCCTTTGTATCGAACTGTAGATGCGCTGCCGCCGGTGGATAGTGAGGAGGGAGGCGGGTTGTGCGGAGGCAGCCCATTGTGGTGCTTCAAGGGCGGCGGGGGGAGTGATGCATGCGCGGCGGGCAGGCTGCTGGTTGAATGTCGGGGTTGAGATTGGGAAGACTGAGAGCCACCAGGCGTGTGATGCCCATTTGTGCCATTGGAAGCGTTCGCATCTTCTTTCATGAGGCCCTTCTCGCGCAAATACTGGATGGACTGCAGGACAGTGAGATCCTCTTGCTCCTTGTCGTTGAGGACCAAGCGCTGCTGAATGGTAAGCTGGCCGTTGTTCGCCTCGCGTTCTTTAATCGCAGCCTCTCTGACAGCGGCGTCGTGGACGAAGCGGCACTTGCCCTTCTTGCCACAAGTTCCTCCTGTCGAGTAATATTTGCAATGCTTTGAAACATCCGCCTTCTTTGCTGACGGAGGCGGAGGGGGGGCCTGCTGAATACGACTGGAGGCAACTTCTGGCTCGTCGTCATCAGACTTCAGATTCAGAGGAGAGCTATCTCTCATCTCGTCACCCTCGTCTTGCTGCTCACGCTTGCGCTTGATAGACGACTCGACCTTCTCCAGCTGCTTCCTCAGCTTGCTTGCGAGGTTTTCCTCTTTTTCCAGAGCGGCAGCGAACTTGTCGCTGCCTCCGTGTGCCACCTCGGCAGACTTCTTCGCTTTTACTCTGGCAGCCGTGGGAAAGCGCTTCTTACGCTCGGCTATATAAGCAGCAACATCGGTAACTCTAAGACATCGTTAGTCACTGATTAGCTGCGCGCTCGTGTGCGAACTCACTGCAGAGCATCTGATCCGATCAGTTTGCGAAGTTTTTCCTCTTCCATCTCATCGTCTTCCGAATCCGAGTCTTGCCCAGGAGTCAGACCCAGTGTGTTCGTCTTGCGCTTCTTCTTCTTCCCAGAAGGGGCATTGTCGTGCTTGTTGTCATGCTTGTTTTCGTGCTTGTTTTCGTGTTTGTGGTCGTGCTTATGGAACCCTCCTTCGTGACGATGGTTATTGCCTTGAGGTCGATGCCGCGCCCTATCGTTACCGTGGTGACCTTGGTGAAACGATCCTCGACCTCGCGTGCTGTTGCCACGGAAGCCGCCTCGGCCACGGTTACCGTGGCCGTCTTGCTTGCTATAGTACGTATCATGAGGAGCACCGGCAGCATGAGGGGCGGGAGGAGGGGCTTGGTAGGGATACTGAGCAGGAGGTGCGTAAGGGACTTGCTGGACGCGAGGATCCCCGTAAGGTTGTCCATACGCAGCATTTGGTTGATGCGGCAACCCATCGCCGCCATAAGGTACCGGAGCCGGCCCATTGATGGTAGGAACTCGCGAGCCGCCTCGATCATTGCCATAGCCACCGCGGCCACGTCCACCACCGTACTGGTTCTGTGGGTGATGATCGGGGGCCGCCCACTGCTGAGGAGCGTTGTATGGCGCTGGGGCATGGTAAGGTTGTCCATACTGATGCTGCTGCGGAGGGCCGTAACCAGGTTGATGGGAAGGCGGTTGGGCGTGTTGCGGATGGGAGTATACTTGGGGAGCGTAGTTGGGATGGTAGTTGGAAGTTGACAGCGGCGCAGGGGCGTGAGTACCGTGCTGCGGCGCTGGATGGGCGTGATCTTGATGCCACTGCTGTTGAGGAGGATAGTTGGCGCCGGTGGGTTGAGCAGGATAGCCACTGGGATGTTGAGAGTATGGTTGCTGTCGACCGTACTCATACGGAGGTTGGGGATTCGGGGGGTATTCAGGGCGCCCGTTAGAAGGATACGCGGCGCGACCACCACGCGCAGCTGATGCTCCGGCGCCCCTGGAGTGTTGCTGATAGGGACCTCCGTGATGTCCGTAGCTGGGATGACTAGCCTGGGCTGCTGGAGGCGGCGGCGGCGGAGGACCGTAGTTGTAGCCGGACATCGTGTCTTGAAGAAGGTAGGTATCTCGTTCGGTTTTTCGTTTCAGCTGGGCCTGGTGTCAAGGGAGTGGTCGATAACGGAACCCGAATTGTCAAGGTAAGTAAAGTCGACGATTCTGCAGACAATCGCGATTGTCTCGAGTCCCAAAGACTTGCAACGGTATCTTGGCAACGAAATGAAGAGTAGCTGCTTGCAATCAGATGTTCAATGCAGTTTTGATCTGGGATGAAAGGAAACTGGGACCGAGGCGCGCCGCACGGACGAATGCAAAAGGAAAGAAGAGGAGGAGTTGAAGACGCAGATTGATGCAGATTCCCTGACGCGAAGCGAAGCTGATGTAGTGGAGCTTCCACAGCACGGGACATGGATTAGCGACTTGCTAGGTCCGTAGGTACCTACGGATAGAGTGGAAGTTTTCGGTTGCCGCATTAACAGTTTTAGCGGATGCACTTACCTCCCGTCCATAGCGGCCCTTTGGGCGGGCTTCTCCACTAGGTAGGCAGCTACAAGGTCGTGGTCGGCGCCTGCCAGTCACCGATTACTCGCGCTAAACTTGATCCAGAGGGCGGTGTGACATTAGTTTCTTCCCGAGCTACACGCCCCGCGATTTTGCCGATTTCACGATTTCACCTCTGGCTGACAAGACACAGCGTGCGACATTGCTGGGCAGGTATACATGGAAGAAGGATAATTACTGCATTGGAGTTTGGGTTTCTTGATTCTTTCTGAGATTATTAAACCGTCATCGCCATCCAAAGGACACCATTGCCCGTCATGTTCATCCTAGTATGAACGTTTTCTCGGATTTCACATGAATTACTTCACTAACACGGTCGCAGACCAAAATTGCCGATCTGGTCGAGATCGCACCTGAGGATTTTCGCAAGAAGAGTGGTTCCGCCATCGAGGACAACATCAATGCCAAGTACGCGAACAAAGTCATTCAGAAGATCGGGCTTTGCATTTGCCTCTATGACATTCTATGGACCTCAGAAGGACTCATTGGCCACGGCACAGGCCTCGTCAACGTCAACGGTGGGTGAAGCGCTCTCGAGTCACAGAAATTGGGTCTGACGTTTTTGAAGTCGAATTCAGAATGATCGTGTTCAGACCGTTTAAGAGCGAAGTTATGGTCGGAAGAATTAGAAGTTCTACACCAGCCGGAATCAACCTGCGAACGGACTTTTTTGACGACATTTTTATCCCCTTCGACGAGCTTCCCGAGGGTGCCGAGTTGTGCGTTCAGACGTGTCCCTCCTTTCATTTGAACGTAAGCTGATGCAACCGCAGCAACCATTCCGAACAGTTGTGGATCTGGAACATAGAAGGCGACAGGCTCTTTTACGACAATCACGAGATGGTCAGGTTCCAGGTCATCGACGAGGAGTGGCACGATCAAACGCCGTCGGGACCCAACCAAGCAGACGAGGCCGACCCCCCAAAACCGCCGTACAAGGTGAAGGGAACTATGGCCATGGAGGGTCTCGGCGTGTGCCTATGGTGGGATGGACAGGGCAGCGAGTAGGACGCCGGTGGCCCCTAAATTCTCACCAACGTGGACCAGGTTATGTGCAAGGGTTGCGGGAGGGAGCTTGGGCGGCACCTATGTGCATACATTGTTCTAAAATTCTATGACTTGATACCCGAGAGCAGTCTCTGCTCCACCTCATCCAAAACAGAGTAGTGTTCAACGACGGCAATGTTCTCAGCCTCGCCCTTGAATTGCTTGTCGGGGTCAACACCAGGCCCAAACATCTGGGGAGCGGCCTGGGCGCCCCCCATCTGTCCCATCTGCTGGGCCATCTGGCTGGCGGCTGTTTGATGTTAGTGACCACGTGTTCCCGGGCAGAATGATTTCGAGACTCACCATTGTCGCTGCCAAGGATGAAGTTGAAGACAGACTGCAGACCGAAAATGCAAAGGAAGTACCAGCTGATGCTCGACATCCAGCGGGGGTCCATGTCCTTAGTCGCGACACCAGCCTGCAGCATACTCTTGAACTTGATAGTGATAGGAAACGGCAATTTCACTACTGTTGTCAGCAACTGCACGGTACTTCCGAATCTTGGCAAACATACTGATGACATATCCGCTGAAAAAAGCATTAATCCAGCTCATGATGAGCGTGTTGGGGATGATCATAGCCATGTTGTTCTTCATCATGCCCATCATGCCGTCCATCGCACTGGGGTCCGTGAGCGGGTTTGCGGGGGGCTGGCCCTTGCGATCCGGGTCCTTGAGAAACGCGCCGGATTCGTACGCAGCAACGAGCTGGTCGCGACGCGCCTCGAACGACTTCTTCGATAGAACGTGGTGGTTGGTGCGGACGCCAACGCCGTGCATCATCTGACGCTGCTCACGGAGCGCAGGCTTGTCGAGCTTCTTGGGCGGGGTAGCGAGTAGGACGGAGGCGTAGTGGCGCAGAATGCCCGTCAAGATCATGACCACCGTGATCGGGAACAGGATCCAGTAGCTGACGCGCGCAGTTCAATTAGCACAGCTGAGAGCGGAGATGCGCGCCACGGAATACGTACAACAACTGGGGATCCCGATGGATCGTCTGCACCGGAACCTGGGCCATGATGAATAAATCTGGCTCAAAAAGCCGGACGGAGATGGATGAGAGAGTGGTCTGGCAATCGTCGACACGGGTACCGGCCAGATGGTGATGCTATACGTCGACGTTGCACTATCTCCATAGGTCATCTACCTATGTTGGTGGAGTTCAATCCATCCAAAGCTCCTTCGGAAATTTGTTTCAGCGAAATCCCGAAAGACCACCTTCCACTTTTACCTAGGTTTGCGGCGGATCCAATGGGCGCAGGGGCCCGAGCTGTTCCAGGGTACCTAAGCTTCAGAAGCCAGGCTGGAGGTTACAAGACATGCAACCAATCTACCTGAACTCTATGCCCGTGAAGCCGTGAAAACCCAGCAGATATTCTAGACGGACTAGCATATTGACCGCCCAAAATGTCAGGAGAGAGAATAACAGTCCACAACTTGGCAGGTATGTTTTTGCTGCCGTCTCTCAGCCCTGTGGCATCCGTCGCATTCGTGCTAACACGCCAGTTGCCTAGATCTGAAGAACACCTCTGACGATGCCCTCCCCAACTACCTCAACTCTCTCAAGTTCACCCAATCCCACAACCTGACCGACGTTCGTCTCGGACTCGGCTGGTCGGCCTTTCTCATTGCCGCCGCCTGCTTCGGCTGGGACTACAAGTTCGGCTTCCAGAGCACGAAATATTACACAGCCGCCGCGGTCGTGATCTACTCGATTCTCAACGGTGCTCTGACGCTATGGATCTGGCTGAAGGAGGCGGGCACCGTGTACGAGGGCACGTCTCCCTCGGGCGAAAAGGTATTTCCTCTCAGCTATCTGCTACAAGCGGATCAGGAAACGGGACAGGCATGACTTACATGGATGCGGAAACAGATTAACATCGCGACCTCGACCAAGAAGAACGTACCGACCTACAACATGAAGGTCACTATCACCTCCAAGAACGGCACTACCAAGAAGATCGAGCTCTCGAAGCCCTTCGCCGAGTGGTTCGACTCGCAGGGCCACTTCGTCGCCACGCCCTTCCAGGAGATCCTCGCTACCAACATTCCCGCCATCGGCCAGCTGGACTCGAAGCGCGTCAAGTCTGCATCCCAGGCATACTCGTCCGACGTTCTCGACGCACTGTACGCCGAGAGCACGGCGACAGGCAGCGGCGCCGAGGGAGCGGCCAAGGGTTCTAGCAAGCGACGCAAGGCATAAGCTGTCAGGCTCCGGCTAGGTGACTGGGGTTTACACCGTTGTGTCGGAACGCACACGAGCGATTTCGCATTGTAACATAGCCAGAGGCCTGGAAAAGTCTACGAATTTTGCGACTCTTGCGACGTGCTAAAAAGTTGCACCACATTTGCTCTACTACTTGGAATACCATGCTCACCCCTCTCAAGACACAGGCGAGGCTGGTCATAGGCTTATGTTCCTAGCTGACACAAAGGCCCGGGGGCAGCATAAGGTATTTCCAGGCACTTGGCGGACTTCGTCATGGCCGCATGGCATAGTCATGCTGCGAACATCTGCCCATACCGTTACGACCACAAATATAGCACTTGTCAGATGGTGGCATGGCTGCTTTACCTTGATTCATTATTCCTGACTCTCATCTATCTTTGACGTGTTCATCCCCTGACGCTTCGCCATGCCGTCATTAAAGTGACATTGCAGCGTGTTGCGTTTCTTCGTGCCAATAACCTTGCCTAGCAAACCATCCGTACAGATTTCCATTCCTCGACTCTAATTGATTTCCGCCCAAGACGCACGGGCAACGAGAGCGGCCTTCCGAACTTCTCTCACACGATCGCCAGAAGCCTGCGACAGCATACGACGGACAAAAGATGCCGACTCAAGTAGGTGTCGATGCTCAAACTGCGGGGGCACGAGGCCTAGAAGACGGACGACGAGACACCGGCACTGCGCCCGGGTGACACTTGAGTGGTCGAACGGTATGTATCCAACAGGCATCCACGAGGAGCTTTCCTGCGTCTGCGACGGATCTCGGGTGAAAATAGACACGCAAGCCTCAATGACGCTCTTGAGGAACGGCTTGACGCGGTTGGGCGATTTCCGCGTAATCTCCTCGAGAACTCTAAGCCCAGCGTAGACGTCTCCTCCAGAGGGCAGGTATCGAATGGCGCAGAGAATCAGTCTCACCAGGTCCTCTGTGTCGTCTTCGTAGATTTCAAAGGGGATGTGCTTGACCGCTGCGAGAACCGCGATGCTGTAGTTCGCAGCGATGAGCATGTCCTCCGGGCTGTTTGAGCCGGCCGGCCATGCTTTGGCCAGCATCGGCTTGACGAGCTCGAAGTACGCTCTTTGCAGCCACAGGGGTTTGGCAACTCCGAAGAACTCCTTCTTCAGGCTCTCATACGGCGCAAAGATGATTTCGAGGTTTCGAGCCAAGATGTGGCCAATTTTCTTGTTGGCTGGGCCCTCCTGAATAGCCCCCAGGACTTGCTTCAACGAGTTTCCAGTGTATCGCCGAAGCACACCAGCAGTGATGGCATAAACAGGCCTCGCCAGGTCAGCTCTAGCCTGGTCAGGATTTCCGCCAGGGATCTTGTTTGCCTCGTGCTCGAGGAAGCCGGTGGCGTCCTCGTCCTCTTTCGACAAGATTCCGCCGCCGGCGATAAACTTCATTTGCTGCTCGAGTATGGTTACAATTTCGGACAATTTCTCAACAGGATGCTTGTTGGCCAGTATGGTCAGGATCGCAGACACAACGTGACGGGAGCGTGGCGAAGCCGAGTGGTCGCGGAGCAGGAGGCCAGCAATGAGGATCTGGTGAGCGGTTCCTCTCTCAACCTAAGCCAATTAGTAATTTTATTTCATGCGAGGGTTTCGATGGGTCGTACCAAACGTTGAACTGCTGTTGGGTGGAGGGGCTGGACGATGCCCAGCGAAAGCACAACGGCGCGGCCGTGGCTAAAGCCGCTGATAGGGAACTTTGGGGGAGATCGCAAGTCGTAGGAGGGTTGGGGGCTGAATGTCCGAAGCATAGCATCTCTTAGGTGTGCGTTTGCCCAGGGGTGCGCGTGGGTAGGATCGCTATGCAAGTACTCGTCATCACCGCGGAAAAGCGTGACGACTTCTTCATTAAGCAACAGTGCGGTCTGCTCCAACTCATTCATCTCTCGAATGATGAAAGTGGCCATGCTGCCAATGTAGTGCAGATAGCGATCCTCGATGATGCGCGCGTCCGGGTCCTTGCTGACGAAGTCATCGCTCAGCTCGAGGGAAAGCTCGGTATCGTCCGCGTAGCTGAGAATCTTCGTGGCGCGTCTGTAGAGTTGACGAACCACAAACAGGCCGATCAGGATGAAGTCACCATACAACTCGCTGTTGGAGTTGCTTGGTATTTGTTCCTGGGCATCAACGTCCATCGGCTCCCCTGTCGTAGCTGATTCGCTGCTTTCGCCGTCGATACGAGGAAGCACAGGAAACCTCCTGGCCACGTAGTTGACCCAGGTGTCAGGGTGAAATCGACTGTCATTGACGAGATCTTGCGACCTCGGTGCGAACGTGTGTATGGCATCTCGGTAGTATCTCACAGTCATTTGAATTCCGGAGGCAAAAACTGACCAAACCTGAGGCGGAGCCTTGATGTCAAGCATCGACTGGAGGTTTTTCAACAACACGCTGAGGATAAGCACGTAGTTGTCAAATTTGTCCCCTTGGCGTGAGACCTCAGAGCATGCGATAAAAGCCAGCTTCGGGATGAGTTGTTGCAAAGTTTCGACAAGGCCATTGATCGATGTCGTCTCCGGGGAAGCAATGTAAGGTTCGCATATCCTGAAGCTTTCGTCCACCAACTTTTTCAGGGCCGGGGGATATGCCATAGTAGCTTTTTGCAGAGCGTACGCTGCTTCGTCAACCAGGCCAGCTCTCATCTCGTCCATTGCGTGTTGCTCGGGTGCTCTGAGAATTACACCAGCAAGGTCGTCGCAGATTTCTGAGAGAGTTGTTTCCGGAAGCATGGGTAGGGTTGACCGACCTGCGCATGCAGCACGCTGGCAGACCATCGAACCCATGCCCTTGATTGCCTGTTGCCCGATGACAACCTCCTCTTTCTGCGATCCGTTCTCGATTGCCTTCTGGAAGGTCGGCAAGTAGGACTGTTTGTACAACGGGGCGAGCAGCGGTTCCGTTGACCTGAAGGCGGCGGCGTCATCTGCCGTCAATTCTGCATCGCCACCAATGAGCACTTGTCGCAGCTCGAGCAGGGAGTTGAGCAAGATGAGCAGGTTCTTGGTGTGCTCGGGTGACTTGGTGTGGCGCAGATTTTCCTTGATGTGTGTGACGGAAGGAGCGATCATGAGAGCGAACGCAGAAGGCTTCGCACTGTGGACGCTGATCAGAAGCTTTCCTGAAGCTGCAGTATAGATCGGGTTCGAGAGGTCCTCCAAGCAGTCCCTCTGCACAGCAAGACCAAAATCTCTGAGTTCATCCCCTGAGAGTCTCTTGGCGATTGTACGAATGACCTCTAGGGTTGCATTGATTGTGTCTTCGATCTCTCCGTTACGGACCTCGTACTTCAGGCTACCCCAGATTTTGTCAGTGAAGGGGACGATTCCCTGCTGAACATGCTCGTAGTTGGTTAGGCAAGCAGTGAGAGTCTTGAGGATGTCAACCTGAAAGATTGTGTCAGTGCACAAATCGTCCAAAACAACATTGCTGACCAACCTTGACATTCACCGTCACACTGTCGCCCTGATCCAGCCTGCCGACCAGATAGGGTATGGCCTTGGCCGCTACCCTGTGATGCGCAGAAAAGCACTCCCGCAGGGCAATTTTCAGATCGTCGGCCGTGATACCGGAGGGGTGTTGAGAGGTCCTCAAAGAAATGGGGAAATACGCCGAGAAGATGCTGAATATTTCGTCGACAACTTCCTGCGCAGGTAAGAATTCGGCGAGGAAAGTCTTCAGAATCTTGAACCACGTCATCAGACACTTCGGGTCTCGCTCGTTGCGGCAAAGCTGTAGAAGGTCTGTCATGAATCCGGAAGTTGCGCCATGCTGATACTGCAAATCATTTGCAACATCCGCATTGGTGAGAAGATGGTCCAGCAGTTCATACACCGCGGCGCGGGTCTCTGCGACTTGATTCTTGAAGTCATCACCGAGACTGCAGATGCTGGTGATTATGTCGTTCGCCTTCTCCGGCTTAAAAGATTTCATCGCCGCTGTTCGGTCGAGAGCCTTGGAAGCCGGCAGGATGCCAGCCTTGTGGTCAACTTTGAACATGCTGCCAAAGAATGCAACGAGAAGGTTGACTGCGAGCTTCGTATCAGCATGATGTACGAGTCCACGATCATAACACATGTCTCACCTTGGTCCGGCTTGAGAAAAGAAGTGTCCATGTGCTCCAATGTCCCGGCCAGAAAGCTCAAAGCTGGGAACAAAATCCGGTCAGCATCTTCTGACAGCCCAGCTCTCAGGAGGAAGTCAGAACCCACCTTTAGATCGAGCAATAATGTCACCGCTCGACTCCCCATCCTCTCCATCCTCCATCTCGTCATCATTCGAGTTTGGCATCCAGGGCCTGATTGACTCTACCCATCTTGCAACCGGGTTGCTGGGTCTGGGTGCTGATTGTATTGCTAGAAGCCAGAGTGAGTGAGCATGCTACGCCGATCCTTGTATTCTCGAGCCTCCAAATATACATATGCACACATACCTGCCGCCGCTTCTTTGGTAATCGATTCCTGCCTGTCGGCATCATCACTGAGAACAAATTCCAACGCCAATTTTCTGAAGTCCGCCATCGTGTGGTTCCGGGCTCAGAAATTGCCAAGCAAGTTGGTGGTCTGCGCGATGGTACTCTATGGCAACGACTGCTGACACAGACACTCTCCGATCAAGAAGAAGTTCTCCCAATGGAAAAATTGGAGGCAACAGGGCAGGCCAGAAGAAGATCGAGGGGAGAAGACTTCAGCCTAGACTGAGCAACTACAATGTTCAATAGCACTGGGAAGTGAAGACCACCCCGCACCTGCCCAGAATATGCGATGTGCTCAAAGATGCTGACTGATCTTGGACTGATTATCCAAGAAAAATGTAAAAGAAATGGCTGCAGAGATGGTCTGACCAACGGCTGGATTGTTCAATGCCCCGACCTTTTCCAGTGGCTGATACTGAATTCACGTCACTGAAAGCCAACTCCAAGCCGAGATAATTACTCAGGTGAATGACTGGCGGGGAAATGATTTCAGGAAGGCGGTGTCTGCCTTATCGGGCTTATCACAGATATGGAAGAACCAAAGCCCGGTACCGGAGTTTTTTTTTCTTGGAGTGGCGGGGAGGAAAAGTTAGCATTCGCTATTATCCATCTCACTACCTAGTTCGAGCAAACCCATGTACTGTTGCTGATGACTGAAAAAAAAAATCCAGAAGCAAGTAGATTTTCTACCTGGAATCTGCAACTTCAAATATAGTTGAGCTTTCCACCTTTGAAATTTGTTTCCTGCTGAATCTCTTGGGAAAGTTGCCAATGGCTTGAAGTCCGCGCTAGTCCTCTTTGGGTAAGCGGGCATGGAGGGGTAAATTCCAACCCAGCGCAAGGGCCGCGGGGTCCTGTCCCAGCGACTGAAAAAAATTTGGGGTGTCGAAGTCGGAGCGTGCCCCTCCAAAAGATTCATCAGAGTCACTCACGATCATTTTACGGAACCATCTTTTTCTCACTTCAACCGCCCCGATTCGGACTCTGTTCTTAGTTCCAGTGTCGAGGACCACAAACCGTCATTTCATTCTCTCTCAGAGGCTACTTTTGGTCAGTCGGCCTTTCCTTCCGCACCTTGGATGCACTGAGAGGGCAATACCGCGGGGTTGAAGATGGTGGGGCTTTGATGAGTACTAACCGGGTGATAGACGCCGATAGGCACTCATTTTATCGCCCGTAATCGGCAGTGAGTAGTTCTCCTGGCACTCGAATTGATCCTGGCTGATATAGATCAAGGCGTTACGACTGTCTCCTGACCCAAGCATGGCTTCCGAAGTCCCCAAGACCTGCAAGGTCATTCTGGCCGACACCATCGCCAAGCGTTTGCTGGCTGAGGTCCACGACACCCTCGCCAAGGTGCAGGGCAGCGGCGTCTTCAAGCCGACGCTGGTGGCATTCCTCGCCAACGATGACCCGGCTGCGCTCCAGTACGCCGAGTGGTCCCAGAAGACCTGCGTAGAGAAGTAGGCGAGCCCTGCCATGTCTGCAAGAGCATCATCATGTTTTAGAAGCAAACCAAATCAAGTGAACTCCAAAGAGGTGCAAAGGTACTGACGAGAGTCCTTCTTCTACCCTTCCAGCGGCTTCAACTTCGACCTGCGCCGGGTTGACAAGGAAGCGCTCGAGGAGAAGATCCAAGAGGCCAACGAGGATGACCAGGTCGACGGCATCATCGTCTACTACCCCATCTTCCCCGGCAACCCCACGCACGACAAGTACATCCAGGAGACCGTCTCCCTGGCCAAGGACGTCGAGGGCCTCTGCCACAAGCACATCTACAACATGTACCACAACGTCCGCTTCCTGGACGCGCCCCACAACCTGCGCAAGTCCATCCTGCCCTGCACCCCGCTTGCGGTCGTCAAGATCTTGGAGCACCTCCAGATCTACAACCCCATTCTCGCCTACGGCAACCGTCTCTTCGGCAAGACCATCACCGTCATCAACCGGTCCGAGGTCAACGGCCGCCCCCTCGCCGCCCTGCTGGCCAACGATGGCGCCACCGTCTACTCTGTCGACATCACCGGCGTCCAGCTCTTCACCCGCGGCCAGGGCATCAAGCAGCTGCGCCACCAGGTCACGAACAAGGAGGGATGGGGTCTCGAGCAGGTCCTCCCCATCAGCGACGTCATCATCGGCGGCGTCCCCAGCGAAAAGTACAAGATCAGCACGGATCTCATCCGCGAGGGTGCTGTGTGCATCAACTTCTCGTCGTTCCGCAACTTCGACGCCCCGACGGTCAAGGAGAAGGCGGCCATCTACGTCCCCTCCGTGGGCAAGGTCACGATTGCGTGCCTTCTGAGGAACCTGGTTGTGAGTTTAACGTCGACCGGGCCTGAAACCGGAATGCTGACTTATTACAGCGTCTCATCGCCAACCGCCCTACGACGAAGGACGACGGCAAGGAGGACGCCAGCACCGCGCAGGCCAGAAACGAAGCCTTCATTGAGGGTTAAGAGCAGGCTGTAGCGCTTAGAAGAACCTCAATGGAGAGTTTCACAGTAGGATAAAAGGAAGGCGGTTTATTCCATTTTTTCAAAACAAAAAAGCATCTGAGTCGTTGATACCTGGTAAGTCATACGGAAAGATCGTCGGAGTCTGCATTACGGTTGGCCGAAAAGGATAAGAAAAGCATAAAAGACATGGGTATTTAGATATATTTCAACATAGACGAGGACGCGTACAGTTGTTCGTGTCAAGGCCAAAGCAACCGGCAGACTGAGTGTATGTGGTTTGTCCGGCCGGCATGGGCAAACCGATTTCGAAGGTGCCGGCATGAGTTATGCCTTGGGAGGAGAGTCCTCCCGTCATGCGCAAATCAAGGCATGGTCGCAGGTTGAACACGATGCTGATCCGTCTGAGACAGGAGGCAGCCAGATCCGGTCGCTTGCTGGGGAATATAACGGATTCTTCCATCAATGTAAGACTCAGTGACTCGTTGCGTCGAGACGGTAAAGACATCGCGAGTCATGATTGCTAGGCATGCGTGTGAGCTTTTTGGCCCGAATCACGTTCATTGCTTCTTGTTTGGTAAATTGTTTTCTAGAACAGAAAAGAAACTGCGGAGAATATGGTCATCTTTAAGATGGGAAGGGCCAAGACCAAACGAGATAGGCGACGAGATTCCCGGTCCGGGCGCAAGCCTCAACCGCTGGGTGCGTGACTCCCGTTTGATGCGGCTGACGGGTGATACAGCGCCCCCTCACAGTCTTCCTGCGATGCTGTTCGTCCACGCGCGTTGCAGACGCGTCGAGGATATCCCGGGAACTTCACTCGCGTAGGCTTCATCCCGAGTTCCCCTTTCTCACGTTCCCCCACGCCGGGCCGAGCGTTGCCGCCCACCACTGGCATTGTCCACCGGTTTTAGCCTGGCAAGGATACCGCAGGTTTCGTTAGGATCGTGGGATCCCGTCCCGATTGCTTCTGGAAATTGGTTCGGCGCCGATTCAATGCAGCAGAGCCAAAAAAAAAAAAAAATGACCAGATTAACGAGTTTGGCTATTGAGGTATATCTCGATGCGTTAAGAGCCGCGCCGCAGGTAGTTTGTCAGAGATTGAGAGCGCCTGGCCCTCCCTCACCCAGCCAGAGAGAGGCCTGGAAGGCAGGGCGAGCACAGGGGCTAAGACCATTCTGCTCACTCTGGGACGAGCATGGCGGGCCAAGCAGTGCGAGGTTTTCGTATTCAGACCGCAAAGGTGCGCGTGTGCTTCTTCTCTTGGTCCGCTGGTGATCTCGCCTGGCTCGTCTGGGCCTAGGGGCGTTACAGGCTAATTCCGTCAGGGTCGAATGCAACACAGTGCATCCAAAAGGAAGATGGCCGAAAGCAAAAGTCCAGCAATGGGCCGATGGATCACAGACTTGATCAATTTTGGCAGGCATTCCAGAGAAGTCGCATTTTACAGGGTGGCAGTGGTGTAACTGATGATATCCAGGAGTCAGGACTCCAGCAGAATCCGTCGGGGTGAACGGCAGTGTAGCAGTATTGAATTGCAGCTCCACAGACCTCCGGGGATTTGGGGCAGCACCTTGCAAAGCCCCCGACGAGTCCCGAGCAGCTGGGAGAGCTCCGTAGTGTATAGTGACTCGAGTAATGTTTAACGCTCTCGACGACGGCAACTCCACGAGAAGCCCACGAGAGTCCCACGAGCCCGTGAGCCGCAAAGGGCAAGGCGCGAGAGTAAGATGCGGCGGCAGGTCCGAAGGAACGGCCGAGGGGCGCATCTCCACAGGCAGAGGATGGTACTCGGACGTGTTCGTCTCGTCATGATGAAGAGCGTGGAGATGGCCACGGCAAAAGCCAGGTGTCCAGCCACCTATTGGACGAGTCACTACGTAGTGACCGTGCAGCCATGCCGAGAGAGCATCAACTTACACTACAAGTGCCCGCCAAGGACTCAGAGTCAGGCACGTCAGGGCCTGCAAGCGGAAGGCTGATCAATTGCCGAAATTCGTCTTACCAGCGGTCCTAGCCCCCACATGGCAAGACAGTGCATCGTCCCTGACCCTGCTGTCTTGATATTCCGAAGGCTGGAGTTGGACGCTGAATTTTGAAAGGACTGTTTCCAGCGAAGTGACAACCCACCGGCCTTCCCCATTTGCAGCGCAGCGGAGCGACCACCGACAACGACTCCAGTCCACTTCAGAAACTGCGCCGACGTGGAGCAGCTCCTCTCCTGCCAAATTGGACGTCGCCCTGGGCCGCGTTGTTCCTGAATCCTCGCTGCACGAGGGATTGGTCCACCTTAAACGGACTGTACCTCCATGGTGGAGGGAGCAGGGAGCAGGGTGCAGTGCAGCACGCGAAGCTCGCCTGATGGCCAATGCTTGGGGGAGCCGGGGTACTGGTACCTGCCCAGCTTCGGTAGGTACTTCTATTCAGTGCTTCAGCTACGGATCTGCTGTACTCCAGCAGGTACTGTAGCAAACAGTCGAGGTAGCCTCAGTTGTCTTGACCAATCAGCCATGCGTTTTCCGACAGTCCATCGCCAGGAAGGAACGCAGGTACACCCGGGCAGGCACGCCGCACGCAAGACAGCACCTGCAGAAGAAACACCACGCACACCAGGGGCCGCTTGCCCAACACAGCCTAGGCGGTAAAACAACCCACGCATCGATGAGAGCTATCAACTAGATATCAAGTACCTAGGTACCTAGGTAGGTAGGTAGGTATCTCCAACCTTTCTCGTTACCAAGCATCTTTTTAATGGCTTTCCTACCGGCAGCACATGGTCGGGGTCTGCCCAGTCCTTCCTTCTCGTACATCGGTACGTAGGGCGCGGTAGGTATAGCTCTCTCGAGAGTACTTATAGCATTGAGATATGGAAGGTACCTTACCATGGGGTATACCAAGTCCCAACTGTCTTCACAAGTGACCCCCGTAGCGTATGTATGCGCGCGCGCAACCATGCAGCAAGCCACCGCGGCCAAGGGTGCGGTCCAGGGGGGACGGGTCCAAAGCCAGGATACGCGAACAAAGACTGTCGGGTGTTTGGGACAAGAAATTTGAAAATTTTACGAACGGAAAGGGTTGCCAGACATGGGGAATGCCTGTCCTTGGCTGATACGCTGCGAATTATGACTTGGTACGGAGTACCTACGGCACGAAGATGATGACTTGAGCTGAAGCGACGGGAGACACGACCCGGCCGTTCAGCACCTAGAAGCAACAAGTTACAGGCTACAGCAGCTCCAATTTAGTGACTGCTTTCAAAGTAAGCCATGGAAAGGAGGAAAGGAGCAAGAGGTCGCCGTGAATGAGGGGGATACTTGACAGCGGGCAGTGAATTCATCGAAACTGGCAGTTACTATTACTGAATCTGGTGATTTGGCGATCGTGTGAGCCGTGCCACCCCCATCCATTCACTTGCCTTTCTTGCTCGGCCAGATTGTCGATCCTTCCCTCGCACCTCAAAAGGTCAAAGAGTTGTTTTCTCGGCAGTCATGATACCTAGGTAGGTACCCTACGGATACGCTACTTCCAGCCCCGAGAAGTCGATGTACCTCGCGCATAAGGTTGACGACTTGCGGTCCTTCCGGCTGGGTCTACACTACATAGTAGTCCCTCTGTCAATTCAGCCAATCCAAAACTGCTTGCATTAGCGTAGTAGGTACTTGCTATGTAGTGCGGTACTTACTGCCCGTCAATCAATTAAACCTGGTCATCGGTCAGTCGCGGCCCTCCCGCGGATACCTTACCTCCTCACCTTGGGTTGAGCCTTAGCAGCTTTTAATTAGGTGCCTGACTGATGGACTACTCACCAGCACGTCTTTTTCCCTCCGCGCCGCCCCAATACCTTTAACCCGAATCAAAGGCTGGAGTAACTGCACCTTTCGGTGTCTACTCCTGCGGTCCTGGCCCTAATACAGTGGTCCATCAACTGCCGCCTGGATACAGTCTACGTAGTACCTACGCATAGTAGTCTCTGAGCTGTCGGCCTGTTCACGACCCTTGCCCGCTCATCTCCCGCAGCCTGTCATCTTATCTTCCCGGCCCAGCAGCCAACCGAGATCAACGAGGGAACACACAGCAGGAAACGCTGCTGCTCGTTGCAAACCTCTCCCGCAACTTATCCTCACCTGCTCTTCTCTTCGCGCGTTGCACTTGTGGGCAGTTTTCTGTTGCTACTCCTGCACCTCAGCGAGAGACAAGAACAGGCGTCTTGATTGGTCGGCTTTTTCAGATCATTTCAGACATTCCCTGGAACCTCCATCGCATTCGACACACGTTGACTCGCCCACCCACCGCCGACTCGACTGCAACCCCTTAAACTCGGGTCCGTCGCGACGCAGCCGGCTTTGAGATTCGGCCAGAACGCTTCGAGAGGAGGCACGGAGGGAACGACGAAGGGGAAAGGCAAGACGGGAACCGCCAGTTTCGACGGTCAACGCCGCAAAAAGCCGTTTGTGCTTGCAATCGAATCTTTTGATCGAACGCCATTGAGCAACAGCCGCTCTTCCAAGTCCGGCCACCCACTTCCCCGAACCCGGCAGCGCGTTTGCTGGCTTTGCCTTGCTTTGCGCCTGCATACGGTCCAAACCCCCCACGAACGACGTCTTGCCTCCCGCAAACGGCCACTCGGTCGTCAACTCGCTCTGCCACCGTCAGCGCCCGGCAGGAGCTACCTATTTCGCATATCTACAATCAAGCCCCGGGCGGTACGAGCGAGCGAGCGAGCCCTTGCCTTGCAATTGCACTTGGCTGCCTGCAAGAGCAAACGAACGACCCTCCACCATTTCTTTCTCGGCCTCGCCCACTTCCGCAACTTGACTTGTTTGGTCCACGCCGGGTTCCGTCTAGTCCCGCTG
Organism: Colletotrichum brevisporum; assembly: GCA_030770045.1. NCBI lineage: Eukaryota > Fungi > Ascomycota > Sordariomycetes > Glomerellales > Glomerellaceae > Colletotrichum > Colletotrichum brevisporum. Next base: position 5,434,645 of record JAUGSI010000001.1, on the reverse strand, counting down.
CACACCACTCGCCGACGGGCTCTCACTCGCCATCCACGACACGACCCCCCCGGCCACTCCATCAACGAATCTTAATCCATCCGAATCCTCGACTTGACGTCCCACGGACCGGGTCAGAGTTGGGATCGGTTTGACTTTTCCCGGAGTCCCGTTCAGATGCCTTCGTCTCGTCCGGTCTTCGTATACCAAGAATAGTTTTCCCGTTAACTCTCCTGCGCCACCAAGGACTCGCCCGTCAATTACAGTCAGCTGCCCTGTTTTGTTGGTTGGGGAACGACTCGCTCTCCGTCCCACGACTCCACGGACGTTGCAACGACAATCAACGTCTGCGATTCAGATAAACCGACGCGCAGGAACCTTCCTGCCTGCAGGGGGAAAAAAACCTGCCTAACTCAACCCGCCATCATGGCAACACAGGCCGTTCGCGCGCCCGCTCACGCGGGACACTCCCATTCGGGCTCCACCTCGTCATATCCCCCGCTGCCCGGCTCTCCTACATTGACGAACCCCGACATGATTCTCCCCGACTATGATCGCTCGCCCTCCCCCGACCGATCCCATTCTCCTCTCATGATGTGGAAGAATTCACAAGCTGTCGACATGAACATGCAATTCCAATTCCCTCCGAGCGCATACGTCGCCGGCCCCGTGACGCCTGCGACGCCCATTATCTACGGAAATGGAACCATGCTGTCTGATATCGGGGAGGTCACCGAGGCCGAAAGCACGCCGGGAAGGGGTTCGCGCCCCTCCTCTATCGTCTGGTCGCGGCCCAGCAACAGAGGCGCCGAAGAGGTGCAATACCCATCGCCTACGAAAGCCTTCGAGACTCTCAAGAAGCGAGCGCGCGCGACGCACGAGCGACGGTCCTCGACCGATTCCACGAGCACGATTACCACCACGCAGGACCAGAATGCCATGTTCGCCGACTTCGATGACACCGTCAGCGTCGACGACAGCAACTTTCAGGGCGACGATGAGGAGAGCGTGGCAGAGTCCTATGCAGATGATGTGTCCGTTCACAAGGCCCATATCATCTCTCAACCTACAAGGGCATCTCTTAATGATCCTAATAGGTACTCAACCGCTTTAATAAGTCGAAGAGCAGAGCAGATTCTTGCAAATGCCAAACGTAGACTCACGGTATGTTGCTCTGATAATACTATGTTGGCATGAGCTAATGGAGGCAGACGATGGAGGGAAATCTGTCGAGAGCACGAAGCTCGTTAAGCATTTCGACACCTTCAATGTCTTCGTTCGACGGTGCCGGGTCGACTCCCTCTCCTCCCATGCCGAGGTCGGCCTCCTCAGCGACGTCCCCCAGCTCCATCCACGGGCACGCGAGAATGCTGAGTGATTCGTCGATCAACACCGAAATGGCAGGCACGGGTGCTGTGCCTAGGAGATCGGCTAGTGCGATGGGCGCAGCCGGGGGTTATCGGCAACCCATTCCGACACGAAACCTTGCTCACGATATCTCGATGGACCGTCTTAGCTCTGGTCGCGACGCGCAGCCGCGCTACAGAGCAGCCCAAGAGATCAGCTTGGAACCCTTGGGTGAAGACGAAGCTGCACAAGGATTTCACTCGGGGAGTGACAGCACCACCAGACGGGACAGTCTCTTGAGTCCTGCTTTGGGGGGTCCGACAAAGCCGCTGACGCGCTCGGCATCGGCGGCGCAGATGCGTGATCTGAAAGGCCAGGTTCAAGACCTCAAGGGCAAGATTTCGTCGCTAAGGGAGCAGGCGCGGGCAGACAGCATGAGACGACGCAGCCTTCAAAGTCTGCGCACTCCTAGCCCCTTTACTCACGCCCAGGTTGATCAGTGGTACGCAGCAACTCCCAAGGAGACCTCCCCAGAGCCAACCCATGACACCTCGGAGAGGAATCCATGGAATGGGGAAGCTGCAAGCATGGACGGGGAGAACCAGGAGAAGAAGGAAGATGATGAAAGCGACGAGGCGCTCGCTAGGGATGAGACGATGTCGGTAGTAGGTGACTACGAAGCCGCTCAGGAAACAGTTCGCCTGGAGGAACGTCGGAAAGCTCTTGAGGCCATGGAAGCCAACTCGCCTGCGGAGCCCGAAGATGACATTTCTGACATGCAAACCGAAGATGGGTTCGAGGACAGCGTGCAGGTACAAGAGGAAGAGGGAGAGGGATACGACAGCGAAAGCGGAGAGTCCCTCTACCATGACACGTTCCAAACTCCTCTTTCACATGAAGACCGGGAAGACGCCTTCGACTACGAGCATTTCTTCCTCCACAGTGCTATGGGCACCATCAGTCAGCAGCGCATGGCACGACAAGAAAGCCGTCGTGGGAGCTTCAGTTCAGAGGGCTCTGTCGAGACAACCCGTGGGCCCATGGCGTCGGATGAGTCGATTCGGCCAAAATCGCTGAACAGGAGAGGCAGTGGCGATACCACGTCGACGATGGAGTCATTTGCGACAGCCCATGAAGGTCGGGCCAGCCGGGTCAGCACCAGCAACACGGAGGAGGACATCAGACAAGGCGTCATCACCCCTCCGAGCGTCAGCCCAATTAGCGAACGGACCGAGAGCCCACCAACCGCTAAGCGATCAACTGTTGGAAGCATCAACGGAGGCGATGTGCTGGAAGAGATGCGCACCCGAGCGCGTGCTGGCTCGATGGCCTATCGCCGTCCGATGAGCACACAAGCAACCATGGGCCACCGCCCTTCGACCGCGTCATTTGACTCGACTGGTACCAACCGCAGTTTTCCCTTGATTGGCAGGCCACGCGTGAGCGTTGGTGGTGTACCCACTCCTCAGGGGTCTCCCGAGTTGGAGCTGCGAACGATATCGGATGCCCTGATGAGCGAGACAGCCAGCATCTGCGACAAGGAGAGCCTCAATGGACCAGATCAGATCGCACCCATGCAGCAGTTGGCCAAGGAAGACCAAATCCTGGTTGAGCGCTTCGTAGCGAGCCTGGGACGATGCGTATTGGGGCTAAGTGAAGCCGGCAGGGCTTCGGCAGAAGGCCGAATGTATAGAAGGCGCATTGATACAGCGCGCCGAATTTTGGAGGGCATGGGCGAAACTTCCTAATGGAAGTGTACTTTTCTTTTTCCTGGATCAAGCATTACGCTTGGAGTATTCTGGTCAACACAAAGCAGCAGGGACTTGGTTGTAAGGCGCAGGCATGGTGGCTTTGTCAGGACACTGACATTTGGCGCGTCAAAACGAATAACTGATAATGTCAAATGAAAACGGTGGACACAGTGGTTGAAGTGGGAGGTTGCCAGGCATGGGGTTTGTTCCCCATTCCAGGCTGGTTGGCACGGTTCAGTTTTCCCAGATTCGATACCCTTCTTGTACATTTTTGGTGGCTCTTCTTCAGCCCGCTTCTTCTCTTCATGTATCTCACTTTGCATCTGCACGATGGCAACACATACATCCTCTTTGTCTGAAAGGCATGACAATGTCTGGTTCAAAGCCTGCCTGGAACCATCTTCTTGCAGGGTTTGGCCAGTGGTGGTGCCATTCCATAGCCAAACTGAATCTTGTTCTGTGCATTTTCAACTGAATTCTGACTTTATTGTCTCGAGTGGCCTTCAGGGAATCAGTGGTTCATGGTAAAGAGAAAATGGACTTTCAATTATGTAACAGTGTGACCATTTTCTTAGTCTCACTAATGGAAGATGTTTTGTGATGCTTGTTCTCAGAACTTGGCTGGTAAAGGCTCTCTATGTATTGTCTGGAAAGTAGAGGAATCGAAAGACAAGTTGGAGAAACAGGCATATCACCACTAGCTAGGCCCTGTTTTGTTTCGTTTTCCTAGCCTGTTTTTGTCTTCTGCTGTTATAAGTAGATATTGCTAGTTGTATGGATAGATCAGATAGATACAGTATTCTACTGCTCCTTCCCTAGTCATCTACAAGGTGGTTAAACAAAAGAATGTCCTTCCAGAAGCCAGTCAGTGCTGTCTGTCTGGCACCAGCCCACATGCTTGCCACAAACCACACTCGCCCCACTCGAAGACCACGGCACCACGGTGTGCACCTACCAGCAAACCTACCCCGACCCGGCTACACCGCATATCGCCAACAGCAGAGGCCCGTGCTTCCAGGGGTCCAGCCTTTTGCGCGGGCAACTCTCACAAAACCTCACACATCGCGACGTGTTTGCTTGTGCTATATTAACAAGCCAGGCACTACAACAGATTTGGCCCACCGTCCACAAGCGGTCCCGTCTTGCCCTTCCTTGCAAACACAAGCTCCTTTCTGGCATTGTTCGTTGGCGAAAAAAAAAGGCAGCACACAAGCTACACCCGCCGGGAAAGGGAAAAGGCGATAACAACAAGACCAGCAGTAGCCGCCCAGAGCAGAGGGAAACCACAACTAAATCCACCAACACAAAAGAACACCAAAAAAAACAAAATCACACGCACGAACATATACACACCACACCACACCACATACACCCCGCTCAAACAGGCAGCTCAGCCGCCTGCACCCTCTTGGGAACCAAAAGAAAGGAATTTCAACCTACCTACCCACACACAACGAACAAGCTCGAAACCGCCCCCAAAAATGGCCGAGCCGTCGGTAGCAAACTTCGTCCTCCGCTCCCTCCTGCCGCCCGAGGCGGTCGACTTCATCCACAAGAACGCGCTGCACCCGTCCTCGCCGCCGCAGGTGCTGCGCCAGCACGTCGTCCTCGCCGCGACGCGCCTCTTCGACGCGCTGTACCCCTACGTCGCCCCCGCCGTCGATGCGACCCTCGCCTACCTGCACGAGTCGCCCGAGCTCGTGTCGTTCGGCATCCTGCTGGCGCTGCTGGCCGCCACCGTCGTGGTGCTCAACTGGGTCCGCCGCGTCGTCGCCTTCTGGACGGCGCTGGTGCTGCGCGTGGCCTTCTGGGCCGCCGTCGTCGCGGTGCTCGCCGCCGTGGTCCAGCGCGGCGTCTTCGAGACGGCGAGGGACGCCGTCGTCGTCGGGGGCAAGGTCGTGGGCTTCGCCGCCGCGGTCAAGGACGTGTGGATCTCCGAGTACAAGAGGTACGAGGAGGAGACCAAGCTGCAGGGGAGCAGACACAGGTGAAACGGGACGGGCTCAGGAAGGGCGAAAGGAGGGGGATATTGAAATCCCCCACACACACACTCGTATACGCTGGAATTTTTACGGTCGAAGAGGTTGGATCCGACAAAAGACTGTAATGGCTTGGGCCGCAGGCCCCTGGAAGAAACACTCCCGCCGAAGAGAAGCGATGACAGAAGCAGCACCAGATTTGGGCATGTGCAATCACAGCAGGATATATTAGGGCCGATCATCACGAGCCGGGGGGGGACGACGGCGCACGCGACATGCATTGCAGCAGAGAAGCAACATCCGGCGCGTCGCCAGATATGATTATGAATGAGTCAAAGGATAGAAATCAATACCAACGCCAACGCTATGCAATCAGCCATGTCCTCCTCCCTCCCCTGCAACCTCAACTTTTGACATTTCTTCGTAGCTCTCCCAGGTGGTCCCCCGCATCTCGAGGCAGTGTGCACTGCACCGTAATAGCACACGACACATAACAGCAGCACCGGCGGCGACGTCTATTTACTCCTCCTCCTGGGGCTCGAACTCGTCGTCGTGCATCTCCTTGGGCTCCTGCGCCTCGTGGTACTGGATAATGTCGTCGATGTAGCTGAGGATCGCGCCCACGCTGTCCTCGTCGGAGACGTCCAGCTTGAGGTAGTTGACCATGCTGAAGCTCTCGATCAGGCCGGCCACGGCCCTGTTCAGCCTCTGGAAGCTCTTGCCGCGCATGACCAGGTCCCTGTCGCGGACCTCGCCGCGGCCGTCATCCTCCTCGCTCGCGGGGATGGTCGGGTCGTCGTCGAGCAGGTGGGTGTCGGGCGTCATGAAGCGCTTGAGGTCCTTCTTGCGCACCTGGTCCTTGACGAGGTCCATCTTGGACAGCACGTTGAGGTGGGGGATCTCGAGCATGATCATGGCGGACATGGCGCTCAGCGTGCCGGCGAAGAACTTTGCGCGGTCGACAACGAAGGTGGCCTCGAGGAGGTAGGCGGCGCACAGGCGGATGTCGAGGGAGCCCGGCTGGGAGAGGAAGCGGGCGAGGGCCGGCAGGATGGGGATGTGCGTGTAGAGCTCGATCTGGCCGGGCATGTCGAAGATGATGAGGTACTCCTCCGTCAGGTTGTCGAGGGCCTCGGTGAGGAAGTCGAGGTTCTCCATGAGGAACTCGAAGCAGTAGATGAGGCCACCGTTGGGCCCGAGGCCGACCTCCTCCATGGCATCGTGGAGCGAGATGAGGTCCTTGATGTCGAGGTCGGGCGCGTGCTCGAAGGACTCGGCGGCCGGGTCGAGGTTCACGTAGAACGCGGAGCGGCGGTTGAGGTTCAGGTGGGTGATGAGGGAGGCGCAAAATGTCGACTACGAGCGGCCAGGGCCGTTAGCCTTGCTTCGCGACGGTGTATACGGCGTCCACGAAGGGACTGCGCACGGGGCGAACGCCGGGCACCGGGGCCAAGCATGCCGGCCGAGGCCGAGACTCGGCACTCCGGGCTGGGTATGGAAGGGGAGAGGAGAGATGCGCGCGATGGTCGGAAGGGAGGGGACTTTACCTTGCCGGCCCCGGCGGGGCCCATGACCATCACACCGTACTTGCTCATAGTGTCGCTGCTAATGGGCGTGCGTATGTGTATGTGTGCGCAGGAGGTTTGAAAGTGCAGGCAGGTCGTAATGCAAGGGGGTTACGGAATGGGTGCCCGTTAAAGCGATGGAGAGTTTACGGGCTGTTTACTTGGGGGAGGCTTGATTCAGGTTCGGCTCAGATGGCGGAAGAAAAAATTATTAAGTCACTGTCCCAACGGGCTACCCCGCCATGCAGGAACGGGCACGCGTCAAGGCCCAAGGGGTCGCGGTGATCGGCCCTTTCTCTTTCCTTGCGCGCCACTCTCGGGTTGGAGAGGCACGGAAGGTTGCAGGGAGTTAGCCACTAATGATGGTAAGTCATCAAGGCTTTGCACTCGGTTTCCGTTTTCCAGAAGTCGAATGTCGTATGTAATTATACTGTCATCAGCGGACTGGCGAGGGGTTGGTCGAGCGAAGAAGAGGGGGCAGAAAAATCTTTGCGATAGAGAGATAGCTTGCGATAAGATAAGCCTGTCTTTTTTTTTCTCCTTCTTTTTTCCCCCCTTGTTGCCTCCTCCTCCTCCTCCTCCTCCTCCTCGCGGTGCCAACCAGCAGATGCGATTCGTTTGCTTGCTGCGGAATACGGACCAATGCCGTTCGCACGTGTGAATGGAGGGAGGCGGCAGGAGGGGCACATTCTCACCCCCCAGATGAAAGTTCTGCCACAGGCCGGTGCCAAATGGGGCCAAGTCTGTTTCGACAGGGGTTTCTCAGTTGTCTGACGATTCAACAACGTCGACACGTTCTCAAGACCCCTGCCGCGCGCAGAGCAGAGACGTGGGTGGACCAGGCCAGAGGACGGGAGGCATTAGAGGGAGGGCAGGGGCGAAAAGGACCGTCGCCGCGCTCTTGTTCTCGGAATGTGACTCTTGCGGCAGAGATGCGCCGAGGGAGGCTCATCACGATAGCGGGCCACCGGGCTTATGACCGAGGAATGTCGGTCTAGGTCGGCGCGTGCCGTTGGACATTCCAGAAGGGGAACAATCTTACGGAAGCAAAGGGGCACAGTTTCTGACAGTAATGATTGCTTGCCTGCCTGCTACCCTGCTTGTTTGCCCTTACATTGGGCGGTCAGCGGCAGGAATTGCGAATCTGCAATACGCCTGGCGGACAATGGGAGAGTCGAGTACAGTCAGGGTCAATAAAGTTCCAGAGGGTTTCAGAGCGCATACTGCCTAATAGCTGAGTACAATTGCGCGATTGTGCCGCTCAGGGCCATAAGGTACCTCTACCTAGGTACGAAGATGTCGAAAGAAAGTTAGATACGTAGTGGCCAGGAACAGCCTGAGTTAAGCAGAGAGAAGAGCGAGCGAGAAAGAGACAGAGAGAATGAATGCCATGTTCCTCTCTCAAAGTCACAGATCACTCCTTGCCTTTTTCCGTACGGATACTGCAGAATCGAAACAGAACAAGCCCGAGCTCCAGACAGGTGAGGATGGGAACTGCTCTCGTTGGGGTGCGCATCCCGGTCACTGTGTAAATCTGCCCTCCGCCTCGGAGCGTCGAAGCTGTATGGGATGGCTGGGACACCGGGATGTGCGCTGCTTCGCAGCACCTCGAACACCACCTCGGTGGTGACTGCAGAGGTCCATGAAAACGGGGCCTGCACCGTTAGGTGGCCTCAATGAGAGAAATGCTGGCAGGCGGTCAAGGGAGACGGTCGCGATTATGGCGCAATCTGGAGAATTTTGGGGGCCCCCCCTCGACAGGGCTGGTACATAGGGATGGAGGGGTCGGGCGGGATGAGGTACATGTCCCTCTGCAGCATTCACCGCCACCCCAGAGGTACTTCACCTATCCTCCGGCTCTCGGTGGAGGTCTCCCACGAATAGTGCGTCAAATCCGCTTGAGCTTTTGCGCCGAGGGGGGGAGAGAGAGAGAGAATTTCTTCCCAACCGTCTATTCTTTTAAAACCCGAACGGCCACATCTCTTGTCCTCCTACTTTCTGACCTCTTCTCTCTCTTCCACATCCACAAGCCTCGCCTCTTCTGGTTCCCGCATCTCCTCCAAGGTAAGCAATTGACCTCTCACTGAGCTTCCGCAGCTCTCTATACCTTATCACGTACCTTCTCCACGTCCACAGGAAGCTGACCCGTCGACCCAGAGTAGCTTTTTTCCCCTGCTACCTCATAGCCCCTCGGTGCCCCGCGTTCGGTAGATTTTCACCGTTCCGAATTCCATCTTTTTCTCGACATCTTTTCTTCACTTCTTACCTCTCCTCCCCTTCTACCACCCCAAACCACACTCAAAATGTCTGCCAACGGCGTCAACGGCACCAGCCGCCACCACAACGAGGGCAACTTCCTCTTCACCGTAAGAAACGACCACCGGCCGCCGATGCGGTGAAGCCTACTTCCCGACCATCCCTGCTAACCTTCCCGGTGTAGTCCGAGTCCGTCGGTGAGGGTCACCCCGACAAGATTGCCGACCAGGTTTCCGATGCCATCCTCGACGCCTGCTTGGCTGAGGACCCCCTCTCCAAGGTTGCTTGCGAGACTGCCACCAAGACTGGTATGATCATGGTCTTCGGTGAGATCACCACCAAGGCCAAGCTCGACTACCAGAAGGTCGTCCGCCAGGCCGTCAAGGACATCGGCTACGATGACTCCGCCAAGGGCTTTGACTACAAGACCCTCAACCTGCTCGTCGCCATCGAGGAGCAGTCCCCCGATATCGCCCAGGGTCTCCACTACGAGAAGGCCCTCGAGCAGCTCGGTGCCGGTGACCAGGGTATCATGTTCGGCTATGCCACTGACGAGACCCCTGAGCTCTTCCCCCTCACCCTCCTCTTCGCCCACAAGCTCAACGCCGCCATGTCTGCCGCCCGCCGTGACGGCAGCCTCCCCTGGCTCCGCCCCGACACCAAGACCCAGGTCACCATTGAGTACAAGCACGACAACGGTGCCGTCATCCCCCTGCGCGTCGACACCATCGTCGTCTCTGCCCAGCACTCTGAGGACATCTCCACCGAGCAGCTCCGCAAGGAGATCAAGGAGAAGATCATCAAGAAGGTCATCCCCGAGAAGTACCTCGACGACAAGACCATCTACCACGTGAGTCACCCCGCCACAGCCCCCTCTAATGAGCCTCGGTCACTGACCCCCTCCCAGATCCAGCCCTCTGGCCTGTTCATCATCGGTGGTCCCCAGGGTGACGCCGGTCTGACTGGTCGCAAGATCATCGTCGACACCTACGGTGGCTGGGGTGCCCACGGTGGTGGTGCCTTCTCCGGCAAGGACTTCTCCAAGGTCGACCGTTCCGCCGCCTACGTCGGTCGCTGGATCGCCAAGTCCCTCGTCGCCGCCGGCCTTGCCCGCCGTGCCCTCGTCCAGCTGTCTTACGCCATCGGTGTCGCCGAGCCCCTTTCCATCTACGTCGACACCTACGGCACCTCCGACAAGACCTCCGACGAGCTCGTCCAGATCATCCGCAACAACTTTGACCTCCGCCCCGGTGTCATCGTCCGCGAGCTCAGCCTGGACCGCCCCATCTACCTCCAGACCGCCAAGAACGGCCACTTCGGTACCAACCAGAGCTTCACCTGGGAGCAGCCCAAGGCCCTCAAGTTCTAAGCGACTTGACGGTATCTCTGGACCGAGCAGGATTTCTTCAACAAGCTTCCTGCATTGCAACGACCTAGACGTTTATAATAATTTTGATATTCATGCGGACAGGCACTCAGACATGGCGTACGGTTCTCAACGAATCCCGGTTTTAAGCCTTTGCGGGTAAAGGCAAAAGGCAAAGAGGTCTCTTGGAAGGGTTACAACTTTTTTTTTATCTGGTGTTAAAAATCAATTCTGGTCAAGGGAGCGGTGGCGTCTTTCAACAAAGACAAACAAGTGGGCTTTGACAGGAGCGCATCCTGTACACACACACATTTTGTTCTTCTGATTTTTCATGCATTACGAGAAGATACCCTTCGGATTGTTCGAAAGGGGCAACAAAGAAAGCATCTACATCGGCGTTGACGGGGAAACAAAAGAACTTCAACATCTTTTCTTTCCTGGTTTTCTAGCCGACCATCTCTTGCAGTATGGGGCGATGGCAGGGGCTGAGACGAGAGAAACGGAAAGAGATTGCTCTGGCGAGGGGACGTCACGGGCCGCTTTGGCTCGTTTCATCGTAGATAGGTAGGCCTTTTGGTCATCCGCAATAGAGAGAGAATCTCGATGAGTTGTGTCTTTGCTTCTTCCGACCACTACGTGATGCTGGTGAAGGCTGGGTTTCTGTCGGCCAGGTCTCACCGCTGCTCCTATCGTTGCTCCTACCACTACACCGCAACCCGGGTCTCAACAAGGGGCAACAGCTCTTGAAGTGGTTGTTTCTCAACGGCATGACGCACAGCGCACGCCAAACGGCGCGCCTTTCCTCGGGCTCATCTCGTGAGGGGCTGGCTGTTCCAGGCCCTCCACTCGACGTCGGAGTGAGCTCCGGTTGGTCGGGCTGATGTTCGCCGTCTCTTGGCCTCGACGCTCCAAAGTGACGGCGGCCAATTTGCTGCTGGTAGAAAGAAGAGGTTCCAACAACCCTCAAAACCAAGGGGCTGAGGTACGATTACGAGTAGACTCATTATTGTGCTGCCGTTGGCCTCCCCTTCGACGCGGTATGTTCGAAGACTACAGTGCTTCAGTGTGGCAAACGTACACACACATATCTGCGAGGCAGCATTTGCGGCATGAGGGAGACCAAGACGCTCAGACTACCGATCGAAACCGAGATGCTTGTGATCCAGACTCATAGTAGTACATCAGAAGGTATACAAGTGTCATGCTGACTACCTCACGTTGAAAGATGGCCAGACTGCGCAGCCTCCCTGGTCCCTGATGAAGTGGCGGTCGTTCACCCGAGGCAGCAACGGGGTGCCCGACTGGCGATTGCGTCGCCCTTGCATGAACACATCACGAGCTGTCTCTCATGCCCGTGGAATACAGGATGCTGTGCAACGCTTATGCGGTATTGCCAGGCGTCCCCGGACATTGAGGATAGATCTTGCTGCAGTCGACGTGGCGAGCTCACGGCGTAGGCCCAGCCAACGTATTTGTCACGGATGTTGTAAATTCCAATTATGGCTTTTTCTTGGGCGTAGAGAGAGCGTACGATGCTGTTTCTCGTTCATCGTGTCGTAGTTTACGAGCTTTGGCTTCCCTGTCACGTTCGTGTAGACGACGAAACATTCAGGATACAATCACATTCCGCTCAGGATAGGGGCAGATTCTCCTCGGAACTCTCCTGGCCGAGGCAGCGTCTCGCTGCTTGCTGTGGGCGACTTGACCGTGGCAAGAGGACGAGTAATCGCTGCCTCCTACTTTGTGTTCGGTTCAGTAGAATGAAATTCCATTCCCACAAAACCCCTCCGGTTTTGATAAAGCGGCTTGGTTCTGCAGTTTCTCTCGGGTAGGCTGGTCTTTTCTCAAATACCTCTGTCACAACGCCAAGTAAGATCACAGCCTCTGAGTTGGCATCGTGTGAACAGAAGCGTTCGACGTGACACAGCTCTTATGTGACTTGACCCAGATCCACAGACCTTTGCATCAGGTAGGTACAACCTCAGCGGAAAACCATAGTGGGATGCCCCCTTTTCCCAAAGTCTCGCAGGCAAACCTTTTCGCAAATAAGCCTCGTCAACCCTCAATGTGATCTACGATAGACGCAGAGCACTATTTCCTGATGTTCGCTATTGGTTCTCAGACTTGCGACGACCTCTCTTCTGCCGACTGCCACGGGGCTTGTCATACCACTGAATCGCCTTTTCGTCCTGGTCTGTTCAGGACACCGTCGACGACGTGGACGACTAGGGGCGGGAACCAAGCCGAGCGTCTCGGTAGCAGCTTGCCATTGATGAATGCGGGGTGATGGCTGGAGCCAAGATCAGTGTCGTGAAACCTCGCACAGGCTGAGTTTGCGCCTGCCCACCGGAAAGCCGTCGTGAATGCCATGCGTGCCTCGTAAACAAGAGAGAGGGTGATAGACAGAGAGAGAAGACGGTACTTGGCGATGAATCGACGCAGTGTTCTCGGTGATGGACAGCCCCGGACCTATTCTAACACTATGAGGTCAGAATCTGGCCATCCAACTTGTTCTCTCTCTTCACTGTGCGAGCGAGACATCAACGCGACGGCGTGTCTATGAGGACAAACAAACAAGTGGTGCCGGGGTACCCAAAGACACGTGTTTTGCGCACATGCATCCCCAATTGCCGACCCGTCTTGAACACAGCAGCAGACAGGGCACCAGGTAGATCATATGTTACCCTGCTGGCTGGGAATGCCGCCCTCCCCCCTTGCGGCAGGAAGTCCTACTCGGGAAAGGCCGGTCCTCCGAGGCAGTGTAACTGACGCAGGATATCACTCACCTGAAGCAGTCATCTTCTTTGATGGGAGACATCACCAACACGGAATAGGTGCCTGCGCCGGATTGCTCTGGGTTTAGGTCGTCTACATCACATCACACATGAGCGTTGACGGGCAGGTTGCTGATGAAGTGCCCCCGGGTGGACATAAGACTGCAATGCTCTGTCTACTGTGTCAGTGTATACGTATACATACCTCCCCCGCCTGGCACCGTGTCGCAGCCATGTTTGGCTTCAAATAATCTCGCCAGGCCGTCAATCCGAGAAACATTACCGTTAAAAGTGAACTAGATGGCAGAAAGATAGTGGCATGAGCACACTTCTCGCCATCCCTCGCTTGGCTCGAATAGAAGGATGATGACATATGATGAAAATCAGCCAGCTAATACCACGAATGGAACCCGCGCGCGCGTAAAGGGGTCCTGGTCAGGTTGTTGGAGCCCCAGTCACCGGAAAGGGTGGCGGGAGGGATGTCAAGGCCTGTCACGGCCAATAGAGAGTAGATCTGGCATGTTCCGCACAGCCATCTACTGAGTCTGCGCTTGTTTGTCGAGGCCATGACACCTGGGCTCCCGTCAGGCAGTGCTCGGGATTTGAAGACTGGGATTCGGGCTATGTTCTTGCTTGTATCCATCACATATGGAAAGATGATTAGCCCGACTCTCGGCCCTATTTCTGGAGAAGGGGATGATCCTGGGGCAATCGGACCTCACAGTATTGCATCGAATCCATTGGGGGCGGTCCTGCAGGCTTCCAGATAAGTCCCACGTCCGAAGTCGCCCCGTTGGTTCTGCCTCAACTCTTCGAAAAGAGACGCGGGCGTTGGAGCTGGAAACTTGATGGGCCGGGGTGGACGGATACAGCCCCCAAACCAGCCGGGGCCAAGTCATTCAATCCATCCCATCATCATCATCAGCGTTGGACGCAGTGGTCTCTCAGGGGTGCTGTGATGGAACATGGAGTATGGGCCTGTGATGGTGTCAGTTAGTGAGAGATGGATATGCAGCAAGGGAAGAGAGCTGGGACACCGACGAACTGGTTCATGGGTTGCCTTCCGAGCCTACCCCCGTGTGCTTCGCGGCTTGGCTTGCCGCTGGCCCAGCGGGTGGCCCACTCCTCGGCCGGCGGATGTGGTGGGTGGTTGGATGCACGGTGTCTGTTGGAGCCGGGGTTCATCGACAATTGCAGCATGCTGAAATGCCTCCAGAGGCAGAGAACAATAGGAAGCACGACCCGCCACAATGGGTAGGATCCTCGGCGAAGTGGGACTAAGCGGACAGGCCGCCGGTCCATCGTACCAACCCGACGACGCGGGACACTGGAACACCATTCCGTGCCCAGTCGGTCCATCCATCCTGGTCCTGAGCCACGCAGATTTGCCAAACGACAAACGAGTAGACGGGCCTTTCGGCCATTTGGGTCGTCTCTAGCTCGCTACGAGACTTTTGAATTGTCGCCAAAGTGCGGAAATTTTCCTTCTAGACCCCTTGCCATGCGCCAATGCCAGTCACAATCAGTCTTTGGAATCATCCTCGCGGAACGATGGCTGGGAATTACCTGTCACCCTGTCAAGCATTGTACCGACCCAATGCATTGGGTCACCCCGTCATCACTGGAACATCAATAGGCACCCCATGTCCCGTCATGGATAGGCATGAAGGTGTGGCCCAAGCAAGGATCGAGGACGACATGGCTCGGGGGAACTGCGATTGCGGAAACCCGTATTTGCAGCAAGTCAGTGGAGTGTGCCGAGCATCACCCTGCGGGGCCGTACGTACTGTGCCTGCATGGTCGTCAATATCTGAAGATGAAGATGGAGAAGGTGCGAGATTATGCCTTGCTGAGTGATCATGGAACTGTGTTTGGGTTTACGAAATGCCTCGCCTGCGCTTGCCTTGGGGGCCGCCCCCCCTTAACCCTTCAGGATATGCTTACGGTCCTTGTTTCCTACCCCAGCTGCATGTTCACATTCGGTGGCCCTCCTTTCCCCGCTACACTTCTCTGCTACAGAAGGAGGCCGTTTCTGGATGTTTGCTGCGTTGCTCTCCCGGAGTAGACACCGAAAATCTCATATAGTCGTCGAAGACGCCTCTGGTATCACCCTCCCTCCTTGTCTCTTCATCATCTCCTTTGCTATTTGACATCTCTCTAAGGCCAAACCAGTCAAACTTCAGACCTTTATCTACCTCCAACATATCAGGATATTTTACTACAGCTTTTCTCTTTCTTGCATACCATGAACTCGACAATGGAATCTGAACACCGAGAAATCCAAGCCCAGCGGGTAGCCCTATTTCACGGCCTGGGCTCCATACCGGAAAAGAACAGGCCCATTTCATACGGAGAGCCTCCGGCATACACACCTCCTTCCAGAAACGTCATAGACAGCATCGCTACGTACTTCGCTCGTCATACCGCCGTCCGCAATGCAGCTGTTGAGACACCAAGAATCGCGCCATGTCCAGTTATCTCTGCCCCCGAGGCCGTTTTCGAAGACGAATCTGATGAGCTCTCGCCAATCTCATTGCGCATCTCGACACGCATCAACGTGGCAAAAGACGGGAACATCATCGCCCTGCCATCATCCCCAACTGAGCAGGCAAACTCCATCGCCAAAGCTGTAGTGGCAACTATCCAGGGGCAGGATTGGGCCTCTGGCCTGCCCATGATTGACGAGAATGGCCGGCCAAGGCCCATTAAGCTTGAGGTCGACGCAGGTATCACCGTCGAGGGATCATCAAATGTCATTGGCACCGAGTCGACCATCAACGAATACCTTCGCCAAAGAACACAGCTGCGAAAGTGGATCGAGCTTCAACCACGCGGAGCCAGCAACCCGTCTTCGGCGACATCACCAACATCACCACTCCGAAGGCGGCGGGCATCAGACCTTGACCATCTCGAGGAACCACGCTACAAGAGAGCTCGAAGTCACTCTTAGGTTGTAGGGAGCCATGTGCCTGTTGCAATTCCTTCACACTCTTCCGGGGAAGGTTGCCCTCCACCGTACCGAGCACACAGCGTCGATGACCGTCTCTCTAAGCTCAAAGTCACGCTAAAAGAGGCGCAAGCGTCAACACATCTCGAACAACCCAGAGTATTTCTAGACTTCGTCTGGATACCATAGCTGTCCCTGAGGTTATACAACACTCATCAGGGCGATTCGGCTCAAATTAGGAGCACATATCGGTGGTGACGAAACCGGAGGCATTGGACAAGTCGCTTGCGATTTAGTCCGGCGATCTTTCGATGGCCAAGGGGTCGACTCGAACACATACACACGACCAAGTTGCACTCGTGGTTAAGTTGAAGGGGCTCGATGTTGTAAGGGAAGAAAAGGAGTTGGCCCACCTGGTGACATGCCTTGGAGCGTGAGCCATAAGCTTCAAATTTAGATATGCTCGAGTAGGTGATAGCCAGCCTATGGAATTGGTAAACAGAAATATTGAACATCTTAGTTATTTTTGTCATGCAGTGTCTTGGCATCGTGTTGCTCCAGTGGTCGACAAAATTGGTTTCGCGTTACCTCTAGCCTGATCTTGTCGACTGTGGCAGTGCCATCCACCTCGTCTCCTTCATGACTTTGGTGTGATAGATGTGATGTCTTCACAAGTGAGAAGGAGTACCAAACGCCGACCAGAACATATTGCTCAGCTCACGACACTTTAACCACAACGTTTGATTTATTGGGTATCATAACTCGCTTGCTTGGCATTCTGAAGGGATGGAACTAGACTAATCATACTCTTCTTGCTCCTGAGTCCTCCTTCACTGCCCGTCTACCCATCATGGTCTCTTCCATTGCCTACGTGACCCTGGGTGACGGGCCTAAGATTGTTCTCATAATGGCTATAGTTTCACGGCAAGACTGGATGTTCCAAATTGGCGAATAAAGGAGCAAGGTGTTCCTCAGGCCGTCTATCTGCCTAGGACCGGCGACTCAGTTCGCGCACGGCGAGGTGTTGTTGAGGTTGAAAACCTCATCGCCGCGGAAGATCGGGTAGATCTCGTTGATACGGACGGTCTGGGCGCCGTTCCTCGCGGCCAGCGGGCTGAGGAAGAGAGTGTCGGTGCTGATGCCGAGCGTCTTGCCGTCGCCGTCCGGGTTGACGAAGGGCACATAGGTGAAGTTGGATCTGGCGCCGCAGACCTTGAACTCGACCCTGGTGGCGCCGGCGTCCAGGAAGCCCGTCAGGGAGAACTCGTAGTCGGTGACGAAGTCGCCGGAGGACTGGACGTAGACCCCGGTGACGAAGCGGGGGAAGTTGAACAGGAGGCTGAAGCGCGGGACGCCGTCGACGGCCCGCTCGACGAAGGTGCTGGCGTCGAAGTCCGTGACGGCCGCGGAGCCGAAGTTC
This sequence comes from Colletotrichum brevisporum, assembly GCA_030770045.1. Classification (NCBI taxonomy): domain Eukaryota; kingdom Fungi; phylum Ascomycota; class Sordariomycetes; order Glomerellales; family Glomerellaceae; genus Colletotrichum; species Colletotrichum brevisporum. The sequence continues at coordinate 5,417,261 of JAUGSI010000001.1, read as the reverse complement.
TGCTGGCCCCAGGGCTGGAGCTTCTGGGCCGTGGCCGAGGCGGCGAAGAGGGCGAGGGCGGCGGAGCGGAGGGAAACCATGGTGACGGCAGCCGGTGGTTGTGTGAAGTTAACGATAGATAGAAGAGACAGCGTGGGGAGACAGAGGTGACCGGAAGAAAGTCTCACGGTCAACAGACAGTGATTTTATATATCTGCCCTTTCCATACGCATAGCGCGGGGAATCTCCCACAAGTCGTCCCATGGTTGAAATTTCGTGCCGCACTCAACTAGGCAGAAACACGAGCAGTGGAGTTTACGATGGCTGTCAGTTGCCCAGTTGGGCCTGGTCCGAAAAGAGCTTCCAGGTTGTCTGCAGGGCCTCGTATATTGCCTACCATACCTGCTGCCCGAAGAGCATCATCGAGGCAGGATAGAAAGATTCTCGCCGCTCTGTTTGGATTGCTTTGCCCGGTCCAGGTTCGGGACTTAGTAGTCACGACCAGAGAAGGGCGATTCCACCTCTCAGCAGAACTTGAATGCCCCGAACCCGAAGGCAAGTCATTCGCGATCTACGCAAAGGAGCAGGCACATGGGAATGATCGCGGTTACGGTTGGCTTGGCCATGGGTAGATGCTGATTTGGGGACCAAAGTTCTGTTTTGGTTCTGTTGGAACCAACTGAAGTGAGGGTGCCTTGGTTTTGGTTGGTGGAGAACGTGGCCTTCCCGCACTAATTCATCATCGGGCGATTCGTCCCGTCTTTTGACTTTGCCGATTCAATTACCCACAAAAAGAATCTCGACTCTGCCTTGGTCCTTAATTAGGTATGTAAAAGTAACGACAATCTCTCCTCGAGCTGGCTGACAGACCCAAACTGTCTTTGCAAGACCCAAACTGCCTTGTGCCGCCTCAACCCAGTTGGAGTGAACTCGGTCCAGGAACCCCTCCATCTCGAGAGCCCAGCTCGGTTTCGACTGGCAGCTCCCACGGCCCAATGGGCAACGTCAATTCCAAGGGGTGGCTCCGTTCATCACCGTTGGCGAATCACGGCCAGTTTCAGGACCCCTAATGGCCAGCTCTCCCACTCCCAGATTCAACTCGTGTACACTAATAATACCGAGTAATACCTACTGCGGACATTTATCCATGGATCCGTATACTATGTACACAAAACGACCTGCACTGGCGGGGCCATACTGCAACGTCAATTGCGCTAGGAACAACGCTGCCGGCTGCGAGCTTGGTTTCTTGGCCCGCCGCCTGGAATCGCACTCCTGAGTGAGGCCAAGCTCGACATGCCTCGAAAAGGCTGAAATCCCACCCACACAACACACGCCGCGACCGCGACTCATCCGGCCACTTTGGCTGCGTCTAAGTCAGCCGCAGCCGCGAGACCCGTTTTACAAGCACGTAACGGCTTCCGAGACGCCCAGAACCCCGACACGCGTACATCAAGCCGCCGGGGGGGCTCTAATACCCCCGTGAAAATCCTCCCAAGATGGGCATCTGCCTCTCCCTCCCCTTCCCCTCCCTCTCCTCTACCGATATCCCAATCGCCATGGCCAACCTCACCATCCGCAACCTGACGGCCAAGCCTGTCGTTCTCAAGCGCGTCGAGCGTTTCGAGGGCGAGAAGGTCCGCACTGGGAGCGTATTGGGCAACACGGTGGGCTCCATCACCTCCTTCATGAATGCGACCAACTTCATCACGAAAGAGACCGTCGCCAAGGGCGAATCCCACACCACCGAGGATGTCGACATTCATATCGATCCGTTCAACCTCCACGCCACAGAATTACGGGCCGTAGAGGACGGCGGGCGCGAGGTGGCCCGTCTGCACTTCGAGATCGAAGACCACCGTTACGAAGTCGACGCTCCGAGCCCCTCCAACCGCTCGACCGTCATGAAGAAGATCGACGATGCGCCACTCGAGCTGACGGCCGTCTACGTGCCGTCAGGTGCGTTCCTCGCCATCATGTCCTCGGCAAATCTCAACGCATGGATGAAGGAGCTTGAGGATCACTTCCCGCTACCTCTCCTCTCCATCCCGGGCACTCACAACTCGCCGACGTGTCACACGGCGCTCCCTTCGGTGCGCTGTCAGGCCGTCGGCGTGCGCGAGCAGCTCGACAACGGCGTGCGCTTCCTCGACATCCGCGTCTCCGCGAGCCAGGACAACGACGACCTGGCCCTCGTACACTCCGTCTTCCCCATTTCCCTGACGGGGAACAAGTACTTCGCCGACATGCTCTCCGACATTTACGCCTACCTCGACGACAACCCCTCCGAGACGGTCCTCATGTCCGTCAAGCGAGAGGGCACCGGCAAGGGCAGCGACGAGCAGCTGGGCCACTACCTGCGCGACCGCTACGTCGGCCGCGACGCCGACCGCTGGTTCGTCGAGCCGCGCATCCCCCATCTCGGCGACTGCCGCGGCCGCATCGTGCTGATCCGCCGCTTCGGCATCGACGACTCCCTGCGCGGCGAGCACGACGGCCGGGGCTGGGGCATCGACGCCCAGAACTGGCCCGACAACTGCGAGGACGGCACCGTGGGCGGCGGCCTCATCCGCGTCCAGGACTTTTACGAGATCGACCAGTCCACCAACATCGAGAAGAAGATCCACTACTCCCACGGGCAGCTCGAGCGCGCCGCCCAGCAGCTCTTCCACCTCCCCGGCATGCCCGACTTCGACCCCGACGCGCCGCCGCTGCCCTTCTTCGTCAACTTCCTGAGCGCGAGCAACTTCTTCAACGCCACATGCTGGCCTGAACGGATCGCCGCCAAGGTAAATCCGGCCGTCATCGAGTACCTCTGCACGAGCCACGGTGAGCTGGGCAAGGGCCCGAATCAACTCGACGTCGGCGATGCGGCGACTGGTATCATCGTCACTGATTGGGTGGGCGCCCATGGCGATTGGGATCTCATCAGATGCATTGTTGGGATGAACTCGCGGCTGCAGCTCAAGCATTAGGTACGCAGGTACTGCAGAACGCTAAATGGCCGTAGCACAAAAGGCCCAGTACACAGAACTCTCACAGCAGGTTACTCATCGTCATCACGGGCTGAGGCAAAGTGCCATTGTGCAAAAGTGAATCAAAATGTATTATTCATGTCACCTATGGACAGAGTGTTCGCTTGCGGATCTTGAAGAATTCCTAAAAGTTGCAAAGTTAGCTTCCGTTGAGGTAGCAAAATGCAAAAATAGCCAATGATTTGTTTTTTCTCTAATCAGTTCTCCAAGGTGATTGGTAAATTTTTTCGTCATGATGAACTCAGTACTAGAGCTAATGTTTGGTCATCAGAGAGAAGGGGGGTTGGCATGTGTTGAAGAAGAAAAGAGAAAACCTACAATTGGTGATACCAAAAGCAAACGTTGCTCACAATCCTGTCTTACCTGCGTTGCAGATTAGCAACGGCCCAGGAAAACTGAAGCAAAACATTCAATAGCTAAGCTGGAATGAATGTTAGCGGACAACAGCTAGCAAAACCGACGATGGTTGAAGTACCTCAATAGTATCAGAAGGTGATAAGTGTGTTCATGTCCAGCAAGCACCGAAGTGAAAGCCAGTCAAACAGTGTGAATACTTGACAACTCATCATAGTATTGAGTGCATGGCGCACAGCACAGCCAGCTAGGAACATGGGAGATGCATCCAGATATTTACCTGCGTAGCAACCAGTCAGCATCTTCTGTCATGACCAGAAACGACGCAAGCCCCGTGCCTCCGAAAAAAGCAACAGTAGGTGACCACAATCAGGTGACGAAATATCAACAAGAAGCCCCGACGCCCAACACCACAGGTTTTGTACGACCTGTTTGTTTCTGGCGAGGGGCGTCGAGGTTCGTTTATGTCCGCCCGTTCGTTCAATGCTTCCTCATGCGTGGATCGGTGCGAAAGACGGTGGGACAACGGCAAAGGGCGCCAAGAGAGCAGCAAAATGTGTATTTACCTATCAAGTACTGGGTTAGCAGTGGCCTTCTGGATAGATGCGAGTAAAACGAGGTGTTTCGGCTCTAGATCAGACAAGGCTGAAACTATTGCACCGGATTCAACATTATGTATTCTGCATGAGGAATCCCTATGGTGTACTGTTGTGTTCATCACATGAAGAGGGTGGAGGGAGTGAGAGAAAAGCGTGCAGTGTGCGCATACCTTTTCAAATGAGAAACATTCTTGCAAGCTTCAAGTTTGAAGCGATCGTCATTTCAACGGAAGGATTTCTATGCTGAAATGCGTTAGCAGTGGTCCAAAATACCAGTCCAAGCAGAAGTGCTCTGAAGAGTTTGCTCAGGGTAATTCTAGAGATAATAACACCATGTTGTAGTCTGATTTGGATTGTTCAAATGAAAAATCATCTTCGCAAAGAGAAAAGAAAACAAGCCACGGTGAGCTCGATGGGAGCAGGAACTTACCAATAGAATCCTGCTGCCTGCCCATACGACAACGCGAGTTCGTCTTGGGGCAGGCAGAGAAGGTCGTTGTTGACCTGATGAGAAGAAAGAGAAGTCGAGAGCTGCAAAAGGAGCTCGCAGAAAGATTTTAAAGCGCAGAAAAAAATAGAAGTGGAGACCAGGCTCTCAAGCACGGTCGGCTACGCAGCTAACCCTATTAGGCTAGCTTACACTGGAGCCTTCTGCCCCTCAATGTCGTCTGTGGCGGTGCGTCCGGAAGTCTCCGCGATCTGCGAGGGTGGCGAAGTCTATCTTATCGCCGCCACCCATATAAGTCCCCCCCGCGAACACCCGTCAACCCCGAACTGTCCGTCGTTCCTCTAGCTGCAAGCCATCTTCACGCAATTCTGGTGCTGGTTTTCGACGTCCTTTTCCTCCAGAAAGGCCGTGTGAGCCCAGGACTCACAAACTACCGCCAAGATGTCTGCCGCCGCGGGGAGGGTATGGGCTCCAGCAGCCCTACGCTTCCTCCGCGTAGGCATCGTCAAGACGACCAAGATGATACGAACCAAACTCACCAACGCCACGCGTCCCGCCGCCCAGGGCGAATTCGCCCACATTCCCATTCGAACCTCACCGACCGGCCGCCAGCCAATTCATCCTGCTGCTCTCCTTAGACAGAAGCGTGCTGGACGATGGTACTCGACCCAAAACGTACACAACACCGTCCGACGATGGATCTCCACCGCTCAAGGCAGCAGTGGCTCTGCAGGCGCACCGCGCTTCAGCCGAGCGTCGTTCCCGAGCTCAAACACGTCGCGCCGCGTCGCCCAGATGACCGGCAGGGCTCCCTTTGCGAGCACTCTCCGACCGAACCTCACCGGCGGCGCCCTCCCGCGTACTCAGGGTGGCTACAGCGTCGGGGGTGGAGCCCGGTACTTCTCCCACACCCCGGCCGCCCCGGCGCAGGTGGTTCACAACGTTTCCGTTGCTATGCGGGCCTTCTGTCTCTCTGGGCAAAAGGTGCGATACGACGGCCTCAATACCCACGGTGACAAGTGCTACCGTGCCGTATCAGAGCTTGAGCAGGCTACTTACGGGAAGATGATGGGTGCCGCCCGCGGCAACCCTGGAGCTTTCGTCGACTTCAACCTCAGCCCCACTATCACGGCCCTCAGCCCCCTTGCTGTTGCCGCCGCCGCGGGTTTCACCTCCGCCCCTGCCGCCGCTCCTGCCGCAACCCTTGGCGAGGAAGGCTTTCTCGATGTCCTCTCTGTCGACTTCGCTCGCGCCGTCAAGGACCTCGCCGTCATTTTTGCCGACCTGAAAAGGCTGGCTCTTTTGGGCGATTTACCAATTACCATGGAAAAAGGCAGTGTGCTAAGGGTGCGGTTCCCCGGAGTCGATGCCGAGACTGTTGAGCGTCTATGCGACGACTATGGCGTTCAGCGTGGCATGGTTGGCGAAGACGTTGGCTTCGAAGCCGACTATGGTGTGCCCGTCGCCCTCCGCTTCCCCTTCGCACCCGACTGCGATGATGCAAAAACGCTCACTTCACCGGGCGGCTCTCTCCGATCAGTTTCTGGTCTGGATGTGGATCTGGAAGAGGCCGTCATGGACGAAATGGGGGAGAGTCCCTGGATGTCGAATATCGAGGGCTATGAGAGCATGTCGCCTACGCCAAAGACGAGCGAGAACGACGAGTACGAAGGCTTGGAAGGCATCTATCGGTTTATAGAGGAATGTGACCGTGCCAAGGGACGGTTTTAGGGAGCCCTTGTTCGTGTTTGCGAAATTTTCTTGCCGCAGATTGGTTTTTGGGCTATTTAAGGATCTACACTCATTGTACAGTACTGGATACATGGCTATGGCCCCACGAGCGGCTTAGTCTCCAGAATGCAACATTCCCTTACGTCTCTTTACAAGTACATCACATCTAAACCTGTGTGAGGTGTATTGACTTGTCAACTTGTATGTCGTTTCCCTAGCTAAGGTATTGATGGTTCCATGTCAGCTTCTCTGGCCAAGGTCAACCTCCCGAGTCAAACGTCATGTACTGGTGCTCTAGTCAAAACTTCATGGCCTTATGCCAAGCCTCTGCCTCCAGATCAAGCATTTGCTTATCTTGCTCGAGCTTCTTCATCAACTGTTCAGCGCGCTCTCCACTGCCAAGCAGTGCCGCCAAAGGCGTGGTGAGTTGGGCGAGAGTTCCAGACGCTTGGGCTGACGTAGTCGAGACAAGAGTCCGCGCAGTAGCTGGCATAGACATCTGGGCGGCCGTTGGCTCCTTGATCTTCTTAGGTCTACCCCTTTTCTTCTGCTCCTTCTTGGGAAGGGGTGTAGGGGAATCGGTATCATTCTTGTCATGTTTCGCAATTCTGCCTCTCGCCGTAGCCGCACGTTTCGCGTCTCTGGATTCACTCTCATTATTCTCGCCAGCGTTTCTGGTACTAGCCGTCCTTATCTGGTTGGGGTTCAGCTCGGACGCCTTCGTAGCTGCCACCGGTTGCGTCGGGGGAGAATAGATCGGCTCTGGGTTCTGGACGCTGAACTTCTGAAGGCCAAAGAAGGGGTTGAAGGGAGTCTTTCTGGCTCCCGAGTAGTTCGACTTTCCCTGGTTCGGCTGTCCAGGAACCACTGGTGGCTCGATGCGAGTGGGGGTGCTCCGAGCCGGCCGAAACGGCTTCTTCTTTTCGGGGCCGCCGTGGTCAGCCAAGGTTTCGCCGTCGCAGCTCTTGGGCAACTCGACATCTTCGGCCGAGAACGATTTGAATCGCTTGAGGCCTTTCTTCAATTCCGTGGTGTGATTGTGAGCAACGGAAAGTCCAAGCGATTCTCTGTCATTTGGCTCGTTGAGGTCCCTTGCAACGAGTGATTTGGACCTCTTGCGTTTCTTCTGTCGAGTATCTTGGTGGACAGCCGGGGATGTGTGGCTCTCAGGTTCCTGGAACGTCTCAACATCGTTGGTGAACGGAGACTTGGACTTCTTCGCCTCCGCGTTCTTCTTCTTCTTTTTCTTCTTCTTGTCGCTCTTGCCCTTCTGGCTGTCTGCTGCCAGCATGGCACCCTCGTCCTTCTAGGACGCGATGCTCAGGGGGTTCGAGACAGTAGGAGTGCCTAGCTCAGGCTCAACAGTGCTGTGAAAGTCGCCATCGTCGACTGCCTTCTCAGAATCTGAGTCAGAAAATAGTGACTCGATGTTTTTAGCCGTCGGTGATGCAAAATGGTTGTCGAGCTTCGCAAGCATAGCCTTAATGATGTCGACGTCGCGGGCACGAGTATTGGTGGGGTCCATCTCGTACAATTCCTCCCGCTTAGCCAACGCTCTCGTTTGACGGCGCTTGAGCTTCTGCTCTCGGGCTTTCATGCGAAGCGAAAGTTGAGTAAGTTCCTCACGTTGAAGTTGAGCGCTGGATCCGCTCGAATGATGGAGGCGCTCAGCGGCCTCGAGCATCATCTTGTCAGTCTGAGCTCTGTCCCTGATCAAGCCTTCAACCTTCTTGGCTAGCTTTCGGCGCTCATGTGAGGTTAAAGGCTCGGGAAAGTTGTCGCGGTCACCCTTCTGGGTGTTCAAAGACTTGAAGGGCGCCATATCATGGCCGCATCCAATGCGATCTTGGCGGGTACCGGGATTGTGCGAGGGGATGAATGAGGAAGGAGAAACGCGAAGGAGCACCAGAAAGAAGTAGGTTGTAGAGTCGGGAGGCAAGGAAGTAAGAACCTAGGCAGGTGAACAATTTTACCGTGTTGCGTCTGGCGTGGAGAAGAAAAAAAAACTGAGGGCATCCCAAGGTCTCGAGGTGACAGCGAAGGAAGGAGCTCTACCTCACTGGGTAATACCTACCTACCCACCTAGGTAGGCAGACAAAAATCTACAAAAATCTACCTTCCAGGACCCCAAGCTGTTACCTACCTACCTCCCTATGCTCAGTTCCCCACCTGTTCGGTGTTATTAGTCTTGGATGGACCCTTCCCACCAGATATCTGACGCTGCTGGGTGCCTAGATAGGCAGTAATAAGTATCCGTATGGTGCCTACCTACCTAACCTAGGTACTATGTAGGTTGGGACCTACCTACCTATGTATTACATGCACGTTAGGTCCTGAGGAGACAGTCGGCCTAGACAACCGCCGGACGCCGACATTAAGCGACCGTCTTTAGTGGACTTTGCATCTGTGAATCTGCTACCTCAAGAAAGAGCAAGAACAATGTGCAAGAATTCTTCTGGATACCGACTAATTGTTTACTTTTCACAACGCTATCAACCTCTAGTACACAATGTTGTTCCAGTTGACCAAAAGGAAAGCTGGAAGAGATAGGTCCGGAGCTTAGTCCTCCCTGGAATTGGGGAGCTATCCAAGATCCCGAAGTCGAGATCCGGGGTTGCATGACCCAACTCCACCCCCACATTTGGACCTCGGCATTGGCAAGGTGCTTTGTATTACAGTGCCGTTGGAGGTGCGGTTAGTTGGGCTGGTCGCCCGGGAGCTGCGCCGAGGATCTTCAGCCAGCACCAGTTAAAACCGTCGCGAAGCCCAGAGCTCGGCCGAGGTGTGATCTGACCAGATAAACCCCTCCGATTGCCGTTGCGCATTGAAAGTCATATTCTACCAATTTTTGCAACATCACCGCAACTCACTCTACGTATTCAGCCGCGAAAATGAGCGGCCCCGGTGTTGGATTCGAGTACCCTCGCCAGGAGGTTTCCTGGGTCAAGCGTGACGTCCTTCTTTTTGCCAACACTGTCGGTTGCACCGACGAGGAGCTTCACTTCCTCTACGCAAGTACCCCCTTCTTCTCCGGACCTGTCAATCCTTCCTGAAGCTAACGTTCTGTTTAGGAGCTTCACCCCAAATTTGCCGTCTTCCCTACCTACCCCATTATCCTCCGTGAGCCTCCCCGATCCGCATCCTCCGGTTCCCAGCATAGCTGACCAGCTGCCAGCCTTCAAGACCAACCACCAGGATGTGATCGACTTCTACGCTGCGCAAAAGGCCGTCCAGATTCCGAACGTTCCCTCCTTCGACCCCCGCCGTGTCGTTGACGGCCAGCGCAAGATTATTCTCTACAAGCCACTCCCCACGAGCTCGGAGGGAAAGAAGTTCGAAATCCGACAAAAGGTGCTCGGCGTTTACGACAAGGGCCGACCCGGAACCGTTGTCGAGCTGCAGACCGACCTGTTCGAGGTCGGCGCCAACGAGAACTACGCAAGCGTCATTACCAGCAGCTTCTACGTCGCGCAGGGCAACTGGGGCGGCCCCAAGGGTCCCGCGACCGAGAACTTTCCCCCGCCGAAGGGCAAGAAGCCCGATGTCACATTCGAGCACCAGTCGAACAAGCAGTCGGCGCTGTTGTACCGCCTGAACGGCGACTACAACCCGCTGCACGCGACCCCCGAGCCTGGCAAGAAGATGGGTTTCCCGGGCGCCATCATGCACGGCCTCTACTCGTGGAACACCACCGCCCATGGCATCCTGCAGCACTTCGGTGGTAGCGATCCTGCCAACATCAGAGAGTACCAGGCGAGATTTGCCAGCCCCGTCATGCCTGGCGACAAGCTGGTCACCGATGCCTGGAGAACTGGCGACGTTAAGGACGGCTGGGAAGAGATCCGCTTCCAGACCAAGGTTGAGGGTGGCAAGGTCGTTCTGAGCAACGGCCGGGCCCTGCTCAAGGTTGTGGAGTCCCCCAAGTCGAAGCTTTGAATGAAAGGCGAGCGAGCGGGGAGTGATGTATTTACAGTTCAAATATGGTTGGGACAATAAGGATGCTGCATTTTTTTTCGAGAAGAAAAAGAAAGAAAGTAAATATGACCAGTGCTCGCGTTTGGTCCCGTTGAACAGTTTGGTTGATGATGCTGTTAAGATTCTAGACGCTGTTTGTCGCTGCGCCTTGGGTGAGCCGGTCACTAACAATTGTGGTGCGGTGCGGTGTGGCATCTCCAGCTCACCTCCAGCTTCACTGAAAATTGCTGCCTGACAACTACTTGTCCAAAACCGGTATCTGAACCATGTTCTTCGTCCATCGACAAAAATTCAGGTGACAGCAATCGCCTACCTCAGACTTAACGCAATGGAATCGGAATCCAGTAACTACTTGGGCCAACGGCTGTCTTACGACGGTGCTCTTTGCACTGTCCGCTACATCGGATCAGTCGCTGGCACTTCCGGAACTTGGCTTGGTGTAGAATGGGACGACGCAGGACGCGGGAAGCATGACGGCCAGCACAAGGACGTTCGATACTTCACTTGTACACACACCTCCCTCTTCGTTTCTGACGACGGTCAATTTCTAAAGCGGCTATACCAGGCCTCTCCAAATCCTCCACCGCCGCCTCGTTCGTGCGCCCGACGCGCCCCGCCGACGCGGCCCAGAGCTTCGTCGCCGCCTTGAATGGCAAGTATGCGTCAGAGGCCGCCGCCGAGCGCGAGCCCGAGATCCAGATCGTCTTCTTCGGAAAGAAGCCCGCCGAGGAGGTTGGCTTCGACAAGATCAGGCGCCAGCTCGCGCGCGTCGAGGACCTCACCATCGTGATCCTGGACGGAGCGCGCATCGCCGTTGACATCCGGCCGGGGGATAAAGGCGTCAAGGAGACGAGCCCCCTCATCTCCGAGCTGGACTTGAGTAGGAACCTGTTCGAGGACTTTGAGCAGGTCGTGCGCATCTGCAAGGAGCTGGAGAGTCTGAGAAGTCTGAGACTGAAGTGGGTTTGCTTTCTTCTGCTCACTGACATGCGCTAATCTGTACCCAGTGGCAACCGCTTCAGAGTAATCGAGGATGGGGGTGTCGATGCTTTCCCCAAGGTCAAGGAAGTCGAGCTTGAGGAGACGCTACTGGACTGGGAGAGTCTTTGTGATCTTGTCCGCATGTTTCCAGATCTGTCAACGTTGAGCTGCAGCTTGAACCAGCTCTCCACGCTCCCCTCTGTCCCATTTGCTCACCTCAGCCAAACTCTCACAACCCTCACCCTGGAATTTAACGACTTCAACTTCCTTTCAGATCTTGCTTCCCTGTCATCGCTTGAATCTCTCCGCAACCTTCATCTCAAAGGTAACAACATCTCCAGCATCTCCTCTCCGACTTCCCCGGCCCCCGTGTTCCCACCAAGTTTGCAGTACCTCGACATATCATATAACGCCGTCACGAGCTGGTCTTTTATCGACGACCTTCCCGCATCGTTCCCAGGCCTTACTGCCCTCCGTTTTGCGCATAACCCCATCTACGAGCGCCCGGACCCAGAGGCCGTGGGCGGTGGAGGCAACCAGACGAAGTCGACAGATGAGGCCTATATGCTGACCATCGGCCGTCTGGGGTGCCTCAAGGCTCTCAACTTCACGGCCATCTCGAACTCTGACCGTGCCAACGCCGAGATGTTCTACCTGTCCCGTATCGCGAGGCAGCTCGCCTCCGTCCCGGAAGCAGCCGAGGCCGAGGTTCTGGTCCAGCACGCCCGGTATGCAGAGCTCTGCTCAATCTACGGCGCCCCGGATATCATACGCCGCGACGAAATAAACCCCTCGTATCTCGAGGCGCGCCTGATCACAGTACACTTCTCCAACCTCACCATATCGGGCGACGCCCTGCAGACGACGACGAAAACTACGACAATTCCCAAGTCGTCTGACATCTACGCAGTCAAGGGCATCGCGGGCAGACTCTTCGGAAAGGAGCCGCTTCGGCTGCGTCTGGTCTGGGAGACGGGTGAATGGGACCCCGTGGCCGGGTTCGACGAGGAGGATGAGGACGCGGACGACAGCAGCGACGAGGAGGACGCCGGTGCAAGGGGCGGTGAGGGAGACGAAGCCGGAACCACACAGGAGGGCAAGGGCGGCAGGTGGGTGAAGAGAGAGGTTGAGCTCAGGGATGGGCCCCGGCAGCTGGGCTTCTGCGTGGACGGGTCGGATGTCAAGATCCGGGTTGAGGACAGATGAGAGCAATCGCAAGCGATGGAGGAAATGTGGAATCTAGATGTCGCCCGCGGGAGGTTGCATACATGGACTGCGTTCCGCGTCTATCTTTACGTTTTTTGTTTTGTTTGCTGCGTCTAAGCAAGCGACATGATGTAAACGCATGTTGCCGCACAGCAAGCCGAAGGACATTTTTCACACATTTTGTACCCTTGGTTGCAAACGGAGAGATGAAAAAGGAGAGGGGCTGGCCTCTCCCTCCTCCTCTTTAGACGTGAGATCCCCGATCATCTTCTTTCAGTTCTGGTCTAAGTGAAAGAAACGCATTCTGCCTTTGCATCACGCAGAGCCCCCGACACGATGCCGCCAAAGTCCAACGCAGGCCTTGCGGCTCATGAGGCCCTCCCCAACAGAGACAAGAAAGGTCTCTCAGAGTCCATGCACAGCCCGCTCAACGAGGACGGCTCTTTGTCCTCGCCCCCGCAGCCGACGTACTTCATCATCCGGAAGAGCAGCCCTCAAGACCCTTTCGGAACCCTCGTGCCCCTGATCCCCGTCGACATGCTCCCGGACCACGTCGACGTCGTCGGCGCGTCCCGCTCGATGACAATCGGAGAGACAGTCGGCATGTCCAACCTCGGCGCTTTCGAGAAGCCGCCGGGCCAGTACAGGCTGCGCTTCAAGTCGATTCAAGCCGAGCCTATCGCCGTCGGTACCGACAGCTCCAGGAGCGCCGCTAAGCTTGCCCCTCCTCTTCAAAGGAACAAGTCGAACCCGGGCCCTCAGGCTCGGGCCCCGCCGCCGGTCATGCCGCCGCCTCAGCGTCCGGTCCTCGACTGGGCCGAGGACACGGAGTCCATCTCCACGGACGACTTCTCGGGAGCCGAAAACTCTTCCGGCTCCAGCAACAACATCGCGAACCGCAAGCGAGGCCAGCAGGTCACAATGGCCAGGCTCAAAGAGAAGACCACGGCGGAAACGGCGGACCGCCTGCTTGAGATCGCCGCTGCGGCAACGGCGTCTCGTCGTACAGCCTCGGCCGCGGCTCACGGCGGTGGCAACAGCAACAGCAACAGTAAGGACAACAACAACAGCAACATCAATAACAACAACACCAAGAAACCAGCCAAGCCCGGCAAAGCCAAGGTCGCTCGTCCAGCTGGCAGCCTCTGCCGGCACTGGTGCCAGACTGGCCAGTGCAGCTGGGGAAACGACTGCCGCTACACGCACCAGATGCCCATGACGCTCGAGGGGCTCTCGGATGTAGGCCTCACGGAGCTGCCCTCGTGGTGGCGCAAGTCGGCTGGCATGCCCGTAGAGGGTACCATCGACGTCCGCATCTTCTCTGCTGCCACTAGCGGAGGAGGCAAGAAGAGTCCTGGTCCGACCTCGACACCTGGCGGCACAGTGTCGTCCTTGGCCAACTTGTCCAAGAAGTCCAAGCTCAGAGCTGAGAAGGAGGAGAGAAAGACGGCGGAGGAGGCCCATCTCCTCCGGCTCGGGATCGAGAGGGCCCACGCGACTGCGTCATCGGCGCTCATGGCCGGAGATGGTGGCAAGAGAAAGCCGGGCGCGGGAAACGGGCAAACGCAGTCGAAGAAGGCTCAGCAGACTTGCCTGCAGGTTGAGAAGCTTGTCGACATCTGATTGTTGGTCGTGGCATAGACAGCAGCAAGCTGGCTCTCTGGCTTAGTGCACAAGGGATGGATCGGGCATTTCCTAGGGCTGCAACATGTAATTGTTTACCGTCATAATTCATCACTGATTTCGTTGGCATTCGGAAGCTCGATCATCTGTCTCTCGGAGCCCTGGCCAAAAATTGTCCCCGAGTCCCGAGTCCGGGAGGATGACGCCTTGGAACGCGGAGTTTGCGGGCCCTCATTGATGATGAGGAGATGCATCAAGGAAATCCGTTACGCGTATGTTCGGGATAAGAGGCGTCATTAGACAAACTCCGAAAGCTTGGAGAACGGCAGGCCGATGGCGTATTACGTGCTACAGAATAAGAATCTGACAGGGCTGCTCCCGCGCGGGTGTTTACCTAGATCTTCAGGCACTTTACTGCATTGGCGAGCGGCCGATTGGCCGAGAATTTCACAATTCCGACCGCTCGGGAATGGAGGATTCTGCTTGTTGCTAAAACCGGGCGGGCTTAACCCCGACAGCCACCCGTTGGCTGCTGTTTCCCGCATGGACCCTCTATCGTGACCCGACGGTGACACAGTTTCGGTACTTTTCCACGACTTTGTGATGTTGCGTGGAAGCTTCCAAGGAATTGTATATATATCGCCGGACGTTCCGCCAGAATCGACGTCTGTTCGACACCAACTCGCAGCAACCTTCTACTATCAAAGCGCCGCAGTACCCCGCAGCCCGCGATAACAACATCTACTACCGACCTTACTTACGCTGTTTACACTCAGAACACAACTCACTCAGAACAACGCATCCAACATGGTTCAGATCAACGGACACGAAGTTGGCCAGGTTGGCTTCGGCCTCATGGGCTTGACCTGGCGCGCGAAGCCCTGCCCCGAGGAACAGGCTTTCGAGGCGATGCGCGCTGCCATCAAGAATGGCAACGTCTTCTGGAACGCGGGAGAGTTCTACGGAACCCCCGAGTACAACAGCATGACCCTCCTCGAGCGATACTTCGCCAAGTATCCCGAGGACGCCGAAAAGGTCGTCCTCAGCGTCAAGGGCGGCGTGAACGTTCAAAATCTGCACCCGGACGGCTCGCCCGAGGGCATCCGTCGCTCTCTCGATAACATCATCTCGCAGCTCAAGGGCCGCAAGAAGATTGACGTTTTCGAGTGCGCCCGCCGCGACCAAAACACACCCCTGGATGTCACTTTCGGTATCATTCAGAAGGAATACATCGACACTGGCAAGGTGGGCGGTATCTGCCTGTCCGAAGTCTCGGCGGCTACCATTCACGAGGCCGTTAAACACGCAAAGATCACCGGTGTCGAGGTTGAGCTCAGTCTGTTCTCGACTGACGTGCTCTCCAATAACATCGCCGCCGCCTGCGCCGAGCACAACATCCCGCTCATTGCGTACTCGCCCATCGGCCGCGGTATGCTCACAGGCGAGATCAAGTCAATTGACGACATCCCCGAAGGCGACTTCCGGCGCATTATGCCGCGCTTCCAGCCCGACGCTTTCGACATCAACCTGAAGCTCGTCAAGCAAATTCAGGACCTGGCCGCCAAGAAGAACGTCACACCGGCTCAGCTGGCCATCAGCTGGACCGTGGCCCTTTCGAAGAAGCCCGGCATGCCTGAGATCATCCCCATTCCCGGTGCCACAACCGCCTCCAGGGTCAACGAGAATGCGAAGCTGGTGGAACTTACTGAGGAGGAGCTCGCAGAGATTGATGCCACGTTGGCCAAGTTCGAGGTTGCCGGCGGCCGCTACCCCGCCGGTGCTCCTGTCAACACATAAGACGATTGAGGCGTCTTCTTTCTGTCTTTTTTTTAGGTGTCAGCTTCCTTGTGTGTCTTACTTGCAAGTACAGAAATCACAGTTAGATAGTTTGGCTCAGTGTTGCCGAAGCAAAGATTTTATCCACAGACGGCCTTGCGGCCTTCAGCATTGCAGAATTCTTGATCGCTCATCATAGTGCCATTGAGAAGAAGGGAAAACATCGTAGGACTTACCATTCATATTGGAACAGATGACTGTTCATTCGGCCGCCGGCACTCAAAAGTTGGCCGAAGAGCCTGGCTTGTTGAATTATGTTGAAGTTGTAAGCGGTGGAAAAAGTTCGCGAGCTGTCGGCAAAGTCTTAAATTTGCGGTATGACTAAGCAGTCAGATCTTGGCGCCCCGTTTCCTGTTGCGACGACTGTGGTGGGTACAGGCTACAGCCTCCCCAGTGTTGAGACAACAGTGTGCGCTTGAGAATTATTGGGATATTTCCGGCTTATAAACTGGCACTTTGGGTGCTAACCACGGTATCAGGGTATACAGGAATGCGCTTTGTACCGACAAATCGAATAACAGCGTCTCCCAAATTGAGAGTACGCGTGGTCCATAGTTGTTAGTCGACCTCTACACCATCGCTCCGCTCAAACCATGTGCCTCAACCCTATTGACTAGCTTCTTCACGTTCGTCCACTCCTCCGCCTTGAGATCATCTCTACCACCAAGCCCGGAAGCGACTTCGAAGACGGTCAGAACCCCGTCGATACCACCCGTAGCCAGACGCTTGCCTTCGGAAGGCTCCCAGGCGACCTTGTTCAGGCTCTTCGCTAACATGGTCCTACCATCCTTGCGGGCGCTTGGCGATATCCTCGCGACAGGTTCCTCCGTCTCGACTGTGATGTCCCAGAGCTCAAGCCATCCCGCTCCATCAACGAGGGCGAAAACGCTGGGCTTGATCGGCGACCACTGCGCGTCGTAAACAACATCTTCTCGTACGAAGTCGATAAGGGGAGATACGGTTGGCTCGCCGCCGGCCGTCGAAGTTGCCGCAGGCGCGCGGACTTTCCAAAGACGGACGCTCCAGTCTAGAGAAGATGAGAGAACCAAGTCACCGAGATCCACGGGGCCGCGTGCGGGGTGGAAATCAACCGACATGACCGGCGCTGTGTGACCTTTGTAGCTGACTCTAGCATCGACGCCCGCCTTGGCACCGGCTCGGTCATATCTGTGGCATGGGAAGATGGTGCCCTCTTCGCTGCCGACGAGGAAGAAAGTCGGATCAGTCTGTGGGAAAGCCAAACATGTAGGACTAACGTCGTCCAACTTGTATCCCGGAGGTGCCTTCAGCTCTAACAGTTCTTGTGGCTGGGCGAACACATCCATGCTCCAGCCGCAGACCACTCCGTCTGTTGAAGTCGATATGATGTTGTTCGCATTCTGCGTGCCGACAATATCGACCGAGTAAATAGGGTGCGTGTGACCATAACCCGTGAGAGGGGTCTTCTGAACGGGTGCCGACTTCGCTCTCATGTCCCATAGAAGAACCTGGCCGCTGTACGTGCCGCCAATGATGAGATTCTGATGATACGGAGAGAACTTGGCGGTAAGGACATCTGATTGGGCGTGGAAGACGTATTCCGGTCTGTCTCGCAGGGCCAAACTCCAGACCTGGACCAGACCGTCCGGCTCATGTGGCGCGGTGGGATTCTTGGTGTATGATGCGAGCATCAATTCGGAGTGGTGGTGCGAAAAGTCGATGCTGCTGATCATGCGCTTCTTGGACCATCTCTCGTCAAAAAATTGAGCAACCTCCTTCACCCTCCGCCGGCCCTTGCCTCCAACATTACCGCTTTCGTCGTCTTCGTCGTCTACGTCTTGGCCCTGGAGGGCATAGTCGGTAAGGATGTCGTACTCCTGATCCAAAGCTCGTTCTATGACCTTTGTGGACTTTTCCAGGAAATCGGCGAAGTCGGGTGCACCTGTAACTGCCTCGAGCTCCTCCGCAGTGAGTTTGCGCATGGGGAAGTTTTGCTTGGCAGGGCCCTCTTGAGGGAGTACGCCATCCTTCACCATTTCCAGCGATGCTCTTAGCTCTTCCTCGACTTCCTTCCTGATGTCCTGTCTCAGCTCTTCTTCCCTGTCACGCTGTCGGCGGCTTAAACGTTTGTTGGGAGTCGAGGTAACGGGCGGAACGTCCTCATTGTCGGACAGTGACTGTGCCCGAGGTCGGCTAGGCGGTGTCCATTCTTCGGCAGTCTGTACTCCCTTGCTGTAGGAGTGTACTTCCTTCACGGGCGAAGGCGGGCATTCGTAAATCGTGGTAAGGGGGGCCGTAGTCAAGCTCAACTGGGCTGGTGCCGCAACCGGGGCTGATATCGGTGGTAGCTGGCCGTTGGCGGGGGTTGCGAATTCAGAGGTTTCGGTGCTCAACTCTCCAGCACTCAAAACGCTGTTCGGCCGACTGCCCCTACGAATCGGCGACGCAGCTCCTGTCGTAGATCCAGGCCGACTCTCCCCCACAAGGCTGTTGATCAACGTCTCGATATCGCGGCGGTTCTCGGCTCGGCCAGGAATAGGCGATACTAGCTGTGTCATCGGAGATCAGCAAGGTGCGCACATTGCGAGGCCGAGGCGACCAACATCTCCTGGGCTTCCTGCACTTTGCCGGCTCGCGGTAGCCTGGCTCGCGCGGAGCTCTCTCTGTCGCTTGAGCTCCGCAAGCTTGGCCTTCTTCGCCAGAATTTCATCTCTTCGCTGTTGCATCCTGGCGTCTCCTTACTCCCATCGCGGGAATGCCGATAAAGTGTGACGAGAGGTCGCGGGGAAGCAGCAGCCGACCCTTACGAAGACGGCTGAGCTTCTCAAAGTTGACAAGAGGACAGTCGTTGCTGGAGGAGTTGACGTGCGGGCAGAGGCAACGTCTGTTTGGGTGTGGAAGTGTCGTTTGGCTTAATGGGGGTTCCTCTCAATGCGCGTTGTCCCGTCGCGATTCCGAAAGGGACCCCGGGCCCTGCCCGTGTGACGGGAAGGTAGGTAGGTTGGCAGGCTGGGTACCTAGGTACATCAGCACTACCACGAAATTGCAGAGAGGTACGTGCTTGATCCTCCCCTGCATAGGCACCTAGGTAGGCTACCTTTTGTTCCCTCTGGTGGAAGGTCCAGGCCACTGACGGGTAGGTAGTGGACATTCCCACTGACGTGTGAATCAGCTAACCTCAATAGTGCACGTGATTGTACTGGTCTTCATACTGATTCGGTAAAGGACCGGCAAAGTCCCTTACAGCAGTAGGTTCCCAAAGTACCTTTCAATAGGTAGATGAGTAGCTGTACATGCGTTAAGTCACTTCTAGAGGGGCACTAAAGGCTGTCAGGGATTATTGCCCGCCTTCCAAAGTACCTACAGTTGATACTTCCCCGTTGGTTTTAGCACCTAGTTAGTGGATGTATTTTGTTGGTAGCTCACTGCCCGGAGCCTAGGCTGAGCTCAGTGTCGGTAATACTGGCAACGGGCAGCCAGCCACTAGCACTGCTGCTGGGCTGGTGTCCCCCGTCCGAGCTCCAGCGGCCCGGAGTGACCTGGCGGCCAAACGGTGGAAAATCTGCGAGTTTTCCCGAGCATAGGTATTTTCAAAACTTCACACCTTGCGTCCCTAACGTAATTCCCTCTACAGAGCTCCGAATAGGGTCAATTGGCAGCCATTGTCAACCTGCGCACTGTCCTTTCCATCGCTCGCTCCCTCCCGAAAGCAGTCGCGCAATCCAGGCAATTGCCCTCAATGTCTTCCTCAGGAGTTAACGTATGTCCTGCCCACCCTCATCTGCTTGTTCTTGCCCTCGCCCCATTTACTTCCTTTGATGAGGCCCCTAGCCACGTCTTCCTCCCTGCCCCGAAGTGCCACCATCGCCGCGACGCGACGCGCAACCCGATCCCGACCGTCTTATTATCAGGTACACGAGAGACAAATTGGCTGATTGATGGAATTGACAGGTGCTCCGCTACACGGCCCTCGGCCTGGGCATTTTCTACGGCTTCACACACCAGCGATCCATCACGGCAAGCCAGAAGGCCGCGGCCGCCCAGAAGGAGTACGAGCGCAAGGAGAAGTTGATCGAGCAAGCTAAGGCGGAATTCGCGAAGAAGAACTCGCCCGTCAAGGCTACGGATGCTGGAGGTGCGTATCTCTTGGCTTCGGAGGGGTGGCATATCGCAGCGCTAGGATGTCGCAAGTCTCGCGCGACACCCTCGACGACTGCAGCGACAGGACACACCGAACTGACTTTGTATACAGTTAACCAAGACCCCATGGACCCCAAATTCGATCTGGAGGCCTACTTCAACAACCTGGTGAAGCAGAGCCCGTGAGGTGGTGGATAGACTTGGGGGGGAGGACGACTTGCACAACGGATAGACAGAGTCAGGATCGGGGATACGCCTGCGCAAAAAGAAGACGAAGAGCCCTACCGAGGGACATTATAATCCGGTCTTTCGGCAGCAGTATGTGCATGGTTAGCACCACGCCCGACGTCACTGCATAGACTTTTCCTTATACCTCTGTTTACCGGATGTACATGTGTACAATACGCTCTACTAGATGACAATTCCAAGGAACGAGCCATTGGATTCCATCAACCGTCGATTTTCACGTAGGGACCAGCCGGCTCAGCTGCACATAGCGGCGGCGGCTCGATTGGTGTATGTGGCCGTTGAGGGACCTGAGTCGAGCATCACGAGACCTTGTGTGACGGTTTGCAATGCTGGGAGAAGATGCATTTTTTGTAATTGTTCAAGGCCAGCTTATCGGTCGGGTCGCACTATTGCAGACTACCTAGCACTTCTAATTATCACATCGTTGATCGCCCGCTATTATGGCTCCATTCCATCCTCGCATCGATGCGACAACTCCCCAACGTTTTGGAGTCTCCACGACGCGGAGGAACACCAACTGTGAGCTGAATGCAGGTGTGGATTTCAAATCACCATGATTTCCTTCCAAGAAAAGCCATCGGTTGCTGTGCGTGTTCAACTGGCACTAGCCGCGTCCACTGGTCACGATCTCATATCACGGCCGGGATCCGGAGCACCGGCCACCCCGGGTTCCTTCCATCCATCCATGGATGCGGGACCGGGCTGTTCTCTGCGTCTGGGAAATACTTTGTCCGCTCCACGTGACCCCCACATCCCTAGTTGGCAGGTACACCTGGGTGAAGGCGCGCGACTTCCTTCCGCAGAGCTGCCAGCAGGACGCTGAACGGCTCGGCTCCAGATGGACCGTGCGCTCCGCCCCTGGACAGCGATTCAGGTGCGTAAGCTCCAAGCTGTCCTTCTCAGGTCCCTGAGACAGATGGTCGTGGCAAGCTACAATACGCAATCTTCACCTTCAAGGCCACTGCTTCAGTACCACCCGTGGCCACAATGTCGGCCCAACCTCTGGAAGCCCTCTCCGGAGGCAGCGCGAAGAACACGAGAACTCTACTCAGAGTCATCATTCTCATCTTGATCGCTGCTGCCGCCGTTGCAAGCCGTCTCTTCTCTGTCATTCGTACGTGCCCCTCGACACGTTTTCCGAATCCGCGCTTGCCCACTTGCCCGCGCGCAATTGGCACACGGCTGGCGGATCGCGATCCTATATTTTAGCTTGGGTCGAGATGCTAACTAAATATTGATAGGTTTCGAGAGTATTATTCACGAATGTCCGTTTCCCCTCCGCGAGCTCCTTCTTCGCCGCATCACACTAACGCCTCACAGTCGACCCCTGGTTCAACTTCAGAGCTACCAAGTACCTCGTGGCCAATGGATTCTACAAGTTCTGGGACTGGTTTGATGACCGCACGTGGCATCCTCTTGGTCGGGTTACTGGAGGAACCCTTTACCCTGGTCTCATGGTGACCAGCGGTGCCATCTACCACGCCCTCCGCGCTCTTACCGTCCCCGTCGATATTCGCAACATTTGCGTCCTCCTTGCGCCCGCTTTCTCGGGACTCACGGCGTTCGCTGCCTACCTCCTGACGAATGAGATGACCACTTCGCCTTCGGCCGGCCTTCTTGCGGCCGCCTTCATGGGCATTTCCCCTGGTTACATCTCCCGATCCGTTGCTGGCAGTTACGACAACGAGGCCATTGCCATTTTCCTTCTCGTCTTCACCTTCTACCTGTGGATCAAGGCACTGAAGCTGGGCTCCATGCTTTGGGGAGCTCTCTGTGCTCTCTTCTACGGCTACATGGTTGCTTCGTGGGGTGGCTATGCCTTCATTACTTGCATGCTCCCTCTGCATGCTCTGACCTTGGTCTGCATGGGCCGCTACAGCACCCGTCTCTACGTCAGCTACACCACCTGGTATGCCTTGGGTACCTTGGCCAGCATGCAGATTCCTTTCGTCGGTTTCTTGCCCGTCAAGACCAGCGAGCACATGCCTGCTCTTGGTGAGTGCCTCTCATATTGATGCATCAGAGTGTATGCTAACCCTTCGTAGGCATGTTTGGCTTCCTGCAGCTGATTGCTTTCATTGACTACGTCCGAAGCGCAATCCCCAGCCGTCAGTTCCAGACCTTCCTCTACACCTTCTTGGCCGCGACTTTCGGTCTGGCTCTGGCTGGTCTGGTGGCCTTGACTTCGCTTGGCTACATTGCCCCCTGGGGTGGCCGCTTCTACTCTCTGTGGGATACTGGATATGCCAAGATTCACATTCCCATTATCGCGTCTGTCTCTGAGCACCAGCCCACTGCGTGGCCTGCGTTCTTCTTTGACCTCAACCTCCTTGTTTGGCTCTTCCCTGCAGGTGTCTACCTGCTCTTCCAGGATCTCAAGGACGAGCATGTCTTCGTCATTGTCTATGCGCTCTTTGGTAGCTACTTTGCCGGCGTGATGGTCCGCCTGATGCTCACTCTCACCCCCATTGTGTGCGTTGCGGCAGCCATTGCGGCTTCGCAGATTCTCGACACCTACATGGTTGCCAAGTCTCCCAACCCTGAGCACTATAAGGCTGACGAGGCTGCTGAGGGAGCCCCCAAGAAGGCGGCCAAGCAGGGTGGACTCAAGTCGACCAGCAAGCCTCTGATTGGAGTTTACACCTTCCTGTCGAAGAGTCTCGTGGTTGCCGGCATGTCCATCTTCCTGCTTCTTTTCGTCCTTCACTGCACTTGGGTCACCTCCAATGCCTACTCCTCTCCTTCTGTCGTCCTCGCCAGCAGAATGCCTGATGGCAGCCAGCACATCATCGACGACTACCGTGAGGCCTACCAGTGGCTGCGTCAGAACACCAAGGAGGACGCGAAGATCATGTCCTGGTGGGACTACGGATACCAGATTGGTGGCATGGCGGACCGCCCGACTTTGGTTGACAACAACACCTGGAACAACACTCACATTGCCACTGTTGGCAAGGCCATGAGCTCCCGCGAGGAAGTCAGCTACCCCATCATGCGCCAGCACGAAGTCGACTACGTCCTGGTTGTCTTCGGTGGTCTTCTGGGATACTCCGGAGATGACATCAACAAGTTCTTGTGGATGGTCCGCATTGCCGAGGGTATTTGGCCCGAGGAGGTTCAGGAGCGCAAGTTCTTTACTCCCCGTGGTGAGTACAGGGTCGACGACGGAGCAACCGAGACCATGAAGAACAGCTTGATGTGAGTAAACAATTCGACATTTTAACCCTGTTGCCAGCTGACACCATCAAAGGTACAAGATGTCCTACTACAACTACAACTCGCTCTTCCCGGCCGGTCAGGCCCAGGACCGCGTCCGTGGTGTTCGCCTTCCTGATGTCGGCCCCACTCTCAACACCCTTGATGAGGCCTTCACCAGTGAGAACTGGATCATCCGCATTTACAAGGTCAAGGACCTTGACAACGTCGGCCGTGACCACGCGGCTGCTGCAGCCTTCGAGAGAGGCCAGAAGAAGAAGAAGGCGACGAAGAAGAGGGGACCTAGAGTTCTCAGAGTTGACTAAGCTGGCAGCTTCAGACGATGACTACCCCGAGAGTTTTCTCGGATTTCTTTGTATCAGGTTGGGGAAAGGTGGGCATAGATTCCACTCGTAGACAAAAAAAAAGCACACTGGTAAATGGACAACTTCTCGATGATAATGTGCTGTCTGTGTAGCCCAATTTGTGAAACTGGTTCTGTCATTCATGTAGGAGCCTCTGAAATGGTGTTTGCTATTTTGTGAATCCGACGACAAAATGCCATAGTATCAGGGGCCTATCTTTTGCATTCCCACCGACCACACCTGGGAACACTTGGTGAACACCGATGCACTGAGTCTCATGAGAGCTGTCACAGCTATATGGTAAGTTCCTATTCTCTGATCCCAGTACTGCGCCCCATTTTACTTGATCCTAACATTTGTTCTGTCCTGACTTATCCCTGGGACCTGTGTTGCCCAATTTTGAGTCTTACCATCTTCTCCTAATATCCCCTATGACTTTTTGTCTATAAAAAAAACAGAGTCGTGTCTAACTTCCATTACATCTAATTCTGATTTTGTGAACAAGTGTTTGAATTTGCCAAGTCCACAGCAGCACTCTAGCACTCTGGGAAGACTTGAGGGAACAGACTGTATATTGTATTCTAGAATTTCACCCAAGAGCTATACCAAGTTTGATTGATACGTACCTTTGTATTTGGAGGTCTTCTTTTCCACTTGCCATATTAGGTAGGGTGAGTATGGCAGTGGTGTCTGCCTACGTCCTGGAAGGCGCGAAGCTCGCTTAGCCAGCCTCTCCCAGAGGCTCCTTCTTTTCTTCCATTACACCACACTCTGTCCCACTACGTGCTCAAAGCTGCCCACCAAGACGCGTTTCTGGTGCTTCCCATATTCACTACTCAAAAATTGATCAGAATAGCACGAGCTTTGTCAGAATCGCCAGAAGCAGCGAGAGCTATGCGGCCGAAGGACGGGGAGCCGAATTCGGAAGAGGGAGGAACAGGGTCCTCTCTACCTCACTGTGAGACGCCGCTGAAGATTGTTGTTTTCGCGACAAGAGCTGACGCATTTGAAAATAGCCATACGGAAGACTTTGCCTCGCTACAGTCGTCGCCAGCCCATGGGTGACGACCGTGGCCGCAAGGATCTACAGGAGGACGAACCTCGCAGGAGACGCATCAGGTCGAGTCGTGCTTCTACTGGCCCTCGGGCACTCCCTCGCGCCTTACCGAGCATCGCCCACGGCTCAGATGTTATCACTGGGCAAAATTCCAATCCCAACGGTCGAAGCTCATTCAATCTTCAGCCAAAAATTTCTAGTGTGGGACTGGCATCTCCGGCGCACCCCCCCTCGTTGACATTTCAGGCTCTGGACAAGTTTGAGAAGACCTTCGACGGTGCCCTGAGCAGCATTTCCGGAGCTGAAAAGAAGAGCCGCAGACGGGATGTTTCTCGCGACTAGGAGTCCGAGATACCCGTTCACCTTGATGATAACAACGACGGCTACTACTGCTGTGGCTGTGGCATCCGGCGGTCGGAGGAGCATCACCAAGTCAGGAGGTTTCGCATTGGAGAACCAGTCTGGCGCAATTTTTGCAAGCCTTGCCACGAGAAGCACCTATCAAGCGGCGATCACAAAACGGCCAAGAAGTTCGGCAATTTCTGCTTCGGTTGCGGGTTTGCTCGATCTTCCCGTTTCAACAAAGAGCACCCTATCAAGCGAGGACAGCCACCCGCGAAGAACTTCTGCACTCATTGCATGAAGCGGAAGTTCAAGAAGCCTGTCATTCCCGCAGAAACTCTGGTCGGATACGTAAGTTTACATGAATTGTGGCATCCATAATTTGCTTCGGCTGACGACTGTGTTTAGTCATCTGATGAAAGCGAATCTGAACCGGATGAGGATCATGGCGCCGAATCGTCGGACTACGTCAGGTGTAGATTGACAGATAACAAGGGCGGAAACGCTTCGTCGAGAGTCAAAGCAGACCATCATTCGGACGGCGTTCGGAAGCCTGGAGATGCCCAAGTCGGTGCCTTTTCTTCGAAGCCCATTCAAGAGCGGCCGGATCAGGGTCGCTTCCCCCGACAGACCTTGGGCTCTGCTGGAAGTGCACCTGTTTCGAGATCAATGCAAAAGAATGACACAGCTTCTGAGACCATCAGAAGCAATCTGCCGTCCTCGGTAGAGGCCGCCACCGACGGTTTGATCGCTACGCAGAACAACTGGAAGGCCCCAGTTGCAAAGCGCTCTTGCTCTGGCGACAGAATCCCGATTCCTGCTATGCGAACCCCCAGCCCGAGAAATACGCCCGACGAACAGGTTGAGATGAGAGACAGTGGCCTTGATGTCGGATCATCCCTGAGCTCGAACTTCGGGGAGGATTGCAAGTGTAAGCGAGCAACATTCGACGAACGCGTGGAGGTTCGTACGTCTCCCACGTACTGGCAGCGCGAACACTCTCCTTGTGACGATAATTATGCGAAATTTCGGCACGAGCAGTATCACGAAGCTCTTCGAGAAGGCAAGAAAGCAACTCCGCTCCAGCAACCCCTCAGAGATCCAGATGGTCTCAGTGCTCAGCCACCTCACCAAGTCCCTCGATATAGCCCTGACGAAGAGAGCTTCAACTCCTGGAGCATGCCAGATGCAGCAAACGATGGGTTCGCAACTCCCAAGGCAGGCTATTACAATGAACAGTTCTCTAGCACATCGAATTCCAAGTCCAGTCGAGCTCATCCCAGTAGCTTGTACACTGCAGAGAATTATCATCGCAACGATCAGCCACGCCGCAGCTCTTCTTTCTACGATACTGCGCAGTCGAACGAGATACGATCAAACCCCGAAAACAGACTGCCAGAGTTATACATGAACAGCGCCTTTCATAGTCAAGGAAAAGAGAACCGGCCGTTCCATACGGACCATACCACCCATGGCGATGCTCGCTCTTCGCACCTTTTTGAAAACCACAACAACCATGGGGATGTCCATGACGACAAATGGTCTGGACCATGCCCCTCCAGTCTATTTACTGAGCAGGGTGGCTTTTCCGAATACACCAAGTCTGCTTGGGGTTCCCAGATGCCTCGTGCTGACCACCAGAACTTTGGCACATTTGACAACTGCCACGGAGACTGTCAGCTCGAGGATGAAGAACCGCAACGATTCTCCAGGAACACAAGCGACGGCGCATCTCGCCAAGCGAAGCACCCAAACCTCTCAGAAAACGCCAGTCAGCCTGGCCCAGGTTCAAGCTACACTCAGCAATGGCCCGGACCATCTACGACTGAGGATTGGAGCCGCAAGAGACCATACTCACCTGAAGAGAGCTCTTGGAGCCACTCGAACTGGGAGAACTCTGCTAATGCACCAAATCATCGCTCAACGGACCGGAAGCGAGATGGAAAGCACAAGGATTCTTATAATAACGCCGACCCCTTTGAGCCTACCAGTACTGCCGACGGCATTCCTTCGCTTCACGAATACCAGCTTCCACCCGTCGGCTTCGCCATGGAGATCCCTGACGATGTATCCGACAGCGAAGTCCACACGATGCTCATCCCGGGCTTCGATGACTACATCCCTTGGCGCGCGGAGCCGAGCCCAGCCTAAACTGCAGCTGGTGCCTCAACTTCTATCGCCCGGAACTAGCTCAGCCCATTGCCTCGAAGCACGTCAAAAACTCGCGGAAAGGCACCGTTGGCCATGCCGCGACGGAAACATATTGTCGACTTACATTCTGCCGCAGACGATTTGCAGAATATTGATACGGAATACTTTAGTCTTGTCTTGTCTGATTCTTCTACCTCAACCCCTTCTTTTATTACACTTTTCCTTTTTTTTTTTTCATTACTTGTCTGTTTTTCTGGGTTCTTTCCCCCTTGATTATTCTTTCCCTCATCACGACCGATACAGTAACGACTACACACGCGCCGTCGCCAATTCCGAGCGACCGCGGATTACAGAGTTGTCTCGAACGCACCCGCTAATAGAGCATACAAAACCGGAAAACGAGTACAAGGCTTGGCTTGGATGTTGGCAGATTGATATGGAAGGCCGTCAAAGGCCGAAAGGGCCATCCTCGGGGGACGGCTCGGTTTGATTGCACGGGTCGGGCCACTGGGAACACTTGGGAAGAAGACGCTTTCTGTTGGGCATCATGGAACGGACCGAAGCTTGGGAAACCGTGCTTGGAGAAGTGGCACAACGACGGGCCTTGTCTTTTGGCCAGACGCTACGGAATATGGTCTTGGTCTGGCTTCCTGGGACTTTGGGTCGTTCCGTGAAAGTTCTCTGAGGAAGACTTTGGACAACGCTGCTTGGTGTTCTAGGCTTAACGAGAGTCAGAAGACACGCAGCAAAAGTTGTACTCAGTTAGACAGATGCAATCATTGCATGAGAACTACTGCATTCATAGTCTTACCTACTTGGAGACGAGGAGTGTTGTGATCGTGAGAGGGCTGGGGCTTGGCCTGCTTGAACTTTACTTGAAAAGTCTTGATTTCATCATTTCCGTCATCTATTCTACTGCTTTGATTTCCCCGCTGGAGAGCAGGATTTATTTTATCTACCATGGGTCCTCGTTGTCACCTTGAAACAGTAACCGACGACCGCGTCTTCTCTCATTCTCAACCACCGTTCCAATAGCAATGCCCTTAGTTTATTCCGACCATCCATCGCTGTCCTAACCATGTTGCTTCCTTTTCCAAAAAAAGCAGTAAAATCGCCAAGCGCCTTGCATTTGCACCTGCCCAGTCCGTCAAGCGGTTTGAGCCGCCTGGCCCTCCCGTATGGATGCTCAGCTCTTCCGCCCAGGGCGATGCCGCATCATCGGATCGTGCCTTGCTCCGTCACGCCAGTTTGCCTGCCAGCCATGAGCACGCGTGCTTTCGTTTTGGCCCGAGCGACCGCCGTCTCTCTACTTCGGCAGGGTCCGATTTTCTTGCAACGGCGACGGCAGGCCCAACTTGGGCGTCTGACCTCGGAGGGTCGTCGTCGCGGGCGCGCTAGCCGGCGACCCGCGCCTCGAGACGTTCCTCTGCGACAGGAACCTCACCGCCTCGAGGCGCTTCGCTTCGAACAAGCGGCTGCGATCGCGTTCGCTCTCGATATTGTCGACGCGTTCCTCGTAGTCCTTGTCTGCTTCCTTGGATTGCCGACGGAATTCGGCTTGGTGCCGGATGTGCTTGTAAGCTTTGATGCACGCCTCATCTATCTTGCGTGCGGTCGTCGACGAAACGATCTTGGGTGGCGAGTCTGCTGGGCGATGCTTTGCAGAGTCACCCCAGAAGCAACGGAAAGTGACCTTCGTCTGGTGGGCCGTGTCGGTGGGCATTCCCCAAACCACGATTTCGTCACCGTTGTAAATAGGGACCCAGTTGCGGGAGTGGCTCAACGGATTCCTACAGTCGTGCGAGGGGAGGGCGTGGCCGTTGACTGTGACACCGCTAGTGGCCTTTGTCGAGAGGTAGAACGTGTACCCGTTGCCCTCGTCGGACTTGTCCCAAGGGAGGGCCATCCTCCATTTTGAGGGATCCAGGCCATCTTTCCACAATACGACCTTGAAGGCATATTTGGGAACTCTGGTTTCCGATTTGGACTCGTACACCACAGTGTTCTCTGGCCCTCTTCCCCACGATACTAGCAACTCTTTGACGGGGACAGAGATCCCTGACACGATCGACCCGGAGGAAGATTCGAGCACACCGACTGCCCGTTTTTTGTCCTCCTCCGGGAGCACCGGCACGATGATCTGCTGTGTTTCGAGCGGCAGCGTGTCTGGCAGTGAATCCTCCTCGGGCGAAGGTGCTGTTGGAGGTACATCCCATTCATTGCCTTCCGCTGCTTTCCTATCGACATGCCTCAGTGTAGTCTTGGTCTCGTCGACAGCAGAGTATTCGCTGACATTAACCGTGGGAGCTTTGCTGCGGGAGGGAAAGTACTTGAGCGCAAGATCCCATAGAGAGGATTTGCCAGGGGCAAACTCTTCTTTCTGTGCCTTTGCAGCCTGCTTGAACATGTCAAACTGAAGTTGCGTCATCTCGGGGTATCGAAGATGCCATGTCTTTTCATTGCCCCCCCAGAAGCCCATTTTGTTGTAGGGTTTGTCGATCTGCCGCCCTGATTCCAACCTCTGGATCGGCGGCACGGAAGCCAGGAGCTTGTACTCCTCCAATTGGTCGTCCGCCATGGTATTGAGATTACCCTCCGACCTAAGGCGTTTGAACTCGGGCTTCTCTCGTGGCCGTGGTTCGAACTCATCGCTCGTATCAACAGATGGTTTCCGTTTGCTGGCGGTGTAGAAAGTGCCATTAGCATACGATGTCGACGCGGATTTCATGTGAACATCTTGGATGGAGCTAGCCCCGCCAAGGCTCTGCGAGGCCACATTAAAGACCAGGCTTTGCATTTGGTCTGCAGATTGGCCGTCCACAGCGGATATTGAGGGCTGAGCACCGCTTTGAGACTTCTTCACGATGATCGTCGAGGCATCTTCAGAGTCTATGCTGTCTCGTATTTCAGTATTCGGGCTCTGGCGGCCCAAGACCCCGGAATCGGCAATAGGAAGGTTGAGCTTGTCTTGTGGTATTGCGCCCGAGCTGCCAACGGCTGATTCGTTGACCTCCCCGAACAGTTTGGGCCCTGCCCCTCGCCCCGGAGGTCTGAATGTGCGGTTCTCATCTTCCGAGTCTTCCTCTATGAAGTCATCAACAAGGTCGTCGTCCACGACGTCTTCGAAGGGAGGCTCGGTGTCCACGAGATGCCGCGACTGTCCTTCTTCAAGGCTGAGCTGGGAAGCGTCGATCTGCAGCTCCTCCTCTTCATCGGTGATTTCGTCGAATGATTGATCGCCGCTCGGAGGTGGCTTGAGCCTGTGAACCCCCAGCCAGGGGTGTGACTGCAGGTCTCGCACCGTCGCACGGCATTCGGGGCGTTTCTCCAGCATGAGACACATAAACTCAATGCCCTGTCGCGAAATGCCCGCCCGAACCAACGGTGCCGTGTTAAGTGGTTGCGTCATGATTGTGTGCAGCAATTCCGAGTAGCTGACGCCGTTTCTGACAGGATAAGGAGGGCTGCCCGTAAGCGCGTAGAAGAGGACACCTCCGAGTGACCAGACGTCAACGGCGTGGTCATATCGCTGGCCAACTGCGGCCCTCTTAGCTCTATTGCGTGGGTTCCGGCGACCATGGTCATCGTATTCCGCATACTCCGAGTACACTTCCGGCGCGCAGTAGAGCAGCGTGCCGCAGAAGGTGCGGAGGAACGTCTGCTCGTTGTCTACCATTTTTGACAGACCGAAGTCCGTCAACTTGACATCGAAGGGGCTGAGTGAAGAAATGAGGATGTTGTCCGGCTTGACGTCCCGGTGAGTGATGTGATTTTCGTGCAAATGTGCCAGGGCGCTCAGCAGCTGAGCCGCCATCTGCTGGACCGACTTTTCCTGCAACGGGCCTCGGTTGCTGATTAGCTTTCCGAGGTCGCCGCCGTCGACATATTCCATGATTATTATTAGCAGTCGGTTGTCCCATTCCAAATGCTCTATGTATCGCACAATGTTGGGCTTTCAGGGTCAGCGAAGTCGGCGAGGAGAAAAGGGAGGGAGTGGTCCATACATGTTGCACTTTTTGCATGATCTTCATCTCGTTTTCCACCTTTTGGTCGAGGACGCCGTTTTTGATGAACCGGCGCTTTTCGAGCTCTTTGGCGGCGTACGGGACTCCGTCGAACTTGGACGTCACCTTGTACACCACGGCAAATGCTCCCTTGCCGATCTGACCGACGCGGTTGTACCTACCGGCCCCGTCCCAGTCTCTCGGGAAACGATCGTTGTTATCTTGTGTCGTCCCTGACGGTAACGCTATCCTCGCCCTAGGGGCTTGCGGCTGCCTTCTAGGGGCCGGGAACAAATCGACCTACATCACAGGTAAGCGGTAAGCGACACGAACTTATCGTTGTAGGCGCAATGGGCGAGACTTACGTGACCCCCCGGACCCGGTGCAATTGTTTCATTCTGCTGCTTCGCTTTCAACGCCTTAAGCCGCCTGATGTATTGATCCACTTTGGAGGCGTAAGCCCCGGCGTACTCGCCGACGCGCTTCGGTATTCTCACCAGGAACTCCAAATCCTTTGCCTCGGCGTGCATGAGTATCTTCACCCGTGAGCCGTGAGTCAGCGTCCTCATCGTGTCGCATTTATCGGTGTGGTCCTTGGGCCGGCGCGCAGCAGGGTGGTGTCGACGAAGGTGCCGTTGGTCGACCGGTCCTCGAGCATGATGACGCCGTACTCGTTCACGTAAATGCGAAAGTGTACGTTGCTGAGTCGCCTCATGGGGTCGTTAGCAAAGCAGACGTCACAGCGGGTGGCGTTGCGGCCGAAGAGGAAGCCATTGAGGGGGTCCTTCGTCTCGGCGGACAGACGTAAAATGAGGGCGTGATGGGTGTTGGGCGGCGTCAGCTGGAACTGGTCCGCCCTATCCTCCACCTCGTAGTCGGGCTCGACAGTATCTGCCTCATCGGTACCGATGATGTGTGGCGACTTTTCCTCCTTGGCGATGCGGGAGATCTCGCGGCGGGCGGATTCGGAGTGCGGGTAGAGGAGGCAGATGATGTCGGAGATGTCGTCGTCAGAGAAGCCGGAGTTCTGCTTGCCCACGCGCCGCGGGTCGATTACATTTTGAGTAGCTGGAGGCGCGGAACAAAGGTTAGCGTCATGTCGTGATCAGGACGGGCCGCAGAGGCATCTCAGAGACGTAGGAGCCCGGGGCGACAGCGAGATGCGTACCTTGGGTGGGCTGCGACCCATCACCCTCCATTGGGACCGGCGACGAAGTGGGAGAAGCTGGGGGAAGCTCGTCTAGGCTGCCGTCTCGATCGCGGGCACAGGCGACGGAGGGCAGTCTTGCGTGGTAGAGAGTCTAGTATGCGAGCCCGATTCGTGGAGATTCGCGGCTGGTCGAACAACGATGCATTTATTACTGTTGGCTAGGTAGGAAATTTGTGTGTTCGCGCGCAACCTCGCGGGGAGCCCTCGATGTCATACAAGGATGTTGAGTGGTGATGCCCGGGCTTGCTTGCTTTTTCCGACCTTTTGCTTTTGAGCCACAGCTACAGGCTTCAGCGGGGGGGATGGGGAAGGGGGCTTCGTTTCGTTGGAGGGCGCCTTGTTTCTCGAGATTCGTATGGATAGGCAGGTATTCGTATAGTCGCGGTCGCGATTGCTGTCGTTCGCCAAAAATCCTACAATGCGAGGCCAGGCAAGGTGGGAGCAAGCGGCGTGAGGTACCCAACCACAGTGGAAATACGTAACGTTGGTACGGGCTGTGTAGGGTAGGTACTTAGGTTAGCGCCTCAGTGGTACATACGGGTACAGTACGGCAGAAGGTAGAGGGGTCGTGGTGGTTCTCTTTCCCCGTCACCCAGCAACAGCATGCGGCTTTATAAATCAATAACGCAGCACGTAAGGACGTCATGCCGGCAAACATGGAAGCCACTGCGAGACAAGCATGGCTGTTGAAAATAGAAGGGGAGGAAGAAAAAAGAATGACGACTAATGGAAGTCGGATCACAACAGTCGCCAAACAATAAGGCGCCAAAGCGACGCGATTATGTCGCGGTCCACGGTGAGTTCGATGGCAGGGGAAGGGAACGGGTTTTAGAAAAGGGACGGGACTGACAAGTCAGATGACGGTGGCTTCCGGACGCGAGGCGTGAGCGTGCACCGCACCTCGAGAACGAATGTCTCTCTCGCTTCGCGATTGCGACGAAGCATTGGCTATGGATGGTCTTACCTAGCAGGCTCGAGACCACTTGTCACGGGGCGGCACTCCAGCCACTACGAGGTGCCTAAGTATAGGTAGGTCCGTACATTGTATGTACATGGTAGACGCGCAACGCGCCCAAGGGGCCATGGGGCTTCCCGCAGGTCGTCAGCCAGGCGCCAACTGGACTGGTCGTCAAACGCGCTGTGCCGAAATGCCACAGGGATGTGGTCACCCGCTAAGATGTGCCGGCAACGCCCGCCAAGGTCTGCCTGCCACTCGGTGGCGAACAAAGACAGGGTCCTAGACAATCGACGACTTTCGGCAGGGACTCGGACCCGTCGAGGGCGACCTTCCATGGTTCCTTGCCGCGCCGCCACCCTACCTTAATCATGATCGGGTAATGTTAGATAGGTAAGGTAAGGTAAGTTGGCGTCGGCAGTATCGCTCCACCTACCCGTCGCGTTCCGGATGGACAGTTCATCCAAGCGCGTCTCGTCTCGTCGCGATCGCCTGCGGCCTGTCGTGTTCAACATGCGTCACGTCGGTGAACGACGCCAGCGAGCTACCCATGTGGGTTACGCCCACCCGTCTGGGTACTCGTGTCTGCCTGCTAAGGGAGAGCCACGGCAAGCTAGCTGTCTGCGAAGGCCTCAGCTTCCGAATCCTGGACTGGATATTTTGGTTATGTTCGTTACACAACCAGCAAACCCGATCTACATAATAGAAGTCGCCCAGGCAGCATCACGGCAGCACTAACCACAGGGTTGCCAGTGCATTCTCATAATGTGTATTCGGCCGTCCACTTGTCGTTATGCCACTACCGACCATGCTATTGTACTCAAACTCTACCCATAAACAAAAGAAAACCCCAGATGCTTGTCCAGTCTAAAGACCAACGACTTTCCTGTCACTTCAGGTTGTTTCCTAAACGCCTCCCATGGGATTGTTCCCACTAATGGTAATACAACACGCACACCTTGTTTGTTCATCTTTGCGAGGCATGGATCCTGGCTATTAATGTCACCTCGGGATACTTCCTTTCTCTGTCCAAGCCTCCCCACGCAAAAAGAAAGGAAAAAGAAAAGGGATAACAAAGAACCCCCCAAAAAATCAAAAGGCCTGTCCCTGGTACTGAGCCGGGAAGGGCTGTCTGCCGCCTTGTTGGTGACCCGGCGAGTAGGCGCCCTGTGGCATGAATCGAGGATCCATCATCTGAGGTCCAGGCGACTGACGTCCTTGTCGCATGGCCATGGCGTTGGGATAACCACCCCCCTGGGGATAACCGCCAGCTTGACCGTAGCCGTTTGCTTGGCCATAGCCACCTCCCTGTTGTCCGTAGCCAAAATTCTGAGCAGGAGCGGCGTAGCCGTTGGGCTGTCCTCGCGGCGGTCCCATCTGGCCGCGAGACATGTTGCTCTGAGCGTACATGCCCTGCGGCGACATGACCTGCTGCTGCTGGGCGAACATCTGTTGCTGATAGGCCTGCTGCTGCTGCTGCTGCTGCTGCTGTTGTTGTTGCTGCTGTCTCTGGACCTGCTGCTGATAGGCCATCGCCTGCTGTTGCTGTCTTTGGTTGATGGCATGTTGCACAGCTTGCGTGTTCATCCCTTGCTTAGCTTGTTGTCTCTCGCGTTCGCGTGCTTCGATGGCGCCAACTAGCCCAGCACCCTGGTTGTTGTTGGCGTTCCGGTTTCCGGCCATGGTGATGAGGGGCGAGCCCGTCATCCGGGCCACGTGTTCTTGCTCGCGGGCCGAGAGGTACGATGGAACCTCGCCATTGCCAGACATGTCGAGCGCGGCGTTCGCGCCACGAGAGCTGGGACGCTGGAGAAGATCCGCCGAGCTGCTGCGGGAGTGGCGCGCCAACCCCTCGGTGGACGTGTTTCGGTTCATCGAAGGGGTGGGTGTCATCGATCGCATTGTAAGGATGTTACCGGACGGCGTGCGGTTGTGTGCGTACATGGGGGTCGTGGTGGCCTGGGCAGCGCGTTGCTGGACGAACTGCTCAGCGGTGATGCTTTGGCCTCCTTGACCGGCACTAACGCTTGCCGCACCCGGTTGCCAGGCAACCTTCCTAACCGTGTCGTCGGATTCCTGTCGGTTGTGGCCAGCGTCAATGGGCGGAGACTTGAGTGCCGGAGAAAACGGTCTCAGCACTGCCGGCACACTCTGGGGGTTCAACGGGGTGGGCGTTTTGTTCCTGACCGGCTGGTTGGCGGAATAGTTCAACGTAGGACCGAAGTTGACCTCGGGAATGTCGAAGTCCTCCTTGCCAGATACAGGAGACTCGGAACCGCCGACAGTCTTCAAAACACCGGCGCGAGGTCGGTCAAACGACTTCTGAGAATGCTGTGTCTCGCTAGACTTGCGGCTGGCATAGTCGGGGCTTGCGGTGGAAGAGGCATCGTCGTAGTAGCTGCCGTCGCTCTTCTGGGTTGGCATCCTGTAAATCTGCTGCCTGCCGTCGCGAGGATGAATCTGCTGGAATGCGGCTTGGTCTATGATGTTGTTGGCCCAGCTCCCGCCGCTGGATGCTGAGATGGGGGTCTCCTGAGGGCTCCTCAGGCTGTCAGAGCGCGCCGGGAGAGGCTTCCGTTGGAAAGCGTTGCCCGTGTTGATGGAGGGAAGTGCGCGCGGGTCTCTGGGCTGATGCTGGGGCGGCGGCGGTCCGTTCATGCCTCGGTTTCTCATCTCGGGAGTTGGCACACGACCAGGCCCTCCGATTGGGGGCGTCCTGGATCCCTCGGGGCGTGAGAAGTTGTTGTAAGGAGGCTGGGGCCTGTCGTGAGGAGGGAACTGAGGCGACTGTCCCTCTACAGGGCTCCTCATCTGTTGAGGATCTCTCATGTCATCATGAGGAGGTCCGCGAGATGAGGGATCAGGGGGCAAGGGGCCACGCGGGTGAGGGCTTGGGGGACCGAACGAGTGCTGGGCAAGTGGTGATCGCGAACGCTTTTGGTTCATGGGTGGGATGGGGGGCGGCAGGGACTCCGAAACAAGGGGGGTATTGTGGGTTAGAGCTTCACCAGTGAGGTTGTTGTCAGCATTGCCCCCAACAAAAGTGGCAGCGTGAGGATGTACCGATCGGTTGGCTGTTACAGGATCCTCCATACTCCTTCTCTCCCGAGAACCCTCCGAAGAATCATCAGAGGGAATTCCGAACCCTCCAGCCTTTGCAAGCTGCGAGAGTGTGGTGGTTGAAAGACGACTAGTGGCCCTGCGAAGATCAGGTGAGTGGTAAGGCTTTCCTGAAGGCTTGGCCTGGGGGCCGTGGTTGAAGGCCGGAGGCACCGAGACAGGCTCTGGCGACTCCAGAATGCGCGATTCCGTCTCAATCTCCCTCACTGGGGTGCTGCGGGCTGTATCTTCATCAGAGCTCTGGGTGCCAGAGCGGAGGATGCCTCTGACGGGGGTTGGGCCGCGGGCAGGTGAGTTGTTGTAAGAGTTGTTGTAGGAGTTGCTGTAGGCACTATCATAGCCACGATCGTCAACCCTGGGAGGGGCATGGCTAAGAAGGTGGGGGTCTGAGGAGTTGCGAGCATGGTGTGCCTTTTGGATGCCTGCGAGGGGTGGCGGAGGTGCACGCGCGTTAGTGACTGCAGGTGCAGTCTCTGAGCGGTTGGGTGCGCCCAATGACATGGACCGAGACGATCGGTTTGAGATGGCGTCGTCAGCAAAGCCGACCCTGGGCTTGACTGGCACAGGGCTCGAGCCATTGCCAAAGCTGAGGCGATTGCTCCTCTTGCTGCCGCTCCTTTGACGGGTGGTGGCTCCTTCATCAACTGCATTCATTCGTTTGCCCGTCAGCTCCTTCAGCCGCTTCCTCCATTCACGCTCCGACCAGGATGAGCTTCCCTCGGTCAGGATCAACCCAGAAACGTCCAGAATCTCCAGGTAACCGTATCGCCTGTGCTTCGGCATGGCAAACATGAGAGATCTCGGGTCCAACACACTGGCGACGAGCCTGCCAGGACGGCCGTAGAGGCCGAAGGTGTCCCAGGTCGGGAAGAGGAAGCGCAGCAGCATCTCGAAGCCGCTCACGGCAGGGTGGGTCTCGGGCATGATGAATACGAAGCCCTCGGTCGAGGAGGGCGGCTCGGAGTGGATGGTGATATTGCCCTCGATCTTCAAAAGGGTGGATGCGTCGATGAGGGACTTGGCCTGCGGGTAGATGGCGTATGAGGAGTAGGCGTCGGTTATGGTGGCGATGGGGCGGGCCTTCTTCTGCTTCTTGCCGTCCTTCTTTGTGTCGTAGAACTTGATATCTCCCTTGAGAACGGGAACGTGGCGGTCGTAGGGCGACTTCTTCCTCATCTCCTTCTGCGCCTTTTGATACTCCTTCTCATCGGGCGGGGAGATGACACACCAACAGCGTCTCCAGGGAACACCGGCGCCAAATCGCACACGCACCCACTCCTCCGTCTTGAACTTGGACCTATCCATGATTAGATTGATGTTGTTGAGCGACTTGCCCTTGCCGGCGATCAAAGCGCCAGTGTAGGCCTCCTGGAGGGTCGAGTGCTCGAAGATGGCGAGTCTGATGCCGGCCGTCCATTGTATTAACGAGTGATGCGAGTTGAAGTGCAGGAGGTAGCGGTTTCTGCCGGCAGTCGAGATGCTCAGAATGTTCTGCAGCGGCTGTTCGTCATTCGACCGGGTAGGTAGGGATTCGATCTGTTTGCCGAGGCGAGATTAAATTAGCACTTGAAGGCCCCCCCACCGTCGCATCTCCGTGCTCCCATCTGCCGCCCAGCCATGCCGTTCCCATGCTTTTTGTCTGGGGGCCAAGTGAGGGGAGTCTATGGGTGCGATTGCTGCGAGTGCCACCAAAAAGCAACGATTTGAATCGGGTCGTGACTTACCATTTTAATGGATGCATCCGTCAGGTTGATGAACTTGGGCAGCACCTCGCCGTCCTCGCCGGCGGCGTCGAGCTCCGATGCGTCCCATAGCGACAAGACGGTACCGACCAGCTGGGCAAAACACTCGGTCCAGGTGCGGTCTGGGTTTGGCTTTCCCTCTGCAATTTTTGAATTCAAAAGTCAGCGCAAAATGTTCCTCATCGCAGGCGGTGCGCCGCGGTGCGCACATAGCAACCTCTGGCGGTTTCCCGTTTCCAGGGTGGCAACGGAGCGACTCACGAGTGTTTTGATCGTCCAACTTCAGAAAGTAGCCCTCCTGGTACAGCTTGTTCGCATGGCTGTTCAGGAAAGTGAAGATGGGCTGCAGCTCGGGAATGGTATCCTCGTTGATGTCCATGAGGGGCGGTTGGTATGGCATTACCATCGAAAGTGGGCGGGAGGAGCTGCGTTGACGACCTCTGGGGCTATTTACAGGTGAGTCGTTTACAGAGGTGTTGGTGTTGGTGTTCGCGGGCGATGACGCATGTTCGGGCGGTGGACGCGTCGGCGAGGTAGGGGTAGCGGGGCGCTGAGCGAAGCTGGCTGGCGGTTCGGGGAAGGGCTCTGTTTTTGTTTGTGTTGGCTGTTGTTGAGACTTGTACGGGGGGAAAGGCGTCGAGTCGTGGGGGGGCGACGAATTTGGCGTCGGTTGGTTAGTGTTCTTGCTGCCGTCTCTCGGGGTCCCAGAAACCGAAAACTGGGACATGAAGGACAGGACTGTGCCCACGGAAGCCGACTTAGTTAGCATGACTGAGCGCCTCTGACCAACGGAACGGGCCAGTAGTAATAATTAACAAAAACAAAAATACAATAATACTGGAAAGGCCGCCCACTCGCCGAAGAGAGGGCGCAAAAAAAAAAAAAGTGCTAATATCGCCTGAAGCCTGAGTAATTGCCCAGGACCGCCTAACTGGGGGGAGGATGTGAGGGGGGCTACAGGGAAGCTAGGGGTGGGTGGTAGTGGACGCGCTGTCGTTGGCCCTCGCCGTGCAGCAGGTGGGCAATGGGGCCGAAAGATGCGATAGCAATGCTATGGGGGCAGTAACTCCGTAGGTAGGTCGCAGGGAACGGTATTGTCACCGTAGGCTGACGGGGTAGGGATGCGATGGGGAAAGGGAAAAGGGGATGACGGGGATGGACGGCGACGAGGGTCTCTTCTGTATGATCCAGGACCAGCTGAGCTGACGAACTCGAGCATGGGAGAGCATCAGAGACCAGGCCGGGGTGTTGGTGTATACATACTACATAGTATGTACGGATACACAGGAATAGGTAATAGGTGTCATCGGACGGGATATTAGGGTTGGGATTGGGATTGCACGCCAGCGCGAAAACGCCTCCTACGACAGGGCCGGCGCGGGTTGCATTGCAGTCGCGGCAACGAGAGGACGCCGGCGATGCAGGGCGAGACAAGGGAAGGGAGGGTGGAAGCTCGGGAACCGGGGGAATGTGGAAGTAGAGCTAAAGCAGTAGCAGAGAAGCAGACAGGAAATAGAAGCACGAACCTCGATTGCGACCCATCTTGGCCAGGTATTAGCTATCGTAGCCCAAGGCAGTTATTACCACAATGCCAAGCCAGCAACCATGCAGGCAAATTACTGAGAGACAGCAACGACGATGGCGCGCGCCGTGCACTCTTGGGTCTTGGTGCCGGGCAGGACGGACGGGAGGGCGCGGGCGAGGCGTGGAACGTGGACGAGGGCGCGGGTTGTCTCTTTCGCACCGAGGAATGAGTTATGGAGAATCCAATATGCGCCAACTGGGGACGGCGATGCTCGACGAGGGTAGGGGGTTTGCGCTGGTGAATGAAGGCACGTTCAGGGCGAAACGAAAGCGAGGATGCGATATTCGGATGCGGGCCGGGTGCTTGAACGTCGTGGAGGAGGAGGAAGAAGAAGTTCGTCGTCGTGGTCGTAGTCGTAGTCGTAGTCGTTGTCGAGGAGAAGGGGGTGGTGGTGGAGGCAGTGATGATGCTCGTCGTTGTCGTCGCAGCCGTCAGTGATTAATTACTATATGTCGGTGTGAGAGTGAAATGCGTTATGCCGTCGCTCCAATATCGGTATGGTATCGACCATGTATGCGAGTGAGTGCGATGTAAAGTGGCGGATGGAGTAGACACGGCCAAAAAACCAAAACCAAAACCAGAGCCAGAACCGAAAAGGTAGGCCAACAAGGTAAAGTTAAGGTATGGTAGGTTAGGCGGGCAAGGGGAAAAGGGAAAAAGGGAAAAAAGAGAGAAAAGAGACGAAAGGCGG
The DNA here is from genome assembly GCA_030770045.1 of Colletotrichum brevisporum. Lineage (NCBI taxonomy): Eukaryota > Fungi > Ascomycota > Sordariomycetes > Glomerellales > Glomerellaceae > Colletotrichum > Colletotrichum brevisporum. Next base: position 5,376,709 of record JAUGSI010000001.1, on the reverse strand, counting down.
AAACAGATGCCAAATCCCGTATGAGGACGTGTCAAGAAGACGAGGCAAAGGCGAGGCGGGACGAGGCGTAGGGAGGAGAAGTATTATGCAACAAAACCACCAACACCGCCTTCCGGGCCTGGTCTGACCGGACTCGACTTGATTTGATATGATGGACTTGTTGCCTTGCCTTGCTTCGTTTTACCTGCTTCAAGTCCAGCGGCAAGGTCGCAGTAGCCGGCGCAAACAGTTGGCAGGTATTCGTCGTCCAAGACCCGATGGAGGGGGAGCCCAGAAGTCAAGACTGAGAGCAGGTGAGGTGAGGCACTACCCCAAGTACCTACCTACATGCACTAGGTACCTCACCGTCACGCACGGCACAGACAATTCCCATGTACGGATACCGCGCGAGAGGTATCAAGGGTACTTGTCTGGGTAGGTCGGATAAGTAGTGCAAGCAAGTACCTGTGTCCTCAAGGTAAGGTTGTGTGCCCCAGTCACGACAGCTGGGAAAGGGTTCGGTACCTTCAGAGCCAATGGAAGGTACCTAGACGTCAGGTAGTGGCGTCGGCGGCAAGGAGGTATTCTCTACTTGGATAGATCGAACCAGGGCTGGCCCTTCCTTGGGGGGGTAGGGTAGGTTGCAGGGCCACCCTCGGAGCAGGAGCCGACGACGTAATGGCGTTATGCGACGCCTTCTTCGACACGAGCTTGGCTGGCTGGGCTGGGCTGCCGTCGTGATGATGATGATGATGTTGATGATGCTGTTGATTCTGCTCCGTTCGGTGTTGGCCGTCCTAGCTGACCTAGTGTCACCAACAAGCGCGAAGACTAGCCACAACCTGCAAGGCGTAACTATCTTTCCTTACTTTTTTGTCTGATTCTTTCTCTTCTCTCCCTTCCGTCGGGATTTATTTAGTGTCAATGCAGAGAAGGAGTATGTTACGTGTTTCCGCCCTCCTCAACTTCCTTCTTTTCCCGTCGTGCGTCTGCGTGTTGGTCCCGGGAAGCGTTGTTGCTCCTCAGCCACCTGGTTTCCGGGTCTGTCGTCGTTGTCGCCGAGTCGCCGCTTCCTTCTCGCTCTTCGACCTTTCGCTCGATGAGTTTCTGAGACGTTTTTCTCGTCCGCTGCTGTGGAGGGAGAGAAGAGGAGGGAAGGGGGTGAAAGGGGAACACGACACGGTGAGCTGGTTCCCCGCCACGCCGTGTATGTCTGTCTCTTCTGCAAGGAGACGGGGCCCCGATGGGACGAATGACGCCCGGGGTTGCTATTATGCAGTAGTATTTAATCCTCCATTGAGAAGAGTGGCGGGGAGGAGGAACATGGCACGCCACGGGACGATGTGTCGAATGTCAAATGTCGATATGGGCTGCCGTACTACTCCCGTACGGATGAGCCGGACGATGCACACCGCAGATGCAGATGCAGATGCAGATGCGGACGGAGCACGTCAAGGTTCCTTGGTCCGTCTTCGCTCCTCGTTGCGCTGCGAGCCTCCGAGGAGCCCCTCCCCAAAGCCCTTGGCCGCCAAGCCAACCCTCCGGGCTCTGCGGACTTGGGAAGAGGGTCTCGTCGCTGGTCTGGATTGTTCTCCGGTGGGTGTGGATGGAGGCGCCTCTCTCCTCCTCCTCCCCTGAGTCCACTCTGTCTATCCCTTGTTCCTGTCGTTCCCTCACCTCCAAACCCCAGTCTCCCCTCGCGGAGATCTACCTCAAGGGGTGCGGCGGCGTTTACACACACTATCCGTACTATATTGCTCCTACGGATACATCGTACGGATACACCACGGCGGAAGCGTCGGCTTGCGGAAACCAATGGCTTACCTAGCTGGAGGCACCTATGCGGCTCGGCTCTAGCTCTGCTGAAATTGACTTTCCTTGCCCGAGGCAATCCAGTCCAGATACACAAACGCAACAGGCGACACCGACGCTGGGCCGGAGTTGCAAGTTGACCTGCTGCTGCTTATTGTTGCGTTTCCCTTCTGTTTTGGTGCTACGGGTACAACAAGAAGAACGACAGGGATGCTGAGTGGACGCGCAACGCCGGCCCCTCCTCAGAGACCCGACCCCCTCCCCAAGACTCGAGAGATCGGGTGCACGAGGCGATCGCTGGCTGAGGACGACCCGGGGAGACTGGCTCGAGGACACGCAGAGAGCAGGGGGTGGATGGAATGCGAATGTGCGAGGTCGGGTCGATTGTGGCTGTGGCTTTTTTCGTGGCCGCCCGGCGGTACGAGGGATTCGTGAACAAGCCAAGTCTCACTAGCAGCGGGCTAGAGACGCCTGACAGCGCAGATGCCGACGTAACTCGCGATTCGTGACGGCGGCCTGGGCGGAGGACAGCCAGAGCAGGTATCTTTCTGGGCCATGCTGTTGTCAATCGAGAGTTGTCCAACTCCGTCCGTATTACCACTGCTTGGGCAGACATCGTCTGAAGCAAAACACGCGGGTGATGCGCCTCCCGCGACATTCAGGTCGGGTATCCCTTGACCACAGCAACCCACCCCCGGTAACCTGTGGGAAAGACTTGGGACGGATTAAGGTGTGCGTGCATTTGTACATGCAACTATGTACACCTTTGACACCTGTTGTCTCGTTGCGAGAGGTTGGGAATGGAGTGGAATTCCGACGACGGTATCCGTCAAGAGCGCGGTCGAACGGAGACGGTGGACTCTTATGCGCGGGTTCCAACAAGTCAACAAGTGACGACTCTCTCTCAGGAGCTTTCTCTCTCTGCCCCTCGCTTCTCCCCATCCCTTGCGCCGCTGCCGGCGCCTCTTCCGTGAGACTTTCCACAATCGATGGAAAGGCCCCGGCTTGCCAAGACGCAAACTCTCTCGACGACACCAAACTCCATGCACCGCTCGAATACGGCAGTAGTATCCGTACTAGTACTAATGTATCCCAAAGGCCCGCAGGCGGCAAGAACGCTGCACCAGCACGCCATTCGACATTGCTGCCATTAACCGCACTTGGTCCATTGGGCCCTCCCGGTGGCTGAGCAAGGAAAAAGGAGAATGGGCGACGGCGACGCGCTTGCTTCCAAGCCTTGCGATGCCGATGCCCGCCTGGGAGGGATCGGGATGCCGTGGTTCGCGGGGCCTCGGGCTTTCGAAATGTCCTCCTCGGTGCGCAGAGCAGGCCTCGGGGCTTGTCACTTGACGTTCGGTCTCGGTGCTTCCCTCCCTTCCACCGACGGTGCCTTGCAATGGCTTGCCGACGACGACGTGCTCTCTTTTGAGTTTGGGATTGACGGGAGCCTCGAGAAGGAGCCGTCCGTAATAAGTAGCCTGCCAGAGCTTGCGATGAACGACGGGTTGAGTGGAACTTGGCAAAGACATGTTGTCCTTGCGGTTGATTATCGGATTGGTTCGTCAGAAACAACAAGCCGACGTACAAACGTCCAGCGAAGGAGCAATGTCGTTCTAATAAGGTCTTGGGCTCCTTTCTCGTCCGCCGATCAACGCTCGTGTTTCAACGCCTTCAAAGCATCAACCGTTTCACGAGTTCGAGGGTTACAGAGACCAAACAGCACATCCGGCGACGGCGCAGAGCCATTGTCTGCTTAACGAAACGCGTTGCACGATACAGTTCCTCCGAGATCCTGGCCCTGCTTGGTCAGGCTTCCACGTATCGGGAATACCAAGTCCAAGCTACGCAGCAGTATACGTACGTACCGTAGGACAACCGCCGGTCGGTAAGAGGACGGCTGTAGTGTAATTTACAGCTGGGTCCATGAAGGCAATTCATTGCCGACTTGGCTTCGCAACTTCTGACCAGTGCGTCGCTTGTCCGCAGGAACCAGCAAGCAGTGACCGTTGCCCACCCTTGAACACGTAGTCACTGGGGTTGTGATGGCATGATTTGAGACTTTGCAACTCCACGCCCGCCTGCCTCATTCAGGCATCGGCGGCAGACATTAACAGGGCCTCCCAGGCGAGGTCGGACTAATGGGGCTGGGGCGGTAAAGGAGGCCAATGGACAGGTGAGGGGCCGTTGATGCCGGTCCCCTGGTCCTTCTCCGCAGGGGCTCCGTCCATTTGCGACGAAAGTGTGAACACCGCCTCTTGAGTCTCGGAACATTGCTGTCCAGTCATCTCTGAGGAAGATTGCGTCTGGTTTGAAACTGTCTGGTCGGCTTTTCTGCCCCGTCCTTCGTCGTCCTACGCTTCAGTGTAGCGCCGTGACAACTTGCTGCCCCCTGCGACGACACACACGCACCACAGGTGGACTTCGGACGGCGTCGACGAGGGATCAATAAGTGTCGTTCCCATCTCCTCACAGACCGGGCAACTCCTCAACAACTGCGCTGCGCAAGAGGCACAGGGTGACCCGAAAACGCGGGCGACATGGACCTCAAGGGTCCATGGCGGCGGACCTTTCCTGCATGCGTCAATACTACACTACCCATTCCCACCCTCCACCCTCTGGTCGGCCCCATTTCCTTGCAGAGCACACAGGGGGTTTGCGGCTCTTTACAATCACTCCCCACAACAACTGTTGCAGTGTTGGAAGGTGGCTGGATCTGCTTTTCACCAAGAGTTGCGGAACAGAGGGGTTACTGTCCCAAGCTCCAGCGACCTCTCATCAATATGTGGATTGAAAGTGAGGGAAACAGCTCATGGCGGTCAAAAGTAGCGATCCAGAGAAATTCAGGGTCTTCTGGCACCTCCACCAAGACGTCTTCCGCCCGCCCTCGACTCTTTATGTGTTCTGGCCAAATGACCCAATCATCAAGGACAACGCATGATGGAACGATACGAAGTTCCCAGCCTCCACATTGCGCCGCTCCGGGTATCGATGAGCTAGTGTTAAGCGCTGCAACCCCCGGTTTGGTGGTGCAAGTCAGGCGCCATCAATACCAACGGTCCGGCTCCTCTTCAGAGGCAATCGATTTGTCACTTGACGAGATTGCAAGCTGTCACCAGGCTGCTGGTGTGCTAGCTAGGTATACCTGTGTGTTTCGTGACAGAGGGCAGCTGGAGGGTCTTGCTGCCGGCGCTTGTTGCAGCCCCCAACCATCTGTGTACCCCAAAGGAATGCATTCACCACAAGTGGTGCTGATATAAGCGGCATACGATGGATTAGACAGATACCACCGAGAGACACGGCCAAGCCGGCTGATTGGCCGGTAGACCGGCGATTTGCGCTCGTGGCAGCTTGTCCTCGACGCGCGTTCATGATCCGCAAACAGACGACACGGAGAGAAACAATCAGACCCGTTGTCATTGCAGTAACGGTAAGAACGTCTGGTGCTACACCACAGGCCGACTGGCCGAGCCGCAACGAGCGTCAGCCCCATTACGTCATATCGGGCTCTGGGCATCCCTGCTGGGCTGGCGTCTGGGTGACCAGGCGGTTGGCAATCCGTTCCGTGTAATGACACCGTTGGGGCAATTCATTCAAACGACTGGCTTTGAACTTGGACAGCAGAGCTCCCTTGGACCAGTGAACCATCATGTCTTTCGATACCACGGCGCTGATGACCGAAGATCAGAGGGTAGGAAACCAGACCTGAGCGGTTCGTCAGCTGTATGTAACCCACAGCATGCGTTCGTTCCTTGGTGTCTGTGCTGCCCGTGTTTATTGTTAGAAAAGATCGGCGCAAGTCATCAACTCCAGGTTTTGTTTCCGTCCTTCTCGAGTCCTTCGTATCCACTGTGTCCATCCTTTCTTCTCTGGATTCCTGGAAGGTCGGCATACAACCACAAAGCGCCGGCAACTGTCAAGATGCTGGCCGGCGTCGGTATTAAGCCCTCGGAGGCAGTCCGCATCTTGGGGTGTGACGCAAGTTGCTGAAGCACAGGTCCGGTTGCTGGCAGCCGCAATATTTGTTTTAGCTATTGCAGCCGCATAGGCTGCAGAAACACCGGCGGCCAAGTTGGCCGGCCCAGCTTGCGTCGATCCCGAGTGTCGATCACTCGGTCCGAAAGGTGGCATAATACGACTGCGGTAGAGGAGGGAAATGTCTGCTAGGCTTGCAGGCCAAGGGTCGACTTTTGATGTTTCGAACAGAGGAGCCCTTTTCGATGTAGATTCGGATGTGAGAAAAAGCGGAAAGACCGAAATGTCGATGGAGACAGAGGGAATAAAAATGCGGCGACTATCCGTAGAACGGGGTTGCATTCTCCAGAATCAGATCGACAAATCGACCTTCGTTGTTAGGTAATTACACCACAGCGATTTTCTGCGGATGCGATATTAGTTGCCACAAAGATCCTGCTGGCGAACCCGCTAGACTGAAGGATTTTCAGTCAGAATTTTCTCGTCCCCAAGAAAACTCTGCTTCGGTGCGTCGTGGAGGAGGATGATGCCGGCGAAGATGGCCATTTCAAAAATGCGGTCTGTCACCAACAAGGGCACCCCAGAGAAAGTGAGGAGAAATTGGAAGTGTTGGGCTGAAAGACAGTGCCCTCCGTGCCTCCAAAAGTTCGGCTCAGCGTCCCTCTCAGAGGCCACTGATTAGCTAAATCATTACGTACCCGGACCGTCGGTGCGCGCGTGCGCCAACCAAACGCGCTTGCACGTGTGCACCTAATTTGACCCCCGGTTCGGAGCGCCCCCAACCAACGAAAAGATACCTACACTACCTACGGACCCCCCTCCCCCGGAGCCGGCCATGCCTAGCTGGAGGTTCCTCGCAGAGCCCAAGATAACGGTACCAGACTCATCTTTCTGTCTGGCCTCGTTGCGATCCAACATCGCAAAAGGCGCCTGATCTGCCTCGTAGTGGGAATGAGGAGGCTATCCGGCTCGTTGTTGGCGACGAACTCATTCACTGCGCGGCCGCCGAGAGTGCCTCGCACCGCACCATGGCCGCCTCCATGTCCAATCCGACTTAAGACCAGCCTCCGGTCCCTATCGACGACAACGCCGCGCCGTGACGATGCCGCTCAACAGAAACCGCCGTCGCATCCCTTTCGCTTTGAAACGGGGGTCTCGCTCTTTGCGAAGCGACAGCCCAGACCTTTCCCGCCGCCTTTTCTGTCTCCGCCCTCCGGTTCCTTCTCAGATCCGCTCAGCACCCACCACCGGAGCCGCGACCGGCGCGCTAGGGTCAACGGGGAGATCATTCTCGGACAGACGAACGGAGACGATGCGGTCTTTGCAAGCGACAATTTCATATGTGCAAACGACGGGGTCGGCGCTTGGTCTACGCGCCCGAGAGGGCACGCCGGGTATGCAGAAGCCAGATCGTCCTCCTTCGGCCTCTATAAGCTAACCATGGTCCAGTTTGTGGTCGCGACTAATTCTTCACTTTTGGGCGACGGCCATCCAACAAGATGCAGCAAATCGGTCCGGCGCCGACGTCTACAAGCCCGATCCCATGGCCTACTTGCAAACGGCATACGAACAGACCCTCAAGGCGACGTCAGATCCGAACGACTGGCAGGGAACGACAACGGCGAGCGGGGCACAGCTACACTTCAAGACCGTGGACAACAGCAAACACGTGCCACAGGTCTACGTGACCAATCTGGGCGATTGCCAGGTGATGATACTTCGGCCACGGCACGAAAAGGTTGTCTACAAGACGAAAGAGCAATGGCACTGGTTTGACTGCCCGCGCCAGCTGGGCACAAACAGCCCTGACACCCCGGAGAAGAACGCGGTGGTAGATGTCGTGGAGATCCAAGTTGGCGATGTGGTCCTTGCCATGTCAGATGGCGTCATCGACAACCTCTGGGAGCACGAGATCGTCGACAGCATCCAGAACAGCATCCAGCGGTGGGAAAACGGAGAAGGAGGCGGAGACCGGGCCGGGGGCGACCGGACAGGTGGTGCGAACGGCGGCATGAAGTTTGCCGCCGAAGAGTTGGTAGCTGCAGCAAAGAAGATTGCCACCGATCCTTTTGCCGAAAGCCCCTTTATGGAGCATGCGATTGAGGAGGGGTTGGCCAGCGAGGGAGGTAAGTTTCGGTCGCTTCTTTAGCACAGTTGATGAAACGTTGGCTAACAACTCAGGGAAACTTGACGATATCAGTGTCGTCGCCGCGCTGGTAAGGGAACATGATGCATGAGAGAAGAACGCTCCTACGAAACGGTTGCTACGGGGAATAGAGTTGCATGTTGGGTGCTTCGCAAGGGCAGGTTACACGTAATTTGGTGGGCGGTCTGTCTAGGGTTGGATGGCAGCGGCTTTTTTCGGGTGAATCAGGCGTTTCTGGGCTTCTTAGTTTGGCCATTGTCCTATTGCCATCGACAAATGATACAATTCTGACAAGAAGACCATTGCAAAGGAGTGATGTTTTCCTTCGTCGTTTTTCTTTTTCTTCCGTGGACCAAGTGACGGGAGATCCATCATGCGGGGCACTTCACTGTTAGCTGCCCGTGTCCGGTGGTCGGCGTTCCACATCGGGTCATTGGTGGTGGGGTAGGTAGGTAGGTACAGTACGAGTACCTCCTCGGCCATGGGTCTGACCTCTTATTGCCTTATCTTATCGCAACTTTTTCCTCGAGGAGAAATTTCGCGACCAAAACACGTCCAGGCCTGCAACAACCATCCTTCAATCGACGAAGCACGGCACGGCGCTCCACCGCCGCCCACCATCAAGATGCGCGGAAAACGTAGCAAGCAGTATCGCAAGCTGATGAATCAGTACTCCTTGACATGGGGATTCCGCGAACCGTACCAGTGCCTTGTCGACGCCGAAATGGTGGTGGACTGCCAGAAGTCCAAGTATGACCTACTTGCCGGACTGGAACGCACATTGCACGGCAAGGTCAAGCCCAGTGAGTTCCGACCATCTTATCATCTACTCCGCAACGGTTTGCTGACGGGCTTGCGAAAGTGATCACGCAATGCGAGATTCGCAAGCTGTACCTCCGCAAGAACGAACCCGACATGAACAAGATCATCGACTTTGCGAAGACCCTCGAGCGAAGACGTTGTGGTCACCTCCCGGAGGAGTACCCCGAGCCCCTGAGCACGATGGACTGCATGAAGGCCGTCGTCGATCCCAAGGGCAACCTGGTCAACAAGCACCGCTACTGCGTCGCCAGCCAGTCGGCCGACGTGCGCCGCATGCTGCGCGAGATCCCCGGCGTCCCTCAAATCTACATCAAGCGCTCGGTCATGATTCTCGAGCCCATGGCGACGGAAAGTCAGGAAATCAGGACCAAGGAGGAGAAGAGCAAGTTCCGTGACGGAATCGTGAGGCCCGAGAGAAAGAGGAAGCGCGAAGACGAGGACGAGGACGAAAAGCCGACGAACGATGGGGCCGCTGCCAACGGAAGCCCGGAAAAGCCGAAGAAGAAGAAGAAGGGACCCAAGGGACCGAACCCCTTGGCCGTCAAAAAGCCGAAGAAGAACACGGAGGCAGAGCAGAAGCACAAGAACGAAGCGAAGCCCGCACCGGCAGGTGACAGCGAGGGAGACGCGCCGACGAAGAAGAAGCGCAAGAGGAGACACAGGCCTCACACTGGTGCTAATGATGCCGCCGCCACTACGACTACGGCGGGCACGTCGGCATCTCAAGGGGAACAGGGATCGGCAGAGCAGGTGGCTGGAAGCCCGTAGACAATCTGAGAGCATTACAAAGGGCGTTTTGGGGGACTGCTTGGAATGTAGGTACAATAAAAGTTCTGAGATACCAATTAACCAGGAATTCCTGCTATTGAGGGTCTTTATTCAAGGTTGCCTGAGCCACGTGGTTGGTCCCCTATCAGGATCCTAACCGTTTTCCTCATGCCGACAGTCATCAGACTACCTACGAAGACGTCTTTCAGCTGAGATCGAGCCGACCAATCTAACACAGAGATACTTCAGTGGACCGGTTGCCAAAACCGAGGCGATGGGCAGATGTCAGAGGGGTAGAATCTCAAGGACAGCCTTGAAGATCAGTGGCCGTCGGCCAGGACTGCCCATGCTTCCTCCCATCAATGTCGTCAGTGGACGCAGCGAAACCAATCCGCTGGAGGGAAGTAAACGGCAGGGCTGATAAGTGGCCAGAGCTCTTGGTCGCTGAAACGAACATTGTCGTGGTGTATTGGAGGTGTGCCCGCATTTGGCTGACAGCAGTGAGCACAAGCATGGCCCTTCAGCGATCAAAGGAGCGATGGAGGGCGTGGCAGACAGCTGTTGGGGGCCACCGCTAACCTCCGATTCCGTTGGCAATCTACTAATGTCTATTGCAACTACTACTACTACCTAGCTACTAATAGCATCTTTCGTATTACGGGAGTGAGGACGTGGTATTGCACCACAAATACAGACGGAAGGATGCGTTGCAGTGTGGCTGCGTTGTGGGGCCCACTGGAATGCCACCGTAGCGGATCATGATGGGGAATTCTGATCTCTCCCGCCAGGGGGCATCACGCTGTTTCGCTAACGGTCTTTCATCATCCCTTTCGAGCCCGCGCACGCCCCGCAGAGAAGAGCCCGTCATACTATACGGATACTTCCCTGCGTACCAGCAAAGATTCACACGTGGACTCTTGAGCGTCTCCGTCCTGGGTAGGTGTTCACTGCGGGATGCTCCTGCAGCTAAAGGAGGCTCAGAGGCGCGGGCAGTGCTTGTTTCCTATTACCGCAGCAAACTATTAGTACTTAGTATTAACTATAATCGCGAACCCGCTACAGGGCAATTGGAAGGTGGTCAGCTTCGCTCAACCACTGGCTGTTACGCGTCAACGTGCCGTGCCGTGCCTTCCTACACTCCGTACCTTGCCTGGCAAACGACCCCCCCGACCAGTCCTGACCCATCTCTTCCTCAACGCTCGAAACACACAAAAAAACAAGAGCCCCCCCCCTCTTGGTCTGTCGCTCTACATTCTAGGCATTTCAACGCCGGCCTGCATGCTTGTGTAGAGCACGGTACTGTTCTTTTCATCATGGCCGGCTCAGACGAGTCTGACAACACACCTAACCCCCCAACAACAATTCCCGCCTCAACCGCCGGTCCCGCCGCCGACAAGGAGGCAGCCCAGACATCAAATGCCACTCCCGAGGCTCCTGCACCTGCGCCTGCATCTGCACCAGATGCGACCGCACAACAGCAACCGCAACCCTCCGCTGCAGCAATGACGCCCGACAAGCCCGAAGTCGATGATTTCGGCCTACCGATCAGACGATACGTGCCGCCGCCACCGGCCGACGAAACCGATGAGATTGCCAAAGATGATTCCGAACCAAAACATCCCGGCCTTGGACCCGAAGAGGCAGAAAGGAAGACAGACAGCGGCGGTCAAGTGGTAGAACCGGCGAGAAAGGTCAACGGCAACGGGGCCGAGTCCGACAGTGACGATGACTTCAAAGACGCGCAATCCGAGCAGCAGGCCACCGCCGCTGCGTCCGTCGACAACTCCAATGCCCCATCCACCCCTGTGACCTCCAACATGGACAAAGACGAAGTCAAAGATAAGACAGCTGCAGACCCGGGTAGAGAGGATCTCCACGACGAAAAGGCTGCGTCGGCAATCGACGACAACGACAGAAAGGGTGAGGAAGTGCCAAAGCAGGAAACATCTGCCACTTTGGCAACGGAGGAGAAGCGCTCAGCCCCAGCGGCCCCCGCCGACGCCGATGATTCCAAGGACCCGAAGGACACACCGAATGGCAAGGACCTCGAGAAAGATGCCATGTCATCAGAACAAACAGTATCCGCGTCGACCAAGGAAGAGCGGTCCGCTTCCCCAGTGAAGCTTTTCGACAAAGCGGACCAGCCCGAAACCAAGCCTGCAGAGAAAGCAGCTGGTCACAGTCGGGACACGAGTACTGCTAGCAACGTTGTCGTCTCGGAATTCTCCCACCAGCAGTTGACGACGAAGAAGGAGGACGATGACAACGATGATGAAGAGTGGCAGGAGATGCCCGCGTATGCGCCCTACGACATATACGATGAAGACAATAAGCTGGTTGCGAAGGAATTCGTCGAAGAAGATGACGAGAAGTATGCTTATGGCGGGCTTGGTGGCGCAGGAAAGGGGTACACGAGAGTAATCATGGACGACGATGCGGAATCAGCAACGAGTATGGATGAAAACACGCAATATCTGTTCAAGGAGGCGAAGGGTACGAGCATGACCGAGGACGACTCCGAGACGCGAGATGCCGTTTCCCAAATGCAAGCGACCAAGGACCTTCTCACCGAGGGTCAGAGGGTTGCCTACGTTGGGCTTACGAGACTAGAGATTCACAACATGGTAAAGGAGGCCGAGAGCGTCGAGCTCACCAGGCAAACCAAGAAAGAGGTCATGATGTCTGCCGAAGCAACCAAGATGTGGGGACAGAAGATGATGATCCGCCTATACTCGCATATGGACATCAGCTCAGCCGAACAGATCATGGTAGAGCAGCTGAGCGACCACGGCGTGATGCCTTCCGACCTTACCCCCCTGTTAATGGCCAACGCACGGGTGAAAAATCCGATGGCCGAGACAGAAGACTCGCAAACGTCTCCGTCGTCGCCGAAGAGTTTGCCGCCTCCGTCGCCCACACACTCGGAAGAAGAGAGGGCAGCTGAGCCGCCGCCGCCCTACGATACCCACCAGGGCGAGGAGCTGCCCCCGGTCAAGACGCCGGCCCAGCTTACTACGGCAGAAAATATCGACATTGACCTGCGATGGACGGTGCTGTGTGATTTGTTTCTCATTTTGATCGCCGACTCCATATATGACTGTCGGTCCAGGATTTTGTTGGAGCGGGTTGGCAAGAGCCTGCAGATCGACTGGCTAGAGGTCAGAAAGTTTGAAAAGAAGGTCACCGACGCACTGGAAATGCAACAGGCCGCTGAGAAGGAGAACTGGAACGAAGACGAGCACATGGAGACGAGAAGAAAAAAGGCGCTCAGAAAACGCTACATCATGATGGGCTTGGCCACGGTCGGCGGCGGGCTGGTCATTGGTTTGTCTGCCGGTCTGTTGGCCCCCGTCATCGGCGGTGGTTTGGCCGCCGGCTTCACTACGATTGGAGTCACGGGAACGACAAGCTTCCTCACTGGTGTTGGAGGAGCCGCTGTCATTACATCCAGCGCAGCGGCTTCGGGCAGTGTAATCGGCGTCCGAGCCGCAAACCGAAGAACAGGGGCCGTTAAGACTTTCGAATACCGGCCGCTACACAACAACAAGCGAGTACATCTCATCGTCACAGTCGCCGGTTGGATGACGGGCAAGGTCGACGACGTCCGATTGCCATTTAGTACCGTGGATCCCATCATGGGCGACATGTACTCTGTTTTTTGGGAGCCTGAAATGCTGAGAAGTATGGGTGACACCATCAACATTCTGGCTACAGAGGTAAGCCGATTCAACAATCCAGCCGAGTTCCGTAGTATGTTGACACAGGACAGGCCCTCACCCAAGGCCTCCAGCAAGTTCTGGGAAGCACCATTCTTACGACTCTAATGGCTGCCATCACTCTACCAGTTGTCTTGACTAAGCTGTCATACTTGATTGACAATCCGTGGAGCGTGTCTCAGGACAGAGCGTGGGCTGCCGGACTCATTCTGGCAGACTCGTTGATCGACAGAAATTTGGGAACCCGCCCCGTTACTCTTGTCGGATACTCGCTCGGATCTCGGGTGATTTTCTCCTGTCTCCTGGAGCTGGCTAGGAAGGGCGCCTACGGCCTGGTTCAGAATGTCTATCTGTTCGGATCGCCTCTGATCGTCAAGAAGGACGAGTACCTGCAGGCCCGAACCGTCGTTCCTGGGCGGTTCGTCAACGGATACAGCACCAACGACTGGATCCTGGCTTATCTTTTCCGCCTGACCGGCGGCGGTCCCCGGCGAGTTGCCGGCTTAGCGCCGATCACAGACCTCCCATGGATCGAGAACTTTGACGTGACAGAGATCGTCAAAGGTCACATGGAATACCGAAAGGCCATGCCTCGTCTCCTTCGCGAGTGCGGTTGGCTAGTCGAGAGCGACGAGTTCACGGAAATCGAGGATCCGGACCCCGATAACCACCAGGAGCGCCAGCGCGAGCTCATTAATGAGATCGAAGAGGCTCGCAAAGAGCTCGAAAAGGAAGGCCAGAAGAAGAAAAGCAGATTCTCCATCTTCGGGCGGGGCAAGAAGGCGGGGAAGGAGAAATGGGAGATTTACGAGGATCAAACAAAAGACGGCGGCAAGCCGGCCTCCCGAACGGAGGATAAAGAGGGCAACAACCACGGTGTGTTGTTCGACATTGAGGCCATTCGGGCCGAGGTGGCCAAGGAGAAGAAGCACCAAGAGGAAGAGCCGGCCGAGCTTCAAGTGAAAGAGCTCCAGTCGACGCTCCCTCCGATGAAGCTCGATCTGAACTCGTCAAGTTCTTCCCTAAACCCGAGAGATGGCCTGCGAGAGACGAAGAGCGCAAATTCGCTACCAGGCCGAGCGTCGTACGAAACTACGGGTTCGTACGGCTACACGCCAGAGCGGACCCCGACATTCCACTCCAGCCAGACGTTCCCGCCTCCGCAGAGATCTGTGTCACCATACCACGCGGCAGCCTCGCCCCAAGATGACATTCAGATGACATTCGACACATCGTTCCACGACCCCCCGCCCGCTCCAAGACCTCCGCCCAAGGATGGACCCGCCATGGCCCCAGCCCGGCCGGAGATCAAATCGGCGCAAACCGTACCGAACATTACGCTGGCAGATCCGTGGGCCGACCTGGATGATGATGATTTCGGCAAGGAGAAAGAAATCTCCATGACTTTTGCATAGCGAGGTGGCATGCGTGGAATGGCTCCAAGCAGCCACACGACGTGAGAATGCCCCTTGATCAGGCGCATGGCTTTAGTAGATGGATATTACACAATCATAATGCAGCCACTTTTTGGGGGGGCGTTGTTTGTCGGTGCCGCTCGCAATATTTACATTCCCGGTCCAGTGTTGGGTCGAATTGCAGTCTGTAGGGCCTTCGCGTATATAATTCACAGTAATGGTACAGTACGTAGTGCAAGGTGTGGCAGGTGGCTATAATCTCCCAAACAATCAACATGGATATGAAGCTCCCTGTGACAGTCTTTCAGCGTACATTGATAAGAGCTGTTGGTGTTGTCCGATGCATCGGCGCCAACAACCAACAACAACGACATCCCACTGTTAGCGCCTGGGTCGAGCGCTAAAGCTGCGAAGAGGTTCTTCGGTCAAGCACACTCCGGCCGCTTGGTGCAGATTTATGTCATTTTCTCTCCCACTCTCCCGAGATACTCCCTGACAAGAACATCCCCCTCTTATTTCCCTCCTTGTCCCGGCATGCAAGCTGCAGGGGAGAGTGGACGTGGAAATACCTGATACTACAAGGTATTACAGCGTGCAGTCGGGGGTTTGTTGGAACCAAAGGGCCAAACGTCACCTAGAATCCTGCGTCTGGGTGTTTGCTCCGGAGTCCGGAGGACACGCCATGGGCAATCAATTTACCTGGTTGGCTACTGTTGCCCTGCCCCCATGCGCAGGATGACTGACGCCTATCACCCCCCACCGGCCGGGTTGAGGCGCGGTCGGAGGAGGAGTGTCGTCGACGAGGGCGACTCGCTCTCGGAAGAGTGGGGACAGGTCTGGGATTGGCGTTAGGACCGCCCCGTTCGGGATGACATGGCCGGGTCGCATTGGATCAGGCAGTGAGCGAAGAGCCGGCCGGGGTCTGGTGATGGGGGGAGGGGGGGATTGATCGGCAGGCAGCAGAGGAGGGATGTGTGAACTTCTGAAGCAGAACTGATGAGGCTCAATGGAAAAGGAGACGATGGTAGTTACCGTACTTCGTCTTATACTTTTCTCTGTAGAGGATGCCGGTGGTCAGGACCGCGAGTTTCGGTTCGTCCTTACACTGCGTCGTCATCGACTTCGAACGATGGCGGCTGTCGTCTCGTCTTCCCGGAACTCTCTGGGCTGGGAATCAGATGCTTTGAACTTCAGAGAAGCTTACTCGCGAGTCGTGAACTAGTGAACAGCCATATGCGCACGTCCATACGTGCCCCCCTCTCGTTCGTCAGCCATCCTTCTCCTCCCTTTCCTTTTTTTATAAGGCGAGGCCCAGTCAGAGAGCCGGACATCTCATTTGCCCTCGGTGCCGGGCTGAGCAAGCAAACGAGGCAAACCGCAAGCAAGCGAGAGACCAGCTTGTTAGGTGTTGGAACTTGGGAACTTCCAATGGGACTCGGGACTCGGGGACTGGGGGGAGATGGGCATTGCCTCCCCCCCGGTCGCTATACCGGGCTTATTTGGACTAGCGCAGCCCCCATCATCAGCCGCAGCGGCACTAATTGTAGAGGTGGTGTAGCGTAGGTCGTGACGCTAGGCCGTTGGAGGTTCCTAGCGGAAAGGGTCGCGCACCTTCTCGGCCTCTCTGCCGCCGACTTATTGAGCAGCTACACCTAGGTAGGTACGGTCTCCGTACACGTAGTAGATCTTTCGCTTCTCTGCAGGGGAGGGGCGAAGGGACGAAGGGGACAATCAACACATGGGACTTTGTACCTTGTCGAGCGTTTCAATTAATAGCAGCAAAGGCCGCAGTGCTTCCTTCCCATTGGCCTGCTCGCTGCTTACAGTGCACTTCGCATCGCGCTAAGTGCCCACCTAAGTACGTACCCAGGTATCTACCTAGGTAGGCAACTAGGTAAGCAGGGAAGGGTCTCCACCTCCAGTCCAGCCTTACACGCTTGTGAGGTGCTCGGCCAAAGAGAAATAAAATAAAAATTGGGCTGGCAGGCTGGCTCGTGTAATCATAGGTGTGTTTTTCTGTTCCATTCCTTCCAGTGTCAGCGTGTTTCCTGTCCACCTCTCCCACTCTCTGCCTCTGTGGCTTTTTCTTGAGGCAGGGAACGTGGAGATGCTCACAGGGAGGAGACGGTGATACGCCTCCTTTGTGGTTTTGTGTCTGCTGCTTGTGGTCTCGAGGGGGTTGACAGGGCATTCGGGTGTGGCAACGCCAATTGTCGCTGCTGCCGTGTAACGGACATGTCTGCCGATCCTGAGCTCGCAAAATGGACTTTGGAATGTGGTGTATCAAAAGCATGGGCCAGCCTGCAGGAGTCTCCAAGGGACAGTGGTCCTTGGGATTCACAACCCTGAACTGCGATTCCTGGCAGACAGCGGGCAGCAACAGTGTCATGGTGTCTGTTCCTGTCCCTTCCTTTCATTCTCTGTTCTGGCAATCGAGACACTGTCCGACCAAAACGCATTCGAGGTTGGGAATAAAGCCATGGCTCGGTGTTGTTCATGTCCCGTCTGCAGGGCAGGGCAAAAGGCAGCTTGCTCATCCTTGCATCATCAGCCATCGTCACCGAGTCCGGATTCTGGCTCGCTTCCTTTCCTCTGGATGCTGCAGAGATTAAGCACTCGAATCGCTGCCCCGGTAGGATGCTTCTCGTTGTCATCTTGACGACAACCAGCTCTCAGGAAACCGCAGAAACGTCAGCCATATAGCCGGACAGGCCTCACGAAGCCGGCGGAGGCTAGAGGCGGCGGGCTGCGTCGAGGGAATCGACAGCGCCTCACTCGAGGACGAGGACTAAGACGAGACGGGGTGGGGAGGGACTGATTCTTGTCAGACCAGCCTGGTCGAACCCGCGGATCCAGCTCCAACATTTCTTTGCGCGGCGCAGCCTTGGCGCGTGGCTTGCTGCAGCTGGTGTAGCGCAGATCCATTCGCGAGCGTGTGTGTGAGCAGGACACAGAACACAGTCCAACCGGGCGTCTCCAGCCTGTGCAAGCGCGACTGACTGTCAGCAAACTGATTCCTCGACCTAACCAACAAAAGTGAAGTCCCTTTCTCTCTCACTCTCCCTGTCTCTACGAATACTATGTAGGCTATTCCTTGAGGGTCCCAACGTCGAGCCTTGTCCGACCCCGGTCCGTCTCCTCTTACCTACACTACCTACCCATCCTCTGTCTCTGTCTTCCCTCCACCTTCTCTCTCCATTCCTCCCATCTCCCGTCTTACACTGAGAGGCCCGTTTGATTTCCCTGCCTTGCCTACTCTACTAGTCTCATCCTCCCTCCCCCCGTAGCCTGCTTCTTTCCACCATTCCTCCCAACTTTCTCGCTTTCCTCGCCCTCCTCGCCTTTCACGATCACGACTTTCGATTTCACCCGCACGACGAACTGATTTGAATCTCCGGTAGAAGGACTGGGTTTGACGAACTGGGTTGGGTGGAAGCATCGGAACTGTCGACTTACACGGGATCCAGCCTCCACTTCACTCAACTCCACCACACTCGACCTGGTGATACTCGTCACCCGAAGCACGGAATCTCAGCGATTGTAATCGGGACCAACTGACTGTGGGCGGCGAGACTGTTGGACATGTCACTGACACTTTCGCCCGGCCTGTTCGAGAATGAAGACGGAGGGGGAAATAACCTCCCTTTCGGGGACACCGATAACTCTGTATGGTCAATGTTGCCCACCTCAACAAACAACGCGAACAGTGGCCCGACGATCAAATTCACCAATTCCAGCCTGGGCACGGCTTCAGGTTCCCGAATCATCAACACTGCCGATGACCGACACATGATCACCTGGGAATACAACCAAGAAATCGAGGCCGTGAACGCCACTTGGCAGGTGAATGGCAAGGACTTCGTATCAGCAACAAAGTTTGACTCTGCTCCAATGCAACCGCGAGATTCACTGAGTAAGTCCCATCGACAAGAAAAATGATTTGGGTCTGTCTACTGGCGCATTCATGTTGCTAACACTTGGTTGTTAAGTGACATTTCTGAACGACAACATGGTCCAGCTGCAAGTTGGCAGATTCAAGAGTGATGGAGAACTGCAAAAGTCGCTAGCCCAGAATATGAACATCAAGGTTCACTGGAACAAGGATGGGAAGTCTGGTTCTACAACCAGTGGCGTCTTCGCAGTCTTCGACAACACCGTCCAGCCAGTGCGATACGAAGAACTCCAGGCTCGGCTATCACGCGAAATGGCCAACAGCGATCAGAACGTGGGCGTCGACACAGTAGATGAATCCGAGGGAAACCGCAACTTCGACCCTTCAGCTACAGCATCGTCCAGCCCTTCTTCCAGTACTGCACCCACTTCCAGTCCCAGTGGCGGTGCAGACCTGACCAGCGGGGGGCCGACTGAAAACCCAAGCGTCCAACAAACCGGAGGCAGTGGCGGCGGCGGAGGTCTCCCGGCCGGCGTCATAGCCGGCATTGTCGTGGGAGCGGTGCTTGGCATCGCCCTCATCGCCTTCCTCCTCTGGTTCTTCCTCCGCAGACGTCGCGCCGCCCAAGACGCCTCCAAGGGCGCCTACGGCTCGGGGCAGGGCCCCCACGACTACCTCGCCGACAAGGAGTCCCACGCCCGCGTCACCGAGTCACCACAGTCGCCCTACTCGGACGATGGTCAACATCAGCACCAGCCGCAGTCTCAGCCGCACCTCCATCCGTCCCAGCAGGAAGCAGCAGTCCCGGTCTCCTCCACAAGTCCCACGGGCCGCCGCTCGTTCGCGCCGTACGAGGAGCACACTCCCACCGCCGCGCGGTCGCTGGACGACGTCAACCGGGGCTCCGGTGCCAGATCGTCCACACCGAACGTCAACTCCAACGTCTCGCATCTGATCGAGGACGGCATGACGGAGGACGAGATCCGGCGCCTGGAGGAGGAAGAGCGGGCGCTGGACGCGGCGATCGAGCAGGCAGGACAGACTCAGGGGCAGCGCCGGTAGTCGTGTCCGCCCCCGGTCACCCTTTCTCCTTCGCATGGTGATGCGAGTTCTTGTTGAATAATTTGACCGAACATTGTAGTGTCTGTCTGTCTGTCTGTGTAAATCATCCAACTATCTAATGCTTGGGATAGGAGTTTCTGTGTGGGTTCAGCCTTTTGGGATTTTTTTCCGCTTCATTCGCTTAGCCGGGTAGTGGTTCGAAGGAATTTAGGTAGGAATGGAGCAGACGGAGTTTGCTCGACGTGGTGTCGATACCCCAGGTCGTTGCGTGGAGCACGCATATCTCATCGTCTCTGGATGTCTCCTGTGATGAGATGCTCGGCTTCGCGAAGCTTTGTAGCTCAAAAGAAACACTCCTCGGGAGAATGAAACGATCAAAACATATTTTACGCATGATCCCTTACAGTTCTTTCCACAATATTCCCGACGTGAGCTATCGAGTGAGCTTTTCTGAAGTCGTAACTCTGGCTATCACGCCCGCCTTGCTGGAGGTCTGCTAAGTATCACATTGAATTTTGTGACCGTCACTTAACGCGCGCCACATCAAGAAGAAAAGAGCACAACACCATTCACGAACCCGGGTAATGCTTTGCACGTCTAGTATACAGCTGGGTATAGCATATCAAAAAAGTTCCGCCGTCGACTGGCCCTGCGGGTAGGGGACGGTTCATATCAACTCATCTCTCTCCCTTTTCTCTCGCCCTGGGACGCCAAAACATCTTCCTCGGCCTGGGGGTAACTTTGAACATGGGTACACACACATCAATACAACCTCTCAATTCACGCTTTCGACCGGTTTGAAGGCGCGCCTCTCAGCCGCGGTTGAACAGGCGTCCGACCATGTTGGTCGCGATACTGCCGGCCAGGCCGCCGGAGTAGAGGGCGCTCCCGGCCATGTTGGAGGCGTGGCTGAACTTGTCACACCTGGAGAAGGCCATGGCGTTCATGATGGTCAGGACGAGTGCGATGACTGCGATTGGTTTCCGGGGGTTAGCCACAAAACTCTCTCCCTCGCAGCAGACAAGTCCTCCTACCAGTCCCCCGCCACGACAACAGACCGGAGCAGAGAGGGAGGAGGGGGTTCAAACTCACCGACGAGGGGCAGCCAGAGGAACTGCAACCTCACGAGCGCGAAGATGGCGAGCAGGACCCACAGGAGCGGCTGGATGTAGAGGGCGAGCCAGAAGAAGCGGCTGTCGGTCGGGTTGACCGTCTTGGTGCCGGGCTCGCTGCTCTCGAACACCCACTGGGAGTCGCCCGTCTGCGGGTCCACCTCGTTCCACCAGCGCAGCCCCACGAGCCGGCGCCCGGCGATGTTCTTGAGGTAGTAGAAGTCGGCGGCGAGGAGGAGGATGGTGATGATGAAGATCATGATCCTGCGGAGGGGGGCGGCACGTGTCAGCACTCATACCGCACCAAGCGACGGGGTTCAACATGAAGTAGGAATGGTTGTCGTGTAGTTGATTTTCCGCCTGTGATGCGGAACGATTGGCGGCCCCGGAAAACATTGGCGGATCGCTTCGGGCTTTCGTTGAAGGGAGGGAGTTATGCGACGACGTACATGCTCTTGATGATCCACAGGCCGAGGAAGTACACGAGAACGCTTGCTGTTTGGGCGCCATTGTTAGTATGCCTGCCAATTCTCGGGGATATCATGTTCGCCTTACATATCCGGAACGCGAGAAAGGTCAAGAGAGTGATCGGGTGCGAGCTCAATCGCCAGCTCAGGGAGCCCGGCGCATCTTGCTGCGGCTGTTGCTGCTCCATCGCGGGCTGACAGGGGCGTGGGTTTGTCGTCGAAACAACTGTTGGATGATACTTGTCTGGTTGGAACGGAGCTGCTGGTAGCGAATCAGGAAATTGGCTTCGTTATCGTCGTGCGCATGTCGTGGCCTCGTGAGGTTGTGGTTTCGGTCGTCAAACGGGGGATGGGAGGGATGCCTCATCCAGAAACTAACACGGTGCAGCTGTCGTAATGCGCCAGCAGGTCGCGCTATGTTGAAGCTACGGTAAGCTGTTCGGCGTGTGGAGGTTGAATTATTCCGCCAGGGGAGCTACCCGCTAGGTTTACCGCATGCACGGTCCCGGCCCTTGAGCAGATGCAAGGGCCTATAATAATACCTTAGCGGTCGTTGTACAAAGAACCTATGAAAAACATCCCCATACTGGTTATTACGTCATCAGACAGACAGAAGACCCCTAATAGCCGATTCGGGCCAACGTGCTCTGAGCTCAAGTTGCCGAGGGGCATCGAGCGTCCTTTAAAGTGACATTGCCGGCCAGAGAGGAAGTGAGAAGTTGCTGCTGTCAGTCCATCACCACCGCCATGGGATTGTGATCGAGTCTGCTATTTGACTGAAAGTTCTCTATCATTCTGACCAGCTCCGAATTTATCTACTTTGTTTATAAGCCAAGTCATCTATACAACCTCCGTGTCCATCATGGCAGCCAGGTCGTCTTCCATCGTTCGCCGGGCGCTCCTCTATGGTCAGCACCGATCTCCCCCAAAGGCTCGTGAACTATTCGACTAACTTTCGTTCAGTGCCCTCCTCGTCAGAGAAGATGCTGAAAAAGTCCCTGGGTCTCACGTCCGATAACGTAACGTACGACCTGGAGGATTCAGTGACTCCACACCTGAAGCCCCAAGCTCGCAGTCAACTTCGGTCTTTCCTGGCGAACCAAAACTCACGCCCAGCGTCCATTGCCGAACTTGCTGTTCGAGTCAATGCTGTCGAAACCAAATTCGCCTTGGATGACCTGACAACCATCGGGCCCCTGCCCAATGTTGATGCCGTGGTTGTACCCAAGGTCAACTCAGCTGCGGACCTGACCTATGTAACCGATGTTCTGCGGCATGTCGCGCCCGAACGACATGGGGCCGAGTCGGATAATCCGATCAAGATCATTGCTTTGATCGAATCCGCGCAGGCTGTTATGAATCTGTCAGAGATCTGCAAAGCATCCCCGTATCTGAGCGGGTTGATCTTTGCTGCCGAGGATTTTGCACTTGACTTGTCTCTCACGAGAACTCCGGCGCTTACTGAGTTTCTCTACGCACGGTCTGCTATCGTGACGGCTGCCAAGGCTGCTGGTTTGCCCAGTGCCATCGATCTTGTCTGCACATCCTACAAAGGAGACGAAGGTCTGAAGAGGCTGGAAGAGGAGTCCCTCGGCGGAAAGTCGATGGGCTTCAATGGAAAGCAGTGTATTCATCCCAGCCAGGTGGCGGTAGTCCAAAAGATGTTCGCTCCTGGCGAGCAGGAAGTCGAGTGGGCAGTTCGAGTCGTCATCGCCGACGAGAAAGCCAGCGCTGCCGGCCGCGGTGCTTGGACTCTAGACGGCAAGATGATCGATGCCCCGGTGACAGGAAAGGCCAAGTCGATCATTGCGAAGGCGGAAAAATGTAACGTTGATGTAACCAGCTTAAGAGAAAAATGGAGGAACCAGGAACCTGAGTAACCTGTATAATCTGGGTCAGTAATTTAAGAAGTTGGGTTCCCACAACGGGTGTAGTTCTTCCTGCTCGTTGTCTTCAATTTGATGAGGTGCTTGGCTTTCCCATGGTTGGCTGATGTGAACTTCGCGTTGCTCTGGCTCCCAGGGAATGTCGAGTGTTGATGCCAGCCCAGGTCTGACAACACCCGGGCCCGCAAGTTCGGAGGAATGCCAAGTTTCCCTGTTCAACTTTTGAGGAGTGGCGACGACCATCGGCGTTAAGCCACTCTGCCAGTGGTAGCCTTCTTCATACGGTGACTCGCTATACTTTGCACTCGGTTCGAACGCCGCGCGCCTATAGAGCGGTGTCTTGCTATGGTGATCCTCACCTTCTCTCGCCGCGATATCTTTTTCGAAGCGTGAGATTATGTCAATAAAACCTCCAGGGGACTGTAACTGCGATATTCCATCACGACCGATGGGATTCTGGACCCGAGCTCTGTAGGTAGAATACGACTCATCTAGAGGCTGCTTGCGTGATCTGGATTCCGGGGCCGAATAGAACGCATCTGCTTCTCCTTCGTAGTCATTTTTGTCTCGACTGTGTATAGCAAGGCGGTAATCTGGGAAGGCATCGCGAAACCCAGAGACACCACCACGGTTAGAGGGTCTGTCAAAACGGGGATTCAGACTGTTTGCGTCGTTGTACAAAACCGAAGCAAAGCGTCCTATAGGAGATGCGTTGCTTCTGTATTCGCCTTCAAATCTAAGTCGATCTTCTCCTGTATTGCGAACGGCCAAAACGTCTTCTGCGTGTGGTCTGGTGGTTGAAGCCCCTTTGTTCGTGGTCTCTCTGCAGATTGAAGCGGCCAATTCAGGCTGCGCCGTTTGATCTTGGGCGTCGAGTTGAGGCGCTGGCGACGTTTGCGTTGAAATCTCCTTCGTTTGAGGCCCCACGTATGCCTGTACCGCAATCTGTGCTCTACTTGCAGGACGTTTCTCTGGTTGTTGAGCTGAAGCCCCATTGTAGCCTGCCTCCGCTCGCATTCTAGTCTCGTCATCTGTGACGGCGGATGTCGACGTAGACTTGCTCGTCATCTTGACCTTCGGCAGGCAATTCCCAACATGTCCAAATTCTTTCAAATTGTCAGGGTGATCTTGCATAGCCTGGCAATTTAGCCGCACGAGCTGTTTTTGGGGAAGGTCGTCGGCAGTCATGATACCTTTATCCTGGTATCGAATGATATCGGCCCGTCGAACAGCATCGTGGCGTGAGGTCGATCTTCTCCGTCCGCCCTCTGACGTACGGACTAACACATCTTCGGCCTGCCCACGGGGTTCGTCAGATGACAGTGCCCCTGTTTGCGAAAGCCGGTCTTTGCCTAGTAAGCCAGTCCCATCGAAGACGCCCGTCTGTCGCAGAGCTTCTCTGACCGGCTCTGGTGTGCTGCTTGGGTCTCGGTTCATTAGCTCGTACTTCATGGATGGTTGGTTATTGCTCGTAGACCATGTCATGTAGCTTGTTGCCCTGCTACTAGGCCGATGATGAGAAGACGCCTTTGAGCCAGGTTCAGTCTGGCCTTGTACCATTTTACTTTTAAGGCTTCCTTTAACTCGTTTGAGGTTGCCAGGAGACATTTCCTTCGTCTCATGCCAGCTGTCGAAACATTCAGGACCCGTCAGATCGTTAGACCAGGGGTTTTCGAAGTCGTCACAAGGCTGTTCGCGTGGAGCTCCCGTGGTCGTAGATGTCGGTGCCTCGCCATTGCCAAAGTATTCCAACATTTCGTCTGCCTCTTGTGTCCTTCGTTGGCGCTCCTTTACTCGAGAACGACTGTGCTGCTGCCGAAACGACAAGCGAGATGGTGGTAACTCTGGAACAGCCATGGCATTGTGGGCGAGCTCTTCAACTAATGATTATCAGTCATGAACCCAAGGAGAAGCTCTTGGGTCCCATCATAACGCACCAAGTTTCGGGGAAGAAATGCGACCGTTGTGAAAAAGGCCAGTTGTGAATGGAGGCTGGATCTGCCAACCACTGTTAGCCACACAGCATCCATCTCCTGTTTGGGACGCAGGTAATTACTGTGAGCCTTTCCTGAAGGATGGATCCTGACTGGAAATTGTCCATAACCTCCTTGGCTGAAGATAGGCTCTTTTTAGGTGGGCGACTTGGCCGATCTGTAGTTACCTTGCGAGGCTTCTGCCTCGGTTTTTTTTCAGAATCATATCGGTCTTCTCGAGTTCTGCGTCGCGCACGCTTCTCGAATTTGGGCGATGCTCTGGATTCTGGCTGAATAGCGCACCCTGATCTTGGCTCGTCGAAGAATCGCGGTTGCTCAACGTCCAATTTGTGATGTCTCGTAGACTTCTGAGACAGACCCGCCGGATTCCCACGTGGATTTGCAATGATGGAGCTATCACGAGAGCGAGAACGCTTATGGCTCTGCCGAAATCTGTCCTGTACCGATATGCCATGTGGCCGCCACTCTGGAACCTGAGGGTGTTGAGGCTCCTGGTTCTGCCATCGTTCACCCGGGGCCTCAGGCGAGACTACCCCTCTTCGGCTGACGTCGGTGAGCCAATTCTCGACAAGATTTGAAGTGCGATGAGCTGGGCCAGGCCATGAACTTCCCCGGCCTTCATCCGGGCCTTGACGATGTTGATGTTTCGACGCCGTATCGTGTCCGGTGCGGCGTTGGCGGTGGTGTCGACGATCTGAATTGTGATGTGTGTCATGACTGCGGTGCTGCATCGCGGAATGACGATCCATCATTTGCGGTCATGCTGTTGTTCGCGAACAAAGATGGCTTTATCACCACGATCTGATGAAATGGAAATGGAAACAGTCTTCTGGTGCGTTTGGGCTTGCTACATGCCCGACGCTAGATGTTGTGTACTGAATTGGGCTGGCTCGCCTCCACAAAGTTCTGCCTTGCCTTGGTAGAACCCGTGAAGATGGCATTGTATGCCGAACCTTCCTCATTTCTGGGTTCCGCATACATGCTGTGCTCCAGTAGTCACAGTTAGGTGAGAAAGGAAAGCTGCTATTCATCATCTTCGACAGCACTTGCCCCCGTTGATGTGGTGGGAGGTGGTAGGTACGTACACCGTATTAAATACGAAAGACGGAGGGTGGAACCGCTTGAACGCCGCTGTCCACTCACAGTTTTTCACTTGAGGGCTGGCAACGTTCCCGCTTGGAGCCCACTGGAGAGGGAGACTGCGCACTGAATAAAAACGCTAAGATTGCTGTGTACATACATAGTAGTACTATCAGCAAAGGGCGGAAAGCCCAGCTCCATGAGTTTTGCTGAGAGGACTCTACTTTGGAGTTTTCCAATACTTTGCCCATGTTCTGACACTACTACTTCCCAACTACCTTGCGGAACAAGTCACAACGACTCAGAAAGACCATGTCTCCCGAGACCAATCGGATGACTTGCCCATAGATTTGACGTTGTCGGTTGCAGGCTTGGCTCAACAACGCGTCGCCGATCCTGCCAGAGATGAAGCAAGGGGCTCGTCAAAAAACCGCGATGAATCTAATAATACTACTACGCACGACACACTACGGAACCTCGCGAACGCTGCTTACTATGTTTGATGGTGCCCAATCTTACGCCATGGTATGGATGGGTTTCTCGGACCTAACGGCAGACCTGCCCAATTCAGAATGTCGGTAAAGGCCTGATTCATGAAGAAGCTGCCGGGAGCCGCACTTGATATTTCTTCGCTACAAATCCCAAATCACGGCTGTCTCAGGATGCCAAGACGCAACCCGGTGGTGACGGAACGCGGCCTGTGTCGAGTTTCTAGCCGCGTTCTATTGATAGCAGCGACCAACTCCGCGAGGCCAGTAATACTTCCAATGCAAGTCTTTGCGGGCTGCCGGTGAGAGCTGTATATCATCATCACATGACGTTGACGAAATGCAGGTAGAGCCTACGAATGCCGGCGGCCTACGTGCTGTTTTCGCTCGGAAGATGGAAGCGAAGCGGGAACTTGTCAGACGAAGAAGCGTACGCGATTCAGCTACATCATCACGTCGACCACGCACGAATTCCAAAGAATCGGTTCTGGCGTGGCGGAAGGCTATTGGCATTTGGGATCAACTCGGCATACATTTTTGCAGGGTCGCATCGTCTGTCCGTGACGACGCACGTGGCCGCAGGACCTCCCCGACCAGGTCACGGCATTATCAATTCGACGTCGTTGCACCTTGCCCAAAGCTCTTTGCTTCTGCGGATGCGGGTGCGGGCGCGGATACTTGTACAACTACAAACAGACCATTTGAGTGGATAACCCTGGCGGGCCCGTGAGGAAGGCGCAGCAAGTTTCACATTCGTCCAGTCATCACGTCTGGTGAATTATAGATGGTCCCTGGAGGCTGGCAGGTTTCGAATGTCACCGGGATCACCAGAGGAACAGCCCCATTTTCTCACCTACTCCGTTTATCGCCGCCGTGTGTGTCCACGGTCTTTCATTACACAACCGGCGAGGCAAAAAGCCAAGAATCTGGAAGAGGAAAAACGACTAATAAGCGGTGTGAAGAAGACGCGGGCGCATGGAGCCATGTTCGAAACCTTGGTGCCTCCGGGCTCCGGCTGGATCATGGCCATTTGCTTTAGGTTTCCTCCTGGTGGCATTCCGGAGACCAACATCGCCCGTTCAGGGACCTCTTTCGCCCTCGATGGACCATGTCGAGGTCTACAAACTACGTACTATACTATGTAGTATACTACTTGTTGGTTCATGCCACCGCGCAGCATATGACGGCGGCTATACTAATATGTATGTGCTACAGTACATGCCAACACCGGGATATCGAGGTTGAAGGTTCCACAACCTTACATGTTAGCCCCCGACGATGGATTCCCCGGCCGTCCGCGGCGTTGCGTCACATTTCATAGTTGACATCGGGCCCATCCTATCATACGGTTCCCTCCCCGATTCCACGCTCACGTCGACGTCCATGACCACCATCGGAGCGTAAGGGCAGCGGCGGAAAGCGGCGGGCGGCAGCACCAAGTTTGAAAGGGCATGGCTCCTCCCGGAGTTCCTCTGTCTCCCCCGTGCGGGGCGTGATGAGCCACCAGGATTGGCTGACCGGCCGACGTCGGGTCACACAAAGCATGCGGCGGGCAATCGCCGGGGGGATAGAGGTGATACTCCGAACCAGATGTACGGTGTACCACTACCTACCGCCGTACGGATACATGACAAGCTATTACCGCATTTTCTGAGGGGTCGTTTGTGGTTGTAGTGTGTGCGCCGTGCGCAGGTCGACCTTGGGGGAGGGGCAACTATCGCCAGACAATAGTCCTATTGGCGATTCACTGCACCAGAGTGTACGACAGAGGGGGTTGTGCCCATCCACGTCTCCACCGGATCGACCAAGGCAATCTCCACCAGCGTGCTTGCCCACAACCCTCCCAACTCAACCTCACCCACATCACAGAGCCCTGGTCTGGGTTCCTGGGTCTCCCTCTGGTCAGTGCAAAGAACCCGCAGTGGAGCTTCAAGTGGACGGCATTGAGCGTTTTGCGCGCCAAAAAGGAACTTGCTTTACTATTTACTCGCCAAGGACCAAACCTGTCATGAAGCAGACGGACTGATCCTGGAAAGGGGATTGGACGAAGCCAAGGCACGGACGAAATGCCGGAACTCTGGTATAGAGCGAGGGAGCCGAGAGGGGTTACGGAGTATGGATGGGTGAGTTACCCCGGGGCTGTTTGACGTCGGGGTGGGATGAAAGCCGCGGCATTGAATTGGATTTGGATTTGGATCTTGACATTTGGGAGGCATGGAAGAAGCCGGGTCGAGAACCCGGAGAAGATGGGCGCTGGAGAATCAAGTACTATGTAGGCAAGTAGGTACTACTGTACTTACTAGTGTATCCGTAGGTAGGACGGACAATATGTGGCAGCTCCTCCAACTCCTCCAAGATGTCCATCTTGCTTCAAACAGGGCATGGTGGAAGGAGGCTGTGCAAAGTGTGGGGTCGAATGGGAATGTCACTTCAGCGTCCAGACTCCAGTCACCAGCGTCCTTGATCCAGTCCGCCCGCGAATGATCAAGCCAAGCCTGCCGTCCCGCGCAGTGTTTCTTGAAGCCACGGCGGATACCGCTTGATGCCAATCACACGGTGCAGTTCTGGTGCAGGGATCCCACCGGTGCCTCTTCTCTTGTACGGATTGCATCTGCACACCCCCTGGCCTTTTCCAATTCACACATCATATCCTATCCCATTCTCACCTTCGTCCTCGACTTCAATGCATCCCATCCCAGCCACGCCTTTTCATCATTACCACCCCGGCCGACAGCCTGGGGGCCTTGGGGCCTGGAGCTTGAGAGAGAGCCTGTGCTCAAGTTTGTGCTTCCTTCTCGCAACTATCGTGGCAGCCACCACCACCACCAGCCGGTTCAGGTTGTGCCGTTTGGCTGCCATCAACCCTGCAGAGGCCGGGTTCATGGTTCACAAGAAGCTTTCTGTCGGCCTGGTCACTGCGTCTTATCCCACCACGCTTGCATGCCCCTGGTTAGTCAGTCAGTAAAGTCAGTCAGACTCAGACTGCGAGCGTGAGCAGATTGGGCATTTCGATCCGTATGGATGGATTGACGGGCGGCGGGCGGCGGACGGCGGCGGCAGGGTTGGTGAGACGAGATGATGTTGGTTGGGCACGCCGCACGCAAGCACGCTACGTCGTTATGGGCGAGCCGAGACTTTGTCTCGGTACAGGGGCTCGTGGTGATGATGGCATTTCTCGCCGTCGTTGCGTCGGAGTAGTACGGCCTTCGAGTCTTCGAGAGACCACAACGGGGAGACGAAGTGCGTAAGCGTGTACGTCGCGTGGTTGCGTGGTGTGCCTGGCTCAAACTGTCATTGCCTTTACGACGACTGCGACGTCGTCGTCGACGACGACTCGGGCAGTAGCAGCAGCAGCGACGACGACGAATGCGCACGTACGTACGTATTAGTTGCTCTTCGATCAGGCATCCATACGGCGCCGGTACGAGATGCTGAATCGGACAGGCAGGTGTCAAACGCAGTGCAAGCGCACCTTTTCACGCCCTGCTGGAAGCGTATCCGACTCCAGGGCGTCATTCCCTTCCCAAAGTTGTGGACGTAGTTCAGTACACTTCGTATGAAGGGCACCTACAAGGCTTTTCGTCTGTTTGATGCTTGTTTGGGAGGGGTGTTGCCACACGGTCAGGCTCTGGTCGAAACATTGATGGGTGCTAATAGTAATACATAGCATTAGGTATTTCATCCGCCTTTTCTCCATTCCGTAGAAGAGCCGAATTTGGATGTGGGCGGTCCCCTCTTTGCCCCCCATGACGCTGCCCTAGTGTTAGTTTACGGATAGTACCTACTTAGCACATACAGGCTGCCCAGACGTCCACGGCCCATGTCCCACCTATCCCATTCGCATGGGTCCCTCTTCCCGGGCAGATCTTCCAGATGCCTTGGCCCTCGCCTCGTGTGTGCGGCGTGCCTGACCAGCAGCAGACGCAGCGAGACGCGCAGCAGCTCGCAGCAACCCCCGGTGCACATTGTGTAGTGTAGGTATGGAGGTACTACTAGTCGCTACGGCGGCGACAGCAGTGGATGCGATTTGAAGTCAGGTACCTTGGCTTGGCAGACCGCAAGAGAGATGCGACAAAAGAACCCCAAGTACTTTCCTGCATACCTACCTGACACCTACCTCTAGGACGTGGGTAGATACTCCGCAAAACGCAGGTGAAGGCAGGCAAGACGATGTACTACCTACGTTTACATACACTACCTACCTACCTAACATGCCCTTACCGCGACATGATGGACGTCTCGAGCAGCAACCCCTCCCCTTCCTTGCCCCTTTGCCTCGTCCCGTCGTCGTCCCCTTACCATTTTCATCCGGTATTGCAGACAGTGGAGGCATCAGACTGCCGCTGCAATGCAGTAGCAAGCAGGACTCAGGCTCGCCCTGCTCTTGCTCTTTGGTACCTTGTGTTTGAGTACCTATTCTTTTTGCCGCCGCCGTCAGCGGTAGCGGACCCCGTGTCCATCCGTCACATAAAGTAGGTAAGATGAGGGACAGGGAAGGTTGAAGAGCATTTTTGGCAGCGTGACTGTGCCTGTGAGAAGGGGAAATAAAAAGGAAAGACCAACAAACCAGGTCCACGAGCGCGCGATTATTCGAGTCCGTCCGACCTGCACCTGTCCCTGCTGAATACCTAGGTAATCAACCGTCCAGCTACCTAGGTAGGTAGTAGTCCATCAGTCAGTCAGTCCCTTTGGTTTTTTCCTCCTTCCCACCCCGCCCTGTATTAATTTCCAGCATCAGTACCTATTCCATACCGACCTTTGCTACTCGCCTTCTTATCAGAAGCAAAAAATCGGCTCTTCTCGCATCCAACTTTTTTTGTCCCCTCGCCATCCTTTCTTTTCCCCTTCATCGGATTTTACCATCAGCCAGTCGACTGCCATTTTCCCAGACAAACCAACAAAGAAGAGAAGCCGGGAGAACACCTTAGCTCGCCCGCACACGACAAAGAATCAAGCTCCCGAGGTTAGTTAGTACGCTACATCCACAGCCCATTCGCCCAGAGTTTCCTTCAAGTCTTGCGCTTTGCTTTGGGCTTTGGCCGTATTCGCATGTTCTTCATCTTCTACGTTGCCAATGGCTCGGCGTTTTTTTCTTTCCCCTTCGTTTCTTTCCAGTGGCGTCTCCTCGTGTTTCCACACAGTCGGTGTCGATTCGATCTAGGTAGTAGCCTACCCGACTACGATTAAACCTCTCCACTTGCCTCCGAGCTTCTTGAAGCCCATGTCCTCCCGTCTTGTGCCGCTGCGGCGATGAAGGCGGCGGCGGCGGCGGCAGCGGCTGAATGCAAAAGAGCGCCCCAGCGGGCATCATGGAAGCCAGCGCCAAGAAGCGGGTTGAATTACTTGTAGTTGCAGCAGGAGAGGTAGAGGCAGAAGCTTCTGCAGAAGCAACCAGCAGTCGCAGTCGCAGTCGCAGTCAGCACAATTCCGGTTCTGCCTGCCTACGGATACTTACTACACCTCACCCTGCGCTGTCAACCCACCCCGCCTTCCTGGCCACTCACTCCTCACACTCCCACTCCCACTCATACTCATACACCCAAAACCTTACCGTACCTGGTGGCCGATTTTTTTGCACTGCCTCAACGCCCTTTCCCTCCGACCATTCAGAGGAAAAAAATTCCCGCTAGCAAGATTTCCTTTCTCCTCCCATTTCAAAGGTGGCCTCTCGCATCTCGCATCCTCATCTTCCCACCCCTCTTTCCTTATTTTCGGGAATTCGTTGTCCATCGAGCCCAGCGCCCTAAACCGTCCGGCTGTCAACCTCTCCTCCCACCAACAACAGCCCACCTTATTCCAA
Source organism: Colletotrichum brevisporum (assembly GCA_030770045.1). Classification (NCBI taxonomy): domain Eukaryota; kingdom Fungi; phylum Ascomycota; class Sordariomycetes; order Glomerellales; family Glomerellaceae; genus Colletotrichum; species Colletotrichum brevisporum. The sequence continues at coordinate 5,344,298 of JAUGSI010000001.1, read as the reverse complement.
CCTTCTCTACTACATACCTACAAACACTTCCATCGCCTACCGTACCGCAAACCAACGCAACTACTCTCACCCACATCGTCATCGGTCATCGAGTGGCGACACCGGACCACACGCACCTGCAAGTCCTCCTTTGTTTGGCACAGCCTGCACCTTTGCCTCTTCTCCTGCAACAACACCCGTCTTGGCCCGGTTTGCATGTCTGCTTTGGCGCGCCCCTCTCCCCTCCAAAACCTAACCTCCTGGTACGCGCGCGCCATCGTGCAACCGACAAAGATCTCCAACACTGCCACTTCGTTCTGTGACGCTGCTGGGCACAGCCTGCATTCTGGAGTCCACTTGGCTCCTGCTCGGGAAGTCCCAGAAAGAATGCCTGATTCTGCTGTTCCCATACGCGGATCCGTCGTCTTGGCGCCGCCTCAACCACTTGCATTTATCCATCGCAGCCTCCCTTGGGCTCTCTTCTCGATCAGACTCTGACCTGCAAACCACAGATAACCGAATTTGCGCGGAAGCAACAAACACCATCACAATGTCCAAGCTCTTTATTGGGTGCGTTCCCCCCCCCTTTCCCGTCACAGGTGCCTTGTGTGTGTACGCTGTTGCTGACCCTTTGCCCAGCGGCCTTGCATGGCACACTGAGGAAGGCACCCTCAGACAGAAGTTCGAGGAGTTCGGTGCGGTCGAAGAAGCTGTAAGTTCTAACACTCCGTCCGCGAAGAAGCTTTCTTGGATCCGCCCAACCATGGACGCGAGACACTTTGTCCCTCCAAGACCGTGAAACAGGAGACGAAAGCAGATGAGCGCATTGAGCGAGCATGCGCGTGTTTTTGGGAGAGAGAGAAGGTTCTGACATGCTTTTTTCCCCATTTTGAAGGTGGTTGTTAAGGACCGCGACACTGGCCGCAGCCGTGGATTCGGCTTCGTGCGATACACCCAGGAGGGAGATGCCCAGAAGGCCATTGCCGCCATGAACAACGTCGAGTACGCTGCCTTTGCGAATTTGCTTTTTCCATTGCCTGCTTGTCCCGGCGCAATGAAGGTTGAGAGGTAGACCCATCCAGTCTGACACGAGCTTTCCTAGGTTTGACGGACGCACTATCCGCGTTGACAAGGCTTCTGACAACGGTCCCCGAGGCGGTGGCTTCCGCGGCGGCTTCGGCGGCGGCCGTGGCGGCTATGGAGCGCCTCCCATGCAGTACGGCGGCGCGCCCGGCGGATACCCCGTCCCCAACATGTACCAGCAGCCGGCGTATGGCCGCGGATACCCTCCGCAGCAGCCCTACGCTGCCGCTCCCCCCCAGGGTTAGTATATGCCACCGGATCCTCCTTCGGCCCGCGAGCCCAAAAAGCTGACACCCCCTTTCAGATGGCGGCTACCCGGCTCCGGGCTACGGCTACCCGGCGGACCCGAACCAGCAGCCCCAGGGCGGCCGGGGTTACTGATTCACGCTAGATTTCGGAGATTCGTTGCTCTCTCGCTGTCGATTTTATTCGCAACTCGGGAGCATGCGGCCAAGAGTTGTTGCCGACGATACCTCCTGCGAGTCTCACAGACGTTCGTGCGCGCGCCCGTTGGTTCGATCGAGCATTGGTGATGATGTTCTTCGCTGCAACACAATACCCGGTTCTCCTGTTGCAATGGATCTCTGGAAAACAAAACCCCAACCCGCGGTCAAAGGGTTGGTGACGGCCTAGTCTTCTCTCACACAAATGTAATGGTTTTTGCTTCTTTCTTCCGCCTACCTTGCCTCTCTGCATTTTCTGGGAGTCTTGTCGCGGCTCTGTTGCATGTAGTGATGTTTCCCGCCTTTCGCATCGTTCCTTCATCCGTACCTGACCCGTTGCCCGGGTGTCTGGGCGATTTCTGCTTGAGCGACACGTGTGGTGAACTCGGATGTTGTTGTCGAATGGAAGTCAAAAGAACGGGTTGGTCTATCGCGGCAAACTGGTCTGGTCTGCATGGTTGTCTGTCTATCGTCTGTTAAGGAAGAAAAAAAAGGTTATGGTTGACACGGTTGCTTTCCGAAGAAATTGCAATGGGATAGAGGAACCTGAGAATATGGGCCATGTATCCAGCGGCAAGTTGTGCCTGCATACGTCCTCCTCAGCAAGTCTTTTCAGTCTCCTCCTGCTCCTTGACACTAGTTTCTTGCTTGAAGTGGCCGTTGACTGCAGACGCCGGAGGTGGCGCAGGGATCGCGGGCAATGGTGAAGCCGTGGCCGAAGCCGCCTCCTGCCCGGACGCCATGATGGCCCGGACCCTGTTGGAGAGGTCGGTGATGTGGACGTCGCCGCTCTCCGGGCTCAGCGCGTCGAGCGCCTCCTCGAGGCCGAGAAGGTAGTCGGTGTTCAGTCCACTCGGACCGCGGCTCTTGCAGATGTGCTCGGCGAGATCCTGGGGGTCCTGGGGCCCCACGAACTGGTCGTTGTCCGGGGTGCCGATGTACACGAGGGTGCGGATCGGCTCGGAGCCGTCGGCCGGGTAGAAGGGGGCGTAGTGGATGGTGTAGCCGTTGATCTCGCGGATGTCGAGGTAGTCCTTGACCTCGGCGACCTTGTCGGACTTGATGCGGTAGGCAACGCCCCACACGCGGTCCGGTGCCGAGTCGTGGTGGTCCGTCAGCTGCTCCCAGTAGGAGCGCTCGATGAGGGTGGCGACGCGGCCGGGAGCCTCGGGGGTACCTCTGTGATCTTGGCTGATGGGGGACGAGAACCGGTCAGATCGTCTTGAGGCAACGACGACAGAACTGGGAAGACTGCGAGAGCCTGCCTGGGATGGGACTCATTCATTACCTTGCCTGTACTAGAGGTCAGCATGGCTGAGTTCGAGGTTGGGTCCGAGCAGGGGAGGAAGAGGGGTGAGGTGCAAATAAGCATTGTGGCAGCGGGCACTAGGGACGCAAGATGACCATGCGTGCCGCAGGGCTGGGCGAGGGGGCCGCGTCTGGGGAAGGACAGAAGGAAGGGAGAGAGACTCACTTGCCAGAAGCGTCGGACATATCCGGTCACCCAACCAGGGATCCTCCTATCTGTGGGGGTGGCCGAGACAGATCAGCCGGCAGCTCGGGTAACGGCAAGAGAGAGAAGGGGGGGCTGCGGGTGAGGCTAACCGAAGTGCGGCGGAGGCTTCCATATCAGACTCCTGGAGAAGCGGGTTCGTGACGTTAGGGACTGCGTGCGTAGAGAGCTCGGTCTGCGGCGGGGATGTGTATGCAGGAGAGCGGGAGGAAGTGCTTAAAGGACGGACGGGCAGATCCAAGAGGCCGCCGGGCAGGGATGGGGGAGAGGTATGATCTGGAACTCCGACTCACCCGTAGCCATACAGCCAAAACTCGTTGCCGTTGGTGGAAAGGTCGCTATCGGCTGCCATGGCGCAAGAACCACTTTGCTCGGTTCGATAAAAGTTGTCGACGAGCGAGAGACCTGTTGAGACGAACGGAGACGGTGAGACGATGCAAAGTCACAGTCTGGGCACGTGGTGTATACTGCGAATTGGGGGCGCCCAACATAGAACACGACGATATATGAAAGGAGAGAGGAAAGAGACGGAGAGACGGAAAGAGACCGCCGGAATCCCCGGGTCTAGAATCCGAAGAATGGACACCAAATCAGTCATGCTCCTGTGCAACTGGTACCGGCGCGCACGACGCATGAGCAGCGGCAGAAGCAAGTTGACGATCCATCTTGGATATCTCAGGCACTTGCCAGGCTCTGGCTACCAGATGAGCAAATGCTGTCACGCTGTAACCGTATCCGTCCACGAGCAGCCGTTGGTAGCACCGGAAAGTGGCAAGCCGCAACGGCGGAGCGGGTTGAGCGTTGCGAGCCCCAGCAAGCCGCGCGTACACATATTGGACACTCCGCACAGAAAGCCCAAAATAGGTCGCAAGAAAGAGAAGAAGGTTATGAGCGGCTCCAAAGCGAATGGGCCAGGAAAGGGGGAAAGGGAATGGGCCAGAACTTCATGAACGGAAATGTGATCTCGAGGATGGTGGTCCAGTGCTGTGAGCAACAGGAGGAGGAGGAGATCTGTGTACGTACGTGGAGAGGAAGAAGAGAAGAGAAGAGACAGAAACAGGCGAGCGAGAAAAAGTTCGATGTGTTCGAGAAAGTTGGGCTGGGCGAGTTCGAGCGGTGCGAAGCTGCAAAGCTGGGAAAGCATACGCAATCCCGCTTGCCGGCGTCCCGTGCGAGAGGCTCGGCGCTCTGGGGAGGGGCGTGGGCCGGGGGTTTGTTGTGGGGCGGGTTGGGTTGGGGGAGAAGGGCACTGGAGTGATTGGAAGCGTGGTAGGGTGGTACGGGTGCTGTTTGGGGGGATGTGCTTTGTAATACTACGGTATGGATATGGATATGGAGTACTTTGTAGGTTTACACAAGTCCTGCTGGTCGGCGAGAGATTTTGACTATCCGTACAGTCAACCAATCTTCAACCTTCACACAGGTGGGATGATGGATAGGCGAGCAAGTTTCGGACGAGTGAGGTGCAATCACGACTGCCAACTGGCCAGATCATCTCAGGTGTTGACGACCGTTCGACTGATGATGAATCAATTAAGCTTAAACGGGGATACGACCACCACCTCTACAACGACAGGTATCATGCCGTCCGGGCCGGTGGACGAGCTATAGAAGGTGTCGGGTGCATCTTATACCTCGTAGGTACTGAGAATAGGTAGCGCCCTAACACATTATATGAGACACACCTAGGTACGGGTACTATGTGAGGTATCCGTAACGTCCCATCAACGCGGGTGTGGTGAAAGTCTAGCGTACTCGAGGGAAGGTAAAAGCAACTGCACCACTCCGGATCGCCGGCTCCAGCCTCCAGGCTGAAATAAAGTGCTCGGGTTCCCCTTTCGCATTCTCACCTCACGATCTGTATCTCCATCGTGTCAATGCCCGGTCCCGAGACGAAGAAAGTCTCCGTTTCTAGGAACCCAAGGGGGTTAGTTTTGTGGATACCAGCGGTACTACTACATTACACTAGGTACACTAGGAAGGTATTAGTTCATAGTACGGAGTATTAATAAGGCCAATGTGCAGTCGATACGAACAGCCTACAGCGTATCCGTACCTACATACGAAGGGTTTTTGCCGCGTATTCTCTACAGTGCATTCCTACCGGTGCCTACCTACCCACTCAGGGGACGGACTCGCCGAGCAGCGGATGGTATTGGTAGGTAGGTGCCCTCTTGAAGTTGCCACACTAAATGCTCGATTCTTCGGTATCGTGTTGCAACGGCCAGAATCCACAGCGGGACGTATGGTGGCGGGGATGCGAAACCGAAGCCACTGAGAATCCTTCATCCAGCATCCGTATCCAGTATTACATATGTACCTTGTATCCAGTTCATCCCGTCGGCAAGTTCCCTTCCACTTCCCGTCCCGGCCGCCTTGCGCTCCGAGAGGAGAAGGCGAGATGAACAACATCGTGCGGGCTGTGTACGCCAAGGCCGCGCGGAAAAGAATGGATAGCACCCGACATACTGACGGGATCATGTCCTTTTTCGATTCCTGACTTTCCACCCCGAATCCTTGGCTCCGAGGAGCAATTTCTGTTTTTAGTAGGATCCCCTGGACATTATTTTCGTTCTCTCGTACTTAGGTAGACAGCACGCTCGACGAACTGAGGGGACGGTTTCAAAATACTAAACCATCACTTGTTCATCCCGTCTAGGTAGTTCATCATCCCGCGGGCTCCTTTCTGTTACAAATCCACCACAAGGCACCGCAAGACCAACCACCAACGTTCGGTGTCGATACCTATTACCTGGTTCCCTGTCCGAGGCCAGATAAGCCCTACACCGTGCCGCATTCCCGTCAACCGTGCTCCCGCTACGCCCTCAACAAGACGAAGACAGCCTTGTGTAACGGCACTTGGTTAGGCACGGCAGAATTCCAACGCTCAGCCTGAGCCTCACTTTCCCATACCTTGCTTGTTCTCTCTGCTCTGGTGCTGGCTGAGCGTGCGGCTGAAACTCTCTGCTGATTCCCTTGAGCTCGGGACCGCCCCGGTTTGCACCTTCACAGCCTCCACCGCATTGCACTGCAGCGCAGCGCAGCGCACAGCGCAGCCTAATAACCGAAGCAGCCCTACCTGCCTGCCCGTCAACCTAGGTAGGTAGGTACTAGCGTGCCGACTGCCGCCTGACGTCGCGACCCCTACCCACCTAAGTACCTGGGTCCTTTGCCTTGGCCTCTCTGCCCAGACCCGACCTGAGGTACATAGCTGCCACGGCTCCCCTCAGCCTGCCTGCAAACAAGGCGCGCGAGCCCCCACCTCAGCAACCCGACTTCATCTATTACCCGTCCAGGAGCCTCAATCGAGCCGACCCCCAAGGTTCTTTCTCTCTTGCGTTTCAATCGCTGGTATAGAGCAAGAACAAGTCGCAATGGCATACAACAGACCTTACAACCCCGACGAGCTCCCGAGGTACGTTGCACTACTCGCAAGAGCCCCTCATCGCAATCTAACTTACCCCGCCATGCTAACACCTTACCAGATTCGCGGAGCCCGAGCAGGTACGACCTCCCGCCCGCCCACCGGCTGGTGTTCTTCATCGACATCGCCGTTGTCGTCGCCCTGCGTCCATCGCCAAGCTGCAGATAAACTGACCGTCTCTTTGCAGAAGGGTGGCGCCGCTCCTGCCCCTAGGCCATCTCAGCCGCGCTACGAGAGCAAACCGCCTCCGCCCGTGCCTCGCGACGACTACCGCCGCCCCGATCCTCGTGACGACCGTCGCCCGAGCCCCAACGCCATCTACGGCGCAACCTCTCCTCCTCCGACCGGCGGCCCGCGTCCGACGGTTATGCACAACCGCCCCCCTCCCAACTCAAGACCGCCCCCTTCTCCCGCGCCCGACATGAACGCCGACGGCGCCGACCCCACGTTGCTGCCCCTTTTCAGGGCCGTCGATAAGGATGGTACGTGGCGCAAAGCTTCTCTAGAACGCCGTCACTCTAACCAGAACGCTTCCAGGCACCGGCCAGCTTTCCGAGCGCGAACTTTCCACTGCTCTCGTCAACGGGGACTGGACCGCCTTCGACCCCCAGACCGTTCGCATGATGATCCGCATGTTCGACTCGGACCGCAGCGGCACCATCGGCTTCGCCGAGTTCTGTGGCCTCTGGTCCTTCCTCGCCTCGTGGCGGACCCTGTTCGACCGCTTCGACGCCGACCGCTCGGGCAACATCTCGCTCCCCGAGTTCAACAACGCCCTGGTCGCCTTCCGCTACCGCCTCAGCCCCGGTTTCGTCGAGCTCCTGTTCCGCACCTACGACAAGCGCGGCGAGGGCGTCATGTCCTTCGACCTCTTCGTCCAGGCCTGCATCTCGCTCAAGCGCATGACGGACGTCTTCAAGAAGTACGACGACGACCGTGACGGATACATCACCCTGAGCTTCGAGGACTTTTTGACGGAGATCCTGAAGCAGCTCAAGTAGGCGCGCGCGGCCCGACGACGGCTTGGAAGCAGCATGGGATAGTGCCCCATTTGTTTTTGGCATGTTAGCGTGCGCAGGTGGCAGCATCTAGTTCCGTGCATGAACTGGGGAAGTACAACGGTTGAATATTGTGCATAGCCCCAGGGAGCTAGCTATGTGTAGCTGGGGATCGACGATGGGCAGGATACGTGGAAGAGTGTGCATCTCCAAAGGAGATGAGATGTCAATCATATTGCATGGGAAAATTAGATACCCTGGGTGGATGGGTGGGTGTAGGTAATGTAGTGAGAGAAGGACCCTGAGGTTGACGACGCGGCTAGCGGAAAACACCCATCCACAACGGGGCGGTCTCATAGTGTTGAATTCGCACCATAAAGACATCATAAAAAGCCAAGAAGTCTGGGTTGAGCATCGGCCCGTGGCGGAGTTGAAGAAGGGACAGGCCAGTGCTGTTGGTCACGAAAGTGCTGAGTATTGGTTCTGAACCAATGTCACTTCCTGTGTGTCCTAATCTCGTTCAAGCATCTTCTCCCACCCCAAGACTGCTCGGTCTTCTCGCAAGGAGCCCTGCCATATCACCTATTTACGCTGCTGGACCCGCGGTTTTGTGTTTGTATGGGAACTTCCTCTGACGTATTAACATTCACACCATATGACCGAAAGGTGGCAGGTGGAGGGCATCTCCAGCTTTTAGCATAAGCTCTCTCAATCAAGTTATCGGGAAATCATGAAACTATATTTGGTCCTCCTTTGGATCTTTTGTCTTGCCTCGCCAGGGGCCTTCTTTCTCAACTTGACCGTCGGGTTGGCTCCGAAGCGTCTTCGTGTACCTAGGTCCGACGTCTCTCGACCCGAGAGAGAGAGAGAGAGAGAGAGACGGAGGCAATGGAGCTCGAGATTGTCACTTTGCATTCCCACCTAACATTGACCTAACGGTTCTCGCGGTCGTCGCTACGCAACCACGCTTGTCAGCTATCGGCAATGTATGACATGGGGGGGATGAGGGATGTTTAGATGCCGCTTTCCATCAGTAACGGTCCTTGCCTTGAATAGGGGAGGGGGGGCTGCTTCAAGCTTTCCTGTTGTTGGTGACCAACGGGTTTCGCTTCGGGTAATGTGAAAATCGTCCAAGTCCGACCCAGTAGCTACCAAAGCCACTTGATGCCAACCCGTCACCGTATCATGACGGAAGGGCCGGGCGCATGGCCAACGTGCCGGTATTATGATCAGAAGTCAGAAGTGCAATTGGGAGACAATCCCCCGTGCGTCGATTCAGAGGGGGAAGCTCGTCTCCTGCATCTCTCACAAGAGGGCGTGCCCGTGTCACAGGAAAAAGAGAACACGATGGTGATACGCATGGGATGTAAAGAGCATTCAAGTAATTATCATAATTAAGACAGGCCCTACGAGGCTTGATATATGGTTAGTAGGTATCGGGCTAACACCCTTTACATAAAACATTGCCGACTGTTGCGCGCCCACCGTTCCGAGCTACCAACCGTTTCCCCCAAAGTCAAATACGTGGCTGCCGTCCCGGGCAAGCATTGTGCTTTTCGTATGAATGTGCAGCATTCCCCCAAGACTCCTGAACCTTTTGCCCTGCTGTTTCCGTTTGCCAGCCACTTCCGGGCCTCTTTCTGTCTTGTCTCGAATCATCAACCAGAATTGATCCTCGAAAAGGGGGGTATATCCACATCGAATCGTCCGTCCTGCGAAATGAAATACACCAAAGAAAAAAAAAGGACTTGGAGAGAGACAACGTCCCTATCACCAACAGGTAGAGAGGGACCAAATCAAACAACAACAGTGAAACCAAGTGTGGGATATCCCAGCCTAGTCTGAGCCCGCCAACAAATTCCATCACCGCTTGGTGATGATAGGGGGCAATTTCTGGCCCCGCGCCCTCCCCGAGACGGTCTTCTCATGCCGAGGAAGACTCTCGGACTGCAGCACTCGAGGCCTCGGCTCCACGTTCCACACTCCGTCTCTGGTCATTGCCACCTCCTCCCCAACGCCGAGGACCAGCACCTCCGTGCGCTTGCCGTTGCCGTCGTCGTTGCCGCCGACCCTCTCCCGGCTGAACCGGCTGCCTCGGCCGTCGCCGTTGGACGGCGGGCGGACGATGTGGGCGATCTCCTCGCGGCCGTACTTCCTCGTCTTGAGCAGCTTGGTCACCAGGCCCCTGACGTCCTTCACGCCGTCGTGCGCGCTGACCCAGGCCCTCGCGCCCAGGGCCGCCGCCGTCTCCTGCCCCGCGGGCACCCCCGCCGAGATGTTGCCGCCGAGCCACCACGGGTTCGAGACGGTGTCGAAGCAGTGCAGCAGCGCCGTAAGGGGGAGCGCGGCCTCGGCGGCGAGGTGCGTGCGGGCGTATTGCCGGAGGCAGCGGTAGGACGTCCCGTGGGGCGAGAAGATGACGGAGACCGCGCGGTCGCGGGCGTCTGTCGGCTGCGGGACGGGTTTGGAGGAGGGAACCGACGGGGGAGAGCCTATGCCGGGGGTCTGTGGAGGCGTAGGCAGGTTGACGTACTCGGGTGCGGCCTCGTTACGGGATGCCGCGGCAGCCTGGCCCGGAGAAGACGTCGCGTTCTGACCGGGCGCTACTGGCGTCTCCGGAGGAGACAGTAGGTGAACAAACCTGGGTCGTGTCGAAGGCGGCCGGTAAGTTATGCCAATGGCGCCATGAAGCCCCTTGAAGTCCCGCCGTTGGGGGATGAAGGCGACAGAGACCTCGCCAGGTTCCCCGCCGGGAACGAACGGAGGCACCTTGACCCGGATGACGGTTTGTTTTCCCGCTGCTCGAGGATCCTCCCATCGTGGTATCGTGTGAACCTTGTTCTTGTCGAAGTGTTTCCAGCTCCTGATCACCTTGGCTGCGGCCGGTTCCGCCAGTATCATCGTTCTCGTTCCGCTGACTGGCAGCTGTCGGAGGGTGGCTTCATTGCAGTGGTCGCTCTTGTGCTGGCTGATGATGACGAGGTCGGGCTCCGGGAGGTGCTGGAGTGAGCAAACACAGGGAGACTCTTTATGCGTCGTAGTCGACAGCTTAGAGTGAAAGATCGTAGAGGCCCCTGTGATCCACGGGTCCAGAAGGATTCTGAAAGGCCTGGGAGTGGCACCGAGCTGGGACTCGGGCACGATAGGTTCGAAGGTCAGGAGGAAAGAGGCATCCGCGTTGAGCTGCTTGACAGTCAGGGCCATGACGCCAGATCGTAAAATCAAGAACGAAGGGATTCCTGAATACGATTGACGATAGTTCGGCCAAGGCTGCAAAGCAGCCGTATGCTCGCGAGACAAGCTGTGCGTCTCTGGAAGGGCCGGCACAGCAATTAGATATGTCCCATGACGGCGGGCTGTAGTAGCTGGAGCGGAAGCTCGCGCTGGACCGCAACCTTGGGGATGTCCAGCCGTGGATGATCGGACGTGGAGAACCAATTCAGGGCAACGCGAGGCGAGTTCAGGAAACTTTCCCTTGGCCTTGGGGTGGGATCAATGTCCCCCTGTAACGCCAATCTGCACTTCAAGCCCGCGAACCGAGAACGCGGTCAGAGCATCACAGCTGGGCTTTGACCAGACTAGACGGGCCTAGAGGCAAGTGAACGCGAGGTGCTCAGACTTCCGAAAGTCCGCCGGCTGGAGACTATGACGGCGGACCTGTGTGAACGGCCGGCAAGTCATATGCGGGAGGGGTTTTGGCGGTGCCAAGTTCGGTACTGGTCGCAGTGGTCGGAGGCTGAAACCCTGGTGGCTGTGCCTATCTTGATCTGGAAACATGGGGGAATGCGTCCCTTGCAGATTTTGAAAATACTTATACCATCCGATCACTCCAGGCCTCAGACAGAGCCGCACTGGTCGTCCAGTGAGGTGGGAGTGGGCTTGCATTGCTCCGTCCTTGGGACCAGTATGCGAAAATAGAAGAGCATAGAGAAGACGAAGGAGAAGTGGTGGTCAAATAGTGTAAATCGCTGCAGTTTGGTTTCCCTTCCCATGAGTCCCGGTGTCCAGGGCCCATTCCACACGTCTGTGCGGCCATCTTAGAGGCAGGGGGAATGATCATCGAGGAGTTGTGACAAGTTTGTTTGGGATGCTGCGTATGGGTGGTGGCCTTCGATTGGGGAGGCTGCATCTCGGACAACGATAATCCGATGTTCGTCTCCTTGGGATTTCCGATGTCCCAAGAACAGCAAGATCGCCACCGTCAAGTCGCACAGAAAAAAGGTTGACGGCGAAGCTGTCGTTCTGCTGGTGTCCTCCGGCAACTCATGCAAGATTGACAACCAGCTGCAGCGGCACTAGACGGTTTCGGACGCCCCATGAGAGAAGAAATCATTGCGTCCGGCGGCCTGTCTGAATCAAGGTCGTCAGCGTCTCTGGCTGGGAAAGTGAGGCTGTCCATTACGACTTTGTACATGTGGGTGGGAGGCCAATCAGGAACGTTTTCCACTCGCGTGCGCATAGGGCAGCAATTTGGTGATGGCGGGACTCGAAAGCAAGAGACCCGTCGTCTCCTTTCATGGGCCAGGACGGGTTCCAGGTTGAGAGAAAGACAGAGAGAGTACTGGGTAGCTACAAGGAGTTCATCTGTCGTCGAAATGAGGGGCGAATGCCTCAATGCTGAGCTGTGCAACTTGGCAATTCTGACGCTGTCGGGGACATCCCGTCTTCCACAGCATCGAGACTGAATTGAATAAGGGCGTGTTTGGGTACGGATACTGTTACTACTAGAGTGCTATGCCGCAGTCCACCACCGTGCTATGGTAGGGTGCCGGATGATGCGATGGCAGACAGGGCACACTGGTTTCCAGAGCAGCATCGCCGATGCCTTCTGACACAGTTCAAGTGCAGTCATCCCTGAATTCTGGCCGGGCCACCAGGTGCAGGTGCGGTGAGGAAAGGCACCTTCAGTCGGAGTCACCGACGGAGGAGAAGAACTCTGGGTTGACCGCCATGTCTCGGGTGACAGGGAGCCAGGAGTGAGATCAGTGGACGACGATTGGGTTGTTGCCACAATCTCCATAGCACGGGTTTAATTCAGGAGAAGCCGGAGCGCATGTGATGGCGCGAGAGGTGATTATTTTTGCCAGCGTTTCCGTCGTCTTTGTGAATTTTGCCAGACAAAAAGTCTCTTGTTGAGCAGGAGAAGGCACAGACAAACATGGCAGACTTATTGCTAGTTTCGTTGCCGTGGACCGAATGTGCCGATGCCCAAATCATCGGTTTAGTTCCTCTCAGGTTAGAGGACAGAATAGCGCGAGTCCATGAATCGTAGTCAGTGAGGAGTGTTATTGGTCCAAGGAGCATCGACAAGCGTCATAGTAGGGGGCGTCCAGCTTTAATAGAAACGCCTCAACCGTCCACAGAGTTCGTCGAGTCGAATTCAATTGCTTCATCTGTATCTGTATCTGTAGTGGCAACCGAGCAGAGCATGCAAATGCGCTAGAACACTTTTGGGAGCTTTATCGTAGAGCTGCCCTGACTCCTGGTTGGTGATTGCTTATCAGCGCCAGAGCTCGCATCTGGGAGCTTATCCCCCACACCCTTCCACACATGTACCTACCTACGTACCTGGGTCGGTAGTACCATACCTAGCCAGGTACCTCTAGGTACACAAGAGGAGCAGTCGCGATAGAATCCGTAGAAGAACGGCCAAGTCAGACCACAACCATTGCTCGTTCTTCCTCTCGCTCGCCCTCGCCTAGGAGCTTCGGCATGCGTGAGACCGACGACGAGACCTTCCACCCTCCTTGCCAGCTTCAGAAGTATTAATACTGGGGAACGCGTTTATGTAACATTCCGTGGGCCGCAAGAAATACATACCCCGATATGGCCCGAAGCTGAGGGGCCGGAGTTGAGAGACGAGGGCCTCGACCAGCTGCTGCTGCTGTCTATGTATCTACATAGTATCTGTATTGATTGAACACTGCACATCATCGCTGGCTGGGTAATTATGCATTAATCCATTGATGAATCTCGTGGCTCTGTGGGTGCCGAGTGGGCAGACGCCAATTACCTAGGTACCTACCATGTAGTGTAGTATCGGTACTGCCTCCACCTTTTTGCCGCTTCGCTACTCGAAGAAAAATGAAAGGTCTGCGAAGGAACAAAGGACAAAAAGGACGTGGATGCACCGAGCTTCCCTTCGGTAGGTAGGCTGGGTGATGTCACTTTAGTGCCTCAAAGCCTAGAGATACCCGCTTTATCTGCAAGTGCTGTTTGCTGTTTTACCAGTCAGTCAGGGGTCCAGGGGGGCCTAGTGGCGAAGAAAATTTATTAGTGTTGATGGCAACCGGCTGGGCGCTCGCTCCAGCCCTCAAGCTGTGTTCTGTATGCCTCACACAAGAGAATAGGTAGGCATGAAAGTCTCGAAAGACAGTTGATGCTATTGCTGTTGTCCGCTCGGTCGTTCTCGGTGTTGCCGGATGCACGCGTTTGATTCTCAAGAGGGCGTGACCTGTCGGGTTATGCTCAAGGACTCAATCAGAGCAAGCTGGTGCCGACATATGGACATGGCGGCTGGATGGACTCGGACTGCAAGGCAGTAGTTCTCTTCATTCTTTGGCGGTCGCCGCCTCGGTGAGGAGCCGTGGTTTCGGGTGGTTGATGGCAACCTAGCTTATTTCGATCGAGGCTGGTCTACCGGGCGAGCACAGGGCGGAGCAGCAAATGTTATAGGTAAACTTGGGTCGACCCGTGTACGGAGTACGGACACCCACTCGTGATCTTGAGCCGATGGTTTTGGACTTGCGGTACTTAACTTTTTATTTTATTTTTTCATTCTCACCTCTCATATTTGGCCGCGCAACGCAAGAATCTGCCGACTGGTGATAGGCCGAGGTGCACTGTGGTAGGATTGCTGAAGGTGAAGAACTGGAGGGTCCGATTTCTGAGAGTGGGGACCTTCCCTGGTAGATTCAGTACGTACCTCACGGATCTTGCCTTGCTCATGACCTCGGGGGGTGGAGCATGCGGAAGGCACAAGAGCGCGGAATGAGGAAGGTAAGGCAGGTTGCTCGGGAGGTACCTTACCCGAGCTGACAGGCTGGGTGTGCTTCGCTCGCTCGCTTCACAAGCAAGCAAGCATCGCAGCACCTGGCCAGACAGGAAAGCCGGAAGATAGGTACATAGTCAAGGGTGTATCAGTACCCAGGCTGACGTGCTGGAGAGCTCTGGAGCCCTGGAGCCCTAGAGCGCCTGGCACCTGCAGGCTGCACATTGAAAAAGCGAGAAGAAAAAAAGGTCAGAGGGAAAGAGAGAAAAAAAAACCAAAACTGTGACGAAGAAAAAAAAACACCCCTGAAGCAAGCTCTGGTGAACCCACTTCGATCCAGGCAGACCACGCCCTCCTCCCCCTCTTCCTACCTACCCCGTCAAGCCCGCCCTCGTCCCCGCTGTGGAACAGGCGATTCGGCGCCAACGTCAGGGGGCCCACTTCAAAGTTGCTTCAGGCGCAACAGACGCCTCAGCAGCTATCTTACCTCACCTACCGAGGTACCTCATTGGGCACTTGCCACGCAGGCAAGTACCTACCGAAGGCAGGGTAGGTAGGTAAGGTAGGTACGTACTTACTTATGCACCAATTAGATAGGCATCCGCAGGGTAGGTACTCCGTACGTTGCAGACAGCAGGTGCAGCAAGAGCTCCCAGGTTCACCTCTGCTGTGTTCCTCAGAGCTGCCCTGGGCCCTGCATGGCGGGCATGGTGCGTGGTGCGCTGCCGACCCGACGGCGGCAACCTCGTCTTCAATGCCCAACGACCAACTCATGTTCCGACCATGCCTCTCCTTGCCGGCTGGCGTTCGTCGCTTTTACACCGGAGATTTGCTTTCGAGTCTCCTTATTTTTGGAGGCTGCATTGCACCACACGGCAGAGCGTGCCTCAGCTCTCCCCAATTTAAGCAGCAGAGAAAGCTTCTAAGCTGCTACGCTACCTTATGTAGGCACCTTACCTTGCCCAGGTACATATGTACACCACACTAGCAGGTACCTTGGCTACCCGCCTTGTTATCCGCACTTTGGTGTACTTGCATACACTACTTATCTACCTTACCCGTCGGCTGGGATGTCAACGTGACGAACAGCGGGGATCCAGCAGCAGGCATTGCCATGGCCAACCAGAGCGTTGCAAGGCATGTCACTTTGCACCAGGGGTCCAGTAGTAGCAGCAGGAGCACCGGGACGAAGCAAAGCAGCTTCTGAGCACACAGACGGGCGAGACGGCACAGCTTCTGTACCTGGTTTCTAAGTGATTGAGTACCGTACTGACACTGGGTCTTGCGCGTCTGCCTCTGCAGGACAGTTTTTCGGCGTTTTCTCCAGAAGACGTCTAGCTGGAAAGTGCTCTCAGCGGCACTTACCAAGAGAATCCAGACTCAGAACTCAAGAGCAGGAGCTCCCCAACTCCCCTCTCTACTGCGGCAAGGGCCCTGTTTCTCTCGACCACTCGCAAGCTCCGAAAAGAAGAGCAAAGGAAAAGCAGCCCACTTGTTCTGACCGCACCCCTCCCCTTTCCCCCTCCTCGTGCTCCTCCCCCTCCACGTCCGCTACGTCCTCACCCAGCTTGTGCTCCGCTGCCATCTTTTGACTTACACACACGCCCCTCCTTGTCCTCCGTCTCCGTCTCCAAGTCGTCGTCTTGCTTCCTAGTTCCTACAACCAACCCTTGGATCAACCACAAGGCGCACTCCATCCTCGATCGAGTCATTCGTCTTGTCAATCGTCTGGGACCAATGACCATGTTGCTCCTCGGCGGGTCTACCTACTTACCGACCCTTTCCCCCCCTTCTCCCTTGGGCCTTTCTTACACTACCAAGGTACGGATACACAGTACACTACGGAGTAGAGGTGTGCTTCTCTCTGTAATACACTCGTTCCCCAGTCTGCCAACAAATGCTCGTTGTGCCGGCGCAGTGCTGTGCTGACCCCGAGCTTGTGGATTGCCGACTTTCTATTGGAAGACGATGCCCGTCAAATCAACAAATCAACAACAAGCTCTTCGATCTGGGCGAAGGTCAAGAACGGATGCCGAACCATCGAAGCAAAGCAACATGCCGTGTCGGCCACTGATGCTTAATGGAGAATCGAGTTATTGTCTCCTGCGTGGTGCTCTTCTCTCCACGTCGCCGGCGACTAGTTACCGCCATTCTCGGCCAAGTCGGTGACTTCGCTGTGTCACATTTCGTCGAACAAAGACGTTAGTTGGCGTGACTGACTCGATGGAAACAACTTGCTACTCGTTCCTCCGGCAATGGGTCTCGTCTCCCAGCTGCTTTCCAGTCGAAACCGTTGTCCTTGGGAAGAGCGACTCGGCTACTGACCGAGCATGGGGTGTCGCCGCGTGTCGTGCAAGTAAAACCAGAGGCTGATCTGTTGGTTGGTCTGATATCGTCGTGATGAGTGGTCGAGCTTCGAGGTACCTTCATGGTCACTTGGCCACTTACACAACTGCGTCACGGTCGCTCCCATCGGAGCAGCGACTGCCCGACCTATCCAAGCACAAATGGATGCGACGACAAGCCGGAGGTAGTCAGTCGGTCGCGGCTGGATTCGATCAGTGACATTGACGCCGCCTACCACAGGCCAACCAAAAAAAACAACAACCAGACTTTCCTGACCAGCCTACCTACCTAGGTACCTGACTGACCTCACACACCGAACCTTGCAAAGAGCACTGATGACTTATTACCTCGCCGGCTTGTCAGCTGTTCAATCGCTTCCGCAACCCACCACTTCCTTGCTCCGACCTGTTCCCAGCGCCCCTCGCCCCCCGTCTCCTTATTCGTGGCCGATATTGTCCTTTTTTGTCTCTCGCCCCGTCTCTCTGAATCCAGCAGCAAAGGCGACAGCAGCCGCAGCCGCTCCTAGGCACTGGTACATCCAATCCGGGCACGAATGAGTGCTGCAAAGCGAGAGTCTTGAGGTTCTCTGTGCTCCTCGGCGGTTGCTAGGCTTTTCATGATCGCCTTGTCGACGCTGTTGTGAAGGTCCAAGGCTACCTACCCGGCCGGCAAGGTAGGGGCTTGCTGGATCCAAGCTCCCTCCTTGCTCATGCACCATGTTCGCTTCTTCCTACCACTCAGCTGGGTATCCATCCGTAGAATTTTGCTGGGCTCGCTGGCCTGGCCGTCATGCTGGGTGCTAGGTAGGTAGGTACCGTACAGGACTTCAGGTACTGCGCATACCCACCAGACCGAGCCACACCCCTAGCCCCTACCCGTACCGTACGGCGTACCTCCCCCCCCCTTCCCCATTACCGCTACTTACTGCTTTCGGTCAACTTCCCTTCTGCCCCCAAAAGCAGGTTCCTCTCGCCCTCTTCCTCTTCGTCTCTCTTTCCCTCCACTACACCTTATCCTTCGAAACACTCTTTGTAACACTCCGAAGAGAGAGGAGAGAGCTTCCAGAGCTCCAACTGTTGTTGACAGAACATCGCAGCTTTCCTCGCTTTGCTAGATGCTCAAGCTTCACCTAACCAAGTCGCACTCAATTGGCCTCGCTTCGCGATACACTACGCCCGCACTTATCGCACCTCACCCCGCTCAGTATCGATACCAGCCCTCGCGCGCATGGTGGGGTCAAGATGCCTCCCAGATCTTCTTTGACGTCCTCTTTCTCAATCACCGACTCCAACAATGAAGTCGTGTGTCCGCTGCGAAACCAAGACGGCTCCAGCTGTCGCAAGCGATGCATCGGTGTAAGTCTCTACCTGCAGGAATCTCGCCTCCAACCGTGGCGCCAACCGTTGCGCCTTGGGCCCGTCTTCGCTTGCGAATGTAGCGCAGAGCTCTGATTTACACCCCGACCGGGGCAGGAGCATGGAGCTTTTCTCTAACGGCGAGTTTGCATCACAGGAAAAACGATACCGATCGATGCAGGAACACATCCGTAGAGCACACCCGGAACACTACATTTCCAAGCTTCCAGCGACCGAAGAGAGCTTCCTGCTCATGATCAACACCCCGCCGTCCGAACGCCCGCCCCTGCAGCCAAACTCGACCTCCGTCCCTCAGGGTTCGTCCCTCTCAATCCAGGGCTTCCCGCCAAAGATTGACCATCTTCAAGGCTTCAACCATGATCGACACATGTACGAGAACAGCAATCCCGGTACGCCGCGGACACTGGAAGATCATGCCGTGGGCTCCTTACTCCCAGCTGCTAGTGCGGCGGCTGCACTGGCGCAGCTGCACGGTCACAAGGTCGAGCCTGAGTGGGAATCGGAATTGGTGAGTCGAGAATCTCCCCACAATCACTTACAGGCGTCTGAGCTGCGCTGAACGAATTCGATCAACCAGGATTGGCATTCCGACACCGAAGGCCGGCGAATACCCAGGACTTCGATTGAACTACCTCCCATCCACTTGGCAAATAACGACATTACAAGCGAGCCTTTTCCAGCAATGAACTCCAGTAGACCACGGGATATTTTGCCGTCCATTCTTGCGAATTCGCCACCGGGACGTTCCTCGACACTGCCGCCCATTCAGCGCCCCGTTGGACCTACTCGCCCCAGGAAGCAGTCGGTCACCAAGAGAGGCAGGGAGGCACACCACAAGAAGCAGAAATCTCGTGGCTCGGCCGCCGATTGGTTACGGCGCATTCAGAATGACGAACGGCTTAGACCAGGTAATAATGACCGTAAGGCGTTATCGGCTGAACCTTCTGCAGACTATGGGAAAAGATGGGAAGATCTCATCGATGCTGCCGACCAGGCCGCTTCGGCTGCGGGCGACATCGATGAGGACAGGACTCCCGTAAGATGGTTCCCTTACCGCCCGTTTGGACACCAGCTAATATCGCCAAGGTACCTCAATCGCCAGTTTCCATTCACAGAGGCTCAATGCCCCCATTCCAGCATCATGGATTCCAGCTAGCCGCAGCTGGAGTGAGCTACCAGGCCTCGCCGCTGCAGCAAGCCCTAACCCCACCATCCTACAACCAGGACACCATTGACCCATTTCCGTCGGTTGAGAGCGGTGAAAGCGGGGAGAACTTTCATATCGAGTCGCGAGGCTTGTCAGACTCGTCGCCGAGTTACTCTTCGCAAAACACTCAAATCTACTGTGCAGCTTGTCAGAGCGTCTCTTTGCTAAAGGACTCGTACGCCTGTACAGAATGCATCTGCGGCCTGTGCCAGGCTTGCGTCGATGTCCTCATGGCAGAGCAGGGTGCTCGGCGAAAATGCCCACGCTGTGCGACAATCGGTGGTCGATTCAAGCCATTCCAGCTTGACATTCGATGAATGCGCCTATTTTGGAGCACCAATTTGCATCAGTCACATCGTTTGGATCGGAGGTCTCATTTCTGCATCTGAAATCACACAATGGCGTCTTGGGAAACAGTGGCATACACAGCATCGAGGATGAACCGCATTAATACCCCGGCGTTGCAATTCGCGAGAGCTTAGAGAGACAGAGAGCTTTTCACGAGCCGGTGCCACACACTCTTTACGTTACCAAGGACTAGGTTACTGATGACAGTCTTCTGGGTTGGGAGCGGTTGCTTTTTCTTTTTCCTTTTCACTTTTTCGGAATTCTTATGGAACAAAACGGTATGGGAACCACGGTTGGCTTGCACGTCGTCATGACCTTTTCTATCTTATAAGTATTTGGGTACGGACAATATGTTTCAAGGATATTTTCAATTGGTGTATAGATGCCAATTACGGAATTCAATCATTCATATACTTTGCCGTCACTGGTGGGTATCAAACTACTGCCTCAATCGGACTCGAGCCCTGCGTCCGTCACTTCTTGGACTCCTTTTCTTTCTTTAGCAGCAAATCGCGCATGGCGGCCCTCGAGTTTCTGCTGCCTCCCAGTTTGGGTCCCTTGAGCACGTCTTCGTCGGCCTTGCGGGCACCAGCCCGGGCCGGCGGGGCGGCCGTCTTCTTTTTCTGCTGGCGCTGTACCATGGCATCCATGAACTCCCGCCGGAATTCTTCAGCGATGCGGTCATCGGCGTCGCCGTCACCCTCATATTGGGGCTGCTGTGTTGCGGGCACATCGTAAACGTCAACTAAGACATGCTGTCAATACCTGTACTCTGAAGGTGGGGATAGAAGGGCGTGCTCACGTCGGTTCTCGCGCAAGAACTCTTCCACAAGCTGGTCCCGCTTGATGTCGTCGCTCCCGCGACGATTGCGAGGTCTCCAGGGCTTGCCGTCCCTTCCGAGGCGCGGCTTCTTGGGCCTACGGCCCCCTTCGGTCTCTTCCTCGGGCACGACCTCGCCCAGCATGCGGCGCGCGGCCCTTTCGGTCAGGGCCTGGTTGCGAGCCCGGGCTTCGTCGCCGAGGTCAACCTCCATGAGCTTTCCCTGCAGAATGGGTTGGTTCCTTGGGGGGCCGTTTTCTGGAGCGGCGGCGGTCGCCGCTGATGCTCCTGCTGCTGCCGCCGTTGGTTCTCCGGATGATGCTGCCAAGGAAGTCGAGCCGGCGGCTGGTGGCGTTGCGTTTGTTGACTCCGCGGCGGGAGATTTGCGGTTAGAGAGGTGGGATTCTATGTATTCCATCCTTGCTTGATCAGTCCCCGGCCAGAAACAAAGACGACGCGATGGTAGAATCTTGCGACACGAGGGTCGAAGGGGGATCCAGGAACGGGAGGGGCGACATACATGTGTTTGTTGACTATCGTGGTTGCCGCGCCTGTCTGCGGGGCGAAGCGTTTCGCGATCAGGGGCTCGTCGTCGGCCGGCGGCTCGAAGAGCGCGAGCGCGCGCGATGAGGAGGGGTCGGCGGACTGCGCATCGCCGCTGCCGGGTGCTGCGCGGGAGGCCGAGAAGCCCACGCCGTTGAGGCGCCTGCGCGCGCGGTGGCGGACGGCGGAGCGCCCGGCATCGGTCTCCTCCTGGTCGTCGGCCTCGCGGGCGCCGGGGTTGGCGTCTGCATCTAGCGGGTCGGCGGCTCTGTTCGGGGGCGTCGGGACTGCGTTTGTCGATGTCGGAGCGTCGGCAGCGGCTTCGTCGGGGGATGCGGCGCGTTGTCGCAGGCCTGCTTTGCGCTTCTTGTTTGCGCGGAAGAGGATCGGAGGGTCGGCTGCCGGGGCTGTCTCTGCCGAAGAGTCCATGACTGACTCTATGTTGTTCAAAATTTTGCGCGGCTCGAGTGAGATGGGCTTGTTTCGGTGAAAGTTGTATTTTCTGTGTTTGTTGGATGATGGCAGGATCGACGACGGACAAAGTCCAGGTGGAAGGAAGGGACAATGGGTTCGCCAAGGCATGCGCTTCCGAGGTTTAACCTATCGATAAGAAACGCCCGCGGCCTGGCGTACGACAGTACTTATTGGATGACGAACAACAGTGCTCAATGGGCGACAGCAGTAACGGGTTGGACAGGACCAACATCTAAGTAGGTAGTGACGATATCGATGAAAGTAAAGACTAGTACTAGCAGTGGTAACAAGTAAGTGGCAGGGGAGGGGTAGAAACTCTTCCATGAATGGCTAGGTAGCTGGCGCCGAGTAGGTGGGTGACCAGGGGCTGTCGAGTAGTGTAGGGCGCCTCTGTCACCGGTACGTGAGACAAGCCCCACCTATCACTCCAGCGGTGTTATCGAAGCTCGCGAGAGCTCCGAGCTACTTTTGACCTGCCTCCCCCAACTTACTTCACCAACAACATTGGCAAGTAACCACTCAACCAACGAGTGCTCATAAGAGAAAATTTGCCATGGCGAAGAGAGTGAGCTTCCCATTTCTCATACAACCGTCAACACGCTGACGCTGCCTGCAGATATACTTCCTTGCCCACGGTGGCGTGGTGCAAGGTACGTCGTCGACCCCTCCCTCCTCCACATGAGCTCCCAAGCTTCCATGGGTGCTGGAGATAAGAAGCGATAAAGCTCACCGTCGCTGACGTCACACGCAGGTGTCGGATTCCGGTTCGTGATGCGCTCCTTCTCTCCCTCTTCGCACCGAATTTGCAATGATTTGATTGCATCGGTCGAATAGAACGGCCCAATGCTGACCTGAGCGCCCGAGATCAGCTACTTCACGCAAAAGCGCGCCACCGAGTACGGGCTTACGGGGTGGTGCAGAAACACGGACAACAACAAGGTATGTGCAGTACCATAGGTTCATGTTCAATTTACCTGGATGACCGAAACGTGCAGTCCTATCAAATGCTGTGCGGGCGACTGGCTAACACATCTGGGGTCTAGGTCGAGGGTGAGGCGCAGGGTGACGATGATGCGTTGCAGAAGCTTCTCAAGGACATCGATCAGGGACCGAGATCAGCCAAGGTCGTCAGGCTGGACCATGAGGACAGGGAACTGGTCGATGGAGAGAAGGACTTTCTGGTCCGGCGGTAGACCGTTCGTCTCGACGGCCGGCCGCGGCGCGCTTACCATGCTGGCGACCGAAACTGTGTTGCGAGCAGGGCCAATCTCAAGGTTATTGAGATCATTATTATTGATCATTGCGCTCTTCTCCTCACGCATGGTCCTAAGCAAGCAACTATTAGTACCTATATGCTACACGCCTCTGCCCCTTCGTTTAATGACGGGCTTTCGAACCGCTCCATGGGTAACAATCTTCTTCCCGTTCCCAGCCGGGGCCCCGCCAGTCTTCTTCTGTGACGACCTCTCTGCCTCGGCTTCTATCCTTGCTTCCTCTCTCTTCTTGTCCTCGGCCATTTTGGCCTCAATCTCCATCTTGCGGTTGAACTCGGTCTCAGTGATACGTTTGTCCAACAGTACCCCTTCTCTCTTTGGCCTGATAGAAACACACCACCTAAATCAGCAGCGGTGGATCTACGGCCGTCACCGTCGACGCCATACGCACCGACAGAATGAAGCTCGTGGTGACGACGTAGTCGAGCGGGTGACCGCATTGCTCAGGTCAGTGCAGCTGGACGCCGAGGAACATTTCGGAGGTTGATCTTACTCCCAGGCCATAGCCCTTGGCGGCCTGTGGTAGTAGCCGCTGCGAATGCATTGCGGATGACAACTCAGTCAGCACAGCTGATCATCTCCATCTTCTGCATCTTCATGATGTCCAGCAGTTGGTCGCGGATCTCGCCCAGCACGCTGACGACTTGAGGTGGAGACAGCGTGCACCACCCGTCAGGCAGCTGGACCTCGGCCAGTACCTGCAGATACGTCAGGTGGTCCGATTCGTGCACCCAGAACTTCTCGCGTTGGGCGTCTGCCTCCTCTTGACGTTCCTTGGGCCGGTAGAAGACGTTGGGTACTGAGAGCATGGATACAATGGTGATCATTTCCTCGCTGCAGCCATACTCTTCAGCCGTGATCAGTAGCTTCGACAGCGACGGATCCATGGGGAACGCGCTCATCTTTCGACCGAGCGGCGTCAGCTCGCCCAAGTTATCCAATGCTCCGAGGGCCCAAAGGTCGAACATGGACGTCGTAATAGTGTCCTGCGGTGGAGGGTCCATGAAGTCGAAGTCCAGGAGATCCTTGACGCCGAGCGACTTGAGCATCAGCACGGTATTGCTGAGGTTTGTCCGCTGGATTTCCGGGATAGTCTGCAGGTAAAGCTCCTCCTTGAATGCCTTCTCCGTGAACAGACGGAAGGCTTTGCCAGGCCCTGTTCTGCCGGCACGTCCTGATCTCTGCGAAGCATTTGCCTGTGAGATAGGGGTGATCTGCAGAGTATCCATGCCCATTTTTGGGTTGTAAACCTTCATCTTGCTGTAGCCAGCGTCAACCACGTATTTGATGCCATCGACTGTCAAACTCGTCTCGGCGATATTTGTCGCAACGATGCACTTGCGGACGCCTGGCGGCGCCCTGTCGAAAATCTTGGCTTGCAAGTCCGCCGGCATCTGACTGTAGATTGGGAGAATACTGAGCTTCGGGGGGTCGTTAAGAGCGTCCAGCCGTCGTTGAATCAGTTCACAGGTGACCTCGATGTCTTCCTGACCCGTCATGAAGACAAGAATATCTCCTTGATCCATCGATACGTGGATGGCCAGAACCTGTTGTACTGCCTGGTCCACGTAGTCCTCAACAGGCGACCTGTGGAACATGACATCGACTGGAAATGTTCGTCCTGGAATCGTGAATTCGGGAGCTCCGCCGTAAAAGTCTGAGAATCTCTTTGCGTTCATCGTTGCGGAGGTAACGATCAGCTTCAAGTCCCGCCGTCTTTGTAGGATCTTCTTGAAAAGGCCCATCAGGATATCTGTATTCAAGGCGCGCTCGTGGGCCTCGTCCATGATAACACACGAATACCTGTCCAGATCAGGCTCGTTGAGCGACTCTCGAAGCAAGACACCATCGGTCATATACTTTATGACGGTATCTTTACTGGTGCAATCCTCGAAACGGATGGCGTAGCCCACCGTGCTGCCTAGCTTGACCTCCATTTCCTCGGCGACACGCTTGGCAACACTCATCGCAGCAACACGTCTCGGTTGCGTGCAACCAATCATGCCCGTCTTCCCAAATCCGTCTTCGCATAGGAACTGGGTCAGTTGCGTTGTTTTTCCAGATCCCGTCTCTCCAACCACAATGATCACTTGGTTCTCCCGGATCACGCGCATCAGATCTTCCCGGACGGCAAAAGCAGGCAGATACTGCCTCTGCTCACGCAACGTCTTGCTTCGGCTGAAATCGCTGCTGCCGCCGCCTTCGTCCTTCTTCATGTGGTCGCTGAATTTGTTGCTGCTGCTGCTGTGCTCCTCGCTCTTATCGCCGGTTTTCTTCGAGTCTTCCTCCGATGCAACCG
Source organism: Colletotrichum brevisporum (assembly GCA_030770045.1). NCBI lineage: Eukaryota > Fungi > Ascomycota > Sordariomycetes > Glomerellales > Glomerellaceae > Colletotrichum > Colletotrichum brevisporum. Next base: position 5,319,180 of record JAUGSI010000001.1, on the reverse strand, counting down.
GTAGCGCGCTGTCCCCATCATCCTCCTTGACGCCCATAAGATTTCCGAGTGCCGTGCCGGCCATGCTGGTAGCTTCCTGCGCCTGCCGTTGCCGCTCGCGCTGCTGCCGGGCCTCCCTCACGACCTTGCTGCCTTTCCGACTGAACACGGCCATGTCGCTTTGATAGTCGCGCACCGCTGGTACGGGCTCTAGCTGCTTCGTGAAGATGGTTCGGCCGTCTAGGAACGGTGGTCGCAAATCGTGTACCAGAAGATGTACGCGTGTCGCTTCTTCGTCGTCAAAGTCGGCTCCCATGTCTCTGCGTTGCGCCACTCCCGAAACCAGCATCCGATTCGTCTCCCAGGCATCGTTCTCCCTCTGTCTTTGCTCCTTGCGCGCGTCGAACCGGCTTGTCATCTTCTCGGCCTTGATCTCCTCCTGCTTGTTCGCCTCCCAAGATGAGTACGCGGCGAAAGGGTTGTGTGAATCATCGCCAAACACGTGTCCGCCGAACTCATCGCCCATATACCAGTCGCGATCCAGCGCTTTCGAGTCTTCTTCGGTCGGAGCGGGAACATCTCGGGGGGGTGTAGCGGCTGATCGGGTATCGCGAGGCGTTGACCGCCCTGAATCTTGAAACCTTCCGTCATCGAGCCTTCGACGTTTGAAGCTGGGCGTCGACCCATCGCGATTGTCGTACATTTCGCCGGTTATGCTCCTGACTCTCGCCCTTCCTTGATGCGCTTGAATTGGGATTTGTGTGTTGAAAAATAGAACGGAGGAGGAACTCTACCTTGATGACTTACTTCCAAGCAGAGGAGCGAATGAAGTAAACAAAGCCTAGGGTAACGCAGGCAGAAATATGGGTACAGCGGTGGTGGGTACATGAAACTAAGCAGAAAAGTAGACCTCTTATCGATAAAGAGATAAGATAAACCCCACCACGAATTTTTTTTTCCCCATACAGAGTTGGGGCGTGAAGTTTTACCCTGCAGACCGACAATCGCAGACGTCCATAGTCTGGAACTTTTTTGTAAACTACACTCCCACCTTGGGATCGACTTGCGCATTCGCTCACGATCTGTATACCCGATCGTCGGGCAGTCTTCACGATGTCTATGATCACAACATCCACCTGGGTGCCTCGCGGCTTCGCAGCACCCTTCCCCTCCAAGTACACATTCGACGAGGCCGAATTCGAGCGCATAGCAGAACTCGCCAAGTTGCAGCTGGACGACGCTGAAGAGGACCTGAAGGAGGCGCAAGAGGGATCCGCGACACCCGCCAAGGATGCTGCATCGGCACCAGGCCCCAAGGCAGAGCAGTAAGTTCCTCCTTACACCGTGGCTCGGGGGGCGCTTCGATGCTAATTTGACCAGGATCGACATCAACGACGCCGACCTGAAGGAGTACGACCTGGAGAACTACGACGAAGATGAGGAGGAGGAAGACGAGGAGAAGATCAGTAGGGCAACGCTAGCCATGTTGGCTAACATCAAATTACCTGCAGATTGAACAAGGACCCATGCATCACCTGGACGGCGGACAGGACGACGAGGACGAGGACCGCGAGGACCTGCAGATTCTCGCAACGGACAACCTGCTGCTCGCTGCCAAGGTTGAGGACGAGATGGCCCACCTCGAAGTCTACGTCTACAGGGCCACCGACAACCACGTCCATCCGACATCGGCCAACGCGCGAATACCTCTGCGTCAGATGGCTCCACATCCCGTGCAAGGCCAGGCGTTGACAAGGACTCCGGCTGCCGCTTGTCGCCATTGTACCGGACTGATATCGAGATGGGATCCTGGATACGGTAGACATACCTTTAACCATCTTGGGTCAGGCAGGCGAGGGTTCCGAGGAGAAGAAGAAAAAGAAGAAGAAGAAGGCAAAGGCCAACGACGAGTACCACGTCGACGCCGTTCTCGCGCTCGCCGCGAACAGGAAGCACAGGAACCTCCTGGCCTCCGCCTCGGCCGACAAGACGGTCAAGCTTTGGGATCTGCACACGGCCAAGTGCGCCAAGTCGTACACCTACTGCGGACAAGGGTCTGCTCTCGTTGCGTTGGCGCTCGGTCAAGGTCTACGGTCACTGGTAGTGCTTGATTACGACAGGACCGTCGTCGCTGCCGACATGAGCTCAAGGTCACCAGGCACCGAGGATGGGTCTTGAGTGATGTCAAGGGCATCCAGGTGGGACTACGACCCAACTACTACGTCTCTGCGACATCATCTGCTACGGCAATCCTGCTTCTCCATCAACGCCCGAGGCGACCAAGGCCGTCTGGACGCTGGGCGCACAGCAGATCTGCGTCTCTTCGCTGACATCATCCTGTCGGCACCGGGCTTCATGGCGACTGGTTCCTTGGATGAAGACAGTTGGACTCTGGAACACATCCAGCCTTCTGGTCCGTCCATGGTCGTCTCTCTGTGGTGTAGATGAGTCTTTCCACGGTTGCTCGATCCTGGTGACTCGATGGCCATCATGGCAACCGTGGTCAATACGTCTGGGACACGGCGCAACGCCCGGCGTTCGCCATGCCTTTGCTGAGCGTGTCCCCCAGAAGCCTGAGGGCGCCGAGGAGGACAGGCTCGTCGGTGTCGCGGAAGATGATAGCAGTTCTAGCGAGGATGAGGACGAGGACGAGGATGGCGAGGACGGCGAGAAGGACGGTGAATCCATGGACAGGGACTGAGTGGCTCTTCTTCGGCGAGACCTCGGTATGCCTCTTCCGTCGTGCCGGTGCAGTCTTGCGAGAGACACCGGGGGAGCTTCCGGCGGCTTGACCACAGAGGTCGCAGGAGCATGCCGCCAGCACTCCTTTATTCGGCAGTGGCGGGCCGGAAATAGCATGTCAACGACGCGACTTTCGGAGGATGGCGCATTTGGGTACCGGGTTGCGAAGGAGACAGGCCGAATGTAGAGTGAGTGTCTGTTTTTTCAAGCGCGGGAGTTAGTTTGAAATCGTCCGAAGTTAAATGCCGTCGTCTGAACGATATGCGGCATAGATACATTAGTTTCGTCGGGAAGCAAATGAACCTCGGACGTTACTGTCAAGCGGAAAACCGTGGTGAAGAATGGTTAATCAGAATGATGTTTGTGAGCTGATTGGCGCAATCCAGATTGAAACGACGACTGCGCGGCCTCAATGGTTGTAAAGTTGACACAACCGAGACAACGAGAAGCAGAAATGGTCCGGCGAAAAAGCCCTAATCCGGCGTGACGTATCAGAGAACTGGCTTGAGCGTATTCAGCCATCGTGATGAAAGGTGAGTTGGTGGTTAATACCAGATTTCGCACAAGACCTAAGGATCGTAATGCTCATTGGCACAACGGTGTCGACGCCGCACTCTGGTTCGATCGAACATCTACCGGCTGGTGGACCTCAAAGCTAACCAGCACGGGGGACTCGCCGGTACTACCGCAGCAATGGCGACGAAAAGGTGAGCAAATCGTCTGCCGGTCCCACGGCAGTTACGGATGTCGTCGTTGAGACTTGACCAGCGGGGGCTATTCCCGAATATTCAGGAGTTTGCCGCAGAAACGGCGCGTCGAAGGACAAGAAAAATCGCTGATGGGCTGGTTTCCACACCTGTCGTGGCCACCCTGGAAGATGCGCAAGAGGAACGGGGCAGTGTGGGGTTGTGTCTTTTGATCGAGCACAAGTCGACTCGCAGGAAACCCAATGACTGGTAGCGCGGTGGTCGTGGTCGACATGGATTCTGGCACCGCTTGCGCAGGTAGTGTATGCAAGGCGCACGCGCTCAGGTGCAGTGGGATGGCGCGGTGAAACGCTGAAACTTCAGAGGTATTGTGCGGTGGGGAAGAACAGCCAATGACGCCGCCGTCTCCGGCGAATGGAGGCACCATTGGGAACCCCGAACGGATGGCGTCTTCCTCAGTCTTTGAAAGCCTCGATGGCGTCCGTTCCAATCACTGGTCCAACACATAGTGTGATCCCTAGTGTGGTAGGTAGTATGTAGGTACAATACTACAAGCACACTAGGAAGCCCGCCATCGTGACCAAGAAAGCTCTTTTCTCCGTCCCGGCGGATCACATCACACTGTGCAGGGATGTGCCTTCGCGGAGAAACCTGGCAAGCTGACGATTCACCGCGGGACCGCGGCTCGTCCATCGTGAATCGCACAATCTCTGCCAGGGTACGACGGTAGGTACGGAGTAGGGTAGTTGCGAATCGCCGGACAGGTCGGGAACCGTCGGGGTCCAAGGCCCATGAGCTATCGCAGTGTTGGTTCAACTTGGTTGGGATGCCGACTGGTGACTGTGAGTGGTGACGAGCGTCCAAGGAGTTTCTTGTTTCTTCTTTGAGCGTTACTCTCATGGTGGCATCGGTGGGTGACTCGGATATGAGATGCTGATACGCCGAGATGGCCACGCAAGGTTTTCCTGGAGTGGGAATGTCAGTGATGGCTCGCTCGTGGGGATCGAGCTCTGCTTTCTTTTGTGTGACAGAGAGAGAAAGTCAACGCAACGCACTCTTGACTCTTCTCCAAACGATGCAACGCGGCAACACAGCCGAGGAACACCTGGTCGCAGACCATGCCGTCGACGAAGGCACGTTTCTAGTCAGTGGCGGGCATGGTGGCACCAATCGAAGACGAATGACGCCGGACGGTCTCGGTTGGGCTGGTCTGACGATACCGGCCATTCTTCCAGAAGGCAGATCACCGCATCCGCATCCGCATCCCCCTGGGTGGCGGCTCGACTTGTCAACGGTGGTTTGGGCTGGCATCACTGGACGATCCATTTAGCATCCTACACCACCACCACCACCAACTCGAGTCGTGCGGCGTGCCGCCTTCAAATGTTTCTTGGCGGGTGGGAGGTGGCCGTCACGCTGCGTCTGGTGCCAACTCGGAGGAGGCGGGAGTGGAACCTGATGCTGGCCGGTGTAGTGTGGTGAGTAATTTTCTCTCTTGCCTTCAGGTGCCTACTGGTGGAGTTGAGGTTGAGGTGATTGGAAATGGAGGGGGAAGGCATTAGTGCCGGAAAGCCCGGCCGAAAGCTTGAATAATTGAGTGAAAAAAAGGGAGGAACTAGGGCGGGGGGGGGGGGGGGACGAGAAACGTGAGCTGTCATTGGTGCAGAGACCGCTTCCATGGGCTCTAGCGTTAGAAACCATCACGCTACCTAATAGGCCATTTTCCAAACCCACCTGTGGTCCACATGTTGACGAACACACACTGTGAAGCTCAGGAACCTTACCCTTTTTGATTGCCAATACCCACCGCGAACCAGGGCGCCCAGGGGCAAGCCAAAAGAAAAGGCGGCAAGGATGGCGCCAGGGCCCTAGTGGGCAAGTGCCAGCCTTCGCCCTCCGGCGGTTGGCTCCAGTCCCTGAGAGGGTACTCAACAGCGTCCAGGACCAACCACAACAGGCTATGGGGCAATCAAAGAGCGACATCCCCCAGGTCAAGGAGCAAGGAAGCTCCATTTGGACCAGACGAGGCGAAGGAGAGAGAGGAGGGGTGGGAAACAGAAGAAAGAAAAAACGCGGCCCGCGGAGGGCAGAAGCCAAAGCCAAAGCCCAGAACCTGAATACACCTACGGATAGGCACACTACCTTTAGATCGCCGCCGCCGCCTCGTGGTGCATGGTGCACCCACAGTATTCGATTATTACTCTAGCTGTCCCTCCTCGCGCCCCGGTCGATGCGCATCTATTCTCCTCTCTCTCTCTCCCTTCCTCTCTTCCTTCTTTAACCTTTTCCACAGCCTGTCACCTTTGGTCAAGGAAGAAGGATACTCTCCCTTTCGTTTCTCTTCCCAGCACGCATCGTCGCTCCCTTGTGGTGTGTCTTTTCTCTTCGTGCGCGTTTTCTCGTCTCCCCCAGGAGTATTGATCTGTTAAAACGACTTGTCGCGGGCTCGAACACTTCCCTTCCCAATCCAGAAGAAGATCAAAGGAACGTACGGATACGGCCATAAAACAAAACGGCTCTCACATTATTTGACTCTTACGCTCGACACGTTGAAAGTTCCCCCCTCCCGCCTGTCTATTCGCGGAACTGTCTGTATTACACCCGAACGACGCCCGTCATCTCAACTTCGGTTCATCTGCACCACCCACAGTCATTACACCGACTCGCGCACCGAGTCACAAGACAGACACTCTCTTTACTCTCAGACACTCATTCACCACCTACTCAAACCTCACCCGGATCGACGCCGAGTATCAGGGACTGGACTCCTCACCGTTTGTGTCTGATCGCACAAAACATCAACCAACGCTACGCCCGGTACACTACTGGCGCAGGATAATCCGTCACCTTCACCTAATTGCCCGTTCCTTTCGACCAAAACCACACGCCCTTCCTTACTCACGCATTCATATTTGACTCGTCAGACCCTCTCACTGATTGACTGCTCCGGCTTGTCCTTCCTCAACCAAAGTTACTCACAGCCTGCCCGTTTCGCTACGACAATACTGTCGTGCAGCAGATCCACCCCACCTGCCGATAAAGGTCACCGGCCCAATTATAACTGCAGCGCCCAACACTTTATCACCCTCTTCGCAATCCATCACTGCACACCAAGCCCTTACCACCGGATCAGGCGCTTGTGTCCCACGACAACTCGACGACGCAAGCTCACCTACCTATCCCCCCGAGTAGGCCTGTCTCATCGCTCTAGCCTACGTCTTCTCAAGATTCGAAGCAAGACCTTATTTCCGTTTGGGTCACTCTCAAATCGCCAAAATGTCGTCTCTCTCAAGGGCTTTCACCACCCGCAGGGTCAAGCAGAGCATCGATCTTTCCGACGCTGCCCGCGGTAAAGAGCGCAGCAACAGCAACAACTTCATCTCGCGCAGCAAGACCACCAGGGCTCCCCAGGTCAGGCATAAGATCTCGGCACCCATGGAGCTGGTTCACACCACCAACATGCTCTCCTACAACGCCCCCGATATCCGACCCCGTACGTCCAGCCACTCGTCTACGAACTCGTCTGAGGAGGACTCGGAGGGCGCCAACACAGCTGCCTCTTCGCCCCCGACCAGTCCCGACGTTGCTCCTCACGAACGCTCTGCGTCTCCCGAACCGAATCACCTGTCCTGCTATTTTGTGGCCCCGAACCATGCCATCAACCCGGCCACGATTCCCGAGGTGCCCAAGATCCCCGCGATTCCCAAGCGTGCGGCCACCCACACCAAAAAGGCATCTTTCGACGCCATGGCTCGCCAGCGCTCCGCCTCCACCCTTTCCAAGACCTCCGAGAAGACTGTGTCCTCGAAAGCCAGCATGACCTTTTCCTCGCGTGCGTCTTCGGCCTCCAGCGCCGCCTCCACCATGTCTCACAACTCAGTCGCCCCCGCGCCCAAGGCTGTACCGCCGATGCCAAGTCCCGCATTCCAGCACCACCACCAACAGAGACAAGAGAGACCCGCCGAGTCGCACCCCTTTGGCCGCGAGCTGGCCCAGGTCACTGAGATCGCGGAGGAGTTTGGCATCAAGGACCGCGTCATGGACGAGGAGGAGCGTGCCCTCAAGGCGGAGGGTCTCTGCAAGTTCGCAGCAGAGGACTACCTCGCTGAGGTTCAGAGCCTCTTCACGAGCATCTTTCTCGACAGCCCCGGTCAAAATCGCAACCAAAGCCACGCGGCCCAACGGCCGATGGCTGCCGCGTGGATCTGATCCATGATCTCGGCACGGTTTTATTTGCCTTATTCGTTGTACATAATTGAAAGAGCAAACCGGACGGCGGTCCTTACGGGAAGATTGATGAACAAAACAAAACGGGCTCTTGGTAGCCCAGAGGGAACCTATTTTGGAGCGGTCATTTCGCGGAAGGGAGGGAATGCTTTGTCTGTTCACCTCACTCCCACTACTACATACGGGGATAATTGGCGTTTCTGTGTATATACCTTTTGAATGACGTGTGGATATTCCCCCGAGCGCCTACGAAGGCGGCTCAAAACACTACTGCCTATTGATAACTAGCAAAATCTCATTTGTTTACTTTACACATGTGCTGTTTCCCTCTCGGTCCAAGTCTGCCAGCGGTGTTGTTTGAAGTTGGTCCGTGCTTGTTGACCCAGAGTTCAGCTACGCATTGAGTTCGCCTGTGCTCTGCAGCTGTCCAACATTCAAAAAAAGGAGCTATGTTTCGTCCGATCGTCCACAGCAGGCGAACATTAGTTGTACTTTTCTCACAGTAGTACGGTCGTGAGCCCACACAGACTGGCGAGAACGGTGTGAATGCGGCGCACGGTCGGTCAGCCCCGGCGAGCGAGAGAGAGAGAGAACAAGATTATTTCGGGAGGACGAGCAGACGGGCGGCCTGGCTCAGCTGCTCCCCATGGCCCAGGCCGTGTTACCGGAGACACCGCCGCCGAGGCTCTGCCTTAGTGCCGAGAGAATGGGACGGACCAGCCTCACAGTCAGATATACACTTACCAATTTGCCAACTAGGTAGCAATGCTCGACTGTGGCCGCTGGCTTTTCGGCTCGTCGGGTGTTCTTGTGGTCTTGATTACTGGGGCACACGGCAAGGTTGGCTGGCTGGGCTGGGTTGCGTCAAGTGGTGGTAAATCGCTGGTGTGGGGGAGGCTGAGGATGGTTGTGTCAAGTGTTGCCGGAACCCGTCCCGAAGGAGGCAAAAGATCGGCGCTCGTCGGGGATTGATTGCGAGCATGAACATCAGATGTCTCTACTTCTTTCTTTCTCTCTATCTTCTATCTCTGGGCTCCAAGGACGACGTCAACCACTGAGGATCCGCCCGTTGGCTTGAGATGACGATTGGAGGCGTACCAAGGGAGAGAGGGGGGGGTTGAGGGGGTTTCGACGGAACGGAGGGATAACTCCCGCTTTCGGTGCACTGGGCTGACTGACTGGGCCACGGGCAAGTAATGATCTCGCTGGGCGGATGCATCTGGCTGAATACATCTGCCGGGGCACTTAGTCCCGCGATTGACGACTGCAACGTCGGGATGGTGCCATGTGACGGCCATTCGGGACCGGCAGATGCCAGCGATTGGCGGTCATTCTCACTTCTTGCACAGGTTTCGTTGTGTCATATGACTCTTGTGGATTCACTTGCAAAGCAGGGTGCATGCGTACAGCAGGATAAGCAAAAGGCAGGTAGGGGAGGCTCCAAAAGGAATACAGTATTACCACGAACTATGTCATTAGGCTCATTTACATGAGAAGTGGACAGCTCGGTTGCCGAGTGAGGGGTGACATCCATACCCAGTTTCTACGGAGTAAGTGTAATCGGATCTCGCCTTTCTTCTTTTCATCCCGCCTCCGCTTGCGACGCCACCCTGGCAATGCTTTGTCAATGTCATCAAAAGAATGCCTGCAGAAGGGGCCTGCATGGGATTGAGATTCAAGCAGCGAAGAGGGAGAGACGCAACGACCCGGTACCGCCACAAACAAGCGGCGTGGCCGTCTGGCAGTGTCCGCAGCGTTTTGTTTGATCGCCGGCCGGGGTTTGGGTGGTGTCCCGCCCACCCGCATGACGATACAGGCGACAAGCGAGAGGGAGGACCATCGATCGCCGCGAGGCGGGTGTTTGATCGTAGGAAGGGATTTTATTTTAAATCTGTTTTTTTTTTGTTTTTTTTTGGCCAAATTTCCACCTGTCTGGTGAGGAGGGAGGTGCTTAGCTGTCAAATCCGAGATGGGAACCACTTTGGAAATGCCGTTCGAGAACAGCGCATATGATGAAAGGACATGCAGATATCTATGGCACTCATCTACAACTCAAATGCGTGGTGTAGCGAATGATAGTCTGGCATCTACTCTGCCACTTTAAATCCTCGAGAGATCTGACACAGGGGAAGTGGTTGTTGTATGACGTGTGAACGTCAGCGAACTCTGACCTTGAGTTCATCGCATCTTCCATTTGCACGTATACCGGGATGTCGGCCAAGCAGCATCGTTGCCGCCCCTGTGGGGAGACCGCCAAAGCGGTGCTTGTTTAATTCCTCCTCAGGAACCATGCACTTGCAAGGAACATCCCACGGCGTCGGTGGATGGACCGGGCCCGGTGTTTCGGGACTCACGGGCCATGCCGGACGCCGAGACTCGGAATCATCGGACGGGTCAATCGGAAACGGAACCCGCTGTCGGACGAGGCCGCAGATAAGTCCGAAAAAGCATTGCACGGAGGTGATGGCCGGCCTTGACATATTGTATGGTCGTTTCATGTTCAAGATATCTGCCCCATTACATACACCTCCTCGACGAAGCTCGAGGAATTCTGGCATACTCATTCCAACAGACCCTTTCTACAACTGCGCGCTTAACAGAAACCGTATCGTCGTATCCGTACCCAACCCGTAATATCATTATGCGTTCGTTTAATGTGAAGCGCCCCCAACCACGTCACAGCCATAAGCGATCCCAGCCTATCAGCGGCTTGTGTTTCAACGTCGCCCTGGAAGTGCAAGTTAGCGATAGTCTTGAAGGCCCAGAACACGCCGGGCAACTCACGGCCTTTTTCTTTTCTTCCGCATGGGGGCCATGTGTGTATGTTCCGCAAAGGCTCCAGTCCCGCGAAGGGCGTTGGGTAGATCAGAGGCCTGCCCCGATCGTCCCGAGCCCGCGTCGCTCAATGCATCGGTGGTCCTCGGACTGTCGGTTTGGTAGGAAGGAGTTGAGCTTGACGTGGACTTGAGCTCAGGCATGTTGACCGCCCGCACAACGCCTTCCTTGGCCGACTTATCGTCCTGCTGCTCCTCCAACCACATTCTGACAACGTCTTCTGCGAGAGCGGGGTCCTTCTGCGGACTCGTTGAGTAGTGCGGAGAATCCGAAGAACTGCGATTGCCGGCGTGTAAGATATGGTCTGACAACGACCTCGTGTTGGCGGGACGCTCGATGGGCTGGCCGCTGGGTTGTATCTCTTGGGTCTTGCTCTTTCGTACCCGGTCAATGCAGCCATTAACGTCGGTGCTCATCTGGGTACTACTCGGAGTTCATCAACTTTGCAGTCTTTTAACCAGGTAGAATCGCTCACGGCTATCATATGCCAATCTCAAGGTTGAGGCACGGGCCCAACCTTGCTATATAGCTTCATCGCCAGATAACCCTGCGTTCTTCATGGGAATGATCCTTCTTCCGACAAAAGGGACTTGTGCGCGCTGAGTGACTGGAGGCCTAATCGAGCCCCACGAGAGCTGCTACGTCCTGGACGATTCCAAACAAGATTCCAACAAAGCTAGACCACCGTTATGCGTGGCTCAGATGGAGCGGCTACAGGTTGGCGTTCTCCGGATGCATACACAAAGTATGGTGGAGGATTTGACAGGATGGAATCTTCTTCAGCCCTTCAAAGATGCCAGGGGTGCTTCAGCAAGACGACTGTAGGGCTGGACACATGAATGGGGAACCCCTTGCCGACGTGAGACTGGCAGTCTTACGAGATTAGGTAGCCATTCCACAGAAGGAAAGGCCCCCTTCCTATTAGGTCATGGCAGACAATGTGATGGAGTCGCCGATAACACCAACTGGCGCTTCAGGGGCATCTCAGGGTGGACGAAGCCTTGGAAGGGCCCGGAGGTAGCCGATTCCCATTCCAGATGTCTGGGTAGCAGTAAGCAGTAAGCATTTGCAGGGAAACCGCTCCATCCGATCCTTGCTTCGGCCAACGTGCCGAATGCTATCTAAAATGGACTGATGCGTGGAGGGAGCCGGTTCTCCAGGATGTTGCAAGATCTTTTAGGCAACGACATTGGCTGGTCCATGAGGCAGGAAAGGACTGGTGCCAGATCCTTTTCGCCGATGCCGAAGCAGCAGGGCTCCCCCTCTTTCTAACGTACCCTAAGCATCGTGATGTTGCGCATCGGAGGCCTTTGCTGCCACTCGGTGCAGTCTTTGCTGATAGTGAATCCGTGTGAGCGAGACTTGCGCTGGCCAAGTGCGCCGAGAGCTATGCGCAAACCACGCAACAATGCCCGATATGATTGACGTTCGAAGCCTTTCGAGACGGACGAGCAGTCTAGCCCTGGTTTGAAGACAGTCGACTGAACATGTCCCGGATAATCACAGCTTTCAATGGGCTGCGCAGCGTTCTAACACCGGCTCGATCTGACAGCTGCCTATCGAGTTGAGCGATGATGCCGGGGTTGTAATGAGGCAGCCTGGAGCTGGCGGAAGAGGGTCACAACGACCCAAAAAGTCATGAGGCATCAACTCAGGTACCTGACCAGTGAGATCGCTTCTACGACGGGTCTGTCGAGCTTCGCTGGAACAAATCGATGTGGCTGGGTGGCTGGCTGATGGTGAGAACCTTACTGTGTTTAAAGAACTTTGGTTGTGGACCGAGGTGTGGTCAACTTGAAGCTGTGTTAACGGTCTATCCGGACGCCATGAGTGGTCGAATAGACGATGAGGATTTGAAGGTCAAGGGTGGGGGGAGGTGTGAAAGTGGGTCCCAAGGACGGTGACCTCATCCCACTGAACTTCATGTGATTGGCTCCAGCCACAGTCACCCCAGATTCACTCTCTGGGAGCCGCCACAAAGCCCGGCCCTGGCGTGGAACGCGACCCGACCCCCTGTAGCTTCCGTTCCGCAATGGAGCTATGCGCGAGCAGCGACGTTTCGTTTCACCCACGAGCATCTCTAACTGCCCCCAACAATGCTGACCTCCTCGCCCTTTCATCAACGTCGTGGGAGGTGAACGAGACGGCCAATGGCACGCATATCGCTCTTCAGATTCCCGACCAAGTTTCGCAGGCGGGCCCGCCGAAACCGAATGGCCACCTTGCTCTCCCTTCTCGCCCTGGCCGTCCTCTTGGTCGTCCCTTTCTACGCCATCTACAAGCCGCCGGCCTTCCTCATCAATCACTTCGCACGAAAGTGGCCCGACGTCCTGTGGCAGGTCACGACGAACGAAAAGATCATCGGCCTCACCATCGATGACGCCCCGTCGCAGCACACACCCGAAATCATCAAGATCCTCAAGGAGAATGACGCCCATGCGACCTTCTTCTTGATCGGCGCTCAGATGAACGGCCGCGAGGACGAAATGGGTGATATCATCAAGGCCGGAAGCGAGCTCGGGAACCATGCCATGCACGACGAGGCCTCGCGCTCCCTTCCTCAGGGTCAGTTGGAGCAGGAAATACTGGAAGTCAGGCGGAAGATCAAGAACATCTACGAATACGAGGATGTACCCATGGTGGCCAACTACTTCCGTCCGGGTTCCGGCTTCTTCAGCAACAAGATGCGGATACTGGTTGATAAGCTGGGGTACAGAATGGTCCTGGGCAGCGTGTACCCGCACGACGCCCAGATCAGCTCTTGGCGGCTCAACGCCAACCACATACTGAGCATGGCGCGCCCGGGCGCTATTATTATATGCCATGACCGACGGAGCTGGACGGCTCCGATGCTTCGGAAGGTCTTGCCAGAGCTGAAGCGGAGGGGCTACAGAATCCTCAACCTGACGGAGTTATTGAAGGAGGTTGACACGGACAGATGAGCATCGCACGAGAAGACATTACTCTGCAAGAAAACCATACAAAAACTCGACGTATGCCTCATTTCAGGATTCCCTGGCATGTGGATCCCCAGAGGTGCCACCGAAAGCGTCTATACGTCTGGTATGAGCTGAGCTCACCGAAAACACGTCGAGGCGCCTCGTTGCAAACCACCAGGCCTCGTCTCACCGTTGCATCCCGAACTGCAATGCGGCACCACGTTGCTTACGGAAACACGCGGCCGAGAGGCACAGACTCCACTCCGCGCCTCCCGCATAAGCTTGCGGGCCGCAGCATGATCGATGGTTACATACCGCCTACTGAGGGCTGATGAGACATACCGAGCCGCGAGCCTTTCGCCGTTATCGATATTGAAAACATGTGCTTTTGTCCTACCAAGCTACGACGTCGCTTGGTGAAACGCTGGGCAGGGTGCAGTAGGGCGATATATGACAGACCAAGGTCGATGATTTGTAAGATCGCTGAGGAGGCTAGGCTAGGTCTGTGTGCGGCAGCAGACATGAGAGAGGCGACTACTTGTGCGTAGTCGCCCGGAGGAATTCCGGAAGCGAACCCGGTTAGCGTGAGCAGCGATGTCCTCGGATCTCGACTGCTGAGATGCCCGTTCATGTAACGACGTAGGTAGCCGTGTATCTCTGAAAGATGGGACCAGAGTGGCTATCAATGTAAACAAAGTTCACTCAGAACATGGCCGGCCCTGTGTGATCATCTGCGAAAGTAGAGATCTATGCCGTCCGGTTATCTGCGTCCGACGATTATGCTCAACACCAAGTCACACGCTCCTCCTTAGCCAGACGCCCGCCTGCGCAGCGCAGCACGGCTCTACAGGTGTACAGGGGGCGAGGGCAGACGATTACTAGCCGATTCTTGAGCATCATCTATGCCGGAAACAGCAACAGTGGTTTGATCTCTCTTGGAAGTGTCACTCGGGATCCGCTTGTGCTGCATCAGAACTCACTCTTTCCTCGTCACACGATTGCTCGTTGTCTTGTGACAGTAACTTGAGTTGTTATACTGTCCGGTTTTCTATTATCATTTTCTTGCTAAATACACTCCACCCTAGGCCAGGAGACGGCATTGGAAATTTTCAAAACTCATAATACCCTGACCATCAAAATGGGAAGGAAGGAGGCCAGTCCAAAGAGAAACACATCAACACAAAACAACGACGCGTGATCCCCATAATAGTCCACGCTGAAAGCATCAGAGCAACAAATAAAATATATCCGCAAATAAAAATTACCAAATTCCCACTTCGGCACAATGTTTGATATACTAGCTGCTAATCTTGGTTTATCTTATATGAGAAGGAAACGTAGAGTCACAGGGAAAAGAATGACCAAAAAACAAAAAGCTCAGGCTGGGATTTGAACCCCAGCCCTACGAAACCTGAGAAATATAAGAATATCTAGGATTTCATACCAAGTTCACACTAACGGACCAGGGCGTTATACCTCCAGACCATTTGGTCCTTTGGGCTTGGTTGCCTGGAGCAGAGCTGACGCCGAATATAAAGGACAGTCGCAGGTCGTTGGCAGTTGGGACGAGGCAGCCTGCTCTCGCTAAGTGACCGTACCTTCCTTCCTAATCCATCTCCTGAATCTCCCACACAACCATGCCCACAACCAGAACTGGCAGAGGTCGGCCTTTTACCAATCCTCCTCGACTTGACACTAGACGGAAAGTACCATAAGGAAGCAAACATACAAAGTGCTTGGCGAATCAAGTCGGCCAACAGGATCAGGATCATTACAGGATCATTACCCTGGCCTTGGGTAAGCAAACAATCACAGAGTCGTCAAGCGGACCGATCCACACCTTCTGTGTTGGTCCTCCGCCCCTTTCTGCAAACACGCGCTGGCCCTCCATTTCTTTCTGAAAATACGTCTTGGTTCTCAGACTTCTGCTGCAGCAAACAAACAACCTCGCATTGTCTCCACACAAGCACAATGGGGTCCTTGCCTTACGATGCTCAGGGTATCACCAGATCTCTGAGGGGACAGACCATTCATGTCCCTGACCTTCGAGGAATTCTCAAAGACTGGCCAGTCCAAAGCAATACTCACTACGAGCGACTCTTCCCTATTGTCAGGGGTGCTTTTGATCGGTAAGCTCTCAGTGGGATGGAAAACATGGAATTTTGCTGAGCAACATTCACCGAGGTAGGATGGTGAAGAACCCAACTCTACGACAGAAGTATCACAAGGCCAACTACGCCAGATTCGTGAGCTTGTATGAACTCCGCCTCGGCCCCCTTGGAACTTCCATGTCACTGACTGCTGCAGATACTACCCGCACCCTGACTGGCCTCACATCAAGACGCTGTCTCTCTTTATCACCTGGCTATTTTGCTGGGATGATGCTGTTGATCAACAGGGTGCTAGCACATTGAGCAGTGACCTCGCAAGAGCTAAAGCTTACCGTGCCAACACTATCCAAGTTACCAAGGAGGCCTTGGGTCTGTCGCCGGGTGGCTCTAGTGTCCAGTGTGACCATGTCAACGCCGAGCTGAAGTTCATTGGCTGCGAGCTGCAGAACGCATACTCATTGGGTAAGAGCTCCATTGTCTGCAAACAAGAGCACCCCGGCTAATAGGCACAGAACAAAGACAGATCTTCATGGCGCAGATGCAGCACTTTATCGAGAACTGTGACAACGAGCAGGGCCTTAGACTGCAGGGAACATTGCCTGATATGGGGTCGTACAGAGAGATACGCGATGGAACTGCCGGCGTATGGCTCCTCTCTGCCCTCATCGAGTAGGTAATCGCCTCTTGGCTGCTTTTACGCTTACCAACGCCCGTCAGGTATGGTCTGGGTGAGAATATCCCAGATCATGTTCGTTACATGAGTGAGATCCAGACGATATGGTCAGAGACAAGCCGGGCTATCTGGATGTAAGTCATGGGTTGGAAGACTTTTGGATGGGACCAGCAACGGCGAACACAGAATTCTGTTGCTGGTATCTACCTATGATCTGTGAAGTATTGAGTTTGAAAAGTCGCTGACTTGGCAGTACCAATGACATTCTCTCGCTCAAGAAAGAGATGGTAAGTTTAATATCTGGCTTGCCCGCTCCTGCCCAAACCCCCGAATTCCTGCCGCCCCCCATCATTTCTCTCCTTCCCTTATTCTTCCCCTGATACACCCAACCTCCCAACATTCAAATTTGCCTCCATTGGAACGTCTACAAGCCTCTCGAACCCCAAAAAAAACCTACCAAATCGCAAACGAGACTGGCATTCAATGCCGTCCAAGAACGACATGGTGTTTTGCTGGATTGAAAGCGATGCATGGCGTGCGTATGGGCCCTTGGATTTCTAACCTCCGTCATCCTGGATGAGAACCATTTCTCCCCTGCACCTTCGTCTATTCCTCGCACGCCTGGTGTATAAAACAATGTTTGCTGACACAAGAGTTGAAGCCCAGGGATGACAGCGCGGCCGAGAGCATCGTCAGCGCCGTCCCCATCCTCATGGCAGAGGGAAAGTCGCCGCAGCAAGCGGTGGACGCCCTCATCGCCGAACTCTCCGTCTCCGTCGCCTCGTTTGAGGCCGCCGCTCGCGTGCTGGCGGAGGCGGCGGGTGAGGGGGGACGGCAGATGATCCAGAGATACTGCGATGCGAGCCGGTGCATGGTCACCGGCTCCATCCAGTTCACGTAAGTCCTTCCTTCCCTGCCGGGTCTCCCCCTGCCCCCTCCCCAGAGAGATGCCCGACAGAGACTACTGTACAACAGCTGATGTTTGAGCCCAGATACGAGTCGACGAGGTACCAGCTAGCGGGCTGCCTGAACGAAGATGGCTCCCTTGAAATCACATTGTAAGGGACGCCGCGGAAGGACGATGACGGGCAGAGAACAGCAGGAGTGACGGACAGGGGACATACGACAGAAGTGCATTAGCAGTACAAGTGCAGTAATAAGACCAGTCAACACCAGAGACCACTTAATACTAGAGACCACTCAAAGATGCAACATTGTGACAGAAAAGGGTACCGTCGGTGGCAGCTTTCGATGAAGCATTTATACCTACCTCCGCTGATTGCTACGTTGTGTCTATCGAGTTCGACGCAGGTTTCCAATGTCTATGTACCACGGTATCCAAAACAAAGCCCTCAAGCCCGCGTCTTCTTTTCCTCGGCCAGCTTCTTCAGCCCCTGGACCAGATCATCCCTCAGGTCCTCCCAGCCCTCAACGCCGATGCTGACACGGAGCAGCTGCTTGTCACAGGTGGGATCGCTCATGGCGCGCCACTCAATCAGACTCTCAACCCCGCCGAGCGAGGTTGCGTGGTGGAACAGCTCCATCTTGCTCGGCAGGCGCTTGGCATCATCCGCGTCCTTCAGCCAGAGCGCGAACACGGGGCCGAACCCGCCGGGCATCTGCTTCGGCAGCCACTCGTCCGTCTGCAGGCTGGCGTGGACGACCTTGTCGACGAGGCTGCCCACCGCGCCCGTCGGGTTGGTCCGGATCTCCCCGTCGAGCCAGCGCACGAGGCTGGTCGCGGACTCGCTCTGCCTCTTGACGCGCAGCTCCAGCGTGCGCATCGAGCGCACGCCCAGCCAGCCCTCGAGCCCGCCCATCACGCTGCCGATGTAGCAGCGCTCCTCGAGGATGCCGGGGAGCCACTTCTCGGCGTGGGTTGGGTTGACGGACAGCACGCCGCACAGCATGTCCGAGTGGCCGCCGAAGTACTTGGTGCCGGAGTGCATGACGACGTCTGCGCCGAGGTCGAAGGGGTTCTGCAGCGGCGGCGGGGCGAATGTGGCGTCGACGGTGAGGTACGCGCCGACGCGGTGGGCGCGCTCGGCGTAGTAGGCCAGGTTGCGCGCCTCGCCCGTCGGGTTGAGGGGCGTCTCGATGTGCAGCACGTCGCCGGCCTCGAGCTGGTCCAGGGAGGCCTCGTCGAGCTCGAGCTTCTTGAGCCCGTTGAGCTTGGTCAGGATGCGGATGACGCCGTGGCAGCCGTGGTAGCCGTCGCCGATGGCGATGCGCTTCGGGTTCAGGTAGACAAGCATGGCATGGAAGGCGGACAGGCCCGACGAGTACGTCAGGGAGGGCCCGCCGAGGACAGACGAGAGGACGGCCTCGAAGCGGGTGGTGTTCGGGGTCGTATACCGGGAGTAGATGTGGTTCTCGCCCGGGGCGTTGGGCTGGGAGCTGTTAGCCGTCCCGTACTCGCGCGTCGTTCAGGGGTGAGTGAGTGAGGGTCATACGTCGGCATTGTCTCCGGCACGCAGCTCGTCCGGGTTGGAGTTATACCTGAACGTTGTCGAAACATGAATCGCCGGCGCGATGGCGCGGTGAGCGCTGATTCCGTCGTCAGCGTGGACGGTGCGCGTGGCGAGAGACAGCTTGTGAAGGGCATCCGCCGGTTCCGAGCCGGGACCGGAGGCCGGAGTTGCTGCGCCGTTGGCGGGGGCCATGTTGGATTGCTACGGCGGGGTTGTTCACTCTCTTGTTCGGGGTGGTGTTTTGAGGGGTTGGTTGATTGGACGTATGGTGTCTACCTAGAAGTGTAGGCAAGAATTCAGTTGGTGGAAAAGGCTCTGATCTACTCGTGAGGAGATGGTAGGAGCTTTTGACCCCCGAATACTAATACAAGAAGAGTCACCAACGACTTGACATGGATGCCGTTGACAGACCGCAGGGCGCGGAGTGAACCCCTCCATTACATAGATTACTAGAAGGTGGGGTCCTAACAAACCCCGAATATGGGTCCTGGTGCGATAAGTGCATGAATGACTGGTCGCAACTGGATCTTTGCGGTATCACGTCAACCATCCAACTAATAACACACACCAAAGGGAACGATGGAACTGAAAAAAGAAAAAAGAAAAGACGGCTTGGCCTGAGCATATCTGCTGCATCTCCGGTTGTCGGACCTTGGTGCCCCAATCACCTGCTGGGGGGGCTTCGTGGTGTTGTTGATGTGATCATCTCAGTCCGATTCGCCGACGAACGTTTTGGGCTCGCTTCATCTGCCACAGATGGTGCACCTTGAAAAAAACCATAATTTACAGTCGCAACTGTTGTCATTATCATTAAGAGCTCATCCACGAGACAAAAAGTCCCACGAGGCTCTCACTTTCTCTCCGCCGACCGGATTCCTGCCGTTCGTATATGCATAACACCCGACGGCTCAGCCCGGCGAGCGTGCGGGTCGGCCAAACTCTAACCATGTCATGAGAATGCGCCCCGGATTTCGGGCCTTATCCCAGCCAAGAACGCCAAAACATTACGCCATCTGAAGCTCCCGCTGGTATGTCGTATGTACAAGTTGGGAAAAAGCAGCGCCGCACAGAATCAGCGAACCTCATGCGTCTCCACGGACGCGGCCGACTTGGGTCGCTCGATGGTGCCCAGCTCCTGACCGCCGCTTTGTCCGCGCTTCCTTCCCGTCAAGAAGCGCGTAACGCTCGAGTTGGGGGAGTTGGCGCTCGGCTCCTTGTGGTCCGAGTCACCGAAGCGCGAGAACAGGCCGCGCCTGGTCTTGGGCTGATGCTTATGATCGTCAAGGCCGACCTCCTCGAAGCCTTCGTCGGCGGTGGGCAGGTCCCGATCAGATCGCCTATCAATGGCCGAACGGGGCATTCGCGGGAATCGGGCAGAGTCGAGACTCTGGCGGGGTGGGAGATCGGTATTGGGTATGGGAGACCGTGCTGAGATGTCCTGCAGGAGAGAGTAGGTGGTCTGTTAGCGGTGGTGCAATATGGGGACCGAGAGTGGCAGGAAAAGTCGACGTACAAATGAGCGTCTGTACGAATCGAAAGACTCGCGAGAAATGGAGAAGTGCTCGATTTCGCCGCTATCGGTGCGAGTGTCTGTCGAGTTACGACCCGAGCCGAGGTACTTGCGTGGCCACAGGCCCTTTTCTTCAGTCGGAGATGGCTGCGCAAGCTCGTTAGTGGTGTCTCGCAAGCGGTGGAATGGTTGAGAGGAGATACGTACGGGGAGATATACCCCACTGTCGTTCACGACTGCGCGGAATCTGAAGGTCAGTCAATTGCTCTCGTACGTGATGCAGACCAAACGGCGGTCCTGGCTGGCGGATTGGGCCTACCGCTCATCTTGTATTCGCCATTGTCCTGGCTCTTGGTGGTTCTCACGCTCAGCGAGGATGATGCCTTGGAACCAACGGTGTCCTGCTTCTCAAAGCCGGGATGGGATGGGGCCTGGGCGTTTGGCTGTGCATTTTCGTCTTGTGAAGAAAGGGTCGTTGCGCCCGGGCGGCGAGCAAAGGGATTACGGATGGAAGGCATGGTGAAAGCGCGAAGGGCGGGAGTACCGGAAAGACTCTCAACGTGGAGTAATTTGGGATTTCAGGCTGTACTTCGGAGAACTGGAAGCAGGCGAAGACTTAGGATCGGGTTCAGAGTTGAAGAGGAAAAATTGACGGAGGTGTTTGGAGCCGCGTTCGAGTTTCGAGGGTGATGCTTGGACCGTTGACGAAGAACTCGATCAGTGGATCCGGAGGGGCGGGGTGGGAGGGATAGACGGGACGGCGATGAGGTATCGGTCCGTAGCTTTAAGGCAATCTTAACCGTCTCGGTGTTGAGGTCTCACGTATGGTTGGTTGAGGTTGTTTCCCTTGGCTCGTTGCAACTTGCCCGTTCCAGGGTCTCCCGTCTTAGGTGGAGGTAGGTAGTGTAGTTCACAGTCAGACGGTGGCTTGGTCCCTCGACAACGCGGAGACGGGCTTGGCGTAATAGACGGGATGATGGATGCGTGCAGGCGGGCGGTGGAGGTCGGAAGACAGGATACAGAAGGCGCAGGTGGCAGGGCGGCGAGATAGCGAGGAGGCGCAATCGCAGATGGATGCAGTCGACAGAAGAAAAAGTAGGTCGAGTTGAGTGAGGGTGGACAGAGGATGAGAAGTAGAAGTGACAATGATGAGAGAGGGACGGGACGGGGAGGGGCAGTTCAATATCATCGGGCGGGAGAATCTGCAGGTTTTGGGCGGTGCAGCGTGTTTTCCCATCCCTTCCTCGTCCAAGTCTGTCTGTCTCTGCTGGTAGGCAATACCGACCATACCTAGGTGCTAGGTACCGCACAAGAAAGTAACTACCTACCTACATTACCTACTTGCCTACCCAACAACCTATCTGTTTACTTCTGCACATCGCTCTACCTTAACCGTCGGTCCATCCATTATCCACGGAAGGAAAGTCGAGAGTGACGAATGACCTCCTGCAGCAGCATCCAACTTACCTAGCGGATCATGAGGTAACCAGACGGCAACACCCCGGGCGGTAACCTCGCCATACATGGACAGGTACACTAATAATCGGTGCTTCAGGGCTACCTAGGTACCCGACTACCTAGGTACCCACTGAACCCCAGTGGGCCTCGATTTGTCCGAGAGGCTGCCCGTGGGCCGTGAAGCTCGCTGATTACCGAAACCACAACTAGTACAGTCTACCACCTCCTCGACCTCGACACCAAAGCCGACAATCATATTCACGATGTTTCCTTCAAAGACACTCCACCCGGAGACAACACGGCGCCCGAGGTTCAAAGATAGTAGTTGGAGGCCCGGAGACTGGAAAACCTGAAGATGCGTCCGACCTCCGTCAAAATTCCTCGACGGCCCGGGCACACCGAACCTATCAAGTGAAGCTTTGGCGGGGCAAGGATGCCAGGGTCGGCAAAGCACAATGACATGTGTTTGTCCCATTTTCCCCCCTGCGAACTGATCCTGAGCTAGGAAACGCTGGTGACTGAACCATCCAACATGCAACATGGATGGGGTGACGCCTAACGTCATCTCCAGCGTCAGGTCCAGCGCGCTGCCCTGATTATCCTGGCTCCGGCGGTTAAATGGAATGGGAGACGCCGAGACTGCCATGGCATGCAATTCTGGGCGCGAACAGGCAGCTTATGATGGCGGGTGTCACGACACGACTCACAAGTCTCGGCTTTCGACTCGGGCCCTGAGCCCTGCACCACCCACTTGTCGAGCCCTGAGTCCCTGACCTGGCACTGTGGAGAGACCGACAACTTACCAGGAACTTGACTGTGCGAAATTCTCAATCTCCGGGTCTGGAACGACATATCTCGGATGCCTCGGCACTTGGCTGGGGAGGATTTTGCACGATCGGCATGCCGTTCTTCCCTTTTTCCACCCCCAAGCCGCCGCGGACCTGCATCACGTCCGGCCGACCGTCCCTGATTGACCGCATCGGAGAGTTCAGCATACACCGCGCCTACCTACGTACCTAGTAATGTGTAAGATGGATGACGCTTTCATCCATCTCCCACACTACGGACGCCTACACGTGGAGACGGCAAACCTCCTCCGTTGACCGGCGGGAACCAACAACCGCCGCATGCCCGGAATCGATAGTACTCGCCGATGGATTCGGGCCGTGCAGCACTCCGCCTCCCCTGACTACAGTCTGAAGGGACATCGGTGCGGCTCACCGAGTAGCCCGTGGCGGACATGCAAGTTTGGACGGCGGGTGCACTGATCGGAAGAAGGAGGTGCCCATCCATGCATTGGCGATATTGGGCGGTTCGCAAGATGTTCCTTGCAGGAAAACCGACCCTTCTTAACCAGGTTGCTGGGTCTCAGCGAGGCAGAAAAAAAGTCGCTGCTCTCGCGTACAACGCCACGAGACGCATGCGGAAGAAACCATCTCAGCTGCCTCGCCCGGTCAAATCGCGTTTTGCTTTAGAACGCCGCATGTTGCGCCCCCGTCGGCGATGCCCTCGCCCAACTTCGACGGCGTTGTCATGGCTTAGACTTGCGAGCGGGGAGAAAGCTTGGTCGAGCCCGCCCGCAAAATTCCAGCGCGAATTCCATCGCACGAAGAGTTTCTGGTACCCCTGGACCTGGCGGACGTTCACAAAATGACTCAACACCCACCGCATCGGGTCATCGCGAGAGAGAGCTGTTCCCTGGTACGGCTATCCGGCTACCTAATGAGGGTTCCGATGCTATAGCTTCGCGGAGCTACGGCGGGGCCGCACACCCGCCCTTGACAGCTGACGTCCTGACATCTCTTGGTCTAGACGTCAGTGATGCCACACATCTTCAATCGGGCGACGGCGACGGCGACGGCCGTCTTTTCGGCATGGAAAAGCGCTGTGCCATTGTCATGATGCCGCGATGGTCAAATGGGACTGTCGTTATAGTTGAAGCCAGTGGAATATCGACTTCGTCCTCGTCAGCCGAGAGTCTGTTGCAAAATACTCGCCATCATACACCGCATTTGGACAGATCGACTATCCTCTGTTCGATGCTGTCTTTGTCTTGGGTCGATCACCAGGACTCGCCCCAGGCTACTGGTGCAGACGCTCCCGATCGCTTTCCAACCGCCGGAGCTTGATGTTGCAGAGTTGTACATAGGCCATGCGCTTGTGTACACCTCTTTGTCTTGCGTTGAAATCGATACGGTGCCTTGGCCATGATCATCACCATCACCGTCAGTGGCTCCCGATCTGACGACGAACTCTCCATCTGTCAAAATGGCCAAGACGCGTGCGCCACGTCAATCTGAAGCAAACACTGTGGTGTAATTCAGAGATACCTATCATGTTGATGTGTTTCCGGGCCAAGAAAGTCGAATTGCCATATTACGAAGTTTTCGACACGTTGGGTTTGGCTGATTTTCAGATTACGCGAAATGGGATTCTGGCCCGAGCTCTGCAAGTCGATTGTGTAGTTGCTTGAGAATGGGCTCGGCTGTCAACAAATCCGAGTATCGGCGAGAACATCTCGAAGTCGGTACCAATCCCGAGACGTACGAACCTAGATGCCAGATCAGGGTCTCTAGGTAAATGGTATTAATACATGAGAAGGAACCGAAGAAATGCCAAGCATTGGTTAACCCCACTACGATGTACGCTCAGTAGGAGTTGGGCAATGCTCAGACGGAGGTAATTTCCAATCGTCCGAGAGAGGGACGAGCCACGCGCCTCTACAAGCCGCATGGTTCGAGTCAAAACCTCACTGTGGTTACGAGGCGATGTCTGTTCTCACCAGTATTCGCTATAGGATCGCGCGAGGGTGCGCCAGGCCGGCGCCATGGTGCCCGGACCGCTAAGAAAAGAAGCATATGAAGATGATCGACCGCCGAGTGCCCGAGCGAACTGCAGTGGACTGCCAACGGCCGTCGCAAGCAGGCTGATGCTCAAACAATCCCACTCGATCGTACTCTGCCCATCGCTTGCCAAGACGATTCGTTGTTTTCAGGTCGATGCCACCAAGGATCCGCCCTCAATGCGATGCTACCTATGTACAGCACACGCATTTCCGCATGCTGCAGTATGCAGGAGTAAGACGTGGGATGATCACGAAAGTGAGATCTCCAGGGGTACACCACAGCGACCGAAGCGGCTCAAGAGGCTGTGCATCGCGCTGACCAGTTCCTGCGTTGAATCATCCAGTCAGCAAAAATGGGTTGCTGGCCGTGGTCAATATTGTGCGCGCAAGATGGGACAAGATAAGACAAGACAGCACTGCGGGTGCGGCGTTTGCTGAGGGCACCTATGGGATTGAGAACTGAGTCCCGTCAAGTCACGCTTAAAGACGATAAGCTCACTCAAATCTCGGGAATGCGAAGTGTCACGAGAGGGTCAGAATAGACCACGTTCACGTCAAGACAAGACGCACAGAGCCGTGGCAGCCAGCGAACCGCACACGCAGGACGAGAACGTGGCAGAAAGTGGCTTGACTCTGACCGGAAGCGTGCATATGTTCTCTCGCTCTTTCTCCCTCTCCCGCCGGCTTCTCCAGGTTCCCTCAAATCCTGGTCTGAAGATCAGGTGTGGCTTGACTTCCGTGCTTCCTGCGACGCTAAACAACTGAGCTAAGTCTACCCGTCCCGTACCTTGCATTCCGCAAACAGCCTTTTGAGACCCGTTCCGCTGTGGAATCCTGTCTTGTGTTCCTCAGTCAAACCTCGTCCAGCTTTTCTGCACTGGCGTCACACTACGCATTCGATTCGCACCTTCCCTCTGTAATAGTGTAGTATAGCAAGCGTTCCTCCGCGCTCGAGTGAGACCGGAACATTCCAACATGGCCATGACACCGCTTAGAGCTGTTGGCCGGGTGGGAGCCTGCTTAACACGCCGTGAGCTCCTCGCAAACGGGAATAGTGTCTTGTTTCGATCCCAACACGGGGGATCTTGATGGAAGGAAGAGCAAGGATGATCCAGACTCACGTTCCGCAGTGGCCATGGGTACGGGAGCAGCGCTCAGGAACCGCCGGGCGACTTCGATACCACCACACCCGACTTCAGTCCTTCCTCTTCGGAGGAGGATTCGTCGACTTTTGGTCGTACCCGTCCTCGCACGTCCTCAGTCGGCGCCCTTGTCCACCCGTCTCGTCCACACTGCGGAATCCTCTCATCTCCACTTGGACAACAGCGGTCGACCAGCCACTGTCGACACACCCCGCCAGAGACGGACACTGGTTCGCGGGTGCCGTCACTCTAGTCCCAGCCCAGTGTTTCTTCAGCGAGTGCAGGTCTAGACGCCCAGGTGGTTGCCCGTCATGGAAGGGTGGGAGAGACGTGATGAGTTGTGTACTGCTGTTATCCGCCTGCTCTGTTTCGTACAAAACCTGCCAGCATCCGTCTGACCATTCACACACCCTCCAGCTTCCATCCCACCCGGAATCTTGTTTCCTCCTTCTGACCGCCAAAGACTTTATGGCATGCTCTGGCTTGCCGTTGTCTTGCGAATACGAGGTTACTTCACTTCTCAGCTTGTTTGACTAATAACATTCGACAACGTCACATTGGTTTGGATCTGGGTATCATTCGACTTCCTGCCTGCCTCTCGAAATTCATTCATCAGCAGCTGCTTTCCAAACCGGCTTATACTACTTTGAGAGCTTCGGTTGAGCGTGGTACTAAATCTGCCCGGTTGTGTTAATATCTCGCCACTTACACCGCTCGCCGCATCCGATCAAAACCAAACCAAAACCGTCTACTTGTAGCAGTGGAGGAACGTCACAGCTAGGAGACGACCGACTTCAGTAGAAGGTCATTTGGTTATTATTCTCTTCGCTCCCTTCCTCATTTCAAGTAGGCGGAGCAGCGCTCCGTATCTATTCACCTCGACCGCCTTTCGTCCGATCTCACACGCCTTCCTCACCTGCTCGGTGTCAACCTGAGCTCCCTCGACGTCGACCAAAAAAAGAAAAAACAAATCATTTCGATTTATCTCACCAGATTTCACAATGGCTAGGAAGTTTTTCGTCGATTGGGAGCTGTGGCAACAGATGACCTTCGTAAGTCTTTTCGACTCTACACCAATACTCGTTGCCTCTCTAACCGTTCCTTTCGCAGATCCTCGCCTGCGCCATTGCTGTCGTTTTTGTCATCGGGTTCATCAAATTATGGTACACAAATCGATACATCGCGAAGCTCGAAATCATCGACGCCGAAAAACGCGCTCATGTCGCTGAGATAGAGTCGACCGGTCTGCCTGCCCCGCGAAAGCAATCCGAGATCCCCTTCGGTGTACGCGCGATCCAGTCTGGCATAGAGGTGGACGGCATCTGGATTTCTCGCCCTAATACACCTGCTACCGACTCTTCTCCTCCCAACTCAGCAAAGGGTAAGGGCAAGTACGTCGCCCAGGGACCGGTTTCCCCTTCTTCGCCAACAAACTCCGATCCTTTCGGCTCCCCGCCATCCTCTCGCGGTGATTACGGACCTCAGACATACCGTCCCAAGTCTATCTCTTCGAACAACCGCATCACTAGCCAGGCCGATGCTCTCAGGCGCCTTGAGGGTGAAAGCACGGCGGCCCCTACTTTCTCGACATACCAGCCCCGCGGCGGCGGTGCGCCGGCTGACATGGATGACTACGGCCCTACTGATCGTCGTCCATCGTCTTACGGACCGACCGATCGCATGTCCCAGCATTACGGCCCGACCGATCGTATGTCCCAATATGGCCCGACCGACCGCATGTCCCAATCCTATGGCCCGACCGATCGCATCTCCCAGTCCTCATCTGAGACATACGGAATTCACGTCAGGGTGCCCATCCGGCCCCCTCCGGTCAACCGCCACCTGAACAACGCCCGAGGCACCGGAAGTCCCGCCGGCCCTAAGGCGGGTGGGGTGCGGACGTACACTGGCAACGGCAAGAAGGGCTACTCTACCATCCCCCAAGCCTCTCCTGGACAGTCCCCTGGCGGCGAATTCGCCGACCCGTTCGCGACCCCCTCGCGCTCGCCTACCAACGACTCTTCTGGCGCCGACCATGCTCTCCTACCTTCTCAGCAAGGTCAGCATCAACATGTGACGTTTGCAGCCGATGAGTACATCCCCACTCATCGCCACGCCAGCGACGGTAGCAGCGGCAGTGCAAGTGGAAGCAGCAGCTGAATCGCCACGGCGAGGCCGTTGGATTGCGAAGGATTGTAAATTGGGTACTGCATGGATTGGTAAAGCGAGTTTGCTTTTCTCATTTCGACGTTTCGTTTCTTTCCGCGTTTTACCCTTCTCTTGATGTCTAATATCAAACATGTATCATTAGCAAAAGCCAAATGGGCAGCAGGGAGGCCAGGCAGGTTTTTACAGGGCCGTGTCTTCTGGAAGAAGGCGATCTATGGGGGAATGGGATTGTCAAAAGGGATCAACACTGGGAGGAAGGATGACGGAAACCTGGGACACAATGGGAATCCCACATTATAGCACCCTTGAGAACGATCGGGGACCTCACTATCCTTAAGAACAATTCAGATTAACATAGAACAATAAAGAAAGATTTTTCGGACATGGCTGTTGATCTACCATTGCTCGTCACTTACACGCGCGAAAGAGGAAGGTGCTCGGATGTAGTCAAAGCTCGGGGAGTTTCCAGCAGGAGGTTATGTAGTATTAAGACATGCACCGGAACTGCCCTGCTATCGTTATGTAGCGGGTCCCAGGTAGCGCCACATCTCACCCCCGCGCGTCTCAGCTAAGTTCTCCGGATTTCGGCGCAGTGCCCCGCGACTTCGGCACCGGCGCCGGATATGCGAAACTGGGTCTCTGCTTCAGCGTTCCACGCACACTCTGCCCCTCCTCTGCCCCTTCCCTGCCTTATCGTTGGAAGGAAGGGGGGCGCAAAACGATATGACGTGCGAGGGGTTGTTGGCTTGGCCGACCGGGAATGAACATTGAGAGATATCCATGGTTACTTACCTGGGCATATTTTCGTCTTTTCCGTGAGCCCGCCACCGCTCATCGCATCTACAGACCTCGGCTTTTGCCCGCATGCAGCATCTCGGTCTCCGTCGCATCTGGTCTCAAAAGCCGCAGACACGTACCCGTACGCATCTATACAAGTAAAGTCTCTCGAATCGAAAGCTCGTGAATTGAACCACTGCCCGGACTATCCGTACAGCGAAGACGCCACGACATCATCATCGACAATGTCTCCCACAGAACTGCACCCCGGCACCAAGGGGTTCGCGGACGCCGCCTCGTACGACGCCTACCGGCCGTCGTACCCTCCCGAGGCGATGCAGAAGTTCCTCTCGCACCTCAGGATCGCCGACGTCCCGCACGCCAGGGTCCTCGACCTCGCGGCGGGCACGGGCAAGTTGACCGAGGTGCTGGCGGCGCGGCACGAAGGGTTCGACATCGTGGCCGTGGAGCCCCACCGGGAGATGCGCGCCGAGTTGGAGAGGAAGGCTCTGAAGGACACGACAGTGCTGGACGGGTTCGCAGCCAAGGTGCCGCTCGAGGAGGAGTGGGGTGATGCCTGTGTCGTCGGCCAAGTGAGTAGTCCCCGGTGCTCTTGGGCGGAAACGTCTCGAGATAATGACGATGGCTGACTTCGCATCTGCGCTCTCAAGGCATTTCACTGGTGAGCAGGATCTGAAATGATGACGCAGCATTCGGCAACAGAAACTAAGGGCACAGGTTCGCAAATGAGGAAGCCCTCAAGGAGATCCACCGAGTCCTGAGGCCCACTGCGGTCCTGGGCATGATCTGGAACATTGAAGACTGTTCGTTGCCGAGTATCACCACCGAAAGCATTCATATCAAGACTAACGCGGCTCCTAGACAACAAGCCGCAACACTGGAAGGCCAGCACGCCCTGGGAGCAGTCCCTTAACGAGCTCGTCTTCAGCCTCGGCTCCGACGGCCAGCCCCGGTTCCGCGACTTCGTGTTCAAGGACGTGTTCGATCGGCAGCTCGACTCGAACCCACTCAAGGCCGTCGCAGAAGTGGTCCTCGAGGGCGGACGCAAGATGCCCCTGTTCAGCGTGCCCGTCGGCGAGGAGCGGGTGCCGTTCGTCGTGTGGCTCACGCCCGAGGCGCTCTGGAACCGGCTGCGCACGCTCAGCCAGGTGGCCGTGCTTCAGGGGCAGCAGGCCACGGCGTTCAAGGAAAGCTTCGCTAAGATCCTGAGCGGTGAGACGGTGGAGAAGAACGAGAAGGGAGAGGTCGCGCTACACGGGGTTACATATTTCGCGTGGACCTCGAGACTGTGAGACGAGGGCTCATGATCGGTGATGTGACGGCGCTTCGTCATTTAAGAGGGTATATTCATGTTTGTTAGATTTGTCGCGTGGTAAGCGCCTCTCATGAGTGTCCATATAGACGCCTATGCCCAGAATCCGTCGCGTGAGCAATCCTCAAGATCCCACCCGCATCTCACGAGTCGGCGGAGATGTACATAACTTTCGAGAGCTGTTAGAATCCTAAATTTTTGACCACACCGAGTGAGAGGGGCTTACCGTTGTTTCCTCTCACAAACGCGTCGCCGTACGCCCGCCTCTTGACGCCGTTCACATACTCTTCCGTCTTCTCCAGCGCAATGTTCATGTAGCCGTCAACGGACTGCAGCTCACCTGCCGTTGGTGTCAGCCAGCCGAAGTGGGGAGAGTTACTGTCTCTCTGTGCTGCGCGGAGTCACGAGAGAGAAGAAGAGAGAGCGCCGCTTACCCTTGTAGACGACGCCCGAGTTAAGCTTCACCGTGACGGGGTTGCCGATGATGTCGCTGAGGAAGCTGGAAGGGTCCTTGCCCTCGCCCTGGCTGATGTTTCCGTTCTCCATGGTGAGTAGTTTCCGTGTGTATGCAGCGGGTTTGAAGACGGTATCTCGGGTTGATACGGCTGGGTAGGGGTCTCAAAGGTGGTGGGCGAGCTACGGGTGAGGCTGCTGCGGGATTGCGGTCGCTCTGCTGTGCGTCGTTGACGTTGGACGAGATTGTTGACAGCTGGCATCAATGAGCTTGACAGCTGCAGCCGGACAAAGATGGAGGTCCATTGTGGCGGTAGGTAAGCTTGGGTACGTACCGCCTTTTCCGGCTGTTAGCGCCACCCAGGCAGGCGCTCCAAGAGCACGGGCCCGAAGATGGTTCGCACTGTAAGGCTACCCGATCATCGCACACCCCACCCTGAGAAGCGTGCAGGACATTCTGCTGCCAGTTGGTGGGGTTCAGCAAGCAATTTATTTTCCCTCTCACCACAGAAACCCAAGGCGCCGCGCCCCCAACTAAATATGCGCTGCACGCCTTCCCCCCGTCGCATAGCCGTGATGCTTGCACCTGCCGCCTCATTTCTTTCGGTGTAGACTCCAGTCTTCCTGTCTTGCTTCTGGTCCGACATCTGCCTCTATAAATCAGTTATTACTTGCTCCTCCACCGTTCGGCTTCCGCTGTCGTCTTCTCTGTAAGATCCCTGCAGCCTGACCGGATCGCATCGCATTGCATTGTACCACACCCAGCATACGCCAGTGATTACGGACGAGCAAGAAAAACACCCGAGCAACAGGACAATACGGAGCAAAAGAAAGAAAAATGGCGGACGCAGAAAAACCAAAACGGAAACTGCCCTTCAAGCTGACCGCTTTGCGACCAAAGACTGGTCCAAAGCCGCCACCTAAGAGCGACGACGAGGATGACGGCCTCGATCTATTCCAGCGCTCAAAGGAGTTTTGGCCGCGGTCGGAACAGGAAGCCGAGGAGGAGCGGCGCAACAAGCGCAAACAAGCTGAGAGAGAGAGGAGCTCACAGGCCGAACCCCCAAACTCGAAGAGATCTCCATCGCGTGTTACCGAGAGCCCTGCCGGGAGGGACAACCACGAGGACGCCTGGTACGTCTCCCTTTGTTTCTTGCGACGGTATGCACCATGCTAATCATCACCGCACGGCAGGTATCACGAGAACACCCCGCCGTCAAAACGATCGCGAACGAGCGATGACTCTCCCGAAACCAGAACGAAGTCGTCACCGTCAAAACAGCGCGGCGACGAGACGCCGTCGAAGCGCATGACCCGCGCGGCCGCGTCACGAACACCGCGCAAGCAGGAGCCCCTCCCCTCGAAACCCATCATCTCTATCGACGATAGTGACGACGATCAAGATGATGGCGAAGACGACATCTACGATGCTTCCCCGATCCGCAACGTGCGTCGCCCAACCTCGGAGTCGGAATCTTGTGTCGTAATCGACGAGGACGACGATGACGTCTTTGCGGACAAGAACCCCCCTGGCCTAGACGAGGAAGAGGATGACGAGATGGAGCAATACCTCTTGCAAGCTAAGGAGCGGAAGAGGGCCCGAGAGGAGGAGCAGGCGGCGACACAGATCCTCGACGTTGCCGTCACGACGAATATCCCCGGAGCTAGCAGCAAACAATTCCGTTTCACTCTGTCCAAGCCGCTCAAGGTGTTGCGCACAGCTTGGATTCAGGTTCAACAAGGCCGCGTGGACCTACCCCACGCCGAGCTGGAAAACGTCTTCCTCACTTGGCGCGGGCACAGGCTTTACGATTTCACGACCCTAAACAGTCTCGACCTCCCTGGCGAGTTCCGCAAGGCTATCGGGGACCGGGAGGGCTTCAATGACGAATGGACACAGGTCCACATGGAGATGTGGACGCCGGATCTGTGGGAAGAGCACCAGAAGCAGGTGGACAGGCAACGGCGGCACGACCTGGGCGATTACTCAGATGACGAAGGAGGCGCTGGCGATGACGAAGTAGCCGAGGCCGAGCCGGCGGAGCAGAAGATCAAGGTGCTGCTCAAGACCAAAATCGAAGAGCCACTCAAGACTTCGGTACGACCGTCCACCACGATCGGGACCATCATGGAGCTCTTCCGCAAGATGCGCGGGCTGGCGCCGGATGCCCCCATCACGCTCATGTTCGACGGTGACGAGTTGGAAGAGAGCATGACGGTCGAGGAAGCAGACGTCGGAGACATGGAGACCATCGAGGTCTACATAAGATGAAGCCTCACGTCGCCTGTTTCTGCGTGCGCAAACACCGACCGGGCCTTCCCCGTTATCTCGCACGAGCTGCGAGGGGAAAGTGGCAGATCATCCGAGATACCCTGGAGTTCTGGCGTTGTCGTTTCACCAATTAAACAATACATATATACTGGAAAGCCTGAGAGCCGAAAGCTAGCCTCCATCGGGCCCACCCATTTCGTCTGTTTTCGCCAGGCATGACTGAGTCTTGAACGACTGCTCACACAGACGCACCCTCAATGCGGTTCGCGCAGCCACTGGAAGGTACAATGAGCATGGTTTCGAACTTGTCATGGCTTATGTTATCTCGAAAAGTCTCGAAAAGAGGAGAAGAGAAAAGACGCGTCGGTTCTGAGGATGTGACAAGTGCGGAAGTAGGACTTGGCAATGTTAATGAAAGTCATAATACGTGGTTTACTTGAATAGGTAGGGGTGAAACGGAGAAAACGAGGGACGTTACGTCCACCATGTAACCAATCAATCCAATCCCGTCGAGGGCATCAACGACAATTTCTGACAGTCAATATCCAAGAAAGCCTCAACTCATTTCCTAGCAACCGAACCCCGTCCCTCTCGAATATCACGGATAATGCCCTCCATTTCAGTCGTGGTGCTGTTCACAGCAGTCACATTGTGGCTTGCTGTCGTCCTCGCGGAACCACCACGAGACGCTGGCGCCGCGTCGGGAAATAGCCGCAAAGTCATCCTGGTTTCCCTCGTTGTCTCCGGCTTCCGCGCCGTCGTCTCTGGCACTCTGCCTGACACGCCCTTGGATGCTAAAGTACCGGCTGCCACTGTACTTCTCTCCCAGTCGCTTGGCAACGTCGTTGGCCTCGTTGAGGGAGACGAGGCGGCGCTTTTCCTGGAACTTCTCCAGCACGGCGCGGATGACCGCCCAGACCCGTTGTTTGTCGGAAAGCGTCTCCCCGTCATCGTCATCCTCACTTTCCTTCACGAAAGACCCCGCATCTCGCTTGACGAGAGCAGCGGGTTCCTTGTCGTTGTTGTAGCTGTTGTAAGAAAGCGTGATGACACCAGGCGCCGTGAACTTCTCGCCCGTGACCAACTCGCGGGCCACCTCGGCAGGAGTGCGACCGACTGCGTTCTCCCTGTACAGCAGCTTCGGCTTGTGGTCGAGCAAAGCCCTTGCGAAAAGCGCATGGTGCGACATGACAGCCGTATGCAGCGGGGTATCGCCTGCCCCGTTCAGCATCTCGAGCTCGAGACCCTTGGAATACTCCAAGATCAAGCTGAGGACGCGGAGCAGCTGCCCGTCGTTTTTGTACGTGCGCCACTGGTAGTATCTGTTGGTGCCGCAAATGCTTGTAATCCACGAGTGCAGAGGAGTCGTGCCGCTCTCGTGCAGGTTGTTGCGCTGCTGGGACAGGTGGCCAATGATGCCCGAATCAACAAGATCCAGAATGGGACGCAGCCGACAAGCTTGAGGAGAGCCGCCAAGAGCGGCGTGGATGATGTTGTCGCCCGAATTGTTACGAACCATCTGGTTCGCACCGGCCTTGATGAGTGTCTGGGCCAAGTCGGCTCTGCCAAAGCGGAAGGCGAGCCAGAGAGGCGTGTCGCCGCTGGTCGACTTGTACTCGATAGAGCTGGGACAGGCTTGCACAAGATACTTGACAAGTCTCTGGGTCTCCTCTCCGGGGATTCCAATGACGGCGCAATGAAGTGCCAGCTCGTCTACGTAGTGTCAGTCACTGAACAGAAATTGGGGCTTTGGAACTCACTCTGAATACCCAGCCACTTGGAGATGGCTCGATCGAATCCGCCGGGTGACTGGCTGAGATGCTTCAGCCTCGGATCTTCGCGGGCAGCCTTCGATTTTCCAAAGTCAGTGTAGAGTCGATGGGGAGCGTCACTGAGGAACCACTCGACGCCGGCTATGCTACCCGCGAGAGCAGCATGGAGCAGCGGCGGTGTCTTCAGCCCGGTAGATCGGACGACCACGTTGCGGCCCGCCGTCGCCCAGTCCTTTCTTTGCAAGTTGTCAGTCTCGGCTACTCCAGTGGCTCATTTTTGCTCACCTCTTCTTGCCATAAACTGTCAAGCCCTGGTAGAACTTTGGCTTTCGCTTCATCTCAACGCCGCTCTTCTTGACCAGATCATCGAGCGGGATGCCGGCGCCGGTGCGGCTAATGATTTGAGAAAGGGCCGCAGTCTTTCCATCCCTTACAGCCTTCATGAAGTCGTCTTCAGGGAATGAGAAGCGTCCGCCAATGTCCTCTTCCTCCTCCTGACCACCGTTCACAAGCTTTTGGCCAGCAAAATGGGCGCCCATGTCGATAAGTGCCCTCAGTCCAGCTTGGTCGTCGCGGTCCAGAACAAAATTGAAGAGCGTTTGCCTCGATGTTGTGGTGGACGCTCTGCCGTTCTCCATCTGAAATGTCTGGGCCCTGCTTGTCAGAACCTCGAGGGGCTTGACCGTAGATCTAACCTGCATCGACACCTGGCCGATGTTCTCGATCGTAAACTTCTTGCCTACGATCTCAGTGACGATCTTGGGCTCGTCATCCGTGTCCGCGTCACTTTCGCAAGTCTCGTCTTCATCGGATTCGGCGTCGCCATTGTCTAGCTTGTATCTGGTTGCGTCCCTCTCTTCTGGGGAGTACTGCGCCAGCACAATCTCCAGAATGGCCGCAGCGACATCGTAGTGGCCGCGGAGAAATGCTAGCGAGAAGGGCGTATTTTCCTCGTTGTCACTGACCGAGATCTTCAGCGGCGGCTCATCTTGGTCCTTGCCCCAAGCTTGCAAGGTGAGTGCTTTGATGTTGTCCAGGTTACCGGTCCAAGCAGCTTCGAATCTAGAATATCGTCAGTGTGAACGCTCAAGCGGCCGGTGATTAATGCACTCACAGTTCCAAGTATGCCTCCTTTCTCTTCTCGGTGACGTCCGTAACACCCTGGAAAGAGACATCGTGCGCATACCGGTTAGACTTCTCCTCGGATGCAGAACGGTTGCTGGCGGTGTTCTGCGGCGCCTTGATGTCGGGGTACAGCTCCTCGAAGGTCTTGCCCCCCATGTGAATCATGGTCTTCTCCACCTCTTCGAGCTGCGCGATGACCTCCTTGATAGCTGATAGCTTCTCAGGGACGCCCTTCCGATCGGCATAATTCTTGATTTCCTCTTCGTATTTCTCCAATTCCGACTTGTAAGAATCCTTGCGCGACTGGATGTCTTTCGAGACCATCCAGTACTGATAGGTGCCGTCTTCATGCCTCTGGATGTACTCGTCTATTCCTTCGGGCAGTTTCGGCTTGGTGAATGTCTTCTTCTCGCCCTTGTATTCGCGCAGATGCTGTAGTTGCTTGCGGACAAGATCGAGTGCCGTCTCGCCCTTGTTGTACCTTCGCTGCCACTCATCGTCGATGACCCTTTGGGACTCAGGCGTCATTGCGTTTGGGTCAGCGCCCTTCTCCAGCAGCCTAAGGGCCACCTCGGGGTTAGGACAACTTCTGATAGCGACGATCAGAGGCTGG
This sequence comes from Colletotrichum brevisporum, assembly GCA_030770045.1. Lineage (NCBI taxonomy): Eukaryota > Fungi > Ascomycota > Sordariomycetes > Glomerellales > Glomerellaceae > Colletotrichum > Colletotrichum brevisporum. Next base: position 5,283,027 of record JAUGSI010000001.1, on the reverse strand, counting down.
GTCGTGGTTTGATTGAATAGCTTCTTGTTGGCCTCGTAGGAGCTGAGTCGACCTGATGCCTTGGAAAACTTGACTGCCTTCAGCCATGTGTCGAAGTCGATATGAGGGTTTGCGCCAGCTTCAAGCAACCTGAGAACCAGGATTGAGTCACCATTCTCAATGGCCGTATGAATGGGCCCGATTGCCTGGAGACTCCAGTACCGATCCCCGAAAACCATGTGATTCAGAGCCGTCTTGAGTCCAGCCTTGTCGTGCTCCCACAACGTGTCAATCATCTCCCGGCTGCCCTTCTCCACGTAGCGGTGGAAGGCAGTGCAGCCGTTCAGGTCAGCCTGAGATGAAGTGGCCCCGAGCTTCAGCAGGAGAAGAGCCATGGACTTGGCCTTCTCAAGGGGAAGAGACAGGGCAAGCGTAAGAGTGAGGATGGCAGCCGTTGGTTGCTTCTCCGAGTCAAGAAACTTGACTGGCAGAAGAGCGTCGCTTCCAAACTCGCAGAGGGTCTTGACAGCCTCCTCGTGGCCCTCGGAGATGGCGAGGTGAAGTGGCGAGCAAGGAACATCCCAAGCCAAGACGTCATTCTTGTAAAAGTCGGGTTCGTCGGTCGATTCTTCGAGAACGAGATCTTCTTTGCTCTTCTCTTCGTCCTTGACCTTGACGAAAGAGCCCGTCGCCATGGAGTCTGCATCGGTATTGCCGGCGTCGACCATCTCAACATCGGACAGGCCCATATCAGTGCCCTGTTCGTCATCACCCCTCTCTGCCATGAAGTCGTCATCGCCTTCAGAATCGCGCTCTTGAGAAGTCGATTTGCCGTGGACATCGGCTTGGGTGGCTTTCCGGCGGCGGGCTTGCTTTTCTTCCTCTTCCTCCTCGTTTGCGGCGCTCTTTTGCATGAGAATCTCGATCATCTTAACGTTGCCGCGCTCGGCTGCGAAGTGGAGAGCGGTGCGACCGTCGGCAACGCGAGCGGTAAGGCGGGATCCATGGTCGACGAGACAGCGCACCACCTCAGGAGTTGAGCTCATGCACGCGAGATGCAGTGGGGTGCGGCCGGTGTGGTCTCGCTTGTTGGGGTCCGCACCCTCCTGGGACAGCCAGTCCAGGACTTCGTCTGCGTTGCCATCGACGATGCTTTGGCAGAGTCTTGCTGTGTTGCCCACGTAGGCCATGTCGGTCCAGTCGTCTTCGGTGAGAGGGTTAAAGGAGCCAATTTGCTGTCGGCCAGGGTCGTCGATCAAGAAGGAGACCTTGCCGGAGATGTAGATCTCGGCCTCCTTCTCTGCTACTTCAATATCTTCGGGCGTGATTGGCTTCGGGCAGAAGCCGCAGCAGTCTTCGATAACGTCCTCGACGCGACCAAAGAATGCAGGGTGCCTGTGAAGGTAGACTTCCCTGCCCTCGGGCTGGTTCCATTCTGCATTCAGGACTGCACAGAAAACAGCTGTTAGCCAAACAGATTTCACCATGACAAGAAGAGTTTACTGACGCAGATCGCGGGTGTAGCAGAGCTTCTCAATCTTCTTTGCGTGGAACCTGTATTCGTCAGTATGCTATTGCAGACAGGGAAAGTCCAGACATACTGTTGACCGTAAGGGACAGTAAAAGTGTGATAGTTGGAGACCTCAGTCTCATCCACCCAGTCGGCGATCTCGTCCTCGTGGTTATCCTTGATGTTTCCATGCAACTGATGGGGATTGTAGCGCGTCGTAGTCGGGCGGCCTCTCTCCTGTCTGCGTTTGTTGAGATACGTATCGCGAACCGAGGATGTGGGAAGGCGCTCGAGGACCAGGAGCCGGGCGAGACCGAGGGTCCTCTGGAAACTTCGCTCGAATATGGTAGGATCGATGCGACTGCGTTCCAGTTCTGGCCAATAGACCTCGAAGTTGCGGTGGCTGTACTTGGACAACCGGTTCTCGTAGGAAGGGCTTCTGCGGGTGAGATCGATGTGATTGACCTGGGTGATGAAACTGCCCAAAGCCCTGGGGGTTACCCAGACTTGCTTGCCATCGTAAGCACCGCCTGCGGCATCAATGTCGAATCCGGTCAAGATCTGTGGTTGTTAAACATGTTCCTTGCCCGCTCACGGACGAGCCGGATGACTGAGAAGGGAGCAAAACCCCGACTGACCTCGCCGATTGACTTATACACACGCAAAACAATCTAGCCTCGTTCGTCAGTACAAAGCATCCGAGCAAACCAAACTCGTGGGAAATGCTCACCTGGATATGACGCGTCGGGTATTGAGAGGCAATCGTGATGGCGTACTTGGTGCGAACAACCGTGACCTCGGTTAAAATAGCATCTCGAACGGCAGTCTCAATCTCTTTGATCTTCTCAACGGCCTCGTCGTGATTGAGACCGTAGAGGAACAAGTCGACATCAGAAGCCGGACAGAACTTCTCATGGTAATACTCACGCAGCTTGCGCTTGGAGGTGTCGAACTCCGCCGGGACGGGCAGCAAAGTGTTGATAACAGACGAACCAGCGGCAACTATGTTATCCCAGTTCAAGTCGGCAAGGGACGACTCGGAGAAGATGTTGAAGTTCTTGCGGAAATCCTTTTTGCAAAGTCATGAGCACGACGGGCTGGAACGGTCGGTTTTCGATGCATACCTTGAGGGAGGAGACAACAGCGGGCGAGCCATTAGGTCGGCGCTTGTCATCAGGGAGGGCCATGATGTAGCGATCCTTTTCCTCCTGGGACTCAGCGGCAAGGAAACGGGCTCGAGTCTTGATGTTCTTGGTGTTCTCGTTGAACAATGGCACGAGGTTGATGTACGGGTCATCGAGGGCAGGGTTCTTGCGGTCCTGGGCAAAGACGGATCGAAGCTGGGCCTCATACTTGCGGTAGGGCTCCATGATGTCGACCATTTTCTTCTCTGGGTGGTCGTGAATGTAATTGACCAACTCCACGTGGGGAGCCGGCAACTCCTGGAGGGCGGGCATGGACATGTTGGCGGTGCTGGGTTGCGTATACGGCAAGGTTCGTAAAGGCTGCAGGGCTAGGTATTGTTCGAGAAGAACGGTCTTTGAACTTCAATGCAGGTATTGGAGCTTTCCCGCCGATGGCTTCGAGTAGCTAAGCTGGATGTCAAAGGGAAGTGATCAGTCAAGAGGCGGGGTAGGTAACTGAAGACGGCAAGGCGGTTTCCCGGGCTGCAATAGCTAAGCAGAATTGGGTCAATTGACAGAAGACGGGACGGGAGAAGACTGGAGTAGAAGGTGCAGACGGGAAGTCGATCTTTCATTTCTCAAAGCAAGGGAAACATGAAGCTCTCTTATACCATTTCGACGTCTGCGGGGTCAGCTATGAACTGAGGTTTAGAGGCGAAAGATCGTCCAGGCAGAGTTGCCCGGCGGCCCAAAAACAGGTGACAGATGGGTACTTCAAATTCCTGGCTAGAATGCTACGAGTACCTCGCATTCACAGGCAACTCCTACCTGACGGCAAAGTACCTCAGTACACCCAACCGTCGCGGCGCCAAGGCAATGGAATGAACCCTGACAGGGTCGCTTCCCGTCCTGGCTGTCCCGCTTGCGCATGAAGCTGTCGCCGGTGGCTTGAACACGACCTGAGAGACGCGCTGGGAGGGAGAGAAGACGGCGAGGAAACGCGAGACAGGGGGTGTTCTGCCTAAAGCGCGGGGACTTTTCGACGCGAAGTCCAGTGACCTGCAGGGGCCCTGCCGATGTGCATCCCTGTCGAGGACCCCTATAGCGCGCTGCTGCCTGCCCCGTGCGATCACCACTGACTAAACCTGCGTTCGAGCCTCACAAATGGCTGCAGAAAATCCGGCTGCAGCCTGGAATGGCATGAGATGGCCCGATTTTCACAGAGATTGTTTCATTTTCCCGTATGTTTATGTGAGAGGTTGGCGATGGCTACACGCTCGCCCGACCACGCTATTCAGGCAGAAACTGCCAGGTCCGAGATGTCGGACTTGCGGGCACAGGCACCCGCCTGTCTTAAGCACATCACCTTAGGTAGATGCCGACCTAGTAGTCTAGGTAGGCAGGCCATCTCGGGTTCGCATACAATACTTGGTCGTGTCTCGAGTAGTGACGACTCGGGAAGAGGCACCTTGGGTATAAGGTCAGTTTTCCAAACGGATAATTGTCTCGAAATACACCAAGGAACGAGAATGCCACAAAAGACAAAAAACCTGTGGCATACGAGACATCGGCATAAACTGCGATTGGGCTGATGGCGCTGGCGCCGGCGCCGGCGTTCGAACGATCCGCTACAAGCGTCGACGAAGAATCCGTCCACTTTTGCCGGAAGACTGAGGTGTGGCGTCGGTGCGGGTGCGGGTACTACGGGCCGGCGTCACCTCCGGACATCCTGCGTCTACGTGTAGATCAGTGTCGGGTTTTCAAGAGGCGAGACGGGAGATGGGTCCCGGCATAATGTGGATCTTGTCGCGGGATCGGAGTGGGTCGGAAGTGGATGGGTGTCCACCGGTAGCGGAGACCCGGCCTGGTCTACTCTTAGTCTTACGGAGTGCGTTACGGGATGTGGCACATGGGGGCCGAGGAACCGCAGCGACAACGATAACAACCTCCATGAGGCCTCTGAAAAGAGACGAACAGGGAGCACCTGGACTCGAGCGACACCGGTGGGTCCAGCGGGTCGTCTGGACCTTGGCCTTGTGGGGGCATTCCTGTTTCATTTCTCGAGCCACAAGTCCTGACGTAGTTGACCAATTTCACTTGCCAGCAATACACTACTGCACTGCTACTACTACCTACCTACAAAATAGGGCATCTCAACAACTCACTTTTGGCACCATATCGGGCCGGCCGTGTCTCGACTTCGCAGGTCTCCCGTGTGCGGCAAGGCACTACTATGTATATGTAATAAGCATCGCGCGGCCTTTGCGGCTTTGGTAGGCTGGCTGTGCTAGAGTGTACGGCGGTCGCCAAACTACACCACGTCCTATCTCCTATTAGTACGAGACTACCTACCTAGGTAGGTACCAATTGCAAGAGAGCCAGTGCCGGGGTTGGAAAAGCAAGCTTGCGGGAGGGAGCTCTGGCCACTCGTCATCCGATCCCAAGACACCAACAAACATGGAGGACACTGACAAGGACGGCGACCAGCACCAGCGCACTGCTGGTGACAAGCCAATGGGGAGAGGCGGGACGTTACTGACTACGTGCCAGTCACGATCACGAGGCAAAGAGGTTTGCAACGAGTTTGCTTTGCTCGGGTGCTTACACGACGACGATACAGACCTCGGACTCGATCCTCAGCTAGCAGTGAGCACAAACACAGTCACACACTACTAACCTCCATGGCCTGGCTGCATGGAGTCAGCCGGACGGGAGCTGCAAGCTTGAAGCAAGGATCACGGACTGGGTTGAATGCCCGGTTCGCCTGGCACTAAGGTAGCCAGCCAAGTTCCATCGGAGAGCAGGTCGGGAGAGAGAGAAATGAGCACCGCACCCCGTCATGCGGCTGCCCAGCACCGGGAGCGATAATAACAACAACAACAATGATAGAAACCCACGCGACACTCACAAACAGATCCCGGCAAAACCGACAACGGAGAAAACGAAAACATTTGCCCATCCCCAACGGTGAATTTTCCCCTTTCTATTACTACTGCTAGGTACTATCCATCCTGAGACTCCACGAAATACCCTCGGGACTAGTCCGTCCCAGGTTTACCCCTACTCTGGACACCACACTACACTAGAGTCCCCCGGCTCACCCTGCGGCAGCTTCTAGCGCGTTGCTACAGCGGTTGAGGTACCTGAATGCGCGCACTACAGGGAAAATAGGTGGGTGAGGTACTTTTACCTACATGCACAGGCTGATAGGCTACTTCTACTATTAAGCGTTCGTTCCTTGGTAGGTACCTAGGTACCTAGTGGACGGTCTCCTCCCCACTGACGACTAGGGATCGAGACGGTTCTCGTTCGTACTGTTTTGGTGTTGTTTTTTTACGAAAAAACGTTGTTTTTGAAGTAAAATACGTAGCAGGGGTATGGTTGTGGACCTGACCTAGGCTCTAATAAGTAATACCCTTTATAAAGCTAAGCTTAAAGTAGCTAGAGCCTTCCCGATTGGGCCTAGTGGTTCTGTTCTTGTTTTTGTTGTTTTTAGGTAAAAAAACGAGTACGTCGTTTTTTTTATAAAATACGTATTTCCTCGATCCCTACTGACGACAATCCTTGCCAGTTCATTCCTAGCTCGCGTCACCTTGCGTGCGGCGTGCGCTACCCGGCCAAGCAAGCATCCAATCCAACCCAGCACATTTTCTCGTGCGATTTGTAGCGGGAGTCGGCTACACCCTCTCGTTGGCCTAATCCTGCTTTTTTCCCTCTCTGCCTTTTTCTTCTTTCATTTTTGGCTCCGTTTACCTTTTGTCAGTCGACTAGCGACTGTACTTGCGGCTGTCAATCCCATCAACACCTGGTTGTGTATATCTTGGTTGCTGGTGTGCTCAATCGCAAGCTGCGCATCCTGGTTGACTGGCTTGAAAGAGCTAACTGGCGCGCAAACGGTTCCCTGTCGGCCCTAATATTGCGCTGAGACATTGTGAGGAGCCCCCATTGCTGAGAGCACCTCGCGAGATCTCTACATGATCTAACAGTTTTATTCTCAGGTTTCGGGCAATCAACAGTCAAGACTCTGTCCAAAACATCGCGAAGTTCGCAAACATGGCTTCTCACCCGCAAGGAGAGGCCCTCGATGACGTCGGCCATAACCCTCACGCGTCGGCAAACAGATGGCGCCACCAGGAGAGCTCGGCATTCGCGCGCCATGCTGCCCAGGCCCACGCAGTGCCCCGCGACCCCCAGGAGCGCGGAAACACGAACGACCTTGCAAGCTTCCTCAACCGCGACCGCGTCGAGCCCGATAATCCCAACGCCGCACCCAACTTCAAGCCCATCATGATCGCCGCCGGCGAGGCCACCGGTGACGAGCGCCCGCGCTCCAACGCGAACCACGCATACGAGCAGAATCCCCCAGACGGTAGGGAGATTGTATGCGGCCCGCTCCTCAACTACCGCCGCATGGATGCCGACCGCTGGTACGGAAGTGTCCTCATCGTTGCCAAGGGCGGCGGCAAGACCCAGAGCTTCGCGCCGACCCTCATCCTGCGCCCCGCGGGTACCGCCGACGTTCATCACCCTGCCCCCGAGACGAACGGAGCTAACGGGACTGGCGCCGCGACCAACGGCGAGAGCTCCGGCAGTGCAAATGGCACCGAGATTGCTGGCCAATGCCTCTACTCCGACCCCCGTAACACGTTTTGGGCCTTCGACCTGTCTCTGCCGCTCACGCAAGCTGAGGCCGAGTGGGAGTATCTCATTCCCGACATGCGATTCTCTCAGATTAGGCCCGATCGCTACCACTTTTTCGTTCCCGCTATCCACGAGTCGATGCGCATCATGTTCCACTCTTGCAACGGCTTTAGTGTCGGCACTGATGAGGATGCCTGGAGCGGACCGGCGCTGTGGAACGACGTCAACAGGCACCACAAGGAGCGCCCGTTCCATGTCATGTGGGTTCAATGTCTCGCTTCGGTTCAAGGCTGTGTAACTGATGATCTTTTCAAGGCTCGGAGGAGGCGACCAGATCTACAACGACGGTATCCGAGTCGACGGTCCGTTGCGCGAATGGACCGACATCTCGAATCCCAAGAAGCGGAGGCATTTCCCCTTCCCGGAGAAGCTGCGCCAAGCTTGCGACGACTATTATCTGAAGAACTACATCCGATGGTGGGTTGACAGCGCCCTGCTGGTGCAGAATACAACTAACACCAAGTCGCAGGTATTCCACAGAGCCTTTCGCAACTGCCAACGGTCAGATTGCTCAGCTTAACATCTGGGATGACCACGACGTAGGTCCCAAAAGCGCGTCGCTGGTTGCGAGGATTTTACTCACAGGAAACACAGATCATTGACGGTTTCGGCTCCTACGTTGACGATTTCATGCGATGCGACGTCTTCAGGGGCATTGGCGGAACAGCCCACAAGTACTACATGCTGTTCCAGCACCACCTGCCCCCGCCAGTTTCGACCTATACGTCTGGTAAGCGATTGCCAACCGAGGACTGCGAGACTCTCGGCTGACCCGGTACAGACCGCACGACAACAAATGAAGGGCAAGGACTTGATCCTAACCAGCTTATGGATACCTACGTCGCCCCGGCGAAGTCGGATCCTGGGTACATCGTTGGCACGCAGCCTGGAGTAAGTAGTTGTCACGTCGTACCAGTGCGATGCAGTCACTCACATTCAACAGCCGTACGTGGCGGAGCACTCCCACAACATGTTTGCCAGACTTGGTGCGCGAATCGGGTTCCTCGGTATTGATGCTCGAACGGAGGTATGGTTGTCCCAGACGGGGCGACACGAGGGTTTTGGCTGACGATTTGTAGCGCACGAGGCACCAAATCAACTATCCCGAAACATATGACCTGATCTTCAGCCGCCTCAGGCACGAGCTGAAGTCTGCTGCGGAGGCGGGCCGGCCTCTGAAACATTTGATTCTCTTGCTGGGAATCCCCATTGCGTACCCGGTAAGTGGAACGTCTTTGTCAACGATCAATGAGCTGACCGCTTGCAAGCGCCTGACGTGGCTGGAGAATGTCTTCAGGAGCCCTATCATGGGTCCTGTGAAGTTCTTGAACCGAAGATTCGGCCTCGGTACGTACTGGCAAACCTGTGGAATAGTCGTAGTTAACAATTTCAGCTGGCGGTGTTTTCAACCACTTCGACGGCAGCGTCGACCTCCTCGACGACTTGGACGACCACTACACAGCCAGGACTCACAAGAAGGAGCGCGGGGCTCTGGTCGAGAGACTCCAAGCCATTGCGTCTGAGTTTTCGGTGCGCATCACGATCCTCGGCGGTGACGTGCACTTGGCTGCCCTCGGCCGTTTTTACTCGCACCCTCGCCTGAATATCGCCACAGAGAATGACCATAGATATATGGCGAACGTGGTCTCGTCCGCCATCACCAACAAGCCGCCCCCGGCGGCCATTGCCAACCTCTTGGCGAAGAGAAACAAGATCCACCACCTGAACCACGACACGGACGAGACTCTGCTGAAGTTTTTCGACAAAGACCCGGGCGATTCGAGCAAAACGTCCAACTCCAACCACGTCACCATGCCCAGCCGCAACTTCGCCATTCTGACGGAGAACTCGCCCAACAACGGTCTCTCGGCGCCTTCGGTCAACGGGGACGCCCGGTCGACGATATCGGGCAAGGGCGGCCACGACTACTTGCACCTCGGCGAGATCGAGTCCGGCTCGAAGCACAAGGCCGCCACGAAGCAGCACGGCACCGGCAACGACGGCAGCTTGGACATCTGCATCCGCGTCGAGATCGACCAGCACAACCCCGACGGCATCACCGAGGGCTACGGGCTGACGGTCCCCGTGCTGAAGTACAACCAGAAGCCCGAGCCGGTCCAGCCCTTCCCCGAGCAGGAGCGCCCGAACGGCCACGGAGAATAGAGTTCTGCCCGGCGTCGTGCGGGGTCTTGACGGGCTCCCGTTTCTTAGGCCCGTCGTCTGACCGAAAATCGATCGTATCAGTCTTTCGGACGAGCGTTCCAAAGGCCTCGTTGGTTACATAATGATATACCCCTGAGATGAGGAAGGAAAAAAATTCAGCTAGCGGCAGGTGCGTGCAGGATGTTTGAGATGATGATGGTGCATCTTTGGTTGATCAGCCACGGCGGATCTGCGTTTTTCTGTGTAATCTCCTCTTTTGTTTCCTTCTAGCAGAGAAGCACTGCGTATAGTAATAATAGCCTTTGCGTGCATAGACTTTTTGTCTTTATCTCCAAGTCGTATTTATCCGTCGCCGAGGGCCAGCGATACCAGTAGTAGGCAGGTCCGGCCTGATTCGGTTCCCAACATCGGAGCGTCATCCCGATGCCGATGCTGCAACGTCGGGATCGGGATGGCGCCGTTATCTGGACCCCAGCTCCGGATCAGCTCGATTGAAGCTTCTGATTGGCAGAGAGTCCCCCTCCCCCCGCATTATCAAGCTGCATCCTCGCCCCGCAGCCCCTCACAAGCTCCGGGCCGCCGTCTTGCTCGAGCATCCGGGCATTCTTAACCCGTGGCCACCCGCCGTCGTGGTTGCGATCCGCGCATGTCTCACGACTCAAACAGCTTTCCATTACCCTATGCTCCGAAATCTTAATAGCCAGCCGACTGCCGTCATTTTTCCGTGCTTTTTTCCCCAAAGTTACTTACCTCTCCCTCCACTCACCAACCATTCATTCCATCTAAGACCGATCAGCCGCTCAGGCCCGGGCCCATCTACCAGCTCTCGTTCTACGTGCTTGGGTGGAATCAACCTTCAATCAACTGACATATCCTCCGCCTCGTTGTCCCACTGCCCGCCATGGCTTCCACACGAGCTTCCGGGCTTTTGAACTCCCAGCTTCGGTGCGCATCACGCCTCGCTGCCCCCAGACGCCGAGCAGCCACCGCATCGGCCGCCCGACTTTCGACACAATTAGCCGTCTCCGCGACTGGATCTTCGAGGAGATTGGCCCACTTTGCTGCCTTCAAGGTGCCCAAAGTGTCCAACGAACCCAACGTAGGTGGCTGCCTCGGTCGAGAAGCTGGAGTTGGTGAGGGGGGGGGTCGTCCACTGCTGACAACGGCACAGCACCACTACGCCAAAGGCTCGGCACAGCGCGAGGGCCTGACTGCCGCGATCGAGACACTACAACAGAAACTTCCCTTGGAAGTGCCGATTGTTGTTAGCGGAAAGGAGGTTAGTCCATTGAAGCCGACCACTCGTCCATGGTCGAAAACTCGCTGACACGCGTCCAGGTCAAGACAGGAAATGTCGGGCAGCAGTTCAACCCCGCAGACCACAGCGTCGCGGTGGCCAAGTACCACCGGGCCTCGGCGGCGGATGTGAGCAAGGCTATCGATTCCGCCCTCCAGGCCAAGCCTGCGTGGGAGTCCCTACCCTTCGCCGACCGTGCCGCCGTCTTCCTCAAGGCCGCCGACCTCATCTCCACCAAGTACCGCTACGATATTATGGCCGCGACCATGATCGGCCAGGGAAAGAACGCGTGGCAGGCCGAGATCGACGCCGCGGCGGAGCTGGCCGACTTCTTGCGTTTCAACGTGCAATACGCCGAGGAGCTGTACGCCCAGCAGCCCGTGCACCACGCTCCCGGCGTCTGGAACAGGGTCGAGTACCGGGCCCTGGAAGGCTTCGTGTACGCAGTCACCCCCTTCAACTTCACTGCCATTGCCGGCAACCTGCCCGGTGCTCCGGCCCTGCTCGGCAACGTTGTCGTCTGGAAGCCCAGCGACTCGGCCATCTTGTCGAACTGGCTGGTCTACAACATCCTGATCGAAGCGGGCCTGCCGCGCGAAGTCATTCAGTTTGTGCCCGGTGACCCCGAGGAGATCACCCGCGCAGTCCTGGGTAGGAAGCAATTCGGGGCTCTGCACTACACCGGTAGCACTGCCGTCTTCCGCAAGCTGTACGGGACGATTGGGAAGGGTGTGGCCGACGGGCTCTACCGTTCGTACCCGAGAATCGTGGGCGAGACGGGTGGCAAGAACTTCCATGTCGTGCACCCGTCCGCAGATGTCGACAACGCCGTCAAGCAGACTGTTCGCGGTGCCTTCGAGTACCAGGGTCAGAAGTGCAGCGCAACGTCAAGAGCCTACGTCGCCAAGTCGATCTGGCCCCAGTTCAAGCAGGGTCTCGTCGAAGAGGTCAACAAGATCAAGATTGGCAACCCTGTCGACCACAGCAATTTCATGGGCCCGGTCATCCACAAGGGGTCCTTCGAGAAGCTTTCCGGAGTGATTGACGCCGCCAAGAACGACAAAGAGCTCAAGCTCATCGCGGGCGGCAAGTACGACTCGTCCAAGGGCTACTTCGTGCACCCGACCATCTACGAAACGAGCAACAAGAACCACAAGCTCCTGACGACGGAGCTCTTCGGCCCCGTGCTCACGGTGTACGTATACGACGACGCGAAGGCCAACAGCTTTGCGGAAGTGTGCGAGCTGGCGGACTCGACGGGCGAGTACGGGCTGACGGGCTCCATCTTCGCGACCGACCGGGCGGTGATCCGTTTCGCCGAGGAGAGGTTGCGCGACTCTGCAGGAAACTTCTACATCAACTGCAAGAGCACGGGCGCCGTGGTCGGCCAGCAGCCTTTCGGCGGCGGCCGGGCCAGCGGCACCAACGACAAGGCGGGCAGCCAGAACCTGCTCAGCCGATTCGTGAGCGTGAGGAGCATCAAGGAGGAGTTCGCGGCCACGACGAAGGTGGTCTATCCTAGCAACGAGGTGTAAGTAAGGTAGGGGTCTCGGGGGAGCGATGTTGTACGCATTTTCGGGTTTTCCTTTTCTTTTTCTGGCGGCACGGGGATCTGGGTGGCCCCCAATGGGATATGAGGGAATTATGGACGTGGGGTCGAGTAGACCTAAAACCTACGAAGCACCTTCTCTCTGGGTTAGTGAAAACGGATGCATGAATAAATTTGTTGGCCACGGGCGCTCGCTGCCATGAGTGATTTTCTGCCAATACTAGGCGGTTTTCAGAAGGCCATGTCATGTCTAGTTGATATCATCACGTGCCCCATTTGGAAGTTGAAGGGAATCCATTGACATACCTACCTAAGGTCATAGGTAGGTTGCCATCAACAAGCTTCTTGGAATTGGCACCTGCGCCACCCATGGATGTTGCCATGTCGGGGGGCACCCACCCCCCCCGTCCATCTCCAGGGTTCGGGAGCTAGGCCGAATCGGGACGAGGCAGGTCCACGACCCTCTTCCATGCCTTGGGGGTTTTTTAAGGAAGCAAGCACGCCGCACGAGAGCTTCCACCTAGTGTATTCAGAAAATTGGGACCAAACTCTATTTCTGAGGGAGACACGCGGAGCTCGAGACGGTGTCGGTAGGAATCTACTTGTATTTCACAGCAGACATTTCGTATCTGTTGTCCGTTGACGGCCGTTGACGGCAAGCAGCCCATCCATTGCCTTCGGTAGGCGGCCTCCCGAGACTTCACAAAGTACATCTTGCACTTACCTATCCGCACGGAAAAGAAAAAGGGAACAGAGAGAGATGGAGACTACCTACCCAAGTTGGACAAGAACGCAGTTATTGCGGGGGCACAGATCGGGGACGCAAATTGAAACGAATTGCTCTTGCCCACGTGCTCACTCTGCTCCTACTCTGCACGCACGAGCTGCTGGCCTTGGATCGCGAGGGTCGTCATTCAGCTGAAGCTCAATCAACCCCGTTGCTCCATACGATAATGGATGCCGCACGGAACACGGTTTCACGAAAATATCCAACTACTACCTATTACCTACCTACTCGTCGACCGCACCGTCGAGCGCGTCGACCAGTCACCCAACCGCACGTCAAGCACATGTCTCGTGCCTCTGGCTCTTGGCCAGCCCCAGCAGAGCGCGCATCAGACTAACCCCCGGGCCTTGGCCGTGGGCGAGCGGGGGGGGGGGCAAGTTGGCAAGGGCCCTCGATGATCCATGTGGCCTGTGTGGCCGTGCTGATTGACGTTTCTCTTTGAGATGAAGGCGACGCTGGCGGCTGGTCTCTGCGGGCGTGCAGTCACCATTCACGAACCCCATGTGCTCGATTCTGGCCCTCTGATTGGCTGTCCGACTCGAACCCTCGATGATGCCTCTCCTGCCCTTTTCTTCGCCCAGGAGTCTGTTTCCGCGCCCCTGATTGGATCTTACCGTCTGTATCTGTCTCCAGAGACTAGGTTGTGCTCCTCACTTCACTCTCTTTTCCCCGTCAATTGTTTGCTGGGTTTCTTCTGGCTTGGAGTCGCGTGCCCTCTCTCCCTCTTCCTATGGATTGTGTAGTGTACAGAGACATGGACCACACCCCTCCCGGTAAAGCGATGGATGGGGGAGGGGAGAGCAGGGGAGGGGCGTGGTCTGCCGGACGCCTGCTAAGATGTTGGCACCCATCTGAGGCGAGTGCCTTAACACGTCGTGGCCACAGTCCGGGGTTGTCTTTAGACAGGAGGAGAAGACGAAGGTGAGGACGACAAGCCAAGGATGGCGGGAGCGAGCGAGCGAGAGTCAGTCAGTTTACCTAGTTCGTTCCAAGGTACGTTGCCTGGATATGCGTGTGTGCATCAACTCGCGCCTCCATCCCGTCCCGTCCTACCTGCCTGTATCTTTCTTTAACCATTGCATTCCCTCTTCCTTTTCCCAGCCCACCTAGCTATGCCCTGAACTGTTCATCTCTCGCGTGCCCTCCTTTTCTCTCGCATTCAAGGCCCTGTTCTGTGACGAACACAAGCAGACGAGTCGGGCATCTGACGTCTACATCACCATCCCCGACGGGCGCCCTCATCAGTGCCAAGCCAAGACGGTGTTCGACCACCGTCCATCGCCAACCGGCATCTACTTCCCGCGCGAGCACAGCCTCAAAGAAGACGTCAACCGATTTGTCGTCCGGCATAGGCATCGAGTTTTCTCACTCGGCCTGCCGTAATCTACTAATTCTCTTCGGGGACGTCGTTTCTATCCCTCGAGAGAAGTCGCCCGTGCCCCGTCACATTCGCATCTCACCTCACAATGCCGCGTCCTACGCTGCCGCCCACGCCGGCGTCCTCGACAGACATAAAGGGCCAAGATGGCTCCAAAAACATCGCCTCGCTGCAACTGGCTTTTGAGCTGCCCCCGCCTGCAATCACGCAGGACGGCTCGAGAGTCTCTCCCACCGATACGAGGACGTCGTCAAAGGCTGCCGCTCCCCCCTCTTCAAAGACTACCGCACCCTACCCCGTGCAGCCGAGCGAGACGGTCAAATCTCGCAGGCGGTCTTCGGCAGCACAGAAAGCCGCGAGCGAGAGCTTCGCGTTGCCGCCGCCCCCCACGCGGTCCCGCAAAATCATCCAGATGAAGCCCCGGCCACAGGAGGAGCCCGAGGAGGCCCCGGCCACCGCCGCCAAGTCGACCGGCGCCGCGAAAGCCGCCGCCGGATCGACAACGGCGCAATCGAAGAAGAAGCAACCCTCGGCGACGAGCGCGGCGGGACGCAAGATCGCGAGGAAAACGGCACATAGCCTGATTGAGCGTCGCCGTCGGTCCAAGATGAACGAGGAGTTTGCGGTGCTCAAGGGCATGATCCCGGCGTGCACGGGTGAAATGCACAAGCTTGCCATCCTACAGGTAAGTGGTCAATATCACTCGTTCCATTTCCGCGCAATACTGACCGAATTCGTGTCGGCAGGCATCCATTGAATACGTAAGATACCTCGAGGATTGCGTGGCCAAGCTCAAGGCCCAACGGGATGCGTCGGAGGCCCTCTCGCCGACCGAGTCCGGGCTCCAGACCCCGTCCGGCCGCGATCTGTGGGGCTCCATACCGCAGTTCGTCCCGAAATACCAACAAGAACCCGACGACGTCGAGATGACCGGATCCGAAGCCCCGTCGCCGACCTTCCCCGCCCCACAGCAGTACTCTCGCTCTCAACAGCCATCCGTGTCACCGTCGCCCGCGCTCCTCGCCCAGGACTCGAGGCACCGCCACGACTCGTACTCGTCTGTGTCGACCGAGCACCAGCGGCATTACAGCTACAGCGCGTCGTCGGCGACCACGTCGCCCGCCTTCGGCCCGCAGTCGTACCCGTACGGCCATGGGGTCCCGTCAGCGTCGCTCTCGACGCTGACCAGCCCCGCGCTGGCACCGCAGCGGGACCTCGATCAGGAGGCAACGGCGGCGCTGCTGATGCTGAATAACGACAGGAGGGGGACGATCGGCAGCGAGAGCGTCAGCTCTTCTCGTGGTACTGGCCGCGGTATGTCTGTGAGAGACCTGTTGAGTACCTGAAAGAGTTGAAGAGAGGAAGTTGCGAAAAGTATGCGGTATCGGAAGGGCGGCCAGGAGGTCTCGGCCACCCATATGGGTGACGGGTAGATATTTAGACTGTTCCTCGAAGCTTTGGGACAGAGTGTCGGTAATGGGTCCACCTCATAGATTCGAGATGGGGTAACGCGGGTGGCAGGGTCTGGGTAGGTGGTGATCGGGCTGGCGCGGCGCATCTTCCGGAGTTTTGTTTGGTTTTTCGTCCTCGTCGCTCAAGGGCCAAGGCAGGCGAGCATCTATTAGACGTGACTGGCAATGCAACTGATTGGCCCAACGGGCCTAGAACCAAACGACACCGCAACTCCATCTGCCCGAGAGATCTTCCCGCTCGAAATGGGGCCCAGGCCTAGAAGGACATCAGCCAAACATACGATCGGGGGAGCTGACTAGTGTTTGACCCTCCACATAACCAGCGGTTGCGAGGACCCTGATCATCAAGCATGGTGCCAGGGGTCGCGAGCGGCTCGAAGGGGGAACAGCATGTCGCATGGCGAAAAGAAAGTTGTTTGGGCGAAATCGCATCACCACTGACAGATGGCAACCGAGTCCTGTGCGCTGCTGCTGGTGTTCTCCCCCTGTCTCGGCACGCCGGGGTCGACCAGCAACGTCGGAGTTGCATCGCGGTTTCAGCTTTGGACGGCATCGTACGACGCCTCAATCCGTTCGACTCCACCATCGACCCATCACGTGATCCCGTCGCAGGCACTCGAGGGGTCCGTGAAAGCACACGTTCTGAAAGCCGGTGGCATTTCTAGAGGATACGGAGTGAAGAATCGGAAACAGATTTCAGAGTTGCTGGGGGTGGAAATGCGGTGGTGGTGGTCGTGGCGAGCCGGGTACCAGGGGCTGGCTGGATGGAACTGGACGATTATATAGTCTGGGCTTGCCATATCAGCCATCCCTACGGCTGGGGACTGAACCTCTTAATTCATCGGCAAGACTGAATTTTCCCCTTCTTATTCCTTGGCAATCAACTCGAAAGAAAACAAACTTACTCGCATCTCCGACACTTTTGGCGCATCCGCCTAGTACACAAGTCACCGCATCTCAAGGCGGACACCAACGACAAATGATCCCTTACTACATGCCCTCCCGATACCGAAAAGCCACCTCGGAAGACGAAGACGAAAAGATGGCGCCCCGCGATGTGAAAGCGACCCAGATAACTTACACCACCAACACGCTCGCGGGCCACACAGAAGACGAGCTGCTGGCCGAGCTGGCGAAACGCAAGATTGTCGTCGACGACTCGGCGTCCAGCGTCGGCGCTGCGTCGAGCGCGTCCTCGGAAGGCAGCACCCGCCGGCGGCGACGAAGGAACCGCAACAAGCAGGTCCAGCAGACGACGGCGGCGGCGGCAACGACAACGACGACTGCACCTAGAGGGACCCTCCCGCCACCGAAGGTGATCCCCCGCCTCGCCGACTCCAAGCCCGCCAGGCTCCAGATCGGCCTGAACCTGGATGCCGAGCTGGAGCTGAAGGCGAGGTTGCAGGGCGATATCTGCCTGACGCTGCTGTAAGTCGCTCATTCTCAGTACTTGTCCACCCCCCAACATCTCCCTCCCCCCCTTGCCCCTTCTGCATTCCTTTCCTGCCCTACCGAAGCGGCTGACCAGACGGGACTAAAAAGTGAGGGGTGATCTTTCGTCCCCCGTGCCTCGATTTATAGTGTCCAGAGAAAGCACCGACCTCGCGAGTCGACCGAGCTGAAGCCGAACTGGCGGGGCGTCGTCGACGTCGAGGAGATGTTCCACATGCACGTCGGCACGCTCGATTTTCGGAAGAAGTGGCTCGACCACGACGTCAGCCCGAGCCTGACGGCCGCCGTCATGTTCTCCATCGCCGTGGGCGGGTTCGTCGCCGGGTTCGCGGCCTCGAGGTGGCTCGACGCGTGGATGCTCGCGATACCGCCTTGGTTCTAGAGGATGTTTGCGGGCTGGATGGACGAACGGGGTTTCTCTTGAGTATATTGAGGGCTCACTGGGTGTATTCTACGGGAGGGGTTTGGCGTTATCGGGATGGGAAAAACAGGGTTACGGACGGCGAACACGGCCATCTATCAAGCGCCATTTTGCCGGGAGTAGACCAGATTCTTGGGTTTTTAATGCGTCCGCAGTAAACCATTCTTTCAAAGTCTTTCGACCTAACTCGCTCGGATCAATAAAACTGGGACATTGATATCATCACCCTCCCTCATCACGGCTACCATCACTATTGTGGGTGTTGTAGTTGCTGTCCCTACGATTCCTTCAAGGAAGGGTTGACTGATGCCGAATAGGGGACCGGGAGCCCCCGAGAAGGCCCCTCATGGTCACAGCCCGTTTCCCCTAGAAGTTAGGCAATTGGTACATTGCACTTGGCTCGGAAGTAATCAAGTGAGTTTCTTATCCACAAGAATTCAGACGGTCCCTTTGCGAAGTACCCCAGAATCCATCTGTGATCATTCTCGGACTGCTTGTTCTTTCGCAAGTCACGGCGGTTTCGAGAATCCTCGACATCTGGACTCTAGCCAGTCAACACTTCAGACGAGCTTCACCCGTCTAGAGAATTGAAACTTTATGCGGGAGGGATGTCGTGCTTCGGCCGTACATCCGTGCGGTTTGGCCTGATGATGGGCCTAGAACCGGGGAGGATTTCTGTCCCCAAGATCTTTTGCCAGTGAAATCCTTGGCGTCAGCAGCTCGATTGGTTGCAGGGATTTTCGGCTGGCATGTCGAGAAGAAACCGATTGCTTTTTAGCAGGCGATCGATCCGTCCCCTGTATCAATCCTTTCTGTTAGCTACACCAAGACCTTCAACGAGGAGGCGTCTTACTCAGTGCAGGCTAATTCCTAGGAGAAAAGTCTGCCGTCTAAGCCCCGCTACAAAGTAGCCTCTACTATCGGTATGACTATGGTCACTGTCCTTGCTGTTATTCCGTCCGTCGCTGCCCCTGGATATACGCTGGAGTACCTAGATTCCTTCTAGAAACCTAGGGTGAACTCCCGGGGGCTACCATACGCTAGGGCGCCTCTCACCCAACGGCCCCACACGAGCTCTAGCTCATTTCCTAATCGGGTACCTAGGCTCGAGGAAGATGTCTCCACTTTCCTAACTGTCGTGGTGATGCATGCTTTTCCATCTCACCTTCACCATCCCACCCCTCTGAATCTCGGTCATCGCGGCCTCGATTGCTGGGCAAATTCCCCCCTCTACCGAATTTTGAAATACAGACATAAGTCCGTCACGGCTTTAGCCGCTATGTCGGCCGTTATGGCCTGCGTCAGGGATGCCTTCCTTGGCATGTTCAGGAGGGTTAGAAATATGTTCAAGAGCTTTGTCGACTGGCTCAGGTTGGCTTATTCACCGTAATCAACCTCATCCAAGACCACAGATCCCTTTTCACTCAGGACTAACGAGGATGCAGATGCCCTTACTGGCGCGGTAACATGATAACCGTCCACGCCACAGGCAACCCCCCCTTCCAGGGCCCGCTGCGGATGGTCATCTCCCGGGTGTTCCAGCCGTCACCCTGGAACGTGATGGAGGTCGCCATCATTAGGCCGGGTGACCTGCCGGTGAAAGCTGTTCTCGAGCTGTTCGACCGCCGCTTCTCGCCTTGCGTCCGAGACGGGCGCCTCGGAGATGCCTGCCCTCCGGGCCAATGGTCCCCGGCGTTCGAGGAAGAGTTCCTCGACTTTGTACGCAGGGGAGAGGCTGAAGAGTGGGTCGAGTACCGAAAAGGCGAGGGCCTTGACGCAGTAGAGAAGCGGAATAAGCTCGAAGAGGAGGTTGACCGACAAATGGAGTGCGAGGCGGCCATGAATGCAGAATTGGCGTGGCTCGAAGGTCAGTCTGCCCAGACAAAAAGAATAAGGACGCCTCGAGTATATGCGTCGGTATATTTATCTTCGTGCGGAGACTTCTCCAGCGAGATTTTGGCCGTGAGGGGAATCTTGTTGGAGTGTATGCCGGGGTTCAGCTACGGTGCCGTCGGGGCAGTGGAGCAAGGCAAGGAACCACCAGTCAATCAAAGTACGCCGTGATGATCGAATTTCTGCTGTGAAGATCCTCCTACTTCACCAAGTCCTTAAATACAGCGGAAAGGGGCGGAGGCATCACCTCGCTCGTCGGTATGCCGTAGAACGAAAGTCCGGGCTTCGGTTTGCTCCGGCGCTCAAAGTCCTCCTTAGCCGAATACAACTCGCCGGGCATCTCTCTCGCACCTTCCGTCGCGCTGATGAATGTCTGCCAAGGGGCTGCGTTGGCCTGCAGACCAGCACCGTATATCCCATCGCATACATTCAACGACATGATGGTCATGAGGTCGTACTCGCCCGTCACGGCCCATGGGTGATTGGCGATGCCGCCAGTCAGGATGTTGCCCGTGGGTTCCTTGTCGGGTCGGTTGATGCCTCTGTAAATGTTCTCCGGCCAGGGTAAAGGCATGTTCCACTCTGATGGCTTGCTTAAGTCGACTCCCTCTTCCGCGGCACGACGTGTCTGATCCTCGTAGTAGTGGGGATTCGGACTCTGCACCGCCTGTCGCCAGAGATAACGGTGCGGCTCAATGCACACCTCGTCGTATACATCTTTGTAGTCCGCATATATGCAGGCCAGCGCCACCTGCATCCACATGTCACGACGACGCCAGGCCAACTCTCGCAATGTGTTCTTGGTGGGTATTTGTGGGTACCAAATCAGAAGTGGGAGATCGATATGCTCAACGGAATCGTCGATTCGCGAGAGGTCATTATTCATGATGAACCGTGCATGAACGGCTTGTTGGAGTCTGAACATCTTGCAGTCATTGGGGCCGTACATATCCTCGAGGCGAGGCGCCAGCCACCTTGCGAATGAGGTGTGGTGGTATATACCGCGGGCAACGCAAAGTAGTTCGTTGACAACGTGCTTCGGCCTTCGTAGGCGTGAGTAGCGGTCGATATTGCCCTCGTAGGCAGCCATATTGATGAGAACGTCCTTATTAAAGGCGGGAAGGTCTTGCGGCAAAGGCGAGTACAGTAGGTCGACGTGTTGCGGTGGTATTTCGCCATAGACCGAGCCGCCTTCACTGTTCTCCCCCAGGTTGCAATCTTCTTCAATGTCGAAGTAGTGAGTCGTGGGACGAATGAAAGGCCAGTCCTGACAATTTTCTCGATATGTAAGGGAGGAACGCACTGCCGTATCGCCATTCAGGCCCGCGCTGACCAGGGGGTCCGACTGTCGAACGGTACGTGTGTAATCGTCCATGACTTTGTAACGCACACTCTGGTCGGTAATTGCCTTGAAAATGGGGCCCCCGCTGGCCGCATTGTCTCTGGCTTCCTCAGCAATCGAAACATCAGGGAGGAGGTTGAGCTCGTGGTAGAGTTTGACGTATCCAGCGGCGGCACAAGCCCTGCCGACGTTGTATCGCATGTCGGGATATCGACGGGCAACTTCTCTGTACGTGTCCTCGCTTGCGAGGTCCGGATGCCAAATGCAGTAGGGCTTCACCTCGTCCGTTTCCATGTCAGGAATGCTGTTGCTCATGATGAGACGAGCATTGCGTGCCCGAGCGAACAGAGGCTCTTGCGAGCACACCTCCGTCACTTCCGGTGAAAGTGCAAGTCTCTCATGGTGCCTGATACCGTGAACCACGGCGGCACGCGCTCTGGCATCCGTATTCTGCAAGCCCCGTATGACGGTGCTCTCCCAGTCAGGCCAAGCCGAGATGATTGGGTTGTTGTGCCACATGAGATATTGCTTGTAGAATTGTCGTGGAATCTCAGAAAAGTCGGGTAATTGCTCGCCACGCACAGCGTCGAGGCATTGCCTGTTCAGCAACTCTCTGTCCATGCACTCTTGTCCTTCGACTTGAGCATCTGCGTCAGCAGGCGTGCCGCCAGATGCACATCTCTTGAAAAGTTGAAGATTCGTGTGGAGAAACATTGTTCTTGGCCGAGCCGAACGAGATAATGAAGAGCCAATGGCGGGAATGGCCCGGCGGGCGCCGCTGAGGCATTGTAACGAGTGTCGGGGAAGTATGAGCGACATCTTCGAGTTTTCAAGTACACGACCAAACGGGGACGAGGAATAGAGAGGAGAATGAGAAAGCCTGGTTAGTAGCGGTGACTGCGGCAAATATAGCACAACAGAAACCGAACGGAAGTCAATGCAAATAGAGTAGAGCAGCAGCCCCAGACCCTCACTTCACGGAGACCGTATCCCACCTGGAGGCGAACCAATTTCAAAGGTTCCATTGGCAGGGCCTGGTAGTCAGGGTCGCCGTGTCTCCAGGGACCTGCTAAGTTCGGGCATCATACGCATGGCGGCTTCCCTCGCGAAGGCCGCAGACGTTGGGCCATGCCTGGCTCCGCAGGTTCATCTTCGAGTAAAGTGTAAAAACACCATGCGATTGGAAGATGCCCCGAAAGACGTTGGCTCGGCACCCTCGTGCCGGGCTTGGCGTGGGCCAGATGGCGCAAGAACGAACCAACACAACGATACCCTCGTGCTTGGAGCAGAACTCGCCCCACGTCATGACCACGCGGCGGTCTCAACTTGGCAAAGCTTGTTGCCTCCACTCTGTTGGAAGAATGAACCTCGAGTCGCAGTCTCGAGTCGCAGTCTCGGGTCGCTCAGGACATGGGGCATATCAGTCCCCTGTACATGTTAGTATTAGCTGTGCCACCGGTGAGGCTACTGGGGCTTCCACTCGGAAGGTCGGCTAGGTTGGTTGCACACCGTTGGAGTCGGTGATGGTGGTGGGTTTCCCTGGGTCCAGAATGCTGCCTAGAAACCGACGCTGGCAGTGTTCGTGCCTACGCCGTTGGTCAAGGGGGCCGGACCATTGACGGGAATTGAGTTGCAGTCGCAAAATGCGAGGCTTCTCGCGAGGCGCAACAATTGAAATACGGATAGTACCACAGTGGGATGGATTGTGCCATGATGAAGAGTAGGTAGACCAGGACTCCCTTGAAGGGTTTGAAGATCGGACTAGAAGTTGAGCCCTGTCAGCAATTTAGCCCATAAACAGTGGACCAATCACACCGGCGAACCCCCACCAGTGACAAGCAAGGCAGAACGGGACAGCTGCTGCCCGAGACCTCCGGACGATCCCCTTCGGTGCACTGTCTCGTCCTCCAGGCACATCGCGAACTCTTACCCCGAACCAGCCCGTCTCTCTGCACGGAAGCCGCCGACGCCGACGACGACTACAACGCACAATTGACCTCCCGACAATTAATGCCCGCGTCATGAAGGTTTCAAGATCGGGGAGGCGATCGCGGTCTCCTCTGTACCTAGTCCTCTTCGCCGCCCTCGTCTTCGTAGTAGCCGTCGAGGGCTCGTACGGCGATCGCCTGCCTGAGTTCCGAGAATGCGTCAAAGTTGGTGCCACCACGCGCGCGCGCGATTTGTCCCTTCGTAACGCGACCTCTCCCGACCTCCGTTGACTGACACGCTGTCCTTCGTTTCCCCACGATCCAGGTTTGCCACGATGAGAACTGCGCCTCCGGCAATGATGCGACGCCCATCCGTACGTCTTTCCTCCCGCCACCTTGGAGTGCGGGGCTACGAGAAGCTGATTGTTGTTCTGCGTGCAGCTTTCCACCGCCGCCTCCTCCTCTGGACTTGTTCCTCCGAATGCGACTACACCTGCCAGCACATAATCACCAAGAAACGCGTCGCCGCCAGCGAGCCCGTCGTCCAGTTCCACGGCAAGTGGCCTTTCCACCGCGTCTTCGGATGCCAGGAGCCGTTCAGCACCATCTTCAGCCTCGGAAACCTGTGGGCGCACCACGACGGCCTGCGCAAGCTGCGCGCCGTCATCCCGGCGTCCTACCCCTTGCGGCCGTGGTACGAGTGGATTTCGTTCGTCGGCATCGCGTCTTGGGTGTTCAGCGCCGTCTTCCACACCCGCGACTTTGCCGCGACGGAGCAGCTGGACTACTTCGCGGCCGGCGCCAACGTGCTGTACGGGCTGTACTATACCGTCGTGCGCATCATGCGCCTCGACCGCCCGGTCCCGCGGCGCCGGTCCGTTCTGCGCGCCTGGACGTTGCTCTGCCTGCTGCTCTACACGGGGCATGTCGCGTATCTGAAAGGCGTGCGTTGGGATTATACCTACAACATGGCTGCCAATGTCGTCATTGGCATGATTCAAAATGTCATGTGGCTGTGGTTCAGCTTCAGTAAGTACAGACAGTCGCGGAGGGGCTGGGCCATCTGGCCCAGTATCGTCGTCGTCAGCGTCATGACTGTCATGAGCCTCGAGCTCTTTGACTTCCCGCCTTTGTGGGGCGCCCTCGACGCCCACAGCTTGTGGCACCTGGGCACGATCCCGCCGACGATACTGATGTACAGGTGAGTTGGGTTTCCGTCTAAAGTGGCCGGCGAGATGCTGACTCTGTTTCCAGGTTCCTCATTAAGGATGCGCAGGACGACATGGCGGGGAGTGAGAGGCTTAAATCTTGAGCTGCGGTGGAGGCAAGTTCATGAGGCATCGCGTTCTGCGTAGAGCAAGTCCAAAGACGGCGTGCAGTATTAGGCACATGATACAACGAAATTTCGTTTCAATAACACTCTTCAAGTCCGCTGTGCAGAAAGGCGATCGTTGTGTTGTGATTTAGTTTAAAATCTATTTTGCCACACCGACCCGTGTCGGCCTGAAGGGGGCATCAATATGTAAACGAGCACGACAGTCCCGTAATTGTCAATAATAGCGTGGCATCGTGTTTCAATCCCTCAATCTCAAGACTCCTCCTATACGTAAAGCATTATCCGATACCACAGACTCCTCCAATATGTATTCAACTGCAACCCTTATACTCCGACGATAACAGTCTGGGTCTGGAAGACCTGGATGGCACCGTCACCCCAAATGCCGATGACAGACATGAGGAAGCCGACCGAAGCGATGGCGGTCTGCACGATTTGCGTCCTCTTGAAGCCCTCGACCTCGCCACGGACCTCCTCGCCGTTGAGGATCTCCTCCTCGGCAGCAGCCGTGGCGGCCGCCTCGCTGTCGCTTGTCGCGGCGTCGCTGTGAGAGTCGCCAAGAACCTCGTAGCTGGCCTCCATGCGGGCCTCCTGGCGAGCGATGTGGGCGGCCTTGCGTGCCTCCTCGCGCTCGCGGCGGGCCTGCCGGCGGGCGGCAACAGCCTCGCTAGAGTTCTCGGGGGATCCCTTGAGGACGTACGGGGCGATCTGCTCGGCGAAGCCAGACGTCAGGCAGAGGACGGATGAGTAGACGAGGTACGGGTGGCGGAAGGCGCGCGGAGAGAGGAAGAAGGCGAGCAGGAACGAGGTGGCGGAGACGCTGGTCAGGACGCGCAGGCGGGTAGTCGCGCTCGGGTAGAGGTTCTGGAAGGCGCGGACGGCATCGGATGCGGAGGGGAGAGAGAGGATCGACGGTACGGTCACGGTCGAGAGGGAGTAGGAGAGGCCCTGTTGATTGTCAGCAATGCGATGACGGTTTACCACGACTGCGGAGGCGGGTTTCCGGGGTCACAAGAGTCGGTGCGGGGAGGTGGAGGGGATTGGAATAGTGGCGTCACCGGTGTTGGTGACCAGGAGACCAACGCGGTCAAACGCTGCAGGGGAGAGGCGGCAACGTACCGTCAAAAGACCGAGGGATACAGTTCCCACGAACTTCAGGACCGAGACCCCTTTAGAAGTCATGGTTGCTGCGATGGTCCGTAAAGCAATGGAGGAAGGTGTTGGAGTGCGGTTGGCGAAGCTCGGTGGATGGAGGATGCACAGGTGCAGGTTTCTTCGGACCTGGACCTGGAGCGGTAGTATACCTAGGTGGA
Source organism: Colletotrichum brevisporum (assembly GCA_030770045.1). NCBI lineage: Eukaryota > Fungi > Ascomycota > Sordariomycetes > Glomerellales > Glomerellaceae > Colletotrichum > Colletotrichum brevisporum. The sequence goes on along the minus strand of JAUGSI010000001.1, from coordinate 5,257,382 downwards.
GAGATCTGGCGACGGAACTTTCTCGGGCAGAGCGAGGGTCGTCGGCTAGTCGCAGATGGAAGGAGGGGGTGCAAGATGGTGCTGGTTCCTTTGTTGAACGGGAACCTGATCTGACCTTTCGATTTGGGCCCGACCACTAGGATGCCGGGGGAAGTAAGGCACAAAGCTCTCTTGGGATGAGATGGGGTCGGCCGGATTGATTGATTGACTGACGCTCGTTGACGACGTTCCCGCCTTGCCGCCTGCCGCTTGCGCAGGAATAGAGACAGAGAGGGGCTGTTTCGCCGTCTTTTGGTTGGCTCCTGCGCGGTGGGTACCTGAGGTGGATCTTCTGCACGGGCTACCTACCTAGGTAGGTACCTAGGTACCCACATGCTATGTAAGCAGAGCTTAAAGTGATGCTCTGAGCTCGCTGTCAGACTTCCACCGAGGTTGCGAGCTTGCACAACATGCACAAAGCTTTATGGACCTCGCCCACGTGCAGTAAGACAGACTCTGCATTTACAAGACAGGCGATCAATAGAAGTCACCAAGACCAAATCGCGACTTGATTACTTAAGTTTTACTATTGGTGGAATACAAGAGAGTATTCCAGGGAGTGTGCTGAGTTTCAAACCTTGTGCCAAACATGTGCACAGAGATCGGGACAAAGACTTGTGGAAGGTAAATATGATCGATCATTGGCGACTATCTGTAAAAAGAGAAAAGGCGGGAAAAGCATCTTGGCTAACGCGCCTACCGCCTTACTCGGACGCCTCTTTAGGCCTTCTTCCGTACATCATATACCTATTCCCTGTTAGAATCGCGAGTCTAGCTCAACCAATGACAAGTCGGTGCGGTAAAGGATATCAACTCACATGGGAATCCAAGCATGTATCCTCATATCGCTCAGCTCTTTTCGCAGGCCAATGAGGAAGATCTGAACCTCTTCCTTTGTCCAGTCATGGCCTCTAGTGAATGGAGCCATAGTGATGGCCTCGATTCCTTGGATAAAGTTCGAGTAGTTCCATCCGCCGAGCTCTCTGTAGTGAGAGTCCTTCGGCCATGGGTTGAGTGGCCATTTGTACATTTTCAAAGAGACGTCAACGAAGCCAACCTCCTCCATCAGCTTCGCGAGGCTCGGACAATCCGCGAATGGACGGCCGAACTTCTCTGCTGCCTCCTCGAGCATATCAACCCACTTCGTGATGGCAGAATCGGGTTTGAGAGTTCCATCGTCACTATGGGCGCGCATGTGCCCCTCTTGTACTTCGAGCCAGCCGCCAGGCTCAAGGTTGCTACTGAATTAGCTCAATTCTCTGGACGGGTAAACAGCCTGTGGCTCACTCGTAGCATTGAATGAAGAATTTCTTCCAGTCAGTGATGCTAGACGTCATCCCGCGAACATGGATGTAATCGAAGGGCTGGCTGTAAGTCCAAGGTTCTTCAACATCGTCAACCTCGAACCTGACGTTGGGCGGGACGCTGGTAGATGGGCAGTAATCAGCAACAGCAACATCGGGAACAGGTTAAGGTAAAAGGGGCCGCACAATGTTGTAAGAACAGGAGAAAGATCAACGCCCAAAACCTGTTCCTTTGGTCAGGCTTCTTCCTCTTCAGGGAGTATTTTCGGCACTTACATCGGCCTCGGGGTGCTCGTCTCCGAAGTCGATGGCCCAAATGCCAGTGCCCGTTCCAATATCTATGGCACGCTTCACTGGTGAGCATTCGTCGTTCGGAGGAGCAAGGCCAAGGCGATTATCAGTCGTGAGGAGGAAGAGAGTGTGTTGCATGTCTGATGGCGCATAAAGTGAGCAAAAATGTTGACAGCCGAGTTCGCGACCTACCAAGTCTATCGCTCTCTCTCTCGTCGTTGGGGTAGCTGTATTCTATAATCGTTAGAAACTATCGTAGTCAATAATGACGGCCAAGCGAGTCTTACTGCCCTCCTTGTATTTGTGGTATGTCCTTCCATTTTCAAGACGATTTTCAAGTATCGAGCTACTTATACTAGCAGTCGACGACACAATACTCTGTGATTTGATATAAGCATCAGAGCACAGGATAGATCGTAAATATCCTTACCTCTCCGCTGGCTGACTGGTTGTCATCAATGCTCTAGTAGACGGGTTAGAAGACTTGGTTTCATATTTCGAATATAGGGCGTTCACCTCATCGTCAGGGATGATAACAGGGCCTTCCGCAGCCGTGTGTTCGTCGTTGTTACACATCGTGAGCGAACGTAGCTGGTTATTTCCGCCCAAGAAGCGATTTCCAAGAAGTGAATTGGCACTTTGGCCAAAGTTGGACAAACTGTGACCATTTTATCGGCGTGTGGGATGGGCTATTATTTACCCCTCTCCTTGGCTTGGGCCAGGTATGCACGTTGGTAGCAAGGATTCAGTCTGGCCCTGTGCAATCTTTCCCCGAAGAAGCAGGCTGCGCGGTCGAAAACAGCCAACACTGGGTACCAGGACCCCCGTTTCTACAATAGCAGTCGCGTGGTCGCTTTTCACTGGAGCCGTTCGGCTGGGATGCCCAATGATTGACTGGGCCAAGACCGCGTGTTCAGGCCGTTGCATGAGATCCTAGGAGACGGTACGATTGCAGTTCACTATTCTTTGGTTACTGGCGAATTGAGATTGTACGACCCGAAAGGTGGGGGACTTTGCTTGCTGGGCGTGACAAGGGACATTGCATTGTTGCCATTCACTTGCTGGCAAACTGCCCGAAATATGACAGCTCGATCAATCGATGCAGTGCGTTTGAATTAATGGCAATGGCAACCATTGACGAAACTCACAAAACGACTGTGGAACTTGGTGTTGAGGTTGGATTGCGGAAGCTAAGGCCGTTGTGGACTGTGTTCTTGGGCCTGGGGAGACGGGGACACTAAATTAGAGTCCGGCGGTCCGCTTCACATTGTCGGCAAGAGGAAAGAACCACCCCACCCCCTGAATGTCGCTCTCACCAATCAGCAACTGCTTGGAGGTGGCCAGGGGCTCCCTGAGGCGTCGGCATGGCACCCGCTGACATAATCAGCCTGTCGACTAATCATTTGTGCTCACCGTGCGGAGCATGCTGTCATCCTTCATCTTACCGAGGTCCGCCGCGTCTCGTCCACCGCGTCCGAGCTGTGTATCTATATTGCCGTCGGCGTCAGATGCCCACTGTCCCTGAAATATTTATTCACTACCTGGCTTTTGTTCTTTTCGGCTTCTCTCTCTTCTTTCTTGCGGATCATCGGTGTGTATCTATGATACTCTGAATATCTGCGTAGTCATTTAGTCCACAGGAATCTCTTACAATTGCTTCTCATCGACAGAAGTCCGCGATATAATCTCCAGTGGTGCCGAGCCTCACTCAATCATCACCGCCATAAAAATACATTTGCAACGATGCCGGTTCCCGAATCCGAGTATCTGAGTCCGGTGTGGAAGGATGGCATTTTCAGTATGACCCCCTGGCTGCAACTGACCACAAGTGACTGTCCTGACATGTGACAGACGGTAGGGTTGCCTTCGTGACTGGAGGTGCCGGAACCATTTGCAGCGCGCAGACCCGTGCTCTCGTCCGTCTCGGCGCGAACGCCTGTATTATCGGCCGAAATGTCGAGAAGACGGAGGCCATGGCCAAAGACCTGGGAACTGCCAGGCCCGGCGCCAAGGTTATCGGCATCGGCGGTTGCGACGTCCGGAATGTAAGGACCCAGCTTCCCCACACTCCCGAGATTCTCGGGGAAACTGACTTGTTGCCGGTCTAGCCCCAGAATCTGCAGGACGCGGCAGACAGATGCGCCAAGGAGCTGGGCAGCATCGACTTTGTCATGTAAGTTGATGCAACTACTACTTTGACCTGGTTAAAGGAGATTCATCGGCTGATGTCCGACCAGCGCCGGAGCTGCGGGCAATTTCATCGCGCCCTTGTCCGGCATGAGCCCCAACGCTTTCAAGGCAGTCATCGACATCGACGTGCTGGGCACCTTCAACACCATCAAGGCCACCATTCCCTACCTCGTAGAATCGGCCAAGAAGAACCCCACGCCCAGCAAGGACGGCGCGTCGGGCGGCCGCATCATCTTCGTCTCGGCAACATTCCACTACACCGGCATGCCGCTGCAGGCGCACGTCTCTGCCGCCAAGGCAGCTGTCGACGCCCTCATGGCCTCCGTGACGCTAGAATACGGTCCCTTTGGAGTGACGAGCAACGTCATCGCCCCGGGCCCTATCAGGGACACGGAGGGCATGGAGCGGCTGTCTAGCAGCAAGGTCGACCAGTCTAAGGCCGACGCCGTGGTGCCCCAGGGCCGGTGGGGCTACGTCCGGGACATCGCCGACTCCACCGTCTACCTGTTTAGTGATGCCGGCAGCTTCGTCAACGGACAGGTGATTCCCGTCGATGGCGGCGCATGGAGGCGGCAGGGCGCCCTTTCCGTGGGAACCGACGATGACATGAGGTACCCGGACTTCCTCCTGAAGGGGGAAATCTCCAAGCACGTCAAAAGCGGACGGAAGGAGACTTCCAAGTTGTAACATCATGTACAGTGTAAACATTGTGATATCTAGGGTGACCGAGTCTGCTGTTTATGGTTGTGGGTCCAAAAAACTGGCACGCGTGGAACTCCCACAAGTCCGCGGACAACTGGAAAACGAACATATGAGGGGCAGAAGATCGGGCGGTTACTTATTCTTTAGATACCGGAATGCGACTTTTTATGCGTTTGAGCGAAATTCCTTACGTTTTATCTGTCTCTACCCTAGACCATCGGCTGTCGGCACAGCAACATAGTAAGTACTACGGATACTACCACGCTCTTCAAAGTGAATACCCGCCGACGAGCCGAGCCAGGCCGCGGAGCGGAGATGTCCAAACACACCGTTCAGTCATTTTAGCGCCGTCTATCAAGAACCTGGAAGAGGGTGCGGCGCACTCAAGCTTTTCTAGCCAAGCCGGCATCCACTTCCCTCGACCTGCAGGTGATAGCTCGCAACTCGGGTGGGGATGTCGATGGCTTGACTAATTGGCCGCACGAATTGCCTGCTTCTGACGCATCCTACCCAAACACAGAACCCCTTCGTCCCGGGGCGGTCTTTGCGTTTGATAGGGTATGGCCGGTGATAAGTTCCTCATGACTGTTACTAGAACACGCAGGGTTAGTGTCGCCCATCACCCCTCCTTTATCGCGCGCTGCCGACTGGTTCGGAGCCATAGCTGCGGGTCGAGTTCTTCGATGTGGAAGAGGATGGACTTCTCCTCCGACACGTAATGTGGGCCGACGAGCTCTCATGTGCTTCCGCCGGTCGAAAGGTGCAGCTTTGAGCAGTTGTTTACGGATAAAAGGAGGGGGGCATCCGGCCATGTGTTGAAGGCGTTCTCCGACGCGGCAGGCTCTTGCTGAGTTTTTCGAGGGAAAGTTGCCAAATCAATAACCACTTGTGAGTGAACCCTTTACAGCAAGGCGTATTCCGCTCACACTCCCTAGGACGCTCCCGAGAAAATGGAACTGAAGCTGCTCCTGGCCCTCGGCCTCGGCGTTGTCCCGGCGGCCGCCGAGACCGTCCTCGGCATCTACGTCTTCCACCGCCACGGCGACCGCACCGCCAAGAAGTGGCCTCCGGTCCGGTTCACGGACCTCGGTGCCTCCGAGGTCTACACCTCGGGTCTCCACTACGGCGAGCGCTACGTCCGCTCCAACGCCTCCGCCCAGGTCCGGGCCCTCAGCTCCGACGACGTTCTCCCCGAGCAGCTCGCCGTCACCTCGCCGACCGACGTCGTCCTGCAGTCCTCCGCCTACGCCTTCCTCCAGGGCCTCTACCCGCCCGCGGGCACCGTCAACGTCCTCGCCAACGGCACCCGCGTCGAGGCACCCCTCGGCGGGTACCAGTACGTCCCCGTCAACGCTGTCAGCACGGCCGCCACGAGCCAGGACGCCGAGAACAGCGAGTGGCTCCAGGGCGGCAGCGGCTGCGGCAACGCCGTAGTGAGCTCCAACAACTACTTCTCCTCCCCCGAGTACGAGGCCACCGCCGCCGAGTCCAGGGAGTTCTACCAGAGCCTGCTGCCCGTCATCAACGGCACCTTCGGCCCGTCCCAGGCCACCTTCGAGAACGCTTACACCATCTTCGACCTCGTCAACGTCGCCACCATCCACAACGAGACCATTTCCTCCGCGGACCTCCTGACCGACGCGCACCTCCGCCAGCTCAAGGCCTACGCCGACGTCCACGAGTGGAACCTCGCCTACAACGAGACCGACCCCATCCGCGCCATCGCCGGCAAGGTGCTCGCGGGCCAGGTCCTGCAGGGACTCAACGCGACCCTCAGGAACGCGGCCAAGGCCTCGTCCACCAAGGCCAACATCCAGTTCGGCGCCTACGCCACCTTCTCGTCCTTCTTCGGCCTCGCCCAGCTGCCCAGGGCGTCGGCCGACTTCCTGGGCATCGTCGACTACGCGTCGTCCATGGTCTTCGAGCTCGTCACCAACGCCACCTCGCCCGCCCCCGCCGCCGACGACGTCTCGGTGCGCTTCCGCTTCGCCAACGGCTCCGCGGGCGAGAACCCGCTGACGGCGTACCCCCTCTTCGGCCGCTCCGAGGAGGTCCTCCCGTGGAACACCTTCGTGGCTGAGATGAGGCACTTCGCCGTCGAGGACACCAGGGCGTGGTGCACGGCGTGCGGCAACTCGACCGGCACCTGCGCGGCCGCCCTGGGCCTGGACGGCAACGCCGACGCGTCTGGCAGTGGCTCCGACAAGGACGGCAACGGCATCTCGACCCCCGTCGCCGGCGTCATCGGCGCTCTCGTCACCCTCGTCGTCATCCTCGGCATCCAGGGCATCGTCATGGCCGTCGGTGGTCTGCGCATGGTCAAGAAGTCCACGCTCTCCAAGGACGTCCCTGCTGCTTCCGTTGCCGAGACGGCTGCCGGAAACAAGCACTGAAAGGACAGTTTCCGTCCTGAATTCCACCTCAATTCACTGGGATAGAGGGCAAGCGGGGGAGATAACGAGTTATGACAGGGCGTGTTCCGTACTTTAGGTTGAAACCTGCCTTAAGCAAACATCAATTACGATAAAATGATCGACTCAGCTTCGACAGCAATAAGCCTTCGTTCTTCGGCATGCCGTGTTTGCCATGTTCGCCGTAACCCCGCCTCGCCTGTGAATGCGACGAACTTTCTCTCTCTATAGGCTGGACGCAAAGTCAACTCATTTATGATTTCCCTTCCAGTAACGTCTCATGTTCTCATTCGTGTGGCGTAACTCCTCAAACCTCGCAGCTCAACTGCATCGGACGGCCAATCCTCTTCTCTAACCTCCAACTCAGATGAGCTAGACACATCTGGCTCAAGTTCTCTTGTGTCGCTCAGCCAAGGGCTTCCAGTCCTGTCGGTGTCTGACAAAGGCGGGAAGGTCTCCCGCGGGCCCCATCCTTCAGCAAGGGGATATGTCGCTCGGGACAGGCGGGCACGCCAGCTCGAAAGCGACGTCTCATTGGCGCCGTAAATCACTGCATCTACGAAGCCCTGAATGACGATGCTGGCTTTGTCGATGGTCTGCAAAGCAAAGGGTGCCGATGTGCGTTGCGTTGCTTGATAAATTCGAATCGCGGTTGGCAGGGACCAGATGACAGCGTATGCTAGGGGGTATAGTAGCATTAGTCGAGCAATCTGGAGAGCGTCAGTCAGCTACCCGTCAACTGATCGAGGAGTCCTACTTTTTTGAGCCTTCTAAGAGAAAGCAATGAGCGCCCCCCGGTGTCGTCCCGGAAACTGCTTCCGTGACTCGGGGTTGGTGTGGCATTCACGGAAGAGGGGCCGTCGGGAGTGGCTTCGGTCACCGACCTTAGACGGTCATGTGCCTTGTACAGAACCACGTAGAGATAGGCATATAGTACAAACATAGTGACTATGATGATCCCTGGAATGAGGATCAGCCTTCGTCTTTTCGCCGCTTGGGGAAGTTAACTCGCATCGAGGGATGAAGTTGACCAACAGGCGGACCAAGTCCAGTTCGAACCAACACCCTAGCGCTAGAATGAGATGGGATTCTGGTTCGGCGACTAGCCGCGTGGGCACTCACATGAACCAATGTCGCGATAGCCGACGACGCCAAGACCTATGAGTGCCCACAAGCATGAAAAAAACCAGGGAATGAGCCAGATGACACACTCATTGTCTTGAACCCAGCTTGAGGGTCTCTTATGGCCTGCGAGAATAAAATACGTGCAGACAGCAATGATGAGGACCCAGTAGTCGGTTTGGATGACGAACACCTGCGTCATGAAGCCGTTGAAGTTGCAGAATCTGGCGTTGTAAGGCTCGTCGATGAAACGGTGGGCAATGTTGAGAGACGTCGAGGAGATAAAATTGAGCGCCATGAGGAAGTCGCTGATGGCTAGCCCGAGAATAAGCCTGTGGCGAAATGAGCGCAGGTTAGGAAACACCTTCGTAGGTCATTAGCGACCCCATGTTTTTGATCTCGAAAGCAGCTTACAGCATAGCTCAGCATAATCCACCCAGCGCCGAGGACTGACATAATGGCAACTACGAGGATGGTTATGCTCTGTAAGCGAACTTCGGCACCGTTTTTGGGTGCCGCAAGGGCCTCTCCCTCATTTCTCTGGGGCCAGGCGATAGATCCAAACATGATGGGTGCGAATACATCTTTCTTGCGACGTAGTGTAGAGGGGCTTGCTGAATGTGTACTTGGAATGAATCACGATCTACTTGAAGTTGGCGCACATCGACACTTGGGTCTAGTGTGTAAGTTTAATCGAGTGAAGGTGCGAAGATTGATGGCGCGTCCCATTTTCGTCTTGTGTTCGATGTCGCACCTACCGCGGCGTAGTCCGCAACTGAAAGGGAAGGTCAAGCGTTGGGATACGAGGCTCATGCTGACTCCGAGGATTGCTGCGGAAGCTACGACTGGATGAAAGGAAAGATGCGGAAGCTCTCGAAGAAGGAGCTCAGGTCACGACGAATAGTCAGAGCAGCCCATTTGGCATGAGGCAACGGCGGACCTCGTGTGGTCCCAAGCACTCAATAGCATAAAGAGTGATTGGTGTTGGAACATATTTATACTCGAGGTAAAAGTCAACAAGAGGGGCGACGAAATCTCAAGATGTATGTTGACATTAGATGTGTTCTGTTCAGTGTTGTTCTGAAAAGGAGTTGAGCGACACGATCTGTGTCATACACGTATCCCAACCATACCATTTTGAATGACACGTAGAAAGTCACCATAACAGTACGGATGTGAAAGGGGGAAGGCTGCAACGTGACGGGGGTGTGATAGGATAAAGCTGACCTCGGATGTTATATTGCGCACAACAGAAAGGGGGCTGGCACGCATCTGCTCTACGATAACATCACATATCACAAATCAGCCCAGGAAAGCTCTCACACAGATCTTTGGCCAGATTCAGAATTGCCATGAGACCAATCAAAGGAGCTCTTGGATCGTAGCCAGTCCACTAATCTTCTCTTTCCTCCTCTCCACCTTCCTAGACAGGTGCGCCCGGAATAGACAAAGCCCGATGCAAGCATCCTGATGACTGGGAAGTAGAGCAGGGATACTTTTGAGGTAGCAACACAAGTCTTGGTTGCTTGCTCGCAGGAGGTATCGTCGCCGTCTAGACCAAGACGATCTGACCATCGCGTTCTCGGGCAGCTGGGATATGAAGAAGGGCGGTCAACGATTACGGAGGAGGCATTGACAGGACTTTTCACTCATCCACAGTCCGTCACTAGCGCTCATGCCTCTCTTGGCCTTGAAAACATGTTTATAGTCCGAGTCGCGTGAGGACAGCTACATGGCATCTTGGCACGGTCTGCCTCCTTGCCGGGAGTGCCTCGTGTTGATTCCCTATACACCGTCCAAGCAGAGTTGCGAACCCTGGGCGAGGGTCAAAGCGTGGACGACGGACGCCTCGCCGTCGCGATACATGTTGCAAAGACGCTCTGCGGATCAACGGCTAACAGTGACAACGGGAGTCGTCCTAGAATACAATGGGCCCGGCGTCGCGGGCGGTAGATAAGCCATCCAACTCTCGGTGTGCTTTTGGTTCGGCACCCGGCATCCAAGGGCCTGGTTCTCGGTACTCGAACGACTGGTAACTTGTGTTCAAGTTTCAACTGACAACATCCATCCATCCGGCCGGCCTTCGCCTCTTTCACGTCTCCGTCCAATTAAGGTATGGAACAGCATGGGCCGGCCCTTGTTGACACGTCCCATCGCCCATGGGCCATGGCCGCTGGGGTCGGCCGCTCCCTGCTTTGACAGGGCCCAGGTTTTTTTTTTTTGAGAATGACGCGAGAAGGTCGGGTCTTCGGGTTCGTCGAACCGAGCGCAATCAAAGGGGTTGTTCAGACGTGGGGTTGCGTCGGGATGGTGCCATGCCATCGGGGCTGATGAGTGATCGAGATACAGCATGCGACCTATGACAAGAAATCTCAAGCGCTCTACTACGCTCTAATACAGCAGGCTAATACGCGGTGCAGTGGTGTACGAGTCTCAACCTGACAGTGTTGGTAATTAGTGTTTATTATTATAGGATCCCTGCAGTCATTATCCCTCCACCCTTCTCCACCTTCCTAGTCCTATACTCCTTTACTTATTAAACGCCTTTTTAAGAGCCTTTTTAACTTTACTAGTATAGTTACTATAATAGTTAATATAACTTATAATTTCCTTATTTTTAGTATAAATATCTTTCTTTTTAAACTATTAATAAATATTTTAAACTACTTAATAAGCCTTTATAAAGTAGTAATATTATTACTATATTTTAGTTTATTTTAGTAGTTAAGGAGTAGTAAGTAAACTACTACTTAATAAATAAAGCTATTATTAATCAAGTCCTTTATAACTTATTATTTTAAGTAGAGTTAGTAAATATAGTAGTAAAAGTTATTAATATTTTTATTTATTATTTTAATTAGTTAGTAACTCTTAGTATACTTAACTAAAGTATTAATATACTTAGTAGTATTAAGTATAGTAGTTTTAAGAATTTAAATAGTATAGTAATAAAAAAAGGATATTTAGTAAGTTTAACTTATCTAGCTTATCTTTTATTTATTATTCTATAAGTTATTAGTAAAGTTTAACTTTACTATTTAGCTTTAAGGATATTTATATTTCCCTGTTTTTTTTAATTATGTGCTAGTGCAAAGTAGGCGCTGTGATTGTGGCTTGAATTCTGTTCAAATCTGCGTATTTGACCCACCGTTGATGGTGTTAGGAAAAAAAAAAAATTGGTAACTTAGAGTCTCAACCTGACATCATCCGACTGACTCGTCTGCATCGTACGACGACGAGCTGCTTGGGTCCACCGTCCCCTTCCTCTGGGCTCACCGTTTTGACGGGTGCGGAGCGTTGCATTCGGCGGCGCCAGGACGGGGGGACATGGCATGACGAGGCGGCGGAGACTGGCCGGGACCAGGTCGGCACTGCACCCCGGCTCTTCAGCCTCCAGGGGAGAATTCTGAATGGCAGAGGGCCGGTCCTCCAGAAGGATGGAGAAAACCCGTTACCCAAGAGCTGTCAATGTCATTCTTGTCCTGCTCCAGTGCTTTCCCCCCCACCAAAAGGGCCAAAGCGTACACTACGGTAAGTGCACCACATAGCACTGCGAGTGCTCCGTAGCAGTAGGGGGCAGCATGGGTTCCCAGACGGCTGAGCGGCAGAATAGCACTTTACATGGAAACAGAGAAGGCTCGGGTCCTCGAAAGGCGCGCCACGAACCGCAGCTCATCAGCGTCCAGGGCCGGGACTGGGACTGGGGCCCGGGACAGGGAACGGGGTGCACTGCCGAGCATCGGCTCCGCTGGGTGCGCGAGGGCGGCGAGGGTTCTAAACTTTCCCAACTTCTCCGTGCCCAAACGTACGATATTCCACCTCGGAGGAGGACGACAAGCAGCCAAGGAGCCCCCCATCGCCGGGGTCGCAAGTCGCCGGGGGCCACATTCACATTGGTTCGGTTCGGAGAGGACGGAAAGTTTAGTAGAGTGCTCCGGAGGTTGGAACAAGTGGACGTCCCGTCGACAGGTTTACGGGCCCGGAGGGCCGGGTCGATCAAATGCCAGGCCCAGGGACGCCCTTGGACAGATTGGCGTAGCGTAGTGTAGTGGTATGTATAATGTAGGCCGTAGGGCAGCACACTAGTGCGGTGTACACTACACTAGCGTGGCGTCACGCCACCGCACCGTATCGGAAATGCAACGTCCCAGGAGTGCGGACCCGGAGACGGCGCCGTTTTTGGACGTCAACTCCAGTCTCCAGCTGTCGCCGCTGCGGTCCTTCGGCACCGAAGCCACGGACCGGACTTTTTTTCTATCTCTCTCTCTCTCTCTCTCTCTCTCTCTCTCTCTCTCTCTCTCTCTCTCTCTCTCTCTCTCTCTCTCTCTCTCTCTCTCTCTCTCTCTGACGGCCCCGGTCCCTGGCCTAGGAAGGCCAACCCTTACCGACACACCGCTTACACTGCAGCAACGGTCGACGAAATAGACGAAACTTATCCGCCATTGCTATAGCATCCGTTCCTACTGTAGTCTATAGACTGAGGTAGGTAGGTCATCGGTACTTGATACACTTGATACACCGGTATTCGTCCGTACCACCTAAATAGTATACGCTATTACATGGTACAATGTTTGTACCTCGGCAGGTACACGAGTGACAGGTACGGATATTAGCAGGTGGTGCAGAAAAGACGTGAGCCAATGGCGAGTGTCACATCGTCGGAGGTCTCCTCCGACCCAAGGGGACCAAGCTGCAGTGGTGCAGTGTACCTAGGTACACTAGGTAGTTGACTACTCCGTACCTAGGTAGGTAGTGTTTAAGATTCGCGCTTCCCCCACTTCTTGTCAAAGTCAATTCGACCCACTCAACACTCCAGCGTCCAGCCCCTCCACGTCCGTCCAAGTCACGGACTCAGGAACCGGTTCAGCCGTCCGCCTGAGGTCCTCCCGCCCGGTCCCGAAGCCAATTAGCTTCAGCGTCTCCTCTCCGATGCCGCCTTGCCTCACAACTGCCCCGTCCAGGAGAAAAAAAAAACGCGAACGGAGGAATAAAGTTCCTATCGTCGACTGTAGACTCCAGTCTCTCTTTCCCTTGCTCCGCGCAACTTTGCGTCGGCACCCACCGAAGGCCGGGGCCAGGGGGGGCGTGCGAATGCGTTGCTCTCTTGCAGCTTCACATTGCAGGTGACAAAACGTGATCGACCGACTACCGTCACTGGCCATGTATCCGTCCAACTACAGTTTACAGCCAATACGTACTTACTGCGAGTGTAGTTGGGTAGGTACGGGGTCACCGGCGATTTAACTTTTTGCTCGAATCCATCAGTCCCACCGTTGTCTTCTACGCGACCTATCGATCGGCCTACCTAGGTACATCCGTTCCGTACCTACCTACCTGCTAATACCACACACTTATCAATCAGCAGCATCACGACGGTCATCTGCCCATCTCAGAGTCCACGGCCGGAACGCCGAGCCTGTCATCAATGTAGCCGGCTCGCATCGCGCCCCTCGCGGCAGTAGTGCTTAGTGTGGCGCTTCCCTGCGACCTCTCTGCCAAGACTCTGCATCCTCTCGCCCAAACGGCGCGGCCACCTCGCTCGCAAACGGATCGAGCCTCGTGCATGCAGAACGAGGACCGGCCGGCGATGGCGTGCGGCCATGTATCACGACGTTGTGAATGTCGCATCTTCATGCCGATCAGGCCAAGGGGCAAGTCCACCACCGCCGCCGCATGATGACAAGGCTCGCCGATATCATGGCCAGAACCAACCTGGAACAGACACGGAGAGAACCATGCAGATGACCCCATCAAGACTCGCGCCGCGCTTACCACGCAAGCCCGCCGTTGCATGGAGGATCCGACTGCATCCGGCCTTGGCCCAGGGCGACTGTCGACCCGAAGGTCCACGAGGGTTGCCTTTGGAATCGCTTTCAAACCAACGCTACCAACAATCAGTAGGCATCAATAATACAACATCGTGAGGGCCGTCGCCGGACATATTGCAGCACCGAATGTGGATTTCGCGGCTCGTCGAATCAGGGCTCGTGATTGGGAGGCTCGCGCGCCAGGGTCAGGATCTGTCCATAGCTCCCGACGCAACCGCCGTGGAAACATGTCATCCGGCCGCCTCGCGAACCTCTTAAGTCTTGCGTGAAGGGGCGGGAGAGAAGCATGGAAGGGGGGCGGCTAGCGTACTATGGTATAAAGCAACGAGCGAGAAGCGAGAGGGGTCGAAACGAGACTTGCATGAAAAGCAAGCAAACAAACCTGCGCCTTTCGAGTGGAGGGTATATCGCGGCTCTGTTATACACCCATTCAGTCGGGCAGGGGGTGGGGGCTGTGCGGTTGGCAATCGCCTGCACCTTTCGCCGCTGTCAAAGGCGAGCTTGCGCCGTAGACGGCCCCATATCGGTCGACGAGGCAGTCAACTGCAGGCTTTTGAGATTTCTCACCGGGCGGCCAGCCGGATCTAATTGGAATGCGTTTGTCAGCTCTGGACCACTCCCACACTTGTAGCCCGTCTTCGAGACGCGAGGAAGGACATACGTGGACAGAAACATTCTCTTACCGCAGCGCCGCTGACCTGCGTCAAGCCGAACCGCTCCGGGTTGCATTGGCCCGCCCGCCGGAAGGGGAAGAAGGACATCACTCGTTTGGCTGTGCCGCTCAAGAGCAAAGAATGACGGAGAGACATCGAGAGACACAAGCAGGTATCGAGATCGCCAGTCGAGTTGGAAGCTGCAGAGTGTGAACCAGAAAGGCTCGGTACACTCGCTTGTTGTCATGATTTATGAAAATCCCAAGGGGAGAACTATTTGATCCCCGCCGCATTATATGCCATCCAATAGTACAGAGATAACAACATTGGCCGCGTAATCTGATATGCATCTTCCCGAACCCCAGAAACGCCGTGATACCGCTTTGCCAGCCCATCCGAAGGGGAAGCATGCATACACTCTTGCTTTGCTATGCCGGCAATGACGCCAAAAAAAAAAAAAAACGGGACAGAAATTGAGGTAGATGTGAGGAAAAACCAGAGAAACCAGTGTTGGACCAAATCAAGCTTTTGAGGGGAGGCAGTTGGGAGGAAAATTGAGGAAAAAGAAACACGGGAAAAAGGGAAGGGTAATGATGTTCCCGAATGCGGTGCAGTGCAGTGCTCGCTTGCTGTGCTTTCGTACTTTTGCAGTCCACTCCATTCCATATCTGTCGAACACCAGATGTCGTATTCTCAATTCGGGAGATCCTGAGTCGACAGGACGCGACTGTCCACGGCACCACCATTCGGGAGATCGATGCCTATGCAGTGCAATCTGCTCCTGTCTTGTGATGCATCTGGGCATCTCCCTTTCCTTCCGGGGAAAGCAGCGGATAAAAGCCGCAGCAATCCCGACTCATTAAGGCAGCAAGCCGTACTGCTGTTGCGTCCGCTTTACCATCAAGCCTGCGAGTTCGATTCGATGGGTTCAGCCTTCCCGGTCAGAGCCCTGCAAGTGTTCGAGGAAGTATGGTGGAAACTTGCAACCCTGAACGCCCCGCAGTCCCGTCAAATGTTGGCCCCGCCGCCGTTTTGGTTGAGTGGTGACGACAAGGAACCGCATCCCGGACCGCCCTATTCTGGAAAACCACGGGAACAAGTGGCTGGAAATTGGAATATTGCGGGAGACCTGACAGCGGGTGTCAGGTGGAAGAGGTGAAATCGGACAGTGCGATCAACCCGCTTAGCCACCGCAAAGGGGGCAGTGGCCGGGAACAACGATGTATCGCTCATGCGGCCCCTTTCCGCAGGTTCGATTCCTGTTCCCGTCCACGGAAGTTCTGAAGAAATGGGCGCCGGGATCGATACACGATGTATATATGTAGTAGTTTTTTGTGAAATCGCACATGTTGGGCGACGTTGGGTTTGTGGGCTGTGGCTTCAAAGGTAAGCACATAATCAGTCCAACAGACAGCGTGATCCTTACGTCAGATGTGGGTTCGTTCGTTCGACACGAGAGGCTCAGTGAAGGTGCGTATGGAGAGGCGGTAGAAGTGGCGGCCGCGTGCAAGTTGTAGCTCAGATCGCAGCTAATATCTCAAGTAAAAGCATGCCTCGGTGCTTATATATTGCTGTGATGGTGGTGGTGGTGGTGGTGGAGGAGGTGGTAGTGGTGGGCGCAGGACTATGGTGTATGGCTCTCAGTGCTCGGCCTGAGGATCCCAAGTTGTACAGACGGATGTTGACGGGAGAAGAGATGACAGGCGCGATAGAAGAAGAGAAGGAGTAAGACGTCTCGAAAGATGGATCTGAGGCTAGGGCGACTTTTGTATTTAGCCGTCAGGGAAACTTGTATCAAAAGGGAGGCGCATGGTCTGTCGAGGCTGGATGGGATATATATGAGTGAGACGAGGAGGGAGAGACACACAGGGCCAGGGCGTGCGAGAGTACCTTGAGGGATAGCAAGGCGCAAAGCATTGGTTTTGAGCAGAAAGCGAACGGATTTGAGCTACCCTGTCCATGTCTGAGCCATGACGGAAGCGCTTGCGTCGAAGGGGAAAACGGTCGTTAGGACGGACGGACGACGAGGTCCAGGGTTGATGTCTCTCCGCTTCGCGAGGTCCAGGTCTGTGACAGTGGATACAGGTGGGAAAGGTGGGAAATTCCCCCATCAGGCGATGAAGGGCTTTGACAGTGGACGGGGGCATGGGGACGAAAAAGGATGCATGGGGGGAGGTGTCAGGACCCTGGTCTTAACTGCACACCTCGTGGCATCTGCAAGGTAAATCCGCTATCGTCACGCCCTCTGCCGACGGTAGGAAAGGTTCCACGGTGGGCTACCGGTTCAGGGACAGCCAAAGTCCACGCAGGGGATCGAACGAGCTTGCTTGCTTTGGTGCCGGCGGAGGAGAGCTGGCCAGCTCCAAATGCTGGTTTGATTGATTGATTCGGACTGGCCTCCAGGGATTGGACCCGTGATGGGCATTTGACAGGAGACCAGGGAACGAGGATTCGGAGAAGCGCCAAAGAGGCCGACGCTGGCAAATGGAGACGCCAGTAGGGGTACTAAATTGACTGTCACTCGCCGTGAGTTGCCCCCTTCGCGGCGGGGGAAAACCCGTGCGGCGCCCACGTAGTGCGGACCGGACGAGGAGGTTGTTTCTTCTGGGCGAGGCTTAGAGAGGCGAGAGAAAAGGAGACGAAGGGAAGAGAAGAGCTAGTTTCGAGAGAGGCAAGGGAGGGCGTCACTGCCGGCGGTCCGCGGATCGGCTCTAGGTTGAACCTCGCTGGTTGGTCACAGGCTGATGTTCTGAGGAAACGAGCAACAGCAGCAGCTTCTTTTTTGGTGGCATGGCTGTGTTGGACCGCGGTTGAGAACAGACGTCAGATGGCGTCGAGTAACCCTTGTTCAAGATGACTTTCTTTTTCCTTTCATCGCGTGTGTTGTGTGTGCCGGGAAAGCGCAGCGTAGTAGTAATGTCTTTGGGCACACAGACGCCTTACGGCGTAGCGACGGACAACAGTTGGTCCTAAGAGACGCAGAGCCGTCGCTGTAGTTGCAGGAAGCATCCCGGTACGGATTACGGATCCCTGCCAGCGCACCGACGTGACCAAGCAAGCAAAGGTCTCTCTCTTCGCGGCGAGGTATCAGGGCGAGAGGTCTTTGTTCGGGGGCACCATGGTTTCTTTCCCTCTCTCTCCCCCCACCTCCAACTTCTCTGTGCCGCGTGTGCGTGGGACTTGCTTTTGCTAAATCGACGGAGAGCACGGCTTTGGTGTGGTAAGAGCGGGATCCAAGCGCATTCGTTTTGCAGCGCATTATTTCAACGCCAATATGGGCGACTTGGCTGGGCAAGCATTAGGCAGGTAGGTACCTCACTACGGTGCGACTTGGGGACGTTGGAGCCCAGTGGGCATGATGCTCGTGTCGATTGAGGTCGGCAGAACAGATAGCTCGGTGGTTGGTGCTCGACGTTGCCTCGCCTGTGTGCGCTTAAGCGTTGATGCAGCAGGGCATCCAACAGCAGCAACTGCGTAGGCAGGGCGGCGTACTATGGTAGAAGCTATCGATCGCATGGACGAATAGACGCGCCTGGGCGGAGGTGGAGGTAGTTGCTTTCGTGCGGGAGACTCAGACGAGGATTGACGAGCGGCGGGAGCGGCCTCAAGGTTCGCGCGAGGCGGCGTCAAAACCACCACCACCAGCAGCGGCTTTCGGCGCCGGCAGCAGTGCCAGTGGGTGACAGCGTAGGGTGCCAGTTGGCCTCTGATGCCTCTGGTGCCTGGGTTTGAAGTTGAGTAAGAGTTGATGGTTGAGGGTCGAGGTCAGGGTAAGGTGTTAGGTGACTGGCCACCCTCACCCTACCTTTCTCTGTATCCGTACTTTGGTTGAATAAGGTAAGCGACCTAGGTAATACCCAACTTAAGCATGGACGCAACGAGTGAGGCGAGACGATGCGAGACGAGACGAGGCCATGCCTGAACGGCAAAGGCAAGCAAGCAATAGCCGCAGGTGTAGGCAGATGGAAGGGGAGGAGGGAGGGGGGACTCGAGAGGCAGGGCAAGGAGGGCAAGGAGGGCAAGGAGGGATCTCTCACCTTGTCCTTTCCTCTTCCGTGACAGCTTGCAGCTTCGAGGTGCCTTACCGAGCGGATTCTGCAGCACACCTAGCAGGTGCAGACTGCAGACTGCAGACTGCAGACGAGCTTTGTCTTCAGCGCAGGAGTGGGTACTCTGTACCTTGGTGCTTGGGTGACCAGGTACCTACTGGGTGGGTGTGGGCGTCGGTCCAGTGTACCTAGGTAGGTAGGGCGTCGGTTTAGGCGCAGGTCCTGACCTGCTGGCTGTTGCTGCCAGGTACATAGTATAGTAGGCAGTTGCTAGAACTTCAGGGAGTCAACAAAGCAACCTAGCAACCTGGGTACCGAGTGCACTACCTACCTGATTACCGATGGATAAGGTAGACGGGCGTGGGCGCAGCTGAAGAGCTCAAAACGACCCTCGCCCAGCACATGCTATTGCTATTAAAAGCGTCGGATATTGGTTTGTTTTGGAGTCTGGGTCGGGGTTTTGGTCGCCGTCTTGATAACTTCAGAAAGAAATGAAGGGCGCGACCGAGGCGTAAAGAGAGGGGGAAAAACCAGGTAAGACGGGGCGAGACAGCTGAAGCCCCAGTGTCCTCAGCTCCGTCGGTACCTGCCATGCCGGCATCTGTGTACCTATCCATGTGTCTTGCCAACAGCCTGGAAGTTGCTTGCCTTGGTCGTTCTTTCCCTTCACTCTGGCCTCCGGCCTCCTTCCTCCTTCCTCCGACGTCTCCCCCTTCAACACCAAACCCTCAGGGAAGGTGAAGGGGGAAGAGGAAAGGGGAAAGGGAAGTGCAATTACGGGAGGGTAACAGGCAAGCCGAAAAAGAAAAGAAACGGAAAACCCCCGACTGCACCATCGCTCTCATCTTACATACCTGAGATGCTTCTTCCTTCTTACCTCGGATATTGCTTTCTCCTTATCCTTATTCCTCTCCTTGAGAGTCTCGAGTTCTGTCAGCTCCGATACCATCCGTCCCTCTGACCTCCTCCGTGCCTTCCAAGCGTGGGACCTGCCCTCGATGCCGTGCATCCTCCGGGGAATCGCCGCCCGAACTGGGTCGGTCTCTCCACCGCCCAGTGCCTTCACGTTCTCAGTGTCTTCCCACCCTTCTCTTTCGGTGACACAGTCGGGTGTTCCTCGTCTTCCTCGATCAATCAATCAACAGCCGCGACCGCAACCATCTACGACCTGTCGATTCGGGGCCCAAGCACAAATTCCTACGCATACAATGTAATAGTGTACTTACTACCTCGTAACTACCTCGTAAGTAACCCACACCTCCACAATCTACGGAGACTACCTATCCCAACACCTCATGGAATCCTCTCTGGAGATAGGTTCCTACCTACGCGCCCTCAGCCTCACAGTACAGAGTACTTCCTTTCTTTTTCTTCTTCTCTTTTCTTTCCCCCCCTTGACTTCATCCTAATTCGTTCCCAGTCGAGTCGCTCTCCAACCCCTGTCAGTGGCTCGGGCAAGCCCAGGCCCTCGCGCGCCCAAAGCCATCTGGGCACGTTCATCACACGTACCATGTACGCCGTACATCCTGTCACGACTCATCTCGCATTGGAGGAAAAAAAAAGAAGCGGCATTCAACCCAAGAAAGCGCAGTCCTGACACTAGGTGCTACCTACCTACACGTTCGGATACAGTCACAAATATTGATTTTCTGCGCGCTGGTGTTACGAGAAGCCACACTGCCAGAAGGAAGCCTCGCGGTCTATACCTAGTCAAAGGCCTGATATCTTTGCATCCTCGTCTCCTTAAGTCCCGTCCTCAGCAAATCCATCTGCCGCCCGCACAGGCCACCTTGGATACCCCACCCGACTCCCTCCTCTGTCATCACCCAACGGCATGGCATGCGGGCTTCCAATGAACTGGACATCGGAGCCAGATCCGGTGGCTGTTGGATGCAACAGCCCTCCAACCTGCCATTGCCCGCAAGGGCCGTCCGTCCGCGACACACATGCGAAAGTACGACATCCGCGCGCGCCGAGCACAATACCATGCCAATTAAATCCAATTATGGATCGTGTCACCAAGTACGAATTCTTATCACAGGTCATCTTAGGTATGTTACAGCCCTTGAGCTATCCGATTCTTCAGCGTGTCACTGATCCCTACTAGCCGACCTGCTCTATGCCTCGCCTAAAATAGTGTAGGTAGGTTATACTCACGTCATGCTTAGACCCGTCCTGTTCCTCGCATCACCAACTGACTATTTTCGACCTGGCACGCTCGCCTCCATGAATACCACAGTATTCGGAAGCCG
Organism: Colletotrichum brevisporum; assembly: GCA_030770045.1. Lineage (NCBI taxonomy): Eukaryota > Fungi > Ascomycota > Sordariomycetes > Glomerellales > Glomerellaceae > Colletotrichum > Colletotrichum brevisporum. Next base: position 5,236,541 of record JAUGSI010000001.1, on the reverse strand, counting down.
GACCCAGAACATCCTGCGAGGTCCACTACGCCGAAATATACGCCATGTGGCTTCATGGAGCCGGTACATCTGCGTGGCTTCGACGACACCATGCGGCGAAAAAGAAGTCGTCTACCAGCCAGACCTGACCTCACTTGTCACACTTGACAGTGACAACTGCTCAGATGGAGGCGCTATCTCGGGCGAAGGCCTGTGCTCCGTGGACCATCGGACCAGTCGCTTGCAAGTGTATACATCATATTACCTAGCGTGCCTGGGCAGTGTACACCAAGTACACGTGTACGTGGTGACCCCCCACGACAACCCGCCACCGCTTTGAACAAGACTTGCGAAACGTCATTCTCTTCGTCGCTTAGAAGCTAGCCACCTTATTATCTGGGTGTCTGACGGAAGCTAGCGGTCTTCTAGCTTCTCAACACGGGGGTTACGACAAGACTGGACGGCATGCCGTCCCGCTTCAACTTGAGATGGCACTACTGCCCAGGAAAGTTTTGGCTTTAGCCCATGTTGAGTTGACTTGCCTCCGAGGCTCTCTCCGTTGGGCTATTGGCGTTGCGCACCAACTCGAATCTAATCGTTGTCGTGTAGTATTATTCTTCATGCTGGTACATACCGGACAGGGGGTCGGCGTTCCTTTCTGCAACCTGGACATGACAGAAAAACTGGCCCTGGGCAGGGTTTGTGGCCCGTCATGCAAGCCGATCTCATTACTGCGAACGAGATCGGAGTCATGTCCAGAAGAAGAAAGAGACAGAGAACTGCATGACCGCACACCGAAACAGTATACATCGCACACAATGGTGCGAGATCTCTCTGTTCACTCACCACCCTTCGTTTCATTTGACAGCAGACTAGCCCGCGCACACATTGGCTTCATGGGGCAGGTTTTCTCCCTGAGCGGAGACGGTCACAATGAGTCGAGACGAGGCGTACCAGAGCGAAGGCGACCACCGTCATCAGTGTCGCCGAGCTTTTGGCTGGCCTGCCAAGATCTTGAGTGACAGACTCTAGATCTAGCATGCGGAACCCTCGTCAGTGTAGGGAAGGGGGGTGGCTGATATTTGGCAGGTTTGCGACCCTGCAGCAGCATGTCATCTCCGCAGCCCGCGATCTCTGCGTGGAGCACCGAAGCCATATGATCATCAGCATGCGCATGCCTGATCCGAAATTCGAATGGAAACCGCGGCCTCTACTCTACCTCCGAAGCTCAACATTCGTATTATTCTACTGGTGTTCAAGGCAACCAAATATCACCTGTTGAGTTGAAGACACGGAAGCAGCTCAAAGGCTTAGGGCATTGTCAGGCTGTGGCTCCCACCACTTAAGTCTTGGGGATAGAGAGACAAAAGACGATCTTGGTTGTCGCTTTTAGAAGCCGAAAGGTTCCGGACCGCCGGACTGGCTTGCCTCGGGAACATCGAGCGCCCACGAGTCTCCGCAGAAACCCAAACGTAACAATTGTGGCTACGGGTGTGCTTTCAGGAGACGACGCTACTGGATCCCAGAAACATACGTTCTTCAGAGTATGCTGGAATTGGACGTATACCTACACGCGCCCAGCAGGACCTCTGGATACCTTGACGGACGCTGGCGGAGACAATTCCCATTCGAGATGTTCGCAACTCGTTGAGTCGTTGTGCCTGATAGCCCCTGTCAGCCCAGTACAGGCACGCCCGTGTCGATCGTACTCGATCCGCGCTAGTCCTGCCGCGCAAACGCCAGTCCAGCCACCCCTTTGTTTCTTCGAAGAGAAGGAACTCTATGGATACCGTTGCAAGCCATCACGGCAAGACGAGAGACGGCGCGCGGGGCGGCGCGACACGACTGTGGCATGATGGTTCAAGCAACAGGCTCAGTTTACACATCCCAGGCTTGATGTAAGGCTGTGATCTTCCGCCTGGCGATGCCAGTAGCTAGTTGCCAGCGCTTATTCAGCATGCATAATCCTTCTAGATATAGGCCTCCGACAGCGCCATGCTACTATTGTGGCGGCTACTATCTTATGTAATATAGCTTTCTAAGACCCTGGTTAAGACACGATGCAAAAGGAAAGGTAGTACTGTAATTACTAGGATTTTGCCGATATCCTAGTATTAGTCTATTAAAAAGAACTAAAAATAAAAGTAAAAAGAGACAAAAGGCAGTATTGAACCTACAGCCTCTAGCTCTAATAAGCTAGACTCTAAACTGCTAGGTCAACTACCAATAGTGGAATAAACCACTCTAAATGTCTCTTATCAACCCCTCTAGGGTGCTCGTGGCCAACCACAACCCTCGTGGCCAACCACAGCGCCCGTGGCCAACTACAGTAAATACGGCTAACCACACACAGGGCCTAGAGCTACTTAGCTAAACTGTACGTAACGTACTAAACCCTAAAAGGACTAGTACCTTAGAAGCTAGGCCCAAAGGGCAAGGCACTAGGCCTATAAAAGGCAGGGCTCCCCCCAGCCTATAGGGGTCTAAACTTCTACTTTCTTAGTAAGCAAGTAATACAACAAAACACCAATACAACACTATTACTACTACAACAATACTTTTATCTCTTTTATTTATATATTATACACCAAACCTATTCCTTTACTAACTCTATTAAGCCTAATATTACTATAAAAGTATTTAACAATCTTAATACCGACCTTAATACCCTTATACCTATACTTATAGGTTATAAGCCCAGCTTATTAACTAACCTAACCTTCCCAACTAATTATAAAAGTTTATTCAGACCTACTTATTTAATAACCAACCTTATTTTAACTATAAAAAACTAAAAACTATAACTAATACTCATAAATTACCCATAATTCAAGTCCCTAAGTAACTAAGAAACCTGGTTTTCAGAAAATCCTTAAATTATCTAACCTTCCTTAATAAATCCTTAACAAATCCTCGTATACACCTACTATAGTAAATAAATTTTTAAACAACATTTAATTAATATAACTTATATAAAAATTAAAATTATAATAACTCTTACTATCTAGCTTAGCTAATAAAAGCTACTACAAGTCAATATTAATAACCCTAAAGTTATAGACTTTAAGTCTATTAGCTATAATAAACCAACTAAAACAGTTAAAAAAAATATAGTAGGACTTTATAGTCTTAACTATCTATTTAAACTACCTAGTTAACTATATAATAAGTAGTTTACTCTTATTATTTTAAAAAAACAACCCTTAGGTTTTTAGGAGTCTACTTAGTCTTAGTTATTTAAATAAAAAAGACTTTAAACTTATAAAATATAAATAAAATCACTATTCCAAAACTAAAAGGACAATTAAATTATTAAGTATAGTCTCTAAGATTCTATACAGTACTAACTAGTAAAGATCTAGTAATAAATCTTACTAAACTACTAAATAATAAGAATAAAAATCTAAATAATAAAATATTAAGTTATATAAGACTTCTTTATAAAGATAGCCCTTTAAGAGTTATAAAAGACTCTAAAACAGCTCTAAAAGCTTAAAAAAGCTTAAAAGAACTATATTAACTAAAAGGATTCACAAACAAGTTTCTTACTTATAAAGAGTTTTTTAATACTACTCTTAAAGACTTTAATACTCTTAAAGAATACCTTAATAAAGTTAAAGAGCTTATAAATAATCTAGCTCTAAATAACCTAACTTTACCTAAATAAATAATTATAACTTAGGTTTTAAATAGTTTAAATAACTCTTACAAGGGGTTTATAACTAATATAACCCAATCTTTAAAAAAAAACTTAAAAGCCTATACTATTAAGTCTTTATTTACTAATTTATTAAATAAATCTAAAAAAAAGAGTAATAATAACTCTATACAATTTTCTAAGTCTTAAATTAAGTTTAAAAAGACTACTAAACCCTAGAAACAAACTAAGGGTCAATACTACAACTACTATAAGAAAACCGGCTATACAGAGAATATTTGTAAATTTTTATATCCTAATAAAGCTCTTAATTAATTTAAAAAAATATTAAAAAACAACCCTTCTATAAACAATAAAAAAAAAAAAAGAATTAAAAAATAAAATAAAAAAAAACAATAAGTTAATATAGTTATTAATAATAATTCTAACTCTTTTAATTTGTTAAAAGAAGTTGTAGTTACTTTAAACTTAATAAACATTAACTTAGTAACTAAAAAAGACTCAGATTCTAATATAGAATTTAAAAATGTAAGAATTACCTCTAAAACCCCTATTAATATAAATTTTAAAACTAATAACCTATTACTAAGTAACTTAATAAAACAGTTAAATAAAGAACTTTTAGATTCTTTTACTTATAAAGAAAAACAACTATTTTATTTAGACTTAACTATAACAATCTATATAACTAATAACCTATCTCTACTTAATAATATTAAAACTATTAAAACAAAAGTTAATTAGGAAAAAGCAAACCGTCTTTTTACTTATAAAAAAGGTAATTTAACTACTATAATAAATAATACTCTTTATATTATAAGAGATATTTATTATATACTTAAACTAAGTATTAATCTCTTAAGTTAAACTAAACTTACTAAAATAAGCATAGCCTTAATCTACTATAATAAGCCTATACTATACAATATAATTAAAGATAAAGTCCTTCTAGTAGGAATAAAGAAGAACAACCTCTACTTCTTTAACCTTAATATAAACGAGGAAGTAATTAATATAATAAAAAACACTATAAAAGAGTCCTAAAGTTAGGATCGAACCCTAGACCCTAACATTAATATAATAAAGCTATAGTATAACTAATTAGGCTATATAAACCAGCAATCTTTACTTACTATTCTAGATTAAACTAAAATTACATATAAAAGGGCTACCGCAAAGGCATTTTACAAACTACCCTACAAGGCCTATTTAAAAGAAAAATTTACTAATACTATGAATAAAAAGTTTAGTAATTATACAAAAGACTACCCTTACTTATACAAAATTACGTTAGACTTATATAGGCTAATTATACCTAAAATATATAATAATTATAGATAGTTTATACTATTTATAAATAAAAAGACCCGTTTTATATAGGGTAAATTATTAAAAATAAAGGAATTTAAAGAGGTTTCTACTGCTTTTAAGGAATTTAAATCCTTAGCTAAAAATAATAAAAATAAGCATAAAATTAATTAATTTAATATAGACGGTGGTAAAGAGTTTAATAATAAAAGAATAAAAACCATATACATAAAGAATAGTATAACTTATAATATAAAACCACTTTATATGTATAAGTCTAATAGTATTATTAAAAGAATAATACGTAATATAATAAATAAAGTAAGGGCTATGCTAATAAATGCTAATATTGACTTTAAACTATAGGGAGAAGCTTTTTTAGTAGCTATATATCTATATAATAAAACTCTATATAAGTTAATAGCTTATAAAACACTATATAAAGCTAAGAATAATATAAAACCCTCTTTAGATCATATAAGGGTCTAGGGGAGTATTTATTACTATAAAAATAAAGACCCTAATATTAAAAAGCTTAATAATAAAGCTAAAAAGGGTATAATTCTTAACTATAGTAATAATGCCTATAGAATATAGGATTTAAAAGAAAATAAAGCTCTTTAGTCTAGAAACGTTAAAGTATTTAAGAATATTTTTATAAAAGATACTAATAATAATAATCAAAAACTATCTATACTAAATAAAATAAATTATCCATAATTTAGTATAACTAAAAGCGGAAAAGAATCTTAAAGTAATAGTTTCTTTGAGATAGACTTAGATTATAATAATATTAATAAAACTAATAATAATAATAATAATAATAATAACTCTAAATTAACTATAGAAATCCCCTATATAGATAAAGAAATCCGGGAAAGCTATAGATAGGTTGAAAATTAAGAATATGCACTATTTACAATAAAAGACTACCTATCTTTAAACATAATATCCACTATTAATAGCTCAAAGGATAAAATCTCTTATATACTAAGTATTAATAATTTAGATAAACCTACTATATATAAACAAGTTTTAGAATCTAACAATTTATAAAACTAGATCTAAGCTATATACAAGGAATTAAATATATTAACTAAATTAAATACTTAGAGTATTATTAAAAAACCACAATCTATTAAACCTTTTGGAGGTAGATGGGTTTACAGAAAAAAGGCTAATAATAATATTAATACTAAAGCTGAAAAACCTAATAAATATAAGGCTCGTTGGGTAGTACAGGGTTATAATTAACATATAGGTATTAATTACTTAGAAACCTTTAGTACTACCTATAGGCCTAAATCCTATAGGCTATTATTCTTAATAGCTATACAAAATAATTAGGATATTAAACAATATAACGTTACTAGTGCATTTATATACGCTAATATTAATAAAGAGATATACGTCTAATTACCTACTACTTTTTCTAATAATAATAATAATAAATTAGTCTTTAATAAAAATTATAAAGATTCTAATAAAGAATTAATCTATAAACTAAATAAAGCCTTATACAGCTTAAAACAAAGTCCTAAACTGTAGTATAAGTATTTAAAAGATATACTTAAAAAGGAAGGCTTTAATATAACGCCTTATAATAAGGCTGTTTTTATACTTAATAAAAAAGGAGTTAAAGCTATTATAGCTTATTATGTAGATGACTTTTTGGTTGTTACTCCTAACCCTAAAATTACTAATAGTATAATTAATAATATCTCTAAAGAGATTAATATAAAACTACTAGGGGTGCCTGAAACCTTTTTAGGTGTTGAAGTAGATATAAATAGGGAAAATAAAACCCTATTTCTATATCAAACTAAATATACTAAAAAACTACTAGTTAAATACAATAAAACCCACTTATATAGGCATTTAACGCCTATAAATAATAATATAAAATTAGTAGAAAATACAGGTCAAGCTACTAAAGAAGAAATAAAACAATTCCAACAAGAGATAGGCTCTTTAATATATTCTACCTTAAAAACCAGGCCAAATATAGCCTTTATAGTTATGTTATTAGCTTGTTATATAAGTAATCCTTCTAAAGAGCATTTTATTACTCTAGATTGGTTATAGGGATATTTAAATAAATTCCCTAACCTAGGAATTTTATACAACTACTTTATTAAATTTAAAATAATAGGATTTTCAAACTCTAATTAGGCTGGAGATCTTAATAATAGAAAATCCACTACTAGCTATTTATTTTGCCTAGGATTTTATAATATAATTAGTTAGAATACTATGAAACAAAAAACAGTAGCTTTATCTACTTATAAAGCTAAATATATGGCTCTTACTAAAGCTATTAAAGAAGCTATATATTTATATAACTCTTATAATTATATATTTAAATCTTTAGACTTTAAAAGTCTAAATAAACCCAAGATTCTTATAGATAATGAAGCAGCTTAAAAACTAGCTGAAAATCCTGAATTTTATAAAAAGGTTAAGCATATTAATATTAAATATCACTTTATAAGAAATGCAATAATTGATAATAAAGCTTCACTATTCCACGTATCTACTAAAGATAATTTAGCTAATGTTTTAACTAAGTCTGTGGGTAAAATAATATTTAATAATTATATAACTACTTTAAGTATAGTAGACTATAAAGGTTTTTTATCTTTTTTTAAAAATGAAACTAAAACAAAAAAGAATATAAATCTATTAAAGGATAAGTTAAAAATAAATAACTTATTATATTAAAAAGAAAAGGTTTTCCTTATTAATATATATTTTCTTCTATTTTTACTTTAAATATTTTTACTTAAAAAGAAAGGTTTTTATAGAGTTTTTATACAGAAGTTTTTAATACTAAAGAAGTCTTTTAATACACCTTAAGAACACTAAGATCTGTAATAAAATTAAATTAATACACATCTTAAGGGGGGATATTAGTCTATTAAAAAGAACTAAAAATAAAAGTAAAAAGAGACAAAAGGCAGTATTAAACCTATAGCCTCTAGCTTTAATAAGCTAGACTCTAAACTACTAAGTTAACTACTAATAGTGGAATAAACCACTCTAAATGTCTCTTATTAACCCCTCTAGGGTGCTTGTAGCTAACCACAACCCTCGTGGCCGACCACAGTGCCCGTGGCTAACTACAGTAAATGCGGCTAACCACACGCAGGGCCTAGAGCCACTTAGCTAAACTGTACGTAACGTACTAAACCCTAAAAAGACTAGTGCCTTAGAAGCTAGGCCTAAAGGGCAAGGTACTAGGCCTATAAAAGGCAGGGCTCCCCCCAGCCTATAGGGGTCTAGACTTCTACTTTCTTAGTAAGCAAGTAATACAACAAAACACCAATACAACACTATTACTACTACAATAATACTTCTATCTCTTTTATTTGCATATTATGCACCAAACCTATTCCTTTACCAACTCTATTAAGCCCAATATTACTATAGAAGTATTCGGCAATCTCGATACCGACCTCAATACCCTCATACCTATACTTACACCTAGTATTCCTTAAAGGTGTAATTTGTTGCTAGACCTATAAACCCTTGTTTTTGTATACCCCTATAGCTATAGAGTCAGTACTATAATACTATAAAAGAGGATTATAAATATACCTAAAAAGTAGCTATTACTATTACTATTAGTATTATTATTATTACTATAGCGGCTACTACTATAAACCTTACTAATACCTTCCTTAGTTATTACTCTTAGTACTTAATTTATTTAGGTGGTCCCCCGTAGGGCCTTACTATTACTCTATATTACTTTAATAGCTCTAAGACGTAGTTTAAGGACCTCTTTTAACTAATAAAGAGTAAGTTTAATACCCTTATTATATAGATTAAAGCTAGCCGATACGTACTTAATACTTAGTACTAAACTATTAAGTAAAAAACTATAATTTTTTTATATATACTCAACTATAAAACAACTTAAAGGAATACTACCTATTTATTCTAAGTTAGCTAGAGTTTTGTATTTAAAACAGTTACTACTTTACTTACTATAATAGTTATTTTATATTAAAAAGTTATTACTTAACTATACTAGTTTTTTATTTTACTTAAAATTAAGCTAGTAGATAAAAATATTTACTTTACTAGTTATATTAGGGTAATTGATAGTATTTACGTTATAGTATATATACTTTTTTAAAAGTAAAAGTGATTTTATTTTTAAAAGAATATTATCTTATAGAACGTCTTTACTACGGTTTAATTTAACAGTATATTTACCTATATAATAGTAGGCAGTAAAGGGTCTCTTAATAACTTAAACCTACTAAATTAAGTACTTAACTAATTATTTAAAATACTAAAGGGAAAATTCTATCTTACTAATACTAGGTTTAACTATAAAAGGGGGATAATTACCCTATACTCTAACATTTAGTACTAGCTGCTAGAGACTGCTAAGGTAGGCCCTCTAATAACAAAAAACGAGTTTTTTAATTAGTATTACACAAAGCTGTGTACTATTATTAAGTATACCTTTAGAAGGTTAAAAAAAAAATAGAGATTCTTAGATAGTACTCCCTACGAGTATTCTTTTTGTGACTAGGTGCGTATAGTTTATATAGTAATAGTACTGTATAACTTTATACTATTTAAAGGGAAAAAAACGTTCTAGTGATAGTTTTTAAAGAGATTATAAAGTTGGGTAATATAGTAGAAGTTATAAATAAAATAATAAAGTTAAAAAAGGGAAAGGACGTTTATACGAATATTACTAATACTATATAGTGGGCTTATAAGGAATATTTTAGTAGAAAGGAGTAGATTTTTAACTATATTAAGTAGTAGTAAAACAAAACTATATTTGTTAATATAGCAAAAAAAAAACTACTTTTTTATATAGTTAAAAAAATACTACTTTTTTACTACTAATTTATTATTTTTATCTCCTATAAAAACTCTTTTTTATTATTCTTATTAATAATATACAACTATATAACAGCATCTAACGGATTTACAGCAAAAAACTATACTATCTTTATAATAACTTTACTACTAAGCTCCTTTATAAATAACTCTTAAAAGTTATTAAATACTATTACTACTTTATTAAATCTAAGTAACTTAAAAGTTAATAAGGATATAGGGGCTAAGAAGGCGTTTTTTAGGTTTATAATACCCTCTTTAATAGTTTAACTTAGCTAACTAAACGATTTAGTTTTTACTTTCTATACTCTTAATACTATATATGCCCTCTAGGGCTATAATAGAGATATAGTTAATAAAGACAATATATTAGTTCTAGTTATAGTAGTATTTAGATTTATATTAACGTTACGTACCTTCTGCTTCTTTGCCCAGCTATAAGTAGGTGTCTCTACTAGATTATTATTATTAAAGTCGGATATCTCTATTTAATTATTTACCTTACTTACCTCTATAATATACTAACTATTTATAACCTTATTAGGCTATAGTATAGCTATATTATCTATAAAGGGGAATTCCTTTTTTTTAATACTTTATAGGTATAGATATTTCCCTATAAATACTTCTTACTACTTATTTATTACTAATATTATTCTAGTTTTGTTATTATACTATATACTAGAGTACAGGAGGGTCTAGACTTTACAATAATCTTTAACAAGTAACTAATACTTATTAATTAGGGCCTTAATTAAAAAGGAGAGTAGACCTAGATACTTTTTTATTATTAATAGTAAAATATTACTTATAGCCTCTTTAAAGATTAAGCCCCTTATATTAACTAGGATACCCTTATTAACTTACTTTTAGTAAAAAGTAATAAAGTTATAAATTAATTAGTAGGTTTAGTAGACCTATAATAGGTTTAATAAATAAAGCTAGGCTTAAGATTATAAAGGACTAGGAGTTAGGGTAGGATTTAATTAGTTGTGGTTAAGGTTAGTATTGTTAATATTGTTAAAGAAGTTATTTAGAATAAATAGCCTAGTTTAAGGTGACGAGCGGCTTAATAATATAGTTACTTATAAACCCTTATAATTACTACTAAAGTCCCTAGTATTGCTCTTAATTAAGGAGCTACTACTACTAATAATAATAAATAGGTTTACTATAGTATTATAGATAAAGAAAGTAAAAAATTAGGCTCTTTGAGTAATAGGGGTATCTAACCTATCTATACTTAATAGTCTTTTTTTAATTAAACCCTACTAACTACTTAAAGCTATTTAAATCTTTATTTATAGTAAAGTAATAGTATAGAAAGGTGGTTAGGGTAGCTAAGAGTTTAATAGTAGTAGTATAATACTACTTTAGGGGTGGTGCTGAGTTAGTGGCGAGGTCTCCCCTAGTTATTAATTACTGGCATTGCCAGGCGGAAGATCATAGCCTAAGTTAGGATTACTTAAGGTTGGATCGTGATTACGTTATATGCGGCAACTGCTAACCAAACCAACCTCATCACCCCACCGCCCATGGCGATTTGCGTCTCGTCGACTTCACACATCGTCTCGGCAAGCTACTGCTTCCCCCCCTTCCCTTGCAGGACCGGCCAGTAGGAGACTAGGAGGATGCAGTGTAGGGATCGAGTAAATACGTATTTAATAAAAAAAACAACGTACTCGTTTTTTTACCCAAAGACAACGAAAACGGGAACAGTACCACTAGGCCTAATCCGGAAGGGGCTAACTGCTATAGGCTTAGTTGTATTATGTAGGCTAGTCCCTTTAGGCTTAGTGTAATTCGGGATAATATATACCCTAGCCCGAAAAAAAAAATCCACCGCCGCTCCGCGGCGGCCTCCTTTTTTAGGCCAAAATCCACATTCGTACCCCTGCCGTGTATTTTACTTCAAAAACAACGTTTTTTACGTCAAAAACAAAAAGAAACAGTACGAACAAGAACCGTCTCGATCCCTAATGCAGTGTCAACTTTCAAGTGTCAAAGCGCTCGCAGACAAACCCACCGTCAGTTTCACACCAGGCTTCAAAATGGTCAAAGCGCCGTGCAGCTATGTTTTCCCAGTCCCTTTTCAGTCTCCCTCCACACCCCAGCAACCCCAAATTCCTCATCTGATCTCCCTGGCCCTGGTCCCTGTCTCTTGTCGTACACTACGCTACACTACGCGGCGGCTGGCAGAGCTGGATCATCACATCAATCGAATTTGGGGCGAATCATGGCAATTCCAAGCCCGTCCTGACAGGTACCCGATGGCAGACGTGTCTTGGTTCCCCACCCCCCTGCTCGCAACTAGCGACCAGAAGGGGCATTGTCAAGCACGGCGAACCTGGGTAGACCCAGCAAACTCTGACAGGAGGTAGAGAGCCTCGCAGGAACCGCTAGGCGTTGAAGCCTTGTTTGCCTTGTGGATACTGAGCGAGAGAGAAGGGGGACAGTCTCCATCCCGCTTAACCTCTAGGAGAGGCCTGAATGTCCGGAATACGAAACCTTGCGTCGATATCACAGCTCTATACTACACTAGTGTTGTGTAGACAAGACAAGACGATGGGTGAAAGTGGACAGGCGACGCACAGTCGCGAAAATGACATGCTACACTACACTACGGCCAGATTTGGTCCATTTGACGACCAATACTACGGATACCAAAGTTGAACCGTTCTTCAACTGACACTACTTGTGTACATACACTAGCAGTGTACACTACCTACCTCCCGATCCACACCACACAAGCCCACCGGGACAGGGACAGTCCACTCCGTCTACGCCGAGTCAATCGTCGACGAGTTTGACATGTTTACCCGCATGCCGGCCTTTCTACCCGCCTGTCGGCCTGTCCTTCCTGCCAGGCCGGACCCGCAACCTGCAGCCATCAGAGTTGCGTGGCAGCGCGGCTCTCACAATTATCTGCGTCTACGTGGGGAGTATCCCTGCTCCAGTGTGCTGCGGGCGCCGCAGTGGGGGCGCCAGCGACCGACCAGCCCTTCTACCGGGGCCGCGAGACGCGGTGACACTCTTTTCGCTCATGCTGTTGGTGCAAAATACTCTTTTCCTGCCTTCCCGTTCGGTACCTAGCACCATCAAGACGTGGACGGCCATGGCGGCTTGCCCAGTCGGATGGCAGCGCCAAGGCCTTTAGAGTCCGGGTGGATATGTATACGAAGGCAGTGTGGCAGTGACGACTAGTCGCCTCCACCCCGGTCGGCCGAAACGGACGGGATTCTTTCCTGACCATCACGCTGCCTGTCATCATATGGCTTCATGTGCAAATTGGCCGTCTTCTGACTGGCATGGCTCATATGGTCCGGTCCCAGGTCAGGTCGGCGATGGAGTTTGGTGCGCAGGTAGGTAGGTTACATGGCATTCCGGCTGCGCCGGACAATAGTCCGTTCCGCAGCCGCCTGAGCTGTGGGATTTGCCGCGGGGCCCTTGGCCGCTAGGAAAGCCGATTTCTTCGAGTTCGTGACGGGGATGTGGCATCGGGGAGAGGGGAGAGTGGGAGACGATCGACTTGCATCGAGACGGTTGCTACCGTTCCATTCCAGCGTCGGTGCAGCATCCCATCGGGCCATCTCTCACGAACGAACGACGGAGACGGTGAACAAGGAAAGGCATCTCTGTGGCGTGGACGGGGCCACCCGGCTTTCGAGAGAGCCTCATGGCAAATGACGCGGCTATCGACCCCTCCGGATCGGGTGTCCGTCCGCGCCTCTCATGGTGCCATGTCAACGTACACTGCCTACGGAGACAACCTCGAAAAGGACACATCCGCCCTCGGCTTTTACAAACATACAAGCGAAATCTAGCTTGCACTCGGTCACCGTCGGCAGTCGTGTCGGCGTATCGAGGCCGACGTTTTGCCAAGTTTCAACTTTCGACAGGTCGACCTGTGTTGTTCAAAGTTCCATGGTAATCCACCATGATACCTGACAGCGGGAGCTCGCGACTTTTGTCGGGCAGACTCTCGTCAAGTCTCGCGGGCATTTGATCCCTCCCCCCCGCACGTCCTCGGGCCTCTCCTCTCCGCAGGGAGGCAGGCAGCGGAGAGGCCCGACGCCGCTTGGGGAATTGCCTGGGTCTCTTGGCGCAGCTGATGCAGGAGAAGGTTCGTCGAAAAACCCAAACTAGCAGATACGGCAAGGAGTTGAGGGATTCATGAACTGGCGGTCTGAGACTCACGGGCATCCCTCCATGCACGTGTGCAGTGTAGCAGCAGCGCAGCACTTCACATCGGCAGATGGGTCATGTAAGGCCAGGGTCCAAGGGTCCGACTCTGGGACGGCTTCGGCTTCCTCGTCCGTTGTTTTGCCGAGCTCCTCCTCCGTCTGTTCCTTGCCGCATCCTGCACGGCCCGTCTCGGGAGTTGAGCATGCTTACCCGCTTGGGTTCTCTGATATCAACCACCAGATATCAGCAACGTACTAGTTACTCATGGCACGTCACAGGTTCTTGCGGCATGTCGTCAGGCAAGGGAGTATCATGGAACGTTGTCGATTAATTACTGTAGCGACTGACATTTATCGTCCGTCAGATCCTTATATCCTGCGGTCCTACGGCTTGTCCTGTAAGACTATGCGTGCAGCACTGCGCAGCACGCCCGCGCTTGTCACTTAAACCCAACACCGTCGAAGCCCAGAACGCCTATCCAAAGAGCAGGTAAACGGCAGACCAGCAGGAAAAAGGCCGCCCACGACATCACTTTTGAGACCAAACCATCAACACCAGACTATGTATATGTATAGGCGTGTGTCGGAAGACCCGTGGGAGGATCTACAAGGCGACCAAAGCAGCGACCAAACCTCCCAACAGGGCAATGGGTCCCATGGTGGGAGCGGCGTTTGGTGTGTTCGTGGCGACAGCCGGGGATCCGGTGGTCGTCGCGTTCTTGCAGATGACCTGGTCGGGCACCGTGACGCCGGCACCGGTGCAGATGTCCTTGGCGAACTTGACGGCCGTGTCCTGGTCGGCCTTGGGGCAGGCGGCGGCGAGACAGCAGGCGATGCCGTCGAGGAAGCCCGAGTTGGAGCAGATGCACTTGATGTCGAGCTGGCTGCACCCGGCGATGGCGTTGGTGGTGGTGTACTTGTTCACGCACTCTTGCTGCACGAGGGAAGGAGTCAGTTCCACAGAGCAACACAAGCACGGAGGTGGAGGACGCGTGACGCAGGGGAAGGGGACGGGGACGGGGACGGGGACGGAGCCGAGGTTGACGTACCGCGCAGGCCGGGAGCTGCGAGACTTGAGCGCCGGCAAGACCGGCGAGGGCGATGGCAACGGCAGCGAATCTCATGATGGAGTCGGCTAGGGTGAGTAGGTACGAGAGGCTCGGCTTGCTGGAGTCGACGAAGAGATGCGTTCAGGGACGAAGTCTGAGCGTGCTTTGATGGGGACGACGATGACTGCACAGATGTTACGGCCGGGCGGAGAGAAAGAGGCACGAAGAGGAGGAGAAGAGACAAAGGGCAGATTGGGCACGATCGAGGAGGGGAAAGGCTTCGAAACTTGCACTGGTCAGCTAACTTAGTACGGGGAGTAGGGTGACCTGCGCGGTGTACACTATGGTATGAGCTCACGCCCATTCCAGCCATCGGGCCCAATGCGCGCGCGCCACCACCAGTCGTTGTAACTTGTTCCTCACAATATGGTATTAGTGTACCCCGTATTAGTAGAGTGATACCATCCAACAGACAGGGCCCCTTGGCCAAGGACACTTTCCCAAGATGAAGTCAAGCCAATCACAGGGTCACATCGTCAACGTCTGGTGTCGCTGATTGGCTGAATCCACTGCCGTTCTGGGATCATTAGTCTTCTTTTGACTCTTGAAAGTTTAAACTTTTTGGAGTTTATTGGGGATTTCATTTTTGCAGAGGGAAAACTTGATTGCTACCACGATTAACATGTGTGCTAAGGCAGCGTCGACCGGGCAAGGAGCCAAAAACCCTCCCTCCTCCTCCTCCTCCTGCTCCTGCTCCTGCTCCTGTTCCCCGGAAGAACCGGAGGTCAGTTGCGGTCGTAGGGTGGCCTGGGATAGAAGGACTGAACGGTTCCGGGGGTTTTCGACCGTCCGGGGGAAGGCGGGGTTGCGGCGGGCACGTTCGCCGGGATTCCTGTTGTTTTCGCTCTGCTGTCTTTTTTTGGCTCCTTTCGTTTTTTTTCTTTCTTTTTTTTTTCCGTTTCGCTGACGTGCCGTTCGTTTTGTTCGGATTGCCTGACGGGGGAGAGCGTCTGATCGCGAGGAGGGTAGCTTTTCTCTCGTATTTTCGATTTTGTACCAGTGTATAGTAGACACTGAAAATGTGGCTGGAATTGTGTTGAAAACCGTGTATTTTGCCTCCACCGTTGGGTCGTTGAGGTAAAGGAAAAAAAAAAAAAAAAAAGGGAACAGGAGGGGACGCTGAAACATCGTCCCGAAAACATTCCATTCCACCACACAGGCCTCGCGGACGCGTGGCGCTGCTCGCTTGTCTGGATTATTGGTCGATGCTCATCTGTCTCGTGTAGGTGGAGGGAGGTACGGATGATCCAAGGCACACAAGCAATACTGTAAATTCTTTGCAGCCTCTCCCTCCCTCTCACTCTCTCCGGACGATAAATCGGCGCATTTTCTGCTCCGAATGAGACGGGCCTGCTGTGTAAGATGGTTGGAAGGCATCCCAGCTCAGCCATCCATCCATCACCAAGCCCAAGCGGCCCGTCCGCAGGCGGCCCAAACCCCCTCCCGATCGTCTCTCTCCCTCCCTTCCCTCCTCCGATGCCCGTCCCCCGATTCCAGGGACTTGGGATCGCGGGAGAGACGGCGTCATCTATTACCGTATACATGGCCTCCTTGGCACCACTTCACCACCAAGACATGCAGCTCGATCGCCCGCTTCACTTTTGACCGTTTCTGGAAGAGGAGAGGGACGAGAGAAGGGCTCAGACTGCAGTTGAGGGCACACCGACTACACGAATCCACGAGCCTGTCTCCCTGTCTCTCGATGCTCGGGCCCCTTCTGAGTCCTGACACCTGCTTCTTGCCAGCCACCACGACCCGCGACGTCTGAGAGACCTGACCAGCGGCCTGTCGTTGATCACTCACATCCCTCGACAGACGTACATAGTAGACGGACATCTTGGGTTAAGCTTGTATCACAGACTCCATGGTTCCCAACACAAATGCCATCCATCCCTTCCACTACGTACTTTTGTTTCCTCCTCCTTCCCCCGGACCCCCCCGCCTTGAGTCGAGCAACGCAAAGCTTGCGCGAACCTGGACGAGGGTCCTGACTCGGGCTCCGTTCATCTCGCTCGGCAGGCAACGGGAAGCGACATGGGATGCTTGCCGCGAGGCTCCAGTTCCGATCTCCGTCGTTGGCGTCGCCTCGCCAGATTCCCGATCAAATCAGCCGGCGGAACGCCGAGCCGGGCCAAGAACACCCCGAGAAGAAACCTTGGGGAGGAGGCCGCGGGCAGGCAGGTGGGAGCCGCAACTACACCCATTCTGTGCTTGTGCGTAAAGGTACACACCGTTCCGTATTCGAACCGCCGTTTCCTGACGGCCGGCCGGAGCATTATGACGGTTTTACGGGTCCGCATCGGGAAAGCATAGGTAGCAGGCATTGATGAGCAAAGCCCACCCATGCTGCGGTCGTACGGGCACCAGCTGCCTGGATACTTCAAAGCGTGCGGATGAAGCAACACCGATAAGCTATTGAAGACGCAAGTCTCAGTTGCGGCACCGGATAGAGGACGGGGGGCGGCCCGGCCGGACGGTTCGTGTTGGCAGTCTGGCAACAGCTCGACGATGACCTGGTTCTGCATACCAACCTAGGTACTAGCTTAACGCAGAAGAAACAACAGAGACATCCGTGTCACACATATGACAGCTGTCTCTCTTTGTTTGTGCTACTCTGCACACGGTTCACCCAACCCTACACGTGTAATACCTCGCATAGTGTAGGTAGGTATCCGTACCTATGTTTCCATGGCGCATGGGGATACGAAAACGCGGCAGGGATGACGAGAGGCTGCGGGCTACGGGCAAGGCGCGGACCTAAGCGCCGGCCCGCGCCCGTCCTGCCGCCGCGACCCAGGTGCGCGCATATACTTTCGATAGCGGCGCCCGGCTGCAGGGACTTATGCGCCTCCTCACACCAGCAGTCCATAGCGCCCAGTCGAGGGGGAGAAGGAGCCAGCCTCTGGCTTCCACGGCTGCTAGATGCACTAGATAGCCAGGTAGCCCAGCACCCAAGGACTTGGTGTAGGTACCTCGTATCATGGCATTGAGAGCATCGCAGGAGGCCGTCGTCACGCCGTTGGGCCCGGTCCGTCCTCGGACGGGGAGAGTAGTGTGAGCATTCAAACAGGGCTGCCTCTCGAGTGCGGTCGTACTGTTGGTTGACAGCTGACAGCTGGACTGCGACATGCTTCATAGTGTGTACTACCAACCCTGTCTGCCCTCCAAGCGGTCTTGCTTCGCCAACGTGGCCAAGCGATGGCGTTCGGGAGGCGGATGGAGAGGCTCCTCGGGATCACCGATGGCCTTGGGTCACAGCTAGAGCTACCGGAGATGACTGCACATGGACCTCTTAATGCGATATGTCGTCTTTGCGGCGGCAGTCTGTTTGGGTTTCGTTACTCTTGAAGCTCAAAAAGAGAAAAGAGTAGAAAACGAACCACAAAACGCCATCATCTGTTGAATCCATCATCATGATCATGGCCTCTATCTGTCTCTCGTCTCTTTTACAAGAGGAAGAGATCACGACTTTTCGGCCGAGAGAAGAGGGAAGGGGGTGTGAAGAAGAGGAAGAAAACAAGGGGGAGTGGAATACCTAAGCACGAGGAACAAGGACCGAGCCCAAGCCTCATTCCGCACAAGATCAAGCCAATGCTGCTTTAGCATGTCCCCGCCACTCTATTATTCCCTCGCACGAGCATGTTGTCTCTTTGTACGGGGCGTGAGCGTATACAATGCCAACTCTTGTCCCCACGCGCATGCACACGCGCTCCTTGTCTGCGCTCGCTATCTGTTAGCCCGCTTTATCCCAATTCTCTCACCCTATCTACCACGCAACCCACGGCCCGGGGCTGAGAGGCGCTCGCAATCCTGCACTAAATCTCGATCATCTCGGCGGCACTACACTACACGTACATGTATCTGCTGCTGCCTCCTGCCACTGCTTCCGCTATTGCTCCCGCTTCAGCAACGCCACGTACGCGGCAACATCCCGTCACCGCCATCTACTACGCCTTTCTTCCAAGATTGAACTAATGGTCTTCGTGTCTTGGAATTCGAGCTTGAGCTCGAGCTCTCCTGACGTACCCTAATCCATATCTGCTGGTGCTGGTACGCTAGCATCTGGGGGTGTATCGGCTTCGCGGCGGTCGATCAGCTAGCCACTCGGAGCCACCAAGCCCGGGGGCTTGGTGGCTAAGGCTAGGTATCCGGCCCGTGGAATCGGACCACAGAACTCGGCCCGCGCTAGTGGAAGACACCGTGAGATGCATCGTCTCTCGGTTTGATGATGAATGGATACCGGCAAGGTCGCCGGCCAGAAGCAGAGCAGTCTTGCTCCTCGATGTGGTTCGCTCTGGAAGCCTGGAGCCCCTCCATGCAACATCGAGCACCCCCAATGCATCTGGATTTGGTATGATTCCCTCCCTGAGGCCTTCCTGAGGGAGAGTCGATAGTACTACCATGCCACCAGAGTCGGGCGAGCAGCCGATCATCGAAACAGAAACACAGGGCACATCGGCGGTCGTTGCCGGTCAGAAGAATCACTGCAGACAGAGAGAGAGAGAGCGGCGGGAGGGGGGGCCAATGACAACGAGGTTCGCCGGCTTGCTGGTTTCCGTGAAAATCGCCGTCTATGATTTAATGTCTATTCTATACTCAAGGGGTTTCGAATGGTATATCGAGCGCTATAGATTCCCATGTACCGGTCTGCATCGTCGTCATCCAGGAGATGTTCATACCCAATCATGACTCACTGTTTTTCATGCTTTTTTGTTCCTCTTTTGGCCCGTTTTCTGGTGTTCGTTTTCGTCCAAAGTTCCATCGGTCCACTCTCTTTTCCCACATGTTGCCTCTGCTTCTGATCTTGCCCGCCCCAAATCTCCCAGACGGGTATTCGGTGACGAGCTAGCCCCCGGACTCATCAATCGCACATCGCAGTCCTCTCCACCGTCAAAAGTGCCCAGTGTCTGCAATGACCCGTTCGTCGTCGTGCAGAGGATACAGAGCTCTGGCTATGGACCAGCACCACTCCGCCGAGGCATCGGCCTTCTTGAGGTCTTTGATCCACTTGATGCACAGGCTGACCGTGGTCTCCGCGTCATGTTCGAAATCCTCCCCCAAAGACGAGCGAATGGCCTTGAGCCTGTCGTTCTTGACGGAGAGATACAAGATGATGAGGATGCCGAGGATGTTGTGCGACCAGAAGAAACGACAGGATATCAGGCGTTTGTTACGACAAGCCGGATGGGCGATAATGGGCCACATGAGGCAGGCCCGCAGACATTCCGCAGCAGATGCCTGGTCTTGTTCCGTTATCCTCTCGTAATGGAGGACTCTGTAGATGAAAGGGCGGTATATCAGAAACCTCAGGTAGCAGTAGCGAGTACGCAACAAGGCATCGAGCACGCCTCGGGTCCTATCAATCAACGACGGTCCCTGGAGCATGACCCCAGTCATGTCTTGTGCCATGATGCCCGGGGGGCTGGTGTAAAACATCGTCGCCGCCGCTTGTTGGACGCCTTCCATCACCACCTCTCCGGGTCCAGGGTATGGTGCGTTGGAAAAGGAATGCTGCTCCGGCGACGGGTAGCCGGTGACATCAACATCGTCGGTCCAGCGTACTGTTACTGGCAAGCCCTGGCGCCACCGGAAAAGTTCCGAGTCCATGGCATGTACCTCGTTTATCAGACTGTCCGGAACGACGGCCTTTCCCGGCGAAAACGGGCCTGATGCGGAGGCAGGACCGGCAACTGAAGTGAGACACGCTGTTAGCGGGAAGACCGTTACGCATGCAGAAAACCCTCGGCTGGGGCAAAGTAATGAATAACCGCACGCGCATCGCAACGAGCGAATAGAAAGCACTGGCTGCTGCTAATGGAAGACCTCTTCTGGCATTGAGTGCAACAACTGATGTCAATCATGGTGAAAGTCGAGCGCATGACCTCGTAGCGATATATGCGTCTGTGAAGTGGTCGTCAGGCCGATGAAATCTATGTGCCTGGTGGATGAACAGGTTTTCGAAGGCAGCACCGCTACGCACTCTCCCAAAGAGAACTGAAGGGCGTTTGACTCTGGTCGACCACCAGTATCGTTGTCGCCAGAAGCTTCCGGGTGGAGCCGAATACCAGGGTGGAATGCACATACGATTCTATGACGCAGCAGTGCCAGAATGCCCGGCGAATGAGATCACCGCGGGGCGATGTATCAAGAGCCGCAGGTTCGCTACGAAATCCCGTCAGCACCTTCAACTGGGTTGAAAACGAGCACCCTCAGCTTGCGGCCCTTGGGGATCACCTCACCTGTTGATCAATGCGTGGCAAGCCAAGGAAGCTTGAACCGTCATTGTCCAGAACTCCTGCCATGGAGTTGGTGGTATCCAGAACGTTTTGGTGTTGCTAACGCCTTGACGAGAACCAGCACTCGTAGCCTCGTCTGGTGTCCGCATTTGTTAGAAAGTCGCGTTGTTGAGTGTGCCTGGAGCGGACTCGGAGCCGGAGCCGGAGCCGGAGCTGGTCTTCATCCCCCCGTTCTCGGATTCGCGTTCGGCCTGCTCCGTATTTAGAGGACAACTCACCCCGCCAAAATAAATATTTGTACGTTTTCCACAGTGCAGTCGGCCATTGAGAATCCCATCCGCCGTCTTGCTTCGTTGAAAAAGTCCAAGCCTGGGGGAACGTTGACCGCCGTTCCTTCGAGGGCAACTCGGTAATTGGAGTGCGAGATGGAAAAGTCCGAACCTTCCGCCAACGCCATCTCAGCTAGAGCCATGACCAGCAGCACCAAGGTGGACTGCGCGCTGTCCTGCATGCTGTCGTAGAGAGCCGATGGAAGCGTCACCTCGACAAACAGCTTGTGGTCCAGTACAGGGTGGATAAGGTTGAAAGAGTCGAAGTACACAGCTGATCGACTCTCCAGGTACTGCTTGTTCCAAGGCCAACCTTGAGGTATCTGGCCCATAACAAAGGCTGTCGGCAGCCTCGACGGGCTGTGTGCATCTACGCCGACGTGTGGCAGCCTGTGCATCAGCCCTTGCTGCTCCAGCATGGCCAGGGGATATGGTTCCTCCGTAAAAACGGTTGCCAGGTTGGTGATCTTGGGATGCACTGCTTCGAGCGTCTGCCGTACCACACGCCAAGCCATCATTTTGTGAACGGCGGAAACATACTGATGCTGGCCTTTCTGCCATGCGGCTGGTCTGGCTTGAATCGGTGTTTGCTGGGCGGCGCCCATCGACAATTCATTGCTGCCACCGACGCTGGCGAGAAATGCCGGTAAGGAATTGAATTTTTCGTAGATGAGCTCGATATACTGGTGGCTTTCGAGGACCTTGTCGTGTGTCTCGTGAACCTTGGGCTCGATACGATTCACAGCTGCGAGGGTGTCTGCCCCGTTCTTATCCTTTCTGTCGTAGATATTCAAGTCAACAAAAGACTGGCGCGCAACAATAGGGTACTTTCGAGTCGACTGGATCGTGTTGAGGACTACCTCGCGTGAGGTTCCCCCGTTTTCTTTTTCCTTTCCCCTCCTTACAGATACCAGAAGACCACGCAGAAAGGACGAGGGACAAGCTTACATCGTCTCCTTGATCGGCTGGTACTCACACTTGTAACCAGTTCTTTTACACCAGCCACACTTAGGCTTCTGCTCGTCGCACTTCTGCTTTCTACTGCGGCAGGCGTCGCAGGCCTATCGAAGCGTTAGGATTTCCAAAGAGGCAAACGTTGAACTTCGGAGGGTAAAACAGCACGCTGCAGGCGCGAAAGGGTCGACTTGGGCTAAGGGTAAGGGATTGGTGCTATTTGTTCAGATGGCCCGAGGGGGAGGTGGCCGGACGCGAAAACGGCAGCACCGTCAAGACTCGGAGAAGTGGACAGCGAAAAGACAGCGGGCAACAAGCAGCCAGGTCAAGGTACTAGAATTTAGAGGCATTGCTTACCCTCAGGGCGATATGGCGATCCCTCTTCATGTAGGCGGTTTCGGTCGGAGTCGAGGAGCTGTCCGGAGCAGCAGGGGTCGCGGGAGCAGCAGAGCTCGACGACTCTGCCTTGAAATCGTGGTCCATGGCTCACCTAATAGTGGAGGGGGCAGGGGGAAGGTCGAGTCTGGGTCGATTCGGGTCGTTCATCAAGACGTCTTGGGCCAAGTCGAGGTGAAAGGATCGCATACTACCTGGGTAGGCTTCGCAAGGCGACGGCAGCGTTAAGGAGAGCCCAGACCAAAAACGAGCCCCAACTCGGACAGACGACCGTGGGGGTTTGCCGCAGGTACGTAACCCTAGTGGCGACGATGAGGCAAGGGTGATGACTGACAGCGATGGCAGCACTGGGCCGGGGCATAGGTCCCGGGGCGGGGGATGTCGGCGGCGACTCGAGGTTCGAGATTGTGTGGTTAATGGCCGGGGAGGGTGGCGTGCGTTGTACGGCCGCGCCGCAGTGATTCCAAGTGGCAAGCTGCAGCAGGCGACTTGGGCAACATGGATAGAAGGGGGGGGGAGGGTTTGATGGATGGTCGACGAAGATGGAGAAGAGGCGGAACCGACGTCCGCTCCCGATTATGGGAACAAGAAGGAACGGCGCGGCTCGGGGGTTGAACGGGCCCTCGTTATCGGGGGCGCATACCGCAGTCGAGGCTACGGTAATACGTGGTGTATCTTGAAAGCTGGAAGTTGCTGACAAGAAAGAGGACGTGACAGGGTGCGTTGATGCGGACGGGCTCAAAGAGCGCACCGAAGTGTGCTGGCGACAATTGATGATCCTTGACGGTTTCTGATCATCATCGGAGAAACAGAGCGGAGTCTGAGATTATTTTTTTTTAGCGACTTGAGAAGGAGACTGGAGGCAGGCGGCGACGACGTGCAAATTTGCTATGGTGAAAGACTGGGGGTCCGGAGGGTTGCCCGTCCCCGCGATGAACTAATGTAGTAAAGCAATAGAAGCCCTTTCTTCCCCCCTCAGCAACGTGACGACAGCTAAGGCAAGTAAGTGGAAGACCGGCAGCAATGGCAGCGGGGCGGAGGTGGAAGTACAACACCAAGACGGGGCGGGACGAGACGGCGAAGGTTGAGGTCGAGAGAATAAGAGAGGGAGAGAAGAGTGACAGACTAGGAGCAAGTTGTCCGGTCGGTCTGGTTATTACCTAGGCAGTGAAAGCAGCACTCGTGACGACGCGAACCACCAAGTTGCACGCCTCGGCCTACGAAAAAAAAAAAAAAAAAACCTGAGGCAGGAGAAGAAGTAGAGGGAGGGCAGTGCGAAACGACCCATCCGGCCTCAACACACACTTTCTCTCTCCCTCTCACACACAACGACGCATACACTCACACGCGCATAAAGAAAGTCTCAGTGGTTAGCTGAGTGTTCACTAGAGGGAGAGAGAACAGCCGTCATGTTCTCATGGAGCTGGAGCCAGGTCAAGCCGTTCATTTTTTTTTTTTTTTTTCCACTTCCCCCTTCCCCCCTTGCTGTTTTTGGCCTTTCCCAGGTAAAATACCTAATGAAAGAAAGGCACAACCCACAAAGTTGGCGGCTGCGGCAAGGAGGAGAGGCGATGGACGGGTCCCCGCTGAATAATGATAGGCTGCTAGGCTTAAATCCGCATTACAATTGCGCTTCGTTTCGCCGAAAAAGCCTGAGTGATGTGGAATCAAGATAATAATAGAGACATCCCACTGCCCGTTGGTCGACAGACTTGAACAGGTTGAGATTCTCGCGGCGGAAGATTCGCCAGCTCGTCTTGGCAGCCTACCCATGATAAAGGGAAGAAAGCCACTTGCGGTCCAGGTCGGGTGTGAGAGCGGCACGTCGCAAAGGGCGGCGCGAGCGCAGCCATGCGATACGATCCGATTCGACGCGCATGGTAGTGTACTGTACACAACGTCGGCAATGATTGTCGTTCAGCCAAACCTCAACCGCGTCTTGCTGCGTGGACAATGAGCGCCTCTTCCCTCCTCGCCCCGTTCACTACGCCCGATACCGTCGCGGCTAGCATAGGACATAGCGTGGGTAGACAGACACCTTAAGGCCAAAGAGGTTAGCATTGTCGACACGGCATATAGGCGAAACATTTCCCAGATGTTTGCCAGCTCCACGCTTCATCGTCTCACCCCGCAGCCCGCGCAGCGCGCCACTTCCCGCTGGGTGGGTGGATGCTAGCCTCGGTGGACGGTCCCTGGGACCAGGGTGACTTGGAAGGCAGAGAAGGGGGGGAAAAGAGGTGGTGCATAAGTGTAGGTGGAAGACAGGTAGGAAGGGAGAGGAGGGGTCAAATCTCAATGCGATCCTAGACCTCTCCGTCTCGGTCGCCAGGGTCATGTTCCGTGGCCCCGGATGTACGACTACGAGCCATCGTCCAGGACTCTAGGTCGCTGATGCTCGGTCACTGGTACAAGGGCCTGTCTGCTTAATAACCCTGAGGTACGGAGTAGGGCGGCAACACCACCTCCTGCTCCTTCTCAGCCCTCTGGCAAGCGCATGTGTGTGTGCCCTGCATCGAAAGGGGCGTAACACCGCGCCGGGCGAATGCGAGTCGAGTCGGTTCCGGTTGGCAGTCTCGGTTAACTAATCGGTCTTTGGGAGCGGTGAGAAGGGTGTGCGTGTGTGAGGCCGTCCGTATGTGATCAGATGTGGTGTCTTGACGCCGATCCTCTGCTGTCACGGATAGTCTTTAGGTGATTAGAGATAGATGGTGAGGGCATAATCTTGGTGCTGCGGTGAGTATGTCCCATTAGGTATGCGCAGCAGGCTGCTAGCATTCAACAACTTGGAAATGTGAGGTGATAGCAGAGCGAACAGAGGGAAACCTGGTGTGAGCGCAGTGCACGAAATAGGGCTGGTCGATCGATCGGTCGTCGGTCCACGGTGGAAGTTGGTTGAAAACGCTCAGGGTTGGAGACTCTGCTGCGAGTGAGGATGGAAGCACCGCGGTTTACAGAGATGCTGAGAAAGATGAGAAGAAGCCGAAGCAGACCACTCTTGAGCGATTGAGCGCCGCTGGACTTCTCCTGGGTGCTAATAAAGCAAATCGTCACAGTGGTGCCTCCTCGGAAAGTTGGGGCGAGGTTGGCACCTCCATACGTCACCTCATCCATTCCAGTGGAATCTTGCAGCAGGGCGGCTACCCTACGTCACCTCGCTTCCCCCTACATAGCACATACGTCGTAGCACCTGCCCAAGCTGCTAAGGTTCCTGCAGGCAGGGCAAGGAGCAACGGGCAAGCCTAGCTACCTACCTACCTACCCTGCGGCACCGGCAGGTCCAAGCTGCGCCCCCAAACCCAGTGTGAGCACAGAGGGAGCAGAGAGACCCGACGGATCATGGAACCTTCTTGCTAGGTTCCTATGTACTATGCACGTAATGCACCGTGAGAGAGAGACGGCTTCGGTACGGACGGAATCCATGGATGGATGGTCCCTATTTCTTACCTAGGTATGGCACCTGCCGTCCAGCGACAGCGACAGCGACAGCGACAATGACGCGGACCGATGACTGTCTTACATAATCACCATTCCTCCTATGTATATTCCGCACCAACCCAGGGCGGTACCTACAGGCCACTGTGCTGCTACCTAATACTTACTCTTACCATCTGGTATCCAGTCCAACAATCCACATAGAACCTAGGTAGCTACCTAGCAATACTTAGTACGCCGCACCACTAGGTGCTACACGGAACGCAACGGGAGGTAGGCACGTTCTGATGGGCGCTAGAGGTTTACCGATCCCGTCGTCCTCTTCTCTCCCTCCTCCCTCCCTCTCTCCCCCTTTTCTCTTTCACTCTACCCAAGTACCTACTATTCTTCCTTTCTCCCACGTCAATGTGCGATCTATAGGTACACATTAGCGTGCTCGCTTCCGCGTCTTCCCTCGACAGACCTACGGCAGTTAGCGTACTTCCCATTTTCCCCGACTACGAAGCCCCACCAATGCGCCTCGGTCGGGCTTACAGCCGTCCAAGTAGGTAGTACTTTGCGCATCAGCAGCGCAGTGCAACTGCAGTGTCTGGAGAGGCAGGGCGTTTCGGACTCGGTGCCTCAGTGGTGGAGCAGTATTTCCGGCTCACACGGTGCTGTTTGACTCTCGTATGGAATGGAATACACTAAGCGTCCCGAATCTGAGCCAACTATCACCACCACACTAAACCCCCTCCGCTCCCCTGACCCTTGACATCGTCACACTACACTACTAGGTATGTTAGCATGTACACTACCTACCTTAGGTCGATGACCAATTTTGGCCCATGTCATGCTGCTTGCGAGAATGCAATGCTACATTCCAGAGACCGAGGCCCGCAAACCCGCAGCGAGGCCGGCTGTCACTGGCCAAGACGAACGCCATGAACCTATCATCCCAGCAACTCACCGCAGTTGTGGATTGCCGGAAATACTCCTCTTGAAGGCCCGCCGCCCTTTGACTTCAGACTCAGGGCGCATTCCGATGCGAAGTATCGCGCCAGCCCTCCCTTTGAGCTTTGTGGCTTGGAGCTTGAACCCTGGACTTGGGGGCACGGCGCTGGCTGGCACCCACTGTAATGTACCTACGGATACTCTCAGTTGGACTCTGACCAGCCATGCTCATATCCATGTCGTAGACTTTGGTACATTACCTAGGTAGAATAGACTGCGAGCAGTTGATGGGCGTTCTTTCCACAGTCCCGATACCTGCCTGGCTTGCTTACACCGCGGGGGAGGCGCACTGTACCTAGTTATAGTGGTAGACCGTAGCAGTAGCATACGGGGACACTACCTACCTAATAAGGTAGTGACATGGAGTGTAGTATACGGTCGTCGGTCGCGGGTGGACCTTCTCGGTTTATTACTCGAGCTGACGGAGATTTAGGATTCAGTGTTTGGCGTAGGAGTTTACTGTTATGTAAGAATTAAAGGCATTTAGGACCCCGTGCGGTTCTCTTCGGGGGTCAACCTGTCAATGTCATGCAGTGTGTGCGAGACGATGTTTGGATGTGTCGAGACAACAGCAAAGCATCAGCAGAGCAGCAGCACGGGCAGCGACACATCAGCACGGCGGACGTGGAAGTGGATGTGCGGATGTGGTACCACCAGTCGGAGACAGTGACATGTTCCGTCCCCACCATCATGTCCCGTGAGATTCTCGTTGTCGTCCCCCATTCAGTGTCCCAACGTCCTTGCGTCCCTACCTGTCTAGTGAGTAATGCTGTGCACGGCTACACCAGGAAACCTTCGGATGCATCTTGGGTCCCCTAGCGTCCATCGCAAGTGCCTACCACATGCAAAACGGGTCCGTGCTGCACCTCCGTTTCCTCTCAACGGTCGTTTACGCGTTTCCTCCCATATCGCGCTAATATGGCGAGGGAGAGAAGGAGGGAGGGAGGGAGGCAACAGCATGTCGTCCATGTTTACACTAGGTAGGTTCCGTAAACTAGCGCACACTAGTTAGCAACATCTACACTACCTCCAGTGTAGGCAGGCGCATTGTATTCCACGGTTCTGAACCGTCCAGTGTCCCGTCCTTAACCTTGACCCCTGTTGTAGGAGGTTGGAACTTGGTGACAGCTTGAGCCATGGCCCACCAGTGTGCATGCACCAAATTGAGCCAATCTTGGCTGCAGTTGAATGGAATGTTGTGGGGCGAGCCGGTACCCTGATCCTACCTCTCCGAGCCACGGCCCGTCCTCAGTGACAATCTCCAGCCCAGACCGCACAGTCACTTCCACTCTCGTCTAATCTACCTAGTTCTAATCCCCTTCTCCAAGGAGTCCACTCTTACTACCTAGGTACCTTACAGGTACCTACCTACACATGGAACGGACTTCTCCGCATCAGTCATGTGACATAGACCCACCCAGCCACCCAATCCACCTTCCTCAAATTCCTAGCTGGGTTAATACGGTGTAGTTGATAGTGGTGTTTAATGATTGATGCGGGATCGTGTTGCAGGTTCCGTCTCCGAGGTGGTTGGTCAGCGGTCACATTCACAATCCAGGGGAAAGTGGTGCCGATTGAGGCAATTAGGTGCGGCCCTGCCTAGCCTAGGTTAGTTAGGTAAGTATGAAGTTGGTGATCAATCGCCCTACCTGCCTACCTAGTCAGAATGCGTCGTTTGCACATGACCACCCGAGTCAAAAACACACGGATGCCACGCCTGGCCCTGAAGTAGGTACCTAGGTAACGACTTGGGAACCGACTGTATCCGTGGCACTACTACATGATACACGGACACGGTACACTAGTAGTGTACACCTCAAAGTACACCACCAATGAACCCCTCCGCCAGTCAGTCTCGACGGAAGGGAAGGTGTGGGCCAGATGGCTGATTCGCCACCGAGAAGCTACCTACCGCTCGGCGGGCTGTGTTGTGTGACAAGCCCCAGATCTGAGCAGATCCATCATCCAGATCCAGATCCATCATCCAGATCCAGATCCAGCTCCAGCTCCAGCTCCAGCTGCAAAGTGACATGCTCTCTCCAACTTTCACAAAAGAAAGCAGACTTAAGTCATTACACTAGTATAATGGCCACCATCATGGCGCGACGCCATTATGACACCTTCCCACCCGACAATATGGTTCGCCTGGCGCCTTGCCCGATGCGCGACCGAGAACGCCTCGGGTTTCCCCTTTTCCCCTTCCCCCTTCTCTCTTCCTCCCTCCTCCTCATGAGTTGTGTGACCTGATCTGACCACGACCGACTCTGACTCATGTTTCTCTCAGCCCTATCCACCGACATGCAATCGTCAATCACCTCCAGCGTATCTACGACCACCACACTACCTAGGTAAGTAGCAGTACTTTGTAGTAGGTTAGATAGGCTGCATGTGACCTGACTCTCTCGCAGCACAGGAGCATAGCACGATGTTCGTTCGGTTCGTCTCCCTACTGGCAGAAGTTCTGCCGTCTACTCATCTAGAAAACCCCCACCCTTTCCATTTAACCTAATAGTACGCAGATTTTTACCGGGTACTGGAGCCGATGTGCTTGCCTTATACATCAGCACACTGCAGTCTGTGTTACTCGGCAGGCAACTCGGGTAACACCTCACCTTTTCGGCCTACTAGTATGCGGTACCTACACTAGGTACCTACCTAGGTCCAAAGTACCTATGTACACTAGCACTCCTCTGTCCCACATCCCGGACTACGCGACCCCGACCCTCCGATACCCAGTCCTGCCGGTGTTGGTCTCGGCCCCTGCCTGGCCCGCCACCGCCCGTCGTCGCACTCTACCCGAATGAAAGGCGCAGATCTAATGAGCCCAGGGCGGACCGATGCGACCGATGCGACCGATGCTTCTCCATCTCGTTCATCAGTGGTAGGTCTCTGTTCTTGCTGTGTTGGAACAGGCCTCACAGCCTCCCACCAACCCCAAAAGAAGCGTCTATCCCGTTCCTTGCTTAGCGCCCGCCCTTTCCAGGTCTTTTAACCTACCGACCTATCCGTACCTTACCTGCCTTTTGGCTCCGGACACAGATCTACCTATCCGTACACTTCAGTGCTATTACCCCGCCGTCTGTCGCCCAGTTCGCCCCGACCACCGATTGTCCAAGCCAGACGACACTTATCTTTGCCCCTTTTGCCAAGTCTGTGGTGGTCGCTCCGGGCTGAGCGGTTGGGCCAGCTTGCTTCGAGCCTTTTCCGAATGCAGAACACGATTATGAGACAAGGGACAGGAGCCAGGTCCGGAGTCCATGCGGCACAAGACACCTAGGTATCGGCATACCACGGAGTTTTTCCCGGCTCGGAGGCTACGCCTACGTACGGTACTCGAGCTTGCCCGTGTTATGTGTTTTGCTGTCCAACATCGTAAGGGTCGTATGTGACGACATTCGAGACTGGGACGCCTCTTGTGAGCACCCATCTCAGCCGGAGCTTAGCCAAAGCCTAGCTGAGCGACTCACAGAGGACTTGCAGGCTCTAGAGCTACGGCACGGGCAGCTGGCCAAAAACGTACTGAATGAGGAGCACCTACGGATACACCTACACGAGACTCCTGGGACCGGTTATGCGGACATACTCCATGTCACCCAACTCCGTTCGACTGCAGGCAAGACAACCGCTAGGCAGCCTAGCGTAGAAGCCGGGGGTCAGACTGTCACTGGCGATTAGGCGTCCTTCTATTTGTTGCTCTGTTTAGCAGGATTGCTACCAGCCCGCCCGTTCCGACGCATCTTCGATGACCGTG
Organism: Colletotrichum brevisporum; assembly: GCA_030770045.1. Classification (NCBI taxonomy): domain Eukaryota; kingdom Fungi; phylum Ascomycota; class Sordariomycetes; order Glomerellales; family Glomerellaceae; genus Colletotrichum; species Colletotrichum brevisporum. The sequence goes on along the minus strand of JAUGSI010000001.1, from coordinate 5,205,346 downwards.
GCATATGAGGACATTTCTCATCGCAGCTCGGGAGTGAATGCCAAGGACTAGCTCAAGCGCCTTGGCCATACCTATCCCGACCTCGCGGCTGGCGATCCACCCACTGATCTGCTTGGTTATTCGAACGCTCATCTAGTGTATTACCCTTCAAGCCTTCAACTGCCCGTGATCATCGTACCATCTTGCCAACGAACGACGGCACACATGGCCTTTGGAGCCAGAAGCCCCACAACTTCGTTGGTGGTTCAATCATCAACTCACTCCCAAGTGTTCGAAGACAACCCGGCTTATTGTGTCGCCAAGAGATTGACGACCTCTACCCCTTGAATTGAACATGGCTTGTTATCATCAAGACCCCAAGCGAAAGGCGGCTTTTGTCGAGGCGCGCATGCCATGACGACAATGAGACTGTTTCCGGGCTCGTACATACTACTACCACGCCTTGGCATGCGCGAACCAGGATTCTTCTCATGGTGGATAACTATGGATGCAAGGGAAAGACGAAACCCTCGACCGCTCTTGATCCCTTAAAGGCCGACACGCCTTTCCAGATAGAATCAAAATCGACGCTCTGGGAAAACAGGGAGATGGACAGTCTTGGCAAAGCTCTGCCGAGGGGTAGACCGCGGGACGAAACCCCGTCCCGAGTGCGTGACACCTGAATTTCGGCGACGAACAGAGAAAGGCCGCCTATCGTGACCTCGTTGAGGATGAATCTACTGTGCCTCAACTGAAGCATGCGCCGGCGCCGCTCAGCCTTGAGGAGGCGCTTGTTTGAGACGGCCGTTGCAACGAACAAACCGCCGACCCACCCAAATCATCCGGTGTGCCGCCTAGTGTCGACGACACTCACGCCACCTAGGGTTGGAGCCCGCTCTCCCGCTTCTAGCGGTACTGATTGTTGTATATCATGTTTCTTGTAAGGAAGGTACTCACACCGTCAATCACGGTTCTTAGTGTAGTGTCTTTTGTCTGCTGGGGGGACAGTACACTAGGTAGCACAGCAGCAAGGACCACAGGCCATTCAGCATGGGGCAAGAGGTCTGACGTCCGAGATCTGTGGAAGAAGACACGGTCGCGGTTGCAATTCGTAGAACTGCAAGCTGCTGACCTCACTCACACCTCCTCGTTTAGGAGCAGGGGGGTTTGTATTTCCGAGCGAAGCCCTGATTCACTCTAAAGACCGACGGTCTCTAGGTAATGGCCCGCGTAACTCGCCCCGTTGCTTAGGACCTTGTTTCCAACTTGCGTCGTGCTGCACAACAGGGTGCATGGGTGCCCAAGGCCCGGCAGGTTGCCATCCTACGTACGCCATGCAGCCCTTCCTGGGCCTCTGTTCAAGAGTCTCGGACTGTGGTTTCCGTCTTCGCCAGGCGCTTTGCGATAAGCTGTTGGGCTCAAGTCAGGCGTTTTCCATACCTGGGGATGTGACCGGATGCTCACCTCGCCGCAAGTCACAGGTCTGTACTTGGCCGGATGGTCTTCGTCGACACACGTTGGGAGCACGCCAAGCTTCTCATCAAAATTGAAGCCTAGTGTACGCGTCGCGTCGTTGGGTCAGCGGTCAGGGGAAAGAGCGGAAGAAGATCATCCTTTTCCTCAAGAAGACACTGGTAGGGGGGAAAAACAAGATTTTGTGCGAGGCAGACCACGCGGAAGGCAAGGCCCGCGCGGTGCTTTCGGGGCCAATGACACACAAGCCTCGCAACTGTGGGGGAAGAGGTTGCAGGAAGGGACGAGTGAGGAATAGAAGGGGGGGGGGGTTAGAGGAGTCTTACCGAAAAAGAAGGGCATCGAGATCCTGTCCTCCTTGCCGTGCTGCAACACGCGATGAACCGTCGACTGGAGGCGGTCATTCGTCACGCGCATCAGGAAATCGCCGATATTGACGACAAAGGTGCCGGCGACCGGCGGCGCCCACATCCACTCGCCGGCGGTGTTGAGGACCTGCAGCCCCTTGTGATCATCCTGCCAAAGGAGCGTCAAGATTTGGAGGTCCGTGTGCGCGCCGACGCCGACCTCGTCCGGGTCGTCGATGGGCTGCTCGCCGTGGCCCGGGTAAAAGTTAACGGCAAAGTCGCCGCCCGGGTACGTCGTGACGGCGTCGAAGTGGTCCTCGGGCAGTTCGAGGGCGAGCGCCAGCACCCGGACCAGACGGCGGCACAGGGCGAGGCAGGCGCGCCAGTGCGTCAGGAGGGCCGACTTGAAGCCCGGCAGGACTGCCTCGTCGCCCGAGTCTGCCCAGACAAAGTCCTCCTTGGGTAGGTATTGGCGGACGTGCGCGGGAACCTGGTCCGGACTGTCCTGGTACAACGGGTCAAACTCGGGCTCGTAGTGGAACATGAAGGCTTCCTTCCTGTCCTTGCTTTCCGTCGGGTTGGCATGGATCTCGCGGAAGCCACTGTAGCCGTATGCCGATGTGCTTGAAATCAGCCGGCGCTTTTGGCTCTCGGGCAGTTTGAAGAACCTGGATTGCACAGGTCAACTTGCGGTCGAAATGTTCTTCCACCGCTTCCTTCGAATCTAGCTGGAAACACTCGGACAAAAGAAAAGAAGAAAAGGGGGCGGAAGTCAGACGCAACATAGAGGAAAGAAACATGAGAAAACAAAATGAGAAATGACAACTGAGCAAGACGCAGCGCAGCATGATGGAGGGGGGGGGGGGCAATGGGTACATGTACTCCTATTAGGCTGTTCAAACTTCAAACATACTCTTTGCCTTTCTGATGGGCGGTTTCGGTTACATGATCCGGGATGCCATGGTTCTTGATGTAGAAGAAACCGCTCGTCTTGGCAGCATGCAATATTTCACGGGCAACGCTCTGGCGAGCGTCGAGGCCGCCGTGTATTCCCGTCAGGTCGATGATGGGGATTTCGTCCGGAGTGCAGTCACGCGGCGGGTTTGTCGACACCAATCTGTGTGTCATCCCTTCGTAGCTCGAGAGATATATCCTCTTCATTCCTTCGGGAACCGCATCTGCTGTTTCGACGGTCATGGTATCTCGGTCTGCTGCGAGCATTCCAGAGAAAGTGGGGGATTAGGACGTGTGGGTGGGGGGTCAGCGAGGTATCGTGGAGGCTGCTTCTTTGTTCGAGTAATTCAGCACCGTGGGGATATGTCGTCAGGAGGTTCCAGGTGGAAGTCGTGCCCAGATGACAGAAGGTTATTGACTCTTCGAAAGATAGCATTCCGGGACTTAAACTCATGTTACACAACCACGTTTTCTCGCCACCCACCGGTTCCCGGGTCGGTTCCTCATGCGCAGTAGATCCGGCGGCCCGGGGCTCTACCCCGCCGATTTCCGACTAAGTCCTTCTCCACCCGCACACCAGCCAGTCGCCTCAGACCGGTCGACATCGACGAGACTCCAAAGAGACGAATGCTTCTCATATCTTAGGGTAAAATATACACTGGCTTTCAACACTCCTGGCTTAATTGATGCACCTACCTCGTGAGATGCTTAGTCAGGACAGATGCCCAGAAACGGCTCTTTCGTTGCTCTCACAAACATGTCGAGATCTCCAAGTCCCGTCACCGATAACACGGAGATAACGAAGATAAGATACGCGAGACACCTGGCTTTCGACCCACACCTCCTCGGTCAAGGTGTCCAGATCTCCGCCTAAATCCTGTTTTTTCCGACGACGCCCCTTACTCTCACCATCAATCATCATCAACTCTACGCGACGCCGCGCAGAACGGCAACAACCCACATCGCGCCCACCCCGGTTTTTGTCATTTTACTGTACTGGAGTCTTCTACAGGGAGCTGCTCGGAAGTATGCAGAACGACACAGGATCTCCAAATCCGCGACGACGGCGGTTGAGCGACGAGAGTCGCCGTGACGGCTCCGGAGGTGGTCGAGACGAATCGAGCCGGAAGAGGAAGAGGCGCATCTTGTCTTGCGATACCTGTCGCAGGCAGAAGTGTCGGTGCGAGCTGGATGAAGAGTCGGAAGCTTGCTCGCGGTGTCGGTCTCTCAGGTACGCTCTGTTGCTTTTACTTTCTTCTTGGATTCCTGCCCGTAGACAGTTGGTCGAGTAACATTTCTTTTTCCTCTATACCTTCCCCTATTAGAAATATCATTTAATAGAAAATGGGTGAAACGGACTCTAACGTCGAATAGAATCACTTGCACGTGGAATGACAGCGGCGATACGCATTCGGTATCCTCACGAGAGGTGCCCGCAAGCAAGCCCGATGCAGAGGCAAGGTAAAAAATGCTTCTACCCGGCTTTCTTCCTATTAAGAATCAGACCTCTAATATTACTAAAAGTACTAAAAATACACACCTTGATAGGATCCGGAGTTTGGAGGCCTCACTGGCCGATCTGAAAGCTACTGTGCAAATGTTGGCAACTAGCGTCCGCCCGGACATTAGGAGAACATTGGGCACCGGACGACAGGAACGGCCAGTCTCGGACAGCAGGGCAAGCTCTCATCGTGATGAAACTTCGCCCAATATCAACGCCGAAAACGTGGCCAAACCGCCCGGAAATGAAGATGTCGAACCGGCAGACCGTCATGTCTACTCCTCCCCAGCAGAGGTCGTCCGTAAGGTCGGCAGTCAGCTCAGTGGCGGGTATCGACGGACCTTCGACGTGCAAGCTGATCTTGTGTCTCGCGGTATGCTGGATGACAAGACGGCTCGTGATTTGGTTGCCGAGTAAGTTGCTTTTATGTTTCTCCCAATCCACACTCCTCGATGTACGCCAAGGAAAGGGGAAGGAGAGGATGAAGAAGGGAAAGAAAAACTATCTTCGCCGCCCGCAACCTCCGGTAGTACGCAAGGCGTGGAATGAGCCGTCGGGATGCCCGGCCGGCCGTGTCCTGCTGAGGAGTTAGAGGATTGGCTGCGACAACAGACTAATGTGTCAACAGATTCGTACGTCGAAGGAAACATACGCTGCTTATCAACAGTGAGATTGATCTCGCACCGAGGAACAGAAGCCTCCGACATGCATCCCCGTTCCTGCATGACGCGTGCTGCCTGCACGCCATGAGATTCTCCGAACATAGCTCATCGGAGCTGCATAGAGAGGTCTTTGAGCATGTGCGCAAGCAACTTGGCCAGATGATGATTGCAAGCCCACTGCCCCTCGAGGAGCTTATGGGCATCCTCATCATGAGTCTCTGGGCAAGTTCGCCATCTGTAAGTCTAGTTGTGACCTAGGAAATTTTCCCTTTGTTAGCACAGAGTGTGTCGAATGGCGTGTTGTGATAGCTGACAAGAATGCTTACCACAGAGTCCGGAATATATCGATAGCTGGCTACTAAGCGGTCATTGTGCCCAGCAGGCGATGCTGAGCATCAACTTCTCGGAAATATTGACCAGGGCGAAGACGCGGTCGTCGACGGAAGAGGACCAGAGACTGGTACGGTTCTGGGCCAACACCTGTTTAGTGAACCTCCAGTCAGTTAACCTACCCGATGTATCCCTGGATCGTTCACGATGACTGATGTTCTGTAGTTGGGCGGCGACAACTGGACGGCCGGCAACGGTACCACCGGACTACCTCCAGCAGTGCAAGCTGCTTCTCAACTTCGAGGAGGTGACGATGCGAGATGCCATGGTTTACGCAGAGATCAATTTGTACCTCGTGCTACAAGACAAGTTCTCGCAGCGATCGTACCTCGGTGGCGATGGCGCATGCGAGGAGCTTGCGGTTTGGAAGTCTAGGTGGAACTACTTAATCGGTGAGTAGAAATCGGATACCCAGACTGTGCGCCTGGAGCACACATCTCTCTCTTAGCTCGGCGCGATCGGAATTACCTTGCTCAATCTCGATCAAGTCACTGATGTTTGCTTGCCTAGAACTACCTGCAGCTTCGACGCTGAGGATAAGCCACTCCATCGCGTGGCTGATTCTGGCACGTCGGTCCCTCGAGGCTGATCAAGCGTCATCGGACCAAGACTCGTTGTCGAGCTCGCCAAGGTTGCAGCCGGTCGATGCTCTCGGCCAAGCCAACGGTCGGCAAGCGCAGCAAAACCAGCACCAGGGGCCTCTTGACATGACGCATGCTCGCGTGTGCAACTTCGCGACGGAGGTGGTGAGGGCTTTCGTGGCGATGCCTTCGTCGAGGGCGGAGGAGCTGCCGGAATTCCACCGCTTGTGCGTCGCGTATGCGATGCTCATTATTTCCAAGTACGACCAGAAGCCCGCGTCGGGCGAAGGGGACCAAAATGCGGGCAGCAACATTGGAGGGAGCGAGGAGGTGCTGCAACTGCTCAAGGCGGCTCAAAAGCAGAACATGGTCTGGTCGGCGAGCTCACCCTCCGCCATCCAGTTTGGGCTGGAAAGAGCTTTGAAAAAGGTGACGGCCAGGGTTGCGAGGGGGCGAGAAGGAAAAAGTAGCCAAAGCGTTGGCCCATCCGCCGCCGCCGTCGCTGGTGCTCTAACCGGCATCGCAGCTGCAACGCCCGGCGCTGCCGATGACCGGACATCATCTTACAGGATCCCAATGACCTCGTCGAGGAACGCTCGCGGGGAACAAGGGGTCGCCGGATCGGCGGCTTGGGGGCATCACCCAGAGACCCGGGAGCAGCACCCGCAACAACAGCAACAACATGACCATCCGTCTTCTTTCACGGGCACTACGCTTGTACCGGAATTTGATGGGTCTTTGGCTTTAGAGACGATGGATTTCTTTTTCAGCGGCGGCCACCTCGGTCTTGGAGACCAATCCTTCTTGTAAATATGTTTCAAAAACAAGAACGTGCTTCATGGAATGCCCGTGTGTGTGTTGGTTCCACCCAATGTCAAAATGTGCTGTCAGACTGAGTTGCTCCCCGCAGCGCCTGCAGACGAAACCGCACGCTTGCACATTCGCATCGGTACAGTTCGGTTTTTCTCCACGGTTTCCGGTGCGCATCATGCTCTTGTCGGCTGCAAACGTGGCGGTGGCTATCGTATTTTCAGAGGACCAAGTCGGAACACCAATAGATCGTTCCGTGCTTTTTGCAAGCTCGTTCCCAGTTGGACTGAGTTGCGTTTCCCAAGTAGATGTTGTGTAGGCACGCCCTCGTTGTTCGCCCAACAGTTGTGTTTGGCAATCGGGTCAGTTTCAGGGCCTGTGGGAATAACCACATCGGCATCAGCCACAGCTCTGGGTGGCTGACGGCTGTGTGGCGGGGCACAGACCTAGCTCCGCCGTCATACAGTCCGTTGCATCGGCGGCTTCCAAAACTCAGGGGGCCGCTACTAACAGCAGTGGTTTTCGGCGTGACAAGCAGAAAAATCAAAAATTAAGCGGATTTTTAGCTATTAATACCTCAATATACAGGATATATACCATTATAAAATTTACATTATTAGATACACCTAATTAAAGTAATTATAGTAATATCTTTTTTATTTAAGTATACATACTATATATTAAAAGATTCATATATAAAAATTCGTTAATTTTAGGCTATTTCTTATTAATATTTTTTCTAAATTAACTAATAGGGGGTGTTTTTTTTTATTTTTTCCCTAAAACCACTTAAACTACTACGTTAATAGTTAAAATTACATTAACAATAATATCTTAGTATAAAAAGTATACGTATAAATAAAAAGGATATTACTGTATTTACTTTAATTAAACGCATTTAAAAATATAAATTTTACAATAGTGTATGCCCTATGTATTAAGGTATTAATAGCTAAATATTGAGTTGATTTTATTGCTGGTCACGCCGAAAACCACACAGTCAGTAGCAGTTCTACTTGAGTTTTGGAAGCCGCCGATGCAACGGACTGTATAGGCATCTCGTGTCAGATTACGTGGCTTAGAGCTACTGGCATACTACAACGTATAGGCGGATTTTAGTGTTTAAGGTAGCCAATAGCTACTCTAAAGTAACGTTTCACTAGCTCTAAAGGCTGTAGCTGTGTTTAAGAGGTTTAAAGGCCTATAGTACTATTAAAGCAAAAAACGCATTAAGGGCCCTTAAAGTATAGCTTTATATACATATAAATATATACAAAATCTAATAATTAAGAGTCTTATTCTACTACCCCCTTTACTATATATAATTAATTATTTTTAAACTACTTTATTAAATATAAAGATTACTATAAATATCCTTTTAATCCCTTAAAAAACTATCTTTAATAACCTAACTATTTAGTACTTATAGCTTTATAACTTTTAAGTACTTATAAATACTCTTAATATATAAAAAGTTTTTAACAGCACCTTAAATTAAACCCTTGATAGTAATACCCTACCCCAGGAGCTATACTTTTAGTAACTGTTAAAAGTTTATTACTATAGTTTTTAGTTAAAGTCCTTTACTAAACTATGGGATCTAAATAAATAGTTCTATTATAAACCCTCTTTTAATCATTAGGAGAGAACTTTTACTTTTTTATTTAAAGTAGTAAACTACTACTATATTAAAATAATAGTTAACCTTTTAAAAAGGCCTTGGTACTATATTAATATTTATCTATATTATACTATTAAATATATATAAATAAAAAAAAAAAAACTAAAAATACTATTATTCTTTAAATGTAAAGTACTATTATTAAAAAGTTTAGGATTTAGTGCTATAAGTGCTTTAGAGCTAGTAGTTTAGATTTAAAACTTTTATAAATGCTAAACTTATAAAAAGTATATACTACTAATATACTAACTATTTTATATTAACTACTTTTTTACTATACATAATAATAGTTTATAATAAAAGTTACTATAGTTAAATAGTTTATAATATAAGTTAATTATATATATAAGAGTTATACTATTGATTTAAGTAGTTTATAAAGGAGATTTATAGATTTATAAGTTACTTTACTTTTTAACTATTTACTACTTTAATTTTAGACTAAGAGTTATTATATAATATATCGTAATAACTAAAATAACAGTTTAATAAAGTTATTACTTTAAAATAACTACTATAATTAAATAAATACTAAAGTCTATAGAATATAAAGTATATAAAAGTGCTTTTATTATTATTAAAGTAGTTCTGTATTTTCCTAAGTACTTTAGTAGTTATAAATATAATAATAACTTAAGAGATTATAAGTAAACTTTATTGTTATTTTCTACTCTTTTACTCTATTAGCCTTTCTTATTCTTTATATGCTACTACTTTAAGTGCTTTTATACTTTCTTAAAGTATACGTATAATAAGTAAAGCTACTTAACTACTACTATAAAACTAAAAAACTTAAATAATAAATAACTTTAATTTAGTACATTAAAGAGATTTAAAGCTAGTAATTATATAGTTACTATATGGGAAATATTAAGCGTTTACCTATAGCGTTTTTAAGCTACTTAACATGAGGCCTATTACTATATTACATAGGACTATACCTTTTAACTCTATTACGTTTATTTATATTTTTAAAAATAAATAATAGTTTAATAACTTTTAAGTAGTTAATATAAGTAATTACTTATAAACTAGCTTTAAGCCCCTTATAATTAAAGGATATAAAAACGTAAGTATATATATTACATTAATTAATAGTAAATAATTTAATTTATACTTATATAACGTTATATTATATATATCTATAATAACTAACTTTATTTTTTATAACTAACTTTATAAGTATAGGTACTAATAGAATAAACGCTCTAAGTAGTACTTTATACTATATAAATCTAATTACTCCCCTTTTAACCTTATTAAGACTATATATAATTAAAGAGTATTAGAGTATAATAAGCTTTTTAATAAAGTACTTATATATAAAGACTTTATATAAGCTATTTAATATATATATACTTTATACTATTAAATAAAGTACTTTTAATAAAATAATTTTAAAAACTAGAAACGTAGTACTGTAACCAACTATAAGCCTAAACTATATTACCTTTTCTTGTGCTTATAATAAATCTTTATTACTCCTAAAATAGCACTTAGTAATACCCTTTTAAACTACAATATTTATAGTATTAGTAAAGTAAAACAATTATTAATAACTAGAAAAGTATTACATATATACATAATAGAAGTATATTACATTTAACTTTTATTTATATACTAAAAACTATAGTAGGTTTATATTTATATTAGTATTTATTAACTATATTTTATAGTACTTATAGAACTACTACTTATATAACTATAGTATAAAAATACTTATTAAAGTTTTTAAAAAGTTTATTTTACTTTTAAAGGTTTAATATAATACTAAGATACTTACTTTTAAGTATAATAGTAAAATTAAAAAGTACTACCACCTTATAAATAACCTCTAGAGGTATAGTAAATATATTAAGCTATTTACTCTATATATATAAAATTAAAATAGCAGTACTAAGTATATTAATACTATAATTAAAATAAAGGCTTAAATAATATATAAAAGTAGTAAGCTACTTTATAAGGTATAGCCTAATATTTATAGAGTAGCAACCTATTTTTATAACTATATACTTTAAGTAGCTTTTAATTAAAAGACCCCGTATAAAGCACTCTACTAATAGCTCTATAGTAACAAGACTATAAAACTAAGCTTTACACACCTAAAATTATATAGGTACAAGGTATATACCCTTATAGCTACCGTATAGTTTAAGAAGAAGTATTTTAACTACCTTTATAGCTATACCTTTATAAGCTTCTTTATTAACTATATATCTATAAATTAGTATTAAATATAAAACCCTATAACTAAAAAGATTATTACTATACATAATATTATATTTAATAAAAAAGAATACTATAATAGTAACCTAAATTTACTTATTAGTAACTATAATAACCTTAACCTTTAAGCTATTATTAAGTAGGTTTAAAAAAGCTTTACTATAACTAGTAAGACTAACTCTTAAATATAGCTCTACCTATCCTTACTAAATAAAAAAAATAATAAAGTATCTCCTTTTATAAACTCCCCTAATAATATTTTTAATAAACTTAACTTAAATAATACTACCCTTAATAATAATAAACCCTATAACTATAAATACTCTTCTATATACTTTAAACTCCTACTTACCCCTCTTAACTTACCTATTTTATTCTTTTAAGTACTAATTAAAAAAAACTAACGCCTAAAAAGGCGGATCGTAGCTAAGTTAGTAAATAAAAACCTTTTTTTTATAAACCTTTACTAGTCTATATTTATAACTAAGTCTATAAACTAAGCCGCTTTAGTAGCTTATATACCCTAGTATAAATAAACGTCTTATAAAGCCACCTTTTTAACTAATACCCTATTATTATTTTAAAATACTCTATAGTAAAGCTACTTTTAGACTAGTTACTTAGTTACTTATAACCTATTAGAAAAGACCCCTAATATTTAATATACTATAGAAGTATCTTAAAATATAAATATTAAATACTTTAATAGTAAGATTTGGCTATAGAGAGGGGTTATAAGTACTTAAATTTTATTAAGTAAGTATAAAGTACTATACTAACTACAAACTAAAGTTCCTACTCCTAGTACCCCTTAGTAAAAACTCTAGCCCCTACCTATATCTTATTTAAAAGTATTAACTTACTTTTATATAATTTTAATACGAGTAGTTAAAGTAAATTATTTATAAAGCTATTATAAAACTAACTCTTAAAAAAAGGTTTTTAAGAGTACTACTAATAGCTCTTAGATCTTAAAATACTATTAAGTATATATATATAAATTAAATAAGTACAGAAGGCTCTTTAAAATTAAAGCGCGCCTTATTATATATAGTAACTAGTAGTTAAAAAACAAGCAAAATACCTATACTTTAATACTTACTAATATATTATTTTAAATACTTATAGCTGTTATAAACTACTTTAATTTTAAGCTCTTATAATATAATATAATAAACGTATTTATATAGGTTCTACTTAATAAAAATATTTATATATAAATACCCCCTAGGTACTAAAAGTCTAAGTATATTCTTAAACTTAATAAAGTACTCTATAGCCTATACTACTCTCTACTCCTATAGTAATACTATTTAAAAGCTAGTTTAAAAGAGCTTAGGCTAGAGTGTATAGTAGGTAAGAATTACTATTAAATACGCAGCCGTATTATCTTTTTCTTCTATATTAATAACTACATCTTATACTTCCCCTTTAAATACTACAAAAAGGCCCTTTTATTTATAGGAGTACTTTAAAAGTAATACTTTTTTAAGGGTAGTAAAGACTTATAATAGTTCCTAGGGATTAAAGTTATTTATAACTATACTATAAAGCACTTTTAACTCTTATAGTTTATTTATATTAATAAAGTTATTAAGTACTTAAAAAGGTAAAGCCTATAAGTTAAGTAACTATATACTTCTTTAATTTAATTACTTAAACTACTCCTTTATAAAAGCTCTACTCTATATATAAATATTAATTATTACTAAAGCAATATTAGTTTAATTATATATAGTATAATAATAATAAAGCTAGATATAGCCCTTATAGTAAGCTATTTTACGTACTTTAACTATAACTCCAGCCCTAAGTACCTTAAAAAAGCAGAATAAATAATTAAATACCTCTCTATAAAGCATACTTTTTACCTTAAATTCAGCTATAAAAAAGGCGGCCCTAATAATAGTTTAGTAATTACTTTAAATACTAGCTTTACTAATAACATACTAAACCACAAAAGCTCTTAAGCATTCATAATCAAACTTTTTAGTAGCCTTATTAAGTAGTAAGCTAATAAATAGAATACTATAACTATATTAATAACTAAAACTAAGCTTCTTACTTTCTCTTAAATAACTAAAAAAACTATTTTTATAAGTTATTTAATAACTATACTTTATATAGACCTTAATAAATAGACCTTTAGTACTACTCCTACTCCTAATACCACCATACTAAATATATATATTTAATATAATAATTAATAAATAATCCATTTTATTAATACAAAAATAGTTTAACTATATATAAAGCTTTACTATATTAATATCTATAACTACTAACTATATTAAAAGACTTAAAAAGGCTATATTAAAGTTAAATATTAACCTATAGTATAGTTAATAATAAATAGCCTTATAAAACTACTCACTAGTACCCACTTTAAACTCTTTTTTAAATAACTTAATATAATAAATTAAATAACTTAGCTTTAAGTACTTTATAATACTAAACTTTAAAATAAATACCACAAGGGCCTTAACTTTATTAATAAAGAATAAATAAAAGGGATTATAGCTCTTAAGCACTCTAAAAACAGTATTACTCTTCCTACTATAGAGATAAAAGTTTAATAAGAATAACGGGACTACTTAAGATAAGGACTTTAAAGGGATTATAGTTCTAGAGAGATAAGCTATATAAAAGTAATTATAGAGTAGTTAAAGTATAACTAGTATGTAATTTTATTTATAATTAAATTTAATAAGGCCCTTAAAAGGCCCTTACTAAGGAAGTGTATTAGATTATATAACTTAAAGCTACTAGTATACTATAATATATAAGTAGATTTTAGTATTTAAAGTAGCTAATAGCTGCTCTAGAGTAACGTTTTACTAGCTCTAAAGGCTGTAGCTGCGTTTAGAGGGTTTAAAGACCTATAGCGCTATTAAAGCGAAAAACGCGTTAAGGGCCCTTAAGGTATAGCTTTATATATATACAAATATATACAAAATCTAACATCTTAAGCCTTTACTAAGAAGGCTCGTAATCTATCTATCTTTAACCTTAATTACTAACCCTTATATTTATAATTAATTACTATTTATTTACCCGATATAAACTAATACTAATTAATAGTTAATATATATAGTTACTACTACTTTATAACTATAAATTAATAAGGTTTTATTTAAAAGAGATATTATTATAAATATAACTAACTAGACTTAAAGCCGGTTTATTAGTAAATAACGTTTAATATACTAAGCCCTTATTTAATAACTAAATAGACTTAAAGTTATTTTACTTAAAAAAGTATTTATTATATACTTAACTTATTAAAAAGATCCTTTTATAACTATATAAAGCTATAATTTACTATTTTAAACTATTATATTAATCCTTAAAGACCCCTTAAGCCTTTTTATAACTTTTAAAGCTATTTTAATATTCTCTCTTTTTCTTTTACTATATAACTATAGAGTTTTTTATTAAAAAGCCCTAAGGCTAAACTACGCTTTATAATAGTACTTAAGAGTACGTTAGGTATATTATTAGTTACTTATAATACTAATAATATATACTATACTTTAAAAAAATTATAAAATTACTAGGGTATCTTAATACTTAACTAAAGACCTTAATATATTAAAGATTATTAGTAGTAATTCGTTATATAAATAGATATACCTTTAAAACTATAGTTTAGGGGAAATATTTGTGTTTAAGGTATTATTAGTTTAATAATTTTTTATTAAAGTTTTTTTAAATAATAAAATTCTTGGTATAAAAGTAATTTTTAGTAGTATATAGTGTAAGCACAGGTATGAGGGTATTAAGATCGGTATCGAGATTGCCGAATACTTCTATAGTAATATCGGGCTTAATAGAGTTGGTAAAGGAATAGGTTTGGTCATCAATATGCGAATAAAGAGATGAAGTATTGTTGTAGTAGTAATAGTGTTGTATTGGTGTTTGTTTGTGTGCCTTGCTAAGAAAGTAGAAGTCTAGACCCCTGTAGGCTGGGGGAGCCCTGCGCGTTTATAGGCCATAGTGCCTTGCCCTTTGGGCCTAGCTTCTAAGGCACTAGATGCTTTTAGGGTTTAGTACGTTACGTATAGTTTAGCTAAGTGGCTCTAGGCCCTGGTGTGTGGTTGGCTGCATTTTACTGTGGCTGGCCACGGCGCTGTGGTTGGCCACGAGGGGTTGTGGTTGGCCACGAGCACCCTAGAGGGGTTGATAAGAGACATTTAGAGTGGTTTATTCCACTATTGGTAGTTGACCTAGCAGTTTAGAGTCTAGCGATAGAGCTAGAGGCTGTAGGTTCAATTTGCCTTTTGTCTCTTTTTACTTTTATTTTTAGTTCTTTTAATAGACTAATATCCCCCCTTAAGATGTGTATTAATTTAATTTTATCAAGTAGATTCAGTGTTCTTAAGGTATATTAAAAGACTTTTTTAGTATTAAAAAATTTCGTATAAAAACTCTATAAAAACCTTTTTAGGTAAAAATATTTAGAGTAAAATAGAAGAAAATATATACACAGAAAACTTTCTCTTTAAGGAAATAAGTTATTTATTTTTAACTTATCCTTTAATAGATTTATATTCTTTTATTTTAGTGCTCTCATTTTTTAAGATAAAAACCTTTATAGTCTACTATACTTAAAGTAGTTATATAATTATTAAATATTATTTTACCTACAGGCTTAGTTAAAACATTAGCTAAATTATTTTTAGTAAATACGTGATTGCTTTTGGGCTTTATTATCAATTATCAGATTGTGAAGTAATATTTAATATTAATATATTTAACCTTTTTATGAAATTCAGGATTTTCAGCTAGTTTTTTAAGCTGCTTATTATTTATAAGAATCTAGGTTTATTTAGACTTTTAAAAGTTTAAAGATTCAAATATATAATTATAGAGTTATATAAATATATAGTTTTCTAATAGCTTTTAGTAAGAGCTATATATTTAGCTTTTATAAGTAAATAAAGCTACTGTTTTTTGTTTTATAGTATTCTAACTAATTATATTATAAAAATCCTAGGTAAAATAAATAGCTAGTAGTAGATTTTCATTAATAAGATTCTAGCCTAATTAGAGTCCGAAAATTCTATTATTTTAAATTTAAATGTTAGAAATGTATAAAATCCCTAGGTTAGGGAATTTATTTAAATATCCCTATAACCAATCTAGAGCAATAAAATGCTCTTTAGAAGGATTACTTATATAACGAGCTAATAATATAACTATAAAGGCTATATCTAGTCTGGTTTTTAAAGTAGAATATATTAAAGAGCCTATCTCTTGTTGGAATTGTTTTATTTTTTTTTTAGTAGCTTAACCTATATTTTCTACTAATTTTATATTATTATTTATAGGCATTAAATGCCTATATAAGTGGGTTTTATTATATTTAACTAGTAGTTTTTTAATATATTTAGTTTAATATAAAAATAGGGTTTTATTTTCCCTATTTATATCTACTTTAATACTTAAAAAGGTTTTAAGTACCCCTAGTAGTTTTATATTAATCTCTTTAAAGATATTATTAATTATACTATTAGTAATTTAGGGTTAAGAGTAAATCCAAAGTTATCTATATAATAAACTATAATAGTTTTAACTCCTTTTTTATTAAGTATAAAAACAGCCTTATTATAAGGCATTATATTAAAGCCTTCCTTTTTAAGTATATCTTTTAAATACTTATACTACAGTCTAGAACTTTGTTTTAAACCGTATAAGGCTTTATTTAATTTATAAACTAATCCTTTATTAGAATTTTTATAATTTTTATTAAAGATTAATTTATTATTATTATTATTAGAAAAACTAGTAGGTAATTAGATATATATCTCTTTATCGATATCGGTGTATATAAACGCACTAGTAACGTTATATTATTTAATATCCTAATTATTTTATATAACTATTAAGAATAATAGCCTATAGGATTTAGGCCTATAGGTAGTACTAAAGGTTTTTAGGTAATTAATACCTATATATTAATTATAACTCTATACTACCTAACAAGCCTTATATTTATTAGGTTTTTCAGCTTTAGTATTAATATTATTATTAGCCTTTTTTTTATAAACCCATTTACCTCTAAGAGGTTTAATAGATTGTGGTTTTTTAATAATACTCTAAGTATTTAATTTAATTAATATATTTAATTCCTTGTATATAGCTTAGATCTAGTTTTATACATAACTAAAACTTATTTATATATAGTAGGTTTATCTAAGTTATTAATACTTAGTATATAAGAGATTTTATCCTTTAAGCTATTAATAGTAGATATTATATTTAGAGATAGGTAGTTTTTTATTGTAAATAGTACATATTTTTGATTTTTAACCTATTTATAGCTTTCCCGGATTTCTTTATCTATATAGGGGATTTCTATAGTTAATTTAGAGTTATTATTATTATTATTATTATTATTAGTTTTATTAATATTATTATAATCTAAGTCTATTTTAAAGAAACTATTACTTTAAGATTCTTTTCTACTTTTAGTTATATTAAATTATAGATAATTTATTTTATTTAGTATAGATAGTTCTTAATTATTATTATTAGTATTTTTTATAAAGATATTCTTAAATACTTTAATGTCTCTAAACTAAAGAGCTTTATTTTCTTTTAAATCCTATATTCTATAGGTATTATTACTATAGTTAAGAATTATACCCTTTTTAGCTTTATTATTAAGCTTTTTAATATTAGGGTCTTTATTTTTATAGTAACAAATACTCCCCCAGACCCTTATATAATCTAAAGAGGGTTTTATATTATTCTTAGCTTTATATAGTGTTTTATAAGCTACTATTAACTTATATGGGGTTCTATTATATAAATATATAGCTACTAAAAAAGCTTTTCCCTATAGTTTAAAGTTAATATTAGTATTTATTAGTATAACCCTTACTTTATTTATTATATTACGTATTATTCTTTTAATAATACTATTAGACTTATACATATAAAGTGGTTTTATATTATAAGTTATACTATTCTTTATATATATAGTTTTTATTCTTTTATTATTAAACTCTTTACTACTATCTATATTAAATTAATTAATTTTATACTTATTTTTATTATTTTTAGTTAAGGATTTAAATTCCTTAAAAGCAGTAAAAACCTTTTTAAATTCTTTTATTTTTAATAATTTACCCTATATAAAACGGGTCTTTTTATCTATAAATAGTATAAACTATCTATAATTATCATATGTTTTAGGTATAATTAGCCTATATAAGTCTAACGCAATTTTATATAAATAAGAGTAGTCTTTTACATAATTACTAGACTTCTTATTTATAGTATTAGTAAATTTTCCTTTTAAACAGGCCTTGTAGGGTAGTTTATAAAATACCTCTACAGCAGCCCTTTTATACGTAATTTTAGTTTAATCTAGAATAGTAAGTAAAGATTGCTGGTTTATATGGCCTAATCGGTTATACCATAGCTTTATTATATTAATATCAGAGTCTAGAGTTTAATCCTAACTTTAGGACTCTTTTATAGTATCTTTTATTATATTAATTACTTTCTCGTTTATATTAAGGTTAAAGAAGTAGAGGTTGTTCCTCTTTATTCCTACTAAAAGGACTTTATTTTTAATTATATTATATAGTATAGACTTATTATAGCAAATTAAGGTTATACTTATTTTAATAAGTTTAGTTTAATTTAAGAAATTAATACCTAGTTTAAGTATATAATAAATATTTTTTATAATATAAAGAGTATTATTTATTATAGTAGTTAAATTACCCTTTTTATAAGTAAAAAGACGGTTTGCTTTACCCCAATTAACCTTTGTTTTAATAGTTTTAATATTATTGAGTAGAGATAGGTTATTAGTTATATAGATTATTGTAGTTAAGTCTAAACAAAATAGTTATTTTCCTTTATAAGTAAAAGAATCCAAAAGTTCCTTATTTAACTGTTTTATTAAGTTACCTAGTAATAGGTTATTAGTTTTAAAATCTATATTAATAGGGGTTTTAAAGGTAATTCTTATATTTTTAAATTCCATATTAAAATCTAAGTTCTTTTTAGTTATTAAGTTAATATTTATTAAGTTTAAAGTAACTATAACTTCTTTTAACGAATTAGAAGAGTTAGAATCGTTATTAATAACTGTATTAACTTATTATTTTTTTTTATTCTATTTTTTAACTCTTCTTTCTTTTTTATTATTTATAAAAGGGTTATTTTTTAATATTCTTTTAAACTAATTAAGAGCTTTATTAGGATATAAAAATCCACAAATATTCTCTATATAGCCGGTTTTCTTACAGTAGTTGTAGTATCGACCCTTAGTTTGTTTCTAGGGTTTAGTAGTCTTTTTAGACTTAATTTGAGACTTAGAGAATTATATAGAGTTATTATTACTCTTTTTCTTAAATTTATCTAATAAATTAGCAAATAAAAACTTAATAGTATAAACTTTTAAGTTTTTTTTTAAAAATTAAGTTATATTAGTTATAAACCCCTTATAAGAGTTATTTAAACTATTTAAAACCTAAGTTATAATTACCTGTTTAGGCAAAGCTAGGTTGTTTAAAGCTAAATTATCTATAAGCTTTTTAACTTTATTAAAGTATTCTTCAAAAGTATCAAAGTCTTCAAGAGTAGTATTAAAAAACTCTTTATAAGTAAGAAACTCGTTTGTAAATCCTTTTAGTTAATATAGCTCTTCTAAGCTTTTCTAAACTTCTAGAGCTATTTTAGAGTCTTTTATAACTTTTAAAGGACTATTTTTGTAAAGAAGTCTTATATAACCTAATATTTTATTATTTAGATCTTTATTCTCATTATCTAGTAGTTTAGTAAAATCTATTACTAAATCTTTACTAGCTAGTACCACATAGAATCTTAGAGACTATACTTAATAATTTAATTGTCCTTTTAGCTTTAGAATAGTGATTTTATCTATGTTTTATAAGTTTAAAATCTTTTTTATTTAAATAACTAAAACTAAGTAGACTCCTAAAAACCTAAAAGTTATTTTTTTGAATAATAAAGAGGGTCCAATAATAGTATAGCTAACTATAGAGTTTAAATAGATAGCTAAAACTATAAAGTCCTACTATATCTTTTTAACTATCTTAGTTAGTTTATTATAGCTAATAAACTTAAAGTCTATAACTTCAGTGCTATTAATATTAACTCGTAGTAGAAGCTACAGGCTAAGCTAAATAGTAAGAGCTAACTTATAATCTCTGATTTCTATATAGGTTGTATTATAACGAATATTATTTAAAATTGTTTACTATAGTAGGTACATATAAGGATTTGTTAAGGATTTATTAAGGAAGTTGCTAGATAATTTAAGGATTTTCTAAAACTAGGCTTTTTGTCACAGTGTAATTTAAATTGCAGGTAATTTACAAGTATTAGTTATAGTTTTTAGTCTCTCAGTCAAAATAAGGTTAGTTATCAACAAGTAGGTCTAAATAGACTCTTGTGATTAGCCTGGGAAGGTTGGGTTAGTTAATGAGCTGCTCATAACCTATAAGTGCTGTGATATAAGATAAGACAGTATTAAGATTACTAAATACTTCATAGTAATATTAGGCTTAATAGAGTTAGTAAAGGAATAGGTTTATGTATAATATAAATAAAAGAGATAGAAGTATTGTTATAGTAGTAATAGTGTTGTATTAGTATTTTGTCAGACATTTTCTACTTACTAAGAAAGTAAAAGTCTACACCTCTAATAGGGAGCCCTGCTTTTATAGCCCAGTGCTCACTTTAGGCCTAATCTTCTAGGCACTAGTCTTAGGTTTAGGTACACATGCATAGTTTATCCAGCTCTAGGCCCTGCGTGTGGTTGGCCGCATTTACTGCGGTTGGCCACGGGCGCTGTAGTCGGCCACGAGGGTTGTGGTTGGTCAATGTTCAACCCCAGAGGGGTTGATAAGAGACATTTAGAGTAGTTTATTCCACTATTGGTAGTTGACCTAGTACATAGAGTCTAGCTTATTAGAGCTAGAGTGCTGTAGGTTCATTCTGTTTTTGTCTTTTTACTATTTTTAGTTCTTTTTAATAGACTAATATATAGTATTAATTAATAAACTACTATAAAAAAGGTGCTTAAGTATTTATAATAGGTCTTAGTTAAAACTACTACTAGTTTGTAGTATAGTAATTAAATAAAAAAATACTATTAACTATATATTTTATGTATTATAAAGAAACCTCTTTTTTATCCCTTATCCCCATTATTTATTACTACTACTTTATCCCCTTTAAATAATACTAAATAGTAAAAAACTAATTACTTAATAACTATTTATTAGTTTATTAAAAAGAACTAAAAATAAAAGTAAAAAGAGATAAAAAGTAGAATTAAATTTATAGTCTCTAGCTTTAATAAGCTAGACTCTAAACTACTAAGTTAACTACTAATAGTAGAATAAACTACTTTAAATATCTCTTATTAACCCCTCTAGGGTGCTTATAGCTAACTATAACCCTTATGGCTAACTATAGCGCCTATGGCTAACTATAGTAAACGTAGCTAACTATAGTAAATACAGCTAACTATATACAGGGCCTAGAGCTACTTAATTAAACTATATATAACGTACTAAACCCTAAAAGGACTAGTGCTTTAGAAGCTAGGCCTAAAGAGTAAGGTACTAGGCCTATAAAAAGTAGGGCTCTGTCACGGCGCCGGCCTAGCTACCCTGACTCTAGTGCTTAAAGGCGCTAAAGGCCCTATAGCCTTAGGTACTAGTTAAGTTATTATAGGTTACGTAACTACTAAAATCTCTAAGCTTTTAGGGCTTTGTAGTAGTGGCCTATAGTACTAGATTTTTTTCTTTTTTTAAGTATAGATTATAGTTAATAAAGCCTCTTAGTAGCGTACTAGCCTACCCTTAGGACCTTTTTATAATATTATTTATACTTCTCTTTAACTCTTTTTTCCTAGTAATAGGTAGTATAATATTACCAAATTAATTCCTTATTAATTAGCGATCCCTGCGCTAAAAGTAACACTAAGTAACAGCTAATATATACCTTTTAGTGCCCTAATTATAATTAATATACCCCCTCTATTTCTACTACGTCTAAGCCACTATACTAAAAATAACTTATGATTTTAGTTGCTCCTGTAATTATAGCCCTAAGGATAAAGTAGTTATTAATATAAATAATATAGTTAAACTCCTAAAGTGTTAGGGCGACTGCTGCGCTATGTACGCACCCCCTAAGGGCACTAAGTCTATCTTAATTAGTTTTTTTAAAATTAGATGTTCCCTTATAGAGTAGCCTTTTAATACCCTTATTTTAAATACTACTATAAAGTAGTACTATACCGAAATTTATATATACTTTAATAGTCTATACAAACGCAATATCTACTTTATAAATAACTTTTTTTTTAGTAATAACTATTAGGTTCTATAGAACTAGGAAGCCTTTAAAAGCTTTTATTAGGAAAACCTAAAGAAGTTTTTTAAGTAGGTTAATATATAAGTTAAAGTTTGTAGTGCCTAAAGTTAGGAAGTCTAGTTACTTTATACTTAGTATGTTGCTGTATATAAGAACTTCTGTAAAGTTTATAACTATACCCTTTAACTAAAGACTAATAACTAAAAACTTTAAAAGGATGTCTAAGCCCTTTAGGCTAAAAAAACTAAAATAGCTTGTAGCTAGGAACTCTCCTTTACTGCTAATAAAGCCCTTTAGTAGCGCTTTACTTAGTTAAAAAATACTTTATTTAGTATAGCCTTTTAGTAAAGTAATCCCCTAGAGCTAAATATTAATAATACTCTTGCTACTATTATTAACTATATTAAGTACTTAAAGATAGGCTACTAACCCTCTATTGCCTCTTCTACTACTATAGAAATAGAACGCGGCTCTAAAGAGTCTAAGATTTTTATTTATACTAGTATAGAGAACAGTAAGGATAGAAAAAACCCCCTATTTAGTATTTAGTACTACTATATTACTAACTGCCTCTAGTCCTAGGGAAATAACGTTATTAATACCTAGAAGCTTAATTATATTATTAGTTACTTTAAAAGCGATACTTTTAAGCTAATGTTACCTTTAGTAAAAGATAAGGTTGTAAAGACTTTAGAAGCTATACTTTAGAAGTGCTATTCTTCTTTTACTAGCTATATATAGGTTAAAGATACTAAATAAAAGATCGAGGCTATAAAGATTACCTTTACTAATATTTAAATATAGTATATTAAGTTTACTAAACTTACTTATAAGACTAACCTCCTTAACCGCTAGTAGTACTGCAAGTTTTACTATAAACTACTTTTTACCCTTTAGACCTAGGCCACTACAGTCTACTTAAATACCTTTCTTAACTTTTAAAAATATACTGAGATAGTTATTACTATTACTAACGTTATAGACCCCTATAGTACTAGTAAGGCTGTAGAGAAGTAGTTTTGTAGGGCGACTCCGGGCTATTCCGGCATATTAGCCTCTACCACGCCGTCTTGTAGTAACTCTATAACTCCCTATAATACCCAGAACCGTACTAAACTCCCCTCGGCTCTGTACTAGTACTTAAAGGACGCTAGTGCCTACTTTACTTATAGTAAATTTAGTTATAGTACTTATAAGTACTTGTACTTTAAAGTAGTTAAAAAAAAAGCTACTTTAGTTATTATAAAGCTGTAGACCCTTACTAGAAACGCTAATATAGTGGAAAACTAAAGCCCTTAGTAAAAGGAGTTTTTTGACTAGGGGAGAAATTGTGTAAGGATTAATACTTAGCTTTAATGTTTATTAACTTAAAAAGAATTATTAGGGAATAGCCCCTAAAGATAAAGTTAGTACTAACTTTTAATAGATATAGATTATGTATACGTACCCTCTTTAATACTAAAGTAAATAAATACGCCTTTATAAATACCTTTCTAGCTAGCCCCCTACGGGATTTTTACTACGCCCCCTTACACAAGTTATAGCGCCCTATTCCAGCTGTAGAATTTAATAGTAAATAATTAAACAATATTAATATAGTATAAACTACTAACATATAAATTAACTACTAAATCCTACTATAAATACTTCTTTTATAGCTAAATACTAGGCGCTATAACTTAATACTAGGAAGAGTCTAGTTTAAATACTATAACGTTTTACTAAACGTACACTACAGATGCTTGTAGTAGCCTAAGGACCTGCCGCTAATTAGAGATTTACCTTTTACTATTATCCGCAACCTAGTAGAGTATTATAAGTTTAATAAAATTAACTTAAAACACTAAATAAATACTAATAAAAGGTAGGCCGCTTTTAAGGCTAACGTAATATCCTATAACTATAAGTTTTAGTAAAACTAGTATAAACTTTAAGTGCCCTAGTAAATTCTAAAGCGCCTAACGCTAACTATACCTTCTAGTACCTAGAAGATTAATAATACTAAAGGCCTATGTAAAATAGAACGTGCGCTCTATAGTACTAAAGCTTTACTGAAGCCAGTCTAGAGCCCTAGAAGGCGCTAGTCTGTGCTGGAAAAAACCTAGAAGTTGTAGTAGAATATAGAATTAGTGTTTATTAGCGCTGTTAGGTTTAAGATAAACTTAAAATGCCTAGATATTAAACTAGGATTAATTACCCTTAATAACTTAGATTAACTAATTGAGTTAAAGAAGATTGATATAGCTAGGGCTAACGACCCCCTTTAAGATGATATAGAAGAGATAAAGCGCTTAATTAAAGAAAAGCTCTCTGCCGAACTCTAGTAATTTACTAATATCTTTAGCAAAGCTACTAGTAATACCCTTTTACTGCACCGCTAGTATAATTATAAAATAGAGCTTAAAAAGGGAAGTTGTAATAAACTTACTTACTACCCCCTCTATAAGTAGTCACTACCTAAGCTAGAAATAACCCGTAAATATTTTTTAAAATACTTATACAAAGAATTTATTACCCCCAGTAACGCTTTGTAGGCCTTCCCTATACTATTTATTTATAAAGCTAACGGGGGCCTTCGCTTCTATATTAATTTCTATAAACTAAACAAAATCACTAAAAAGAACTAATACCCCCTACTACTAATTAATAAAACACTAATGTAAATTAACTACTTAAAGATCTTTACTAAAATAAATATTTAATAAGCCTTTTATAAAATTCGAATATACTTAAACCATAAAGACTTAATAACCTTTAGAACCTAATATAGTGCTTATAAATATAAGGTCCTTTTGTTTGGCCTTTATAACGACTCTATAACGTACTAGTAGTATATAAATAATATTTTAATAAAATACCTAAATAACTTTTATATAGTGTACTTTAATAATATTCTAGTATTCTTAGAAGACCCCCTTTAGTACTAAAAACATATTACTAAAGTACTAACACACCTAAGGGACGCTAGGTTATAAATTAATATTAAAAAGTATAAGTTTAGTATTACTACTACTAAGTACTTAAGATTTATTATTTTTATTAATAGTATTTAGCTTGACCCTAAGAAGGTTAGTGTGGTAAAGAACTAGCGCGCCCCTATATCTATTAAAAGTATTTAGTTCTTTTTAAAGTTCTATAACTTCTACTAGTAGTTTATTAAAAACTATAATAGGGTTGCTCGTCCCCTAGTACGCTTTATAACTAAGGAAGTCCCCTTTTACTTTAACGATAACTATAAGGCTGCGTTTAGCTAGTTAAAGGACCTACTAATATTAGTACTTATTCTTTACTACTAGCACTCTAAATTGCCTATGCGGCTCGAGACGGACGCCTCTAACTCTATTTATACTAGTACTATATTATAACTATAGCTTAATAATAATACTTAGTACCTTATAGTCTTTTTTTTTAAGATAATAGTACCTACCGAGATAAACTACTCTATCTACAATAAAGAGTTACTTACTATTATATAGACTATAAAAGAATAGAGAGTAGACTTAGTAGTCCTTTATAAGCGTTTCGAAGTTATTATAGACTACTAAGCCCTTCTATACTTTATAACTAAGTATAAGTTTAACTCCTAGTAAGTCTATTAGTTAGGCCTCTTAGTGGACTTTAACTTTATAATTTAGTACTGCTCTAGCTAAAAAAACGTACTAGCCGATGCCCTCTTACAAAAGTCTAAAAATATTACTATACAAAAGGCCCTTAAAGCTGCTAGCTGTACTTAGGTCCTTTTAATACTAAACCTCCTTTTACCTAAGATTGCTATAGAACTCTACTAGTTTTTAAAAGATACTAAAACGATAGAGACTGTTATGGTTAGTGCCACAGAACCTACTAATAAGCTCTAAAGCTACTTACTAGTTAAACGAATCTTTGCCTTAAACTAAGAACTTATAACTAAATCCCTCTACTTTTTATGGGAGATAGTTACTACTAGTAAGGAACGTTAGAAAATATAGAAGGATACGGGCCTGCTTATAATAGACGGTAAGTTAGTTATACTTAAGGAGGAGTTTTTACGTACCTGGGTAATATAAAAAGTCTATAGGTAAAAGCTGTTAATATACCCTAGTTAAAATAAGATACTAAAAATAATTAAAGAGAGGTACTACTGGCCCCGGCTTATAGTGGATGTAGAACGCTATATTTTTAACTATTATATATATTGCTAAGCCTATAAGCTCTGGGACTGGGTACTGGGTAAGCTCTAGCCCTTTTTAGTGCCTAACTAGTCCTAGTAGCATATTTCTATAGACTTTATAGTGCTGCTGCTTAATAAGAAGGGATTTATAGTAGTTTAGGTAGTAGTTGACTACTTAAGTAAACGCGCTGTCTTAACGCTATATTACAAAGAGGTTATAGCTAGGGACCTAGTGTAGATATTTTATAAAAGGATACTATTAATCTTTAGCCTTTTAAAGATAATTACTTTTAACTAAGGCCCTTAGTTTATTTTTAACTTTTAGTTAGAAC
Organism: Colletotrichum brevisporum; assembly: GCA_030770045.1. Lineage (NCBI taxonomy): Eukaryota > Fungi > Ascomycota > Sordariomycetes > Glomerellales > Glomerellaceae > Colletotrichum > Colletotrichum brevisporum. Next base: position 5,178,887 of record JAUGSI010000001.1, on the reverse strand, counting down.
TTTATAAGATTTATAATATTAAAATATAGTTATTTATAGTGTACTACCTCTAGACTAATAGGTAGACTAAAATCCTAAACTAGTATATTATATAATAACTCTGTCCCCTTATTAACTACTACTAAAATAATTAAAATAAAATACTCTTTACTATGGACTTTGCTTATACTACTTTACTTAGTAAAACTACTAAACTTTTACTATATAAAATTAAGTTTAGGTAACTACTGTACTTTAGCTTTAACTAGAAATAATAGACTATAGTATTTAGTACTACCTATAAGAAGCTAAACCGCCTAGAAGCTTAATAAATAGTAAAGTAGATCTATAGTGCTTAGGATATTGTAAGAGGGAAGATAGCGGAGGTTTAGGTATAATAAAAACGCGCTGCCGACTACTAGTACTGCCCGGACGACTTTGCTATAGGTAACTGTGTCTAGGTCTTTACGGAGGGCTAGCACTAAGACAATCCTTTTAAGCTTGCAATACCCTAGGACGGCCTATACCGGATTATAAAGGTAGGCTCTAGTAGTATTTAGGTGCTAGACTTACTTAAAAGCTACTAATACTACTTAGTCTTTTACTCTAGTAAGCTCTAGAAGGCCGCTAATAACTTACTGCTGGGATAGGTTATAGAGCTGCCTCCGCCTATATAGTATACTAATAAGCCGGAATATAAGGTTTAGAAGGTCTTAGTATCCTAGCTATAGTGCTATAAGCTTTAGTATAGAGTGGACTGGGTGGGCTATAATAAGGACCCGATTTAGTATAATACTAAGAACTTCTAGAACGCTCCGGAGGCCCTTTAGGCTTTTTATAACTTATACCCGGGCGCCACAGGGCCCCTATAGTACCTAGAAGTATAGCTATAGGCTACTATAGTTAATAAAAAGGCGCTAACCGCGTTAGACAATAACGCTGTAGTTGCAATAACTAAAATTGCTTAAAAGTACTAGTACTAAATACCCGGGGCGGAGCCGGATAATTTAACTAATTAAGTTTCCTATATAGAATTTATATAGGGCCTTTAATTAGTTTATTTTAGAAAAAGTTTCTGTAACTATAACTTAGTGGTTTTGGGCGCTATAGTGCTAATTTGACTACTAATTAATACTAAATTCTACTGCTAATTTAATACTATAGGCCGCTTACTGCTCTATAGTGAGAATAAAGCTTAAGGGATAGAAAGTAGCGGATTTAAGTAGTGCTTTTTGTACTTAGAGACGCTGCGGACAGTGTTGCCTTCTTTAGAGGGGGGGGTAATGTTATAGTGCCGGCCTGGCTGCTCTGACTCTGGTGCCTAAAGGTACTAAAGGCCCTGTGGCCTTAGGCACTAGCTGAGTTATTATAGGTCACGTAATTATTAAAATCTCTAAGCCTTTAGGGCTCCGCAGTAGTAGCCCATAGCACTAAATTTCTTCCCTTCTTTAAGTGTAAATTATAGTTAATAAAGCCTCTTAGTAGTGCACTAGCCTGCTCTTAGGACCCTTCTGTGATAGCTCCCCCTAGCCTATAGGGGTCTAGACTTCTACTTTTTTAGTAAGTAAGTAATATAATAAAATACTAATATAATACTATTACTACTATAATAATACTTCTATCTCTTTTATTTATATATTATATACTAAACTTATTCCTTTATTAACTCTATTAAGTTTAATATTACTATAAAAGTATTTAGTAATTTTAATACTAACTTTAATACCCTTATACTTATACTTATAGGTTATAAGTCTAGCTTATTAACTAACCTAACCTTTCTGACTAATTATAAGAGTCTATTTAAACCTACTTATTTAATAACTAACTTTATTTTAACTATAAGAAACTAAAATCTATAACTAATACTTATAAATTACTCGTAATTTAAGTCCCTAAGTAACTAAGAAACTTAGTTTTTAGAAACTCCTTAAATTATTTAACCTTCCTTAATAAATCCTTAATAAATCCTTGTATATACCTACTATAGTAAACAAATTTTTAAACAATATTTAATTAATACAACCTATATAGAAATTAAAATTATAATAGCTTTTACTATTTAGCTTAGTTAATAAAAGCTATTATAAGTTAATATTAATAACCCTAAAGTTATAGACTTTAAGTTTATTAACTATAATAAACTAACTAAAATAGTTAAAAAAAATATAATAGAACTTTATAGTTTTAACTATTTATTTAAACTACTTAGTTAATTATATAATAAGTAGTTTATTTTTATTATTTTAAATAAATAACCCTTAGGTTTTTAGGAGTCTACTTAATTTTAGTTATTTAAATAAAAAAAACTTTAAACTTATAAAATATAAATAAAATTACTATTCTAAAACTAAAAGGATAATTAAATTATTAAGTATAGTTTCTAAGATTCTATACAGTATTAGTTAATAAAGATTTAGTAATAAATTTTATTAAACTATTAAATAATAAAAATAAAGATTTAAATAATAAAATATTAGGTTATATAAGACTTTTTTATAAAAATAGCCCTTTAAAAGTTATAAAAGACTCTAAAATAGCTTTAAAAGTTTAGAAAAGTTTAAAAGAGTTATATTAACTAAAAGGATTTATAAATAAATTTTTTATTTATAAAGAGTTTTTTAATACTACTTTTAAAGACTTTAATACTCTTAAAAAATACTTTAATAAAGTTAAAGAGCTTATAAATAATTTAGCTTTAAACGATCTAGCTTTACTTAAATAGGTAATTATAATTTAGGTTTTAAATAGTTTAGACGACTTTTATAAGGGGTTTATAATTAATATAACTTAATTTTTAAGAAAAGACTTAAAAGTCTATACTATTAAGTCTTTATTTATTAATTTATTAAATAAATTTAAGAGAAAGAGTAATAATAACTCTATATAATTCTCTAAGTCTTAAATTAAGTTTAAAAAGACTACTAAACCCTGGAAATAAACTAAGGGTTAATACTATAACTACTATAAAAAAACCGGCTATATAGAAAATATTTATAGATTTTTATATCTTAATGAAGTTTTTAATTAATTTAAAAGAATATTAAAAAATAATCCTTTTATAAATAATAAAAAAAAAGAAGAGTTAAAAAACAAAATAAAAAAAAATAATAAGTTAATATAGTTATTAATAATAATTTTAACTCTTCTAATTCGTTAAAAGAAGTTATAGTTACTTTAGACTTAATAAATATTAACTTAATAACTAAAAAGAACTTAAATTCTAATATAGAATTTAAAAATATAAGAATTACTTCTAAAACCCCTATTAATATAGATTTTAAAACTAATAACTTATTACTAGGTAACTTAATAAAATAGTTAAATAAGAAACTTTTAAATTCTTTTACTTATAAAAAAAAATAACTATTTTATTTAGACTTAGTTATAACAATCTATATAACTAATAACCTATTTCTACTTAATAATATTAAAACTATTAAAACAAAAGTTAATTAGGGTAAAGTAAACCGTCTTTTTACTTATAAAAAGGGTAATTTAACTACTATAATAAATAATACTTTTTATATTATAAAAGATATTTATTATATACCTAAACTAAGTATTAATTTCTTAAGTTAAGTTAAACTTACTAAAATAAGTATAGCCTTAATCTACTATAATAAGTCTATACTATATAATATAATTAAAAACAAAGTCCTTTTAGGTAATAAAGTTATAAAACAACCTCTTACTCTTTTTTAACTTTAATATAAATAAAGAAGTAATTAATATAATAAAAGATAATTTTATAGTAGGTTCTAGGTGTTAGGATTAAACCTAACTATTATTTAATATAATAAAGCTATGTATAACCTAATTAGTTTATATAAAACTAGCAATTTTATTTACCATTCTAGATTAAACTAAAATTATATATAAAAGGGCTGTTCATAGGGGAGATTTTATAAACTACCCTATAAGGCCTATTTAAAATGGTATCATTTAATACTATAAATAATAAGTCTACAATTATAAAAAACTACCCTTATTTATACAAAATTACGTTAGATTTACGCATATTAATTATACTTAAATATATAATAATTATAAATAGTTTATACTATTTATAAATAAAAAGGACCTGTTTTGTGGGTAAATTATTAAAAATAAAGGACCTAAAGAGGTTTTTACTACTTTTAATAATTTAAATCCTTAGTTAAAAATAATAAAAACAGTATAAAATTAATTAATTTAATATAGATAGTATAAAGAGTTTAATAATAAAAGAATAAAACCATATATATAAAGATATATATATACCTATAAATATAAAACCACTTACATGTATAAACCACAGTATTATTAAAACTAATACATACATAATAAATAGCAAAGGCTATACTAATAAACACTAATATTAACTCTTGAACCATGCAGGAGAAGCTTTAGTAGCTATATATCTATATACTGTAACCCTATATAAGTTAATAAAATTATAAAATACTATATAAAGCTAAAAATAATACAAACCCCTTGATCATATATAAAGGTCTTAGGGGAGTATTTATTACTATAAAAATAAAAACCCTAATATTAAAAAGCTTAATAATAGAGCGTACAAAGTATAATCTTAACTATAGTAATAATACCATAGAATATAGAATTTAAAAGAAAATAAAGTTTTTAGTCTAAAAGACATTAAAGTATTTAAGAATATCTTTATAAAAAATACTAATAATAATAATTAAAACTATTTATAATAAATAAATAAATCATCTAATAATTTAGTATAACTAAAAGCAGAAAAGAATCTACAATAGTTTCTTTAAATAATTGCATTTATAATAATAATATTAATAAAACTAATAATAATAATAATAATAATAATAACTCTAAATTAACTATAGAAATCCCTATATAGATAAAATATATCCATAGTAAGTATATGATAGGTTAAAAATCAAGAACTTATACTATTTATAATAAAACTATCTACTTAAATATAATATCTACTATTAATAGCTTAAAGATAAAATCTTTATATAATTAAGTATTAATAAATTAAATTAAACCTACTATATATAAATAAGTTTTAAAATCTAACAATTTATAAAACTAGCATCTAAGCTATATATAAGGAATTAAATATCTTAACTAAATTAAATACTTAGAGTATTATTAAAAACTTAGTAAATTATTAAACCCTTAGAAGTAGATGGGTTGATAGAAAAATAATAATAATATTAATGATTAAAACTAAAAACTTAATAAATATAATAAATATTATGTGAGGTATATAAGTTATAACTATATAAGTATTAATAATTTAAAAACCTTTTAGTACCACCTATAAGCCTAAATCCTATATAGGCTGATATTCTTAATAGCTAGCGGCTAAAGTGTCAATTATATATTAAATAATATAACGTTACTAGTAAGTCATATATACGCCAATATTATGTTAAATATACGTTTAATTGCTCTCCACTAGTTTTTCATTGAATAATAATAATAAATTAGTTTCTGGAATAAAGATTTATAAAGATTCTGAATAAAGGATTAGTTTATAAACTAAACAAGTCTATACAACTCTAAAATAAAGTCCTAGACTGTATAAAAGGTATTTAAAAATATACTTAAAAAGAAAGCTTTAATATAATACCTTAGGAATAAAAAGCTTAGTTTTATAATTTAATAAAAAAAGAGTTGTAAGCTATTATAGCTATTATATACATGACTTTTGTTATTACTCCAACCCTAAAATTACTAATAGTATAATTAACAATATCTCTAAAGAATTACATAAAACTACTATGTACCAAACCAGAAGGGCAGTGGGGCATAAGAGAAATAAAACCTATTTCACATATTGAACTAAATAATGTAAAACTACTTAGCAACATAATAAAAACCTATCATATAAGATTATAACGTTTATAAATAATAATAAGAACAGTGAAAATAATAAGTTAAGTCATTAAAGAAAATAAACAATTTTAACAAGCAAAATATGTTTCCTAATATATTCTGATTCTAAAACTAGGCTAGATATACTTATAGCCATATTATTAATATATAAGTAATCCTAAAGAGTATTTTATTATTCTAACAGGATATTTTAGTCAAATCTCTCAACTTTAGACTTAGTAATAATCACTTTATTAAATTTAAAATAATAGAATTTTCAAACTCTCAATTAGCCAGAGATCTACACAGAAATTACTATTGTATGATATTACCATTACAATAATTAATTGTGTATAATTTATAAAATAAAAATAGTAGTTTAATATTTATAAAGCTAATATATAGTTCTTATTAAAGTTATTAAAGTTATATTTATATAACTTTACACTATATTTAACTCTTAGACCTTAAAAGCCTAAAGAATCCATATCTTTATAAATAATAAAGTAGTCATAAAATCAGCTAAAAATCCTACGCTATAAAAGGTTATATATTATCATTAAACATCACTTTATAAGAATAATAATAATTAATAATAAAGTTTCACTATTCTACGTATTTACTAAAATAATAACTAATATTTTAACTAAGTCTATAGGTAAAATAATATTTAATAATTATATAACTACTTAAGTATAGTAAACTATAAAGGTTTATCTTTTTTAAAATAAAACCAAAATAAAAAAAAAATATAAATCTATTAAAAGATAAGTTAAAAATGTAATAATCCTATTATATATTAAAAAAAAAGGTTTTCTTTATTAATATATATTTTTTTATTTTTACTTTAAATATTTTTACTAAAAAAAAGGTTTTTATAGAGTTTTTATATAGAAGTTTTAAATACCAAAAAAGTCTTTAATATACCTACAACACCAAGATTTATAATAAATTAAAATTAATATATATTTCATGTGTGATATTAGTTTATTAAAAAGAACTAAAAATAAAAGTAAAAGAGACAAAGGTAGAATTAAACCTATAGCTTCTAGCCAATAAAACTAGACTTTAAACTACTAGGTTAACTACTAATAGTAGAATAAACTACTCTAAATGTTTTTATTAACCCTTGTGAGTGCTTGTAGAGACCATGAGGAACCCTAGTGGGGTTAACTATAAGGCTTCGTGGCTAACCAACGTAGCTAACTATAGTAAATATAGCTAACTATATATAGGGCCTAGAGCTACTTAGCTAAACTATATATAATATACTAAACCCTAAAAGGACTAGTACCTTAAAAGCTAGGCTTAAAGGGCAAGGTACTAGGCTTATAAAAGGCAGGGCTCCCCCTAGTCTATAGGGGTCTAGACTTCTACTTTTTTAGTAAGTAAGTAATATAATAAAACACTAATACAATACTATTACTACTATAACAATACTTCTATCTCTTTTATTTATATATTATACACTAAACCTATTCCTTTATTAACTCTATTAAGCCCAATATTACTATAAAAGTATTTAGTAATCTTAATACTAACTTTAATACCCTTATACCTATACTTATACTATTTATAGTATTATTAATTAACTATAAAGACTTTATTACTAAATAACTATAACTATTATTTAACTATAAGTACTTAGTTACTTTTACTATAAACTAATAAGTTTATTAGCTATATAGTTATAGTTAAAGATCTAGAACTAAGGCTTAGGAGTCCCCTTTTATATACTAAATTTACTTATATTTACTAGGATATAAAAGGAATTTACTTACTTAGAGAAATTAGCCTAAGATAGTAAAGTAAAGGTACTATAATACACTTAAATAGTATAAAATATTATAACTTAATAATAAGGATCTATAGTAAAGTAATAAGAAGGTTAGTTAATATTAGCTTTATTTAGAATTTCCTCCTTTATTTATTAACTCTAGTATTTATTACTCTTACTATATTCTTACTATTAAATAATAAAAAAGTAATAATAATATTTTTAGTACTATAAAAACTTTAAAAGACTCTTTTTAAGTAAATATAGTTATATTATTAGTTAATATAGTTATAATAAGAAAACCTCTAATAAAGTAGTAAAGGTTAAGGATAAAAAATAAGGCTACTTATAATATTTTTATAATATTAACTCTAGGGGCTAATTAGAACTTACTACCTTTAGAATTAATAAATTAGTTTAAAGCTACTACAACTACTAGGGAGACTAATAGAGCTATAAATACCCTTGCCCTAGTACTTCTAAGTATTACCCTTTAAACTATTAATATAACTACTTAGGGCCCTTAGTATAATATAGATTCTGTAATAAAGCCTAGAGCTAAGAGACTTATAATAGCTATAGCTTACTACGTTAGTAACTACGCAGCTAATAAGATAGTTAGTATAGAGCTATATAACTACTTTTACTTTAACTTTATTAAATAAACTACTAATATATTAAAATATATAAATAAAAACGTTTAGTGCTATTTTAGGGATTTCCTCCTATATTACAGTGTTTATATTAACTATACCCCGGCTAATAAATATATTATATATAAAATCTATACTTTACTAACGTTTAATAGGTTCTTTATATAGTCTAAAAACTAAATTAATATTATAATATAATAAAACTACTTTTTTAAAACCCTTATAAAACGTCCTAAATTCTTTAATAAAATCTCTTTATACAATATATAAATTTTATTACTTAAGGATTATAGTTTTATAGAGTCTTAGCCTTATAAGACTCTAAAAGCCCCTAGAAACCTATAACCCCCTCTACTACTACTACTAAAACGCAAGTAGTATAAAACTCTATTATAAAAGGCTTATTAATACTACTTAACGTAATAATACCCCGTTTACCCCCCTTCCCTTAGTAGCCCGTTTTTAATTAATACTAAAACTACTATAACAACTATAGAAGAGATAATACTAATAACTATAGCTTTATTATAAATAACTCTTTATTATTAAAAGTACTTACTAACTTTATAAAGCTTTATAGTAACTATATAAAGTATAGTAGTAGTTAATTTGATGTTTTTATAATAAAGATTTAAATATTTTATTAATAGTATTAGTTTATTAGTATTAATTAATTATAATATACTAGAACTATATTAATTATACTTAAGGATTAAGTTTTAATATACTACTTTTAGTATCTTTATAACTCTATAAAACCTTTTAATTAAAATACTATAATTAAAAGTTTCTAAAGCTACTTTAAAACTAAAGAAATATATTAATAGTACCTTTTTAAATAGTAATAATTTTTATTTATTTGTATAATTTATAAGAACTTAATAAAAATAAAGGTAGAGGTACTTAATATATTAATTAACTACTTTATAGATATTTAGTCTATACTATTAGTTAAATTATAGATTTAGGATGCTTTTTATAACTAACTTATTAATATATACTATACAGTAAAAAAATATAGTTTCTACTTTTATAATTCTACTATAAATCTTACTAGAATTATTATATAACTATAATTCTTTATTAGTACTTTTAAATTAACTTAAAAAACGCTATAGTACCCTACTAAAGCTTTTAAACTAAATAGTACTTATATTATTAATTAAATATATAATTATAGTAGCTAAAACTAATTTAAAAGAGAAAGACTACGAGAATTATAATACTAGAAACTATAAAAAAGAGATTACTATTCCTAGTACTCGTTTAAATTAATAAATAATAAAAAGTATTAGTTTATTAAAAAGAACTAAAAATAAAAGTAAAAAGAGATAAAAGGCAGAATTAAACCTACAGCCTCTAGCTTTAATAAGCTAGACTTTAAACTATTAAGTTAACTACTAATAGTAGAATAAACCACTCTAAATGTCTCTTATTAACCCCTCTAGGGTGCTCGTAACTAACTACAACTCTTATAGCTAACTATAGCGCCCGTAGCTAACTACAGTAAATACGGCTAACTACACATAGGGCCTAGAGCTACTTAGCTAAACTATATATAACATACTAAACTTTAAAAAAACTAGTGCTTTAGAAGCTAGGCCTAAAGGGTAAAGTACTAGGCCTATAAAAGGTAGGGCTTCCCCTAGCTTATAGGGATCTAGACTTTTACTTTCTTAGTAAGTAAGTAATATAATAAAACACTAATACAATACTATTACTACTATAATAATACTTTTATTTCTTTTATTTATATATTATATACTAAACCTATTCTTTTATTAACTCTATTAAGCCTAATATTACTATAAAAGTATTTAGTAATTTTAATACTAACCTTAATACCTTTATACCTATACTTATAGGTTATAAGCCCAGTTCATTAACTAACTTAACCTTCCCGACTAATTATAAAAATCTATTTAAACCTACTTATTTAATAACTAACTTTATTTTAACTATAAAAGACTAAAAACTATAACTAATACTTATAAATTACCTATAATTTAAGTCCCTAAACAATTAAAAAACCTAATTTTTAAAAAATCCTTAAATTATCTAACTTTCTTTAATAAATCCTTAATAAATCCTTATATACACCTACTATAGTAAACGAATTTTTAAATAATATTTAATTAATATAACTTATATAGAAATTAAGATTATAGTAGCTTTTACTATTTAGTTTAGCTAATAAAAGCTATTATAAGTTAATATTAATAACTCTAAAGTTATAAACTTTAAGTCTATTAGCTATAATAAACTAACTAAAATAGTTAAAAAAGATATAGTAGGACTTTATAGTCTTAACTATTTATTTAAACTACTTAGTTAGTTATATAATAAGTAGTTTACTTTTATTATTTTAAAGAAATAACTCTTAGGTTTTTGGGAGTTTATTTAGTTTTAGTTATTTAAATAAAAAAGACTTTAAACTTATAAAATATAAATAAAATTACTATTCTAAAGCTAAAAGAATAATCAAATTATTAAGTATAGTTTTTAAGATTCTATATAGTACTAGCTAGTAAAGATCTAGTAATAGATCTTACTAAACCACTAGATAATAAGAATAAAGATCTAAATAATAAAATATTAAATTATATAAGACTTTTTTATAAAAATAGTCCTTTAAGAGTTATAAAAGACTTTAAAATAGCTTTAGAAGTTTAAAAAAGTTTAAAAGAGCTATATTAATTAAAAGAATTTATAAATAAGTTTTTTACTTATAAAGAGTTTTTTAATACTACTTTTGAAGACTTTAATACTTTTAAAGAATACTTTAATAAAGTTAAAGAGTTTATTAATAATCTAGCTTTAAATAACTTAGCTTTATTTAAATAGGTAATTATAGTTTAGGTTTTAAATAGTTGAAACGACTTTTATAAGGGGTTTATAACTAATATAACTTAATTTTTAAAAAAAGACTTAAAAGTCTATACTATTAAGTTTTTATTTATTAATTTATTAGATAAATTTAAGAAAAAGAGTAATAATAACTTTATATAATTCTTTAAATTTTAAATTAAGTTTAAAAAAACTACTAAACTTTAGAAATAAATTAAGGGTTAATATTATAACTACTATAAAAAAACTAACTATATAAAGAATATTTATAGATTTTTATATCTTAATAAAGCTTTTAATTAGTTTAAAAGAATATTAAAAAATAACCCTTTTATAAATAATAAAAAAGAAAGAAGAGTTAAAAAATAAAATAAAAAAAAATAATAAGTTAATATAGTTATTAATAACAATTTTAACTTTTTTGATTTGTTAGAAGAAGTTATAGTTACTTTAGACTTAATGAATATTAACTTAGTAACTAAAAAGGACTTAGATTTTAATATAGAATTTGAAAATATAAGAATTACTTCTAAAACCCCTATTAATATAGATTTTAAAACTAATAACTTATTACTAGGTAATTTAATAAAATAGTTAAATAAGGAACTTTTAGATTTTTTTATTTATAAAGGAAAATAACTATTTTGTTTGGACTTAGTTGTAATAATTTATATAACTAATAACTTATCTTTACTTAATAATATTAAAACTATTAAAATAAAAGTTAATTAGGGTAAAGTAAACCGTCTTTTTATTTATAAAAAGGGTAATTTAACTATTATAATAAATAATACTCTTTATATTATAAAAAATATTTATTATATATCTAAACTAAGTATTAATTTCTTAAGTTAAGCTAAACTTATTAAAATAAGTATAGTTTTAATTTACTATAATAAGCCTATACTATATAATATAATTAAAAACAAAGTCCTTTTAGTAGGAATAAAGAGGAATAACCTTTACTTTTTTAACTTTAATATAAATAAAAAAGTAATTAATATAATAAAAAATACTATAAAAAAGTTCTAAAGTTAGAATTAAATCCTAAACTCTAATATTAATATAATAAAGCTATAGTATAACTAATTAAGCCATATAAACTAGTAATCTTTATTTACTATTCTAGATTAAACTAAAATTATGTATAAAAGGGCTACTATAGAGGTATTTTATAAACTACTCTATAAGGTCTATTTAAAAGGAAAATTTACTAATACTATAAATAAAAAGTCTAGTAATTATACAAAAAACTATTCTTATTTATATAAAATTGCATTAAACTTATATAGACTAATTATATTTAAAATATATAATAATTATAAATAGTTTATACTATTTATAAATAAAAAGACTTGTTTTATATAGGGTAAATTATTAAAAACAAAGGAATTTAAAGAGGTTTTTACTACTTTTGAGGAATTTAAATCCTTAGTTAAAAATAATAAAAATAAGCATAAAATTAATTAATTTAATATAAATAGTAGTAAAAAGTTTAATAATAAAAGAATAAAAACTATATATATAAAGAATAGTATAACTTATAATATAAAACTACTTTATACGTATAAGTCTAATAGTATTATTAAAAGAATAATACGTAATATAATAAATAAAGTAAGGGCTATACTAATAAACGCTAATGTTGACTTTAAACTATAGGAAAAAGCTTTTTTAGTAGCTATATATTTATATAATAGAACCCTATATAAGTTAATAGTTTATAAAACACTATATAAAGCTAAGAATAATATAAAACCCTTTTTAGATTATATAAGGGTCTAGGGGAGTATTTATTACTATAAAAATAAAAACCCTAATATTAAAAAGCTTAATAATAAAGCGGTATAATTTTAATTATAGTACACGTTTATAGAATATATGTATTTAAAAGAAAATAAAGTTTTTTAGTTTAGAAATATAGGGTATTTAAGAATATCTTTATAAAAGATACTAATAATAATAATTAAGGAACTACTATATTAAATAAAATAAATTATCTATAATTTAGTATAACTAAAAGTAGAAAAGAATCTTAAAGCGATAGTTTCTTTAAGATAGACTCGATTATAATAATATTAATAAAACTAATAATAATAATAATAATAATAATAACTCTAAATTAACTATAAAAATCCCCTATATAGATAAAGAGATCCGAGCTAGTAAATATATTAAAAATTAAGAATATATATACTATTTATAATAAAACTACCTATCTCAAACATAAGAGTCCACTATTAATAGCTCAAATATACACCTTTTATATACTAAAAGATAATAACTTAGATAAACCTACTATATATAAATAAGTTTTAGAATCTAATAATTTATAAAACTAAATTTAAGCTTACGTATAAGGAATTAAATATATTAACTAAATTAAATACTTAAAGTATTATTAAAAAATCATAATCATTAAACCTTTAGTGTATAGGTTTATAAAAAAAGGCTTAATAATAATATTAATACTAAAGTCAAAAACTTAATAAATATAAGGCTCGTTGGGTGTATAGTTATAATTAATATATAGGTATTGATTACCTAGAAACCTTTAGTACTACTTATACTCTTAAATCCCATAGTGACTATTATTCTTAATAGCTATATAAAATAATTAGAATATTAAATAATATAACGTTATACGTTTATATACACTAATATCGATAAAAAGATATACGTCCAATTACCTACTAGTTTTTCTAATAATAATAATAATAAATTAGTCTTTAATAAAGATTATAAAGATTTTAATAAAGGACATTAGTCTATAAACTAAATAAAGCCTTATATTGGCTTAAAACAGTCCAGGACTATAGTATAAGTATTTAAAAAGATATAATTTCTTAAAAAGGCTTTAATATAACGCCTTATAATAAGGCTGTTTTTATACTTAATAAAAAAAGGAAGTTAAAGCTTGGTTATAGTCATATAGATAACTTTTTTTTTTTAGTTATTACTCCTAACCCTAGCAAATTACTAATAGTATAATTAATAATATTTCTAAAGAGATTAATATAAACTACTAGGGGTGCCTAAAACCTTTTAGGCAAAGTAGATATAAATATAGAAAATAAAACCCCATTTCTACATCAAACTAAATATACTAAAAACTAATTAGTTAAATATAATAAAACTCTACTTATATGTATTTAACACCTATAACACACAATATAAAATTAGTAGAAAATACAGGTCAAGCTAAATTAAAAAAGAAATAAAACAATTCTAATAAGAGATATACTTTATTCTACCTTAAAAACCAGACCAGATATAGCCTTTATAATTATATTATTAGCCTGTTATATATAATCCTTTTAAAGAGTATTTTATTACTTTAGATTAGTTATAGTGATATTTAAATAAAATTCCTCAACCTAGGGATTTTATACAACTACTCTATTAAATTTAAAATAATAGGATTTTTAGACCTAATTAAGCTAGAAATCTTGCATTAACAGAAAATCCACTACTAGCTATTTATTTTACCTAGATTTTATAATATAATTAGTTAGAATACTATAAAACAAAACAGTACTATTTATTCAGAAAGTCAATATAATGGCTTTTACTAAAGCTATTAAAGAAGCTATATATTTATATAACTCTTATAATTATATATTTAAATCTTTAGACCTTAAAGTCTAAATAAACCTAAGATTCTTATAGATAATAAAGCAGCTCAAAAACTAACTAAAATCCTGAATTTCATGTGCCATATATATTAATATTAAATATCACTTTACAAAAAATACAATAATTAATAATAAAGCTTCACTATTCCACGTATCTACTAAAGATAATTTAACTAATATTTTAACTAAGCCTGTAGGTAAAATAATATTTAATAATTATAACTACTTTAAGTATAGTAGATTCATAAATGTTTTTATCTTCTTTTTAAAAATAAAACTAAAACAAAAAGAATATAAATCTATTAAAGGATAAGTTAAAATAAATAACTTATTGTATTAAAAAAAAGGTTAGTTTTCCCTTATTAACATATATTTTCTTCTATTTTTACTCTAAATATTTCACTCAAAAAGAAAGTGGTTTTATAGAGTTTTTATACGTGTTTTTAATACTAAAGAAGTCTTTAATACACCTTAAGAACGCTAAGATCTGCAATAAAATTACCATACACATCTTAAGGGGGATATTAGTCTATTAAAAGAACTAAAAATAAAAGTAAAAAGAAACAAAAGGTAGAATTAAACCTATAGCCTCTAGCTCTAATAAGCTAAACTCTAAACTACTAGGTCAACTACTAATAGTAGAATAAACTACTCTAAATGTCTTTTATTAACCCCTCTAGGGTGCTTGTGGCTAACTACAACTTTTGTGGCCGACTATAGTGCCTGTAGTTAACTATAGTAAATGTGGCTAACTACACGTAGGGCCTAGAGCTACTTAGCTAAACTATACATAACGTACTAAACCCTAAAAGGACTAGTGCCTTAAAAGCTAGGCCTAAAGGGTAAAGTACTAAGCCTATAAAAGGCAGGGCTCCCCCCAGCTTATAGGGGTCTAGACTTTTACTTTCTTAGTAAGTAAGTAATACAACAAAATACTAATATAATACTATTACTACTATAACAATACTTTTATTTTTTTTATTTATATATTATATACTAAACCTATTTCTTTACTAACTCTATTAAGCCCAATATTACTATAGAAGTATTTAGTAATCTTAATACTAACCTTAATACCTTTATACCTATACTTATAAAAAGTACTATATTTATAGTAAATTAAGTTATTAATTATAAAAATACTTTACTAAAGACTATAGTAAAGTATATAACTACTACTACTAAGTTAATTACTTTTAAAATATTATATTAGTATTCTTTTAGTAATTCTTTATAGGGTATAAAAGTAATAAAATATTTAATAATATTTAAGAGTATAATAAAGAGTCTATAAATAAATACCTTTTAAATAACAAGAATAGTAGAGCTATAGGACTTTAATTAACTATATTTATAACTATTTACTTAATAAAAAAAGAAGTTAATAGCTTTAAGATAGTAGTAACCCTTACTAAGTAAGTGGCGGTTTATATTTATTAGATTTTTACGTATATTCGTATATATATAAAGCTACGCCCTTAGGGCTATTAATACGTTTTTTGCCTTAATAGTACTATAGGCCTTTAAACCCCTAAACACAACTATAGCCTTTAGAGCTAATAAAACGTTGCTCTAGAGCGGCTATTAACCGCCTTAAACGCTAAAATCTACCTATATATTATAGTATACTAGTAGTTCTAAGCTACGTAATTTAATATACTTCTTTAATAAGGGCCTTTTAAGGGCCTTATTAAATCTAATTATAAATAAAATTACGTACTAACTACGCTTTAACTACTCTATAATTACTTTTATATAACTTACTTTTTTAAAACTATAATCTCTTTAAAGTTCTTATTTTAAATAGTTATATTATCCTTATTAAACCTCTATCTCTATAATAAAAAAAGTAATACTATTTTTAAAGTACTTAAGAGTTATAATTCCTTTAGTTTACTCTTTATTAGTAAAGTTAAGGCTTTTAAAACGTTTACTTTAAAGCTTTATATTATAAAGTACTTAAAGTTAAGTTATTTAATTTACTATATTAAGTTACTTAAAGAAGAGTTTAAAGTAGGTACTAGTAAGTGGCTTTATAAGCCCGTCTACTATTAACTACGCTATAGGCTAGTATTTAACTTTAATACGCCCTTTTATACCTTTTAATATATCTAGTAGTTATAGATATTAATATAGTGAAGCTTTATATATAGTTAAACTATCTCTTTATTAATAAAGTGGATTATTTATTAATTATTATATTAAATACATATACTTAGTATAGTAGTATTAGGAGTAAGAGTAGTACTAAAGGTCTTTTTACTAAGGTTTATATAAAGTACTATTATTAAACGGCTTATAAAGAAAGCTTTTTTAGCTACTTAAAAGAGAATAAGAAGCTTAGCTTTAATTATTAATATAGTTATAGTATTTTATTTATTAACTTACTAACTAATAAAGCCACTAAAAAGCTTAATTATAAATACTTAAGAGCTTTTATAGTTTAGTATATTATTAGTAAAGTTAGTATTTGAAGTTATTACTAAACTATTATTAGGGCCGCTTTTTGTATAGCTAAATTTAAGGTAGAGAGTGCGCTTTATAGAGAGGTATTTAATAGTTCGTTCTGCCTTTTTAAGGTATTTAAGACTAGGGTTATAGTTAAAGTATATAAAACAGCTTACTATAAGGGCTATATTTAGCCTTATTATTGTTACTCTATATATAATTAAACTAACGTTACTTTAGTAGTAGTTAGTATTTATATATAAAATAAAGTCCTTATAAAAAAGTAATTTAAATAATTAAATTAGGGACGTATTTAGTTGTTTACCATATAAACCTCGCCTTTTTAGGCACTTAATTACTTTATTAATATAAATAAACTATAAGAGCTAAAGGCGCTTTATAGTGTAGTTATAAATAACTTTAATCCCTAGAAACTATTATAAATCTTTACTACCCTTAAAAAAGTATTACTTTTAAAGTACTTCTATAAATAAAAAGACCTCTTTATAGTATTTAAAGGGGAAGTATAAAACGTAGTTATTTATATAAAAAAAAATACAGCTACGCATTTAATAGTAATTTTTACTTACTATACACTCTAGCCTAAGCTCTTTTAAACTAACTTTTAAATAGTATTACTAAAGGAGTAGAAAGTAGTATAGGCTATAAAGTACTTTATTAAGTTTAAAAATATACCTAGGCTTTTAATACCTAGGGGGTATTTATATATAAATATCTTTATTGAATAGAACCTATATAAACATATTTACTGCGTTATATTATAAAAACTTAAAATTAAAGTAGTTTATAACAGCTATAAGTATTTAAAATAATATACTAGTAAGTATTAAAGTATAGGTATCCTACTCGTTTTTTAGCTATTAGTTACTATATATAATAAGGCGCGCTTTAATTTTAAGGAGTCTTCTATACTTATTTAACTTATACGTATATACTTAATAGTATCTAAAAATCTAAGAGCTATTAATAACGCTCTTAAAAACCTCTTTTTAAGAATTAGTTTTATAGTAGCTTTATAAATAGTTTACTTTAACTACTTATATTAAAATCGTATAAAAGTAAATTAATACTTCTAAATAAAATATAAGTAAAAGCTAGAGTTTTTATTAAGGGGTACTAAAAGTAGGATCTTTAGTCTATAGTTAGTATAGTACTTTATACCTATTTAATAAAGTTTAAGCACCTATAACCTCTCCCTATAACTAAATTTTACTATTAAAGCGTTTAATATCTACGTTTTAAAACGCCCCTATAGTATATTAAATACTAGGGGTCCCCTTTAATAAGTTATAAGTAACTAAGTAGCTAGTTTAAAAGTAGCTTTACTATAAAGTATTTTAAAATAATAATAAAATACTAGCTAAGAAAGCGGCTTTATAAAACGTTTATTTACTTTAAAGTATATAAGCTACTAAAGCAGCTTAATTTATAGGCTTAACTATAAATATAGACTAATAAGGGTTCATAAAAAAAGGTTTTTATTTACTAACTTAGCTATAATCCACCTCCCTAAACACTAGTCTTCTTTAATTAGTACTTAAAAGAATAAAATAAGTAAGTTAAAAGGGGTAAGTAGGAGTTTAAAATAAATAAAGGAGTATTTATAGTTATAGAATTTATTATTATTAAGAATAGTATTACTTAAATTAAGTGTATTAAAAAAGTTATTAAAAGAGTCTATAAAAAGAAATACTTTATTATCTTTCTTACTAAATAAAAAAAAGTAGAACTATACTTAAAAGTTAATCTTACTAGCTATAATAAAGCTCTTTTAAACTTATTTAGTAATAACTTAAATGTTAAAGTTATTATAATTATTAATAAGTAAATTTAAGTTACTATTATAGTACTCCTTTTTATTAAATATAACGTTATAAGTAATAATAATCTTTCTAGATATAGAGTTCTATATTTAATACTAATTTATAAATATATAGCTAATAAAAAAGCCTATAAAAGCACAGCTATAAAAATAATTAAAGCGCTTCTTTTTAAACTATATAGTAACTATAAAAGTATACACTTTATAACTATAGAATCTTAAGTACATAAGGCTTAATTTTATAGTTTTATTACTATAAGGCTATTAGTAAAGTACTTTATATAAAGTCTTTTAACTAAGGGCTACTTAAAGTATATAGTTATAAAAATAGATTACTACTTTATAAATATTAAACTATACCTTATAGAGTAACTTACTACCTTCACACATTATTTAAGCCTTTATCTTAATTATAGTACTAACGCACTTAGTACCACCGTTTTAATCCTAAGTATACAGAGCCAAAGGCTTAACGCATTTACTACACCTCTAAAGGTTGTCTATAAGATAATAGTATCTTTTGATTTCTCTATTATACTTAAATACAAGTATCTCAACATTATACTAAACCTTTAAAAACCAAATAAACTTCTTAAAAACCTTAGTAAGTATTTCTATACTATAATCGCATAAATAGTAGTTCTATAAGTACTATATAAGTAAAAGTCAAACGCAATACGCTTACTAGGGCGGGCGTACGCGTTACTCTCACGCGGCTTATAGTTAATAATCCACTTTACTTTACTAACACTATAAGTATTATAGCTTAAAAGTACTTTCTTTAATACTACCTAGGAAGTAATAAAGATCTAAATACTATAAACTAATAAAAAAAGGCGTTAAAGCGGTTTAGGGCCGGAGTAGCTAAGCTACTAGTACTATATCTCCTTAGAGTCTTTTAAAGATCTTTACTTTTATTAAAAGTACTTTATTTAATAGTATAAAGTATATATATACTAAATAGCCTATACAGACCCCTTACGTATAAGCATCTTATTAAAAAGCTTATTATACTCTAATACTCTTTAACTATATATATTCTTAACTAAGTTAAAAAGGGAGTAGTTAGATCTATAAAGTATAAAGCACTACTTAGGGCGCTTATTCTACTAGTACTTACACTTATAGAGTTAATTATAAAAGACAAAGTTAGTTACTATAAATATACATAACGCAACGTTGTATAAGTATAAACTAAATTATTTACTATTAACTAATATAATATATATACTTATATCTTTATATTCTTTAATTACTAGGGACTTAGAGCCAGCCTATAGGTAGTCACTTATACTAATAACTTAAAAGTTACTAAACTATTATTTATCTCTAAAAATATAAATAAACACACTAGAGTTAAAGAAGTAAGAGTCTCTAAAAGGGTATAGTAGTAAGTCTTTAGATTAAGTAGTCTAAAACGCCACTAATAACTACTTAAGGCTCCTAATATAGTAACTATATAGTCACTAGCTTTAAATCTCTTTGACACTAAATCAGCTATTTATTATTTATAAAGTTTCTTTTAACTCTTTTATAGTAGTAGTTAAGTAGCTTTTAACTATTATATACGCGCTTTAAAAAAGTATAAAAATAGTCCTTAAAGTAGTAACGTATAAAGTAAATTAAGTAAAAAGGAGTTAATAGGGTAAAAAGAGCTAGAGATACTAATAATACTTCGCTCTATAATTTCTTTAGGTTAGTATTATTATACTTATTACTACTAAGGTACTTAGAAGGGCTATAGGGAGGTACTTTATTAATAGTAAAGGCGCGTTATGTACTTTTCTTACGTTTTATAGACTTTAGTATTTATTTAATTATAGTTATTATTTTAATAATAACTTTATTAAAACTATAATTATCCTAGTTATTACTAATTATTATATAATAGCTCTTAGTTTAAAATTAAAGTAGTAAGTAGTTAAAGGAACAAAGTAGCTTATAAATCTATAGATCTCTTTTATAAATTACTTTAAACTTAATAGTACAGCTTTTATATATATTATTAACCTATATTATAAACTGTTTAGTTATAGTAACTTTTATTATAAACTACTTATTATAGGGTATAGTAAAGTAGTTAATATAGAGCTAGTTAGTATATTAATAATATATACTTTTTATAAGTCTAAAGTATTTATAAAGGTTTTAAATCTAAACTATTAGTTCTAAAGTACTTAAGTAGTATTAAATTCTAAGCTTTTTAATAATAGTACTTTATATTTAAAAAATAATAGTATTTTTAGCCTTTTTTTACTTTTAATATATTACTTTTATAGTATAATATAGGGATAAGGAGTTAATATAGTACTTAAGGGCCTTTTTAAAGAGGTTAGTTATTGTTTTAGTATAGTAGTAGTTTACTGTTTTAAATAGAAGTAGGAGGTTTTTTTTTAGAGATACTTAAGGGGGATTTGTAGTAAGTTTGTCTACTTTAGATCCTATAGTTTAGGAGTAAAGGACTTTTAGTTTAGAACTATAATAAGTAATAGACTTTAAGTAGTTACTAAGTTGTAGTTTCTAGGGTAGAGTATTATTAATAAGGGGCTTTAGATTTATAGAGATTAGGTTAAAAGCTTTTTATATATTAAGGGTATTTATAAGTACTTAAAAGTTATAGAGTTATAGGTACTAAAT
The DNA here is from genome assembly GCA_030770045.1 of Colletotrichum brevisporum. Classification (NCBI taxonomy): domain Eukaryota; kingdom Fungi; phylum Ascomycota; class Sordariomycetes; order Glomerellales; family Glomerellaceae; genus Colletotrichum; species Colletotrichum brevisporum. Next base: position 5,157,218 of record JAUGSI010000001.1, on the reverse strand, counting down.
AGCTAGACTATTAAGGATAGTCTTTTAAGGGGTTAAAAGGATATTTATAGTAATTTTTACGTTTAATAGAGTAGTTTAATAATAATTAGTTATATATAGTAAAGGGGGTAGTAGAATAAGACTCTTAATTATTAAATTTTTATGTATATTTATATATATATAAAGCTACACCCTTAGAGCTATTAACGCGTTTTTTGCCTTAATAGTACTGTAGGCCTTTAAACTCCTAAATACAGCCACGGCCTTTAAAGCCAGTAAAATGTTGCTTTAGAGTAGCTATTAGCTACTTTAAACACTAAAATCCGTCTATACGTTATAGTATGCTAGTAGCTTTAAGCTACGTAATTTAATAATATTATAATAATAGAAGATATGAACTTAATGAAATTAATACTATACGCTTATAATAGTTAATATTCTAAGGCTGTTTTTTAAAGTATTATACTTAATACTAGGGTAGTAGAGTTTTTTATAGTGGGCTATAGTTAATATATAGTCCTTAAAAAGATAATCTTTTTTAACTTTAAGCTTAATACTATAAGTACTAGTAGTATATTAATTTACTTTAGTACTAGTAATAGTATTTAATCCCTTACATTAGTTAAGATTTCTTTATCTTTTAGAAATATTATCTTTTACGTTATACGAACTAATATACTGATTTTACTATACCTTAAAGATATAGACTACTTAGGGATTATATTTAATAACGTTAATAACGTTTTATATAAAAGAGATATTATAGTACTAATTATTTAATAATAGGGGCACGGCTAGCTACTATTTAATTATAAGTAAGTAATAGTATACTACTACTTTATTACTAGTGAGCTTTAATAGTTTTACTATTAATTTAGGTACCCCTTTATTATAAAACTTTATAATATATTAAAGAGAGTTAGTTATTAACTAGATGTTTAGATATTAGAGACTCTAATAAAGATATACTACTACTACTAACTTTATAAAATAGTATTTTTAAGATTCTGATTTACGTTATAAAATAAGTATAAGTTTAATTATAAGGTTATTATAAATATTATATACTTTAATAGAAAACTAGTTATTTATTTTATTAATACTATAACTAAATTTACTACTATAAGGTTTATTAGAAATATATCTATTAACGTAGTTTAAGAAGGTATTTGTATAGTATAGATTAATATATACTAGGGACCTCTTAACTTCCTTATAACTAATACTATAATAATATTTAAAGCTATAGAGTTTAACGGATATACTAAAAAGTAAGGGATTATTCTTAAAATTATACTTATTAAAGTCTATAACTTTATTAGTAAAATTAAGAAATACTATACTATTTTAAAGTAGGTTTATTAAATTTACTATACTAAAAGCCTATTTTTACTATTTAAAATTATACTTTAAGTAAGTATTAAAAATATTAATAATATAGCAGGCTCTAATGGCTTTATACTAACCCTCTTAATTTTTAAAGTATACCTATAAATTAATAACTCCTCTTTACTAACCCTAAATATTACTAAGTACACTTAGGTAATTAAAAAGGCTACTAAAGAAATCTACTACTTTTATACGTAGTATAAAGTTAATAATACCTTTAATATACGTAATAGACTAAAGACACTTAAAACTTTAAAACTTTTATTTTAATTAATAGTTTAAGTATAGTATAAAAAAGGCGGCTAGTAAGGCTTTTATTAATTAATTTTAATAAATAGTAAAGAATATATACTTACTTTTTTATAAAACTTAAAATTCTTTTAATTAATAGTTATTAAACTATACTATAAAAATATTAATAATATAGATTCTAAAATTCTTTTTTTACTAAAAGACTCTATAATAATTAAGTATAAAGCTAAGGGTAGAGCTAAATATAAGGATAAAGCTAAAGAGATTCTTAATAAAATTATTATTAATATAGAGCCTTTTTTTTACTAAAAACCTAGTACTAGTAAAAGCCCTAAAATAATAATAAAACTAACTATAAAAGACCCTAGTTATAACGTTTATTTTAGTTAAAAAAAGGCTAATTTTACTCTTACTATTAAACTAAGAAAGTAGGGAACTATTACTACCCTAAGGGAACTATTTTAGAGGTTAATAAAGGAAGAAATTTTAGCCTTATAAGACTGTAACGTCTTTAATATTATTCTATTTAACCCTAAGGTCTAAAGTAGGTTTAAAATATTTAAATTTTATATTATTAATAAAATTAAAATAAAAATAATAAATTAACTTTATAAAAAGTCCCACTTTATTATATAAAGTTATACTAATAATAAAAAGGCTATAATTTTAATATAGTCCCCTATAATTTAAAAGTCTAGTTAATAGTTAATTCTGGTACTTATTCTAACTTTTATATAAACTAGTATAAAGCTATAGTTTTAAAATATTATATAAGTATATACATAATTAAAAACACAACTTAATTAAATAATCTTTACGTACCTTCTAGTTTAAATCTATAACTAGTACCTAGATAATACTATTATAGTCATTAAAAGGCCTTTTTATAGTATTATAAAGGCTAGGATATACTAGTAAGTAATATACTATTAGTACTATAGAAAAAAGCTTAAGATAAGTATATTAATATATAACCCGTACCTTTTAATATTATTAATTAATAACCCGGACTTTACTTTAGTTAAAATATAAATAAATAATACCCTTAACTTTTTAATAAATAAATTTTTAATCTATAAAATATTAAAATTTAAAAAAGTAAACTTTATAACTAAAGTAAAGATATTCTTAACTCTAAAAAAACTACTAATATTTAATAGTAGTATTTTAATACTAAAAGGTAAATCCCTTACTTTTTATTAAAAGGGCTAAGGTAAAAAGCTTGTGATTATTAAGTTTAATAAGGATCGAAAGACTTAATATATCTAATAGTACGCTTAAGGAGTGTATATTATATTAATATATTAACCTAAGGTATTATATAACCTCTTTATAGTGGCTTAATATTAGGAACCTATAGATAAAATATTACTACTTTTAATAAGTAATTACGTTAGTAAATAAATAACTAGTACTAAGAATTAAAATATATTTCTTTTAACTTTAAAAAGAGTAAGTATTTTGTTTTTATAAATAGATTATTTATTAGTAATATAGACCTTTTATTATAACTAGAATTTATTATTAGTTTTTTAAAACATTAATTTATTAGTAATAATATATTTAAAATTTATAGTAATGTTATTTACTATAGTTTAATAAAAAGTAAGTAAGTTATAAAGAGTGTCCTTACTTTAGAGATCTATACTATAACCGCTAGTGTTAATATAGCCTACGCTAATATAACTACCCTTAGGCTTATTACTAATTACTTAAAAATTTCTTTAATTCTATTTATTATATATACTAACTTTTATTTACTTTATAAGTACTGTATTAAACTAAGTACTACTAAAAAAAATAACTAATAATTAATATTATAGTATTAAAGTAATTCTATAAGTATTAAGAGTTTTAAAAGATATAATAGATTACTAGAGATAGTAATATTACTAATAGCTTTATAAAAATAAAACTAAACTATACTTTTAAGGGCTTTATTTTAATAAATAAAACTATAATTAAAATAAAAGGCTAGGTAATAAGAGAAGGATAAAAAGAAGGTATTTAGACTAAAAAGATTTATAGATTTAATAAAAGGGCTAGGAGTACTAAGAAATATAAAGAAATAGTAGTATTTGTATAGTAGCTAAACCTCTAGCTAAAGCCTATAGCTTTATTAGAAATAAAGCTGTTTAGCTTTAAAAAGACTAGTTAAAAAGAGATTAATTAAAAGAGCTTAAAAACGTTGTTTTTAGGCCTTTTTTTAACAAACCCTTAGTTTAAAAAAATAAATAGCTTAAAGTACTTATATATAAGGCCTTAGTTTATAAAAAAAGATTACTAGTATAAAAATAACTATATTAGTGTTAGTTATAACTCTAGGTGGCTAATAGCTGTATAGTAGAGCACAGACCTAGCTCTACTATCATATAGGTATCTTATTATAGCCAGCCTTCTAACAGTAAGGTTTGTATTAACAAAAACTAAGGTTTAACACTAATAACAGTACTACTAGTTATTAAAGAGATCCTAGGGGTTTAAAGTACTTAGGTAATTAGTCTAAGTATCTAAAAAAAGGGTTATAGTAGTTTACTACTTAAGGGCTAAAAGTATTTAAAGATTAATATAAAATTAATAGTTAAAAAACTATAAAAAGAAGGACTTAAGGGTACTTAAGTTCTATTTATATATAAGTTCCGTTCCTTTATTTATACTATAGTAAAGAGTGTGATACTAGTTAAGTAAGTACTTAGTAATTACTAGTAAGTACTTAGTAATTACTACTAAGTACTTAGTTTTAACTATAAGTACTTAGTTTTTTATCTTATTTTTATATAACTTATATTATAGTTTTTCCTTTTTTTAGAAAGTCTACTTATGTTTTATATTAGTTACGTTTTCTATTTTTCTTTTAACTACTAATCCCTTATATACAAAGCACTTATTAATTTATAATTAACGGGTTATAATATTAAGTTTCCCCTTAAAGGTCTTATCCTTAAGACTTAATATAAGTAGGTTATAGTCCCTAGATTAGAGGATCTACAAACCTACGTTCTAATTATTTAATACTAATATATTAGGTTATACGTTAAAGTAAAAAGTATCTTTTTTTTTGTACTGTTATTGTTATTATTTAGAGATTACTAAAAAGGGTTTTAAGGTTATACTTTACTTTTATTATTATACTAAGGGGTTTTATTATAAAATATTACTAGGATTTTTAATTTATAGTAAGTGTGTTGTAGTAGGTAGTATATAGAAGTTCTATAATACATTAAAGGATACAATCTATACTTATAAGTTAAGCGTTCCTTTTATTTATTTGTTTAGTATACTAATCCTTTAGTAGAACGACTTATAATAGAGTTCTATTGTTTAGATAATAAGGAGGAGGAATTTAAAGAACTATTTTAAAAATAAATAGAGGTTCTAAAAAAGGCTTAGGATAATATAAATAAAGTTCTAGCTTATTTAGATTATATATAGTAGTAGAAGTAAATAGTGTTTTAAAAGGGTTAGGATTTAATAAATATTATAGTTAAAAAGCCTATAAGTTCTTTTAAGGCTATTTAAAAGGCCTAATTAATCAGTGCCTTTAGTGTAGTTAATTTTAATATAGTTTTATTAGACTAGAATCTAAGTACTCTTAATTTCTTACTAGGGGAGGGTACTACTAAAATAGTAAGTGGTTTTAACTCTATTTTAAACTAGGTGTTTCTAGGTAAAGAAATGTTTAATTTGTTTTTGGGGGTTTAATTAGTTGAATTTTGGGTTGTGGTTGTATAATGTGTAATTTATTTACTAGTATCTTTATAGTTAGAGTATATTATCTTTTTTACTACTAGGTCTAGTATTTTTATAGTTTATTTTATGTATTTATAAAATTTAATATAGGTTTTTAAGTGTTGTCTTTATATTTATAGTTTTTTTATTTAATAAAGTATTAGAGTTTTGTACTATTTTATTAATTCATGTAGTTAATAATCTTTTTAACTTTATAATTTTGTTCTAAGTTGACTTTAATATAGTCTATTATATATAATCTTTGTAGTACTAGTTTAAGAAGTAAGGTGTAGAAAACTAAGTAATATTTTATAGTATATAGTAGTATAAGTTTAAAGTTAACTTCTAAGATTTTCTTAATAATCTTAAAGGGTCTAAGTTTTTTATAGTTTAACTTATTACTTAGTTATTTAGTTTTAATATTTTATTATATAAAGTACGTACTATTTTTTTTAAAGGATAGTTCCTTTATTTTTAAGGTATTAGTATATTTGTATATATATTATTTAATAAATTCTAAGTTATTTTAGAGTTGTTTATAGATTTTTTTAATTTCATTAATATAAGTGACTGCTTTGACTACTATAGGTTCTACTTATGGTTTTCTGTAGGTAGTTAGTTTAAATTTATAATTAAAGTAAAAAAGTAAATATTGTGTACTTTTTTTTACTATATTATTATAGGTAAATTAAACTATTAGTAATAGGGTAACTTAATTGTTCTACTAGTAGTTAATAAAATATTTTAGGTATATTTTAAGGATTTAATTAATTCTTTTTATTTATTTATTAGTTTAAGGGTAAAAAGTAGTAGATAGTTATAGTTTAGATTTAAGTTATAGAATTAAAGATTTCTAAAACTTTAAAGTAAACTATGTTCTTTTATTAAATATAATGTTTTTTAGTAGATTGTATTAACTAAGAATATACTTATTAAAAATATATATAAGCTCTTTTACTATATTTATTTTAATTTATAGAATAAAGTATAAGTACTTAGTAAGTTAGTTTACTATAACTAAAATGCTATTAAACTATTTTCCAGTAAGTGGTTCTTTTAATTATAGTAACTTAATAATAAAATTAAAAGAAATTAATTACTATACTTTATTAGGTACTGGGAGGGGTTGGATTTTTTTATATAGTTTATAGTATTCTAGTTTACTTTTATTATAAACTTTATAATCTTTAATAGCTTAAGCTACTTATTCTTTAGTGACTTTATTACTATAGTATTATTAAATACGTTTTTATATTTTAGTAACTCTTTAATATTTATATACTTTAGTGCTGTAAATTATTTTAATTATTTTATTAGTTATTTATTTAAGTATACTGGTACTAATCTGTTTAGTAATTATAAAGAGGTAAATAGTTAGTACTAAGTTTTTATTTAAATCCTTTTTAAGGATTACTTAAGTTTTATTTAGGACTATTAATTTTAGGTTTAATTATTTACTAAGGGTATTTAATTTTCCGTTTTCTAATTCTTTTTTATAAATAATTTAAAAGTTAAATTTTAAAAGGAATTTTAACTATTTAATTTATTATTTATTAAGGTCTTTAAATATAGTAAAATATATAAGGTTTTTATAATTTATATATACTATAACTTTATAATTTGTTTTTAAAAAGTATAGTTTTTATTTCTTAAATACTTTAATAATAGCTATTAATTCTTTATTGTGGATTTAGTAGTTAAGTTTTAGTCTACTGAGTTTCCTTAAGTAAAAGGTATATAGGTATAAGTATTTTTTTTTATTATATTAACTAAATTATCCACTAATAGTATAGTTTAAGGTATTAGTTTTAACTTTAAATAGTAGATTTAGGTTAAGTATTATAAGTATAGGTTTGTTAAGAACTTAGTTTTTAATTCTTTAAAATACTATTTTTTTTTATTTCTATTTCAGTGTTTTTTTTAGTGAGGTTTATAAGTGTAGAAATGTTTTCTAAGTACCTTTTAAGGAATTATTAATAGAAGTTAATAAATCTAAGGAATAATTAAATATTTTTAATATTCTAGACTATTAACTAGTCCTTAACTATAGCGATTCTTTTATTTAATATTTTAATAATACTTAGTATAATTATAAATCTAAAGTAATCTACCTTTTAAGTATAGAATTTACTTTGTTTTAGTTTAATAAGTAGTTTAGCTTTTTATAGTTTTTAAAGTACTTAATATATATATTCCTTATATTCTTTAAGGGTCTTTAAAAAAATAAGGATATTATTAAAATAAATAATAATAAAAATATTAAGTTTTTTTTATAAGTATAGTTAATTATATTTTAAAATATTATAGGGGTATTAATAAGTCTAAAGGGCATTATAAAGTACTTAAAATATTCTTAGTAAGAGTAGAATATAGTTTTCTACTCTTTTTCTTTTTTAATTTTAATTAAATTATAGGCCCCTTTAAAGTTAAGGGCTATAAACTAGTTAGCTTTATAAAGTAGATTTTATAGTTTAAAGATAAGTAGTAGTAGGTATTTATTTTTAATTATAATATTATTAAGTTATTAATAGTTAATATATAGTTATAATTTACTATTTTTTTTACTATAAATAAAATTAAGTATTTTATAAGTAATATTAATTTTTTAATATAGTTTTTAATTAAGTATTTATTAATATACTTATTAAGTACTTTTATTTTTTATTAATTTAATTAACAAACTCTATTAAATAATAGTATTTATCTTTTCTTAATAGGAATTTTATAATTAAAAGTATTGTATTTTAGTAAATCTATTTTTAGTATTAGAGTAAATAGCTTTTTATATACTTTATACCTTTTTAGAATAAATAAAAGTTGATTTTTATTAGGGATTAGTTTTTTTTATATTATTATAAGGTCTTTTATACATAATAGCTTAGTAACTACTTTTTTAACTTTTAAGTAAGTAATAAATTATAATATATATATTATTAGTATATTATAGTAAGGTTTATTTAAAGTTAGTAGTTAATTGTGTTTTTTAATAACTAAACTTTTTTTATTATTTTAATAAAAGTAACTAGCCTTTTAATTTATTTATAGGTTTTCTTTTTATAGTTATAGTATTTCTAGGATTATATTTTAATATTTTATATTTATAATATTAAGATAGTAGTATATTTTTTAGTTATAGTAGTTTAAAGTAAGGGGTGTAGTTTTATTATTAATAATACCTCTACTATACTGTACTCCTTTTCTTTTTTACGTTATGAAGTACGTAGAAAGTTTCTTTTTTATTTTATAGTATTTATAAGTTATTTACTACTTATAGTAATATAAAGTTGCCTTAAGTACTATTATTAATTAGGGCTTTAACTTATATTTTATTTATTATAATATTAAAGTAAAGGTGTTTATTTTTTTAGCTTACTTTTATAGTTAAGTTAATAAATCTTATTTTAGTTACTTATTATAATTCTTTTATAGTAGGTAAGTTTAGTTTTTTAACTACTTTAGTTTTTATTTTATATATATTTTATTTTTATTAGAGTACTTAACTACTCCTTTTTTTATAAGGGTGTCTTTAATATTAATAACTAGTAGTATAAAGCTAGTTCTTTTTTTTAGAGTTGTTTTTTTTAAGTGTTTATACTTTAGTAATATAATAGACTTAATATTTATTAATATAGTATTTTTATTATTTTATATTGTTATTGTAAAAGTACTTTATTAGGAAGTTAGGGTTTAGTTTAAATACTATTTTTTTAAGTTCTTTATATTTTTAAATAGTTTATATATTAAGTTCTTTATTAAAGTAAACGTTTTTATATAGAGCGTTTCTTTTTTAAAAAAAAGAATTGTAAGTTAAGTTTTTTAGTAAGGTGTTTTTAATATTTATTTTTAAAGTATTGTGCTTAAAATATATTGTAGTATTTTTTATATAGGGGTTTAAGCTATTTATAGTTTATTAAAAGGCTTTTAAGTAGCTATTTTTTGTTTTTTTAAATAGAGTTTGTTTTATAGAATATAATTTATTATTTGTTATTATTTAAGGGAATTTATAATAGGTGTTTATGGTTTTTTTTTAGGTTAGAGGTTCTGTTTTAGAATTTAAGTTCTAGGTGTTAGGTTGTGCTTTTTAAGTAACTTTATTTTAAGTATATTATTAAGTAATGTTATAAGGGTTGTTTAAGTTGTATAGTGTGTTTGTTTTAGGGTTTTTTTTTTGAAATATAGGGTTGGGTGAGGCCTTTTTTGCTTTTCTTTTATTATTATAGTAGAGTTGTTTGAGCTTAAGTATATTGTTATAGGTATTTAGTCTTTTTACTTTTTTTGTTATTAGGATTTAAAGGTATTTACTGTGGTTTTTATTGGGTTTTATATTAACTATATATTAGAGTCCTTTAATTATAATGTTAAGTTTATTAATAATTTATTTATTATTGTATTAAATTTCTTTATTATTTATTAGTTCTATAAAGTTATTATTTATTTATTATAAATTTATACTATTTAACTATTTTTTAGTTTTATAGGTTAGTTTGTGGTAGGGTGCTTTATAGGTAACTATAAGTGTTTTTTTAAGTATACTTATAGTATTATATTTAGAGTATTTAGTATTTCTAGAGTACTATTTTATTTATTCTTTTTTATTTTAGTAGATTAGGTATTTATTATTATAATATACTATTTATAATAGTTTAATATAGTTCTTTTTAAAAGTAGTATTAAGTTACTTACCTTTTAGTACTAGTTACTATTATTATTTTTTAGGTTAATAGTAATTCTTAGTTATATATTTTAGTTTATTATAGTTATAGTACTTAAAGGTACGTTCTTTATTAGGTTTTTATTATTTAGTAGTACTAAGGTTTATAGGGCCTGTATAGTATTTATAAGTAGTGTTTTACTAAGTATTATTTTATTTTTATTAGTTATTTTATTAGGGTTGTTGTTTTTAGTTATAGTACTAGAATTATTATAGCTACTATTAGTACTTTTTACTAGAATTAGTACTTAGTTATTATTCTCCTTTTTTATAGTATTTTTCTTATAAATAGTTATTAATTTTAATTATAAGCTTAGTATATTAAAAGAAATCTTTAGGGTAGTTAATTTTAATAAATTTATTTTTAACTTTATTCTTTAGGCCTTAGTAAAATATAAAGATTTTAAATTCTTTAGTAAAATCTAGTTATATATTAATACGTTAGAATTTAGTAGTATAGTAAGTAGTGGACTTAGTTTATTAAAGTATTATAAGGTTATACTTAGTTTATTATTTTTAGTTAGGGTTTTAGAATAGGGTTTAAAGAACTTACTTAAATTCCTTAAAAGTAATAAAAATATCCTTAATTTTACTAGTATAGTAGTTTAAGGTTTTGGTTTTAAGGAACTATTTCTAGAATAGTTTAATTTATTAAAGAGTACGTTTATAGAGGAATATAGTAGTATAAATAATACACTTAGTATTACTTTTAAAGTTATTATAATAGAAACTTTAGTAGTTCTTAACTTAGATTAAGAATCCTTTAAGTATTTTAAGGGTTTTATTATAAGTAATAAGTAAGTTAAACTTAAGTTTCTTATATTTATTATAAATAAGTATTTTAATAATATTAGTAGTAGTATAGAGTATTCTAAACTAATTCTAGAGTTATTTATTAGTGTTCTTTTTACTTTTTAAGTTAATATTAAGTTTATTAATAATTCTTTAAATTTAAATAAACTCTCTTTAAGTAAACTTAGCAGCTTTTTAAAGTTTAATTAGGTTTTTAGAGTTACTATTAACTAGGTTAATAAGTTACTTATTATATTACTCTGTCTTTTTAAGTTACTATAGAAAAGTATTAAATACTTTTTTAATAATAATAACTTTTTTATTTTTATTATACTTAATATTAAGTATAAAGTAGTTTTTTACATTTTATACCTCCTAAACTAGGTTTTTAGTGCTTTATTTAGAGGAGTTAAACAAAGTAGGGGTGTACTTAGTATTTCTAAAAAAAGCTATTATAAAATACTATTAATAAATATTAAGAGTTAATTTACTAAATAAAAGTTATTAAAATATTATAACTAGCCTTTTAATACTAAAGTTTATATTAATAAAAGCTAAAGTTTAATACTAATAATAGTACTACTAGTTACTTATTATAGCTAGCCTTTTAATAGTAAGGTTTGTGTTAATAAAAACTAAGGTTTAATACTAATAATAGTACTACTAGTTACTAAAGGGATCCTAAGGGTTTAAGGCACTTAAGTAATTAGTTTAAGTATTTAATAAAAGGGTTATAGTAGTTACTACTAGAGAGCTAAAAGTATTTAAAATTTAATATAAAATTAATAGTTAAAGAACTATAAAAGAAAGGACTTAAGGGTACTTAAGTCCTATTTATATATAAGTTCCGTTTTTTATAAATATATCCCTTTATTTCTAAAACCAACATTAGGTATATTAGTTTATTACTATAAACCGCCTTTAGTATTATTAGTTCTATCCTAGAACTACTTATTATACATTAGTTCTATTTATTACTATATAATTTATACCCTAGTTTTTTTACTCAATAGTTTATTATACTAATATAAACTAATATTACCCTTTTAATTACTAAGTCTTTTATAGAGTTACTATTAAAGGTTTATTAACTAATAAGTTATAATATTAGTTTTTTTTTAAAAGTCTTATTTTTAAGACTTTATTATAAGTAGGTTATTAGTTTTAAGTTAGGGATTTATAATTATACTTTTTTATTTTATTATAGTACTAATACTATATTAAATTATATTTAAAAGTTAAAATTATATTTAATTATAATAAAAGATTATAAGAGAGTTATACTTATTAAGTATACTAAGTTTTAATTAGTTAATAGTAATATACTTTATACTTATTACTTTTATATAAAGGTCTTTTATTATTTTAATAAAAAGTTTATTTATTATTGTACTTATATTATAACTAAAAAGCTTTATAATAGGGTTTTAGTAGCGTTTATTTATAAGTGTTTTTATTTTAATAAAATAGTAATAGTACTAATATTTTATAGTTTAAAAGTTAAATTCTTAATAAAAGGAGTAGGATAAAAAAGAAGAGAAAGTAAATAAGGAGCTTTTAGCTTTTTATTATAAGTTTAAGTATTTATAGTTATAAATAGTAGAGGTGGTGAGTTGTTTAAGTTGTATTTAGAAAATTTAAAAGAAAGTTTAGGAAAGGTAAATTAAGGCTTTTAAGTAGAGTATATAGGAGGTTAATTAGGAGGATAGTATTTTATTAAATAGTAATATATTATTAGTATTAAATATTTATAAGTAGTTTATAGTAAGTAATTTTTAGGTAGTAGATTTAAAAAATAAACTATTATAGTTTTTTTTAGTTTTAGTAATAAGTTTATTAATTTAGGTTCTTTATTTATTAATACTCTTAGTGCTGTAGTAGAGGGTTTTTAATTTATTTTAAATTAAGTATTTTTAGGTAAAGAAATGTTTAATTTATTTTTAAAGGTTTAATTAGTTAAATTTTAGGTTATAGATATATGATACGTAGTTTACTTACTAGTGTTTTTATAACTAGGGTGCGTTATTTTTTTTACTATTAGGTCTAGTATTTTTATAATTTACTTTATATATTTACAAGGTTTAATATAGGTTTCTAAATATTATTTTTATAACTATAGTTTTTTTTATTTAATAAGGTATTAGAGTTTTGTATTATTTTATTAGTTAATATAGTTAATAATTTTTTTGACTTTATAGTTTTGTTTTAAGTTAACTTTAATATAGTTAGTAGTGTGTAAGCTTTGTGGTACTAGTTTAAGGAGTAAGATATAGAAGACTAAGTAGTATTTTATAGTGTTTAGTAGTATAAGTTTAAAGTTAACTTTTAAGATTTTTTTAATAATTTTAAAGGGTTTAAGTTTTTTATAGTTTAATTTATTACTTAGTTATTTAGTTTTAATATTTTGTTGTATAAAGTATATACTATTTCTCTTTTTAAAAAATAGTCCCTTTATTCTTAAAGTATTAGTATATTTATATATATATTATTTAATAAATTCTAAGTTGTTTTAGAGTTATTTATAGATTTTTTTAATTTAATTAATATAAGTAACTACTTTAACTACTATAGGTCCTATTTATAGTTTTTTATAGGTAGTTAGTTTGAATTTATAATTAAAGTAAAAAGGTAAATATTGTGTACTTTTTTCTACTATACTATTATAAGTAAATTAAGCTATTAGTAATAGAGTAACTTAATTATTTTACTAGTAATTAATATAATATTTTAAGTATATTTTAAGAATTTAATTAATTCTTTTTATTTATTTATTAGTTTATAGGTAGAAGGTAGTAAATAGTTATAGTTTAAATTTAAGTTATAAAATTAAAGATTTTTAAAATTTTAAAGTAAATTATATTCTCTTATTAAATATAATATCTTTTAGTAAACTATACTAACTAAAAATATACTTATTAAAAATATATATAAGTTCTTTTATAGTACTTACTTTAATCTATAGAATAAAATATATATACTTAGTAAGTTAATTTACTATAACTAAAGTGTTATTAAACTATTTTTTAATAAGTAGTTCCTTTAATTATAGTAATTTAATAATAAAATTAAGGAAAATTAATTACTATACTTTATTAAGTACTAGGAGAGGTTGTATTTTTCTGTACAGCTTATGGCGTTTTAGTTTATTTTTATTATAAACTTTATAATCCTTAATAGCTTTAGTTACTTACTTTTTAGTAACTTTATTACTATAATATTATTAAATGTATTTTTATATTTTAGTAACTCTTTAGTATTTATGTACTTTAGTACTATAAATTATTCTAATTATTTTATTAGTTATTTATCTAGTTATACTAGTACTAATTCGTTTAGTAATTATAAGGAAGTAAATATCTAGTATAAGGTTTTTATTTAAATCCTTTTTAAGGATTACTTAAGTTTTATCTAGGACTATTAATTCTAGGTCCAATTATTTACTAAGAGTATCTACTTTTCTATTTTCTAATCCTTTTTTATAGATAATTTAAAAATTAAATTCTAAAAGAAATTCTAACTATTTAATTTGTTATTTATTAAGATCTTTAGATATAGTAAAATATATAAGGTTTTTATAATCTATATTTACTATAACTTTATGGTTTATTCTTCAAAAGTATAATCTTTATTTCTTAAATACTTTAATAATAGCTATTAATTCTTTATTATAGATCTAGTAGTTAAGTTCTAGTCTACTAAGTTTTTTTAAGTAAAAGGTGTATAGGTATAGGCGTTCTTCTTTATTATATTAATTAAGTTATTTATTAATAGTATAGTTTAAAGCGTTAGTTTTAACTTTAAATAGTAGATTTAGGTTAGGTATTATAAGTACGGGTTTACTAAGGACCTAGTCCTTAGTTTTTTAAAATACTATTTTTTTTCTATTTATTTTTATTTAGTATTTTTTAAATAAGGTCTGTGAGTATAGAAATGTTTTTTAAGTACTTTTTAAGGAATTATTAATAGAAGTTAATAAATCTAAGGAATAATTAAATATCCTTAATATTTTAAAGTATTAGCTAGTTCTTAACTATAGCGATCTTTTTATTTAATATTTTAATAATTCTAAGTATAATTATAAATCTAAAGTAATTTACTTTCTAAGTATAGAACTTACTTTTTTTTAGTTTAATAAGGAGTTTAGCGTTTTAGAGCTTTTAAAGTACTTAATATACGTATTATTTATATTTTTAAGGGGTTTTAAAAAAATAAGAATATTATTAAGGTATATAATTATAAAGATATTAAGCTTTTTTTTAGAATATAGTTAATTATATTTTAAAATATTATAGGGGTATTAGTAAGCCTAAAGGGTATTATAAAGTACTTAAAATATCTTTAGTAAAAGTAGAATGTAGTTTTTTACTCTTTTCTTTTTTTAATTTTAATTAAGTTATAGGCCCTTTTAAAGTTAAGGGCTATAAATTAGTTAGCTTTATAAAGTAGGTTTTATAGCTTTGAAATAAGTAGTAGTAGGTATTAGTTCTTAATTATGATATTATTAAGTTATTAGTAGTTAATATATAGTTATAGTTTATTATTATTTTTAGTATAAATAAAATTAAGTATTCTATAAGTAATATTAATTCGTTAATATAGCTTTTAGTTAAGTATTTATTAATATATTTATTAAGTACTTTTATTTTTTATTAGTTTAATTAATAAACTTTATTAAATAATAGTATTTATCCCTCTTTAATAGGGATTTTGTAGTTAAAGGTATTGTGTTTTAGTAGGCCTATTTTAAGTATTAAAGTAAATAGCTTTTTATATACTTTATACTTTTTTAGGATAAATAGAAGTTAATCTTTATTAGGGATTAGTTCTTTTTATATTACTATAAGGTCCTTTATATATAACAACTTAGTAACTACTTTTTTAACTTTTAAATAAGTAATAAATTATAATATATATATTATTAGTATATTATAGTAAAGTTTATTTAAAGCTAGTAGTTAACTGTATCCTTTAGTAATTAAACTCTTTTTATTATTTTAATAAAGGTAACTAGTTTATTAATTTATTTATAGGTTCTCTTTTTATAGCTATAGTATTCCTAGGATTATGTTTTAATATTCTATATTTATAATATTAAAATAGTAGTATATTTTCTAGTTATAGTAGTTTAAAGTAAGGGGTATAGTTTTACTATTAATAATACCTCTATTATACTATACTTCTTTTTTTTTTATATTATAAAGTGTATAAGGAGTCTTTTTTTTATTTTATAGTATTTATAAGTTATTTACTACTTATAGTAATATAAAGTTACTTTAAGCGCTACTATTAATTAAAACTTTAATTTATATTTTATTTACTATAATATTAAAGTAAAGTTCTTTATTATTTTAGTTTACTTTTATAATTAAGTTAATAGATTTTATTTTAGTTATTTATTATAATTCTTTTATAATAAGTAAGTCTAGTTTTTTAACTACTTTAGCCTCTATTCTATATATATTCTATTTCTATTAAAGTACTTAACTACTCTTCTTTTTATAAGGGTGTTTTTAATACTAATAACTAGTAGTATAAAGTTAGTTTGTTTTTCTTTTTAAAGTTATTTTCTTTTAAGTATTTATACTTTAGTAATATAATAGACTTAGTATTTATTAATATAGTATTTTTACTATTTTATATTATTATTATAGAGGTACTTTATTAAGAAGTTAGGGTTTAGTCTAAATACTACTTCTTTAGGTCTTTTATATTCTTAAATAGTCTATATATTAAGTTCTTTACTAAAGTAAATATTTTTATATAGGGCGTCCTTCTTTTTCTTAAAAAAAATTATAAGTTAAGTTTTTTAGTAAAGTATTTTTAATATTTATTCTTAAAGTATTATACTTAAAATACATTGTCACGGAAGGGTCCTGAGGGCAGGCTGGCGCGCTGCTAGGAGGCTCTATTGACTGTAATCTACACTTAAAGAAGGGAAGAAATCTAGTGCCATGGGCCACTGCTGCGGAGCCCTGAAGGCTTAGAGATTTCAGCAGTCACGTGACCTGTGATGACTTAGTTAGTGCCTGAGGCCACAGAGCCTTCAGCGCCTTTAGGCACCAGAGTCAGGGCAGCTAGGCCGGCGCCGTGACATACATTATAGTATTTTTTATATAGGGGTTTAAGCTATTTATAGTTTTTTAAAAGGCTTTTAAGTAGCTACTTTTTATCCTTTTAAATAGAGTCTATTTTATAGAATATAATTTATTATTTATTATTATTTAAGAGAATTTATAATAAGTATTTATATTCTTTTTTTTAAGTTAAAAGTTCTTTTTTAGAATTTAAGTCCTAGGTGTTAGGTTATACCCCTTAAGTAACTTTATTTTAAGTACGTTATTAAGCGATATTATAAGGTTTATTTAAGTTATATAGTGTGTTTGTTTTAGGGGTCTTTTTTTAAAATATAGGGTTAAATAAGGCCCCTTTTACTTCTTTTTTACTATTATAGTAGAGTTATTTAAGTTTAAGTATATTATTATAAGTATTTATCCTTTCTACCCTTCTTATTACTAGGATTTAAAAGTATTTACTATAGTCTTTATTAGGTTTTATATTAGCTATATATTAAAGTCCTTTAATTATAATATTAAGTTTATTAATAATCTATTTATTATTATATTAGATTTCTTTCTTATTTACTAGTTCTATAAAGGTATTATTTACTTATTATAGATTTATACTATTTAACTATTCCCTAGCTTTATAGGTTAGTTTGTAGTAGAGTACTTTATAGGTAACTATAAGTATTTTTTTAGGTATACTTATAGTATTGTATTTAGAGTATTTAGTATCTCTAGGGTACTATTTTACTTATTTTGTTTTATTTTAATAAATTAAGTATTTATTACTATAATATACTATTTATAATAGTTTAGTATAGTTGTTTTTAAAAGTAGTATTAAGTTACTTACCTTTTAGTACTAGTTACTATTATTACTTTTTAAGTTAATAGTAGTTCTTAGCTATATATTTAGGTTTATTATAGTTATAGTACTTAAAGGTGCGTCCTTTACTAGGTTTGTATTATTTAGTAGTACTAAGGTTTATAGGGTTTATATAGTATTTATAAGTAGTACTTTATTAGTAGTTCTTTTATTTTTACTAGTTATTTTACTAAAGCTATTATTCTTAGTTATAGTACTAGAATTATTTAAGTTACTATTAGTACTTTTTACTTAAGTTAGTACTTAGTTATTATTTTTCTTTTTTATAGCGTTTTTTTCAAAAATAGTTATTAATTTTAATAGTAAGTTTAGTATATTAAAGGAAATCTTTAGGGCAGTTAATTTTAATAAATTTATCCTTAACTTTATTCTTTAGGCCTTAATAGAATATAAAGATTCTAGATTCTTAAGTAAAATCTAACTATATACTAATATATTAGAATTTAGTAGTATAGTAAGTAGTAGACTTAGTTTATTAGAGTATTATAAGGTTATACTTAGTTTATTGTTTTTAGTTAGGGTTCTAAAATAGGGTCTAAAGGGTATATTTAAATCTTTTAAAAGTAAAAGAAATATTCCTAACTTTAGTAGTATAGTTATTTAAAGTTTTAGCTTTAAGGAACTATTTTTAAAATAGTTTAATTTATTAAAAAGTGCATTTATAGAGGAATATAGCAGCGTAAATAATATACTTAGTGTTACTTTTAAAGCTATTATAATAAAAGCTATAGTAGTTTTTAATTTAAATTAAAAATCCTTTAAGTATTCTAGGGGTTTTATTATAAGTAATAAGTAAGTTAAGTTTAAGTTTTTTATATTTATTATAAATAGGTATTTTAATAATATTAGTAGTAGTATAGAGTGTTTTAAGTTAATTCTAGAGTTATTTATTAGTATTCTTTTTATTTTTTAAGTTAATATTAAGTTTATTAATAATTCTTTAGATTTAAATAAACTCTTTTTAAGTAAACTTAGTAGCTTTTTAAAGTTTAGTTAAGTTTCTAGAGTTACTATTAATTAAGTTAGTAAGTTATTTATTATATTACTTTATTTTTTTAAGTTATTATAAAAGGGCGTTAAATACCTCTTTAATAATAATAGCTTTTTTATTTTTATTATATTTAATATTAAGTATAAAGTAGTTTTTTATGTTCTATAATTCCTAGACTAGGTTTTTAGTACTTTATTTAGAGGAGTTAAATAAGGTAGGGGTATACTTAGTATTTCTAAAAAAAGCTATTATAGAATACTATTAATAAATATTAAGGGTTAATTTATTAAATAAGAGTTATTAAAATATTATAATTAACTTTTTAATAGTAAGGTTTATATTAATAAAAACTAAGGTTTAATATTAATAATAGTACTATTAGTTACTAAAGGAATTCTAAGGGTTTAAAGTACTTAAGTAATTAGTTTAGGTATTTAATAAGAGGGTTATAGTAGTTACTATTAAAGGGCTAAAAGTATTTAAAAATTAATATAAGGTTAATAACTAAAGAACTATAAAAAAAAGACTTAAAGGTACTTAAGTTCTATTTATATATAAGTTCTATTTTTTATAAATATATCTCTTTATTTTTAAAACTAATATTAAGTATATTAGTTTATTACTATAAACTACTCTTAGTATTATTAATTCTATTCTAGAACTACTTATTATACATTAGTTTTACTTATTATTATATAACTTATACCCTAGTTCTTCTACTCTATAGTCTATTATACTAATATAGGCTAACGTTACCCTTTTAACTACTAAGCCCCCTATAGGGTTACTATTAGAGGTTTATTAACTAATAGGTTATAATATTACTAAAGGAATTCTAGGAGTTTAAAGTACTTAAGTAATTAATTTAAGTATTTAATAAAAGGGTTATAGTAGTTTACTACTTAAAGGCTAAAAGTATTTAAAGATTAATATAAAGTTAATAACTAAAGAACTATAAAAGGAAGGACTTAAGGGTACTTAAGTTCTATTTATATATAAGTCCTATTCTTTTATTTATACTATAGTAAGGAGTATAATACTAGTTAAGTAAGTACTTAGTAATTACTAGTAAGTACTTAGTAATTACTACTAAGTACTTAGTCTTAGTTATAAGTATTTAGTTTTTTATTTTATTTTTACGTGACCTGTATTATAGTTCTTCCTTTTTTTAGGAAGTCTGTCTGTGTTTTGTGTTAGTTACGTTTCCTATTTTCCTTTTAACCACTGATCCCCTGCGTGCGGGGCACCTGTCGGTTCATAACCAACGGGTCATAACACATCTCGAGCCTTTGCTAGGAAGGCTCGCAATCCATCCATCTTTAACCTTAATTACTGACCCTTACGTTTGCAATCGATTGCCATTTGTTTACCCTGCGTAAACCAACAGGGCCATTCGTAGTCAGAATTTTCGAGTCATCAGCCACTTTGGAGTACAGTTTGTGTCCCAGAGTTTGAATTCGGGGCTCGATCGTCATCGGGGCTCGGCCGTTTCTCCATCTGCAGAAAACAAAACGTTAGCAAAGTTGTGTCAGTTGGGAGCTTGTCGCATAATAATGCGCCGCGGGTTTCCCCTATCCTACAAACGACCGCCATTCAACTGTAAAACTAGTCGGTACAGAGTTGTCTGACCAATCGACAGTCAGACTAGAGCTGCTTGAGCCTATAGCCATTCGTATAGGCCTGGGCCAAGTGACTGAACTCTGCAGTGGCTAGAGTTACTTCTCCATCCGGGTGTCGCTTCCACAAAAATCCCAAGCGCCGGGTGAAACTTGTAATACGGCAATAACTCTAGCCTTCCAAGCCTGTCGCTGTGTTAGTTGATTTTAATACATTCTCCCGTGTTCCCCAATCATAGTTTACCTTGGAAATGGCTTGTCATTCCAAAGACAATGATCTTCAATACCGATGTGTCTCTGGCCATAGACCCAGACATAACAGGATGAAGGGAAGCGCTTTGACAGCATAATTTTTGTCCGCAAAAGGGCCGTCCGTACATATGTAGAATGGGGGAAAAAAAGAAAAGTTGATGCGCGGCACCGGGTTCGAACCAGTGCTGTTCGGGTCAGTAATATTCTGGAATTGGGAAGATATTCACCTACTTTCTGCCTATCGACGGATGTGGGAGGGCAACGAGTTAACCACTACTCCAACCACGCCTCGAGGTTGTTGATTGTTTGCTGTTGAACTTTTCGAGTCGGTCTCGGACAGATGAAGGATAGACGCCCATGCAGAGTGGTAGGCCGGGAGAAGGACAGGCTGGCGTCTTGCTGCTCCTCCCGCTTTCGCTGCGATGCGTTTGCAAGACAATCTTCGCCCGGATATGCGGTAACGTGCAGTGTCTCTTGCCAGCGCTTCACGCTTGACCCGCCTCGACCCTTCGTCTTCTCGCGTCTATTCGTCTGCAGTTGATTCGAATGATTCACACGTCGGCGTTCCCCCCTTCGCAGCTGCCGCGGTTTGCAGCATGCCACGCAGCTGTTTGCATTGCGACGATGCATCTTGGCACCAACGACAATATGCAAAATGCAGTCTGCCGATGGAACTGAGATGACGCAGTGCTTATCCCATATTATATCGATGATCGGGTTCTTCCGCCCGGCCGCATCGTTGGACAGGGTCGAAACTCGCTCGAGGCTCGAATTCGTAGTCTGCTCGGACGGTTGTCATTGTGTGATAGACCTGCATTCTCACGTTGGATTGTCGATGTTCTCTGCCTTCGGCTGAGTGTCTCTGTACAAGAGGTCCGGCTTACCCACAGCGGGAGACGAAACTCGTTTCGACGTCGAAAGAAGGTCACGTCGCTTCGATGATCATTGGATTTCCCAACCCCTTTGCAGTGCTTTCAAAAGGTGCAGTCGGAGGGAGACGGATATAAAAAGCAACGGACAGGACATGGAGTGCTTTCCACGATAAAGCCTGGCGTATGGCCAGATGATTTGTTGTTCTGCTTGACGCGCCAAACGGCCAACACCCGCAGAATGGTGCAGAAAGGAATGCAGACCGTCACTCTACGGCGCGCTTGGCGCCTGAGCCCATTAAGATCATATTTTTTCGCGGAGCCGGCCTCTGCTCCGAAGCTGAGGTCGAATAAGGTAAGCACGATGCGCCCCCAGGCCTACGAACCGCTCGGCGAGAACCTGTTTTAGTTGCGCCATCCTTGCAGATCTGAAGCTTGCGGCCACTTTTCAGATTCCGCATTTGCGTCCGAGCTCTTTTTTTTCCGTCGGCGATGCCCACCCGCAAACAAGCAAGCCTGTGATATTTTCAAAGGGCATCTGATATCCGCATCGGAGTGGACTGCGTTGCGGAAGTACCTCCGTAGTACGGATACCTACTCTTCCAAATGAGTGGTCGGGATGTGGAGAAAAGTGGAGTTCAGAAAAGCAGATCTTTTCGCAAGCGGTCGACGTTCGTTGATAAGATCTCATTTGACAACAACGTGACGACAACTAAAATGGGTTTAAGCAGCTTCAATGGGAAACCGGGACCGAGCTAATATCAGGCGCGCACAAGACAGCTTCGGCGTTTTGGCTAGGCAAGCTTAAAGTTTGCTCCTTGACTGCTTCCGACTATGACTCTCAATCTCCCTCCATCTGATCGAAGGAGGGATCTTTGGCGATCGGGATGCTGGGCCAAGCAGCGGCGCAGCGGGCCGTTTTGTGGCATGTGCAACGCGAGAACCTACCCAACACAGGTAGGTACACTAGGTTCTAACTAACTGAACTGAATCTGGAATGCCCTCGACGTTTTGACGTCGTCGCCAGACCAATCCTGCCTGAGCTTAACCGTTGACTTTCCCTACTTGCCGGGATATCCGTCGTTGAACATCACATCGGTTCGGGCATACTGAGGTCCCCGAATGTGAAGGTGCCTTCCAAGTTCAGGGGACCGCAGATTCGCGATTAAGGTTTGATGAGGCACAGTACTTTTATGGGACCTGCGGAGAATCCCAGCTGCGCAAGGCCGCAGGTGCCGAAGGCCTCGACTGCCGTTTTCCTCACGTTATGTACCCCGTCATGTCCAGGGGCCCGCATCGGTACTTTGCGGTACCTAAACAGTAAACACAAGGGCCATACCACCACCACGACAAAGGCAAGCGTGCTAAGGTTATGGTCAGGCCGGCACCGTTCGGTTTTTAGCCTTCCACGACTAAGGTACCTACCTACCTGATTACTTACTAGTGTCGTATCTTTTGAGCAAGCAATTAGGCTTTGCCCCTCTCCCGCCCACTGTTTTTGGCTCGTCTCAGCGAGTCGTTGTCGCCCTCTGTGCGTTCCCAATACTACATCTCCAAGCTGCCCTCCGCCCAGGCCGAGTGGCTGCGTCTAGTCATATCATGATCTCTCAACGTCTGCGTTGCTGCTGATTTCTGGCACTTGGACGCATCAAACCTTGCAACAATGGGTCTGGGTGTGCTCGAGTCCAAGACGTTGGACCATGTGCCAGGTGAGTTGCGCGGTTCTTGATGATAACCCGCTCTGGCCTCCTGCCATCCCAAAACTGACGACGCACGAAAATCGCCAGGGACGACACGTTATTTCGATGACCCTAACCGGCCGCAAATCGCCACCGAAGCCACCCGCGGATTGAAGGTCGACGAGAGCGGCATCATTCTGGTAAAGCACGACCCGAGTCACGTCGCTATTTGCACCTGCTGACAGCCTGCCCTAGATTCCCCAGCCCTCCGACGATCCGAACGACCCCCTCAACTGGCCCCTCTGGAAGCGCGATCTGATCACCTTCGTCCTTTCCATCACCGCGATATTTGCGACTGCCCTCGGTCCTATTCTCGCGGCCAATACTGTCACGGTTGCTCTCGACTTTCGAAAGAGTTTCACTCAGGTTGCCCTACTGACGGGCTACTTCCTCCTCGGAGTCGGTGCCGCCGCCATCATTTTCGTCCCATCAGGGCGTGTTTGGGGCAAACGTCACCTCTTCATACTCGGAGTATGCATTCTCATCGCCTCGTCCGCATGGGCTGGTGCCGTCGGCAAGAATTACAACTCCCTGCTTGGCGCCCGTATTGTCCAGGGCATCGGCTGTGCCCCATTCGAGACTCTCGTCAACGCGGCCGTCGGTGATCTCTACTTCGTCCACCAGCGTGGGTCCCGCATGGCATTCACGAATCTGGCCGTCTTCGGCGGTGCGTTCTTCACCCCGATTGTCGTCGGCAAGATCACCCACAGCATAGGATGGTACTGGACCTTCTATCTGGAGGCTATCTTCTGTGCCGCCATGCTGCCCGCCGTGTTCTTTCTATGTCCCGAAACCGCGTACCGTCGGGATGCCTCTCTCAACACCGACATGGTCGCTCATCCTGCCGGCCATGAGCTCAAGGTCATGTCCATCAACGACGGTCCGAGCGGCAGTTCCGGCGATCAAAAGACAACGGGGAGCACGACTGCTCTCGCCTCCGGCCTCGAAGCCAATAGTGGTGCTTACATCCCAAGGAAGACTTTTATTCAGTCCCTCGCCCTTTTGGACGGTCGTAAGACGGATGAGAGGTACTGGAAGCTGCTGCTCCGACCGTTCCCGCTGTTCGTTCAACCGGCGTTTCTCTGGGGCTGTCTGGTTCAAGGCACGATGATCGGTTGGACTGTTTTCATCGGCGTAATTGTTGCGGCAATCTTCCTGGGGCCGCCATACTACTGGAACGAGGTCTATGCTGGATACGCCTACGTCGGCGCATTCGTTGGTGCACTTTTTGGATTTCTCGTTGCTGGCGTCTTGTCCGACTGGAGTGCCAAGTTCATGACCCGCCGCAACGGTGGCATCTATGAACCCGAATTTCGCATCGTTATGGTCATTCCCATGTTCATCATCGGCAGCATCGGTCTGTACGGTTTCGGTATTACCTCTGCCGGCCTCGTGAGCAAGGAATACCATTACAGCGTCCCACTGGTATTCTTCGGGTTTGAGGTTGCTGGTATGGTGATTGGCGCTGTGGCGAGCTCTCTATACATCGTCGATGCCTACCGCGATCTCGCCATCGAGGGCTTCACTTGCATGATTATTTTCAAGAACATCTTCAGCTTCGGATTGACCTACAGCGCCTACGACTGGATTATCGACGGCGGAATCAAGACAACCATGATTGCCATCGCCAGCATCCAGGTCGTGGTCTGCGCGCTCAGCATCCCGATGTGTAAGTGAGCCTTGGGTGGTACGTTGTCGAGACGTGGAAACTGACTCTCAGGCTAGATATCTTTGGCAAGCGTGTTCGTGCTTACTTCCACGAACATGATCTTCTCACATTGACTGGTCTGCGTTAAACCTCGCAGTCATTCGCTCTCTCGCTCTTTTCAGTTGTACAGCTGGTCTCCCAGCAGGAATCTAAGGAGGCACTGCTGTGCCTGCCCATCTCTTATATTCTGGATATATTGATGTCTTCTGTCGTCAGTACGACAATCTCGTCAAGCTGCAGTAATACATAGTCTTCGTAGTGAATATAGTGTTGCAGTGTATTGCTAGGTTCGAGTCAAACAAGAACTCCGCACCCTATCGAATTTGAGCAACTTTGTTCACATGCATTGTCAAGGAGAAAGGCCCGCACCGGTCCGCAAAGTCTAACCCGTCGCGCGGAACAGCACACTTAGATTTATCGTTTCGAGACGACAGGCCACCCTGGTGAGTTGTCGATCAGCTTCTACCACAACCTTGCCAACTAGAAGCGGCCGACTGACAATATCCCGAGTCACTTTGCCCAGCACCACCTGCGTCTCCATTTGAGGATCTCGATGGGTAAGACAACATGGACGGACGTGAAGAATAACCACGCATGCCAGCGGGGATCAACAGTGAGCAGAGGACATAACAACAAATCTGTTGGTTCATGCTTATTGCTATCGTCTCTCATCTCGTCCCCTCGGGTATAACTATGCTATGCTGTGCTGCGTGTAACGTGTTGACGTAAGGCCCCGGATATGTGTATGAATATGTTGTGCGTGTGTAGTTCCGTCTCTTGATATCCGTGGTGCTGCTAAATTCCTGTTACCTCGTCCTTGTCCGTCATCTTCGCCGTCCCGCCCCCTCGTGTGCCCGGTACTGCTCGCCAGTGAGATCAAAGCACTCAGTATTTCCACATCCCGGGAGGAGGCAATACGCCAGGTTGACCACAGGGTTCTTGGCTGTTCTCTCTCTTTTTTCCCCTCTTCTCTTTGGAAACAACGTAATACAACAAATTGATTTTGGTGTTTGATAGATTGAGTAGGGTATATGTCAGTGTCGTCGTGCGGAAAGCAGTCCAAGTTGTGGGAAAGAAATCAAAAGACAGAAATCGCAAGGGAAACGCGAAAAAAAATGAGAAGCAAATCAGACAACATAAAAATCACGCTTCGTAACCAACATCCATTCATACAGGCGTTTCGCATCATCCCGTCAACTTCCTCCACCAGCTGCTGCGAGGGGTGGCGTCGGAGAACATGGCTTGACGGCGGCGCTCGTCGCTACCCTCCGAGCCGCCGCCGGCGCCGCCACTGCCGCCGTATCGGCGCTCGCGATCTTCGCGCCGGGCTTTGCGGCGTCGGTCTTCGGCTTCTTCGTCGGCACCTTCCTCGTACCGGGCCCGACGGCGGCGCTCCCGCCGTTCGCGGCGGGCCTCGTCCTCGGTCTGCGGGACGGCGTCTGTTTGACCGCCGTCCTCGGGAGGCGGGCCGGCGTCAGAATGCTCCTTGACCCACGATGAAGTGCCGGAGTGAGGCCACGCCGGCTTCGGCTCCTCGTTGTGCCTGTAACGGTGATGAGACGAGTACACGCCTTCGTCGCCCGACTCTCTAGCGGAGCGCCGCCGGCTGCCACGATGGCGGACCTCTTCGACATCCGTTGCCTCGGCGGCAGCGCGGGCAGCGCGTCGCGCTTCTCGCCTGGCTTGTCGAGCGTCTTCATCGTCGCCGGGTGCCATCTCGCGAACACGGCGGCGTTCTTCTCGCAGGGCTCGCCTCGCCTCTGCATCAGCCTCGGCGGCAGCAGCGGCGGCGGCGGCTTCGCGCTCCTTGCGACGACGTCGTCGCTCGGCTCGCTCGGCCTCCCGTTCTTCTGCAGCCCTGCGCTCTTCCTCCTCGCGCTGACGAGCCGCGCGCCGTTCTGCACGCCGCGCCTCCTTCTCCTCTCGCCGACGAGACTCAGCTTCCTCTTCTTCACGTCGCCGACGGCGCTCGCGTCTTGCCTCGTCCTTGGCACGGCGGGCCTCGTCGGCGCCTGCATCCGCGGCCTCTGCTTCTCTGGCGGCACGACGAGCGCGACGAGCGGCGCGGCGGGCCTCCTGATCCATGTCGGCCATGACTACAGGCTCTGCCTCTTCGGCATCAGGGGCAAAACCTCTTCGACGTTCACGTCTGCCTTCCTCATCAGTCGCATACGTATGGCGGCGGCGTGGCGGTTCTGGGCGTTCTGTCTTCGGCGTCCTGAGACCACTGAATAGACCACCGATGCCCTTCTTGGCGCTGGAACTTGAACGCTTAACGGGTGGTGGCTCGGTCACGCCATCGGCATCTACCATGGCCGTATCATCGTCCTTGGGATATCTCGGCCGTCGACGAGAGGATTTGGGCGGACTGACGTCTTCCTCTCCGTTTCCTCCGGCCATAAACATGTCGCCTTCGTCGACAGGAGCCCGTTTGTGTCGCCTACTGCTGGGCTTGTCAACGCCAAGCAGCTTGGCAGCCTTGGAAGACATCGGCGGGGCCTCTTCTGGGGGAGGGGATGCTAAACCGGTAACGTCAACCGAATGACGACGGGAAGGCCGGCCGGTGGATCCATATCGCCGGTCCCGGGTGGATGTCGAGCGGGAGATGGGAGGGGTGCTAAACATGGACATCATCTTCGGGCGCACAGGGGCCGGCGCGTCCATATCTTTTTCGGCGCGGTCGGCCTTGTCGGAGCTTGACGCCTTGGACGACCCCTTTGCCTCTTCTTGCTCTGCAGAAGGTCGTTTCCTGTCGCGTCTTTCGGCCTTCGACTTGGACTTCCTCTCCCGGTCACGATCTCGCTCCCGGTCCCGGTCCCGATCACGGTCACGGTCGCGATCTCTGTCCTTTTCGCGAGAGGCCGGGGCTGACCACATGCCCCAAGAAGACCCTTCGCGGTTGATCCTGGTCCGGTCCTTCTT
The DNA here is from genome assembly GCA_030770045.1 of Colletotrichum brevisporum. Classification (NCBI taxonomy): domain Eukaryota; kingdom Fungi; phylum Ascomycota; class Sordariomycetes; order Glomerellales; family Glomerellaceae; genus Colletotrichum; species Colletotrichum brevisporum. The sequence goes on along the minus strand of JAUGSI010000001.1, from coordinate 5,129,322 downwards.
GGAAGACCTCGGATCAGGAGGGGGTGGCAATGGATCCTCATCAGCGGGCTCTTCTTCAGCTGGATCTTCTTCGGCGGGCTCCTCAGTAACAGGCACTTCGGGGACGGCAGGTGGCGGTGGCGGAGCAGGTGGCGGGGGCACATCTTCGGCGAGTATGTCCCTCTCCTTGTGCCTCTTGCTTTTCTTCTTTCTCTTCTCAACTGGCATTTCAATGACCTCGATGATCTCGTTCTCATCCTCGTCCGCGGGGAACGCGCCGGGAGGCTCCGTGTACTTGTTCTCGTCACCTGGTCCCTCAACGTCGACCAACATCGGCTCCTCCGGTGCGGGCGGGGGCGGGGGCGGGGGCGGGGGCGGTGCAGGCGAGGCTTCGGCGCGCTTCTTTTCTTTCTTAAGTCGCCTTTTCTCCTCCTTGGTCAGGGCCACAGGTGGTGGCGGCGGCGGCGCGGGAGCTGGTTCCTCCGGTTCGGGTTCCTCCGGTTCGGGTCCATCTTGAGGGGGTTCCTCGATAACGACAGGAGCGGGTTCTTCCTCCGGCGGGGGCGGCGGTGTTTTCTCAAAAGCTTTCAATCTGTCAGCGATTTTGCTACTCTTAGCCTTTCGAGCCGTAGACGGTTGCATCCAGGTCGGGGCATCGTTGCTTATGGCGGAAGAGGTATTCGTATCATTCCAGCCGTAGCTCGCACCTTCCGGGCCTGGATGAGTCAGCAGGGCAATCTCAGATTACACCCGCAGTGACAACGCGCCTCATAGGTTCTGGTGATGTTTGGTGTGGCTTTTCGGTGTGGAAGGGAGGTGGTTAAGGGGGAAATTAACTCTGCCTGAACTTACCTTTCTTGTACAACGACTTGGTGCCAAGGCCCCAGAAGCTGAAGGCATCGTTTGACGGCTTGATATTCGGGACCGGGGGTGGCGGTGGTAATGCAGGTTCAGACAGGAGCTCCTCTACCTGCTCTGGGGTGAGCTCGATGTCGTCCAGCTCGTCGTCGATGTCCTGCTTGGCTTCCGGCTCCTCTGCGTCTGCTGCCTTCTCGTCTTCCTTCTCGGCTTCCATTTCGTCGTCCTTGTCCTTGTCCTTGTCCTTGTCTTTGTCTTTCTCTTTCTCTTTCTTGTCCTTCTTGTCCTTCCTCTTTTCCTTTTCTTTCTTCTCTTTCTCCCTCTCCCTCTCCCGTTCCCTCTCTTTCTCCCTCTCCCTCTCCCTCTCTTTCTCCTTAGACTTGGACTTGGACTCCTTCTCGGACTTGGAGCTCTTCTTCGACTTCTTGGCGGCTTCCTCTGCTTCATGCCGCTCTCGCGCCGCTTGCTCCTCGGCCTCCTTGGCAGCAGCTTCCTCTGCCTCTCTCGCCGCCTGTTCTTCGGCTTCTTGAGCAAGGCGCTCCTCCTCCTCTTTGCGAGCAGCCTCTTCAGCTTCAGCTTCGGCGGCGGCGGCGGCAGCAGCAGCAGCTTCGGCCTCGGCGGCAGCTTGGTCCGCGGTGCGCTGGTGTATCGCATCTTTCAGCCTGTCGTAGACTGCCTGGTCCTTTTTTGTCAGTTTACCCTTCTTGAGCTTTTTGGCCTCCAGTGCCGCAAACTGATCGTCTTCCTCGGCAATCCTGGCGGTTTCGGCTGCAGCCTTTTCGGCCTCCTCTTGCTCGATCCGAGCCTTCTCTGCGGCCTCGGCAGTGGCGGCCTCTTCCGCCTCGCGGGCAAGGCGCTCCTCCTCCTCCCTGGCGGCTTCTTCCGCTGCAGCCGCTGCAGCCTCCTCCTCTTCCCTCGCTTTTCGTGCAGCCTCCTCCTTCTCGGCCTTCCTCTTCTCCTTCTCGAGCTTCTTCAGCTCCTTCTCGCTCAGCTTGGGCTCTTTCTTGGACTTATCCTTGTCCTTGTCCTTGTCCTTGTCCTTGGATTTAGACTTGGAAGAGGACAAGTCGCCCCAGAAGCTGGATTTCTCTTTCTCTGGTTCTGGTTCTGCTTCAGGCTCAGTCAAGTCCATTGTGGGAGGAGTGGGAGCTGGCGGTGGAGGGTCGGCGAGTATGTCCTTACGGTTCTTGTTCTTCTTCTTTGAGGAACTCCAGGCGGCCCAGTCGTCATCGTCGCCCTTTTCCTTGGTCTCCTCGACAGAATCAGGCTGCATAGATTCCAGGTTGGCTTCCTCGCCCATGACCTCGACAGGCTCGTTCTTGGCCTTGTCTTTCTTCTTCTTCGAAGTGGACAAGGCCCAGACGTCGTCCGCAGGCTCCTCGATGGCGTCAGGCCTCATAGAGGCTTCAAAATCATCATTCTTCTTGTCTTTCTTGCCGGTGTCCCAGGAGCTGAAAAAGTCGCCAGTATCCAGTGAATCCGCAACGTCAGGGACTGCCGGGGGTGCTGGGGGTGCTTCCTCTTCCCCGCCGAACTCGACCAAGGCCATGGAGTCCTTCTTCTTCTTCTTGTCTTTCTTTTGACCCCAGTCGGCCCAGTCGTCTTCGGCAGGCGCATCCTTGGGCTCCTCAGCAGGTAAGGCTTCCTTGCTCTTCTTCTTTTTCTTGTCTTTGTCTTTCTCCTTCTCCTTTTCCTTTTCCTTGTCCTTTTTCGAAGAAGAGGAGCCACCCCAGATGCCCCAGGAGTCCGATAATTTCTCTTCGTCCTTTTTCTTTTTCTTATCCTTCTTCGAGGAATCTAGACTGACAAAGAAATCGTCATCGTCCTTGGATTTCTCGGGCTCGGGCTCGGGCTCGGGCTCGGGGGCTGACGGTTCTGGGACGGGCTCGGGAGCGGGCTCAGGCTCCGGTTCTGCCAATTTGCCCTTCTTTTTCTTCTTCTCCTTCTTTGAAAGACCAAAGCCCCAGTCGTCAACCACTGCTGGCTCCGGCTCCGGCTCAGGTGCTGGGGGATCGGGGACTGGTTCAGGCACAGGCTCCGGCTCAGGCTCCGGCTCCAAGATCGCATTGCCCTTTTTCTTCTTCTTGTCCTTCTTGGTTACGAAGCTAGCCCAGAAGCCTTCTTCCGCTGGCTTCTCTGGTTCGGGCTCTGGTTCGGGCTCCGGTTCGGGCTCCGGTTCCGGTTCGGGCTCCTTTGGAGGTTCAGGTTCAACAGACTGTCCCTTTTTCTTCTTCTTCTTGTCCGTCTTGGTCGCAAAGCCCCATGGGTCGTCGTTCTTATCTGCCACCGGCTCCGGCTCAGGAGCAGGTGGTGGAGGTTCAGGAACTGGTTCAGGCTCAAGGTCGCCCTTTCCCTTCTTCTTTTTCTTGACTTTGGTTGTCACGCCCCATCCAAAGTCGTCCGGCGGATCTGCCTCCTTGGGTGGGTCTGGCGCTGGTTCCGGTACCGGCTCGGGTCCGGGTTCAGGTTCGGGCTTCTTTGCAGCTTCGGCCTCGGCGGCTTTGGCGGCGGCAAGTGCCGCTGCAGCCATCTCGGCCTTCTTTTTCTTCTTCTGGGACTTGGTCAAACCAGCAAAAGGGTCTTCCTCAACCTTTGGCGGCTCCGGCTCCGGCTCCGGCTCAGGTTCCGGCTCCGGCTCAGGTTCAGGTTCAGGTTCAGGTTCAGGTTCTGGAGGTGGGTCTGGCTCAACAACAGCATCCTTCTTCTTCTTGTCCTTCTTCTTGGTCGTTCCCGTTCCCCAGCTCCAAGGGTCACTACTAGGAGGATCGGGCGCTGGCTCAGGAATAACTTCCGGTTCCGGGTCTTTCTTCTTGCTTGTGCCCCAAGAATCCCAAGCATCATCTTGCTTTGGGGGCTCAGGGTCGAGCAGAAGGCCTTTCTTCTTCTTCTTCTTTTCCGTCTTGGACATCGGAATTATGGACGCCCAAGGATCCTCCTTCTTTTCGGGCTCAGGTTCGGGCTCAGGGTCCGGAAACCTGGGTGGCTCAGGCTCGGGTTCGGGGTCCTTTTTTCCTTTTTTCTTGGTTGTTGTGCCACCCCAAGAACCCCATGGGTCATCGGCAGGAGTTTCTTCCTTGGGCGGATCCTCCTTCTTGTCTTCCGTCAAAGATTCCCAGACGCTGCTCTTTTGCTTGTTCTTATCCTTTTTCGACGCAGTCGTGAAGGAGCCCCATAGGTCGTCCGCCTTCTCTTCTTCACGGGCCGCAGGCGCCGAATCCGGTTCTCGTTCCGCTCGCTTCTCCTGATCGCCGAAGCTGAAGCCTAGGGCTGCGGTGGTCATCTTGATCTTCCCGGCTTTGATGCCCCAAGGGTTTGAATCGACTTCTTCTTTTGTCTCTGGGGGCGGTGTACTGGTGGCTGTACTCTTGTTACCCCAACCCCACGAACCTGTGCCCCAACCCGAACTGAAAAACCCCGACTTGGTGTTGTTACTGGTTTCTGCTGTGTTTCTGGTGTCCGTTGTTGAACCGAAATCGATGCCGAGGCCGCCATCGCCGCTGCCGCCCGTATCGTCTAGCTTAATCTCGTGGAAAGAGTCCAGATTTGAAGCCGGAATGGTCGGCGGTTCATCGGCAACCCCCTTCTTGCCCTTTTTCTTGGATTTTGAGGCCGTGAAGTTCCAGTCGTCGTCTACGGGCGGGTCGTCGGCTGGTGGTGTCTCCTTGCCTTTGTCGCCGCCGTCGCCGTCGCCGTTGCCATCGCCCGGTGCACCAGCATCGTCCTTAGGCGCATCGCCGCCCTGGTCGCCTCCGTCGCCAGCACCTTCTTCCTCCTTTTTGGCGTCGTCGTTATTGTTGTTATTGTTGTTTGCAGCAGGAGCCTTGGCCGGCGCCTTCTTCTTTTTCTTTGCCGCTTGCATGAAGCCGTTCTCCGAGCCGAAGTCGATCAAAAAGTCGTGGCTCGGGTCCCTAAACATACGGTCCTTGTCACGCCGTTGTTGAGCGTTCGTGGTTGAGTTTCGAGGTTGGGCGAAGAAGGAGGGGTCAGATGGTCGTCGGTTTGCAAATGCGCCGGTGTCTGTAGGTTCCATCTCTTGTTCCGGCGATTCAGACGATTCGGGTGGAGGGGTAAAGCGTCGAGACCATCGCGGGCCACAATCCGGGGTCTTCAACGGGCTGGAGATGTCCAGTGTGGTGCCGAGAGGCCGACGATGGGACGAAGTCTAGGAATAGGAATGTCAGCGGATTAGCTCAGCCTGCATGTTCGTCCGAAGACTGAGGTGTCTTGGTGGAATAACACTGGAATGGAGGGGGGGTGCGAGACGGCGCTGAGCGCCTCACATCCCCGATTCCCCGAAGAGGCTCGCCCCCGACCGGCGCGTGATGTAGGTGTTAATGAGGGCCATATTAGACTTGGGGCGAACGATGGGCGGCGTCGGCACTGGAACGACGCCGTCGCGCACAAATCTGCAACGAAATATGATACTCCAAAGCGAATGACGGAGGGCGAGAAATTTCCGGGCCGTACCTGGGGATTCTGCAGAGCGGATTCCCACGCGCGGGCAATCATGCGCAATCGAATGCGCACATCGCGTTCATCCCACCCGGTCGTCGAGTGCGGGGTTGTTCTCCAGCCGTGTGCACATTCCGCCCATTTCCCTGGCAAGAAGCTTGAAACCGCGGCCGCAGCCATGTTGGGTAATGAATCTCGTGGGCTGGCTTGTCGACGTGAAAACCATGGAAGCTGCGTCGAACTGCGGGGAGGATTCGCGGGAAACGACGAGGTGGGCTCGTGGCGATGTTCGTCGAGGTCGTACGAAGAGTAGGTATGGATACCGAGGAGGGAGGGGCCAGCGGCTTGCGCGCGCAGCGCAGTAGGGTTAAGCGGGCAATCGGTCGATGAAACGAGAGGCGAATCGGTAGGTTGTACGATGAGGGATATTTGCCAGTGCAGTGTGCCCTCTCAGGGCTTTGTATGACCGAGGCGAGGCGGACTGAGACAGAGGTGGTGCAAGTCAGTTGACAAGAAATTGTTTGTATAAATCGAAACGAACCAATATGGGATGAGGATGGGGATGGGAGCAAATCCGCAGGCTGGGAAAGATGATGGGCTCGGCGGGCAGAATAGGTAATTACCGGACGGGAACCAGTTCCGCGCAGTACGGCGCCAGGGACCTCCCAGGTCTCTCAGACTTGACGCCAGGGGGGAGGGGAGGGGAATCGAATGAAATGGTGATGGAAAATATCCGTCAGAAGAAAAGAAGAGACGAGGCGTCAAAGCCAAAACCAGAGGGTCGCTGTCGCCGCTTCTGTTACTATGTAATAGTAGTACGGACACCTACCCTTACTTTTATGTTCCTGGTCCCTGCTCAAGAATGGCTGGCGAAGCGGTCGATAAAGTGCCAGTTGGAAGCGATAGCAGGGATGGAGCTTTTAGCGTGACCGTGACGGCTCTGACCGGGACCTATCCTGGGGGAGAAAGAAGTCAGTCGGCCATAGGACCTCCAGGTTGTTGTGATTTGCGTTCGTCCTGAGAACAGCTTCGTGCTCCCTCGTGTCGTGTGTTTCCTTTCCGCCTCCGAGGTAATAGATGAGATATCTATGTACCTTCGAAGGATGGTGGTTGACTGAGGTGAAGTCCAGTCATATACGGATAGTATCCGTAGGTGATAGAGAAAGGGAGCAATCGGAACGTTGGAGGCGGTCCAGAGAAGAGATGCTTACAAGCCACTTCCTGCAAAGAGAGCCAATGGGCCGGCGCGTCGTCGCTGGATCGTCGCGGCAAGACGAATTGATGGATGGGCAATGTTGCAGACCGCCAATATCTTGCAGCGGCCAGGCAACACACCCGCAGGCGGCGTTGGGCTGGTGCGTCTCTGGTCGAAGGAGCAGTAGTAGTAGTAAAGTAGTACTGTGTATGCGTAGGTGGGGAACGATGGATGAGATGCGCAACGGTCGTGTTGGATATGTTGATGCTCTCCTCAGACGTACCTAGTGAAGCCAAAGTGAAGGTCGCGCGATCTGTCGGAGCAAGTATTATGGATATGGAAGCTCGCTTGTTGATGATTGATCGCATGCACGCTCCGTCCTATCACGTCCAACAATCCAGATGGTCTACGGATCCGAGATGGGTACTATGTATCCGTACTCCGTACTCCGGACGCAAAGCATTCATTACAATGCGGGACCATGATACGCAGTAGTAGAATGGAGGAGGTGCCACAGCAAAGCGAAGCGAAGCAAAGCAAAGCAAAGCAAAGTCGGCAAAAGCGAGGGCAAAAGGCCACGGCCCACTGCCATCTGAGGGTCGTGGACGTGGACGTGGACGTGGTGTTGCTGCATCGCAGTCATATTTGCAGCGTGATCCCTGGCATTCGTCTGGACATGAGAGTGGGCGGGCACGACCACTCATTGGCTCGTAGATGTGATGCCGGCCCCTACTGTGTTACCCCCTGCAAGTCCCGTCTTCACATTTGACTCGATTCACACCACCCTCCTGCCGCCCAGGTGATGCCATTTCTCCGGGATCCTGTCGCACGCGGCACACGCATGGCATCCGTATTACTACTTTTCCAAGAGTGCAGCACACTACGGATACACGCCCAACGCTACACTACACGCCGTGGGGAGCGAAGTGGTGTATCGTAAGCCAAGGTCAGGAGATTCTCGATGCTTGTTTGTCCCGAATGTGACGGACTCAACTCAGTGGACACAGGGCGGGCGGAGGTCGCTTTTTTTCCCCCCGACCACCTCGCCCTTCCCTGTGGACCAACTCTCCTTGGGTCTTCGCTGCCGATACGCCGTGTTGTCTACCTCAACACTGCGATGTTCCATGTTGCACACCATCGCGCCTCGCTGTCACACGCCACTTCAACCCCTCGCCAGCCTTTCCGAGAGGAGGGCGGACCGATCAGAAGGGAGTGAGAAAAGAAAACGAGGCGGGGGAAAAAAAAAAAAAAGGACAGACAGACACCTAGTACAATATTACCTGCCTGCTCTACGGATACTATCGTCTAGTATCGAGACGGATACTGGATGGTAATACGGACATCACCCGTAGATTCGATCGTCAAAAGCACTCAAAGGGCGGGAGGACGTGCTCCCCCAGCCACCTGTCCGGCTGCCCTCGCTTACTATCCGTACACTACCCACTACTACTATTCCTGGCATCGACGGTGCCGCAGTACACTAGATGGCCGATGGGGTATCGATACATGAACGACTGGGCAGCCATGCGCCTGCGAACGTGGAACGACGCAGCATGGACGTTGTATCTGTATCCGTAGGTAGCATTAACTTCCATGTGTGGCATGCTGCAGCTGAAGTCCAGGCGGTCCCGTCTTCCAATGTTGACTTCTTCCCACGTCTCCGGAGCCCCATCTAGCATCACCATCGCCTTCGCTGCATCGCATCAGCCTGCATCTGCGAGGGGAGCCGCTGTCTGCGCGCCCATCGGGAACTAACAGGCTAACACAGCGCCCCTTCATGCACGCTCAGGTCTGGCCACCGGCCACAGCCGACCGCATTCCTCTTCCTCTACGCACTGCAACACTATTCGATGCGCAGCCCGCGCCTGGGGCGCATCTTCCTCCACTCACCCCGCGATAGTCGCCCAAAGCAGCTTGGCGTCCCCTTCACCGCTTCGATTTCTCAACCCACGCCTGGGCGAACTCGCACCAGCACCAGCTGGCAGCCAGCCACGCCGCACGCCGCCTCATCAGGCTCAGGCTCGCCTTCCTCCATGATCCATCTCATTCTCGATCTCAAGGGCCAAGGCCCTCTGGCGGTCAAACCTGCCTGCAAAATACCGCCAGAGCCAGGCTCATGCCCCGACACTGGACCTTGACATTTGTTCGGGTTGAAGTTATGGGTAGAGAAGAGGGCTCTCTCTCTCTCCCTCTCCACATCGCATCAATATCCCAACACAAAGCAGCCTGTCAACGGCCTCAGTGCGCCAGTCAGAGCTACGCCCATGCTACGACACCATCTCGGCATCAGATGTTGCAGCAGGATCCTTTCGTCTTTGTTTTGCGTTTTGAAATGGTGGACAACTAACCCCCCCGACTCGAGAACGGGCCATCAGACGAAACAACAAGATGCCGAATGCGCCCCCTCCCTTTCCCTTGAAATGCATACGCTTTTTCTCTGCTGACCATCATTAGTCTTTGGAAAACGCCGAGGCCAAGGTTCCTTCCCCCACCAATGAATTTTGGGAGATACTAGAAACCGCGGATCCCCAGCGATCCCACGTCAGCAGGGAAGCAAGCTGCAAATAGCTTGGTGGCGACGAAGACGAAGACAAAGACAAAGACGACGCCTTCCGCTTCGCTGAGGCCCTTGATTAACGACATCAACGCTTCTTTTCTGTTGTGACCTTGTACTTCCGAATCCTGTCCTCGCGTGATCGTGCCCCTCGGAGGGCCGACCCAGCATCTCGGTGCCGTCTACGGCTACCATTTCGAGCCTCGAAAACCCACTTCACACACTGCTACCTCGCGGCTGGACGGTGCTCCTTCTCCCATCCCACGATGCCCGCCCGCCATAATCTCACGATACGCATCCCGCTCCCGAGCGTGCTCCCGGCGGAGGCCGTGGTCGAGGCACTGCAGTCCCAGTCCCCCGTCATCCGCCACCAGCCGCTCATCACGCGCTTCGAGAAGGTGCCCGTCGCCCTCGAGAGCGTCGTCAAGGACGACTTCTTCCTCGAGACGGGCCTCAAGATCGCCTCCTACAAGATCTACGAGAAGGTCACCGTCGTCCCCGGCGTCAAGACGGAGATCTCGTTCCCCGCCGTCCTGCAGAACATCCCCGGCGGGCTGCGCTCCCGCGCCGAGGCCCCCGGCGGCGTCCGCGTCTGGAGCGAGTGGCTCGTCGTGCCCCGCCCCGCCGAGCGGTGGCCCGGCGAACATACCTCCGGGAAGCTCGGGGCATACGTCGAGGGAGACTACGAACTGGTGGAGACGACGAGCGTCGAGTCGAGCCGCATGCTGATGCCCCTCGTCAAGGGTCAGATGGAGGGCGCGCATAGGGACATGGTTCGGAAGTTTCTCGACGAGGTGGCGCAGAAGATTGGCCGGGAAAACCTATAGCCAACCAGGGATGGGCAGCGTGAAGAGGGACGGGGTGCGAATGCCGGCGTTCAGGTTGTCAAGATACCACGGTCGTCGATTGTTTTCTACTGGCGAGGTAAGATTTAACATGCTTTTCTTCGAGTCTTTCTAAATTGGGTGAAACCCCAGGTAAAAAGGAGAAAAAAGATAAAAACAGCGCTTCAACGTGTCAATATTTCACGCGGGTTCTTTTTTCATCATTCAGACCAACCTGTTAAACTCCGTCACAAAGTGTACACGAGCTTGCCCGCGCTAACCTTGCCCTCCTTCAACTCCTTGAGTCCAACAACGACGCCGTCCAGGCCGCTGCCGCCACGGTTCTTGATCACCCGGATCGGCTTCAGCTTGCCGTCGGCCAGCAGCTGCCGGCTGAGCTCCCAGAAGCGCTTGCCAAACTCGTAGTCCTCCGGCACGGCCTCCCGCCTGCCAAAGTAGCCGAACGGCTCGCCGAAGACGGTGTAGTACAGGCTCATCCGGACGTCGACCTTGGGGTTGACCTCCTGCACCTTGGCCTTGTCGACAGGCAGCAGCGTGCCGACGAGGGACTCCTGGGTGCTGGAGAGAGCCTTGGCGATCAGGGTGGCGGACTCGAGCGTGGACTGGCAGTCCCAGGCGAGGGTCAGCGAGTCGCCCGTGTGCTTGCGGATGTCCTCCGAAACCGTGGGCGACTTGTAGTCGAAGACGGCCGACGCGCCCAGCTCCTTGAGGTAGTCGAAGTTGTGCGGCGATGCCGTGGTAATGACGTCGTAGCCCGAGAGCTTAGCGTACTGGATGCCCGAGATTCCCATCGCCGTGCTGCCGCCGTAGATGAGGATGGTTTTGGGCGTCGTGATGGGAGAGTTGGGGAGGGACAGCTTGAGGGTCTGGTAAAGACCTTGGCCCTGGTGTTGCGCGTTAGTCGTCAGGGGGCCGAGGACGAGGGTAGAGGTCAACGTACGACGGTGGTGACGGCGATACCAAGCGTCGCGGCTTCCTCATCAGAGATGTTGTCGGGTGTCTTAATCTGGAGGTCACCCTTAACGGCGATGTACCTGGCGAAGGCGCCATCAATCTCTCTGAGGGCGTTGCTGTATATCTTCAGTCAATTTAATCATTCGTCTTGTAGAGTCCTCCGACCCCCATGGCGCACAGCATGGCGGGAACATGCCGGAGAGGCCTGGAGGCACGTCGAGGACACTCACGATCCGTTCACAGGTCCGCAAATACGGTCGCCTTTCTTGAAGTCTTTGGTCACTCCAGAGCCGACCTCCTCGACGATACCCGCATAGTCGCAGCCGACCCAGATGCCGACGCAGCCGGCCTTGTCGGCGAGGTCGACGTGCTTCCAGTCCGTGGGGTTGACGGCCACCGCCGTCGTCTTGACGAGGATGTAGTCGTCAGCTGGGAGCTTCGGCACGGGGGCATCGACGACCTTGGCAACGCCGGCCTCGATGGTCTTGACGGCTTGGTTCTGTGCCATGATGATGACGTATACTATGAACGTGCGTGCGAGTGTGTTGTGGGGATAGGGTGCTCTGCCTCAATAGTTGCCTCGATTGAGTGTTTACAACCTCTTGTCTGTTCGGCTGGAAAACCTTGAGGCCTTTTTATACGAACCAACATAGCTCCTCTCCCCTCGCATGATATTCCCCTCCAACTGCCCCTCCATCGTCACAGCTTACAAATGCTCTTGCGTCCAGGCCAAGCCGTTTGCGCGGGTCCGGCATGACCGCACTTGCCCTTACAAGCACAAACCAGCAACCGGACGACTGCCAGGGCACGCTGTACCGTGGGGCGGTCAGGCTCATATACTTAGTGTCATAGCCGTGAGATGTGCCGCGGCCCCACACCAGCGGACGGCCGGCAGAGAACTCTCTCGGGCCTGCCGTACATTCCTGGCATTTGTCCGGTAGGGTGATAGCTACCTACCTTAGGCACCTTACCTACCTGCCTAGGTAGCTTAACAAGGGGCCTAGGTAGGTAGCTAAGATAGTTGTCCAGCTGCGATCGAGCATTGACCCAAAGCACGTTTTATTACCTAGAGGTGACAGGTAGGTAGGTAGGTAGGTAGGTAGGTAGGTAGGTAGGTAGGTAGGTAGCATAAGCATGGCCGCTGGAGGAGACCATCTTCGGGCCTACGCCAGAGCCTCCCCACGGAGCTGCTAACATATTACGTGCCTGCTTGGATCATGGGTGCGTACACTACCTAGCTTGGTACCTACGTATCTGGCGGTCCTCTATCGTCCGTCACACTCACATCTACCGGACCGGACCCACGCTCGGAGCCGACTTCGGCTTTGTTCGTCAAATCAAAGGCCCATCCGGCGCGGTATGTAAGCAGGTTGCGACACAAGCACGCTCATGGACGGCGAATGATAAACGAGGGCAGGCTGCAGGTTGGCGCCTCAGATGACGATTATGTAATGACTACCTCACAAAGCTGTCGCCTCGAAGGCCAACTGCTCTCCGAGCGGCCAGATGCCGTCCCATTCACTCATCAGGCCGTGGACGAGAAGGTCTAATAACAATGTAAACTTGAATATCCTCATAATGGTATCTATAGCAACGCGTTCTAATCCTGTAACCAGACCATCCGCAAGTGCCCTCAACGGACAATAGTAGCAGTGTTCGCTTACGACGGACGCTTGGTCGTGAAGCGCCGCACCACAGAAATAAAATAGTATAAAAGGCGTGTCATGGGCGATCCGCCGCATGTGAAATCCAATCAACAAAGCAAAAAGACACCGCCAGCCGGCTAGCATATGTGATGCTATCGACCACCATAGTCGCTGGCGTAGCCCACTTCTCCGAAACCCTGGCTCATGCCTCCCTCGCCGAACCCTGTGCCGGGCCCGCTCACATACCCGCCGTCGTCGCCTTCGTAATCACTGGCATCGAACGACGAACGTCCAGATATGTCGTCCTCCAGACCGCTGCTCGCGTCTGGCGCAGACCAGTTCCTCTGTGCGAGCGCAGGGTACTGAGCAAGCAGAGCCGCAGGCAGCATGTACTGCCCACTGGCATCCATGGGATAGCCCGGCTCCATGCCCATGGCGCCTTGGGCTGCCATGTTTTGCATGTTTTGCTGTTGCATCCGCTGCTCCTGCCAGGCGCGCTGCCTGTCGAGCATTTCTTCGTCCAGCAATGGCTTGATGCAGATCCGCCCCGCCTCAGAGCGGAAATGTCTACCAAGCGCATCAGCTCGCGCGAATCTGCGACCGCAACCCCACTGCCCCCCGGCTTTCAGGTCGCCCTTGCAGACAAACTTCTTCTCGCCCGAGTGCAGACCCTCGTGTCTCTTGCGGTCGTGCTGTCGGGCGAAAGCTTTACCGCAGACTGTGCAGACGAAAGGGCGCTCGTCAGTGTGAGTCCGCAGATGAGACCGCAGGTTGTATGCTCTCGTAAATCGTTTGGGGCACAAAGTGCACTGAAACGTAGCAGGGTGTTTCTGGACGCGCTTCGCGTTGCCGTTGTCTTGGGAGTTCTGGTATTCAGGATCCGCCAGTCTCAGAGCGATGACGTTGTTGGGCACAGCCGAGGTCGATTGCCGTCTGCGGTTGGGGCTCGTGGCTTGTCGGTCGAGCGGAGAGAGGGATCGCGACGAGTCTCGGCCAGACAGATCGGCGCCCAAATGGGGCGATAAGCTTCCTACAGATGTTTGGCGGGCCATGCCTGCGCCGGCGCTGTTGAAAGGGTCCGTAACCGCACGAGGACGGGATCGAGGGCGGCCTATTGTTCGGTTAGCTTCAGAGCAACTAGTTATCGCTGGAGATCCCCTACCTCGCTCTGGCGGGGTCAGAGAGTCTTGGTCCATGTGAGCCTTGGGGGGCTCGAAGCCTGGTTGTCTTGCTGTGGGCGCAAACTCGATGTTGATCGCCGGGGCGACCTGGGGCATCTCGTGTGGTTGCTGCAGCGTGGGGAACGCCTCCTGGCCCGTGTAGCTTGCACCGTATCCGGCATTTTGAGGTCCGAGGCCAAAGTTGGGAGGCTGGTTCAGTTCGGGCATCGACTGAGGAAGGATGCGCGGGGAGATGGCTGGGCTGTGAGAGGGGCTCCGCCCCTGCAGGTTGGGGCTGCTAAGCGCGGGGTCGGAGATGGTGAAGCTATCGAACCCTTGAATCTGCTGGTAGAGGCCGGCGTCCGAAGCACGCTGCATCGGCGAGTGTCGATGGTCGAGAACCTCGAAGCTGTCGGCGCTGACCAGGTTCGGCGACGGAGCAGCGGACGACACGTCCGAGTACTCGGAGGGGGACCTCCTATGGCCCTGGAACTGGGGCTGGCTCCATTCGTTCACCTGGCCGGGCAAGAGAGCGGCTTCGGGGCCGAGCGAGGCATGCCTGGAATGACCCGAAGGCGGCGACGAGAACTGGTGCTGGTTGAAGGCGGGAGACTGATGCGCGGAGGGCGTTTGGTGGGGATCGGGGTTGAGGAGGTGGGGAGGGGTCGGCGAGTGGTGGCTCTGTGGCATCGCCATGGTGGTGTTCATATCAGAGTTGAGATTCTGGTCGAAGACGCCGGGGTTGTACTGCTGCTCGCCCTGTGTAGTAGGAAAGAGGGTGAAGTCGCCAGAGGGGAAGTTGGGATCGAGGAAGCCGGATTGGCCTTGGTTCGCGAAGGCGGCAGCGGAGGGTTGGCTAAAGGACTGAGCGGGCTGCTGGCCATTCAAGAAGTTGTTGTTATTAAAGGTAGAGAAGTCGGCGGATGCAGCTCCGGAGAAGGCTTGAGTTGCAGATTGATCCAAGCCGAGCCCGAGACCAATGGAACCTGCTTCGGTAGTGGTGGGCTGGAAGGGGTTCGGCGATGGGGAATGCGAGGGTTGCCTTATATGAGGCTGCTGATGCCCCGCAGACGGCGAGCGACCGCGTTGGCCCTGTTGATCCATGATGTAGATGTATGCCGGGAGTCGGAATCGGGATGGAGGGAATGCGTGGAGAGCGTGTGTTTGTTTCTGTCTTTAGAAATGGGCGAGGCAGTTCTCAAGTCAGCCTTTCAGGCACCGCACCGCCCTGGGGCTGTGCTGACGCGCGAGCTGACCGCACCCAACTGGCGGCGGCGGGGATCTTGTGCGACGGGCTATTATTCGCCGGCGCAAAACGTCTACGTAGACGTGATCGCTTCGAGGAATGTAGCTGGATAAGAATGAGCGAAAGAGAGAGAATAGGAAGGGGAGACGGCGGCGGCGGCAGACCGAGAGGGTGAAAGGTCTGAGGTCGGTTGTTGTTTGCGGGTTTGGGGGGGGGAGAGAGCGGCGGCGGTTGTTGGAGAGTTGAGAAGTTGCGGCACGAGAGTGGTAATAGTGGGTGGCCACAGAGGAGTTGAGATGGGGAAGTGAGGGACAGGGCGGGAGGACACTGGGTGCTGGATAAGAGGCGGACAGGACTTGGTTCCTCTCGGTCTGTTGGAATTGGGGTCTGTGTCTGCGTCTGCCCGTGTCTGTGTCGGGTCACAATTGGGGGGGTGTGTGGACTGTGGACTGTGGACGGTGGAGGGGGAAGATGCGAGGCGGTGGTTACTGCTCAGTGTTAGAAAGCACACACCCGACTACAGTGTACAGTGTGGTGACTGCGATGTGGTTGGTGGAGCTGGGCCCACTCAGATGGCCCAATCTGGATGGTGCCCACAAGGCTGTGCACGTTTGAGGATGGATCTGTCGACCCGGCGGCTTTGTGGTGGTAGGTACTGTCAGGCAGGTGTACCTGACAGTTGTACCTGGCCAAGACGCCCGGGCGAAGTGCTTTTTGGTGCGGCCAATGCTGAGCGGGGTACTTGGAATTGGGGTGTGGCCGAAGTACCTCTGCAACGGCGCGCTCCGACTCGGCCTGGCTAATGCTACCTTCACTAGGTATCTAGGTGCACAAGCGTACTATGTGGGTAGGCAAGTACACTACCTAAGGTAGGTAGGTAGATGCACTAGGTTGCTGGCGGGGGCTGCTCTGGCTGCCCGGGGTCTAATTACCGCTCAAAGGCAAAAGGAAGTAGGTACCGAGGTATGGCGGCGGGTGCCTGACTTTCCGGCTGCTTTGTGTCTGTCTTGCGCAGCTGTTGGGTGTTGGTTCTGGTTCTTGTCGACCTTTTTTGAGCGCGTACCGGCCGCGTGTCCGGCAGCGTGGATCGAGGAACGATGCAATGCTGCGAGGCGAGCTTCGAAGTGTACACTGAATCCAAAAATAAAAAATGACAACCCTTCCGCTTGTGCAGGGATACGGAGTCCACAGCTTGGCGAATCGTTGAAGCTATCGTGATTCGGAAGTAGCTCTTAGTCCAAGTCTGGTTTCCCTTTTGACGTCCGGCCGAGTAAAAGATGACGGACGTCCAGGAAGGTAAGCGAAGTGTATGTAGCCTACCTAGCGTTCAAAAACCTTTTACAAAGCAGACACGGGCTCCGAGAAGGTTATATGGCATCCCTCTCCGCCAGGTTTCTTGATTGGCTTCTTCTTGACCAGGTCCCAGGAAACGAGCGGGAAACAGCTGGTGGAGGAGGGGCAAAATAGGGGTCTTGTTTCGAGGGCGAGCATTCCGTCCGTATCTGATGGATCCAGTGGGAAGGGAATCTGACGATGATGGGAATCCGATCTGATCCAAGCGTCAGGCTTATTACTACTACTTGAGTAGTGTACATTGGATTAGGTAGACAGTGTAATACGGTAGTACCGTTACCCAGGTACTGTTTTTACAGTCCAGTTGTACCAGCTGATCCTAATGCTTACAGATACCTCACCTTGGCTTTGCGTGACTGTACCTTACGGCAACCAGGACACTGCTAACCCATATTACGGTCAATAGTACCATCGTTTATGTTAGACCGCGGCCGTCGCTCCATTACTCGGCCGTCGTTTGACTCTTTGGATCACCGTTCCAGGCTGACGGGCATTTCACTGCTCCCGTCTCAACTTCAGGAGTAACCGGGAACATCCTCTCCGGGGGGGTAACAGCCCGCAGTCACGTCCGCTCCGTTTCGTTCTGATTTCCATTCTTCCCTCTCATTCGTTCATTGGCGCGGGGGGAGGGGCGGTTAGGCGTTTTCGCTTCTGAAATCTGCCTTGAGGTGGGCTTCTGTTTCCCGTCCGTGTTCAGATGGACTCCACCGTACCTAACGTACCTAGGGTACACTGTAAGGGAGGTGATACACCTGTCACCCGCTTGGTAGGTAGACAGGTTACAGGTATTTCCTATCTCGCTCAATGCTGAGAGACGTGGACCCGGTAATTTGAAATTACATCGTGCCTCGCTTGGTCTTGGCACCCGGTTTCCAGCTTCCTTTCCACCTACAGCCGACAGGCTACACCTACATCCTATGATCCTACATACCTACACTACTTTGTATCCGTAATATACTCCAAAAAGTCTGCACGTCACCCATGGACCGTCACCACCATCGCGGCTCACAACACGAATGAAGTACCAAGTGCATGGCCATAGTGTTCCGTCCCGGCACCAACCTTGATTTCCATTCCAACCATCCATCTGTCAATGTCAGCGACTCCAAGCTCGGTGCTACACTAATCTGTCACATTCTGATTGACAGGCACGCCCCGCCCCATACACCCACTTTCCACATCCTATTCGTGGTACGGATACCCAATATATCCTGTTCATTTGACGACCTGGTACCAAAATGGGCATGGAGCGGACTCGCAAACCGTGAGCCAGTCTTGAATGGCGAACCTGTTCATATTGACCTCGTTCGAGGCCCAGCCAACATGCCTGATCTTAAACACCCTCATCTGTCGACGTAAGATGAAAGAGCCCACTCGGAGCAGCGGTGCGTATGTGCGACATGCCTTGGACGAGAGCCGACCACCAAATGAGCAATCTCACAACATGTAGCAACCGCCGCCTGGTGGCCGACCATGTCCGTAAGACGAATTACTATTACCACGAGACATCATCTCGAATCTCTTTGATGGCAGCGGCGGCCGCCTGCTCATTGGACGACAGACTCTCGAATAGGCAACCTAGACGTACAGGAGGGTGCACACTGCTGACAGTGACACTCTCTTACTTGGTATCGAGGTATCCGTATCATCATCAACTCTAACCTCATTCGTCGTCGAGCGAGCCCTGCCTGTGCACAACACATCCTGTTGCCGCCCTCCAGCCCTGTGCATGTTCGGCACATGCGTTGGAATACAGATACCGAGACCGCATGGCCCAGGACCCAGGGCTGGACGTCGTTCACGGCTCGGCGGCCGAAGTCAAGCTGAGGGCTAGTCATATGCCACAAGCTCATCATCGCCAGGCACACAAATCTCACCCGTCCGCGCCGAAACGTGTTGCGTAAGGCCAACACAAGATTCAACATGAACATGGCCCCTCTAATCTCTACAACCGTGACATCTCGCCTCTCGCCTCACCCACTCCGTACGCTGCCTGAACATTGACTGCTCGCCCGATCAACATCCTGGGACCTTTCCATTGCTATCAAGACCTATACTACTATCGCTTAGTATGTCATCCAAGACTCGTGCCACGGGAGAATGAAAGAGGCGCAGTTCGTTTCGAAACAGGGGGCCCCCATCGTCAGAATAACGACCGCCATTTGCAAGTTGCCCGCCTGCCCGCCCTGCAATCGAATTAAGCAAATGTCGATGACGATGCTAGACCCCTGGCACCTTCGCCCGACCGCTCCTACAACACGCCAGAGTGCAACAGTTCCACGATGCTTCCAGGTCGGACGGCCAATCACGAGCCCGTTGCGCATCTAGCGTTGCTGCGTCGCTGCAGGACACGGAATAGCGTCCGACACAGCCACTCGGGCTTCGTGGCCCCCAATGCCAGACCTGCCCCAGCCCAACACGACAATGACATCAAGCATGGTCCTTCTCCGAACCCACAACGCGGCGCGAAGAAGCTTATTCGAGAAAAGGTACGTTTCAGGGGATCGAAGCCCGTCGAGTCCTTGGAGGGCTTAGATGTTAACCTCCGCGAATTCTTTCGGAACCCCATGCCGGAGCGGGGCCTTCAAGTCATTTCCCCACCCGCTTCTTGTCTTGACACCAATTTTAGAACTCGAATCGAACCGCAAACTTGGGACGGAAGATCGACACAGAACGGCGGTGGGACGATGGCGACGACGACGACGACGACGACGACGAAAACAACGTGTCGAAGACGTGTCGAAGACGTGTATTGCTGCATGTCACATCCATCCAGATGACTTCGGGCATGTCTTTCTGTCTCTGATTATCATCAGACCTTGCCGGGCTGCCTCTAGGCATTCACACAGATTGGTATGCTGGAATGAATGGCCCGAGCTTTCGTCTGATGGGATATCGTTCATCCAAAGGCTAGACGAGACGGCTGGCTTCTGCAACCGAGATTATGCTCTCCGGTGGCTGTGCTGGTCGATCATTCTGGAGAAGAAGTAAACCACAGTTCACCGAAACATTTTTCGTCCAAATTGGCACACCGATACTGAACTGCGGCAGAGGACCCCAGAGTCCATCCTTACAATTAGTTTCCAAATGATACGTTGGTGCTGATATATCAAAGTCTTCCTAGGTGAGCGAACGCAATCCAAGTCTAAGAAGCCTATCCAGCAAATCCAATGATAAAACACTCTTCCATATTGTACAATGAGTAGGGACTAATCCGTCTCCTGATAAACGCCTTTACGCCTGACAATCCCTTTTCCAGTGGTATCATCGGTCTTTTCTATGACTGCGAAATTCATCGGGCGAAACGGCATCCGTGCGGATGATGACCTGTGATCCAAGTCCAGAAACCTCGGGAGCGGTGGACGAGATTGGAAAAAATGACAAAAGAAATGGCGACAGTATTTGTGCAAGCCGCAGATGGCAACGGTATTTCTCTTCAAATGACCTCTTCGCGCTCGAAACCCTGGGCTTTCAGGGCGGCATTTGGCTTTCGCCCGTCCTTATACTCGCTGACGAAGGGGTTAGGGTCCTCCTTCTGGTCGAGGTTGCCCAGGGTGTGGTTAACGCCACGATGCTCGGCCTCTGCAAGAACAGTTGTCAGCAGCCTTTCACGCGTGTGTCGGGGCGTATAGAAGAAGAAACAGTTACTCACCATCGGCCCTGATGTACAAGAGAAGGTCTTTCATCGTCCTCTTCCCTTCGGGGATTCTCCAGTACTGCACCGCGATGTCGGGGATGATGAAGTCGGGGTCGGACCACTTGGGCAGCTGGCCCGTCTCGATTTCGTGGATGGCCCGGGTGTAAGTGTGGACGGCCTCCTCCTCGAGGTATCCGACGAAGCGGTGTGTGATTTTGGGAGAGATGAGGTACGACAAAAACATGCCGTTGAAGAAGACGCCCTGGGCACCGATGATCATCATCTTCATGAACCAGCCGGGCTCCGACATCTTCATGAACGTGAGGAGATGCATCCGTTCATTGAACGACTCTTGCATCAACGTGGTCAGCCAGCCTTGGTCTCTGCGCAAACGTCGGAGACTGTGCAAGTGACGAAGCATGCCGGCAACCATGCCGGGAACTAGCAGTGTGTCAGCGACCCCCCAATCACGGTCAGAGACGACGGCTTGCCGTCGCATACGATGCTTACCTCCGGCGATGCTCTCGAGGAAGATGAACCGCACAAGCCACTGCGCTTCCGTCAGAGGCTTCTCGGCGATCAAGGCCGTGGTCGGGTTCTTCTTGTCGACCTGCTGCTCCGGCCCGAGACCTGTGGCGCGGTCCATGCACCACCTCGCGAGACGGACGAACTTCCACGCCGCCCAGTCGCCGACGGTGCGCGGTTCGCGGTGGTCAGGCACGATGGCGTGCATCTCCTGCTCCGTGAAGCCCGGGTGCGGCCATGTCGGCGGCGTTGTGCGGATGTGTTCCGTCTCCTTGGCGGGAAAGAAGTCCCGGAGCTGGGCGGCCGGCGTCGTCGAGAAGGACCGCCTACCACCATCGGAGCCGCTGTGCTGCTGGAGACGGAGGCCGGCTGGGTAGACGACGTACGTCGAGGCGCCGAGGTTGCGAAGGACCGCTGTGCGGGCGAGCTGCGTTGCGCCGTGTCGAGGCGCGCAGAGTTTGGTGGATGCTCTTGATGACAGCATGAGTGGTGATTGTTGGTAAGCCTTGTTGTTTTTGGAAAGGTAGACTGTTGTCGCTATTGGATGTAGATGTCGTCTGACTCTTTGATGTCTCTCTATCGTGGGAAGGGTAGCGGGCTATAAGGGCGTTCGAGGAGGCTCGCGGCCTACCCTCTTATATGTCACAATATGAGAGCCATCCTGCTGGGTTACCTAGACAAGGATGGATATGGATGGATGGCTCAGCTGAAAGAGAAAAGCGTGCCAGTTGGAACCGGATACACAACGGCAAGGCGCAAAACCCAAAGAAGCCCGTGGTATTACTCAAGCCCCGACACGGGAGCAGGGACGTTTGTCACAGCCTACGAAGACAGACCGGATCGGAGAATATGCCGCCAACCAAGGCAGGCCTAGGCTTGCTGGTTGCGACGGGGAAAGAGAGATTGTACCCAGGCAATAGGCCCATGCCCCAGGTACGCGGGTGCCGTGACACCGCGGTTTCTCCCTGACGGCAAAGTCGCCGAGAGAACGCCGCCGTTCCGGATCCGCATCACACCCGACGCAAGTACTGAGATGGCTAACAGATACCTAATACAGTAGCTACGGACATTGGACTGACGTATGAAGGAGGTCTGTGATGCTCACGGTGAGGTACGAAGGCGTAGGCAAAGCCCGCCGGGCGTGGGTCAGCTGGACGGTGTCCGTCGGGTCCTATCGGGTTGCGTTTGTCAAGTCGTGGCTGTTCCGCTCCATTTTCGTGGCGCTTGTCATTGGTCTACCTACTTAGGTAAGGAATACCTAGGAACCACCTAGGTATACATACTAGCCGCGCAGTGTAGGTACACTACCATGCAGAGGCGGACGTGTTTCCATGAGTCTCGAATCCTTGCGAGCTTCATTTGGTCTGGGTAGGTGTAACGCTGACAATGCTTTCTTGCAAGTTGGCTGATGTTGATCTCGAATGGGGGTTTAATAGTTCATCATGCAAGCCGCTCAGTAAGGCGACGGGCGCCCGTCCGCTTGGCGGTCATTTGGCATGTCCGTTTTGAGGTTCCCAGTCGGAGGAGATGACATGGACTGGTAGTAGTAGCCTTGAGCGTTGCTGGTACTTTCCCATATCCTCGTCTCGAAGAAAAAAAAATGGCGCAGATCAACCTTGAGCTCTTTTCGTGACAGGATTGACTCACTCAAACTAGAAAATTTCTCTCTTGGCTGGGGGAGGGAACTCCAGCAGGACGGCGACCATTGACGTGCATCCCCACTGCTGTTTGGCCCCAACGACTGCGATTTCAAATCCCGACTGCGCGATGGGTCGCCGAGCGGAAGCACCGTCCGCCGCCGCCGCCGCCCGTGCTTTTTCTCCGCCGGTGCCCGGGGCATGGATTGAGGCTGTCAACCAGGGTCGCTTGTTCATGTGACAGTCCAGGATTGGCATCAGACGAATTGGGCGTTGACGACATGCACCTTGGTGGGAAGATTCCTCATCTCAGGTCGCCAACATCAGCTACAAACTGCCTCACAAGAGTGGATTCTGCCCATGAGTCCCCATCGTCCGGTGGCATGGGCCATGGGGAGAAAATATTTGCAGGTCACGTTTGCGAATTTGAGGCTGTTTCGAGGTACCCAGGACTGGGAGAGATCGGGAGAAGGCGGCTCTGCTATCCGACTCTTCGGGTTCCGTCGTTACCGAAAGTCGGATAGAGAGCTGCTCATGAAGAGAGCAGTTGACGCGGACAGATATGCGCCGTGGACAAGCTTCCTACCTATCTACGGATACCTACCCAAGTATTTCAGAAATCAGTTGACCCAGGATTAACGACCGGCCAGCCGTATTTCTGCTCCCATTCAGTTGCTGTGGACAGATGGGTTGATGCTGCGGGCGGGAGACGGATCGGCTGTCAGCACTCAGAGACTGGCTTCGACGTAGACTTGGGAAAACACTCCATGGAGTCTATGGTACCGC
This sequence comes from Colletotrichum brevisporum, assembly GCA_030770045.1. NCBI lineage: Eukaryota > Fungi > Ascomycota > Sordariomycetes > Glomerellales > Glomerellaceae > Colletotrichum > Colletotrichum brevisporum. The sequence continues at coordinate 5,106,495 of JAUGSI010000001.1, read as the reverse complement.
ACTCCATCCAGATGCTGGCTTGTTTGGCGACGAACTCGTGTCAACCAGCAGCCTAGGCTAGCCGCAAGTGTGTGGCTACCTTCTTCACCACGATCCACGCGGGACCGAAAGCAATGAAAGCAAAAGAGCAAGATCCTTTACAGGAAGTTGGGTTGTCAAAAATTCCCTGGCCGGAACGAATCCAACCAGGAGTGGTCATAGTATAGTTTTCAACTAGCAAAAACACGATCTCGGACGAATCCTCACTGATACGCGTAAAGCCCGTGCACTTGGATGAGGAAAAGGAGAGAGGAAAAGGCGAAATGAGAGACGAGTGCTGGGGTTTAAATACCTAGGTTTTCGGAGGTGGGCCAGATCAGTAGACAGGTACGTACCTCTTGCTCAGGGGCAGTTTTCACAGGCAGCAGGAGCCGCGGGGTTGTTGGTGAGTCACTGCCTCGTATGGAAGGTTTCTGTCGCCCACCAGCTTGAGTTGAGTGCCTGGAAATTTTTGGTAGCCTTCCGTCGGGGGCAAATGCCTCCTGAGGCCATTTGCGTCAAACGAGGCCAATTCTGAGGCCAAAACAGCATTTGCCTCTTCGTTTCCGAGGCTTGCGGTGGAAAGGCGAGGCCGAATTCACCAGCGGTCTGCCCATGGCCTGGTGGGGATCCTTGTCGGATGGCGGGGTTAACTTCATAGGGCTCAAGACGAAGCGAGGGGAAGAACTCGTGAGGAAGACAGAATCTGCTGCCTTGGGATGCCCCTCATGCATCGATATATAGAATGTTTTTGATCTTCTTCTTCTCCTTTTTCTTTGGTAAAAAAACCTTTTGTGAGAGGGAGGTCAAAGGGAGGCATGTACTGTGTGTGTGTAGCTCTCTTTGCTAGCCTGATGTTTCCATAAACACGCCCTTGCTTCCAACTCGGGTATTGCTGCCTTTCATTTGAAAGTCCGTTGTCAAAGTTTGTTTTGACGATTCGGAAGCTATGATGTACAACTATATGTACTCACACCTACAACCACAGCCATAACAAGCAAGCGCGTGATTGAGTATAGGTGGTGAATCAGGTTGGATAGCCTTTTTCTCGTTAAGGGACTGGCAAACTTTCGTGTTGGTCGGTCTGACTCAATTTGGATAGACAGGACCACGCCGTTATCCGACCTATGCACCAGCCATCGGAGGCCGGAGCCAACCGCAACCCCGCACTGGATTTACGCACTTCCTCGTTACAGCGATTACCCAATAATTTTTATCTACACCCGTCTTCGAAACGTAGATTGCTGGTTTGCTTGTTTCTTTTCTGGGGGGAAGGGGGCTCTTCCAAACACAGCGACAGACCGAACAGCATCTTGATATGGCTGGTATGTACCGTTCAGAAATCTTCCCCCTTCCCGACCGCGATATACGACTGCCTCGCTGGTAATGTGCCCCCTCCAGCGGCAACACCTGTCGCTCTGTTCCGTACGCTTCTCGACGCTGACGAAGACCCGCGGTTAGACAACAGATCTTCTCCTCAAGACCCAACCTCTGCCTCGACTTCCCCCAAGCGTGGTGCCACCTTTTCGCTCCATGACCTTGATACCGACTCCGATGGTGAGCTAGGGGCTCGCGACTCCCGATATGACACGGATTCCGAAGCGTTAGAAGGGCCGATCAAGCGCAATGCGTCGCTTCCAGCCGAATCAGGCCCGTCTCGCGGCGAAAATGGTCACGGCGACTTCGATCTGCAAGATGGCATGCTCCTACGCGATCTTCCCACGCGAACCGCTTTTTACGACCCCGTTGCTGAGCGCCAGATGAGCCAAACCGATGCCAAACTCTTTTACCAGCGAAGTCAGGCTGGCCAGCTCAAAACCGGAAGCGGTGTGTGGTCGCAGGCCCAGTCCACACCCCATGGCAGCCCTATCATTGTTGGTTCTGAATCTCGCGATGTCCCTCCTGGACCTAGAGGGCCCGACCTGGCAATGGATACCTCCCTCCCTCTTGCCAAGGATAGAAGTCACGCCCGAGGGAAAGCCGTGACCCGCGAGGACGTGACACTTCCTGATTCATTCCAGAAATCCGCCCCCGGTGGCCCGGAGGCTGTGGGGTCTTCTTGGAGTCGCACACTGAACGAGGCCGCTCCTGGGCTCACCCAAGGTACTGCTCAGCCGAATCATGGTCGTCCACTCGATCCGACCGCGGACGTTTCCAATCAAGCCAATGTGCTTGGAGCGGCTGCTTTCTCCGATACCGACCCGCACATTACTCTTGAGCTGAGCTCTATCTCAAAGAATATCCGGAGCATCATGGACCTGCGAGAGAGGTACATCGGACTCTCCCTTCAGGGATTAGATGACAACCCCAAAGATGATGCGTCCTGGTCTATCTACCCCCCGCCTCCTCAGCCCGCCTGGGGTACCGAACACGCTCGTACAACGGCATCCACCGAGGCTGCTGGGAGTACCGCTAACAGCCTTGCCGGCAGCATGGTTCTACCTCCTTCTGTTGCTCCGGGGGATGCGCCGGGCCGACCACCTATCGACATGGAGTACAAGCAAACACCGAAGAAGCAGCGGAAACCCGGTCAAGACATTGGGGAAGACTTCAACATGAGCGACCTGCTTCCCCTCCCGGGGGCCGACGAGACGGTATTCAAGCTAGATGAGAGCGGCGTCTATCAAGTGTTTGAGAATGAAGACGCGGAGGCAAGCGGGATCCCCCTCGTACGCGTGCCCACCATTCGGGAGTTCTACATGGATCTGGATCAGATCCTGAGCATTTCCTCCGATGGCCCTAGCAAGAGTTTTGCCTTTCGTCGGCTGCAATACCTCGAGGGCAAGTTCAACCTCTATGCTCTTCTCAATGAGTACCAAGAAACTGCAGACAGCAAGAAGGTGCCTCACAGAGACTTTTACAACGTGCGTAAAGTGGATACTCACGTCCACCACTCGGCCTGCATGAACCAGAAACATCTCCTGCGTTTCATCAAGAGCAAAATGAAGAAGTGCCCTGAAGAGGTCGTTCTCTTCCGGGACGGTCGTCATCTGACACTGGCCGAAGTTTTCCAAAGTATCAATCTCACCGCCTATGACCTATCCATTGACACGCTGGATATGCATGTGAGACTCCCCGCACAAGACGTTTCCAATTTTCTCCTCTCACTTCTCGTCTTTTTCTGGTTCTGGAATACTAATGAGGCATAGGCCCATACGGATTCTTTCCACAGATTTGACAAGTTCAACCTCAAGTACAACCCCATTGGCGAATCTCGGCTTCGGACAATTTTTCTGAAGACGGACAACTTCATCAACGGACGCTACCTGGCCGAGATCACACAGGAAGTCATTGCTGATCTTGAATCGAGCAAGTATCAGATGGTGGAGTGGCGCATCTCCATTTACGGCAAATCCATCGACGAGTGGGACAAGCTGGCCGCCTGGGTCGTGGACAACAAGCTATTCTCTCACAACGTTCGGTGGCTCATTCAGATTCCCCGCCTGTACGATGTGTACAAGGCGAGCGGTCTTATGGACACTTTTGAACAGGTGGTGAAGAACGTGTTCGAACCCCTTTTCGAAGTTTCTCGGGATCCGTCGAGCCACCCCAAATTGCATGTCTTTCTGCAGAGGGTGATTGGCTTCGACAGTGTTGATGATGAAAGCAAGGTTGAGAGGCGGTTGTTCAAGAAGTTCCCGGTCCCCAAGGTGTGGGATTCGAAGCAGAACCCGCCCTACAGCTACTGGATTTACTACCTGTTCTCCAACATGGCATCACTGAATGCGCTCCGAAAACACCGAGGATTCAACACGTTCGTTCTGCGCCCGCATTGTGGCGAGGCTGGGGATAGTGAGCATCTAGCCGTTGCGTTGCTCTGCTGCCATAGCATCAGTCACGGTCTCTTGCTCCGGAAGGTGCCGTTGTTGCAGTACATCTTTTACCTGGAACAGATTGGAATAGCGATGTCACCCTTGAGCAACAATGCTCTTTTCCTCGCATACGAGAGGAACCCCTTTTATCAATACTTCCGACGGGGTTTAAATGTCTCGTTGTCTACGGACGATCCCCTTCAGTTCGCCTTCACCAAGGAACCGTTGATGGAAGAGTATGCTGTTGCAGCACAAATCTACAAGCTTAGCCCGGTGGACATGTGCGAGCTTGCGAAAAACTCCGTCAAGCAGAGCGGCTTTGAGAGCGCCATCAAGCAACAGTGGTTGGGACCGAACTTCAAGCTCCCCGGCAAGGCCGGCAACACGATGGTCAAGACCAACGTCCCGGACCGCCGAGAAGAGTTTAGATACCAGACCCTGATGGAGGAGCGCGACATGTAAGTGCAGTCGGTCTAGAAAGACAACTCGGGACACTAACTGTGCTGATAGGCTTCACGGATACGTAGCGTACGGCGCCAAGGGGGGGTTTGAATCGCTCTCAGGCGCCGATCAACACAGTACATCTCTGAACATCGCCGGCAGCCAACAGTTTGGAAGCAACGAGGAGCAGATTGCTGATGACCAAGGTCATCGGTATGATAGGGTGGACGGATCTGGGACTGCCGCAGTTTATCAGGATGAAGTCTTTGCTTCGCCTAGTAGTTTATTATCGTCGAGGGAAGGGTCATGGTCAACGGATGCGGTGAGAGACCCGCACGCCTCGGGGCGAGAACCCAAGCTGTTCCCAGGCGTTGTCAGCCGCGGCCAAGCACCGGTGAGCAACAGGCCTCCTGAAGGTGGACAAGCACAGCCATGAAATCAAATGGTCTGAAGTAGTGCGAACCTAGGTAGATGGCCGAGGTATGAATAAAAGGAATTACTTGATTGAGTAACATTCTAAAGCTACTTGTAAAGGAAGTAGAAAAACTTAATACGTTATAAAACGTACAACTCTTGAAGTGGTTTTTAATGTTTACTTAATTCTAAATTTATTAATAATGAAGATGTTTTTATTAAATTCATATGATATCTTAACAATGTACTTCAAGAATCGAGTTGGCGACCGCTCCAAAGGTTCATGGTGGTGTCGTCAAAGATTCGCAAATGACTCGAAGGTACACATCAGAACCACCTCGAAGACGCGGCCGCCGATGGCACTGTCACGAAGGAGCCTGCCTGCGTCCATGTGGAATGCCGGTGCGGCCACTAGGTACTACGGTGGATGTCACCTCAGTAAAAAGATCAGACAGACTTGTCTCCAGCGAATTCCCCCGCTACGGGTGCCGCCCGCTCGCTGCCGCGTTCGGCCGAGCTGGAGTTGGGTTTTCCTTCACTTGTTTCCTGCCCAACCACGGGCCCCCCCTTTCCTTCCACAATTTTTTGTTTCCCCGAAACCTAAGGCCGACAGCATCTTCTTACCCTCTCTTCCCACTTTGAGGTTCGACTCAGATCCTACATCGCCCATACTAGAAGACACTTTTGCTCCTGCTTCCAGATCAACGCCCCAGCTCCTACTCCTCAGCCCCGCGCTTGCAATCTGACATCATGCCTCCTAAGAAGTGGGGTGAGTTACAGCACCTCATTGTCCCGCACACGCACACGCACACCCGCACAAATTATCATCAGAGGCAAAATGATGCCGTGTCCTCTACCCAAAAGAGCGCGCGCGCGCGCGTGATCCTCTCAGACTACAAGACGATACCACCGTTCGGATCATTCTTCACTTATACTGACATGACGTCCGCCTGTAGACGAAGAGGAGAGTGGTGACGAGAGCTCTGGTCCCAACTCTCCCCCCGTTGCCGCCCTCCGCCGCACCAAGTTCGAGGACGAAGAGGACGATGACGTATGTTTACGGAAACCCATTTTCCACCGCGGCGCATGTGACACTGACTTTCACACGCAAGGTCCTCGACTCCTGGGACGCCGCCGAAGACTCCGAGGTTGAGCGCGAGAAGGCGAAGAAGGCCGAGGAGGCCAAGGCCAAGGCTGCTGAGGAGGCCAAGAAGAACAAGAAGTCCAAGGCCCAGCGCATCGCCGAGCTTCAGGCCGAGCGCGCACGCCAGCTGGAGGATGAGTCTGGTGATGAGGAGACCGAGGCTGAGCGCCGTGAACGTCTCCGCCGCACCGAGAAGGAGTCCGACATGAAGCACGCCGAGGATCTCTTCGGTGACATCGGTGTCCCCGCCGGCCGTAAGGCCAACCTCGCCGGTACCGCCGTGTCCATCGACCCGAACGACCCCACCAAGACGGCCAACATCGCCGACATGCCTCTGTTCAACCCCCAGACTAAGACCCAGTTTGAGCATCTCCGCACTACCCTGACGCCCATCATCGCCAGCAACGTCAAGAAGGCGCACTACGGTCTCTTCCTTCAGGAGTTCGCCAAGGCTTTGGCCAAGGACTTGCCCAGTGACCAGATCAAGAAGGTTGCCAGCACTCTGACTGCTCTCGGCAACGAGAAGATGAAGGAGGAGAAGGCCTCCCAGGGTGGCAACAAGAAGAGCAAGGCGGCCAAGACCAAGGTCTCTGCCGTTGTCAGCCGTGCCAGCGCTGCGGATACCGAGACGTACGAGGACGACGCCTTTGGAGAGTAAGTCTACACGAGCGAAAAGTTCTCCAGGCCGTCAACATGCTGACTCATATGTAGCGACGACTTTATGTGAAGCAAGAGAGTCCGCTGCATCGTTCTTCCACGCCCAGCTTCCAGCCCCTTGCACCTCCGCGGGCCCATCGTATCCGGCACGTCTCAGTTTCGAGACTTGCAGTGGCAGCATAGTTCAGCTAGCAGCCTCAACGCCGCGCAATCCACCGCGCCGTGCGTCGATGCGGTGCTGAAGAGAGGCTCAAGGGTTCGCGGGCAGTGCCGGGGCTGCTGGGCAGTGGTCAGGGGAGTAGAAAGGATTTCGCAAGCTAATGAAGAAAGGCGTCGGTTGGGACAAATGCGCGATGCTATGCAAGCGTCCATCGTCTGCTCCGACCTGCTGGGAGAAGCAAGGCCACCTTGCGCTCTCGTATGATTCAGGAGTGGGGCCATTCATGAATGATGGTTAATGGAAATGGATGAAGCGTAGAAGGTAGAACGTAGATAGAGAAAAACACGATAGAACCGCATCATCGGGCGTGCATCCGAAACTCTATCTTGCTTGATCGTTGTTGATGGATGGATTTTTTGATTCCTGACGATTGCTGTTGCAAACAAGCTAAGTGAACTCTCCCACTGCCTCGAACGACTTGGTTTCCTCGCGCAGCGCGAAAACCGCCACCGCTGTTCAGGATAATTGCCAGCGTATCTCGTCGCATGAGAGAGATGGCATGTTCAAACCCTTGAAGGGCCAAGGCCACCCCCTTCTCCCCCTCTCAACAGCCCACTAAGACAGCTGGCTTCATATCGCGCGTCATGCGTGGGAGGGACGGGGACCGAAGAACAGGCGTCTTTCTACCAAAGGTCGGGGGGGAGGGCGAGGCGAAGTGGCCGCATGTTACGCAGAATTGCCTAGATTCTATCTATATCGACGACGTGGACATCATGCGCAGGCTTCCTGCTTAATGCTGTGGCCGCGGACCCCAAATGAGTCATGATGGAGACCGCAGAGAAGCACCCAGGGGACCGACCATCTCCAGGAGACGAGCCTGAAAGCACTTAAGCAGGCCGACGTCGCAAGTCAAATATGTCGTTGCAACTAGGGGTATCAATTATTTTGTTATCTCCTCCCCCCCTACCGGTGTGTATCTCATGCAATCAACTGAACGCCTCGCCTTCCAAGAATTAATGAAGAGTGAGTGGTTGTTTGCCGAGCCCTTGTCCCAAAGCATACCCGCCCGTCCGTTACACGTACATGTTTCCCTCCCTTCTATATAAGATGAACGCCGTCTTGAAAAATCATGCGCTCGTAAACAAGGCCGTACCGTACCCTTTCAAGGGCGAAATAGGAGAGGAGAGGTTGGCTAGATGACGTTACCTGCCATGCCCATGAACAGGGCGTGTACGGCGAGACTCAAGGTCCAGAAGCCAACCTTCTTGAGACGGCGCACGCGGCTTTGTTGGTCTTCAATGTCGCGGGCAAAAGCCTCGTAAGTCTCGGCAGACATGTCATCCATTAGACCGCAGTCGAAGATGGACCAGCTGCCGTCAAAGTCGCTGGCGCGCTTGACTATGCGACAGGTGATGGGGATGTACGTCTTCTTGGCATTGATGTACGCCACAATGGGCCTTACAAGAGCCTGGTTGATGTACGAAATGTCGTTGGTGAAAATAGGCACGGCGGCCTTGACATCGTTCAGATGGATGCGAAAGTCCATGATGAGGTATCTTCGGTCCTCGTCTGACTGGTCTGGGGATTCTTCCTCGTCCTCACCAACGAGCTGTGGTGTGGACTGTGAGAGGTGGCCCTGCGTGGGAGTAGGGCCCAAGGGATCTGAGGCGGGGTACGCAAGGAGATCCTTGTGGAGGAGACGCGCGCGATTCGAAATTACGACGTCTTCGAGCTGGTCGTAGAAATCCGACATCACCTTGGTGATGCCATCATCCAGATCGGCTGGGAACATGACGTCCGCGATGATGTCTACGTTGCCCTCGTAGATCCAGCCAAATGGACCCTCGACTCCTCGATTAAGATGGTCGATCTTCAAACCATCAATGCGGAGGCGGCTGAATTTCTTCCAAGCCGACGGCTCACCGACATCCTCAGCAACGTCGCCGTTTTCACCAGCCACGGCACCGTGGACTTGGCGAGGATGAATCGTGAATAGCGAGCCATCAAACGAGCCAGACATATGTGTGGCTGAGAGAAAGTCGTAGAAGAGCCATTGCTTCCTGAGCTGGGGCAGCTCGCATGAAAAGATGCTAACCGAGAATGGCCTGAAGTTGTTCGGCTGATGGACTGTGACGAGGAGGTCTTCAAGTTTGAACGAATCAATCTCAAAATCCCCAGGTTCGTGCGTGTGCCGGTATGAGAGGGGGTCAACCGGCTCATCCGACCATTGTACAGACGTGCGGTCCACCACACCGCGTACGCCCTTAACTTCGACATCTTTCAGGAAGCCCTTGCCGTTCCACCACTTTAGGAACGACAACGTGACGTTCACCGTGGCAATCGTAAGGTCATACTGAGTGTAGTTACCATCGTCCTCTTCGAGAGCCTCAGAGTCCTGATCGTCATGCTTTCCAGCCGCAGCGACAGCTGCAGCGTTTGTCGACGATCCCTTGCTGACCGAGGAGGTGACTTGTCCTGGTCTCCGAGACACGAAAACGTTTCTAAAAGTGATCACGCCATCTCCCCACTTGGGGACGATGGCAGACTCGAAGACGACGGTGACGCCAGCGGACTCGGTCAAAGAATCGCCAACCCACTTCGCGAGAGTCTCTAGGCGGTTGTCAGCGATCGCTAGGGCAAAAAGGCGAGCGAGCGAACTTACCTTGCGCAAAGACCGTGTTGATGCTGAAGATAATGATGGAGAAGAACGTTGTAGTACCGACGAGAATCCAGACTAGATGGCCAAAGAGAAACCAAGACACGAAGGCACCCCATTCATCGATGTTCCACGGCCGCATGCTCCTGATCGACGCCCATTTGAACCTGACTTGCAAACGACCCAGGAAACCATTGGCGGCTGCAAGCAGCTCCTCCCGGGTGGGCCGATGCGGCATCTTCGGAATGTGCAAATATTTCGACACAGTGGACGTGATGGACTCGGGATCAGACTCAGGTGTTCCTGCCGTGCCTTGCTCTGTCGTCTTCGGCGCATCTTGCTTCGGCTGTGTAGCCGTGCGCTTCTCTTCATCCTTCCCGCTCTTGGAACTCAAATGTCTCGTGTCACCCGCGCCGAGTCCCCTCGAATCACTGTGTATACTCCGACGCCAGGCCAGCCGACTAAGCTGGTATAGTTTCGTCCTTTTCGATGATTCGATACTTGTTGAAGATCCTGCGGCGACGGTGCAGGGAGCTGCTGTGGCATGCGCGGCAAAGAGGTTGGAGGTGAACCCTACCAGTAGCGGGCCACCGCCAGTATAGCTTCGCTGTGCATTTTGAACATTCGGTCGCGGGGACGAGTGCGCTTCGACATATAATGATCTTCGAACAGAGTTGGGCCTGCAGGGCGTGGTAACGGCAGCAGGTTGGCCGGCGTGCAAGCAGGTATTGCTGGTTGCAGTGGCGGTGATTTTGTTCCCTCGCAAACCCAGACTTTGCGCAGGACCGTAGGCGCAGGACCAGAAGCGACGCCCGAATAGCGTCGTCGAAGCGTTAGTCATGTCTCCAGCTCATCCTGTCACTTGGTTGGATAGACGGGGAAGAAGAGGCCAGTAGTCTTCTATCTCCAGACACTCAGGATATTGGTAGGAGCTGCGACGACATATATAAGTTCGTAAACAAGTTGAGAGGGGGAAAGAGGCACGGTAATGTACGACATTTCATGCACTCATGCAGAGGTGAGTAATGGAGATAGAAAACCGGTCCAGGGCAGAAGGCAGGCCTGTGAAAAGTCATCCATGACGCGCCACCAGAGCTCTAGGTACCTCGCTGAACCCGGCAGGACCCGTTCGTGTACATGAGGTGCTACCTTGCCCCGTCACAACAACAGAAGCTCGCGCCTTGCGAAGAGAAAAAATTCAGCAGACTGGCACAATACGGCCCGTGCCCTCCTGGTCTAGGCCCTGGCTCACAGGTACCGAAAGACCTACGGACGGGCATGCTCTAGGTACCTACCTAAGTGCCCAGGTTGGGGCGCGCACGGTGGATGGTGTCCACCTCGACATCGAGTCTTTCCAGTTCTGCTGATAGCGTCTTATCGATAACGAAACACAAAAATTATTCGGCGATAAATCGATATCGGACTGCAATTGGCACCCGCCGCTTTTTTCTTCACGACCGCCCGACCCCCGCCGCCTGACCGATTTGTCCCTCCACACAAGTTCGATTTCTCGACCGAGAAAAAAGAGATCGCTAACCTCGTCGTCCCTGTTCTTGCGACTCTTTTAAACCACGATACCCTCACCTTCGCCCGCCGAGTCGCCAAGCATGCCCGCTCCGACCGCCCTGAAGCCAGCCGAGACGGCTGCCCCGCCATTCGAGCAGGAGCCTCAGCAGGATGAGGATATCGCGCTCGATTTGCCGAATGCGCTGCCCGAGGAGTTGGATGCGATAATGCCCAGTGTGCCCCAGAACGGCGGGGATGGCGAAATGGTTATCGACGAGGAGAATCGCCCGCGCTTTGCCGCCGCCAGAGACATCGTGCGCCAACCCACGTATTCGAGAGCTCCCTATATCATAGACTAAACGTCGCCCAGGACCCCGTCACAAGAATAGAGACCCGTAAGGTCCCGGTGCCCCCTCACCGGTTCACTCCTCTCAAGTCTGCTTGGCCCAAGAGTACGTCGCCCCGGTTATCGTCTCTCTTTTCCACTGCATCTTGTCTGACACCAATTCTACAGTCTATCCTCCTCTCGTGGAGCACCTCAAACTCCAGGTGCGCATGAACCCGCGACGGAAACAGGTCGAGCTGCGCACGTCCAAGCACACCACCGAGGACGGCGCTCTGCAGAAGGGCGAAGACTTTGTCAAGGCTTTTACCCTGGGCTTCGACGTTGACGATGCTATTGCGCTGCTGCGTCTGGACGATCTTTACAGTAAGCCTAATCGGATTCGGCAAACGGAAATGAAGCAGGAGCTGACAGCTACTCAGTCGAGACTTTCGAAATCCGCGATGTCAAGCAAGTCATGGGCAACGAGGCCCAAGGCCGTGCTATTGGTCGTATAGCTGGAAAGGACGGCAAAACGAAATGTACGTCATTTCTGGTCGTGCTACACCATGCTCCTTGACTAACACTGCGTACAGTTGCCATCGAGAACGCCAGCAAGACCCGTATTGTCTTGGCCGACAGCAAAATCCACATCCTTGGTGCCTACAAGAACATCCATATGGCCCGCGAGTCCATCGTCAGCTTGATTCTCGGAAAGCCGCCTTCCAAGGTTTACGGAAACCTGCGGACGGTTGCCGCGCGCATGAAGGAGAGATTCTAAACAACAGATACGTGGGCCTGGGAAAAGAAAATCAAAGGGAATAGAAAATTATGGAAAGAAAAAAGAGGTCATTTCTGGGTGGTTAATGATGGCATGAAACCAAGACATTCTGTCATGGACTCCGGCGTTGTGGGCATTTTAGAGATTCCAAATTTCATTATGGGCAGGGGGAAAATAGGACAATGTTCCAACAATCATTAAATAAAAATTCCGATATGCATCGTGGACGAATCAAGGTGGGACCGTAGAGATCATGCAGGCAGAGGTACTGCATGACGGGTATTTTCGACTAACCAGGCAAATGAGAGATGGGTTACTCGAAACGACCTAGGTCTCAGCAGCTTACTTGAGCGCCATTGTTCAACGCAATTTGTCCTTTGTAGAGATCACTTGGAACACATGGGAATCAGTAGTGAATGTTGTTCAGTAAGCATGCACACACTCAAAGCGGGGGCCCAAAAACCACCTAGATAGTTCTTGCAGATGCCAATCTGTGGAATGAACCAGGTCCATAATGCGTTACTCCATAGACGTCTATACGTGCCTATCCGTTCGAAGAAAAGACTTTTTACATATGACCGCTCCCCGGCAGTCAGCCTGAGCAGGCCAAGCCCCTATCCGGGCGCCTTGTCTCGAACAGGGGAAAACAAACTTTTCCCGCTTCTCTGCTCCCTTACTAGTTGACGTATCTCGTTCACTTGACAGACTCGGCCTCCGATTACGGCCTCCTTGTAGCCAGTGGTATACCTAGAGTCATTTCTGCGCTTACTCCTCAGCATCCTCGCCCTCCTCCTGAGGGACCTCGTCCTGCTCGTCCTCGTCGTCGAGGCTGCCGGCGGGCACCTCGTACAGGCGGAGGATGGACTTGTTAGGGTCCTTGACAAGGACGTACTTGCCATCCTGCTCGCGCTTGAGGCACATGTCGGCGATGGTGCGGACGATACCCCATCCGTTGGAGAGGGAGAGGTTCATCTGGTTGGCGAAGTCGCGGGGCTTCCAGCCGACAACGCCAAGGATAACGTGCTTGTCGTTGGACTTGGGGTTGGCGCGGGACACGAAACTGCGGCGCGTTAGCTTTGAACTTATCAGGTCTTCCTTCTTTCTGACGAAATACGTACCCAAGCTTCATGACGTCGGCGCGGGCAAGGATGGACTGGACGGTCCACCTGGCAAGCTTGCAAGAGTTGTTCTTCATCTCCGTCGCGACAACGGCACCACGCTGGCTGACGAGCTTCGTCCGCCAGTCGAGGGCGCCACCGCTGCCCTGTGCCTTGCTGTCGAACTCGTTGAGGGCGTGCAGGGTGACGAGCTGGTCGTCGCCGCTGATGGCGTTCTTCTGCACGGCATCGACCTCGGTACGCACGACCAGGTAGACATTCTCCTCCTCGTCGTTGGTGGAAAGGTCGAACTTGCGGTACTTGTAGGCCTTGCTGGCGGGCGGGTCCGTGTCTTCGGATGCGTTGTAGAAGGGGTTTGCGTGGGGGAACTGCAGCTTCTGCGACTCGCTCTCAACGACGACCTGGTTGGCAAAGTTGTGGTTAATGTAGGTGGCCTCCTCGGCGAGAGCACCGGGCTGGTTGAGGCTGTCCTTGTTGCCATCCGAGGCGTCCAGAGGCGCATCGGCAGCGTTCTCGTTGACAGTAACCATGTCCAAGGCGGCGTTGTCGCGCTTGTCCAGGAAGACCTTGTTGCCCTGAACGGAGATGACGATGTCCCAGGGGTAGACGGAGCGGGGGGAGCACATGAGCATGGAGAGAATGCTGTCGGTAGCGAAGATGGAGGCCTCGCCCTTTTCGGCAAGCTCCTGGATCACAGGATCCGAAGAGGTCGTAACATTGTAAGCGGCGCGGTCGATGGCATTGAGCCTGCGCTCGGCGCCCTTGACAGGTGGCTTGTCATAGGAACGGTCGTAGCCGTAGACGAAGCCATACGAGTCGATATCCTCGCCCTCGTCAGCGTCAAGGTTGAGCTTAGCGAGACGGTTGTAGTCAATCTCCTCCAGCAGCTTCCAGTCGGCCTTGATGTTGATGCTGGCGTCGCGGTTGCGAGCCGGCTTGTCGTAGTCCTTCCAGCCAAAGCGGCGGCCGCGCTGGCCACCACCACGTCCGCCACGTTCAAAACCGCCGTAGCCCTGGCGTCCGCCTGGCTGAACGGTGCGGTTGATGGCCTGGCGGTTTCCACGGGTCGAGGGGGCGGCACCTCCGCGCTGGCCGCGGCCGCGTGTGAAGACGGCGCCGCGGCCGTATCTGGTCTTGGTGCTGTCGCGGGTGTTGCTGACGACGGAGAAGGTGGATTCGTCCTCGGCGGGAGGAGCGTTGAAGGAGATGGCATGGCCGGCACCATAGACCTGCTGGTCTGGAGAAAGTTGTCAGCGGCGATATCCTTTTGTGCGTCTTCGTCCTCAAGACCTCTGGGGAAAACTTACCGCGGAAGTTGCGGTTGTACTGCGCCCTACCGCCACGACCGTCTCTGTCCTTGCCCTCGGAGGTCCAGTCGGCCATGCGACCGAGCTTGTCGCCCTTGGAGAAGGGCGCGTAGGGGACGCCGTTCAGGGTGGTGTCGCTGGTGACGGGCGGGCCCCAGCCATCACCGGCCGGGCAAGCCTCGACGAGCTTGACCCAGTCAATCTCCTGAGCCATGATTGCAAATCTGGTTTCTTCCGGACGGAGTTTGAGCGTTCGGAAATGTGTACTAGCGGGCGCAGTTGCAGGTGCAGCGTCAGGCGGGTAGCGGTTCGGCTCCTGAGAAGGAAAAGTCGTCGAAGTCCAGGGTTTGGGCGGTGCACCTCCTCCTGCCGTCGATTTTCGTCGTGATTTTGGTGGGGTGAACTTTGTGGGGCAGAGCGGGCAAAATTTCGAGCAAGTGCCTCACCAGCTGGTGACGGCTGCTAACCACTCGTTTCCATGCGTAGCGGAGCCACGGACCAGGTGTGTTTGTTCCTCCTTACCTAGTATCCGTATAGTACAGTGTATTGGCAGTGCAGTGAATACGGGTATGTGTGTTTCGTTTAGCGACGCGACCGCGAACTGACCCTTTTTGCACCTCATCATTATAGACATGGTTATTCTATTTCTCTTTGCCGTTGTTGCCCATCCGCGGTATTGATAGTATTCCTGAATTGCGCTCAACATGACTCCCTCACGAATGTCACATCTCTCGCTCTATTGACACTCTCCCTCCTCGTATTTCTCAAACACCAAGTTGAAAACCAGACCCCGTTATTTACATCCCCGTTCTCCCATGGGGGGTTTTCTCTGCTCGCTCCGCTGCGTGTTTAATAGCACATCACTTCGGGTCGGGAACAGAAGACATTCTCCAGGGCATCCCTGACCTCGAATTCCTCCATCACGGCGCCGAAGCTAAGCGGGGTTAGCTCACTGCACATGCGCATGCACGGCGAAAATTCAAATCGCACACGTACCCATAGCATCGGACCTTGTCCTTGAGCTCGTCGCTGAGCTTCTGGAAGTCCTCGGGCCGGAGCTCATTAATCCTGGGGTGGGCCAAGACCATGCCCCAAGCCATGACGGGCGTCACTTCCCCTTCGAGATCGAGCTTCTGGCTGAGGTCCAGCAGGGCCGAGAGACTGCCTTTGCTCACTTCCCATGTCCTCTGTTGAGAGTCCAGATCCCCGTTGACGTTGCTGTACCCGAACGGAATATCCGGCGTCAGCTCGGGAAAGGGCGCCGGAGGGCACGAAGCCATGAGTGCGTGTCCGCAAGGCTCGCCGCCTGTCTCGCTTGATCTTTCTAGTAGCCATGGCATGTGGTTCATGCAGGGTTTCTCGAGACTGAACGTATCCCTCGACGAAACCGTATTCGTTAGCAATACGTTCTTTCCGCGTGATTCTTCTTTTTGGTTCGGTTCTCAACGCTCATGCCACCCGACTCCTGGTGATGACCGGACAAGCGGCATGACAAGTCCTAGTCATCTTCTTCACTGAGGGGGAGGAGATAGATATGCCTTCGAGGGGTGGTGGTTATCGTACGTTAAGACGAAGTCAATGCCCGCTTGCTCCAAGTCCACACCTCTGCCAGAATTCTGCGCCTGCATGTTTTGCAGCTGCTGACCGCCCATCATCTGAGGAAGGGGAGGGGGCGGGCCGTGGGAGTGGGAGTGAGACGGACCGTGAGACGAAGGCGAGACTGACGGCGCCGTCGTGGACGTCATCGGCGGGGTGAAGGCATTCTGGCCGTAGCTGTGGCCCGAGACGCTAGCGCTCGACGTATATCCCGCGCTAGGGTTACTGATCATGTCGTCGCCGTAGTGCGACAGAGGAATGCCATTCTGTGCGAGGATCTGCTTGAGTTGCCTGTTCTCCTCGGCCATTTTGTCCTTGTCGTGTGATATGTTGCTGAAGATCTCTTTTAGTCTTAGCACCTCGTCTTCCAGGGCCTTGATGTACAGTTCCTTCCGCTCGCGATGCGTGCTGCGTAACCATGCTGTCAGCGTCTGTTCTGTTGTGGCGCGGCGCCGTCTTGCGAGAGCCGTCACGGCTTACCGTTGTGCCTGGCGGTTCAACTCTTGCCGCCTGGTTAGGGCCGGCTTGCTGTCGGGTTTGGGGCCCCTCCTCTTGGGAGGATTGCCATCTTCGCAGCGAGTGGTCAGGTTTCTATCCATGAGATTGGCGGGCGCGCTTCAAATCCCTTACCACGAGTGGTTCTCTTCTCAGTCAAAGACTTGAGGAAGCCCAGGTTCAAGGAGCTCAAAGGACTCTTGTCCTGATCGGAGCCACCGCCGCCCGAGCCCGAGCCGCCGCTGTACGGCAGCTGCTGCGGCGCCTTTCCATACTGGTCAGGCGACAACGAGGAAGCCATCGCTGTCCTCTCGTGTAGCGAGCCCGCTGATTGCTTACGCGTCGGCGATGACGAAGGGTTCGGCGGGGAACGATAGGAAGCTGTATTACCTAGGTCAGTCATTTTATCGTCCATGAAACATTGTCGTAGAGCGACCACTTTTAAAGAAAGGCACTGCGATTCATGTCGTCATGTGGTTTGTCTCGCGCGTCGCGCCGGGAGACTGACATTGGGGGCTGCGGCGGGGGCAAGCTCTTTTTCAAATACTTTTGGTGCCGCGGGAGAGGCGCAGCGTCCACCGTACGTAGGTAGTGTACAGAAAGGGCATCAGTAGACTGGTGAGGGGCTTACCTTGGAAGATTGGATGGGCAGTGGACGGACTCCCGATCCGTGTCTGGCAACACGTCGCTGGTGGACGGCAGGTGGACGCCCGTCAAAGCAAGGGGAAGGGAACGGTGTGTGATCTGACAGGGAGAGGAGAGGCGTTGGAGGCTGGTCTCATGCGCTGCGTTGCCGAATCGCGTTTATGGTTATTTGAAAAGAAGCTGCTCCCGCACTTGAAACCCAGTTCTGGCGTCCGAGCTGTCGGAGGATGCGCAGTCGATGGACAGGGACGGACGGCGCGGGTAAGTAGTGGTAGTAGTACTAGTAGAGTAGTGGCGGCGGTGGTAGTGGTAGGTGGTAGTTGGGGGGTCAGGGTAGGTGGGCAAGGTGAAGGAAGACCAGGTACAGGTAGGGAGGGTGAACTGGTCCGCCCTGTTTTAGATTTGTTTGACACACTCGGGACGAAGAGGATGTCGTGCGTCCTGGTCTGGGGACGGTAGCAGTATGCGGTCCCCTTTTCTCTCCTCCTCGGTCGTTCGCTTTAAGAGAGATGGACGTCGTGAATGGAGGTGAGGGGATAGAGGTAGGTGTGCGGTGGCAGCAGATGCCGCTTGAGCGACAAGAGAACGGATGACGGCGGGGCGGAGAAACCGAAAGAGATCGAGACCGGGGGGTTAGACGCTTGGCTTTGGATTTGTGTGCGTGTTGGTGCCTGTGAGTGATGTTTGGGTGTCTGTCCCGAATCGAGATGAGAAGAAAAGGCGCTACCGCTCCCGCTACCGCTACCGCTTTCTTCTAAGACAATTTGCGGGAACGGATGGCACACGAGCGAGCGGGGTGGCAGCAAGCCGCCTGCCTGTAGTCTCGAGTCTCGAGTTTGGACGGCCTGAGGATGAGAGCCGCAAGGGGGGACAAACAACCAGACGCGGAGGCAGAGCAGAGTCTCAGCGGCTACTACGGATGATTGTTGTTGTCGTTCGAGTCGGGGTCGAGCGTGTTGAGAGTGGTAAGAGGGCTCACGGGAGAGATTCGTTGCTTTTTCGGGACCACCGGGCGTCGCGCAACAGCTTGTCTTGTCGAGCTCTCGTACGTAAGACTGACGATAACTCGTACCTTTTACGCAAGGTATCGATCGGTAAGGTCGGTGATTATAATAGGTAGGAGGATGGAGTGTATCCGTACTGAGCTTGGTGACTGGAAAAGGTACCAAGACCAGGAGAGGAGGTTCCTTACATGAACGAATACACAAGCGGGTGGTGTTCAAGCTGGGCTTGGGCAAAGAGGCTCTGGAACGCCTTTCCGGGCAGAACCTATGATTTGTATTTGATGTTTGGCGCCTGATTATGGATTTGATCCATGGAAAGGGACGGACTGGTGGACGGGCGGGCGGCCGGTCTCGACCCCCCCCCCCCCCCCCATCTCTTGCGTGGTGCGTGGCTACCTAGGTAGGTAGGTACCTATTTTAGGCTCGCCTCAGACTGCGGTGTAATATCGATACGCAACCTGCGCGGGCACCTTAGTGGGTGTACCTGCACTACCTGCCGAGGCAACTAGGCAGGTAGGCGAGGAACATGCGTACTACGGGAAAGCCCGTCCCTAAACTGCGCAACTGCTGCAATGTTTAGGTGGTAATAATACCAATGGATCACCTTAGATGCTTGTATTCGATGCACCTGGGCAGACGAGGCCAGAGTCAGGTACAGCCACTACACCTCAAGGCTCGAGGTTCAGTGTCGGGGCCAGCTCCGAGCCTCCGAGGTCGTCGGCTTACAGTGTCGGGCGGGCACCGCACCGTACCGGGCACATAAGTTTTTAGGTACCGTACCTACCTGGGTTGGGTTCACAAATGGATCGGCTTGGCCCGGCGGTTTGTTTGCTTGTTCCCCAGTCAGGGCTCCTACTCGTCGAGATGGAATTGCATTAATATAGAACGCTTGTGTGCTGTGTAGGTGCATACATACGCCCGTAAGGAAGCCCACCTTTTCCCTTGAGCGCCAGCCTTCCAATTTGCCATCAGAAGAGCCTGCAGTTACAAATATCGAACCCGGCCTGCTCGTTTCTATCCGTATCTACGTATGCCGGGCGGATACTGACACTTCACTGTTCTTGACACGTGAGACGGGATTCGTGTCCAGCCCTCCATCCACATTTGACCCACGTGAATTGGTGCATGGATCAGTACCTAGTCCACCTAGGTATTTACTACTACCCTCTTTGCCTCCCAGACACCTAGATACCTACCTACTGATGGTCTACTACCTCCCTAAACCACTTCTAGGTGCCTACCTGCCTTACCTAGCTGCCTAGATACTGGGTAAGTGCGGCACGTGGGAGCACTGCTCTGGGTTCCACTATGGCTGAGGGTAGGTAGGTAGGTACCTAGGTAAGGTCCGGTGCCTCCTCTTCGGCACAGATCCCATAACAATCTAATACTACCACCAAAAGTCTATGCCGTCATACTACATCCCACTTGGGAAATTCGGCGGGACCGACGATTCTGCTAGTCGAGAAAAGCCGTCGCGTTGCGGTAATATTATGTTTCGTAGCGATGCTTCGTCTTTTCCGTCTATCCGCAAGGTAGCAACTATGTCTCTGAACGGTTAATCCTCAGCTCACGATCGCCGGAACCGAGATAGAAAGAGAGAGGGAAATGCAGACGCTTCTTTGGTATCAGGGAATGCAACGGTATTAATCCTCCAGCGACCAAGCGGGAAGACGCAAATCTCTTGAGACGTATCCGCGCGAGCCCCAGCGCTTCTTCTCCTTCTCCTGCTTTCCAAACTCTTTCTTACCCTTGCGGACTGGTGGGATTCGGGAAGTCACGCGCACGCGGCTCCCTTTCGAAACATTCCACCCGGGGCGACGTTCCCGGGGTGCCAGGTCATCCGGCCGCGCTTCGACTCGCCTGCTGGAGGGAGAGAGAGAGGGAGGGAGGGAGAGAGAACCATCGACTTTACCGATTTCTTTTTCCCCGGTGTTCATGCCATCTTTCAGACCAGTTGCAGACCGGTATTGACGCTGAATATTCGTGACGTACCTACGTACGTTGCCTGCGAGAAGTGTCGTTTCTATTCTCGCTTTTGGTTTCGACCCCCGGGGCTTTGGCGACAGACTCCGCCCGTCATGGCCGGTAGCGGCAACCTGCTCACCCACCTCCGAGGAGCGGCAATCCTGGCACCGTGGGTGCTCTGGCTGCTGCTAGCTGATACGGCCATCTCTCTGCAGCTACCACTCAAGTGGTTCGCCCCGGACTTCGTCTACAATTCATCATCTCGCATCGCCGAGACGGTGTGGTACTGGATCCAGATCATCTTTGAGAGCTTCAACGGCGCAAACCTCACCTTCTCTGGCGATGCCATTCCGCCCAAGGAGTCGGCCGTCGTCGTTGCCAACCATGTTGGATGGGCAGACTTTTACATGATCCAAGCGCTGGCCATCAAGGCCGGCATGCTAGGCCGGTGTCGTTACTTTGCCAAGATCCAACTGCGGATCGTCCCGTTCCTGGGCTGGGGCTTGTGGGCGATGGGCATGCCCATGGTGAGCCGGAACTGGGCCAAGGATAGGCATGAGCTTGACAGGGCGTTCGCTGGCATTGTGAAGAGGCAATGGCCGACCTGTGAGTTTTTCAGCAAAGTGTTCAAATTCACCGCCGACGGAAGAGACTGACCGTGAGAGAAGGGCTCATCAGCTTCAGTGAGGCCACGCGTTTTACCCAGAGGAAGTACGAACAGTCGATTCTGTGGTGCAAGGAGACCGGACGCCCTCAGCCAAAGCATCTCTTGTATCCCAGGACGAAGGGTTTCATCACCACCGTGCAGCATTTGAGGCAGGCGCCACACGTCAAGGCGGTCTACGACGTGACGATAGCGTACCAGCGAGGAAACAGCTTCCACGCCGCGCCAACCATGTGGGATACCCTCAGCGTTCCAGGCCTGAGCTCTCGCCTGGGATTCAAATTCCACGTGCACGTCAGAAGGTTCTCTCTCGAGAGCCTGCCGACGGACGAGGAGAAGCTGGCCAAGTGGCTCGAGAACCTGTGGGTTGAGAAAGGCGAGTGGCTGGACGTCAAGAAGGCCGAGTGGGCATCGCAGGCATGATAAGCCTCAGAAACATGTCACACGTGAGATGCGGGCAGAGGGGTCTGGGTCAGCGAGACAACCAGTATAGGCCAACACAAGCTCTCGTTGTGGGAGTTGCTCCTGGCCTGGTATTCCCGAATGCCACATGAGAAGCACGGCAACGGCATCCAATCACTACCTCCAGATACTACCTAGCAACAGTTATGCGGCATATTCGAATAACAGCCCCCTTTTTTCATCGGCAGTGCCTATTAATCAAAACACAGATGCGCTCGTACCCGTCATCTCACCCTCGCAGAGCTGCGTAACGACGCGGTGCCGATACAACATTCGAGTTACACACGAGACGGAGAGCATCGCCCAGCCTGCAGATCGTTTCGAGCGACGGTCGCGCGCTGACGAGAAAACGCCGTCCTTGTCCTTTGTGAGATCATCCGAGAGCACTTGGCGAAGCACAGCAGATTGATGATGGTCCGAT
This sequence comes from Colletotrichum brevisporum, assembly GCA_030770045.1. Classification (NCBI taxonomy): domain Eukaryota; kingdom Fungi; phylum Ascomycota; class Sordariomycetes; order Glomerellales; family Glomerellaceae; genus Colletotrichum; species Colletotrichum brevisporum. The sequence goes on along the minus strand of JAUGSI010000001.1, from coordinate 5,084,907 downwards.
GATCCGGCATTCTTCTTCGTGCCGCAAGTCTGGACCGGCAACAAGACATGGCGCGCGTGTGAGTGCGTGTGCGTGTCCCTTCTGAGGGCATGTCCTCTGGACAGCCCATCACAATCGCAGACTTCCTACCGTCGGCGATTGATTAAAAGGACTCCCGGTTTCTTGTCATGCAGTCAGCGTAGAGCTCTCGAAGAAGCATCCAGCAAACTTGCTCTCGGCATGCCAGGCGTCACAGGGCCATCCGTATTCCTCACGAGTCGGCATCAGGGCTGAGAATCCACTCGTAGTAGTCCTCTTCTCTCGTGTAATGCTGGCCTCCACAGCCAACCGTGGAACATGGCTTTGGTAACTTTGGTCCGCTCAGATGCCTCTACCAACGTTGCCTCGGGGCCAGGCCAGTCTTCTGTGGGGTATTCCATCCGCCAGGCCAAGTGAAATGAGGACGAGCAGTGTATGAATTGCTGACCTCTTCCCGTGTTATAACATGGACTTGAGGATTCCTTGCAATACTAGTAGTACGGAGCCTGAGCCCTATGAGTACGGGCCGCCCCCGCCTACCTAGGTCAACTCCAGGAGGAGCCCGGGTTTCGGAGGTGAGGGGGTCTGCCGACGTTTATCCGGAAATCCGCCCAAACAAATCCCCATTTCGAAGATGTCCCGGAGAGCTCTTGATTCGAAGGTACTGCGGCTGTCTCACCCTGGCCTCCTGGCCTCCTAACCGCTTCCCCTCCTTTCCACCTCTCGTACCATATCATGTCTTGCAGCGTGTTGGAATTTTTATTGGAATGCGCCTGTCGTAGATAGCTACAAGCGAGAGGAACTCGTCTGCGATGCCGGCTATCCGCCGACCTACCCCTCATTTCCGTATCCCAGGACGAGACGGCGAGCCAAAGAGGAACGCTATTTGTGTGAAAGACCGTGGCCACGATTCCCACACATGATATTCGTGGCGGGCTTCCAAGTGCCAGGAAACTGTTTCATACATCATCGTCGAGACACGGAGGGCAGAAATGAGGCCGTACGTCTTGATGCGTCGAAGGGACTTCAGAAGGACGGCGTGACAGCACGCAGAGACACATCCCCTCCAACTATCTAGACCCCGGACGAAACATGACTGCGCGCCGCGCAAACCGGCTGGTCTGGTGCGTCCTTTTTGGTGAGTTAGGATTTCAGAGGGATGATAGCCTGGGGATCCTAGCCATGCGAGGACGTAGTCAACCTTAAGAAGATGCTCTGCTTCAGTTCTGCCTCGGAGGCGAGGGATGTGCAAACACACCATGAGTCCGCAGCAAAGGACCGGCCGTGATGGCCCACCAAACTTGTGTGTGGTTTGCTATCCGTTGCTTCCGGTGACAGAAGGGCTGGAACATGCTTAGACGCTCGAACCAACGTCAGATCCCCAAAGCGATCCCGAATGAGAGAGCAACGGGTTAACCCCAAAGTCAATTGCCGTAACTGCGGGCTGACACCGTAGCTTGCTGCGGCTGCCAACCCCGCAGGTCACTTGCCGACATCTGTGCCAGTTGGGTAGGTTTCCTCCAGCCACGGCTAGGTCGTCGATCAGAGTGCTCACCGCAATTGTAGATCACGGCGGGGAAGGTGTGAGGCATTACCAGCCATCTTGGGGGAGGTCGTGAAGGCACGAGACCAAGGGCATAGAGGGAGGACCTCTCGGGATCTTGTCCGGGATACGGCGGGCTCTGTCGCCGGGGGGGGGGGGGGGGATCCAAGAAATAGACGCCGACGACATCAAGCAACAGAGAGGTTGAAGGGGTCGCGCGTAGGACGACAGTGCAGTTATCCAGGTGACTCGGCGATCCGCCAACACGGCACAACCTTGGAGCTACCCGGGGCAAAGGCCAGGAAGTGATCTGGGTTCGACGCTTGTCAACCGTCGGCACGACGCCTTCTCAAAGGTAGACACGCAATTACATGAGTCGTTAAGGTTGTCTTGGGTTGCCGCAAGAAGGCAGCTAAATTCCAGAGGGAAACTTTCCGGTGAGCCTGAGCTTCCGGCATGTTTGGGATGACAGGCGTGGGAAATCTACAGATGTCGACGCCGAAGTCCTGTTCGTGCGTGCGCGTTTGTCGGCAAGGAGGTGACGGATACAAGGGCGGTTTAGAGGAAGAACCTGAATTAGACGCCGTTAGTAACCCCCATACAGACCGGGTGTGCAGTGTTATCGGCCCCGGTTCAATGATCAGGAGGCTTTCTGAAAGCCGGCGTACTGAGAGCAGGTTGCAGAGGCAATGTGGGTAGCACTGAGAGAGAAACGACTTGCATAAACTCATGTAGTCTGGTCTTCGAGATACCCTGGGGACACTGAAAACAAGAGAAGACACAGGGCATTTGAGAGTGGCATGTTAGGCTGTGGGATGTACAACGTATCCCGGGCACCTTGCAGCCTAGGTCGCTCGATGTATTGTGAAGCAGCTCGTCATTGCCTACGGGATTCCCGGTCCTTGGTCACTTCGTCGCCGATTGGACGACGAGGCCAGGAATGACGGGATGGGCGACATCATGCGGGGAGATGGCTTGGCGCGGGCGTTTTGTTTTTGGGGGACTTGAGCCTGGGGTTCATAATTCAGATTATTATCATTACTATTCTTACTCAGCTTTCGGACTCTGAAGCCGGGAGACCTCTACACTAGGGGCCGCGAATGCGGGGCGATGGGCGGTGACCGGCAAGGGGTGGAATTCACCTGATATAGATATCGTGAGATGGTGGTGCCAGCGTCTTGAGTGGCTGGCAGGCTGCGTTGCTTTGCGGCACATGAGTTCACTGCCGAAAGGGAGACGCAGCCTCGGGTCCGTTACATAAGAGCATGTGTGGAAGGATTGATTAGGTTGCTAATGCTAACTAGCCCGCAGTCTTCGAAAATGGTTGTGAAATCCAGTCCAATCCAATCCAATCCAATAGGACGCCTACCTAGCTAGGCCTTCTGATATCGTCCGGCAACGGTAAAACGGTTTGGGGGCGGTGCTTGTGTGTCTGTTGTTGTTGGACTCCGCCGTGTCAGGGTTAGATGGTGCAGGTTTGCGGCGTGTCCAATCTAGCGGCGCGCTCTCTCTCTCTCTTAACTTGAGACACCCCGGACTGGGACGGACGGTGCAGATCAGCAAGGAAATACTAAAGGGTTCTACGAGCAGGTCGTTTGCATTCTCGAAGGAGTCCACCCAGGATAGGCCCTCGACTCGATTACTCCACATGCACCCACGGCCGCTTTTCTTATATATGCATATCCGTAGTTGCTGTGGTAATATCTGCCGCGAATGTGATGGCCCGTAATAAATTGCACACGTACGAAAAAGTTGCCTTGTGGCACGATGGTTTAGGGGGAAAAGCAAAGCCGCGAGCTGGTCATCACCTATGTACTGTGTATGGAGTACCTACTCCGTATGATGTGTGGGCATCACCGATCACAGTGTTCCAGCACCGCAGGAGAAGCGGCTTGAATAGGAAGACCAGCTGATGGTGTCTTACCACGATGGCATGGAATTGGGACTTCCCGCCCCAATGCCAGTGCTACCTTCAGCTCCTAGCACGCAGGCTAGTGCTAGCAGCCGAAATGCGGGCGCCTCAACATGCCGCATCGGATTTGTTCAAGTGGTAGGGGTACGGATGACTTACAAAGCAGTGTGCCTACTAGTAGGTAGGATTCTGGAAAGTCAGGGTATCCTTCCAACGGCATGGTGGTGCATTGTGGTGGCTGCTTTTGAGGATGCTGTGGTGTTAGTTTCCATCGGTACCTTCACAGTGGGAGGGGCCTAAACACCAGAGTGGGTGGACTCCATGAGAGAGGTGCTATGTGAATGAAACCCCGGGTGCTGGTTGCGGCTTAAGTAACAGATTGTCACTTGACTGAGTTGAGCTGCTTGATTTCCGTGATGACCTCCGCCTCGGCTTCGGCTTTGGTGGGCCGGGCTGAAATGCGTAGGGCCGAAGATGGGATAGCCATGTTTGTGTGTGTGTGTGTGTGTGTGTGTGTGTGTGTGTGTGTGTGTGTGTGTGTGTGTATCCGTATGTGCCTGTATGAGAAGAGAGAAGAGGGAGAGGGAGGGGTCTTTGGGTGTCATACGGACCCCTCGGTCAAAACCTATCCAGACAGAATCCAAAATCGAAGTATGGGTAGACAGGTGGGTGGGTGTCAAGGTACGGCCTCCATGTTATTGATGCAAGGGCAGATGGGAGGGAGGGCAGAGTCAATGGACGAGATAAGAAAGAAAACCAAAGGCAACAAGACAAGACAAACCAAAGCCAGGACCCGCTCGGCCGAAGGGTTGGGGGTTGTGCGAGTGTCTCGCGGAGACCCTGTAGGGGAAGTGAAGCGATAGGGGACACTGGAGGAACTTTCTACATAGGTAGAGTGTATGTAATACGTATGTGTGTAGGAAGCAAGGGGACGGGAGGGGACCGAAATGTATGAAGTGATGCGAAGCTGATGCTTGTTGGCACTGCTGCACTCTACGGAGTATTCGGATACTCTATCCACCTCTCTCTCCAGAATCCTTAACATGACCTCGTTCTTGGGTGGATGGACGCTTGCTGTGTGATGTATATATGTTACTACCGAGTTGTTTCCAAGTTTTCTGCGGACAAAAACTCCCGAGTGGTTCCTTTTTTTTTGGCCAGTGCGGCTCCAACGACTTAGGTATCCCCGCGGTCCAGCCCAATCTCCCTTTGGCGATGGAAGCATCCGCCACAAGTTCCTCCCGACTACCTACTAAGGAACCTAGAGGCTATACCCAAGTAGGTATTCCTGGTGTCTACCTACTAGGCTCTAGGCACTCGAGGGACCTATCTACCTGCCTACCGACCTATGGATGCTACTATAGATATATGACTACGTACTTTGCTCTGTTTTTTTTTTTTAACCTTTTTTCGGCTTGCTCTCTTTCTCACTCCCTCTCTCTTAACACATAATGTGTTGATGCGGTGGATGACTGGTTGAACCGATCTATGCGTCGGTAGGTGCGCGCGTCCACCCGCCTGTCCGCCTGTCCCCTTCCCCTCCTCTCAGTCCCTCCCCTTCAAAAAGTCACACACCCGACTCCCTCGCTCGTGTTTTAGCGAGCGCGCTAGCTAGAAAGGGTTATAGACTACCTTGGGTAGAGGTACGTTGTGTCGTATACACAGTTGGCGTGTCATGCATGTACTTCTACTGGGTCCTCCCCAAGAAAAAATAGATTTGATTGGTCAGATCAGTCCCCTTCCCCGCTTAAACCCGCCCACCCTGACCACAAGGGTACGCTGTTTGACTGTAGGTAGGTACACTGAGTGTGCTTGGGGCCCATAATAAGGACGCGACCACGGCAAGATGCTCTCTGGGTTCGCTTTGACCGGGCTGTTGTTGCCAACCTTTACGTGCGAGGTGCTAAGGCCAAGCAGGAGCGAGGTACCTTGATGAGTGACTGACACCATCATCACAAAGGGCCTGCCTGCACTTTGGCGTGTTCCGTTCCTGTAACTTTTCCCCCCCTTCTTTTTGACCTTCCCTACCTTCCTGTCCCCAAGCTGGCTGTGTTTGACGACGGCACACTGCAACCCGTAAGGTCGACGGCACTAGGTGCGCTGCGAGCTCTGTCTCTGACAAGCAAATCTTCTTCTCGCCTTCGCCTCCGCCTGCGTTTCTCCATCGTCGAATACGGCCCTTGCCTCCCCGGCTTCCTCCATACGACGCTCAACGATCCCGGGGTCACCGCCCGCCTCAGATCACGTCCCGTCTGCGCGAACGTCCAAGTCTTATTTTGCCGACTCGCGAACTTCGTTTCGGTCCTTCGATTGCCCAACGCTCGCTGGCCTTCGGTTGCAGGATACCTTCGCTTTCTGACCGTCAATCTCGAAACGTCCCGGGCAGCCGCGCGCCGTGGTTACCACCCAGGGCACTCTCTCGCTTCACGCGCCCTGAGACTGCTCGCCTCAATACTCGTCATGTCTCGTGGTCTGGCTTGTCTGTAGTCTTGGCCACTTGCCAGACAACCTGGCCGTCACTTGATGCCTCCGGGTTGGACCAATTCTCGACGTAGCAGCCTCGACCTTTTTTGTCCCGAATTCGCAATAACGCCCTCACAGTCAATACTCGCACTCCGAGACGAAACAAGTCAGCCAATGGTATCGTCGCAACCGGGGACTTCACCCGTCTCTCTCCAAAAATGGACCCAAAGCCAAATATGCTAGCGCCCCCGGCCGTGACGTCTCTGCGGTCACAGGCCGGCCCCATGGAACGATCCCTGAGCGAAGATATTCGAGAGGAGAGAGAGGAACTCCGCGAGGCTGCCGAGCAAACTCTAAATGTTATTCTCGACCTCAATCTCGACGGAACTATTCGATGGGTCAGCCCGTCATGGACCGACGTTATCGGCACCCAACCCGAATCGGTCAAAGGAGCCCCGATGGCCGACTTGATCGTCAGCGACAACAAAACGGTCTTCTCGGAGACCGTTGAGTCCATGAAGTCAGACGACTCGCGGAGTCAACGAGTACGATTCGCCGTTACAATGGGCCCACTGTCGAAACTGTTGCCCCTTGAAGATATTGAGGTCCCTGAAGTCGAGGAAGCCGAAGCGTCCGTTCCTCACACTATCGATCTGGAAGCTCAGGGTATCATGGTCTACGACGGAGCTTCTGGAGGAGAGAGTCATGTAAGTCCACGTCTCGCCCGCAACTTCCCCGCGTCCACCACGCTCATCAACTTGCCCGCTAGACCATGTGGATGATCCGGCCATACATCGCGCCCCGAGAAATCAAGATCGACCTGCCTGCTGTCATCGTGGACTCGCTTGGATCCGGCGCCGAGGTTCTTGCCAGCTACCTAACGCAGTTGGCAGAGTCTGGAGTCGACGACCCCGAAAACCACCCGCCGCCGCTACCCGTTTTGTGCCGTATCTGCGAACGCCAGATTTCGCCCTGGTGGTTCGAGAAACACACTGATTTGTGCTTGCAAGAACACAGAGCGGAAATGGATGTCCAGATGGCGCAAGACAGCTTGACTGAACACAGACACTTGATCGTTAGGGTTTTGGACGCGCTTGAGGCTCGAAAGAGTCGATCTCTGACTGGCGACCAGCTTGCCCTCCCTACGGCCGAGTACAAAGGCATGCCCATTGGCCCTCCCCCATCGGCTTCGTCGTCTCCTGGAAGCTCCGTATCTCAGTCAAGGGAGCGATCAGGCGGCTTTGGACACGCGCGAGCACGCTCCTTTGCAATCAGGCGCCCCCAGGCAAGGATTGTGGAGCTTTTGCTGGATCTTTGCGATACTGCCCTCGAAATCAGCACCCCTGCCGTCAAAGAAGGATCGTCTCAAAACCCTGGCGAGATTAGGACGCAGTCTCCCCAATCGGAATCTCGTATCTCGCAGGTCATGCATTGGCACTCGCCCGGCAACAACACTTTGGAACAAGAGCAAGGCCTCGCCCTGCTATGTGCCGATACGGAGAAGGCCGCGAAAGTTAAGGTCGAGGCTGTCTTCAGGCATCGCAAAATCATCGAGTACGCGGAGCGCATCAGGATCGAGTTTGCTGTCATTGTACAGGATTGTATCGACGAGGCCATGCGCAAGGCAGCTAGGATTGCCGCAGGGCGTCTCAGCGACTCGACTGAAGATGAGGAGGAGGAGGAAGGTGTTACGCCCGCTCAAGATGAACTCTTCTTCCAAGGCTCTTTCGAAAACTCTTCGGCGCTTGCCGCCGCATTGCAGAACGTCAACCTCACAGACAGTCTCGAGAGGCCACGGCCGACTTCATTTGTGGAATCCACGCGCTCGAGTAGCCCTCGGGAGTGTCCAACGCCAAGATCACATCTGGGGGCCCTCAACCCTTCAGGACCAGCTCGTGAGTCGCGGAGGGAATCCATGATCTTCGAGAGCGACCCCGGTGACAGCGACGGAAGCATCCGGTCGTCGTCTGTGGCTTCCAGACACCCACCTCGGACCGAGTCTCCGATTTCAGAGTTCGGCGATCTTCGCAGGGCGGCCAGCGCGAGACAGCATCACCGTAGAAGCATCATTTTGCCCGGCACATCTTCCCCCCGACGACAAGAGTCGCCCTCGCGCAACACGAATCAACCTTCTTCTCCCCTCAGAATCATCAAACCACGCAACTTCCCCTTTCCCCATGACGGTATAACATCTCCGGAAGCTTCTCCGTTGCTACCTGGGAGCGAATTCAGCTCGCCAGCACACCTGCCGATTGGCCATCACCGCAGACAGTCGTCCGCTGCCATGTCCGAATTCGTGATGAAGGGACCCCCTTCGCCCAGAATGACGGCTCATCAGCCTCCGCCCCAAGCACGACCGGCGCCCCCGTCCATCAAAGATTTCGAGATCATCAAGCCGATCAGCAAGGGTGCCTTTGGCAGTGTCTACTTATCAAAAAAGAAGTCCACAGGCGAATACTTCGCCATTAAAGTGCTGAAAAAGGCCGACATGGTTGCCAAGAATCAAGTGGGAAACGTCAAGGCAGAGCGTGCAATCATGATGTGGCAAGGCCAAAGTGATTTCGTTGCCAAGCTCTACTGGACCTTTTCAAGCAAGGATTATCTGTACCTCGTCATGGAATATCTTAACGGGGGCGACTGTGCGTCCTTGATCAAGGTTCTTGGAGGTCTGCCTGAGGATTGGGTCAAGAAATACCTGGGCGAGGTCGTACTCGGCGTAGAGCACCTTCACAGCCGCGGCATCATCCACCGAGATTTGAAACCTGACAATCTCCTTATCGACCAGAAAGGACATCTCAAGCTCACAGATTTTGGTCTGTCGCGAATGGGTCTCGTCGGACGACAAAAACGAGCACTCGACAGCCAGAATGGGGACCCCACGCCGGATCTCTTGAGGCAAGGTCCGTTTGCTCGCTCGGCGTCATTGGCGTCATCACGGTCTACATCTCTCGACCTCCACGGACACACCCATTCGCCTAGCATGACGCCGCAGATGACGCCCGACACGGGATCTAGCGTAGGACAGCCCTCATATTTTGCTCTGGCTGGTTCGGAAGCAAGAAGAGTCTCGAGCCATCGCAGCGACAGCGGTGGCAGTGAGTCGCTTGCTCGCATGCTTAATAACTTTTCGCTGAACGACACGGAGCCGAACACGCACGTGCAAAATCACCCACTGAGCCATGAGGAATCAAGCGAAGTTGCTGGACAAGCGTCTCCTGATTTGGCGAATCTTCATCATGCCAGTACCCAGTCCAGCATTGATTTCTTGGGAAAGAGCACTCCGCCTCAGTCATCAATGATGCCACCGCCGATGGCCTTATTCGACCCAGAGGACACTAGTCGTCGTTTCGTGGGTACCCCCGACTACTTGGCCCCCGAGACCATAAACGGCGAGAAACAGGACGAGACTAGCGATTGGTGGTCTGTTGGCTGCATCCTGTTCGAGTTTCTCTACGGATTCCCGCCTTTCCACGCCGACGAGGCTGAGCAGGTTTTCGAGAATATCCTCGCGCGCAAAATTCAGTGGCCGGACGAGAACGAGGGCGAACCTATTTCAGCTGAAGCCAGGGATTTGATCAACAAACTACTCTGTATGGAACCACAATCACGCCTTGGAGCCAATCGAGAGGACAAGTTTCCATGTGGCGGCGACGAGATCCGCGCCCATCCCTGGTTCGAGGGTATCAATTGGGAGACGTTGCTGCAGGACGAGGCGCAGTTTGTTCCACAACTCGAGCATCCTGAAGACACCGAATACTTTGACGCTCGTGGTGCTGTTCTTCAGTCCTTCGCGGAAGAGATGGAAGACCAGCTATCTCCGCCAGTGTCTGGCACAGGCTCCGAGTACCCTGATCGACCGCATGACGCTCTTTCCCGTGTCCGATCACAAGTCAACTCCATCAAGCGCAACTTGATGCCCCTCCACATCCCTCCTCACGTTAGAGACCTGAAGAGTAGACGGCTTAGTGAGCCTGTCGTTGCTGATGACTTTGGAAACTTTACTTTCAAGAACCTGCCAGTGCTGGAGAAGGCCAACAAGGACGTCATCCAGAAGCTTCGCGCCGAGGCATTGGCGTCTCAAAGCAAGCCGACCGTTACCAGCCCCGGCGGAAGCGTCACCTCGCCCGGTCCGGCTTTGGAGGGCAGCCCGGTTCTTTCTAACCCGGTTCAGCGAACCATATCGAATGCGAAGAACCGGCCACAGTCTCCGTCTGGGTTGAGCCACGCCAACTCGTCTCCTAGCAGAGCCTCTCAACCGTCATCACCTCTCTTGGTCTCTTTCGTTGCCGGCCAAGGAACCGAAGGCCGACGTAAGGCTTCCAGCAACTCGTCGAGTCTCTCGCAGCAGTCCAGTGCGGCTCATCAGCCAACCTCACTCGAGATTCCCCGGGTACCCCCCATTCTGCAGAAGGCCGCAACGAGTGCGGCCGCCTCCCCCGTGAAAGGCCGTGGTGCAGGGCCGCCGCCTCCACTCGCACTTTCGCCGCAAAAGATGGTTTCAACACCTAGACAGGCCTCAAGTAGCCGATCAAGGTCCCTGACTGTCGGTTCGAACGAGGGCAGCCCGATAACATCAGATGTTTTGGCACATCACCGCAACCGCCGCAGCCAAGTGTTCGACATGTCGCCATCCTCCTCTGACAATGAGGGCGATAAGCACAACGCGGCCCTCCTTCGCGTCCAGCGTCGCCGACAGAGCTCCCGTCGCCTCTCGCAGATCGCATTCGACGGGGGGCCGATGTTCCGACCTCTGGATGTGCTGATATGCGAGGACCACCCCGTCAGCCGCATGGTAATGGAAAAGCTGCTGGAGAAGCTCCGCTGCCGAACTATTTCGGTCGCAAACGGGTCCGAAGCCGTGAGATACGCCATGTGCGAAATCAAGTTCGACATCATCTTCTTGGAGTATAGGCTGCCTCAGATCAACGGCGCCGATGTTGCTCGTATGATTCGAGAAACGAAGAACACGAACTCACATACGCCAATCGTCGCCATTACAGCTTACCTCAAAGAACTGCAAGCTCCGCACTACTTCGACTCCTTGATCGAAAAGCCCATCTCGAGCTCCAAGCTCACCGAGGTGTTGAAAAACCTATGCCAGTGGAAGCCAGAATCACCCGGCGTGAACTTCTCGATGTCCCTCTCGCTCCCACATCCGGTCCCTTCTAGCCTGCGCCAAGCCAGCTCACGCACAGACGACAGCCCAACCTCTAGCTCTTCGCTATACGCGGGCCGCCCCGGCAGTAGTCTGGTCACGTCGAGTCGAGAGGACTCTATCAGCTCCAGCCTTTTTGGTGACTCTGAATCCGTTTCCACGGACGACGTCCCTGTCGTGATTAGCCGAAAGGCCACCGGAGACTGGGAGGAAGGCGGATTGGGTATCAGGGAAGATGAGACGGCCCAGTTGTCCAACTCACCCAAATCCCTGCCGCAACTTTTGACGCAGCAGTCGGCACCGGGCCAGCTGGAGCACACGCGAAAGTCACTGCCTCAGCACTCGGTCGAGAAGCTGAAGGCCAAGAAAGAGCACATGGAAAAGCGGCATGCCGAGGGTACCGACTCGGCTGACGATGAGGATGAGGAGCTCGGTCTTGGTCGTGATAAACTGTTTCGAGGCAAGCCGCTATTGCCCAGCTCAAAGCTGGGAATTGAGATGATGAGGGCCGACAGCCACGACAGTGTTACGGTCGGGTCAGAGAGCACACCTGAGCCGATTACCCAAGTCGTTACACCTTCGAAGGAGATGGACATGCCATCGTATCAGACTCGGCAAGACGGGGTTGCCCGGACGCCTCCGGATAACGGAACCAACTCCGACGGCAAGACTATCGTCCCTGACGTCGACGAAACCCCGAGACCACACTCGATTAACAGGGAGGATAGTGCAGACGAGGAGCCTACCCCCCGACCGTTGGAAAGGTCTGGTTTGCTGGGCACCCAGTAGGACAGCAGCACCCACAGCAGAAGAGTGGTGCACAAATCTATCTACAGCTGAAACCGCGAGCGACGAGTTCAGGCAGCTCTCGACAAATATGGACTAGCGTTTATCTGTCTTTTTTTTTCCACTTTCAACCATCGTTTCCCCGACAGCGAGGCGTTTAGCGGGGACAACAGCAATACGCAGACTGCATCTTTTCCTTGAGTTGCAACGGGTTGGAATGACTTCAGGCGTTCGTGGGTTTAATCGGGGTGGTTCAACTCTGGAGTCCCTGATGGAATGAGGGGCCAAGAATGCCGCGGATTGAATCGGGGGATGCCATTCAGTTGTTGATTCTGTCTGCGGTCAGGCAGATGCAACGCATGCTGCGCTGCCTTTGACACCACTCTTCCGTCTACACAGTTTTTTTCTTTCTTTCTGGCGAACACTATGCGCGCCATCACCGTCCCCTTTCAGCAGTGTTGGCATTTTCCTTTTTCATACTCATTCTGTGTCTACACAATCTAGGCTTTTTTTTTTCTCTTTCTATCGCCTGCCGCATCGGGACCAGGGAATAGGATGGGTGGGATGTGAGGCACCCGGCGCGGCGCGGTTTGGTCGCCGAGACCACCACGATACACTGGTGTATGAGAACGCGTGCGGGGCGGCCTCGTTAACTAAGGTCCATGAGCATAGTTCGTGAGTGTCGTCATGGCGCGCAAAGGGGCGGCCAGGCCCTGTTCTTGCGTTCTTGATCTTTTTTTTCTTTTCCTTCTCGTTGGCTACTGTACCCGGTCATACGACTGCAAAAGCAGTGGGAGTCACGGTTGAATGCAGAAAAAAAGAAGCCTCTCCAGAAAATAAGACTGAATACATCATCAGATTGCAAAGGTCTGGTCGGAAACTCTGGACCTTTTCCCACCTCGACTGTGTCGTCAAGGAGCCCTTTAGAATTATGCCAAGTCGCCAGCTACCTAAAGAGACTTCATGGTTGTGCTGTGCTGGCGACGATGGGTAGATCATCATCAACACTGCGTAGGGAAAAGCTTAAGATTTTCAGCTCTGCCCCGGGGCAAATTGCCAAAGACATGCGGACACGTGGTTTGCTTCGGAAGCGAAGCAAGTCAGATATCAGATATGTGCATATCATTCCCGTGACATGTCTGGACGAGATGGGGGTTGGCACTTGAACCGGCTATAGAACGGTCATTTGATCACGCTCTGGAAGGAGAGTGTGCTCTCGGGCCAGATTGGAGTCAGTCCATAGGGTTTGGTCAGCGGGCGGAGTGGTTAGAGCCTTAGAGGGCGTTGAGTCGCGGTGAAAGGGCAGGATAAGACGGGACGAAAGGCCGGGGGCATGACCTCTGCTGAGTGAAAATAGAAACGCGAAGGTTCCTGGCTCGTTATCGGCAGGGAGTGAGGCGGGGAGTGAGTTGCCGGATGCATGACGGGCTTGACGACATCACTGATCGTGGTGGTACCAAAGGTTTTGTTTTACGAAGTTCGGTTCACGCAGCCATTGGCTGAGTGAAGAACTGGTCTCGTCCGACCTACGCGTTGTGTTTTGTCGTTTTGGACAGTCAAGGGACTTTCCGATGACAATTGTCTGTCGATGGGAGTTTATCCATATTACCGTGCAACGCAAATAGCTCTTTTGCCATTCTTACTCGAGTCATTTGATAGTTGACGTCGGGAGGCCGGGGGTTGTTTTGAAAACACATGCTGCAACCACAACCACAGCCACAGCCACAGCAGGGCTCAGAAGACACGGAGAGGAGCGGGGGGAGGGAGAGTAGATGTTAGTACGAATACAATAAGAAAGGAGGGAGAGAAGTGCGCGTGTGTGTGCGTGCAAAGAAGCTTTGCCAATGTGCGTGGCCTGGGAAAATCGTAGAGGCTTGGCGGCTTGGGAGTCTTGGCGGACGACGGTTTGAGGGAGGATGAGGAAAAAGAGCACGCGAGCAATCGGTTAGGACGAGAGCTGCACAAATTGTGGCGAGACTTGGCGATGGGCTTGGCGTAGTAGCCAAGAGGAGATTTCAGCGCCAGCGCCGAGCGGGACTGGATATCTCTCAAAAAAAAATTTAACCCTCTCGAGTGCGTATTTGCCGTACGATTTTCCCCGCCCCGGTTTCTGCTGGTGCGCGGCAGAGTCTTCAAATTGCGACGTTCTCACTCTCAGACGCAGAGAACTGCAAGCCATGCCGGAAGTGCGGGTTCGCTGGGAGTCAATAGATCTGGCACGTTTTCGATTTGCTGTCTCTGATTGGCCCATCTATGACAACTTGCCGACTGTCTACTGAGACGTAATCCCTTTAAGCTTGCCCGGCTCCATGCTACCTACCCTGCTGTGAAGTGGAGGAGGTGACTGTTTTTTTTTTTTTTTTGCCCTTGGCCCTCCCTCCTCCGGGGGTTCCTGCGAAGAGGGTGGGTATGAGGGGCGGAGCGGCAAAGTGTGACCATGGTGGGGCAGTGAGATAGGTACCTTCTATGACCAGTTACCTCAAATGTGTATTTTCCCTACGGCTTATTATGGTAAGTACAGGAAAATAGTAAGTGATACGGGGCTGGGTGCCTCAGGTGGCAGGGATACCTAGGTAGGTGGCAGCGGGCCTGTTTTGTGGGGATGGTATCCGTACCTTGGAGGTAGGTGAAGAAGGCTAGAAGCACGGATTGGTTCAAGTTGATTCGTCGGCGAACCGTCGCTTCCTTCCCTCGCCTTTCCTTTTTCCTTCTGTATCCGTACCTTCTCCTCCTTCGCAGCATCGCGCAGGGGAACCAAATATTTCTTTCTGGGGTGCGAAGGGTGGAATCATGAATGACCGACAAGGCCACATCCCCCAGGCTTATTGGTAGTTTGGTACTACTGTGTACGCACTACGTAGAGAAGGGAAAGAGGTCACGAGAGCAAGCTGGGGTTGCCCGGCTGAGGATTTCTGAGGGAAGATCTATCCATACACTACGTGACTACATAGTAGTACATCATATCGTATCGTACGCTCGAACTCAACAGACTGGTCAAAGCGATTATACCTTTTGCCTCAAGCCCACCTTGCACAGCCATCGCCTTTCAACATGCTTATTGCCCACCTAATACCTTAGCAATTTACATAGGTATGTAGGCAGCAGGCAGAGTCAAGGTACCTCGAATCTTCCTGCTGCTTGACGACCTAAAACTGACCTGGCCCAACCAGGTGACGTAGAGGTAGTGTGCCCCGCCGCCTTCGGCCTTACCGCAACAGGTTCTCTTCGACACTTTATCCTGCCCTCCAAATACCTCCCGCATGGTAAATTTCCATGAGGAAACGGCGTGCAATTGCCAATTCGTAGTGCACTCCATTGTATTACTTACCACTGCCATCCCATCCTGTGCCGTGGATCCCAGCACAACCCACGGTGGGGTGTAAGTGGGCGGGCGGACTGTACCTCCCAGTACCAACTTGCGACTCGCGAGTACCACACGCTCTGGCAAGTATCCTCGTCCTCTACCTCTTCCTCTTCCTCTTCCTCTTTCCGCTTTGCGCTTTGCCCCCCCTTCCGCCATCGTCCATGCCGCCGTTCCCCCGTCCATTCAGTGTTTACTGCCTTCTCTCTAACCAGGACCACCCCGTCGTCCCGTGCCCCCCTCATTGTTCCTAGATGCTATTGCAGACACAGAGTAATAATGGGTAGTTCTATCATTTCAAAGTGCGGCACTATCTCTCCAGAATCACGTCGCCGCCGCCCCCGTTCATCCTGTGGCCACCTCGAACCTGGTGCCAGCCACCAAACATTAACCAACGGGCCTGCCATGCCTGATCCTGTTCGGCACATCACTGTCACTGACCACAGACGTTAGAACCACCGGCCCCCCGTCTGCCAAGCACGGGATCCAATTCTCAACGGGGACTGGCTGACAGGCCAGCGAGCTCCGGGAATCGAGGCGTCTGTCCTCGGGCTTCGGCCGTTTCCACCATCTGGGTTTTCTGTAGTTGTGAGGCGAGAACGAATGCATAGTATGCCCGCCTGAGCCCACCATCCCATCCCGTCCCGTAAACCCCCAGGATCTGCCGTCCTCTTGCTTGACGTATATCTGCTCCTATCCCTCTTGACCCCTTGCTCTCGTCCCTTCTTCTCTTCTTCTTCCCGCCGTGGCCAACCCCATCTACCTCACTTCCCCCCTCCCCTCCCTCCCCTTTTCGCCTTCTCGCTTGTTTTCTTAGCAGAAGCTAGGGACGCCTGAACGCTTGGGCGCGTGAACCTTGTTCTTGTTATTTGGGTACCATCCCAAAGACTCGAGTGTTCTGCTCCTCCGTCTCCCAGTCTCTGCGACTCCGGGCCGTCTCTAAATATCCCGCCGTCGCCCTCTCACCCCTTTCGGCTTCAGAGCGTGACGTCCGTTCCGTCGCCGCTGTTTATCTACCCTGGGTCGCCGTCAGCCCATTGTCCCCTACGACCCTCGGCGTAGTGCCCGCCACGTCCTTTGTACGCCATGACGACTCAACATCCCCGCCATCCCGCCCCCGCCGGCGTTATCCCCGTGCCTCACGGTCCTGAGACGGGTCAGGAGCATGAGGACTACCCACAGGAACACACCACCGAGTACGAGCGCAGGATCTTCGGCCACGTCACGCGTCCCGATGATTCCTACACCGAAGAAGGCACCTACTGGGCTGATTTGCCTTTCTGGAAGCGTGTGGGCTTCGTGAGCAAGGTCGACCGCGACGAGGCTGCCAAGGAGCTTAAGGCTACCGGCGAGATGATGAAGAAAGACCCCCTGGCGCCTTTATCGTGGTATTTCCGCAATGCTGTGCTGCCCGGTGCCGGTCTCGGCCTCGAAGGTTACGTTCTCTTCTCGATTGGAAATCTGGAGCCGCTCTTCGCCGCCGCCTGGCCACAGTGCTGGGGAAAGGCACACACCGAATGCAGTCAGAACTGGGTCGCCTCCGTCACTTACCTTGAGATTGTCGGCATCATGATCGGACAAGCTGCCGTCGGTGTAAGTGAATTGGGCTTCCTCTCTTCTCTTGGAAAAATGCGTCCTGACTGTTGTTGCCCTCCAGGTTATTGGTGACTGGATTGGTCGCCGCTTCGGTCTCATCCAGGATGCCGCCATCATGTTCGTCGGTCTTCTCCTCCTGACCGGTAGCTGGGCCAGCTCCCTCCAGGGTTGGGTCATCTTCTACGCCTGGTCTCTCTTCTTCTACGGCTTTGGTGTCGGGGGAGAATATCCCATCACCGCCACGTCGTCCATGGAGAACTCGGTCACTGCCGGTCGCCTGTCTACTCGCGAAGATCGTCTTCACCGAGGTCGCAAGGTCACCATGGCTTTCCTCATGCAGGGATGGGGCCAGCTCGTCAACCAGGTCGTCCTCCTCGTTCTGCTCATGATCTTCAACAGAGGCTATGGCGACGGCCCCTACACCGTTTCCGCCGCCCAGTATACGTTCCGCCTCTCCTTTGCCCTGCCGGCCATCGGCACGTTGTGGCTCGTCTACTACAGAACTTGGAAGATGCCGCGTGCGAACGAGCAGCTCGCGCTTGCCAAGAAGAAGCAAGGCGTCACTGGATACGACGTCAATGCCCTCAAGTACTGCTGTCAGCACTTCGGCGGCCGGCTGCTCGCCACCGCAGGCACATGGTTCTGCAACGACGTCTTCTTCTATGGAAACAAGCTCTTCCAGGGCCAGTTCATCGCCGTCATCTCGAGCAACCCTAACTCCCTCGTGACCAAGTGGCTCTGGAGCTTGATCAATGTCGTGGTGTCGCTCGTTGGCTACTACCTCGCCTCCCTGCTCATCGACAATAAGCTCTATGGCCGCAAGATGATGCAGCAGGTCGGTTTCCTCATGTGCTTCATCATGTTCGTCATCCCGGCCTTTAACTTCGAGTATTACACGAGCCCGGCCGGCATCAAGGCCTTCCAGGCCATGTACTTCCTCAGCTCCTTTTTCAACCAGTTCGGCCCTAATTCCGTCACCTTCCTCGTGGCCGGCGAGGTCTTCCCCACTCCCATTCGCGCAACGGCCCATGGCTTCTCTGCTTGTATCGGCAAGGCCGGCGCCCTCCTCGCCTCCGTACTGTACAATTATATCGACACTCAAACCAAGTTTTACGTCGTCCCATGGTTCGGTCTCGCAGGCATGCTCCTCACCTGGCTCTTCCTTCCCGATACTACCGGCCTGGATCTCAGGGAGCAGGAGCGCCGCTGGACCTACATTCGCAGCGGCAAGGAGCACGAGTACCACGGAGTAGCTGTCCACCCTGAGCATCTCAGCGTTTGGGAGCGTATGCGCGGTGTTGGCAAGCACTACGACGCCGACCGGGACCACAAGGCTCAGATCGAAGACATGCGCAAGGAGTGGGAAGAGAGGCAGGCAGAGCAGGGCGAAAAGGAGCCCGAGGTCTGGGAGGACCACGACCTCTTCTCCGAAGACATGCATGGCTATTTCAAGAACCAGCACAAGGGCAAGACGACGGGTGGCATCATGACCAATGACGACCGGGAGGTGTCTGAATCATCGTCTGCGAAAGAAAAGGAGAGCAGAGCAGATGAGATCCGGCCCAGTCCGGCGGGGGAGAGGCGGGAGGACAGCTCCAATCTGAACGAGAAACAGGGTTAACGAGGTGTCGCATAGCAGGGCGTATAAAACGGGTTTGGAGTTGGAATTTTCATTGGCCGGTTTCCACGCGCACTTGGACCGGTTTTGGGTAGAAATAGCATGCTAACATGGCGCGAAAGACGCCCAATACTTACGACTAATTATGACCACAAAATACGGCGACTTTGTCTACTGCTCTCTAATGTCATTTGTGTTGTCGCTACTAGCTGGCATGCTCTGCGTTGGTCGCGAGGGAAGTTGTTTCTGCGGCCAGTTCCAGCATCTGTCTATATCTAGCCAAGCTTTTCGCCTCCCCATCTCAACTCAATTATAACAGCACAAGCAATCGGATGTATAATCTATTCATCCAAGTGTTAAGTCGATAGTTGAGTTTTTCGGGGATTTGTATTACGTCTCAGCTGATCATAAGTGGACTCTTCCCCCTAGGTCTAGTAATATAGTCAAACTCACAGCCACGGTGATCACATACGACCATACCCACTGGAGAACTCGGGATCCCGTCCGCTCTCCCATAGATAAGCCAGTGAGGGCTGGATTAGTAGTTGGGTCGGTGACGACCAGCGAATACCTGGTGTTGTATGTTTTTGTCTTTTTGGCCATCTATGGTGTTACTCATTACAACCGATCCTCAAGGGATGTGGTCAATTTTTGGTCAACGTCAGTAAGGAATGCTGTCCGATCATTGGGCGGAACTCGGCCGATACAACGTTCCCTGCTGTTGTTTCGCTACATAGTCCGAGATTCTGCTTGGGAAGACACTGGTAACTCCTTGGATGCACTGTGCGGTTGCACTGATGGAAGAGAAATCCTACGTAGCGTCTGAACATGTAGAAGTGTTCCTCTCATCCCCCTACCTCGCCAACTCATCTTGGGAAAACAGCTCAGGCAAGCATGGCGGACTGCTCCGTGGCTTTCGTGGAGCTTCTGTGCCTAGGTAGGCACTGGAAAACGACATACCAGGTGCCTCCAGAGCCTCATCTCCACTGCGGTGAGCCGGACTGGTGGAACCAAGAACACTCGCGTGCTTCACCGCCTGTAATCCATCCCTCCGGATTCAAGTTGATCATCTTTCCACTCAAACCTCTCAGCTCCTCCTCCGCATTAAGTAAGCTTGCGAGCCCGTCCTGAAGTCGTCCGCGAGGTCAATGGGATGCTCGAAGAACGAGCTGTCCTCTCCAACACGCTGGTAGACTGTTTCATCCATCCTCATCTATGTTGAAGCACGAGATATGCCCCCGTAGTACGTGCCGCCAGGCGTCCTCGCTGCCCTGCTCCTCCTTGTTCGTAGAGAGGATCATGTCGGCAAGCATCACGTAGATCATGCCCAACCCAAAAGAACAAGACGTCGGACTGATCTTGATCTGCCCAGCCCGGGCTTAGGACTGCGGGCTCCGCCACAGCTGGTTTTCATCGAAAGCGTATTTCATGCACATGAGAGGTGGTACGGGTACGTACGGCATCGTCCAGATCCGATACCGGGGCGCTACGGACCGCAAGAGCGTAGCGGGGCCTCGAAGCCGGGGGCTCCGGCGATCCGCCCCGGCTCCGGCGAGGGTCGGGTGTCGGGTAGAGTTGTAATCACCTTACGGTCTTGAACGGGCTCCTTACTTCCATCCTTACCGGTAGCCCATATCTTTTTGATAGTGCCTAGGGGTGGGTTAACGTGATTTCTAAGCTCTCGCAAAAGGCTCGTTGTTTTCAAGGCACTGGGATGGCGTACTGTCATTGTTCTTCTGTCTTGTCTTGATATGTGGCGGAAGATGCACGTACTGAAGGGGCTGTCTTGGTTTCTGCAGTATACCCTTTTGTGTGGAACATTTTGATGACAATGAGACTTCCACTGTAGGGCTAGAATATACCAAAGTGCTGTACCATCAACGACTAATTTGAAGTCATCTGTCTTCACCTGAAGTGCATCTCCTGGATTACCAACAACCGGGGAAAAAAATGACGGGTAGACGATTTTTCGATGTACCGAACCCTCGCGGACGGAAAGTCCGGGGGGTCCAAGGCGCGCTTAGTAATTCCCCGTAAGCTTCCTGGAACACCTTCGAAGACGGAGGAGGGAGAGGGTAAGGCACGATTTCGCGCGATTTACGGGCCAGGAATCGGGTCGACCCGCGCCAAACGCTACTTTACTGCACGGCCTGGCGTAGCCCGGATGAGAGCTCGCTGATGGAGAGGAATTAAAGTGAGTAATATTGTCGGGAATGCAAGGGCGGTGCATAGCATACGATTGACGGGCACCAGTGATAGGTAAGCACCCCGCTCTATGCAGAAAGTGGGGAGGGGTCCTTTTGGAGGGGTAGACTCATTCCAACTGTCGTCCAGAGCTTCCAGGCCAAGCTTCGCATCTCTCGTCCCACGCTCGCCGGCCCTCAAAGCCAGCTCAAGACATCGACTCGACCGATAACCGCAAACTGTCTGGCTACCAAACAGAAAAGAAGAGGAAGAGAGAAGGAAATTAACCATGTTTACCGGCATCGTCGAAGAAATCGGAGGTCCGAACCCCCACCCCCGGTTCTCCTCACGCTCTCACCCCTCAGTTTGACCATGACCTCTTACTAACACGCTGACAGTGGTCTCCGAGCTCAACCCCAATGATGAGACGGGCGGGACTTCTCTCACCATATCGCTTCCTGCGGCCTCGGAGTTGCTGTCGGACTGCCACCTGGGCGACTCCATTGCCATCAACGGAGTCTGCCTCACCGTGACCCAGTTCGAGACCTCCCCGCCATCCTTCAAGGTCGGCGTTGCCCCAGAGACGCTGCGCATCACGAACCTCGGCTCCCTCGAAAAAGACTCCCGAGTCAACCTCGAGCGTGCCGTCCGCGCCGACACGCGCATGGGCGGCCACTTCGTCCAGGGTCACGTCGACACTACTGCCGCTATCCTTGCCGTCACCCCGGACGGCAACGCGCTTACGTTCCGTTTTGCGCCCAGAGACTCGGCCGTCCTGCGATACATTGTCTACAAGGGTTATGTCGCCCTCGATGGTACTAGTCTGACGGTCACTAAGGTCAACGACGAGGAGGGCTGGTGGGAAGTCATGCTCATCAGCTACACCCAGGAGAAGGTCGTTGTCGCCGGCAAGAAGCCAGGTGACACTGTCAACGTGGAGGTCGACATGATGGCCAAATACGCCGAGAAGAGTCTTGTTGGCTTCCTCGGTGGGTCTGCCGGCGTGCCTTTGGAGAAGATGGTAGAGCGTATCGTGGCTGGGGGGTTGGGTGGGAGGTCTTGAAGGCATTGTTTCAAAAATTTAGCTAACTTTTGTCTTCATTGTCTATTCATTTAGAGTTTCGTATCCCTTGTGCTAATTTGCAAATAAACGTATCTTATGTATGCATCGGCAAGAGACCTTTGTATAACCCGAATGCTTAGGCGTCGCCCCAGACTTCGGCCAACCGCTGGCTGACGGCTTTGGGGATCTTCTTCCGGCCCACGAGGTTGGGCAAACCGCTAATAACCATTTCCCGTTTGCGCTTCGTTCCTTGTTCGCCCGGACCGCAGTTCTCAAACGCCTTGATGAAATCATGGGGAGTCTTCCACCGCTTTTGAATCTCCAATGCCTTTTCGCCTGTGATGCCCCTTGTCGTCATAAGCATCTTCAAATAAATGTCTCTCAAGGTCATCATGTCCGATTTGGATGCCAGCGAGGCGAAAGCTGGATATGTGATGTTGTAACACTTCGTCGCATCTTTCTCCCGGAGGTGATGCAGTAAAGGCAAGTAGTTCTGCGCCGTCAGGACTGGAGTGGGTATCACCAACAGTGGCTTTCCCTCATACATCTTCTTGAGCATAAAGGTCATTCGCGCCAAGTAGCGGATGGTGTCGTCCATCTTCTGTGTCTTCTTAAGAAAGTAGCCGTTAACCACCTGCGTCGAGGCGATCGCGGACTGGATCATCTCTTCCACTCTTTGAAAGTGACCCGAATCCATGGCGATCTCTTCGACGATGTAGATGACATGTTTGACACCGGATTTTCGGAGACGGAACTTCTGCTCGTGGAACCGACCATCTTTGATACTGCTGACCAAGTCATCGAGTCTTTTGCGCTCGACAATCCAATCTAGAACAATCTCGTCTCCTTCCGCGCCGTGGCGAGATAGGGCAGCCGGGTCGTGGCATTTTGCGATCCACTGGGCGTCGCCAATCTCAAGTGATCGCATGATAGGCTTGACGCCCTTCTTCGTTAGCTCCTCCTGCATATAGTCACGGTCCTTGAGGGCCCGGACTTCGCGGATATCCAATGCTAGGTGGACTGTGAAGGATCCTGGTGCCAGCCTGATAGGTGTGAAAGTCGGAAGCGTGCCATCATCCGAGACAATCGGACCATTCGCGACGACACTTTCGTACATGGAATTTAGTTTTGGCAGCTCCGTGGGCTCTACAGACTTTGACGGCTCCCTGTCGACCGGCATTACCGGCGAGGCCGGATCCGACCTTGTGGGCTCTGCCCGGGCAATTGAGCCTGCCGCAGCGTCATCAACTTGATCATCAAGGTTCGTCGTTCGCCTGATACGCCTGGCAACCTCCCACCCGTCGTCCGTAAGGGCGTAGCGTCTCGTGGGACGTCCTTTTTCTTTGACCAAGTCTTTGTCAATCAGCGTCTTCATTGAGCTCCAGGCCGTGTGCCACTTGCTCGGATCACTTGGGGTGGTGAAGGATGAGTCGCAATGCTCCTGGGCGAGCTCGATGAGGTTGGGCTTAGTAAGACCCAGAGAGGCATCCGCGTCCAGAGTGGAGAGTGCGAGAACGAGGGCATATGCACCGGAGCGGTAAGCTGGGACGTATGGTTTAGTCTTCCTTGCTTTTTTGGGAGCGGGAGCAGGGGCAGAAGCAGAATCTTCGTCAGCGTCAGCAACGCCACCAAGAGATGCACGCTCCTCCTTGGACAGGCGAGGATTCTTGGGCATGGGCAGGCCATTGGCCTCGCAGTGCTCCTTCAGCTTGTCCGTGAGGCGTGAAGAGAGCTTGTCGCCGAAGCCCTTGAGCTGAACAAGCTGGCGAGGATGTTTGAAAGTGATGGGGCATGCCTTGAGAGACTCGTAGGCATTCTTGTAAGTCGTTACGCTTTTCGTGCTCCGCTCTCTCGCGGTATCTAGCCACTCCTTCACCCAGTCCAGCAGCAGTGGGTTCGCGTACTGATCATGTTCGCCGGGCATGGTGCTGACGTGATGCGCAGTGCGAGAGGCCGAGGCGGAGTCTTACGGCGCGTTACAGAGAGTAGCAGGCCACCCACGACATCGTCAAAGGGAAGGAATGCTATGAGGTCGCGCTGTACGAATGCGTTGTCGAGAATGCAGAGTCCGGGGATCGCCTTTGGAGGTGTTGACGTTCAAGAAAGATGACGTTTGGGTCAGAGGGGCAGTCGCGACGCGAAGTCGGTACGTTCTCACGTGGTATGGCACAGTCCTCAAGGCGGTCCGAGTGCGAGGAATGAGGTGCCAAATGGGTCCCGTATCCGGCCGCTACGTAGCGTTCCGTGTCGCTTTCAGGTACCTATGTACAAAAGTAGCTAACTAGCTACCTATGTAGGCAGTACACTAAGGGACCGTACACTGATACGTTAGGTCTCCTTCTGAAACGGGTTTGGGTGCTACCTCTTATTCGGTATGAGCTCTTCAGTATTGGGAACTGCTTAAAGGGCGGGGGGCTACCTACGGACTTGATAGTGTACTCCTGAGCCGAACCCAGGCCAGGGGCTTTTCGATTTGCCCACCCCACTGCTTCCAGTTGCGGTGTGCTGCACCCATCTATGATCTGACTTGCATGATTGCATCACGGACAGTGTCAGCCGGCGGGGCCTGGCTGCTGGATGCCCGGCAGAGGCAATGGCGGGGAGCTGAACAGCAGCTGAAGTGAGGAGGGGAAGACTTGGGAGCGAAGTGTATGTATCAGTGGAGGACAAGGTCTCAAAAAGAGGATACACTGGAATGGCGCCCTCCACTCCACTGCTTCTCGTAAACATCCCCGGATCTATTTTCCCTCATTACGTCTGTCAATACTACTCTTTCGACCCGTCGTTTCCCACCCCATCTCTGAAGCATCCCCATCATCGTCACTACCAATCTACCTAGTCAAGGTAGCTTGTGCCCCATCCACTGCAGTTCAAACTTCAGAAAACACCCATCAATACCGCCCAGCATGGACGAGAAGATCGTCGCCGCGTCGCAGAAGCACCCTATTGTGCCGAACCACACGTTCAAGTATGGCACTGCGGGGTTCCGGATG
Organism: Colletotrichum brevisporum; assembly: GCA_030770045.1. Taxonomy (NCBI): domain Eukaryota; kingdom Fungi; phylum Ascomycota; class Sordariomycetes; order Glomerellales; family Glomerellaceae; genus Colletotrichum; species Colletotrichum brevisporum. Next base: position 5,060,215 of record JAUGSI010000001.1, on the reverse strand, counting down.
AAGGCCGACCTCCTGGACGGCGTCACCTTCCGCGTCGGCCTGCTCTCCGCCCTCCGTAGTCGCAAGCTCAATGGCCAAACCATCGGTGTTATGATCACCGCCAGTCACAACCCTTCTGCCGACAATGGTGTCAAGATCGTTGACCCGATGGGTGACATGCTGGAGCAGGAGTGGGAGTCGTACGCCACCAAACTCGTGAACAGCTCCTCAGACCAGGAGCTTGTGGACAACTACAAAGCATTGGCCTCCCAGCTGCGCATCGACCTCACCGCCCCCGCCCGCGTCATTTACGGCCGCGACACCCGTCCCTCGGGCCACAAGCTCGTTGCTGCTCTTGCCGACTCCTTCGAAGCCACCGGTACTGAGTACACCGATTACAAGATCCTTACAACCCCCCAGCTGCACTACCTCACCCGCTGCATCAACACTGATGGGACTCCCCAGTCGTACGGCAAGATCAGCGAGGCTGGCTACTACGAGAAGTTCTCAGATGCCTTCGTCAAGGCTTTGAGAGGCCGCAAGGTCAACGGTCAATTGACGGTCGACTGCTCCAACGGTGTCGGTGGCCCCAAGTTGGTCGAGTTCCTCAAGTACGTCCCCAAGGATGTTACGGGCTTCGATGTCAAGGTTGTCAACGATGACGTCCTTCGCCCCGAAGTCCTCAATCTCGATGTGAGTCTAGACCTTGCTCGTCCCTCTTCTCACCGACGAAGCTGACAGCCTGCAAGTGCGGAGCAGACTTCGTCAAGACCAAGCAACGCGCCCCCGCGTCCCCCAAGCCCGTCCCAGGTGCCCGCTACTGCTCCTTCGACGGCGACGCCGACCGATTGATCTACTATTGGACCGACCCCGACACCGGTTTCTTCATGCTCGACGGCGACCGCATCTCTTCTCTGGCCGCCTCCTTCGTCGGCGACCTCGTCCGATCCGCTGGTCTGGAAAACGACCTGCGCATTGGCGTTGTCCAGACAGCTTATGCCAACGGTGCCAGCACCAACTACATCGAGAAGCATCTTGGACTTCCCGTTGTGTGCACTCCCACTGGAGTTAAGCACCTTCATCACGCGGCACTCAAGTTCGACGTGGGTGCCTATTTCGAGGCGAACGGCCACGGCACTGTTCTGTTCAGCCAAGATGCCATGCGTGCTTTCGTCGAGACGAAGCCTCAGTCTCCCGCCCAGAAGGATGCCCTCGAGACCCTTGCCGCTGTCGGAAACCTCGTCAACCAGACCGTCGGCGACGCTCTCTCCGACATGCTGATGGTCGAGGTTATCCTTGCCCATAAGGGATGGACCCTCAAGGACTGGGCTTCGACCTACACCGACCTCCCCAACCGCCTAGTTCGCGTTGAGGTCGCCAACAAGGACGCTTTCCAGACCACGGACGCAGAGCGCCGCCTTAGCCATCCTGCTGGTGCCCAGGAAGAGATCGACGAGTGTGTTAGGAAGTACACTACTGCTCGTTCTTTTGCCCGCGCCAGTGGCACGGAAAATGCATGCCGTGTGTACGCGGAAGCGGCCACTCGCTCCGAGGCCGATGAGCTTGCCAGCAAGGTCGCAGGGATTGTTAAGCAGTACGGGATCTAGAAGCAACTCAACCTCAGCGTTTGCCATCCCTCCTCCGCTGAGCACACTGCGCATAGATATGAGCAGGCTGATACTTGGGCTTCACGCCGCTCCAGGCTTGGGGAATGAAAAATGGCGCGCTTCTGGCGAATTTAGAATGTAGCAAGCTTGCGATAAGACTTGCCTAGAATGGAGTTCATGACTAAAACCATGGCATATGTTTTCCCAACCTTGGCCGTCGTGGCGCACGAAGATCTGGGCGTTCCCTGCTTCCCCGAGGTCTGAGAAGAGTGTTTTCTGCGGCCCGCCTCAAATCCATCATGATGATCCTATCTGCTTATCTCGCAGGAACTGATGCGTTCGAAGTCCATTGGACCTGGGGCCGATCAACAAGGCGGCTGGGGCTGGAGAGGACTCTTCTCGGCGCGGCTCACTTCGCTTGTGCTGCCTCGTCTCCGGCGCAAAGAACGGCCTTCTATCGCTCCCCCATTCTTTTCGTCCTGCTATGGACTCTCCTCTCTATTTTCCTTTTGGCTACCGCAGACCGGTGCTCGTGCTCCAAACACCAGAAGACCACATGCAGTGTTGCCGACTGCTCGGGCCACACCATGGAGCTTTAGAAGGTGTGGGCCAGCCGGTCCGATGGTCAAGAGTCTACGACTCGTTTGTCTACTCACGCGATTGATGCCGTTCATGTGGTCGAGTTCGGGGCGAGTTGGGACAAAAGAGATTCTACATATTACGTCATCAATTCTTCTTCACTATGATGCTGATTTCTCTCTTCTCCCGTTGATATTTGCCCGCCTGGACCCCCAACGACGGCTGCCCTTGCGCCCCCTTGCATGCAGTTCAATTACTTTTGGTTTGAATACAGCCCGCCCTGTGCTAGCCATCTCGATGTCCGCCAATCGGCGATGCTTCCAATAATGTGACAGGTAAGAAACAGAAACTAGATAATACATTACACAAGCACTTGAATACTTGTCCGCGCAATGTGTATATAGGTAGAGGTATGAGGAGTCCGCAGCCCAGCAAGTGGACAAATGTCATGTGCTGTGTGCAGTTCGGCCGTGAGTATGATCGTTGTAGCGCCAAAAAAAGAGAGGATAGACCAATCTGTAGGTACCCAACGCCGCTCAGCATGGGTGAGTGTGCTTGTGCTACAGGCAGGCCTGTGCAGATGTGCAGGCAACACTGCCCCAAAAAGGAGGGGAAAAACAAGAAAGGACAAGTAATCAATTGCGCCGCTCGCTTTCTCAATGCATGGTTTCGCCGGCTTGGAGTAAGCCAGTATTGTCACCGGAAATGTCGACCTGTGTCGTGGTTTTGTTATGTGTGAAGTGGCGGCCCTGTTGAGCTGAACCCGCCGTGAAGGGACTAACCTAGCCCAGGTGCTCAGTCTGAAACAAGGCGCGCCGCATGCTGGTGACGGGTATACGAGGCTGTGTTATGCCGTGGCACAAACCCCTATTGAACTCCTATTCGGGCGCTCTCGTTCGTTTATATCAGGGGACGCTGCCGCTCAGAGTCTTGAAGCGATCCTCGAAGGCCTTCACTCTCTCCTTCTCCAACTCTTGCTGGATGCGTCTGGTTTCGCGTCTTGCCGCCTCGCGCTCTTCTTGCAATGTCAGAACCTCGATTTGCGCAGCGCTCATGCGAGCGATGACGTCCTGCATCTCCGAATCGGCGTTCGTGAGTGCCGTCTCCAGTTCGACAACCTTGACCCGTAGTCTCTCAATCTGGGTTTCGTCTTCAACAGACTGCTTGGGCATGACCCGTGGTGAGCGGGGGAACATCGGCGACGGCATGGGACTCAGGCTCGCCTTGCGAGTACCGCTGCCCACAGGTGAAGGGCTCATCCGGCGGAGCTGGACACTCTGTGCGTCCTTGAGTTCCCTCAACTGCTCCTCGTGGCGAGCAACGCGCTCCTCAGAGGCGGCCTGGGCAGCCTGCAATTGCTCCTCCAGGTTCTTGAGGCGGCTTTGCAAGCGTGTGATGCGGTCAGCATTAGCTTTGCGATCCGCATCTCCACGTGCGACGGCCTCGGCTAGGCGTTGCCGAAGCTCGGCATTGACAGAAAGCTGGTTTTGCACCTGCGCCGCCAGATCCTCAACCCGCTGCGCAGAGGTACGGAGTTCGTCTGCGAGCGCACGTTCGCTCTCAAGGTGAGCCACTTCACTGCTGGCAAGGCTTTCCACCTGGTCCTTGTATGCCGATGCTTCTTCCCTGGCAGCGTCACGTTCAAATTCAGCAGAGGTAAGAGACTGTTCCAGTCTGTGGATGGCAAGCTGCGTAGATTCGTCATGGGCGATGATGGGACCGTGTGCCTCCAGGTCCTTGATCTTGAGGAGGGACTCCTGGTAGGCTAGTTGGAGATCTTTGAAGGCCGCCTCGAGAGACTCCGACGTGATTGGTGCAGCCAGCGGGGAATGGTCCATGCTCGAACGAGCCATCGAAGGCGGAATGAGGATATCCTTTTCCTTCAGCAAGCCGCGGAGCGCTGCGACTTCACCTTCAGCACGGTCGAGGTCCATCTTAAGACCAGCTAGGCCCTTCTCCACTTGCCACTTTTGTTCGGCAGCCTCTTCGGCACGGCGCCGTAAGACGTTAATCTCGATGCGGAGGTTGGAAATATCCTTCTCAAACCCGGCCTTTCGGGGGGATGATACCATTAGGCGGTCGCGCTCGACCTCCAAGGTTCTAATTTTCTTCTCGTTCTCACGGTTCTGGAACTCCTGTCTCTCGAGTAGACTCTTAAGCGCGTTGTGAAGAGCGTCACGTTGGGCCTCAACATCCTTGAGACGCTCGGAGAGCTGCTCGCGAGACTCCGTTACACCGGACTTAACAGTATTGGACCTTGTAAGACCTGCGGGGGCTTTCTGGAGGACGAAAGGAGCGGCCGTAACAGAGCTGGATCTCGAGAGCCGGGGCGCTGAACGCATGGTAGAACTTCGAGAACGAGTATCTTGCAGGTGTTGGGGTTGTTGGCCAGACGCTTTCAGAGCCTTGTTCTCCTGTTTCAGCACTTCCAACTCCTGCTGCATCTTTGACGACTCGTACGTCAAGTTAGCATACTCGGACGCCTCCGCTTCGAGGCCCTCGAGCTTCGCCTTAAGCTGCGGCACAATTTCATCGCGGAGATTGTCGCGTTCGTTGGTGGCGCTCTGGAGTTCGACTTTAAGCACAGAGAGTAAATCTTCAAAGTTCGACTTGACTTGAATCTCCTCGCCCAACCTGCGTCGGAGGTCCTCGCACGTGTGCTCCAGATCCTTCAGGCGGCTATTGGCGTCGGCGCTGTTGAGTTGGACCAAGTCGATCTGCGATGCCTTTTCTGCTAGCTCCTTGATTTGCAAATCCAGCTCGCCCCTTCGGGTTCGTTCTTCTTGAAGCTTGTTGGTGAGCTCCAGGCGCATCGAAGCCTTCTCTTGCTCTGCGCGTCTTTGGATCTTTTCAATCTCTTCCTTGTTCTGGTCGTACTCGCTGAATTTGGCAGAGCTGTAGCCCGAGTCTGAGAAGTAGTCACTTGTTCTCTTACCCGGAGCTGTAGGGTTGTTGATTTCAGATTGCAGTCTGTCGACCAAGTCTTCAAGATCCATTTCACGCCGAATGGACGAAGCCAGCTCAACGCTGATGGCCTTCAACTCGTCCTCCATCTCTTCGATTTGTATCGAGGGTGCTAGGGAGGAAGACGGTGGTGTGTGCAGGTGTGATTCGCAGTATCCGAGCGCGTTTGTCGGCGTAGCATTCCTTTTCGTCGGTTCTGGCAGTAGTGAAGGGACTCCAGTTGTGAGTGGGGTGTCATCTGTCAACGTTGCACGTCGCGGAGATGCTAAAGGCGACGAGAGGGAGGAAAACTCAGTTGTCGACGGAGACGGCGACCCTCCCCAGCCAAAGAAGTTGGCAAGTTTGGAGGAGCCCGGAGATTTGGGAATGGAACCCGGAGACCTGGGTAAGGGCTTATTTAGTGACGGCGTCGGTGTTGATGAAGTTGTTGGTGTCAGGGACAGCGGGACTTCTAATACTGTCGTGACCGTCTGCGATGAGTCCTGTCGAGTCTGCTGCAAATTCAAATGGGGAGGGGTAGGTTTGGTAGCCGCTGTAGACATGATAGAGTTCTCATTAGTGTTGTGACTGTAAGTTGACTCGGAGTCGTCGTCCGTGTCCTCCTCCTCTTCGATGATCGGACTGGGTGTCGCTTTCGGGAACTTCGGGGAGAAGATTGGGGTGACGTCGGCAGTCAAGTAGGCAGGTTCTGACAGGCCGTCTGAAAGCTTTGTTTGAGGAGCTGCAAGGTTGGTGCTTGGGATGTTTCGCGAAGCAAAGTAAGGCGCGTCGTCTGCGGTGCCGGTAGGTGGGGGACTGGTTGCGAGTAGACGGTGTATGGTTAGCCTGCGGCGTGCTCGAAGGGTGATTCTTGCCAGGCAACGAACCCGGTGGAGGGGAGCGGAAGACGTCAGACGAGAAGAGACAGATGGTTCGGACTCACAGTGTGTCAAGCTTCTGGTGGGCGGCAGGTGGCGCAAAGAGAGGGCGAACGTTGTCGGGATACTCGTAGATAGTCGGGCTATCAACGGAATATGACCTCGAGAACCGGGTCTCGGGCATAGGCAGATCACCGGGAGAGAGGATGGAGGGACTGCTGACGGGAGAGCCGTAGCTCGCAGCAATCTGGGAAGCGGTGGAAGAGAGAGGCTTGCGGCGGATGGCCTTGGGGGTGTTGAAGGTAGGCGTTACGGCAGGAAGGGTTTGCGATCGAGTATGGCCTGGCGAGGGCGATGGCGAGGTTGCAGCGCGGTGGGAATCGCGGTAGGGTGGGCGGCCGCGGAGTACATGAGATGAAGCGTTGAGAGTCTCAGAATATGGAGGGTCCTCCGTGGGAGGGCGTGGGTGTTCGAGCGAAAGGTCGAGGCGGGCGGGACGGGGATGGGGATCGCGGGCGGCCATGGTTAAAGTCGACATCTGAGCGGCGGTGGCGGTCTCTGAGCGTCGGTCTTGTCTCGCAGTCGCAGTCGCAGTCGCAGTCGCAGGGAGGACGATGAGGAACCATGGGTTGAGCGGGCGAGAGATTCGAGACTCCAAAGCAGCCACAATCCATTGGAGAGCGAGCGAAAAGGGCGGGAACACAGAAAAAGAGGAAATAAGCAGCTGTCTTGAGGGCCGAGTGATCAAAGAGGGCGCAGGGTGGGATTGGCGACGGCGACTGGTCGAAAAGGGGCCATGTTCGCGCGCAAGGACCCTGGACTCTGGAGATGGAGTGGAGCGGACGAGGATAGCGCAGGTTGCGCGGCGCTTCTCCTTGGGCGCCATTTCCCCTTTGGGCGCTTGGGGGTGGCTTCACGGCTCTAGGCCAAGGCACGCCGGTAGGTTCCTTCCTCTCCCATCGGTCCCATCCAAGCAGGCCCCCCCAAGGCCAGATCCAGGGTAGGTAATTACGGACCTATACCTATCTATGCGGCATGCCTACCTAGGCAGTATTATTACCTAGTACTAGCACGGGCTATGTATCCGGAGGTAGGCGGCTCAGGGCAACGCAGCGACTTGCATGCAATCAAGGGATCGATAATGAGGAGAGCCACAGCGAATGGACCTACACACACCTGACATCCATGTTACGATATGCATCCGCCTGAACCGAGAGCCAAAACCAGGCTGGCGGCGAGAGCTGTCGTGTTGGAGTCGAAGCAGGCGATGTCGGGCGGTGATGTTGACACGGAAGCATCGATCGGTCCGAGGGGTGGTTTAAATTGTCTTACAACAGTGCCCGATATCTACTCCGTGCCTAGGTGGTGTACTTACCTATCGTACGGATAGTAACTCGATAGCCTAGGTATATCTGTAGGCATGACATTGATTCGCGCTCCCTGCTGTCGGCCGGGGTGAGACGACCGTTTCTCGACGAATTCGGACGGGTGCAATGTGAGTTGGACATAGGTACGGGGTGGGCCACATTAACCACATCTAATCATATTCATCAGAGAGGACGTGGAGACTGAGGTACCTACGCGTGCAATAGTAATACTAATGGTATCTCCAGGTAAGGCAGGTACTATTACTAGCCAGTAATAGCCTGTAGGTCCATGACTCCATAGTCCATACCTACTGCAGTCTGCCCCTTACAAGTTACGCGGACCCTCCCGTCACCGCTGCAGCAGCAACTTCCTCCCTCGCGGGCCATGCCCTATAAAACTAAATCAGGCTGATTGGATTTCATTTTGCATGCATGCAAGCACGCATATCGCCTGTCTGCGCTTCTTACCAAGATGTGATGAAGCCATCTTGCCAACGTTTATGCATCACGGTTCGATGCCTACTTCTACGGATGCTTCGATCCAAATGCTCCGCCGTCGCCTCCACCACATGCTCGCACGCAAGCACGCACGCACGCACGAAACGCCTGCTGCCAGTCGCCGCCTACTGCCTTAACACTATGCAGTGTATTGTCTGCCACTCCCGTCCCGTCCTCTTTCTCGAGCCCACTCGTGTTTCGCGCCGCTGGCCGAGGCGAAGATGAGAAAGGCAGATACCGACTACGACACCAACCGGGTACTATTGCTTAGTTAGGGTTCCCAGCTAAAACGCCCGGCAGGAATGCCCGAACTCAGTGGCAGGTTGCCGAGGACGCTACCCTACGCTACGCAACCCTACGCCGTCTTGTCCATTCCGGACAAACAGATGGCGACCATCTTACTTGGTCTTGGCTTTTTCTGCCATTGTTTCGTGCGCGTCGTCGAAACGTCGAAATCATCAGATGCGCCGCTCGCTGGGACTCTTCCCGTCGCCGCCTTGTCAACTCGTCCAGCCTCACCTCCGCCCTTTAGCCTTCCAGATGTCATGAACCGGTCAGACTTTTGCAACCTTGAACCACCTCGCTCGCCTTGCTTGGTTCGCCGACTATTAGGACGTGGGTAACCCAAGACCTCGAAGGTTCAACCCGTTCCTGGCGTTGCCCTTCACCTCTCCACCACTACGACTACGGAGTACACTACGTGGCGCCCAACAGCCTGGTACGGTAGATTAGCATCGCGGCCGCCCTTGCGCTCGGCTCTTGACTGACCAAAGCTCTCATCGACATGCCGTGCATGGTATGGGCTCTTTGCGTTGCGCAGATATCGAGACACATATCGACACCAGACACGGGAGCGAGACGCCCGCACCTGAGTGACAGCCGACTGTGCCATCGACTCATCACTCAATGATCACACCCCATCATCCCGGCCAATCACCCACCAAGACCATCAAGAAGGCTGCCTGTGCCATTCAACCTCGATGACAAAAAGCAATGGAACACTTGGTCCGGCGTCCGAAGACAGCAGCGATTGGCTGTCTCTTTCTTATCGACCCCAACTTCTCTCGCGCGGGAAGCCTTACAGGCAGGGCAAGCGGTCGTGATTGGCTTTTGTGGTCACGTCAAGCGGCTACAACGTTCGCGAACCTTGCACTACGGTAGTGCCTTAGCCAGGAACGAAGATCTCCAAAAGCGGTTTAGCGTCAGGGACGCACTGTCTAGACTCTAGACTCTGCATCACCCGTACTCCCTATGTACCCCGACGCGCCGTCGACCAGAAGATCATTTGCCCTCGAAAACAAGTGCTGTGTGGTGTCGTCCGCTTTTCTACGTTTCCGGCGCGTGTGCCGTGTACGGATACGGATTGAACAGAGGATCATTTCAACCCAATCCATGCGATCATACTGTTGTTTACAGGGTGCCTAATTTACCGTATCCGCGATGGGCAGGGGAGAAGAGGCCTACTCAGGTGAGGATCCTCGGGGCATCCTTACCTCCACGTCAATAATGAGGAATGATCAACGAGGCGATGCCAGAACTTTGTCAGGGGCATTTCTGGCGGCTTCGGCGGGGCTTTTTGGCAGGTATTACCAGTGAGCTGTTACTAATCACTCTCGAGTCTTCGACTGTCATCTCCGGGATTGTCGACCGACGATACCGCCAACAACCATATCGGGGGTTTTCTGAGCGCATCGAGATGCCTAGCATATTTGCTCCGGGGCTCTATCAGACTTGTCAGGGTCATGGTCCAGATTGCAGTGGGCGGCACTGCCTCGCTGAACCACCCCAAACGGAGGACATGTCTTCAAATGTGCAGCCCAGGTAACCCGATCGGGAAGCGTTCTGCGCGCGAAATGAGCCATTCTGACGCGAACCTGCGAACACTCAGCACTGGCAGCAGCTGGCCTTGGGCCAGGGACACCCCCTAACCCCCGGCGAAAAACCATGATCCAAGATATCCGTAGACATCCAAGAGCGCGCCTTTTATTACACACAAGCCATGCCGAGCTGCCCACCGATGCATACCGGATTGCGGGGTCTCTTTCTTTTTCGGCAGGCGACGTGGCCGACTGGTCACCTTCCGCGGTGCCTCGGACCGGACATGCGGAAATGCTTGCGGGTCAAATGCGGCAAAACATGAGCTGAAATCAGGAGCATCCGGATGTTTCTTCTTTCGCGTGTTGCGAGTCCTTTACGGCTTTTCCTTGGCCCGGGTTTGACCTGGGTTTTTGTGAGGCCCGGCCTGGAGATGCCCAGTTTCGTCCGTCCACCTGATATCAATGTCGGTCAACGAAGGTCTCGGGTTGCCGAGTGGCAATCTTCGACAGGTCTTCCTCTCGTGCGAAAGACACACATGGGAGAGATGAAAACTACTAATGAGTACAATGGAAGGACGGCGACGGCTGGGCTCCAGTAAGCGGACGATATCAGCATGTTTTATGTGCGGATACCTGTACGAATACCTAGGCACCCGGGAGTCTGGGACTTGCGTTGCTAAACTTAGAGCCGCTATGGCGGTTTGGAGCCTCAATCCAAACAAGTCGAGGGGTTCGGTGCAGGCGGTGATGCGATCGCGGGGTTTTCTTTTCGAGTGCTGAGTAGGCCGCGATCCGCAATGGCACGATGTCGACGACTATTTTTAAACGGCCTAGCACCGGATTGGAAACGGTCAAGTTGACCTCCACCAGCCGGCCCGCGGGCCCCCCACCGAGGTTTGACCGGGACGACAATCGACGGTTGAATCTGTGATCATCGACTTGCTGGCGACGCGCTAGTTGCCAGTTGCATATACTACTAGTATCTACGGATACCACGCAGGGTGCTCTTCGCCAACATTCTTGGTTTTTATCGCTGCTGCCTACAGCCCGTATGAGTACATACGCTACTCAGTACTGGTGTTCATGTCCTCACCCCGGAGAGCCAAGTGTGGCTCCAAACCAGGATACGAGGTTCGCGCACCCCGTGCGGTGGCAGGTGGCAGCAGAGCAGACGACACTGGGTAGGGCCGGCTGGAATAGCCTCACTCACGTCACATTATTACCCTGTGTTAAGGTATGGCATGATGCGTCATGGCCTTGGCTGCTGCTGCTGCTGCTGCTGACGCTGACGCTGACGTTGACGGCTTTTGACTGCTTCAAAGTCCTGACCGAGAACCGGCAAATGGAACGTGGGATCGCAGAGAGCAAGCTAGGTACATAGTGAAGACGTCGGCTGGCTTGAGACAAGTTGACAAACAAGCAAGCTCTGCCATGCATCCGTACATACGTCGGATCCGTAAGGCTTGCTGACAAGATGTATGAAAGAGTGTGACTAGCTGCTTACATACGCATATTACAAGTAATTGTAATACTAGCACCTGGCAAATGGCAATGTGTGGGAGAGCTCGTGTCTGCGGACGGGCGGTTGTGAAGCGTGCCTCTCGTTCGTTCCACCTACAAATTCAAGCAAGGGCAGGGCTAGTATTGGTGCTGGCGTCGGAGAAAGCGGTGGCGGCTGCATATGCATGCATACTAGTACTAGGTATGCATGTAACACATGCCTGATGCTTCTAGTATGGGCATGCCAGTCCGTCCCATGCAGATAGGCCGATTCATTCGGATGATGAAGCAAGTAAAAGCTTACGGGGGCTGACCTAATCGTTTCCTCCAAGTCCCAAAATCTTGCTGGTTAATAAGTTATTACCCTTTCTGGAAAATAGTGTGCACACTGTGCTGAGCACTAACCTGTCTGTAGGTAGACCGTTAACTGACTGAAGAGACATACCTAGACATCATCGACAGAAACCACACGTCTGAAATTTGAATGCCGGCCACCACAACTAGATGGGGATGATGCACAACAACTCAAATTCAGCTGCATGGTCCTGTATGCTTAGGCTTAGGCTTAATACATGTTGCTTTCCTCGCCCGGGGTGGCCTAGCTAGCAGACACACCACCTACCTCTACATAGTAGTAGGCGGGAAACAGAGTGACCCCCCTCCCCTTCCAAGTGTCTCCCTCCCCCCTCCTCCCCCATCCCGGAGTGGGAACCGAGTCCAGTCGACTACCTACGAGGGCAACTTTTCGCGCACCATGCACTTCTTTTCTCGTCAGGGCCGGGCTTTCATAATTGCTTGGTCCCGTCCGTTTCCTATTCCCCTTCTCCTTGTCCAAGCCCGGGGCGGGGGGCTCCATCTTCAAGTTGCTCACTTACGCACGCTTACTCACGGCGGACGTTCGATGACCTAACTGGCAAGGCTACACCTCCAATGCCAACATTCTAACACATGCTTACTCCGTTCGGATCGGGCTACAATCGTTGCTTCTCGATTCATCCAAGGCCTACCCACGGCTCGGGTGTGGCTCGTGTGAGCCAGAGCTCGTGAGGCAGGAGGCAACCTCTCCCACATCCCACTTGTCTATCCATATAAGGAGTGAGGCCGGCGTCCGGCTCCTGGGCGCTCCTCTCCTCTCAGAAGCTCCTGTTCGGACTTCCTCATCATGTGCAGAAAGTACCTGCGGAGCACCGCCCGAACCGATCAGCAGAGAGAGTCGGGAAAGACGCCACTTGAGAAAAATTTCGAGACGCGGAAACCCGTTGCTCGCTGCGGAGTTCCACCCACGCCAAAAGCGGAGAGCCGCAACCGTTTCCGCTTCCGCCGCCGCCGTCGCCCCGGACCGGACCGGACAACCATCCCGCCTGTACGGCGCCAGTAATCCTCCCGAGGACGCGAGGCAGAGAGCACCACCGGTCTATGAGTTCTTAGTGACCAGGCCAGAGGAATAAGTTGATCTGCGGAGTGGTGCGGAAAGAGATACAGATACAGATACAGACAGCAGACAAACCACTCACCTCACTCACTTCCTCCTGCCGTCCGTCGTAAAACCGATTTGCTTGTCTGCTGGCATTGGTAAGAGCTGAGGCTTCCCAACGACTCGGACTCCCATCACAGCCCCTCACAAACACACATACGAACCAGCACATCAACTCGTCTCACCCGGTGGTGCGCCAAACATCTTACATCGACCCCTTTCGGTACCAACTACCTACCAACGGAGCAACCCCTCCCCCCTCCTTTTGTCTGACACGTCGTCCTCCAACGGTAAAAGGCCTCCGGCACCACATCGAACCGAGCTCGAGCTCGAGCCCTGCGGGCTGCCGCCCATACCTCCTCCTCGACACCATGTCGGGCCAGTCGAGCTCTTCATCGCCCCTCATCTCGACCAGACGCCGCGCTTGCACAGCCTGCCAACAGGCCAAGCGCCGTTGTGACCAACGGCTGCCCCGGTGCGGTCGGTGCACTCAAAAGGGGTTCGAGGACTGCAACTACCCGTCCCTCGAGGCTGCCGTCGCGGCCGCCGACTTCAACTTCTTCACCGACGTCCTCAGCGGTTCCGCAGCTACCCCTGATTCCCTACACAGCATTGTGCCCGGCTCTCTTGTTCCCGAGGCCGATACCTCGTGGTCCATGTTCTACAACAACGCCGCCGCCGCCGCTGCAGCCGCCGCCGCGCCGGCGCCGTCTCCATCGATACTGCCTCCGCCGAGCAGCGACTGCATCTCCCGCGACTCAGTCCTGTACTGCAGCGAACAGTTCAGAAGCTACCCCCGCCGTTGGGTCGGACAGAACGGCATCGCCCCTTTCATCCACCCGGCTCTCTACCTCCCCACCACCAACGGCGCCGACGGCCTGCCTCCCGTGCTGCAGGACTGCTTCTGCGCCTGCGCCGCCTACGCCGCCAAGAACGACGACAACGCGGCCCTGGTGCTCGGCGTCATCGAGGCCAAGGCCACCGGCCTGCTCTATGTCCCCGAGCAGGCCACCTGGACCCTCCCGCAGCAGGTCGCCGCCCTGCAGGCCCTGGTCATGTACCAGATCATGCGCTGGTTCGACGGCGACATCCGCCAGCGCGTGCTCGCCGACTCGGCCGAGCCCGTCCTGGCCGCGTGGACGTCTGCCCTCCAGGCTCGCGTAGGCGCCGCCGTCTTCGCCACCGAGGAGGCCATGCCCTCCGTCGTCCTGCCGGAGCCCCACGTGCCCCCGCAGCAACAGTCATCCTCGTCCTCGTCCACCTACCCGCACGACCAGGCGCTATCGCCGGCTCAATCCCGGTCCAACACCCCCGGCGGCGGTAGGGTCACCCAAGAGGAACTCAAGGCGGCGTGGCGCCGCTGGCTGATGGCCGAGTCGATCCGCCGTGTGCTCGTCATGGCGCACCTCGTCCGCGCGGTGTATGCCACGGCAAAACACGGCGGGGGGTACGGGAAGCTCGCTGGTGGAGGTGGAGGAGGCGCCGGCGCCGGCGCCGGCGCTGTAGGAGCCGGCACGGGAGGACCCGGGACCGGACACCATCCCGGGGGAGGTTTGGGTCGCCACCATCACCACTTGGGCCTCGCGGATATGAGCTTTACGGCCAAGGCACGGTTGTGGGCGGCCACGACGGCGGAGCGGTGGAACAGGTCCCGTGAGGGGGACACGCCGTGGTGGGTCGGCCGGATGGACTTTTCCGGCCTGCTTGCCCTGGCAGACCCGAGGGACGTCGACGAATTTACGTTTATGCTAGCCGTGGTGTTCCGGGGCAAGGATACCATCGAGGACTGGATGAATCACGGGCCGGGAGGGATGTGAGTTTCATGCCGTCATTAACGGTGGGTTTGAGCGAGCTGCCATACTCTCATCCGCACCCGTTTTATTTTTTTTTTGCTTTTCGTTACTTCTGCTCCCATTTCTCTCCATATCCCTTTAAAAATGACTGCATAAGCCACATCGGCGTTTAGGTGGGACAGGTCTCCTCTTCTCTGCATCATCATCAACGTTGGGCATCTTCGCGAGGAGGGGAAAAGCGGGTGGAAACAGCGAGCTCAAGTCGATGGTTTCAAACACACGCAAGAGACGGTGAATGTTGGCGTGGTTGCTGCTATTGTAAGATGAAGAGGAATAGATGGCTTTTGCTTGGAATACTTGTTCTGACTTCGCATGAGAACCCGCCCCCCTCCCCCCAATTTCTTCGTCGAGCCATTTTTCAAGAGCTAGGGCCCGACAAGACCTAACACCCTGAGGCAGACGAATAGCTTTGGGGTAGATAGACGCACAGAGCCGATTGAAGTGGCAAGGCCCGAAAGTAATAATAGACCAGACAACACGGCGTAGCGGAGAACATAACGACTAGACCTCCATTGTTCCCGTTTACTTCCGTCACAACAGGGCTTGCTGCCGAAGAGACACGAGCGACTGGGCAATACTTCGCCCGATGCACATATGATAGGTAGCCTTAGGGCCGGCCAACAGCACTGAATTCCTTTTTACCAACATGTTCACACAAAGCATGACCAAAGCCAATCGAAGTGGGCGAGGAGAAGTTTGTCTTGCGTTCATCAGTCATGATTTATTCCTTCTTGCAGGGTGGCCCGCAATACTATGGTCTCCATGTTCTTGGTTCTCCGCGCACCCGCGAAAGGGCGACGGTGTGGGTGTCCTTTCTCTCCACCAAGGAACGAAATAGGCATAAAAGGGTCGAATCTTTGCAAAAGGAGGCCGCGCCATACCTCCTTGCCGGCGCAGGTTACGCAGCCAGGCTGGATTCTCTTTCCCTTCGAATATTTGAGGCGCAAATCTTCATGCGAGCTTGTCGCTATCCCTAAGCCCGAAGGGCAAAAGTTGAGTTTCACCGCCTGTCCCCCGTGCTGTGGGGGAGGGCTATGGCTGGTCTCTGGTCGCCCTGGTCGCGAAGCGAAGCTGCAAACCTTGTGGGTCGGCGTTTCTTCCAACGCCAATTACCCGGGACGAGTGTTGTAGAACTCAATGCGATGACGTCTAGCACATCTTGTACTCGCAGGCGCCCTCGGCCGCACGGGTAGGGTCGTCAGTCAGGAACTTGTAGTCGATCTTGATGTCGAGGTCACGGCGGTTCTTATCGTTCGGCTTGACGTCCAGGACAGCCTCAACCTCTTCGCCAGCAGACATGGTGAGCATGTCCTTGATGTAGAACACGGTCTGCTTCCAGTGGGTGTACTTGGTGTGGGGGCCGGTGGAGAAGCGGATGGGCTTGTGAGCGGCGGTGAAATCGATGTCAAACCAGGCGACAAGCGCGTGGATGAAATCGTCACGGCGGGCAGAGAGCTTGAAGGGAGTAGTGAAGGCAAGGTCAGAGACCTGGCACTTGTAGAGGTCCAGGGTCAGGACCGGGGCGGGGTCCGTCACAACCGCCTTCACGTCAACAGTGTCGACGAGGGGCTCAGCCAGTGCAGTCGACTTCAGAGGACTGTAGTCAAAGCCGTACACGTTATCCCAGACTATCCGCGGTTAGTGACTGTTCGGATCGTGGCCGTTTGGGGGCATGAACTAACATCCGATCTTCTCATCCTTGTAGTCGCCGTCCTCGATACCGGCAACGAAAATGGTAGCCTTATCGGGGAAGATGAGACCGTCGGGGTTCAGGTACCTGTCACGAGCGTACAGGACAGTGTCCAGCATGGACTCGTAAAGGAGGAAGTAACCCATCCACTCGGAGATGATGATGTCGACCTTGGGGAAAGGGAGCTCGACCTCCTCCATCTTGCCCTGGATCAGGGTAATCTTGTCGGCCATGCCGTTAACCTTGACGATCTCGCGAGCCTTGAAGATGATCGTGGACATGTCGACACCAATGACGTGCTTGGCGCCAGCCTTCACGGCGAACCTGTACAGAACGTGTCATGAGCCTCGTGATCTTGACAAACTAGCGGTCCCCGAGAAATGCCATGCGGGGGGTTGCGTACATGGAAAGAATGGCAGTACCGCAGCCGACATCGAGAACGACCTTGTCCTTGAACAGATGCTTGTTCTGGACAATGGCGTTCATGTAGGAGCGCGTCCGGACCTCGTCTTTCTGCAGAAGCGACGGCGTTAGCAAACGTGCCACCCCAGATACCGTCAGTCTAGAGGGCTGCATACCAACATCTCCTCGTGAATGCCTGTTCCACATTCCATCTAGTCAGATAATCGTTTCCTTCATCGGACGGATCGCGCCGCGCGACACTTACCGTGGTGGTCGTAACTGCAGCACAGCTTTGATTAGCAACGTATTCCTCGTTCCTGGCTTTCCTGTGACCCGAAAAAAGAAGCGGACGTACCTCTTGAAGTAATGCTGCTCAGAGTGCGCCATGGTCTTCAGCTTCGCCTCAGCGGCGTCAACCTCCATCTTGTCAGACATTGTGTGACGTGTGTTTCTTTTCGCTGGCTTTCTGAGGAGGGGCAGAAGAAACGTGAGGTGGATTGAAAGTAAATCAGCGAGGGGCGGACGACGAAGGAAGATGTAAAAAAAAAAAAAAAGGTCGAACAAATCTGCCCAAAGATGGTTTCCGAGGATGGGTAAGAGAAATTTCAGGAGGAAAAGAAACACGACAAGCGCGCGGTGGAAAGAAGGGTCGCTCGGCGGGGCTGGACGATGTGGACGGGGGACTTTTCCACACGATCGGGGACGGGACTGGAGGGGAAAGAAAAAAATAATTACTAGTTCTGATTGCGCCGCTCATGCTTGTCACCGCCTGCACCCTGTATCAGCCGGGATCCACATCACAATTTGGACTGGAGCTAGGTATTGACAGCTGGCATGTTCTGACTGCCGGCCCGTGAGAGTTGCGGGAGATGATGGGACCATCCTGATAAATTTGGTCGGATAGGATTTTCAATACTATTGAACTATGAGGGTTCCGTCCATCCAATGCCGCGCCATACGACCGATTCAAAGACGCCCAACTTCATGAAACCACCGGGCTTAGCACCACCGCTCATGCGGCTCTCTCCACTTAACGCCCAAGATCTCAAAGATCTTTCTCTCATCATGACCTTCAACCAGTTCGCCTTCTGTCACTTTAACTCGCCCAGGCCCTCTCATGACGTCCTTGTATAACCCCCTTTGGTTGAGCCGCATTCCCTTCTTGGATGCTAGCAAGCGGATGCTTCGGTTGAATATGTCATTGCCCGTGAAATAGATCAAAGCCGCTCCAATCTCTGTCTCGGGCACTAGGAGAAAATCTACGCGCCTCCATATCTTGTGGTAGCTCTCGTCGTTGAAGCCTTTGATCTTCGGTAAGACGCAGCAACCGTGCCATTTGCTGCCGTCGTTGTCTCTGGAACTCGCCAATCTTGCGACGAGGAATTTCTGCCCTTCCAACTGCTCAACCAATTGGTTGAGAAACGGTACCAACTCGCTCGTAGATTTAGTTCCCCCTTTTGTAACGATGAAGTCGATGTCCCCGCTGTCTTCGGCTCCTCTCCGATAGCTTCCTCCAATTATGAGTCGAACATTAGGGTCCAGCTTTGCCGCTTCTGACCTGACCACAGCGCCGAGAAACTTAACTTCAGCACGCGGAATCCGCGTGTTGAGGTCTTCGTAGTGGTCAATGCCGATACGTTGGTTCGTCGTCAGCTTCGCCTTCACCTTAAGGTCATTTAGAGAACGAAAGCCTTGAGAAATCCAGTGACTAGCCTGAACACTGCCGACACCGTATATCTTGAGGAATGTCTGTAATACTTCATCCATCCGCTCGCCTTTGGCATTCTCTAGGCGTCTGAGTCGATTGGTCGTCACGATCTCCTCGATCTTATCCGCCAGTCTTTGACCCACACCGGGTAGCTGTATGGCTTCTTCTGCTGTCGAGATCTTCGTCGGCTGCCGTTTGAGCTGCGAGATCGCCTTACGATATGCGATAGGCCTCCAAGTGTCGTTTGTGCGGGTGTAGTAATCGCACATTTGCTGCAAAATTTCGATGGTTCTGCTGTTTGGATTCCCTTGGTCACCTCCCTTCGTGCCTCCCTTGTGGCATACAAAGTTGTCTTCCCACGTCAAATCTTTTCGGCCCCTGGCTCGCGTGGACGACCTTCGTTGCTTTCTCTGTTCGTCTTCCGAACCTTCGTTGTCGGATTCGGATCCATCCGGGATAGTCGGGCTTTCTGCAGTGTCTTCCTCGTCGTGCTCCAAAGGCAGGTGCCTAAACTGCTGCATCTGAGAGATCGCGTCTTCTAGTTCATCTATAGGCGCCGAGTCCTGCCTTTCCACCACTGCGGTAGGCTCTCCCCAGTTGGTCCCGTCAGTCGGCTGACCAGGAGACAGGTGAGCGATGACCGGTTGCCCAGTCAGCGTGGCGTCTTGGAGAACGGAGGAAGAGCTGGGGATTCTGGGCATCGGACCTTCGTCGCCCGCTCTGCCAGAGAGTCCCTGACTGCCTGACGGCGTCGAGGTTTGAGGCGCATGGTCCCACTTCTTTGGGTCGGTCTGGCACGACTTACGAGGTTGATCTCGCAGAGATGGCACCGGCGGCTGGGAGGGTTGCCCCTCAAGCGCAGAGGCAGATGATTGCTGTTCCGGGCATCCGGAGACCAGATACTGTTTCTGGCCGGCGTTCAGAAGTGCTTTGAAGCGAATACAGTCGAGCGGATATTCCTCGTTGACAACGATCTGCCCGGAGGCGCTGCCTGCTGAGCAAACAATGGGCCCAACGTTTTTCCAAGCCAGGCTCTTGTCAACAACGACATGAGTTGCATCCTGAAGCGCCCTCGTCCAGACAGCGCCGTATTCTTGGGCCTTGCGGATACGAATCCTTCGTGCTGGCGAAATGTCATCATTGGGGATAAAGTAGAAGCGCAAATCACGAAATATCTGCTGCTCCTCCGACACGGTTTTGATGGCCGCGTCTCTCTTTCTCTTCTTCATAGCAGTAACTGAAGGTGAGTGGTCTGCCAGACGGGGAAACAGATTCCGCCTTGCTGGTAGCGGTGTCGTAACAACCTTGGCCAAAGAAGAAACTGGCTGAAGCGGATGCCTAGTCGAAGAATCCGGTATTGGGGTGTCTTCAACGAAACTGATGTCTGCCGCCGGAGCGGCGGCCTTGTCCTTGCTTCCGTGGGTCTTGATCTCTGCAAGAGGGGTCCGCTCAATGACTTCTCTCGAACTGGGCTCTTCAAGCGTCACCAGGACTGGCGCCGATTGCACAGTCCTGGCGCCCGGCTTTGGTTGCTGAGAGGTAGCGGGTGATCGCGGAGGCTCAGGCTGGCCCCGCTCTTGAAGCGGCTGACGGGCTTGCGCCAGGAAGGCCTTGATCTTTCGTCTGTGATGTTCATCCGTCTCCTGGAGCTCATCATCGTCATCGAGATTGCCAATAGCCTCCAGCTGACGGAAAAAACGTGATTTATCTCTCAGCAAGTCTGTGCCTGCCATGGTGCTGGTGGAATGCTATAGAGCCGCGCAGTAACCCATCGAACCAGAGGCATGTCGCCGATAGGCCCTGCTGCCTGGCTATGAGGCAAGATGGTAGAAGGAGAGACGCAGTTTTGGACCAAAAAGAACACAAACCAAAAACGACAGAATAAAGTAAGAGTGAGCCAGATCTGGTTGGTTTCTCCACTGAGATGAGTGTCATGTATCAGAGTTGAAAATTGATGAAAGGAATTAGCAGATGTCTTTGTTGAGCTAAAATGTGGGCAGAGAGAGAGAGAGAGATGCTAGCGAGGCCGAGGCACTGATATTAGGCAATAGCCCGGTGCACCTATCCCATGGTCTTCAAAGCGCTTGTTAGCAGAAGCCCCGCAAGAACTACACTACCAGGCGGGTGACAGAATAAGACGCACACCTAAACTGCCATACTAGATTCTTAGCAAGTCTACTTTACTTACTACTAAAACCTAGCTTAAGATAAGGTATTACTAGCTAAAACAAGGCTATAGGTGTGTGTGTTTTTTTATTACCCACTTAACTACCTACCTACCTATATAGATATAGTAGTATAGTAAAAAACAAATACACCCTCTAACATATAGGAAACCCTAGATTTTATATAAATATTCTACTACTACTATATAAAAAAAAAGTATTATTTTAAAATATATAGTTACTCTAGAAATTAAAAGTAAATTTAATAGTAGTTACTATTAGTCTATTAAAAAGAACTAAAAATAAAAGTAAAAAGAGATAAAAGGTAGAATTGAAGCTAAAGCCTCTAGCTTTAATAAGCTAGACTCTAAGCTGCTAGGTTAACTACTAATAGTAGAATAAACCACTCTAAATATCTCTTATTAACCCCTTTAGGGTACTCATAGCTAACCACAATCCTCGTAGCTAACCACAGTACCCATAGCTAACTATAGTAAATACAGCTAACTACACACAGGGCCTAGAGCTACTTAGTTAAACTATATATAATATACTAAACCCTAAAAGAACTAGTGCCTTAGAAGCTAGGCCTAAAGGGTAAAGCACTAGGCCTATAAAAGGCAAAGCTCCCCCTAGCCTATAGAGGTCTAGACTTTTACTTTCTTAATAAGTAAGTAATTTAATAAAATACTAATATAATACTATTACTACTATAATAATACTCCTATCTTTTTTATTTATATATTATATACTAAACCTATTCTTTTACTAACTCTATTAAGCCTAATATTACTATAAATGTATTTAGTAATCTTAATACTAACCTTAATACCTTTATACTTATACTTATAAATTATAAGCCTAGCTTATTAGCTAACCTAACTTTCTTAACTAATTACAAAAGTCTATTTAGACCTACTTATTTAATAACTAACCTTATTTTAACTATAAAAAACTAAAATTTATAACTAATACTTATAAATTACTTATAATTTAAGTCCCTAAGTAACTAAGAAACTTAGTTTTTAAAAAATCCTTAAATTATTTAACCTTTTTTAATAAATCCTTAATAAATCCTTATATACATCTACTATAATAGATAAATTTTTAAATAATATTTAATTAATATAACTTATATAGAAATTAAAATTATAGTAGCTTTTATTATTTAACTTAATTAATAAAAGCTACTATTAGTTAATATTAATAACTCTAAAGTTATAAACTTTAAGTTTATTAACTATAATAAACTAACTAAAATAGTTAAGAAAAATATAATAGGACTTTATAGTTTTAATTATTTATTTAAACTATTTAGTTAGTTATATAATAAGTAGTTTACTCCTATTATTTTAAAAAAATAAACCTTAGGTTTTTAAAAGTCTACTTAGTTTTAGTTACTTAAATAAAAAAGACTTTAAACTTATAAAATATAAGTAAAATTACTATTTTAAAGTTAAAAGAATAATTAAATTATTAAATATAGTTTTTAAGATTCTATATAGTACTAGTTAGTAAAAATCTAGTAATAGATTTTACTAAACTACTAAATAATAAGAATAATAATTTAAATAATAAGATATTAAGTTATATAAAACTTCTTTATAAAAATAGTTCTTTAAGAGTTATAAAAGACTTTAAAATAACTTTAAAGGCTTAAAAAAGTTTAAAAAAACTATATTAACTAAAAGGATTTATAAATGAGTTTTTTACTTATAAAGAGTTTTTTAATACTACTCTTAAAGACTTTAATACTCTTAAAAAATACTTTAATAAAGTTAAAGAAGTTATAAATAATTTAACTTTAAATAACCTAGCTTTACTTAAATAAATAATTATAACTTAGGTTTTAAATAGTTTAAATAACTTTTATAAAAGGTTTATAACTAATATAATTTAATTTTTAAAAAAAGACTTTAAAGCTTATACTATAAAGTCTTTATTTACTAATTTATTAAATAAAGTTTTAAAAAAAAAGTAATAATAACTTTATATAATTTTTTAAGTTTTAAACTAAATTTAAAAAGACTTTTAAACTCTAAAAGTAAACTAAAAGTTAATACTATAACTATTATAAAAAAACTAGCTATATAAAGAATATATAGTAATAAGAAGAGACTTAAAAGGCGGTTTAAAGTAGTTATATTATAAGAGGGACCCTTTAAAAAACTCTTAAACACTTAAGATTTATATACGCGTATTAGGGACCCTAGTAAAGATATCCTAGCTATAAGAAGCATAAAATACCTTACTATATACCCCCCTAGCTTTAAGTATCTACTTAAAACTAAATATCTACTCTATTTATATAAAAAAAAGCACTTTAAAAAGGCTCTTTAAACGTCTCTATAATACTAAATAGGTTAAAAAATATAGTAAAAAGGTTTATAGTCTCTAGTTAATAACTTTACTACTTCTAGCTAGCTATTTACTATACTTAGTACTATAGTTAACTATTTTATAGTTAACTAATTTAGTATTTTAATTATTACTTCTTTAAACTTTAAATACTTTAGTTAATAACTTTATAGCCCCTAGTAGGCTATTACTATATTTAGTATAATAGTTAGTTATTCTATAGGCTATTTAAAGCGTCCTAGAATCTACTTAATTAATAATATCCCCTAGTACTTTTAGTAACTCTAGAGTATTATCTTTTATAACTCTAGAGTCTCCTAGCACTATCTAGCCTATTTTTATAAGGGCTACATAAAAGTTACTATACTTTAAAGCTTTTAAACACTCTAGAATCTCTACTTTTTACTCTACTGTTAAAAGTAGTACTTTATAATACTTATAAGTACTTTTAATAACTACTTTAAGTAATCTATATTATATAAGCTACTACTTATAAGGGTACCTATATAGGTATTTACTAGCCTAATTCTTAAGTTACTAATAAGGGATTTACTAACTAAACTAAGGACCCTAGGTAGTAGAGTTTTTACTCTAAGCTACTAATACTAAAGGGATGGTATTTAAATAGTTAATAAAGGTTAAAAAAATACCCCCTTTTAAAATACCTAAAACGCCTCCTTAGCCTCTTTTTAACGTTATATTATAGTATATAATTACTATAAAAGTCCTCTTATACTCCTTAAATATATATATATACTTAAAATTACCTATTTCTATTATTATAATAAGTACTTAAAACTTTAATTATACCTATAATAATATAAATTATACTTATATAACCATTAAAAAGTCTTTTAAGTTAATTAATAGTATAACTTTAAGTACTTAGTATACCTTTATTTATAAAAAAGTACTCCTCTACTTTATATACTATTTTTTTAGGATTTTAGTTACTATAATAAGCGCTTTTAAGTATTCTAGTATATTTTTATTAAATAGTTATAAGTGTACTTTACTCTATAAGAATAAAAAAGTACTCTAAAAACTAAATTAATACTTAAAGACTAATACGCCCCTTAGCTATAAGTTTATTTTACACCACTTTTATTACTTCTTTATTAACTATCTTTATTACTTATACTTATATAGCAAAATATCCTTCTAAAACAATATAGCAATCTATAGCTTTTTATTAGTACTATTTTAAAGTATTATTATAGTACTACTATACTTTGGAATTATTTTTATATAAATCTTTTTATTACTAGGACTTAGAGTTATTTAGAATAGTAATAGGTTCCTCTTTAAGTGTCCTTATACAGTAATAGGCAGCCTATACCTAGTATTATTTATTATATACTACTTAAAAGAATGCGTTTTTTACTACAATAGCCTTTTAAAGTATTAAGACTAGCAGGCCTTTTTAAAAAATATTAGGGGCATTAAGCGCTTTAGGATCTATATATTCTTAGACTTTGTGCTAATAAAACTTAAAAGTAAGTTAAATAAACTACACGGACTAGTCTTGCGGCTCCTTAAGTTAAATACTAGTTTTATAAGCTAATACTATTA
This sequence comes from Colletotrichum brevisporum, assembly GCA_030770045.1. Classification (NCBI taxonomy): domain Eukaryota; kingdom Fungi; phylum Ascomycota; class Sordariomycetes; order Glomerellales; family Glomerellaceae; genus Colletotrichum; species Colletotrichum brevisporum. Next base: position 5,035,825 of record JAUGSI010000001.1, on the reverse strand, counting down.
TTAAATAAATATAAATACACTTTATAAAGAGCCTTTTAATAGTCTATAGTAATTAAAGTAAAAAGAAGAAAAGCTGGGTTTATAACTATGGTAATAAAAAGAGGCTTAAAAGGTGGTTTAAAGTGGTTGTATTATAAAAGGGACCCTCTAGGAGACTCTTAAATACTTAAGATCTATATACGCGTGTTAGGGACTCTGGTAAAGACGTCCTAGCTATAAGAGGCGTAAAATGCCTTGCTATAGAATATTTATAGATTTTTATATTTTAATAAAGCTCTTAATTAGTTTAAAAAGATATTAAAAAACAACCCTTTTATAAATAATAAAGAAGAAAAAAAGTTAAAAAATAAAATAAAATAAAATAATAAGTTAATATAGTTATTAATAATAATTCTAATTTATTAAAAAAGATTATAGTTACTTTAAACTTAATAAATATTAATTTAGTAACTAAAAAGAATTTAAATTCTAATATAGAATTTAAAGATATAAAAATTACTTCTAAAACCCCTATTAATATAAATTTTAAAACTAATAACTTATTACTAAGTAATTTAATAAAATAGTTAAATAAAGAACTTTTAAATTCTTTTACTTATAAAGAAAAATAACTATTTTATTTAGACTTAGCTGTAATAATTTATATAACTAATAACCTATTTCTACTTAATAATATTAAAACTATTAAAATAAAAGTTAATTAGAATAAAGTAAACTGTTTTTTTACTTATTGTAGGAATAACTACATTGGCGTTAGCCACAGTTCTAAGTAGCTAATAGCTGTGTAGTGGGGCACGGACCTAGCTTTACTGTTATATAGGCATTTTAAGCCTTTACTAAAAAGGCTTATAATTAATCTATTTTTAACTTTAATTACTAACCCTTATATTTATAATCAATTACTATTTATTTACTCTGTATAAACTAATACTAATTAGTAGTTAATATATATAGTTACTACTACTTTATAACTATAGATTAATAAGGTTTTATTTTAAAGAGATATTATTATAAACACAGCTAACTAGACTTAAAGCTAGTTTACTAGTAAATAATATTTAATATACTAAGTCTTTATTTAATAGCTAAATAGACTTAGAGCCGTTTTACTTAAAACAGTATTTATTATATACCTAACTTATTAAAAAGATCCTTTTATAACTATATAAAGCTATAATTTACTACTTTAAACTGTTATATTAACCCTTAAAGACTCCTTAAGCCCTCCTATAACTTCTAAGGCTATTTTGACACTCCCTTCCCTCCTCCTACTATATAACTATAGAGTTTTTTACTAAAAAGCCCTAAGGCTAAGCTATACTTTATAATAGTACTTAAAAGCGAGTTAAGTATATTACTAGCTACTTACAATACTAGTAATACGCACTATACTTTAGAAAAATCGCGAGATTACTAGGGTATTTTAATACTTAACTAGAGACTCTAATATATTAGAGATTACTAGTAGTAATTCGTTATATAAGTAGATATACTCTTAAGACTGTAGTTTAAAAAAATACTTATATTTAAAGTATTATTAGCTTAATAATTCCTTATTAAAGGTCTTTTTAAATAATAGGATTTCTAGTATAAAAGTAATTTTTAGTAGTATACGGTATTAATTAATAAACTACTATAAAAAAGGTACTTAAGTAGTTATAATAGGTCCCGGCTAAAACTACTACTAGCTTATAGTGTAGTAACTAAGTAAAAAGATACTACTAACTACGTATTTTATATGTTATAGAAAAACCTCTTTTTTATCCTTTATTTCTATTATCCATTACTACTACTTTATCCCCTTTAAATAATACTAGATAGTAAAAAACTAATTATTTAATAACTACTTACGTTATTATTAATTAACTATAAAGACTTTATTACTAACTAATTATAACTATTATTTAACTATAAGCACCTAGCTACTTTTACTATAGGCTAATAAGTTTATTAGTTATATAGCTGTAGTTAAAGATCTAAAATTAAGACTTAGAAGTTCCCTTTTATATACTAAATTTATTTATATTTACTAGGATATAAAAGGAATTTACTTATTTAGAGAAATTAATTTAAGATAGTAAGGTAAAGGTACTATAATATACTTAAGTAATATAAGACGTTATAACTTAATAATAAGGGTCTATAGTAATATAATAAAAAAGTTAGTTAATATTAGTTTTATTTAAAATCCCCTTTTTTATTTATTAACCCTAGTATCTATTACTTTTACTATATTCTTACTACTAAATAATAAAAAAGTAATAATAATATCTTTAATACTATAAAGACTCTAAGAGATTCTTTTTAAGTAACTATAGCTATACTATTAGTTAACGTAGCTATAATAAAGAAACTCTTAAAAAGGTAGTAAAGGTTAAGGATAAAAAATAAGGCTACTTATAACGTTTTTATAATATTAGCCCCGGGGATTAATTAGGGCTTACTACCTTTAGAGTTAATAGATTAATTTAAGGCTACTATAACTACTAGAGAAACTAATAGAACTGTAGATACCCTTATTCTAATACTCTTAAATGTTACTCTTTAGACTATTAATATAACTATTTAAAGCCCTTAGTATAATATAAATTCTATAATAGAACTTAGAGTTAAGAGACTTATAATAGCTACGGCCTACTACGTTAGTAACTATATAACTAATAAAATAGTTAGTATAGAACTATATAACTACTTCTACTTTAACTTTATTAAATAAACTATTAATATATTTAAACGCATAAATAAAAACATTTAGTACTATTTTAGGGATTCTTTTTATATTATAGTATTTATATTAACTATACACCAGTTAATAAATATATTATATATAAAATCTATACTTTATTAATATTTAATAAGTTCTTTATATAGTTTAAAGACTAAATTAGTATTATAGTATAATAAAACTACCTTTTTAAGACCCTTATAGAACATCCTAAGTTCCTTAATAAAATTTCTTTATATAATATATAGATTTTATTACTTAAAGATTATAGCTTTATAGAGTCTTAACTTTATAAAACCCTAAGAGCCCCTAGGGATCTATAACTCCCTTTACTACTACTACTAAAATATAATTAACACAAAACTCTATTATAAGATACCTATTAATACTACTTAATATAATAATACCCTATTTACCCCCCTCCCCCTTAGTAGCCCGTCTTTAACTAATACTAAAACTACTATAATAACTATAGGAAAAATAATACTAATAACTATAGCTTTACTCTAAATAACTCTCTATTATTAAAAGTACTTATTAACTTTATAAAGCTTTATAGTAACTATATAAAGTATAATAGTGGTTAATTTAATGTTTTTATAATAAAGATCTAGATATTCTATTAATAGTATTAGCTTATTAGTATTAATTAAATATAATATACTAGAGCTATTTTAATTATACTTAAGAATTAAGCTTTAATATACTATTTCTAGTATTTTTGTAACTACGCGAGACCTCTTAATTAGAATACTATAATTAAAAGTCTTTAAGGTTATTTTAAAACTAAAGAAATATATTAATAGTACCTCTTTAAATAGTAGTAATTTTCTTTTATTTATATAATTTATAAGAACCTAATAAAGATAAAGGTAGAGGTACTTAATATACTAATTAACTACTTTATAAATATTTAGTTAAGGGTGACTAATAGCCTACGGGCTATGTGCTCTAGGAAATAGCCGTCCAGCCACCTACCTCGTTAATCTTTTTTATTATTGGTCACAATAGACAGTACTCGAATTCACCTACTATAACGCAGCTTCTATAGATTTAAAGTAATAAGTGTTTTTAATTAATTTTAACTACTAATTACACTATTAACACTACTAAAACCACTAACGCCTTTTACCGTCCCTTTAAACCTATTAAATCTAATCTAAACTAAACTATCCCTTCCCTTAACTATTAAATCCCTCTATAACTAACACACTATTACTATACTATAACTAGTTAACCTAATTAGACCGCTTTTCTCTATACTTATTAATAAACGTTTTAATATATTACTAAGCCTTATTAAATATACTAGTCTCTTAACTCTAGGGGATCTATAGTTATTATTATTACCTCTATTACTTACTTAAAGTAGTATTAGTTATTTTTTAAAAATAGTAAATCTAAAATCTAATTTAGTATTAAATTAACTAATAGGTTTAGTTTAATATTTCTTATTTAGTCTCTATTACTACTAGTTTAAAAAAGGTAAAAGTTAAAAATAGTGATTTAAATCTTTATACTTAAGGGTTAGGCTAGTTAGTTATACTATATATTAATAGTATTAATACTAAGTTATATAGTTATATTACTAAGCTACTTAATATTGTTCTTAACTATAGAGACTGGGTTGTAGTATTTAGTATTTTATAGCTAGAGGACTTTTATATCTATAGTAGTTTTTACTATTTTATTACTTTAAAGAATTCTTAAGTATATAGGAATATAGAAGACGGGAGGAATTAATAAAGGCCTTACTTATAGTGTCTTTTTCTTTAATTATAAACGCTACTAGAGCTTATTAGGCCCTACGCGTAATCTAGCTAAAGGTTTGTATAAGTAAAGGTTTGTTTTGATATTACTACTTATTAGTGATAGTATCGTTGTTATTATTGTAAAAAGAGTAGATAAGTAGAAGTGTTAAGGTATATACGCCCTACTAAGCTCTACTTAAGACCACTTAGTAGAGCTAGAGGGGGTTAAACCTACTAAATACACTCTATTAAATACTTTTATTTATTATACTACTTAATAATATATAGCTATAATACATTCTTTTTAAATTAACTTACAAAAATATCCGCACAAAACACTACTTAGAAAAACACAAATATATACTAATATTAATAAAGAAATATATATTTAATTATCTACTAGTTTTTTTAATAATAATAATAAATTAGTTTTTAATAAAGATTATAAAGAATTTAATAAAGGTTTAGTTTGTAAACTAAATAAGGCCTTATATAGTCTAAAATAAAGTTCTAGACTATAGTATAAGTATTTAAAAGAAATACTTAAAAAGGAAGGCTTTAATATAATACTTTATAACGAGGCTGTTTTTATACTTAATAAAAAAGGAGTTTGTGTTTTTTAAGTAGTGTTTTATATAGACATTTCTATAAGTTAATTTAAAAAGAATATATTATAACTATATATTATTAAGTAGTATAATAAATAAAAGTATTTAATAGAGTGTATCTAGTAGGTTTAACCCCCTCTAGCTCTACTAAGTAGTCTTAAGTAGAGCTTGGCAGGGCGTATATACCTTAACACTTCCACTTACCTACTTTTCTAGTAATAATAACAATACTATCACTAATAAGTAGCGTTAAATATATTAAAATAAACCTTTATTTATACAAACCTTTAACTAGATTATAGGTACTGTAATATACTATAGGGCCTAATAAGCCCTAGTAGCGTTTATAATTAAAAAAAAAAGTACTATAAGCAAGGCCTTTATTAATTCCTTCTATTTTTTATATTTATACCTAAGAATTTAACAAAATAGTAAAAACTACTATAAATACAAAAGTCCCCTAACTATAAAATACTAAATACTATAACCTAATTTCTATAGTTAAGAATAATATTAAGTAGTTTAGTAATATAGCTATATAACTTAGTATTAATACTATTAATATATAGTATAACTAACTAACTTAACTCTTAAGTATAAAAATCTAAATCACTATCTTTAGCCTTTACTTTTTTTAAACTAGTAGTAATAAAAACTAAATAAAAAACATTAAATTAAACCTATTAACTAATTTAATACTAAATTAAATTTTAAACTTACTATTTTTAAAAAATAATTAATACTACTTTAAGTAAGTAATAGAGGTAGTAATAATAACTATAAATCCCCTAAAATTAAAAGACTAGTATATTTAATAAGGCCTAGTAATATATTAAGACGTCTATTAATAAGTATAGAGAAAAGTAGTTTAATTGAGTTAACTAGCTATAGTATAGTTAAGGGAAGGGATAGTTTAGTTTAAATTAGATTTAATAGGTTTAAAGGAATGGTTTAGGGAGGCGTATAGAAGGCGTTAGTAGTTTCAGTAGTATTAATAGTGTAATTAGTAGTCTACTTTAAAATTAATCAAAAATACCTATTACTTTAAATCTATAGAAGCTGTGTTATAGTAGGTAAATTTAAGTGCCGTTTATTAGATAAAAAAGATTAATAAGGTGGGTGGCTGGATGGCTATTTCCTAGAGCACGTGGCCTATAGGCCGTTTATAAAAAAGGAGTTAAAGCTATTATAGTTTATTATATAGATAATCTTTTAGTTATTACTCCTAACCCTAAAATTACTAATACTATAATTAATAATATCTCTAAAGAGATTAATATAAAACTACTAGGGGTGCCTGAAACCTTTTTAGGTATTAAAGTAGATATAAATAGGGAAAATAAAACTCTATTTTTATATTAACTAAATATACGAAAAAGCTACTAGTTAAATATACTAAAACCTACTTATATAGGCACTTAATACTTATAACTAATAATATAAAATTAGTGGAAAATATAGGTTAAGCTACTAAAGAAAAAATAAAACAATTTTAATAAAAGATAGGCTTTTTAATATATTCTGCCTTAAAACCCAGGCTAGATGTAGCCTATACAGTTATATTATTAACTTATTATATAAGTAATTCTTCTAAAGAGTATTTTATTACTCTAAATTAATTATAGGGATATTTAAATAAATTCCCTAACCTAGGGATTTTATATAACTACTTTATTAAATTTAAAATGATAGGATTTTTAAACTCTAATTAGGCTAGAGATCTATATAATAAAAAATCTACTACTAACTACTTATTTTACTTAGGATTTTATAATATAATTAGTTAAAATACTATAAGATAAAAAACAGTAGCTTTATTTACTTATAAAGCTAAATATATAGCTTTTACTAAAGCTATTAAAGAAGCTATATATTTATATAACTATTATAATTATATATTTAAATCTTTAAACTTTAAAAGTCTAAATAAACCTAAGATTCTTATAAATAATAAAGTAGCTTAAAAACTAGCTGAAAATTCTGAATTTTATAAAAGAGTTAAGTATATTCATATTAAATATTACTTTATAAGAAATATAATAATTAATAATTTATGTTCTTTTAAGTAGTGTCTTGTATAGACATTCTAGTAAGTTATTTTAAAAAGAATATATTATAGCTATGTATTTTTAAGTAGTATAATTAAATAGAAGTATCTAATAGGGTATATTTAGTAGGTTTAACCCCCTTTAGCTCTACTAAGTGGTCTTAAGTAGAGCTTAGTAGGGTGTATATACCTTAACGCTTCTATTTACCTACTCTTCCTATAGTAATAATAATAATACTATTACTAATAGGCGGCGCTAAATATATTAAAACAAACCTTTACTTATACGAACCTTCGGCTGGATTATACTATATATAGGGCCTAATAAGTCTTAGTAGCGTTTATAATTAAATAAAAAGGCACTACTATAAATAAGGCCTTTATTAATTCCTCCCGTCTTCTACATACCTATACACAATAACCCTTAAAACTAAAAGTACTTTAATAAGTAAACTACTTATTATAATATTTAATAAAAGGTTACCTACCCTAAGTTCTTATAACTAAAATAATAACTATTATATAACCTTATAGTTATTAATTAACTATAAAAATAACAATAAGTACTTTATAACTAAAGGGGTTAATAAAATTAACTTAACTTATAACTAGTATATATTTTTTAATAAAGAGAAAAAACAGCTTATTATTACTATAATTTACTACTATTAAACTACTAGTAATAGACTTAATATAAATATAATAATTCTTAGATTATAAAATAAAACCCTTTTAAGTATTCTATAGTCTAAAACTAACTATAAATACTTTAACTAACTAAAGGACACAGCTACTAGATCTATAGTACTCTAAGTAGCTACTAACATTAGTATGTTTAATAAGGCTGATAATATTAAGGGGGATGCTAATAATAGTAGGGCTAAGTAGCTAGACTAGCTGTAGCTACGCGGCTAAGGGAAATAATAGGACGGTTTAGATTAGATTTAATAGGTTTAAAGGGACAGTAATAGTTAGGTGTACGGGAGGTATATAGAAGGCGTTAGTAGTTTTAGTAGTATTAATAGTATAATTAGTAGTCTACTTTGAAATTAATTAAAAACACCTATTACTTTAAATCTATAAAAGCTGTATTATAGTAGGTAAATTTAAGTACTGTTTATTAAATAAAAAAGATTAATAAAGTAAGTAGCTAAACAGCTATTTCCTAGAGCACGTGGCCTATAGGCCGTTAGTTACCCTAGAGGGGGTAAATAATTAATAATAAAGCTTTACTATTTTATATATTTATTAAAAATAATTTAGCTAATGTTTTAACTAAGTCTATAGGTAAAATAATATTTAATAATTATATAACTACTTTAAGTATAATAAATTATAAAGGTTTTTTTATTTTTTTTAAAAAACGAATTTAAAACTAAAAAGAATATAAATTTATTAAAGGATAAGTTTAAACCCCCTCTAGGGTGACTAACGGCCCACGGGCTACGTACTCTAGGAAATAGCTATCCGGCTACCTACCTCGTTAATTTTTTTTATTATTAGTCACAATAAATAGTACTTAAATTCACTTACTATAACGCAGCTTTTATAGATTTAAAGTAATAGGTGTTTTTGATTAATTTTATAAACTACTAATTATACTATTAATACTACTAAAACTACTAACACCTTCTACTGTCCCTTTAAACCTATTGAATCTAATCTAAACCGTCCTATTACTTTCCTTAGCCGTTATATCCCTCTGCGACCAACGCGCCGTTGTTAACCGCATAGCTATAGCTAGTCTAGCCACTTAGCCCTACTATTATTAACATCCCCCTTAATATTCACACAGGCCTTACTAAATATACTAATATTAGTAGCTACTTAAAGTACTATAGATCTAGTAGCTATATTCTTTAGCTAGTTAAAGTATTTATAGTTAGCCTTAAACTATAAAATACTTAAAAGGGTTCTATTCTATAATCTAAGAATTATTATATTTATATTAAGCCTATTACTAGTAGTTTAATAGTAGTAAATTATAGTAATAATAAGCTTCTTCTTCTCCTTATTAAAGAATACACACTAGTTATAGGTCAAGTTAATCTTATTAACCCCCTTAACTATAAAGTACTTATTACTACTTTTATAGTTAATTAATAACTATAAAGTTATATAATAGTTATTATTTTAGTTATAAGGACTTAGGGTAAGTAACCTTTTATTAGATATTATAATAAGTAGTTTACTTATTAGAGTACTTTTAGTTTTAAGGGTTATTATATATAGGTATATAGAAGACGGGAGGAATTAATAAAGGCCTTGCTTATAGTAGTGCCTTTTTGTTTAATTATGAACGCTACTAGGGCTTGTTAGGCCCTATAGTATGTTATAGTATCTGTAATTTAGCTAAAGGTTCGTATAAGTAAAGGTTTGTTTTAATATATTTAGTGCTACTTATTAGTAATAGTATTATTGTTATTGCTAGTACGTCTACGTCTATATCCACGTCTGCTGCTATAAGAAGAGTAGGTAAGTAGAAGCGTTAAAGTATATATACTCTGCTAAGCTCTACTCAAGACTACTTAAGCTAGAGGGGGTTAAACCTACTAGATACACCCTATTAGATACTTTTATTTAATTATACTACTTAAAAATACATAGCTATAATACATTCTTTTTAAAATACCTTACTAAAATGTCCACATAAGACACTATTTAAAAAAACATAAAAGGATAAGTTTAAAATAAATAACTTATTATATTAAAAAAAGAAGGTTTTTTTTATTTAATATTCTTTTTTTATTTTTACTCTAAATATTTTTACTTAAAAAAAGGTTTTTACTAGAGTTTTTATATAAAGGTTTTTAATACTAAAAACGTCTTTTAATATACCTTAATATACTAAGATTTATAATAAATTAAATTAATACACATCTTAAAGGGGGATATTAGTCTATTAAAAAGAATTAAAAATAAAAGTAAAAAAAGATAAAAAGTAGAATTAAACCTACAGCCTTTAGCTTTAATAAACTAGACTCTAAACTACTAGATTAACTACTAAAAGTAGAATAAACCACTCTAAATATTTCTTATTAACCCCTTTAAAGTGCTTGTAGCTAACTATAACTCTTATAGCTAACTATAGTACCTATAACTAACTATAGTAAATACAACTAACTATATATAGAGCCTAAAGCTACTTAGCTAAACTATACGTAATATACTAAACCCTAAAAAGACTAGTACCTTAGAAGCTAGGCCTAAAGGGCAAGGTACTAGGCCTATAAAGGTAGGGCTCCCCCTAGCCTATAGGGGTCTAAACTTCTACTTTCTTAGTAAGTAAGTAATACAACAAAACACTAATACAATACTATTACTACTACAACAATACTCCTACCTCTTTTATTTACATATTATATACTAAACCTATTTCTTTACTAACTCTATTAAGCCTAATATTACTATAAAAGTATTTAGTAATCTTAATACCAACCTTAATACCCTTATACCTATACTTACAATTACTTATATAAAAGTTATAGAACTAAGAAATTTAAAAAAGTAAAGAATCTTTCTTTTAGTATATATTAGTAGTACTTATAGGGGGAGAAATTATTAAAGAAATTAAAGTTTTTATTCTTTTTTAAGTTTTTTTTAAACTATATATAAAGATAGGTAAAAATAAAGTATATATAATATTAGTGTATATATATTATATAGAGTTTTTCTAAAAATCTCTTTTATATAAATAGAGAAAATAGTTATTAAAAATAGTAGAATTTAGTAGATTTTGGGTATGGTTTTAGACCGCGTTCGTTCTTTTTACACGGCCACTATACCTAGGTCTGTATAGGGATGTAGGTATTATATAGACCTAGGTAGTCCAAATTAGTGCACCTTATAAATTTACAGTAGCCGCCTACAAGTCATCTAGGCAATTAGGGCGGGCTAATATTAAGTTACGCGTAGATAGATACGTATATTAAACAAAGTGTCTATGTGCCTTAAAGCGCGAATTTCGCCCCTATTACGCCCTACGCTAGCTATTAGGGGTTTAGCCGCTAGACCTTTTATTAATCTAGGCCGTCCCTTAGTTATTAACTCTTATAAGTAACTAAAATCTACTCCTATAGCACTTAGAGTAGTAGGTTTAAATCTATATAATCTAACACACTTCCCTAATAAGGGCCTTTATAAAGCTCTTATTACTATATTAATAGTTAAAAGGCCTTTTAAATACATCGTCTTATTTACTCCTTTTAGTATATAATTTACAGCTTAATTACTCCTTTAATTACTCTATAATTACTTAGTAATTAGTGCCTTTTAAATACCTCTTTAAAGTAACTTCTCTTTACTTTATTTAACTCTTAAGTAGTTCTATTACCTTTATTAAACCTTTATCTTTATAGTAAAAAGAGTAGTACTGTTTTTAAAGTACTTAAGGCTTATAATCCCTCTTTTTATTTTTTATTAATAAAGTTAAAGCCCTTAAACTACTTATTCTTAAACTTAGTATTATAAAGTACTTTAAGTTAATTAGTTTAATTAATAAAATTTAGCTATTTAAAGAATACTTTAAAGTAAGTACTAGTAAGTAGTTTTATAAACCTATTAGCTATTAACTTTATTATAGGGGTATATTTAATAATAATATAGCCTTTTTAAGCCTCTTAATATAGTTAGTAGTTATATATATTAATATAGTATAACTTTATTTATAGCTAAACTGTTTTTTTATTAATAAAGTAAATTATTTATTAATTATTATACTAAATCTATATACTTAGTACTAGGGCTACTAAGGTGGCTTTAAAGGTTTTTTTATTTAAATTTATATAAAGGGCTATTATTAATTAGTTTATAAAAATAGCTTCTTTTATTATTTAAAAGAGTATAAGTAGTTTAGCTTTAGTAGTTAATATAGTAATAGTATTTTGTTTATTAGCTTACTACTTAATTAAACTATTAAAAAACTTAATTATAAAGGCTTAAAAGCTTTTATAGTCTACTATATTATTAGTAAAACTTATATTTAAAGCAATTACTAGTCTATTATTAAGTCCTTCTTCTTTATAACTATATTTAAAATATAAAGTATACTAGTAAATAAGGTATACTATAACTCTCTTGGCCTCCTTAGTGTACTCCAAACTAGGGTTATAGTTAAAGCGGACTAAATAACTAGCCGGAAGAGTAACATTAGGCCGGGCTATTATTACTAAGTATATTATAGAACTAATATTACTTTAATATTAGTTAGTTTTAGTATATATTACTATCCCCTTATATAAAAAAAGCTTACTTAGCTAGAGTAGTAAAGTATATACTTTCTTTAATTTTATTAAGTATTACTAAAGTTATTTAGTAAACTTATTAATATATATAAATTATAAAAGCTATAAGTACTTTATAGTATAGTTATAAATAACTTTAATCCCTAAAAACTATTATAAGTCTTAACTACTCTTAAAGTAATACTATTTTTAAAGAGCTTTAATAAGCTCTATAGTCTTATTATAGTACTTTAAGGGGAAGTAAAGTACGTAGTTATTTATATAAAAAAAGAAAATTACGCGCCCGCGCATCTAATAGTAGTTTTTACTGGTAACTTGCTTAAGCTTAAGTGCTTATAAACCTACTTTAAAATAGTACTACTAAAGAAGTAGTAAATAACGTAATCTATAGAGTACTTTAATAAACTTAAGAATAGTACTTTTTTTTTAGTAACTAGGGGGTATTTATATATAAATAGTTTTATTAAATTTAATATAAATAAAAATATTTATAATATTATATTATAAAAGCTTAAAATTAAAGTAGTTAATAATAGCTATTAACGTTTAAAAGAACATACTAGTAAGTATTAAAGTATATATCTTTTAATTATTTTAATACTACTAATTTCTTTATATAATAAATTAAACTTTAATCTTAAAGAGTTTACTATACTTATTTAGCTTATACGTATAAACTTAATAGTATTTAAAGATCTAAGTATTTCTTGTAGTACCTATAGATACTTCTTTTTATAAGTTTATTTTTAAATAGCTTTTAAAATAAATTACCTTAGCTACTTATATAACTATAGTATATAAATAAGTTAATACTTTTATATAAAATATAGATAGAGGTTAAAGATTTTTTTAAAGAGTACCCAGTACTAGTAAATTACTATGTACTTTATATAGTATCTTGTGCCTACTTAGTAAGGAGGTTTTGTTTCTCTGGGCGCCTAAATTCTCTCCTTACGGCTAAAGATTACTATTAGAGTACTTAATATCTACCTTTTAGGATACCCCTAAAGTATATTAAATACTAGGAATTCCTTTTAATAGTTTATAAGTAGTTAGAGGGTTAGTCTAAAAGTAGTAACGCTATAAAGTATTTTAGTATAATAACAAGGTCCCTACTAAAAAGGTGGCTTTATAAGAACTTTGTTTTTAATAGGGTTTTAAAGGTACGTCGTAATAGGTTTATTTAGAGTCTTTTAGATTATTATAACTTATTACTACTCTTATACACCTCTCTAAACACTCTTTTTTATAAATAAATACTTAAAAAAAAGTAGTTAGTAAGTTAGGTAGTGTTAATATTAGTTTAAAGTAGGCTGTTAAGTATAAATATTTACTAAAGGGAGCTTACTTTGTAGTAGAGTCTTTAGAATTAGAATTTTTAGAGATCTTACTAAAGCCTTTTATAAAAAGCATTACTTTATTATCTTTTTTACTTAACAAAAGAGGTCTTTATAGGGCTTAACAGTCACTCTCCCCTTTATTAATAAGGTAGTTATAAACCTATACAGTAATAGTATTAAAGTTAAGGTTTAATATATTTCTTATAAGGGCTTTAAAGTCACTATTATATTATTAAGTTTTATTAAATATTACGTTCTTTATAGTAATAATTTTATTTTATAATAGAATTTATATATAGTACTAATTTATTAAAGTATACTTAATAAGGAATCCTAAAAGGGTATGGCTAGTAAGGTAGTTAAGGTGCTTCTTTTTAAACTAGGTAGCTACTATAAGGGTATATACTTTATAACTATATACTTATAAGTATATAAAACTTAGCTTTATAGTATTATTGTTTTTAAGTTAGTAGTAAAGTACTTTATATAAAGTCTTTTAATTAAAAGCTACTTATAGTATATAGTTATAAAAATATACTATAAACTTATATATATTAAACTAAATTTTATAAAGGAACTTACTACCTTTCTTTATAGTTCTTACTTTAGCCTTAATTATAGTACTAATATACTTAGTACTACTATTTTAATTTTATATATTTAGGGCTAATAGTTTAATAAAACAGTCTTATACTTAAAGAGTAGTTATTAGTTTTTTATACTTAATAAACTTTCTATTATACTTAAACACTAATATATCTATATTATATTAAAACTTTATTATAGTAATAAACTTATTAAAGGTTTTAGTAAGGGTATTAGTAGAGTAATTAAAAAAATAATAATTCTATAAATATTAAGTAACGCAGTTAGTAAATACTAATATAAACATAAACCTACTATATCCTTTAGTATATAAATAAAAGTTAAATACAATATACTTACTAAAGAAGATATACACATTACTTTTTTATAGCTTACGTCTTATTATTCTCTTTACTTTACTAATACTATACGCATTATAGTAAGGCTTAAAAGCCTTATTGTCTTGTTTAAAGGCACTAATAGTAATTTAAACTCCTTTTATAAAGCTTATTAAGTAGTAGAGCGGCTTAAAGCTAGAGTAGCTAAGTCGCTAATACTATATCTCTTTATTACTTTTAAAAAGCTATTATTTTATAAAGTTATATTTATTTTACTACTATAGGGTATAAGTATACTAAACAGCCTACATAGAGCTATAACTACTACGTACCGTCTTAAAAGTAACTTTATTATACTTAAGTATATACTAACTATATTTAACTTTAATAATACTAAAGGAACTATAATTAAACCTTTATAGTACTAGTTAATACCTAAAGTACTTATCCTACTAGTATCTTTATTTATATAACTACTAATAAAAAATAAAATTTATTACTATAAATATATAAAGTACTATATTATAAAAACGTATTATAGATCTTTTTTTATTAACTTAAGTAACTCTAATACTTACGTCTCTATATACCTTAATTATAAACAACTTAAAGCCTACCTATATATAGTTACTTATACCAACTACTTAAAGCTTTATAAATAGCTACTTATTATAAAATATATAAATTAACGCACTAGAGTCAAGGAAGCAGGAGTCTCTAAGAGGGTAAGCTTATAGGTCCTTAAAAAAAGTAACCTAAAATACTACTAGTAGCTTTTTAAAACTCCTAATATACTAACTATAAAGTTATTTACTACAGAAATCCTTAACAAATTTAATCAACTAACTATTAGTCTCTAAGTACTTATCAGTATACTCTTAATAAACTATATTATAGTACTATCCTTTAAATACCTTCTTAAAAAAAATATAATAATATAAATTAAGTAAATAAGTAAAGTTATAAATAGAGTAGATATTATATTATATAAAGCTTTAGTAATTACTTTACTTTAAATAAGTACTTTATAAGTAGTCTTTATACTACTTATTTAATTTTAAACTATTTAATTAATTAATACTAAATACCCTAAAGGTATACTAAAATCTTCTAGTTAACTCTAATAAGTTATTAATAACTTTAGTAATTAATAAAATTATCCCTTTAAGTATAGTAGTATACTACACCCTAGAGTACCTTACTTTAAAACCCTAAATAAAGCTCTAAATAAAAAAGTGCTTAAGGACTTTATAAATATTAAGTACTTAAAAGTCAGTTTTTAATAAGGCTTTAAGTAAAACAACTTATTCCTTATATATTTTAGTAATTTATAAATTAAATTACTTAATAGTAGTTACTTTTAAAATAAATTAGTGGAAATAAGGCGCTATAAAATAGTTCTAAAGTACTTACTTTATATAGTTATAGTAGAAAAATAAGGTTATATTAAAATAGTTTTTAAAATATAATAACTAGTTAGCTAGTTCCTTATTTATATTGTAGTACTAGTACTAAAGCTTAGAAAATACAGTTTTTTATATCCATATAACTAAGTTATTTTTATTCTTTTTATAGTTTTTATAATAATAACTAATAGCCCCTTAAATACTCTAAGTATTAGTATAAAGTTTAAAGTACTTAGTAAAAAGGTTTATAATACTTATAGTATAGTAAAAGTTATTAATACTATATAAAAGGGAAATATCCTTAAGAATAATAACTAAGGGGCTAGATTCTATAGGTATTATAAAATAAAAACTTAATAGCTCTAGTTTATAGTAAATAAAGCTTTTTAGGTAGTTACTTAAAAGTAGCTCTAGCGGTAGTACTATACTACTAATTAGTAGCTAGAAGTTTATATCTAGGTTAATAGTATTTTAAAAGTTAAAAAAGACCCCCTAAACTTAAATAGTATTTTACTAAAGAATTTAATCTTTAAAACTAATAAAAAAGATTTTATTAGTAACTAAATTAGTTATTATAGTAATATATTTATTTAAAAAAACTTGTAGTAATTAATTAATTAAGTATAGTAAAGGGGTTATAGTATAAGACTCTTAATTATTAAGTTATACGTAAATAGATATATATATTAAATAAAGTATTTATATACTTTAAAGTACGAATTTTGCCCCTATTACGCCCTACGCTAGCCGTTAGGGGTTTGGCCGCTGGACCTTTTATTGATCTGGGCCGTCCCTTGGTTATTGGCTTTTATGGGTGGCCGAAATCCGCTCCCACGGCGCTTGGAGCGGTGGGCTCAAATCCACGTAATCTGACAGCTGACCTTACCTAGCACTCACTCTATACCTCGGTGACAGCTCCCCACCACCAACCGGTAGTACCTCGGTACTGTAGGTATGGAGGTAGTCAAGTAGGTAGTGTACGGGGGGGAAGCCACCCGATAGGCGCTCGTTCTGGCGAACCTGGGTCGAGGTTGCATATGATCGCCTGGACATTATTTGGTAATTCTTTACGGAAATCTCACAGGACCGGGGAATTTTAGAGGCAGCACTGGAAAGTAATAGCCGGGCCGCCTGTCAAGTATCAGAGGGGTTATGTGGTCTGCTGCTGGTTCTGCTGGTTCTACTCCCGCTCCTTCTCAGCTTCAATGAAAGTTCAGAAACTTGGCTCGATCATAACCACGGCCAGCTTAAGTTGGCGTGGAAACCAGAGAGTTTCACTTGCCATTGAAGAAAACATTGATTCATAATCACAAGTTTGCTAGCATTAAAAGGCTAGACAGGCACTGTTACTGAGACATTGTCACCATCTGCTCGAGCCATCTCCATAGTTCATTCCCAAGGGTCGTCATGGGTTTGTTCGAGTTTTAACAAGCATATTACAAGTACAGAGGCCACGGAAGGACCATCTAATCCTCCGCTCGCCATGGTATCACCGTGTCCAAGTCTAGATTATATGTACAAGATCCAAAAAAAGAACGGAAAAAAGGAGAAAGAAGAAAAAGCACCAGGATTCGTTTTTCGTGTTCTTCTTGGACGATGTGAATACATCACAACCTTTTTCAACCGACGTGGCGGACCGACAATCGTCATTGGGTCATCCAGGTCGAGCCAGTAACATGCAGTACGGTGCGCCAAGGTTCGTTTCAGACGATGAATGAGGTCTGTCGAATGCAGTTGGAAGAGAAGATCGTGGTTTCGTCTCGAGCCGAGCGGACGGATTTTTCGCGTCAGGATTTAGCGCATCCACGCCTCACTGGGCATGGCCGAAGTGCTGGGGGTACTGTGATGACCCGGCGAAGTTGCGGGCGTCCATCAGGGGAATGCTGTTCTTTTCTATTGGTTGGAAGGAAACCATGTCGTTGGAGTACCGGCTGGCCGCTTCATTGTCCATATCGTTGAGTACCTCTCTTGTAAGTTCGACGTAGTCATAGGCAAATTCGCCGATCTCGGCGTCGTCAATACCAAGAATCTCGGCCTCTTCGGTGGCGCGCAGACGGAGACCTGGAATCATGTTCATGATAAAGAGAATGACACAGGTGCCGGCGAAAGAATAGGCGCCGCCACTAAAAGAATCAGCCAGCTGGTAGCCAAGTTGGATCCAGTTGTGGTTGATCCAGCCGCCATCGATGGTCGAGACACCGTCTAGGTGAGCGATGTAGTTGGCGGCAAAAAAGGCCGTGCAGACGTTGCCAACAAGGCCGCCGATCCCGTGGACGGCAAAAATATCGAGGGCATCGTCTATCCTCAGAATGAACTTGAGCTTGGTCGCGTAGTTGGCAAAGGCAGCTCCGAGCACGCCGAAAGGAACTGCAGCCCAGACAGGGACGTATCCTGCGATGCGTTAGTGATTCATGTCTCGAAAGACGTGCAACCGCGACCAATTCTGCCCGCGGGCCAGCGTCACTTACCAGAACCAGGTGTGATGGAGACCAGACCGGCGACGACGCCGGAGCAGAAACCGACGGTCGACCACTTGCGCTCCAGCCTGTAGTCCAAAACACACCAAGTGATGCCGCCGACGCAAGCTGCTAGATTCGTGACGACGGCGGCAATGACGGCACGCAGGTTGGCCGACAGGGCCGATCCAGCGTTGAAACCAAACCACCCAACCCATAGAAAAACGGTGCCAATGACGATATGGGTGACGTTGTGCGGGCGGTAGTTGAGCTCGTGTGTGCCGTGGCCGCGCCTCTTGCCCAACATCATGGAGTAAGCCAGGGCGGCGGTGCCGGAAGCGATGTGCACGGGGGTTCCTCCAGCGAAATCGAGGCCACCCATCTTGTTGGACCAGCCGCTAGGATTCCAGGTCCAACAGGCGATCGGATCGTAAATGACGGTTGCCCATATGAACATGAAGATGACGCAGGGGAGCATGCGGCCGCGCTCGGCAACGGCACCGGTTGCGAGAGCGACGGTGATGCAGGAGAACATGCCCTGGTAGACGGCGAACAACAGGTCGGGGAGGCGGTCGGAGCCCACGGAGGGCCGGGCGAGGACGTTCCTGAACCCGAAGTTGGACAAGTCGCCGATAAAAGGACCAGCAGTGTGGGAAAAGGTGAGAGAATAACCCCAGAAGAACCACTGAAAGCTCGTGACGGCGGTGGCCATGACGGAGAGCCAAATAAGAGACAGAGCGGATTTTCTTCGGGCCAGCCCCGAGTAGAAGAAGCTGAGCAAGTCGTGTTAATCGACAATGGATCACGCGAAAAGAGGAGCAGGTTGAACGCACCCTACGCCAGGAATCATGAGGAGAACGAGTGCCGTTGCGGTAATCATCCAAGCAACATCGCCAGTCTACGAGTCGATTTCCGAGCATTAGCAGCCGAGATCAAAGCACGGCGAGTGAGACGGAGTTGGCCGGCTTCGCTACACACCTCATACCAGATGTTGAGGTCCTCGGTTAGGGAGTCGCCCCCCGTCGGGCCTGAGCCATTATACGGCACAAGAGGCACGAACTCGAGGTCGTCGAGTTCGATGTCGAGGGATGCCATGATGTCTGACCAGGTGCTCGGTATGTCGGCCCGTATCGGCGGTGGTGAAAGTCGAAACGGTGACTATCGAGTCGGCGACAGGCTGCGCCAGGCAGGAAACGGAAAATCGACGAATTGGCTCTGGAAACTGTTAAGGCCTCTCGACAGGCATCAAACATGAGCAGCGCCTCTACCAAGAGCGCGGAGAACCGTCGCGAACTGCGAAGAGGGATAACAACGGGTGACGGGAGGCAGCATGACGGGGGCGGAGGCAGAGGGTGGCCGGGCGCGGGATGCGCGAAGCTTATGAATGTGGACTCCCGGGGCGCTCGACACAGAAGGAGAGCGTGGTGTGGTGTGGTGTGGTGTGGTTGCGTCGCGTTGCATTGCGGGCGGCTTGATGGGTAGCCCTGATGGTGGCGGGCAAACCTACCTAGGTAGTGTACCTAGCTAGCGGGACGGCACCTAGGACTCACCCGACCCGACAGGCTCCAGCCTCAGACATCAACAGAGCAGAGGCAGGCCCGGGAGACGAGTTGATGGCGCTGGACCACCAAAAGTCGCAGCATTGCTAGGCTGTCCCACGGAGAACTGCCCAGCCAAGGCTGCCGGACCAGGGAGTCCAGGGATTAGGGGGTTGGCCAGAGTTTGCCCGGATGGTCGGAGGCGACTGCAAGTCTGCGAGATGTGTGAGACTGGGCCTTATGGTGTCACTGGTCAGTATTAGAACTCGGTACCGTAAGTACCTCCAGCCTGCAGGGTTTCCCATCAACAATGGAGGCCAATCGGCAGGGGAGCACGAGGGGCAAGGGGGCTTGCTGAGCCTTATCGACGAGTGCAACAACCGTCAACACAGAACCAATCCAACCATTCCATTCCAATCCAGTGGCCTCGCTCTCAGCCTTCAGGGATGCTTGGATGCGGTGCTGCTGCAGCCTGCGAGTCCGCGAGGGGGCAAGTGGGCCTGGGCCGGACGCTCACTCAAAGACAGCGATTCCTTGAACCTTCTCTTCTCCTACACTCCGGATACGCTATCGCCGATCGTGGCGACTGCGCAATTCTCTTTCCAAGACAACCCGGCCTGCATTTGAAGGGGGGAGGGAAAAACGCAAAGAAGGAATGCGAGCCCACGATCCGGAAGCAGCAGCAAATGCAAATACAAAATACGGTAAATGAAGTTGCTTGCTTTTGCTTGTTTCCTGCAGTCCGTAGTTAAACTGTCACATCCCTACGGAGTATTGCTATTGCATAGGGGGTTCCTGTCGGGAGGATTTGGATGTCGCTGCGGCCAAAGGATGAGGCAAGTGCGGGCGCAGAGCAAGCCAGAAGCGGCCATTGGCGGATGAACAGCTGTTTGCGGCCAACAGTATCCGTTGTACCACGAATATTTCTACCATGGACCACGAGCCATGCTTGGGTCATCACGACTGCAAGTACGGATACCTAAAAAGATGCGCAGCCGCCGACGAATTTCCGACGGGGCCTTGTTGCTTACCTACCTACCTAGGTAGGAAGGCATGGACTCCAGGGCATCGTCTCACTTGCGGTTCTTGGCCAAACGCCGGGAGAGAGCTTAATAGTACGGACATTGCCAGCGAAATACTAGTAGGCCGTCATCTCATGTCCAGCTGAAACAGGCGGGATTTGAACAGTTGGGTTGATGACATCCTATGCGGCAGGCGGAAACTCAAAAGCCTTCGCTCATCTCACTCCATGCGTCGTCACTAAACAGATATCTATATGCTTACCTAAGTTACTCTGTACCTCAGATACAGGTGCGGATACGGATACACTACTACTACTTTAGACTTTGGACGTCAGTCATGACTGTGGGCCATTTCATCGTGTGTAGGAGCAAGGATGGGTGGGAGCCACGCCCGCCACCAGCCTGATGGAAGAAAGGAGACATGCACTATCCGTACGGATACAATTTGTATCCTTAGGTAGGTAGGTGCCTACCTAGGTAGGTAGGTATCCAGAGTCACTCAATCACCGGCCGCTTCGGCGAGGGCTATCTAGGTAACTGCACTTTGTCACGATAAGCTTCCTGTCTCTGATTGGTCGACATGACGTGATCTAGAAGGTGAAGTGAAGTGCACGCGGCGTGTGCCCAAGTGGGCAGTGGGGGCCGGCCAGTTTGGTTTTAGAACTTTCTTTGCTTTTTCTAGACCACTCTCCACAGTAGGTATCCGTACCTAGGTAGTGTATAAGGTACCCCTGCCTCACTTCCGCATCCGCGAACCACCCATTCAGCATCAACATCGTCAACCAAACCCCCTTCAGTGCTCTTTGTGACAGCAACTACTATGTACATAGTGTACCTCGTGTACAACCGAGGTATGGTATAACACCGCCCGCCACGAGAAACAGTCCAGTGGCGACCGTTGGGGCATTGGTTCCATCCATATCCGTACCGCCCTCTCCTCAATCTGATATTCGCAACTAGAAGATAACCCACATCTACGGATGCTATATCCGTAGTATGTATGCGTGTATCTCACCACATCGCCAGTGCTTCACCTCGGCCCTGCAGGGGGTTCGACGTGCTCTATCCGTAGTGTACCGCTCGTCCAACGCTGACTAGGTAGACCGGGGATCATGGATCGCCGGCTGCGGCAGGCCTTCCGGACGCTGCACACCTTCCCTTCCCGTCGGCGTTGACAAGTGAATTGCTGTCTCCTCACCTTCACTCGCACGGAGCAGACATCTGCTATGAGATCGGAACCTCGCTCTCATTGCGGAAAGAAGCTCTTGCCCTGGTCGACTAGCGTTGCATGCGCCGTGCCTGACATGCACCTTCTCCTTCTCCTTCTTCTTCTTCTCCTTCTCCTTCTCCTCAGGACCATGAGGCATGAAAAACACGACCTTGGTGCGGCCCGTCGCACTCGAACGTGGTCGTCAGCTCAGAGACCGTGCGCAGCTTGGAATTCCACTTTCCCCCACGGCCTTCGACGCCCTCCTAGGTAGGCAGAGACTTCCGGTGTCGAAGCCGGATAGCAAGCCGCCGGGGGGGCTTGAACGCCCGACGTTGCCTGCCAGCAGGGTTGCCGAGTGGCCCTTGGACGTCGTCGACATTGCTATGCATGTACTAAGACATGGATTTCACAATTGTTCTTGTCATATCCTAGCCAATCAGTATCATGGGTATCTATCTATCTATCTCTCCGGATTAAAGGGGCTCGAATCCTACTCTCCAGGAACCATCTCCTGGCCTGCCCTCAGTGGTCACATCATGATTCGCTCCCGGAAATATCATTGGCTCCGCATCCCATGCGCTCGACTGCGTTGTACGTCCCTCTGCTTGTCTCCGTGGTTTCCGTAAGTTATCTCGTCAGCATTCGCTCATAGTAGTGTTTCTGATGAGGGACATCCGCATGACAGACTCTTCCTCGAGGTAGCATTATGGAGGAGTCATTTACAACCAACTTTGGGAAAACTATAAAAAACAACACCACCTGGTCATTATCTAACTACACAATCCATGTGTTTTGTTGTCATAAAAGACAAGATGCCAGTTACTTCCTCACCCAAGTCTCCCAAAAACGCGCCTGTATGCCATGCTGCAGTGCTGGTTCAGCTAACTAGCATCCCACGTGGTAATAGCGCCCAGTGACCGCCGCATGAGCACTTCCGCTGCTGTGCCAGCACGAACGTGAACCCAGGACGCGAGCCGGAGACGTCTTCCATGACGGCAGAGCAACGCACACACCGCCTCCACTGCGGCGCCCTGGACTCATCCATCTCCTTTGCGCCCCTGACAGGCGGGCCGATCAGCTCGGTCCGCTTGAAGTTATCAATATACATTCCCCGGGCCTTGCGGGTTGCCAGTGAGCGATGGCAGTCGTCGATCTCGAGGAGGTCGAAATCCGCGAAGAAGAGTTTCGACGGATCTGTCTGGGCGCGATAAGCCTTGAGGTCTTTATTGAAGAACTTGAGGAGTACGTTGAGGAAGGCCGGGGGCGGGGACGACGCGAGGAGCATGTTCAGTTCGCAGTGAATCTGGGCGTTCTTCATTTGCGCCTCCATAGCCTTCGGATTCATCTGGGCGCCCGCTGGGTGCTTGCTCGCAAGTGAGGCCAGGGAGGCCTGGTAGGCGGTACGTATGTCGTTGTTAAGCAGAGTCAAAAGCCGGTCAAACTCATGCACCTTGATGAGACTGCTCGACGTGTAGCGGTTCATCTTCTGGTACACCTTGTAGAGGGCCTGCATGCTCTTCACGGCTTTGACAGCCTGCGCGCTTGTATCTCCCTCGGCAGCTTTACGCTCGTAAAATTCAATGGCACGATTCGAGAGACTTTCGAGATGCGTTATGCGGCGACAGACCGCCGACAGAAAGCCGCGCGTAGATGAGCAAAGGAGGAGGTGAAGAGAGACGTCAGAACGAGATTGCAAGTAGGCGCTCATCTCGCTGAAGCGCTGTGGGGTCAGAAGGGCGAGGAATTGGGGATCGTCGAGAAGGGCGAATAGCGAGTCGGTGAGCCAGGACAGCAGGTAGTTGCACCACTTGGCGCAGCCTGAGAGTGCGTCCACGACCTCGGGCTCATCCAGAGGACTGAGCCTCTCGCGAACGTTGACAGGGGTGTTGCTCGCGATAGTGATGAGAATGACGACGTTGCGAGCATTCAAAGCCAGCATCGCAAATTTACCACCAAACGACCGCGGCTGGAACATGCCCTTGTAGCCCAGGTGGTTTAGGATGCTGAGACACATCTGCAGCGAGCTGTTTCGAACAAGGCTATCATGGTGGGTGTCTTCCGAATAGTCCACCGGAATCTTGAGCATGCGAACGATCTCGTTTATCCAATCGAACATAAAACCTAGCACACGTCAGGGGAGGGGCTGTAGACTGAACGATGTGGAGTTGACGTACGCTTCTTGTCGGCATATGGCCGTGCAACGGCCAGGACATCGTCGTAGTTTACGTTATTGAACGTAGCTGTTGAAGCGGCCACTGTGAGGCCTGCCAGCACAGCAGAATATTGCGCTAGACTGCGTTAGCCTGCCGAGATCAACGGGAAAGAGCTAGATTGAGTACCGTCTTGGTTGGAGTTCCCAATGTCGCCCAGGGTGTGGTGCAATTTACTCCATTTCATCTTCCCGTCTTCTTGTATTTTGACAAGTGAACAGTTGGTCGGAGAGAAGGCAGCTTGCAAGCCTGGATGTCGCGTCAGTTGAGCTGTTGTCGCCAACACATGCAGACCGGCTTACAAGGTGATTCATCCTGGAAAGAGAAGCCGACTTGGTTGAGAGTCATGACTCTGTCGAGATTGATCTCGTTGTATATTTCCTGAAGGGAGAACCTATCGCGGTACTCTACAGAGCCATCACTAAAGGCCAGGCAAACGACCCTGCCATACTGAAGCGTGTGGACACCAACCACGGCTTTGTTAATGACAACGGGGTCGTGTTTCCTGAGTCGAGACGAGGGCTTCGGCTGGGGCGTGTCAGTAATTTGTACTCAATTTACACAAAGTTCCTTACCATAGGGACTGAGCCTGTGCTGTTTCTACGGTTACCCAGCTGCTCAAATGCGGGATGCATTTTCTGGGGTTGGTCGTTAATGATCTCCCACTTGTCGATAATAGTTTGTGTTTCTTGAAAAGGGGTATTTGGAGTAGGGAGATGGGTACGAATGGCGAGAATGATAGGTGGCGCCCAGCCTTGGCCAGTGAGATCCGTAGTCGACGGGAGTATTTCCAGGTGTGATAGCTGAGTCATGGAAGAGTCGACTGGTGAGGTGGTTGGGCCGTTGGGGAGCCAGCTGGTCACAGCGATATGCTTCTCTTGCAGAATCGGGTTCAACGACTGACTGCCCGGGGGCGGCTTGTTGTCCGATTGAGACTGTGGCAAACCCCAATGAATAGCTACCCTCGTGACCTTGAGCTGCTTGGAGGCGGTGGCTAGGACAATCCACAGCGAACCTAACAAAACACCACGTTAGTGAGTAGAGCAACCTACAAACAGAGGATCACTGACTCTTGTCGCTATGAAGGGTTGCGTGAGTGACCAGGTCTTCCGACGAGCTGATACTCTCAAGCTCCAGTGTCGTCTCCTCGATCTTGTTGTTGTTCTGCGCCCAGAACATCTTCAGAATGCCATTTGTAGTTACGCACAAGAAAGCACTCTTGGATGGATTGGGATGCCAAGGGCCGTAGGCATGAACAAACGAACTCTCGTAGCGATACGAACTGCCATCCTTCACAGCCGGTCCATGACTAACATAATACTATGGCAGGTCAGTGGCGGCCACCGAAAGAAGTCGTCAAGCAGTTCGGAGTGGAGCACATACTTGTTTGCTTTGAGGGGGTGCCAATGCCAGCCAGTAGCAGCCTACAACGGCGTGAAGGTCGTCAACTGGGTCCTGATCCCATTTTCGCGTCGCAAAGGGTCGATTGAGGTTCATCGAGAAGGTGAGTATTGAAACACGGCCAGTCGCGTCGACAACAGCCAGCTCCGGGCTTGCAGTGGACGCCCACGCAAGGTGAACAATGTGACTGGACGGGCTTGTGGTGATAAGGTCGATTTTGGTCGGTTCACTGAGGCCCCATTCGCCATCATCGGGATGGGAGCGCAAGAACCTGGCCTCTAAGGACCTCCCGTCCGCAGAGATGGAGGCTATGACACCAGACTTGGACCATGCGACTCCCCTATAATGGATTATAAGACTCCAGCCCGCTCATGGGATGACGCGCACAGGGGGAGAGGGGCTCTCACTGGCAACAACCGCGGATTCTCAAGTCATCTATCCTCTGACGGAGCTGTTTTGAGGGGGGGCGGGAGGTTTGGAGGGCCAGACCGACACCGTCGCCGAAGAGGTCATCGACGTCTAACTGGTCCACCTGCATGGGGCCATTCATGCCGCTTTCGAGCATGAGCGGCATTTTTGCTTCAGTCATTGGTGCTATTTCTCCAGGAAGCCGTTGTTACGAACACGCGTGCGCTTCCAACGTCAGCTACAGTAATAACAGGGAATGCCGAAATGCTGTTCTAGGGACACAACTTCGAGAGTCGGCAGCAGCTCATCTTCCGAGCAAAGTGAGCGAATGTTTTCGTTTCATGCGGCAGACTGAGGACGAACGTGTCTGTCCAGGCAAAAGTAGATGAGCTATAGGGTGGGACGAAAACCTGCGTGGGATAACTTCGACTCTACAGTCAACCGAAGATTGGCATCGGAGTGTGGCTGGGAGCAAAGGTGGACGGTGGACGAGCAGACGTTAAAAAATTGTGTTGTGGTGAAAGTAGGTAACAACCTAGCGGATTAACAGGTCTGTTACTACCCGACCTAGTTAGAGCCTCGGATCTACTGGGGCACCTTCCATGACTCAGCCTCATCCACCTTTTCCGCCTGCCTGACTAGATTCCTAGTTACCTATCTTTCCTATACCCATTCAGTGCATTATGCATCTATTAGCTTAGCCTACTTACTAGATTGACTGACTCTAACACTATATAGTAGCTTTAAACTAAGTTAAGTTATCTATACTTCTTTATAAGAAATAGTACTTTAAATTAAGATTTTAATTATACATAATTTTACTTACTATAGTTTTAACACTAAGAGCGAGGAAGTGAGAGTAGAGGTTGTGCTTAAAATAGCCTTTATAAACTAGGGCTACTTTAGGCTTAGTAGGATGTATGAAAGTAAAAGAATAGTAGGGCACTATAGAATCGTGTAATTTAATTGGGTAGAATAGTAGTAGTTGACTGTATTACGTTATAATTACTTCCTTCTTCTATTCTAAATACTAGGGGTAAACTACTACTTATATAGACCTTTTCTTCCCCTTTTTACATACCTTTTCATATACTAGCTAAAAAGTAGGTCCTTACTAAACTAGACTTAGTTTACTACTAATAGGGCACTAATTTACTAGTAAAACCACTATAATAGGCCGGCTATATTACTAGTTAAACCGGCGTTTTACGCACTAGTACTAGTATTTAGCTGGGCGTAAGCTAGGATTTAGCTGCCTAAATTAGTCCTATTAGGCATATATGTGTAAATTATACTAATCTAAGCCACTAACAGCTAGCTGTAGTAGCTAAAGACATAGCAGCTGTAGTTTGGCACAGTGGTTTACTTTTTTCTTTTTATTTCTTAGACCTAGAGGTTAAGGGTTCAAGTCACCCTTTAAGTAGTGTTTTTTATCTTTTTACCTAGACTTAGGATTAAGTCTAAGTTTAACTATATAAAGATATAAAGTATTAAGAAACTATATTATTATAGTTTAAATAATAATATAAGATATTAAAGTAAGTAAATATAAAAGTTATATAATACTTTATTTTATTTATTTAAATAAAAATATTATAGTACTAGTAAGTAGCTAGTATCTACTAATACCTATATATAGTATAGTTATATTAAGTTACTTAAACTCAATAATTTATTTTATAGCTATACTATATAGCTTAATTAAATAAATATAACTAACTATAGCTTTAGGTACTTAAAGTATCTACTATTATAAAAAAGTAAATAGTTACTTAACTTTATATTAAAAATATAAGCTATTTTAATTAACTTACTTTACTTATTATTTTTATAATATAAAGTACCATAAGTATAAAAATAAAATATTAATTTTTAAAATTTAATTTAATAGTTTATTTTAAATATTTTACTATATAAGTTCCTACTTATACTATTAATAGCTACTATATAGAAACTTAAAGGTAAAAAGTGTTTTAATTATTATAGCTAAGTTTTTTAGAATAGGTATCTGTACCTAAATTAAACCGTGACGTCTGTGTAATGATCTCTGTATGTGAGAGAGGGCAGGGCCCGATCCCCATTATTGACCGTGACAGGGAAAGGGGGCATTACTACCTAGTGTAGTAGGCTAGTACCTACAATACGACCCCTAAATGTTTGTATACGCAGAAACCTCCCTCTTCCCCATTTTTACCCACTCACACATGAAATAATCCAGAACCCAAATTCGTCATTTGCCTATGTACCTTGCCCAGCCTAATGCACATACAGGGTCAAAGTACCACGCTTACAAACTTTCAGGGGGGGGATTGTAGGTCCTAGGTAGATAGACGTGTGGACGATGGAACAGGCATCCACTCCGGTTCATTGGCAAGCCCTCGATGGCGACTCAACCGCGTTTCTCACCCCAGTCGTCACGGTCATTCGCAAGCTGCGCGCAAACTCGGATCAACTGATGTCATCCAATGAACAAGACTGCCGGCGAGAAGTCTTCAAAAACCACTGGCAAGGTGCGTTCTCTTGAAAATGTACAATTGGCTTTTGTGGCGCACTGCAATTCATCATATGACGTATCCGCGGGCAGTGTTGATATTGACTCTTGGGACATGTTGCACCCAGAGCACTGTTGAGCAGCATGCCAACACCCCTGTTGCGACGAAGAGAATGGGCCGGGGCTTCGTAGCCATAGGCCAAAAGCCGTCAGAAGCTTACTCTTGCTATTGTATTGGATCAGATAGTCGCCGCTCCTGCAACATTCTCTGAGGTCAATGAGATGGATAGATTTCAAAGGAACACCATCTTCCCCAAATGTAAATGCATCCATGTCATGGTCATGGCCTCCTTGGGTTCATTGTGACCACCAGGGGTAGCATAGCTTAGTAGCTAGAATAACGTCGTGCTGAAGATTAAATGTGTACTAAAACAATGAGACTGGGAGTGCTGTGTGAGGGACAAATCAACTATTTGTCTCCAGCACATCAGCCTAGTTGCCTTCTATCCATGGTGAGGGACGTCCGTAAAAATAATCATACCTAACCTGCCTTACATAATATGCCAAGGTACCCGGAGACAGAGAAAGAGGGGAACTAAACAACAACAGGAGGGGACCCACTGAACGCGATTTTCACGAAGGAAGCCACCCTGCAGATTGCTGTAGGGCCAGTAAGGATGTACATAGAATCGGGTTGACAATAACAGGCCCATGGTACAGAGAGAGCAATGAGGAGGAACGAAGAGGGGCCGAGGTGGCAAGTTTCAGGAATAGCACAAGGTACTCTATAGTGTCGAGCAGAATCAAGAGAGGAGAAGAATCTGACCATGACCAGCAGACGGGGGCACTCTTCAGAAATTCAGAATCGTCCAGAGTCCAGAACCAAAACAAGAGGACGGCATATGCAGTTTAACAGTACTCCGTACTTGGACACTTCAATCATAATACCTGTACTAAGGTGGTAGGTTCTAGTCTCGCTCAGGCTTGGGTAGGTACCCAGGCTTCCACTTTAGTAGGTGAGAGTTCTCGAGTTCCAATTAAAGTGGGGGCGGGCACGGGTTGTTACTTGTGTGACGACACATCTAGTAAGCAGCTAGGTGTGTGTGTAAGTGGCGTGGATATACGAGACGTGGCTTACTAAAAGCAGCTCTAAATAATAGAAACGGGATATATAAATTACTAGGGTTTTATACCTTAAGGGATTTTCTTCTATTTAAATAGGGAGTTAAACCCCTTATAAGGGCACTTATAGATTTAATTATATATAGTTAATTTATTATACTTATACTTTATTAGATTAGTATTAAAACCCTTTATTATTATATAGTAGTATAACTCCTTATATAAAGCTATTAATAATAGATTAATTAAATACTTATTACTTAGTAGAACTATAGTCCCCTACTACTTAACTAGTAATTTACCTATAATATTATCAAGTACTTAAAAGGAGTATATTAAAAATAATAAAAAGGAGACTAGTAAAAATATAGTAGTAGTACTTTAATAGTAAATTAAAAAGTTAATTATACTATTAAAATTATAGTAATAAAAAATTATAGTACTTAAAGAAGAGTAGTTTAAAATTATAAAGCCTATAGGAGTTTTACTTATAATTATAGTTATAAAAAGTACTTTAAGAACTAACCCTAAAGTACTTAAAAATCTAAAAATATACTATATAATACCTCTTTAACTAGTCTCTTAGTGTCTACTAGCCCTAATATAGAACAACTATAATTACTAGTCTATAATATTATAAAGCCTAGTTATTATACTAGTAGTAAAGTTAAATATTATAATAATAAATATACTAAAGCCCTTTTTTAGTTTATTTAAATATATTAAGCTTAAAAAAGGTAAAAAAAAGGTTATATAAAATAGCTTTTTTAATAAATATATACTAAAAATACTTAAAAAGTACCTTTTAAAAAGTAGTTCTAACTAACTTATATAGTCTATATAGATTATATTATTAACAAAACACTACTATACTAAACCTATATAGTTTATTAATTATAAAGATAATTTTAAAGTTATATTTAAAATTAAAATAAATAGTTTTTAAGGGCCCTATAGTCTTAATAGCCTATTTTAACTTTATAATAAAAATATAAAATATATTTACTTAATACTATACTAGTAGTAAGTTAGTTTTTTAAGACTAACTTTAAAACAAACTATACTAACTAACTCTTAAGTTAAATAATTCTATAATATATATTACAAAGTTTAATAAACTTACTTATTAGTACTATACTATAAAAGGTACTCTTTAACTAAAAAACAAAATTTATATGTTCTTTAAAAGAACCTATAATTAACAGTATAACTAAACTACTTACTTTAAGTTCTTTTATTATTAAAGCTTCTCTTTAAACCTTTAGAGACTAAAGTTTAATTTAATAAATAAATATTATATTAATAGTAAAGTAAAGTTAATAGTTATATAGTTAATAAATACTACTTTAAGTACTAAGGGTAGTAAAAAGTTAAAGATAGATTATAAGTATTATAACTATAGTAAAAAGGGCTATATTAAAGTTAACTATAAGGCTAAAAAAAGATAAAGCTAAAAGTAAAAAAGAGACTGTTACTAATTAACCTTCTACTTTAATAAACCTAAAAAATACCACTAAAAGTACTTTAAAAAATAAAAAGAAGAAGCTATTATAGTTATACTTAATAAAGATCCGTTTAAAAAACTTTAAAGCTATTATTAAAAATCTCTAAATAACTAATAATAAAAAAAAGAATTAAAAGACTAATAAGCCCTTAAAGTATATAATAAAAACGTTTTAAATAGTCTCTAGCTAGTAGCTTTAAAATACTAGTACTAACGTTTATACTATTAATAATACTTTATAGTTTTTAAGCTACTAAAAGATCTCTAACCCCTAGTCTATTAAGACCAGCACTAGTAATATTTACCTAAAGCTTATAAGTACTATTTTTTTAAAATTTAATAATAATAAAGTTATTTAACTATAAAACGTTATATATATACTAAACTTCTTTATAAATGTATTTAGTAGAAAAAGGCTATATTTTATAAAAAACTCCTTACTCCCTCGAGAGTAACTAACGGCCTATAGGCTATATGCTCTAAAAAACCGTCTAGCCACCCACCTTATTAATCTTTTTTATTTAATAGACGGCACTTAAATTCACCTACTATAACGCAGCTTCTATAGATTTAAAGTAATAAGTATTTTTAATTAATTTTAAAGTAAACTACTAATTATACTATTAATACTACTAAAACTACTAATACCTTCTATATACCTCTCTAGTAGACCGTCCCTTTAAACCTATTAAATTTAATCTAAACTAAACTATTCCTTCCCTTAACTATTAAATCCCTCTATAACTAACGCACCATTACTACACCACAGCTAGTTAACCTAATTAAACTACTTTTCCCTATACTTATTAATAAATATTTTAATATATTAAGTTAACTAGGCCTTATTAAACGTACTAGTTTCTTAACTTTAAGGGATCTATAGTTATTATTACTACCTCTATTACTTACTTAAAGTAGTATTAGTTATCTTTTAAAAACAGTAAGTTTAAAATTTAATTTAGTATTAAATTAACTAATAGGTCTAGTTTAATATTTCTTATTTAGTCCCTATTACTACTAGTTTAAAAAAAGTAAAAATTAAAAATAGTAATTTAGATCTTTATACTTAAGAGTTAAACTAACTAACTATACTATATATTAATAGTATTAATACTAAACTATATAGCTATATTACTAAGTTACTTAATATTATTTTTAACTATAAAGACTAGGTTGTAGTATTTAGTATTTTATAGCTAAGGGACTTTTGTATTTATAGTAGTTTTTACTATTTTATTAGATTCTTAAGTGTAAATATAGAAAACGGGAGGAATTAATAAAAGCCTTACTTATAGTAGTGCCTTTTTCTTTAATTATAAATACTACTAGGGCTTGTTAGGCCCTATGCGTAATCTAGCTAAAGGTTTATATAAGTAAAGGTCTATTTTAATATATTAGTTGTGCTGTTTAGTACCGCCTATTAGTAATAGTATTATTATTATTACGATAGAAAGAGTAGGTAAGTAGAAGTATTAAGGTATATACACCCTACTGAGCTCTACTTAAGACTACTTAGTAGAGCTAGAGGGGGTTAAACCTACTAGATACACCCTATAAGATACTTTTATTTATTATACTACTTAATAATATATAACTATAATGTATTCTTTTTAAATCAACTTATAGAAATGTCCGCACAAAACACTACTTAAAAAAACATAAATAAAAACTCCTTAAGTAGTAATAACCTAATTAGTCCTAGTAGTAGAGTCTTTAATACTCTTAATATTCTTAAGTAAGGCTTTTATTTATTTATTATAAAAAGAGTTATAGCTAAAAAAAGCTATATAATATAGACTATTTAGTAGTAGTAAAAAACGCAGCTATAGCATTAAAGATTTAACTATTTAGGGTATTATAAGCTACTTAAATCTATAGAGTTTATAAAGGGGTACCCCCTAAAGCCTAAGAATATTATTTCTTGACCTTATACTACTTATAGTATATTAAAAAGTTTATAATATTTACCTTAAATACTACACAAAAGGGCACAGCACTATAGCAATCTAATTTATATAAATATTAGTAAAATTAAGCCAGTTATATAGTTTACTTACTTCTACTTTATTACTAATAATAAGTTATAGTATTAAATAGTTTTTATATTTAACTTAAAAAAAGACCTTACTTATTAACTACTTAACTATATAATTACTTAAAAGCTATAGTATAAAGTTAATATTAAAATCATCTATACTAATAATATTAGGGAGTTTATAGTAACCTTTCTAAATACTCTATTATAAGAATATAGTACTATTATTAAATTCTTATTACTATATATATATAAATAAAATAAAGTTACAAAAAGAGCTATTTGCTTTATTCTTAAAAAGGCTAGGTTTATATATATTAATATAAATATACCACCTAAGCTATAACTATAAATTCTTAAAGCGGCTATATACATTACTAATAAAAGCTTTACTTTAGTAGTTAAGGATAAAATACCTACTTAAATACTTTTTAAAAAAGTTAAGTCTATAAAGCCACTAATCCCTAATATTAGCTACTTTTAAGTTATTA
The DNA here is from genome assembly GCA_030770045.1 of Colletotrichum brevisporum. NCBI lineage: Eukaryota > Fungi > Ascomycota > Sordariomycetes > Glomerellales > Glomerellaceae > Colletotrichum > Colletotrichum brevisporum. The sequence goes on along the minus strand of JAUGSI010000001.1, from coordinate 5,001,894 downwards.
GTAGTAAGTACTTTATTAATATTAAACTAAAAACAAGGGTTAAAAGTAAAAAAATAGTACTATAAACTAAAAAAGATATTCTTATTAGCTTTTAAAAATTAAGAGTATACTACGTATAGCTACTAAAGTACTAAATAATTAAAATAACATTAATTATAGTCTTCTATAAACTAGTAAGTTTTAAAAAAAACTAATCTCTATTAGTTCTTACTTCTAAAACAAAACCTAAATTTAAAAAAATATTAATAAATAGTATATAACTAACTATAAATAATATAGTTAATAATAGAGTTACTTAAATAGACCTAACTTATAATAACTTTAAGTATATAGTAAGTACTAATTAAAGGGCCTTTTACTTAAGGGGAGATAGCTCTATAGTCCTACTTAAATTTAACTACTATTTCTAAAGTAAGAGATAGTCCTACTAGTAACTAGCCCTTATAGAAGGAAGCCGCGTATACTAAGATCCTTTTTTTTATTAAGAAAGAAGTTTTTTTTTATATCTTACTTTAAGGCCCCTTAAAAGACTTATTTAATAGTAAAATAAATACTTAAGTATAAAAAGTCCTAAGGGATTATAACTAAGTATAAAGCTAGGATTATTATAAAAGGCTTTTTATAAGTATATAGACGAGACTTCTATAATATATATATATCTATCTTAAAGATAGTATTATAAAGAATCCTTTTTACTTATATATAGTAAAAGGGTTATACTATATACTAATATGACTTTATTAGGGCCTACTTTAATAATAATCTTAATAAAAATATTTATATATTACTATTTAAACTCCTTGAAAACCTTTTTATAAATACTTAATTTAAGTACTATATAGTAGCTATTAGTTATAAAGCTTTATAAAGTTAAGTAACCCTTTTATATAAAACTCTATATAGACTTTATTAAAGTAAAAAGTAGTAGTAAGTTAAACTATAAAAGGTCCTAGGGATATACAGCTTTAAAAGACTCTTTTTAAATATAACTATATACTATAACCCTAATAAAAAAGTCTCTATAGTAACTTATATTAATAATACAATTATTATAGGCCTCAAAGAAGTAGTTTTTAGAGTATTTAAAAACGTTAGTAAGTATATTAAAGTAGTAGATCTAGGGGTCCCTAAGTCCTTCTTTAGTATTAAGCGAGAGTTTTCTACTATAAAAACAATAATTAACTAAGGTTCTTACTTTAAAAAAATTAGTAAGGAATTTATAGAAGAAATAAAGCTAATAAATACCCCGGTTAAAACCGGGGCTCTTAATATTACTATACTAATTAATAAAGTTATTAATTTAAAGCTTTAATTCTAGTACTACTAGTTAGTTAGTAAAGAAGGGTTTAGTGCTATAATAACTTAACTAGACCTTTTATATAGCTATAGCCTATAAAAAAGATTCTTTTATATACTCTATTATTAATATTAAAAGGCTTTTACTTATATAGTATAATATATAAAGTAGTAACTAGACCTATTTATTATTTATTTAACCGTTAAATAAAATAATAAAAATAATAACTTTAGCTTTAAGGGCTACTATAATAGTAATTATACTAGTTATAAAGTAATATTAAAATCTACTATAAAATAAATATTCTTTATAGTTAGTAGTTTAGTATTATAAAAATTCTTTTATTAAGTAATAGTAGCTAAGTTATTAATAAAAGCTAAGTATTACGCAGCCTTAACTATAGCCTTAGAAGTAGTATAAATATAAAACTTCTTTTTAAAACTTAAAAAAACACTCCTAAAGCTAATCTAAGTAAGGGCTAATAATACTAGTACTCTTATTTTAATAAAGGGTAAAAGTAGGGATAATTAAACCCGTTATATTTAAGTTTATAATTACTTTACTAAGAAAGCTATAAATTATAAAGAAGTTAAGTTTAAGTATATTAGTATTAATAAGAATATTATAAACCTACTTACTAAGCTACTTAAAAGACCCGTCTTTAAATACTTAAGGGCTAAGCTAGGCCTTAAAAGTACTAGTAAGTAATATAAATCTAAATAGCTTTAAGTTAAAAGGGAGTATAATAATATATTTAATAAGTAGCTAAGTATGTATATAAGTAGTATAGATATATAAAACGTAGCTTACTAAAAGTAGCTTTAAATAATAGAAATAGGATATATAAATTACTAAGGTTTTATACTTTAAGGGATTTTCTTCTATTTAAATAGGGGGTTAAACCCCTCACAAGGGCACCTATAGATCTAATTACGCATAGTCAATCTATTACACCTACGCCTTGTTAGATTAGTATTAAGACCCCTCGTTGTTACAACTTAATAGTGGCTCCTTGGCTCCTTACGTACATAGTAGTACCTCCCAACACTGGGCCCGTTTCATTATGCCTAACTATGCCTACCTACGTACTACCTAGTGTGTACCTACCTACCTATACTGCCTCTAGCCTATTACCTACCTACTCCAAGTCCTGTCCGCTCCCATTCCTTTCACAACATCCACGTGCCCCCCGCCCCCTTCCTCTGTGCCCCATTCATGTACATGTACGTGTACGTATGCGTGCAGGTAACACGGCTGGATACTTGTTAAGGTACCCTCGCACGTTCGCTCTCCACACTTTGTCTTTCTTCAACGACACTCTCACCTTTGCGGACAACAAAAACCCTTTCAAGGCCTCGCCGGAGGACCCAAGCAGCTTAACAGAACACACAATCGTCATGGTATAAAAAATCCTTGCTCATGCCTCTTGATCGTTTTCTTCGCCGTTTTCTTCCTTTCTCCTTCCCCCTGCCCCCGACCGCAGAAGTCGAAATGGACGCGCCGCCATCCCCTTCAAATATGGACGTCGACGCGCACAGTCAGACATCATCTCCCTCAGACGTGCCCCTTTCCTCGCCTCTCTCGATGCTCTCAAATTCGCCCTCCGCTCCCTCGTCCACCGAAGTCAATATGGACGCGTCGAAGCGGTACCCCTCGCCTACCTCCTCAATGCCCTCGGGCGCACAGTCGCCTCTGACGCTGGAGACCGCGGACGACTCTGTACCCGCCATCAAGCTCGACAACGCGGCCGACTCTATCAACGTGAATTCGAGCGATTCGAACGAGGGTCAACCGCCCCGGAAGCGGCGAAGGATCACGCCCCCTAAAGAGCGCACCACTGAGCACCTAGATTTGGAAAAATGCGACGAGAACGACGAGAAATTGGCGCGCCTGGTTTCCGCACTCAAAAAGAGGAAGAAGATTGTCGTCATCGCAGGCGCTGGCATCTCGGTCTCGGCTGGTATCCCCGACTTCCGATCTAAGAAGGGACTGTTCGCGACTCTGCCCAACGACCACAAGATGAAGGGATCCGGCAAGCATTTATTCGACGCGTCTGTCTACAAGCATGACTCCTCCACCGAGAAATTTCACAAGATGATTTGCGACCTGTCGAACATGGTCAAGGCTGCCAAGCCAACTCCGTTTCACCACCTACTGGCCTCTCTTGCCCAGGAAAAGCGGCTACTACGACTGTACAGCCAGAATGTTGACTGCATCGATACAAATATGGAACCGCTAAAAACAGCCGTCCCCCTCAACGTTCGAGGACCTTGGCCCACGACGATTCAACTTCACGGCAGCGTTGAGCACATGGTATGCTCAAAATGCGCTGACATCAAACCGCTGAAAAATGAGCTTTTCGTGGGTCATGAGGCCCCACTATGTGAGGAATGCAAGACTCTGGACCAACTCCGAACCCAGTTCGAGCAGAGACGAAGCCACGGCATCGGGCGCCTGCGCCCCAGGATGGTGCTTTACAACGAATTCAACCCAGACGAAGAGGCAATCGGTAAAGTCTCGAGCGTGGATCTGAAATCGCGACCCGACGCTGTCATCGTCGTTGGCACCAGCCTGAAGATTCCTGGCGTCAGGAGGCTCGTCAAGGAGCTGTGCCAGGTCACTCGCAGTCGCAGAGACGGGTTTACCGCATGGATCAATGTCGATTCGGAGCCCCAACACAACGATTTCAAGGACTGCTGGGATTTGATCGTTCGTGGGAAATGCGACGATGTCGCGCACTGGGTGGCGTTACCGCGTTTCGATGACCCCCGGGACACCGACACTGCACGCCTGAGTGAAGAAGACGAGCAGCAGCGCCAGGCCCGACTTCGCCATACTGAATTCCAGGTGGCGCTCGTATCATCTGCTCCTGGATCGCCTACCACGACCGAGTCGGACCCAACGGCAGAAACCAAGAAACGTAAACTGGCCGATCCTTCTCAGAGCATTCCAACACCGACGGCAAGCCCGAAGATCAAAGCTGCCGAGACCGGAAGGAAGGCGTTGAAATCGAAACAGAGCAAGCTCTCTTTTGGCGGTCAAGAACTGGCCGCCCCCGGCGCACCAGGCGCACCATCTAAGAAGGCGAAACCCCCTGCGAAAATGCCTCGAAAATCCAACGCCAAGAAGATTGCGGAGATGCCCAAGAATCCGCTCAGCCAGACTTTTAAAACACAGAAGAATCGGGAGCTTGCCGATATGCCCCAGGAAACCCTTGCCGGCAAATTAGACAACCAGCACTATCACTATGTCGATGGCAAAATGAGTTCTCTGCTTCCGCCTCTGCGACCGGAAGCCCAAAAGCCGGCGAGGAATATCTACTACCCACAAAAGCGGTCCGCCGAATCAGACACGGATGTGGAGGCGCCGAAGGTGAGGCTCTCGTCCATCGCCCGCTCCTCATTGGAGCGACCAAAGTCATCGCCTGGCATCAACGTAATGGTGGAAGATGACAAGAGTTCCGCCCGCCCAGCAACCCCTTTGGATGCGCGACGGAAATCTACCGACACCATTTCACCGCAGTCCATTCCCAAGGGGATGGAGATGTTTTTGGATTGAAAATGGAGTGCCATCGCTCTGACTCCTGCTTTTGTTATGGCTGAGTGTCGCATTTTGCTTTCCTGTTCTACATAGAAGGCATCGCCACATCGGTACCGAAGAGTTCGGGCCGCATGGAACGACCACTGGGGTTTCGTATGCTTTCCCGAATTTTTTTACTCATTTTTTTTTACGACGGGAGTTGGTGGAATGCATTCACTGAGTGGTATTCTGCATTGCTTTTCACATGCATATGTTATCCCTGCCCTCAGCGTGCCCTCTCCACAAAGCCTTCGTCAGTTTCCTGGCCCCGAGACACGGAATGTTGTTTTTTTGGGCATGGGAGAGCCATTTCAGGTTGGCGACTTTGCTGCTCAACGACCTCAAGTGTCATCCAAGGAAGTCATGGAATGAAGGCGTCGAAAACCGGCACGCAACGGCCAGTGTCTGCAAAAGGCTACATACCACTTGATGCGATATGAACATACATAAATATACACAGATACTTGCGGGAACTTTGGATCTTCTTTGAGCCCTGTTTCAGAAGCACCCTTCTCGGTATCATCGGGTAGGTATCGGTAACTACCTCAAATAGGTAGCAAAGAGTTACTCAGGTCGCCGGCTGCCACGGCACCGGCAGAGAGTGCGTCAGGACCCCCCAGCCGTCAACACACCTACAGGTGGCACACGCAAATTTCACACCGTCTGGTACCTAAAGGACAGTCGTCATTAGACAGAAATGACTTGCCGACAAGAGGTCAGCCGCCGCATTACTTTTGTATGGAAGGCAGAGAATAATTAAGCTCTTCATTCGTAGTGAATATATAACGACGCATTTATGGTGGTGCGTCGGCGCCCTCAGGAACATCCATGTTCAACTGCGCCCTGTGTCCTGTTGGCGAATTAGGGCTCTTCCGGTCATCGAGATACCTTGGTAGACACAAATGCCGACTCTCCGAAAGGATTTTTTTTTCGCGCGCTGGATGGGGGGTTCTGACTCCCCGCGGCGCCTATGAAAATTCTAATAAGAAGGCTGATGATCCTTTCTCTGATCCTGACAAGTCTCACTTTGCTTGCTAATATCGCCTTTTCGTTGTGGGTGGTCTAGCCCGTCCCTAGCCTGTTGTATCCGCTGGCAAGAACACAGCCGACAAGGCTGCGGCTTCCTGACCAGCAGCGAGGCCAATGTCACGTGACCACTACCCCACGCCTTTCCGCGAAATCAGACGTCATCAGCTGCCCAAGCGACAGCCTGGCCCTTATGTTCATCTCCTCCCAAAAGGTTAAAAAAAGTTTCAGAACAAAAGGGGAAGACACGATGATGTCGCAAAACTCCAAATAGTCGTCCTGTACCATGCAAGTCCGGGTATGTGGTTTATCATTCCCTCGCCTCGACGAAAATGCCTTCCTTCCCTAGTACCGAAACGCCAGGCCAATGCTTAAAAAATGACACGTATCATGACTTGCTCGAGACTGACCGTGCAGAATGGAAGTCGTCGGCTCTTCTTTTGCGCGGGGTGTGTGTGTTTATCGTGTTGGATTGTGCACCTAGGAGGCGGCAGTCGTGCCATTCGCAGTGGCAGCTGCCGGGGTTTCTCCTTTCTGTTTCTTCGCCTCTCTGTCCCTCAGGACTCTATACATGGCGCTCAATCGGTCGCCCGTTACCTCGTTACTAGTGCTGTCAACGGGCCATAGATTCGCCAAAAACTCCCTGTATGCTGTTTAGCATGATTTCAAGTTGCCTGAGTCGTTTGCACATACCAGAAGCGATTCTTCAGCGCATCATCGCGCTCTTGCACGAATTCCCGGTCCAGAAAGTTGCCAATCACCACCAGCTCCTCGCCAAAGATCCTGGCACGCTCCTTACTCGATTTGACCCTCTCCTTCGTCGTACACAGGATAGCCTCGAAATTCGCCCGAACTGGTTTCAGAAGGTACCACAGCATAGCGTCTGCATCCGTCTCTCTCTCTTCCTTGTTATCCCCCATCCGACGCAGTTGATCAAGGCGACGAAGGGCCTGGTTACGACGGTCACTGTCTGGCTGGCTGACTCTTGTCGTATTGCCTGAGCGGCGACGTTCATCTCCATGGCGGTGGTCCTCCGGGCGGCGGTGCTTGTGGCCCCGATCGCTTTCATCGCGGTGCCTACGCTGATCGGTTCTAGGAGAGTGCTGCTCCTCACCGTTACTCTTGGTACGACGTGTCTCGTCCATTCTCCGATGTTTCGGGATGCGCCCGTCGTCCTGCCCAGAATGCTTTCTCTTCGAGTCCGGACGTGGTGTGCCCCTCTCATCAGCATTGCTTCGACTGCGATGGTGTTCGCTATGGCTACGTTCCCGATCCCGATGAGAGATGCTCTTCTTCAGAGTCTGCGGTGCCGGGGATGCTGCGCCGCTCCCGACATCGCTGCGACGGTGTCCGTTCGTTAACCTCTTGTTGTTGCGGTGATGGTTTTCAACAGCCCTATGTGCCAATGGGTCGGTCGAATGCTTGGCTTGTAAAACAGAGAGCAGGTACTCTGAGCGACGGACAAGATGAACGGCACCTGGAGAACTCACGCCCTTATCGGTGGCCTTGTTCCGCTCCTCCTTCTTCTCGATGCGGTGTTCTTCGAGGAAGAACTTGTCTGCCATATCAAGCTGAGCATCATCTCGAATCTGAGTCCAAGCCCCGAAGCCGTACCGATCAATGCCTACAAGCAACATGCCGTCCTCTCGAGCACCCCACTCACAGGTGTAGTGGGCTGCCTTGGTCGCGTCAGCAAGACGGAAGGTCTTGAAATCGTCACTCTTTTGCAAAACTTGACGTAGTAAGCGGAGCTGACGGGGTCGTTCAACGGCTGTTTCGGCGTTCATCTTCCGTACTTCGCCAAAGTCGACAAGGACTGCCTTCTTGTCCTTCTTCGTCAAAGTTTTGCCGAGCTTCCGCTCATCGTCCATGAGGCGTGCGTTGTTATCGTTCAGCGCGTCTTCGCAAGTTTTCACAAAGTCATCCAGAATCGACTTGAGTAAATCGCGGTCTCGTTCACCAAGCCTGGCTTCCTGAACAAGTTCATCCCCGCGGTCCTCCATGGAACCGTAACGGAAGAAGGCCTTGAGGAGATTGCGTGTCTCCTTTTCGTTCAGCGGCCGTTTGGGGTCGCGCAGCAGAGCGCGTTGCTCCTCAGCCTCTTGGCGCTGTTGTTCTTCTCTCTGGCGCTTCTTTGCAAGGCGGTCCGCTCGGTCCGTCTCACCACTGTGCCGGTTCTTCATCGTGGCCCTACGCGGGGCACTCTCGGCAGCAACCTTGGCAAGGTACTCTTCGTTCTTCCGCTGGTCTTCCTCGGCTTTGATCACGGCAAGCTCCTCTGCGGGTATGATCTGGTCCCAGTCCAGAGCCAGATCATCGACCTTGACGTCGGTGTACTGCATGAAATTGTCCCAGTCGATACCGCCGCTACTGAGATTCATCTTATCATCGACCTTAGTTTTGGTGACTTCGGCGTTCTCGAGGATCGAGTCTATATCGAGCTGCTCGAGTCGCTCCTGGTTTCCGGTTTGCTCGAACATCTTCTGCGACCGCATTTTGAGGACCCATTGGATGTCCTCCGCAGAGCTTGGGCCGTCCATCCTTATGCCCTTCTTGTTCATCTCTTCGCGGAATGCTTTTCCATCATCGGTGACGCCAGCCTGGATGGTGAGATATTCTAGAAGCAGCTTATTGCGAGCTCGCTCAAGAACCTCTTCCTCTACAGTCTCTTTTGATACCAGGCGGTATATACTGACGGGCTTTTTCTGACCAATTCGATGCGCACGTCCCATGGCCTGCAAGTCGGCTTGCGGGTTCCAGTCAGAGTCGAAAATGATGACAGTGTCCGCAGTCATGAGGTTGATACCGAGCCCACCTGCTCTGGTTGAGAGTAAAAAGCAAAAGTCCTCGCTATCCTCGGCGTTGAAGTGATTGATGGCCATACGACGAGGAGCAGCTGCGATGGTACCGTCAAGACGCTGGAACTTGTAGCCTCTGAGGGCCAGGTAGTCGCTGAGAATGTCCAGCATCTTGACCATCTGGCTGAAAACAAGAACTCGGTGGCCATCCTTCTTGAGCTTCGTCAACAACTGATCGAGAAGCATCATCTTCCCACTGCTGGCAATCAGGCCTTTGATTTGGTCCTCACGACGGGTGCTACCGGCGAGTACTCTCTCTTCGGCGCCAGGAAACATGTAGGGGTGATTGCTGACTTTCTTCAACTCCATCATGATATTCAGCAGCGAGTTCTTCTGGCCTGTGGCGTCGGAGAGTGCAGCGTAGTTCCTAGTCAGAATATTCTTGTAGTAGTCCAGTTGGACGTCAGAAAGTTCCACTCGGATTATCTTCTCCGTCTTGGGCGGCAGGTCAGATTCAACGGTCTCCTTGGTCCGTCGCAGGATGTAGGGAGCGATGGATTTGTGCAGATCCTGCAGCTTCTCCTGTGCATCATTTCCAGACAGGCTCTCCAACTCCTCGTCGATGACGACTTTGCCGGGATTCAAGAAGTCCATCAGGGCCGAAAGCTCCGCAAGATTGTTCTGGATGGGCGTGCCAGTGATTAAGATCTTGCAAGGGATGCCGAAGCTCACAAGCCTTTGGTACAGTTGCGACTCTTTGTTTTTCAGACGGTGGGCCTCATCGACAAGCAGAGCTTGCCATTTAATCGTCTGAAGGAACTGCCAGTCGTGAAGAATCATCTCATACGATGTGATGAGTGCGTTGAACTTAGGTTTCTTGGGATTGCCGTTGACGACGAGCTCGTGGTCACGAATGGTATTGCGAGCAGTCTCGTTGCCGAGATACACAACGTAGTTCATATCGGGGGACCAGTTGTCGAATGTGTCGCCCCATGCAGGAATGACACTGAGAGGCGCAACAATGAGAAAAGGGCCCTCTTGCTCTCGTTCATTGCGGAGCCAGCTGAGGAACGAGACGCTCTGGACCGTCTTTCCGAGTCCCATTTCATCGGCAAGAATGACGTTGTTGGCGCGTGTCCAGTTGAGACAGAGGAAATTCAGTCCTCTCAGCTGGAACGATCGCAGCTCCCCACCCTTGATGAAGTCGGGTTGGGCCTCGAGCTTCGTCATTCGTGTCCGGGTGTCCGGGTTTGCCTCTTTGCGGTTGGAAACCCATGAGCGCGAAGATCGATCCAAGAACTGATCAATCTTGTCTTGAAAATCGGTGTTGATGGCAGATGCAACTTCCCACGTGCACTCGTCGTAGTAGCAGCCCTTCCATTTGACGAGGTACTCGTCTTCATCGTCGCCGTCACGCACTGCCACAACTCTCTCCACCTTGGTGAAGTCCTCGAGCGCTTCTTCAGCTCGCTCACGGTCCAGGAAGAACTGCTCCTTGGTTTCGGGGGGGATATCTTCGCCAAAGCGAATGAGGAGTTCGTTTTCCACGATGGTTCTGTGGTAGTTTTCCACCCGGCGGTATCCTCGCAGGCCACGCAGGCTGTCCGTCGTCTCCCATGTATCATGCAGGTGCGACTTTCCTTGCCACTTGATGTAGTACTCGAAATCGTTTCTGGTGGAGCTCCAACTGAGTTCTAGGTCGTCTTTCAGTTTGTGCCTCAAAACCTTGTCGATGTACGGCGAGTCGTCTACCGCATCTGCCGCATAATAATTGGGCGTGAGCTCGGATGCGTCTTCGTCTTCATCGTCAAAATCGCTCTCCTCGTAGGCACCCTGTTGCACCACTTGCGCAGCACGCCGGCTCGACCAACGCTTCTCCGCGTAAACGAGATTTGGCTGTGACTCTCGTTGGCGGCGCGCCTTCTTCTGCAAACTTTTCGCGCGTGCGCCTCCATAGTTATCAGAGTCGGAGTCGGAATCGATCGATGGCTGTCGAGCAGGAGTGCCCCTCTTGGATGCTGTGAATACAGTGATTAGCAAAGTCGGCCGGAAGGATTGACAGATGTGACTAGGGTTCTCACGTTGTCTTGACGTTTCAACGCGTCTTCTCTTAACGTTTCTTCGATTGGTAGGAACCACATCGGAGTCATCAGTATCATCAGACGATTCCACCTGTGATCAGACAGTTAGTAAATGGCCCCTGAGGCGCTGAAGAAGCTGATGATACTCACCAGCTTCCGTTGTTGGGTCGGGCGGGACTGCGACACTAGTCAATAACCGGCATTCTCTCTCGGGGCAGAAATGTGATTCATACGCTTCTTCTCAATCCATAAAGCTGAGGGTTTGCCTTAATGTACTCATCCTCTCCAGTCGCAGCCTTCCGTTTGGATGGCCGCTGAGAGTCGTCAGAACTGGAGTGGGCGTCACCAGCACCATCACTTTGTGCAATCGATGCTACGCCATCGTCCATATCGAAGTCGCCATCGTCAGATGCATTGTTGTCATCGCCGGAACTCTCACTCTCGGCAAAGTCAGGGGCACCGTTCATGTATCCAGTCGAATCATTGGGATCCGGCGACGGCGACGATGAAGCGGGGCCTGCGGCATTATCACGCACATCAGATAGATCGCTATCGCTCTGGTGACCGGCAGCAATTATTGGAGAGGGAGATCCGCCCTGCGGCGACCGGTACCCGTTGGCGGGACCGGGTTCGACGGGGCTAGACATGACGATGGTCTAAGTCGAGGCTGCCTGCTGTGGATGGAACGACGTTAGCCCAGTACACGGCAGATGGGAGGCATGAGCGCAAAGAGCGCATGACGAGTGAGGCTGGGCGACTGAGATCATCACCAATCATCGGCTAAAAACCCGAAATTGATGGAGAAATCGCCATCGTCGCATCGCGGGGACGCGGTTGATGGAGACGAGGCTGAAAGTTGATGGCGATGCCATTGTGTCTGTCAGAAGAGGCAGGTGCGCCATGACGTGTCACCGTGGCATCAGAATCGTTCAGACAAGCCATCTTCATCAAATCCAACGGCTCCAGGGGTTGGTGAGGACATGTCCGATATGAATATCAAAATGCAAGCGCGCCAGCTCGAGGCTGAATTGATGGCTCGTGACGGAGACTTGGCCTGGCCCTTGCAAGGCCAGCAGGCAGGATTGAAAGGGAACTCACAAGTCATGAACAAATGGCCTCCAGGCAGCGAGTACCATTGATCTTTATCAGATGAGGGGTTGAGAAAGGCTAGGTATAAACTGGTGACGTTGCGCGGGTTCTCCGAGGCCTGGCGGGAGAAGGGTGGTGGTGGATGGAAAATGTACTGGTGGAGAGGCAGGAAAGAATTGAGGTGGATGCACGGGTGAGGTACAGGTGGTTGTAGCGCTAGCCGCACTGAATCACCCCGGAGAAAGGGTCGCACGTGATGGCCTAAGGCAGCAGCAGCCTTCATACCTAGCCTCAAGCAACCTAGCCGGAGGCAAGTCCATATATGTACCTACCTACCTTAGGACTGTACCTAGGTAAGTACCTACCTAGGCAGTAGGCATTGTTCGCCGACGAGACTCGGAACCCCGCTAACACCGCGTCTTCACCGCTCCCGTCCACCTCCGCCTTCACCAGCTCAGCTCCGAATCGTTCCAGAACATCATTTCCAGGGGCATGCTTGGTCGTCCGGTGCGGAGTGAGCATTTGCGAACACAGTCTTTGCAATTTTAGAAAACTCCTATTAGAAGGTGATCTTATGTCACAACCACTTCATGGGCTAGTTTCTTGCTATCTAGTCTTCGGTAGTTACCTCCCGTCGTGTAGGCATTACGGGACTGATGAATGCTCCGTATCAAGCCTGTGCATGTGCAGTACGCAATATGAACTCGGTCTTTGAGACGACACAGTGCGAAATGAGACCTCACTATTCTCGCTAGAAACGTAGCTCGACTCGCCTTTGACCGAATGCCACGACCTCCTTACCTTTTGAATGATCAAACTCGATTCGTGGCGAGGTCATTTGGTCTTAATCAAGGGCTCAGAAGCCCTTGCTAGTCAGCATGCAAAGCATCCAAACAGATCATGGCTATTGACTTGTTTGGCCGCATAACTATGTATATTGCAAAACCTCCGTCTCCGAGAGCACATGTAGTAAGAATCTCGGTATAAGAATGAAGAGGCGGATGGCTTGCGGGCGAGGAAAAGTGAAATAAAATGGGTTTGCAGTGTTGCACCCTCAAGGTAGGCGGGCACTTGGCTCACGATTGATAAGGCTGTGACATCTTTTTGTGGCGCATGGCGACCCAGTGAACTCTATGACACATATTGTAGGTAGTAGTGAAGACACGGCCTGCAGTCAGCTTTGGAATTGATGAAGGATACTTGGATTCTTGTTAATCGCATAGGGGCCTGGGTACCTAGGTAATATGGTCCAGGTCTTCGAGACCAAGTATACCCACTATTTGGCCTCCCATTTTCGAGTTTCGAGGTGCCTCGTGCGTACCAGTTCCTGGCAGAGTGTGTGCACATGTACTTTTGAAATACATACCCAGAAAGAACCCAGAGCAGATGGGGGCATGTACCTATGATGGAAAGCATCAGGTACCTAGGTAGGGTAGGGGAAACTGCCCCGCCAGATTTGGAAATTCACACCAGTGACGACGCACACAAATTGGATGACCGGGTGCACTTCGTCGCCGCAACCGTGTCTCGTCTCCAGCGTTTTGCAACAACCACAAATCTTTCCCTCCCTCATCTCCAGAAGGCCAGGTCGCGACGCCTCGACAACCCTCGCCGCTTTGCCCGGTACTGCTACTTTCTGAGAGCCTTCTCATTCCTCTTCGCCCCCCCTCGCCTCAAGCCGACTCGTCTCGCTACGCTCCCGTCACCTCTACCCTCCCATTTCTTGTTTCCTGCGTGGAAAAAAAAAACCTTGCCCCACCATCAATCCCGTCCTTGACCCCGCCTCGGTCAGCCAGACATCATCACCGCCATGTCCGACAAACTCACCCGTGTCGCTATTGTCAACAGCGATAAGTGCAAGCCGAAAAAATGCCGCCAAGAGTGCAAGAAGTCCTGCCCTGTCGTTCGCTCCGGCAAGCTCTGCATCGAAGTCAGCCCGGAATCTCGCATTGCCTTCCTTTCTGAGTCGCTATGCATCGGCTGTGGTATCTGCCCCAAGAAGTGCCCCTTTGGCGCCATCACTATCATCAACCTGCCCACGAACCTTGAGACTCAGGTTACCCACCGTTATTCCGCCAACAGCTTCAAGCTTCACCGTCTGCCTATGCCCCGTCCTGGCAATGTGCTCGGCCTTGTCGGTACCAACGGTATTGGAAAGAGCACTGCTCTGAAGATTCTCAGCGGCAAGTTGAAGCCCAACTTGGGGCGCTATGACAACCCTCCTGATTGGGAGGATGTTATCAAGTATTTCCGTGGCTCCGAGCTTCAGAGTACGTTTCCTAAATCCCGAACGCTGCTCTCGTCCCCAGCCGCTAACCCAATCGTCCAGACTACTTCACCAAGCTTCTGGAGGATGACCTCAAGGCTGTTGTTAAGCCCCAGTACGTCGACCAGATCCCCCGTGCCGTCAAGGGTCCCCAGCGGACCGTTAAGGCCTTGATCGATGCTCAAAGCTCTCTCGGCAACAAGAAGGAGGTCTGCGACGTCTTGGAGCTCAATCACATCATGGACCGCGAGATCAACTTTCTCTCTGGCGGAGAGCTGCAGCGTTTCGCCATCGGAACCGTCTGCGTTCGCAAGGCCGACGTTTACATGTTCGACGAGCCATCTTCCTACCTCGATGTCAAGCAGAGATTGGCCGCTGCCCGTATCATTCGCTCCCTCCTTCGCGATGATGATTACGTCATTGTTGTCGAGCACGACTTGTCAGTTCTGGACTACCTTTCCGACTTCATCTGCGTTCTCTACGGTCGACCCGCCGTCTACGGTGTCGTCACTCTGCCCCAGTCTGTTCGCGAAGGTATCAACATCTTCCTTGACGGCCATATTCCGACCGAGAACCTGCGTTTCCGCGACGAGTCCCTGACCTTCAAGCTGGCTGAGGCTGCTGATGACTTCGCTGCCGACAAGTCGCGGGCCTTCAAGTACCCGAAAATGGAGAAGGCTCTGGGCAACTTCAAGCTAAGAATTGAGGCTGGTGACTTCACCGACTCCGAAATCATCGTCATGATGGGAGAGAACGGAACCGGAAAGACTACCTTCTGCCGCATGCTTGCCGGCGCCCTCAAGCCCGACAGCAAGGCCCAGGTTCCTGAGATGAAGATCAGTATGAAGCCCCAAACTATCACCCCCAAGTTCGAGGGCACTGTTCGCCAGCTCTTCTTCAAGAAGATTCGCGCTGCGTTTTTGTCTCCCCAGTTTCAAACCGATGTGGTCAAGCCCCTGAAGCTCGATGACTTCATTGATCAGGAGGTCAAGAACTTGTCCGGTGGTGAGCTGCAGCGTGTTGCCATTGTCCTGTCTCTCGGTATGCCCGCAGACATCTACCTCATCGACGAGCCCTCCGCGTACCTCGACTCAGAGCAGCGTATCATTGCATCCCGTGTCATCAAGCGTTTCATCATGCACGCCAAGAAGACCGCCTTCATTGTCGAGCACGATTTCATCATGGCCACTTATCTCGCCGACCGCGTCATTGTCTTCGACGGCCAACCTGGTATCGACGCTCACGCCAACAAGCCCGAGTCTCTCCTGACCGGCTGTAACACCTTCCTCAAGAATCTGGACGTCACTTTCCGCCGCGATCCCACAAACTTCCGCCCGCGTATCAACAAGCTGAACTCTCAGCTCGACCAGGAACAGAAGATGGGAGGAAACTACGTAAGTTTTAGCCTTTTAGCCTAGTCCTTGGACACTTGCTCACATGATATCAGTTCTTCTTGGACGACGGCGAGAAGACAAGTTGAAGAGGGCGTCCGTAAGGATGTTTTCCCTCCGCGTCACGATGCATTCGATAATGGCGTTAAGGGCGTTCAAAAGGGGCATAAGCAGCAGCTGGGGAGGCGCGCTTCCGGCGGTCAGGATCAAGGTTTGGATTTAGAGGACGGCGCGTCCGAGGACGAAGACGCTGATGGCTAACAAGGGTGGCGGCAGTCTATCCCCTGTTGCCTGGTTCTATGGAGAAAACTCGCGAGATTCGGCATCCCGACCTGGATGATCGGTCCGGAATAGAGCGGAACAAGGCCTTTTGGCCCGCACGCACTCATTTGAAAAGTAACAGCTTCATAGGTTGATGGGCAATGGATCAAGATGGATGACTGCCGTCGAGGCCGTCCATGACATATCGTGGCAGGCTCGTAGATACAAAAGAACATGGCAAGATATATCACATAGTAACAATGAGAACAGACCCCCGTTGTTAAACTTGATCTAGTTCTTCAAGCGAATACCATCCGCACTGACGATGCCTGCAAACGTAATTGAATGGAAGGAAACATACTCAAAGAACCGAATGACAATTCGGCATTCAAGTCCCGAAGACGGGGGTCTCGGAACGTGACTAACTCGTCGAGATTGGAGTCCTCTTTTTGATACGTACGGGGAAAGCGCGAGGTGGTTGTGATAACAGTCATCTCTGTAGGCGTTGCAGTCATCACGGTCTCTGGCGGCTGTGATTGCGATACGTACGCGAAAACCACCTCCCGAACCTGTCAACATCCGGAGCCTTCGTCGCCGACTTAGTCTTCCTCAATCTCGCCCTCTTCGGATCCCGAGTGGACACCAGCATCATCTTTGGTTGTAGTTGCAGTCGCAGTCTCAGTCGAAGTCGAAGTCGCAGTCGTGACCGCAGTCGTGGCCGCAGTCGCAGTCGCAGCCGCAAGCGGCGGAGTCCTATTTTTGTGACGTATATCACGTTGGGGGGTACGCTCACGGGGGGTTCTCTCTCTTCTCACTCTCTGGACGGTCGTTAGTACTATGACGGGTGAGTTTGTCCGCAGATGCGTCGTACCTTTGAGTCTCTGGAATCCCTTCGGTCCTCTTCGTCTTCCTCACGACGACGGCGAGATCCGGCGGGGCGCTCATCTCCATATGGAAGCTCATCATACGATCCCATCCGTCGTCGATAGAGCCTCTCGCGCTCCTCTTCCCTGTCCCTCCTTTCGCGGTCATAGTGGCCATCATCGTCGCGGCGTGGCCAATGCCGGTCATAATCGCGGTCGCGATCACGCTCGCGTTCGCGGTCTCGGTCGCGCTCGCGTTCCCTCTCCCTCTCCCGACGAGGAGACTGGCGGCGCTCGCGGTCGCGGTCGCGGTCACGGTCCGAGAGAAGACTCTCCGCCATGGTGGATTTACGATGGTTGCGCTCGCGCTCAGCAATAGCCTTGCGTCTGTCTGCTTCATACGCATCCGGCTCCGGGCTACGACTTCGCCTAGTAGCACGGCCACCACTACGATGAGATCGCTCACCTCTAGATCGGGGTCTCTCGCGGTAAAGGTCACGTTCGCTTGAGTCGCGGCCACGTCGGCGGCGGCGGTCGCGATCGGCCTCTTCTTCCTTTTCGCGAAGCCTCCTCATGTGTCTATCAAAGGCTGCAATGCGAGCGTCTTCTGACACAACCGCCTGAAAGGCAGAAGTGTCTGCAAGGCGAGATTTGACCTTTTCGTACGTGTCATCCAAGTTGATAGGGGGATCCATACGTTTCAGATATGCCCGAAGATCGTCAGCTGCTCTTCGCTGCTGTCGTTCGGATTGTCTCTCCTCGTCAGACCGCTTAGAGGAACGCTTCTCTTTGATCTGATTATGTCTGTTAATCCTGGTGGACATGAAGGGATTCGCGGGTACTTACGCGTTCCAGAATTACAATGAGCGTCTCACGATCAATGTTAGCAGTGCGTCGACTTTTCTTGAGAACGGCGTGAAACTCCTCAAATGTTGTCTTGGGGGTGACTTCAAATTGCTCATCCTGTGTCCAAGTCAGCGAGTAATCAGGGGGAAAGACTTCGGAGCGACATACGTCGAGTACATCCAAAACGTCGTTTCTTGGCCCCCGAATAGCCTTCTCTTCCTCTTCCACGAGGTCCCAAAAAAGCTCCTGGGGCGTTGAGCCGCCTTGACCGGCCATGGCTCGGTATCGCTCGTCATTCTCAATGAGGGGATGGATCTGGCGCCACTTCGTTCCGGCGTTGATTTTGCCGTCCTTCCTGAGTTCGCTGAGGAGTGAGATGAAGGCATCCCGAGCCTTGCGCTCCTTGCGAAACTTCTTATTCTTCTGTTCTTGCTTTGAGTCGTTGAAGGCACGCTCCAAAGCCTTCATGTGGTTTTGAAATGCGATCAGAATGTCAAACTTGCTCAGGGTCTTGTACTTCTCTTCATTCTGGAAGGGCGCCGTGGAGGAAATGAGACTTTGAGCTTCAGACCAGCGAGTGTATGGCTCCAAGTTGAGCTTCGGCAAAAGATCGATCAGACCGTCCATGGCATTCTTGCGCATCGTCGCCTGGTTCTCCATGTGCGCCTTCTTGAGCTCAATAATGTACTCTTCGAAGAGCTGGCGGCGCTCGGATTCGTCATTGGTGGATCTGAAGATGGTCTCGCCCTCAATCATAGGCCGTGCAGTCTTCCACCTGGTGTAGTGCTTGATTTCTGGGTGGCGCTTGAGCATGGTCTCGAAATCCGTACGTAGCTTGGTCAGCCTCTCCTTGGCGCGCTCCTTGTCTTGAACGATCATGTCATAGCAATACTTCTCGAACGCCGTCTTCCGATCCTTCGGGTCTTTGATGGCCCTGTACTGCGGGTCTTTCGCGATCGTGCGAAGCGTTTGCTCCCAGTTCCAGTCAGGCTGAACACCGCTGCGCTTGAGAAGCTTGGTGAAAGCAGCCTCGGCCTCCTCTAGTGTGGCAAATTCGGGCTCATTAGTCGCCGGGACGAAGGCCTTGGCGTTCGTGTCGTTGCCGTACGTCAGTTGCCGTGACTCGGGGAAGGTCTCGCGATGGTCTCCCCCACGGTGGGTGTCATATCCAGAATTGGAGTATCCCCCGGCGGGTGTTCCTCGGTCGTATGGGACCGCAGGCCTGGCACTGTTAGCTACGAAAGTGTGTCGTGGTGGAGGGGGGTTCATACGCAGACGTAGGCGGACCGTTCGTAGCGCCGAGTGCCTTCTTGTACACATCGGGCATCTCCCAAGAGCTCGTCTTCGTCTCGGTGTTGTACCAGTACTTGCGACCGCCTTCCGCGGTGTACTCCTTCCATGGTTGGTTCGCAAGGGCTCTCTGTACGTAGTTCAATTAGCGTCAAGTTCAAGCAAGGTACCAGAGTCTTTCATACTTCAGCCGGGGTCATCATATCCTCGGGCTTGGTCCATTGCGTGACCAGAGTCACGGTGTTGTAGTAGTAGGCTCTTCCATCGGCTGTGCGATGCTCCTGCCATGTCACTGGCAGCTGGCCATAAGAACTCCCAGTGCCGTTCATAGTTGCTTTGGTTGATCGATCGATCCGGGCGCAATGGAGAGAAATTATGGCTTTTCAACTGTAGTACAATAATTTCGACGGACTTGGCAGGTCGGAAAATGCCGTGGGCGGCGGATCGTCAGGTAGGCTTCGAAGTCGTCGCGTGCAGGAGACGCGAGGAGTAGCAGAGAATATTTGCGACTGGACTAGTTGATGCATAGGTATTATTAGTAGATGAGCGAGCAATGTCGTGCACGGACCAGCAGAGCTAGCGGTTGCGAGCGATCCAAATTCTGCTGAGGTAAGCATACAGGTATTGGAGCTCTAGCACAGTGGCCAGAGCCAGAGAGTGATACTTGAGACTGTCTACGGAGTACGAAGTGATCCGTTAGGCCTCTCTCATCGTCAGATTTGCTTCGATACGGTGACGAACCCACAATTAAGTTGTCTTCTCGGTTTAACTCACAATTTCGACATAATCTCTGAGCACCAGGGTACCATATCCCAGGTTTCGATTTGCTGTTCAAGGTGGCCTAGCGATACCTCTTACCCCTCGCAGGCGGATGCCGTTGTGAAGCTGGCCTCTGAGGTATCCCAATGTAGTCGATGAGCATGAGCCATCCCAACTCACAACTTACGAGGTAGCCCGGTATGGCCATAGACGATCAGAGAAGAGAAACCCCTGCGGTTGAGGACTTTATCGAGAACGCATTCCTGACATACATCATCCCCAAAGCAACAAACCTTGACCTTGAGGGAGCGTTCAAGGACGTCGAAGACACGGGGGCTCTCCTCGACTCAATCGAACGGAGAGACAGTCTCTTCTTTGGTATACTGGATTTTTTGCCACTGAAAATAGCTCTAGGCTAACATTCAATCCAGACGAAACAATCGATGTCCTCCTTATCTTGAGGGCACCGTTGGTCGATGAGAAGACCCTGCGATCTTACTTTAGCCGGTTATCCATCTCGCTCGAGACGCAGATCATCAACAGCCATGCCGCGGATCGCGACCATCCATCGACAGACGTCATATTTCAGGGCTCCGTCGAGGACACCACGGATCCGTTCATCGTGGTAGACGAGCCCGAAGATGGGAGTGAGAATAGCAGTGGGGGCGAAACCGACTCGCCGATGCGAAAGAGGCCGCCACACATCTACGCCATCTGGAGACTCTCCGTCTTCCTCTCTCGTCCCCGTATTCGCCTTCAAGGACCATTCGCAGTGTTTAGCGCCTCCGCCAGTCTAAAGCCAGCCCCGAGAAACGATTCAGGGACATCCACGCCAAACCTCCCAAACGTCGGAAGCAAGGCCACCGGGGGCTATCTTCAATCAGGCGTTCCCTCGGGCCTCAACCTTCTTGAGCCATTCGGCAACGACCTGGGTCTCGATGGTGTGGTCCCTCGTCTGTCCGCCCTGCGTGTCTCTCGTGTCGCGCCCGTCACCCAGCCCAAAGCCCAGACACGGCCGCTACGCGCCCTCAACAGCCTCCGTGTCCGCATTTTCCCCGCTGTTCACACGCGCGTGCGCTTCTCACGACCAAATACAATGCCCACCTCCCCGGCGCTGATAGCCATGTTGGAGGTCGACTTCACGTCCCACTTCGATTGCTCGATACTCATAACCAGCATCCAGCTCTCAATCGCCGATGGCGGCGTCGTCGATGATTTGAATGCGTCCGCGACCTCAGGACTCTCCCTTCCTATGTCCTGCGTGCCGCACGATCACGCAACCTTCCTCTACCGCCTCTCCCCGCCACCGCAGGCCGACCTCCCTTTATCCAAGAATCCCAGCCGCGACCTTGACATTCACATTGAGGCCGTCGTCCAAAAAGACCTCCCTGCCTGTACCCCGCGTCTGACGATGAAGTGGTCTACGACTCTGGATTTCACTCTCCCCGTAAATCCGGGCTTCAACGCAGCAATGCAACCCATGCAACCCATCCAGCGGTCTCACCGTCCCTCCCAGCTCTCCATAAGCGGCATCGAAGCGGCCCAGTCCCTCATTGCACCAGCAGTCAGTCGTCCCGACTCCCTACCGTCCCTCGAAGCAGCGACCCGCACCGTCGAGGCGCCGTTGCCAGAGCTAGGGATAACCGTAACCTTCTGCGGCCCTTCAGAGCCCGTCTACGCAGGTGAGGTCTTCTTCTGGACTGTTTACGTTGTGAACCGTACCTCTGAGAAGCCCAACAATCTCGCCCTCCCGCCGCGCAAGCTTGCCCTTGTGGCGCTCCCCAAACGTAGACGTAACGAGGTTCGTCTCATGCGCCCGCCTTCCACAAGCGGCAGAGGGAAGACGGCCGCGGATGTCAGGAAGCTCGCGGACGCGGTGCTCGATGAGAATGTGCTGCACGCCATGCAGCGCAACTCCGTGGTGGAGTCAACCGAAGTTGTCTGCCTGACCGCCGACACGAGGGTCGGCCCCCTCGCCCCTGGAGCGTGCCATGTAGTGGACTTGAAGTTCCTGCCCTTGAAGGAGGGCATTGTGAGCATCGAGGCTGTTAGGGTTGTCGATCTTGGCTCGCAAGAGCATGTAGACGTGAAAGACCTGCCTATCATGGTTATCGAAAAGCGGCCAGAAGAAATAAAGAGATAGATATACTAGCAGAAAGGCTAGGGGACATGGTACTCGTTAATGCATTTGCCTTTTATTCTTCTTTGCTAGCTGCATCCAAACGTAATGGATAATTGCTACAGTTCTTTCCTTGCGGGAATTTATTACTAGCCAGATGGAGAAGCAACCATCAGCTCCAAGTGATGCTTTGTTATGACATTCATTTATTATTCGTCAAGAGTGTTAAGCATACGTGTATTGGGTTTCTTCCATCCATTCCATCCATGATCCAGCCAGAAGTATCAAATCCCCTTGGTATCTGTATGCCTTTGATTCCATGTACACCATAACAATGCGAACGCAAATCATAACAAGTCGTCAAAGTCATCATCCCATCCAAGCCGTTCGTAAATTGACTGTGACTTCTGCTGTGGTGGTGCTGCTGTATCCATTAATGCCGTTGAAGTTACTTTGTCTTCCAGCACATTTATAGCCCTCTGCTTGCAGGGAGTTGCTGGCAATCCCAAGTCTGGCGACAGAGACCGCGCAGGCTCCAATTGCTTGCGAACAACACTTGCAGGTATGCTCACTTGCTGAGACCTGGCAGGCTTCTTCATCATTAATGGCGACGAAGGTGGTACAGTTGGCTCATTCCCAGATGGAGGCTCTTCAGGCGGCCCGCTCCATTTGATAGGCGTGGCCTGAACGGCCGAAGGAGTGTTGCCCAAGATATCTATGTACCCTCGTCGCGGTCCAGTCGAAGGTACCCTCGATGCGCTGGAAGGTGGCATACTCGACATTGGAATGGACATGCTCCTGGAGGCCTTTGACTCGTACGCCAATGCATCCCGAAAACGGTGGTTGGCCGGTGTCACCTTCACCTGCACAGCGTCGAACAAAGGGTGCCGTGTTGGTTTCTTCGATTCTAGAACAGACCGCATTAGCTATATGGCTATTAAGCCCAGGGAGGAACACACTTTTAATTGAGGACAAGCCGCCCGATGTCCGTTTCTCTGCGGCCTCGACAATAGCCTTGCCTGCTAGTTCACGATTCGGCTTCCGAAGGGCTGTAATGGCATCCTTCAGTTCTGCGTCAACTAAGGCCTTCTTCTGCGCCTTAGCATCTTCCAAGGCAGTCAGGCTGTTATTTGTCGAGAGCAGACCCATCCTCTCCACCGGAGATTTACGGTCCAGATCGCTAGCTTCTCGCTTGAATCCAGGTATATTGGCTGACGAGGCCGACCTCAATAAAGCAATGGCGTTGCTGGGACCCCTAGAAACACTTCTGCGGGACCGCTCCTTAAACAGGGCCTTCTCAATGTTCTTGCTTGCGGGTTTAGCAGTGCGCTTTGCAACAGCCCCGGGCTTCGCGTCTGATTTACTGGACAACGGCTTCGCCCTCGGCTTGGGTGGGGCAATGATGACAGGTCCACCGAGCTTCCTGTTGATGGAATCGCAGATCTCGGACAGTCGAGGGGCGAAGCTAGGCATGTCAGTGCCAAGACAAAAGAGATAACAGAGATAACGCAGGCATAACTTACAATGGCATGATGATATCCGTGCAAAAGTCCTTCAGGGGATCCGACGAAGCCTTCTGAACTGGCTCCCCCCCAACCGGCGCGGACACCTGGGAATCCTCCAGGAGCTTCATTTCGTCGGAAGCAGTGGACTGCCAGATGCAGAGACGGTCCGCATGTACATCCACCAACACCGGGAAGTTGTGCTTGCTCCGTTTCTTGGGCTGGGTCTCTGTAATCTTCTTGTGCTCCGCTTCCCCGGGCAACACGGGCAACTGGCTGTCTTCGTCTTCATCAGCGAGGCGCAAAGGCTCCAACGCTAGGATCTCCAGAATGAGGATCATCTGCAATTGAGTCTCACGAGTCCTGAGCAACGAGACGTGAGACTTGACTTGAGTGGGTGTGATTGCGGTGTCGTCGTCCCGGAGCTCGGGCTTGTTTGACCCCCACCACTTGCGGACGTGTTCATCCTCACCGGGATACATACCATCCTTCCCGAGCTTCATCTTCTTTAATTTTCTCTTCTTGGCTTTGCTATCGCCCTCGTCGGAGCTCTCAACGAGGGTCTTCATCTTGGTTATTATGCCGGGTATCGTCTCGCGGTATTTCTTGTCGATCTGGACAGTCGTCATGACAAGACTCTTCAGAAACTCTATGAGGTCGCTCATATTCATGGTGCCATCGGCGTCGAGATGGAACGCTGCCCGCGCTCGAGACAGCGGTCCCTTTGCAAAGTATGCCAGCGAACCCTAGGAGTTGTTAGCTGTCGGCGCGCGTACCAGCAACAAAACGACCTACCATTGACCTGTAGAGCGCCTCCGTATACTGCATCCTGATGGTTTCCATGATTTCACCGGCGGTCTGCTGCAGGCTAGGCTCCCTGACCTGAGGGGTCGTCTCCATAGCATCCAAATGCGTCTCAATCCACTCTGGGTCGGGCTTCATCTCGACTTGCGCCGGGTGTGAGTTCAGAGTCAGCCCGCTTCGGGTCTGCGGCCGTGGGGTATCGTCGTCTGATCGCGTCCGCTTCTCTGCCCTCGTCGCCTCCTCAAATGTAGATACCGACTGCGAACGGCCCCGTTTTCGCACTATGGACTGCAGCGCCTCGATCGCCATCCTCTTCTCTTTGTGGCTCCTATGCAGGCCTGGCGTTGTAAGCGGTGGCTCCTGAGAGCCCTGCATAAGCTGGGCTACGTGCGCATTCTCCGCCCGCTGCATGCGCGCTAAATGCTTCCCCGTCACCGTGGCCCTCGCAGACAGCGCAAGCAGGTCCACCCAGGTGACGACCTTACAGATCGTGTAGAGGACATTCCCTTGTACAGCAGCGCGTTCGATAGCGTAAACTGCTCTAGATGCATCGTTGCGGGCGAGTAGTATGTTCGGTCTGTCCGCTACGCGATCCTCAAGGTCGAGAATTCTGATGTGACATTCGTAGAGTCGACTGGAGGGTAGGTCACCATGGGGGGCGCCTAGGTCGAGGTAGGAGAGCGGTAGATCTTCGCGGGGGAGGAGCATGAGCGGCTGCAATGTGCATGGCCTCGTAGAGATGTTTGGGGGGTGTGCCTGCACAACCGTCAGCCGTCTACCATTCGGCCTCTAGCGCAACCAAGGGGAGCAAGTCAGGAAGCCTACCTTGACAACAATCGAAGCTTTCAGGAGGTCTCCCATGGAATGAATTTCACTGCGTCTCCTTCCCGGACCGTCATCGGGTTGCAGCGCAAAGCCATGTTTGGAGTTCAGAGAGCCGTCGGAGCTGGGGGTCAGGATTCCCGATCTTTGACGCGACGCGTCCGAGTGCGGGAACAGTCTGGAGGAAGACATGGATTCATGGGGATGATAATGAAAATGGGAGAAGACAATATTTTTGAAATAGGATTCAAAAGAGGCATTTAGCCGGAACAAAGGCAGCCAGCACAAACCCGTACTTATGACTGGAAAGGTAGGAGATTGTAGACAACTGCGTGATAGCGCGAGATGGGGAAGCTGTGTGGCGTCACGCGTCAAGCATAAAGCGCATCTTCAGCGCGTTCCGTGGCTTCTGTGGGACACCGTGCAGCGATATGGGCACTGTGGACACACCGACGTCACTTCACGCCAGGTAGAGATTTTATAATACTACTTTATATATTTTTACTACCATATAGCTCTCGTTATTAAGATCTTATTTTATAAATAAAACTTTAATAGTTTAAAATATAAGTTTATAAAAAAACCTACTATTCTACTTAACTTTAAGTACAAATAAATACTTCTTAAAAAATATCTCTTTTTACTAACTAATAAATAAACTATATAAATAAGTTTCTTTTACTATTTTTTTAAAAAAAAACTATTCTAATATCACAGGCCCAAGCTTAGTGGCTTGTGCTTAGGTGGAGGTCCGGTCGCGGACCGGCCCTACACTAGGGCCCCTATACAAAAGGGCAAAGTTTACATGTACTACGCAAACCTCCTCCCTTCTACTCCTTAAGTTTAGCATAACTCCTTTTAGGCACTACTAAGATACTACTCGTGACTAGCCCCTAACATCTAATAGTATATAACTAAAACTATAAATATATATTAAAACTATAAATAAATCTAGAGTATAAACTAGTAAAATAAGTCTATTTATAAGTTAAAAAAGTATAATATAGAATAGTTATTTAGATAACCCTATTATAGTTAGGCTCCTTAGCCTAGATTAAACTCCAAACTCCAATTAGACTGCAGCCTTTCCCGGTTGAACAACGTCGAATTCATATAGTATATATCTGCATGTCTAGCGATCACGGGCCGAGTCTCTGCGTGCTGCCCACGAGAGCGATGGATGCACTACTACTGCCGCTGGCATTGTTACTTGAGGGCAACACGCCAAAGCGTCCGTACGTCTTCTGATCAACGCTCACGTAGTGCGGCAGGCGGCCCAGGAGGTTGAGCTTGGATTCGATCCATCGCAAGGCCTTCTCTGGCGGGCTCAGAAATTTCAGATACCCGAGGCCGACTGGGGACGCCTTTATTAGTTGAGAGAAGCTTTGTCAATAATGGTGAACATCTTACAGAGATAGCCGACTACAACACCACAGAGATGACCAAGCAGGCTAGTGCCTGGGACAAGAGCCGTGACGACGAGGGTCAAGATTAGAGGGGTCGTCCATGTGGGAATCGAGTGCGTCGCGATGGTCAAGTAAGGATTTGTCTTGTAAGTGCGGATAGCCTCGATGGCAAGAAGCAAAAAGACCCAGATACTACGTCACCTCCCATGTCAGTCTGCAAGTCCTCTGTCAGTTAAGGAATGGCCGGCCTTACCTAGATCCCATTACAGCAACATTGCCGTTAAAGACGAATCGTTCAATCAACACGTAGATGACGGCTGGTATTGTCGAGAGGGCTGCGACTGGATCAGTCTGGTTCAAGCTGTTGCGAGATACAAAGGGATATTCCTACGGCCGATAAAGAGGGCTATGGAAGTCAAAGTGCCGAACTCGGCCTCGAATCGCTCCAGTAACGGTGTCAAAGCCAGCAGGTTGAGTGTAACGTGGATGAAATTGACGTGAATAAATGGGTACGTGTTCATTCGGTATGCTGAACCAAAGGATCACCGTTAGTTGCCTGGACTGCAGCAAAGTAGGTATATTGCGGAGGGTACCAACAGGATGTAAATGACAACTGGTCAGGAATCAGCGCACCCCATTCACCCACACGCCACACAGACTGAAACCCTGCAATCCAAGCGGCGGTGATGACAAGAAGAACGATGCGAGTGAAAAGCGGCAGCCGAACGATGTATGAGCGCGCCCGCAAGGTACTGAAGGAAGTTACGTTCGAGGCCATGGTGTGGTGTTGATGGTCGTGGTTGGGAATTCCGGCTCAGCTCGCACGCGACGTTTGTGCTGACACTTTCCAATTATCAATTGCTGTCAACCGGCGCGTGATTGACTTCCAGTAATTGGTCCGGTAGTAGCGACAGTTGGGTAACGGAGTGAACTTCCACGGGTTGGAGCCAAGCACACTCGCGTTCAATAGTGACACGAGACTAAAGAGAGAACCCAAGCACCCTCATGCATAATTATAAGCTAGTTAATAAAAGTAGAAACTATACTTATTTAGCTTTATTAGACTAGTCTTAAGAGTAGTTATAAGTAGAAAACTAAACTATATTAAAATATTTTTATTAAGTATTAGTATTTTATTATAAATATAATTAAGTTAAATATACTTACTTATATTTATAGTTACTACTAAAAAATTAAAATAGAAAGTATAATAGTTTATATTAATTTATTAAGTTAAGTAAAAGTTCTAAATATAGTATATTTTGTAAAAAGTAAATAAATCTATAGCTTAATTATACTTATATATCTTAACTAGTGGCTAAGTGTATAATAGGGCTAAGATATATCTATAAGTGTATTAAATTATTACTTAGTTTTCTTCGAGCGGTGAAGCGTGGAGCAACTGCCTTGTGGGCCGTGGCCACATTAAAAATTTGCCCCGCCATCACCACATCTGCATCGTAGGTACACTTTTTTTGACATTCGGCCACCAATGGTCCGCTCGGGTCTCCATACCGAACTCTTCAACTCCTTCATCGACTAAATCTACACGACACCAGCACAACCAGCGATATGGGGGTGGGTAACAAGCGAACGTTGACCAAAACCCGGAGAAAGACTAGGTAGGTCCCAAGTGCCCCGTGAACGGCCGAGGAAATCATTGTAACACAAATCGCTTAGGGACGTCGACCAGATCAAAGCCGATTTAATTTCCCCGCGGCATCTGCGCCAGTGGAAGGAGACCAAGGCATCCGAGGACCTCCCCGGATTGGGTCTGCATTACTGTGTTGAATGCGCAAAATGGTTCGAGACCGAAATCAGCCTCGTCGGTCACAGGAGGGGCAAGCCTCACAAGCGCAGGTGCGTGACAGTACTCGCCATTATTTTGGCAATATTGCTAAATATCCATTTTGCAGGGTTAAGCAGCTCAAGGAGGAGCCCTACACCCAGAAAGAAGCCGAGGCCGCAGTCGGACTGCGAACCGACAATAAGACCAGTACGAAACCTGGCACCGAGAGAGCCTTTGATCAAGAGGTTGAAATGCAGACCTGAGCGCTTCTTTTATATTGCGCATCCTTCTATGACTTGGTGCTCGACGTATGATGATGCCATTCATGACGGAACAACGGACCGGTTATCATATCATCTCGTGCCGTCAGGCGGTCAACGAACGCAAGACACAGCGGCGCCAACTGTCTCGCAGCGCAGCGATGCCCGTTGTCTCGTAGGAAGACGGGGACGAAGATTCGCGCGAAGTTTATCGGATGCCTCTACCTCGGGCTCTGGCCAGGCCACTAGGCCGGCTTCTCTGCAACTCGGTAGTCCCACGCCGTGCTCCCCGACCCCGCGTTGAAGCGCCGCGAGTGGTTGGGGCCGGAACGCGCGATGTTCTAGTCTCCGGAGTTTTGGTTTTCGCGGTCGGCTTGGAGGAATTCGGCGGGTTATCAACAAAAGAGATATCCGTCGTCCTGACGATCGTTAGAGAGGGCTTCCGTTCGCGGCTCCACACATGAGGATTGGAGTTAATACATGAAAGTCGTTTCGCAGTCATTATCATGTGCCGCCTTTTCGCGTGCTTGAGGCATAGCTGCCAGGGAGTTGTGTCAGAACTGCGCTTCGATTGTCCCCGCCAGATCTGTTTTCTCAAAAATCATACCTGAACTGGGAGTTGACTCCTCTTGCTGCTTTGCCCGCCGGAAGGATTCTGCGACAGGGCCCTTCGGTCAGACATCAGTAAGCAGGCCCTGTGGATCGCGATACATGCCAGAACCAAACGTACTTCGGGAAAATCAACGCAAAACGCGTTCATGTTGAGACCGTAGAGGAAGCTAGCAAACGATTCGCTAAAGCGGGCGAGGCTCTCGTGCATCAGCTGAAAGTGCATCATGTTGGCTTCGAGGTCGGCCATGGCATCGGAGAGCTCCGCAAAGGCCGGTTCGAAGGTATTGAGAGGAAATATCTCGCCGCCATGTATGCTCTCTCTGGCCGACTCTCTGAAAGACGATCGCGACGAGGGGCGGAGCGGGGTCGTGGGACGCGATGTGCGCGTTCGAGAGGTAGACCGCTTGCCGCTGCACTCTGGGTCGGCCATGGCGATACGGGAAACACGGCGGGATCTATGATCAAGTCAAGGTTCGGTGGCTATTGTCCCGTGTTCAATTCGTGTTGCACGAGCTGGGCGGCGAGTGGCTGGATGCCAACATCAATAAACATGCTTTACTGGCCTCCGAACAGTACCTAGGCACCACCTAGGTACCTATGTACCTACCGAAGGCAGGCAGGTACCTAGACACCCAATACAGTGCGGGCACCTTCGAATCTCTGGTGGGTTGTCCCCGCACGAAAAAATGCCTGAGGTGCGAAAACTAGGATTCAATCTACCTATCCACAGGTGGACTCGATATTTCTACCTACCTTACCTGCAGCCTACCTACCTAGGTACATCCCTATATAGGTACTTAGGTGCCTACTTGCCTAGGTAGGTCACAATTAGTGCCTAGGGACCTGACTTCAGGTGCCTTGGTACTAGGTAGGTAAGCAGGTACCTAGGCACACAAGCACACTGCCCAGCTGTTAATAGCCTGTAGACTGGTAGTTAATAGGTGCCCGTTAATGGCCAACTCAAAGCCCGTCTGAGTCCGTAGGTAGGTCCTGACAAACGCCGCAGTCTGTGATTGAAGGTGCCCGCCGTCGAGGGTTCCCCAGGGCAGCTAAGCACGTGCTGTCAGGGGTCACAACATTCCCACCATGAACGGTAACCAGTAATAATACCTTGTTGATTGAGATGACGCAAATGCTGCTGGCACATACTGACTTGCGTCGAGCTCCAAGTGGAATTGTTCATTTTGTGAATACGTCGTATTTGGTCCCTCGGTTCCGGGATCGCGAGCCCGCTATCCTGCCGAATGGGCATGGACTACCTACCTAGAATAACCTGCGCCGCTACCTTCTTTTGTATGAGATGCGTAATACACTACACTGCATACCTCCACTGACATCCTTCACGTCGAGTGCCATAAGGCAAGGTAGAGAAGCATAGGTATACTCCCAGTCATATTTAGGTAGGTCCGACATCTTCTCTACCCCTTGCCCCTCGGGCACATTCCACACACTCACACACTCACCCATCCGCACACAGTCGCACCGGCACTGCTCGTCGCGCCGTCGCCCTCACAATATCAATACTGCCTACCGTCGATTGGACGACTTGCCCGTCTTTCGCTGCTCTCGGCCGACACTAAAGAGCCCATCGGCTTGAAGCCCCAACTACCGGAACGCCCGGAAATTGAGCGAAAGCCGCAGCGCCTCGAGTCGCAGCTGAACAACCCGCTCCGCTCCATCCTTACAGTAGTGCCGTCTTCCTCGTCGGCGTCTCAAAGTCCCCTCCCCTCCCTCACCACTTAACGGTGCCCCAACACTTCAAGGTCAAGTCCCAGCACTTCGCCATCCTCATCTCAGTAGTTGTGGTTCACAGGAACCCGGTATTCTCCAGTGCGCTACGCTCGTATCAGCTTCAAGTTGCTCCTCTGTCGCGTAGAGCCGACGTTCCTTAGCTGCTAACTCCCGTCCACGTAAGTGTCTTCGACTCTCTCAACGCTTGTATGGATGCAGTCAGCCACTCGACACCTTTCTCGCCCCTTTCTCACCCCTTGCTTCGTGTACTCCCGACATAATGGGATATGACCAACCGCATATGTGTGCCCGGAGCGTCTGTCTAGGACTCCAGCCATGTTCGCCCCGCTGCTTGGTCAACTACCTACCTAAACGCATTCTCTTCGCACCCACCTTTTATTTCCCTCTCCAACGAGGTGGCCTTGCCAATCGGCCTACAGTTTGGGATGGCCCTGCTGACACTCAAAGATCCTTTATCAGCTGCGCCAAAATAGACCTTGGGCATTGATTCATACCGTCGACTGATGCTGGTCAGTTTGAAACCACAAATCTCGGCTCTGCCTCCCATTTTCACGTTTTCGCAGCGGTCTCTCTTAGCAACCGCAGGGAATCGGATTTTGCCCCTCGCTTCTCGTCCTGGACGGCGAACCTCAGCGTGTTGCCGTACTTCGCGACCCAGTTGCGTAACCGTGCGGTCAAACTCCGGACGAGTCGATACACACGGACCACAGTCACCGGACCCCTCTAACTCGACCGTCTTGCTTCAGTCTCGCGTTGATCTCCTCTCCCTCTCTGTCGCCATCTTCTTCGTTTGCCTCGGACTCGGCCTCCACTACCAGCGTTCTGAGCCCGTCCCTGCTGTTGAGGCACAAGCGCCAGGTGCAGTTTTCTTATACTCGTCAGACATGACCACCGAAATGCTCCCGGGGAGACCGGGAAATCTCACCACGGACCAGGAAGAGAAGCTGCGCAAGTTGTGGGGTTTGATCCTGTCTCTTGGCGAGGAGGTGAGTGGCACGCCAGCAGACAGCGCTGCCGCGAGCATAGCGCCAAGCGAGTTGTCAACTGCTGGCAAGGGCGAGAAGCCCAAGAAGAAGCGCATTTCACTCTTCAATCGCAAAGACAAAAAGAGCGTCGATGAGACTGCCAACCCCGCGACTTCAGTGGGGACTCATATTAAAGATGATGGCGAGGACAAGTATGGCCAGACAAAGCAGTTCCTGGAGGCCTTGGCCAGCCAGAGTCCTGACGCGCTGCGTGCGACAGTATGGTCTATGGTCAAGCATGATCATCCAGATGCCCTTGCTCTACGGTTTTTGAGGGCACGGAAATGGGATGTTGACAAGGCCTTTGTCATGATGATCTCAACCATGAATTGGAGGTTGACGGAGATGAAGGTTGACGAGGAAATCATGAAGACTGGTGAAGCCGGTGCCCTGGAGGCTTCTAGGAGTTCGGATGCGAACACTAAAAAGCTGGGGCAGGATTTCATGGCTCAGGCTCGGTCGGGCAAGACGTTCATCCACGGCGTCGATAAGGCTGGACGACCGGTCTGCATGGTCAGGGTCCGGATGCATCGACAAGGCGAGCAGTGCGAGGAGAGTCTTGAGAAGTATACGGTCTTCTTGATTGAGACGTGTCGGATGGTTTTGGCACCCCCCGTTGACACTGCTGTCAGTTTTCCTCCCCCCTTCGGCCCTTCTATGCCCCGATATCTAACCGGCACCAGACCATTGTGTTCGATATGACAGGTTTCTCTATGGCGAACATGGTAAGATACTTCGATCCTCCTCAAGCCAAGAATATAATTCTTACCGCCGCTTAGGATTACACGCCCGTCAAGTTTATGATCAAGTGCTTTGAGGCCAATTACCCAGAATCGCTCGGTGCTGTCCTGGTGCATCGGGCCCCCTGGGTCTTCCAAGGTCGGATACATGTGCCAGTCATCTAGACGCTCAAACTAACAAATTCCAGGGATCTGGAAAATAATCAAGGGGTGGCTTGATCCCGTGGTGGCTAGCAAGGTTCACTTCACCAACAACGTCAAGGAGATGGCTGAGTTTATCGAGCCAAGCCGTATTCTCAAGGAGCTCGACGGCGAAGAGGACTGGAACTACAACTACGTGGAACCGGTCGGGGGCGAAAACGACAAGATCAAGGACACGGACACACGCAACGCCCTACTGTCGGACCGGGAGGAGCTCATTCATCAATACGAGGAGGCAACCTTGCAATGGATCAAGGACGCCGGAACCGAGAAGGAGGCCGCCATCAAGGTACAAAGGGAGGACCTGGCGCAGAAGTTGAGAGACGACTACTGGAAGTTGGACCCATACATCCGCGCTAAGTGTGTCCTGGACCGGACTGGCGTCATCAGCGAGGGTGGGAAGATTGAATTTTACCCGAAGACCCTCCCCATCCAGCCCAATAACGGCGTATCCAACACCGAGACTTCGGCCGAGGATGTAGACTAGAAATTGCGGCGATGTGCATAAGACGCATGAGGAGCATGTACTTAGTACGCAGTCGATGAAAATTCGGTCGAAAGGAAACGCCCTTGGGACTATGGAAACTTTGGCATCTAGACTTCTTTGCTTCTTTGAGCAGAGTTTAAGCTCTTGAATATACTATTCGGATCACACTCATTACATTTTGGACTTGAGTTCCTCGAAAAGCGCCTTGAGTTTGTCCATGTCGGTAGCCTGCTGGGGCCAGCCAACCCCGAGACCTTCGGTCTCGTTCGGCTTCGGGATCTAGCGCGGCATAGGTCAGTGCGGTTCGCGAGGAAGGGGATAGAGAGGGGACTACCATATGAAAGTGAACCTAATGGGAGGTCAGTATTCAGCTTTGTTAAATTCCACTGGAAAGATCTTACATGGTCGACCATCTGATGGGCGATGCGTCCGTTGTTCTGCAAGACATTGTAGTCGTCGGCTCCAGAAGCGGCCACGAGCTTCTTGATAACGGGCTGGGACGTGGAGTAAGTGGAGTGAACGATTTGGAGGGCGCTTATTGGGACGTACGAGAATCTCTGTCAAGTGCTCATCAGGGATATCCGCTAGTTTAGCACCGTGATACTTGGGGATGACGAGCTAGTTGAATGACATCAGTTCGAGTTCAGTTCAAGGAAATCAAATGACTTGTTGGCGACTCACAGCGTGACCGCGACTAAGAGGATTGATGTCGAGAAACGCCAGTGTCTTGTCGCTCTCGAAAAGCTTGAAACAAGGGATCTCGCCTGTCGATGACGGGGTCAGCATTGCGATGAACACCGGATTGCGGGGATCAGGCACAGGCGTACCTTTGATGATTTTGCAAAAGATGCATGAAGCTAGGCTAGAGGACATTTTGGGCTTAGAATAACAGCGAGTAAGTTCCGGAAAATCAGAAGGTCAAGTGTACTGGTCAATCGGGAGGATGATGAAGGGTAGGACCGAGGCTACAAGGTGATCGTTCTTGTTCTACAACAGTAGGAGGGCACGGCTTGCGGATGAGCGGGGGTAGGTAAACTTGCGTACACGTTAGGTCGTACCTAGGTAGGTATTACGGGACTGGCGGGTGGGGTTGATGAATAGTGAGTGTGAGGTATGCCTGAGGCATGGGTATCTAGGTACTTAGCAAACAATAATGCCTCGGCCTTCCGGAGTGGGACCTCCTATCGAACTCACCTCTTGCCTTTTACCAGATGTGACCGTTGGATGGCCCAGCAGACTCCATTCTACCAATCTTTGGACACATTTCATCTGGAGCACCCAGGTTCGAGCTTACCTTTTGACATCTACTTTTGTTTAGTTTTTGGCTTCTGATTTATTTAGTACTACTGCTAGAACAAACTTCGCCTCTTTCCATCATTTTACATTTCTGGAATCATGTCGCTTAAGTGCTCTTCCATTTTTATTGTTGATTGACGGCGATGTGAGTTACCTCTGCACTTTGTAGAACCCTTTGTCAAGGTGAGCGTCCACTCAGCGTAAGCGACGGTCGGACCGTGCTGTAGGGACGAGATCCCCCGCTGACAGCCAGGTCAGAATCGTCATACGTGCCCCTCCATCCCCTCCTCCCACGCTACGTACCCCACCTCCAACGCCTAGGTAAGGCTGTCAGATGGCTACGCATCGCACTCCCTCAGTATTGCTTTGGCAACAGCCTACTGCGACTCGACTCTCTCTGTAACTTCCTCTTGATACCCGACCGCAGTCAGCCAGTTGCTTGCTTTTGACCCGTTACGTTGCCTAGGCAGGGCCGGAAGTGTTGCAATCGACTCCATTCATTCATTGCCTTGGCATCTTCCGACGCTACTGGCGCCCCTCCGCCCGCCCACACGCCGCAACACTGTTGTCTGCAGCGAACAAATCCAAGCTCGCCCAACGACGACATACAATGACCCGATACAAGAGCACACCCCTCTATGGCGGCGCTCTGGTCTCCGACTTGCCTGAGAAATTCGCGGACGTCAGGTAAGCAAGCTTCCGCCCTGTGGCATACGCTATGATGTCACCCAAGACCGGACCCAGTCTCTTCTTTTCCATCGCATAGGAACGAGGCCTGACAAAACGATGACATAGCAAACTTCGCGAGGTTCCTGATAACCAGGAGGTCTGGATCGACCAAGATGGCTTCACCAGCATCATCTTCGACATCACTGAACGCGTCGGCCCCGCTGGTAGTAGCCCTGAGATTGATGGACGCGCCATGACGACGCACCTGGAGGAGCTCGTCGGCGAGGATATCGACACGGTCAAGGTCTGGAACACGACCGAGACGTCCTTCTCGCGCCTGAGGTGCGTGTCGGCCATACCCAGTTAACGCACACATCACCGGCCTTGCTCTCTTCTTCACACGCTAAAGCTAACGCGCGGAATCATCTATATAGTCCCGATGTCCCCACCTACACCCTGATCGCCACACAGACACCACACTCCAAGCCCGGCTCGACCGCTCCCGACTTCACCGCCATCATCCTCACGCTTGTGCGTCTCGAGAAGGAGTCGACGGATATCCTCATCACCATCAACGTGCCTCACATCAAGGGCGAGTACAACGAAGAGGACGTTGATTTAGAGCTAGGGAAGCAGGGCAAGCTGATTGGCGACGCCGTTGAGTACGCGGCCCGCATCTGGGAGACTTTCAAGGTCAAGGATTGGAGTCTGTTTGTCGAGGTTTGACTGGGCGGCGCTTGCTTTTCTCTTCGGAACTGGGGATGTGCGAGGGGCGTTCATGGCCTTTGTGGGCCAATACCAGGACGCAAGTGCGCGGGACTTTGATCGTGGCGAAGAGCAAAGCCTAAGGCTCGATTCACATTGTTGCAACGGCAAAAGACCTGCCCGATATGCGATGGAGAGGCAATCGGGAATATCTACGATTTGTGGAATAGTGGTTCTGCAGCCACCTGCCTGCTGGACGGCTGCCGGTGCACGTTTCCTTCCCATCGCGCAAAACGAACGACTGATTGAATGTCTTATTGGCTCAAGAAGTATCAAAGCTCGCCCGTTCATACCCTTCTCGCCAATGGAAGCGAGCCGAGAAGCCCGTCTGTCTGTTCAGAGCGTGATACCACCCAGCTTAGCTCTAGCCTTCTCCACGGCCGCCTCCGTGACCAGATCAGACGGCTCGGATGCCGGTGTCGTGCGGTTACTGCCTCCCCGCATCGCCCACCGTTCGGCAATTATCTTCATCACCTCCTTCTGTGGACTCTTGGGGTGTTCCTCTCTGACCAACTTCATTTGCTCCTTAAAAAACAGTTGATACTCGGACGGCTTCGAAGCGGCTCGCGGCACTGGCTTTTTCTGCTTAAGCAGGCTCTTGCAAGAGCCACAGCGATGGCGATCTGGGTTGATGCTCTTGGAGTGGCGCTTGTACTCTAGCCCACATTCGGTACACTCCCAAACGTACTTGAAGTCGATCTCGTATGAGTGCTTGGTTGTGACCTCGATACCACGATCGCCAAAGGCCCGCGAGCATTTGACCGCCCAGGCCTTGAACTCCTTGCCGTGCGGGTTTCCCGTGATCCCATTTACCATGAAGTTGGCCAGATGACAGAATTCGTGCGCAACGACGTTTAGGAGGCGATTCTCATCATCAATGACCTTCTCGGCCAGCTCAATAGAAGCATGGTGGCGGTGTGAGACTGGCTGCTCGGTGCCGTCGGCCAGTTTGCGACGGACTGTCTCCCGCCTCCAGTTAGCCCTGCCTGCGGTCGTGTTGAGTTTGCTGGACCAGTTAATTTTGATTCCTCCCGTGGGTTCTGCCATGGATTGTAGTTTTCCCTGGGTGATAACGTCGTCGAGTTCTCTCAGAAAGGCCTGAGCAACCTCATGCTTCCTCTTTTCAAATGCCTTCCTTGTCTCTCTTTCTTTGATGTTTTCCGTCTTATTGATCTTGGATTTGGTAGGTTCCTTTACCGGGCTATTCCGTGCCTGGGGCAAAAACAGCTTCTTTGGAGAATGTTCCTCGTTCCAGTCGTCCACGAACTCCTGGCTCCAGAAAAGGTCCGTACTGGGACAGTGAGGTGTCCTTGGAATTCCAGGAAGTTTCTTGGGCGATGCGAGAGTTTTGACAGGCTGCTTCGTCGGAGTGAATGGTGGCGTCGACCGGTGATTTCCTACTTCTCGTCCTTTCGGCTCCTCTCTCCTTAGTTCCTTCTTGTCGCTGTAGATTAAGGTCAGCGAGATTCGGGATTCGGTAATGTTTCCAGAGCTTACAGATCCAGACGACGCAGCGCGTCAGTCAGGTCGCCAGTCAGGTCGCCAGTCAGGTCGACAAGAGCTGACTTCCGCTGCACGACATCTCCCGCAACCGGTTTCTCATTTCTGTTGGGTTTTCTTAGAGGATTGTTGGCTTCTGGGTTCTTCGATCCAGAGAACTCCAAGTCGGGTGTATGCAATGTAGATATGCACCCCTTCGTCTCTGTGAGCCCCGTTGATAGGGCGCTGACTGCCGGGCGACGAATCTGCCGGGCACGCCCGCCGGGGCCAAAACCGCCCGGGTGGTCATCATCCTCGAGTTCCGATGTCGAATCACCCAGAAATTCCGAGATGTCAGCCTCGACGATCTCGGTTGTCTCGTGGTCGCTGTCATCTGAGTCTTCGTCCGGCTCGTGAGATGGAGTAGCCCGACCTTGGCTGCGCAGTTTTCGGACGGCGACGCCCGGTACTCTCCGAGTATCGATAGGAATTCCGGAGGTTTTTTGTCCCTCTTTTTCGTCGAACGACTCCAAGGGCTCAAGCAATGGGTTGTCCGACCGTTGGCCAAGCTTCCGGCGCCGGATATTTGAGGGCACCTTGGTGTTGTCCGAGCCTTTCCCTCGTAGATTCGAGTCCCTCGTCGTCGTGCATTCATTTGTAAGCCCCTTGCTGTATTCTGGCAGTACCCGCTGGTCGTCTGTCATCTCCTTGATCAAAGGCTTCTCCAGATATCGGACTTGTTGTCGAATGCTTCGTTGGAGAATGGCGTCCAGATCAGGAAATTCGTCTTCGCTAGACGAAGAAAGATCGTTTCTTCGATCCATTTCGCATTACTTTGGAAGAGCTTCGTCCTTTCCTTTCCGGGTTGCAAAGTCTGACTTGCCAATCGACGTCGCAATTATCAACTCCGCAAGACGATGCCCTTCAGGTGCAGTTACAGTGTGGATTTGCTGGTTGTTGCGGGCTGTTGCAAGGGGCAACCGTCATCTGCTGGCAGGTGCGGTACCGTACCTATGGACCCCGGGCCTACCTAGGTACCCGCCACTCCTGGTATTAGTAGGTGCCTCAGGTCCAATCCATACGGACCTATCGGGCCGTAAGTGCATCAATAGGTACCTAGGTACCTAGGGTTCCCTACTGGCTAGGTCCAGTATGGATTACTCTGTAGCCCGACAAGAAATTCTGGACACGTGACTCTTACCAATGCCTGCCCGCCCGTCGACAGACCCAGAACACTGAAGGGCGCGATGAAGCAGAGAACGCAGGCCAGTGAAGGGACCAGCAATGGACACTATTACCTAGAGTGCTAGGTAGGGCATCTCTACCTAGGCAAGCGAGTGACAGAAAAAGTGATACACAGAGCCTACCAAACACATACAAATCTGGTAAGCTAAGCTGATAGGGCGCCTAGTACTTTACGTACTAAGCAGTTGTGTGTATCACTTTTTCTGTCACTCGCTTGCTACCTAGGTAGGTACCCAGTGCCATGGAGTGTAGACGCGGTCGCGCCAGTACCTACTAGGTCAACGACACCAACTGTAGGCACCTACCAAGATACCTATGTAGGGGCGGTGCCGGACGTTCCTCGGCTGGCCACCAGACCAGTGGAGTGAAGCGAGCCAGTTTGAGGCCAGCACGGTGAGTGTTAGATTGTATTAGATGAGGACAAAGAAAAAGAAGGAACACGCCTTGCCACCAACCTCTGACGTGCCGCGTGCACAAAGAGAAGGGAGACAAGGTGACCAGATGCGCCCTGGAAGTCCACGATCAACCGTTGGGCCAGGCTAGGCGCCACGACGCCAGCGGCCACTAATAAGGCTGTGATCTTCCGCCTAGCAATACTAGTAATTAATAACCAGGGGAGACCTCGCTACTGACTTAGCGCCACCCCTAGAGTAGTGTTATACTACCACTGTTAGACTCTTGGCTGCCCTAACCGCCTTTCTATACTATTACTCTACTATAAATAGAAATTTAAATAACTTTAAGTAGTTAATAGGGTTTAATTAAAGAAAAACTATTAAGTATAAATAGATTAAATACTCTTATTACTTAAAAAGCCTAATTTCTTACTTTCTTTATTTATAATACTATAATAGACTTATTTATTATTATTAGTAGTAGTAGCTCTTTAGTTAAAAGTAATACTAGAGACTTTAGTAGTAATTATAAGGGTTTATAAGTAACTATATTATTAAACTACTTATTACTTTAAGCTAGGTTATTTATTTTAAATAACTTCTTTAATAGTATTAATAATACTAAATTTAACTATAACTAATTAAATCCTATTCTAACTCCTAGCCCTTTATAATCTTAAGCCTAGCCTTATTTATTAAACCTATTATAGATTTACTAAACCTACTAATTAATTTATAAGTTTATTACCTTCTACTAGGAATAAGTTAATAAAGGTATTCTAGTTAATATAAGGGGCTTAATTCTTAAAAAGACTATAAATAATATTTTACTATTAATAATAAAAAAGTATTTAAATTTACTCTTTTTTTTAATTAAGGCCTTAATTAATAAGTATTAGTTATTTATTAAAAATTATTATAAAGTCCGGACTTTTTTATACTCTAGTATATAGTATAATAATAAAACTAAAATAATATTAGTAATAGATAAATAGTAAGAGGTATTTATAGAGAGATATTTATATTTATAAAGTATTAAAAAAAAGGGATTCTCTTTTATAAATAATATAGTTATACTATAGCTTAATAAAGTTATAAATAGTTAGTATATTAAAGAAGTAAGTAAGGTAAATAATTAAATAGAAATATCTAATTTTAATAATAGTAATCTAATAAAGACACTTACTTGCAGTTAAATAAAAAAGTAAAAGTACATAACGTTAATATAAATCTAAATACTACTATAACTAAAACTAATATATTATCTTTATTAACTATATTTCTATTATAGCTCTAAAGAGTATATATAGTATTAAAAGTATAAAAGGTAAAAGTTAAATTATTTAGTTAGTTAAGTTAAACTATTAAAGAGGGTATTATAAACTTAAGAAATACCTTTTTAGCCCCTATATCTTTATTAGTTCTTAAATTACTTAAATTTAATAAAGTAGTAATAGTATTTAATAATTTTTAAGAGTTATTTACAAGGGAGCTTAGTAGTAGAGTTATTATAAAGATAGCACAGTTTTTTACCATAAATCTATTAAATACTATTATATAGTTATATATTACTAGTAAGGATAATAAAAAAGAGTTTTTATAAGAGATAAAAATAATAAATTAGTAGTAAAAAAAGTAGTATTTTTTTAACTATATAAAAGAGTAGTTTTCTTTTTACTATATTAATAAATATAGTTTTTTTTTACTACTACTTAGTATAGTTAAAAATCTACTTCTTTCTACTAAAATATTCCTTATAAGTCCACTATATAGTATTAGTTATATTTATATAAATATCCTTTTTCTCTTTTAACTCTATTATTTTATTTATAACCTCTACTACATTACCTAACCTTATAATCTCTTTAAAAACTATTACTAAAACGTTTTTTTTACCTTAAATGGTATAAAGTTATATAGTACTATTACTATATAGACTATATATACCTAGTTATAAAAAGAATACTTATAGGGAGTACTATTTAAAAATCTCTATCTCTTTTTTAACTTTTTAAAGGTATACTTAATAATAGTATATAACTTTATATAATACTAATTAAAGAGCTCGTTTTTTATTATTAAAGGGCCTACCTTAGTAGTCTTTAGTAGCTAGTACTAAATATTAGAGTATAGAGTAATTATCCCCTTTTTATAGTTAAACTTAGTATTAGTAAAATAGAATCTTTTTTTTAGTATTTTAAATAATTAACTAAATACTTAATTTAGTAAGTTTAAGTTATTAAAAAACCCCTTACTATTTACTATTATATAAATAAATATACTATTAAATTAAACTGTAATAAAAACGTTTTATAAAATAATATTCTTTTAAAAATAAAATTACTTTTACTTTTAAAAAAGTATATATACTATAATATAGGTACTATTAATTACCCTAATATAACTAGTAAAGTAGGTATTCTTATTTACTAACTTAATTTTAAGTAAAATAAAAAAACTAGTATAATTAAGTAATAACTTCTTAATATAGAATAACTATTATAGTAAGTAAAGTAGTAACTATTCTAAATACAAAACTCTAGCTAACTTAGAATAAATAAGTAGTATTTTTTTAAGTTACTCTATAACTAAGTATATATAAAAAAATTATAGTTTTTTACTTAATAGTTTAGTACTAGGTATTAAGTATATATTAACTAGCTTTAATCTATATAATAAGAGTATTAAACTTACTTTTTATTAATTAAAAAAAGTCTTTAAACTACGTTTTAGAGCTATTAAAGTAATATAGGGTAATAATAAGGCCCTATAAAGAACTACTTAAATAGATTAAATACTAAAAATAATAACTAAAAAAGGTATTAATAAGGCTTATAGTAGTAGCTACTATAGTAATAATAATAATACTAATAGTAATAGTAATAGCTGCTTTTTAAGTATATTTATAATTCTCTTTTATAGTATTATAGTATTAACTTTATAGTTATAAAGATATATAAAAATAAGGGTTTATAGGTTTAATAATAAATTATACTTTTAAGAAATACTAGGATATTAGTAAAATCCTAGTAATTATAGTACTACTTTTCTTTTTATATTGTATCTTAACTAGGGTTTTAAAAAGCTATATTATATAAGATAGTAGCTGCTATAATAGCGGTATGGCGCTGTTGGAGGCCCATATCCAGAAGGATTATGCATGCTGAATAAGCGCTAGTAACTGGCTACTGGCATCGCCAGGCGGAAGATCACAGCCTAATCACGGCACCAATTAAAAGTCCTTTCAATTGGGCCTGCGACCACCGGCCGGTTTGGCTATGTAGGGCACAGGGGGGATGCTACTAGTGCTACCGTGACAGAACGGACACCGCGTGCTCGGACTCAGAGGCATCCCGACTGGCGACAGTACAATCTTGTAATTCATCATGTACGAACGCCTGATAATGCGGGTTCGGACTCGTTGTGATTCGCGAAAAATGTCGTGGTGCTCCGTAGACTGTACACTACCTAGTAGCGACCATGTGTATGACGGCATCAGTCGTGGGGCCACACGATCCAGTAGGTGCCACCAAAAGGAAATGATGGGTACCTGTACCTAGTTAGCTAGGGTAGCAAGTGGCCTGGGTGCATAGGTACTAACTAGTCTGTTAGGTTGTCTGTCTACCTACCGGCCGGTACCTGCATCTCCCTACCGACTCTTGAATAGATGGACTAACCAGGCAGTGGGTCAATCTCAATAAGTACATCGACAACGCCGCGCACCGCGTAGGATAATGAATATTGAGGACGGATAGAATTGAACAAGGTACATCTTTGAAAGTTCAAAAGTGGTAAAATCAGAGCCCCGAGAGTTGAACAATATTAGCAGATAGTGATGGAACCTACCTTGGGTTTACCTAGGTACTCACTAATACCTGTATCCGTGATACGAGCAACCGTCCATGACGCGGCACTTTACTAGGTACCTAGGTATCGCCCAGCTCGTATAGAGGGAGGTATGGATCTGCCTGCCCGTACGGACGAGCGTGTGCTGCGCCACAACACACACACTGGGGCTCTCGTCGTTCCGACGTCCATCTCGTTGTAATTAATCGGTATTCATGACGGACGAGCAAGTTAGGAGTAGTTACCTATGCGACGTTCGGTCCCGGGTTGACATAAAATATCTCGTTGGTAATAGGTTTGTAGCAACATACCTAGACCTGCTTGTTCCCGAGAGCCATTCCTTCTTCGGCTTGTTCACTAGGTAGTATTAGCGCGCTGCGCCCCGCCCCAGGCTGCCCTGAATCCATCGTCTTTCCTTGCTTCTGTACTGAAGCACTGCAGCTTGTTTAGAACTTCAGGCTCACTGAGTAAGTGTGGAAATATGGTGGTAGTACTCTTTGCCCCGTTTTTCTAGCAAGACACAACAGCCGGTTTCCATCACATGCATGGTAATAGTAGTAGTATTGGTTGGGCTCACCACAGAGTGCGGCCCGGGTAGGTAGACCGCAGTAAGAGGACAGAATACCGGCCGACAGGCCGGCGACACCACCTGGTACAGGGAACGCCTAACTGCCCGCTGGCGTGGTAAGGTAATGTACGCCTACGTGTTGATACGAATAGAACGAATGGAAACCTGCAACCCATTTCCACACGTCCGTAGCCGTTGTCTGTCTGTTGTCGTGTCCTAGAATGGACCTGCTTTGCTGCTCTGCCTCGAGTCGACACGGGCATCTCGACATATAAGTGAGAGCCTGACCGAGTACTAGCCGTGGAGAAGGCTAGAAGCAAGCTGGGTGGCTGGGAATGCCGAGACACTGACGCACCGTCGAAAGAAGGAAAGAGAACAGAACGCAGTGGATCATTCTCGGAGACGTATGTAGTGTAGTAGGTACATAAGGTGACGAGGTAGTAGAGAAGCCCAATTCGCTACGCTGCGCGCACCATCGTACGGGGTCGGGGACGCTCAACGGTCAACCAAGGATCAAACGCCAAACGCCAAACACCAGACGCACACGCGACGAGACGAACCCTCATGCTGTCTGCCTCACCCACTCGCCACTCCAGATGTGCTTAGCCATGGATGCCCAAAAGGTGCCATGAATGTCAGCTACGCAGTATTAATACTACCGGAACGACCGGCTTTTCGTAGGACTCGCCCCCCTTTTCACATTCATTATTACCTGTTTGCCGGGCTGTAGTAGTACTACTACCTTCCCACACTTAGTGTAT
Source organism: Colletotrichum brevisporum (assembly GCA_030770045.1). NCBI lineage: Eukaryota > Fungi > Ascomycota > Sordariomycetes > Glomerellales > Glomerellaceae > Colletotrichum > Colletotrichum brevisporum. Next base: position 4,957,805 of record JAUGSI010000001.1, on the reverse strand, counting down.
ACGTTAGTACCTAGTCGGTGACATAATCACCGCGGTGGGTGGGTGCTGGTGGATACTGCGCATTTTGCCTTGGCCCATCACAGTGTCCTTTTCATGCTGTGGGCCAAGAACCTGGTACAGGAGATTCCCAATCATTATTATTAGCAGGCAAGCGGCGCGTCATGCCTGTTTACGCCGTGCTGATAAGGCGCGCGCGCGCACGCAGGATTGGCTTCGGAATACGGATACTACCTACTACCTACCTAGTATTACTGCCTATTTAAGGACCGCAATGCACCTCACTATGTAAGACAGATCACTGATCCAGCCAGGTAGTAAAAGGGGGGTGGGAAGGAGAAGAAACCCCATACGGATACAGCCATACCTAGTGATTGTAGTTGTAGTGTACCACGAAGTCCGAGGCATCCTGTCATTTCCGTAGCGTTGGTGCAAACCAAATGGTTCAGTCTTTCATGCCCATTGCTCCCGTCGGCCATTGTCGCCCACGAGTCTGAAATGCTTTATCAGTATGTTGGCCATGCACCTAAGTGCTAGTCATGGTTAGTAGGAAGATAGGTACCTAGACAAGGCGAGGGCCAGCTGTTTTGATCCCGCGACGCATATGGATAATACTACCTAGGTATGGTTGTGAATCGAGAACCATCAGCGGCAGGAAATTCATTCAGCGCACAGCCACGTCTTCCATGAGTGCAACAGAAACGAGGAAATGCCCCTCTTTTTCAGATATGCCCCACTCGTACGGAGTACTCGGTAGGTACCTCAAGGCTCAAGATGGAGTCTGGGTAATTCCCTGATGAGCGTCGAGCTCTGCAACTTGACGGCATCGGAATCCCCACTCCTTTTTGTTGCGCCTGCCACCCCCAGGGCTGTTCCAGTCTTGGCTGCTTCAACTTCTCTCTCCTTGTTTCCGCCCCCCTAACAACCCCTTCCTCAGCTCTTTTTGTTTCTCTACTACGAGTGGTGGTCTCCGAGTCCAGGCTCCGAAGGGCCAGCATCCCAGGACTGGAGACATTTCTACGTCGGTATGTATCCGTAGGATGTTACCTACGAGCATCAAGGAGGATTTTTTTCATCTCAAATGGTAGGTAGCAGGGGAATGAGCAGAGACCGGGGGGGGGGTTCTCCAGTGCAGGTACCTAGCTTGCAGGTGCCCATTTCTCTGGCCCTGCTCCTGCTTTCTTGATTGACCAGGCCCGGCCAGCCTCGTCGTGTGCTGCCATTGGCAGAGAGCGAGGGTCCTGGCTCACTCACTCGCGCTTTTAATACACTACCCAAGTATGGAGCACCTGGCAAGGTACCTACCTACCTAGGGATCTAAGTACATACGTACCCAGTAGGTATCTGGTTCCATCCCTTCGCCGCCTTCTGTTCCCTCCTGATCCTCACCAGCTAACCCCCTTTTTGTGGCATTGCGGCGTACCTAGGTACCTCGCCTCGCCTGCCTCCTGAGCTGTCGCCTTACCTCACCTCACACACGTCCAGTGTCCCTCCCAACCTGCTCGCTCTTCCACCACAACCCGCGTCCCGTCACCCCCTTTCCTTCCCTCTTAACTCAATTCACCACACTCGTTTCTCAGACAGCCTGCATTGACAGTCGCGAAAACAAAACTCTACACTCGTGACGCCAATCGCTCGCGATCCTCTTCTCATTTCTGAGTAAGGTCGGCCAAGATTTCGGGCTCCTTCTTCGTGGTGTTTGTCCCAAGACTGTCTGCCCATCGCACCGCACCGCAGCGCATCGCTCATCGCGCCGTCTTCGAACACCTTTCGTCCCTTCTATACAGATACAATCACCAGGCCGACTGCGTCAATCGCTTGTTTTTTTCTTTCTCTGCTTCTTGCAGGTACTGCCGTTACCCAGAGCGTCGGCAATTCTTCAACCCGCCGCGCTACAAGGCGAACTCGACTGAAAACACAGCAGACGCCATCGACCGTCTGTGTCTTCTCTTGTGCCGGCCACATCAGTTCAGGCGTACGAACGCCAGCTTTCTGCTGGCTTTCCCTCCACGGATCGAATCAAACCTGATGGTTTTTGAACGGTTAGTCGCAATTCCCGTATCACGTTCATTCGTGCTCCCCTTCCCGCTCCTCCCTGCTCAATAACCCCGCCATACGCCGCACTCAGGGATCTCGTGTTAACAACTCCCAGATAGGCGGCTCTGAACGATGTCGGGATACCCAGCAGGTGGTGGTGCTGGTGGTGGCGGCGGAGGCCACCACGACTATGATGACGGCTACGGCCAGCAGGCTCGTGGCCACGGAAACAATGGCAACCAACAGACCGATTCCTACTACCAAGATGACCAATATTACGACAACAATGGCTACGAAGCCCATGGTCGTCACCAAGGGAACGACGGCTACTATGACGAATCGTACGCACAATCTCTTTCTCTTTTACCCTGGCTTTTGCAAGGCCTGCTCTAACCTAGTGCAGGGGCTACTACAATGCGGACCCAAACAACCCCTACCATCAAGAAGGTGGTTATTACGATGGTCACGACCAATACCAGGACGATTACTACAACAACGGCAATAACAACAACAACAACAACAACAACGGCCCCGGTGGCGGTGGATATTATGACCAGGACTACAACCAGGGCTACGGCTCGGGTGGCCGAAGACAAGGCTCTGAAGAGGATTCTGAGACTTTCAGCGACTTCACTATGAGGTCAGACATGGCCAGGGCCGCCGACATGGACTACTATGGCCGTGGTGACGAGCACTATAACGGTTACGACCAGGGAGACGCCCGAGGCTTCAGACCTCCCTCCTCTCAAATCTCGTACGGCGGCAATCGATCCTCCGGCGCTTCGACGCCCAACTATGGCATGGACTACGCCAACATGATGTCGGCTGCGTCGCGGGAGCCATACCCTGCCTGGACCTCGGATGCCCAGATTCCCCTGTCCAAGGAGGAGGTTGAGGACATCTTCCTCGACCTGACCTCCAAGTTTGGTTTCCAGCGGGACAGCATGCGGAACATGTACGATCACCTCATGATCCTGCTAGACTCTAGAGCATCGCGCATGACGCCCAATCAGGCTCTCCTCTCACTCCACGCCGACTACATCGGCGGTGACAATGCCAACTATCGCAAGTGGTACTTCGCTGCCCACCTCGACCTGGACGATGCCGTTGGTTTTGCCAACATGAAGAAGGGCAAGGGTCTCAAACGCAAGGCAAAGAAGAACAAGAAGAAGGGCGATGCTGAGAACGAGGCCGAGGCCTTGGAGGATCTCGAGGGCGACAACAGCCTCGAGGCTGCCGAGTACCGTTGGAAGACCCGCATGAACCGCATGTCGCAGCACGACCGCGTGCGGCAGCTCGCCTTGTACTTGCTCTGCTGGGGTGAGGCCAACCAGGTTCGGTTTATGCCTGAGTGCTTGTGCTTCATCTTCAAATGTGCCGACGACTACCTCAACTCCCCGGCCTGCCAGAACATGGTTGAGCCCGTCGAGGAGTTCACCTTTCTGAACAACGTCATCACCCCGCTGTACCAATTCTGCAGAGACCAGGGCTACGAGATATCGGACGGTGTTTACGTTCGACGCGAGCGTGACCATAACCAGATCATTGGGTACGACGACTGCAACCAGCTCTTCTGGTATCCTGAAGGCATTGAAAGGATCGTCCTCGGCGATAAGACGCGTCTTGTTGACATACCCGCCGCTGAGCGATACCTCAAATTCCAGGATATCAATTGGAAGAAGTGCTTCTTCAAGACGTACAAAGAGACTCGCTCTTGGTTCCACTTGCTTGTTAACTTCAACCGCATCTGGATCATTCACTTGACCATGTTCTGGTTCTACACCTCATTCAACGCCCCCAGCCTGATTGTCGGTTCTTCGTATCAGCAGCAGAAAAACCAGCAACCGACCACTGCTCAACAATTCTCCATCGCCGGTCTTGGTGGCACGATTGCCGCCCTCATCCAGGTGTTGGCCACATTGGCCGAATGGGCTTACGTCCCCCGTCGTTGGGCTGGCGCGCAGCACTTGACGAAACGCTTGCTGTTCTTGCTCCTCATTCTGGTCATCAACGTGGCGCCCTTCGTCTTTGTCTTCTTCATCAAGATTGGTGGTGACGAAATTGCCAAGATTCTGGCAATCGTACAGTTTGTCATCGCGCTGCTTACGTTCCTGTTCTTCTCGGTCATGCCCCTCGGCGGTCTTTTCGGAAGCTACCTGACGAAGAACTCCCGGAAGTACGTTGCCAGCCAAACATTCACCGCAAGCTACCCGCGCCTGCATGGCAACGATATGGCTATGTCTTACGGTCTGTGGCTCTGCGTTTTCGGCGCCAAGTTCGGAGAATCGTACGTGTACTTGACGCTGTCCTTCCGAGACCCTATCAGGTATCTGTCCATCATGCAGTTTGACTGTCTTGGGGACCGGATCATCGGAGACGTTCTTTGCAAGAAGCAACCGCTGATTCTCCTTGCCCTGATGACATTCACCGACCTCATTTTCTTCTTCCTCGATACATACCTTTGGTACGTCTTGGTCAACGCCATTTTCTCCATCGCGAGATCGCTCTACATCGGTTCCTCGATCTTCACACCCTGGAGAAACATCTTCTCTCGTCTGCCAAAGCGAATCTATTCAAAGATTCTCGCTACAACCGACATGGAGATCAAATACAAGCCGAAGGTCTTGATCTCCCAGGTTTGGAACGCCATCGTCATCTCCATGTACCGCGAGCACCTGCTGGCTATCGACCATGTTCAAAAACTTCTCTACCATCAGGTTCCCTCTGAGCAAGAAGGCAAGAGAACATTAAGGGCACCCACATTCTTCGTTTCTCAGGAAGACCACTCTTTCAAGACGGAATTTTTCCCCGCTAACAGCGAGGCTGAGCGACGCCTTTCCTTCTTTGCTCGATCTCTTTCTACTCCCATCCCCGAGCCGCTTCCTGTGGACAACATGCCAACATTCACTGTCATGATTCCTCACTATAGCGAAAAGATTCTCCTTTCCCTCCGCGAAATCATTCGCGAGGATGAGCCATACTCCCGGGTCACACTCTTGGAATACCTGAAACAATTACACCCTCACGAGTGGGACTGCTTCGTCAAGGACACCAAAATTCTTGCCGACGAAACATCTCAATTCAACGACGACATTGAAAAGAATGAGAAGGACGCCGCCAAGAGCAAGATTGACGATTTGCCCTTCTACTGCATCGGTTTCAAGTCTTCTGCGCCCGAGTATACCTTGCGCACCCGAATTTGGGCGTCTCTCCGCTTCCAGACTCTGTATCGCACGATCTCTGGCTTTATGAACTATAGCAGAGCCATCAAGTTGCTGTATCGTGTGGAGAACCCGGAGGTCGTTCAGATGTTCGGCGGCAACTCTGACAAGTTAGAACGGGAACTCGAGCGCATGGCACGTCGCAAGTTTAAACTTTGTGTGTCTATGCAGCGTTTCGCCAAATTCAAGAAAGAGGAGATGGAGAACGCCGAATTCCTCCTGCGCGCGTACCCCGACCTTCAGATTGCCTACCTGGATGAAGAGCCGCCCGTCGCTGAGGGCGAGGAGCCGCGCTTGTATTCAGCCCTGATCGATGGCCACTCTGAGGTGATGGAAAATGGCATGCGGAAGCCCAAATTCCGCATTCAGCTTTCCGGCAACCCCATCCTAGGAGACGGCAAGTCTGACAACCAGAACCATTCCCTCATCTTCTACCGCGGCGAATACATCCAACTTATCGACGCTAACCAGGACAACTACCTGGAAGAGTGTTTGAAGATTCGCAGTGTTCTGGCTGAGTTCGAGGAGATGAAGACTGACAACGTCAGCCCGTACACGCCCGGTGTGAAGAACAAGGTCAACGCCCCTGTCGCCATCCTCGGTGCCCGCGAGTACATCTTTTCGGAGAACATTGGCATTCTCGGTGATGTCGCCGCCGGAAAGGAACAGACGTTTGGTACACTCTTTGCTCGTACGTTGGCTCAGATTGGTGGCAAGCTTCATTACGGCCATCCCGATTTCCTGAACGGGATCTTCATGACAACCCGCGGCGGCGTCTCCAAGGCTCAGAAGGGACTGCATCTCAACGAGGACATTTACGCTGGCATGAACGCCCTTCTCCGTGGCGGCAGGATCAAGCACTGCGAGTATTACCAGTGCGGCAAAGGTCGTGACTTGGGTTTCGGCTCCATTCTGAACTTCACAACCAAGATTGGAACTGGTATGGGCGAGCAGATGCTGTCCCGCGAGTACTACTACCTCGGGACGCAGTTGCCTTTGGACCGTTTCCTCTCCTTTTACTACGCCCATCCTGGTTTCCACCTCAACAACATGTTCATCATGCTTTCGGTCCAGATGTTCATGATCTGTCTGCTCAGTCTCGGCGCCCTACGTCACGAGACGATCAAATGCAACTACAACCGCGATGTTCCCATCACAGATCCCTTGTACCCCACGGGATGCCAGAACACGGATGCTCTTATGGACTGGGTGTATCGCTGCATCTTGTCCATTATTTTTGTGTTGCTCTTGGCCTTCGTCCCTTTGGTTGTTCAGGAGTTGACAGAGAGAGGTGTCTGGCGCGCCGGCAAGCGTCTCGCCAAACAGTTCGGCTCGCTCTCGCCGTTCTTCGAGGTCTTTGTTTGCCAAATTTATGCCAATTCGGTACAACAGGATCTCTCGTTTGGCGGTGCCCGGTACATCGGTACTGGTCGTGGCTTTGCGACTGCCCGCATTCCTTTCGGTGTTCTGTATTCACGTTTCGCCGGTCCGTCGATCTACTTTGGTTCCCGGTTGTTGATGATGCTCCTGTTCGCCACAGTTACCATCTGGCAGCCGGCTCTCGTCTACTTCTGGATCTCTCTCCTCGCGTTGGTCATCTCACCGTTCCTGTACAACCCCCACCAGTTCGCGTGGAGCGATTTCTTCATTGACTATCGCGACTTCCTCAGATGGTTGTCGCGTGGCAACTCTCGCTCGCACGCCTCTTCTTGGATCGCTTTCTGCCGTCTGTCTCGAACCCGTATCACGGGCTACAAACGAAAAGCTCTGGGCGACCCATCTGCAAAGATGTCATCTGATGTGCCCCGTGCTGCCATCACGAACCTTTTCTGGAGTGAGATTCTTACTCCTCTTCTGCTCGTGGCTGTTACGGTCATTCCCTATCTATTCATCAACGCCCAGACTGGCGTCACCCGTGAGCTGAACCCTAACGACACGGTCGAACGGACTCAGTCATTGATCAGAGTCGGCGCTGTGGCCCTTGGTCCCGTCGCCATCAACGCCGGAGCGCTCATGATCTTCTTCTTCATGGCCTGCTTCATGGGTCCTTTGCTCAGCATGTGCTGCAAGAAGTTTGGCAGTGTCCTTGCAGCGATCGCCCACGCCATTGCTGTGATTGTCCTCCTGGTTTTCTTCGAGGTCATGTTCGTGCTAGAGTCTTTCAACTTCGCCAGAACGTTGCTCGGCATGATCGCTGTCGTGGCCATTCAGCGCTTCGTTTTCAAGTTGATCATCTCACTCACCCTGACTCGTGAGATCAAGACGGATCAGTCCAACATCGCATTCTGGACGGGCAAGTGGTACTCTATGGGATGGCACTCGATTTCGCAGCCTGCCCGTGAGTTCCTCTGCAAGATCACGGAGCTAAGCATGTTCGCGGCCGACTTTGTCTTGGGCCACTTCCTTCTTTTCATCATGCTGCCAGTCATCTTGGTTCCCAAGATCGATATGCTTCACTCCATGATGCTTTTCTGGCTTCGTCCCGGGTATGATATCTCACATGCTCTCTTGCACTTGTACGTTTGACCTGATAGCTAACCATTCCTGGCAGTCGTCAAATTCGTCCCCCGATCTACTCGATGAAGCAGTCGAAGCTGCGACGCAAGCGTGTGTTCCGATACGCCATCTTGTATTTCACCCTCTTCATCGTCTTCATGGCACTCATGATCGGTCCTGCTGTCGCTGGTAAATACATTCCCGTCGACAAATTTCTGGGTTCCTTCACCAGCGGGGATATGTACCTGGTCCAGCCCAACAACTTGATCAACAATAACACACTGAACAAAACCGAAACCGGCACCGGTGCTCCAAGTCGGGCAACTGCATCAAGCACCCGCGGCGCGGACCGCGTTCGCCTGTTCTAATGGGGAATGTATCTTAGTAAAAGAAGGGGCTGCGAGCAGTACTCATGCCGCGTCGGGCAACGAGGGCTTCTAGTGGTAATCAAGCTGCGGGCCGGGCGGCGATGTTGAATTATAATCTCCATGGTCAGGCGTGTTTTGACGGTTTTCAATAGCTACTTACTCATTCGGTTACTTGAACTCATTTTCTTTTCGGGCAGGAAATATGGATAGCACGGGATGACGGCTCTTAGAACTGCAGATTACAAACATCCTCTACTACCCGGAACGAGCACTTAATGAGCGTGACATGAAGCCAATTTATGCTGAGTTCAACCATCTGCTTGCAACCACGGACGGATCCCCGTTCTTGCCCCTCACAGTTGAGCTTGTGGGTTCTATGTCGCCGATCTCTACATCTATAGGTGGGTATGTGCTCGACGAGTGTTATATTTTCCATTCGCAACACGGTCCCTGCATGGACGATCCCGTATCTGTTCGATTTGCAATAAATCTTTGCCAGCGAGTGGAGATAGAGGACTGCGACGCTCAGCCATCTGGTGCAATGACCGTGCCTTTCAATGTGCATCAGGTCACTGGCCCCCTGAAATGAACAGCTCCAATGGGTGTGCGTCCAATCAGGAACAAGGGGTCGGGACAACGGCCGGACCACAATGGATTGGAGTGCACCTACCGACACCTACTATCGAACGCGAGTCACCAACCCAAACCGACCCTCCGTCACCACCTCCCGGTCCCCATTTCCTCCTTCTGAATCCGGACCTACGTAAATTCTGTACTTCTACTGCGCAACCTTATGCTCTTTGCTCACAAGCAGAAAAAAAGGAAAAGTCCCCTGCAGCGTAAACAAGCTCCCCGCGCCCGCAGCGCCATGGACGCAAGCGAGGCCCAAACGATGGTGGCAGCCTGGCTGCGCGAGGCATCAGCCGCCTTCCAAAAGGTCCCTGGATCAGCTGTTCTGATCCGTTACGTCCAGTCGAGCTATCAGAATGATCCCATTCGCTCCGGTATCGAGCTTGTCCTCTTCATCTTCTTCGTCCGCTACCTCCTTTCGCCATCCTACTCGACCCAAAAACGGAACTTCATCAAATTGCGCGACGATGTGAGTAGCAACATCCCAAATAACGCTTCGTTCATGCTTCCGAGGCCCCAAAACTGACTTCCATTGCTAGGAAATTGACGAGTTGGTGGACGACTGGACCCCCGAATCTCTCGTGCCGCCTCTGACGGCGCTCGAGGAGATGGAGAACGAGAGGTTGCCTGTGATTGTCGGGTACCATCTTTGCCCGCCCCCTATAATCTGTCTAAAACAACCTCGCGGTGCCTAACAGTCTCCAGGCCGACTGGACCGAAAACCAAACTGGCAAATGGCCGTACCGTAACGAACCTCGCCTCCTACAATTTCTACAACTTCAACGCGAACGAACAGATAAAGGACAAGGCCATCCAGACGCTGCGTACCTACGGCGTGGGTCCATGCGGCCCCCCCCAATTCTACGGCACTCAGGATGTGCACATGAAGACTGAGGCGGATATCGCGGCTTACCTCGGTACCGAATCATGCATTGTTTATGCCCAAGCTTTCTCGACTATATCCAGTGTCATACCGGCTTTTTGTAAACGTGGCGACATAATTGTGGCTGATCGCGCCGTCAACTACTCCATTCGCAAGGGACTCGAAGCTTCTAGAAGCACCATCAAATGGTATGCACACGGCGACATGGATGATTTGGAGCGTGTTATGCAGAAGGTGGTCAAGGATCAGAGGGGCAAGAAGCTCACTCGCAGATTCATCGTCACTGAGGGTCTTTTTGAGACGACCGGTGACAATGCGGACTTGCCTAGACTCGTAAGTTGTCGAATCTACCTACCGCAGCGGTAGCAGCCCATTCTATTACGACGTCTGATGCAAGTACTCGCAGGTGGCGCTCAAGGAAAAGTACAAGTTCCGCATCATTCTTGACGAGACCTGGTCTTTTGGTGTCTTGGGTCGAACCGGACGTGGCCTCACTGAGGCGCAGAACGTCGACCCGTCACAAGTGGACATGATTGCCGGCTCTCTCGCCGGCCCGTTATGTGCCGGTGGCGGATTTTGCGCCGGAGCCAAGGACGTCGTCGAGCACCAGCGCCTCACCGCTGCATCCTACACTTTCTCGGCCGCCCTGCCTGCAATGCTGGCTGTCACTGCTAGCGAAACCCTCAGTGTTCTGCAGTCCAACCCAGATATTCTGACGCAGTGTCGGGACAACATCAGGGCAATGAGGGCGCAGTTGGATCCTCGCAGCGACTGGGTCACATGCTCAAGCTCTCCCGAAAATCCCATCATGCTCCTCGTGCTCAAGCCCGAGGTGGTGGCCGCGCGAAAGCTCACTAGGGAAGACCAGGAACGGTTGCTGCAAGAGTGTGTTGATGAGGTGAGTTAAGATGCTTAGATTCGACGTTCAACTCGACGCAATGCTGACGGGGTCTGGAGGCACTCGCCAACGGAGTTCTTATTACACGACTCAAGAGCATGGCGATCGCCAACAACCTTGATCCCAAGGATGACAGCTGGAACATCCAACCGGCACTCAAGGTCTGCGTCACATCGGGTCTGCCAAAGAAGGACATCGAAAAGGCCGGCGTCACGATTCGGCACGCCATCACCAAAGTCATGAGCAGGAAGTCTAGCAGCAAGTCATCGTAGCAAACGGCATCTCAGGCGTACGACAGACAGTTGCTAGGAGGGCGGGTCATGCCGGACGAGTACGACCAAGGCCATCTAGGGGACGATAACTCGTCAGGCCAGCATGGGGTTGGCAGGGATAGACGCAGAAGACGGTGGTCAGGGCACCAGTGTATAGATTCTCCTTACCATATGGGGCCCTCTGCTTTCTGGCGTCTGCGAGCTCACTATTCCGCAGCGGACAGTTGCAAGCAATGACAAGAATACATATTACTAATACTTGATAGAACATAGATGGTCTTGTGAGACGGTGAGCTGGTCCAAAATTGAGTTTTCTTTTCGCGGAACATGGAGGGCCAAGTGAGATAAAACCAAAGACTCAACGTGGCAGCCAAGGACTGCATCTAGGTGTTGAAGGGTGGGACGGCGCAAAAAAAGCGCGTGTTTTCAGTCGGCATACCAGTGGGCTTCTTCTCCGTTTGGCGGCGAGGAGCGTGAGGTGTAAACAGGGACAATTTCGGATGGTCTGCAAAGGGAGGAGCTTTAGTTCCTTGCCCACCGGCGCTACGCACGCTGCTGCCAAGCTCAGCCTCTCTTCGCAATGCTGAGCCAGTCTAGACCTGAAGTTTCTTTGTGTGGCCTGAACAGGGAAAGAACTGGAGGCTACAGCGGCTTCCCCAGCATTCCAATCTAGCTTGCTGCAGCTGCAGGCTCTTGGGCCGTTTTCACGGCTCAGCTCGCGCCCGCTGTCTTCTCTCCGCGACATGGATGGTTGTTGGCCCTTGGAAGTGCCGCCCACACCGCGCGCCCTCCCTGTACTCTGTTGGAGGGTGTGTTAGAGTTGGAGGAGGCTGTAAATCAGGCGGACAAAGATCACGGCCGGGTCTGGAAGCTGCTGCCCGGGTGGTCCGGTACCCAGCTCAATGGAGCTGGATACAGGCCAGGTACGGCTTCCACTTTTGCCAGGAACTCGCACTCACTGCCTTGTTGCTCGGGCGCGTGCTTACCCTCGAACGCAGGTCCGACCCTCAAAGACAGCAACGTACTACGCTGTATCCGCTGTTGCTAGTCGACTTTGCGCAAAAGATCGAAATGCGCCAGGATCCAGCCCCGCGCCTCCTCTCCGCAGTCCTTGTCCACGTCAACATCCGGCAAATGGCTATCCCTGATAGTCATGGCTTCTGCCGTCGAAAGATATCATGGGCTGTGTCTAGATCCAAGGCAACGCAGCTTAAGGGCAGGCTGGTGATGTGAAACCGCGATTTTGTCGGGCGAAGGAACCGTCTTTGGGGCGTATAAGATGTATTGATGACTCCTAATCTTCGCAGTCCAGACGCACTTCTTACGACTCATTCTCCCTCTCTCTCTCTTCATCTCCCTACCTTTCTTCCGTCAACTCTTTCGAACAGACTGCTTTTCTACTGCGACCCATGGACCTCGCCATTTCAGCGTCCTATTAGACACATTGCCCCTTCCAACGACACTGGAGAAGCACACACAAACAGTACAGAACAAGGCGTCTTGAGTTTTATTCGCTCTGTGGTTGTACCAAAGAATTACAGGATTCTCGCGACTACGCACTTGGTTGTTGGCAATTTCAGAACCCAAATTGACTACAATTTGAGTCGAGTTTGAGGTTGAGACTTGTCTGCTTTGTCTCAGGCGGATCGGGCTTGACTAAGGTGCTCGTTGAGGTAAGAGTCCCAACATTGGTGATATGTGCTTTTCTCCTATCTTCTGTCCCTTTACTCTTTCCTCGCAAGCTGGCCCCCTTGAGCTGAAGGTCACAATGGCAGTCCTCATTCCTTCCCTCGGCTCATCCCTTCGCCCTCCATTCTTTCCTTGCCTCGCAACTCTCTAGTCATTCATCTTTCCTGCAAAAGCTATGCTTTGCCAAGCCACTGGGTTACCTATCAAACTACGACCGAGCCTTTGTCACGCCTGGTTCTGGCAGGCGCTGGAAGTCTCACAAGATCAAGCAAAAGTCATCTTGTTACGCCGTGCCACCACTCTCCGATGGAATTGTTGCTATCCCCTTGTTGTTGCTTCAATTTTGACATTTCTTCTTCAACCGCCCCTCGTCGCCATCAAATTGGTATGAGCCGTTGCCTTTCTCTTTTCCCTCTTCTTGTTTCCTTTTGGTCAATGTTGCCGATACCTCGACTCACCTTCACTGGTTATTCAGCTGTACTGTTCTAGACTCTCATTCAACCTGACACTTTCCTGTAGAAACCAATCTTCCTTGACGCACTTCGCCATCTTCAAACCTCGGCCCAGCACCGGCTTGAAGCGCGTCGTCGAACCGTTGTCGTCACGAACTAGCACAATCCTGCAAGCCGAGACCTCCAGTGACCGTCAGGTTTCGGATTTCAACCTGGCATAGGATAATATGAAATCTTCATACATCTCCACCATAGCGCTGCTAGCCCTCCTCGGGCTTTCTGCAGCCCATCCTCAAGGCAAGTGACTTTCTACCATTGCCGTATTTAGTGATTTAGTTCTAAAACAAATGATCAGGCACTAGAGACGCCAAGAGAGTAGCCGACAAGCAACCAAAGATTGTCACCGAGAATGCACTGAAAGACATCACTGAGACTTCGCGAGTTTTCATCTACGTCGACGACAAGGGGGTTCCTTTGAACACAATCACTGAGGGAGTCAGTTTCGTCCCTGTGTCCAGAGAACTTAGCCGCACCCCAAGGACATTCGAACTCGAGACTCGCTTCAGAGAGATATCTTCTCGCACCGATATCCCAGGATCCTATTCCAAACATAACCTCGGCGCCTCCTATGTCTCCTCGCGTCCGCCTGCGTCACAGTCATCCTCTTCTTCGTCGCCCTCTGCCTCTGCCAGTGGAGGTCTCTACGGCATCGCTTATGCACCATACACGGGGACGGGTGACTGCAAAACAGCGGACCAGATCAATACCGACTTCTCCTCTCTGAAGGGAAGCTACGCCGTTGTTCGAATATACGGTACAGACTGCGACCAAGTCGCGAAAGTGCTTCCCGCGGCTATGAAGGCTGGCTTAAAGCTTTTCCTCGGCCTATTCGAAATCGGATCGATCGAGCAGCAGGTGCAGACGATCGTGTCTGCTGTCCAGGCAGACTGGTCCTTTGTTGACACGATCAGTGTGGGCAACGAGCTGGTGAATAACGGAAAGGCTACGGCGCAGCAGGTCATCACGGCCATGGGTTTGGCGCGACGGCTTCTCCGGGCAGCAGGCTATCAGGGCCCTGTTGTTACCGTTGATACATTCATGGCTGTTCTTGCCAATCCATCGCTATGCGACCAATCAGACTACTGTGCCATGAATGTTCACCCATTTTTCGATGGCAATGTAGCGGCAAGAGACGCCGGTCCATTCGTGGCGAAAATGGTGAGCGAGGTGCAAGCGAAGCTGGCAAACCGTAATAAGCGAATCGTTTGCACGGAGACAGGCTGGCCCTGGCAGGGAGACACGAACGGCGTCGCGGTGCCGGGTATTACCGAACAGGAGCAAGCAGTAGAGTCGATCAAGAAGGAGTATGCGAGCCACCCTCGCGACGTCATTCTCTTTTCTGCCTTCAACGACTTGTGGAAGCACGCGGAAGAGAGCACCTTCCACGCAGAGCAGTTCTGGGGCATAGGAGGACTTTACTCAGACTCTGATAAGTAAGGAGGCAGAAGCAGAGGCAGAGTGCGATCACGCGGTACATCTGGTTGTATGGTGCTTTGGTTTGGGCAAGCTATGGGTCTGTGGGTGGGACTCAGCAGGCGACATCTGGCTCTCTGTAGACCTAGACAACTACCTATCAGATGACAACCTATCCCAAAGTCTCTTACAGGGTCTTCAATGTGTTACGGCGCTACTAGGTGGTACCTACTAATGCATATATATAGTATAGTCGCAGCAAGTACTCTAGACTTGTTATTCTGTTCTTTTTGCGCATATGGCTTAATTGGGCGGGCGTGGCCGACCATAGCCTTAGGTGCCCCAGGCACCCACCGTTGCAAATGCGCCTTACTGCCATGTGTTTCTCCGCCATGAGTCAAAAAGGCAAATGTCAAAATGGTACTCAAGGGCGCATTACACGTACATCAGCAAAAAAAGACCTACGCGGCCCGCAATCACACTAAAAGTGTATTAGATTATACTAGCTCTAATAGTATAACTTAAAATAGTTTAAAAGAAATATAAAAGAGAAAGTTAACTCAAAATCTTTATATATTTATTATTAATATTATTTTCTTTTTAATGTAATTAATAGTTTATATACTATTTATTTTAGTAAATAGGTTTAGATTTACTTTATTCTTTTTATTTTATAATACTTAGGTTTTACTTCTTTTTATATATTTATTATTAATATAAAATAATATATACTATTAATATATTTTAAAATAAAATATTAACTTTACTTATAATTTTTTATAGTATTTTTTATAAATACTTTTATATTTTAAAAATAATAAATTATAGTTAAAGTATTATAAAATTATAAATATAATAAATATAAATATATATATTTATATTTATATTTTGTATGTTTTTAAGTAGTGTTTTATATAAATATTTCTATATATTATTCTAAAAAGAATATATTATAGCTATGTATTATTAAGTAGTATAATAAATAAAAGTATTTAATAGGGTGTATTTAGTAGGTTTAACTCCCTTTAGTTTAAGTAGTTTTAAGTAGAGCTTAGTAGAGTATATATACTTTAATACTTCTACTTACTTACTCTTTTTATAGTGATAATAATAATACTATTACTAATAGGCGGTACTAAATATATTAAAATAAACCTTTACTTATATACACTTTTAATTAAATTATACTATATATAGGGCTTAATAAGCCCTAGTAGTACTTATAATTAAAGAGAAAGGTACTATAAGTAAGTTTTTTATTAATTCTTTCTATTTTTTATATTTCTAAAAATTTAATAAATAGTAAAAACTACTATAAATACAAAAGTCCCTTAACTACTAAATACTAAATACTATATCTTAGTTATTATAGTTAAGAATAATATTTAGTAGTATAGTAAAGTAGTTATATAGTTTAGTATTAATACTATTAATATATAGTATAGCTAGTTAGTTTAACCCTTAAGTACAAAAATCTAAATGACTATTTTTAGCCTTTACTTTTTTTAAACTAGTAATTATAGAGACTAAATAAAAAATATTAAACTAAACTTATTAATTAATTTAATACTAAATTAAATTTTAAATTTACTATTTTTAAAAAACAACTAATACTACTTTAAATAAATAATAAAAGTAGTAATAATAACTATAAATCCCCTAGAGTTAAAAGACTAATATATTTAATAAGGCCTAGTAATATATTAAAACGTTTATTAATAAGTATAAGTACAGGTATAAGAGTATTAAGGTTGGTATTAAGATTACTAAATACTTTTATAGTAATATTGGGCTTAATAAAGTTAGTAAAGAAATAGGTTTAGTATATAATATATAAATAAAAGAGATAGAAGTATTGTTATAGTAGTAATAGTATTATATTAGTATTTTACTGTATTACTTACTTACTAAAAAAGTAAAAGTCTAGACCCCTATAAGCTAGGGGGAGCCCTACCTTTTATAAGCCTAGTACCTTACCCTTTAGACCTAACTTCTAAAGCACTAGTCCTTTTAGGGTTTAGTATATTACGTACAGTTTAACTAAGTAGCTCTAGGCCCTATATATAGTTAGCTACATTTACTATAGTTAGCTACGAGCGCTATAGTTAGCTACGAGGGTTATAGTTAGCTATAAGTACTCTAAAGGGGTTAATAAAAAATATTTAAAATAGTTTATTCTACTATTAATAGTTAACCTAGTAGTTTAAAGTCTAGTTTATTAAAACTAAAGGCTATAGGTTTAATTCTACCTTTTATCTCTTTTTACTTTTATTTTTAGTTCTTTTTAATAAACTAATATCCCCCCTTAAAATATATATTAATTTAATTTTATTATAAATCTTAGCATTCTTAAAGTATATTAAAAGACTTTTTTAGTATTAAAAACTTCTATATAAAAATTCTATAAAAACCTTTTTTTTTAAATAAAAATATTTAAAGTAAAAATAAAAGAAAATATATATTAATAAAAAAAACCTTTTTTTTTAATATAATAAGTTATTTATTTTTAACTTATCCTTTAATAAATTTATATTCTTTTTTATTTTAGTTTTATTTTTAAAAAAAAATAAAAAACCTTTATAATTTACTATACTTAAAGTAGTTATATAATTATTAAATATTATTTTACCTATAAACTTAGTTAAAATATTAGTTAAATTATCTTTAATAAATACATAGAATAGTAAAACTTTATTATCAATTATTATATTTCTTATAAAGTAATATTTAATATTAATATACTTAACCTTTTTATAAAATTCAAAATTTTTAACTAGTTTTTAAACTACTTTATTATCTATAAAAATCTTAGGTTTATCTAAACTTTTAAAGTCTAAAAATTTAAATATATAATTATAAGAATTATATAAATATATAGCTTTTTTAATAACTTTAATAAAAGCTATATATTTAACTTTATAAATAAATAAAGCTACTATTTTTTATTTTATAGTATTCTAACTAATTATATTATAAAATCCTAAGTAAAATAAATAACTAGTAGTAGATTTTCTATTATTAAAATCTTTAGCCTAATTAAAATCTAAAAATCCTATTATTTTAAATTTAATAAAGTAGTTATATAAAATCCCTAGGTTAGGGAATTTGTTTAAATATCCCTATAACTAATTTAAAACAATAAAATACTCTTTAAAAAGATTACTTATATAATAAACTAATAATATAACTATAAAGGCTACATCTAACCTAGTTTTTAAAGTAAAATATATTAAAAAGCCTATTTTTTATTAAAATTATTTTATTTCTTCTTTAGTAACTTAACCTATATTTTCTACTAATTTTATATTATTATTTATAAATGTTAAATACCTATATAAGTAGGTTTTATTATATTTAACTAATAGTTTTTTAGTATATTTAGTTTAATATAAAAATAGGGTTTTATTTTCCCTATTTATATCTACTTTAATACTTAAAAAGGTTTTAAGCACCCCTAGTAGTTTTATATTAATCTCTTTAAAAATATTATTAATTATACTATTAATAATTTTAGAGTTAAGAGTAATAACTAAAAAGTCATCTATATAATAAGCTATAATAACTTTAACTCCTTTTTTATTAAGTATAAAAATAGCCTTATTATAAAGCATTATATTAAAGCCTTTCTTTTTAAGTATATCTTTTAAATACTTATACTATAGTTTAGGACTTTATTTTAAGCCGTATAAAGCTTTATTTAATTTACAAACTAATTCTTTATTAAAATCTTTATAATTTTTATTAAAAACTAATTTATTATTATTATTATTAAAAAAACTAGTAGGTAATTAGACGTATATCTCTTTATTAATATCGGCGTATATAAATGCACTAATAACATTATATTATTTAATATCCTAATTATTTTATATAGCTATTAAAAATAATAGCCTATAGAATTTAGGCCTATAAGTAGTACTAAAGGTTTTTAAGTAATTAATACCTATATATTAATTATAACCCTATACTACTTAATAAGTTTTATATTTATTAAATTTTTTAGTTTTAGTATTAATATTATTATTAGCTTTTTTTCTATAAACCTATTTACCTCTAAAAAGTTTAATAAATTATGGTTTTTTAATAGTACTCTAAATATTTAATTTAATTAATATATTTAATTCCTTATATATAGCTTAGATCCAGTTTTATAAATTATTAGATTTTAAAACTTGTTTATATATAGTAGGTTCATCTAAGTTATTAATACTTAATATATAAAAGATTTTATCCTTTAAGCTATTAATAGTGGATATTATGTTTAAAAATAGGTAGTTTTTTATTATAAATAGTGTATATTCTTAATTTTCAACCTATCTATAGCTTTCCCAGATCTCTTTATCTATATAGGGGATTTTTATAGTTAATTTAGAGTTATTATTATTATTATTATTATTATTAGTTTTATTAATATTATTATAATTTAAATTTATTTTAAAAAAACTATCACTTTAAAATTCTTTTCTACTTTTAATTATACTAAATTATAAATAATTTATTTTATTTAGTATAGATAGTTCTTAATTATTATTATTAATATCTTTTATAAAGATATTCTTAAATACTTTAATGTTTTTAAACTAAAGAGCTTTATTTTCTTTTAAATCCTATATTCTATAGGCATTATTACTATAGTTAAAAATTATACCCTTTTTAGCTCTATTATTAAGCTTTTTAATATTAAGGTCTTTATTTTTATAATAACAAATACTCCCCTAGACCCTTATATAATTTAAAGAGGGTTTTGTATTATTCTTAACTTTATATAGTATTTTATAAGCTATTGACTTATATAGAGTTCTATTATATAAATATATAGTTACTAAAAAAGCTTCTTTCTATAGTTTAAAGTTAATATTAGCGTTTATTAGTATAGCCCTTACTTTATTTATTATATTATATATTATTCTTTTAATAATACTATTAGGCGTATATGTATAAAGTAGTTTTATATTATAGGTTATACTATTCTTTATATATATAGTTTTTATTTTTTTATTATTAAACTCTTTACTACTGTCTATATTAAATTAATTAATTTTATATTTATTTTTATTATTTTTAGTTAAGGATTTAAATTCCTTAAAAGTAGTAAAAACCTCTTTAGATTCCTTTATTTTTAATAATTTACCCTATATAAAACGGGTCTTTTTATTTATAAATAGTATAAACTATTTATAATTATTATATATTTTAAGTATAATTAGTCTATATAAATTTAATATAATTTTATATAAATAAGGGTAGTTTTTTGTATAATTACTAGACTTTTTATTTATAGTATTAGTAAATTTTCCTTTTAAATAGGCCTTGTAAGGTAGTTTATAAAATGCCTTTATAGCAGCCCTTTTATACGTAATTTTAGTTTAATCTAGAATAATAAGTAAAGATTGCTGGTTTATATAGTTTAATTAGTTATACTATAGCTTTATTATATTAATATTACGGTTTAGGGTTTGATCCTAACTTTAGGACTCTGTTATAGTATTTTTTATTATATTAATTACTTCTTTATTTATATTAAGGTTAAAGAAGTAGAGGGTATTTCTCTTTATTCTTACTAAAAGGACTTTATTTTTAATTATATTATATAGTATAGGCTTATTATAGTAGATTAAGGCTATACCTATTTTAGTAAGTTTAGCTTAATTTAAGAAATTAATACCTAGTTTAGGTATATAATAAATATCTCTTATAATATAAAGAGTATTATTTATTATAGTAGTTAAATTACCCTTTTTATAAGTAAGAAGACGGTTTACTTTACCCTAATTAACCTTTATTTTAATAGTTTTAATATTATTAAGTAAAAATAAGTTATTAGTTATATAGATTATTATAGTTAAGTCTAAATAAAATAGTTATTTTTCTTTATAAGTAAAAGAATCTAAAAGTTCTTTATTTAACTATTTTATTAAGTTACTTAGTAATAAGTTATTAGTTTTAAAATCTATATTAATAGGGGTTTTAAAGGTAATTCTTATATTTTTAAATTCTATATTAAAATTTAAGTCCTCTTTAGTTACTAAATTAATATTTATTAAGTTTAAAGTAACTATAACTTCTTCTAATAAATTAAAAGAGTTAAAATTATTATTAATAACTATATTAACTTATTATTTTCTTTTATTCTATTTTTTAACTCTTCTTTCTTTTTTATTATTTATAAAAGGGT
This sequence comes from Colletotrichum brevisporum, assembly GCA_030770045.1. NCBI lineage: Eukaryota > Fungi > Ascomycota > Sordariomycetes > Glomerellales > Glomerellaceae > Colletotrichum > Colletotrichum brevisporum. Next base: position 4,937,214 of record JAUGSI010000001.1, on the reverse strand, counting down.
TGTTTTTTAATATTCTTTTAAACTAATTAAGAACTTTATTAGGATATAAAAATCTATAAATATTTTCTATATAGCCGGTTTTTTTATAGTAGTTACAGTATTAACCCTTAGTTTATTTCTAGAATTTAGTAGTCTTTTTAAACTTAATTTAAAACTTAAAGAATTATATAAAGTTATTATTACTCTTTCTCTTAGATTTATTTAATAAATTAATAAATAAAGACTTAATAGTATAGGCTTTTAAGTCTTTTTTTAAAGATTAGGTTATATTAGTTATAAACCCTTTATAAGAGTTGTTTAAACTATTTAAAACCTAAGCTATAATTATCTATTTAAGTAAAGCTAGGTTATTTAAAACTAGATTATTTATAAGCTTTTTAACTTTATTAAAGTATTCTTTAAAAGTATTAAAGTTTTTAAAAGTAGTATTAAAAAACTCTTTATAAGTAAAAAACTTGTTTATAAATCCTTTTAGTTAATATAGTTTTTTTTAAGCCTTTTTAAACTTCTAAAGCTATTTTAAAATCTTTTATAACTCTTAAAGGGCTATTTTTATAAAAAAGTCTTATATAACTTAATATTTTATTATTTAGATCTTTATTTTTATTATTTAGTAGTTTAGTAAAATTTATTACTAAATCTTTATTAACTAGTACTGTATAGAATCTTAAAGACTATACTTAATAATTTAATTATCCTTTTAGCTTTAGAATAGTAATTTTATTTATATTTTATAAGTTTAAAGTCTTTTTTATTTAAATAACTAAAACTAAGTAGACTTCTAAAAACCTAAAAGTTATTTTTTTAAAATAATAAGAGTAAACTACTTATTATATAACTAACTAGGTAGTTTTAATAAATAGTTAAAACTATAAAGTTTTATTATATCTTTTTTAACTATTTTAGTTAGTTTATTATAGTTAATAGATTTAAAGTCTATAACTTTAGGGTTATTAATATTGACTTATAGTAGCTTTTATTAGCTAAACTAAATAATAAAAGTTACTATAATCTTAATTTCTATATAAGTTATATTAATTAAATATTATTTAAAAATTTATTTATTATAGTAGGTATATATAAGGATTTATTAAGGATTTATTAAAGAAAGTTAGATAATTTAAGGATTTTTTAAAAACTAAGTTTTTTAGTTGCTTAGGGACTTAAATTATAAGTAATTTATAAGTATTAGTTATAGTTTTTAGTCTTTTGTAGTTAAAATAAAGTTAGTTATTGAATACGTAGGTCTAAATAGACTCTTATAATTAGTTAGGAAGGTTGGGTTAATTAATAAACTAGGCTTATAACCTATAAGTATAAGTATAAGGGTATTAAGGTTAGTATTAAAATTATTAATTACTTTTATAGTAATATTTGGTTTAATAGAGTTAGTAAAGGAATAAGTTTAGTATATAATATATAAATAAAAGAAATAGAAGTATTATTATAGTAGTAATAGTATTATATTAGTATTTTACTATATTACTTACTTACTAAGAAAGTAGAAGTTTAAACTCCTATAAGTTAAGGGGAGCCCTACTTTTTATAGGCCTAGTACTTTGCCCTTTAGGCCTAGCTTTTAAAGCACTAGTCCTTTTAGAGTTTAGTACGTTACGTATAGTTTAGCTAAGTAGCTTTAGGCCCTGTGTATAGTTAGTTGTATTTACTATAGTTAGCTACGGGCACTATGGTTAGCTACGAGGGTTATAGTTAGTTATAAGTACCCTAAAGGGGTTAATAAAAAATATTTAGAGTAGTTTATTCTACTATTAGTAGTTAACCTAGTAGTTTAGAGTCTAGTTTATTAGAGCTAGAGGCTATAGGTTTAATTCTGCCTTTTGTTTCTTTTTACTTTTATTTTTAGTTCTTTTTAATAGACTAATAATAAGTATAAAGAAAAGTAGTTTAATTAAGTTAACTAGCTATAGTATAGTAATAGTATATTAGTTATAAAGGGATTTAATAATTAAAGTAAAAAACGGTTTAGTTTAAATTAAATTTAATAGATTTAAAGGGACGGTTTAAATAGTTAGGTATAAAGAAAGTATATAAAAGGTGTTAGTAGTTTTAGTAGTACTAATAGTATAATTAGTAGTTTACTTTAAAATTAATTAAAAATACCTATTACTTTAAATCTATAAAAGCTATATTATAGTAGGTAAATTTAAGTATTATAATAAAAAGATTAATAAGGTAGGTAGTTAAATAGCTATTTTTAAAGTATATAGTCTATAGGCTATTAGTTACTCTAGAGGGAGTAAAGTAAGAGGAATAGTTAAATATTTTTAAGTTATTATACTTAACATACAGAATTTAACTTTATTTCTTTTTATTAATTAATAACGTGAATTTATTTATAATATATTAATATTTAAAATATTATATAAAGTGGTTAATACTACTAATATATATATATATATATATATATATATTTAACTTACTTTATCTCTTTATAGTTTAACTTTATAATAGTTATTAATTTTGTTTTTTTACATATTTTTATTCTATTTAGTACTTTATATAAAGAATAAATTACTAATAAATCCTAGGTCTAAACTAAAGCTAAAGTAGTTTAACTTTTTTAAGTTTAGTTTTTTTATATTTTTTTAGGTAGTATTTTATATAAATATTCTTATAAGTTAATTTAAAAAGAATATATTATAGCTATATATTATTAAGTAGTATAATTAAATAGAAGTATTTAATAGAGTATATTTAGTAGCTTTAACCCCCTTTAGCTTTTAATACTTCTACTTACTTACTATTCTAGTAATAATAACGATACTATTACTAATAGGTAGTAAGCGCGACTAATATATTAAAACAAACCTTTACTTATATAAACCTTTAGCTAAAACATACTATATATAAAGCCTAATAAGCCTTAGTAGTATTTATAATTAAAGAAAAAGACACTATAAGTAAGCCTTTTATTAATTTCTCTTTTTTTTTATATTTCTATACTTTAGGGTTTTTATAGTATTTAAATTTTAATAGTATAAGTTATATATAGTTATTTAAGTATTATAGCTATTATTAGTAGTTTTATAGTAGTAAATTCTAGTAATAGTAAGCTTTACTTTATTATTATTAAAGAATTTTTATTAGTTATAAGTTAAGTTAATTATATTAACCCCTTTAGTTATATATATATATATATATATATATATATATTATATTATTCTATAAATATAGATATATTACAATATATAAATCTACTAAGTAGTAGGCTTTTAACCTCTTATAAGTAAATATTCTAGTAAATAGTATATAAGAAAACCCTAGTAAGGAAAATATGTAATTATCTAGTAAGATAGATAATAAAGGGTTACGTAAGTAAAGGTTTTTTCTATTTTAAGTCTAGGTTAGGAGATACCTACTTATAAAAGAAGGTACTATATACTATATATAGCCTAGTAGGGGCCGCTTACTTTTATTAGTTAAAAGCAGCGCACGGGCCACACAGTATAGTTAATTAAAGTTAATAGGGCCCCTACCTTTAAAAACTCTAATAGCTGTGCTGTATAGGCGCGTAATATATAGTTAAGGTATAAAAACCCTTTAGGCGGCACAGAATTTAAACCTACTATCTCTACTTCTTATAAGGTAGGGTCGGGTAACTAACGCCTTCTATATACCTCCTATATACCTAACTACCTAGTAAACTATCCCTTTAAACCTATTAAATTTAATTTAAGCTAAACTATCCCTTACTTTAACTATTAAATCCCTTTATAACTAGTACACTATTACTATACTATAACTAATTAACTTAATTAAACTACTTTTCTTTATACTTATACTAAAAACTAATATAGTTCTATAAATAGTTATTAAAAAACAGCTATAATATAAGCTATTAATTAACTTAAAAAAGAGTATTATTTCTATACTATAAATAGAAATAAACGCTTAGACCTCTTAAGGGGTCCGTACGTAAGATTCTATAAATATCTCTTATATATACCCTAAATATTACTAGTTACCTAAACAGGACTAGCGCGAAACTAGGCCTAATTAAGCCTAGGGGCCCCTGGGTGCCCTATATATACAGCAGCTATTCCCCCTTCTTAGTTAAAAATAATCAAACAATTCTTTCCCTCTTTTCTTCCCTTTTCTTCCACATACAACCGTGAGCTTACATTACATAAACAAAACCTCTTTTAGTCTAAGTAGTTATAAGCCCAAGTTAGCTTCACTAAAGGCATACCTATCCTTTTATAAGGATTTTTCTACTATTTACTTAGTAGTATATAACCTATAGAGTTCTTTTATTAGAATATTTATTAGGTAATTCTTTTATAAGAATTCTTTTTTTAAGATATTCCTTAAGAAATCTTTAAGAAATTCTTTAGAAATTCTTTATAAAATTCTTTAGAAAATATATACTCTTTTATAGAGTAATTCTTCTTTTATAGAAGAATAATATAACTATATATCCTATATAAAGAGACTTCTTTTTAGAAAAATATAATTTTTCTTTAAAATATTCTTTAAAAAATCTTCTAGAAATTCTTTAAAAAATACTTTAAGTCTTTCTTTAAAAAATAACTACTCTTTAAAAGTAACTTTACTACTATAGTAAAGTAATAAAAAGCCCTATATAGAGAATCTCTTTTATAGAAATTATAATATCTTTTTAATAAAAATATATATATCCGTATAAAGATATCTCTTTTTAGAAAAATAAATCTTAGAAATAAAACTTTTACCTTTAAAAAAGGTAGTAGGCCCGGGGAAATTCTTCTTTTAAATAAAAACTAATAAATAATACTCTTTTATTAAAGTAATACTCTATTATTTATCTTAAAAAATAGATTTACTTAAAAGTTATTTTCTTTTCTACTATAGTAATAATAGTAGTTTTCTTTTCTTAAAAGGAAAATATATTCTTTCTTTTCTACTATAATAATAGTAGTAGTTTTCTTTTATTAAAAAGAAAATACATTCTTTCTTTACTACTATAGTAATAATAGTAGGTTTCTTTTATATAAAAAAAATAATCTATTTACTACTTAGAGTAGTATCTCTTTATATAAAGAGATTAATATTTTTACTACTTTTTAAGTAGAGGTTTTACTATAAAAACTAAAATATCTTTTTACTACTTAGTAGAGTTTTTTATATATAAAACTAATATTCTTACCTCTTAATACTAGGAGACTCCTTTAATTACTAAAGGTAAAAGCTTATATAAAGCTAATAATATTCTTTTACTACTATATATAGTAGAGTTTTTAAGTAAAACTAAATTATTCTTTTACTACTTTAATAAGTAGAGTTTTTAATATAAAACTAAAATATTTTTTTACTATATAAAGTAGAGTTTTTTTTTAAAAAAAAAAGAAAAAAAAAACTATTTATATATTACTTTATTAAAAGTAAGTCTTTTAAAGAAAAAGACTATATACTATACTATACTCTTTAGAGTAATTCTTTTAAAAAATATCTTTTAAGAATATCTACTTTAAGTAGAAATAATCTCTTTTTAAAGATAAAATATCTTTTAAGAATATCTACTTTAAGTAGAAATAATCTCTTTTTAGAGATAAAATACTGATACTACTTTAATATAAAGTAGTAATTCTTTAATATAAAGAATTAATACCCTTTTAAGAGTAATCTCTACTATTAAGAGATATATAAACACTCTTTTAAAAATATATTTTAAAACTAAATAAAGAACTAAGTTCTACTATAGTATACTATACTAGTAATAAGTCTTTAAAAGACTAAATAATACTTTTATAAGAAGTACTTCTTTATAAAACAATAATAGTACTAATACTACTATACTATAACTAGTAAAAGTCTTTATAAAAGACTAGTATACTTAACGTTTCTCTTTATATAGAGAAATAAATATAAAAAATAATCTTTTAAACTAAGAATACTTTCTTTTATATAAATAAGGATATATAAAATAAAACCCTTTAGGGGGAGTAATTTTTATATAAGGATAAAGTAAAGTCTTTTATTATAAATTAAGACTAATAAAAAGAAAGAATAATAAAAATACTCTTTAATATAAGAGAAAATAGCCTTCTTTAATATTAAAAATAAAAGCTATAAAAATATATAAATACTTCTTCTTTTACTTCTTTTAAGTAAATATTACTTTTAAAATTTTAAAATATTTTTTTTAGGTTTATTACCTTTAAAAAACTAGTACTATATATAATCTATATTTAGGTTTTAATATTACCTTTATTAAAATTAATAAAACTACTAGTAGTAGTATAAAAAACAGTATATTACTATTATAAGGACTAGACTCTATTTAAGAGTATATAAAAAGTCACTCTATATTAAGAATAAATCCTATATTAAACCCTTTATTAAAAAGTAAAAAGTAGGTTTCTTTAATAGAAATAATAAAATAAAATAAAAACTACTACTAAAGTTATAATAAAGTACTATATATATATAATACTATAAACTATAAGCACTACGTGCTTGTGTACATAATTAATTACTAAGCTAGAAGGTGCTGTGCCTTAAATGCGCGACCGTGGCCTTAAATACCACGGTAGGCGCCTGCCCTTTTACTTAAAAGTTATAAGCCTACTTACACTTCTATATTATATATATCACCTTATATATTTAAGTCCCGACTTATAAATTAAAACGTATAGTTTTTACCTAGGGCCTAGTTACCCCTAGGGTCTTTATATACTTATAAAAATTATAATATTATTAAGGAGACCTAGTAATTATATTAAGGGGGCATGTAAGTACTATGTACTTATGTGCGTAATTGATTACTAAGCTAGAAGGTGCTGTGCCTTAAATGCGCGACCGTGGCCTTAAATGCCACAGTAGGCGCCTGCTCTTTTACTTAGATAAACTACTATTTATAAGAGTAAAGTACTCTAAATAAATACTTTATAATAAGTATAAAAAGAATAATTCTTTAATAAAACTCTTAATAAAAAAGGATAGACTATAATAATAAATAACTCTTTAAATAAAGAGAATAGTTTACTAGAAATAGCTACTAAAAGGGTAGTATATTTATAAAAAGATTATTATATTTTTAGTAGTAGTAATATCTACTTAATAAAATATAGAAATAACTACTTTATATAGTAGTATTTTTTTAAGGGACTATATATATTTCTATTAGTAGTAACTACTATAATAAAACTATTAAAATAATTAAAAAGACTAAGTCTTATATATAATATAAAGTCTAAAAAAAGAAATAATAAAAATATAAAGTAGTAAAACCTTCTATACTAAAAGGTTTAAATAAATAAAAAGAAGAAAGAATAATACTATAAAGAGTTAATATATAAAACTCTAAAAAGAGTATAAGAGAAATAACTTAATATATAAAACTCTAAAAGAGTAAAAATAAGACTCTAAAGAGTAAAAATAAGACTCTAAAGAGTAAAGAAAAATAATATAGTCTCTTTTAAAATACTCTTTTATACCTAACCTTATAATATAACTAAGGGGGTATTAATACTACTATACTAATAGTATAAAAACGTTAAAATAAGCTTTTAAAAGGTAATAATCTAGCTATAAAATATATAAACGTTTTAATTAAATACTCTATAAAAACAGAAATAATAGTACTTCTATACTATACTCTATACTATAATACTCTTAATTAAACTATATAAATAGTTTAAATATTTCTTTTATATATATAGACTCTAAATAAAGAGATATAGTAGTAATATACTACTTAAAGAAATAAAATACCTACCTTTTATACCTAAAAGACTACTTTTTATATAAAGAGTAAGTTATATAAAGGCTATATAACTTAAGGGGGTATAATATGAAAACTAGAATATATCTCTAGTAAATAAAAAGAGTAAAATAACCTTTAAAAACTTTTAATAAGTTAATAAAGAAAGACTAGTAATATAAACTAGTAATAAAGAGTAAATAATGAAAATCTAGTAATATAAGCTAGTAAATAAAGTACTTAATAAATCTAGTAATATAAACTAGTAATATAAAGATTAAAATAATCTAAAAAGAGTATATATAACTCTAAAAAAGAGTATAAAATCTATAGTATCCTATAAAAACGAAATCTATTTCTCTATAAGAAAGATTTTTAATAAAAATAAAGGGACTTATTGAAATTATAAGTAATAAAGCGGAAATAATATAAACCTTAGAGCTCTTTTCTAAGAGTTAATCTAGATATAATAAAGGATATTATTATTAAAAGCTAGTACTAAAGACTAGTAATATAAAAGAAAATAACTAGTAATGTAATTAGTAATTCTTATACAAAATACTCTATATATTAAAGAGATTCTAAAACGTACTTTATATATTAAAGAGACTTAAAATCCTATAAAACTCTACTATAAAGCCTATAAACCTATACTGCTAGTAAAATAAAAATCGTACGTACTATAAAAACCCGCTATATACAGTCACAAGGCTTCTACTTCTCTCTACTTAAATAGAGGTTTACTTTATAAAAAAGAACCTATATATATATCTAGTATATTTAAGTATATAATAAAGAGAATATTAAATAATAAGGATTATATAAAAGTATTTCTATTGAGGAATTAAAACTATACTCTAAGTACTTAGTACTATATAAAGACTTTAAACTATATAAGTAGAGGTATTCCTATATATAAATAGAAATAAAAAAAAATAAAAAGAAATAGATCTATAAAATAATACTACTATATAAGGTTATAAATAAAACCTATAAATACTCTAAAAATAAGGGTATAATATAAGCTCTATAATACTACTAAAGTTAATATAACTTAAAGAGTATAAAAAAGTATAAAGCTTCTATATAAAAGATCTATAAATATAAAAGATATAAAAGACCTATATAAATCTATATAAAAGAAACGTAAAACGTTTATAATATAAAGGCTAAAAAGAAGTCTATAAATAATAAAAAGAGTCTTAAAATATTTATAAAAGGTTTCCTTATTTTTACCTACTAGATTTTAAAGGTTTTCCTTAAGGAGTTATATTCTACTTCTTTAAATAAATAATAATAATATAATAATATAAAAGGTTTCTTTATTTATCCTTATAGGTTTTAAAGGTTTCCCTTTAGAAGTAAATTACTTCTATAAATCTATACTATAAAAGAATAATTTTCATACTTTACTCTAAAAAGAAAGAGTCTTAGGTTTTTTAAATTTTTATATCCTTAAAGGTTAAGCTATATAATATGAATAGTATATACCTTAAGGGGGTAACTAAGAACTAATATAGTTCTATAAATAGTTATTAAAAAACAGCTATAATATAAGCTATTAATTAGCTTAAAAAAGAGTATTATTTCTATACTATAAATAGAAATAAACACTTAGACCTCTTAAGGAGTCCGTGCATAAAATTCTATAAATATCTCTTATATATACTTTAAATATTACTAGTTACCTAAACGGGACTAGCGCGAAACTAGGCCTAATTAAGCCTAGGGGCCCCTGGGTGCCCTATATATACAGTAGCTGTTCCCCCTTCTTAGTTAGAAATAATTAAGTAATTCTTTCCCTCTTTTCTTCCCTTTTCTTCCACATGCAACCGTGAGCTTACATTACGTAAGCAAGACCTCTTTTGGTCTAAGTCTTATTAATATATATTTTAATATATTACTAGGCCTTATTAAATATACTAGTTTTTTAAAGACTCTAGGGGATCTATAGTTATTATTACTACTTCTATTACTTACTTAAAGTAGTATTAGTTATCTTTTAAAAATAATAAATTTAAAATCTAATTTAATATTAAATTAATTAATAGGTTTAGTTTAATTTTTTTATTTAGTTTTTATTACTACTAGTTTAAAAAAAGGTAAAGACTAAAAATAGTAATTTAGATTTTTATACTTAAGGATTAAACTAGCTAGCTATACTATATATTAATAGTATTAATACTAAGTTATATAGCTACTTTACTATACTACTAAATATTATTCTTAATTATAGTAACTAGGTTATAGTATTTAGTATTTAATAACTAGGGGACTTTTATATCTATAGTAGTTTTTACTATTTTAGTATTTAATAACTAGGGGACTTTTATATCTATAGTAGTTTTTACTATTTTATTAAATTTTTAAGTATAAATATAGAAGATAAAAGGAATTAATAAAAAGCTTATTTATAGTAGTAATACCTTTTTCTTTAATTATAAATACTACTAAGGCTTATTAAACTCTATAGTATATTATACTACTTATAATTTAGTTAACGTTTTATATAAGTAAAAGCTTATTTTAATATATTAGTCATATTATAAGTTTAGTACTATTTATTAGTAATAGTATTATTATTATTACTATAAAAAAGTAAGTAAGTAGAAGTATTAAGAGCTAAAGGGAGTTAAACCTACTAAATATACTCTATTAAATACTTTTATTTAATTATACTACTTAAAAATATATAGCTATAATAAATTCTTTTTAAAACGCCTTATTAAATAAAATATCTATATAAAACACTATAAAAAACACAAATAATATATAACTATAATATATTCTTTTTAAAATAATATATAGAAATATTCATATAAAGTACTATATAAAAAAATAAAGAAATAGTTTAAACGGTTAAGTATATAAGAAGTATATAGAAGGTATTAGTAGTTTTAGTAGTATTAATAGTATAATTAATAGTTTATAAAATGAATTAAAAATACTTATTACTTTAAATTTATAAAAGCTTCATTATAGTAAGTAAATTTAAATACTATTTATTAAATAAAAAAGATTAATAAAGTAGGTAGTTAAATAAGTATTTTTAAAAGTATATAGCTTATAGGCTATTAGTTATTCTAAAGGGGGGATATTTAATTTTTATAAATTACTTTTAAAAAATAAACTAAAGTCTAGTTAGGGTTTAATTAATACTTTTAAGTTTAAGTAACTTAATAAAAAAACGTTTTTAATTTATATAATATAGTAGTTATGTTAAGTTATAAGTATAGGTTTTTAAAAAGCTATTTAAATAAGGGTATCTTTAGTTATAATTAAAGTTTTTAGCTATAGTAGTATTATAACGAAAAACTATTCTATATTTATAATTATACTATAGTTCTCTACTATTATTAATATTAGTTATAGTGTTTTTACTATTTATATTCTACTTAAAATAATTTACAATATAAGTTTTAACTACTTTTATGAATAAAAGTAGTTATTATAAAAAAGTAAATAGTATATATGTACTTTTTTTATATAAGTAAGTATCCCCTAACTTAAACTTTAACTTAGACCTATTTTTATATATAATTCTTATTAATTATTTTCTTAAATACTTATATATTTTCTTTATAACAGTTTTCTTTATTTATATTTTTTACTAAATACTATATACTTAAAAGAAGTTAAAAGCCTACTACTTAGTAAAATAATATAACTTTATATATATAAAAGATATTAGTAGTTTTAGTAGTATGAATAGTATAATTAGTAGTTTATTTAAAATTTAATTAAAAATATATATTACTTTAAATTTATAAAAAATATATTATAGTAAATAAATTTAAGTATTATTTATTAATAAATAATAAGACCCTCTCTAGGGTAACTAATAGTCTATAGGCTATATACTCTAGAGAATATTACCCCTTTTAGAAGCTATCTAGCCACCTACCTTATTAATCTTTTTTATTATAACACTTAAATTTACTTACTATAATACAGCTTTTATAGATTTAAAGTAATAAGTGTTTTTAATTAATTTTAACTACTAATAATACTATTAATACTACTAAAACTACTAACGCCTTCCTAGTAGACTATCCCTTTAAACCTATTAAATTTAATTTAAGCTAAACCGTTCCTTACCTTAACTATTAAATCCCTCTATAACTAACGCGCTGTTACTACGCTATAGCTAGTTAACCCAATTAAACCACTTTTCCTTATACTTATTAATAAATATTTTAATAAGCCTTATTAAATATACTAGTTTTTTATAAACTCTAAAGAAAGTATAGTTATTATTACTACTTCTATTACTTACTTAAAGTAGTATTAGTTATTTTTTAAAAATAGTAAATTTAAAATTTAACTTAGTATTAAATTAGTTAATAGGTTTAGTTTAATATTTTTTATTTAGTCCCTATTACTATTGGTATAAAAAAAGTAAAAACTAAAAATAGGAATTTAAATCTTTATACTTAAGAATTAAACTAATTAACTATACTATATATTAATAGTATTAATACTAAACTATATAACTATATTACTAAACTACCTAATATTATTTTTAACTATAGTAACTAAGTTAAAGTATTTAGTATTCTATAGCTAGGGGACTTTTATATCTATAGTAGCTTTTACTATTTTATTACTTTAAAGAATGTTTAAGAATATAAAAGATAGGAGGAATTACTAAAGGCCTTACTTATAGTAGTGCCTTTCTTTTTAATTATAAACGCTACTAGGGCTTATTAGGCCCTATATATAATCCTACTAAAGGTTTATATAAGTAAAGGTTTGTTTTAATATATTAGTTACGCCCGCCGCCTATTAGTGATAGTATCGTTATTATTACTAGTACGTCTACGTTTAAGCTTATGTTTACTACTATAGAAAGAGTAGGTAAGTAGAATTGTTAAGGTATGTATACCCTACTAAGCTTTATTTAGGACTACTTAAGTTAAAGGGGGTTAAACCTACTAGATATACCTAATTAGATACTTTTATTTATTATACTACTTAATAATATATAGCTATAATATATTCTTCTTAGAATAATATATAGAAATGTCTATATAAAATACTACTTAAAAAACACAAATTAATAAATAATAATAAAAATTAATAAAGTAAGTAGCTAAATAGCTATTTTTTAGAGTATATAGTCTATAGGCTATTAGTTACTCTAAAAGGAGTAAAATATGTATTAATAAGTATAAAAAAAAGTATTTTAATTAAGTTAATTAACTATAGTATAGTTAAGAAAAGGAGTAGTTTAGTTTAAATTAGATTTAATAGATTTAAGGTAATAGTAAAAGATATTAGTAGCTTTAATAGTATTAATAAATTAAAAACTAATATAGTTTTATAAATAGTTATTAAAAATAGCTATAATATAAACTATTAATTAGTTTAAAAAGTATTATTTCTATACTATAAATAAAAATAAAATACTTAAACTTTTTAAAAGTCTATATATAAAATTATATAAATATCTTTTATATATACTTTAAATATTACTAGTTATTTAAATAAGACTAGTATAAAACTAGGCTTAATTAAGTCTAAGGGCCCCTAGGTGCTCTTTATATATAGTATTTATTCTTTTTTTTAACTAGAAATAATTAAGTAAATCTTTTTTTTATATATACCTATAAGTTTATATTATATAAGTAAGACCTTTTATAGCTTTAGTATAGTATAACTAGTAGTTAAAATACTTAGACCTAATAAAAGGTCTAGGTAAAAAGATAAAAAACACTACTTAGAGAGAGATTTAAACCCTTGACTTCTAGACCTAGGAAATAAAAAGCAAAAAGTAAACTACTATACTAAACTACTGCTACTATATCCTTAGTAGTAGTAGCTGGCTATTAGTGGCTTAGATTAGTGTAATTTATATATATATACCTAATAGGGCTAATTTAAGTAGCTAAATCCTAGCTTATACCTAGTTAAATACTAGTACTAGTACGTAAAACGCCGGTTTAACTAATAATATAGCCGGCCTATTATAGTGGTTTTACTAGTAAACTAGTACCCTATTAGTAGTAAACTAAGCCTAGTTTAGTAAGGACTTACTTTTTAATTAGTATATAAAAAAGTATATAAAAAGGAAAAGAAAAAGTCTATATAAGTAGTAGTTTACCCCTAGTATTTAGAATAGAAGAGGTAAGTAATTATAACTAAATACAACTAACTACTACTATTCTACCTAATTAAATTATATAATTCTATAGCGCTCTACTTTTTTTTTACTTTTATATATCTAACTAAGCCTAAAGTAGCCCTAGTTTATAAAGGCTATTTTAAGTATAACTTCTACTTATACTTCTTTACTCTTAGTAGTTATAAGTCTAGCTACTTAGACCTTATAACTAACGCCACTTTACTTAATTTAGATAAAGCCTTGCCTATTAAGGCTAGTTTTAACGGCCTAGCTAATTAGAGTAATCCCTATATAACCTTATTTTAATATTAACCTTATTAACTAAACCCCTCCTAAACTAGAAATTAGCTAATTTTTAACCTTTTTAAAAGCTTTTTAGAGATTACTTATACTATTAAAGGCTTTAAATTTTTTTATTGTAACCAACTTTGCACCACATATACAGAAGACGAAATATTCGCCTTTTTCTATATATTTTTTTATTAAAATTAACTTTTTAGAGATTTTATTTAATATAACTAACCTTATTCTTTTAATTTTACTAATTTTATTAATAAAGCAGCCCCTATTGTTAAGTTTTAGTTGTTTAATTAGCTTATGGAACCTTAGAAGTTAAATATTCCCTTTTATTTTTTTATTATTTTTATTATTACTAGAGTTTACTATATTCTAAAAAGGTTTTTTAAAAACTTTTAAGAATCTATTAACTTTAAGTTAAGAAAATGGATTTTTTTAAGGCCTAGAACTCTTTCTTAAGTCTCTTAGTTACTATTTAGTATAACTATATATTAGTTAGACTGCTTTTTTTTTAGATTTCTATTTAAGTTAATAAAAATTCTATTTACTTAGTAAATTTAAGTTTTTTTTAACTATATTAAAATAAAAAAGTATATCCCTTGTTTTATAGGTAGTATAAACTACTTAGTTTAGTTTACTTACTTTAAGGCTTTACTTATTAGTAAAGATATAAGAGTTACTTTTAACTCTACTCTTTGTAATAACTAACTTTTAAAGAATTCTAAAATATTAATTTATATAAAGTTATTAGTTAAGGATAGCCTTTTTAGAATTATAAAAGACTATAAAATAGGTTTTAAGGTTTAGAATAGGCTAAAGGAACTATATAAACCTACTGGCTTTACTTTTAAGTACTTAACTTATAAAGAGTTTTTTAATACTTTTTTAAAGAATTTCTCTACTATAAAGGATTACTTAAATAAAGTAAAAGAACTTATAGATACTTTAGCTTCTAAAACTATAGCTCTACTTAAATAGGTTATTATAGCCTAGGTTTTAAATAGCTTAGACGATAGTTATAAAGGTTTTATAACTAACGTAACCTAATTTCTTAAAAAGGATTCTAAATCCTTTACTATAGAGTCTCTATTTATAAATCTTATAAATAAAGTAAAGAAAAAGGGAACTTTTAAAAATACTCTATTAGTAAAACAGAAGTTTATTAAATTTAAAAAACCTTAGAAAAAGACTAAGGGGGTATACTATACCCACTGCAAGTTTTAAAACTATAAAGTTAAAGATTATTTTTTTTACACCCTAATAAGGCTCTAAAAGACTAAAAAAAAAACAAAAGATTACAAAATCTAAGCCTAATAGGGCTAGAAAGGCTCTTAATATAGCTTAAAAGGCTTTAATAGCTAAAAAGGCTCTACTTATAGACTCTTTAAATACTAAAAAACTAAAAGCCTTAGAAGTTAAAGCTAAAGAAGTAAATACTTCTTAACTAGACTCTATACAACTTAATAATAAAACTAAAAAAGAAATAGAGTAGGAAAATATAAGTTTAACCTAAAATAACCCTTATAATAACTCTACTAAATAACTAATAGGTTCTTTAATTTAAAGGATTATTAGTAGTATAGAATATAGAGATTCTAAGGGTAATAGTAACTCTTTTTACTTAAATACTAGAGCTACTATACATATTATAAGTAATAAATTTCTTTTATAAAAACCTCTTTTATAAGTAAAAAGGTAAACTAGGGAAAAGTAAATTCTATAACTATCTCTTTAATAGGAACAGTTATAATTAAATTCCCTTTATTAAATAAAGTCTTTATATTAAAAGACTACTATTATATACCTAAGTTAAGTATTAATCTACTTAGCCAGAAACAACTAAAGCATTATTCTATTACTTCTATACTATATAAAGATATAGTACTATTACATAGTATAAGCCTTAATAAGACTCTTTATAAGGGGGTATTATAGTCTAGACTTTATAAAGTTCCTTTATAAACCCTCTTTTATAATAGACTTTAAAAGTTATAAAGTAGTTTTATAGTAAATACAACTACTATAACGGCTAAAACGCTATATAAGCATAAAAAGATCTATTTACCTAAAGTAAATCTTAATACATATACCCTATAGCATAATAGGTTAGGCTATATAGGGGATAAAGTCCTCCAATATCTTTTTAGTAATACTATAAGTAATATAAATCTAGAAAAATATAAGAAAACAAGCTTATTTAGTTACGAGGCCTGTAATAAGGCTAAGTTTACTACTAAAGCTAATAAAACCTTAAAAAACTATAATAAGAAATACCCTTTAAACTATAAAGTTACAGCTAATTTATATAGCCCTATAACCCCTCTTACTTATAATAATTATCAATAGTTTATTATTTTTATAAAGCAGAAGTCTAAATTAACTTATATTAAACTATTAAAAACTAAATCTTCAGAAAAGGTTAATACTACAGTACTAGAATACTATAATAGAGTTAATATAGACTCTAATACTATAAAAGAATTCAATACAAACAGAGGTACTAAATTTAATAATAACCTTATAAACCATACCTACCTTATAAAAGGCATAACTCATAATATAAAGGTCCCTTATACACATAAGCCAAACAGCATAATAGAACGTATTATACGTACTATAATAAACAAAGCTAAAGCTTTATTAACTACTACTAATCTACCTAATTATATATAGGGAGAAGCAGTATTAGCAGCTCTATATTTATACAATAGGACCCCACACAACTCTATAAACTATAAAACCCCCTTAAGCTAGCTATAAGCTATAAGCCTAATATAGCTAATATAGCTACTTAGGAAAGTCTTTATTACTATAAGAATAAAGACCCTAGCCTTAAAAAGCTAAATACTAGAACTTATAAAGGAGTTATAATTAACTATAATAAATCTATATATAAAATTTTCAATATAAAAAAACATAAAGCTATATAGGCTAGAGACATAAAAATTCTAGAAAATCAGTTTATTACCTCTACTATAAAAAATAAACTCCCTACTATAATAAGGGATATAAATAACTCTAATAATACAGAGTTTAATATAAAACCACGTAATAAAGCTAGCGGTCTAGACTTGAATCCGGAGGTAAATAAACACAATAATACTAGTAATAAAACTAATAATAATAATAATAATAAAAACTCTATAGTAGTAGAAATCCTTACTATACCTAAAAAGGTTAAAAAGTCTTATACAGACTATACTTAGGTTATAGATTAAAAAAAAGCTCTAATTACTATAAAAGACTGTCCTTAACTCTCTATAATTACTACTATAAATAATAGTAAAGAGAGGGCCTCTTATATTCTATCTACTAGTACTCTAAACAAACCTTCTACTTATAAACAAACTATTAATAGTACTAAAAATCAGTACTAGATTTAAGCTATAAGGGAAGAAATTGTAGAGTTAGAGAAATCTAAGACCTAGCATATACATAAACCTTCTGTAAACATAAAACTACTAGGGGGTAAATAGGTATATACACTTAAACATAACAATAAAGGCGAAATTATTCACTATAAGGCCCGTTAGGTAGTATAAGGTTTTAACTAGTATATTAGTATAAACTATTTAGAAACCTTTAGTACTACCTATAAGCCTAAAAGCTATAAAGCTATACTTATACTAGGGGTTAAAAACTCTTAGTTTTTTAGGTAATATAATATAAAAAACGCCTTTTACTATACTCTAATAAATAAAGATATTTAGGTTTAACAACCTACTAGATTTTCTATAAATCCAGTAACTAGAAACTATATATATAATCCAGATTATAAAAATACCTATTCTACAGGATATTACTATAAATTATATAAAGCTTTATATAGTTTTAAATAAAGCCCTAGACTCTAGTATAAGTATTTAAAAGATGTTTTATCTAAATTAGAATTTACCTCGTCTCTATATAATAAGGGAATCTTTATAGTTAATAATAAAGCTATATAAGCTGTAATTATTTATTACGTAGACGATTTTATACTTTTTATAGCTAAAAAGAGTTAAATAAACCTCTTTTATAATACTTTAATTAAGTATATTAATATAAAGGATATAGGAAATCCTATAATATTTTTAGGGAACGAGATCCCTATTAATAGAAAAGATAAAACTATAAATATACACCAGACTCAATATATAAATAAACTTCTTAAAAAGTATAATAAAGAGTTAATACATACATATAACACTCCTTCAAATACTAGTATTAAGCTATATTTTAATAAAGGACAAGTTACTAAAGAAAAGATAAATATTTACCAGCAAGAAATAGGCTCTTTAAACTACTTAAGTTTAAAAACAAGGCCTAATATAACTTATACAGTTAATATATATACTCGCTATATAAGTAACCCTTCTAAAGAGCATATTATAACTCTTAATAGAATATAGGGATATTTAAAGAAATTTCTTTACTTAGGATTAATTTATAACTGTAATATAAGCCTAAATCTAGTAGGTTTTTTAGACTTTAATTAGGCTAGAGACCTAGTAGATAGAACCTCTACTATAGGTTATATATTTACCTTTGGTTTATATAATACTATTAACTGGAATAGTCAGAAATAAAAAACTGTAGCTTTAAGTACTTGTGAGGCTGAATATATGGCCCTATGCGAGGCTTTTAAAGAAGCTATATATCTCTATAACTCTATAAACTATATATTTACTACTTTGGGTTTTAAACTTATAAATAAACCCTTTATTTTAATAGATAATAAGGTAGCTTAAAGAATAACTGAAAATCCGGAATTATATAAGAAAGCTAAGTATATTAATATTAAATATTATTTTACAAAGTAAGTTATATATAATAAAAAACTAGTTTTATACTATATTAATACTAAGAGTAACTTAGTAGATATTCTTACTAAACTAGTAATAAGTAATACTTTATAGTATTTTAAAGATACTATAAGTCTTAATAATAAAGGGTTTTTACCTTTACTTAATAAAGATATACTAGACTTAAAACCTAAAGAGGTTTAATAAATAGTTTACTAAAGGTTTCCCTTATTTTCTCTTTATATAAAAGAGTTTTTTATAATATTTTCTCTTACTATTTCTTTATATAAGGTTTAAGAGTTTTTATAAATAGCTACATTTTTTTTTTCCTTTTATAAGGTTTTTTATAAGCTATATATACTTTATATACTATATATACTTTAAGGGAGTGACTTAGACTTAATAAAAGGTTTAGGTAAAAAGATAAAAAACACTACTTAGAGAGAGATTTAAACCCTTAACCTTTAGACCTAGGAAATAAAAAGTAAAAAGTAAACCACTATACTAAACTTGCTTTCTTTGCTATATTCTTAGTAGTAGTGTTTATTGTTAATACGGATTATGTATTTGTATATATATACTTAATAGTTAATGAGTAGCTAACCTATTTTTATTGCCTAGTTTTAAAATACAGTTAGTATATAAAACGCTAGTTTAACTAGTAATACAGCCGGTCTATTATAGTGGTTTTATTAGTAAATTAGTACTTTATTAGTAGTAAACTAAGCTTAGTTTAGTAAGGACCTACTTTTTAACTAGTATATAAAAAGGTATATAAAAAGGGGAAGAAAAGGTCTATATAAGTAGTAGTTTACTCCTAGTATTTAGAATAGAAGAGGTAAGTAATTATAACTAAATATAGCTAACTACTACTATTCTACTTAATTAAATTATACAATTCTATAGTACCCCACTTTTCTTTTACTTTTATATATCCGACTAAGCCTAAAGTAGCCCTAGCTTATAAAGGCTATTTTAAGTATAACCTCTACTCACACTTCCTCGCTTTTAGTAAAATTAATTTAAAATACTTATTACTTTAAATCTATAAAAGCTACGTTATAGTATATAAATTTAAGTACTATAATAAAAGAAATTAATAAAGTAAATAGCTAAATAGTTATTTTTTAAAGTATATAGTTTATAGACTATTAGTTACTTTAAAGAGGGTAATATTAACTTTACTACTAATAATATAAAAGTTATTAATATATTTTAATATATAATACTTATTAAAATTATTAAACTAAATTTAAATATTTTAATTACTTTTAGTACTATTAATAGTAGTATATACTTAGTTAGTTTAACTTCTTTTTACTATAGTACTTATTTTAATTTTTTTAATAAATTCTATTAAATACTTATTTTAATATTATAATTATCTTTATCAATATAAAAATTAAAACTTATATAGTAAATTATTTTTAA
This sequence comes from Colletotrichum brevisporum, assembly GCA_030770045.1. NCBI lineage: Eukaryota > Fungi > Ascomycota > Sordariomycetes > Glomerellales > Glomerellaceae > Colletotrichum > Colletotrichum brevisporum. Next base: position 4,916,876 of record JAUGSI010000001.1, on the reverse strand, counting down.
TAAACTAAAAAAGTCTTATAATTAATATTAATAGTAGTAAGTAGAATAACTTATAAGTTTAAAAGTAATAAAGTTTAGTTTATACTTTATTTAACTACTTTAATATAATAATAGTTATAATATTAAATATAAATAACTTAAAGATAAGTTAGTTCTACTTTTTATATTCTTAAATATTAATACTATATATCAATATAACTTAGGCTTCTACTTAAACTTCTTAGAGTAGTATCTTTATACTCTTATGTATTTAATATAGTACCTTAATAGTATAAAGAAATATCAAGCCAGCATCAGCTGTTTTAGTGATGTCACTCGTATGATCCATGCGGCCCAACTGTGATAAGTGCCACCCAGACCTGCCGGCGTCTTAGAGAGACCACCGGACGACCTATAATCTGCGACTCCTAAGTAAGTAATTGTGGGCACTGGGACACTGACTGTAGGTATGTAAGGGTAGCCTTCGGACTGTTAAAAGTATCGACCTTCCCACACATCTCGGAGCTGGCCCCGCCAGCTGGCGACCGGAGTTCGCTCACTTATCCTGTTTCCACGCTCTGCTCAAGCGAAACTTCGTCGTTGCTCCTACCCTTTCCCCGGGCGTCTCAAGCATAACACTGTAGGCATGTCAATGGCTAGCCCGTCCTCCGCTCATGCCGCTGCACCCGGCCCGGCACGTCGAAGGAACTCGCTGACCGAACGGGTGTACCCCGTGATGTCTCGTCGCGAAGTCGAGGGTTTGATCGCCCAGGGCAAGGTGGTCATCATTGTCGACCAATTCGTACTCAAACTTGATGGCTGGCTCGCCTACCATCCCGGTGGCGATAAGGCCATCCACCACATGGTCGGCCGAGACGCCACTGACGAGGTTACTGTGTACGTTTCAAGTTCTTGATGTGTCTCTACGCACTTGGGGAAGTCGGTGACTGACGCGGCTGGATCTTGTGCAGACTCCATTCGGCAGAGGCGAAGACGCAAATGAGCCGATACCGTATTGGGATGATCGATGGACGCTGGCGGAATTTCATACCGCCTATCCAGGGCGGCAAGTTCAGGATGCCAGATGAGCCCGGGTCGGATACCGAGGACGCCAGAGAAGACGAGTCGGCCCGCTTCTTTCGCCCTTCCTCGCCCAGCAATGCTAGCTCCCGAGCAGCTTCCCCAATCTTCGACACCGCCGACAACGGCGCCCGGCGGCGACACGGCCCCGCGTCAACCCTGAGCCCTGTCTCCGTTTCTTCAACGACCTCTGACAACGGCGACGGCGACGGCGACGGCGACGGCGACGGCGACACGATGGACGGCGCGGCCTTCCTAAACTCAGTAACCCGCAAGAAGATCCGCCTCGACCTCGAAACATATCCGCCTCTCGATGACGAGACCCAATCTGAGATTGTGCGCAAATATAGGCTGCTCAACGAGCGCATCAAGGCCGAAGGCCTCTATGACTGCGATTACTGGTCCTACGCCATTGAGCTGACGCGCTACACCATCCTCTTCATTGGCATGTTGGCATTTCTGCGGTGGGGCTGGTATGTTCCCAGCGCCGCTTGTTTGGGATGTTTTTGGCATCAGTTGGTCTTTTCGGCCCATGACGCTGGGCACATGGGCATTACGCACAACTTCCACATCGATACATGCATAGGCATTTTTATTGCCGACTTCATGGGTGGACTCTCCATCGGCTGGTGGAAACGGAATCACAACGTTCATCACATCGTCACAAACTCGCCTGAACATGACCCCGATATTGAACACCTGCCCTTCTTTGCCGTGTCCCATCGGTTTCTCGGTAACCTCACGTCGTCTTATTATGAGCGCATCATGGAATATGATGCCGCGGCTAAGTTATTTCTGTCGGTGCAATCCTACTTGTACTACCCCATCTTGTGTTTCGGCCGATTCAACCTGTACAGGCTCTCCTGGGATCACCTTGTATTCAGACGCAGCCCTAGGAAAGGCATTGCATGGTGGCATCACTGGCTCGAGGTGGCCGGGCAGGTCTTCTTCTGGACCTGGTTCGGCTATGGCATCGTCTACAAGTCCATCCCCAACAACTGGGACCGATTCATCTTTGTCATGGTCAGCCACATCCTGCAATCACCACTACATTGCCAGATCACATTGTCTCATTTCGCCATGAGCACAGCAGACCTGGGCCCACACGAGTCATTCCCGCAGAAGATGCTAAGAACGACTATGGACGTCGACTGTCCAACCTGGCTCGATTTCTTTCACGGCGGCCTGCAATTTCAGGTCGTCCACCACATGTACCCACGCATCCCACGTCATAACCTTCGCAAGACACAGAAGCTAGTACAGGAGTTTTGCAACGATGTTGGCATCCCGTATGCCCTGTACGGCTTCATAGCCGGAAACAAGGATGTCATCGGCCGGCTCGCAGAGGTGTCACAACAGGCCGCCATCCTAGCCAAGTGCCAAGAGGCTGCGATTAAGAGTGGTGATATCCTTGGGTATCACTAAGCCTTACTGCCGGGAAGTCTTTCATTTTCCGTGCTCGCATCATTACGCGTATTAGGCAAGGCCAACCTATCATGTGCGGCGAAGAGAAGTACAACAGAGAAATATATGCGTCGTAGCGTCAGGACCATGGCGTCTACCACGTAGCTAAACCGGCCTCATTTTCTAGCGCGATAAATCTTGTGCGCAAGACGGTATTACTTGGGTTGCGCCGCGGGGCTTGATAATCAACTACAGATCCGATTCGTCCTTCTGGAGGTTCCATTCTTGTCTGTTCTTGGGGGCCACAGTCACGCCCTATCTTCAGTCTCTACTGTTTAGTTACTGCGATCAGTTTTCTTTTTGCGTTCTTTCATTTTCTCGCCGAGGGGAGAGCTGGCAACAAGCCAGTGGACGGACGATCCACGAAGATATCCCGGCTTCATTACGAACCAATAAGCAGCTTCCACACAGAACGACAGGCGGTAAAGTATCCACGTTCATGAATGCCCTTGCCTGCTCATGCCTCTTTTCTCTTTTTGTAATTTTACGGTCGTGATACACTCAGCTTTAATCCTTTTACTGGCTCTTCATAGCACTCAGCACATGTCATGGTCCAAGAGTACGACCCGATCCGTCTTATTGGTGCAATACAGGTTACGTCTATTGAGCAGTAGATGGGCCTCCTAGATTGGGAAACTGGGTGAGCGGAATAGAGTAAGTGTCAAGAGGGTGCCCGGGAGGCAAAAAGCAATGGAGAGACAAATCCAACAAAGGGCATGAGAGTGACGCAAACGACGCTGGCACGAAACGTTTTGCTCCTCCTGGCACAGCAGCTGAGTCCACCTGAGACAGCGCAAGAATAGTTCGATTGTGGTCAGTCCTCTTTGTACCTATCTCTGCGTTCGACTTCCGGGCTGTAGGCTGATACGGAGCGGTAACGACAGCTAAATCGCGGCCAACGCCTCATTCTGTCCCGCCATTTCCCTTTTCTCCTACCAGTTGCCAAGTTCCTGAAGTACATGTGCAGATGCACCTCATCGGAGCAAAAGACTATTCTGGTAGGGACTTTCCGGGGCCCCGTCCATCTCCCCGTGGTTCCCAAGCATTTTCGAAACTAGGTCCGGGCCGTCTGCGTGGGGTCCTGTGATGCAAAGTCCAGTTCATCAAGGATCTTTTACAGTTGGCAGACCCGAGGTTGGCTTCATACTCTTGGTGCAAGACAGGTTCGGCTGGGTGTAGGGCCCAGCAGTGGGTGATATGTGGCCTTGTGTGGCAAGCCGACTCAAGGCTGTTTACCCGAATTTCCGCATGCTAGGGTCGCTATGCCTCAACTTTCGGGCAACAACCATTGTTACTTTGGGGGCAAGGAAGCCGGTATGCTGGTCGGGCACCTTGTGAAAGGATACGGCTGGTTATCAATGGGTTCTGATTGAAACCTATTAAAGGGTTCAGCCCATCCGTTCCAGATCCGTTCCAGACCATGCCCAGCCCCTATTTGGATGTTCTCTGTTTCTCTAAAATAGTCCATCATACGGACAGTAAGTTCAGTGACAATCCGAAATTATCACGTTATCCCATTATTCACATATTGTATTACCTTCCAGACGGCTATCGGGTACCTTCTCCAAGATCACCAGTTTCCCCTGGCAATCGTTCACTCGGGGCCCGGCTTTAAAAGACACCATCTGCGAAACATAGTGAGAAGATTGAAAAGCATGGGAAAGTGCAAGATGGATGACGCGGCGGCAGCTCCCATCCGCAAGGCTCGCGGTCACAAAGTGGGTTTCTGCTTGTCAACGGCAAGCCGCCGCCCCGCAAGGCAAATATCCAAGAGACCAGGACGACTTCGCCAAACGGGCCACTGTGGCTGCTCGGGCGAATAGACAAGGAGCCATCCCACAAAGACCATCACCAAGGGGCCCAGGCAAGCAAACAAGCAGTCGTGAGATTAGCCATGTCAGCGGATACCGCGGGAGGACGAAACACTTACATATACAGTTAGAGTCTAAAAGTCTAGGGCCACCCACCCTACCGGACCCCAATACCTCTCTTACACTACACAGTTAACGGGAGATTAATTAACTAAAATTAATTACTTAGTAATTTATTTGTTTATTTTCTTGTGACAGCTACTTTTACTAATAAAAATAGTTAAAACTTATATAGTAGATTATTTTAAGTAGAATATAAATAGTAAAGATACTATAACTAATATTAATAATAGTAAAGGAGTATAGTATAATTATAGATATTTGTGTTTTTCTTAAGTAGTGTCTTGTGCGGATATTTTAATAAGTTGTTCTAAAAAGAATACATTATAGCTATATATTTTTAAGTAGTATAATTAAATAAAAGTATCTAATAGAGTGTATCTAGTAGGTTTGACCCCCTCTAGCTTAAGTGGTCTCGAGTAGAGCTTAGTAGGGCGTACGTACCTTAACGCTTCTACTTACTTACTTTTTCTACTATAGCAGTAGACGTAAACGTGGACGTGGACGTACTAGTAATAATAACGATACTATCACTAATAGGCGGCGCTAAATATATCAAAATAAATCTTTACTTATATAAACCTTTAGCCGGATCACGGGCACTGTAATATACTATAGGGCCTAATAAGCCCTAGTAGCGTTTATAATTAAACAAAAAGGCACTATAAGTAAGGCCTTTATCGATTCCTCCTATCTTCTACATACCTACACATAATAACCTATAATATCTAATAAAAGATTACCTACCCTAAGCCCTTATAACTAAAATAATAACTATTATATAACTTTATAGTTATTAACTAACTATAAGAATAGTAATAAGTACCTTATAGTTAAGGGAGTTAATAAAATCAACTTAACCTATAACTAGTATATATTCTTTAATAAAAAGAAAAAGAAGCTTACTATTACTATAATTTACTACTATTAAACTACTAGTAATAAACTTAATATAAATATAATAATTCTTAGATTATAAAACAGAACCCTTTTAGGTATTCTATAGTCTAAAACTAACTATAAATACTTTAACTAGTTGAAGGACGCGGCTGTTAGATTTATAGTGCTTTAAGTAGCTACTAATATTAGTATATTTAGCGAGGCCTGTATAAATATTAAGAGGGATGCTAATAATAGCAGAGCTAAGCGACTAGACTAGCTATAGCTGCGCGGCCTATAAAGGAAGTGACGGGACGGTTTGGATTAGATTTAATGGGTTTAGAGGGATAGTCTACTAGATAGTTAAGTGTATAGGAGGCGTACAGAAGGCGTTAGTAGTTTTAGTAGTGTTGATAGTGTAATTAGTAGTTTACGAAATTAATTAAAAACACTTATTACTTTAAATCTATAGAAGCTACGTTATAGTAGGTGAATTTAAGTGCTGTGATAAAAAAGATTAATAAGGTAAGTAGCTAGATAGCTATTTTCTAGAGTACGTGGCCCGTGGGCTGTTAGTTACCCTAGAGGGGGTATAATTAAAGATATAAAATAGTTTTTAATTATAATACTACTATAATAAAAAATCTTAATTATAATATATATAAAGATAGTTAATATACTAAAAATACTTTTATTTAAATAGTTTTTTAAAAATAGTATAACTTAATATAGCTACTATATTTTATAAGTTAAAAACTTCTTTTTATTAAGTTACTTAATTAAACTTTTTAAACTTAAAAGTATTAATAAAACCCCTATTACTAGTTAAGCTTTAGTTTATTTTTTATATTTCTTAACTCTATTTATATTTATTCTATAATAATACTAGTATAACTACTACTATTATTTACTTTATACTAACTCTAAATAAAAAGCTCTATAACTTATAATTATTTATAAAAATAAATTAAAGAAATTTAGAGTAAAAGTTTATAATTATAAACTTTATTATATTTTTAATGATAATAAGAACCTTAACTAAAATACTTTTTTATAAATAAAAACATTTAATTTATTTTTATTTAACTTTATTAAAAGTAGCAATAACTATACTAAAGTAACTAGAATTAAAGCTCTATACTACGGCCTAATTTAACTTAATAAGTACTACTTTATTATTTTAAAGTTAAATAACTACTATAAAGAATTTACTTAAGTAATTTAAGTAACCTATAAGTACTTAGTACTTAATAGGCCTAAAAATTGGTATATTAAAAGTTAATTAAAGTCTAGAGATTTATTAGGATATTTATTAATAAATATAAAGTTTATTAGTTAAGTTAAGTAAGTTAGTTATAATAGTATATTAATAATAATATTAATAATATTAATAGTTAAGGTTTAATAAAAGAAAATAAGTAATTTAAATTAATAAAAGATTTTTAAAGGTATTAAAAGTATTAAGGGTACTAATAGTAATTAATGGTAATTAAATATAATTATTAGTTAATAGTAATTAATTAATAAAAGTATTTTAGGTTTATTATAATTACGTTATTATAAGTAAAATTATAAACTTTTTATTATATATATAAAGAAGTAGTTTATTAATAAGAGAAGGTTAAAGAGAGATGTTATTAAAAGAAAAGTTAAGTAATATAGATCTAAATTTTACTTAGTATTATATAACTAAAAGGTTATCAATACAGTAGCTATAGTTAGTACTATATTATAGTAGAAATTATAAAAAGTAAATAGTAATAGTTTAAACCCCTATTATAACTTATAATATTAAAAAAAAGCCCTACTTTATTTACTTAGTACTAAAATATATACTAAAATATAATTCTATAAATATTAACTAACTACATAAGTTATAATAAGTACTTTATAATAAAACGAAGTAATATAATTAACTTAATTTACAACTAGTAGGAATTCTTTAATAATAATAGAATAAAGTTTACTATTACTAGAATTTATTACTATAAAACTACTAATAATAGTTATAATACAGAAATAAATATAAATAACTTATACTAAGTGAATTAAAATACTATAAAAACTTTTAATACTAAAAATATATGTGTTTTTATAGTTATAATACCGCTTATAGTAAAGTAAAAAAAGAAATCTACTAAATAGAGAATGTTTTAAGTAAAACATTTAGTAAAGAATATATTTAAGCTAATATATATATTTAGTAAGTTAATAAGTAAAGGTTATTTAAAAAGAAGAGTAGATGCGTTACTAATATTAACCCCCCTTTCGTAACTATAACGCCTAAAGTCTTTACCTAGAGATAACTTCTGCCTACCTACTCTTGCACTACAAAGCGTAGTGTAGTAGTAAATGTGGTAGTAGACGTAGACGTGGACGTACTAGTAATAACGACAATGCTATCACTAATAGGCAGCGATATTAAAACAAACCTTTACTTATACGAACCTTTAGCTAGATCACGGGCGCCGTAACGTACTATAGGGCCTAATAAGCCTTAGTAGTGTTTATAATTAAAGAAAAAGGCACTACTACTATAAATAAGGCCTTTATTAATTCCTTCCGTCTTCTACATTCCTATGTATTTAATAATCCTAAAACACTAAACTTACTACTATATAATAACTTTAATATAGTTTAATAACTATATAATACCTAAGTACTTTAGTCTCTTAGCTATAGCCTATAAAAACTTCTTTAAATCTAGCTAAACTACTAAAGCTATAGGCCTTATTAGCCTTAATAGTAGTACTAACTTTATAGACCTTCTACTTAAGATATAAATAGCTATTACTAAGTTTAAATACTACTTACTACTAAAGGACTACTTAGATTTATAAATCTAGCCCTTATATAATTAACTATACTAACTACTAATTAAAGATATAGTAAAAAAAGTTAAAGTATAAGTATATTACTTAGGAGCCCTAGCTTAGTATAGTAGTATAATAGGTACTACTACTATAGCTATTAGAGTTCTTAATAGTATAAGGGAAGCTACTAGGAATTAGTATATAGCCTAAGGCTTAAATATTAAAATATATATTAATAAAGGTAGGGTAGATCCTTTAAATAAGGTTAACTAGCTATAGCAATATAGTTAAAGGAAGTAGAGGGATAGTTTAGATTAGATTTAATAGGTTTAGAGGGATAGTCTCGGTATTAGTGGTTTTAGTAGTGTTAGTAGTATAATTAGTAGTCTACTTTAAAATTAATTAAATACTACTATTACTTTAAATCTATAAAAGCTACGTTATAGTAGGTAAATTTGCGTACTAACTATTATTACCTATACGTGACCTATAGGCCGTTAGTTACTTAAGAGGGGGGGGGGGGGGTTCCTTAGTAGTAGGGTCTCTACTAGTAACGTATTTATAGTTAAGTAGCTACTTAGGGATACTAAGGACTAGTAGAGTTTATATATACTTTAATACTTTTACTTATTTACTTTTTCTACTATTAATAGTAAATATAAATATAAATATATATTTTTAGTATCTTTAAATAGTTACTTAACTATAAATATATTACTAATAAAGAGTCTACTACTAAGAACCTCCTTTTTTTAACTAATAGTTTATATATTATATACTACTAATTATACTACTAATACTATTAAAACTACTAATACTATTTATATATCTTTATATACCTCTATACTTAATAGTACTATTTTTCTAAACCTATTAAATTTAATATAAACTATCACTTTACTTTCTTTATAAACTATATAGCTATAGTTAGTTTAGTTACTCTTTACTATTATTAGTATTTATTTTATTCTTAGTATCCCTAAATAGCTACTTAACTATAAATATATTACTAGTAGAGATTCTACTACTAAAGATCCCTTCTCTTTCTCCTTAACTAATAGTCTATAACCCCTTTTAGAGTGACTAACGGTCTATAGGCTATATACTCTAGAGAACTATCTAGCTACCTACTTTGTTAATCTTTTTTTATAGCACTTAAAGTTACCTATTATAACACAGCTTTTATAGATTTAAAGTAATAGGTGTTTTTAATTAATTTTAAAGTAGACTACTAATTACGCTATTAACACTACTAAAACTACTAACGCCTTCTATATACCTCCCTAGACTATCTCTTTAAACCTATTAAATCTAATTTAAACTATTCTATTACTTCCCTTATAGACTGCATAGCTATAGCTAGTTTAGCTGCTCCCTACTATTATTAGTATCTATCTCAATATTATTACACACAGGCCTTACTAAATATACTAATATTAGCTACTTAGAGTGCTATAAATCTAGTAGCTATATCCTTTAGCTAGTTAAAGTATTTATAGTTAGCTTTAACTTATAAAATATATATAGTTCTACTAAGTTTAGTATTTAGTTTAAGTATTATTTATTAGGTATTAAGTTAATTATTTATAGTTTAATAGTAGTAAATTCTAGTAATAATAAGCTTTATTTTCTCTTTATTAAAAAATTTATACTAGTTTTAAGTTAAGTTAATTATATTAACCCTCTTAACTATAAAGTACTTATTACTAGTCTTATAGTTAATTAATAACTATAAGGTTATATAATAGTTATTATTTTAGGGGTAGAGGCTAGTAGTAGGTAGTCTTTTATTAAATATTATAGGTTATTATATATAGGTATATAGAAGATAAGAGGAATTAATAAAGGCCTTACTTATAGTAGTGCCTTTTTTTTTAATTATAAATACTACTAGGGCTTATTAGGCTCTATATATAATCTAGCTAAAGGTTTATATAAGTAAAGATTTGTTTTAATATATTAGTTATACCGTTTAGTACTGCTTATTAGTAATAGTATTGTTATTATTACTAGTACGTCTGCGTCTATATCTACTACTATAGTAGAAAGAGTAGGTAAGTAGAATTATTAAGGTACGTACACCCTACCAAGCTCTACTTAAAACTACTTAAGCTAAAGGGGGTTAAAGCTACTAAATATACCCTATTAAATACTTTTATTTAATTATACTACTTAAAAATACATAGCTATAATATATTTTTTTAGAACCCCTTATTAAAATATCTATATAAGATACTATAAAAAAACATAAAAACTAATAGTCTATATATTATATCTTTATAGGTTAAGTTATTTTTTAACTAATCTCTTTACCTTTTATTATTATTAGTATATAAATTTACTTACTATAATATAGCTACTATAGATTTAAAATAATAGGAGTATTTAATTAATTTTAAAGTAGACTATTAATTATACTATTAAAACTTCTAAAACTACTAATACCATTCTAGACCGTTTCTTTAAACCTATTAAATCTAATTTAAACTATTTCTTTACTTCTTTTACTTATTATATCTCTTTATAACTAATATACTATTATTATAAACTATATAACTATAGCTAGTTTAACTACTTAGTCCTACTATTATTAGTATTTATTTTAATAGTACTTTACTTAATATATTAATATTAATAACTACTTAGGGTTTTATAGTTCTAGTAATTATATCTTTTATTTAGTTAAAGTATTTATAGTAGTTATTAGACTTTAGAACTTTTAAAGTACTATTTATACTTTTATAGTAGTTAGCTATAGTAGTATTTATAGCTATACTATTACTATTTATTTAATAGTATATATAGGTAAATATTATAATATATATTTTATTTATATATAAATAGAACTTTTAGTTTTTAGTTAAATTAAGTTAATTTAAGTTATAGAAAATAGTAAGTTATATAAGCTATTTATACTTACTTAAAATAATTAATACTATTAATATATTAATAACTTTAAAGTATAGTTAGGGACTAGTAGGGATAAAGTTAAGTATTTTAAATATAGCTTTAAAGGATTATTAAATATATAGGTATATAGAAGATAAAAAAAAAGGTTTTCCCTTTATAAGGGGTTTTTCTATATATTTCTTCACTAAATATTATTATATACTTAGAAGAGGTAAAAAGTCTACTACTTAGTAAATTTTCTAATTATACATAAACTAACTTATAAATAATACAATCTATATATAATAAAAAATAAAAGAATTAATAAAAGCCTTACTTATAGTAGTAGTACCTTTTAATTAGTTATAAATACTACTAGGGCTTATTAGGTTTTATATATAATTTAAGTAAAGATTTATAGAAGTAAAGGTTTATTTTAATATTACTATTTATTAGTAATAGTATTATTATTATTACTACTACTATTACACTGCGCTTTATAGTATAAGAGTAAGTAGGTAGAAGTTATTTTTAAGTAATAACTTTAAGTATTATAATTAGTATATATATTAAACTACCCTACTAAACTTCATTTATAAGTACCTATTTACTAAAGTATAGCTAAAGGGGGTTAAGATTAGTATTATTTTTCTTAAATAACCTTTACTTATTACTTTACTAAATATATATATTTAACTAAAATATATTTTTACTAGATCTTTTACTAAACGTATTCTTTATTTAGTAAATCTTTTTATTTACCTTACTATAAATAGTACTATAAATATATTAGATATATAAATTAGTATTAATTTTAATATTATTATATATTAGTTTTATATTTTTATATGTTTTAAGTAGTATTTTATATAGACAATTCTATAAGTTAATTTAAAAAGAATATATTATAGCTATATATTACTAAGTAGTATAATTAAATAGAAGTATTTAATAGGGTATATATAGTAGCTTTAACCCCCTTTAACTCTACTAAGTAGTCTTAAGTATAGCTTAGTAGAGTATATATACTTTAATAATTCTACTTACTTATTCTTTTTATAATAATAATAATAATACTATTACTAATAAGTAGTAATATTAAAATAAACCTTTACTTATACTTGTGTTTTTTTAAGTAGTGTCTTATGCGGACATTTTAGTAAGTTATTCTAAAAAGAATGTATTATAGCTATGTATTTTTAAGTAGTGTAATTAAATAGAAGTATTTAATAGGGTGTATTTAGTAGGTTTAACCCCCTTTAGCTTAAGTAGTTTTAAGTAGAGCTTGGTAGGGTGTGTGTACCTTAACGCTTCTACTTACTTGCTCTTTTTATAGTAATAACGATGATGCTATTACTGATAGGTGGTGCTAAATATGTTAAAATAAACCTTTGCTTGTGCGAACCTTTGGTTGGATTATGGGTGCTGTGATATACTATAGGGCCTAACGAGCCCTAGTAGCGTTCACAATTAAATAAAAAGGTACTGCTGCTGTAAGTAAGGCCTTTATTAATTCCTCCCGTCTTCCATATATACACAACAACCCTTAAAGCTATAATATCTAACAAAAGGTTACCTACCCTAAGCCCTTATAACTAAGATAATAACTATTATATAACCTTATAGTTATTAATTAGTTATAAGAGTAATAATAAGTACTTTATAGTTAAGGGGGTTAATAAAATTAACTTAACCCGTAATTAATATATATTTTTTAATAAAAAGAAAAAAAAGCTTATTATTACTATAATTTACTACTATTAAACTACTAGTAATAGGCTTAATATAAATATAATAATTCTTAAATTATAAAATAAAACCCTTTTAAGTATCCTATAGTCCAAGGCTAACTATAAATACTTTAACTAGCTAAAAAACGTAGTTACTAGATCTATAGCGCTCTAAGTAGCTAATATTAGTATATTTAGTAAGGCTTATGTATAATAATATTAAGGGGGATACTGATAATAGTAGGGAGCGGCTAGACTAGTTATAGCTGTGTAGCTGAGGGAAGTGATGGGATGGTTTAAATTGGATTTAATAAGTTTAGAGGAACGGTCTAAAGAGGCGTATAGAAGGCGTTACTGGTTTTAGTAGCGTTAACGGCATAATTAGTAGTTTGCTTTAAAATTAATCGAAAATACCTATTACTTTAAATCCATAGAAGCTGTGTTATAGTAGGTGAATTTAAGTGCTGTTTATTATTACTAATTAACAACAAAAAAGATTAATGAAGTGGGTGGCTGGACGGCTATTTCCTAGAGCACGTGGCCTATGGGCCGTTAATTACCCTAGAGGGGGTGAAACCTTTACTTATATAAACCTTTAGTTAAATTATACTATATATAAGGTCTAATAAGCTTTAGTAGTATTTATTATTAAAAAGAGTACTAATACTATAAGTAAGGCCTTTATTAATTCCTTCTATCTTTTATATACTTATATATAATAATAGCTTAAAAGTACCCTATTAAATAAACTACTTATTATAATATTTAAAAAAAAGATTCCTACTAGCCCTACTTAGCTTTAGGATAAATAAAAGGATATAATTCTATAAATATTAACTAGTATTAATACTATTAAAAAGTACTTTTATACTATAAAGGCTTATATAATTAATATAAGTTTTAATTAGTACTACTAAAGTAAAAATAATAGAGTAGTACTTATAATTTTAAGAGTCCTATACTATAAAACTACTAGTAATAGTTACTATATCAATATAATAATATATAACTTATATATAAAGAGTAAAAACTTTATAAAACTCCTAAATAATAAGAATAACTATAAATACTTTAACTAATTAAAGGACATAGCTACTAGAGTTTTATTAACTTAAGTAGCTACTTTAGTAATATTTACTATTAGTATATTTAATAAGGTTTATATAAATAGTAACATAAATATTAATAATAGCAGGGAGTAGTTAAACTAGTTATAGGTATATAGTTTATAATAATAGTATATTAGTTATAGAGGGATATAATAATTAAGGGAAGTAATAAAATAGTTTAGTTTAGGCTTAATAAGTTTATAAAAATAGTTTATTAAATAGTTAAGTATATAAAAGAAATATAAAAGGTATTAGTAGCTTTAATAGTATTAATAGTATAATTAATAGTTAAAATTAATTAAAAATACTTATTACTTTAAATCTATAAAAGGTATATTATAGTAGGTAAATTTATGTTTTGTTAAGTAGTATTCTATATAGATATTTTAATATATTATTTTAAAAAGAATATACTATAGTTATATATTATTAAATAGTATAATAAATAAAAGTATTTAATAGAGTGTATTTAGTAGGTTTAACCCTCTTTAGTTTAAGTAGTCTTAAGTAGAGCTTAGTAGGGTATATATACTTTAATACTTCTACTTACCTACTCTTTCTATAGTAATAAAAATAATACTATTACTAATAAGTAGTACTAAATAGTATAACTAATATATTAAAGTAAAGCTTTACTTATATAAACCTTTAGTTAAATTATAGGTACTATAATATACTATAGGACTTAATAAGCCTTAGTAGTATTTATAATTAAAAAGAAAGGTACTACTACTATAAGTAAGCTCTTTATTAATTCCTTTTATTTTTTATATTTATACTTAAAAATCCTTTAAAGTAATAGAACAGTAAAAACTACTATAAATATAAAAGTCTTTTAACTACTAAATACTAAATACTATAACTTAGTTACTATAGTTAAGAATAATAAGTAATAGTATAGTAAAGTAGCTATATAGCTTAGTATTAATACTATTAATATATAGTATAACTAGTTAACTTAACTCTTAAGTATAGAAATTTAAATTACTATTTTTAGTTTTTACCTTTTCTAAACTAGTAGTAATAGAAACTAAATAAGAAATATTAAATTAAACCTATTAGTTAATTTAATACTAAATTAGATTTTAAACTTACTATTTTTAAAGAACAACTAATACTACTTTAAATAAGTAATAGAAGTAGTAATAATAACTATAGATTCTCTAGAGTTAAGAAACTAGTATATTTAATAAGGTATATTAAGACCTTTACTAATAAGTATAGAGAAAAGTAGTTTAATTAAGTTAACTAACTATAGTATAGTTTATAAGAGAAGTAATAAAACGGTTTAGTTTAGGTTTAATAGGTTTAGAGGGACGATTTAAAAAGGCGTTAGTAGTTTTAGTAGCGTTAATAGTGTAATTAGTAGTCTACTTTAAAATTAATTAAAAATACTTATTACTTTAAATCTATAGAAGCTATATTATAGTAGGTAAACTTAAGTGTTATTTCTTTAAGGTACGTAGCTTATAGGCTATTAGTTACCCTAGAGGGGGTTATAGTAAGTGAATTTAAGTATTATAATAAAAAGGATTAATAACGTAAGTAGTTAAATAGTTTTCTAGAGTATATAGTCTATAGACTATTAGTTACTCTAGAGGGGGTGTTTATATATATATATATATATATATAAAATAAAGAAATTAATAAAAACTTTATTTATAATAATACTTTTTAATTAATTATAAATACTATTAAAGTTTATTAAGCTTTATAGTATATTATAATACTTTTAATTTAAATAAAGGTTTCTAAAAAAGATTCATTTTAATATTACTACTTATTTATATTTTTATGTAGTATTTAGTATAAATACTTTTATAAATTATTCTAAAAACATATATTATAGCTATATATTATTAAGTACTATAATAAGTAAAAGTATTTAATAGGGTATATTTAGTAGGTTTAACCCCCTTTAGCTCTACTAAATAGTCTTAAGTAGAGCTTCATAGAGTATACGTACCTTAATACTTCTACTTACCTACTCTTTCTATAACAATAATAACAATACTATTACTAATAAATAGTACTAAATATATTAAAATAAATCTTTACTTATATAAACCTTTAGCTAGATCACACTATATATAGGGCCTAACAAGCCCTAGTAGCGTTCACAATTAAAGAAAAGGGCACTACTACTATAAACAAGGCCTTTATTAATTCCTCCTATCTTCTACATTCCTACATACCTAGGAATCTTTTAAAGTAACAAAATAGTAAAAACTACTATAAATACAAAAGTCCCTTAGTTATAGAATACTAAATACTATAACCTAGTTACTATAGTTAAAAGTAATATTAAGTAGTTTAGTAATATAACTATATAGCTTAGTATTAATACTATTAATATATAGTATAACTAACTAGCTTAATTCTTAAGTATAAAGATTTAAATTACTATTTTAACCTTTACCTTTTTTATACTAGTAGTAATAAGGACTAAATAACAAACATTAAACTAAGTCTATTAATTAATTTAATACTAAGTTAGATTTTAAACTTACTATTTTTAAGAAATAAGTAATACTACTTTAAGTAAGTAATAAAGGTAGTAATAATAACTATAAATCCCCTAAAGTTTATAAAAAACTAGTATATTTAATAAGGCCTAGCTATTAAAACGTCTACTAATAAGCGTAGGAAAAAGTAGTTTAATTAGGTTAACTAACTATAGCGCGGTTAAAGTAAAGAACGGTTTAACTTAAATTAGATTTAATAGATTTAAAGAGACGGTCTACTAGGGAGGTGTATAGAAGGTATTAGTAGTTTTAGTAGTATTAATAGTATAATTAGTAGTTTACTTTAAAATTAATTAAAAACACCTATTACTTTAAATTTATAAAAGCTGTATTATAGTAAGTAAATTTAAGTACTATTTATTATTTTTTAAAGTATATAGTCTATAGGTTATTAGTTACCCTAGAGAGAGTTAAATAATAACTATTATATAACTTTATACTTATTAATTAATTATAAAAGTAGTAATAAATACTTCATAATTAAAAAGGCTTATATAATTAATTTAACTTATAACTAATATGATTTCTTTAATAAAAAAAAGTAAAGTTTATTATTACTAAGATTTACTACTATTAAATTATTAGTAATAAGTTTTACATAAATATAATAATAACTAAATTAAAAAATAAAACCTTTTTAAGTATTTTATAGTTTAAGACTAACTATAAATACTTTAACTAATCAAAAAATATAACTATTAAACCTATAAAACTTTAAGTAGTTATTAATATTAGTATATTTAGTAAGGCCTATATCAATATTAAAATAAATACTACTAATAATAAAGAGTAGCTAAACTGGTTATACTTATATAATTAAAAAAAAGAAATAGTTTAGTTTAAGTTAAAGTTAATAGGTTTAAAAGAATAGTTTAAAAAGGTATTAATAGTTTTAGTAGTATTAATAGTATAATTAATAGTTAAAACTAATTAAAAATACTTATTACTTTAAATTTATAAAAACTATATTATAGTAGGTAAATTTAAGTATTATTAATAATAAAAAGATTAATAAAGTAAATAGTTAAATAGGTATTTTTTAAAGTATATAGCCTATAGACTATTAGTTACTTTATAGGATATAATTAAAGTAATTATAAGTTCTTTTAAAGTAACTAATAGTTTATAAACTATATACTTTAAAAACATAACTATTTAACTACTTACTTTATTAATATTTTTATTATAATACTTAAATCTATTTACTATAATACAGCTTTTATAAATTTAAAGTAATAAATAGTTTTAATTAACTTTAACTACTAATTATACTATTAATACTATTAAAACTATTAATACTTTTTACTATCCCTTTAAACCTATTAAATATAAACTAAACTAGTTTATTGTTTTAACTATATAGTTATAGTTAATTTAACTACTATTTACTATTATTAATACTTACTTTACTATTATTATATATAAACTATATTAGAAATATTAACATTAACTACTTAAATTAATAAAACTCTAATAGTTATATTCTTTAATTAATTAAAGTATTTATTATTCTTTATAGTATTAAGAAGTTTTATAGTATTTAAATCTTTTAAGTATAAGTTAAGTATTATATTATTTATGTTATAACTATTACTAATAGGTTTATAGTATAAAACCTTTAGAATTATAAACTTTATTCTATTATTTTTACTTTAGTAGTATTAATTAGTAGTTATATTAGTTATATAGGTTTTTGTAGTATAAAGATACTTTTTATTATTATTAATACTAATTAATAATTATAAAACTATATTCTTTCATTTATTTAAAAGTTAAATAAAGTTAATAAAAATCTTTTTTTTAATATTATAACTTACTATATATTAATATTAAAAAAGAGAAATTAATAAAAAGTTTATTTCTACGAATACTTTTTTTAATTATAAATACTATTAAAACTTATTAAACTCTATAGTATATTATAGTACTTATAGTATAATTTAGCTAAAAGTTTATATAAATAAAGACTTATTTAAATATATTAATTATACTATAAGTTTAATACTACGTATTAGTAATAGTATTATTATTACTACTAAAAAGGTAAATTAGTAAAGGTATTTAAGTATATATACTCTATTAAGCTTTATTTAAAACTACTTATTAAAGTAAAGTTAAAGAGAATTAAAGCTACTAAATATACTTTATTAAATACTTCTATTTAATTATATTACTTAATAACATATAACTATAATATTTACTTTTAAACTCTTTATTAAAATATATATATAAAATACTTAGAAAAATATAAATTAAAGTAGTTAGTTAAAGTACTATAGATTTAGTAGCTATATCCTTTAGTAGATTAAAGTATTTATAGTTAGCTTTAAACTATAAAATTACCTTTTTAAAACCTTAAAGTCTTTAGCTTTAGTACTAAGCTACTACTAGTACTACTAACTAGTTTAGTATTATTAAAGCTTTATAGTTAACTATAAAGTATTATAATAATTTGAAGATTTTAGATTTTTAATAAAGTATTATTTAAATTTAAAAGCTACTTTAGTTATTAATATAGATTAATATTATACTTTAAAAGCTTTAAGCCTTTAGTTTTTATAACTTTAAAAATTAGTAGTTAATCTAGTAGTTTAGAGTCTAGTTAGTTTTACTTTATAAAAGGTAAAGATAGTAGGTTTAAATCCTATATTACTTAAAACTTTTTTTAAGTTATACAGTATATATATACCCTTTTAAAAACTAAACTATAGTAAAAATATTAAGTAACTAAAATATAGTAAATTCTAATTAATTAAAAGTATTACTAACTCTACTTTTTATTTTAATAAGTAATAATAGTAGCTATATAACTACTATTTAAAAGTATAAAAAAGTTCTTTACTTTATTAAATAAAAGTAGGTTTTTCTTTTACTAGGTTTTCTTTTATAACTTTTACTATTTAACCTTTTTACTATATTTAACACAGTGCCTACACTATATAATTTACTATATATCTATAAGCCTAACTTTATAGTTATAATATAGTTATATAAAATAAATATAAGTTATATTTATATAACTCTAAAAATAGTATATATATATAAAAGTTTATATTAGTTAGTAAAGTAACTTTAGTATAGTAGTATATTATTTAATTTTAAGTTACTAAATAAGGATATTACTATTAAAGTAATTTTATACTAGTAAACTATAAAGTTAAGAGTTTTATATTTTATGTACTTCTAAAGAGTACTTAGTTAGTACCTTTACTATAAGTATTTATAATAGTTATATAACTTTATTATAATAATATATTAAATATAGTTTTACTATTTATACTAAAGTAGGTTTTTAATAGTATTAAGGACTTTACAAAGGTTTAAGTAACTATAAATTATATATAACGTTAGGCTTTTTTAAGTTTACTTTATAAAACTATTAGTATATATACTATAGTCTTTATTTTTATTAATTTAATACTAAGTTTACTACTTTTTAGTAAAAAGGTAGGTTTTATTTAAATAAGTATAAATACTCTTTTAGTTAGTAAAGTTTTTTTAAACTTAATTAAGAATTATATTAAAGTTAAAATTAGTATTAGTATAAATAATATATATTTAAAGTTTAGTTATATTTTTATATAGTATTTAGTATAAATACTTCTATAGGGTATTCTAAAAAAATATATATTATAACTATATATTATTAAGTAGTATAATTTAAAGTTTATAAAAACTATTAAAACTATACTTAATAATAAAGTTATTAAGTTAATATAAAAAAAGGTTTTTATTAAGTTTAGTAAATTTATTAAAGTTAGTAACTATAGAGTTATAAATAAAATAGTAGTTTTAACTTTATTAGTTTTTTTATTTATATATTTAATGTATTTACAGTACTACTTATAGTAAAGTAAATAAAGAAATCCACTAAATAAAGAATATTCCCAGTAAAACGTTTAGTAAAAATGCGTTTTAGCTAAATATATATATTTAGTAAAGTAATAAATAAAGGGTATTTAAAAATGAAATATATTACTAATATTAACCCCCTCTAGCTGTACTAACTATAACGCCCGAAGTTATTGTGGGTAATAACTATACTTATAATAACTTCTGCTTACTTACTCTTACGCTATAAAGCGCGGCGTAGTAGCTATAGTAATAATAATAATACTATCACTAATAGGTAGTACTAAATAGCGCAACTAATATATTAAAACAAACCTTTATTTCTATAAACCTTTATTTAAAATATACTATAGGCGCTATAACGTACTATAGGGCCTAATAAGCCCTAGTAGTATTTATAATTAATTAAAAGGCACTACTATAAGTAAGGCTTTTATTAATTCCTCTATCTTCTATATACCTATATATACAATAACCCTTAAAGCTAAAAGTACCCTATTAAGTAAACTACTTACTATAATATCTAATAAAACGTTACCTACTATAAGTACTTATAAATAAAATAATAACTATTCTATTACTATATAAATTAAAATAAACTATAAAAAAGGCTATAACCTCCTTTTTAGCCTAGGCCTAGGCCTTAATACTAATTTAATACCTAATTAAAATAACCTCTTAAATAATATAAAATTACTTCTTACTATATTTAGTACTATAATTTATTAAACTACTAAATATTAACTTAAAGTAAACGCAATAATAGCTAAATTATAGAACGGAACTACTATAGATTTTTAATAGTTTAAGGATAACTATAAATACTTTAACTAACTAAAGAACGTAGCTACTAGTATTATAAAGCCCTAAGGGGCTGATATTAGTATATTTAGTAAGGCTAATAATGTTAAGATGAATACTGACGATAGTAGGGCTAAGTAGCTAAACTAGCTATAGCTATTAGTTAAGGGAAGCGAAGGGATAGTTGAAATTAAATTTAATAGGTTTAGAGGGACGGTCTAGGTGTTAGTAGTTTTAGAGGCGTTAGTAGTGTAATTAGTAGTTTATAAAATTAATTAAATACTCCTATTACTTTAAATCCGTAGTAGCTACGTTGTAGTAGGTAAATTTACATACTAATAATAGTAAAAAGTAAAGAGGCTAGTTAGTTATAGAATAACTTAACCTCTAGAGACGTAATATATAAACTATTAATTAAGGAGAGTGGGGAGGGGTCTTTAGTAGTAGAGTCTTTACTAGTAACGTATCTATAGTTAAGTAGCCGCTTGTAGATACTAAAAACAACTTTATTAGTTTTATTTAACTTTAGTAGTAACTTTAAGTATAATTTTTATTTTTATTTTCTTTATTGACTTTAAATTTATTATTAAAAATACTATAAAGTTATTATAAATATAGTTATTACTTATAAAGACTTTAAGTATTATAGTTACTAGAGGGGAGTTAAGATTAGTAATATGTTTCCTTTCCTTTTAAATAATCTTTACCTATTAACTTACTAAATATATATATTAATTTAAATATATTCTTTACTAAATCCTTTACTTATAAATATTCTCTACTTAGTAGATTTCTTTTTTTACTTTACTATAGGTAGTATTATAACTATAAAAATATATATATTAAAAATACTATTAAAACTCTTTTATTTATATTTAATATTAACTTTAATATTAGTATTAATATTAAAGATATATAACTATAAATATACGTTTAGTATAGTATTAGTAATAGTAGTATATAATATAGTTTTATGATTTATAATTATAATATAAAGAAAAGCTATACTAATCTTTTTTTAAAAAGAATTTAAAGACTTAATTAAAAAGGTATAGTTTTAAAAGTACTTTAATAAACTAAAGTTAAAAGCTATATTATTAAGTAAGTTAATATTTATAGTTTTAATAACTTAGTAAAAAGATATTTTATACTAGTTAGTTTTATATATATTATTAAGACTTAAGACTTTAAAAAACTACTTTTATTACCCCCTCTAGAGTAACTAACGGCCCACGGGCCACGTGCTCTAGGAAATGTCACACCTCCTAGTAGCCGTCCAGCCACCCACCTCGTTAATCCTTTTCGTTATTAACGGCACTCGAATTTACCTACTACAACGCAGCTTCTATAAATTCAAAGTAATAAGTATTTTTAATTAATTTTATAAACTACTAATTATACTATTAATACCACTAAAACTACTAACACCTTTCTAAACCGTCCTTTTAAACCTATTAAATCTAATCTAAACTAAACTATCCCTTCCCTTAACTATTAAATCCCTCTATAACTAACACACTATTACTATACTATAGCTAGTTAACTTAATTAGACCGGTTTTCCCTACGCTTATTAGTAGACGTTTTAATATTTAGGCCTTATTAAATATACTAATCTCTTAACTCTAGGGGATCTATTATTATAGCTAGCCTTTTAATAATAAGGTTTATATTAACAAAAGCTAAGGTTTAATACTAATAACAGTACTACTAGTTACTAAAGGGATTTTAAGGGTTTAAGGTACTTAGATAATTAGTCTAAGTGTTTAATAAAAGGGTTATAGTAGTTACTACTAAAGGGCTAAAAGTATTTAAAGATTAATATAAAGTTAATAGTTAAAGAACTATAAAAGAAAGGACTTAAGAGTACTTAAGTCCTATTTATATATAAGTCCTGTTCTTTATTCTATTTATTAGTAGTAAGTGTAATACTAGTTAGGTAAGTACTTAGTAATTACTAGTAAGTACTTAGTAATTACTACTAAGTACTTAGTAATTACTACTAAGTACTTAGTAATTACTACTAAGTACTTAGTAATTACTACTAAGTACTTAGTTTTAGCTATAGACACTTAGTACCTTATTTTATTTATACGTAACTTAAATTATAGTTCTTTCTTTCCTTAAGAGTCCTTTTATATTCCTATATTAGTTATATTTCCTATTTCCTTTTAACTACTAATCCCCTATATACAGGGCACACAGCTGTTTATAACTAACGAGTTGTAATATTAGGTCTCTCCTTAAAAGGTCTTGTTCTTTAGACTTAATATAAGTAAGTTATAGTCCCTAGGTTAGGGGACCTATAACTTATATTCTAATTTCCTAATACTAATATTATATTAAGTTGTATATTAAAGTAAAAAGTAGCTTTTTTTACTATACTATTATTATTATTTTTTAGAAATTACTAAAAAGGGTTTTAAAATTATACCTTGTTCCTGTTGTTATATAAAGGGGTTTTAGTATAAGACGCTTCTGGGTTCCTTAATTTATAGCGAATATATTACTATAAGAGGTATATAGAAATCTTATAATATATCTAAAGATGCGATTTATACTTATAAGTTTTAGTTGTTTTATATTGGGTATTTTTATTAACTAGGATAGTTAAGTAGCTTATAATAGAGTCCTGTTATTTAGATAATAAAGAGAAAAAGTTAAAGGAATTATTTTAAAAAAAAATAAAGGCTTTAAAAAAAGCTTAAAAAGATGTAAATAATGTTTTAGTTTGTCTAAATTGTGTACAACAGTAGAAGTAGATAGTGTTTTAGAAGAGTTAGAACTTAATAGATATAGTAACTAAAAAGCCTATAAGTTCTTTTAATACTACTTAAAAAGCTTGATTTATTAGTACTTTTAGTATAGTGGATTTCAATAAAGTACTAGTAGGTTAGAATTCTATTACTCTTAAGTTTTTATTAAAAGAGGGTTTAAAAGCGGTTATAGAGAGTTTTAAGTTTATTCTAGGCTAGGCGTTTTTAAATAAAGAAATGTTTTATTTTAATATTACTTTGTTTTTTCTTTTTCTATATTCTTATTATAGCTATTCTAAGTACTATAGGTGTTTCCGAGGTTTCTATATGTTCTCTTTATATTTATATTCTACCTATTTAACTAGATATTCTTCTTTTTTATACTATTTTTAATAGTTTAGAATCTAGTTAACTTTATATTCTTATTCTAGGTTAACTTTAATATAGTTTTATATATAGGATCCTTTTAGTACTAGTTTAAGTAGTAAAATATAAAAAACTAAGTAACATTTTATAGTATTTAGTAGTACAAGTTTAAAGTTAACTTCTAAGATTTTTTTAATAGTTTTAAAGGGTCTAAGTTTCTTAAAGTCTAACGTATTATTTAGTTATTTAGTTTTAATATTGTATTATATAAAGTACGTACTATCTTTCTTTTTAAAAAATAGTCCCTTTATCCTTAAGGTATTTATATATTTATACATATATTACCTAATAAATTCTAAGTCCTATTAGCGTTATTTATAAATTTCCTTAATCTAATTAATATAAGTAACTACTTTTACTACTATAAGTTTTATTTATAGTTTTCTATAAGTAGTTAGTTTAAATCTATAGTTAAGGTAAAATAGTAAGTACTATGTACTTTTTTTTACTATACTATTATAGGTAAATTAGGCTATTAGTAATAGAATAACTTAATTATCCTATTAGTAGTTAATATAATATCTTAAGTATATTTTAAGAATTTAGTTAAATCTTTTTATTTATCTATTAGTCTAGGGGTAGAAGGTAGTAGATAGTTATAGTTTAAATTTAAGTTATAAAATTAAGGATTTTTAAAACTTTAAAGTAAACTATATTCCTTTATTAAATATAATATTTTTTAGTAAACTATATTAACTAAGGATATACTTATTAAAAATATATATAAGCTCTTTTACTATACTTACTTTAATCTATAGAATAAAATATATATACTTAGTAAGTTAGTTTACTATAACTAAAATACTATTAAACTATTTTTTAGTAAGTAGTTTCTTTAATTATAGTAATTTAATAATAAAATTAAGAGAAATTAATTACTATACTTTATTGAGTATTAAAAAAGGTTAGATTTCTCTATACAGCTTATAGCGTTCTAGTTTACTTTTATTATAAATTTTATAATTTTTAATAACTTTAGCTACTTATTTTTATATAACTTTATTACTATAATATTATTAAATATATTTCTATATTTTAGTAACTCCTTACTATTTATATACTTTAGTACTATAAATTATTTTAATTATCTCATTAGTTATCTATCTAGACGTACTAGTACTAATTTATTTAGTAATTATAAAAAGATAAATAGCTAGTATAAGGTTTCTATTTAAATCCTTTTTAAAAATTACTTAAGTCTTGTTTAGAACTATTAATTCTAGGTCTAATTATTTACTAAAAGCATCTACTCTTTTATTCTCTAATCCTTTTCTATAAATAATATAAAAATTAAATTTTAAAAGGAATTTTAACTATTTAATTTATTATTTATTAAAATCTTTAGACATAGTAAAGTATATAAGGTTTTTATAATTTATATATACTATAACTTTATAGTTAGTTCTTAAAAAGTATAGTATTTATTTTTTTAAATACTTTAATAATTACTATAAGTTCTTTATTATAGATTTAATAATTAAACTTTAATTTACTAAGCTTTTTTAAGTAAAAGGTATATAAGTATAGGCGTTTTTTTTATTATATTAACTAAGTTATTTACTAATAGTATAGTTTAAGGTATTAGCTTTTACTTTAAATAGTAAATTTGGATTAGGTATTATAAGTATAGGTTTACTAAGGACCTAGTTCTAAATCTTTTAAAATACTATTTCTTCTATCTTTATTTATTTCTACTAAGTATTCTTTCTAATAAGCTCTATAAGTATAAATATATTTCTTAAGTATCCTTTAAAAAAGTATTAATAAAAATTAATAAATATAAGGAATAATTAAATATCCTTGATATTCTATACTATTAGTTAGTTCTTAACTATAGTAATATTTTTATTTAATATTTTAATAATTTTAAGTATAATAGTAAATTTAAAATAGTTTACTTTTGAAATATAAAATTTACTTTTCTTTACTTTAATAAGGAGTTTAGCTTCTTAGAGCTTTTAAAGTACTTAATATATATACTATTTATATTTTGTAAGGGTTTTTAAAAAGATAAAGATATTATTAAAATATATAATTATTTGTGTTTTTTTAAGTAGTGTTTTGTGCGGACATTTTAGTAAGTTGTTCTAAAAAGAATACATTATAGCTATGTATTTTTAAGTAGTGTAATTAAATAGAAGTA
The DNA here is from genome assembly GCA_030770045.1 of Colletotrichum brevisporum. Classification (NCBI taxonomy): domain Eukaryota; kingdom Fungi; phylum Ascomycota; class Sordariomycetes; order Glomerellales; family Glomerellaceae; genus Colletotrichum; species Colletotrichum brevisporum. The sequence goes on along the minus strand of JAUGSI010000001.1, from coordinate 4,890,500 downwards.
TTTAATAGGGTGTATTTAGTAGGTTTAACTCCCTCTAGCTCTACTAAGTAGTCTTAAGTAGAGCTTAGTAGGGCGTACGTACCTTAATACTTCTACTTACCTACTCTTCTTATAGTAATAACAATAATACTATCACTAATAAGTAGCGATATTAAAATAAACCTTTACTTATACAAACCTTTAGCCGGATTATACTATGGGCACTGTGATATACTATAGGGCCTGACGAGCCCTAGTGGCGTTCATAATTGAACAAAAAGGCACTACTATAAACAAGGCCTTCGTTAATTCCTCCTATCTTCTACATACACATAACAACCTAAAAGCACCTTAATAAGTAAACTACTTACTATAATATCTAATAAAAAGTTACTTACCCCGAGCCCTTATAACTAGGACAATAACTATTATATAACTTTATAGTTATTAACTAGCTATAAAAGTAGTAATAAGTACTTTATAGTTAAAGGGGTTAATAAAATTAACTTAACCCGTAACTAGCACGTATTCTTTAATAAAGAAAAAAAAACTTACTATTACTATAATTTACTACTATTAAACTACTAGTAATAGACTTAATATAAATATAATAATTTTTAGATTATAAAACAGAACCCTTTTAAGTATTTTATAGTCTAAGGCTAACTGTAAATACTTTAACTAGCTAAAAAACACAACTACTAGATCTATAGCGCTCTAAGTAGCTACTAACATTGGTATGTTTAGTAAGGCCTATGTATAATAATATTAAGGGGGATACTGACAATGGTAGGGAGCGGCTAGACCAGCTGTAGCTGCGCGGTTGAGAGAAGTAACGGGACGGTTTAGATTAAATTTAATAGGTTTAGAGGGACGGTCTATTAAGAAGGCATTAGTAGTTTTGGTGGTGTTAATAGTGTAATTAGTAATTAAAATTAAAATTAAAATACTTATTACTTTAAATCTATAAAAGCTGTGTTGCAGTAGGTGAATTCAAGTGCTGTAATAAAAAAGATTAACGAGGTGGGTGGCTAGACGGTTTCTTAAAGCACGTGGCCTGTGGGCCGTTAGTCACCCTAGAGGGGGTAAAAAATATATAATTATAAAATATTAAGTTTCTTTTATAAAACGTAGTTAATTATATTCTAAAATATTATAAGGGCGTTAGTAAGTTTAAAGGGTATAATAAGGTACTTAAAATATCTTTAGTAAGAGTAGAATACAGCCTTTTACTCCTCTTTTTCTTTAATTCTAATTAAATTATAGGCTCCTTTAAGGTTAAGAGCTATAAACTAGTTAACTCTATATAGTAAGTCTTATAGTTCTAAAATAAGTAGTAGTAAGTATTAGTTTTTAATTATAATATTATTAAGTTATTAGTAATTAATATATAGTTATAGTTTACTATTCTTTTTTAGTATAAATAGAATTAAATATCCTATAGGTAATATTAATTCTTTAATATATCCCTTAGTTAAATATTTATTAATATACTTATTAAGTACTTTTATTTCTTATTAATTTAACTAATAAACTCTATTAAATAATAGTATTTGTTCCTTTTTAATAGGGAGTTTATAATTAAAGGTACTATATTTTAAAAGGCTTATTTTTAGTATTAAAGTAAATAGCTTTTTATATACTTTGTATTCTTCTAAAATAGATAAAAGTTAATCTTTATTAGAGATTAATATTTTTATATTATAATAAAGTACTTTCCCTATAGCAACCTAGCAACTACTTCCTTAACCTTTAGGTAAGTTATAAATTATAATATATATATTATTAGTATATTATAGTATTAAGGTTTATTTAAAGCTAGCGGTTAACCGTGTTATTTAGTAACTAAACTCTTTTTATAGTTTTAATAAAGGTAGCTAGCCTTTTAGTTTATTTATAGGTTTTTTCTTTATAACTATAGTATTCCTAGAATAATGTTTTATTATTCTATATTTATAATATTAAAGTGGTAGTATATTTTCTAGTTGTAGTAACTTAAAGTAAGGGGCACAGTCTTACTATTAACAATACCTCTACTATACTATACTCCTTTTCCTTCTATATTATTAAATAAATAAAGATTCTTTTTTTATTTTATAGTATCTATAGTTTATTTATAACTTATAGTAATATAAAGTTACTTTAAGCACTACTATTAATTAAAGCTCTAACCCGTATTTTATTTACTATAATATTAAAGTAAAAGTATTCTTTTTTTAAGCTCGTCTTTATAATTAAGTATATAGATTTTATTTTAGTTACTTATTATAATCCTTCTATAGTAGATAAGTCTAGTTTTGTAAATACTTTAGCCTCTATTTAATATACATTCTATCCTTATTAAGGTACTTAACTACTCTTTTTTTTATAAGAGTATCTTTAATACTAATAACTAGTAGTATAAAGCTAGTTTCTTTTTCTTTTTAAAGTTATTTCCTTTTAAGTATTTATACTTTAATAATATAGTAGACTTAATATTAGTTAATATAGTAATCTTACTAGTTTATATTATTAGTATATAAGTACTTTATTAAAAAGCTTAGGTTTAGTCTAAATACTACTTCTTTAAGTCCCTTATATTCTTAGATAATCTATATATTAAGTTTATAACTAAGGTAGATGTTCTTACGCAGAGCGTTCTTCTTTTTCTAAAAAAAGAATTAAGAGTTAAGTTTTTTTATAAAGTACTTTTAATATTTATTATTAAAATACTATAACTAAAAAACGTTATAATATTTTTTATATAGGGGTTTTAGTTATTTATAGTCTCTTAGTATATTAGTAAGTAGTTATTTTTTAGTTTTTTAAATAGGGTTAGTTTTATAAAAAATAATTTATTATTTATTGTTATTTAGGGAAATGTATAGTAGGTACTTATGTTTTTTTTTCTTTATTAGTAGTTTTTTTTTAGAGTTTAAGTACTAGGTATTAGGTAGGGCCCCTTAAGTTACTTTATTCTAAGTATATTAGTAAGTAATATTATAAAGTTTATTTAAGTTATAGGGTGTATTATCGTCTGGGTTTTCTTCTAGAAATACTAGGTCCAGTAGGACTTTTTCTACTTCTTCTTTATTATTATAGTAGAGTTGTCTTAATTTTTTAATATTACTACGGGTAGTTATTCTTTTTACTCTTTTTATTATTAGTATTTAGAGATATTCTTTATAATCCTCCTTTAGTTTTATATTAGTAGTATATTTTAATTTAGTAATTATAGTATTAAGTTATTTAATAATTTATTTATTATTATACTTAACGTTTTTATTATTAGTTATTTTTATAAAATTATAATTTATATATTATAAATTTATACTATTAAGTTATTCTTTAGCGTTTTAAAATAGTTTTTAGTATAGGGCTTAATAGAGGATAGTAAATATCCTTTTAGGTATATTAGTAACGTTATAACTAAATTAACTAGTATTTTTAAAGTACTATCCTACGTTTTCTTTATTATTTTAATAAATAGTATATTTATTACTATAGTATACTATTTATAATAGTTTAGTATAGTTTTTTCTTAAAAATAGCGTTAAGTTACTTACCTTTTAGCACTAGTTACTATTATTACTTCTTAACTTAGTAATAGATTTTAGCTATATATCCTAATTTATTATAGGTATAGTACTTAAAAGTACGTCCCTTATTAGGTTTTTATTATTTAGTAGTACTAAGGTCTATAGGGCCTATATAGTATCTATAAATAGTACTTTATTACTAATTATTTTATCCTTACTAGTTATTCCACTAGGGTTACTACCCTTAGTTATAGTACTAGAATTATTATAGCTACTATTAGTACTTTTTACTAAAGTTAGTACTTAGTTATTATTTTTCTTTTTTATAGTATCTTTCTTATAAATAATTATTAATCTTAATTATAAACTTAGTATACTAAAAAAAGTCTTTAGGTTAGTCAATTTTAACAAACTCATTCTTAACTTTATTCTTTAAACTTTAGTAGAATATAAGAAATTTAGATTTTTTAATAAAGTTTAGTTATATACTAATATATTAGAATTTAGTAGTATAGTAAATAGTAGATTTAGCTTATTTAAGTAAAATAAAGTTGCACTTAGTTTATTATTTTTAATTAGGGTTTTAAAATAAAGTTTAAAGGGTATATTTAAATCCCTTAAAAGTAGTAAAAATATCCTTAACTTTAGTAGTATAGTTATTTAAGGTTTTAACTTTAAAAAACTATTTTTAAAATAGTTTAATTTATTAAAAAATACATTTATAAAAGAATATAGTAGTATAAATAATACGTTTAGTATTATTTTTAAAGTTATTATAATAGAAGTTCTAGTAGGTCTTAACTTAAATTAAAAATCCTTTAAGTATTCCAGGGGTTTTATTATAAGTAATAAGTAAATTAAGCTTAAGTTTTTTGTATTTGTTATAAATAAGTATTTTAATAATATTAGTAGCTATATAAAGGGTTTTATTTTAATTCTTAATCTCTTAAGTATATTTATTAACTTATTAAATAGCCTATTAAAGTTCTTCTATAGTAGTAGAGTTTTTATTAAAGAGCTTCTAAAGCTACTTAATATCTTAATAAGCTTGTTTAAGTTATTTATTAGTATTATTATTACTAGATTCTTCCCTATTATCCTTTATATATCATTTTCCTAGTTCCTGGGCAAAGTTACGAACCTACTTACTAAAGAATTTAAATAAAGTAAAAGTGTTTTAGTAGTTCTAGAGGAAGATATTATGGGATACTGTTTGTTAGTATTAAAGGTTAACTTACTAAATAAGAGCTATTAAAATATTATAACTAGCCTTTTAATAGTAAGGTTTGTATTAATAAAAGCTAAGGTTTAATACTAATAATAGTACTATTAGTTGTTAAAGGGACCCTAAGGGTTTAAAGTACTAAAGTAATTAGTTTAAGTATTTAATAAAAGGGTTATAGTACTTACTACTAAAAGGCTAAAAGTATTTAAAAATTAATATAAGGTTAATAGTTAAAGAACTATAAGAAGAAGGACTTAAAAGTACTTAAGTCCTATTTATATATAAGTCCCGTTCTTTATTCTATTTACTAGTAGTAAGTGTGATACTAGTTAAGTAAGTACTTAGTAATTACTAGTAAGTACTTAGTAATTACTAGTTAGTGCTTAGTTTTAGCTATAGGTACTTAGTGCCTTATTTTATTTATATATAACTTAGATTATAGTTCTTCCTTTCCTTAGGAGTCCTTCTATGTTTCTGTATTAGTTACGTTTTCTATTTCCTTTTAACTACTAATCCCCTATATACAGAGCATACAGCTATTTATAACTAACGGGTCGTAATATTTATAGTTATTATTACTATCTCTATTACTTACTTAAAGTAGTATTAGTTATTTTTTAAAAATAGTAAGTTTAAAATCTAATTTAGTATTAAATTAACTAATAGGTTTAGTTTAATATTTCTTATTTAGTCCCTATTACTACTAGTTTAAAAAAGGTAAAAGCTAAAAATAGTAATTTAAATCTTTATACTTAAAGGTTAAACTAGCTAGCTGTACTATATATTAATAGTATTAATACTAAGCTATATAGCTACATTACTAAGCTACTTAATATTATTCTTAACTATAGAGACTAAGTTATAGTATTTAGTATTTTATAGTTAGGGGACTTTTGTATTTATAGTAGTTTTTACTATTTTATTAGATTCTTAAGTATAAATATAAAAGATAGAAGGAATTAATAAAGGCCTTACTTATAGTACCTTTTTTTTAATTATAAACACTACTAGGGCTTATTAGGCCCTATAGTACGTTATAGTGCTATAACGTAATCTAGCTAAAGGTTTATATAAGTAAAGATTTATTTTAATATATTAGTTACGCCCGCTACCTATTAGTAATAGTATTGTTATTATTACTAAAAGAGTAGGTAAGCAGAAGTATTAAAGTACGTATACCCTACTAAGCTTTACTCAAAACTACTTAGTAAAGCTAGAGGGGGTTAAACTTACTAAATACACCCTATTAAATACTTTTATTTATTATACTACTTAATAATATATAACTATAATACATTCTTTTTAAATTAACTTATAGAAATGTCCGCACAAGACACTACTTAAAAAAACATAAAAAACTACTTTTATATAACTTTATACTAATTATAAGTTTATATAAAGGCCTTAAAGATATTAAAATTATTAAAAAAACTATTTTATATAATACATAAGGCTTTTTTATTATAAATAATAAAAACGAGTTTAAATAGGGTTTTTACTTTTAAAGTTATAAAAGTAAAGCTTTTACTAAGTATTATTAATATCCTTTTATATAAAGTATATTTATATATTTATATCTTTAGTTATATTTTAAATAATAGTATTACTTTTTTAGAGTTTAATAGTATTATACTTAAGGAATATTAATAATAAGGCTTTTTTATATACTATTAAGTTAGTAATAAATAAACTAAATAAAAAGATTAAAAAGAAAACTATAAATCTACTACTTATAGTTTTTTTAATTTTTAAATAAACTTTTAATTACTTAACTTAACTTCTTTTTTATAATAGTTACTTTAATTAATAGAAATAATTAAAACTTATATAGTAAATTATTTTAAGTAAAATATAAATAGTAGAAATACTATAACTAATATTAATAATACTAAAAAAGTATAATATAATTATAAAGAGAAAATAGGTTTTAATTATAATACTACTATAGTTAAAAACTTTAATTATGACTTATATAAAAGTAGTTAATATACTAAAAATACTTTTATTTAAATAACCTTTGAAATATAGTATAACTTAATATAACTATTATATTTTATAAATTAAAAACTTTTTTTATCAAGTTACTTAAATAGGCTTTTTAAGTTTAAAAGTATTAATAAAACCCCTATTACTAATTAGACTTTAGTTTTTTCTTTATATTCTTTAGCTCTATATATATAGGTTATATTGTCTATGAGTTAGTTTATTTATAATTAAGAAATTCACTAAGTAGTAGGCTTTTTACCTCTTTTAAGTATATATTATTTAGGAAAGAAATATATAGAAAAACCCTTATAAAGGGAAAATATATAAGTATTTAGTAAAGTAATTAATAAAGGTTATATATAAAGATTTATTTAAGTCTAGGTTAGGGGATACTTACTTATAAGGGGAAGTACTATTTACTATATATAGCCTAGTAGGGGCCGCCTACTTCTATTAACTAGGAGTAGTATATAAACTATATAGTATAGCTAATTAGAGTTAGTAGGGCCCCTACTCTAGAAAAACTCTAATAGCTATACTATATAGGCGCGTAATATATAGTAAAGGTATAAAAACCCTTTTGTATTTTTTTAAGTAGTATTTTATACGGACATTTCTATAAGTTAATTTAAAAAGAATATATTATAGCTATGTATTATTAAGTAGTATAATAAATAAAAGTATTTAATAGAGTGTATTTAGTAGGTTTAACCCCTTTTAGTTTAAGTAGTCTTGAGTAGAGCTTAGTAGGGTGTACGTACCTTAACGCTTCTACTTACCTACTCTTCCTATAGTAATAACAACAATGCTATTACTAATAGGTGGCGATATTAAAACAAACCTTTACTTGTGCGAACCTTTGGCTGGATTACGGGCACTGTGACGTACTATAGGGCTTGACGAGCCTTAGTAGTGTTTATGATTAAAGAAAAAGGTACTGCGAGTAAGGCCTTTATTAATTCCTCCTATTTTTTATATTTCTAAGAATTTAATAAAATAGTAAAAACTACTATAAATACAAAAGTCCCCTAGCTACAGAATACTAAATACTATAACCTAGTCTTTATAGTTAAAAATAATATTAAGCAACTTAGTAATATAACTATATAGCTTAGTATTAATACTATTAATACGCAGTATAACTAGCTAGCCTAACCCTTAAGCACAAAGATCTAGATTACCGTCTTTAGTTTTTACCTTTTTTAAACTAGTAGTAATAAGGACTAGATAAGAAACATTAAACTAGACCTATTAGCTAATTTAATACTAAATTAGATTTTAGACTTACTGTTTTTAAAAAATAATTAATACTACTTTAAGTAAGTAATAGAGGCAGTAATAATAACTATAGATCCCTTAGAGTCTATAAGAAACTAGTATATTTAACAAGGTATATCGAGACGTTTACTAACAAGTATAGGGAAAAGTAGTTTAATTAGGTTAACTAGTTATAGTGTGGTTAATAACGGCGCGTTAGTTGTAGAGGAATTTGATAGTTAAGAGAAGGGATAGTTTGGTTTAGATTAAATTTAATAGGTTTAAAGGGACGGTCTACTAGGGAGGCATATAGAAAGCGTTAGTAGTTTTAGTAGTATTAACGGTGTAATTAGTAGTTTACAAAATTAATTAAAAATACTTATTACTTTAAATCTATAGAAGCTGCGTTACAGTAGGTAAATTTAAGTGCTGTAATGAAAAAGATTAACAAGGTAGGTAGCTAGACGGCTATTTCCTAGAGCACGTGGCTTGTAGGCCGTTAGTCACCCTATATAAAAACCCTTTAAGTAGTGTAGGGTTTAAACCTACTACCTCTACCTCTTATAAAGTAGGGTTAAACAGGCTCTTAACTACTAAGCTAACCGCCTATTTCTTAGCTCTATATATATTTACTTTATAATAATATTAATATAACTACTACTATTATTTACTCTATACTAACTTTAAATAAAAAGCTCTATAACTTATAATTATTTATAAAAATAAACTAAAACAAATTCAAAATAAAGGCTTATAATTATAGACTTTACTATTCTTTTTAATAATAATAAAGACTCTAACTAAAATACCCTTTTTATAAATAAAAAAGTCTAGTTTACTTTATTTTTACTTAACTTTATTAAAAGTAATAGTAACTATAGTAAAATAGTTAAAATTAAAGCCCTATACTAGGGCCTAATTTAATTTAATAACTACTACTTTATGATTTTAAAGTTAAATAACTATTATAAATACTTTATTTAAATAATTTAAATAGTTTATAAATACTTAGTACTTAATAGGTTTAAAAATTAGTATATTAAACGCTAGTTAAGATTTAAATATTAGGATATTTATTAATAAGTATAGAGTTTATTAGTTTAATTAAGTAAACGAGCTATAGTAGTACACTTAAAGTTTAATAAAAAGAAATAAGTAATTTAAATTAATAAAAGATTTTTTTAAAAAGTATTAAAAGTAATAAGGGCGTTAATAGTAATTAATAGTAACTAAATATAATTATTAGTTTACTTTAATAGTAATTAATTAATAAAAGTACTTTAAATTTATTATAAGTATATTATTATAAGTAAAATTATAAACTTTAATATATAAATAGGTAGTTTATTAATAAAAGAAAGTTAAAAAAGATATTATTAATATAAAAGTTAGGTAATATAGGTTTAAATTCTAGTATTATATAACTAAAAGATTATTAATATAGTAGCTATAACTAGTATTATATTATAGTAAACGTTATAAAGAGTAAATAGTAATAGTTTAAAACCTCTTAACTTTATTATAGTAGTAATACTTTATTAAATATAGTTAATCTTTTGTGTTATAGTTTTATAAAACCTAACTTCTTTAGTAGTTTAAAGCTTATTATAGTTATACTATAAAGACTATTATATATTTATACTACTAAACGTTTTAATACTATTTTCTTAATAATAGTAAAACTATACTAGTAAGTAAAGGTATTAAAATAGTTCTATAGCTTTTTAATTATATTGATAGTAGTAAGTTTATAACTATAGGTATTATAAAAAAGAAAAAGAATTAAGCGCGCTATAGAGAAGTTAATAATTAAAGGGTAAAATAAATTCTATTAATTTAATTAACTAAAAAAGATAAAACGTTACTTAAATAGCTAAAAAGACTTTTTTAAATACTAAAACTTTAATATATTTAATACTACTTATTAGTAATAGTGTTATTATTATTACTAGTATATTTATATTTATATTTACTACTATAGTAAAAAAAGTTAATAAGTAGAATTATTAAAGTATATATACTCTACTAAACTTTACTTAAAACTATTTAAATTAAATAGAATTAAAGCTATCAAATATATTTTCTTAAATACTTCTATTTAATTATACTACTTAAAAATATATAACTATAATATATTCTTTTTAAAACTTCTTATTAAAGTATTTATATAAAATACTATAAGAAATATGAATACTATTAAAAGCCTTAATAGTTATAGTAGTAGTACTTATTATACTACTATACTAAACTAAAGCTCTTAAGTAATATATCCATACTTTAACCTTCTTTCTTATTTTTGAATTAGTAGTTAGTATAGCTAATTATATAAAAGCTAGAGTTATAAATTTAAGTAGTTCTTTAGTAGTAAGTAGTATTTATACTTAATAATAATTACTTATATTATAAGTAAAGAGTTTTTAAAGTTAGTACTGCTACTAAGATTATAAAAGTCTATATCTTTAATAGTTTAACTAGTTTTAAAAAAGTCTTTATAAACTATAACTAAAAAGCTAAAGTACTTAGGCTTTATATATTTATTAAACTATATTAAATTTATTATTAATAAGTTTAGTATTTTAGCTTGAAAGAATTATTAATTATAAATATAAAAAATAAAACGAATTAATAAAAACTTTATTTATAATACTCTTTTTTTTAATTATAAATACTATAAAAACTTATTAAGTTTTATATATAGTATAATTTAATTGAAAAGTTATATAAATAAAGATTTATTTTAATATTACTACTTATTAATAATAGTATTTATATGTTTAATATATCTATAGTACTACTTATAGTAAAGTAAATTAAGAAATCTACTAAATAAAGAATATTTTTAGTAAAACATTTAGTAAAAATGTATTTTAACTAAATATATATATTTAGTAAGGCAATAAGTAAAGGTTATTTAAAAAAAGGATACGTTACTAATATTAACCCCCTCTAGCTATACTAACTATAACGCCTAAAGTTATTATAATAACCTCTATCTACCTACTCTTATACTACAAAGTGTAGTATAGTAGTAGCTATAGTAATAACAATAATACTATTACTAATAGGTAGTAGTATTAAAATAAACCTTTGTCTTTATAAACTTCTATTTAAATTATACTATACATAGGACCTAACAAGCCTTAGTAGTGTTTATAATTAATTAAAAGGCACTAAGAGTAAGGCTTTTATTAATTCCTCTATTTTCTATATACCTATATAATTAATAACTTTATATCTAAAATACTTAACTTTATCCCTACTAGTCCCTCGCTATACTTAAAGCTTATTAATATATTAATAGTATTAATTATTTTAAGTAACTATAAACGGCTTATATAACTTACTATTTTACATAACTTGAATTAGCTTACCTTAACTAAAAACTAAATGTTATACTTATATATAAATAAAATACGCGTTATAATATTTAACTTTATATACTATTAAATAAGTAGTAATAGTATAGCTATAAATACTACTATAGTTAACTACTATAGAAGTATAAATAGTACCTTAGACGTCCTAAAGTCTAATAACTACTATAAATACTTTAACTAAGTAAAGAATATAGTTACTAAAACTATAGAGCCCTAAGTAGCTAATATTAGTATACTTAGTAAGACCTATATATAATAATATTAAGATAGATACTAATAATAGTAAGGCTAAGTAGCTAAACTAGCTATAGCTATATAGCTAAGGGAAGTAAAGGGATAGTTTAGATTAAATCTAATAGGTTTAAAGGGATAGTAGTGTTAGTAGTTTTAAAGGCGTTAGTAGTGTAATTAGTAGTTTACTTTGAAATTAATTAAATACTCCTATTACTTTAAATCCGTAGTAGTTGTGTTATAGTAGATAAATTCGTATACTAAGATAAAAGGCAAAGAGGCTAGTTAGTTATAGAATAACTTAACCTTTAGGGTTATATATAATATATACACTATTAGTTAGGAGGAGGGGGGAGGGGTCCTTAGTAGTAGGGTCTTTACTAGTAACACATTTATAGTTAAGTAGCTACTTAGGGATACTAAGGATATTAATAATAGTATAATTATTATTATTATTGTTACTACTATACTATACTTTAGAGTATAGAAATAAAGAAATAAAAGTTATATTAATAACGTTAAGTATTATAGTTATTAAAAAAGGTTAATATTAGTAATATATTTACTTTTCTTTTTTAAATAACTTTTCTTTTTTACTTATTAAATATATATATTTATTTAAATACATCTTTTATTAAATTACTTATTTAAAATATTTGTTACTTGGTAAATTTCTTTTTTTACTTTACTATGAGTAGTATTATAACTATAAAAATATATATATAACTTTAAAATATATATTAATATATAAATTATATATAAAAGTAGGTTTTATATTATATTAGTAGTCTTTTATATATATTTATATAAAAGCTATTTTTAATTAGTATAAAGCTATACTTAAATATACTAGTAAGATTTTATTTTAAATTCTTTCATATATAAAAGTCTTTATTTAAATACTTAATTTTATACATATATATATATATATACATATAAGTTATATTATTTTATAAATTTAATTTTATTATAAAGTAGAAATTTACTAAGTAATAGGCTTTTTACGTTTTTTTAAATATATAATATTTAATAAAAGAATATATAAAGAAAACCTTTATAAAAAAGATATATAAGTATTTAGTAAAATAAATAGTAAAGGTTTTTATTATAATAGCTACTATACTATTAACCACTATAGATATAGAGTAGTTTAAGCCTTATGATATAAAGCTAAGTTAAACTACTAAGAGTTATATAACTTACTAAAACTAACTCTAAATGTCTATACTAATAAATATCTATTTTTAAACTTAAGAATCTATTAGTTGTTATTTATATTATAGTATACTATATAACTTAATTACCCTCTTTACTTATAAATAATCTAATACTAATTAATAGTTAACTTACTTATTACTACTTAATTATAAGCTATAAATTAGTAAGGATTTATTTTCTAAAAGAGATAATATTTAATAAATAACCCTAACTCTTGAGAACTAGCCCTTAATAATACTATTTACTATACTAAAATTCTTTTAACTTTAAAAAACAATCTTAACTCTTAAAAGCTAAGTCTTGATTAATTATAAGTATTAAAAAAAGTATTAAAATATAAAAAAGAGACTTTTTATAGCCCTATTAAGAATATTTAATATAAAAGACATCTTTACTAACCTTTATAATATAAAAACCTAACCACTAAAGCCCTAAAGTAAATTCTATAATAACTTCCTTTTTAAGCTACTTTAAAAATATAGTCTAGAGTCTTTTTTAATAATCCTCCCCTTTCTATTATAACAGCTACTACGCTATTAGCTACTATGGCTATAGAGTAGCCTGAGCCTTATAGTATAAGGCTAAGCTAAGCTACTAGGGGTTATATAACCCGCTAGGGCCAGCTCTAAATATCTACACTAGTGGGTATCTATTTCTAAACTTAGGAATCTATTAATTTTTACTTATACTATAGTATACTATATAGCTTAATTAATAACTTTATTTATAAGTAATTTAATATTAATTAGTAGTCAACTTACTTATTACTACTTTATTATAAACTATAAATTAATAAGAATTTATTTTTTAAAAGAGATAATATTTAGTAAATAACTTTAACTCCTAGAAGTTAGTCCCTAATAATACTATTTACTATACTAAAATTCCTTTAACCTTAAAAAGCAACCTTAACTCCTAAGAACTAGCCCCTAATTAATTATAAATATTAAAAAAAGTATTAAAACGCTAGAAAGAAACTATTCATAGCTTTATTAAAAACGTTTAATATAAAAGATATTTTTATTAACCTTTATAATACAAAAATATAACTACTAAAGCCTTAGAGTAAATTCATAATAACCTTCTTTTTAAACTACCTTAAAAACACAACTTAGAGTCTCTTTTAATAATTCTCCCCTTTTTTAGTACTAAAAAGAACTAGCTACGTATCCTCTTTATTATATAACTAAAAACAGTTCTATAATAACTCTCCTACTAGTAATACTAGTCTTTCTTCTTTAAATAACTTAAATAACTATTATAAGTTAATTATAACTATTATAAGTTAAGTCTAAAATATAAAAGCTACTAGAGTTAGTGACTTTTTAGTAACTTTATAGTACTTATAAATTAACTCTATTATTTAATTTACGCCTATAAGTTAACTCTACTATTTAGTCTTTTAAGTTATAAAGCCTATAAAAAAGGCTTAGAAACTATAGAGTTAAAATATTATTAAATAATACTATATTACCTTAAAACCACTATTTATTACCCCTTATTACTACTATTTATTACCTATACTCTATTTAACCCTTACCTTTTTATAACTAGTAATAAAGGATACTATAATCTACCCTATAACGTTTTAGCTCCACCTTATAGCCCTTTAAAACCACAATCTTTTTAACTATATTAAACCCTTATTTAAGGATATTTATATTAAGCTTTTACTACTTAAAGTAAGTAGTAAAGTTATTAATTAATGAAAAATTTAATTTAATAGTAGGCTTTACTACTATTTTATACTACTAACTACCTACTAAGAGTATTAGTATAATAACTAATACTAGGTTATTTTTATAAGCTATAGAAAGTAGTCCTTACTATACTCTTAAAGCTAATTAGCCTAATAAGCTACTTAAGAAGTAGTATATTAAACTACTACTTTTTACTATAACTTTAAAGTCAATCCCCTTTAATAAGTGCTTTAGTAAGAGCTATAGTTCTACTATAGGTACTTTAAATAAGTAGCTTAATAATACTAAAAGTATATAGAACCCCTAAGTATCTCTTATAATCCCTTACTACTTTATAGTAAATATTAATATATCTCTTTAGGGCCCTTTTAGCTTTAAGGCCCCTAGTATATTAGTCTCCTTTATAAAGTTGAATATAATACTAATATTCTATATTAATAAATATACTACTAATAAGCTTATAGGTTAGGCTTTATAAAAAGTCTTTTAGTTTAATTTTAACTATTAGCTACTTAAGGCTTTTTAACGTTTATACTATAAGGTTTATTAGTAAGTTAAAAATTACGTTTATAATAATAGCATTAAAGTAGACTTTTTTAAAAATATTATAAATAGTATACTCTATACGTTTATAATAGTAGAGTCTTATACTTTTTAAACTACTAATAAAGTTATAAAAGCTAAATATTTATACTATAACTTCTAAAATAACTATAAAAGCTTTAAATTTATTAGTAGTATTACTAATATTTACTCTAAGTCCCTTTTCTATAGCTTTATTAAAGACCCTTTATAGTCTATAGTTAAAGCCTAACTAACTAACTTATAAGGCACTATAGTACTATTAAAAGATATATATACTAATTAAATAATAATTATAGTACTAATAGAAAACTCTTATAATTTATTATTAGCTTAATAACTGTCCCTTTATATTAGACCTTAACCTTTTAACTCTATAGTCCCTTTTATAGCCCTTATATATAAGTTACTTATATTTAAAATACTAAATAACTTTATAAAGCTTAATAATAGTATAAAGTATACCCCCTCTAGGGTGACTAACGGCCTACGGGCCACGTGCTCTAGGAAAACGGCACTTGAATTCACCTACTATAACGCAGCTTCTATAGATTCGAAGTAATAGGTGTTTTTAATTAATTTTAAAGTAAACTACTAATTACACTATTAACGCCACTAAAACTACTAATGCCTTTCTAGACCGTTCCTCTAAACCTATTAAATCTAATCTAAACTAAACTATCCCTTCCCTTAACCACACTACAGCTAGTTAACCTAATTAAACTACTTTTCCCTATACTTATTAGTAAACGTCTTAATATACTTTATTAAATATACTAGTTTCTTAACTCTGGGGGATCTATAGTTATCATTACTACCTCTATTACTTATTTAAAGTAGTATTAATTATTTTTTAAAAATAGTAAGTCTAAAATTTAATTTACTATTAAATTAATTCATAGGTCTAGTTTAATATTTTTTATTTAGTCCCTATTACTATTAGTTTAAAAAAGGTAAAGATTAAAAATAGTAATTTAAATCTTTATACTTAAGGGTTAAGCTAACTAACTATACTATATATTAAAAGTATTAATACTAAACTATATAACTACATTACTAAGCTACTTAATATTGTTTTTAACTATAAAGACTGGGTTATAGTATTTAGTATTCTATAACTAGGGGACTTTTATATTTATAGTAGTTTTTACTATTTTATTACTTTAAAGGATTCTTAAGTATAAATATAGAAGATAGAAGGAATTAATAAAGGCCTTACTTGTAGTAGTAGTGCCTTTTTCTTTAATTGTAAACGCTACTAGGGCTTATTAGGCCCTATATATAGTGTGATCTAGTTAAAGGTTTATATTAGTAAAGGTTTGTTTTAATATATTAGTCGCGCCCGCTATTTATTAGTAATAGTATTATTGTTATTACTAGAAGAGTAGGTAAGTAGAAGTGTTAAGGTACGTACGCCCTACCGAGCTCTGCTTAAGACCACTTACTAAAGTAGAGCTAGAGGGAGTTAAACTTACTAAATACACCCTATTAAATACTTTCTTTTTCTTACACTACTTAATAATACATAGCTACAATACATTCTTTTTAGATCAACTTATAGAAATGTCCGCACAAGACACTACTTAAAAAAACATAAATAGTATAAAGTATAGTAGAAACTAGTATAAGGTATTTAATATGAAGCTTTATATTTTTTAATATAACTATAAGTTCATTAGTATTAATTAGTACTAAGTATATATTACTTTCTTCTTTATATTATAAAATTAAGTATAGATATATTATTATAACTACTTCTATATAAGTACTCTACTCCCCTTTATTAAAATAGTTAAGTAAATATAAAATTACTTTAAGACTTAGTAAATATACTAATAGTACTTACTTAAATATTAAAGACTTAATTTTACTAATAAGGTTTAAAGAACCTATAGTAAGACCTATATAAAGTATTTTAATTTATTAATTACTAAATTAATAAAAATCTAATTAATACTTTATAATTACTTTTAAAGTAACTAAGCCTTTTATACCTAACTACTTACCGCTTACTATAATACTCTATAGATTATAAACGTACTCTTTAAGTTAGAAAAAACTACTAATAGTACTATTACTAACCTATAGTTTACTATAAGCCTTATAGATAGTAACTCTAGTACTAACTACTGTATTATAAAGTCTATAAAGCCTATTAAGGTATTTTCTATTGATTAATAATATAGTAGTAGTTATATAAATTACTTTTATAGTAGTAGGTCTAGCTACTAAAACTAAAATTAACGCTATACTAATAATAGCTGCTCTATACCCTTTTATAAGGACCCTATAAAGTACTATATTTATAGTAAAGAGGGCGACTACTTAATAGAATATAAGTAAAAAGAGTATAATAAGGCTTATAAATAATATAGAGCCTTAAAGTATATTTAAAATACTTTAAAAAAAGAATATTCCTAGTTTTTAGTTTAGTATAAAGGTACTAACTTAAGCCTTAAGTACTATAATACTCCTTTTAAGTCTAAAATAATAATTAAAAACTATAAAGAGATTTTTAATTAAAATAATAGTAAAATAGACTACACACACTTTATAATAGTATTTAATACTACAGCTACTACTACTAACTTTATTACTATAGTAGCTAATAAAAGTCTACTTATTAATAGCTACTATATTATTAACCTCTTTATAAAAAGCACTAGTACCTACTACTTAATAAAATTAAAACCTATTTAAAGTATAAGGCTCTAAAATAATATTTATATATAATAGCTAGTATTTAATAAATATCTTTTATAGTACTATACTTAACTCTAAAGTAGCGTTTTTTTAATAGTAAACTATAACCAATAGTTTATTCTTAAAAAGAATTTTCTTTTACATTTTAAAATTAAATTATTAGTAGCTAGTAAGGTTACTATTACTTTTAAAAATAGAAATCTAATTATTTTACTAAAATTAATTAAAGTATCTGTACTATTTAATAAAATTATATTCTATATAATACCTATAAATATACCATTTTTACTTTATTTTAAAAATATAAATTAACTTAGAGTTATTTTTAATAATATTTATAATAAACTATATTAAAGTACTACTATTATCCCTATTATATAATAATAGAGTTATTTATAGTTTCTCTTTAATGATAAAGAGTCCCTTATATACTCCTACTTAATAAATACTAAACTTTAGCGCCTATACTACTAGTTTAGCTACCCTTTTATTTAAAAGCTTTATAACGTACTAAAAAAAGGCTAAATACTCTATTAAAATCTCTATTATTAGAGCCCTTAACTAAATTTACTATAGGTATTAACTTAATAAATTAACTCTATTCTACTTTAAATTTATACTTTATAATAATTATAACTTTAATTATAAAGTTATTATTGATATTATATATATTAATAAACGTCCTATACTCTATATAGTTAATACTATAATAAAGTTTAATACTACATACTTCTTAAAGTTTATCTTTACTAAAAATATATAAAAAAGCTTTAAAAAAAACTAAATTAATATATACTAAAGTCCTTTAAATGCCTTTATTATAAATTTAAGTACTAACTTTACGTTAATAGAGTTTTATAGTAATACTTAAATATTTAGTATTATATTAATTAATACCCTAATTAAAGTCTATTATTTAATTAAAAAGGTTAAATAGTATTATATAATACTATATAGAGTTTTTACTATTATTTACTATAAAACCCTAGAAATAAGTAATAATACATATCCTTAAGTAACTATTAAAGTAATAAATAATACTACTAGACTAAATAGCCTTATACTAACTCTTTTTGTTTTTAGAGTATACTTAAAAATAACTAATAACTCTACTCTATCTTTGAATATTATTAAAAGAATATCTATAATTTATAAAGCTATAAAAAAGTTCTATTATTATTATAAAAATTAATAAGTCTAAAATACCCTTAGAGTATAAAATAGTTCTAATACTATAGTAACTATTAATTTTCCTTTAGAATTAATAGTCTATATATAGTATAAAAAAGGTAAATAGTAAGGTCTATACTACTTTATTTTAGTAAATAGTAAGACCTATATACTCTAACTCCTATAGAGTTTATATTTATTTAAATTAATAACTATTAAACTATTTTATAATAATATTAAAAAAGCTAATTTTAAAGTCTATAAACTCCTCAATACTCTTTAAAATAATAAAGCTAAGAGCTCTATAGAGACTTATAATAAAGCTAAGCCTCTTAAAGAGATCCTTAATAAAATTATTATTAATACTACTCCTACGTTCTTAGCTAAAAGCTACTATAAATAGCCTAAATAGTACCTAGGCTAACTTTATAAATACTAGTCTACGGTATATATCTTAGCTAAAAAAGGGGCTAACCTTACCCTTATAATTAAACTATCAAATAAAGGGGTTAACTACTATCCCTAGTAAGCCGGTTTAACTATTAATAAAGTAGGATATTTTAGTACTATTAAATTATAATATATTTAATATCGTTTTATATAATAAATAAGTATATATAGAACTATAAGTATTTAAGTCCTATATTATTAATAAAGTTAAAGGAAAAATAATAAATACTCTTTATAAAACAATATAATTAGTTACTTAAGGTTATACTAATAATAGTAAAGCTAAGATCTTTAAATAGTTTTTAATAATCTAATAGGTAAGTTAATAACTTATCTTCGCCTTTACTCTATTTTTAATTTATAATAGAATAACTCTTTAGTTATAAAATATTATATAAGTATATATATAGTTCAAAACTACTTTTAACTATATAATCCTTATATACTTACTTACGTAAATTAAGTACTAATACCCTAATAATACTATTATAGTTATTAAAAAGCTATTCTATAGAATTATAGAAGTTAGTATATATTAGTAGGTAATATATAACTACTACTATTAAGAAAAGCTTAAAATAGTTCCTTTAATATATAATCTTTATCTTTTAATTTTATTAATTCATAATAATAAGTTTACTATTATTAAAATATAAACTAATAATATATTAAAACTCTTAACTATTAAGTTTTTAAATTAAAAGGATAACTAGTTTATTAAAGTAAACCTTATAACTAAGCTAAAGTCCTTCTTAACTACTAATAATCCCCTTATATTTAATAGTAGTATTCTGTTCCTTAAAGGGGCTAATTTAGTGTTCTACTAGAAGGACTAGACTAAAACGCTTGCTACTATAATTAATAGTAATAATTAAAAGGTATAATATATTTAATAGTATACTTATAAAGTATATATTACTTTATTTTACTAACTAAAAGTATGATATAACTTTATAGTTACTACTTAGTATTAGAAGTCTATAAATAAAAATATTAAAGTACTAAATACAAGAATTTGATAATAGATTAATAACTAGCAGCGTAGCCTAATATATATTCCCTTTAATATTATAATTAGTAAACTCTTTATTTTTATAGATAGATCTTTTACTAATAATATAGACCTCTTTTTATAGCTTAGCTTTATTATTATTCTTAGTAATAAAAAACGGATTACTAATAATACTTTTAAACTTAGTAGTAATATTATTTATTATAGCTTAGTAAAAAGTAAATAAGTAACCTATAGTATACTTACTTTAAAAATCTATAGTATAGTAGTTAGTATTAATATAACTTTATTAATTACTAAAACTCTTAAAATTATAACTAACTACTTAGAACTTCTTTGAATTCTAACTAGTATATATATAAACTTATACTTACTTTATAAGTACTTTATTAAACTTAGTACTACTAAAGAAAAGTATTTAATAATTAATATTATAGTCCTTAAATAGTTCTATAAAAAATAAGAGATTAATAATATTTACTAAATTACTAGTAATAATAACCCTATAGACGTATTTATAAAAACCTCTTTGAATTAAGCCCTTAAAGGGTTTATTTTTAAGAATAAAATAGAAATTAAAATAAAACGCTAAATAATAAAAGTAAAAGAAAAAGATATTATAAAGAAAGAAGGTAATAAGGGATATAAGGGAAGAAGAGGAAATATAGGTATTTAAGATAATAAAGAAACTAGGGACTATATAGAAACTATACTAGATTTTTAGCTAGACTAAATATAAGTCCCGGGCGCCCTTTAGCTACCCCGGGCCTATTAAACTTAAGGACTTAATACTTATAAAACTTTTAAGAGTTTTTATTAACTTTATAAAAAATAGTAATCTATTAAATAAAGTTAATTACTACTCTTTTTATAATTATAATTATTCTTTTAGTTAAAGCCTTAAGTTATAAAGTAAAAGGTACTAGTATTATAATAACTACTATACTATTAAGTATTATAGTTATAGAGTAGTTTAAGCTTTATAGTATAAAGTTAAGCTAGGCTATTAAGAGTTATATAACCTACTAAAGTTACTTTTAAATATTTATACTAATAGGTATTAACCTAACGGTTTATAGGCTATATACTTTAAGGAATAGCTATTTAGCTATTTACTTTATTAATCTTTTTTATTATAGTACTTAAATTTACTTACTATAATATAGCTTTTATAGATTTAAAGTAATAGATATTTTTAATTAACTTTATAAACTACTAATTACGCTATTAATACTACTAAAACTACTAATACCTTCTACTATCCCTCTAAACGTATCAAATTTAATTTAAACTATTCTATTACTTCCCTTAACCGCGCAGCTATAGCTAGTTTAACTACTCTCTACTATTATTAGTATCTATCTTAATATTACTTTACTAAATATATTAATATTAACTACTTAGACTAATAAGACTCTGGTAGTTATGTTTTTTAGTTAGTTAAAGTATTTATAGTTATTCTTAGTATTATAGATTTTTATAGTATTTAAATCCCTTAAGTATAGGTTAAGTATTATTCTATTTATATTAAAGCTATTACTAGTAGTTCTATAGTATGGGACTCCTAAAATTATAAACTTTACTTTATTATTTTTACTTTAGTAGTACTAGTTAGGAGTTATATTAATTATATAAACTTTTATAATATAAAGGTACTTTTTACTAGTATTAATATTAGTTAATATTTATAGACTTATGTCCTTTTATTTATCCTAAGGTTAAGTAGAGTAAGTAGAAATCTTTTTTTTAGATATTATAAATTTTTATATATATAGAAATTTAAAAAATAAGAGGAATTAATAAAGGGCTTACTTATAGTAGTACCTTTTTCTTGAATTATAAATACTATTAAGACTTATTAAGCTTTATAGTATATTATAGTACTTATAGTATAATTTAGCTAAAGGGTTAAATTAGTAAAGGTTTGTTTTAATATATTTAGTACTACTTATTAGTAATAGTATTATTGTTATTACTAGAAGAGTAGATAAGTGGAAGTATTAAGATATATATACCCTACTAAGCTCTACTTAAGACTACTTAGTAAAGCTAAAAGGGGTTAAAGCTACTAAATATACTTTATTAGATACTTCTATTTAATTATACTATTTAAAAATATATAGCTATAATATATTCTTTTTAAAACCCTTTATTAAAGTATCTATATAAAATACTATAAAAGAATATAAATACTAGTAAGTATTTAATTTTAAATTTAAGAATTTATTAATTTTTACTTATATTATAGTATACTATACAGTTTAATTAAGCTCTTTACTTATAAGTAATTTAATAGTTATATATATATATATATATATATATATATATATATATATATATATAAGTTATATTATTAATAAGTTAATTTATTTATAATAAATAAACTTATTAAGTAATAGGGTTTTTATTCTTTTTAAAAGTAGATTTCTTAATTATAAATAAATTAGTTTATAGATAATATAACTTATATATATTATCTTTTTTAAGTATATAATATTTAGTAAAGAAATATATCAAAAAACTCTTATAAAAATATATAAATATTTAATAAAGTAATTAGTAAAGATTATATAGAAAAATAATTTAAATTTAAGTTAAAGAATACTTATTTATATAAAGAAAAGTATATATATACTATATATAACTTAATAAAAGCTATTTACTTTTATTAATTAAGAGTATTATATAGGCTATATAGTATAGTTAATTAAAGTTAATAGAATCTTTACTTTAAAAACTTTAATAACTATACTATATAAATATATAATATATAGTTAAAGGTGGTTAGCTTAGTAGTTAAGAGTCTACCCGACCCTACTTTATGAGAAGTAAAGATAGTAGGTTTAAATCCTATACTACTTAAAGGGGTTTTATACCCTAACTATATATTACGCACTTATATAGTATAGCCGTTAGAGGTTTTAAAATAAGGGCCCTACTAACTCTAATTAACTATACCGTATAGTCTATATACTACTTCTAACTAATAAAAAGAAGCAGCCCCTACTAAGCTATATATAGTAAATAGTACCTTCTTTTATAAATAAATATCCCCTAACCTAAACTTAAATAAATCTTTATACATAACCTTTACTAATTACCTTACTTAATAGTTATATACTTTCCCTACTAGGGCTTTTCCTATACACCTTTATTAGAATATTTACTTATAAGAAGTTAAAAGGTTAAAAGCCTAATACTTAGTAGATTTATTAATTATAATATAAATATACCTATAGAATAATGTAATATATATATATAATATATAGTTAAAGTATAAAAGCCCTTTAAGTAATATAGAATTTAAATCTACTACTTTTACTTTTAATAAAGTAAAGTTAAATAAACTCTTAACTACTAAACTAAAAGCAGTTAGCTTAGTAGTTAAAAGCCTACTTAAGTCTACTTTATAAAAAGTAAAAGTAGTAGGTTTAAATTCTATACTACTTAAAGGGTTTTATACTTTAACTATATATTATATACTTATATAGTATAGCTATTAAAGTTTTTAAAGTAAAGACTCTACTAAGTTTAATTAACTATACTATATAATTTATATACTACTTTTAATTAATAAAAGTAAATAACCCCTACTAAGTTATATATAGTATATATATACTTTTTTATATAAATAGGTATTTTTTAACTTAAATTTAACTTATCTTTATATATAACCTTTACTAATTACTTTACTAAATACTTTTATATTTTCTTTATAAGGGTTTTTTATATATTTCTTTATTAAATATTATATATTTAAAAAAAGTAAAAAGCCAATTACTTAGTAAATCTTCTAATTATAAACAAGCTAGTTTATAAATAATATAACGTAAATATATAACTACTAAACTAACTACTTAATAAAGGTTTTATATAAAAGTTTCTTTAAATTTAAGTTAAAAGATATTTATTTATTAAAAACGGAAAAAACGGTATATATATACTATATATAATTTAGTAAAGGCTATTTACTTTTATAGATGAAAAGTAGTATATTTGTGTTTTTGTAGTGTCTTGTATAGATATTTTAATAAGGGGTTCTAAAAAGAATATATTATAGCTATGTATTTTTAAGTAGTATAATTAAATAGAAGTATCTAATAAAGTATATTTAGTAGCTTTAACCCCCTCTAGCTCTACTAAGTAGTCTTAAGTAAAGCTTAGTAAAGTATATATACCTTAACGCTTTTAATATTAATTTATAAATTTAAAGTTAGGTTTTTAATATATATATAATTACTATTCTAAAATAGTTTTATACTACTTTTTATAGTATTTTTTTTAAGTATTAGTTTTAGTTAAATACTTAGTTATATATTCTTTATAGTATTTTATATAAATATTTTAATAAAAGGTTTTAAAAAATATATATTATAATTATATATTTTTAAGTAGTATAATTAAATAAAAGTATTTAATAGAGTATATAAGCACAGGTATAAGGGTATTAAGGTCGGTATCGAGATTGCTGAATACTTCTATAGTAATATTGGGCTTAATAGAGTTAGTAAAGGAATAGGTTTAGTGTATAATATGTAAATAAAAGAGATAGAAGTATTGTTGTAGTAGTAATAGTGTTGTATTGGTGTTTTGCTGTATTACTTGCTTGCTAAGAAAGTAGAAGTCTAGACCCCTATAGGCTGGGGGGAGCCCTGCCTTTTATAGGCCTAGTACCTTGCCCTTTGGGCCTAGCTTCTAAAGTACTAGTCCTTTTAGGGTTTAGTACATTACGTATAGTTTAGCTAAGTGGCTCTAGGCCCTACGTGTGGTTGGCCGCATTTACTGTGGTTGGCTATGGGCGCTGTGGTTGGCCACGAGGGTTGTGGTTGGCCACGAGCACCCTAGAGGGGTTGATAAGAGACATTTAGAGTAGATCTACTATTGGTAGTTGACTTAGTAGTTTAGAGTCTAGCTTATTAGAGCTAGAGGCTGTAGGTTCAACTCTGCCTTTTATTTCTTTTTACTTTTATTTTTAGTTTTTTTTAATAGATTAATATCCCCCCTTAAGATGTGTATTAATTTAATTTTATTGCAGATCTTAGTGTTTTTAAGGTGTATTAAAAGACTTCTTTAGTATTAAAAACTTCTGTATAAAAACTCTATAAAAACCTTTTTTTTTAGGTAAAAATATTTAAAGTAAAAATAAAAGAAAATATATATTAATAAGGAAAACCTTTTCTTTTTAATATAATAAGTTATTTATTTTTAACTTATCCTTTAATAAATTTATATTCTTTTTTATTTTAGTTTTATTTTTAAGAGAAAATAAAAAACCTTTATAGTTTACTATACTTAAAGTAGTTATATAATTATTAAATATTATTTTACTTATAGGTTTAGTTAAAATATTAGTTAAATTATTTTTAGTAAATACGTAGAATAGTAAAGCTTTATTATTAATTATTCTATTTCTTATAAAGTGATATTTAATATTAATATACTTAACCTTTTTATAAAATTTAGGATTTTTAACTAGTTTTTAAGTTACTTTATTATTTATAAGAATTTTAGGTTTATTTAGACTTTTAAGGTTTAAAGATTTAAATATATAATTATAAAAGTTATATAAATATATAACTTCTTTAATAGCTTTAGTAAAAGCCATATACTTAACTTTATAAATAAATAAAGCTACTATTTTTTATTTTATAGTATTCTAACTAATTATATTATAAAATCCTAGGTAAAATAAATAACTAGTAGTAGATTTTTTATTATTAAGATCTTTAGTTTAATTAAAGTTTAAAAATTCTATTATTTTAAATTTAATAGAGTAGTTGTATAAAATCCTTAAGTTAAGGAATTTATTTAAATATCTCTATAACTAATTTAGAGTAATAAAATACTCTTTAGAAGGATTACTTATATAACGAGCTAATAATATAACTGTAAAGGCTATATTTAGCTTGGTTTTTAAGGTAGAATATATTAAAGAGTTTATTTTTTATTAGAATTGTTTTATTTCTTTTTTAGTAGCTTGATTTGTATTTTTTATTAATTTTATATTATTATTTATAGGTGTTAAATGTTTATATAAGTGGTTTTATTATATTCTAATTAGTAAGCTCTTTAAGATATTTAGTTCGGCGTAGAAATAGTTTTATTTTTCTTATTTATAAAAAAAGGTTTTAGGTACCCCTAGTAGTTTTATATTAATTTTTTTAGAGATATTATTAATTATACTATTAGTAATTTTAGGGTTAGGAGTAATAACTAAAAAGTCATTTATATGATAAGCTATAATAGCTTTAACTTCTTTTTTATTAAGTATAAAAATAGCTTTATTATAAGGCGTTATATTAAAGCCTTTTTTTTTAAGTATATTTTTTAAATACTTATACTATAGTTTATGTAATTTTGTTTTAAGCTATATAAGGCTTTATTTAGTTTATAAACTAATCCTTTATTAGAATCTTTATAATCTTTATTAAAGATTAATTTATTATTATTATTATTAAAAAAACTAGTAGGTAATTGGACGTATATTTCTTTATTGATATTAGTGTGTATAAATGCACTAGTAACGTTATATTGTTTAATATCTTAATTATTTTGTATAGTTATTAAGAATAATAGTTTATAGGATTTAGGCTTATAGGTAGTATTAAAGGTTTTTAGGTAATTAATACTTATATATTGATTATAACCCTGTACTACCTAACGAGCCTTATATTTATTAGGTTTTTTAGCTTTAGTATTAATATTATTATTAGCTTTTTTTTTGTAAACTTATTTACCTCTAAGAGGTTTAATAGATTGTGGTTTTTTAATAATACTCTAAGTATTTAATTTAGTTAATATATTTAATTCTTTGTATATAGCTTGGATTTAGTTTTGTAAATCGTTAGATTTTAAAACTTGTTTATATGTAGTAGGTTTATCTAAGTTATTAATACTTAGTATATAAGAGATTTTATCTTTTGAGTTATTAATAGTGGATATTATGTTTAGAGATGGGTAGTTTTTTATTGTAAATAGTGTATATTCTTGATTTTTAACTTATTTATAGCTTTCCTGGATCTCTTTATCTATATAGGGGATTTCTATAGTTAATTTAGAGTTATTATTATTATTATTATTATTATTATTAGTTTTATTAATATTATTATAATCTAAGTCTATCTTAAAGAAACTATTACTTTAAGATTCTTTTCCGCTTTTAGTTATACTAAATTATGGATAATTTATTTTATTTAGTATAGATAGTTTTTAATTATTATTATTAGTATCTTTTATAAAGATATTTTTAAATACTTTAACGTCTCTAGACTAAAGAGCTTTATTTTCTTTTAAATCCTATATTCTATAGGCATTATTACCATAGTTAAGAATTATACCCTTTTTAGCTTTATTATTAAGCTTTTTAATATTAGGGTCTTTATTTTTATAGTAATAAATACTCCCCTAGACCCTTATATAATTTAAAGAGGGTTTTGTATTATTCTTAGTTTTATATAGTGTTTTATAAGTTATTGACTTATGTGGGGTTTTATTATATAGATATATAGCTGCTAAAAGAGCTTTTCTCTATAGTTTAAAGTTAATATTAGCGTTTATTAGTATAGCTCTTACTTTATTTATTATATTATGTATTATTCTTTTAATAATACTATTAGGCTTATGTGTATAAGGTGGTTTTATATTATGAGTTATACTATTCTTTATGTATATGGTTTTTATTCTTTTATTATTAAACTCTTTACTACTGTCTGTTTTAAATTAATTAATTTTATACTTATTTTTATTATTTTTAGTTAAGGATTTAAATTCCTTAAAAGTAGTAGAAACCTCTTTAAATTCCTTTATTTTTAATAATTTACCCTATATAAAACGGGTTTTTTTATTTATAAATAGTATAAACTATTTATAATTATTATATGTTTTAAGTGTAATTAGCCTATATAAGTCTAATGCAATTTTGTATAAGTAAGGGTAGTCTTTTGTGTAATTACTAGACTTTTTATTTATAGTATTAGTAAATTTTCTTTTTAAATAGGCCTTGTAGGGTAGTTTATAAAATACCTTTATAGTAGCCCTCTTATACGTAATTTTAGTTTAATCTAGAATAATAAGTAAAAATTACTGGTTTATATAGCTTAATTAGTTATACTATAGCTTTATTATATTAATATTAGGGTCTAGGGTTCGATCTTGACTTTAGGACTCTTTTATAGTGTCTTTTATTATATTAATTACTTCTTTGTTTATATTAAGGTTAAAGAAGTAGAGGTTATTCCTCTTTATTCCTATTAAAAGGACTTTATCTTTAATTATATTATATAATATAGGCTTATTATAGTAGATTAAGGCTATACTTATTTTAGTAAGTTTAGCTTGACTTAAAAGATTAATACTTAATTTAGGTATATAATAAATATTTTTTATAATATAAAGAGTATTATTTATTATAGTAGTTAAATTACTCTTTTTATAAGTAAAAAGATAGTTTATTTTATTCTAATTGACTTTTGTTTTAATAGTTTTAATATTATTAAATAAAGATAGGTTATTAGTTATATAGATTATTATAGTTAAGTTTAAATAAAATAGTTATTTTTTTTTATAAGTAAAAGAATCTAAAAGTTCTTTATTTAACTGTTTTATTAAGTCACTTAGTAATAGGTTATTAGTTTTAAAATCTATATTAATAGGAGTTTTAGAAGTAATTCTTATATTTTTAAATTCTATATTAAAATCTAAGTCCTTTTTAGTTACTAAGTTAATATTTATTAAGTCTAAAGTAACTATAACTTCTTTTAATGAATTAAAAGAGTTAGAATTATTATTAATAACTATATTAATTTATTGTTTTTTTTATTCTGTTTTTTAACTCTTTTTTTTTTATTGTTTGTAAAAGGGTTATTTTTTAATATTCTTTTAAACTAATTAGGAGCTTTATTAGGATATAAAAATCCACAAATATTCTCTATATAGCCGGTTTTTTTATAAGAGTTATAGTATTAACCTTTAGTTTATTTCTAGGGTTTAGTAGTCTTTTTAAACTTAATTTAAAACTTAGAGAATTATATAGAATTATTATTACTCTTTTTTTTAAATTTATCTAATAAATTAATAAATAAAGACTTAATAGTATAGGCTTTTAAATCTTCTTTTAAAAATTAAGTTATATTAGTTATAAACCCCTTATAAAAGTTATTTAAACTATTTAAAACCTAAGTTATAATTACCTATTTAAGTAAAGCTAGGTTATTTAAAGCTAAATTATTTATAAGCTCTTTAACTTTATTAAAGTATTCTTTAAAAGTATTTAAGTTTTTAAGAGTAGTATTAAAAAACTCTTTATAAGTAAGAAACTTATTTATAAATCCTTTTAGTTAATATAACTCTTTTAAACTTTTCTAAGCTTCTAGAGCTATTTTAGAGTCTTTTATAACTCTTAAAGGGCCATTTTTGCAAAGAAGTTTTATATAACCTAATATTTTATTATTTAGATCTTTATTCTTATTATTTAGTAGTTTAATAAGATTTATTACTAGATCTTTACTAGCTAGTACTATATAGAATCTTAGAAACTATACTTAATAATTTAATTATCCTTTTAGCTTTAGAATAGTAATTTTATCTATATTTTATAAGTTTAAAGTCTTTTTTATTTAAATAACTAAAACTAAGTAGACTCCTAAAAACCTAAGAGTTATTTTTTTAAAATAATAGGAGTAAACCACTTATTATATAGCTAACTAAGTAGTTTAAATAAATAGTTAAAACTATAAAGTCCTACTATATCTTTTTTAACTATTTTAATTAGTTTATTATAGTTAATAGACTTAAAGTTTATAACTTTAGAGTTATTAATATCGACTTATAGTAGCTTTTGTTAGCTAAACTAAACAGTAAAAGCTACTATAATCTTAATTTCTATATAAGTTATATTAATTAAATATCGTTTAAAAATTCATTTACTATAGTAGGTATATACAAGGATTTATTAAGGATTTATTAAGGAAGGTTAAATAATTTAAGGATTTTCTAAAAACTAGGTTTCTTAGTCGCTTAGGGACTCGAATTACGGGTAATTTATAAGTATTAGTTATAGTTTTTAGTTTCTTATAGTTAAAATAAGGTTAGTTATTAAATAAATAGGTCTAAATAGACTTTTATAATTTATTAAGAAGGTTAAGTTAGTTAATAAGCTAGGCTTATAACCTATAAGCATAAGTATAAGGGTATTAACGTCGGTATTAAGATTACCAAATACTTCTATAGTAATATTAGGCTTAATAGAGTTAGTAAAGGAATAGGTTTAGTATATAATATATAAATAAAAGAAATAGAAGTATTATTATAGTAGTAATAGTATTATATTAGTATTTTATTATATTACTTACTTACTAAAAAAGTAGAAGTCTAGACCCCTATAGACTAGGGGAAGCCCTGCCTTTTATAGGCCTAGTGCCTTGCCCTTTGGGCCTAGCTTCTAAGGCACTAGTCCTTTTAGGGTTTAGTACATTACGTACAGTTTAGCTAAGTGGCTCTAGGCCCTGCGTGTGGTTGGCCGCATTTACTGTGGTTAGCCACGGGCGCTATAGTCAGCCACAAGGGTTGTGGTTAGCCACAAGCACCCTAGAGGGGTTAATAAGAGACATTTAGAGTGGTTTATTCCACTATTAGTAGTTGACCTAGTAGTTTAGAGTCTAGCTTATTAGAGCTAGAGGCTATAGGTTCAACTCTGCCTTTTGTCTCTTTTTACTTTTATTTTTAGTTCTTTTTAATAGACTAATAGAGTATATTTAATAACTTTAACCTTTTTTAACTTAAATAGTTTTAAATAAAGTTTAATAGAATATATATACTTTAATAATTCTACTTACTTACTTTTATAGTAATAGTAATAATACTATTATTAATAAGTAATATCAAATATATTAAAATAAACGTCCTTAGTATCCCTAAGTGGCTACTTGACTATAGATACGTTACTAGTAGAGACCCCAAGCCGTTACGACCCCCCCCCCCCCCCCCCCCCCCCCCCTCTTAGGTAATTAATAGCCTACGGGTTACGTATAGGTAATCTAGAGGTTAAATCACTTTATTATAATCGACCACCTTCTTTAACCTTTATCGTTATTAGCACGCAAATTTACCTACTATAACGCAGCTTCTATAGATTTAAAGTAATAGTAGTATTTAATTAATTTTATAGACTACTAATTATACTACTAATACCACTAAAACCACTAATACTACCTATACGCCTCCTAGTAGACTATCGCTCTAAACCTATTAGATTTAATCTAAACCGTCCTTTTACTTCCCTTAGCTGTGTTACTACGGCTAGTTAACCTTATTTAAAGGATCCGCCCTACCTTTATTAATATATATTTTAATATTTAAGCTTTAGACTACATACTAACTCCTAGTAGTTTCTTTTATACTATTAAGGGCCTTAATAGTTATAGTAGTAGTACTTATTATACTATTATACTAGGCTAGGGCTCTTAAGTAATATACTTATACTCTTACCTCTTCTTTTATATTTTTAATTAGTAGTTAGTATAGTTAATTATATAAAAGCTAGATTTATAGATTCTAGTAGTTCTTTAGTAGTAGGATATAATTAAACTTAATAATAACTACTTATTTATATAATAATAGGGTTTTAAAGTTAGTATTACTATTAATATTATAAAGGCATAGTATTTTAGTATTTTAGTTAGTTCTAAAGAAGTCCCTATAGATTATAGCTAAGGAACTATAGTCCTTAGGTATTATAAAGTAGTTAAGCTATTTTAAACTTATTGTATAGTAGTAAGTTTAGTATTTTAGCTTTAAAGGATTATTAAATATGTAGGAATATAAAAGACAGAAGAAATTAATAAAGGCCTTACTTATAGTAGTAGTACCTTTTTCTTTAATTATAAACGCTACTAGGGCTTATTAGGCCCTATACGTAATCTAGTTAAAGGTTTATATAAGTGAAGGTTTATTTTAATATATTAATCGCGCCCGCCGCCTATTAGTAATAGTATTATTGTTATTACTAGTACGTCCACGTCTACGTCTACGTCTACTACTACGGCTACTACTGTGCTACACTTTGTAGTATAAGAGTAGGTAGGCGGAAGTTATCTCTAGGTAAAGACTTTAGGCGTTATGGTTAGTATAACTAGAGGGGGGTTAATATTAGTAACGTATTTACTCTTCTTTTTGAATAATCTTTACTTATTAACTTACTAGATATATATATTTGCCTAAATACATTCTTTACTAGATTTTTTACTTAGAATATTCTCTACTTAGTAGATTTCTTTTTTTACTTTACTATAAGTAGTATTATAACTATAAAAATATATATATATTAAAATAAACGTTTATTTATATAAACTTTTAATTAAATTATATATAGAGTCTAATAAGCTTTAATAGTATTTATAATTAAAGAAAAAAGTACTACTACTATAAAAAAAGCCTTTATTAATTTCTTTTACTTTTTATATATTTATATATAATAATAATTTATAATATTTAATAAAAAGCTACTTACTACTAGTTTTTACTCTTAGAATAATAATTATTATATAACTTTATAGTTATTAACTAATTATAAAAGTAGTAATAAGTACTTTATAATTAAAAGAGTTAATAAAATTAACTTAACTTATAACTAGTATATATTCTTTAATAAATAAAAAAAGCTTATTATTACTATAATTTACTACTATTAAACTACTAGTAATAAACTTAATGAAAATAGAATAACTTTAAATTATGAAATAAAACTATTTTAAGTATTCTATAGTTTAAAACTAACTATAAATACTTTAATTAACTAAAGAAGATAACTACTAACTCTATAGTACTTTAAATAACCACTAATATTAGTATATTTAATAAAATAATATTAAAATAAATACTAATAATAGTAAAGAGTAGTTAAATTAATTATACCTATATAGTTTATAATAATTATATATTAGTTATAGAGGGATATAATAGTTAAGAAAAGTAATAAAATAGTGTAGTTTAAATTTAATAAGTTTAAAAGGATAGTAAAAGGTATTAGTAGTTTTAGTAGTATTAATAGTATAATTAATAGTTAAAATTAATTAAAAATACTTATTACTTTCTATTTAAAAAAGCTGCGTTATAGTAGGTAAATTTAAGTATTATAATAAAAAGAATTAATAAAGTAAGTAGCTAAATAGCTATTCTTTAGAGTATATAGTTTATATAGTATTAGTTACTATAAAGGGGCTATTAAGTACGTAGTTAATTTAGTTTAAATACTTAGTTAAACTAAATAGACTTACTTAATTTAATTTAAGCTATATAAAATAGTAAATTATATAAACTATTTATAGTTACTTAAAATAATTAATACTATTAATATATTAATAGGTTTTTAGTATAGTTAAGAACTAGTAGGGATGAAGTTAACTATTATAAATTTTTAAAGGATTATTCAATATATATATATATATATATATAAAATAAAAGAATTAATAAAGGTATTACGTATAGTAGTACTTTTTAATTAATTATAAATACTAATAATAATAAGGCTTATTAAGTTATGTAGTATATTATAGTGCTTATAATTAAAATAAAAGTTTATAAAAGTAAAGGTTTATTTTAATATATTTAGCACTACTTATTAGTAATAGTATTATTATTATTACTACTACTACTATACTATACTTTATAGTATAAAAATAAATAAATAAAAGTTATTATAATAACTTTAAGTATTATAGTTACTAAAGAGAGTTGATATTAGTAATATATTTTTTTAAATAGTCTTTACCTATTACTTTACTAAATATATATATTTAACTAAAATGTATTTTTATTAAATATTTTATTAAAAGTATTCTTTATTTAATAGATTTCTTTATTTACTTTACTATAAGTAGTTCTATAAAAATATTCAATATATAAAAAGCTACTAAATATACTTTATTTAATACTTTTATTTATTTATACTACTTAACTCCCTTTAGAGTAACTAATAGCCTATAGGCTATATACTCTAGAGAATAGCTATCTAACTACCTACCTCATTAATCTTTTTTAATACAACACTTAAACTTACCTACTATAACGTAGCTTCTATAAATTTAAAGTAATAAATATTTTTAATTAATCTTATAAACTACTAATTACACTATTAACACTACTAAAACCACTAACGCCTTCTATATATCTCCTATATACTTAACTATCTAGACTGTTCCTTTAAACCTATTAAATTTAATCTAAACCGTTCTATTACTTCCCTTATAAGCCGTATAGCTATAACTAGTTTAACTACTTAACTCTACTATTATTAGTATCTATCTTAATATTTATATAAGCCTTACTAAATATACTAATATTAATAGCTATTTTAACTAATAAAACTCTAGTAACTATATTCTTTAATTAGTTAAAGTATTTATAGTTATTTTTAGTATTAAGAATTTCTATAGTATTTAAATCCCTTAAGTATAAGTTAAGTATTATTCTATTTATATTAAAGCTATTACTAGTAGTTTTATAGTATAAAACTCTTAAAATTATAAGCTTTATTTTATTATTTTTACTTTAGTAGTACTAGTTAAGAGTTATATCAATTATATAAGCTTCTATAGTATAAAAGTACTTTTTACTAGTATTAATACTAGTTAATATCTATAAAATTATATCCTTTTATTTATCCTAAAGTTAATTAGGGTAACTAGGAATTTTTTTTTAAATATTATAGCTTTAAAGGTTATTATATATATAGGAATATAAAAAACAAAAGGAATTAATAAAGGGCTTACTTATAGTAGTGCTTTTTTCTTTAATTATAAACGCTACTAGGGCTTATTAGGCTTTATAGTACGTTATAGTGCTTATAATGTAGTTAAAAGTTTATATAAGTAAAGGTTTATTGTAATATATTAGTCGCGCCGTTTAGTGCTACTTATTAGTAATAGTATTATTGTTATTACTATAGAAAGAGTAGGTAAGTAGAACCGTTAAGGTATATATACTCTGTTAAGCTCTACTTAAGACTACTTAGTAGAGTTAAAGGGGGTTAAAGCTACTAAATATACCTTATTAAATACTTTTATTTAATTATACTACTTAAAAATATATAATTATAATATATTTCTTTTAAACCCCTTATTGAAATATATATATAAAATACTATAAAAATATAAATTTATTTATACTACTTAAAAGTATATAGCTATAATATATTCTTTTAAAATCCCTTTGTTACAATATCTATATAAAATACTATAAAAATATAAATTAATAGTATTAATAGTATAAGTAGTAGTTTATAAGATAAATTAAATACTACTATTATTTTAAATTTATAAAACCTATATTATAGTAGGTAAATTTATAGACTAACTATTAAATAAAAGTTAAAAAAGGTATTTAATTATAATAAAGTAATTTAACTTTTAAATTACTTATATATAAATTATAAACTATTAGTTACTTAAAATAAAAAAAAGGGGTTTTAGTAATAAAGTATTTATTAGTAGTATATTTATAGTTAAATAGCTATTTAGGGAATAAGTAGTACTATAATAGTATATATAAAGTAAATTATTTATTTAGTATTTATAAAATATTTAATATATTATAAAATAAAGTAAAATAAAATAGCTTTAAATTATAATAATAACCTAAATATATATATATCACTAGTTATAAGTAAAATAGAGTACTATACTATATACTCTAAGTTATAACATCTCTATACTAGTATTATACTTTATAGGAGTTATAAAATTAATTAGGCGTTCTTAGTATCCCTAAGCAGCTACTTAACTATAGATGCGTTGCTAGTAAAGACCCTACTGCTAAGGACCCCCCCCCCCCCCCTCTTAGGTAACTAATAGCCCACGGGCCACGTTTAGTATACGAATTTACCTACTGTAACGCAGCTTCTATGGATTCGAAGTAATAGTAGTATTCGATTAATTTCAACTACTAATTATAACACCAACGCCACTAAAACCACTAACACCGTCCTAGACCGTCCTTCTAAACCTATTAGATCTAATCTAAACCGTCCCTCTACTTCCCTTAACTATTAACCTTCTCTAAAACTAATATACTATTATCATAAGCTACGTTACTACAGTTAATTAACCTTATTTAAAGGATCCGCCCTACCGTTATTAGTATATATTTTAATATTTAATCCTCGGGCTATATACTAATTCCTAGTAACTTCCTTTATACTATTAAGGGCCTTAATAGCTATAGTAATAGCACCTACTATACTACTATACTAGGCTAGGGCTTTTAAGTAACGTACTTATACCCTAACCTCTTTTTTTATATCTTTAATTAATAACTAGTATAGTTAATTATATAAGGACTAGATTTATAGATCTTAGTAGTTCTTTAGTAGTAAAATATAATTAAACTTAATAACAACTACCTACTTATATAATAATAGAGTCTTAAAGTTAGTATTACTATTAATATTACAAAAGCCTAGTATTTTAATATTTAAACCGGTCCTAAAAAAGTCCCTATAAACTATAACTAAAGAACTATAGTTCTTAAGTATTATAAAGTAATTAAGCTATTTTAAACTTATTGTATAGTAGTAAATTTAGTATTTTAGAATTATTAAATACATAGGAATATAGAAAACAAAAGGAATTAATAAAGGCCTTACTTATAGTAGTGCCTTTTTCTTTAATCGTAAATACTACTAGGGCTCATTAGGCCCTATAGTACATCACAGCGCCTATAATCTAACTAAAGGTTCATACAAGTAAAGGTTTGTT
Source organism: Colletotrichum brevisporum (assembly GCA_030770045.1). NCBI lineage: Eukaryota > Fungi > Ascomycota > Sordariomycetes > Glomerellales > Glomerellaceae > Colletotrichum > Colletotrichum brevisporum. The sequence goes on along the minus strand of JAUGSI010000001.1, from coordinate 4,853,344 downwards.
TTAATATATTTAGTACTGCCTATTAGTGATAGTATCGTCGTTATTACTATAGCTACTACTGCACTACACTTTATAGCACAAGAGTAGGTAGGCAAAAGTCATTTCTAGGCGAAGACTTTAGGCATTATAGTTAGTACGTACGTTGGGCTGCCCTGCCGAGCTCTACTCGCGAGCACCTAGCACAGCTAAAGAGGGGTTAATATTAGTAATATATCTACTCTTCTTTTTAAATAATCTTTACTTATTAACTTACTAAATATATATATTAGCCTAAATACATTCTTTACTAGATTTTTTACTTAGAATATTCTCTACTTAGTAGATTTTTTACTTAGAATATTCTCTACTTAGTAGATTTCTTTTTTTACTTTACTGTAAGCGGTATTATAACTACAAAAACACATATATAAAATCAATTAGGCACGTTCTCTACTTCGTTATCTATCGCCTTTTCTACCTAATTGCGGCCTAGCTGTGCCCTGAAAACTACCTCATTTAGGTAGTCTGCCATCTCACGTCCTGCCTGCTGCTGCCGCTGCTTTTCGTATTATCTCTTAAGACCATCCTTGCTCACCTTAGGTAGGCAATTCGAGGCATCTTGCATAACCGAGGTATCTGCACAAGGTACATATCCTATCTTATCTATACCCCTGGAGTGAGCTGAGCTTAACTCAACTACCTACCTAGCTTCTGCCCCGCCGCTCAGCTCGGATCACACATCCCGGGCATCAGATCGTTACTGCCTCTACCTGTTGCTGTTTTCGTTTCCTGTCGCCATCTGCATTTCCGTTCCTACTGCGGCAACTATGGATATCAGTATCCAACGAGCCCTGAACGACAAGCTCTACGACAAACGCAAGGTCGGCGCACTTGAGTACACCACCCCACCTGTCTCTGACGCCTTCCATCCAAGCGCGAAAACGCTGACGTGCCGCCTTCCTCAGACTTGAGCGAGTGATCCGTGAGCTGGTGGTGACTAGGGATTACCCCAGAGTCCAGGGCATTCTTGAGCAGCTGTGCAACGAATTCGCCTATGCCGTGCACCAGCCCCACGCCAGGAACGGAGGTCTCATCGGGCTGGCTGCAGCCGCTATAGCCCTTGGCCCTGTATGATCACTCAGCCCCCCCCCCCTTTCCGACGGGCTACCGTTACTTGACTTGCCATAGCTTATCACGGGCTATATCACGACCCACGGAAGCATGGCACTGATTCTGTGCCCAGGAACTACCCCGATATCTCAAAGAGATCGTACCGCCAGTATTAGCGTGCTTCACCGACCAAGATGCGAGGGTTCGTTACTATGCCTGCGAAGCCATGTATAACATTGCGAAAGTGGCCAAGGGCGAGATTTTGATCTACTTCAACGACATATTCGACGCACTTTGCAAGGTAAGAATAATCAATCTCCTGACCTCCTCTGCCTCGCTTTTCAAAGTTGAGAGAGAACCTAATAAGTTACCGTTATGTTTCTCTAGCTGGGGGGCAGATTCTGAGCTGTCCGTTAAGAATGGCGCTGAGCTTCTCGACCGTCTCATCAAGGACATCGTTTCGGAATCGGCTGCTTCCTATGTATCAGTTCTGGAAGAGGAGTTTAACCAGGACCTCACCGACAAGGACGGGGCCGAGGACCGTCCGTCCCCTCCAACTGCCTTCTCCTTACGCCGCTTCATCCCCCTTCTTCAGGAACGCATATACGTTATCAACCCTTTCACTCGCCAGTTCCTCGTAGGCTGGATCACTCTTCTTGACTCCATCCCTGACCTCGAACTCGTCACCTTTCTACCCGACTTCTTAGGGGGTCTACTCCGGTTCTTGAGTGACCCGAACCGAGACGTCCACGTTGCAACCCAGTCGTGCCTGGATAAGTTTCTCAGCGAGATCAAGCGGATATCCAGAGTGAAGAAGGGCATCGTAGAGAGCAAGAAGTCGCGCGAGGGCGGCAAACGCAAACGTGAGGAGTCGGTCGATTCGGGGAGTGTGCATATCGGACTTGAAGAGGGCGATGAAGTCAACTCCCAAAGCGATGATGAGGACGGAAGTGGCGAGGAAGACTGGATCCCAGGCCAAGACGTTCAAATCAACTATCGAAAGATCCTCGAGATACTAACGGCAACGCTCGACTCTCCTCTAGGTGGGTTCTCGACCGTAGTGTTTACTTCTGTCGGCAACTAATTCATTCGACAGAAGAAGATTCTCTTTTGGAGTCCCTCCGCTGGATTGTCGAATTTCTCGACATCTGCCCCGAAGAAGTTCTGCCTTTTACTCCCAAAGTTCTGGCTCACATGCTGCCTGCAATGGCCAGCGGCGTCGAATCCATTCGCCAGGCCGCTGCTCGTGTCAATGCTGGCCTGATGGATTACGTCGTCTCCCTGTCTGATGAACCAGAAATCAGCGGCCCTTCGCAATCCACGTCCCGTATTCCAATCTCTGGAGAACGACAAGACGGGCCTTCTAGTGCACGTGCGTCCCTGTCAAGCTCTCGAGATTTGGAAGTGAGAAGTCCGACACCGGCCCATGGTCACAACCGGTCCCTCTCGACAACAAATCCACCGTCTTCAACGACTCATCCCCAAGTAGATCTTGACTACGCCGCAGCAGTCAATGCCCTGACGTTGCTTTTCCTCAACGACCACGAAGCGACCCGGGTTGCTGCATTAACCTGGCTGATAATGTTGCATCGAAAGGCGCCAAGAAAGGTCCTGGCCTTTAATGATGGAACTTTCCCTGCCTTACTCAAAACTCTGTCGGATCCGGCTGAGGCTGTCGTTACCAAGGATCTGCAACTGCTTTCTCAGATATCCCGGAACAGCGAAGACGACTACTTCTCCAATTTCATGGTCAACCTGCTCCAGCTATTTGCTACTGACAGAAAGTTGCTCGAGACTCGAGGGAACTTGATCATCCGCCAACTTTGCGTCAGCCTCAGTGCTGAGCGGATATATCGAACACTCGCAGACTGCATTGAAAAGGAGGAAGATGTCGAGTTTGCCAGCATCATGGTGCAAAACCTAAACAATAACCTCATCACAGCGCCGGAACTCTCAGAACTGCGCAAGAGGCTTCGCAATTTGGAGTCCAAGGTAACAGCAGATCCACACTCTCTGACGTCCAGGTGTTCGTTATTGCCAGAAGGCTAACCAGTCAACGAACCTCAGGACGGCCAGACATTTTTCGTTGCGCTCTTCCGTTCATGGTGTCATAATGCCGTCGCCACCTTTTCTCTTTGCCTGCTGGCTCAGGCATACGAACAGGCATACAATCTTCTGCAGATTTTGTAGGTTTTCGCGCACCTCTTTGTCGGTTTACCAGTTGTCTAAGCTAAAACCTTCAGCGCGGAGCTGGAAATGACGGTGAACATCCTTATCCAGATTGACAAACTGGTTCAGTTGATAGAGTCACCTGTGTTCACATGTGTGTTGATTCACAGACATCCTAGCATATGACGCATCTGCTAATTCGCCGGAGACCTTCGACTACAGCTCCTTGAGCCTGACAAGTATCCTCACTTGTATAAGTGCCTCTACGGGCTTCTCATGCTTCTCCCGCAATCCTCAGCCTTCGCCGCCCTCAAAAACCGGCTCAATAGCGTCAGTTCGATCGGCTATCTGCACATTGCACCCAAAGTGTGAGCTTCTTCCAATCTCTCGTCCTCCATATGTCACCAGTGCCCTGGTCTGTATCCGTGCGCAGGTAACTGATGATACCTCTTAGAAACCCCAGTCCTGCCACTAGCTCCAGTTATGACAGGCCGAACAGACTTAAGGGCAGAGAAGACGGTATCATTCGTTGGAATGAATTACTTGAGAAGTTTCGGAGCGTGCAGGAGAGAGCTCGACGGGCCCAAAGGCACTCGGGAGATGTGGACGATAGTCGAGGCAGTCTTGGCGTTGCAGACTTACGGTTGGGAGAGGGTTTGGACACAAAGGCCACGAAGGAGTCACGCAATGCCAGCGGCCCACAGGTGCCGGTGAAGGACCCCACGCCTGTGGCTGCGCCAGTGGTTAAGCGGGCCGGGCTTGGCATGCGACAAATTCGGAATCTTGGAGGTGCCGTCAGGGGGAAGCGGAACGGTTGATGCAATTTGCCCTCAGAAGGCCACTGTTTTGGTGTGCAGATGTTCTGATACCCCGAGAGACCGAGAGTATGGTATCTAGCTATAAGCTAGACCTCGTTGAAATGAAACTATGATCTCATTCATGGGTGCTTGCGGGGGCTTTGACGCTCCACCAAGTTCTCGAACACGTCGTCGCGACGTTGAACGACAGCGCGCAGCTGAGCGTGGATGCTATCCAACTGGAGCCGAGCTTTCCTGACATCGTCCGGGAGGCTGTAGAACTGCAAAACCTGGGTATCCAAATTCTTCTTCTGGGAAAGAAGCTCACGATACTCGCTCTCTTCCCTGGCGGTCTGCTCGATGGTAGGAAGGTGCAGAACGATAGACTGGTTCAAATTCGCCACGCGATCTTTGATCTCGGGAATTCGCACGGCCATTGTCTTGACCTTCCTTTGCAGTTCCACGTTCTGGCGGGCCAGGTCGTCAGCAGGTCTGTAGTCGTCGCTCCGCAGGGTTCTCAGCAACTCGTCTGCGATGATCGATTCTTGCTCGATGTTCTTGCGAAGGATGTGCACGCGAACCCTCATTTGCTCTGACTCCGATGCTTGAGCATGAAGAAGAATCATGTAGCGGCCAAGAGCCTCTGCGTCGGGGTACACAGCAGACAGCTGGCAGGAAAGCGTAGCCATCGAGTTAAGAGCGGTGCTTCCCTCTCGTGTCAGGTGATTTTGAACAGCAGCGAGAATCCTCTCCCGAACGGTGGCGGAAGCAGGAAAGCCCGGCGTCACATCGGGCGGGTCTCGAGCGCCGCCGATTTCCCGTAGTGCCGTAAACTCGGCCCGGGCGACAAGTTCACGCTCCTCATCTGCCGTCTCATTCACGGTGGCCAGAGATAGGAGGGCCTTGAGTGTTTCGGGGTTCCGCTCGAAGGATGGGACCGAGCGACCTTGGAATTTAGACGTCAGCCACGCGTCGACATATCTCCAGTCCTTGGCAGTAGAAGCCGCGATGCGAGCGATGGAGGGTGAAAAGATGGCTGTTGGGGTCGGAAGGTGGGCCATGGCGTTGAGGATTCGATTGGAGGAGGATAAGCTGGATTGATATCATTTAATTGCACTCTCTTAACCAGTGTGATGTAGAGCAGAAAGCATTCTTTCTGCTGCTTTCCGCTCGGCTGGAGGGACCCTCGACTTGCACCAGGGTGACGGGTTGTGTCAACAATTGGCAATGTTCGGGGGCGTCCCCACCATTTTGCCGTTCCGAGTGACTTCCGACACGTATGTACCCAGAAGGTACACTAAGATTGTAATATGGTGCTTTTGTTCTGGACTTCCGGCACCTGCGGATACTGGAAGTGACAACCGCTATTGCCCATCATTTGCATTCAGCAAAGCCAGGGACAAGGGGGACTGGTCATTAATGCCCCGTTAAGGAGACAGGCCCCACAAGCCCAGCTCTATTACGATTGTACGCATCTGCCGTGCCATCCATCAGATGGCGGTGCTGTTCAAGTTCGCCCTATTGAGGACAACTTTCCAATTTGGATCGACCAGCGGACCGCGTCCGCTAAATACTCGACACCTCTCACCTTTCTGCCTGCTCGGCTTTCGATGATTTTCTTTTACATTTCGTCAACCTGTCTACTTCCGCTGCGTCCTCACCGTAATCTTTTCCAAGGCCTTACCGATCATCTCTCTTCACTCGAATACAGATTCCCTTCTCTCAACGGCAGCCCATCTCTCAGCGTCAACGATGCATGTCAGGCTCTACGCCCTGGCTCTTGCCGCCGGCCTGCTGTCCTCGACCGCTCTCGCAGTCGCGCCCGACGAAATCCCCGCCGACACTCCCGTCTCTTCCCTTCTGTCATCCGCCCAGGCCCATTTGTCGAATGGTCAAACCTCCGATGCCCTCGTCTATTATGATGCCGCCGTCGCCCGCGATCCTTCCAATTATTTGACCTTGTTCAAGCGTGCTACGACTTACCTTTCCCTCGGACGCACCAATCAGGCAACGGAGGACTTTAATAAGGTCCTCTCGCTCAAGCCAGGCTTCGAGGGCGCTCATATTCAGTTGGCCAAAATCAAGGCGAAGACGGCCGACTGGGACGGCGCGAGGGAGCAGTACGGACTGGCGCGTAAGGACTCAACTTCACCAGAGGTCGCCGCTCTCGACGAGGCTCAGGGCGCTGCCCGTCTGGCCGAAATTGCCGAGAAGAAGGGCGATTGGGAGGCCTGCGTCTCTCATGCCGGCGAGGCTGTCATTGTTGCGAACCGGGCCATTTCATTGCGCGAGATCAGATCGCGCTGCCGCTTCCAGCGCGGCGAGCTTGAGGAGGGAATGGGCGATCTGCACCACGTGCTGCAGATGAGACCCAGCGACATAACCCCGCACATCAAGATATCGGCCATTACCTTCTATGCGCTCGGCGATCTGAAGAACGGCATGGCCCAGATCCGCAAATGCCTACACTCCGACCCCGATTCGAAACCTTGCAAGAAGCTTCTAAAGCAACAAAAGGCCATCGAAAAGACTCTCGCCAGGGTAAACAAAGCGTTCGACAAGACACAGCCTATGACCGGGGTCAAGTTGTTGATAGACTCTGCCGAAGACGCAGGACTCATTACCGACATTAATAATCATGTGGAGGAGCTACGCGCGGACGGTATTATTCCTCTAGCTGCTGAGGCGGCCTTGTACCGTAAGGTTGTGGAACTGGCGTGCCAGGGGTACTACGATGTGAGTGCAAACCTTCTCGAAGAGCGCTGCAGAAACTCACAACTGCAACAGATGAATGCCAAGAAAGCGAAGCAGTATTGCGAAGACTCTCTGGCTCTCGACAACAAGTCATTCTACGGTCTACTTCACCGCGCAAGAGCAATGATGGAAAAGGAAGAATTTGAGGCGGCAATTAGGTCCTTAGAAGAAGCCGGCAATGTCCGGCCTGACAAGAACGATATTGTGCAACCTCTGATGCAGAAAGCTCAGATCGCCCTCAAGCGAAGCCAGACCAAGGACTACTACAAGGTTCTAGGCGTGTCCCACGACGCTGACGAGCGCCAGATTAAGTCGGCTTATCGCAAGCTGTCCAAACTACACCACCCCGATAAAGCGGCGAAGCAGGGTATCGGCAAGGAGGAAGCTGAGAGGAAGATGGCATCTATCAATGAGGCGTATGAAATTTTGAGCGATCCAGAGCTTCGCGAGCGCTTCGACCGGGGCGACGACCCAAACAACCAGCAGCAAAGCCAGCCCTTTCAAGGCAACCCTTTCGGGGGTGGTCATCCGTTCATGTTCCAGCAAGGCGGTGGTGGAGGCAGCCATCAATTCCACTTCAAGTTTGGCGGGGGTGCTGGCGGCGGCGGCGGCGGCTTCCCCGGTGGCTTCCCTTTCTAATGATGGTAATAGATCCTGCCTTCAAACAGCAGCATGGGTTAAGGAGTTTAATTAGTTAAGCCTGGAGTTTATAGGGCTCTATGTACTACATTAGTAGTAGTTATAGCTAGGAAATAAGTTTATATTCTTTTATATTTTATTTATTTATAATTTTTATATAGTATATTATAGATATTTTTATATATAGTTTAAAGATATATTATATTTTTATATTTTTAAATAATATAATTAAATAAAAGTATTAAATAAGCTATATTTAATAAACTTATTTTTATTTAACTTTATTAATTAACTTTAAGTTTAATAATAAAGTATAAATATATATTAATACTTTTTTAACTCCCTTTAGAGTAACTAATAGTTTATATGTTATATACTTTAAAAAATATTACTCTTTTTAATAACTATTTAGTTATTTACTTTATTAATTTTTATTATTATTATTAATTAAAAAACATTAAGTAATATAAGTTTAAATTTTAGTATTATATAATTAAAAAAAATTTAATATCGTAACTATAAATAGTACTATACTATTTATATTTTTTTAAGTAGTATTTTATATAAATATTTTAATAACTTATTTAAAAAAGAATATATTATAGTTATATATTTTTAAGTAGTATAATTAAATAGAAGTATTTAATAGAGTATATTTAGTAGGTTTAACTCCCTTTAACTTTATTAAGTAGTTTTAAGTAAAGCTTAGTAGAGTATATATACTTTGATACTTTTACTTACTTACTCTTTTTATAGTAGTAAATATAAATATAAATATAAATATAAATATAAATATAAATATAAATATACTAGTAATAATAATAATACTATTACTAATAAATAGTACTAAATATATTAAAATAAACCTTCACTTATATAAACCTTTAGTTAAATTATACTATATATTAAGTTTAATAAGCCCTAGTAGTATTTATAATTAAAGAAAAAGATACTACTATAAGTAAGGTCTTTATTAATTCCTTTTATTTTCTATATATTTATATATTATAATAACTTAAAAATACTTTATTAAGTAAACTACTTCCTATAATATTTAAAAACAAATTCTTACTAGCTCTACTTAACTCTAAAATAAATAAAAGAATATAATTCTAAAGATATTAACTAGTATTAATACTACTAAAAAGTACTTTAATACTATAAAAACTTATTTAATTAATATAAGTCCTAACTAGTACTACTAAAGTAAAGATAATAAAGTAGTACTTATAATTTTAAGAGTTTTATACTATAAAACTACTAATAATAACTACTATATAAATATCATAATATATAACTTATATATAAAAAATAAAGGCTTTATAAAAATTCTAAATAATAAAAATAACTATAATTACTTTAACTAATTAAAAAACATAACTACTAGAGTTTTATTAACTTAAGTATACCCCCTCTAGAGTAACTAATAGTCTATAGGCTATATACTCTAAGAAATAGCTATTTAACTACTTACTTTATTAATTCTTTTTATTATTAATTAATAAATAGTACTTAAATTTACTTACTATAATATAGCTTTTATAAATTTAAAGTAATAAGTGTTTTTAATTAATTTTAACTACTAATTATACTATTAACTCTACTAAAACTACTAATGCCTTTTATATACCTTCTACTATCCCTTTAAATCTATTAAACCTAAACTAAACTATTCTATTACTTCCCTTAGTTATATAACTATAGCTAGTTTAACTACTTCCTACTATTATTAGTATCTATTTTAATATTATTATATATAGGCCTTATTAAATATACTAATTTTAGCTACTTAAGTTAATAAAACTCTAGTAGCTATATTCTTTAATTAGTTAAAGTATTTATAGTTATTTTTATTATTTAGAATTTTTATAAAGTCTTTACTTTTTATATATAAGGTATATACTATTATATCTATATAGTAGCTATTACTAGTAGTTTTATAGTATAGGACTTTGAAAATTATAAGTACTACTTTATTATCTTTACTTTAGTAGTACTAATTAGAGTTTATATTAATTATATAAGCTTTTATAATATAGAAGTACTTTTTAGTAGTATTAATACTAGTTAATATTTATAGAATTATATACTTCTATTTACTTTGGGGCTAAGTAGGGCTAGTAGGAATCTTTTTTTTAGATATTATAGTAAGTAGTTTATTTAATAGAGTACTTTTAGCTTTAAGGGTTATTATTATATATATATAAAAGATAGAAGGAATTAATAAAGGCTTTACTTATAGTAGTAGTACTTCTTTCTTGAATTATAAATACTACTAGGGCTTATTAGGCTCTATATATAGTGTAATTTAACTAACGTTTTATATAAGTAAAGGTTTTTTTTGATATTACTACTTATTAATAATAGTATTATTATTATTATTATGAAAAAGTAGGTAAGTAGAAGTATTAAGGTATATACGCTCTACTAAGCTCTATTTAAAACTACTTAGTAAAGCTAAAAGGGATTAAACCTACTAAATATACCCTATTAAATACTTTTATTTAATTATACTACTTAAAAATATATAGTTATAATATATTCTTTTTAAAATAACTTACTAAAATATTTATATAAAATACTACTTAAAAACACAAATAAAGGTATAGTATACTATTATATAGTAAATAAATTCTATATTCTTTTTAAACTCTAAATTCCTTTACTTAAGGGTATGTATAAATAAAAAGTTATTATTATTATTTAAAAAGCCTTTATATTAAAGTAGAAACTAAAAATACTCTTTATAAAATAAGTTTGAAATATATAATAATAATGTATAGTATTTATATACTTTATTATACTTTTTTTATAAATACTTACTAAACTAGTAACTAGTTTTATTATATATATAGTACTTTAATAGGGTATTATAAAAAGGAAGTATATTACTATAATAATAGTTATAATTATTATACATTTAGTAGTAGTTATTATAGTTATTACTATATTTATAGTTAATATAATAGATATTTATAAAAATATACTAGTTATTTATAGAGTAGTTATTTGTAATACTATAAGTTAACTATAGGTTAATAATAGTACTATTAAGTATTAATAAGGGTAGCTATATATATGTTTTTATAGTTATAATACTACTTATAGTAAAGTAAAAAAAGAAATTTATTAAGTAAAGAATATTTTAAATAAAAAATCTAAAAAAGAATATATTTAAGTTAATATATATATATAGGTTGTATTATTTATAAGCTAGTTTATATATAATTAAGAAGTTTACTAAGTAGTAGGCTTTTTTTACTTTTTTTAAGTATATATTATTTAGTAAAGAAATATATAAAAAAGCCCTTATAAAAGAAAGATATATAGGTATTTAGTAAGGTAATTAGTAAAGGTTATATATAAAGATAAGTTAAATCTAAGTTAGGGGATACTTATTTATATAAAAAAAAGTACTATATACTATATATAGCCTAGTAGGGGCTGTCTACTTTTATTAACTAAAAGTAGTGTATAAGCTATATAGTATAGTTAATTAAAGTTAGTAAAGCCCCTACTCTAAAAATTTAATAACTGTACTATATAGGCGTATAATATATAGTTAGTGTATAAAAACCCTTTAGGTAGTATAGGATTTAAACCTACTATCTCTACCTCTTATAAAGTAAGGTTAGGTAGGCTCTTAACTACTAAGTTAACTACTTTTAAATTAATATATATATTTAGTAAATTAATAAGTAAAGGTTATTTAAAAAGAAGAGTAGATATATTACTAATATTAACTCCCCTTTAGTAACTATAACGCTTAAAGTCTTTATAATAACTTTTACCTATTTACTTTTATACTATTATACTATAAAGTATAGTATAGTAGTAGCTATAGTAGTAGATATAGATATAGATATACTAGTAAAAATAATAATACTATTACTAATAAATAGTACTAAATATATTAAAACAAACCTTTACTTATATATACCTTTAGCTAAAGTATACTATATATAGGGCTTAATAAGCCCTAGTAGTGTTTATAATTGAAAAAAAGGGTACTACTATAAACAAAGCCTTTATTAATTCCTCCTATCTTTTATATTTATATTTAATAATCCTTTAAAAATAATAAGTTTAATATAGTTTAATAACTATATAATACTTAAGTACTTTAGTCTTTTAACTATAACCTATAAGGACTTTTTTTAATTTAACTAAGCTACTAAAAATATAGGTCTTATTAACTTTAATAGTAGTACTAACTCTATAGACGTTTTACTTAAAACACAAATAACTATTACTAAGTTTAAATACTACTTATTACTAAAGAACTACTTAGATCTATAAGTCTAGTCTTTATATAATTAACTATATTAGTTATTAATTAAAGACATAGTAGAAGAGATTAGAATATAAATATATTACTTAGAAGCCCTAGCTTAGTATAGTAGTGTAATAGGTACTACTACTATAGTTATTAAGGCCCTTAATAGTATAAAGGAAGCTAGAAATTAGTATATATGCTAAGACCTAAATATTAAGATATATACTAATAAATATAGAGTAGATTCCTTAAATAAAGTTAACTAGCTATAGTAATATAGTAGTAGTATATTAGTTATAAAGAAGGTTAATAGTTAAAGGAAGTAAAGAGATAGTTTAAATTAGATTTAATAGGTTTAGAGAAATAGTTTACTAAATAGTTAGACATAAGGGTATATAGAGGTATATAGATAGTATTAGTAGTTTTAATAGTATTAATAGTATAATTAGTAGTTTACTTTAAAATTATTTAAATACTACTATTACTTTAAATCTATAAAAGCTATATTATAATAAGTAAATTTATATCCTAAACACTAACTAATAATAAAAGTTAAAAAAGGTAATTAATTATTACTTATATATAACCTATAAGCTATTAGTTACTTAAAAGGGGGGAAAAGGGGTTCTTAGTAGTAGAGTCTCTACTAGTAATATATCTATAGTTAAGTAGCTACTTAGAGATACTAAAGATATAAAGATAACTATACTCCTTTTAGAGTAACTAATAGTTTATAAGCTATATACTTTAAGAAATAACTATTTAACTACTTACTTTATTAATTCTTTTTATTATAATATTTAAATTTATTTATTATAATATAGCTTTTATATATTTAAAGTAATAAGTACTTTTAATTAATTTTATAAACTACTAACTATACTATTAATACTACTAAAACTACTAATACCTTTTATATATCTCTTTAGTAAACTATTTCTTTAAACTTATTAAATTTAAACTAAACTATTATATTACTTTCTTTAACTATATAGCTATAGCTAATTTAACTACTTAGCCCTACTATTATTAGTATCTATTTTAATATTATCTTACTTAATATACTAATATTTAATATTACTAAAGTAGCTATTTAAACTAATAAAACTTTAGTAACTATATCCTTTAATTAGTTAAAGGATTTATAGTTATTCTTATTATTTAAAATGTTTATAAAGCTTTTACTTTTTATATATAAGTTATATATTATTATATTTATATAGTAGCTATTACTAATAGTTTTATAGTATAAGACTTTTCAAATAATAAGTACTACTCTATTATTTTTACTTTAGTAGTACTAGTTAAAACTTATATTAATTATATAAACTTTCATAGTATAAAGGTACTTTTTAGTAGTATTAATATTAGTTAATATTTATAGAATTATGTTCTTTTATTTATTTTAGAGCTAAGTAAAGCTAGTAGGAATCTTGTTTTTTAGATATTATAGCTTTAAGGGTTATTATTATATATATATAGAAAATAAAAAGAATTAATAAAGGCTTTACTTATAGTAGTAGTGTCTTTTTCTTTAATTATAAATACTACTAAGGCTTATTAGGCTCTGTAGTATATTATAGGACTTATAATTTAACTAAAGGTTTATATAAATAAAGGTTTATTTTAATATATTTAGTGCTAACTATTAGTAATAGTATTATTATTATTACTAGTATATTTATATTTATATCTATATTTACTACTATAGTAAGAAGAGTAGGTAAGTAGAATTGTTAAAAGCTAGAGGGGGTTAAAGCTACTAAATATACCCTATTAAATACTTCTATTTAATTATACTACTTGATAATATATAGCTATAATATATTCTTTTTAAATTAACTTATAGAAATATTTATATAAAATACTACTTAAAAATATAAATAAAAGTAGTTATAAAATTTAAATAAGAGTAGTAAGTAGTAAGAAGTTAGTTATAAAGGGCTTAGTTACTTTAGTATACTTTATTAAGTATAAATTCAATCTTTAAAAACTTTATAATTATTTTACTAACGTACTTAATATAAGACTTATTTTAGTAATTTTATATGTTTATAATAAAGTTAAAATATTACTACTTAAAGAGGTACTATTAATATATTTAATTAGTTTTAAAGTAATTATATATTATAACTACTATATAAAAAAGTAATAGAGGGGAGATAGAGTTATTAAAGTAGTTATAATAAAAGGTTTATACTTAACTTTATAGTACTAATAAAAAGTAATATAGATTTAGTATTAATAGATACCTATAAAGTGGTAATTATACTTAAGAATCTTAAGCTTTATATTAAGAGAATTATACTAATTACTACTATAGATTATACTATTTTTAAATTTAAAAAGATTAGTAAGTACGTTTAGTATAAGATAGTTAAAAAGTAATAGTACTAGAGCTAGAATAGTTTAAAGGAAGTTTTTAAAGTAGTAAGGGTAGAGTTAACTTTATATAGCTTTAAAAGCTTAATAAAGTAAAATATAAAGTTAATTTTTATAAATAAGATTAAAAAGTAACTGCCTTTTATAGTAGTAAAGTATTTATATTTTTTAATATAGTATTATTATAATTTTTAATTAATAATAAAATAATACTTTTACTTTATTTAATTAGTTTTGTATATGTGTTTTTATAGTTACAATACCACTTACAGCAAAGTAAAAAGAAGAAATCCACTAAATAGAGAATGTTCTAAGTAAAGAATCTAGTAAAAAATACATTTAGGCTAATACATATATCTAGTAAGTTAATAAGTAAAGATTGTTTAAAAAAAAGAGTAAATACGCTGCTAATATTAACCCCCTTCTAGTAACTATAACGCCTAAAGTCTTTACCTAGAAATAACTTCCGCCTACTTACTCTTACACTACGAAGCGTAGTGTAGTAGTAGCTATAGTAATAATAACAATGCTATTACTAATAGGCGGTACTAAATATATTAAAATAAACCTTCACTTATGCAAACCTTTAGCTAGATCACGCTATGTATAGGGCCTAATAAGCCCTAGTAGCGTTCATAATTAAAGAAAAGGTACTACTATTATGAGTAAGGCCTTTATTGATTCCTCCTATCTTCTATATTTATATTTAATAATTCTTTAAAGCTAAAATACTAAACTTACTACTATATAATAAGTTTTCAACAGCCTAACTACTTTATAATACTTAAAAACTATAGTCTCTTAACTATAGTCTATAGAAACGTCTCTAAGACTAGCCTAAATACTAAAATACTAGGCCTTTATAATATTAATAGTAATACTAACTTTAAAACCCTATTATTATATAAATAAATAACTATTATTAAGTTTAATTATATTCTACTACTAAAGGACTACTAAGATTAATAAATCTAGCCTTTATATAATTAACTATACTAGCTACTAATTAAAAACGTAAAAGAAGAGGTTAGGGCGTAGGTATATTACCTAGGAGCCCTAGCTTAGTATAGTAGTATAATAAGTGCTACTACTATAGCTATTAAGGCCCTTAATAGTATAAGGGAAGCTAGGAATTAGTACATAGCCTAAGGCTTAATAATATATTAAGACGTATACTAATAAAGGCAGGGCGGATTCTTTAAATAAGGTTAACTAGCTATAGCAACGCGGCTAAGGGAAGTAGAGGGATAGTTTGAATTAGATCTAATAGGTTTAGAGGGACAGTAGAGGCGTATAAACAGCGTTAGTAGTTTCAGCGGCGTTAGCGGCGTAATTAGTAGTTAAAATTGATTAAATACTACTATTACTTCGAATCTATAGAAGCTGCGTTACAGCAGGTGAATTTGTGTACTAAAATAAAAGTTAATTTAATTAGTTTTAAAATACTATATAACTTACTATTTATAATATATTTAAAGAAAAGAGGCTTTTTAGAGTTAGTTTTAAAGCCTTTATAAAGAACTATAGCCTTTATAATATCTTCCCTACTTAAAAAGTTAAATTAAGTAGCTTAAAAGACTTTAAAGAGTTATTAATTAGTATTTATTTATAAAAGATTAAACTTAATACTATTAAAGTAGAGATACTTTTTAATAAACTTTAAGTAAGACTTGAATAAAGGTATTTATAACTAATTACTAAAGTTTATATTAAAAGTCTTTTAAAGTATATAACTAATAAGGCTTTTTATAGTATATTTATTAAAAGACTATAATAAATAGGTTTTAAGAGTAGTTATTAGAGTAGTTTTATAGACTTATTATAATTAAAGATAGGCTATTAGTTAGTAAAATCTATATTAATTACTTATTAATAAATAACTACTATAAAGGAGAGGTTTTCAAAAGGCTTATTTATTAAAACTACTTAAAATATTTCAGTAATTAATAAAGTTATATAAGACTCTTTTGAGTATATATTTTAAAGTTTACTAAAAGGCTTTATAAGTACTTTATAAAAGACTAATAATAAAAAAAAGTTATTAAGTTATAAATAATTAGTAATAACTTTAGGTTATATAAGAAAAGTAGAGTTATAATAATGAATAATAGAAATAGTAAATAGATATAGTAATTATAAAGTTTTTATTAAATTACTTATAAGTAAGGTTATTAATTAAGCCGTATAGTATACTATAGTATAGGTAAAAATTAATAGATTCTTAAGTTTAGAAATAGATACCTACTAGTATAGATATTTAGAGTTAGTCCTGGCGGGTCACGTGACCCTTAGAGGCCTAGCTCTACCTTACACTATAAGGCTTTTAAGCTACTATATAGCTACTATAGCTAATAGTATAGTAGTTATTATAATACTAGTACTTTTTCTTTTATAGCCTAAGGCTTTAACTTAAAGAATAATTATAATTATAAAGAGGGTAGTAATTAATATAGTTTAATAAATTATTGTTTTTTATAGAATTAATAGAAACTCTTAAAATTCTTATAGGCATTAAGTACTTTAAGTCTAATAGGTCTAGAGTAGTCAAAAGATACTTAGGACTTATAATTAGCCCAGCTATAGATTTAGTATAGCTTCTATATAGTCCCTAATTTCCTTATTATTCTAAATATACTCATTTCCTTTTTATATAATATAATACCTTATTTTATTTATATTTTTTTGATAGTGTTTTATACGGACATTTTAATAAGTTGTTCTAAAAAAAGAATATATTATCTTCTCATATTTTCAAGTAGTGTAATTAAAGAGAAGTATCTAATAGGGTATATCTAATAGGTTTAACCCCCTCTAGTTTAAGTAGTCTCGAGCAGAACTTAGCAAAGCGTACGTACGCCCAATACTTCTACTTACCTACTCTTCCTATAGCGATAACGTGATACTATTACTAATAAACAGCGATATCGAAACAAACCTTCACTTATATAAACCTTTAACTAGATCATACTATATATAGAGGGCCCTAACGAAGCCCTGGTAGCGTTAACAATTAAGCGAAAAAGTACTACTATAAGCAAGGCCTTCGTCAATTCCTCCCATATCTTTTATATTAATATAATAATATATAATATTTAATAAAAAGTTATACTCTAAATATAACTAAAATACTTGACTATTATATAACCTTATAGTTATTAACTAACTATAAAAGTAATAATAAGTACTTTATAACTAAAGGGGTTAATAAAATTAACTTAACCTATAACTAGTATATATTTTCTAATAAAAAAAAAGAAGCTCACTATTACTATAATTTACTACTATTAAACTACTAGTAATAGACTTAATATAAACGTAACAATTCTTAGATTACAAGACAGAACCCTTTTAAGTATCCTATAGTCTAAAGCTAACTACAAATACTTTAACTAACTAAAGGACGCGGCTACTAGATCTATAGCGCTCTAAGTAGCTGCTAATATTAGTATATTTAGTAAGGCCTACGTAAATCTCAAGGGGAATACTAATAATAGTAGAGAGCGGCTGGACCAGCTATAGCTATACAGCCTATAAAGGAAGCAACGGGACAGTTCGGATTAGATTCAATAGGTTCAAAGGAACAGTCTACTAAACAGTCGGGCGTACAGGAGGCGTACAGAAGGCATTAGTGGTTTTAGTAGCGTTAATGGCGTAATTAGTAGTCGAAATTAATTAAAAACACCTATTACTTCGAATTTATAGAAGCTGCGTTGTTATGTAAATTCGGTACCGTCTATCGTTTCCAAAGTACGCCCATAGGCCCTTAGTCACTGTAGAGGGGTCCCTTCTTTCCTTATAATACCTTCTTTTTCTATTCTTATTACCTCCAGCCTTTATTTTAATCTTTACTCTATTCTTAAAAATAAACCCTTTAAAGGCGTAGTTTAAAGAGGTTTTTATAAATACATTAGTAGAGTTATTACTACTAGTAATTTAATAGATATTATTAATCTATTATTTTTATAGGATTATTTAAAGGCTATAACGTTAATTATTAAGCGTTTTTAGTAGTACTAAGTTTAATAGATACTTATATAGTAAGTATAAGTTTATATATACTATATAAGTAGGATTTAAAGAAGTCCTAAATAGTTAGTTATAATTCTAAGAGTTTTAGTAATTAATAGAGCTATATTAATACTAGCTACTATACTATAGATTTCTAAAGCAAGTATACTATAGGTTACTTATTTACTTTTTACTGGTTATAATAAATATACCACTATCAGTCGAGTCAAAATATTGGTAAAAATTATTTTTTAATACATATAGCTAATAATAATTAATCATTAAAGTTTAAAGCTACAGTGGAAAGAAATTATTTGTACATATACTATTAGTTATAATATTAAGGGGGATATATATTAGGCTATACTACTAGTTATTAATCTACTACTAAATCCTTTTATTTAGTACTTAATAGTTTTATTTATAGACTCTTAATACTAAGTAGTGACTATAAGGTTATATAATGCCTTTAGTTAGTAAATTAAAGTAATATATACTTTATAAGTATACTATTAAATGTATTATACCTTTTAATTATTACTAGTAGTTATAATAATAAGCTTTTTACTCTAGCCCTTTTAGCGGAATACTAGGTTAGATTTTTTAAAGGATAGAATACTACTATTAAATATAAGGGGATTATTAGTAGTTAAAAAGAACTTTAGTTTAACTATAAGGTTTACCTTTATAAACTATTTATCTTCCTAACTTACAAATTTAATAGTTAAGAGTTTTAATATATTATTAGTTTATATTTAAATAATTATAAACTTATTATTCTTAATTAATAAAATTAAAAAGTATATATTACATATTAATATTACTATTTTAAGCGTTTCTTAATAGTAGTAGTTATAGACATTAATACGTTTTAGCCTTTATAATTCTATAAAGTAGCTTTTTAATAACTATAATAGTATTATTATATATAAATAATTACCACTTGACAAGTAAGTATATAAAGGATTATATAAGCTAAGAGTAGTTTTAAACTATATATAAGCTTATATAATATTTTATAGCTAAAGAGTTATTCTATTATAAATTAAGAATAGAGTAAAAGTAAAGATAAGTTATTAAATTATTTATTAAATTATTAGGGACTATATAAGAATCTTAGTTTTATTATTAATAAATTAAATAACTAATTACAGTTTTTTTATAAAAGGTATCTATTGTTTTTTCATCTTTATTAATAATATAGAACTTTAAATACTTATAGTTCATATGTTTATTTATAAATAGAACGATATTAAATACGTGATAATCTTATAGTACTAAGATCTTTTACTTTATTAACAACTAAAACAACTTATTAGGTATAGTAATTAACCCTTTATTTATAACTTAATTATAAGGGCAAAGTTAGCCTTTTTTGGTTAGTATATACACTATAAACTAAAATTTATAAGGCCGTTCTAGGTGCTATTTAAGCTGTTTATAGTGGATTTTAACTAGGGGAGTAAGAGTAGTATTAATAATAATTTTAATAAGGATTTCGTTTTAAAATAATTAGCTTTATTATAGACTCTTGTGAGCTTTTAGCTTTATTATTTTAAGAAGTATTTAGGGAGTTTAAGGACTTTAAAATCAACCTTTTTAATATTATTATAAAATAGTTTAATAGTTATTAATTTAAATAATTATAGACCTTATAAGAATTAAAGTATATAAGTTTTACTATTTACTACAATAAAGTAGTATAAGCCTTACTACCTACCTTTTTATACTATATATAGACTATTAATTTTAGCAGAGATTAATAGTTACTATAGTATTAAAACTATTTTATACCCTAAAAGTATTTTAGACTTATTAATTACATAGTAATAGTAGATTTCCTTTATAGCTTTATAAATTATAGCTATTGTTTTAGTAATATTAAAAGATAGAATAGAGTTATTAGTTATTTTAAAGTATACTTTAAAAGTAAAGAGGTTAGTATAAAGCTATTTAACTTAGTAGTCTTATTCATTACTTTAATAGTTACTTAAAATATATATTATTACTTATTTTTTAAGGTTCTATAGTAAATAATAGTAAAAACTCTATATAGTATTACGTAATACTATTTAACCGTTTTAATTAGGTAATAGGCTTTAATTAAAGAATTAACTAGTATAATACTAAATACTTAGGTATTACTATAGAACTTTATAAATCTAAAGTTATATTTAAATCTATAGTAAAGTTATTTAAAGAACTTTAGTATATATTAATTTAGTTCTTTTAAAGTCTTTTTATATATCCTTAGTAAAAAACTAACTTTAAGAAGTATATAGTATTAAATTCTATTATAGTATTAACTATATAGAGTATAGAGTATTTATAAATATATATAATATTAATAATAACTTTATAATTAAGTTATAGTTATTATAAAAGTATAAATCTAAAGTAAAATAGATTTAATTTATTAAGTTGATACCTATAGTAAATTTAGTTGAGGGCTTTAATAATAGAGATTTTTTAATAGAGTATTTAGCTTTTTAGTACGTCATGTAAAGCTTTAAATAAAAAGTACCACTAGTAGTATAGGTACTAAGGTTTAGTATTTACTAAGTAGAGGCATATAAGGGACCTTTTATTATTAAAGAAGAGCTATAGATAACGTTATTATTATATAATAGAGATAATAGTAGTAATTTAATATAGTTTAATATAAATATTATTAAAAATAACTTTAAGTTAATTTATATTCTATAAATAGAGTAAAAACAGAGTATTTATAGGTATTATATAGAACGTAATTTTACTAAATAGAGTAAGTACTTTAATTAATCCTAGTAAAATAATTAGCTTTTTGTCTCTAAAGGCGATTATAACTTTACTAGCTACTAATAATTTAATTTTAAAATCTAAAAGAAAATTCTTTTTAAGAGTTAGGTATTAGTTATAGTCTATTATTAAGAAGAGTACTACTTCAGAGTTAAGTATAATACTTTAGAAAATACTTATTAAATACTAGCTATTATATATAAATATTATTTTAGGGCTTTATACTTTAAATAGGTTAAATTTTATTAAGTAGTAGGTAGTAGTGGTTTTTATAAAGAGGTTAATAATATAGTAGCTATTAATATATAGGCTTTTATTAACTATTATAGTAATAAAGCTAGTAGTAGTAGCTATAGTATTAAAGACTATTATAAAGTATATATAATCTATATTACTATTATTTTAGTTAAAAGTCTTTTTATAGTTTTTAATTACTATTTTAGTCTTAAAAGGAGTATTATAGTACTTAGGGAATAGGTTAGCGCCTTTATACTAAGTTAAAAACTAGGAATATTCCTTTTTTAAAGTATTCTAAATATACTTTAAGGCTCTATATTATTTATAAGCCTTATTATACTCTTTCTACTTATACTTTATTAACTAGTAGTCTTTTTTTTACTATAAATATAGTACTTTATAGAGTCTTTATAGAAGAGTATAGAGTGGCTATTATTAATATAGTATTAATTTTAGTTTTAGTAGCTAGGCTTACTACTTTAAAAGTAATTTATATAGCTACTACTATATTATTAATTAATAGGGAATACTTTAGTAAACTCTATAGGCTTTATAATAAACTAATTAGGTTTAAAGTTACTATTTATAAGGTTTATAGTAAACTATAAATTAGTAATAGTACTATTAGTAGCTTCTTTTAGTTTAAAGAGTGTGTGTATAACTTATAGAGTATTTTAATAAGTAGTAAATAGTTAGGTATAAAAGGCTTAGTTACTTTAAAATAATTATATAGTATAAGTTAGTTTCTATTAACTTAGTAACTAATAAATTAAAATACTTAATATAGATTTTACTATAGTCTTTAAATCTCTTTAGTAAAAGTAAGTCTTAACCCCTCTAGGGTAACTAACGGCCTATAGGCTATATACTCTAGAAAGTAGCCATCTAGCTACCTACTTTATTAATCTTTTTTATTATTAGTTAATCAATAGTACTTAAATTCACCTACTATAACACAGCTTCTATAGATTTAAAGTAATAAGTATTTTTAATAAATTTTAAAGTAGACTATTAATTATACTATTAATGCCGCTAAAACTACTGACGCCTTTTATACGCCTTCCTAGTAGACCGTCCCTCTAAACCTATTAAATTTAATCTAAACCGTTTTATTACTTCCCTTAGTTATTATATCCCTCTATAACTAACGTGCTATTACTATATAATTCTAGCTAGTTTAGCTACTTAGCTCTACTATTATTAGTATCTATTTTAATATTTATATAAGCTTTACTAAATATACTAATATTAGTAGCTATATAAACTAATAAGACTCTAGTAACTATATCCTTTAACTAATTAAAGTATTTATAGTTATCCTTAGTATTAAGGATTTTTATAGTATTTAAATTCCTTAAATATAAGTTAAGTATTATTTTATTTATATTAAGGCTATTATTAGTAGTTCTATAGTATGAAACTCCTAAAATTATAAACTTTACTTTATTGTTTTTACTTTTAGTAATACTAGTTAAAAGTTATACTAATTATATAAACTCCTATAGTATAAAAGTACTTTTACTGTATTAATACTAGTTAATATTTATAGAATTATATCTTTTTATTTATTCTAGGGGTAAATAGAGTAAGTAGAATCTCTTTTTTTAGATATTATAGGTTATTATATATATAGGAATATAAAGGATAAAGTAGTTCACAAGGGGCTTACTTATAGTAATATCTTTTTCTTTAATTATAAATACTAATAAAACGTATTAGGCTCTATAGTATATTATAGTACCTATAGTATAATTTAATTAAAGGTTTATATATGAAAGGTTTATTTTAATATATTAGTTACGCTATAAGTTTAGTACTACTTATTAGTAATATATTATTGTTGTTATTACTATAGAAAGAATAAATAAGTAGAAGTATTAAGATATATACGCCCTACTAAACTCTACTTACAGACTACTTAAGCTAAAGGGGGTTAAAGTTATTAAACACACTTTCTTAAATACTTCTATTTAATTATACTACTTAAAATACATAGCTATAATACATTCTTTTTAAAACCCTTATTAAAATATCCGTATAAAATACTATAAAAAACACAAATAAATTTAATAGCTATATTCTTTAAGTAATTGAAGTATTTATAGTTAACTTAAACTATAAAATACGTAAAAAGATTTCATTTGCTTAATTTAGTTATTATTATATTTATATAAGACTAATTACTAGTAGTTTAATAGTAAATTAGTAATAGTAAACTTTACTTTTTCTTTATTAGAGAATGTATATATCTAGTTATAAATAAAAGTTAATTATATAAATCTTTTTTAACTATAAAGTATTTATTACTACTTTTATATTCTTAGCATTCTAAGTAGCTACTTAACTATAGATACATTACTAGTAAAAGCCCTACTACTAAGAACCTCTCTCTTTGCTTTTAAGTAACTAATAGCCTATAGGTTATATATAAATAATAATGAACTACTTTCTTTAACTTTTATTATTAGTTAGTAATTAATATATAAATTTACTTGCTATAATATAGCCTTTATAGATTTAAAGTAATAGTAGTATTTAATTAATTTTATAAACTACTAATTATACTACTAATACTACTAAAATCACTAACACCGTCTATACGCCTCTATATACCCCTATACCTAACTATTTAAACTATTTCTTTAAACTTATTAAATTTAATCTAAACTATCCCTCTACTTTTATAAACTATATTACTATAACTAATTTTGACTTTATTTAAAAGTTTACTCTACTTTTATTAGTATATATTTTAATATATTATAATGTTTTAGGCTATATATTAATCTCCTAACTCCCTTTATACTATTAAGTGCCTTAATAACTATAGTAGTAAAATTTTATTATACTACTATACTAGACTAGGCGCTTAAGTAATATACTTATATCCTAACCTCTCTTACTATATTTTTAATTAATACTAGTATAGTTAACTATATAAGGGCTAGATTTATAACTTTAAGTAGTTTTTTAGAACCCCCTCTAGGGTAACTAACGGCCTACGGGCCACGTGTTAGATTTCGCGTATATTTATATATATATAAAGCTATGCCTTAAGGGCCATTAACGCGTTTTTTACTTTAATAGCGCTATAGACCTTCGAACCCCCTAAACGTAACTACGGCCTTTAGAGCCGGCGAATCGTTACTCTAAAGTAGCTATTAGCCACTTTAAACGCTAAAATCTACCTATATATTATAGTATACTAGTAGCTTTAAACTATATAATCTAATATACCTCCCTAATAAGGGCCTTTTAAGGGCTTTATTAGATTTAATTATAAATAAAATTATATACTAGCTGCGCTCTAACTACTCTAT
The DNA here is from genome assembly GCA_030770045.1 of Colletotrichum brevisporum. Taxonomy (NCBI): domain Eukaryota; kingdom Fungi; phylum Ascomycota; class Sordariomycetes; order Glomerellales; family Glomerellaceae; genus Colletotrichum; species Colletotrichum brevisporum. Next base: position 4,828,895 of record JAUGSI010000001.1, on the reverse strand, counting down.
AATTACTTTTATATAGCTCGCCTCTTTAAAACTATAATCCCTTTAAAGTCCTTATCTTAAGTAGTTTTATTATTCTTATTAAACTTCTATTTCTATAGTAAAAAGAGTAATACTATTTTTAGAGTACTTAAAAGCCATAATCCCTTTTATTTATTCTTTATTAATAAAATTAAGGCCCTTATAGTATTTACTTTAAAGCTTAGTATTATAAAGTACTTAAAGTTAAGCTGTTTAATTTACTATATTAAGTTACTTAAAAAAGAGTTTAAAGTAGGTATTAGTAAGTGGCTTTATAAGGCTATTTACTATTAACTATACTATAGACTAATATTTAACTTTAATACGGCCTTGGGGCCTTTTAACGTAATTAGTAGTTATAAATATTAATATAGCAGTGCTTTATATATAGTTGGACTGTTTTTTTATTAATAAAATAGATTATTTATTAATTATTATATTAAATATATACGCTTAGTACGGCGGCGTTAGGAGCAGGAGTAGTACTAAAGGTCCGCTTACTAAGGTTTATATAAAGTATAGTTATTAAATAGCTTATAAAAATAGCTCTTTTAGGGAATTTAAAAAAGAGTAAAAAGTTTAGTTTTAGTTATTAATGTAGTTATAGTATTTTATTTATTAACTTACTACCTAATAAGGCCACTAAAAAACTTAATTATAAACGCTTAAAAGCTTTTATAGTCTAGTATATTATTAATAAAGCTAGTATTTAAAGTAATTATTAAACTATTATTAGGGCTATTTCTTTTATAATTAAACTTAAAGTAAAAAGTACGCTTTATAAAAAGCATGACTACTTATTCCGCCTCTTAAAGTACTTTAGAGCCGGAGGTATGAAGTAAAGTATATAAAATAACTTACTACAAGGGCTATATCTAACCTTATTATTATTATACTATATATAATTAAACTAACATTACTTTAGTAATAATTAATATTTATGTATAGAGTAGAGTCTTTATAAAGGAGTAGTTTAAGTAATTAAATTAAAAAAGTATATAGTTACTTTACTTATAGGCTTTACTTTTTTGGCACTTTTAATAACTTTATTAATATAAATAAACTATAAAGTTTTCAAAGGCGCTTTATAGTATAGTTGTAGATAACTTTAATTCCTAGAACTATTATAAGTCTTTACTACTTTTAAAAAAGTATTACTTTAAAGTACTTTTATAAATAAAAGGGCCTCTTTTATAGTATTTAAAGGGAAGTATAGAATATAGTTATTAATGTAAAAAAAAGATAATATAGCCGCGTATCTAATAGTAATTCTTACCTACTATATACTTTAGTTTAAGTTCTTTAAACTAGCTTTTAAATAGTATTACTATAGGAGTAAAGAGTAGTATAGGCTATAAAGTACTTTATTAAACTTAAGGATATATCTAGGCTTTTAATACTTGGGGGGTATTTATATATAAATATTTTTATTAAGTAGAATTTATATAAATACATTTACTATATTATATTATAGGAGTTTAAGATTAAAGTAGTTTATAAGGCAGTTGCAAGTATTTAAAATAATATACTAGTAAGTATTAAAGTATAGGTATTTTATTTATTTTTTAGGTACTAGTTACTATATATAATAAAGTGCGCTTTGATTTTAAAAAGCCTTTTATACTTATTTAATTTATATATATATACTTAATAGTATTTTAAGATTTAGAAGTTATTAATAGTACTTTTAAGAACCTTTTTTTAAGAGTTGGTTTTATAATAGCTTTATAGATAGTTCACTTTAGCTACTTATATTGAAATTATATAAGGGTAAGTTAATACTTTTAAATAAAATATAAATAGGGGCTAGAGCTTTTACTAGGAGGTATTAAAAATAAAAACTTTAGTCCGTAGTTAATATAGTACTTTATACTTATTTAATAAAATTTAAGTACTTATAACTTCTTTTTACAACTAAATTTTACTATTAAAGTATTTAATATTTACGTTTTAGGACGCCCCTATAGTATATTAAATACTAGGGGTCCCCTTTAATAGGTTATAAGTAACTAAGTAGCTAGTTTATAAGTAGCTTTATTGTGGAGTATTTTAAAATAATAATAGGGTACTAGTTAAGAAGGCGGCTTTATAAGACATTTATTTATGTTAGGGTATATGTTTACCAGGGGCGGTTTAGTTTATAGGCTTAGTTAGTGATATAGACTAATAAGGGTTTATAAAGAGAAGGTTTTTGTTTATTAATTTAGCTATAATCCGCCTTTTTAAGTATTAGTTTTTTTTAATTAGTGCTTAAAAGAACAAAACGGGTAAGTTAAAAGGAGTAAGTAGGAGTTTAAAGTGAGTAAAGGAGTATTTATAGTTATAGGGTTTATTATTATTAAGGTAGTATTGTTTAAGTTAAAACTTATTAAAAATATTATTAAGGAGTTTATAAAGGGAATACTTTATTATTTTCTTTATTTAGTAAGGAGAGGTAGAGCTATATTTAAGAGTTAGTTTTATTAGTTATAGTAAGGCTTTTTTAAATCTATTTAGTAATAGTTTAAAAGTTAAGGTTATTATAGTTATTAGTAAGTAAATTTAGGTTACTATTATAGTATTCTTTTTTTTATTAAATATAACGTTATATATAGTAACGATCTTTTTAGTTATAGGGTTTTTAGTATTTAATATTAATTTATAAATATATAGTTAATAAGGAAGTTATGTATATAGTTATAAAGGTTATTAAGACGCTTTTTTTTAAGTTATACGGCGGTTATAAAGGTATATACTTTTATACTTTATATATAACGTAGTATATAAGGTTTGGTTTTGTAGTTTTGTTACTATGGAGCTGTTAGTAGAGTGCTTTATATAGGGTTTTTTAATTAAAAGCTACTTAAGGTATATAGTTATAAAGATAATACGTTTTATAGATATTAAGCTATACTTTATAGAGTAGCTTACTACTTTACGTATTATTTAAGCTTTTATTTTAATTATAGTATTAATATACTTAGTACTGCTGTTTTAATTTTGTATATATAGGGCGGATAGCTTAATGCGTTTACTGTGCCTCTAGAGGTTATTTATAAGGTAGTAGTACTTTTTAATTTTACTATTATACTTAAAAGTAAGTATTTTAATATTATATTAGACCTTTAAGAGTAAAATAAATTTTTTAAAGACTTTAGTAAGTGTCTTTATACTATAGTTATATAAGTAGTAGTCCTATAAATACTATAAGATGCGGTTAATAAATAATAATATAGATATAACTACTATAGTTCTTAGTATATAGGTAGAAGCTAAATATAATACGCTCGCTAGAGCGGGTATACGCGTTACTTTTCTATAGTTTATAGTTAATAATTTACTTTACTTTACTAATACTATAAGTATTATAGTTTAAAAGGGTATTACTAAGTACTATTTTAGGGGTAATAGAGATTTAGATACTGCGGGCTAATAAAAAGAGGTACTAGAGTGGTTTAGAGCTAGAGTAGCTAAGCTACTAGTACTACGTTTTTTTAAAGCCTTTTAAAAATCTTTATTTTTATTAAAAGTGCTTTATTTAATAGTGTGGAGTATATGTATACTAAACGGTCTATATAAAGTCTTTATATATAAGTACTTTATTAAAACGCTTATTATACTTTAATACTTTTTAGTTATATATAGTTTTAATAAAGTTAAGAGGGGAGTAATTAAATCTATATAGTATAGAGTGCTACTTAGAGTACTTATCCTACTAGTACTTATACTTATAGAGTTAGTTATAAAAGATAAGGTTAGTTATTATAAATATATATAATATAACGTTATATAAGTATAAGTTAAATTGTTTATTATTAGTTAATATAATATATATACTTATATTTTTATATTCTTTTATTATAAGGAGTTTAGAGTTAGTTTATAGGTAATTACTTATACTAGCTACTTAAAGGTTATTAAACTATTATTTATTTTTAAAAATATAAATAGACGCACTAGAGTTAAAAAGGTAGGAGTCCTTAAGGGGATATAGTAATAGGCTCTTGTATTAAGTAGTTTAAAACACTATAGGTAAATACTTAATACTCCCTATATAGTAACTATATAGTTACTAGTTTTAAATCTTTTTAATATACTAAATTAATTATTTATTATTTATAAGGTTCTTTTTAGTTCTTTTATAGTAGTAGTTAAGTAGCTTTTACTTATTATATACGCACTTTAAAAAAGTATAAAAGTAATTTTTAAAGTAGTAGTATATAGAGTATACTAAGTAGGAAGGGACTAATAAAGTAAAGGGAGTAGGAAATACTAATAAAGCTTTACTTTGTAATTTTTTTAGGTTAGTATTATTATATTTATAGCTATTAAAGTACTTAAAAGGGCTATAGGGAGCTGCTTTATTAATAGTAAAGGCGCTTTGTACGCTTCTTTTATATTCTATAGACTTTAGTATTTATTTAATTATAGTAGTTATTTTAATAATAGCTTTATTAAAACTATAGTTGTTCTAGTTGTTATTTATTATTATATAATGGCTTTTAGCTTAAGATTAAAGTAGTAAATAGTTAAGGAAGTAAAGTAATTTATAAATTTATAGATTTTTTTTATAAGTTACTTTAAATTTAATAGTATAACTTTTATATATATAGTTAATTTATATTATAAACTATTTAACTATAATAGCTTTTATTATAAGCTATTTATTATAAAGTATAATAAAGTAATTAATATAAAGCTAGTTAGTGTTTTAGTAGTATATACTTTTTGTAAGTTTAAAGTATTTCTAGAGGTTTTAAATTTAGACTACTAGCTTTAAGGTACTTAAGTAGTACTAGATTTTAAGCTTTTAATAGTACTTTATATTTAAAAAATAATAGTATTTTTAGTTTTTTTTTACTTTTAGTATATTACTTTTATAGTATAGTATAAGAATAAAGAGTTAATATAGTACTTAAGGGCCTTTTAGAGAAGTATTGTTTTAGTGTAGTAGTAGTTTGTTACTTTAAATGGAGTAGGAGGTTCTTTAGAGGTGCTTAAGGAAGAAGGTTTATAGTAAGTTTGTTTGTTTTAGATTTTATAGTTTAAAAGTAAAGGGCTTTTAATTTAGAACTATAGTAAGTAATAAACTTTAGATAGTTATTAAGGCATTTGTCTTTAGGGCGGGGTATTACTAATAAGGGGCTTTAGATTTATAGAAGTTAGGTTAAGAGCTTTTTATACATTAAGGGTGTTTATAAGTACTTAAAAGTTGTAGAGTTATAGGTGCTAAGTAGTTAGGTTATTAAGGATAGTTTTTTAAGGGGTTAAAAGGACGTTTATAGTGATTTTTGTATTTAATAGAGTGGTTTAGAAACGATTAATTATATATAGTAAAGGGGGTAGTAGAATAAGACTTTTAATTATTATATTTTGTGTATATTTATATATATATAAAGCTATGCCTTAAGGGCTATTAATGCGTTTTTTACTTTAACGGTGCTATAGGCCTCTAAACCCTTTAAATGTAGCGTATAGCCTTTAGAGCTAGTAAAACGTTACTCTGGAGTGGTTATTAGTTACTTCTAACGCTAAAATCCGCCTATACGTTATAGTATACTAGCGGCTTTAAGCTATGTAATTTAATACTATGTACTTTAGAAATAGCTGTCTAGTTATTTACTTTATTAATCTTTTCGTTATTAATTAGTAAATAGTACTTAAATTTTACCTACTATAACGTAGTATCTATAGATTTAAAGTAATAGGTGTTTTAATTAATTTTAAAGTAGACTACTAATTATACTATTAACACTACTAAAACTACTAACACCCCCTATATACCTCCTACTATTCCTCTAAATTTATTAAATCTAATTTAAACTAAACTATCCCTTTTTTTAACTATTAAATCCCTCTATAACTAACACGCTGTTATTATAAACCGCACTATAGCTAGTTAACCTAATTAGACCACTTTTTTCTATACTTATTAATAAACGTTTTAATAATAAGACCTTATTAAATATACTAGTCTTTTAACTCTAAGGGATCTATAGTTATTATTACTACCTCTATTACTTACTTAAAGTAGTAGTAGTTATTTTTTTAAAATAGTAAGTTTAAAATTTAATTTAGTTTTAAATTAATTAATAGGTTTAATACTGTTTTTATTTAGTTTTATTACTAGTTTCAAGAAGGTAAAGGTTAAAAATAGTAATTTAGATCTTATACTGCGTTAGCTAGTTAGCTATACTATATATTAATAGTATTTATATCAAACTATATAACTATATTACTAAGCTACTAAATATTATTTTTAACTATAAAAACTAAGTTATAATATTTAGTATTCTATAGTTAGGGAACTTTTATATCTATAGTGGTTTTTACTATTTTATTACTTTAAAAGATTCTTAAGTATAAATATAAAAAATAAAAAGAATTAATAAAGGCCTTACTATAGTACCTTTTCTTTAATTATAAACACTATTAGGGCTTATTAAGCTCTATATATAGTATAATCTAGCTAAAGGTTTATATAAAGATTTATTTTAATATATTTAGTACTACTTATTAGTAATAGTATTATTATTATTACTAAAAAAGTAAGTAGAAGTATTAAAAGCTAAAGGAGTTAAACCTACTAAATACACCCTATTAAATACTTTATTTATTATACTACTTAATAATATATAGCTATAATACGTTCTTTTTAAATTAATTTATAAAAATATTTATATTAAACACTACTTAAAATAATATAAATTATTATAATATTTTTAATTAATAATATAATTAAATATTTTAAAAAACTTAGAAATTTATTAAATTATTAAGTAATATTCTTTTTAAAATAATTAAATATATTTAATATATATATATAATATATTAATTTAATTATAAATAACTTTTCTTAATTTTAATAGTATTATTATAAATAATATATAATAACTATAAATATAACTTTATATTTATAAATTATATAACTATATTAATTATTATTATTTAATATAAACTTAAGTTAAAAAATATTTTAAACTTATATAATTAATATAACTTTATTTAATATTAATATTAATATTATTATTTATTACTTAATTAACTAAATTAATTTCTTTATATTTAAATTTAATAATTAACCTTTTTAATAATTTATTATTTTTAAAAACTTATAATACTATTTTTAAATATTATTTAATAATTAACTTTTATAATTAATTATTTTATAATTATAAATTAATTATAATTATATAAATAAAATTAATAAAATATTATTTTTAATTAAAAATATTTTATTTATACCTATAATACTTTAATAATTATTATTTTAAATTAAACTTTATTTTACTTTTTTTTAATAAACACCTTATATTAAAAAATATATTTATTTTACTTTTTTCTTTTTAAAAGATATATTATATATTTAAATTCTTTAAACTTAAAAATATAATAATTAAATAAATATTTAATAGTTTTGTAATTTTAAATAAATATTTATTAATTTAAAATTAAAAAAGGGTTTTTAATAAAATAATAAAAGCTTTATTTATTTATTAATTACTTTATTATAAAATATTCTAATTAAAATATTATATAAATAATTATTATTATAAATTAAAAATATTCTTTAATAATAATACTTTTATAATTTTTAGTTTTTATTTTAATAATTATTTATATTTCTTATAATATTTTATATAAATATATTAATAAATAGTTTTAAATAATATATTATTATAATATATATATTAAAAATAACTTAAGAATTTAAATATTTATTATAACTTTTAAACTCTTTTTATTTTATATAGTAAAATTAAAGTTTTAAATTAATTTTAAATTTGAAAGTATTAAATATTTTAAATATAATTAAAGTTATTATTAATTTTAAGGTTTAAAGTTTATTTTTAATTTATTAAATTTATTTTATTTATTATTATTTTTAAAGTATAATTTATAAATAGTAATAAATAATAAATTAAAACTTTTAAAGTTATTATTCTTTTTTTTATACTTTTAAAAAAATAATTTATTAAAAATTACTTTATAATATACTTTTTAATTTATAATAAAAATAAGTTTAAATTATATAATAGAATTATACTAATTTTAAAAAAGGTTTTAAATAGTTTTTAAATTATATTTAAATTAAATTAATTAATAATAAAACCTATATAAAACTTAATTTTTAATTAAGTTTTTAATATTTATTAAAAAACTTAAATAGTATAAACTAAAACTATTTTTAGTATTTAATATTTTATTTATAATAAATAATAATTTTTTAATAAAAGAATATTAAAATAAATATTTTATTAAATTTCTTTTTAAATTTAAAAAACTATTTTAAATATTAAACTATTATTCTTTTTATTTATTATTAATATTATTTATTATTAATATATTTTTATAATAATAATAACGTTTAAAAAAAATAATTTATTTTTAAAAATTCTAAATTTAATTTAAAATAACTATATTATAAAAGTAAAAAAGGTTTTATTAAATAAAGTTATTAACTTTATTAAAAAGAAGTAAATAAAAATATTAACCTTTATTTAATTTAATACTACTTATAAACCTTAAATTAAATAAATACTTATATTATATATAACTTTATTAAATATATATAATTTAATTTATAATAATAAAATTTATTTTTATATATTAAAATAACTATATAAAATAAATAAAATATATTTTTAAATAACAAATAATAAATATTTACCTTATTTATAATATTTACTTATATTATAATAGTATTTATATAATAATTATTTAAAAAACTTATATTATTATATAATTTATTAAAGTTATTAATTATAAGTGGTTTTATTTATAAATAAATAGTAAAATTAAATATATATTAATAAAAAGTATAAAATATAAAAGGTATTTATAATAATAATATATTAATATATTATTTTAAACTATTAATATTTTTAATATTACTAAAACTATTAATAAACTTAAAATTAAAAGTATTATTAAAATTTAAAATACTTAAAATATTAAATATATTTAAACTTTTTTTAAATATTACTTTTAAACTTTAACTACTTTTATAAGTCTTTATTAATTTAATAAAGCTATATATATAAATAAAATAAAGTATAATAATAAAAATAAAACTTTATTAATTATAAATTATAAATATTAAAAAACTAATTACTTTTAAAATTTGTATTATTAAAAATTAATATAAAGTTATTTTTTATTATTAAAAAAAGCTTTAATATACTATTTAAACTATTTATATATTTTTAATAATATAAAATATAATTAAATAATAATAGTTTATATTTTTTTAAATAGTATTTTATATATAAATATTTTATATATTAATTTAAAATAATATATTATAGTTATAAATTATTAAGTAGTATAATAAATAAAAAGTATTTAATAGAGTATATTTAATAAGTTTAACTTTTCTTTATTTTTAATACTTTTACTTATTTACTTTTTAATAATAATAATAATAATATTATTATTAATAAGTAGTAAGTATAATTAATATATTAAAATAAACCTTTATTTATATAAACCTTTAACTAAATTATACTATAGGTACTATAATATACTATAGAGTTTAATAAGCCCTAGTAGTGTTTATAATTAAAAAAGAAAGTAATTAATAAATATAAGTAAGGGCCTTTATTAATTCTTCTTCTTTTTTTATATTTATACTTAAAATTTAATAAAATATAAAAACTACTATAAATATAAAAGTCCCTTTTAATTATAAAATACTAAATACTATAACTTAGATTTTATAGTTAAGAATAATATTAAATAGCTTAATAATATAACTATATAGTTTAGTATTAATACTATTAATTTATAGTACAGCTAGCTAGTTTAATCTTTAAGTATAAGATTTAAATTTCATTGCTTTTAGTCTTTCTTTTAAATTAATAGTAATAAGTGACTAAATAAATATATTAAACTAACCTATAAACTAATTTATTAAATTAAATTTTAAACTTGCCTACTTTAAAAAATAACTACATATATTAATATATAATAAAGGTAGTAATAATAACTTTAGATTCTTTAAAGGTTATAAAAGGCTAGTACGTTTATTAAGGCTTAGTAATATATTAAAACGTCTACTAATAAATATAAAAAAGTAGTTTAATTAGGTTAATTAGTTATAGTATAGTAATAGTATTTATTATAGAGGGACTTAATAGTTAAGAAAAGAGATAGTTTAATTTAAATTAAATTTAATAAGTTTAAAGGGATAGTAAAAGGTATTAGTAGTTTTAATAGTATTAATAGTATAATTAATAATTAATAAAATTAATTAAAAATAATTATTACTTTAAATTTATAAAAGCTATATTATAGTAAGTAAATTTATACTAGGAAGAAAAGATTAATAAAGTAAATAGTTAAATAGTTATTTTTTAAAGTATATAGTTTATAGACTATTAGTTACTCTAGAGAGGGTTTAAATAATAATAGTAACTATTATAAAAAGCTATTTTAAAATATAAAATATATTTTAAATATATTTAATTAAATAGTAATAGATTATATTTATATTTATAATTAAAATAAATTTTAAAAAAAGAAAAATAAATATTTAAAAATACTTATATTTAAAATACGTTTTTAAAAAAAACATTATTAATACTATATTAAAGTAATATTATTTTATATAATACTTTTTTAATAGTTTATAAAGGAATATAAAAGTATACTTTATATTTTTTTAGTTTTATAAGTATATATAAAAGTATTTATAATTAACTTTAATTATTAGTTTTTTAATTAATAAAATACTATACTTTTATTAATAATATATCCTTATTTATTATTAATACTTATAATTCTTTTATACTAAATTTAATATTTTTATTAATTATTAATTAATAGTTTTTTTAATTAAAGTGTTTTATAATACTAAAAGACTATAATATAAATGAAAGTTTAATTAAATTTTAAAAGGCTTTTTTAAAGCTTTTAAATAATACTAAACTTATAAAATATTAAATTATTAATTATAAAAATATAAAGTTAATAAGTATTAATAAAATTATATAAATTATAAAACTATATATATTATGAAACTATTTTTAGTGAATTATAGTTAATTTATTATATATAAGAATATTTAAAAAAGGATAAATAAAATAAAAAATATTTATATTTTTAATACTTTAAACTTTAAAAAAATAAAGTTATAAAAGTTATTTATATAGTTTTAATAAATAATAATATTTTTAGAGTAATATACTTTATAAATATACTTTAAAATTAATAATTATAAACCTATTAGTATTTTTAATAATTAAGTTATTAAGTATACTATTATTAAAAAAAAACTTTTTAATTTAATTAATTACTTTTAAAGTCTTATTTATTAATAATAATACTTTGAATATTATTTTTTATATATTATTTTTAATAATTAAAGTATTTTAGTTTTTAATTAAAAACTATTTATAATTTTAAACTTATAAAAAAGTATCTTTTTAAACTTTAAAACTAACAGTTTATATTAATTAAATTAAATTAACTTTAATAATAAACTTTCTATTATTATTATTTTTAATTTATTAATATTTTAATTATTCTTTAAAGTATTAAATATTATATATATATATATATATAAATTATATTATTATAAACTAGTTTATTTATAATTAAGAATTAATTTAATAGTAAATATTATACTTTTTTTAAATATATAATATTTTATAAAATAATATACAAAAGGCTTTTTATAATAAAGTATATAAATATTTAATAAAGTAATTAATAAAAGGTATATATAAAAATAAATTAAGTTAAAATTAAAATATATTTATTTATATAAAAAATATATATAAATACTATATATAAATACTATATATAGCTTAATAAAAACTATTTATTTTTATTAATTAAAAGTAGTATATAAGTTAAATAGTATAATTAATTAAAATTAATAAAGTTTTTATTTTAAAAGCTTTAATAATTATACTATATAAATATATAATATATAATTAAAATATAAAATATTTTAAATAGTATAAGATTTAAATTTACATTTTTTACTTTTTATAAATAAAGTTAAATAAACCTTTAATTATTAAATTAACTATTAATTAAATCTTATATATATATATATAATTTATATTATTTGTAAGTTACTTTATTTATAATTAAAATATTTATTAAATATTTAAAATATTTATTAAATAATAAACTTTTTTTACTTTTTTTTAAATATATAATATTTAATAAATATTTATATAAAAACCTTTATAAAATAAATTATATATATTTAATATAAAGTAATTAATAAATAGTATATATAAAGAATTATTTATATTTAAATTAAAAAATATTTATTTATAAGAAATATTAATATATTATATATATACTTTAATAAAAACTATATACTTTTATTAATTAAAAGTAGTATGTAAATTATATAATATAGTTAATTAAAGTTAATAAAACTTTTATTTTAAAAGATTTAATTATTATATTATATAAGTATATAATATATAGTTAAAGTATAAAACTTTTTAAGTAGTATAAAATTTAAATTTATTATTTTTATTTTTTATAAAGTAAAGTTAAATAAACTCTTAATTATTAAATTAATTATTAATTAAGTTTATACTACTTATTAATACTTTATTTTTACTTTATATTTAAAATATAAATAAAAATAAATAAAATTTAATAATTAAATAAATTAAATATAATAAAAAAAGCTATTATTTTTATAAGTTAAGAATAAAGTTAATTATAAATAGTTTTTAATATAAAGAAGGTATAATATCTTACTATTTAATAAGAAATAAACTTTAATAACTATACTATTAATTTAAATATTTATTAATTTACTACTTATATAATATATTTAACTAAATTCATTATAATATAAAACTAAAAGCCTTTAAAACTATATTTAAAATATACTATTAAAATTAAATATATATTAATACTTTATAATATTTTAAATTTACTTAAAACTAACTTTAAATTTATTATATAATTATTATTAATATTATTTAAATTAATAATATTTTTTTTATACTAGTATATTATTAATAATTTATAATAATATATATATTTATATATTTTTAAAAATATCATTATAGCAATGAAATAATTTAAAAATAAATAAATTAATACTTTTTAAATCCTTTAACTATATACATATATATTAATATATAATTTTAGTTTATAAAGTTTAAAAATATAGTTTATATTATAAATATTAAAAATAAAATTATCTTTATTAAAACTAATAATAGTATTAATGAAGTTAAAATATATTATATAATACTAAAATAAATATATAATGCTATTAAAAAAAGAAACTTAAATATACTTTATAATACTAAACTTTAAACTACTATTAAAATAATAAATAATATAATTAAATTTAATAATATTATACTAACTTTATTAGTATTTAATATCTTTTTAAAAATACTTTTAAACTATATCTTTTTCTTAAATATTAAATTTTAAATAAATATAATTTATTAAACTATTAAAAAAGTTTATTTATTTTATATTAAATAATAAATCAATAGTACTTTTAAAAATAAAATAGTTTTAATACTTTTAAAATTCTTAAGCTTTTTTTTTAATTTTAAATTAAAGTATAAAAAAGGTAATTAATATAAACTATTTAAATTAATATTTATAAAAAGTAAAAACTATATAACTTAAATAATTTATAAGTTTTAAATATTTTAATTAACTATTATTAAGCTTTACTTTAAAGACTTTATTAAAAATAATAATTATTAACTTTATTTTTAAAATAGTAAATTTAAAAACATTATTAATAAAATAATTATAGAACAAAAGCTATTAAATAAATATATCTTTACTATAAAAAGTTTTAATTAACTCTAAAAATTTTCTATTACTACTTTAATAACTTTAATATTATTAAAAAAGAAATTAAGTTTTTTTTTAAAAAAACTATAGTTATTTATATATATATTAATTTAAACAAAACTCTTACTTTAAATTTTATATTTTAATTATAAATTAATAGTATAACTAATATACTTAAAGATTTATTTAAAGAGTTAATAGTTTTAAAATTACTATTTTATAAATATATAATATTTTTAATATTATACTATTTAATTTATAATAGTATAGTAGTATTTGTGTTTTTTTAAGTAGTGTTTTGTATAGATATTTTAGTAAGTTGTTTTAAAAAGAATATATTATAGTTATATATTTTTAAGTAGTATAATTAAATAAAAGTATTTAATAGAGTGTATTTAGTAGGTTTAACCCCCTCTAGCTTAAGTGGTTTTAAGTAAAGCTTAGTAGGGTGTGTGTACTTTAATACTTCCACTTACCTACTCTTTTTACTATAGCGGTAGACGTGGACGTGGACGTGGACGTACTAGTAATAACAACAATACCATTATTAATAGACAGCACTAAATATATTAAAACAAACCTTTACTTATACAAACCTTCAGCCGGATCACACTATACATAGGGCTTGACAAGCCCTAGTGGCGTTCACAATTAAACAAAAAGGTACTACTACTATAAGTAAGGCCTTTATTAATTCCTCCTATTTTTTATATATATACAATAACCTAAAAGTACCTTAATAAACTACTTACTATAATATTTAATAGAAAGTTACTTACCCTAAGTTCTTATAACTAAAATAATAACTATTATATAACTTTATAGTTATTAACTAACTATAAAAGTAGTAATAAGTACTTTATAACTAAAGGGGTTAATAAAATTAACTTAACCTATAACTAATATATATTCTTTAATAAGAAAAAGAAAAAGCTCGCTATTACTATAATTTACTACTATTAAACTACTAGTAATAGACTTAATATAAATATAATAATTCTTAAATTATAAAACAAAACCCTTTTAAGTATCCTATAGTCTAAAGTTAACTATAAATACTTTAACTAACTAAAGAACACAGTTACTAGATCTATAGCACTCTAAATAGCTACTAATATTAGTATATTTAATAAAGTAATATTAAGGGAGATACTAATAATAGTAGGGCTAAGTAGTTAGACTAGCTGTAGCTACGCGGCTAAGGGAAGTAACAGAACAGTTTAAATTAAATTTAATAGGTTTAAAGGGATAGTAACAGTTAGGTGTATAGGAGGCGTATAGAAGGCGTTAGTAGTTTTAGTAGTATTAATAGTATAATTAGTAGTCTACTTTAAAATTAATTAAAAATACCTATTACTTTAAATTTATAAAAACTATATTATAGTAAGTAAATTTAAGTACTATTAACTAATAATAAAAAAAATTAATAAAGTAGGTAGCTAAATAGCTACTAAGAGGAGTGATATTTTCTAAAGCACGTAGCCTATAGGCCGTTAGTTACTCTAGAGGGGGTTATTAGATTACGTAACTTAGAACTACTAGTATACTACTATTAAATTATATAGCTTAGAGCTGCTAGTATACTACAACGTATAGGCGGATTTCAGCGTTCAAGGTGGCTAATAACTGCTCTAGAGTAACGTTTTACTAGCTCTAAAGGCTATAGCTATATTTAAGGGGTTTAAAGCCCTATAGTGCTATTAAAGTAAAAAACGCATTAATAGCTCTTAAAGTATAGCTTTATATATATACAAATATATACAAAATCTAATAATTAAAAGTCTTATTCTACTACTCCCTTTACTATATATAATTAATTATTTCTAAACTACTTTATTAAATATAAAAATTACTATAAATATTCTTTTAACCCCTTAAAAAACTATCCTTAATAGCCTAGCTACTTAGTACTTATAGCTTTATAACTTTTAAGTACTTATAAATACCCTTAATATATAAAAAGTACTTAACCTAACCTCTATAAATCTAGAGCCCTTTATTAGTAATACTCTACTCTAAAAGCCGCACTTTAGTAACTACCTAAAGTTTATTACTTACTATAGCCCTAAGCTAAAAGCCCTTTACTCCTAAACTATAGAATTTAAAATAAATAAACTTACTATAAACCCTCCTCTTTAAGTACTTTTAAAAGAGAACCTCCTACTTCTATTTAGAATAGTAAACTACTACTACACTAAAATAATAGTTAACTTCTTTAAAAAGGCCCTTAAGTACTATATTAACTTTTTATCCCTATACTATACTATAAAAGTAATATACTAAAAGTAAAAAAAAACTAAAAATACTATTATTCTTTAAATATAAAGTACTATTATTAAAAAGCTTAGAATTTAGTACTACTTAAGTACTTTAGGGCTAGTAGTTTAGATTTAAAACTTTTATAAATACTTTAAACTTATAAAAAGTATGTACCACTAGCACACTAACTAGTTATATATTAACTATTTTACTATACTCTATAATAAATAATTTATAATAAAAGCTATTATAGTAGAATAGTTTATAATATAAGTTAATAATATATATAAGGGCTATACTGTTGGGTTTAAAGCGGCTTATAAAGGAGACTTATAGATCTATAAGCTACTTTACTCTTTTAACTACTTACTACTTGAATTTTAAACTAAGAGTTATTATATAATAATAAATAATAGTTAAAATAATTATAGTTTTAATAAAGCTATTACTAAAATAACTACTATAATTAAATAAATACTAAAGTCTATAGGATATAGAAAAAGTACACAAGGCGCTTTTACTATTAATAAAGTAGCTTCCCGCGGCCCTCTTAAGCACTTTAGTAACTATAAATATAATAATACTAACCTAAAGAGATTATAAAGTAAAGTTTTATTAGTATCTCCCGCTCCTTTTGCTCTATTAGCCCCTTTTTACTTAGTATACTTCATATACTACTACTTTAAAAATTACTTTTATACTTTTTTAAAGTATATATATAACAGGTAGAAGCTACTTAACTACTACTATAAAAGAGCTAAAAAGAACTTTATAAATAATAAATAGTTAATTTAGTATATTAAAGAGATTTAAGGTTAGTAACTATATAGTTACTGTGTAGGGAGTATTAAGTATTTACTTATAGTGTTTTAAGTTACTTAATACAAGGGCCTATTACTATATTCCTTTAGGGACTCCTACCTCCTTAACTCTAGTATATTTATTTATATTTTTAAAAACAAATAATAGTTTAATAACCTTTAAGTAGCTAGTATAAGTAATTACTTATAGACTAGCTTTAAGTTTTTTATAATTAAAGGATATAGAGATATAAGTATATACGTTATATTAGTTAATAGTAAACAATTTAACTTATACTTATATAACGTTATATTATATATATTTATAGTAACTAACTTTATCTTTTATAACTAACTTTATAAGTATAGGTACTAGTAGGATAAGCGCTCTAAGTAGCTCTATACTACGCAAATTTAATTACTCCCCTTTTAGTTTTATTAAAACTATATATAGTTAAAGAGTATTAAAGTATAATAAGTTTTTTAATAAAGTACTTATATACAAAGACTCTATATAGGCCGTTTAGTATATATATACTCTATACTATTAAATAAAGTACTTTTAATAAAAATAAAAATCTTTAAAAGACTCTAAAGGAATATAGTACTAGTAGCTTAGCCACCCCGGCCCTAAACTACTCTAGTACTTCTTTTTATTAGTCCGTAGTATTTAAATCTCTATTACTTCTAAAACGGCACTTAGTAATACTCTTTTAAGCTATAATACCTATAGTATTAATAAAGTAAAGTAAATTATTAATTATAAACTATAGGAAAGTAATACGTATACCTACTCCAGTAAGTATATTACGTTTAACTTTTACTTATATACTAAAGACTATAGTAAGTTTATATCTATATTAGTATTTACTAACTACGTTTTATAGTACTTATAAAACTACTATTTATATAACTATAGTATAAAGATACTTACTAAGGTTTTTAAGAAGTTTATTTTACTTTTAAAGGTTTAATATAATATTAAAATACTTACTTTTAAGTATAATAATAAAATTAAAAGGTACCACTACCTTATAAACAACCTCTAGAGGCACAGTAAATGCATTAAGCTATCCGCCCTATATACGTAAAATTAAAATAGTAGTACTAAGTACGTTAATACTATAATTAAAATAAAGGCTTAAATAATATATAAAAGTAGTAAATTATTCTATAAAGTATAGCTTAATATCTATAGAGTAGTAACTTATTTTTATAACTATACGCCTTAAGTAGCCCTTAGTTAAAAGACTCTATATAAAGCACTTTACTAATAACTCTATAGTAATAAAACTATAAAACTAAGCCTTATATACCTAAGATTATATAGGTATAAAGCGTATACCTTTATAGTTACTATATAGTTTAAAAAAAAGTATCTTAACTACTTTTACAACTATACTTTTATAGGCTTTTTTATTAGCTATACGTCTATAAATTAGTATTAAATATAAAACTCTATAACTAAAAAAATTATTACTATATATAATGTTATATTTAATAAAAAAGAATACTATAATAGTAACTTAAATTTACTTACTAATAACTATAATAACCTTAACTTTTAAGCTATTACTAAGTAAGTTTAAAAAAGCCTTATTATAGTTAGTAAAACTAACTTTTAAACATAGCTCTACCTATCCTTACTAAATAAAAAAAATAATAAAGTTTTTTTTTATAACTCCTTTAATAACATTTTTAATAAGCTTAACTTAAGTAATACTACTCTTAATAACAAATAAACTCCACAACTACAAATACTCTTTTACTTATTTTAAACTCCTACTTACTCCTTCTAACTTACTTATTCTGTCTTTAAGACTAATTAAAAAAAAAACTAATACTTAGAGAAGTAGATTATAACTAAGTTAATAAATAAAAACCTTTTCTTTATAAACCCTTACTAGTCTATATTTATAATTAAGTCTATAAACTAAACTACCCTAGTAGCTTATATACCCTAGTATAAATAAACGTCTTATAAAACCGCCTTTTTAACTAGTACTTTATTATTATTTTAAAATACTCTATAATAAAGCTACTTTTAAGCTAACTACCTAGTTACTTATAACTTATTAAAGGGAACCTTTAGTATTTAATATACTATAGGAGTATTTTAAAATACAGATATTAAACGCTCTAATAGCGAGATTTAGTTATAGAGAAGGGTTATAAGTATTTAAATTTTATTAAGTAAATATAAAGTACTATACTAACTATAAACTAAAGTTCCTACTTCTAGTACCCCCTAATAAAAGCTCTAGCCCCTATCTACATCTTATTTAAAAGTATTAACTTACTTTTATATAATTTTAATATAAGTAGTTAAAGTAAACTATTTATAAAGCTATTATAAGACCGACTCTTAAAAAAAAGTTCTTAAGAATACTACTAATAGCTCCTAAATCCTAGAATACTATTAAGTATATATATATAAATTAAATAAGTATAAAAAACTTTTTAAAATTAAAGTATACTTTATTATACATAGTAACTAGTAACTAAAAAATAAGTAAAATACCTATACTTTAATACTTACTAGTATATTGTTTTAAATACTTATAGCTATTACAAACTACTTTAATTTTAAGCTTTTATAATATAATATAGTAAATATATTTATATAAGTTTTATTTAATAAAAATATTTATATATAAATACCCCCTAAGTATTAAAAGCCTAGGTATATTCTTAAGCTTAATAAAGTACTTTATAGCCTATACTACTCTCTACTTCTATAGTAATACTATTTAAAAGTTAGTTTAAAAAAGCTTAAACTAAAGTACATAGTAAATAAGAATTACTATTAGATACGCAGCTGTATTATTTTTTTTTCTATATTAATAACTGTATTTTGTACTTTTCCTTTAAATACTATAAAAAGGCCCTTTTACTTATAAAAGCGCTTTAAAAGTAATACTTTTTTAAAAGTGGTAAAGATTTATAATAGTTCTTAAGAATTAAAGTTATCTATAACTATACTATAAAGTGCCTTTAGTTTTTATAGTCCGTTTATATTAATAAAGTAATTAAGTGCTTAAAAAGGTAAGGCTTATAAGTAAAGTAACTATATACTTCTCTAATTCAATTACTTAAGCTACTCCTTTATAAAGACTCTACTCTATATATAAACGTTAACTATTACTAAAGTAACGTTAGTTTAATTATATATAGTATACTAATAATAAAGCCGGACGTAGCCCTTATAGTAAGCTATTTTATATACTTTAACTATAACCCTAGCTCTAAGTACCTTAAAGAGATAGAACAAGTAATTAAATACCTCTTTATAAAGTACGCTTTTTACCTTAAATTTAACTATAAAAAAAGTAGCTTTAATAATAGTTTAGTAATTACTTTAAATACTAGCTTTACTAACAATACACTAAACTATAAAAGCTTTTAAGTATTTATAATTAAGCTTTTTAATAGTTTTATTAAGTAGTAAGCTAATAAATAAAATACTATAACTATATTAATAACTAAAACTAAGCTTCTTACTTTTTCTTAAGCGGCTAAAAAGGCTATCTTTACAAGCTATTTAATAACTACACTTTATATAAACCTTAGTAAGCGGACCTTTAGTGCCGCTCCTACTCCTAATACTACTAATACTAAGTATATTTATTTAATATAATAATTAATAAATAATTCATTTTATTAATAAAAAGATAGTTTAACTATATATAAAGCTTTACTACGTTAATATTCATAACTACTAACTATATTAAAAGGTTTTCTTAAAAAGGCTATATTAAAGTTAAATATTAATTTATAGTATAGTTAATAATAAACAGCTTTATAAAGCTACTTACTAGCACTTACTTTAAACTCCTCTCCTTAAGTAACTTAATATAGTAAATTAAATAACTTAATCCTTAAGTACTTTATAATACTAAGCTTTAAAGTAAACGTTATAAAGGCCTTAACCTTACTAATAAAAAATAAATAAAAGGGATTATAGCTCTTAAGTACTCTAAAAATAATATTACTTTTTTTACTATAAGGATAAAGGTTTAATAAGGATAATAGAACTACTTAAAATAAAGACTTTAAAGGGATTATAGTTTTAAAGAAGTAAACTATATAAAAGTAATTATAAAGTAGTTAATGTATAGCTAGTACGTACTCGTTTATAATTAAATTTAATAAGGCCCTTAAAAGGCCTTTACTAAGGAAGTATATTAAATTACGTAGCTTAAAGCTACTAGTATACTACGATATATAAGTAGATTTTAGCGTTTAAGGTGGCTAATAGCTACTCTAGAGTAACGTTTCGCCGACTCTAAAGGCCGTAGTTATGTTTAGGGGGTTCGAAGGCCTATAGCGCTATTAAAGTAAAAAACGCGTTAATAGCCCTTAAGGTATAGCTTTATATATATACGAATATACGCGAAATCTAATAGGTCTTTACTAGTAACGCATTTATAGTTAAGTAGCTACTTAGTGATACTAAGGACTATTACTTTAAATTTATAAAAGCTGTATTATAGTAAGTAAATTTATATATTAAAATAAAAAGTAAAAGAATTAGTTAATTATAATAAAGTAATTTAATTTTTAAAATACTTATATATAACTTATAAGCTATTAATTACTTAAAAGGGGAGGGGGGGTTTAATATTAGAGTCTCTATGAGTAACGTATTTATAAATAAGTTACTACTTAAGAATACTAAAAATAAAAGTAACTATAAAGTACTTAAAGTATAGTTTAGTATAAATTTTTTTTACTTATATTTTTATATATATATATTATATTATTCTTTAAACTTACCTATATTATAATTAATAAATCTACTCAGTAGTAGGCTTTTAACCTTTTATAAATAGATTTTTTAATAAAGATATATAGAAAAAACCCTAGTAGGAAAAATATATAACTATTAAGTAGGGTAATTAGTAAAGGTTATATATAAAGGTCTATTTAAGTTTAGGTTAGGGGATGCCTACCTATAAGGGAAGGTGCTGTTTACTATATATAGTCTAATAGGGGCCGCCTACTCTTATTAACTAAGAGCAGCGCACGGGCCATACAGTACAGCTAATTAGAGTTAGTAGGGCCCCTAGTCTAAAAACTCTAATAGCTGTGCTATACGGACGCGTAATATATAGTTAGAGTATAAAAACCCTTTAAGTAGTATAGGATTCAAACCTACTACCTCTACCTCTTATAAAGTAGGGTCGGACAGGCTCTTAACTACTAAGCTAACTACCTACTTATATTTTTATATAGTATTTTATATAGATATTTCTATAAAGTATTCTAAAAAAATATATATTATAGTTATATAATATTAAATAGTATAATAAATAAAAGAATTTAATAAAGTATATTTAGTAGGTTTAACCCCTTTTAGCTTTATTAAGTAGTTTTAAGTAGAGCTTACTAGGGTATATATATCTTAATAATTCTACTTACCTACTCTTTTTATAGTAATAATAATAATACTATTACTAATAAGTAGCGCTAAATAGCGCGACTAATACATTAAAATAAACCTTTACTTATATAAACTTTTAGTTAAATTATAGGCACTATAATATATTATAGAGTTTAATAAGTCCTAGTAGCGTTTATAATTAAAGAAAAAGATACTACTATAAGTAAAGCCTTTATTAATTTCTTTTATTTTTTATATTTTATTATACTTAAAGATTCTTTAAAGTAATAAAATAATAAAAACTACTATAAATATAAAAGTCCTTTAATTATAAAATACTAAATACTATTACTTAATTACTATAGTTAAGCTACTAGGGCTTGTTAGGCCCTACGCATAGTATGATTTAGCTAAAGGTTTGTATAAGTGAAGGTTTATTTAGATATCGCCGCCTATTAGTAATAGCATTGTTATTATTACTATAGAAAGAGCAGCTAAGTGGAATTATTAAGAGCTAAAGGGGGTTAAAGCTACTAGATACACCCTATTAAATACTTCTATTTAATTATACTACTTAATAATATATAGCTATAATATATTCTTTTTAAATTAACTTATAGAAATGTCTATATAGAATACTACCTAAAAAAATATAAATTACTATAGTTAAAAATAATACTAAGTAGTTTAGTAATATAGTTATATAGTTTAAAATTAATACTATTAATATATAGTATAGTTAATGAATTTAACCCTTTAATATAAAAATTTAAATTACTATTTTTAGTTTTTACTTTCTTTAAACTAGTAGTAATAAAGACTAAATAAGAAATATTAAACTAAACTTATTAATTAATTTAGTACTAAGTTAGATTTTAAATTTATTACTTTTTAGAAATAACTAATACTACTTTAAGTAAGTAATAGAAATAGTAATAATAACTATAAATTCTTTAGAGTCTATAAAAAGTTAGTATATTTAATAAGGTATATTAAAACGTTTACTAATAGGTATAGGGAAAAGTAGTTTAATTAAGTTAATTAGCTATAGTATAGTTAATAATAGTGTGTTAGTTATAAAGGGAGGATTTAATAGTTAAAGGAAGGGATAGTTTAGTTTAAATTAGATTTAATAGGTTTAAAGGGACGGTTTACTAAAAGGTTATTAGTAGTTTTAGTAGCGTTAATAGTATAATTAGTAGTTAAAATAATTAAAAACACCTATTACTTTAAATTTATAAAAGCTATGTTATAGTAAGTAAATTTAAGTACTATTTATTATAGTAATAAAAAAGATTAATAAAATAAGTAGCTAGATAGTTTTTTAAAGTACGTGGCTTATAGGCCGTTAGTTACTCTAGAGGAGTAGTAAAATCTTTTTTATATAATTAAATTTAATAAAGACTTTATAAGGCTTTTACTAAAAAGATATATTAAATTATATAGTTTAAAGCTACTAGTTTACTACTTTATATATATAGACTTTAGTATTTAATAAACCTAAAAGCTATTTTAAAATAATGTTTTAGTAGTTCTAAAGACTATAGTTATATTGAAAGATTTAAAGGCCTATAGTACTATTAAAGTAAAAAACGCCATAATAGCCCTTGAAATATAGCTTTATAAATATATAAATATATATAAAATTTAATACTTTAGTACTAATACTTACTAGTAATATATTTATAGTTAATGTTATGATAGTTGAAGCTATTTGTAGCTGTGTACGTAAGCAACTACTTACTTAGGTAAGCACTTAAGTAACTTTATCTCTATCTCCTACTCCTATAAGGAGGCCTTTGCTTTGCTTTACTATATTGTAGGACTTAGAGATTAAGCTATTACTTTTACTTTAACTACTTATACTTAGCTATATAATAGTTATAAGCCTAGCTTATACTATACTTCTAAACTACTATTTTTAAAGTAAATATGCTTACTAGGGAAAATATTTATATAAATCTTTTTATTATAATATTTTAATTTTTTAACTACTATTTTAATTTAACTATATTAAGCTTAACTTTAACCTCCTTCTTCCTATTCTTCTATAAGTTTATAAAGTAGTATAACTACTCTACGTAGTTTAAAAACCTTTAAATTAAAGTAGTTACGCAAGGGGTCTAGCTTTAACTTAACCCTAATAACTTAGTCTTACTAAATAAACCCCTAAAGGAGGTATTTTTAATTTTATTTACCTAGTAGCTTTATAACTAGAACGTAGATGTAGAAAGAATCTATTAAATTTATTTTAGCTTATAAGAAAATAGTGCTATTAGGCGCTAGTTTAGTACTTTAATTAAACGTAAAGATAGTATTAACTTTATAAAGGCTCTTAGAGTATAGACTTACTTCTAGAATAAAAAGAAGTAGTTTAAAGGCACTCTGGGGGCCCTTTTTAAGTAATAAAATTCTAGGTAATTTAATACTTAATAGTAATAAACCCGAGCTAGAGTATAACCCGCTTTTTATTAGATAAAGTAAAGGTATACCTAATAATTATTTTAGTTATATTTTTAATAGAACTACTAATAATAAAGTTTGGAAGTAAAAGGTAAAAGCCCTTAAAGAAATTAAGTTATATATTAATAAGTTAGTATTTCTAAATATTCTTAAACTAATTTAGTTTAAACTTTTTAACTAAAAAGATACCTCCCTT
Organism: Colletotrichum brevisporum; assembly: GCA_030770045.1. Lineage (NCBI taxonomy): Eukaryota > Fungi > Ascomycota > Sordariomycetes > Glomerellales > Glomerellaceae > Colletotrichum > Colletotrichum brevisporum. The sequence continues at coordinate 4,803,994 of JAUGSI010000001.1, read as the reverse complement.
TATAGTTTACTTTAAAGCCTTTAAACTTAATACTTTTTAAGTAATACTAGTCTCTTAGTTATAATATAATAGAAGTATTAAGTAATACTAAAGAAAGTAAATAATAGTACTATACTAAGTATTTAGTTAAGGGAATTCCGCGCTATATACCTTTGAGTAATGTAATACTACCTCCTAAATATAATAGGACTATTTATTTATAGTTTAAGATTTTTTTTTTACTATAGAGCGAATTACTTTAGAATAAGTATAGAACGAACTTAAGTAGGTTTTTATAAGAAAGAGGCTTAATTAGGTTTAAACTTTATTTAGGAATTATATATTTATACTTAAAGACTTTTTTTATAAAAACTTACTTTTTAAGTTTAAAAGTAAATTATTTAGTATTTTTTTAATCTTTATAGGTTACTTTAATACTATAATTTTCTAGGGCTCTATAATCCTTTACTACTAAACCTAAAGGAAATTTAGTATATTTATAGCTAAAACTATGAACAGGCTTTATAGACTATAGATATATCTACTTTGCGGTCTCTAGGTAAAGTAACTATACTATTACTAAGGTTACTTTTAATAAAACTAGAGAGATTTAAAGGAAACTTAATATAAAGGAGTACTAAGGCCTTTTAGTTAAACTTGTTTAAGTTAGTTAGATTAAGGTTAACCCCCCCTGTTACTTAGGTTTAGTATACTTTATTAGATAAGGGAAGAGAAGAAAGGGAGGTAAGGATATAAATACTTTAAATACTAAAGCTACCTCTAAGTTGACCCTTTTAATAGTATACTAAGTTATAGTTATAATTAGTAGTAAGCTAGTTTAAAAGGCCCTAGGGACCCCCGCTTTATCTATATATACTATAAATGTTTTTTTTACTTTCTTAACTGCTTTTTATACTTTAAGTATAAGTATAGTATTTAATAACTATAGTATAACTTATTTTATTAATAACTTTTTTCTTTTTAAAAAGGGCTTTATTTACTTCCTTAATAAAAAGGGATAAATTAAATTAAAAACTACTTTATACTTTATTTTAGTAGTAGGTATAAGGGTTATAAAGAATATACTTAACGGCTTAAACAAGCTAAATACCCTTAACTTAATACTAATAAACGTTACTTATATAGAGAACTTTTATATAAATATTGTCTTTAAGGTACTTTTATAGAAAAAGGGTATTTAGTATATTAGTTACAATACTTTGCTTTATATAGGTAATAATAAAAAGAGTTTTATAGTTAAGAAGTTAGAAAGAAGGATAAATATTATTTTTTTTAAATTTAAAGTTACTTTTTTTTACTTTATATCTCTATATATTTCTATTAGCTTTATTATAACTATAAATATAGCTATATTAGTTATAGTTTTTTAAAAGTCCTACTACTAACTAAGAGACTATAATAATAATTCCTTTATATAGTATTTTTACTTTAACTATTTAAGACCTAAAGTACTTAGCTATTTTCTATATAATACTTAGGGGGTAAGACTTAAAGGCCTAATACACTTTTAGTATAAGTATTATATAACGACCTATACTATAGTAGTCTTAAAATAAACCTCCTAAGGAGAGTTAAGCTGTATAGCTATATAAATAGATATTTTAGAACCTCTTTAACTGCCCTAAGGGGTATAATTAAAGCTATTAACTTATAATCTGTTAAGATAAGTATACTGGCTGCCTTTTTGCCTTTTTCTATATTAATAAATAATATAAATCTATTTTTTATATACTAAAAATATTTAAATACTAGGTAGTAAGGTAGTATAGTATATCTATTTATAAGATTTATTAAAATATTAAATATATAGTAATTATAATATATAACTATACTAAGTACTAGTAATAGGCTCTAAAGAAGGGAATTAAAATTAAAATAACTCTATTATATATAAAAGAACTAAATAAAGGGGGCAAGTATACTAGATAAAAGATAATACTATAAGTTATTAAAATACTTACTTTATCTAGTCTTCCCCTTATTTTATAAGTAGAAGTAGTTATAGCTGCGGCCTTCCTTTATAATATAAGCTCTTTTAAGTAAAGAGTATGGCTTTTTTTAATTTAAGTTGAAGAGGCCTAGTTCTACTAGTACTTTTACTAGTAATAACCCTTTTACTAGGGCCTTTTAATACGTAACCTTTGCCCTTACTAGGGCTAGATATATATATATAGTTATAAAGTATACTTTTTTAAAAAAGACTATAAAGTAAATTAAAAAAAATGCAACTTTAAAGTAGAAGCAAGAGTGCACTTTAAATACTTTATAGGATACATTCTAAATACCTATAACCTTTATTAAATTTAAGTGCCCTTACTTAAATAAGTTATTATTATACATAACATAACCTTTAATAAAATAAAGTTTTACTTAAAGCTTAATATAAAGGCAGTGGAGTAAGGTAAAGTGGCCTGTGCTATAGTTAAGGCTATTTAGGAGCTTATTTTCTTTTTTAATACTAAACTTTAAGTTCTAGGTATTTTTAAAATAACTAATACTCTATTAATATATAATAAAGAAGAGCTATTTCTACTAATACTTACTTTAGTAGTTAAGAACCCTAAGTAAGGGTATTTAGAGCTAATTTAAAGTTGTTTAATTAGTGTGGGGGTAGTTATTAACTCTGGATTATATATTAGTACTTAGAAGACTTAGGATTATGTGTGGGAGTGAGAGCCTGTACTTAATATAAGAGTATATTAGGCTTATAAGTTATTATTATTCCCTAACCCTTTTGCTTTAGAAGTTAATTTTTTTATAAAAGGATTAAAATAAAATTATTATAGTAACTAATATTAAGGTTCTATAAGAACTGGATATAGAGTTGAATTTGTTTTATTTTAAGAAGGTGATTTGCTTTTTTTTTTTTTAATATAGCTATATATAAATTTAAAATAAATAAATAGCCCTTTAGGATTAAAGTAGGTATATAACTACGAAGATTTAAGTTAATTTAAATTAAAGTTACAGAGATTACTGTGCTTTTATAACTACTTTATATTTTTTAATACTAAATATAACTAAGATACTTTTTTTAATATATATATACTAAATTATAACTATACTTTAAAAAAAGTAACTTAGGGATACTATACGTATTACTATATAGTTTTTACTTTAATTAATAAAGTAAAGTAAGCTAAGTTAACTACGCTAGATATAAGGGTTTATTTAAACTAGCTTAGTAAAGCTTTAACTATATACTAAAGTATTTACTTACTACTACTAGAGTTAAAGGACTACTTTTATAAAGTAGTTAATAAAAAGGTATTTAAGCTTAAAGAGATAGGGGTGTAAAAGGTTATTAACTCCTATAAGGCTAAAGTAAAGTTAATTCCCCTTAAGTAGGTATTTATATATAAACTTAATAAAAATAGGTATTTTTAGTGCTATAAAGTAAGGCTTTATATCTATAGGGATTTTTAGAAAAAGTATCCCTTTAAGTAGATTTATACAGCTATACTTATAGCTTATACTTTTAGAGTTACTATAACCCTTATAGTATAATTTAACCTTAAAGTTAATTAGTTTAATATAGTTAATATATTTTTAAATACTAAAAGGGGACCTAATAACCCTTTAGTTATATACTACTTTCTTAAGGGCTTTAAATAAAGTAGTAAGCTCTTTAAGCTTTACTATACCCTTTATAGTTTAAAAGATGCCCTTTTTTTTTAGTATAAAGAGTTCTTTTTAACTCTTTAAAGCCTTAGGTTTATATTAACTAATAAAGACCTATACCTTTTTTAAAGCTATAACTACTATATATTTTTTTTATATAAATAATATTTTTATTATAAACTATAGAGACGATACTATAAAAGTAAAGTAAATTATTAAAAGTATTAAGGTAAAGTATAAATTTAAAAAGTAAAGAACTATTAAGTAGTACTTTAGAATTTAGGTTATTTATAATTATAAAGTAAAGAAGATTTATTTTACTTATAATTAGTATATTTAATATATTATAAAGAAGTTTAGTTTTATAGACTCCTACTACCCTTTAACTCTATTACTACTTACCCCCCTTAAAAAAAATACTAAAAACCCTATTAATACTAATATAAAGTTATACTAAAAAAAATTAGTTTAATTCTATCGTAATAAGCCTTCTAAGGCTCTAGCCTTACGCACCGCGCCTCAGGCACTAGAGTAACTAAGTATAGATATAATACTCTAATAAGTACAGTGCTTTATAGTATAAATCTCTTCTTAATACAACCTTAATTCAATATACACTTATACGCCCTAACCTTACTATAATTATAAGCCTAACTTATTTCTAACTAGTATTTATTACCCCTAACTACCTAAATAAAGTATATAAACTTTAGACTCTTTTTCTTTTATCTCTCTTAAGCTCCTAATAGTACTATAGTATCTTACAATAAACACCTCAACTACTCTCTATAATACTCTAATAAACTTAATAATTATCCTTAAGTTCTTAAAAAACTAACTATAATTTTATAAAAAACTATACTACTAAGTAAAGCTTTAAGGAGTCTAGTTGTACTTTAACTTAAATACCTTAAATGTACTAAGTATAAACTATATTTACTTAATTAATTCTATATGTACTAAATACTTTATATAAGTTAATAAAAATGTAAAAAAACAATATAAAGTAGATATTAAAACTTAGTTAAACGAGTAAATAAACTCTAATACGGAATAACTCTATAATAATACTATAAATCTACTGTATTAACTAATTAAATAAATATTAAGAGATATAGTAGTAAATTATATAAATAATATTAAATACTCTTTATAAAAATAAGTATAATATATAGCTGTTATAGCTACTTTAAAAAGCGTTTAATATTAAATAAATTAATTTATTAACCCCTTATACACTAGCCCAGCTCGTTAAAAACTCACTACCCTAGGACTATACTTAATTTAAGTATATATATATAAACTTAAAGTATAACTTACTTTAAATAACCTAGTTACTTTAATATTACTTTAGAAAAAGTATAATACTATCCTTAAAGACGCTGCGTATAGAAACCTTAATCCTACTAAGTAGTATAACTACTAGTATAACTACTTCTTTTAAATTATATATAGAGGTGTCCTAGAGGTTTAGGGAGTATAAGTAGTATAAATTTTTTTTAAAGTAGTTAGTACTTAATATACCCCTATATAAAAAAGCTAGTAGCTTAATAGAATTTAAAAAGAACTTTAATTTAGTAAAGACTCTTTAATATTATATTAATATAAAGTACTTTTTTTTATAAAAGTTAAAAATAAATTAACGCAATAAATAGGAGCCTATAGTAGAACTGCTTTTTCTACTTTTATAAGCTAGACTAACTTACTATTTAGTATTTAAAAATACCCCTATAGAATACTTTATTAGTAGCCTGCCTATACTTATAAACGTCTTAGTAAGGCCCTAATAGAGTTCTTTAAATATATCTAGTCCCTTTTAAATACTAAAATTAATAGTATTAAATTAGCTTTAGTAGATTTAAAGTAGAAGGACTTTAAAAAAAAGTTAATTAAATATAGTTAGTTAGATAAAAATATATTCTTATGTTTTAAAAAGAGATATTAGGGATATAGTAGCTATAATAGGGATTCTCTAAATACTATAAAAAACGCCCTAGAGGTCTTAAGAGATATTATTAATATCGTATTCTCGCCTAATACCTCTTTAAAAAGTAACACAATTAAATACTTAATTTTTTTAACTATTACGTCAACCCACCTACTCTCCTAAAGTACTATATATAATAACTATAGCTTAACCTACTTTATTAACTATATAGCGTTTATTAAACTTAGTATATTTAAGGCCTTTAGTTTAAAAAACTATATAGATACTAGTATAGATAGGATCCCGGTTCTTAGACACGGGACCCGCGTTATATAAAGTATTTTAATAAATAGGAAGGGTAACTTAATAGTGAATCTAATACTTACTAACGTTGTAGTAATAAAGGGTTTTTATATTAATATTATTTCTAAAATAGTTCTTTTTAAAGCTAGCGTTTAGTACTATAGCCTTAACTATATACTTAGGATTAGAATAATAAAAAATAGTACTATAGTAAAAACTTTAGAATACTGTAATAATATTTATTTTTTTAAATACAAGCTATTTTTCTCTTATTTATATTTTATATCTATTAGTAATACTATAATAGTATATATAACTTAGATTGTTAAACGCATAAGATACCGTCCTAGTTACTAACCTCTACGTAACTATATTAACTCTATAGTACTTTAGTACTTTAGGGCAAGCTACTTTAGTTATAAAGCTTTTAAGTACTTAATATACTGTACTTAGGGGGTAAGGATCTATAGCCTAACCTGTATAAAGTACTAGGACTATGTAGTTATATATATAATATAGTAAATATTACGTAGAGTGTTTAAGAATAAAGCTAGTTAACTATATTATTGTATTTTTTAGAATTTCTTTAACTTTTTATGCGTATATAATAGTAATAACTAGCTCCTAGTTATTAAAGATAAGTACTTTAGTAAGTTTTTTAGTTTTACTCTTTCTGGAAAGGATTACTTTAAAGTATTTAAAGTCCTTTAGATGTTTAAAAGATAAGTTAAATAATATAAGGGACTTAATATTTATAAAATATGTATAAATAATAAGTATACTATAATTGCTATTAAAGGTGTTACTAGCTTTTAAATATAAGTATAAAAAAAGGATATTAATTTTAAAATGCTACTAGTATATACTAAAAAGCCCGTAGGAGGCGCTAAGCGCGCTAGATAAAAGGGTATAAACTAGGGGATTTGTATAAAAGAGGAAGCAGGCCTTCTTAAGTACTTTTAAAAAGAATTAGTACTTATAGGTATTAATATATTTAATATAAGCCTATATAAATTAAACTCTTAGTACTCCTTAAATAAGGTTAAAGTAGGATAGTTTAGATATTACTTTAAGTAATAGACTCTAGCTTATAACTACTTTATAAACTGTAACCCGTACCTTTATTAAGGTAAACTCTGTATATATAAATACTAAACTTACTCTCTTAAGTATAAAAAAGAAATAGGAATTAAAAAAAACAGTTTAAAGTTATACTAAAAGTATATATTAGATACTTTATAAAATATTTTTTAAAATAATAAACTTATATAAAATTTAAGTACCCGTACTTAATTAAGTTATTATTATATATAATATTACCTTTAATAAAATAAAGTTTTATTTAAAAAATAATACTAACTATACTTTTTATTTAAAAATTGTATAAATAGTTGTTTTAAAGTTGAAAAAGTCTGTAGAGTTTTAAAGTAAAGTTTATAAAACCTTTAAAGACTTTAAGGGTAACTAAAAAGAAGTTAATAATAAGTTTATTAAATTGTAAAATACTAGACTTGCTTAATAAGACGTTATTAAACTAAGTAATGCTTCTGTGCGTAAAGAGTATAGTATATTGTAAAACGGGGGGCTAATATCCCCTAACTTTACCCCTAAGTTAGTTTTATAAAACTTTAGGGGTAAAAAGTTGTATAAAGTAACTACTTATACTAAAGGACTTAAAATAAATAAAACTAAGCTAGTAGAACTTTTTAAATTAGTTAAACTTATAAATAACTAGGCCTACGTGTATATAAGAGATTTTATAAAATACTTAGAATTTCTAACTATTAAGTATAGACCTTTAACTACCTAGCTAAAAAAGGCCTAACTAGCTAGTAAAGATAACTTAAATAATACTATTCCTTTAAATATTTTAAAAACGCCTTAAGAGGTACTAGCTCTATTTATATATAGTAACTAGTACTTAATAGGACTTAATTTAGAGTTTAAAGAAGAAAACTACGTTATTTATATATATATTAATAACACTTATAAGATACTATATAGTAACTTAAGTAATACCTTCTTTACTATATTTATACTTAATTAGTAAAAAGTGTTTAAGGATAAAGGACGTAAATACGCCTATTTATACTATATTATCTAAAACGTAGTTTATATAATACTCTATAACTATAAATATACTATAAAGGAGGGAGAGTTTTATGTAGATAACTTTATTAGTGCTTTAAAGTTGTAGAAGGCTATAAAAAAGCTTTCTTTAAAGTTTTAAAAGTTTTTTATAGACGCAGTGTATAAGGAAATACGCAAGCTCACCTTTATAAAGATATAATAAAAGCTAAATTATTAAAAAGCTTTGTTATAACTCCTTTCCCTAAAATAAGTTTTTATTGATAAGTTTAAACTTAATAGTATTTTTAACTACTATAAAGTATATATTTATATTTAAAGAGACTTTTAAAATATAAATTTATTATAATATACCTATACTACAACTCTTATAGTATAATCCTTTTGCTTTTTAATATTCCTTAAAGTATAGTTTAATTATAATATTTAATAGTTTAATATTATAAATACCTTTTTAAATACAAAGCTTAACCTTAATATTTTATTTATTTATTATAAACTCCTAAATAGCTTTTATTAACCGGGGAAGTATATTAAGCTTAAATAGGTACTCTATAGACTATAAAATACTCCTTTTTTATAGTATAAAAAGTTCTTAAAAACTCTTTATTACTTTAGTTTTAAATACTATAATAAGGAGCTATATCTCTTTTAAGACCCTTAAAAGTGTATTTTTATTATATTTTATATTAATAATATCCTTATAGTATACTATCTAAATAAGGCTAAGTATACTTAAATAATAATTAGGGGTATTAAAGATGTATATAAACTTAAGGGGTAAAGTTCTGTTGAGTACTTTCTTAGTATTAAAGTAATTAAAAACTATTCTAAATAATATATTTTCCTAGTTTATAATACGTATATTAATAAAATAGCTAAGAAGTAAAACCTTACTAATGCACTATACCTAGCTATACTACTACTAATAGTTAACTTTATTAAAAACCTAAGTTAGGCGTTGTATTAGGAGGTTAAAGAGTTTTAGAAAAAGGTTAGTTTAATCCTCTATACTACTATTATGATCTACCCGGACATCGCCTTTACTACCTTATAGCTCTTATACTTCCTAATAAATCCCTTTTAAGTATACTTTAAGGCTACTAACTAAGTTATTTACTATTTATATTTAATATATTACTTTACTATATACTATAGTAGTATAGGGGGTAATATAGAGGCGCTTTTTATAGTAGGAGATACCTTTTTTATAGATAATAAGGAAATAAAAAAATCGTTTTATAAATATATTATTAAACTCTTTAGTAGTCTACTATACTAAAAAGTTAAAAAATAAAATATAGTTACTATATTAATAATAAAAGTAAAGTTCTTAATACTTAAATATACTACTAAAAAGTTAATAATACTTTAATAACTCCTTAAAAAAATAAATCTTAACTTTAAAAATACTTAAAAAGTCTACTATAATAACTAGTAAATAATCTACTTTATAGTAAGTAAAAAAGAGTATATAGCTATACACTTAAAATATATAAATATTTAAAATATATAGTTTTATTAAGAATATACTAAGTACTCTTTTAATATTGTATATATACTTATAAATAATATACTAGCTAATAAACTTACTAAAAACTTTATAAAAAGTAAATTTAAGTACTTTAAATTTTACCAACTTCTATAATACTTTAATATATATTATAACTATATAAAAAAAAAAAGTACTTAAGTAAAAAGAAAAAATAGTCTATAGGTAAGTTATTATATTAGGCTAAAAGGCCTATACTGTTTTACTAGGTATATAAAAAAGAGTAAAGTAATTATAGCCTAAAGGCCCCCTAAATGCTAAAGATAGATATAATAGCTTAAAAAATACTCTTAAAGTATAAAAGTATTAATTAGCTCTATAAGGAGCTAATAAATACTCTTCTGAATTACCTAGGCGTAGTTATAAGTAGTAAAAAGTTTGTTTATAAACTAGCGAATACCCCCTATAACGGCCTTAGTATAAACTTAGTATATAGTACGTTCTATAGGTATACTAGTAATTTCTTCCTTATCTTCTTCTTTATTAAGTAACTCCTTTTTCTTTTTAAACTCCTCCTTTTCCTTTTCCTTAAACTTAACCTTCTCCTTTTCCTTCTTTTTCTTAACTTTATTCTTAATAAAAAAGGATATAGGGTTAGACTTAATAACCTCCTATAAGTTGTTGCGCACTTTACGAATTTACTATAAAGTTAAATAAATTAATTATAAACTACTAAAAAGTATAAAAAAGAACTTATATAATAAAACCCGTTTAAGAGGCGTACTATAATAAGTTAGTAATACTAAAATATAGTGTTTTAGTAGAGATTAGTATACTACTTATAGCTATTAATATACTAAATATAGTAGTTTTATGTATTACTTTTAGTAATAAAGTAGTAGCTAAAAGAGTAGTTCTTAAGGCTAGAGTTAGTATACCCTTTATAAGGGGGGTTATACTTAAAGTTATTCTTATTAAATAGTATAAGGGTATGGTTTTTTTTATATAGGGTACGGAAGGAGACTAGGGGGGGAAAGGGGTTGTAGGGGGGAGGGGTTGTGTAGAGTGGGGTAGTTAGCTAGGACAGTAGGTACTTATTATTATTATTATCCTTACTCTTTTTATTATTATGGCTGTGGCTGTTGATAGTATTAAGGGGGTTGGTAGAGTTAGTAGAGCCGCTACGCACTGTGCGCTTATACTTAAACCTAGTGTGCTTTTTACCCTTAGTAATCTTTGCCTTATACTCTTTGTTTATTATATACTTTTTAAGAAGTATTTTAACTATTTAATTTTTATATATTTTTATTAGTAAAAACATTTTAAAAGTAGTATATAGAGTACGGAAAGGTAAAGTAGTAACTTATAATTTATTAAAATAAGTATACTAAAAAAAAAAAAGGATTTTAAGTAGTAGCTAGAAAAATTATATATATCTTACTACCCGTAGCTTACTTAATAAAAAATCTTTATACTTTAAGAAATAGTAATTATAATTTTAGCTATAGTTATAAGTACTTCTTATAGTTTATATAACTATAAAAAATATTCCCTTTATATATTTTTATTTATATAACTTTAAAAAGCGTTTTAAATACTTTATTTATTTATATTTAAAATAAAAAAAGAGGTAAGGAATATACTCTTAACGCGGCTAATAGTAACGTTACTATTACTAGGGGGTATATTATAATAAGCCTTTTAAGGCTCTAGCTTTGTACGCTGCACCTCAAGTACTAGGGTGACTAAGCATAAATATAACACTTTAATAAGTACAATACTTTATAGTATAAATCTCTTCTTAATACAACCTTAATTTAATATATACTTATATACCTTAACCTTACTACAAATTCTATATACTATAATTATAATCTACTCTAATATAACTTTTATCTATACTATTCTTTTAAAATTCCTAATAAACCCTTTTTATAAATACTAAATTACTATAAATTAAGTTATTTATTACTTATACTATACTTACTACTTCTTACTCTACTATAGTAGCTTAGGGGGTAGGGGAGTATAGGTACTCTTAATTACTAAAAATACCTTATTTATAAATAATAAAAAAATATAAAAGTTATTCTAAAAATATATTATTTTACTTTTTAGTAGCTCTATTTAATAGAAGACTATAAGGTAAAATACTATAATAACTTTAATAACTAAAGCTAAGCTTCTTAGTTTTAAGTATACTATAAAAAAAATAATTACTCTTAAGAGGCTTTTTAGAGACCTTAAACTTAAATTAAGTAATATATAGTAAATTTACTATAATAACTATTAAACTATATACTTTATAGTAGGGGAAAGGGAGTATATTTTAATAAGACTTTACTACGTTAATATATAGAATATATAGCTTTACTAAGAGTATACTAGAAAGTTGTTTAATATTGTTTATATATTAACTAATAAAATACCCACTAATAGCCTTACTAAAGTACTTTTTTATTTAAAGTTTAAATAGTTTAGAGTACTCCTTAACTTTTAAAATATTAAATTATATATTATAAAGAGTAAAGAGAATGTATAAAGTAAATACAGCTTTAGGCTTATATTTATTTAATTCTTTTTAACTTAAGGACTAAAGAGTATAAAAAGCTTTTATAAAAGAGCCACTACTATACTATACTAGGTACTACCACTACACTAAATACTACTACTACTATTAATACTACTACTAAAATAGACTTATACTTTTATTATTACTACTACTATTAAAGTAGACTTATACTAGGTTAGAGTTAGGTAATACTACTACTACTAAAATAGACTTATACTTTTTTATATTTAGCTTATAGAGTATTTTTAAATATATTTAATATAGACTAGAATAAAGAGACTATACTTTAGTTAAAGTTAATTATAACTAGGGTATTAAGGTTTATTTAAGTAATAGTTAAATATAAAGACTCTTTATTATAAATAAGAAAATAGTTTTTAATACTTACTTTAATTACTTTTTTAGGGGTTTATAGAGTAATAGTTACTTTAAATAGCTTTAAAGGAGTTATTTTTATGAAGGTTATTTTAACTTTAAGAGCCGGTATTAAAAAGGCTAAAGCCTTTCCTTTTTCTTTCTTTAAAAGAGTTAACCCCTAACTACTACTTTTACCCTTTAGTATAAATACTAATAAAAGCTAGGCCTTTATATTATTAAGGGCTATAAAAATAATATACTTAAAGTCTTTATACTAGGTTATAGTTTTTGTAATAAGGAACCCGTTTTATTAGTACTAAATAAGGCTATTACTAGAAAAGGGAGTATAAGGCTTCTTTCTATTTTTATAGTAATAATACTTTAAACTATTAATTAAAGTGTTATATATACTAGGGTCCTTACTAATTAGTATACTATAAATATACTAAATATAAGTAAAAACCCTAAATTAAATACTTTTATTATTAAAAACTATTATACTTTTAATTATACTAAAATAAAGTTAATAACTAAACTAAAAGAATAATATAAAAAAACTAAACTTACTATAACTACTTAGGAGTAGTTTAGGCGTTTTAGGAGTAGGGAGAGGGGCGTTAGTAAAAGGCCCTAAACTTCCCTTTTTTATAACCTTTCCCTAGGCTATAGTAAACTAGTTAGTAAAGGTAGTATTAACTGCCTCTTTAGTATAGTATAAAGCTATTTAAAATAGTTAATATAGACTTATAGTAATAAAAATAAAGGTAACTTACTCTAAAAGGCTATAAACTCCTTATAGTTAGTTAATTAAGTAGTTATAAAAGTAAGGCGTTTTTTTTTTAAAGTTTATATAAACGTAAAGTTAAATATAACTTAATTAAAATAGGAATAAATAAATTTACTATTAGGGGAAGTAGAAGTAGTTTTCTACTTAGGAGGCTTTATAAAGTCCCCCTTATTACTAGTATTATTAAGTTAGTTTAAATTAAAATATATATTAGTTTAAGTAATAATAATATAAAAAGGAAATAATTAAATATACTAGTAGTAGCCTTAGTGGCTGTAGCTATAGCTACTATAGTAGCTACGGCTTCTTTATTAGCCTTGTCCTTTATATACTTTATAGTACGCACTGCGCAAGCAGGCTTAGTTTATTTCTTTTTAAAAGTATTATTAACTATTATACTATATAAACTATTAAAATACTATATCTTAAACTAAATACTATTAATACCTTTAAACTATATAAAGTAGAGTATTATAGTATTAAGGGCAAAATTAAGGGTATTTATACTTTATATAAATATTATTACTAGGGGAGAAAAAGAAAAGAAATTAGGGCCCTTAAAGGATTATTATTTACTTACTTTAAGCTAGGTATTTACTTAAATCTAACTAATTAAAGGCACTTAAGAATATTTATTAACTTTTTTATTTACCTTCTACTATATAGATAAAAGTATAACTATTCTAATAATAGTAATAAAAGTATTATAATAAAGTAAAAGTAGTATTAATAAAGTAAAGGGATTTTTATTTTATTTATTAGTCTCTTTTATAATATAAAATCTTTTATTTATACTCTTTTTTATTAAATATTAATATAAATATTTTTAACTATATATTAAGAGGCCGTAAGCGCAGTGTCTTTAGACTTCTTTTAAGTCTAGGGGGTGTGTTATAATAGCTAAAGCTATTTGTGGCTGTGTACGTAAGCGACTACTTACTTAAGCGGCTTACCTAAGTAACTTTGCTCCGTCTTCCGCCCCTATAAAGGGGCCTTTACTTTTACTCTGCTATATTATAGGACTTAGAGATTAAGCCGTTACTTTTACTTCACTTTAACTACTTGTACTTAGCTGCGTAATAGTTAAGTAGCTATATATAAATATCAAAAACTAATAAATAAATTATAATATATAAAAAAGTTAAGATTTAGTTTATAATTTAAGTTTTAAATATTAAAATATTAACTAGTAAAGGTAAAGTAAATCCTTTAAATAAAGTTAATTAATAATAGTAATATAGTTTATAAAAAAAATTAAAAACTAGTTTAAATTAGATTTAGTAGACTTCAAACTAATATACTCTCTTAGGTCTCTTTTATATTTTTACAAGGTCTCCTTGTAAGTCCCTATCTATGTAATGTATCCTATTATTTTGTTACAACTCTTTTCTTCTGCCTGTCCTGTACTCAGTATTACTGAGGCTCGATGTTATCCACATCACCATCTCTGAACCATGGCCGATCAGCTGATGCCCCATGAACTGGCCGGCAATGCTGGCTTCCCGAAGGACATGGATGCAGACAACGTACCTAGGGATCCGTCGCCTGTTTTTCCACTCCTGAATCATGATGAGACGGCAACCGCGCTATCATCTGATGCGGCGAGGCCAGCTCGGCTTGGCGAAGACGACGCTGATGAAGAGCCGGCCGTAGCCAAGCCTTTCGTGCGCAAATCGAGTCCTGACACGGCCGCGCGAACTGCTGATGCTTATGACGAAAGAGGCATGGACCGTCTCGACCGCAAAATGCACAAATTCAGTCTATACGAGACTGCCACACGGTACTATATCGTAGGAGGTGATGTAACGGAGCGTCGGTACCGGATTCTGAAGATCGAAAGGACTACAGATGATTCCGAACTCAGCATCACGGACGACAAGATTATCTACAGCCAGAAGGAGATGAACCAACTTCTCGATACCATCGATGACGGTAATAAAGGCACCGGCGGTATCAAGCTCCGGTGCACGACATGGGGCTTGCTCGGTTTTGTCAAGTTTACTGGTCCCTACTACATGCTTTTGATCACGAAGAAAAGCACAGTTGCTATGATCGGAGGCCACTACATTTACCAGGTTGATGGCACTGAGCTGGTACCGTTGACACCAACACGGTTCAAGGCCGATGTCCGAAACACGGAAGAGTCCCGATTTCTCGGCATACTAAACAACCTTGACTTGACGAGATCCTTTTATTACAGCTATTCTTACGACATTACGCGAACCTTACAGCACAACTTGACCAGAGAGCGAGAAGCACTGTCGCATGGGCTACCAGGGGCTGTGGATGATTTCAACGGTATGTTCGTTTGGAATAGTCATCTATTACAACCCGCTGTAGACATAGCAGAAAGATCCTTTGATTGGTGCCCGTCCTATCATTCCACGGCGTTCCCCATTAGTCAGGCAGGTAGGTGCTGTGGATTTGCTGTAGCAGAGTGCCGCCCTGACATCGTAATATAGCCTTGTCAATATACGGACGGACTGCATACATCACCATCATCGCCCGGAGATCACGTTTTTTTGCCGGTGCGAGATTCCTTAAGCGAGGGGCCAATGACTTGGTAAGTCCGAGAGAGACGCGATGTTCTCTCAATCCACGTATTGTACCGCGGCTAATTTCAGAGAAGGGCTACGTTGCCAATGATGTTGAGACGGAACAAATTGTCTCGGAGGCGCTCACGACATCTTTCCACGCACCTGGACCCAGGCTCTTCTCAATCTGGCCACTTCGTACGTCCAGCACAGAGGAAGCATTCCGCTTTACTGGACCCAAGACAACACTGGGGTAACCCCCAAACCTCCGATTGAGCTCAACCTGGTCGATCCGTTTTACAGTGCGGCGGCGCTTCACTTCGACAATCTATTCGAACGTTACGGTGCTCCTATCTATGTTCTTAATCTGGTTAAAGCCAGAGAGCGAACACCGAGAGAATCCAAGCTCTTACTGGAGTACACAAACGCTATCAACTACCTCAATCAGTTCTTGCCTGAAGGTCGCAAGATTATCCACAAGGCTTGGGACATGAGCAGAGCCGCTAAGAGCCGTGACCAGGATGTGATTGGGACGTTAGAGCGTATTGCTGAAGACGTCGTTACCACAACCGGCTTCTTTCACGATGGCGATGGCACAACATCTGCAACAAGCGTTCAAAATGGTATTGCCCGGACGAATTGCATAGATTGTCTGGACCGGACGAATGCTGCCCAGTTCGTAATAGGTAAGAGAGCGTTGGGACACCAATTACATGCCCTTGGCATCTTGGGAGACACATCCATCAATTACGATACAGACGCGGTCAACCTCTTTACACACATGTATCACGACCACGGCGATACAATCGCTGTTCAGTACGGCGGCTCGCAGCTTGTCAACACTATGGAAACGTACCGCAAGATCAACCAGTGGACAAGTCATTCGCGCGACATGATTGAGAGCTTCAAAAGATACTACAATAACTCCTTTTTAGATGGCCAGCGTCAGGAGGCATACAACCTGTTTCTGGGCAATTACATCTTTGCCCAGGGACAGCCCATGTTGTGGGACCTGGCTACAGATTACTATCTACATCATGCTGACCCCCGGGCGTGGTCCGAGAAGACCAAGCGAGACTATATCCACTGGTTCACTCCCGAGAATCTGCAAGAGCGCCGGTTTTCACCGTATACGGCTCCTCCTGGCGAGTCCAAGAATTTGCCAGTGTCTTTTTTCGACGATTACTGGGTGGAATACTATCGACCATCAACGCTATCGTCGTTCCTCAAGATGTTCCCCTACAAAATGAATTCGACGATCAAATACATACCCTTCAAGTCCACGCAGGACGGCCGGTATGATCTGAGTCCCTTCCGGGTCCGGAATGAGACCGAAATGGATGCACACGAGAAAAAGAAGCACAAGAAGGAGGTGACGATTGTTGACCCGCAAGACTACCGATCTGCACCAGATGTGGATTCGATGTCCGTTCTGTCAGACCGCACAACCGGAGGGAAGGGCATTTCGATCCAGCGTTGGCTCCAGCCGATGCAGGATAGAGTGTCTGGGCACCACGGAATTATGAAAGAGACGCAGGCCGAAAATCAGAACTCGCCTAAGACAAAGCCAACGGCCCAGGAAAAGACGAAGGCGGCGCAATGGACTTTCACAAAAGTAGTAAACGAATCCCTTAACCCTTCAGTGAGCCAACCAGAGACCGAGGACTACGAAAGATATATCAGCCACCCCCATAACTTGCCCTTGGTCGTATCTGCAGAGGTACAGGCAGAAAGTCAGTCAGAGTACCAACACTATGTCCAAAGCAGCTGGCAGAGCGACGCGCGATAACACCTGTTGGCGCTGAGGAAGATGTCGCCGTATATGCTGAGCTTCTCAAGGTTGGGAGCAATCCTCTTACTGTTACAGAGGAAGATGCACAGAAGAAGCGATACAAGGCGTATAGAAAATGGCTTCGTGGAAAGTCATTCTTCAAGCAGCAGCCGCTCGATTGATAGCCTCCTTTTCACTCCCTCAACGGACGAGACCATGTCGATCGGCGCTCGAGCTTCTGAAAAGGTCTATTAGACGTGGTTCAGCTGGCACACAGAGAAGACAGTTGGCCCTGGTGACAACCCGGCCGCCTTCTTGATTGACGTCAACAGTGGGACCAGGCCGGCAATGGCTTCTAACGCTTTCCTGGCTGCCGCGTTTCCATTGCAACTCTGTCTTCAGCCACCATATTCAGCCAGCAAATACTGATGGCCCTCAACAATTCTCCTGAGTGTATTGGCCGTGACATAACCGGCCAGCAGTTGAGAAGCAAAGCTGACAGAGCGTGAGAGGTTGCCTCAATACAGGTCGGGTAGGAAGCAAACAATGGGTCGAGTAAGACGGCCGTCAAGACAGGCAGCATTTCCTATACTATTAGCGGCCATGCCTGGACTCACGAATGAATGCAACTCACCCTCGAATACGGAATCGTGCATGTGCCAAGCTGTTGAACAATGGTAGAAGCTTGCCGTGACAGTGTTTCCATGATATCAGGGTACTCGGATGCATGATAGTGACCTGCGAGTAGTCCTTGCCTCAGGAGCCTGGCTAGAAAACATTTCTTCTGATGCCAAGTCCTGTCGTCTGGAAACTGGGCGCTTGCCAGTCCAATCGCTGCGGCGTAGGCTGGCTCCAGTAGCTCCAAAGATTCATCTTCGGGCGTCAACCTTGGTAGGGACAACAGTATGGGAAACACCGATTGCTCAAAAATGTCACCAAGCCCCGTTTCTTGGAGAATGTTGGCTGGGCATTTTTCAAGGAAGGCCCTGAGAACCTTGAGACCTATAGCCTTGAGTTTTGAGTCCGTGGCCTCCACGAGCGCGAGGAGAACTGGCGTGAAAAGGGGCCAATTTTTGCCGATCAGATATTCCTGTAATGCCATCGTCATATTAGAAGGCGCTTCTGGAACAACAGACTTGACAGACGAACATTTGACTCTTCAAGGGCCCATGTAAAAGCTGCGACCGCATGATTCCATTCGTTCTTCCATGGCTTTATTGCCGTGTCGACGGCTAAATCATCTTGGCCGCCACGGTGGTGGGTGTGGCCGACGTAGTGCGCTATTCTTCCTGTTTGAGTGATGCGGCTCGAAGTCTCACGTGAAAAGAGAGGCCGGATATACCCGTCGAGCACTACGGATATGATAAAATGTTGCTTCCGATCCTCGCCTGCGGAGCGCATTCAATTATGGTCCTCGCATTAGATGCCAAGTGTTCATTTGACCAAGCGGCGCGGCCATCGGTATAGGCGGTCACGAGGACTAGTGTAGCATCATCAATGGAAGAAACAAAGTCGCAAACAGTGTCTCAAGATGTCCAGTAACCCGTCCAAAGAAGTGGTTTCGAATGACAAGTCTTGAGGCGATGACAACCTGCCAAGTATGACAGCAACACGATTGATGATCTTGATGACTGCTTGGTCGTCTTCCGGGTGTTGCTCAATGCGGCTGCTTTGTCTCAGGCAGAACCATAATGCTTCGATGAGACGGCTCTCCGTCTAACACGAAGAATTAGTTATTCAGGCCGATAGTCATGGTTTGGACGAGAAGCGCACCACATGCTGGCAATTAGGAAGGTCGATAGCCAGTTCAGCGAGCGTATACCGTTGCGGAAGGACTGCCGTTCTTCGTGAGCATGAGTGTTCTGTGTCTGGAACGGGCGTGGCCAGTCTTATAACGTGGGTGCTACCTTGATCAACAGAGGATTGGCACTGTCAGCCGATCGCTGCAGCGCAGCGTCGATGTCGCGAAGCATGAGCAGCAGTAAGGGACGAGGGGGAAACAGTGAGACTCGTTGCAAGGAAAGATGATACCGAATTGACATGTTCTCGATCGAGAATCCAGGAGAGAAGTCTACCTCGAATTAAACTTCTGTAATCTAAGCTGGGCAGGTAAGGAATAACAAACAAAACACTCACGCATACATAGCATATATAAGCTACTACACTAAATTAAAGTATTAGTATTTTTATTAAATTAAAATATAAAGTAAGTAATACTTAATTTATATTTTTTTAACTCTAGTTTTTTAAATTTTAGTAGTATATTATAGTTAATTTTATTTATAATAGTATTATAATTAAAATATTAAAGTTTATTTATAGTTAAACTATAATTTCTTACTATTACTAGTATTAACTATAGTATTTTTATAATTTATATTCTATTTAAACAATATACTATATAAATTCTATTATTTTTATTAATAAAAATAGTTATAATATCTAAAAAATTAACTATACTATTTTAAAGTAGTATAATATATAGTTTATTAGGTCTTTATTTAACTACTACTTATATTTTCTTACTTTTATAAATTTATTAAATTATTTACTTTACTTTATAATTTAAGTAATTTCTATATTTTATAGTTTATTATAATTAACTTACTATATAGAAATTAACTATAAAAACAACTACACTAGTATTAGCTATATGTTTATAGCTAATACCACTACAGTAAGGCACAGTTGTAGCTCTACTATTACATAAGTATTTTCTAGGCCTCCTAGAGAGGCCTACTAATCTATCCATCTTCAACGTTATATTTAGACCCCTACGTTCGGCAATTAATTACAACCAGTTTACCCTGTGTAGACCAGCACTAATGAATACACTATCTTTATTACAGTGACGAGATTCCTAATTCCTTAGATACCCTGCGCACCTCAGCTATTGCCCCGCTGGGGTCGGTCTCATCAGGATGACGAAGCTGCCAAGCAATGCAGATGTCTAAAGCTTGTCCCATCCACTTCCCTGGCCGTACTCGAAGTTCTTTCGCCAGCATGCGGCCGTCAACTAGTCTAGTCAGGGACGGAACGTCCATCAGGTCAAGATCCACCAAATGATTCAAAAAGGACTGCCAGCCCATGGAGAACTGGGTGCTTCCTGTGACAATAGCGTCAGTTTTGGTATGTTGGGCAAAATATACGGTAGTCCTACCTGCTTCCGACTGGGACTCCTCTTTCATAGATTCGACCAGAAGTGCAAACATAACTTGGAGTCGCCAATGACCTCCTCGGGCATCCCACCTGCGGATCGCCATACCGACGGTGTCTCGTTCACCTGCTCTGGGTTCCTTGCCGCAGATGCTCTGCTTCAGAGATGTGATTTCTTGGCAGTGACGGTGTGCTGCCGTGATCACATCGCATAGTTTGTTTGGGGCCTTGATTCCTTCTCGGGCCACCAACGCCGTCAAGGGCAGAGACCCTCTACCCTTTGGGGTAGGCACTTCTTCTTCCACTTGTGCATAGGGTGTAATAGCGGCCAAGACCCAGGCAAAGTAAGCGTCCTCGTCTGATCTGACTAGAGTGTCATAAACTGACCCCGACAAGCTGCTGCTGGCAAGACGTTCTAGACACTTATACGCGGGTTTCCACTTGGAAACGTCAGGCGGCGGCTGCTCGCTGCGATTAGGGTCTGTGAAGATGGCTTCGTAAAGCCCAAGGGCGTGAATGAGCTCAAGCGACAGACACGGTTGCTTCCCTCTGAGCATCTTTTCGACCTCGACACCAACCCTCTCACGACTGATCTTCAGCTTCAGAGCATCCAGGACACCGGGCTCCGACATGACCGCCGTGGCCTCGGAGTCTATGGAGAATTCCAGACGACTGGCGAAGCGGACAAGCCTCAAAACCCTTAGCGGGTCGTCTGTGAAGGTTTGAAGTGGTTGCATGGGTGTACGTATCAAACGAGCCTCCATGTCAGCCAGGCCGCTCGTGAAATCTTCGACGCGGGCCTCATGTAAGTTGTAGAACAGGGCGTTTATGGTGGCATCCCGGCGCAAGGCGTCCTCTTCGGCAGTGCCGAATTCCATGGTCGGATTTCGGCTGTCTTGGTGATGTAAGTCTCCTTGCGCAGGTTGACGAAGTCGGCATCGAGACCAAACATGCGTGTAGTCGCGGTCTCGAGATGCTTGGATTTGTCTGGGTTGGCCTTTTTGATCCTGTAAGAAGGCCGCCAAGATCATTTGGTCCAATCTTATGCTTTCTTGCATTTTCTTGTCAGCGCAGTAGTCGCGTATCTTCCAAGGTGAAGGCGTATCGGTCATGACGTTGATGGCGGTGTCGATGTCGTGGCTCTCGACACCTAGCAGCTTGTCCCCGAGCCCATCCACCTGCCCAGCGGAGGACAATAGGCTCGGGAAGCAACCAGCCGCGTCGATGGATGCGGCAACATCGACGAGGAGGTTCCTCGGCGCTGTTGTTCTCGGGGAGTCGGGCTGAGAGTGGGTGCGGCGGGTTTTTTGGGAGTCATTGCGGGCGGCAGGCGTGAAGAGTGGTTGGGCGCCCCGCGAAAGTGTCAAAATTTCTTTTCATGAGGCCCGGCGGCAAACAGTGTTTCCAGTTAGAGGACGGGCCCGTTGCAGGTACGTATCATGTCATGACACGACGGAGACCACCAAGAGGGCTTGCCGGGAGGGGCTCACACGGTCGGATCGCGGAGGATGGGGTGAGCCGTCAAACGAGTGACACCAGGGTCGTTGTGTTTTCGAGTCGGGTAAATGAGTTCGTTGCAGCGTACCGAAGAGGCGCGCAATAGAGGCGATGGTGGCTGTGGGCTGTGCGGAGACTGGGAAGAAACGGAAGTTTAAGAGGTGATACAGTCCGTTCTATCAACCCCCCACTGCACGGTAGCTTCTAAAGTCAGAGAGAGAGAATGGACCGACACACGTGTGATATTAAAATTATAAATTAACTAGAATTTTAGTAATTAATATTTTTATATATAGAATAAGTGTCCTTCGCATCCCTAAGTAGCTACTTAACTATAGATACGTTACTTAGTAAAGACTCTACTACTAAAGACCCCCCCTCCCCCTTTTTAAGTAACTAATAGTTAATAGGTTATATATAAGTAATAATTAACTATAATTTTTAACTTTTATCTTAGTATATAGATTTACTTACTATAATATAGTTACTATATATTTAAACTAATAGTAGTATTTAATTAATTTATAGTAAACTATTAATTATACTACTAATACTACTAAAACTACTAACACTATTTAACTACCTTTATATACCCCTATACTTAACTATCTAAACCGTCCCTTTAAGCCTATTAAATTTAATTTAAAGTATTTCTTTACTTCCTTGTTTGATAGGCACTCTTTTATAATTAATTATTATTTCTATAGTACTATAACTAGTTAACCTTATTTAAAGAATCTACTCTACTTTTATTAGTATATACTTTAGTATTTAAGTCTTAAGCTATATACTAATTCTTAACTTTTTTGTACTATTAAGAGCTTTAATAACTATAATAACTATATTTATTATACTACTATATTAAACTAAAACTTTTAAGTAATTTATTTATATTTTAACCGTTTTAATAAACTTACTAATAAAGAAATTATATAGATTATATATAGTTCTAATTTATAAATCCAAATTATTTCTTTTAGTAAGTATTATTTAAATATAATAATAACTATTTATATTTTAAATCAAAATACTTATAAAACTAGTACTATTATTAAGGCTATTAAGGTGTATATTCTTAGTAACTTAGTTAGTTCTAAATAAGTCTCTTTAGACTATAGTTAACTCCTTTAAAGTAACTAATAGTTTATAAGCTATATACTATAAAGAACTATTTAACTATCTACTTTTATTAATTATATTTATTTAATAAATAGTACTTAAATTTACTTACTATAATATAACTGTTATAGATTTAAAGTAATAAGTATATCCTTAGTATTCTAAGTAACTAATTGACTATAGATATATTACTAATAAGAGGCAGAACCTTTCCCCCTTTCTTTAACTAATAGTTTATATATTATATATAAGTAGATGCGCGTAAATCTACCTACTATAACACAGCTACTATAAGATTTAAAGTAATAAGAATTTATTTAATTAATTTTAACTACTAATTATACTACTAATACTATTAAAACTACTTATACTATCTATATATCTTTATATACCCCTACACTTAATATCGTTAGTTAAGTAGCTACTTTACTACTTTACTACCTAGGCCTATTAATTATAAGTATCTTAATTAATTTTTAAGTAGTAGACTATTTTTTTAAACTTATTAGATTTAATTTAAACCGTCTCTTTACTTCCCTTAACTATTATATTACTCTATAACTAATATACTATTATTATAGGCCGCGTAGCTATAGCTAGTTTAGCTACTTAACCCTACTATTAGTAGGATCTATTTTAATAGTATTAGTCTTATTAAAGATACTAATATAGTAGCTACTTAGAGCTCTATAATATAAACGACTATATTTTTTATTTAGTTAAAGTATTTATAGTAGTTATTAAACCTTAGAACTTTTAAAATACTATTAATACTTCTATAGTAGTTATTTATAATAGTATTAATAGTTATACTATTACTATTTATTTAATAGTATATAAAGTAAAATATTATTATATATACTTTATTTATATATAAGTAAACCGTTTCGCTATTAGTTAAGTCGATTTAATGTAAGTTATATTTATATTTTTTATAGTATTTTATATAAATATTTTAATAAAGGGTTTTAAAAAGATATATTATAATTATATATTTTTAAGTAGTATAATTAAATAAAAGTATTTAATAGAGTATATTTAGTAGTTTTAACGCTTTTTAGCTTTACTAAGTAGTTTTAAATAAAGCTTAGTAAAGTATATATACCTTAATACTTCTACTTACTTACTGTTTTTATAGTAGTAAATACAGATATAAATATAGATATAGATATACTAGTAATAATAATAATACTATTACTAATACGTAGTAATATTAAAATAAACCTTTACTTATATAACCGTTTAGTTAATTTATATATAGGGCTTAATAAGCTCTAGTAGTATTTATAATTAAAGAAAAAGGTACTACAACTTTAAGTAAGGCCTTTATTAATTTCTTTATCTTTTATATATACTATAATATTTAATTAAAAATTACTTATTATAAGCCTTTATAATTAAAATAATAACTATTATATAACTTTATAGTTATTAACTAACTATAAAAGTAGTAATAAGTAGCTTTTAGCTTAAGAGGCTTATATAATTAACTTAACCTATAACTAGTATACATTATTTAATAAAAAAAGGATAAAGCTTACTATTATTAAAATTTACTACTATTAAACTATTAGTAATAAGTTTTATATAAATATATTAATAACTAAATTAAAGAATAGAACCTTTTTAAGTATTTTATAGTTTAAAGTTAACTATAAATACTTTAATTAACTAAAGGATATAGTTACTAAATCTATAGTACTTTAAATAGTTAATATTAGTATATTTAATAAGGCTAATAAAATTAGAATAAATACTAATAATAGTAAAGTTAAGTAGTTAAAAGAAAGAACGGCTTAGTTTAAATTAAAGTTAATAGGTTTAAAGGGATAGTAATTGTTAGGCGTATAGAAGATATATAAAGAGTTCTACTAGCTGGGTAGTGTTATTTAGCTAGCTAGGTAGTATTATTTAGCTAGCTAAGGACCCCCTCTAGGGTAACTAATAGCCTATAGGCCACGTGCTCTAGGAAATAGCCGTCCGGCCACCTACCTTATTAATCTTTTTTATTATTAGTTATAATAAATAGTACTTAAATTCACCTACTATAATATAGCTTCTATAGATTCAAAGTAATAGGTGTTTTTAATTAATTTTAAAGTAGACTACTAATTACGCTATTAACGCCGCTAAAACCACTAACGCCTTCTATACACTTCCTATACACCTAACCATTACTATCCCTTTAAACCTATTAAATCTAATTTAAACTAAACCGTTCCTTCTCTTAACTATTAAATCCCTTTATAACTAACGCACTATTTAGACTATACTACAGTTAGTTAATCTAATCGGACCACCTTTCCCTGCACTTATTAGTAGACGTCTTAATATATTAAGTTAGTTTAGCCTTATTAAACATACTAGTCTCTTAACTCTAGGGGATTTATAGTTATTATTACTACCTCTATTACTTACTTAAAGTAGTATTAGTTATTTTTTAAAAATAGTAAGTTTAAAATTTAATTTAGTATTAAATTAACTAATAGGTTTAGTTTAATATTTTTTATTTAGTTTCTATTACTATTAGTTTAAAAAAAGTAAAGGCTAAAGATAGTAAGTTAGATTTTTATACTTAAGGGTTAAGTTAGTTAACTATACTATATATTAATAGTATCAATACTAAACTATATAGCTATATTACTAAACTACTTAATATTATTTTTAACTATAAAGACTAGGTTATAGTATTTAGTATTTTATAACTAGGGGACTTTTATATCTATAGTAGTTTTTGCTATTTTGTTAGACTTTTAGGTATAAATATAGAAAATAGGAGGAATTAATAAAGGCCTTACTTACAGTGCCTTTTTCTTTAATTGTGAACGCTACTAGGGTTCGTTAGGCCCTATAGTATATTATAGTGCTGTAATATAGTATAATCCAGCTAAAGGTTTATATAAGTAAAGGTTTGTTTTAATATATTAGTTACGCCCGCTACTTATTAGTAATAGTATTGTTATTATTACTAAAAGAGTAGGTAAGTAGAAGTGTTAAGGTACGTACGCTCTATTAAGCTTTACTTAAGACTACTTAAGTTAAAGGGGGTTAAACCTACTAAATACACTCTATTAAATACTTTTATTTATTATACTACTTAATAATATATAGCTATAATATATTCTTTTTAAATTAATTTATAGAAATGTCCACATAAGATACTACTTAAAAAAACACAAATATAAAATAAATATAAGTTAAATTTATATAGAAACTCTATAATAGTTTTATTTTATAATTTAACTATTATTATACTTATTTTAAATTAATTTTTAGTAGTTTAATAAATTATAGTCCTAAATATAGTAAAGAGTAACTTTTATATTATTTAAAAAGTTATTTTAGTTAAGTATTAAATTAGTATTAGAGTTTAGGTTTAGACTAAAAAAAGTTATAGCTTTATTTATAGTTTATTTTAATTTATATAGTAATAGAATAGTTATTATTTTACTCTTCAGTACTTATAGTAAGTAATACTTTCTTAAATGCTATAGCTTTAAAGGGTTTTATATATATATATATATATATAAAATAAAAAAATTAATAAAAACCTTACTCTTAGTAGTAGTACTTTTTAATTAATTATAAATACTACTAAGGCTTATTAGGCCTTATAGTACGTTATAGTGCCTATAATTTCAATTAAAGTTTATAAAAGTAAAAATTTATTTTACTATATTAATTATACTATTTAGCGCTACTTATTAGTAATAGTATTATTATTATTACTATAACTACTACTACGCTGTACTTCAAAGTATAAAAGTAGGTAAATAGAAATTATTATACTAACTTTAAGTAGTATAGTTAGTATAGCTAAAGGGGGTTAATATTAGTAAAAAGTTTTTTAAATAATCTTTACTCTTTATTTTACTAAAAATATATATTTAGTTAAAATATATTTTTACTAAAGGTTTTACTAGAAATATTTTCAAGTTACTAGCTTTTTTACTTACTTTATTATAAGTAGCACTATTAATATATTAAATATATTAATAAGTAATAATACCTATATATTCTTAACTATAGTATTATTATTAATAGAGTAATAGATTTCAAAATATTTTATAGTATATATATAAGTTAAATGTATTTATTATAACTTTTATAGAATTTAATTACTTAAAATGGATTACATATATATAGTGGAAAATGAGGATTCTGTATAGGAAATCCGGACCGGCATAGGGGGCTGACCAGCATGGGATGTGCTGACTTAGCCCGCCATTACGCATGTAAATAAGGTGTGGATACTGCGCACACTCACCCGGCCCTTGCGTCCCGTCCCGTCCCTCACGCCGAGCCCAGCCACTGGACCCCTGGTCCACCTACGCCCGCTGGAGCAATTGTTTCCTGCCCGAGGTCTATTCTCTCTGCTCTGTCGGCTAGCGTTTCGGTTTTTTTTCGTTTTATTACATTCTTTTCCCCATACAGAAGACTTTGCCACGAGCGCCTCCGAATACATTTCAACATGAATAATCGTCAGGACCCGCCGGCGAGAAACAGACCATACCAATCAATACGAAGCGGACACCTTGCTTGCGATTGGCTCTTGTAAAGCTCCCCAGAGGCGTTTAGCAACTCGGTTTCACCGAATGCCGGTGCGCAGCTCATGCCTCCCCGTTCCAAACAGAGCCCGTCTCATCGCCCCGAACACATTACCTTGCCAATATCTAGATGGTCTCTGCGTCCGACACACCCTTGGGCATCTCTCGCATCCGGCAGGTTGCTCCAAATGGCGGCGTTTTCACACAGTCACAAATATGTGTTCAAGGGGCTTTTCATGCCTTCTCGCCTGACTCATGCGTGTTCTAACGTCACTGCCTTAGCGTCGTCTGGTAACTGGCCAATTTCGGTCATATGTCAACCTGGAGCTTGTTTTTTTCCATGGTGCCAGCCGTTTGGGGGACATTGCGATTTTTGGCGATCTTTCCGTCTTCTTTCAGCTACCGGAAGGTTGCTTCCCTGACGGCCTGCCTGTCCATCCCGAGTTAAGAGTCACGTCATCTAGGACGTCTGTCGGGTGGGCGGGGATAGCGCTTCAGCGACCATAATTCGCATTCTCGTTTCTTCCACGAGACAACCGGCCGCATCGTCCTGTATGCGTTGCATCGTTCGGGGTTCGCCAACTTACCATGGCGGATCGCTAGAGCTCGTGCGTCAATTGTTGGTATCGTATGGCAGCGGTGTTGCACTCGCATTGGGCTCGCAAGGTCGCCAATCCCTGGACGCGGGATGCCTTGCCCGCCGCTGCAACGATCATATCGTATTACCCGGTGCTGCAGATCCGGGTTGGATCCGCCCGTCGTGGGTCGAAACACAGCCGTCCATCTCCGCGTCGAAACACGAAGAGCACGTTGGCCAGGGCCCGCCGGTCTGGTCATGCAGTTGTTGGCCCTGGCTCGATAGCTGCCGGGTTTCAAACGTCCAACTAGAACAGTGCCGTTGCCAGGGTTGTGGAAGACCAGGGGAATAACCCCTGTGTAGATCGGGACGTTTTGCAACCTGCCTTTGTCGTTTCCCACCAACGTGGGCCGATATTTCGCAGGAATTGCAGCTTGTTTTGTCCCCAGAAACCAGTGTGGTGACAAGCGGCATCATTCATGGTCGGCAACGTGAAGAAGATGTTGCGTTATTGAGGAGGCGGTACTTTCCACTACTAATATCACATAGCAGACTCTGATCTTTGTTATCCAGGAATGCCATGTCTGCAGTCATGCAAGTCATTCGGCTCGTGGATCTGCAGCCGCTCGCCCCCCTTCGGACTCTTGCCAGGCATGCTTGCTAATTGTATCGGCATGGGCCTCATGGCTGTGGTGAGTCCAAGGTCATCCTTGTCTCTGGTCTTGGGCTCGGGCATTAGGGTCAATATCCGGTCACACCAACTCCGGAACCTTGACACCACCCTTGTCATTCACCACCCATGTTTATCACTCCCAAGGCCCGAGGCTCGCATGAGGCTCTGCTCTTGTAATTATGTCAGAGCCAACACCATAGGAGTGTCCATGGCTAGCTAGCCTCTCAAGCCCTCGCCGCATCGAGGGCCCCAGGGAAGGAGAGGTTTGGCTTGGCAGTTTGAGATGTCGGATGGACTTCCAGCCAAACCCCATAGGCAGTAACATAGGGGCCAAAGTGCATGAGAGCGAGGGACGGTCGAGATGAGCGTGTCGTCCCGACATCAGATATCTGTTAGATCACAGCGGCTCTGCATTGGAAGAATCCTATAAAGCCCAACGCAACCTCCCCCAAGGTTGGTTGGCCATGTCTTTGTTGTCTTTATCCAGCATTCAGCAGTCCTTTTTCAAGCCTTCTCCTCTCCTTCCAATCTTTCTTGTATTGTATAATTTTTTCCCTGCCGGTCAGGACCTACCTTCTCTCACATAACGCAATGTCTTCCATCAAGAGCGTCTTCGCCATCGGCCTCCTGGCCACCGCCGATATCGTTGCTGGCCACGCTGCCATCGTTGGCGCCACTGGCGATGCTGGTGGACAAGGCATGGCTTTGGGCATCGACTCCAGCACTCCTCGCGACGGCACTCGGCGCGACCCGTTTCAGCAGGATAGCACCCGATTCAAGGGTGAGGCTGCTGACACCTTCGGAGAGACCGTCGGAGGTGGCACCAACAGCCTCGAGACTGGCACCAAGGCCATCATGGCCGAGACTGGCCAGATGCTTCCCCAGGTTAGCCCTGGTGGCTCCGTCGACATGACCCTTCACCAGGTCAACGGAGACGGTGGTGGTACGTGAAGCACATTAGCGCGATGTCCCTAAAAGCCCTCTGCTAACATGGTCATTAAGGCCCTTATGACTGCATGATCAATGCCGACGGCACCGGAGCTCAGTGGACCAACATCAACGTCATCACCACTCCCCCGGGCCAGAACTCGCGCAATCGCAACGGTGCCATGACGGATTTCCCCCTCAAGGCCGCCATTCCGGCCGACCAGACCTGCACTGGCACTGTCGCTGGGCAGTCCAACGTCTGCCTGGTTCGTTGCCAGAACGCTGCTCGCGCCGGTCCCTTCGGCGGCATCGTCCCTGTGCAGATGGCTGGCACCACGACCCCTGCCGCTGCTCGTCGCAACCTCATGCTCGCCATGAAGAGAAGCGAGGATCTTCTTACCAAGATGGTCAAGCGTGCTCAGTCTGCCGCTGCTGCCCCCGAAGACGACCCTGCCTACCTGGCCGAACTCCGCGCTGATGGCGAGGAGATTTAAATCAACAACATCTAAGGGATGGAACTGCCAAGGGGGCCTAAGGGATCCTGCGGAGATGGGAAAACCTGGCGATGAGAAGGCTGCTGAGTTCATGCTGATGCTGATGCTTGTTACCACGTCACTGGAGAGGGCCTGACTGTGTCTCGTCGTCGATAGTACGCGATTTCACTCTTTTGGTTGTTTTGGCTACATTTTGTCCCACCTTACTTGTCGTTGTCCAGCATTGACCAGGAACTTACCACCGTGGATTGCCTTCCCGGCCCGATGTCTTTTTTCTGCTGACGTGGGATCATGCCGCGTCTGTGGACTAAAGCGGTGACGTAGGTCTATACCCAGGTAGGTAGGCGGCGGTCAGTTCAAAAGTGTAACGAATGGGTGCCGTGTCCAATCAAAAGGTGAGCCGCTGGCAGCGCTGGCGGACACATGGTGCCTATCTACCTAGGTAGCTAAGTAGGTTGGTCGTTAATGGTGAATCAAGCCAACTATGGGTGACGTCAGCAGCGCTTGTGGATAAGACCGACTAAATTTCCTGTACACCTATCTCCTTAGAGCCTAAGACATGGACCTTTTAGCTCCCCCCACTTCTACTTTTCACCACCAACCCAACCTAGCTAGGCAATTACGCCACGTCCACTAGTAAGTAAATATACTTATTTTTTACCCTAAAAACGCGCTTTTTTAAGTACTAGTACTGTAGTAAGGACTATGGTTATTTCCTACTGTTTTTTAAGTTAACTACCCTCCCTACTCTAACCCTACTTACTTTACTATATTCTACCCTTAATACTACTTTTTACTATAATACTATAAATTAACTACTTTATCTTATTAACCCCTATAATTTAAAGCTTAACATAGTAGATAAGTTTAAAGAGCTGGATCCTTTTATTAAATACTATATTTTTATAAACTATAGAATTATTAATAACCCCTTATAAGTAGCTAATAATACTAAAGAATATTCCCTTTTTACTTTACTAAATTATAAGACTCTTAACTAGGGTATAAAGTAGTTATTTTTAAGGGACCCTAAGTTAATAATTTAATACTATAATAACTATACCTACTAGTACCTATATAATATTAACCCTCTTCATAGCTACTATTATAATAAGCCTCTTCTTCCTTTTAAGCCCCCCTTTTATAAAATAACTATAACTATAAATATATAATAATACTACGTCTATTTACTTAATAGTAAAAGCCCTTTTAAGATTTAGCTTAAGTTTTACTCCCTATATAAGATCTACTAGCAGGCGGTATAGACTAACTATAAGTTAGAAATTCACTACCGTATTACTATTATAATTTCTTTATTTAAAACTTAAAAAAACACTACTTAGGCCTTAGCTTAACTATAGTAAATAACTTAAGTAACGGTATATATATTTTTTAGTTTTTTTATATATATAAGTATTATACTAAAAGTACGTATACGCAATTACCAGCGTTATAATTGTGGTTCCACTTTTACAGCGTCACAGTTATAAGCCCTTTCTACCTGTTACTGTGCTATAGTAGTAATGCGTATACGTCCACAGGCGAACGGCTCTACACCCGTCCCCCTGTAGGTTCAAGTTAACGCAACAACATCCGTTCACCAATTTAATAGTCGGGACATAAGAGCCTGTGGTAAAAAACGTTTAGTCAGTCTCTACTACTACTATAGACCGTAGAGTCTAGGGGGGTGTGTCGTACTAAAAGTACGTATACGCGATTACTAGCGTTGTAATTATAGTTCCACTTTTGCAGCGTCACAATAAGTATTTATTATAAACAGTACCTTACTAACTACTAAACTAAAACTGAATACCTTCTAAACTATAAAATTAATTAATAAATAGACTATAACTACTTTAAATAGCTCTACTAGTACTTTACTATATATAACCCTAATAAGAAACTATAATAAAGCCGCTTAACTATTTATAAAAAGATTAATAAGTAGTCTTATTACGTTTAAAAGGCCTTAATATAATAGTAACGGCCCGGTATATACCTCGCTATTAATAAGAGTATAGTTTAGTACTAGGAACGTTATACTAATAAATAGTAAATATAGAGGAAGCCTATACTTATTAGTTTTAAAGTATAGGTTATTAGTGAGCGCGGGTATTTTTTATACTAAGTATAGTATATAAAAGATAAACTACAAATCACCCCTCTTACCTATAAGCCTAATAAAGTTTAACTACTACTAATAAGAGCTTTTATAGTGTAGTTAGTATTACGTTTCTTATTACTACTGAATCCTTTTTATTAATACTATATATTTATTAATAACTTCTTTATATCCATTAACCTTCTATACTACTTATACTATTATAATATTATTACTATAGATACTTACTAGCTTAATACTAAAGTTAGTAAAGTATTATCTAATATAAAAACTAAGGATAATACTAATAAAAAGATCCTATGGAGCACTATTTACTATAAAGCCTCTAATAATAACTAAGTTAATTAATTACTCTTTAAAAGTAAATCACTAGTACTTATAGCCTTAATAGGCTTTTATAAATAAAAATATACCTAAATAAAGACTTATAAGCAGCTATTAAGTAGTACTTTGTATTTTAAAATATCTAAAGTTCCGTTTAAAGCTATTAATCCCGTAACTAAAAATATACTAATTAATTATACTAAATAATTACCCTTTCCTTAAGTTTACTATAAATATAACTAATATATAAATACTATTAATATTAAAGATTAATATTAGGCTACTAGTACCTATAGCTGTTGTATTTAATAAGGGGGTGCCTAGGCCCTTAAATTTAACTTCTTACTACTAATTATAGTTATAAATACCTTCCTTTTATTCTAAAAGACCTTTTTTAATACTAGAAATCGCACGGGCTGTAACAACAATATATACTAAACCCAAAGCCATTTTCGCTAGTATTTATTTAAAAAAGTCGTTCTTAAGTATAAAAAAAAGGCAATTATAGGCTAGGTGTCCCTTATTATAGTAAAAGAGCCCTTAGCCTACCTACAGTATACCTTTAGTGTATTAAAAAAGAAAAAAAAGTATATATACTACTCTTAATAGTATTAAAAACGGGTTTTTAAAAAGAGGTTTATTAATAAAGGTACTAGGGATTATTATATATAGTAGTAGTACTTAAACTATAGTATACCGCTCTATAAAAAGAGATGTAAGTATAGGTATAAGGGTATTGAGGTCGGTTTCGAGATTACTAAATACTTCTATAGTAATATCGGGCTTAATAGAGTTGGTAAAAGAATAGGTTTAGTGCATAATATGTAAATAAAAGAGGTAGAAGTATTGTTGTAGTAGTAATAGTGTTGTATTAGTGTTTTGCTGTATTACTTACTTACTAAGAAAGTAGAAGTCTAGACCTCTATAGGCTGGGGGGAGCCCTACCTTTTATAGGCCTAGTGCCTTGCCCTTTGGGCCTAGCTTCTAAGGCACTAGTCCTTTTAGGGTTTAGTACGTTATATACGGTTTAGCTAAGTAGCTCTAGGCCCTGCGTGTAGTTAGCTGTATTTACTATAGTTAGCCACGGGCACTGTAGTTAACTACAAGAGTTATAGTTAGCCATAAGCACCCTAGAGGGGTGGATAAGAGACATTTAGGGTGGTTTATTCCACTACAGGTAGTCGACCTAGCAGCTTAGAGTCTAGCTTATTAGAACTAGAGGCTATAGGTTTAATTTGCTTTTTGTCTCTTTTTACTTTTATTTTTAGTTCTTTTTAATAGACTAATAAGAGATACTAAGAGCTCTAATATAAATAGTAAAATCTAATATAATATAACTAAATATAGAATAATTACTTAATTATTAATATATCTTTAGTATAGTAAGTTTTAGTAGTAAAATAAGGGGATTTAAAGTACTATAGATTTTAAGGGTATTTACTAACTAGCTCTTCCTTATAAAAGCTAAAAGGTTTATATCTTAGACTCTAAAGAGATCCTATAGTCTTAAAGGTTAGTGTATTACTTATAGGGCTTACTATATATCTAGGCCCCACTAAAACTATACTAACCTTTAAAACCATAGTATAAGTATACTACCTATATATCCTTTCTATATAGTATAGTCTTTACTATATATACCTAGACTTTTATTAATTAAATTAACTTAATACTACTACTAGTAGCTTTTTTTCTATAGTTAATAGCTGTTTTTTAACTTAACTATTTTTTTCTTAATAGTCTTTTTAATTAGTAATCTTAATATAATACTACTTATTATAATATCTTTTACTATATTAATTAATATATTTAAAAACTATAAAACCTTTAAAAAGCTTTTTACTAATATTAGTAATTAAGTAAAAACTAAAAGTTATATAATTATTCTTAACTAACTAGTAAACTATAAAAATATGAACTTTTATAGTAATAAGATTTTTATTATTACTACTTATTAGTAATAGTATTATTATTATTACTATAAATACCCCCTCTAGGGTAACTAATAGCCTATAGGCTACGTGCTCTAGGAAATAGCTATCTAGCTACCTACTTTATTAATCTTTTTTATTTAATAAACGGTAGTTAAATTTACCTACTATAATACAGCTTCTATAGATTTAAAGTTATAGGTGTTTTTAATTAATTTTAACGACTAATTACGCTATTAATGCTACTTAAACTACTAATACCTTCTTAGTAAACTGTCCTTTTAAACTTATTAAATCTAATTAAAACTAAGCCGTCCCTTTTCTTAACTATTAAATCCCTTTATAACTAACGCACTATCGCTACGTAGGTACAGCTAGTTTAGCTACTTTCTACTATTATTAGTATCTATCTTAATATTACTTTGCTAAATATACTAATATTAAGAGCCCCTTAGGGCTTTATAATACTAGTAGCTACTTCCTTTAGCTAGTTAAAGTATTCATAGTTATTTCTAAACTATAAAAAAGCTATAGTAGTTTTATTACGTAATTTAGTTATTATTATATTTACTTTATACTAATTATTAGTAGTTTAATAGTTTATAGTATTAAATATAGTAAGTAAAACCCTTATAGTATTTAAGAGGTTATTTTAGTTAAGTATTAAATTAGTATTAGGGCCTAGGTCTGAACTAAAGAAGTAGTTATAGCCCCTTTTATAGCTTATTTTAACTTATAAAGCTATAAAATAGTTATTATTTTAGTTATAAGGACTTATAGTAGGTAACCTTTTATTAGATATTATAGGTTATTATATATATAGGAATATAGAAAATGAAAGGAATTAATAAAGGGCTTACTTATAGTAGTACCTTTTTTTTAATTATAAATACTACTAGGGCTTATTAGGCCCTATATATAATCCGGCTAAAGGTTTTTATAAGTAAAGGTTTATTCTAGCATTACTACTTATTAGTAGTAGTATTATTATTATTACTAAAAGAGTAAGTAAGCGGAATTATTAAAGTACATACACCCTACTAAGCTCTATTTAAAACTATTTAGTAAAGCTAAAGGGGGTTAAACCTACTAAATACACTCTATTAAATACTTCTATTTAATTATACTACCTAAAAATATATCGCTATAATATATTCTTTTGAAAACCCCTCATTAAAATATCTATATAAGATACTATAAAAAATATAAATAAAAACGTCTACATAAAATACTACTTAAAAAATATAAAGTCTTTTAGTAGTTACTAATTTAAATTAAGTTTTAGTATAGACTTTTAATTTTTATTACTTTAAAATAGTTATTACTACTTTTAATAAAGTTAAGTAGTAATAAAGTAAATTAGAATTTTTTATATGTAAAAAGATATTCTAGTTAGGGTTTTATTATTATTAAAAAATATATAAAGTTTATAATTATAAGTTTTTAGTTTAGATTTATTTTAAATTTTCTTTATTTAGTTTTATAAATACTTATAAATTATAAGGCTTTTTATTTAAAAATAATATAGAATAAATAATAGTAGTAGTTATGCTAATATTATTATAGAGTAAATATAACATTAAGAAATATAAAAAAAAAGTTAAAGTTTAATTAAAGCTTTATTAATACTTTTAAATTTAAAAAGTTTATTTAAATAACTTAATAAAAAATACTTTTTAATTTATAAAATATAGTAGTTATATTAAGTTATACTA
Source organism: Colletotrichum brevisporum (assembly GCA_030770045.1). Taxonomy (NCBI): domain Eukaryota; kingdom Fungi; phylum Ascomycota; class Sordariomycetes; order Glomerellales; family Glomerellaceae; genus Colletotrichum; species Colletotrichum brevisporum. The sequence goes on along the minus strand of JAUGSI010000001.1, from coordinate 4,767,460 downwards.
TTGTTATAAAGCTATTTAAATAAAAGTATTTTTAGTATTTTAATAATACTTATATAAGTTATTTATATTTTTATATAGTATTTAATATAGATATTTTTATAAGTTATTTTAAAAAGAATATATTATAGCTATATATTATTAAGTAGTATAATAAATAAAAGTATTTAATAGAGTTTGTCTAGTAGGTTTAACCCCCTTTAGCTTTACTAAGTAGTTTTAAATAGAGCTTAGTAGGGTGTATGTACTTTAATAATTCCGCTTACTTACTCTTTTAGTAATAATAATACTACTACTAATAAGTAGTAATGTTAAAATAAACCTTTATTTATATAAACCTTTAGTTAAATTATACTATATATAGAGCTTAGTAAGCCCTAGTAGCGTTTATAATTAAAAAGAAAAGGCACTATAAGTAAGGCTTTTATTAATTTCTGCCGTTTTATATATATATATAATAACCCTTAAAGCTATAATATCTAATAAAAGGCTGCCTACTACTAGCCCCTACCCCTAGGACAATAACTATTATATAATCTTATAGTTATTAACTAATTATAAAACTAATAATAAGTACTTTATAGCTAAAGGAGTTAATATAATTAACTTAACTTAAAACTAGTATAAATCCTTTAATAAAAAAAAGGTAAAGCTTATTATTACTAAAATTTACTACTATTAAACTATAAGTAATTAACTTAATACTTAGTAAATAATACTTAAACTAAATACTAAGCTTAATAGAACTATACGTATTTTATAAACTAAGGCTAACTATAAATACTTTAACTAGCTAAAGAATATAGTTATTAGATCTATAGCGCCCTAAGTAGTTATTAATATTAGTATATTTAGTAAGGCCTATATATAATAATATTAAAATAGATACTAATAATAGTAAGAAGTAGCTAAATTAGCTATAGCTACGTGGCCTATAAGGGAAGTAATAGAATGGTTTAGATTAGATTTAATAGATTTAAAGAGACGGTTTAGATAGTTAGGCGTATAGGAAGTATATAGAAGGCGTTAGTAGTTTTAGTAGTATTAATAGTATAATTAGTAGTTAAAATTAATTAAAAATACTTATTACTTTAAATCTATAAAAGCTATATTATAGTAAGTAAATTCGAGTACTGTGATAAAAAAGATTAACAAGGTAAGTAGCTAGACGGCTATTCTTTTAAGTATATAGTCTATAGGCTATTAGTTACCCTAAAGAGGGTTTTTATATAAGTTATAATTAAAGTCTTTAGTGATAGTAGTATTATTGTTAAATATACTTTATTTATAGTTATACTATATTCTTCTATTATTATTAATATTAATTATAGTATTTTTACTATTTATATTTTACTAAAAGTTATTTATTATATAACCTTTAACTATTTATATTAATAAAAGTAATTATTATAAATAAATAAATAAAATAAACGTTATATTTAATTAAAAGTTAAAATACTCCCTTTAGAGTAACTAACAGCCTGTAGGCTATATACTTTAAAAAATAGCCATCTAGCTACTTACTTTATTAATCTTTTTTATTTAATAAATAGCACTTATATTTACTTACTATAATATAGCTTTTATAAATTTAAAGTCATAAGTAGTTTTAATTCATTTCACAAACTACTAATTATACTATTAATACTATTCAAGCTACTAACACCTTCTATACACTTCTTATATACTTAACTATCTAGTAGACCGTCCCTTTAAACCTATTAAATCTGATTTAAATTAAACTATCCCTTACCTTAACTATTAAATCCCTTTATGACTAACGTACTATTCAAACTATACTATAGTTAATTAACCTAATTAAACCGCTTTTCCCTATACTTATTAGTAAACGTTTTAATATATTACTAGGCCTTATTAAGCGTACTAGTTTTTTATAAACTCTAAGGGATTTATAGTTATAATTACTACTTATATACTTACTTAAAGTAGTATTAGTTATTTTTAAAAATAGTAAGTTTAAAATTTAATTTAGTTTTAAATTAACTAACAGGTCTAGTTTAATATTTTTTATTTAGTCCCTATTACTACTAGTTTAAAAAGGGTAAAGGCTAAAAATAGTAATTTAGATCTTTATACTCAAGGGTTAAGTTAGTTAGTTATACTATATATTAATAGTATTAATACTAAGTTATATAGCTACTTTACTATGCTACTTAATATTATTTTTTACTATAGTAACTAAGTTATAGTATTTAGTATTTAATAACTAAAGGACTTTTATATTTATAATAGTTTTTACTATTTTATTAGATTCCTAAGTATAAATATAAAAAATAGAAGGAATTAATAAAGGGCTTACTTATAGTAGTGTTTTTTTTAATTATAAACACTACCAAGACTTATTAAGCTCTATAATATATTATAGTACTTATAATTTAACTAAAGGGTTATAAAAATAAAGTTTTATTTTAATATATTAGTTATACTATTTAGTACTACCTATTAGTAATAGTATTATTATTATTACTAGTACGTTTATATTTATATTTATATTTACTATTATAGTAAACAGAGTAAATAAGTAGAAGTATTAAAGTATGTATACTCTACTAAACTTTACTTAAAACTATTTAATAAAGCTAAAGAGTATTAAACTTACTAAATATACCCTATTAAATACTTTTATTTATTATACTACTTAATAATATATAACTATAATATATTCTTTTTAAAATAATATATAAAAATATTTATATAAAATACTACTTAGAAATATAAATTAAAAGTTAAAATAATATTAATACCCCCTCTAAAGTAACTAACGGCCTATAGGCTATATACTCTAAAAAATAGCTATCTAGCCACCCACCTTATTAATCTTTTTTATTATTAGTTAATAGCACTTAAATTCACCTACTATAACGCAGCTTTTATAAATTTAAAGTAATAAGTATTCTTAATTAATTTTAACTACTAATTATACTATTAATACTACTAAAACTACTAACGCCTTTTATACGCCTTCTATATACTTAACTATTTAGTAAACTATCCCTTTAAACCTATTAAATTTAATCTAAACTATTCTATTACTTTTCTTATAAGCTATATAGCTATAGCTAGTTTAACTACTTCTTACTATTATTAGTATCTATTTTAACATTATTATATATAGGCCTTACTAAATATACTAATATTAGCTACTTAGAGTACTATAGATTTAGTAGCTACGTTCTTTAACTACTTAAAGTATTCATAGTTAGCCTTAACTTAAAAAATATATATAGTTCTATTAAGCCTAGTATTTAGCTTAAGTATTATTTACTAAGTATTAAGTTAATTACTTATAGTTTAATAGTAGTAAATTTTAGTAATAGTAAGCTTTACCTTTTTTTTATTAAAGAATTTATATTAGTTTTAAGTTAAGTTAATTATATTAACCCCTTTAGTTATAAAGTACTTATTACTAGTTTTATAGTTAGTTAATAACTATAAGGTTATATAATAGTTATTATTCTAGGGGTAAGGGCTAGTAGTAAGTAGTCTTTTATAAGATATTATAGTAAGTAGTTTACTTAATAAAGTGCTTTTAGGTTATTATATATATATAAAATAAAAGAGGTTAATAAAGGCCTTACTTATAGTAGTAGTACCTTTTTCTTTAATTATAAATACTACTAGGGCTTATTAGACCCTATAGTACGTTATAGCACTATAACGTAATTTAGTTAAAAGTTTGTATAAGTAAAGGTTTATTTTAATATATTAGTCGCGCCTACTACCTATTGGTAATAGTATTATTATTATCGCTAGTATATCTACGTTTATATCTACTACTATAGTAGAAAGAGTAGGTAAGTAGAATCGTCAAGGTATATACACCCTACTAAGTTCTACTTAAAACTACTTAATAGAGCTAAAGAGGGTTAAATCTACTAAATATACCCTATTAAATACTTTTATTTATTATACTACTTAATAATATATAGCTACAATATATTCTTTTTAGAATAACTTATAAAAATATTTATACTAAATAATATATAAAAATATAAAAATAATATTAATAAATATATAACTAAATATATAAAGTATATAAACTTTATTTTATTTATTTAAAAAGTGTAGTAAGGTACGCGTATGTATAAGGTTATATAGAATAAAAAAGCTTGCTTTACTAAGGTCTATAGTGGCTGAGGCTGGATAGATAAATACTGGACGCGGGCACTACGGCTTACGTGGGTATGCTTATATAAGTATGTCGCTGTATAAAGCTACGTTATAGCTACCCTACGCAATATACCCCTTAATTACGCTTTATAGTATAATTATTTATTATAACTATACCTCTAAGGCCTTTTTAACTAAAATTATAAAATAAACTAAAATAACTCTTAAAAACGTTATTTGTTAAATAATAAAACAATATTCTTTTAGTTTTTAAAGAGTATAGTGGAAAAATAATACTTTCTATCCCTTATAACTTACTTTTGTGCCTTCTGTTTATATAATACCTTTAAAGAATAAATATACTTTAAAAGAATAAATAAGTAAGGTTTTTTAAGGTTAACTACTTATAAGTAAGCCTTTAAGAGCCCTTAAGGAGTAAATAAATAAATTCTTTTAGCTACTAGGGCTTAAGAAAATCTTTTTTCTTTAGAATACTTTTATAATTAACTTTATACGTGCCTTTTTAAATATAGTATACTTCTTTAATATTACTAATACTAAATTAATAGTATTATTTTAGTTAGTATTAGTTAAAATAGTTAGTAAGTACTTATCTTTATTTCCTACTATTACTAGTATTACTAGTAATATTATTATTATTTCCTAAAGCTATTTTTAACTTTTTTATAATAAGTACTTATTTTAAATAAAACTTTTAGGCCTTTATACTTTTTAATACTCCTTATAGTTATAACTAACGCACTACTACCCCTTATAATAACTCTTTAAAGGACTTTATTATTATTACTAGTGCTTTTAGTAAGGCTATTAAGGCTTTTAATAGCTTTAGTAATAATAAATAGCTTAAGTAAGACTTTTATAAAACTACTAACTTTAATAAGAACAGCTTTAAGGGTAATAAGAACCTCAATAAGGATATTAAGAATTATAGTAATAATACTTATATTACTAGAGGCTTTGATAATAAAGTTAATAAACTTATTAAGGGCTTTATTATTAAGGAGCCTTATATTCTTTACCCTACTTTTAATACTTATAAAAACCCATTTTTTATTATTAATACTTATAAAAACCCTACTTCTATTACTAACTACTATAGTAATATATCTTTTTTGTAAACCTAAATAGTAGTATTACTCTTTACTTTTTTTAAAAAAGCTTTAACTTTTAAACTACTTAATAGGTCCTCTTAAATCTTTTTAGAGTTAATTATAGTACTCTTTTTATTAATCTTAATATTACTACTAATACTACCTTTTTTAATAGTATATTTTACTATTTTACTAACCCTAATTTACCTTTAGTTCCCCCTACTTTTAATAAATTTAATTATAATAGCCTTTTTAATTCGTTTACTAAAGGCCTTTACTTCTTCACTACTTTTTTTACTAATATTACTAGCTCCTAAAACTAAACCTAGAGTAGTACTACTAAGTCTTATAATAAGTGTGATACTATTAATGAGATTCCTAAGGGCTTTAATAACCCTATACTAACTAAGAAACGTCGTACTATTACTAAGGTTCTTTAGAGTACCTCTACTACTTCTCTTACTCCTAAGATACCTATTAAAACTCTAGCGTCTAAAAACACTAGTACTAAGGGCTTTAATAGTCTACTTTTAAAGTTAGTAAAGAAGATTATATAGGAGTAGAAGTGCGCTAAGAAAAAGTAAACTACTATATATTTTAAGGGTAACAAAAATAAAATCCTATATACTAAATATACTAAATTAGTTTTATATAAAAAAATAATAATTATATTTAAGATACTAATAAGTATAATACTAATAAGTATAGTAATATTAGTAAAAGGTATTAGTGTTATTGTATTTTATTCTATAATAGTTATAGTGACTTTTTTAAAAGTACTTATAACCCTATTTATATTTTTTAGTATATTTTTAAAGTTAATTTAGTTAATTTTAATATAAGTTTTTATCTTTTATAAGCCTTTTTATACTATTACTAATACTTTTATAAGCTATAAATACTACTTATACTACTTTACGGTTTTACTTAAAAAATAATAGTAGTAATAGTAATTCTACTTTTAGTATTATTAATAAGGGTTCTACTATAGGTAAGGCTAAGGTTTCTTTTATTATTAAAGTTCTTAATAACTCTCTCCTTTTTACTTTTACTTTTAGTAGTAGTTTTATTTATAACTTTATTTTTAGTAGTTACTTTACCTCTAACTTTAATATCTATAGTATTATTACTTAGTATTAAGTTACTAACCCCTTTTTAGGTAGTCGCGTCCCTACTAACACCCGTAGTAGATATAGTAGTATTTTTAGTAGTAGTTCTTACTTCTTTAGTAGTTTTAGTAGTACTAGAGTTAGTTATAATTAGACTATTATTAGTTCTAGTAACTTATCTTTTATTATAGGCTTTAGTAGCTTCTTTACTTTCTAGTAGTAAATTACTAATTAGGTTTATACTATTAATAACTCTAGTAACTTTAATAATCTATACTTTAAGTCTTTTAACCCCTATTATTATAATTTATTTAATAGTATTATTAATATAATCTTAGTTAAGAACTATACTTTCTTTTATACTAGTTTTTATTAATATACCTATTACCTTTAAGTAACCTTTATAGTATTATTTAGTTCTTATACTCTTTTTAAAGTATGGTTTTCTTTTTAGGCCCCTTTAGGGGTATAGTATAGAGTTTAGTATATACTTAGTAGGCGCGGAGTAGGCTAGTAGCCTTTAAACATCTATTTAATAGGCTTTTTAGCTTAAATTAACTTTATCTTTTTTATATTACTTTTTACTTATATTAATTACTGTTTTTATATTTTAAAAGTTAAAGAAACTCTTAAAGTATTTAAACTTTATTTTATTAAGTACTTTAATAAGCCTATCTACTAGTATTATATTAGTTAGTATATAAATAATATTAAAAAAGCCTTTAGTATACTTTTACTTAAACTATATATTATAAATATTAATATACTTAAAGTAGGTTAAGATATACTTCTTTTTAGCTATTATAAGTCTTATAGTTTATTAATTATTATAGTTAATTCTCTAGATATTCCTAAGTTTAAGAGAGATATTCTTAAAAAACCTTTTAATAGTTATAGTCTCTTTAGTAGTTTTTAAAAGGCTAAGAAGTTTAGCTTTTATAGTTAACGTTATAATAGTTACTTATCTCCTAGCTTTTTATATAACTAATTTACTAAAAAAAGAGATTATTATACTTTATAATAACTATTTTATAACTTTATTATTTATAAAAGAAGTATCCCTAGCTATTAATAGAACCTAACTCCTACTTTCTATATTACTATAGTAAAGACTAAGGTATTTAGTACTATAAAAGTAATATATTACTTAATCTATAGCCTTTAGGTGTTTTTATAAGGGGGTTTATAAAGAATTAATAAAGGATAGATACTGCTATAGTTATTTTTAGTTAAATAGTTATAGTTAAGTATAATATTAAGTTAACCTTTTTTTAGAACTCTTTAATTTTATACTTTTCAGCTTAGCTCTTATATTTTATAAGTCTTTTAGGGATTAGACTAGCTAGTACTAGTTCTATTATTAAGTTAAATTATCTAGTAACCCTCTTAATATATATATTATATACTAAAAAGATCTTCTAAGCCTCTTAGTTTTTAATAACTTTAATACTAAAGTACTAAATAACTAAGCCCTAATCTTTTAACTTAACTTCCCCTTTTATTTTATAAATAATATTTTAAGCTACTACATTATTATTACAGTAGTTAAAAACTAAAATATTATTAATATAAAATATAATATAAACCTTTTTATTACAAAAAAAAAGAGGCACAGCTTTTTAAAGCTTAATATTAGTCCTATACTCTCTAAAATACTTAATAGCTTTTTATACTAAAGTAGTAGTATATCTTAGAGTTTATAAAGGGCCTTTTTAAGCTTAATACACTTCCTATCTTCTTTAAAGCCGTTTAAAAGCTTATAAGTAACTAGTATTTTATTTAGGTCTATGTTTGTATTAAGGAAAGTATTAGTAATATTAAATTACGTAACTTTTAAGTTAAATTATACTACTACTACTATTATAGTCCTAAAAGACCTTAAAGTAAAAATTATTATATAAGTCTTTTAAGGTCTATTAGTTAGTTATTAATTACTATAAATATAGATATATACTTTATACTTTAAAAAAAGTTATCCTTATTAAACTTATATATAAATACTTATTTTAGAAAAAGGGGTCTTAAATAGGCTTTAATATAATCTATTACCCTTTAAGTTTCTTTTTTAAGGAACTTATAAAACTCTTTATAAATTACCTTTTTTTAAAGCTTTTAAAACTTTAGAGTTAAGTAGCAAATATTCTATTACTTTACTAGGGGGTCTAGTAGAATTAACCTATAATATTAAAGTTCTTTATTCTTATTCCTAATCTTTATAAGTATAATAACTATTTAGGGTTCTTATTTCTAAGTAAAAACGTAATAGTAGTATATAGTATAATATATTCTAAGTTACTTTTATATATTACTTTATATATATTTAGTATAAAAGTAGTAAAGAAGCTTACCTAAGTAGCCTTAGTAAGTAGGTCTTATTTATTTGTTTTATTATAAAATAGTAAGTAAGGTGTTTATAAGTTAGTTAAAAAAAGATATATATTTTTTTAAATTACTTAGTAATAGATTTTTTATATATGTATTACTCTAAGTACTTTAGAGTTACTTATTCTTTTATATAGTTAGTCTATAAACCTTATAAGTATAACTTTACTTTAGTACTTTAGCTTTTATTACTACTAGTAAGTTAGGTATTGAATTAATCCTTTTACGTTTTATCTTCTATATAGGTTATAGGCTATTTTTTATATTTATATAGTTACTACTATTAAATAAAGAGGTATCTAGATTATTAGTATACTATATAGTATTATTTAAAGTTACTGTATTTCCTATAGGCTTTTATAAACTATTCTATATTTTAGTTTCTATTTTATAAGCCCTAGTAACTTTTATAGTAGTACTTAATATACTTAATAGCTTTAGTATAGCTTTTAGAAATAGGAGGCTATAAGGAACCTTTATTTTTTATAGTCCACTTTTATTTATAATATTTTAAAACGTAGTTAGGTTTTTTATAGTTATCTTTAGAGTAAAATCTTTTAAAGATCTTTTATTAAGTACTTTAAAAATTATACTTAAGTAGGTAGGTTTAATTTTTAACTTTTTTAATAAAATCTTTACCTTTACTTACATTATAGAAAATATATTTTAAAAGGGGTTAAAAACGAGGTTTTGTTAAAGGTGATATAATAAGTAACTATAACTCTTTTAAGGGCTAGTATTTAAATTTAGTAAAGATTATGTATTTATAGAACGTATTCTATAAAATAGTTAATATAAGCCCTTTTTATAACTTTAAAGTTCTATTTACTTATTTTAACTTTATAGCCTTTAGTAAGGATATAGACTTTATAGTTATATACTTATACACTTCTAAAGTAAGGTTTTAGGTTTTAAAGTAGGTTAAAAGAGAGGTCTTTAGTATATTTATTATAATATCTTTAGAGCTATTTATTTATAACTAAATTTAAAGACTTTTACCCCCAAAACTTATAAGAATAGTTATTATATAGAAATACTACTACTAAAACTACTTTTACTTATAGTTTTAGAAGTAAGTTAGCTTTAAAGAGTATGATAAAGTGTTTTTTGATAATAATCTTTTTGATTTATTTTTAAAAGTCTATAGGCTTTTTAGTGTCTACTAGTAGTGTTTTAATATTAATACCGTTCTTTTAAGTTTATTTTTAGTAGCCCGTTTTACTTTAGATAGTAATGACGGTTTATTTAATATTTTAATAGATTTTATAAATATAAAAACTATATTACTATTAAACTTATATTTTAAAAAGCTTAAAGTATAAGTATACGTTATTATAGAACTTAAACGTTAATATAAACCCCTAAGTAGTATTAGAGTATTTATTTAATATAAGTAATAGTTATTATTTATTACTATAACTCCTAGGGTAGTTAAAGAAATTTTAGTATATTTTTTAAAAAGGCCTTAGAGATTTATTTTCAATGCTTTTTTTAAAATAACTTTGTGAGTTTTTATTTGTAAGTATACTTTATACTTAATTTATAGTGGCCCTTTAATTTTTATTCCCCTTGTTGTATAAACTAGTTTTAAGAGTACTTTAGGGCCTAGGTGACTAGTATAAAAATACTATATAGTAGTATTTATATTATAGTCCCTTTTAGGCTTTATTAAGAAATAAGAATAATGAGTTATAAATTAAGTATTAGATATAAAAGTTATTATTAGTATATTAGTATTACTTATAGGGATTATTAATAATAAATAGATATTAAGAGTTGTATATTTAAAGAATATAATGTTTTTTTTATATTTTAACTATTTTAAAACGTAGCTAGTTTTTACTTTACTATAGTATAAAGTATAGTTTTTGCTATACTACTAAATATTAAAGTTTTTTAGGAGTCTTTTTAAAACAATATTAATATAAAAACCTTTAATAAATATTATATTATATAGAGTAAGGTTAATATACTTCTTAGTGGTCTTAAGAAATATATTTTTTATAGTTTAGGCGTTATGGCTAATAATATATTAGGCTAAGTTACTATAAAAATGTGCTTTTGTTTGGTTTATAGTATAAAGGATTCTTTATTAAGGAGGGATATTTTATTAATTAAGTAGGTACTACTACTAGTATTAAAGGCTGTGTTTATTAAGAATAGGTACTCTAAATCTACTATAGTTGTATATATACTTAGGTTAGTATACTTTATAGTAAAGCGTTTAAACAATAGGTTAAGGTAGAAGAACTTATTAAATTCCTTTAAAATAAAAGGGGGTCGAGTACTTTTAGTAGTTAAGGATCCTTTATTAAAGCTTTTAAGGGAGTTCTTAAGAGGGTTTCTTTTAGTTTAAACCTATATAAGAGCTTTTTTATTACTTGTTATTTATCTTTTTACTTTTAATATATTTTATATATAGTTTTATTTATTAAAATTAAAGATTTTAGTTTGTATAGTCTTTAAAACGTTCTTAGTTAGAAGTTGTTTTTTAGTGGTATTAGTAAGTATAAATTTGATTTTATTGTATTAGTATAGGGGCTATATATAGGTACTACTATATAGGCACTTTCTTTTTATTACTACTAGACTTAGAGCTAGAACTAAAGGTATTTAAGTTAGAGTATTTAGTAAATATAGTAAATATACTATTAGAGGCTTTTTAACCTAACTTTTATTTAATATTATTAAAGTACTATATAGTTTTAAATACTTTAGTAAGTTATTTAAGTATTAAAGTTATTTTACTAAGTACTTTAGACTTATAGATCTTATTTTATTATTACTTTACTTATTTTAAGTTAAAATAGGCTTTAATAGTATTTAAATATACTAAAAAGGCTATTGTGCCTTTTATTAGAGTAATATTATAGAGATAGTATTTATTATAAGTTACTTTTTACTTAAATTGTTATTTAGTAATACTTATATTTAAGGATACTTTTATAAGGACGTTATTATATTTAACTATAGTAACTATATTATTAGAGGTTTTAGTAGGTATAAGGTTAAATTAAAAGAGTTAGATTATACTTTATAAAAATATATTTCTTTTTTTTTAATTATTAGTTATACTTTAAGTTAAAAAGGTTATTTATAACTAATTTATTAATATAGTTTTAAATAAGTTAGTAGGTAGTTTAAAGAGTTAAGTTTAAAGTACTATTTATAGTATATTTTTTTAAAGCGTTATTTTAATTTACTTAAATATTAGCCTTTATAGTAGGAGTTAGTAGTTTAATAAGGATAGTAACTAAAGGGTTTATAACTTAGTTCTTTTTTAATTAAGCTTTATAAGCTATTTAATAATAGTTTTATTTTTACTTAAAAAACTATTTAATTATAGGAGGGAATAAGGAGGCTTTAGTAATATTAGGGTAGTTAATAGGACTATTAGGATTTATTTAGTACTAAATGTTTTAGCTTTTTATAAAGTACTTAAGGGTAGTGTACTATTTAATTTATTTATTAGGACTTTTAAGAATAATTTTAATAGTATAATTAGTAGATATAGTTAAAGAGGTTGTTAGTAAATGTATTATTAAAAGAATTTAAGTATAAAAATAGGTTTAAGTAGTTTTTTTATATATATAGTGTTTTTAAAAGTGTTTTAGTTAAGTTAAAGTTGGGCTTATAATTATAGTAAAGTATGTGTGTATACGAGGTTATATAGAATAAAAAAGCTTATTTTACTAAGGTCTATAGTGGCTAAGGCTAAATAGATAAATACTAAATACGGGTACTATGGTTTATATAGGTATATTTATATAAGTATATTACTATATAAAGCTACGTTATAGCTACGTTACGTAATAAAAAGTATATAACTTAATATTAATTTTTTAAAGTTATTTAAATTTAGTTTTTATAGTTTAATATATATTTTAATTTATATTTTATAAGTATATAGTAAAGTAAGTTTACTTTAAAAACCCCCTTTAGAATAGTTAATAGTCTATAGGTTATATACTTTGAAAAGCTATTTAGCTACTTACTTTAATAATTTTTATTATTATTATAATAAATAGTACTTAACTTTATATACTATAATATAGCTTTTGAAAATTTAAAGTAATAAGGATTTTTAATTAATTTTAAAGTAAACTATTAATTATACTATTAATACTTTTAAAACTACTAATATTTTTTTAAACTTTCTTTTTAAACTTATTAAATTTAAACTAAACTATATTTTTTTAACTATATAACTATAGTTAATTTAATTAATTTTTACTATTATTAATACTTATTTTATTATTACTTTATTAAATATATTAATATTAACTACTTAAACTAATAAAACTTTAAAAGTAGTTTATTTAATAGTTAAAAGTCACTCCCTCCAGAGTGACTAACGGCCCACGGGCCACGTGCTCTAGGAAATAGCTATCTAGCTACCTACCTTATTAATCTTTTTTGTTATTAACGGCACTTGAATTCACTTACTGTAATGTAGCTTTTACGGATTTAAAGTAATAGGTGTTTTTAATTAATTTTAAAGTAGACTACTAATTACGCCGTTAACGCCGCCGAAACCACTAACGCCTTCCGTATGCCTCCCTAGTAGACCGTCCCTCTAAACCTATTGAATTTAATCTAAACTAAACCGTCCCTTCCCTTAACTATTAAATCCCTCTACAACTAACGCGCCGTCCAGACCGCGCCACGGCTAGTTAACCTAATTAGACCACTATATCTTAATATACCTCGTTAAACATACTAGTCTCTTATAAACTCTAGGTAATCTATAGTTATCGTTACTACCTTTATTACTTACTTAAAGTAGTATTAGTTATTTTTTAAAAATAGTAAGTTTAAAATCTAATTTAGTATTAAATTAGTTAATAGGTTTAGTTTAATATTTCTTATTTAGTCCCTATTACTACTAGTTTAAAGAAGGTAAAGGCTAAAGATAGTAATTTAGATCTTTATACTTAAGGGTTAAGCTAGCTAGTTATACTATATATTAATAGTATTAAAACTAAGTTATATAACTATATTACTAAACTACTTAATTTATTCTTAACTATAAAGACTAAGTTATAGTATTTAGTATTTTATAGTTAGGGGACTTTTGTATTTATAGTGGTTTTTACTATTTTATTAGATTTTTAGGTATAAATATAGAAGACGGGAGGAATTAATAAAGGCCTTACTTATAGTAGTACCTTTTTTTTTAATTATGAACGCTACTAGGGCTTATTAGGCCCTACGCGTGATCCGGCTAAAGGTTTGTATAAGTAAAGGTTTGTTTTGATATATTTAGTGCCGCCTATTAGTAATGGCATTGTTGTTATTACTAGAAGAGTAGGTAAGTAGAAGCGTTAAGAGCTAGAGGGGGTCAAACCTACTAGATACACTCTATTAAATACTTTTATTTATTATACTACTTAATAATATATAGCTATAATACATTCTTTTTAAATTAACTTATAGAAACGTCCGTACAAAACACTACTTAAAAAAACACAAATAGTTAAAAGTCTACTTAACCCTACTTTATAAAAGGTAAAGGTAGTAGGTTTAAATTCTATACTACTTTAAGGGTTTTTATACTTTAACTATATATTATAAACTTATATAGTATAGTTATTAAAGGTTTTAGAATAGGGGCCCTACTAGCTTTAATTAACTATACTATATAGTTAATATACTATTTTTAATTAATAAAAGTAAATAGTCTTTACTAGGCTATATAAAGTATATAGTACTTTTTTTATATAAATAAATATACCCTAACTGAAATTTAATTTATCTTTATATATAATCTTTACTAATTACTTTCTTAAATACTTATATATTTTCTTTATAAGGGTTTCTTTTATATATTTCTTTATTAAATATTATATACTTAAAAGAAGTAAAAAGCCTATTACTTAGTAAATAAAATAAAATAAAATAAAATAGTTACTTTTAGTAATAAAAGTAGTAATATAATAGCTAACTATATATAACTTTATACCCCCTCCAGGGTGACTAACGGCCTACGGGCTATGTACTTTAGAAAATAGCCGTCCAGCCACCCACTTCATTAATCTTTTTCGTCATTAGTCACAACAGACAGTACTCAAATTCACCTACTACAACGCAGCTTCTATGGATTTAAAGTAATAGGTGTTTTTAATTAATTTTGAAGTAGACTATTGATTACGCCGTTAACGCTACTAAAACTACTAACGCCTTCTGTATACCTCCCACCGTCCCTCTAAACCTATCAAATCCAATCCAAACCGTTCTATCGCTTCCCTTAGCTATCGTATCCCTCCGCAACTAACGCGCCGTCGCTACACAGCTACAGCTAGTCTAGCTACTTAACCCTACTATCGTCAGCATCCCCCTTAATATTTATATAGACCTTACTAAATATACTAATATCAGCTACTTAAAGTACTATAGATTTAGTAGCTACGTCCTTTAGTTAGTTAAAGTATTTATAATTAACCTTAGACTATAGGATACTTAAAAGGATTCTATTCTATAATCTAAGAATTGTTACATTTATATTAAGTCTATTACTAGTAGTTTAATAGTAGTAAATTATAGTAATAACAAACTTCTTCTTTTCCTTATTAAAAAATACGCACTAGTTATAGGTTAAATTAATTTTATTAACCCCCTTAATTATAAAGTACTTATTACTACTTTTATAATTAGTTAATAACTATAAGGTTATATAATAGTTGTTATTTTAGTTGTAAGGGCTTAGGGTAGATAACCTTTTATTGGATATTGTGGTAAGTGGTTTACTTATTAGGGTGCTTTTAGGTTATTATGTGTGTGTAGAAGACGGGAGGAATTAATAAAGGCCTTACTTGTAGTAGTGTCTTTTTATTTAATTATAAATACTACTAGGGCTCGTTAGGCCCTATATATAGTGTAATCCGGCTAAAGGTTCGTATAAGTAAAGGTTTGTTTTGACATATCAGTCGCGCCCGCCGCCTATTAGTGATGGTATTATTGTTATTGCTATAGAAAAAGTAGGTAAGTAGAAGTATTAAGGTATACACACCCTACTAAGCTCTACTTAAGACCACTTAGTAGAGCTAGAGGGGGTCAAACCTACTAAATACACCCTATTAGATACTTCTATTTAATTACACTACTTAAAAATATATAGCTATAATACATTCTTTTTAGAACAACTTACTAAAATGTCTATATAAAACACCACTTAAAAAAACACAAATATATAACTTTATAAATAAAGTAAATAACTATAATTCTTATTTATACTTTTACTTTACTATTAAGTACTAATAGTAAAACTTACTATAACTATACTAGTATATAACTAACTTACTATTTTATATTATTTTATTATATTATAATAAGTATATTATTTTTAATTATATTAAAGGGCTAGTTAAACTTATTATTAGAGTTATTATTTATAATAAAGCCGCTATACGTATAGGAATAGGGCTTATTATTAAAAGGGAGTTAAAGAGGGTTACTACTAAGGGTACTAAAAAAGAACGTAATAGTAATAGTTATTATAAATATTAAAAGGGGGGGGGGGGGGGGGTAGAAAAGTAGTAGTAAAGTAATAGTAGTTTAATAGTAAAAGGGAAGAAGTATAATAATACTAGTATAAAGTATTAAAGGGAAGGAAAGGATATAACTAAAGTACTAAAAGCTTTATATAAAAGAATAAAGTATAGTTAATATATAATTTATGTTTTTCTTTAAATAGTGTTTTATATAGATATTTCTATAAGTTAATTTAAAAAGAATATATTATAGTTATATATTATTAAATAGTATAATAAATAAAAGTATTTAATAGAGTGTATCTAGTAGGTTTAACCCCTTTTAGTTTAAGTGGTCTTAAGTAGAGCTTGGTAGGGCGTATATACCTTAATGCTTCTACTTACCTACTCTTCTAGTAATAATAATAATACTATCACTAATAGGCGGCGCTAAATAGTGTAACTGATATATTAAAATAAACCTTTATTTATACGAACCTTTAGCCGGATTATAGGCGCTGTGACATACTATAGGGCCTGACGAGCCCTAGTAGTGTTTATAATTAAAGAAAAAAGTACTATAAATAAGGCCTTTATTAATTCCTCCCGTCTTCTACATTTATACCTAAAAATCCTTTAAAGTAATAAAATAGTAAAAACTACTATAAATATAAAAGTCCCTTAGCTATGGAATATTAAATACTATAACCTAGTTTCTATAGTTAAGAATAATATTAAGTAACTTAGTAATACAGCTATATAGCTTAGTATTAATACTATTAATATATAGTATAACTAGCTAGCTTAACTTTTAAGTATAAAGATTTAAATTACTATCTTTAGCTTTTACCTTTTTTAAGTTAGTAGTAATAGAGACTAAATAAGAAATATTAAACTAAACTTATTAGTTAATTTAATACTAAATTAGATTTTAGATTTATTATTTTTAAAAAGTAACTAATACTACTTTAAGTAAGTAATAAAGGCGGTAATAATAACTATAGATCCCTTAGAGTTTATAAAAGACTAGTATATTTAATAAGGTATATTAAGACGTTTACTAATAAGTGTAGGGAAAAGTAGTTTAATTAGATTAATTAACTATAGTATAGTGATAGTGTATTAGTTGTAGAGGGATTTAATAGTTAAGGGAAGGGATAGTTTAGTTTAGATTAGATTTAATAGGTTTAGAGGGATGGTCTACTAAATAGTTAGGTGTATAGAAAGTGTATAGAAGGTGTTAGTGGTTTTAGTAGTGTTAATAGTGTAATTAGTAGTTTATAAAATTAATTAAAAACACTTATTACTTTAAATCTATAGGAGCTGTGTTATAGTAGGTGAATTCGAGTACTGTCTGTTCTAACGACGAAAAGGATTAATGAGGTAATTAGCTAGACGGTTTCTTAAAGCACGTGGCCCGTGGGCTGTTAATTACCCTAAAAGGGGTATTAGTATATAATTAATAAACTATTAATTATATACCAACTATAAACTAAAATTCTTTATTAACTCAAGTAACTTAGTATTAAATCTTCTTACTAGTAGTTAAAAAAGCTAAGTAAAGTAGTTATATTTAGTAGTATTTATTATTTACTAAAGTTACTAGGGGGAATAGAAAAAGTAAAGTATATATTATAGGTTTAAATTTAGTAGTCTATATATAGATAAAAGGCTAGTTATAGACCGCCTTTACTATAAAGCCTCTATACTAAAGAGTAGAGTTTATATATATAATATAACCCTTTTTCCTTTTACTTCTTAAGTTAAGTATAACTCCTTTTAAGTACTACTAAGATACTACTTATAACTAGCTTTTAATAAACTCTTTAATAAAAATATTCTTTATTTTATAGATTTCTCTATTTACCTTACTATAAGTAGTATTATAAATATATTAAATATATAGATAGACTTGAAGTAAATAACTAAATATTAAAGCTTTTATAAAAAAAACCTTTTACTTATAAATAGTGTAAATAGGTAGTTAAAAGTTAAAAGTTTAATTTTTATTAGTTTATAGTATTATAGTTAAATATAAAACTAAAGTAGCTATAAGTTTAAATAAAATAAAAGTTAAAGCTTTTTATTTATAGAATCTATAAACTTAAAAGAATAAATAAATAGATATTAAGGCTTCTATAAAGAAACCTTTTACTTATAAATATAGTAAATAGGTAGTTTGGTAATAAAAGTTTAAGAAGAGTTAAGTATAGGCTTAAGGTAAAAAAGAAAAGATACTCAAAGTAGTACGTCTATTAATTTATAGACTTAGATAAGCTATAAAAAAGTTAAAGTTATTAAGTAAGGCTTTTATAAAAAAGCTCCTTATTTATAAATAAAAGTAGTAGTTAGTTTAATAGTAGAAGCTTAAGATATAAATATAATAAATTAAGTAATTAAAGATATTATAATTAATTAACTATATAGTTAATTACTAATTAGTATTAAATAAGTAGTATTTTAATTTACTATTAATAGTAAATAGACCTTTTTATAGGGGTCTATTATAGTTAGTAAAAGTAAATTATAAGTGATAAGTATATAAGAGAGTAGTTATAAGGGTAGAAGACCTCTAGGGCCTAGGGTAGGCCTATTATATAGTTAACTAGCCTATATAACCTCTAAGCTATAGTAGCTATAGTAGCTATATTATATTAATTATTATTCCTATAATAAAGTCCTTACTTTTTATATATAAATTAAGTATTATTTATTTATATAGTAACTATTACTAATAGTTTTATAGTATAAAACTTTTAAAATTATAAATACTATTTTATTCTTTTTATTATAGTAGTATTAATTAAGGCTTATATTAATTATATAAACTTTTATAGTATTTATATTTTTTTATAGTATTTTATATAGATATTTTGATAAAGGGTTCTAAAAAGAATATACTATAGGTATATATTTTTAAGTAGTATAATTAAATAGAAGTATTTAATATAGTATATCTAGTAGCTTTAACCCCCTCTAGTTTAAGAAGTCTTAAGTAGAGCTTAGTAGGGCGTATATACCTTAACGCTTCTACTTACTTACTCTTTCTATAGTAATAATAATAATACTATTACTCATAAGTAGTAGGCGTAACTAATATATTAAAATAAATCTTTACTTATATAAACCTTTACTTAAATTATATTATAGTACTATAATATACTATAGGGCTTAGTAAGCCTTAGTAGTATTTATAATTAAAAGAAAAGATACTATAAATAAGTCCTTTATTAATTTCTTCCATCTTTTATATTTTTATATATATAATAACCTATAATATTTCAAACGCAGATTCCTACTTACTCTACTTAGTTCTAGAGTAAATAAAAGAATATAATTCTATAGATATTAACTAGTATTAATACTAGTAAAAAGTACCTTTATACTATAAAAGTTTATATAATTAATATAACTCCTAACTAGCGCTATTAGAGTAAACATAATAAAATAAAACTTATAATTTTAATAGTTTTATACTATAAAACTACTAGTAATAGGTTTAATATAAATAGAATAATACTTAACTTATACTTAAAGGATTTAAATACTATAAAATTCCTTAATACTAAAAATAACTATAAATACTTTAACTAACTAAAAAATATAGTTACTAGAGTTTTATTAGTCTAAGTAGCTAATATTAGTATATTTAATAAAGCTAATAATATTAAAATAAATACTAATAGGTAGTTAGCTTAGTAGTTAAAAGCCTACCTAACTCTACTTTATAAGAAGTAGAGATAGTAAGTTTAAATTCTATACTACCTAAAGGGTCTTTATACCTTAACTATATATTATATACCTATATAATATAGTTATTAAAGTTTTTTAGAAGTAAGGGCCCTATTAACTTTAATTAACTATACTATATAGCCTATATACTACTCTTAACTAATAAAAATAAATAGCCCCTACTAGGCTATATATAATATATACTACCTTTTTTTATATAAATAAGTATTCCCTAACTTAGATTTAACCTATTTTTATATATAACGTTTTATAATTACTTTACTAAATACTTATATATTTTCCCTATAAGGGTTTTTTTATATACTTCTTTACTAGATATTATATACTTAAAAAACAAAAAGTCTACTACTTAGTAAATTTTTAAATTATAAATAAACTAATTTATAAATCATATAATTTATATTTAAAATAAATACTAATAATAATAGAGCTAAGTAACTAAACTAACTATATATATATTCTTATAGTTATAATACTACTTATAGTAAAGTAAAAAGAGAAATCTACTAAGTAGAGAATATTTTAAGTAAAAAATCTAGTAAAGAATATATTTAGGCTAATATATATATTTAGTAAGTTAATAAGTAAAGGTTATTTAAAAAGAAGAGTAGATACGTTACTAATATTAACCCCCCTTTAGTAACTATAACGCCCAAAGTCTTTATAATAACCTCTACCTACCTACTTTTACACTATAAAGCGTAGTGTAGTAGTAGTAGTAATAATAATAATACTATTACCAATAGGCGGTAGGCGCGACTGACATATTAAAACAAATCTTTACTCATACAAACCTTTAGCTAAATTACGCTATAGGCACCGTAACGTACTATAGGGCCTCATAAGCCCTAGTAGTATTTATAATTAAAGAAAAAGGCACTACTATAAGTAAGGCCTTTATTAATTCTTTCTATCTTTTATATTTATATTTAATAATTATAATAAGTTTAATATAATTTAATAACTATATAATACTTAAGTACTTTAGTTTTTTAGCTATAGTCTATAGAGACTTTTTTAAATCTAACTAGGCTACTAAAGCTATAGGCCTTACTAGCTTTAATAGTAGTACTAACTTTATAGACCTTTTACTTAAAATATAAATAGCCGTTATTAAGTTTAAATACTACTTACTACTAAAAAACTACCTAGATTTATAAATCTAGTCCTTATATAATTAACTATACTAGCTATTAATTAAAAACGTAGTAGAAGAGGTTAGGGTATAAGTACGTTACTTAGGAGCCCTAGCCTAGTATAGTAGTATAATAGGTACTACTACTATAACTATTGAGGCTCTTAATAGTATAAGGGAAGCTAGGAATTAATATATAGCTTAAGGCTTAATAATATATTAAGACGTATACTAATAAAGATAGGGCAGATGCTTTAAATAAGGTTAACTAGCTGTAGTAATACAGTTAAGGGAAGTAGAGGAATAGTTTAAATTAGATTTAATAGGTTTAGAGGGACGGTTTACTAAATAGTTAGGCGCGGGAGTATATAGAGGCTTATGGATAGTATTAGTAGTTTTAGTAGTGTTAGTAGTGTAATTAGTAGTCTACTTTGAAATTAATTAAATACTACTATTACTTTAAATCTATAGAAGCTACGTTATAGTAGGTGAATTCGCGTGCTAATTACCTATACGTGACCCTTTTGTGTCGTTAGTTACTTAAGGGGGGGGGGCCTTAGTAGTAGGGTCTCTACTAGTAACGTATTTATAGTTAAGTAGCTACTTAGGGATACTAAGGACCTATACTAACTATAGCTATATAGTAATAGTATATTAGTTATAAAAGAATATAATAGTTAAAAGAAATAATAGAATAGTTTAGTGTAAATTTAATAGGTTTAAAGGAATAGTTTACTATTTAAAACAAACTTTTATAGTATAAAAGTACTTTTTAAAAGTATTAATACTAATTAATATTTATAAAATTATATCTTTTTATTTATTTTAAATTCAAGTAGAGTAAGTAGAATTTTTAGTTTAAATATTATAAGTTGTTATATATATATATATATATATATATATATAATAGTACCGTTATGATTACTAGAAGAGTAGGTAAGTAAAAGTATTAAAGTACGTATACTTTACTAAGCTCTATTTAAGACCACTTAAACTAAAGAGAGTTAAAGCTATTAGATATACTCTATTAAATACTTTTATTTAATTATACTACTTAAAAATATATAGTTATAATATATTCTTTTTAAAACCCCTTATTAAATTATTTATATAAGATACTATAAATTATATAAATTATATATATATTTATATAAAATAAAAGAAATTAATAAAGACTTTATTTATAGTAGTATTTTTTTTTAAATAGTAAATACTACTAAAGTTTATTAGGCTTTATATATAGTATAATGTAGTTAAAGATTTATATAAGTAAAGGTTTATTTTAATATATTTAGTACTATTTATTAGTAATAGTATTATTATTATTACTATAAAAAGAGTAAATAAGTAAAAGTATTAAGTTAAAACTAAAGGGAATTAAACCTATTAAATATACTCTATTAAATACTTTTATTTATTATACTACTAAATAATATATAGCTATAATATATTCTCTTTAAAATAACTTATAAAAATGTCTATAATAAATACTATATATCGGTAATAGCATCGTCGTTATCGCTAGTACGTTCACGTCCAAGTCCACGTCTACCACTACGGAAAGAGCAGGTAAGTAGAAGTATTAAGGTACATACGCTCTACTAAACTCTACTTAAGACTACTTAAGCTAGAGGGGGTCAAACCTACTAGATACACCCTATTAGATACTTTTATTCATTATACTACTTAATAATACATAGCTATAATACATTCTTTTTAGATTAACTTATAGAAATGTCTGTATAAAACACTACTTAAAAAAATACAAATAATAAATACTATATAAAATTATAAGAGTTTATTTTAAAAAGTTATTATACTTATATATATACTCCTTCTAGAGTAACTGATAGTTTATGGGCTACGTACTCTAGAAAATAGCTGTCTAGCTACCCACCTTATTAATCTTTTTTATTTAATAAATAGCACTTAAATTTACTTACTATAACGCAGCTTCTATAGATTTAAAGTAATAGGTGTTTTCAATTAATTTCACAAACTACTAATTATACTATTAACACTACTAAAACTACTAATGCCTTTAAAACGCTTCTTACTATCCCTTTAAACCTATTAAATTTAATTTAAACCGTTCTATTACTTCCCTTATAGACTATATAGCTATAGCTAGTTTAACTACTCTTTACTATTATTAGTATATATCTTAATATTTATATAGGCCTTACTAAATATACTAATATTAGTAGCTACTTAAAGTACTATAAATTTAATAGCTATATCCTTTAGTTAATTAAAGTATTTATAGTTAACTTTAGTTTATAAAATATATATAGTTTTATCAAGTTTAGTATTTAACTTAAGTATTATTTACTAAGTATTAAGTTAATTATTTATAGTTTAATAGTAAATTCTAGTAATAGTAAACTTTACTTTTTTTTTATTAAAGAATTTATACTAGTTTTAGGTTAAGTTAATTATATTAACCCCTTTAACTATAAAGTACTTATTACTAGTTTTATAGTTAGTTAATAACTATAAAGTTATATAATAGTTATTATCTTAAGGGTAGGGGCTAGTAGTAAGTAGTCTTTTATTAAACATTATAGGTTATTATATATATATAAAAAAAGAAAGAATTAATAAAGGCCTTACTTATAGTACTTTTTTCTTTAATTATAAACGCTACTAGGGCTTATTAGGCCCTATATATAGCCTAATTTAACTAAAGGTTTATATAATTAAAGATTTATTTTAATAAGTTTAGCGCCGCCTATTAGTAATAGTATTGTTATTATTACTAGTACGTCTATATCTACGTCTACTACTATAGTAGAAAGAGTAAGTAAATAGAATTGTTAAAGTATATACGCCCTACTAAGCTCTACTTAAAACTACTTAGTAGAGCTAAAGGGGGTCAAACCTACTAAATACACCCTATTAAATACTTTTATTTATTATACTACTTAATAATATATAGCTATAATATATTCTTTTTAGAACAACTTATAAAAATATCTATACTAGACACTACATAAAAACACAAATACTTATATATACTACTAATAGACATATAGATACTTTTAAAATATTTTTATTTTTTATTATTTTACATTTTCTCTACTATTTCTACGTAGAGCACAGTCAATCTAGTCAGAGTGACACAGTCAAAATAGGCAGTCTCCAGTCAATACAGTATGCCATGTGTTTAGCTTCCTCTATACTCTCCAAGTTGGAATCTGGCTGCGTGGATAGTATTTGTCTGCGCCCACACATACCAAGACCGAAAACTGCACCAAGGGAAATCAACGCGATAGCGCCTCATCGCTAATTGTAAGATACCTAGTATCTTCAGACAAACCAAAATGCCAAGACGAATGGGTGATGTAGGTACTCAGACTCAGATACCTAGGCTGTGAAACTAGGTTGGCACTGGTCTTCTCACCCTACCTACCTAACGAAGCCGTGTTCAGCGCGTCCCCAGGTAGGTGACTTGCTCAGCGAGCGAATCACCTACAGGGACAGAGTAGCCACCAAGCGTGCACCCCTCCTCATATGCCTCCTGGCGTCGTGGTCGCTATTGAGTCTTGGGACAGGTATCGAGAAGATCGGCACTCTCCCCTTCCCTCTGCTTCAGGGACATTTCCATGTCGATCTCGCCTACCGGTAGCTGCGTCCGGGAGACTGGTGTAAGTGCAGACATGGCCGCATCAACTCGCCCACCTGGTTGCGCCTTCATAAGGGCGGCCAACCCCTCACGGCCGTCACTTCTTCTCTCATTCGCAGTCTCTTACTGAAAATCCACCCTCAGCGCCTAGCCCGCTCTACATACTAAGGCCTCGTTTTGAGTAGTATTGAATTCATCAAAGCCCCCACACTTCATAACGGTCAGTGTCAAGACCATGTCAAGTGGGTCTCGACCAGGCATCTGTGCGGTCTTTCCTCTGCTAACTCGTCTTTTTGTTCGAAGATAACCAGGCCATGACTGACAGCATCCCAATCGAGACACAGACTTCGCCTGCGAAGGTCGACGGAGAGGTCGCTCCGGCGCTGTCGTCGTCCCCTGCAGGTCGTAGAGCCAGTACCGACGAGTGGGGTGCGTCTTGCCCCAACTGTGCTTCGATCAGTCGTGAAGACCGAGCCATGCGACCTGTTAACAAAGCTTACTAGATGCATCCAAGGTGCCACCGAGCCGCTTTCAGAAGCGCAAGGGTTCCATCTATGCTACACCGGGTTCCCGCGACGGCCATGTCGACAGAAACTACGCCACAGGCTTCCATGAGAAGCACACTGAGAAGGGGTATGGCAAGACGCCGGCCAAATGATCTGGAGTGGGATGCCGTATTTCAGGATTGTACACACAACGATCGCAAAACCCTACTTGTATACCTCATGGTCAACTGTAGGATATATAGCACGAGGCATTGCGTACATGAGTTGGCTGCGAACCGTTCGACCTGCACATCCGTCAGTATAGCAAGGACCAAGCCGATGATGGGTAAACTCAACTGGCAACATTGAATTGGATTGGAGCTGAACTTCTTGTCCCGCCTGTTATTAACTAGAAACTACTCGACCCGCAAAAAGTCCACGTCTTCTAACCTCCCCCAGATACGGACCGGAAGAAGATTTGACGAATGCTATCCATCCATATCGTCGATGTCGATGGCATCTGGGTTTGCTGCAATGGTGGACCCCGTACCTGTATCAAGACCAAGTCTCGGAGCGTCGCTAGCCGCCACAAACCCAGTGGGAGCTCTAGCTTGTCGTTCAAGTGCGGCCATGGCATCATCAGCCACATCCGACGCCACCGATCCTTCTGGGCGTCGCTGACTACGCGCGAGTGCTTGCGAGGCGATGAAGTTGACGTCGGTATTGTACTGTGCCTGGACACTCCGTTTGATCCTGAGCATCTCCTTGAACGTATCTTCGTTGCCATGCTGCACTTCAAACGCCTCCCACTTGGCCCAGAACTCTGGGCTCGTTCGTGGATCGCAAAACTGTGATGCGTGACCATAAATAGCCCGTGCTCGATCGATCTCGCCAAGCCGCTTCTCCATGTCGGCAAACTTGAGGCACATGTCTCTCGCTTCAGTATCGGGTAAAGTAGAAATTGCCTTTTCGTAAATCGGTCTGGTTGATGGGAGCCCGAAATTGGACGCAGACTTCGTAATGTAGAAGTTGAACATGTCAGCACGGTCCTCATCCGCCACAGCCCTCGTCGCCCGCTCGTAAATGCGCATCGCGTGCCTTGCTAAGCCTCGCTCCTCCTCAAGATTCCCGTACATGAGATAGATCACCTTGGCAAATTTAGGTGGACAATCCTCGATTGCTTGCTCAAATAGGTCGCGCAATCGTTCAATGCCAATTTTGCGATCAACGGCCTTGGTGAGATAGAGGTTCCACAGCTCGAAGGCCACGGGGTAGCTGAAGAGATCCAAACCGCGTTCGTAAATCTTGAAGGACTCCTCGTAGTACTGGTGCTCCTCAAGCAGGTTGGCGTAGTTGACCACAGTTTGCGGCGTTGCGATCCGAAGCTCGAAGATGCGCTCGTACACTTTCCTCGTGTCGTCCAAAGAACTGACGCTTTCCACAAGGTCCACGTAAAAGCTCCAGAGTTTCCAACTCTTGTGCACACGCTGCTGTGGAGACAGCGTCTCGTCAAAGTAATCGACAGTTGATCGCTTGGGTGCTTGGACAGCCTTGGCCATGATCCGTACGGCATCGTCGAAATTTTCGTTTCTCAATTCCATCTCGGCCCATTCGATCCACATGTCGGCCAGTTCAGCGACGGACCTGAATGGCACTTTGACAGCCTTTTCCATAATGATGCGTGCATTGCGGATGTCACCACCTCGCTCGTAAAACTTGGCGTAGTTCGCCCACAACTGATAAAAGGGCCCGACTGCCTTTTTTGGCTGTATAGTCGCAATAGCGGTGGTGTACGTTTGCACAACCTCCACCTTGTT
Organism: Colletotrichum brevisporum; assembly: GCA_030770045.1. Taxonomy (NCBI): domain Eukaryota; kingdom Fungi; phylum Ascomycota; class Sordariomycetes; order Glomerellales; family Glomerellaceae; genus Colletotrichum; species Colletotrichum brevisporum. The sequence continues at coordinate 4,740,445 of JAUGSI010000001.1, read as the reverse complement.
GTTGCCCCAGAGCGCGACTCTTTTTTCCCATTCAGCAACGTTGTTGGGGTTTTGTCGCAAGACGACGTCGTTGAGGAGAAAAGGCCGTCGATCCATCAGCTGCTCAAATCGCATCATGCGAATGTCAAGTTCGAAGTCTGATTCCTCATCGACGACGCCTTTGTCTGCGCGCTCTGACGCGACTTCCATGAGTCCCCCAATAATGGATTCTTCAAACTCCGTGTAGGAGTCGAACACGAGCGTGAAGTCTCTGACGGTCATGACAGTGATTATGGCCTCCTCAAAGACGTCTCTAGCGCGCTCGAAACTACCTCGGCGAATCCAGTATGTAGCGAGACCGCACCAGAGCTTGCCGCGCTGGTCAGCGAATCGAATTATGCCACTCCGAATAATCCTGTCGACATCGATACCAGTCTCGTGACCAGTTTGAATGACGGCCGCATGCTCAACAATCATGTCCACCATCTCGCTCCACAGCTCGTAGTGACCCTTGCCCTGCTTGCTCATGAACCGCGAGTTGTTGAGAATGTCGATGTACGTCTTGACGGCCTCAGTATACAAGCCAACTTGCGAAAGTAGCTCGATGAAGTCCTCGGCGTCCTCGGGGTGAATCTGCATATAACGACGCCACACCTTGATAGCGCTGATTCCTGCTGCGGAGTTCGCGAAGGGTTTGTATATAGCCCAGACGCGGTTGTGTTGGCTCAATGGCAAGGCGCGGAGGGCTCGGTCGAAAGTTCGCCTGGTAGTGGTTACAAGTGGCTGCAGCAGCAAAAATCTGAGATACAGCTCCCATATGACAGGCATCTTATGCAGGAGAATCAATGCGCGTTCGAACAGGGTGTTGACCTTTCGATACTCTGTGGCGAATACGGCGGCATTCAACTTCGACACGTGCATGACGCGGAAAGTGAGGTACTGTTCGAGCACAAATTGTGTAAGTTTTATAGCGACTTTCCGGGGCAGATTGCAGCTCATACCATCTTCCAGAGCTTATAGGATCGAGGGAGCTGAAGGCACGCTCTCTCGAAAACAAAAGCGCGCTCGTGCAGTGTCCCGTGCTGAGACTTGAAATGAAGGTAGGCCAGCCATGGCTTGGTACTTCCGGGATTGCGAAGAATATCTTGTTCGTAGACGGAATCCTCATCGATCTGTAAAGGTCAGCAGCTGCATGCGCATTCAACGCGAGGCATGGCCGGGAAAAAATACGTACAACCAACTGTAGGTCCGGACGTCGTTCCTTGCCGTTGGCGAGCACGGAAACTGGCATCTTCGTTCAAAACAATTGCCCTAGAGCCAACATCGATGACGGCGAGAGAGTCGTGCCAGCCACGGTGAATATCGCCCTCCGAAGCCAACTGCAACGTGCGCAGGGGTGATCGGCTATATGAGGGAAAGCGAACAAAACTCTCGTACCTCACCACGACGCGGTCAAGATGTTGGTCCTTTGGGGTAAAACTATCAAAGCGGTATGGAGGGTGGCTTGGGGTTTGAATAGTACACATCAATCAGATTGGCCAACCAGTCACTTTCGACACATACTCCACTAGGTGCATAGCGTGGACCAATTGAATTTTCACCTAGTATTATTAGAACATTAAATAGCGTTAGTAGTGGTCTTAAAAGTAGTAAAGTACTTTAAAAGTGGTTTAAAAATACAGAGTTTATTTGAGCTTGTTATTAATATATTGTATTATATCCTAATATTTAAAAACTTAAATATATATTTTAACTAAAGTAATTAAGACTTACTTACTTTACTAGCTCTAAGCAGTAGACAAGTTATATCACTAGAGATGCGTTCTATATCTAAACCTTGAGTTACTACTGTATGTAGAGTACTTAAGTACATAGGTCACTTGAGGGAGTGGCAGGTTGAGCACTGACGCAACGGGCACTCCAACGCGTACGATCACACCAACATCCTCAGCCTTGCTCAAAGCGCATTTCTTTGAAGAACGGCTCCATCTTGGGAGTACAGTGCTGCACAAGTTGAGATATCGTCTACCCTGGATACCTAGCATATTTGGCAAGCCCTCTGTGTGCTCGATCAACCACCGCCATCATGTCAGGCGCTGCGGTAGGCTAGAGATCCTCATTCTCAGCTGTCCACCACGAAGCATGGTGTTAACAGCCACATTACTCTTCCCTAGGACCGAGAGGCCGTTTTCCCGACGCGTCAATCTTTGGGAGTCATGAAAGCAAAACTCAAAGGTGCCGAGACGGGTCACAGCCTGTTGAAGAGAAAGAGCGAGGCATTGACCAAGTACGTCTCCCCGTCCGCCCCAGATGCAGGTTCCGGTGCTTTTGGCTAGGCTCAACTAAATCATGGTGAATTGCAGGCGATTCCGCGGTATGCAAATTTGGTTCCGGTCGAAGATAATCTGGCGCTGACCGCACTTCATTAGAAATCACCAGGCGCATCGATGAGGCCAAGCGAAAGATGGGACGTGTCATGCAGATTGCATCGTTCTCCTTGGCCGAGGTCACATATGCTGTCGGCGGTGACATTGGCTATCAAGTTCAGGAATCGGCAAGATCAGCTCGCTTCCGCGTGCGTACGAAGCAGGAAAATGTGTCTGGCGTTCTCCTTCCGGCGTTCGAAAGCTACGTAACCGAGGGGAATAACGACTTTGGCCTGACGGGCTTAGGAAAGGGTGGACAGCAGGTTCAGCGCTGTCGTGAGACGTACGCTCGTGCCGTAGAGGCCTTGGTTGAGCTTGCCAGCCTGCAGGTGTGCTACGCAGAAGAGTTTCTACCCGCCCGGCCTTATTTGCTAACGCTGCTAGACTGCATTCGTGATTCTCGATGAAGTCATCAAGGTCGTTAACCGACGTGGTAAGTTACTCGGCCACAAATTTAGTTAAGAGATGTGTGCTGACATGACCAGTCAACGCGATGTAAGGAGTTGCCAGAAGTGCATTCTCTCTGAGACCTACTAACTCGTACCAGAGAACACGTCATCATCCCCAGAACAGAGAACACAATCAAGTGTATGCTCGCCGTGACTTGAAGGGGGATTCGCCGTACTTACATTGACGTTAGACATTAACTCGGAGTTGGACGAACTCGACAGAGAGGAGTTTTACAGACTCAAAAAGGTTGGCCGACGTCACAAGCGTGTCCACGTCCAGACGAAGATAAGCCTGCTGACACCTATGTGTAGGTTGCAAACAAGAAACAAAGAGATACTGCGGCAGCGGACGCCGAGATCAAGGCCAAAAAGGCAGCACAGGCAGGAGGGGAAACAAGTGAAGCTTCAGGGCCGGCTGACCTTCTTGCTGCCGAGGAAGACAACGATGTGATCTTTTAGATCCCACAGATAACAACTTTGTTAATGAGGAGCCCTTTGCATGTATTATAGCCGGGCTGCTGTTGTGAGATTGCCCTTCCTACCAACAAACCATTATTTCCGTCGCCTGCCAACCTCGATCATACAACCACTGCCCCTGGGGAAACAGTTAGTGCGGGCCCTACTGCCGCTGATAGGTGACCTTGATTGCATTGTTGTCTCCAAGAACCATGCCGGCCGTATTCTCCTTTGCTGTAATGGCCCCTTGCTCGCCCTCGTACTCAACGAAGGCGATGCCGCGTCGACCAGGTACCATCCGAACTTCACGAAATCCTTCGAAACGCCCGAATATGCTGACCACGGCCTCGATGTCGTAGTCATCGGGGAGGTTCCGTACGAAAAGAATCTTGTTCGGGGGCAGGTATTCGTCTGGGACGACGGCGGCAGCAGTAGGATTGGTGGACTTGAGGCCGGTGCCTCTGGCCGCTTTGGCTGGTCGGCTGTCCGATGCAACGCCGCCTGGAACAGCTCTCTTGAGACGCTTTTGTTCCTCGGCAACCTCGTGGGCCTTTCGTTTATCTATGGAACAGTCGGCGAGGTCAGCAGTATACCCATTTTCAGAAAGAAGATGTTTAAGTTGCATCCAGGGGCGGCGGGAGGGAGGGCCCTCGCAGACCTGATATGGAGAATAGGGCAGTACCTTTCTCAGCGAGGCGGCGGCGTTTGTGCAACTCGAACTCGTCGTCATTTCCTGTGGTCTTTACCGTCGCGTCGCTCTTGGTTCGCGCGAGGGCAAGCTGCATCGGTTTGTCGAAAAGCTCGAATCCCTGGACCTCCTCGATAGCCTTGTGAGCGGACTCAGGATCGTCGAAAACAACGAACGCTTGACCCTTGGCTCTCAAGTTCGCCTTGGCGACGATTTCGAGCACGTTTCCATATTCAGAAAAAATTTGAAATAGCGCATCTTTCAGTTGGTCGATTTTGGCGCGTTCCTCAAGATTTCGCACGTATACGCTGTGATGGAGATCAGCCAATAGCCCGGCGTGTCGAGGTGCAATGACACGAACGTAGCGATGGGGAGACCGGCCATGTTCGCAGCTATAGTAAATGATCGCGGAGCAGTGAAAGCGTGAATGCTCGATACGGCGGCGTGTTTCCGTCGACGAACCAGGAGCTTGTGGGGGGTGGGTTCTATACCTACTTGGGTACTGTCTGTCGCATTGGCGGCATTTAAAGCTCAAAACTTAGCTATTAACATAGTAGACTAATACTCTAAAGAATTATAAGTTTACTTAAAGTTTCAACTTCTTATAGTATAGTATAAACTTACTATTTTATAATTAAGTAAATATTATACTATAAGAAATACTACTAGTAGTATAACTATTTATTATACTTATATATAAGTAGTTAATACTCCCTTTAGAGTAACTAATAGTCTATAGACTATATACTCTAGAGAATAGCTATTTAACTACCTATCTTATTGATCTTTTTTATTATACTACTTAAATTTACCTACTATAATATAACTTCTATAAATTTAAAGTAATAAGTATTTTTAATTAATTTTAACTATTAATTATACTCTTAAAACTACTAAAACTACTAATAATTTTCTAAACTATTTCTCTAAACCTATTAACTATAATTTAAACTAAACTATCCCTTTTTTTAACTATATTATAGTTAAATAACTTAATTAAACTACTTTTTTCTATATATATATTTTTATAGTTATAATACCACTTATAGTAAAGTAAAAAAAGAAATCTACTTAGTAGAGAATATTCTCTATACTTATTAATAAATATTTTAATATATTACTAGACCTTAAAAATATATTTACTACGTATAAACTCTAAAGAATATATAGTTATTATTACTACTTTTATTATATACTTAAAGTAGTATTAGTTATTTTTTAAAAATAGTAAACTTAAAATCTAACTTAGTATTGAATTAACTAATAAAACTAATTTAATATATCTTATCTTAACTCTATTACTACTAGTTTAATAAAAATAAAAGTTAAAATAGTAATTTAAATTTTTATATTTAAGGGTTAACTTAATTAATTATTTTATATATTAATAGTATAAATACTAAGTGATATAGCTATATTACTTTACTATAAAATATTATTCTTAACTATAGTAATAAATTTTATTTAGTATTCAATAACTAAGAGACCTTAATATCTACAGTAGTTTTTACTATTTTATTAAATTCTTAAGTATATAAAAATATAAAAAAAAAGCACTACCCCCTCTAAAGTAACTAACGACCTATAAGCTATATAATCTAGGGAGCTATTTAGCTACTTTATTAATCCTTTTTCTTATAGTACTTAAACTTACTTACTATAATATATCTTTTATAGATTTAAAGTAATAAGTATTTTTAATTAATTTTATAAGCTACTAATTATACTATTAATACTACTAAAACTACTAATACCTTTTTAGTAAACTAGTTTTTTTAAACTTATTAAATTTAAACTAAAATATTTTATTACTTCCTTTAACTATATAATTATAGTTAATTTAACTACTCTTTACTATTATTAATATTTATTATAGTTAATTTAACTACTCTTTACTATTATTAATATTTATTTTAATATTATTATATATAGACTTTATTAATTATAGTAATATTAAATATTACTAAGGTAGCTACTTAAGTTAATAAGACTTTAATAGTTATATTTTTTAGTTAATTAAAGTATTTATAGTTATTTTTATTATTTAGAATTTTTATTAAGTTTTTACTTTTTATATATAAGTTATATATTATTATATTTATATAGTAGTTATTATTAGTATTTTTATAATATAAAACTTCTAAAATTACAAATACTATTTTATTAGTTTTACTTTAATAGTACTAATTAGGACTTATATTAATTATTTAAGCTTTTATAGTATAAAGATACTTTTAGTAATATTAATATTAATTAATATTTATAAAATTATATTCTTTCATTTATTTCAAAGTTAAATAAAGTAAATAAAAACCTTTGTTTTAAATATTATAATAAGTAGTTTACTTAATAAAGTATTATTAAGTTATTATTATATATATAATAAAAAAGAAAAATTAATAAAGGCTTTACTTATATTAATAGTATTCTTTTCTTTAATAGTAAATACTATTAAAACTTATAAAGTTTTATATATAGTATAATTTAATTAAAGGTTTATATAAATAAAAGTTTATTTTAATATTACTATATATTAGTAATAGTATTATTATTATTATTAGTATATTTATATTTATATTTATATTTACTACTATAGAAAGAATAAATAGACAAAAGTATTAAAATATATATACTTTATTAAACTTTATTTAAAACTATTAGTTTATTAAAAAGAACTAAAAAGAAAATAAAAAAGAATAAAGAAATTAAACTTATAGTCTTTAGTTTATAAACTAAACTTTAAGTTATTAAGTTAACTATTAATAATAAAATAAACTACTTAAAATAGTTTTTATAAACTCTTTTAAAATACTTATAATTAACTATAATCTTTATAATTAACTATAGTATTTATAACTAATTATAATAAATATAGTTAACTATATATAGAGTTTAAAGCTACTTAATTAAACTATATATAATATACTAAACTCTAAAAGGACTAGTACTTTAAAAGTTAAACTTAAAGAGTAAAGTACTAGGCTTATAAAAGGTAAAGCTCCTTTTAGTTTATAGGGGTCTAGACGTTTACTTTTTTAATAAGTAAGTAATATAGTAATATACTAATATAATACTATTACTATTATAATAATACTTTTACTTTTTTAATTTACATATTATATACTAAATTTATTTATTTATTAACTTTATTAAACTTAATATTACTATAAAAGTATTTAGTAATTTTAATACTAACTTATGTTTTTTTAAGTAGTATTTTATACGGACATTTCTATAAGTTGATCCAAAAAGAATACATCATAGCTATATATTATTAAGTAGTGTAATAAATAAAAGTATTTAATAGAGTATATTTAGTAGATTCAATCCCCTTTAGCTCTACTAAGTGGTCTTAAGTAGAGCTTAGTAGGGCGTACGTACCTTAATACTTCTACTTACCTACTCTTCCTATAGTAATAACAATAATACTATTACTAATAGGTGGTAATATTAAAATAAATCTTTATTTATACAAACCTTTAGCCGGATTATACTATAGGCGCTGTGACGTACTATAGGGCCTAATAAGCCCTAGTAGTGTTTATAATTAAAGAAAAAGGCACTACTACGATAAGTAAGGCCTTCGTTAATTCCTTCTATCTTCTATATTCCTAAGAATCCTTTAAAGTAATAAAATAGTAAAAACTACTATAGATATAAACGTCCCCTAGTTATAAAATACTAAATACTATAACTTAGTTTCTATAGTTAAGAATAATATTAAGTAGCTTAGTAATATAGCTATATAACTTAATATTAATACTATTAATATATAGTATAGCTAGTTAGTCTAACTCTTAAGTATAAAAATCTAAATTACTATTTTTAACTTTTACTTTTTTTAAACTAGTAGTAATAAAAACTAAATAAAAAACATTAAACTAAACCTATTAATTAATTTAATACTTAATTAAATTTTAAACTTATTATTTTTAAAAAATAACTAATACTACTTTAAGTAAGTAATAAAAGTAGTAATAATAACTATAGATCCCCTAGAGTTAAGAGACTAGTACGTTTAATAAGGCTTAGTAATATATAAAAACATCTACTAATAAGTATAGGGAAAAGTAGTCCGATTAAGTTAACTAACTATAGTATAGTAATAGTATATTAGTTATAGAGGGATTTAATAGTTAAAGGAAGGGATAGTTTAGTTTAAATTAGATTTAATAGGTTTAAAGGGACGGTTTAAAAAAGTGTTAATAGTTTTAGTAGCGTTAATAGTATAATTAGTAGTTTATAAAATTAATTAAAAATACTTATTACTTTAAATCTATAAAAGCTACGTTATAGAAGGTAAATTTGAGTACTATTAACAATAAAAAAGATTAATAAGGTGGGTAGCTGGACGGTTTCCTAGAGTACATAGCTCGTAGGCCGTTAGTTACTCTAGAGGGGGTGTAGTATTTTATATAAATTTTTTTATAAAACGTTTTAAAAAAATATATTATAGTTATATATTTTTAAATAGTATAATTAAATAAAAGTATTTAATAAAGTATATATATAGTAGGCTTAACCCCCTTTAGCTTTACTTTAATACTTCTACTTATTTACTCTTTTTATAGTAATAATAATAATACTATTACTAATAAATAGTAATATTGTTTACTTAAAGATACTAAGAACTTTAACTAGTCTTATTTATATATAGTATTATATATATAAGTGTGTTGTACTTTATTATAAAACACATAGTTTTCTAACTTCATTTCTACACTACTCCTCTGGTTTCCCTTCTGCCACCACAGTTTTTCCTTCTGTAGCCTTTGGTTCATCCAGAGCTAAATCATTCTTCAAGTCGGGTAAAAAGCGGTCAATCCGTTTCCATGTCTCGTTCCACAAGGTCTCGTTTGCAGCATCCTTATCAGGCGTAATGAGAAAGCCGCTGCTAGCCATGAACAGCACGACGTTCTTCAAGTTTTCATGCACAGCCTCCTCCTGTTACATAAAGTCAGCTGTCACAGTGTAGGTGCCTAGTAGTTGGCTGCACTTACGAGACTGTCACCTTGCCCGCTGTTCATGAGTCGATCCATAATGTCGATGATTTTTACCCACAGATCCAGCATGCCGTCCCACTTCGAGAGAAGAACAAGGTATTGAAGGAAGACCTTACACAGCAGAGATGCCGCCTGCACTCGCATTTCTCCCATCCCATCGCGGTCCGACGAGAAGACTTCGGGCTTCAAAAGCTTGTGGATCAGTGGGAAGAGAACTTCACCAAATATAGCTGTCCACTCTTTGTGATCACTGCAAGTAAGGTCGGGTGATAACAGTGATCGTTGGAGCGAAGTGAAAGCCTGGAGACGCACATCTCGAGAAGGGTTCGTGCATTGCATTGTTAAGGCTTGGAAAATAGGTAGCCAGTACGCGGACCATGCTTCAGAGGGATCTGTCAGATAAATCCTTGGCTCGCAAGCCTTGCTTGGCTAAATGGCGTGATACTACATACCTTCATTGCTCTCTAGATGAGATTGTTTCATCAGGATTGGGATGCGCGCCGTCATGTTGTAGATCGTGTTGATTGCCTTGGTTCCGCGTGATGTGGCTTCCTCGAGACTAATGGCTGATTAAAAAATGGCTCCCCGGCCCAGTTATTGGATCACCCACCTCGTGAGGTCTTCTGTGCCTTCGCGTGCTTTACGTTGCTTCGCGTCTTGCTTTCGCTCTGCAACGACGACTCTGCCAGCCACAGTGGCAAATTCCCCGAGTAGTGAAATGGCGGCCTCGTAGTTGTCCGCGATAATAGCTGGCGGTGCGCCCGCACAACCAAGCTCGAGAATGTCGAATACGATGGGTGCGGACTCCTGTCGCGAAGCTAGTGTCCGCATGATGACCCAGAAATCCGGAGACGTCATGATCTCATTGCGCAGAGGGCTTGGCTCGCTTACGCAGAGCCTAAGACCTTGGAGTACAAGAACGGATGTCTTGCCCAGCAGGTCCTTCCCGAAACTGGAGATTGTGTGAAGCAAAACCGGAACATTGATGAGGTCGTAGGCCTGTGGTAAAAAGATATCAGATCGCGTAGCTCATAACACACATGGTCTATCTTCGGGGGCACGCACATAGCTCACTTGCAGCAATTTGAAGAGGTAAAATGAGGCCCTCGACACGACGATGCAGTGGTAACGCCCAGAATCACGTAGCACCCCCTGAAGGGCCTCAATGACTCGCCTACCAACGAGTTGTATCGTTGCCTCGTCGCGAAGCGCAAGCACCGTGCTGAACTCCATGATATAGGCTACTGCAGGATCATACGCAACACTGGTCTGCGCTGGTTTCAGCCCATTGGTAGTTGAGGATGACACATTGTCTGTCTTGACGAGTATCACGGTAGAGCTGTGATCCTCGGGCAAAGCACCTAAAAGAGACTCGATTAGAGGCTCTAGGTCCTCCGGCGAAAGCTTGCTGCGACGAACCAGTCAGTAGCAGTTTCTCATACTTGCATCTGGAAGCTTACGATATATTGGCAAAGACGTCGCCCATATGGCATGAGTTTACGCAGTCGACAGTGCACAGCGTGCTCTCTAGCTCTTCGTCCGAGGGCTCTGGAGGATCGTCTGCCGCGTAACTGGAGATATAGCTTGTGAAAGCAGAGAAAAATCCCATGTCTACAGCCTTCGAGGCCCGGTCAATGACTTGTGACGGCGTTTGCAGCGGTATCGGAGTGATGTCCATGACTGGAGAGTCCACTGAGAAGAAAGGGGGAACGAGCGAGTTCACGAAAAGATTGAGCCAGATCCGAGTAATCTATGGACTGTCAGCCTAGATGCCAGAAGAAGACGTGCAGATCAGGGAATGTGGAGGAGTGCTTACATATCTCCAGCCACCACGAATCAACTGTTCGCTGCCAGTGACGACTCTGAACAGAACCAAAGTAGCCAGCTGAGCCCTGAAGTCTCTTCCCAGCTTAACGGCCAGCTCACTGACCATGACACTGCTTTCGCCTGCCTGGACCTCGGTATTCAGGGTTGTGTTGAATGGTACTTCGGTAGCCAAGGTTGTCATATGGCTGAGCGAGTAAACGATCTGATCCAGTGCCTCGCGGTTCTTGTATCTGGATGCTATACGCGCACACTCGTCGAAACCTGTGATGATCCTGGCGAAAACTGCATCGTCGGTAGCAGACATGAAGACATACGATAGCGTAGACACGATGGGGCGCCAGGTAGACGCAAACATGTCGGCATCGTAAATGTTGGTGTCGCACAGCACAAGAGGCCGTACGGATTCCGATTTGACTATCAATTCTCGCCAGGCGTAATCGAATGCATGCTTGTTGTCGTGTTCGTCCGGGAGAATAATCTCGTTATTTCTGATGTTGTCGAATATTTCCTGTAGATATTCAGGAGCAAAATCTTTGCCGTCATTTACCCCCCTCAAGTTTCTCGCGAAATCTTCGACCGTCATGCGCTTCTGGCCTTTGAGGTTGGGATTATGCTGATCGGTATTCAGCATGATGATGGCGTATGTCAAGACGAACACAGCATCGGCATTGGCGACCTCTGTTGGTGTGGCTTTGGAGCAATATTTCGCCGCGAAGCAAGTGACGATCCTCTCGATCAGTGCAGACTCTCCAGGGAGTCTGAAAGTCTCCAACAAGCCCCTTAGCGCTTCGTCAACCCTTTTCTCCGAGAAGTCGAAGAGGTTCATGTACGCCTCGAGTATGCTTTCACTGCCCTTCTTGGACAAGTATTCGCCGAGCACCTTTTTGGATACTCGCGATGTCTCTTTCAGAAAGGCGGCCACAGCAACTGGGTCCTTGGCGTCTTTGATGATGCCCTGAGCTTCGAGATAAGCGAGGCCGCCCTTAGCATTCTCGTTGAACTTGCTCGTTCCCTTGATAATGATCTTTTTCCTCCGTCGTTGTTCGCGCAAGTCAGCAGGATCAGGAAAGCCGTCTGTCCCTGGCATTTCGTCCAACCGTTCGGCTATGAACTGAATGTACCGCAGGAGCGCATCCAAGCAAAGTGGCGGTACACTTGTCGTACTCCATGTTGCAGAGTCTGGTAGAGCGTTGCGAGAGAGAAGGCCTATCATGTCTTCGCACAGATCCGCGCGATCGGCATCGCAGTCGTAGTTGACAAAGAGCTCGGCCATGAAAGTGGGCATCCGCGACAAAACACCGATGTTCTCTACCATGGCCTGCCTCGCGTCTGGTTTCCTTGCACCCCCTTCTAGGCCAAGCTTTTGGCGGTCCTTTACTGGCACTGGTGTGGACCGCCCGCTACTAGCTTGTGAAGGGGGGGGCTTGACAAGTTTTGGAGATTGCGGAATGCCTGCGTATAATGATGGGTCGATACCCGGCTCTCGAGGTATTTCTACGGACGGGTGGAGACAAGCGACAAGGTACGACAAGAAAAGTTCCTGTTGCAACTTCAATACGCCACGGCATGTAGCCAGTAGCGTTCCGGCGACGATCAATGCCTCTTGAAGAATGGCCATGTTATCGGACCTGACAAGCTGGAAGAGGTAGCAGCATAGTCTGTCTTCGGCTATGCCTGCCAGAGCAGGGTGCCGAGCGATTGAAGGCCCGGAGACCTCGAGGGCAACATGAATGATGCGAAGAGCCATGACCCTCATCGTGTCGGTATGTTGACGGTCGTTGGGATCCAAGAAGTTGACGAGAACCCTGAATAGCTCCCTGACAGAAGGAAGCGAGTAGGGACGAAGGTCTAGTGATTCGGAACTTGCTTCGCCATCGGCCTCTACATCTCTCTCTGCCTCTACAACGGCAGTACCGGTGTCAGGTGTGCTGTCCCCGGATTCTGAGTTGCTTTGAGAGGACTGGCGTGGATCCAAGGGTGTCAAACTTGACCCCGAAACGCGCCCAACGGCTTCTGTCCCAGTCACATGCAAACCTGCAGTGGTGTTCGCCGCTGGGTCCATCTTAACGCTGTCCATGTCCGCACTCGTCTGCTTGTCGAGAGCATCCGACTCATCTCCGGCCTCAACCTCAAGGTGTTTGACGTCCTCAAAGATGATTTGGCACATGCGTACCATTGCTGCCTCGGCCGTTCGCCGCAGAACAGCCGAGAAGCGAGGCTGGGAGCATATCGCCAGGCCTCTGCCCATCATGTCGCACACACTTTCGTCGCTCAAGATATCGCCCCCAGGCCCCGACATCATGTCCTCCATCAAGTGGAGAATCATCAGCAGTACTACCTCCACTTGGCCAGAGTCGCTCCCGTCAAATTGACAACGGGTAACTGCTGCAGACAAGGACTGCATAGCGAGCGCGAAGCGGGGAGAGGTTGGGCCGATGAAACCATAAGCGAGGAATTTGCGCAGGGCTCCAAGGGTGAGGATAGTTATGGGCGCGGCAGTGCCCTTCGTCTGGATTATTTGTAGGAAGGGATTCAAAAGTGATAGCGCGTCGAATGAATGGATATCTGGATTTCACGGAGGTCAGCAAGGGCGATCTGGCAGGCAACCCGAGAACGCGAGACGACTTTGTGCCCACCTCTAACGCTTGCCAATTCATGGCGCAGCTTCCCGAAACCAGCCATGAGGGGGTTGTCCTGGATACTGCGGCCCTTCTTCCCACGAAGACCCCATCTGTTGGCAGGCGTGACATCATGCGAGCCATCGGCGGGAAGACTAGCACTGGCCGTTTTTGGGTTGCCCTTCGACATTGGACTGGGAGGACCCAGGTGAATCGGATTCGGGCTCCCGCCCAAGATGGCCGATACAGAAGAATGAGGCGAGCGTGCGTGCTTCTGGATCGCCGAGGTTATGGATATACACTCGGACATGACCAGAGACACTGGGTCTACTGCCACGGAAACAGGGCGACTCCGATATTGCATTCTCGGCGCAACGATGGCAGGACCAATAGTCCGGCTCATATCCAGACTGGAGTGACTCGGGAGGGCAGATTCTGCTTCGATTTGCTGCACCTTGTCGACATTTTGACTCATGATATCCGGAGGATTGTTGGACGTGCGCACTGTACTTTGTGGTTCGAAGATCGTGTTGCTTTCGACCGGCGTATAGGAGAATCGATAGGACGCGCGGGCTGCTAAGATGGAAGATTGGTCTTTGAAGCGTTGGGTACTGTAAGTCCGAGAAGAACAATCCAGGCAGTTGAATAATTGCGCCGCCAATCTGTGGCCTAGGAGAATGAGTGTCAGGTGTCGTGTCCGATACCGTTGTCGACAAAAAGATTCCTAGGCGTGGATTGGAATTGACCAGGTTGCAGATTAAGGTCGCGGTTCGGGCTTCGTTGGCGCCGGGTACCTAGCAACACTGGCCACCTAGGTAGGTAGGTAGGTACCTTGAGTTGAGGGACCCGGGGAGGTACCGCCTACCTAGTAGGCTGTACGGTGTACCTGGGCCGCGGGTTTAACCGTTATCCCACCCAGTTTAGCTTAGCTGGGAGGGTATCAGTAGGTACAGTCCGTTGCATCGGCGGCTTCCAAAACCCAAAGTAGAGCAACACTTACTACACAGAAAATTCGCGTTTTTTACACAATACTATATAGAACACTATAAATTTTATTACTAATAGAGTAATTAGCTCTATATAAAGGTCTTTAAGCTAGTAAATTATATATATATATATATCTTTTTTAAAAATATAGTATAAAGCTTATATTTATTTTAAGTAACTATGTAGGGTCTACTTCTATTACTTAATTTAGTAATAGTTTTTATAATATAGTAAGTTCTAACTTTATTTTAGAATTAATACTTTATTTGGTATACTGAATATCTTTACTTACTATTTATTATTTCTATTATTTATTATAGTTAATTTATTCTATAATACTTCTTAAAAAATACTAAGTATTAATTAATTTAATTAATTACTTATTATTAACTTCTTTAACTACTTATACTTTTATCTATAAGTAATATAAAAATACTTTTAATAAAATGCCTTAAGTTATAATTTAAAACTTAATAAATAAGTAAATTATAATTATATAAATACTAGTAGTAAAGTAGTAAATAATTAAACTGAAGAATACTATAATTAATTCTAGGCTATTATAAGTAAAACTTAGTAAATAGTAGGTATTAGTAGTTAACTTAAAAAGTAATTAACTATAAAAGAATAAGGAGCTATATTTATACTACTAAAAAGCTATTAAATCCTACTAAGAATAATACTAATGTTACTTAGAGTAATAATAATAGTACTAAGGGCTATTATATTAATAATAAGATCGTATTTAAAAAATAACTAAATACTTTAACTACCCCATTTTAGTAATAATAAGAGCCTTTTTTCTTTTAGTAATAATAAGCCCCCTTTTTTAATAACTAATAAAACCCCTTTTTAAGTAATAATAATTTATATTTTTATAGTATTTTATATAGATATTTTAATAAGGAGTTTTAAAAAAAATATTATAGCTATATATTTTTAAGTAGTATGATTGAATAGAAGTATTTAATAAAGTATATTTAGTAGCTTTAACCCCCTTTAGCTCTACTAAGTAGTCTTAAATAGAGCTTAGTAGAGTATATATACTTTAATATTTCTACTTACTTACTCTTTTTATAGTAGTAAATATAGATATACCCCCTCTAGAGTGACTAACGGCCTACGGGCCACGTGCTCTAGGAAATATCACCCCTCCTAGTAGCCGTCCAGCCACCCACCTTATTAATCTTTTTCGTCGTTAGTTAACAGCACTCAAATTCACCTACTATAACGCAGGTTCGATAGATTTAAAGTAATAAGTGTTTTTAATTAATTTTATAAACTACTAATTACACTATTAACACTACTAAAACCACTAACGCCTTCTATATACCTCCTATATACCTAACTATTTAGACCGTTCCTCTAAACCTATTAAATCTTATTTAAACTAAACCGTTCCTTCCCTTAACCGTTAAATCCCTCTATAACTAACGCACTATTATTAACTACACTATAGCTAGTTAACCCGGTTAGACTGCTTTTCCCTATACTTATTAGTAAACGTTGTGATATTTAGGCTTTGTTAAATATACTAGTTTTTTAATATAATAAAAGTAGACTCTAGGGGATCTATAGTTATTATTACTACTTCTATTACTTACTTAAAGTAGTATTACTTATTTTTTAAAGATAGTAAATTTAAAATTTAATTTAGTATTAAATAACCTAATAAGTCTAGTTTAATATTTTTTATTTAGTTTTTATTACTATTAATTTAAAGAAGGTAAAGGCTAAAAATAGTAATTTAGATCTTTATACTTAAGGGTTAAGCTAGCTAGTTATACTATATATTAATAGTATTAATACTAAGCTACGTAGCTATATTACTAAGCTACTTAATATTGTTTTTAACTATAAAAACTAAATTATAGTATTTAGTATTTTATAACTAGGGGGCTTTTGTATTTATAGTAGTTTTTACTATTCTATTAAACTCTTAGGTATAAATATAAAAAATAAAAGGAATTAATAAAGGCCTTACTTATAGTAGTAGTACCTTTTTTTTTTAATTATAAACGCTACTAGGGCTCGTTAGGTCCTATAGTACGTTATAGCGCCTACAGTATAATCCAACTAAAGGTTCGTATAAGTAAAGGTTTATTTTAATATGTTAGTCGCGCTGTTTAGCACTGCCTATTAGTAATAGTATTATTATTATTACTAGAAGAGTAGGTAAGTAGAAGTGTTAAAGTATGTACACCCTATTAAGCTCTACTTAAAACTACTTAGTGGAGCTAAAGGGGGTTAAACCTACTAAATACACTCTATTAAATACTTTTATTTATTATACTACTTAATAATATATAGCTATAATATATTCTTTTTAAATTAACTTATAGAAATATCTTTACAAAATACTACTTAAAAAACATAAAGTAAATATAAATATAAATATAAATATACTAGTAATAATAATAATACTATAACTAATAAATAGTACTAAATAGTATAACTAATATATTAAAATAAACCTTTATTTATATAAATCTTTAACTAAATTATACTATATATAGGGCTTAATAAGTCTTAGTAATATTTGTAATTTTTAGAATTTGTACTATAAGTAAGTCTCTTATTAATTCCTTCTATCTTTTATATTTATATATAATAACCTATAATATTTAAAAAACAATTTCTATTTACCCTACTTAGCCCTAAAAGAAATAAAAAAATATAATTTTATTAATATTAACTAGTATTAATACAAATAAAAAGTACTTTTATACTATAAAAGCTTATATAATTAATATAACTCTTAACTAGTACTACTAAAGTAAAAATAATAGAATAAAGCTTATAATTTTAAAAGTTTTATACTATAAAACTACTAGTAATAGCTTTAATATAAATAGAATAATACTTAACTTATATCTAAACGATTTAAATACTATAGAAATCCTTAATACTAAAATAACTATAAATACTTTAACTAACTGAAAAATATAGCTACTAAAGTCTTATTAGTTTAAATAGCTACTAATATTAGTATCTTTAGTAAGGCCTATATATAATAATATTAAAATAAATATTAATAATAGTAAAACTAAGTAACTAAACTAGTTATAGCTATATAGTTTATAATAATAGTATATTAGTTATAGAGTAATATAATAACTAAGGAAAGTAATAGGATAGTTTAGTTTAGATTTAATAGATTTAAAAGGATAGTAAAAGGTATATAAAAAGCGTTAGTAGTTTTAGTAGTATTAATAGTATAATTGGTAGTTTATAAAATTAATTAAAAATATATATTACTTTAAATCTATAAAAGCTATATTATAGTAAGTAAATTTAATCACTATTTATTATTCCCTAAAGTATATAGCCTATAAACTATTAGTCACTTTAAAAAGGGTAAATAAATAATCTATACTATAAAGCCTTTATTATTTATTATTCTTTAATATACTAAAATATTTAATATACTTTTAAAAGTTAGTATTAATAAGAGTTATATTAATTAATTTTATTTTAGTATTATTAATCTTTATAGTATAAGGCCTTTTAAAGTTTATTTTATAGTAGTTGGTTTAATAGTATTATAACCTATTAATCAATAAACCTTTAATAGTAACTCTATAGGGGGCTTAGTAGTTAAATAGACAATATTAGCCTATATTAGTATAATATACTATAAAACAAAAAAACTAGGATATAAGTTACGTAATAATAAGTAGAACTAATACATAATAAGTAGTTCTAAAGCAGGACTAATAATACTAAGGGCGGTCTATAGGAATAGACTAATATACTTAATATTAGTTCTAGAAATAAAGGAATATATTTATAAAAATAAAATTTATATATAAATAGAACTTAAGTACCCTTAAGTTCTTTCTTTTATAGTTCTTTAACTATTAACTTTATATTAATTTTTAAATACTTTTAACTCTTTAGTAATAACTACTATAACCCTTTTATTAAATACTTAAACTAATTACTTAAGTACTTTAAACCCTTAAAATCCCTTTAGTAGTTACTAGTACTATTATTAGTATTAAACTTTAGTTTTTATTAATATAAACCTTACTATTAAAAGGCTAGTTATAATATTTTAATAGCTTCTATTTAGTAAGTTAACTTTTAATACTAATAAATAGTATTTTATAATATCTTCTTTTAAAAATACTAAATATACCCTTACTTTATTTAACTTTTTTAAATAAAGTACTAAGAACTTAACTTAAAAGTTATAGAATATAAACAACTACTCTATACTAAATATTAAGTATAATAAAAACAAAAAAGCCCTTATTATTAAAGATATTTTTAATACCCTTTTATAATAATTAAAGCAAATAGAGTAATATAATAAATAACTAATTAACTTAGTTAATAATAACTCTAGAAATATAGCTAAACTCTAATAAACTACTAAGTTTACTTAGTATAAGTTCGCCTAAATTTAGGGAATTATTAATAAACTTAATACTAACTTAAAAAAAAAGAACGCTAATAAAGAACTCTAGAATTAGCTTTAGACTCTTTATACTACTACTAATATTATTAAAATCCCTATCTTTAATAAATATAAAAAACTTAAACTTAACTTACTTATTACTTATAATAAAACCCCTAAAATACTTAAAGGATTCTTAATTTAAGTTAAGAACTACTAAAGCTTTTATTATAATAGCTTTAAAAATAATGCTAAGTATATTATTTATACGACTATATTCCTCTATAGATACGCCCTTTAGTAAATTAAACTATTCTAAAAATAGTTCCTTAAAGCTAAAACCTTAAACTACTATACTAGTAAAGTTAAGGATATTTTTACTACTTTTAAAGGATTTAAATAAGCCCTTTAAACTCTATTCTAGAACCCTAACTAAAAACAATAAACTAAACAAGATCCTACCTTACTTAAATAAACTAAGTCTACTACTTACTATACTATAGAATTCTAACGTATTAGCGCGTAGTTAGACTTTACTAAAGAATCTAGGATTTTTATATTCTACTAAGGTTTAAAGGATAAAGTTAAGGATAAACTTATTAAAATTAATTATCCTAAAGATTTCCTTTAGTATACTAAGTTTATAATTAAAATTAATAACTATTTATAGAAAAGACACTATAAAAAAAACAATAACTAAGTACTAACTCTAGTAAAAAGTACTAATAGTAGTTATAATAATTCTAATACTATAACTAAGGGTAGTAACTCTAGTAGAATAACTAGTAAGGATAAAATAACTAATAATAAAGTACTACTTATAGATACTATATAGGCTCTATAGATTTTAGTACTACTAAATAATAAGAACTTAATAAAGGATATACCTTTAAATACTATAACTATAATAAGTTAAGATGTATAGTTAAGAACTATTATTAAGTTAAAAAGTAATAATAGTAATTAGTACTAGGAGGTAAGTAACTTAATACTATTTTTAAAAAAAACTATATTAAATTATTATAAATAGTATACTATAGTAATAAATACACTATTTACTAAGATAATAAGAAAAATATAGAGTAGTACTTTAAAAATACTACCTAATTTAGTTATAACGTTACTAATATACTTAAGAAGACGCTTACTATTCTTTATTAAGTACTATACTAGAAGTTATTTTAAAAAGCTAAAAAAGAACTTAATATTTCAAATCCGTAACGTATAAGCTACAATTTTATAGAAGTAGTTAATAATAAAAAAATTAGGTATAATAATAAATAAATTATTAAATAACTTAATACTATAATTACTAAATTAAGCTATACTACTAATAGAGAACTAAAATAGAATTATAGGGAATATCTTTAAATACTAGTAAGGAAAAGGGTAAAAAGAATAACTACCCGTAGTAATATTAGAAAATTAAAACAATTCTACTATAATAATAAAAGAAAAGTAAAAAAGTTCTACTAGACTCTATATTCCCAGAAAGAACTCTAAAAGACAATACACCCTATAATTCAAATAAACCTTATAACGTTACTTACTAACATACTTAGAATAAAGTAACTTAAAGGACTGTACTTAACACCTAGTACTTAGACTTTAAAAAAGAACCTTTAATACAAAAAAAAGAACACAAGCACCTACTACACACCCCCCTAAATAATAATAAACAACAAATTATTTTTTATAAACCTAACCCTATTTAAAAAACCAGTAAATAACTACCTACTAGTATACTAAGAAACTATAAATAGTTAAAACCCTTATATAAAAAACATTATAACGTTTTCTAGTCGCAATATCTTAATAATAAATATTAAAAACACCTCACAAAGAAACTCAACTCCCAATTCTTCCCTTAAAAAAACACCCTATATAAAAACATCTATCTTAGCTATATATTTAACATATAAATTATTTAAAAATATAAAGAACCTAAAAAAGTAGTATTTAAACTAAACCCAAACTTTCTAATAAAGTACCTATACACTAATAATATAAATTAATAAGGTTACTATATTAACTAATATCAAGTCTACTATATTATTAAAACACAAACACTTAAAAGGAAACAACTCTAAAAAGAAAAGGGAACTAGTACTAGTTATTAGTATTAAGAATACTCTTATAAAAAGACGAGTAGTTAAGTACTCTAATAAGGATAAAATATATACTAAACAGAAGCTAAAGTAGTTAAAAAACTAAACTCACTTACCATAAAAGAATCACAATAGGTAACTAAAACAAGATCTATATACTTAATTATAAAAACAAACTTAAAAAAAACACCTTTACTTTAATATTATAGTAAATAGAATATAAGTTAAAGCCCTAATTAATAGTAGTGCCTAAAGTAACTTTATATTACTATAAGTTATAAATAAACTATAAATACTATAAACTAAAAAAAGGATCCTTACCTACTTAATAACGTAAAAAAAAGGAGTATAGTACAATAAAGGTATTGTTAATAGTAAAACTACGCCCCTTACTTAAAACTACTATAACTAAAAAAAATACTACTACTTTAATATTATAAATATAAAACAACAAAATATTATTCTAAAAATACTATAGCTATAAAGGAAAAACCTATAAATAAATCAAAAAACTAACTACCTCTATTAAAACTATAAAAAGAGTTTAGTCACTAAAGAACACAGTCAACTACTAACTTTAAACAAACCTTAATACTATAATATACTAATAATATACACATTACAATTTATTACTTACTTAAAAGTTAAAAAAGTAATTACTAAGCTACTATAGAAAACGTACTTTACTATAATATAAAAGGAACTAATCCCTAATAAAAATTAACTTCTATTTATCCTAAAAAATATAAAGTATATAAAAAGCTATTTACTCTAATACTAAAAATAGACCTACTAAAATATAGTATCTTTAACTATAAAATCCCTATTAAAAAGGGACAGACACTATTATTTAACAAAGTTTATTAATTAAACTAATAAAAAATAAAAGCACTTAATAAGTATATTAATAAATACTTAGCCAAGGACTATATTAAAAAATTAATATTACCTATAGAATATCTAATCCTATTTATACTAAAAGAAAATAGTAAACTATAACTATATATTAACTACTATTAACTTAATAATATTACAATTAAAAACTAATACCTACTACTACTTATTTTAAAGCTATAAAACCTACTTTATAAAGCTAATTAATTTATAGCTCTTAACCTTAAAGGAGCCTATAACCTAATTAAAATTAAAGAAGGGGAGGAGTAGAAGACTGTATTTTACTCTTACTAAGGACATTTTAAGTACCTCGTTATACCCTTTAAACTCACTAACGCCCCTATAACATTTTAAAACATAATTAACTATATCTTATAAAAAAAACTCAATATCTTTATAATTACATACCTTAATAACATCCTTATTTTCTTAAAAACCCTAAAAAAACATAAGTAATACATTTACTAGGTTCTATAGAAACTTTAAAAAGTTAAACTTCTTATTAAACTAAAAAAAAGCAAGTTCTATATATAAAAAGTAAACTACCTTAAATTTATAATTATACCTAGTATTATTAAAATATTAAATAAAAAAATCACCGTAGTTAAGAACTAACTAATACTATAGAATATTAAGGATATTTAATTATTCTTTAAATTTATTAAATTCTATTAACAATTCCTTAAAAAATACTTAAAAAACATTTCTATACTTATAGATTTTATTAAAAAAGATGCTTAGTAGAAATAAATAAAAATAAAGGAAGTAGTATTTTAGAAGATTAAAGACTAAGTACTTAGTAAGCCTATACTTATAATACCTAACCTAAATCTACTATTTAAAGTAGAAACTAATACCTTAAACTACGCTATTAGTAAGTAACTTAGTTAATATAATAAAGAAGGACGCCTATACTTATATACCTTCTACTTAAAAAAACTTAGTAAACTAGAACTTAACTACTAAATCCATAATAAAGAACTTATAGCTATTATTAAAGTATTTAAAGAATAAAGACTATATCTCTTAAAAAGTAACTATAAAGTTATAGTATATATAGATCATAAGAATCTTATATACTTTACTATGTCTAAAGATCTTAATAAATAATAAATTAAATAGTTAGAATTTCTTTTAGAATTTAATTTCTATATTATTTATAAAAAAGAATTAAAAAATAAAAGAGTAAATACTTTTAATAAATAATTGGACCTAGAATTAATAGTCCTAAATAAAACTTAAGTAATTCTTAAAAAGGATTTAAAAAGAAACCTTATACTAACTATTTACTTCTTTATAATTACTAAATGAATTAATACCAGCATACTTAAATAAATAATTAACAAAATAATTAAAACAATTTATAGTGCTAAAGCATATAAATATTAAAGAATTACTAAAATATAGAAACGCATCTAATAATATTATAGTAATAGAGTTATATAAAAATAAGTAGTTAAAGCTATTAAGGACTATAAAGTTTATAATAAAAGTAAACTAAAACGCTATAAGCTGTATAGAAAGATTTAACTTCTTTTAGTACTTAATAAAGTATAGTAAATAATTTTCTTTAATTTTATTATTAAATTACTATAATTAAAAGAACTACTTACTAGAAAATAGTTTAATAGTATTTTAGTTATAGTAGATTGACTTACTAAGTACGTATATTTTATTCTATAGATTAAAGTAAGTATAATAAAAGAGCTTATATATATCTTTAATAAGTATATTCTTAGTTAATATAGTCTACTAGAAGATATTATATCCGATAGAGGAATATAGTTTACTTTAAAGTTTTAGAAATCCTTAATTTTATAACTTAAATCTAAACCACAATTATCTACTACTTTTTACCCCTAAACTAATAAATAGATAAAAAGAATTAACTAAATTATTAAGATATACTTAAAATATTATATTAACTACTAATAAAATAATTAAGTTATCCTATTACTAATATCCTAATTTGTTTATAATAGTGTAGTAAAAAAAAGTATATAGTATTTACTTTTTTACCTTAACTATAGATTTAAATTAACTGCTTATAGAGAACTAAAAATAGGATCTATAGTAGTAAAAGTAGTTGCTTATATTAACTAGATTAAAGAAATTTATAAATAACTTTAATAAAACCTAGAATTTATTAAGTAATGTATACATAAATATACAAACACCTTAAGGATAAAGGGACTATTTTTTAAAAAGGGAAATAGCGCGTACTTTATATAATATAATATTAAAACTAAATAACTAAGTAATAAGTTAGACTTTAAGAAACTTAGACCCTTTAAAATTGTTAAAAAAATCTTAAAAGTTAACTTTAAACTTATACTACTACACACTATAAAATATCACTTAGCTTTTTATGTTTTACTATTTAAACTAATACTAAAAGGATTTTATATATAAAACTATATTAAGGTTAATTTAGAATAAGACTATAAAGTTAACTAGATTCTAAACTACTAAAAATAATATAAAAAAAATACTTAGTTAAGTAGGTAGGATATGGATATAAAGAAAATATATAGGAACTTTAAGAATACCTATAGTATTTAGAGTAGCTATAATAAAAATATAAAAAAAGAAAAAACGAGGCAATATTAAGACAAAACATTTCTTTACTTAGAAACACTTAGCTTAGAATAAGATTAGGAGCCTTAACTAACGTACCTATAACTAGTAGACGTAAATTAGTAAATTCCTTTTTAAAGCTAAAAAAAGACTATAGTAGCTTATTTTTTTAAACCTACCGCCTAAAAATTACTTACTATAAGCCTCTTATAAGTATCTAACACCAATAACAAATTACCCTTAAAAAGGACCCCGTCTTTCTAGTCTACTTTTTATATACTCTACTTAAAGGCCTTAGTTTACCTTTCCTAAACCTTCTTCTAGATCTTTAAAATATAACTTAAACAGCTTACTATCTCTACTATTTATAATTATAAATACTTAAGTTTATAATAAAGAGTTAGAAGTTCTTTGTTTACTTTTTCTTCTTTTTTATTCTACTCCTTTTACTAGGAATTTAACTTTTAAACTATAAAATATTAGTACTACTATTCCCTCTACTAAAATAAAAATACTTACGAGTAGACGCTACTAAGACCCTATTATAAGGCTTTTTTACTATAATATAAGTATAGTAATAAGTAGATTTTTTACTAAAATAATATAGAACCTTTATACAAAAGTAATAAATATAAAGTATATCGCTATTAATTAATTAAGACTTAATATACTTAATAAGCGTAGCCCTTTTACAATTTTTTATTATAGTAGATTATGATTTTAATTTCTAAACGTAACTTAATATAGTGTTAGTACTATAGTAAATAAAAAAGTACAATTATAAATCCCTAACCTAGAACTAATAACTTACTTATAACTAGGTTTTAAAAATAAGACCTTTAAAAAAGAAGCTAATATTATAACCCGTTAGTTAATAGAACTCTAATAGTGACTCTATAGGGGACTTAGTAGTTAAATAAGTAATATTAGCCTATATTAGTATAATATACTATAGAATAGAAAAACTAGGATATAAGTTACGTAATAATAAGTAGAACTAATATATAATAAGTAGTTCTAGGGTAGAACTAATAATACTAAGGGCAGTTTATAGGGATAAACTAATATACTTAATTTTAGTTTTAGAAATAAAGAAATATATTTATAAGAATAGGACTTATATATAAATAGGACTTAAGTACCCTTAAGTTTCTTTTTTTATAGTTCTTTAACTATTAACTTTATATTAATCTTTAAATACTTTTAGCCCTTTAGTAGTAACTACTATAACCCTTTTATTAAACACCTAAACTAATTACTTAAGTACTTTAAACCCTTAAAATCCCTTTAGTAGCTACTAGTACTATTATTAGTATTAAACCTTAGCTTTTATTAATATAAACCTTACTATTAAAAGGCTAGCTATAATAAGTAGTTAAGAGTCTATCTAACTTTACTTTATAAAAGGTAGAGGTAGTAGGTTTAAATTCTACGCTACTTAAAGGGTTTTTATACCCTAACTATACATTACGCATCTGTATAGTATAGCTATTAGAGTTTTTAAGGGTAGGGGCCCTATTAACTCTAATTAACTATACTATATAGCCCGTATACTACTTCTAGCTAATAAAAGTAGGCGGCCTCTACTAGGCTATATATAGTATATAGTACCTTTTCTTATAAGTAGGTATCTCTTAACTTAAACTTAAAATAAAAAAACCTTTACTTATATAACCCTTTATTATTTATTTTATACCCCCTTTAGGGTAACTAATAGCCTACGGGCCACGTACTCTAGAAAATAGCCGTCCAGCTACCTACCTTATTAATTCTTTTTATCACAACACTCAAATTCACCTACTATAATATAGCTTTTATGGATTTAAAGTAATAGATATTTTTAATTAATTTTATAAACTACTTATTATACTATCAATACTACTAAAACTACTAACGCCTTCTACATACTTCCTATACACCTAACTATCACTATCCCTCTAAACCTACTAAATTTAATTTAAACTAAACCATCCCTTCCCTTAACTATTAAATCCCTCTACAACTAACGCACTATTATTAGTACCGTACTATAGTTAGTAAACTTAATTAAACTACGTTTCTCTATACTTATTAATAAATATCTTAATATCTAGGCCTTATTAAATATATTAGTTTCTTATAAACTCTAGGGGATTTATAGTTATTATTACTACTTCTATTACTTACTTAAAGTAGTATTAGTTATTTTTTAAAAATAATAAGTTTAAAATCTAATTTAGTATTAAATTTATTAATAAGTCTAGTTTAATATTTTTTATTTAGTCCCTATTATTACTAATTTAAAAAAGGTAAAGGCTAAAAATAGTAATTTAAATCTTTATACTTAAGGGTTAAGCTAGTTAGTTATACTATATATTAATAGTATTAATACTAAGCTATATAACTACGTTACTAAGCCGCTTAATATTATTCTTAACTATAAAAACTAAGTTATAGTATTTAGTATTTTATAACTAAGGGACTTTTATATTTATAGTAGTGTTTACTATTTTATTAGATTCTTAGGTGTAAATATAGAAGACAGAAGGAATTAATAAAGGCCTTGCTCACAGTAGTGCCTTTTTCTTTAACAGTAAACGCTACTAGGGCTTATTAGGCCCTATAGTACGTTATAGGGCCTGTAACCTAGCTAAAGGTTTGTATAAGTAAAGATTTATTTTAATATATTAGTTGTGCTGTTTAGTACTACTTATTAGTAATAGTATTATTGTTATTACTAGTACGTTTACGTCTATATCTATATCTACTACTATAGTAAAAAGAGTAGGTAAGTAGAAGTATTAAGGTACGTACGCCCTACTAAGCTCTACTTAAAACCACTTAGTAGAGCTAAAGGGGGTTAAACCTACTAAATACACTCTATTAGATACTTTTATTTATTATACTACTTAATAATACATAGTTATAATATATTCCTTTTAAATTAACTTATAGAAATGTCCATATAAAATACTACTTAAAAAATATAAATTATTTATTTTATTAAATAATTATATATTTTTCCTACTAGGGTTTTTTTATATACTATTTATTAGAATATTTACTTAGAAGAAGTTAAAAGCCTACTATTTCGTAGATTTATATATTATAATATAAGTATACTTATAGAATAATATAACATATATTAAGTTTATTTTATTTAACTTTTATTAATATATTTATTTCTTTTTAGTATATTGATAAAAATTAATTACTTTAATTTATACTACTATATATAATAAAGCTATTAAGTTTTTTTTTAAAATTTTATTAAGTAGTTATAATATATACTTTTTATTAGTTCAACTTTTTTATTTAAAATATTAATTAATTATTAATATATTAATATTAAAATTAAACTACTTAAGTAGAAAATCTTATATTTTATTTAATAGTAAATTATTATAATACTTTAATAAGTTAAGTAGTTTAGTATAGTATTAAATCTTTATTTTTACTCTCTCTAGGGTAACTAATAGTCTATAAGCTACGTGCTTTAAAAATAGCTGTTTAGCTACTTACTTTATTAATGGTTTTTATTATCAATTAAGAAACGGCACTTAAATTTACCTACTATAATATAGCTTTTATAAATTTAAAGTAATAAGTATTTTTAATTAATTTTAAAGTAGACTACTAATTATACTATTAATACTACTAAAACTACTAATGCCGTTTTAGACTATCCCTTCAAACTTATTAAATTTCAATTAAACTGTTTTATTACTTTTCTTAGCTATTATATTTCTCTATACCTAACGTACTATTACTATATAGCTATAGTTAGTTTAACTACTCCCTACTATTATTAGTATTTATTTTAATATTATTATATATAGACCTTACTAAACCTACTAATATTAAAGTAGCTACTTAGAGTACTATAGATTTAGTAGCTATGTTTTTTAGTTAGTTAAAGTATTTATAGTTAACTTTAGTTTATAAAATATATATAGTTTTATTAAGTTTAGTATTTAGCTTAAGTATTGTTTATTAAGTATTAAGTTAATTACTTATAATTTAATAGTAGTAAATTTTAATAATAATAAACTTTACTTTTACTATTAAAAGACTTATATTAGTTTTAGGTTAAATTAATTATATTAACTTTTTTAGTTATAAAGTACCTATTCCTAGTTTTATAGTTAGTTAATAACTATAAAGTTATATAATAGTTATTATTTTAAGAATAGGGGCTTGTACTAGGTAGTTTTTTATTAGATGTTATAGGTTATTATTATATATAAGTATATCAAAAACAGAAGGAATTAATTAAGGCCTTACTTATAGTATTACCTTTTTTTTAATTATAAACGCTACTAGGGCTTATTAGGCCTTATATATAATTTAGTTGAAGGTTTATATAAATAAAGGTTTATTTAAATATATTAGTTATGCCCGCTAGTTATTAGTAATAGTATTGTTGTTATTACTATAAAAAGAGTAGGTAAGTGGAATTGTTAAAGTGAAGCTAAAGGGGTTAAAGCTACTAAATACACCCTATTAAATACTTTTATTTAATTACACTACTTAATAATACATAGCTATAATATATTCTTTTTAAATTAACTTATAGAAATATCTATATAAAACACTACTTAAAAAAACACAAATCTTTATTTTTAACTACTTTTATAAAACCTTTTATATTATTAAACTTTATTAATAAAGCTATATCAATAGTAGTATATTTAAATTATTTATTAAGTATAGTTAGTAGCTTTAGAAATAAAGTTATTATTAAAATTAAAAAATAAAAGTTTTAAATTAATTTTAAAAAAGTTAAAATATTAAAATACTTAAAGCTATTATAGTATATAGAGTAATTTATAGTTTTTAAATAACTTTATAATTATTTTTAATAGTAGTAGTAAGATACTAATTAATAGTAGTATTAATAGTAGTATTAATAAAAAGCTACTATATAAAGAAAGTTAGAATTTTAGGCAAAATTTAGCGTTTTAGTATAAGTAAGCGTTGCCCTACTTTGGGTCTTAGAAGCCGCCGATGCAACGGACTGTACGTACCTAGTACCATCTTGTATCAATGCATTAACATCCAGGCAAGCATTATTACTTAGGTAGGCAGTACCCAGGGAAGGGGTCTGTCTACCCGAACTTTAGATGGGTATCTAAGCGACTGACGAAGGGAGGGGGGATACGGACTAGGTGCTTAGACAATCTCACGATCTTGAAAATTGCAAAGCAATGGCAGTTCAAGGGGCTTCTGACATTGGTACACTCAGTAAGGCGGCGGCGCGTCTATATAGCCGCAAAGCTAGCTTCCATCTGGCTCAGAGACGCCCACTCCACGTGCCCGTGCGGCGTGCCTGGTGCGGATTGAATGACCTCATCTTCTAACCAGTATAAGCCGGTGGAAATGTAATGGAAATTGACCTTCAATCACAAATACGACTTGTACGCCAAGTTCGCCATGGCCAAAGGTACTTTGCCCTTCAAGTCTCGAGTTTCTTCGCAAACCCTCCACCATCCTGTTCCTTCATTTCTCTTGTTTCCGCTTTGCCTTTCTCCTTCCGTTCCAGTGTTTGTTCTGTCGCCAGGTTCTGCATGTCGGACTTGTCCTTTTCCCACTGACCGCTGGTGTCTCCGAACTGTTCCTTGACCTTCTTGGCCTTTTCGGCCTTCTCTTCCTCCTCCTTCTCTCTCGCGAGTCTCTGTTGTTCCATTTCCTGCGCCTTGTTAGAATATGTAGCCGATTCGCAACCTAGTATAACCACATACCTCCATATGTTTGATGTCATCCACGCTTGGCTCGTATAGATGCCAGATTGTGTAGTGGGGTAGACCGACGACCGAGTAATCCATTCGCTTGGCCATCTGAGCTCTTGTCAATCACTGCATACTTGGTGCCACGAGTTGGACCGTCCTACCTTGCCGAATCCTTCCGTCTCCGCGTGTTTCTCGAAACTAAAGGCGGGGAAATGAACACCAGATCGGAATACCCTAGCCTTGGCCAGGATACTAACACCTCCCACCCCGTCAATCTCCATTTCCATGTCCGGGTCGCCATAGGGATCCCGCAGATAAGCAAGATGGGGACGCCATGTGGCGTACTCGGCGTAACCTTCAACAATAACGGCATCCTCATCCAGCGTGTCGGCGAGAGCCAACGCTGTTTCGGACTCTTGCCACGAATTCAGATCGTATGGCTGCTCGCCCCCGAGCCAATCTGGCAGTGGGCGCCAAACATCTAAGTCTCAGTCAGCTCCGGACCCTGCCCATTGTGCGACTTGGCGAACCTACTTGGGACAATGATATCCTTGTTGTGTCGCATCAGATCCTCAAGAATGGTAAAGGGGGCTGTCTCGACATCAACGTCTCGCCAGTACACCCACGAGTGGTACGGTCGTAGGGCTGCACTAAGCAGCCAGTTCCGGGCTTGGGCCATCAACTTTCTTCTGCTTGCCTGTGCCGCGAAGCCGTGGCGGCTTTCAACATCCTGATTGACCTTTTGTCCGAAGTCCTTCTCGATGATAGAGATCTCGCCATATGGCTGCTTCGCATCTTCATCGGCTTGTATTCCTTCCAACATGTCGGAGAGGACCTCAAGGGTGCGGTCTTTGGAGTCAGATACGAGGAACGCGAGGTCGATGAGATGATGCGGGTAGGTAAAATTCCGCAGATGAGAGAAGAACATTGGAAGATGTGGCTCTGCATCTCTTAGAGGTACACACAGTAGGATGCGCTCCTCGCGCTCCCAACCGCGTGCAGTACCTTGAACATTGCTGAGGTCGTAGTAACGCACGGTTTCTAGCTGCAGCTCCTCGCCGCCAGAGAGCAGACCGAGGGAGACGATCGAAGTCAACGAGGCACCTGGCCAGATAAAGACCAGGAAAACGATGGCAACGATGGCAGTGAGGGCGAGTCGGGTCAAGAGTCGCTGTCGGCGACGGTTTGCAGGCGTCGATGCTCGGGGCTGATATCTGTCAGAAGGTCGAAGCGGGTTAGTTTGGCAGACGAGGCGTTGGGCATCAAGATCTGATGTACCTGTGAGGTGATATCTCGAATGTGCTCCCCCTCGGATATCCATTGGAGAAGCCGCCGACATGATGCCGTGGCATCACCTTCGAGCCGGCCGATGATGCATATGAAGGCAACATCCAGGGCACCTAGTAAAAGCCCAGGTCCCACGTAGAAGGAGTCAAGCGTTGGGTTGGCAGCGAAGCAGCTTTTCCTGACCTTGATAGTCGTGAGGCTTAAGTAGACGAGGGCATCTAGAAGATGAAGGCGCTAGGCACAGCGATATGGAGGGAGGAACGAGTGTCGTGGTCGGACGGCTGAGTACTAGAAATGCGAAGGCCTTTGCAGCCGGGAAGCAGAGACAACCTAGATTTGAGTAAACGTGGCGTCTCGAGGGACCGTCAAAGCCTGATCGTGGAGGCTGATAGCTCCAGCTGCTGTCAAGGGGGCAGGGTGGTGATTTCGGTGGTTCAGGCAGGAACTCTGAAGGCTGCGAGTCTCTGACAGGAGATGCGAGTGCTGTGGCAGCTTGCGCCCCTGCGCGATCGATGTAGGGGCACCGCACAGTGCGGACTAATAGTACTCTACCTCAGGGGCAGAGTCAGCGACGAGGTACATTTCTAGCTAAGAATCTAAGAGTACCTAAGTAGGTCGTTAGTATACTATATATCTATCTATATTATAGTAAGTTTACTTTAATAGCTCCTACTTAGATAGTATTAAGTTAGTATATATAGATTAATAAGACTAACTAAATTACCTATACTACCTATATGTTCTATCTATTTAAGTAGTCCCTACTACCTATCCCTAAGCTCCTATTAGTTAAACTAAGTTATAGTTAAAAATCAGACTTAACTATAGTTATAAATAATATAAATAGTAAAAACTATAGTTTATATAGCTAGCTTTAAATTACTTAAATCTCAAGTCTTTTTAATTTTAAATTAAATATTATATCTTTTTTACTAGTATAACTATATATAATTAGGCTTAACTACTTAAGTAATTATATATATAAAGTTAAAGATTAATCCTACTAACTCTAAAATTAATAGCTAAATTACTTTTTAGTATTCTAAAACTTAGTAAATATGTTAAAAATATAAACCTAACTTATTCTTATTTATCCTACTTTACTAAAGCTAAAGCTAATTCTTTTTTACAATCCCAGCTACAGCCTTATACCTAATAGTCTCTATAGCTTACTCTTTAGTAAGCTATTACTCTATAGCCTTATTTATAGCCTTTTCTATAGGCCTAGCTTCTATAGAGATAGCTGTATAGCGGAGTAACTACTAGTAGTAGTATAGTAAAAAGTATAGTAAATAGTATAGTAAATAGTATAGTAAAAGGTATAGTAAAAGGTATAGTAAAAGGCATAGTAAAAGGTATTATAATAATAGGTATTATATTAAAGTTATAAATTAAAAAAGTAAATTATAAAAAGAAATAGTTAAGTTAAAAAATAGTAGTAGTAGTATTAACTAGATTTAACTAATAGAAGCTTAGGGATAGGTAGTAGGGACAACTCTATATAAATAGGATATATAGGTAGTATAGGTAATTTAGTTAGTTTTATAATAATACTTTATTTTAGTATTATATATATTTTACTTATAGATAAATATTAAAAAATAGTTATAAATAGTATTTTAGTAGAACTTAAAAAGAGTATACTAAACTTAAAAAGTAAAAAAAAAGATTAACTTACTATATATAAACTCTACCCTTTAGTATAGTAGTTTTTAAGTAGAGTCAGTTTATAACTAGTTTTTTACTAAAGTATAAACTATTAAACTTGAACTTATAATATATTTACTATTTTTTTATTACTTCTAGTAATAGTTATAAATAATAAATATACTTAATAATAAACTTCTAGTTTAATTTTTATAACTACTAATAGTAAAACTTAGAATATAGTATATTAATTAAGAAAATAACTTAATACTTAATTAATATATAAATAAAAATTACTAATTATATATTAACTATATATTTTTAGTATTTCTAAATAACTACTTCATTATAAATATAGTACTAATAGAGACTCTACTACTAAGAACCTCTCTACCCCTCTCCCTTTTTAAATAACTAATAGTCTATAGGTCATATATAGTTAATATATAAATTTATTTACTATAATATAACCCCCTCTAGAGTAACTAACGGCCTACGGGCCACGTGCTCTAGGAAATAGCCGTCCAGCCACCCACCTTATTAATCTTTTTCATTATTAATAGCACTTAAATTCACCTACTATAACGCAGCTTTTATAGATTTAAAGTAATAGGTGTTTTTAATTAATTTCGTAAACTACTAATTACACCATTAACACTACTAAAACCACTAATGCCTTCTACTGTCCCTTTAAACCTATTAAATCCAATCTAAACTATCCTATTACTTCTCTTAACTACATAACTATAACTAGTTTAGCTACTTCCTACTATTATTAGTATCCCCCTTAATATTACTTTACTAAATATACTAATATTAATAGCTATTTAAAGTCCTATAGATCTAGTAGCTGTGTTCTTTAACTAGTTAAAGTATTTATAGTTAGTTTTAGACTATAGGATACTTAAAAGGGTTTTATTTTATAATTTAAGAATTATTACGTTTATATTAAGTTTATTACTAGTAGTTTAATAGTAGTAAATTATAGTAATAGTAAGTTTTTTTTTCTCTTTATTAAAGAATATGTACTAGTTATAGATTAAGTTAATTTTATTAACTCCCTTAACTATAAAGTACTTATTACTACTTTAATAGTTAATTAATAACTATAAGGTTATATAATAGTTATTGTTCTAGTTATAAGGGCTTAGGGCAGGTAACCTTCTATTAAATATTATAGTAGGTAGTTTATTTATTAGGGTACTTTTAGGTTGTTATGTGTATATAGAAAATAGGAGGAATTAACAAAGACCTTACTTATAGTAGTAGTGCCTTTTTATTTAATTGTGAACGCTACTAGGGCTTGTTAGGCCCTACGGTATATCACAGCGCCTATAGTGTGATCTAGCTAAAGGTTTATATAAGTAAAGGTTTGTTTTAATATTACTACTTATTAGTGATGGCATTATTGTTATTACTATAGGAAGAGTAGGTAAGTAGAAGTGTTAAAGTACGTACGCCCTACTAAACTTTACTTAAAACTACTTAAGCTAGAGGGGGTTAAACCTACTAGATATACTCTATAAAATACTTTTATTTAATTATACTACTTAAAAATACATAGCTATAATATATTCTTTTTAGAATAACTTACTAAAATATTTATATAAGACACTACTTAAAAAAATATAAATTTACTATAATATAGCTTTTATAGATTTAAAGTAATAGTAGTATTTAATTAATTTTAAAGTAGACTACTAATTATACTACTAACGCTACTAAAACTACTAATAATACTATCTCTTTAAACTTATTAAATTTACTCCCTTTAGAGTAATTAATAGCCTATAGGCTACGTACTCTAGGGAATAGCTATTTAGCTACCTACTTTATTAATTTTTTTATTACTAGTTAGTAATAATAAATAGTACTTAAATTTACTTACTATAATATAGCTTTTATAAATTTAAAGTAATAAGTGTTTTTAATTAATTTTATAAACTACTAATTATATTATTAATACTACTAAAACTACTAACGTCTTTTTAAACTATTCCTTTAAACCTATTAAACTTAAACTAAACTATTCTATTACTTCTCTTAACTATTATATCTCTTTATAACTAATATACTATTACTATATAACTATAGTTAGTTTAGTTACTCAGCCCTACTATTATTAATATTTGTTTTAATATTATTAGTCTTACTAAACTTACTAATATTATATATTACTAAAGTAGCTCTTTAGGGTACTATAGATTTAGTATCTATATTCTTTAGTTAGTTAAAGTATTTATAGTTAACTTTAGTTTATAAAATATATATAGTTTTATTAAGTTTAGTATTTAACTTAAGTATTATTTACTAAGTATTAAGTTAATTACTTATAGTTTAATAGTAGTAAATTCTAGTAATAGTAAGCTTTACTTTTTTATTAAAAGATTTATATTAGTTTAAAGGTAAGTTAATTATATTAATTTCTTTAGCTATAAAGTACTTATTACTAGTTTTATAGTAAGTTAATAACTATAAAGTTATTTGTGTTTTTTTAAGTAGTATTTTGTGTAGATATTTTTATAAGTTAATTTAAAAAGAATATATTATAGCTATATATTATTAAGTAGTGTAATAAATAAAAGTATTTAATAGGGTGTATTTAATAGGTTTAACCCCCTCCAGCTTAAGTAGTCTTAAGTAGAGCTTAGTAGGGCATATATACTTTAATACTTCTACTTACTTACTCTTTTAGTAATAACAACGATGCTATTACTAATAGGCGGTGGGTGCGACTAATATGTTAAAACAAACCTTTATTTATATAAACCTTTAGCCGGATCACGCATAGGGCCTAACGAGCCCTAGTAGTATTTATAATTAAAGAAAAAGGCACTACTGCGAGCAAGGCCTTTGTTAATTCCTTCCGTTTTCTATATTTATTCCTAAGAATTCTTTAAAGTAATAAAATAGCAAAATCACTATAGATACAAAAGTCCCCTAGCTATAAAATACTAAATACTATAACCTAATCTCTCTAGTTAAAAACAATATTAAGTAACTTAGTAATATAGCTATATAGTTTAGTATTAATACTATTAATATATAGTATAATTAGCTAGTTTAAACTTTAAGTATAAAGATTTAAATTACTATCTTTAGCCTTTACTTTCTTTAAACTAGTAGTAATAAAAACCAAATAAAAAATATTAAACTAAATCTATTAGTTAATTTAACACTAAATTAGACTTTAGACCTATTATTTTTAAAAAATAACTAATACTACTTTAAATAAGTAATAAAGGTAATAATAATAACTATAGATCCCCTAGAGTTTATAAAAGACTAGTACGTTTAATAAGGCCTAAATATTAAAACGTTTATTTGTGCTTTTTTTTTAAGTAGTGTCTTGTGCGGACATTTCTGTAAGTTGATCCAAAAAGAATGCATTATGGCCATGTATTATCAAGTAGTGTAATGAATAAAAGTATCTAATAGGGTGTATCCAGTAGGTTTAACAAACGTTTATTAATAAGTATAGGAAAAAGCAGTTTAATTAAGTTAACTAACTATAGTATAGTAACGGCGCGTTAGTTATAGAGGGATTTAATAGTTAAGGAAAGGGACGGTTTAGTTTAAATTAGATTTAATAGGTTTAGAGGGATAGTAACGGTTAGGCGTATAGGAGGTATATAAAAGGCGATAGTAGTTTTACTAGTATTAATAGTATAATTGGTAGTTTACAAAATTAATTAAAAACACTTATTACTTTAAATCCGTAGAAGCTGTATTGTAGTAGGTGAATTTAAGTGCTATTTATTATAACTAATAATAAAAGAAATTAATAAGGTAGGTGGCTAGACGGTCTTCTAGAGTACGTGGTTTATAGGCTGTTAGTTACTCTAGAAGGGGTAACTATAAAGTTATATAATAGTTGTTATTCTAAAAGTAGAGGCTAGTAGTAGGTAGTTCTTTATTAAATATTATAGCTTTAGGGGTTATTATTATATATAGGTATATAAAAAATAGAAGGAATTAATTAAGGCTTCATTTATAGTAGTGTTTTTTTTAATTATAAATACTACTAGGACTTATTAAGCTTTATAGTATATTATAGTGCTTATAGTATAATTTAACTGAAGGGTTATATAAGTAAAGCTTTATTTAAATATATTTAGTACTACTTATTAGTAATAGTATTATTGTTATTATTATAGAAAGAGTAGGTAAGTAGAATTATTAAAAGCTAGAGGGAGTTAAAGCTACTAGATATACCCTATTAAATACTTCCATTTAATTATACTACTTAATATTATATAGTTATAATATATTCTTTTTAAATCAACTTATAGAAATATCTATATAAAATACTACTTAAAAACATACTTTTTTTCAATTTAATTTAAACTATTTCTTTACTTCCCTTAACTATTAACATTTTTTATAACTAATATACTATTACTATATTACTATAGTTAATTAACTTTATTTAAAAAATCTACTCTACTTTTATTAATATATATTTTAATATATTATTAAGCTTTAAATTATATACTAATTCTTAGTAGGTTTTTTATACTATTAAGGGTTTTAATAGCTATAGTAGTAGTACTTATTATACTACTATATTAGGCTAGGGCTTTTAAGTAATATACTTATACTTTAACTATTTTAATAAACATATTAATAAAAAGGCTATATAAAAAATTATATATAATTTTAATTTATAAGTCTAGACTATTTATAAGTAATAAGGAGTATTGAACCTAATAATAGCCCTTTACGTTTTAAGTAAAAGGTCTATAAAGTTAATACTACTATTAAGACTATAAAGGCCTATATCTTTAATAATTTAGTTAGTTTTTAAAACGTTTTTATATACTGTAGCTAAAAAGCTAAAGGACTTAGGCTTTATATATTTATTATACTATATTAAACTTATTATTAATAAACTTAATATTTTAGAATTATTAAATATAAATATGAAAAATAAAAGGAATTAATAAAGGCCTTATTTATAGTAGTAGTACTTTCTTTTAATTATAAACACTACTTAGTAAGTAACTATAACGCTTAAAGTCTTTATAAGTAATAATTACACTTAGAATAACTTCTACTTATCTACTTTTATACTATAAAGTATAGTATAGTAGTAGCTTTAGTAATAATAATAATACTAATACTAATACATAGTACTCAATATATTAAAATAAACCTTTACTTATATAAACCTTTAGTTATATTATACTATATATAGAGCCTAATAAACTTTAGTAGTGTTTATAATTAAA
The DNA here is from genome assembly GCA_030770045.1 of Colletotrichum brevisporum. Classification (NCBI taxonomy): domain Eukaryota; kingdom Fungi; phylum Ascomycota; class Sordariomycetes; order Glomerellales; family Glomerellaceae; genus Colletotrichum; species Colletotrichum brevisporum. Next base: position 4,702,158 of record JAUGSI010000001.1, on the reverse strand, counting down.
GAAAAATATACTACTATAAATAAGGCCTTTATTAATTTTTTTATATTCTATATTTCTATACATTTAATAATTCTCTAAAACTAAAATACTAAACTTATAAAAATAACTTTAATATTTCTTAATAAATATATAAAGTCTATATACTTTAGTATTTTAGTTATAATTTATAAAGACCTTTTTAGAGTTAGTTAAGTTACTAAAAATATAAACTTTAATAGTTTTAATAGTAATACTAACTTTATAAACCTTTTATATAAAATATAAAAAGCTATTACTAAGTTTAAATACTACTTACTACTTAAGAATAGCTTAAACTTATAAATTAAAATTATATATAATTCTTTATATAGCCTCTTTATTAATATATTTATTATAATAGTTAAAGTATAAGTATATTACTTAAAAGCTTTAGTTTAGTATATATATATTTTTATAGTTATAATACTAGTTATTAGTCTATTAAAAAGAACTAAAAATAAAAGTAAAAAAAAATAAAAGGTAGAATTAAACTTATAGCCTCTAGCTCTAATAAGCTAGACTCTAAGCTATTAGGTTAACTACTAATAGTAGAATAAACCACTCTAAATGTCTCTTATAAACCCCTCTAGGGTACTTATAGCTAACTATAACCCTTGTGGCTAACTATAGCGCCCGTAGCTAACCATAGTAAATGCGGCTAACCATACACAGGGCCTAGAGCTACTTAGCTAAACCATACATAATATACTAAACCCTAAAAGGACTAGTGCCTTAGAAGCTAGGCCCAAAGGGCAAGGCACTAGGCCTATAAAAGACAGGGCTCCCCCTAGCCTATAGGGGTCTAGACTTCTACTTTTTTAGTAAGTAAGTAATACAGTAAAACACTAATATAATACTATTACTACTATAACAATACTTCTACCTCTTTTATTTGCATATTATGCACCAAATTTATTCCTTTATTAACTCTATTAAGCCCGATATTACTATAGAAGTATTCAGTAATCTTAATACCGACCTTAATACCCTCATACCTATACTTACACTAGTTATAGTAAAGTAAAAAAAGAAATCTACTAAGTAGAGAATATGTTTAGTAAAAAATCTAGTAAAGAACATATTTAGGCTAATATGTATATTTAATAAATTAATAGGTAAAGGTTATTTAAAAAGAAGAGTAAATATATTACTAATATTAACCCCCCTTTAGTAGGTACTTATAAGTAGAGCTTAGTAGGGCAGCCTAACGTACGTACTAACTATAATGCCTAAAGTCTTTACGGGTAATAACTATACTTATAATAACTTCCACCTACCTACTTTTATACTACAAAGCGTAGCGTAGTAGTAGTAGTAATAATAATAATACTATTACTAATAAATAGCGCTAAATATATTAAAATAAACCTTTACTTATACAAACCTTTAGCTAGAGTATAAGTACTGTAACGTACTATAGAGCCTAATAAGCCCTAGTAGCATTTACAATTAAAGAAAAAAGCACTACTACTATAAGTAAGGCCTTTGTTAATTCTTCTCGTCTTTTATATTTCTATATATTTAATAATCCTTTAAAGTTAGAATACTAAACTTGTTAATAATAAGTTTAATATAGTTTAATAACTATATAATACCTAAGGGCTTCAGTCTTTTAACTATAGGCTTTAAAAACTTCTTTAAAACTAGCTAGGCTACTAAAGATATAGGCCTTAATAGCCTTAATAGTAGTACTAACCTTATAGACCTTTTACCTAAAATATAAAGGGCTATTACTAGGTTTAAATACTACCTACTACTTAAAAATAGTCTAGACCTATAAATTAGAATTACATATAATCTTTTATATAGCCTCTTTATTAATATATTTATTAGAATAGTTAGAGTATAAGTACGTTACTTAAAAGCCCTAGCCTAGTATAGTGGTATAATACGTACTACTACTATAGCTATTAAGGCCCTTAATAGTATAAGGGAAGTTACTAGAAATTAATATATAGCCTAAGGCTTAAATATTAAGATATATACTAATAAAGGTAAAGCGGATCCTTGAAATAAAGTTAACTAACTATAGTAACGCGGTTTATAATAATAGTATATTAGTTATGGAAGAGGTTAATAACTAAGAAAAGTAAAGGGATAGTTTAGATTAAATCTAATAGGTTTAAAAGAATAGTCTAGGAGGTATATAAATAGTATTAGTAGTTTTAATAGTATTAGTAGTATAATTAGTAGTTTACTTTAAAATTAATCAAATACTACTATTACTTTAAATCTATAAAAGCTATATTATAGTAGGTAAATTCGCGTACTAAGATAAAAGTTAAAAGAAATAGTTAATTAAAAGTAATTTAACCTTTAAACTATATATAACCCGTAGGCTGTTAGTTACTTAAGAGGGGGGGGGGGTCCTTAGTAGTAGAGTCTTTACTAGTAACGTATCTATAGTTAAGTAGCTACTTAAAGATACTAAAGACGCTTTAGTTTAGTATAGTAGTATAATAAGTACTACTATTATAACTATCAAGGCCCCTAATAGTATAAAAAAGATAATAAAAATTAGTATATACTTTAAAGCTTAATAATATTTTAAAATATATACTAATAAAAGTAGAATTAATAGTTATTATTCTAAAGGTAGGGGCTAGTAGTAAGCAGCCTTTCATTAAGTATTATAGATTATTATATATATATAAAAAACAAGAAAAATTAATAAAGGCCTTACTTATAGTAGTGCCTTTTTCTTTAATTATAAACACTACTAAGGCTTATTAAGCTCTATAGTACGTTATAGTACCTATAGTATAATTTAACTAAAAGTTTATATAAATAAAGGTTTATTTTAATATATTTAGTACTACCTATTAGTAATAGTACTATTATTATTACTAAAAGAGTAAATGAATAGAATTAGTAAAGTATACATACTTTACTAAGTTCTACTTAAAACTACTTAAACTAAAGGGGGTTAAAGCTACTAAATATACTCTATTAAATACTTCTGTTTCATTATACTACTTAAAAATATATAGCTATAATATATTCTTTTTAAAACTCTTTATTAAACTATTTATTTAAAATACTATAAAAGAATATAACTAAAAGTAGAATGAACTTTTTAAATAACGTTAACTAGCTATAGTAATATAGTTTATAATAATAAATCATTATTTATAAAAAAGATTAATAACTAAAGGAAGTAAAGAAATAGTTTAAATTAAATTTAATAGGTTTTAAGAGATAGTTTACTAAAAGAGATATAAATAGTATTAGTAGTTTTAGTAGTATTAGTAGTATAATTAGTAGTTTATAAAATTAATTAAATATTACTATTACTTTAAATTTATAGTAGCTATATTAAAGTAAGTAAATTTATATACTAAAATAAAAGTTAAAACAGTAGTTAATTAAAAGTAATTTAACTTTTGAATTACTTATATATAACCTATAGACTATTAGTTACTTAAAAGAGAAGAGGGGGTTTTTAGTAATAAAGTCTCTACTAGTAATATATCTATAGTTAAGTAGCTATTTAGAGATACTAAAGATATTATTTATTTATAAAAAGGTTTTAAAGTCTACTACTTAGTAGATTTCTACTTTATAATATAAACTAGTTTATAAAATAATATAACTTTATATATATAAATAAAATAGTAACTATTTTATTACTATATATATTAAAATAAACTATTCAAAAATCTATAACTTTTATTTTAAGTTAAATATAGACTTTTTTATTAATATTTTTAAGTATTGTTTTATATAAATACTTTCATAAGTTAATTTAAAAGAATATATTATAGTTATATATTATTAACTAGTATAGTTAAATCAAAGTATTTAACAAAGTATATTTAGTAGCTTTAACTCCGTTTAACTTAAGTAGTTTTAAGTATAGTTTAGTAGAGTATATATACCTTAATAATTCTACTTACTTATCCTTTTAGTAATAATAATAATACTATTACTAGTAGTTAGCTTAGTAGTTAAAAGCCTACCTGATTTTACTTTATAAGAGGTAGAGATAGTAGGTTTAAATTCTATACTACTTTAGGGGTTTTATACTCTAACTATACATTACGTACCTGTATAGTATAGCTATTAACGTTTTTAGAGTAGGGGCCCTACTAACTCTAATTAACTATACTATATAGTTTATATACTACTCTTAATTAATAAAAGTAAATAGCCCCTACTAAGCTATATATAATATTAAGTACTTTCCTTTATAAATAGGTATCTTTTAACTTAAACCTAAATAAACCTTTATATAAAATCTTTACTAATTACTTTATTTAATAGTTATATATTTTCCCTACTAGGGTTTTTCCTATATATCTTTACTAGAATATTATTTACTTATAAAAAGTTAAAAGCCTACTACTTAGTGGATTTCTTAATTATATATAAACTAACTTATAGAATAATATAACTTATATATATAATAATACTATTATTAATAAGTAGTAATATTTAAATAAAATATAGACCTTAATACTAATTTAAGACTTAACTAGAATTACACTTATTCAAGTAACTAATAGTTTATAAACTATATACTTTAGTAGTTAACTTAGTAGTTAAGAGCCTACCTAACTCTACTTTACAAAAAGTAAAAATAGTAGGTTTAAATTCTACACCACCTAAAGGGTTTTTATACTTTAACTATATATTACGCACCTATATAGCACAGCTATTAGAGTTTTTAAAGTAGGGGCCCTATTAACTTTAATTAGCTATACTATATAGCCTATATACTACTTCTAACTAATAGACGTAAGCGGCCCCTACTAGGCTATATATAGTAAATAGTACTTTTCTTTATAAGTCAGTATACTCTAACTTAAACTTAAATAAATTTTTATATATAACCTTTATTAATTACCTTACTAAATACTTATATATTTTTCCTTTATAAGGGTTTTCTCTATTTATTTCCTTACTTAATAATATATACTTAAAAGAAGTAAAAAGCCTACTACTTAGTAAACTTCCTAATTATAAATAAGTTAGTTTATAGATAATATAACCTATATATATAAACTATATACTTTAAAGAACTATTTAACTACTTACTTTATTAATCTTTTTTTATTATAATACTTAAATTTACTTACTATAATATAGCTTTTATAGATTTAAAGTAGTAGATATTTTTAATTAATTTTATAAACTATTAATTATACTATTAATACTACTAAAACTAGTAATACCTTTTATATACCTTATATATACTTAACTATTACTATCCCTTTAAACTTATTAACTTTAATTTAAACTAAAGTATTTGTTTTTTTAGTTATTATATTTCTCTATAACTAACATACTATTATTATAAGCTATATAACTATAATAGATTTAACTACTCTTTATTATTATTAATATTTATTTTAATAATAGTCTAGTAAGTATACTAATATTAACTACTTAAAGTACTATAAATTTAGTAACTATATTTTTTAGTTAGTTAAAAGTATTTATAATTAGTTTTAAACTATAAAATACTTAAAGAGATTTTATTCTCTATTTTAATTATTATTATATTTATATAAAACCTCTAACTAGTAGTTTAATAGCAGTAAACTTTAGTAATAGTAAGTTTTACTTTTTTCTATTAAAGAATTTATACTAGTTATAGGTTAAGTTAATTATATAAATCTTTTTATGTATAAAGTATTCATTACTACTTTTATAGTTAATTAATAACTATAAAATTATATAATAGTTATTATTTTAGTTATTTATATTTTATTTATTATTCTATATAAATATTTTAATAAAGGGTTTTAAAAAGAATATATTATAGTTATATATTTTTAAGTAGTATAATTAAATAAAAGTATTTAATAAAGTGTATTTAGTAGCTTTAACCCCCTTTAGTTCTACTAAGTAGTTTTGATTAAAGCTTAGTAGAGCATATATACTTTAATACTTCTACTTACTTACTTTTTTTATAGTATTAATAATAATACTATTACTAATAAGTAGTGCTAAACAGCATAACTAATATATTAAAATAAACCTTTAGTTATATAAACTTTTAATTAAATTATACTATAGGCGCTATAATATACTATAGGGCCTAATAAGCCCTAGTAGCGTTTATAATTAAAAAAAGCACTACCATAAGTAAGCTCTTTATTAATTCTTTTTATTTTCTATATTTATATATAATAATTTATAATATTTAAAAAGAAGATTTCTACTTACTCTACTTAACTCTAAAATAAATAGAAGAATATAATTCTATAGATATTAATTAGTATTAATATTAATTAAAAGTACTTTTATACTATAAAAGTTTATATAATTAATATAACTCTTAATTAGTACTACTAGAATAAAAATAATATAGTAAAGTTCATAATTTTAGGAGTTATATACTATAAAGCTACTAGTAATAACTTTAATATAAATAGAACAATACTTAACTTATATTTGAAGAATCTAAATACTATAAAAGTCCTTAATACTAAAGATAACTATAAATACTTTAATTAACTAAAGAATATAGTTACTAGAGTTTTATTAGTTTAAACAGTTAATATTACTATATTTAATAAGGCTAATAACATTAAAATAGATACTAATAATAGTAGAGTTAAGTAGCTAAACTAGCTATAGCTATGCGGCCTATAAGGGAAGTAACGGAACGGTTTAGTTTAGATTTAATAAGTTTAAAGGGACGGTCTACTAAATAGTTAAGTATAAAGGAAGTATATAAAAGGCGTTAGTAGTTTTAGTAGTGTTAATAGTATAATTAGTAGTTTACTTTAAAATTAATTAAAAATACCTATTACTTTAAATCTATAAAGGCTATATTATAGTAGGTAAGTTTAAGTACTATAATAAAAAAGATTAATAAAGTAAATAGTTAGATACTTCTTTAAAGTATATAGCCTATAAGCTATTAGTTACTTTAAAAAGAGTTATTATTTTAGTTATAAAGACTTATAATAAATTATATTTTATTAAATATTATAAGTTATTATATATATATATATATATATATATATATATAAAATAAAAATATTAATTTATATTCTTTACAGTATTTTATATTTATATTCTTTTAAGTAGTATCTTATATAGACATTTCTATAAATTAATCTAAAAAGAATACATTATAGCTATATATTATTAAGTAGTATAATAAATAAAAGTATTTAATAGGGTATATCTAGTAGGTTTAACCCCCTTTAGCTTAAGTAGTCTCGAGTAGAGCTCGGCAGGGCGTATATACCTTAATACGTCCACTTACCTACTCTTCCTATAGTAGCAGACGTAGATATAAATATAAACGTACTAGCAATAATAACAATACTATTACTAATAGGTAGCAATATTAAAACAAACCTTTACTTATACAAACCTTTAGCTAGATCACGCGTAGGGCCTAATAAGCCCTAGTAGTATTTATAATTAAAGAAAAAGGCACTGCTACTATAAACAAGGCCTTTATTATTTCCTCCAATCTTCTATATTTCTATATACCTAAGAATTTAACAAAATAGCAAAAACTACTATAAATACAAAAGTTCCCTAACTATAAAATACTAAATACTATAACCTAGTCTTTATAGTTAAGAACAATATTAAACGGCTAAGTAATATAGTTATATAGTACAGTATTAATACTATTAATATATAGCATAACTAACTAGTTTAACCCTTAAGTATAAAAATCTAAATTACTATTTTTAGTCTTTACTTTTTTTAAACTAGTAGTAATAGGGACTAAATAAAAAATATTAAACTAAACCTATTAATTAATTTAATACTAAATTAGATTTTAGACTTACTATTTTTAAAAAATAATTAATACTATTTTAAGTAAGTAATAAAAGTAGTAATAATAACTATAGATCCTCTAGAGTTAAAAGACTAGTATATTTAATAAGGCCTAGTTAACCTAATATATTAAGATATTTACTAATAAGTATAAGGAAAAGCGGTCTAATTAAGTTAACTAGCTGTGGCGTAGTAATAGCGCGTTAGTTATAGAGGGATTTAATAGTTGAGGAAAGGGATAGTTTAGTTTAGATTAGATTTAATAGGTTTAGAGGGACGGTTTACTAGGAAGGTGTTGGTGGTTTTGGTGGTGTTAATAGTATAATTGGTAGTTGAAATTAATTAAAAACACTTATTACTTTAAATCTATAGAAGCTGTGTTGTAGTAGGTGAATATAGTATTTTATATAGATATTTTAATAAAAGGTTCTAAAAAGAACATATTATAGCTATATATTTTTAAGTAGTATAATTAAATAAAAGTATTTAATAAAGTATATCTAATAGCTTTAACCCCCTCTAGCTTAAGTAGTTTTAAGTAAAGCTTAGTAGAGTATATATACCTTAATACTTCTACTTACCTACTCTTCTTACTATAGTAGTAAATATAAATATAAATATAAATATACTAGTAATAATAATAATACTATTACTAATAGGCGGTAGGCGCGACTAATATATTAAAACAAACCTTTACTTATATAACCCTTTAGCCGGATCACAAGCACTACAAAATACCGTAGGGCCTAACAAGCCCTAGTAGCACTTATAATTAAAGAAAACGGCACTACTAACATAAGCAAGCCCTTTGTCGATTCCTCCCGTTCCACATTCACACATAACAACCTACAATATCTAGAAAGAAGATTCCCACTCGCCCTACTTAGCCCTAGAACAAACAAAAGGACATAATTCTATAGATATTAACTAGCATCAACACTAGCAAAAAGCACCTTATAGAGTAGTACTTATAATTTTAGGAGCTTTATACTATGAAACTACTAATAATAACTATTATATAAATATAATAATATATAACTTATATATAAAGAGTAAAGACTCTATAAAAATCCTAAATAATAAGAATAACTATAAATACTTTAACTTATTAAAGAATATAACTATTAAAGTCTTATTAGCCTAAGTAGCTACTTTAGAAATATTTAATATTAGAATATTTAGTAAGGTTAATAATATTAAAATAAATACTAATAATAGTAGGGCTAAGTAGTTAAACTAGCTATAGCTATATAGTTTATAATAATAGTGCGTTAGTTATAAAGGGATTTAATAGTTAAAAAAAGGGATAGTTTAGTTTAAATTAGAGTTAATAGGTCTAAAGGGATAGTTTACTAAGGAGGCGTATAGAAGGTATTAGTAGTTTTAGTAGTATTAATAGTATAATTAATAGTTAAAATTTATTAGTCTATTAAAAAGAACTAAAAATAAAAGTAAAAAGAGACAAAAGGCAGAATTGAACCTATAGCCTTTAGCTTTAATAAGCTAGACTCTAAGCTGCTAGGTCAACTATTAATAGTGGAGTAAACTACTCTAAATGTTTCTTATTAACCCCTTTAGGGTGCTCGTGGCTAACTATAACCCTCGTAGCTAACTATAGCGCCCGTAGCTAACTATAGTAAATGCGGCTAACTACACACAGAGCCTAGAGCCACTTAGCTAAAGCGTACGTAACGTACTAAACCCTAAAAGGACTAGTACTTTAGAAACTAGGCCTAAAGGGCAAGGCACTAGGCCTATAAAAAACAGGGCTCCCCCTAGCCTATAGGGGTCTAGACTTCTATTTTCTTAATAAGCAAGTAATACAGTAAAATACTAATATAACACTATTACTACTATAACAATACTTCTACCTCTTTTATTTACATATTATGTACTAAACCTATTCCTTTACCAACTCTATTAAGCCCGATATTACTATAGAAGTATTTAGCAATCTTAATACTAACCTCAATACCCTCATACCTGTGCTTACAAAATTAATTAAAAACACTTATTACTTTAAATTTATAAAAGCTATATTATAGTAAATAAATTTAAGTACTATAATAAAAAAGATTAATAAAGTAAGTAGCTAAATAGCTATTTCTTAAAGTATATAGTTTATAAGTTATTAGTTACTCTAAAAGGGGTAATACTAAAGCTATAAAGTACTATAGAATAATAACTTAATTTTATTATACTAGTAGTAGGGCCTTAGAAAGGGCTAGTTATTATTATTAGTAAATAAAAAATATAGTTCTTTACTTTTTAAAATCTATAAAACCTTTAAAAAAAGAAATATAAAGAATATAAAAAACTAGAGATATTTAAAGTATAAAAAGGTATTTAAAGTATAAAGAAGGTATTAAGTATAAATATAATAAGGCCTATTTACTATTAAATATTTTATTAATATTAAAAATACTTAATATTACTATTAAGTCCTTAGTATCCCTAAGTAGCTACTTAACTGTAGATGCGTTACTAGTAGAGACCCTACTACTAGGCCCCCCCCCCCCCCCCCTCTTAGGTAACTAACGGCCTATAGGTCACGTATAGTAATTAGCTACCTTTTTTAACTTTTGTTTAATAGTTAGTACGCGAATTTACCTACTATAACGCAGCTTCTACGGATTCAAAGTAATAGTAGTATTCAATTAATTTCATAGACTACTAATTACACCGCTAACGCTACCGAAACTACTAACGCTGTTCGTACGCCTCTATATACCCCCGCGCCCAACTATTACTATCCCTCTAAACCTATTAAATCTAATCCAAACTGTCCCTCTACTTCCCTTAGTTATTAACCTCCTCTGCGACCGATGCGCTGTTGCTATATTACTATAGTTAGTTCACTTTATTTAAAGGATCCACCCTACTTTTATTAGTATATATCTTAATATATTATTAAGCCTTAGGCTATATACTAATTCCTAGCTTTCCTTATACTATTAAGGGTCTTAATAGTTATAATAGTAGTACCTATTATACTACTATACTAGGTTAGGGCTTTTAAGTAATACACTTATACTTTAACCTTTTCTACTACATCTTTAATTATTAACTAGTATAGTTAATTATATAAGGGCTAGATTTATAGATTTAAGTAGTCCTTTAGTAGTAAGTAGTATTTAAACTTAGTAATAACTATTTACGTTTTAAGTAAAAAGTCTATAAAGTTAGTACTATTATTAAGGCTAGTAAGGCCTATAGCTTTAGTAGCTTAACTAGATCTAAAGAAGTCTTTATAAGCTATAGTTAAGAGACTAAAGTACTTAGGTATTATATAGTTATTAGGCTATATTAAACTTATTATTAGTAAGTTTAGTATTTTCGCTTTAAAGAATTATTAAATATAAATATAAAAGATAGAAATAATTAATAAAGGCCTTACTTATAGTGCCTTTTTCTTTAATTATAAACGCTACTAGGGCTTATTAGGCCTTATAGTCCGTTATAGCGCCTATAATCCAGCTAAAGGTTCGTATAAGTAAAGGTTTATTTTAATATATTTAGCGCTGCCTATTAGTAATAGTATTGTTATTATCGCTATAGCTGCCACCGCGCCGCGCTTTGTAGCGCAAGAGTAGGTAGGTAGAAGTTATTTTTAAGTAAAGACTTTAGGCGTTATAGTTAGTATATACGTCGGGCTGCCCTACTAAACTCTACTTATAAGTACCTACTAAAGGGGGGTCAATATTAGTAACGCATCTACTCTTCTTTTTAAATAACCTTTACTTATTAACTTACTAAATATATATATTAGCTTAAATATATTCTTTATTAGATTTTTTACTTAGAATATTCTTTACTTAGTAGATTTCTTTTTTTACTTTACTATAAGTAGTATTATAACTATAAAAATGTATATATTACTATTAAATATAAAGTAACTTAAAGTTAAAGCTATACTTTAATTACTTTTTAGTTTTATAATAGTTTTTATTTATTTAAATAATTTAAAAAACTTATAAAAATAGTTTATTTTATATATAAAGCTTTATACTATATAGTAAAGTAAAGACTATTAGTATAGGAATAATAGTTAGTATAGTATAGTAGTAGTAGTAGTTACTATAGCTACTATAGCTACTATAGTTTATAAGTTATATAGTTTAACTAACTATATAATAGGCCTACTTTAGGCTTAAAAGTCTTCTACTTTTATAGCTACTTTTTTATTTATTTATATAATATATATTTATTATAATAAGTAGTAATTAACTCTTAATAGAGATTTAATTTCTATTTTTAAGGATATAGTTAATTTAATAAAAAAGTTTTTAGTTATAAAAATTAAACTCTTTTATGAAAGATTTAAATTAATAACTTTAAGTATAAAACTTTTATAACTTAATAGTAATAATAATATAATATAATAATTAATTGTACTTAATAAACTATTTTTAAAGTTTTTAAAAAAATACTTAAGTTACTTAAAAAATATTTAAAATAACTAATTTTAATAATAAAACTTATTAAATTTATTAAATTTATTAAAATCTTTATAAATACTATTATAAAGAATAAAGATATTTTATTTATGTTTTTTAAGTAGTGTCTTATATAGACATTTCTATAAGTTAATCTAAAAAAAATATATTATAGCTATATATTATTTATATTATTTTTTAAGTAGTATCTTATATAGATATTTTAGTAAGTTGTTCTAAAAAGAATACATTATAGCTATATATTTTCAAGCAGTATAATTAAATAGAAGTATCTAATAAAGTATATCTAGTAGGTTTAACCCCCTCTAGCTTAAGTAGTCTTAAGTAAAGCTTAGTAGGGTGTACGTACCTTAACACTTCTACTTACCTGCTCTTCCTACCGTAGCGGCAGACGTAGACGTAGACGTAAACGTACTAGCAATAACGACAATACTATTACTAATAAGCAGCACTAAATATATTAAAACAAACCTTTACTTATATAAACCTTTAACTAGATTATACTATATATAGGGCCTAACGAGCCCTAGTAGCATTTATAATTAAATAAAAAGGCACTACTATAAGTAAGGCCTTTATTAATTCCTCCCGTCTTTTATATACACACAATAACCCTTAAAGTTACAATATTTAATAAAAAGTTACCTACCCTAAGCCCTTATAACTAGAACAATAACTATTATATAACCTTATAGTTATTAACTAGCTACAAAAGTAGTAATAAGTACTTTATAACTAAGGGGGTTAATAAGATTAATTTAACTTATAACTAGTGCGTATTCTTTAATAAAAAGAAAAAAAAGCTTACTATTACTGTAATTTACTACTATTAAACTACTAGTAATAGACTTAATATAAATATAATAATTCTTAAATTATAAAACAAAACCCTTTTAAGTATCCTATAGTCTAAAACTAACTATAAATACTTTAACTAACTAAAGAATACAGCTACTAGATCTATAGCACTCTAAGTAGCTATTAATATTAGTATATTTAGTAAGGCCTATATGAATATTAAGGGGGATACTAATAATAGCAGGGCTAAGCAGCTGGACCAGCCGTAGTTACGCAGCCTATAACAACGGCGCATTGGTCGCGGAGGGATACAACGGCTAAGGGAAGTGATAGAATGGTTTGAATTGGATTTAATAGGTTTAGAGGGACGGTGATAGTTGGGTATACGGGAGGCATATAGAAGGTGTTAGTGGTTTTAGTAGCGTTAATAGCGTAATTAGTAGTCTGTGAAATTAATTAAAAACACCTATTACTTTAAATCTATAAAAGCTACATTACAGTAGGTAAATTTAAGTACTGTTAATTAACAATAAAAAAGATTAATAAGGTGGGTGGCTGGACGGCTATTTCCTAGAGCACGTAGCCCGTAGACTGTTAGTCACTCTAGAAGGGGTATAGCTATATATTATTAAGTAGTATAATAAATAAATGTATTTAATAGAGTGTATTTAGTAGGTTTAACCCCCTCTAGCTTTACTTTAACGCTTCTACTTACCTACTCTTTTTACAGTAATAATAATAATACTATTACTAATAAGCAGTGCTAAATATATTTAAATAAACCTTTACTTATACAAACCTTTAGCTAGATCACGCTGTATATAAAGCCTAACAAGCCCTAGTAGCATTTACAATTAAAGAAAAAGGTACTACTGTTATAAGTAAGGCCTTTATTAATTCCTCCCGTCTTTTATATTCCTAAAAATCTAATAAAATAGTAAAAACTACTATAAATATAAAAGTCCCCTAGTTATAGAATACTAAATACTATAACTTAGTTTTTATAGTTAAGAATCATATTAAGTAGCTTAGTAATATAGTTCTATAACTTAGTATTAATACTATTAATATATAGTATAACTAGCTAGCCTAACCCTTAAGTATAAAGATCTAAATTACTATCTTTAGTCTTTACCTTTTTTAAACTAGTAGTAATAGGGACTAAATAAGAAATATTAAACTAGACCTATTAGTTAATTTAATACTAAATTAGATTTTAAACTTACTATTTTTAAAAAATAACTAAAACTACTTTAAGTAAGTAATAAAGGTAGTAATAATAACTATAGATCCCTTAGAGTTTATAAAAGACTAGTATATTTAATAAGGCCTAGTAATATATTAAGACATTTACTAATAAGTATAGGGAAAAGTAGTCAATTTAGGTTAACTAGCTATAGTGTAGTTAAGGGAAGGGATAGTTTAGTTTAGATTGGATTTAATAGATTTAAAGGGACGGTCTACTAAAAAGGTATTAGTAGTTTTAGTAGCGTTAATAGCGTAATTAGTAGTTTATAAAATTAATTAAAAACACCTATTACTTTAAATTTATAAAAGCTGCGTTGTAGTAGGTAAATTTAAGTACTGTTTATTATAACAATAAAAAAGATTTATAAAGTAGGTGGCTAGACAGCTATTTCCTAAAGCACGTAGCCCATAGGCCGTTAGTCACTCTAAAGGGGGTTAAAAATATTTTATAAAATATAGTAGTACTAAGTATAGTATAAATTTAATTAAGTTAAAAAATAATAGTATAAAAGGCTAAAGATTAATAGCTACTATAAAGATAACTCTATACTAGTAGTAATCAAAATTAATTTTTACTAAATAATATTTTAAAAAATTTATTACTCTAAAGCTAAACCCTAAAGAGGACCTTTATATAATACTACTACTAGTAGTAACTTAATAGTACTAAACTAAGTATACTATTTATTTTAGGATTTTTAAAGTAAAGAAAAAATATATAAAGTATACTTATATCTACCCCTACTTTAAATAGTTCTTAATAACTCTTACTTACTAAAGTAAGTACTAAATACTTATATATTTATTATACTTATATATTTAAATTACTTAAAACGGGGGTTTTTAAAGTTAAAAAAACTTAGTAAATAAGAGCTAATAAGAGATTATAGCTATATTATTTACTAAATAGTAAGGGCTGTAGTTATTTATTAATAAGGGGTTGAAAATACGGATAGCTTTGATTTTAGTAGTATAGACATTTAAATATTCAGGACATTTAGCTATCTAGCACCTACTTTAGTGGGTAAGAGTCATTAAGAACCATTTAAAGTAGGGGCGGGCACGAGTACTTAAAGTAGAAATTTTTCTATTTCTTACAAACACACACAAGGGTTTTCTAGACGTCTACTGTAGTAGCTGCTGTCTCGTTTCCTTGCTCAGCTAATAGCTACATATCCTGTTTAGATTGGTTTTTAAGTCAAATACGTTCATAGATTCTAGACGTGGACGGAGGGTCCGCGAATTCACTGGGAGCATTACCCTTAGTTTTACGCAAGGGGACGACACTTAACGCCGGATCACCCGTAGTTAAAGTGCGCGTTAGCAACAAATACTTGGCATGAAACTCAGGCAGGGAGAACAATGTTACGATTTTTGGCTGGAGTCGGGTAGGGCAGCAAAGGCCAGCAACTGGCAGCAATCAGGGAAGTGGAAGACATGTCACAATTTCACAGCTCACGACGCAAGGGTCTGTTTCAACAGATGGGTTACTCTGAACCCGCAGAGGCAGTCTGAAAGGTCCGAATACTCGGAACTGTAGAACCGTTAGCAACAAGAACTGCACATAGATTTTCTTTGCAAGCGTAGTGTGGCATCATGTCAGACAAGCCGCTTTACTCATTCAGCTAGCCGGCCTCAACGCCCCGAACCTCAGAACGAAGCACGGAGAGCCAAGGCACTGAAGCCAGATTACAGTCCGCGGAGGGACAGACTCCACCACAGATCCTCACACACCCAGAGGCGTGCTCCAGTGCGAGAGGCTGGCTTGGCTAGCTTGAGATAGTTGAATGGATAAGCTGTAGTCATCATGTGATGCACATGAGGGACCCATGTTCCTCACCATTGATCCCCACCTCATAATCAACGCAGACGAGAACGAAATCAGAACTTACCGCAAGGGGAGGCTGAGAGCGTCTGTGGTGATCGGTGAATGAATAAACCTCCGGTGGGAGTCTGCAATCTGCTGTGGCGTCCTGCTAAGCGACAACTCGGTTAGTCAGGGTCATCTCGCAGATTTCTCCTCAAAAAGGAAGTCGCCATTGTCCATCAGACAAAATGTTTTGGTATATGGGTATCATCACAGTGTTCAGTAGCAGAACTGAATGAAAAGGTGTTCATCATTGGTAGGAAGAGCAGCAAGAAAAGGGAAGAACTTTGAAGGGGCATTGCTTACATTCAGGACGTCGTGCTCGCGATTCTTCCCCATCAAGATGTAGAGCAGATATTTGACACCATCACGCCTCCTGATGCAGAGTTAGCGCTGTGAATTTCCATGTTGTTCATTTCGAAAACAGGTGGAAAATCTGCTTGGAAGTTGGAAGGGAGTCAGATGGTAGTGCATGTTTGTTCGTGCGCTCAGGGAATCGCGAGAACCAGTGGAATGATTTGCATCAGATGAGCAGAGGTGGGCGATAAAACGAGAAGTCACTTACCAAATGAATGTGAAGGTCCACCAAAAGCGAATACTGCCGAGCTTGTGAGGTGTCGTAATTGAAGATGGAACATTCGAGGAAAGAAGCTGGCGTAAAAAATTTGAGCTCTGAAGTAGTGCGTGCTAATGTGTTTATTTGCATGCCCCTCTCAACCCCGCTTACATGGTACACTCCACCCGCATTACCACACTCGTGCAGCTTGCCCTACCTAGATACTTGCATACTTAGGCAGACGGCCTGTCACATACCTAGGTACCAACCTACTTAGGTAGGCAGGCCTGCTCTTGATAAATAAAACACATACCAAGAAGCTAGAGCTTAGTTTAAGCTAAAATTCACTTTCTTAAGTCGGGGTTGTGTGGTAAAGAGGGCAGGATTACTAATAATTTAGCTAGTGTTTTGAGGTCCATCCAAATTTCAAGGATACGGACGGGATTTGACTCGGATAGATGCATCATGCGAAAATTCACTTCAGCTGTTCAAAGCTCAAACTGCTTACTGTCTTAAGTCCAGTCCGGAGCTTGATATTCTTCTCAGCATATTGCCGTCACCAACCTACAAACACTCTCTCTGGACATTCAAGGAACCATATTTAATGGCCACAGAATCAACGGCAAGGGAATGATATAAATCTGCAGTCAATTGACGACCCCCCTCGCTACATTCGGAATCAACTCCAATCAACAACGTCGTTCTACCTCTTCACTTCAGGATGTCAGACCGACGAAGGATCAATGGGCCACCCAGCGCGACGCTGCCACCCTCGTACGAGGCGTCTGGAATGAAACCGAGCTCTAGAGTGAGACCGACCAATGGTATTCGAGGGTTGTGTATGTGCACTCGCTCATTTCATTGTGCGCTTCCAGCCTCTTGATCAAATGATACTAATACCCGCTTTCAGTCCTCAAGACCGGCGTGACCCCGACAGCTTCGGGTTCAGCATACCTGGAAATCGAACCGTCACAACGCCAGAGTAACCCAGGTTCGAAGGCCAATGGCATGAAGCTCATCTGCACTGTTCACGGACCTCGTTCTCTTCCTCGATCTGCACCATTCTCGCCCTACCTAGTACTCTCGACCCATGTGAAGTACGCGCCTTTCGCGACCCGTCAGCGTCGAGGTTACCTCCGTGACTCAACCGAGAGAAATCTCAGTGTTCACCTCGAAACGGCATTACGGGGAGTCATCATCGCCGACAGGTGGCCTAAGAGCGGCGCTGACATCATTGTCACTGTGATTGAGGGCGATCAGGAACGGGAAGCCTCCTACGCACAGGGGAATGAGGAATGGGACATGATGAATGTCTTGAGTGGTTGTATCACCGTTGCCGCCGCAGCTTTAGCAGACGCCGGAATCGACTGTGTGGACATGGTAACTGGGGGCGTTGCGGCTCTTGTAAAGGCGGACGGCAATGATTCCTCGGAACATTCGCTTGTTCTGGATCCAGTCTCACTGGAGCACACGACAGTCCTAGCTGCTTGCTGTGTTGCCTACTTGCCCGCCCGCACGGAGATAACTAATCTTTGGGTCAAGGGCCAGCTGCCCCCGTCAGACCCGCTGCTTCACTCAAAGTTGATCGGTCGCGCGGTCCAAGCATCGAAAGGGAACTACCGTGCTGTTCTAGAGAGGCTCCAAGAGAACCAGCCACCCCACAGCGGATGAGACATAATGAAGTCGCAAAATACACTCTATACTATTGCGTTGAAAATTCGTCGCCGCGTTGGACTCTGGTCCAGTAAGTACTCATAAAGCGATCAATCGACTTTACATGTCCCATAGAAGGAAAACAAGGCACTGGCTAGGTAGCCTATACGACGCATTTGTTAATTTGACGGTGTGGTTCCTGCGGAGGACACGCTCGGAGGAGAACGCGCGACGTCGAAGATACTTTACACAAACTTAGCTGTACCTAATAATGGCCATAGATATATGGGCATGCTTCTGACATTCTACGAGACACCTCAATATACCTACTGAGGTACCTAGCTTACCTAAGGCTGTGTACTAATCCTCTTTGGAACTCGCTCCCCCACAACTATTAGGTAGGTACAGATAACAAGCTTGGGTGGGTGGCACATGCTCTCGGGTTCCTGGGTATTAATAGGTAAGTAAGTGCGTGCTCCTCTGGGTACGTCGCGTCTGCCAACCGCCCGTCTTCCGAGCTTCCGACGTCACCTCGTGGTCGTCCTACTCCCGACTCTCCACGTTATGTTGAATAGCGACAACTGCAGCCACTCGTGACACCGACCGCGATCAAAAATCCACTCTTACTACGTACTCTATTTCAATAAGATCAGGTTCCCAGTGCAACGCCTGCGGAGGTCTCCCCCTCATTATCGGCCTCGCTCCCTCCCGGTCTCTCGGTCTCTCGGTCTCTATCCACTCCGCACCATGCTCTCACACCCTCGATCATTTCTTCCATGATTCGCGCGTCGCGAAGTTTCCAGCCACCCGGAGCGATAAAGCTGCCATCCCCAACGACGCTGACGACGCCGTAAAGCAACTCGAACCCGTCGGCTCTCCTGGTCGGCCATGGCTGATCCGTCAGCTCCAATACCGCTGGAAAACACCGGGGCCTGGTACAATATCTCGGCCTGGACTGAACAGCTGCAATACGCCGTTAATATCACAAATCTCGCTCCTTCTTTCGAGGATCTGGTATGGGCTGGGCCGAGGATGGTCAGAAAGCTCACAGCCTATCTCCCCTTCCCCGACTCGCTCGATGCGCTTGGTCAGACGATAATACCCGAGGCAACGAAGACTGGAATCGATCAGGCCATCGGCACCACTGCCTTCAGTATGCACACCAATCCTACTGTAGGGTACGCCCATGCGTTTGGAACGGGGCATGTGACTGGTTCTGGGCCGGCCATCTCTTTGGACCGTGACTCCGACGTTACCGGCCCCAAGCTTGGCATGGAAGGTGCAAGGGGACTTGGCAGCGTTTTCAGCTATGCCACAAGCAAATGGGCTCTCTGTTGCATCGCTATGGCCGTTGTCCTCAATCGCACCCATATCTTCGCGGCAACGAGGCGCCGCCTGCGCCTCACCCTGCCTATACGACTCCTCTTGCGCATCTTTCCCGTCCTTCTTTTTCTTGTGCAGGCCAGGGATCTTTTGCGTTCAATCCAGTGCCAGACGTCACTCGACTTCGCTGAGATGCGTTGGGGAAACGCAAGCAAGGCTTCGGAGCTCATGTTCTCTCAAGCCGGTGGATTCCTCCATACGATGAGCTCTTCGTTCCTGCTAGGTCCTTCCGACAGGGAATCATGTATGGCGATTGGCATGGTTCCCGTCGACGGTGATGCTACAGAGGAGTTAAGAGGATCTTTGTCCCTCTTATGGCCTCTTTTCGGGACATTCTGCTTGAGCCAGTTCTTGGAAACTGTCTCATGCGCCGTTCAAGGTCGCCCCGTATCTGCTGAGACGGGGATGACACTGTTCGAACACTCACTTGCTTTTGCTGAAGCCGACGCCGCAATCAGCAATCAGCTCGGCTGGGGATTATTCACTCAGGCACAGACATTTGAGGCGGATCCACACGGCGGCAGCATTGCCATTAGTCGTTCCATGATACTCCGGAGAGTCAATACGCCGCCCGAGGTCCTTTTGGTGGCCTTTCTGTCCACTATGAGCCACATCACAAGCCATGTTCTTGGAGTGTTCAACCTGCAAGCCAGATTTCGCCTCGTCAGCACTGGTTTTTGGGGGTTCTGTTTCATGTCTAGCATCCTCTGGAGTGCTGTTACTTTCTCCTTGGACGATCCCGCCAAGCAAGGATTGCTTAGATTTCCTACAGTGTGCATTATTGGTTTCATTCCCCACGTACTCGTTCTGGGCGGCATTTTAGTATGTTTCTGCATCTACCTACTCGCCTTAGGTCTGGCCGCT
This sequence comes from Colletotrichum brevisporum, assembly GCA_030770045.1. Taxonomy (NCBI): domain Eukaryota; kingdom Fungi; phylum Ascomycota; class Sordariomycetes; order Glomerellales; family Glomerellaceae; genus Colletotrichum; species Colletotrichum brevisporum. The sequence continues at coordinate 4,681,562 of JAUGSI010000001.1, read as the reverse complement.
CTCGCACCGATGGACGGACCCACAGGTCAAAGACTGAATCTTCGCAGACGTCTGGCTCAAGCACACGGGAACATGCAAGCCAATCTCTCCCTGTCAGACATTCGCATAAGCATGGAGATGGATTTCTACACGGCGTTGCTGCGCACCGGGTTTGGAGCGATCACCATGGCTAGCGAGGCTGTCTATTTGAACGAAGACCGTGACATCAACCTGAGGCCTCATACATGGCTGGAAGAGGAGAGATTTCATGAGCTCGAAGACCTGCGAATGCAGTGGGTTGCGACAAGCGCCCCTGATTCTCAATACGACACCATTGGCACCATTGGATTGGTACCTGTGAAGGACGACCATCAGTGGACCGCCAATGGCTACGCTCGGGAGCGGGCAGCCCAAAAAGTGCCCAAATCTCGCTCAGGCGAGCGAAGAGCCAGAGATGGCGTTGGCGCAGCGGAAAGAAGTGGCAGATGGTTAATGGCCCTGGACTTCCTCATGAACGTAAATCGACTGATAATCCGAACCTGGGCAACCGCCATTCTGAACGTCCTCTACAAAATCGGATTTCGCCCGCCAAATTTCTTGTTGTGGGTAGTTCGTAGGCCGAAGGCTGCGAACGAGACGAGAAGTACGAGACAGAACGACGACAAGAATTGTTCGGACGCCGTTTCGGGCTTGAACGAATCAAATCTCCGAATTCCCATGAACGACGCTGTTGACGTCGAATCGGAGTTTAGACGACAAGCTTCGAGAGAGAACCCGGACTGGGTAACTGTCGACGAAGCAGAGCTGGATTCAAAACTCTATCGTTGGTGGTTGAAAGGCGGCTGGTGGGGATCGACGGACAACAGTGGCGAATATCAACCCAAGGAACCCGAAGAGGACGACGATACTACGAGTATGGCCTCTTTTAATGGCCCCGATGACAGCGAGTGGGAATCGGAAAGCGAAGGTCAACGAACGCCGACACAACCCAGTTACCGGGCCTCGACTACACGCGACGCGACGCCAGCGCCAGACATGGCGATGCAGCTATCGGATCTAGCACGTCTACTTCATCCTCACAGTCCCGAGGAGAGAGAAGAGGCCCATACGTTGGCTGCCCACCTCGCTAGTGACGGCATTCTGACTCGGTCTCGATACAGGACGTCGCAGCAGCTACAGCGAACAAGAATACTTACCCTAAGCGGACGAGCGAATCGTATTGTCTCACGACCGATCAAGATGACTGCTGATGAGGAAGCTCAGCGCCTGGAGCAGCTTCTTTTGTCTCGCCGGTCTCAGAACCGCAGTTCTGTGGATGATCAGTCGACCTGGGCGGAAGGGGCAGCCGGTCTTGGTCCAGATGGTCCACAATGTGTCGTCTGTCAAAGCTCTCCGAGGACGATTATCGTGTGGCCATGCCGGTGTCTCAGCCTGTGCGACGATTGCCGAGTGTCGCTGGCAATGAACAACTTTGACAAGTGCGTCTGCTGTCGCAGAGAGGTCATAAGCTTCAGCAGGATATTTGTACCTTAAACGGAGGAAACAACGCGCCACGACTTCACATTTAGAGCCTCCGTGACGGATGAGAAGAGAGGGGTTAGGGAATGATGCTTAAATGCTGCGTTCGAGGACAGTGGAAGTGCACGTCATCACTATTGTTGCTAAAACGCGATTGTCTTTGCTAGGTAGTTTCATTCACACAACTTCTAAGGTCAAGTATCTGGTAACACCAACACCGTGATCATAATCCTCCACGTCACATGCCTGCCCATTCAACACTAAATGCGCGTATCTCCATTCCAGGTTTTCCCAAAGCAGGAATCTCACCTCCGAACAAGAAGCCCTTTTTGACCGAAGTGCCCAAACGACCACTGCCAACCAAATCCAGCATGTGGATCTTGTCGTCCCAATCGTAATGGGTGGCGAGAAAGTGAGCATGAAATCGAAGCGGGTCACCTGGGTAAACACTGTAGTCCGCGCCAAACCGAAGGCCAGGTGTCATAAAATATCCTCTGGCTTGTAGGTACCGATGTAGCGGCACAACAGAAGGCTCAGCGACATCAGGCAGAAACTTGACGGGTGATCCATGTAAACCACTACTGGTGGTCGGCGTCACCGTCAAAGACTTTGCATCCAAGGTACCAGCCTTGGAAAGTGCGCCAGGTGACTGTGTCCCATGTGATGATTCTTGCCACTCACTGGCACCCTTAGAGTCAATGGGGGCAGCTCTACCATTCTTGAATCTCCACGTCTTCTCGGTAGCAACCTTCCTCGATTGATCCTCGGCGAGAACCTTGCGGGCCTTATGGCGGCGGGCCTTCAGAAGGCCGAGATATGCTGCACGAGTGCTTTTGTCCATAGAGCGAAGGGATAAGGCATGATGCGCCATCTCGTCAATAAGTTTTCCTACCTTCTTCTCGACCAGCAGGCTAGCTTCCTCCGGTAAGAGCTCCAGCGGCAGGCTGAGGAAGACGTTCTGAGTTGGATTCTGTGGGGTTGTGCCCACCAGTACCGAGCAGATATTATGGTGGCGTCGGATCATCGCGACATCTTCGGCATCGAAAACGAGATAACGATCGGCAACCTTCGAAATGCGCGCAACTTTCCCGGATGCCTCCAAGGTAGCCATGGCTTTCCTTCTGTCGGTAGTCCTGCAGGTAAAACATCAGCATATGGCAATGCCAAATCAGGCGTAGTCGCAAGAGCTAAGAAAAGGAACGAGATCATTCATTGTTTATTTAAAAAAAAAAGTCATCACAAAAAGGTCAGTGGATTGACAGATTGATTTGGTATAATCATATCGTTATTGAGGACAGGAGCATGGCGTGATGTGACAACTTACCTTTAGCACAAGTGATTGGAGAAGGGAGGTGCAGAGATTGGAGGAAGAAAAGTTTTCTCAGCAGGCCTAGGGCTCAGAAGCAGATACTTAAATAGACATACTACCGAGTTGGTTTAACTAACAACATCCTCTAGTACTTAAGACACAGTAAAACCAATTACAGACTTAGTATAGAATAAAACTATAGAATAGTATAAAATTATTATTTTTAGTATTTTAATAACTTTAAGTTTTATTTTATATATTAATATACTAACTTACTAATTTAATATATATTATAAACTTTTTAAAAATATAATTATATAAATAATAAACTACTTATTATTTACTTAAAATAATTTAAAATACTATTATAAATATTTATTTTTAAGTTATTATAACTTTTAGTTTTAAAATAACTCTTAAGTAATAAGTATTAAAAGTATTTAATTATACTTAGTATTTTATTAGATTATTTTAATAAAACTTAAAAAGCTAACGTTTTTCTTTCTATCTTATTATTGTCTGCCTCCTTAGTATTGTCTTCATTAACCATTGGAGGTAAGCTGTACGGCTTAAATTGGAGACCGCTTGAGCTGCTTAAGCGAAAAGAAAGGTTCTCCCTTGACGAGTGTCCTTCCAAGCCACCTCCCCGTTCATGGTAAACTGGAAGGTTATGCACTTTGAGCATGCCCTGCACCATGTCCTCGGCTTTAGTGTGGGGTTGAATGTGGACTTGGCGAGGCAGAGGCACCAGTTCTAACACACCATCGCACAGCAGTTCCATCCACATGCTGAAACCCGTTGATCGTGGATAGAGTGAGGTTGAGAAAGACACAGCCGCCGTGAGATTGGTGCTATGCTGACGCAGCAGCGCCCTCAATACGTGCATGAATTGTATAGCGTCCGAGGAACGGCATATGGCTGAGCCGTAAAGTGTCGGTGATAAGAGGTTTGGAACAACGACTCTGTGGATGGTGCCTGGCTTCGACCTTTCCATGCGCGCTGACAGACTGGTCAGAAATATTTTTAGGGGTGACGCCGCGGGCTTTCCCTCAGATCGCTGTAGCCAGTCTCCAGCAGTCATGGAAGGTGTCACGTGCAGCTCTCCCTTCACATCGCCGACCTGCAAATGTTTGGTGAGGTCGAAAGAGTGGCAAAAGTTATTCGTTGTTCCATGGTCCGTTCCTGTACACCACGTCAGTCGCTCTGAACGTAGCAACTCCATAGTGGTGGACTAAGAGGGATAACATACCCAGCCTGTTGTTGATGCCACCGAGGGTCTCATACCTCCATGCGATCTTCATCCTCTCACTTGAGGCGCTTGTAGAGCCTTTTCGGCCCGGGCTATTTTCTTTGCCCAGCCCGGGTAGCTCAGATCTCCAAGACTCGTCTGGGCCAAGAACATGGACTTCGTGACCCTGCACAAGACCCTCCGCGGCGTAGTACTTCAACAGCAGCCCCGAGAAATCCGTCGTCCCGGACTCCTCAATCAACAGGTTACACCCCAAGGGCAAGCCTCCGTGCCCTGCCAGGAGTTGGTCCAAAGACGCCGTTCCCGTGGACGTCGTGAGACGACCATCCAAAAGGGAGGGCCGCACTCCGGCCGAGAGAGGTGTTTCATGATTATGTGCAGCTTGCTCCCTCCCGGTACCTCTGGCGGACATACCGACAACTACATTCTTCTTGCGAAACGACATTTGGCGCTTCAAGATCAGTGTCTGCGGCAGGGCACGAGCCAAGTGGATGAACTCTGCTTCTGGTTGTCAGCAATTTTCGGTAGGCCAAAACCCAACATTCATTTACGCACTGAATTGTCCTTGTGTGAAAGTCGAGACCGCCAATTTTGGAGTCAGAAGTTTCGTCGTAAATGATGTAGGCGGTTTTTGGGTTGGCGGTTGCCCGAATCCATAGCATGAAAATTGACAATGTCGATGTGTTCAAGGTTCTGACGACAAGTGGTGACCTGCCGCCCTTGTGGAGAGGAGCCCTCGATTGCACAATATACCCTATAAATACATAACGCTATTCCTGGGGTCTTCTCTTTTTTTTTCCCCCCCATCAGTGCGCGGTTCTTGAATTTGCAACCGCCATTGCGAACCCGGCCGTCGAACTCGCGACTTCCAGCTCAAGACTCTTATCATAGGTCTCTAAACGCCAACGTCGCGATCCGATTAAGCATCCTACGAGAAAGTCCTGGCTTACCCGGCGGATCGTCATCTTTTACTCGCTGCCCGTCTACAAAATCGCAGCCATCATGTCGGGCGGAGGCGACGTCACACTCTTCGAAGAGTCTTTTACTGTGACCAACTACGATCAGTCCAAATATGATCGGGTCGCTCGCATATCCGCAACATCAACAGACAATCAGACCCTCATGACGCTGGACATCAACATCGAACTGTTTCCAGCTTCTGTTTCTGACAGTTTACACGTGGTCTTGGCCACGTCCTTGGCCCATGATGGAAGCAAGGACGACGAAAAGGGTTGGAGGGACGTGACGAAGGGTGGCCAAGACCGGGAGCCCACCCTGGCTGACATGTTCGACTACGTCTGCTATGGAAAGATCTATAAGTTCGAAGATGCTGACGACGGCCAGACCATGTAAGCCTCCCACCTGTTGTGTTCTCGACCTGGTGTGACGCTGTCAAAGGCTAATAACGTTCTTACAGCAAGGCCTACGTATCTTTCGGGGGTCTTCTAATGTCACTCGAGGGCCCGTATAAGAAACTCACTCCGCTGAGGGTCGACTACGTGTATTTGCTGATCAAGAAATGATGAGCGACTCCATCTCTATATTCGACAAGCGAACTACTCAATTCCGATATCATTCAACGCTTCTGGCTGATGAACCCAAAACCATCCCACTCGGGCGGCGACGACTCTACTACCGGAAGATTCAAGAGGAGACAAAACGCGAGTCCGGCCCGGCTACTCAACAGTTAACCTGCGTCTCGAACTCCGGCGCATGCCTACTAGCCATCGACAGCCTCGAGTCAGAGATTGTCGTTGTGTGGCCCGGGGAAAGGCAGTTTTCGATGGATCCTTTGCACGATATGGTCGTACTCGGGCTCGTTGTGTCTGGTCAGGATGCCGTGGCGGATGAAGAAATCCAGGACAACCAGAGCGCAGTTAGGCTTGAACTTGCCGAGGGCCAGCTCCTGCCGAATCTCTTCAACAGTGCACAGGCTGAACTCCGCAACCTCGCCATCTTTCGGCCGCGGAATCACATCTTCAGGTAGCTCAAGATCATAAATCCATTGGACTTCGGGATAGACGAGACCCGTCTCGCCTGCCTCTACTTCGGTGACGTATATGTATGAGACGCCGCCGACGTGCTTGGTTCGACTGCGGACGAGTACTTCCGGGAGGCTCGCTTCCTCGTCTGCCTCACGAATAACGCATTCGAAGGGGTCTTCGCCGGTCATTAGCCCTCCTGCAACGGTGTTGTCCAGCATGCCCGGGAATGTCGACTTGGTCGGAGAGCGACGTGGGACCCAGATTTTGATGCCGTGGGTAGCAGAAGGACAGCGAACAAATGCGGTCAAATGAACGCCATATCTCATGACGCCGAACAACCCGGACGCGGCTCTTTCCATGTTCAGGAGCAGCTCGCCGTTACGGCCATATACAGGCCATAACTCGTCCCGCCAGCCTCGCAGAACAGGAAAGGTGTCATTTCTTCGCCAGTAGTTGAAGAGATTCGCTGCCAGCTCGGTGCGGTCTCCCAGTGTCGGCGCCCGAAAGGCGGAAACAGTACGCTTGACTGAGTCTATGCTGATATCACCCTTGACGCTAGTCGGCGCCTCGGCTAGCTTCTCGATTACCCTGGGCAAAACATATCCCAGGAGCACCTCACCACCGTCCTCTTCCCAAATGAGTGTATATACAGATCCGGGCAAGTCGGAGTGCCGCGTGGCCTCCTGCCCGTACGGGTATCTGTTAAGAATATTAGCTCTGCTTTTCAGCCTTCGAGATCAAAAGCATGTGGACATGTCTCACGAGTCTACCTGGTCGATAAGGTCTTTGTTGCTGAATGTCCTCATTGCGCGATTCAAGATGTGCACATGCTTCAGCGAGGCGTGTCGTGAAGTTTCGCTCCGTATTGTGTGGAAAGGTCATGGATGAGAAAATCACAGCCTGTCCTCTCGAGTCGTGCAGGTAGTATGTGCCGGTTAGGACATGCATCTACCCGGAAATTATCGACCCGGTAGAGCGATGCAACTGATCGATGTCGCGCCACTCAGGGTTGTTCTCCCACCCTCTAGACGCTTCTGAGTTCTCGTTGCCCCTCGCCCCGTCCACCCCCACCCACTCTCTTCCCCCACTATAAGATGATGAGAACATTGAGAAATGCGCCTTGGGCTGTGTCACTCACTTGCATGTGGTCGCAGTTTCTCGTTATACCATTTCGTTTCTGGAAAAGCAGGATTTTACTACAACCCACAAATTTTGCAGGAATCTATGATTTTGAAACGATTGCCTGCCCTCGACTCTGTATCTCTCTCTAATCTGGTTCCTTCATTTGGTGTGCCAAACCTGCCCACGCACCAATGAAACCAACCCCCATATCGTCCGAGCAGAAGTAATACGCAACCCATCCGCTCCGGAACTACCTAGCCAGCACTCTCAACATACCATACCATTTACCAGAAGTCCTCCAGAAAGAATTGAGGCACAGTTATGTCCGGACTTCTGTTTGGCATCGTCCCGGCTGGCCAGCCATTGATGACCGAACCAACTTCGGTGCCCTCCGAAACCTCATTCCTCTACTCAATATCCGCTGCTCGGCCCTTCTCTCACATCACTGTAATGCTTCTGCCAGGCATAGCATTACCTATAGACTCTGCCGCTGCCATATACTTCGCCACGGCTGCCGACGTTGCCGCCGCGACTGCGACGGGTCAAACACCGAACTTCAAGTTTCTCGGAGGGATCGGAACCGGCAAGGAGAGCGCCATTTTCAAAATCAACGCTGGCGGCAGCGAACAGAACCACGGCAACGTCATGATGGGCATCTCCATTGAGCCGGCCGAATCAGTCGCTTCGCGCGTACATGAGCTTTCAGTCAATCGACAAACAAGTCTGGGCAATGCATCGGCAGCCCAGCCGTCAACGCTGCTGCTGGCGCAAAACATCATCAAGAATGCTTTCAACTTCCTCGCAAGCTTCAGCGGTACTGCGGGACCCGGTGGCGTCGAGGTGGTTCCGCTGAAGGCATTTGAAGAGTGGTGGAAGAAGTTTGAAAGTCGGGTAAGGTCTGATCCTAGCTTTCTCGAGAAGCCGCAAGATTGATGCAGTTAACCTACTACCTGCCGTTGCGGTAAAAAAGTATTAGTTCTCGGTTAATACCCTTCAAGACAGCCACTATTTGTAAGAACACATAAATTCATATAGTGTGTACACCTTGCGCACATGTCTTTGGAAGGCATCACATCATGTTCGAGACTTGGGAAAGGACTGTGATCTCGTTGTGTATAACCACATGCAAGTTGGAAATCAAGCCAGTCACACAGAAGACAACATCCCCAAGTGACACTAACAACTGTGAAGTCTCTCCCCCCACCACGGCCACAGAAACGATGCCGTAGCCGAAACAAGGCGACGAAGGGGCAAAGGCCTGCATCAACTTTCACAGACGCATCCTTACATAGCATCTGTCTCGGCAGAAGGTGGTGGGTAAGCCCATAAAAAAAAGAAGAAGGAACATAGATACTACCCTTATGCCGTCGCTGATATGCATCATCTTACACTGTCAACCAGGTCCTCGGTGCACAACTACAACCATGCGTAATGGTCTTCAGTCCTCTCCCATTGGATTCATGAGCGGGCTCTTCATCCTGGTAGGGCTCCCAGCGCGACTCCGACGTCCAGCGTTGACTAGACTAGGTACCAGTCTTTCTCGGCTCTCTGTTCTTACCGCCAAGCCACCCCGATCCATTGAGAAAGGCGGGCGCCCATGTCCATCATCGCAACGCTCGATATTAAGCTTGGGAGTGGCGAGACCGGACGAACGCCCCGCTCTCGAACCCTCACTACTGTCGGACTGGTCGTTTTCATCCGAATCGACATCGCCAAGTTCGAACTGGTCAACATCACCCTCTTCCAAAACACGTTCATAAGTTGCAGAAGATCGCCCAAAGAGTTTGTTGGCGATTGAGAAGCCACGTCCGGGTTTCCGGGTGTTGCCGGGACGTCGGCCTCCCCGCATAGCAGCAGCGACCCTGCCGAACCATCTCGTGCGACGATCGCGTTTGCGGAGGATGAACCCCAGTACGAGAAGAAGAAGGAAAACAACCAAGATACCGGAGCCAGATTTCGACGTAGCTTTGTCCAGTAGCTCGTCCGCGGTGTCGTCCCAGTCGTCATCGTCATCGATGCCTCCCATTGAGACTGGCGAAAACGTAGACCCTGCCGGCTCGAAGTCGGTGACATCGGCAACGTTGCTGCCGAAACCGACAGGCAGCGCGGTTCCTTTGGGTGGAACCTGACCTGCAGCGTAGAGCACTATCTTGCCCAAGGTCCAACTAACTTCGACACCATCAATCTCGTTTACGGGCTGGAATGAATCCACGAATCCTTGTCCTTTAACGTCCTCGATCACGCCTTTCGAAGCGTTAAGGCCGGGATTGGGAACGTGTTCGAGCCCTGGCCGTGGAATACCAATGCCCTCGTAGAGAACGTTGATGAGCCAAGAAGCCTTGAAGCATGCTTCTTGCGCGCTCTTAGCTTTGAGAGCGGCTGACTTCTTCCTTGCTTCAATGCTGGCCTCGATATCTGCCCAGTCACGGGTGCAAAAGTCAACGACGTTCTTCTGATACGTTGCCAGGTCATATGCTGTCTTGTGGCCCTTGCCGAAAACGCCATGGGTTGTGTGCCAGTATTCCGACACCCCAACGAAGTGGTTCACATCGAAATCAATGCTGGGCACGTGCTGGCCATTGAGAAGGCAGGGTTCGTCATCGCAAGGAGTGTCTTTCCCCAGGAGCGGCTCCGTTTGTCGAAGGCATTCGTCGAATCGGCCGGTCCCCACGAGCGAAAGCTCCTTGCTAGCTAATTTGTCGACGATTAAGTCGCCGGATAAAGTTGTCTGCAGTCCAGAGGGCAGACACGGGTCCGGCATTTCAAGGCTGTCGGGTTTTCCGTATTGCTCCTTGAGGCTATCAACATACCGTTCGCGGGCCTGGTTTGCGCCATACCCGAGCCAAGTAGCTGTGAACACGCGATGCTCGATGGTAGAGCCGTCAAGAGTCCGAAGGCGAACAAGCTTCAGATCATTTGCATGTTTCTCGGCCTCGGTGCTATTTGGGGCGAACGCAATCTGTGCCGATGCGCCACCCATATCCAGAAAGCCGTAGGTGTGATGGCCTTTGCCGTGCTTATGTTCGTCAGGGTGGTCGAAACCGCCAAGCAAGTAGTTGGTGGCAAGCCATCCGTATAAGCCTTCGGTCTCACCAGAGATAACCTGAATATTGGTCTTGCAATCGGGCAGCGAGAACTTCGTGTTCTCTTGCAAGTAAGAGCACATACTGCGGAGAAGGGCCCGTTGTTGATGTTCTGGAAGAAGGCGCATACCAGCGGTGGCCATGACATATACAGGGGTATCCGCAATCTTCTTTTCCGGAACCTCTTTCAGAGCAATGTCGATGAGCGACTGCAGATGTTCGTTACCGATTTCATCCGGTCTCTCCGCGAAAGAAGACACGCCGGGACGGATTTTCTCGCTCGTTTGGAGTTTGACCTTAGGCAGGCTTTGGAGATCATCGATGGAAGCGTGCTTCATCGCCTTAGCGTGGTCCTTCCATTTGTAGACATAAAGGCGCGTCCCGGAGGAGCCTGCGTCGAAGATGATGCCGTATCGCCCTGTTGAGGTGAAGCCTCGTTAGCAAAGTAGGATTTGGGAGGGTTTTCTAGTCCGGGAGGGATACCGCATAGCGGATAGCGTACATTTTTTCCCCATTGGAACCAGCTGACGCAGTCGAGCTGCGTGGTGACAAGGATGGTAGAGGCGATGGATAAGTGTCTCCGTGTGTGGTGAAGATAACGTCGACGGCGGAACGATCACGCAGGCGCGGAGCGTTCGAAAATTCGTAGGTTCGTGAGCGTCGAAGGGAGTAATCACCTAACCTGGGAATGTTCGTGTGGGAGAAGGTGCGAATTGGATGAAGATGATTCGAGAGTACTCGCAAGAAGAGAACAACTCTATGCCTGCAGAATTAAAATATGTAACGAAGGAATAAATCTGGCGGTTCAAGATGATTGAGGTCGACACAGTCAATCGATGGTTGACTGAGGTTGAAGCGAGCGTCGGCCACCATGCTTTGCTGGGATGAACAGAGTGACCATAGCTAGGCTTTGACTAGCAATTAATACAGTCATTTGCATCGGCGGCGTCCAAAACCCATAGTGGGGCACTGCTTACTACATGGAAAATTCGCGCTTTTTGCACAACACCACATAGAACACCACGAATTTTATTACTAACGGGGTAATTAGCTCTATATAAAGGCCTTAAGGCCGTTAAATTATATATTTCTTTTCTTTAGTAGGTATAGAGCTTGTGCTTTTATTAGTTAACTATAGGGGCCTACTCTATTACTTATTTTAATAATAATTTTAGTAGTATAGTAAAGTTTAACTTTACTTTAAAATTAATACTTTAGTATACTAAATATCCTTGCCTACTATTTATTATCTCTATTATTTATTATAGTTAATTTATTTTATAATACTTCTCTAAAAGTATTGGGTATTAATTAATCTAATTAATAACTTATTACTAGTTCCTTTAGCTACTTATACTTATATTTATAGGTAATATAAAAATACTTTTAGTAAAAAGCCTTAAGTTATATTTTAAGAGTTAATAAGTAGGTAGATTATAATTGTTTAAATACTAGTAGTAAAGTAGTAAGTAGCTAAGCTAAAAAAGGCTTTAACTAATTCTGGGCCGTTATAGGTAAAACTTAGTAAACGTTAGGTATTAGTAATTAAGTTAAAAAAGTAGCTAGCTGCGAGGAAGTAAATAGCTATAGCTATACTACTAAAAGAGCTATTAGATTCTATTAAAAATAATACTAAGATTAATCCGGGTAATAATAATAGTACTAAAAATAAAACTTTATTTTAGAAATAGTTAAATACTTTAGCTACTCCCTTTTAGAGCTAATAAGACCCCCCTTCCTTTTAGTAATAACGGGATCCCTTTCCTAATAATAAGTAAAATCTATCCTTTTAATAGTAATAAAAGCCTTTTTTTAAATAAAGCTATACTTATACCCCGTATTACTTAGAAATTAAAGTACTTTTTAATAATAACGTTTTTACTAAAAATTAGAGTTTATTTATACTTATAAAGATCTCTATTTATATTTTATATAGGTTAACTTTTAATAGTATATCCTTTTTACTTAAGTTTTTTTATATAATTAAGTTATAGAAAATATAGTATAATACTATTAAATCCTTTATACTTAAAAAGTAGAGAAATACTATTATTAATGTTAAAAAATAAATCTATACTTAACTTAGGGCTACACTTAAAACTACTAAGTTATATATTACTTTCTAAATTAAATAGTAAAAAAGGAGTACTAAACCTATTTATTTAGTATACTAGGAGGAGTATAATACTGTAGTTAGTAATACCTAGCCGTACTTACTATAGTATCTACTAATTAAATAAATTTTTAAAGCTAGTAAGTATAGTAAAACTATAATTAAAGTAATACTTGTTTTTTAGTTTTGTGTCCCTACTACTATAGAAATATAAGCTACTTATAATACTATATTAATTACCTTACTTACTAAAGCCCGTAGTAGTTAACCTTCTTACTAAGTTAAATAAAAGGAGTATATTAGTAAGATAACTACTACTGTTAAGGAGGTAAAGAAGCTTATTAAAAATAAGTTCTTATAACTACTACGCTATTAGTAGTACTCTAAGTTAATAATGTATAAAAATACTACTAAGAGTAGAGATTATTTATATACTTAGTGTTAGATTACTTTTAATAAGATATACTATAAGTTAGAGATCTTTGATTTTAAGCGATAGGAATAGGCCCTCCTTAAGGGCGAGGCTAGTGTCTTGCTTAGTACTCTACCTATAGACCTTGTGCTGGTAATAAAAAGACGTAAGGGTACTATAGTTAAGAAGGTTTAAAATAAATAAATGTAGTAAAGTAAGGGTATTTAAACGGCTACTTAGACCGATTTTTTAACTTTTTTTACCTCTATAGTAACACTTAATTAACTAAGTTAAACCTTAAGTAATACTATTATAAACTTTTATAGTACGCTGCTAACCTTACTTTATTTAATATAGGTATCACTACTAGTATATTAGGATTAACCTTACTATACTCTATATATATTTATAGTCCTAAATAAGCCTCTTTATACTCTTACTCTATAGTAATAAATACTTATTTAATTATTGTTTCTAGTAGTACTGGATTTGCTAACTAAATAATATAGTTAAGTTAATAACTTTGTTATTTAGTTTACTACTATACTAGATAAGTATTATAACGTTAATAACTATTTCTAAATATTACTTAAGCCGCTCTATAGCTACTATAGTAGTTTTTACTTTATTAAAGGGCTTTTTAATTACTAGTTTAACGAGTAGAGTATTACCCTAAATATTATTAATATTATTAAATTAAATATTAAAGTTTTTATTAATAATAGGGTCTTTTATTTATATAGTAAAGAGCTAGTTATATTTATAGAGTCTATAGAGATTGTTAAGCCTTTTAATTAAGTAACTTAGGATATGTTTTATTATTGACTCTATAATACCGGTACTAGTAACTTAGGCCTTTTAAATAAAGAGTTTTTTATTATACTAACCCCTGTAGGCTCTTAACTATAGGTATCCTAAGCTATAGCTATAGCCCTTATAGAGTTTTTTACTAAAAAAGAGGCTAAAGAGGATTATAGGTTATAAAAGGTATTAGTTAAAGCTAAGAGGGGCTACGTAAGTAAGTAAAACGCTATATTACCTAATTAATTACTAACTAAGTTAGTACTCTAGTAGTTTTCTGTGATGTCTTTTTTCCCCCCCCTAAACTTCTTATTTAAAATCTCCTTTCCTTTTTAACTACTATAACTTAATTTAAATTAATTTAATACTAATTTACTTAGTAAGAATTAAATATTACTTTAAACAATTATTAATAGGCTCTAACTATAACCCGGTAGATTATAGTTGAGACCGATTAATATATTAAATAATGGGTAGTTTTTAAGCTACTTTATTAATTTACTATACTTTAAGGATAATATAGAGTTAGGTGGCGAGGAGATTAATAAAAAGGATATTAGTATGTAATTAGAGTTGGGCGACGAGGAGTTATAATAGGTACTACCTATAGTATTTATTTCGTTTATTTTTTACCCACTTAACTATAGCAACCTCGTAGTTTATTTAACAACAACTTTAACCTATTACTAGTATTTATTTCCTTCTTTTTTTGCCCGCTTAACTATAGTAACTTCGCAGCTTAACAATAGCTTTAACCCATTACTTACTTCACTTAATACATCTCTACTCTCTCTACTACTTATAACCCCCACTATAAACTTATTAAATATACCCTTACTACTATTAAAATTAATAAACGCGTAGTAGAAGTGACTAACAATCTATAGTAATCTCTACCCTACCTCTAGGGTATAGTTACATAAAAACTCTACCTAATTATAAACGTCCTTATTATTAGTATTATATATATAAAAGTTCTTTTTAATATACTTTTTTAGGTCTTTAAAGTACTTTTTAATAGAGTTAAAGTTAAGTAAGTATAGTAGAAGGTATTTGAGGCGTACGCCGGCTTCTTTATAAGTAATTTAGATATCCTTTTAGTAGTAAAAAAAGGTATTATTTATAATAATTACTAAATAAGGGACAAGAAACCTTCTATACTTAGGTAGTAAATACTAGGTAATCCACCCTATAAAGCTATTACTATTTATTATTCCTAAGTATATAAAAAGATCTAAAATACCTTTAAAAGTTAATACTAGTAAGAGCTGTATTTACTAACTATATTTTAGTTCTACTAATTTCTACAGCGCAAGGCCTTTTAGTGCCTATTCCGTTTACCTCTTTCTAGTGTTTTTATTTACTCCTAATTTATTAATAAAGATTAGTTGTTCTAGTTTATACTACTATATACAATAGAGCTACTTAAGCCTCTTTTTTAGGTCTTATTAAGTAGCTACAATATATATCTTTTTATTAGTTTAACCCGCCTCTTTAAGATACTAATTAATTATTAATAAACTAACGCTAAGATTAAATTACTTAAGTAAAAAGGCCTATATCTTATTTAGTATTAGGTTATTATAATACTTTAATAGCTTAAGTAGCTTAGTACAGTGCTAAATCTCTATCTTCTAGCTACTTTTATAAGATCTTTTATATCGTTTAACCTTACTAGTAAGGTTATATTAGTAGTAGTACTTTTAAACTATTTATAAGTAGTAGTTAGTAGCTATAGTAACAAAGCTATTATTAAGGTCAAGGGATAGGAGTATTAGGTTGATTTTAGCGAGCTAGTACGTTAAAATATTTAGTACTATAGTAGTAGATTAGCTAAAATACAGTCTCTAAATAGCTTTATATTCGTTTTTGGCGGCAGTAGAAGGCCTTTTAATAGCGGCATCTACTAAAAGCTATAATATGCAGAATATTGGATTTAAGGGCAAAATTTGACTTTTTGGCATAGGTAAGCGTTGCCCCACTTTGGGTTTTGGACGCCGCCGATACAAATAACTGTACCCGTGTTGCTTGTTTAGAATTTAGTGTCAGGGGATGAGCTAAAGGCTACCAGGTTGACACAGTGTGAGTAAGTGGATTAGGGACAGAGGGGACAGGCCATACATACCCCACCGGGGGACATTAGCTGAATATAGTAATTGGGTATAGCACTATTAACCTATATATTATAGTAGTAGTAGTGTGGTACTTTAGTAACCTAGGCGTAGCGTAAAAAAATTTATTTTAAAATTTCTCTTTTTTTTTTTTTTTTAAGTTATTTAGTTTAAATCTAAAATATTAGTTAAGTTATAATAACTAAATTTAATTTTAGTATAGTATAAATAGCTAAAGTAATTAGTAAGAAAAATAAAAAGTATAAAGATTTAATTTTAGATATATAATATAAAGATATAGTATAGTAGTCTATTTAGTAGCTATACTCTCTATAGTTATATATATATATATTTTATTTACCCCCTTTAGAGTAACTAACAGCGCACGGGCCACGTACTCTAGGGAACCGTCTAGCTACCTACCTTATTAATCTTTTTTATTATTAATAGTACTTAAACTTACTTACTATAACGCAGCTTCTCTAAACTTAAAGTAATAAGTGTTTTTAATTAATTTTAAAGTAAACTACTAATTATACTATTAATACCGCTAAAACCACTGACGCCTTCTATATACCTTCCACTATTCCTCTAAACCTATTAAATCTAAACTAAACCGTTCTATTATTTTTCTTAGCCGCGCAACTACAGCTAGTCTAGCTACTTAGCCCTACTATTATTAGTATTTATCTTAATATTATTAGCCTTACTAAATATACTAATATTAATAGCTACTTAGAGTACTATAAATCTAGTAGCTATATCTTTTAGTTAGTTAAAGTATTTATAGTTAGCCTTAAACTATAAAATACTTAAAATAGTTTTATTTTATAATTGAAAAATTATTATATTTATATTAAGTTTATTACTAATAGTCTAATAGTAGTAAATTATAGTAATAGTAAGCTTTTTTTTTCTTTATTAAAGAATATATATTAGTTATAAGTTAAGTTAATTTTATTAACTCTCTTAACTATAAAGTACTTACTACTACTCTTATAGCTAGTTAATAACTATAAGTTTATATAATAGTTATTATCCTAGTTATAAGGGCTTAGAGTAAGTAACCTTTTATTAAATATTATAGGTTATTATATATATATAAAAGATAAGAGGAATCAATAAAGGCCTTACTTATAGTGCCTTTTTTTTAATTATAAATACTACTAGGGCTTATTAAGCCCTATAGTACGTTATAGTACCTATAGTATAATTTAACTAAAGGTTTGTATAAGTAAAGGTTTATTTTAATATTACTATCTATTAGTAATAGTATTAGTATTATTACTAGTATATTTATATTTACGTCTATATCTACGTCTACTACTATAGTAAAAAAAGTAGATAAGTAAAAGTATTAAAGTACATACACTCTACTAAGTTCTACTTAAAACTACTTAAACTAAAGGGAGTTAAACCTACTAAATATACTTTATTAAATACTTCTATTTAATTATACTACTTAAAAATATATAGCTATTAGTCTATTAAAAAGAACTAAAAGTAAAAGTAAAAAGAGATAAAAAGTAGAATTAAACCTATAACCTCTAGCTTTAATAAACTAAACTTTAAACTACTAAGTTAACTATTAATAGTAAAATAAACTACTCTAAATATCTCTTATTAACCCCTCTAGAGTACTTGTAGCTAACTACAACCCTTATAGCTAACTATAGTACCTATAGCTAACTATAGTAAATACTCTAAATAAAAGGGCAGGCGCCCACTGTGGCATTTAAGGCTACAGTTGCGTATTTAAAGCATAGCACCTTTTAGCTTAGTAATTAATTGCGCACATAAGTACGTAGTGCTTATATGCCCCCTTAATATAATTACTAAGTCTCTTTAATAATATTATAATTTTTATAAGTATATAAAGACCCTAGGGGTAACTAGGCTCTAAGTAGAAACTATATATTTTAGTTTATAAGTTGGGACTTGAATATATAAGGTGATATGCGTAACACAGAAGTGTAAGTAGGCTTATAACTTTTAAGTAAAAGGGCAGGCGCCCACCGTGGCATTTAAGGCCACGGTTGCGTATTTAAGGTACGGCACCTTCTAGCTTAGTAATTAATTGTGTATATAAGTACGTAGTGCTTATAAATATAACTAACTATATATAAAACCTAGAGCTACTTAACTAAACTATATATAACGTACTAAACCCTAAAAGAACTAGTACTTTAAAAGTTAGGTCTAAAGGGTAAGGCACTAGGTTTATAAAGAATAAAACTCCCCCTAGCCTATAGGGGTCTAAACTTCTACTTTCTTAGTAAGTAAATAATATAATAAAACACTAATATAATACTATTACTACTATAACAATACTTTTACCTTTTTTATTTATATATTATATACTAAACCTATTTCTTTACTAACTCTATTAAGTTTAATATTACTATAAAAGTATTTAGTAATTTTAATACTAACTTTAATACCCTTATACCTATACTTATAAGTTATAAGTTTAGCTTATTAACTTACTTAACCTTCCTAGTTAATTATAAGAATTTATTTAAACCTATTTATTTAATACTTAACTTTATTTTAACTATAAAAAACTAAAATCTATAACTAATACTTATAAATTACTTATAATTTAAGTCCCTAAGTAACTAAAAAACCTAGTTTTTAAAAAATACTTAAATTATTTAACTTTTTTTAATAAATCCTTAATAAATTCTTATATATATCTACTATAGTAAACGAATCTTTAAATAATGTTTAATTAATATAACTTATATAGAAATTAAGATTATAGTAGCTTTTACTATTTAGCTTAGTTAATAAAAGCTACTATAAGTTAATATTAATAATCCTAAAGTTATAAACTTTAAATTTATTAATTATAATAAACTAAATAAAATAGTTAAAAAAGATATAGTAGAACTTTATAGTTTTAACTATTTATTTAAACTACTTAATTAGCTATATAATAAGTAGTTTACTTCTATTATTTTAAAAAAATAAACCTTAGGTTATTAAGAATCTACTTAGTTTTAGTTATTTAAATAAAAAAGACTTTAAATTTATAAAATATAAATAAAATTACTATTCTAAAGCTAAAAGAATAATTAAATTATTAAGTATAGTCTTTAAGATTCTATATAGTACTACTTAGTAAAGATCTAATAATAGATTTTACTAAACTACTAAATAATAAAAATAAAGATTTAAATAATAAAATATTAAGTTATATAAAACTTCTTTATAAAAATAGCTCTTTAAGAGTTATAAAAGACTTTAAAATAGCTTTAAAGGCTTAAAAAGGCTTAAAAGAGCTATATTAATTAAAAGGATTTATAAACGAGTTTCTTACTTATAAAGGGTTTTTTAATACTACTCTTAAAGACTTTAATACTTTTAAAAAATACCTTAATAAAGTTAAAGAGCTTATAAATAATCTAGCCCTAAATAATTTAACTTTACTTAAATAAGTAATTATAGTTTAGGTTTTAAATAGTTTAAATAACTCTTATAAGGGATTTATAACTAATATAACTTAATTTTTAAGAAAAGACTCTAAAGCTTATACTATAAAGTTTTTATTTATTAATTTATTAAATAAATCTAAGAAAAAAAGTAATAATAACTTTATATAATTCTTTAAGTTTTAAACTAAGTTTAAAAAAGCTTTTAAACTCTAAAAATAAACTAAGGGTTAATACTATAACTATTATAAAAAAACGAGCTATATAAAGAATATTTATAAATTTTTATATCTTAATAAAGCTCTTAATTAGTTTAAAAAGATATTAGAAAATAACCCTTTTATAAATAATAAAGAATAAAAAAGAGTTATAAAATAGAATAAAAGAAAATAATAAGTTAATATAGTTATTAATAATAATTCTAATTTATCAAAAGAAGTTATAGTTACTTTAAACTTAATAAATATTAACTTAGTAACTAAAAAAGATTTAAATTCTAATATAGAACTTAAAAATATAAGAATTACTACTAAAACCCCTATTAATATAGATTTTAAAACTAATAACCTATTACTAAGTAATTTAATAAAATAGTTAAATAAAGAACTTTTAGATTCTTTTATTTATAAAGGAAAATAACTATTTTATTTAAACTTAATTATAATAATCTATATAACTAATAACTTATCTCTACTTAATAATATTAAAACTATTAAAATAAAGGTTAGTTAAAGTAAAGTAAACTATCTTTTTACTTATAAAAAGGGTAATTTAACTACTATAATAAATAATACTTTTTATATTATAAGAGATATTTATTATATACCTAAACTAAGTATTAATCTCTTAAGTTAAACTAAACTTACTAAAATAAGTTTAGCCTTAATTTACTATAATAAGCCTATATTATACAATATAATTAAAAATAAAGTTCTTTTAGTACAAATAAAAAGGAATAACCTCTACTTCTTTAACTTTAATATAAATAAAAAAGTAATTAATATAATAAAAAACACTATAAAAGAGTCTTAAAGTTAGAGTTAAACCCTAAACCCTAATACTAATATAATAAAGCTATAGTATAACTAATTAGGCTATATAAACTAGTACTTTTTACTTACTATTCTAAATTAAACTAAAATTATGTATAAAAGGGCTACTATAAAGGCATTTTATAAACTACCCTATAAGGCCTATTTAAAAGGAAAATCTACTAATACTATAAATAAAACGTCTAGTAATTACGCAAAAAACTACCCTTACTTATACAAAATTATATTAAACTTATATAGACTAATTATACCTAAAATGAATAATAATTATAGATAGTTTATACTATTTATAAATAAAAAGACCCGTTTTATATAGGGTAAATTATTAAAAATAAAGGAATCTAAAGAGGTTTCTAGTACTTTTAAAGAATTTAAATCCTTAGTTAAAAACAATAAAAATAAGTATAAAATTAATTAATTTAATATAGACAATAGTAAAGAGTTTAATAATAAAAGAATAAAAACTATATATATAAAAAATAGTATAACTTTTAATATAAAACCACTTTATATATATAAGCCTAATAGTATTATTAAAAGTATAATATATAATATAATAAATAAAATAAGGGCTATACTAATAAATACTAATATTAACTTTAAACTATAAAAAAGAGCTTTTTTAGTAGTAATATATTTATATAATAAAACCCCATATACGTTAATAGCTTATAAAATACTATATAAAGCTAAAAATAATATAAAACCCACTTTAAATTATATAAGAGTCTAAGGGAGTATTTATTACTATAAAAATAAAAGCCCTAATATTAAAAAGCTTAATAATAAAGCTAAAAAGGGTATAATTCTTAACTATAGTAATAATACCTATAGAATATAGAATTTAAAAAAAAATAAAGCTCTTTAGTTTAAAAACGTTAAAGTATTTAAGAATATCTTTATAAAAGATACTAATAATAATAATTAAAAACTATTTATACTAAATAAAATAAATTATCCATAATTTAGTATAACTAAAAGCAAAAAAGAATCTCAAAGTAATAGTTTCTTTAAAATAGACTTAGATTATAATAATATTAATAATATTAGTCTATTAAAAAGAACTAAAAATAAAAGTAAAAAGAGACAAAAGGTAGAATTAAACCTACAGCCTCTAGCTCTAATAACCTAGACTCTAAGCTACTAGGTTAACTACCTATAGTGGAATAAACCACCCTAAATGTTTCTTATCTACCCCTCTAGGGTGCTTGTGGCTAACTATAACCCTTGTAGCTAACTATAGCGCCCGTGGCTAACTATAGTAAATGCGGTTAACTATATACAGGGCCTAGAGCCACTTAGCTAAACTATATATAACTTACTAAACCCTAAAAGAACTAGTGCCTTAGAAGCTAGGCCTAAAGGGTAAAGTACTAGGCCTATAAAAGGCAGGGCTCCCCCTAGCTTATAGGGGTCTAGACTTCTACTTTTTTAGTAAGTAAGTAATATAGTAAAACACTAATACAACACTATTACTACTATAATAATACTTCTACCTCTTTTATTTATATATTATGTACTAAACCTATTCCTTTACTAACTCTATTAAGCCCGATATTACTATAGAAGTATTCGGCAATCTTGATACCGACCTTAATACCCTTATACCTATACTTATAAATAAAATTAATAATAATAATACTAATAACTTTAATTTAACTATAGAAATCCCCTATATAGATAAAGAGATCCGGAAAAGCTATAAATAGGTTAAAAATTAAGAATGTATACTATTTACAATAAAACGCTACCTATCTCTAAATACAATATCTACTATAAATAGCTTAAAGGATAAAATCTCTTATATACTAAGTATTAATAACTTAAATAAACCTACTATATATAAATAAGTTTTAGAATTTAATAATTTATAGAACTAAATTTAAGTTATATATAAAGAGTTAAATATATTAACTAAATTAAATACTTAAAGTATTATTAAAAAACCACAATCTATTAAACCTCTAAAAAGTAAATAGGTTTATAAAAAAAGGCTAATAATAATCCTAATACTAAAACTAAAAACCTAAATAAATATAAAGCTTATTAAGTAGTATAAGATTATAATTAATATATAAGTATTAATTACTTAAAAACCTTTAGTACTACCTATAGACCTAAATCCTATAGGTTATTATTCTTAACAGCTATATAAAATAATTAGAATATTAAGTAAACTAACGTTACTAGTATATTTATATATACTAATATTAATAAAGAGATATACATCCAATTACCTACTAGCTTTTCTAATAATAATAATAAATTAATCTTTAATAAAGATTATAAAGAATCTAATAAAGATTTAGTTTATAAACTAAATAAGGCCTTATATAGCCTAAAATAAAGTCCTAGACTGTGGTATAAGTATTTAAAAGAAACACTTAAAAAAAAAGGCTTTAATATAACGCCTTATAACGAGGCTGTTTTTATACTTAATAAAAAAGAAGTTAAAGCTATTATAGCTTATTATGTAGATAACCTTTTAGTTATTACTCTTAATCCTAAAAGTACTAATAGTATAATTAATAATATTTCTAAAGAGATTAATATAAAACCACTAGGGGTACTTAAAACCTTTTTAAGTATTAAAGTAAATATAAATAGGGAAAATAAAACCCTATTTCTATATTAAACTAAATATACTAAAAAGCTACTAGTTAAATATAATAAAGCCCACTTATATAGACATTTAACGCCTATAAATAATAATATAAAATTAGTAGAAAATATAGGTCAAGCTACTAAAAAATAAATAAAACAATTCCAATAAGAAATAGACTCTTTAATATATTCTACCTTAAAAACCAGGCTAGATATAGCCTATATAGTTATATTATTAGCTTATTATATAAATAATCCTTCTAAAAAGTATTTTATTACTTTAAATTAGTTATAGGGATATTTAAATAAATTCCCTAACCTAAGGATTTTATATAACTACTCTATTAAATTTAAAATAATAGAAGTTTTAGACTCTAATTAAGCTAGAGATCTAAATAATAGAAAATCCACTACTAGCTACTTATTTTACCTAGGATTTTATACTATAATTAATTAAAATACTATAAAACAAAACATAGTAGCTTTATCTACTTATAAAGCTAAATATATAGCTCTTACTAAAGCTATTAAAGAAGCTATATATTTATATAACTCTTATAATTATATATTTAAATCTTTAGACCTTAAACGTTTAAATAAACCTAAGATTCTTATAAATAATAAAATAGCTTAAAAAACTAACTCAAAATCCTAAATTTTATAAAAGAATTAAGTATATTAATATTAAATATCACTTTATAAGAAATATAATAATTAATAATAAAGCTTTACTATTCCACATATTTACTAAAGATAGTTTAACTAACGTTTTAACTAAGCCTATAGGTAAAATAATATTTAATAATTATATAACTACTTTAAGTATAGTAG
Source organism: Colletotrichum brevisporum (assembly GCA_030770045.1). NCBI lineage: Eukaryota > Fungi > Ascomycota > Sordariomycetes > Glomerellales > Glomerellaceae > Colletotrichum > Colletotrichum brevisporum. The sequence goes on along the minus strand of JAUGSI010000001.1, from coordinate 4,657,959 downwards.
ATTATAAAGGTTTTTTATCTTCTCTTAAAAACAAATCTAAAACTAAAAAGAATATAAATCTATTAAAGAATAAGTTTAAAATAAATAACTTATTATATTAAAAAAGGTTTTCCTTATTTAATATATTTTCTTCTATTTTTACTCTAAATATTTTTACCTAAAAAAAAGGTTTTACTAGAGTTTTTATATAGAAGTGTTTATTACTAAAAAAGTCTTTTAATACACTTTAATACACTAAAATCTATAATAAATTAAATTAATATATATTTTAAAGAGGGATATTAGTCTATTAAAAAAAAAAGTAAAAAGAAATAAAGGGTAGAATTAAACCTATAACTTCTAGCTTTAATAAGCTAAACTCTAAGCTACTAAGTCAACTACTAATAGTAGAATAAACTACTCTAAATATCTTTTATTAACCCCTTTAAAGTACTTATAACTAACTATAACCCTTATAGCTAACTATAGTACCTATAGTTAATTATAGTAAATACGGCTAACTATATACAAGGCCTAAAGCCACTTAGCTAAACTATATATAATGTACTAAACCTTAAAAGAACTAGTACCTTAGAAGCTAGGCCTAAAGGGCAAGGCACTAGGCCTATAAAAGGCAAAGCTCCCCCCAGCCTATAGGGGTCTAAACGTCTACTTTCTTAATAAGTAAGTAATATAATAAAATACTAATATAATACTATTACTACTACAACAATACTTCTACCTCTTTTATTTATATATTATACACTAAATCTATTTCTTTACTAACTCTTTTAAGCCTAATATTACTATAAAAGTATTTAGTAATCTCAATACTAACTTTAATACCCTTATACTTATACTGATAGTAGCTATAATATATTTTTTTAAAATAACTTACTAAAATATCTATATAATATACTACTTAAACAAATATAAATATATACTTTATTTAATTAATAAATACCCTAGAGTATTTTTTATATAAATAAACTAGAGTTAACTAGTATTAGTAGGTTTTAGACTTAGTTAAAATAGGTATACTAATTAACTAAAGCCTAAATATAGTTAAAAAGAGATTTTAAGTAATAATAATAGTAGTAGAGTTATACAATTAAATTACTTATATAATATATATAAAGAATAAAAGGTTAAACGTAGTAGAGTATTATACTACTATATACTATATATTAACTAGTTTTTATAAGTATATTAACTTATTAATAATTTTAAAAAAATATAAAATGTTAAATAACTTATATATATATATATATAGATATATATATATTACTTTTAATTTTAGTATAATTACTTAGTATATAATAATATTATAGAAATAACTATATTAGTGTTAACTATAGCTCTAGGTAGCTGAGAGCTATATAGCAGAGCACAGACCTAGCTCCACTATTTTATAAGCATCTTAAGTCTTTACTAAAAAGGCTTATAATTTATCTATCTTTAACTTTAATTACTAACTCTTATATTTATAATTAATTACTATTTATTTACTCTATATAAACTAATACTAATTAGTAGTTAATATATATAGTTACTACTACTTTATAACCACAAATTAATAATGTTTTATTTAGAAAAGACATTATTATAAATATAATTAACTAGACTTAAAACTAACTCACTAGTAAATAACATTTAATATACTAAGCCCTTATTTAATAGCTAAATAGACTTAAAGCCGTCTTACTTAAAAAAGTATTTATTACATACTTAATTTATTAAAAAGATCCTTTTTATAACTACACAAAACTACAATTTACCACTTTAAACTATTATATTAACCCTTAAAAACCCCTTAAACCCTCTTATAACTTTTAAAACTATCTTAACACTCCCTCCCCTCCTCCTACTACATAACTATAGAGGTTTTTTTTCTAAAAAGCCCCTAAGGCTAAGCTGCGCTTCGAAATAGTGCCTAAAAGTAAGTTAAGTATATCACTAGTTACCTATAATACTAGTAATACGTACTATACCTTAAAAAAATTATAAAATTACTAAAATACCCTAACACCTAACTAAAGACCTTAATATATTAAAGATTACTAGTAGTAATCCGTTATATAAATAAACATACACCTAAAACTATAGTTTAAGGGAAATACCTATATTTAAAGTATTATTAACTTAATAATCCCTTATTAAAAGTCTCTTTAAATAATAAAATTCCTAGTATAAAAGTATAAAAGTATTAGGAGCTATATACCTAGGTTGGGTCTAATTATAGTACCTTAAAAGTAGATATAGGTATATTTTATTACTTTTACTTAACTTCCTCCTTTTCTCTTTTATTTTCCCTTTATACGTCTTTACTAAGGGCTTAGTAGGGGTCTACTATACTAAAATCTACTAACATTTATCCTTACTTTTACTAAAGATATACTAAGTACTTAACTCTATACTGGATTCTTATACTATTCCCCCTCCTAGTTTACTAGTCCCTAGTAGTATCCTATATCGTTACCTTCTATACTAAAGCTATTATTATAGAGAACGGTATACTAGTACTATTAATATAGAAGTTAGTATATTAGTATTTACTATACTATATTGTTTTAGTAACGTTATACTAAAGGGTTACTATACTAGTTTTAATTTTATCCCTTTTTTTTACTTTATTATATAAAAAGAGTAGTTAAGCGCTTTATTGTATTAGTTTATTCTTTCTATCCCCCCTCTTAGTTATAATTTATTTTAATTATATATTTATAGCTCTTTTGTCCTTTATTTAGTAAGTATTTATAGAAATACTAGTGAGTGCGTTTAGTAATATTATTTATTTATTATTACTATAGGGTGGATTCTTAGCTTTTCTTATCTCTTATATTAGGTTTTTTTAAAGTCTAATAGTTTATAGTTATATTTATAGATTATACCTTTTATACTTTTTATACCTAAGGCGTAAAAGCGCTGCGCCTTCCTTTTCTACTTAGTACCTTCTATAAATAACTTTTTTATAAACTTACTATATTTAAACTATATATTTTATAAAAGAAGTCTATATAATAGCGGCTTTTAATTTATTAACCTTAAATATTTTTTTTCTTTAATAACTTATAATCCTTTACTTTTTTTTTATTAGTTATACTTTATTCTTTTTTAACTACTATTACCTTTTAGTATTTTTTAATACTTAAGTTATTTTTTTAATATAATATTTACTCTTACTTATTCTATTTACTTTACTAAGTTCCTAGTTAATACTAAAGTTAACTTCCTTAACTAGTCTAGTATTACTATACTATATACTTACTATATTTTACTTTTAAATAAGAACTACTAGATACTCTATATAGCTTTTAAGGATTGCCCCGATATATATACTACTTACTCTATTACTAAGTAGAAGTATTACTATATAAGTTGCTCTTTCCTTACTTCTAGTAAATATTTATTAACTTTTTATAAATTTTTATAGCTTTAGATAGTATTACTTAGGCTTACTAAAACTATATTAAGTATTACTATACTTAATTTATTAATAAGGGTTCTGTTTTTAGTTGTACTAACTAGTGATTCTAGTACTTTACTTAGTATATTAGTAGTACTCTCTATATACTCACTAAGTAGTTCTAGAATTCTATTTCTACAATTCTAACTAAGAAGCCTAGTAAAGTCGAACGCACCTTTTAAAAGCTTAGTCTATAGAAGTAGTAGGCTTTTTATAAAACTATTAATACTATTACGTACCTTAAAGTTAATTACTTATTTATTTAGTTTACTTTATATACTTATTTTCTCCTAGGTTTACTATAGAAGTAGCGTTACTTTATATAAAAAAAGTACTAAGCTTATACTCTTTACAGCTCTTCTTCTATACTAGCGTAACTTTACTACCCTTTTTAAGCTCTAAAGTTTACTCTACTATTTTATTACTAATAATCTTTTTTACTATTCTATCGCTAAGAATAAGGGTACTATTAAGCTCTTATACTCTACTATATTTAGTAAAACTAACTTATGTAAACTATTTCTAGAACTTATAAAAAATAGCCAGCTAAGCGTACCTTTCTTTACTAAGGCTTTTACGGAATAGGGTCCTTTAAAGCGCTATAGTTAGTAAAAAATATAGAGAAAAAAAATATATATAACGTAGTAGTACGCAGCTTTACTAAAGACTTTATTAAAGGATTATATAAATATAGACGTAAGTAGTACTAGTAGTAGTATTAGTAGTTATAGTAGTAGTTAGAGTAATAGTAGTAGTAGAAGTGGAAGTAGATCGCGTTTTTTTTAGTTCTTTGTTTTTTAGTAGTAGTTCTTAGGATAGCTTTACTTAAGGTTTTATAGAGTTTTAGTTAATTTAAGTAGATTCTTAGTTTAGTTTTTAAAGACTTTTCTTTTTATATAATATATTTTTCTATTATTAGAAACATTTTTACTTATTGTTCTATATCCTATAAAACTTCCTAGTCTATATATAATATTTTTAAAAACTTATTAAGTATTTACTAAGTATTCTATAGGCTTCTACGTATTATACTTTATAAACTACCTTTTTTATTTAATAAAAAATAGTATATCTTTACTATCCCTATAGTTAAACACAATATCCTTAACCTCCTATTCTTTCTAAAGGTCCTTTATATTTAAAAAGTCCTAGTCCCTAGCCGCTTCACTTATCTAGGGTTTAATAAAGCTAATATAAAATACGTTTTATAACTACTAGTACTTCTCTAGGAGTTAAACATAATAAGTGCTATTTCTAACCCTTTTAATAATAAGGACTTTAATATATCTTAATACTAGCTTCTTTTTACTCTTATAAAAAGAAAAGTTTTTTATTAAAAAACTAACTACTTCTCTAACTATATACTCCTTTAGGAGGCGTTTTGTATTATAATTTTTAGTTTACATCTTTATTATATATTACTAAACTCAGCTATACATTAATAAACTTCTACTATATAGGTAATTCGCTTCTTAATACCCTTAAGTATATCTTTCTTTTATAATAGAATATACTTTATTACTTAGAGGTAGTATACTATTAACACTTAGAATAAACTAACTCTAATAGTTATGTATTTATTATTATTATATATAAACTTAGTTTTTAGTAGCTAGGTTGCCTATCTTTCTAGTATAGTACTAGCGTACTTATAGAGGTACGCCTCTAAGAACTAGTATACCCGTTTAGTTATACTGTCCGTTTATAGGTACTAGGCTATAGACAAGTAGCGGGCTATCGCTCTTATTTTAGTAAATTCTTTCTAAAAAAAGCTTATAAATAGCTTATCTTTATCCTTAACTATACCTTCTAGGGTACTAAAATAGTATTTAATTTTTTTATAAAAGATCTATACTAACTGTGCTATGTTAATAGTTTTTTGTATTATAATAAAGTATACTATTTTTATTATTTAATATATAATTATAAGAATTGTATTGTATATATACCTATTATTCTAAGTACTTAGTAGGAGCCTAGTAATAAAATCTAAACTAATTTTTTAAAATAAGTGTGTTAGTATTAAAAGTAGTTAAAGTAGTTTATATAGTTTATATTTAAGTACTTATACTCTCTAGTATTACAGGTATTTAGTAATATATTTATAGATATCTTCTACTAAGTAGCTCTAGTAGAACTTTCTAAGGATTAACTTAGTTGTTTTATTAGTACTTATATAGCTAGTCCTTAGGTTATTATAGTAAGTTTAAATAATTTCTTTTTATAGTAAGTCCTTATTAAGGAGTACTAGTTACTTATAAAACTATAGAGTGCTATTTTTATTTAAGTAATATCTTATATAGGTTTTAGTATATACTTAAACTACGTCCGTAGTATCCTTATAGAATTAATCTTTAGTTTATAGTTCTTTAACTGTTTTTTTAAGGTTTAATAATAGTTATAGTTTAAATACTATTTTACTTTAAATAAGCTTCTTTATTATAGTATATAGGATGTACTATTCTAAACTAGTAACCTTAACTCTAGTTAAGTCCTCTTAGTTATAACTAATTTTTTACTAAGTATCTATTAAACTTATATTCTAGTGTATAGTATAGGTAACTACTTTAACTACTATAGTATAATTATAGTCTTAATTCCTAGTGTCCCTATAGGGTATATACCGGTATAAAGGTAAGGATCCTTTTTCTATAGAGTTAGCTAGTTAGGCCTAGGGTTATATACTAACTTAAATAGCTTAGATATATATATATATTACTATACCTAGTTCGGTTTTAATATTAGTAATACGTTGCCGGATCTTTTCCAGAACCTCTTCTATAAGTACTAACTTCTTCTAGAGTATAGGAATAATATCTTTAATTAATATTTTACTTTTTATATAGTTAGAGTATTTAAAAAGTCTATTAGTAGAGTTAGTTTTCCTAGGCTAGTATTAGATTTTAAAATTAAATATTAATAAGTAGTATACCTATTAAATAAGCTTTTTATAGACATTCTACACAAGTATATTTATAACACCTTTTAGTACTTAGTAGTTTATTAAAACTAAAAAAGGTTTTAAAAGACTTTATAAGTACTATACCTAGTAATCTAAACTCTTTATAATTATAAGGAGCTCCTACTAGCCCGTGGCCTAGTGTATCTTTATCTCTATAAACTTCTTAAACTAAAAAGTAATTAAGTATTATTATATTCTATATTTTTATAATACTATACTAGAAACTATACGAGTAGATATATTAGTCTCTACATAAGTATCTAGCTTAGGGTTATAGTACCTTAGTATTAATACTTTACTAAAGTGTTGGTAGAGATCGTTAAATACCTTCTACATCTCCTCTATCTAAATAAAGGCTCCTAACTTCGTACCATTCTTACTACCTTTAAGGGCCCTATTTAGTAGTTCCGCTATGTGTAAGTACTTCTTAATAAACTTATAGTAAAGTTTATAGAATCCTAAGAAGACCTAGATGTTGTAGTAACTCTTTAGTATTGGCTATTTAGTAATAGCCCGGACGCGTTCTAGGTCTATTATTATTCTATTATAGGTAATTTTAAACTTAAGGAAGTTAACTTTTTATTTATAAAACTCGTATTTTGACAGTTTTACAAAGAGTTTAGTATCTTTTAGGCGTTTTAAGACTATTTTTAAGTACTTTATATAGTCTTTTTATATTTAAAAATAAATTAAAATACTGTTTAAGTATATAATAACGTAGACATTTATAATATTACTAAGTACTTACTAAATATAGACCTAAAATATAGCTAGGGTATTAGTTAGTTTAAATAGTATTACTATATACTTGAAGTGGCTATAGTGTATATAAAACACTGTCTTCTACTAATTAAACTCTTTAATATAAATCCTATAGTATACCTTTTTAAGGTTAATTTTTAAAATTTATTATGCCCTAGTAAGTCTATTTAATAGTTTACTAATAAGTAGTAAAGGGTAGTGGTTCTTAATAGTAATTATGTTTAGGCTTTTATAGTTAATACATAGTTATAAACTACTATCTTTCTTAGGGATAAACATTATAGGGGCTCCTATTAAGCTTATAAAAGGCTTAATTTACTCTTAAGCTACTATATCTTAAATATATTTAAAGAGTACTTAGAGTTATTCTAGTAACATTAAGTAAATAGACTTATATAGTAACTTTTTTCCTTTAATAAGGTTAATTAAGTGTTCCGCGTTCGCTAGTATTAGGACTTGCGTTACTACTTTTTTATTAAATACATTAATATAGGGGTAAAGTTTTTTTAAAAGGCTTTTAAGTATTATTATATATCTTTATTTAAGTAAGTTATTAGCAAGGATTCCCTTGCTTTTTACTATAGTATAGGCCCCTATAATATATATTATAAATACCTTAGACTTATTTTTAATTACGTTTTAAGTAAATACTTTTAGGGACGTAAGGGATACTAGGGTGTACTACTAAGTTTACGTACGCGTATTTATAAAGATACTTTTTATACTTATAGTATTGTTTACTAGGAAGATACCTCTAGCGCTCTTTAGGCGGAACGTTACTATAAATATACACTTAACTTGATAGAGTATATTATACTTATTAATAAGGAAGAAAGTCAACTAATATACCTTAACTTTACTAATAAATCAACTATTAAACACTAAGATTTTAGAGAGTATTATATTAAACGCTTCTTTAAGTTTAAGTTATTTAACTAAATTAATATTAATAATATTTAATTATATATAAGTATTTATATTTACTATAATTTTAACTTTATTATAACTTACTATAGTAATAGCTTAGCTTTTAACTATTTCCTTTATAAATACTAAAATAGCTTCTAGTATAAGTTTAGTTAGTAACTAGTCTATACTTATTTATTTTTTAAACTACTTAGCTCCTAGGCCTAAATTATATTAACGCTTTTACATAGTAGTCTATAGGGATTCTAGTAAGTATTCTATTTAAGTACTTTATAGTTAGTTAAGTAGTATTCCTTTTTTTAATAGTTATAATAAGTAACTTTATTAATATTCCTCTTTAACTTATAGCTAGTATTTAAGTTTTTTAGGGTTATTATAAACCCTTAGGGCTTAAATAGCTAGTTCTTTCTACCCTTATAGCTTATTTAATAACAATCCAGGCTACTAGGCCTAAATAGTTAGTTTTCTCTACCCTTACGACTTATTTAGTAACAATCCGGGCTACTTCTTCCCTTTAAGTAGAGTTATAATAGTACTCCCTATCTCCCTTATTTATAGGACCTAAAGTAGTATTTTTTATAGCTTTTATTTTATAGAGCTCCCTTAAAGGGTCCGTACCTCTATAACGTTTCCTAAATATATTAAGTATAAATTAAAGTTTTATAAGTATTTAAGTATTTAAAGTCCTAATATATCAGCTCCTTACGTATAGACTAATATAGACACTAGAAAAACTAGTACGCCTTACTTTTCCCCTTTATATCTTTACTAAGGGTCTAGTAAATTACCTTCTAGTAGTAGAATAGGGTAGTAAGTTTTTTATTATTTGTTAATAGTATTTTTATAGTATATCCTAATAGTTTTATTCTTATAATTCTAAAGTAATATATTAATTATAGGTAAAGACTTTAAATTTAGTCTAGGTAGGCTTTAGGTCCTATCTATTCCTTACGTAGTTATTAGTAAGTACTTACTAGTAGCTACACTAGTTGCTCTATAGAGTATACTCTATAGTACTTATAGTTTATTAAATCTATTAAGCTATAGTAGTACCTTTCCTATAAGTATAAACTACTTTAACTATAGTAAACTAGTTTTTTTTAACTAAACTAGTTATATCCTTTATAAAGTAAACTATATTATATATAAATAGGTTTTTTTATTATTTTACTAAATAGTAAGTAATAGTTTATTAAATAGTCTTTATTACTTTAATAACCTACTTAGTACTTTTAACTTATTATACTATAATTTAAAATAGAGTATCTAGTAGGGGTTATACCTATAGCTAGGCATTCTAGGTCTATAGCTCCTAAATTATTTCTATTATTTTACGCGTAAATAGTTCTTTATTATAGTTAGGAGTTAGTAAATACCTAGTATATTATTGCTACTATAAATTAGGGTTACCTCTTTTATTTAGGTTATTTAACCCCTTTATATTACTTATATTTATTATTATATTTTTTATACTGTACTTATATTAGCCGTTACTCTTATAATTCTAGTAGCTAGCTGGGTTCTTAGTAGGGTCCTACTATAAAACCGCCTTACTTACTATTTAGTTAACTATATCCCTATTATTTCTATTTTAGTTTAGGTTAGGTATAAAGTTCACTAAGTATTCACCAGTATCTTATATAGTACTATATAAAATCCTCTATAATATATTTATTACTAACCTCCTATATTAAAGTAAAAATAAAAAAGTATAAAAGTATTAAGGGCTATATACCTAGGTCGGGTCCGATTATAGTACTTTAAAGGTAGGTATAAGTATATTTTATTACTTTTACTTAACTTCCCCCTTTCCTCTTCTATTGTCCCTTTATGCGTCCTTACTAAGGGCTTAGTAGGGGTCTACCGTACTAAAATCTACTAACATTTATCCTTACTTTCACTAAAGGTACGCCGGGTGCTCGGCTCCGTGCTAAATCCTTACAAAACGTAATCTTTAGTAGTATATAGTATTAATTAATAAACTATTATAAAAAAAGTATTTAAGTAGTTATAATAAGTCCTAACTAAAACTACTATTAATTTATAGTATAGCAACTAAACAAAAAGATACTACTAACTATATATCTCACACATTATAAAAACACCTCTTCTTTATCCCTTATCCCTATTATCTATTACTACTACCTTATTCCCCTTAAATAGCACTAAATAACAAAAACCTAATTACTTAATAACTATCTATATTATTATGAATTAACTATAAAGACTTTATTACTAAATAACTATAACTATTATTTAACTATAAATACTTAACTATTTTTACTATAAACTTAAATAATCCACTAGTTATATAACTATAATTAAAAATCTAAAACTAAAGTTTAAAAGTTCCCTTTTATTCACTAAATTTACTTATATTTACTAGGATATAAAAGGAATTTACTTACTTAAAGAAATTAATCTAAAATAGTAAAGTAAAAGTACTATAATACACTTAAGTAATATAAAACGTTATAACTTAATAACAAGGGTCTATAGTGATATAATAAAAAAGTTAGTTAATATTAACTTGATTTAGAATCCCCTCTTTTATCTATTAACCCTAGTATCTATCACCTTTATTAAATTCTTACTACTAAATAATAAAAAGGTAATAATAATATCCTTAGTACTATAAGGACTCTAAGAGATTCCTTTTAAATAACTACAGCTATACTATCAATTAACATAACTATAATAAAAAAACTCCTAAAAAGGTAGTAAAGGTTAAAAATAAAAAACAAAGCTGCTTATAACGTTTTTATAATATTAACCCTAGGGACTAATTAGGACTTACTACCTTTAAAGTTAATAAATTAGTTTAAAACTACTATAACTACTAGAAAAACTAACAGGGCTATAAATACCCTTACTCTAATACTCCTAAACATTACCCTTTAAGCTATTAATATAACTATTTAAAGCCCTTAGTATAATATAAATCCTATAATAGAACTTAAAACTAAAAGACTTATAATAACTATAGTTTACTATATTAGTAACTATATAACTAATAAAATAATTAGTATAAAACTATATAACTACTTCTACTTTAACTTCATTAAATAAACTATTAATACGTTTAAATGCGTAGATAAAAACATCCAGTACTATCTTAGGAATTTCCTTCTATATCGTAGTATTTATATTAACTATACCCTAGTTAATAAATACATTATATACAAAATCTATACCCTACTAATATTTAATAGGTTTCTTATATAGTTTAAAAACTAAATTAATATTATAATATAATAAAACTACTTCTTTAAAACCCTTATAAAACGTCTTAAGTTCTTTAATAAAATTTCCTTATATAATATATAAATTTTATTATTTAAAAATTATAGTTTTATAAAGTTTTAGCTTTATAAGACTCTAAAAGCCCCTAAGAACTTATAACCCCCTTTACCTCTACCACTAAAATATAAATAGTATAAAACTCTATCACAAAATACCTATTAACACTACTTAACACAATAATACCCTATTTACCCCCCTCCCCCTTAGTAGCCCGTCTTTAACTAATACTAAAACTACTATAACAACTATAAAAAAATAATACTAACAACTACAACTTTACTCTAAATAACCCTCTATTATTAAAAGTACTTACTAACTTTATAAAGCTTTATAGTAACTGTATAAAGTATAGTAGTAGTTAATTTAATATCTTTATAATAAAGATTTAAATATTCTATTAATAGTATTAACTTATTAGTATTAATTAAACATAATACACTAGAGTTATTTTAATTATACTTAAGGATTAAGCCCTAATATACTACTTTTAGTGTCTCTATAACCCTATAAAACCTTTTAATTAAAATACTATAATTAAAAGTCTCTAAAGCCACTTTAGAACTAAAAAGATACATTAATAGTACTTCTCTAAATAGTAATAATCTTTTTTTACTTATATAATTTATAAAAGCCTAATAAAAATAAAAGTAAAAATACTTAATATACTAATTAACTGCTTTATAAATATCTAGCCTATACTATTAGCTAAATTATAAACTAAGGACGCCCTTTATAACTAACTTATTAATATATACTATAAAGTAAAAAAATACAGTCTCTACTTCTATATTCCTACTATAAACCTTACTAGAATTATCGCACAACTATAATCCTTTATTAGTACCTTTAAATTAACTTAAAAAACGCCCTAGTACCTAACTAAGACTCTTAAGTAATATAGCACCTATATTATTAATTAAATATATAACTATAATAGCTAAAGCTACTCTAAAAAAGAAAAAGTATAAGGATTATAATACTAAAAACTATAAAAAAGAAATTACTATCCTTAATACCCTTTTAGATTAATAAATAATATAAAGTACTATATTTATAGTAAATTAGACTATTAATTATAAAAATGGTTTACTAAAGACTATAGTAAAGTATATAACTACTACTACTAAGCTAATTACTTTTAGAACGTTATATTAGTATCTTTTTAATAATTCTTTATAAAGTATAAAAGTAATAAATTATTTAATAATATTTAAAAGTATAATAAAAAGTCTATAAATAAATACCTTTTAAATAATAAGAATAGTAAAGCTATAGAACCCTAATTAACTATATTTATAACTATCTATTTAATAAAGAAAAAGGTTAATAACTCTAAAATAGTAGTAACCCTTACTAAATAAGTAGTAGCCTATACTATAATAATAAAAAACATAAACCTAATAAAATTAATACTCTATACTTATAACAACTAATATTTTAAGGCTATTTTTTAAAGTATTATACTTAATACTAGGGTAGTAGAGTTTTTTATAGTAGGCTATAGTTAATATATAGCCCTTAAAAAGATAATCTTTCTTAACTTTAAACTTAATACTATAAGTACTAGTAGCGTATTAATTTACTTTAGTACTAGTAATAGTATTAAATCCTTTAAATTAATTAAAGTCCCCTTGTCTTTTAAAAATATCGTCTTTTACATTATACTAACTAATACACCGTTTTTACTATACCTTAAAAATATAAACTACTTAAGAATTATATTTAACAATATTAATAACGTTTTATATAAGGGAAATATCACAGTACTAATTATTTAATAATAGAAGTATAACTAACTACTATTTAATTATAAGTAAGTAATAGTATACTACTACCTTACTACTAATAAGCTTTAACAGCTTTACTATTAATTTAGATACCCCTTTATTATAAGACTTTATAATATACTTAAAGAAAACTAGCTATTAACTAGATATTTCAATATTAAAAACCCTAATAAACATATACCACTACTACTAACTCTATAAAATAGCACTTTTAAAATTCTAATTTATATTATAAAATAAATATTACTTTAACTATAAAGTTATTATAAATATTATATACCTTAACAAAAAACTAGTTATTTACTTTATTAATACTATAACTAAATTTACTACTATAAAGTTTATTAAAAATATATCTACTAAAGTAGTTTAAAAAGGTATTTACGCGGTATAGATTAACGTATACTAGAGACCTCTTAACTTCTTTATAACTAATACTGTAATAATATTTAAAGCCACAGAGTTTAAAAGATATACTAAAAAGTAAGGAATTACTCTTAAAATTATACCTATTAAAGCCTATAACTCTATTAGTAAAATTAAGAAATACTATACTATTTTAAAGTAAATTTATTAAATCTACTATACTAAAAACCTACTCTTACTACTTAAAATTATACTTTATATAAGTATTAAGAATATTAATAATACAGTAGGCCCTAATAGCTTTATACTAACCCTCTTTATTTTTAAAATATACCTATAAATTCATAACTCCTTCTTACTAGCTCTAAACGTTGCTAAGCGCACCTAGGTAATTAAAAAAGCTACTAAAAAAATCTACTACTTTTATATACAGTATAAAATTAATAGTACCCTTAACATATATAATAGGCTAAAAACACTTAAAACCTTAAAACTTCTACTTTAATTAATAATTTAAGTATAGTATAAAAAAGTAGCTAATAAAGCCCTTATTAATTAATTTTAATAAATGGTAAAGAATATGTACTTACCCTTTCGTAAGCCTTAAGATCCTTTTAATTAATAGTTATTAAGCTATACTATAAAGATATTAATAACATAGGTCCTAAAATCCCCTCTCTACTAGAAGACCCTATAATAATTAAGTATAAGACTAAGAGCAGAGTTAAACGTAAAAATAAAACTAAAAAGATTCTTAATAAAATTGTTATTAATATAAAGCCTTTCCCTACTAAAAACCTAGTACTAGTAGAAGCCCTAAGATAATAATAAAGCTAACTATAAAAAACCCTAACTATAATATTTATTTTAATTAAAGAAAAGCTAATTTTATCCTTACTATTAAACTAAAAAAGTAAAAGACTATTACTACCTTAGGAGAGCTGTTTTAGAAGTTAATAAAAAAAGAGATTTTAGCTTTATAAAACCACAATATCTTTAATATTATTCTATTTAACCCTAAAGTCCATAGTAGGTTTAGAATATTTAAATCTTATATTATTAACAAAATTAAAGTAAAAACAACAAATTAACTTTATAAAAAGTCCCACCTTATTATACAAAACTATACTAATAATAAAAAGACTATAATCTTAATATAGTTCTCTATAATTTAAAAGTCTAATTAATAATTAATCCTAGTACTTACTCTAACCTTTATATAAACTAGTATAAAGCTATAGCTTTAAAATATTATATAAGTATATATACAATTAAAGATACAGCTTAATTAAGCAATCTTTATATACCTTCTAATTTAAATCTATAAATAGTACTTAAATAACGCTATTATAGTTATTAAAAGGCCTCTTTATAGTATCACAAAGACTAGAACACACTAGTAAGTAATATATTATTAGTACTATAAAAAAAAACTTAAAATAAGTATATTAATGTATAACCTATGCCTCTTAATATTATTAATTAATAACCTAAACTTTACCCTAGTTAAAATATAAACTAATAACACCCTTAACCTCTTAATAAATAAATGTTTAACCTATAAAACATTAAAACTTAAAAAAATAAACCTTATAACTAAAGTAAAAACATTCTTAACCCTAAAAGAGCTACTAATATTTAATAATAATATCTTAATACTAAAAAGTAAATTCCTTGTCTTTTGTTAAAAGAACTCAAGTAAAAGGCTTATAATTGTTAAGCTTAATAAGAATTAAAAACCCTAATATATTTAACAGTGCGCCTAAGAAGTATACATTACATCGATTTATTAACCTAAAGTATTATATAACCTCTTTACAGTAGCTTAATATTAGGAACTCATAGATAAAAACGTTACTATACTTAATAAGTAATTATATTAATAAATAGACAACTAGTACTAAGAATTAAAATACATCCCTCTTAACTTTAAAAAAAACAAGCTCTTTATCTTTATAAATAAATTATTTACTAATAATATAGACCTTTTATTATAGCTAAAATTTATTATCCTCCTTACAGAAGATTAATCTATTAATAATAATATATTTAGAATATATAGTAATATTATCTACTATAGCTTAATAAAAAGTAAGTAAGTTATAAAAAGTGTTCTTGCCTTAGAAATCTATACTATAACTACTAGTATTAATATAGCCTATACTATTATAACTACCCTTAGACTTATTACTAATCACTTAAATATTCCCCTAATTCTATTTATTATATATACTAACTCCTATTTACTTTATAAGTACCTTATTAAACTAAGTACTACTAAAACAAAATAACTAATAATTAATATTATAGTATTAAAGTAATCCTATAAGTACTAAAAACTTTAGGAGATATAATAGATCGCTAGAGATAGTAATATCACTAACAGCTTCACAAAAACAAAACTAAACTACACTCTTAAAGGCTTTATTTTAATAAATAAAACTATAATTAAAATAAAAGGCTAAGTAATAAGAAGAGAATAAAAAAAAGATATTTAGGCTAAAAAGATCTATATATTTAATAAAAGGACTAAAAGTATTAAAAAATATAAAGAAATAGTGGTATTTATAATAGTAGCTAAACCTTTAGTTAGAGTCCATAGCTCTATTAGAAATAAGGCTGTTTAGTTTTAAAAAAACTAGTTAAAAAGGATTAATTAAAAAAACTTAAGAATATTATTTTTAGACCTCTTTTAATAAACCCTTAGTTTAAAGAAATAGATAGTCTAAGGTACATATATATAAAGCCTTAAGCTATAAAAAAAATTCCTAGTATAGGAATAACCATATTAGCATTAGCTACAGCTCTAGGTAGCTAATAGCTGTATAGTAGGGCATAGACCTAGCTTTACTGTTATATAAGTATTTTAAGCCTTTACTAAGAAGGCTTATAATCCGTCTATCTTTAACTTTAACTACTAACCCTTACGTTTATAATCAATTACTATTTATTTACTCTATATAAACCAATAAATATATACTCTATCTTTTATTATTATTATACTATTATACTATTTACTACTTTATAATACTTATTAATATTAAAATATATATTTATAGTAGTAAAGAATAGTTAAACTAACTATACGTATATAGTAATAGTAGTAATATATTAATTATTTAAAAATATAATAATTAATATAATTAATATAATAGTTAAATTAAATTTAATAAGTTTAAAACAATAGTATTAAATAGTATTAGTAGTATTAGTAGTATTAGTAGTATTAGTAGTATTAGTAGTATTAGTAGTATTAGTAGTATTAGTAGTATTAGTAGTATTAGTAGTATTAGTAGTATTAGTAGTCTATTTTAAAGTTAATTTATAACTTTTATTATTTTATATTTGTGTTTTTTTTAAGTAGTGTCTTATACAGACATTTCTATAAGTTAATTTAAAAAAAATACATTATAGCTATACATTATTAAGTAGTGTAATAAATATTTAATAGGGGTGTATTTAGTAGGTTTAACCTCTAAATTAAGTAGTTTCAGTGAGTTTGGTAGGGGTGTATTTTAATATTCTTCTACTTACCTACTCTTCTATAGCAATAATAATAATTTTTTATTATTTCACAGGTGGGCGCAATATATTAAAACAAACCTTGTTTATACGAACCTTTAGCTAGATTATACTATATTATATACTGTGGACGTGTACTATAGAGCTATTTATTCTAGTATGTTTATATTATGTGCCAAGACTACTAGTAAGGCTCCTATTGGTTCCTCCTATCTTCTATATTTATATACCTAAGAATCTCTTAAAGTAATAAAATAGTAAAAACTACTATAAATACAAAAAGTCCCTAGCTATAAAACAATTAAATACAATAACCTAGCTCTATAATTAAAATAATATTAAGCGGCTTAGTAACGTAGCTATAGTTTAGTATTAATAATACTATTAATACACAGCAATAAAGAAGAAGCCTAACCCTTGGTTAAAAGATCTAAATATTACTTTAGCCTTTACTTAAACTAGTAGCACAAGGGCTAGATAAGAAATATTAAAATAAACCTATTAGTTAATTTAACGCTAAATTAAATTTTAAACTTACTATCTTTAAAAAATAATTAATACTACTTTAAATAAGTAATAGAGGTAGTAATAATAACTATAGATCCCCTAGAGTTAAGAAACTAATACGTTTAATAAGGCTAATATAGTAAGACGTTTACTAACGAGTATAGGAAAAAGTGGTTTAATTGGGTTAACTAGCTATAGTATAGTAATAGTACGTTAGTTATAGAGGGATTTAATAGTTAAGGAAAGGGATAGTTTAGTTTGGATTGGATTTAATGGGTTTAGAGAGACAGTAATAGTTGGGCGTATAGGAAGCGTATAGAAGGCGTTAGTGGTTTTAGTGGTATTAATAGTGTAATTAGTAGTCTGCGAAATTAATTAAAAATACCTATTACTTTAAATCTATAGAAGCTGCGTTATAGCAGGTGAATTCGAGTGCTGTGATAAAAAAGATTAACAAGGTGGGTAGCTGGACGGCTATTTCCTAAAGCACGTAGCCTATAGGCCGTTTAACTTTTATTATTTTATATTTATAGTAGTTAAATTATAGTAAATAAACTTATATATTAACTAATACTATATATAATATATAAGTTAATAATATTTAAAAAAAAGCTTTTACTAGTATAGCTTTTATTACTAATATATTTATATTTAAATAACTATTTAGTAATACTTAAAACTTACTTTTTTATAAGTAATACTTTAAATATATTAAATATATAAGTATTAGTATATACCCCCTTTAGAGTAACTAACGGTCTACGGGCCACGTACTCTAGGAAACAGCCGTCTAGCCACCTACCTTATTAATCTTTTTCATTGTTAGTCACAATAAATAGTACTCAAATTCACCTACTATAACGCAGCTTTTATAGATTTAAAGTAATAGGTACTTTTAATTAATTTTATAGACTACCAATTATACTATTAATACTACTAAAACTACTAACGCCTTTTATATACCTCCTACTATCCCTCTAAACCTATTAAATCTAATTTAAACTAAACCGTCCCTTCCCTTAACTATTAAATCCCTCTATAACTAACGCACTATTATTAACTACGCTATAGCTAGTTAACCTAATTAGACCGCTTTTTCCTATACTTATTAGTAGACGTCTTAATATACCTTATTAAATATACTAGTCTTTTATAGATTTTAGGGGATCTATAGTTATTATTACTACCTTTATTACTTACTTAAAGTAGTATTAGTTATTTTTTAAAAATAATAAGTTTAAAATTTAATCTAGCGTTAAATTAGCTAATAAGTCTAGTTTAATATTTTTTATTTAGTCCTTATTACTACTAGTTTAAAAAAAGTAAAGGCTAAAAATAGTAATTTAAATTTTTATACTTAAGCGTTAGGTTAGTTAACTATACTATATATTAATAGTATTAATACTAAGTTATATAACTATATTACTAAGCTACTTAATATTATTCTTAACTATAAAAACTAAGTTATAGTATTTAGTATTCTATAGCTAAGGGACTTTTATATTTATAGTGGTTTTTACTATTTTATTAGATTCTTAGGAATATAGAAAATAAAAGGAATTAATAAAGGCCTTACTCACAGTAGTACCTTTTTCTTTAATTATAAACACTACTAGGGCTTATCAGGCCCTACAGTACGTTATAGTACTATAACATAATCTAGTTAAAGGTTTATATAACTAAAGCTTTGTTTTAATATATTAGTCGCACCCGCCGTCTATTAGTAATAGTATTGTTATTATTACTAAAAGAGTAGGTAAGTAGAAGTATTAACGTACATATACCCTACTAAGCTCTACTTAAGACTACTTAGTAGAGCTAAAGGGGGTTAAACCTACTAAATATACCCTATTAGATACTTTTATTTATTATACTACTTAATAATATATAGCTATAATATATTCTTTTTAAATTAACTTATAGAAATGTCCGCACAAGACACTACTTAAAAAAACACAAGTATTAGTATACTTTTACTTTTTAAAAAACTATATTATAGAATATAAAATATCTACTTAATAAGTAACTATATATTAAATAATACTTAGTATTATAACTTATTTTAAGATAGAATTATATTTTAATAGTTCTTTACTTATACTTATATAGACATATAGAATTACTACTTTATTTACTACTTCTCTTTATCGTTTCTAGTCCCTGGGTCTCTTCTATACACTTGTGTTCCATAGCATCTCGTAGAGTCCTAATGTGTTAATTCGCTAGAAAACAGAGGATACATACTCGTTCAGCGGTCTTTCAACCACGGCATCAATGTATCACAAACGACTCCGTGGCTGACGGCTTTCTTCCCGTCCAAGGATACCATCCATCACACCTTTCCGATAAATCGAATACGAAGCAGCCAATTCCTGCGATTGTCCACTGAAACCGCTCCTAGACGTTTGACATCAAGCTAGGCGCTGACAGAACAGAACGCTGAGCGACTAACCAACTATTAGCTCCGGCAACGGGGGCTGGAGAACACACGTTATTAATTTACCTTGTGACTGTGAATGTATATCCCGTATGTTCGATGAGCTGGTGCCGGCATGACTGGTTCTGACCCCGGAAGAAAGGCCCAGACCCAGGCCCAGGCCACGCGCCGCAGACGCCTGTCCTATGGGGATGTAGTTACTGGTTTGGGTGGTGGTAGACCCACGGATTACAGGCGCATCGGGGTTCAAGCCTGACGTAACGGGCAAGGTGTACTCGGGACGGTACCGAAGGTCTTCCCGACGTGGGGTGCCTCGTGGTGTACGCGATGGACCTGGGGGGCTGGCTATCAGTAGATCTTCAGAGCAGCTTGTGGTGATTAGCTGGAGTACCTGTCGGCGGTCCAGCCTTAGACCAAGCTTGTCCCTCATTCAAGATAACGGGGCTCGCCACGTCGACAGGCACTTGCCCGCGCCCTCTGTCAGTCACAGAGAAATGTTTCGCACCCACATGGGGCAAGCTTGCCCTGTGCTCATAAAATCCTCGCCTAGTGGTTGATTCGGAAAATTGGACGTCTGGCGGGCAGTAGCCGAGCTGAAGACTTGAGTCGACGACATCGGATGCTGCAGCTTCCATTTGTCCTAGTTCGGCCTTCCGTCTGGCTTTATTGTGCAGCTCCTGGAGCTGTGCAAACCTACGGCACTTGTCCTTGTACGATAATCCTAGCTCTTCATACTTGCGGCGTAGGTCATCATAGTCGGCATTTTGAGCTGACTGCACGTTAACCATGGTATCGAACAACAATCTTTCTCGACGGTGTCCAGCTAAAAGAACATACCACGTAACTTGTCTCGTAAGCTTTCGATCTGCACGTGTGCGTCGTCGATCGTCTTCTGGAACTGCTGGTTCAACATTCTGATTTTCTCGGTGAGGGTTTTGATGACGTAGTGCTGGAATATTCTGTGCTCTGTCAAAAAGCGATGCCTCAAACTTTTCCACAGGTAAATCGCCTCACTCTTCCTGGTTTGCCTGGTATGCCCAAAAGCTCAGAGCTCTTCCGGTGCACTCCATGATGACGCTGGGGCTCAGCCCGCTTAGTACACTCGTTTTGTACTCCTCACTCAGGTTAAGATTGGCCACGACGGCGTCGTCGGGGCTCTGAAGGTGCCCATTACAGGCCGGGCATATCTTGCGGTCTTCAGCATCCGGACCCGAAAGCCCATGTTTCTCGGCACATTCGACGCAAAATATGTGACTGTATGGCGTTGGAGCTTAGCGAGCAGACCTTATATCCTCATGTGAGTCGGCAGTAGAGCTCGAATCTACCTGCAGGTGGTGACTAAAGCCTGTTCTCCCACGTTCCTACGACATGCCCGAATGTTGCATCTTAGGCTCTGCTCCATTCTGACTTCCTAATTACGTTTCGGTATAACGTGCGCGACGATGAAAGCTTCCGTGTCCGTGATGCAGGGCTCCAGTTATGGGCAGTCTCGTAGCCGAACAGTTTCTTTGTGGCTTGTAATGAAGTGATGAAGAGGTACGGTCGTGGCGATAGTCTCGGAGAAACATGCCGGGGGGTGGGGGGGGTTGGGTAGGCATGGCAATGTGGGCGGCAAATTCAACAATGGAAACTGCTGCTCTCGCTCGTATTATCATCTAACTCCATGGTAGATTCAAACTTGACGCCACTAAGGGTATTGTGGCTGGGAACCTACTATGAAGCGTTTGTACCTATTGGTTACGAGTCTGAAGGGACACTGGGGAATACCTACCTACCTACTCCTGAAGGGAGCACGGGAGGTAGGTTAGTACCTAGGTAGGAGGTGCGTGGCGGCTACGGCTTGAATGTTCCCGGCCGTCATCGCGCCTGTCGTATTATAAGTAGCCGGGCCGCTCCGAAGGTAAAGAATTGGAACTGTGAACCACGGCCTCGACCGACCCATTCCTAGAATACCCGAAGCCCGGCCGCGAACGAGCCCATGTTGCTGCCTTCACTTCAATACCACTTGGAAAACATACCAAGTTACTTCTATGTTTTAAATCGCCTTTTGACTTGCATCATACCACTACCAAACTGTAATCGTGGGCTCTTTTGGCCCCAACGCCTCTCATCGAGCCAGGTGATCCAACGGTCACACAGACTCTAGTACTCGTTACGACGTTGACGGATGCGAAGGGTGCCATTCTTTTGTTCACCCGAATGCCGGTATGTCTGCAGTGCTGAGGGTGACGTCCTCGCCTCACCTGCATGTGCATGAGGTAGGAGTGTATTATTCGTCGTCGGTCGAGGCAGCATCGAGACACGACATGGATCATGGGACTGAGTTCCGAGTACTACTACGGATAATAGTCCTACCTAGGTATGCATGTTACATGTGGGGTAATTATGTATTAGATGTACAGTATAATAATGGGTAGTTCCGGGCCGATAATCCAAATGACCTCCTCCACTGCACTTTAACCGCCCAATCGCAACAGCTTCCGTCGGATATCTGCACTTCTATCCCATAGTGGAGTCTTGTTCATGAAGAGTATCCGTAACTGCCTTTACACTAGGTACACTATCGTAGGTCTGTTGAAACTAGCATCCGACACGAGTTTTTCTAGGTCCTCTTCTTTTCCACGCGGGAGACGCAGGGTACAGTCCGTAGATCCGGGTTGACTTCAGGTTTGTCTTCACGATTTTCCCTCTGGGATCGCCCCAAATGCATACCCGCACCCCTATCTGTACGCCCAGAGGCTGAAAAGTTACCTAGGGCGGTCCTTCGGCTATATGGCTTTCGTAAAAAACCTCATTCGTCTCGATGCGTCGTTAACAGTGGCAACAAGCCCACGTAGTAAGTTCGAGAAGACCGTCGTCGTCACAAAGCACACAGTTCGCTCCTGGCCAGCTTTCATCCATCAATACTTTTTGTTGTCGATGCATGTGGTGCACCACACTTCATGGATCTTACACGCGTCCCCTTCTAAACTCATTAAAATGTAGCATATTTGTGTCTTGGGATGTAGGAAGGGCGGGGAGACCAGAGCATCCCATCCCATGCCCTCGTACTTCGTCTTCCAGACCGCTTCCTGAAAACCCCGAAGTCAGGTGGCTTCCGCCCCCTCGCAGTTGGAATTTGCAGCTGGGCATTGTCAATGCAGGGTTCGCCGGAATTGCGCGACCAATCCTCTTCTTCAGTGGTCACCAAGCACTGTCCGAGATCTTCAAGGTTCTTTATTTTCGAGACGCCTCGACAGCCTGAAGATGCTGTTGTAGCCAAACTGGCCGACGCCCCAGCCTATAAGTCGACACATTGCCAGTAGTACGTACATCGTCATCGTCATCATCATTGTCCTCATCATCGTCATTTGGGGTATTCCCCGCCATGCTCCTCGTTGTCATGTCACATTTTCCGTGGTTGCTATCCAATGTTGTCGGCGATCCCTCTTCCACCACATCCTCCCTGCTCTTCAGTGTGTGTGTGTGTGGGGGGGGACAATTCCCATGTTGCTTTTGTCCATTCAAGGTGACCACAGCACTTCGGAGAGTATGTGCTTTACGATAAGGTGACTGGCTCACCCTGCCTTTGAAACCAGGGCTGGAGCCAAAGTATGTACCCAGAAGTGAAATATGTGCTCAGAAGTGAAAAATGTGCCTGAAAAGGAAAAGGAATAATGGGACGCATTAGTGAGGGAAGAACGCGCCCTCCATGGTAGTCGCCTGACCGCCCAATATGCTGTAGTCCATGCCCATCATATGCTCGTTGACGTTATACGAGAAGTCAACCGCTTGTTCTGGACTATGCCCCCAGCACATGCCGTCCAGGTCCCAGAGGCCATGTTGATCAAGGATGCCCATAATGCCCATTCCTTCAGGCTCTAGGCCGATGGGTGACATGTGCAGCTCGGACTCCGCCATCAACAAGCCCTGATCGCTTTCCATGCCCTGCAGAGGGCTCTCTGACCGCACCGAGGGTTGTCGAGAAGCTTCGTACATGCGCCACACAACCTCACGACTTCGTCGTGCTGCCAATGACCAGTCTTCCATTGCCTCCAGCAGATCAAGGATCGTCTCAATTTGCTGGTGCCATTCCGAGACGCGCGGGCTGTTCCACTGCCAGAAAATGCTCACAAGGGGAACCATGGCGGCCTGGTAAAGAAACCACACGGCGTTCCAGCCAGACATTTGATTGCGGGTCCATTCCCGAGCAATATCCTCTATGGTGTGCTTCGCAAGTTCGCGGCAACGCTCGATGGCCGCTGCGTCTTGGTCTGCCAGCTGGGTCAGGGCACTGTTGCTGGCCACGCTGAGAAGGATTGGGCGGTGAAGGAGCATCCGAAGGTTCTGATAACGCCACTTCATTATACACCTCGCAATGTATAAGGGTTCGGCGCAAGGGTCGGTAGTCCTCAAAAGCCAAGGTAAGCTGCTGTACCAAGCCACCAACTGGCCATCCATGTGGCAGCGATCATCTGCCCTTAGAAGAGGTGAGATCGCTATCATGTCCTGAATCTGCGTGGCAATTTTGCAAAATTTGATGTTTTCAATCAATGGCAAAATGCCAGCGTGCTGAGCAGAATCTCGGGCCTACGGTAGCGGGACAGTCAGCTTCCTTGGTCCGAATCAACAACCAGCTTACACCTCACTTCTTGGTAATGGCTCACCTGGTTGATGCCGAATTCTGGGGGCTTGATGTTGATCGCAGGGCCCCACCGACCAAAGGACGGTCGACCCATTGTTGTCGTAGCCCAGGTGTCGAGACAGAACAGACTCCACCAAGTACGGCGCCTGGTCTCGGCAGCGGCAACGTCGCTGGACCCTTGGGCTAGACTCTCGCGGTGGAGACCCAGGGCACTTGCCATTCTGATGGCGGCACCAAGAACAGCGTTCGCCATATTTGGTCTGTTGATGTAATGAAGGTAGTATCCTCCCATGAGAGCCAGTGCCTGGACCATCTCGATGTGACTGCTCCCGAATGCATCGAGCGGCAAGTGTTCCATGGCCCTGTTGTAGTAGTTGATGTGATTGTAGTCATCGGATTTCATAGCCACGATACTCCCCATGGCAAAGACCATGTTTAGCAGGGCAAGCCATGGACCGTCGTAACGTTGGCCTTCGAGGTAATCAGCGCGGAAAGCGGCCTCATCCAGCATGGGTACGAAGACATGAATTCGCTTGAAGTAAGCATCAATCAGTGTCTGACCCTTCCATGACCAGGGAATGCGCTGCGTGTCCTTGGGTGCAGGGCCCTTGGACCTCACGGTAGGGAAATTGTGTGTGACTTCGACGCTGTGAAGGGGTGTGGTAAGCGAGCTGCGCAGAGCCGGCTGGACCTTGAGCAGGCACATCAGGGCGGCTTTGATGGAGGAGGCGCCTAGATAGGACGACTGTCGGTCAACGGATAGGGAAAGCGCGTTGACGTCGTCAGCCTCAATGGGGATCGGGTCACGGCCGCGACGCTCTTCATCCCATTCAGCGTCTCGTCCCGGCATCATTTCGAGACCAGAAAGACCCCGCTCGGAGCCAGAGCAGACCGGAGACTCAAGGTCGTGTGAGAGAGGCGACGTGTTCAGGGGAGGAGAGGGAAGGGCTGTCGGCGTGTCGTGAACAGGCCGTTCGATAAGTCCAAGGAGGTCTTGGCGGGAAAGGGGGAGCAATGACTGAACATCATGGTTGGGAAAAAGGCGCTTCAGAATAGACCGGCATTCTTCGAGGGATTGCGAGAGTGCCTCCAACGTTTTCCTCGAAGGAATGACCCGCTGTCTATGCTTGTCGTAGAAGCATCTCTTGGGAGCACGGCTCGATAGGCACTGGCCACATGGCTGTTGACCATCACATCGGCTGCAAGGGTTAGAAGGAGCGCACAATGCACTTGCGTTCGGAACGGCACCTACATCTTTCGCCTCTTACACTCGGCGCACGCATGCGGAGTGGTGATTCTCTTAGAGCCTGTCGAGCCTGATGCCTTCCCACTGTCATGGGAGTCGGTTGCTGGCTTCCGCGGCGTCACACCCTGGACTAAGTCGTGTGAGCTGGCGGGGCTATTCAACGAGTGATTCAATGCTCAGGGCTCACAGGTGTGAAACATTCCACCTTGGGTGGGGACTGGGATCGACGGAGCCATATCTACGGCCAGTGGTAATACGTGTCTTCCTTGGCCGAATTGGACTCGAGGGTGTTCAACGGGGGGCCGGGCAGGTGGAATGAATGAAGCTCAAAGATCAGAGACGGCTGGCTAGACTCGGGAGGAGATTGAGATTGAGCGTGAGAAGGGATGAGCTAGAGGCCAGTATGGTGCTTGCCGAGCAGGGGGGACGGCCTACGCAGGCTGGCGGGTATGTAGACCTTATATACTGAAAATGCATCCGTACGCGGGAGGCTAGTCGAGAAAAGCCGAAGCACTGACAATTGTCCAGAAGTCCGGCAGCTATTCAGAGGAGAGCCGGGGCGGCATCGCTGAATGTGGAGAAGCTGCATGGGTGTATATGTGAGCTGGTATAACAAAAGAAGGGCGATGGAACCTCAATGCCGTGTGTCGGCTCGCTGGGCCTGGTCAAGCAAAGCGAGCCTTGCAAGGAGGAGCGGTAAGGTTAGGCGGGGAGGGCAAGCCGCTGGTGATGGGAGAAAACGCGGGCCTGAGCAGACACTGTGCCGTACCATATTACCGTACTTAACCAGGGCCAGGCGAGGCGAAGTGGGCGATCCACCTTGGGCGTGTCTGTGGAAGAAGCTGCCCGCACTGGGGCATGAGGGCGAGGGCGAGGGCGAGGGCGAGGCGAGGGCGAGGCAAGAGAGTGTGGAGTCAAGACACGGTGAACTTGACGACGTGCACACCATCCCATTCGGGATGGAGGCAACCTGGAGCATGGAGGTCATGCCCGGGTGAGTTATCCTTATTGTCTGTCCCGGGCCGGCCGCAGAGATGATGGAGGGGACCCATTGTGAGGTAAGGTGAGGTGAGTGTCAGTGAGGTGAGGTGAGGTGGCGGGGGTTGCAACTTGCGGCGTCCTCCTCCAGCTTTTCCTCGTGGGGCACCCAATGGAGGTGCGCTACCTACCTACCTAGGTAGTGTACACTGGGGACTGGTACACTACTACCGTAATACCCGCCCGACTTACATTCGGTGGTATGCCCGTAATACTGCCTACGGAGAGGTATCCGTAGGTGCCCGTCTTAATGTTGTTTTGATTCCAGGGCGCGGCGGCCGTCAAGAACTGCCAGGTACCCATCCTTAGGTGGGCTGGTGGGCAAATCAAATATTAGGTAGACTCCATGAGAAGGCATCGTGGGCTCAGGAACTCGGGGCTTGGCCACGACTACGACACCGCTCCCAGTCTCTCGCATGATGCGGAGAAACAAGCCGTGACAGCCATCGCTTCGTTCTTGTCAAATAACCAGGGCCTATGATTGGAGGAGGGAACCTGGAGAAGTTCCTCAAGGCACAACGCAGATAATAAGGGGGGTAAGGAGGGGGGGGTGTGGTGTCACCTAGGCAGGTGCCTACCTAACTCTACCATCTAGTTCTACTACCTACCTAGGTACGTAGGTATTAGTGTGCGCAACGATGCTGCAGGTTACAGCCGACCGGCGAGCACTCGTGACACCACCCACCCATACCTCCCTCCAGGTTTTATTCATTTACTTTCGGTAGGTACCTACCTACCTACCTACCTAGGTACGTAGGTTGGGACGGGACGGCAGGCGAGGGCGGGACTGTCAATTAGGCTGGCGGTTGGGGGAACAGCAGACGGGATGAGGTGGGAAATGTGGTGGGGGAAACGGGGATGGGGAAATTAAAAGTTTCTCAGTGGTACGTCCCGATGAGGGGAAGCCACACCCGGGACCCGACCAGCTAGGTGCACCGTACCTAGGTAGGTGAGAGGTACTACATCGCAGTACGTACCTAGGCAGGCACCCAGCACGAGCACTGCCTCGGCTTTGGTGTATGGAGGGATGTACCTATCCATCTAATATTCACTGCCCGCTGCCCAGCGTGTCCAGCAACGGCCGTCGACCACCGACTGGTGGGGAAATATACAGAAAGCGCAATCCGGTGGGGCCCAGCCCGTGCAATGTGAGTGTGGAAAGCAGGTACGGATACCTACCTTAGGTACCTCTCTACCTGGGTGCTGTGAGCACATGAGGGGACTTACCAGACATCTCATCTAGATACCGTTGGTACCTAAGTTAAGGTAAGGCACACGTGAAGAAGAAAATAAGAAAAAGAAAAAAAGAGAGAAAAAGCACAGTCTCCATGTCCGTACCTTACAGGAGTTACTCCACGTGTTTTGTCCCGCAGGAGCACCAGGGTTCCATCCAGTGCCCATCCTTCTTACCTGTACACTAGTATCCGTAGGTATCCGTAGGTATTACCTACCTACCTAACCTAACTTACATGGTAGGTAGGTGCCCACTGACGGGACGGACTTGGGCACCTAGGTACATGGGTAGGTACGGACAACAAGGCACTATGTATCCCCGTGCTCTGGACGCGATGCGCGATACGCGA
Organism: Colletotrichum brevisporum; assembly: GCA_030770045.1. NCBI lineage: Eukaryota > Fungi > Ascomycota > Sordariomycetes > Glomerellales > Glomerellaceae > Colletotrichum > Colletotrichum brevisporum. The sequence goes on along the minus strand of JAUGSI010000001.1, from coordinate 4,629,450 downwards.
CTTCATTCCAGCCCCTCACAATAATAAGCGGGAACGTCCATCTCGGGTTGCTGTGTGCCCTCCCGTTCCGCTCCTAGGACATCTCCGCAGCAATCCGCCGTCTTTTCATACAAGCTACATACCTAGGTACACTAGGTAGGTTTTCAACAAGTAATACTGATGCACGTAAGCAAGTAGGTACATAGGTATTGCCCGGGTGTACACTTCTCCAACTTGGTTCCTTTTCCCCCCCTTTCAGCCAGCTGGCGAAAGTCTACTCCAACTTCCAAGTGGCTGCCACGCGCTCCTACTTTGCCTCTACCGACCCCTGCTCTCGGATCGGCTTCCCATCCTCCTGCTCTAGCGACAATCAGCAGGGCCGCACCGCCGATCCAGGGTGCACCCCAGAGACGGGAGCCCCCTTGCTCCTCCAAGGCGCCCCACAATCTTGTTGAAGATGACCTCAGGTCCCTGGCTCAGGTATCAACTACCCTCGGGCCGCACTTGACCTTGATTCCGAGTACCTATCTCTGTCTGGGTGCGATGCCTACCTATTTCCCTACCTAGGTAATGCGGAACTGAATCGTGAAAAGAGTGCGGTCGCGGTGATAGATGACCGGTGCCGGGACGCGTACCCAGCACAGCATCGTAGGTAGGTGCCTTGCAATGTTGAACTGTTATTACCGTCCACGGCCCGTGGCTTGCCTCGTCTCTGACATTTAGAACTTGTCGTTCTATAGACTACAACATCTACCTACTTCGGTTTTCTACAAGTTATCAGGCTAGCCTAGTATCTAGGGCCATTGAGGGGTGAGCGGGGCTCCTCCGGACGCCGGACCTAGGTTGCTTCCCGGTCACAGCACGACGACGGGACACGGTTGTTCCGTGTCGCTCCGCCGTCGGGTGGCGTCCCATCAGACTCCATCTTCATTCCCACCTCAACATCAGCTTTGCCCTCCAGGCTCGCTGCTGCCGCTCCATGCACCAGCTGGCTGGAGGTTTGGTTCCTCCAACCATCTTCTCTCCTTCTTCAACCTTCCTTTTTGCCCACTGCGCCCCTGTCTCGGGCGTTTCCGTTTCCGCCATTGGCTCAGGCTCAGGCTCAGGCTCAGGCTCAGGCTCAAGGTCTCGGCTACGCGACGTGGCGGGTGGTGCCTCACCTCACTTCGAAATAACGCGTGTGCAACATTAGTGTACCTATTGTGCAGGAGGTGACGGGAAATCTGTACCTGGCCTGGCATGCCGCCTGGCACCTCTCCCCGGCGATCCGAACCGATACCCACACCAACGTCCACCCATTCATAGGTGTTGCGGACCTAGGCTGGTAGCGTAGGTTGCGTGGCAGTCAGGACCATAGGTAGGTAATTACCTACCGTACCCCGGCTTTCCTTTCTGCTCTGCCGCCCGCTACCTGCAACCGGGGGAGAGTAGGTTAGGTTGCCTGAAATAAACAGCATGGCCGCCACCATTAGCCGGCAAACACGCCAGTGCATCCCTCCTGCCTTGCATGAGGCTTAGGGGAATGAAGCTCGCTCTTGTGACAACATGTCATGTGGTCTCTCGGGTCTTGATTTGGCTCTAGAGTATATCGATGAGTTGATCAGTCGGCAGCGGTTACGGCGGGGTGTTGTGGGACATGTCTGTACATATGGCCCATATGTGACCATATCTCATTCGACACGATACATCTGAACAGGTAGGTTTGCTGTGATACCAGACTGGCATGCGCACTCCACGCCTGCCATAGGTACGTATCCGTACTAAGCAGGCAATTAGCTACCTAGTGACAACCTAGTCGGGTGTACACGATCCGCCTAGCCGAAGATACGCCCCACGTGGACATCCAGTCGCCAGTGACAGTGTACCAGGTACAGTTTCCCCCTCCCGTCTCAGTCAGGGCGGCGGACGGGTGCACTACATACATAGGTACTTAGGTACTTGCCCCCTGCCAATGGACGCTTCTCTCCATCGTCGTCCGTGCCCACTTTCACCCTGTCTGTCACCTGTCCCGCAAGGGCTGCAAGCGCTTCCCGCCGGCTTGGGGCGCAGATGCCCGTCGATGCTGTGCTAGGTACTTGCCTTAGCCCACGGTAGATGGAGCCGCCCCTGCTACGTCTCGATTCGGAGTTACCGGTTCAACGTTCAACCTTGGTCGAGATAGGCCTGCACTGCGTACGTAGATGTGAATACTGATGTTTTGTTCCTAAGGGCGCCGAAGTTACGAGAGAGGGCCCTTCTGTCAGCGATGATCAGGTAGAGAGTAGTGACACTGTCGCTAGGCTGCCTGCCTTAGCCTTAGAAATAGTAGTTCGACGATGGATCCCGCAGCGGCGCAGACGATGATCCCCAGTTCTGGAGCAGGTGTGGCTCGCCAGATCAAGGAATGCTTAACGGTGCAAGCCACCCCGACCGATTACCTACCTAGGTGCCTGGGTATACGTACCGGCCGTACTATCCGCCATGTCGCCTCTTACCTTAGGTAGGTAGGTACATAGTAGTGTAGCCGAATCCTTCCTGATGTGTGGGGATGGAAGAGTCACGGGCTTGGTGCGGAGGGTGGCATGGAAGGGCGCTAAGGGTGTTCTGAATTCATCGCGACATTCCGCAAGGTGCCCCAGCCCCAGTATTATCATCTCTCGACTTGGAACCGACTCTGTGGAGACTGTCTTTTCTCTCTTCCTGGCATCGTCTCCATTGCCATGTGCCGACCATTGACTCTTTGATCGGCTGGGCGGCGGCTCGCTCCGGCCGACTGGAGGCGCTCAGTTCGTGCGTCTGGATTCGCCAACTTTCCTCTGAAGCAGTTCTTTCGCCTTCTACATCTCTGATGGTGTCTACAGAAATACCGGATTCAGACCTTTGGCGGTCTGGCTCTTCCGTGATGGCGTCGGCCTTTTTTCGTGCTCGGCTCGGTCTCCTACACACAACTTTCGAATGGACAACCCTGGTCACTTGCCGTCTTCGAGGGGATGCTACAAATATCCACGAGGGTTTCAGACGGCCAGCGGAATCTTCGCGGGACGACAGCCGATCTATGTGCTTACATCGCGGGCACTCAGCCCTGGCCCTACGGTGCCAGTCCTGCGTCCCCTGCCGTCAAATACAAACGATAACCCGCCGCATCTATTGTTATCGGCATTCGACAACCAGTCTTCAGATACTCAGCCAAAGCCCGTCTCTCCCACTGTTCCGTTCTACTCAGCCCCTTTTGAAGGCTAGACCTCCATCGGTTGGGTCGTGCTCTCGTGGCCGACGGGATGATTGTTAGTTGATGATCGACCTGGTTCTCTTCAAGGCAGTCAATCAGGATTTATCAGTCAATTTATCCAGATCAAGCCACGCTGCAATACTACATATTGACCACAGGGGCATTTTCGTTTGGCATAGGCATCACGTCGCTCACGCGCTCATCGCGGCACTCTTTAGTGAGGGGGTGACCTTTATTTAATCAACACCACAGGTACGTTCGAGAAACATGTAGGTAGGTATTCGTCATGACAAAGCTGGAGCCCCATAAGATTCATACCACTTTTCTCTTACATGATCCCGGCTGCGCTGCCGTGTCAGTGTCGACTCTTTTCAATCTGCGAGCACACTAGCTCCGTAATGTTTCCACAACCTCATTGAAAGGGACCGCGGTCCGACGTGCACATGGCCCAGACCCCAGAAACTTGTTGCCAGGGTCTTGTAAGGTGGTATCAGAGGGTCGCATACACCATCTCTGCAGAAAGGATGGCTGCGCTAAGCAGTGCGACGCGCCTCAAGACACGTCAAGCCCAGAAACCCGCCAATCCTGTCCGAACCACCGAGTGCTGACAGCTTGGTCCCCCAGAGCAAGCAGCTGGCTTCTTTTCTGAGTGAGATCATCTACTCACGACTGACGACCCAGGGGGTGTGTTAAACGGCCCTACAAGCGGAGAACCTGGCATCGGCTCCCGATACCGTCAAATATGCACGTGTTCTCGATCGGTACGTACTGATTCGTGATGATTTTGATTGTCTCCTGGGCCACCATGCCACCTGTTACGGCGGAAATATTGTGCAGCTCGCCGCCAGCAGCCCGGGAAACCTCTTGGGCCGCCGGCAAAAGTCGGTCGCCGTAGTGCATGTCTGGTAGGAGCGCTTGGACAGCTTCCAGAATATCGTCCCGGGATGCCGTGGGCTTGTGTGAGGTGGCGTGGAGAGCGAGGTAGATTGGCAATAGCGAGAATGGCATTACGCCGTCTTTAGCTATTTCATCGTTGGAAAGTTCCTCGCCTAATTCAAGGTGAGCTCGGTGACACACGGGCGTGGGAGAGGTTGACCGCTATACTTACTTGCAACACTCCGCAACTGGTCACAACCACTGCGTGTCGGCACGATCAGCTTGACGAATGCCGCATTTTTGCAGAACAAGTCTACATCAGCCGGATCAACAACTTCGCCACCGGGCTTCTGGCGTGCCAAGTCCAGAACTTCGGCGGCGTCTTTGCGAGCCTTGTCTTTGTAGATGTTCTGCAATTTGATGTAGACGTCAGACTCCGCCTTCATGTCCGGAAGGCCACCTGGTACTGGCAAGCACTGATGGCGTTCATAAAAGTCCCGCAGTGCCGCTGCAATGACCCAAAAACTTGATCTTGCCTCAGTCTATCCTAGGCTTAGCATCAAATCCATTCTCAACGAGCTGTCGCGAACATACCTCGTCAGCAGGCGTATGCTCGAAGACCTCCTTCAAAGGCGTGGGGAGAGATGAGGGCGACATGGTCTTCAAAACCGCGGCCACAGCCTCCTCGAAGTTTTCCTCGCCACCCTCAGCATTGTCGGTCCTGGTTGCGGCTGCCACCAGTTTGCGAAACGCAACCTTTTCCGGGTAGGCGCTTGGGGCAACACCGTTATGAGAAACCTTCCACTTTTTGAGATGATGTAGCAGAATGACTACAAAGGGCAGATGTCCATGTTTGTGGTTGTCGAGACTGTCGATATCTTCTGTCATTTCCTCAGCAAAGGCCTCAAGCTCCGCCCAGGGTGCCAAAAGCCGCAAATCGGTCGTGGACGTTGCATCCGGGTGGGTGTCCACAATAGGGTAAATATCTGGAAGGCGGATAGTGAAGTAGGAGAAGAAGCCAGCCGAATGGATTGCAACCAGAGGCGTTTTGTGTGCTTGACTGTAGAGTTCCAAAGCCCGTAGATGGTCGGGCTGTATGGGCAGGGTATACAATATGACTGTGTATGGCGGCTGGCTACTCAGAACATGATGAACGTCCATGGCATCCTGGACATGGTGTTAGCACTTGATGGGCCCTATTCAGTCTTGGAAAATCGTACCGAGTTTCGAGGATACCATTGGCCTCGAACTTCGGGGTTGAGCTCGAGCAGTAGCTCAGTACAGCTCTGGGCCCTGGATTTGCCCAGAAAGGTCTCGTCGAGGAAGAAGTTGACCCCAAGATCTGACTCAGTGACAACAGCATCGTCGACGATTGTGAATTTACCGATACCTAATCTCGATTAGTCATATTCAAGGGAGGGGAACTACACCTAGTCGAAGAGGTCACACCTGGAAGTACGAGATTCTTAAGCGTCTCAACGCCAACGGTTCCGGAGCCCGAGTTCATGAGTAGTATGTTCGCAGACTCTAGGGCAGCCTGTCCACTGGCGGCCCATAATCTGAGTTGCCTGTCGTACTTCTTCTCTTTCTCCGAGGGAACAGAGAGAGAGAGAGGAGTTTGGCTGGCGTCAGCATCCGCCATATTGATGCGACGCAGTCGTAAAGATTATGAGCTGCCGCTTTCTTGCTGTGCGAAGTGATGAAGGAGAGGGCGACGAGTCTCTCGTTGGGTAGGTCTGTGCAAACAACAAGCGCCGTGAAGTAGGAATTATGACAGTCGCGGGGTTAGTTGGTGATGCCTGCTGCCCGATACCCACTTGATGTTGTCAACTGGTGCTGCCGACTGGTATTCCCAAGATATTCGGTATCTTACTGCGTGCGGCCGGTTGCAAAACGTGGCAGTCGTCAAGGAGACAGCCAAGTTAGGTGGGTAGGCAGGTAACGAACCGCCTGTTCCTTCGTGTCGTTGACACTCAAAGTGACGCACTTTCCATGGCAATCAGGTCCATATGTACCTGCGTAATGACATAAGCAGGACTGCCCTGCAGCCAAACGCCGCAGCCTAGGTAGACATCAAGGTAGGTAAGTATCCGTACATACCTACAGGCTATCTAGGTACCTCCAGCCACACCGTGGCCCGGCCTAATATATGAGTTATGTCCGTACCGCGACTAGGACGCGACACTCATTTAGACCGTACATAGGTATGTACCTAGGTATCTAGATGGGTCGGACCGCCTCGCCCCAGCACCCTTGTGGGTACTTGAGCGAGTGGGTTTCTGAGCCACCCAGGTGCCTAGTTGCCTAGGTACCTAGTATGCCTAGTAACAGCAGGCTTGTTTTTTCCCGTCTTCCTTTTTCCCTTCAGATTCGTTTTCACCCCTCAACCTTTCCAAAACAAAAAAAGTCAGTACCTTGTGGTGTAGCTTGCTACTAAAAAGCTTGCAGCGGCAAATCGCAAGACGGTAATATTGCGCGGATGAAGTACGGTTGAAGTATCCGTAGAAAACGATACTAAAAACCGCTATTATACTTAGGTCCGTGGTCCCCTGGACTGCCCCTTGCATCTGCTCCTGCTAGCTTTCCCATCCCTTACTCTCTAAGATAGCATCACTTGCAGGCACTGAGAAACGTACATAGGACCAAGTAGGTAGTTAGCAGGCAGTACTAAGAAGTCAAAAGCAACATGGCTCCGGTTTCTGTTCCCATAGTTGTTGCCACAGAACCGCAACTGTGCGGGGCTGGAATTCCTCGTTGCGCTACGTTCGGCACCAACACACCATACTAGCACATTGATGATATATATCCGTAGTGACAAGGGGCCAACCGCAAGGCTGGGATGAATTTGATTCCTTAAGTCGTGTTCCTATTCTAGTGCGCTCCTTCTAGGCTATCCTCGCACGCGTAGAATTTTCTATTCGCTTCTCCACTCGGCGTTGTCCTTGCTCGAAATGACTTCGGCTTTGTCTCACTTCAGTCAAATTAGTCGTGCGGGCGGTCTCCCCGCCGCTTTCGCCCGCGAATCTACTTACGGCCGGCAGCATTGGATCAGAGACAAAAGGAATAAGAGACCGTAAACCATTAAGCGCGCCGGGGGGAGGGGGGGCTAACCACGATCTATCCACAATCAGTGCTTTTCTCTTTCTCTTTGGGCGGCTTGACATGTTCGGAGGTGGCAATAGAGGATATGCGGCAACCAGCTTACCTCAAACGCCGAACATTCCTCCCACCTATGCGCTCCTCCGAACGCCGACTCGACTATTCTGCCCTTGTACTTGTATATGACACGGCGAGCCCATTGATCGGCTCAGTACAAGCTTCGGAGTAGGCTCTTGCTCTCTCACTCTCGCACCCTCGCCTCCCCAATGCTGGCTGGCTGATCACCGGACTGTCGCGGGATCCTTCGTTATGATCTGTTCTCGTCTGTTCCCCGCTCCGATAGTCATTCACCGCGAGTCATAGTCACTGTTGAACCAACTTCAGCCATTCCGCAAGACCAACGCCGGCACCTTTTGCAGGAGACCCCTTGCGTGCTGTCTATCTCGACTTACTGTACATATCTCCGGGCACCCGTCATTGTATGAGCCCTGAGTGCGCTATCAGTTCACTTCAATCACTTCAATTGCATTTCGTGGAATAAGTGATCCGCGGCAGTACTCATTTCCATACAGCCATAGGCTCCTGTCTGCGGAAGATGGGACATATCAATGGTGGTGTCAAAACCTCAACGGCCATGACCAAACCAGAACATCGTTTTCGAGACACCTCTCTGCCACCATGGAGATTTTGGCTGCTCAGTGTTGGGTAAGTGTTTCTTCCTTGCCTCTCAACGGTGATGATCCGTCATTGACTGGTCGAATAGGCTGTGTCTCGGGTTGTTTTTATCGATGCTGGATTCTTCAATAGTTGCAACGAGTTTGTACACCATTGGGACTGAGTTCGACTCCATGGACCTCATCAATTGGGTTGCTCTGGCATACACTTTAACATACCTTAGTTGTGCGGTATTGCTTGCCCGGGTCTCTGATATTGTTGGCCGACGGAACGCCTTTCTAGCGAGCTTTGTCGTCTTTTTCAGCTTCTCGCTTGGTTGTGGCTTCGCTCAATCCCTGGAGCAGTTGATCTTATGTCGCTCACTGCAAGGCCTAGGAGGATCGGGTAAGGTGAACAGGTCCATCCCACTTCCTCTTGCTTACTTCCGGCCCTAGGCTTGTACTCGATTACTATGATCATTTTCCCCGAGGTTGGGCCTAGGCATTTGCGACAACACATTGCCAGCCTTGTTGGGATGGTTATCGCAAGTGCCGGCGTTCTTGGCCCGGTTCTTGGTGGCATTCTCACCCACTTCGTTTCATGGCGATGGATATTCTGGATCAAGTGTGTATCCCTGGAATCCCGAAACGGAAAGACACTCTTGCTCTTGGTATTTCGTGCTGACCAGGTGTTAGTGGTCCTATTGGAGCCGTGTCCATGATTGTCTTTTACCTTACATGGCCTAAAGCTGAGCACCTTCCAACTTTGCAACGCAGGTCCTGGAAAGAACTGGACTTTGTGGGGTCATTCCTCCTCGTGGCGGCATCTGTGCTCGTCGTTTTTTCTTTCCAGAACATCGGAGCGGACGGGAAGAAGTGGCATCAGGCGATCTTCATTGCTCCAGTCACCGTTGGCTGTACCTGCTTCATTGCTTTAATTGGCTGGGAGGCCCTCGTTGATCGGTTCTGGGGGAAGCGCATCATGGCCGCTGTGCCGCTTCGTCTCCTGCGCAACCACGTCTACGTTGCTGCCATGTTCAACACCATGTTTCTCGGGTTTCCATATCTTCTGGTTGTTTACGCTTTTCCCATTCGTCTGCAGATCGTCAACGGCAAGAGCTCTCTGGTTGCAGGGGTTTTGTTGCTACCGATGCTTGGATCCGTGGCTCTAGGAAGCACTATTGGTGGGCTTGTCAGCAAGAAAAGGAACTTCCTCTTCGAGACGATGCTTGTGGCTAGCTGTTTTATGGCCCTTGGCTGCGGTCTGCTGATGACACTGCCCTCATCTGCCGATTTGGAACTCCGAGCTCTCGGTTTTCTCACATTGCTTGGCTTTGGTTTTGGTCTTTCGGCCACGTCGTCTACCATTTTCGGCACAACCGAATCCGAGATTCCAGATCACGGTAGGCATTCTCTCATCGGACATTTCAGTTCAGCACGTTGTCCTAATTCGAAGTACTGATGGTGGTCAGCCCCTGCGCAAGGCATCATAGCGCAGGTACGCATCCTTGGCGGCAGCATAGGTATCGCAGCGTCAACGGCGATTTTGGGTACGATGGTGCGCGAACAACCAGCGGGTATCCTGGGGTCGGAACAGTTGAACCACAGGCCGGGAACGGAGCTGACCGAGACTCAAATCACGGCCCTTCGACAGGTCTACGCGTGTTCATTCCGGCAAGACATGAAAGTGGGGGCTATCTTGTCAGGCATAGCAATCCTGGTCAGCCTTGGGACTTATCGCCGAGACCGGATTCCCATTGAGGAGCAACGACAATTGCACATCCGGACGGAAACGGAGAGGCGGCGGAGGGCATCAGCAACTACAACGTTGGTATCGTCTATAGACTGAGACCCGACTCCCATTCGAAGATGCGCTATAAGGGCTGTGTTCCGGTTTCTTGATAGCTGTTTACAATGATCAGGTGACAACGCGCTGTTGGTGATGGCGGCAGACTTGTAAGGTGCAAATTGAAAATGCATACTGAGCGGCAGGATTGAAACAGCACCTCCCATCCGTCCAAAACCTGGAAGCTGCTTTGTTCCCGACAACCTTGCAGCTTCCAAATACTCTTTAGCCCGGAGTGGTTTGGTTACTCGTTGCGTCTCTCAGGCCATGGAGCGAGAGAACCATGAAGCACCGGGAGCCACGCCGGCGAGCGTAAGACCTCAATGGAATGATGCAATCGTGCTGCCCCGCCGGCTATCGGGCCATTGCAACCCCGCATCGTGGGGCTTATCCATTCCGTGCGCCGTGCCGACCTTCTCCTTCCCCTCGCCTTATCCGTGCCTCTGCAGTCGGAAACGTGTTGAGAGTCAGACCTGAGCTTTATTACCAGGAAACTAGACTCCGCCGACCTACCAGCCGTTTTCCTCGATTGCCATTGGACACGCAGCAGGCGATTCTTGCCTTGACCCCTGTTCCATCAAATCGATAAATATCCAAGAGCGCAACTATCTTGAACCTAGGACCGTCTTACCTTCCTGTTCACATATGCCCTCATATAACCGAGTAGTCCGACCACTCGTCTCATCAATACTCACATCCTGTCGTCAGAGAGCTCGCCCAACCAACCATCTACGAAACATATTGCACCAACTCCACGTCAAAACCATCATGTCTGCTACCGCCGCCGCCAAGCGCCTTGAGGGCAAGACAGTGCTTATCACTGGTGCATCGAGTGGAATCGGGAAGAGCACGGCCTTCGAATACGCCCGTACGGCCCCTAACAATCTAAAGCTTATTCTGACCGCCCGCCGCATCGACAGCTTGAAGGAGATCGCTGCTAGTATCAATGAGGAGGTCGGCAACGGCGTCAGAATTCACCCCGTTCGGCTGGATGTGAGCATCCCGGAGGAAGTTCGTCAGCTTGTTCCCAACCTGCCCGAGGAGTTCAAGAATATCGATATCCTCGTGAACAATGCGTAAGTCATCGATTGTCGGCCTCGGAGCTCCATTTTGAATTATGGATGGGCATTTCTGACGACCACATGGCTAATCGAAGTATGCAGAGGTCTTGTCAAGGGTGTCGCCAAGGCTCCCGAGATCGCCGAGGAGGACATCAATGTCATGTTTGCGACCAACGTCACTGGTCTGATCAACGTCACACAGGCTATTCTGCCTATCTTCAAGAACCGACCTGATGGCGGTGCTGGCGATATCATCAATGTTGGCTCTATTGCCGGTAAGCTTGCTTCTTGCCCACAGCTGATCGCATTTGAGTCACCCGTTGCATGTGAGGCTTACTAGAGCTACTAGGCCGCGAACCCTACCCAGGTGGCTCGATTTACTGCGCCACCAAAGCCGCTGTGAGAAGCTTCACAGACAGCTTGAGGAAGGAGCTCATTGCCACCCGCATCCGCGTTATCGAGATTGACCCGGGGCAAGTCGAGACGGTAGGTCAACCCAGGATCGTGACACGCTCCGCGAATGGGAACTGTCTTGGAGTGGTTGGATGGCTGACACGCTACAGGAATTCTCCGTTGTTCGCTTCTACGGTGATAAGGCCAAGGCCGACGCTGTCTACGCGTATGTGATGACGCCTTCCTGACCCATGGATATTCATTCATGGGATGTGACTGATATTCATTCCCTGGAGACTGAGCTGACGCCTGTTTCGACACAGCGGCTGCGAGCCTCTCACACCCGACGACATCGCTGAAGTCATTGTTTTCACAAGCACGCGCCGCGAGAACGTGGTCATTGCCGACACTTTGATCTTCCCCAGCCACCAGGTCAGCTATCTAGGCCTAATGTTCCGATGTGACCATGCTAACATCTTTTCAAGGGCGCGGCCGGTATTCTCCACCGCAAGTCTTGATCGGCAGCCTGACTGCAGACACAAACAAGAGGGCACCCTGTGACGGACGGAACGGCGCCATACGCGGTATTGAAAGAACAAGATACTATGAGTAGTAAGTATAGTTATGTAGGAAACGTAGAACTCTAGGCCTAGGTAGCTAATAGAGATTTATATATATTAACTTTAAGTCTTATATTTTATTAAATATTTATTAACTTAAATAGTATAAACTTACTATTAGTATTTTAGTATAAATTAAACTAATACTTAAGTTATATATAGTTAAATAAAAAAAGAATAATTCTATAAACTATAGTAAATTAATAATAGTAAATATAGTATATATATATATATATATATACCCCCTTTAGAGTAACTAATAGCCTATAGACTATATACTTTGAAAAATAGCTATTTAGCTACTTACTTTATTAATCTTTTTTATTATAGTACTTAAATTTACTTACTATAGTATAACTTTTATAAATTTAAAGTAATAAGTATTTTTAATTAATTTTATAAACTACTAATTATACTATTAATATATTATAGACCTAGGCTTAGTAGTTTATACTCAAGTAGAAGTCTAGTTATAGACTAGCCCTATACTAGGGCCCCTATATAAAAGGGTAAAGTTTATATATACTATATAAACCTCCTCCCTTCTACTCCTTAAGTTTAGTATAACTCCTTTTAAATACTACTAAAATACTACTTATAACTAGTTTTTAATATTACTAAACTTTTTAACTAAAATAACTTTAGTAAAAATTAATAAATTAATAAACTAATAAAATAACTATAATAAATATAGATTTAATAAAAGTCCCCTTTTTTTCAAACTAAAATATACTAGTAGTAGTAAAATACTTAATAATAAAATAACTAGTAAAATAACTAATAATATAACTAATAAAATACCTATATAATAAAAGCCTAAGCCCTTTAAAATACTATTACGTTATTATAATAAAACTATACTTTTATAATTTAAGCCCTTTAAATAACTTATAACTAATAAAAGCCCCTTTTAAAAAATAAACCCTTTAATAGTAATTTAACTATTTTTCCTACTTAAAGAATAATAATATAGTATACTCTAAAGGTTAACTAAGAGTTTATTAAAGAACCTTAGGATTATTAGTAGTACCCATAACTAAACCTATAGTTATTAATATAAGTATAGGTTAATAACTTTTATACTAATAATAAATAAGTAATTAAGTATAATATAAAGTTATTCTTTATTTACCTTTTTAATTATTATAAAAACCCCTACTATACTATATAAACTCTTAAGTAGCTTTATTATATTTACTAAAGTCTAAAGTAGTTCTTTATAAAGTTCTTTATAGAGTTTAAATTAATATTAATATAAACTAAAAGGCTTTTATAACTAAAAAAATATAACTAAACTACTTTTACCTAGGGATTTTATAGTAAATCTATAAAACTACTATTAACTATAATATTAATAAAACAAATTACTATATAGCTATTTAATAGTATGACTCTATTACTATAAACCTTAAAATATTAAAAATAAAAATATATAACTACTAAAATAACTAATATAGAATATAAAATAAATAACCTATAAATATATAAAATAATATAATAATAATGGGTATAAATACTACTTAGACTATATTAATACTATAGTAACACTACTAAAGTACTAGCACTTCCCCTTATAGAACTACTATAGGGCCCTAACGCACTTAGTAAATTAATATATTAGTTTATTAAGTCTATAAAAAAGCAGGAGCTTATATTTACTATAGTACTTATAAATATTTTATTACTAAATATAAATTATACCCTATACATCCTTTTACTACCTCTTTAATAAACGTTTAAGCCCTTAAAATAAATATAAGTATTATAAATAAAGAAACAAAAGAGTAGTCCCCTAAAAAAGACTCTTCAGGGGGGGGTTATATAATAGATACTAATCTTCTATATTAGTTACTAAATAAAACTAAAAAAATATAAAATTAAATAAATAAACTTTTATTTTTTATTTTAATATTATTAAATAATTATAAAAATAATTATCTTTATATTTCTTTAAGTAGTATCTTATACAGACATTTCTATAAGTTAATCTAAAAAGAATATATTATAGCTATATATTATTAAGTAGTATAATAAATAAAAGTATTTAATAGGGTATATCTAGTAGGTTTAACTCCCTCTAACTTAAGTAATCTTAAGTAGAGCTTAGTAGGGTGTACGTACTTTAACGCTTCTACTTACTTACTCTTCTAGTAATAGCAACAATACTATTACTAATAGGCGGCACTAAACGGCGTAACTAATATATTAAAATAAACCTTTATTTATACGAACCTTTAGCTGGATTATACTGTAGATACTATAACGTACTATAGGGCCTGACAAGCCCTAGTAGCGTTTATAATTAAAGAAAAAGGCACTGCTATAAGTAAGGCTTTTATTAATTCTTCCTATCTTCTATATTTTTATATACTTAAGCATTTAATAAAATAGTAAAAACTACTATAAATATAAAAGTTCCTTAGATATAAAATACTCAATACTATAACCCAGTTTTTATAGTTAAGAATAATATTAAGCGGCTTAGTAATATAGCTATATAGTTTAGTATTAATACTATTAATATATAGTATAGCTAGTTAACTTAACCTTTAAGTATAAAGATTTAAATTACTATTTTTAGCCTTTACTTTCTTTAAACTAGTAGTAATAGGGACTAAATAAAAAATATTAAACTAAACCTATTAGTTAATTTAATACTAAATTAGATTTTAGACTTACTATTTTTAAAAGATAACTAATACTACTTTAAGTAAGTAATAGAGGTAGTAATAATAACTATAGATCCCCTAAAGTCTATAAGAAACTAGTATATTTAATAAGGCTTAGTAATATATTAAAACGTTTACTAATAAGTATAAGAAAAAGCGGTTTAATTAGGTTAACTAGCTATAGTATAGTTAATAATAGTGCGTTAGTTATAGAGGGATTTAATAGTTAAGGGAAGGGATAGTTTGGTTTAAATTAGATTTAATAGGTTTAGAGGGACGGTTTGCTAAGAAGGTATTAGTGGTTTTAGTAGTATTAATAGTATAATTAGTAGTTTACTTTAAAATTAATTAAAAATACCTATTACTTTCAATTTATAAAAGCTGCGTTACAGTAGGTGAATTTAAGTGCTGTGATAAAAAAGATTAACGAGGTGGGTGGCTAGATAGTTTCTTAGAGCATATGGCCCGTGGGCCGTTAGTCACCCTGGAGGGAGTGGAATAACTATATTAGCGTTAGCTATAGCTCTAAATAACTAACAACTATATAGTGGAGTATAGATCTAGCTCTACTGCTATATAAGTATCTTAAGCCTTTACTAAAAAGGCTTATAGTTTATCTATTTTTAACTTTAATTACTAATCCTTATATTTATAATTAATTACTATTTATTTACTCTATATAAACTAATATAATATATTCTTTATTCTTATTTAAATTAATAGTAAATATAACTATTATAAAGTAATTAGCTATAAGTGTATAGTAAACTATAATTTTAAACTTATATAATTACTTTATTCTTATTACTTATAAATAGTTTTAAACTTAAATAGTAAATTAGTAATTATATATATAGTTAAAGTCTATATTAACTTTAATAGTTAAGTATCCTAGACCCTATTTTATATTATTAAGGGGATAGTATACTCTATAATTTTAAAAAAAACTATAAATATAATATAAAAGTATTATTTTAGATTCTACTAAAAATAAAATAAGAATTAAAATACTAAATAACTTTACTATTTTTATTATTAATAAAAAAAGAACTAAGGAATAGTAAATAGTTAAATTAACTTTATAAAGCTATTAGTAATACTATTTAACAATACCTAGTATAGAAGATATAAATAAATAACTATATTAATTATATAAGTTAATACTATTCTAAAGTCTACTCTTTTAAGTTTAAAGAGTAAAGTATAAGTTATACTCCTAGGAGTATACTAGTGTTTTTTAAATCTATTTAATAAAAAGAAAGTATCTAAGTTACTACTATACTAGGGAATACTAAATCACTATATATACTTTTAAAAAAACCTAAATAAAACTAAGTTAAGCCTACTATAGGGCCTATTATATAATATACTATAAAACTACTTTTTAAAGATTTACTAGTAAGTTACTAGTTTAATAAATAAAAAATAAGTAAAGGCTAACTTTTTATTAGTTAGTATACTAGTTCTACTTATAAAACAACTAAGGGGAAAGTAGAGGTTTTATATTTACTACTATATACTTAATATAATTAGTATACTAAACTAGTACACCTTACTATTTATTAAAAAAACCTTATATTCCCTTTTAAAAGTAATATAGTTTATAAAAGTAAATATCTATATAGCCTTTTATAAACTTTAAATTATAAAAGAAAATAAATATAAAATAGCGTTTTAAATATACTTTAGCTTATTTAAATAGTTAATAAAGTATACCTATAACCTTTTAGTAATATATTAATAGCGTTTTTTATAGAATCCTAAATAACGTTATTATAGCCTACTTTAATAACCTTTTACTTTATAACTATAAATTAAGATAACTATAAATAAAACGTTATAAAAGTCCTATAGTAACTATAAGTAGTAAAACTATACTTAAATCTAAAAAACTATAAATTCTTAATAAAACAAATACTTAAAATTTATTATTAGAAGTAACTAAAGTATTTATTATAACCCTAAACAAATTAAAGTAATCTAAAAGTAAAAGACTCTTAAAAATATATAAAAGGTATATAGCTTTTTTAAATTTATAAACTTTTACTATAACTTTATTAACTACTTTTCTATACTTACTAAACTACTTACTTAACTTATTTAAAAAAGTATTCTAGTTTTATAAAATAAAGTATATTAAATAGTATTTAAGAACCTTAAAATAGCCTTTATATTAAAACCCATTATAGCTTAATAGAACCTAAACTAACTTATAGTAGTAAAAGCTAACTATTTAAAAGTAGTACTAAAAAGCTATTTATTATAAAAAAATAAAAAAAGAGTCCTTTAACTAATAGTATACTACTCTATATACCTAACCCCTATATAATATAACTATACTATCTATAATAAAGAATTACTTATAGTTATCTTATACTTTAAAGCCTAGTTAGTAGAACTTTAGAGTATAGTAGAACTATTTACTATTTTCTTTAACTATAAAGTATTAAAGTACTTTATAATTAATATAAATAAACGTAATATAATGAAAACGCCCTTCTACTAATAAAACACTAGTACTCTACTTAATAGCTATATATTATTTTAGAGTGTAATACTTTTAGTACTTTAAAACTAAGTAGTAGTAGTAATAATAGTTTATAAAGTATAGGTAAGTACTATTAAGAATAGAATAAAGTAATTTCCCTATAAAGTTAATATAAAAACCTAAGTTATAAACTACTTAATAAAAAGAAATGATATATTATAATACTAAAACTACTTATAAGTACCTAAGTATAAACCTTTTATAATAGTATTACTATAAATAGTCTATAACTCCTTAGTCCTAAACTATATTAGTATAAATATAATATTTATAACCCTTATATAGAATTAGTATTGAAGAAAAATATTTTAAAAAGTAAAATAGTTTATAACTATATATAACATATATTACTATTCTTATAAGGGGAAATAATAATACTAAAGCCTCTTTTAACTACTTCTAGTCCGTAATAAATTCTAGTTTTAAATCTTAATAAACTTTTTAATAAAGCTTTTAAGTATAAAGGACTCTAATCTATACTTCTTAATAGTAATTATAAACTACTTATTAAAATATATTTAACTAAAACCTATAATATTAATATTAACTAAAGTATATATTAAATACTTCTAAAATATATAATAGCGCTTTTATAAATTCTCTTAATTAATTATTAATAATAAGGGTTTAAACTAAGTAAGTACTTTTTAAATAATACAATATAAACTCATAAAAATATAATAAATACTATTAATATTATTCTACCCCTAAACTAATAGTAGTATAGAATAAATAATACTTAAAATATAAATATACTTATAAGTATATATTTTATTTACTTAGTATAACTAAATAAACTATATTTTAATAGAATAACTAACTTTAAATAACTAAAATATAATAAAAACTAAAGTAAGCCTAAACTAACTACTAAATAGTTATAATATTATACTAGTTTTAATAGTAGTAAAAAAATAACTTCTACCCTTTTTAATTTAAACTAGACTATAATATTCTTTATATACTTAAAAAAAGAGATAGTACTAACTTAAGTAACTATAGTATACTTATAGTAGTAGTCTTAAACGTTTATAAATTAAACCTAACACATTATAAACTAAATTTATATTAAAAATAAAGTCTAGTTACTACTATACTATATTAAAATAAACTAACTAAATAAAAAGTTAAACTAAGTAACTATAAAGTATACTATAATTAATATACTAAGCCTATTAAACGTTATACTAAATATACTTAAAAGTATCTACCTAACCTTTTATATTAATTTAATAAAAAGAGCCTTAAATAGGCCCCTACTATTATAAATATAAAGTAATACTTAACTAAACTCTATCCTTATACTCTTATAACAAAGCACGTATACGTATAAAGTTATATAAAATAAAAAAGCTTACTTTACTAAGGTCTATAGTAGCTAAGGCTAAATAAATAAATACTAAACGCAGGTACTATAGCTTATATAGGTATACTTATATAAGTAAGTTCTATATAAGGCTACGTTATAGCTACCCTATACAACACACCCCCTAATTCCACTTTATAGCGTAATTATTTATTATAACTATACCTTTTAAGCCTCTTTAACTAGAATAATAAAATAAACTAAGATAACTATTAAAAACGCTATTTTTTAAGTAATTAAATAATATTCTTTTAGTCTTTAAAGAGTATAGTAAAGAATAATACTTTTTATTCTTTATAACCTACGTTTATACTTTTTATTTATATAATACTCTTAAAGAATAAATGTACCCTAAAAGAATAAATAAGTAAGGCTTTTTAAAACTAACTACCTATAAATAAGCCCTTAAGAGCCCTTAAAGAGTAAATAAATAAATCCTCTTAACTACTAGAGCTTAAGAAAATCTTTCCTATTTAAAATACCTTTATAGTTAACTTTATATATACCTTTTTAAATATAGTATACTCCTTTAATATTACTAATACCGGATTAATAGTATTAACTTAGTTATTATTAGTTAAAATAGTTAGTAAGTACTTATTTTTATTTCCTACTATTGCTAGTATTACTAATAATATTATTATTATTTCCTAAAGTTATTTCTAACTTTTTTATAATAAGTATTTATTCTAAATAGAACGTTTAAGTCTTTATACTTTTTAATACTTTTTATAGTTATAACTAATATACTACTACCCTTTATAACGACTTTTTAAAGAACTCTATTATTATTACTAGTACTTTTAGTAAAGCTATTAAGGCTTTTAATAGTTTTAGTAATAATAAGTAGTTTAAGTAAGACTTTTATAAAACTACTAACCTTAATAAAAACAGCTTTAAAAGTAATAAGAACCTTAATAAAGATATTAAGAATTATAGTAATAATACCTATATTATTAAAGGCTTTTATAATAAAGTTAATAAGTTTATTAAAAGCTTTATTATTAAAAAGCTTTATACTCTTTATTCTACTTTTAATACTTATAAAAACCTATTTTGTATTATTAATACTTATAAAAACCCTACTCCCATTACTAACTACTATAGTAATACGTCTTTTTTTTAAACCTAAATAGTAGTATTACTCTTTACTTTTTTTAAAAAGGCTTTAGCCTCTAGGCTACTTAGTAGGCCCTTTTAAATTTTTCTAGAGTTAGTTATAATACTTTTTCTATTACTTTTAATATTACTATTAATAGTACTTTTTTTAATAGCGTGTTTTACTATTTTACTAACCCTAATTTACTTTTAGTTTTTTTTTTTACTTTTAATAAGCTTAATTATAATAACGTTTTTAACTTATTTATTAAAGGCTTTTACTTTTTCATTACTTTTTTTATTAATATTACTAGTCCCTAAAACTAAACTTAGAGTAGTACTACTAAGTTTTATAGTAAGTATAACGCTATTAATAAGATTTTTAAAAACTTTAATAACTTTATACTAGTTAAGAAATATTATACTATTACTAAGGCTTTTTAGAGTACTTCTACTACTCCTTTTACTTTTAAAATACTTATTAAGACTTTAGTATTTAAAAATACTAATACTAAGGGTTTTAATAGCTTACTTTTAAAGTTGATAAAAAGAATTATATAATAGTAAAAGTATACTAAGAAAGAACGGACTACTATATATTTTAAAAGTAATAAAAATAAAATTTTATATACTAAATATATTTAATTAGTTTTATATAAAAAGAATAATAACTATACTTATAATACTAATAAGTATAATACTAATACGTATAGTAGTTTTAGTAAAAAGTATTAGTATTATTGTGTTTTATTTTATAATAGTTATAGTAACCTTTTTAAAAGTACTTATAACTCTATTTATACTTTTTAGTATATTTTTAAAGTTAATTTAGTTAATTTTAATATAAGTCTTTGTTTTTTATAAGCCTTTTATACTATTATTAATACCTTTATAAACTATAAACGCTACTTATACTACTCTACGTTTTTACTTAAATAATAATAGTAGTAATAGTAACTCTACTTTTAGTACTATTAATAAGGGTTTTATTATAAGTAAAGCTAAGGTTTTTATTATTATTAAAGTTCTTAACAACTTTTTTCTTTTTACCTTTACTTTTAATAGTAGTTTTACTTATAACTTTATTTCTAGTAGTTAATCTACCCCTAGCTTTAATATCTATAGTATTATTACTTAGTAGTAAGTTACTAACTCGTTTTTAAATAGTTACGGCCTTACTAATACTTATAGTAAATATAGTAGTATTTTTAGTAGTAGTTTTTGCTTTTTGAGTAGTTTTAGTAGTACTAAAGCTAGCTATAGTTAGGCTATTATTAGTTTTAGTAGTTTAATTTTTATTATAGGCTTTAGTAGCTCCTTTCTTTTTAATAGTAAATTACTAACTAGGTTTATACTACTAGCAACCCTAGTAATTTTAATAATTTATACTTTAAGTTTTTTAACCCCTATTACTACGATTTATTTAATAGCATTATTAATATAATCCTAATTAAAAACCGCGCTCTTTTTTATACTAGTTTTTACCAATATATTTGTTACTTTTAAGTAACTCTTATAGTATTATTTAGTCTTTATACCCTTTTTAGAATATATCTTCCTTTTTAGGCCCCCTTAGGGGTATAGTATAGAGTTTAGTATATACTTAGTAGGTATAGGATAGATTAGTAGTTTTTAAATATTTATTTAGTAGGCTTTTTAGTTTAAATTAATTTTATCGTTTTTTATACTACCTTTTACTTATATTAATTATTATTCTTATATTTTAAAGGTTAAAGAAACTCTTAAAGTATTTAAACTTTACTTTATTAAGTACTTTAGTAAGTCTATTTATTAGTATTATATTAGTTAGTATATAAACAATGTTAAAAGAGCCTTTAGTATACTCTTACTTAAACTATATATTATAAATATTAATATACTTAAAGTAAATTAAGATATACTCTTTTTTAGCTACTATAAGTTTTATAGTTTACTAATTATTATAGTTAACTTTTTTAGATATTTTTAAACTTAAGGGAAATGTTTTTAAAGAACCTTTTAATAGCTATAGTTTTCCAGTAGTTTTTAAGAAGTTAAAAAGTTTAGCCTTTATAGTTAATATTATAATAGTTATTTATCTCTTAGCCTTTTATATAACTAGTTTACTAAAAAGAGAGATTACTATACTTTATAATAACCGTTTTATAACTTTATTATTTATAAAAGAAGCGTTCCTAGCTATAAATAGGGCCTAACTTCTATTCCCTATATTACTATAGTAGAAACTAAAGTCTTTAGTACTATAAAGGTAATATATTACTTAATTTATAGCCTTTAGGTATTTTTATAAAGGGTTTATAAGGAAGTAATAAAGGATAGATACTACCCCAGTTACTCTTAGTTAAATAATTATGGTTAAGTATAATATTAATTTAACCTTTTTTTAGAATTCTTTAATTTTGTACTTTTTAGTTTAGTCCTTATTTTTTATAAGTCCCTTAGGGATTAGACTAGCTAGTATTAGTTTTATTATTAAGTTAAATTATTTAGTAACCCTTTTAATATATATATTATATACTAGGAAGATCTTTTAAGCCTTTTAGTTTTTAATAACCTTAATACTAAGGTACTAAGTAACTAGGCTTTAATGTTTTAGTTTAACTTTTTTTTTATTTTATAAATAATATTTTAAGTAACTTTATTATTATTACAGTAGTTAAAAACTAAAATATTATTAATATAAAATATAATATAAACCTTTTTATTATAAAAAAGAAAGAAGTATGGCTTTTTAAAGCTTAATATTAGTTTTATACTTTTTAAAATACTTAATAGCTTTTTATACTAAAGTAGTAGTGTATGTTAGAGTTTATAAAAGGTCTTTTTAGGTTTAATATACTTTTCGTTTTTTTAAAGCCTTCTAGAAGTTTATAAGTAACTAGTGTTTTATTTAGGTTTATATTTATATTAAAAAAGATATTAATAATATTAAATTACGTAACGTTTAAGTTAAATTATACTACTAGTACTATTATAGTTCTAAAAAACCTTAAAGTAAGAGTTATTATATAAGTCTTTTGGAGTTTATTAACTAGCTATTAATTACTATAGATATAGATACGTGCTTTATACTTTAAAAAAAAGTTATTCTTATTAAACTTATATATAAGTACTTATTTTAGAAAAAGGGGTTTTAAATAGGCTTTAATATAGTTTATTACCCTTTAAGTTCCTTTTTTAAAGAGCTTATAAAACTCTTTATAAGCCGCCTCCTTTTAAAGCTTTTAAAACTTTAAAGTTAAGTAGAAAATACTCTTTTACTTTATTAAAGGGTTTAGTAGAGTTAATTTATAATATTAAAGTTTTTTATTTTTATTTTTAATCTTTGTAAGTATAATAACTATTTAGGGTTTTTATTTTTAAGTAGCCTTTATATTAGTAGTGTATAGTATAGTATATTTTAAGTTACTTTTATATATTACTTTATATATATTTAGTATAAAAGTAGCAAAGAAGTTTACTTAAGTAGCTTTAGTAAGTAGGCTTTATTTATTTATTTTATTATAGAATAGTAAGTAAGGTGTTTATAAGTTAATTAAAAAATATATATTTATTTTCTTTTTAAGATTATTTAATAATAAATCGTTTATATATATATTTCTTTAGGTACTTTAAAGTTTTATACTTTTTTATATAGTTAGTTTATAGACTTTATAAGTATACCTTTACTTTAGTATTTTAGCTTTTATTACTACTAGTAAGTGAAGTATTAAGTTAATGCTTTTACGTTCTATTTTCTATATAAGTTATAGGTTGTTTTTTATATTTATATAGTTACTATTACTAAGTAAAAAGGTATTTAAATTATTAGTATACTATATAGTATTATTTAAAGTTACTATATTCCCTATAGGTTTTTATAAGTTACTTTATATTTTAGTTTTTATTTTATAAGCTTTAGTAACTTCTATAGTAGTACTTAATATACTTAATAGTTTTAGTATAACTTTGAGAAATAGAAGGCTATAAGGAACTTTTATTTTTCATAGTTTACTTTTATTTATAATATTTTAGGATATAGCTAGGTCTTTTATAGTTATTTTTAGGGTAAAATATTTTAAAAATTCTTTACTAAGTACTTTAAGAATTGTATTTAAGTAAGTAGGTTTAACTTTTAGTTTTTTTAGTAGAATTTCTACTTTTACTTATATTATAGGAAATATATTTTAAAAGGGGTTAAAGAATAAAGTTTTATTAAAGGTAATATTATAAGTAACTATAACTTTTATAAAGGCTAGTATTTAAATTTAATAAAGATTATATAATTATAAAACATATTTTATAAAATAATTAATATAAGCTCTTTTTATAACTTTAAAGTTTATTTATTTATTTTAGCCTTATAGCCTTTAGTAAGGATATAGGCTTTATAGCTATATATTTATATGCTTTTAAAGTAAGGTTTTAGGTTTTAAAACCGGTTATAAAAAAGGTCTTTAGTATATTTATTATAATATTTTTAAAGCTATTTATTTATAACTAGGTTTAAAAACTTTTACTCTTAAGACTTATAGAAATAGTTATTATATAAAAATACTACTACTAAAACTACTTTTACCTATAGTTTTAAAAGTAAGTTAGTCTTAAAAAGTATAGTAAGGCCTTTTTTAAGAATCTTTTTTTTAATTCGTTTTTAAAAGCCTATAGGCTCTTTATTATTTATTAGTAGTATTTTAATATTAATACTGTCCATTTAAGTTTATTTTTAGTAGCCCGTTTTACATTAAATACTAATAATAATATATTTAA
The DNA here is from genome assembly GCA_030770045.1 of Colletotrichum brevisporum. Taxonomy (NCBI): domain Eukaryota; kingdom Fungi; phylum Ascomycota; class Sordariomycetes; order Glomerellales; family Glomerellaceae; genus Colletotrichum; species Colletotrichum brevisporum. Next base: position 4,605,285 of record JAUGSI010000001.1, on the reverse strand, counting down.
TATTTTAATAGATCTTATAGATATAAAAACTATATTACTATTAAACCTATATTTTAAAAGGCTTAAGGTATAGGTATATATTATTATAGAACTTAGAAGTTAATATAAACCCCTAAGTAGCGCTAGAGTATTTATTTAATATAAATAATAGTTATTAACTATTACTATAACTTCTAGAGTAGTTAAAGAAATTTTAATATAGTTTTTAAAAAGGTCTTAAAAACTTATTTTTTAATATTCTTTTTAAAATAACCTTATAAGCTTTTATATATAAATATACTTTATATTTAATTTTATAGTAGCCCTTTAATCTTTACCCCCCTTATTATATAAACTAGTTTTAAGAGTACTTTAGGACTTAAGTAACTAGTATAAAGATACTATATAGTAGTATTTATATTATAGTCCCCTCTAGACTTTATTAAAAAATAAAAGTAATAAGTTATAAATTAAGTATTAAATATAAAGGTTGTTACTAGTATATTAGTGTTACTTATAGGGATTATTAATAATAAATAAATATTAAGGGTTATATATTTAAGGAATATAATATTCTTTTTATATTTTAACTATTTTAAAACGTAACTAGTCTTTACTTTACTATAGTATAAAGTATAGTTCTTATTATAGTACTAAATATTAAAGTTCTTTAAGAGTTCTTTTAAGATAATATTAATATAAAAACCTTTAATAAATATTATATTATATAAAGTAAGGTTAATATACTTTTTAGTAGCCCTAAGAAATATATTTTTAATAGTTTAGGTTCTATAGCTAATAATATATAAGGCTAAGTTACTATAAAAAATATACTTTTATTTAGTTTATAGTATAAAGGATCCTTTATTAAAGAGGAATATTTTATTAACTAAGTAGGTACTACTACTAGTATTAAAGGCTATACTTACTAAAAAAAAGTACTTTAAATCTACTATAGTTATATATATACTTAAGTTAGTATACTTGATAGTAAAGTATTTAAATAATAGGTTAAAGTAAAAGAATCTATTAAATTCCTTTAAAATAAGAGGGGGTTTAGTACTTTTAGTAGCTAAGGATCCTTTATTAAAGCTTTTAAAGAAGTCCTTAAAAGGGTTTGTTTTTAATTTAAACCTATATAAAAGCTTTTTCCTTACTTATTATTTATCCCTTTACTTTTAATATATTTTATATATAGTTTTATTTACTAAAGTTAAAGATTTTAGTTTATATAGCTTTTAAGATGTTCTTAGTTAAAGGTTATCTTTTTTAGTAGTATTAATAAGTATAAATTTAACTTTATTATATTAGTATAGGGGCTATATATAGGTACTACTATATAGGTACTTTTCTTTTTTATTACTAAATTTAAAGTTAAAATTAAAGGTATTTAAATTAAAGTATTTAGTAAATATGATAAATATACTACTAAAGGCTTTTTAACTTAACCTTTATTTTATATTATTAAAGTACTTTATAGTTTTAAATACTTTAGTAAGTTATTTAAGTATTAAAGTTATTTTACTAAGTACTTTAAATTTATAAATTTTATTTTATTATTATTTTACTTATTTAAAGCTAAAACAAGCTTTAATAGTATTTAAATATACTAAAGAGGCTATTATATTCTTTATTAAAGTAATATAATAGAAATAGTACGTATTATAAACTACTTTTTATTTAAATTACTATTTAGTAATACTTATATTCAAGGACGCGTTTATAAAGATATTATTATATTTAGTTATAGTAACTATACTACTAAAGGTTTTAGTAAGTATAAAGCTAAACTAAAGGAGTTAAAGTATACTTTATAAAAATATATTTCTTTTTTTAGCTATTAGTTACGCTTTAAGTTAAAAAGGTTATTTATAATTAATTTATTTATATTTCTTTAAGTAGTGTCTTGTGTGGACATTTCTATAAGTTAATCTAAAAAGAATGCATTATTACTATGCATTATTAAGTAGTGTAATGGATAAAAGTATTTAATAGAGTGTATTTAGTAGGTTTAACTCCCTCTAGCTTAAATAGTCTTAAGTAGAGCTTAGTAGGGTGTATGTACTTTAATACTTTTACTTACTTACTCTTTTTATAGCGATATTGACGATGCTATTACTAATAGGCGGTACTAAATATATTAAAACAAACCTTCTCTTATATAAACCTTTAGCCAGATCACGCTGTGTCACGGTGCTGTGATATACTATAGGGCCTAATAAGTCCTAGTAGCGTTTATAATTAAAGAAAAAGGCACTACTACTACAAGTAAGGCCTTTATTAATTCCTTCTATTTTCTATATTTATACCTAAGAATCTAATAAAATAGTAAAAACTACTATAAATATAAAGGCCCCCTAGTTATAAAATACTAAATACTATAACCTAGTCTCTATAGCTAAGAATAATATTAAGTAGCTTAGTAATATAGCTATATAGTTTAGTATTAATACTATTAATATATAGTATAATTAACTAGCCTAACCCTTAAGTATAAAAATCTAAATTACTATCTTTACCCTTTATCTTTTTTAAACTAGTAGTAATAGGGACTAAATAAGAAATATTAAACTAAACCTATTAACTAATTTAATACTAAATTAGATTTTAACCTTACTATTTTTAAAAAATAACTAATACTACTTTAAGTAAGTAATAAAGGTAGTAATAATAACTATAGATCCCCTAGAGTTAAGAAACTAGTACGTTTAATAAAGCCTAACTAACTTAATATATTAAAACATTTACTAATAAGTATAGGGAAAAGTAGTCTAATTAGGTTAACTAGCTATAGTATAGTAATAGTACGTTAGTTATAGAGGGATTTAGTAGTTAAGGGAAGGGATAGTTTAGCTTAAATTAGATTTAATAAGTTTAAAGGGACGGTAAAAGGCGTTAGTAGTTTTAGTAGTGTTAATAGTATAATTAGTAGTCTATAAAATTAATTAAAAACACCTATTACTTTAAATCCGTAAAAGCTACGTTATAGTAGGTGAATTTAAGTACTATAACGAAAAAGATTAAGAAGGTGGGTAGCTGGACGGCTATTTTCTAGAGCACGTAGTCTATAGGCCATTAGTTACTCTAAAGGGGGTATAAAATATAAACTTAAATATATTCAGTTTTAATTTAATAAAAGTATATATAAATTTATATAACTAATTAAAATATTTAAACTATATATAAAGTATAAAAAGTATTTTAGTTAGTATTTAAGTTTTTACTTTAGTAAGTAACTAAATAAGTATTAAAGTATTCTATTAAAATAGATACTTTAGTATAAAAGTAAAGTTTAAATAAACTTTTAATATTAATATTTAAATATAAGTTTAAAAAAAACTTTATAATAGTATTTATACTTATAGTAAGAGTATATAATCAACGTATATTAAAGCTTTATTAAATAAAATTCTTTTTAAATTATAATACTTATAAGTTATAACTAAGTATTCTTTTATTATTTATATATAGTAATTTTATATATAATTACTAGTATTATATATTTATACTTTACTACCAAAACTAGTTAACTTATATTTTTTAAAATTTAAAATATATTTATTTAGTTAGTAAAAGGTTAAAACCTTAGGACACTTAGTTAATCTAGCCCGGGCACTTAGTTAAAATAGGCGGGCTTATAATAAATAGTACTTAAATTTACTTACTATAATATAGCTTTTTTAAAGTTAAAGTAATAAGTACTTTTAATTAATTTAAATGTAAACTACTAATTATACTATTAATACTATTAAAACTACTAATATATTTTATATATTTCTTTAAACTATTTCTTTAAACCTATAAAATCTAAACTAAACTATTCAATTACTTCCCTTAACTATTATATTCCTTAATAACTAATATACTATTACTATATAACTATAGTTAGTTTAACTACTCTTTACTATTATTAATATTTATTTTAATATTACTTTACTAAATATACTGTTACGCGGCTAAGTACAAGTAGTTAAAGTGAAGTAAAAGTAACAGCTTAATTTCTAAGTCCTATAATATGGTGGAGTAAAAAGTAAAGGCTCTCTTATAGGGGCGGGAGATAGAGTGAAGTTACTTAGATAAGCTACTTAAGTAAGTAGTTGCTTATATATATAGCTATAAATAGCTTTAGTTATTATAATATACCCCCCTCAACTTAAAAGAAGTTTAAAAACGCTGTACTTGTAGCCTTTTAACGCATAGTTAAAAATATTTATATTAATATTTAATAAAAAAGAGTATAAATAAAAGATTTTATATTATAAAAGAGATTAATAAATAAAATAAAAATTCCTTTACTTTATTAATACTACCTTTACTTTATTACAATACTTTTATTACTGTTATTAGGGTAGTTATGCTTTTGTTTATATAGTAGGAAGTAAGTAAAAAAATTAGTAAATGTTTTTAAGTACTTTTAATTAGCTAGATTTAAGTAAATATCCAGTTTAAGGTAGGTAAATAATAATCCTTTAAGGGCCCTAATCTCTTTTCTTTTTTTCCCCTAATAACAATATTTATATAAAGTATAAATACTTTTAATTTTGCCCTTAATACTACAATACTCTATTTTATATAGTTTAAAGGCGTTAATAGTGTTTAGTTTAAAATATAGTATTTTAATAGTTTATATAGTATAATAATTAATAATACTTTTAAAAAAAAGTAAACTAAGTCTACCTATACAGTATACGCTACGAAGTACACAAAAGATAAAGCTAATAAAAAAGCCACAGTTATTACAGCGACTACGGCTACGGCCGTTAAGGCTACTACTAGTATATTTAATTATCTCTTTTTTATATTATTATTATTTAAATTAATATATATTTTAATCTAAACTAACTTAATAATACTAGTAGTAAGGGGGGCTTTATAGAGCCTTCTAAGTAGGAGACTACTTCTACCCCCTCTAATAGTAAGTTTATTTATTATTATTTTAGTTAGGTTATATTTAACTTTATATTTATATAAACTTTAAGAAAAAAAAGTACTTTACCTTTATAGCTACTTAGTTAGCTAACTATAAAGAGTTTATAGCCTTTTAAAGTAAGTTACTTTTATTTTTATTACTACAAGTCCCTACTAACTATTTTAAATAGCTCTATACTATACTAAAGAGGCGGTTAATACTACTTCTACTAGCTAGTCCACTACAGCCTAGGGGGAGGTTATAAAAGAGGAAGGTTTAGAGCTTTTTACTAACGTCCCTCCCCCCGCTTCTAAAATACCTAAGTTACTTTTAAGTAATTATAGTAAATTTAGTTTTTTTATATTATTCTTTTAGTTTAATTATTAACTTTACTCTAGTATAGCTAAAAGTATAGTAGTCTTTAATAGTAAGAGTATTTAGTCCAGGGCTCCTACTTATATTTAGTACGTTTATAGTATACTAGTTAATAAAGACCCTAGTATATATAACGCCCTACTAATAGCTTAAAGTATTATTACTATAAAAATAAAAAGAAGCTTTATACTTCCTTTCTTAGTAATAGCTTTATTTAGTACTAATAGGATAGGTTCTTTATTATAAAGACTACGGCCTAGTATAGGGACTTTAAGTGTATTATCTTTATAGCTTTTAATAATATAAAGGCTTAGTTTTTACTAGTATTTATACTAAAGGGTAAGAGTAGTAACTAGGGGTTAACTCCCTTAGGGAAGGGAAAAGAAAAGGCTTTAGCTTTTCTAATACTAGCTCCTAAGGTTAAAATAACCTTTATAAAAATAACTCTTTTAAAGTTATTTAAAGTAGCTATTACCCTATAGACCCTTAAAAAGGTAGTTAAAGTAAGTATTAAGAACTATTCTTTTATTTATAATAAAAAGCCTTTATACTTAACTATTACTTAAATAAACCTTAATACTCTAATTATAGTTAACTTTAACTAAAGTATAGTCTCCTTATTCTAGTCTGTATTAGATATATTTAAGGATACTTTATAAACTAAATATAAAGAAGTATAAGTTTACTTTAGTAGTAGTAGTATTACCTAACTCTAACCCAGTATAAGTCCGCTTTAGTAGTAGTAGTAATAATAAAAGTATAAGTCTACTTTAGTAGTAGTATTAATAATAGTAGTAGTATTTAGTGTAGTAGTAGTGCCTAGTACAGCGCAGTGGCGGCTCTTTTATAGGAGCTTTTTATACTCTCTAGCCCTTAAGCTAAAAGAAATTAAATAAATATAGGCCCAAGGCTGTATTTACCTTGTATATTCTTTTTACTCTTTATAATATATAACTTAATATTTTAAAGGTTAAGGAGTACTTTAAACTATTTAAACTTTAAACAGGAAAGTACTTTAGTAAGGCTATTAGTAGGTATTTTATTAGTTAGTATATAGACAATATTAAACGACTTTTTAGTATACTTTTAGTAAAGTTATATATTCTATATATTAATATAGTAAAGTTTTATTAAGATACACTCCCTTTTTTCTATTATAAAGTATATAGTTTAATAGTTATTATAGTGGATTTACTATATATTACTTAGTTTAAGTTTAAGGTCTTTAAAGAGCCTTTTAAGAGTAATTGTTTTTTTTATAGTATACTTAAGGTTAAGAAGTTTGACTTTAGTTATTAAAGTCATTACAGTATTTTACTTTATAGCCTTTTATTAAACGGGGCCGCTAAAAAGCAAAATAATATGTCCCTAGAATAACCTTTATATTTTTTTATTATTTATAAACAAGGTATCTTTAGTAATTAAGAGTACCTATACTCCTTTACCCCCTAAGTTACTATAGTAGAGTGAGAGGTGGTAAGTATAGTATAGGTAATAAATAACTTAATTTATAGTAATTTAGTGTTTATAGGAAGGGTTTATTAGGAATTTTAAAAGAATAGTATAGGTAAAAGTTATATTAGAGTAAATTATAATTATAGTATATAGAATTAAACTAATCTTTTTCTAGTATAGTTTTATATTAGTGCTAATAGGGTCTTTAGTGTTCTTTTTAAAGGGGGTAAGTAGTAATAGAGTTAAAGGGTAGTAGGAGTTTATAAGGCTAAACTTCTTTATAATGTGTTAAATATACTAATTATAGGTAAGATAGATCTTTTTTACTTTATAGTTATAAATAACCTAGATTCTAAGGTACTACTTAATAGCTTTTTATTCTTTAAGTTTGTACTTTACTTTAATACTTTTAATAATTTATTTTACTTTTATAGTATTATTTTTATAGTTTATAATAAAAATATTATTTATATAGAAAAGGACGAGTATATGGTAGTTGTGGCTTTAAAAAAAGTATAGGTTTTTATTAGTTAGTATAAGTTTAAGACTTTAAAGGGTTAAAAAGAACTCTTTATACTAAAGGAAAGGGGTATCCCTTAGGCTATAGAGGGCGCAGTAAAGTTTAAAAAGCTTACTACTCTACTTAAAGTCTTTAAGGAGGTAGTATATAACTAGAGGGTTATTAGGTCCCCTTTTAGTATTTAAGAATATATTAATTATATTAAACTAGTTAATTTTAAGGTTAAATTGTACTATAAAGACTATAGTAACTTTAAAAGTATAAGTTATAAGTGTAGTTATATAGGTTTATTTAAGGGAATGCTTTTTTTAAAGATTCCTATAGACGTAAAGCCTTATTTTATAGTATTAAAGATATTTATTTTTATTAAGTTTATATATAAATACTTACTTAAAGGGGATTAGTTTTACTTTAGCTTTATAGGAATTAATAACTTTTTATACTCTTATTTTTTTAAGTTTAAATACTTCTTTATTAGTTACTTTATAAAAGTAGTTTTTTAGTTTTAGTGGTAGTAAGTAAATGTTTTAGTATATAGTTAGAGTTTTATTAAGTTAGTTTAAGTAGATTTTTGTATTTAGTGTAGTTAATTTAGTTTACTTTACTTTATTAATTAAAGTAAAGACTATATAGTAATATATATAGTATTTTTAAGTTACTTTTTTTAGAGTATAGTTATAATTTAGTATATATATATTAAAAAAGGCGTTTTAGTTGTATTTAGTATTAAGGAATATAAAGTAGTTATAGAAGTGTAGTAATTTTTGCGGCTTTAATTTAGGTTAGTTTAGATCTTTATAGTTATATACCTACTCTAATCCCTTTAAGGAGCTACTTATTTTTTTTAAATCTATATATAGTTGTATTAGGGGAGAAGGTGAGTTACTTTTTTAGAGTAAGAAAGATTTAGCTTTTATATTTAGTTTTTATAGAGTTTTAGAATTAGTTACTATAACGATTTTATTTTTAATCCTTTTATAAAAAGAGTTAACTTTTAAAGTAGAAAGTAGGTTAGGGAATAATAATAGTTTATAGGCCTAATATACTTTTGTGTTAAGTATAGGGCTCTTTACTTTTTATATATAATTCTAAGTTTCTTTAAGTATTAGTATAGGGTTTAGAGTTAATAGTTACTCTTTATACTAGTTAAATAGTTTTAAGTTAGTTTTTAAAATACTTTTATTTAAGTTTTTAGTTACTAGGGTAAATATTAGTAGAAATAGCTCTTTTTTATTATATATTAATAAAGTATTAGTTATTTTAAAAATACTTAAGACTTAGAGCTTAGTATTAAGGGAGGAGATAGGCTTTTAAATAGCTTTAACTATAGTATAAGCTACTTTACCTTACTCTACTACTTTTATATTAGGCTTTAAGTAGAACTTTGTTTTATTAAAGGTTATATTATGTGTAATAATAATTTATTTAAGTAAGGGTACTTAGATTTAATAAAGGTTATAGGTATTTAGAACGTATTCTATAAGGTATTTAAGGTGTGCTTTTGCTTTTACTTTAAGGTTGTATTTTTTTTAATTTACTTTATAGTTTTTTTTAAGGGGGTATACTTTATAACTATATACGTATATTTAGCCTTAGTAAGAGTAAAGGTTGTGTGTTAAAAGGGCCTAGTAAGAGGGTTACTACTAGTAAAAGTACTAGTAGAACTAGGCTTTTTTAACTTAGATTAAAGAAAACTACGCTTTTTACTTAAGGGGGCTTATATTATAGAGAAAGGCTATAACTATAGCTGCTTTTATTTATAAAATAAGAGAGAGGCTAGATAAAGTAAGTATTTTAATAATTTATAGTATTATTTTTTATTTAGTATACTTGCTCTTTTTATTTAGTTTTTTTGTATATAATAGAGTTATTTTAATATTAACTCCCTTTTTTAGGGCCTATTATTAGTACTTAGTATAGTTATATATTATAATTACTATATGTTTAATATTTTAATAAATCTTATAAATAAATATACTATACTACTTTACTACTTAGTATTTAAATATTTTTAGTATACAAAAGATAAATTTATATTATTTATTAATATAGGGAAAAATAAAGAGGTAGTTAGTATATTTATTTTTAATTACTATAAATTAGTAGCTTTAATTATACTCTTTAGGGTAGTTAAAAAAGTTCTAAAATATCTATTTATACAGCTATATAACTTAACTTTTAAAGGTTTATTTTAAGACTACTTAAGTAGTATAGGTTATTACATAATACTTATACTAAAGGTGTATTAGGCCTTTAAGTTTTACCCTTTAAGTATTATACGGGAAATAGTTAAGTACTTTAGGTCCTAGGTAGCTAGAGTAAAGATGTTATATAAAGGGATTATTATTATAGTTTTTTAGTTAGTAATAGAACTTTTAAAAGGCTGTAGTTAATATAGTTATATTTATAGTTATAGTAAAGTTAATAGGGATATATAGGGATATAGAGTAAGAAGAAGTAACTTTAAATTTAAAGAAAATAATATTTTTTTTTTTAACTTTTTAACTATAAAATTCTTTTTATTATTACTTATATAGAGTAAAGTATTATAACTAGTATACTAAATACTCTTTTTTTATAGAAGTACTTTAGAGATAATATTTATATAGAAGTTTTTTATATAAGTAATGTTTATTAGTATTAGGTTAAGGGTATTTAGCCTGTTTAAGTTATTAAGTACGTTTTTTATAACCTTTATATTTATTATTAAAATAGGGTATAAAGTAGTTTTTAATTTAATATATTTCTCTTTATTAAGGGGGTGAATAGAGCCCTTTTTAAAAAGGGAGAGGTTATTAATAAAATAGGTTATACTATAGTTATTAAATACTATACTTATACTTAAAGTATAAGGAGTAGTTAGGGGAGTAGAGAAAACGTTTATAGTATATATAGGCAAGGTAGGGGTCTCTAGGGTCTTTTAAACTAGTTTACTACTAATTATAACTACAACTTAGTATACTATTAAAAGGGTTAGTTTAAAAGTAGCTTTAGTATTTAAAGTGTTTATATCCTTATCTCCCTTTCTTTTTTTTCTTTATTTAGTAAAGTATACTAGACCTAAGTAACGGGGGGGGTTAACTTTAATTTAACTAGTTTAAGTAAGTTTAACTAAGAGGCTTTAGTGCTTTTTTATATTAAGTTTTTTTTAAATTTCTTTAGCTTTATTAGGGGTAACTTTAGTAATAGTATAGTTACTTTATTTAAAAACTATAAAGTAGATATGTTTATAGTCTATAAAAGCCTAACTATAGTTTTAGCCATAAATATACTAAATCCCTTTAGGTTTAGTAGTAAAGGATTATAGGGCTTTAGAGATTATAGTATTAAAGTAACTTATAAAGGTTAAAAAAATACTAAATAATTTACTTTTAAACTTAAAAAGTAAGTTTTTATAAAAAAGGTTTTTAAGTATAGATATATAGTTCTTAAGTAAAATTTAAACTTAATTAAGCTTTTTTTTTATAAAAACCTATTTAAGTTTATTCTATACCTATTCTAGAATAATCCTTTACCCTATAGTAGAGAGGAAGTTTTAAACTATAAGTAGTTCTATTATATTTAAAAGGTAGTATTATATTACTTAAAAGTATATAGCGCAGAATTCCCTTAACTAAATACTTAGTATAGTGCTACTATTCGCTTTCTTTAGTATCGCTTAGTACTTTTATTATATTATAGCTAAAAAACTAGTATTATTTAGAAAGTATTAAGTTTAAAGGCTTTAAAGTAAGTTATAGAAAAAGGTGTTTTTTTAGTTAAAGAGTTTAAATTAAATTAGTTTAAAAATATCTAAAGATACTAACTTATTAATATATAACTTAATCTCTTTAAAAGCTTTTACTTTTTACTTTTAGACTTTATTATTAGTAGCTTTATTAGAAATATAACTAAAATAGTTATTAAGTACGCCTTTACTTTATTTAGTAAGAGGTAGGTTGTACTCTGGCTTAGGTTTATTACTATTAAGTATTAAATTACCTAGGGTTTTATTACTTAAAAAGGGCCCTAGGGCGCCTTTAAGTTACTTCTTTTTACTTTAGAAGTAAGTTTATACTTTAAGGGCCTTTATAAAGTTAATACTATTTTTATATTTAATTAAAGTACTAAGTTAGTACCTAGTAGTACTATTCTTTTATAAGTTAAGGTAGATTTAACAGATTTTTTTTACTTTTATATTCTAGTTATAAAGCTATTAAATAAATAAAATTAAAGATACTTCTTTTAAGGGCTTATTTAGTAAAACTAAGTTATTAAAGTTAAGTTAAAGCTAGACCCCTTATATAACTACTTTAATTTAAAGGTTCTTAAACTACGCAGAGTAGTTATACTACTTTATAAACTTATAGAAGGATAAGAGGGAAGAGGTTAAAGTTAAGTTTAATATAGTTAAATTAAAACGGTAGTTAAAGAATTAAAATATTATAATAAAAGAGTATTTGTGTAAATATTTTTTTAATAAGTACGTTTACTTTAGAGATAGTAGTTTAAAAGTATAGTATAAATTAAGTTTATAACTATTATGCAGCTAAGTATAAGTAGTTAAAGTAAAGTAAAAGTAATAGTTTAATTTTTAAGTTCTATAATATAGTAGAGTAAAAAGTAAAGGCCCCTTTATAAGGGTAGGAGATAGAGTAAAGTTGCTTAGGTAAGCCGCTTAAGTAAGTAGTCGCTTACGTACGCAGCTATAAATAGCTTTAGCTATTATAATATATACTAATATTAAATATTCCTAAAGTAGCTACTTAAAATACTATAAATTTAATAGCTATATTTTTTTAATTAATTAAAGTATTTATAATTAACTTTAAACTATAGAATACTAAAAAGGGTTTTATTATTATAAACCTAAGCCTAGTAGTTTTTGTATTTTTTATAGTATTTTATATAGATATTTTAATAAAGGGTTCTAAAAAGAATATATTATAGCTATATATTTTTAAGTAGTATAATTAAATAAAAGTATTTAATAGGGCATATTTAGTAGCTTTAACTCCCTCTAGCTTAAGTAGTTTTAAGTAGAGCTTAGTAGAATATACGTACCTTAACACTTCCACTTATTTACTCTTTTAGTAATAATAATAATACTATTACTAATAGGTAGCGATATTAAAATAAACCTTTACTTATATAAACCTTTAGTTAAATTACAAGCACTATAACGTACTATAGAGCTTAATAAGCCCTAGTAGCGTTTATAATATAAAAAAAGGCACTACTACAAACAAGGCCTTTATTAATTTCTTCTATTTTTTACATACTTATATATAGTAATAATTCAAAAGTACCCTATTAAGTAAACCACCTACTATAATATTTAATAAAAAGCTACCTACTACTAGCCCCTACCCCTAGAATAATAACTATTATATAACCGTATAGTTATTAACTAATTATAAAAGTAGTAATAAATACTTTATAGTTAAAGGGGTTAATAAAATTAACTTAATCTATAACTAGTATATATTCTTTGATAAAGAAAAGAAGACGCTTACTATTACTATAATTTGCTGCTATTGAACTACTAGTAATAGGCTTATCATAAATACAACGATTTTTAAATTATAAAATAGAACCCTTTTAGGTATTTTATAGTTTAAGGCTAACTATAAATAAAGTCTAGTAACTTATATATAAATAAAAGGCTAGTTATAAACTAACTTTACTATAGAGCCCCTATACTAAAAAGTAGAGTTTATATATAATATAAACCTCTTTCCTTTTACTCTTTAAGTTTAGTATAACTTCTTTTAAGTACTACTAAAATACTATTTATAACTAACTCTTAATATTTATTTTATAATTTAAGAATTATTATATTTATATTAAGTTTATTACTAGTAGTTTAATAGTAGTAAATTATAGTAATAGTAGGCTTTTTTTAATTAAAAAACATATATATTAATTATACATTAAATTAATTCTATTAATCTCTTTAGTTATAAAGTATTCATTACTACTTTTATAGTTAATTAATAACTATAACGTTATATAATAGTTATTATTCTAGAGGTAGGGATAGAGGCTAGTAGTAGAAAGTCTTTTATTAAATATTATAGGTTATTATATATATATATATATATATATCTATATATCTATATATATAAATAAAAGGAATTAATAAAGGCCTTACTTATAGTACAATTATAAACCCTACTAGGGCTTATTAGACTCTATAGTACATTATAGTAATATTATATAGTATAAGTTAACTAAACGTTTATATAAGTAAAGGTTTATTTTAATATCGCTACTTATTAGTAATAGTATTATTATTATTATTATTAGTATATTTATATTTATATTTATATTTACTACTATAGTAAAAAGAGTACATAAATAGAATTATTAAAGTAAAACTAAAGAAGGTTAAAGTTACTAAATATACCCTATTAAATACTTCTATTTAATTATACTACTTTAAAATATATAACTATAATATATATTTTTTAAACCTTTTTATTAAAATATCTATATAAAATACTAAAAATAATATAAATAGAGAAATATAACAACTAAAAAAAGTAATAAAATAGTTTATTTTAAATTTAATTTATATATTTAATATATTTCTAGTACTATATATAGTAAAGTAAATAAAGAAATCTATGAGATATAGAATATTCTTAGTAAAAGATTTAGTAAAAATACATTTTAGTTAAATATATATATTTAATAAAGTAATAAGTAAAGATTATTTAAAAAGGATATATTACTAATATTAACTCCTTATAGTAACTATAATACTTAAAGTTATTAAAATAACTTCTACTTACCTACTTTTATACTATAAAGTATAGTATAGTAGTAACTACTTATAGTAGTAAATATAAATATAAATATAAATATACTTATAATAATAATAATACTATTACTAATAAGTAGTACTAAATATATTAAAATAAACTTTTACTTATATAAACCTTTAGTTAAATTATACTATATCGTAATAAAGCCTCTAAGGCTCTAACTTTATAAGCTACGCCTTAGGTACTAGGGTAACTAAGTATAGATATAACGCTCTAATAAGCACAGTGCCTCATAGTATAAATCTCTTTCTAAGACAACTATAAGTTATTTATACCCTTAAATACTTATATACCCTAATACTTACTATAGTTATAAGCCTAGTTTATCTCTAACTAGTATCTATTACCCCTAACTACCTAAGTAAAGTATATAAACTTTAGGCTCCTTTTTTTCTATTTCTCTTAAGCTCCCTAAAAGCTTTATACTATTTTATAATAAATATCTTAACTACTCTCTATAATACTTTAATAAACTTAATAATTATCCTTAAAACCTTATATAACTAACTATAATTCTATAAAAAACTATAATACTAAGTAAAGCTTTAAAGTATTTAAGAATATATTAATTTAAATACTCTTAATATACTAAGTATAAACTATATCTACCTAGTTAATTCTACGTACTATAAATTCTTTATATAAATTAATAAAACTATAAAACAATAATATAAAATAAACCTTAAAACCTAAATTAAAAAATAAAATAATTCTAATATAAGAAATATTTATAAAAAAACTATAGTACTACTATATTGCCCTTATAAATAAATACTAAAAGATATCTTTATAGACTATATAAATAGTATTAAGTACTCCTTATAATATTAAGTATACTATATAGCTATTACAGCTACTCTAAAAGGTATTTAGTACTAAATATATTTATTTATAAACCTATTATATACTAGTCTAGTTTATTAAAAACTTACTACCTTAGGATTATATTTAACTTAAGTCTTTATTTATAAACTTAAAGCATAACTTACTCTAAATAACCTTATTATACTTATATTACTTTAAAAGGAATATAATACTATCTTTAAAGACACTATATATATAAACCTTAATTTATAAAGTAGTATAACTACTAGTATAACTACTTTCTCTAAGCTATATATAAAGGCGTTCTAAAAGTCTAAGGAATCCTAGTAGTATAGAATTTTTTTAAAGTAGTTAGTACTTAATATAACCCTATATAGAGATACTAGTAGTTTAATAGAATTTAAAAGGAACTTTAATTTAGTAAAAACTCTTTAATATTATATTAGTATAAAAAGCTTTTTTTAGTAAAGGTTAAGGATAAATTAATACGTTAAATAGGGAGCTACAGTAAAACTACTTACTCTACCCTTATAGGCCGGACTAACTTACTATTTAGTATTTAAGAATATCCCTATAAAATACCTTACTAATAGCCTACCTATACCTATAAACGTCTTAGTAAAGCCTTAATAGGGTACTTTAAACACGTTTCGTCCCTCTTAAATACTAAGATTAATAAAATTAAAACAGCTCTTATAAATTTAAAGTAAAAGGACTTTAAAAAGAAGCTTATTAAGTATAGTTAGTTTAATAAAATAACTTACTTATAGCTTAAAAAGTAATATTAAGAATAGAGTAGTAATAATAAAAATCCCTTAGCTACTATAAATAGTAAACTAGAATTCCTAGAAAATATTATTAGTATTATTCTTTTACTTAATACTTTTTTAAAAAGTAATATAGTTAAATATTTAGTCTTCTTAACCGTCATATCAACTTATCTACTTTTTTAAAGTACTATATACAATAACTACAGCTTAACCTATCTTATTAACTATATAGTATTTATAAAACTAAGCACGTTTAAGCCCTTTAGTCTAAATAACTACATTAATACTAGTATAAATAAAATCCTAGTTCTAGGATATAGCAAGCGCGTTATATAAAATATATTAATAAATAAAGAAAGTAACTTAATATTAAACCTAATACTTATAAATATTATAGTAATTAAAGGGTTCTATATTAATATTATTTTTAAAGTACTCTTAACTAAAACTAGTATTTAGTACTATAACTATAATTATATACTTAAAATTAAAAATATAAAAAGTAATATTATAGTAAAGACTCTAAAATACTATAATAATATTTACTTCTTTAAATATAAACTATTTTCCTTTTACTTATATCCTATATTTATTAGTAATACCGCCTTAGTCTATATAACGTATTTTATTAAACGCATATAATACTATTCTAGCTACTAACCTCTATATAACTATATTAACTCTATAGTACTTTAGTACTTTAAAGTAAGCTACTTTAGTTATAAAGCTCTTAAGTACTTAGTATACTATACTTAAGGAGTAAGGATTTATAGTTTAATTTATATAAAGTACTAAAACTATATAGTTATATATATAATATAGTAAATATTATATTAAGTATTTAAGAATAAAACTAGTAGACTGTACTACTATATTTTTTAAGACCTTTTTAACTTCCTATATATATATAATAATAATAATTAGTTTTTAGTTATTAAAAATAAGTATTCTAGTAAACTCTTTAGCTTTACTTTTTCTAAAAAGAATCACTCTAAAGTATTTAAAGTTCTTTAGTTACTTAAAAAATAGGTTAAATAATATAAAGGAGTTAATATTTATAAAATACGTATAAATAATAAGTATACTATAATTACTATTAAGGGTATTACTACGTTTTAAATATAAGTATAAAAAAAAAATTAATTTTAAAATACTACTAACTTATACTAAAGAGCTTATAAAAAGTAGAGAATGTACTAAATAAAAAAGTATAAATTAGGGGATTTATATAAAAAAAGGAGTAGGGCTTTTTAAATACTTTTAAAAAAAATTAGTACTTATAAGTATTAATATTTATAATATAAGTCTATATTAATTAAGCTTTTAGTACTCCCTAAATAAAGTTAAAGTAGAATAGTTTAAATATTACTTTAAGTAGTAGGCTCCGGCTTATAACTACTTTATAAACTACAACCTACGCCCTTACTAAAGAAAACTATATACTTATAAATACTGTACTTATTTCCTTAAGTATAAAAAAGAAATAAGAATTAAAAGGAAACGGTTTAAAGTTATACTAAGAGTATATATTAAATACTTTATAAAATACGTCCTTAAAATAATAAATTTATATGAAATCTAAGTACTTATACTTAAGTAAGTTATTATTATATATAACGTTACTTTTAATAAAATAAAATTTTACTTAAAAAATAATACTAAATATACTTTTTACTTAAAAATTATAAAAACTATAATTTTAAAACTTAAAAAGCTTTTTAAGTTCTAAAGTAAGGTTTATAAAACCCTAAAAAACTTTAAGGGTAACTTAAAAGAGGTTAATAATAAGTCTATTAATACGTAATCTACTAAACTTACTTAATAAAACGTTATTAAGCTAAGTAGTACTTCTGTGTATAAAGAGTATAGTGTATTACCCTTAAGAGGACTATTAACTCCTAATTTTACTCTTAAACTACTAACACTATAATATCTTAGGAGTAAAAGGCTGTATAAAGTAATTACTAATACTAAAAGACCTAAAATAAATAAGGCTAAGCCGGTAGAACCTCTTAAACTAGTTAAACTTATAAATAACTAGGCCTACACACGCGTAAGAAATTCTATAGAATACTTAAAATCTCTAATTATTAAATATAGACCTTTAACTACTTAGTAAAAAAAGGCCTAACTAACTAATAAAAGTAACTTAAATAACATAATCCTTTTAAATATACTAAAAACGCTTTAAAACGTACTAGTTTTATTATTATATAGTAGTTAGTACTTTAAGGGGCTTAATTTAAAATTTAAAAAAGGAAACTATATTATTTATATATACATTAATAATACCTATAAAATACTATATAGCAGCTTAAGTAATACCTTTTTTATAACATTTATACTTAATTAATAAAAAGTATTTAAAAATAAAAAATATAACTATACTTATTTATACTATATTATCTAAAATACAGTCTATATAACACCCTATAACTATAAATACACTATAAAGGAGAGTAACTTTTATATAAATAACTTTATTAGTACTTTAAAGTTATAAAAAGTAATAAAAAAGTTTTTTTTAAAGCTTTAAAAGCTTTTTATAAATGTAGTATATAAGGAAATTTATAAGTTTATATTTATAGGGACGTAGTAAAAGCTAGACTATTAAAAGGCCTTATTATAACTCCTCTTTTTAAAATAAGTTTTTATTTATAAGTTTAAGTTTAATAGAGTTCTTAACTACTATAAAGTATATATTTATATTTAAGGAGACCTTTAAAATATAAATCTATTATAATATACTTATACTACTACTCTTATAATATAATCCTTTTACTTCTTAATATTCCTTAAAGTATAGTTTAACTATAATATTTAGTAGTTTAATATTATAAATACTTTTTTAAATATAAAACTTAACTCTAATACTCTACCTATTTATTATAAACTCCTAAATAGCTTTTATTAACTAGAAAAGTATATTAAACTTAAGTAGGCGCTTTATAAACTATATAATACTTCTTTTTTATAGTATAAAGAGTTCTTAAAAACTCTTTATAGCCTTAGTTTTAAATACTATAATAAGGAACTATACCTCTTTTAGGATCCTTAAAAGCGCATTTTTATTATATTCTATATTAATAATATACTTATAGCGCACTACTTAAATAAGGCTAAGTACGCTTAAGTATTAATTAGGAGTATTAAGGATGTATATAAGCTTAAAGAGTAGAGCTCTATAGAGTATTTCCTTAGTATTAAAGTAATTAAAAACTATCCTAGATAATATATTCTCCTAGTTTATAATATGTATATTAATAAAATAGCTAAGAAGTATAACCTTACTAATACACTGCACCCGGCTATACTACTACTAATAGTTAACTTTATTAAAACCCGGGTTAAGTATTATATTAAAAGGTTAAGGATTTTTAAAAAAAGGTTAGCTTAATCCTCTATACCGCTATTATAATCCGCCTAAATATTACCTTTACTACTTTATAGTTCTTATACTTCTTAATAAATCCCTCTTAAGTATATCTTAAGGCTACTAACTAAGTTATTTACTATTTATATTTAATATATTACTTTACTATATACTATAGTAATATAAAGAGTAATATAAAAGTACTTTTTATAGTAGAAGATACCTTTTTTATAAATAATAAAGAAATAAAAAAATTGTTTTATAAATATATTATTAAACTCTTTAGTAGTCTACTATACTAAAAGGCTAGAAAATAGAATATAGTTACTATATTAATAATAGAAGTAAAGCTCCTAATACTTAAGTATACTACTAAAGAATTAATAGTACTTTAATAACTCTTTAAAGAAATAGATCTTAACTTTAAAAATACTTAAAACGTCTACTATAATAACTAATAAATAATCTAACTTATAGTAGGTAAAGGAGAGTATATAACTATGTACTTAAGATATATAGATATTTAAAATATATAGCTTTATTAAAAATATACTAAGTACTTTTTTAATATTATATATATACTTATAAATAAAATACTAACTAACGGACTTACTAAAAACTTTATAAAAAGTAAGTTTAAGTACTTTAAAGTACTCTTTAATTTCTACAACGCCTTAATATATATTATAATAGTATAAAAAAAAGAAAGGAGTACTTAATTAAAAAGAAAAGGACGGCTTATAGATAAGTTATTATATTAAGCTAAAAGGCCTACGCTACTTTACTAAGTATATAAAAAAAATAAAGTAATTATAGTTTAAAGGCTTTAAATACTAAAGATAAATATAAT
The DNA here is from genome assembly GCA_030770045.1 of Colletotrichum brevisporum. Lineage (NCBI taxonomy): Eukaryota > Fungi > Ascomycota > Sordariomycetes > Glomerellales > Glomerellaceae > Colletotrichum > Colletotrichum brevisporum. The sequence goes on along the minus strand of JAUGSI010000001.1, from coordinate 4,585,420 downwards.
AGTTTAAAAAGTACTTTTAATATATAAGAGTATTAATTAGCTTTATAAAGAACTAATAAATACCCTCCTAAATTACCTAGGTGTAGTTATAAGTAGTAAAAAGCTTGTTTATAAGCTAGTAAATACCCCCTATAACGGCCTTAACATAAACTTAGTATATAGTACGTTTTATAAGTATACTAGTAATTTCTTTCTTATCCTCTTTTTTATTAGACTCCTCCTTTTTCTCCTTTTTAAACTTAGACTTAGGCTTAAACTCTTCCTCCTCCTCCTCCTTAAACTTAAACTTCTCCTCCTCCTTCTCCTCCTTAACTTTACTTTTAATAAAAAAGAGTATAGTAATAAAGTTAAGTACTACCTAGAAATTATCGCGCACCTTATAAACCTTTTATAATTTAACTAAATTAACTTTAAACTATTATAAATACTTAAAGGGACTTATATAACACAATATACTTATAAAACGCACCTTAATAAAGTAGTAATACTAAAAAATAGTATTTTAGTATAAGTTAGTGTACTATTTATAGTTATTAATATAATATATATAGTAGTTTTAGGTATTGCCCTTAGTAATAAGGTAGTAGTTAAAAAAGTAGCTCTTAAGGCTAGAGTTAGTATACCCTTTATAAGGGGGGTTGCGCTCAAGGTCGTTCTTATTAAATAGTATAAAAGTATAGTTCTTTTTATACGGGGTATAAAAGGGGGTTAGAATAGGAAAGGGGTTATAGGGGGAAGGGGTTGTAGTAGGTAGAGTAGTTAGCTAGGATAGTAGATGCTTATTATTATTATTCTTACTCTCTTTGTTATTATAGCTACAGCTATTAATAGTATTAAGGGGGTTAGTAGAGTTAGTATAGCCACTATACACTACATACTTATACTTAAGCTTAGTGCACTTCTTACTCTTAATAATCTTTACTTTATACTTCTCTATTATCTTATACTTAAGGGGTATTTTAAATATTTAGTTTTTTATATCTTTATTAGTAAAAACGCCTTAAAAGTAGTATGTAGAATACAGAGTAGTAAAATAGTAACTTATAATCTATTAAAATAGATATACTAAAAAAGAAAAAAAGAGGATTTTAAGCAGCAGCTAGAAAAAACACACATATCCTACTACCCGTAGCTCACTTAGCACAAAATCTTTATACTTTAAGAAATAATAACTACAATTTCACCTATAGTCATAGACGCTCCCTATAGTTAAAATAACTATAAAAATATTCCCTTTATATAATTTTATTTATATAACTTTAATAAGCACTTTAAATACTTTATTTACTTATATTTAAAATAAAAAAAGAAGTAAGGGATATAGCCTTAATACAGCTAATAGTAACATTACCGTTACTAAGGGGTGTATTGTAATAAAGCCTCTAAGGCTCTAGTCTTACGAGCCGCGCCTTAAGCACTAGGGTAACTAAGTATAAATATAACGCTCTAATAAGCGCAGTGCCTCACAGCATAGATCTCTTCCTAAGACAACCACAAGTTATCTATGCCCTCAAACGCTCATACGCCCTAATACTCACCACATACTATAAGTATTATAATATATTATAAAGCTTAATAAACCCTAGTAGTATTTATAATTAAAAAAAGTACTACTTATTAGAGAGTAGTTATAAGTAGTATTCTAGTAGTACTTAAAAGAAGTTATACTAAACTTAAGAAGTAAAAAAGAAGAGGTTTATATTAAATATATAAGCTTTACTCTTTAGTATAGGGGTTCTATAGTAGAGTTAGTTTATAACTAGCCTTTTATTTATATATAAGCTACTAGACTTAGGCTTATAATATACCCCCTACTCCCCCCTATTCCCCCTAGTAATAGTAATAAATAGTAAATACTACTAACTATAACCTTTTTATTTAACTCTTTTAACTATTAATAATAAGATTTAATACTAAGTTACTTAAACTAGTAAAAAAACCTTAGTTTTTAATTAGTATATAATTAGTATATTACTAATTATATACTACCAATACTTTATTCTTTTATATAAAGCTTTTAGTACTTTAGTTACTCCCTCCTTTTTCCCTCGTTTTCCCTATATTAGTATTATTATAGTCCTCTCCTCCTACTATTCAACTACTATTACTTTACCACTACTCTCTCTCCCCCCCCTTCATTTCTATAATAACCTCTACTATTATATTTACTTTTAATACTCTTAATAGTAACCCCCCCTACCTACCCCCCTTTAATAAACTTTAGTTATATATATATATAGTATATAGAAATCTAGTATAGAGTTAAGTACTTAGTACATCTTTGGTAAAAGTAAGGGTAAATATTAATAGACCTTAAGATAGTAGACCCCTACTAAGCCCTTAATAAGAATATATAAAAAGAAAGTAAAAAAGGAAAAAAAGACGTTAAGTAAAAGTAACTAAATATACCTATACCTACCTTTAAAATACTATAATTAAACCTAACTTAAGTATATAGTCTTTAATACCTTTATACTCTTTTACTTTTACTTTAATATAAAAGGTTAGTAATAAGTATATTATAAAGAATTTTATATAGTACTATATAAAATACTAGTAAATACCTACTAAACTTTACTCTTAACTTAAACTAAAATAGAAATAATAAAAATATAACTAACTAAATAGTAAATAAAGTAGTTTTATAGTAAGACTCTATTAATAACTTAGTTAGTTACTAGGATTATAAAAGTAATAACTAATATAAGTATAGTATAGAAAATAGGCGGTTAGCTTCGTAGTTTAGAGTCTTGCTAGCCCTACTTTATAAAAGGCAGAGGCAGTAGGTTTAAATTCTATATTACTTAAAAGTCTTTTCAAGTTTTACAGTATATACGCGCCTTCTTAAAGACTAAACTATAGTAGAAATACTAGGTAACTAGGATATAGTAAACCCTAATTAACTAGAAATACTACTAACTCTACTTTTTATTTGGATAAGTAGTAAAAGTAGTTATATAACTACTATTTAGAAGTATAAAGAAGTTTTTAGTTTAGTTTAAATTAAAGTTAATAGGTTTAGAATTATAGTTTATTAAAAAGGTATTAGTAGTTTTAGTAGTATTAATAGTATAATTAGTAGTTAGAATTATTTAAAAATTTATATTTTTTAAAGTATTTTATATAGATATTTTAATAAAGAGTTTTAAAAAGAATATATTATAGCTATATATTTTTAAGTAGTATAATGAAATAGAAGTATTTAATAGGGTATATTTAGTAGCTTTAACCCCCTTTAGTTTAAATAGTCTTAAGTAAAGCTTAGTAGAGCGTATATACCTTAATAATTCTACTTATCTACTCTTTTAGTAATAATAATAATACTATTATTAGTAAGTAGTAATATTAAAATAAATCTTTATTTATATAAACCTTTGGTTAAATTATATAATAAGTACTATAATGTACTATAGAGCTTAATAAGCCCTAGTAGTGTTTATAATTAATTAAAAGGCACTACTACTATATATAAGTCCTTTATTAATTCTTTTTATCTTTTATATTTATATATAATAACCCTTAAAACTATAATATCTAAAAAAAGATTTTTACTTACTCTACTTAGCTTTAAAATAAATAAAATGATATAATCCTATAGATATTAACTAGTATTAATACTAATAAAAAGCACCTCTATACTATAAAGGTTTATATAATTAATATAACTCATAATTAATACTACTAAAGTAAAAATAATAAAGTAAAGCTTATAATCTTAAACGTTTTAAACTATTAAACTACTAGTACTAGTTTTAATATAAATAAAATAATACTTAACTTATACTTAAGGGATTTAAATACTATAAAAATTCTTAATACTAAAAATAACTATAAATACTTTAATTAACTAAAGAATATAGCTATTAGAGTTTTATTAACCTAAGTAGCTATTAATATTAGTATATTTAATAAAGTAATATTAAAATAGATACTAATAATAGTAGGGCTAAGTAGTTAAATTAACTATAGCTATGTAGTTAAGGGAAGTAATAGGATAGTTTAGTTTAAATTTAATAGGTTTAAAGAGATAGTAAAAGGTATTAGTAGTTTTAGTAGGATTAATAGTATAATTAATAGTTAAAAGTAATTAAAAATACTTATTACTTTAAATCTATAAAAGCTGTATTATACTAAGTAAATTTAAGTACTATAATAAAAAAGATTAGTAAAGTAAATAACTAAATAACTATTCTTTAGAGTATATAGTTTATAGGTTATTAGTTACTTTAAAGAGAGTAATTAATTAAAAATACCTATTACTTTAAATTTATAAAAACTATATTATAGTAAGTAAATTTAAGTACTATTTATTAATTAATAATAAAAAAGATTAATAAAGTAGGTAGTTAAATAGCTATTCCCTAAAGTATATAACTTTTAAACTATTAGTTACTTTAAAGGGAGTTAATATAGTAGTATAATGACCCCCTCTAGAGTGACTAACGGCCTATGGGCTACGTACTTTAAGAAATGTCACCCCTCTTAGTAGCTGTCTAGCTACCTACTTTATTAATCTTTTTTATTATTAGTTATAACAGACGGCACTTAAATTCACCTACTATAATACAGCTTTTATAGATTTAAAGTAATAGGTGTTTTTAATTAATTTCGTAGACTACCAATTACGCCGTTAATACTACTAAAACTACTAACGCCTTCTATACGCCTCCTGTACGCCTAACTATCTAGACCGTCCCTCTAAACCTATTAAATTTAATCTAAACCGTCCCGTTGCTTCCCTTAGCCGTTGTATCCCTCTATAACTAATGCACCGTTACTGTATAGCTATAGCTAGTCTAGCTACTTAGCTCTGCTATTATTAGTATCCCCTTTAATATTTATACAGGCCTTACTAATATATTAATATTAGTTACTTAGAGTGCTATAGATCTAGTAGCCGCGTCCTTTAGCTAGTTAAAGTATTTATAGTTAGTCTTAGACTATAGAATACCTAAAAGGGTTCTATTTTATAATTTAAGAATTATTATATTTATATTAAGTCTATTACTAGTAGTTTAATAGTAGTAAATTATAGTAATAGTAAGTTTTTTTCTTTATTAAAAATATATACTAGTTATAAGTTAAGTTAATTTTATTAACTCCTTTAGCTATAAAGTACTTATTACTACTTTTATAGCTAGTTAATAACTATAAAGTTATATAATAGTTATTATTCTAGTTATAAGGGCTTAGGGTAGGTAACCTTTTATTAGATATTATGGTAGGTGGGTTACTTATTAGGATGCTTTTGGGTTATTATATATGTGTAAAAGACGGGAGGAATTAATAAAGGCCTTGCTTATAGTAGTAGTACCTTTTTATTTAATTGTAAACACTACTAGGGCTTATTAAGCCCTATACGTGATCTAGCTAAAGGTTCGTATAAATAAAGGTTTATTTTAATATTACTACCTATTAGTGATAGTATTGTTATTATTACTAGTACGTCCATATCTATATCCACATCTACCGCTATAGTAGGAAGAGTAGGTAAGCAGAAGTATTAAGGTACATACACTCTACTAAGCTCTACTTAAAACCACTTAAGCTAAAGGGGGTTAAACCTACTAAATACACCCTATTAAATACTTCTATTTAATTACACTACTTAAAAATATATAACTATAATATATTCTTTTTAAAATAACTTACTAAAATATCCGTATAAAACACTACTTACAAAAACACCAATATAGTAGTATAATAAGTACTACTACTATAGGTATTAAGGCCTTTAATAGTATAAAAAGAGCTATTAAAAATTAGTATATAGTTTAAGGCTTAATTCTAATATATTAAAATATATACTAATAAAAATAAAGTAGATTTTTTTAAATAACGTTAATTAGTTATAGTAATATATTTAAAAGAATTAAAAAAGTAGTTTAAACTAGATTTAATAATTTTAAAGACGTAGTTTATTAAATAGTTAAGTATAGAGGTATATTAAAATATATAAATAGTATTAGTAGTTTTAGTAGTATTAATAACATAATTAATAGTTAAAATTAATTAAATACTTTTATTACTTTAAATTTATAGTAACTACGTTATAGTCAATAGATTTATATACTAATTAATTATATATAATATATAAATTATTAATTAAAAAGAAGGGGAAGGGGTCTTTAGTAGTAGACTCTTTATTAGTAATATATATATTTTTATAGTTACTTCAAAATACTAAAAATACTAAAGATTTAATAGGTTTCAAGAAATAGTAATAGTTAGATATATAGGAGGCGTATAAGAAGTATTAGTAGTTTTAGTAGTTTTAGTAGTATAATTAATAGTTTACTTTAAACTTAATTAAAAATGCTTATTACTTTAAATCTATAAAAGCTATATTATAGTAGATACATTTAAGTACTATTTATTATTATTAATTAATAATAAAAAAGATTAATAAAGTAAGTAGTTAAATAGTTATTCCTTAAAGTATATAGTTTATAAACTATTAACTACTCTAAAGGAGGTAAAGTAAAGATTATTTAAAAAAGAAATATACTACCAATATTAACTCCTTTTAATGACTATAATACTTAAAGTTATTACTTAAAAATAATCTTTACTTACTTACTTTTATACTACAAAGTATAGTATAGTAGTAGCTATTATAGTAGTAAGTATAAATATAGATATACTAATAATAAGTATTCTTAGTATCCCTAAGTAGCTACTTAACTATAAATATATTACTAGTAGAGAGTTTATTACTAAAGACCCCTCTCTCTTTCCTTTAACTAATAGCCTATATATTATATAATACTAATTACTCTACTAACACTACTAGAACTACTAATACTATTCTAAACTATCTCTTTAAATCTATTAAATTTAACTTAAACTATTTCTTTACTTCTCTTAGCTATATAGCTATAACTAGTTTAGCTATTTAACTCTACTATTATTAGTATTTATTTTAATAGTACCTTACTAAATATACTAATATTAGTAGCTATTTAAAGCTTTATAGCTTTAGTTACTATGTTTTTTATTTAGTTAAAGTATTTATAATAGTTATTAAACTTTAGAACCTTTAAAGTACTATTAATACCTTTATAATAGTTATTTATAGTAGTATTTATAACTATACTATTACTACTTATTTAATAATATATAAAGTTAAATATTATAATATATACTTTATTTATATATAAGTAAAACGTTTAATTTTTAATTAAGTTAATTTAATTTAAGTTATATTTATAAGTTATATTATTTTTAAGTTAGTTTATTTATAATTAAAAAATTTACTAAGTAGTAGACTTTTTACTTTTTTTAAGTATATAATAATTATTAGTCTATTAAAAAGAACTAAAAATAAAAGTAAAAAGAAACAAAAGGCAGAATTAAACCTACAGCCTCTAGCTCTAATAAGCTAGACTCTAAGCTACTAGGTTAACTACTTATAGTGGAATAAACCACCCTAAATATCTCTTATCTACCCCTCTAGGGTGCTTATAGCTAATAATAACTCTTATAACTAACTATAGCACCCGTAGCTAACTATAGTAAATACAGTTAACTATACTTAGGGCCTAAAGCCACTTAGCTAAACTATACGTAATATACTAAACCCTAAAAGAACTAGTGCCTTAAAAGCTAGGCCTAAAGGGTAAGGTACTAGGCCTATAAAAGGTAGGGCTCCCCCTAGTCTATAGGGGTCTAAACTTCTACTTTTTTAATAAGTAAGTAATACAGTAAAATACTAATACAATACTATTACTACTATAATAATACTTCTACTTTTTTTATTTATATATTATATACTAAATCTATTTTTTTACTAGCTCTATTAAGCCTAATATTACTATAAAAGTATTTAGTAATCTTAATACTAATCTTAATACCCTTATACCTATACTTATAGGTTATAAGCCCAGCTTATTAACTAACCTAACCTTTTTAACTAATTACAAAAGTCTATTTAAACCTACTTATTTAATACCTAACCTTATTTTAACTATAAAAAACTAAAATCTATAACTAATACTTATAAATTACCCGTAATTTAAGTCCCTAAGTAACTAAAAAACCTAGTTTTTAAAAACTCCTTAAATTATCTAACCTTCTTTAATAAATCCTTAATAAATCCTTATATACGTCTACTATAGCAAATGAATTTCTAAATAATATTTAATTAATATAACCTATATAAAAATTAAAATTATAGTAGCTTTTACTATTTAGTTTAATTAATAAAAGCTACTATAAGTTAATATTAATAACTCTAAAGTTATAGACTTTAAATTTATTAACTATAATAAACTAACTAAGATAGTTAAAAAAGATATAATAGAACTTTATAGTTTTAACTATCTATTTAAACTACTTAGTTAGCTATATAATAAGTAGTTTACTTCTATTATTTTAAAAAAATAACCCTTGGGTTTTTAAGAGTCTAAATAAGTTAAATTTAAGTTAAGGGATATTTATTTATATAAAAAAAAGTACTATATTTTATATAAAGCTTAGTAGGGGCCGCCTATTCCTATTAGCTAGGAGTAATATATAGACTATATAGTATAGTTAATTAGAGTGAATAGGGCCCCTACTTTTAAAAACTCTAATAGCTAGATTATATAAGTATATAATATATAGTTAGAGTATAAAAACCCTTTAAGTGGTATAGAACTTAAACCTACTACTTCTACTTCTTATTAAGTAGGGTTAGGTAGGCTCTTAACTACTAAGCTAACTGCTTTTAATTTAAATTATATAAAATAGTAAGTTATATAAGTTATTTATAGTTATTTAAAATAATTAATACTATAAAAAACATTAATAAGCTTTAAGTATAGCTAAAGACTAGTAAAAATAAAGTTAGGTACTTTAGATTTTTAAAGAATTATTAAATATATATATAGAAAATAGAAGAATTAATAAAAGCTTTACTTATAGTAGTGCCTTTTAATTAGTTATAAATACTACTAGGGCTTATAAGACCCCATATATAGTGTAATTTAAATAAGGTTTATAAAGGTAAATATTTATTTTAATACATTTAGTACTACTTATTAGTGATAGTATGTTTATTGTTACTACTACTACTATACTATATTTTATAGTATAAAAGTAAGTAAGTATAAGTTATTTTTAAGTAATAACTTTAAGTGTTATAGTTACTAAAGAGGGTTAATATTAGTAATATATCTTTTTCTTAAATAATCTTTACTTATTAATGTACTAAATATATATATTTAGTTAAAACGTATTTTTACTAAATTCCTTATTAAGAATATCCTTTATTTAGTAGATTTTTTTATTTATCTTCCTATAAGTAGTATTATAAATATATTAAATATATAAATACTAGTAATAAGTATAAACTACTATAGAATTTATTCTTTTATTTACTTACTATATTTAAATAAGTAGATTTTTAATTTAAATTAAATAAAAAAAGTACTTTATTATTATAATAGAGTTTAATTTTATTATTAAAATACTTTTTAAATATTTAAAACTAAGTTACTTATATTATTATATTTAATAAAAATAAATATAGAATTAAAAAACTCTTTAATAATAATTAATAAAAATACTTTATAGTAATATTTATATTTATACTATAACTATTTATATTTAATATACTATAGTAGGCTTACTATATTAGACTTTGTGTATATTTATATATATATAAAACTATACCTTAAAGGCTATTAATGCGTTTTTTGCTTTAACAGTACTATAGGCCTTTAAACCCCCTAAACACAGCTATAGCCTTTAGAACTAGTAAAACGTTACTCTAGAGCAGCTATTAACTACCTTAAATACTAAAATCTACCTATATATTATAATATACTAATAACTTTAAGCTATATAATTTAATATACCTCTCTAATAAAGACCTCTTAAGGGCTTTATTAAATTTAATTATAAATAAAATTATATACTAACTATACTCTAACTACTCTATAATTACTTTTATATAACTTACTTTCCTAGAACTATAATCTTTTTAAAGTTTTTATTTTAAGTAGTTCTATTATCCTTATTAAACCTCTATCCCTATAGTAGAAAGAGTAATACTGTTTTTAAAGCACTTGAAAACTACAATCCCTTTTATTTATTCCTTATTAGTAAAGTTAAGGCCCTTATAATATTTACTTTAAAGCTTAATATTATAAAGTACTTAAAGCTAAGCTATTTAATTTACTATATTAAGTTACTTAAAAAAAGTTTAAAGTAGGTACTAGTAAGTAACTTTATAAAGCTATTTACTATTAACTATACTATAAACTAATATTTAACTTTAATATAGCCTTTTTAAGCCTTTTAATACAGCTAGTAGTTATAAATATTAATATAGTAAAGCTTTATATATAGTTAGACTATTTTTTATTAATAAAATAAATTATTTATTAATTATTATATTAAATATATATACTTAGTACAGTAGCATTAAAAGCAAAAGCAGTACTAAAAGTCTACTTATTAAAGTCTATACAAAGTACAGTTATTAAACGGTTTATAAAAATAGCTTCTTTAGTTACTTAAAAAAAAGTAAAAAGCTTAGTTTTAGTTATTAATATAGTTATAGTATTCTATTTATTAACTTACTACCTAATAAAGCTACTAAAAAGCTTAATTATAAATACTTAAAAGCTTTTATAATCTAGTATATTATTAGTAAAGCTAGTATTTAAAGTAATTACTAAACTATTATTAGAGCCGCCTTTTTTATAACTAAATTCAAAGTAAAAAGCGCACTTTATAGAAAGGTATTTAATTACTCGTTCCACCTCTTTAAAGTACTTAGAGCTGGGGTTATAGTTAAAGTATATAAAACAGCTTACTATAAGGGCTATATTTAACTTTATTATTATTACACTATATATAATTAACTTAATATTACTTTAGTAATAATTAATATTTATATATAAAATAAAGCCCTTATAAGGGAGTAACTTAAGTAATTAAATTAAAAAAGTATATAGTTACTTTACTTATAGGCCTTACTTTTCTAGGCACTTAATTACCTTATTAATATAAATAAACTATAAAAGCTAAAAGCACCTTATAGTATAGTTATAGATAACTTTAATCCCTAAGAACTATTATAAGTCTTTACTACTCTTAAAAAAGTATCACTTCTAAAGCACTCCTATAAGTAAAAAGGCCTTTTTATAGTATTTAAAGGGAAAGTATAAAACGCAATTATTAATATAAAAAAAAGATAATACAGCTACGTATTTAACAGTAATTCTTACCTACTACGTACTCTAGCTTAAGCTCTTTTAAACTAACTTTTAAATAGTATTATTATAAAAGTAAAAAGTAGTATAGGCTATAAAGTACTTTATTAAGTTTAAGGATATACCTAGGCTTTTAATACCTAGGGGGTATTTATATATAAATATTTTTATTAAGTAGAACTTATATAAATATATTTACTATATTATATTATAAAAACTTAAAATTAAAGTAGTTTGTAATAGCTATAAGTATTTAAAACGATATACTAGTAAGTATTAAAGTATAGGTATCTTACTTATTTCTTAACTACTAGTCACTATATATAATAAAGCGCGCTTTAATTTTAAGGAGTCTTTTATACTTATTTAACTTATATATATATACTTAATAGTATCTTAGAATCTAGGAGTCGTTAGTAGTGCTTTTAAGAACCTTTTTTTAAGAGTTAGTTTTATAATAACTTTATAAATAGTTTACTTTAACTACCTGTATTAAAATTATATAAGAGTAAATTAATACTTTTAAATAAAACGTAGGTAGGGGCTAGAGCTTTTACTAAGGGGTACTAAGAGTAGAAACTTTAGTCTATAGTTAGTACAGTACTTTATACTTACTTAATAAAATCTAAGTACTTATAACCCCTTTTTATAACTAAATTTTATTATTAAAGTATTTAATATTTATATTTTAGAACGCCCCTATAGTATATTAAATACTAAGGGTCCCTTTTAATAGATTATAAGTAACTAAGTAACTAGCCTAAAAGCAGCTTTACTATAGAGTATCTTAAAATAATAATAGAGTACTAGTTAAAAAGGCGGCTTTATAAAACGTTCGTTTATACTAAAGTATATAAGCTACTAGGGCAGCTTAGTTTATAGACTTAGCTATAAATATAAACTAGTAAGGGTTTATAGAAAAAAGGTTTTTATTTATTAACTTAACTATAATCCACCTCTCTAGGCGTTAGTTTTTTTTAATTAGTACTTAAAAAAATAAAATAAATAAGTTAAAAGGAGTAAGTAAGAGTTTAAAGTAAGTAAAGGAGTATTTATAGTTATGGGGTTTATTATTATTAAGGGTAGTATTACCTAAGTTAAGCTTATTAAAAATATTATTAGGGGAGTTTATAAAAGGGGATACTTTATTATTTTTTTTACTTAGTCAAGACGGGTAGAGCTACGTCTAAGAGTTAGTTTTACTAGTTATAGTAAAGCTCTTTTAAACTTATTTAGTAATAGCTTAAAAGTTAAGGTTATTATAGTTACTAATAAGTAAATCTAAGTTACTATTATAGTATTTTCTTTTATTAAATGTAACGTTATATATAGTAATAATTTTTTTAGTTATAGAGTTTTATATTTAATACTAATTTATAAATATATAACTAATAAAAAAGCCTATAAAGGTATAGTTATAAAGGCAGTTAAGATACTTCTTTTTAAGTTACGTAGTAGCTATAAGGGTATATACTTTATACCTATATAATCTTAAGTATATAAAGCTTAGTTTTATAGTTTTGTTACTATAGAGTTATTAGTAAAGCGCTTTATATAAAGTCTTTTAACTAAGAGCTATTTAAAGTATATAGTTATAAAAATAAATTACTATTTTATAAATATTAAACTACACTTTATAGAGCAGCTTACTACTTTTATATATTATTTAAACCTTTATTTTAATTATAGTACTAACGTACTTAGTACTACTATTTTAATTTTATATATATAAAGTAGATAGTTTAACGCATTTACTATACTTCTAGAGGTTATTTATGAAGTAGTAGTACTTTTTAATTTTACTATTGTACTTAAAAGTAAGTATTTTAATATTATATTAAACCTTTAAAAGTAAAATAAACTTTTTAAAAACTTTAGTAAGTGTCTTTATACTATAGTTATATAAGTAGTAGTCCTATAAGTACTATAAGATATAGTTAGTAAATACTAATATAGATATAAATCTACTATAGTCCTTAGTATATAAGTAAAAGTTAAATATAATATACTTACTAGGGTGGGTATATATATTACTCTTCTATAGCTTATAGTTAATAATTCGCCTTACTTTACTAATACTATAAGTATTATAACTTAAAAGGGTATTACTAAGTACTATTCTAAGAGTAATAGAGATTTAAACACTATAAACTAATAAGGAAAAGTACTAGAGTAGTTTAGAGCTAGAGTAGCTAAGCTACTAGTACTACGTTTTTTTAAAGCTTTTTAAAAATTTTTATTTTTATTAAAAGTACTTTATTTAATAGTATAGAGTATATATATACTAAATAGTCTATATAGAGTCTTTATATATAAGCGCTTTATTAAAAAGCTTATTATACTTTAATACTTTTTAACTATATATAGTCTTAATAAGACTAAAAGGGGAGTAATTAAATCTATATAGTATAAAGTACTACTTAAAGCACTTATCCTACTAGTACTTATACTTATAAAGCTAGTTATAAAAAACAAAGTTAATTACTATAAATATATATAATATAATATTATATAAATATAAATTAAATTATTTACTATTAATTAATATAACACATATACTTATGTTTTTATATCCTTTAATTATAAAGGGCTTAAAGCTAGCTTATAGGTAATTACTTATACTAGCTACTTAAAAGTTACTAAACTACTATTCGTCTTTAAAAACATAAATAAACGCACTAGAGTTAAGGAAGTAGGAGTCCCTAAAGGAATATAATAATAGGCCCTTATATTAAGTAGCTTAAAACACTATAAGTAAATACTTAATACTCTTTACACAGTAACTATATAGTTACTAGCCTTAAATCTCTTTAATATACTAAATTAACTATTTATTATTTATAAAGTTTTTTTTAGCTTTTTTATAGTAGTAGTTAAGTAGCTTCTACTTGTTATATACGTACTTTAAAAAGGTATAAAAATAATTTTTAAAGTAGTAGTATATAGAGTATACTAAGTAGGAAGGGGCTAATAAAGTAAAAGGAGTAGGAGACGCTAATAAAACTTTACTCTATAATTTCTTTAAGTTAGTATTATTATATTTATAACTACTAAAGTACTTAAAAAGGCTATAGGGAACTACTTTATTAATAATAAAAGTACTTTATATACTTTTTCTATATTCTATAAACTTTAGTATTTATTTAATTATAGTAATTATTTTAGTAATAGTTTTATTAAAACTATAATTATCCTAGCTATTACTTATTATTATATAATAACTCTTAACTTAAAATTAAAGTAGTAAGTAGTTAAAGGAATAAAGTAGTTTATAAATCTATAGGTTTCTTTTATAAGCTACTTTAAGCCTAATAGTATAGCCCTTATATATATTATTAATTTATATTATAAACTATTCTATTATAATAGCTTTTATTATAAACTATTTATTATAAAGTATAATAAAATAATTAATATATAATTAGTTAATATACTAATAGTATATACTTTTTATAAGTTTAAAGTATTTATAAAGGTTTTAAATTTAAACTACTAGCCCTAAAGTACTTAAGTAGTACTAGATTTTAAACTTTTTAATAATAATACTTTATATTTAAAAAACAATAGTATTCTTAGCCTTTTTTTACTTTTAGTATATTACTTTTATAGTATAGTATAGGGATAAAGAGTTAATATAGTACTTAAAAGCCTTTTTAAAAAAGTTAATTATTATTTTAGTATAGTAGTAGTTTACTACTTTAAATAAAAGTAGAAGGTTCTTTTTTAGAAGTACTTAAAAAGGAGGGTTTATAGTAAGCTTATTTACTTTAAATTCTATAGTTTAAGAGTAAAGGGCTTTTAACTTAGGGCTATAATAAGTAATAAACTTTAAGTAGTTACTAAAGTGTAGCTTTTAGGGTAGGGTATTACTAATAAGGGGCTTTAAATTTAGAGAAGTTAAGTTAAAAGCTTTTTATATATTAAGGGTATTTATAAATACTTAAAAGTTATAAAGCTATAAGTACTAAATAGCTAGACTATTAAGGATAGTTTTTTAAAGAGTTAAAAGAATGTTTATAGTAATTTTTATATTTAATAAAGTAATTTAGAAATAATTAATTATATATAGTAAAGGGGGTAGTAGAATAAGACTCTTAATTATTAGACTTTATATATATTTATATATATATAAAGCTATACCTTAAGGGCTATTAACGCGTTTTTTGCTTTAACGGTACTATAGGCCTTTAAACCCCCTGAACACAGCCACGGCCTTTGGAGCCGGCAAAACGTTGCTCTGGAGCGGCCATTGGCCACCTTGAACGCCGAAATCCGCCTATACGTCGTAGTGTGCCAGCGGCTCTAAGCCACGTAATCTGACATACTGCTACGACTTTATTACACATCCCAACGTTACACGCAATCGCGTCGCCAACTCACTATCCACGCTATGCTAGGCCAACCACGGCCATGAGCTTTGAATATGGGCTTCACGAAATTTCTTGGTGCTTCCACCGATAAGTTCCAGTCTTCTCGCGCCAGGCCGTCTCATTCTTCCTCCACCTCCAGTCCCTCCTTCCCTGCCTTCGCGAACGACCGCTCCGATGCATCTGCGGCTCAGACCACCGAAAATCTCTCTCACCACAGTTATATCTATGAAGAGTCGCAGCTACCCTCGCTTCCTCTCGGCTGTCCCGACTTACGCGAACTCAATAATGGCCTCGAGGTCCTCGCAGCCATATTTCCCGACGTTCAGATACAAGTCTTCCGCGAAATGTTGACCAACTTCGACGGGGAATCCAGACTTGCTGTTGTTGTCGATGCCCTCTTGAAGAATCGCGTCTCTTGGGTGAAGGGTCGCTGGAGGGTCGCCGACAAGCAACGACGGCAGTCCGTCTCTGCCGACGCTGGTCAAGAAGATCCAGAACCCCTTTTGCCCCATGTAGAGGCATTTCGAAGTCCCGAATACAAAGTTGCCGTCCAAGCCCTGGCCTGGCACGAATTCAAGGGTCTATCACGATCAACTATCAATGCTGTTCTCGCCGAATCGAACTATTTTTATCTCGATGCCCGGAAAACGCTCGTCTCACTTTCCTCGAAGTCGTGGCGCTTTACGATATCGTCCCTTTTTCTTCGTCGGAAACCGATCGTTGTAGGCGAAGCTGAGAATCATCCTCTGGTGGTTTGGAAGTCGACTGGCCAAGGGGCTATTGTTCCAACTCTAAAGTCCACCGGAAACGCGGAGCTCGACGGCGAGCTGTATCGCGACCTGATTCGACCCCTGAAAGAGCGGGCCAGACGAAGCCAAGAGGATATGGATCGAGGCTTGGCTCTTCTTTTGAACGGCGAAGAGGCCGAGGAAGCCGATGCCCTGCACGAATGTGCCTGCTGCTTCGTTGACTCCACATTCGAGGAGTTTACAAATTGCCACATCAATGGCCATATGCTGTGCTTCAGGTGCGTCCAGCACTCCGTCAATGAAGCCGTCTTTGGCCAAGGGTGGCAGAGCAGCATCGATACAGACTTCGGCACACTGAAGTGTTTGGCAGTAGAAGGGAATGGATGCTCCGGGCATATTCCTTACGAACAATTGCACCGCGCAATCCTCGAGGGGGCAAAGGGCGTCGAAGTTCTTCACAAGTTCAACCAACGACTAGCAGAGAACAGCCTCCTGGCTTCCAACCTGCCATTGATCCGCTGCCCGTTCTGCGAGTACGCCGAAGTAGATGATATCTACCTCCCTGCAGATGAGACCCAGCTGCGCGTCCGGCTTGACAGTCTTCTCAGTCTTCTACTCATGTTTGTTTGTATCGCCACGGTACCTTTCTTTCTCCCCGTGCTTCTACTGTCTTCTTTCGTCTGCCTCTTGCTCAATACAAAACGAACACTTGGCGACCACTTACTGGCACAATGGTATGCCGCACTCGGCCGTTACCGGCGTCGGCAGCGTGGTCTCAAGTTTTCTTGTCAAAATCCAGACTGCAGGAAAGACTCATGCTTGTCATGCTCCAAGTCCTGGGCTGACATCCACGTATGTAATGAGTCCTCCTTGGTTGCGCTGCGCACGCAAGTTGAGCATGCCATGAGCATGGCGATCAAGCGTGTATGCCCGCGTTGTCATACCTCATTCGTCAAGAACTCGGGCTGCAATAAACTCACCTGCCCATGCGGCTATAAAATGTGTTATGTGTGTCGCAAGGACATCGGCGGCACCAATGGGGAGGGAGAGGGCTACAGGCACTTCTGCGACCACTTCAGACCGGACGGCGACCCGCGGCCGTGCACTGAGTGCACAAAATGCAATCTCTGGGAGAGCGAGAACACGGACCTGGTACTCAGGCAAGCCAAGGAGCAGGCTGAAGCCAAGTGGCGGGAGATGGAAGATCGGGAGTTGAGTGGCGCCGAGATGGCCTTTTTGGAGACGGGCTTTGCCAGGAACGGAGTCTCGCCAGTCGAGAGCTGTCTCAAAAATGGACGTCTGCCAACTTTGGCTGAATTGTGTGACTTCGTCGTTGAAAACGTTTTTGTCTAAACGTTTACCAAATACGGTATACCGTGAGAGCGGTATGGCTGTCCTCGACCTCGTGAGCTCTTACTGGCAGGACGGGCAAGTTGCTTCTCGATTTTAACGTCTGTTGCATCGGTGTAAAGGAGTAATACATCGGGCGTTACGAATCCTAAGGTCCTTCGGGTGAAGACCATAGAGCTCTTGTATCATCAAGTTGTGGTGGCACTGTTTCGCGTTGTCAGGTTAGAGAAGCATGCAAGAGACTACCTGATGGGTTGACCTTGGCAGAGCATAGTGTAGCTCTCATCTGAGTTTGGAGATCGGTGTCAATTTATTTTTATTACATATGCCAACTTCAGAAAATAACATCGTTCACAATCCCCATTGATTCAGACATGAAGCCCGCCAATGTGTCTTTGAGCCGACAGGTGTTTGGCTGTAAGCGCATACAGGGCAGGCCTTGCGGCATCACCGCTCGCATTCCTAGAGCTTGCTCTTGTCGGTGAGGAGCTCCGCTGCAGCACCACCAATAGCCAGCTTGCCTGTCTCCTTGACTTTGGTCTGGAAAGTGACCTTATCACCGTCCTTCCACATCTCCGTAACGAGCGTCTGTCCCGGGATAACGACACCAGCGAACCGCACCTTGATATTCTTAATGGGGCCAAAACGCTCATATACGGCCTTTCCGGCGATGCCGAAAAAGCAGAGACCGTGCAGGATGGGTGCCTTGAACCCGCCCATCTTGGCAAATGCAGGGTCCACGTGAAGAGGGCTGTGGGTGGTGCGTTAGTACGCAATAATGGTGAAACACTGCGAGGGAAAACATACTTGTAGTCGCCGCTTAAGCGATAAATTGCCGCCTGCTCCTCGGTTGTTTTCTCCTCAACCACGACATCTGGGTGCCTGGAAGGAGGCTTGTTGACCGCTGTGCTGGCGCCACGATCAGTAGGCTTCTTCTGGCCACCGAAGCCGCCACAGCCTCTCAGAAATACGGTCATCTCATTGTAGAATATAGGCTCTTTGGTTTCCGCGTTGACAGTCGTGATGGCGTTCTTGACAACAGCAGCGTTGCCCTTGTCAACAACCTCAAGAAGCTTGCCGTAAGACACAAGCTTCGCTGCAGTAGGAATAGGGTATTTCTTGATCTCAAGGTATTGCTCCCCGTGCAGAAGCATCATTGGTGAAAAGTTAGGCACGATGTCATCGAAGTTGTACGGCATCTCGGTTCCGAAAGGAGGGATGACACCAAAGGTGGGGACAACTTGAAAGTCATCGGCGCCCTCGAAAACATACTTGAGTTGCTCACGCTTGGCGCCGATTCCGAGGTTGTAGAGCATCACATCACGCTCCTCATACTGGAACTCCGTGCCTTTCGGTTCGGCCTTCATTGCCGTTTTGATGGCTTCGAGGTATCGAGCTTCACCGTCAGACGACTCGTCTTGCTACAGACCGATTGATCAATATTTGTCATGTTTGGAACTACTGCTACTGTACAAACTTTGCCACAACTTTGAGGAGAGGTGTGCTCATACCTTGTTGCTCTTGTTCTCCATGTTTGCCATGACTTTCTGGAGACCATCCTGGGTCTTTTCGGGGTGATCGGCACGGCCATCCTCAAAGTTGCGGATGGAATCCCAATGCTTAAGAACCTCTTCAGGGGTTAGGGAAACATCAACAGGGAAACCGTGGCCGCCGCTTCTCTGCCAACGAGTCTGGCCAACCCAGCCACTGCCTACTTCGTACAGACCACCAGTGGGGTTCTTGGGAACCTTGTCGCTGCACAGGGCAAGCACAACAGGTGCAATGTAGTCGGGCTTGAAGGCCTGGACCATCTCCTCTGGCATGATGGTCCTCGTCATGGCCGTGCCCGCATTTGGCGCGATAGTGTTGACATAAATATTGTATTTGTAGCCCTCTAGCGCCAGGGCACGGGAGAAACCGAGGATGCCGCATTTCTGTTTGATTGTTAGTTGCTGGTCGAATGCAGGGATCGACGGGGGAAACGCACAGCGGCAGCATAGTTCGCCTGGCCGAAGTTGCCGTAAATGCCCGAAGTCGAGGTGGTGTTGATGACGCGGCCATACTTCTGCTTGAGAAAGTAAGGCCATGCGGCCTTCGTAACTTTGTATGTACCACGGAGGTGGACATTAAAGACGGGGTCCCACAAGCTATCATCCATATTACTGAACGCTTTGTCGCGAAGAATTCCGGCGTTGTTGATAACAATGTCAATCCGGCCGAAGGCGTCAATGGCAGCCTTGACGACTGTGTCCCCATCCTCTGCTGATGCCTTCACTCCGATGGCTTTGCCGCCCATTTTTTTGATCTCGTTCACTACATCGTCAGGGTTGGCCAAGTCGTTGACGACGACAGTGGCGCCGTGTTGCGCAAATGCCAGGCTGTAAGCCCGGCCGATACTTAAAAGATGTTAGCTCCAAATATCAACAACGACGACAACAATCTTACCCTGCGCCTCCACCAGTGACGAGAGCAACACGACCGGTAAAATCCAGCTTATCCCCTTGGTCGTTCGGCCCCATCTTCATGGAGTCCTCCAAAAGTGTCAAAAAGTCATTGGGACCCGAGGGGTATTGGGGCCTGGAGAAGTCAATGGCGCTGTCCCATTTCTTGAGGACCGCATCAGGCGTATAGCTGTCGTCGGCTTTGAGGAGCAGCCCACTGGAGCGCTCCCAGCGCAGCTTGGCCATGTGACCGCCCCCGACTTCGAAAATGGAACCATTTTCGTCAGTGTTGTCCTTGTGTACAAGGACTGCGACAAGGGGCACAACCCAGTCGGGCTTGAGGTTCTCCAAGACGTCGGGCGGCATGACAGTCTGAGTCATTCTACTGGCGGCTTTGAACCTGATTAGCGCTGTACGACCCTGGCTCGCCACACGTTGCGCTTACCAATTGGTGCAATGACGTTGGACAGGATATTATACTTGGCACCTTCCTTTGCCAGTGTTTCGGTGAAGCCAACCATCGCGAGTTTGGCAGCTACGCATAAGGTTAGGGACCATCATCTGTCCGTCAGGTATCTAGTGATACGTACCGGAGTAGTTGGTCTGACCGAAGCTGCCAAAAAGACCGGCGGCGGAAGCAGTGTTGATGACACGTCCGTACTTCTGTTTCCTGAAGTAGGGCCACGCCGCGCGCGCGCACTTGTAAGACCCCTTGACGTGCACCTTCATGATCAAGTCCCAGTCCTCGTCCTTCATATTCTTGAAGCTGATATCTCTCAGAATACCAGCATTGTTGATAAGTACGTCGATACGACCAAAGTTCTGAATCGCCGTCTCGATGATCTTATCGCCATGCTCGACTGAATCGTAATTCGCCACGGCCTTGCCGCCGGCGGCCTTGATCTCGTTGACAACGACATCAGCAGCCTGCATTGTGGAGGATTAGCGAAATCCAGAGTCTGGGGACCTCAACTATCCACGAACCTTTGTCGAGTTACCTTCGCCCTTGAAGGAGCCTCCCAGGTCGTTGACGACAACACTGGCACCGCGGGAGCCAAAGAATACCGCATAAGCCTTGCCTAGGCCACCGCCGGCACCTGTAACAACAACCACCTGGCCGTCATAGCGTAGTTGACCAGCCATTTTGCGCGCGGAGGTGCGAACTTGGATTTGCGTAGTAATTCGATCACCACTTATGATAGATACCCTGCTCAGAACGGCAAGTAGGAGTTGATTGATGGGAAGAGGATCAGCAGCACAAGTAGGCTATGAGGGGTGGTAAGTGATCAACCGGAAGAATGAAGGTTAACGTGCAGGCCGAGTTTCTTAAACCCAGCCTGTCGGCAACTTTCAGTCGGCCACAGTGAGGGATGCCACAGCCGAGGCAGTTCTCTGACCGAAGCCGAGCTTTGCGCTAATCCCGAAGCGGCTAAGAGCTCACTTCACATGCAACTCCGCAGTGGATTGTGTGGAACAGTGAACTCTTGACAGTGCATGAGGTCATGTGGGGAAGGAGGTATCATCTCCGTCCCGTGCGATCTTATCACATGTTCCCCTCCCCTTTAACGTTAAATGAGATATATTTCTACTTATTAGTAACCGTACTATAAGTAAAGTAGTGAGATTCACTAATGTGAATAATTATATTTACACTTATTACTATTTTTACTTAGTAAAGTAGATATATCTATTAATATGATATTTCTTTTTTTAAAAATTAACTTTTTTATATAAAGTAAGTAAACTACTTAATAAATATTTAAATAAAACTTCAAAACTCTTTTTATTTTAATTATATTTACTTTTAATATTATGTAAATATAATTAACTTAATATAATAAGTAAAAAAAATTTAAATTATATCTTTAAACTATAATTTAAAACTTATATAATTGTTATTTAAAAGTAAAAGTAAACTAAAATTCTAACTTTTAATAAAATAGTCTTATTAGACTTAAAAATAGTCTACTTAAAAACTATTAAATTTTCTAAAAGCTTTAAATATAGCCCTTTTAGCTCCTATTAAAAAGAGTCTATATAAAAAAGAGTAGTTTTTACCTACCTATATAAGCTACT
Organism: Colletotrichum brevisporum; assembly: GCA_030770045.1. NCBI lineage: Eukaryota > Fungi > Ascomycota > Sordariomycetes > Glomerellales > Glomerellaceae > Colletotrichum > Colletotrichum brevisporum. Next base: position 4,563,233 of record JAUGSI010000001.1, on the reverse strand, counting down.
ATAACTATACTATAGAACTATATAAAGGGAAAGTATTAAGTAATTAAAAGGTAATATAATTACTATTAAAACAGTAAGAAAAGAGATATAGATAAATTATAAGATACCTAAGGTTTCCCCAAGCTAGTGTACATAACCACCCTTAATAACTACGCTTCTGTTAAAGTATATATAGGGCCCGCTAAAAGGGCCATGTCTCAGGCTCTTAGGAGATAGGAGTGAACCGTAACAGCTAGCCCGGAGTAGAGTTGAAGTCATTGCATTTGAAGGCGGGTGCGTTGGCTTCCGCTACGACAACTTGACAGGCCTCCTGGATGTTTTGGTTCTTCACAATGATGCGGAGGAAACCTAGCACGTCTGCCACAGGCGATTGTGATAGGAGGTCTACACTACCTCGGACAAAGCTGAGACTCGTGGTTGGTCAAGACAGGAAAGCGACGCAACACTTGTCTATGTAAATTCTGCGCTGTTGAACGTCGCCTTCGATATAGCAAGTGTCTTCCAGGCGGTTCGTCTTCTTAGTCCAGCTTGGTCGAATAGCCATCTACACGTTTTTGATGTCAACCGTCACCCACGTCGCCTTGTATCAGTCACATTCCAGCCTCTTTCGCAACGGTTGCTGTCGCGGCGCTTGAAAAGTCGAAAACAAGTCAAGCATTCCCTAACTTCTGAGGCCCTGTCGAATGGCTCAACTACTATCATGTTCGTCGACGAAGTTGGGGCGACACCTTAAATATCTTTGTCTGCCAACATATCTTCTCCCTTTTGCTTGATCTTCACTAGCTTCTGAGTGATGCTCTCCGTTCGAATACGAACCGACTCCTCCCGCTTGGCGATCTCGGTTTCAAGGCCTTCAATCACAACACGCTTGCTACGGCGAGCTTCTTGCAATTTATTTGCAACTTGGCCAAACTGCTCCAGGAACCAATCGCCTGTCCGTTCCCAATCACTCACACTCATTTGCATGAACAACTTTCTCTGCTCGTCTTCACGCTGCCCTTTGAAATGCTCAAGTTTGGCAGGGAGACCATCGCCGGACAGCGGACCGACAACCTGCTGTTTCTTGGCTGGATCATCATCAAAAGGCTGCTCACGCAGTTGGGAGTATGCCATTCCTACAAGCTCCTCATCCGCGTAGTCGCAGCTTTCCCGGCGGCGCTTCCTAGTCTTGTCTCGTTGGTCGCGAGTGAAAGCTGGCAACTTTACAAAATCATTGTCTCCATCTAGAGCTTCTGTAGCGGTGGCCTTCGGAGTACCGTGATTATCCTCGCTGGCCGAATGGCTGCTTGCAAGGCTCTCCTCAACTTCATTGTCGTGAAACTTTTTCGAATAGTGCGATTGCTCGACTTTGCCGTCTCTCTGAACCCGGCGCATGTTGTGACTAAACATATGACGGGTCGGAGACTCCGAAAAGACGTCATGGCTGTCGGTGTGAATGGGATGCCCGTGTGATCTCTTCACTGTCATGTTGTGAAGACCTAGCTTCACGGGCCGTCGTGGTGAGTAAAACGTTGGTTTGTCCGGATAGCTATCACGTTGGGCTGCATGTTCCAAGAGCGAGGAAGGCATGCTAGTAGTTGCAATGGGAAGCCCTGCGCCGTTGGCAGTTGGACCATTTCGCAGCATGCCGTTTTTGCCGACGAGAAATGGTTGTCTCTGGTCGATAGGATGTAATGGTAGGCTGTCTAGTATATGTGGGGATCGTATTCGATGGTTAACAGCGGCATCGTAGCCTTCGGAGCGCTGCGTGGTGGGTGAGCTAGGTTGGCTGTCTATATGCGACTCTGGCCAGAAATGTGTCTCATCACTGCTTCGAGAGTTGGCTCGCCGACGGTGTTGGCTTGGCGGCGACATGTGAGGCTTGGGCAAGCGCTCAGACTGATGCTGGCCATGACTAGATACGAATGCCATCGAGGAAGGGAGCTTCGCCGATTCCGTGATTACTTGTCGCGTCTGCGGTGGGAGAACATGAGGCGGTTCCGAGGGCTGATTCTTATTTGCGTTGGCGTTTCCATTCGGGAGATCTGGGTCCAATGGAGCTTTGATGGCGTATTGCGCCATCTTGTTTGAGCCAGTCCCGGGGCCCATGGCATTGGCAATTGCTGAGAGTATTGCTGGGTCTGCAGCGAAGATTTGCGAGTCGGCGTAAATTACGCAGCTTGTAACTTGTTTCTGGTCTCGGTTGTGGTTTCGTTCGTGTCAGGCGAACTGAACGGAAAGGAATGTAGTGAGGCGCAGATGGGTTGGTCACTAGCTCCCCTGGCAGAGAAAGCGCGTCGTCGCGTCCTTTCGCGCGCCGAGGTTGGGGCGAGGTAAAGTGCGGTGGAGCTCTGAGAGTGCCTTCCTCTGAGTTCCTACACTGTATTCGAGTGTACCAAGTACAGTCATTTGCATCGGCGGCGTCCAAAACCCATAGTGGGGCACTACTTACTACATAGAAAATTCGCGCTTTTTACACAACACCACATAGAACACCACGAATTTTACTACTAATAGGGTAATTAGCCCTATATAAAGGCCTTAAATCTATTAAATTATATATTTCTTTTTCTTAATAAGTATAAAGTTTATACTTTTATTAGTTAACTATAGGGGCCCACTCTATTACTTATTTTAATAATAATTTTAGTAGTATAATAAAGTTTAACTTTACCTTAAAATTAATACTTTAATATACTAAATATTCTTACTTACTATCTATTATTTCTATTATTTATTATAGTTAATTTATTCTATAATACTTCTTTAAAAGTACTAAGTATTAATTAATTTAATTAATAACTTATTACTAGCTTTTTTAACTACTTATACTTATACTTATAAGTAATATAAAAATACTTTTAGTAAAAAGCTTTAAGTTATATTTTAAAAGCTAATAAATAGGTAGATTATAATTATTTAAATACTAGTAGTAAAGTAGTAAGTAGCTAAGCTAAAAAAGACCCTAACTAATCCTAGGCTATTATAAGTAAAACTTAGTAAATATTAAGTATTAATAGTTAAACTAAAAAAGTAATTAGTTATAAAAAATAAATAGTTATAACTATACTATTAAAAGAGTTATTAAATCCTATTAAAGATAATACTAAAATTAATTTAGGTAATAATAATAGTACTAAAAATAAGACCCTACTCTAAAAATAGTTAAATACTTTAACTACTCCCTTTTAAAGCTAATAAAACCCCCTCTCTTTTTAGTAATAACGGGATCCCTTTCTTAATAATAAATAAAATCCACCCTTTTAATAGTAATAAAAGCCTTCTTTAAAATAAACCTATACTTATACCCTACGTTACTTAGAAATTAAAGTACCTTTTAATAATAACGTTTTTACTAAAAATTAAAGTCTATTTATACTTATAAAGATCCCTATTTATATTTTATATAAACTAACCTTTAATAGTATACTTTCTTTACTTAAGTTCCTTTATATAATTAAGTTATAAAAGATATAGTATAATACTATTAAATCCCTTATACTTAAAAAGTAAACGAATACTATTATTGATATTAAAAAATAAATTAATACTTAATTTAAGGCTATACTTAAAGCTACTAAGTTATATATTACTTTTTAAATTAAATAATAAAAAAGAGGTACTAAACCTATTTATTTAGTATACTAAAAGGAGTATAATACTGTAACTAGTAATACGTAGCTATACTTATTATAGTATTTACTAACTAAATAGATTCTTAAGACTAATAAGTATAGTAAAACTATAATTAAAGTAATACTTATTTTTTAACTCTATATCCCTACTACTATAAAAATATAAACTACTTATAATACTATATTAATTACCTTACCTACTAAAGCCTATAGTAGTTAACCTTTTTACTAAACTAAATAAAAGGAGTATATTAGTAAAATAACTACTACTATTAAAAAAGTAAAGAAGCTTATTAAAAATAAGTTCTTATAGCTACTATACTATTAGTAATACTTTAAACTAATAATATATAAAAATACTACTAAAAATAGAGATTATTTATATACTTAGTATTAAATTACTTCTAATAAAATATACTATAAATTAGAGGTTTTTAATTTTAAGTAATAGGAGTAGGCCCTCTTTAAAGGTAAGGCTAGTATTTTACTTAGTACTTTATTTATAAACTTTATACTAGTAATAAAGAGATATAAAAGTACTATAGTTAAAAAGATTTAGAATAAATAAATATAGTAGAGTAAGGGTATTTAAACAGCTACTTAAATTAATTTTTTAGCTCCTTTTACCCCTATAGTAATACTTAGTTAACTAAATTAAACCTTACCCCCTCTAGGGTAACTAACGGCCCACGGGCCATATGCTCTAGAAAATAGCTATCTAGCTACCTACTTTATTAATCTTTTTTATTATTAGTTAAAAGTACTTAAATTTACCTACTATAACACAGCTTCTATAGATTTAAAGTAATAGGTCTTTTTAATTAATTTTAACTACTAATTACGCCATTAATACTACTAAAACTACTAACGCCTTCTATACGTCTTCCGTATGCCTAACTATTACTATCCTTCTAAACCTATTAAATCTAATTTAAACCGTTCTATTACTTCCCTTAGCCGCTGCATTCCTCTATAACTAACGCGCTATTGCCGCGTAGCTACGGCTAGTTTAGCTACTTAGCCCTGCTATTATTAGCTTTTATCTTAATATTTATATAGACCTCGCTAAATATACTAATATTAGTAGCTACTTAGAGTGCTATAGATCTAATAACTGCGTTCTTTAGTTATTTAAAGTATTTATAGTTAACTTTAGACTATAGAATACCTAAAAGGGTTCTGTTTCATAATTTAAAAATTATTACAATTATATTAAGCCTATTACTAGTAGTTTAATAGTAGTAAATTATAGTAATAATAAGCTTCTTTTTTTTATTAAAGAATACGTACTAGTTATAGATTAAGTTAATTTTATTAACTCCCTTAGCTATAAAGTATTTATTACTACTTTTATAACTAGTTAATAACTATAAAGTTATATAATAGTTATTATCCTAGGGGTAGGGGCTAGTAGTAAGTAGTTTTTTATTAAATATTAATTGTTATTATATGTATATAGAAGATAAGAGAAATCAATAAAGGCCTTACTTATAGTAGTGCCTTTTTCTTTAATTATAAACACTACTAAAGCTTATTAGGCCCTATAGTACATCATAGCGCCTATAGTATAATCTAGCTAAAGGTTTATATAAGTAAAGGTTTATTTTAATATTGCTACTTATTAGTAATAGTATTGTTATTATTACTAAAAAAGTAAGTAAGTAAAAGCGTTAAGGTATATACGCTTTACTAAGCTCTACTTAAGACTACTTAGTAGAGCTAAAGGGGGTTAAAGCTACTAAATATACTCTATTAAATACTTCTATTTAATTATACTACTTAAAAATACATAGCTATAATATATTCTTTTTAAAACCCCTTATTAAAATATCTATATATAACAGTATAAAAAACACAAACTAAATTAAACCTTAAGTAATACTATTATAAACTTTTATAGTATACTACTAACCTTACTTTATTTAATATAAGTATTACTACTAGTATATTAAAATTAACCTTACTATACTTTATATTTATTAATAACTTTAAATAGGCCTCTTTATACTTCTACTCTATAGTAATAAATACCTATTTAATTATTATCTTTAGTAATACTAGATTTACTAACTAAATAATACAGTTAAGTTAATAACTTTATTATTTAATTTACTACTATACTAAATAAGTATTATAATATTAATAACTATTTTTAAGTATTACTTAAACTACTCTATAGCTACTATAGTAGTTTTTACTTTATTAAAGGGCTTTTTAATTACTAACTTAATAAATAGAGTATTACTCTAAATATCACTAATATTATTAAATTAAATATTAAAGCTTTTATTAATAATAAAGTCTTTTACTTATATAGTAAAGAACTAACTATATCTATAAAGTCTAAAGGGATTATTAAGCCTTTTAATTAAGTAACTTAGAATGCGTTTTATTATTAAATCTATAATACTAGTACTAGTAACTTAAGCCTCTTAAATAAAGAGTTTTCTACTATACTAACCCCTATACGCCCTTAACTATAAGTATTCTAAACTATAGCTATAGTCCTTATAGAGTTTCTTTTTAAAAATAAAGCTAAAGATTTTTATAAGTTATAAAAAGTATTAATTAAAGTTAAAAAGAGCTATATAAGTAAGTAAAATACTATATTACTTAATTAATTACTAACTAAATTAGTACTTTAGTAGTTTTTTATAATATCTTCCTCCCCCCCTAAAGCTTTTTATTTAAAATCTCTTTTTCTTTTTAAGTACTATAACTTAATCTAAATTAATTTAATACTAGTTTACTTAGTAAAAGTTAAATATTACTTTAAATAATTATTGATAAACTCTAACTATAGCTTAGTAAATTATAATTAAGACTAATTAATATATTAAATAATAAATAATCTTTGAACTATTTTACTAATTTACTATACTTTAATAATAATATAAAATTAAGTAGTAAAGAAATTAATAAAAATAATATTAATATATAATTAAAGTTAAGTAATAAAGAGTTATAATAAGTACTACTTATAGTATTTATTTTATTTATTTCTTACTTCTTCAACTATAATAACTTTATAGCTTACTTAATAATAACTTTAACCTATTACTAGCGTGTTAGTAGACGTCTCGATATATTAAGTTAGCTAGGCCTCGTTAAACGTACTAGTCTCTTAATATAATAAAAGTAGACTCTAGGGGATCTATAGTTATTATTACCGCCTTCATTACTTACTTAAAGTAGTATTAGTTATCTTTTAAAAATAGTAAGTTTAAAATCTAATTTAGTGTTAGATTAGTTAATAGGTCTAGTTTAATATTGTTTATTTAGTTTTTATTACTATTAGTTTAAAGAAGGTAAAGGTTAAAGATAGTAATTTAGATTTTTATACTTAAGAGTTAAGCTAGTTAATTATACTATATATTAATAGTATTAATACTAAGCTATATAGCTATATTACTAAGCTACTTAATATTATTTTTAACTATAAAAACTAAGTTATAGTACTTAGTATTTTATAGCTAGGGGACCTTTATATTTATAGTAGTTTTTAGTATTTTATTACTTTAAAGGATTCTTAGGAATGTGGAAGACGGGAGGAATTAACAATGGCCTTACTTATAGTACCTCTTTCTTTAATCGTAAACGCCACTAGGGCTTGTTAGGCCCTACGGTACATTACAGTCTCTATAATGTGATCCAGCTAAAGGTTTGTATAAGTAAAGGTTTGTTTTAATATATTAGTCGCGCCCGCTGCCTATTAGTAATAGTATTATTGTTATTACTAGTACGTTCACGTCTACGTCCACGTCTACCACTACAGAGCTAGAGGGGGTTAAACCTACTAGATATACTCTATTAGATACTTTGATTTATTATACTACTTAATAGTACATAGCTATAATGTATTCTTTTTAAATTAATTTATAGAAATATCCGTATAAGATACTACTTAAAAAAACATAAAATATTAGTAATAAACTTAATATAAATATAATAATTTTTAAATTAAAAGATAAAACCCTTTTAAGTATTTTATAGTTTAAAACTAACTATAAATACTTTAATTAACTAAAGAAAATAGCTACTAAATCTATAGTGCTTTAAGTAGCTACTAATATCGGTATATTTAGTAAAGTAATATTAAAATAAAAGCGGCTAAACTAGCTATAGCTGCGCGGCTAAGGGAAGTAATAGAACGGTTTAGATTAAATTTAATAGGTTTAGAGGGACGGTCTAAGAAGGCGTTAGTAGTTGTAGTAGTATTAATAGTATAATTAGTAGTTTATAAAATTAATTAAAAATACCTATTACTTTAAATTTATAAAAGCTGTGTTATAGTAGGTAAATTTAAGTACTATTAATTAATAATAAAAAAGATTAATAAGATAGGTAGTTAGATAGTTTTTTAGAGTATATAGCCTATAGGCTGTTAGTTACTCTAGAGGGGGTATATATTACTAATATTAACCCCCTTTTAGTTATACTAACTATAATACTTAAAGTTATTATAAGTAATAACTATACTTATAATAACTTCTGCTTACTTACTTTTATACTATAAAGCGTAGTATAGTAGTAGCTACTATAGTAGTAGATATAAATATAAATATAAATGTACTAGTAATAGTAATAATACTATTACTAATAGGCGGTGGGTATAACTAATATATTAAAATAAACCTTTATTTATATAAACCTTTAACTAAATTATACTATATATAGGGCTTAGTAAGCCCTAGTAGCGTTTATAATTAAAAAAAAGCACTACTACTTTATACTTTAGTCTATAAGTAAGGCCTTTTTTAATTCCTCTTATCTTCTACATTCATATTTAATAATCCTAAAATACTAAACTTATTAATAATAAATTTAAAACAGCCTAACTTCTTTATAATACTTAAGAACTATAGTTCCTTAACTATAACCTATAAAAACTTCCTTAAAACTAACTTAGATATTAAAATACTAAGTCTTTATAATATTAATAGTAATACTAACTTTAAAACTCTATTATTATATAAATAAATAGCTATTATTAAGTTTAATTATATTTTATTACTAAAAGACTACTAGGATTTATAGATTTAGCCTTTATATAATTAACTAAAGTAGTTATTAATTAAAAACGTAGTAGAAGAGGTTAGAGTATAGGTATATTACTTAAAAGCCCTAGCCTAGTATAGTAGTATAATAAGTACTACTACTATAGCTATTAAGGCCCTTAATAGTATAAGGGAAGCTAGGAATTAGTATATAGTTTAAGGCTTAATAATATATTAAAATATATACTAATAAAAGTAAAGTAGATCCTTTAAATAAAGTTAACTAGTTATAGTAACGCGGTTAATAACAGTATATTAGTTATAAAAGGCAGTGTTGTGATTAAAGACTGTTCCCTATTTACAATTATACTATACTCCTCTACTGTTATTAATATCAGTTATAGTATCTCTACTGTTTATATTCTACTTGGAACGATCTACTGTGCAAGTTTCAACTATTTTTATTAGTAAAAGTAGCTGTCACAAGAAACCAAATTAGTTATAAAAAAGTTAATAGTTAAGGGAAGTAGAGGGACGGTTTAAATTAAATTTAATAGGTTTAAAGGGACGGTTTACTAGGACGGCATTAGTAGTTTTAATAGCGTTAGTAGTATAATTAGTAGTTTACTTTAAAATTAATTAAATACTACTATTACTTTAAATTTATAAAAGCTGCCTTATAGTAAGTAAATTTATATACTAAAACAAAAGTTAAAAAAAGTAGTTAATTATGATAAAGTAATTTAACCTCTAAACTATATATAACCTATAGGCTATTAGTTACTTAAAAGGGGGGGGTGGGTCCTTAGTAGTAGGGTCTTTACTAGTAACGCATTTATAGTTGAGTAACTACTTAAATACTAAGGATATTATTCTAGTTATAAGTATTTATAGTAAGTAACGTTTTATTAAATATTATAAATTATTATATATAAATATAAAAAATAAGAGGAATTAATAAAGGGCTTTTTTATAGTAGTAGTACCTTTTTCTTTGATTATAAATACTACTAAGGCTTATTAAACCCTATAGTATACTATAGTACTTATAATTTAACTAACGTTTTATGTAAAAAAAGATTTATTTTAATATATTTAATACTACGTATTAGTAATAGTATTATTATTATTACTAATGCATTTATATATATATTTATATTTACTACTATAGTAAAAAAAGTAAGTAAGTAGAATTATTAAAGTATATATACTTTACTAAGCTCTACTTAAAACTACTTAGTAAGGCTAAAGAAATTAAAGCTACTAAATATACTTTATTAAATACTTTTATTTAATTATACTACTTAATAATATATAAATATAATAATATTATCTTTTAAGATTCTTTATTAAAATATTTATATAAAATACTATAAATCCTTATTATATTTAAGTAGCTACTTAACTATATATATATTACTAAAAAAGACCCTACTACTAAAGACCCCCCCTTCTTCTTTTTTAGTAACTAATAGTCTATAAGTTATATATAAATAATTAAAAGTTTAATTACTTTATTATAATTAACTATTTTTTTAACTTTTATTTTAATATATAAATTTACTTATTTTAATATAACTATTATAAATTTAAAGTAATAGTAGTATTTTATTAATTTTAACTACTAATTATACTATTAATACTATTAAAACTACTAATACTATTTATATACCTTTTAGTAAACCGTCCCTCTAAACTTATTCAATTTAATTTAAACTATTTTTTAACTTCCTTTAGTTATATTACTATAGCTAGTTAACTTTATTTAAAGAATTTATTCTATCTTTATTAATATATATTTAATATATTATTAAGTCTTAAGCTATATATATATTTTTATAGTTATAAAACTACTTATAATAAGGTAAAAAAAAGAAATTGACTAAGTAGAGAATATTTTAAATACAGGTTTAATAAAGAATATATTTAAACTAATATATATATTTAGTAAATTAATAAGTAAAGGTTATTTAAAAAGAAGAGTAAATATATTACTAATATTAACCCCCTTTTAGCTATAGTAAGTACTTATAAATAGAGCTTAGTAGAGTAGCTTAATATATATACTAACTATAATACTTAAAGTCTTTACTTAAAGGGTAATAACTATATATATAATAACTTCTACCTACTTACTCTTACACTATAAAACGCAGTACAGTAGCAGTAGTAATAACAACAATACTATTACTAATAGGTAAGTCTTAAGCTATATACTAATTCCTAGTAGCTTTTTTATACTACTAAGGGCCTTAATAGCTATAGTAATAGTACTTATTATACTACTATATTAAGTTAAAACTCTTAAAAAATATACTCATACTTTAATTTTTTTTACTATATTTTTAATTACTAACTAGTATAGTTAATTATATAAAAGCTAAATTTAGAAAGTTTAATAGGTTTTAAATAATAAAATGTAATTAAACTTAATAATAACTATTTATTTTTATAATAATAAAGTTTTAAAGTTAGTATTACTATTTATATTATAAAGGCTTAGTATTTTAGTATTTAAACTAATTCTAAAAAAGTCTTTATAAACTATAGTTAAAGGACTATAGTTTTTAAGTATTATAAAGTAGTTAAAGTACCCCCTCTAGGGTAACTAATAGTTTATAAGCTACGTGCTTTAGAGAATAGCTATTTAGCTACTTACTCTATTAATCTTTTTTATTATAATACTTAAATTTACTTACTATAATATAGTTATTATAGATTTAAAGTAATAGGTATTTTTAATTAGTTTTAAAGTAAACTACTAATTATACTATTAATACTACTAAAACTACTAATACTTTCTACTATTCCTTTAAATGTATTAAATCTAAACTAAACTATTTTATTACTTCCCTTATAAACTATATAGCTATAGCTAGTTTAGCTACTTAGCCCTACTATTATTAGTATTTATTTTAATATTACTTTATTAAATATACTAATATTAACTACTTAAGGTACTATAGATTTAATAGTTATATTCTTTAGTTAGTTAAAGTATTTATAGTTAGCTTTAGTTTATAAAGAATACATAGCTTTATTAAATCTAGTATTTAGTTTAAATATTATTTACTAAGTATTAAGTTAATTATTTATAGTTTAATAGTAGTAAACTTTAGTAGTAATAAACTTTACTTTCTCTTTATTAAAGAAGTTATATTAGTTTTAAGTTTAGTTAATTATATTAACCTCTTTAACTATAAGGTATTTATTATTAACTTTATATTTAATTAATAATTAGCACGTTATATAATAATTATTATTTTAAAAGTAGAAACTAGTAATAAATAGTTTTTTATTAAATATTATAAATTATTATTATATATATATATATATATAAAAGAAAGAGATTAATTCAGGCTTTACTTATAGTAATACGTTTTATTTTCATTATAAATACTATTAAAACTTATTAAGCTTTATAGTATATTATAGTACTTATAGTATAATTTAATTAAAGGTTTATATAAATAAAGATTTATTTAAATATATTAGTTATATTTACTATTTATTAGTAGTAGTATTATTATTACTATGATAAAAGGAGTAAATAAGTAGAATTATTAAAGTATATATAGTTTGTGTATTTTTTTAAGTAGTGTTTTGTGTGGACATTTCTATAAGTTAATTTAAAAAGAATATATTATAGCTATGTATTATTAAGGAGTATAATATATAAAAGTATTTAATAGAGTATATTTAGTAGGTTTGACTCCCTTTAGCTCTACTAAGTAGTCTTAAGTAGAGCTCGGCAGGGTATACGTACCTTGACGCTTTTACTTACCTATTCTTTTTGTGGTAGTAGATATAGATATGGATGTAAACGTACTAGCGATAATAATAATACTATTACTAATAAGTGGTATGTGCGACTAATATGTTAAAACAAACCTTCGCTTGTGCGAACCTTTAGCTAGATTATAGGCACTATAAGTAAGGCCTTTATTAATTCCTTCTGTTTTCTATATTTATACTTAAGAATCTAGTAAAATAATAAAAACTACTGTAAATATAAAAGTCCTTTAACTATAGAATACTAAATACTATAACCTAGTCTTTATAGTTAAAAATAATATTAAGTAGTTTAATAATATAGCTATATAGTTTAGTATTAATACTATTAATATATAGTATAACTAACTAGCTTAACCCTTAAGTATAAATATCTAAATTACTATTTTTAGCTTTTACTTTTTTTAAACTAGTAGTAATAGGGACTAAATAAAAAATATTAAACTAAACCTATTAACTAATCTAATACTAAATTAGATTTTAAACTTACTATCTTTAAAAAACAACTAATACTACTTTAAATAAATAATAAAAGTAGTAATAATAACTATAGATCCCCTAGAGTTAAGGAACTAGTATATTTAACAAAGTATATTAAGACGTCTACTAATAAGTATAGAGAAAAGTAGTCTAATTAGGTTAACTAGCTATAGTATAGTTAATAATAGCGCATTAGGTATAGAGGGATTTAATAATTAAAGAAAGGAACGGTTTAGTTTAAATCAGATTTAATAGGTTTAGAGGGATGGTAACGATTAGGCGTATAAGAGGTATATAGAAGGCGTTAGTAGGTTTAGCAGCGTTAATAGTATAATTAGTAGTTAAAATTAATTAAAAACACCTATTACTTTAAATCTATAAAAGCTATATTACAGTAGGTAAATTTAAGTACCGTCTATTATAATAATAAAAAAGATTAATAAGGTAGGTGGCTAGACAGTTTTCTAGAGCACGTAGCCCGTAGGCCGTTAATTACCCTAGAGAGAGTATATATACCCTATTAAACTATACTTAAAACTACTTAGTAAAACTAAAAGGAGTTAAAACTATTAAATATACTTTATTAAATGCTTTTGTTTAATTATACTACTTCATAATATATAGTTATTTATATTTTTTAAGTAGTATTCTATATAGATATTTCTATATATGTTTCTAAAAAGAATATATTATATTTATATATTATTAAGTAGTATAATAAATAAAATGTCGTGTAGGGTAGCTATAACGTAGCCTTATACAGCAATATACTTATATAAATATACCTACGTAAGCTATAGTGCCCGCGTCTTGTATTTATTTATTTAGCCTTAGCCACTATAGACCTTAATAAAGTAAACTTTCTTATTCTATATAACCCTTTATATATATATATACCTTACTATAATTATAAACCCAGCTCTAACTTAACTAAAATACCTCTAAAAACACTATACATACAAAAGAAACAACTTAAACCTATTTTTATACCTAAACTCGTTTAATAATACATTTACTAATAACCTCCCTAACTATATTTACTAATTATACTACTAAAGTTATTCTTAAGAGTCCTAATAAAAAAATTAAATAGTATACTATCCTTAAGTACTTTAAAAAAAGCTAAAGTATTTAACACTAAATAAATCCTAATAGTCCTATTAACTACTTTAATATCACTAAAGCCTCTTTATTCTTTTCTATAATTAAATAGTTTTTTAAATAAAAATAAAACTATTATTAAGTAGCCTATAAGGCCTAATTAAAAGAAAATTAAGTTATGAGCCCTTTAGTTACTATCCTTATTAAACTACTAACTCCTATTATAAAAGTTAATATTTGAATAAATTAAAATAATACTCTAAAAAAATATACTATAAGTAGTACTTTAAACTTAACTCTTTAAACTACTTATTAGTTTATTTAAAACTATATTAATAAATTAGTTATAAATAACCTTTGTAGCTTAAAGTATAACTAGTAACTAAAAAAAAGAGATGTGTTTTTATAAAATATAATCTAACTCCTCTAGTTTAACTTTATACCTACTAAGACCTTTAGTAATATAGTTACTATAATTAAATATAATAACATTCTTATAAAAGCGTCCTGAAATATAAGTATTACTAAATAGTAGTTTAAATAAAAAGTAATTTATAATAAGTACTATTTCTATAATATTACTTTAATAAAAAGTATAATAGCCTCTTTAGTATACTTAAATACTATTAAAGTCCGTTTTAACTTAAAATAAGTAAAATAATAATAAAATAAAATCTATAAGTTTAAAATACTTAGTAAAACAACTTTAATACTTAAATAACTTATTAACGTATTTAAAACTATATAGTACTTTAATAATATTAAATAAAAATTAAGTTAAAAAGCCTTTAGTAGTATATTTACTATATTTACTAAACACTTTAACTTAAATACCTCTAGTTTTAACTCTAAATCTAATAGTAATAAAAAGAAAAAGTGCTTGTATAGTAGTACCTATATATAGCCCCTATACTAATATAATAAAGTTAAATTTATATTTATTAGTACTATTGAAAAAGAATAACTTTTAACTAAGGACGTTTTAAAGGCTATATAAACTAAAATCTTTAACTTTAGTAAATAAAACTATATATAGAATATATTAAAAATAAAAGAATAAATAATAAGTAATAAAAAAGCTTTTATATAAGTCTAAGCTAAAGGAAACCCTCCTAAGGACTCCCCTAAAAGCTCTAATAAAGGATCCTTAGCTACTAAAAGTACTAAACCCCCTTCTATTTTAGAGGAATTTAACGGGTTCCTCTACCTTAACCCATTATTTAAATACTTTACTATAGAGTATACTAGCCTAAGTATATATATAACTATAGTAAATTTAAAGTATCTATTCTTAATAAGTATAGCCTTTAATACTAATAGTAGTACCTACTTAGTTAATAAAATATTCCTCTTTAATAAAGGATTCTTTATACTATAAACTAAATAAAAGCACGTTTTTTATAGTAATTTAGCCTTATATATTATTAACTATAGTACCTAAAGTATAAAGAATATATTTCTTAGAGCTACTAAAAAGTATATTAACCTTATTCTATATAATATAATATTTATTAAAGGTTTTTATACTAATATTATTTTATATTTCTTTAAGTAGTATCTTGTATAGATATTTTTATAAGTTAATTTAAAAAGAATATATTATAGCTATATATTATTAAGTAGTATAATAAATAAAAGTATTTAATAGGGTGTATTTAATAGGTTTAACCCCCTCTAGCTTAAGTAGTCTTAAGTAGAGCTTAGTAGGGCGTACGTACTTTAATACTTCTACTTACCTACTCTTTTAGCGATAACAACAATACTATTACTAATAAGCAGCGCTAAATATATTGAAATAAACCTTTACTTATACAAACCTTTAGTTAGATTACGGGCACTATAACGTACTATAGGGCCTAATAAGCTCTAGTAGTGTTTATAATTAAAGAAAAAGGTACTACTACTATAAGCAAGGCCTTTATTAATTCCTTCTGTTTTTTATATTTATACTTAAAAATCTAATAAAATAACAAAAACTACTATAAATATAAAAGTCTCTTAACTATAAAATACTAAATACTACAACCTAGTCTCTATAGTTAGAAATAATATTAAGCGGCTTAATAACGCAGCTATATAGCTTAGTATTAACACTATTAATATATAGTATAACTAACTAGCCTAACCCTTAAATACAAAAATCTAAATCACAATCTTTAACCTTCACCTTTTTTAAACTAGTAGTAATAAGAACTAAATAAAAAACATTAAACTAAACCTATTAACTAATTTAATACTAAATTAAATTTTAAACTTACTATTTTTAAAAAAATAACTAATACTACTTTAAATAAGTAATAGAGGTAGTAATAATAACTATAAATCCCCTAAAGTCTATAAGAAACTAGTATGTTTAATAAGGCCTAGTTAACTATATTAAAACGTCTACTAATAAACACAGAGAAAAGCAGTCTAATCGGGTTAACCAGCTATAGCACAGTTAATAACAGTGCATTAGTTATAAAGGGATTTAATAGTTAAGAAAAGGAATGGTTTAGTTTAGATTGGATTTAATAGGTTTAGAGGGACGGTCTACTAGGGAGGCGTATAGAAGGTATTAGTAGTTTTAGTGGTATTAATAGTATAATTGGTAGTTTGTAAAATTAATTAAAAACACTTATTACTTTAAATCTATAAAAGCTACATTACAGAAAGTAAATTTAAGTACTATAACAAACAAAATTAACAAAGTAGGTGGCCAGACAGCTATTTCCTAGAGCACGTGACCCGTAGGCCGTTAGTCACTCTAAAGGGGGTTATTAATATTATTTTAAAGGGACTTCTAAGGAACTTTAATATTTAATACTATAGTAAGGACTATACTTTATACTATAGTAAAATAGAGACTAGCTATATTTTAAAATAGTTAGAATATAAAGAAAATATTATATTCCTTAAATATATAACCCTTAATATTTATTTATTATTAATAATCCCTATAAGTAACACTAATATACTAGTAACAACCTTTATATCTAATACTTAATCTAAAACTTATTACTCTTATCTCTAAATAAAGCCTAAGGGGGACCACAATATAAATACTACTATATAGTATTTTTATACTAGTTACTTAGGCCCTAAAGTACTTTTAAAACTAGTTTATATAATAAGGGGAGTAAGGATTAAAGAGCTACTATAAATTAAGTATAAAGTATACTTATAAGTAAAAGTTTATAAGGTTATTTTAAAAAGAATATTAAAAAATAAGTTTTTAAGGCTTTTTTAAAGAATATACTAGGACTTTTTTAACTACTTTAGGGGTTATAGGGATAGTTAATAACTATTACTTATATTAAATAAATACTTTAGTACTACCTAGGGGTTTATAATAACTTTTAAGTTTTATAATAACGTATACTTATACTTTAAGCTCTTTAAAATATAGGTTTAATAGTAATATAGGTTTTATATTTATAAGATTTATTAAAATATTAAATAAGTTATTATTACTATTTAAGGTACAATAGGCTATTAAAAATAGACTCAAGAGAATAGTATTAATATTAAGATACTACTAATAGATACTAAAGAGCCTATAGGCTTTTAAGAATAAATTAAAAACGAGATTATTAAAAAAGGCTTTACTATACTCCTTAGAGTTAACTTACTTTTAAAACTATAGGTAGAAGTAGTTTTAATAGTAGTATTCTTATATAACAACTATTCCTATAAGTCTTAGGGGTAGAAGTCTTTAAACTAAGTTATAAATAAATAACTTTAAAAATATTATAATAAATATACTTAAGACCTTTTCTTAAACTTATTTTAAGACTTAAGACCTTACTTTAAAGGTATATAAGTATATAGTTATAAGGCTTATATTTTTACTAAAAGCTATAAGGCTAGGATAAATAAACGGGACTTTAAGGTTATAGAGAGGGCTTATATTAACTATTTTATAGAATATGTTTTATAAATATATAAATTTTATTAAATTTAAATATTAGCCTTTAAAAGAGTTATAGTTACTTATAATATTACCTTTAATAAAACCTTATTCTTTAACCCCTTTTAAAATACATTTCCCATAATATAAGTAAAGGTAGAGATTCTACTAAAAAAGCTAAAAATTAAACCTACTTATTTAAGTATAATTTTTAAAGTATTTAGAAAAAAGTTTTAAAAGATTTTACTCTAAAGATAGCTATAAAAGATCTAATTATATCTTAAGATATTATAAATAAAGGTAGACTATAAAAGATAGAGGTTTTTTATAGCCTCTTATTTCTAGAAGCTATACTAAAGTTGTTAAGTATATTAAGTACTACTATAAAAGTTACTAGGGTTTATAGAATAAAGACTAAAACGCGGGATAGTTTATAAAAGTCTATAGAGAATATAGTAACCTTAAATAATACTATATAGTATACTAATAATTTAAATACTTTTTTACTTAGTAGTAGTAATTATATAAATATAGGAAATAGCCTATAACCTATATAGGAGATAGAATATAAAAGGATTAGCCTGATACCTAACTTACTAGTAGTAATAGAAGTTAAGGTACTAAAGTAAAGTTATATCTATAAGGTCTATAGATTAATTATATAAAGAAGTAAGCGACTCTAAAGTACTTAGAGTAATATATATACAAAAGATCTATTACTAAGTAATTTTAAAAAGAGAATAAATATATATTTCTTTTTAACTAACTTATAAATACTTTATTTATTATTTTATAATAAAATAAATAAGTAAGGCCTACCTACTAAGGCCACTTAAGTAAGCTTTTTTACTACCTTTATACTAAATATATACAAAGTAATACGTAAAAGTGACTTAGAATATACTATACTATGAACTACTATTATAAAAGCTATTTAAAAATAAAAACCCTAGATAGTTATTATACCTATAAAGATTAAGAATAAGAAGGAAGAACTTTAATATTATAAGTTAATTCTATTAAACCCTTTAGTAAAGTAAAAGAATATTTACTACTTAACTTTAGAGTTTTAAAAGCTTTAGAAGAAGGCGGCTTATAAAGAGTTCTATAAGCTCTTTAAAAAAGGAACTTAAAGAGTAATAGACTATCTTAAGGCCTATTTAAAACTCCTTTTTTAAAATGAGTATTTATATATAAGTTTAATAAGGATAATTTCTTTTTAAAGTATAAAGTATATATCTATATTTATAGTAATAAATAACTAGTTAATAGACTTTAGGAGACTTATGTAATAACTCTTACTTTAAAGTCTTTTAGAACTATAATAGTAGTAGTAGTATAATTTAACTTGGAAGTTATGTAATTTAATGTTATTAATGCTTTTTTTAATATAAATATAGACTTAAATAAAATACTAGTTATTTATAAGTTTCTCAAAGGCTTTAAAGAAGATAGAAAGTGTATTAAGCTTAAAAAGGTTCTTTATAGACTCTGGGATATACTACTACTTTAGTATAAGAAGCTGTTAAGTATCTTAAAGAGTATAGAACTAATATTAAGCCTTAAGGAGCTGTGCCTCTTTTTCCTTTATAATAAAAAGGTTTATACTATATTTTATATTAATAATAATTTAGTTTTTAATTACTGTAATAACGACGTAGTAGCTTAAGATATTATTTATAAAATAAAAGGGGAAGTTAAGTTAAAGAATTAGGGCCCGGTTATTTAGTACTTTAGTATTAAAGTTATTAAAAACTAGGAGGTTTAAGAAATCTTTTTAGTATATAATATATATATTAAAAGGGTTACTAAATAATTTAACTTAATAATAGGACTAGTACTAGCTAGTTTAATTCCTAAGGGACTTATAAAAATAAAGGCTAAGTTAAAAAGTATAAAATTGAAGAGCTTTAAAAAAAGGTTAGTTTAATATTATACTTAGCTCTAACTATTTAGTTAAAAGTAGCTATAGTAGTATTTATCCTATATTAATTCCTTATAAACCCTTTATAAAAACACTTAAAAGCTATAGATTAAGTAATATATTACTTTTATAGTACTAAATACTTTAGTCCCTACTATAGTAATATAGGGGGTAGGAGTTAAGCCCTACTAATAGTTAGGAACGCTTTTTTTATAAATAATAAGGTTATAAAATAGTTATTATAAAGTATAATAATTTCTCTTTTTAGTAGACTAGTTATATAAAAGGTTAGGAGATAGGTAACTAGTATAACGTTAACTATAGAAGCTAAACTTCTTAGCCTCTTAAAAACTACTAAAAAGACTATAGCTATTAAAAGGTTTTTTAAGAACATCTTCCTTAAACTTAGGGATATTTAAAGAATTAACTATAATAACTAATAAACTATAAAACTTATAGTAGCTAAAAAGAAGTGTATTTTAACCCACTTTAAGTACGTTAATATTTATAATATATAGTTTAAGTAATAGTATATTAAAGGCTCTTTTTATATTATTTATATACTAATTAATATAATACTAATAAATAGGCTTATTAAGGTACTTAATAAAATAAAATTTAAATACTTTAAAAGTCTTTTTAATCTTTAAAATATAAGAATAATAATTAATATAAATAAGAAGTAGTATAAGAAAAGATAAGGTTAATTTAAGCTAAAACGCCTACTAAATAAATATTTAAAGGCTACTAGCCTACTCTATACCTACTAAGTACATACTAAACTCTATACTATACCCCTAAAGGGGCCTAAAAAGGAAACTATACTCTAAAAAGGGTATAAGGACTAAATAATACTATAAAAGTTACTTAAAAGTAATAAGTATATTAATAAAAACTAGTATAAAAAAGAATATAGTTCTTAGTTAGAATTATATTAATAATACTATTAAATAAGTTATAGTAATAGGGGTTAAAAAGCTTAAAGTATAAGTTATTAAAGTTACTAAGGTTACTAGTAGTATAAACCTAGTTAGTAATTTATTACTAAAAAGTAAAAGAGCTACTAAAGTCTATAATAAAAAGTAAACTACTAGAACTAATAATAACTTAGTTATAACTAGCTTTAGTACTACTAAAACTACAGAAGAAGTAAAAACTACTACTAAAAATACTACTATATTTACTATAGGTATTAGTAGAAACACGACTACTTAAAAAAAGGTTAATAACCTACTACTAAGTAATAATACTATAGATATTAAAGCTAGGGATAGAGTAACTACTAGAAATAAGGTTATAGGTAGAATTACTACTAAAGGTAAAAGTAAAAGGGGGGGAGTTATTAAGGACCTTAATAATAAAAGAGACCTTAGCTTTACTTATAGTAAAACCCTTATTAATAGTACTAAAAGTAGAGTTACTATTACTACTATTATTCTTTAAGTAGAAATATAGAGTAGTATAAGTAGTATTTATAGTTTATAAAAGTATTAGTAATAGTATAAAAAGGCTTATAAAAAATAAAGACTTATATTAAAATTAACTAAGATAGCTTTTAGAATATACTAAAGAGTATAGATAGGGTTATAGGCGCTTTTAGAAAGGTTACTATAACTATTATAAAATAAAACGTAATAATACTAATACTTTTTACTAAAACTATTATACTTATTAGTATTATACTTATTAGTATTATAAGTATAGTTATTATTCTTTTTATATAAAGCTAATTTAGTATATTTAGTATATAGGATTTTGTTTTTATTACCCTTAAAACGTATAGTAGCTTATTCTTTCTTAGCGCGCTTCTACTTCTATATAATCTTCTTTATTAACTTTAAAAGTAGGCTATTAAAGCCCTTAGTACTAGTATTTTTAAATACTAGGGTCTTAATAAGTATTTTAGGGGTAAAAGGAGTAGTAAAGGTACTCTAAGGAGCCTTAGTAATAGTATAATATTTTTTAGTTAGTATAGGGTTATTAAAGCCCTTAAGAATCTTATTAATAGTATTGTACTTACTATAAGACTTAGTAGTACTACTTTGAGTTTAGTTCTAGGAGCTAGTGATATTAGTAAGAAAAGTAGTAGGGAGGTAAAGGCCTTTAGTAAATAGATTAAAAAAGTTATTATAATTAAGTTTATTAAAAGTAGAGAGAACTAAAAGTAAACTAGGGTTAGTAAAATAGTAAAACGCACTATTAAAAAAAGTAGTATTAGTAGTAATATTAAAGTTAATAAAAAGAGTACTATAACTAATTTTAAAAAGATTTAAAAGGGCCTACTAAGTAGCCTAAAGGCTAAAGCTTTTTTAGAAAAAGTAAAGAGTAATACTACTATCTAGGTTTAGAAAAGTAGACGTATTACTATAGTAGTTAGTAATAGAAGTAGGGTTTTTATAAGTATTAATAATAGGAAATGGGTTTTTATAAGTATTAAGAGTAGAGTAAAAAGTATAAAGTTCTTTAGTAATAAAGCCTTTAGTAAGTTTATTAACTTTATTATAAAAGCCTTTAGTAATATAAGTATTATTACTATAATCCTTATTATCCTTATTAAGGTTCTTATTACCCTTAGAGCCGTTTTTATTAAGGTTAATAGCTTTATAAAAGTTTTACTTAAGCTACTTATTATTACTAAAGCTATTAAAAGCCTTAGTAGCTATACTAAGAGTACTAGTAATAATAATAGAGTCCTTTAAAGAGTTATTATAAGGGGTAGTAGTGTATTAGTTATAACTATAAGGAGTATTAGAAGGTATAAAGGCCTAAAAGTTTTATTTAGAATAAGTATTTATTATAAAAAAGTTAAAAATAGTTTTAAGAAATAATAATAACGTTATTAATAATACTAATAATAGTAGGAAATAAAGACAAGTACTTATTAGCTATTTTAACTAATACTAACTAAAATAATACTATTAATTTAGTATTAGTAATATTAAAGGAGTATACTGTATTTAAAAAGGTATATATAAAGTTAACTATAAGGGTATTTTAAAGAAGAAAGATTTTTTTAAGCCCTAGTAGCTAGGAGGATTTATTTATTTATTTCTTAAGGGCTTTTAAGGGCTCACTTATAGGCGGTTAGCCTTAAGAGGCCTTGTTTATTTATTCTTTTAGGGTATATTTATTCTTTAAAAGTATTATATAAATAAAAAGCATAAAAGTAAGTTATAAGAGATAAAGAGTATTATTTTTTACTATACTCTTTAAGAACTAAAAGGATATTATTTTATTACTTAAAAGACAATATTTTTAATAGTTATTTTAGTTTATTTTATTATTCTAGTTAAAAAGGCCTTAGAGGTATAGTTATAATAAATAATTATACTATAAGGCATAATTAGGGGGTGTATTATACAGGGTGGCTATAATATAGCCTTATATAGTAACATACTTATATAGGTATGCCTACGTAAGCCGTGGTGCCCACGTCTAGTATTTATTTATCCAGCCTCGGCCACTATAGACCTTAGTAAAGCAAGCTTTCTTATTCTATATAACCTCGTACACACACGTGCCTCGCCACATAAAAGTATTTAATAGGGTGTATCCAGTAGGTTTAACCCCCTTTAGCTCTACTAAGTAGTTTTAAGTAAAGCTTAGTAGGGCGTACGTACCTTAACGGTTCTACTTATCTACCCTTTCAGCAATAATAATAATACTATTACTAATAGGTAGTAATATTAAAATAAACCTTTACTTATACAAACCTTTAACTAAATTATATATAAAGCCTAATAAGCCCTAGTAGTATTTATAATTAAAGAAAAAGGTACTACTATAAGCGAGGCCTTTATTAATTCCTTTTATTTTCTATATTTATACTTAAAAATCCTTTAAAGTAATAAAATAGTAAAAACCACTATAAATATAAAAGTCCTTTAGCTATAAAATACTAAATACTATAACTTAGTTACTATAATTAAAAATAACATTAAGTAGTTTAATATTAAACTAGACCTATTAACTAATTTAATACTAAATTAGATTTTAAATTTATTATTTTTCAAAAATAGCTAATACTACTTTAAATAAGTAATAAAAGTAGTAATAATAACTATAAATCCCCTAGAGTTAAGAGACTAGTATATTTAATAAAGCCTAGCTATTAAGACGTTTACTAATAAGTATAGGGAAAAGTAGTTTAATTAGGTTAATTAGCTATAGTGTAGTTAAAGTAAGGGATAGTTTAGCTTAAATTAGATTTAATAGGTTTAAAGGGATAGTAATAGTTAGGTATATAGAAGGTATATAAAAGGTGTTAGTAGTTTTAGTAGTATTAATAGTATAATTAGTAGTCTATAAAATTAATTAAAAAAACCTATTCCTTTAAATCTATAAAAGCTATATTATAGTAAGTAAATTTAAGTACTGTAATAAAAAGAATTAATAAGGTGGGTAGCTAAACGGTTCTTTAAAGTATATAGCCCGTAGGCTATTAGTTACTCTAAAAGGAGTTATTATAATATATAGTTATAATATATTCTTTTTAAAACTCTTTATTAAAATATCTATATATAATACTATAGAAAATATAAGTTAAAACTATCATACTAAAATATTTAATAGTATTTATAAAAGAATAAACTATTTAAGAGTTTAATAAATAGTAAAATAAATTTATAATACTTAAAATATTATAAAAAAGAAAATAGTAAAGACTTAAATATAGTAAAAGTATACTATAAATTACTAGTACTACTTAAATAACTTTATTATAAAAAACTATATTTAAGTCTTTATAAAAAGCTAGTATTAAAATAATTCTTTTAAGTTAATAATACTTTAAAGTATTTTATACTAAATTATAAAAATAAAGCTTAATAGCATATAAGCACTAAATTTACTTAAAAACTACTAATACTACTTAGTTTTTTACTTTAGTAAACTCTAAAAAGCTACTAATAACTTACTACTAAAATAAATTACTAAACTACCTTATATAGTATATAAATAAACTAAAGTATAAAGTTTAAAACGTTTTAGTATTTTAGTTATAGTACTATAAACTTTAGTATAAAATAAACTAAATAAACTATAATAAAAGCTTAATTTAGTATAATACTAAAAACGTTAAAATACTTTAAAGACTCTTTAGGCCTTTTATAACTTATACTTAAGTACCCTAGGCCCCCTATAATACTTAAGAATATAGCTTTACGCTACTATCGCTAATAAAAAAGTACTAACTATATTGAATAATAATACTATAGTTATAACTACTAAAACTACTTAAAAGCCTAGTATTAATACTTTTAAAGTAAAGTTAAATAATTTAATTAATAAGGTTTTTTATATAAACTCTACATAAAGCTGTTAATTAATTTATTTTTATATTTTTATATAGTATTTAGTATAGATATTTTTATACGTTATTCTAAAAGAAAAATATTATAGCTATATATTATTAAGTAGTATAATAAATAAAAGGATTTAATAGGGTATATTTAGTAGGTTTATCCCCCTTTAGCTCTATCCTAATAATTCTACTTACTTACTCTTTTAGTAATAACAACAATACTATTACTAATAAGTAGTAGGCGTAACTAATATATTAAAATAAACCTTTACTTATATAAACCTTTAGCTAAATTATACTATATTATAGTGCTATAATATACTATAGGGCCTAATAAGCCCTAGTAGCGTTTATACTTAAAACAAAGGCACTATAAGTAGGGCCTTTATTAATTCCTTTTATTTTTTTTATATATATAATAACCCTTAAAGCTATAATATTTAATAAAAAACTACCTACGACTAGCACCTACCCCTGCAATAATAACTATTATATAACTTTATAGTTATTAACTAACTATAAAACTAGTAATAAGTACTTTATAACTAAAAGAGTTAATATAATTAACTTAACTTAAAACTAATATAAATTCTCTACTAAAGAGAACGTAAAGTTTACTATTACTAGAATTTACTACTATTAAACTATAAGTAATTAACTTAATACTTAATAAATAATACTTAAGCTAAATACTAGACTTAATAAAACTATATATATTTTATAAACTAAAGCTAATTATAAATACTTCAATTAACTAAAGAATATAGTTACTAAATCTATAGCGCTTTAAGTAGTTAATATTAGTATTTATATTTTTGTATTTTTTTAAGTAGTATTTTATATGGACATTTCTATAAGTTAATCTAAAAAGAATGTATTATGGCTATGTATTGTTAAGTAGTATAATAAATAAAAGTATCTAATAGGGTGTATCTACTAAGTTTGACCCCCTCTAGCTTAAGTGGTCTTAAGTAGAGTTTGGTAAAGCGTACGTACCTTAACACTTCTACTTACCTACTCTTCTAGTAATAACAACAATACCATTACCAATAGGCGGTACTAAACATATTAAAATAAACCTTTACTTATACAAACCTTTAGCCGGATTACACTATAGGCACTATAACGTACTATAGGGCCTGACAAGCCCTAGTAGCGTTTACGATTAAAGAAAAAGGCACTACAAGCAAGGCCTTTATTAATTCCTTCTGTTTTCTATATTTATACCTAAGAATCTAATAAAATAGTAAAAACCACTATAGATACAAAAGTCCCCTAACTATAAAATACTAAATACTATAACCTAGTCTCTATAGTTAAAAACAATATTAAGTAGCTTAGTAACACAGCTATACAGCTTAGTATTAAGACTATTAATATATAGCATAGTTAGTTAGTTTAACCCTTAAGTATAAAAATTTAAATTACTATTTTTAGCCTTTACCTTTTTTAAACTAGTAGTAATAGGGACTAAATAAGAAATATTAAACTAAACTTATTAACTAATTTAACACTAAATTAAATTTTAGACTTACTATTTTTAAAAAACAACTAATACTACTTTAAATAAGTAATAAAGGCGGTAATAATAACTATAGATCCCCTAGAGTCAAGAGACTAGTATATTTAACGAGGCCTAAATATTAAGATATTTACTAATAAGCACAGGAAAAAGTAGTCTAATTGGGTTAACCAGCTGTAGCGCGGTCTATTGTCAGATTTCGCGTATATTTGTATATATATAAAGCTATACCTTAAGAGCTATTAACGCGTTTTTTGCTTTAATAGTACTATGGGCCTTTAAACCCCTTAAACACAGCTACGGCCTTTAAAGCCAGTAAAACGTTACTCTAGAGCAGCTATTAGCCACTTTAAACGCTAAAATCCGCCTATATATTATAGTATACTAGTAGCTCTAAGCTATATAATTTAATATACCTCTTTAGTAAGGGCCTTTTAAGGGCCTTATTAGATTTAATTATAAATAAAATTACGTACTAACTGTGCTTTAACTACTCTATAATTACTTTTATATAGCTTGCTTCTCTAGAGCTATAATCCCTTTAAAGTCCTTATTTTAAGTGGTTTTGTTATTTTTATTAAACCTCTATTTTTATAGTAAAAAGAGTAATATTGTTTTTAAAGTGCTTAAGAGCTATAATCCCTTTTATTTATTCTTTATTAATAAAGTTAAAGCCTTTATAGTGTTTATTTTAAAGCTTAGTATTATAAAGTACTTAAAGTTAAGTTGTTTAATTTACTATATTAAATTACTTAAGGAAGAATTTAAAGTAGGTACTAGTAAGTAGTTTTATAAGGCTATTTACTATTAACTATACTATAGACTAATATTTAACTTTAATATAGTTTTTTTAAGTCTTTTAATATAGTTAGTAGTTGTAGATATTAATATAGTAAAGCTTTATATATAGTTAGACTATTTTTTTATTAATAAGATAGATTATTTATTAATTATTATATTAAATATATATACTTAGTATAGTGGTATTAGGAGTAGGAGTAGTGCTGAAGGTCTACTTACTAAGGTCTATGTAAAGTATAGTTATTAAATAGTTTATAAAGATAGTCTCTTTAGCTACTTAAAAAAGAATAAAAAGCTTAGTTTTAGTTATTAATATAGTTATAGTATTCTATTTATTAGCTTACTACTTAATAAAGCTACTAAAAAGCTTAATTATAAATACTTAAGAACTTTTATAGTTTAGTATATTATTAGTAAAGTTAGTATTTAAAGTAATTACTAAACTGTTGTTAGGGCTGCTTTTTTTGTAGCTGAATTTAAGGTAAAAAGTGTACTTTATAGAGAGGTATTTAATTACTTATTCTGCCTCTTTAAAGTACTTAGAGCTAGAGTTATAGTTAAAGTACGTAAGACGGTTTACTATAAGGGCTATATTTAGCTTTATTATTATTATACTATATATAATTAAACTAACGTTACTTTAGTAACGGTTAATATTTATATATAGAGTAAAGCCCTTATAAGGGAGTAACTTAAGTAATTAAATTAAAGAAGTATATAGTTGCTTTATTTATGGGCCTTACCTTTTTAAGTACTTAATAACTTTATTAATATAAATAAACTATAAAAACTAAAGGTGCTTTATAGTGTAATTATAAATAACTTTAATTTTTAGGAACTATTATAAGTCTTTACTGCCCTTAAGAAAGTATTACTTCTAAAGCGCTCCTATAAGTGAGAGGGTCTTTTTATAGTATTTAGAGGGGAAGTATAAAATATAGTTATTAATATAAAAAAAAAAGGTAATATAACTACGTATTTAATAGTAATTCTCACCCGCTACGTACTCTAGTCTAAGCTTTTTTAAACTAGTTTTTAAATAGTATTACTATAGAAGTAAAGAGTAGTATAGGCTGTAAAGTACTTTATTAAACTTAAAAATATACCTAGACTTTTAATACCCAGGGGGTATTTATATATAAACGTTTTTATTAAGTAGAACTTATATAAACGTATTTACTATATTGTATTATAGGAGCTTAAGATTAAAGTGGTTTATAATAGCTATAAGCGTTCAAAAAAACATACTAGTAAGCGTTAAAGTATAGGTATTTTACTTATCTCTTAGCTACTAGTCGCTATATATAACAAGGCGTATTTTAATCTTAAGGAGCCTTTTGTGCTTATTTAACTTATACATATATACCTAATAGTATCTTAGAATCTAGAAGCTATTAGTAGTACTTTTAAGAACCTCTTTCTAAGAGTTGGTTTTGTAATAGCTTTATAGATAGTTTACCTTAACTATTTATATTAAAATTATATAAGAGTAAACTAATACTTTTAAATAAGATATAGGTAGGGGCTAGAGCTTTTACTAGGGGGTACTAAAAGTGGGAACTTTAGTCTATAGTTAATATAGTACTTTATACTTACTTAATAAAATCTAAGTACCTATAACCCCTCTCTATAGCTAAATTTTACTATTAAAGTGTTTAATATTTATATTTTAGAACGCCCCTATAGTATATTAGATACTAGGGGTCCCCTTTAATAAGTTATAAGTAACTAAGTAGTTAGTCTAGAAGCGGCTTTACTGTAGAGTATTTTGAAATAATAATAGAGTACTAGCTAAAAAGGCGGCTTTATAAAACATTTATTTATACTAAAGTATATAAGCTACTAGAGTGGCTTAGTTTATAGGCTTAGTTATAAATATAGATTAATAAGGGTTTATAAAGAAAAGGTTTTTATTTATTAACTTAGCTATAATCCGCCTCTCTAGGCGTTAGTCTTTTTTAATTAATACTTAAAAAAACAAAATAAGTAAATTAAAAGGGGTAAATAGGAGTTTAAAGTAAGTAGAGGAGTATTTATAGTTACGGGGTTTATTATTATTAAGGGTAGTATTACTTAAGTTAAGTTTATTAAAAACGTTATTAAAAGAGTTTATAAAAAGAGACACTTTATTATCTTCTTTACTTAATAAAAATAGGCGGAGCTACGTTTAAGAGTTAGTCTTACTAGCCGCAGTAAAGCTCTTTTAAACTTACTTAGTAATAACTTAAAGGTTAAGGTTATTATAGTTACTAGTAAGTAAATTTAAGTTACTATTATAGTATTCTTTTTTATTAAATGTAATATTATGTGTAGTAATAATCTTCCTAGTTATAGGGTTTTATATTTAATATTAATTTATAAATATATAGCTAATAAAGAAGCCTATAAAGGCACAGCTATAAAAGCAGTTAAAACACTTCTTTTTAAACTATATAGTAGCTATAAAGGTATACACTTTATACTTATATAATTTTAAGTATATAAAACTTAGTTTTATAGTTTTGTTACTATAAAGTTATTAGTAGAGCGCTTTGTACGGGGTCTTCTAACTAAGGGCCACTTAAAGTATATAGTTATAAAAATAAGTTACCACTTTATAAATATTAAGCTATACTTTATAGGGTAGCTTACCACCTTTATACATTATTTAAGCCTTTATTTTAATTATAATACTAACACACTTAGTACTACCGTTTTAATTTTATATATATAGAGTAAATAACTTAATATATTTACTATACCTCTAGAAGTTGTTTATAAAGTAGTAGTACCTTTTAATCTTACTGTTGCACTTAAAAGTAAGTATCTTAATATTATATTAAACCTTTAAAAGTAAAATAAACTTCTTAAAAACCTTAATAAGTATCTCTATACTATAGTTGTATAGGTAGTAGTCCTATAAGTACTATAAAACACAGTTAATAAATACTAATACAGATATAAACCTACTATAGCCCTTAGTATATAAGTAAAAGTTAAACGCAATACACTTACTAGGGCGGACATACGCGTTACTCTCCCGCAGCTCGTAGTTAATAATTCGCCTTACTTTACTAACACTATAAGTATTATAGCTTAAAAGAGCATTACTAAGTGCTGTTTTAAAGGTAATAGAGATTTAAATACTATAAGTTAATAAAGAAAGGCACTAGAGTAGTTTAGGGCTAGAGTAGCTAAGCCGCTAGTACTACATTTCCTTAAAGCCTTTTAGAGATTCTTATTTTTATTAAGAGTACTTTATTTAATAGTATAGAGTATATATATACTAAATAGTCTATATAAAATCTTTATATATAAACACTTTATTAAAAAGCTTATTATACTCTAATACTCTTTAACTATATATAGTTTTAATAAAACTAAAAGGGGAGTAATTAAATCTATATAGTATAGAGTACTACTTAAAGTACTTATCCCACTAGTACCCGCACTTATAAAGTTAATTATAAAAGATAAAGTTAGTTACTATAGATATACACAACGTAACGTTATATAAGTATAAACTAGATTATTTACTATTAACTAATATAATATATATATTTATATCTCTATATCCTTTAATTATAAAGGACTTAAAACTAGTTTATAAATAATTACTTATACTAACTACTTAAAAGTTACTAAACTATTATTTATTTTTAAAAATATAAATAAACGCACTGGAGTTAAAGAAGTAGGAGTCCCTAAGGGGATATAGTAACAGGCCCTTGTATTAAGTAGCTTAAAATACTATAGGTAAATACTTAATACTCCCTATATAGTTACTATATAGTTACTAACTTTAAATCTTTCTAATACACTAAATTAACTATTTATTATTTATAAAGTTCTTTTTAGCTCTTTTATAGTAGTAGTTAAACAGCTTTTACTCGTTATATATATACTTTAAAAAAGTATAAAAGTAATTTTTAAAGTAGTAGTATATAAAGTATACTAAGTAGAAAGGGGCTAATAGAGTAAAGGGAGTAGGAAACGCTAATAAAGCTTTACTCTATAATCTCTTTAGGTTAGTATTGTTATATTTATAGCTACTAAAGTGCTTAAAAGGGCTATAAAAAGCTACTTTATTAATAGTAAAAGCGCTTTATATACTTCTCTTACGTCCTATAGACTTTAGTATTTATTTAATTATAGTAGTTATTTTAGTAATGGTTTTATTAAAACTATAGTTATCCTAGTTATTACTTATTATTATATAACGGTTCTTGGCCTAAGATTAAAGTAGTAAATAGTTAAGAGAGTAAAGTAACTTATAGATTTATAGATTTCCTTTATAAGTTACTTTAAGCTTAATAGTATAACTCTTATATATATAGTTAATTTATGTTATAAACTATTTAACTATAGTAGCTTTTATTATAAACTACTTATTATAGGGTATAGTAAAGTAGTTAATATAAAGTTAGTTAGTGTGTTAGTAGTATATACTTTTTATAAATCTAAAGTACTTGTAGAGGTTTTAAATCTAGACTACTAGCCCTAAAGTACTTAAGTAGTACTAAATCCTAAGCTTTTTAATAATAGTACTCTATATTTAAAGAATAATAGTATTCTTAGTTTTTTTTTACTTTTAGTATATTGCTTTTATAGTATAGTATAGGGACGAGGAGTTAATATAGTACTTAAGGGCCTTTTTAAAGAGGTTAGCTATTGTTTTAGTGTAGTAGTAGTTTACTGTACTAAATAGAAGTAGGAAGTTATATCTTATAAGTACTTAAGGAAGAGGGTTTGTGGTAAGTTTGTTTACTCTAGATTCTATAGTCTAGGAGTAAAGGGCTTTTAACTTAGAGTTATAGTAAGTAATAGACTTTAGGTAGTTACTAAAGTATAGCTTTTAGGGTGGGGTATTACTAATAAGGGGCTTTAGATTTATAGAGGTTAAGTTAAAAGCTTTTTATGTATTAAGAGTATTTATAAGTACTTAAAAGTTATAGAGCTATAGGTGCTAAGTAGCTAGGCTGTTAAAAATAGTTTTTTAAGGGGTTAAAAGGACGTTTATAGTAATTTTTGCGTTTAATAAAGTAGTTTAAAAATAATTAATTATATATAGTAAAAGGGGTAGTAAAATAAGACTCTTAATTATTAGATTTTATATATATTTATATATATATAAAGCTATACTTTAAGGGCTATTAACGCGTTTTTTACTTTAATAGTACTATAGGCCTTTAAACTCCCTAAACGTAGCCACAGCCTTTAGAGCTAGTAAAACGTTACTCTAGAGCAGCTATTGGCCACCTCAAACGCCAAAATCCGCCCATACGTTATAGTATACTAGCGGCTCTAAGCCACGTAATCTGACATCTATAAGGAAAGGGACGGTTTAGTTTGGATTAGATTTAATAGGTTTAGAGGAATGGTAGAAGGTGTTAGTGGTTTTAGTGGCGTTGATGGCGTAATTAGTAGTTGAAATTAATTAAAAACACCTATTACTTTAAATCCGTAGAAGCTGTGTTGTAGTAGGTAAATTTGAGTGCTGTAATAGAAAAGATTAATGAGGTGGGTGGCTGGACGGTTTCCTAGAGCACGTGGCCCGTGGGCCGTTAGTCACTACTAATATTAGTATATTTAGTAAGGCTAATAATATTAAAATAAATACTAAAAATAGTAGGGAGTAGGTAAACTAGTTGTAGTTATATAGCTTATAAAGAAAGTAATAAAATAATTTAAATTAAATTTAATAGGTTTAAAGAGATAGTTTACTAAGAAGGTGTATAAAAGGCGTTAGTAGTTTTAGTAGTGTTAATAGTATAATTAGTAGTTAAAATTAATTAAAAATACTTATTACTTTAAATCTATAAAGGCTACGTTATAGTAAGTAAATTTAAGTGCTATAATAAAAAGGATTTATAAAGTAAGTAGCTAAACAGCGTTTTAGAGTATATAGCTCGTAGGCTATTAATTACTCTAAAGGGGATTTAATTAATTTATTTTTAAAAGAGTTTTAGTAACTACTATATAACAAGTTTTAATACTATAGGGGTATTTTAACTACTATTTAATATTAGATTTTACTATTAATTTAATACTATTAATTACTAATTACTTAATTATATAGTTATAAGTTTAAAAGTTAAAATATTATAGATTTTTTACTTTATATTTAAATAAATACTAAAAATAGTATTACCTTTTTTAAAAGGGGGGGGGGGGTAATATTATAGTATTAACTTAACTACTTTAACTTTAAGACTTATAAGTACTAAAGACTTTATAGTTTTAAGTACTAGTTAAGTTATTATTAATTATATAACTACTAATACTTTTTAGTCTTTAAAGCTTTATAGTAGTAGTTTAGAGTATACGATTTCTTTTTTTTTAATAAAAATTATAGTTAATACAGCTTTTTAGTAGTATATTATTTTACTTTTTAAACTATTTTATGATATATTTACTATTATAAAAAGTAAGTAAAAAAAGTATTAAAGTATATATACTTTACTAAACTCTACTTAAAACTACTTAAACTAAAGAGGGTTAAAACTATTAAATATACTTTACTAAATACTTTTATTTAATAATACTATTTAAAAATATATAGTTTTAATACTTATTTAAAACCCTTTATTAAAATATTTATATAAAATACTATAAAAAATATAAATCATACTTCTACTTCTTTTTATATTTATTTTTATTATAAGTACTTCTATTAATAAAAATGATTAAAACTTATATAGTAAATTATTTTAAATAAAATATAAATAGTAGAAATACTATAACTAATAATAATAATAGTAAAGAAGTATAGTATAATTATAAATAAAAAATAGTTTTTAATTATAATACTACTATAGTTAAAAATTTTAATTATAACTAAAAGTAGATAATATACTAAAAATACTTTTATTTAAATAGCTTTTTAAAAACTTATACTAAATAGTATAACTTAATATAGTTACTATATTTTATAAATTAAAAACCTTTTTTATTAAGTTATTTAAATAGACCTTTTAAGTTTAAAGGTATTAATAAAACCCTTATTATTACTAATTAAACTTTACTTTCTTTTTCTATTTCTTAACTTTATATAAATTTACTCTATAATAACGTTAGTATAACTACTACTATTATTTACTTTATACTACTTTAAAAAAAGAACTTTATAACTTATAATTATTTATAAAAATAAAGTAAAGAAAATTGAAAATAGAAGCTTATAATTATAGGCTTTACTATATTTTTAATAATAGTAAAAACCCTAGTTAAAGTACTTTTTTTATATATAAAAAGATTTAGTTTATTTTATTTTATTTAACTTTATTAAAAGTAATAGTAACTATATTAAAGTAATTAAAATTAAAATCTTATACTAGAGTTTAATTGAACTTAATAACTACTACTTTATTATTTTAAAGTTAAATAACTATTATAAATACTTTTTTTAAGTACTTTAAGTAGTTTATAAGTACTTTATATTTTTTAAGTAGTATTGTATATAAATATTTTTATATATCATTTTAAAAAGAATATATTATAGCTATATATTATTAAATAGTTTAATAAATAAAAGTATTTAATAAAGTATATTTAGTAGATTTAACCCCCTTTAGTTTAAATAGTTTTAAGTAGAGCTTAGTAAAGCGTACGTACCTTAATACTTCTACTTACTTACTCTTCTAGTAATAACAACAATACTATTACTAATAGGCAGTGCTAAATAGTATAACTAATATATTAAAATAAATCTTTACTTATATAAACCTTTAGCCGGATTATATTATAAGTATTATAATATACTATAGAGCCTAATAAGCCCTAGTAGAGTTTATAATTAAAAAGAAAGGTACTACTATAAATAAGCTCTTTATTAATTCCTCCTATCTTCTATATTTATACTTAAAAATCTAATAAAATAGTAAAACCTACTATAAATATAAACGTTCTATAGCTACTAAATACTAAATACTATAACCTAATCGCTATAGTTAAAAATAATATTTAGTAGTATAATAAAGTAGCTATATAGCTTAGTATTAATACTATTAATATATAGTATAACTAGCTAACTTAACCCTTAAGTATAAAGATTTAAATTACTATCTTTAGTTTTATCTTCTTTAAACTAATAGTAATAAAAACTAAATAAAAAATATTAAACTAAACCTATTAGTTAATTTAATACTAAATTAAACTTTAAACTTACTATTTTTAAAAAATAACTAATACTACTTTAAGTAAGTAATAAAAGTAGTAATAATAACTATAAATCCTCTCAAGTTTATAAAAAACTAGTATATTTAATAAGGCCTAGATATTAAAACGTCTACTAATAAGTATAGGGAAAAGTAGTTTAATTAAATTAACTAGCTATAGTATAGTAACAGTGCGTTAGTTATAGAGGGATTTAATAGTTAAAAAAAGGAATAGTTTAGTTTAAATTAGATTTAATAGGTTTAAAGGGATAGTAGGAGGTATATAAAAGGTATTAGTAGTTTTTATTAGTTTATTAAAAAGAACTAAAAATAAAAGTAAAAAGAACTAAATAGTAGAATTAAACCTATAGCCTCTAGCTTATAAGCTAGACTCTAAGCTACTAAGTTAACTACTAATAGTAGAATAAACCACTCTAAATGTCTCTTATTAACCCCTCTAGGGTGCTTATAACTAACTATAACTCTTATAGCCGACCATAGCGCCCGTAGTTAACTACAGTAAATACGGCTAACTATATATAAAGCCTAGAGCTACTTAGCTAAACTATATATAACGTACTAAACCCTAAAAGGACTAGTACCTTAGAAGCTAGGCCTAAAGGGTAAGGCACTAGGCCTATAAAAAGTAGGACTCTCCCTAGTTTATAGGAGTTTAAACTTCTACTTTCTAAGTAAGTAAGTAATATAGTAAAACACTAATATAATACTATTACTACTATAACAATACTTCTACCTCTTTTATTTATATATTATATACTAAACCTATTCCTTTACTAACTCTATTAAGCCTAATATTACTATAAAAGTATTTAGTAATTTTAATACTAACTTTAATACCCTTATACCTATACTTATAGTTTTAGTAGTATTAATAGTATAATTAGTAGTTAAAATTAATTAAAAATACCTATTACTTTAAATCTATAAAAGCTGCGTTATAATAAGTAAATTTAAGTACTATAACAAAAAAGATTAATAAAGTAAGTAGCTAAACGGCTTTCTAAGGCATATAGCCTATAGGCTATTAATTACCCTAAAGGGAGTTAGTAGTTTATAAGTACTTAGTATTAAATAAACTTAAATATTAATATATTAAAAGTTAATTAAGGTTTAAAAATATAACTCTCTTTAGAGTAACTAATAGTTTATAAGCTATATACTCTAAAGAATAGCTATTTAGCTACTTACTTTATTAATTTGTTTTATTATTAATTAATAAGTAGTACTTAAATTTACCTACTATAATATAGCTTTTATAAATTTAAGATAGTAAGTATTTTTTAATTGATTTTATAAACTACTATATATACTATTAATACTACTAAAACTACTAATACCTTCTTTATACCTCCCTAAACTATTTCTTTAAACCTATTAAACTTAAACTAAACTATCTTATTACTTCCTTTATAAACCACATAACTATAGCTAGTTTAACTACTTAACTCTACTATTATTAGTATCTATTTTAATATTACCTTACTAAATATACTAATATTAGCTACTTAAATTAATAAAACTTTAATAGCTTTATGTTTTAATTAATTAAAGTATTTATAGTTATCTTTAGTATTAAGGATTTTTATAGTATTTAAATTCCTTAAGTATAAGTATAGTATTATTCTATTTATATTAAACCTATTACTAGGAGTTTTATAGTATAAAATCTTTAAAATTATAAGCTTTATTTTATTATGTTTACTTTAATAGTACTAGTTAAGAATTATATTAATTATATAAGTTTTTATAGTATAAAAGTACTTTTTATTAGTATTAATCTTAACTAGTACTTATGGATTTATATTCTTTTATTTTTTTTAAAGTTAAATAAAGTAAATAAGAATTCTTTTTTTAAATATTTTAGGTTATTATATATAAATATAAAAAACAAAAAGAATTAATAAAGGACTTATTTATAGTAGTACTTTTTTTAATTATAAATACTACTAAAACTTATTAAACTCTATATATAATTTAGCTAAAGGTTTATATAAATAAAGGTTTATTTTAATATTACTACTTATTAGTAATAGTATTATTATTGTTATTAAAAGAGTAGATAAATAGAAGTATTAAAGTATATTTACCCTACTAAGCTTTACTTAAACCTACTTAATAA
Source organism: Colletotrichum brevisporum (assembly GCA_030770045.1). Classification (NCBI taxonomy): domain Eukaryota; kingdom Fungi; phylum Ascomycota; class Sordariomycetes; order Glomerellales; family Glomerellaceae; genus Colletotrichum; species Colletotrichum brevisporum. The sequence continues at coordinate 4,525,537 of JAUGSI010000001.1, read as the reverse complement.
AACTGAAGGGAATTAAAGCTACTAAATATACTTTATTAAATATTTCTATTTAATTATACTACTTAAAAATATATAGTTATAAAATATTTTTTTAAAACCCTTTATTAAACCATTTATATAAAATATTATAAAAGAATATAAGGTTTAGAAATATATTAAAATATTTATTAATAAATATAGGGTTTATTAATTAAAGTAAGTACGTTAACTATAGTAGTATATTAGTAATAATATTAATAATATTATTAATTAAAGTTTAATAAAAGGATATAAGTAATTTAAATTAATAAAAGGTTTTTAAAAGTATTAAGGGTATTAAGAGTATGAATAGTAATTAATAGTAAATAAATATAATTATTAGTTAATAGTAATTAATGAATAAAGAACTTTAAATTTATTATAATTATATTATTATAAGTAAAATTATAAACTTTTTATTAAATATATAAAGAGGTAGTTTATTAATAAAAGAAGATTAAAAAGAAATATTATTAGTTAAAGAAAAGTTAAGTAATATAGATCTAAATTCTAGTATTATATAACTAAAAGACTATTAATATAATAGCTATAGTTAGTACTATATTATAGTAAAAATTATAAAGAGTAAATAGTAATAGTTTAAGAACTCTTCTTTTTTATATATTATATATTAAAACTATTTTTTACTAACTTTATTAAGTATAATACTATTATAAAAGTATTTAATAACTTTAATATTAACTTTAATATTATTATATCTAAACTTATTATAATTACTACTTTTTAAATATAAATTTTAAGTTTTATTTACTTTATTTATATTTTTTAAGTAGTATTTTATATAAATATTTCTATAAATTAATTTAAAAATAATATATTATAGTTATATATTATTAAGTAGTATAATTAAATACAAGTATTTAATAGGGTATATTTAGTAGCTTTAACCCCCTTTAACTCTACCTTAATAATTCTACTTACTTACTCTTTTTATAATAATAATAATAATACTATTACAATAAACCCTCTAAGGCTCTAGCCTTGCGAGCCGCGCCTTAGGCACTAGGGTAACTAAGTATAGATATAACGCTTTAATAAGCACAGTGCCTTATAGTATAGATCTCTTCTAAAGATAACTATAAGTTATTTATACCTTTAAATACTTATATACCCTAATACTTACTATAGTTATAAGCTTAACTTATTTTTAACTAGTATTTATTACCCCTAACTACTTAAGTAAGGTGTATAAGCTTTAGACTCTTTTTTTTATTTCTCTTAAGCTCCCTAAAGGCTTTATACTATTTTATAATAAACGTCTTAACTACTTCCTATAATACTCTAATAAGTTTAATAATTATTTTTAAAACCTTATATAACTAGCTATAATTCTATAAAAAGCTATAATACTAAATAGAGCTATAAGATATCTAGAAATACGTTAATTTAAATACTCTTAATATAATAAGTATAAACTATATCTACCTAGTCGATCCTATGTACTATAACTTCTTTATATAGGTTAATAAAACCATAAAAAAAATAATATAAAGTAGACCTTAAAACCTAAATTAAAGAGTGAACTAATTCTAATATAGGAAATATTTATAAAGAGGCTATAGTACTACTATGTTACCCTTATAAATAAATACTAAAACATATTTTTATAAACTATATAGATAGTATTAAGTACTCCTTATAATATTAAGTATACTATACAGCTATTATAGTTACTTTAAAAGGTATTTAGTACTAAATATATTTATTTATAAACTTATTATATACTAGTTTAGTTTATTAAAAACTTATTACTTTAGGATTATATTTAACTTAAGCCTTTATTTATAAACTTAAAGCACAACTTACTTTAAATAACTTTATTATACTTATATTACTTTAAAAAAAATATAACGCTATTTTTTAAAAATACTATATATATAAATTTTAATTCTATAAAGTAGTATAACTACTAATGTAACTACTTTCTTTAAACTATATATAGGGGCGTTTTAGAAGTTTAAGGAATCTTAGTAGTATAAAATTTCCTTAAAGTAGTTAGTACTTAATACGACCTTATATAGGGATACTAGTAGTTTAATAGGATTTAAAAGGAACTTTAATTTAATAAAGACTCTTTAATATTATATTAGTATAAAAAGCTTTTTTTAGTAAAAGTTAAGGATAAATTAATATATTAAATAGGGGGCTATAGTAAAGCCGCTTACTCTACCCTTATAGGCTAGACTAATTTACTATTTAGTATTTAAAAATGTTCCTATAAAACACTTTATTAATAGCCTACTTATACCTATAAACGTTTTAGTAAAGCCCTAATAGGGTACTTTAAGTATATTTTATTTTCTTTAAATACTAAGATTAATAAAATTAAAATAGCTTTTATAGATCCAAAGTAGAAGGACTTTAAAAAAAAGTTTATTAAATATAGCTAGCTTAATAAAATAACTTACTTATAGTTTAAGAAGTAATATTAAGGACAGAGTAGTAATAATAAGGAACCCTTAGTTACTATAGATAGTAAACTAGAATTTCTAAGAAATATTATTAGTATTATTCTCTTATTTAATATCTTTTTAAAAGGTAATATAGTTAGATATTTAGTCTTTTTAACTATTATATTAACTTATTTACTCTTTTAAAGTACTATATATAATAACTATAGCTTAACTTATTTAATTAACTATATAGTATTTATAAAGCTAGGTATATTTAAGCCCTTTAGTTTAAATAACTATATTAATATTAGTATAAATAGAATTTCGGTTTTAAAACGTAGTAAGTGCGTTATATAGAATATATTAATAAATAAAGAGGGTAACTTAATATTAAACTTAATACTTATAAACGTTATAGTAATTAAAGGGTTCTATATTAATATTATTTTTAAAGTACTTTTAACTAAAATTAGTATTTAGTACTATAGTTATAATTATATACTTAGAGTTAGAAATATAAAAAGTAATATTATAGTAAAAACTTTAAAATACTATAATAATATCTACTTCTTTAAATATAAACTATTTTCTTTTTATTTATATTTTATATTTATTAATAATACTACTTTAGTCTATATAACCTATTTTATTAAATACGTATAATACTATTTTAACTACTAACCTCTATATAACTATATTAACTTTATAGTACTTTAGTACTTTAGAGTAGGCTACTTTAGTTATAAAGCTTTTAAATACTTAGTATACTATACTTAAGGGGTAAGGATTTATAGTTTAATTTATATAAAGTACTAAAACTATATAGTTATATATATAACGTAGTAAATATTATATTAAGTATTTAAGAATAAGGCTAGTAAACTATACTACTATATCTTTTAGAACCTTTTTAACTTTATATATATATATAATAGTAATAACTAGTTTTTAGTTATTAAGGATAAGTACTTTAGTAAGTTTTTTAGCTTTACGTTCTCTAAAAAGGATTACTTTAAAGTATTTAAGGTCCTTTAGATATTTAAAAGATAGGTTAAATAATATAAAAAAGTTAATATTTATAAAATACGTATAAATAATAAGTATATTATAATTACTATTAAGGGTATTACTATATTTTAAATATAAGTATAAAAGGAAGGAACTGATTTTAAGACACTATTAGCCTATACTAAGGAGTTTATAAAAAGTAAAAAGTATATTAAATAAAAAGGTATAAATTAAGAGACTTATATAAAGGAGGGAATAGGGCTTTTTAAGTACTTTTAAAAAGAATTAGTACTTATAAGTATTAATATTTATAATATAAGTTTATATTAATTAAGCTTTTAATGCTTTTTAAATAAAGTTAAGGTAGAATAGTTTAAATATTACTTTAAGTAGTAGGCTTTAGTTTATAAATACTTTATAGACTATAACTTACGCCCTTACTCAAGAAAACTATATACTTATAAATACTATATTTATTTCTTTAAGTATAAAAAAAATAGGAATTAAAAGAAAATAGTTTAAAGTTATATTAAACGTATATATTAAATACTTTATAGAATACGTTTTTAAAATAGTAAACTTATATAGAATTCAAGTACTTATACTTAAATAAATTATTATTATATATAATATTACTTTTAATAAAACAAAATTCTACTTAAAAAGCAATACTAAATATACTTTTTACTTAAAAATTATAAGGACTATAATTTTAAAGCTTAAAAAGCTTTTTAAGTTTTAAAGTAAAGTTTATAAGACCCTAGGAGACTTTAAAAGTAACTTAAAAGAGGCTAATAATAAGTTTATTAATATATAATTTACTAGACTTATTTAATAAAATATTATTAAGTTAAGTAGTACTTTTATATATAAAGAGTATAGTATATTACCTTTAAAAGGACTACTAACTCTTAATTCTATTTTTAAACTACTAATACTATAATATTTTAAGAGTAAAAAGCTATATAAAGTAACTATTAATATTAAAAGATTTAAAATAAATAAAGCTAAGTTAGTAAAACCTTTTAAACTAGTTAAACTTATAAATAACTAGGCCTATATATATATAGGAGATTCTATAAAATACTTAAAATCTTTAACTATTAAGTATAAACTTTTAATTACTTAATAAAAAGAGACTTAATTAACTAGTAAGGGCGACTTAAATAATATAATTCTTTTAAATATTCTAGAAATACTTTAAAATATACTAGTTTTGTTATTATATAGTAGTTAGTACTTTAAGGGATTTAATTTAGAGTCTAAAAAAAGAAACTATATTATTTATATATATATTAATAATACTTATAAAATACTATATAGTAGTTTAAGTAATACTTTTTTTATAATATTTATACTTGATTAATAAAAAGTATTTAAGAATAAAGAATATAACTATATCTACTTATACTATATTATTTAAAATATAGTTTATATAATACTATATAACTATAAATATACTATAAAAAAGGGTGACTTTTATATAGATAACTTTATTAGTACTTTAAAGTTATAAAAAGTAATAAAAAAGCTTTTTTTAAAGTTTTAAAAGTTCTTTATAAATGTAGTATATAAAGAAATTTATAAGTTTATATTTATAGGGATATAGTAAGAGCTAGACTATTAAAAGGTGTTATTATAACTCCTTTTTTTAAAGTAGGTTTTTACTTATAAGTTTAAACTTAATAGAGTTCTTAACTACTATAAAGTATATATTTATATTTAAAGAGACTTTTAAGATATAGATATATTATAATATATTTATACTACTACTTTTATAGTATAATTCTTTTACTTTTTAATATCTTTTAAAGGATAGTTTAACTAAAATATTTAATAGTTTAATATTATAAATACTTTTTTAAATATAAAGCTTAACCCTAATACTCTACTCGTTTATTATAAACTCCTAAATAGCTTTTATTAACTAAGGAAGTATATTAAGTTTAAGTAAGTACTTTATAAGCTATATAATACTCCTTATTTATAGTATAAGGAGTTTTTAAAGATTTTTATAGCCTTAGTTTTAAACGCTATAATAAAGAGCTATACTTTTTTTAGAATTCTTAGAGGTGCGTTTTTGTTATATTTTATATTAATAATATACTTATAGTGTACTACTTAAATAAGGCTAAGTATACTTAAATGTTAATTAGGGGTATTAAAAATATATATAAACTTAAGGAGTAGGGCCCTATAAAGTATTTTTCTAGTATTAAGGTGATTAAAAACTATTTTAAATAATATATTCTTTTAGTTTATAATATATATATTAATAAAATAGCTAAGAAGTATAACTTTACTAATATAATATACCTAGCTATACTACTACTAATAGTTAACTTTATTAAGAACTTAAGTTATGTATTATATTAAAAGGTTAAGGATTTTTAAAAAAAGGTTAACTTAATTATTTATACTACTATTATAATTTACTTAAATATCGCCTTTATTATTTTATAGCTTTTATACTTTTTAATAAATTTCTTTTAAGTATATTTTAAAACTATTAATTAAGTTATTTACTACTTATATTTAATATATTACTTTACTATATACTATAGTAATATAAAAAGTAACGTAGAGGTGCTTTTTATAAGTACAGGTATAAGGGTATTAAGGTCGGTATCGAGATTGCTGAATACTTCTATAGTAATATTAGGTTTAATAGAGTTAGTAAAGGAATAGGTTTGGTGTATAATATATAAATAAAAGAGATAGAAGTATTGTTATAGTAGTAATAGTGTTATATTAGTGTTTTATTATATTACTTATTTACTTAAAAAGTAGAAGTTTAGACCCTTATAGGTTGGGGGGAGCTCTGCTTTTTATAGGCCTAGTACCTTGCCCTTTAGGCCTAGCTTCTAAGGTACTAGTCCTTTTAGGGTTTAGTACGTTATGTATAGTTTAGCTAAGTGGCTCTAGGCCCTGTATATAGTTAGCTGTATTTACTGTAGTTAGCTATAGGCGTTGTAGTTAGCTATAAGGGTTGTAGTTAGCCACGAGTACTCTAGAGGGGTTAATAAGAGATATTTAGAGTGGTTTATTCTACTATTAGTAGTTAACCTAGTAGTTTAGAGTTTAGCTTATTAGAGCTAGAGGTTATAGGTTTAATTCTGCCTTTTATCTCTTTTTATTTTTATTTTTAGTTCTTTTTAATAGACTAATATCCCCCCTTAAGATGTGTATTAATTTAATTTTATTATAGATCTTAGTGTTTTTAAGGTGTATTAAAAGACTTTTTTAGTATTAAAACCTTTTATATAAAAACTTTATAAAAACCTTTTTTAAGTAAAAATATTTAGAGTAAAAATAAAAGAAAATATATATTAATAAAGAAAACCTTTTCTTTTTAATATAATAAGTTATTTATTTTTAATTTATCTTTTAATAAATTTATATTTTTTTTTATTTTAGTTTTATTTTTTAAAAAAAATAAAAAACTTTTATAGTTTACTATACTTAAAGTAGTTATATAATTATTAAATATTATTTTACTTAAGTAACTAACGGCCTACGGGCTACATGCTCTAGGAAATAGCTATTTAGCCACCTACCTTATTAATCTTTTTCATTGTTAATAGCACTTAAATTCACCTACTACAACGCAGCTTCTACGGATTTAAAGTAATAAGTGTTTTTAATTAATTTTAAAGTAAACTACTAATTATACTATTAATACCACTAAAACCACTAATACCTTCTACTGTCTCTTTAAACCTATTAAATCTAATCTAAACTAAATCGTCCCTTCCCTTAACTATTAAATCCCTCTATAACTAACACACTATTATCAACCGCACTACAGCTAGTTAACTTAATTAGACCGCTTTTCTCTACACTTATTAGTAAACGTTTTACTATATCACTAGGCTTTATTAAACGTACTAGTCTCTTACAAACTCTAGGGGATCTATAGTTATTATTACTACCTCTATTACTTACTTAAAGTAGTATTAGTTATTTTTTAAAAATAGTAAATCTAAAATTTAATTTAGTATTAAATTAACTAATAGGTCTATTCTAATATTTCTTATTTAGCCCCTATTACTACTAGTTTAAAAAAAGTAAAAACTAAAAATAGTAATTTAGATCTTTATACTTAAGGGTTAAGTTAACTAGCCACACTACGTATTAATAGTATTAATACTAAACTATATAACTATATTACTAAGCCGCTTAATATTGTTTTTAACTATAAAAACTAAGTTATAGTATTTAGTATTCTATAGCTAAGGGACTTTTGCATCTATAGTAGTTTTTACTATTTTATTAGATTCTTAGGAATATAGAAAACGGGAGGAATTAATAAAGGCCTTGTTTATAGTAGTAGTGCCTTTTTCTTTAATTATAAACACCACTAGAGCTTATTAGGCCCTACAGTACATCACAGCACCCACAGTGTAATCCGGCTAAAGGTTCGCATAAGCAAAGGTTTATTTCAACATATTCAACACCACCTATTAGTAATAGTATCATCGTTATTACTAGTACGTTCACATCCACGTCTATATCTACCACCACAGAAAGAGCAGGTAAGTAGAAGTATTAAGGTATATACACCCTACTAAGTTCTACTTAAGACCACTTAGTAGAGCTAAAGGGGGTTAAACCTACTAAATATACCCTATTAAATACTTTTATTTATTACACTACTTAATAATATATAGCTATAATACATTCTTTTTAAATTAACTTATAGAAATATCCACACAAGACACTACTTAAAAAAACATAAATATTATTTTACTTATAAGTTTAGTTAAAATATTAGTTAAATTATTTTTAGTAAATACATAGAATAGTAAAGCTTTATTATTAATTATTATATTTCTTATAAAGTGATATTTAATATTAATATACTTAACTTTTTTATAAAATTTAGGATTTTTAGTTAGTTTTTAAGTTACTTTATTATTTATAAGAATCTTGGGTTTATTTAGATTTTTAAAGTTTAAAGATTTAAATATATAATTATAAAAGTTATATAAATATATAGTTTTTTTAATAGTTTTAATAAAAGCTGCTTATTTAGCTTTATAAGTAAATAAAGCTACTGTTTTTTGTTTTATAGTATTTTAATTAATTATATTATATAATTCTAAGTAAAATAAATAGCTAGTAGTGGATTTTTTATTATTAAGATCTCTAGCCTAATTAGAGTTTAAAAATTCTATTATTTTAAATTTAATAGAGTAGTTGTATAAAATCCCTAGGTTAGGGAATTTATTTAAATATCTCTATAACTAATCTAGAGTAATAAAATGCTCTTTAGAAGGATTACTTATATAACGAGCTAATAATATAACTGTAAAGGCTATATTTGGCCTGGCTTTTAAGGTAGAATATATTAAAGAGTCTATTTTTTATTAGAATTATTTTATTTCTTCTTTAGTAGCTTAACTTGTATTTTCTATTAATTTTATATTATTATTTATAGGCGTTAAATGCCTATATAAGTAGGTTTTATTATATTTAATTAGTAGTTTTTTAGTATATTTAGTTTGATGTAGAAATAGGGTTTTATTTTCCCTATTTATATTTACTTCAATACCTAAAAAGGTTTTAGGCACCCCTAGTGGTTTTATATTAATTTTTTTAAAGATATTATTAATTATACTATTAGTAATTTTAGAGTTAAGAGTAATAACTAAAACGTTATCTATATAATAAGCTATAATAGCTTTAACTCCTTTTTTATTAAGTATAAAAACAGCCTTATTATAAGGCGTTATATTAAAGCCTTTTTTTTTAAGTATATCTTTTAAATACTTATACTACAGTTTAGGACTTTGTTTTAAGCCGTATAAGGCTTTATTTAGTTTATAAACTAATCCTTTATTAGAATCTTTATAATTTTTATTAAAGACTAATTTATTATTATTATTATTATTAAAAAAACCAGTAGGTAATTAGATGTATATCTCTTTATCAATATTAGTGTATATAAACGTACTAATAACGTTATATTGTTTAATATTCTAATTATTTTATATAGCTATTAAAAATAATAGCCTATAGGATTTAAACCTATAGGTAGTACTAAAGGTTTTTAGGTAATTAATACTTATATATTAATTATAACCCTATACTACCCAACAAGCTTTATATTTATTAAGTTTTTTAGCTTTAGTATTAATATTATTATTAGCCTTTTTTTTATAAACCTATTTACCTTTAAAAGGTTTAATAGATTATAGTTTTTTAATAATACTCTAAGTATTTAATTTAGTTAATATATTTAATTCCTTATATATAGTTTAGATCTAGTTTTGTAAATCATTAAATTCTAAAACGTATTTATATATAGTAGGTTTATTTAAGTTATTAATACTTAGTATATAAAAGATTTTATTTTTTAAGTTATTAATAGTAGATATTATATTTAAAGATAGGTAGTTTTTTATTATAAATAGTATATATTCTTAATATTTAACCTATCTATAGCTTTTCTAGATCTTTTTATTTATATAGGGGATTTCTATAGTTAATTTAGAGTTATTATTATTATTATTATTATTAGTTTTATTAATATTATTATAATCTAAGTCTATCTTAAAAAAACTATCACTTTAAAATTCTTTTCTGCTTTTAGTTATACTAAATTATAAATAATTTATTTTATTTAGTATAAATAGTTTTTAATTATTATTATTAGTATTTTTTATAAAGATAATCTTAAATACTTTAACGTCTCTAGACTAAAGAGCTTTATTTTCTTTTAAATCCTATATTCTATAGGCATTATTACTATAGTTAAGAATTATACCCTTTTTAGCTTTATTATTAAGCTTTTTAATATTAGGGTCTTTATTTTTATAGTAACAAATACTCCCCTAGACCCTTATATAATCTAAAGAGGGTTTTATATTATTTTTAACTTTATATAGTATTTTATAAGCTATTAACTTATATAGGGTTCTATTATATAAATATATAGCTACTAAAAGGACTTTTCCCTATAGTTTAAAGTTAATATTAGCGTTTATTAGTATAGCCCTTACTTTATTTATTATATTACGTATTATTCTTTTAATAATACTATTAGGCTTATGTATATAAAGTAGTTTTATATTATAAGTTATACTATTCTTTATATATATAGTTTTTATTCTTTTATTATTAAACTCTTTACCACTATCTATATTAAATTAATTAATTTTATACTTATTTTTATTATTTTTAGTTAAGGATTTAAATTCTTTAAAAGTAGTAAAAACCTCTTTAGATTCCTTTGTTTTTAATAATTTACCCTATATAAAAAGGGTCTTTTTATTTATAAATAGTATAAACTATCTATAATTATTATATGTTTTAAGTATAATTAACCTATATAAGTCTAATGTAATTTTGTATAAGTAAGGGTAGTCTTTTGTATAATTACTAGACTTCTTATTTATAGTATTAGTAAATTTTCCTTTTAAATAAGCCTTATAGGGTAGTTTATAAAATACCTCTATAGTAGCCCTTTTATATATAATTTTAGTTTAATCTAAAATAGTAAGTAAAAATTGCTGGTTTATATGGCCTAATTAGTTATACTATAGTTTTATTATATTGATATTAGGGTCTAGGGTTTGATCCTGACTTTAGGACTCTTTTATAGTGTTTTTTATTATATTAATTATTTTCTTATTTATATTAAGGTTAAAGAAGTAGAGGTTATTCCTTTTTATTTCTACTAAAAGGACTTTGTTTTTAATTATATTGTATAGTATAGGCTTATTATAGTAGATTAAGGCTATGCTTATTTTAGTAAGTTTAGCTTGACTTAAGAAATTAATACCTAGTTTAAGTATATAATAAATATCTTTTATAATATAAAGAGTATTATTTATTATAGTAGTTAAATTACCCTTTTTATAAGTAAAAAGACGGTTTACTTTACCCTAATTAACTTTTATTTTAATAGTTTTAATATTATTAAGTAAAGATAGGTTATTAGTTATATAGATTATTATAGCTAAGTCTAAATAAAACAGTTGTTTTCCTTTATAAATAAAAGAATCTAAAAGTTCCTTATTTAACTATTTTATTAAGTCACCTAGTAATAGGTTATTAGTTTTAAAATTTATATTAATAGGGGTTTTAGAAGTAATTCTTATATTTTTAAATTCTATATTAAAATCTAAGTCCTCTTTAGTTACTAAGTTAATATTTATTAAGTCTAAAGTAACTATAACTTTTTTTAATAAATTAAAAGAGTTAAAATTGTTATTAATAACTATATTAATTTATTATTTTCTTTTATTTTATTTTTTAACTTTTTTTTTTATTGTTTATAAAAGGGTTGTTTTTTAATATTCTTTTAAACTAATTAAGAGCTTTATTAGGATATAAAAATCTATAAATATTCTCTATATAGTCGGTTTTTTTATAGTAGTTGTAGTATTGACCCTTAGTTTATTTCTAGGGTTTAGTAGTCTTTTTAAACTTAATTTAAAACTTAAAGAATTATATAGAGTTATTATTACTCTTTTTCTTAAATTTATCTAATAAATTAGTAAATAAAGACTTAATAGTATAAGCTTTTAAGTCTTTTCTTAAAAATTAAGTTATATTAGTTATAAACCCTTTATAAGAGTTATTTAAACTATTTAAAACCTAAGTTATAATTACTTATTTAGGTAAAACTAGGTTGTTTAGAGCTAGATTATTTATAAGCTTTTTAACTTTATTAAAGTATTCTTTAAAAGTATTAAAGTTTTTAAGAGTAGTATTAAAAACTCTTTATAAATAAAAAACTTATTTATAAATCCTTTTAGTTAATATAGCTCTTTTAAGCTTTTTTAAGCTTCTAGAGCTATTTTAGAGTCTTTTATAACTCTTAAAGGGCTATTTTTATAAAAAGGTTTTATATAACCTAATATTTTATTATTTAGATTTTTATTTTTATTATCTAGTGGTTTAGTAAGATTTATTACTAAATCTTTACTAACTAGTACTATATAGAATCTTAGAGACTATATTTAATAATTTAATTATCCTTTTAACTTTAGAATAGTGATTTTATTTATGTTTTATAAGTTTAAAGTCTTTTTTATTTAAATAACTAAAACTAAGTAAACTCCTAAAAACCTAAGGGTTATTTCTTTAAGATAATAGGAGTAAACTACTTATTATATAGCTAACTAAATAGTTTAAATAAATAGTTAAAACTATAAAGTTTTATTATATTTTTTTTAACTATTTTAGTTAATTTATTATAGTTAATAGACTTAAAGTCTATAATTTTAGGGTTATTAATATTAACTTGTAGTAGCTTTTATTAACTAAGCTAGATAATAAGAGCTACTATAATCTTAATTTCTGTATAGGTTATATTAATTAAATATTATTTAAAAATTCGTTTATTATAGTAGGTGTATATAAGGATTTACTAAGGATTTATTAAAGAAGGTTAAATAATTTAAGGATTTTTTAAAAACTAGGTTTTTTAGTTGCTTAGGGACTTAAATTACGGGTAATTTATAAGTATTAGTTATAGTTTTTAGTTTTTTATAGTTAAAATAAAGTTAGTTATTAAATAAGTAAGTTTAAATAGACTTTTATAATTAGTTAGAAAGGTTAGGTTAGTTAATAAGCTGGACTTATAACTTATAAGTATAAGTATAAGGGTATTAAGGTTAGTTTTAAAATTATTAAATACTTTTTTAGTAATATTAAGCTTTATAGAGTTAGTAAAGAAATAGGTTTGGTATATAATATATAAATAAAAGAGGTAGAAATATTATTATAGTAGTAATAGTGTTATATTAGTGTTTTACTATATTACTTACTTACTAAGAAAGTAGAAGTCTAGACCCCTATAAGCTAGGAGGAGCCCTGCCTTTTATAGGCCTAGTGCCTTGCCCTTTAGGTCTAACTTCTAAAGTACTAGTCCTTTTAGGGTTTAGTACATTATATATAGTTTAGCTAAGTAGCTTTAGGCTTTATATATAGTTAGTTGTATTTACTATAGTTAGCTATAGGTACTATAGTTAGTTATAAGAGTTATAGTTAACTATAAGTACTCTAGAGGAGTAGATAAGAGATATTTAGGGTGGTTTATTCTACTATAAGTAGTTAACCTAGTAGCTTAGAGTTTAGTTTATTAAAGTTAAAGGCTATAGGTTTTATTCTGCCTTTTGTTTCTTTTTACTTTTATTTTTAGTTCTTTTTAATAAACTAATAGTCACTAAAGAAAACACATATATCCTACTACCTATAGCTTACTTAGTAAAAAATCTCTATACTTTAAAAAACAGTAGTTATAATTTTGTTTATAGTTATAGATACTCTTTATAGTTAAAATAACTATAAAAATATTTTTTTATATAATTTTATTTATATAATTTTAGTAAGTACTTTAAATACTTCATTTATTTATATTTAGAATATAAAAAAGGTAAGGAATATAGCCTTAATATAGTTAATAGTAATATTACTGTTACTAGGGGGTATATTGTAATAAACCCTCTAAGGCTCTAGCTTTGCGAGCTGCGCCTTAGGCACTAGAGTAACTAAGTATAAATATAACGCTTTAATAAGTATAGTACCTTATAGTATAGATCTCTTCTAGAGATAACTATAAGTTATCTATACCCTTAAACGCTTATACGCCCTAATACTTACTATAAATACTATTACTAATAAATAGTAATACTAAAATAAATCTTTATTTATATAAACCTTTAATTAAATTATATATAGCACCTAATAAGTCCTAGTAGTATTTACTATTAAAAAAAGGCACTACTATAAGTAAGGCCTTTATTAATTTCTTTTATTTTTTATATATGTATAATAATAACTTAAAAGCACTCTATTAAGTAAACTACTTACTATAATATCTAAATAAAAGATCCCTACTCTATCTACTTAGTCCTAAAATATATACTAAAATATAACTCTATAGTTATTAATTAATTATATAAACTATAATAAGTACTTTATAACTAAAGGGATTAATATAATTAACTTAATTTATAACTAATAAAAATTCTTTAATAATAATAAAGTAAAGGTTATTATTACTAAAATCTACTACTATAAAACTATTAGTAATAACTATAATACTTAAATAACTATATATAACTTATACTATAAAAGTCTAAATACTATAAAAACCCTAAATACTAAAAATAACTATAAGTACTTTAACTAACTAAAAAACGTAACTACCAGAGTTTTATTAACTTAAATAACTACTTTAGTAATATTTAATATTAGTATATATAGTAAAGTAATAATAAAATAAATACTAATAATAGTAGAGAGTAGCTAAACTAGTTATAGTTATATAGTTTATAAAGAAAGTAATAGAATAGTTTAGTTTAGGTTTAATAGGTTTAAAGGAATAGTTTATTAAAAAGATATTAGTAGTTTTAGTAGTATTAATAGTATAATTAATAGTTTATAAAATTAATTAAAAATATATATTACTTTAAATTTATAAAAGCTATATTATAATAAATAAATTTAAGTACTATATTAAAAAAGATTAATAAAGTAAATATCTAAATAGCTATTTCCTAAAGTATATAGTCTATAGACTATAAGTTACTCTAAAAGGGGTTTTTATTTACTTTATAAATATAAAACCTTTAAAAGAATATATTATTTAAAACTTTAAAAAGGATATAAATATACTGTCAAATTTCGCGTATATTCGTATATATATAAAGCTATACCTTAAGGGCCATTAACGCGTTTTTTGCTTTAATAGCGCTGTAGGCCTTTAAACCCCCTAAACACAGCTACGGCCTTTAGAGCCAGTGAAACGTTGCTCTAGAGTGGCTATTGGCCACCTTAAACACTAAAATCCGCCTATATATTGTAGTATACTAGCGGCTCTAAGCTACGTAATCTAATACGCCTCCCTAGTAAGGGCCTCTTAAGGGCCTTATTAAATTTAATTATAAATAAAATTATATACTAGCCGCGCTTTAACTACTTTATAATTACTTTTATATAGCTTACCTCTCCAGAACTATAATCCCTTTAAAGTCCTTATCTTAAGTAGTTCTATTATCTTTATTAAACCTCTATCCCTATAGTAGAAAGAGTAATACTGTTTTTAGAGTACTTAAGAGCCACAATTCCTTCCGTTTATTCCTTATTAGTAAAGTTAAGGCCCTTATAGTATTTATTTTAAAGCTTAGTATTACAAAGTACTTAAAGCCAAGCTATTTAATCTACTATATTAAGTTATTTAAAGAAGAGTTTAAAGCGGGCACTAGTAAGTAGCTTTATAAAGCCGTTTACTATTAACTATACTATAGGCTAATATTCAACTTTAATATAGCCTTTTTAAACCTTTTAATATAGCTAGTAGTTATAAATATTAATATAGTAAAGCTTTATATATAGTTAAACTATCTCTTTATTAATAAAATAGATTATTTATTAATTATTATATTAAATATATATACTCGGTATAGTAGTATTAGGAGCAGGAGTAGCGCTAAAGGTCTATTTACTAAGGTTTATATAAAGTATAGTTATTAAATAGTTTATAAAGATAGCCTCTTTAGTTACTTAAGAGAGAGTAAGAAGCTTGGCCTTGGTTATTAACGTAGTTATAGTATTCTATTTATTAGCTTACTACTTAATAAAGCTACTAAAAAGCTTAATTATAAATACTTAAGAACTTTTATAGTTTAGTATATTATTAGTAAAGCTAGTATCTAAAGCAATTACTAAACTATTGTTAGGACTGCCTTTTTTGTAGCTGAATTTAAGGCAAAGAGCGTACTTTGTAGAGAGGTATTTAATTACTTATTCCACCTCTTTAAGGTGCTTAGGGCCGGGGTTATAGTTAAAGCGCGCAAGACGGCTTACTACAAGGGCTACGTCTAGCCTTATTATTGTTATACTATATATAATTAAACTAATATTACTTTAGTAACAGTTAATGTTTGTGTACAGAGTAGAGCCTTTATAAAGGAGTAGTTTAAGTAATTAAATTAAAGAAGTATATAGTTACTTTATTTATAGACCTTACCTTTTTAAGTACTTAATAACTTTATTAATATAAATAGACTATAAGAGCTAAAGGCGCTTTATAGTATAATCGCGGATGACTTTAATCCCTAGGAACTATTATAAGTCTTTACTACTCTTAAGAAAGTATTACTTTTAAAGTACTTTTATAAGTAAAAGGGCCTCTTTATAGTATTTAGAGGGGAAGTATAAAACGTAGTTATTAATATAAAAGAAGAAGATAATACGGCCGCGTATCTAACAGTAATTCTTACCTACTACGTACTCTAGCCTAAGCTCTTTTAAACTAACTTCTAAATAGTGTTACTATAAAAGCGGAGAGTAGCGTAGGCTATAAAGTACTTTATTAAGCTTAAGAATATACCTAGGCTTTTAATACTTAAGGAGTATTTATATATAAACGTCTTTATTAAGTAGAACCTATACGAACGCGTTTACTATATTATATTATAAAAGCTTAAGATTAAAGTAGTTTATAATAACTATAAGTATTTAAAACGACATACTAGTAAGCGTTAAAGTGTAGGTATTTCGCTTGTTTTTTAGTTACTAGTTACTACGTATAATAAGGCGTACTTTAATTTTAAGGAGCCTTTTGTGTTTATTTAATTTATACATATATACTTAATAGTATTTTAGGATTTAGGAACTATTAATAGTACTTTTAAGAACTTTTTTTTAAAAGTTAGTTTTATAATAGCTTTATAAATAGTTTACTTTAACTATCTATATCGAAATCACATAAGGGTAAGTTAATACTTTTAAATAAGATATAGGTAGGGGCTAGAGCTTTTATTAGGGGGTACTAGGAGTAGGAACTTTAGTCCGTAGTTAGTACAGCGCTTCGCGCTTACTTAACAAAATCTAAGTACCTATAACCCCTCTCTATAGCTAAATCTTACTATTAAAGCATTTAATATCCGTATTTTAAGACGCCTCTATAGTATATTAAATACTAGAGGTCCCCTTTAATAGGTTATAAGTAACTAAGTAGCTAGCCTAGAAGCGGCTTTACTGTAAAGTATCTCAAAACAATAATAGAGTACTAGTTAAAAAGGCAGCTTTATAAGACGTTTATTTATACTAGGGTATATAAACTACTAGAGCAGTTTAGTTTATAGGCTTAGCCGTAAATATAAACTAGTAAGGGTTTATAGAAAAAAGGTTTTTATTTACTGACTTAGCTATAATCTACCTCCCTAAGTATTAGTCTTCTTTAATTAGTACTTAAAAAAACAAAATAAGTAAGTTAAAAAGAGTAAGTAGGAGTTTAAAGTAAGTAGAGGAGTATTTATAGTTGCGGGGTTTATTATTATTAAGGGTAGTATTGCTTAAGTTAAGTTTGTTAAAAACGTTATTAAAGGAGTTTATAAAAAGGAATACTTTATTGTCTTTTTTACTTAGTAAGGACGGGCGGAGCTACGTTTAAGAGTTAGTCTTATTAGCCGCAGTAAAGCTTTTTTAAACTTACTTAGTAATAGCTTAAAAGTTAAAGTTATTATAGTTACTAGTAAGTGAATTTAGGTTGCTATTATAGTATTCTCTTTTATTAAACGTAATATCGCGTGTAGTAACAATCTTCCTAGTTACGGGGTTCTATATTTAATACTAATTTATAGACGTATAGCTAATAAGGAAGCCTATAAAGGCACAGCTATAAAGGTAGTTAAGACGCTTTTTTTTAAGCTGCGCGGCAGCTGTAAGGGCATACGCCTTGCACCCATATAATCTTAGGTACACAAGGCTTAGTTTCACAGTCTTATTACTATAGAGCTATTAGTAAAGTACTTTATATAGAGTCTTCTAACTAAGGACTACTTAAGGTGTATAGTTATAAAAATAGGTTGCTACTCTGTAGATATTAGGCTATACTTTATAAAGTAGTTTACTACCTTTACGTATTGTTTAAGCCTTTATTTTAATTATAGTGCTAATGTACTCGGCATTACCGTTTTAATTTTGTATATACGGAGCGGATAGCTCAACGCGTTTACCACGCCTCTAGAGGTTATTTATAAGGTAGTGGTACCTTTTAATCTTACTATCGTACTTAAAAGTAAGTATTTTAATATTATATTAGACCTTTAAAAGTAAAATAAACTTCTTAAAGACCTTAGTAAGTGTTTCTATACTGTGGTTATATAGGTAGTAGTCCTATAAGTACTATAAAATATAGTTAGTAAATACTAATATAGATATAAACCTACTATAGCTCTTAGTATATAGGTAAAAGTTAAACGTAATACACTTACTAGGGTAGGCATACGTATTACTCTCCCACGGCTTGTAGTTAATAATTTACTTTATTTTATTAATACTATAGGTATTATAGCTTAAAAGGGTATTACTAAGTATTGTTTTAGGGGTAATAAAGATTTAAACGCTATAGGCTAATAAGGAGAGGCGCTAGAGTGGTTTAGGGCTAGGGTAGTTAAGCCACTAGTGCCATATTTTCTTAGAGTTTTTTAGAGATTTTTGTTTTTATTAGGAGTACTTTATTTAATAGTATAGAGTATATATATACTAAATAGCCTATATAGAGTCTTTATATATAAGTACTTTATTAAAAAGTTTATTATACTTTAATACTTTTTAGTTATATATAGTTTTAATAAAGCTAAGAAGGGAGTAATTAAATTTATATAGTATAAAGTACTACTTAGGGCACTTATCCTACTAGTACCCGTACTTATAGAGTTAGTTATAAGAGATAAGGTTAGTTGCTATAGATATATATAACGTAATGTTATATAAGTATAAGTTAAATTATTTACTATTAATTAATATAACGTATATACTTATATTTCTATATCCTTTAATTATAAGGAACTTAAAGCTAGTCTATAGGTAATTACTTATACTAGCTACTTAAAAGTTACTAAACTGTTGTTTATCTCTAAAAATATAAATAAACGTACTGGAGTTAAGGAGGTAGGAATCCCTAAGGGGATATAGTAACGGGCCCTTATATTAAGTGGCTTAAAATACTATAAGTAAATGCTTAATACTCTCTATATAGTAACTATAAAGTTACTAGCTTTAAATCTCTCTAACGTACTAGATTAGTTATTTATTATTTATAAGGTTTTTTTTAGCTCTTTTATAGTAGTAGTTAAGTAGCTTTTACCCGTTATATACGCGCTTTAGGAAGATATAAAAGTAATTTTTAAGGTAGTAGTGTATAGAGTATATTGGGTAGGAAGGGGCTGATAGAGTAAAAGGAGTAAAAGACACTAATAAAGCTTTGTTTTGTGATTTTTTTAGGTTAGTATTATTATATTTATAGCTATTAAAGTACTTAGGAGGGCTATGGGGAGCTGCCTTGTTAATAGTAAAGGTGCCTTGCGCGCTTTTTCTACGTCCTATAGACTCTAGTATTTATTTAATTGTAGTAGTTATTTTAGTAACGGCTTTATTAAAACTATAGTTGTTTTAGTTGTTACTTATTGTTATATAATAGCTCTTGGCCTAAAATTAAAGTAGTGAATAGTTAAGGAAGTGAAGTAGCTTATGGATCTATAGATCTCCTTTATAAGTTGTTTTAAGTTTAATAGTATAATTTTTATATATATAGTTAACTTATGTTATAAACTATTTAGCTATAGTGGCTTTTATTATAAGCTGCTTATTATAGGGTATAGTAAGGTAGTTAATATAAAGCTAGTTAGTGCATTAGTAGTATATACTTTTTATAAGTTTAAAGTACTTATAGAGGTTTTGAATTTAGATTATTAGCTTTAAAGTACTTAAGTAGTACTAGATTTTAAGTTTTTTAATAATAGTACTTTATATTTAAAGAATAATAGTATTTTTAACTTTTTTTTATTCTTAGTACGTTACTTTTATAGTATGGTATAGAGATAAAGAGTTAATGTAGTGCTTGAGGGTTTTTTTGGAGAGGTTAGCTGTTGTTTTAGTGTAGTAGTGGTTTATTGTACTGAATAGGAGTGGGAGGTTTTTTTTTGGAGGCGCTTAAAGAGGAGGGTTTGTGGTAAGTTTGTTTACTTTAGATTTTATGGTTTAGGAGTAAAGGGCTTTTGGCTTAGGGTTATAGTAAGTAATAGACTTTAGGTAGTTGTTGAGGTGCGGCTCCCGGGGTGGGGTATTACTAATAAGGGGCTCTGGATCTATAGAGGTTAGGTTAAAAGCTTTTTATGTATTAAGGGTGTTTATAAGTACTTGAAAGTTATAGAGTTATAGGTATTAAGTAGTTAGGCTGTTAAGGATGGTTTTTTGAGGGGTTGAAAGGACGTTTATAGTGATTTTTGTGTTTGATAGAGTGGTTTAGAAATGATTGATTGTATGTGGTAGAGGGG
This sequence comes from Colletotrichum brevisporum, assembly GCA_030770045.1. Lineage (NCBI taxonomy): Eukaryota > Fungi > Ascomycota > Sordariomycetes > Glomerellales > Glomerellaceae > Colletotrichum > Colletotrichum brevisporum. The sequence goes on along the minus strand of JAUGSI010000001.1, from coordinate 4,504,797 downwards.
GTAGTAGAATGAGACTTTTAATTGTTAGATTTTGTGTATATTTGTATATATGTAAAGCTATACTTTAAGGGCTATTAACGCGTTTTTCGCTTTGACGGTGCTGTGGGCCTTTGAACCCCCTGAACGCAGCTACGGCCTTTGGAGCTGGCGAAACGTTGCTCTAGAGTGGCCATCGGCCACCTTAAACGCTAAAATCCGCCCATACGTCGTAGTATGCCAGCGGCTCTAAGCCACGTAATCTGACATATACTAACTATTTAAGTTATTAAATTTACTAGTAAAATAACCCTATACTTAATAAATTCTCTCTCTAAAACATAGTACCTTATACTCTCTATTCTAGGATACACTAAGTATAGAAGGGGATAGGAAATGGCTAGTGCTATTTAAGAACGACCGGGCCACAACGTGTTCTTATTTTAGGCAGTGCCTGTCACATACCGTACGTGCGTACCTCCCGCAGCTTCATGGCATCGGCTTCTGTGGTTAGAGGTGTGCCCTAAGCTGCTAAAGACCAACCCTGACCAATGCTGGGTCCCTTGATGAGACCATCTGGACTGCTTCAGATTCAACACTACACTACCGGCAACAAGCTGTTCATGGATGACTTATGCCCAAATAGTGCCTCCAAAAACCGCTGCCCTGCCCCATGCTGTGCTCTAAGAGGAATACATCTTTGTTCCTCGCATATTCCTGGGTTCTTAGCCAGCGAAATGGAAGCGCGTTGCCTCCAGCTGACCTAAACCTTCACGGGGAGCCACATACCGCCGACGGTACGTGTTCGTGAAGTCTTGTAAAAGAGCCCTCACTTGTCTGATTGCACTTGGGTCGCTGCCGCCGAGCCGCTCCTTGATCTTGGCCATCAGCCGGTTCGCCTCGACCGGAGTGATCGTTCCTTGCGGAAGCAGGTGAATTGTAAGATCGACCCATGTTGTTGTCTGAGCAGGGAACAACTCGAACATTGCCAGCAAAACGCCGCTACCATCTGCAAAGCAATCCCGAGGAAATGTGATCATCATGCCAGCCATTACCTGTTTCACCAACTTTTCGCCGTGCGTGGTCAGCAGTTTGCTGACCACTTCGCGGATATGGGCCGCGACCTCAGGTGGCAACACGTCTGATGTCGCAGGGTTGTCACCCCCATACGTGAGGAGATCACGGAGAAAGTGAAGGGTAGCTGACAGTGGATCCCGCTGCTCCAGGGTCAAGGCATACACGGCGGCCTCGAAGATAGGGCCCAAGAGCTCCGAGGGGACCAGCTTATGAGGATAGTAGAGGAGCGCATCGATGAGGAGTCGGAAGAAGTCTTCGATGACATCTGGTAGCTCGCTCGGCTGAAGATCGCTCATCACCCTCAGAAATGTGGTGATTTGAGCTTCGAAGAAGGCGTATATGCTTTGCGTGATGTCCTGGTTCACATGCTCCCGGTCTTCCGAGAACTCTCTGAGGATGGCGGCTGTGACCCACAGGAAAGCACCCTGGCGGGAGTTCGCGAAGCCGCTAGCCAGCTTGTTAGCCATTTCAGGCAATAACGGCGTCATGGCTGTCCTGTAAGAGATGATCATGTTGCGCCAGCAACGGCAGATTCTTTCGCAAATCGGAACGAAGTCCAAAAAGTTGTCCAGAATGGTCGCAAGAACGGGGAAGACTTCCTCCCAGTACTTGACTGCGGGATTCTCTTCTCCCGGCCCGACATAGGGCACCACAATTTGAACGAAGATGGTAATGAGCTGGAGATGATCTGTTCATGGTATTAGGGCAAGTCTGTAAAAAAGTAATGTTGCTTCCCAACTCACCTGCAAGCGCCAGCTTGCCCTTCTCGTCTGTCGCAACGTTGGCCTTGTTCATCAACCGCTGTACCAATGGATCGCAGTAAAGCTTGAGAAGCCTGTAGATATCCGTCGGCGGTTGCGCAGCAACGACACTGGCAACTCCTTCCGTGATCTCTTCCTGACTCATATCGGGCAGCCGATCAAGGATCTGGTCGTAGAACGTCTGCAGTTGAAGAACCTGGTCGCTTAGAAGCAGCTTGCAGTCTGTGCAGAAATACTTGATCGCCATGGCGGCAGCTCTGACAACTTCTTTCGAATCCGTCTGGAAAGATGTCACGATGTAGTTGAACTGTGACCGCAAGTACTCAGAGTGAGCAGACGTCCACTCTGTATATCGACCGAGGACCATGATGGTTGCGAAGCGGAGCTTCTCGTGGCTGGGAATCTGAACAAGCAGAGGCATTAGTTGGGGAAGGACGATGTTCTCCTCCTTGTCAACCATCTGTCCCATGGCACGCATGGCAAAGAGCGGCGCTTCAAGCTCTTGCCAGTGTGGGACCGATGTTTCCGTGGCTTGGCCAGCGTACTTGTGCATCCACAGTTTGATGGCCTCCAAGACTTTGGTGAGGCAGTCAGTAACTCCCATCACCTCGCACGAATCCTTGAGGGTATCGCCCATTTGATGTCGAAATTCACGGAACCTTTCTTCCTGCTCCCTGTCACCATCAAAGAGGTCTGTCTCACTGACCGTCTCCGAATGAGGATATTGCAGATGCTTGAGAAGGATATCAACAAGCTTCGAGTAAACATCCACCAGTTCCAATCTTGCCTGGATGTACCGCTCCAGCACAAGATATTGCTTGAGCTCATACCAGAACTGAAATGTGTGCTCGATGACGTCGCGATCCTTGTCCCTGGCAGCGCATTCCAGAACGGCATCCACAAGAGATCGGAAGTGCCCAGGCTCACGAGCAATTGCTACAACCCAAGCTTCGGCAGCCAGAGCGAAGATTTTGGTAAGGGATTTGTAAATCTCCGTCTCCTCATCATTGACAGCAGCCTCGACTCTGGGGCGAAGAGCAATGACGCGAGGAAGGAGGATCTGGATGGTGTCGAGGTTATCATCCACATCCCTCGTCTCCCTGAAGATCGTACACAAGCACTCCGCGGCCTCTTGCGATGCCTGGTCATTGCCCACAGCACCGAATATGACGTCAAGGAGGGGAGACTTGACGACGGTGTTGACGGGTACCTCGCGAAGCCAGGAGGTGATGCACTCCATAAGCTGGGGATTCTGGGCAGCAGAGGCTGTGTGGTATATTAGCGGGGCTTGTTGGATAGACGTCTGGCATGAACCCAGCGACTTACCAGATGACTGAGAGTAATTGATGAGCAGTTGAACGACCTGGTCCGTGTTGTCACCCAGCAATTCCCTGGTCCGCTGGGAAAGTTCTTCTTCCTATCATCGCCAATTAGACTATGATCTCTGTTGACATCGGCGCAGCAAAGCCACGGCGAGAGAAGCATGAGGCCGGTCGGTATTTCCGTGATCCACGTACAGTTAAGGTGATTTTGCGGCCTTCGGTCACCTCCTCGGGCAGCACACGTAGAAAGTCGAGAATTGCGGCGTGGCTCCCGACACTGTCGCCAAGTGAAGAAACCACTGTGGGGAGGACGTCCTTCCAGTCCTTCATCTGTACTGCCAGTGTCGCCAGGCAAACACAAAGCTGAACTCGTATAGGTTTGGGGCCACCAGAAGAGTGTTTGAGGAGGAGAAGTATTTGGTCCCGAAGAGCGGGCAATTCGATAACCGAGACTTGCGTCGTCAGGTCGTAAGTTATCTAGGAGAATGTTTCGTCAGTATGCTGACGATCATCGATGGGACCGCCGCACTGCACTACCTTTCCACGCAAAGTGATGGCTGCGAAGAGCTTCGCTTCAGGCTCTGCATCGGACTGAAGAATGCCAATTGTGGTGCCCCAGGCATCTTTCTGCAGTAATTGTAAGCTAGATGTTTTAAACCGTCCAAAATATGAGGGATCTGACAGATTTCTGAAAACGTTCTAGATACGCGTGTGCTTTTTTCTTGGTCTCTTGCTCGCCGCCGCGCATGGTAACCATAGCTGCCAGCACATCCCCGGGCGCAAAGGCCTCTTCAATCCCGTTTGTGGCCATATTGCAGCAGTCGAATGGCGTCTTTGGCTTTGATCAATCGCCAGGCGAGGTGGCGAGGCGTGTTCGTGATGAAGGAGAGGTGGCAGCCGCGCCGCAAACTACGGCCACTGGAGAACACCAGATATGCAGGGTACGAGGACGGCGGGGGGTTCGCAGGCGATGCGGCCGTGGGGGGGTTCGGGGTGTAAGGAGCGTTAAGCCGGCGATGTGGCAGTTGGGAGGCTATCAAGGCGATGCGGCGACGTCTAAAATTGGCGGATGGAGGGGGTGGAGGAGGGAGGACGCGAAAGGAAATAAAACGTCAGGCTGGCGGGACAGCGGGCGGATTGGAGCACAAAGAATCCACTCAAGGTTTTGATAGGGTGACTACCTACCTACCTACCTACCTAACCTAGGTATGTTGCATGCCCGTAGTATTAGTGTACCTAGGTAGTGTACCTACCCGACAGGTCGCAAGTTTAGGTCATCATCTACCTACCTACCTACCTACCTACCTAGGTAGGTACCTCAGCCTCAGACTGGCTGCTACCTACAGCCTAGCAGACCCAAAGGCAGTGCATTATTACATAATTAACCACTTAAGCTCCTGGGGATTAGGTCCATACCTCTCTGGGTAGGTACCCCAATAGGAATCAAATAGGTACCTAGGCATCTGAACCTAACGGCCCGGGCGGGGATACCTGCCCTGTGGAACATTGTTTTACCAGCTCCGTGCAAATCAATCAGGTGGAACCTGCAACCTACTGACTGGGGACCACATACTCGCGCAACCTCTGTGTCAATGGCCCGTTGACAAGGAACTGCCCCAAGACCATAAGTAGCCCCGACCAAACTGCGCGCGACCGACCGGCCAACTATCACCGCGACAACACAACCAGAAACGCATTGCCAGAGTGCCCGGCCATTTTCGACCATTATGACTGGACGTGGTGGAGGCGGCGGTCGCAGAGTCCTGCTTCCGCCCATCAATTTCATTTTCAGACTGCTCCAGTAAGCACGTTAACCTTTGTTCGAGGTGCAAGTCCCTAATATTTATCTGACAGGCAGCATACAACCGTGCAAATCTGGTTGTACGAGCAGTTGTCTATCCGGATAGAAGGGAAGATCAGGGTACGTCGCTGCTGGCAAGTTCGCCGAACGCTCCAACACAAGACGCTAACTGGGTCAACCGTAGGGTTTTGATGAGTTCATGAACCTGGTCATCGATGACGCCGTCGAAGTGAAGCAGATTACAAAGACGAATCCAGAGGAAGCTCGGCGGCAGCTTGGTGGGTGATTCGGCGTATCGATTCAACATTGACGTTGCTGACACACAGATAGGCCAAATACTGTTGAAGGGCGACAACGTATCGCTGATTCAAAGTTTGTCGGGTTAGAGAGGGAAAATTCGGGAACGAGTGTACCACGACGGTAGTGGGGGTTTTTTTTTTTTGGGACGATATACATACAAAACCAAACGTTGATACCAGGGATTGATTGTCGGCATGAAGGCCAGGCAGCGAGGGAGGGTTGAAGCTGCTATATGCTGTCGGAACTGTCCGCCGGCCTCTTGACCTCGCCATTACCGAGGATGAGGCCATCTAGCGGCTGATCGTGCTCGGCCACCGGTACTGCCATGTCTGAAGGCTGGGAGAGGAACTGCTCCGCCAGAGCCAGGCCATAAAGTAACAATGGCTGTGCCGCTGCCAAAGAGCTAGCGTGCTTGGCCGTGTACCGTCGAACGAACAAGTCATAGAACCCTTTTCCATGACCAAGCCTCCGCAACGCACGTGAACAGCTGTCGATGTCAAACGCGACACCGGGCAGCAACATGAGATCTAAGGTGGTGGCATCCGGCGCTTCGAAACCTGGCTCGCCAAGGACACGCTCCCTCTGCCTAACTGTTGTTGGGTCGACGCTGGGAATGCCCCATTTGTCTGGCTGCAAAGATTCATAGTCTCGAAGGTCGCGAAGGCGGACCATATCCATGACTCTTGGCGGCGCCTCTTCAGGAGGTAATTGGGTCCTATGGAGATATGGGATATAGACCTGCTTCCCTGTCGACAGGGCATGACGCACGATGAGATCGGTCTGAATTTCACCGAAAGGCATTGACAGAAAGATGCTGACACGTTGGGCCTCCAGATACGGTTTGAACGTCTTGAGAGTCTCAAGGACGACTCGGCCTTAGTGGGAAATTTAGAGTCGCAAATGGAATACTTCGGCGTAGGGCTTACTTTGGCTCTTGACCGACTCATGCGAAATGCAGGCAAGTCTGTCCTTCATTACTAACCGCAGCTGGGTTTTTGCAGCAACGAGCGGCGGATTCATGTTGGGAACGGAGCACTGGATTGTCGCACGTTATGATGACCTGATGATAAGGAGTTGAAAACAGAGACTTCACGTCCTATTGTTAAAAATGTATAGATTGATTGGACTAATAACATCTTAGTGTCAACGCACAGAGATTGCTACCTCATTAAGCTATAGTATATCTTACTATTAAAGTTTCTGTTATGTTTTATAAATACTAAAGTAGCTATTATATTAAAAATAATTAATTAAATAAAAAGCATTTTAATATTATATTATTAGTAGAGTTTAGTAAGTTAGTAATTTGTATTTTTTAAGTAGTATTTTATATAGATATTTCTATAAGTTATTCTAAAAAGAACACATTATAGTTATATATTTCTAAGTAGTATAATTAAATAGAAGTATTTAATAGGGTATATTTAGTAGTTTTAACCCCCTTTAGCTTAAGTAGTTTTAAGTAGAGCTTAGTAGGGCATATATACCTTAACGCTTCTACTTACCTACTCTTTTAGTAATAATAATAATACTATTACTAATACGTAGCGCTAAAAAGCGCGACTAATATATTAAAACAAACCTTTACTTATATAAACCTTTAACTAAATTATACTATAAGTACTATAATATACTATAAAGTCTAATAAGTCCTAGTAGTATTTATAATTAAAGAAAAAAGCACTACTATAAATAAGCCCTTTATTAATTCTTTTTATCTTTTATATTTATATATAATAACCTATAATATCTAAAAAAAGATTTCTACTTACTTTATTTAACTTTAAAATAAATAAAAAAATATAATTCTATAAATATTAACTAGTATTAATACTAATAAAAAGTACCTTTATACTATAAAAGTTTATATAATTAATATAACTTTTAACTAGTACTACTAAAGTAAAAATAATAAAGTAAAGTTTATAATTTTAAGAGTTTTATACTATAGAACTACTAATAATAATTTTAATATAAATAGAATAATACTTAACTTATACTTAAGGAATTTAAATACTATAAAAATTCTTAATACTGAAAATAACTATAAATACTTTAACTAGTAAAAGGATATAGTTACTAAAGTCTTATTAGCCTAAGTAGTTAATATTAGTATATTTAATAAAGCTTATATATAATAATATTAAAATAAATACTAATAATAGTAGAGAGCGGCTAAACTAGCTATAGCTTTATAGTAACAGCGCATTAGTTATAAAGGGATATAATAGTTAAGGGAAGTAATAGGATAGTTTAGTTTAGATTTAATAGGTTTAAAGGGATAGTAAAAGGCGTTAGTGGTTTTAGTAGTGTTGATAGCGTAATTAGTAGTTTATAAAATTAATTAAAAATACCTATTACTTTAAATCTATAAAAGCTGTATTATAGTAGGTAAATTTAAGTACTATTTATTAAAGAAAAGATTAATAAAGTAAGTAGCTAAATAGCTATTCTTTAGAGTATATAGTCTATAAATTATTAGTTACTTTAAAGGGGGTAGTAAGTTAGTAATAAAACCTAAGTTTTTTATATATTTATTTAGTTATACTTTTAAAACTCAGTTCTTAAACTATTACTATTTACTCGTTATAATTTTTACTATAACGTAGCACTAATTATAGCTACTATATTAACAACCTTTTAGTTACGTAATACTAAGTAAAATTTAGATCCATATTACCTAACTTCTCTTCTAATAACATCTCTCTTTAACCTTTTCTTATTAATAAACTACCTCCTTATATATTAAAATTTATAATTTTACTTATAATAATATAATTATAACGGATTTAAAGCGCTTTTATTAATTAATTACTATTAACTAATAATTATATTTAATTACTACTAAGTACTATTAATACTCCTAACACCCCTAACGCCTTTAAAAATCTTTTATTAATTTAAATTACTTATTTCCTTTTATTAAACTTTAACTATTAATATTATTAATATTATCAATATTATTATTAGCGCGCTACTATAGTTAACTTACCTAGTCTAACTAATAAACCCTATACTTATTAGTAAATATTCTAATATATCTCTAGACCTTAACTAGCTTTTAATATACTAATCTCTAGGCCTATTAAGTACTAGGCACTTATAAGCTACTTAAATTACTTAAGTAAAGTATTTATAGTAGTTATTTAACTTTAGAATAATAAAGTAGTAGTTATTAAATTAAATTAAGCTTTAGTATAGGGTTTTAATTCTAGTTACTTTAGTATAGTTACTACTACCTTTAATAAGGTTAAGTAGAAATAGAGTAAATTAGTTTTTTTATTTATAAAAAGGGTGTTTTAATTAGGGTTTTTATTATTATTAAAGATATAGTAAAGTCTATAATTATAAACGTTTATTTTAAATCTCTTTTAGCTTATTTTTATAAATAATTATAAGTTATAGGGCTTTTTATTTATAGCTAGTAAAAGGTAAATAATAGTAGTAGTTATACTAACGTTATTATAGAGCGAATATATAACTATAGTAGGACTTACTATATTAACCTTTAACTAAGGGTTAAGGAATATATAAAATAAATTAAAGCTTAATTAATAAGGGTTTTATTAATACTTTTAAACTTAAAGAACTTACTCCCTCTAGAGTAACTAACGGCCTATAGGCCACGTGCTCTAGGAAACCGTCCAGCCACCCACCTCGTTAATCTTTTTTATCACAGCACTTAAATTCACTTACTATAACGCAGCTTTTATAGATTTAAAGTAATAGGTGTTTTTAATTAATTTTAAAGTAGACTACTAATTACGCTATTAATACTACTAAAACTACTAACGCCTTCTATACGCCTCCCTAAACCGTCCCTCTAAATCTATTAAATCTAATTTAAATTAAACTATCCCTTTTCTTAACTATTAAATCCCTTTATAACTAACGCACTATTATTACAAACTACACTACAGTTAGTTAACCTAATTAGACCGCTTTTCTCTATACTTATTAGTAGATATTTTAATATATTATTAGGCCTTATTAAATATACTAGTCTCTTAACTCTAGGGGATCTATAGTTATTATTACTACCTCTATTACTTATTTAAAGTAGTATTAGTTGTTTTTTAAAAATAGTAAGTTTAAAATCTAATTTAGTTTTAAATTAACTAATAGGTTTAGTTTAATATTTCTTATTTAGTCCTTATTACTATTAATTTAAAGAAGGTAAAGGTTAAAAATAGTAATCTAGATCTTTGTGTTTAAGGGTTAAGCTAGTTAGCTATACTGTATATTAATAGTATTAATACTAAGCTATATAGCTGTATTACTAAGCTACTTAATATTATTCTTAACTATAGAGACTGGGTTGTAGTATTTAGTATTCTATAGCTAAAAGACTTTTGTATTTATAGTAGTTTTTGCTATTTTATTAGATTCTTAGACGGAAGGAATTAATAAAGACCTTACTTATAGTAGTAGTGCCTTTTTCTTTAATTATAAACACCACTAGGGCTTGTTAAGCCCTATACGTAATCTAGTTAAAGGTTTATATAAACAAAGGTTTATTTTAATATATTAATCGCACCCACTGCCTATTAGTAATAGAATTATCGTTATTGCTAAAAAAGTAAGTAAGTAGAAGTGTTAAGGTACGTATACTCTACTAAACTCTACTTAAGACTACTTAAGTTAGAGGGGGTTAAACCTACTAAATATACCCTATTAGATACTTTTATTTATTATACTACTTAATAATACATAGCTATAATTTATTCTTTTTAAATTAACTTATAGAAATGTCCGTATAAGATACTACTTAAAAAAATATAAACTTAAAGAACTTAAGTAACTTAATAAAAAAAGTTTTTAATTTATAGAATATAGTAGCTATATTAAGTTATACTATTTAATATAGGTTTTTAAAAAGCTATTTAAATAAAAGTATCTTTAGTATATTAGCTACTTTTAGTTATAATTAAAGTTCTTAGCTATAGTAGTATTATAATTAAAAACTATTTTATATTTATAATTATACTATACTCCTGTACTATTATTAATATTAGTTATAGTATTTCTACTATTTATATTCTACTTAAAACAATTTACTATATAAGTTTTAACTATTTTTATTAGTAAAAGTAACTACTATAAGAAAAACAATAATATATAATAGCTTTTAAGTTATATAAAATAAATAAAACTTAAGTATCTCTTTATTATATATTAAACTTTATTATAAAGATATTAAGTAGATTAATACTAACTTAAATTTATTTTTAATATACTTAACTTATTTTTACCTACTAAAATTAACTAAATATAGTTACTATATAGAGTCTATATAAGTATAGCTTTCTAGCTATAAGGTCTTTATAAGTTTATAATAGTATAACTACTAACCCCTATAGATAATATAGCTGTGTAGCTAATTCATTAACCGTAATAAATTATAGGCCTGTATTAATAAGTCTATTCCATCTTCTTGGCCTATACAAGTAGCTCAAGTAGTACTATTAGAACCGATGGACCGCCCGGCTCCTCAACATGCGGCGTTCAAAGTTAGGTATGTGATTATGAGCAGCTTACGGTAATATGGGGAGGGAAATCGCAAGTGATATGCCGCGGGCGGGAGTGAGTGGGCTAAGACGAGTCGGCCAGTGAATAATCCCGCTTAATGGGCGTGCCAAACACTCGCCAAGGCGTGGCAGCCCACTAATAACTTGCATCGTGACTCCCCTGACAGCTTCATTGGGTTTGGGCTCGGTCTTGGTATTCCACGATGAGGTCTGGGTCAAATTTCCTGGCGATTAAAGCCAGTGTCAGTCACGCTTTTGCGCCAGAGCCAGATTTCTGTTGGTAAGTTTGGATTGCTTGGCTGGGGCTAGGCTGATTGCTGCTCAACACACTTTCAGTAGAAATCTATTCGCTAACGCTGCCAAGTGGGACCGATTGATGTGTCCTGCATGCATCCTGCATCTCCACCCTTTTCTCCAGGCTGCGTGTGCTGCGCACGACCAGGGCATGCTGGCAAGTACCTGCACTGTAGAAGCCGTCCTACCAGTCCACTAGTCAGCATGGGCTTGCCAGCCTGCGCACTGTGAACAGAACACTGTTTGATTGTACCTTTCCTAGAGCTCGGGCCACTAACATGTGTGGAGATTCACTTGCACGTCAACGGAATGGGAATGGCCAACACTAAGGGGAACGAACCTTGAAATGGTACACTAACTACCTACACTGTACAGTAATACCAGTTGCCGACCTACCTAGGTAGCTGTAGCTACCTAGGTAGGTAGGTAGATAGGTACTCCTGTGGACGTCTTCACAGGTGCTTGCCAGCCAAGGAACTTCCTCCCCAATTTGGAGCTCCTTTCGTCGAGTGTACTATTTCCAACCCTGGCCTACTTCAAATACCCCTTCCTTCCCGTCGAGTATCCTCATCCCATCCTTCGTCTCAATCCCCACGTTCCGTGCCCTCGTGAATCGTCCCCTCTCCCCCCACTAGCTATCCTTGGATATCTAGATCATTCAATCCACCTACCGCGGCGATCGAACGCTTACCTTGTTTGACCTTGCAGAGAAAATAGAATCAGCATTGCCAGCCCACAACCCGCTGCTCTCGTCCGCCACTGCCGCTTTGCCGCCAGCTTCCTGAGGCTCCGCTCAACTCTTTCGATCTACAAGGTTGTAGCAGTCGCGTCCTGCTCGCTTCTCTTCAACCATCATGGCTTCCTCGCCGCCAAAGTCCAAGTTTGAGATCCTCCCCAGGATGCAAGCAAAGGGCCCCTTTTCCGTCCCCTCGCCCGGCGCGGAACCCAAAGCGGGCGAGACTCTCCCCCGTCGACTGCCACAGGCCGTTCCTGACCTGATCACCCTTCCCGGCGGCAATATCACCACGACCTACGAGCTCGTCAAGTCGAGCGCCGAAAAGTACGGCAACGCCAAATGTCTGGGCTCCCGCAAGCTCATCACCACCCACCGCGAAACGAAGAAGGTGAAGAAAATGGTGGACGGCGAGGAGCGCGAGGTCGACAAGCAGTGGACATATTTTGAGTTGAGCCCTTACGAATACGTCACCTACCACGAGTATGAGCGCCTTACACTCCAGCTCGGCTGTGGTCTGCGCAAGTTGGGCATGTCCAAGGGCGATCGTGTACATGTCTACGCTGCTACCAGTGCGCACTGGCTCGCCATGTCGCATGGTGCTGCATCCCAGTCCATGCCTGTTGTGACGGCATACGACACACTGGGTGAGCAGGGCCTGAGGTACTCCATGGTTGCTACCGCTGCCAGGGCCATCTTTCTCGACCCTCATCTACTGCCGACCTTGGTCAATGTTCTCAATGACGCCAAGGACATTCGCTACGTAATCTGGAACAACCAGAACCAGGTCCAGCAGGCTCATCTAGATCAGCTCAAGTCGGCCCACCCCGAAATCACCATCTTGAGCTTCGAAGAGTTGCGCAAGCTCGGCGAGGAAAACAACATTGAACCTGTTCCTCCTGCCCCTGAGGACCTTTGCTGCATCATGTATACCTCGGGCTCAACTGGCACACCCAAGGGTGTTCCTCTAAAGCATAAGGCTGTTGTCGCTGCCGGTAAGTTACTTGCATCTCGAAACTCTGCTAGCTTCAGGTGAGCTGACCCAGAGCCAAGTCGCCGGTGTTAGTGTCGTTGTGCAGCCACATATTGGACCAGGTGACGGTCTTTTGACCTATCTTCCCCTCGCCCACATACTCGAATTTGTCTTCGAGAACGCTTGCCTCTATTGGGGCTCTACCATGGGTTACGGGAACCCCAAGACCCTGTCTGACAATTCGGTGCGAAACTGCGCCGGGGATATCAGGGAATTCAAGCCATCTGTCATGGTTGGCGTGCCTGCAGTCTGGGAGACAGTCAAGAAGGGAATCATCGCCAAGGTGAACGCCGGCAGCCCGATTGTCAAGAACCTCTTCTGGAACGCTCTGTCTCTGAAGACGAACTTGATGAACGCTGGTCTCCCAGGTGCAGGTGTGCTCGACGCCGTGGTATTCAAGAAGCTCAAGGAGGCGACCGGTGGACGCTTGAAGCTCTGTATGAACGGAGGTGGTCCCATCGCCAAGGAAACCCAGCAATTCATTTCAATGGCCATTGCGCCGATGATCATCGGCTACGGACTTACCGAGACTGCCGCCATGGGCTGTCTCATGAATCCCCTGGAATGGAACATCAACAATATGGGAGCTATGCCTGCGTCAATTGAGGTCAAATTGGTTGACTTCGCTGAGGCCGGTTACTTTGCTAGTAACAAACCCAACCCTCAGGGCGAGGTTTGGATCCGCGGGCCATCTGTCATGGATGAATACTACGAAAACCCGAAGGAGACAAAGGAGGCCATCACCGAGGATGGCTGGTTCAAGACGGGCGACGTTGGTGAGTTTGACAGTAATGGCCACTTGAAGCTCATCGACCGGAAGAAGAACTTGGTCAAGACTCTTAACGGCGAGTACATTGCCCTCGAGAAGCTCGAGTCGATCTACCGGGCATCGGCTGTTGTAGCAAACATCTGCGTGTATGCCGATGCCAACAAGGCCAAGCCTATTGCGATCATCGTCCCCGCCGAACCCGCTTTGGTCAAGTTGGCGCAGAGTATCGGCGTCAAGGGGAGCACGCTCGAGGAGCTCGTCCACGACAAGAAGCTACAGAGCGCCGTTACCAGAGAGTTGCAGAATGCTGGCCGTCAGGGCGGCCTTTCTGGCATTGAAATCATCGAGGGCGTGGTTTTGTCTGACGAGGAATGGACGCCTCAAAACGTGAGTCTGCGACAAGCATGTTCCCCCCTCCCATTACCTGCTGACTGATACTCCGTAGGACCTCGTCACGGCGGCCCAGAAGTTGCAGCGGAAGAAGATCCTGGAGAAGTACAAGAGTGAGGTCGCCAAGGCCTACGGTTCATCCGACTAATCGGACGCTCCGAATGCTCGTTTCTTCAATTTCAGTCATGTCTTCGCATCTTGTAATTACCCATTGAGCTTACGTAGGACAGGATGGGCTCTATTATGGAACGCGTGAGGTTCACAAGTACAGTGTCTCCGCTCGTCGACTTTGTGACACATAACCGCCACGAGCAGGTTTGCTTGAGGAAGCCCCGTTAATCTAGCTGATAAGCCTAATTATTTACGGTATCCCGCATGGTGATAACCATTCTTTCATCAAGTGATCCTTGCGAATGGAGGTGCTTTCTCCCCGGATCTGATGCAGCCACTCAAAGGGCTGGAAGCACGTCTTTACATCTTGCTCAGGCCACTCGAGTGGTTGTTGACGAAGCCAATTTGAGATTCGCTTGGGACTGTTGCAGCCTTTGTTCATCAGCATGAACGACTGCATTCTGTGGGACCATAATCAACCACATTTCATGCCTCAGTTCGTTAGGCTCCAAGCATTAGCCAAGTCGCGCGAATGTTAAGCGAAAATGCAGTTAATGCAGCCTTTTGGGGTTGTAACAAACCCTTGAATTTCCGTCCTTGCTTAGCCCTCTTAGAGAATATCACACTTTGGAAACTGCACAGCTCGTCTGGGACCTTCCGCCCTACAAACAGATGCCTAGAAATAAGAACGAAAAGAAAATAGAAAAGGGTGGGGGTTGGGGGGTTGCAAAATGAACGAAACCCGGTTTTAGAGGATTCCTCGTTTACACCAGGCCATCGTAGAGCGACAAAGCGGATACAATGGTCTCGTCGCGTTTGCTTCCTTCCTTGAACTCCTCCATGTCCAGGCTCCCATTCTCATCCTTGTCCATCATGCGGAAAATTTTCCGTACGCGCTTCTCGGGGGTGTCTTCGTCTTCGGGTAGCTTGACCATAGAACCGACCTAGAAGCAGAGGCAAAAGTGTGAGCAGTTAGCTTTGTCGGTAAGCAAGAACACGCCAGGTTCCGAAGCGCAGTAGTAGGCGCAATATTGGCGGGGAAGTGCCGGAGATTTCAGCAGTGAGTATGCTACTCACCATCTTGTATATAGCCTCGACGATTTTCAGCATCTCGTCATAGCTGATCTTTCCATCCCCGTCAATGTCGTACAGCTGGAACGCCCAGTCAAGCTTGTCCTCCATCTTCCCGCGGCTCGTGACGCTCAAGGCGCATATGAACTCTTTGAAGTCAATACTACCTGACTTGTCGCTGTCGAATACGTTGAAGACATAATCTGCAAATGAGCTTGGATCGCCAAATGGGAAGAACTGCCTGTAAATCTTTTGGAACTCTTCCTTAGTGAGCATGCCAGTCGGGCAATCTTTGAGGAAGCCTGGAAATCAGGTCAGAAGGCGGTCCCAGAGTGGCGCGATGGGCTCTGCAAAAGATTGGCCGTGGTCGTTGAAAAATGTGAGTGTCGTGTGTTGATGTCCCGTATTAACTTACCCTTGTACCACTGTTGCAACTCCTTCTTGTCAAAATGGGTAGACTTCTGGAGTTCAGCAAGCTGCTCCTGAGAGAGCTTGGACTGACTGAGAGACGGACGTTTGGTCAGCAAAATATCCCGGTAGACGCCAAGAAAATACACAGGCCCGAGGACGCCGCAGTACTCGCGAGGTTCGTCAAGATAAATTACGAGGTGCTGAAAGCAACTCACGATTTGCCCATGACTGTCTAGAAGCCACGAGGGCAGGCCAAATGCCGAAACGCGGTCTTGAAGGCAGTAGACGAGCTCGAGGATGGCGCGCGTGTGGGAACTGCGTCGTGCGGCACTGACGGCGGTCTGGTTGCGACCAGCCAGCGGTAACGGGCGGCGTCGGCGGTTAAATGGTCTCGTGGCTGCGTTGGGGAGGTGAGCGCGACAGTAGCGGCGACGAGAACGTAGATGCGATAAGGCAGTGAGACAATAGCGTATATCGGAGATGCTGAAAGGGAGAAATAACCGTTGGTATCATGGAATGGCGACAAGGACCAGCGCGAGACGGAGGCGAGGACGAGGACGAAGCTGGCAACGCAACGGAAGGCAGGCGGGGGAGGGGAGATGCTGACACTACCTGGGTGGTACCTAGGTAGTTTGAGAGGAGGAGGTACTCACCTAGGCGGGACCCAAAAAACCCTAAGTAAAGTTAGAGGAGGCGTGGTTTTCTAAAAGTTCTAGTATACTGACTAGTAGCTTTAAACTAATTATTAACATTAACTAAATAATAGAAATAAGAAAATCGAGTTACTATCAAGTATATAAATAAAAAATAATTTATTTAAAATTAAGTAAATATTATAATTATAATAATATTTTATATTTTAGTTAAAGTATATTAAAATATTTACTTATTTAAAGTATTTTTCTTTTTTAAACTTATACTTTAAACTCTTATTAACTTAACATATAATTTAAATATAAAAATATAAAAATAAATATTTAATTAGTTTTACTACTACTACTACTACTACTACTACTACTACTACTACTACTACTACTACTACTACTACTACTACTACTACTACTACTACTACTACTACTACTACTACTACTACTACTACTACTACTACTACTACTACTACTACTACTACTACTACTACTACTACTACTACTACTACTACTACTACTACTACTACTACTAATAATAATAATATATTTTTATATATATTTTTATATAACTCTATATACTTACTTTGTTTCTTTACCTATAGTCTTCCTACTTTAGACTACACAAGGTTTTGCTTCTATAGCACTGGTCTTAGCAAGGATAAAGAAGTCGTTCGCTAAGCACAGCTTAACATTACTATAACTGGCTCTCCCTAATAAGATAGCACCCCGTCTGCTCCCTTTCTCAAGCAGCCGATCAAAAGGTCTCACCGCGACCTTAAGCAAAGGGCAGCTCCTTGGGAACGCCTCGGTCGTCGCACGAGGAAAAGCGCCACCATCTCTTGTGTGTGGGTATGAAAACCCAACGGAACAGTATCTGTACGAACCACGGCAGCGCAGGCCACCAAACGAACACGCCGTCCTCGAACGTTTTGTCCCGGTTCGTGAGAAGCAGTGGGATTGTCGTCGTTTTAAGGCGAGGGTCGCTACTTTTGTTGAGAAGTCTCTTTACTAGCTTGTCGAACCAATCTTCCCAGTCACAGTCGTAATCCCTCAGCCTGAGCAGCGTCTCAATCTCGTCACTCAAATGCTGCCGTAGGACCGGCATGAAGCTGTCGATAATGCACTTGAGCTTTTCTCCGGCGTACGCCTCCTCTTGGCTCTGGACCTTGGTCAGGAACTCTGTATACTCATGCAACCCACTGGAGAAAGCTTCGTGTTGCGAGACGTTGGCTGCCATCAGGCCCGGCACTCCCGTCATCTTCTCAATCTCGGGGAAAACTTCTGTTTCTTCGGTATGATGATGTTCTTCCACCATCTTGCCCCATTCCAGAGCATAAGAAACGAAATCTTGCACATCGTCGGGGGAACGTTCCACGTTGACGCACTGTAGGTACACGGTGTTGATGATACGGATGATGAGATTGTGGATAACAATCATATCCTCGGCCATGCGACCTGATCCTCTGGTTTTCACATCTTTCTGCGCATCAAAGTCGTCAGATCAGTGAGTTATGGATGGGATGGTATAGCCACAAACCTTGATGCCAGCCATAGAGCTGCTTAGAAGGGCGAAAGGCCCGTCAGCCCAAGGCTTTGGGCTGGGCATGGTGCACCTTCTGGGTGGTGAGAACTTGGTCTGTCGGCAGCGAAGAAAAGATAGCTGGAGAAACAAGAGGCCACTCGCTGTAGACTGGGTAGTCTCGGTTTTTAAAGCAACGAGCTGACGAAAGGGATTCAAAGTGCTGACAATAGCACCGAAAGCGGAAACGGCTGGAGAGCTCCCAGTCGCGTGAGAGTAGGACTCTGCCGACGCTTCGCCATGACTATACCGGGACGTCAGCCTATCATGGTCCTCAAATTGACATGGTCTGGATCATGGTTGGGCAGGTGAAGATCAATAGTATCGGCCTCCAGTAATACGTCACAAACCCATGATCACCTTACTGTATGTTTTTTTCCCCGGACCCTCATCGCAGCCCAAGATAAATCACCCGCCCGGGAGCCTTTTTGGGTGGCCTCGATTTGCCACGGTAAGATAGACGTCACCTGCTGGGCTAGAAGGTTCAGGAAGAAAGGCCTAGGTAGTTTTGAACTAAGACTAAGAGAGTGACAACAGAGATTCTGCTTGTTACACCTGCAACGCCTCTCGGCCTCCATACACTAACCTCCAATACCATACCCTTTGGAACAAGACACATGATTACAAAAGAAAGATTCGTTTCCATGTTCGTCAAACTGATTCTTCCAGGCACTAGCGAGATGAGGGGGTCGTGAGCACGCCGCAGTAGTGGTCGCACACCTCGCCTCGTAATAAAACAGTTCTGTCTGCCTTGTCCACCGGCAGAACCCTTTGTATGTCTTACCCGACCACGGCTTTCATGCTCAAACTCTCTAAGAACCCTCCCAGATCCTCTTTCTTCACCTCTACCACACAGTGTTCGAAACTATCTATCCGGACACGGGCGTTCGTCTCCGCTACTACTTCCTGGAAGGCAGATCCGAACCGATTCAGGCCATAGCCCTTCTCGCGGGTCGGCTCTTCGTCCGAGTCCGAGTCTGAGTTAGAGCCGTCTGACGCCTCAGACTCGGTGTCAGGCTCCTCACCCTCGTCGTCCTCCCCGTCGGCTTGATGGGAGGCTCGTTTCTCTTCGCGAATCTTCTGCTTGGCACGTCGAGATTCTTCTCGCCTCCTGGACTTTTCATCCTTAGCCGCCTGCCGCTTCTTAGCAGCTTCGCGGTCAAAGAAGGTTGTGTCCGGCCCTCCACCGCCGCCCGTTCCAACGACTAGGTAGACCCCCCGCGTATCGTTGAGACTGGCGACAACCAAGGGCGTGCCACGGCCGCCATGGGACAGACGACCCGTCGTATCTTTCTCCTGTTCGACAAGTGCCTCGCCGATCCAGAGAGCAAGCTTGGTAAGTGCAGCCGGGTGACCGAAGATGGGCACATCGGGGCCTTCCTTCACTACGCACATTCGGAAGGCTCGCAGATGCTTGATTTGCTTTTTGTTGATCAGCGACGAGCCGGTGCGATATATGGCACGGTGGAGAAACTGAGCCGTCGGCAGCCCAGCCTTGAGAGCTTCAATGCTGTCGGCCAGGTTAGTAGGAAAGCGCACGCAAGCTGGGAGTAAGCGACTTACTTCTCAAGGGCATCATATGCTTCCCAAAACCGTCCAACCCACTCTTCGCCTTGCGCGACAATAATATCGTCATCATCGCAGTCGTCGTTCCGAAGATCCTTGGTCAAATGCGTCGGCTCTATGGCATCCGCTTGTTTTCCTACTTCCAAAATGGCACCGATGATTACGCCAACGTCCTGTGCGCTCAGCGTCGCTCTCCAGCCCCAACTCCGAACAAAACCCCATCCATCTTTCGCTCCAGCGCGGTCACGGCCATCCGTGTCGACAGAAGGAACCATATCATCCAAGTTGTAGAGTGAGGCGTACTTGAGGAGCTTAGCTCGAAGCTCTCGCTTGAGAATCATGTCCATATGAGTGTAGCTTTGCTTGCATTGGACGAGACTAACACCCATCTTGGCCAAGAGCTTGTGCAGCCGCTTCAAGCCCGCTTCACTCCACGTCTTCAGCCGAGCGAAGAGATAGGGGGAATGGAGCATACTGTCGTAGAGACTCCAATGTCGAATGAGGAGAAATTTGGGTTCCGGAGAAAGTCGGATGCTCGTGTCATCCGGACTCCGGGCAGTGGTTGGAATGATACCCGAATTCTCGGCCGCAGCGCGAGAACTGCTTGCTTCCGGGGGGTTCAAACGCCGTACCTCATCTCGGAGTAGTTGGCGGATACGAGCCCCACGCACTCCCATCCAACCATTTCCTTGTCCTCTGTCTGAGTGGCGCACAGGAACTGCAATGCCCGCAGAAGACCTACCATAGAGCTCCATGGAGGTAACACCAACAATGGCTAACCAAAGCAGATCGTTATCTTCGCGGCCCAAGTCCGAGGCCAATGAATACATCATGGAGGATATTGGCTCCGAAAACGAGGCACCTATCTGATAGTACTTGCGGAGGATCCCTTCCTTCTCTCTTCGAAGCCGCAAGAGACGGCGACGCAAAGTCCTGGCGGAGGGCGCAGGTGGAGGTTGAGCAGCAGACGGAGGCTCCAAGGGATCACTAGAGAGTACCATTCCGGCGTCGCGAAGAGACACAAGGCCTCTGTGAGCTGGTCGTTGTGGTGGGGACGTTATAGGAGAAGACTGCAGCTTGTTAGAAATGCTCGTAAGTGATTAATTTCTGGGATGGGATACCCACGGAGTTGCTCTTTCTGCGCTGCGCTGGACGGTCATCTGTATCGCTCGAGTCCTCCACGTCGTCACGGTCGGGCCAGCTTTTCCGCTTCTGGCCAGCACGTGCAGGCTCTTCAAATAGGTCCTCGTCGTCCTCGTCATAATCGTTTCCCAGATCCTCGCCGTCGTCTTCGATTTCAGGCATGTCGAGTAGGGCGATGTAAGCCTCTTTCTCTGTACTGAGGTTATCCTCGATATCACCGTCGTCGAACACAATGATACCTCCCTGGCCGGGCTTGTACGTCCGATCTATGCGGCCCGCGGACACCCCGGGAGGACAGCGTGCTTGAAGACCTGCACCCTCCATAGCGAGTTCAAGAGGAAAGCCACCAAAGACATTGCCCAAATTCCAAGGCCGGTGGGAATCCATCACCCAGACCTCCACGCCGCCAAAAGCGACCTCTTCTCCTTCAGATTCCAGTCCGAGCAAGGTGCCGAGATCGACCATACCTCCAACACCGAGACAC
This sequence comes from Colletotrichum brevisporum, assembly GCA_030770045.1. Lineage (NCBI taxonomy): Eukaryota > Fungi > Ascomycota > Sordariomycetes > Glomerellales > Glomerellaceae > Colletotrichum > Colletotrichum brevisporum. The sequence goes on along the minus strand of JAUGSI010000001.1, from coordinate 4,483,801 downwards.
ACGACCACTCCCCCACCACCTCCATGGCTGTCCATCATGGGTCGAACCAGGTCCCGGCCGGCGCGTTCGAGATCAGCATACCCGGAGACAGGCTGGATCTTGTGGGGGATGTAGTCGTGCTTGAGTAAGCGTGTCAGGATTCGACATGCGCAGAGGGCATCGGGTTCGAGAGCCACCAGAACGAGAACGGGTGGCGAGAGCGGATGTCGCGTATGTTGTAAGTGAAGGTAAAGTTTAGATATCAGGGACCGTGGGATATACATCGCTAGGGGAATCTTGACGCGTTTTCACGGAGTGTTGAATGGCCTCATGAGATAAGAAAGTCGATCCTGTCGTAGGATGAGGCAGGACGCGGTTGGGTCGGGCTGGAGGCTGCTTCCCTTCCAGTGGGGTTGCTGGGTGGAATACGGCGGTCTAAAATTGGGATCAAGAGCTGCCGTTCGTGCAAAATCGGAGAGACCTTCGGGCCAGGCCAGTGAAGATGGGCAGACAAGGCCAAGTGTAATCGATACCTGCGCATGTAAGGTAAGCAATGTGCACAAGGAATGGAGGTGTCAAGGTGGGATAACGCGCAAACGCGTGTCTAGCGCTTGACGCGACTTGATAGGGTGTGATGGGTAAAAGCCTACAGTGTATACCGGGCCTAGGTACGTGCCCCCTAAGCCGCCTCACGAAAACAAAGTGGGGCCGATTTTTCGTGTCATTTTAGGCAGGAACCAAGGTACCTAGGTAGATGTTAGATTACGTGGCTTAGAGCCGCTGGTGCGCTACGACGTATGGGTGGATTTTAGCGTTCAAGGCGGCCGATGGCCGCTCTAGAGCAACGTTTCGCCGGCTCTAAAGGCCATAGCCGCGTTTAGGGGGTCAAAGGCCTATAGTACTATTAAGGCAAAAAACGCATTAATAGTCCTTAAAGTATAGCTTTATATATATATAATTATATATAAAATCAAATAATTAAGAGTTTTGTTCTACTACTCCCTTTACTATATATAATTAATTATTTTTAGACTACTCTATTAAATACAAAAATTACTATAAATATCCTTTTAATTCTTTAAAAACTACTCTTAATAACTTAACTACTTAGTACTTATAACTTTATAACTTTTAAGTACTAATAAATACTTTTAATATATAAAAAGCTTTTAACTTAATTTTTATAAATCTAAAGCCCTTTATTAATAATACTTTACCCCCTCTAGGGTAACTAACGGCCTACGGGCTATATACTTTAGGAAACCATTTAGCTACCCACCTTATTAATATTTTTTATCACAACACTTAAATTCACCTACTATAATACCGCTTCTACGGATTTAAAGTAATAGGTATTTTTAATTAATTTTAACTACTAATTACGCTATTAACACTGCCGAAACTACTAATACCTTCTATACGCCTCCTGTACGCCTAACTACCGTCCCTCTAAACTTATTAAATCTAATCTAAACCGTCCTATTACTTCCCTTAGCCGCGCAGCTATAGCTAGTTTAGCCGCTCCCTACTATCGTTAGCTTCTATTTTAATATTATTAGCCTTACTAAATATACTAATATTAGCAGCTCCTTAGAGTACTATAGATTTAGTAGTTATGTTCTTTAGTTAGTTAAAGTATTTATAGTTAACTTTATACTATAGAATACCTAAAAGGGTTCTGTTCTATAATTTAAAAATTACTACGTTTATATTAAGCTTATTATTAGTGGTTTAATAATAATAAATTATAGTAATAATAAACTTCTTTTTCTCTTTATTAAAGAATATATACTAGTTACGGGTTAAGTTAATTTTATTAACCCCCTTAACTATAAAGTACTTATTACTACTTTTATAGTTAATTAATAACTATAAAGTTATATAATAGTTATTATTCTAGGGGTAGGGGCTAGTAGTAGATAGCCTTTTATTAAATATTATAAATTATTATTATATATAGATATATAGAAGACGGGAGGAATTAATAAAGGCCTTGTTTATAGTGCCTTTTTCTTTAATTATAAACAGTACTAGGGCTTATTAGGCCCTATACACAGCGTAATCCAGCTAAAGGTTTGTATAAGTAAAGGTTTATTTTAATATTACTGCTTATTAGTAATAGTATTATTATTATTACTATAGAAAAAGTAAGTAAGTAGAAGCGTTAAGGTACGTACGCCCTACTAAGCTCTACTTAAGACTACTTAAGCTAAAGGGGGTTAAAGCTACTAGATACACTCTATTAAATACTTCTATTTAATTATACTACTTAAAAATACATAGCTATAATATATTCTTTTTAAAACCCCTTATTAAAATGTCTATATAAAATACTACAAAAAACACAAATTAAGAATACTTTACTTTAAAAGCTATTTACTTTTAAACTATAGAATTTAAAGTAAATAAACTTATTATAAACCATTTTTTAAGTACTTTTAAAAAAGAACCTTTTATTTTTATTTAAAGTTATAAACTACTACTATACTAAAATAATAACTAACTTTTTTAAAAAGGCTTTTAAGTACTATATTAACTCTTTATTTTAATACTATACTATAAAAGTAATATATTAAAAATAAAAAAGAACTAAAAATACTATTATTTTTTAAATATAAAGTATTATTATTAAAGAATTTAAGAGTTAGTACTACTTAAGTACTTCAGAGCTAGTAGTTTAGATTTAAAACCTTTATAAATACTTTAAACTTATAAAAAGTATATATTACTAGTATACTAATTAACTATATATTAACTACTTTACTATACTATATAATAAGTAGGTTATAATAAAAGCTACTATAGTTAAATAATTAATACTATAAATTAATAATATGTATAAGAATTATACTATTAAGTTTAAAGTAGCTTATGAAGGAGATTTATACCCCTTTAGGGTAACTAACAGCCTATAGGCCACGTGCTTTAAAAAGCTATCTAACTACTTACTTTATTAATCTTTTTTATTATTAATTAATAATAATAAATAGCACTTAAATTTACTTACTATAATATAGCTTTTATAGATTTAAAGTAATAAGTGTTTTTAATTAATTTTAAAGTAAACTACTAATTATGCTATTATTACTACTAAAACTACTAACGCCTTCCTAAACCATTTCTTTTTTTAACTATTAAATCTCTTTATAACTAACGTACTATTATTATAAACTATACTATAGTTAATTAGCTTAATTAAACTACTTTTTTCTATACTTATTAATAAATATCTTAATATTTAAGTCTTATTAAATATACTAGTTTTTTAACTTTAAAGAATCTATAGTTATTATTACTACTTTTATTACTTACTTAAAGTAGTATTAATTATTTTTTAAAAATAGTAAGTTTAAAATCTAACTCAATATTAAATTAGTTAATAAGTTTAGTTTAATATTTTTTATTTAGTTTTTATTACTTCTAGTATAAAAAAAGTAAAGACTAAAGATAGTAATTTAAATCTTTATACTTAAAATTTAAATTAGTTAGTTATACTATATACTAATAGTATTAATATTAAACTATATAACTATATTACTAAGTTACTTAATATTATTCTTAACTATAGTAACTAAGTTATAGTATTTAATATTTTATAATTAAAGGACTTCTATATTTATAGTAGTTTTTACTAACTTATTATTTTAAAGAATTCTTAAGTATAAATATAAAAAAAAAAGAAATTAATAAAAGCCTTTATATGCTTTTAGGTAGTATTTTATATTTATATATTTAATATATCTATAGTACTACTTATAGTAAGGTAAATAAAAAAATCTACTAACTAAAGAATATTCCTAGTAAAGGATTTAGTAAAAATACGTTTTAATTAAATATATATATTTAGTAAGGTAATAAGTAAAGGTTATTTTTAAAAAAAAGATATATTGCTAATATTAACCTACTCTAGTAACTATAATACTTAAAGTTATTATAATAACTTTTACTTATCTACTTTTATACTATAAAGTATAGTATAGTAGTAGCTATAGTAATAATAATAATACTATTACTAATAGGCAGCGGGCGTGACTAATATATTAAAATAAACCTTTACCTCTACAAACCTTTATTTAAATTATACTATAAGTACTATAATATACTATAGAGCTTAATAGGCCCTAGTAGTATTCATAATTAATTAAAAAGTACTACTACTATAAGTAAGGCTTTTATTAATTTCTCTATCTTTTATATATATATTTAATAATCCTATATCTAAAATACTTAACTTTATCTTTACTAGTCTTTAACTATATTTAAAGCTTATTAATATATTAATAGTATTAATTATTTTAAGTAACTATAAATAGTTTATACAACTTACCGTTTTATATAGCTTAAATTAACTTAACTTAACTAAAAACTAAAAGTTCTATTTATATATAAATAAAATATATATTATAATATTTAACCTTATATACTATTAAATAAGTAGTAATAATATAGCTATAAATACTACTATAGTTAATTACTATAAAAGTATAAATAGTACTTTAAAGGTTTTAAAGTTTAATAACTAGTATAAATACTTTAATTAAATAAAGAATATAGTTACTAAAGCTATAAAGCCCTAAGTAGCTACTAGTATTAGTATATTTAATAAGGCCTATATAAATATTGAAATAAATATTAATAATAGTAGGGCTAAGTAGTTAAACTAACTATAGCTATATAGTTAAGAAAAGTAAAGGAATAGTTTAAATTAAATTTAATAGGTTTAAAGAAATAGTTTAGAATAGTGTTAAGAGTTTTAGTAGCGTTAGTAGTGTAATTAGTAGTCTATAAAATTAATTAAATACTCTTATTACTTTAAACCTATATTAGCTGCGTTATAGTAGGTAACTTCGCGTACTAATAATTAATAATAAAAAGAAATAAGGCTAGTTAAAGAATAACTTAACCTCTAGAGTTATATATAATATATAGGCTATTAATTAAAGAGAAAAAGAAGGGGTCTTTAGTAGTAGACTTTTTACTAGTAATATATTTATAGTTAAGTAGCTACTTAAAGATACTAAGGATAATAGTAATAAGTATTATAATATTAATTTAAAAGAATTATAGAATAAAGTTTCATTAGTATTTTTAACTTTTTTTACTATATTAACTTTGTTTTTAATTTATTTTATGTACTGATATTATTTTAAATAGTATTTTATATAGATATTTTTATAAGTTATTTAAAAAAGAATATATTATAGTTATATATTTTTAAGTAGTATAATTAAATAGAAGTATTTAATAGAGTATATTTAATAAATTTAACTCTCTTTAACTCTACTTTAATTTATATTATTTTAAGTAGTGTCTTATATAGATATTTCTATGTATTATTCTAAAAAGAATATATTATAGCTATGTATTATTAAGTAGTATAATAAATAAAAGTATTTAATAGGGTGTATTTAGTAGCTTTAACTCCCTTTAGCTTTACTAAGTAGTTTTAAGTAGAGCTTAGTAGAGTGTACGTACCTTAATACTTCTACTTACTTACTCTTTTAGTAATAACAACAATACTATTACTAATAGGTAGTACTAAATAGTGCGACTAATATATTAAAATAAACCTTTACTTATTGAACCTTTAGCTGGATTACGCGTAGGGCCTAACGAGCCCTAGTAGCATTTATAATTAAAAAAAAAGGTACTACTACAAGCAAGCCCTTCATTAACTCTATTTTAATACTTCTACTTACTTACTCTTCTAGTAATAATAATCATACTATTACTAATAAATAGTAATATTAAAATAAACCTTTACTTATATAAACCTTTAGTTAAATTATACTATAGGTACTATAATATACTATAAAGCCTAATAAGTCCTAGTAGTATTTATAATTTAAAAAAAGCGTATTATGAATAAGCCTTTATTAATTCTTCTTATCTTTTATATATATATAATAACTTAAAAGTACTCTAATAAATAAACTACTTATTATAATATTTAATAAAAAGTTATTTATTCTAAGTCCTTATAATTAAAATAATAACTATTATATAACTTTATAGTTATTAATTAATTATAAGAGTAGTAATAAGTACTTTATAACTAAAGGGCTTTAGCGGTTAGCTCAGTAGTTAAGAGCCTGCCTGACCCTACCTCGTAAGAAGTAGAGGTAGTAGGTTTGAATTCTACGCCGCCTAAAGGGTTTTATACCCTAACTATACGTTGCGCGCCTGTATAGTACAGCTATTAGAATTTTTAGGGTAGGGGCCCTACTGACTCTAATTAGCTGTACTATATGGCCCGTACACTGCTCCTAACTAATAGGAGTAGGCGGCCCCTACTAGGCTATATATAGTAAACAGTACCTTCTTTTATAAGTAGGTATCCCCTAACCTAGACTTAAATAGATCTTTTATACATAACCTTTACTAATTACTTTACTAAATAGATATACATTTTCCCTACTAGGGTTTTTTTTATATACCTTTATTAAATATTATATACTTAAAAGAGGTAAAAAGCCTACTACTTAGTAAATTTCTACTTTATAATATAAGTAAGCTTATAGAATAATATAAACTATATATATAACTAAAGGGCTTAATATAATTAACTTAATCTATAATTAGTATTTATTCTTTAATAAAGAAAAAAGTTTATTATTACTATAATTTACTACTATTAAACTACTAATAATACTCTCTTTAAAGTAAGTAATAGCCTATAGATTATATACTCTAAAAAACTATTTAACTACTTACTTTATTAATCTTTTTTATTATTAATAGTACTTAAATTTACTTACTATAATACAGCTTTTATAGATTAAAGTAATAGGTATTTTTAATTAATTTTAACTACTAATTATACTATTAATACTACTAAAACTACTAACGCCTTTTATACACCTTTTCAAACCGTCCCTTTAAACCTATTAAATTTAATTTAAACTATTCTATTACTTCCCTTAACTATTATATCTCTTTATAACTAATATACTATTACTATATAGCTTTAACTAATTTAACTACTTAGTTCTACTATTATTAGTATTTATTTTAATATTACTTCATTAAATATACTAATACTAATAGCTACTGAAAGCGCTATCAATCTAATAGCTATATCCTTTAGTTAGTTAAAGTATTAATAATTAACTTTAGTTTATAAAATATATAAAGTTTTATTAAACTTAGTATTTAACTTAAGTATTATTTACTAGGTATGTATGTTTTTTTATAGTATTTTATATAGATATTTTAATAAGGAGTTTTAAAAAGAATATATTATAGCTATGTATTTTTAAGTAGCATAATTAAATAGAAGTATTTAATAGAGCATATTTAGTAGCTTTAACCCCCTTTAACTTTATTAAATAGTTTTAAGTAAAGCTTAGTAAGGTATATATACTTTAATACTTCTACTTACTTATTCTTTCTATAGTAATAATAATAATACTATTACTAATAAGTAATACTAAATATATTAAAATAAACCTTTATTTATATAAACCTTTAGTTAAATTATAAGTACTATAATATACTATAGGGCTTAATAAGCCTTAGTAGTATTTATAATTAAAGAAAAAAGTACTATAAGTAAGTTCTTTATTAATTTTTTTATCTTTTATATTTATATATAATAACTTATAATATTTAAAAAAAGATTCCTACTTACTCTATTTAGCTTTAGGATAAATAAAAGAATATAATTTGATAAATATTAACTAGTATTAATACTAGTAAAAAGCACCTCTATACTATAAGAGTTTATATAATTAATATAACCCTTAACTAGTACTACTAAAGTAAAAATAATAAAGTAAAGTTTGTAATTTTAAGACTCCTATACTATAAAACTACTAGCAATAGCTTTAATATAAATAAAACAATACTTAACTTATACTTAAGGGATTTAGATACTATAAAAATCCTTAATACTAAGGATAACTATAAATACTTTAACTAACTAAAAAACGTAGTTATTAGAGTTTTATTAACTTAAGTAACTATTAATATTAGTATATTTAATAAAGTAATTTTAAAACGGATACTAATAATAGTAGGGCGTAGCTAAACTAACTATAGCTATATAGCTAAAGAAAGTAATAGAATAGTTTAAATTAGATTTAATAAGTTTAAAAGGATAGTTTACTAGAGAGGTATATAGAAGGCGTTAGTGGTTTTAGTAGTATTAATAGTATAATTAATAGTTAAAATTAATTAAAAATACTTATTACTTTAAATCTATAAAAGCTACGTTATAGTAGGTAAATTTAAGTATTATAATAAAAAGAATTAATAAAGTAGGTAGCTAGACGGCTATTCCTTAGAGTATGTGGCCCGTAGGCCGTTAGTTACTCTAAAGAGGGTATATACTTTTATTTTATTATACTATTTAAAATATATAACTATAATATTTTTTTAAAACCCCTTATTAAAATACTTATATATAATACTATAAAAAACATAAAAGAAAACTTTTAGTAATAGGCTTAATATAAATATAATAATTCTCAAATTATAAAATAAAACCCTTTAAGTATTTTATAGTTTAAAGTTAATTATAAATACTTTAACTAACTAAAAAACGTAACTACTAAATTTATAGTACTTTAAGTAGTTAATATTAATATATTTAGTAAGGTCTATATATAATAATATTCAAATAGATACTAATAAAAGTAAAGCTAAGTAGTTAAACTAACTATAGCTATATAGCTTATAAGAAAAGTAATAGAATAGTTATAGCGAGTATTAGGGCGTATAGCGAGTATTAGGGCGTATAAGCGTTCAAGGGCATAGATGACTTGTGGTTGTCCTAGGAAGAGATCTATACTATGAGGCACTACACTCATTAAAGCGTTATATCTATACTTAGTCACCCTAGTGCCTAAGGCGCGGCTTATAAAGCTAGAGCCTTAGAGACTTCATTACAACACACCCCCTAGTAATAGTGACGTTACTATTAGCTACATTAAAGCCATATCCCTTACTTCTTTTTTTATTTTAAATATAAATAAATAAAGTATTTAAAGTACTTATTAAAGTTATATAAATAAAATTATATAAAGGGAATATTTTTTATAGTTATTTTAACTATAGAGAATATCTATAATTATAGGTAAAATCGTAGCTACTATCTCTTAAAGTATAGAGATTTTATACTAAGTAAGTTATAAATAGTAGAATATATATGTTTTTTTAGCTACTACTTAAAATCCTCTTTTTTCTTTTTTTAGTATACTTATTTTAATAGATTATAAGTTACTATTTTACTACTCTATACTTTACGCACTACTTTTAAAGTATTTTTATTAATAAAGATATAAAAAACTAAATATTTAAAATACCCCCTAAGTATAAAATAATAAAAAAACACAAAGTAAAAATCGCTAAGGGTAAGAAGCGTACTAAATTTAAGTACAAGTATATAGCATATAGTAGCTCTACCGACTTTACTAACCCCCTTAATACTATTAGTAGCTATAGCCGTAATAATAAAGAGAGTAAGGATAATAATAACAAGCGCCTACCGTCCTAGCTAACTACCCTACTTACTATAACCCCTTTCCCCCATAACCCCTTTCCCACTTTAGCCCCCTTCTATACCCTATATAAAAAGAACTATACTCTTATACTATTTAATAAAAATAACCTTAAGTATAACCCCCCTTATAAGGGGTACACTAACTCTAGCTTTAAGGGCTACTCTTCTAGCCACTACTTTATTACTAAGAGCAATACCTAAAACCACTATATATATTACATTAATAGCCATAAATAGTACACTAACCTACACTAGGATACTATTTTTTAATATTACTACTTTATTAAAGTATATTTTATAAGTATATTACATTATATAAGTCCCTTTAAATACTTATAGTAGTTTAGAACTAACTTAGTTAAATTATAAAAGGTTTATAAAGCGTACAATAATCTCTAAGTAGTACTTAACTCTACTACTATACCCTTTTCTATTAAAAGTAAAGTTAAAAAGGAAAAAAAAAAAGCCTAAGTTTAAAAAAAAAAAAGAAAAAAAGCCTAAGCCTAAGTCTAAACCTAAAGAAAAGGAAAAGAAAGAGTCTAACAAGGAAAAGGACAAAGAAGAAATTACTAGTATACCTATAAGCCGCACTATACACTAAGTTTATACTAAGGCTATTACAAAGAGTATTTACTAACTTATAAACAAGCTCTTCACTACCCACAACTACGCCTAAGCAATTTAAAAAAATATTTATTAACTCCTTATAAAACTAATTAATACCCTTATATATTAAAAGTACCTTTTAAGCTATTATATCTATTTCTAGTATTTAGGGCCTCTAGACTATAATTACTTTACTCTCTTTTACACACCTAGTAAGGCAGTACGGGCCTTTTAGCCTAACATAATAACTTACTTATAAACTATCCTTTTCTCTCTAATTAAATACTCCTTTCTTTTTTTTATACTATTATAATATACATTAAAGCGTTATAGAAGTTAAAAAGTACTCTAAAGTACTTAAACTTACTTCTCGTAAAGTTCTTAGTAAGTCTATTAGCCGGTATTTTGTTTATAGGTATATATATAATATTAAAAAAGTACTTAGTATATTCTTAATAAAACTATATATTTTAAATATTTATATATCTTAAGCGCGTAGTTATATACTCTTCTTTACCTACTATAAGTTAAATTATTTATTAGTTATTATAGTAGACCTTCTAAGTATCTCTAAAGTTAAGATCTATCTCCTTAAAGAGTTATTAAAGCACTATTAATTCTTTAGTAGTATACTTAAGTATTAAGAGCTCTGCTTTTATTATTAACGTAGTAACTATATTCTATCTTCTAGCCTTTTAGTATAGTAAACCACTAAAAAGCTTAATAATATATTTATAAAATAATCTTTTTATCTCCTTATCATTTATAAAAAAAGTATCTCCTACTATAAAAAGTACCTCTGCGTTACCCCCTATATTACTATAGTATATAGTAAAGTAATATATTAAATATAGGTAGTAAATAACTTAATTAGTAGCCTTAAGATACACCTAAAAAGAATTTATTAAAAAGTATAAAAACTATAAAGTAGTAAAAGTAATGTTTAAGTAAATTATAATAGTAGTATAAAAAATTAAGCCGACCTTTTTTTAAAAATCTTTAACTTTTTAATATAACACTTAACCTAGGTTTTTAATAAAGTTAATTATTAGTAGTAGTATAGCTAGGTATAGTGCGTTAGTAAGGTTATACTTCTTAGCTATTTTATTAATATACGTGTTATAGATTAAGAGAATATATTATCTAGGATAGTTTTTAATTACTTTAATACTAAAGAAATACTTTACAGAGCCCTACTCCTTAAGCTTATATATATCCTTAATACTCCTAATTAACATTTAAGTATACTTAGCTTTGTTTAAGTAGTATACTATAAGTATATTATTAATATAGAATATAATAAAAACGTACTTCTAAGGATCTTAAAAAAGGTATAGCTCTTTATTATAGTATTTAAGACTAAGGCTATAAAGAGTTTTTAGAAACTCTTTATACTATAAAAAAAAAGTATTATATAGCCTATAAAGTACCTACTTAAGTTTAATATACTTTTTTAGTTAATAAAAGCTATTTAGAAGTTTATAATAAATAAGTAGAGTATTAGGGTTAAGCTTTGTATTTAGGAAGGTATTTATAACATTAAACTACTAGATATTATAGTTAAACTATGCTTTAAGGGATATTAAAAAGTAAAAGGATTATACTACAAGAGTAGTAGTATAAGTATATTATAATAAATCTATATTTTAAAGGTTTTTTTAAATATAAATATATACTTTATAGTAGTTAAGGACTCTATTAAACTTAAAATTATAAGTAAAAACCCACTTTAAAAAAAGGAGTTATAATAAGGCTTTTTAATAGTCTAGCTCTTACTATATCTCTATAAATATAAGCTTATAAATTTCCTTATATACTATATTTATAAAGAGCTTTTAAAGCTTTAGAAGAAGCTTTTTTATTACCTTTTACAACTTTAAAGTACTAATAAAGTTATCTATATAAAAGTTACTCTTTTTTATAGTATATTTATAATTATAGAGTATTATATAGACTGTATTTTAAATAATATAGTATAGGTAGGTATAGTTATGTCCTTTATCTTTAAATACTTTTTACTAATTAAGTATAAACATTATAAAAAAAGTATTACCTAAGCTACTATATAGTATTTTATAAGTATTATTAATATATATATAAATAATATAGTTTCTTCCCTTAGACTCTAAATTAAGCCCTTTAAAGTACTAACTACTATATAATAATAAAGCTAGTATATTTTAAAGTATTTTTAGTATATTTAAAGGAATTATATTATTTAAGTTACTCTTACTAGTTAATTAAGCCTCTTTTTACTAAGTAGTTAAAGGTTTATACTTAATAGTTAAAGATCCTAAGTGTTTTATAAAATCTCTTATACGCGCATAGGTTTAGTTATTTATAAGTTTAATTAGTTTAAGAGGTTCTACTAGTTTAGCCTTATCTATTTTAGGTTCTCTAGTATTAGTAGTTACCTTATATAGCCTTTTACCCCTAAAATATTATAGTATTAGTAGTTTAAGAGTAAAATTAAAAGTTAATAGTCTTTTTAAAAGTAATATACTATACTCTTTATATATAAAAGTACTACTTAGTTTAATAATATTTTATTAAATAAGTTTAGTAGATTATATATTAATAAACTTATTATTAACCTCTTTTAAGTTACTTTTAAAGTCTTTTAGAGTCTTATAGACCTTACTTTAAAACTTAAAAAGCTCCTTAAACTTTAAAATTATAGTTTTTATAATTTCTAAATAAAGAGTATATTTAATATTATTTTTTAAATAAAATTTTATTTTATTAAAAGTAACGTTATATATAATAATAACTTACTTAAGTATAAGTACTTAAATCCTATATAAGTTTACTATTTTAGGGACGTATTCTATAAAGTATTTAATATATACTTTTAGTATAACTTTAAACTATCTCCTTTTAATTTCTATTTTTTTTTATACTTAAGGGGATAAATATAGTATTTATAAGCACGTAGTTTTCCCTAGTAAGGGTATAAGTTATAGTTTATAAAGTAGTTATAAACTAAAGCCTACTACTTAAAGTAATATTTAAACTATTCTACTTTAACTTTATTTAGGGAGTATTAAAAGTTTAATTAATATAAACTTATATTATAAATATTAATACCTATAAGTACTAATTTTTTTTAAAAGTACTTAAAAAGCCCTACCCCTTTTTTTATATAAATCCCTTAGTTTATACCTTTTTATTTAGTATATTCTTTACTTTTTATAAGCTTCTTAGTATAGGCTAGTAGTATTTTAAAATTAATTCCTTTCTTTTATACCTATATTTAAAACATAGTAATACCCTTAATAGTAATTATAGTATACTTATTATCTATATATATTTTATAAATATTAACTCCTTTATATTATTTAACTTATTTTTTAAGTATTTAAAGGACTTTAAATACTTTAAAGTAATCCTTTTTAAAAAAAGTAAAGCTAAAGAGTTTACTAAAGTACTTATCCTTAATAACTAAAAACTAGCTATTACTATTATATATATATAAAAAGTTAAAAAGGTTCTAAAAATATAGTAGTATAATTTACTAGTCTTATTTTTAAATACTTAGTATAATATTTACTACGTTATATACATAACTATATAGTTCTAGTACTTTATATAAATTAAACTATAAATCTTTACCCCCTAAGTATAGTATACTAAGCACTTAAAAGCTTTATAACTAAAGTGGCCTACCCTAAAGTACTAGAGTATTATAAAGTTAATATAGTTATATAAAAGTTAGTAGCTAAAATAGTATTATGTGTATTTAATAAAATAGGTTATATAGACTAAGGTAGTATTACTAATAAATATAGGATATAAGTAGAAGGAAAATAGTTTATATTTAAAAAAGTAAATATTATTATAGTGTTTTAAAGTCTTTACTATAATATTACTTTCTATATTTCTAACTCTAAGTATATAATTATAGCTATAGTACTAAATACTAGCTTTAGTTAAGAGCACTTTAAAGATAATATTAATATAGAACCCTTTAATTACTATAACGTTTATAAGTATTAGGTTTAATATAAAGTTACTCTTTTTATTTATTAATACGTTTTATATAATATACTTACTACGTCCTAGGACCGGGATTCTATTTATACTAGTATTAATATAGTTATTTAAACTAAAAGGTTTAAATATATTTAACTTTATAAACGCTATATAGTTAATAAAATAGGTTAAGCTATAGTTATTATATATAGTACTCTAAAAGAGTAAATAAGTTAATATAATAGTTAAAAAGACTAAATATTTAACTATATTACCTTTTAAAAAGGTATTAAGTAAAAAAATAATACTAATAATATTTCTTAGGAATTCTAGCTTATTATTTATAGTAGCTAAGGGATCTTTATTATTACTACCCTATTTTTAACGTTACTTCTTAAACTATAAGTAAGTTATTTTATAAAACTAACTATACTTAATAAGCTTTTTTTAAGGTCCTCCTACTTTAAATCTATAAAAACTATTTTAATTTTATTAATTTTAATATTTAAAAGGAATAAAATATACTTAAAGTACCCTATTAAGGCTTTACTAAAACGTCTATAGATATAAGTAGGTTATTAATAAAGCGTTTTATAAAAACATTCTTAAATACTAAATAGTAAGTTAGTCTAGCCTATAAGGGTAGAGTAAATAACTCTACCGCGGCCCTTTATTTAATATATTAATTTATCCTTAACTTTTACTAAAAAAAGCTTTTTATACTAATATAATATTAAAGAGTCTTTATTAAATTAAAGCTCTTTTTAAATCCTATTAAGCTACTAGTGTCCCTATATAGGGTCGTATTAAGCACTAACCACCTTAAAAAAATTCTATACTACTAGGATTCCTTAGACTTCTAGAACGCCCCTATATATAGCTTAAAAGAAATAGTTATACTAATAGTTATACTACTTTATAGGATTAAGGTTTATATATATAGTATTTTTAAGAATAGTGTTATATTCTTTTTAAAGTAATATAAGTATAATAAAGTTATTAAGAGTAAGTTATACTTTAAACTTATAAATAAAAACTTAAGTTAAATATAATTCTAGAGTAGTAAGCTTTTAATAAGCTAAACTAGTGTGTAACGGGTTTATAAATAGATATATCTAGTACTAAATACCTCTTAAAGTAGCTATAATAGCTGCGTAGTATACTTAATATTATAAAGAGCGCTTAATACTATTTATATAGTTTATAGAAATATCTTTTAGTATTTATTTATAAGAGTAATATAGTAGTACTATAGCTTTTTTATAAATATTACCTATATCAGGATTAGTCTACTCTTTAATCTAGGTTTTAAAGTCTACTTTATATTATTTTTTTATAGTCTTATTAACCTATATAAGGAATTCGTAGTGTATAGAATTAACTAAGTAGATATAGTTTATACTTAGTATATTAAAAGTATCTAAATTAATATATTCCTAAATACCTTAAAGCTCTACTTAGTATTATAATTCTTTATAAAATTATAGTTAGTTATATAAAGTCTTAAGAATAATTATTAAGCTTATTAAAGTATTATAAAAAGCAGTTAAAACGTCTATTATAAAATAGTATAAAGCTTTTAAGGAGCTTAAGAGAAATAAAAAGAAAGGAGCTTAAAGCTTATATACTTTACTTAGGTAGTTAGGGGTAATAGATACTAATTAGAAATAAGCTAGACTTATAACTATAGTAAGTATTAGGGTGTATAAGTATTTAAGGGCATAAATAACTTATAGTTATCTTAAAAAGAGATTTATACTATAAGGCGCTGTGCTTATTAGAGCGTTATATTTATACTTAGTTACCCTAGTGCCTAAGGCGCAGCTTGCGAGGCTAAAGCCTTAGAGGCTTTATTGTAATAATAGTTTAGTTTAAATTTAATAGGTTTAAAAAAACAGTCTACTAAAGAGATATATAAAAGGTGTTAGTAGTTTTAGTAGTATTAATAGTATAATTAGTAGTTAAGATTAATAAAAAATACTTATTACTTTAAATTTATAAAGGCTATATTATACTAAGTAAATTTAAGTACTATTTATTAAATAAAAAAGATTAATAAAGTAGGTAGTTAAATAACTATTCCTTAAAGTATATAACTTATAAACTATTAATTACTCTAAAGGGAGTAGTTATTTTATATATTACTACTTTAAAAATTACTTTTATACTTTTTAAAGTATATATATAATAGTTAAAAGCTACTTAATTACTACTATAAAAAGTTAAAAAAACCTTTATAAATAATAAATAACTAATTTAATATACTAAAAGTATTTTAAACTAGTAACTATATAGTTACTATATTAAAAGTATTAAGTAGTTATTAATAGTATTTTCAACTAATTAATATAAAGACTTATTATTATCCCCCTTTAAAGACTTCTACTTTTTTAACTCTAGTATATTTATTTATATTTTTAAAAGTAAATAATAATTTAGTCACCTTTAAACTACTAGTATAAGTAATTAGTTATAAGTTAATTCTAAGTGTTTTATAATTAAAGAATATAAAAATATAAGTATATATATTATATTGATTAATAGTAAATAATTTGGTTTATATTTATATTATATTATATTATAAATATTTATAATAACTAACTTTAGTTTTTATAATTAACTTTATAAGTATAAGTACTAGTAGAATAAGTACCCTAAGTAGTACTTTATACTTTATAGATTTTATTACTCCTTTTTTAGTTTTGTTAAAAATATATATAATTAAAGAGTATTAAAGTATAATAAGCTTTTTAATAAAGTACTTATATATAAACAGTTTATATAAGTTATTTAGTATATATATATATACTATACTATTAAATAAACTACTTTTAATAAAGGTAAAGATTTTTAAAAGGTTTTAAAAGAATATAGTACTAATAGCTTAGCTACTTTAACTTTAAATTACTTTAGTGCTTTTTTATATTAATTTATAGTATTTATATTTCTATTACTCCCTAAATAGTACTAAAAAAGTATATTTAAACTATAATACTTATAGTATTAATAAAGTAAAGTAGATTATTAACTATAAGTTGTGTAAAAGTAATATTTATATTTATTTTAGTAAATATATTATATTTAACCTTTATTTGAATATATATTTTTATAGTTATAATACTACTTATAGTAAAGTAAAAAAAGAAATTTATTAAGTAGAGAATATTTTACATATAAAATCTAGTAAAGAATATATTTAAACTAATATATATATTTAGTAAGTTAATAAATAAAAGTTATTTAAAAAGAAGAGTAAATATATTACTAATATTAACTTTCCTTTAGTAGGTACTTATAAGTAGAGCTGAGTAGGGTAGTTTAATATATATACTAACCATAATACTTAAAGTTATTATAATAACTTCTACTTACTTACTTTTATACTATAAAGTATAGTATAGTAGTAGTAATAATAATAATAATACTATTCCTAATAAGTAGTACTAAATATATTAAGATAAATCTTTATTTATATAAAACTTTAACTAAATTATATATAAAGCTTAATAAGCTTTAGTAGTATTTATAATTAAAAAAAAGAGTACTACTATAAGTAAGGCTTTTATTAATTTCTTTTATTTTTTATATCTTTATATAGTTAATAATTCTTTTAAGTTAAAATACTAAGTTTAATAATAATAGGTTTAATATAACTTAATAAATCTATAAAGTTTAAGTAGTTTAGTCTTTTAACTATAACCTATAAAAACTTTTTTAAAGTTAATTAAGTTATTAAAAATATAAGTTTTAATAATTTTAATAATAGTACTAACTTTATAAACCTTTTATTTAAAATATAAGTAGCTATTACTTTTAGTATTACTATTTATTAGTAATAGTATTGTTATTACTACTATAGAAAGAGTAGGTAAGTAGAATTATTAAGGTACGTATACTTTACTAAGCTCTACTTAAAACTACTTAAGCTAAAGAGAGTTAAAACTACTAAATATACTTTATAAAATACTTCTATTTAATTATACCACTTAAAAATATATAGCTATAATATGTTCTTTTTAAAGCCCTTTATTAAAATATCTATATAAAATACTAAAGAAAATATAAGTAGCTATTACTAAGTTTAAATACTACTTACTACTAAAGAACTACTTAAATTTATAATTTTAATTTTTATATAATTAACTATATTTATATTTTTTAAGTAGTATTTTTTTACAGATATTTTTATAAGTTGATTTAAAAAGAATGTATTATAGTTATACATTATTTAATAGTATAATAAATAAAAGTATTTATTGTATATCTCTTGTATTAACTCCCCTCTAGCCTTTAATTCTAATGACTAATTTACCTACTCTTCTCTTATAGTAACAATAATACTATTAATAATAACCAAATAAGGCAACTAATATATCAAAATAAAACCTACTTATGCACGAACCTTTAGGCTAGATTACACTATACATAAAGCTCAATAAGCCCTAGTAGTATTTATAATAAAGAAAAAGGCATGTTATATAAAGTCTTTATTAATTTCTATCTTTTATATTTAATAAAATCTAATAACAGTAAACCACTATAATGATAAAAGTCCCTTAACTATAAAAATACTTACACATATCCAGTTTTTATAATGAAAAATATTATGTAGCTTAGGTGCATATAGCTATATAACTAGTATTAATACTATTAATATATAGTATAATCATCTAACCTAAATCCCATATAAAATCAACGATTATCTTAACCTTAATTTTTAAACTAGTAGTGAATAATAAAGATTAACAAAAATATTAAACTAAACTTATTAGCTAATTAATACTAAATTAGATTTCCAAACTCAATGATTTAAAAAATAATTAATACTACTGGCAAATAATAGAGGTAGTAATAATAACTATAAATCCCCTAGAGTTAAAAAATTAGTACGTTTAATAAGGCCTAAATATTAAAATATTTACTAATAAGTATAGAGAAAAGTAGTTTAATTAGGTTAACTAGCTATAGCGTAGTAATAGTATGTTAGTTATAAAGAGATTTAATAGTTAAGGGAAGGAACGGTTTAGTTTAAATTAAATTTAATAGGTTTAAAGGGACAGTCTACTAGGGAGGTATATAGAAGGCGTTAGTGGTTTTAGTAGCGTTAATAGTGTAATTAGTAGTTAAAATTAATTAAAAACACCTATTACTTTAAATCCATAGAAGCTGCGTTATAGTAAGTAAATTCGAGTGCTGTTTGTCGTTTCCTAAAGCACGTAGCCCGTAGACCATTAGTCACCCTAGAGGGGGTAGTATAATTAAATAAAAGTATTTTATAGGGTATATTTAGTAGCTTTAACTCCCTTTAGCTTAAGTAGTTTTAAGTATAGCTTAGTAGGGTATATATACTTTAATAATTCTACTTATCTACTCTTTTTATAGTAATAATAATAATAATACTATTACTAATAAGTAGTACAAAATAAATTTAAATAAACCTTTATTTATATAAACCTTTAACTAAATTATAAAAACTTTTAATATACTATAGAGCTTAATAAGTTTTAGTAGTATTTATAATTAAAAAAGGCACTATAAATAAAGCTTTAATTAATTCCTTTTTTTATATATATATAATAATAATAACCTATAATATTTAATAAAAACTATTTACTTTTAACTATTATTTCTAAAATAATAACTATTATTATTAGGAGCTAGTTATAAGTAGTATTTTAGTAGTACTTAAAAGGAGTTATACTAAACTTAAGGAGTAGAAGGGAAGAGGTTTATATAGTATATATAAACTTTACCCTTTTATATAAAGGCCCTAGTATAGGGCCGGTTTATACCCGGACCTTTACCTAAGTATAAACTACTAAACTTAGGCCTATAATATACCCCTTACTTTCTTTTATTCTCCTAGTAATAGTAGTAAATAGTAAATATAATTAAATATAACTTTTTTACTTAATATTTCTAACTATTAATAAAATAAATTTAGTACTAAAGTAATTAAATTAATAAAAAATTTAGTTTTTAGTTAGTATATAATTAATAGTTTATTAATTATATACTAACTATACTCTGCTTTTTTATATAAAGCTTTTAGTACTTTAGTTATACCCTCTCCTTCCTCTTTAATACTCTATACTAGTATTATTATACTCCCCCCCTTTTACTATTAAACTACTATTACTTTACTACTACTTTCTTACTCCCCTTTAACTCCTATAATAGTCTTTACTATTATGCGTTTTTTTAGTACTCTTGATAGTAACCCACCCGTTCTTCCCCTAATAATAACCTTTAGTTATATATATATAGTAGCTTTATTATAAATAATAACTTTAATAATAAGTTTAACTAACCTTTTTAAATAATTAAAGAAATATACTTTTTATACCATAATAAAATAATATAAAATAGTAAGTTAGTTATATACTAGTATAGTTATAGTAAGTTCTATTATTAGTACTTAGTAGTAAAGTAAAAGTATATTTAGGGATTATAGCTATTTACTTTATTTACTAAGCTATATATAGCTAGTTATTATATTATTAACTTTATTAATAAAGGTAACTACGTTATTACTTTTATTATCCCTAGTAGTAGCCTTAATAGTACTAGTAAAAGCTATTATAGTACTATTTTCTTTATATCCTTTAATATAGTTTATTATTATTATAATAACTACTGTAAATAAATATACTTTACCCCTTTTACCTACTCTACTACTATACTTCTTTTTTTACTACTTACCTCTTTTATAACTACTAACGTTAATACTAAAAAGCTTACTATTAACTTTATTAACTTAATAGTATACCCTTTTTTTTTACTTTTTTAGTTAATATTTTAAATAGTAGAACTATATTTTATAAAGTAGTAGCTACTTTTTCTTTTATATACTTTATTACTATACTCTAGGCTCTATTTAAGCTAGTTTATTTATTTACTATACCTACTCTACTTTTATCATATATACCTATTTTACTTTTTACTAGTACTTTAAGTTTTAAAAAAAAGGAAAAATAAGTTTAAGGGTTTTTTTAAAAAATAACCCTTTTAGAAGTTAGTTATTTATTTAGTATTATATTTTTATTATACCCTTTAGAATTAAGTTTATTATAATAGTACTTTATAGGGTTTTTATAGTTTAGTTTAGGCCCTAAGTAGCTTTTTACTATTAATAAATTAATATTAACTTATTACTCTTTTATATATTTCTAAACTTTACTTTAAATTATAATAATACTTTATTATTTTTAAAACTTATTAATAGTTTTTATATAAGTATATTATAGTTTTTTTTACTTTATTAAAATATTATAGTTATATTTATATTCTAGTATATTTTTAGTAGTTAAAATTACTTTTACTATATACTTTTTTATAGTTTATTTTTAAGTAAAGATGTAAAAATAGAATTTAATTAATTATTACTTTATACTTATAATAGTAGGGGTTTATTTAAGGTTCTTTTTATTAAGTTAATATAGAAGAGTAAGTAAATACCCCTAGGTATATTTAGTATAATATTTAATAGACTTAGTATATTAATTATAGTATACTTTATAGCTACTTAGTTTAACCTTTTATTTAACTAGTTTGTTTTAATATAGTATAGTAATAACTAGACTTTATCTTTAATATAAAATTAGTTTATAACGCATTAAGTTTAATTTATAAATATTTTAAACTACTATTATAAGTATATAAAGAACGTTATAGTTTAACTTAAATTAAAAAAGGTAAAAGTTATTTTTTACTACTATTAAAACTAATATAATATTATAACTATTTAATAGTTAGTTTAAACTTACTTTAGTTATTATTATATTTTAGTTATTTAAAGTTAGTTTTTTTACTAAAATATAGTTTATTTAGTTATACTAAGTAAATAAAATATATACTTATAAATATACTTATATTTTAAGTATTATTTACTTTATACTACTATTAATTTAAAAGTAGAATAATATTAATAATATTTACTATATTTTAATAAGTTTATATAGCGTTATTTAAAAGATACTTATTTAGTTTAAACCCTTATTATTAATAATTAATTAAAAGAACTTATAAACATACTACTATATATTTTAAAAGTATTGAATATATATTTTAGTTAATATTAATATTATAGACTTTAGTTAAATAAACTTTAATAAGTAGTTTATAATTAATATTAAAAAGTATAAATTAAAGTGTTTTATATTTAAAAGCTTTATTATAAAGTTTATTAAAATTTTAAACTAAAGTTTATTAAGAACTAAAAGTAGTTAAAAAAGACTTTAGTATTATTATCGTTTTTTATAAAAATAGTAATATATATTATATATAACTATAAACTATTTTACTTCTTAAAATATTTTATTTTAATACTAATTCTATATAAAAACTATAAATATTATATTTATACTAATATAACTTAAAACTAAAGAGTTGTAAACTATTTATAATAATACTATTATAAAAGGTTTATATTTAAGTACTTATAAGTAGTTTTAGTATTATAATATATTATTCTTTTTAAATAAGTAGTTTATAAATTAAGTCTTTATATTAGCTTTATAGAGGAATTACTTTATTTTATTTTCAATAGTACTTATTTATACTTTATAAATTAGTATTATAAAATTTAATTTAGTATTACATTAATTAATAGGTCTAGTTTAATATTTTTTATTTAGTCTCTATTACTATTAGTTTAAAAAAGGTAAAGGCTAAAGATAGCGATTTAGATCTTTATACTTAAGGGTTAGACTAACTAGCTATACTATATATTAATAGTATTAATACTAAGCTATATAGCTATATTACTAAGCTGTTTAATATTATTTTTAACTATAGAAACTAAGTTATAGTATTTAGTATTCTATAGTTAGGGGACTTTTATATCTATAGTAGTTTTTACTATTTTATTACTTTAAAGGATTCTTAGAAATATAGAAAATAGAAGGAATTAATAAAGGCCTTACTTATAGTAGTACCTTTTTCTTTAATTATAAACGCTACTAGGGCTTATTAGGCCCTATAGTACGTTATAGCGCTATAATACAGTATAATATAGCTAAAGGTTTGTATAAGTAAAGGTTTAGTTTAATATATTAGTTGTACTATTTAGTGCCGCTTATTAGTAATAGTATTATTATTATTACTAGTACGTTTATATTTACGTTTATATCTACTACTATAGTAAGAAAAGTAGGTAAGTAGAAGTATTAAAGTACGTACGCTCTACTAAGCTCTACTTAAAACCACTTAAACTAAAGGGGGTTAAACCTACTAAATACACTCTATTAAATACTTTTATTTATTATACTACTTAATAATATATAGTTATAATACATCTTTTTAAATTAACTTATAAAAATATTTATATAAAATACTACTTAAAAAACACAAAAGTATATAATAGTTAATTTAAAACCTCTACTTTCTTCTTAGTTTCTTTATAAATAAAACTAGTATACTAATTAGTAAAAAGTTAGTTTTTATTTATTCTTTATTTATTAAATTAATAACTTCTTAATAAACTTTTAAAAAGTAGTTTTATAGTATATTATATAATAAACTCTATAATAGACTTAGTTTAGTTTTATTTAGGCTTTTTTAAAAGTATATATAGTAATTTAGTATTCCTTAGTATAGTAGTAGTTTAAATACTTTTTTTTTATTAAATAGATTTAAAAAACACTAGTATACCCCTAGAAGTATATTTTATATTCTACCCTTTAAGTCTAAAAGAATAGACTTTAAAATAGTATTAATTTATATAATTAATATAGTTATTTATTTATATTATACTTTAAGTTTAAAGTATTACTAATATGCTTTATAGAAGTTAGTTTATTACTTTATCCTTAGTTCCCAACTTTCTTTATTAATAGTAAGAATAATAAAGTCCCCTAGTATTTTAATTCTTATTTTATCTTTAATAGAATCTAAAATAATACTTTTATATTATATTTATAGTTTCTCTAAAATTATAAAATATACTATATCTTTAATAATATAAAATAAAGTTTAAAATACTTAATTATTAAAGTTAATATTTATATTTTTAAGTAGTGTTTGTGCGGACTTTATAAATTAAATCTAAAGGAGAATACATTATATTATATATTTATGAAAGTGATATAATAAATAAAATATTGTGTGTGTATTAAATTGAATTTATAACTCCCTCCCAAACCCCGTGGACTAAATTAGAGAAAGGAGCCGGGCGGGAAAGTATATTTTTTTTTTTTTTTTTTTTTTTTTTTTTATAGCCAACGGGGGGGGGGGGGCCCGTGAACGTGGACGTGAACGTACTAGTAATAATAATAATACTTTAATACTAATAGGCGGTACTAAACGGCACAACTAATAAAACAAACCTTTACTTATATAAACCTTTTAGCTAGATTACGCATAGGGCCTAATAAGCCCTAGTAGTATTTATAATTAAAAGAAAACTTACTATAAATATAGGGCCTTTATTAATTCTCTTATCTTCTATATATGTTTACTTTAAAAATTTAATAAAATATAAAAAACTACTATAAATAAAAGTACATGATTTATAAAATATAAATACTATAACTTAGTTTCTATAATTAAAAACAATATTAAACAGTAGCTTGGTAACGCAGCTACTTATATAATAGTATGTACTATTAATATATGATTAGTTAACTAGCCATACATTTATTAAATATAAAGATCTAATTAGTGTTTTTTAGCCTTTACTTTTATAATAGTAGTAATAAAAACTAAATGAAAATATTAAATAAACCTATTATTTAATTAATTTAATACTGAGACCCAATTTTAAACTTACTATTTTTAAAAAATAACTAATACTACTTTAGGTAAGTAATAAAAGTAGTAATAATAACTATAGATCCCCTAGAGTTAAAAGACTAGTACGTTTAATAAGGCCTAGTAATATATTAAGATATTTACTAACAAGTATAGGGAAAAGCGGTTTAATTAGGTTAACTAGTCGTAGCGCAGTTAAGGGAAGGAACGGTTTAGTTTAAATTAAATTTAATAGATTTAGAGGGACGGTTTACTAGGGAGGTATATAGAAGGCGTTAGTAGTTTTGGTAGTATTAATAGTATAATTAGTAGTTTACTTTAAAATTAATTAAAAATACTTAATACTTTAAATCTATAGAAGCTGTATTATAGTAGGTGAATTTAAGTGCTATAATAAAAAAGATTAATAAAGTAGGTAGCTAGACAGCTATTTCCTAGAGCACGTAGCCCGTGGGTTGTTAGTTACTCTAAAGGGGGTATTAAAGTTAATATAAGCCTTAACTATATATATAATTACTAATTTACTATCTAGGCCTAAAACTATTTTTAAGTAGTAAAAGTAAAGTAATTATATAAACTTAAGATTATACTTTATTATAAACTTATAACTAACTACTCTATAATACTTATATTTACTATTAATTTAAATACAAATAAAGAATATATTATTTATTAATATAGAAGTAGAAAATAGGGGTTTATTTATTTAATTTTATATTTCTTTAGTTTTATTTAATAACTAATATAGGAGGCTAGTATCTACTATATAACCCTCTTTAAAAGGGTTTTACTAAAGGACTACTCTTTTCCCTTTTTATTTATAATACTTATATTTACTTTAAGGGCTTAAATATTTATTAAGAGAGTGTGGAAGTATATAGGTATAACATGTATTTATTAATAAAATAATATCTATAAGTACTATAGTAAATATAAGCCTCATATATGAGCCTAGTAAACTAATATATTAACTTACTAGGCATTCTTTATATTAGTTTTATAAGGGGAGTACTAGTAGTTTAGTAGTATATTTTATAGTATTAACGTAGTCTAGTAGTATTTATACTATTATATTTACTCTATATATTTATAAGTTATTTATTTTATATTTTATTGCTAACTATCTAGTAGTTATATAATCTATTTAATATTTTAAAGTCTATAGTAACTACGTAGTACTGAAAAATAGTTACCACTGAGCAGTATTTATTACTAATATACACATAGTCATAGGTACATAGATTTACTTCTAGTATAAGTAAAAGTAGATTTAAATTATAATATTTCTCTTATTCTCTGAAAGTTCTTATTTTACTTTAATATTATTTAAACTTTATAATCTACTTAAAAAATAAAAAATTTTGGGCTTGGTAGACACTAGAACTTATTTAAAGTCTCTATATAGTATATACAAGTAGAGGGACTTATATATATTAAAAAATATAAATAAATATATTATATTATATTATATATTACTTATCTACCATTAGTATAAAAGGTATTAACCCGTACTTATATTAATAACTTTAAGTTTAACTATAAATACTACTAATAATCCTTAAGTCCCTTAATAAACTCTTAGTTAACCTTTAACATATACTATATTATTATTCTTTAAATAAAAAAAATAGTTAAATTACTATTAAAAAGTTTACTTTTTAAAAAAAAGCTTTTATTAGTTATAAGTTACTTAAAGGGCTTAAATTATAAAAGTATAGTTTTATTATAATAATATAATAGTATTTTAAAAGACTTAAGTCTTTACTATATAAGGATTCTACTAGTTATATTATTAGTTATTTTACTAGTTATTCTACTATTAAGTATTTTACTACTACTAGTATACTTTATTTTAAAAAAGGGGGACTTTTATTAAATTTATATTTATTATAGTTATTTTATTAATTTATTAAGTTATTAACTTTTACTAGAATTACTCTAGTTAAGAAGTTTAGTAATATTAAAGGTTAGTTATAAGTAGTATTTTAGTAGTACTTAAAAGGAGTTATAATAAACTTAAGGAGTAAAAGGAAGGAGGTTTATATAGTATATATAAACTTTACTCTTTTATATAAAGGCCCTAGTATAGGGCTAGTTTATAACTAGACCTTTACTTAAGTATAAACTATTAGGCTTAAGTCTATAATAATTATATAACTTTATAGTTATTAATTAATTATAAAACTAATAATAAGTACTTTATAGTTAAAAGGGTTAATATAATTAACTTAACCTAAAACTAGTATAAATTCTTTAATAACAAAAAGTAAAGTTTATTATTACTAGAATTTACTATTATTAAACTATAAATAATTAATTTAATACTTAGTAAATAATACTTAAACTCAATACTAAATTTAATAGAACTATATATATTTTATAAACTAAAGTTAATTGTTTGTATTTTTTTAAGTAGTGTCTTATGTGGATATTTCTATAAGTTGATCTAAAACGAATACATTATAGCTATATATTATTAAGTAGTGTAATTAAATAGAAGTATCTAATAGGGTGTATCTAGTAGCTTTACTTTTATACTATAAAAGCTTATATAATTAATATAAGCCCTAACTAGTACTACTAAAGTAAAAATAATAAAGTAGTAATTATAATTTTAAAAGTCCTATACTATAAAACTACTAGTAATAGTTATTATATAAATATAATAATATATAATTTATATATAAAGAGTAAGGACTTTATAAAAATCCTAAATAATAAAGATAATTATAAATACTTTAACTAGCTAAAGAACGCGGTTATTAGAGTTTTGTTAATTTAAGTAGCTATTAATATTAGTATATTTAGTAAGGCTAATAATATTAAGATAAATACTAACAATAGTAGGGCTAAGTAGTTAAACTAGTTATAGCTATATAGTCTATAAGAAAAGTAATAGAATAGTTTAAATTAAATTTAATAGGTTTAAAGGGATAGTTTACTAAATAGTTAAGTATATAGAAAGTAGATAAAAGGTATTAGTAGTTTTAGTAGTATTAATAGTATAATTAGTACTTTACTTTAAAATTAATTAAAAATACCTATTACTTTAAATTTATAGAAGTTGCGTTATAGTAAGTAAATTTAAGTGCCGTTTATTTTAATTAATAATAAAAAAGATTAATAAAGTAGGTAGCTAGATAGCTACTAAAAGGGGTAATATTCCCTAGAGTATATAGCCCGTAGGCCATTAGTTACCCTAGAGGGGGTCCTATCAAAGACTTTAAAGCTACTTTAAAGTAGCTTAAGTATACGTTTTAGAACTAATAAGTTATTTTAACTGTATTAGTAAAACTTATTTACTTATTAAAAAGTAGTAAGTATAGTATTATATTAACTATAATATTAACTTTAGAGTTTAAATTAACTTACTTATAAAAATGTTTTATAAAGAGTTTAAGTTATATATTATTTATAATACTACTAGTTTTTTAAGTATTACTAACTTAGTTAAGGAAATACTTTAGAATATATAAAGAAACTATTTAATATATATAATAGTAATAGAAGTATATACTTAAAGAAACTATTTACTATAAGAGAATTAACTTAAAGATATACTAAAGTATATAAGCTACTTTATTTTTAACTTTATAGTATAGTAGTACTAAATTATAATAATAGTAATACCCTTAAAAGTAGTTTTTAAGCCTAAGGACCTAGAACTTTACTATAGCTACTTTACTAACTATTTTAAACTACTCTATACTTACTAGATTTTTAAACTTATAAAGACTAATAAAAAGGTTACTAAGTATAAGTACTATTTATATTAGTATCTATATTAACTACGTAACTTTAATATTACTATTCTCTATATTAAAACCTATTATTAATTATAATACTTTATAGTTAGTTTTAAAAGAGTATAGTACTATAAAGTAGTACTAGGAA
Source organism: Colletotrichum brevisporum (assembly GCA_030770045.1). Lineage (NCBI taxonomy): Eukaryota > Fungi > Ascomycota > Sordariomycetes > Glomerellales > Glomerellaceae > Colletotrichum > Colletotrichum brevisporum. The sequence goes on along the minus strand of JAUGSI010000001.1, from coordinate 4,455,099 downwards.
GTTAAAGTAACTAAAGAAGTTAAAAACGATAAAGAATCTAGTACTATAGCTAGTTAAACTAAGTATTTACTATAATTATTTAGCCTTTAAGTACTATAATAATAAACTTTTATAGTTAATATCTATACTTAGTAGTAGTAGTAGTAGTTAATTAATATAAAAATACATTATAGTAAAAGAACTATTAGTCATAAAGTAGTTCTAGTATAGTATATAAAAAGTATTAAAAGAATTAAAGCTACTAGTATTTACTATACTAGTATTACTTAGTTAGAATTAATTAATTTAAAAGTAAAAGGGGCTATATTTAGTTAAAAATAGTAAGCTCTTTTAACTAAAATATAACTATTATTATAATAAGAATATAATTAAATTAAATATTAAGTAATTACGTAATACACTATTTTCTAGTATATTTAGATTTTATTAATTCTATTAGTCTAAAAAGTAAAGTACTACCTAGATAGCTAAAAGGTACTACTTAAATAGTAAAACTTATACTATTAAGAGTCTTAATAGCTATAATAGTAGTACTTATTATACTACTATACTAAACTAAGGCTTTTAAATAATATATCTATTCTTTAACTATTTTAATAAACTTATTAGTAACGTAATTATATAAAAATAATATATAATTTTAATTTTTAAGTTTAAATTATTTTAAGTAAGAAGTAGTATTTAAATTTAGTAATAGCTTTTTATATTTTAAGTAAAAGATCTATAAAGTTAGTACTACTATTAAAGTTATTAAAACCTATATTTTTAATAGCTTAACTAACTCTAAAAAAGTCTTTATAAACTATAGTTAAAAAGCTAAAGTACTTAAGTTTTATATATCTATTAAGCTATATTAAACTTATTATATAGAATTATTAAATACATAAGAATATAAAAAATAAAAGAAATTAATAAAGGCCTTACTTATACTAGTATCTTTTTCTTTAATTATAAATACTACTAGGGCTTATTAGGCCCTATATATTATCTAGCTATTAATACTTTAATATTTAAAGTATATATTATTATATATTTTATACTATTAAGTATACTTAATTAAAATAATTATATTAATATACTTTTTACTTATATGTATACTTTATATATATTTATATTTAAGTAAAAGTAGTTTTAATTATTACCTTTATAGTCTTACTAAACTAAAAAAATACTAAAAAATAAATTTATATTTTTAAGTAGTATTTAATATAGACATTTTAATAAGTTATTCTAAAAGAAATACATTATAGCTATATATTTTTAAGTAGTATAATTAAATAGAAGTATTTAATAGGGTGTATTTAGTAGGTTTAACCCCCTCTAGCTCTACTAAGTAGTCTCAAACAGAGCTTAGTAGAGTATACGTACCTTAATACTTCTACTTACCTACTCTTCTTACTATAGCAGTAAACGTAAATATAAACGTAAACGTACTAGTAATAATAATAATACTATCACTAATAGACAGTACTAAATATATTAAAATAAACCTTTACTTATATAAACCTTTAATTAAATTATACTATAGGCACTATAATATACTATAGGGCCTAATAAGCTCTAGTAGCGTTTAAAATTAAAAAAAAGGTACTACTATAAGTAAGGCCTTTATTAATTCCTTTTATTTTTTATATACCTATAAATTTGTGTTTTTTAAGTAGTGTTTTATATAGATATTTCTATAAGTTAATCTAAAAAGAATATATTATAGTTATATATTATTAAGTAGTATAATAAATAAAAGTATTTAATAGGGTATATCTAGTAGGTTTGACCCCCTCTAGCTCTACTAAGTAGTCTTAAGTAGAGCTCAGCAGGGCATATATACTTTAATACTTCTACTTACCTACTTCTTTAGTAATAATAATAATACTATTACTAATAAGCAGTAGGCGCAACTAATATATTAAAACAAACCTTTACTTATACAAACCTTTAGCTAGATTATACTGTATTATAGTACTGTAACGTATTATAGGGCCTAATAAGCCCTAGTAGTGTTTACAATTAAAGAAAAAGGTACTACTACTACGAGTAAGGCCTTTGTTAATTCCTCCCGTCTTTTATATTTATACCTAAGAATCTAATAAAATAGTAAAAACTACTATAAATATAAAAGTCCCCTAACTATAAAATACTAAATACTATAACCCAGTCTCTATAGTTAAGAATAATATTAAGTAGCTTAGTAATATAACTATATAACTTAGTATTAATACTATTAATATATAGTATAGTTAGCTAGTTTAACCCTTAAGTATAAAGATTTAAATTAGTATTTTTAGCCTTTACCTTCTTTAAACTAGTAGTAATAGGGACTAAATAAAAAATATTAAACTAAACCTATTAGCTAATTTAATACTAAATTAGATTTTAGACTTACTATTTTTAAAAAACAACTAATACTACTTTAAATAAGTAATAGAGGTAGTAATAATAACTATAGATTCCCTAGAGTTTATAGAAAACTAGTAAGTTTAATAAGGCTTAGTAATATATTAAGACGTCTACTAACGAGTATAGGGAAAAGTAGTCTAATTAGGTTAACTAGCCGTAGTGTAGTCTATAATAATAGTGCGTTAGTTATAGAGGGATTTAATAGTTAAAAGAAGGGATAGTTTAGTTTAGATTAGATTTAATAGGTTTAGAGGGACGGTAGAAGGCGTTAGTGGTTTTTATAGTGTTAATAGTGTAATTAGTAGTTTACGAAATTAATTAAAAATACCTATTACTTTAAATCTATAAAAGCTGCGTTATAGTAGGTGAATTTGAGTGCTGTGATAAAAAAGATTAACGAGGTGGGTGGCTAGATAGCTATTTCCTAGAGTACGTGGCCCGTGGGCCGTTAGTTACCCTAGAGGAGGTATATACCTATATATAATAATAACTTAAAAGCACTCTGTTAAGTAAACTACCTACTATAATATCTAGAAAAAAGATTCCTACTAGCCCTACTTAGTTTAAAATAAATAAAAGAATATAATCCTATAAATATTAACTAGTATTAATACTACTAAAAAGTACCTCTATACTATAAAAGTTTATATAATTAATATAAGCCCTAACTAGTACTACTAAAGTAAAAATAATAAAATAGTACTTATAATTTTAAGAGTTCTATACTATAAAACTACTAGTAATAGCTACTATATAGATATAATAATATATAACTTATATATAAAAAATAAAGACTTTTTAAAAATCCTAAATAATAGAAATAACTATAAATACTTTAACTAACTAAAAAATATAGCTACTAAAGTTTTATTAGCCTAAGTAGCTACTAATATTAGTATATTTAGTAAGACTAATAGTATTAAAACGGATACTAATAATAGTAAAGAGCGGCTAAACTAGCTATAGCTATATAGTAGTAGTGCGTTAGTTATAGAGGGATGTAACAGTTAAGGAAAGTAACAGAACGGTTTAGTTTAGGTTTAATAGGTTTAGAGGAACGGTCTACTAAATAATTAGGTATATAAAAGGTATATAAAAGGCGTTAGTAGTTTTAGTAGTATTAACGGTGTAATTAGTAGTTTATAAAACTAATTAAAAACACCTATTACTTTAAATTTATAAAAGCTATATTATAGTAAGTAAATTTAAGTACTATAATAAAAAACATTAATAAAGTAAGTAGCTAGATAGCTATTCCCTAGAGTATATGGCCCGTAGGCTGTTAGTTACCCTAAAGGGGGTTTTAAGAAATAAATTAAAATTAAAAAAAAAACCTCTATAAGTAGTTTTAAAAAAAGTTAGTAAAATATAGCTTAAAATTACTAAGTTCTTTATATATAGATTTCTTAATATATAGTATATATACTTTAAAGAGATATATATTACTATAATTACTTTAATTAAGTATATTTAATAATATAATTTTTATAATAACGTATGCTCTATATATAGAGATATCAGTGGCTAAAAATCCAATTGATTTTCGATTTTACTGCGAAAGGCTGTAGTCAGCAGCCGCCCCACTTTGGGTTTTGGAAGCCGTCGATGCAAACGACTGTAGTAATCTCAAAACCCCCCACCCCCGCACCACATATGGCCTTGGAGAAGCGCTGGATTTGTTAACTGTCATTGCCGAATTCATACTTGCCCATTGGATCATGGGCTGAATACCGACATCAGCGAGAGATCGGCCTTTTCCTCTGCGAAGGTGTACTCTGGCAGCTCGTCCTCTTGGCACTCGTCAAATGGCCGCAGATGGGTTTGACCAAGCAGCAAGCCATGGTACAGGACTTCCGACAAGCGTTCCACGACACCAAGGATACATGCATCCCTCCCGTGGGTATCTATATGGGCGTAGAAGCCCATCTCCTACCTAACACAGGAAGTCTGCCACCCAAGATCCGTTACCTATCTGTAATAACCGTCAACAACACCATTGGCCGATGGGATTCAAACAACGCTCCGTACCCAAGTTAGGTATAGTAGAAGGTCAGTTCGTCAGTATTTCTGGGTGTGCGAGCACTGCCAGCCTAGAAAGGAGAATTTCACCGCAAAGCACCCAGTCTTGGAACTGGATACAAACCCAGGCAATCACGGAATTCTACTTCCAAACGACACTCAAATCTGCCAATCCATTTTGATCTTCCAAGCAACAGCTCATGGTTTCCTCCCGTACGTAACGTATACGTCGAAGTATCCGTGTCTGCTTATGTCTCGCCACTCTGCGATAGCCCTGGCTGTGAAGTCCCAGACCTCTTCCTTTCTCCAGCCCATGAACCGGGTGAACAGGGCCAGCGTCATGGATTCGAGACCAATGCTAAAATTGGCCTCTGTCCAAAGACCGAGTGTTTTGTGCCTAGCATCTCGCGGCCATTGGTTGATTGGCCACTTGAACGGTATACGCACGATATCGACAAATCCCACACTTGCCATCATCTCTGCCGCACGACCACAAGTATCCAGGTGAAACCCCGACCTTCTACCGGCCTCCATCATGAGATCATTCCATCTTCCAAGATCGCATTCCGGCGGAATCGTTCCGTCGTCGCACCTCATAGGGAAGTCGATATCCTGGATCTCAAGCCAACCCCCTGAGTTCAAGTTCCTGGTGAACAGGTCAGTTGTTGCCGAGACCAAGAACGAGTATTTTTATTTGGGTAATGACAGACTCGAACGCTTGCCGGTGGAAATTTGGCCAGTCTCTGAAAGCGCCCGTCATCATCATACTGTGAACGTAATCAAATTTTCTCGAGAAACTCCAGTCCTCTTCGAGGTCGTCAATCTCATAGTGTACATTGGGCGGCGTGCTGTGAGTGTTAGAAGCCATGCGTGAACCTCAAGGCGTCATGCTTACAAGCCCGGTTGAACTGGTGAGAGATCTACACCAATCACCTCCGATTCGGGATGTTCTTCGCCTATTGAAGGTTCAACTTGTGGACGACGTGTTAGTGTTAAAGGAGACTATCCCACCAAAATCTATGGCCCACATCCCTGGATATTGTTAACTGGCGATAAAGCGAAGCTCGAGGTCATTACTTACCGATGCCACAGCCAACATCTAAGACTCTGTGTGGGTGGTAAATGGGGGCAAAGCTGAGCTTGTTCTCGAAAGTCAATTGACATAGCTGGTACTGAAATGCTGTTGTGGCCATCAGAAAACGACCCCATTGTAGATATTCATTGCGCACGTTCATACCCTGCCGGTCTAGTTCCTCCTGGAGACAAATTTAAGTCAGAGCACACTTTCGGTTGATCTAGTCACAAACCTGATCCGTCGGTAGAACATATTTTCCATCCTTGTATCCGTGATAGATTCGACCGTTCTCTTCTCGCGCCCGCACTACACTCGACCGAAGGGAAGCGGTGGACGACGGCCATGCCTCGGACTGCAATTTGTCAAACGAGCCTTTCTCTCGAGAAGGGAGCTTACTTCTCCCAAAGCGGAGTCCACGTCACTATCAATGACACTCTGCATGTCGTTTTCGGTAATTTCCTTTGATTGAGGAGCACTTAGCAATAGTTGCTTGAGCGTCAAGGATACCCAGGGCTAATATCCACCTCGAAACTGACCTCTTCTGCTTCCAGATTGATGTTGGCTCCCGAGACGATCGCAGTTTCGACTTGGTGCATTTGGTTGATTATCAGGTCTTCTGTCTCCATAGCCTGTGTATACTGTTTATTGTCTTGGGATCCAGTCTCGCATCTGTCTGTACGGTGCTGAGCGTCGCTTTTCGGACAACAAAACCTCGGCAACGGAGCTCCTCGAAATTCCTGCGCTCGTAAAGGTGCCGGGAAAGTGTAAAAAGATGCGAGATAGGCCGAATCGATATTTGACGTCTTTCAGCAGCAAAGCTAACTTTTGAACACGGACACTCGGGAGTGACCTCCATATTATGAAGGGAAATGAATCGGCTATGGTGCGTCTGATAAGAGAGGTATGAATCATTAGTTTGCCCATTGGGCTGAGCTCTTGGTTTCGTGATACCAAAGGTCGTGCATGACGGACACCTCGGCTCACAGCTACACGGGTATTGTGCCACTTCGGGAGGAGTAGTGGGCATCTGGCTTGACCGCCATTCACTTTGCCTTAGGATAAGCTCGTCCCTTTCCAAAACACAGTCTTGGATGAATACGACTGATTTATGGCGTCCTCTAGCGATTTACAACGCTCATGGAGCAATTTCCGGGAAGTGGCAGCTTGCTGCGCAGGCCAAACAAAAGGTGGTTCACGGGTCACTTGCAGTCTACCGAATATGTTCTCCACAGACTAAAGCAGAGTTTATGGCACTGGGGAACTTTGGATGCCTTCCAAATTCTATATAGGCCTGTGAGGGACACTGTTCTGGCCCTGAAAGTCTAGTTGATGTTTTGAAAACCGACCGCAGTACTTTCTGATGCCGTTACCCCGTCAAGAGCCGGGTTTCTGCATACAGTAGGTAGGCATCATCATGTAAATTCTCGGGTGAGCATAGGTTGTATGTTGTGACTACTCACTGTCCTCTCCTTGGCACCAGTCAATAAAAGAGGGGTAGGCGTGAAACCAACAGCGAGGCAATGAAGTTGCTCGCTTCGGCCTCTATGTGAACCCCGAGCTTGACACCAGTTACTCCTTGCATGGGAGTACCAGTGTGACAGGGAAACGGCGACTGTACAGCTCCAAGTGGGAAGCTAGACTCTAGAAGGCAAATACACACTGTCTCCTGATCAGTCGGGTGAGGCGGGTGGTAGTCCAGTGGGAATCAGACGTGTCTAGGTAACCTGATTGCTCACCATGTTTTCTCTTGGCGTCTATGCTGGGGTTGTCAGGTCGAGACGGCTCACTGCAGATGACAAGTCGCGTTCTGCAGTCCCATCTTGGGCGGGGATTCAGAGGCTCGTTCGGGTAGGTAGCCAACGTGGCTAGCTAGCTGCAGGCCCCAGGAGGGGAGTTTTCCCCCTTCCCTCCGGTGCCATTATTTTCGTTGCCGCCCGGCAGGGAGGGCGTCAATATCACAACAGCTGACAAAGTGTCTACCTATCCCGCAGGGCTTCAAATAAACAAAGGGAAACCTGAGATACCTGCCAACCAGGGTTAGGTAGGTAGGCACCTTACCTCAGGTACCTACTGGATGCGTCTTGATATTCTATGCCCTTGTCATCCTGGAAATTACCACTGCCCGACTCTTGCATACCTACATACCTATGTACCCGACATACATGCCTCCGGTGTCAAAATTTCATAGTGATCTATTGGGCCTCGTGGTGCTTCAGGTGGGAACCTCGAAGATAGGTAGGTAGGTACCTTCCTACCAGACTTCCTACCTTATCTACCATAATGACCTACTTGCAAGCTGGCCTACCCGCCGTTTCTTCCTGTTTCACTTCCTGCTTTATAGTCTTCAGCTTACCCCGAATCTCATCCATTTGGTCTCGTCTCGCCTCTCTCCGCCCGTCCACCCGCCGGCGGCCGATTCGACGAAATGATTGCTCTCGCAGAGCACTCCGGTATTTGTACCCTGCTGGCCCTGTTGTTCACGGCCCTTTTGATATGCCTGGGACTGTTGAACTACCGTTCATGGGCCCGTCTCAGACACATCCCCGGACCACCAGGTGCTGCCTTCAGCAAGTGGTGGATGCTACGTAGCACACTGGGTGGGCAGATGCATCTTGCTCTAGAGAAAGCCTGTGCCGACTACGGTAAGTAACTTCCCAATCCTCTCACATCAATCCCCATGCTTCACCTTCCCATACTAGCTCGTCTTCGCCGATTGCGTGGCTTGTGTGGTGGAAGAAGGTCTCAGACACACATGCGTACTCTACCGGGCAATCAAGGGAGAGTGCCGTTCGGTTTCGACAGGCTGCTGACAGGGAGCGTTTCCCCCAAGGCCCAGTCGTCCGCATTGGTCCCAACGATTTGGTAACCAATGACTCGGAACTTCTACGTCGAATGTGGGCGGTTCGTTCGCCATACCTTAAGGCCGCCTTCTACCGAGCTGTTAGATTCGACCCTACCAGAGACAACATCATCTCCATGAGAGATGATCAGCAACATAATGAACTACGGGCCAAGATGGCCATCGGTGTAGGTTTAAATGCGAACCCCCGCATGTCAACCCATTTCTTCCCGACTGCCTTCAGCTAACAGGCGAGCTGGACTAGTACTCGGGTAAGGAGAACGAAGGCCTTGAATCTGCCATTGACGCACAGATTCAATCATTCGTTCGACTCATCGAGACAAAGTACCTATCAACAGATACCTTCTTCCGCCCTATGGATCTCTGCAAGAAAGTTCAATACCTGACATTGGACATCATTACCTCGCTTGCCTTCGGCTATCATTTCGGATACCTCGAGCAAGATGGCGACGTCCATCACTATATTCAAATGACCGAAGAGAGCATGCCAGTCATGATGATCCTCACCGTATTTCCTGGGCTAGCAAGGCTGTTGCAGTCTCCTCTGTTCCAATGCGCAATGCCGTCAGAACATGATCGTGTGGGATTCGGCAAGTTCATAGCGTACGTGGTTGTCTTGCCATTTCCCCCTCTTTTGTGAACTCACAACCTGGCTGACCGTTGTTGTCTCATGTTAGCGTCGCGAAAAAGGTTGTCGCAGACAGGCTCACGTCAGACAAGACGGTGCGGCGAGACATGCTGGGGTCTTTCCTTGCACACGGCCTGACCCGAGAGGAGGCCGAAGGCGAGACGCTCGTCCAGATCATTGCCGGTTCCGACACAACGGCAACCGCAATCAGGACAACGATGCTGTATCTCATGACGTCCCCCTCGTGCTATTGCAAACTTGCCAGGGAGGTTCGAGAGTCGGCTCGAAAAGGTGCAATCTCGTCGCCTGTCACCCATCGAGAAGCTAACGGGCTTCTCTACCTCCAGGCGGTCATCAAGGAAGGTTTGCGCGTTCACCCACCCGTCACAGGCCTCATGTCGACAACCGTGCCAAAAGGAGGTGATTTTATGCATGGCATGAACATTCCCGAGGGGACTGACATCGGCTGGACGGCTTTCGGGGTGCTTCGCTCCAAGGCAGTGTACGGTCGGGATGCAGACGTTTTCCGGCCGGAACGGTGGCTGGAGACCGAGGATGACCAACTCAAGGCCATGACGGCGCAATGGGAGTTAGTCTTCAAGTACGGGAAGTGGCAATGTCTGGGCAAGACAGTGGCCCTGCTGGAGCTGAACAAGGTATTTGTCGAGGTGAGTCCTTGTCAAACCCTCGGCTAGGTCATCGACTAGGAAGCAAGTCATAGCTGATAGTTGCGTGCAGCTTCTTAGACGGTTCGACTTTGCGTTGGTGAATCCAGGCAAATCGTGGCATTCTTACTCCGCAGGTATCTTCATTCAATCTGATCTATGGGTGAGGGTGAGCAAACTAGGGTAGCTGAGGCTAGTAAATAAGCATTCAAGAGGTGCCCGCGGGTGGAGGGTTCGGTCAGCGCCGTTGAAGGTTTCCTAGGGAATTCAGTAATAGTAAATGCAACTAAAGACAGGCCAAGAGAATCGACGGGGGGTTTCCCGCCACTTGCAACTGCCTTGCAACCGCCTACCAGGTGTTGCCGGCGTGTATCCGTAAATCGTAGTTCGTCAAACACTATTACTCGGGGGGGGGGGGGGGTTTGCGGTTGCGATGATTAATAGACGAATTACCGAGAGTCCCGACCGTCTCTTCGGCGAGTCATGCGAGTCGTGGGGTTGAGATTCGAAGAATACTATGGCATACCTTGAGAATCTAGCGGTTTTCATGGCTGTCGCGAGGAAAATAAGTCGGGTTGCCGACAGGACTGATCCAGACCTTTGTCTGAGTCTCCACGAAAATGGGCAACCGTTGGAACGCTCGAACACACGATATATACGGATACCGAGGTGTATGGTGACACAGCCATTTCTGTAGCAGCCGTTCTTAGCCACGTGCGGGCATTATTACCGACTCCAGGATGCGGACTTTCCCCCCGCAACGAAGCGGCCAAGCCGGAACTCCGCCTCCTTCTCATATTGGCACGCTGGTTAGGAGAACTACATACACAACTACATGGTAGTAGCAAGTAGTAGTCTTAGTGTGTAATTATAGTACACGCGTGGTATCCGTAAGGTTTCTCAATCAAAGTCCCTGTCCACACAACAGGCGAAGGTTACTCAGATTAGTCCCCTGAAATGAAAGGGCAAGCAATGCATGCTATCTAAATTATGCCCAATAAAACCCCATGGCAAATGCTGCGCAGAGGCCCACATTCCCTGCCTCAAGCACGACTTGGGACGAACCAACGACACTTACGCAGAACGATGATGCCAGTATTAAGCTTTGACAGGAACTCTGGCCAAAGTGCTCTTCCTTGGCATGCAGCTCACGATACGAGCTGGCAGTCTTGAAGCCGACATTACTCATAATAAAAGCCATTGGTGTCCCGTGTCAAAGTTGTTGTTCTGTTCCTAATATCGTTGGGAAGCCATATTGCTGTCTGCTCGGCTGTAATCCATCCACCCCGCGTGCTAACCACGATGGCATTGAGATCTGTTCTACTCTATTTGTTCGGCTTCACTGCAAGCATCCTTGCAGCAACCCTCGATGAATTCGTCGCTCAGCAAAGGATCGTCTCTCTTCAAAGCGCCCTGAACAATGTTGGCCCCAACGGCTCCATGGTCGATGGTGCTGGCGCTGGCATCGTCGTTGCCAGCCCGTCCAAATCGGACCCGAACTGTGTGTGCCCTATGCCAATGACGGCTCGTCTTGCAACCGATCACTAACACAGTCGTTACACAAAGACTTTTGGACCTGGACGAGAGACGCTGCTCTGACCATGAAAATGATCGTGGACGAATTCATCCTTGGTAATGAGGAGCTCCAGGTCTACCTGGAGGACTACTACCGCTCCCAGGCCGTGTTGCAAACTATCACAAACCCCTCGGGATCTTTCCTCCCCTCCGGCCATGGTCTGGGCGAGGCAAAGTACACCGTCAACGGTGCTCGGTTCAATGACGCCTGGGGTCGCCCTCAGAGGGATGGTCCAGCTTTGAGAGCCATAACTCTCATCACTTACTCTCGTTGGCTGGCTGAAAATGGACAGCAAGCCAAGGCCAAAGAAGTCATCTGGCCCATCATTGCCAACGACCTGTCGTACGTGGGCCAGTACTAGTAAGCACCCTTTCCCTCCCTTTTTGACATCCTATTGGGTCTCGGAGTATAACAAGGTGATCAGGAATTCTACAGGCTTTGACCTGTGGGAGGAAGTCTCCGGCTCGAGCTTCTTCACCGTACAGAATCAATATCGCTCGCTCATCGAGGGTGCTGCGCTCGCAACGTCACTTGGCGTCAAGTGCACTGGTTGTGAGGTGGCATCCGATGTGCTGTGCTTCCTTCAATCTTTCTGGAATGGCGAGTACTACACAGCCAATACCAATACCCAGACGCAGCGATCCGGCAAGGACGCGAACGTCATGCTCGGGTCAATTTCTGTGTTTGATATAACAGCAAGCTGCGAGGATCCCTCCATCCAGCCATGCCACAGTCGATCCTTGGCGAATTTCAAAGTCTGGGTCGATGCCTTCCGCAACGCCAGCCTCTACCCCATCAACCAGGGCATTTCTGAGAACAAGGGGGTCGCCCTTGGCCGTTATCCCGAAGACATTTACTTCAACGGCAATCCATGGTGAGTTGAGCTTTAACCAAGGTTCGGCCGTCCGGCTAATCTATTCTTACCTCAGGTTCCTCATTACGCTCGGAGCAGCTGAGTTTCTCTACGACGTGGTGGCGCAATGGAATGCCCAGGGTCATGTCAATGTCGACTCGACATCTCTGCCGTTCTTGGCCGACCTGTACCCCTCGGCCGAGGAGGGAATCTACGAGAAGTACGGCATCACTTCAGGGGATTATGCCAACATCATCAGCTCTGTTACAGCATACGCCGACTCTTTCTTGACCAATGTACAGCAGTACACCCCGAGCAACGGATCTATGGCCGAGCAGTTCAATAAAGCGCCACCTCACAAGCCTCTCTCAGCGTCCGACCTCACCTGGTCATATGCTGCCTTCGTCACCATGGCCGAGCGCCGTGCCGGTCAATACCCCCCGAGCTGGGTCCCAGCCTCATCGGAGGTGCCTGCCGTCTGCGCCGCCTCGTCGACCCCAGGCGTCTACGTACCCGCCTCTGCCGCCGGCGCACCTAACGTGACGGCATCCTGCACCGTCCCGGTCAGTTTCCTGGTCAACGCCACGACGTACTTCGGCGAAAACTTGTACATCGTCGGCGACACTGCCGACTTTGGTTCCTGGAATGCGGAAAACGGGCAGCCCATGACGGCTTCTGGTTACACAGCGGAGCGTCCGCTTTGGAACGCGGATGTGGAGTTGATGGGCGGTCAAAACGTAAGCTATGTCTACGTGAGAAAACAGAACTGCAACCAAGGTCACATCTACGAAACGACGAACCGTACGTTGTCAGTGCCCGGCTGCAATTCGACTGAGAAATTGGTGATCGATGACGCCTGGGTGGGCCCTCAGGGATCGAGTGGCAATTGCTGATTCCTAGATGCGATGCATCTGGCTGGCCAAGGGGTTTAGATCGAGACCGGACAGGGGTTGTGTGCTTCTCCTTTCCCAAGATCAAGTATACTCTTCGCCGCTCCTTGATAGACAAATGACTTCAGCCTCCAAACATATTGCCTCCATCAGGGCTTCCCATCATCCCTGGTCCGACCATGCCATTCCCGCCCGCTGGGAAGCCTCCAAACCCGCCCCCGAAGGCCGCGTACGTATCCAAATCATATCCCTGCATCAAGTAGCTCCAGTCCATATCGACAACACCACCATCCGACGCTGGGGGCCCCATTGCCGGCGTCCCTGCTGTAACCGACGGCGGCGTCAACATGATGTTTTGCGGCATCGCCATCGGCCCAACCTGCGACGTGCTGTTGCCCATCGGCGCCATTCTGGCAGACTGCTGGGAGAACCCAGGCCCGCCATCCTGCCCAGCTCGGGCCCCACGCTGCTTCTTACCTGCCTTCTCTGCCCGCTGCCGTAGCCTCGTGATCCACAAGGGCTCCTGAACCGGCTTTCCGACCTGCTGCTGTCCCGCCTCGTGGGCATCCCACGCCTTGATAAAGAGGTTTCCGAATGCGATATGCATCGGACTGTGCAAAGTGTTCATCAGTCCGCGACGCTCGTGGTTTTCTGCAATGGCGTCCCACGCCCGTTCAACCATCGGGCCCGTGAGTCGGTGCCGTAGTTCTGTCACTAAAAACATGTACGCCGGGAAGGGGAAGTGGAGATAAGTGTACCACTTGTATCCCTGCAAACTATCAGCTGCCTGGACGATGTTGTCATACTCAATCATTTGGATGGCTTCAAGAAACAGAGTATCGCGCTCGTGTTCCTGCAGAGTCGTCGCCTCGCCGTTGCCCATGCGAACCAGGAAAGATATGACCCTCATTTTACACAGCGCCTGCCGCGTCATCGTGAGGGTGAAGAAGTGTAAAGGAATCTTTGGATCGCACCACTTGAGGTACGTCCCTTCGATGTGAGCACAGAAGCCGTCCAGAGTGTAGGTCTGGTCCTGTCCAGCCATGCGAACCGTGGGCACAGGGCGAGCCGCGGTAGCGCCTGAGCCGGACTCTTTTTCTTTATCGCTGTAAGGCCGTTGTCCATCCCGCACCGTGTCGCTGCTGATGGCCATGGCCAACTCTGTCCGGATGAGAACGAAAAGCATCTCCGTAACGCCTTGATGCGGGGTCGGTGCGTCCTTTCCGTTGACGTGAAGATCTGTGTCATTGATGTTCAGGGGCAGTTTGCAGTCGCCGGCAGTAGACAGGGCTGTGACCGTTGAGCCCGTCATCTCGCCTATACGACGGTCATATCCGACTATCGTCCACCAGAGACGCCGTCGATGTTCAACCTCATACGGCGACAGCCCAAAGGCTGCCGCGTCCCGGTGAAGGCCCATCCGCTGGCCTATCCTTACAGCAATGCCGACCAGGCAGAAAATCTGCCTGGGGTCAACGAACATCCGAACGGCGATCTGCGGAGTAAAGAGTCAGTCAGCACGGTCATGGGACTGGAAAGAACGACTGTATCATACAAGATAGAGCATGTAGGCTTGTAGAACCATTGTGTCGCTGGTCCGCATGAAGCCAGCGTTTACCAGGGCCTGCTGGAGAGCTGTGTGAAACCTTGACAAGACGGCAGTTTTGGGTTCGTTGAACATTTTGACGACATCGACATCCTCAAGAGAAGTTACCGCCAGGAGGTAAGTGGCAAACATGAGTGTCTCGACATTTTTTGGTATCTTCTCGAGGTTGGCACTCGCCTCGATGATAAGCCCTTGGGCCGTGGGTACGTGGGTGATCTTCAGCAAGGGGTTGACGTTGTTGATGTAAATTTGCCATAGTTGGAAGATCTGGATAGGCGATGGGTGCAGGTGTGTAACGGAAGCATTGCGATTACCCACGATGAAGGGAAAGCCGTCTTGGTTGTCGTACATCTTGTCAAAAGCGTGGTGTATGGTGGAGCCATCGACTTCGTCTTCGGACGAGTCCCTTAGTAACTCCTCACTTGCTCTAAACTATTTCTGGAGTCAGGATGCATCTCATGGAGGAGAAGGGGCGAAGGCGGCAAACTTCTTTGTGGAAAGGAAACCACTTGTTAAAAGGTCTAGCCGATTTGAAGCGTGTTAGTTGATATCCGAAGCAAGGTCATAAATGGGAGGGGGAATCTTTCTCACTTGTCGGATTGCGACCTCCTGCTCCCCGCCACAGAAGGTGACGTGCTTCCTTCTGGGCTGGTCTTGAGGCCCTCGAAGTCGTTCTCCAACTCGGCAACGTCATCCAGGTGCTGGCCATCGTCAAGGTGGACCAGCTCCCGGTCGGAGACCCTGAGATCAGCGGCAATGGGGTCAAACTTGACACCGTTCTCTGCCAATAAAGCTTCGTACTTTTTAAGCCTGTCGACGAGGTCCCTTTCTTGAAGTCGCTTCTTCCTCCGTCGTGGTGGTTGCGGAGGTACCACTCGACATTCCACCCGCGCCTTGACGCAGTTGGCACAGGGCTTGTTCTTGTCGCAACGAACCTTTCTCTGCTGGCATAGGACACACGAGGTGCCCCTGGTGAGCTTCATGGCAGCCATGGGGTCAGGTTCCGGGGGTGGAGGAACCCTCGGCGGAGGTGGTAGCTGAGCTTCGCCCGACATGGTATTTTAGTGGGTGCCAGAAGCCCCAAGGCATAGGACCCGACGAGATGGGGCCTGGGACTATCTCACACAGGTTCCTGTTGTCGGTTGATTTCCTCCCCTTTCGGATCCGAGAGGAGGCGAGGGAGGGGAGGGGGATGTTGCAGCGAAACGACAGCAAGATACCGTGTATGGGTTTAACGGAAGAGATCAACGGATGAACAGGGTGCGCAGATACCACCAAGGGCCTGCCTGGGCACTACGTGGGGTGTGGACTGCAGCCGTCTCTCCGTCTTGCTTTCCGGGAAGTGACTCGAGATTCGGGAAAGGAGTGTTCTGGTTGCCCGAGACACACGCACTATGAAGCCAAGGGCGTACAGTGAGGAAGGGTATGCTGAGATAGGTAATGGGAGGTTCGCGGGAAAGCGTATGTATGTAGAAAGACACACCACCAAAATGGTGTATGCTGATTGACTCGCTCACACTTTGATCGAAGGGAGTTGCAGGGGGGTGGGGGAATGAGAGAATGAGAGACGAGAGAGCGAGACAGAGCGAAGAGCAAAGAGAAAGGCGACACGGGCAGGCCACCGAGCGATGACCCGTCGAAGTATCCGGATGTGTGCTATGCTATGGCCAACGACGGGGCCGCGTCCCGAAGACAAGATGAACGAGGTCGAGCCAAGAGTCTGGTTGTACTGAGTAAAAGGAGGTACTAATGCTGTTGGGTTGAGGCTCTTCCAGCGTGACAACCGGGCTACCGCGAGGAAGTCAGAGGGGAACACCGGCAGGGGAGCGTCGGATACCCGTCCGGGACCGAGAAGGGTGGTTAGTCTCATCGGCGCTAGCCGGCTGGGGTGAGGTGGTATCGATACAGTGTATACCTACCTACCTGACCTGGTATCCATCACACGTAATACGGAGTACTAGGTACTATTGTGTATCTACCTAGTGTACTACCTATGGTGGCCAAGATGACCCGAGCTGAGGTAAGGGAGGTATCCGAATATCCGAAGCTAATCTGTAAACGGCAAAAGGCGGGCCCCCGGACAGGATCGACCTCCGGTGCCCGAGACCGCAGTGTAATGTCCACGAAAAATCGGCACCAAGCTATCATGTTCCTCCATCCTCTGGACATCCCCATCGGCCTTGGCCCAGAAAGATTCGTCCTGTGCTGTCATGCCGGCGCCACGAGGTCGTGGGACATCTGAGGGAGAGCCCCCCGTCATGACGCCCACTTCCTCTTGCGTCTTGAGCCGTCCGACGCCTGCCATGTGTCGCCAACAACCGCCTCGGATGTTCGCAGTTCGGGCGGTATATAATGATAACCACCTGTTGCCTAGTTGACGCCGTTCTATAATAGTCGCTCCCACCTCGTTCTTCGAATTGTGAGACGGCCGTGCGTTGCACTCTTCGGACGAACCTGTCTGTCGCTAGCTGGCCCGTTCATCATTGAGCAACGGTAACATCACCATCACGCTGCCCAGCCAAGACTCTCGCATCGTTTTGCAGGCCTTCGTCGAGCATTCATCCCTCCCGGTGCGATTGGCTGTCTAGAGAGTTCGTAATGGCCGACCGTACAACGAATCCCCTCGAGGTTGATACCGCTGCCCCTGACGTTCTCGACGCGTTCCGAACGACCAACAGCTCGACGCCGACCCTGACACCGAGAGAGTGCGAAGAGCGCCAAGAGAAGAAGTCAGGGGAGGCGACGAAAGAAACCCCAGTGCAGAAGGCAGAAGATGAGCCCATAGGGAAGCAAGTGAAATTGACGACAGAGACACCAATAGCCTCAGCAGACTCATCGCCCACTCCCAGCCGGCTTGATGTTACAAAACATCCTGCGATGAGTGAAAAGGCCGATGTCGATGGGTCCAAACCACCTGGTGAATGCCCTCCCGAAGTCGATGAGGCCGAGGACAACTTCAAGCCCAAAACCATGAAGTTCTGGCTCGTCATTCTGTCCAACTTCGTCTCTCTATTTCTCGTTGCTTTGGACAGAACAATCATAGCGACTGCTATCCCTCGCATCACTGACGAATTTGGGAGCTTGGGGGACATCGGGTGGTACGGCTCAGCGTACATGCTCACGACGGCTGCTTCGCAACTGGTCTTCGGTAGGGTCTACAAGTTCTACAATCTTCGAATGTATGTACCCCCTCCATTGGTTCTATGGAGCCGTACTCTGTCGCCAGTAGTGTTTCTCGGCAGCATCTTTGTTTTCGAGCTTGGTTAAGCATCTATGGCAGCCTTTAACTCTCTTTCCTACATTGATTGCTGGCAGAGCTATTGCTGGTGTGGGTTCTGCTGGCATCTTCACTGGTGCCATGATGGTCATGATTCCGATGGTTCCACTGGCTTGTTACATCATTCCAAGGTGAGGCCAAACTCTGTTTACTACGAGGAAATGCTTATGCTGGTATTTCTGCAGGAATATTCGGAATGGTGTTTGGACTTGCCTCCGTCATCGGCCCGTTGATCGGTGGAGGCTTCACTGGGACCGTCACCTGGCGGTATGTCAGCTACCATCACCCTACCGAGATTCACGGGCTAACAGCGAAAAAAACAGGTGGTGTTTTTACATGAATCTTCCTATTGGAGGCGTGGCCTTCATCTTCCTTTTTTTCATGTTGAAAGCACCGAAGCAACAGCTCCAAGGACCGGCCACACTTGTGCAGCACATCCTGCGCCTTGATCCGCTGGGAACCTTCTTCTTCCTTCCGTCGATCGTCTGTCTTCTCCTAGCCTTGGAATGGGGTGGCGCCTCCTACAACCCGGAGTGACAATACGTGTCGCCCTCTCATCGTGCTGGTGTTGCATTCTGTGCATTTGCGGCCGTCCAGGTGTTCATGCGAGCAGCCGTTCCTGTAGATGTCCCGCGAGGTTTCAATGTTGGCCGGTGCGTTCTTTATGCTCTTCCTGGCTGGCTCCATGATGTTAGCTGTATACTATCTACCACTATGGTGTAAGTCATTCCACAGGCGTAGAAATGGCGAGCAAACTAACACAGGCATCAGTCCAAGCTGTTCAGGGTGCTGACCCGGTCGATTCTGGAATCTATACGATACCACTTGTTCTGAGCATTGTGGTGTCGTCTATATTGAGGCGGCCTTGACGCAGAAGGTGGATACTATGTGCCATCCGCGTTCTATACATGCATCGCGGCAACTCCAGCAGACTTGGGATTGATGAGCACGTTCCAGCCGGGAACCAGCTCTGGGCACTGGATAGGCTACCAGTTCTTGACTGGTTTCGGCCTCGGGTTCGGCATGCAGACTGTTGGCCTAGCGGTGCAAGCAGTCCTGCCCAAGGAGGATGTGTCGACAGGCGTTTCGATTAGCTTCTTCTCCCAGCAGCTCGGAGCGGCCATCTTTGTCTCAGTAGGCCAGTCCATTCTCAGCAACCTGCTGGTATCGGAACTATCAGGAATTCCTGGTCTACCAGCCCAAGTTATCGTAAACTCGGGCGCTACCGGCTTCAGAGAACACGTATCAGGGGAGGTCTTGGACGTGGTGGTCGTGGAGACCACAATTCACCAGCGTTTTCGGATATTCTGGCGGGTATGGAGCACCACAAGACATAATCTGTGCTCTTTTTATGGAGTGGAAAAATATCAAGAAGGGGAAGCACCGTGCTAGTAGAGTTGAGGCAGAAGCAGAAGCTGAGAGGTGAGCGCCGGAACTGAGTTTAGCAACGGGTCGCAAATTCATACGTTGGTAAGGGATACATGCCATTGTTGCGGTCTGAGTGGTATTGTCGTGAACAATAGGACCGGGCCCCCTCTTGAATAATGTCAGGCAGTTACCTAATCTACCTAACCAGATATCAATTGGTAATAATGAGGTATGCTTGTCGATTCGACCACAGTGGGCAATTGAAGAATGTCGAGCACCCGACAAGACACCTACACAGGTATGGAGAGTCGGAGACCATAGGTATGCGCAGGCACCTACCCTGGGCAGCCCATTCACTTTCAGCGCTACTATTTGTCGGTAATGGGGCCTTCCTGTGGTGCATGGACTGGTCAAGATGGGTGAGATTCCTTGGCACCTGGCCCTTCCCTAGCTGATATGTAATGATTTCTCAGAAAATGCTCTGTAGATTGGTAGACATGCCAAGGCAGGTCCATCGCCACTCGTCCAATTACATAGGCTCTCCAGCCTTAAACTGATATCTTTTCAGGCGCTAATTAGCGCGCGGCCGACTCCTGATTCTTCGACTTCACTCATCCGCGGCAGTTGTGTTTCAACAACAACAACAACAACAACCCCAACAAGTGGCAAGCGAAACCCCGTAGCCCAAAATCTATTGCCGATGCGGCCGACCAGGGCGTGTATGGAGGGTAGTGATACTGCTTCGTGTTACACCCTCGAGCCCGTCATGCCTGGTCGCCTTTGTGTCCTCACCTGAGCCGCTCAATCTTGGTCTGGTTTATAATTGACTGAATCCTCCTCTACAGTGGGCAGGAGGCCGGAAGTGAGCCGGGCACCATGTGGTATCTAGCAAGTGAGGAGAGGAAGGGGAAAGATCTTCTCTTAGGCAGGACCAACGGCTTGCCTCCTCGTTGCAGACATATTTCAACCCTTCTTCGAAGCGTCCGCCGTTGCCATGACCTCAGTGTCGTGTGCTAGAGTAAACAATCCGGAGACGCTAGGTCAGCACATTGCTCCGGCCAAACGCAAGAGAGCGAGCAAACCAAAAGTTCGTACAGGATGTATCACCTGGTAGCGCCCACGTCTCTTACCAGCAACATACCTGTGAGCTGATATGATTTTATGATAGAACCACAACAATCGTTCCATCTTTACTCAGCGATTGAAGGACAGGACCAGGGCTGACCCCAGGTTGCTTTCGTTTTTCAGGATCAGGCGCATTAAATGGGCCGAAGAAGAGCCTACCTGTTGTTCTTGCCTCCACAGGAGGACTTCCCCGTCTGGCTGCCGACAAGACAAGCCAGCTCGAGCTCTGGAGACCGACAGTGTGCGTACCGAGGTTTTCGCTGTCCAGGGACGATACGCGCGCCGGTCGAATGCTCGTCTGCGCATTTTCCGTCCCTTATGGCTGAAGCATTAGCCAGCACGCAAGCCGAGCGTGTCGCTACCTTCCGGCATTGCGGAGAGATGCTCTGCAGTAAGTTACAAACCTCACCGACTTCTGGGTAACACGCTCCCCAGCTGTACTCGGACAGGCTGTGGCGCATTCCTCGTTATCGACAAAATATGTATCTCTGTCAGTCAGATACGAGGCCGACATCCCACGAGCTCGGATGTTACCACACCATCCAACAATTTACAACACCGTATGTCAAACTCTCTCGTACTCACATCCCGATGGAGGACAGAATCACCGTCACTGTTCTTATGCTGCGCGTCATCGTTCATGTCATCAAAGGCGAGGAAGAACTGGCGGCCTGTATTGACTCTGTCTATAGATAACACGCATCGTCAGGGCTGCCTATGGGTATATAACAAACTCAGAACTGTATTCAGGTATGCGGATCAGCGGCAGCACCAGAAGAAGGGTTGACGCTGGACTCTATTCTACGTCTTTTCACGACGGAAGTTTCGCCGCTCTATTCGCAGAGGGCAACCTGTCATCTCGATCTGGATTGTACCGAAGGGCGAAGACTGGAACGACAAGCCATTGGACGAGTTCAAGTCGATCACCTGACTCTGGCGATGATTCGACACCACGCGAAGATGTCATTCATCAACATCGTTTGTTCAGGAATCACCGGAGATGACCAATTCTGGTCCCAGCCCATCCCTCAACAACACGTCTTACATGGCACCGGAGACGACTTTGCATGTGGATCTCTTAGCCTCTTTGAGCGGTTCGCTGGCAAACCTCGACGCCGCCAATCGGGACAGGAGAGCACTACTCGATCTGCCTGGATATGCTGCATTATAGTTGTGCGCGCCTTCTATGCGAAAACCACGTCACTTATCGCTCAGGAGCGCAATCAAAGCAGACCTGATAGCCAATTCCCTCGTTGGTGTCTCTCGCCGACGTTTTGCACCAAGGGTTTGCTGCGAAGCGAAACGAAACTACGCCATTTTCTCGATCTTTTACCCTCGATATTGGAATAATAGCGCCACTCTATTTCATCATTGTCAGTTGTCATGACTCTAAAGTCCAACAAGGCGCTTTCCGCATTCTCCGGGAGTACCCCCAACGCGAAAATCTCTGGGATGGTATCTCTGTTGGAAACTTACTGGCCACCGCCAAGAACCTGAGTCATGGACTATCCCTATCCCACCTGTTGAAAGAGGTGGCGACTTCACTTGCATTTGGCACAGGAATACCTGCGCTTTATGAGAGGTTTCAGCAATTACGTATCAAAGTTGAGAAAGATTGACTTGAACTGACACTGCAAGGTTTGATCAGGTGAGCCAATCAAGTCGATGCGAGTTTATAACCTTTGTATATAATTACTAAGTGGCTGTAGTCAGCACTGAATATGCTTGTAAGTACTGAATGCTCCTCCATTGTTGCTCCGCGGCCTCTCATATCCAAGTTTATTGTTGTACGAACCACTGCGCAGTTCCAGTCATTTTAAAGTTACATAGGTACCTATCTAGGCGAGTGCCTAGGTAGGTAGCTCATCGGCACACTAGCACGGTACATATGTAGCACCGTAGTGGACCCAATAGTAGGTACCGTAAACGTTTCCACCGGGCGTGCCTCCGAGTTGCAACTTATTACATCATGTGCTCATCGCGCGCACCGCACGCACACTTGACGCCCGCAGTCGCGTACAATGTCATCCTTTCCACATGAAATACCCGCGATCGCCGACGAAAACACCGGGTTCGATCTGAATGTCCAGCATGGCCATCAAGACCTGGTCCAGGCCGTGGCTTTCAATGCATACGGTGACCGCTGTGCGACCGGTTCTGTCGACGGCAAAATCAAAGTCTTCAACCGGCACAAAGATGGCGTCTGGCATCATTGTGACACCTGGGGGGCTCACGGCGGCGAGATACTCGAGGTAGACAGACCCTTCTTGCTTTCCAGTTCCGTCACCTGTCCAGAGACTGACCACATACCCCCATTGCCAGCTCCAGTGGCTCCCTCCGACGGTGTACCCAAACCTCATAGCATCCCTCGGCATCGAGGGCCGCTTCAAGTTGTGGGCGGAAGATCCATCTGCCGCTCCTGGCCGGCGTTTCAGCGCCAGCAATCGCGCGACGACCAGCAAAGCCGCCTACGAGATGCGCTCCGCAAAGTACCCCTATCGCTCTTTCTCCATGAAACATAACGAGGAGACGCGACACACTTATCTAGCACTTCTCGCCTCCGACGGCCGTCTAATGGTGTTTGAGAACGAGCAGCCTGAGAATATGTCCGAATACACCCCGATCGACGAGCTCAGCATATGTACGAAACCAAACCGCGGCGAGGAAGTCAGTTTCAAGGTTCGGTTCGATCCGAACCCCGACCCATGCTATAATGCGATGCAGGCAGGCGTGGCTAACGACTCGTTGGCGTTGGTCGTGGCGGGTATGGCTGCAGTCAAGATATACCGGTCTAGGGATGTGATCACGACTTCGTACGGCGTCGCCCAGACGCAGCGCGAATTCTATCTGGCCCTCGAGGTTGGTGTTCATAGAGGCCTAGTGCGGGATGTCGCGTGGGCGCCAGGGAACATTCGGGGCCACGATATTATTGCGACCGCCTGCCAGGATGGCTTTGTCCGCGTATTCCGCATCGACACACCCCACTCGTCCAACGAAGGCAAATCCTGGTCCACGTTGGAGCTCATGAGATGCGAGAACCATCAAGTGCAGACGTCGTTAAAGGCTGGTCAGCTGAATGATAAGCAGCATCACCAATCGGGACTAAGCGCCAGTTTGGCCAAGTCGGGTTCACATGCGGAGCGGCACTTCTCGGGCCAGCTCGGGCAGGTCAAGCACGCTTGCAAAGAGATTGCGAAGCTCGATAGTCACCGCACGCCAGTTTGGCGCGTTGGGTTCGACGATGACGGCCAGATACTTGCTAGCACTGGTGACGACGGGAAGCTGGTGTGCTATCGACAGACTCCGAGTGGCGACTGGGCCAAGAGTTCTGAGCTGGCCATTGTCAAGACAAGGATGGCTACGCCGTGAATGCTGCGCGCAAGCCAGGGCCCTGAAAAGACACCCCAAGGAGCCCGATGTACATACCGCGAGACCTACCCGCAACGTCGTGTAGGCCGAGTGCAGCATACGTTTATTTCCATCGTCCTGCTCAACTAGGTGATGCGGTGAAAGTTGCTGCGTGAGCGAAAGCTGTGATGATACCAAGGACTGGGCCTCGAACTCGTTGGGGGGGGGGATTAGCCACTTGGCATCCGCTGTTCAGCCACTTGAGGTCATGAATGGGTTTTACAACATTGACCCTCTTATTAACTTCATCATCTTATTTTCTTTTACGTATAATTACACAGCATATAAATAATCTTGTAATGAGCGTGATGGTCTTCGCAATGGCTGAAGACCCCTCAACCCCCTCCAAACAGAAGCAAAAACCAGATTACACTACTTTCTACGCTTTTGACCTCCACCGCCCTCATCAGCAGCTTGGCGTTTCCGGCCATTTTTGCGCCAGAACTCTTTACTCTCTTTTTTCTCCCTAGCTTCCTTCTTCTCCTCGGACTCTGCAAGTTTCTTCCGATACGCTGCGCGGTTTTCCTCCTTCTTGGCCGCGCGGCGGACCGCTGTCGTTGCAGATGGTGGCAGGCTGCTGCAGCAGGGCTGTGCTGTTTCTCACCACCTTCGGTGAAGACAACTGCCCAACCTGCATGTACGTGTCCTTCTTTTGCTTCCGCGTCTGCACTATCTGCGATTTGAACGGCAGCTCGGAAGCGAGCGCACGAGGGACGCGCAGTGGGTTGAAGTGACGCGTCTCGCGCTCAATCTTGCGATGCGGCTGTTCTTCACCGGTGAAATTACTCGATGCCCTCGGCGCGGCGCACCTGCCAGTCGCCGCATTGATGCCAACCAGTCAGTTTTGTCACCGGTTCGCTGCGAAGCGATGCGGTTTGATCGGTGGCTACCAAACAGAAAAACGATGTCGCTGTACAGAATCTTGTCCTCAAAGGTGGCGCGGAAGTGACCCTCGGGCTTGGACAGCGCGCGCTTGATCTGACCGCGTACCCCGGACACCGTCTTGATGGACGCGCCCTCGAATTTCGCAATCTCGAGCGCCGAGTTAAACATGCCCTTGATGAAGGCCGTGTTTTTGTGGATCTTGTCCGCCGTGCCCGTGAGCTTGAGCTTCTTAACAATTTCTGTCGACTCGTCCACGCTGAGGACGGTACCCGTGGCCGCTATCCGGAAGCCGGGATTGGATGATGAGAACGACTGGAAGCACACGAAACCGCTATTGGGCGCAATTAGCGGCCCATATATGGTTCCGAAGCAGTGCATATGCTCTGGCGTGTACTTGAGCATCCGATTTCTCGTTCTCGAGTCAGAAATGCTGTAAATGGGCAGGGTCTGAAACCGCCTCCACCCTAGAGAGAAGATCAATGGGTCGTTTGTCTTGAGAATCTTCTTGTGCCAGCGGTGCTTCTTGATTCGCACCTGCACGAATCCGAAGCGGTCCTCAGTAGGCGAGAGGCCTCCAAGAATGATGGGCATGCGCGGGTCGAACTTCTCGACAAATTCCGCCGGGACGCCCTCGAGCACAATCTTGGCGTACTTGCCGGCTTTGTATCCTTCGACTGCGGCTCGTTGCCTCTCATCAAGATTATCAAACTCGGCTTTGTTGATGTCCAACTGCTTCTGGATGATGGCTTTCTGAGCTTCGTACCAGTCATCTTCCCCGAATTCTTGTTCTCCGCCTTCGCGTCGGGCATTGGCCTTGTCGTTCATGAAACCTTCTCTGTCTTCCTCTTCAAAGCGCAGCTTGAGTTCTTCCTTCCGTTTCGCGTTCTTCTCGCGGTCCGTTTCGAAGACCTCCTCGCCCATAGGTTCTCCTGGGCCATGCTGCTCTCCAGTCTCAAGGTCTTCAAAGACGCCATCACCCTCGTCGTTCTCATCCTCATCCTCATCGTCGATGCCTTCGAACTCGTCCTCATCGTCCCCATAATCCTCATCTTCGTTTCCATCGCGCATTGCTGCTGTAGTGAACCGTCGTCTCAAGGCCTCCACGTTTGCTTCCTGAGACCATTTTGCCGCTAGGTCCTCGTAATCGTATAAAGGTATCGACCTCTCCTCCGTTCTGTCTTCTTTCTCCTGCTTAGACTTTTTGAAGAATTCTTCGTCGTCGGAAGCTTCAATGTCCTCCTCTTCTTCATCCTGGCCACGCCATCTAACAAGCACCTCTTCCGGCGTCAAGGAGTCATTGTATAGAAACCTTGCGAGGTCTGGAGTGTAGTAGGATCGTTTCTTGCCGTGGAGTTTCCTCGCGCGCTCTGCCATGTTCTCCTTCCATCTCAAGGCGGCTGCCTCCTCGTCCGAGTGCAAGGAGTTGTCTTCCCCATCCGTATCCTCCTCATCGTCCTCGTCCTCCAATCCGGATATTGAGCCAAGATCAGAGTCGCTTTCTGCGAAAGCAATGTCCTCATCGTCGCCTTTCTTGTCGCCGTCCTTCCGGAACATCTTGCCGACCTTGCCCTCGTCGAACTCCTCCTCGACATCCGAATCGTCGTCTTCCTCACCGCTAACCAGCCCATCGTCGTCTACAAGCTCATCGTCGGATTCTCCGTCACGGTCGGCAAGGCGGGCGTGTCGGTGGGTCTTCCGACCTGTGTCCTCCTCCTCTGCGATTTGCTTGATTCGTTCGCCGCCCTTAAAAAGCTGGACGCCCTCTTCGGTTTGACCCAGGAGCTTCCGCTCGCCTTGCAATCCAACAATGAGTTCTTCGCCCTCGCCTCTCTCAACATCGTCAGCGTCCTTGTCGAAGTTGAAGCCCTTTTCTCTCGTAATCCAAATTGCGTCGCCATCAATCTTCAGACCACTACGATCAGACATGGGGGCGTGAAGCTTCTTCTCCTTCTCATCTAGGCGGCGTCGTGTGGTCTTGCCCGTGATCTTGGCAATAGCTTGCTCCATGGCCGGTGTCGGGCACGGGTCCGGCAGCACCTCCATGTTGGAAACAGTGAAATCGCCAAGTCCAGGAACATGCACCCTTTGTCCCTGGGCAGCAAAGTTCGTGCCTCGAAGATAACCCGACAAGACAACAGAGCGATCGCACTTGGGGTCTTCCTCGACCTTGGTAGGGTGGGTGATGTCTCGATAGCTGTCAATAATGGTGTAAGGGTGCGAGTTTCTCCAGACCAGGGGGCGAGGATTCTTCATGACAGAGAGGAACCGAGAGAGATTGTGAACTTCTCGATCGGGATAACGGCCGTTCATGACCCCTGAGAGGTAGAACAGGTGTGCACCTTGGTACAGTTCGTTCCAGAGTCTCCTCTTGAGACGCTTTTTCGCGTCCTTGAGCGCCTGCGGCTTTCGAAACAAGTCCAGATGTGTGAGTATCCCGAACACATTGCCAGGCACTCCTGTGTTGGCCAATATGTTGAGGAACTCCATCGTTTCCATCTCAAAACCATAATTGCCATCAATCATGAGGAGGACTATGTCTGCAATTTTGGCCATGTCGACCATCGCCTCGAGCTCATTGGGGCATTCGACAAAGGTCAATCGCTGTTTCTTAGATGTGACCACAGTGATAGGGCCCTGGGGTTCGGAAAGAGTCTCCTTCGCATATCTCCTGACCAACGATTTCAACAGGGTGGTCTTGCCAACACCAGGAGGTCCGACGATGGTGACCAGCCTTGGCGGTGGTTCATCGGGTAGGCGGTCGACAAGGGGGACATGAAATCGTCTCTCTCTTATATCTGAGGATCGTGCGGCTGACTTTGCAAGTTTGCCCGGGTTGGAGAAAGTGAAAGCTTTGGGGTTTCGATCTAAAGAGGACGTCCGTCAGTACTCGCAAAATGGCAAATGCCATTTGTCCGGCGACTTACCCCCAGTGTGCCCTTTCTTCTCCTTGGACTTTCGATGAGGTTTATGTACTTGGTCCTCCATGGTGGCGGCAGCGTCACCCAGCGTTCGTGGGATGTCCTACTGCATGCGACGGTACTCGTTGGAAGTTTTTGACCTTTTTGACGCGACTGGCGGCGTCGATCTCTAGGTAGTCGCCCGTGCTAAGATGGAATTTTTTTTGTGGACCTGCCTTCTATCTTATCTCTGCCTCCCTGCCTATCGATAAAGAATGCAACCACCCCACTTATCCGTACACCTCGGACATTCATTCCACCAGTCCACCTCATGCTCAGGGAGGTAATCGGGCGGTAGGACGCAAATGCACCTCCCTTCATCTGGTCAGCAGTGACGGCATGGCCGATAACGAGTTTGATTCAGCAGGACGACGACGGTGGGCAGCGGCACCATGATTGGCTTCTTCGTCAAGTCACAAGACACTACTGGACTCCGCAGTTATCTGGGAGCGGCCACGCGGCATAATGCGTGAAGAAAAGACGTGCCAACCACGCTGCAAGGCGCAAGATACCCTTGCTGGAAGTTGCGGTACACTGCCCGGTATCTGAAGTACCCAGGTACATCGGGATGACGTACTCTTCTGAATCCCATCCAGCACGCGGACACTGCTTAACCTCTCACTAATAATACCTGCTTGCCTAGGTAGGTAGGTTGCCTGTCAGCGCCTGGACCGCGAGAAAACCGGGCCACGAGGCAGACCGGCTGGACTGGTTATAAAGTCCACCATCCAGCCCCTGCTATCCGAGTCGTTTCGACGTCGAACCCTTTATTACCAGCTACAACCAACCCATACGCACCTAATTTACACATACAAAATTGCCAACATGCCCACCTACATCGTAAGAAGGAATCAGCTCGCGAGTTTTGAGGATATAGTTAGTTGGCTGACATTTGTACCAGGTCACCTGCAAGGAGGATGCCACCCCGGACCAGGTCAAGGCGTAGGTTGGCCTGTCTTTGCATCTTTGAACTCGTTGTCGCACAGCGCAACGAATCTGACATTTTTACAGTGCCAAACAGCATGCCGTTGACCAGGGCGGTAAGATTGGACACGAATATAGCTTGATCAAGGGCTTCTCGTGAGTATTTCCCGCA
Source organism: Colletotrichum brevisporum (assembly GCA_030770045.1). Taxonomy (NCBI): domain Eukaryota; kingdom Fungi; phylum Ascomycota; class Sordariomycetes; order Glomerellales; family Glomerellaceae; genus Colletotrichum; species Colletotrichum brevisporum. Next base: position 4,426,414 of record JAUGSI010000001.1, on the reverse strand, counting down.
GCACGAAACTGTCATCCGTCTGACTGCCCCTTGACTAACCGACCTTTACTTGACCAGTGTTGATTTCCCCGAGGATTCTGTCCAGACTCTCGAGAGTCACGAGCATGTCAAGGCTGTTGAGAAAGATCAGGAAGTCAGGACCCAATAGATGCAGTCTGGAACAAGGGTTTGGCGTTGGCTATCATTAGCCGTGTGCCTGATCCGCAGCTGTTCATAGACTGTTTAGGTTTCCAAGATACATATAATCAAGGTAGCTCGACGCCTTGTTGTTTTCGTGCTGCCTCCGTGACCCTCTTTGTATCTACAGAGTAATGCTTCGTCAAGCAATGAACGATAAGCACATCACCACCACCAACCCCTCACGGCATACCTAGGCAAGGCCGTGTTACTAGGTGGGGTGTGGATACCCCGCGGTTGGCGTCGGTCCCCACTCTGGCTTCAAGCGGCCGCTACCTAAGTATTACGGACGCTACAAAGCAAAGCACAGGCACTGAGCGGCCGTCGCCAACATCTGCAGCTCCCTGCATGTTGGACGGTTGAGTAAAGTGAGGTTCGATGCGGCTGGTCACATTTTCGATTTCTCCCATCAATTCGCCTCCCTCGTAGCCGTCCAACGCGTCTCGCACTGCGCCAAAAATGCCGCCATGAGGGGTATCACGACACCACAGAGGCTGCCCCGGTCCCACGGGACACTCTCGAGGCTCTGCACTCCGTTCTCTCTTCGTTTCTCTGCTCCTTGCCATCGCGGCTATGGCAGCGCCTCGTCCCACCTATCGCGCGTCGACGACCATGAGATCGTGCAGCTAGCCAGCAAACCCCAACACCCTTTGAGTCTCGCGGACCTGGTCAGGTAGGAGCATCCTAGTGCTTCTCCCTTTTCAGCTCGAAGATTAATCGTTCTCCAGACACGGCCGCCCTCCTCTCAGCGAACGGTCACTTCTGGCTTCGGCCAACTTTACTCTCTCCCTGCTCCCTATTCGTCTCGCCCACCGAATTCAGGCCCTCCGAAACCTGCCCTATATCGTCGTCTCCAACCCCAACATCAGCAGGATATACAACAACTACGTCCACTCCCTCTCGACCTTACTTCCCTGGTGGACAAAAGGCAACAAGGGCGGTGACAACGCCGTTCGCACCCTCGACGACGAGATCCGCTTCACCGAGGTTCTTGCTGAGCTTGTCGCAACGCATACCGACACCATTCCTATTCTGGCCCGCGGCTTCCTGGAATGTCGCCGCTATATAAGCCCTGCTGAGGTAACACGCTTCCTTGACGAGCACCTTCGCGCCCGCATTGGCACCCGCCTGGTCGCCGAGCAGCACATTGCACTCCACTACAGCAGCCAGCCTCACTTCGACCCGGCAGCGAGTCCGACGCCGTGCCCAGAGCACCCCAGTTACATTGGCGTCATCGACACTGCCCTGCGGCCTGCCCATATCGTTGAGTCCTGTGCAGGATTTGTTGCTGATATATGCGAGCTGCGGTACGGCGTCCGCCCTCAGCTGTACATTGACGGCGAACCCGACACCACCTTTGCTTTCGTACCCATGCACCTCGAGTATATCGTTACGGAGCTGCTGAAGAACGCCTTCAGAGCCACTGTAGAGTATCGTGACAATAAGGAGCCCATTGTCGTCACCATCGCGCCAGAGCCGCCCGCGCGCAAGCAGACGGGGCAATCACTCAAAATTGATGTGCCCAGGGAGACCAGAGGCGAGTTCAGGAGCGATGCCATCAAGCCTTTGGACGACAACGTTCCTGGGGTAACGATCCGAATTAGGGACCGCGGGGGCGGCATATCTCCCGAGGTCTTGCCCAACATCTGGTCCTATTCCTTCACCACCTTTTCCGAAGAGAACGAGTTCCCGGGCTCTGACAGCGATGGTTTGAATATCATCGCGAGTGCGAATGTAGGCGGAAGCTCCATAGCGGGCCTCGGGTACGGCCTGCCACTTAGCCGCGCATATGCCGAGTACTTCGGCGGTGGAATTGCTGTTCAGAGCTTGCATGGTTGGGGCACTGACGTATACCTACGACTGAACGGCGTTGGGAAGATACAGTAAGGGGCAGTGCCCGTTTTCGCAGTTCCAACACGCATTTTCCAACATGAATCAGACGGCCTCATTATAGCACCGTCGAACATTGTACTTGCTCTAGCGTGTCATTGGAATCAGCTACACTACACTAGGAGATGTATTACCATGTGGAAGTTGGCCACAATCGATGCGCTATTAAACAAAACTTTGGGCCCCAACCAGTGACAGATAGAAAACAAAATGATTATGCGAAACCAAAATATGCTCGAGTGCAGTCGTTTCAGAGATCACAACGCCCCGGCCCTGCCCCCCATTTTTGACCGGCTTCTTGCAGGTGTTTTCATCATACAAAGAAGAGGCTCTTATATACGATTCCCAGTCGCCTCTCACATGTTAGCCAGCTCGTTATCAATCTGTCTGTCCATGAAAGTTCTTCTCTCGCCAACAAGTCCAGTCTGCAGTCTTTGCTCGACCAGAGCACGTACTTGCTTCTTCGTTACAGTATCAAGGTCGACCTCACGTAGGACGCCTTGAATGGCCTCTATGATCATACCGTCGTCAGGTCCTTGCACATTGCCACGCTGAAAGTCGAACGAGGAAGTTGACTGGGCGCCTGGTCGGTTCAGGCCAAGCGCGGATTGTGAGCGGTTACCGGGAAGACCCGGCGACAGACTGGATTGGCCTCGAAGATTCGACATGCTCGGGCGGCTGCTAGGGTGGTCCTGGTAGGGAGTCTGCATGCGGTGGATGTCATGTGTGCCAAGAGAGGCCATTGATTGCCTGTTGGCCATGGTTTGGTCGTGGTACGGGCTGGCTGCTCCGGAGGCGCGGGCCATGTGTCCACCAAAGGGGGCGGGAGATTGAGGCGGCATGTATGTGTTGTTCCGGTTCATGCCAGTCAGGACAGAGCCTTGTCGGACGGACGAGTAGACGGACCGGATCTCGTCCATCTCGTACTGGTCGTCGTAGCCCATGTCATGCTTTTCCATGTAACCACCACGGCGCCCAGGGAGATTGTTTGCAAGGGCGTAGTCGTCCCACCGTTGGAGAGGAATGCTGCGGGGGTCAAAGCCCTCGTCGTCAACAGCGACAACCTGCTTGTTACCCTTCTCCCCTATGACAATGCGGGTGTTTCCCCACGAGAAATTGTCCTGGTTCCAGAATGAGTAAACCGGGAGAGCCATGTTGTAAATGGGGAAGGCCAGGATGTAAATGATCATCCATCCAATGTGCTGCCACTTTCTCTTCAAAATGAAAATGAGGGCCTGAAGACCGTACACCGCACCAATCATGATGATTGAAATGATAGGGACTTGGCCCGATCTGGTGGCCACTGTATAAATTAGGTAGCCAATGTAGATGGTGGTCGCTGGGAGGGTAATAGTTCCGAAAAGATCAATGAAGACGATGAAGCGCATGCTGAAGCAGCAGAAGCCGCACATTTCCTTCAGCTTCATCAGCTCAAAGAGGTTATGAATCGTCGAATTGATCCACCGACGACGCTGAGACAGCAGGACGCTCCATGATTCGGGTGCTGCAGTTTCACAGTATGCGTCGGGGATGAATTTGTACTTCATGGACGGGAAGTACTTCGTCATCAACGTGGTGAGATAACGATCCTCACCTAGCGACAGAAGGTTCTTCTTATGCAGCGTGTCGACGTCACATACACTATAGTCCCTGATGACATCGTCAGAGATGATGAGCGGCTTGCCCTTGTCGACGGTTCGCAGACGGTACATGGTGAAGCTAGCGACTAAGTTAGCACACATCTCCCACGAGTCCACGTAGAAGATAACTTACCAACCGGGCAAGCAGGTGACGCTGCCGAAAAGCGACTCGAAAGCCTTAGCCAAGTTGTGCGAGATGAAGTATTCGTAAACCTGAATCATGGTCCACCAAGTTCTATCGTCATTCTGTAATCCAGTCTCGCCACAGATACCGGCAATCTTCGCATCGTTGGCACAGGCGGAGACTAGTCTGTTGAGCGAATCTTCTCGGACAGACGTGTCGGCGTCAACCATCATGAGATATTCGTATAGCTCGGGGTCCACGCCAATAACGTTGTTGATCTGGTGAAACATTTCCAGCTCGAGGGGGCTCATAGGCGCGCGGTGGTGAACGCGATTGAGGAAGCTCATCAGGAGGATCTGAGAGTCACGCTTGCCTCGGTTACCAGGCTTAGATTTGGTCTGTTCTGATTCTTTCCCGACCTTGACGACGACCAAATAGGGCACAACATTGCCCTCAAATTCGTAGAGACCAGAGTAGACCTTGCCATAGTTGAGCTGTTCGCTACCTGTGCCAACCGACTTGAAAGGAAGCGCTGGGGGGTCAACTTTGGGGTCGACCCCAAGAATGTCCAGAACAATCTTAGGGGTGGGACGATCGTTGCCAGCACCGACGATAATACCATCACAAATGACGCAAAGAAGTTTCCTCTTGTTGTCATACTGCAGGGCCGTGAGAGAATCGAGGGCTTTCCGTAACGAGTCTTCGCCCTCAGTGTAGGCGGGTACCTGACAGATGACAAACTTGTCCTGCGGGGCAGGGCGTCGCTTCGAGCCGAATTGCAGAGCGGCCAAGAACTTGATCAAAATGACCGAGCAAAGAATGATGGTCATTGCCAACATGATGTAGTTGTTCGTTTGACACTTGGCGGAGTAGCGGAAATCTGGAATTCCCACGTAGAAATGGTTCTTGATACAGTTCATACTGTTTTGGACGGAGGCGTTCTCGGTCTGATTGGTAGAAGCTGTCTTGATGACATCGTTCCAAAGATCAGTGACATCTTCGCCAGGGTTGTTTGAAACGACATTGGTGAGTTTGGTGTTGAGGAATTTGTAGGTGTCTACATTCTTGTTTATGTCGATGGTGTTGTAGTAGTCGGTGAGATCGTACACGGCACCGTCGTAGATGACCCACATGTGGTTGTCGTCCGAACCTTCAGTCGAGACCTTCTTCTTGTCCCACACGAGATCGCCCTTGTAGAATTCCTTCATGCTAGGCAGAAAGATCTTGCTATACCAGTCTTTGTTGCTCAGGCGGCTGGTGGGGTCTTGAGCATAGAAGCCACTCGTGTGGAGACCGGTCGTAAGCTCAGCAGTGTTGTTGTACGTCAACACCATTCTGTCCGTAAGACCAAGACCCGGGCAAACAAGTTCCAATGGAGGAGGGAAGTAGACGTCGAGATTCAGTCCAGCGAACGGCAACATGTTGTCCTTCGTCGTCTCGATGGCGGTGTCGGAGTGCTGCCTCTTCCAAAACTTGGAAATATCGTAGACACGACCCCGGACGCTGACAAAGAAATCGCTCTCGCCCGTATGATAGCCAACTTCCTGGCTGTTCCAGGCCTTATCGAAGTTGGGACACAGAAGTTTACCGAAGAAGATGATCCAGAAGACGATGGCGGCGTTGATAAGAACAATGAACCAGACGAGAACGAGCTTCTCACGCCAGGCCATTCGTATGTCAGGCCGCTTCATACGACCAACGAAGCGCAAAACCGGTGATGGAATCCAGAAAGTCCAGAACCATACGACAGCGACCCAGATGCGTCGCTCTCTCGTCAGAGGCTTAGTCTCGATCTGCTTGCCGTCGGCGAGCTCAGGATCCATTTGACCCACGAACTCGCCTTCGTTATTGTAAAAGACTTGTCCCTTGTACGTGTCGCCTTTTGTGCCCAGGCCGTAGTCTCCGGTTTGTTGAAGGTTGCGCATTCCAGAGGGGGCGATGGATGGCGCGCGCATTGCATTGTGGTTCAACGTAGCCTGAGACAGATTGCCTTGGCTGTAGTTTCTTTGGTGAGCAATGAGTTGGTCACGGCTTCCGTTGGGAGTCGTGTCCAGCATGGGAGTAGGGAAGTACCCGCTGCCGTTGGCCGAGTAGCCCGATTCCAAGTTGTTGGCGACCATGACGTTCCCCATACCGGGGAGGTTATTGTCCAGTGGTTTCATGTCGAGCATGCTCTCAGCCTCCCACCAGGCACTCTCGCGGACCCAGACGCGCTCCCTGCCAACCACAACTTCACCGTTGGTCCACCCACGCTCAAGGATCCAGGTCTCAATGCCCTCGCGACCGTCCTTGCATCCAAGCGCGGCATAGCGCTGGACAAACTCATCGATGTCGAAGTCAGCAGTGAAATCGAGGTTTTTGTTGCGTCGGTTGGCCCATTCCGACAAGCGCCATGCACGGAGTTGACGGGACACGGTGCCGGCGGACCAAGCCGAGTTCACAGACGGTAGCGCAGCCAAGCTGGCCGGCGAATCATCTGTGGGATGGATCGAAAGATGGTACCAGACACGGCTGGAGCTGAGTAGGGCTGGAATGTCGATGCGACCAGTGCGTCCCAGGTTGATGCCCTCCCCAGAAACGGGAAAGAGCAGCTTCTTGAGAAAGGCATCGTCGTCTGCGGAGTGGCCAATCTTTTCGAGAACCTCCTCTCGCTTCTCCAGCTCATGCTGCCGTTCCCTGCTTGTGGCATTGTTCGAATTGCCGAGTTCTGCACCAATTTCGCCAACGGCCATTTGCATTTCCCGAACGACGGTGCTGCCGACAGGAGCGACGTCAACGCCATCGGCAATCATTTCGGCATTTATCCCCAGAGTGTCATCAAAGACGCCCCTCATGGCCAGGGCCTTGCCCAGGTTGGGATCGGGTACTTCCAAGATCGTAACACACACAGTGTCTCCACCGTCGCCGTTGGAGGTAGGTGTGCGGACACCGCGGCCGTCAAGCGACTCAGCACCGTCTTTGATGCGAGCCATTTGCGTTGAGATTGCCTCGTTCGCCTTGGAGATGACCCAGTCGACCAGGGCTTCGTAGAGACCGCCAACGAAAGTTGCCCGGTCCTCGGTAGTGCATTCTCTTGCCAGAGTCTCGGGGTCCATTCCCAACAAGCCACTGACATCCTCACAAATCTCCTCAAAGATCTCCTCGTCCACACCGTAGTCGAGGGTGTCGCCGAGCTTGAGCAGGCCAGCCAGTGTCGAGATCAGGTTGCGGTGAGCAGAGCCCTTGATGCCTATCTCCTTCAAGGCGGTTCGGAAATCGTCAGCTGAGGCAGCATCGTCGGCCGTCGGGAGGTACGACGGCGGGTCGTATGTGCCAGACCTAGCCAGCAGCGCGTAGCTGGAGGCGGCTTGAAGACCGAGGAACTCTCTTTCGGCGGGAGTGGAAGCTGAGGTCAGGAGGTAGTAGAAGACATCAAAGGCGCGATAACCAGCCTCAGGCGGAATGCGTAACAGGCCATTCGCAGTGTCGATGCCGCCCTGGGACAAGGCAATTGAGGCACCGTGAAGATTGCCGGTAAGATTCAGAGTGAGCGTGACACCGAGAGCGGATTGGCGGGGAGCGGAAGGGTTGTATGGAGTACAGCATCTCAGAAACGGTTCTATAGCCTCCAATGCCTTGAAGACAGACGAGGGGATCGAGAGAGGGAGGGACGAGAGGAACGGCGACAGGACGGAGGGTGTAGACTGGTGAAGGGAGCTACAGTATCGTTAGCAATGAATGCAGAGGGGCGGTTTGTCTGATCATCTCTTACCCAAGGACAATGCAGCCGTCCTCAGCACGCCGGCGAGCGTGTTCCCATGCCCTCGCGCCGAGGGCAGGGTCTATGGTGCCTCCAGTTCTTCCGTCGGGGCCAGCCTGGGCTGCGGTCAGCCATGTGTTGACGACAAGGCTCGTGCCAGCATCCAACTTGTAGGGCTGAGAGGCCAGGTAAATGTTGTGAATGGCGTTGAGGAGAGTGGTGGTCGACATCGGGGCAGACTGTTGGCCATTCCGAGGGCCACCAAGGCTTTCGGATGCCACCGAATACATAGACATACGACCACTCGCCATGCTGATGGGGATTTGGATCGCGATGCCCAGCGTGGACAGCCCCCGTAAAGGTCGGGACACTATTCAAAGCCGCCTTGTTGTAGGACAAACGATGGGCGGGGATGTGGCAAGCCGTCGAGGTCGGATGGGGTGGGTTGATAGGTGTTAGGATTGGTAAGAACCAGCGACGATGGCGAGGAACGAAACGAGGAAGTCGTCGTGTGCAATTAGAAGGTGCAGCGTGTGTTCTGAACGATTTGTCGGTGTGGTATGCCGTTTCTCTTCGTTGCCTTTCAAAAGGCCAATGGGCGGCAAAGGAGATGTAACGAAGACAGTAAGAGTAAGGTAAATTAGCGACGGGGAAAACAGACCACCAAAGCGAGTGAGGCGGCCGTACAAGAACGATGGGATGGTAAGAAGAATGGAGGCTCTGTCGAAGGCTCCGACAGGAGGTGAAAGTGTCAGGAGCAGCAAGCAGCAAGTTGAAAGGGGGATAGAGGAGTATCAAGAGGAAATTCCCGAGCGTCTGAGGGCAATGAGGAGCGTCGATGGGCATAGGCGATGAGTGTTCAGGTAGGTAGTGTAAGGTGAGTCAGGTACCTCCACCTCCGTACAGGTTGCGCGCTTGGGGGTCTTCCAATGATCCCCGGGCCCTCTCATCAGGTTTTCAGACTTCGGCTATTACTAGGTACTTTAGGTGCACGAGGTACCTGAACGTGAACGATACGAGTTTTCGGGCAGATGATGGGCAGCATGTCCGCTGGTGTAATACCTGGCTTCTGTATGCATGCCTAAAGGCAACCAACCCACCCCCTTTCTCTCCCGCGTTCCCCTGATGTGTTTTTTTTTCTTCTGAATTCCCCTGCCTCCTTCGTCTTGGCCCCCTGGTCTAGGGCGGGCGGGACAATCCTAAGGCGCGTAGCTTCGACGCATGCCCAATTTACAGCAGGTAAAGGGGACCCAAGGAGATCCTGGCGACGTTGCTGGGGAGGGGGGGGGGCCCACCCGTGGTCGTGGGTTGTGCCTTGAACTAAAAAAAGAAGAAAGGAACCCATCCTGCGAGCATGGAAGAAACGTTCACACTGTGCCACTGCCACAGCTACCTTACCGTGGATGGAGTCATGCAAAACTTGAGCGTCAGCCGGCATAGTGTATTACTTTCCTTGGCCAGCCAGCGATCACGACGCGACGCATTTGCGGCCATCGCTCCCATCCTGCTCCAGCGCAGCTACAGGTGAGGCTGAGGCTGAGGTTGAGGGTTGAGGGCTGAGGCGCAGATACGCGACGGATGCCCGATGGATCGAAGCGACACGGCCACACCTACTAGGTAGGTACTTAGCTATGTAGGTACGGGTCTAATTCGGATGGCAGCTCTCATTTTACGAGTAGTACACTCTTTCATCCTTTACCAACGTTCATCCGATAACCTTTGCATCGCACGAACCATCTCGACTTCTCCATGCACACACATGCTCCTCATCAACAGTAGTGTAGTGTACGTGTGCTTCGCGACAATGCTGCTCTCGCCGTCTCGACGACTGGATACACAATTGGGCGCTCGCCCCGGCGGTCGAATCCATGGCTGATAGATCATAGGACACCCGGCAGCTGGCTGGGGCCGCCGTACACTAGTGCAGTAGATCCGGTCGTGGGCGGTCCTTTTCTTGGAACAAACACGAGCCCCGAGAACATGATCAGGAGTCCAGGACTAGAACAGTGGGACGAGGGGAGGCGAAAAGTCGGCCCACCCTTCCGATCGAGCGGTAGGAGACCTGTACGTGTACGGAGTAATGTAATACGGTATGTTAGTCTTCAGTTTCACTCTTCACTGCGCGACTGCCCACTACTTTGCAGCTACATACTACATACCTAGCATGGTGGTATCCGTATAGTGAGAGTGAGACCCATAGTGGTCGTGATGCACGTACATAGGTAGTATGCATAGCACGCCGGGGATCGCGAGACAAGATTTTCTACACTAATCAGCGAATGCACCCACGCCGCTCGACGTATCATGAGCGTATCCGTAGTGACAAGATTCGAGCGCTGGTTGGTGATCGAACCAACAAAACTTCCATGCACTTGAAGCACGGCACGACCGTCCGTTTCCGAACATGCGCCGCTCTTCAACAAGACGGTTGGGTCGATTTGTTGGGTGGCTGACCCGCGCGATCGCCACACAGGCTGTATACCGACAGACAGACAGCATGCGTCACTAATGCCGCTGTTGCTATTGTCATTGTTGTTGTTATTGGTGGTGGTGTTCTTGTCATTGCTGCTGTTGCTGTTGTTGTCCACCGGAATCACCACTGGCTGAGACCCTACGCTGCCACGGCTCGAGTATCAATAGGTTACCTATAAGATGAGAGATATTCGTAAGTACCTACCAAAGCATAGTTAGCTGTCTGCATGGAGTGGCTTTGCCCTCATCCCAAGTGTTGGAGTGCCTAACCACACACTCGGTATTATTAGGCAGTAGTCTTGTTGGTTGTTTCCCCCCTTTTATCGCATCGCATCGTGTCTTGCTTTCTTACTGCATTATGCCTTCTCCACCAAGCAAGCATCGCATGTCAACTTATCCAAGGGGAAAGAGGCTCGACGTTATGTTATGGGTTCCTGTGATTCATTCTTGGACGGAAAACAACAAGCTGGCCTGCTGCATTCCCATCAGTCTCGTTCGCCAGAGGGCGACACGCAATCAACCACCAAAATTCCACAGCCTCAGGTCCATGGCGTCGCTACAGAGCATACATTCCTCGGGGGGCGTCGATCGAAAATGATGCAGGTCTACCTACCTCTCCCTCGGGCTCTGGATTCTATGTGCCCTGGCGCGAGAATTGCAACTCGCAGAGACTACTCTGGGACGCCTCTTTGGGGTTTCCCCGAGCAACTATCCGTACGCTTCCTAAATGCTACTTTGGTTGGTCTGATCTGGTACCGAAGTGCCGCCATGGCGACCGCCATCAACACCTCCCGTCTCGAGCCGATGGATAATGCCCAGGCACCGAGGGCCGGGAACTTCCAGTATAAAGTGTACCGTACCTAGCAGAAGTATGCCACAATGCCACCCACAACACCTTGCTTGTTGCCATACAGGCGGGCGCCAGAGACAAGAGCGCGGCGTTTCCAAGCCAATAAAAGTTTGACCACAGAACAACAAGTTACCGACTCCCACCCTTGCGCGCTGCAGTACCAAGACTTAACCCGCCGCGTCTTGTGTGTTTCGTCCGTTCGGATGTTAGATAGGTCATCTATTCGCCGCCCCGATGTTGGCCACGGCCTGCCGCTAATAGCCCGGACCACTCATCGGCCGCCAACCCACCATCAGGGGATGGACCGGGGCTTCATACCTGTGAGTCGCGACAGTGTCTGAGTGTACACTACCTAGATACCTAGGTAGGTAGTGTACGTACTAGGTAGTGTACGTTGCTGCCGGCACCCCAGACCATAATACGATTACTGCACCTGGGCACTCACTGACAGGATACGGGACCACCTAGTACCTAACCTGGAACACCATGATGATCACCCCCATTTCAAAAATGCTCTCATGTTCTCTGCAACAACATCAACACGATGGACGTGGTAGCCCGGCGAGCGGGCCTCGCCTGTCTTGTCTGCTATCGAGTGTCAACTTCATAATTTTACGTCTACGTTCCCCGGGCAAAGAGGATGCATGTTTTAGTAAGCATCCATGGCCGAAAGCCCAGCCCAGCCCAGCCCAGCCCAGCTGGGATGGGCCACTGCAACTGCAGTCTGCAGCTGTGATGTATTCCGTACAGTCACTATGAATGACCGCGGATGACAAACTGGCTGTGCCGTGACACGGCAAGCTTGATGGCAACAAGCTCAGGGCACCCCGCAAACCGCCGAATAAGGACGGGATCCAGTTCGAATTCGAGTTCGACTCGAGTCCGAGTCGAGTAAATCCTCAGGGATGGAGATGCTTATTTTAGTGTACATGACAACATAGGTACACTGGGAAATACTTTGCAGTATGTATGAACGGGTAGTCTTCAGTGAGAGGTATTATAATACCTACCGGTATCCGTATTACGATGTGCATTAATACGGAGTACTACCAAGTATTCCTGTGAGCCGGATACTGAGTATGGAGTCAGGAGGAAGAGTCGAGAAGGAATGACAGGGGTCTAGCCTGGTCATTTCGTTGTCTCCGAGGCTGGGCTAGGTGGCTAGGAAGTCAATCACCAATGTCATCTCACGCAGAACATGTTGTGTTTACATACACTACCTCTCTTATTAGGTACGGATACCTAGTGTGTGGCCCCAATTTCTCCACAGTGTGCGTTGTATTGGTGGCACAGAGTTCGTATTGTATGGACAAGGACTACGCTTTGGGCGCGTCCCGGTCACCGTACGGGAGCCGCTAAGAGAAGCTGCAGCTGCGTTCGAAGAAAACAATCCCCCTTTCCCAGTCTTGCTCGCTATCGCAGCCCCCCCCCCCCCTTCCGCTACATCGATTTCGCCTCCGTCTCCCTTAACATGCTCAACGAGTAGTAGACTGTTTAGTTGCCGCGCTGCCTTGACCTGGAGAGGGCAAACTGCTTCGTTCGTTCCCTGCGTCGAACTTCTTTCACTCGTTCGGATTCAGCCTCGTTACTGCCAGCCCCATTCTATCCTCAATTCCTCTTTCCTCACTTGTCACTGCACGCTCGTTCAACTGCCGTACACCTCCTTCGTTTGTGTTTTTCGACATCTTGATATCCCGACTCCAGCTTCGACAACCACCCCTAATTTCAGCTCCTGAATCTCGTCCTCGGGCCACGTCTCTTTCGCCGGTGAAGTTCGATTAATTCCTCCTCGAGCTTGGGTCATCAGCACCTTGGGACCTTGTTGGATATCCCAATCTACCACCTAGGCCAGCTTGCCTGCGCTGATTCCGATCTCCTCGACCGAGAGTCGCCGCCGGCGGCGTCGTGCCCAACATGACGATGAACCTACCACCACTTGGTGGGAATGGTGGAGGAGCCCACAACCAACCCTCCTTACCCTCGCTACCCGCACATTCACAATCCGATACTCAGTTGACGGCGCACTTGGCCAGTCGCTTCCACGTCTCGCTCCCAACCGCCCGCCTCTCTTCCCATGCACTCATCTCCCTCAACACGTATACTTCGTCTGCCAAAGGTCCTGATGGTGGCAAAGAGGGGAGCGCCATGGCCGGCGCCGAGGACATTGCAGACCGGGCTTGGGTCAGACTGGGCCACCGATCTGAAAACCAGGCAGTTGTGTTCTTGTATGGCTTCCTTCCCGTCTCAGACCGCTTTCCCAAACTAACGAAGCAAATAGGGGCGAGTCTGGCTCAGGAAAGTCAACTCTTCGATCCCATCTCTTGACCGCGTTCCTTGGCAAATCTTCCACGCCCCTTTCTACGAAGGTCTCACTAGCTGCCTACGTCTTCGATACCTTGACGACTACCAAGACTGCCACAACTCCTACCGCGTCGAAGGCGGGTCTGTTTTACGAGCTTCAATATGATACCGCCACGACTACAAACCCTGTCCTCATCGGTGCCAAGCTGTTGGATCACAGACTCGAACGAAGTCGCATCACTGATATTCCCACCGGAGAGCGCAACTTCCACATCTTGTACTATCTCATGGCCGGCACCAGCGCTGCAGAGAAGGCTCACCTCGGCTTCGAAACCCCAGCTGGCGTGGCTCAAAAGCGGTGGAAGTATTTGGGTCATCCCACGCAGCTGAAGGTCGGCATCAACGACGCTGAGGGATTTCAGGTCTTCAAGAATGCCCTCAAGAAGCTGGAGTTTCCTCGCAGCGAAATTGCCGAAATCTGCCAGGTTTTGGCCAGCATTTTGCACATTGGCCAGCTCGAGTTCGAGACGACGTCTAACACCCAGATAACCGGCGATGACAGCGGCGGCTTCTCTCACGAGGGTGGGCAGACAGTAACGGCTGTGAAGAACAAGGATGTCCTCGGCATCGTTGCGGCCTTCTTGGGCGTCGGCACTCAGGACTTGCAGACCACTTTGTCGTACAAGACCAAGATGATTCACAAGGAGAGAGTAACGGTCATGCTGGATCCCAACGGCGCACGTTCGCACGCCAATGAGCTAGCTCGCACGCTCTACTCTCTTTTGGTTGCGTACATTGTCGAGTCAATCAACCAACGAATCTGTGCTCCCGAGGAGAGTGTCGCTAACACCGTTTCCATCATTGATTTCCCTGGTTTCGCGCAGCAGGCAGCAACGCAGTCGGCCCTGGATCAGCTGCTCAACAACGCTGCTTGCGAGGCCTTGTACAACCTGACTCTCCAAAATTTCTTCGACCGCAAAGCGGACATGTTAGAGAATGAAGAGGTCAGCGTTGCAGCAACGAGCTATTTCGACAATTCCGACGCCGTCAGAGGCCTGCTCAAGCCTGGAAATGGCTTGCTCAGCATTCTCGATGATCAGACCAGGAGGAACCGCACCGACCTACAGTTCCTTGAAAGCCTTCGCAAGCGTTTTGAAGGGAAGAACCCCGCTATAACTCCCGGTTCGACCAACACCAGGCTGCCTGGAAGTAACTTCTTGACCGAAAACACTGCAGCGCTGTTCACCGTCAAGCACTTTGCGGGAGAGGTGGACTATCCCATCAAAGGCATCATCGAGGAGAACGGCGAAGTCATATCTGGTGACCTGCTCAACATGATCAACACAACCAAGAGCGAGTTCGTCGCCAGACTTTTTGGGCAGGAGGCCTTGCGAACCGTCACCCATCCCAAGGAGAGATCGACCGTCATGCAGGCTACCATTAGCTCTAAACCGATGAGAGCTCCCAGCGTCATGTCCCGAAAGACGACCAGAACTGCCCGCAACCAGGCTCGAATTCAACGTTACCAACAGCAGCAGGAGGAGGCTCAGGAAGAATTGGACAGGCTTAGCGAGGGCAATTCTCAAGAGGGTTCCAAGGTTCATGCTTCGGAGCAAGGTGCCTCGGGCCAGTTTCTTGCTTCTTTGGAGAACGTCACGAAAGCCGTGGCCGATCCGAGCACCAACTCCTACTTTGTTTTCTGCTTGAAGCCAAACGACAGACGCATTGCAAACCAGTTCGACAGCAAGTGTGTACGCACTCAGGTTCAGACTTTCGGCATTGCCGAAATCAGTCAACGTTTGCGTTCAGCAGACTTCAGTCTCTTCCTTCCCTTTGGAGAGTTCCTTGGACTAGCCGACTCCGACACCATTCTCGTCGGGACCGAGAGGGAGCGTGTTGAGCTTGTTGTCGAAGACAAGCACTGGCCAAGCAACGAGGTCAGGATTGGGTCAACTGGCGTCTTTCTCAGCGAGAGGTGCTGGATGGAGATCGCCCAGCTGTCCGAGAGCGCATCAGCATCTGGCAGATACGCACTGCCCTCTGATGCTGGCGATGGACTCACTCCTCAGGACACCCCCTTCGCCGCGTCAAAAGAGCGTCTGCTGTCTGCCGGAAACACCCCTCTCGGATACGGCGAAAAGGGCAAAAGCGGCTATTTTGGCGGGCATGACTCTTCCGACGCCCGCTCTGAAGCTGGCGTGTCTGCTTTTGGAGGTGGTGACATGTTCAAGAACTTGGACACCCGAGAGCAGATGGCTGAGCGCGGTAATGAGAAGAGCCTAGAGGAGGTCGAGGAGTTCAAGGACAGTCCCAGCCGCAAGCGCTGGGTGTTCATGGTCTACCTCGTAACCTGGTTCATTCCGGACATTCTCATTCGGAAGATGGGCAAGATGCCGCGCAAAGACATTCGTATGGCCTGGAGAGAAAAGCTGGCGATCAACATGTTCATCTGGTTCTTCTGTCTGTTCGCTGCTTTCTTCATGGTCGTCTTTCCCAGGCTGATCTGTCCAACCCAACACGTTTACAGCGCTGAAGAGCTATCCTCACACGACGGAA
Organism: Colletotrichum brevisporum; assembly: GCA_030770045.1. Lineage (NCBI taxonomy): Eukaryota > Fungi > Ascomycota > Sordariomycetes > Glomerellales > Glomerellaceae > Colletotrichum > Colletotrichum brevisporum. Next base: position 4,410,665 of record JAUGSI010000001.1, on the reverse strand, counting down.
AGGATGACAACTCGGCGTATGTTTCGATTCGCGGTGTTGTCTTTGACCTGGGTTCTTATGCTTCTCATCATTACCCGCCGTACGTGCAGAGGAAGCAGCTTCTCAACTACGCTGGCAAGGATATCAGTCACCTCTTCCCCATTCAAGTCAGCGCCCTTTGCCAAGGCAAGGACGGCACCGTTGACCCGCACGTAACGTTGGACTACAAGAACGCCAACATGACGGGGTCTCCGGAACTCTTGTCCAGAACAGACATGAACTTCAAGTTCCACGACTTCCGCTACTACACCAACGACAGCCGTCCGGATTGGTACTACGAACAGATGACGTACATGAAGTCGAATTGGAAGAAGGGCAGCGTTGGCTACTCTGCCCAATATGTCAAGACTCTTGGCAACAAGCAGCAGATTGTTGCCATCATCGACGGTCGCGTGTATGACTTGACATCATATGCGAATGGAGGTTTGCAGATGATGGCCAAGGCCGGCGAATCTGTCCCGGACGACTCAAGCCTCCGTAATTTCATGGACGCATCTGTTGTCTCGCTCTTCCAACAAACGGCTGGCCAAGACATCTCCAAACTGTGGGAAAACCTCCAACTCGAAGCTGCAACTAAGAAACGCATGAAGGTGTGCTTAGACAACCTCTTCTATATTGGTGACGTCGACACCCGTAACTCGGCTCGTTGCAAGTTTGCCGAGTATCTTATACTCGCTGTCTCCATCGTCCTGTGTGCCATTCTTGGTTTCAAGTTCTTGGCTGCTCTCCAGTTTGGCGGTAAGAACATGCCCGAGAACCTCGACAAGTTCGTCATGTGTCAGATTCCGGCATACACCGAAGATGAGGATTCTCTTCGTCGTGCCATCGACTCGTGCGCTAGGATGCACTACGACGATAAGCGCAAGCTCCTCGTGGTTGTTTGCGACGGTATGATCATCGGACAGGGTAACGACAAGCCAACTCCTCGCATCGTGCTTGACATTCTAGGCGTTTCAGAGACGGTCGACCCCGAACCTCTCAGCTTTGAGTCGCTCGGTGAAGGTCAGAAACAGCACAACATGGGCAAGGTCTACTCTGGCTTGTACGAGGTACAAGGCCACATCGTTCCGTTCCTGGTCATCGTCAAGGTTGGCAAGCCCTCTGAAGTCTCTCGTCCTGGTAACCGTGGCAAGAGAGACTCTCAGATGATTTTGATGCGTTTCCTTAACCGCGTTCACTATAACATGGAGATGAGTCCTCTGGAACTGGAGATGTATCACCAAATCCGCAACATCATTGGTGTTAACCCGACATTCTACGAATTCATGTTCCAGATCGATGCCGATACTGTCGTCGCCCCCGACTCTGCCACTCGCATGGTAGCCGCCTTCCTGAACGACACCCGCCTCATTGCGGTTTGCGGCGAAACGGCTCTCACCAACGCCAAGGCTTCGTTCATAACGATGATTCAGGTCTACGAGTACTGGATCTCTCATAACCTGACCAAGGCTTTTGAGAGTCTTTTTGGCAGCGTGACCTGCTTGCCTGGTTGTTTCTCCATGTACCGCATTCGCGCCGCCGAGTCCGGCAAGCCGCTATTTGTCAGTCGCGAGATTGTCCAGGACTACTCAACCATTCGTGTCGACACGCTTCACATGAAGAACCTTCTTCATCTCGGTGAAGATCGATACCTGACGACACTGCTTCTCAAGTACCACAACCAGTATAAGACCAAGTACACCAACAGAGCTCACGCCTGGACCATTGCTCCTGATTCATGGGCTGTATTCCTCTCTCAGAGACGTCGCTGGATCAACTCGACTGTGCACAACCTCATGGAGCTTATTCCCATGGCGCAACTCTGCGGGTTTTGCTGTTTTTCCATGCGTTTCATTGTTTTTGTCGACTTGATCAGTACCCTCGTTCAACCGGTCGTCGTGGCTTACATCATTTACTTGATTGTCATGGTTGTCGAAAACCCTAGTGTTGTGCCTCTTACGGCATTCATTATGCTTGCTGCCATTTACGGTTTACAGGCGATTATCTTCATCGTTCGCCGCAAGTGGGAGATGATCGGCTGGATGATACTGTACATCCTAGCCATCCCCGTCTTCAGTTTTGCCCTCCCTCTCTACTCATTCTGGCACATGGACGACTTCAACTGGGGTAACACACGTGTCATCGCCGGTGAGAAGGGCCAGAAGATTGTTGTTTCGGACGAGGGCAAGTTCGATCCTTCAGCTATTCCCAAGAAGAAGTGGGAGGAATACCAGGCCGAGCTCTGGGATGCCCAGACTGTTCGCGAGGACGCTCGCTCCGAGGTTTCTGGCTACAGCTATGCGACAAAGGGCCATGCTCCCGTCTCTGAGTACGGATATCACAGTCGTCCGGGCTCTATCGCTGCTGGGTACGCACCCCCGAGACCGCCTATGGGTTATGACCAGCGCAACGGGTCGCGAATGTCTCTCGCCGCATCGGAAATGGGTGGCATCCGCAACAGTCAGTTTGGCGGCTCCCAATTCTTCTCTCCTGAAGATATGGTCGGCCTGCCCAGCGACGACGCGCTGCTGGCTGAAATCCGCGAGATCCTGCGGACAGCAGATCTCATGACGGTGACCAAGAAGGGCATCAAACAAGAGCTGGAGCGTCGTTTCGGCGTTCCTCTCGATGCCAAACGACAGTACATTAACAGCGGTACGTTACCTTTCCCTGGAACTGCATAAATGTCGACTTGCTAATTTGACTGGTAACAGCTACCGAGGCGCTTCTGTCGGGCCAGTTGTGAGGCCTGCCGTCCTCGTTGATACATACGTAATTTAACGCATCAACCGGTTCCTTTTCATTGACATTGGGCATTCAAGAAGGCGCTTGTATTTTGGTTTTGGATATTGTGCTTGTTCAGCTTGTTCGCATGGAATAGTGGGGGTTCATGAAGACACTTGTTGTATTTGACTTGGTTATTTACAATAGACCCTAACATAATATCGGGTGAGGTCATCGGCTGGATTAGCTCCGACTCGAGTGCATCTTGTAATCTTGGTTTTCGAGCATCACAATGAATGCCGGAGTGACTTGGCAATTTCGATGTCAGATATTCTCACAGATTATAAATGCAGGCAAGCGTCGGGCTAGCTAGTCTCTTATCAAATCGTGGAAATCAATTGATCTGTCACCAATTACGGCTCCACCGTTGTTTGTCTTCCTGGTTGCTTCCATTCCGATTTTGCCTGGTCGTGATCACACCTTGGTGGTGACGGCACGAACCTCTTCACCCAGGGGCAGAATGTCTGGCACTGGGCCGACAGGACTGATGGCGAAGGGGTTGATCTGAGTGTGACTCTTTGTGTAGTGCCACTTGATGTGCTCGAACTGGGTCGTGTCACGGAAAGCTGGCACGTTCCAGTAGAGGTTTCGCATCCATTTGTGCAGGTGGGGATAGCCGGATCGAATATCACGAATGTTGCACTTGAAGTGTTGGACGTAGACAGGCTGTGTTTTCATGGTCAGCAATCTCAGCTTTCCTTGGGGCAGCTCAAACTTACGTCGAATCGGACGATGGTTACAAAACTGCGATGAGATATCCAACCATCAGTCACGTTTATTCAAAGCACAGAGATGGGGTGTTTGTTAATGCCTACAGTCTGATGTCGGCCTCGGTAATGGCCTTGCCGAAGTAATACGGACCCTCGTTGGCATCCGCGAGGTGAGCCTCGGCCTTGTCGAGAGCTTCGAACAGGGCGATAACATTGCGCTCGTAAGCTTCTTGGCTCGTCGCGAAGCCTGATTTGTAAACGCCGTTGTTGATCTTATCGTACGTCCAATCGTTGGTCTCATCGATTTGGGTGCGAAGAGCCTCGGGGTAGAGCTTGATCTGGCGGTGTTCCTCGTCCAAGAGGTCGTCAAACTACGAGTAGGAGGTTTTAACACCCAGATGGGAAAATCTCAAGGGGGCAAGGAAGCGACATAAACGAACCTCGGTGTAGAGCATGCGGATGATCTCGCTGCTCTCGTTGCTCACAATGGTCTTGAGCCTCGTGTCATAGAGCACAGGGACAGTGAAACGACCGTTGTAGTTAGGTTCAGATTCAAAGTAGATGTCCCTGAGATGAGTGAAGTTCTCGTGTCCCGAGACAGGGTCTGAGACAACGTTGTCACCAGGCAAGCTGGCCTCTTCGGCTTTTGTGACGAATCGCCATCCTAGATAAACACTTGAATGAGTCTACACGAGGTCCGAGACTGGTTAAGAAAAGAAAGGACAACGAACCATTTTCACCAAGATGCCAGTGGACAACAGAATAGCTAATGATGTCCTCCAGCCCCTTGAGCTTACGTGTGATCAATGTTCGGCAGGCCTGTCGGTTCATGCATGTCAGCTCTCTGTCCCTCTCCCCCTCTTCCTCCAACTGTCTGTGTATACTTGAGTACACTGGTGTGTGCGCGTGTGTGTGCGTGTGTGATTGCTCGTTCTTGATTACAACTGCACTTGGCAGCATTCCTGAGTAGAAAGGAAGTAGACGTACCCACGGACAAGCATAGCTGACATAGAGGTGGTAACGACTTTTCTCGGGAGGGAACTTGGCTCCATGCTCACGGGAGATAGCGTCGCGAAACGAGCTCTGCTGACGCTTGAATTCACCGGATTTGTCGCCAGACTTGACCCACTCGGTGATCTTGCTAGCCTTGATATTATCGAAGTTCCGTGTCAGCCTCGCGTATTCAGAAGGGTATGTTGCTGTCGATTGATCCTCTCTACGAGGAAGGCACGACCAAAGAAGTGCATCTCACCATCCTGACCTGCTGCTTCTGAAAGAGGTCCTTGGGTTGGACAATGACCGGAGATTTTGTAAAGATCTGTTTTCTAGCTTTCCAAGGGGCAGCAGAAGAGAAGAAGACGCGGAATGGGCGGTATTGGCAAATATCAGTAGTTGACTTGGGGAAAACCGTCAAACGAGACGGAACTCTCAGGTTCATGGGCAGCGGTTGGCGTAAGGTGATGCAGTCTTGAGGTGCGGGGTGGGTTATATACCTATGCGCCACGCCTGCTCCAATGTCCGTCCGTACCTACGGATTCTTCTATGCGAAATGGGATGAGAACTGAGAAACCCACCACGCAGCGAAAACTCAGCCTTATCATTACCTGGGTAAGGTAGTCAGTCCCGCGCATCTGGGTCCCTGCAACCACCCAAGTTCTACAACATCTAATACCTACACTCCTCTCTCCACTAACTCCAAAGCGGCTTACATTTGTTCTGAGAGCGGCAGGAAGGGCGACTTGGAGCATTGCTAATCGTGACGTAAACTGGGGCCCTTCTGGCGCCAGCATGGGTGCTTACAAATGACCCCATGCAGCTAACTCTTACAGGCTGTGGCTTATTAAGCCAGGACGTATGCGTACGGCACCGACGATTGTTGCATGTTGAGACGTGGTTGTTTCTGTATTCCTACCTACTCGCCTATCTGATCTTGCCGCAATTTTTCCGGACCACTCTCATCATTGAAATCCATCTTCTCGGCATCTAATTAGGTTCCATGCCATGGATCGGTTTGCGTCGACATCTTCAGAACCTGTCTTTCATGCCATCTTCATCTTGATGTACGGAACCTCAACATCCTCGCCATCTACGTCCTCCGCCACCATCTCGAAGATAACCTCCTTCTGATGAGCTGGAATGGGCTTTTTGGAGACAGTCTCCACCAGCTGACTGAGCTTGAGATTCTGGCGGTCCTTCAACTTGGCCGGAGGGAAGAAGCTGGCGTACAACAGGCTAACTCCGGAGCTGAGCATAGAGATGGTCAAGCCTTGTTTCTCAAAGTGCTCCAGGAGCTCCTTCAAGGTGATGTCTGCAACCTCAAAACGGTCCCAAATTTTGTCCAGCGTGACAGTGCCGCTCGGACCCTTGAATTCGACCTTGGGGCTGGCGATTGGCTCGCTGAATCCGAAGAAGGGCAACGCGAGGTTGATGAATCCGTTCTTGTACTGCTCCAGATCTTTCTTGCCGTCAATGATCTTGTAAAGCTCAAGGATGACAAGGCCCGTGACGAGTGCGGTCGTTGTCGCGATGGCAGGAATGATCTTTCCGGCAATGAACTTGGTCTTGTGACGGTCGGCCTGCTCGATCTTGTAGTTGGCAGCACGAAGGTTGCTGCAAGCCGTGATGAAGTCGATGTGGTGATTCGAATCATCGTCCTTCTCGAAATCCACAGGCTGAAGCTGGAAGCCAGCCAGGTCGTTAGGGGAAGGCAAGCTGGCTGCCAGCTTCTGCAACTCATCATTATCGTCGAAGGAACTGCTCTCGCCAGCATCGGCGTTAGGGTCCTGTATTGCATCAGCGTTGTCCGTGTAGTTCCATGTGCCGGCAGGGTGACTCACAGGTTCATTTTCATTGGCCTGGATTTTCACACCCTCGGCGGGTGAGAAGTCAGGCACAATCACGTTCTCGAGTTCGCGTAGGTAAATTTCCTTCGCGGTGCCAGGTGACTTGATGTTGTAATTAAAAGCGTGCAGATTGGCAGCGGCGACGACGAATGCGAAGTGAGTCGAGTCGTTGACATCGAACTTGAGAGGCTCGGGAGCACGTTTGGGGCCCGACCAGAAAGGAGTACCGCTGGAGGTTGTAGAATCCTTTGGGAAGTTGTACAGAAGCTGCTGGATCTTGTTATTGAACTCCTTCTCGAACAGGATCCGAGCCCACGCGATGCAGTCTTCGAATGTCCGCGGGCGGTCAGTGGTCAGGTAGTCACGGAGGGTCTCCAAGGTCAGCTTGGCACTGCCTCCCTGCTTCAGCGTAGCCTCAACATAATTGGGCTGCGTGAGATAGAGGTTGACTGTCGAGGGAGACGTGATAAACAGGTTCTCGAACATATGATCCTTGGCCCATGCGATGGTGTGCTCGATTTTGTTGGGGAAGCTCTTCACCGTGCACATCGGGAACTCCTTCTCAGGAGGATCCTGAGACGAGGAGTAAGACTCGGTCAAGTGAGGCAGTACGACCTGCGTGTTGCCCTTGGTTCCGAGGGTACCGCTCTCGAGGAGGGGCTTACGGAAGAAGACGCAACGTCGATCAACATATGTTCTCGCCTCCACGTTGTCCAACGCGTTCGTGACACCGTCAAGGTCACCCCAAAACGCCTCGTTGAAGGTTTCCTCCGTGTCGGGACTCACACGGTCCTTCAGACATTCGATGTGGCCGTTCAGGTCAGGGTTCATGGCTTGCACAGCCGCAGCTGCGCAGTCGCTCTTCATCTTGCCGACATCCTTGGCACGGAAGAGAAACTGGCGGTTTAGATTGCTCTTTTCAATTGAGTCCATGTCGGTGACCGTAATCTTGCCTCGGGGACCAGTACCCAGACCAATCATGGCCCAGTTCTTAAGCATCTCACATCCAATGGCACCAGCTCCGACGAGAAACTGTCGAAGGTTGGAGAGTTTCTCCTGGTATTCACGACCGAAGACAACAATCTGGCCATCATATCTGCTTCCCAAGGGCTTGCAGAGCTCAGCGGTGCGCGGGATAGTGGTTGGCAGGGATTCGAGCGAGTCAAGGTACATCCACTGCTTGATGGGTTGGAACTTCCCCGAAACGGCCTTGAGGACTTCCTGTGCAGCGATGCCACCAAACAGAGCCGCCATGGGGTTGAGATCGCCGAGAGCTTGGTAGCTGAGTTCTTTGAGCAACTTTTCGTCAAACTCGACCTCCAATCCCTCGGCCTTGGCGAAGGCCTCGGCGGAGCGAAGTATCACCGTCGCATCTGCGTCGTCTAAGGGGTTGGGAAAGCGGCCTTGGCTCTCGACAAAGGCATGGAGAGCTTGGAAGCCAAGGTGCAGTTGTTGAGGACGGTCGAACTTGGCGAAGTCGGATATGACAAACTCGGGCTCCTTGATCGCAGCAGTGATACTCTTGAAGTTGATGACCCTTGGCATCTTTACCTGCTGATAGAGCCCTCCACGCTTGTACTGTCCAAGACCAGAAACGTCTCCAATCGAGAAAGTGTACGGGCCCTTGACCGTAATCTTGCGGGGTTCGCAGCCGTTCAGGCCTTCCATGCCTTCAACCTCAGAAAATGTGACGTAGTCGCCGTCCTCAAGTCCGTGACGTGTTTCATCGAGCGCAGAAACCAAGCCCTCCTCGTCGATATCGGCGACGATGCCGTTCAGAGGGCTCTCGCCAGTCTGGTCGATGACGGTGAACTTGTCACCAAAGTCGCAGAAAATCGAACCAAATAGGCCGAAAGTGTCGACGGCCACGACATAAATACCCTTTGAGTGGCAATAGTCGCCAATCAGAGTCTGCAACTTGAGGGGCAGGCTGGTCAGGACGACGACCTGATACTTGTCGAACTGGGAAAGGTTCTCGCCTAAGCTACAGGTCATACATTAGCTGGGTCTTTGTAGCTTTGCAACGTCATACGTACTTGGACGACTGATGGACCTTGACCGGAGTGTATGAATTCAGCTCGGCAACTCGAGGAGCAGTGACTTCGTCTCTCGGCTTTCCAACATCCTCGGGATGGAGGAAGAACTGTGAAGACAGGTCGGCGAGCGCAACCAGGCCAGGATCGTAGAGGGTAAGGCTCTTGACACCAGCAAGGGCAATGTTTTTGGCAATTTCGACACCTAGGCCCTTCAGACCAACGATGAGGACGTTGGAAGCGCCCATGCGTTTCATGGCTTCATGGCCCAAGACGTAGAGCTGGCGGCTGTAGAGTGACTCGTCAATCTCGGTCAGGCCGACGACGGAGTCGTCGACCTGCATGCGAGTCACCAGGTCGACCTCCGGGAGCTTCTTTTCCTGTGCAGAGCGCAGAGATCAGCAAATGTAGATAAAAGAGTAGCGTGCGTATCATGTCGTCTGCGATGGATTGCAGCGGTGCTGAGGGATTCTTTCGCTGGTGACATATAGGGGGAAAGGCGCCGACGAGCAGGACATACAGCCATGGCTTTTTTGTGGGAATCAGATGTCTCCCCGTTGGAGAGTTTGCGCTTCCCCAGCTTGACGATAGTGGTATTGAGAGCGTCTTCTGCTGTGACGGGGAAGGTATCGGGCCGTCGTGGGACGATCAAGCTTAACCCCACCAAAGACGAGTTGTTTCGTGCTGTACGGGATTGCGTTGGTGTCGCCTCTTCGGGCAATAGGCAGCCGTGTGTGTTGAGATTCGTTTCGGAGGAGTTAAGATGAGTTTGGGCTGCGTCGGAGAGGATGCGTGTGCGAGCTGGTATCACGATAATATGGATGTCAAGTCGGCGGCAGGGCAGCCTAGTTGCTTGGTAAAGTAAAGTTGATCGTACAGCCCGGAGGTGGAGGTGTCAACGAGGGGCAGTGATTGCAGTTGAGCTACGGCTAGCTACTTACCTACTTTAGGTAACGTAATGGGTAGGTATTGTAAGCAGCGGAGAGGTCCCACTAAAGGGTACTGGTGCCACCTACCCAGCAGTGTCCGCTGTAGCTAGGGAGGTGGGCGGATAGCATCATGGATCTAAGGACATACATACATACACCGTTTAGTAGCATATTCATAAGGTAGAAAGTGCCTTGGTCTACGAATGCTCGATACTTACCACAGTGTCAGTGGTTCGATTCTTACTCTAGTGGGGGTACGGATGCGTAGGTACAGTGTATTACCTAGTGTCTGTTCCGTAGGTGCCCACCTAAATATGTGGACGATGACGACAACAACAGTGTGGCCCACCTGCTTCGGTTACTGTGACGCATGATGCTCTGTCGGGTATAAACCACATTCCCTGAGAATCTACGCACTTCCTTCTGCCTTTGGCTGAAAGGTCTTCACGTCGCACAAGCCATGTGACCGAACGATGCCTTTGAGCTAGTCAATCTTGAAGCTGGCCTTTTATGACATCAAACCTAGGCAATGATTTAGGTAGCTTGCACCGTTTCGTAGTAGTTGACCGCAAGATGCCAAGTGGATGGTTCAGCTGCACACGTGATATAATATTAACAGTCGCGATCAACAACACCTGTTGGATATCAATCAGAACTCTTCAATTGACCACAAGGGTGTGTGTTGCTGCAGGGAAAAAATAGCGAGCATTCGCCAACGTTTATACCCGGGCAGCTTTAGGCACAGTGCAGAAAATCAGTCGACCAGAGGCAGGGGACAGAGCAGGGCTGACAAACAAATATCACATCGACAGACAGACGATGAAGCAGGAAGAGGCATTCATAATGGGTGTATTGGGAGGCCTAACTGCGCCTGTGCGTATGCCACATCCGATCCCCGAGGTTTGAATTGGCCTCGCAAGTTTGCTCGGTTCGTTTCTTGCAAACCGACAGAGAGCGACAATACCAGGCATTGCAGACCGAGGCCGTGGCTTTATCAATACTATTGTGGCCTAGTTGCCTGCGCAAAGTTCGGTGACCGCAATCACTGGACCTTCTTCAGCTCAACGTCGCTGCAATACTTTGTCAGTCTACGGATTGGGGCGAAGGGCGGGAGAAAACGTACAAGATCAGGGCCGCATTGGGGGGAATGTGGCCGGTGAAGCCCCTATTCACCCAAGTTAGCATGGGCGTTATACACAGCTACCGGAGTTTTCTAGGCAAAGCTGCGGAACCATTGGTGTTGCTTGATGTACACTTACCGCTCGCCGTAGGCAAAGTCGCTGGTGATGTCGAGGGTGGCCTTCTCGCCAACCTTCATGGTGGTGACACCCTCGTCCCAACCTGTCGTATCCAGGTTAGAAGAATCCAAACCGATTCGAATAGTGAAGTTCGCAAGTGCGGATCGTAACTACGAAGGGGGCCAGAGGAAGGCAGACGTACCCTTGATGACCTGGCCGACACCAATGCGGGTGACGAAGTCACCACGACCGACCGAAGAGTCGAACCTAACACGAGGGACTTGTCAGTGATCCAGAAGGACTGTGTGGGTGAAGATTGAGCGGGGTAGCGCACTTCTTGCCCTTGTTGTCAGGCTTGGTGGTGTCCTTGAGGTAGCCGGTGTACTCAATGGTGACGGTCTGGCCGGGCTGGGGAATGGGTCCGGAACCCTCCTGGTGAGTAGTCTTGGTAACACCCATTTTTGCTGTTTAGACAATCGTTTCTGATGTTGGTGGTGGTGGTGGTGGTTGCTGTTGTTTGTGTAAGAAGGAGGTTCGCGGGGAGGTCCAAAACCGTGAGAAGCTGAAGCAACAAAGCTCGGGGTGAAGGTGGGGTTGGGCACCTCACCTAGGTAGGTACCTAGGTATGGAGGGGTGAACTCGGCTATGGTCCAATCAACGCAGAGAGAGATGTACTCAAGTACTGATTATACCTCAATTCACATGGGGCCTGAGGTATTGAACGCCTTACAGTGTATATACTTTCGGGTGGGGTATCTTGTCTCGCAGAGAGATATTTTGACGACGTCTTTCAGTGTTAGAGCTGGCCTTGCTGGTTGGCGTCCGCCCAAGGTCAAGGTCGAGTGATATTCATGTGCTTACCGCCGCAGCCAAAAAGGAGGGCGGGGTGCTGATGACGCCGCATCGTTCCAAGGCACACTGCAACCTGCCAGGTATTATTGTCTAGGTATACTCCTCACCAGGTAGGTGAGTAGGTACCTTTACTCCAAATGTACCTACCTTTCCACCTAGGTAACATTACACCAGCTGTCGAGGTTGAGGTTACCTAGGTAGGTAGGTAGGTACGCATTACCTGCGGACGACGCAGCGGGCTTCCCGCACTCAAGCCGAACAACAAGACCAGTCTGTCGCCGGATGCCCAAGAGACTTGAGGCCTCGGGGGCTTCCGTGAAGCTCAGTCGGATTATGTGCTCAGACCGCTGTGTCTTCGTAATGGCGGCCCTCCACGCCTGGAGCACCATCGAGCCAATGGCATGCTAACAGCGAAGACCACAAATGTGACAGAAACTCGCCGTCAACTCAATCACGAGAGAGGGAATATGACAACATGCGCAAATCTCCACCGCCTCTGATGGTTCCTCCAATGTCCGTCCACGTCGTTAGACATGGCCCGGACCGAGAAAACCAGACGAGGAGAAAGAAAGAGACATGTGGCATGCATCTGATCAGATTGAATGATACAGGCGCCAAGCTTGCCCATGAAGACTTCCGGGGCTGCTCGGAACATCCTCTGCAGTCTGCAGATGCAATCGCGGCATAGGTCATACCAATCTGGACATGCTTGCGATGGTCACGCTCAACCTTGCAAGGGCTGGCCTTCACGATGCGAAGATATTGCACTCATTACTGCGTCTCTACTATGGGTATGCCAATAGTAGTACTTCTCCAGGGTCGGCAACTTTGGGCAACAGAGCCCACATGCCTGTTTGTCAATCGTACAGCCTCGACTGCTGGTTAGGGATTCTTTTACCACGAGATCTTCTTCAGTATGTGACTTTCCAAGATTGTGCCTCATGCAGCATCATATTTGAGGCAACTCAAGCAGGTCGGTGATCGCGGGGTTCCGGGGGGAACTGGGCCGGGAGAAGACCATGCTGGGTGCTTTCCAGGGCAATCGTGAAAACGCCGACCTATTAGGTACTTGAGAGCAGGGCGTCGGGGGGAAATTACTCGTCTCAGGGTGAACTAACTCGCAGCAGGGCGACACAAAAACGAAATGCAGCTTAACCGACAGCAGAACTGACTGGACGCACATTCCAATGACGCCTCCCGGTGTGTTGCTGAAACGCAAGGGCAGACTCTGGCCCGGTCTGTGCCAACCGACGAGCAGACCTCGTTGTTCAGGGAACCAAGGGAGGAGGACTATGAGTTCATCCTGTAACATCTCAAACATGGCAGCTGGATCAGAATATCGGCACGAGCCATGATGTGTTTTGTCGCTCGCACCGTTCGGATGATCAAGCACGTGCAAGAAACGGACGAGACGAAGCAGCCCTTTGCATCAGTCAAGAACACAGTCTCAACCGTGGAAGGATCGAGCCATCGATCTAGTCTAGCCCGCATGGGACTTCAGCAAAATTCATTCTATAGTCGTTGGCTGGGGTCCACCGTCCCTGGCCTTTACTCGCTTCGCAATCTATGTCGAGGAATGACTGGACCAAGCATCTCGAATATCGTATTCATGACGGGACAGAAAGGATTCAACGAGGGGCGCTCTACTTCTGGGGACAAGAAAAGCCAGCCGCTACAACGTAGTAAATGCGACAGCAGGGAACAGGCCGATCGGCGGGCGGGAACTGTTGACGTGCAGATCCTGGCAGAACTCGAAACTTGAAACGGCCTGAAGAAGGGGGATCTAGTGTACTGAATGACGTCTCAGGAGTTCAGATCGTATTTGGAAGCAGTACGGATACAAAGTAGGTATACTAGCAACAACAAAGCATAGCACGTACGTCCTCAGGAGCAGTGAGTACACTAAGAACGAGAGTCTGGCGGCAGTGGACGGGTGTGTCCGAGGGGTAGAGGGGTAGGGTGAATTCTATCGATCCGTAACCGACCTTTGACGCACTAAAGCAAGGGGAGGACGAAGAGAATGCTGCCTCGAAGCAAGACAGTGCGTTAGTCGAGGGGGAACAGGGCCCAGACGACGGGACGCTCATGATGAGTGGAAAGGGAACTTGTTGACGCGACTGATGGACGCGGCGCAATCCAAAGCGCACGTCGCGCCACCATTTCGACCCAAGCCGATGGCGTGGCGGGCGATATTAATACATAGTAGGACCGGACCTACATTAAGGCTGTGATCTTCCGCCTGGCGATGCCAGTAGCCAGTTGCCAGCAAGCTACAAGGCTAGTCTCAGCCACGCCGTTGAGGCGCTTTTGTGGCGCTGAGGGGCACCATAGGTACTGCCGTTTTCGGAGGTACGTACCTTATGTCACTTTCAGGTCGGAAACGACGCAAAATCCTGGTATTGGTAATAAATTACGCCTTTGGGGGATGCCAGAAAGTTGTGGGATTTCTGGTAACTACATGACGGCCTTACTAAATGCGGTATGTCTTAAACTGCAGTATATTGTATAACATAGTGCGCGCTACGCTTAGCCTGTGGCGTAATCGGAGCACCAAATCCGGAAAGTTATGCATGCTGAATAAGCGCTGGTAACTGATTACTGGCATCGCCAGGCGGAAGATCACAGCCTAAGTAGGTACTATTGCACTATGAGTACATTACACACCAAAAATACGCAACTTGTACGAATATCAATGCCCTACACTACATAGGTAGTTCGGTGGGCTGGAACGCTCGGGACCGGTCCGGCAGCCGTTGTTGAGCCCCCCGCCGCCGAGGCATCATCCGTAGGGTGGAAGTAGCAATTCTCGCGGGCGGACGGTGCTGAGCTCGAACCATGCGGCATGCCGTGGCTGTTTTATTGTACGGATACACTAGAATCCCGTTGCAGAGATGCGGAAGTACGGCTCTGGCTGCTGGCACGCTGATGACGAGGCCGCCGCTTAGGACGGGGATAGTGAGACGCGGCACAACAGCAGGACGGAGAAGCTGCGGACGATGGGATGGATCATAGAGATACGTGCGTCGTATTACGGATAGACATGTTGACGAAGGGGGCGTCTCAGGAGGAACGGCGGCCCTGTCCCGAGGAGTCCTGACTCTGAGTCCTAACTGATTCCTCGAAGGCCGGAAGGCTGCTGCACAGCCCCAAAATCTGTCGTGTTCAGAGCCTCAGTTCCACCGGCCCTCATTCCTTCCTTCTAGGCCTTCGACTGTTACACTAAATCTAATACACGGTATCTACCTACCTATCCGTACACTTTACGATGGATCATTCCCCTTCCCCCCCGGTCTTCAGGCCCAGGGCTTTCTAATGGAGGCTTACACGGTATGCGCGGTCTTTCCAGCATGCGGCGTTTTGTGCATACTACAAAGTTGGCATGCCGACAACTCGAGCCTGGAGCGCTTTTTTCGACGGCTAACATAACAGCAATGTTTGCAAGCTCATGTTTGTCTGTGTTGGTCCAGTTGCCGCTGTGCCGCTGTGATTAAAGGCTCACGCCCACGGTCCATCCACGAGGCACTTGAGACAGGCTAAAGCAGCTTTTGCCGCTTCCTATTAGTCATAGAGTCTGCACGTGGCGTAGGTATAGAGGTACTCATGCTCTACGCCAGCCCACAGTTGGTATCGACGAGGCCGACAGTACAATGACATGTACCTATCCTAGGTGAGGTTCTTAGGTAGTTGCAGCATGGCAATCTGTGTCGTAGGTACCCAGCACCCGAGTCGTATCTATGTATCCGTACCTGGCCAGCTGCTTACTAGAATGTGTCAAAGGTGCGTTCCCTTGGGTGCCGGACATCAAAATGCAGCGGGCGGGGAGACGGGAGTCGATCCCAGCACAACAATTCCCGACGCAGGCAGGATAGTTGAGTACCTACCTACCTGACCTGACTACCTAGGTAGGTGGTGTAAGTATCTCGGGCTGATTGGTTAGCGTGGTTTCTGCGGGCTTCTAGGTACATACTCGCGCTAGGACACTATCTAGGTAGAAAAGTAGCCAGGCCCCGCAGGTAACCACATACTGACCTCCAAGGTCAGTGGCAAGGGAGGTAGTGAAGAGGTACCTGAGACCCTGGGGGGTTGCAGATGCATCGGGGACAGACGTGATGCGACACAACAAGACGTCCTGTAAGAGCGACCCACGAGAACAGAGGCGCAGCCAGAATGTGCTGTATGATTTCCCCAGTTGGAAAGGCAGATTGCCTCCGGTTGTCAATTCGTCTGGGTTGGGATTGTTCCGTACCTAGTTCGGGTGCATGGCCACGCGCAGTACCTACTATGTAGGGACGACGATCAACGGCGGCAAGGGACAGGTGATCGCTCTGTATCCGTACCCTTCCACACCACGGTACATGCATAGGTAGTGCAGCACTCGACTCCGCCCCACCACTCATTAGCCATGTACTCCCTAGGTACCTAGGTGTGTATAACCGGGCGCAGCAGGATAGAGAAGCTCGCATGGCCGATGTGTGCATGTGTCGGCACACCGACGTGCCTTAGCTCAAAAACAAAGAGTGGACAGACTCGGAGCCTTTCCATCGAAGATATGGTATGTTTATTGCCTACAACAGCACGGGAGGAGCCTCCGAACGCTGAGTAGCTATGTGCCTGTTGAATGTCTCCTACTCCTCGAAGGAGCAGCAAGTCGCAGCATTGAAGAAGGCAAGTCAACGAACATGGGCTGCCTCTCCTCAAGGTGCCTTATGTCTGTAGCGTCTATCCACCCCCTGGTCTGAGTGAGATACACTAGCTTCTCCCCGTGTCTACTCTTTAAGTAGTAGCTACTATGCAGTACCTGCATGCTGTCCTAAATTTCAATGGCTGCTATGTATTGCGGATGGAAATGATACAAATTCCAAGTTGCTCCCTGTCTGTTTGCCATGTCAGGCAAGGCCCCTGGTTAGCGAGTGTACATGCCCAAATGGGTAGTAGTTGGTGTGGTATGTACCTCCTCTCACCTGAACACCCACCGTCAGGCTGCCCATTTTTAGCCCGTGCTCCTACGGCAGAGCGACCGCCGCCATCGGGGGTGCTGCGATACATGACACTAGTTACCTAGGTAGGTACACTAGCATGCCAGGTGCCCAGCTCAAGGGTCGATACCCGGTTTGCCAGTGTCAACCATGACGAGAACAGTAATGTCATTTCCCGTCTTTTCTTTTGGTCCACCGCGACACACCGGCAGCAAAGACGACGGCGACCCAGGCGAGTCACAGGTGTGGCATGAGCCCGTCAGTGCAAGTAGTGTAGTTACCTACCTAGTATTCGTCGTGTCATCAGGTGAGAAAGAGAGAAATTCAGTTTCTGGATGGTCTGGCCTGGGCTCTTGGTTTGGATTCGGTTGGTGAAGGTCCTTTCTCAAGTCCCGAAGGCAGCGTCTGCCACCAGCACGCCTTTTCTTCGCGCGATGCAATGCAAGGGTGTCGGCCTCCCGGGCGGACCGTCGGCTTGTCTCTCCCATAGTCCAGTATTTACACCTACTATTAATTACGGATACATAGTACATAGTTAGTGTGTGTGCGCAGTGTGCAATGCAATAGGTATTGTACACGTTGGATACAGATAGTACTATATAATTCGCCGCGTATTAGTTATGTACGATTTAAGTGCAAGACAAGGGAGTCAGTCCCCTTGTACCTAATAATTGTGAGTCGTGACATTGAAAGGCGAGGGAACCCCAGGCGTCTTTCACGTAGAGCCACCTTGGACAGCCTGGTCAGGTCGCACGCTTCATCTAAACCCATGGCCGACGCACTGGTTCACTGCCCGGACTACTCTACCTATCCTAGTACTCACTCAGCAACCTAGCTGTTCTTCTACACATAACAGTGGCACCTTAATGACCTAAAGTACAATGTCGTGCTATGTATTTCATGGTAGCGAAATGTGTGGTTTGCTCGCACCAACACTAGCAAAGGCCGGTGCATAATACCGTGTGAGAAGGAGTAGCTACTTCAACACGACTGAGTCTGTTATACTGCAGGGATAGACCCGCGTAGATAGTAGGCCTGTAGGGCCAGCCTACTATGTATACACCTACGTACTGAGTGTCCGCACACTCCTAACTAATGTAGCTAGCAAAAGCAGCCAGGGGCCAGTCTATGCGCTATCAACGATGGCCGTTAGGAATAATTTGAGTAGGTACTATAATGAAATACATACCGCCTAGCGCAAACATCCAACGGCTGGAGCAGTGGTTTGGGGGTCCCTAGTGGCATTTAACGGCGTGTTCAGGGTCCTTCAGTGCGTCTTCATTCGAGTTACGGAGTAGTGTAGACTAACGATGGAACCTGTGAAGAAAGACAGTGCGCTACACTACGCCACGCCACCCGCCGCACCGCACAGCAAAGCACAGAAAAAGGGGCGTGTAGCGACGAGGAGCGTGTGTATTGTACCGTGGGTTTGTCCAGCCAGAGGATGGTGGGTGCAGGTCGATAGTGTGGATTGAACGGGAGGGGGGGCACGGGGTCCAGGGCGACAGGAACACCAAGGAGAGGGGAAGGGGAAGGGAATGAAAAGGTAGAGGAGAAAAAAAAAAAGGATAGAGAAGAAGAAACCAAGGCAATTTGGGCAGTCACACATACCCTTGCCAGTCCTCTTTATGTCGTGGGGCCTGCGAATTGCTGTAGTCCGCCACTGCCTATGTACTGTATAGGTAGCTGGGCGGCCTGGGCTTCTGCCATTCCATTTTCATCCCCATTCTCGTCCCATCACATCCCAGCCGTCCCAGCTTATTCCCTCTCATCTTCCTACTCCCTCCTGCCCCCCGCCCCCCCCCCCTCCCCGTCCCTACCCCTACCCCTACCCCTAGTCTGCCCGTTCCCCCCGTCTTGTCGCCCGTACCTTGTTGTGTGTGTTTCCATCAATCAATCAATCAATCTCCCTTCCTTCTCCTGCCTCACCCATCCACATTCTTTCCCGCCTCCTTCCGTTCCTTACAACCCTTTCGTTTTTCCCTTCCCTTCCTTTTTACCCTCTCGTTCGCTCTCTTCTCGTGTCGCCCCCACCTCTCCCCGTCCGACCTCGTTTTCGACCCGTCGACTTCGACTTCCTCGCCTCCGTCAAGCATCCCACAGGCGACGTCGATTCTTCGATTCCTGTCCCCGCCCGCTTCGCGCATTGGACGTTCGTTCCATTGTCGAGCCGAATCTTATCCCGCCCTCTCCTTTGCCACGGCATAAACGGACTTGACGACGCTCAACGAAGGTCCTGCAGACAAATGCCGACGTCCTCATGAATCCGTCGACGGGAACTACTGTAATCTTCGAAGTCGTGACGGATCACTAGCCGACGTCCTTGTCGTACCATCCGACGATATTTCGTCCAGTCGCTCATTTTCATATCACAAAACCCAACATAGACTTACACACTCGTTGACAATTTTTGTCAAGTACATTCGTTCAGAACCCCCTGACAAGTGAGTCGCCAACGTGTTCAATCTCTTACCTGCCGCCAGCGCCGGGCTGACCTGTTTATAAGACGGTCTTGCATATATCGTCAATACCGATATCTCACAATCGCTAAATACTCCATTGAAACTGCGATAACCCAAACTTGATTCGAAAACAAAGGGACAATGCACGCCAAATCCGCTCTTCTGGCCGCCGCGTTGGGCTTGGCCTCGACCGCTTGCGCCGACCAAGACAAGCCCAAGATCTACTTCCCTCGTCATGTGAAGCGACAGTTCACGAATTCGACGATCACGAGGCAGGAGACGTTCCCTGCCCCTGAGAGTACACCCTTTGAACCGGCGACATCGAATACCTTCAGCTCGTCCTTTGGGGACCTCTTGACGAGCTTAACCGACTCCCTTAGCCCTCAGAACCCTTCTTCCAGCCCGCCCTCGACATTGCCTGTCTCGACCGTGCCGCCGACCAGTGAATCGCCCTTGCCGACATCAACGGTCGCTTCGACCCAAATTGTTGAGTCAGGAGTCGCCGAATCGTCCGTTTCACTCTCGACTGCAACTCTCGGCGATGGCCGTGTCACGACCATCGTTATCTCGAGTACGATTATCTTCGACCCCACGGAGACGACCGAAACCACGACGAGCGGTTCTGGTTCCACTGCTGGTCTCCCCCCTGTGATCGTGCAGCCTACGACCAACGAGTCGTCTGCGGTTGCGACTAGCGATGCGACCTCGACCCCGCCACCTCCGTCGACGACGGAGCAAACGACGCCCGTGCCATCCGATTCCTCGACGTCCGGTCTTCAGTCGTCCGGCGCCCCCGGTTCCAGTGCCCCCGAATCCAGTTTGACATCCGCCAGCTCTGCCGAGTCCACTGCTACGCCCGAGCTCAGCTCGGCTCAGTCATCCGCTGCGACCTCCCTTTCGAGCAATCTGGAGTCTGGCCCTGCCACCTCCCCGACCTCCGAAGCTGTTACCCCTTCGGCCTCTGAAACAGTGGCTTTCTCAACCTCCGAAGCGGTCCCTAGCTCGGTTGTCGGTGCCAGCTCTGAGGCGTTGAATTCAAGCGCTCCTGCCACCAGTGACTCGCTCTCCACGACCGCGGCGGTCTCTAGCTCTGAGCCTGAGCCGACTTCTGCATCCTCGTCTGGGATTCTGCTTGCGCCCACTGGGGTCGTGACCCCCAGTTCAATCGCCACCTCTACCGCTGAGTCGAGCATCGCTAGCAGCGAGCCTCAGCGCGGTGTCGCCCCCGATCAACAGACCTCAACCAGCGGTGCTGCCTCCATTGTTGCTCCCAGTGTCAACGTCACGGAGCCAATCGTGCCCACTTCGGGCAGATCCACTGCTCTGCCTGCCCAGACGACCACATCTGCTCTGGAATCGACTTCTCCGTCCGCCGAGAATTCTTCCACCCAAGCGACAGTCACTGTGCCCAGGCAGTCAACCTCCGGAGCTACCTCCCAGGCTAGCCAGGAGACCAAGCCGACCAATCCGCTCGACCCGATCGTGTCCTTTATCTCCAGCGAGATTCCCGTCCCTACGAACATTACCGATTCAATCGTCAATTCTACGTCCGTGGAAACTTCGGTGGTCTCTTCCTCTGACGTACCGATTCCGACGCCCACTGCTCTGCCTTCCCCGACTGATCCCGCTGTCTCAACCACGAGCACGCCTTTGCTCCCGACAGAGCCTCTCGTGAACATAACCTCGGCCATCGAGATATCGACTGAGCCCACTACGTCCCTGCCGGTGCCGAGCGACTCAGTTGTCAACATTACGTCCTCGACCGAGATCCCAGTGTCTGCTCCCACCACGGTCATCCCCACGACCGATACCATTGCAAACTCAACAACGACCGACGTTCCCGTGGAGCAGACGACCACAAGCACCCTGGTGACGTTGACCGAGGGTACCACTACGTCCGTGCCGACGTCTACCGTGACTGGGTCCATTGAGCCAATTCCTGGCAACTCCACATCGACTGAGCCTCCTGTGACGGCCACCTCGGATCTTCCAACATCAAGCGAACTCCCCACCTCAGTTTCGACGATCAGCAACTCTACCGAACCCGAGACATCGACCTCCCTCCCAACTACTACAGTCTCGGTTTCTTCGACTTCGGTTGCAAACGAGACAGCCCCTGTCACTGAGACATCTGCCCCAGTCACTTCTGCTCCCACTCCTTCGGATCTTCCCTTGACTACTCCCACCGTTGTTCCGGCCAACAGCACGGCAATTCCCAGTGAGACTCTCGTCGAGACCATACCCTCTGTCACGATCCCGCCGGCCACGACCACTCCTGTCATCACTAGCATTCCCGCCACTGCTACCATCACCGACTCGGAGTCTTGGCTTCCTACTACGATTATTGTAGAGCAGTCGACCTCTCTCAGCACGCCTACTGAAGCTTTGGCGCCTACCACCACCGTTCCTCTGCCGTCTGACTTGCCCAAGGTCATCAGCCCTCCTGATCCTAACGTGGTGAAACCCAAGGGCTCCATGCTGCTGCAGATTGGTTTCCTGCATGGCGAGAACTACCAACACGTCAGCAAGAACCCCAATGCCGCCGCCCAAATATTCACCTGTCTGCCTAAGGCACTGGCCGATGCGGCCGGCCTGGATGTCAGTCAGATTCAAATGACGAAGCTCGTGCCTTACGATACGTCCCAGACTCTTGGTTACATCACAACGCTGGCCAGGTTCTACTACCCGGAGAGCATGGTCGACACCCTGCGCATGGACATCAAGATTCCAAACTCGGCTATCTACAACAACCCGGACCAGCTCGTATACAATCTCACTCAGAACATCAACCCCGCGATTGAAATTATTCCTGGTCTGGAGGATGATCCGAACTCAACGGGAGAGGGCGGATCCTCGTCAACGGACCCTGCGAGCAACAATGATCCCTTCAATTCGGACAGTAACGAGCAGACCCCCATTCAGAAGGGTACTGCGGCTGCCATTGGCATCGGCGCTGTTGGCGTTGCTGCTGCTTACGGCGCTGCCATGTTCATCATTGCTCGTCGCTATAAGCAGAAGAAGCAGGCTCACCGTCGTGCCAGTTCCCTTACTTCATCCGAGATGCGCTACACCGCTACGGGCAGCCCTCCCATGATGGGTGGTGCCTTGATGAGCCAGGATTTCTCCAATTACGGCGGCGTTGCTGGCGGCCGGGACAGCCACGGCAGTGGCCGGACGAACCGTAGTGGCATGGGCAACTCGGCGAGGACAGCGTATATATCAGCTCCTGTCGCTGCTGAGAACTCCCTGGGTTGGAACTGAATTACGACCTCGACGCCATTTTTCACATATGTCACCATTTTACGCTTCGATACCCTTCGGGAGGATCCTGTTTCAATGAGACGCTCGGCGATTGCCCGGTGTCGCACCGACGGCATTTAGAGGGGGCATACGGTATATATGTCTTTGGCCATGGGCTATCTGCTCGAAAGACTTGTTTCCTTTTTTCTTACTTTTTTTCCCCTGTTTGACAGTACGTTGTCTTCTGCTCGTGGCCTTGCGGGGCTGGACGATTGTCGCCCTGTGCTCAATCGTATTACCATATTCTCGACGCCACAGCACTCGGGTTGTTCCCTTTGCCCCAGCTTATCATGTCTCGGTCATCCGAGGCGTCCTTGGCTATCGAGGCTTTTTTTTCTTACTTTTTAATACTTCCTATCTGCGTGGAGAATCTATACATGGGGTGATAAGCGCGATGGGAGACGTCATGTGTATTCATGACCATGAGAATGGAGTTGGAACATGGCTGAGAATGGCGATACCCTGGAGGCAAAAAGGGACTGGGCTGGGTTCCCTCGTACAATTTATGTGTGGAGATGCGCTTATAACGCTGCGTTTTGAGCGTCCAACTCCACCTTTTCCCTGTTTACCTTTTACCCCGCTTGTCAAGTTGAGATGTGTCTACGTTGCCCTCGTGGCTATATCGGATCAGGGGTCGTCATATGTCTGCTTGTCTTGTCGCAGATACAGCGAATAGACTACGTGAGGAAGAAAAACAAGCTCGAAAACCACTGCGTCCGAAGGTCCAGAATTCCAGGGTGCCGACCTGCGCAGGCTGTAAATAGATACCTAGTCATTAGCTTGGTCAACGTATATACATCCGTTTACAGCAGCGTATTGTGCACACCAACCAATGCGAATGCATGCACATCGCCGTGGCATGCAGACATCGCGTGATTCGGCGGGAACAGGTACGTGGAAGACTGCAAAGCTGACAACATCTGAGTCATCTTGGCCAAGTAGGAGGCCTCTTGCCCACACAGTCACAGTCAGTGTAATAAGTACCGACTAGGTAAGCGCATCGAACGCAAAACCGCAACCCTTGGAAGAGAACCCGGTAATGCCCCTCCCACCTGCGATTCATTCCCGAATTGCAACAACGGGCGAGCGATCCCAAAACTACCGGCAAACTTCGAAGCATCTTGCAAGCCTCAAATCAGAGATATACCATGCGTGTAAAGAATAGGACCGCCGAAGGCGAGCTGGTGGAAGAAGAGGAAGAGAGGGAAGAAATCGAAACGGAAGAGGGGAAGAATGACACGTACGACTTCTCAAAGCCCTTGTCGGCGCCCTGGGATGAAGCGCACATCATTCCTCTAGATGGATGGGAACGCATGAAGGAAGGCGTCCGACCGCAGCAGATGGAGGATCGCTGGATCGTTCTGCACGTGGTGGACAACGGAGAGGAGGGTATCGTCTTCGCGCGGAGCTGGACGGGCTTCCCGGTTGCCAAGGTCTCTGTCGTTCCCGCACCGAACGACGCCGCCGCGAGAAAGATTGCCAGGATCACGTGGGAAGGCGATGACGAGAGATGGAGGAGCGAAGACCGCGAGGGGGAGGCCAAGAGGCTCGTTGCCCGTTTTGCGAGAGGCCGATTCCAGGTCGATTTGGTGGATGGCGAGATCCCCGACGACTAGTCACAGCTCGCCTCAACCATTCCTTGGTATTTTGGTGAGTGCGGTACTTCCATCCGGTCACGCCTTTGGTGCTGCTCCTCTGGTCCTCCCATCGGACGAACTCACGCTAACTCGTGGATACTGGTAGCAATTTGATGTCCTCACGACTACCAGGTATTACTGGTAGGCGGTATTCTATACTTCCTCTTCTTTCTTGGCGTTGTATCGTATTAATATGAGTATGGGGAGAAAGAATTTGCAGAAGTACTGCCTAGGAAGATAGAAGCGGATTATCATACTTGATTGATGTCGATACCTCCCAACCCCTCAGATTGCAATGAAGACACAGTCCACTGTGCGAACACCAAGTCACGTTTCGTTCAGGTGCTCGCAGTCTGCTTGCTCAAGTCAATCTAGTCAACGTTATGATCCGAGATTTCAATCACCGGGCGAATGGTTTAGTGGTATAATACTCGCTTAGCATGTGAGTGGTCCAGGGTTCGATTCCCTGTTCGTCCAAACTTTTGCCTCTGCTCCTTTTGCAAGCATCGGCTTGAGTCTATTTTGACCTACCGAGATTCGTGCTGACTCTCTTCTCGATTGATCGATCTTTTACGCTTTTTTTTCTGTGCCACACCCGTGTGTTTTGCAAGCCCAAGTATTGCTTGCTACTCCACACCACGCTCCTTCCGTGAACACCCCGTGCTGTGCCGGCTAGCGCCGAAGCGTAGCCGGAGGAGGAAAAAAAAATTCATTTGCTCGGCACTAGGTTCATCAAGACATGATCTCATTGATTAAATCTGTGTATGTGCGCGAAAGTACGAGGGCAAGCGTGTATGGACTTGAGTCGCAATCCCTCAATTCTTCCCCTGCTGGCAGCTGTCTCAGTCCACAATACCATCGTCGGTCTTAGAGCCCGGTTTAGGCGATGTCTTGCGGCTGGATGCCCTCCTCCCGACAATCTTTTCAGTCCAGTTCCATCCTCCAAGAGGGGTTGATGCCCGGGGACTATCCTTGTCTCTGCCCTTGAACTCCGTCTCCGTCGACTTTGGACTTCTTGCGCTGGCCGTTGTCGTCGTAGTCTCGCTATCATCGCTGTCCGCCCAGTCTCTGTCGCTCCACGTAACAGAATCGACTCTCTCGGGGCGCGGACGTGATGGTCGAGCAATCCTGGGCGGACTCGCCGACGAACTCCGAGACGACGACCGACGCTTCGGGGGAGGCTGCATGTCTGGAACCATGTCCTCCGCTTCCCTTTGAGAATTGGGAGACAACAACGCCACTCCTGGGACTTCATTCGAGCCCTCGGTAGTGGAAACAGCGCTATCTTTCTTGACTTCGTCCCCAAACCTATTTGGAGGCTGGGCGATGTCATTGGCTCTCTCGCCAGCCTGCTCGTCATCATCTCGTGTTCTGGCGGTGGCCGAGTCGCTGAAGTGAGCGTCGACTAGATGCTTAATGACAGGCCACCCGTAGGCATTGGCGAACATGCGGCGGACGATGATGTTGTTATGTGCGTCCGGTTCAAGTTTCACGAGGACCTTTCTCCATGCTAGCCCGCGGTGGTACGCACGGGCGATCTTCTCCTCGACCCGCATCTGTGAACCATCGACTTCCTCGGCCGGATTCTTGTCTGGATTTGTGTTGAGCGTGTCGTCGTAGTCCCTAGACGAGTCTATGGTGCCTTCGTGCGAGTAGCGCTGCGAGGCATGCGGAGAGGAATCTGTACTAGTTCTTGAGCCTCCAGAGCCAGCCGAGGCCGCCCGTCGGAAGGTGCTTCTTCGAGATGCCAACGAGCCGGTTGGCTTCCTCTTCAGTGGCGGGGGTGGAATGTCGGCTGGATGGTAAACGCGGTCGTGAAATATCGCCCGGGGTCGCTTGGACGGATCAATTAGGTACTCTGTGGTGGGGATCTTGGGATTGATCAGGTCGTGAGCCGACTCGAAGAAGGTTGTTCTTGGGGGTGCGATGTGCTGGTTCTCTCCCCGCTCAAGTTCGTGGCCTGCAGTGACCTTGGACGAGCCGGATGGTTGGGAAATCTCATCAAAGTTGATGGTCTGGCTTCTCCTGTAGATCTTGTGTTGCTTATTGGACAGCCCAGGCGTCTTGGGCTGTGCTGGCTCGTTGCTCTTGAAGAGAGAGAAAAAACCCGCAAAAGGACCCGACGTGGCGACGTCTTTGCCCTCCGAAACATCCTCGGTGTACGGCGTAGGGACCGACCGTAAGCTTGCTCTGTCATCCTCCATCATTGCGTTGCGAGGCGGTTGTGGAACTTCGACAGCATTAGATGGAGCCGTGGGTGTGATATTGCCAGACTGGTCATCAGGCGTCTCGGTGTCTTCTGGCGGAAGGGCACTAGTTCTCCGAGGTGTTGGTGCCAAGCTGCCTCCTGTCAATTCGGCCCATCCAGCACCAACCAGTGTCTCGACCAAGCCAGCATCGCGTCGCGCCTTTTCCACACGCCCAAGGCCTTGCCAATCCAAGAAGAGGAGACAGCTTGTTCGGAGGGGTACAATGCCATCATTAACGACATTGGAGTAAACTGTTCGGTTGCGGAACTTCTTGAGTGCTGTGTGTGCTGGTCCAGTGGGAAGGATTCTCAGCAGAGGCTTCGACTCGGGCTGTACCTCTCCCATTACCCTTTTGTGGGCACTCTCACCGAGGTTGCTCACAATGGCTCCCCATCCACTTCTCGCAATTGTTGGTGCCCGCCACGTGAGGCCGAGATCCTGACCAGTTCTGCCAACAAGACCAAAGTCCAGGGCAAACTTAACATAGAGGGGGTTCTCGTTGCTGAGGCCAAGAAAAGGGGTGGCCAAAGCAACAAAGTTGACTGGTTTGATTAGGTTAAAGAATTCAGGTGAGTGTTTCTGAATGTATGCAACCGCATACGTCTGTATCAATCCTCCCAACGAATGTCCAATGAAGCTGATGCTGGTAATGGTGAATGGACGCTTCTCTTTGATTTCTTCTTTGTGTATTGTGCTGTGTCTGTGGGCTGCGTTGCCCTTGGTGCTGTCTGGGTCTGTCTTGTTGAAGACGGCAGCGACTGCTGATTCTGTGTGCCCCTTCTTTGAGGGCAGGAAGGGCTGATCGGGATAGGTCATGGAAAGAATGTATCTAGCCAGCCTCTTACCCAGATACTTAATGCCTCTTTCCGTCCTCGTCGCGTTGCCTGAAAAGCCACGAACAATTACCTCTTCGTCATCATCACTGTCTTCTTCTGGGCCGTCTACTTCTGCTGCAGCTTCCGACGAAGAACTCCCTTTGTCGGCTTCATTCTGTTCATTGCTCCTCGTCTCTGCGCGCTCCTTGGCTCGCCTGGCCTTGGCGTCGATCCTGGCTTGTTTGACGGTTGCATCGATGCTTTCCTTCAGGTAAAGCATGTCGGCACCCAGATTGCTGTGCAGCCCATGGGTCAGGACGACCAGGTGCACCTTTTTCGGCCGCTGTCCATATTCATGTTCCTCTTTGGCCGTGTCTTGGACGACGCTCTCAACCGGTTGATCCTTACGACTGCGGCTCTTGAGGCGTTCTATATCGAGGTCGTCCCAGCCCGGAAGCCTCGGTGTATTCCACAGTGCGGCCGTGTCTTCCACTTTGAGCCGGATGGCCTTGGAGAACACGCCTTTCGGCTGGGCGGGGTGGTGGCCGTCCTTGGCACCAATGCTCTGCTGGTGGTCGGCGACCTTGCCGGGCTGCGGGACTTGAGCCTGGCCGCCAATGACGGGGAGGGAGTAGCTCAGATTCAGCGACTTGGCATCTCGCGCTATCGTCACTTCGTAGCCAACGGCGGCCGACGTCGAGAAGATGACCTGCGACGATACCTCGACAATCCAGGTGACGGTCTCGACCTCGTGTTCGACAGGCGGTCCGCCAAAGTGACCGCCTCCGGTACCCGCGCTCTGCCTTATATGCTCCGGAACAACCAACTCGCACTCCCATGAGCCTCCAGCCTTGAGCATGGGCTCGAACTCGGGTACACCATAGCGGCGGGGGTTCGCGAACTTGACGTTGGGGTCGAAGTTGGATGGGTAGGCGACGGCCGAGAGCGTGTAGGGCCCGTGGACGAAGGCGGCGCGCAGGGCGATTGCTGAGGTGTTACGGACTCGCAGGTACAGGCGCTCGGGCGAGGGTAGGATGCGGTCTTGCGAGGGCGTGTAGGTGACGGTGTAGCGGACAACCTCGCCGATCTTGACGCTCCCGACTTGGTAGACGAGAAGCATGGTGTCGCTGTAGGTGTTGTGTGCGTCGACAAGCCAGGTTCGGTCCGCTGGGATAGGATAAGAGCACAGCGGGACGGAGGATCGGCTGAGATGTGTGCGAGTGGAGGTGCTGCTACTGTCGCCTCGCTGCTGACGGCGTCATCTCCGGCTGGTACGCTGGTAGGCGAAGGGAGCGCAACTAGGTATAAGAGGCAAGGTCCGGTCCGGGTCAAGTAAATATTCTGCTGGCAGGGCCGCGTGTTCGATCTCGAATTCGCACGGAAGATGGGGGGAAGAGGTTGCGTGGGTGAACTAGGTGTCGCGTATCCGAAGTTAGGGACAGGAAGAGGCGGAAGGGTAGGTAATAGAGAGGGAGACAGAGCGTGGACATACGATGGGACAAGAGGGCGCGCTCGGGATTTGGCTGTCAGACCGTAATAATAGCGGGCTGCTCCTTCTCCAGCAGTATTCGGTTCCCGTTCCAGTGACGACTGTACGGGCACGGGTACGGGCCAACTCGAGTTCCAGATCAAAGGCGGAAGCAGACGCGGAGGCTGGAGCAGACGTAAGAGCACCTAGCGATGGGCCATGGTCCGGGAGCGATGGCAGAAAATGCACGAGGAAATCCAGGTAGGTACGGATAGCCAGGGACGCTGAGCACACCCAAGTGCTTGCAGAGCGCACAGGACAATGATGCAAGCTTTGTAGCGGATGTCAACCGCCTCGGCGCGTCATTGGGCAGTACCGTCCGGAAGCCCTGGAGCCCTGGAGCCCGGGCTTGGGCTGGGCCAGACACCAAAGCGGCGCCCCCCTCCACCGGCTCCAAGTACGTGGGTACCCAGGTACACTACCGCACGTGAGGCGGCTTGTCTCGGTAGGCATGGAAGTAGGAAGGTACTTGTCACACTTTGGTACCTACCTAGGTAGGTAGTAAGTTCTTCAAGACCGAGGCGATCGATCACGATCGCAAGGCTCCCTTCCACCGTAACGAGTGGGACGCCATCGTGTCGTGTATCCCCAATCCAGTGTATCTGCCATTTTCCATTCCTCGTTGACAAGAAAGAAGAAGGAAAAGGAGTGAGAAGAACAAGCACAAACCCCCCCCCCCCTCCCCCTCCTCTCTCCCCTCTCTCTTTAACATACCTACACCATGCCGCCAGCTACATGATAAACTCGGAACATCAGTTAATTAATTAACTTTGGACTTTGGTACAATAACAACCAACAACTAACCCCCCGCAGATCAACTCGGAACCGGCAGGACATGGTGTTTTGTTTTTTCCCCTGCCAGCCACTTCGCCTGCTCCTCTGGGTGGGAGGCCCAAGTGTCGAAAAGGCCATCCATCCAGGTAACCCCAGCATCGTTGAGCATCGCTAAGCATCGCTGAATCCGCTGAATGCCCTCGCCACTCAAACGTTCTTCATGCCCACCGGTTGCCCAGGCGAACAGCATCGACTAGAAGCCAGAAATCCCGCAGCTGCGCTCCGCCCGCCAGCATCGTCGGTCGGAGTCCTCCTGCCAGGGGACCAGGCTCTAGTATTTTGCGTGTTGCCCAGGATCCGTTTCGACGCTCGCTTGACAAGGACGATTCATCGAGATGAGCGGCGCTGGCGCGCCTGGCCGTCCAAGGCATATGCGACTTTGCGTTTGTGCGTCCATGTGGGTGGCGGGCGCATCCCGACCTGTCGGTGTGGGATGCGGTGTCGCATACAAAGAGTTGCAAGAGTGCAACCAGCAATACCCTGAGATCTCGGATGCCCGTCAATGCGAACGACCCAGGAGCCGCACCACGTCACGATTCCCCAACGCAGCCGGGCGGGCCGGCGAGTCAAGCCTCCCCCCACACATTGGCTACGTCGTGTACCTAGATACCTATCCTGACACTGATTAGGTACCTACCTAGGCACGCTGGAATACTAAGGTACTAGTGTAGACTTTGACGGTGGGTAGGTACGGAGTACCGGGCAGGCCCCCGTTTTGTGCCTACGTACCTACCACGCGGGCTCTTCCCCGGGCTCAGGTCCGTAAGCCTCGACATCCCGAGTTGCCAAGAAACTGAACGCGAATACCTAGTATTATTACTACGGTCCATCCGCGCAAACACAAGGCATTGAGATTGCTCGTCCCAGGGCAACCCAAAAGCATGTCCGCCTGTGGTGTTTGGAACCAAAGTGCCCGACGCGCCCCGTCCTTCACCATGGCATTCCACAGCCTCCTTGACTGGCTGACGACTTTGGACGACATCACACTTGGGACTCGATGCCATCCGCCTGCCGTGCCGCACAGAAGCGATCCGTCCGAGACAGCTGCTTCACATGAGAAAGCGCGCGGCACCACGTTTGAGTGAGCCTTGATGCGGCACTGATGCTTTATAAACACTGAGCAGCCATGATACGTAGTACGCTTACGATGTACCTACAGCATACCGCGAGACATGTTGTTCCTTGCCCACCCACCATAATTGTAAAATCAGCCTCCACACACCACCCAGGCACCTGCCTAATACTACAAGCATCACCCCACGAGATGGTAAGCAATCTCGCACATATGCAACTTGATCAAAACAGCAGAAAAAGAATGAAAAGAACAAAGCATTCGTTAGTCGTGCGGCGTCGTGGTGTACTGTATCCTACCTTACTAATGTTACTCTGTCTCTAAGCCTAAGCAAAAGTCGTTGCGGATTTGGCGGCCCTAGGTCATGGAGCTACATAGATCCATCTAAGCTCGAATACCGTCTCCGTCCGGTGCCCCTGGGTGCACGTGATTCCGCCACTCGAAAACTCGGTTCATACCGCGCCCCGGCCCGGTGAGCCCCGCGAGCGTGGATGACTTGGGTTCTGTGTACTGGCGCCTCCAGTTGCGAGGGGGGCGCACCGCCTCTTCCCTGTCGTACTCATGAAGCATCCGGTCGCGAACCACTCTTTCCGACGGCCGTGCCGATCGGGACGTGATGTACGGCTCTTCGTCGAAGGTGTGTCGGCGGAGCATCGGTATCGGCGGTTGATGACCCAGTCCCATCGGCGCTGTCAAGGGAGGAGGCGGTCCCATCGTGGGCGCTGCCATGGGCGGGGGAGGAGGAGCTGTGTGCAGTGACGGTAGCGCCGTCATGCCTGTCCTTGGACCGCCTGGGCTGGCACGGAGCTCCGAGAAACGCTCGGCAAGCCGCTGGCCCATTGAGTCCTGAGGGAGCCCTCTTGCCCGGTTGACGCCCGACATGTAGTCCGTCGGGACGGGCCGCTCGATGGCTGCTGGCGGCGTGGGCGCCGGTGGCACCGGCGGCCCAGATATGAACACGTCCTCGTCCCTGTGGTAGCCGTCACCCATGAAATGCCCGACAGCATTCCCGATGCCGCCGACATCCGCGTATCCTCTGTCGTGCGTAATTTCTTCGTAGCTCGAGAGCCGTCGTGAGTGATCGTCGCCACGGTTCTCCTGGAACCGCCGGACCAGCCTGTCGTCGTAATCCTGTGAGCGAGATCGAGGCGGCGGGTCGGATCTCACGGCCGGACGCGCACCCCTCCAAGTTGTCGCGTGGTCGAGTCTGGCCGGTCTCCGAGTCGTGGCCGGAACTCGCATGTCAAGCAGCTCGTCCGCGGCTGCCGTCTCGTGGTTGAACCACGGACATTCGCAGTTCTTCCACTTGACGCCGCATATCATGCAGAACTGGGCTCCGCAGCGGCTATTGTTGATCAGCTATTTACTCGTGCTACAGGGTACACATTACGCTTACCAAGTCATGTGATTGCACCCCTCCTCGAGCTCGACCATGTGATTGCACTTGTAGCATCGCTGCCAGCCGGCCTCTTTTGCCTGCTCTAGGAACCTCGTAGTATCCTCATCGTAGGAACACTCTCTCGACGAGTGCCACCTGCCCTTGCACGAGCAGCAAACTTCAGTCTTGCATTTACTGCATCTGCCGCACTGTCGATTTCCTCTGCGATGTATATCACTAGGTCTTATCCACTCGTTGCAACGACTTGACGGGCAGTATATGCGGTTGCGTGTCGTAAACTCCAAGTATTTTCTGTTCCACTTCATCTTGAACCCATCCGACAACAGGCGTTCAACGTGCTTCAGCGGTATGAGGTCGGAAGAGCAGCACTTGGGCGGCATGGACTGCGGGTCAGATGTGGAGAGCTTGAATCGTCCCTTTAGACAGGAGTCACACCAGTGATGACGGCACTTCAGCTTCGCAACTTTGGTGGGACGGAACTCGTCCATACACGCAACACAAACGACCCTTCCCCGGCATCAGCACGCGCGCGAAGAGGCAGAAGAGGCTACGGACGGCGGCTTACCTTTTGACCGGCTTCTCGGGCGAGTTTGAACGAGCACTGCCAGCCCCCAGATGACGGGGGAAGCTGGGCGGGCGCTTGCCTGAAGACGCCGCGCTGTGCGACGTGACATGAGACGCCCCTGAGGCGGTGTGTGAGCGACGCACAACGCGCGCGTCTGCGTACACAACCTCAGTAGTCGGGTGTCTTCTCGTGCGTCTCATCGGTACAAGGTCGGAATCGTCCCGAGCAGGAATGGCTCCGTAGATCAACCTCTTGGAGGATGTAGCAGGCAGTCCGACAAGCTTGTACGTCCTCGGGGACGGGCGATGATGGCTTGAACCCCTGACGGGGCTCCGGGACCGCTGCCTTGAGTAATGCCTCTCGGACGCTGAACGGGATACACGAGAGCGGTGTCGCGGGGGAGAGGAGCTACGCTCGTCAAGAGACCGGCGGTGGTTCGGCTCGGTCGAGTCGTCGTCCTCCTCCACATATACAATTTCCCTTATTCTTCTGCGGCGTTTCGGCTTCTTTTCGTCGGCCGGGGGACGACGGTCCTCCACCGGGGGTCGACGAACCGGCTCCCCAGATCTGTCTTTCTCGCGGCGGGCCCTGTCACGCCGTCTCTGTCGTTTCTCTTCCTGCGTCGATACACTGGTTGCCGATTCCTCGTCCGTCTCCGTTTCGGTGCCGGAACGGAATGAAGTCGACGACCTCCATGACTGGTAGGTACGGCGTGGCCTCGGTTGAGGAGCTGTCCTCGGGCTCCGACCACGCGTTGGACTCCTCCTACGGCCACCCAAGGGCTGGGGTTGGGGCTCGGACAGACCCTCCTCGCCGCAAGAGTCGTAGTCGAAATCTGGCACCGTCACGGGATACCTCCCCCGTCTGTAAGCCGGTGTCGTAGGGGCTTCGGGCACGCCGTGCATCGTCTCGACGACGGTGGCAGAGGCGCCACTGTTGGTTCTTGAGGTCCGACCACGACTTCGTTCGTGAGACGAAGTTGCCTCGCCAGGTCCTTGTATGTCTTTGGGTCTCCGGTATAACAGGGTGTCGAAGGTAGACTCGGGAGCAGGGAGCCAATCATGTTGGGCGGCAGGGAGTGGGCTTGGAGGGTAGGGCCTTC
Organism: Colletotrichum brevisporum; assembly: GCA_030770045.1. Taxonomy (NCBI): domain Eukaryota; kingdom Fungi; phylum Ascomycota; class Sordariomycetes; order Glomerellales; family Glomerellaceae; genus Colletotrichum; species Colletotrichum brevisporum. The sequence goes on along the minus strand of JAUGSI010000001.1, from coordinate 4,377,319 downwards.
GGGTCGTTCTCCTGGGCCAGTCGTGCACGTCTCGGTATGCCATTGGGCTCTAGGTAGCCTCAGCCGGGAGAGGAGCGGGAGGGTGTGAGAATCGAGGCGGAACGAATTTCGTGAATCAGGAGGTCGAAAAGGGCGCCAGAACAGCTGGTTGCTCGTGAGTGGGCAGGCTCACTGCATGGCGCAAAGGTTTGATTGGGCTTAGATGAGGGACTGCATAGCAGCCATGCAATATGCAGGCGGGCGAGGGGTGATACGGTGCGCCCTAGAAATCCAACCGACGGGGTTTGTTTGCCTCGTCCTCGTGAGGTATCAATCGGGCAGCAGCGGAAGCTGCTTGGTGGATGAGGCGAGGATTGTGGAGAGACGCGAGAGGAAAGGGAGGGCGGCGGACGACAGACGCAAGAGACGGGACTTTGGAGATGTCAGCAGGTTGCGAGTGGGGGACGAGAACACCATAGGGAGGCAGCTATGTTTGGCGTTCCCATTCTTCTGCGGTGCGGGCTTCCCAAGGTATGTGGTAATAAGTGGTTTTGAGGGTTCTTATTGTAAGAGTACGGATACCTACCTAGGAGGAGGTGGATAGGCAACAGTGAGGGGATGGACACTTCGTGTGGGGGCGCAAACGGTGAGGCCTCAGGCCCAGGCCCGTAGTGTATGTAGCATTTGCACGAGAGAGTCATTCCACTGCCCACCAAAGCACCAACCTGCCCTGCACGGCACTCACAACTTGAGGCTCCAATCCGCTGCTAAACAGAGTCATCGACGAGAAAGTCAACAAAAAATCACTCGGCTGCACCTGTCTGTTCGGGGTCGGTTCCATCGCGTCCCACATAACGCGCTACGGACGAACGACCCAAGCACGCCGTCGCCTCATGTTGTGCGTGTCGTCCGAGCGTGCTGACGGCCAGTCCGAAGTCGCCTCAGGGAAAGTCAATGGGCCTACAGGGCACCGGGGCACACTAACTACCTACATAGGTATTATTACAGGCAGGTAGATCCACGTCTGGAGCTGCCGGTGCAGGCCGTGCCTTCGGCCCCGATTGGCTCGGGCCCGGACCCGGCCCGAGCCCGGCCGCCGGATCAGCAAATTTCGATGGTGTTTGGTTCTGACGAGACGACGACGACCCGTGCGATTGAGACTGATTCATTGATGCTGCTGGTCCTCAACAATGTGCGACTGGCCTGTCTGGCTTTTTACCCCCCCTTTTCCCGAATTAGCTCCTGTGATAGATTCGAGTAGACTACCTAGTTTCGCATGCCTCAACTGGGCAAGATTCCAACGCAAACCCCCTGGAGTGTTGGCATGGGGCTACGCTGAGCCCACCTGGACCTCGACTGCTGTTGCGCAGAACGCGTCGCAAAGGTCAATGTAGTACCTACCAAAGTTGTAAATGAACGTCCGTCATCGCCAAAGCCTTCAAGGAATCGGCGCCAGCCGGCCCACAAGTCTCTTCATTGGTGGATCTTGCATCTTCCACAACGTTGGAAGACGTTGAGCGTCTTGTCCGGCCCTCTGGCTCCACGCAAACGGCCCGCATGCACGTCGCATCCGCCACCCGGGGCCTTTCCGAGCTCCACCTCCGCACCGGCATTCGCAAACGGGCGCTCTCACCCCGCGCTACGGTGTCATTCGCCTTTCCACGTGGCATGCCGGTGACTACGAATGTCTTCCTTCCCGCTGTTGCTTCGTCTGCGGCTGCCGGCGCATTCGCCAGTCGCGTTTACGCGAGTAGATAGGTGTGCTATACTTACCGTATAGGATAGGAAAATAATACTACCAGGGCATCTTGCTTCGTCCGGTGTTCCGATCCAAAAGGAACATCTGAACCTCATCCACAGGCACCCACCGCACCGCTCCACACGACCATCTGACTATACTATATCCCCATCCGCGTGACTGCCCTGCATGCGCGTCCCTGTCGCTCTACAACATGCCCCTTGCGCGTATGCAGCTAAGGCACTGTTGAAGTAAGGAACTCCAAGCACCTGCAAACGATGAGTTGAACTGACCCCGCAGAAAGCCGAGTGCTCGGGTCAGGCCAGGCGTTGTTTTCCTCCCGACCTCTCGAATCGAAATCCCTCGAGCCAGGCGGCCGGTGGCACTCACGGCATCGCCATGTGGAGTGTGCTGCTCACCTCGCAAAACTAGAGTCAACATTCACGAACTCATAAAATCATATGGGCCGGTGGCAGGGGGAAGGAGGAGGCAGACCTGCCCATGCCTCCTCATCATTGCATTGCAGGAACTTGAAAAGGGGTATCTCATCGACAAAGCCGCGCTTTGCAGTAGTACTTTGGCCAACCTCGACTTGGCTTTTTTTCTCTCTCTTCTTTTGCTCAAGCCAGGCCTATACAATCGAAACCACCTTCGGAAAAATACTCTGATTGTCCCTAACACTCGTCAAGATCCTCGTCGCCCCGAACATCCCACAAAGTTGTGCACCTCCTGGCCCTCCAATTACCTGTATGCCCACTACAAGGGAGAAGCGAGTTGTGATGGGGATTCGACCAAATCGTCGGTCGGTTGGTTGGCCTCAGGTCTCTAGTCTTGCCAAAGAATCTAAAAGATAAAAAAAAAAAAAAAAAAAAAAAAACATGACGGCAGGATAACCAAAGTGCGTCGAGGACAACCTGCTTTGTTGCGCACTGCTCTCCTGCCACGACGCGGAGGTGGTAGGTAATCCTTCTCAAAGCGGATTGGCGTCGCATGGCTTCATTGGTCGGATGGATGAGCGCCGGAGTGTCGGTCCGAATGCCGGATGAGATGAGTATTACCCGCCAACCACGCCGCTTCATTCTGCAGGCCTCCGCCCGACCCTTCCCCAGGTGTGCAACCCCATGTTGTCTCTGCACCCCATATGCTTCTCTGTCGCCCACTGCCTAGGCGATTGTTGCGCCCGTGTATCCACTACCCCAGGTTCACATGGAACGAACTGGCGGCAAGGCGGGGTAGCTACATCTCCGTTAACAGCGGGCGCGCCATCCTGGGAAGGGCAGTTTGTACTATGGACAAGCCATCATTGACGATGTGGTGGTGGTGATTGACAAGTGTAGCGTTCTCGATCTCTTTGGCGTGTGCTCCGAGCTTGCTCTTTCCCAGGTGAGACTCGTCAGGTAATCGTAACCGGGAAAGATGGCCTGATATGGCAACCCCAGAAACAGGGTACGGACGGACAGGGTGTCTAGGGTGGAGGGGGCTGGCTGCCACACAGTCAGCGCCAACGCCAGCCGCGTGGAGCTGAGGCATCTACGCTCCCATCGGACACAGCAGGTCTGTAGTTGCTTGGCGTTCTTGGACAGGCAAAGTGCCAACAGACTTCAACCGCTCAGGTAGGCCCTCCTTCTGACTTCGGCCTCCTTGATGATTTCTGCTGCCAGACTAAGACTGGGCGCCAAGGTGGAATATCGCTCAATCTCCATGACCACGTCGTTGATGATCTGGTCGATGGTTTCCCGGTGGGGAACAAGCGTGAGCAGGATGCTGCTCAAAGAGGGCGACATGGTTGCACCCATGACAAGAAGCGTCTGCGACACGATGGAGAGGGCGCCTTGCCATAGGTAGGGCATGTGTCCGGCATGACTGCGGCCAATTTAATTAGTAACAGGCACATCGAGAACGGGGAGGCGTCACATCAACACGTGATGTGGCCAGTAGGTCGGTAGGTAGCTTACTGCGCGTTGATATGCTCCAGCTGCCGAACGGAGGCTTCCAGGCACTTGTGGCAACTGTCCCGCACTGCAGGGTCCAGCACGGCCTGCTCGTTGTCTAGCACGGCCAGGATGTATGGGCGGTATATGATTGTGCGGCAGGCAAAGAAGCGCAGTCGCAGGACCGTCTGCACCGGGTCTGCCAGGGCACTGCGGGTAAATGGGAACTGCAGGGGCATGGGAAGGCTCTCATACCACTGGGTCAGCTGAAAATCGAGTTCCGCCACCACGGGCTCCAGGCTGGTTGTGGATGCCATCGAGTCCTTGGAATAGATCAGCTGGCTGACCCTGTTGAGGAGCCGCCTCAAAGCAATCTCGGCCAAGAAGTACCAGAGGTCGTCCCGACCGACGGCCTCTTGTTCTTCGCCCTCGAAGCCCCCGGGCAGGCCGACGTTCTCCTCGAACTGAACGACGCCCGAGTGTGGCAAATCGAGCTCGGCAAGCAGGTCGCTTTCGAAGAGAAGCGAGTTCCAGTAGATGCGCTCCGTCAGCTCCCTTTGGTTGGGCGGTACCCTGTTCGGGGACATGAGCAGGAGTTGTAGCTTCGTGCTCGTCGTGCAGAGCAAGTTCCAAGCCTCTAGTGGCCGGACGAGGTAGAACAGATAGGCCGAGGCCAACAGATGACACTGAGCCGCTAGGACGTTGTTGGACGTCATCATGCCGGGAAGAAGGGCCCAGGCAGCCGTGAAGTACTGCAGCCCAGGCGCGTCCTCCCCGGGCACAATCCTAGAGATGCTGCCTCTCAAGCTGGCCTGGCCCAACGCCAGCACCAGCAAGACGATGCAGCTCTCGGCACCCTCGCGGAAACCATTAGATAGCGCCGTTCGGTAGTGGCTTCTCCAAGTGTAGGGGTTCACACAGGCGTACCACACGTTGACACGCTCAAAGTAGGCCTCGATGTAGGCGGTCGTATTGGACAGATCAACGCATGGCGTCTTGGTGAGGGAGTGAAGAGGTTCGCGGGCCATCTCCAGCTGGAGCAGGATTTGCGGATCGTACGGGCGCGAGACGAGATCGCGAATGAGAGGCCACTGCAGCAGGTGCAAGGCGGCGTTGGTGTGCAGCTTGGGCATGGTGGAAATGTTGGTCGGATTGTTCCAGGTACCCAAGCCGCCGCTGGGGATGATGGAAACGAAGTTGCCGGAGCCCGAGACTCCCATCATGCTTTCTCCGTTGAGGCCCGAGCCGTTGCTCATCGAGGGAGACTCCTGGTTGATGGCGATACCGGTGGCCTGTCCCGCGACCATGTTCATCTGCAGCAGGCTCTCGATGCGATTGAGCCGCTCCAGGATGAGCTTGTCGCCAGCATCCAGCTTGATGCCGGGCTCTCTGTAGATGCATTCAGCGCCGAGCTCGGTGCACAGCTTGCACTTGGGTTTGGTCCCATCGCAGCGAGACTTGCGAGAACGACAGACCTCGCACTGCCACGGTGATTAGCTGGCGGGACGGGGAAGGTTGGGTAGCAGGCGGCGAGCAGCGTGAACATACCGCGATTGTTGCTCTCCTCCGCGGGTAGTCGATGCCGGCATCCGTGTTCCTCCTCTTGAGCGGGTTAGAGCCCTCGTCGCTCGGCGGGTTGTTCACGCTCACGCCATTGGTAAGCGCATCGGGACGGTTGTCGGAAGACTGAGACATGTTCCGGGCCTTTTGGGCGGAGCCGAGAATTCCATCTCTGCTGAAGCTTGGTGTTCTCTGGGCCTTGAGCGATGCAGGCGACTTGAGAGGGTGTATCCCGTTGGCAACGGCCGTCATTGAGGGCGAGGGCACCTCGATATTGAACGTCTCACGGGAGGGGACGGGAAACGGCCTCCCCGCAGTACCCGTGGCCGAGTGGGGAGAGTCGCCCGTCGAGGACGGGGACATGGCCTGAGTCTGAAGACGTAAGAGCTGCGTGGACGACGTGGTGGGCAGACTTTGGTGCGCTGCGACAGGGCAGCGCAGCGCAACACACAGGACAAGCCGGTCAGGTCGACGGTGGAGTAATATCTGAGGGGGTTTCGCGAGGACGTGGACGAAGTCGAGGAGCGCACACAGGTGAGCGGACGGGAAGATGAAATAGGAAGGCCGTTTTTGAATCGTGAGGCACGACGAGCTGGAGCCGACGGTGAAGGGCGGCCGAGTGAGATGAGACGAGGCAGAGCAGACTTGGTTTTTTTTCTTTTTTTCTTTCCTTTTTCCCGCTCGACAGGACTTAACCCGAGGCACGAGTCGTCAGGCCACGCTCGAGGCTAGTGAGGAAGCTTTTGGCGGTTTCCTTGTGAGAGGTGGCGACGCGCGCGAACGACACTGGACGGGGTGGGAAAAGAAGGAGACACCTATGGAAGGGGGTGCACAGCGGTGGAGCACTTATTGTGGGATGAGAGACTGATGAGAGGCCGTCGGGTCGGGTGCCAGACTCCACGTCCAGTCCACCACGTTCTTTCGGAGGCGGGGACGGCATGGGAAATGCGGAGGATTCGCGTACAGTCGTTTGCATCGGCGGCGTCCAAAACCATAAGTGGGACTGCTGCTGACTACTGACTTTTGATGTGAAATCAAAAATCAACCGAATTTTTAGCTATTAATACCTTAGTGCGCAGGGTATGCGCCATCATAAAATTTATATTATTAGATGCGCTTAATTGAGGCGATTACAGTGATGTCTTTTTTATCTAGATGCACATACTACGCATTAAGTAATTCAAGTGTGAATAATCTAGTGATTTTGGGCTGCATTTTGCTGACTTTTTCCAAAACCACTTACAGGGGGTTTCGTTATTTTCTGATTTTTTCTCAATTTTTTCCCCAAACCAGCTGAACCACTAAGTCAACAGTTAAAACCACCTTTACCCAAATATCTTCATGCGCAGAGTATGCGCGTAGATAAAAGTAGTACCATTGTAATCGCCTTAATTGGGCGTATTTAATAGTATAAATTTTATGATGGCGCATGCCCTACGCATTGAGGTATTAATGGCTGAATGTTTAGTTGATTTTACTACTGGGCATACGAAAACCACGTAGTTAGCAGCTGCCTGACTCATGGTTTTGGACGCCGCCGATGCAAATGACTGTAGTGTTGGTAGGTTGCTTGCTCTCATCGTCCTGGCAAGGAACAACGGACTAGGGGGGTAGGGGTTGTTGTTATTCAAGAAGCGCTACTATAGCACTACCTATGGTATGGTAGGTACACCACTCCGCACCTATGTCGGAGAGGGTACATCGCTACATACATGCCTACCTAGGTAGTACCTAGTGTACTGACTACTCTTGAGTATGTGGTTGGTAGGTACCTATTGACCGGACTGCACGCTGAACCCCACAGGCATGCTGGTTAGGTAGGTAGGTAGGTGTTTGTTTGCTGCCAGAACCCCGGCCACAGGAACGCAGTTATGGACAGTTCCCCCAACTTCCAACCCATACGACGTAGGCGAACCTAGGCGCCTTTGGCAAAACACCTACATAGTACCTAACTCACGCAAGGTACACTATGTACCTGAAGTACCTGGTGACACTCGGCAAGAGGCCAGGCCAGACCAGTCAGAACCGACACCTGCCCGGGGCATGGGACGAAATGGGGAATCGGCGGATGAGACGGGATGGGATGGAATGGGATGGGATGGGATGGGATAATAGGGGACCAGGGGGGGTGGACGATGGCGCTAGTGCACATAGTACACCACACAGTAGGTACTTTGTGGTACGGATAGACACTCCAGTCTGCAGGTCGTGTCGGTTCTCCATTCTCCAACCAGGCCGGAGACACACGGCATGGGGCGCTGAGTGTGCTTGGAACGAACCATCCATGGATCGTGTGGTGAGCCTGCGTTGGTGTGTGTGTGTGTGCGTGTGTGCGTGTGTGCGTGTGTGTGCGTGCCGCACCCTCTTCGTCGCCCAATTTCCTTTCTATCCCACCGTGTTGGAGGTGTGGATGTCGACTAGGCAAAACAGCCTACGAGGTAGCTAGGTATCTAATGGGAGAGAGAGAGAGAGAGAGAGAGAGAGAGAGCCCCGGCCACCATCATTAGCATTGGAACGTCTGGAACCAACCAACCTACCACCTAGCCATCGACGTACACTAATACCACGATATACCACATAAACGAACGACCCTCCCTCCTCCTCCATCGCCGCGTAATCAACTGAGAAAGAACCGTACAAAGGGAAAGAAAATAGAAGTAGAAAAGAAGGACGAAAAAGGGACTGAGGTGGGAGAGATACGCGGGGAAAGAACCCGTCCAAGCCTCCGTCCGACCTCGGTAACGATCGACCGCCCTGCTGATCTGGGGGAGGACCCCCTACACTAATAAACGGTTGACAGTTGACGGTTGGCGGGCAAGCGGGGGGGAAAGCGTCCAAGGGGAAGGGGGAGTGGAGGCAGCTGGACAGCCGGGCACACTCGAAGCGTCAGGTTGGAGTCGAAGTTGGAGTTGTGGGTATCCGTAGGTATCTGGACTGCCTACCTACGTGACTACCTACCTACACAGGGTGTCGTACCTATGTATACCTGTGCCTATGCTCGTTGTACCTGCGTCTCGCAGCCCACGGTCGAACGTGGTCCTTTCATTCTCTGCGACCGCTCCGCCTGTGCGGGCCTCGGGCGCGTCTATTTAGTTGAGGCACCTCGATATCCGACTTCATGCGTTATCTTCACCCACCATTCATCTCGCTCAACCTTTCAGACGGTCGTCGGAAGTGAGTTGCTGTAAATAGTTGGAAAACGTGGCAGCCCTGTTGCATCCGTGCGCTCCACTGTCTCACCAAGGAACTAACTGTCCACTTCCCGCGAGCCGTGGCTGTCCATTGTTCTAGTGTACTTTAACAGGTACCTAACAGGCAAGTCAAAGTGTATATTGTACCTAAGTATGTAGTCTAGGTAGGTAGTTTAGTAGAAAGTTGCGGATATTAGCAGGTATTCATTCTCATTCCTCTGGCATCTGGCATGTCTTAGTCTACCTCCTCCCGTCGGGTCCCGTCTAACTTCGCTCCCGGCCGGCCCGGCACCAGGCCGCAAGAATGGACGCGCGGGAGTGCCGTGAACTCCTACCGGCGCTGGACTCGGATGTCCGTCACGAGGAGGGGGGCCGAACCGGCCGAGGGTAAATCAAGCAGCCACCTCAACCTATTGGACCTTCGCTCTCAGCTCTGCACTCATCACTACCTACCCAAGACACGCGCACCTGGAATTGGCTCTCTCGCCCCGGTAGACACTGACACCGATGTGATCTCGCCCTCGCAGCCTTGTCCGACTTTGGGTAGCGTGGCTTGTTCCCTGCGAATCCGGGGTGCGGGCGCTCGGCCTCACCTCCATCCATCCACCCAAGACCAAGACCAAGACCGAGACACCTCAGTGGCTTCACCTCTGGGCAACCCAGCCCCACACCATCGCTCTCCCGACTACCCGCAACTGCGATTCTATTCGATACCAGACATTGGACCGCTCACAATCTCCTGCAGGTCGTTGAGGGGGAGCAGCCATCCTGTGCCGTGTCCCCCATCGGGAACACGACAACGTTGGTGAGTCAATGACGCACGGCTGGAGGACGCTGCCGTTTTCCAGGGTTCGGCGTGCCATCGAGCCGTTTCCTCACTTACCGTGGGCGGCTGTTTCGACGATCCATGCTCGATGCATGTTGTGAGAAACAAATCTAACAAGTCCCTAGCCGTCGTCCTCTTGGAACCTTTGACTACCCGCGAACGGGCCCCTTCCCAAGGAATGAAAATGGGCATTCCCGCGGCTGGCCTGTGTAAACCAGTTGGCGATGATATATCATGTGGTCGTAACGGGCCGGGGGCGAGCACCCCGGCCACCAACGACCCGGTCCAGGCCGGTAACTGCCCTGTTGATAGCATAGAGAAGGAGTAGGTCACTATCCAAGTTGAGATCACCCGCCGCTGCCGCATAGGCCAATGCGTGGATCAGTCAGAGCCGTGGAGGGAACAGGTGTGGTAGGCGAGCAACCTGAAAGGCTTCAACAGAATGTGCAACCCGGCGATATCGTGCCTTACTTGAGCTGTGGGCACCTCCGGACATAGAATGGCCCCAAGCACTCGGTACCTGTGGTCATTACCTCATAGAGACAGTTAACAACGACCAGAGGGAAACATCAAAAATATACTCGTGACACGTTTGCACGGAATTGCGTTGCTTTTCCAAAATCCCCAAGGTAGCCAGCTGGTTATTGTCTACATAGGCCAAAGTCATGCTCATGGAGAAATCTCATGCGTTCCGGAGTACTCATCCTGGGAACTCATATGAGCAGACCTTGTTACCAGAAGATATCACCCTCATCTCCTTGAGTGGTTCTCTCAGGATTACTTCCTTACTCGTCAAAAATGACGGCAGTAACCTCGCCCTCGACCTTGGTGCTCGTGATAATCTCCCCAAGCTTGCCCGAGGTGGCGTCACGGCTAATGATTACCACACGGCTGTCGGATTGCAGGCCGACAGCAACAAGCGAGCCTGCCTTGTTGACGGAGAACTGGCGAGGAATGCGGCCTCCAGCGGGGAACTTTTGCAGCAAAGTGAGCTCACCAGTCTTGGAGTTGATGCTGAAGCTGTTGAGAGAGTCGGATGGAATCTGGGCGCCCTCGTTGGTGTCCGGGTTGGTGATGTTGAAGGCGTTGTCATTGCGAGATGAGACGGTCAGAAACTTGCCGTCAGGCTGTGGAACCAGTTAGCAAGATGGACGATCGGGAAACCTTCGACGACGCAACGTACCGAAATCCAGATCTCGGCGCCGCTGGCGCCTGCAGGGGCGGTGTTGCCAGCGCCGTAGGTCGATCCAGAGTACACCTCGGTGAATGCCAGGGTTTTATTCTCGCCGTAGACGACATCGTAAGCGGTGATGGTGTTGGACAGCTCAGCAATCAAGTACAGGAACGTCTTGCCTTCCGGGGTGACGAGGAACTCGACGTGGCGGGGGCCGCTGCCCGGCGCAGCCTTCAGCGGGTCGACGGAGACGAGGTTAAGCCCGTCGACAGCAAAGACGCGGACAAGGTCGGCGCCCAGATCGGGCACGAGAACGAACTGGCCCTTGGGATCGAGGAAGACCTCGTGCGGGTGAGGGGCCTCCTGGCGTGACGGGTCAGGGCCCGGACCGGCCATGGTGAAGGTCTTAGACTTGACCGGCGCGATGGCGGCCGAGTTCGAGATGTCGAACCAGCTCAGGGAGGATCCTCCACTAAGACGGACGTTAGTCTCAAGGGGGCCATGATGGGACCAAGTATGTGATGTGCAGTAATCGGCAAGGGGTTTGGGGATAGCACGAGCATGCCAGCCGTGTTATGTGTAGTAAAACGAAGCAAGGCCTGGGCTGTTACGTACTATTGAGCGACGGCCAGACCCTTACCGCCTTCACCGAAGAGGACGGCGCCCACGGGCCCGCTGATGGTATCGACCTTGGCCAACTGCTCCAGCTTGCCGTCGGGGCCGGTGGTGAAGGACGAAACGGTACCGTGGTCGGTGGTCAGGCCCTCGTCGGTACAGTAGAGCTTGGATGTAGGCTTGTCGAGGGTCAGCCAGGACGGGCTGGGGGCGCAACCGTTGTCGGAAAAGAGCGCCTGCAGGGTGGACTGCGTGGCGTTGTCGCCGGAAAGCGTCAAGTTGAGAGTAGTGATGGTGCCGCTGTACGACGACGCATACAGAATGGCGGCAGCGGCTGGGGTGGGCGCCGCCAAGGACGACAGCAGCAGTGGCAGCAGACCACCTGCGGGAAGGATATCTCGCATCATGTCGGGCACCTCAGCGACGAGATTCGGGAACGAGTGGCAGCGGCGATGCGGGAAAGCGGAGCACGAGAGCGGCAGCGACAGCAAAAGCAGTGCAGAAACGACGCAGAAGAGAGCGAGAGAGATGACGAGAACTACGGGCACAAGCTGGGACGACAGGCGAAAGGGACGACGCCGTCTTAAAGGGCGAAGAAGGCCCATACTCGGTCGTAACCGAACCGGGGCTACATAGAAAGACGACGAAAGACTCCAGGGGAAAGGGGCGGAAAAGGGGTCCTTTCTCTCCCGTTCTGTCAACGATTGTCCCATTGAACTGGCGACTGACCTCGGGTTCCCTGGCATCGACGGCTTGGCACTGGAAGAAAACCCACAGACAGCGTCTTCGGCTCTTCGAAACTGGGGTTTCCTATTTCGAGGCGAGACGTGGAGCGGGATTCTTCCGGACTTCTGGTGCCAGTGCAAGTGGTAACCTTGAAAAGGGCCTGAAATAGTTACTTTATCCGAAGCTGCCGTCGGTCGAAGTCCAAGCAGACCAGACTCACCAGAGAGCAGTTCGGAACTCCTGTCGGAGTCGGAGTCTATGAGAGACTAAGCCGGATGCTTTGCCAAATATTGGCCAGCAACCCTGGCCTCAAGTCCGTGACGGTAGGGAGATTCCTTGCAGACAGTGGGGATAAAGAGGGGAGTTTCTCGCTCCGATCAAGGGTCAAGAAGCATACATGGTGTTGTATACTACTAATAGGTAGTAGTATGTATTACTGTAGCCTGTATGTGCCGCGTTCAATCGTGCTCTTTGGCTTTGGAAGACGGGGTATCCGGGGCTCCTCAATCTGGGGTGGTCAAATCGAACACGTCGGCACCCGAGACGGCTTTTCGAATTTGCCGAGCCGCTAAATGGAGTACGTAGTGATGGAGCCAAACAATGGGATGAACAGCGAGCACTACTATGTACTGGTTGGATGCGAATTGAGTCTGGCGGACGACAAACGATTCATTGTCGGAAGCAAGAAGGGGGAGGGGGGGAAGCCCTCGTCCGGTCTTCGCCCACCCTTTTCTTCTCCAACCCTCAACCCGTTCGAAATGAGTGTCACACAAACTCTGCAAAAAAGTGCGGTTCGGGTGGAGAAGGTTACCTCGAGATGTTGTCGTGTGCCGTGTCTGATGCGGAGAAAGTGGAGAAGGGGAGGAGGAGGGGGGGCCGTGAACGCCCAGAAGGCACCAAGACTGGAGGAACTAACGGAGAGCCTTGAGCGCGTGACGGCTGGCGAATCGGCCTGGCCCGTTGATGCGGGCTCGTCTCCAGTCCACGCTGGTCAGCCACACCTTGAACCTGCAACCATTGCCCGATACCTACGGCTCGGCCGGCTCTTTCACTTGGCCGATCTGCAATACATAGAAGCTTCATCTCGCCGACATCTACAGTCATGTATTTGCCATGTGCCGGTGAAACACTGGTATGCGCACACCAGCCTTGATTTAGCGAGTGGAACACCGCCGCATGGCGTCTTGTGTCGCGCTTCAGGTCGATCCGCCATCACTAGATCCGGCTGTAATACCTCCTATGAGTGTAGTGCAGCAGCACACCGCAATATCCATACATCACATCCAATTGGAACAAGCAGCCGTACCCCCGTGCCGTGTCTCGCGGGGCCAACTCTGCTGGATGGCGAGATTCCTTAATTGAGGTGCCACTGTCTTCACGCCATGAGAGAAGAAGCGCTACTTTGCGGTGTGTTATTTTGCTTTGCTCAGGCTAACTCTCATGCTGTTCTTCATTCCATCATACAGGATCCATATCGGCGGTAGCGGCGTCGCTGGTCCGACTAGTGGTAGCCGGATTTCGAGACTCACTTAATCGACTTGTACTGGGTGCTCTCGCTTTGCTGGCCATATCCCCAGCCTTTCCGGATCCCAACCATGACCATGCTGTGGGTTCATATGCCCAATCGGTTGCTTCCGAGATCAACGGTTCACACACGACCTCAGGCCTTCTCGAAATGTGTACCCGTCGGCGTGCTGTTTCCCTTAGAAGCCGACATGCTGTAGGGTGCCTATTTGACTTGGTCAGAGATGCTCCCCTTATCCAGGGCTTTCAATGCTTACCAGAACTTGCTTTGCGTTGCAGATTCTCCAAGCCATCCTCTTGACGTTCCCGTCAGCGGGCACGATCGCTGGGGCAAACTCGATTCCAAACATCTGGTGAATTGCGTATACGATTCTCTTCGCATACTTGCCGTCCCTCTCCACGTGGCTGCCGAATGACTCTTCAACCGTTGTGGGTGCGATGTCATGGTCACGGTCGCAGCAGTTTTGCACCACGGGCAACAGAGCCTGTTCGACCGCCTTCTCGTAGATTCCGTGGGCGTCAACCTCAACGTCTTCTTCCTCAAATTTGCCGATACGCATCTCGAATGGCTGGGAGATGGTCATGACATTGTGGCTCCCGGCATGGTGGTAGCGGAACTCGAACACGCCCTGTGTCCACCACAGACGATCTCCCTCGAATATGACCTCGCCTTCGACCAGGTCCGGTTCGGATGGATCCTTCTTCGGCACTGGAAGGTCTGGGACCAGAATGGCCTTGTCTGCGGTGGCTGCGTCGTAGTTACCAGGAGTGGTAGGCACCCACCGGCCCAGGGAGGAGACCTCGGTGACATCTCTGGAGTGGTTGTCTGTTACCATGTAGAGGCCGATCCAATCCTTGCTGCTGTGCCTCGCTGGTGCTCGCCACTTGACCTTCAGTGGAGCGCCATACTCAAATATCATCGTCTCGACACCGCGGGCAAACCGGGCTGTCACGCTCTCCTTACCAGTAGCGCGCTCATGGGCTGCCGAGAGGCTGGAAGGGGTGCCCTCGACACTCAGGGAGTAAAACTTGGGGTTCAAGCCTGCAAGATCGGGGGACAGACGGGTGATGGTAAGCCGCGCGGGGTATTTGTTGAACAAAGCCGAGGTATCGCGCACAATGGTCTCGATGCCGGCGGCAAACTTTGGACGGGCGGTGTCCAAAAACTCCTCAATGAATTGCGCCGTGCCGTCGAGGACCTTGTCAACGCCTCTCTGCCAGCCTTGCACCGGCGGTGGGAGGGAACGCTTGATGAACTTGGTGAGGCCTGCTTCTTGGCGCAGACTCCTGCCATAGATCTTCTGCATGTGCGGCTTCTCGATGAAGTTGACGAAGCCCAGGGTGAGAATCTGGCTCGTCAGCGCCATTACGAATATAGCTCTACTCCAAGTGATGAGAGCAAGTCCCCACAGCCCAGCGGTCCCAAAAATGCGCTCCGGATTGTTGAGGAAGCGGTAGATGGACTTGTATGTCAGTTTGGCAGTCGAGTCGTAGAAGAAGTCTCCAAAGAACCAGCCAAACTCCCCGAGGGAGTCGTAAACACTGACTGATGTCCAGATCTGGAGAGCTACAAGGCCGACGCCGACGACGTGCTTGAGAAGAACCCAGCCGTAAGCCCAATCTTCGGGCGGCGAGTACATCTTCCAGCAGGCTGCCAGGAACGAGCTTGCGGACATCACCAGGCTCAGGTGGTACATGCCCTTCCACTGGTTCCAAGCCTCGTTGTGGCTTTCGCCGTACTTGAGGAAGTGTCTCGTCCAGAACTTATTCTTGGATTGCCCGTAGAGAATGGCACCGAGGCCAAGGTGGTACCACACGCGCCATAGCAAAGCATGCACCACGAAAACTGCTTGGAACACTTGTGTCGCAGGGGTAACCAGAGTCAGCACTGCTAGGTAGAGTCCGAGGAGCAGAACAGAAGTGTCGGTGATGCGGAACGGGTCGAAGTTGCCCCAGCCGATGATGTTGTGCACCTGGGGCGGGGCTTCCTTCTTGGCGGGGGCTTGTTCGACGAGTATTTCTTCACCCTCAGAGGACTTGACGGCCACAACCTCGGACTTGTCGCCGAACTGAGTCGAGACAGTTCGCTTGCGTGGAGCCGGTGGGTTATAGGTCTTCTCAATGTGGGGATTCTCGACAATTACCAAGAAGGCGAACTGGGCCAGGTGCGCAATCACAGAGATGAAGAGCACTTCGTAACTCGCAGCCATCATGGAGATGCCGTAGTAGCCGGCATAGCCAATCGAGTACATTGGATGGGGAGCCATCTCAAACACGCCGTCAAAGGTCAACTCCTGGTCGATGAGGTAGAAGAAGTCTCCCCAGTACCAGGCATAGTCTTTTACGACCCGGTGGGCATCCAGCTTCACCCAAAGGTTAAAAAGGACCAGGGTGATACCGACGGCCCACCGGCCGACACCAAGCAACAGGCCCTCGCCCTCAGGGGTGTGGCTACAGATGACGGCAAAGAGACAGTAGGACACGAAGTCACACATCAAGATCAGATCGACGACGCGGCGGAAGACGAGCCAGGTGTTGTACTCCATAGGAGCCTTCTCGAACTCGTAGTCCTCGGGTATCTTGGCCTCAAGCTCTCGCTTGAGCATATTATAGAGCCAGGGTCTCGGCTGTTTACCCGACTTGGGGTTCTCGAAGAGCTTCCATCTCGCAGCCCACGTCTCCAGTCTGCGATGTTGGGACTGGATGGTGAGCAGGTAGCCGATGCCGATGTTGTAGGCGGCTCGCCAGAAGAGAAAGACGAGGGCAAAGACCGGCCGTTTCCAGCCTGCTGGGAGGAGGTAGGCGGCGCCGATCTGGAAGGCGAGGATAGCCAACACGAGCAAGTCGGATAAGTTCTTGGGTTGTCTCGGATCCAGCAACTGCGACACCATGTCATGGGTTGTAGGGACGGTGAAGACTAGTTAGAAACGCATGTCAGCCCAACACAAAACAGCAGAGTCGTCGGGCGACAGCCTACCTGTGCCATCCGGGGTGCGACCGAACGTCTTTTTCGTTTTCTGTTCAATGTCTTCGTCGGTGTCGGACTGGGAGTCTCTAGACGTTGTGGAGTTTAGCTCCTCGCTATTGGTAGCAGAGGAAGTACGTCCATGGCGCTGGCGCAGTGAACCAGCATCGTTTTGAACGACAGGGTCGGTTGCGGAGCTCATCCTCGTGGGACAAAAGATGGCTGGCGGTGTCCTGAGGCTATTCACACGCAGGGGGGTCGGTAAGGGCGAAGAGCAAGTGTGACTCTGAGGCCCAGGCTGTCCATGAGATGACAGTGTCTCTGAAAATACTGAAGTGGTGAGAACGGAGAGTTCCGACTACGTTTGGGCGTATGGAAGTAGAGGTAAGAGAGTGCGCGAGACAAGCGACACCAAGAGGGGGAGACGCAGGTGGTATATGTTTGAAGGTCGAACGTGGAATTACGACACAATGACCGGGGGTGGGGAGGTCGGTTTCCAGTACCAGTGCACACTACCTATACACTAATACCTAGGTACACTACGGCAGCCTGCAAGGCTTACTATCTCAAAACTCCAAATCTACCAAAAAGGGGCACCTGCGCCGGCTACAGCGACCCCCATAGTAAAGTAAAAAGATCGTTTAAATTACTATTTATATAATATATAAGCATAACTCAAACCACTACAAATTTTCTAGTATCTATAATTTTATACAAAATCGCACAATTCTTTTTATAATTTCTTACTAATTACTTATTTAAACCTAATTTAATTTAAAATAGTATCCTACTACTTAACTAACTATAAGTTAATAAGGTAGAATTCTAAGTAGTATTACTATCCTAAATACTTTATTAATTTTAATAAACTTCTAGAACCTAGTATTATTAATTTTATTAGTACTAAACTTAATAATAAAGGTACTTTTTTTATTAAATAGTTTTAAAAAGCTCTAAACTTAACTCCTATAAATCCTACTAACTACTTACTTTATTTAACTAATATTAAAACTAAAAACTAAAATAAATTCTTTATAGTAATAAAAATTACTTTTTAAACTTATAAAATAAGTATTTAATAAACTAAAAAGTAACTAATTATAAACCCCTAAGTTAAAGTTTTAATTTAACTTTAAGTTACTAAATACTAAAAAAAGTAAGTAAAAGGAATCTCCTTTTTATAATATACTACTATATAAAGTATTTAAAAGTTCTTTAAAACTATAAATATTTTAAGTATAGCTTTATTTAATTTATATACCTATTTTATATAGTATATTACTAATTATTTTATAATAAAATTAAACTTTTTTAACTAAAAGTAAAAAACTATACTAGTTACTTTTAAAAATAGTTTAAATCTATACTTTTACTATAATTATATATATAATACTAAAACCCTTTTTAATTTTATTAAAGCAACTTTAATAGAAGTAAAAAAGGGTATATATTACTTTTACTTTATTTTAATCTCCCTTAGTAATAACTTAACTAATTTTAGTCTATTAGTTTTTAAAAAGTAAATAGGTTTTAAAACAGAATTTAAAAAAACTTTATTTTAATTTAATAATTAAATTAACTAGTTTAATCTTTTATAGCCCTTAATTTTAATAAAGTTATATACTAGTACTAAATAAAAGTTAATAATAAAGGCTAAAAAAGCTATTAATACTATTATAAAATTAAAATTATATAAGTATACTTACTTAAAAATAAAGTTAACAACTATTTTTAAGTAACTTAAATTAATAAGAGTTAAAAAAAAAATTAAAAAGAACATTAAAAGGAATATTATATAAAACGTTATTTAGGATATTATATAGGGGGGTAATAAAAAAATAAAGTAAGAAGTAAATTAAAAAGTAAAGTAAGAAATAAAGTAGGAAATAGAGTAAGAAATAGAGTAGGAGATTTAGTAATAAATTTAGAGTTATTTATAAGTATTATAAAAAAGTAATTAACTACTTACTTATAAATAAAAATAACCCCTATATTTTTTAGTATAATAAAGTTATTTTTTAGTTAATATTATTAATTATTTTAAATTAGATTTATATATAAAGAGTTAAATATTATTTATATTTATTAGTTTTTTTATACTATTTAATATAAAGTTATATAGATAAAGGCTATAAAAAGTTTATAGTTTATAGTATTTAGAACTTTATTAAAAGGGTAGTATAGTTAAGATTTTTTTTAGTAGTAATAGGTAGTATTTTATGGCTTTTAACGCTTATTTAAGTAACTATTATAGCCCTTAAGCTTTCTTTTTATTCTCTATAGTAGTACACAATCTTTTCTAGCCTTTTAGTAACTTTTAAGGTTCTAAAGTATTATTAAGTATTATAAAAATTAATACTAACTTTAGTAGTTAAAATATTTTATTTAGTTTTTTACTTTCCTTATTTATTACTATCTTTAAAGTATTCTTTATAGATAGTAATAAATAGTAAATAGAGACTCTTAAAGTTATTATAACCTTTTTTTTTATCCTTAGGGGAAACCCCTACCTAGAATTACTTTTCGACGCGCACTTAAAGAACTTACTAAAAAGACAGCTTGTGATTATATAGTATAGTTGTGTTTGTTTTAAGGAATATATCCTTAGTAGGTTTTATACTATACTTAGTTTAAGTTAATAAGTAGAAGTATTTATAAGGAACCTAGTTTTTTACTAACCTTTTTGTATTTATTAAAGGATTCTAAAAGTATAAAATAGGACTATTTATAGTATTTAGCAATACTTTAATTAATTTTATTAATTAAATTAAATTAGATCTACTTATATAGAACTTAACTTTATTTTTATTAATATATTTATTTTTATTTATTACAAAGTTATTAGAATATTTTAATTACTAACTAAAGACTTAAATATATTAAATATTACTAGTAGTAATTTATTATACAAGGTATTTAGTATTACTATAAATAATACTACTAAAAGCAATAATTTATAGTCCCTTTTTTTTTACTTAATAGGTATATATAGTTAAAACCTCTATAAGTAAGTTTTAGGGAAATAAAAAGAGTTATTTTAATAACTACTAAGTTAAGATATTACTAAACAATATTACTTTATCGCCTTAGTACTATTTATAATTCCTTATTACTATTTTTTATTACTCCTTATTTATTTAACCTATTTCTTTACTTCTTAATAACTAATTAAATAAAGAGTATTACAATATAACTTCTTTTATTAATATCTTCTCCCTTAACTATAGATATTAATAATACTTCTAAATAAGTTCTACGGAATTCTAAAATACTATATAATTTTAGTTACTAAACTTACTAAAACTAACTACCTATACGCTTTTATACTACTAGCGGCCTATTAATTTACTTTATAGAAATAGTATAAGTATATTATACTACTTCTTTTTTAGTTTTTTTTAGTAGTATTATTATTTAATTATTAACGATATTTACTTAGTAGTAGCTAAGAAGTTAGCTTTAATACCTTTTTCCTAAAAATTACTATCTTCTTTAATCTATTAATAATAATTAAAAAGCTTTATTTTACTATTCGTTATTTTTATTTATTACTTTTACTTTATTTAACCTATTCCTACTAAATTTAATAATATAATATTTATATCTTTTTATCCTATTATTCCTTTACTTTAATATTTATTTATTTTAAGCCCTACTTTAGTTCTATAGTTTTAAACTTTATTTTTAAACTATAGAGCTCTAGAAAGAGTAGAAAAGGACGGCCCTAGTTAAAGATCTAGTTTAATAGTAGTGTATACTACTGTTTTATATAACTAACTACCTATTAGTTACTACACTAAGAACTAGTATAAGTACAAGCTTATAGAGTCCTTTTTTTTGTTTTTTTTTTTAAAGTATTTTATTTTTTATCCTTAATAGTAAGTTATTTATTATAACCTATAGTTTAGTTATAGAGAAACTTTAGTTACTAAATATAGTTATTTTTTTTAATTTATAATTATTTACTAAAAGTTTCTTTTTTATTATTTATTACTATTACTATTTATTAGTCTATCCGTATTTTTATAATAGTAAGGTAATTAAGAAGTATTAATATAATAGTTAATATCTTCTTCTTTTACTTTTAAGTTAATAAATCCTTAATATAAAGCGACACTTCCAACACGTACTTAAGGAAATAGTCCCCAAGGAAACCACGCAGGACTACCTAACTAGGTTAATTTAGCTTATAGAATAGATCTTTAGTAGTTTTTATACTACTATAAGTTTAAGTTTATAAGTATAGGTACTTATAAAGGGCTTAGCTTTAGTTTTTTAAGTAGGGTATAAAAGGGACTTATTAATACTATTCTAAGACTTACTCTACTAAGGTATATATTATAGCCTTTTAGTATTTCTCTAATAAAATAAAAGGCTAATTAATATTAATATTAAAAAAGACTTTAGGTTAGTAAAACTATAAAAAGGCTTTATAAAGTATTAAATTAATTTATTATTTTATATTAATTCTTTATTTATTATTACTATTCTTTACTATATATATATTTAACGTAATATTAATATTTATAAAGTAAATTAATGGTGTTAGTACTTAACAATATTATTTTATGAATATTAAGACTGTTTTTAAGGTTGATTACTAAGATTTATAGTCTTTAAGTATAGTGGGTTTTTGTTAAAGAGAAAACCTATAAATAAATAAAAAAGAATACTTTTTTAAACTTTTTATAGTGGAATTAAGTATTTTTAATGTTTTAGGGGGTATTAATATTAAAAGGGAAGGATAAAGAGTTAGTACTGTTTTTAAATCTAACTCTATCCCTTTTTCTAGTACTAATAAAGCTACTAATTACTTTTATTAGTATAATATAACTGTTTTTTATTTACTTTTATTAATTTAAGTAAATTAAATTTGTGTATATTAAGTTTAGTATAGTTAAACTTTTGTTTTATAAGTAAACTCTAAAATATTAGAGTTTTGTAACTTAAAATGTAATTACTTTATAAGTAAAAATCTTTTTTTTATAACTACTTTTAAACCCTTAACTACCTTTATAATAGGATAACTTAGTTTAGTATTAATTTAGTGCTATATAAGGACGTTATTAATAAAAAGCTATTAGCTAGCTAGAAATATAAAGTTATTATACACCTATTATATAACTTATACTAACTTGAAGTATTATGAGTAATGTTTATACGGTACTTAAAGTGTTATAGCGTTTCCTATAAAACCTAAATATAGTTTTTAAATAACCTTTTCCAATAACTTTATAAGCTATTCTTTCTTTATTAATTATTTAATACTAATATCCTTACTTAACTACAATCCAAAGGCTTTACTATTTTATAATATAGTTTTAAAGTCCTTTAGTATAGGAATAAACTCTAGTACTACTAAATACTAGTATAGTTTATTATGGTTTATATTAAAGCTATTTAGTACTTTTAACTTAGTAATAATAATATTTATATAGTTTAGAACTATAGAAGAGAGTTTTTTTTATATATTTATGTACTAGTAAAGCTATATTATTTTGTAAAATATATTATTTAAGGTATATTATAAAGTTTTTTTTAAGTGTATTAAAAAATAGTTAAAGGATATTTAATATTAGTAGGTAGGCTAGATAATACTTAGGCTAAATTATATTTAGTTTATTAATATATATAATAAGCTACTCTTTTAGGGGTTCTATATTTATACTAGTATTAATATATACTTTTAATATATTTTATAGTTCTATATTAGGGTTTTTATTTATAGTAGTTATTTAGTACTAGCCTAGTTTTGTTATATTGTATTATAGTAAAAGATTATTTTAAAGAGTATTTAGTTAAATTAAGGAGTTAAAATAGTTTTAGTTATAGGTACGTAGTTTTATTTTATTTAGAGTTATATAAAACCCCTTATAACTAACCTAGATGTTTAAGTTCTAGTTACTTTTTAGGACGTTTAGTTATTTAGAAAGAGTATTTATAATATTAAAGTGGAATTATAATAGAATTAACTTTATTAAGTATAGTTAGTTAAGTAGTGAGTAAGTATACTATAAATGTAATGTAAGATATTATTAATATATATAGATATACTTTGTTTGTTTTTAAGTTTAAAAGTACTTTAATCTTTATAACTTTATAGATTTAATTATTATTTTATTTATATTTATGTTTTTAATTTATTAAGAGTTTATAGGGTTTGTATAGGTTTAGAATAACTATTAAATTTAATTATAACTTAACTACTTCTATATTATCTCTAGTTAGTTATATAAGTTATACTATTAACCTAATCCCAAAGAGGCATACAACTATATAATACTAGTTAACCCTTTAAAAATATAGGAGATTTTAAGTATCTTTAGTAAAGGTATAGTTAATTTTAATAACTACTTACTAGTCCTAACTATAGAGGTTTATAAGGGTATTTTATAAAAATAAATATTTGTTTTTATAATAATACTTAAAGGGATATTATAGCTATAGTTTAAAGAGTATATATTTTTATAAAAATAGTTAGACTATTATATTACTTTTAGACTTAAGCTAGAGGTTAGACTACTTTTAGAAGTATAGGGTAGAGTTAATTAGGTATAGAGTAAGTTAAGTAAATAAGGGGTAGATATATATAAAATTAAAGTAAAGGTAGTTTAAGGTTATTGTGCTACTTTATTTAAAATATATATTAGTTTAGATTTATATATTATATAATATACTGTATTTATAAATATAATATTAGTTATAGATAATAAAAAAAAACTTAATACTAAGTAGGTATAAGCTGGGATTGGACTAGGAAAGTAGGTCTATCCCCTTTAGAGGTGCTGGAGGTGTTCTAGATTTATATTTCTTTACTAGTTTTTATTAATTTTATTATATTTTTTTGTGTTTTATGGGTATTTTATACTTATTATTCTTTAATTATTACTATTTAAGTACTATTTCCTTTTTATTTACTGTCCGTTAGGCCTGTAAGTAGTAGGAACGACTTAGTATTCTATCTAGCTAGAGAGAAAAGGACTTATTCTTATTATTACGGACGCTATTTATTCTCTATTTAATAGTATCCTAAGTTTGTTTTACTACTTTATAGACTTAATATTATATTTTTTTTATTAAAAGATAAAAGAAAGATTTAATTTATTTTGTTTTAGAAAAAGGAAAAGTATTTAAAGGTTTAGGGATAAATACTTTTAAATATTAGGAACAGAAAAAAGAAGGTGTAATATTTCTTATATAACGCTTTATAATCCTTTTGAAAATTCTACTACTTTACTTTAATTTATTACTTTATAGACTTGTGTTTTTATTTTTAGTAATTAGTAGTTATTAGTAGTTATATATTATACATACCCTTATCCTTTATAAAACTAAACACTCTAAGTTCTATTTTAAGGATACTATTATATTCTCTCTATTTTTTTTTTTTTAACTAAGAAGCGACTTTTTATAAATAGCGCATTATTACTTAAGTATATTTAAATAGAATTTAAGTATTTACTTAGAACTTAAACACTTAAAAGCTCTTTAAAAAGGGTAATTACGAAAGTAGAAGAAAGTACTAAAAATATTAAACTCTTTTACCTAGTTTTTTAAGTTATAATAAAGATACCTAGGCCTTACTTAGTAAATTTAAGTGACTTATGTTTATGCAAAGCTTTAAGGAATAGCTAAAGTTGTAATAAAGCTATTAAGCTCCCTACTATTACGTTTATACTTTACACCCTTTACTATATACCTATAGCTAAATCTTTTCTAAAGTACTTTATAGGCGTATAAGTACTTTTAAGGCTTAGTATAGTAGAAATAATTAGTATAAGGTTCGCTAGAGAGCGAGATATATTTAAAGTATAGGCTATAAACAAAAGAACTACTTTTACTTTAAGTAGTATAAGCCTATTTTTTATAATAATTATAAGGGACTATGTTTCAACCCCTATATCCCTAGATAAAAAAGCTTTATACTATATTTTTTTTATTAAAGATTTTTATAAGTTATATATTATTTTTTAAATTAAAAGAACAATAAATAAAAATATAGTAATAGAGATAGGTAGTTCTTTTAGTACGATACTAAACAAACTTAAGTCTTTTTAAGTTTAGAATACTATACTAGAATTTAATTCGCTAGCCTAAGTTTTTGAGACCCGCTAAATAGGTGTTAATATTAGGAGTAAAAGCGACTTTATAGTACTCTTTTTAGGGGATATTAAGCTTAAGCTATAAAAGGGAACTTATTTACTAGGAAATATTAGTAATAAAAAGTACTTAAAGAGGTATTAAGTTTACTTATTATAAGTTAGTTATTAAATTAAGTAATATAGAGTTAAGAATTGTTATAAAGAGTAGTAAGAGGTATATATAACTTATTAGTGATAAGTTAAAGGATCTGCTTAAAAGGAAGGGTCTGTATTCGAGGCTTATTAGTGGTTTTATTAGTAATAAGATAATTATTTTAAGATATAGTAAAGAGGTAGAGATGTAGGTGTATAGATTTAATTTAATATTAGAAAAAGGATACTATATCTTAGGGATAAATAAGTAGAAGTTAAGAATAATAGTTATTATTAAAAAAAGAAATTAAGTAAAAGGTTTAGGGATAAAGTTATTATTTTTTAAAGAGTTAATTAAAAAAATAGTTAAACTAAATTAGAGTAAGGTTGTAAAGGGAAAGTGTAATAGTAAAACTACTCTTTTTATTAATTTAGTAGTATAATTACTTAAAGAAGTTTTTTAAGGAATCTACAACTTAAGATCTTTTTTTTATTTCCAAATTACTTTATATTTTTAAAATACTCGCCTGCTTACTATTCTTTATAGTAAGTACAATTCTTTATATAATACTTTTTATTTATTTTTTAAAATCCCTATATTAGTAGCTTTATTTAATACAATCCCTCCTCTACAATAACCTTAACTTTAACCCTCCCTTTAATATATTTACTACACTATAATATCTACACTACTTATTTTACCTTTTTATAATACCTTTTATATCTACATACTATATTTCTATTTATATAAAATACTTTTTATTATTATATCTTTACTTTTAACTAACTTTATAATAGTACTTACTAAAAAGACTTAAACTAAAAATAAAAACCTATTATTATATACACTTTTTAATAAAAGAGCTACTTAATTTATAATTTAATTACTTAAAAAGAACTAAGTTAAAATATATTCTTCTTAATATAAAAACAAAACGTATTTTAAAGCACTTAAGCCTAAAATAAGTATATTTTACCGGCTAAAAAGCAGCTCCGCGCGTGCCTTAAACCTATTAAGCATTACATTTTAAAACAAGTAGCTATAAAAAAAACAACTAAAGGCAGGCCTATTTAAAAAGATACTACTATATATAAGTATTAACTACTTTAAGTTATTAAAAGCCCTAGCTACTTAGTTCCAACCTACCCTTTATTTAAAGAATAGTTAAATAAACCTTAATAAAAGAGTATAGATAATAGTAGAGGTTTATAATACTAGAGCCTATCTATAGAACTATAAAAATCTAAACTATACCACTATTATTACTACTATTACTAGTATTATATATAAAATATATAAAATAATAAACAAAATTACTATAATAAACTAGGACTCTCTAAAGGATTTAGTTAAAGCTATTAATATTCTCTATAAAGCTTAAAAAAATATTAAGTACCTTTTTTTTTTCTAGTTCATAATAACACCTAATAATAATATTTAGTTAGGTTTACTTATTAACTAAGTTAAGGGTTACTACTAGTTCCATAATAACTAGTAGTAAAATAAAGAAGTAGACGTGCAGCTAATAAGTAGAATAAAGTTTTTTTAAACTCTTTATAAGTCTATAAACTCTAAGGCAATTAAACTTTTTAAGTACTGTCTTTTTATAAATAATATAATACTAAGAATTAAAGTTTAAAACTTATTATTAGCCCTTATTAACTAAGTACAATACTACTTCTATACTAAAGCCCTTAATACTTTATATAAGTCCTTTATTACAATACATTATAACTAAGTAGTACATCTCGGCTTATAGCTTAACATATTAATTTAAGCTATAGTAAATAGTATTAAAAAAACTATATATACTATACTATAGTTTCTTAATACCTACTAAAAAATATTTAAAGTATAAATAAAGTAAGTTTAAGCAAAAAAGGTACTAAATACTAAGAAAAAATATTAAGCCTTACCTTATATAAATATAGGTATTAATAAGCAACCTAATAAAATATAAAAAGTTATTATTAACTAAAAAGCTTTTACTTTACTAATTTAACCTAATCTAATCCTTTCCGTTTCACTTAAGTAGACCTAATTTACACCTACCCCCTTAGTTATACAGCCTTTTAAATAATAACTAGTATCTAGCTATAATAATATTTAAAACCTAAAGTATTAAGTAAATATAATATAAAAGCTAAAGAATAATAGTAAATAAGTTAATTAAACCTTTATAGAGTATATAGACTGTAGACCTAAAGCTATAACAAGTTCGTCCTATACCTTTTAATAACTAAATAATGTATAGTACTTTACTACAACTAATAGTATTATATCTAAAGCCTTTTATACTAACTATAGTAATCCTTAACTTAGTAATCCTAAACTAATTCTAACTTTTAAGTAGTATACTAAAATACTACTCTACTATAAAAACTTTATTACTTAGTTTAGTCCCAGCTTTAAATTTAATAATATAACCTAAAATATAATTAAAACCTAGTACATAAATTAACTAAAGCTATATAACTTCACTAGAAAGCTTTAAATAAAAGACTTCCTTAAGTAGAGTAAAGCCCTAGTAGTATTAAAAGTATCCTTATATAAATCAAAAATAAGAGTTTAGTAGGTTCTTTACTCTAGCTACTTTTAGTATACTAATAACAAAAGACTTATAAAGGGCTTTTAGTTTAGTTTTATAAACAAGAAATAATACAACCTACTTAGAATACAAAATATAAACGTACTTATTTTTATACTTTAGTATAACTATAACTACTAAGCAGGCCTTACTATTAACTAAACTAATAAACAGACTTTTTATCACAACTCTCTATAGAGGACTAAAGGGAATAATAAGTTTATATAAGTAATAATAAACTTATATACCTAGTATAAGAACTATAGTATCCTAAATAACCTTATTAAGTTAGTTAAATATAATTTATAAGTTATAAAAATAGTTTAATAAAATAATAAGTTTTTTTATAACTTATAAGTTACTAAGTAGAATTAAGCTTTTATTTAAAAAGGATTAATTAATTCTAGGAAGTTATACTTTGTTTTTTAGAATAAAAAGTTAATTTATAGAAATAATAAGTTAGTTTAATATTAGATTTTAGTAATTATAAGTATTTTTTATAAATATAAAAGTATATACAATAATATTCCCCTTTAAACTATTATTATAAATAGACTTAAATTTAAGTATATAGCTTAAACTAAGTAAGACTAATATAATAAAAAAAAGGCTATATAACGTCCCGCCCCCTTTTTATAACTAACTCTTTTTTCTACTAAAGACTCTATAAGTAATAAAAAGAGTAATAATTTAAACTTTATTACTATTAATAAGTCCCTTTTTAGGAACTAATTCCTTAAGCTTTTAGTATATTACTAGTAGTAATACCTAAAGTAGCCTAACCCACATCCACCTTTTCTAACTACTTCTTTAAAAAAGGAGTTCTTAACTTACTTAGTCCTTAATCCTTAATACTTTACCCTAATTCAAAAAGACTTTATACTAATAAATAAAAACTAGCTATATTATATTACTAACTTAAGTACTAAAAATATCTATAATACTACTAAGATAGAGTAAATAAACTAATAAATTAATTAATAGAATTAAATTACTTATTATACTATAAAACACATCTATAATTTCTTAATACTCTATAGTTAAAAGAGTTAGCTGTAGTATAAATAGGACTATAACTAGGATAATATATACTATAATAACTCTATACTAAATTAAACTAGTAATTAATATAAACTTTAAAAAAGGCTTATATAAGTAGCGCTAATTAACTTAAACTTACCTTTTTATAAAAGTAAAAAACATAAATATTAGTTTAGAATTTAGTTATTACGTCCCTTATTACGGGGCGCGAGAGTAATATAAGGGGATATTTAAAATAAGTTAGAGTAATAAGTACATACCCACGTATATAAGTAGTAAAGCTACGGCCTTTAGAGTAGTACTATAGAGTATTTTAGAGTAGAGTATTACTACTATTAATACTATTGTAATACTAAAAAGACCTTTTAGGTATTCCTTAGTAAAAAGTAACTTAATTTTAATAATTCCTTTACTTTAAATCTATATATATAAAACTAAATTTTTAATATATTTTTACTTTTTTTTATAACTACGTTTTAAAAGAGTTATAAAACCTAACTTAAGTATTTTAGAAATTAAATATATTAAGTTAAATACAAAACTATACCTTATAATTAACTTAAAGTTATATAAATAACTAATTATTCTTAAACATAAGTATAACTAAAATAGTATTATTAGTACTTAAATAAATATATTAGTTTTTAGTATACTAAGTATAATATAGAAATATATAATATTTATAATTCTTAAACTTTACTATAATCCTATTAAGTACCCTACTTATAGTTTTTAAATACTAAACTTAGATACATATAAAGAGCTAAATAAAGTCGTACTCTATGCACTAGAGCTTTATTTATTTAACCTAGTAGTCCCTATTTAATAATATATAGCTCTTTAATCTATACTTATTAGTTATAAATAAAGCTAAAAAGTAACTTAATACTTAAGAGTTATATATATAAATAGTATATAAAAACTAACCTAGTAGTATAATATAGGTTATATATATTCCCTTTTTAGCTATATAACCCTTATAGTAAGTATCCCCTTATTACTTATTACTATATACTTAATAAAGTATAGAATTAAGGTTCTGTATACAAAAGAGTTAAATCTTCTAAAGTATAGCTTAGCTATTTTTACTTATAATTAATTAAATATATAGGAGGTACTAGGGTATTAAGTTATTATTAAATATAAAAGTACTAATAAGTTTTTAAAAAGCACCTTTAATAGTAGCTGTAAAAGGTATAATTAGCTATAGTATTTAAATAAATTATAATAACACACCTTATAAATAAAAAGTAGTAATAAGGGGGGCTTTAGTATTAGACCTTAGCTATATAGGAATATTAATTAAAAGACTTTTACTCTTAAGCTCCTTAGGGATAAAAAGATTTATTATATAACGTACTTTATTATTTACGTAGATTAAAATATTTATTAGTAGTAATATATATAGGAAAAAGTTTAGTTAAATATATAAAACAAAATTAGTTATATTATTTAAGGATTATATAGTTAACAAAGTTAAGAAGATAGAATATCTATTATTCCGCTCCGAGCCTTAGGTAATAGGTGGTTATACAGTATTAATTATTATTATTAATTAATATGATGGCTTATTAAATATATTTACTACTTAACTCGTATAGTAGTGTGGCCATAGTCAATCTATGGTTTTGAGACAGTAAGCCTTGCAGGCTGCCGTAGTACACTAGGTAGGTGCGACGGGTGTGGGGGGAGCCACTAAATGAAGTGGGCGTTCAGATGGAAATGCCCGCCCGTCCCGCTGAGTGCTGAATCACATGTCACGAAAAGCAGTCTACCTACTCAAGGCCTGCCTTCTATCTGCAAGCGAGATAATTGTTGAGGCTAAAAGAAAACCTCCTCTCATCAGTGCGGCGAAGGCGAGGCAAAAATCGTCCTCCCAGCCGCAACAAGCGACCCAAACCCTCCATCCTTTCGGCGGAAATCCCGCGGACGTTCTTTGGCGGCGAATCTGAAAACGTGCCGAACCAACGGCAGCTCAGAACGAGTGCCAGTCTCCTGACGAGCGCCGTGCCTTACAGAGGTCTCAGACACGCATACACTACGGTAGCTCGGGTCCCCTGCCGATGCCCAAACCCTGGTGCCCCTCCCGAATACCTAGTATTGTTGGGGAGGAAAATCCTTCACCTGCCTTCCAGCATGTTCCTTAGTCCAGGCAATCTGCAGTGCAATGGAATAGACCTTCCTTACAGCGCCAAGTCTCGCCCTGATGCGGGGCGGCTAGCATCTAGGTACGCAGGTTGGCAGGTTGGTAGGCACACCACCACCTAGGTAGGAAGCTACCTACCTGGCGGGCTGGCGACAAAAAACGCGCGCACCTGGTCTTGGTTTCAGCACAAGTAACCTGACTCTAAGTTAATAATTCTTCAAGGCAAAGATAGGTGTAATAGCGAAGAACCTGGTCTGCTTAGCTGTGCGCGTTTTGTCATCCGACTGCTACCTAGATAGGCACATAGGTTAGGTGCAGGAAGTCAGGTGCCTAGGCACTTAGCGAGAGCTATCTATGGGTACCTACGCTGGATGCGAACTGAGGTAGGTTCGTAGTTGCGTGGTAGGTACATACGCGCGTAGATGCCACTTGTCTGGTACCTCCTAAATATTACCAGGTATCTATCTACCTACCTACTTCGATGAACAGGGGTCAGATCGGTAGGTATCTACCTAGGTACTGTACGGATACTCGGGCACCTGCTAGGTACGTACGTCCGTAAGCGACAGCCGTCGATTCTTGACGTGGGTCATCAAATGTTCGTCACGTGCTTGACTGTGCGTCACAGCATCTTAGGTAAGCAACTGCTCAATCGCCTAGCACCTACCAAGGTAGTGTAGTAATAGGGAACCAATAGAACTAGGTGCCTTGACCTAGGTAACCTCATCCCCTTGTCTATTGAACTTCGAATAATACCAACGAATAACACCAGCCAACATCAACAGACAGTCTTGATAACCATCTAACCAAGCCCAATGGGACAAGTTTCGCATGAGAATGAACCAAAAATCGCATTCTAAGGGACGATTAAGCCCAGCAATGGAGCTGCAAGTGGAGCCAGCCAGTCTTGATCTGGCAAGGTCATGCCCGCTGCACCACGCGATGCAGAGCAGCGATTTGGACCTTTCATCAACATCCCTCCACTGCCTTCGCGCGAATCCAAGCGCGCCACGCGTTTGATTCGATTTTCATGCCGCAGAACCCCCTCCTGCGAACCCAGTACACCTTCCTCGTCACCTGATCCAGCGGAGGCCCCAACCTTGACATCTTTAGCTAGGATGCTCGTTGCTCTCCAGGGTACGCTGGCCGTTTGCATGAACTTCTAGAATGACAGCATCAAAGCACACCCGTCGCAAACCAGAATACCCTGTCCGATCAAATTTCTCACAGAACATATTATGCGGTGGCACATCGTTCGTCACTTGTATAAAGACTGCTCGGCAGGTTCAAAATATCCATCTTGAACACCTCTTGCCATTGCTTTTCTTCCCCTAATGGGTGCTCACTGACCTCTATTCAATCGTTGACACTGTCATAAACAATTCAGATCCAACCCTAAAGGTTTCCTCTTAGGCAAAGGAGACACACACACGTACACACACACCCTCTCTAATATCTCTTCTTCACACCACACAACTATCCGAAGCCATGGCTACCCCAACAGCCTCGATCGCAGGCGACAAGCCGCTTCCGAAACGTCCCGGCACCTCGGGCACCGAGAACCTCTTGAAGACCACCCGCCGGCAGGCTTCGGACAACTACCAGCGTGCTCAGCGCGCCGAAAGGGCCTACCGAGCCAAGAAGCGCGCCGCTACCGCCCGTGCCGACCTCACAGATGCCAAATCTCATTATGCCGAGTGCTTCAAGCATCTCACCCGCGGCCTCGCTGTTACTTTCAGCGCCGTGAAGTCGCTCCCTTACGTATTCGACGAGAAGCAAGAGGCCGCCCGTCAAAAGGCAGACGCCAAGAAGAAGCAGCGTGCTCTAGAGAAGAAGAAGAAGCTCGAGGAGAAGCTCGCCCGCGAGACCGCCGCCGCCGAGGACGACACCCCGGCCGATGAAGGAGAACCCCCCGCCGAGGAGGCAGCTGCTTGAGGGGCCATCCTCATAGCAGGGTCGATTCCTTGGTTGAGCGGAATCCAAGAAGTCGAATGGAAGGGCCTTTGACAGCCTTCATCCTCTATGCCGCCGCTCATTCCGCTCGCATGCTCCCTATCTCGTCTCTTGGGAATGTCTCCTACAGGGCTCCGCATCGATCAATCATCAACAACTACAAAGAAGATCCAACAAAATACCAACAAAAGACAAGCATATTGTGCCCACAACAACAACTTCACCAAGCCCTGCTCAACGCATCAACATTCACTATGACAACTCTACTATCAACATTTCCTCTTCTTTTCCTTGTTGTCTATTCTTAACATATGGTTTACCTTTAGTACTGTTTGCTGATTACAGCAACACATCTTACGGCCTTGGACGATGTCATGATAACGGATCCAACATCCAGATAGACTCTCTTATAATTACGCCTTTTGGTACCTCCTGAAATGGAAAGGGAGGGTGCAAGGGGATCTAATGATGAATGTTTGGGTCTTGAATTATGGCGTCTTGTTAGATAAACCTTTCTCTATTTTCTTTGTCTTTGACTCATACTTCACATTTCCTTTTCGTTCCAACTTCTTGTGATATCCATCTCTACCTAGGCTGGAGTATGTCGGTGCCACCTCTGTCCAGATGCCCTCTTTGCACTTCTACCAGTCCCTTTCAACGATTTCACTTGTTGCATCATCCAGCCCGGCACTCGAGCATCTGGAATTGAGAATTCTGCTCACCTGTCTGCGGTGGCTTTGCATTGAGCCTATAAGACCCCAGCACCAACGGGGCTATCACCGACACTCCCCTGTCCACCAACCCGTGGGTGGACGCTATTTTTCGTCCATTTGAGAACTCACCACTACGACGCAGGAAACCTCGTCAATATACCATGACTTTGCATTTCCGCGCGTGCGAGAGAGAAATATGAACTGCCGTACCCCAAGATGCAAATTCCAGTGCCGTGTGCCGTAGCCGTATCTCCAGTAGCATCAAAAGAAAAAAAACCGTCGTTGCCGTACCGCACAGCATTTTCTCCCTTAAAACATCACTGCTATCCCTTCCTGTCCTCGTACTTAAGCGGCCTTCTTGGCGAACTCGACTCTCAGAATCAAGTGCTTGAAACCAAAACCGTCCATCTTGGCGCAGGCCTTGACAGCATCGCCCCGATCCGCGAAGCTGATGAAGGCGAAACCCTTGGCCAGACCTGTCTCTCTGTCCTTGGCCAAGAACACACGAGTGACACGTCCGAAGCGCTCGAACATGTCGCGCAGCTCCTGCTCCTCTGCCAGTTCCGAAACCTGGTGGGTTCGTCAGCATCACGTTTATCTGGACAACACATGGAAATGAAACATACGTTGGTGACACGCAAAGTAGCCAAGTCGTCACGCTCGCCGTACTTGCTGCCGCCCATCCTGTCTCCTGCGGCGGCACCGGCGGCGCCGGCTCTGAGGGCGGGGGGGACGTAGCTGCCCTTCTTGGCCCCGGGGGCTCCGGCGGCGGCGGCAGCGGACGCGGGCTCGTCGCCCAAGCCTGCGGCAACGTCGGCAGTGCCGCCCTCGGCCATGGGCGCCATTGTGTCCTAGAACACAGGTCAGCATGCTTCTTAACCAGGGACGACTGTTTGTCATCGAGGTCGCTCACCTTGTACGGGCAGCGGGCGGTGAAATGCTCTCCGTTGCAGATACGGCACTTGACCACCTTGTCCTTGAGCTTGTCCTTCATGGCCTGGGCGTTGGGGTCCTCGCCCTGCTCCTTCTCGTCCTTGCGCCAGTTCGTGCTCGGGCGGAAGATGATGTTCTCGCCGACGGAGGTGGTGTCGGGCGCGGGTCCAGCTGGGTCCTTGGCGCTGAGTCCGAACTTGGACCACGTCTTGCGTTCGGCAACGCGGGGGTTCACTTTCTCGGTGTGCGTGGTGTAGCGGATGCGGCGGGTCGTCTTGACCTTTTGGCCCTGCTCATTGTAGCGGAAGGCGATGATGGTCTTGGTGCCGTCCTTGTTGGAGATGGTCTGGGGCGCGGGGAGATCGGTGGTGGTCTCGTCGACATCTTCGTCGTCGGCCCAGTCGTGCCTAGTTGGTGCGCGAGATGTCAGTTGTTGTTTTTGCGCACTCTCTCCGCACCATCTCTTCGTGAGGGGGCAAGCGAGGGGCGGACAAACTTGGTCTTGGGAGTGGCCATCTTGAACGTCTTTCCTCGGTGTATGGGATCGTGATCGTACTCGTCGGGAGGAGTCAAGGGGCTTTGGAGGGTCCAGTCGTGGATTCTCGAGGGTTTGCTGTGTCGGCAAAGCGGGTTGTCGCGATGTGCAGTTTCGTGGTGGGGTCTCCAGACGATGAATTTTGTGAGTTGGTAGATTTTCGTGGTGCGCCACCGAGCTTTGATGTGGGGCAACCTCGCTGTACCGTTTTGGGGTCTCATTGGCCGTCCAGCAATACCTACCTAGGTATCCTCCGTTTGATACCTAGATTAGTGCGGATACATAATAGTTACTTACCTACCTAACCAGGTATGCAGGTCACTTAGGTATGTATTGGATTGTTTCCCCCCTAGATTCACCAGGTAGCGACAAGCTCTCGGTCAACGACAACGCCCTCCTTCTTTCTCTTGCCAAGTTTGCCAAGTGCCTGTTTCGTTACGCATCTTATATATATTTCCATGTGATGCTACCTTGGTGCTACTTCTATGCAGCATTGGCAAGTAAACGTCACTGAAGCCATGTCGGATGGAGAGTTGGAGAAAGATGTGTTACTTCGTCATTCTATTTCCCACGTGTCACCCCCCTTTTTTTCTCCCTTTTATATTTGAGAAATCAGAACTACGAAAATGCACAAGCGACTTGAGATTCCGCCATCGCTATAAACAAGAGTCGTACACTGCGTCGTCAGGCGCTGTCTCCGGGATATCTACCTTGTATCGCCTTCTGCCCTATGTCATCCAAAATCCAGCCATGATATATACCCGCCACCGTCGAAGAGGTCTACATGCCGTCTAGATGGTGAATCATGGTAGATGACCATTTTCTATCCGTGAACGCCATTTTGCGCAGAGTAAGGGGTATGACGCAAACAAAACCCAAGCAGCCAAGTGAGAAACATAAGAAACTGAACACCAGTACCCCAGTGGGTATGTCGTGGCGGTGAATATCCAGAACAACTAATGGAAAAGTAACGTCGAGTTGTTGGAATGGAAAGGGTGGATGGAATGAGCCAAGGTCAACCGATCATGTCCTGGAGCGCGGTTGCTGGGGGATGGGAGGAAGCGCACAATTTGGCGGCGGCGCTGGGGGAGGCCCTTCGGCCAGCTGCGGCATACTTCGTCTGTTCACAACGTTCTTAGGGAGGTCAGATTGAAGAAGCTGCTTGCCTCCTGGCGTGGGAGGAGTGTTGGGCACTCTAGGCGATGATCTAGGCGCATATTTCGGTGACGGGGCGATTGGCTTTGACGGCGCGACCTCCCAGTCCAGGCTCCTTTCGTCTTGCGTGGTTTGACTGATGACGGACAAAGGGGAGGAGTTGTCGAAGAAGGTCCCGGACCTCCTGAAGTCGTTTCGAGCGGCTCTCGCAGAGGCGTATTGAGGGCCGCTGTAATCGTCCCTCGAGGTCTGAGATCGGGGGGACAGCTCAGTCGCCCCGACAGTTGAAAGTGGGGAGGGTGTCTTCGACGGCAGGATGAAAGTTCGAAGTTCCGGAGATAGCGGCGTCTCCTCCAGATGGTTCAGCGAAGGCGAGCTGGCGTACTTCCGGGGACTTGTACGGACGGTCACCGTCATGGCCTGCTCCTTGGGACCAAGGCTTGCCTGTCGGGGGGGAAAGGCGGACGAGGCGTCGCTTCGCGTTGGCCGCTCCTGGCCTTGGATAGCCTTTTGCCCGCTAGCGCTTGAGTCGACGAGGTTTTGCGGGGAAGGCTGATCTGCCACGATAGAAAGGGGTCTAGCCATCGCAAGGGCGGTTGGGGGAGGTTTGCGGGCACTCCTCGAACTCGAGAACGAGTCCCGGTTTCGCACCTGTTCAGGACTGGATGTAGGGGATTTCATGGCACTGTAGCGTCTGCTAATAGGAACACTAAAGTTCGCCGCCACTTGCGACCACTCCGCTTCGTTGTACATGCTTGACTGGGGCCGCGACATTGGTGAGCTTCGAAGCTCCAAGTATCCCGATGTCTGCAAGGATTGTCTTCGGTCAAGGATAGCAGCAGCATTGGGCCTCGGCCTGAACGCAGGAACCTCTTGGCACGGAGGGGGAAGCTCCTCGAGGTGGCTGCTCGCGAAACTGTCGCGAACGGGTGAGCAAGCAGGAGAGGAGCCAGCTGACGTCATGAAAGTGCGTTGCCCGGATGAGATGTAGGAAAGCCGATTGGTACTGTCTCTCAGGCTTTCCAGCTGTCGGTCATCGTGTGACATGACGCTGTTGGTGGTAGAGATGTCGTCGATGGAGGGGTCCCGGGTCATGTCCGCATCGATTATCTGATGGCTTTCCGAGTCGCGCAATCTGGCCTGTTCCAGGTGAAGGGAAAAGTCTGGCGGGAGGACTCGCGAGAACCGCTCCGGGTCACGAACGACCAACGTCCGCTGGCTGGGTTGTGCCTTGAGCTGCACGACATTGTCATCAGCCTTGGGCTTGCCAGTTTCGGAGAGGTTCTTCTTGCCGCCAAGCGCCTCGATTTCGCGGCGCAGGATCGTGATCCAGGACTCCATCTCGTCCGCGCTCTCAAATACCATGAGGAAGTTGGCGGCGTATCTCTTGTCGACCGCGCGGAAGGGTAGTCGTGAGAATAGAGAGCGTGAGTCTGCTGCGGTCGTGCCGTTGGATTCCATAGCCGAGGACACTTGCAAAACCCAGTGGCGGCCCGGGATCACATCACTGACAAAAGCAGCAGAGTCTTTGCTCAGGTGCAGCATCTTCTCGGGCAGACGGTCGAAATTGCCGTCCCCGGAATACTGTAAAAGGTAGCCCGACGTGCAGAGGACGTAGATTTTGGACGTCCATTCAAGTCTGGTCGTGGAGACGGTGCGGAGGTGCTTCCTCCGCGCGCGCTCGGAAGCCCTGTCGCTGAATTGATCTTCGGCGAGCTCTGGCGAGAGGACCAGCTGGGTCAGGTCATCACGGATACTGACACTGCCTTTCCTGTCGGTCAGGCGCAGGATCACATCGGCCGATGTCGTACACGCGGGGAGCTGGGCATGCTTGATCGCCTGGGGATATGCCTGGAATAGTGGCGGGGGATCCCAGGTGGGCAGGTTGCCCCGAGACGATCTCGCCGTAGGATTTTGCGACCTGGATCTCTCCGTTGTTGTCGGCCTCCTCTGAATGGAGGCATCTGTGAAGGGTGCGTTGGTGGCGACCGATGTTGGCCGTGAAGGGCCGGCGGATAGAGTGGTTTCTGATCGCATGTATGGCCAATTGCTGATTTCGGCAAGTGATGATCGGATGCTGCTCGGCCTGCTGCTGCCGGTGTCAAAATATGAGGTGGTGCTGTCGATCTCGCGGACGCCCTTCCCCCTCCCAAAGATGCTCCTCAGTCCCAATCTCGAATCCCGTCGGCTGAGTCTGTTCTCGGAGCGTAAGGGAACGCGGTGCTGGTCCCCGGCGACGGATTCGACGTCGGGCGGACGTGTTCTGCGAGATTGGGTAGCGCGGTACTGCAGCGTTTCCGCGAAGGTGGCAGCATTGGGGCTGCTAGGTTCAACTTCAGCCATGACTGCGGTCGAGACGAGCAGCCGAACGTCGAAAACAGTCGTGGTGGTCCGGTAGAACTGTTTTCAAGCCGGGAGCGACACGGGGCGGGCGGTGACGTGAGTATAAGGCAGCGAGAGTGAGGGACGAAAGTGCGCTTGGGCATAACAGACAAACAAGGAGTGGGTTCAGCAATGTAAGTTGAGATGGCAGGAACAAGAAACAATTGAGCCAGGGCCAGGGTTCGGCGGTGGATCTTGGACCAAGCTCTTTGAATCCCGGCAGCTGCCGTTTCGACGTCGAGAGTGGATTTGGAAGCAATTAGCGGCGGGCGAGTGTAGGTGAGTGGAAGAGGAAGACGACGCAGAGAGAGATCGGTATCTCGAGCAAGTTGTGCGCGTGAGGTAACCCAAGGTAACCAGCGGGAGGATAGAACAGGTAGCTTGGAATGTCGGCCGCGTTGCTCGGGAGGGGGGCTGGTCGGTTGGCTGGCTACCCAACTTCCAAGGCAGCTGGAGACGGCCGCAGTAATGTCGAAGAAGAGAGCGTATCCAATGCGGCGCGGGTGTGGAGCTGGGCCGAGGCGGGCTGGGCGTGTGCAGGCCAGCGTCGACGCTGGAAAAAGAAGCAATTCACAGACACGAGACGGAGCTGAGGGGCGCTAGCTTCGTTGCTGATACGAGGTTAAAGAAGGAGAAGAAGAAGACAGGGTCGAAACAGCATCAACCTAGGTGGGAGGCCCTGCCTGACGAGCCACCTGAACAGCAGCACACAGTTGCAGACGGAGGGAACGTGATGGGGAAGGAGGGGGAAGAGAATGAAGCAACAAGCGCGCGAAAGATGGGAGGATTGGAGGTGGAGGGTATTGGAGGATATTCATAAGAACAATAACAACAATACTACAGACACGAGAGGGCTTAGGAAGGTACGGCTATAGTGTGTTACCATGTGGTGCGGCGATGTGTATGGAACTGAGCTCGGCCGGAGCCACTAAGTAACACCTACCTTAGGTTCCTTCACCTGGTCTGGGGAGGCACCCGACTCCCGCTGCACGCCGGGCTACCTAGGTAAGGTAGGTACACCTAGCCTCTAGCTCTAGGCAGGTAGGTATGGTCACCGTATGGAGGTATGGAGGTACCTAGGTTGGTAGGTAGGCTCAGGCACAGCCGCACAGGCAGAGGCAAAAGCAAACACCCGACGCACACGCACACGCAAGCGCAAGCGCACCCGCTGCTGGATCACCGTAGGTGCAAGGCGAGCCTACTATTACACCTCACGCGTTTTCCCCTTCCACCTCTACCTAGGTAGACTCACTAGGTAGCGTATCTACCTGAGTACCTACCTACCTATCTAGTCGCTCGTGCGCTTTGGCGTTTCCAGATGACGAGAAGGCGGGAGTCTGGAAAGAAAGACGCCGAGAAGAGAGCGCGTCCGGCGTCCGGTGTCCAGCTTCCAGCGTCCAGGCTCAGAGCCTAGGACCCTGTTCCTTCCTCACGAGGCACCCTGCACCCTGCACCCTGCGCTACCCACACCCTACCTACATAGTGCACCCCTTGGCCCCTTGCCGAAGTGATCCTGCTCTGTCTGTTTTCCTGAGGTCTGAGAGTCGCCTGCCGTCTTAAACTAGGTAGGTATTATACCTACCTTTAGGTAAGGTAGGTACGTGCACAAGTTCTTCTGGTGTTCCCGAGTGTTTTGCCTCCCTCCTGAATGCCATCCCATCACGACTAATCGTGCCTTCCAATCCAGAACCAGGCGAGCGGAGGCAAAAAGACAACACACGCACCGGCACAGACAGAGGCACAGATGCACACAGAAGGCGCGCGACAGACTCTCCGTCTGCTCTCCGCCGCCTGCACCCTCGGCAAGGGAAGCCAAGGAAGTCTGTTCTGCCGCGTCGTCATGTCGGCACTCTCGGACAGGCCCCCCCGGGATCTCTCGATTGGAGGACAGAAGGGTGTGATAGCCTGCAGGGGGGATGTGTGAGGGGGGGGGAAGAAGCCAAAGAGCAGGAAAAGATATTCTCACTTTCATTTTCAATCTGAAAAAAAAAAAAAAAAATCCCGGCCGAAATCAATCGCAAGGGAGACAAAAAACGACGAGGCGGCCGTCATCCATGGTCCAAATGTCCAGCACAAGTTACAACTTACAACGTGTCCGGGACAGACTTTTGCTACCTACCTTATTACAGATGTACCCAACCAACCCCTGGCTGATGTTGCCGAACTCTGGTAAAAGGCAAATGAGGCATCTCCCAAAAAGAGCCATCATTTGGCAATCTCGACATGGGAGGCCGAACAGAAACAGAAATGCCAGAAATGAGGTCTGTCGGTTTCGCCGTCAACCGACCAGGAGGGGAAATGACACAATACGACTCCGGCGGTTGCCCTCTCAAGAGAGCCATGAGTCCCGGAAGGGTTCTATTACTGGGTACGCACGCAGGTAGGTACCAAAAAACGAACGTAATGATGGCACGGTGGCAAGGAGCAAGCTCGCACACGTATCTGCAGACTGCACCTTTCGAAAATAATAATAACAATAAACACCACTGCTTCCATTCGGCATGGATGATGGTACTACTCAGAGAACCCGACGGAGCGGGTGCGTCTGCAGGGGAAAGGGAAAAAAACGACGTTTCATTCCATAAGGGGAATAGATCGGATCCTCTCCAGACACTGGAGCACCACTTTTGAACGTCCCCACCTTCCCCCACCCGTCCACCAACAGGATGAAGCAGGTGTCCTGGAAAGGTAAAAACATCTCCACTACCTACCTACATTGCAGCGATGACCCCGATCCTGGCAAAAAACAATTATACCTTGCGGAATGAGCCCAAGAAGAAAAGAGACATGAAAAGAAAAGAAGAAAACAAGGGGAAGAACAGAAGAAAAAGTAGAGAAAAGGAAAGCATCGAAAGGTGGTTTGTCATTCGGTTGCTTTTGTACGGATCCATGGAAAGCTCTCCGTCTCGACTCTCTGGCCTGCATCTCACCGTGCCACAGTGGCGGCTAACTACACATTCAGTTACCATGTGCCCTCATCCATCCATGGACCCTGTCGGTAGTTCATCGGGACGCCTCGGTGGGCGAAACACTTGTTCGGAAGCCACCGCCGCCACGTGAAGGGAATAGAGGGCCACTTGTCCAATCCTCGGGGCGCCTGCCAATAAAACAACCCTCATCGTCCGACAGACATGCGGCAGACGACAGCCTCGGCACCGTCGAGAGGGAACCAGAAAAGGGATGCAGATGCCGAGCTCCTTCAGGCTTCTCACAATGCCCGCGCTTTACGACTGGTGCTTGTGGTGTGGTGTACTACCTAGGTCACTCGCGCTCGGCCGTTGAAGCTGCCATGCATGGACACGACACTAGAACAAGGCCCGCCGACCCAGCTTCTTCGGGACATGGAGGGAAGAGAGAGAAAATCACACGCGCTCAGCTGAACGCGCGTAAGAGTTAGCTCCCAGGTAACGCGCTTTGGGACGCCCGCTGCGCATCACTTTTCTGGCTGGTTACTTCCTACAGTGTTTTCGAACCTTTGCTGCGAGTTCTTGCTGATCGAAAGCACCAGCAGTCCTTTGGTATCCGCACTCCGTAGCAACCTACGGATACAGGTATTAGCGAATGTCCCTGTCGATATCAAGGCCGCCGAACACAACCCGCCCGGCACTAATACCGGATGGATCCCCGATCTCCCTGCTGTTTCCAGGGCCGGTCGTTTGTTTCTGCCCCAGTCGGGTCGAAGCCGCTGCCGAAATAGAATTTCCGCCTCCTCGGTTGGGAGACAGTCTCCCCAGGCCCCCAGAGCAATTGCCATGCAGTCTATTCGTACAGACGGCTGAGTAATACTAGTGTGCGCGATAAGGCAGGTTCGCCGCCCTGCTTTCGCTCTGCGTCAAAATGACACGTCCCTGTTCTCATCCAAACACTGACACAAGGCACACCCCACGACGCTGTGCAGCTGGAGTTTTCAAGCCCCAACTTGGGAGTCGGGGCTAGACGAAAAAAAATTCTACACCCCATAATAATAGAAGTACCTAGTCGGATGACTTAACTCCTAGGCCTTTAGGCTTCAGGGCCTTCAGCCCTCAACCTGGCGTGATGATGTTCTTCTGGTCAGACTGTTCCTGCAGTAGCGCCGTTTCTCTCCAAGTTTATCCCTGTTATCCACCGGCTCTCGGGGCTTGACCCGGTCTGAGCCCCCCGGTCGCCTAGCACCAACCAGCAAGCCGGATTCTATCGTCTGAGCAGAAGCAGGCGAGCTCGCCGCAGGTGCAAACAAATAAACATATAAACAAACAAACTCACCAGCGCTGTTCTGATCGACACCAACAAGTGGAAAGAGGGGGTATAATCTGCAAGATTTGCTACATTAGCTGATAGACAGACTGGTCCTGTGTGTTTCAAGCCCGCTGGCGATTCCGCCTCTCTCTCTAACTCTCCAGGTGGCAAGTCCTGCTACCGTCTCGGGCAACACCCTACACTACTGGCTGCAAACTACTGCACACGACGAGCATCCGCGAAGCAAGGAGGAAGGTTGCGCCTGGCATGCTCGATCGAGGGACAGCTTGCGAAGCGTGGGGTTACCGAGCCTGGCAGTGTTCATCTCGAGCCCACCCACCACAACTTTCGAAAGTAAGAGTCCTTCCTCCCCTCTTGACGTGTCTGGTTACAACTCCGGTCCCCCCGAGAAAGCATCATGCAGCTTCGTGTGAGACTTGAGCAAGGGGGTTATCTCGATGAGACGTCTTGGGGGCCTATGAAGTGTGGATATGTGAGATCGGACACCTTGATGTGACGATCAAGCGGCTACCGTGGCTAGCTTTTGCTCAGAGGAGATCGATGCGCGGAGACCCCGGCAACCCAGCTGATGATGCGAAGCGATCCCATGTGAAGTTCCCAACAACCGCCCAGCGGTCTGACCCGCGCGCATGGCGGCATCGGCTTGTGGCAAGCGCACAGTCGTCAAAAGCGTGGC
The DNA here is from genome assembly GCA_030770045.1 of Colletotrichum brevisporum. Lineage (NCBI taxonomy): Eukaryota > Fungi > Ascomycota > Sordariomycetes > Glomerellales > Glomerellaceae > Colletotrichum > Colletotrichum brevisporum. Next base: position 4,334,495 of record JAUGSI010000001.1, on the reverse strand, counting down.
CTGGATGTAGTGCAAAGATACGGGTACACTATTTCGCTTTCCTGGCAGCTACGGGTGTAATCAGATCGTAGAGGCCAAGACCGATGGTCGACGAGGCTTCTCGTTGCATTGTTCTAGCACGAGGGATGGCTGCGCGGGCGGCGGCGCCACAGGGCACTCCGCCCATCGGCGTGCTGGCGGAACATGCGGACACCAGAGCGGTAGTGGACGACGAGAAGACGGCAACGCCACGATCGGCACTTTGCCGTGTGCAGATATAGTGTAGCTTATCCAGTCCGGTGGAGACGGCAAAGCACTTCGCAAAAGATTCGGGTCCAAGAGAATCAATCGCCAGCCGGCGGCTCGCGCTAGGTGCTCGCTCACCTGAGACCTGGAGCGGCTAGAACGAACATGTGCGACTCAAAATAAACATTCTCTTTTGACAGCGCGCCGTTTGATCGGGAGTTCTGTTTTTGGATGTTTCCTCAGGTGAGAAACAAAGTCGAGCTTATTTAGGCCAACGGGCGACGCGATGTTGTTGTGTTGACTTGACTTGTTGACTCACCTGAGATGGATGTTCTTCGCCGGGCGCTTGGACTGCGGCAACATCCAAAAACCCGTGACGATCTGGCAGCTGCGTTGTACCTACCTACCTACTATGTCCGGATAATAGTAGAAATGCCAGTCACCAAAGTTGTATTGAAAGTAATACCTATAGACGGCCAACTAGAGGGAACGGTCAGCTGACGGAGAGAATCGTGCGATTCCATCATCTTTGTTGGTGCCTCAGGCAAAAGGCCGTTGTTCAGCGTTTCCGTGCTTGTTCCTGGCGGGCCCGGGGCTTTTGCTTCAAGCACCTAGATACATACATAGTCATCAATACCAAATACCTACCGCCTACCTAGGTAAGGTATCCGTAGATTCCGTATCCGTACACCCAAGGTCATCCGAGGTCAGTCGCCTCGATTCCTTGGTAGGTTCTAGATAGGTCAAGAATCTATTCGCACGTAGGCAGGTTCCATGGCCAGAAGAGAGACATCCAGCGGGAGAGAGCTCAAGGGACCCACCCCGTGATGGCACCTGCCTTGCGACCCCTACCAGCCCACCTGCTTAGGTACCTACAGGCTACCACTTACCTACTTAGCACTCGGGGGACAAAAAAGATGGCCGCTTTTACCTGCATCCACCACCAAAAAAGCGGCCATTTATTTAGGTTGTCCCCCGAGTGCTTAGGTACTTGGGTAGGCACTTGTGTGACAACAGCGACCTAGGTAGGCATCTACACGTTACTAGGTAGGTAGGTAGGTAGGTAGGTAGGTACCTAGCGTAACGGCAAGAAGCTCCCCACCATGGGCTTGTGCTTCCTGCTGCCCGCTTCCGGCCTACTGAGGCGGGGCTATTGACTGACCACCAAGTCACCTGCCTTGCAGAAACGAGGACCACAAGAGCAACCCGTTGATCAGCAGAACATCCGGTGAGAAGCATGCCACTGCCTCTGTACCTACACTATTACGTCTGCCTGTTATCTCCCCTCGATCCGCCTTTTTCGTTCTTCTTCCCCTCGGCCTAGATAATTCCATTTCCCCAAAGTCGCCAGCTTCGACGCTTCTTTCTGTCCTGTACCCCAGCTTTACCTACCTAGTTAGCTCCGGGCAGGTCATCTAGTTACCTCCAGGGCCACCTAACGTCAGGTGCCTTCCAAACCTACCTTAGGTACACAAGTAGGTACCGTACCGCACCTACCTAGGTAACCTAGCATTACCTCATACTCGTCCCAGCAGCGTCCACCTGTGACGCAGGTTCGACCCCACCTTTGCCTTTCCCGCCTGTACCTAATTAGATCCCGGGCTGTCATCGCCGCTACAGCCACGTTCACGACTATCTATCACCCTCAACGCAATTCTGCTCTCAACTCGTCACTGTGCGCCCGAGGTCCATCACCTTTATATCCCCGAGGGCCTCTAGGGGACCCCCCGCAGTACAAAAACACCAATGTCATGGCCCCGGACTTGAATTCTCTCCCGCCTTCAACATCTCCAGCTCTCCCCGTCAGGCCCAGAATGTCTCCCGCCAACGGTGAAGCTCCCATGCCAACCCCGGCAGCTGCCTCAGTTCCACACGGCGAGTCGCCCACCGGCTCGCCGCGCCGCCTGTCGACCTCGCTACAAGCGGCAGCTACTATGAACGCCGGCCTTCAGCATGAGCCCTTAAGACGTAAGCCAGTGCCGTGCCAGTGCTTGTCCCCGTGTACCGTCAGGCTAACGTGACCTATCACAGGCTCCTCCAGCGGCTCCCTCTCGAGAAGTCGGCAGTCCCCGAGCGCCGGACGAAGACGGTCCACGGTCTTGATGAATCTGCAACTCAACGATCCCTCAGTTCCTGGTCCCGGAGAAATGGTTTCGGATCATCAGCATGTACAATCCGGCGGTGCGACGACTGCCAGTCCACAGCCCATCGCAAGCTCCCCACTGATGATGGCAAGTGGTGATCCTCACCACAATCGCGCACCCAGTCTTGGAGAGCTCCATCAGGAGCTTGAAGCTGAGCAAGAAGCTCAGGTCGTAAGTAGCCTGCCCTGCGCCCCCGAATTAATGACCCGTCGCCTTGCGCACAAGGCTAACGATCATGCTTCTGCAGAACCGACTCCTTCAGATGATTCGTCAACAGCAACTTCAACTTCAACAACTACAAGCTGTACAAGACCAAAGTTCTTCGGCCGTCGAGGAATCTGCTGTTGCTTCTGAGAGATCTAATCAAGGTACCCCAGTATCGCAGCATGCCAGTGCCGTACCTTCCTCGGGATTCACGCCATTACCTCCTCCGGGATCCTTCTCGCGTTCTCCCGGTATGCCGCATCATCCTCGGAGCTCTTTCGACATGGCGAGGGCAGATATTCAGCGTCGGTCTAGAACGCCGAGTCGCGGTGCTTCTCCGAGACTGCGGTCGACTTCGATGAGCGGGGATAGTGGCGATCTTTGGGTTCTCGGAGGACGCGACGAGAGTGCTTTCTATCAGGCAGAGACTCAGATGCTTGTTCGAGAGAACCAGATGCTTCGTCATCGTATTCGAGACTTGGGTAAGCATAACTAACATCGTACCACAGCTCACTAGTGATTGATGCATCATTAACCTGATCGCGCAGAGAGACAATTGACGGATACCACTCCTGGAACAACAAACCAGGGCAACCCTAGCGAACCAACTCACCCATCGCATCTGATGAGAGCTACCGCTGCCGCCGAAGAAGACTCCACGACCACTCGGGCTACGCCATCTACTATGGAGACCTCATCTGCGGGTGGAGGGGCCAAGGAGATGTAGGTCTGGCAAGAATTGAGGTAAATTTTCCCATCATAAAATCGAACGAGTCCGTCCAAACAGACATATCAATGGAGGGCCTTGCTCGTTTGCTTATTTCGTTTGGCGTTGAGCGTCGGAAACCCTCCTGGGTTTTATGTTAGTGCGTCAACATTGATTTGGAGTTAGGGCTTAAGGAGGGAGGCTGGCATTATATTTGAGAGGTAAACAGAAATATTCGACCCCGAGGTCACGAGATTGACCTGCGTCGAGTGAAGTAGTCGTTAATGCTACTTCCGGAACTTTTATCCATATTCAACTGGCATGTTTCTGCTGTCTCATGTCACTGGAGATCCGTGACAACCACCACCTCCCTCCCCAACAACACGACTCGCCAACACCAAGTTGCTGTTGTTTTAAGGCTTGACGAATTTCCATTCGAACTAAATTCGAAGACATTGAGTTTCGTCCCTCACTAGTCTTTTGACGTCCTCTACCCCAACGGTGTCTTCCTGTCGAAGCCAGGTGGGTTGAACCGAAACCCATCCCAAGTAAGCTGGGGCGTGGCACAAGAACTGTCGATGACAAGTTATAGAGGTCAGTAAACCCTGGTGGCTTTCTCACCAACTCAGGTGGGATGCTGGCCAGACAATCGTTCACAACATAATTCTCCAGCCGGCTAAAGAGAAAGGATCTTTCAAAGTTGTTCTGAGCACGCTATTCTCCATCTCAGTAATAGTTTTGACCTGATGCATTTTGCATCTGGCATAGCTTTGTGTGCAGATGGTCTTTCTAATTATGCCAGATTCTCAACTGAGAAGAGGTCGTGATTTGTGTATATCAAGCGACCAAGTCTCTTTGTTCGCCTTTCCAACTTAGGTACTTTAACTGTTTGGGCAGGTAACGTCCTCAAGGAGTAAAAGGTGCTGTTCAATCAAGACCTACCTAGGTAGCCCATCGCATCCTGGAAAATGGGTCTCACTCAGTAAATACGGAGTACCAAACACGGCCGGAGTACACACCCCCAGATAGCGGCAACAGCAGCTCCGAGCCCCGAAAACATCCCGGTAAGCCCCGATGGCGTCATCGGACATTGAAAACCCCAGTACCAGTGGTAAGGTAGACAGTGTTTCAAATGATATTGGGAGAGACCGACACGCTGGTCAACAACACCACTAAGAATGTTGTCGAGGTCGTTGTGCACAGGATCAGCTCGCGCCTTTAGCCGTGCCCGCCGAGGCTTCTCGTCCACGGCCTCGGCAAGAGCCGACTTCACCCACATAGTGAGTCCAACCCCGCTAGAACCCGGCAACACTACACGGTCCAAGGTTTGCCCGTTCGTTGCTGTACCTTTTGGTGACGGAACACCAGCGCTGAACGCATCTGCAGGTCGTGGGCGGCGGCGCCGTTGGCCTCGCAACAGCCCGCGCACTCGCCGCGCGCCCGGGCACTTCCACGGTTCTCCTGGAGCGGCATGACGCCGTCGGCACTGAGACGTCCTCCCGCAACAGCGAGGTCATCCACGCGGGTATCTACTACGGCGCCGGTACCCTCAAGACGGAGCTTTGCATCCGCGGGAAGGAGCTCCTCTACGCCTTCTGTCGCGAGAACAATGTCGCGCATGCCAACGTAGGGAAGTGGATCGTCGCCCAGACGCCCGCCCAACGCGCTGCCCTGCAGCGTGTCTACGACCACTGCAAGAACGAGATCAACGTGCCCATTCGTTGGGTAGGCGAGCAGGAAGCCCTACGCCTGGAGCCGGGCGTCCGCGCCGAGGCCGGCGTGCTCGACAGCCCCACGACGGGAATCGTCGACTCACACGGCCTGATGGTCGGGTTGCAGGGCCTGTTCGAGGACGACGGCGGTGTGGTCGCCTTGAGCTCGACGGTGACGGGCGTGACGCCACTCGGCGAGAGGGGCAGCCAAGGATGGGAGGTCCGCGTGCGGGATTCGGCGACGGGGGAGGAGACTACGGTAACGGCAGAGGTGCTGGTCAACTCTGCGGGCCTCGGATCCGTCGACGTCCATAACATGATCGTGCCGGCCGAGCAGAAGCGGGCTCTATACTACGCCAAGGGCAACTACTTTTCATATGCCAGCTCGACGCCCAAAGTCGGCAGATTAATCTACCCGGCCCCGGAGCCCGGCGCAGGCGGACTGGGGACGCATTTGACGCTTGACCTCGCCGGGCGTGTGCGATTCGGTCCGGACGTAGAATGGGTTGATTCGGCAGATGATCTGATGGTAAACACCGCTCGTCTTCCGCTTGCGATCGCGGCGATCCGTAAGTATCTACCTGATCTGAACGAGCGTTGCCTCGAGCCCGACTATGCGGGTATTAGGCCGAAGTTAGGAGACCAAGGGGCAGTCCTGCAGGGCATGGGATTCCATGACTTTATCGTCAGAAAAGAAGAGGGTTACGAGGGTTGGGTCAACTTGTTGGGTATTGAAAGTCCTGGGCTCACGAGCTGCCTGGCCATCGCCGAGCGGGTTAGTAAGTTACTGTACGGATAATTGATGTCTCATTCATTCTGTGTTCGACTCCGAGATCGACAAAGATCATGACATACGCTCCGCGGTGGATTACAGAAAAGGATGACCGAGTCCATACCAGGTGGACTATAATTACAGAAGCGATTGAACCCCATGACGCTGCAGCTTTTCAGTGAATGCGTTTGCAGTAACCACGAATCCCTCCGAGGGCCGTGCCGAACTCCCAGACGCCTCTCCCAGAGAGAAATTTTGCATATACCCATGTTCGAAAAATCCAAAACACCCGGCAAGAAGGACTCGAGAATTTCAACGCAAGGTTAAGTTAGGGTGGAATTTTCGGCCTTGAACATCGACATGAAACTCGTAAATGCCGTTTTCTGCGCCCACATACCTGGGTAACCCGTCAGTGTTCTTCTCTTTTTGCTAGAACGAGATCACTTACAAAATCCTGCCATCCTCGCTCCACGAAATGCCAGCAGTATTGTCGGGCTCAGAGGGAGCCTCGTGCACACCATTTTCGGCAAGACGTCGACGGGCGTTGCGGTTCTCCAGCTCGATGATGGCGGCAGAGTTGAGCAGTGGTAGGATTGAAGAGCGATCACGGTCACGATCTCTGGTTGCGCTCCGCAGATCTTGAATGTTGCTCTCGAATGAGAGACTATAGAGCGCCTCGAGATCGGCCCATCCGCTGCCAGAGCCGCGGGCATCATTAGAAGCACGCTGCGTTCCAGCGGACGCGTCACCAGGGCGGATGCTAGCCGATCGTCTGGGGGGGTGCGCACTCATCAGGCCAAGCATACGGTCCCGGTCGGCGTTCGACTGCAGAATGAGGCGATGGGCATTTCGTATCCGTTCTTGTGCCCGCTCTCTAGAGTCGCGAATGTTTCCCAGAAGGTCCCCGATGGCACGAGACACACTGCCCGTCTGAAGGTCGGCGCCGCCCGCTGTGCGCGTCGCATCGCTTTGCTCTGCCAGGCCTCGCGAGACGCTGTTGCTTCGCGCGCGGGTTGTAGCTGCCACGGGGTTAGAGTCGTGATCGCTAAGTCGAGGAAGTCTTGATCCCCAGGGGATCAATGATGGCTGCTGAAGGGTTGACAGACTTGCCGCCTGTTCCGCCATGCGCGCTGCGATACGCTCCCTCTGCTCCCTCCTTCGACTCTCCTCCTGTAGAGCCTCGAGAACCCGTGTTTCGTCAGGGGTAAGCGCCATGTGATGGCGCTCCAGACCTTCGGATCCTCTGCGTCGACGGCCTTCACTAAGGCCTAGTGAACTAGAGAAGGTCGATGGTAGTGTATCGTTACGTTCACCGCGACCTTCAAGAAGGCGAGGGTCGATTGTGGCGCGGTCAAGAATAGAAATATGCTCAAAACCCTCCATATCACTGATGTCCAAGATTTGGCGCTGCACAAACCCAGTCCTTGAATCTGCAATGCCAACGTGACCACGATCCTCCGCCCATGCGAGCAAGTCGTAAGGGCCGGGGCAAAAGGCCATGTCGCGGACAGCTCCCGAGCCGGCCATTGGCCGCGACGAAGTAAATGATGTCAACAAGGGGTCGGCGACGTCTGGGTCTGTCAGGCCAGCGACATCGAAGATTGAAATGGTGCCATATTGTGTGCCCACCGCCAAGTACGCTCCCGTGTTAGAGAAGCACGCGGCGAAGCTGCCTCGACTGTCGGAGCCGTCATCCCTACGCTGGCTTTTGAGCAGCAATTTGCCGCAAAGCTCCCACCTATACTCGGCCTGGTCCTCAGCCCTGAAAGGACCGTTGTCGTCCGTATTTGTCTCGACGCGGTGATGAATGTACAGGAACGGATCGTCGAGAATCGCGACCAAAAGACGGCCGTCCGGGGAGATGATGGCACGATTGACATAGTCCGGGTACGTAACCACATCGAGTGGCTGGACCTTGTCTTGGCTCTCAAAGTCACGCAGGCTAACCAAAACCACCGTCTTGTCGTTGTTCGCGAGGACAGCAGCGGGCTCCGTGTAAGCACCGTGGTGCATAGGGCCAGCGGTGGGCGGGAACCACATCGTTATGCAATTAACGCGGTCCCGCGCCAGCTTCTGGCTCTTGGCCATGAACGTCTTGTTTAACCGGTTGTTTAGATTCGCTCGTCTGGCCTGCGCGATGACGGAGAAGACGGATTCCTCGAGACGGGGTGATTCGGATTCGAACCCAAGGGGAAGTCGGGCATCAGGGTCCAGGTTCAGTTGGATGTCTAGCTCGTTGCCTTCATCGACCGTGTTGTCCAACTGTATCGCGGTGAATTCGCCCGTCTCTCCACCGCAGCATACCCATCCGTTTTCGGCAACCAGACATCGTGGCGAGAAGGATAGAAACTTGACAGTTTCGCACTCCTTGGTAGCCGTGTTGAGGCGCTGTAAATGGTTGCTGCCGGGGCCTCCTGGGAAATATACGGTATCGTGCTTATCGGCGCTGATGAGGGATCGCAATTGCCAGTGTCTAAATCGCAGTTCAGTCAGCAATGTCCACATCTGAGACGGCAAGCCTGAAGGGTGGGAGACGCATGGGGGCGGCGCACTGAGACCGGACTGGGATGCGGTAATGCTTTCGCGGTTTCTTTGAAATCAGACTGCTTGTAGGGTAGTAGCTGCATAGGTGATTAGATAGTCAGCACTGCGATTGACGATGAGAAATGGGGGACGGTGCATACGAGACGCCATCTTTCACAGCCATGATGGCATATGCAGCGGCCAAAGGAAGGGTCAGTACGCGGGCATGTAGCTAGGCGGACACACGATGCCGGGCAGTGCAGCCAGCGAGCTTTTAGGTGCACACGATGGGCAGGCAAATTGACGGGAGACTGGCGGGCGTGGGGTGATTCCGGAGGTGGTATGTTTGGGAAGAAGGAGTGAGATGAGATGCGAGTTGCGCGAGCGAGAGGCAACTTCCCGCATGACGTCCGTGGATGGCGGAGGGATGTATGTTTGCCTCTGAAATCCAAGCTGCTGGTTGGTTGGTTAGTTGGAAGGACGTCGCATAGGTATCAGTAGCAACACTACTTGCCTACCTACCTAGGTAGGTAGGCAGGTAGGTAGTCACCTACCAAATCTAGGCACGGGCGTCCCTAACTAGGAAATAAGCTTACTATGGGCTCTAGTCAAGACTCGCGTTATCCATAATTTGTTTATGACACTAAAGATTAAGACTATATATCTTAATTAACAGCTAGTATACTTACTAGAATATATACTAGTTAATATGTAGTTAATTATGTTTTTTATTTTATTTTACTTGTCTTTTTATTATATTTAAAAATCTTAATAATAATTAAAAACTACTAATTAAAGCTAAGAATATATAATAAAGTTATATAAAGTACTTATCACTTAGGCGTGTAGTAATACTAAACGCAAGTATAGTAAGTATTTCTAAGTAAATGTACAGATAGTACTAACAAGAACTCTAACGCTGACGGCTAAGCGCTCCATTATCTAACCGCACTAATAGGTACCGACCCGCAGCAGTTAGCCACAGTACATAGCAAGCCGGTCCCCTAGCTTCAACAGGCTAGGTATGTAGGTATACATCGATATGAGCAATCAGGGTGTATTACCCAAAGGGCCTGCGGCACCACTTACACTGCTGTATCCGAAGGCAAAAAGCTGCCGACTTTTACATCAGGTACTACGGAATTTCTAGAATATTTCCAAGTCGTAGGTCCCTCTTTCTTGCTACAAGATCTAATCGCGTGCGGGTTCATATATCTAACAGGTCCGGCCATTACAAGCAACCTATGGATTCAGATACTATTACCCGTTAGTACCCGTACATACATGTCCTCCGTAGTAATACTCTGCCATCTAGCTGCCCGGCAACAGCCATATGTCTGTGAGTGTGGAGCTTGGCTGGTGGTTGAGGATATGTCGCGGAATGCCATCCAACGATTGCAATCTATGCCACCAAACAGTAGAGTTCTAACGATCTTTTTTTTTAACATAACCTGCGCCCTGGAGGCAGCAATCATGTTGCAGGGGTCTTGTCCATGGCTGGAATACCTACCACCTACCAGTCGGTACTCCAACCACCATTGTAGCCCAAGCTTCAACGCGTGCATCGCATAGCTTAGAGCCTTAAGTGGTACGCGACTAAGACAGCCAACATGGCGGATGGCGCTTTTGCATTCCCGTTATCTCCGAGGCATCAATGCTAACCTATCATGTATACGAATTGCTTGTGACGCATCAGAGCCCGATGGCCATTTTTTGTACGGTTATCTGATCGCAATCACCTACTAATGCCCGCTATGGAAGCAAACCTAAAGTCGTTTCGAACGAACCTCAATTATTCTTTCTTTGGCTCAATCTATTGGCTCACCTGGCGAGATCGCTCGTCCTCAACATGGACAAGAATGAGATGGCTGATTGTTAGGGAGTTCTTCAGAATGAAGAACCCGTTTTATCTCAGCAGAAGCATCGTCAAGGCCGAACCAAAACATAACAGCGACAGTTTTGGCATATTCTAGCACTATATATATTCAATATTCTATGCTTGGCTGCTCTGATTTGGTCATCACTACTTTTCAATACCCTGCACTTGAGATCTATTGTCGGCCTTCTTACGGCCTTTTTCTTCCTCTCCCCCTTTCGACACCAGCTTCCTCTACCTTATTACGACAGTTCCCACAAATTGAGACCGACTAAATTTCCTGTGCTGCCCGCATATCCTTCCTATGTGGGGCAGTCCCCACCACCCATCCCTAGGCTCCTATTAGTCGGATCAGCTCAGCGCCGCCGCTACTAGTTTTTTTTCTACACCTAATAGCCGTTTTTTAACTTAGCCGTTTTTTTTTTTTACAATTAGCCTTTTTAATTAGTAACTTTGATATAACACTATTATAATACCTTTTACTATACTAATTAGTGCACCTAAGGACTATAAGACCTTTAAAAAGCTTTTTACTAATATTACTAATTAAGTAAAAACTAAGGGTTATATAATTATTCCTTACTAACTATTAAACTACAAAAATAAGCTTTTATAGTAATAGGATCTCTACTATAACGCGGGCAGCTAGAATCCACCTAGTATAGTAAATCTTTATAAAATAACATTATAAAAGACTAATTATAAGTAGGCGGTAAAGGCTATTTAATATAAACTCTAAAGTAACTATTAGTATTTTACTATACATATTAATTAATATAATTATAATTCTTTTAATAATAACGTCGCGTATTTATTTTATTATAAGTACTTAAATAGTTAGTACTAAAAGATCTAAAACATCTTTAGAAAAATAACGTTAAGTAGTTACTCTATAACTACATTAATAGCTGCGTATTATCCTAACTAGCCTTAAAAGTAGTAAAATATTAAAAATAAGTAGTAGAGAGCAAGGTTTAAACTATTTAGTAGTAATACCCTAACCTAAGCCCTTATCTATAATTTATAGACCTGCGGTATTAAGTATTATCTTTAGTAGTTTAGTAGCTACGTAACGGTCTTTATTTAGATCTTTTTATACTATAAAGAGCTTTAAAAGCTATTTCTAGCTATCCTTTTAATTAACGATACTTATAAAACAAACTACTTTAGTATACTACTTATAAATATTACTAGTATTACTAATATTAACTCTACGTTTAATATTAGCTTTTATTTACTTAATAAGGAAAATAGAGAGGTATTTAAGTAGGCTATTAAGCGCCTTAAAGAGCTTTATTTATAGCTTAATATTAAGTATTTCTATATAGTTATTACTAACTTTAAAAAAGCCCTTAAAAATACACTTAATAACGTATAGTTCGATATTTAATAATAGTTATATATTTAGTATATAAATAAGAATATTACGTAAAAAGTTAAGTATAAATAGATTAGCAATACTAAGGCTCCCCCAGTAACTAAAGAAAAAGTCCACGTTAACCCTATTTTTTAGTAGCTTATAGTTAGCCTTAATATAGAAGAGCTAGTCGCTACTAGTTAGTTTTAGGTTAAGGATATCTTTAATAGTCTAAACGGCTTTTTTATACTATAAAAGGCTATAATCTATACTAATAATAAAGATACTTTTAAAGAGGCCTAGGCTATAATCCTTAAAAAGTTTAGTTACTAAGAGGTATATATTTCTTATATTCTTAAAATATACCTTCTTTTTTATAAAAAGTTTATTAGTTACTTTATTAATTAGTACTATAACTTTAGTATATACGTTATATTATATATAAAGAGTTTATATAAAAAGATTAAAAACTACTTCTTTAATTTAATAGCTAATCTGTACTTTTTTATTAAATATATAAAGTAGTTAATTAAAATTAAAAAAATATATATATATTAGGTGTAAGTACAGGTATAAGGGTATTAAGGTCGGTATCGAGATTACCAAATACTTCTATAGTAATATCGGGCTTAATAGAGTTGGTAAAGGAATAGGTTTAGTATATAATATACAAATAAAAGAGGTAGAAGTATTGTTGTAGTAGTAATAGTGTTGTATTGGTGTTTTTGTTGTATTACTTACTTGCTAAGAAAGTAGAAGTCTAGACCCCTGTAGGCTGGGGGGAGCCCTGCCTTTTATAGGCCTAGTGCCTTGCCCTTTGAGCCTAGCTTCTAAGGCACTAGTCCTTTTAGGGTTTAGTACGTTACGTACGGTTTAGCTAAGTGGCTCTAGGCCCTGCGTGTGGTTGGCCGCATTTACTGTGGTTGGCCACGGGCGCTGTGGTCGGCCACGAGGGTTGTGGTTGGCCACGAGCACCCTAGAGGGGTTAATAAGAGACATTTAGAGTGGTTTATTCAACTATTGGTAGTTGACCTAGCAGTTTGGAGTCTAGCTTATAAGAGCTAGAGGCTGTAGGTTCAATTCTGCCTTTTGTCTCTTTTTACTTTTATTTTTAGTTCTTTTTAATAGACTAATATTAGGTTTTATAAATAAAAAAACCTATTAACTCTATAAGTTTAGTATAAGTAACTATACTAAGGTATAAATAAGTAATATTTAAAATTACTATACTAAAAAAGTTTTAAGACTTATTAATAAGTAGTATTAACTTATCTACGCAAGACTAAAGAGTTAAATTATTAATAAAGCTTATATATAGTAGTTTATATTATAGTATAGCTTTCCCTACTTTTATACTATTAAGTAATATCTCTAAAGTAACACCCTACTTTCCTACTTTAACTACTACCTACAATAATATCTCTACTATAACTTACTTAATAAAAATCCTTTTTACTAAATCCTTAATTCTATTATAGTTATAAACTATAATTAGCTTTATAATAAGTTTTAAAATATCTTTATTATTATACTTTTATCCTAGGATTTTAATACTACTTAATAGTTACTCTATAAAACTAACTATTAATAAAGTTTATAAGTAATATAGGCCTAGGATCTGTTTTATTAGAAAAGGGATAGTAAGGCTAAGTAGCTATAAAATAATATTATTATAAAACTTTAATAGCTGCTTATTACACTGTAGTTAGTAGTTACTCTGTTGTGTGGCCGTCCCTATAGCCGTTCCTATAAAAGCCGGGCCTATAGAAAAGGCTGTATAGTAGCTAATTAAGAAACTAGTTATAGAGTAAAAGCTAGCTATAAAGCTAGTTATAGAGGACGTTAAGAACGGGGCTATAGTTAGGATTATAAAAGAGAATTAGCTTTAGCTTTAGTAAAGTAGGACGAATAAAAATAGATTAAGTTTATACTATTAAGATATTTACTAGGCCTTAAAATACTAAAAAGTAATTAAGTTATTAATTTCAAAACTAGGGGGATTAATTCTTAATTTTATATATATAATTACTTAAGTAGTTAAGTTTAATTAAGTATAGTTATAATAGTAGAAAAAATATAATATTTAATTTAAAATTAAAAAGACTTTAGTTTTAAGCGATTTAAAGCCGGCTGTATAAACTATGGTTTTTACTGTTTTTACTATTTTTATTATTTATAACTGTAGCTAAGACTAATTTCTAACTACGACCCAATCCAACCAATAGGAGCCCAGGGATAGGTGGTGGGGACTGCCCCACACAGGAAGGATATGCGGGCAGCACAGGAAATTTAGTCGGTCTCCACAAATTATGTTATTGAACAAAAACACGTCGTCTTTTTCAACGGAATCCAAAAGTGGTCTCCTTATCAAAAACTTCCACCTTGTAAGGTGGTACAAGAGCATTAGATCCAGCTGGAAGGCGTACACCTACCCTTCTCAACGCGATACAATATGTTGATTCTGATCGACATGGCAGATACTCTCCGTGGAAGAATTGGCCGTGGATCTTTTGAGAAGCTATTTCACATGAGAGTCGTGGTTCTGGATCGGACGGAGAAGGCTTCATTGGTCTAGCGTTGATGAGTTCCACACAACAACACATTCATTTAACTATATGAATAACTAACTTCTCCTTCAATATTCTATAAGAATCTGGGAATTTTTGGAATGAGTTGACGTACGAAGTGTCTATCAAACAGCAGATCACTGTATCGGGAGATTGCGCATGAATCTTATACATACAGGTAACGTTGGCACCATAGGTATACCAACCCACCTCACACTCTTTGAGAAGACAGCGTGAATCTATTTACGCACGCCTAGGTATATATGTTACTCGTGCACAGAAAAGACTACTATCGGCTTTCAATCATGATCCAATGCGTGGGGAAACTGAACCATGGACTCATCAAGCAACGAGCATCGCGCAGGAAGACATTGAATTTACGGGGGAGCGGAGATTTCCCACAGCCACCACGTCATTCTTTCGCACCCCATTCTTCGAAGCCATAGCTCATGACTTTCGAATATGGTCTATTACCAAGCTGCATTCTCTTGTCCAACTGCGTACGCCCTAGATCTGCAGCCTAAATCCTCCTCATGCGGTTGGAGCCGGGGTCCTGTCCTTATCTTTGCTGTGCCTCTCACATGGTGCATCGTCTATCCACCTGCCAATTATGGTCCATCCTCGATGGTGTCGCGTCGTTCAAAACACCTGACGCGCTTCATGGGCGTGAGCAATATATACAGCCCCCTCGCCCTACCAACTCCTCACAGATGGCCGTTCCACACGCTACTTCGATCACGAAGTGCTCCTTCAGTGAATCATGTCGTCAACCGACGGGGCTTTCGGGCCTCGGTTCGAAGGGTCTTTCGACTTCACCTTGCTATTCGAGCAGAGCATCCTCTCCATCTTACCATCTATCTTATTTCTAGGTGCTTCTTTTGCCCGCATCTCGTGGCTCGTCAAGCAGGAGAACCAAGCTCAAGGGGGCAGGCTCTTACACACGAAACTGGTAGGAAACCCCGCAATCACCTGTGCAGTCAGCAATAGAATCGAACCGTGGCTAAAGTCCAATGTAGGGAGCCGCAGCTACTCTGCTCTCCCTTCAACTAGCTATCGTGATCCTGTGGGCCCTGCGGTCGACACAAAGAACCAAAGTCTCTATTGCTGCCGCAATACTATCCCTCATCGTCGCCTCTGTCATCATCATTCTGCTCTACGCCGAACACAAGCGCAATGTTGGCCCCTCGAAACTCCTAAGCTTATACCTCGTTTTCACTGTTTTGCTCGACGTTGCCCAAATCAGAACGTTGTTTCTGAGAGGTGGATACGCGCCAATTGCAGGATGCTCCGTGGTGAGCCTGGCTACCAAGCTGGTGCTACTTTCTCTCGAGGAAGTTCCGAAGCGGCCGTTGTTATACTCCGACATCAAGCGCGCGGACCTAGAGAGCACGAGCGGGTCGATCAGCCGGACAGTTTTCTGGTGGCTGAATGACCTGTTTCGGATGGGTTCGACGGAGCTTCTCTCAGTGGAAAGTCTTCCTATCATCAGCGACAAATTCGCTTCTCGGAGGCTTCTTTCCAGTGCCGGCGGGGCTTGGAAGAACAGTAAGTCGGCATCAACAGAAGAAGAAGAACACTTGCTGAAAATCGAACCAGATGACAAGAAGGGCACCCATTCTCTTTGCATAGCAACACTATGTGCCTTCAAAACCACAGTCGCCACAGCTATCTTGCCACGACTATGTTTGGCGGGATTCCGCCTAGGTCAGCCATTTTTGGTTGACAGGGTCATCACATTTGTTGGCGAGCCGGCGAACGCCGATTTGAAAAACATCGCGGGAGGCCTCATTGGTGCTACCGCCCTGATATATGTTGGCATCGGGGTGGGTCATCCCTCATCAAGACCGTTCTTGCATGATTCTTGCTGACCGCTCACAGGTAACGCGTTGCTACTACCAACACCTCAACTTTCAACTGATCACCATGATTCGCGGCAGCCTCGTGGCGTTGATCTTCGAGAAGACTATGAGCTTAGACGCTTCCACAGCTCGCGACAACGAAGCCGTCACACTCATGAGCGCAGACATCGAGGGCATCGAGCCCGGCGTTGAGCTGATCCACGAGATCTGGGCCAGCGTTGTTGAGCTCGGCGTCGCTCTGTACCTGCTCGAGAAGAAAGTGGGCGCAGCTTGCTTTTCCGTTGTGATACCAGCAGTGATTGCCAGCTTTCTGACCTCAAGACTGATGAGAGCGATGGGCCCAGCTCGAATGATCTGGAGCAAGGGCATCCAGAAACGTGTCTCGGCAGCTTCTAACATGCTGGATCATATGAAAGGACTCAAGATGATGGGGCTCACAAGCTACATGGCCACTACGATTCAGAACCTTCGCTGCAACGAGCTGGAGGTGTCCAAGAAGTTCCGCCTGGCTCTGATTCGGATTCTCACAACAAGTACAACCCTTTTCCTCTCAACACTCAAACATGCGCTAATTCAATATGGTACCAGGCAGCCTTTCATCCCAGTTGACGCCCGTAGTTGTAATCGCGGGCGCTGTTTTCTGGACAAGGCGTGGACAGGGTCAGGAACTCAGTACCGCGGATATCTTTTCCATCCTGGTAATTATATCCTTGGTCTCAGAACCCGTGTCACAGCTCATATCATGCCTGCCAAACTCCATGGCCTCTGTCGCCTGCTTCGATCGCATCCAGGAGTACCTGCTTCTTACAGAGCAGCTAGACACCAGAAAGAACTTTGAACAGTCGCGAAGCGAATTTTCAGGGCTATGCACTTCAAAAGGCCAATCAAACATTCCAGAGAGCAGGAAAAAGGAATCTCATGACCGTGTTCATGAGACTCCGTCCCGCGATTCAACGGCGTATGCCATCATCGTTGAAAATGGCTTCTTCACGCCGTCCGGTTCGGTGGAGCCAGTGTTACGCAACATCGATATCCGCATCCGTTCATCAACGTGTAATATGATCGTTGGTCCTGTTGGGTCCGGCAAGAGCATGCTGCTGAGTGTTCTGACGGGAGAGATTCCGCTTACAACGGGGTCTGTTCGCATCCCCCAAAATCTCATTGCATACTGCGACCAATCGCCCTGGCTGAGAAATGCCTCGATTCGCGACAACATCATCTTCCAGACCAAGTACGAAGACGGCTGGTACAAAACCGTTCTCTGGGCTTGTGGGCTGCAGCATGATGTCTCGATTATGCCCCGAGGAGACGAGTCCTTAGTTGGGAGCGGTGGCGACGCTCTATCTGGGGGACAAAAGCAGCGAGTCGTAAGTTAAACTGACAGTCACCACGCAAACTGAGAGAGTTCCCACTAACGAACGATGAAACAGGCACTGGCGAGATCGATCTACTCTCGTAAGCCTATCCTGTTGCTCGATGATGTCTTCAGTGCCCTGGACAACACCACCGCTCGTTTGGTTTTCATGCGGCTGCTTGGAGAAGATGGTATACTCCGCAAGTCGGGGGCAACAGTGGTGCTCACCACAAGTTCAGGTAAGACTAGAACCAAAATTAAATGCACTGCCGGCTACTAAATACTTTCCCCCGCCAAAGTTCATTTTCTTCCCTCGGCGGACCGCATCATAGTGCTCGCTAAAGACGGGGCTATCGTTCAAGAGGGCAGTTTCGCCTCACTACAAGAGACAGAAGGTTATGTCAAAGCCTTGGCTCTAAAGGCGAAATGGACAGCCGAGTCGGACGATCCCGAGGTCGCATCAACACCGCCAGCGTTGACCGACTCATCGTCAGTGGAAGAAGACGCTGACTTGACACGCCAATCTGGCGATATCACGCTCTATAAATTCTACTTCAAATCAGTTGCCGCTTCAATGGCCCTCTTCTGGCTCTTTCTTGCAATTATTTACATTGGCCTCGGGAAGGCACCTCGTAGGTTGCCCATTGTCCGCCCTCTCTGATTGCAGTACAGTCCATATAACTGAGAACGAACAGAGATATGGCTTCGCGTCTGGAGCGAGCAGGGTACCGACCACAAGTCTGCTTATTATTTTGGAGCCTACTTAGCCCTTTCCATGAGCTGTGTAATCGCATCTGCACTGAGCGTTTGGTACGAACCCGTTCGCTCTTCAGCGCATTCCCCGGACATCGAGTGGCTGCTGATACACGGACAGCTTCTTCATGCTCAAAATTGTCCCCGAATCTGCACAGAACCTACACTGGCTATTTCTAGAAGCAGTCATACGGTAGGCCTAGGAATCTCTCAAAGCCCCATGTCTTGTGATTTCTTTTAACATCACTGCCAGGGCACCTCTCTGGTTCTTCACATCCACCGACAGCGGCGTGACTCTGAACAGGTCTGTTTGGCATCAACTTCTCTCGAGTTGCTCGTGGCTAAAATATTTGGGTGCAGATTTAGTCAGGATATGACGCTATTGGATAATCGACTACCGGTGGCGGCATACCATACAGCGTACGGTACGAGAGCACCAGCATTTCCTCCATGGCAACGGGAGCTAATTCGGGTGCCGGATAGACGTTCTCTCTGTCCTCCTCAGCACCGCTCTTATTGCAGCTGGTGCCCAGTACGTCGCGGTGGCCATTCCATTCAGCATGATTGCGCTGTACTTTCTGGCTAGGTTCTATCTCTTAACCTCCCGGCAAGTGCGTCATCTCGACTTGGAGGCCAAGTCGCCGCTGTACACCCTGTTCACTGAGACCATAAATGGCCTTGCGACCATCCGGGCTTTCAGTTGGAGGCACCACTTCCTTGAGGAAAATCTGCGTCTCCTTGACTTGTCTCAGAAGCCGTACTATCTCATGTTCTGCATCCAGCGTTGGCTCAATGTCGCGCTCGACCTCTTTGTCGCATGCATCGCCGTTATCCTGGTGTCGTTTGCCGTACAATTCCCTCACACTACCTCTCAGGGAGCTATAGGAGTCGCGATGATCAACATCATCGTGTTCAACACGGAACTGACGGAGCTTGTGAATAACTGGACCGACTTGGAGGCATCCCTCGGAGCCGTTGCCAGGCTGAGACGATTCTTGCTGGAAGCGCCACGGGAAGACAGTTCGGCCGAGTGTGGTACTGTGCCAGGGAATTGGCCTTCATCAGGCCTTATCGAGGTCAAAGATATTTCAGCGGCTTACAAGTACGTATTGTTTGATCTGTCGAAACGAATCTCTGGCGGCATGCTGCTTGATTGTGGTCTGACGAATAACTGACATCACATGCCCTCCCTTTCCAGGCAGGAAGGTAGGCCGGTCCTTCAGAACATGTCTCTAACCATCAGGCCAAACCAAAAGATCGGTATCTGCGGACGCACTGGGAGGTAAGCTTACACCCCTTAACTTTGGTAATCTGGATCCATGAGCAACGCCTGACCAATATGAATCCGACGTAGCGGCAAGAGCTCCTTCATCCTGACACTCCTTCGCCTCCTCGAATGCCAGTCTGGGACAATCCATATCGATGGTATCGATGTTTCACAGATACCAAGGGTCACGCTCCGGGACCGCCTCACGGCGCTCCCGCAAGATCCTGTCACCATTGACGGGTCCGTCCGTCTCAACCTAGCCCTAGAGGCGCCGCACCTAAGCGACGACTTGCTCATCGCGTCGCTGCAGAAGGTGAAGCTATGGGACCTCATAAAAGAGCGTGGTGGCCTTGACGCCGAGTTTGGCACGATGAACCTTTCGCAAGGACAGCAGCAGCTCTTTTGCTTGGCTCGCATCATACTCAGCAAGTCCAAAGTCGTGCTCCTCGATGAGGCTACGAGCAGCCTGGACAGGGAAACGGACGAAGACATTCAGCGGGTTCTCAGGGACGAATTCAGCGATTGTACTGTGATCACTGTTGCGCATAGGCTCGAGACGATTGTTGAAGGAGATGTGGTCATAGTGATGGATGGAGGTGAAGTTATTGAGGTCGGCGGGCCCCGACAGCTTCTAGATCAGAATCGATCGAGGTTTAAGGATCTGTGGGACAGTCGCCATAGCTAGGCTTTCCATATATCCTCGGGTTGTTTTCCTAGGGTGGAGGGCTTATCACGACGACCATAATAAGGGCGATACTAGGTCAAGTTATCGAGATTGGGACTAGGCGGAAGATTGTTCTGTTGATGCACAAGTAGATCCATCACAATTATAAGGTCCTCCCTGTTA
Source organism: Colletotrichum brevisporum (assembly GCA_030770045.1). Taxonomy (NCBI): domain Eukaryota; kingdom Fungi; phylum Ascomycota; class Sordariomycetes; order Glomerellales; family Glomerellaceae; genus Colletotrichum; species Colletotrichum brevisporum. The sequence goes on along the minus strand of JAUGSI010000001.1, from coordinate 4,314,329 downwards.
CCTGTTTTCAACTTGTTCGTGCCGTCCAGCACGGGTAAGTACCACTTGGATTTTTCGTGGTGGTGGAGCTCGTAGGTAATGGACCCGCCTGAAGAATGGATCACCTCATTGGATGGAACTTACTCTTTCTCTCGGATCAACCAAAGCCGAGCTCCGGACTTGCGGGATTCGGTCGGCTTCTATGACCGGGGGGCAGGCATCATTTTCGGGTCAAAAAATTTCGACTCAACCTTTTTTGCCATCAGCACTTCCTCGCCTCCCCCATCCCCCAAAATCCAATCCACCACGCTGTACTCTATAATTACCACTCTTCCATTTCTTTCCGCGCGCAATCTCTTTGTCCTTCCTACATCCACCTTTTTATACCCACACACAGCTAGACAAGATGATGTCTGCACGCTTCTCTAGAGCTGTGAGTTTTTCATGACAGCTGTCGCGATGATGCATGCTAACGGCCCACCAGCTCCCAAGAGCTACCAGCTCAGTAGCCCGCTCCGCTGGCTTCGCCCGTCAACCCTTTGCCTCTAAGTTCGCTCGCCACGAGTCAACTACTTCCGATGGAAAGGTTCAGGGCTCCGTGATCGGTATTGATCTTGGTAAGCTTGCCGCGATGAAAAAAGCCCGAGGCCCCGCCGAAACCAGAACTGACGATGCGATCAAATAGGTACCACCAACTCGGCCGTTGCCATCATGGAGGGCAAGGTCCCCAAGATCATCGAGAACGCTGAGGGTGAGTGATCTCCAAGCGATCAGACCAATGCGTCGCAATTGGGTGCTAATACGCCTTCTAGGTGCCCGCACAACGCCCTCTGTCGTTGCCTTCGCTCAGGATGGCGAGCGTCTCGTCGGTGTCGCTGCCAAGCGCCAGGCCGTCGTGAACCCCGAGAACACCCTTTTCGCCACCAAGCGTCTCATCGGCCGCAAGTTCACCGATGCCGAGGTCCAGAGAGATATCAAGGAGGTTCCCTACAAGATCGTCCAGCACAGCAACGGTGATGCTTGGGTTTCCGCTCGCGACCAGAAGTACTCTCCCTCCCAGATCGGTGGATTCGTCTTGAACAAGATGAAGGAGACGGCCGAGGCCTACCTCTCTAAGTCCGTCAAGAACGCTGTCGTCACTGTTCCTGCCTACTTCAACGACTCCCAGCGCCAGGCCACCAAGGATGCTGGCCAGATCGCCGGTCTGAACGTTCTCCGTGTCGTCAACGAGCCCACCGCTGCTGCCCTGGCCTATGGTCTGGAGAAGGAGGAGGACCGCGTTGTCGCTGTCTACGATCTCGGTGGTGGTACCTTCGATATCTCCGTCCTCGAGATTCAGAACGGTGTTTTCGAGGTGAAGTCTACCAACGGTGACACCCACTTGGGTGGTGAGGACTTCGATATTCACCTCGTCCGCCACCTCGTCCAGCAGTTCAAGAAGGACTCCGGTATCGACCTGTCCAACGACCGCATGGCCATCCAGAGAATCCGCGAGGCTGCCGAGAAGGCCAAGATTGAGCTTTCTTCTTCCCTCTCCACGGACATCAACCTGCCCTTCATCACTGCCGACTCCTCTGGCCCCAAGCACATCAACCAGAAGCTCACTCGTGCCCAGCTCGAGAAGATGATGGACCCCCTCATCACCCGCACTATTGAGCCTGTCCGCAAGGCCCTGAAGGACGCCAACCTCCAGGCCAAGGACATTCAGGAGGTCATCCTCGTTGGTGGCATGACTCGCATGCCTAAGGTTTCCGAGTCTGTCAAGAGCATCTTCGGCCGCGACCCCGCCAAGTCTGTCAACCCCGACGAGGCTGTCGCCATTGGTGCCGCCATCCAGGGCGCTGTTCTGTCTGGTGAGGTCAAGGACCTCCTCCTTCTCGATGTCACTCCCCTCTCTCTTGGTATTGAGACCCTTGGCGGAGTCTTCACCCGTCTTATCAACCGCAACACCACTATTCCCACCAAGAAGTCCCAGACCTTCTCCACCGCTGCTGATTTCCAGACCGCCGTCGAGATCAAGGTCTTCCAGGGTGAGCGCGAGCTCGTCCGCGACAACAAGCTCCTCGGCAACTTCCAGCTCGTTGGAATTCCTCCTGCCCACCGTGGCGTTCCCCAGATCGAGGTCACCTTCGACATCGATGCTGACTCCATCGTTCACGTTCATGCCAAGGACAAGTCCACCAACAAGGACCAGTCCATCACCATTGCTTCGGGCTCTGGTCTGTCTGACTCTGAGATTCAGCAGATGGTTGAGGACTCTGAGAAATACGCCGAGGCCGATAAGGAGCGCAAGGGCTCCATTGAGGCTGCCAACCGCGCTGACAGCGTCCTGAACGACACCGAGCGTGCTCTGAACGAGTATGCCGAGAAGCTCGACAAGGCTGAGGCTGACGGCATCCGTGAGAAGATTGCCTCCCTCCGCGAGTTCGTCTCCAAGAGCTTGGCTGGTGAGGGCACCGCCACTGCTGCCGAGATCAAGGAGAAGACCGATGAGCTCCAGGTTGCCAGCTTGAACCTCTTCGACAAGATGCACAAGGCCCGCGCCGAGTCCGGTGAGCAGCCTGCCCAGGATGCCAACGCCTCCGAGAACAAGGACGAGAAGAAGCCTTGAACGGCCTAATCGCGTACCTTAGTTCTACAATGATACCACACACCTCTTCCGAGTTCGAAAGGGCTCGCTCACCCTGTTTGATTATGGCGGCATAGAATTCCTTCCTCCTCTGTATTCCACTGTATTCATACGTTACGGTCAATTCGACCGTTCTTTCTTGTTACCCCTTTTGCAAATGTTTGTTAATACCTGCGGTTGGCGGAACCGGCGTTGGAGCATCAAAACATCCACGAGATACCTCAACGGTATCATGATATGATCGATGGCATGGATCATGGGGATAAGACGGGGTTGCATATGTACAAAACGAAACCGAACCTGGAGTAGCTAGATGTGAATAATCTACATCCCCTCTCAAATTACCTACACATATCGTTCGCTTGTCCTTTATGAGGTGTACATATTGTCTTGATGAACGCGTAATAACCGTCCCGGAAGGCTAGCTTCTTCCAGTGAAAAAGGGCAGAGAAAGGCACGCTCCTAGATGGGATGAAAGCAGCAGTTCAGATTAGGCCGCCCCTGGGCAAATAAACAACAATTGACAGTTGTCCAAGACCACCAATACTAGACTAGTGTGCTTCGAGATTATTGCGTGGATGGCATGTATGCCAAGTGATATTTGCTTCTGTTTATCTACCGAAACCAAACCACCCCCTCTTCTGCGGTTGAGTAGGTTTAGACTCACTCTCGCCAGAAGCAGACTGCGAAACAGGCTGGGTCGATTCTGCTGACTCCTTACCAGGGTAGTCAATATAATTCCAAGCTACGTCGAGGAAGATGGGCTTGACGGGAATCGTTGCTAACTTAGGCGGGATTGTGACGAGGTTGGTCAAGTCCACTACGTTCAGGGGATACTCGTGCAGTCTCTCGATCAGCGGTACGAATTTGGTGTCGTCCTCGCTCGAGTCCAAGTCCTTGAGAAGGGCCGAGAGATGGACAAGTGCACGGTGACGCTGTAGTTCACCGTCGAGGAACTTCTGGAGGCGTTGGGCGTCATCAGGAGACACTTGGATGGTACGTGGTGAAACCTCGTTCTGAGGATCGCCTTTGAGGGCCGACACAGCTTCATGAGCTTTATCAGAGGCATGCTTTATGAGAGCCAAGGCGTTGACGGTGTTGCCAACGTTGGCATGGGAACGAGCAATGCAGAGGGACCTGAGAAAGTTTAGCATCTCACAGCAACAAGATTTACGAGAAAGCTCACTTCAAAGCGCCGAAGTACTCAGCAAACGCATCCAACTGCTTGGCAAGGTGCTCGTCGTTGGCCACACCGGGCAATTCCTTGGTGGCGTTCAGACTCTGTAGGGTTCCTTCGTACAAGGCTACCAGTTCCTTCAACTTAGCAGCCTTACGACTGGGCGTCTCTTCCTTCCGTTTCTTCGTCGTCGAGTCCTTGTGGGACTTCCTGCGCGATTGACTGTAGTTCTCAACCAACCCATCATCGTTGCCAGTCAGGACACGGTTGCGGCCGATGCGCCAGCTAATCATCTCGTAGTTGACAGCCGTCTTCGTAATTTGCAGGCTCTGCATTCGAGGATCGCTCTGCGAGACGCCTTCGCCGCGCAACTCGTCGATTGCCTCCTTGGTTGCATCAGCGGCATCCTGAGTGGCCTCCAAAATCCCGTCATAAGCCGCGGCAACAATCTTAGGTTCGGCGTCAGCGAGGGTAGGCCACTGCTGGGCCAATTGGGACTTGGCCTCCTCGACTCTACCCCAGGCCAGCGAGATGGCTGCATCCTCAATCTTCACCTCGCGCGAACGCCAGGCAAGCGTCCTGGGCGCGTTCTCGGCGCTGTCATCTTCGTTGTTGCCCTCGCCATCCACTTGCTTGAGGAGGTTGGGGTCCAGCTTGCTGACCTGCTGGACGAGAGCAGAATCAGACACGGGGAAAGCTCGTCGTGCAATGGCAGGAATGGGTATCGTGCGTGGCGTCTTGAGCTGATAGGCAGCATAGCGAATCGACGGGTCGATGGTGTCCGAGAGAAGATCTTTGAAAATGTCTCCCTTGGTCGCAGTAGCCATTGCGCTGTAGATGACCCGGGCAACGGCATAGCTTCGGAGGGATTGCTCCCAGTGCTGGTTTTCAAACTGAGCACCGCCCCTGATTTGAGCAGCATAAGCACGCGATTCGAGCTTGTCGTTGTCGGTTGCACCGGTTTCCAACTGGGTCAGAAGTTCTACAAGTCGTTCGGCCGTCTTTGCCGCCTTATCGAGTCGGGACACGACGTGCGACCGAGTCTTTCCAGTGATGCCCTTCGCATCCGAGGTATGGGAAGCCTTGATCGCCATGGCATTCGCCCAGGCGCGCTCGCTCGTGAGCAGGAGAAGTCGAATGTACCTAGAAGAAATCAGAGATAATTCAGACTAGAAGAGCGTTATGTAACCGACGTACTCATGATTTTCGGCAATCTGGGATGCAGTGACCTCGTCCTTCTTGCTGAACTTCCCGCGGTTTCGAGTGGCGATGCCCAGCTTCTTGCGACTGTTCAGCAGCTTTTTGGCAAGCTGGCTCTGGTATGTTGCGTAATCTCCATAAAGAAGGGCCGAGTCTCGCCCAGAGACGACGAACTTGGTAATATCCATGGTTTCGGTTCGTCGTCGCCGTCGTGGCAAGCAAGCGATTGCGAGTCGTTGGCTGGATGGTGTCGTCGACTGACTGTGTTGCGCGGGGAGGAATCGGGTGGGGCTTGCACCAGGTTCCAGTGTCCTTTCCAACGCACCTAGGCGTTAAAATTTTGGGCGTGTGAAGTACAGTATAGTTGGTCTATTTGTACACCCTGTGCGGATACGGATAATGGTATGATGAAGCTAGCTAGCTGCTACTAGGTATGTACTATGTACCTAGGTCCAGAGGAACTTAGGTACCTAGGTTCCTCCACAACAGGTGCGGGCCTCTCGGAAGTCGGCCTGAAGATGTTCCCTATGAGGCTTGTGATTGGCCAAAGCTCCTCGAAAAGTCCATGATGGGGACGATGTGTGGGTAATAGCACGAGATTGAAGCCTCCCATTTCTGAGGCGACTAGATCTTCCCAGGCATTACTCTCTCGTGTCTTTGGCTAAAACCTCGAGCGCATTCTGTTCTCGAGTTAATCCCTGGGTCCAGAGTTAATCACTGTCCAGCGCACATTGCCGATCTTTTCTACGGCTGTACTGGCAAAGCCAACGTATTCATCGCCGATTCAGAACGGCGAAGCTCCACCCAAAACTTTTCCCCGAGTGCGAACACTTTCACCTTGACATCTACGACGAGAACATACTGGCGACGGCGACGGCGGCAAAGACCAGCATGCTCCTCGGGGTTTCCCATGTACGAAATTAGTATTCGACAGCCATCGCGTCGGTGACATCCTCATTCCCAATGCTGGAGAGAACGGCAGCGACCCTGGAATCATGCACAGGCATCCATGCTCTTCCATCCGCCACTCACTCGCTTCGAACTCGCCGCACATTGCACACCGGCTTCTGGCAACATGGTGCTGCTGCCATAGACATCCATAGCCTTGCGCTGTCTATGCATGCTGGGAACCCGGAGCAATCTGCCTGCCATTCGTCGTCTGTGCCGTCTGCACCTCTGGCCGCCGAGTCTCTCACCGCGTCCACCTTTCTGCTCGACTTTCTCTACCCCAATGGAGCAGCTGCCCTTGTTCGCATGCTGACTCCGGCTTTTCGCTCCCGACAAGCTTCGAACGCTCAGAGACTGCCTCGCAGGACACGTCCATTCACATCAGCGGTCGTCGTCGCTTCTGCGCGAATATCGCCCTCAGATGCGCCAGATGTCGACCATAATGGCAGCGAATATCGTACAATCACCGAGGATGAAGAGTCGAAGGCTTTTCATCGGAAGGAAAGCGACCGCCAGGGAGCCACCCTCGGAGAAGAGGAAGAGAATGTAGAAGACGAAACGCTTGCTGAGGGAGAGGAACTGGACGCGATGGAAGAAGATGTCCATCAGGCCGCAGCGGATTACGACGCCGATGCCCCTCAGACCCATAGTGGCCCGTCATTTGCAGGTTATGGATCACGGCCTGACCTGATGAGGGAGTTGATGTCCAACACGGACACGGAATACTTCGGTTCAATATGGCAGCTCTTTTGCCAGTTAGAGCCCGATTTGCAGACCGAGCTCCGGCCGGAGGTCGTTGCGTATCTCTACAGATCTGCGAACTTGTTGGATGCTCGGAGAGTCCTCCTTCTGTTCGCTGACATCAAGTTAAGCCAATGGACGCCGGCTGTTCTAACATCGGTGGTGAATGCGAACTTGCGTCTCGGCCATGAGTCCGAGGCCCTGTATCTCTACCTTGCAGGCTTGGAAGGCGAGACGCCAGTCGTGGGCGGACTGGACGATTTTCTCAACTACGGCTTCAAGAGAGAGAACTGGGACATTGTCAAGCACGTTTGGACCTCATACCACGCCATCTTCAAAAGTCACGGCATCAAGTGCGGGCAACTGGAGCGACTAGCTGCCGTCCCACATCTCGGAGAGCTTGTTATTCAGTTTGCAAAACTTGTGGAGGGCGAGGAAGGTCAGAGAGCTGAGGCTCTTGATGTTCTCCTGAAGAAGGTCGCCAGGCGAGCCCTGCGGCAGCCGTGCCAACCACACCAAGCCATCCCGCTACTCAGGATCATTGATGAGCCAAAATGGTACGGCATCTACCTGTCCGAAGCCATCCAACGAGGCCAGCGAGAGGGGTTGGAGAAAGTCTACAACGTTTATCGATCCTTCCCCGGCACGAGACCGTACTGGGCCATTTTACATGGCATGTTCGAAATATTCTATCCTGACAACGTTGCAGGCATGGAACATGTATACGAAGACTACCACGTGAGCTACGGCCAGCTGGATCGATGGGGGTTCCGGAAGTTTCTCAAATACTACGCTTCGCGCGGTGACGTCAAATCTCTTGAGCGCCTGTGGGACAACTACATCCAAGCCTACAAGCACCGCAATGTCCTCGAGGAGCCTGAGACTTTCAATCACATTACGAACGCCTACGCGTCCGTGGGAGATTTTAAGGGCGCGCGCCGGATGTTCGACAAGATGATAAACGAGTACGGAGTGAGACCGAGTATTCATAGCTGGAACATCCTGCTGAAAAGTTATGTGAAGTCGGGGCATTACGACATCGCGCTTTCGGCTTTCGACGAGCTTTGCGAGGCCGTTTCCCCCGACACAGTTTCGTTTTCGACCATTATGTCCCTAGCCGGAAAGCGTGGCGACCTATTCAAGACCTTGGAGCTTCTGAGGAGAGCATGGGATGCAGAGGTCGAAATCGACAGCCACATCCTGCAGGCAGTTGTCGAAGCTTACTGCCGGAACAAGCAATGGTCAGAGGCGCTCTCAACTTGCCTTAGGGCCAAGAAGTTACAGGCACCTGGGGAACAAATCTACCTGTGGAATACTTTGCTGCGGCATCATGGGGATCGCCGTGCTTTTGGCGCCGTCTGTCGAGTTGTTAGCATCATGGCCGACTTCAACATAGAATGGGACTCGGAGACCCATAACGTCCTCCTGCGGGCCCTGGTACGATGCAGGCAGGCCCACCATGCATACCATTTGTTGCGGAAGGCTCGCCAAGACAGGTCGTTCACCCTCGTGCCGGAGCATTTTGCGACCGTTATGGAAGGTGGCCTGCGCACTCATGAGCTCAACATGGTTCGCGCCACGAACAGAATGAGGCGCTATGAGGGCTTGCCGAGGTCGGTGACTGCTATTGTCCGAGAGGTTGATGCCAGGATCAGGCAGCATCTTTACGGAAAGGGGTGGATACAAACGGAGACTGCGAGAGAGCTATTGGCCTCGTTCATCCAAGAGATGCTTGATGCCATTCGGGCAGGCCAGGCAGAAGGCCCGGATGGTCTTTGGGCTTCCTTGAAGGGGGCAGATATGATGCAACGCCTGAGAAGGCTTCTGCCTCGAGCTATTGCTATCTTCTCGCGGTACGCTTACTTCGACATAGTCAGGGAACTCTACCAGCTGCAGGTCGACCTTGGTTTTGAGCCGCCCTTGGATGAAAAGCCCGCCTCAATCACGATGCTCTCCGCGCTCTTAAGGGAAAACGTTCTTGAGCGGGAGTATGATGCAGCACAGTCGAAGTGGGAGCTCATTTGGGAGAAGGTCTTACGAGAGGCTGTTCCGGTTAAATCCACAACCGGCGAACCGCTGCCCGCGGTGCGTTACAAACTCAACAGCCCAATCTCGTCCATGTTGCAGATGTTCGAGAACACCGGAAACGCCGCTGGGTTGAAGGCCCTGGTTGACCAGGTGATGGGAGCCGGGTTCAAATTCGACAGTGGGATAATGAACAAGGTTTGCCAGAAGCTCGCCATACTGGGCTACTGGACGGACGCCGCCGAACTCTGCGAGACCCATCTCATGCCTAACTTCACCGGATGGCAGCTGGGCCGTTTGAGGGCCGGTCGCCGCAGACAACTCCAACTGGAACAGCGTCGGGAGGGCAGCGCGCCTCAGTGGCTTCGTCCGTCATCCAAAACCATTGTCATCCTCGCCAGCGACTACATCAAGACAAAAGACGCCGCGCCGTGGTCCGCCGCGGCTGAAGAGAAACATCGCCTTGCCAACGAACGCTTCCCTCGCCTGATCGCTGCGTTCAGGACCCTGCCGTACTCGGGACTCGGCGTTGAGTTGGAAGTTTTTGGACACGGCAAAACAGAATATTTGCACGGTGACAGGAAGAGAACTGAGGAGAATCCGTGGTCGTGAGGAAAGCCATGTATGAACATAAGATACCTTGTAAAACACCACTACACGTGTACGCTGGCGGTTTGCTGAGAGAAGACATGCATCAAGCGAGTAGCCCGCAGGGGCAGGCGTCCTCTTTTCTTCTTTTTTCTTCTTTTCTTTTTACTGCCGTTTTATATTCATTCGAAGCACTAAACTGTAACAATACGACTGCCTTGTCTGGTCAACTCTCCAAATACATGTTTAACGACTTGGTCGGCGCTGTTTTTGGTCCAAATCGCCCATCCATCAGTCCATACTTTATAGTGATAAATGCGTGCATTAGACCGACTTCCCTCCAATGCCCATGATATCCTGCACTTTTCCTACCATCGTGGCACCCATGCCTTGGTTCTGCGCGTCCCGGCTTGCCATCCCGAGGCCGCTCCTCTGCATCACAAACAGCGCTGCCGTCGGCGCATCAAGACTGTAGTTTAGATGAGGATCGAAGATGAAGCTGCCTCCCTGGCAAATGTTGTCTCCAGTGTGGCAGACGACGAGCAGACGGGTTGGATCGACGCCGTCAACAGCTTTGCCCCCGAGCGGGTCGCCAAAGAGCACGACGCTCGAGATCTTGGCCCTTGCGTCGAGAGGCATCCCGGCGATGGCGAGGCGCGCAACCTGCGACCCTTGTGAGTACCCGGATATCGTGAGTCTGGTCTTGGGGCAGGCAGACTGCGTCCGCGAGGCCACCTGCGCCATGAAGGCGGCTCCTTTCTTGGAGCCTCCCACAAAGAAGTCTGCCGGCTGGGCCGGGTAGTCGTTGGCACCCTGCACCACAACGGAGCCGGAGCCGTTCATGTAGGTTCTGAGCGCATCGAAAAATGGAGGGCCGGTCAGGAAGCCCACGTTGCCTGCAATCATCAGAATATGACCCATCATCTTCCAGCTGATTTCGCCTCGTCCCGCAAACACAGACTTACCGGGCTCGTTTGTCCCTCTCGCGAAAAGAACGGCCACATCCGGGCAGGTAAACTGTGTTGTCGAAGGGAGAGGGATCCCGGTCGTGGCGTTCAAGCCAAGCATAGTGACCAACCCGTCCTGCGAGATGCCGTTCTCCGCAACCGTCTCTTTGAGCGCCCTGACAACTTGGATGGTGGTGTTGACGGCCTGGTTCACGAGACCGGGAACCTTTTCGAGGATGTCGAGAGTGCCGGCCAACAGAGCCGAGAGATCGCGCTTCTCATGTGGACTCTCCTTCGGTATCGTCAGCGCCGTGGTCCACTGGCATGAAAGCGCCACGGACAACAGTACTGCAGCCCTCATGGTAGTCAAAGTCGGGCCTCGATCCAGGAGAAGCTGCAAGATGTGCGCCGCTCGACTTGCCTTGACGAGCGAGGAAGCAAGGTCGATCAGTCGGATGGATGGTACTGATGCGTTAGGTCCAGAGGAGAATGGGGTTCGGCCAAGGTATCTCAAAAGCTCTGACATCTCGCGGGAGGATATGCCCCGTCCCATTCACCGAGCTGAACGGCGACGTATTCGTAAACTGTTGGGTAGGCATTGAGCCTACTGTTCAGCTCAAACGGACCGGCCACAGAGGGCTGCCACCCTGCTCTGCTGATGACGCATATTTCGGCTTCAAACAACGGCCAGAGGATGACTGACGGTCAGCACGACTCGACAGAAACCAGCGCTCAGCCCCAGAAAGCCGAGGGCGAAGGTGTTTCATCCGCGTCGTACGGCGATAACATGTGGCCTTGAAACCATCTGATATCCATCCCGAATGGGCGCAGAGTCCAACAAAAGAACAAAGCTTGTGGTCCGGATCCGAAGACGCATGATTTATTATGAGATGCTCCCCTAGCACTGGAGTATGACAGCGACGCTTGGGTTTCTCCAGACCCCGTTTCTTAACCCGAAGCCTGAAGACTGGCGGTTGAGGGACTTGCCCTACACGGACAGTGAGCCGCGGATCTGTTCCGATTGTATGGAATGGTTGTGCCTCGGCATTTCGTCGTACTTCGCACGAAAGCCGAGTTGCCCTTCGGCCCGTTCTTTTCGTTGCTAGTGTACCGTGTATAAGCCGCAATCAAGGGGCTCATACCGACCGCATGGCCCGGTGACCGAGCTTTCACGTGCAAACAAGTTGGTGGTATTTGAATGAAATTCTCCAAGGGCCTAGCAGACTGATAGAATCACCTTGGTCAAAAGACACTCTCGTCTACGGTAGTCGGGGGTTGAGCCAGTAGAGCTCACCTGACCTACGAGTGTGAGAACGGGTTGATGTACTTGGTATGCGCGGTGCAACTACTGATCACACACGTTCAACGCAAAACGCCCTTCATGACAATAATTCGCTCGTCAGATAATGAGACGGCGTCATCCTATAGTCCCCTGATAGAAAGAGCTGTGTGAGTAAAACCAACTGTAAATGTTGTATATACAATTGCATCACCTAGTCCTGAAGTTCCTGTCCCTCCAAGGATACTTCGTCTTGGCTCTGTGTTCCAAGAGACCGAAGCCTTTGAGATAGCAGGCCTTCTGTGCCGCCTGGACTTCCACGCCCAGACGAGGCAAACACGTTGCCACCATAGCCAACGTCGCCCTTGCTCAGCTTGGTATATCTCGCGACGTTGATATCCACGCTGTCATCGGTCTCTGGCCAGCTCTCACGTGAGTGCCCTGGAGATAAAACACCTGTCGTCGTGTTGGTGGTAGAGGTAGTGTCGCTGATGTGGCTGCCTTGGCGAGTTCGTCCGGAAAGCACGAATGGTACCGGCTCTACTGGCCGGTCGTTGCCGTCAAAGCTAAACGGCGATGGAGATGATTGATGGCCTGCGACTCTCTGTGGCGATTGGACGGGCTTATCCAACGCGTCAAGCGCGTACATCGAAGGCCCGAAGGAAAACCCGGAACTTCGCCTCCTGAAAGCCTTTTCGGCCGCGAGAGTTGCGGCAGGTCCACTGCTACTTGAAAGCGGCGCGTGCATCATGCGAATAGGCTTGTATGGCGTATACCGAGGTTCTGGGCACGTCGTCTCGTTCCGCAGTTTCTCTTTGCCATCAGGGACCCTGTTGGCAAACACAATGCGAATGCTCTTGTAGAGATAGTAACGTCCTTTTGCCGGACAGCATATGTGCAGATGTACAAGATACCGCAGAATGGGCTTATCAAGGCCAATAGCATCTTCTAGCCCAGGCGCATTCTCGATGATTGGGCCAGCCGAGTAGCTGCGCTGTCTGATGAACGTCTTGGTACCTGGTTCCATCCCAGCCAGGTCGTACGGAACCAAGAACAGCTTGACGGCCGTTTTGTTCGGATTTTTGATGACAATTTGGATCTGCCCCTTTTCAGGAATCCGATAGCTTCCGCCGGGCGGCGCCCTAGGCGACGCAGACCTTCGCTTCGTACGTTGCGATTTGCGGGCTTCAAGATCCAAACCATCAGCCGCCGCAGGGTCCTCACCCATCACAACGTCGTCTTCGGCAATCCTACGCTCCGCGTAACGACTTTGCATCTTCCTCTTGGCCCGGTGCCCCTCTTCGGGATTTGGCAGACCGTTTTCAAGGTCGATTTGGCCGACGTAGGGACTGGGCCCGTCTTCTGAGCGCACCCGTTCTTGTGAGCCGCCCCAATAGCTGTAGAAGACTGCAGGAAAGGGCAAAGTCACATGCGCTGGGCACCTCAGACTGGACTTGCATTTTCCCAAGCCCAGCACGCCAATTTGGGCCACAAAATCGAGCGGTTTCGACGGCGTTGTCGACATGCGTCCGCGCAGGATACTTTCTTCGTACGAGCCAACCATGGACGCATGTTGTTGCAAAGGCGACGTGTCGGCACTGAACGACGGCCGTCTTGGTCGCAGAAATCCCGGTGTTTGTGGCGACGTACCAGATAATGACACACAGGGTGCCGATGTAAGGGAGCGGCGCGGCTGGTGGGCTTGGTATGGCAGGGCGGCGCTGCCCCGTTGTGAGGCCTGCCTCTGGAGCACTGGCCGGTTCGGCGACGTAAACGCATATGGCGACGTAACGGAGTTCAGAGTGTGCCGGCGCGGGTTCCAGTTTAGAGGACTTGCCGAGATATCAATACTATTCAACGGTAGCGACAGATCATTATCGTCGTTGCTCTCGGACTGGACCAACGGACTCGTTGGAGCTTTGTACGCGAAACTGGCCGAGAACGACGAGGACAAGGACGACGGTACCGATCTGAAATCACCATTAGAGACCGAAGACGGTATCCTGCTTTCGAAATGAAACGTCGAATAGTCTCGAGGGGGCGATGTCGCGATCCAAGATGCGTCAGATATGAGAAACCCATTCGTTCTTTGACCGTCTTTTGCCTCTTGTGGCGTTTGCTGCGTCGTCCGCGCATGTTCCTCCGTGAAATCGCCACTGTGCAGGGCAGACCTCGGCCTTTGTATGCTCAGTCCCTCGCGCAACCTGTCATCCTCCTCTTTTGTTCCGTCGACCTTCTCTAGAGAAAGATGCACCGAAGGGAGCAGACTGGAGGAGTTCGACGGCGGACGCGAATCCTGCGGTGTGGTGGGACATGGGGGGCTGCTGTACAGCGACTCTAGTTTTGTGATGCTGCGAGTAAGAGGTCCATCCTCCGCGCTTAAAATAGCCCGCGCATGGCGGGTTGGAATCCAAGTCGGGCTCTCCCCTCTCTTTAACCGCTCAATCAACTCGGCGCGGTCGGACGTGGCTGCGGCGTCGCTCTCGGGAATCGAGGGTCTTGGGCTGTCAAGTATCGGTCCTTCGCAAAGCTCTGTCCGTATGCTCTCCTCCGACAGCTTCCTCGCAAGAGACGGGGAAACGGTCTGCTGGTGCGGCGTGGGAAGTGGCCGCGGTGGTTCCTCGCCTGGGACGTCTGTGATAGCCGACGGCGGGTGGTCGAGATCGTCTCGGAAGAAAGGCATCGGTTCGGCAGGGTCTCGGTCTGAACCACAGCTCGGCTGTGGTTCAGAGCTCTCGTTGTGTTCGCAATGTCGGCGGTGGTCGACAAGACGTCGGTCATGCGTCGCTTGTGGTTGTCTACGGTCAGGTGTTTTCGACGTCCAAGTCACCAGGTTAATGTGCTTTCATAAGGAGCTGCGACATTGGGGTCCCAGGGCGGTAGGACGTCATAGGTGAATACCCCCGATGTCGCACCTTATCCCTTCCTGGCCTGGCTCTGAGTCAAACAAGGATGTCGATGTCTCTCCGGCGCAGTAACTTGACGAGAACGAGGGTTTCTTGAGGCAAGAAAAGGAATTTTAAAAGTAAAAGAGAAAAAGAGGGACGCTCTGATGAAAACCGAAGAGGTTGGCGACTTGCGGTCAAGAACGCACTCGTCCCGGCACGTCTCCTTCATGCACCACCCACCTATTATCCGTACACTACTAGTGTTACTTACTACTTAGGTACCCAAGCGTCGTTCCCACGTAGGCACCTAGGGACTTGCTAGAGTACCATCGTTACATTACAACGCTTGAGAACGCATAGACGGAAGGTAACTATTATTACTATGTATGTAATAGGCATGGTAGTCGGTCACCCATCTGCAAGGCCTAACCCGGAGAGGTAGCGCTACTCCCAGAGGGGTCGTGGGCCCGGAAAACAGGCCATGCCATGGGCTTGAGCGATGGTTAATAATAAGTAGGTGGGTTGTTGGTTGGCAAGCACGCACCACGGATGCACGTCCACACCTACACTTCGGTGATGGGAATCCCCTGGACCGATGAGCACACCCACCAGCGAGCGTCCTGGCCAAACAAATCGCTGCTCCTCCACCTTCTGCGCTGGCGTCCCATACAGTATACTTTGCTCACCCGCAGATTCCGGCTCGCATTGCGTCTGTAAGGAGTCATCCGTGTTAGCCAGGGCAAAAAACTTTGTCGTCTAAAAAGTCTTGGATTGCACCGCGGCGCAGCCTGATGGTATTACGTCCGAGAGGAGGTTGAGCCTTGAGGGGCAACTTCCTCATTACCACGCATCAAAGACATGGCCTGAAACATTTCGCGCCTTGAGCCATGGTTCACGCCTTGACTCAGATGCATACATGTGGACATAGAATCTTGTTTCGCAGCATTGTTCAACTGGAAAGCTCAGGTCCTGGGCTTTTAGGTGGCCATATCTGCTGCAGCGAACGTTGGCGGCCCGGGCGGTCATCCGGCGATCCATCGGGCCCTCCGTCAATGGTCCGCAGCGGGTCTCACACATCGTGGATCTTAACGCCAGCCACAGCCTCCTGGCCAACGGAGGACTGATTTACAGACGCTCGTGACGCTCATACTACTTAATCTGCTCGCCTCTGCGCTGTCATAGGAGCTCGAAAGAGATTGTGGGGTATCATATCTACATCATCCATCCTCACCCTCGTCAGATGGCGAGAGCATGCGGTCAGTCGCCAGATAACGTCCGGCACTGAGATATCCCGCCGTCGCCATTTGCATCTTCAGCCCTCGAGGGCAGGGTATACCAACAATTAAGTCACAAAGACACTCGTCAATCATCAAATGCAGCCTTTCGGTGTCCGCCGAAATGCCGTCAGGCGGGACAGCAAGGCTGACGCCGCCGTTTCCTACTCAATGCCCCAATCATCGTCCGCAACGTCGTAATCCATCTCTGGCTGTTGCTCAGGCTGTTGGTCGATGGCAACCGTCGAAGACCCATTAGGAGCGGCGTTACCTATGACCACATCCTGGTCTACCGCGCCCTCACGCTTTGTGGTTTCGTTTTCTGTCGACCCCTTCGCCGGCGGGAGGGGCGTTGACACCCACGAAACCTCAAGTTGACCATCAATGCCGGGTATTTCATGCCTCGAGAGCCCGTAGTAGAACTTCTCCGCAGTCCTTCGGTCTTGGAAGGTAACCTGGGTGCTGGCGGGTGTTGGGTTGATATCCGTGAACTCTCCGACGCCCTGTCAAGACTGTTAGAAGGAAATTGAAAGCGTGGAGCGGGGGAAACTCACAAGAAGGTACTGCCGCAAAGCTTCGTCCTTCTCTGGGGACGCGAAGTCCACGCCGGACACGGAGACAGTTTTGGGGCGGTTGTCCAAAGAATACGCCGCATACGCCGCATGGACATCACCCTTATAACCGCCGCGGTAAGAACCTCTACCTCGCGATGCGCCGCCGCGACTTCGATGGGGAAAGCCTCCGCGGCCCCGACCTCTGCCTCGACTGCTTGAATACCACGAATCAAGCTCATCCACCGAGCTCGGGTCCAGGCCAAGGAGCTTAGCCTCATCTTCAAGTGCCGCGAGCTGGGCGCGCAGAGCCGCGTTGAGTGACCCGGATTCCTCCTCGGCGTTCTCACTGCCTCCCTTCTTGGATGACAGCTTGGCTTGGAGCTTCTGCTGCTCCTCGCGATGGCGGATCAGGAGCTCTCGTTGGCGACGCTCCAAGTCTTGGCGCTGCTTATCCAACTCCTGCTTTTTTGCCATCTTATCCTCGTGTTGTCGCTGGGCCTCCTCCTGCTTCTTGATGAACGCGTCCATGTCAAACTCAGGTTCGTCCGCAGTGCCTTCTCCGCCGCCTAGGGCAGTGTCGATGGAACCAGTTGCGGCGACTGCTTTGTCGGCATCATCCTGGTACCAGAAAACCCTGACGAAGCGATTTTCGAATATGACCTTGGGCGACCTGTACGCTGCATTGGCAGCTTTCCATGAATCGTATCGGACAACCGCTAATCTCTTGTGTTCTTGCATCAAAATGTTCTCGATATTACCGAACTCGGAAAAGAAATCCCGCACGGCTTCTTCCGAAAAATGCTCTTCTGGAATGTTTTCGACCACAACGGTGGTCTTAGTCTTGTCGTGGCTTGGTCCGTCCATCGAAAAGGAAGCGCGGTTCTGACGCCTCCGGCTCTTGTGAGCTTGTCGGCCGCTCCTGTCGCCACCGCCTCTTCTCTCAGAGTTGATGGCTTCTATGAGCTGCTGCATGACCTGGAAGTTCTGCGACATCATCATCGCAGCGTCGTGAGGATCGAATTCTACTGACTTGTTAGCCCTTATTCAGTATTGACGAAAATCAAGAGGCCAAGGAGTATTGATGAATAGCGTTCAGTAGTCAACCTTATAATAAAATTGTGAAGTCATCGCGTAAATGCTCGGACGGAAGTTGTCATCATGCTAGAGAAGAAAAGAAAAGAAAAGGGACGCAAATGTCACTCACCCTCAAACTCATTCGGCCCATTGGACCCAGTGGGCGGCACCCAAATAGGCTCAATGCCATGGTCGTACTGGCACGCGTTTCCACGCGCGCAATATCCCTTGTTCGCAAAGTCTCGGCATCTCTGCCTCTTTCTGCGCGAACCGTGGGATGGCAGGTGCGTCGGCACTTGGGGATAGGCGCCAGTTCCCTGAGGCAGCTGGGCATGCCAATCGTTCGGACCGGCTGGCGCTTGGGGGAAGTTTGGGTCGTACTGTGCCATTCCATAATTCAGCTGTGGGAAACCAGCATTACTATAAGGCTGTCCGGGGTAGCCGTTCGGGCTGGACACTGCGGCATCCAGAAGACTTCGGCGCGGCTGCTTGTACGCCCGCTCCTCCCCCATTCTGTATTCTCCGTCGGCGTGGCCTCTGTCATTGAAGGAGCGCTTCCTAGAAATGATCGACACCGAGGTATCTGACGGTGCAGAGAAAGCGGGGAAACCAGCGTAAAGGTTTTCACCTGTTGGTTCGTGCCGTTTTTCGGGCGGTGGCGGAGCACCTGGAAGGTATGACTTGTATTCGATAACGCGGAACAATTCGTCAACGAACTCCGGTGCGGTGTCTGTCAAGGGATTAGCGCTTTGCGCAGAACGTAGGACGCGATGGGAACCGGCCGGACGGACCTGCATTGAGGAACTGCGGCAATTCGCTTTCGCAGGCCGCGCGGATGGGTGCAGCATCGCCTTCCTGGGAGGCGAGCAGAGCCAATACATAGTCTGCCAGAATATCCGTCTCCGTGTCAGAACTGCGTGTTCTTTAGCTGAGGATCGATTGCAAAATGGGTTTGGTGCAAACCAACACTTCGGGGAGTTTCTTCATGAGCCAAGCCTTGAGCAGCGGCGCGTCCTCCGACGGGAAAAACATTGTCGCAGTTCAGGACCATGAGGTCAAAGATGAACTGTTGTATCAACGGTTCTTGATACTCATGTGTTAAAAGAATAGGAATGAATCATTGTTGTTGTTCGTAGGGAAACCCCTTGAACAGACAAAAATTTGCGTCTCCCAGATACGGATCGCGGTTGAAGAGAAACAAGAATAAAACTGCAGGAGCAAGGCTGAAGTTTTTATTCGCGACTCGCTAGCGGCGACCCACTTTAAACCTATGTGGAATAGGTAGGTGGGACACAAGGTACTCGAGGAGTCGAGGAACTGAGCGGCGAGCCTGCCCGCTGGGGCGGCAGAGCACCTAGTTAATATCTTACCTCACCTTGGTGGGTAACAAGGTATGTAGCGCGAGCGGCCCGACAACAGAACACTAGCTTCTGAAAGTAGGTCACTCGAATTCGGATTCACTGCCAGTCGGCAGCCAAGCGACACGATGAATTATGATTAGATCACGTGATTCATGGGGCATGTTTACATTGAACTTGTCTTCGTTCCGAGACTACGCATAAGCTATGGAAAGAACGGGCACGGGCCTCTTAATTTTTGATATCATCCACCAAACCCAGTTCGTAAAATGTGCCCAAAAAAGCACAACGCCATCTTCTATTAATCCGTGGGAAAGGCGTTTACAGCTTGTCGTAGTACTATGAAGAGTTAGTTTTTGAATCTCAAACAGGAACACGAAGGTAAAACTCACGTTGTCGACACCCGGAACCTCAACCTTGAGACCCTTGCGCTTACGCATGGTCTGGACGAGCTGTCCGACCTTGGAGGTGGCGTCAAGGGGAGAGCCACCGGGCAGAACCTGCCAGTGGTCGAAGACGGACTGGGGGAAGGCCTGTCCGGAAGTGGCCTGGCGCAGGTCACCGTTGAAGCCGAAAGACTCCATGACCGGCAGGTAAGCCTTGATGGTGAAGAGAGGAGTACCGGGACGCTGCTCCTCGGCGAAGACGTGGCCACGTCTGCGGGTAAGGACACCGTAGACACCACCCATGGCCTGCTCGGGAACCTGGATCTCGACCAAGAAGACGGGCTCGAGGAGAGCGGGCTCGGCGAGCAGAGCGGCGGCGTACAGGACACGACGGGCAGTGGGGATGATCTGACCACCACCACGGTGGATAGCGTCAGCGTGCAGGGTGACATCCATGATGTTGAAGCGGATAGAGCGCATGGGCTCCTCGGCAACGGGACCCTCACGGGTGGCCCACTGGAAACCAGAGACAACGGAGTCCTTGATTTCGTTGAGGTACTGAACAGCCTTGGTCTGGTCAACCAGCAAGTTGGCACCGGTGGTGTCGGGGCCGAAGGTCCAGATCTTGCGGGCGTCGGTGACATCCCAGCCGAAGTCGTCGGCGAGAATGCGGGCACGGGCCTTGAAATCGTCACGGGGGCTGATCTTGCCAGCCTCGATCTCCTTGGAGAGCTCCTCGTCGATGGGCTCGGCGACCATGTACAGACGGTTGTGCTTGTTGGGGGACTTGGACAGAGCAGTGATGCTGGACTTGCCGGCAACAGTCTCACGGTACTGGACGACGGGGTCGGAGATGATGAGGGGAACACCGGCGTGGTCGTTCTCGAGATCGTTCAAGCAAATCTCGAGGTGGAGCTCACCGGCACCGGCAACGACGTGCTCACCGGACTCGTTGGTCATGGTCAGGACGCAAGGGTCAGACTTGGACAGACGCTTGAGACCCTCGACAAGCTTGGGAAGATCCTGGGCGTTCTTGACCTGGACGGAGCGCTGGACGACGGGGGAGACGGAGAACTTCATGACCTTGAGGTTGTGGGCGGTGTCGCTGGTGGTCAGGGTACCGGACTTGAGCAGGAACTGGTCGATACCGACCAAACCGACAATGTTACCGGCAGGCATGTCGTCGATGGGCTCGACCTTGCCACCCATCATCAGGACAGTACGCTGGATAGCCTTGATGAAGAGGTCCTCCTTCTTGCCGGGGGTGTAGTTGGGGCCCTGGATGCGGACCTTGAGACCGGAGCGGACGGTACCGGCGAAGACACGACCGAAGGCGTAAAAACGTCCCTTATCGGAGGTGGGAACCATCTTGGAGACGTAAAGCATGAGAGGACCCTTGGGGTCACAGTCACGGATGGCAATGGCGGCCTCGTCGTCAGAGGGACCCTCGTACAGAGTCTCGGAGCGGTACTTCTGAGCGGTGACGGGGGAAGGCAGGTGAAGAATCATCATCTCCAGAAGGGCGTCGGCGGCGGGCAGGAAAGTGCGCATGACGGCCTTGAGGAGCTGCTTGCCCTCCTTGTCACGGTCCTCGGTGGAGAGCTTGAGGTCCAGCTTGCTGAGGAGAGTGGTGATCTCGTCCTTCTTGAAGTTCATGACGGCGGAGAAGATCTTGAAGATGGGGTCGAGGATGAACTGGTTGAAGGCACGCTCGAGCTGCTTACCCTCGTGAGTGCTCTTGGTGGTCCACTTCTTGGTGTGGGGGTTGAAGTAGTTGTCGCCCTGGTGTTCAGGTCAGCAATGAGAGCCTAAGATGCCGGGGAAGAGACAAGTGCGCGAGGAACCTACCCAGAGACGCTCCATCATCTTGTTGCGGTCAACACCGAACTTCTTGGCGTAACGGACAGCAAACTGGCGGACGGTGAAAGCCCAGCCGTGAAGACCGGAACCGAAGGCGACGGTGCCCTTGTAGGGGTAAACCTGGACATCACCGAGGGACTTGTCGAAGTAGGTGGAGATGATGACGTTGACGGACTCGATGGTACGAGAGAAGGACTGGTAAAGGTCCTCCTTGGAGACCTGAAGCTCGAGAAGAGCACGGTCGACCTTGTTGATGATGACAACGGGCTTGATGCGCTCACCGAGAGCCTGACGCAGAACGGTCTCGGTCTGGACGCAGACACCCTCGACAGTGTCGACGACGACGAGAGCACCGTCAGTGACACGCAGGGCAGCAGTGACCTCGGAGGAGAAATCAACGTGACCGGGGGAGTCGATCAGGTTGATCAGGAAGTTGGTGCCGTCGGTCTTCTGGCCGACGATGTCCTTGATGTCATCGGGGTCGACACCGTGGTACAGGGAGATGGCAGTGGACTTGATAGTGATACCACGCTCCTGTTCATCTGCACGTGTATCCGTTGCTCTTGCGTCTCCTGCTTTGGCGGTGGAGATGATACCGGCTTTGGACAGAAGGGAGTCGGTGAGGGTAGACTTTCCGTGGTCGACGTGGGCAATGACGGACATGTTACGGATGTTGCTAGGCTTATCCATAAGCGCCCGGATCTCCTCGATCGTGAAGCTAGAATAGTAATGCCAAGGTTAGCCATCTTGAATGTCTGGCGATAAAGGCTTATCTCCGACTGTGATTGTCATGGTGGTGGTCAGGGGCGGGGTAGAGCGCGGGCTTTGCAGGGCCGCCCGAGCTGAAGCTCTCTCGACGCATCTTGGCCATCGAGCCCAGGCGGAACGAGACGTAGGGTAGGGGGCGACGGCAACGCAATTGCACGCAGCGAGGGTGATGTCGAAGTGATGGTGCGGCAAAGACTTACTTGACCATTTTGACGGCGGTGGCTCGGCGAGCTCTTCAAAAATGGGATGTGTAAGGTTGAAGTTGGGCGAAGCGGGGTTGAAGAATCTGCCCCGCGCTCACGAATGCTAAATCCTTTTTCTGCTGGAGAAAAGAGGCGAGCTTGAAGTGTGTGAGATGCCGAAGGTTGAAAAGGCGACGGTTCCGGAACGACAGGGGAACTTGAGCTCCTCTGCCACTTCTTTTATCGTCACTGGGAGATGATGGGAAGGGCGGGATGGGGGAGGAGAGGGAAGGAAAGGGAAGAAAAAAAGGAAGTGGTGCAGGATCCTCTTGGGTGTGCGTGTGGCAGACGTTGCCCCGAGGGAGGGGGGGAAAAAAAGTTAGTGACTGGCCGAACGAAAAAAAAATGGGCAGAGGTGGGGCACCAGGCGACTGAAAAAAACCCGCCACTTCAGAAAAAAAACAGGCTCGTCCCGCAGTCAATGTACCTGCCGTCTGTCTGCACAGTGGCGCCACCTCTACCCGGGCGCATACGGATGGTACTAACACCACCTATGTACATCCCTACCTATTAATACTAGGTAGGTACCTCCAAAGTTGGGTACACACGTCTCTCAGAGAGCTGACCGAGTCCCCCGGGCCGTCTCGTCACTCCCCGAAGGAAGTGCCTCAGAAGCCGTTTTGCTTCTTCTCTGTGCGAGGTAGGTAGATAGATAGGTACAAAATAAGAACATGATGGCCAGACACTCCGTCCCTCACTAGGTAGGCATTTCCGACCTACTTACCTACCTAATACTCACTGGTAGATAGAGTACTCCTCCAGGTGTCTCCTCTCGTCCATCCATCCAGTTGGCCCCGCGTCTGTGTGCTTGGAGGCGTGTTTGGTAGTTAGTGTATGTACAGGTACTGGGCGAATTATGCGAGCTCCAGGGCAACAACCCTGGCGCCCCTCCTTCGCACCAGGAGGACAGAGCTTCAGAAGCTGGGTCGCGGGGTCGCAGTCTCATCCCGTGAGTGCCGCCAACAGTCAGACGCACGTTTTGATACGCAAGTTGTTTGGATTTTAGACCAAGCCACCCGTAGGAAAACACAAACGAGGGGTACTGAAAAGAAGACAAAAAAGACCGATGTACTAGTACTATTATCTGCCGCACTTTTCGCCGACCAACAAGTCCACCATGTCTTGTACTTTGTGCGATCGGCTGGATGGGGATTTAGCCCCTCCTCCATGCGATCCAATCCTGACGACTCTATTATACGTAGTAACAGCGCATCCGAGCGCCCCCTCTGATTAACTGCTTCGGGAGGTACAAGTAAGTAGTCCGAGAGTTGCCATCTAGCCAATGTAGATCGTAAGACAAAAACTTTACGTTGTTTGCTGCGGAAGTATCCATCTCGTATTCTGCTACGGTAAACTCCAATACTACTGGAGCTGGCTTTACAGGCGTTGTTGATAGTGTAGAAACACTGTGGAGTGAACACAGAGCGATCATCACAGCCAGCCCCAAGGCGCGAGTATGACTACTCACGCCGGCCAGTCAACACACCTTAAAACACACACGCACACACACACATACACACATACACACACCGAGAGCTGCGGATGGCTTGGCAAAATTTTGCGTCACGGACGCGGACAATTATTACGGTCAGTATTACCTACTATAGTACGCGACTGATTGATTATTAAGACTATTACGCCTTTTTTAACCGTTGCTCACTCCCCAAACGCCGAGACGGGTAACATGGGTGCGCCCCCTATTACCTCTGTAGTTATTCGGTATGGCATCGCCGAACGAGTCAACGCCGACCATCTCATGAGCCCAGGATTTTAGAGTACGCATCCTCCACCTCGCCGGCCAGCTCAAGAAGAGCGACAATGACAATCTGGTGAGTCAAGTTGGGCAGTCGGTCTCGGTGAAGACCAATCCACTCGAGCGGTGGCGTCGCCTCTCCCATGTCTCTCAACTGCGGCGTCTCGATGATGGGCGGTTCGAGCGCTACATAGTCGTACTTTGACTGCGGTACGTTGACTTCGGCCGTGATCTTTTGCTGTGATGAGCCTCCTGCCTGCTGCTCCTCCGTATCCGGCACGCCCGTGACTTTGATGGCCGTCAACGGGAGCTCCTTACCCCAGGTCTGCTCGAGTGACTTGGAGTGGTTGGCCCACATCCCCCGGATGTAACTGATGCGCGAGTAATTCCATCCCACCTCGACTTTGCCCTCGAATGCGCTCTTGAAGATGTATTCAATCTGGTTGCGGTTCGGTGTTTGCCATGTCTGCATAACCGCCCCGACCTTTGGCACCTTCAAGATCGTTCCCCCGCGCGAGCCAGTTGCTCTCTCGACAACATCCTCCACCGATATCTCGCTGAGAGTCTTCGGTGCTTCGATATTCCTAACGCCGGCGAGTCCTATCCGCAGCTGTCCGAGAGTAAGGCCTAGGATGCTGTGAATCCGCCTTTGTTCGATACTGGCCGCAAATCTTGCCTCGGCGTCCAAGGCCTCCATCTTAAAAACTTGATGATCGGAAAACGTGCTGGGAAACACGCCCAAGTTCAGAGCTTTGAGTGTTACAACGACGTCGGTGTCTAAGGATATTGGTGACTTCGAGAGCGTGTCCTCCTCCCGGAACTTTGGCAGGCTTGTCAATTGAGGAGATACCGCCGAGTTTCCGTACGAGCGCCTTCTCATGAACTTTTCAATCTCTTGCAGTGACATCTCGAAGTTGGCTCGCCTTTCTTGTATGAGCTTCTGAACAGCTTGGTAAAGGGCGACCCCTTGCGCCGCGGACGTAGTCGTGCCAAACACCTGTACCGCATCACCGTCAAAGATTGCCACGAGCCGGTCTCCGCTGCCTTCTAAGCTCCGACGAACGTTGTACATGAGCAATTCTAGAGACGTGATATCGGCGACGAGAAATGCTTGGTAGTCGAACGCCGCCTTGACACGGAACTGGCTGAATCCAACCGATGCTTGGATAAGTGGCGTCTCGTTGAGTGCTTGTTCTCGCTCTGGCCACTGGATCGACGTTCGAAGCTGGAACTTCTGCAGAGCGATGAACCCACTTAACCTGCCGGAGCAATCTATGCCAATCCTCTCGAATCCGAGGCAAAGGTTCTGCTCCCAGTCCGACGTCTTTTTGGATGACACCCAGAACTCTTTGATGGCAAACACCGACTTTCCGATGGCTTGTCCCATGTCAACGCTTACATCCAGAGACGCAATGGAGATGGTCGCTGTCCACGGGAATGCTGCCGTCGCAGCGACTTGCTGGTATCTCTGAACTAGATGCCCTTGTGATGTCTCTGTGGGGAGCTTGGCCACCGGGGCTGTGGACGTATTTCGAAGCTCGTTCGGGTACCAAATCTCTCGGAATAGCAAAAAGTCCTGGAGCTGTTTGGCGTTGATCGAGACGTTCATCGGGCTGACTTTGAGAATGGCCGAAACACCACTGGTACCGCTGACGTGCTTGCTGTTCATCAATGACAAAACAATCGAGTCGACGTCGAAGCTTCCCGTCGACTCTCTGGAATACACGTGTTGGACGGAGGCTTGCAACTTGGAAAAGGCGCCCGAGATCGAGAAAAAGTTTCCTTGCTCCACAGACCGCACCGTATTGACAGTGAAGTAAATGTCTTCAAAGCAAGTTGTTGCAGCTACGCGGGCGATAGGTTGGCAACTGAGGGAGAACTCTTGCCGGCAAATACGAAGACCCAGATTCAGCTTCAGACGACCTATGACGGCGTTCGGGTCGGCTGTAAGGATGTTATCCTCATTTCCAGGCTTGGGCTTCGCTGCGGCGGTCGTCTGGACCATCGAGCCATCTGTGTCTTTGCTGACGACCTCCTTGACACTGGCTGTCATGTCCATTATGAGAGGAACCACCGATGGGTAGAGGATGTTGCTGGACGCGTCAATCTTGATCTCGCCGTACAACGAAGGGTCCTCGCGACCATTGTCTCTGTATTCGAACTTCCAGGCCAGGCCTGGAGTTCTCAAGACGGTGCTGCTCCCTGAATCGTCCGTGCTAAATTGGCCATACTTTCCAGCCAAAGATGGCCTCCCAGCTCTGGAGCTGCCACGCAGTCCGTCTGTTGGCTTTTTGCCAGAAACGTAAACGACCGCGCCTGAAAAGTCGGCATCCACCAGAAGAGACTCCAGACGTTTGGTACCCAGGATGCTCCGACCTGGAGACGCCGGTTCTTCCACTTTTTCGATCTTGGCCGTGGAATTTCCCGCGGTCCAATTCTGTGATGCTCGTTGCACGTTTTTGATAGAAAGGCCAATTGAATCGTTAAGTATGGCGGCTGGGATGATGAAGCCCGACGTAAGACGAAGATCAAGCGACTTGCCTACGGCTTGAAACGCCAAGCGGCGGGTGTTGGGATTTGACACATAGGCGATGTTGAATACGACTTCGGGAAGCAGAGCGGAGTGTAGAGATCTGAGGCTCTTGTCTTGGCCCGGAGGAACCATTTGCAGCTGGAAGTTTTCGATGGTAAGTCGCGCGGACTTGGTCTGACGTGTCCCGAAGCTGACGAGCTGCACAGACAGTATGAGATCTTCTTTGCTTCCTGCTAGAGACAGGAGGTCGTTTGATGGGTCGCCAACCAGCCAGCAGATTCGGGTATCGCGAACCTCGAATCGATAGACAATCGACGATAGGAATGAGTCGATTATATCGGGTTCCTCGGCCTCTTCCTGGTCGTTGATGGCAATACGAGGTCTGCTTTGCCGGATCCTACGAAGGTACTCGAGCTCCCGAGACGTGTCAAGATCCTTGATCTTGTCTCCCATGTACCCCAAGGCAGCTACCACGGTCGAAACGGTCTCTGGGGACAGATTGATCTCAAGTCCGTCGCTTCGGAAGTTGAATGATCTTTCTTCCTTGCCTCCTTCCCTGCATTTCGTATTGGCTGAAATGAGAGCACCCAAAGCAAGGCTGCCGCAGGACCTCATAGCATTGTCCCGTCCCTTCTGCACGTCGATCAAAATTTGGCGCAAGTTGACGTTGAGTTCTGGCTGTGCCAAAATAGGACCATGAGAGTCGTGTCGATTTGCAACCTCGAGGTGCACTCGATCTAAAGCAAACGACAGGCATGCGACGGGGTCCTTCTCGGATACAACTGGCGTCTTTCCGAAGACTTCAATACCGGCAAGGGTAAGATGAACCGTATAGACAAGCGTCGACTGTGACGTCTCCGGTGGAGAGGAACTTTCCCGCGAAGCAGAACTTTCCCGCGAAGCAGAGCTTTCGCCGAACATTTCATTGACATGTCCTTGGATGGCCTTCGTGCCTTCCTGTAATTCGGTAATGGCGCTCGATATCTGAGGCCGGTTCAGCGCACGCAGTAGACTGTAGACAGCAGATGCGTCGAGTTGCATTAACTCGACGGAGCCGAATACTGAGACTGAATGCTCATCATGCCCCATATGGCTGACAATACGGCCGTTTGTAGGCGGAATGCGCAGAAGAGAAATACTGCGAGGCTGGTTTCTTATATCCATACGGATCTCGTGGGAGTTTTCCTTGACGTCGAAGTCAAAAATGAGCTCTTTCCCAAAGTTGGCTGCAACAGCTGCCCGGGCTACGACGCCGGCAATATTGTAAGTCATCGACTGGAGGAGCGGTACGCTGATGAGGTACTCGTCCAGAAACATCGCGACATTAACCCGAAAAGACGATAACCTTTCGGCAATTTTGATACTGTCCCTACGTGGCCTTGGGGTCGGGGAATCGGGCAGCTGTTTCTGAAGCTTGTGGATCTGCGTCAACTCATCCTTGACCAGATACTCCGCAACCTCAACCAAGAAGAGGGGATCCTGTTTCACTGCCAGCGTCAGGGCACGGCTGCTGGCTGTCGACTTGATTGTGTGACAAGATGTTGTATCGGTCTCGAGGAGCTCGTGCGACACGAATACACTTGGGTCTCGCAGTTGGAACATGCCGAGAAGCTCAGAACGGTGATGGAGTCGTGATGTTACGGCGTCGCAGCTCAGAATGAAGTTTATCGAAGAGCTGGTCTTTTCGTATCCATCAACCAGGCAAGAAACCTTTAGGTTGTGACCAAGGGACGTTGCGCTGAGATTGATGGTATCGATTTCTACGGAGCCTCGACCAACGGCCAACACAACGTGGAAGGCTTCCTGGGATTTGGAGTTTTTCGCTGGGACAGTTGCTTTTTTGTTCTCTTTCTCAGACTTGGACTTTCTGCTGGATTTGTTGTAGAGTCGCAGGATGTCCTCAGCGAGCTCACAAAGCTCCCAGTTGAGCATGACTGCCGCCTCTCCACAATAGACGTTCAAGACAGTCATGTTTTTCGGTGTAGTCTGTGAATCGTGGGACGTTTCGGGAGGCGTTACGACCTTCTTCTCCAATCTCGTTGTCAGATCAGAAAAGACAATTCGGTTTTCCTTTGGGCCGGGATCCAAAAGCAACCGAA
Source organism: Colletotrichum brevisporum (assembly GCA_030770045.1). Taxonomy (NCBI): domain Eukaryota; kingdom Fungi; phylum Ascomycota; class Sordariomycetes; order Glomerellales; family Glomerellaceae; genus Colletotrichum; species Colletotrichum brevisporum. The sequence continues at coordinate 4,286,027 of JAUGSI010000001.1, read as the reverse complement.
CGTCCCTCAAACGAAGCGCGGCTAGGATAGGCAGTTCAGGCGCTTCGCTGCTGCCATTGTCCTCAATTACCCCGAACACATTCTTGATCAACTCAGAGCCTGATACATCGTACAGGTCCCAGCTACGCCATTTCTGAAAACCGTCAATGACTCGTCGAGGAGCATCAGGAGGCGGCGAGACTGATCCGGACAGGCAGCTGATTTGTAGATCGTCTCTGAAGCTCGCCGGCATTCTTGTCCACATCTGACGGAGCCTTGCAGCCATTTTCCACGAATCGAATGTCCGTAGATGCTCGGGTGCAGATCTTAAGACTGCCGACGGTCTAGTCAAGAAAGATGGATCCCCCACGGGGTGGCCGTCCGTCATGAGCTTGTACACAAAGTACCTAATCCTAGCATCGTGTTGCGACACGGTCTGTTCGAGCATCTCACCCAAATCCGAGGCGATGACTCCGGTTCTGTGAATGAGCGACGCAAGATACTCGATTTTCTCCGATGCTGTACTGCTCTTGATGGTGCCGATGTCCGCGTCAATGTAAGTGACGTCCCTTGAGCCCAGAGACACCACGACGTGCTCGATTTGAGCCATGAAGGCGGCTTGGTTCTCTTCGGCCCCTGATAAACGTTCCGAGGCTGAAGCCTCGGCGGAGCCAAGTTTCAACAAGACGGATGCTCTTTTGTTGCTCTTGACAGGCTCCGTCGGGTCCTCCCAAGCTTCGGTCGATCGGAGACATATTGAGAGCTTCGATAGAGCCACGTCATATTGGTCCTGCTCCTCGCCTCCGGGATTCAGACGGTCGACTGAAGAAGAATTCAAGAAGCGAAGACTTGCTTTGGGAACCCTGACCATGACATCGGTAATCTCGCCCGCTATCTTCTTTTTCTTCTGGTGGTCGAAGATGTCGGTCATGGCTGCGATTTGCAGGCTATCGAGAATGTTCTCTGGCTCGCTTGGCTGCAGTGCAGCAACGAGTAAAGATACGTGCCGAACGGCGGAGGGGTTGAGAAAGGCTGTGAGGCCTGAAGGCATCTCAAGTATGACGCTGTTGTGAGCGCGGTCCTCAGCGAGTGTATCCGGATCAATTTCGTCTAGACTGAAATCCGAGAAACTGAATGAAGATGACTCCTCATCCGTCTCGACGCTTTGCATGACAGCTTTCGACGTGTCTGGTCTGATGCTTTCCAGAGGAAACGGCGGAGTGAAGAATTGGCTGGCAAAGGCCACAGACGAATGTTGGTTCAAGTCTCTTTGAAAATCACCCACTGCGCTATAAAACGCGGAATGCCGACCAGTAGACGTTGAAATATCCCGTTGGTGAGTTTGCCGCTTCCCAGTAGCCTCAGGACTGTCGGGATGCCAAAGGTCCGACTGCCTAGATTTCGCCCGTGACCTGACTGAGCTTCTCGGTCTCAAGACACTGCTAGTGCTAGACGTGGTTGTCGTTGACAAAAACGAGCTTTTGTGGCGGAGCTGTCGGGTTCGGCTGTAAATACTGTGATTATCAAAAGATCTACGCTCCGGATCGACACCATCCACAGCCGTCGGGTGAGACACCGGCGGTGCGTCTTGTGCAGGAGGATCAAGTTGGTCGGGTGGCGAATCTTCCAGGATGCCTGGTAGAAGCAGAAACTCGGTTCGCCCTGTTCGTTGGTCCTCACGACGAATGAGCTCCTGTTGCAGCCGGCGTTCTTCAGAGAAGTGGTATTTTCGGCCTATGATTGCTACGCGAATGGAAGCCTGAATGAAAGCATCTGTCTCGACGCTGTGTTGAGATTTCCACTTGTGTCTCATGGCTGATTCCGAGTTGACGCATGATACTTGAAGGTCTGGAATCTTGATGTCTGCACGCCTGGAGTAGTGGGTGCGAGCCCAGTCGTTGAATTTGACATCAAGCGTGCCGGTTGAGAAAAGAAATGCCGCCTCATCGACATGGCACCAAACGCGTACTGCTTGCACAGCCACCCTGAGAAACGTGACATCGTACACAACGATTGAGGAGAGCGGTATTAATGCGTTTTCGTCGTCATCAAACTCGAATGCGAAGGCTTTCCCTCCGCTTACCAAAGCTGTCAGGAAGTCGGTCGAACATTCTCCTGAAACCATGCCTACTGAAATATCCCAGTTGCACAGGTACGTTGGCTCCGTCGGTGGAAGGCCAAAAAGACGATGGCCGTAGATGGTGATACCGTCGATGAACAACTGTGTGCTCGAAACTGCACTGATCGGCGTCTCCATGCCCGACTCCGTGTTTCCGAGAGACAGGTTGAGAGGGCTGAGATTGACTTGCAGATCCATGTAGTAGTTGGTGAAGCGGAGGTCTAAGGACAACCCGGCGGTTTCGATCTGAATATGCCGCTGGCTGGAATACAAGTTGGCCGGCAAAATAATTCGGGGATCGTCAATCTTAACGCCGAGAATGACGTCCAGGTCGTTGGATTTCTTTGGGGGAGGCCGATTGGCCAACTCAGCGTCCGGGTTACGTTCTTTTGCTCGTAAAAGCTCCTGGTATTCCTCGAGGGTTTTGAAGTGGATGTAGTCGCCGAGGTAGTTGTCCTTGAGGACCAAAAAGTACCGTATGAGGAAGCCGTACAAGGTTACTGTCGGCGACTGCAGACCGAGATTCAGCGTCAAGGTATCGATGTTAGCCGGCGATGTTGTGGCGTTGTAGGTGTATGCTCCATGAAGCTCAAAATTCTCGCCCTGGCCTATTTCTTTCGAGACTATGAACGCGGCTTGGGTGTTCCACGGAGGTACGTGGAGAGACAGGGAAAAGGCCTCGGCTCCTAGGGAGAACGAGACGGCGTTCATACTTGGTCGATACTTGTCAATGGGTATACAAACATTGGCCACCAGAGAAGGGCTTGTCGCCACTACATAAGCATTGTCGTCAAGGTCGGTGGGGTTATTGATGATGTTGCCATCGTTTGCGTTCAGGTACAACTTGACGTTGCGAAGGTCGAGATTGAGGTGATACCTGAAAGGCGTAAAAACCAGATACTCGGCGGGAGGTCCTGTTGCCCAATCGTCAACCAAGTCGATCAGGAGGAAGACGTGGTCTCTCAGAATAAAAAGCTCCAGATCGTCAGCGACGATGTTAAAGTACCAGGACCTCAGCGTGTTCCATTTCAGGGGCGTGGACAGATCGCACGATATACGCTGGGGCCCTGACCTCCAGAGAAGTTCGTGGTTGACGCTGCTCGCGAGTTCGGTGCTGGGGAGGTCTACATCGAGTTTCATCTGATATCCCGTTGCGCTCGCAAGCATGTCCATGGTGAATGATATGGTCGCGTTGCCTGGCACAATGAAATCAAGCCAGCCTCCCGAGCGCACAGGTGCAGCATCGGTCTTGTTGTTGCTGTTGTTGTTGTTGCTGCTGCTACTGCTGTTATTGTTGCCCTTCTTTGCCCGGTTCCTCTGCTTCCGCTTCTGCTGTTGCGGCGGTGTTGCTTTGATAGGAGGCTCTTTTCCCTTCCACCTCCAATTCTTGGAGTCTTCTCGTATGGGTATGCGAAGCGTCACCTCATCATCCAACTCGACATACAGCTTGAACTGGGTTGGGACACGGTACTCGCCCTCTGCAAGGGGAATTGCGGGAACTGCATCCTTCGATAAGCTGGGCACGAAGACGCGTTGGAGGTCGGCCCTCTGGCGATCTGCCCAAGGGCCGTAATTGACTATCCCTCCGTTGATAGCGAGAATCATTCCCCATGCCGGAGCCTCGTCGCCGTTGATGTAGGTGGCCGGGGTGGTCTCTTTAGATTGTCTACGAGAGGCTGCTTCGGCACTGACTTTGCCCACAACATCCCAGTAAATCGTCAGTGTAGCTTCTGGGCTGTCCACGATGGTAGTCTCGGCAGCGTATTCGACTCCGGCCCACCGCAGTCTGCTATCTTGCTCGTCTTCATCAAGATACCGGGCCAGCCCTTGCCAGTGATTGGACCCGGGTATCTGTGACACAGCGGTAGTAAGGGGACTCCGAGAACCCAAGGAAAATGACTCGACAGACTTTCGCCAGTAGGGTACGAGGTTTCGTAGCTGCCCGAGAGCTCGACGTCGGTGTCTTTTGAAGAAAGATGTCTTGAACGTGGGGCTGGGCTCCTGGGCCGCCACCTTCTCCCGGCTCGCCCTAGTTGCCTGGTCCTCCTTGAAATCGTCATTTTCCCTCATCTCTACGATGGGATGTTGGAACTTGATTTTGAATATTTGCTTGTACGGGTCTGGTGTCGAGGTTTTGGAAGCGTCTATTTCTCCAGACAACCCATCGGCCTTCACTATCAAAATGGCTTTCGTATTGTCATTCCCCATAACCACGGCTGCCTTCTGGCAGGTCACGAAGATGGGAAACAGCTGCAGAAGAAATGGTAGGTCGGAATCCGACTGGGCAGTATCGGCGGTCCCTTCTGGCCCATGTGAGGTTGTGCTTATTTGACTATCGGAAGAACGACGGCCGAGGGTGTTTCCTATTCTTGAGAGCAGTGCTGCTCCAGGAGTCTCCTTTTCGGGTGCCTCCTGAGAGTTGTCTGACTTTTCGGAGGTCCTCTGACCACGATTCCTGACAGAACCAGTATCATCTTTGGGCTCGTAGGCCGTTGAAACATTTTCAGTTGTTGCGGGCTCCTTTAGCCCGGCCAACACACTATCGTAGGCGGGGCTTCGGTTGTAAATGAACCATTCCAACCCTACCAGGGACATGGTAACTCGGCAAGGGAGATTCGAATGTCGTCCATTGGTGGCTGCGGAAGCTTGTTCAGCTTGCTGCTGCGCTGAGGCCTTTATATCCACCTCGCGCACGCGGCGCAGCCAGTACCGCCAAGTAACGTAGCCATGCTGGACAAGAAAGGTCTCGTTGTTGCCGTGGTATCGTAGACCTGTGAAGAAAATACGGCCGCCAAGGAGGGAGACCTGCAAGGCCTGGATATCGAGGTATATGCGATAGCGGTGCCATGTGTAGGTTCGTATGCCCCATGACAACAGCGACCCGAAGGCTCGATTGAAGTAGAGGAGAAAGAAGACAGCGCTGCGACGGTTTAGCGAATGCTGGATTTACAGTGGCAGGCGGGTTCTTACAGAGCACCACAGACCACGAGGTAGGCCAGAAATTCTCTGCGCAAGTCAAGATGTCAGAATTGGCGAAACCGAGGGACAGTCGACAGCGTTTATTACCCGTTAAAAGATGGTGTTTCCGTCGGGGTGGGATTCGGCCCCCCCTCTTGGGACATTGTGATGAACCAGTGCGGCGCGCAGTCCTCAGAGCTAGCGGGTCGAGGCAGGCAAGTACGAAGTTGAAATGTCTCTTCCGGGCTTTGCTGCCATCTCTCGTGGGATCGCGTCGGCGGTGGCTGGGTAGAAGTTCGCTCACAACAGTCGGTCGGCAAGCCCAGGTCAGCTAGCTAGCAAACGGTCGCGCGGGCATTGGTAGTAATCCAGACTTGGTCTTAGAAAGGAAAACAAACAATAAAAGAAGAAGAATTAAGTTGGGCGGTAGGACTCAAGCCCGGGCGGCGAGCGTGAACGGTGAAGAGCCACTGCTTTGCGTTGGTGATATGCGTCGGATAGCAAGTCGGTGGTCTGTGACGCCGGGCAGGTAATTGCTCCAGGTAAGGTATCCGTATCCGTACTGGCTAGCTAAATTACCCGTACATACCTACCTGCATGCAACAGACGGTTCGGGGGTCCAATGTTCGCGCAGCGGGTCCATGTGGGCCAGAATCCTGGGCCAGTGTCGTGGTGGAAACTTCCATCAGCACCTACACCATGGACGGCCCGTTGTAGTACCACAGACGGCCTTCAGAGCATGTGACGGCGTGCGCGTATGCACCTACGCAGGCCCGACATCCACTGAACTCCCGGTCAGACCTCACTCAAATGGAACCTACCTACCTACCTATCCTAGGTATCTACGTATTATTACCGGGCCTAGCTGACACCCAGGTACCCCATCACTATGTAAGTAGGTAGTGCAGTACATATCTAGCTTCCCTGTCCATGGTGGGTGCTATGTATCTGTCTGTGCCTCAATACCAAGTGTCTAGGTACCTGGTAAGGTAGGCACGTAGGTAGTGACCTACCTACCTACCTAGGTATTACCTAGGATCCGTAAGGACGGGAGCACGCCCGCTCTCCTGACGTACGGATACCAACCCGCCAACACGTACGTACCTCGCTGAGGCAACACTGCGATCGCAACCGCACCGAGAGAAGCAGCACGGTCTATCGTCATCACTGTCGTCGCGTTGGGAGGGCGCAACACTCTCCTCTCACACGTTGACTGCCGATTCTTGACCCTCTCGTTTTACTAGCTGCTTCCCAGCCCTTTACACTCTGCACATCCATCCATCTACTCGCGCACTCTCGACCGTCATCCCTCTGGGCCTCTCGATGGCTTGAATCTACGCACACGACATCCCCAAGATCCACGCCACTCGGCCCATCGCTCTGGTCCACAGACAATATGGCCGGCGGCACGGGCGAGAAGCTGACGACGGCGACCACTATTGTCGCCGGCGTCGCGGCTTTGGTTGCAACGCTGCTCTCCGCGGTGTGAGTATTCGTGGCCACTCGGGACGTGACGATCTGAGCTAACGTGCTGCTCCCAGTTCCATCCTCTTGCAATCGTACGTTGACAAGCGATCCACCTTTTCGCCAGGCGGCGACTGATACGTATTCAGGAAAAACTATCGAAAGCCGCTCCTCCAGCGCTATGTCGTTCGAATCCTGCTCATGTACGTCTGCTAGCTGGGACTCCAGGAGGGTCAAAAGCACCGTCTCACTGCTGTTGCAGGGTTCCCATATACTCGATTGCATCGTGGACCAGCTTGATCTCTATCAAGGCTGCTTCGTTTTTGGACCCCGTCCGAGACATCTACGAGGTATTACACATGGTTCGTTCGCGCACGTTTGCTACACTGCCTGACTAGACCGTAGGCTTTCACCATCTACACCTTCTTCCAACTACTCATCAACTACCTCGGCGGTGAAAGATCGTTGATCATCATGACACACGGCCGGGAGCCAGTCCACCATCTTTGGCCGATGAATCACGTCCTCGCCCGTGTGGACATTTCCGATCCGCACACCTTCCTCGCCATCAAGCGTGGCATCCTTCAGTACGCTTGGCTGAAGCCTATTCTGGCTTTGGCAACTGTCATTATGAAGGCAACCGGAACATACAAAGAGGGTTACATCGCTGTTGATTCGGGCTACTTCTGGAGTAGCTTGATCTACAACATCAGTGTTAGTCTGAGTCTGTACTCACTCGGCCTGTTCTGGGTTTGTATGCACAAAGACCTCTTGCCGTTTCGGCCTGTGCCAAAGTTCTTGTGCATCAAGCTTATTATATTCGCCTCGTATTGGCAAGGATTCTTGCTTTCTATTCTCGTTTGGTTGGGTGCTATTCCCGACAACGTTGAGGGATACAGCCCCGACAACTTGGCAGCTGCCATACAGGACGCTCTGATCTGCATCGAGATGCCCGCATTCGCTGTTGCCCATTGGTACGCCTTCTCGTGGCATGATTTTGCCGACAATAGCATTTTATCCGCCAGGATGCCCGTCAAGTTTGCATTCCGCGATGCCTTTGGCGTCAGGGATCTCATTGAAGACTCCAGAGAGACGTTCATGGGCGACAAGTACGGCTACCGGGCCTTCGACTCGGGCGACAAAATCATGGCGCACGAAGAGTCCCGCGCTCGTTTGGGCAGACTTAAGGAAGGCATGCGGTACTCAAGAGGTGGGAAAGGCAAGTACTGGATTCCGACGCCGGGTCAGGTGGACCGTCAAGTCAACCGAGACATGAACGAGCGAGATCCCTTGCTTGTTGGAACTGCAGGAGGCCCCAGCGAAGAGTACAACTACGCCAACGGCACTTTCAACGAAGACCTTGCCAACGATCCACAAATTGATCCTGAAGAGGAACAACTGTATGACAAGGCACGCGAATTGGAATTTGGAGACTGGAACGTAAGCTAGCCCCGATCCCACGCGTCAACGGTCCGCTATGATCCGCTAACAGCATCCAGTATCCCGTCATCACAGCGAGTGAGCCGTTGAGCAAGCGGTATATGTCGTCTCAGGGAAGTCTGGGTTTTGCCTCTTCGTCTCGGTCGACAACTGAGCACTTGCGGCGTTCTCCCCGACCTCATTCGCCGACGGTGGTAGCGAGCAAAAAAAAGAAGAAGCAAAAGCAAAAGCAAGCAACGGCTGAAAGGCTAGAAGCAGCGTCGTCGCCGAGTCAATCCGAGTCTGGGCCATCAACCAAGCCACAGAGCCCGGCTCCGAACACGGCAAAAGGGCGGCCCCAGATCTCATCTGAGCCTGAGCATGAACCACAGCCGACTATGTCTGAGGAGGCTGAGTCTCCTCACTTGCGAGAGGCCATGGCATCGCCATGGGCGGAAAGCCAGCAATCAGACGGTCTCAGTAACGACATCCGCGTGGGAGATGAAGATGATTTCAAGAATGTTTGGGGCGGAGGCGAGTCTCGTTGACGGCATTGTATCAGTTTCACCCTGCTTTGCATACCTTCTCAGTTAGATACCCTCACTCCGGCATTCTATGTTTGAACAATATTGGCATAGCGTAGGAGTTTGTGTGCATGCGAACTGTGCTTTTTGCGTAACGGCTTGTCGGAACCAGTAAGCTCACTGATAGACAGCTTTTTAGCCTGCAATAGACTAGTACCTCACAACTTCCTGGTCATCGCGGTATTGTCGCCGGATGACTTCTTGCTCGTCCCTACCCTGCCACCGTTTCCGTCTTTGCTGCCTCAAGGCAGCCGGCTCCTCGGCAGGCCCGGCGGAGAGCGATGTCTCACTCGCCGGGCTCGGCGGCACCTCTCCCGTCGCCCAGTCCACCGGTTCCGCGCCCAGCTGAAACTCGAGGGAGCCGCCTTCGGCAAAGATGTCACCCCATGCCACCCAAGACTTGTTCCACTCCTCACCGTTGACACGCAAGGACTGTACGTAGAAGGCGTCTTCCGAGCCACCCGTCGACGTGATGTTGAGCTCCCGACCTTCCCCGAGCGATATCGTCAGGTCCGAGAACCAAGGGGACCCTACCAGGAACGTCGTCTGTCCTGTCAGTGGGTACAGCCCTATCATATTCCACAGCAGCCACGATTCCATGGCACCGGCGTCCGAGTTGCCCGGCAGACCGTTCGGGGCGGGCTTATAGAACGACTTGGCCACGAATCGTGAGCGGTCGACTGAGAGGTGCTGCTTGTTGACAAAGTTGAACAAGTACGGAGTGCCGAAGCTCGGCTCATTGCCAGGGTTGAAAATGGTGTTACCGAACGCGCCGTTCCCCTTGTACTGGCCGGGCTCAAATGTCTTCTCCAACCGGTCCGAGTAGCGTTGTGCGCCGCCCGCCAGCTCCACCATATGCGCCACGTCGTGATGCGCGTTGAACGAGTACTCCCACGGGGTGGCTTGATAGTAGGCCTCGGCCCAGTAGCACCCGCCGCAGTCCAGCGGGTCTTGCGGCAGGAAGCTGCCATCCGCATTACGCGGGCCCATGAACCCGCTGAATCCCAGAGCCTCCATGTCCGGGTTCCAGTGGTTGCGCCAGTAGCGGGAACGCTTGAGGTACTCTTCTGCCGTGTCGCTCTTGCCCAGACCCTTGGCGACCTGATGGATGGCGAAGTCGTTGACGGAGTACTCGACGGCACGCGTCACGGCGCGGGCGAACCTGGGGGTGATGTAGTTGTGTTCCAGCCAGTCTGGGAGCGCGCCGCGACCCTCCTTGGTCGAGCTGGAGCGGTCGCGCGGATCGTCGTTGTTGGGCGGGACGACCTCGCCGTTCTTGAGCATGGCAGCAAGACCGTCCTCCCAGTCCACTCTGCCGCGGACACCTTTGATGTATGCGTCGGCGAGGACGTTGTCGCTGTTCGAGCCGCCCTGGACGGCGCCGTTCCAGAATGAGGATCGCGCATCCGAGACGTAGCCCTCGTGTCGCCAGATATCAATCATGGAGCGGATGAACTCCTCGTAGGCTTCAGGCTGGAGGATGTGGAAAAGAGAGGTGGTGCAACGGAACTAGGCCGTGTCAGCTATCTGGCAGCAATTCGGCAGGAAGCAGAACTTACAGTATCCCAGAACGTGAATATGTCATCGTAATACGGCTCCTCAGACTCCCAGAGCGGATTCTCGCCCGTCTTGTTCGTCGGCAGCAGGTTCATGAAGTAGAGCGCGGAGTACAGCTGGTTGAGCTTCTTCACGTCGGTCTCGGAGGTCCTGACCTTGGAAAGGACTTCGGCGTTCCACGCGTCGCGGGTAGCTTGCCGGACAGAGGCCAGGGTCTTGTCCGCTGGAATCTCGGAGTTGACGTTGTCGCACGCCTGCGAGGTGGAAATGAACGAGACTCCGACTCTCGATTTCACGGTGGTATCCCTGAAGGTGAAGACGGCGCCCAGCTTTTTGGTCCTAGATTCGAATGATTTCTTGTCTCCGTACTCCTCCAGTTCCTTGGATGTTCGATCTTTGCCGAGAAATGTCCTGTACGATGCAGGGCGGTCGAAGTATCCACAGAAGTAGACCGTCCACTCTGCGGCACGGTTCCAACCCTTCGTTCGTTAGCCAGAAGCCCGCGGAAAACGTGGATTCGTGGACGTTGCGACTCACGTTGTCATAGGATCCAAAGCCTTCGTAGTGCAAATCGTCATCCTCCCCCTTGATCTCGATGCTCCCTCCCAGATAATTCTGTCCCAGGCCTTGCCCTCTGTATGAGGGGAGGACGTGGGACACGTCCACGATGACGTTCGCGTCGACACTTCCATCGTCGTTCTTGGGAAAGTTGTACTCATACAAGCCAGCCCTCTCCGATGCCCCGAGCTCCACAGTGACACCCGAGCTGAGATAAGACTTGTAGTGGCCGACTTCCGTCTCATCTGGCTGTGCTCGTGTGTCTGTGTTCTGTTCCAGAGGGTTTTCGACGTTCCCAACAACAGGCATCTGGTTGACAACACCGTACTTGGGTGCGCCACCGGTGCCGGATTCGTGTAGCATGGAAAACCCAATGAAGTGACCGTCAGGAAGGTAGCCGGAATAGGCATCTACGCCGTTTTCCAAGTCAGGGCCTAGTTTCACCATGCCCAACGGCCTTGAAACTCCGGGGAAGGTGTTGCCCCCGCCAACGGACCCCGTCTGCGAAAGTGTTAGTTGATCCAGTCACGAGACTATATACCGGAGACTCACGTCTGTCAGAACATAGCCGGCCAGATCGACCGACTGTGCAGCCACGGCCGACGCAATATGCAAGAGAGTAAAACGCCGCATCATGTCTTTCTGAGAGGCTTGTATGATCTGGGTGGTTGAGTTGAAGGGCTACCTCAATCAGCGTGCAGAAAACACGGCTTGAGGAGAATTTATATCCAAAAGGTCCAACCGGGCGGGAGGCAGAACGAGATGCCAGAAAGCTGATAAGGGAAACGAACGAATCTGCTCAATGGGGCAGCAGTATGGCACGAACGATCGGCCGATGATTTCAATCGGCTCTATGCCGGTGCCGGGTTGTGTTGTTTTGACTTGCCAAATGGGTCACGTTGACAACCAACGACCAAGGCGAGTTGCAGGAGCTTCCACGAGGGTAGTATCCTGCGCTGTAGGGATCGTGGGGCAAGTAACGAGGGACGAAGAACGTGCTGCGACGAGAGACGGTGAGTGGACGAAAGGTCCCTTAGAAAGACATGGCGGCGAGATGTAGAAATAGGATGTGAAAGGAGGGGGGAGATAAGGGGAAAAGTGCGCAGATGGCGATGTTTAAGACTGGCACGACGTAGGTACGACATGGTCGGTTGCAGATGACTGCGCGATCGCTGCGTCCAGAGTGCCACGGCCACGCGCGGCGCAGAAGTCTTGGTGTTTACATACGGATTCGTCACGGGGGCGGGTGGCTCATTTCGCGGCATATCCATTCCGCTCGCTTGTCGTAACGGGCCCCAGGCCAGGGTTGGGATTTAGTCTAGTCTAGTCTAGTCATGGGCCTGACTAATACTAGCCTAGTCTAGTCAGGGGGTTGACTAATACTAGCCTAGTTTAGTCAGGCCCCTGACTAAAACTAGCCTAGTTTAGTCTAGTCGACTAACTAGTCGACTAGGTGTCAATATAATAAATAAAAAAAACCTTAAATACTTTAAATACTTTAATTTAACTACTATAAAAGTAATAATAAGAGTAATAATAAGAGTAATAATAAGAGTAATAATAAAAGTAATAATAAGAGTAATAATAGTAGTAGTAGTAATAGTAGTAATACTTATTTATATATTAATTAAATTATAGTTTATTTAAACTATTAAGTATTAAAAGACTTAAAATTAGTAACTAAAGGGGGAATTAAACTCTAGACCTTAAGAACTTAAGAAGTAATAAAGTAAAGACTTAAACTACTAAACTAAATAACTATTATACTATATAGTAAAATCTTTAGTATATTACTTTTATATAGTTAAGTAAGTAATAGTAGAAGTAATAGTAGAAGTAATAGTAAGAGTAATAGTAAGAGTAATAGTAAGAGTAATAGTAAGAGTAATAGTAAGAGTAATAGTAAGAGTAATAGTAAGAGTAATAGTAAAAGTAATAATAGGAGTAATAAAGAGTAATAATAAAAGTAAAAGTAATAATATAAATAAAATAGTAAAATAAAGAAAATAGTAAAAATAATAATAAATTAAATCTAACTAAAAACTATAAAAATAATAACTATTCCTCCTCCTCTTCTATAATATTACTATTCTTCTTATTATTTATATAAATATCCTTTAATTCTTTTAAAGTACTAATTTACTAATACTTTAAAAGAATTAATTTAAATATAGTAAAGGGATATAGTTTATTTTTATTTTTAGTAATAATATTACTAGAAATAAAAAAAACCCTTTCTACTGAAGCTAAAGTAGCTAGTATAGCTAAATATCTTCTAGCTATAATAGCTAAAATAGAATATTTAAAATTATTATTTTTTTAGTATAATAGTGGGTCGGCCTATTATATATATTAATAAATAAGTATTTTAAATATTATATAAAGAAATACGTACCTCTTAAGTTAAAGGGCCTTTATTAAAATAACTAATATACTCTACTTCTATATTAGTATTACTAATATAAAAGTCGTTATTAGAATTTAAGTTATTAAAAGTAGTAGATTCTAATACTTCTTCAGTAGTATTAGACTTATACTTTTTTTTTTTAACCCTATAAAGTATATAATTAGTAAAATAGTATAATAATAAGTATAATAAAATACTTACAACTCATATTCTTTTTTTAGTAACTCTTTTATATCGTTTTTTATATTTTTGTAGTAATATAATAAACGATTTCTTTTAAAATATATAAGTTTAAATCTAGGATTTAAAATTAAACTTAATATATAAGGTTTATATGTATTTAGATTAAATAGATTTAATTTTTTTAGAAAGTAATTAAATAGTTTAATTATTCTTTTAGTTAAACTATTTATTAAAATTGTATAGTATATAGTTTATTAATGTATTAGTATATAGTTTAAATAATAAAATATAATAAAATAGTACTTACTAGCTTAGGTAGCTGCTTTTTTAAAGTCTTAAACTTTATAACTAAATTATTAAGTTTACTATATATAGTATATATATATAGTAAACCCTTATTAAGGTTAATATATAGTTAAGACTATAAATAAGTACTAGGTTTTAAAAAAATCTTAAATATAGATTCTAAATCTTTTAAAGCCTTATACTCGCTAGTAGTAAAATAGAGCTTTTTATACTCTAAATTACTAGTATTTCTGAATATATACTCTAGAGCTAACTTAAGCTCTAAAGTAGTAGATATCATTCTATAGGTAGAATTCCATCTAGTTTTATTATTTATAATATATTAGTATAAACCCTTTATATATATATATATATATATTAGTTAACTTACCTAGAGGAATAACTCTTTTATTAAAATTAAAAGGTAAAGTCTCGTCTCTTTTAAACTTTTCTATACCTTCTAATAATAATCGTTTAATCTCACTAGTATATTTAACCATAACCATAATTCTACAGATACGTTTAATAAGACCTATATATATAGTTAGTATATATTATATAATAATATATATAATAAAAGAATACTTACTACTAAGTAAATTCTCAGTAGTTATATCTTCGTTAACTACAAAATTATTATTAATTATACTAATATTATTATTAGTATAATTTAATAATTCTTCTTCTTCAGTAGTATTAAATATATAGTCGGCTAATATATTCTATACTACTATATTAATAATATATATAATATATCTAATATCGTTTTTAAACTCTTTATTTAAAGCTAATTTATAATTAACTTTAAAAGAGTTTAAAAACGTATTATTATTAAATATATTATCTCTAGTAAAACTATATATATATTAATATAATAATATAATATAATAAAATATAATTACGTACCTAAAGAAGTTATTAATAGTTAAGTTTAGATAAATAGCTAAACTATCTATAACTTCTTTATATATATAAAGACCCATATATAATTTAGTAAGGTCTTTAAATACTATAAATACTAGTTAGTATATATACTAAAATAGGGTTATATATAATAACTTACTAATTAACTTATAAATAAGCTTAAAATCGCTATTAATATAGCTTATAATAATACCTAAATAAGCATTTTGTGACTTAAAGGTCTATATATTAAAAATAAAGAAAAATTTCCCTAAGTTTTTAATATTTTCCATTATCTCTAAATTAATTAAAAAGAGAAATTTACTATACGTAATATCTAGTAAATTCCTAATCTTTTTTCTACTAATAATAGAATTTAACTTATAATATAATATTAATAAGTAATAAAGTATTATAATATAATAATAATAAATATACCTATTATAATAGTTTAAAAGGTTTTTAAAAGAATTAAAATCTATAGTAGAAAATAGTAAATTATTTTTTACTATAAAATTTAATATTTTTAAATAAACCTTTTTTTCGTTAAAATCGGTAATAGTACTAGTACAAGGTCTTTTATTACTAAAAAAAGACTCTTTTATAGGTACTATATCAGTTTCTATAATAAGTTAATTAGTATATATAAATATATAATAATAGTAATATTACTTACTTTTTACTCAATTTTTTTTAAATTTTTTATTATAAGTAATATTAGGGTAAGATTACTTATAATATCTCATAAAGTTAGAGGTTTAGAAGCCTTTAACCTTAACAATCTAGTTTTTACTACATCTATAATACTAATTAGTATATTTAAATATATAATAAAGGAGTATATTTACTTATATAGTATATTTAACTTATATTTTTCTTTCTTTTATATAATTAATAAGTAAAAGAGTTTAAATAAATAAGTTATTTTTAAAAATATAAGTACTAAACTCACTATTAGGCTCTAGCTTATAGTCCTCTTTATTATATAAAGAGTCTATAAAGCTAATACTAACAGTACTACTAATAGGAATATTACTAGTAGTAGAGGTAGAACTAGTAGCTTAAAAAAAATCTAAAATAAAAGAATCTATTATAATAATATTCTTATAAAAGAATATAATAGTATAATAGTAGTAAAAAGAAGTTAAAAGAAGTTTTTAGTATTAGTTATAGTATTTAGTAGTATACTTACTTGGTTAAGAAAAGAAAAATTAGACCTTAGGGGGTAGAGTTAAGCTCTTTTTATATTCCTTTTACTTTTCTATAAAATTCTAAAGCTTTCTATTATATTATTAATTATTACTTATAATTAGTAATACTCTTAATAATAAATTACTCTTTAAAATTATCTAGAATTACTTTATTACTAATTATTATTAATATTATTCTACTCTATTCTACTAAATTCTACTAAGTTCTAAACATTTCTATTATTTCTATTTATAGTAATTAGTATAATTACTACTTATAAATATACTATACATACTTATACTACTATATAAGTTTTATTACTATAAATAGAATATATAGAATATTCTAAAATTTTATAAAAACTTCTAAAATATAATAAAAACTACTAAAATACTTAATAAATATATTTATAATATAACTAATTACTATTAAATATAATAGTAAAAAGAGTTTTAAAGTAAAATACTAATTAGTAATTTATAAAATCTTCTAGAAATTTAACTTAACTATATATACTTTTACTCTCCCCCCTTTACTTTACCTACTTTTACTCTTTAATAATAGTAATAACAACTCTTTTAATATATATATATATATATATATATATATACTACTCTTTATACAGGCTTTATTAAGGCAACTATAAGTCCTTAATAATTAGCCTTATAATATAACTATTAGTCATTATAAGCAAACGCCTATATAAAAATTATTGTTTAATTAATATTACTTTAATTAAACTTTAATTAATACCACACTTTAGTATATATATATATTAATATATAGTATTTTTTAAGATTTTTTACTAAATATAATACTATTTTTACTATAATTTATTACTTTTTTTTAATTTACTAGGAATACTTTTAACTAATTTAGTCGACTAACTAGTTAAGTAAGTCTAACTATAGTCACTTATATAAGCGACTAATACTAGCCTAGTCTAGTCTAGTCAGGATTTTTCAGTGACTATAGTTTAACTAATATAGTCTGACTATGACTATGACTAATGACTAAGCGACTAATTTGCCAACCCTGGCCCCAGGCCAAGTTATCGTACATGGTATTTAAGCGCCCGACGCCAAAGATGCACCAGGTCCGCAGATGTAACCCTTGTGTGGGTGCGATAGGCGAGGCATACTATGCATATGGCAGAGGGGGGCGGAGTTTGCCATTTTGCGCGCTTTCCCATCGAGAGAAGAGTTTCTGCACAGCACCCATCGTGGAACAGAAACAGGGAGGCGTTTGTCGTTCACAGCCACCGACGCCCGGGCCGAACGGGTTGGCAAGCGCGTTGTGGAGCCCGCGGTTGGCGCTGGCACAAAGACGGGCAACGGGCATTCCTAGAGGGGTTTGGGGTCCAGATGCCGAGACCACCGGCCCCCGTGCCGGAGGGGCCCACACACTCGCCTCCCACCAACACGACACTGCGCACCACTTGGCCCAGCTCGCCCTTCCTCTTTCCAGGAACAGGTGCCACCTATATCCGTGGACGTTGTCCTACGACACTGGACGTTCGTTGGATGCCGCCGTTTGCACATGATGCTTGACCTTTTCACAGTCGTCGAGTATCCGTACCTAGTAGTATTGGATTCTGCCCCCCTCCCCTTTCGCCTGTCCAAGTCTTGCTGGTCTCACACAAGATACCCAAGACAGGAACTGCAGGATGCAGGAGGAAATTGGCCCGTCAGCAAAGCAAGGGGAACGTTTGATTCCCTACCTACCTAGAACCTATCATTGGACAGATGTGCCAAGGCACACGTGTGGACGAACCGGTCAATACTAATACAAGGTAGTTTTTGTGGATTTCGAGCGCCAGCGCACTTTTGACGTCAACCTACCTCGAACTCCGTAGGCAGTCGTTTCCGGCCGTCGGGTTTGACATGGAATGTTGACTACGGTACTTGAAGAATGTGCCTCTACACCGGGACGCTGCACTGATGTGCGCGCGTGGCCCCGCTCATTTCAAACCTGCACGATCAAATCTCAGGAATGCGTCGCAAACGTGCGCTCTCGTCCGAGTGAGGTCTCACACACATGACCCAAACCCGACATCTAGGCAAACAACCGCCATCACACGACTGACCGTTGTCGCCTGACGTCGAGGAAATCGTTTCAGTGCCGGAGGCGCACCCAAATGCGGTGACAGGTTGATACGGAGAGCAAAGGTAGGTAAGTAGGTGCCTAGGTAGTAATAGGTAGGCATCTACGGATACTGCGAATTGGGTAGGTTCCAATAGCGGAGGACCGAGGTACGTCCTACAGGCAACCTAAATTTTTCCGTGCCTAGGTACCCCGTACATCCGTACTGACCAGACGCACGAGGAGAAAATTCACGTGAGTGCCCGCCCCCACCCTGCTCCACCGTCATTAATCCGACAGGCCATTTCGGATTATTTTGATCCAAAAATGGTATTGAGCGGTGTAAAATTTTGGCAGAATTTGTGAATTGCATCGCTTCGTCCAAGTCAAGACAAGGCATATTGTTCATTGTCGCGTGCAGGGAAAAGCCAGGCAGGGCAATTTTTGGCCTGCAGTGCCTTCAATCTGCTTCGGCTCTACATTTCCTTATTTTCGTATGTTTGGAGCGCTGATTCGACAACAATTCATCAAAATCGACACTTGGGGCAGAATTTCAAAGGCGGTCACCACCACTCTACCGCGAGCGGTCACTGCCAGTTCGACAATCCGGCGGTCAAGAGGCACAGGTCCGGTGCCGGAAACGAGCCATCTCGATACTCTGCCGGCGGCGTCCCACGAACCCGAGACATCATGGGCCGAAAGCCAAACCCCGTCATTGGGAATTTTTTCACGCGGGGGCCCAAACTCGCCGACTCTAGCAACCGGTATCCCCATACCTGCAACCTATGCGGTGAAAACTTCCCCAAAGGCCGCGGCGAGGTTTTACACAAACACATCACCGAAAAGTGCCCTGCAATCACCCCGGAGGAGCGCATTAACGCTGCGCTTGGGTTTGCTGGTCTTCACTCCGGCGCGTCCGCCCCGCGGTCAATGAATCTCACCGTCAACCAGCTCGATGTTGCCGCCGCGGCAGAGGCTGGCCCAGAGGCCCCGGAGAACTGGTCCGCGCTTCGCACCCTGGCCGAGGCTTCCCGCCAAGTCGGGGAGAATGAAATGGGCGCCCCTTCTGTCTCTGGCCGGGACGCTGCAGACTCGGTTCCTCGTCAGCCCGGAATAGGTTTCGAGGTCCAGGAGCAGTTTACCTTGGAGAATCCGCCAGTGAGCTATGAGAACCGTCCTCCGCGAGAGACTAAGGGTGAGTTGGTTTCCGTTCATTCTCTGCCTCATGTACTTTGTTTCGGTTTTGGTGTGTTTCTGTTTTCGCGTCTTGTTTGATTCCAAGTTGACTACGTGGGTAGTCGTCATCTTCTCCCTCCTCTCACGTGCTGACTATTATGCAGAGTCCACTTCTCACGATAACAACCCTTTGAGTTATCTTACTACGGAGGAGAAAATGGAGCATCTCCAAGCTGCCACCCAGCAACAGGGCAACTCGTCGCTGGACTCTTCAGATCTTTCTGTGGCTGCCGCTGCAACTGCCCGCCTCACTCACACTCTTATGGACCCTCAGCTCACAAGCGACCACAACGAGCCCCAGGTTGTGAGCCCTGTCATGCCAACAGCCGACGTTAGCAATCCAGTCCCTGAAGTCACCAGTGCTCTTCCACAGCCTTGGGGAGAGATGACTTATATGGCCACCACCCACAACCCCACTGTGGTGACTCATGCCACCCCGATCGCACCACCAAACAGAGGCGGCACCCGGATGCCGATAGGGAACGGAACCTCGAGTGAGCACAAGAGAAAGGCCTACACGCCCGTCCGGAGAAAGGAGGTCCAGGCAGCCCGCAAGAAAGGCGCCTGCATCAGATGCCGCATCCTCCGCAAGACCTGCGGTACCCACGACCCGTGCGACCAATGCCGCAAGATTCAAGGCCCCCGCCACTGGACCTACCCTTGCGTTCGCACTCGCCTCAACCAGGAGCTGACGCTATATTCAGCTGCGTTGATCGTCGTTCTTGCCCAGACCAGGGTTAAGCAAGCCAGACAATCCTACCAGCTTCTGTCAAACGGTACCTCTCTGGTCGTGTCCCTATGGGAAGACAGCCCTAGCTTGAATCTAGCTGCTCTAGTCACTGCTCGACAGCCCACCACCGAGGGTGTCGGACAGGCTAACGGAGATGGGCAACCACACTTCCAGGTTGTCATGATTGACCAAGACAAAGAGGACCTTCCGGCTCGGATGGAGGAGTTTCTGAAGCTCATTCTGCCGACGTTGATCCAACGCGAGCCGTCCCACTTCATGCAAGTGGTGCTGGATGCGGCGCAGAAATTTCCCGCGGAGAAGGCTACAAGCAAAAGCCTGAAGCTCGCCATCGACCTGTGGGGTCTTATCGAGATACTTGATCGTGAGCGCGGCTGGTACGTCGCGGAAGAGCGCCAGGGCACCGTTTTGCCGCGTGGCCCGGAGGATTTCGCTGGCAGCGACGACCAAGATGTCTACAACCTCATCACCTTCCAGCTATCTGCTGCTACTGAACGTAGGGCAAACAATGTTTCCAACAAGCTCATAAGCGAACTTCAGCGCTGCCTCGAGAACGGCAAAGCCAAGATCCATTTCGACATTTACCTCTCAATCCTCATCCTCCTCCACTGCCTCGAGAAGACGACCTGGACTTTCAAGGTTTGGGAGATGGACGACTTCCGCCAGCGATGGCCACTCGACAGCCCGCCGTCTTCCTATGTCAACCAGGGCACCGATATTGCCAACCTACTCAAGATGCTGCTCACCCTCCGAAAGGCCCACCCGAAGACGTTCCGGGCGTTGGATGGGCGCTTAGCTGTTCTCGACATTGGTGATCCCGATCACGCCCCGACAGTGGACTTTTTCAACGCCCTAAACCTCGACTGTAAGACAGCCTCTGTTCTCCAACGTTCACTCTGACTAAACATGCCTGTAGATGATGATGTTGTCCGCAAGCTGGACACATGCGCTTTCAGCCCTGAGACTTCACGCTCACTGGAACTTCACTTTTGCAGCCACGTCCTCCTCCCGCCAAAAGAAGGGGAGAGCGGAATGGGCCACCACATTCCTGCACCTTCGAGCTCCGGCCACACCACGCCACCCCCTCCTCCTCCTCCACCTGGTCCTGCCTCTATTGCCTCTCCTGGCCCCGACGGACTACCGTCAACAATGCCTTAGTCTGGCGGTTTCAGCCGGCGGTTTCAGCCATGGCAGCAACACCCAGTTGTGACCGCCCTTGCGGACGGAGCCTACGAGAGACGGAGTACCTGTCCCTACCAAGGATGACGGCTCCTTGAATCTCTCTACCTCCCTCTCTTTTTAACGACGAATGAATGGATGAAAGAAGAAAATAGTGAAGAAAACCCCTCCCTAATCATGAACAAAAGCATGGGAGCGCGGTGATGATACCACAAAACAAAAACGGTGATTTCAAAATGACGACAACCAAACCTTTTACTCTTGCAGACACAGCCGCCACGCAGAACTACGCGGGACAAAAAATGGAAGCAGGGAAGAGTATGAGAGGCCGGGGGGATGACCAATCAAGGAACACAGAACATTGGCGCACCAAAAGTACTGGATACATGATCTTCATGACGATGATGCTGGACTGCTGCTCTTGGAAAGAGTGACTGGCCCCATTTACCCTGAACAGGGGGACAAGGAGATCCTCATCAAAGGAAAAAGGAAAAAGAAAACGGACTTCATAGAAGGTTCTCTGTTTATAGTAGACGTGGATTGAAACCTCTAGTTCTCCAGGGAACCTAATGGATGGTTTGCCTGCAGATACCCCATTGCCTCAAATACGAAGGACACTACCAATGACGTGCACGAATAGTGAGATTACAACATGAGATGCTATAGGAAGACATTGTCTACTACAAAACCACAAGGCTAGGCTATCTGACATTTGACGTTCACTCATTCCTCCAGCATCTCAATGGGAACTGTGCTTTCTCAGCATATTGCTGTGTATACCCATGCCAATTGCCGCAGGGGTCATCACCACTACCCAAATCAGATCCCAAGGCCCTCATCTCCCGACGCAGTCGAGGTTAATAGCATACAGGCCTCCAGCTGCATTGCGGTGGCGGTCTCTAAGCCCTCGAAATGCTAGTCGTGGAGTCACCCGTTCCTGTTCGCGTGGGGCCCATGCCGGGACGCTTTGGCTTCCGGAAGCACGCAAATTCGTTTTTGCTTGCCTCACGAAGTCTCTTTAGCACACTGCGCATTTCCGGGAGCTCACTCTGTAGCCGAGCGCGGGCATCATTATCGGTACGCCCGTCTAGCTCCTGGTAAATCTCGCTTTGTAGCTGAGAAGCTCGGTCTGTGGTGTACTGACTCAAGGTCTGGGCAACAAACTCAACGTCGAGAGTGGCCTGCATGAGAGCCTCGAGAGTGTATCGCTGTCGAGAGCGGAATGCCTCGAGAAGCTCGCGGCTGGTTTGCTCTAGGAGATAGGACAGCACTTGGGAAGTGAGTGTGGGTGCTGTCGTGGAGACTTGAGAATGGACCAAGACCAGACTGAGCAGAGCCTCGTAGACGTAAGATTTCGCCTCTCGCGGCTTCTGGCCTGTTTCGGGAACCCAGTCAGGCGACGAGACGCCAGCTCGAACGATATTACGCAACGAATCGATGGACGGTTTGGTGTAAGATTGAAAGAGTCTAGCGTCAATCTGGCCAAGTACGTCTTTGATCGTCTTTGACTCATCGCTGAGCTTTACCGAGAAAGCATTCTCGAACTGGGAGTTGAGGCTCGGGACGACCTTGGCTCGGAGTGCTTGAAGGTTGCTGAGAGTCAGTAGCATGCGAACGTTCTTACGACATGTTAGCTAAGCGCGAAGCGCAGTGGTCGACGCACGGTGACTTACCCTATCGCCAGCATCGAGCGTCGCCCTTCCGCCAGTGGGAGCAGGAACGGCGGTTGTGGCAATGGCCCCATCAAGCTCCATCGTCCAGTCGTCATCGGCCATCTTCACAGATCTTTCCGCGTTTTCCACCATGCCGCTCAACGCCTTATAGAGCGTTGTAACGTACTGGCTTCTGACCATCTGCAAGAGCTTACTAGGCGGCGGGAGGACAATATCCCCCGCACCAGGTTTAGACATTGCTTCCGAAATGTAGAGAATCTTTTGCATGCCGGCGAGCAATGCACCTTCAAACGCGGCGAAGCTGGAGGGCATGCGGGTGAGGTCGCCCAGTTCCGGCGACCGGAACCAGTCCTCGACGAACTTGATGTTCTCGGCGTCCTTGTTCCATGCTGCACAAAGAGCAGTTACGCACCTTTCTCGGGAAACGTTGACGAGGGATTTGAGTCTTTCAAGCACGCTGGCATCAGAACCGTTGACAACAGGGCCAATGCTTGCCAGGTCAGATGCGCCGGAGCCGACGAGCGCGAGCATTCTTGAAAGGTAATGGACACCACTGACAGAGTTCGACCAGGGTGGCCAGAACGCGAGCTTCTCCCACGTCTCGCCGCGCTTGGGCGAGGGTGGCGGGATATTGTTGGGGTCAAGGTTCAGGCGAGGATCTCGCACGCCTGTCGGGGTGAGGTTGCCAGCAGATGCCGAGGGCGGGCTCTTGGGGGACAACGGCAAAGACGAAAACAAGAGCGAAACGTCCTCCGGCGGCGGACCTGCGAAGAAGCCGTACACGACCTCGCGGATCATATCCACCAGCTCCAGAGTACCCTTCTGTAAGTCTGCGGCGCCTTGCTCTGTCAACTGGTGATGGACTTGTGATTCTCCGTTGTAGCCCAAAGGCAAGGTCCGTTGGATCTTGCCGTCAAGGAAGCCTTGCACCGTTTGCCAGAAATCCACCACCTCTCCGAGAATTCCCTGCGAAGACAGCAATCCCGAGAGGAATGCCAGGATCTTCTCCCACAGCTCGATGACATCTGCAGAATCCGCAGACGCTATCTTGTTCTCGACAGCCACGCGGCCTAGAGATCGCAGGTGTGACGCAACGGCGTGTTGGCTAGGTTTATCGGCGTTTGCCAGTCGTCGACGCAAGACCTCAACTTCAACCTTGGAGCGATCCGATGTCGATTGAATCTTCCCTTTGAGATGGTCATACCGGCTTAGAAGCCAGACCCAGATGGGGTTGTCATCCACGCCCAATTCCAGAAGCAGGCTGATTAACTCCATGTGCTGATCCTGCTGGCCTAGATTGTCGGCCGTCGACACGCCGTGAAGAGTAACCAGTTTCCGCCAGACATCCCGCTTGAAGGTCTGAATCTGCTCGTCCACATCGTGCCACATGCGTGCGGCCAGAACAATTTGGTAAAGTTGTGTGTCCGTCGAGCCGCCTGCGGCCAGTCGGGCGGCCAAACTGCGCGCATCGTCGGAGAACTTCCGAGCCTTGTTGTACTCTTCAACCAAACTCTCGTAGTCCCTCCGCTTGATGCTGTCGGCTATAGCCGAGCTCAGCTCGACGTAACCCTTGAACTGTTCAAGGTTAGCCGACACGACCTTGAGGTTTTCCTCCTTCTCGCGTCCTCCCAATGCTGGGCCCCACACATCCTCTGCCTTGGCGGAAACGTCCAGCAGAGGTGCCTTGATTCCCGCGACGCCGTATTCGCTCTCCTTAACAAGCGCGTTCTTTTTGCGTGCGTCAGAGGTGGGGGACCCGAGTGAGTTGGCGAGGGCGATGCCGCCGTTGCTGTTACGGAAGCTGCTCCGACTGGCGTGCCGTGAGTGGCCTCGTGGGCGTCCAGTCGTCGGCGGCGGGGGCGGCTCGGCGCCGCGATACTTCATCTCCTTGTAGACATTATCTATAGTGGCCTTGGCCTTGACGAAACGCTCAAAGTTGGTTTCCACCAGAACCTTAAGTGATGCAGACTTTTGGTCGATCGACTGGGAAAGAACGTCGAGGCCGACCAGCAAGCTTTGAGTGTCGGCAGTGGCGTGCATCTGCGAAAGGAAGAGGGCGGGGGAAAAGGTCGTCGATGAGAGTAGAAAACGGTTTCCTGAAATCGGTCAGCATCGCGCAAGGCAAGTTGTACGGTTGACACGCACGCAAGCGCGGGTCGTCTTGAACAGGAACTCCTAGCTGACGTAGAGTCCTGACGACGCTGTCAGTGGTGCCCAATGGGTCAGGCTCATCTCGTTGGACAATGTTGCCGATGCCCCCCTTCTCCGACTGCGATCCGGGAATAGTACTGCTTCGATTGCTGACAGCCCTCTCCAGTGCCTGGTATCGCGACTTGCGGCGGTTCAATTTCGCCTTCTTCTCATCCTTGCTCTCCTCTTCTTCGTCGGATGCATCGCTCTGGTTCTTTTCGTCGGGCCATTCGTTCGGGTAAGGGGTGGGAAGCTGGTAAAATTCCAGGATCGTGCGCTCGTAATCCGACATGTTGGTTCGTTGACGCGTGTCGAGCGTCGAGAGGAGCACCTTTCTGACTGACGAGGGAACAACCGGCGACTAGCTGAGGGAGTCCACTGCCGGTTACGGTACGAAGGGCAGCGACTCGGTTCAGAGACAACCGGTCGATTCCATCAGATAAGAGCCGCAAGCGACAGCGCTTCCAAGAGGGAGTCGGATCGTTGGGAGTCGTGGAATGAATTCAGCGGAACGCAAACTAGGATGTCGATGTCAGTAACCGGGCAGTACAACGGCAGCTAAGGTCGAGCGGCGACACCGTGGATACATTTAGCGTCATACCTCACCGAGTGCTGTAGGATCCACAAGCTTCGGTGTGGTTTGTACCTGCCTACCTACCCAGGTAGGTACCTATCCGTGCTCCGAGCCAACACAAGTACCTAGGTACCTACGTAGGTGGTCCCCTGGCGGCCCGGGACCTATGGATGACGGTCGGGAGGAATAACTATTTACCCGCCACCCGACTCATTTCCGGCAGGGCCCGGTGACCTCTCCGTACCCCATTCATCCATGGATCCATGGACCTACGTACACTGCAGGCCCGGGTATCGGCCCATTCCTTTTCAGAAACTATTAATATGGACAAAGTAAAGAAGAATAGGTGCCTGCTTAGCTGCTTGGGATGGAGGTTTGTTTCCACACTGATCAATCACACAATGTTTGGTGCATGTCACCTTGGCTCCTTTTTCACTTCATCGACGTGGACTTCGTCAAGGGGCATATCTACCCAAGATACATTGGAGAGAGGAACCTGCTAGACTGGACTCTTGGCCCGTCTTGACTCTGAGAACATGAGCCGCCCGTGCACTCATCAGTGTTCTCACCTTTTTTCTCTTTCCATTTATTAACTTTTGAGATATCCGAGCGCGGCTGCTCATGAGGTGGCGGTGCTCGAAGCGAAAGCTCAGTTCGATATGAACCTCCGTTTTTCTGTCGCCCGCGATAGGTTCACTCCGTTTCTTCCTGTTGCACCACCGCGCCTCCCGGGTCCTTGTTGAATGGACGCTGTTTAGAACTATCCGTGGATCACAGAGAGTCTCGCCTTGGATTTCTCGGAGCCGAAAGGAGATAAAGTTCCCGTCAGAAGGGTTGAGTTGAGGTATATCATGTGCTTTTCCATGTGGCGAAACGAGGCCTATATGACGAAAGTGATTTGATAATGAAAAGTTCGTTCTCAGGTAAGGCGCTGTGGCGTAGACGGATATGAACATATGTGGACTCCTTGGCTGCCTACATATATAGTTGTAAGTACTGAGGTTTCCCTGGAAGAGGACCGAGCTTTTGGAGACCTTGGCAAGCGTGGTGGAATGCCACAATGCTTCTAGAAGGAGTTTGGTTTACCTACCTACATGATTACTTGCCAGCTACCTACCTGCCTCGATACTCTGATCCTTGGTTTTTATTCTTAGGCCTTCCCTGCTACCATTACAGTCGTTAGTCTCCTCTCTTGACCGCCTTCTGCCGACATGTCACAGCAGGTCAGGAACCAGCCAACCACGGCCTCGTGCCACCATTTCCACTGGGACATCGGACGTTCGTCAGGGTCGGCCCGACCCAGCCCAGAGCCCCGGGCCAGACCCGCCGCCACAAATACAAATATGTGGTGGAGGCGTCTTCACTTACTTTTGCCTCTCCGCGATTCATTACCTTCTGTTCTGCCTACCTACATTATAAACATACAATGTACCCAGTATTACCTCCGCTCACAATAGTACCGGCCTGTCGCCGTATATGCTGTATTGTGTAGGTCCATATTCTGCAAGCCGCTTCGAAGTCAACCTGAACCTTGTATGGCGTGACGTTTGAGTCTGCAGTCGACAACCAGACTATGGTGGACGGAAGCGGGAAGGCCAATGTGTACGGGAAACTCGACGGGGCCTGGCCCGCATCGCGAAAGCAACATACACCTCATATGGCGCAGTCCGGAATGAAGCCTATTTCGGCGAGCCACTTGAACGGCCGTTCGTCTCTCACGGCGCTTGCGGAAC
The DNA here is from genome assembly GCA_030770045.1 of Colletotrichum brevisporum. NCBI lineage: Eukaryota > Fungi > Ascomycota > Sordariomycetes > Glomerellales > Glomerellaceae > Colletotrichum > Colletotrichum brevisporum. The sequence continues at coordinate 4,259,005 of JAUGSI010000001.1, read as the reverse complement.
CACACGCGGATGCTAATGGGAACGAATGGGACGGAGAAGGCCAAGCGAGAGGGGGAGGATCTGGCGTCCCGACGATGCCCGGGGGAAGAAGCACTGGCAATCCAGATAGTACGGGGTAAAATGTATCGGAGATGTTTGGATGGATACTTCTTCCGCCCTTGGATCTGGCTTCCAAAGCCCCTCGCCCGAGTCTCCATTTTTTTTGTCCAATATCGCTCATGTCGGCGCTCTGCGCTCCAGCCTTGAATGATGGGGTTTCCCATATCCTAATCAGTGTCCCTCTCCCATTCCGCAGTCTGTGAACTTTAGGTTCGAGGCTGCTCGATGTTGGAAGCCCCCTTGGGCGCCTGTTCGTCTCAACCTAGGGCTATGGTAATCAACTCGGCAATTTTGCTTCTGCACGCACGGTTTGTTATCCGCCTGCCTACTTATTGGAGCCATTCCTCCCTCCTCTCGCGGGCTCCGGTTTCTCACAACCATCATTCTGCGTCCTCTACTGTATCACACCACTCTCCACTCACACTTCAGCCCTCGCCCTATCTCTCCGGAATCACTCGTTATTCTTTTCCCTCTGGAAGCCACTCGCTACTACAAATTCTTCTACCAAGTTTCGCCAACTCCGTCTGACACAATGCCTTCCCGAAACACCGAGTCGATGATGAAGAGCGTCCGCGAGGATCGGGGCTTTCACTTCCAACTGAAGGCTGGTGATGCCACTTGGGACTGCCACGTTCAGAAACGTTCTGACTAGTATGCCTGGTCCTCGTGTGTTCGTTCGTACACTCGCATGTTAGCTAACATCTTTTCCAGCGAGCGCGAGAAGGCTACGAGATCCAAGACCTCAGACACACAAAGCATAGCATCATCGGCTGGCACCAACGATACCACCCCCTCCTCCTCCTCCTCCTCCTCCTCTTCCAACCAATAGGCTTCCTTTGGCGATAAGGGACAGAGGCACACTTGGTTGTGAGGCTTGCCTAAGGTGATGGAGAAACCTGGTGTTCTATGGAGTCTGAGCGAATACACTCGTGCGGTAGCCCCAAACCGCATCGGAGCGCAGCTGGGTCTTCTGGAGTTGGTGTGTCATTATCATGGCGTTGAGGGCAGCGTGCAGCTGATACCTATGTCATTTTTTGTTCTATGACTTTCCGTTTTCTTCATTTTTTACTTTCAGAAACGATATGACTATTGTTTATTTCTCTTCGAAAACAAACTTCACTAGTACTGCAAAGGTCGAGCCCATCAAAACCCCCTCCCCCGTATTCGATTCTAGAGCGCCAATTGCTAGCGGTGCTTAGCCATCCTTACCGTACCTAACGACTAATTATCTGCGTCAACTCCCACAACAGTCGTCAGCTCGTGTCACGCGACACGGTCTATTCTGCAGAAAATACAGACGGGGTTTGGTATCTTCCATCATAGCCATGGATTAGCAAAAGGGACATTTCTGCCAGTCTCGGACCCGTCTTGGCGACCCGACTGGTTGCTGTCTCGTGACTTGTTGACTTATAGAAGCCCATCAGCTCCGCTGTGTTCTTTGGCTGCAAATTTACCCGAGTGTATGACCTGCGTTACGAAATCGCGCAGCCGGATAATAGCCTTCGAGTCTTCTTAAGCCCCGAGCGTCGCACCTGCTACGATTCTGCGATAGTCCGTGGTATTCCTCTTGCAAAAAAACAACTGGCCAGAGCCGACTCAGTTCCGAGAAGCGACAGACCCCGACTAACTGGATCGTTAGTGGTGTTCCGGCCTTGGTTTCCGCAGTAGTGTACTGCGTTTCTTTGGTCACCTTCTTCTGACCAAGTCTACTCCATGCAACGACTGAACTGCTCTGGTTTCCGTAGGTGTTCAGTAGATACAAAGCTGTAGAAGGAAATTACTTGTGACGACGCAATTGATAGGTTAAGAGTCCAAGGAGTAGCGCATGCGAAGACGAATCACCAGTGAGCACGCTGTGGAGGTGCCTACCGAGGCATGGATGCACGCCTGGGAATTGCCTGCTTGGTTGGTCACGGTCGACAAGGGACGTGCATCTTTGTTTCCAGTAAGCCTCGTCGTCATCGCCGGGATACCTCGCCGACACTGTTGTTTCGGACTGCCAGAGAGGAACGGGCCTTAGCGGATCTTTCCCGTTGCTGATTGAGCCAGTGGCTTAGTGCGTTGCTGTTAAGCCACACTGGATACCTACACAGACACATGTACGTAAATCGCTATCTGGGCACTCAAGTATGTAGGTAGGTAGGTGGCGTCCAGGTATGAAAGTTTGTCAAGATGCTCTTTAAGAGCTGTACGCTCATTGAGGGTTTTGACCTAAGAGGCTGAAGTTAACTGGGCAGGCATTTCGTATCGCGGGCATTTCGACTCATTTGTGAAGATAAGCTTTCGTGGTATCTTCCTCTTACACACACGTTCGCCAGTATAATCACCCGAACTTTAGTGACCACAACCGAACCCGTTGCACTCACCGTTCCTCATAGAAGTTAAGAAAAATACGCTACCATGGGTCTTCAAGAGATTTGTCACTCGATACAGACGAGTCGAAGATCAATCGGTCTTTTGACCTCTGCCCGTCTTGCGCAGAGACGAGAAGCAGGGTCTTGGAAGAAAGCCGACGTCTCGAAGCTCAAACAGCAAAGAAGTCCTGGAAAGCGCTTTGAGCATTGCCTAGAGAGAGCGAAGCGCGGGGTGATGATTAGCAATCTGCCGAAAGGGAAGGGTTCCCCTTGAAGGGTTGCAGCAACGGCAAAAGCCAGGCTTCTGGAGGTTATGCCTCGCTTGCGAGGCCTGGGATATCCAGTGAAAATACTGGTAGGTACTGCAAGAAGCCGCAACCGCGAATGGTCTCGTTGTTGACATACAGGATCCGAGGCTTTTGGTGTAAAGTCTTTGAGGTTGTCGGCTGTCCGAGGTCTTACCGCCGATCTCTGAGCGGGAGTGACGGGTCTCCCGGGATAATTATGGGGCTACTCCCGGGAAAAAGTGGACCACAACCGGCTTGGTTTACGGACATGTCGCCGGGAGGTAGTAGTGGGCGCTTCGGCTACCTAGCACCTCCGCTTTCCAGCCGGTGACCATCATCATCTTTGTTTTAAAAGTGTGCGTCTAACAATTTGTCATTGCGGGGTCAACTGCGTTTTGGAAAACATAGTTTCGCAAGGCCAGTCCTTAGTAGGAGCCAGGCTCGGGAATGGGGCACCCACAAAGTAAGGTAGATGGAATGGCGTTATCCTATTGGACAAGCAAGTTGACTGCTCTTCCACCATAGGTAATACGTGTGTCCTTCTTGTGCTTTTTCGTTTTCTTTTCTAAAACCAAAACGACCCTCCCCCCAGCTATTGGGGGAAAAACCCGCATCTCACAGATGACCGCTTGTAAATAGACTTTGCTCGGAAAGATGAAATCTCATCTCAACATTGCTCAGCCTCATAAATCTCTGAGCCATTGCCCTCTTGAAGTTAAAAGTCATTCGTGCCTTTCTTGCGGCTAAGGTCTAATAGTCCCGTGTCTGAGGCCATCTTCCCATACCTACTAGGTAGGTATGGATGGCACTTACCTAGGGTACCACCTACCTAGTCTTGGTAGGCCCTTACCTACCACCTACCTACCTACCTATACGGCCAGGTAGTTGCCCCCATGATATACGACAAATGAATTGTTTGTAGATTTTCTACCCCTCTCCAAGCATGCCGACGCCCTCAAACGGTTAACAGTGTGATTCCTTGTGGCTTTGGGCGCCGCCCCAGACACGGACCCCGACCAAGGCCTTCATGCCTTCCGCGAGGCGTCCTGACAGGCAAGACAACTGGATCACGTCACGGGCGCCCTGGAAGTTTATCTCACCAGGTCAGGCACGGCAGTACACTACCTGCACTAGTGTACTCCCAATACCTCACGCCCATTTACTGGTCAACTGGTATCCCTAGAGGTAGGGGGAAGAGGGGATGATGTCCATCCCTCTAGCCGCTGCTGATTGGCCATAACCCCCCCCATGCTCTCCTCCGTCAGTGCATTCGCGTCCACCTCCTGGGTGCCCAGATAGGTGCCCAGGTGACATGCGCCCCTGCCTCGCCCTTGCGGATGGCGGTAAAGCCTGCATCTCGAAGGCAGCCGAAGGCGGCTGGCGGCCGGTACACTTTCAGTTTGACTCCGGGGGGTGACGAGTTCCGACGCGTCACACATCGAAGTACCCGGGACTACCTCAGGATGCGGCCAGAAAAAGACTTTTCGTGTAGTTGGTACTCGGGCTGCCTATCTCTGGTACTTCGAGATGCTCTGAGCAGGTTGGCTCTAGGATGTGGCAGGCTCTGGCCCTCAAGGTACATAGTGTACACAGCGGCCGCTACACCATTACCGCATCATCTAAAAGGTACCGCCTGCCACACACACATCCACCGCAACCCTGTCTCTTCACTCATCTCCAACCTCTGACTCGCCCACTTCGTTGCGTTTCGAACTCGTTGGCCGTCGAGGAGAGGCTGCCCGAAAATGCCTATGCCAATCGCTGCCAAAGGTAAGTAAGCTCTGCTCAGTCGAGTCTCCAAAATGACCCCTTGTTGCCCCAATCCCTGTAATACTACCGATTTACCCCCCATGTCCTTCCTGTCTGTCGCTGTCCGCTGTTCCCCAATCCGCGCACCGCCCGACGATCTCCTGGCCCTCACTGCGGTACAGTACCCCGCGCTGGCGCGGGTGCGAATCACTGCGAATCACATCGCCTGCCTGCGGTGGTCAGTCCGGTGGCAAATGGCCTATTACTATGTATTAGTCCTGGGACCACGCAAGCACCCGACCCTCGCTCGCCGCGTGGCAATTTGCTTGACAGCTTGAAGCCGCTCGCTTCCTTACTCGAGTTTCTCTTCTTATTTCGACTTGCCTCCTGGAATAGTTTCCACTTCATACACTTTCCTGTTCACCCTACTGTTCCTTCTCACTACCCCCGCGTTGTCGCCGACCTACGATGCCTGGAGTTAACCATGGTGCCCTGGCTTCAGCCGGCGTCATTGCCGTCTCTGTCGCCGTAGCAGCCGCCATCGCCATTTACGAATCGCCCGAACTTCGCCGCTATGCCGACGACCTCCGGAGACGCATCGCCGTCGCCCTGCATTCGCTGGGCGAGAACATCGACCCCGCCGACAGACCACCCATGTTCAACCGTCCCGAAGACGCTCAGGGCTTTCTTGAATCCCGCGGAGGAGCCGAGGCTGGCGTCGATGCCGATGACGAGACCCGCCGCCGCCAGCGCGAGGAGCTGATGTACTGGAACGCCCTGCGCGTTGCGAAGGTGGAGAAGGAGAAACTGGAGGCTGAGATTGCCGAATCCAAAGAGCTGCCGCCCGCCCCCTCTCGTGGTAGATCGTTCGACGACTTCATGCGCAAGGACGAGAACAGCGAGAAGAGCGAGGGAGCTTTCGTATTCAACACCGGTGCCAACGTTCGCGGGGATGATGAGGGCCTGGTCCGTCGCCGCCCCGAAGGTGTTCGTGGCCTCAACTCCTCGCTGTACGCCAACCCGTTTGCCGACGAGCACCAGATCGACCACGATGAGCTGCCGACGACAGAGGAGCCTGATCAGCTTTCCCCAGGTCGCGACGAGGCCTTGTCGGATATCTACAGCGCCACCACCCGCGACGCCGACGAGCGACCCCGAGATGTTGCCGCTGTCATCGCTTCTATGCCCGCCCTCGCCGATGCCGAAAGGGACTCTTTCCAGTCGGAGAGGTCTTCAACACTCGACCGCGAGCTTGGTCCCGACGAGTACATGACCGCTGGTCAGGAGGACCACGACGAAGCCTATGCCTCCATCCAAGCCTGGGCACAGGGGTCCAGCCCTTCAAACTTCTACTCTCCGCTTCCCATGTCGCCGCCCGCGCCCATGTCCGAGCCCGAGCTTATCAGCGACGGCGAGTTGACGCCTACTGAATCCGCATCCGTCGCCGGCTCCGGCGAAGATGTCGCCAACGACGCGGCCTCGTCCAGGGCCGGTGACACTGGTCGCTACTACGATGTATTGAGCGAGAGCGAGGGCATGATGACTCCCGCAAGCTGGTCCGAGGTTGGCAGTGTAATTAGCGAAAGCGACGCGCAGGCTCCTGTTCGTGCATAGCCGGCTGCCTTTTGCATTGCTACTCGTTTGTTTTTGATATCACAGTCGATCAGTCGGTTCAATCGAGCACGGCGAAAGACAAGGGCTCCCGGGAAACGGCGTTGAAGGTTTGACAGGACCAGGGAAAGGGTATTTCATAGATTTCTGTTTGGGCGGTAGGACATGAAACATGGCATACTTTCGTTTCTAGTACCTAACATGTGGTTTTCTCCCTCGCTCGCATGCCCCCATGCTAAGGTCTTTCTCAATGTAGCACCTATTTACTGTGTAAAATTCCAGACATTAGACAGTGAAAAACGAGAAACGCCCCCTAGTATGCGGCCTCTCGAGTAGCCTCGTCGGCAGCCCTAATCCTACCAAGCCGAATGTCGTCGTCAGAAATGTCGTCCTTATTGACAATGACGGCCTCATCGTCCTTCATCTTGTCGGCATAGTCCTTCCAAAGCTGTTCGACTGGTCTGCCAAGCGACTCAGTCCAGAATTCCTTCTCTTTGTAGCGCTGGGTTCGGAGCCTTTCGTTGAGCTTCCTCACCGTGCCGGCGCCGAAGCGGGCCTCGAGGTAGTCGAGGAAGTAGGCCGTATGCTGATACCCGCCGTCCCAGTTGCCGCTGGCATCACGCTTCCAGTGGGGTGGGCTCAGCCGGCTGTTGAGGCGGACCCAGTCGGCGATGCCCTCGATGAAGCCGCCCGGACAGGTGCCACGGGCGTTCCACTGGAAGCAGTGGACCATCTCGTGGGTGAGGACGCCCATGATCTCGGAGGTGCGGCGCTCGGCCGGGATACCGGCAACGTACGACATGGAGAAGTGGATCTCCTTGTGGTCGTCGTCGAGATCAGACCCGGTGGTGTACGCGACGCCGCCCATATCCCGGAGGATAAGGGTAACCGAACGGGTGGGCGGGACGTGCGTGGTTGGGCACGACGGGGACTCATAGAGGAGGCTGAGAACCGAGTGAACGGCAGTGGCTAGGGCTGCACTGGCGTTCACGGCGGAGAGGAACTGGGCGGCAGCCGGGTGGTTGAGGTCCCGAATCTCCAGACGGAGCTTGGGAAGATCGAATTTCGGATGGGAGGGCCGGGTGTCATGGGCGGCAGCAGGGGCAGCGGCGGGGGTGGCGGGGCTCGCTGGCTGCTGGGCCGGGGCTTTCGGGAGGGACGGGAGAGGGGTCGCGGCGGGCGGTGCCGGTGGTGCTTGCGTGGAGGGTTGATCTGCGGACGACATGGCGGGGAGGAAGATGGAGCTGGGCTTTGGAGCTGGTGTGGTATTGGGTGGGAGGACCATCTGCTGGAGGTCTGAGGGTGAGACGAAACCGAGATTGGACCAGATCTAGGCTCGAGCTACTCAAGCGACGACGGCGGCTTTGAGGTGAATGAAGAAGAGCAGAAAGAAGTAGGTACGGTTCAGCGGCAAGAGTCACGGCTGATATGTGCTTGCTTTGAGCTTCCTACTAGCTTGGTAGGTAGGTAGTTAGGCGTGAACTACCTAGGTATGTAGGTGAATAGGTAGGTGTCTGAATGACAGTGGAGATACCTAGCTCAGTAGGTATGCAGGTACTATCCTGGTAGGCGACTTTATACCTAAGAAGCTTCGACCTGGAAAGCTCCTTCATAGGTTGATTCAAGACTAGGTCAGGTAGGACCTGCCGTCCCGTCACTGATCGCGGACCTGACTGACGTAAGGCGTCTTATGCTTACCTATGTACCTACACCCGACTACCTATCTTCCTGCGCCTGCGCCTGCGCAAGCCAGCCAGCCCATAGACGGGAGTCCATCGCCCAGGTTCTGGCTCTGGGGGCGGGGTGGGAAGCCACAGGGCGTCGCTGCACACCACTGCCCAATGCAGGGGTTCGGTAGTAGACGAACCTGAGAGCCTACACTACGGATACCTAAGAGACAATCATCCCAGACCACCTAGTTTCGCGTCTAGCCCAGAGGCGGCACCGTGGGGAAGGCCCATCCGCTAGCCAGTAGCAATCCTGGGTCGAGCACAACAACCCCCCCCGTGGCACGGGGCAACTGGACCGGCATCTTGGGAACCCCTTTGTTTGTCGATATCCAGCCCGCACTTGCCGCAACCGTCGGTCCATCACAACAACTCTTATCTGTACTGCGCGTCGAATGAGAAGAGAAAAAGTCTGAGAGAGAGAAGCAGACAGACAAGAGAGCGGGGAAGAAAAGAAGAAGGTACAACCAGCTCAAGCACCTCACCGCACCATTGCGCAAACCCGGCCCCGATTCTCCGCATCGCATCCTCCCGCCGCACTGGTATCCATTGCCCTCCGTGCCACTCCCACTCGACGCGACTTTTGCATCGTAAGCTCCCCTCGTCCACTGCCAGTGCCAGTTTCAAACTACCACCCCTCCTCCCCCTCCCTTCCCCCCCTCATTGCGCTAAACGAGCGACTCGTCCCATCTCTTTTTGTTTCTTCTGGCTCTGTCGTCCATCCACTCCCGCTGGCCACCCGTCACCTCGGCGAGCGCGCGATCGCGCCTGTTGCTTCCTGAGCTACCCTGAACCTACGGATACCTGTCTACCTACCTACCTACCTACCTACCTACCTACCTACACAACGACGACGACACCACGCAGGCGGATCGCAGCTGACAAATCTTTTCTCGTCGCATCAGGCCAGACGATACACGTTCAACCACGACCCTACCCTCCTTGTGTGGGGAATGGCGGAAAAAATCACCGAGGACCAGGTGAACGACCTGCTCAGGATCCTCCGCACCGATGCCAGCGTCGACGTCAAGGTTCAGCATGTTACGGGCATCAAGTCCGGTATCAAGCAACATAACGTCCCCGACGTCCTTATCCCGCAGATCTTCGACGGCCTCCGAACCGCATCCGTATCCCAGCATGCCGTCCTCGTCAACGCCGGCTTCACGGCCTTGAATCACCTGCTGACCAGGCTATCAAGGCAAGAGCCCAAGTATATCGCCAAGGAGGCAAAGCATACGTTGCCGCTGGTTGTTGACAAGCTGGGCGACCAGAAGGAGAAGTTTAGGGGCCTCGCGGCGCAGGCCTTGACCACCATGTTTGCGGCCGCCCCCATGGACGTTGAGCGCTCGGTACGGAATGCCGCCATGATCGGCAAGAACCCGCGGGCAAAGGAGGCCAGCATGCATTGGCTGCTGCACATGCATCAGGAGCAGGGCATGCAGTTCCGCGCCTACGTTCCCACGCTTATGGAGCTGCTCGAGGACGCCGACGGCATGGTGCGCGACGTCGCTAAGAGCACCGTTATCGAGCTGTTCCGGTATGCCCATATTGTTTTCCCCTTCTCCCAGACGTGCGCTCACTTTCGTGTAACAGCACCGCACCGAACACCGCCAAGTCCGACCTGAAGAGACAACTCAAGAACTTCAGAGTCCGTCCGGCGATCGAGCAGGCCATTGTCAAGGAGCTTGCCCCGACCCCCGGCGCCGAACAACCCGAGGCACCTCACGATGCCCCCCCGCCCCCCGTTTCTCGACCGAAGCTCGCTGCCAGCGTATCGTCCCTCTCAAGCGAGCGCCCTGTGACTCCTGGGCTAGAAGGACGCACCGAGGTAGAGCCGGCCTACGTCAATACCCAACGCGAATTAGACGACATCTTTAGGGAAATGATGGTGTATTTCGAGGGGAGGGAGACCGAGCAAAACTGGCTGAAGCGCGAAGAGAGCATGACAAAACTGCGAAAGCTAATTGCTGGAAACGTCCCGCAAGACTATCCAGAGGTCTTCCTGCTTGGCCTCAAAGGCCTCCTCGACGGTATCATAAAGGCCGTCAACTCTCTGCGGACCAGTCTCTCCAAGGAAGGCTGCAGCTTGGTACAAGATATTGCCGTCACTTTCGGACCCGGCATGGATCCTCTGGTGGAGCTTCTTATGCAGACTTTCATCAAACTCTCGGCCGCGACCAAGAAGATTAGCTCGCAGCTCGCCAACGTCACTGTTGATACGATTATCGGGAGGGTGACCTACAACTCGCGCATTATGCAGCACATTTGGATGGCATGCCAAGACAAGAACGTCCAACCAAGAACATACGCGACGGGCTGGCTAAAGACGATATTGAACAAGGAGGCACACCACAAGAGTCACTTCGATTATGGCGGTGGACTAGAAATGGTTGAGAAGTCCATCAAGAGGGGCCTCAACGACGCAAACCCTGGTGTCAGGGAAAGGATGCGTGGCACCTACTGGCTGTTTGCCAAGATCTGGCCTGCCAGAGCCGAGGCGTGAGTTGGAAGCCCCGCAGACCCGAAAGCTTTGACTGACGATAAGTTCCAGCCTGAAGGACACACTGGATGCCACTGCCCAGAAACTCCTCGACAAGGATCCCAACAACCCCAATGCTCCCAAGAGGACCGAGACTGAACGCGCCAGACCCGGTCTGGGTTTGTCGAAGAGCACCATGAGCAGCAGCAAGCCGACACTGAGGGAGACAATGATGGCCCAGAAGAAGGCCACCATGGCGGCTAGGAACTTGCCGCCTCGTCCCGGATCTGCCATGGCCAACCTCTCGCCTGTGCGCCCGCAACCCACGGCACCGAGCTCGTCAACGGGCCCGGCGCATCCGGCCAAGACAACGGTCTCCGGAGGCATGTCCGTGCGACCCATGCGACCCACAAAGAAGCGGCCGGAAATGGCTGCCAGACCAGCAACTGCAGGGCCGTATTCTGTACGGACTCACGATGGGCCCAGTGCCGAGGCACCAAGCCCGGAGAGCCTCAAGACCAAGGCAACCACGCCAAAAAGAACCGAAGCTTCGCCCAGGAGGACAGCCACGCGGACACGGCCCGGGCATGCGCCCCATGCGAGCGAGTCGAGTGTCGCGTCGCCCGGTGCCAAGTCAGTGCTGTCTAAATCGGTGTCCTCTCCTCGTGCCTCGCCGCGAACCAGTCCCGCGAAGGTCAAGAGAACGCAGACAACGATACCGTCGAGTAGCCCGTCTAAGGAGGAGGACCTGACACTTGTGGTGCCGAATCTTGCAAGTTTGAGATCACCGCCGAACCCCGTTCTCGAGGACATCGCGCCACCTGCTGCGCCCGAAGAACAGGCAGAGGCACCTCCTGCAGCCGTTCAGGCCTCTGTCTCCGTAGAAATCCCTCTGCCTGCGGCAGCGCATGTTCCAGAGCCGACACCAGAATGCGCACTCCAACCACCTGCCGAAATCATCCCAGCATCGCCTGCGCCCGTGGATCCGCAGGCGGAACCACCCGTTGTGATTGTGACGGATAAGTTGGAGACCCCGGCCGAGGTTTCAACAGAGGCCTCTGCTGTAGTCACCTCGGCAGCAGTTCCCACCACCGTCGAGGAGGATGAACTCGTGTCCGGCTCAACACCTGCCAATGGGCTTAAGGTGTTCGAGGACCCCTTCGTTGAAGAACAGCAACCGGAGAAATCCAGCTTCACTGGTCCGGTGCTTGAGGATAAGCCGGTCAACGAAATCGCCTCGCCTGCTCCCGTCAACGGCCACCTCGAGGCAAACGGCGCACCCGAGACCCCGGACAAGGCCCGCCAGACCTCGCGGCTTCTTGATAGCGGAGTCACGAGAGTCAAGGCGAAGTCGCTTGACGTCCATGGCTTCAGGAAGCTCCAGTCCATCATCAGAGACAATAAGGCCGTCTTCACGGATGACAAGTTTGAAGCGCTCCTCCGTGGGCTGTTCGAGTATCTCGAGGCGCCCCTGGCCAACCTCGCGCCGGAGAAGGTGCAGGATGTCAAGGCTCAGATCCTAGCGACAATCAAGCTCCTGCTCAAGAAGGAGCGGGACAATTTCCAGCCGCACGTTTCGCGCGGTTTGGAGTCGCTCGTGGCGACGCGCAGCGCCTACGACTCCCGCACGCGTATTGTCAGCGGCCTCGAGCTTCTCGCCGAAGAACTCGTGGGCCTGGGCGACCCGCCCGAGATCGTCGTGGTCATGACCAAGCTCCTGCAAGGAAAGCAGGACAACTCTGTGGAGGGCAGCCGCTGCCTCGCCACAGGCTTACACGTCCTCAAAGAGCTCCTTGACAAGCGCACTGGCTTCGTGCCTTCGGATAGTGAGCTCGCGCAGCTCGCCGGGCTTGCCGGCCGCTGCCTCGAATCGACGGACTCGGGCGTGCGCATGGGCGCCGTGCAGCTGTGCGTGGCGCTCCACACGCGGATCGGCGACGGTCCTTTCTGGGAGCTCATCAAGGGAGTCAAGGACGACCCCAAAAACCTCATCACCTACTACATTGCCAAGAAGCAGCGAGAGAGCAGCGTTGCTGCTTGAATCGAACCGACATCTACGATGTTGTACACGGGCGCCGAGGGACGTAACAATGGAAAGGAATCTGGCGTCGGGGATGAGGGCGGGACGTTGGGTTTATCTCCCCCCCAAAAATAAACAGTGCTCTTCTTGCGGTGTTGCTTTGTTATGAATGGGAGCTAGCTAGGCGAGTCTGGGCTGAGCACATGTTGGAAGTCCTTGTCGTATCGTTGTTTTAATTGCCCGCGCAGCTAGCTGCGTGCTGTATCAATATCAATTCCCTTTGATTGTGTCTTCCCTCACACCTGATCCTGTCACATAGGTATGCAAACGCGTGCTGATCGGACGTCGGAGGGATCCACTAGCACCGGAGCCGGTCCGTATTACCGTGGTTCGGTGCGCTGCTCTCGGGCCGTGATCACCAGCCCAAACGGTGTGCCCGGCCTCGACTACATCATCCCGCGGGGCTGCCTACAAATGCGTGTGCGTCGGACCCTTGCCGTAAGTTCATACCATGCGCATGACGTGAGCCGGTGGCGTGGGTGAGCAGCGAGAAAGGGGAGGCGTCTGGCGTTCTCTTGCCGTCGTGAGCCGAAAGAGAGAGCACGGCGAGCATGCTGTCTGCTCTGCAATAAACGTGATCCAAAGGGGGTTATTCTTGGAACCTCAGCCGCACTTGGTAGCAATCCATGAATGAATCGAAGAGCGAGAAGCAGGATGCCCATGCAGGAACTACAACTTGCACTGCCGCGGGCTGATGCTAAGGGGGGAAGAGGATGCTTATTCCTGACCACCTAGAATATGGAAGGACGGCCTCGCCGCTGCGTGGCGACTGACCCGCCCGAGCGTTTCTCCCGTCACTTCTACCATGCCTCCAATACTACTACTACCTGTTTGGCTGACTTTAATGGGAGATATTTTTGGGGGAAAGAGTGTGTGTGTATGAGTGCGAGTGAAGGTTTGAGAAGGCTGCACGTCAGTTTGCAAAGCCACTCGCCAGCCGTTAACGGAATAGGGGCGACGATCATCGCCCAGTGGCTTGGAAGGTTTGCGCGAGTTTAATGATGCCAACCGCTCAGATGAAGTCATGGTCATAAATACCATCGCTATACCAACAGGGAAACGCCGTTTGCGGGCTCGCCAGCGTTGCTGCTGCGGGATGGCATGGACGGTGGGCAGCATGGATGTTGCCGGAGGCTGGCGGGCGGGCATCCCGGGATCGCGGGGGGTGGGTGAGTTCGATGGGACGGGTGCCGAGGGCTGTCACGGCCGTGACAGTTCCGCCAGATCCGAGAAGCTGGAATGTGGAAGGCTCCCGATCCCTTGCTGCCGGGTTTGTCTGATGCGAGGTGTCCATGGCTATTTTGTGGTCTGCTTTTGCCACGTTCCGCTGTGCCTGTCAAGCCTGCCTGCCTTATTCAGTCCTGTCCTGTCCTGTCCTGCAGCCGTCGGGGGCTGTTGTCAGGCTGCCATGCTGCCGGGCAGTGTCAAACAAGCACTGGCTGGGCCAGAGACGCGATTTGAAGGAGTATACCTAGTATGGCATTCGCATGGAGGTGCGCAGATTGATGAGGTGCCGAAAGTAGCGTGTGTGAGGCGGGATGGGATGAAGTTTCGACCCACTCTGGGAGCCCGATGGCCCGAAATTAACACCCGTACTTGGCGCGCACACTACGGAGTACGTGTTGGTCAAGCCGTCAAACGACGTCGACGACCATCGATGTTACTCGAAGGGTCCGCGGGAGTCGGGGGTAGCCGTCTCCGTAACGACGGACGGTAGTTGAGTAGGCAGGCAGGCCCGTCGATTGGAGTGCATGCCCGGGAGTCGCTGATGGGCCGCGGCCGTGGCCGTGGCCGCAGTTCGTTGGCCCGTATATGATAGCCCGCCGTATGGTGGATGGTTCGCCGGAGGTCGCTCTTCGGGGGTGCGGAAGGATCGACCGCATGGGTCGCGATGGAACGGCGTCGAGCAGCGCGGCCAAGCGTCCCTGCTTTTGTGAAAAGAAGCGAGGAGAGGAGAGGAGCCGGATCTGCCCTGGTGGCGCGGCGGCGGGGCCCGTTTAGCTGAAACAGTGCCTGGGTAAGTCTGTGGAGATTTTATTTCGGGGCTCCAGGTCTCGTTTAGATGAGGAGGCCAGCGAACGTGAGGGTGAGATAGGTAATTACTACTCGGGTACGCGGGTACGGAGGAGTGCCTACTCCGAAATGTAGTTGTCATTTCACACAACACTTGTTGATGTACGTACACTAGGTAATAAGTAGTGCACGGCAAGTGTAGCGCACTACGTAGCCTGAAGGCTGAAGGCTGCCAGTATTGTTGGCATGCTCCGTCTCGCAATTTGATGCCGGCAGGACTTTAGGTACCACACTGCATTCAGACTTCAGAGTTCAAAGATCCGAGTACGACTCCCATGCCACGCGGCGGCAACGACAACCACACCGCAACAGCGACAGCCTGATGTGAGCAGCGGGAACAAGAAACGACGTGGTTTCAACCCGTCGCGTGTCCGTCAAGCCGTTGTCGCCCGCCCGTCGTCTGATGATTGCGCCCTGCGGGTGCAGCTTTACCTAACACTAGGTAGGGTAGGGTAGCTTCTGTCTTGTTTGCTTGCTTGCCTTTTCCGACGCTCTGCTGCAGCAGCCGAGCCCCTCTCGAATCATCCAGGATGTGGCACTCGAATCCTGCTATTATTAAGCAGTCTCGAAACATGGGCATTGTGGCAGTCGAGTAGGTAGGTAGTGTGTATTGTGTAGGTAGGTAGGTAGTCGACTGCATCTTGACCAGAAGCCTGGCTGGTATCCGTAGTCACCACCGATAGCTCCCATACCTGCCTGCATTCTCAAATGGGAAGGAGCTGCGTTTCAGTGTTCTTGCTTCTCGTGCGTCGCCACCTTCCGTCCCAACTTCCCCCAGACACCGAGACGGAGACGAAGGAAAAGAAAACCCCAGCAAGCGTGTGACAAAAAAAGTGATACACAGAATCTGCTTACTACACACAAAATGTACTAGAAGCTCTATTAGCCTAGCTTACTAGATTTGTATGTGTTTGGTAGGTTCTGTGTATCACTTTTTCTGTCACACGCTTGCCCAGATATCACTGTCGATGCAAGCCAACTGGAAGTAACCATCCCCCTTGTCCCCGTCTTTGAAGACAGACTCTGCAATAGGGATCGAGACGGTTCTCGTTCGTACTGTTTCGGTGTTGTTTTTGAGCAAAAAAACGTTGTTTTTGAAGCAAAAAACAGAGCAGGGGTGTAACTGTGGATTTAGTCTAGTCTATGATAAGTAATACACTTTAGAGGACTAAGCTCAAAGTAGCTAGAGCCTTCCCAATTAGGCCTAGTGGTTTTGTTCTTGTTTTTGTTGTTTTTAGGTCAAAAAACAAGAACGTCGTTTTTTTTATAAAATACGTATTTACTCGATCCCTACTCTGTAACCCGTTTACGGCCCGGGCGACGGCCACAACGTTTGCTTGCGTCGGAAAGCCACTTCTTAGTCTTGCAGAGCGCGACGATCATTGCTGGATAGCCGCATGAGCCCGGCAGCCACCGCCAACCAGCGGAGGGATGGACATGGACTTTTTTTGCTGCTTTTGAACTGCTGCAGCGTCCTGCACATCAATAGCGGCGATCCATCCCGTCTGCTGTTCCCGCGGCAGACCGCATCTTTCTCTGGTCCCCCGACTCTCCCCTCCGTCCCCTCCGTCCTCGTTCTCGACCATTGACAAATGATTGTTGCAGTCACGCACTCCAGAGGTCCAGCCTCCGGGCAAGAAATTCGAGATGGATTCAATACGAGCCGCAATCTCATCGGTACACCTGAAGTTCACTTTCGGGGGAGCTGAGGCCATGCATCATCCTTCAGCGGACCGTTGGTACCGTGTTGTGCTGTGCCGTGCTGTGTTTGCCGTGTGTGCTGTGCTGTGCATTGAAGAAGCTCCCGTCCCGATTCTTATTCTATTCTGCCACTATGTATGCAATAATACTTTCCTTGCCCATCACGCGTCCCCTTCCCTCGCTGCTGAGTCCTCCATGTCTCTTGCTCCCTCTTTCCGTCCGCGCCGTCGCCCCTTCGCCGCCGTCTCCCCTCTCCAACTCACCTCCCGTTGGGTAATGGATGATCCTAGCAAAAGGAGGAGAGAGGGGGCCGAGGGGCTCCACTGTTTGTGCCACATCACATCCGACTCTGGAGCTGGAGCGCGCCTTCAGAAAGACCATGACCATGACCATGACATTGACCGCCTGCCTACGTATCATTTCCTGGACGCAATACTCTCCTCCTCTTCCAGGCCCCTGAAATTGGGCTGTATGTATGGCCTCCTGCCTGGCTTTGCGGATATCTTACGGCGGTGGTATAGATATGTATGTATACAGTACGGATATACACAGCACCTACCTAGGTAGGTAGGTCGTTGGTTTCCAAGTGCTGCCTGCCCCTGAATGAGGTAAATAAAGTAAGGAGATTTTAGGTGCCTGGCAGTGCGATAGATGCCGAGTGACGGGTTCTGCGTCTGATGGCCGATGAAGGTCTCTCCTCCCATGCGGTGAGGTACCGCTGCGCGTTGAGCACGGCGGGCAGCTACATCCCCGCAGCCCTGTGCCTCTGCAGAAACACTTGTCCCGCAAGTACAGAGTACCTGCTACCTGCCTTGCCTTGGTGCGCCCTGCATGCCGAAGCGAATGCCCCCACACACAGGCCAACAAGAGCAAGACGCGTGGAATTATCAGCAGTGCAGCGCAAGGTACCTAGACCTAGGTACACCGCATGTATGGGCACTTCGTGGTAATTCAGGGTGCGGCCTGTGGCTGTTCGGGACCATCCAGCGTGCCAGCCTATTACCTACCTAGTACGTAGTCGGGTTATACCGAGCTTCACAATTCACCAGAGGAGCTGGCTTCGAGATTGATGTGAAAGACCGAGTGAATGTATTGTATGGACCATGGCGGCTCGTCCCTGAACATCAGCAGCGAGGGGATACCGGCCTTACAGAGGTAGATATTACCTGGGTACGGTATACAATCGCAAACTCAACTCACCTCATGTAAGGTACCGACCAACCTTGCCTCGAACACCAGATGCCTTCCCTACCTAGGTATCCGTACACAGGTATCCGTACTCGATCCCGGTCTCCCCTGAACCTTTCCTTCTCTCGCTTCAGTCCAGTCCATGCCGCCCTCTCCGTTATCCGTACAGTCTGCGTCTACAACAGCGCCATCATCCCGTCCACGTCCCCCCCATCCAGCCCCGTTCCAGTTTCGAAGTCCCCCCAATTCCAGTCCCGTCCAGCCGGATCCCACGTCAAGCGCCACTGTCGCCCATGCCATCGTGCTCTCGTCTCGTCCGCTCTTCTTCTCTCTTTCCCGTACCTACTACGTACAGTATTCCACGTATGTACTACTACTAGCTCACGTCCGTCGTCGTGCCCTGACGTTGATGACGGCTTCTCCTGCTTGTGCACACCGACATCCCGTCTTTCCCCCCTTCCACTTCACCTCCGTCCACTATTGCACTAGGTACACTAACGCAAGGCCCGCGCGCAGGCACCACCCTAGTCCTAGTGTATGTGCCTCATTAGAGCCCTCAATCACCACCCACTTGTACCTCCTTAGGGCCAGGACGGCACCCCTGAACCCGTCCACACCCCCCAAAACGCTCCCTCCTGTCCCTTCCTGCTTTGCTAGCATAGTACTCATTGGCCAAGCCCGGGCTGGTCGTAGTCTCCCTCGTCCTCCACGTCGGCTGTCGCACCTCTCTACATCGTTCCACGACGACCACTTTGACGGCCTAGAGCCTGCCTGGAGCCCTGCTCAAAAATCTCCAATCCCACCACCTGGCGTCGGCCTCGTTTTGTTCTGCTCCAGTGCTCTTGCCTCGTCAGCGAGACCAAGAGGCTTTAGCCTGGACGTCTCTACCTTCCCGCCCAGCCATCATCTCAGCTCACCTTACCCTGACTTTTTGATCGATCCCCGGCGCCGGCTCTTTTTTTTTTTTCTCTGCACCCCAAAGACACCGAGCCCTCGAGTGCCCCTTCCCACGTCCACGTTCACGTCCACCTCGTCGACGCTCACGTCCCCCCCATACGCCGAACTTCCTCGCCCTCCGCCTCGAACGAAGCCAAACCAGCGCTACGGATACCTCGACGGTACCTGTCCACTTGCGGCGCTCGCTCATTACACTACTGCTATCCTCTTTTTCTCTGATCCCCCCTCCATTTGGGCTGGCCACCATCGCAGCCCCGGGCACATACCGAGCGCCCTCCACTCGGCGCTACGCTCCCCGACGTACACGCCCGTCCTGTCGAGCTCCTGGCACGAGCCGCACAGTCTGCCGTCCCTCGCACGATCGCCAGACCCTACTTGGTTGTCCATGATACAGCTCCTCTCAGCCGGCCCCTCGCCCACCGATCATCCTGCTGCTGCTGCTGCTGCTGCCGACCTTACGTTCATGACCCTCGACAGAGCCGGTACTGCTCGCTAGATCATTTGTCGTGACGACGTCCTGCCCAAGAGGACGAGCTGCCCGTCATGGCCGCCGTCATGGAGGACTACTTGGAGAGTCCCATGGACAACGACGACGTCTTCCCTTGCAAAGGATGCGGAGAGGTATGCTGGTCCACCCCCCATTGGCGTCTGGCCGCCCGCAAGCACGTACTGATGGCGGTGCCCTACCCGACTAGATCCTCGAAGAGGGCAAAGCGTTTGAACTCGGTATGTCTGCTCAGCTACGTTCTGTTCTCTCCCTACCTCCTTTCCTCTATCATCGTCTACCCACCTCACCTACCTTGCCTCCCTTTCACCTCACCCCGAGCATCATCATTGTATCTTGCACGGCTGCTACTCGGCCATGTTGTCGTCACCCATGGCCATGTCGCCCGCTGTTTCCAAGTTCAACCAGGCTAACGACTCCCCTCCACCCTCAGCCGGCAACCGATGGCATCTCAACTGCTTCCGCTGCAACACCTGCGGCACCCTCCTCGATTCCGACGCGAACCTACTGCTCCTTGGCGATGGCTCCCTCATCTGTAACAACTGCACTTACAGCTGCAGTGCATGCGGCAACAAGATCGAGGACCTGGCCATCTTGACTGGCGACCAGGCTTTCTGCGCGACTTGCTTCAGGTGTCGCAACTGTAAGAGAAAGATTGAGAACCTGAGATACGCGCGAACCTCGCAGGGTATCTTCTGCATGAGTTGCCACGAATCGCTCATGGCGCGGCGGAGAAAGAAATCAAAAGCAGCAGCCCAAGCAAAATCGAGGGAAAAAGACGGTTCACCCATGATAACCGACAAGTCGCTGCCCGCTCTTCCGCCAAACGCCATCCCTCCGAATGCCTTCTCTGATACCCGCGTCGATCCCGACTCTGACACCCCCACCGAGCTGTCCCCGCGACCGCGCCCGGCATACAGCAGGAACGACTCTTCGTCCAAGAGCAGTAGCCGGCCCTCACGCTCTCCCGAGCGGACATCAGAAGCCACCAAGGACGGTTTGTCCCTGCCTCCCGCAAACTACCGCAACAACCGCAAT
Organism: Colletotrichum brevisporum; assembly: GCA_030770045.1. NCBI lineage: Eukaryota > Fungi > Ascomycota > Sordariomycetes > Glomerellales > Glomerellaceae > Colletotrichum > Colletotrichum brevisporum. The sequence goes on along the minus strand of JAUGSI010000001.1, from coordinate 4,239,157 downwards.
TCCACCATCATCGCCCCGAGCAGCAACAATGAGGCCAATGGCGGCGGCGAGGACGGCTTCTTCATTCCTGTCGCTCTGGACCCTTCTCCCATGGCAAACACCGCCCCGCGCTCGACGTCGGAGAGCTTGTCTGGCGTCTCCAAGAAGGACAAAGACTACTCCAATAGCGTCCCCCGGGTTGGTGCCGAGAAGAAGAACGACTCGTCGTCCTCGACGCCGCATATCGCATTCCAGGAGAAGGGTCGCCAACCGTCGTCAGACTACGAGTCTGGGTCGGTCAAGCTGCCGCTACGCAAGAACTCAAAATCGTCGAGGAATGATTCTCGGCTGTCGACGAATAACGACGAGAAAACGCAAAAGGTGACCGCTGGCAAGCTCTCGCCGTCGATTGATGAGTTCAAGTTGCAGGACGCGCCCAAGAGCAAGAAGTTGGTCAGCCCGAGAAGCGCCTCTCACTCGGCCGCCATGACCCCTGATACGGGAAGCGCCAAGAGCAGCGAAGGCGTCTTGCGCAAAGACAAGGAGCCATTCCCGAACCTACCTTCGTCTGATTCACCGCCCCGCATGGGCAGTGGAACGCCTCGATCGTCCCAGGATTCGAGACAGCGCGATGAGGGCGAGGTGCGGCCTTCGATGGACTCCATCTCATCGTCTCGTACCGATGTGACGGCCAAGTCCATCACCAGGAAGGAACTACCATCGTCCTCGCGCAACGGTATGTGCTCTCGAACCCGTGTTTTATGTTGATGCAGGATGCACTGACTTTTTCTTCTCTCTGTCGCAGTAAACGGCAAGTCCGCTGGCGGCTCTGTTGGCCGATCCAATACGTACGATGAGACAAGCTCTTCGGGCCTCTCCGCTCCCGCGCGCCCGAACATGAATGAGCATAAGCTCAGCGATACCTACATGCAGCCCCGAGCGCCTCCTCAGCCTCCAGGTGTACCTGCGAACACTCCCAAACCCCCCGCCAAAGATCAGGCGAATGCGTCTGGGTCTGGAGAGGAGAAGATTTCGCCCAAGCTACCGAGATGGAGCGCGGGTGGCGATTTCAGTATGGACGAGGACATGGCTAGGATCCTGGGCACTGACGAAGGCTCATCATCGATACTCCGTCGTGTGTCAAACGCCGTTCGTCACGGTCGCACCAACAGCACCGAATCCGGTCATCCTCCGCTTCCCCAGCATCCTCACAGAGTCACCGGTCACACGAGGAGCATTAGCGAGACCACCCGTGGTACCCCCTCGCCCCGCTGGCCCAAGACGCCCATTGCTGAGGATCCCAATGGTCACGAGATTACCAGTCCCATTTCCATTCATTCGAGCGACGACCCTGCATTCCTTAAGCGACAGTTGCGCAACTCGGAGAACCGTGTGGCAGAGCTAGAGCGGCAGTTCACCACCGAAAAGGACCTCAAACGTTTGAACAAAACCCTGATTGAGAAGCGCAAAACGGTCTCAGTCCTGGACACCCAGACTGAGATTATGATCCGACAGTTGGAAGTGCTTGCAGGATACGTCGAACGTGCCAAGGAGACCAAGACGCCCGTTGACCCCCGTGATCTGGAGGACTCCGCCATCAAAGAGTTCGTGCAGAAGCTTGATAAGGTCAAGCAGACGATGAGTGCAGTTATTGAGCAGCTTCACGCCGAGCGAGACGAGCTGGTAGACGAGAAGAATCAGGCCATCGCTGACAGAGATCGTGCCCTCCTCGAGTTTGAGCAGCTCTCGTCCAAGAACGCCCAGCTGGCCGACATGAACAACGATCTGACCCACCAGATCCAGGAGCGCTTCAAGTCTCAGATCGGAGGAGAGCTCAAGTCACCCAATGGCCTCGGCATCTACAGCCAGAGCAAAGTGTTTTCATCGTCCAACCTCAACCTGGCAGATTCAGCCAGCATGACCACCACCCTTGTGCACGAGACGGACGAGCCAGTCGTAGAAGCCCGTCCGACAGTCGTGGACATCCGTAAAGGACAAGTCAAAAAGTTCAACTGGAAGAAGGGATCCAAGACCATGGCGCAAAACGTGGCCAAGGGCGTCAACCGGGCGGTCGTCGCGTTCCAACAGGAGCGTGAGCCGCGAGCCGCGCATCAGGGTCTCACCGGCGACAACATCGGCCTGCCATACAATATGACAGTATCTCAGGTTGAAGCACCCGTCGTCACCCAGACCCCAGCTACCACGCAGAAGGGCGGCGTGCCGCAGCCCGCAGACCGCCAGGGCTTCGGCTTCTTCAAGAAGAACAATGCCGCTAAGTCCATGTCTACGACGAATGTGTCCACGCCTACCATCGCGGAGGCCCCTACTACGCTCTTCGGTTCCGACCTCGTCGAGAGAGCTGACTACGAACGTCGCACCATCCCAAGCGTCGTGACCCGTTGCATCGAGGAAGTCGAGCTCCGTGGTATGGATATAGAGGGTATCTATCGCAAGACGGGAGGCAACTCTCAAGTAAAGATGATCCAAGAGGGATTCGACAAGAGCGAAGACTATGACATTTCCGACCCAGGCCTCGACATTACTGCCGTAACAAGTGTCCTCAAGCAGTACTTCAGAAAGCTTCCCACTCCACTGCTGACCTACGAGGTCTATGACAGGGTGCTCGAATCTAACGGTGAGTGTGTCCCCCCTAGCTGTCGAGCAGTGGTACTGACATCCTCCAGCCATCACGGATCAGGCCGAGCGCTGCGATCACCTTAACAAGGTTTTCAGCACGATGCCCCAGCGCCATCGCGACTGTCTCGAGTTTCTCATGTTCCACCTTGCCCGGGTGGCCCAGCGAGAGCCCGAGAACTTGGTGAGTAATTCCATTCTCGTTAGACACTCGCCCGGATGCTGACCGCTTCAGATGTCTCCCAAGAACCTTGCTGTCGTGTTTGCCCCGACAATTATGAGAGACACCAGCCTGGAGCGAGAGATGACGGACATGCACGCCAAGAACCTAGCCGTGCAGTTCGTCATTGAAAACAGCCATACCATCTTCACCGATTAAAATGCTGGCTTTGGATGGCCTGACGCCGAGTTGGAAAAATGTATATATCCACGCACCACACGACTTTACGCCTTCGACCCTTTTTTCCTTCCTTTTCACTGATCCTCTCTCGGGGGGCCTGCCCAGAGTCGACGGCCTTCGAATTTTGCATTTGGATTCGGCATTCCGTTGGACCGCTGTCATGAACGCAGAAACGGGGCGTTGTTCCGTGCCAAGGGAGCTTTAATGATATCCGGATTTCTCGCTTTGCGGCTCGAAAGGAGTTTCTTTCTTGGTTCTCAAGACGGGCTTGGGAATCACGACTGGCGGAGCGTGTTAACTTTTGATGCGAGCGCGCTTTTACACACTCTCACTCGTTGGCCCACGGGTGTTGAGCACGACCTGATTTGTGGCGAGTTTTGTATCTGAGTAGAAGGGGAGATGATGCATGGTGGACGATGAAGAATGAGGCAGCGAATGAGGCAGCGGTTGATCAGAGCATGATAGTGCTGTATGGGTCATTATGGGACGAGGTTCTTTTGACGTAGTGGCACCGCAAATACCAAACATATGAGCCGGCCCTATGGTTTTCTCCCCGCCATCTCTCCCGGGTGAAAAACGTCGGCCACCAAACATTTAAACATTTCCCCCTTACGATCTTTTTCTATCCATATGAAAAGTGGTGGTATCAAACTAGTAATGTGAAGATTCTGTCGCTCTGCTACCCGTTTTATTTCGAGTCTCCCACCATGCGCTTCACTTTCTCAAGCAAAAGCGCGCTCTCCCGGCCCAGCTTGCGCTGGCCGTTCTCTCCGCCTTTGCGGGCCTTGGCCATGGCGCGGCGAAACCTCTCGCGGTCGGCAGTCTTGCGCTCGCGCTCCTCCTGGCGCCGCTGCATCTCCGCACGACGGGCCTCGGCCTCGGCCTTGCGCTTCTCGGCGTGCTCAATCTGCTTCTCGTAGTAGCCCGGCTTGCGCGGGCGACGGGGCTTGCGGGGCTCGTAGCGTTCAACGTCCTCGCCGTCCTTCTCGCCGTCGTCTTCATCGCCCTCGGTCGACTTGCCGTGCTTGCGCTTCACGGCGATGGTGTTGGGGTTGGGCAGCTCGCCGTCGTTCTCGAGCATCTCCTGCCGCGTGGGGTGCACTTCTGACGGGTCGGGGCCCGGCGTCTGTGTTTGGGTCCCCGTCTGAGCCTCCTCCGGTTCTCGGTCAGGCTGATCCACCGGGCTCGTTGCCGTGCGGCGCTCCTCGTCGCCGGCGACGTGGTCGCCCGCGTCCTCTGACGGGCTCGCCCCCGCGGCTTGGCTCTTGGACTCCCGGGCGGCGAGCTCCCTCTCCTTGATCTTGGCATACTGCTTCTTGATCTTTGCCTTGTGGATGAGATCCGCCTTCTTCTTCTCGTCTGTGGTTGTGTTAGCAGGCTGCGGATGCAGAAAAGAGGAGGGTTGCTAACTCTTTCTACGCCACGGGCCGTCCGGGAGGTTCTCGGGGCCTACGCGGAAGCCCTTGCGGGCCTTCTTGGGCTCTGAAGCCGCGCCGCCCTCGGCCGCGCGTTTCGGGGCCATGTTGCGCGGGTTCGTGGGTGAGTGAGAGTGTCGGATGAGTGGAATGAGACTGGGCCGTTGATTTAGGGCACTCTGTGTTTGAAAGGGACGAAATGTTCACGTCGTACAGTTTCAGTCGTTGATCCGCGGTGGCACGGTGAATTAAACGCGGCGCTCTTGGCTACCGTCGTCGGTCGTGGATGAATGAATTCAAAGGTTGTTAAATGCTACTGAAGATTCAGTAGGGGACGATGAGTTTTTAGGTGGATCCGGATGAGAGAGGTTCGAGAACGGGGGTCGAAAGGGGCTTAGCGTGGACCCACCCCGGCGGCGCGGTGACAGGACCCTGGTTGATGCTTTTTTCAAACTTCACCTCACTCTTACTGGTTACCACCTCAGACGAGATTTACCATTCCACGAACTTCTTGCCTACCTACTCGGATGAACTTTCTTCTAATTCTATTCTTTTGATATCATTTCCGATGTAAAAATCTTCACGTACCTTTTTGGGCCGCATGTCATCAGTCCGGCACGACACACAGTATGCGCTTCATCGTTTCCGTATAATCACAACCGTACCTGCGCAGTTCACCTCGACATCTCCTGGATACCAAGCTCTCATATATCACTTCTACGTTTCAATTTAGTAGGCTCTAGAAGTTCTTCAAGCGTGTCGAGAAACCTGCCCCGATGTCTTTGCTGAGTATCCTCTTTGGGCTGGTTACCTTCCCGGGAAGTCTAAACGCAAAACAGCATACTGAAAAGGCAATAGTAAACGTCCATGACGATTCACTCTGGTCACTTTTCTGTCGCAGAAACCACTCGCAAGGCAAGTGGCTCTCTATGCGTGCTGCCTGGAACTTACTTCCTCCCCGGACAAGTCTCGGCATGGAGCCCACGTGAGGGTGAGGAGGCAGGCACGGGCAGGCGCACCTCCATAGCCAACCACCGCACCTTCCCAAACCTGCGCTCAAAGGTATATGCCCCCTAAAAAAAAAGAGACCGACTAAATTTCCTATGCTGCCCGCATATCCTTCCTGTGTGGGGCAGTCCCCACCACCCATCCCTAGGCTCCTATTGGTCGGATCAGCTCAGCGCCGCCACCACTAGTTTTTTTTCCACACCTAATAGCCATTTTTTAACTTAGTTGTTTTTTTTTATAATTAGCCTTTTTAATTAGTAACTTTAATATAATACTATTATAATACCTTTTACTATACTAATTAGTATACTTAAGGACTATAAAACCTTTAAAAAGCTTTTTACTAATATTACTAATTAAGTGTTATCATGCTATATAATTATCTTTATTAATCATTAAACTATAAAATAAAAGTTTTTATAGTAATAGAATCTCACGCAGTAACGCGGCAACTAAAAATCATCATTATATAAATCTTTATAGAATAATATTATAAAAACCTAATTATAAATAGGTAGTAAAGGCTATTTAATATAAACTCTAAAGTAACTATTAGTATTTTACTATATATATTAATTAATATAATTATAATCCTTTTAATAATAACGTTATATATTTATTCTATTATAAGTACTTAAGTAACTAATACTAAAAAATTTAAAAATTTTTTAAAAAAACAACGTTAAATAGTTACTCTATAACTATATTAATAACTATATATTATCTTAACTAGCTTTAGAAGTAGTAAGATATTAAAAATAAGTAGTAGAAAGTAAAACTTAAATTACTTAGTAGTAATACCCTAATCTAAGTTCTTATTTATAATTTATAAACCTATAGTATTAAGCAGTACTTTTAATAACTTAATAACTACGTAATAGCCCTTATTTAAACCTTCCTATACTATAAAGAACTTTAAAAGCTATTTCTAGCTATCCTTTTAATTAATAATACTTATAAAATAAACTATTTTAGTATACTACTTATTAGTTTATTAAAAAGAACTAAAAATAAAAGTAAAAAGAGATACAAAGTAGAATTAAATTGTGTTTCCTCTAGCTTTAATAAGCTAGACTCTGTTACAATAAGTCAACTACTAATAGTAGAATAAACTACTCTAAATGTCTCTTATTAACTCTTCTAGGTGCTTATAGCTAACTACAACTCTTAGAAGCTAACTATAGTACCTGCACCAACTATAGCACATAGTTAACTATACACAGAGCCTAAAGCTACTTAGCTAAACTATATATAATATACTAAACTCTAAAAAGATGAACTAGAGCTGAAGCTAGGAAGGCCTGTGTTGTGGAAGGTGAATAGCCTAGAAATAGCCCCTAGTCTATAAGGATCTAAATTTACTTTTTTACAGTAAGTAAGTATAGTAAACAATTAAGAGAGTAGTTTCATTATTGCCAAGAAATAACACTTCTAAATTTTTATTTATATATTATATAATAAAACTACCTTTATTAACTCTATTAAGTTCTAATATTAAGCTAAAAGTATTTAGTAATTTTAAAACTAAACTTTAATAATTTATACTATACTTATAGGTTATTAGTAAAACGCTTATTAAACCAACCTTCCCTACTAATTATAAAAGTCTATTTAAATCTACTTATTTGAAGAACCTATTTTAACTATAAAAATTCAAAATTCATAACTAATATTTATAAATTACCTAATTTAAGTCCTACAACTAAAAAACCTAGTTTTTAGAAAACTAAATTATTTAACCTTCTTAATAAGTCCTTAATAAATCCTTATATATACTTACTATAAATAAACGTAAAAATAATAATATTTAATTAATATAACTTATATAGAAATTAAGATTAATAATAATGTACTTAATTAACTTAACTAATAAAAGCAGAAAGTCAACATTAATAACCCTAAAGTTATAAACTTTAAGTCTATTAACTATAATAAACCAACTAAAACAATTAAAATAAATATAGTAGGACTTTATAGTCTTAACTATTTATTTAAACTACTTAGTTAACTATATAATAAGTAGTTTACTCCTATTATCTCAAAAAAACAACCCTTAGGTTTTTAAAAGTCTATTTAGTTTTAGTTATTTAAATAAAAAAGACTTTAAACTTATAAAATATAAATAAAATCACTATTCTAAAACTAAAAAAACAATTAAATTATTAAGTATAGTCTCTAAAATTCCATATAGTACTAACTAGTAAAGATTTAGTAATAAATCTTACTAAACTACTAAATAATAAAAATAAAGATCTAATAATAAATATATATAAAACTTTTATAAAATAGCCCTTTAAGAGTTATAAAAGACTCTAAAATTACTTTAGAAGCTTAAAAACTTAATAAACTATATTAACTCAAAGATTCACAAACAAGTTTCTACTTATAAAGAGTTTTTTAATACTACTCTTAAAAAACTTGTTAATACTTCAGGTATACCTTAATAAAGTTAAAGAACTTATAAATAATCTAGCCTTCCCAACAACTTAACTTTACCTAAAATAGGTAATTTATATATAGTTTTGAAACAGTTTAGATAACCTTATAAGGGTTTTATAACTACTATTGATAACCTAATCTTTAAAAAAACTTAAAAGCTCATACTACATGTCTTTATTTACTTTAATTCTATTAAATAAATCTAAGAAAAAGAGTAATAATAACTCTATATTAAATTTTCTTAAATCTTAAATTAAATCTAAAAAAAGACTACTAAACCTAAAATAAACTAAGGGTCGATACTATAATTACTATAAAAAAACCAGTCATAGAGAATATTTTCATGGATTTCCGTTGTCCTAACAAAAGCCCCAATTGGGTTTAAAAGAATATCAAAAAACAACCCTTCTATAAAATAATAAAAAAAGAGTTAAAAATAAATAAAAAAAAACAATAAGACATAGTTATTAATAACAATTCTAACCTTTCAGATTTATTAAAAAAAATTATAGTTACCGGACTTAATAAATATTAACTTAACTTAAAAGAACTTAAATTCTAATATAGAATTTAAATAAATATAAAAATTACCTTTTAAAACCTCATTAATATAGATTTAAACTGGTTAACCTATTACTATAACTTAATAAAATAGTTAAATAAAGAACTTTAGATTTTCTACGATAAAAAAATAACTATTTTATTTAGACTTAGTTATAATAATCTATATAACTAATAACCATTCCCCATTTAATAATATTAAAACTATTAAATAAAATAATTAGGGTAAAAGCAAACTATCTTTTTACTTATAAAAGGCATCATTTAACTACTATAATAAATAATACTTTATATTATAAAAATATTTATTATATATTCAAACTAGGTATTAATCTCTTAAGTTAAACTAAATTTACTAAAATAGGCATAGCCTCAATCTACTATAATAAGCCTATACTATATAATATAATTAAAGACAAAGTCCTTTTAGTAAGAATAAAGAGAAACAACTTCTACTTCTTTAACCTTAATATAAACAAAAAAGTAATTAATATAATAAAAGACACTATAAAAGAGTCTTAAAGTTAGGATCGAACCTTAGACTCTAATATTAATATAATAAATATCGCAATGAAGCCTCCAAGGCTCTAGCCTCGCGAGCCGCGCCTCAGGCACCAGGGTGACTAAGTATAGATATAACGCTCTGACGAGCGCAGCGCCTCACAGCATAGATCTCTTCCTAAGACAACCACAAGTCATCTATGCCCTCGAACGCTCATGCGCCCTAATACTCGCCACAATAAAGCTATAGTATAACTAATTAGGCTATATAAACCATAATCTTTACCATTTATTCTAGATACAAACTAAAATTGCTATGCGTTAAGCCACCACAAAGGCATTTTTACAAACTACACTTATAAGGTCATTGGAAAGGAAAATTCACTAATACTTTTAATAAGAAGTCTATAATTAATACAAAAAGTATCACCCTTACTTATATAAAATTGCGTTAGACTTATATAATAATTATACTTAAAATATATAATAATTATAGTATTATATTTATACTATTTATAGATAAAAAGACCCGTTTTATATAGAGTAAATTATTAAAAACAAAGAAATTTAGCAGAGGTTTCTACTGTTTTTAAGAAATTTAAATCCTTAGCTAAAATAATAAACAATGTTACAAAATTAATTAATTTATATGACGGTAGTAAAGAGTTTAATAAGAAAAAGAATAAAAACTATATATATAAAATAAATAGTATAACTTAAGTAATATAAAACCACTTTATATACATATCTAATAGTATTATTAAAAGAATAATACGTAATATAATAAATAAAATAAGGACTATACTAATAAACAGACACCAACCATAGAGAAGTTTTTTTAGTAGCTATATATCTATATAATAAACCCTATATAAGTTAATAGTTTATAAAACATTATATAAAGTTATGAATAATAATACAAACCCTTTTAAATTATATAAGGGTTTAGGGGAGTATTTGTTACTTTATAAAATAAAGACCCAATATTAAAAAGTTTAATAATAAAGCCAAAAGGTATAATTTTAACTATAGTAATAATGCCTATAGAATATAGGATTTAAAAAATGAAAGCTTTTAGTTTAGAAACGTTAGCATTAAGAATATTTTGATAAAAGATACTACTAATATTAATTAAGAACTATTTATACTAAATAAAATAAATTATCTATAATTTAGTATAACCAGAAAGTAAAAAATTTAAAGTAATAGTTTTTTTAAGATAGACTTAGATTATGTCAATATTAATAAAATTAATAATAATAATAATAATAATAACTCTAAATTAACTATAGAAATCCCCTATATAGATAAAGAGATCCAGGAAAGCTATAGATGGGTTAAAAATCAAGAATATACACTATTTACAATAAAAGACTACTTATCTTTAAACATAATATCCGCTATTAATAGCTTAAAGGATAAAATCTCTTATATACTAAGTATTAATAACTTAAATAAACCTACTATATATAAATAAGTTTTAAAATTTAATAATTTATAAAACTAAATTTAAGCTATGTACAAGGAATTAAATATATTAACTAAATTAAATACTTAGAGTATTATTAAAAAACTATAATTTATTAAACCTCTAGGAGGTAGATAGGTTTATAGAAAAAAGGTTAATAATAATATTAATACTAAAGCTAAAAGACCTAATAAATATAAGGCTTGTTAGGTAGTATAGGGTTATAATTAATATATAGGTATTAATTACCTAGAAACCTTTAGTACTACCTATAGGCCTAAATCCTATAAGTTATTATTCTTAATAGCTATATAAAATAATTAGAATATTAAATAATATAACATTACTAGTACATTTATACACACTAATATTATAATAAAATATATTCAATTACCGCTTTTTTTTTAATAATAATAATAATAAAATTAGTTATAATAAAGATTATAAAGATTTTAATAAATATTACTCATAAACTAAATAAAGCTTTATATAGTTTAAAATAAAGTCCTAGACTATAGTATAAGTATTTAAAAGATATACTTAAAAAGGAAGGCTTTAATATAATACTTTATAATAAGGCTGTTTTTATACTTAATAAAAAAGGAGTTAAAGCTATTATAGCTTATTATATAGATGACTTTTTAGTTATTACTCTAAACTCTAAAACTACTAATAGTATAATTAATAATATTTTTGAAGAGATTAATATAAAACTACTAGGGGTGCTTAAAACCTTTTTAAGTATTAAAGTAGATATAAATAGGGAAAATAAAACCCTATTTTTATATTAAACTAAATATACTAAAAGACTACTAATTAAATATAATAAAACCTACTTATATAGGCATTTAACGCTTATAAATAATAATATAAAATTAGTAGAAAATATAAATTAAGCTACTAAAGAAGAAATAAAATAATTTTAATAAGAAATAGACTCTTTAATATATTCTACCTTAAAAACTAGGCTAGATATAGCCTTTATAGTTATGTTATTAACTTATTATATAAGTAATTCTTTTAAAAAGTATTTTATTACTTTAAATTAGTTATAGGGATATTTAAATAAATTCCCTAACCTAGGGATTTTATATAATTACTTTATTAAATTTAAAATAATAGAATTTTTAAACTCTAATTAAACTAGAGATTTTAATAATAAAAAATCTACTACTAGCTATTTATTTTGCCTAGGATTTTATAATATAATTAGTTAGAATACTATAAAATAAAAAATAATAGCTTTATTTACTTATAAAGCTAAATATATAGCTTTTACTAAAGCTATTAAAAAAGCTATATATTTATATAACTTTTATAATTATATATTTAAATCTTTAAACCTTAAAAGTCTAGATAAATCTAAGATTCTTATAGATAATAAAGCAGCTTAAAAACTAGTTAAAAATTTTAAATTTCATAAAAGGGTTAAGTATATTAATATTAAATATCACTTTATAAGAAATGTAATAATTAATAATAAAGCTTTACTATTCTACGTATTTACTAAAGATAATTTAGTTAATATTTTAACTAAGTTTGTAGGTAAAATAATATTTAATAATTATATAACTACTTTAAGTATAATAAACTATAAAGGTTTTTTATTTTTTTTAAAAAATGAAACTAAAATAAAAAAGAATATAAATTTATTAAAAGATAAGTTAAAAATATATAACTTATTATATTAAAAAGAGAAGGTTTTTTTATTAATATATATTTTCTTTTATTTTTACTTTAAATATTTTTATTTAAAAAGAAAGGTTTTTATAGAGTTTTTATACAGAAGTTTTTAATACTAAAAAAGTCTTTTAATATACCTTAAGAACACTAAAATTTATAATAAAATTAAATTAATACATATCTTAAAGGGGGATATTAGTCTATTAAAAAGAACTAAAAATAAAAGTAAAAAGAAATAAAAGGTAGAATTAAACCTATAGCCTTTAGCTTTAATAAGTTAAACTCTAAGCTACTAGGTTAACTACTAATAGTGGAATAAACTACTTTAAATATCTTTTATTAACCCCTTTAGAGTACTTATAGCTAACTATAACCCTTGTAGCTGACTACAGTGCCTGTAGCTAACTATAGTAAATACGGTTAATTATACGTAGGGCCTAGAGCTACTTAGTTAAACTGTATGTAATATACTAAACTCTAAAAGGACTAGTGCCTTAAAAGCTAGGCCTAAAGGGCAAGGCACTAGGCCTATAAAAGGTAGGGCTCCCCTTAGTCTATAGGGGTCTAGACTTCTACTTTCTTAGTAAGTAAGTAATATAGTAAAATACTAATATAATACTATTACTACTATAATAATACTTCTACCTCTTTTATTTGTATATTATGTACTAAACCTATTCCTTTACTAACTCTATTAAGCCCGATATTACTATAGAAGTATTTAGCAATCTTAAAACTAACTTTAATACCCTTATACCTGTACTTATACTACTTATAAACATCACTAGTATTACTAATATCGGCTCTATATTTAATATTAACTTCTATTTACTTAATAAAAAAAATAGAAAGGTATTTAAGTAGGCTATTAAGCGCTTTAAAGAGCTTTACTTATAGTTTAATATTAAGTATCCCTATATAGTTATTATAAGTATAAGTATAAGGGTATTAAGGTTAGTATTAAGATTACTAAATACTTTTATAGTAATATTAAACTTAATAGAGTTAGTAAAGGAATAGGTTTAGTATATAATATATAAATAAAGAGGTAGAAGTATTATTATAGTAGTAATAGTGTTATATTAGTATTTTACTATATTACTTACTTATTAAGAAAGTAGAAGTCTAGATCCCTATAGACTAAAAAGAGCCCTGCCTTTTATAGGCCTAGTGCCTTGCCCTTTAGACTTAGCTTTTAAGGCACTAGTCCTTTTAGGGTTTAGTACGCTATATATAGTTTAGTTAAGTAACTCTAGGCTCTATATATAATTAGCTATATTTACTATAGTTAGCTACGGGTACTATAGTTAGCTATAAGGGTTATAGTTAGTTATAAGTACTCTAGAGGGGTAAATAAGAGATATTTAGGGTGGTTTATTCTACTATAAGTAGTTAACTTAGTAGTTTAGAGTCTAGTTTATTAAAGCTAGAGGCTATAGGTTTAATTCTACCTTTTATCTCTTTTTACTTTTATTTTTAGTTCTTTTTAATAGACTAATAGTTATTACTAACTTTAAAAAAGCCCTTAAAAATATACTTAATAACGTATAGTTTAATATTTAGTAATAGCTATATATTTAGTATATAAATAAAAATATTATATAAAAGGTTAAGTATAAATAAATTAGTAATACTAAGGCTCCTTTAGTAACTAAAAAGAAGGTCTATATTAACCCTATTTTTTAGTAACTTATAACTAGCCTTAATATAAAAGAGCTAGTTACTACTAGCTAGCCTTAGGCTAAGAATATCCCTAATAACCTAAATAACTTCTTTATACTATAAAAAACTATAATTTATACTAATAATAAAAATACCTTTAAAGAGACCTAGGCTATAATTCTTAAGAAGTTTAGTTATTAAAAAGTATATATTTTTTATATTCTTAAAATATACTTTCCCTTTTATAAAAAGTTTATTAGTTACTTTATTAATTAGTACTATAACTTTAGTATACGCGTTATATTATATATAGAAAGCTTATATAAAGAAATTAAAAGCTACCTCTTTAATTTAATAACTAATTTATACTTTTTTATTTAAATATATAAAGTAGTTAATTAAAAATTAAAAGAATATATATATATTAAGTTTTATAAATAAAAAAAACTTATTAACTCTATAAGTTTAGTATAAGTAACTATACTAAGGTATAGATAAGTAATATTTAGAGCTACTATACTAAAAAGGCTCTAAAACTTATTAATAAGTAGTATTAACTCGTTTATATAAAGTTAAAGAGTTAAATTGTTAATAAGGCTTATATATAATAGTTTATATTATAGTATAGCCTCCCCTACTTCTATACTATTAAGTAATATTTTTAAAGTAATACCCTACTTTTCTACTTTAACTACTACTTATAATAGTATCTCTATTATAACCTACTTAATAAGAATCCTCTTTACTAAATTCTTAATTTTATTATAATTATAAACTATAACTAACTTTATAATAAGCCTTAAAATATCTTTATTACTATACTTTTATCCTAGAATCTTAATACTATTTAATAACTACTCTATAAAACTAACTATTAATAAAGTTTATAAATAATATAAACTTAAAATTTATTTTATTAAAAAAGAAATAGTAAAGCTTATTAGTTTATTAAAAAGAACTAAAAATAAAAGTAAAAAGAAATAAAAAGTAGAATTAAACCTATAGTCTTTAGCTCTAATAAACTAGACTCTAAGCTACTAAGTTAACTACTAATAGTAGAATAAACCACTCTAAATATTTCTTATTAACCCCTTTAGAGTGCTTATAGCTAACTATAACCCTTATAGCCGACCATAGTGCCTATAGCTAACTATAGTAAATATAGTTAACTATACACAGAACCTAGAGCTACTTAGTTAAACTATATATAATATACTAAACTCTAAAAGGACTAGTACTTTAAAAGCTAGGCCTAAAGAGTAAGGTACTAGGCCTATAAAAGGCAGGGCTCCCCCTAGTCTATAGGGGTCTAAACTTCTACTTTTTTAATAAGTAAGTAATATAGCAAAACACTAATATAATACTATTATTACTATAATAATACTTCTACTTTTTTTATTTATATATTATACACTAAACCTATTCCTTTACTAACTCTATTAAGCCTAATATTACTATAGAAGTATTTAGTAATTTTAATACCGACTTTAATACCCTTATACCTATACTTATAAAGCTAAGTAGTTATAGAACAATATTATTATAGAACTTTAGTAGTTACTTATTATACTATAGTTAGTAACTGCTCTACTATACAGCTATTTCTATAGCTGTTTCTATAGAAGCTAGGTTTATAAAAAAAGCTATAAAGTAGTAGCTAGCTAAAAAGCTAGCTATAGATTAAAAGCTAGCTATAAAGTTAGTTATAAAAGACATTAAGAACGGAGCTATAGTTAGAATTATAAAAGAAAATTAGTTTTAGTTTTAGTAAAGTAGGATAAATAGGAATAGGTTAAGTTTATACTATTAAAATATTTACTAAACCTTAAAATACTAAAGAGTAATTAAACTATTAATTCTAAAGCTAAAGGGATTAATTCTTAACTTTATATATATAATTACTTAAGTAGTTAAACTTAATTAAGTATAGTTATAATAGTAAAAAAGATATAATATTTAATTTAAAATTAAAAAGACTTTAGTTTTAAGTAATTTAGAGTTAGTTATATAAACTATAGTTTTTACTATTTTTACTATTTTTATTATTTATAACTATAGCTAAGACCGATTTCTGACTACGACCTAATCCGACTAATAGGAGCCTAGGGATGGGTAGTAGGGACTGCCCCACACAGGAAGGATATGCGGGCAGCACAGGAAATTTAGTCGGTCTCAAAAAAAAGACCGGCCTTTCACCACAAGTTCGGCGAAGATGCAAGCCTTCTGGCTTAGTCGGTAAAAGCGCGCGCAGTCGCCAAGATGGGGGCCGGTTACAAATACCACCAGTTCGAGTCCCCATTGCCTTGTGGTGCAGCAAGCTCGAGGTGGCGCGCCATTGCGGAGGCGCGTCGGATATTTTTTTTTCTTTTTCCCCGTGATGTTCCTCACTTGGAAAACCCTATTTTTTGCTGTGCTTGGTTTCGCAGGAGTGAAATGATGTGTCCAAGTCGTGATGTCGTCTTGAATGAGGGCGGGCGGTGGTGCTGTGGTGTCTGCGGGCTTGCCAATGTGAGTGGGCCACCTAGGTAGAGAGGAACGTCGAGCAGAGTAACATTTCAATTGCTTGCTTGTTCTACAAAGCCATGCCGCATGTCGTCGTCTCATATTTTCGTGCCATCTCTCGCTGGGACTTCTGTGTTACGACCTAAACGCCGTCTGGCTCTAGAACATGACGAACCAACCCTCCTCCCTTCCGGTCGCCCCCTCACAACTTCTCCTTGAGCCTCACAAACAACGACTCCGCCTTGGCCAACACCCGCCCCTGCTCGTCCTCCATCCGCCCGTCGATCCAGTACTTCCTCCCCTCGGCCTTCCTCGCCGTCACCACCACGAGCACCGTCTGCGGCGTCTGCACGGGCCGCACGTAGCTGGTGTTGAGGTACGCGGTCATGTACGCGCTGTCCCGGTGGGCGATCCCGTTGTCCCTGTTGACGGAGAAGAAGAAGCCGAGCGTCTCGTCCAGGATGGCCGCGACGATGCCCCCGTGGCAGACGCCCGGGTAGCCGTTGACGCCGCTGCGCAGCGCGAGCAGGCACTTGACCTCGCGGATGATGTTCCCCGCGACCCCGTCGGCTGCTGTTGTTGCTGCTGCTGCTGCCGCCGCCGGCTCGGGACGCTTGTAAAACGTCAGAAACGCCGCGATGGTCCCGTCCGTGTTCAGCGTCTTGGCGAAGAGCTCGTCCTCGGTGCTCGGCTTCGCGAACCGCGAGGTGGCCGTCTCGTGGACGACGCCGGGCGCGTTGAGGTACGCCGCGCACCAGGGGATGGCGAGGAAGTGCTTGGCGTCTGGCGTCGCCGGGTCCATGGCTGCTGCTGCTCTAAAGGTCGGCGCCGAAAAGCTGCGGGATAGGACGGCCGTGCGAGGAAAGAGTTTCCGGAGGATTGGGAATGACATGGGGATCTCGTGGCTTTATCGCTTTCACAATGCTCAGCGGCAGGAGTCCCACCAGCGCCGGTTCAGATGCCGAAAGACGGTGCCGACGGGGCCGAGGTCCAACCTCGCTCCCGCCCCGTTGGTGTCTGTCTGGTCCGTGCGCAACAGTTCAGCGAACCCCTGCATTGTGGGACCTGCAGCTGTCGATCATCATCCCCTACCTATCAGTACTACCGAGAGCTCCCTACAGGTTATGTTATTACTCGCTGGCCTGACGGCTGGATCACTCATACAATGTTACTGAGAAACGACTACTACTGTATTACAGCATATATCTAAATGCCTCGCTGGTCGTTCCTGAGTGCCTGCGTGATCCGACCAGTCCTTGTTCTTCTTCTGCATCGGCATCGACCGCTGTAACGTTGATCTTCCTGTTAAGGTATCCAAGGCAGAACCTCAAAAACAGCGCCAGAACGGCCACGGCGAGCATGGCACACGCACAGGCCTGCATGCCAGGCGCATAGAAAGGCGCATCACGATCCGGATACAGCCTCGTTCCCACGAGCGGCCCGCACTGCCCGACAATCTGCATCAACGCGAACCCGCCGCCCTGCCTGCTCTCCGAAGCCTGGTTGTTGATGCTCCATGCAACCGTAAGGGTCACGACGTTGAAAAAGCCAATGGCGGCAGGGTATACGGCAAGATAGCGCAGCGGCGGAGGCAAACCCAGCGGCTCTGCCAGCGCGAGTGCAGCGTAGCCCGCGGCCGATGCTAGTGCGTGGAGCACGATGGGAACAGAGCGATTCTGTGCTCGGTCCGACAAACGCGCGGTCAGAAGGACGCTGAGAAACGCAAGGAAGTAGGGGGGCGCGCTGAGGCCTTGGGACTCCAACCGAGAGTGGCCCATCTCGGTTAGGATCTTGGGCAGGAAGACGGGCAAAGAGGAGTACGCCATGTTGGTGAGGAAGAACATGGCAGCCGTCAGCCAGGCCATTGGATCGCAGAAAATCGCAAAAACTTCGCGCATTTTCAGGCCGTGTTTCGCTTCCTGCCCGCGTTTTGTGCGTGGCTTCCCGTGTCGCAGTCGAAGGCGAGCCACCCTTTGCTCCCGAGTCGTGAGGTACGCAGCCGTCTCGGGGGAGTCAGGAATGATATGCCATGCGGCTGCAGCGACGACAACGGAGGGAAACCCCTCGACCAGGAACAACAGACGCCAGGGAGCGATAGGGCCGTATTCTGCGAACTTGATGATCAGCCACGCCAAAGACGACGCGAACGTCGTGGCCAGTGGTGCCGCTGCCATATGTCAGCATGTCCAATGTCTTAGGCACTATCCTTTTCCATGTTGCTGACCTGAGATGAAAATTGCAGTGCGGAAGGCCAACTCCTCTCTCCTGAAGAAAAAAGACAAGTAGAAAGGGATTCCAGTGAAGCCAGCCTCCCCGATACCAAGCAACACTCGCAGGACAATGAGCATTGGGTAGGAAACCGATACTGCCTGAAGGGAAGCCGTCAGGCCCCACGACAGGACAATCAGGGAGACATAGATGTGAGCTGGGATAAGCTTCCAGAGCAGTGACATCCACTCGAAGGCGATGTACGAGATGTAAAACGCCGTCAGCGTCCACTCGTACCAACCGTCCCAGGCCGGCTCTGACTGCAGGTCATCGTCCATGCCGGCGATACGCGCGTTGCCAATGTCTGGGGCCACTGCGTTAGTGTGAGAAAACACATAAGGGAATGGTTCGCCAGACTGGACCGATCCAAGAAGCTGAGCATGAACAGCAACGCCACAAAAAGCACCAGGTTCCTGTCGTGCTTGCGCACCACCGCTCTCTCTTCGTCGGGAGTATAGAGCTGGAAGCTCGCGACGGTGCTGGTGCTGGCCCGCCTCCGCAGCGGGGACATGCCCGCATTCTCCCACCCATCATCACCTTCCTCTGTCGACGGCGATTTCAAACTCCTGAGCTCGTAGGCTTGGCCGCCGCCGAGGTCCATCTCTCGCAGATGCATGTCCTCTTCTGCATCATCAAGGTCGAGACCGCTGTCGAGATTGAACTCGGCTGTTGTCTGCGAAAACGATGGCGATAGTTCGCCTGCGCGGGGAGAGACGGCGGGAACGTGGAGCTTGGAGACCCCTGCCATGATGAACGGCACTGGACGGAATGCACGCCGGGTTTGAGGGTGAAAGATGCCACTCGTCGTGACTTGGTGGAGTAATCAAATCATGGAAGAAAAGAAACAAGCCGACTTGCAGGTCATTTACCGAATAGCACCGTAGATAGCTATGTTTCTACCAAATGAACGAAGAGGGGGTCGGTCTACCCGCGTGTTTGGCTCCTGTTGATGTCTTGAAAGAGAGAGAAGCGCGCAGAGCTACTGGAATTGGGGGAAGAGCCCTTGGCCAATGACGTAGCAAGCTAACCCCTGCTTCGCTTCGAAAGGGAAGCTGGGGTTCGCGGGGGCGCTCACTCCCGCCTGGGGTTAGTTTACTGCGGGAAGACGACGGAAACAAAAGGCACGAGTAGGCCAGGTAGGTAGAGTAGTAGATCTTGGCCAGTGATGGCCTGGCTTATTGTTGTCAATTATAAAGTCATTTATTATGCATTCGCTTTAAATCGCTCCAGACATTACCTGCCGCGCCAGCATAGGTATGCCAGCTGCAGGAAACCGGGTGGTGAGGTATACTAAATACCGTCGTGGGTGTGGTAGGTAGGTAGGTACAGAATGTGGTGCACCGTGCGGTATGGAAATCCGCGGGTACCCATGTCTCATGGGTCATCAGCCCTCTTCCCGAATAGCCTCCTAAAGCCGCCGCCCTTGGGAGTCTTGGGTCTGAAGTCCATTGACGGTTTCGGCTGCAGCAATGTTGGTGCTGGCGTGTCCGAGTTCATGTTTGGATGTTGGAACAAAGTGCCGTATGGCAGCCCTGCCTCTTTTGGCGAGATCTGTGGTTGCTGTGGCGACATCGCCGATGCGAATTGGCTTGCTGGAACACTAGAAACGTACTCTTGGGTCGGAGCCGCCGGTCTTGACGAGGGGCCTGCGCTCCGGTCCCGGGTTCTCGGGTTCTCCCTCTCGGCTTCCCGTGGGACCTCTTCCCTCGACCGCGATTCTTTGAGGGTGCTCGTGTCTTCGGGAAAGTCGCGCACCTCATCACCGCAAACGACGACGTACCACCTTATGTCCTCCCCTCTCTGTAGCTGGTCTCGTAGCTTCTCAAACCAGCCGGCCTTCTTCCCTGATGTTGAACCCTTCTTGGCCTTGAGGTACTCGTCGCTTGGGGCGCTGGCCATGGCCTTTGTTTCGCCCAGTCGCTCCTCGTAGCGCATAATCTCTTCCGTTATTGAATTGCTCAAATCGACGCGCACCACATGGTCGGCAACGTAGGCGTAGGGTCGGCTGACGTAGCTCAGATCGGTCGGGTCATATTCCTCTAGCAACTTGACAGCGCTCCAGCTGTTCTGCAATACGTCGTCTTCTTCGGGAGGAACGGTGGACGGCGGCACGTCATATTCGTTTCGCAGAACCCCGGCCTTCGGCGGCTTGGACTTGCTGCGCTTCTTCTTCTGCTGGGCTTCGGTGTCGTCTGAAGGGGGCTCCGGGAGGAAGTCGAACAGAGAGTAGAAGGACTCGAGGATGGCGGGGGACGAGTTCGGTGCGACGATCCACTCGGGTGCAGCGTCATCGATATTCTGAACGACGACAAAGACGCGAATGCTTCGACGATCCCACCGAAAGCCGTGACATAAATAGGTAGGCATGGTGGGTAGTCGCGATAGAGCTTGGACGGGTGGGGAGGGGTTGCGAAAGATAGGACGACGTAAACCGGCGTGCTGGGTGGCGGGGCTGAGATAGGTAGGTACTACCACTACGGGGGAACGGATACGATAGCGAGCGCGAGCCGCTCCGAGCTGGAGCTGGGGTACACTCGGGGCTCCAATCGCAAACGGTAGGGGTCGTCGGTGGCCGTGCTATCTATCGCTCTGTTGTCGTCGTCGTCGGCGGCGGCGGCGGATGCCCTGGTGGTGTCGTCAGAGGTTCTCGAAGAAGCGACTCGAGAGACTTGTTGGTGGCCGCGTCTTGGTCAACTGAAAGTCAAAAGGGGCGAAGCAACTTGGCAAAAGCCGACGGGAGAGATTTTGGATGTTGATGGCAAGACGGGCAATTGGGTGCCGGCGGACGCTGGTTCAGGCACGCACGCAATGCATTACTATCCTGGGCGAGAAAACATGGCTCGTCGCATCGCACACGCCCGGCAGCGTACCCTCCAAGGCCAACGAACGGAAGAGATAGGGGGAGAGAGAGGATGAAAGGGCAGGAGAAAGAGAGGAGCCCGGACCGACGGAGGGAGTGTGCAGGTGAGCTGAGCCGAGAGTGTGCGCAGGAAAAAGCAAAAATCGGGTCGAGTTTGCGGTGCAGAGGAGGCTGCGAACTGCGGGAGGGCTGAGAATGAGAAAGGAAAAGAGGTGGAAGACTCGAGTGGAATGAATTCAGAGCCTCCCTCGGTCAGTTCAATGAGTGCAAGGTCAAGGTCAAGCAAGGTCAAGGTCAAGGTCAGTCAAGGCCGAGGCCGAGACCACGTCCAATGCGAAACTTTCGGTACTGTTAAGGTGCCTCCTAGGTACCAAGATGGAACGTAGTAGAGCCCTGGAGGTGCCTTGGGTACCCCCGGGCCAGCTTAGGTAGGTAGGTATGCAAGGTACCGCAGCTCCATAGGTACTTACCTATTAAGGGCACTTGAGGTCGGAATGGAGCTGGCAGGTGCCACTGTCCGACCGGAACTTGTGCCGGACCTGCTGAGCATCTTTGCTGACGGGGTGGCCGCCAGTCGCGAGTCTGTGCCCACATGGCCCGACGAGAACGTGCCTATTTCTGGATGCTGCCACCTGCTGGAGACTTCAGTCGGATCGGATGGCGTTGTGGCTGTCGTTGCTCATAAAAGGGCCAAAAGAAAAGAACAGATCGTGAGCTTAGCATTCTCTAGAGCCCCCTTAAATAAAAGTGGATATGAAGATGCACAGGGTCACCGGGTTGCAGTCTCGCCCTGCAGGAGTAAAAGTCAAGAAAATAACCTTAGACGTCGAATCAAACTGTTGCACTAAAATATTGCCTATTACCTGGTATTCGTACAATACTAGATAGAGGTGGTCTGTAGAGTAGTAGATACTAGGTAGCAATAGGAAAGTCCCAAAGGTCCACCTCGCATGCTACCTACCTTGCTTTGACTTTTGCACCTGCGCATGTTGCATGTCTTGCAGCCGAGCCGAGGTCGAGTTGCTGATCTGAACAGTGCCGCGGTGCGTCGCCTCTGTGTACTCACAACTGGGTCTAAGCAGTAATTTGAAAGTTGCTTGATCGCCGCCGACGATTATAGACCGCCAGATTTCAAGCCATCGATGAACTCGAGAGATTCCAGTAGATCCGGTTTACACTCATCAGCGGTAGCGTGCGCCTTCGTTTCTTCAACTCTGGCCTACATAGCATAGTGGGTAGGGTTTCAAAACGTCTCGAAACTGGTACGCAGGTGCCTTGAGGCTTGATCCCTGACCAAGATCAAGCCGACGCACTCGCACCAAGCATGCGAACATGCGAACAGGCGGGGCAAAGGCGTTTGCCTTGCCTTTCCTTCTAGTACCTAACTATGGTAGTTCACCTGCCAATGATCATGAAGGCCTTGACCGGCCCGAGGCTCACATGCGTGTGGCAGCTCCCACCAAGCGTATCAGGTCCGCGAGACTCGTCAGGGAAAGGGGTCAAACGACAGATTGATGGCTCTCTTGCGCTGCGGGGCTTCTTGTAGGGTAAATACCTAAGATACATGCTTGGTCCCCATGCCAACTCTCAAAGTAAGAGGGCAACTCCCACCACCGCCGCTCCAAACGCTATCGGCAGACTCGCCCAAGTGCGGCTCGACCCACTCGGTGATTGGGTTGGAGAAGCCTCGGAAGCAGCCCCAGAAGCGGTCCCGGACGCGGTTCCAGACGCCGTGCCCGTCTCGGTGGGCTGTTGCGCGCTTCCCGTGGCTCCCGTCGCGGGACCCTCGGACGCCGTCGTCTTCGGAGAGGCTGTCTGTGAAGGGCTGCTGAACGGCTCGCACGTTGCCGTCTTCTGAGCCTCCGAATCGAACGACAGCCAGTACGAAGCCTCGTACGGAAAGCTGGTGTCGATGGGATGAACGGCCTCGACCTTCTCCAGCCCGGCAGTAATTGCCACCACCACGGAGCGAGCATCCACGAAGCACGTGTTGACCGGAAGAGGCTCGTCTGTCTTGGTCGTGCTGCCGTCGACCGTCGTCACGGAGCACACTCCGTATTGGTCCGAGATGACATCTCTGCTGCCACTCCCCAGTCTGCACTCCCAGCGCTTGGTTATCCCGGCGGTCGCCGTGTTGGTTCCCATCCACAGCGAGCCACTGTGGTGGGTGACCTTGGCCGGGTAGTAACCCTCGTTCTTGCAGGCAGTGTTGGCGCTCGGGCAGGCGACCTCGTAGGTCGCGTTCTGGCGGGCATAATTGATGATGGAGGCTTCGAGACTGCCCGTCGGGTGCGAGTCGTAGATGAAGAAGTGACGGGCGGACGAGGTGACGGCAGGCGAGGCTTGCGCATCTGCAAAGCCGAGCAAAGCGGCGAGGAAGATAGTCGTCTTCATTGTTGATGATGGCTTTGGCTGCTGACTGCGGTTCGATAATGCCATGCCTACCAACGTTCCAACGCGAAGTGGAAATGGGATCCTCAAGTAGTAACACTTCCTCCGCCTCTGCTACTCAGAGCAGAGGGTTGCCAAGCCTTGCTCATTCGCATGCGCCGTAGGTCATTTACCGTTACCACGAAGCAGAGGGACTTTTGATCTCGGTAGGCGTCCTTCCAACCCTGGAAGTCTGTTGGACCTTACGGTTGGGTCGACTCCCAGCACAAGGGGCACGCAGCATGACAATGTTGGGTGTCTGCGCCGCGTGCATGCAGCCAGACGAAATCATCGTCGCCCTTCGTGTTTGTTGGTGTTGGTGTTTGTTGAAGGAAATAAATGACCTACCTACCTACCTACCTACCTGACAAACGTCATCGAGCCGCACTTCAGCACTGGATGGGGTCTCATGGTCTAGACATTTCTAGGTATCTTTCACCCATATCTACTCGCTAGTTTTCTCGAGATACTGAGGAAGACCCTGAAGGCTGGGCAAGGCCCAGTGCTGGCCGTGTATCTGTATACATGTACTATTAGTACGAGGTAATGGTAGTGCATCAACACCTGCACTGTACGGTGGATTCAGTGCAGGGGCCCCCGAGCCGAGGAAAAAGATGGTGTTCTGGAACCCCCGTTCGGTGCTGCCTGGATGCTACTCTAGCACCTCCAGGGACCGGAGACGCGGGCTGATTGGGCCTCCCGTCTCGTACCGCCTGGAAGAGCTTGGGGCTGAGGGGGCCTTGCAGCCCCTGCTGAGGCTATCCTCCAGGAACAGGGGACAGGGAACTCAGGCCAAGCTCAAGGCTCGAGCTGGGCAGGGTCTGCAGGGCCATCCTGGAAGCTTCACTTGGCGTTCTTCTGTGCACCATCCGCCTCCTGACCACGGCCTTCCCTCATCGAGAAAAAGTCGCCAGAAGTCTGGAGATTATCGTCCAATGCTGGAAGTCCTCGTCCACGAGGCGAGTGGATTACCAGACACGTTTTTTTTCATTTCCCCCTTCTTTTTTTCTTCGTTTTGGCAAACCTCTATCGATCCTGCGGCCAATAGTGGGGCGCGAGACGTACCTCACTTGTGCGTGTTCCACATTCGTCGGTCCAACAACAACGGCAGGTTCTTCAGTTCGGGAAAACCGCACCGCAGCACACCACACACCACCCACGAGATCCCCTGCGCCGCAGGACCAAGCAAGAAAAAGACATCACCGTCAGTCAGCTCCAACCCGGCTCGCTCTCCAGACGGGAAAGGCTTGAGCCCCCAAGGTAAAACGGCAGGGCGGGCGCCACAAGAGCGCCAGATGCTAACCAAAACACCATGGGATGCGCCATTCGATTTCTAATATTGGACATGATCGCTCTCGCTGGGCGTCGCCCTCGTGGCCGTCCATCCATCAGGCTGTCAGGCGTTACAGCAGGCTTTTCGAATGGACGAGCCACTCCCTCGTCATCTACTACCCTATTATGCAGACAGAAAATGCTGCGATCCTTGAGCCCGAGGTGGAACCATGGAACCCCGTCTCCAGCCGGTCAGCACTAACAGTTGGGCAACAGGTTCAGACTCAGAACCGTGGACGAGCAGGAGCTAGTATCGCGAGACAAGCATTGCTCTCTCCCCAGCAGTTAGAAGGATTCGGCATGTTTCGTCCACAATTGCCGTCTGCCCGTTTCTGATCGTACCTACCTACCTATCTGGTCAGGCTTCTCCTCGTTTTCGTCTTTCCGTAAAACCCAATCTCCACGAAAAAAGGGCCGCCATCGCCACGTTCCCGACCCCTGCGCCCGCCCACCAACCAAGATTGGACCGTTGTCGATCCATCCACCTGCATTTCGTCTACCTCGGACTCCCCCTCTCGGTCTCGACATGCCGTGCTTATGTTGTGCCTACTTCAGCACGGTCATGTCAAGCTTTTGTGGCTGACCTTGTTTTGCCAAGTTGGCTTCTCTCCTGGCGGCTATTCCGTCAACCAAGCGCGGGTGGCGGCCCAGACCTATTACTAACAAAAAAACCTCACCACATACGGATAGAGGCAAATTGAAAGGGCCGGTAGCGCTATTCGGTCGATCACTCCTTCTTCTATATCACAGGCAGCAAGTTTCGGTCCCATGCGACCTTTTTTTCAAGATCACTACATACGTAACCATGTATGTACGTAGTACACTATCACTACCTACCTACCTAGGTTTTGGCTCTGCGGACTGCAGGCTGGTATCGCCCCGTTCCCGCAGACCCCTGCCCTTCAGTCGTAGCAGTGATCGTGGATTGGGTCCCACGCCTGGCCCCCCTCTACTAGTGTCGCAAGCTAGGCCCGGCTCCTCTTCTTGTCTTCTTGATAATAAGTCGACCGTCTGGCCTGAAAGATGGGTTACACGGGGTCTGAGGCTTGTCAGATTTTACTACAGAGTGCGCTTTAATGTCCTCGAATCCGCCGCTCCTCCGCTAATCTGCTACCTTCTTCCCGGCCTGGCTTTGCGTTGCGTTGCCCACCCTACCGCCACCCCGTCAAGTCCCAGTCCTTCCCGTCAGTGCTTCGATCCATATGAGTAGACCAGAATACATAAGAATGGCCCCTGTAGTGAGTCGTCGCCCTTCGCCCTTCTCTTGATTTCTCTCCTCTGCCCTCTCGTACGCCCCCCGCAACATCGCCCTCGGCCGACGCCTTTGGACCGCCTCGCTAAACACCATGGACTCAAAAAAGTACGACGAAGGCCCGGAGGTGGCACCTCAGCAGGCGTATCCCGAGGTTTACCATCCTCCGCCACAACCCAATCCGACGCCGATTACGCCGTACAAGCCCGAAGACCAGACGACGTACGGAGCATATCCCGCGACGGCGGTAGACCAGTCCGTCTACGCCGGCACGCCGCACGACTACCGGTCAACGTACCATGTCCCCGGCGGAGAGCCCAACCGGAAAAGCAAAAAAACCGTTTGCGGATGCTCATTCCTCGTTTTCCTGCTGTCAGTCATCATCGCCATTTTGGCAACGGCTGTGGTCGGCCTGGCGGCCGGTACTGGCGTCGGGGCAAGCCGCGCAAACAACGCGCTCGAGAGGCTAGCAGCCATGGAGGCAACCGCCACGCAAGCATCTGCCACTGTGACCGTCACGGCGACAAGCCCATCGTCGACAGCCACAGGTTTTGCCTCCATTTCCAACAACTGCTCCAACGAGGACGAGACGACGACCGGCCAGACGTACACCACAGACTGTAGGTTCCCGACCAAGTCCAGCCTGCGAATCCTAACTGACGTTCGTGACAGTCTTTGGCAAAGTGACGTTCACCATGTACTGCAACACCAACGCCCCCAACCCGCCGCTGATGTCCCTCTTCACCGCCAACTTCAACAACTGCATGGATGCGTGCGCTTCCTTCAGCTCGTACGAGAAGGGCTTTGACGGCAACGCCACGTGTACGGGCGTAAGCTTCATACCGCTGTGGACGACGAGGGAGGGCGCCGTCGCGGGTACGGCACCTGGTAATTGCTACCTCAAGCCGGGGAACCAGACTCAAGCAGGTCTGGAGACGCCCAACGTTGGCACCGAGTGCCACTCCGCCATTCTGAGAACGAAATGAGGGGGACTGGACGTCGGAGTCGGAGTCGGGTACGAGAGGGGGGCGCCACAGGTTTTTTGCTATATACCAAGGTCGATTTAAGTTGTAATCTTTCTTTTTATAATGAGGGGTGGTCAATATCAGGCCGGATTTGGGTAGGGAAAGAAAAGAGATTTCCTGCCGATACATCAAAACTTGACGAAAACGAGACGGCATCGCTTGTGACTACATGACGAGGTCGCGCGCTGTGCGTTGTCCCAGTGCCAGTGAAGCCAAGCCCATGATGTTCATTTAGACGAACGATCCAAAATATGCTGTGACGAATCGGAACACCGTAGCCCGCGGCAGTCAATAGAGACGGGTAGGGGCTGTCGACATCGGATTGCCGCCACGATACGCGAGGGCATGTTGGTGGAGTACCGCAGACCGTCAGCAAGGAGAGGAGATGACGGAGGGGCTGGCAAGCCACTTGGTGCCGCGAGGGCCCCTGTGCTCGCTGTCTCTTTCCTCGGTCAATACCGTCGTCGTCGTGGTGGCTGGTCCGAAATCATGAGATCGATAAGACTGGTTGGTGCGTGGTGGTTTTGGAAGAATGGCGGTTCGTGGAGATGGTCGAAAGGTTGTACGTATCCGTGCATCCGCCGCTTCTTTACCTGCTTGCCTGCTTACCTACCGTACTTAGATAGGCAGCTAGGCCAGCCAGTCAGCTTACCAACATAAGTACCTGCCTTGGCAATATCAACCAAGACGAGTCAATTGGTGTCGTACCGCAAGCAAGATAACATCAATTGACTATCTCCCTGAGGAGGCTTTCCGTTTTTAAACCGAGTCAACCCGAGACTGAGCGACACAAGCCTCGATTCGAGAGTCGGCCGAATCACCCCAATCCCGACTTTTTCAACGGGTGAGAACCATGAGCCCCTCCGACCTCGCAGACGGCCTGCAAAGGGACCATCAAGAGCCGCGCCTTACCTGGTTCGAACTCGACAATGGGTACCGGGTGGGTATTGGTCCCACGTGACGCCGGGTCCCAGGTCCCGTGTAGCGCACGCCGACACAGGAGCGGAAAATGGTGGCCTCGCCCACGTTCCGCTTCAGACGGCGGTCAGCGACAATAGTGTACACTGTGTGCGGCATTGGTCGTAACAACGTCCTTCATGCAAGGCAACAACCGTGGAGATGCCGCTGCCAAGCCCCCAGGCGGAATGGGCAGTGTCGCGCCCGTCAGCCTGTAGATGTGGTCTCATTCAAGACACTCCCGTCCGATAATATTGACTCGCGGAGGGACGCCCATAATACATCGAAGCCGAAGCCGAAGCCGCAGTCGCAGTCGAAGCCGTGTCTTCATCCTCACCTAAACGGCGTCTTCAGAACGAGGCTAGCGGCGCCCAAGAACGCCGCACATGTTCCCTCGACAGCAATTCGCCGCAGTCGGCAGTCAGCGGTCTCACTCTTCCACCTTCTTTTGGTTGTAGAGGGGGGGAGTGATTGTTGCTATAGTGAGTGTACTGGGGGGTGGATGGCTGCAGCGAGTACCTTGGTGGATTACTAATGATTCGGGCAACTTGCGCTACGTATGAGGGCCGTACAAGCGATACTAGTACTTGTGTGTGTTTGTAAGTACTTGTATGGTAGTAATACTACCTAGTGTACCTACGTAGTGCAGAGGTAGGAGGATACCTAGTTAGGAGGAGACGGCCTCACACCGTAAGACGGGCATTTGTATGTTCGAGTACAACTTACTCGATACCTCAATTGACAACCACAACCTCGACAAACACCAGAACCACAGTAAGCTACAACGCAACTTGCGCCCGGAACCACCAACCAGGACGCAAGGCCGGCTCTTGAGCTGCAGCCTCTCCGTCGCAATGGCATGTTGGCTTCGTCTGCCGCACCAGTCTCGAACCTATTATTACCATGTACGTAGACAGGTACTTACTATAGGTAGTGGCTTACCTAAGCACTTTAGGTACGTACCCTCTCTCATCTGCAACACACTACCATGTATACGTACTAGAACCTACCTAGGTACGTGGGAATTCCAGAAATTAGCCATGGAAGAAGGCTCGCGGGATTTGAGCCGGGGAATGCCAAAAGTCCCAGGCTCTTTGTTTGCTGTGGTGTACTCGAGATATCGTCGCCTTCCGATGGTCCAACGTTCCGAGGAACTGGGAAACTGTCAAGAGCGGTCTCTAACACTCAATAGTCCTTGGAGTAGTAGCTGGCAACTGCTCTCTTTTTAACTCCATTGCTTTCCAGCCGAAAGACTCACGCGTGGTCCAATTGGATTCAGCCTATCTCAAGTACACTGTCCCTACACCAACCACGACTCCGATTCCGCCTCTGCAGTCCCCTCCGCCGAGGAGCATGCAAGAGTCCCCCCCCCTCCATCCCCCAAGCCGCACACCGGCGCAAGCCTAAAGGTGGGGACACCCCCATCCGAAAGGTGTACAATTATGTAGGCCTGTCGAGCGAAGGGCGCACTCTTGACAAGTTGATGCACAGGCGACCCATACGGATCCTGGTCTGACGAACCAACCATTGGTGACTCCGACTTGGGACATCCGTCAACGTTCGAGTCTAGCTGGCTTGATTTTTGTCTACTGCGACGGGACGAGACCTTTGAATAAAAGAATTCATCAGCCTGTAATAGCTTTTCCCATTCTCGTTGTCTTTTCGTTATTCCCCTCCCATACGTAGGATTCTGTTATCTTCTCGTTTGTCAACGTCGCCCAAAGCCGGTCTGGTCTGGTCTAGACTTTCAAGTTCCAATCGTTGGTCTTTTCGGTGTACAATTGGGCGGGGCTTCTTCGCCTTTCGGCCACTGACAAACCGACCGTAACGACACTCTTTGACGCGACCCGAATCCAGGTCGCGCCCTGCCGACTTACATCTGCACGAGATCATCCATGACACCGACGCCCTTCGTGTCATCCAGGTCACTCCGCGCCCTACGTTAAGGGCGCTTCTTAACAAGAATGACGACCATCCAGGAAGACATGGACGAGTTCGTCAACTGGGACGCCGCCGCTGCTGACGTCGGCGACATCTTCAACATGCCCACCCAGCATGTCCCGCCGACCACCACTGCCGACCCCAACTTAGACCTCGTTCTGGAGAACGTCGATGATGATGACTTTGGCTTCTTTGCTCTCCAGCACTTCGACGAGACCGGCCCCATCGGCGCGCTGCCCTCCGGTGTTACCCTCGGCCCGTTGGCAACCCTGCCCGCCGGTCAGGTTGAGAATGGGGCTTGCAAGGACAACTGCACCTTTGACAGCCACCAGTGTGAGGACCTACAAGACTGGTGGTTTACTCCCGAGTTCCCTGGTGCCACCCAGCCTGGCGCAGGCGACGTGCAAGAAGACAGCGGGAGGGTCAAGGCACTATCGGCTGCACTTTGCCGCGTTGCGAAGCGAGTGCAGTTTTGCTGCCGACATGCCTGCCGCCGGCGACCCGATGCAGTCCGATGCCCTCCCCTCGAACCCCTGGCCGACGATGGGAGACCACCCGAGCGCCATCCCCCAAGAGGACACTGCCTTGCCCATCGACATGCCTGCATCGTCGACTCCAGACCCACTCAAGAGCCTCGCTACCTCGGCCTGATGAGCCGCCGCCTGGGTCAACTCCAGCGGCACCGCCCGCTGGTGACCCGCGCCCGATCTGTAGGTGAGAATTGCATCCAAGAACTGCTTCGACGCACACGCGTCACCCCTACCCCAGTGATGAAGAGAAGGATATGCTTCAGCGCATGACCGGCCTCAACAAAACCCAGATCACCAACTGGCTTGCGAACGCTCGGCGCCGAAACAAGACACAGTTGCCCCGGTCCACCTCACCTCATGTCCGCAGCAGCTGGACCGGCCCCATGGATATTCCTCAGAGGCGAGGAACGCCCGCTCCGGAAGGCAGGATTAGCACCATGAACCCGCTCGAGCGTTGGGTGGACTCTCCGCCCGAAAACGAACCCGCCACTGTAACGGCTATTGCCCGCGCCGTTGCCTCGAGTTCCGGTGCCCCTGTCATCCCATGTCGCCGACTTCCGGGTTGAGCCCTGGCTCTGGTGCTAACCCAATATAGGCCTCAACAGTCCCTACAGCTTCAACTTCACCGACGATGGATCCGGCAGATCCCTCTGCAACGCCTCCTCGGCAAGGCGTTCTCTTCACCTCCTCACTCCAGTGGCGGCCATTCCGCTCTCGCCTACCCCACGCTTCTCGGCGTCTCCTTGGCTCTTTGCCCTTCCGAATCCGCAGCTGCGGCGCCGTAGGAGGCGCGCCGATAACAAGCCCGACAACGAGAAGACGTCCCTCGCCACCCCGCTCAAGACGTTCCAGTGTACATTCTGTACCGAAACCTTCCGGACCAAGCACGACTGGCAACGGCACGAGAAATCTCTGCATCTATCGCTGGAGAGATGGGTTTGCGCCCCAGACGGCCCTGTGGCACTCCATCCACAGACGAACAAGCCGTGCTGTGTCTTCTGCGGCGAAGCCAACCCCGACAGTGCCCATGTCGAGTTTACAACCACCGGCTCAGCCAGAGAGACGCCGAAGAGCACGTTCATCGCGGCGATCATCTCAACCAACATCTCCGTTTGGTCCACAACGTCAAATTCGTCGACTGGTCGATGAAGGCCTGGAGGGTCGCGACACCAGAGATCCGGTCACGATGCGGTTTCTGCGGAGTGGTGATGGCCAGCTGGACCGCGCGTATTGAGCATCTGGCGGAGCATTTCAAGACTGCACACCATTAAGTGACTGAAGGGCGGTTACACCGGTACTTCCATGGCCTGAAAATCATCCCGCCATATGAGACCTCCTCATCCTTCATTATATCCATGCACCACGCCCAATTCAGAATAGATCTCATTGATAATGAGCGAAACACACCCTACCCGTACAAGGCGAGCGGTGCCCCGGTGGAGACCCCCAGGAGCGCCTACGAGCTCATCAAAATGGAGTTGGCGTACTTCATGCAAAACCACCATGACAAGACCGGCCGCATGCCCGGCCACGAGGAGATGCAGCTGGAAGCGTGTCGTATCATTTTCGCCTCTGAAGTGCTGTCCCTCCGAGAGATTTCAGACCCGTTCTCGTGGCTGCGTGACTTGATCATGTCGTCCGAGAGCATCATGCGGCGAGCCAAGTTCGGTCCGATGCGTTCGCAGATTGAAAACAGACTGTCTACCCTGAAGATTAATGGCAAGGACAACCTGTTCGAGGCCTGTCCGTTGGAGAACGGGCTTCACGAGTTCGTCCGAGCGAAGCGCCTCTTGGGCCTAACGGCGATGGACGAGGAGCTGCAAGAGGAGGCTTGTAAGATTGTGGGCAAGATTGAGGAAGTCTCGACGACCCCTTCTGATTTCATCGCAAGTTGGCTCGTCCAGCTCATCTACGGCTCGTCCAGCTGGCTTGCTAACTTCCGGCAACGAGCGCACCTCCCTCGGACCGAAGACATTGTCAACATCAACGAGCGGTCGACCGACTCGACCAAAATCGATTCGACCATCCACAACTACAGCAGGCTGGAACGTTCGTTGGCTGATTACATGCAATCGCAGAGGGCCCTGGGGATCGAGCCGGACGACGCCGACCTTCAAAGACAAGCCCGTATTATCATCTACGAGTTCGACGACGGATGGAACCAGACTGCCGCCGATAACCTGGAGTGGCTGGCCGCTTTCAAGCAGCGCCACCAGCCCACTCCGGCCTCTGGATCGAGCTTGAATACCTCGCCCGCGTCTCAAGGATGGCTGGCGGCGGGTGGCATCGAGTTGTCTCTATCGGGGACATCACCGTCGAACGTCTCTTCCGCCGCTGCGAATTCTGCAAGCTGCCCGACTACGGTAGACGCTGCGGTCAGCAGCTACCTTGAATCGAGCCGCTCTGATTTTGTCAAAACTGGCCCGTTCTTCCTGAACGACGCCAACTGCTACCGACGTCTTGCCCGCGAGCTGGGCCGCTGGGTCGCGGCAACCATGTCACCAAACAACCCAAACTGCCACGTGCCGACGGACGCTGAACTCCAGCACCAGGCTCGTTGGATCCTCTACGACGAGTAAGGCTTGGACTCCTTCTACACTCACGGTTTCTTACTAATGATTCTCAGTGATGACCAATGGAACCAAACCGCAGCCGACAACGCTGAGTGGCTCCAACGCTTCAAGCGCGACGCTGGCATCACCACGGAGCCCGGCCCCGGTCTCCCCAAGGGCGACTCATGGTCCCTCTCGCAGGGCGGCAGCGGCTTCGCTCCCCCGTACGTCTACACCAAGGGCAACATGGCGCCCTTCGGCGACAAGATGACGGGTGTCCCGATTCGCGACATGAAGACGTTTGATACGGACTCGGCCGTCCTGAACAAGTACCTCGAAACCTTCAAGACGCGCTACGCCAAGCCGGCGACGATCTTCTGTGCCCGCGAGCTCGAAGACGGTCTCACCCGGTTCGTTGAGACGGAGGTCGCCATCACCAACCGCTTCCCAGACGACGAGTCGCTGCGCGCCCAGGCCAGGCTCATCCTGAAGCAGCCCAGCACGGCGGCAGATGACCCTCTCCTCCTGAACAAGTTCAAGGAGTGGATGACGGCGAGGCTGGGCGAGCAACAGCCGCAGTTGCCGACGGCGGCACCGGCGGGTATGGACCTGACCGTCTCCGAGGCGGATATGAACAAGTTCCTGCAGGATATGAACTTTGACTTCAGCGCCGCAGACCTCGAGGGCCTGGATTTGAGCATGGGCATGGACATGGGCGGCGGTGCTCCTCTCGGCGGCGGTCCCGCCAGCTAGCTGACGTGGTTGCAACGCCGGATATGATAATCTCTTTGCACGTAGGCCCAGGTCGGGTTGTGTTGATTTGGGGAAGAGGAGGGCTTCAAACCTCTTTGTTTTTCGTTTTCATCTTGGACTAGAAATGATGCCGCCGACTCAAAAGTTTTGTTTAATGAAAAAGGACGCTGAGATATGAAGTATGGTGATAGATAGTATGGCTCGGTATACCCAATATAGACACAGTCTTGGTTATTACTTTCCTGCCTTCTCGATTGCATTGACGATTCTAGGTGCAGATGGAGATGGACATCGGGAGGCCTTTCAATTGCAGCGTAGGATTCATGCGGCTTGGCAAGGTCTCTTTCCTCATTGTTCCTTTTCGACACGAAATCTGACAAGTGATGCAAAAACCAGTAAGGGAAAGAAAAAAACTTGTGAAAAACGGCCTGTGCTGGAAGCAGAACCATGGGTCGGTCATTTTGCTCAACTTCGTTGACGGTTCGCCAGGAGGTGGCTCATTGAGGTCCGGAGGAGGAATAGAATGGTTCATGTCGTACATGTAGTTGGGTTGGCACTGTAAGGAGTCGGCTCAGAAGCGATATTTGTTAAGGAGGACCTGCCCGCGTGAAGCGCGCTGGCCGGGGAGAGACGGCTCACTATCCGTTATGTTTCACAGTAAACATAATTCGGGTTTTGGCACGGTGTAAGACCACCCCGCTTCACTAACATGCTTAAATAACATGTCGACCGCGTTGATGGATTCGGTCCTCGGGTACGTGAAGACCGCCCCAAAGCAACCATAGATCGAGTACCTGCTCTGTACCCTGTATTCTGCCCGTCATTCTCTCGACTCCCTCGGAGACAGGGGTAACTACTGCAGCCAACCATGGCCGACACGGCGGACGGAACGTACAACCGGCCTAGGACCCGGCAAAGGATCCACAAGACACCTCCAGCCCTGGACATACCGGATATCGAAGAAGACGCGTCCGAGAGGAAACGCGTGCTCAATGTTCTGGCCCAACGCAGATACCGTAAGCTCACCGCTCCCTCGCCCTCCTGTGCTTACGGCCTGAGAGCCCATCTCCGCCTCGACACGTCCAGACTGACCCAGAACAGGGGAGCGCAAAAGACAGACACGTCTCGCCAGGCAGAAGCAAGGGGACGACTCAGAACCCCGCGTGTCTGAGACAAATGTCGATGGCCCTCATGGCCCTCATGCACCGGTGCCTGGAGCGGTCGACCTGGCTGAGCAGCCTGCAGATGCGCTGCCGTCCAACGGTGAAGGGGACGCTAATGCGGCGTTCAGTCTGGACACGGCCATGGGCTGGGTCGATCTTCCAGATGGGACCGCCGTGTCGGACTTCATGTGCGAGACATTGTGTCTACCGTCACTTGACCTCGAGTTGAGCGGTGACACGGGCGTGGCGACGTCGGCAAGTCTGTCTGGCTCGCCGTCAACGGTCGATCCGGCGTCTCTATTGAATAATTCGCCGTCGGCCGACTTTGCCGACTTCCCAGACAGCTACCTGCTGCCGATGAGCGGCCTCAAAGTTCTGAAAGCTCTCCTGAGGGTAGCTACCAGGCTTGGGTCCTACTCCGTCATGTGGGACCCGGCGGCGAACTCGCCGTTCAACCTGGGAACCGGGACGGCGGCGGAGCTGCTGCCGCTGACGTGGAGGCCAACGGAGACGCAGGTACTTACACCCCATCATCCGATCATGGACTTCCTCCCCTGGCCGGGGGTGCGAGACCGAATCATTAGCGTCTTCAATCTTCCGGACTTTGCGCGCCCGCCGGCAGCACGAGGCCCGCTCGGGCTGGTGAACTTTGCCTACGACTTGGAGGACTCGGCAGAAGGAGCGCGGATATGGGGAGCTGACCCTTACGATGCTTCAAGCTGGGAGGTTGGCCAGGTATTCTTCGAGAGGTGGTGGTTCCTCTTCGACCGCAGCGTTATTGAGCAGAGTAACAGGTGGCGGCAGGCGAGAGGTGCTGCACCTCTGCAGTTGAAGTCCAGCTAAGAATTCCCAGTGGAGGAGTTGTCTGGGCAAGCTTGACGTTTCTGCCACTCGCAATGCAACTGGTCCAACAACATCACTCATTTGTGAGCTTCCCCGGGCACTAGCTGATGCGGTTGCAACTGTTCTGCCCAACGGACCGAGACCTCGTAGTCCAGATCAAGCAATCGTAGCCGGCGAGGTTAGAAGCGCGGCCTACGGCAGGCAGACCGGGCTAGTGCATGCACTCCCGGGTTGAGAAAAGCTTGGCCGGAGCTCATTGGCCTTGTTCGGAAACGAGTGTGGGAGTGGGTGATCGGCTGAATACAACTCGAAACTTACAGGGCAAAAGTGTCTCGGGGAGGACGAAGGTTCCCAGCTTGCCAGCGGTGTCGACTCGGGCCTGGGACCGTTTTGCAAGTCGGAATACCAGATTTAGTACATAGGTAATACAATACGTATCAGTGCCCGCGCTGTAGTACATCGTCGGAATGCAGTTTGCCGGGGGGTAGAAAAGCTTCTAAGGGGGGTATGGTAGTACCTAAATCGGCCCAGAAGAATATTTGTGCCGGGTTATTTACGTTTATACAGGCCCACACCGTATAAATATTAAAAAGTACACACAAGGGCATTCACTTAATTAAGCCCAACCATAAGACCCACATCCACTAAATTATAAACCTAATTAAGCCTAGTTACGTACCTATATATACTTAGTAGCACATAGGTATAAGCTAGGTACTAGCCAAAACTTTATAAAAAAAAATCCTTTCCCTAAATAACTCTTAATTATATTACTACTATATTATTACAATATCTTCTAAGTATAAGTTTACCGCTATTCTAGTATTAATTAAGCATATACTAAATCAAAGTAGTAACAACTTTACTAACACAGCTTTACTATTCGTTAATACTAG
Source organism: Colletotrichum brevisporum (assembly GCA_030770045.1). NCBI lineage: Eukaryota > Fungi > Ascomycota > Sordariomycetes > Glomerellales > Glomerellaceae > Colletotrichum > Colletotrichum brevisporum. Next base: position 4,202,103 of record JAUGSI010000001.1, on the reverse strand, counting down.
GGTTAATAACACAGTTAACCCCTACCTAGCATATAGCTACTTCTATAGTAAGTATATACTTAAAGTCTTACTATTTTACAATTAAACTAACTTTAATTAGGGCCTATTACTAATACTAATACCGGCTAGGTCCCCCCCTATACGTTTTATATTAACTTAGTATATATACAGTACTTACTTATTATAAAGTATAATATAACTATAGCTATTAACATAAGTAAGTTTAAGTATATTTAAAACATAAATACTATATATACTAACTATATATATAGTAGCCCTAAACCCTAGCGCTATTCTTTCTAGTATTAATACTAGTATATTAGTTTGCCCCTACTAGCATTAACTAAGCATATACCTAATATTAAATAAGTACCCCATTGTTATTAATCCCAATAGCAGCACTTAGTATAGCGTTATTTTAGGTAACTAGCCTTTAGTAGGTTTAGTATTAGCCTAGTATATACTAGTAGTATTTAACATATCTAAGTTTATCACTATATCTAATACTAGTACACCAGCGCGGGTAAGTATCCTATTATATTCCCTATAGACACCTAGTATATACTAATAATCTCCTAGTTACTAACCCAAACTATACTAACACTACCCTAATTAAAAATACTATAGCCTAAAAGTAAGTACTATATATATCTAGCATATACTTAATACTAACTTAAATATAGTACTATTAAACTCTATATCCGCTTCTATAGTTAGCGCAATGTACTCTTTAGCTATAAGCCTAGGTATATTACACACTTAGCGTCTACCTAGTATATACCTAACTAATCTATTAAAGATACGGCCCTTAAAATAGCCTTATTAGCCAGTTTTATAATACTATAGAGGCTCTTATATACGTACTTCTACTATTTACCTACTATATACCTAACTAATACCGTTTTAACTAGACTAATAAGGCCTTTATTAATAAATATAAAACAAAGTTTTATAGAGTAAGCCTAGTATATACTAAACTAGAGAATACTATTTATTTACTATATATTTACTATTTTTTTATTTACTAATACTTAGCTTAGCCTATAGTTAATAAATAACAACCCCAGCCCCGGCTAAAATTAATCTATACTAGGCATATACTAAAACAATACTCCTTTTTACTAACCACATTACTAATAATAATAAAAACTTTAACCCCTTCTACTAAATTAGTATATACTTAGTACTAAAACACAATATACATATTAGTAGTAGTAAATAATAACAAAACTAGGATATATTTAGAATTAGGCCTAAGCCGGGTATATACTTAATTACTAGTACTAATACAGTTCTAGAAGGACACTATCTAGGGTTCTACTCTAGGATCTAAAAAGCGTAAAATAAAAACCACCCTAACACACACCTAGTATCAGCTATACACATACTAATAAAACACTAGCACAACCCTATATTTACTTATAACAATACTCCTAATTTACCCTTTACTAGCCATTACACTCAGGGTACGCCATATATATACCTACTATATAACCTTTACTAATATTTATAAGTAGTAATAAGCGTCGCACCCCTACTACGGAAGCTTAGAAAAACCATAAGTACATACCTACAAATACCTAGTATATACTAACCTAAAACTAAATACCCTACACAACCTTGTCCCTTCCACTCTAGAGTTCTAATTATGCATCCTCTTAGTATATATACAATAGATTTTTTATAGTTTAAAGTTTAGGTATATCTAGGGTTTAGTAATATAGTTTAAAAGTGTGCTTAGTATATACATACTAGTATTACTCTTCCTTTATTAGTTTTAGTTTAAAAGTATACCTAGTATATATACAGCTAAAGTTACTCTTATAATAAATTATATTAATATATACTTAACTCTATTCTAATATTTACTAAGTATATACTCTATATTCCTTTAACTTTATCCTAGCTTCCTTTTAGTATCTTTTCCTAATTCCTACTCTAATTCTATAATCTATCTTTCTAACTCTTATTTCTTCTTTTTTAACTTAAGCTTTTTTATTCTCCTTTTTAACTTTTTAATTTCTTAAAAATTAATATTATCCTTAAATATATCTAAAATCTAGCTAACACAGCGTTTCCTTAAGTATTATATAAGTAAAAATAATAGTAAGGCTAAACTAAGTATAAACTAAATATATATACTCCTACTACTTAACGTAGAGGAATCTTAGATTATAATTATATTTAGTATACTTAAACCTAGTATTAAACTAGGGCTTAAAGTATTTAAGGGATTAAGTAAGTTAAAGGGGATACTAGAGTTAGTATTATATTATTATATATACTTCTCTTATTACTATTATATCTACTAAAGACTCTAAGTAATATATACTTATTATAAAGTATCCCTCTAACTACTTAGTATATTAAGTACTAAACAATTATACTTCTACTAAGTAAAATTAGTATATACAGTGCGCTTTATCCTACTATATACTTAGTATATACTTAATTAAAGCTAATAGTATACTTACTTAATAATTACTAAAAGTATTAAGTAGTTTTAACTTATAATAAAGTTATTTTTAGTATAGCTTAATTTAATAAAGTTTATATACTTATAAATAAATATCTACTATTAATAAAGTATTTTACTTTAAGACTAAACAAAAGTAGTCTTAATTTAGTTCTTTTTTTTATTCTAAAACTAGTACTTAGTCTTAAAGTATACTATATATATATTCTTAATATACTTAAAGTATATAGCCTTTAAGTTAGCCTTCTATAGTTAATATAAAAAGGATAATATAGAGTAATTAAGAAACTTCTTCCTCTAATTCCACTATACATATACTTTATAAAAAATAAGTATATACTAGAGGTATTTATTCTATATCCATAATATATTAAAACTATAAAGGAAGTTACTTAGGCCTAAAATACTCTATAAGTATACTAAATATATACTATATATAAGCTAGGGATCCTCTAACCTAGGCTTTACTTTATATCTATATCTATAGTAACTATATAGATTGTATTAAATATAAAGGGATAAATATATACCTAGTATATAGACTACTTAAATACTAACTCTACTTAAGTAAATACCCGTTTAAAAAGAGTTATATATTTAGTCCTTAAAACTATATTTATTTAAATATAGATATATAATTTAAAGTCTACTTAAATTAGCTTAAGTATATACTAGGGATACACTATACTTACACTAGCCCTCCTCTTACTACCCGTATATCTTAAATACTATTATTTTCCCCTTAACTATTTTAAAAAACATATTAATCTTAAAGTACTAAACCTTATAAAGTCTCTCTACATTCTCCCTAACTAAATAAATAACATAAAAGTCTCTATTTAGTATAAACTTAACTTTATAAATCTATTATTTATCTTTAAACTTAACTTAATTTAAAGTAAATTTACACTAAACCCCTATATACTATTAGTTACTACTTAGTATATACTAGATATATACCTAACCTATAAATACAAGCCTATCTAGATACTATAGTAGCTAAGCCCTACAAATAAGAACTATAACTTTATCCTTATTATAAAGACTATTATAAATTACTTAGAATATATTTACTCTAAAGTACTAATAGATTCTATAAATTCTAGAGTAAAGGAGTAACTTACTTAAGTATAGAGTTAGTATATTACGAGTATACACGGGGCATATAATACTTATATACTAATAACATACTAATATTAGGTTTATTTAAAAAACTAAGGGTAATTTTATTAGTAAGACTATGTAGTAAATAGCTTAATAGTAGAGAAATATATATATATAACCTATAGTAAAGAAGGAAGATAAATAGGAACTTTACTAGGTTTTAGGGGACGTAAATATTAAGTTTAACCCAGCATCCCCTAATATTAATTCTACTATCACTCTATAAGTAGCTAAAACCTAGTATCTTATTAGTATATACCCACTATTTACCCTATATATACTTACTATATATTTACTATATAGTATAGCTATTACTAACCTAAGTATACTTAAACTTAACTTTATACTTACTACCTATCTTAACTAAGCCACAAAGGTAATCAATATCAACTCTTACTTAACTAATTAGAATACTATAAGCAAAATACTAGGGTTTAAGTAAACTATTCTTTAAACACCTAATATAAAGGATCTAGATTTAAGTTAATTTAAGTATATACTATATATATATAGGGCAAATACTTATATTATTCTAAGTAAAGAGTTAGATTTATTAATATTAATATATTTAAACTTTTTTCTAATTAAGTAGTTATACTAGATATATATAATAGCCACCCTCTTACTAGCGCTAGTCCTATATATACTAAAACCTACTAAAATAACTAGGAATAAAGTTAGTACTAACCTTATATATACCTAGTATATATATATATAATTTAGTCTCTTTTAGTAGTACCTCTATAATAGTATCTAGAATATTCTTTACCCCTACTACTACTTAAAGCTCCTTTTAAGCTTACTCAAAGTCCCCTCTATCCTAATATTTATTTAAAGTTATAATAATACTATATATAAACTTACAATACTTTATACTAGTATATTAATAGAGTTAATACTATACTCAGTTAAGCTTCTTATTAGGCCTAGTATATAGTTAGTATAGCCCCGCCACTAGCACAGTATATACTCTACATACCCCAGTATTATACAGAACTTCTACTTCAGTAATTCTACTTAAACAATAAAGTACTAAATAATTTAACTTATATCGTTTATAAGCTTTCTCGCATCCATCATCTTTACTTTTACTATATTAACATTATAAAGAATAGTATATAAAATACCTCCTACCTTAGTTACAGAATATAGTAGTATTATAATGTAGTTATAGATAGTAAATACTATAACCTTATACTTACCACTACTAAATATTAGTATACCCTAAGTTCTAACTCCTTCTTATATCCTATTAAACTATACTTAGTATATACACAGCATAGACCCTAGGTATACGTACCTTAAATAGGCCCATCTTACACTAAAGATTTACCTTATACTTAAAAAAGTCTAAGTCTAAACTATTATAACTACTTATATTTAAATTTAACTATTTATTAATAAAGTAATTTAAATCCTTAATTAAATTATAAATATCTAAATTAAACTTAAAAATAAAGTCTTCTAATATAAACTTATTACTACTTAAGTTAAAAATATTAAACTATAGGTCCTTAAATAAATCTAAGTTTTAACTAAATTTAACTAAAAAAGGGAATCTAGTAAAATTAATTAAAAATAATAAAGAACTTATAGTAAGTAGGTATTGAGTTAGTTCTTAGTTACTTCTTTATAGTTACTTAAATCTAATTAAGTATATAGTAAAAAAGTTAAATATATTAATTCCTTATTTATACTTTAAATTAAAAAATATATAAAATACTAAGTTCATTTTACACAGGCATATATATACCACATCTAAAATATATCTAGTTCTTAAGTTATAAATTAATTAATTATATATTATAAGTCATTTAATCCAACACAAAGTTCCTCAACTATATAGGCCTATATAAACGTAAATAACCCAGCACAAATATTCTTCTAGGCCAATTTGGGCACTGCCACACCCCCCTTGGAAGTTTTTCTACCCCCCTGCAAACTGTGGACCCGTACATCGTAATAGTAGGTAGCTCGGAGAACTCGGCCGACGTGTTATCCGTACCTGACGGAGCTCTCTGGCGCCGATGTATCAACGTTGCGAAACGAGCCTGGTTGCCAACCTTATTATTAGGGAAATATAGCAAATCCCATGGACTCCGGTCGCATTCTGTTTTGCGAGTCGCATGAGAAACCGACAGCTGCGGCCAGGGATTGGTGGCCCAACAGTGTTTGCGGCGACTTTTATAGTTGGTTTGACAAACGTAACTGGTGGTGAGGATGTCCAGGTTTCTCGCTGGCTGCAGCCGTCTTTTACGGCTGGGTTCTCTGGCCGCTGGCCGCCGGCCACCGATGTTTGTCCTGAAGTAGGCGGCTAGCCAATTGGACGACATGCACCGCGCACGAATGTGTCATTGATAGGAGAAACAGAAACGTCCGACGGATAGAGAGGTGGAGGGATAGAGAGGGAAAAAATAATGCGGGTACCTCAAGATGGGGGGCCCTTTGGAGAGAGAAAACGGAGCTGGAAGTGGCCGACGACGGCTCCGTGCACCGCCCCGGTCCCTGGTCAAGGTTTCGGGGGCGAGAAGGCGTGGCGTCATTGGTAGGTGGAGAGGGCGGAAGACCAGGTCTGGCGGTGAAGCGGCAGCCCACGGCGGTGACCGCCTTCTTCTATAGGCGTTCTGCCGCTCATCCCGCCGCAACAGATGGAGGGGTAAGATACGTACTGCCGTGCAATTAATCGCCAAAGCGGGGCAAGTCCTCCATCTTCGGAGCTCAGAGCAGCCCGCGTTGGTTCCAGTATCGAGAACGTTCCTGCCCCCCTGCGCCCACGCCTCGCTACTAGTGGCCGCTGCCGCTTGTGGTGGGGGGAGGGGGGGGGGAACGTTGGGGTGTGGTGGGTGGTGGATTGTGGATTGTGTGTGGGTGGTTTGCGCTGTGCTTCCCTCCGGGACGCTCCCCCAAAATTTCCAACCTCTTTTTCGTTTTCAAACCTTTTCTTTCCCTCCCGTCTTGCTCTTTGAGTTACCTAGGAGCCATTTAGACGTACATTCTTTGGCAGATCCGGGGACCGTTTTCACCGGATCACCCTCATCCACCAGAGACTGCTTAGTGAGTAATATCTGCCCTTTCTAATTGCCCTCCCTCTGTCCCGCCTCACTTCCTCCTGCCGTGCCTTAAACACGCGCTCTGCCCCTCGAGCATTCCATTCGCGCAGCCTGTCATTCCACCCCAGCCCTGCCCACCTTACCTTCAAACCCCATCTAAATAGCCTCACTCATCCCCGGCCTCCCTTCTCCATCAACCTGGCTCTTCATCCCAAGCTTCGTTAGCCAATTGATCCTGACCATCTCCATCATTAGCACACCACGAGTTTAGATAGCCCTTCGCTGGCCGTCGTTAGCTACTATTGTTTTGAGCCACTCCCGAATCCCTTCATCAAGCAGCAAAGATGCATATCAAGGCTATGCTGGAGGAGTCCCGAAGGACGGGCGAGCCCTCCTTCTCCTTCGAGTACTTCCCGCCCAAGACCGCCCAGGGTGTCCAAAACCTCTACGACCGTATGGAGCGCATGTCCCATTTCGGACCCAAGTTCATCGATATCACATGGGGTGCTGGTGGCCGGATTGCCGAGCTCACTTGCGACATGGTCCTCCAGGCGCAGTCCATCCACGGCCTCGAGACCTGCATGCATCTCACATGTACGGACATGGGCTTGGAGAAGGTCAATGATGCCCTTCGCAGAGCTTACAAGGCCGGTTGCACCAACATCTTGGCCCTCCGTGGCGACCCGCCGAGAGAGAAGGAGAAGTGGGAGGCCACCGACGACGGTTTCCAGTACGCAAAGGACCTGGTCAGGCACATCCGTGCCACCTACCACGATCACTTTGACATCGGCGTTGCTGGCTACCCCGAGGGCTGCGACGACAACAAGGACGAGGAGCAACTGTTGGATCACTTGAAGGAGAAGGTCGACATGGGTGCCACCTTCATCGTCACTCAGATGTTCTACGACGGCGACAACTTCATCCGCTGGGTCGGCAAGGTGCGCGAGCGCGGCATCAACGTCCCCATCATCCCTGGTATTATGCCCATTGCCACCTATGCCAGTTTCCTCCGTCGCGCCAAGCACATGAACTGCAAGGTTCCCGAGGAGTGGATGACAGCGCTTGAGCCTCACAAGAACGACGATGTCGCCGTGCGAGAGATTGGAAAGGGCCTTGTCGCCGACATGTGTCGGAAGATCGTTGCCGCTGGCATCCACCACCTGCACTTCTATACCATGAACCTGGCCCAGGCCACTCGCATGGTCCTCGAGGAGCTCGACTGGATGCCCTCGTCCGAACGTCCCTTGAAGCACGCACTCCCCTGGAAGCAGTCTCTTGGCTTTGGCCGCAGAGACGAGGACGTGCGCCCCATTTTCTGGAAGGGTCGCAACAAGTCCTATGTGCTTCGCACGCAGGACTGGGACGAGTTCCCCAACGGTCGCTGGGGTGACTCCCGGTCTCCTGCCTTTGGCGAGCTTGACGCCTACGGCATCGGCTTGACAGGCACGAACGAACAGAACCGCAAGAAATGGGGCGAACCCAAGTCCATCAAGGACGTCGCCAACATCTTCGTCCGCTACCTCGAGACGGAAATCGACTCGCTCCCGTGGAGTGAGGCACCCTTGACCAGCGAAGCTGATCCTATCCGCGAGGAGCTCATCGGCCTGAACAAGCGCGGTCTGCTCACCATCAACTCTCAGCCTGCCGTCGAGGGCGTGAGGTCGTCACACCCGGTGCACGGCTGGGGCCCAACGAACGGCTACGTGTACCAGAAGGCCTATCTCGAACTGCTCGTCCATCCCGACGTGTACCCCGAGATAGTGTCCAGAATCGAGAAGAACCCGGACATGACCTACTATGCCACCACGAAGAACGGTGCTCTCAAGTACAACTCGTCCAATGACAGCCCTAATGCCGTCACCTGGGGTGTCTTCCCGGGCAAGGAGATTGTGCAGCCGACAATTGTCGAGGGCATCAGCTTCATGGCGTGGAAGGACGAGGCGTTCCGCTTGGGTACCGATTGGGCTCACTGCTTCGAGGCAGGATCTCCCAGCAGAATCCTGATCGACCGTATCATGAACGAGTGGTACTTGGTCAACATCGGTAAGCTGCATGCCGCTGAAACTTTCTGAACCCTTCTAACTCTCAGTAGTCAACAACGATTTCCATCAGAAGACAGCCTTGTTTGACTTGCTTGACGGCCTGGAAGCCAAGGAGTACGACGACATCCCGTCCGAGCCCCAGCAGACCAACGGAGCCAGCAAGTCAGAAGTCCCCAACGGCAACTCTGCGTCCGCCGCGGCGAACTAGAGTGGCATTACATTCTTGTCTAACTTACTCAACCCCTTTTATATTTTTCTAAGTATGCATCATGAGCGGCGTTTTCAACAGGTCAAACGGATGGTAAAAAGGGGGGGCAACTCGTGTTTTTTCAACAAAAAGGCACATCTTACACACAGTCTTCCACCGCACGTGTAAGCGCTAGATGCACACGACGGTGGACGAAGCACGACACAAAATCTCGGGAGAGGCGGAGAGGCCGCGGACGGCACAGGACGGAGCATGCATATATCTCAACGATACCCCCAAAGGACTATGAAGTTTTTTTCCCCCTAACGAAAAAAGTCTTGGAAGCCACGACAAGAGCTAGGAGTTTCAACACGGGTCTGTTTTTTTATAAACGTTCATTTCTCTTTTATTTTTCTCATCTACCTGCTTCTCTGCAACGTAGGTTAGTAGCACTTCGCGTGCTGTATGGAGGCGACGACGTGCCGCAGATTGCGATTGGACACGTAAAGAGGGCGAGCCGATCAAGGAGACGGGGGTTTATAGAGGTGGGAGTTGAATCTGAAAAAGGTTCGATCTCGCCTTCACAGCGTCTGTTTTTTAGTCTCAAATTCAAAGCCGAATCAACTTGGGCTTGATTATTTTCACAGTATTCCGTTTCCCGTGGCTGATACCAAAGTGATGCCAAACATGCTATGATCAAACGAAAACATGTCATGGACTAACATAGAGCACATGAATTTCGGACTTTGGGGATTGAATCTCTTGTTTCTATCCTCTTTTTCTGTAGTAGCAAAGTATGCGGGAGTATCCCCACGTACTAACCAGCGAAGCAAGCAAGCAAACCGGCGTGGTCAAATCCGTCTGTGAACGTTGACCCCAAAACCACGAGAACGACCCTCCGCGATATCAGACCGCAGTGCCATGATCCACGACGTCCTCGCTCTCCTCCGGCTTGCAGTCGCACTTGAACCTCTCTCTGTAGTCCTCCACGGACATGTCTTCCAACTCAGCTATGGCCTTCTTCGCTGCTGCAATCTTGGCGTATCGTGAGCTCTCTGCAGTCGCATGGAAAGGCACCTCCTTGTGCAGGATCACTCCGCAAAGCATTCGAGTTCCTGTGAGAACGTGCACGCCTTCGTTGGCATTGGGAGCCTGTTCAGTGGCCATGAGGCGCCAATCCTGACATCCGAACTTGTCATGCAGCATGTGACCCAGCTTCGTGACCGGGTGTCGGCTTGCGAAAGAGTCATAAAGCTCCATGTCGGTGAAGAATGGTCGAATGTGCAAGTCAAAAAAGGAGCGAACCTGGCTGTAGTCGTAGCCGGAGTCGACGAAGACTGCGCCGATGTAAGCCTCGAGTACGTCTGAGAGATATTTGGGCGAGTGCTTGATAGTGGTCCAGTAGTCTTGCGAGAAGATTCCGGTATTGCCAGCCTCGATCTCAGCTTCAGATCTCGCTAGCTCCAGAGTCGACACGTACTCCTCTGTCTGGCTGAGCATCTGGGAGTTTCCGACCAAAACGTGCTTGTGGAGACCGAGCTTGACACAGAGACTGGCCAGAAACTGGTTGCTCACCATGGCCATCTTGTGTTCAGTAAGCCACTGGGGATCGGCGTCTGGAAACTTGTTGTAAAGAAAATCCACGCACACCATGTCGAGCAGTGCGTCGCCGAGAAACTCCAATCGTTGATAGTTGGGCAGATTCTCATAGGCCTTTGGGTATGAAGGGTGCTTGAAGGCACTCCGCAGGAGAGCAGGGGACTTGAATTTGTATCCCATCTTATCCAAGACCTGTCGCGCAACCTCACGCTGTACCGCCGACTCGTTCTTCGACTGCCACGCGGGTGGCGTGTAGCCGGCGAAGTAATCGTCCCAGCAGGTCATCCGATGGTTCTTCTCCTTGACCACGGCAGTCACAGCCCGGATTGCCATGTCAAAGTTGGCTGACTCGGCGTACGTCAAATACGCGGCACCAATGAGGGCCTCGCAAACGTCTGCGATGGACTTGTCCGCAAGAGCGTGGGTGGTGTTGGGTTGACTCGACTTGCCTCGCTTGAGCTGCAAGCCCTGGGGATACCAGCTTCGACGATCGAATGACCGCGAACGCACGTATTCTTGGAGGTTTCTGTCGACCGCCTTGTTGAAAAGGTTCTGGTTGCAGACCAGCAGCATACGCTCCACGTGGTAGGCGAACTCGTCATCGTCCGGCTTTGACGTGAAGATGGCGATAGTGGTGGCCATTTTCAGGAAGCAGTCGCCAAGGAACTCCAAACGCTCGTAATTCTTGCCCATACCACTCTGGAAGTTGATTTTTTCCTGGTCGTGCTCTTCGCTATTGTCAGAGTCTTTTGTGACGGCCTCGAGTGCCAAATCAGGTCGAATTTCCAGATTCAGAAGCTTGCAAGCATCAAGCGCAATAAGAACGGAATCGATTCGGTGAATGATGGCGGGGAACGCAAACGCCATGACTGTTGTCTCGATGGGCAGCTACAGTTGTTAGTAGGCAGGAATTGCATAGATACTGTGGAGCTTACCGTCGAAACCCTCATGGGCTCCAGGATAACGTAGCAGGTTCGCGACGTTTCTTCCGCGTCCTCCATAAAGTCATCCAGAAGGTTGCGCCGCAGAGACACGACTTCGGCCTCGACAACCGGCTGCGTCTCACGCCAAACTCGCTTCTTTCGACTTTTCATCCAGAGACTGACGCTGTACTCTGTAATGTTCTTCTCCACGCTGGGGTCCTTCCATGGTCTATGGCCAGGATCAGGAACACCCTCCGGAACAGGATCCATGGGCTTCATGTCCCTTCGAACTCCCTTGAGATACAACTTGCGGGATCCTGCGTAGGGATCAATGACCAGCTTGTCTTTGAAGAATTCGTGCGGCGTGTTATCATCCCACTCTAGATATTCCTTGCCTTGCGTGTCTCGAAGATGGTCCCAGTCGACAATGGAAGCCGGGTCAATAATTTGAGAGACCTTGACGGAGTGGTCCACCGTGGTCGGAGCTAGGAAGTACGGCACATCAGATGTGGCCGCCTCATACTCCTTACTGAAAACATCTTTGAAAATGCGGAACGTGAACTCTCTGAGAGCCTCCGCATCATTGGCAGACACCTCGATGGGCGTGGACAAGGATAGGGGATAGAGCGCGGACTGCAGATCGTTGCCGAAGAAAAGCGGTATGCCGGCCAGATCAGGCAAGCGCTCCCTTGTGAGCATGATGAGTGGTTTCGAGGTTCGACCGATGGCTTCTGGTGACTCCAGCTTCAAGACTGTGGGAAAAAGAAATTCGAAACCCCCTAAGCGGGACCAGATTTCGGGCTTGGTGCGCATGTTGTACTCTGCCCTCTTGTTGGAACTGACGGCGAGTCTGGCGTTACGCATAGCCGGGAGCTTCTTGACAAAAATAGGATGAAGGTGTTCGTCGATGTACTTCTTCTGTATCAAGGCCTTGCACAGTTCGAAAGCGGCAGAGCAACGGGCTGCCTGCTTGTTCTTGTGAGGGAATCCCGTCATGCTCTGAATTGGGGACTTCGGAGGGAGCTGCACCTCTGCGACGAAGTTCTGACCCTGGTTGATGACCACGTATTCTGGTGCTAGATACTCATCACTCGACTGGCGTAAGGAAGCCGTGAAGTTGGACAAAACCTCCAGACTGGATGTCCATGTAAGCTTCGCGCCGCTCGACGGAATGATGTACGACTTGTGATGAAACTCCCCTTGGATAGCACTGGCATTGGCGTCGAATCCGGCAATCTTTCTGTCCTCAGGCAAGGCAGCACAGAACCTGCGCAGCGTGGACTGGTCATACATAGCCTGCGCGACGGTTCTGCTGTGCCTTCCGTTCCCGCCCTCGATGAAAGTGAGGTATTCCGAGTTTTCCTCACGCGCGCGACCCCTGGATTGGATATACTGGATTGCAGATCTGTATAGGTCGAAGCGAATGACCAAGTTGCAGGTAGGAATGTCCAGCCCCTCTTCAGCGACCTGAGTCGCGAAAAGACAGTTCACATGTCCGTATTTGAACTTGGTGATAATCAAATACTGCTCTTTGAACGACATGTTAGCGGCTCCTGAATCGGGCCGACTACCAATCTGAGATAATCCATCAGTGATTGAGCTGGAAGAAAAGTGATTTACGCTTACCAAAATGGCTGGGTTGAGGTAGGGCAGTCGAGTTCCTGCTTGCTTAAACAGGTCATTCAGAAGCAGGGCGGTCAGTCGCATTTCCACGAACACGATGCATTTGTGGTTGGTTGGTTTCGAGAAGCGCGCCTGCAGCTCCTCCCACAGTCGAAGGACTTTGACTGAAAGATGCTCAGTATTGGGCTTGACATCACCAAGCTCATGTGTTCTGACAAGACCTTGAAGTTCTCGAACGGCGGCAGTCTCCCTGCCGGTCAGATCGGTTGGGTCTGTTCTGTTCGTCAGGCGAATAATTGCAATGTCAGTGAGGAACAGCTTCCACAGGCGGTCTGAGAGCCAGGGACCCAGGAATGATGTTGCCTGTCTTGCGAACAAGAGCTCTCTGCTGAAGTGTCGGTTGTGACGAACAAGACTGTGGACCTTCCGGTAAAGCTCAGTCTCGAACGGCTCTGGCAGGCGGCTGTAGTGAATCTCCCTCTCGACAATCTTGTTGACGTAGGGCTTCAAGGAGATTGAATCGTAAGCAACAGTTGCAATCTCACTTTGGAGCATGCTCTCAAGCATTTGGGCAGCCATTTTGACGTCGGTCTGGGCGTCAACAGGAGATGCAGTCATGCCGAACACTTTGGGTCTCTTTTCCTTGTCGGGTTCTTTATTGTAGAAGTCCTTGATGATACGCGCATACGGATGGCCCTTCTTGGCGTGGTGAGCCTCGTCGAAAATGAGCAGGTTGATCTGATCCATGCGGATATACGAATGCGACAAGCACTTTTGGAGGATGGCTGCCGTGCAGACGATGATCATGTTCTTCTCGAACTGCTCGTTCCAGAATGCGGCAGACCACATCGAATCAATCATGTCTCCGCAGAAACGGCCCGCATTGAATGTACCGAGGTTGTCTTCGAGAACCTGATGTTGCTGGAACACCAGTGACACTTTGTCGACCTGGAATCCGGACCCAGTCAGACTAGACGCGGACAAGATTGGGCATCACTTACCAGAAAGAAAGCAGTGCGCTTCGGCTTCCCGATCTCACGATCCTCGAGTTCCTTTTCAAGAATGTGGCGCAAAAGCAAAGCAGCGATCAGTGTTTTGCCAGATCCTAGATATGCCACGATTAGTAGGGACAATGCTTCGAATTTCGGAAGACGTACCGGTATCCAGGACTGCGATGATGTTCTTCTTTTTGGCCCTCTCGAAGAGTTCATATTGGTACTCTCGTGGTCTGTTGATGTCTTTTTTGCCGTTCTTTTTGTCGTTGTCTTTGATCAGATCTGTGATGGACAAATCATCCAAGATCCTTGACACACTACTAGACTTCAAAGCTTCGGAATTGGCCAGGCTTCGGAGCAGTGCACTATGTTCTTGCTTTCTCTTCGAGATCGCCCGAGGATTTGCTGGGTTTAGATGATACCGGCGATACTCGTCCTCGGCACTTTCGTCGTCTTCATCAACGCCAACCTGCTCTTCTTCCTCTTCCTCTGCGCCATGATCGGCACGCGGCGAAGAATGGGGGCTTGAGCCAATGCCTGAGTCTCCATGAGTGAGAATCACGCCCGATGCACTTGAGGATGCTGACGGAATTCTCTTCAGAGACGGCGTATCCGCACCGGTGTCGATCGCAGAGTCAGTCTGGCGAGCTTGTGGGAAAGGCGTCATCGGTCGACTGAACTGTTCCATGCTGTTGACTAGATAGCCCACAGAGGAACCTATTTCCTCTTCGACGACCATCTTCATTGACGCATCTAAAGATGCCTTTATACTTGAGTATTTCGCTGTTGATCTTGTTAGACTCAGCAATCCCAAATCTTGAGTGTAGCGGAGAAGAAGAACCAACAATGTGCTGGCTGTCTGTGGGCAGGCGCGAGAGATCTTTTCGAAAAGAACAGGTAAGTGCGAGCTTGCCAACTTTTGAAAACATGTAGGTTGTTGGGAATGAGGGACAAGAATAACTTCAAAGCTGGATACAGCGGGTACGAATATATCGCACTGCCCAGCTGGGGTTTTGACTGAAGTACGAGGGAGCCGAGAGACGATGCTTGAGGTAAATAATGAGAGGTATAGACATACCTTATGAGAAGTGGACAAACGAAACACTCTCACCCCGACCCCCAGAAAATTGTGATGGTACTGAGCCCCAGAGAGTATGAGAGGGTTGAGGATGAGAAGTTGGAAGGGTAAGAGCTGAGGTTGACAGAAAGAGAAGAGATGTAGAGAAGGACAGAAGATAAATATTTTCATACTAAATAGAAGGATTAATGTGACCTTCCGTCGGGTCTTCTTTCCTTCTCTGGCACTGCCGTTGCCATTGCCGTTGCCATCAAACGGGAAGCAGCATACAATACCTAGATCAAGCAAGAGCAAACGAGAACGAGCTTTTCACAGATATAGCCTACAATCAGCATGTCACCTGTTAATTTCAGTGTAAGAACTAAGCATTAAAAGTTGCAACATGTCCACACAAATTTGTTCTATGCTACTTGGAACGAAAATGGGTACACACCAGTCGAGCCAAATAGGAACTTTGGCCTCCAGCTTGAGTCATTTTGTTAAAAAGTAAGGGTGGTAAGTCTTAATGTGAGCTGCAAAGGCCCTGTTGATATAAACAGAATGATTGCGAAAGCCATGCGCAAAAATATAGGCTATCAGGGACAACATCAAACTGCCCTCGTCGAGTTGCACTTGTGCTCCTCTTTCCACTTGGATCCCTGCATTTAGCCCCCCTGTCCCAGGTACATGCACTAGGTACGTAGCGAGGTAGGTGCCATGTATGCAATGGAGGGTGAGATAAGATAAGAAGCTACCTAGGTACGGTACTTACATTAGACCCTGGAGCGGGGCACTAAACGAAGTCCCGTCGCCACCAGGGAAACATCCGCAGCTTTTCGTGATACTCACTTCTGAGCACGAGGTAGCGTTGCTAATTAGCAGGCAATATCTTAGCTTGAACCGCCGCGCGCCAACCAGGCAACCTGATCGCCACCGAGGCCCATGCAGCGGACGTGCCTTCCAAGCCTCTTGAAAACCCCCCTCTTCTGAGAATTTCCGCCCTCCTCCCCCTCCTCTAGACGAGACAACCTTTCGGTAACTCGCGACACACAGCCAAAATGTCCGAAGAAGAGGAGCCGCAGACTCTGAAGTCTGTCTTCAGCTCTGCCGAGAAGAAGAGAGCCCTACTCGAGAACTCGTATGAGGCCTCGTCGCCGACCTACCTCGACGACCTCCGCACCGCCATCTCCGAGTACGAGACCTGCCTGGACCTCATCTCACGCGCCGCCCTCTTCTCCCCCAACGAGTTCTTGGAAGACCTGCCGACCTCCTCGCTTCCCTACCTCCTCATTACCTCCCACCTCGCAGACCTGCACCAGAAGACGCCCTCCCGCCGACCCATCGAGCGCCGCGTCGCCCTCGAGCGCGCCCGCGAGTCCTACGAGACCTTCCTCGGCCTCCTCGACTCCTACGAGCTCCTGAGCCAGCCGAACAAGAAGCTCTACTCCCAGTACACGGACGACCCGGTCGCCTTCTCCACCCTCGGCGGCGCCGACCCGGCCCGACGCCGCGACGTCAAGATTGCCAACTTCAAGGCCGAGCGGGCCCTGAAAGAGCGCCTCGAGACGCTGCGCCGCGACCCGCGATACCAGGACGAGGAGGGCGACGACGAGATCGTGCGGGACCTGCACCTGGCGCACGCCGCGTACGCTGCGCACATGGCGTTCCAGGGCCTGGAGGGCATAAACCGCGAGCTGGAGGTGCTGGCGCAGGCCACCGTGCCGCTGATGCCGTCGCCCACTTCCGTCGAGGAGGACGAGCGCCGGCGCGCCGAGGACCGCGGGGCGGATGGCTACACAGAACGGCTCGAGGCGCCGCGCCGGCTTCAAAGCATGTTCGGACGGCCCGGCGGCCCGTTGCTGACCAGGGAGGGCAAACCGCTACAGCCGTTTACGCTGGTCGGCTCGAGGCAGGAGATGACTGCCAACGTGTTTCGGCCTGGTCACAACCTGCCTACTATGAGCATCGATGAGTACCTGGATATTGAGAAGGAGCGCGGCGGTATCATCGAGGGCGGAGGCGAGGCCAGCTGGCATCGCCCGGAGCCGGACGAGGATGACATGGACAAGGCCGACGAAGAGACGATGAAGGCGCGGGCATGGGATGAGTTTGTTGAGGCAAACCCGAAGGGTTCCGGAAATACACTTAACAAGGGATGAGGTCTCGGAGTACACACATGGCACGGGGAGTTCAAGCGTAGAATAAAAGGGAAACAAATATCACGATTTAACGACATGACTGGTGCGGGGAAGGAGGATGCAAAGACTTCTCTTCCTCTTTTTTCCTGTCTCTATTAGCTTTCATCATGCCTCTGATGAAAAAGGTTTGCAGCAACGATTTTGCTTGTTGTCCACTGTCGCCATCCTCATCTAGCACCGTTGAATCCTTCTTTCGTTCGTAGCCCGCGCCCACAAGTATAGCATCGTTCGTCAAGCGTGTTCCGAACAGAAAGAGACCCCGAAAACGCACCAAGACATTGATCTCAACCTGTCCCTTCAACCGATGTGGAAAACTAAACTAAAATCAGATCGTCATCGTCGTCGTCGTCCAGCAAGGAAGTGGAGCGAGCCGTGCCTGGCGACGGTGAAGCAGCCTGTGCAGCGTTCTCCTGCTTGCTGCTCTGAGACATGGAAGGCGTGGTTCCAAGATCTGTTGATAGTTGATAATCCGATGTCACCTCCCTGGACCGGCTGTCTTCCGGCCCAATCTCTGTCATGATCTCGTCCGTGTCCTCCTCTTCGAGATTGTAAATCTCATTGTCGTCGGACGGTTCCGGAGTTCCGTCAAGCATAGCGGCTTCAATTGCGTCGGCTAGGGGCTGTTCGGAGGTAGGGACCGCGTACTTGGCGTGGGCAAAATCGGATCCGCCCTCCGTGAAAGATTCGGAACGAATCGAAACATCGTCGGCGACCACCTTGTTGCGATTGAACACCGTCGAGATACCGTCCTGAACGTCCACGCTTCCGGGCCCTATAGTACTACCGGTCTCTAGGCGGAGCTGCCTCAGATCGCTGCTCATGGAGCCTGTCGTGCTCGAGGCATCCGAAGGAACCGTAATGCCAGTGTGAAACGCCGGGCCAGGTCCGGCCGGCCCGAAATCCGCCGGAGGAAGTGTAGGCTCAAATACACCGCCAGTGCCGTCGTCGTTACCGCCAGCCCACAGGGGTAGGAACTTGAATTCGTCGTGTGTGAGACAGAGAAGTAGATGCCAAGTCATGTTCATGGGTATACCAAAATCTAACCGCACGCAATTCCCGTAGAACGGTCGGAGGAAAGACTTCACGTGGTCTTGAAGACTGTCGGGGTCGAATGCGTGCCGTGCAGAGTTGTATCTCATCATAGGCTCGTCGCGAGGTAGTTTCAGAATTCCCTCCCAGGCTGGCATCCTTCTGAAGTCGGGGTTGTTCTCCATAACCTCTGCAAGAAGGTCGAACAAATCGGTCGACATGCGGAATAGGTTGAACTGCTGAGAGTTATGAGTGAAGGTGGCCCCTAGTTGGTTCCACTTGTTGCCGATTCTCTCGTACATGAATGGACACAGGGCCTTCTGAACATGATTGAACTGGTTGTAGATCAACTCGAAACGCTGGAAATGTTGGATATCGACATAGGTGGCTCGGTGGTCATCAATGTTGCTGAGGCGGTCGGCGTCAAGAAGTTGATTCATAGCGTCGTCGATGACGAACGTATTCCAAGCGGTTTCCAGGGCCTTCATAATGGACGCCGCCTTGTCTCCGGCCTTGCGGCAAGCCGGATCGCCCACGTAATCCCCAAGCATGCTGGTCAGCATCTTGAGTCGCCTCCATTCAGCGATTTCCAGATCGTCGTAAACTGTTTTGCTTGTCAGGCGCTTGATCTGACCCGAGACGCGCTCGACCATGGCTCTAGCAGCGTGCTGGACAAGGTTGTTCAGGTCGTCACCAGGGTCGTGACGCTTGCGCCCGAAGACGGTGTAAGGAGCCACCTTGGGGGCGCCGTTTGGGGCAGCGGCCTCTTCCAAGGCCAGTTCATTGACCAAGATCCGAAAGGCAGCACGAGTGACTTCTTGCAACTGCAAAGCTACGCCAAGCTGCAGACTCTCTTCGGGCAAGATCTCGATGAAGACGGTGTTATTGGGGCTCATGAGCCACTGCAGCACTAAGTCACGCTGGCGTTCAGAGTTAGCATACAACACTGTCTGGGCAACGGCAGGAAAAGACTTACAACGACACTCGTGCAGTCAAGAATCTTGGCCACAGCCACCAGCGTCCAGACGCGAGGGGCAGAATCGACAATGACCTGCTTCTGCGCGATGATGCACATGAGGCGAAGGATGTTGACGCGGTGTCGAATCGGACAGTAGTCGGGGATCTTTCGAAACTCGGGAATCGGTTCAGGGGTCAGATCTCCCTTCGATTTCTTTTCTAGAAGCTTGGAGGCGAGCCCCTTGGTGGGCCGAAAGGGGCTAACGGTGCCATTATTGGCCAACGGAACGGCATCCTTCAAACTTTTGAGAATAGCTATCTTGATAGCCTTGTCCAAGCCCACATCGTTAGTGCTGCTTCTGTGGGAGCTATCCTTGGCGACACTGGCGAGCGTGGCGTCGATTTCGTTGGCCAGGTCTTTATCTCTGTTCTTCCAGCATGAGCAGATATCGTCATGACCACTAACAACGTAGCCGTCGACTCCGTGCTTCTCGAAGGCGGTCCACCAGGTTGTCACGCCAGGTGTCAATGAGACCTCGGTCATCTGGAACACGAGGTCGTCACCCTCGGAAGGCGGGGTCAAATCCAACAGATACTTGACGCCTTCGGGGAGCTTGTTGACCATCTTGCGTCGACGTTGGACGCGAAACTGATAAGTCGGCTTGAGCATGTCGGCAAGCTTGGACGAGCCGGTGTCCAGCAGCTTTTTGGAGTCCATGCGAAACTTCACCGAGTCCCAGGCGTAGACGAAGCAATCGACATTATGGGCAGGGTTCGACGGGGTGGGGAAATCGACAAAGACGAGGGTGTCTCCTTCAGAAAGCTCATTTTGGATGTCGTGAAGGATGAATTGAGAGTACCGGCGACCTTCGACGTGGATCATGTCGCGCATCATCTTATTGACCACGGTCGACGAACGCCTGTCTCTAGGAACGGTTGGGTCTTCGATGGGGTCATTGTGCCCAGTATCGTAGTTTTCAGGTTCAGTGACAGCAGGATCGTCCAGGCATATCAGGTCTCCAAGGCCGATGGTATTGTTGTCCCCATGATCACCGGTAACTGCTTCCGCCGCCTGCATGTCCACGTCCTGAAGATCCATGATGACCGCAACGCTGGGTAGGCCCGAGCCTCAAAGCTTGTGGCTTCCAGGCCGATACGCAAGCGGCGCCTGCAGAGTGCTCAAACGTAAGCAAGCAGCAATGCGATGAGAGTGTCGGCGGTTTTGGAAGGCGAACAAGAATAGATGGAACCGAAAGAAGAAGAGGAGGAGGAGGCAGGGGAGGAGGGAAAGCCAAGGAGAGGTTGAGATCGCAATGTTATCCTCGTAAAACGATATTCCAGACTGCAGGTTGGGTGTCGGTGGATCAGTCAGAATGGAGGTCGGAGGGGGTTGCGTAGCCTCGCCTAGGCAGCAAGGCCCCGAGGAGTCTGATGTCGAAGTAAGCCTGTCCCCTCTACCAGTCGCGACCGGGCAAACCACTTTTGCCCAGAGAGTGCTCTAGAGTATTACAACAAGATGGATGAAGCTTTGAGGTGAGCCTGGGCACTGCTAGCATTTGTGCTCGTTCTTGCAACTGAACAGTCTTTAATAGAGGACGCCCAAGAGAATGATAGAGGGGATGGAGTGAGGCTCGATTGGAGTGGCAATGTGAGGCCTTTCAGGCACCCACTTTAAAGGCCCGGGCAAGAAGCTGCGGCAGCAAAATTGTGGCTGTTGCATTCCCCAAGAGTTGGCGCACCACGGAACGGGAGGCAAAGTCAGACGGCGCAAGGCAACTGGGAAGGAGGAGAGCAGGCAGCCCGGCAAAGCAAGCCCGTGACCTGCTGCGGTCCATTCCATGGGATACCTCCCAACATGTACCATAGGAAGACTACCTAAGAAAGAGATGCGAGCTGTCATAGGAGAGCTATGAAGGCTGCTTGGCCGCAGCTCTGCATGGCCAAGTACCTAGCTTTCTGGGGGTTCGCACAGACTGATCAAGACTACCTAGACCACCTAGAGTACGTACAGTTCTACGGATACCTTATCCACAGAATTGACACAGCTTGTTGTCCACTAAGGAAGGTGACACCTAAGCTGATGAATACTGCTGACTTTTGACTGAGCTGGACGGAAAGAAGTCTTGTGTGCCTACGAATCTTCATGAAATATACCCCAAAAGTGGCTAGCTACTGTACCAGTGTTGTTACTCGTTCCTAAATCCCGTCTTAGTTTCTCAGGTAAGGTATGTTCCTACCTTGGTAGCCAAGCGGGCACTACCTATCCAAAAGGTACTCCATTAGGTACTCTTCATCCCGCCCGTAGTCCTCAGCTCCCAGCACTACCTAGTCCCCTCACTGCTGCCTGCAACGAGTACCTGTGCTGAGTAGCATAGAACAGTGGGGCAACCGGCATGTGTGCTCAGCGCAGTGAGTTTGTACCTACCTACCTACCTAGGTAGGAAGGCACAGACACACACCAAGGCCCGCCTCCGGCCCCGCCCGGGACGGCTTTGGTGGAGAATTTCCCCGCATGCCCGGTCCCCAAGCTCCTTGATACCTAGACAGTACTTATGATTCACTTTGATGTCCTCTGGAGAGATGGGGGCAAAAAGGAAGAACTCCAGTATAAATTCCCAATTCAACTCCTCCGTATGGAATAGAGATCCATGAATGGCTATGGCCCAGGTACCCACAGCTAGTGGTGCCCTTTGATGTTTGTCCATGACCCACGAAGCTATTCCTAGGTAGGTATTTGAACATGTGCTCCCGTCCACCACAGCCACGGCAAGAGTCATCTTGCTATCTCACCAAGCTGACGCCACCACCGAAGTGCTGGAAGTACCCTGCAAATAGAGCTCTACTTCCAGCCATAACATAGCCATAGTGCCTAGGTCCTCTAACAAACAAGAAACTTGACAAAGGAATCCTTTCCCAGCAGTGGTTCGTTTGGCCATTCTCATTGTGATATCTAGCTAATACCTATAGCTCTGAACTTCTGAAGGGATGTGCCATGCCAACTTCAATGTGAATGATCTACCAGTCGGTCCTTGGGTCCCCGAGCTCCCCCAACAAAAAAATCAGTACCCCTCCACAGCTGCCCCAAACGAGATGATTTAGAGCTCCCCTCTCCCTCTGACCTGGGAGCTCTTGCTCACCCGCCTAAGCACTTCCCCCTCACTTAAATCCATCGTGACATCGTGGTCCATGACCTCGCCAGGAGCCACAAACTACCAACGAACGCAATGGCGAGTCCCAGACCTGCAGTCGCCGCAAGCCAGACCCGGTCCCTGATGTAAGCCCAGCCTTCTCCCGCCCTGCTCAACCCGCCAGTTCTGATTAACCTCTCCAGTCGATACCGCGGACTGCTTCTCGCTGCTACTGCCGTCACGGTCGCCGTCTTTGGCATTCGATATTAAGCGGCCAAGATGAGGATAACCGAGCTGAACCAGCGCACCCGCGCACCGTATCATGTCACGTTCGACCGCAGCGGAGGGGGGGTCTGACTTCGGGAACCGGTTGAATATAACCACGGAGAACGAACTAGTTCCCCACGCAAAACTCCCCTTCGATAACATACCCGGCGATTGGGACGGCAGATGGACAGCGGTGAACAGATGTCGCGGCTTCTGGCAGGCATGAGCGGTCGGCAGAGCATGGGGCGTAATCACGACGTAACGCAAGACAAGCGACGGTAGAACAAACCGAATGACTTTTGTACGTAGCCATGAATACAGTAAAACTCGGAGGATCTGCGGATGGTACTCAGATCAATCCAGAACAGACCAAAACAACACACACGTCATTACTCCATCCACATGTTCGATGCACCAACGACAATAACAACAAACGTGCTTGCGTTCTCATGCGGCGTGCCCGAAGCAAACAAAACCAAATAACCGCCAGAGAAGGAAAACCCCTCTCCGGCTCCAAAACGCCCCGGCGATGCGGCGTATTCAACAGACGTGACCGAGGTATAGCGCGCCAGAAAATGCCCAGCAAATCAAAACGCGTTCTCCCCTTTTACATGGAGCTCCGCTTCGTCGGCGCCAGGCTCTCGTTATCAGACTCGTCGCCCGAAGAGTGAGCGACTTCCTTGCCCTTGCCCTTGCCCTTCTCGATGCCCACCTTGGGCTCCAGCATGCTCTTGCGGCTGGCCGGGCGCTTGCCCGTAGTTCTCCTCACCATCTTCGGCCTCTCCGGCCCGCCGTCCTTCATTGCAACGCTTGGGCTCGCCAGACCGGCGAACTTCTGCAGCTCCTCGCCGGACGAGTTACGGCGTGTGTTGGGGGCCGTCGAGTTCGAATTCGTCTTGAGCCCACGTAGCTCCCTGGCAACGTCCGCGAAGCTTTCCTCGAGCGTTTTCATGCGCGCCAGCACAAGCTTGCTCATCCGGTTGCTGTCCCCGGTGTCCTGTCCGCGGCCCGCTCCGTTCAGCCGGGCATCCTTCATCAACGCCATGGCCATTTGGGTTTGGAAGCTGGACGGCATGCCTCCTGTTGGGTCTTCGGGCGCAATATTGTCGGACAGGATGCTCATGTCGACAGACGAGAGTCGTCGCATCGCGTTCGGGCGAAGCCGCTGGTCGATGCCTGTGAGCGCTGCACGGTTTGGCGCCGTCTGCACCGCTTCCCGAGCTGGCATTATGGGCCTGGGCCGTGTGTTGGTCACGTAAGTCTGCCGGCGCGGCGAGCGGTGCCCGCTAGTTGTCGCCGGCTCAACCACCGCGGGCCGACTGTTCTGCACACGTGCACGGGTCGGTGGCGGATCGGGCGAATGAGAGGACGCGCTGCGAGGACGCCTCAGTTCCTGCGGAGCATATAGGATGGTGTTCGTTGACATCGTCCGGCTATGAGGTATGCGGCGCGCAGAACGAGGGGTCGCCGCGATGGATGGACGTCCGCTCGAGCCGAGGGATGACGACGTGGGAGCCGTGAAACGCTTGGATGCGGGTGTCGAGGTGAAGTAGTCCTCAATCTGGGTTTGGTGAATCACCGGACCCCGGCGACTTCCGCCAGCGTTAGTCGCAACATCCTCCTCCTCCTCCTCCTCATCGTTTGTGACAAGTTCGTCGTCGCCATCTGCGTCTGTTTGCTGGTTCTCTTCTTCCTGAGCTCTGGTGGCCGCGGCTATACCCCGGAAGAAAGATCCAATTGCCGGCTGTGACATGAGATCTGCAGGATCGCTCGCGGCCGATCTGATATCTGATATTTGACGAGAACGTTGAGACCGAAGCTCCTTTGACAGACTCAACCGCCTATGCCAGTCCGGACGGATGCTTTGGCCGTCCAGCGTAGACCATTGAGGGGGCTGGGGCGAAGCGCTCGCTTCGTCGTTGCGATCCATCCAGCTCCGGACCGCGTGCTGTGTTTTCCTTCGCTCATGTCGTCTCTGGTTGCGAATGGTGTTCATACCCGGTCCTCGCCGGAACACCTCTTCGAGGGCGTGGTCCTTCTGGTAACCAGCGATGGATTCTTCGCGGACACGAACGTTGGGACTGAAGAGGGCGGAGCGAGCTGCAGGGTCGGCGAACGAGATGGTTCTATCGCGGCTGTGATGATGGTTCTCGACAAGATCGGTGGGCTCGAACATCGATGGCGCCAGCCAGTACTTTTCGTACAAGTAGATGCTCAAGAGAAGAGGAAAGTGCGTGGCCTTGATGATCGTTCGGTTCAACCTGACAAAGTGCTTCAAGGGCATGCAGTACCGCAACGGCATGAGTAGCCATGCAAAGATATTGCCCGGTGCGACGTAGGAGAACAAGGCGTCGTTCTTGACCATGGAAATCGTGTTGATGGCGAAGAGGAACCTGGCCCATGTGAGCAAGATGCTTAGAGAACCGGCCGAGGACTGTTACTCACTGATGCTCTTCCCTCGCATTGGAAGCGATTTTCATGAACGAATTCGTCAAAACCGTGATGAGGATCGTGCTGCGCTGGTTAGCTTTGGGAATGCCCAACGGCGGGAATGTGTGCAACTTACACAACCACGAAGTGACAGATGATCAAAAAGAAAGCCATCAGGCCCCTCTCAAGCCAGTTATACCCCGGCCACCTGTTCGAACTCTGTTAGCCCGCGAGGATATTGAGCAGACGGCGCTGTCACGTACACGTCCCAAGCCGCTGGAGTGAAGCCCATCAGCAGTTGAAAGATCTTGAAGGCGATGTCCGCAGCGTCGTTGTTGCTGTCGGCGAGGGTGAAGAAGACGAAAAAGCCGCTGCATGCGATGAGGATCAGGATACAGACAGCAGCGAGGTCCACTGCCATTAGGCGGAACGCGATGAGCAGCTGCGAAAAGTACTGGTAATGATCAAGGACACTGAAGATACGGGGCAGCAGCAGGATGGCATTCGCCGCGAGGACATCGTACGCCGAGTCATTCCAGTGCTTCGGATCCACGAGGAACACACCGTAGACGCGCATGAAATAGTAGACGATCAGCAGGACCAAAATTCCCAGATCAAAGACGTTCCAAAAGCTCATAATGTAGAGCGAGAAACCCTGCTCGTTGAAGCCGACAAGCTCGTCCAGCATGAAACCAGCGCTCCAGAACCAAAAGATGAGCTCCAACGAGCTAATGCGGGCCGAACGCTGAGCGAGAACAGCGAGGAACAGACCGATCAAGACCAGGAGCGATAGTGTCGAAAGGAAGAACCTGTAGCGGGGAACACGCAGACGCGAGAGCTTGAACAGAGACGCCTGGCGAGGGTCGTAGAGAATGACGCTGCGTCGTCCTGGTGCTACATTTTGCAGCTGGCCCTCCTTCTGGTTCTGTCCCCCGAGCAGAGGCGTCCGAGCATCCGGCTTGTTCCCCTGAACCGGAGACGGCGGGGGCTCGCGGTGCAGACTGTCTTGGGACGAGTAGAAGCTAATGGCTCCGTTCCAGATGGCCTCCAGCTGCTGCACCACCAATGGGTGAGCCAAGAAATGCTTGGCAGATGCACGAATAGCGACCTCCAGTGTCGAAGTTCGGGCTGCGGTAAGGCGAGCCTTGTGCTTCGGATCCGGCTTCGGGGCATTTGTAGGCTGGGCTCCGGGGAGTCCCTGGAGCGGGTAGAAATCGTACGAGAGGGCGTCGATAAGCTCCCTGGTGTTGTACTCCTTCAGGAGCTTGAGCGCGAGCAGCTCGCAGACCAACGCCCTGGTATAACTCGTGCCAGCGTTGCCCGGGTAGAGCTGGCCCTCCTTATTAAACTGCAAGCAGTTGGCCATGAGGCAGTACAGCGTGGCGCGGGAAAACTGCTGGGTCCTGATCTGCTGCTGCATAGGCTTGACCAGGAACTGAGAGACCTGCGGGGAGCGTATTTGGTCCCAAGTCAACGTCGTTTCGGTTCGGGTCTGGACGATGATTCGAATCGCGTGGGTAATGCTGTATATGGGAAGAGAGTCTGGAGAGTGCGCGTTAGTCCAAGCCCATGGAAGCGTAGCTTTGTCAAAAGAGCAATCTCTGGTCTGGACGCACCAAGATATGTCACCGAGAAGAGAGGAAGGACTGGCATAGACCGGTGGGTCGCATCTTCGTCGTCAAGGGCGTCGGGGTCTTCTTCCCCCGACTGGCCTATGCCGTCTTCCTCTTCTTCCTCCTCCTCTTCATCATCCTCGGCCTCGGTGAAGTCGGCTACGGCGTGTCGCGGTTCGCCTCCATAATGGCGATAAGCCGGTCCGGGGGAAGGCGAGTGCCTCTCGTGGAACCGGTCGATGCGATTGCTGCGGTTGCTCTGCTTGGGTCGCAGCAGAGAGGAAAACATTGTCCAGTCGGAATGAGAGATGCAGCCCGCCTCCTTGTGCTGTTGCGTCTCACGGCGCCATGGGGGAGGCCAGAGGATATCGGTAAGGGGCTAGAACGCGATGCGGACCGGTTGGGGGACGCGCGCGCGAAGAAGTTCAGGCCGAGCTGTCGGGGATTCGAGAGGTCTTTGAGATGAAGGGCGTCGCCAAGGCCAAGGCGAGGCGCAGGTAGGTAGGTAGGTATTAACCCTTGAGGAGGTCAAGGTATTCGTAGTGTAGGTAGGATAAGGTGAGGTGCGGCGCGGCGAAGTAGGTTGGCGGCAGGCCGAGCACGGCAGTAAGTAAATAAGAAAGTCCAGACCCCGGTACTATGTAGGCGAGGCAGGTCGCAGGTCACAGGTTTGGCCAGCTGGGATTCCCCGTGAACGAGACGCAGAAAAGGATGCAGTGTTTTGTGGAGAAGACAGTCAAAAGTCTTTCACATCAAGGACATTGAGTAATAAGAAAACAGAGGCAAGCAGGGAAACGAACAAGGAAGCGAGGGCACCGCAGCACGGTGCTACTAGTAGAGGACGACGGCAAGCAACATGCGCGTGGAGCGCAGATCGAGATTCGTCAGAGAGCACGATGGGATTTTTTAGCATAGACTGTATCGGGCAGTCGAGCCCGGCGCAGCTAAGGTAAAAGACGGACAGTGACGACGACGACGTTGGACAGGGTGGCCTGGCTGCGATAAGGAGACGCACACCACCCCATCCTCCACTTACCACGGCAACCCGCCACACACCAACATGCAGTGGGCACCTTTGGTGACACCATCTGTTTCTCAGGCCATGTTGGATGTATCCTTTCTTGGACAGGCACAGCGACGCTACCTCCCTACGCAGCCCATGAGGCTCCTAGGTGCCGTTGGAGGCACGGGAAAGACAAGCAAACTCAAGCTATCTCAGACCGACAGGCCTAATGGAGGGAAAGTAATGGTTTGAAGAGGTATTGCCTACTAGCAGTAATAAGGAGACTCGACGCAGTAACTAGTACGTAAGGCAAGCTGAGGTCGGTCGGCCGCTGTAATGGAGCATAGTGGTGACCTGGCCAAGGCAAACAGCGAGAGGGAAAAGAGAGAGAAAAAAAAAAAGACAAGGGCGTTGAGTGTCACGTCGCGCGTCTGCGACCAAGATCCAACGTCGCCCAGGCCTCTAGATTGATGAATCAGGTCTCGCTAGCGCACGATCCCTGAGTGGCCTGGGGGGAGGAGTTGGCCTCTAAAAAGTGGGACTCAGAGCTGCGAGTGCTTGCAAGAGCTGCAAGTGCTCGCAATAGTGGGCAAGCCGCACCCACGGGATGACACTGGCGTCGCTAGGGCCCTTCGCCAGCGAAATGACGCCAATAAAAAAGGATCCTGGGATGCCATTGTTTTGCCCACCGTGCCTGCCTCCTTCCTCCACAGAAAGAACCAGGGAGCTACGTACCCTACATGGTACGTAAGGTAGGTAGGTAGGTAGTGTAGATATCAAACGTGCAGCTTCCTACGTATGCCAACCTAATTGCTTACCTTTGGTAGGCGATTTGTGGTGTAATATATCGTACGAACACTATCCATAGTGATTTCTCCCACAACGCCCGCGGCAATCAGGCGAAAGAAATAAACGGGCGAGACATTGGAAGCAACCACATGACCCCTCTGCAGTCCTGACCTAAGGTAGGTACGTACTTGCTTACAGTACGTAGGTAATAGGTACGGATACGGATGCTACCTATTAATGCCACTGGGTAGACAGGTACTGTTCCAGGACAGGGTAAAAAACAGCCCATCCCCTCTGAGAGAGAGACATGGGGAAGTCGCAGACAGACAGACAGACAGGATTGGCCTGGACCTCTGGAGTCTGGACAGATACCAACCACGACGGACGGTCGGGGTCGGGGTCGGGGTCATGGGCGGTGGAGCAGCTCTGGCGCAAGCTTTTACAACACTACACGTATGTGCTCCGTACATACATCACGTACCTACCTATGTACGGATACCTGGGTAGGTAATTGCTGAGCCGCGCTGCGAGCAAGTGCAGTGCAGCTGCAGGTTCACCTATCCGTACAACCTACGACCGTTTTTGCATCCAATGCCGCCATCCAGTGTGGTAGCTCAAGTGAAACCCGCGAACCGCACCTCGCACCTCGTCTGCGGCCTCACGGCGTAACTGGATGCCGGGGCTCGGCATCGGAGCGGCCTGGCCCCCTCCTGGCAATGCAATGGTTCGATCGTGGGTGTGGTTTGTGCTGCGTGAGTGCTTTGCTACCTCTGAGGTCGAATCACCCATGACTGACACCTTCTCCAGACAACCTAGATTCTGAACACTCGTTGATGGCCTCACCACCCCGAGTCACCTCTGCCCCACCCAGTCACCGCATCCACAATGCTTACACACCGGCATCATCGCTACACTGTATTGTGTATTGTCAACGCCAAACGAGGCGAGCACGACAGCCTCGAGCCTCAAGAGTCTGCGTTGCCGTCAAGTCAAGCCGCTAATACTCGAGTTGATCCCTTCTCACCCCACGCGAAAGCATCCCATTCCCAAGCCACTCGTTGGTCAAGCCCGTCACCGCCATTGCTGCATCTGGGAGGGTCACTCTACTGTGCCAAAAGACCGGGGTCCTCCCACACCATCAGCGTTCTGCGCTGCGCTCCTCGGACCTCCTCCTCCTCCTCCTCCTCCTCCAGTTTCTCCATCCCGCTTCGACGCAACATCACACGCGGGAGCCGTCTTAGACAGCGTCGCCACGGGCCAATGTTACGATGCCCTCGTTCCTTTCCAGTCTCTCTGCCTCTGCATCCGCCTTGCCCTCACCGCACTCGCGCCTCGCCAACCTCGTCGGATCTGCCAGCTTGGGTGCCCCATGTCGAGACCCTCATGCGTGTCACGCAAGCACCAGCGGAAGCCCCGTCCTGCCAGGTTACATCGGAACACATGATCATCGGCGATTTTGTCGATTCAGATCTCCCTCCAGCTCCTCCATGGGCCATGGCTCGCCAGCGTGAAATTACTCCGGACTCCAGCCCTGTCACTTTTTTCTTCCTCGATTTTTTCTCTTCGGGTGTTCCACCTTCATAGGCTTTCGTGCCCGAGGCGATCGCTGCCGCACCGGGCCATTCCCATACAGTTGAACTTCAGCGTCAAGGCCGGGAGACCCAAAACGAAGAGTTGGTCTGACATGGCCCGTTTCTCCGTAGGTCTCTTTTCGGCTTGCGCACACGTACTACATTCCTCTCTTGTGTGTGTGCGTGTGAGAGAGAGAGAGAGAGAGAGGGTTGCAGCCTCAGCCGAGAATGGCAGATCGGAATGGTTCTACACACTGCTGCTCAGTTAGTATCCACTGCTGGAGGCATCACGTTGGCACGGGCTTGCGCTTCATGTTTCTGTGCTGAATCACTTGCTCCCGCTCTCCATGGCGAGATTGACAGTGTTTGCACACGGTGGGTGAGACGAACCCGGGCAGGAACGCAACTGACATGGCGAAACCGGGGGACGGGCCAAGGCCTCATCACTTTGGCCAGCGGGAATGTGACCTCATGAAGAGGCATCTACGGACAGCACAAGGCACATACCTAGACGGCGACATCCCAGCATCGCTGTCGTTGTTGCCCCGGTTGCCCGGGTTCTTCAGCGACTGGTATGAAGCAAGGGACTGAGAAAATGCGCTAAGCGCCGGCCTCGGCGATGTTAGGTGAGCGGTACCGTCGGCGTCACCTTGATCGGTGAGCAAAGGTCAGACCCCTCGTACCCCTCCATCCCACTTTGCAACCCCAGCCTCCGGCCTGCCAGCCGTATTACCTACATTGGGACATCATGAACAAAATCCCCCAACAAAACAACCTAATCACAGACTGGCACGACTCGTGGCTCGCCGTCCATGCTACGAGCCCTAGGACGGGCCACACACATATTTGCCAGAGCTAGGAGCAAAACTAATACCACCAGCCTCCATCGCATGTCCAGCTGGCAGATCGTGACTCGGCCGTCGGGATGATGCGTGACGATCCACTCAAACACGGACCCCACCAACGAGTCTGGCTCATCAGTACTACTACCTATGCGGGAAGAGGGGAGGGGGGAACAGAGTGAAGAAATTTCTGCAGGGACGGCAACGAGATGAGACGAACAAAAATTCTGCACCGCCATCTGCGGTTGCGGTGCTGCGTTGTTCTGTGCTGTAAATTACCTGGGTATGTACCTACGCTGACACTGGCTCCCCCGCGGCGGGTCTGGCTAGAAGCGGCAAAAAGGCATTCCATCTTTTCTGCCAACTTCGTCGATGGCGCTTAGCCGCTTCCGCTGACCGCCCGCTGTCAAATACCGTATTCTGCACGCGGATCTGTGTCAGTGAAGCCCGGTAGTCCCACCGGCCCCGGGATGCCGCTTGCTCATTGGACAATCGAGACGTTCCCTCGCGCGCACCCGCCAGGCTCAGGCACCTCATGTTAAAAAAAAGTTTTTGGTTGCTGCCGATTTTTTCGATTTTCCCTCCTCCTTCTTCTCTCCTCTCCTCTCCTAACATGGTCGTCTAGAACCTCAAGCGCCTTCCCGAAGATCTATCGTGGCAGATGATCGCTGGGAAGCTACTGAATCACCTCACGAGACTCTCCTGACGAGCTCGCTGCCACTTTCTCAAGCACTTCTCTTTTGCTGTATCCCCTCGATACCCCGCGAGTCTAGGTTTCTTCACCCGTCGTTGTTGAGCCCCGCACCTCACGCACAGAAACACGCCCGCGCACACATATACAACACTTCAGAAGACTCCCTCCTCCCTACAAGATGCCCGCCACCGTCTACAAGCCGGCTTCGGCCCGCCTGGTTGGCTCCGACGACGAGGGCCTCATGGCTCTCGAGCTCCCGGATGGCTCCGTCTACCAGGGTTACAGCTTCGGTGCTCAGAAGAGCATCGCCGGAGAGCTTGTTTTCCAGACCGGAATGGTGGGGTATCCGGAGTCGGTGACAGACCCCTCTTACCGCGGCCAGATTCTGGTTATCACCTTCCCTCTGGTCGGCAACTATGGTGTCCCCTCGCGGGAGACCATGGACGAGCTCCTCGGCGACCTGCCCGCCCACTTTGAGTCTTCCCAGATTCACATCGCCGGTCTCGTCGCCTCTTCCTACTCGGGCGAGGACTACTCCCACTTCTTGGCCGAGTCCTCCCTGGGCACATGGCTCAAGGAGCAGGGCGTCCCCGCCATCTACGGCGTCGACACCAGGGCGCTCACCAAGCGCCTCAGGTCTCAGGGCAGCACCCTCGGTCGCCTGCTGCTCCAGAAGAAGACCATCGCTTCTGCCTCCTTCTCCATCGACGACTTCCAGACTGTAGACTGGGTGAACCCCAATGAGAAGAACCTCGTAGCTGAGGGTGAGTTCTGCCGACACTCCCAAGTCCGGCTCATGCTCATCCTCGTTTCTTAGTGTCCATCAAGGCTCCCAAGCTTTACAAGCCCCCCGCGAGCGTCGCCGTAAAGAAGCACCCGTCGGGCAGGCCCATCCGTGTGCTCTGCTTGGACGTCGGCATGAAGTACAACCAGTTGAGATGCTTTTTGAAGCGTGGTGTCGAGGTCCTCGTCTGCCCCTGGGACTACGACCTCGTAAATGCCGGTGAAGAGTACGACGGTCTCTTCCTGTCCAACGGTCCCGGTGACCCCGCCATGCTCGACGTGACCGTCAAGAACATTCAGGCCGCCATGGAGAAGACCAAGACCCCCGTCTTCGGTATCTGCTTGGGTCACCAGCTGCTGGCCCGCGCCTCGGGAGCCAAGACCGCCAAGATGAAGTTCGGTAACAGAGGTCACAACATTCCCTGCACGAGCATGATCACTGGAAAGTGCCACATCACTTCGCAGAACCACGGCTTTGCCGTCGACTCCGCCTCCCTGACTGCCGACTGGAGGGAGCTGTTCGTCAACGCCAACGACGGCAGCAACGAGGGTATTGCCCACCTGTCCAAGCCCTACTTCAGTGTCCAGTTTCACCCTGAGAGCACGCCGGGTCCTCGCGACACTGAGTACCTGTTCGATGTCTTCATCGGCACCATGGAGAACTGCGCTGCCGACCCCAAGCTGCTGGGCGCCCCTGTCAGCTTCCCCGGCGGCACCATTGAGGAGAACGAGCGTCTGCACCCTCGTGTCCACCCCCGCAAGGTCCTCGTCCTCGGCAGTGGTGGCCTGAGCATCGGCCAGGCTGGCGAGTTCGACTACTCTGGCTCTCAGGCCATCAAGGCCCTCAAGGAGGAGGGCATCTACACCGTCCTGATCAACCCCAACATTGCCACCATTCAGACCTCCAAGGGTCTCGCCGACAAGGTTTACTTCTTGCCTGTCAACGCCGACTTCGTTCGCAAGGTCATTCAGTACGAGAGACCCGATGCCATCTACGTCACTTTCGGTGGCCAGACGGCTCTGCAGGTCGGTATCCAGCTGAAGGACGAGTTTGAGGAGCTCGGTGTCAAGGTTCTGGGTACGCCCATCGACACCATCATCACCACTGAGGACCGTGAGCTCTTCGCTCGCAGCATGGACTCCATCGGCGAGAAGTGCGCCAAGTCCGCCTCTGCCAGCACTGTCGACGAGGCCATGGCCGCCGTCAAGGACATTGGCTTCCCCGTCATTGTTAGAGCTGCCTACGCTCTCGGCGGTCTCGGCAGTGGCTTCGCCAACAACGAGGCTGAGCTGCTCGACCTCTGCAACAAGGCTTTCGCCGCCAGTCCTCAGGTTCTCATTGAGCGCAGTATGAAGGGCTGGAAGGAAATCGAGTATGAGGTTGTGCGTGACGCCCAGGACAACTGCATCACTGTGTGCAACATGGAGAACTTCGACCCCCTTGGTATTCACACTGGTGATTCCATCGTTGTCGCCCCGTCCCAGACTCTGTCTGACGAAGACTACAACATGCTGCGCACCACGGCTGTCAACGTCATTCGTCACCTGGGCGTTGTCGGAGAGTGTAACATCCAGTACGCTCTGAACCCCTTCTCCAGGGAGTACTGCATTATCGAAGTCAACGCCAGACTGTCGAGATCCTCCGCCCTTGCCTCCAAGGCCACGGGTTACCCCCTGGCCTTTATTGCCGCCAAGCTCGGTCTCGGCATCCCTCTCAAGGATATTGCCAACAGCGTGACCAAGTCGACGTGCGCCTGCTTCGAGCCGTCTCTCGACTACGTTGTCGTCAAGATGCCCCGTTGGGACTTGAAGAAGTTCACTCGTGTCTCTACTCAGCTCGGCTCCTCCATGAAGAGTGTCGGTGAGGTCATGAGCATCGGCAGAAGCTTTGAGGAGGCCATCCAGAAGGCCATTCGTGCGATCGACTTCCACAACCTCGGCTTCGGCGAGACCAAGGCCTTGATGTCCATCGACGATGAGCTTCAGACCCCTTCCGACCAGCGTCTGTTTGCCATCGCCAACGCCATGCACACCGGATACTCTGTCGACAAGATCTGGGAGCTTACCAAGATCGACAAGTGGTTCCTGCACAAGCTTAAGGGCCTGAGCGACTTCGCCAAGAAGATGACCAGCTACACCACCAGCGACATCTCCAAGTGCCCCGACATCCTCCTCCAGGCCAAGAGACTTGGTTTCTCTGATCGCCAGCTTGCCCAGTTCTGGAGCTCCAACGAGATTGCCGTCCGCACTCTGAGGCAGGAGGCCAACATCATGCCCTTCGTCAAGCAGATCGACACGGTTGCGGCTGAATTCCCCGCGTTCACCAACTACCTGTACTTGACCTACAATGCTTCCGAGAGCGATGTCTCGTTCGATGACCACGGAATCATGGTGCTGGGCTCTGGTGTCTACCGTATCGGTTCCTCGGTTGAGTTCGATTGGTGTTCCGTTCGCGCCATCCGTACCTTGCGCCAGGACGGCTTCAAGACCATCATGGTCAACTACAACCCCGAGACCGTCAGTACCGATTACGACGAGGCTGACAAGCTTTACTTCGAGGTCATCAGCCTGGAGGCGATCCTGGACATCTACCAGCTGGAGAATGCCGGCGGTATCCTCGGCGCCATGGGTGGTCAAACCCCCAACAACATTGCCCTGCCCCTGCACCGCGCCGGAGTCAAGGTCCTGGGTACCTCTCCCGAGATGATCGACAATGCTGAGAACCGCTACAAGTTCTCCCGCATGTTGGACACCATCGGTGTCGATCAGCCCACCTGGAAGGAGCTGACTAGCTTCGACGAGGCCAAGAAGTTCTGCCAGGCTGTCTCTTACCCTGTGCTGGTGCGTCCGTCGTACGTCCTGTCGGGCGCTGCGATGAACACCGTGTACTCGGAGCAAGATCTCGAGAACTACCTTGCCCAGGCGGCTGAGGTCTCGCGCGAGCACCCTGTCGTCATCACCAAGTACATCGAGAACGCCAAGGAAATCGAGATGGACGCTGTCGCCAAGGACGGTGTTGTCATCGGCCACTTCATCTCCGAGCACGTTGAGAACGCTGGTGTTCACTCTGGTGATGCCACCCTCATTCTCCCTCCCCAGGACTTGGAGCAGGAAACGATTGCCAGAATTGAAGAGGCCACTCGCAAGATTGGTGCCGCTCTCAACGTCACCGGTCCCTTCAACATCCAGTTCATTGCAAAGGACAACGACATCAAGGTCATTGAGTGCAACGTCCGTGCCTCCCGATCGTTCCCCTTCGTGTCCAAGGTCATGGGAGTCGACCTGATCGAGATGGCCACCAAGGCGATCATGGGCAGACCCTTCGTCGAGTACCCTCCCACCTCGATTGCTCCCGACTGTGTCGGTGTCAAGGTTCCCCAGTTCAGTTTCTCGCGTCTCTCTGGCGCCGACCCTGTTCTGGGTGTCGAGATGGCCTCCACCGGTGAGGTTGCCTGTTTCGGTGTCGACAAGTACGAGGCCTACCTCAAGGCTTTGATGTCCACTGGCTTCAAGATCCCCAAGGCCAACATTCTCTTGTCCATGGGTTCCTACAAGGACAAGAAGGAGATGCTGCCGTCCGTCGAGAAGCTTGCCCGCCTGGGATACAAGCTGTTCGCCACTGCCGGTACTGCGGATTTCCTCCAGGAGCACAACATCCCTGTGCAGTACCTGGAGGTTCTCGCCAACGAGCAAGAGGACCAGCGCTCCGAGTTCTCGCTCACTCAGCACTTGGCCAAGAACATGATCGATCTGTACATCAACTTGCCTTCCAACAACAAGTACCGTCGTCCTGCCAACTACATGTCCAAGGGTTACCAAACCAGACGTATGGCCGTTGACTACCAGATTCCTCTGGTCACCAACGTCAAGAACGCCAAGATCCTCGTCGAGGCTATTGCCCGCCACTTCAAGCTCGGCGTCGGCAACCGCGACTTCCAGACCAGCCACCGCACTGTCTCCCTGCCCGGTCTCATCAACATTGCTGCTTTCGTCCCCGGCATTGCCACTCAGGCCAGCAAGGACCTCGAGGCTGTCACCCGGGCGTCGATCTCTGCTGGCTTCAGCATGATCCGCATCATGCCCGTCGGCGTCAAGGCCTCCATCACGGACGCCCTCACCCTCAACGTTGCCCAGCAGAGCGCCAAGAACGGTGGTTACTGCGACTTCAACTTCTCCGTCTCTGCCACCTCTGACAACGCCGACCAGATCAGCCACGTCACCGGTGAGGTCGGATCGCTCTTCATCCCCTTCAACCACCTTTCTGGCAACATCAGCAAGGTCGCCGCCGTCACTGCTCACTTCGATAAGTGGCCCACGCACAAGCCCATCGTGACCGACGCCAAGGTTACCGACCTGGCCTCTATCCTGCTCCTGGCAAGTCTGCACAACCGCAGAATCCACGTCACCTCTGTCTCGTCCAGGGACGACATCAAGCTTATTGCTCTGAGCAAGGCCAAGGGATTGAAGGTCACCTGCGACGTTTCCGTCTTCTCGCTGTACCTGTCCCAGAATGACTTCCCCAGCTGCGCTTTCCTGCCCACCGAGGCTGACCAGGCCGGCCTGTGGGAGCATCTGAGCACCGTCGACGTCTTCTCCGTTGGCAGCTTGCCTTACCAGCTCGCTAGCTCCTTGGGCAAGAACACCGACCCCTCTGTTGGCATTGCCGACGTTCTGCCTCTCCTCCTCACCTCCGTCACCGAGGGCAAGCTCACCATCGACGACATCAAGACTCGTCTCTACGACAACCCCAAGGAGATCTTTGAGCTCCACGAGCAGGTCGGCACCAGCGTCGAGGTCGAGATTGACCGCCCGTACAGCGTTGACTCCAGCAATGGCTGGTCGCCTTTCGAGGGCCGTACCATGCGTGGTTCCGTCCAGAGGGTGACCTTCCAGGACAAGACCGTCTGCCTGGACGGCGAGCTGCTGCCCTTGCCCGCTCTTGGCAAGGACATGTCGACTCACGGCGCTCTCCCCATGTCGCCCACGATCAAGCCCCAGATGCAGTCTATGACCAACCCCGACAGCCCCCGAGACCGTCGTCCTTCGATGTTCAACACAACCCGGCCGTCGAAGCTCCGCGCTGTTGACGGTGCCCAGCCGGCCAAGAACCTGGGTACCTTCGATGAGCTCAGCCTGCCGCCTCTCCACCCTGCGATCGGCTCCAAGCTTCACGACCTCCTCTCGGCGCCGTCCTCCTGGAAGCACCACAGCGTGCTCTCGGTGACTCAGTACACCCGTGCTGACCTTCACCACCTCTTCACCGTGGCTCAGCAGATGCGTCTGGGCGTCCAGCGTGAGGGAGTTCTGAACATCCTCCGCAACCGCGTTCTCTGCACGCTCTTCTACGAGCCGTCCACCCGCACTTCAGCATCTTTCGATGCCGCTATGCAGAGGCTCGGTGGTCGCACCGTGGTCATCTCCACTTCTCAGTCCTCCGTTCAGAAGGGTGAGACGCTCCAGGACACGCTCCGCACCCTCGGCTGCTACGGTGATGCCGTCGTCCTCCGCCACCCCGACGAGTCCAGCGTCGACATTGCTCGTCGCTACGCCCCGGTCCCTGTCATCAACGGAGGTAACGGCAGCAAGGAGCACCCGACCCAGGCTTTCCTGGATCTCTTCACCATTCGCGAGGAACTCGGCACCGTCCAGGGCCTCACCATCACCTTCGTTGGTGATCTGCTCTACGGCCGTCCGGTCCACTCCCTCATCTACCTGCTCCGCGACTACGGCGTCCAGGTTCAGCTCGTCTCCCCCAAGGGTCTCGCTCTGCCCAACGAGGTCCGCGAGTACCTGGTTGCTTCCGGCCAGCTGCTTCACGAGTCCGAGGAGCTCACGCCCGAGATCCTGGCCCGTAGCGACGTGCTCTACTGCACTCGTGTCCAGAAGGAGAGGTTCCCCTCGGTCGAGGAGTACGAGAAGGTCAAGAACTCGTACCGCATCGACAACCGCACTCTCAAGTCAGCCAAGAAGGACATGTGCATCCTGCACCCGCTGCCCAGAAACGAGGAGATTGCACCGGAGGTGGACACCGACCAGCGTGCCGCCTACTTTAGACAGGTATGTCTCCTGAATCCTCCTTCTTCCACCGTGACTAACAGCTTTCAAAGATGAGATATGGTCTCTACTGCCGCATGGCCCTGCTTGCGTTGGTTATGGCACCATAGACGAACTTTTCTTTTTCTTTGGGTACGGAATACATGAAAAAAAGGCATTAAAAAGTTTAGACATCGGCATTTCTGGTCAACTCGGTGTTTTGGGGTTTCTGTTTAGTTTAGAATGAAGTAGAAGCAACTACTTTGAACCAATGGCGTAAACGTCAAGGCTCGCGCCATCACGGTGTAAGAAGGGTATATTGGTTTTAGGTTTATTTGGGCAGTGCGTACTGCGTTGCGTGCGTTTGATACGTACGTTTACGTGGTGCGTATCTGTATGCGTTACGACGTTTACGATATGATACCCCCCGTTGTATATACACGGAATAAGATACGTTTGCTTGGTTCGTCATCTGTATGTGTGTTGTGTGTTGTGTATGTGTGTATGCGTATTGCTTTGTGTGCTTTGTAGTCATCAAATGTGTACAGGTACCTGAATGCTGGGCTGGTCCCTGCTTCTCACGACAACCCCCCCACTTCCATCCGAATTCTCTGCAGGAAACTTGAAGGTTGGGCCCCGAGAAAGGAAACGCTGCGGTGCTGCAGACGTCCAATTACAGCCAAGGAACGAGTCGCGCATCAATGGGTGGAACATTCCATCGGTTCCTTGGAATGTCGGATGGGTGGGGGGAGTTTCTGTCACCCCTCTTTCTCCGAAAATGCAAGCATCATGAGAGCTGGTGGCATCATTGACACATACGGCCAGCATACGGGACCGTCTAATCAGCGACCCCTGATCGCCTACTAGGTGTCAGCTAACCATTCCTAGAAGACATTTCTACCCTTTTACTTTACTATTACTGTTACTGTCAATACTGCCGTTACTATTATCTATCTCTGTTTTTTCTGTCGTATATCAATATTTTTACGTATTACTGCTGTTCCTATGGTTTTTCACTGCTGCTGCACTGTACATGTGTCTAAAAATGACCAAGAGAAGAACTGCATACTTGCGCATGTTGTAGTGGAGATTCATCCTAAGAAGGTTTAGCTGGCACCGAATAGAGTACCTGGTGCTGCCGTAAAGTTCGTCTTCAGTCCGCACCACCTCCAGCTACAGTTACAGGTCGGATCTCCTCTTTCTTTTTCCGACATCACGCCAACAACCACGCATTGGTCTCGCGACTCTGACGCCCCGTGGTTTATAAATATAAAATACGAACCGCAGACGCAACTAGCAATCTTCGCGACCATTTGCAAAAGGTACCTTGTCTCCGACTGATGCGGCCCGGCTTAGCCACGAGACTGTCGAGATCACTCAGAATGGCTCTCCATCCCCCGCCTGAGAGCGAGAAGCTCATCTGTAAGTTCGCCAGTTCCTTCTTTGTGTCGTGCATGCGCACGTGAAAAGTCATGTCGCGAGAGTGGGTGCGGCAGGGCCGGCGTGAGATGCACTGAGCAGCGGATTCCTGCATTACAACATCACATCGACTGGAAAGAGGGGGAAAGGGGGGAGGAACACCTTCACTGACGATGCGCACCAGTCGCCCCCGCCGGTTCGCAGCAGAACGCCCGCGCGGACCAGTTCACCCTCTCGGCGCTGCACCGCCGCGACCTGCACCCGTCGGGCTCGCCGATCCCGCAGTTCCACGAGTGGTTCACGGCGGCCCAGGCCTCGCGCGCCGTGGCGCACCCGGAGACCTGCACGCTGTCGACGGCGCAGCTGCCCTCGGGCCGCGTGTCGGCGCGCATGGTGTACCTCAAGGAGCTGGACGGCAAGGGGTTCGTCGTGTACACGAACCTCGGCACGTCGCGCAAGGCGGCCGACCTGGCCACCAACGGCCACGCGTCGCTCGTGTTCTGGTGGGAGGCGCTCCAGCGGCAGGTGCGCGTCGAGGGCCTCACGGAGAGGCTGGCGCCCGAGGAGAGCCAGGTCTACTACGACACCCGCGTCCGCGGGAGCCGGATCGGGGCGTGGGCCAGCCGCCAGAGCCAGGTCCTCGAGCCCAGGCCGGAAGCCGAGGGCGGCGACGACGATGGGCGTGCGCAGCTCGAGGGCTGGGTCAAGGAGGTCGAGCAGCGCTTCGAGGGGCAGGAGAAGATTCCCGTGCCCGAGTTCTGGGGCGGGCTGAGGATCGTGCCTGATCGGATCGAGTTCTGGCAGGGCCGCGAGAGCCGGCTCCACGACCGGTTCGTGTACGAGAAGGAGGCAGATGGGGACAAGTGGACGATCGACAGGCTCAGCCCTTGATCTGTTGTTGGGCCTGTTTAAATAGAGGACATGGGTACGTTGCAAAAACAATCTTTTGGGGATGACATACGCGCACGTCGACGACAGATTTTGAGGAAGCTTAAACGTTGGTCTTTGCAAGACTACATTACCAAATAGGGTATGTAAAACATGAGTATCCCAGATGTCCCGAGTCCCAACCCCCACCGGCCAAATTTCCCACCGTGCGCCAGCCTTCCCGACCACCTTAAAAAGAATTACAAGATGCGAATCCGTCAAGCCTTCTCGAGGCCGAGGTTGGTATCCAAGAAACATGCGTCAAGAAAATCCCAGTCAGGGAAAAGAAATCCCTCACCGCCTCCGGAGGCTCATGCAAATGTACCGTTGAACCGTGTGCCAGCCGGTTGCGCCGCTGGACATATGGACCATCATTACAGACAGACACGCAAAATAACAACCAAAATGCTCGCTCGCTTCGTTTCGCTTCAAACATCAAGCTCCTCCCCGACGGGAGAAAGCCCCTTTTCGTTCCCAGAAAAGGGCAGGGACATGTAGTCGCCGCCCAACGACGGGCTCTGAAGAGCCGCCCTCACGTCGTCGTCGAAGGTCTCAGCCTCGGACTTTGGCGTATCGACGGGCGTGAGCTGCAGGCCAAGACCGACGACGGTGGTGCCAATGGTCATGCTTTTGCTCTTGCTGTGGCCCATTTCGTGGTGCTGCACGGGGCGGGCCGAGTTGTAGTGGCGGGCGGCCAGCTGCATGTCGACCATGGTGTCGATAATCAGGTCCTCGTCGTCCACCAGGGGCTTGATGCGGTAGTTGAGGTTGTCGTAGATGCAACGCTCAGTGACGTTGATCTGCTCGCACGACCAAATGTCCTTGCCCCATCTGGAGCAGTAGTACGAGGTCGAGTCCTGGCTGTCGTCGGTAAACTTGGCGGCGATTATCAAGGCGGCGAGGATGATCAGCTCCGGCTGGACCGAGTCGATGTGCATCTGCTGCTGGCGGCGGCGATCGAGGAGGGGACTGTGGCCCAGCGTGTGGCGCTTGTTTGAGGGGAAGGCGCCCTCGAGGAGCAGGGGGCACTGCAGGCGCCAGCTCAGCGCGAACTTGGAGTTGAGAGAGTCGAGGATGCAGACGGCGAGGGCGATGGTCTCGAGCGGCAGGGCGGACCGGCTGAGCATGGCCTGCACGAGAGGCACCGACGGGGTGGTGAGGGAAGCCGAGGTGGGAACGAGGTTGACGAGGTGGATGGCGGGGCCTGCAGGCGCGTAGGCATGTTAGCATTGCATTGCATATATTGTTATTATTGCATTGGACCACAGCGTAGCTCTCGCCCAAAAAGCAGGCTTCCGCAGATGTGCTCCGACGAGTGAAAGAGAAAGAGGGGGGGAAGCTCGTCACGCAATACGTACCAAAGAATCTCTCCTGCAGGACCTCGCCGTCCTCCAGCGCCGTCTTGGGGCTCTGGTGTGCGGAGGAGTTCCGGGACGACGGTGGTGGAGTGGGGAGGTTGGAGAGAGGTCGGTAGGTGAAGTAGGCGTCCTCGTCGTCCGAGTAGTCGGGGTTCTGAACCTGCCTCGCCATGATGCCCATTGTGTCTGTAGATGTATGGGTTGTCGTGCAAAGAAAAGCTTTGTCGAATGCGCCTTTGGCGTTCTGTTTGGTGTATGGACGTTTCTTCCGGGGGAATCGGTAAAGCAACGCCTATATGGCAGCGGAATTATCTGTTCGTAGGTCGTTGCGGTCGTGCGTGCTGGATGTCGTAAAAGCCAACTCTTCCTGTCCTCGGTCCTGAGCAGTAGGGGGCGCTGCTCATATTCGTGTACAGCGCGTATTCGGTACGGAATTAAAAGGAAACTCGTTCTCGGTCGTAATGCAGGTTTTGTATGAGGGTATCACGCAACGTCGAAGTTGGACATATGTATGAGAGAGTACAGAAACTGGCAAAGGCATGTGAGGAGGGAGGTCGGGTCGGTATATGTAGTGGATTGGAAGAATGGCAAGGTGTGCTCGCTCGTGTGTGTGCACAGCTGCCGACCTGGTTTGGCCCTCGGATCATGGATGCTACTCGGATGCTACGCCGTCCAAGGCTGGCCACCACACCACATAGCACGTACCTATGCAAGTACCTAGCGATGCTAGTAGGTAAGAGAGGAAAGGGGCCACCGAGAGTTATGCAGGGTTCATAAAGCGAAGTAAGGCTGAGTGTGAATCCACGTCTTGGTCTTGAGTCGGCGCCCAAGCCCAAGCACAAGCACAAGCGGGTTCCACGTCCGCGTCCATTGACTTGGCCATGGCCTTGGACACTACGACCACGGACTTGGACTTTTTTTTTTCTTCTCGCGAAGAGCGGGCGGCGGGCTGGGGAATTCGGCGGTGGGCGATGCACCAAGTGGGCTGTACGCTGGAGAAGACCCGAAGCCAGGGAAGCAGGGTGGTCCGTGGTGCGGCAAGAGCTGCTGCCGCCGCTGTTGCTGCCAGCGGTGGACGGGCTGTGGAGACACCCAAGCCTCCGAGATGTCTAGCGTAGCGTCGTATCTGAGCGGAATCGCACCCTCGATACAGCAGACAGCTCCTTCTCCTTCACAAGTTCACCCAGGCCTCAAGGTTCCGCATCTTACCACCCCGGTCTCTGCGAACCCCCCTGATGCAAAAGCCTAATGCTAGTGTACAATGGGAGGTAGGTACCTCGCTTTAAGGTACCTTCGGCATGTACGGAGAGGCCAGCGAGCACCTAGAGGTAGCCGAACATAGCATCAGGCCGTATTGCATGTTGACTATAGGGTGAAGCTGAGGAATACAGCCAGAGAGAGGTGTCGTCTTTTGCTTTTCTGGAGTGTTCTTTACTTTTTTTCCTGTGGGCTTGCACGGCTCGCTAGTGCATCTGCAAGGCGAAGGCAGGGGAGAGAAGTGGGTAAGAAGAAGATGGTAAAGGGGTAGGTAGACCGTAGGAGAAACAGAGGGGAGAAAAAAAAGAGAGGGCAAATACGGCCACAAGAAGTCATCTAGGTAGCTGAGAGGAAGGTTCACAGACTCTATTACTCGGCAAAGTTAGAAATACTAAGGTAATGGTAGGTATCTAGATTGAACACACGAAAAAATATGACCACTGAATACTCCAGATGCCTGTATTCTGAACACGCGACGCCTAGGCCAGGACTACACTATTGACGACTGTTGCATGCGCTCCAGTCGTCGCGACGATGATTGACGCAAGGCGAAACAAGGCTCATACGTGCTGCGAGTGAGCAGTCAGCAATAAACATTCTCCCCTGCGGATAAAGAGAAACAAATCGGATTTCCGTTTCCTCTTTGCTCACTGCGCACTACGTTTACTGCTTGCTGAGTTGTTCCCCGACCTCGCCTACGGATGCTCGCCCAGGGAAAACGCCTCCTACTCCAAGCAAATATGACAGGATGACGTTGGACAGCGGCGGATGGCTGAGCGGCAGTTGGGGCCTCAGCACACACACTCCCGGGTACTCACACACAGACACACACACACACATACACACACGCATATCTACACGTGTATTATGCCATACCATCCGATCCCATCCCATCCCATCCCATCCATTCATCCATCCATCTGATCCCATCTCGCACCCTCCCTCAGCCATTCGCTTCACTCAGCATCCAGTCAATCAGAGTCCGAGAGGCAGGTCCCCCCGTGCCCCGTTGCCTATCCGAGGCAAGATCGCATCGTCCTCGTGCGCGCGTGTTTTACTAGGCATACCCAGGAACGGCCGCGTCGTCACACAGATGGTCGATCAGATGGTGCCATTGCCCTCGTCGCATCCTTGGTCCTTGGTGGTGGTGGTGGCATTCCCGATGATACGCGTCTATGTATCCCTTCACTAGTATGTACACCGCAGTCGTATCTTCCAACCTACCCGATTTGCCGACCTACACTGCGGGATATGGATCTATCATCTTGGAAGGCGGAGAGCCAAGGAGAATCGCTCGCGGCAGGAGACGAGTTGAGGAGGTCACCGCGAGTTGCTTCTGGCCGTCGTATTGTTGTTGTTGTTGCTGTTCCTGGTCCGGCCAGGGGATAGCCCGGCTCTACGGCCGCTCACCGTGACGACAAGTGCTAAATT
Organism: Colletotrichum brevisporum; assembly: GCA_030770045.1. Classification (NCBI taxonomy): domain Eukaryota; kingdom Fungi; phylum Ascomycota; class Sordariomycetes; order Glomerellales; family Glomerellaceae; genus Colletotrichum; species Colletotrichum brevisporum. The sequence continues at coordinate 4,157,258 of JAUGSI010000001.1, read as the reverse complement.
GGGTGTCAACGATTGCCCCTCCCCTCGTCCGGCGGAGACGTGTGGGCCAAGGACCGGGGTTCGATGAAAGTCAGGAACAGAACATCCTGACGCTGCTTGGATCGACTGGTGGAGAGTGGAAGACCAAGCCTGTTGATGCGCCAATAATGCCCGCTGCTTCAGGCCCGAACTGGGCTGAGAATGAGATTCATCAGAGTCAGACTTCACCTCAACCTCACCTCACGGACGGTGGACACCTTCACGACATAGTACCTAGCTAGGTACCTACATGTTATCCGTAGACACACTACACAATACCTACACCGTAGGTATTCGTACACGGGTTGACCCGGCTGTGGGAACTTGCAAGGTACCTGCCCCAGTACTTGTCTCCTCGCATTTCGGGGACTCCAGCTGGCCACTCATTTGGAGGGCTTCCTTTCATTCGGGAAGCAGTGGGACGGATGGATCTGGGTCCAACATCTGTCGTCGAGAAATATCGCCTGGCAAGGGCGGCAATTCTGGCCTGGCGGTAAGCCGGCAGCGTCCACGTCTGTCACCGAAGGACCGGGTTCGAATGGCACTCCATGGCCGCGCCTACATCGTAGGTTCGCATCCTGGAGTCCTCGACCTTTGCTACCCCGTGGGAACTTGGTCTGGAGTGCACATCCTACCCAGTGGTGTACGTACAGAGTAAGTACTTTACCTTGTGCCCAGCATAGGTCCCTATACTCGGGACCCCTAAGTGCTCATGGCGCCCGCCCGACCGTCCCTACCTAGCGCCCAGTGACGTGCTAGCCCAGCCACAGCCACGCTGACGAATGAATGCGTAGGGGAATAGTGTAATCCTCCTTTGGACGAGAAGGATGAAGCCAATTGACTTCTCGGAGAAGCCATTGAGGGAGGACATTCCAACGATGCGGATGAGCAGCGGCTCCTTTGTTCTTACCCCAGAGCTCCCAGCAGGAGACGGTGCCTGGAGTCTCCGTCGAGCGAGGTACCTACTGCACTACACCTTCGGGTACCTGGCCGATGCACTTAGCTACTATTAGAGCGCATGTACCTACGGACACCTACCAAGGGAATTAGGTACCTGCCCAGCAGGTCAACTGGTGTAGCTAAGACACCTAAGGAGGGAAGGAACTACCTAGGTATGGACGGAGCCTGGGCCCTGAGGCGGGGTTGCACCCTCAATCCAGTGCCTCTCAGTCTCGAACCATCTCTGATCTCGTATTGTCTGCCTTTGCCGCCTCGCCGCACTTGTTCCTGTTTCGGCTTCCGTGCCTGTCATCCACCCTTTATTTGCCTCTTTGTCGTTGCCTCCCGAGTCGATTTGATATTCGTCGCTGACGACCGCGACGAGACACCACAACTCGTTCCGACCGTCCACGAGGGATCGTCGCCCCCATTGAGGTCCCAGATCTCGGCCTTCACCGCTGCAAGTCTTGGTCCCCGGTCATGGCTCGTGACAGAACGGCTCACAAACGGCCCATGGACTACTCAATTGTTGCATCGTATGCGACGCCTGGCTCCGGCACTATGATGTGCTGCTTTTCTTTGGTCGCCTTTCTTAGTATCTCGATCCCCCCGAACTCGTGATCGTATGCGTACCTGACTTGACCGCGACCAGCGTCGTGACACGGCATCGACATGCAGACCCGAAGCACACCATCACCATCGTGAACTTCCGTCGTCGCTCTCAGGGGGGCCATTGAAAAACAGCATATCCCGACCAGAACCGTTTGCCCAGCATACTAGCGTCAGAGCCAACCGCAGCTTGCATAACACGCTCCGCGTCACTGCATAACAAAGCCGCTCCCTGTCGCGGTCCATCAGCAATGCGCCATACGTCAGATCATCATCCCCTATCCCGATTCCCTCCTCCTAGCACGACGACGTCGGACTCGGACAGCTGAACCAGGCGGTGGATGCACCACCCAGCATCCAACCACCAGCCAACCCACCGAGCAATGCTGCTGCCTTGCCACCAGCTTGCATGCACTGCTATCGGTATCCGTACCTAATTTACTGCAGAGCAAGAATCCCGTATGTCAGTGCTGTCCTGTGGTCGCCGACGTTGTCCCGTCGCGGATAATCTTTGCCTGCCAACCAAATTCGGAGAGCGCTCTGTTCGGCCGGGAGCTCGGGCTTCAGTCTCCCCAGGTCGGCCTGCTCAAGCGATCGTCTGCTCGGAGACCGACCCTTTCCAGCAATCTGCAGACCAAGAGATTTCCGAAAGCGTCGGCCGTGAGCCTGCCACGATGAAGCAATTTAGGGTCCAGACCTGGCAGCCATTCGCCGTTGCCGGACACGGGCGACGAGCAATCTCGAGAGTCACAGAGTCTTCCTTGTTGGCCAAACATGTTCTTCTGGGGAGAAGAGGGTCCCGGGCATCTAGGGTCCAGATCTCCCAAGGGTCGCGAAAAGGCAAAGCCGCATCGGATTCCACCACCGGGTCGATCCCAATCTCGCCGGCGCAGGCCGCCGACTCAGCGGAGCTCGAAGCCTCTCACCCCACTCCAACAGCAGTCTCTTCTCGTGCCATTGCTAGTGTAGGCTCGCGACGTTGACGACCAAGCTTCGATGGTCTGGTTCTTTTCCGTTGAGCCTGATTCTCGGGTGGTTCTTGGCATGCGGCATCTGACCTCACCAGCCCATTCGCAGTACCCTTACCTGAGCCAGTGGCTGAATAGACTTGCCGATGGCTTCAGTCAACAGACGCCCGCTGCCGCAAGCAGCCAGTAAATGAAGCCACGAGGGGTCGTTGGCGCCACAACAGGCGTGGCCTCGTCCGTCAGAGCGTCTGCCGGACTCTGCTGGGCACTGCCAGATGTCGTGCCAGTTACTCCCAAGGCAGACTGTCCCAAGGGACGTTGTCCGCAAGAGAGAGGGGAAGAAGAAGAAAAGGCCCCCAGCCATTCATGCGCCAACCAAGCCTTCCAGCACTTCATCTCCCCCATCGTCGCAACTTGGGACGAACCATGCTTCCTACGGCCGCGAAGAACCGTCCCTTCGCGCAAGCGGCGCAGGATGTCCTGGAGCAGCTAAGCTTGCTCTCACGACATCATGGCAACTGCATGTCGATCGACCCTCACTGGGGATCCGCGCGTGCTTTAGGTTGTCATGCACGCGACCCGACTATCGTCTGCAAGCTATTATCCCCGCCCCACGCGCTGCATGCCCTGAAAGTTTGAAGTTGAAGCCCGCCCGCCCCCGCCTCCCTGCTGCAGTCCCGGCCGTTCGTGCGTGCCGACAGCGGCCGTCCAATCACGCCCCGCCCGGGGACCCAACCCCCGACCGTGGAGGGAGGTCGGCCCGGGGCCGAGTCATGCTCCATGCGGTCTAGGTTCCTGTTCATCCCGTGCGGCAGCAGGATTCAGGTAGGTGTGCAGTGCATGCGAGCAAATGCGCCAAAAGCCTATTACACCATGACGGAGAACACAATTCAAGAATGATTCTAGCTGAACCGCGACGTGCGCCTGCATGCAAGCTAATTGGCGGCTTTGCCGAGCTGTGCAGTCCTCCAGCAGCATTGTATCAGTAGCGTATCCGTAGCTGACGCCAGATCGTAATCTCGCACTCTAATCTCACCAGCACCCGGCCTTCACCTCAGCCTCGGAGCTGCGCCATGCAACATTTCCGCTAGTTGATAGAGCTGACAGACGTGGCGTGGCGCTTGCACCAGGCCTCTATGAAATGTTTCCGAAATTTTGGACTGTCTGACAGAGCCTCAAGCGAAGCGGATCCCCTTTTTCTTCCGGGCGACGGACCCGTTCGCTCTACACTACACCATCCGAACGGAGTAATATCTCTAGACTAGGTGGTTGGCCGTTCAGTTCCTTATTTGGGACTGTCTGCCCATTCTCCTCCTCCCGTGCGTTGCCAAGCTTCGCCAACGCATCGTATTCTCGAATGAGGCAGCCCAAATTCCCCGTTTGTCTCACAAAATTTCTTTCGACATGTCAAGCCAATCTTGAGGTCGGTTGCCTGGATTATCCCACAAAATTACCTAAGATCGACTTATCCGCGCGACTCAGCCCTTGGCCTTGCACAAAAGAACCAAACGGCGCAATAATATTCTCACGACGGCATCTGCGAGGGAGGAAGGACCTGCATATCCACAGCCAGACGGGTACTACGGTCACTCAGCTCCGACGTCCTCTCCCTCCCCCCCCCTTGCCCCCTTAAAGCTGCAGCCTGCAGGCAAGCCACAACAGCTTCATGTAGGGCGGGCGTGGTTCAGGTTGTCGGGGCGCGTCTCGGTGGCCGCTGCAATTCCGAGTCCGAGCCTTGCCAAGGCTTAGGTCAGATGGGAAGGAATCCTTCGAGGGCTGGGACGAACGAGCACTGACGTGATGGGACGAAGTGCGTTGTACTGATTCTTGTATGTTCCTGACTGTAAAGTGCACATTCAAAAGCCTAGGACCATGCAATAGTGATCGAGGTGCCGCATCTCAGCACGTCTATAGCGGTGCTGACTGCAGCTCGCATGCCAGCAGGGCTTGCGCAACACGCTGGCTTTCTTTGCGGTTTGGTCGCATGCACGGTGATGGTATTAGGACACTCGCATGTAAGTGACGGCGAGGCGAGTTGAGAAAGGTAAGTGTCATAGTTTTCGGGCCCAAGGTTCAGCTGAGGGGTCTCTTGGACCGTTTTCGAGCACCGACTTACGGAGCTGAGTGCGAAAGAGACTGATATAACGTAATACGTGAAGGCTTCTAGCGATATCGACAGGTAGGTGCCTTGGTCTTGCGTCGAGACACCACATCTCTTTTCCAGTCCCTGCTGCCTCAGGTGTGCTAAGCAGCAAGTATTTGAGCTAGGACAGACTGCTTGGGGGATTGAGCAGAGGCTACGAGCCACAGGAAAGATACCGTTTGATCGAAGGCTGTGTTTGTTACGTCCATGTCACGTCAAATATTGCATCAACCATCCGAGTACACGCTTCAGGCCAACGAACGAAACACCAATGAGTTAATCGCTGAGAGTACGGATACTTCGCATGCAGTGTGGACTCGCGAGGGCAAGAGAGAGAGAGAGAAATTAGTCATTTCCTTGCTGGTACCTGTGATCCGTTCTTCCATGTCGCTCTAGATTTGCCCATGTCCAATCGCCTGCTCGTAGGAGGTTTTGAAATCAATTCCCATGCGAGAAAGGAAAAAAAGAAAAGATAAGTCAGTCAAGAGAGACACATTTTCAGGCTCCTGGATGCTAGCAGCCTTTCCCATACTACAGCCCCAATCCCATGACGGGGCTCCACGGTTGAGCGGAATGCTCACTCTTTCGCAATGATGGTGACTAAGAAACCACATTAGCAGCGCTCCCAGCGTGTCCGATGCAGCGATACATACCGGCAGACTTCTCGACGATCTGCGTGATCTGGGGGATCAGGGCCTGGTCGATGAACTGGCCGAGGTTGACCTGGCCGACGCCCTGGATGAGGCCGAGGTTGAGCCCGCCCAGGTTCAGGCCGCCCAGGTTGACGTTGTTGAAGACGCCCTGCTGCTGGATGGCGAGCAGGGTCGACAGCTGCTGGAGCTGGAGCAGGGCGTTCAGGTCGAAGCTCTGGGCGCCGAAGAGGCCCTGGAAGGCGAGGACGTTGAGGTTGTTGAGCTGGCCGAGCTGGCCCAGGCCCTGGAGGTTGAGGCCGTTGAGCGCGAGCAGGTAGTTGAGGTCGAGGTTCTTGAAGCCCTGGAGGTTGTTCAGGCGGCCGAGGTCGACGTTGGCGCGGGCCTCGTTGGTCGTCGTCGGGGCGGCGGAGGCGAAGGTGGCGGCGAGGGCCGAGATGATGACGGTGGAGAAACGCATGTTGATGGTCGGTGGGTATATATATGTGTGTAGATGGGAGTGTTGTTGATTAAAAGTTATTAGATATCAAGAGAGCACAGCTCTGGAGGGTATTTTCAAGGAGTGGTTTTTGGCTTGGACGGGCTTGAAAGGAGTGAAGCAAACAACAAGAGCACAGCTGTTGCTTTAAGTTAGCAGTTACTCGACGGTGGAGATTTGGCTCTCGGAATGGTGGGACGAACCTCTGAAAGAATGAATTGGAAGAACGGGATCGGACCGGCGGAAGACTTGTTTGTTTCTGTATGTGAGGATGAGGGGAAAAATGATCATCTGAAGCGGTCGCGGTTGGATCTTATATATCTATGGAGAAGAGAGGCTGCGATGCCAAGCTCGTGGTACTTGCGTGCTCCTCCGGAAAGAGCAGCACGGGAGGTTGGGCCGGTGCCAAGAACGATTAAGGTACGATTTGCACTCGGAACTGTCAAGGAAGTGCCATCCGGAGTGTATCAGAATTCGCGCGTTTCTGGGACGGAAGAGTGTTGGATCAAACGGAGTGGCAGGGGGTGGAAGGTCCGGGAGGGAGAGACGCGTGCGTGGCCGGTGGCGAAGTTTCTTCGGATGATCGAAGCGAAGACAGCCGAATGTGAAGATACACACACTCGAACGGATAGATTCTACAGTACCGACATGGATCGTCAGAGCAAACGTCCGATGAGGGTATCAGGCTTTCCTTAGTGCACTCATATCCTTCCCTATCCCCCGTACATCCTGAAGTTGAAGGGCCAGCGGAAAGCTTCTAGGCGTCATACTGCACGATTATTTTGAGGAGGTGGTCACCGAGCTAGAAAATCATGATCGGATCCGAGGAGCTCCGAACCAAAGGTTTGTGCCGTGGCAGAAACAAAGAACGAGGAGGTGACCCTGACAAGGCCACTGCCCCTGCTTGCCAACAGACATATGGCAGAGGCAGATAACCTTACTTGATGGGGCTTACGGCGACTTGGCCAAGGAGCCAGAGAAACGCTGACGAGTGACTGGGGCTGGGAAAATGTTCAGCTGCCGACGAGTCTGTTTGGTCGCCAAGTCGGCAGATGGGGCTTCCAGCACCGCTGCTGCAACAGCAACAGAAGCAGATGAGCAGGGCCGAGATCTACAAGCAGAAGATCGGGGGATTCGCGTTTCGACGAGATCAGCGAGGGACTCGGGGGTAATAGAGCAATGAGTCTACGTCCGGGAATCGACGGGTGACAGGCCTGAAAGACCCGTGTAAGAGGTCTCTTCTAGTACGCCCCATGATGCGGAACGTTATTCTTCGTCGTCCGATCACACCGCTCCATGTACTAGCTAGATGACGTGGGAATTTCCTGGGATGATTCGGCAAGTTTAGGCCAGGGCGCACCAAGTACAGGGCTGCTGACGATGTACGGTCATGACCTGTTGGAATAAGGTGAGAGCTGGTGGTAACGTGCAAGGAGCTACCTGGCCGGTGACGGCGGACTTGGGACGAATATGAGGTGCCAGGAGTGCCATCCGAACAAAGCCTTGCTCACACGAGAAGGCAGAGTCGGACGACGTAGGGCCGATGCTGGGGTCTCTTACAGCCAAAGACGGGACGAAGCTGCATTGGCGTGTTGGCGTCCATTTCACCATTCGCCCAGCCGGCAACTTCGCCTTTGGGAGGCTCGAGCAAAGCAATGGGCTAGTAGATCTGCCTGTCACTTATCGAAGTGGTATTATACCCAAGAACGGCCTACCGAATAGTCTCTGGTTGTTTTTGGCGAGTAATAAAGACGGTTGAAGAATGGCAAGACGTCAGAGCGGCTCAACTAAGGTTTGGTAGCGGCCCAAGGTCGTCCGAGTGGGGCCCAGGTGTCAGGTTGCGGGTCCCACGAGATCCCGGCGGCCCCTGCGTCAGCATTCTCGTCCATTATTGGTCCTGCTCCCGCCAAATCCCCGCAATTACACTTGGCTCGTGCGCTTCAGTGGCCCAGGCAACGGTGCTCCCACCGGAACCTTCAGTTGCTGTCATGCAGCCCCCCCTGCTGCTTGAGTGCGATCTCCATCCACGAGTGTAACAGGTGCCCGTCGATGAGGCGGCTGCAATCCAAGGCATTGAGCGAGCGATCCCGATTACGTCTTTGCAGCTCGGATGTCGAGCTGTTCCGAGGCGGCGCAGTTGGATTGCCGTTTGACGAGCGCATCTCGGTACCATTCCAGAGCTGTCTTGGGGGGTTGGCAGGACACTGTTTGGATGGCAGGCTGAGGTCAGTAGAGAAATCTTTGGACGCCATACCGTGGACACCGTGGCGTGGTTATCATGCCGTTTCGCCTCTCGAATGACTGTCTCCGTCGGGTCATGTTCATTGATCGTGGTCTGGGCAATGTGATGCATACCAGTGCTAATGGATGGTGTTTCTGCCTCTGATAACACGAATTTTCCGACAAACGTGTGGTTCTTTCTTTGAACAGTGCATCTGAGAGATTCTGCGAGACACAACGATAAGCTTAAACCGACGTTGGCGCCAAGCCAATGAACCAAACCAAACTTAGATACGACAAGGATGCCCCGACTGAAACCAGGAACTATCCGCAAGATCGACACAAGTTGAGACAACTTGACAGGCAGAGGAAGAGTGCCACGAACAATTGAAAATTTTGACAGTGCCATGTTTCGTTATTTTTTCAAAACACATTAAGTACATGCAAACCCTTGTCTCCCAGGACAGCCCATTGGTAATGCACCGCAACCGCAACCCAGATCCGTACCCTGAGGAAACCCATTTTCTGTTACGCCGACCAAGTTGTCCCCGGCGTGACCTGGAGAATCGATCGAAGGCCATCTAAGGTCTCGATGATCTCAAGTCACGCGGCGCTGGTGTACTCGTATGCGCACGCAAGAAGCTCGCGAGATGCTAGTAGCAGCGACCCAAAGCCAGGGCATTGCTCGCTCCCAGCCACATAGTCTGCAGACCCACTGCCATTCATCCAGTCCTACACAAGACAGCATCATTTACTGCTTTCCCATGCCTAAGAGATGTTAGCGCCTCTGTTCGGGAGAATCAGGAGTGAGGACGGTGCTTACCGATCTGGATGTTGCGGACAAGGCCACCCTGCTGCATCAGGCCCACAAGCTGCACGGGATTGATGAGACCGACGGAGGTCAGCTGAGCCAGCTGCTGGAGCTGAGCAAGCATGATGAGCTGCTGCTGGGCCTGGAGCTGAGCGAGGGCGTTGACGTTGACGACGTTGCCGAGACCCATGGCAGCGAGGAGAAGCTGGATGTTCTGGAGGAGCGCGGCGTTGTTGTTGTCGTTGTTCTTGTTGCGGTTGCGGTCGTTGTTGCGGTCATTGTCGCGGTCATTGTCGCGGTCGTTGTCGCGGTTGTTGCCGTTTCCACGGTTGCGGCCCTCCTGCTCTCTCCCACGCTGGTATTCTTCGGCCTTCTTGGCAGCCTCCCTGGCAGCCTCGCGTTTGGCTTCCTCGGCCTTCTTGGCGGCCTCCTCTTGAGCCTTCTTCGCGGCCTCCTCTTGAGCCTTCTTAGCGGCCTCCTCCTGAGCCTTCTTGGCGGCCTCCTCCTCCGCCTTCTTCTTCTCCTCGGCAGCGGCGTCACCGCCCTGCTGCTGCTCTCCGGCCTGGCCCTCGCGCTGCTTGGCAGCTTCGTCGGCGGCCTTTCTGGCAGCCTCCTCGGCAGCCTTTTTGGCAGCTTCCTCCTCGGCTTTCTTCTTCTCCTCCGCCTCGGCCGCGGCATCACCCTCAGCGGGGGGAGCAGCGGCGGGGGGAGCGGCCTCAGCAGGAGGTGCGGCAGCAGGAGGAGCAGCCTCTGCAGGAGGAGCAGCCTCTCCAGGAGGAGCAGCAGCAGGCGGGGCGGCAGCGGGCGCCTCGGCGACAGGCGCGGCGGGAGCAGCGGGAGCAGCAGGGACTGCAGCCTCCTCGCGGAAGACGAGGTCTCCACGAGCGCCGAGCTGCTTGGGGATGCTCAGACCCGACACCAGGCCGGTAGCAACAAGAAGGATGATGGAGGACTTCATTTTGAAAAGGACAGTCGTGAATCGAAGAAAGAGGGACTAGTTGCCGTTAGAAGCTGTGCCTGTGCGACACGTTGAGCACGGTGACTTACAGTGGGTATCAAGGAATGACAAGAGAAGCGTAGAATGAATGAAAACAGAGCACAGCTGTTTGAAGGTTAGGAAGGTAAAGCTCGCGACTGAAACATGACGACTTACCTCTTGAAGAATAGAATAGAAGGGTGGGTAAAGACACTGTCCTGAAGAGAAGGGATGAGGAACAAAACATCATCTGATCAGGGAAAACGATTCGTATTTAAGTTCACGAAAGGTCATTAAGCATAAGTCGTCCTACGGACCTAAGCCGACGACTACTTGTCACCCACGGGCCAGACCTAGTCCTTCAGATGGCATCTACCAGGCCCATGAGACACATGCCATCCGGGATCAATCGCTTGCGTGACATCGCCAACGCTGTGTGGCGTCTGCCTTCCAAGTCGTGATACAACATCCGTCCCCACAAGCGCAGGCCGGTAGGCGATGGGTTGGCGAGAGCCGGTCTCAGTCGTCCCCGTCAAGAAACGGATGACACCCGTCAACTCAGCTCAGAACCGCGGGGCGCAAGCGTCGTTGCTCCAGCTCGTTTGTCGTGATTCGCTCCTCGGGTGTTTCGACTGATCTGAGCCGTTCTTGGCGGGCTGGAAGATCAGACTGTTCTGCTGCCCCAGGTGATGGTTCTCCGCCACGATGGCGACCCCATGGTGGAATTCTGATAACGTTAATTTCGAGGCCCTGGATGTCGGTTTGGGTCCCTGGCACCGTTTAACTGAGATGACTGGCTTCCACCAATGCCAAGGCGTGCATCAGGGGCACCCTGCGTCAGAATATGTTAGCGGATGTTAAGGTTTCTGTGGACGCACAGGGGTAACGACTAGCAGCACGGATCTCCACCTGAGTCTCTTCAGACGTCTCATCCTCTACGATCGCCCGGAGATGGACGGAACTCACCTCTGCCGTGAAGGATTTGAGAGTCGCAGCCTGTGGAGTGTTAGTCTCCATAGGTTTTCTTGGAGATTTACCGCCTGGGTTTCCGGGTAGATCCCTCGTACTTGGGTGACGGCATTAGGAAACCTGCTGACCAGGAAAAGGGGAAGGGAAAAACAAAGAACGCAAGGGCTGGAGGAAACGGAGAGATCCCCGGTAGCGCAACGATCGTGAGTGATCCCCGGCAGACTGGTGTCACAGCTACGAGCGGCCAGCCAGGCCAAAAATCCTGATCTCGAAGCTGTTGGGTAGCGACCCGCCCGGTTGCGCAGCACTTGCAAGGATTACACCAACGCGACCTTGTAGCAAGGGCGGCCTACACCTATGTTTCAGGGACAAACGGTGAAAAAATAACCTTGAATTAAGAATGAGGGCGAGTGCTTATTTAGACTTGGCGAGCCTCGACCAGCGGCTCCCGAGAAGTCCGCTGCCAATTTGAGGCAAGAGGTGCGTGATCCTAGTCCGCATGTGTCATCGCAACATGCGAAACGTAAGCCGACTTCGGTCAATGTTCAATGAATTAAACCACCCGAAGGGTACTACTTAGTACGGCGCAACCCATGCGATGAACAAACAAAAGCCGGGCGAGGTCCGCCACAACAAGTTGGCTGTCCTGCCCATCATGAACTCGACGCAGCCTGAAGTAGAACTGCTACCTTTGCCCGAACCAGCACTTGCACCAAGCGATTGTCATCGCCTTCAGACGACCGTGATCGTGAGGGGGAAAAGAGGGCCTCTGCTGGTCGTTGGAATGCGGGACAGCCGGCAGTCGATAGCTGCAAAGACCGATGGGCGTCCGGAACACCATGCTCTTGACGACGTGCGTGCTTGGGAGTGGCGTGAGCTGCTTCGTAGTGTTCAGAACGGCCAAAGATGCCCATACTGTTGCACCATGTCTGGCATCTGAGCGATGTGCAACGATTTGGGCAGCCGAGAACAAACCGCATCCTCACTGTACGCTGCCCCGGACCCAGCCCGATAAAATCGCTCCACGACCTTATTCGATTCACCCTCACTTGCCCCCTCATCCGTAGCAGTCGTCTCTTGTATCACAAATGGAAATTGTCGAGCATATCGTCGTGAACTTAAGAGGTATCTCAGATGGTACAATTATTGCAGGCGTATCGTCACCTGTCGGTTCTCGGTGCCCCCTGTGCTTCTTTGCTCGGGCCGTGGAATCCGAGCCACTCCCCCAACATGCCTCCCGGCTTGGGTACCGGACATTCCCTCTTCAGACGCTCCTCCCTTTCTCGCAGAGTCTCTTCATCGGCGACTTGGTCGAAGCTGACAATGCCGTCTCTCGTCTCGGGGCTGTCGCGGCGGCGGCGTCTCCTCCTGCGGCCGTCCTCTCCCACGATGATGTCTCCATCGGCGTACGCGACTCTAGGTGCTGGACAGGGCAGCAGGTGCGGCAGACCGACCACGAAGAAGCTGGCGACGACCGTTGTTGCGAAAAGCGATGAGGTCATGCGTGACCGCGGATGGAGGGGATGAGGTGGCATGATGGCGTTGTTTTTGGGGTTCGGAAGAGGCCTGTGGCTTCGTCTGGTGCAATTGAAAGTTAGCGCTCAGAAATTGGGCTAATTGAACCAATTGCAGTCTTGCTCTCACCTATGGCCGTGACATGCTCGCGCGAGTGGGCTGAGAGTCTGAATTGAGTCCCCTGAAGAAGACCGAAATTCGCGTTGTTGAGTGCCAACTGACGATTTTCTCGCAATCGCGATGCAGCTTAATGGGCTGGATTGCTACACGGGCGCTCTGATTGGTTTCCGATGTCCCGGAGCGGGGCCAGGATACATAGGTACCAAGGCATATTGAATGCGACATCGCCCTGGCGGGCAGGCGGGCGGGCATGAAGGATCTCGGTAACCGCAATAAAGAAGTTCCGGGCTGGGGGTTAGCTGGGTGCCCGTGCAGGTACCTAGGTACCTAGATACCCGGGACTTGGGCGGCATCCAGGCCTCGGAGCTCAAGGCAGCACGGCACCTACAAGGGTCTCTCATGCGCTAACCTCTATCCACTTCCTCGCAGATCCGACGGGTGTGCACTTGCTGATAGTTGATAAGAATTAGCGCGGTTGGGTTCGGAGAACCTGCCAACGCCGTCGGCAAGGCCTACCTATGCACACCTTCTGCCATTGACGCCATGCTAATTTTGCCTCGGTCGCGACGCCATTGCTTAACCACACTGAAGGAGAATATTTGACGCGACAGCCAGCGCCATAGACGGCGTTCTTTCTGTTTTGCCACACGTTATGAGGTCTTGCTTTCGGTTTCTTCGATAAGCAATCACGACTCGTCGACCCCGATCTCTCCCACCAAGACCAAGCCCCTCTTCACCGATCGCCATGAGCGACCTCGACAGGTAAGTATCTCGTCGCGCAGCTCTCGCTGTCAACAAACTGTCGTTCTATGTGCTGATCCTTGGTCGCAGAGCCATCGCGCAGCTGCGCGCCTGTCGTCCGATCCCCGAAGCTCAAGTCCGAGAGCTGTGCCACAAGGCCCGCGAACTCCTCATCGAAGAAGGCAATGTCGTCACGGTCACGGCTCCCGTAACGGTATGCCACGGTCGTAGGACGACACCGAAATTCGGCGGAGACTGACTTCGCTTGCAGATATGCGGCGATATTCATGGTCAATTTCATGACTTGATGGAATTGTTTCGCGTGGGCGGCGACGTCCCCGACACCAACTACCTCTTTATGGGTACGCCGCTGTCGCGTCCCATCACTTCACACACCGACGCTGACCTTGCGCGCAGGCGACTTCGTCGACCGCGGCTTCTACTCTCTCGAGTCGTTCCTCCTGCTTCTTTGTCTCAAAGTCCGCTACCCCGACCGAATGACCCTCATTCGGGGCAACCACGAGTCCCGACAGATCACCACAGTATACGGCTTTTACGACGAGTGCCTCAGAAAGTACGGATCTGCCAACGTCTGGCGATACTGCTGCGATGTCTTCGACTATCTCGCCCTGGGCGCCATTGTTCTGGGCGCATCACACACGTTCAACGCGACTCCTGGGCAGGAGCCAATCGACGACGACGTTGAGATCGAGGTCTGTGACCAGAATGGCTCTACAATGAGCCGATTCCAACGCCAGAGACGACCTCAGAGACAACCCTCACCAAGCAGCCCCAACGGCGCGGGCCCGTCCGGCGACAAGACCGGCCCTCCCGGCAGTGGCGCATCAGGCAGCTCGACAGGCTCCATCGGCAACCCCGCCGGTGCCATCTTGTGTGTTCACGGCGGCCTTTCCCCCCTTATAGACAGCGTCGATAAGATCAGACTGCTGGACAGGAAACAAGAGGTGCCTCATGAGGGCGCCATGTGCGACTTACTATGGTCGGACCCGGACGACATCGACGGCTGGGGTCTCTCTCCGCGCGGTGCAGGCTTCTTGTTTGGCGCAGACATTGTCCGTGATTTCAATCACAAGAACGACCTGTCCCTCATCGCTCGCGCACACCAGCTCGTCATGGAGGGCTTCAAGGAGATGTTCGACGCGAGCATTGTTACCGTATGGTCAGCACCCAATTACTGCTACCGGTGCGGGAATGTGGCAGCCATTCTCGAGTTGGCCGAAGACGATTCGGGCACGGGAGTCTTTGCGCGCAGTAATGGCGATGTGGGACGCAGCGATGGCGGTATCAGAGGCACAGACGACTACGTGCTTCTACCGGGCCCAGCAAGGAGATACCGCGTATTCCAGGCTGCGCCGCAGGATTCGAGGGGGATGCCAGCCAAGAAGCCGGTTGCCGACTACTTCTTGTAGCCGGTGATCGACTACCCACTTCTTGTATGCAGAAGCAGGACCTGTGGCTGTCTGTCGGCTTCCCGACCCGCCACGTTCGAGTGTGCACGCGAGACGGGGAGCGAAAGGTGAGGAGAAATAAAACAAAAATCATAGCGACAAAGTGATCGGATGGTACTCGGGCGCAAGCGTTCCCAGTTTTGTAGTAAGTGTACGCGGCTTGATAGAGCAGCACGATTTTGAGGATTTTACACAATGAGCAAAGGAATTCCCACCATGTATTGATTCATGCGCCATCTGAACGCCTTCTGCAAATACCGTTGCCCTTACCATCCGCGCGACCCAATTTCAAACGTACATCGACTATACTATACCGAGTAGAACGACCTTCTGCCACGCCCTCTGCCTCGTGTGACCGCCACCGGCTCCTGGCAGGCCCTCTCTCCAAAGTCCATCTCCTCCGCAAACCACTCCCGCGCCGTTCGGATCCAGTTTGCAAACACCTCGCCCGTGGCTTCGCCACCGACAAAGACCTTGGCCGCGTACGCGCGCTGCCGATCCAGCCTGTCCTGGAAATCCGCAATGGAGGCCGCCGCGTTGGCGAGCGCGACCTCCCTGTCCGACTCCTGCTCGGGGTCCTCGGCGACCTGGTGGGTGGTCGTCTCCATGAAGGCAGCGAGGTCCTCCAGCGAGGCCCGCGTCTCGCTGGTGTCGAAATCATCCAGATGGACGCTCTTCAGAAAGGTGAGGAGCCTCTCGAGACTGCGCTTGTGCTTCGCGTGCCCAGGGTTGATCGTGCCTGGCGTTGGCTTCAGGCGGGAGGGTGTGGCCTCGCACATGCCTATGATGGCGGCGAGGGACTCGCGCGTGGCCTTCTCCTTCCAGTCGCCCGGCTCGAACTCGGGCTGCAGCGAGGACATCTTGATGAGGCAGCCGTCGTGGTCGACGTGCATGTGCTCCTCTTCGGCGCTCGTCGCGGGGGCAGTGGCGTCGCCTTTTTCGTCTCCGGTTTCGAGGGTCTTTCTACCGCCTTTAAAGGCCTGGGAAATGGTCCTCCACAGCTTCTTGAACCCGCCGCCGCTCCCGTCCCTTTCGCGCCCGCCCCGGAGACCACCGCCCTCCGTGTGCAGCCTCTTGCTCGGGGCATCGGGTAGATGGTCGCCTTTTCTCTTCCGGGGGTTCTTCGGCGCCTCTGGGACTTTGACGCCGATCTCGAGCTCCCACCTGGCTCGCTGCTCAGCCTCGGCCCTCTCCTCCTGCTCGTCCAGCTGCTGCCTTATGTAGAGGGCACCGCTCACGTCCCCCGCCAGCCGGGGCCCGGCGCTCGTCTCTTTGAGCGATACCGGCTCCAGCGCAGGGTGCGCGTAGCTCGAATCGGCAGTTGGCCATGTGTTGTTGTCATGTTTGCTCGTGTGGGTCGCAGGCGCCGGGGTAGTAGGATTGAACCTGGAGGGAGGAAATGGATTGTAGTCTTCCTGAACCGGTGGCGGGAATGGCGACAGTCGGTTATCGGTCGGGGCCGGGATCGGATCTTCAAACACCTGAAGGGGTTCATCCATATGGTCCAGGGAACTTAGTTGCGGGGAAGCCTCTGCCGGGACCGAAAACTCGACTGGCGGTGTCATCGGCCCCCCTTCCAAGCTCAGCTCTGCATCCTGCTCGACGTGGGAGAGGTGCGTCGTGATCAGGACAAGCTGTTCATTCAGCATGTACGTTACCGAGGCGAGCCTCTCGCTATCAGCACCGGCTTGGACTTGCGTGTTGGTTATGGAGGTGCATGCATGCTGGGTTTCGTCTGCCAGGCGCCGCAAGCGGGCCACCGCCGCGTGGGTATCGCCGTTCTGCGCTTCAAATTCGGCCTGTTGCCTCTCGAATCCGATCCTCTGTGATGTCGCTAGATAAAGCACGAAATCAACTCTCTGCTCTGTGTATGCTGTCTCCATTGGTAGCTGTTGGGCTCGGTGTGCCAGACACGTAGGAATGAGGGGTTTGGTAAGAAGAGAGCAGGGGAATCGTTAACATGCGCAATTGTTTGGAGAATAAGAAATGTAAACTGTTGACAACCCAGAACTTTTGATTCTCTCGAGGAAAGCATTTCTATTTATCCATTCATACCCGAACGCTCTTTGACGAGGAGCATGGGCCTCGCTGCCGCCCTGGAGCACCCGGCCTGCTCACATGGCCTCCTCTATGGCATAACTTTTCTGGGAGCACCTCCCGTACCCCAGCGTGGGCAACAAAGGCTGTTCACCTAAATGCTGCAAGAAGTTGCATTCTAATGTCGAGAGAAATCGGACGTTTTCGGCACTTGCCAAAGAGTCGGGTAGTCGAGGGAGAAGCAAGGTGGTCTCCGTTCTTTGTTTTCTCGTTGCTGAATTCTCGGTTGAAACGGACACAATAGCATCCAACCTCTTTTTTGGGACCTGGAGTCCACCCACCCTTTTTGCACCTCCTCTTTTCTTTTCAGGGCCGGGGCTGGGATCTTGAGCAGCCTTGAAGGCATCAAAGGTGCGTTTCGAACAAGTCAGAGCAGTATCTCTATAACCTGTGTTTCTATGTTTTCGCTCAACGACTCGACAAGTGCTTTGTTGTACAGACATCGAGGAGAAGCAGTGCTTCGTCTGCTAGCCGCGGCGAGCGCCGTAATGTGTCCTCATCAGGGGGTCTGCCGACGTCCATGAGTATTCCTCCACTTCGCCCGTCCGTCTTGGCCGTCGATCCTCGGCACTCGAATCCGTATCTACGGAGGTAGGACCCGAGTGGCTTATGTGGCCAGCTCCCATGCGATGCGAGATGAAGGCTGGAGCCTGGTGTAGCGTCTCATACGCTGAATACTGCGGAACGATTTGCGCCTGGCAACTCGGTGGTGCGGATTCGGCGGCTGGTTCTGTTCCCGGAAAGGATGGATGGAAATCGAGCGTCTGGTTCGCCCCGTAGCCTTGCAAGTTGATAGCCAGGCTTGAAGTATGAGCCGAGGCATCTGGATGCCACCTTGTGCCCGGCGTGTTGTTGTCCTCTAGCGCGTAACGTTGATCATGCGTTTCCCAAGGTCGATGACTTAAAGGGTGGCCGACTCCTAATGAAGCTGCGGATTCGGCTTCGTATTGAGGCTGCCGGAAGCCCTCCGATGCTGCGTCGTAGCTCTCGGCTGGCGAGTTAGATGTCGTCTCGTACGAGAGCACTGATTCTGTGCTCGTGTGCTGGCTCGAAGAACCGGGTGGCTTGGGAGGCGCATAGAACACCGGCTGCCTGGGAGCCAATGCCCTTTCTAATGCCGTCGCTGCATGCCCACGCAAGTCGCTTTCCTTGCTTTGAGCCTGTGGACCAGATCGATCAGAAGCATCGAGTCTTCCGGTGTTCAGATATTGGACAACCTGACCGCCGCTTACGCCGAGATTACCGAGAAGTTGCCGCAGTTTCTGATTCTCTTCTGCAACTCGACGCGCAGCTTGCTGGATCTCGGCGGATGCCGTCACACCTTGCAACTGACATTCTCGAAGACGGGTCTCGAGGTCTTCAACGTATTCCTTCTTTCGAGCCCTTGACCGGCGCTGGTTATCTCGGATGCGGTTCTTTTCTCTTTCCTATGGCAAAAATGTTCGTAAGTCACTCCGCAAAGAGGGCGGAAAGAAAAGTCGCTCTGGCAGAGGGGGGTGCTGGAAAAGGAAATTGTAGACTAACCGCTTCCATTGACTCCCAACTTCTCCTAGATAGCAACCCACAGAAATCAACAAGATCAGTCCCGCAGAAGAAAAACGGAGAGAATACTTTTCTGGCACAAGGGGTGGAAAACGGGGGGGGGCTTCCTTCTAGACGAGCAGCGGTGCAAGTGCAGGCCGACTAGTGTAGATGTCTCGGGATATTTGGCGTCTATCAAGTGCAGAAAGAGGTGGGGTAGAGAGATATTAGCTCTAATTTATGCCCCTCGAGAAAGAAACATGAGGAAGGCAGCTGCAATATCAAGGAGCGGAGTGCGGCGGCACCTCTGAAGCCAAGAGGCCTTAGGCACAGCACGTTACTGCAAGCAAAAAGAAAGCATGATGGACCGGCAAATCATAGACGACATGAAGAGATTGACGACGCGAGTGGACGGCCTGTCTGTACCTACCACGGCCGAGGCTGGTCCGATGAAGGGGGTCGACAAGGATGCTGGGGCTTTGGTAGGGGTATCTAGCAAGACGCTGGTAGACTAGAAGGAAACCCGCACCGCTGGACAGCAGCAGAGGGCGGCCAAGCAAAGGAAGATTACAGGGCTTCCCGTCTGGCCTCAGTTGTCGGACCAACACCTCAGCTCAGATCGCTCTACCCGATGCGCTGGTCGGATAACATGGCGAAACCGAACAGCTGAAATGTTGGCGGTGGACATGGATAGATGCAAGATTCGAAAATGTGACAAAGAAGCGGCTGAACCAGAGGAAAAAGGAGGCTTGAGAGTTCTTGAAATGATAGATGGAAAGCAACGTAGCGTCAAAGATGGCGATGTGAAGCAAGAGGCCAGGACGCCTCCGCTTCGTGTGTGTGGTCGCGCATCCTCGCCTCCCGGTGGATCCGTACCGAAGAACGTCCAGCTGAGTATCGGAGGCTCAGGGGCAACATCATACAGATGAGGCGGGTTGCGTGCGTCATGAGGGCTGAATGCAAGGACGTTGCCTCCGAGTGGTAGGAAGATGGACTGAGGCATCTCAGTCGTGATTTTCAACCCTCTGGGCCTCGGTATTGCTTGATGTAGGTAGAAGATACTTGACACAGCCACGCCGGGGCCTGTCAACGGAAGATTGTTGAAAACGGCATCGCCGGCGCAACAACAAATGCAGAGGATTTCCAATTTTTTCGGGCACTTGTCTGCAACACGAACATGGGCGCAGACGTCGAGTGTTTTCGCTACCTCTTCCGAGGACGGCAAGGAAATGCCTTGAGTTTCAAAGACGTATGTGTGTGCGACTGTGATGTTAGTGTAAGTAATCCATCACTGTCAATTCAGTCAGCAAAGAAACAAGGCGGCCAGAGGCACGGAACAGCACCGGGGAGGGGGTTTCTTCCATGGGTATATTTTGTGGAGGCAACCCCTGGACCGCCTCGGGATGCTGAATTCCTGGTTTCTGGGTTTTCTTGAAAGTTCCGGTTCGTCGATGACAATATTAAGTTCCACGCTGCTGCGAGGCACCGATTGGCATGTATTATTGATTTCAGGAGAGCAAACATTCACTGTGTTTGGTGGCCAGGGGCACAGTGAGGATGTGACGGGACTTGGGTGCCAGGTTGTGTAGGTATCCCATGCTCCCGTTAGGACGGGATGACCTCCGAGTCGACAATTCGGCCTCCAAGGACACCAATTGCGGCTTCTCCCTCGAAAGAGAAGAATACACTACCTACCTATGTGCCTAGCAAGTGGGTGTCAAAATAAATGTCCGCCTACACCATACAAATTGGCGGGCGTGGGCGGACATTCTTTTTGACACCCACTTGCCTAGGTATGTGCTCCGATGAGCCGCGTGGACGGGAGCGGAGCGGAACCCTGACATAGGTGGCGATTCCTGCAAATGTGACGCAGATGAGCGAGCCAGTGAGCGAATGAATGGTGATCGAGAGGGAGCCGATGAATCTTTGAAATCTTCTCATCCCAGTCGGTTGGAGGATTCATTCCTTGTCGGCCGCTGTTGCGATGCAACGGTGATGTCCGACCACGGCGATTGTGAATCAACATCAGTGGGCTCACGGGTCAACCGCGCACACGTAGTATACCTAGTGTATAGTGTATAGTGTATAGGGTCCAAAGTGTGTAGCACAGGACCTTAGAGGCTTAGTAGGTAAGTAAGAACGATGGCCGGCGGCGCCGGGCAGCCGAGGCAGCGAGACCTGGAAGTGGCCTCGGGTGTCGGTCCCGAGGCTCGCTAGGTAGTGTCCATGTCTGCTTCCACCCGGCGGGCACGATGGTTGGAATGGTGTCGATGTGCTTGAACGTGGCCTGCAGGCATGCCGCACCCGACCATGGGGTGGAGTGATGCAGAACATGTTGGCGTTGTAATGTTGGAGCGTTGGAGCGTTGGAGCGTCTCAGTAGAGAAGCACAAAGTGATGTGACGGATAGTGCATCCGTACGGATATTAACCTACCTACCTACCTACCTATCCGTATACAGAAGTATCACTGGGTATGTATGTACCTATCTAAGGCAAGTAGTCATAGGCACCTAATCATAGCGGCCACGGTCCGAGGGGGGCAAGAGGGCTCTCCCGCCTGAGGGTGCACCACACTGCACTTGCAGTGTCCATATGCTGCCCAGGTGGGATTTTGGGACCCCACGATCGCTGAAAACAGTGGGTCAGAGGCTCGACTTTGCGCTAGCGTTATTGCTTGGAGTCGGGAAAGCACCACTGGTGACACGGGTTAACAGTAACAGTTGCCCGCCTCCCTTGCCCCTGCCACTCGTCTAACCTTGAACCCCTGTCCACGTCCGCGCTTGCCATTACACTACCTCCGGTATCCACCTTCTAATTCCCAGCTCCATCCACCCGCGTGTCGGCCAGCCCATCACAGCGGCTTTCTTCTCTCACCACTTCCCTAAACTCTCCACCACGCCCGAAGTCACGCGTCTTTGACGACACCTCCTCTTGGGCGCTACGTAACGGAAAAAAACGCCAGATCCACTCTTGTGGTTTGGCATTCATGAATCAGCACCGCACGTCAATTTTCATTGTCACCCTTTGCCCATGTCTTTTAATAGGTACGGATACCTTGAAGATTTCCCACCTTGTGCTTATCGATTCGACGTATTAGTGTACTAGGTAATACATAATTCGCCTCATCTCGCTGTCATCCATCACCTCTTCCCTTCCCGTCGCCACCTTCTCTTTGACACGATGGCTATCCGGCTCTGTCCTCCTCCGCCTGGTACTCAGCCCTTCAGTCACTGTATCCGACGATGCCAAATCGGGCCATCCTGTCTACCTATTCATGCGTCAACTGCATCCCCTTGGTCCGCCTGCGGCCTGCCACCTCCCGGGAGCGTTCCGCTGCCAGACCACTCATGCATTAGCCCTGTCATCACATCCCCTCTGCGGCCCAGCTGCACCTGCTTGCTACAGCACCGCATCCTCCGCGAGAATTTTCGCGGCGCCCTGGAGACCAGAGCATCCAGAATTGGCTGCCACATCTGACAAATCACATACACGCAACGTTGCTGCTCATATCAATCAGCAGGCATTCGCAGTGTATTACCTGGACTTGCTGCTGGACCTTGTAGAGACTTGAATTGAGGAAGCCGGGACAGATCCGCTGCAATTTGGCGCGGTTGGGGCTGAAGAAAAAAAAGAAAGAAACGCCGTTTAGTGTGCGTGTCAAACTAATCCTTACCACAGCCTAGGTCGGTACGCTTGACCGGGAAGATGTCAGAGTTGCTCTGTCCAGTTGCCCACGTTCAAACGGCTCTCACCAGCACGCCAACCAGGTTCCGGCGACCCTGATATGGTATTCGTCAAACATGATATTTTCCAGGTCGGCTTTTCGTTGTATCAGCAGGCCGGCGTCGGCAGCGTTGTTGGAGGCGATGAATCGGTTTCTCGCTTGCGTGAACCTGCGCTTGCAGGCTTCGAACCGCATGTCGACCGTCTTTCTCAGCGCCTTCTTGTAGCAATCCATGCAGAGATCTGGTATATGACCGCCTTCTGGGATTGTCGCAGGTATCAAGAAGATTCCCTCGCCTGTGATGTGGCGAGTAGCGACTCGATGGCCGCATGCACCATGGACTAGCCTGCGGCGGCAAAACGGGCAAGATTCGTGTTCCCGGAACCATTTCGACAGGCACCGAGCCCCGGCCACATGCCCGCAAGGCATGATGGCAGGGACGCTGTCGCAGTACCTCCCTCTAGGCCCAGGCTCCGGTTCATGTTGAAAAATGAGGCGACTGTGCTGGCAGATCTGACAGACCAGGTCCTCGGGCTGATCGACCAGAAATGTGACCTTGGGGCTGGGGAAGAAGTATCTCCCCGCCTCGGGGGCTTCTGTCTCGTGGGGTCTCAGCCAGTTGCTAACAAAAGGCAGGAATGTTTTCTTGAGCCACGACGCTTCCTCATCCCCGCCTTCTCTATGTCGTCTCGTGGACAGGTATCGCCGTTGTCTTTTCCCCAACCCAGATGCGGCAGCCATCGTGTCTCGGTGGCGTGAATAATACTAGTTGAAGCGAGTACGTGATCTTTTGTTGGATGTCGTTGCACCGACGAGTATGTTTTGGTCGAATCCGTGTCCGGCCTTCAGCTCTGTCAACGGGTCTTCTGCTGTTTAAACAGATCATAGAAGAGGCGGCCATCTGTAGTTCGATACAGCACGTTGTTTTGTCACTATCCCCGTCAAATCCCATGTTCATTGTTCCTTATCAACACAGCAGTCCCCCTTTAGGATACGATTAAAGTGTGCTTGTCCATGTGTGGCCCCTTTTGTTTCTGCCTTCTTGCCCGCCAACACACATTTTTCATTACACATTAAGAAAGGAATGACACCCAAGAAAATATAGCTAACAATGCGAGTGCCACCAAGAATCATCTTCTTCTTGAGCACGCCGTAAAGGATGGTACTTGGCTCAGCGAGGTTCGTTATGATTAAGCACTGCCACCTGAGATTCAAGGACAAGGCGAAATGAACCTTTGAAATTTGGACTATGTTGAATTTTTAAGGTAAGGGGGCAAAGGCGCCTGAACGGCCTTTGTGCCTCGCGCGACCTCGATCGGAGGATGGCACCCTGGTTACACAACCAACCCCTATTCATTATCGCGCCCCGGAGTGTCTGTCCGCCCACAAACCGCCTGGCACCCTCTCATTCTAGGTCGTCGGGTAGGTATGCTACACTCGAATGTCCAGCGAATTTGGATGATTTACTGTAAAGGGTACTCTGTAGACGAAAAGACTATCGCACCTTCGATCCAAGATCCGACGATCATGGGAACGCATTCATCGTGGTCTTTTGACCAAATCGAAACCCACTTGCCACCGTCGCTCCTCAGCAAAATAGAAACTGCACCGCCCAATTTCTCTAGATTGCCATGATTTAGTCACTTCACCGACTTCGACGCCATCCTTCTGTCGATCAAGGTCGGTGTGAGGGTTGGAAGCAAGACACCGCGATGCTGTGCACCCACGACTAACGCAGCCTTGGTTGGGGTTTGTATGGCAGCCGCCTGATCTACGGCAGAGAAGCAGCGGACTAGTTGCTCATGGATGTTGAGAACCCTGCGCGGGCGAGCCTGGCGTTCGTTGGGATGAAGCGCCGCGAGGCGATCTTTGCATCCGGGGCTCGCCTTTTCGAATGGTTGGGAGCACAACCGAGAGGCATGCATTATGCGGCGAGAGGTTCCTTTCGTCCTTGGGCGTCAACGCTACCCCGACGGCTGCAGCAGGGAGGCAGACACCCATGTGAAGATGGCCGTCGTGGGCTCGTGAGGTCTTGGATGAGGCCCCCCCTCGGCCACTCTTGGCGAGGGCCATAATATGATACGATTAACACGTTCTACATTCGACAATCCAGGCTTATACTTTCAACGAGTGTTTGTTTCTCGAATCTTTGGCCGGGCCAGCTTGGGGTAAGTCTCAGCAATCACGCAGAAGCGTCCAGGCTCTGGCCAGACTGCTATGGGAGGATGTCCAAAGTAGGGTGTCTTGGTGTCCTGCATTGGTAGGAAGGGTTTTGACTGCGGCAAACGAGATTAAATGGGAGCCTTTATCTTGCGAGCATTTGCTGCTGGGTCGGGCACTCGACATGCAATGTTGATTTCGACGATCGCCCGGGGCGCGTAGGAGGGCGGGTCGCCACCCGGAGCCGGCTCCGGCGCCTCATTGGCGACGGTGTGAGATTTTCAACGACGGCAACACCACGGTCTTCTCGGGACTTCTGGCCTGGGTCGCTATTTGACCCAATTGCTACAGGATCTTGTAGGCATTGGCGTTAACGCGGCAGACTTGAGACGCAACAAGCACAGGGCCTTAAGAACCAAGTTCGACTGAGTACGATCGGATGATGCGAGGATTTACTGGTACGGCAGAGAGCACGTACTTTGTAGGTACAGGCCGCATCGCACGCCAACTAACAGTCTTACCAGCGCCGAGGGGATCTGCGACACCCTGCTTCCATGCTGAGCCTGACCCGAGCCGAGAAAACGAGGTCACGACGACAACTGTATCGAAATGGAAGTTATTGGGAAACTGGATACCATAGGTACCGGTCGACAAGTGGTGAAGTCGGGCGCTGTGGTAAGGGCGCCGATACCACAAACCACCACCTTGGAAGCAATCATATCAGCCACACAGCAGACAGCCACGGATTTTTCTAGTTTGCCCGGCATGGAGTCAGCCGAAGAAGCCCGATGACGGATAAAACCCAGGTCATCAAGGGACGTGGAGATACTTCGGCAAGATGGGGCAGTCAACGGACCACGTGCCCAGGTTCCTAGATACCGCCACAGATACGGTCCACGGGAGACCTGTAGTCATCATCCCGAGGTCAGCCGCAGTGCCTACTCCACCCGCGTCAATTCGGCTTCTACAAGTATCGCCGGCGGCACCGAAGCAATAGCGTCATTTTTCAAGGCACTGGGCGGCAGCACTATTTTCGTCAACTTTGCTTTAACACACCCTTTTATGTGTTTTTCGCGTTCGGTCACTGCACAAGGCGCGCGCATCGCGTAACATGTCTTTTTTTCGCATCAATACCCCCTAGAATCTGGTTTCCGTTCACTTGCCCGCACTTCACCATGCGCGGCGCATCAGCATCCTCCCTTCCCCTCCGCCGAATCTGCACGTTGCCGCCGGTCGCCCGAAGCCTGCCGAGACACGCTGCCCTCCGCCGGTCACTCTGCACGTCCTGCCTCGAAAGCCGGTCGAGCGCCCCCAACACAAGGCCCCGAATCGCCTCAAATGTTACTGCGCATTACACCAGATTTGCTGGGCAGAGGAGGGCGGCGTCAGCGGTAGCCGCGGCGGCGGAAACAAATAGCAGTGCGCACCTCAGACGCCGAGTGCGGCAGCGCGAGTGCTAACACGGAAACAGTCAACAGAGACGACTTTGGACCGATCCAAGAATACGATCGCCGGGTTGACAACGGCATCTTGCGGAACGACGAGCACCAGAGAGGCAAGACAACAGCATCCGCCGGCGGGAGTTCGTGATCACATGCTGATGCGACTTGGGACACTAGGAATCATTCAGAGCCTCCAGCATCTCCACGATGAGCTGGTCAACTACCACGCGCCTGCAGTCGTGCACCCGACTCTCGAGTCCTTGAAGCCGGCAAAGTCCATGTTCGGGTCCTGGTTTGGCGGAGGCAAGGCTGCCCAAGCCGCCATCGGAGCGATTCCGACCAACCTGCCCCGCGGGCTCTACCTCTACGGCGACGTCGGCAGCGGCAAGACGATGCTCATGGATCTCTTCTACGATACGCTTCCAAGTTCTGTGAAGTCCAAGACGAGGATCCACTTTCACAACTTCATGCAGGACGTCCACAAGCGTCTGCACAAGATGAAGATGCAGTACGGCAACGACGTCGACGCGGTCCCCTTTATCGCGGCCGATATTGCGGAGCAGGGCAACGTTCTTTGCTTCGACGAGTTTCAGTGCACAGATGTGGCGGATGCCATGATCCTCAGGAGGTGAGTTTGCACACGCGCGGCCGGAAGCCAAAATCGTCGCGGCTGACACGCCGACAGATTGCTCGAATCCCTCATGTCGCATGGTGTCGTATTGGTCACCACCTCGAACCGCCACCCCGACGAACTCTACAAGAATGGCATTCAGCGCGAGTCCTTCATCCCCGCCATCAAGCTTCTCAAGAACAGGCTCCACGTGATCAACCTGGACTCCCCGACCGACTACCGCAAGATCCCGAGACCCCCTTCCGGCGTGTACCACACCCCGCTCGATGCTCACGCGGCATCCCACGCCGAGAAGTGGTTCCGCTTCCTGGGCGACCCGGAATCCCCCGAGCCGCACCCGGAGGTTCAGAAGGTCTGGGGCCGAGAGATTCACGTCCCGCGCGTGAGCGGCCGCTGCGCATGGTTCACGTTTGACGAGTTGATCGGCAAGCCTACGTCCGCTGCCGACTACCTCGAGCTGGTGCGCAGCTATGACGCCTTCATCGTCACCGACGTGCCCGGCATGACCTACCGCCAGCGTGATCTTGCGCGTCGCCTCATCACCTTCATCGACGCCGTATACGAGTCGCACGCCAAGCTTGTTCTCACGACGGAAAAGCCTCTGACGGAGCTTTTCGTCTCCCGCGCCGAACTAGAGGAGTCGCTGAGCAAGCAGGGCAAGGGAGAGGCCGGTCAGGGAGACAGCGCCATGAGCCATCTTTTGGAAGACCTGGACCAAAATATTGACTCTATCAAAGGTCTTTCGGGCCTTTTCTCTGGCGACGAGGAAGCATTCGCATTTGCACGCGCGCTTTCGCGCTTGAGCCATATGGGTAGCCGTGAGTGGGTGGAACGCGGCATGGGCTTGGAGCAACAGGGTGGCAAGAAGGAGCGCGACGACTGGGCAAAGGTCAGGAGTCGGCAGATGGAAGACATCATGTGAGCGAGCGAGCGAGCGAAGAGTACATATGCCCTCCTGGGCGGTGGGCCGGGTTCTGTTGGACACTTTCTACTGTTCCTACCCGTGTTTCAATCCCTCATCACATTGGATTCATGGTTTCTTGTATAACAACGAGTCCGCGTCAGCAGGATATCAACATACCCCGGTCGAAGAAAGAGTTTTGCATAGACGTCATCAAATACATCTTACAAATCAGCTGTACATGGCATTCTGTTGTAGTGCGCCTCGCAAAATCCAGCGGTATACATGCCAAAGCTGCGACATCACTCCCGTTCAAACTGTCGTGAGAGCCATCCGGACAGTTAGTAAACACCGGGAATCAACACCCACTTCACGTCCCTCCTGAACCGGGTCCACTGCTCGCCGTATCTCTTCTGGCAGTAGGCATTCAGCGTCGGGACGCCGCGCATGATGAAGTCCAACGCCTGCCACGCACCCATGATCGTGCCCCCAATGAAGCCGGACGCGGCCATGCAGTAGCCCGCCCGCCAGAGCGCGTACCCGCCGTAGTTGATGTGGCGCGCCCAGCCCCAGAGTCCTTCCCGCATGACCTTGCCCTTGTTCTCGGGCTTGTCCTTGAACTGCTTGCGTTGCCACTCCGATGCGACCTCGAGGAACATGCCGACGCCAAAAAGGGCGCTGCCGAGGACGACCTGGTACGGCAGCCCCGTCCCGGGGAGCTCGCGGGGTGCGGCCAGGACGGAAGTCGAGGCGGCAAGGAAGAGCAGCGAGTTGGTGCTGTTGACGAGCGTGTTATATATGCTCACCGCGACGGCGGCAGGAGGCGGGAAGTCTTCGGCGCAGAGCCCGACGAGCCAGTAGCTCTGCTTGGCGAAGGACCCCACGGACATGGCGAGGAGGATAAGATGCGGGAGCGGCAGGTTGAGGTTGTCGAGAAGCGATAGGCTCAGGCTGGAGCTCACGCCGGCGAGGGGCGAGATGGACCTCACGCCGACTTTGGCGAGGATGGAGGCGCCCCAACCGCCGGCCAAGATCTTGTATTGCAGCAGGGGGTCGAGGCCCCGAAGCCCGACGAACGTTAGAATCCCCGGTACATTACGTCTCTTCAGACCTCTTTCGATGAGGTCAAAGTGCTTCTCTCGAGGCTGTCGAGAGTCCGTCATCGTGTCGGCGGCACTCGCTCGTGTGAAAAGCAAGGGTGTGAACTGTGGACTGCGATGCTGCCCGCCTCGAGTGCTGGCCTAGGCAGGAAAGAGATCCGTAGGTTTATGGCGGAAGCGAACCGGCTCAGAAGCCATATATGCATGGGCATACGTGCGGGGTGGGACATGGGGAAATGCGTATATTCCCGGTGGTGTCATTGATTGCCATGAGACGAAAGCGCGTCCGCAGTCCGGGCCCGATCTCTCGGCGTCGGACCACCACGGATAACCTTCCCCCCCCTTGCACCAACTCCACAACGAAGGCATACATAACGGATGAGTTGGTGTCGTGTTGAACAGTTGAGTATCCAGCGGCGCGATAGAGCATACGTGATAGCTACATAATATAACCTTGGCATCGCCCTTCGACTCCCCTACCTTTGGCTTTTGGAAGAAGACATCATAGGTTCAGCGAAACCATCGTCGGTCACATGCGACCACACCCACTGGAGAACTCGGGATCCCGTCCGCTCTCCCATCGATAAACCAGTGAGGGCCAGAGTAGTAGTCGGGTCGGAGACGACCGGCGAATGCCTGGTGTTGCATGTTTATTTTTGCTGTACAAGGTTCGGCAGAAGCCTGTTTTGACGCCGTCCATCCATTCTCACCGGATGCAAGCAACATTTCTTCGCGTTACTCACCTATGTAGGATCACTCTCAGATGCCCACGGTTTTGCTAGTCTTTTAACCCCATCCCAAGCCGAGATGGAGTAGTCCAGTGGATGTCAAAGGCGGAGAGATGACGTGATGCGGATATCCGAGGCATCTTTCTTATCCGGATCCTGGCTCCCGATAATGCAGGTGGCGTCTCCAGGCAACGATCTTGGTGTGGGTCTTGCAAGCCAAAAGCCATCAATTGATTGGACCTTTAGACCACCGTTCCTGTCACAATGCAGGGGATGCTACCTAGGTTGGTAGGTCCGGTGTACCACTACAGGGGTCCTTGCCCACCTTGAACAACGATGGGCACGTAGTCTGCGTGACGACGCCCGTTTTCCCTCCGACAACACGGCATCATCCAAACCGCCGCCTACCGCATCATAACCAAGCTTGAATCTCTATCATCACTTTTCTTTGGCTGTGCTGAAAATGAAGGTCGGCAAGGCATCGATTCTCGCCATTTTGGCGCACTGCGCTAGCGCCCGCTTTATCGCCGAGGACGAGGTCAACCACGTTCAGCTGTATCCCGTCGGCTCCGAACCCGAAAAGTACTTGATCGAGCTTGCCCCAGGCGACACCCGCTGGGTCACCGAGGAGGAGAAGTGGGAACTTCGTCGGGTATGATGTGCTCCTGACCTCTGTTACTTTGCGTTGCCTGACTCAACATCTACAGAACGGTAACCGCTTCTTTGACATCACCGACCACAAGGACCTCGGCGCGACCCGCCTCCACTCCACGAGCAGGCCGAAGAGCGTCTTCCCCGAAAAATGTCATCTTCAGGACAAGGTCAACCCTCTCATCAAGGACCTCGACAAGAAGGAGATTGAGAAGAACTTGGAGAAGTTCACCAGCTTCCACACCAGATACTACAAGTCCGACTACGGCCGCCAGTCGTCAGAGTGGCTGCTCTCCAAGATCAACTCGATCATCAAGGATGCGGGTGCCGACAAGCATGTCTCCGCCGAGGCATTCCCCCACACCTGGCAGCAGAGCTCCATCATTGTCACCATCCCCGGCAAGTCCAACAGCACTGTTATCATCGGCGCACACCAGGACTCCATCAACCTGTGGTTGCCCTCCATCCTGGCCGCCCCAGGTGCCGACGATGATGGCAGTGGTTCCATGACCATTCTTGAGGTATTGCGCACGCTGTTGAAGTCAAAGGATGTTGTCGAGGGCAAGGCGGACAACACGATCGAGTTCCACTGGTACAGTGCCGAGGAGGGCGGGTTGTTGGGCAGCCAGGCCATCTTCAAGGCGTACGAGCAGGATCGGAGGGACGTGAAGGCCATGCTTCAGCAGGACATGACTGGCTTTGTGCAAAGGACGCTCGATGCCGGCCAGCCCGAGAGTGTTGGCGTTATCACCGACTTCGTCGACCCGGGCCTGACCGACTTTATCAAGAAGGTCATTGTTGAGGTAAGTTTTCTCTAATCTGCCACGCACCCGCACGACTGTCATATTAACAAGGTCACCAGTACTGCAAAATTCCCTACATCGAGACCAAGTGTGGCTATGCCTGTTCTGACCACGCGTCGGCGAGCAAGGCTGGCTACCCCTCGGCCTTTGTCATCGAGTCTGCTTTCGAGTACTCCGACAACCACATTCACAGCGTTGACGACCTTATCAAGTACCTGTCTTTCGACCACATGTTGGAGCACGCCAAGATGACGCTGGGCCTGGTGTACGAGCTTGGCTTCACTGACTTCCCGGCTCTCGAGAAGAAGAGCAACACCGTCCCGGAGGAGCTGTAGGAAGCTTAACTAGAATAGCACGCAGGCAGGACGGCTATAGCTTCTCAGGCATAATAAATGGAACACGTTTGAATCTAGACTGTGTCGACTCATTAGGATACTCTTGCCAGGCTCGGATACAATGATACCAGAGTCTCGCAAGCAGTGGTGATTGGAATTCACGCCCTCTAGAAACGGTATTTTTCAGAAAATGGGTATTCCGACTCGGTGTCTATCTACTGATATCACTGCATCAAGAGCTACCTAGCGTCGAGATTGAGGGTCCTTGTTGAAGTGGAATAGATGCACCAGTGAGGTGTGCTTGCGGTAACAGCAGGCGGAGTGGGGTACCAGCACAGGTACCTAGGTAAGCATGGACTTTCACCCCGAAGCATAACATTCACCTGAATGATTCACAGCATCGCCGTTCTGGAAGGGTCCAAGAAACTCTCGCCCAGCCACCAGAGCTAAGACCGACACAAACCACATAGCCAGAAGGCGCCAGTACCTACGTGTATGCACGAAGAAAAATAAAATAAAAAGAACATAGAAAATCTGCAATTTGCTGCTCCCTGTGTGTGCGTTTTGCTCGGGAAAATGAAATCCCCACTGCCACCACCAAGACTTCCGCCTATTGTAGAAAGAAAAGTGCTACATATTTCGGGACCTAGATCTATTAGATACCTACTTCCTGACCTAGCTGCCTTCGTTGACTTCGGCTTGCAGCTGCGATGACTACTCAATTGCCCTATCGGATTGGAGAAGCGACGTCGAATTAGGATGCAAGGGTTGCCCAGGCGTAGCTACCTGTGCCAGTGCAGATCCCACGTGCCCACTTATGACAAGCTCGGAGCCCCACTGCCTGCCAGGAGACTTTCAACTTCGCATGTCTTCGCATGTCGACTTCACTTCTTCCCCTCAACAAAACATCACCGTCAACTACCCAATATCATACAACGGCCAAAGCAAATCAGCCCAGAATTAGCCTCCCTTCTCACAACGAATCAACCAAAGAGGCGCAATATCTACAACCCTTGAGTCACGCCGCAGAACAACGGACACGGCTCACTGATCATCGTCTTGCTCTGTTCTGGCCCGAGTCATTGCGCACGGAGAACAGCGAAACACATAAGCACGCGCGCGAGCGCTGCCCCCTCCACCTCCGCCCATCAACATCATCAAATTGGGTTCAGAATGTCGCAGCAACAAGCAAGCATGGCGGGACCTGTTGGCGACATCGTCTCCAGCGCAGTCGCGGCTGCTCCGTATAGTGCCAGGCCACCTAGCCCGCCTTACATCCCCATTCCGATGGGCCCAACTGAAGCCACGCTGGTCCCATCTTACGACCACATGGACTCCATGCATCTGACGAGCGATGATCTCGGGATCATCACCCGAAACAAGAATCAGATAGCCAGGGACAGATCCGCAGAGTGGAGCTACGAGTCTCGGCGCCAAGCACAGTCAATCCTCGACTTTCTCTATCTCGGCCCTATGCCTGTCGCGCGAGACGCAGATTGGCTTCATCATCACGGAATCACCCTGATTATCGTAGCCCGACACTCGAGAGTCGCGCAGGCCCACTTGATGAGCGTGGACAGGGTTGCCCATTCGCTTGGAATCGCAGTTGAGTATCTGGACGTGGCCAATAACCATGAGCTCATAAGCCAATTCTCCGACGTTGTGAGAAAGATCAACAGCCACCTTCTTGGCGTATACCGGCAGCAGGCGCTGGGAAAACAGGAAAATGGTATGCTTATCGACGGCAACAGCTTCAGAGGCGGCAAAGTCTTGATAGTATGCGAAACCGGCAACGACCGCTCCGCCTTCGTTGCCGCTGCATACATTATGGCAATTTACGGCGAGCCCATGGTCTCGAGCGTCCAATTCGTCTCAGTCCAACGATTTTCCGTCAACTTTGATGAGGACGCAAAGAGAATGCTGCAGACATACGAGGACATCTTGACAGCTCAGAAAAACGTCTCCAGTGCGACAAGACACATACCTCGAGGCGGACAGTTCGAAGGGCAGGGAGACAGGGGGAAGCGAGGTATCGAAGACACCCTCGATGAAGACGACCGGTATGTGGATGCGGGCTGCGACGGGTTTATCGTGGATCGCGAGCGTTATCAAGATCGAAGCAGATTTATGCCTTTCATCGACGCTAATCAGTGATGGTGAGCTTGTGTCAAGCATGGGACACGACACGACACCCTCAATTGTCATATCGGGGGATTTTGGCGTTAGCCGCATTGTTATTGTATTCGGAAGGGGATGGCGCTGGGGGGCATCATGGTGTTAGGAGTCTGAATATACCCCTTTTCATCGATGGCAGTCGTATATCAATTAAAGAGGCCATGCTCTCCAAGCAGACATAGACGACACTAGGGCAACTATTCCAAAGACCGGTACTAATTTCGCCGCTGGTTGTTATGAGATGCGTTGGCCGCGCTGCATCGTCGTGATTCTTTACTTTTGCTTCAAGCTATCGGGATGTGTGTTGGCTTGAATACCGAGACAAGGAAGGAAGATGGATAACGATCTCTTCGAAAGCTCTA
Source organism: Colletotrichum brevisporum (assembly GCA_030770045.1). Taxonomy (NCBI): domain Eukaryota; kingdom Fungi; phylum Ascomycota; class Sordariomycetes; order Glomerellales; family Glomerellaceae; genus Colletotrichum; species Colletotrichum brevisporum. The sequence continues at coordinate 4,124,001 of JAUGSI010000001.1, read as the reverse complement.
GTCAAGGCAGAAAATATGTAGGCCACTGAACTTCTCTTCCCACTGGCATACAGGGAAAAAAAAGCTGTGCTCCTTCCCTGTGTGCTCCTTCCCTGAGATATCAAAAAGGAAGGAGCGACTTCCACCACCCACCACTCACCACCCACCACCTACTCTCGCTCCTGCCTCCTGCAAGCAGAACTTGCAAACTCGAGCCCGCTAGATCTCATTTTTCTCCCACACACAACTTTCAGCCCTTCTTATTTTTTTCCTCATCCCTTCAGGGCTTGCCTCTCTTCTCATCCTCTCTCTACCACCCTTCTCATTCTCTCTCACCACTGGGCACCATCCCAAGCATCGCCACCACCTTCGTCAATTCTGTGGTGATGCGCGCAAGCATCCCTTTCTCTGTCTATTTGCTCTAAGTATTATCACTCAAGCAATCATTCTGTACGCAGCATACATCAACAGAGCAACATGGGTGAGGACCAGCCCAGAGGCCAGGGCAGACAGCTGCGGCGGTCAACCTTGGGCCACCAGCCGGGTCAGTACACCGAGATGCCTGCTCACGGGGTTGAGAAGCCCGCATTCACCATCCCGGATCCTGTCTACGATCCTGAGCTGGCTCGCCATTGTGCGTTTCCAACAATTCCTCTTGACCAGCATCCCGGTCCATGCGAGGTGTTCGAGGCCGAGAGGGCGAGCAGACAAAACGCACCTGAGCACTCTCAAGATGGGGATACAGTACCCAGTGCTGGTGACAGCGATAAATCTGGTAAGTCTGTTCATGTCAGCTAGCATGCGACTTCTTCTTTCCCTTCTCCTCCTCCTTGTTTTGACACTGCCGCCTAACACATCCAAAACAAAGACCAGGATGACAACTATGAGTTTGTTCCCACTTCTAATGAGATTCAAGAGGGTGAAAAGAACGAGTCTCCTTTGGACACTAGTCTGTCTTACGACGACTCCGTTTTGAATGGTCTAGAGAGAGGCGAAAGCTTCAAAGACTTTGCACTTTCAATCACCAATGACCTGGACTGGGGATCTCCAGAGCCAGAGCAGCAGACTGGGCCCAGAAGAACAGTTCTAGGCCCGTCAATGTTCACTGTTTCCCAAGAACCACTGTGGTCTTCGCTCTCAGAGGGCGTGCAATGGATCCTCGTCGCAACTGTTTGCAAGTCACACACCTTTTTCTCTGCAATGAAGGTTCTGCGAGTCACTCGTGACGAAATCTACTCTTTCATCCAAACCTACGTCAAACACTTCGATGAAAACGCACTCTGGTCTGAGACGGTAAAGAATGCGATGGTCTCTGGTCTCATCCAGCAGGACAATATGGACCGGCCTGCTTTGCCAACCGACCTCATCACTGGGCGCGACATTGACAGTGCACGCGCATACTTGACCAAGATCCGCTGTGAGGATTTCTGCGAGCACTTGAGTGACTGGCAGGGCATCTCCAGGGCATTCATTGAACTGCCTATCGATTCAGACATCGTCGAACTGCAAAAACTGCCTATTGATGCAGACATCGTCGAACTGCAAAAACCCTATATATCGACGACAGCACCGCCTGGCCTTATCTCACCTCAAGAGCCCAGCGATCACTCCATCGGTCGTCCAGAGCTTGATGAGCAGTCCATCAGCGGCCCACTTCCAACCCAACCTGCAGCAGCCAGCACAGTCGACCCCCAAACCCAGCATGAGGATCCTCAGTCCCAAGCAGACACAGGGTCTCCTCCACCCTCCCCGGTCGTGCCCTCGATGCTATTGACAATTCTGGAACTCGAAAAAATCCGCATCCTTCAAAAGCTTCACGACTTGAATTCTCCTAAGGAGCAAGCCAATCGCGACTCGGATTCTGAAAAGAAACCTGCTAACCACGACTCGGATTCCGGAAAGGAACCTGCTAACCAAGACTCGGATTCTGGAAAAGAACCCGCTGGTCGCGACTTGGGTTCTGAAAAGAAACCTGCTGATGACGACTTGGACTCTTCAGAGCTACCCGAGGAGCGGTTCCCCGAGTGGGAAGCGGGATTGATCTTCCAGCGCTGGCTTGTGAGTAGTCGCCTCTTTTTCTTGAAACTCCCTCCCCGTGTTTCTCCCAACATTCGCGTCAGAGGAGTAGCTTGCTCGCATCACGTCTCCTGCCTACAACCATTCCGATCTTCTTGATGGGAACCCACCTCAACTAACCTTTTTCTCAGTTGAACAATAATCCGGATGACAAGATGGAGTACGAAAGATACCGGCGCATGCCATTGCGAGTACAGGACCTATTGGTGCATGACCAATCCCCTGTCGGAAACTCAGCGCGTCCCAATGGCCTAGGTCATCAAGGAAGCATGAGTGACGTTCAAACGGGCTTCTCATCTCAGGGCAACGAGTCAAACCCGGATCCATTGCGCGCTAAGGTCGCTCAGAAAGCAGTCGACAACCAACAAGCCGACTCACACGGCTTGAATACTTTCGCAGATGCCCAGGCAGATAAGCGGAACGAATCGAGTCGTGATCATCAACCTGCACCATTCCTCCAACCGCCGGTTCTTTTGCCTAGACCCGAAGCATCTTTGGGCACTTTCGTCAACACCGAGGGTTTGCACCCTGGCACGAACGGCATGTCCGCACAGCAGATCATGCCCATGGGTCTCCAGAAGCGTGGGAACTTTGCGAGTGAGCCTGCCATGCTTCAGCATCATCGAAGCTTTCCAAACATGACTATACATCCTCAGCAGCAAGCAAACTACATGCATCCCACTCAGCAGCAAATGCCTACTCAACAGCAATTTGACCAGAACTACATGCCTGCTCAGCCAACCTTTTCTCCTGCTTTCCTGCATCAGTATACGCAGTCCACCCAGCAGCATGTGCCGGCTCAACAGCAGTCTTACCAAAACTCCATGCAGAACTCGCCTCCTGCTTTCCAGGACCAGCGAAACTATACGCAGTCCTTTCACCACATGCCCGCTCAGCAGCGTGTACGCGCTCCGCAGCATCATTATCGAGACTACGTGCAGCCCGCTCAGCAGCATGTGCCCGCTCAGCAACAGTCTTACCAGAACTACATGCAGCCTGCTCAGCAGAACTCGCCTCCTGCTTTCCAGGATCAGCGAAACTATTCGCAGTCCTTTCACCACGTGCCCACTCAGCAGAACATGCAGACTGATTACCAGCATCACGGAGGCTTCGCAGACCTTGTTCGGCAGACCACGCCCACTCGTTTCCAGCACCATGGCGACGGTTACAGAACCCCTGCTCAGCAAAATGTGCCAAGCAATTTCCAGCATCACGGGGGCTTCGCAAACCTCCAGCAGAACTCGCCCACTGCTTTCCAGCCTCCTGGTGATTACACAAACCATGCCCAGCAGAATGTGCCCACTGGTATCCAGCACCATGCCAGTTATACGAACTCTGCCCAACAGAGCATGCCTAGTGGGTTCCAGCATCGCAGCAGTCTCGCCAAGCCTGTCCAGCAGAGTCTGTTCACTGATCTTCAGCATCGCGACAATTTTGCAAAGCCCCCCGAGCAGAATGTAACTACTGGACTCCAGGAACGCGGCAGCTCCGCTGAACGCCAGCCAGCCTCGCAGTTGGTCACTTCTCCCAAGAAGCGTAAGAACCCCAAGCCCAAATATGTCAGCATGGCAGACGCATTGGAAGATGACGGACCGGGCATGTTCGTCTCGGTCGCTGCAAGGCACGCACACAACGTTCTAGCCATCAATTCAGGCGACAACAGAATATCAGAGCACGTGTCGCCGTACTTGGCTCGCCCGGCAAATACTCCGGCCACTGGGCCGCGCTTCAAGCCGATGAGCCACAAGGCGCCAGTTACCCGAAGCAACGCCCATCAAGCAGCTCGTTCGAAAGGTGCCAAAGACGTGATCGTCATCGATGACGAAAGCTCTGATGATGACAGTGAAGACTCTCTGCCTGGCGAGTCTCTCCGCAAAGGTGCTGCAGAGTCTTCTCTTTCGGGTCTTCGGGCAGATGATTCTGCGACCCTTGCCAAGAAGAGCGCGAAGCCAAATCGCAAGCGCCCGGCTGAGGACAGTGATGAGGATTACGAACCGCGCGCGAAGAAGCCCCGCAAGGCGAATCCACAGAAGCCAACCGTCAAGAAGAAGACGTCCGCGTCTGCCGCTCAAGGAGCTCAAACTCAAGTCCAGACCTCAGGAGAGGGACAGCAATCCTCGACTACTGAAGCAGCGGCTCAGCCGCCCAGGCGTGGTCGTGGTCGTCCCAGAAAGTATCCGAGACCGGAGGATCTTCCTGCTCAAGCTGAAGCATCCCAGGGTGAGCAAGGCGGCAACCTGGCCCCGATTGAATCGAAAGCCGCCCCCAAGGGCATGAAACTAAATGGCGGAAAGAACACCTCCTCGAACACTCAGACTGAAATGAAAGGCGGCGCAGCCTCGGCTGATGCTCTTTCGAACACCTCCGCAACTGAAGAGCTCGACCACCATTTGCCTGTCGCATCTAAGGCGTTGCAGACGTCTGCCACTCGAGCCTTTGCGACCAATACCGGTTCTGATAGTGCTTGGGACCCTGCTTCGCTTGCCCCTATCCCTCAGGCCCCCCTGCCCCCGGCGAAGTTCGCCTTGGTAGCCGGCGATGACACCGAACAGATAGGAGGACAGAACGCCAACCGTGGCCACATGCGTTCTTCGCCATACTCTAACTATCAGGAATTCTGGAAGGTCCATGAGAACGGCCAGAAGCTCTATCAGGAGGCGACTTTGCGAGGAGCCCAGACCCGAGATACTGTGCAAGGACACAACCGACTTCGAGCAGAGTCTGATACTGAGGCGCTATCCGCGACAGCGTTGGCCCGGCCTGCCCACGATTCGCTCCTACGCCAGGCTACAACTGCGGCTGCGCTCCAAAGCGCTGCTGGCCCGCACTCGCGTCAGGTCCCCGTACATGAAGGTGTCGAAGCCCAGAATTCTGTCTGCTCGGGTTCGGACACCTCCACCCGCGAGAAGCTATCGCTTCCTACCTCGAAGGGACTCGCTCCCATTCGAAGCCCCTCCATCTTCAAAACGATCGAGAGAGAAATCAAAGCTGATAAAGCGAAGAAGGCTGCAGCCGACGCAGAGGAGAAGCCCGAGACGCCTTCGAACTAACTAGTCGAAAAAAGGCGCGCACTTGGAGCAAAAGCCGACGACGAGCACGAGAATTTGCAAAGAACACACTTTGAGAACGAGTCGACGTAACACGAAGACCAGAAAATCAATAATTCGCAGAACTGCTTGTCTGGTCGTCGTTGAATGAGACGACCTCGTCTGAGTTGGCTGGTTTGTTTTGGGCACAAGAACTTCTGTGTTCACTCTTGGAGGGAAAGTCCACTTGGATGAGAGCAGCGGATATTTTGGGTGAATGGTAGCTGGCCTTTTTTGCGCAGTATCTCTCTGGATTGCTCGCTTTTCGGCTGGCTGACCACCAGTACCCATTTGGAATTCTGTTCTTGGCTCGTCATCACAGGACAACAGCCCTTTTCGATTTTGTAGAGATACCCAACCTTCGCGATAGCTTGTAGAGTAGATACGAAAAATTATATTGCTTACAACTTTTCGGTCCCATTGCGCACTAGGCCTCACGCTTGACAGCGTGAGTCGTAAAGATGATTCCAACGAATGAATACCAAGAATCGCCATGGCCAGAAGGCGGGTTCTTAGGTGACGGTTTACGCTTTCGGTTACACAAGGAGGAAGATAAGATTCAATCCTGCACGCTTCTCTGATCCGACCAGAGCGACACACGAAATCACAAACACAAAAACCAAGTATGTGCTTCACTGTTGTTTACGCTGTAGACCAAGGGGTAGAGTAAACTCAGAAGCTTCACCGGGTTGTCGTTGAGGGGAAGCGCCGTATTACGTAATTCTATGATGAGCTAAGCTTGCTGGGAACCCTGGGTGACAGTTGCGGGTCGGGCTTGCATCACCGAGCTTCACAGGCCATTTACGCCCAGCCAAGTCAAGGCACAGCACCGCCTCCCACTTCCGTTCACCCCAATCCACGCACTTGGCCAACTCCTGCGCGATCCTCCACCTAGCCGACGACGATCCACCGAGAATCGACTCCCCCGCCACACCCATCTCTGACGAACGTCTCAATCGGCCTGAGTTGCGCCCAGTCTGCTGCTGCTGCGTCTTCTGGTGAGATATCCGAACACCAAGCCGCCTTCTCCGCCCGCCAAACGAGGCCCGAGCAAGCCAATAACCCCGACAACACCGACCCCGTTACCTCTCCCCGACGTTGCCAGCCAGCGACCCGGAAATCCCACAATGGCTCCTCGCATCGAAGCGCAAGAAATTGAGACCTACTGGAACATCTTCTCCGCCCGCACGGGGGGTTCGGAGTTCCTGACTGGAGAGCAGGCGGCGCCAGTACTCAAGAACAGCGGCCTGACGGACAACCAGCTCGAGCGGGTGTGGGATCTCGCCGACGTTGACAACGATGGAAACCTCGACTTTGAGGAGTTTTGCGTTGCGATGCGGGTCATCTTTGACATTCTAAACGGAGTAGGTGATTCTGCTATATTGAAGATTACTTGTAGCTGATGACGCTGGTTCCCTCAGGAGTACTCAGACGTCCCCGCGACACTGCCGGACTGGCTCGTGCCGGAGTCTAAGGCACACCTCGTCCAGGCGAACCGCGCCCTCACCGGAAAACAAGTGGCTTTCGAACAAGTTGAGGAGGACCCAGACTCGCCAGGCCTGAAGGACGGCTTCGACTGGTACATGAGTCCACAGGACAAGTCAAAGTACGAGTCGATATACCAGGAGAACCGGGATGCGCGGGGAGAAGTTGCCTGTAAGTCAGAGCGCAAGCAGCAGCACTGTTACATTGGTCTGCTGGTGTCGCTGACTTGCGATTACAGTCTCGTCTTTAGAAGACCTCTACGAGTCCCTCGACGTCCCCGACACCGACATCCGCTCCGCGTGGAACCTCATTAACCCATCGGCCGGACCGTCGATCAACAAAGATGCGTGCCTCGCTTTCCTTCACATCCTAAACAACCGCCACGAGGGCTTCCGCATTCCGCGCACCGTTCCGGCGTCCCTCCGCGCTTCTTTCGAGCGCAACAAGATCGATTATCAGCTCGACAACCAATCCGCCGCAGCTTCGCGATGGGCCACCAAGGCCGATGACTCAACGGCGACAGGCCGGAAGGCAAAGTTCGGTGACCAGTATCTCACCCGCCTCGGCCGCAGCGGCTTCAAGTCAACCGGCACCGATTTCTCTACGTCCAAGACGGACGACTGGGAGGAGGTGCGGCTTAAGAAGCAGCTCCAGGAGCTCGACGAAAAGATTGCGCGCGTCGAAGCCGACGTCGAGCGCAAGAAGGGCGGCAAACGCGACAGCAAGCCCGCCCTGGTAAAGCGCGAGCTCGAACAGCTGCTGGACTACAAGCGCAAGGAGCTGCGGGAGCTTGAAGAGGGCTCCGGCAAGGCCAAGGGCGGCGCCAGCCTCAAGGGCATCTCGGAAGACCTGCAAACAGTGAGAGAGCAAGTCGAGGGCCTGGAATCCCACCTCGCATCGCGGCAGCAGGTGCTCGAGCAGCTGCGCAGGGAGATTGAAGACGAGAAGCTTAGCAGATAAGAAAGAAACACACGAAAGCGAAGCAATACATGTACAGCGATCTTATACGGGTGTGGCTTGGTTTACTTCTGTCTCTGGGACTGGCTGGCTGAGGCGGCGGCTGAGAATTCTTGATGTCAAATTCACGTGGGAAGAAGCTTTTCCTTTTCTTGACTCATTCACTGCACATGCGCTTGTAGGATTACACATTATTCGGTGTCGTCGTCATTTAGGAGGCGATGACGAGTCAACTCGAGGGACGGCCGAGGGACGGCCGAGTGACGACACTAGAGAGGCTTCCAACGAGCTGTTAATATAATTTGGAGCAAGAAAAGCCTGGACACATCACCCTGCGGAAGAAGGTGGCCTGATTAAGAAGATGTACACGTAGAAACAAGAAGAACCCCCACTACACACGCGTCTCGCCAACGCTCACCACTGTGAGCCGTTTGTGTACTTGGGCAGCCAATCTGAGCCGAGAGTGCGGCCCTTGACAGCCCACACGAAGAGTGAAGGCACCTTGACCCAGCCGACGCGGCCGGCACCGCGGCTCCGGCCCGTGGAACACACGAAGATATCGACCGGCATGCCCTTGACGACCTGCTGGTCCTTGCCCTTGATCGCGAGCTCAATGTTCTTGACGACACCGGCGGCCTTTTGGACGTGTTAGCTTATCGTCCGAGTGAACTTGGTCTCGTAGCGATGCCCGTCGACTCACCTGCTTGTCCGTCACCATGAAGCCGGCGCGCGGCTTCGATACCAGGTCGCCGCAAGCCCAGACGTTGTCGGCGCCCTTGACGCGCATGCAGTCGTCCACGTCGACGTACTTGCGGTCCGTCAGGAGACTGTTATCCAGGTATTCCGAGTTGGGCACCAGGCCCATGGTCGGCAGGTACAGATCGGTCTTGAGGGTCTCGCCGTTCATGAGCGCGACCTCGGTCTTGCCGTCCGGCAGGGGGCGCGAGTTGGCCACCCGGGCGTTCCTCTTCACCTGGACGCCGAGCCTGGTGATCTCGTTCTCGATGCCCTTGGCCGCGGAGTCGCCGCCGAGGATGTCATCGTCCGAAGCCAGGAGGATGACCTCCTTGTCCTTGTACTCGAAACGGATCTCGGCGGCGGTCTCCACGCCGGTGGGGCCGGCGCCGGCGACCACGATGTGCTTCGCCGCCTTGACCTTTTCGGCCGTCTCGTGCAGCAGGCCCAGGGTTCTCTCGTGAGAGTCGGCGCTCTTCCACGGCATGTCCGGGCTGGCGGAGCGGGCGCCGGTGGCCAGGACGAGGTAGTCGTACGGCAGAGACCTCGGGCCGGCGGGGGTGGAGACCAGGGCCGCCTTGCGAGGCAGGTCGAGGCCCGTGGCCGTGCCGAGCACGAACTCGAAGCTCTCCTTGGGGTACTGGGCGAAGCCCTCCTCGATTGGCTGGAATACCTGCTCATCTTTGAGAACGCCTGGCACAATGGCGCGGACGGAGGCCATATTCCAATAGAAATGGGTCGTCTATTACTGCGCGTCAGCTCCGGACCCCATTCCGCGTATAAACGTCATCTGCATAATTCACATGTTGCCCCTCTCCGACCGCGCCGCCCCCACGGGAGTCCGAAGCGCGGGCTGACCGCAGGGTAGCTCCGGCTCCCATTCCAGCTCCAGCTCTAGTTCCAGCACCCATTCCTGGGAGGGCCGTCCGACCCGATGCTTCCTTTTCCACGCCAATTGCCGCAGGAAAAGCGTCTTACCTTCGAAACGAGAATGACCCTGAGATCCTGCTCCTGCTGGCGTGTGTACTTGAGCAATCGATGGGCGACTGCCAATCCACCGTATGCGCCACCGAGCACGACAACCGTCTTGACCATCTTGTCTAGCGTGCCTCGTAGGCTCGAAGCTTGGGTCGTATGCTTGGGGCTTTGGCGTTCGCGAAGTGTAGAGAACTACTCGGTCGACGGGGTTCAGGTTGTTGCGGTCGAAAGATTGGCGCAATGTTCAGTAAGCGTGCTCGCAGCCAGCCGTTAAATATATTGGACTCGAGAAGCTTCGCCTTGAATAAGACTGGGAGACGTCCGGTATTTATTCCACACCTCGCCTGCGAGGTCCGAGACTTGCAGGACTCGGGTGGCATGGCTTACATCCGTTTTCCCGTTCGGTGCAGATACGCGTCCTCCCCCCCACGGATACACCAACAAGCAACACAACGAGAAGCGTCCATTAGTATATGCTGGGGTTTCAGTCTCAATGTCCGTGCCGTTGGTGATACAGCATGTGGTAGGTCAGCTCAAGACCACTGTCCGTTCTTGGCCTGGTGGGTGGCCGGTCCCCCGTTGTCCGTCCGGGATTTCCCCACGCGCAGGCTGCGATTTGACGGACTGTCATTGTACGGCGTCGCGAAAGAAAGGACGAAAACGAGAAAGGGTAAGTACATGCTTGATGCAGCAGGGCGGTGCCGCTCGTAAGGTGCTGGTATTGCTGATATCATGGGGGTTTCCTTTTCATTTTCCGAGAGGCCGATGCCAGTGGTCGTCAAGAACGACATTCACCTGCTTGCTGAATCGAGATGGAAAGCGGTCTGCTGCTGTAGCTCTTCGGCAGTCGATGGTCGCTGCTCCGTGCAGCTCAGAGTTCCGGCCGGAGCGTGCGAACCCAGCCAGTTGGCTCATGGCGAGAGAAAAAGTCCCGATGCGTTGCATTCCGGAGAGAAGCGTTGCCGCCCTCGCAACACTTCGAGAGCAAGGCTTTTCAGGTGGACGAGCCTTCACTTGCTTGGCAGCAGGCGGAATGGCATAGCAAGGCAGCTGTAGGGCAGCGAATGATAGCCAACATCAGGCTGACCGCAGGGTCAAAGTCTCTAAAGAAGACAGATGACGGGAATTTGTGTCCGCTTGTTGGACCCATTTTGGTAGTATATCTGTGGGCACTGCGAAGTCGACCCAAAATGCTACCGATGCCAGCAGCATTCAGATGCTCATTGTGAAAACCACAAAAGAGTGTTCGTACGGATGGTACATTGACGGGTGGGTAACAACTTTACCTTCGAGCCGAGGTCAGAATCCCCTGTACCGTTGGGGTTTAGGTTAAGGTACTCCACAACCCCAGAGGGGCCTGCGCCGCGTGCTGCGGTACCAGCCAGAGCTCCCGCCTGCTATGACCTGGCGCCTGTTACTGAACCGTGCCGAGGGGAACATGCATCTTCAGAATCTCGAAAGCAACAACGTACTTACAGCCAGGTACTGGTCAGACAGTCGGTTAGAAATGCCATGCTACCATGTAAGTAAATAAGGCATCTATCTCAGCACACTTTCTCTACCAAAGGAGGTAAAGTACCTCGCTCGCCAACGCAGAACCCAGCATCGCGGGTCTGCGAGAGACCTCGACGGTACATGTGAACATGCACCCGACCGGGATCTGATGCACCTGTGGCGGTGCAATCAGGAGCCCGTCCTGATGACAGCATCAGCTGCCCCGCGCGCATATGGTGAACCTAGCGTGGGTGGACCTCCTAACCCCGCCAAAAGATCCAACCCTTCCCTCCGTCTCCCAACACTGGTCAACTTACTCCACGAAACACTCAACAATCCTGCGATATATACTCAAGGCCTCGAATCCCCCAAGATCTATTCCCCCAGACTTTCTTCACTAAACTTCAAACTACCTTCACCATGTCTTCCCAGACCGAGGCTTTCAAGCAGGCTGTCATTGACAGCAAGAAGCTTACCTCCAAGCCCTCCAACGAGGAGCTTCTCGAGCTCTACGGTGCGCTATCCCTTGCCTCACCGCCCTGGTCGGCTGGAAACATGCTGACCTCCATCATAATAGCTCTTTACAAGGTCGGCACTGGCGAGAAGATCGCCGACGCCGCTAAGCCTGGCATGTTCGACCTCAAGGTGAGAATCACACGCTCACTGCCTTGCATTCAAGGGACTGACAGCGATCGTGCCACAGGGCAAGGCCAAGTACAACGCGTGGCAGAAGGTCGCCGACGAGGGCAAGACCCCCGAGCAGGCTCAGGAGGAGTACGTCGCCCTCGTCAACAAGCTCAAGGACGCCTACGGCTACGATGCCTCCAAGGAGCCCGAGGCCGTTGGCCAGTAAACGCACACGCCAGAGGCGGGAAGTGGTCATGAGAAACGATACAGTTTGAAGCGACTTTTCGATCCCAAGGATGGCCTCGTTACGAGAAAGAACCACAGATCAATATAATGATACCACATGGCTGACAGGAAATACGTCTTGTGCCAGCATGTGAAAATGTGCCGGCCGCAACGCTACTAGACGCCCCAGATCCCTCCCAGCCGATCCGGCTCTTCGTGGGCCATTGTCGCGACCCAAGGCACCTCTTCCTGTCCATAGGGCTGCAGTGGAAGATTGTAAGGGATTCGAAGGCCAACAACGGGGTTGCCGTCGGTGTTGTCGTCCGTTGAGGGCATATCTTTCTCGAACGTGCACACCATTGTCGCCTTCTCATCCATCAGTGAAGGCCAGACCAGAACGCCGATTTCCCAAGACGCGACCCTGACCTCTTGCGAAGCTCCTACCGCCTCCCCCCCATGCCTGCTTCGATATGTTCGCTGACGTCAGGAGCGCCCAGTCGATTGATTTTTTGCCGTATCGAATGTACGTCTTAATGTGAGGCGCTGCTCGTTGCCTTCCGGCTTCCTTGACTGATGGTGTCTCGGGCAATTCTGTGATAATGTCAACTTTGCAACTCCCAATTCAGTTAAAATTTTTGAGACGTACTTTTCCCGTCAGGAGCGTCGTTTGCCCAGTGGCAAAAGATGGGCCGCAAGTAGGCTAGCTGCTTAGCCTGCTGCTGGGATTGGATTTTGGTGTGAATAGACATGCCCGAGGCATAACCATCTAGGCTTCGTCTGATCTCGTCTGCCGTTGGGAAAACCACTTTGAATTTCGGTCTAGGCGTGCTTGGAGAAGCGGTTTTTGAAACGGAGAGAGAATCAAAAAGACACTTCTGCAGCCAGTTGTCAGTGGCACCCAACGTGGCGATTGACGAAACCTGGGCTACAATCTCGGAACTACCAGCTTGCACGGGAACGCTACGCAAGGTGCGCTTCAAAGCAGGCCATCCCCACGCCGTTTGAGAGACATCATGCACCTGGTGACGTCCCGGTACGCTTGCAACAAGAGCGGCCTGAACAGCTGCAAAGTCGTACCAGCCCAACTGGTCGACCAGGTCTCCCAGGGTAGGTCTCCGAACGTCGTATGCTCTTAGATAGCTTAGCAGATCATGCTTGAATCTTCGGCCCGTTCCGACGGCATGGTCCAGAGTGGAAACTTCCTTCTCGGGGAGCCGTGGAAGCAGCGGCGACATCCAGACAGCGTTCGTCATGTTCGTCCAATCCTTGGCGATCATATTGGCGGTATGGATGACTATTTGCGCAGAGTCGTCGTGCCGAATCAGAATCATCATTTTGGAGTGGTGGGTGCCAAACATCTCGGGCATGAAAGCACCATGGAGCTCGACATTGTTGTAAGCAGCGGCGTCATCCTGACACAAATCAGCTACCATTCCGAGCCGCATACTTGCATGGACTCACCTGCAGAGCCACACGATTGGGGTCCTCTCTCTTCCAAAAACCATGCACAACGTGAACCTTGACAAGATCCCTGGTGTCATCATCGAAATGGCTCATCAGGAAGTGGATGTCATGGAGAAAGTTGAATTCCCAGCACTCGGAAATCATGGGATCTCCAAGAATATCTCCGAGTGTGACCGCGTCTCGATTGGCTGTCTCTGGCAGGTCTCGAATCCAGGTGAGTCGGAAAGGAGATCTGACGCGCTGGAACTCCTTATTGCTCTGTTCAACAAGGCTATCGGGCCCAGCATGAGATTGTGGTTCCTCTGAATGGGTCGACGCTTCTGGCTCTTCGACATAGTCGGCAATCCGAGCTCGCTTGGCAGGCCGCTCCATCTTGGCAAATTACTATCAGGAATTGGTGATCAGTTGCGGTTGTGGACGACGCGAATGATCGGGGTTGCGAAACGAGCAGAGTTATTGGTAGACAGCAACCGCAACTGCACAGAATAGGCAACAACTACTTCTCGCAACAGTGGAAGACCCGTCGAAGGGGTACCTTCAGCTGACTTACTGGGCAGCCGTGGCCCAGAATGGCGCTGTCTCCGTGGATGAAACTCGTGTTGATCTCAGAGTCCACGGCAGAGAGTTGGCTTGGACAGAAACTTGGGTAAAGTTGATAAGAATCTCTTCAACCGTTTGTCTCTTGAACGGTAACTTACATACCTGGCTGCCTAGGTACGTAGCTTGGTAGTTTAGAAGCACTTGATTACGGATAGACACCTAGCACTTCCATGCTCAAAGAAATTTAGGCAGGACTATTCGATCTATAGGCACCGCAGTAGGTTTTAGGGAGATTCGAGTCCACTAGGGCCGAAGCGAATTTAGGGCCATTGCGCGTACCAACCGAGCAGGTATTACCAAACACCAGCGACTGCCTGCATCTCTGGATTTGAAAATCTAGCCGATAGCCCTTGCTACCTATTGGACTCGGGGGACTAAGATATTTTGTCGAGGCAAGAGCCTCCCTCATCCCCGTGGGCTGCATCCCGCCGGGCCGCCTGGTGACGAGCACATGCCTTGATGACCCCCAGTTTCTTGGTTGCTGCGAATGCTCATCCGAGGTGGCAATCTGAGATGGATAAGCAACTTTGCTATTCTTATCCTTAGTGGATCCCTCTAAATTGCAAGGTTGAAGTTTGCCGAGCCTTCAGTGGTGGGAATGTCGGGCAGCTGGCGGCATGGCCAGACACCCTCTTTCTCTGTGTGCCTGGAGTGGGTACCTCGGAATCACCCAATCTTCAGGTACAATGCTAAGTACCGTGCTACACATAGGCCTAATTGCCTCATCTCTCAGGCAGCCTTTCCCTGTTTTGGTCTTCGCAACGGCTGGGCCTGGGGCTGGACCACGCTACTCCGTACAGAGGCAATCTTGACACACGCGGTCTTCTCCTGACTGGTCCCGTCACTCACTTTGTTGGTCCCTTTTGCTTGGCCCCCCCTTTGCAAAAGCACCACCTCCCTTCTTCTCCTTGGACGCCGCTGGACGAATTCGGGAGGCTTGGGTCCAAGACGAAAGAAGGGAAGATCGATTTTCTTTCTTTGCGCTGAGACCCTACATGTCTTCTGCTATTGAATAGGTTTACCTCGACTCTTTGTGATCCTAGATCAAAATCTCGACGCGATCCGACCGATCCACTCCTACCCACAGTACCGCCGCATCTTCGCTTCCTCATTGACAACAGTTGCGCTGCTCGTGGCGCATCTTCAACCCATTTGTCCTCAACATTATCGGTCATCAACGCATACAGGCACCTTATCTCAATCTCTTTTGCACCCACGTGGTGCAGCCTCGTCGTCGCCATGAGGTTATCTCCTTTATTCCTATTCCTCGGCTCGACCCTGCTCTCGGGTGTGCAGGCCGCAGGAAAGGAGCAGGATGACCGGGAAAACACCTACTTCAACTCAATGAAGGTGCCCCCAATACTCGAGTTGACACCCGACACATTTGACAAGGAGGTGAAGGCCTCAAAGTTCATGCTCATCAAGCACTATAGGTAGTTCTCCCACCCCCCGGCATCACTTGTTGCTTGTCGTGGCGCAATAGCCGACTGACGAAAACATAGCCCCTACTGCCCGCATTGCATAGATTATGCGCCGATTTTCCAGACCCTTTACGAGTTCTACTACACGTCGAAGCCGGAGAAGGAGGACAAGTCCTTCACGGAATTTTACGACTTTCGCTTCGCCACGGTCAACTGCGTTGCGTACTACGATCTTTGTGCCTCCCACAACGTCGCATCGTATCCTAGCACGATTCTTTACAAGAATGGTGAACAAGCCGAGTTGATCAAGGGCGTCAAGGAGATTGATCAGGTCAGCCCCATCATTGAGAAGCATCTCGAAGAAGTCAAGCCTGGATCGAGACCCCGAAGCCTCCAGCTCCCCGAGGCTGGAGACAGCTACTCTCCCGATCACAAGCCGGCCAAGGCCGAAGATCCCAAGAAGGCAGACGGCGAGAAGGCAGACGCGAAGGCGGATTCGAAAGCCGCCGACTCTAAAGCCGCCGACACCAAAGCTCCCACGAAGGCCGAAGAGAAGACAGACGCGAAGGCGCCGCCCAAGGAGGAATCGAAGACTCCCCCCAAGGCCCCCCCTGCGAAGGACGATAAGACCGACAAGGTTGCCGACAAGGTTGCCGACAAGGCTGACGAGAAAACCGATGCCAAGACTGGCGATAAGGCAAAGACTGATGCGAAGGCTGACGCAAAGCCCGATACCAAGACTGACGTCAAAGCTACCTCCACAGCAGACAAAGCCGTTGCAACTCCCACCAAGTCTGTGGTCAAGAAGCCTACCGTTACTCCCAACAAAGATGGCATCTCGGTGCCTCTAACCGCCGAGAGATTCCAGACCCTGGTCACCATGACCCAGGACCCTTGGTTCATCAAGTTCTACGCTCCATGGTGCCACCATTGCCAGGCCATGGCGCCTAACTGGCAACAGTTGGCCAAGGAGATGACGGGCAAGCTGAACATCGGTGAAGTCAATTGTGATGTGGAATCTAGGCTCTGCAAGGACGTTCGGCTTCGCGGTTACCCGACCATTCTGTTCTTCAAGGGCGGCGAACGCGTCGAATACGATGGGCTCAGAGGCCTCGGCGATTTCGTCCACTACGCCGAGAAGGCTATCGACATCTGCGAGGGAGTCCAGGACGTGGACGCTGAATCGCTCCAAGTTCTGGAGGAGAAGGAAGAGGTCATCTTCATTTACTTCTATGATCATGCCACGACCAGCGAGGATTTCATGGCTCTCGAGCGCCTCCCCCTCAGCTTGATTGGCAAGGCGAAGTTGGTGAAGACGCAGGACCCAGTTCTCTTCGCGCGCTACAAGATTACCACCTGGCCGCGTCTACTCGTTTCTAGGGAAGGTCGTCCCACATACTACCAGCCGCTTACCCCCAAGGAGATGCGCGATGTTCACGGCGTCCTCAACTGGATGAAGTCAGTCTGGCTGCCGATCGTTCCCGAAATGACGGCTTCCAACGCCCGCGAGATCATGGATGGCAAGATCGTTGTTCTCGGCATTGTCAACAGGGAAGACCAGGAGGGCTTCCTGAGAGCCAAGCGGGAGCTCAAGAGCGCCGCCAACGAGTGGATGGACAAGCAGATCCTTCTCTTCCAGCACGAGCGACAAGAATTGCGAGACGCCAAGCAGCTCCGTATCGATGAGGCCGAGGACCGCGGCGACCAGCGCGCCCTGCGCCAAGCCAAGGCCATTCGTATCAACATGGACAAGTCCGATCGGAAGCAAGTCGCTTTCG
This sequence comes from Colletotrichum brevisporum, assembly GCA_030770045.1. NCBI lineage: Eukaryota > Fungi > Ascomycota > Sordariomycetes > Glomerellales > Glomerellaceae > Colletotrichum > Colletotrichum brevisporum. The sequence continues at coordinate 4,107,096 of JAUGSI010000001.1, read as the reverse complement.
CCTGGGTTGACGCCGTGTTCTGGCAGAGGTGGATTCGCACCACCTACGGCATCGACACCAAGGACGGAGACCGAGTCATCATCAACGATGAAGATGTAAGTCGGCTAATGAACCACTCCGCTTGCGAGGAAGAAAAACTAATGGACGCATAGAACCGCCGATACTGGGACACAACCATCACCGGGAACAACATTCTCTTGTCCCGAACGTCGATTCTCGAGACCATCAACAAGGTCATCACGTCGCCGCCTAAGATCAAGCCCAAGCTTACCATTTCGAGCTTCGAAAAGATTTTCTTCGACATCCGAGTTACCTTCGTCGAGCACCCGTACCTTAGCATGGGCTGCATCCTCGGCTTGGCCCTTGGTGCCGCTTCTTGGTTCCGTGGACGCGTCCGCCGGGGTCGTGGTGGTCACTTCCGCCTCGAGGAGTCTTGGGGCAACAAGGAACTCATGAAGGAGGGCTTGTTGGGACCCAACGGTAACGGCAAGGTGGACTAGAATTCCACTAGGCATGACGAGGTCCTGAGGAGACTGGAGGAGTCGCGGTGTTGTCCTGAGCAGGACTATCTTCGCAAGTTGGACTAATGGGAGCCACGATTGAGGCTACGACTATTTGGGGTCCGACTTGTCCGTCTGAAGGGAAAAGACGGCAAAAAAGAAAAGAAAAACGCAAAGCATTGCAATGCCAGTCACGGAGTTAATGGGGACAATTTCATGGCTTTTTTTCCCGTTTGGTTCTTCAGTTATCTCCGAAGGAACCGCAGTGCAGGGCAAGAGGTCTGTATAATACTCTTTTCTTTACGCCCTGCACCTGCTAGTTGACAGATTATACATTGTTCGTTCGAGTAAAGCATTTCCAGACTTGTGTGAATGTGAATGATGAATACGACAAGACGCAACACCTCAGCTAGTTGTAACCAAGCTTTCTTGACTTGAGGTACTTAACAGGAATAGCTGCCTAGAATCAGAGTCCAAATATCGCGAGCCGAAGACGTATTTCAATCCGAGAAAGAATTTCGTTGTGTACTGGTTCTTCTGTTATCCTACTGCGCTCCCGCCCTTGCTGTTCTAAGTTCGAATATCCACCCGGTCCCATATGTGTCTTCATGTATTCCTCTCACTAGCTAGCATACCGCAGCAGCTCCATTATGTGTAAAGCTCGTCAGTGAAGCTGTTGAGGGACAGGCCCTCCTTGGCGATGTCGTCGACGTCAACGAGGAAGTCGAGAGGCATCTCGACGATGTTGCCGCGCACGCGGTTGAGCCAGTCCTTGACCTCGCGCACGCCGCCGGGGAACTCCTCCTTGACGACGTGGCCGTACTCGACCTTGCCCGACGTGTCGCCCTGCTCCTGGGCGCCCGGGATGATGAAGTGGCGGGAGAAGAACTCGTCGTAGTCCTTCCAGGTGCGGACGTGGTCGTTGGGCACGTTGTGGAAGACCTTGGAGAAGACCTCGGTGTTGGTGCGGGCCGTCGACTCCCACAGGTTCCAGAACTCGCGCGACATGGGGTCCTGGACGAGGCGGTCGGCGGGCGAGCCCCAGTCGTAGACGTTGGGCCCGCGCTCCACCGAGGTCCAGTTGTCGTCGGGCCGGTCCCAGCGCTGGTCCGGCAGCAGGCCGAGGTGCTTGCGGAAGATCTGGCGGCGGAGGGAGGCGGCGAACTTGGACGCCGTGTAGGGCCGGCCGCCCATCTCGGACTCGACCGGGGTGGGGTCCTCGATGATGACGGCGATCTCGGAGTCGTGGGTGCCGAGCTGGGAGCGGTCGTTGAGGTTGGCGGAGCCGACAATGACGAGGTTGTCGTCGGCGATGAGGAGCTTCGAGTGGATGTAGAGCTCCTCACTGACGAAGGCGTCCATCTCGGCCTCCGGCTCGCCGTCCCAGGGCACGCTGTGCAGGTCCGGCCCGGCGTCCATGTAGCATGACGAAACGGTGTCCCAGGTGGGGTCCGAGACGCGGGAGGCGGCCTGCTGGTATCGGTCGTACATCGACCTGCCGCGGCTACCCTCGCCGTGAGGCTCGTAGCCGGCGCCGACGGCGTCGTCGTGCTCCCTGCGGGCATCCTCGTACGAAACGCCCGACTGGCGCTCGGCTTCCGACATGGCAGATGAGACGTTGATGCGGTCGTAGTTGCGGAGGTTGTAGAAGCGGATGTAGCGGCCGACGTCGTCGATGCCACCCTCGTTGCGGAGAGTCTCCATGATGCTGTGACCGCCGCGGCTGATGGAGTTGTACTGGAACTCCATGATGGCGCGGGTCCCGAGGGCGCCGTCGGCCTTGAGATCGCCCGCGAACGCGGGGACGGCTGGCATGTTGACAATGACCTTGAACTCCTCGCCGTTGCGGTGGGCGCGGAGGATGCGGTCGACGATGGCCCGGCCGATCTTGTTGGTCACCGGGTGCTGCTTCTCGCTGGTTGCGGTAATGAAGAACTGTTTCCGTCAGCATCGTGCCCTGTCAGGGAGATACAAGAGCGCCTGCTTACCTGGTTCTCCATGTAGACAAAGTGCTGCGCCTTGGTGATTGCGTCGATGTAGGCATTGGCGATCGAGTGCTCGGTGGAGTGTCCAGATGACCACTTTGTGGCGCTGTAGCCAGTTAGTGCTTCTTCTTTTGACAAACTGCGGGATTTCGCCTGGCTCACCTTCGAGTGAGTTGGATATTGGCGGCCGAGTCGCCACGCTCTTGTCTCGTGGGTCTGTTGTCGTCCGCACTGTCATCGCTGACCATGAGTCTGCTCATACCCCTGTTGATCTTATCCGAGAGGTCGCCGAAAAGGTGGGTGGCCTGGTAGCCGCCGCCGCCGAAGAAGCCACCGCCCTGGCCCTCCTCGGCAATTCGTCCAGACTCCTCACCGACGCCGTCGATCCTGCCGTACTTGCCAGGGTTCTTCTTGGTGTACTTGTCGTCGAAGATGAAGTTCCTGGTCCAAATCAGCATGCTGTGCCACGTGAGAAGCCAGTGGTGGGACTGACCATCTGTCAACAAAGTGATCAGACAGGTTCTGAACGATGGGGCCGCTCAAGCTGATGGCGACATCAGACCAGCCCATTCTGGAGCTCTTGGTGCGGTCAACTGTATCTGCTCAGCACACAGCAACTGCGTGTCGTTCAGGAGGCCAGACTTACGCTTGTTCTGCTCCCAGTTGTCAACGTCGGCAAAGTCGTAGACTCGTGCGTTGTTGTAGTCCTGGCCGGGGAAAATGATCGCATCCACGTTGCCCGGGTGGGCGTCCGCGATCGGGTGGCCTGTCTTGAGGTCAACACGAGGTGTATTGAGATGACATTGCAATTCTCAACCTACTGCTAGTGTCCCATCTACCGAAGCCTACGGTCTGGTCAGCAAGACTCATGAGATTCATGAGGAGCAAAATTCATAACTTACACATATCAAGGCCGCCCATGAAAGCAATCTTGTTGTCGATGAGACATAGCTTCTCGTGGTGGGCCCAGAACAGCACGACGCCATCAGTTGCAGTGCCGTAAATGGTCTTCAAGGCATCTCCGGAGAACTTGGAGAGAGTGAAGGTGTTCAGGGACATGTTCGAAAAGTTCTCCCCGATCTCACTCTGGAGGTCGTATCCGGTAGGAACATGGTCAGGGTGTCGAAACACGCCAATGTTGGGATGAAGGCTTTCCAGGTAGGTCCTTGTGTGCTTCACGAGGACATCAACACGAGTCAAGAGCAGGTGCCGACATGGAGGGATTGGTAACTTACAGACGACTTCACTTCATTTCACTCGACGTTAGCTCGGCGGATGGCCGCGGCACGGCGGGCAGGGGAACTCACAGGTCAGGGCGGCCTCGACCTCCTTGTAGACGATGATGTTGATTCTAACACCCCTCTCGGCGGCGGCCTTCAACAGGTTGTCGAGACGGTAGCGCTCATTGGCAGAAGGGGGACGACGCAGGTAGAGCTCCGGGCTCAGCCACCAGTCCAGAATGTAGATGCTCTCGCGGGCCTCTGCATCATCACACGGTCAGAGGCAGTTACAGTCGGTGGCCGCGGGATGGTGCCTCGCGCGTGTGTACAGTGTACTTACGCTCAATGGCCTCGGAAACGGCCCAGAAATAAGAGCACCCGTCGACATACCACTTGGCATTGCCGGTGGTCTGGGGAGCAAACGACTGATATCGGTTCTCGACATGGCCCTCGGGATGGTGCTCGTGGCACTGGTGCCCCATGTGAGTGTGCGCGTGCCGCTCGTCGCCAAAGAGGGCGTCAATGCCCCGCTCCACCTTGCGGAAGATGTGCTCCATGGTGGTCGGTGAGCAGTGTTGAGGGACTGGAGACGAGATTTGCAATGTCTGAGATTGTGAGACCCCGTGATGAAGCTATAGCGGGAAGTGCACGAGGGCAAAAAGAATAAGCTGAGGTTGGCGTTGGCTAAGCTTTTGAGGAGGGGAACCCGGAGGTGAGGTTAACGATGAAACAGGGTCTAAAGGCGACGTCAGAGGGGCAGCTAAGGTATTAGGTAGTGTAGAGCGGGCTGCATGTGCACCGCACCGGGAGTGACTTACGGTGAGGTACCGCGCAGCTACATCGGATTTCCCTTATTATTGCCCTGTTTTGTTGCGGTGAAGAAGGTGAGACGACACCTCTCGGATGGTCCGTGTGTCCGACATCCCGCGAGTGGACTGGGAGGTTTCCTTCTGCGCAGAGTTGTGATAGGCTACGAGAAGGCGATTTCGATGAGGTTGCAAGGGTGAAGTGGGCAGCTTCTGTAACATGTGTCCGCCGAACCACCTGGTGAGTGTGGATATTAAAAGGAGGCTGGTAAACTGTGAGGTTTTGCATCGACGGGAGCTACTTAGGTGCCCTAAACGCTTCATGATGTTGGTAGACATGCCACCTCGCGATGTTTGATAACGAGACCTATCGAAGGGAGTTTGCGCTTGACTTGGCTCCTCTGTCTTTAGCGGGGTCTAGGGTCAGTACATGCCTAGAGGCTAGTGTAATAGCCCATCGTCGCCAAGTTCTGTAACGACCCGCATACACCGACAATTGGATGGGCTCAGCCCCGATATGTAGCTCTCCGATGAGTTCTGGGCAGTGCCTACCTAGGTACTATGCGGAGGCCCGAGGCGCTGCAGCATGTCAGGGACCGTTGCAAGCTTCTGGCAAACTACAGTGTATCTACCTAGGTATCCAGGTAGATAATAGGCAACCACCGCGACCGATGAAACAAACTTGCTGCCCGCAGTGCCTGTGTAGTATCACGAGACAGTGAGGAAACTACATGTCCGTAGGGAATGATTAGGTGTCAGTATAGGTAGGTAGGTCGAATGCCTCCATGTTATGCGGGGTTGGCAGCCCAGCACCCTATGTACCGGTGTGCATTGCCCCTTACGCCGGGAATTCCCTCGCAGCGACAGCGACACTGACGCTAATTCAGCCTTAAAAACAACCGAACTGTCCCAAAAAAAGCACCGGGCTCTGTTCTTATTAGGGCCTGTAGTCTGCCCATCTCCACGACAGAGGACAGAGAGAAAGACAGACATTGGATGTATCCCGCCGCCTTTCGATTGGAGAATAAACGTACTTGGTGACTCAGTCTTGAACACCAGGACCTCCCAATTACATACCGCAATCGGAATTCTGTGACCATCATATGGGCGTTTGCCTTATTTCTCACCGTCTTGTGTCCAGTCCTGCTGGTCTGAGGTGAGCTTTTCCTGTCGGGTTTCCCCTCACTCATCAACAAGCCACTCAGAAGAACCACTCGCGACAATTTGCCATGACCGCGCCAGACTCGGAGCTCTAGGCAATATACTGCAGTCTAGATGCCCCTTCAATACTCACCACATGCAGCATTGGGTTCACAATCTTCTAACACATACTCTCAGATAACACCGGACGCTACCGGGCTCGATAGTAGCCATTTGGCTCCCCAACATCGCACACAGGCCAGGACAGCCACCCTCGTACCGTACCTGCGTTGTCGATCTCTGTCAGCTCTTGTGCCCCCCGGCCGATTGTATACGACAGACTCGGCCCTGTCGATTGGGCCGTTTCGCAGTAATCTGCTCATTCCTAGTACTGGCGGCGGGTACTCGAGGCGAGTGAAGCACCGAGAAAATCTTGCCACCATGTCCGCGAGCTCAGGGACTCCGTACATCTTCTCGCCCACGGATCACGGCCACCTGATCCCGTATCTTGCAGCGATCCACGCATCGTGCATTAGCCAGGACCGAACACTCGCAACGTTTCTGCCCCCGCTGTCCCATGAGAAGCTTCTCGGCTGGTGGAAGGAACGTATAGCGGAGGTCACAGCCGGCACCCGCATGATGCTGATTCTGCTTGACGAATCCGAGCCGGGAACCAAGCCCAAGGGGACAGAGCTTATGGGCGTCGTCATGCTCAGGATGCCCTACTCCGAGACTGGTCCCTTCCGCGGCTTTGTCGAAAAGCTCCTCATCAGCCCCAAGTTCCGTGGGCGTGGCGGTGCGAGAATGCTGATGAGTGCATTGGAGGGCGAGTCCATTCGACGAGGACGGACTCTGCTGGTACGAGAACAAGTATTCGTGCCCCCTTGGAACCCCGCAGCTGACGAACCGCCCAGATGCTCGACACTGAAGCTGGAAGCGTGGCGGAACTTATGTACCGGAAGTTTGGGTACGTGGAGGTCGGCAGAATTCCCAACTATGGCATCAGCCCTGCCGTGCCACGACAGCTGAAGGACGAGGTCTTTTTCTACAAGCACCTTCAGTCGTGATCCGGCGTGTTGTGTCTTCTTTGGCGTTGGGGGGAGCGGAAGTGATTTTTAGACATTGGGACGCAAGTTAGGTGATGTGACCCGTCGTCCGTCGCCGTGTCAATGGAAATGAGAACGGGATTTGGAAATGTAGTGATCGTATTGTTCTGGTATTCCGCTCGACCAACTGGCATGAAGCACCAATGCTTAAAAACACTGTCGCCACGCAGCGGGGGTCGGCCGGAGCGGCTCGGTGACGGCGTCTCGGGATGACGGGATCCAGCCCCGCATTCCCCGGTCCATGGCGCGCAGGCGCGCCTGCTTGCTTACCAGGTACCTGGCGCTGGGAGAACACCGTGCTTAGCAGTCACTACACTATACTTGGCTTGGGCGAGGCCGTCGTGAGACCGGCGACAACGTCAACGAGACGCCGGCCGGCGCCACGCCAATCTGTCAAACCCTAGCTTGGCTCTTCGAACCTTGCCTTTCCTGTAGGAGTCTGAGCCGAGCCTGTGAATGCGGAGACGATGACACGGGTTGGTCAGCTTTCCCTTCAAGGTGCAAAGCCCGAGAGCACGCAATCCACCCACAATCAGATACCGCCAGGATTTCATGGCTGATGGTGTTACTTGCGGCGGACAAGACGTCTGGGCGGAAGGGGAAGGGGGCTGGAGACGACTACCTACACCTCCTACATATCTAAAACTCAGGGATCTCCACCACCTCTGACACGCACTTATAAGACAGCTTGTCCAGCACCCGATTGACAGAAGGCCAAATTCAACGACATTGTTCATTTGAAAACCTCTCCATTACCTACCACACTTGAGCCAACTTGTTGCTTTCATAATGTCTGCCATTCAGAAGAACGTCGAAGCCGCTTCCGAAAGCTACTCCTCCAGCTTCACGCAGGGCCATCTCGCGCTGCCCCCAGCGAAGAAGTACCTTGTCTTGACCTGCATCGATGCCAGAATCGACCCTGCACGGGCTTTTGGCATCGAGCTGGGTGATGCGCATGTCGTTCGCAACGTAAGTCTGAACTAGCCGTAGGACTATTAAAAACAAAGAGGCAAACGTCGCTTACTTGGAACTTCCAGGCCGGTGCTTCTGCGATAGATGCACTTCGCAGCATAATCATCTCTCAACAGCTCCTTGGCACGCAGGAGATCGTGCTCGTTAAGCATACCGGCTGCGGTATGCTGACGTTCAAGAACGAGGACGCATTTGCGGCTGTCGAGAAGAACCTCGGGTTAGTCCACGAAGCCTACCTCGCTACCGTGTGGAGGTAATTTCCTCACTGACACGTTTCCTAGTGCCGAAGCGTCCTCTGAGCTCAAGGCTCGTGGTTTTGACTTCCTGCCTTTCTCCGACCTGGAGGAGGCCGTGAAGAAGGATATTGACTATATCAAGGGGTCCAAACTGGTGCCGGACAGTGTGACGCTTAGCGGGTGGATTTACGAAGTCGAGACGGGCAAGACGAAGCGTGTTGTCTGAGACGGGTGTGTTCAAGAGGCAGCAGGGTGCCGCGGCTGTTTGATTTAAGGTGTCTCTAGGCATTGCTTGGTTTGACGGGATTAAATATGAGATATTTCACTGGCCTGACAGGTTGTCATGTTGAACAAGACCCTGGCCATGCTGATTTTAAGTTGAATTTTTGGTGGCACTAATAAATAGTGAGTGACATGCGAAGGCGTTTGGTGCCGACCTAGGAATTTGAACGACGCCGTGCGCCACGATTGGACAGCGGGGCAGACGTGGCTTCCGTGCCCCGCTCCAAGTGGGCCACTAGACGTCCCTGGACGCCAAACTGGGAAAGGCCTAAGGCAGTAAACAAAGGAGCGGCCCAAACGCGGTCCAGTCAGAAGAGGCCAGCTCGGGTACGCGACGACTGCGATTGCAATGTTTACCCCGGGACAAACATCAACATCGCAAGGGGGTTGCTACCAACAACAAAAGCCCATCGCGCACGACCAACCCACCCTCACTTCCCGACCGTCATACCCTCTTTTTTTCGTATGTAAAAAAAGGAATTTGTCGAGCTGGCACACTCGCTCTCCTCACCGGTCTCCTTTCTCTTTAGATCCTTTGCGTCAATTGCACGCCTGGCCCGTCCAGCTAGCCGTCTTGCCAATCCCAGATTCCGGTCCTGTTATCCGTATAGTTGTCGACGACCGCTTCTTCCACCGCCGACTGTAGCGACTAGTATCTTACGCCACCTATCGTGCTCCTCCCCGCCTTCCGGGGAGCGCAACCGATTGTACAAGATGGATTCCGACCTGGACTCTGTCTTTAGCATGGGAGACGAGTCGGACTTCGCGCCTGCGGTACGTTTGCTTCTTTGCGATGGTCTGGTGCAAATTTCTTGTCCTGCTGTGGACTCCACCCGTCACCCAGATCGCACTCAATTTTCTCAATGTCGCAACTTTGGGAAGGAGGACTAGGCCTGGCCGCGCCTTCCTTCCAAGTTGATGCCTATTTTCCGCCGCACAGAAGTGCCTTGTACACCAGTCCCTCCCGGGTTCGCGCGCCGTCTTTTGCGCTCAATTCTTCAAGGCTGCTCGTTGCAATAGGATCGCGACGAAGCCTGCCTGTCCGAACCCCTACCTCTTCACCTCTACGCCCTCCCTCCTGTACCTACCTTCCACACTTACCACCCTTCTCGAACACAAGTTCTGCATCCCTCTTCATTTACACCTTCACATCGGCGCCTCACCGACAAGATGTCTGCGCCGTCGCCTCCCGAACCGGCGGCCAAGCCCGCAACGCCCGATATTTTAGCCGGGACAGTAACTGATGCGTCGCAGAAGCCGAAAGCCAAGACACCCGCTGTCAAGAAGGCGCCAGCAAAGAAGCTGACGCAGACCACGCTCAAGACCAAGGCCGCGCCCAAGAAGCGGGCGAAGCCTGACAGCGACGACGACGATGGCGCTTCCTTCTCCAATACCCCTCCGAGCGCTAAGAAGCAGAAGAAGGCCCCGGCTGCCAAGAAGTCCGGCGGGAACCCCCTCGAAGAGATCGAGAACGACAGCATGATGATCGACGACGACGAGCCTAATACCTCGGCACCCAAGTCGAAGAAGAATGCCACGGATACCTACCAGAAGCTTACCCAGCTCGAGCACATCATCAAGCGTCCCGATACCTACATTGGTTCAGTCGAGCCTACGGAGCAGCAAATGTGGGTTTTCAACAAGGAGACAAAGCTCATGGAGTACCGCAAGGTCACCTTCGTCCCTGGTCTTTACAAGATTTTTGACGAAATTCTCGTCAACGCTGCCGACAACAAGCAGCGTGACGCCACCATGACCTACATGAAGGTGACCGTCGACCGCGAGAACGGAGAAATTTCCGTCGAGAACAACGGAAAGGGTATCCCCGTCGAAATCCACGGAAAGGAGAAGATCTACATCCCGGAGATGATTTTCGGTCACCTCCTTACCGGTTCCAACTACGACGATGACGAGAAGAAAACTGTTGGTGGTCGCAACGGTTACGGTGCAAAGCTTTGTAACGTTTTCAGCGAGCAGTTCACCCTTGAGTGTCAGGATTCCACCAACGGCAAGAGGTACAAGCAGGTCTGGACCGACAACATGGGCAAGTGTGGCAAGGCGAAGATCACGAGCAGCAAGACTAGTGATTTTGTTCGTGTCACCTTCAAGCCCGATTTCAAGCGGTTCAGCATGGATGGCATCGACGACGACCTCGAGTCTCTGATCTACCGTCGAGTTTACGACATGGCCGGTACCGTCCGCGGCATCAAGGTCTACATGAACGGCACCCACATCAAGCTTGCCTTCAAGGGCTACTGCGAGATGTATGCCAAGGCTATCGCGAAGGAGCGCGGCGCCGAAGAGGGCGTCGAGCCCAAGGTTGTGGTCGAGGTCGACAAGACGGATGCCCACCCGCGATGGGAGGTTGCGTTCACGGTCTCGGACGGCTCTTTCCAGCAAGTATCGTTCGTCAATTCTATCGCAACAACGTCTGGCGGCACGCACGTCAACTATGTCGCCGACCAAATTACCGGGTCCCTACTCAAGACCCTCGACAAGAAGAAGAAGGGCCACGCCCTCAAGCAGAACCACATCAGGAACCACATCTTCATCTTTGTCAACTGTCTTGTCAACAACCCGGCGTTCACTTCGCAGACCAAGGAGCAAATGACCACTAAGGTCAGCCAATTTGGCAGCAAGTGTCCCCTGACTGAGGAATTCCTAAAGAAGATCGCCAAATCCGACGCGATCCAGAACATTATCGATTTTGCCGAGAAGAAGGCCGACAAGTTGATGGCCAAGAGCGACGGCAACAAGCGATCCCGCATCAGCAACTCGAAACTAGTTGATGCCAACTTGGCAGGTACCCGACATGGCCACGAATGTACCCTGATTCTCACCGAAGGTGACTCCGCCAAGAGTTTGGCTGTTGCCGGACGTGCAATCTTGGATCCCGACCGCATCGGAGTCTTCCCCCTTCGTGGTAAGATGCTGAACGTCCGTGACGCATCGATCGACCAAATCACGAAGAACCAGGAAATTCAAAATATCAAGCAGTTCCTGGGTCTCAAGCACAAGACCGTCTACAACGACACTAAAGGCCTGCGGTATGGTCACCTGATGATCATGGCCGATCAGGATCACGACGGTAGTCATATCAAGGGTCTTCTCATCAACTTCCTGCAAGTCCAGTACCCCTCCTTGCTGCAGATTCCAGACTTTTTCCGAGAGTTCATCACCCCCATCGTGAAGGTTTGGCAGGGCCCCAACCCGAAGAAGCCCCAGAGACTCAAGTCCTTCTTCACCCAGCCTCAGTACGAGGAGTGGAAGGAAACTCACAAGAGTGAACTTTCCCGATGGCACTACAAGTACTTCAAGGGTCTGGGTACCAGTTCAAACGAAGACGCCCAGGTCTACTTTACCAATCTCGATGACCATCTGAAGGAGTTCAACACCATGAAGCCTGACGAGGCCGATCTCTTTGACCTCGCTTTCTCCAAGAAGAAGGCCGACGCAAGAAAGGAGTGGCTTGGCAACTTCGTGCCCGGCACGTACCTCGACCACTCGTCCAAGTCCATCACCTACACGGACTTCGTCAATAGGGAACTCATTCTCTTCTCCATGGCAGACAACATGCGATCCATTCCGTCCGTCATCGACGGATTGAAGCCGGGTCAGCGCAAGGTCATGTACGCCTGTTTCAAGCGAAACCTCGTCAAGGACCAAAAAGTCATCGAATTGGCCGGTTACGTCTCAGAGCAGACCTCGTACCACCACGGCGAAACCTCCCTCCAGCAGACCATCATCGGTCTCGCGCAAAACTTCGTGGGCTCCAACAACATCAATTGCCTTGAACCCAGTGGTAACTTCGGTTCTCGTCTCGCCGGTGGCTCTGATGCTGCCAGTCCCCGTTACATTCACACGAGACTGTCCCCCTTCGCCAGAAAGATCTTCTCGACCCTCGACGAGCCCAACTTGGAACCCCAGTATGAAGACGGAAAGAGAATCGAGCCTAAGGTGTACGCGCCCGTCATTCCTATGATTCTTTGCAACGGCGCCGACGGTATCGGCACTGGTTGGAGTACCTCAATTCCCAACTATCACCCGATGCACATCGTGGAGAACTTGAAGAGGCGCATGGGTCGCCTCGACCCCGCGGACCCTGAGGGTGCGCCTTTCGAACCCATGATGCCGTGGTTCCGTGGCTGGAAGGGTACCCCTCAGGTCGCCGAGAAGGACAGGTACAAGTTCAACGGTATCTGCGAGCTTGACGAGAAGACTGGCGAGGTCGTTATCACCGAACTTCCCATTCGCATGTGGACGGACGATTTCAAGGCCAAGCTGGAAGAGGTCATCAGCGGGACCAAGGGTCCGGTCTGGATCAAGGATTACAAGGAGTTCAACGACCACAAGAACGTCCACTTCGTCATCCAGATGGACGACAAGCACGCCAATGATGTCATGGCGGACGGTCTCATGGAGCGTTTCAAGCTGAACAAGCAGGTCGCCACCTCGAACCTGGTCGCGTTCGATTCTCGCGGCCAGATTCGCAAGTACGAGAAGGTCGAGGATATCCTGGAGGAGTTCTTCCACTACCGCCTGGACATGTACGCCGACCGCAAGAAGCATTGGCTTGGTGTTTACCATGCCGACTACAGAAAGCTGTCGGAGCAAGCCCGCTTCATCCGGGAAATCATCGACGGCAAGCTTGTCGTCGCCAAGAAGAAGAAGTCAGTGCTGGTCGAAGAACTCGCTAAGCGCAAGTACGAGCCTTTCCCCAAGAACAAAGACAAGGAAGTCAAGAAGAAGAACACCGACGAAGAAATGGAGGGTGCCGACGAGGACGATGAAGATGCGGCCGATGAACAGTCGAATGCTTACGACTACCTTCTTTCTGTTCGTGACCCCCCTTACGAAGCTTTCTTCCTATCTGGTTTTGCGGGCTAACATTTTTTGATAGATGCCCATCTGGTCGCTCACCTACGAGCGCCTCGAGAGACTGCAAAAACAGATCGAGGGTAAGAAGGCAGAGCACGATGCTCTTCTCGCCCTGAGCGAGAAGGACTTGTGGTGCAAGGATCTTGATGATTTCGTGGCCGAGTGGGAGAACCAGATGGCTCTCGACGCTGAGATTCAGACATCCATCCGCAGACTTGGCCGCCGCGTATCCAAGAAGATAGGTGCAGGCAAGGGACGCAAGGCCAAGAAGGATGATGATGACTACGAGCCGGGCGAGAAGAAGCGAGCCGGGGCAAAGCTCAAGGCTGCGGCGGCTCCAAAGGTCACCGAGAAGGCTGCCGAGAGGTTCGCTGCCATGTTCGAGAAGCAAAAGACCAAACCCAAGGCGAAGGACGGTGCCGAGTCGGACGCATTCTCGGATGACGACTTCGCCGCCCTGGGTCGCAAGAGCGCTGCCAAGCCCGCAGCAGACAAGCCTCAGAGAGCCGCCAGCACCAAGAAGAAGCCTGTCTATACCTTGTCTGACACTGACGACGACGAAGATTTCGCTAGTCTGGGCAAGAGCACATCTGCTCCTGTAGATTCGGAGGACAACTCGCAGGCCCAGAAGCCCGCACCAGTGAAGAAGTCCTCGCCCCTCGTCGAAGAGTTGGATAGTGACGACGACTTCGAAGGCCTAGGAAAGAAAACTTCCAGCGAAAAGCCCGCACCAGCTGAGCCGGCCAGCAAGCCTGCTGCCTCGCGTCGCGCTGCATCGACGAAGAAGTATGTTATTGATGACTTGTCCGACGAGGATGACGATGATGACTTTGCGGACCTCGGCAAGAAGAGCACCTCCGCCGAGCCTGCGCCAGCCAAGTCTTCAGCAACCAGCCGGGGACAGAGGGCTGCCGTAACCAAGAAGCCCTCGTACGCCCTCGAGGACGACGAGTCTGAAGCGGAGGACAACCAGATTGGTGACATTGGCGCTATGGTCCGTGGCATCGGTGGGTCCAAGACTGAGTCGCAAAATGGCCGACTTAGCCTGTTTGCCATGAACCGCCCCGACGGCCGTGACTCCACCCTTCCCAAGATCAAGACCAAGCCGTCCAGGACGTTCGACGACGACGAGGTCGACGACACCAACTACGAGCTTCTTGCACGATCCTCGCCCCACAAGACAATTACCAAGGGCGACGAGATCGATAGCTTCTTGAGCGACGACGGTGCGCCCGCCCCGAAGGCTTCGGCCAAGGCGTCATCGTCAAAGGACAAGGCCGCAAGTGCAGCTCCGGCGGCCAAGAAGGCCCGCGGCCGCCCTGCCGGGTCGAAGAACAAGGCCAAGGATGCTGAAGCGCCTTCAAAGGCCAAACCCAAGACCAAGGCGGCCCCCAAGCCGCCCACACTCTCTCCCGCCGCAAAGGCATACGCGGCGAAGAAGGCCACGAAGCGCGTCCTGAGCGACGACGAGGACGATGATGTGGAGATGGAGGAACCGGAGTCCGAGCCTAGACCCGCAGCCAGAAGCCGCCCCGGGCGTGCAGCTGCGACCAAGGCGAAGGCGAAGCCGACGTACAAGTTCGACAGTGACGACGACGAGGCGAGCGACGATCCTTTTGATATGGATGAGAGCGATTAAAAGAAGTTGTCTCGAGCAGGAAGTCAACGGATACAACGCAGAAAAGGCGTGCCTGTGCATATGTGTATATGGTGGGTCCGGGACGGCGAAAGGGGTAAACGGTGGGCGGTGTCGCAGGAGGCAGCTTAGCCGGCTGCCTTCAAGCTTGCTTTGATGGTCAAAGTATTTCTCACGGTCGGGGGAAACATATCTTGCTTTGCTTTGCTTTATTTTTTTTCCTACGCAGGCCAGAGGGCCTGCTTCTTGCTCTCATCAGACTCAGTATGTCGTGTGCTCTATAGGGAAAGACAACATGGACTACATCCTCGCATTGCTTGATATGTGTGATGTCCATCCCGGCCTCGTTCGTTCGATGGTTTGCCTCCCCCGTGGCCTTTGCAGCACACGTTCACTCTGGCACGTCCTGTCTCCCTTGATATCTAAGAAAGATGATGTTGATATGATGAAGACCTAGAAAGCCTAGCCAGTAACGGCCGTTGCATTACCCAACCAAGAGACTGGAGTAGGCAGGGGGTGACCCACTTAGCATTACTGGAAACCTCGACCCATGGCAGAGCTATTAGGCCAGAGGCCGTAGCGTGATGTACGTTACGTTTCGCGACAAGTCGGGCACCGCGAACGCTGTTATTCGTGTCATTGAACGTCTGCCAACAAGCGCTGCGGCGTTTTCAAGTATTAAATACGGAGCACAGAAGATGGCCGGAGGTAATTGGCGAGGCCGTGCCCGAAGCACGGAGTTGTAAGCCAGGTTTAGCAATCCACCAGACGAGTCCACATATCAGCAACACACGCAAGTCGCACACGGTTCGTAGAAATAACTCGTTTGTTATGTCCCCTAGTCAATCTGATGATCCCCTATTCGCCGAAGCCGTGTGCCATGAAGAGACCTAAAAACACAACAATACACTACATGCGTACACGACAATCCATTCCACGTCCTCGTCCCCGCCTCCACTTGGAGCCACCGTCTGCCAACACCATTATCGTTTTGTTGCTCATTGTGCGCAACCAACTCCGGTAGAAACCAACCGCGAACCTGACCACGCCAAGAAAAATGTCGCAGGGAGAAAGGTTTTGGTGCGTGATCTCATTCATGTTCGTCATGAGTCGTTCCGTTGTCGCCAGACCAGTGGCATACGACGTATATCCGCCAGCCTGTGTACACTCAGAAAACCAAGTCGAACTGAGTGAGTTTAGGAGGCAACCATGGGGGTGTTCTCCTCGGGAACCACGGGCTCGGTCTTCTCGAACTCGGTGCTGGGGGCAGCAGGGAAGTCCTTCTCCTCGACCGCAGGGGCAGCAGGAGCGACAGGGGCGGCAGCGGGCTTGGGGACAGCCTCGGGAGAGGCGGAGCGGCGTCCGATCATCTGTTGGGCCTTAGCGGTGTAGTCACCCATGTACTGCTTGGTGATGTCGGCGGCCTGGGCAGTGTGCTTGCTAGCGACGCTGCGAAGCTGGCTCGTCTGCTGGTTGATGACCTCGCTGGCCTGCTTCAGCTGGGCATCAATGAGCTCCTGGTTCGAGGTGTAGATCAAAGGAACGCCGAAGATGGAGGTGGTGGCAATAAGAGCCAGACCCCAGAGGGGCACGATCTTGACGAGGTAGTAGGCGATGAAGGCACCCAGGAAGGCCTGTGAAAGAAGTCGGGGTTAGGTCCGATGATGCCCAGAATTGCGGGGCAGGTCACGCGAGCAACTTA
The DNA here is from genome assembly GCA_030770045.1 of Colletotrichum brevisporum. NCBI lineage: Eukaryota > Fungi > Ascomycota > Sordariomycetes > Glomerellales > Glomerellaceae > Colletotrichum > Colletotrichum brevisporum. Next base: position 4,090,633 of record JAUGSI010000001.1, on the reverse strand, counting down.
CAGCGGCAGAAGCGCCAACGTTCTCGGCGAACAGGATACGCTGAGCCTCAATCACGAAGAAGTTGATGAGCTCGTGGACGTCTCCTATCATCGCATCGAGCGTATCTCTGGGGATAACGTAGTAGCGGCGGGGGCGGATCTGGGTAGCCAGGCCGTTGTTGAGGACGGCCTTGCCGGCGAGCTCGGCAAGAACGGTAGTGCCCAGCACCATCCAGGTGAGCTTCAGGCTGTACCGCAGGACATCGAGGTAGCGGGCAGCAAAGATGAGAGTGACAATGGAGAGGTAAGCAATGGCGGAAGCACCTGGAATTGTTTGTTAGCCGGGGTTGGGTTGCTGCCACAGGCCGCAGTATCACGTACGAGGGTTATTCCACGAGATAAGCTCGAAAAAGAAGGAGTGGTAGTGAGTCAAGGGCTGGCCGGTAGCCGCCGGGTTGGAAGGGGTTCTGCGAGAGGCGGCGAGGTTGCCGAACTCTGTAGAAGCCTTTGCGGACTGGTCCTTGACGTTCTGGGCGACAGGGCCTGGAAGGGAGACGGTCAGTTCCACCCTCGCGAAATGCGTCGCGAATACGTCATGCGCGCCAGTAATTGGGAAAACGTACCGTTAGCGATCTGCTGGTAGGCAGCAGCGGCGTCTGGGAATTGATCGTTAGCTTATCGTGGGCGCCGGGCGCGAGGGTGAAGCTCTGGAATACTGTTCGCCGAGTTAGCTGGAGCTTTCCTAGACAGGTTGTCCTGCTCGTTCGGGCGGGAGCCGTGGGACGGGAAAGCTGTGAGCCGCGATGATAACGACGTACCTTACTGTCCTTGGTAGCCTGGACGTAGGAGTTGCCGTTGGCAGCGGGAGCCGTGGTCGGGGCGTCCGGGAAGTCGGCCATTGCGAATAGATCTCACGAGGAACTTGCTTGCGAGTTGTGTAGAGCTGCGATGCGGCAGAGGGGGTCGTGTGCGATGCTGGGGTCCGCTAGAAGATACAGGACGAGCAGAGCGGCGGGTGTTTCAAGGAATCGGAGCTTGTGTGTCTGTCTGCGTGGCAGAAGAGGGATCAGATCAGATCAGATCTGGACAGCTAGGAAGGAGGATGTCTGGAGATAAGAAGGGCAGAGGAGGAGATTGTTTGTGATGACGATCCGGATGTCAAGCAGAGAGAGGTAAAGCTGGGAGAGGGAGAAGAGTGTGGGTGGAAGTTGGTGGCAGGTGGGAGGGAAGGGGAAAAAAGAGTTTCTGTGTGTGTGTGGTGTGGTGCGGTGCGGTGCGGTGCTGTGTGCGCGCGCGGCTGGTCTGGGTGACAAGTGATGCAAATGAGGATCAAAAAGAAAGGAGCACCAGAGTCCACCAGGACCGTCCGTGCCAAACGCCAGCCCAGCAGCACAGCAAGCACGTCGCTCCTCCCGCAGCACCACACTTGCTTGTTCTGGCAGAGCAGTGACGCTCCTGCCTCCAAAGCAAGCCCTGCTAGCCATCGATGGGGCCCACGCAGCCGCAGGAGGAGCTTTCTGCCCAGTGGACCTCGCACCTTCCCTACCTACCTACCTAACCTACCTAGGTACCTCAAGGGTGGCCCCCTGGGGGGGACCTTACCTCACCTGAGGTAGGTACCCGAGGTATCTCTCCCTTTTTACCCTTTTACATCGCACCACCGCCTTTGCTTTGGCGTCACAGTACTGGGTGATATCCGATACCCCCAGCATCCGTATTTTACCAGTGTCCTACACGAATACTCCACGAATATACGCCCGATACCTTGCTTGACCGAACCATCCGTTGATTTTTGACTAACTCTATGGATACTGCTTGCTGTGCTTTCCCGTATGCTGCAGCTGCAGCGTCGGTGGGCCCAAGATAGACTAGGGCCCCTGCTCGGTCGGAGTGTGGCTAGTGTCCGCTCCAGCTTGTTTCCGAGTTGATGACGCAAAAACTGTGCCACAGCAACGAATCCTGGTACCCATTGACTACCTTCAGCTGGCAGCATCGCGACGGCCAATGACGAGGTATCGTGCCGGTCTCGCCTCTGCAATGCCGTACCGGCCCCCGTCTTTGGCGTCATCCCACCGTCCTCTCGAGGCGCTAGTTATGCGGGCGGCTTGTGACGTCCTGTCTTCCCCCCTCTTCAGTGTTTCCCTGCGAGGTTGGGTCCAGGCCTTTCAGCAGTCCAGCAGCAGCAGGCTGCATGTTGGGAGAGGGCTGGCTGGATGAATGGGTGTGTTCACCATCTCATCATCGACCTGCAGCTGATGGGGCTGGGGGGGTCGAACAGAGGGCAAGGAAAACCTGAAACCATGGCATTTTGATATCTGATTTTCTGCTGTCGTGTTCATTTCGTCCGTCCGGCCGGCGACCCGCTGCTGTAGGTACAACCGTACGGATACACTTCCCAGGCTTTCCTCCCTCCCGCTGCGACGGCGACCAACAGTCAACGTTGGAGATGCTCAAGCACAAGCAAGCATGGCCCTAGCTCTCTGAGCTTTCGGAGGGACGTAGCGCCTTATGGTCCGCCCGCCGTCGCTGCCCCTCCTCCTTCCCAGCAACCGAAAATCGCGATATCACCCTCAATCGCCCATCCCGACATTGTTTTTTTTTATGATTCCCCGTCCGTTGCCCGGGTTTTTGGCGAGACGAACCCGGGATTCCCTTTTGGCATCGCGCTGTTGCGCCGCACCGTTTGCCAACGCACCAGATCAAACCTCCACCGAAATCACTCCAGATCTCACCGACCGACCGGGTACGGCCATCAGACGAACCCCTGCAAGCGACAACCTGGCCAACCGCCCTCTCGAGATGCTCAAGCGCCATCGGAGCCGGAAGACTCACAACTCATCTAGCGTCGCCGACAGCTCGCCGCGCCGTTTGCATCCGGCGCAGAAGACAACGGCATCGTTTCGTGCCTCAGCGTCTACTTGAGATGCCCCTCCCTCCAGAAAAGGCGCGGGGGCACGTGCGCCAACCTCCTCCCGCTCGACACGTGCCAAACGCCCAGACTCTTTGGACAGCAAGCAGCACAACGTCAACCCTCTAACCTAGCTTGAAGAAAAAGAAAAAAAAAAAAGGACAGCAGCAATATCCAAGCGAACTAACTCTTAGTCGCTCATATGACAATCGCCACGTTTAATCAGTTGGTGGCTCGCTCCCCGACGCAATGAAGGGTGAGAAAGCTAAAGCAACTCAGCGTTTGTAGCGGCTGCATGCATGCGAATTTCCCCAACGAAGTCAAAAAGTCGATGAGTATGTAGTGACACCGATTGACTGTCGTGGCAACCAACCAACCACCTGCAACCCCCTCGCAGAGAAAATTGAAAAGAAAGCAATAACAAACTGCCTACGTGGAGAGAAAAAGATAAACGAAAAAAAAAAAAAGAGACCCCGAATCCACTCCTACCATAGCAACGATGGCATCTCCAGACCGGTGTATCCCAGTCTCAGGTTCAGGTCTGGCGGGCACCACCACACTTTCACATGCTAAATGGACGATGCGACCGCGTGAGAAGAGAGAGGAAAAAAAGAGACGAGGGTTCCTTCTAGAACCAACCAACTGCAGGTACCTACCAGGCTACCTAGGTAGGTAATCAAAAGTGAGCTCTCCACCCCGGGCCTGCACCGCCACACAAGGGGTCCAATTGCCAAAAACCGCAATGTGACGCTCAAAATGGCTCGCCCCACTCAAAGATAGGGGGGGAAACCGTTGGCTGTTTCGACATCGTCTGATGGGAATCGTATCCTGGGTGACAGTTGCACGGCTCCCCAATTACTGAATGGCAACACGGACGTGAAAGGGCACGTTTTGTGACACGGCTTGAAAGATCTCATCCATTGGAACAGTTTCTACTGGTGAAGATTATATTTGTCTGTAGTCTGACTGAATCTGTCCCAAACTCCGCCCGACTGCCCGTGACGAGGGAATAAGAAGAGAAAAACAACAACAAAAAACGGGCAGCGGGACTGGAAACCCCCTAGTCATAAAGACGGACGTCCATCCGTCTCGGAGTGTTTCCTCAACTCCAATGCTATGTGTGAGAATCGAAGTAAAAAAGGCTTCAAGGGGCGACAATCTAGAATGCAATCAATGTCTTCGAATGAAAAGTGCTCCTCCCAACGCGGAGCCTGTTCAGCTTCCACGGATGCAATGTGTTGCCTTCTATACGACGACCAGATGACGTTCGATTGACAACAAAGGCCTGGTGTCCCGGTTGCAAACGCCGTCGTCCCCATGCGAGAATGCAAAAATGGTCTAGATGCTCCGAATGCTCTCGTTCGTTCTGTATGGAACGCCAAATGGGTCATGAAACGCGCTTCTTCTTTATCTTCGCCAGCCCCAGAATCCCGTTCCCGCCGCGGGCGCGGGAGACGCTGCCGGTACGGGTGCCGGCGCCGCAGGCTTGGCCGCCTCTGCCGTCGCGCCCGTCAGCCGGCCGAAGACGCCCATAGCGGCAGACGCGGCTGTTCCCGCTGTCGTGGCCGCGGGCGCAGACGACGTCTCCGCGGCAAGGAGGCCGTGCGCCTTGCGCAGATGCTCTAGCTTCTGCTTCATCTCTTCCGCCTCTTGCCTGGCAATAGCTTCGGCCGTCTTGGCTTGGACGAGCTCCAGCAGCAACGCCTCGTGCTGATCGTCGGTGGGTGGTGGGGGCGCCGGCGCTGGCGCCGGCGTCATTGTCGGGATCGTAGAGTCGTGCGGCTTAGGCAGGGACGATAATCGCTTGTTGAATATCGATCCCGCCTGAGATGGCGTCGACTTGCTCCTACCCAGCTTCAGCTCTCTCAGGCCGGTGCCGCTCGCGGAGCTCTTCCTAAGGGGCCCGTCGTCGGCTTGACTATTAGTATCCGCCTCTGCGGCAGATGCCCTGGCCCTCATTGTGTGTATCTGTTTCTCCAGCCGCTGCTTGTCCTGGTGCAGGATGCGCGTGTGCGAGTGGGATTCCCGAACCTGATCCTTCAAGGCGGATATCTCCTGGTCCAAATCGTGTATCTTCCGGTTGTAGTCTTGCGACTGTGAGATGGCGCTGGCCAGCTGGTCCTTGAGCTGTTGCAATTCCTGTTGCATTTCCGGCTTGGACTCGCTGCGAGACACCCTGTGCTCGCCGCTGCCGTGGGGCCCGAACCTCTCCTCGACGACGTCCAGCAGGTGCGAGAGATCCTCGGCCGAGGGCTGCGTGTCGGTCTTGGCATTTTCTTGTGGGTTCACAGTGGCCACGTCTCCCTCGCCTCCCTCGCGTGCCTCAGTTGCGGGGTTGCCGCCCGCCCTGACGGTGTTGGCGCTCGCATCGGTGCTGGCCGAGTCGTTGCTGGCCTTCTTTCGCAGGCCGTCCAGCAGAGAGCGAACGGCCTGCTTGTCGTCCTCGCGCTGTTCCCGTTCTTTTTGTAGCTCGTTGGCGAGCAGGGCGTGGTTTCGTTGCAGCTCGGTCAGGGCGGCGAGGAGGTCTTCGATCTGGGTGTGCAGGTAGCGATCGTTTGTGTTTTTGGCGCCGGTGCCGTGGATGGATTTGGCGCTGCTGGCATTGCCGCCGGCGACGGGGGTCGATTCGCGGATGGATGCATTATCGTCGGTGTTGGCTGAATCGCGGGACACGGTGGTCGCTTCGGTGGATGCGGAGCTCAGGACGCTGACAGAGCTGGCTTCCATCGAATTGAGGGTGGAGGCCAGGCTCTGCTTCGAAGTGCTCCGGCGCAACATGCTCAAGGGGCGTGACGGAGCGGTGAGGCCCGGGCTGAGGGTGGTCTTCGGGGAGATGATGGTGGAGGAAGCCCAGATGCGACCCAGAAATCGGGAGGCGGCGGTGGTCACGTCCGAGGAACGCGCCGCATTTGCGCTAGCGATCTGCGCGTCTCGGTACCCCTGCTCCAACTGTAGCAATCTCTCGCGGGTGACAACGCCCGATAGACTGACAAAATCTTGGACGAACTCGTCTGCGTTGTAATGGTAACAATCCCACAGACCTCTGGAAAGGAGAAGTTGCATGACATCCTCCAGCTCGGTGCACGCTAAAATCCGGGCTTGGTTCTTCTGCATCAGGGATAGGGCGACCCGCATAAGGGTCTCCGGGGCCCCCTCGGCAAAGATAACATCGTAGATGCGAAACAGCATCGGCAGGGGACATGTAACGGCGAAAAAGCTGAGGAACCACTGTGAAACGTACGCCGGATCAACCTGCAGGTCCTCGAGGTGGTTCGACACCGGCGTCAGGTGTTCTCGAAGAAGCTCCCGGAATTGATAGATGCGCACATGCAGTCCTGACAGGTCTGGCAGGAAACAGCTCCGCAGATCATATCGTTCCATCAATCTGCCCGTCCCAAGGTTAGCTTTGACGTTGCATCCCATCAGAAACCATGTTTCTTTTTCTTTTTTCAACCCCGTGCCACTCGGGTATAGGAAATGTCCAAGACACGTTAAAACGGTCATGGTGTGTTTTTGCACTTACCGAACCAAAACGCAAAATGCCTGCTTGTCGGGCATGTGCATCAGTAGCGGGCCGACGAGAAAGGCCAGCCCCTGACAGTACCCGATCTTCGTGTCGTAGAGGCTGAAGCATTTCAGCACCCTGCCCAGCATGCGCTGCCCGTCGCCGTCCGGATCGCGGAACATGTCGACTCCGGGGAAACTTCGGCCCAAATCCTTCCCGATGGTGGCCTCGTAGGGGCTGGACTCGCCCGAGAATCGTTCGTACTGTTCCTCGAGTGCGGAGTCGCGAGCGCCCGACATGCTCTGCCACACGACACCTCGCAGCGGGGGCGGCACACCTTTGCGAATCTTGTTCGAGAGCAGAGTCGGCAGGCGGGCGGCCGTCTGCTGGTAGTCCTTGACCAGTGCGGCGTAGAACTCCAAGTCTGTCATCGGCGGGGGCGGCAGCATCGAGTATCGCAAGGCCGGGGGCGTTGGCCCATTGACCATGTGTCGTAGTTGTGCCATTGACGGTGGTCTAGGGCGGTTGGTGGAGGGAGAAACTTGCTCGGCAGGCTGTACCTTGATGCTCTTCGGGTTCGTAGCCAACTTGTCGTTTTCTTTCTCAAGCATAGCCAGCAACATGGCGGTCGACTGGTGGTATGGTTAGCCTCGTGGATCGTGAGCGGCGGCAACACACGCAACGACTCACCCTGTCGGTATCTGCGTCCCTCGGTTCTTCTGCCTCTGTTTTTTGCAACTCGTCCCAGTTCACCTCTTCCTCGTCTTCCTCGTCTACTGGTACGTGTGCGCCGGGCTGTCCAATTGTGTCTCGCGGTGATGCCTTGCTCGCTAGCTCTCCAACCTGGTCGTTCTCCTCGTCCCCGTAGTCGACGAGCTCGTCTTGCAGGTTCCTCGTGGTGTTGGCGGCGGGAAGAGGGGTTGCAGGGTCGCTTGGGGGCGTCTGGCCGTCGTCGTTGTCTTCTTTGTCGCGTCCGTTCTCGGCCTCGGAGGTGGTGCTCTCGGGGAAGGGCAGCTTTTCGATGCGAACGGTGCTCGGTCGCCTTCTCGGTGGCGAATTGGGGCCGACACTCGTGTCTATAGTCAGGACAGGCGGCTCGGACAGCCTGACGGTTACCATGGAATCGTGGGCCAGCATTTTGGGCGTCGTCTCCCGGGGGTCGTCGTCGGCGGCAGCCGGTGCGGGTGCTGGTCTCGACTCGGTTTTGGCATGCGTCACCTCCATGTTGTTGTCGGGCTGGTCATCTCGTTGCTGCAGCGCCGGCTCCATTGGCCAGACCTACCAAAACCCCCGACGGGTTTCTTCCTCGGCGGTTGGTATTTTGGAGGATCACAGCAGAAGCTGGAATGTGGACTCGGGGGCGGGAGGGGGCGGAAAGCCGGCGGTAGGAGGGTCAACGAGGAGTGCGCGGCCGCAGACCAGTTGCTGGCGCGTTCATAAAACGCAGGCCAATCTCGCTGGCCGAGTCGAATCCGACAATCGTGTGTTGTTCTCGAGTAAGAAACGGTTGGCTGCTGCTTTCCGCGGCGGCGGCAGTTCGGCAAGTCGGGTCCCCTCCTCGAATCGGACGCCCAATGAATGTGCCGAGAAAGAGGCGTGAAAGACAGGAGACAGTGGTTCGGGTTGACAGACCGACCACAAGCAATGCGGACCCAGGATGCGCACAAGGTTGGTGGCAGTAACAGTCACACGGCAGACACGGCGTGAGTGAGTGTCAAGTGAGTAGTAGTGAGTGAATGTGTGTGGGTGTTGATCGGCTTGTTCGTGTGCGGATGATGGAGTGGCTGGCTTCCCCCCGAAATATCTCGTCCAACGGTTTCCCGGCAAGAGAGGCAAGGGGGTTTCGAAGTCGGAAGGGCACGACGAAAAGTCAAGGCGAAAACATGAGAGGGAATCCACAGAGGCCTAGGGATTCGGGAAAGCGAGGCCCTGGAAACAGGAGTCCTGTACGGAGTAAGTACAGTGTATCCGTCCACTATTACTACCTAGTAGGGGGCCACGGGGATGAGAAAAGAGGACGCGGTGCTTGGGTCGGGCGGCAATAGGAGGGGATTGGCCCGTCAGGCGCGACGATTGCTCCTCTGATATTGTCGTTTCATCGAGGGGCCAAGACCGCTGAAACGCTGGGGGCGAATGGATGGCCCCAGGGTGATGTGGGCTGCATTACAATTTACAGGCGGTTCCTGCAGCTGCACTTGCAGGCTGCAGCCAAAGGCAAAGGCAGGCACACCTGGGAACCGAGGACGATAGGTACCCGTGACTGCCTACCTACCTACCTAGGTATTGACCATGGTACGGGGCCGTTCGTCAGTCGGAAGTCCACCACACTGCAGTCGCCCCCAGGGGCTCCTCCTGCAAGGTCGGTCGGGTTTCTATGCAAGGGCTGTTGGAATATTCTCTCTTGAGGGGCCACGCTCCAACGGTGTGGTCCCGTCGGCTCTGCCTCCAGCGTGTACTAGTCTGGTCTGGACTGGACTGGACGAGCCGTTCACCGGTCGTGGAACTGGGCGGTTACTAAGGGGCCTAAAGATAGGTGGTGCCTCCTAGAAAGTTTACCACGGATTGCCTGCCCCCTTGCGCAGGCAGACAGACAGACAGCTTCATAGCGAAGCCGTCTGTGTGTAGCCAGTAGCTCCCCAAAGATCGCCGCAGGTTGCATTCCTGTCCGGCAGATCCACGGGCTGGGCGTCGAGAAGGAAAGGGGGTTGAAAAAACAAAAAAGAATGCGGGATGTGCACAGGGGAAGCAGGGAAGGGGGGGACGGTGATCAGATGAGATTGGGTTACGGTGGCATTGGAGGGGAGGGAATTGGCTGCATCTCGACTCGCCTGGAATGGATTGGGCGGTCAAGACACGCTGGGAGACGTCCGGCGTCAAAAGAGCAAAGGGCAGAATGACAGGCAGAGACAGACGTCTTGTCATTTGGCATTACGTGCGTGTTGTGCTGGAGGATTCAGGGACTGACATCAGCAAGTTTCGATACTATTACTGCTCATTTTCATGAGCCGGAGAGGCGGGGGCAGCTAGGTAGCTACCCAATTTCCCAGCAGGGGGTGGCAACGACGCGTAAAACGTGTAATAGCTCCTATTACATACGTAGTAGGTACCTACCTAGGTATTTCACCACAACTTCTTGGCTGTACGTAGGCATTACCTCACCTGAGTCCCGTCCGTTCCCAACGCTCAGCTCGCATCCCTCAGCAGTGCCGAACTGCTCCCCTCTCCGAGTTACGCGTCGGCCTGGCTACCCAAGATTATAGTAACAATATCCGTATATAGGCAAAATAAGAGAAGGGAATGAGAAAAAAGGCGTGTGTGCATGACGACCGAGTCACTTCTGCAAGGTACGCGCTTCGCTAGTGCGCCTCCCGGAGGCGCGGGATGTCCAATCACGTCCCGCACCGCCCCTACATCGAACAAGCTTCCGCGTCTGCACGACCCGTTTGGCCGCCCACCAACCACGAATCCTCGAAATTGGCCAAACCGCTCGGGTGGGGTAGTGTATTTGGTGTGCCGCCGTCGTCCATCCACGCTACAGCAGGTCACCTATCCATCCAATGTCATTTCGCTGCATTGTCATTTGTGCAGCTACAGGTGCACTAGGGCACCCGCTCGTCCCTCTTCCCCATTTGCCGGGTATTACCGAGCAAGACGGCAGACGACGAAGAAGGGCAAGAAGTAGAAGCAGAAGTACTACTACTATCAGCAGGCGCATAGGTATTGAGCAGGCAGATGAAGAGGGTAAGCAAGATAGAAACGTCGGCTGAAAGGGCCGACGATGCCATCAATCAAGGGTTATCACCACCAACCGGCCCCACGTCAGACGTCTCAGATCTATTGCCGACTGCATCTTGGTGCGATATCACGGCATCATCATTGCACCACTCCCGGTTTCCCAAGCTAGCAAACTAACTCGTCCCTCAAGCCTTCTAATGACCACGCCGCCCTCCAAGCTCACAGGTCGACGGTGCCGACCCATCTCGCGATGCCGGCATTTGAGTAACAAAGATAGACAGGGGGGCGTCGTGGCTAGGGGGTGAGAAAATACGTATTCTATGTAAAATACAACGTATCCGTATTCTACTCTATAGACGAAAAAAACATGTAGCGTACACTAAGCCTAATCGGGAAGTAGTGGAGCACCCTATACTAATCCTAATTAGGACGGGTTGGTCATCTAGACTTAGGACTTTAGGAATCACCTATTTCCTCTCAGAATTACCTATTTCTTAGGTAGATGCTCACATAATACAAACTTGGCGTGTTGTTTATCCTGAAAAAAACGTTGTTTTCCGTGAAAAATACAACAAAAAACGAAAACAACAGCGGCTGTACTCACACCCTAGTCGTGGCCATCATGTCCCGCTGGGCTTCGAGAACCCACGGACCTTCTCACCTCGGCTAGCTCGACCGCGACGACGACAGCTACAATTGAAATGAGCCTCCTCCGCAGGCAACCCCACCATCGGCACGCCTCGTCGTTCACGCCTCATCCATCCACGGCTCTCTCCCCGAGTCGAACCTGAACTCTCCCGAAGCCGCAGGCGAGAGTCGGGAGGTGGCTTTTGTTCGCGTTCCTCCATCCCTCCGCTTTGCTGGTCGCATGTGAAGAAGATGTTTCCTAGCCTTCCCCCAGTCCCTAAGCTGTGGCCCTGCACTTGGCGACGCACCACTGCGATACCCGCATTACGTCGCACGGTCTTTGATGAAGCTGTCTTGATGTCGGTTTCTCCCGGCCCGAGTTGTGACCATGAAAGACATGAGACGACGACTTGCCCAGTGGGCCTTGCTGAATCATCCTTGACCGGGATGGGATTACGAATGGGTTGGCTATTTTTGCATCGCGCCCGTCTATTCTACAGACGTTACGCTCTTCGACCTCGGGGCATGGTATATAACACAATCAGCCTTCCGTCGGTGTGGACTGTACAATCTATGCATCCTCCTCCATCCATGAGCCATTCTCCGGTTATCCATTAAACGCCGTGCGGGGCGCGGCCGCAGCCACAGCTCCTCGCCGTGATCTAACAGACACTCACTGCAGCTGACGTCCAAAACATGGCAGAATATGCCTAGACACAGCCCATAAAGCCCGTCCCTGACCCCGTCCCTGACGGTCTCCCTGTCTTTTCCCAGGCTTGTCGCGAAGGCCAAACAGGACCAGCCAGATCCGGTGATGCTTGCACCAGCTGCTCCCGAGCGGTTCGGTATGGAAGACGAGTCACAGGGCCAGTGGTGGCCTTGAATAGGTTCACTCGACGCTAAGTAGCCACTTCTGGACGGCGTCGTATCGCTGAGCTTTGCTGGGAATGCAAGCACGAAGTGTAGCCGGCGACGGCCAAGAGTCATTACGCCCTTTATCTCCCAAACGAACCTGTTCAACTAGTGAAGACAAATGTGACGTCGTGGTCATTCGAGCTAGAGAAGGTTCGCGGCGGATCATCGCACAAGCGGTTGATGGCGATGCAGCATGCTATGATGGAACCATACCCTGCGGTTGGTGCGGCATTTGCATGGGCCGTTGAGCTTGGGCCATTCCGGGGCTGGCCTGGGGGCCCTGCGGTCGTTGGCCCTGCCCTGCGGCCTGCTGGCCCTGTGGACGGGCCGGTGTCTGGTATGCCGGCTCCTTCTTCGGGTCTGCATTCGGGAACAGACGCTGGAGCTTGCCGTAGAGCTCCGACAGATACTTGCACCGCTCTTCACGGTCCGCGACCGGGTCCGGGTTGCTTTCCGGCGTCTCCCCCGGAGCAGGTTGCAGCCGGACTTTCAACGTCATGTTCAACGGCGGCGAAGAGAGGTACGCCGGAGACGTCGGTACGGGAACAGATCCCTTCCTGTCCGCCAATGCGGCGAGGTATGCCAGATTCGCTTGGAGTCGCCGCATACATCTGAACGAATGTTAATCATTTGACGCGTATGGTCACCGCCTCGGAAAGCAACTTACTGATTATAGTCTTGTTGGGCCGTCGCCTCTTCCTGAGACTGTTTCCTTCCCTGTTCGCTCTCGCCTGACGATGCAGCCTCCTTTTTCACCTCGTTCAGAGTATGTTGCAGCTGCATGGACTCGAACAACAGTTCCTGGTTGATCTCCAGCAGCAACGAAAATCGTTCCTGCTCCCTTGATTCGCTCCCGGGACTGAGAGGTGTGGACACCGATGACGTGCCGTTGACGGTCGCATTCTGGTTGGTTGGGGGGAAAGTAGGGGTCTGAGGAGTCGTGACAGCGGCTGCTGAATGCTGTTGCGGCGCAGACGTCGACGGCGTTTGGCCGTGCGAGGGAGGCTGTGGGGTCGGAAACTGGGGTTGCTGCTGTTGCTGTTGCTGCTGATGTTGTTGCGCTTGTTGTTGTGCGTGCTGCTGCTGCTGCTGCTGCTGCTGGTGTTGCTGTTGCTGTTGATGATGAGGTTGTTGCGGCTGCTGCCCCTGTTGCTGGGCTTGCTGCTGGGCTTGTTGGGGCTGACCTTGGTGTGAATGTTGCTGCTGGCCCTGGCCCTGGCCCTGGTGCTGCTGCTGCTGCTGCTGTGGTTGTTGCTGTTGCTGTTGCTGTTGCTGCTGCTGTTGCTGAGCATGCTGCGGCTGGTGTTGTTGTTGTTGGGGCTGCGGCTGGGCTTGGTGCTGGTGATGTTGTTGGTGCTGCTGCTGTTGCTGGTGTTGCTGTTGCTGCTGCTGATGTTGTTGATGCTGCTGTTGCTGCTGATGTTGCTGTTGCTGATGCTGCTGGTGCTGCATCGCATTGTTTGGCGAGCCGTGACCTCCTTGCGCCGCGCTCATCGGTCTTTGTGGTGTCGAAGCCAGCGACATGCCGCCCTGGTTTGCCTGTCCTTGTTGAGCTTGCTGCGCCTGCATGCGTTGCTGCATCATGATCTGCTGTTGCTGCTGCGGCGTCATGCCCGCGTTCATCGGGAAGCCTTGCATTCCGGGGTAGTTTGGAGGTTGGCCGCCCGGCGTGGGCATGTTGCCGCCGTAGGGGTTGCCCTGGTACGGGTTCTGGAAGGCCACTGGTAGAGACATTGAGGTTAGCAAACAAGTGCCTCTTTGATTTGGTGCGCGAGAAGCGAGCTGAATCAGCACAGGCGAGCGAATGTCGGCCTAGGACGATGTTTCGTGACGATGGTGATGGTGGTGGTGATGGGAACGAAGCCGACGCGTCGGTCGGTGTCGCCCAGCCGCGCTGAGGCGTACATGCGCCCACGGATAGTCTCAGAGAGAACAGCGCAGATACGAACATCTTGGGAACACAGAGGGAGAGACAGGACAAGGACGGGGGAAGAAGAGCTTACTCTGGCCATTGGCGGTCATGTGCGGCATGCCGGCGTTCTGCATCATGCCTGCAGGCCCAGCACCCGACATCATGGCGGGATTGGGACCTCCAACGAAGCCAGGCTGGCCGCCCGGCATGCCAGCGAATTGGTTAGGGTTGTACATCATGTGCTGGCCGGGCTGAGATGGAACAGAGCCTGGCTGCATGTGAGGGTTCTGGTTCGGAGGTGGGGCGGCGCTGTTGAAGGTCGGAGGAACATTGGGGACCTGAAAGCCGTAGCCGGGAGCGTACATGGCTGGGACGGGAGGGGATGGGATGGGCGCTGAGCTATATTATTATTATGGTTTTGGATCTTGGGGGTGAGCAGGGGGCGTTTGGCGTGACGGGCCCTGGGGGTGGGAGAGGTTCGAACGGGGGGTGTGTTCCAAAGGAGACCTAGGTGTCCGTAGTCGCGTCGCCAAGGTAAGGTAAGCAAGCAGGCAGCGTCGCAATAGCCTCAGATTCAGACTCGGGCTCAGGCGCGGCGGCCGCAGCGTTGGCCGTTTCGAGTTGTGTCGACCACAACGAGAAAGAGAGCGGCGCGGCGGCAGCAGGAGGAGCCACGGGTTGACTAGTAGAGATACCGTAGGTTGGCGGGATTACTGGCTTGCTGCTGCTTGACGTGCGTGATGAGCGGTGGGGGTGAGCAGGGGTAACGACCTTCAACGGGCCGGGCTATACCTATTACCTCTCAGACAGAGAAACCAGCACAACAGCCGCGGCTTGGCCAGTGAGTAAAGGCCTGACAGGCGAGAAGCGGCTACTCGAGGGGACGATATAATTCGTTTTAAGGTACAACCATGAACGGTACGGATCCGGCTGGCCCTCTTTCTGTCCTCGAGGGGGGTGTGACTGGCTGGACGGATGGTAGGTAGTGTAGGTACGGTAGGCGCCTGGGATAGGGCTGGCCTGTTTGTCTCGGCCTCGTCCGTACCTGCTCCTCTGCGGGTACCGTATCTCTCTGGATGATGCGGGAAGACAAGGTATGTAGTGTACTGTGTGTACGCAGGAGGAGGCGGGAAGGCGCACGGGGGTGTGGGATAGCAAACCGGAGTCAGGGCTCAGGAGCGATAGAGCTGAGCGCTGGGTACGGTGAGAAGGGACAGAATCCTAACGGGCGACAATGACGTGGTGGGACGGAGCACCGGAAGAGAGGGAGGGTCGCCGGCGAGAGAAATGAGTCCTGAGGGAAGCGAGCGACTTCTGATGATGATTTGCGCCCGGGGGGGTAGCAGAAATGCGTCCAGCAAATGGCACAGCGCAGGCGTGGGTGCGGTGAGACAAAACTAGAGGCCAAGCAGACTGGCACTTGAATCAGGGTTCAACGCCGAGCTTGATGGCCAGCCGGGGCAAAAGATGGGGTCCCACGAGGAATGTTTGAAGCAAGGCGAGGTACCTTCGTCCTCGGCTCAGTCAGATCAGGTAGCAAGCAACGCAACAGCGAAGACCTGAGGGAGGTGACTACGCGGTCGGATGGGTGGGTGCCGGGTGTGATGCGATGACGGCGCGGTGCGAAGCGAGGCGAGGCGAGGCGAAACGAAAGAACCCGCAGGAGGCCAGTGCAAAAGCAGATGAGAAAGCCGACGACGGACCAGAATGGGAGATGCGGCGGCGCGACGGCGGCGAGCAACGGGTGCGCGTGGAGCAGCAAGCGGAGCAGACCCGAGACGGGAGAGAGTCTGAGAGGCGTCCGGCGAGTGGCAAGTGGCGGAGAGCTGCGCCGGCGGCGTCGGCGTCGGTGAGAGCGGTGTGGTCTCTGATAGAGTATGGGGACAGCGGTGGTCCAATATCCGGGGGCCGGGTACGGTGTGCGGTGCCAATGCCAATGCAATGTGGTGAGGCGAAGGGTGGTGGTGTGCGCACGCGTGTGTGTGTGTGTGAGGTTCGCTGGGCTTGGGGTGTGGTTGAGAGAGAGGGAACAGCAGCAGTATGTGATTGTGTGTGTGTGTGTGTGTGTGTGTGTGTGTGTGTGTGTGAAAGCGTGCGTGGCAGCGTGCCTGCGGGCGCCCAATTGTGTGTGGATGGCTTGTCAATCAACCACTCGTAGCAGGGGGAAGGGTGAAAAAAAACGCAGAAACGAATGAAATTTTTTTCCCCTTTTGCTTTGCTTTTCCGCCCTGGCCATCGATGTCTGGGGCATCGATGGGCCACGGGGCCATAGAAAGTGGGGTTATGCGGCCGACCAGGATACAAAGTACCTACACCTCCTCCAGCATTTCAAAGGTTAGCGTGTTACCTGGTGGGGCTTACCTAATCGCCTGGCCCCACCGTGTAGTACGCTAACCTTTGAAATGCTGGCGGAGGTGTACACTACCTAGATACCTGGGTATCTCCTGGGGTCCGAAGCGGGGTTACTCCGGAGGCTAAACAGGGGCTCTCACCGGTGGCAGCGGCCAATCGAGTGAGCCGAGGCCTCGCTGAGTGGGCTGCGGAGAGGGACCCATGCAGCGATACAGTCCAGAGTCTTCGAGATCCCTTTCGGCAGCAACATGGGGGGTGCCTGCAGCCACAGGGTCAACCAAGTCGTGCCTACCTTATACGGAGTACGGACACGGTACCTATCTGCCTACTCTTACACTGTTAAGTAGGTAGGTAGGCAGTACTAACACGAGAGATCTGGAAGGAGGAAGGAGGAGGTTGTTGCTTTAGACGTGGCTGTCACGCTTACAAGATCCATTGACTCTGCGGGCAAGCTTGAGATTATCTACAAATACCACTCCGTTGATATATCTACAGCTTCACTCGGTCTTTGCGTCGGTCACGAAGAACGACGTCAAACCAAAAGCCGCACAATACGGTACCATTGTTTATGCATAATCCTGCCAGCCCGAATCCCACAAACACCTCTTCCTGATTTGAATTCCCCTAGGCCACATATGTCGTGCCATATGTCGAGTTGCCGAGGACTACATCCACGAAATGCCCGGCCACGATTTCCGCTAACAACAGGCATCCAGGTCAGCTCCGTCTCACACGCAAGGAAAGGCCGGCGGGCCGGGAGGATATGCTTACATGCTCTCTCCGATGGGTGCAGTTCGTCGTACCACAAGAAGCTCGCCTTGGGCTCCGACGAGTCGACGCAGGCCCGGGTGACCGGGTCACAGACTCTATAGACCCCCGTCGCGTTCGCCGGCGCCGCCAGGTACTCGGCCGGCTCCGCGTGCATGTCCCGCAGGAGGCTGTGGACGTCAAAGACGGAGAAGCTCGCGCCCGGCCATCGCTTCTTCACCAGCAGCTGGAACGGCGCGCCATAGTCGAACATGGTGTTGACGTTGGTCGTGTACTGAAGCATCTTGTACTCGTACTCGGTCGTGTTGTACGCCGTCTTGTTCGCCCAGAACTGGCTGTCCGCGAACCCGCCACGCTCCGTCGCGCGGTAGAGAGGCGACTGCTCCAGGGGCCCCACGTTCAGCAGGACGAAGTGGCGCCCGCCCGTCTCATAGACGTTGTCAAACACCTCCCAGACGCAGTCGACGTAGGTGGAAATGGTCGTTCCAGCAGCCTGCGAGTCGCTGAGGAACGCGCCGTATCCCAGGTCGTTCGTCCCGATCCACAGCGCGTAGACCGTGTTGTTCGCCAACCTGTTCGGGTAGAGAGCTTCGAACGCCGTGTCGGCCTTGTAGGCAGGCACTTCGTAGTCCAGCACCGACGGGAACGGCTGCCCGATGGCGGCAAAGTCTCGAGAGATGATCTTGTTGGAACAGGTCGCCCCGCTGACGGCGTAGTTGTAATAGTTCGCGCCGGTGGACCTGGCCACAAACCTGCCCCAGGCGTACCCGCCGCTTGCCGTCGAGTTGCTCTCCGGGAGGAGGGTGCCCGGGGGCGGAGCCTCGCCGTCGTTGTTGATAAAGTAGCCCAGGCGGCCCTCGTCGGTGTAGCTGTCGCCAAACGTCACCAGGTTCTCCAGCTTCCTTAGCCCACATTGGGAAGCCGCGGCCACGGAGGCGAGCGCGGCAAGGGGTAGGAACAGCATCTTCGCGGTCCGATTGGAGCTATGGACGAAGAGACCGACGGCCCAGCAGGCTTTCTGGGGGACGTTGTAAGGGGGGAAGAGAGCCGGAGGCGAGCGCTCGCCGGATAGCCGGGTCCAGAGCTGGGCGAGCTCCCCTCATATACAGCTTTCTAGGCCATCCTCCCACTGCGTCATGCAACCAAGTGGTGGCCCTCTGGTCCGGCAGAACGGGACAGCAGAGACAAATCGAGAGACGGAGAGCGAACGACCGCCGGTGAGTCGGGTTAGACTGCAACGAGGCTCCACTCCTCCACGCATTTCTCCGCGTTCTGGAAAAGGCCCATAGCTGCAGCGTGGGCGAGATGGGCCTCTGCACTGCGAGCCGCGGATCTCCTGCAGAGATCATGAAGGTGAAAATGAGGGGTAGTTGGAGGCGACCTTGCGTGGGGTCTGCCCAAGAGAGTCGCGTCATAGCTGCGTGTAAGTGCCAATCGGTGAATGGTGCTTGTCCAGAATCTCCATCATGGTAACAACGTGAGCGTAGGTGACTCAGGTGACACCTGCCTGAGATACGATTAGCAGCGATCAGGCAGTATTACTATGGGGTATCGAAAGAAGAAAGAATAAGAAAACCCCGTCAAGAAGCTTGTTTCGACCATTGCGTGGTGTTGTTGACATCAGCCTGAATTCAACGGAAATGACCTGCTACCCCGGGCCAGTGGGGGCTGCGAGCAATCACATTCGTCCATCTCAGGTTCGCCTAGCTCTATCGAGTTGTAGCCTGGCATGACGCGTAGCGCATCCATGGTTGGTTTTGTAGTATGGACGTACCCTCGAGTTAACTTGCTGTCATCTCAGATCATGATAGTACAGCTGGGGCGACCTCCGTTTCGGGTCTGAAGAAGACGGCTCAGTCTCGGGCTCGGCTCAGAAATGTGAGCGGAATCGGGCTCGGCTTCATCGGGCACGGCTTGGATCGTGGGCGGAGACGCTGTCCGAGGATTTTGCCCCACCTCGAGCCGGGAATGTATCTCAATTGGTCAGATTGGCCTGTTCAGCGTTCCACCTCGGAATCTCAAGCGGGGACGGCGATATGGAATTCCGCTGCTTTGATTGGCCAATCCAACGCCACTTGAGCGGCACATCGCACACACTGCAGGTGCCGATTGTCGGGGCGGGTCCAGATCTTGAATTTGCGATCCCACGCCGTTACAGGTGACTCAGCTGGGCCCGTTTTCACGACGGTTTCGAGATATCTCACTGTCGTGAGGTTGGATATAAGGCGACTGACTGACTGCACATTCCCGCTACGATTCCCAGCACCAGTATCACACTTTTATCAACCCAAAATGTCGCCCTTCAACCTCGAGAAATGTGCGCGTCCGAACATCCTGGCCCTCGAGCCTTATCGGTGCGCCAGAGAGTAAGTCGAGTCACTCAAGGCTCACTCCGAGGTTGCAAGCTTGAGGCGGACTAACACGTTTGGCAGTGACTACAAGGATGACGGAACAAACGTCCTCCTCGACGCAAATGAGAACGCCTACGGCCCGTCTCTGGAGTCCAACTTCGAGGCCGGCGATCTGGGCATCGACTTCCTCGGTCTGAACCGCTACCCCGACCCTCACCAGCCGGAGCTGAAGCAGCTGCTCTGCGACCTGCGCAACACCCACACCCACACCACCAAGAACCTCGGCCCGGAGAACGTCTTCGTGGGCGTGGGCAGCGACGAGGCCATTGACGCCCTGCTGCGCTGCTTCTGCGCCCCCGGCAAGGACCGCATTTTGACCTGCCCGCCGACCTACGGCATGTACTCCGTCTCGGCCCAGATTAACGACGTGAGCATCGTCAAGGTGCCCCTGAAGCCCGCGCCTGAGTTCGCCATGGACACGGACGCTATCCTCGAAACCCTGACCAAGGAGGAGAACATCAAGCTGGTCTACCTCTGCACGCCGGGCAACCCCACCGGCTCCATGCTGTCCAAGGAGGAGGTCACGAGGGTGCTCCAGCACCCCACGTGGAACGGCGTCGTCGTCCTCGACGAGGCGTACATCGACTTCGCCCCCGAGGGCAGCTCCCTCGCCGAGTGGGCTCTCGAGTGGCCCAACCTCGTCGTCATGCAGACCCTCTCTAAGGCCTTCGGCATGGCGGGCATCCGCCTCGGCGCTGCCTTCACCTCGCCCCCCATCGCCCGCCTGCTGAACGCCATGAAGGCGCCGTACAACATCTCGAGCCCCACGAGCGCGCTCGCGTGCTACGCCGTGTCCGAGAAGGGGCTGGCGGTGATGCGGGCCAACCGGGCCAAGATCCTGACGCAGCGGGACCGCATCATCGCGGAGCTGCCCAAGATCCCCGGCGTCGGCAGGCTCCGGGGCGGCACCGAGAGCAACTTCTTGCTGTACGAGATGCTCGACGCCCAGGGCAAGCCGGACAACGTCACGGCGCTGGCGGTGTACGAGCGGCTGGCCGAGAGCAAGGGCGTCGTCGTGCGGTTCCGCGGCAAGGAGCATGGCTGCCTGGGGTGCCTGCGCATCACGGTCGGCACGGAGGACGAGGTCACGCGGTTCCTCGCCTCCATCGAGAAGACGCTGGCCGAGGTCCGCGGCGCGGGGCGTCAACCGGACGAGGAGAAGAAGGAGGAGGAGGCCAACGGTGTGGTTGCTTAGCGGGTGACGGTTTACGACGACAATGCATTCATAGACGACGACATAGAGGAATCAAGAATCAATGAGACAAGCCAGGATAAAACACGTGGCCAGGCTAGCGCTTTTGGGCTTGGGAACCAAGTCTTGCTGCGGGAGGTGAGGGCGACTGGGCCGGCGCTTGTTCCCGAGACATCAAGTTGAGACAGACACATTTCCGACCTGCCATTGCTTGCACATGTCGTGATCGAAGCAGCAGTGCGGCTCTTGGGAAGCCCAATCGCACCCCCATAGCAGGATATCAGGCACTGGGAAAGGATTGCATGGGTGGCCCAGCATGTCGTATCTGCCATGGCGACGAAGCCTACAGGTGTTCCGTTCGTCAATCGTTTCCCGCCACGAGGACGGGCCATTGTTTGTTCTCGTTCGTCCCATCCATGGACTACGGCAAGTCGAAACCGATCCCGGGGGATGGTTGGTAGTGCCATCGTCTCCTAGGCCACCGGCCACGTTGGTGGTGAGACCCGGCAAACGATACGCAGCCACGACGCCATCTCCGCCGCCGCCGCCGCCACCACCACCATCAAAAGCCATCCCCCTTTTCGTACATGTCGCCAGGCACCACTCCACAACAGCCGGAATACTAAGTCGAGGAACTTAGGTGAGGTTGCATGAAGAGTGAAGTGTTCCCCCAACTAGGAAAGGCTAAATTTGGTGCGTCGCTGTTTCAAGTGTCGAGTCCAAGGTAACGGTAACCCGAGCTAGCGGCTCTCAAGTAGATCATCCCTAAACAGGCGCCCAATCAGCACCCCGGGGTGCCTCGCTGGCACCTGGACAGGGCTGGTCGGACGAGCCGATCATCCTTGGGGGAAACCCCCTTCAGCACCAATTGTCATTCATCACAGACATGGCTTTAGGTCCTCTGTGCCCTCTTTCGGCCCCCCTACGACATGGAGCCCTGCTGCCGACCTACCCTTTTTGGCCGCAGAGACACTTGTACCTACATCTGTCTGGGCCTTGAGCTGACTTATAGCGGACAAAGATCAACCTCTTGCACCGGGTGATGTCCCTTCCATCGGTCCTCCTGGCGGGCCAACCGCGACAAGGATGGAAGGACCAGTTCGCATCAAGCAAGGGCTTCCCGACGACTGCCAGAGTCTAAAAGGAACGAATGGCACCGAGTCGGCCACAATAGCCGCCTTCCCTGCCCGTTCAGAGTGCTGCGGCAAGTGCCAGTGCGGGGAGGGGGGAGCGGAATTGCGGCCCCGAGTAACACCCCTCCGAGCCCCTGGCCCGGCCGCAGTTACCATTAATAAAGTCTTCAGGACGGCCAACTCACTGGCATCGATCCACGGTGCTTCACGTTGCTGTTGTCGTTGGTTGCTTCCGCCCTTTCAGACGTTCTTTCCCTCTGCCTGTCCTACGGTGACGGTGACGGTCCTGGTCAGTGTTCCTGCCTCGTCAACCTGCTGTCGTGTCGCCCCTTGCCTTGTTCTGTTTCTTCGGCGACTGGTCTTTTGCGCGTTTACTTACACGCAACACAGGCCTCTCTCCCTTGCGCAACCAGTCGACGTCCCTGCTTCGGAAATCGGCATCACCATTGGGTCTGTCCTTCTTTGTCAACAACTAGAACTGCTGCCGCAGTTGCTTCCGGTCATCGCTGGCGCCCTTGCTTTCTCGCCTTCCCGATTTATCGCTGCCACTCCTCCCGTATATATACCCAACGACCCCCCCGAGGCTCATCAGTCTTCGATCATCCCCCTTTCATCTACTCTGCATTCTCGCTGCTGGGTCTGCTAGTTCAACCCTCACTCTTTATCAGCATTGCCTCTTGTTTGTATTCAGAGCTATCCAACTTCCCCAGCCTGGCCGAATAGTCTCCGTCTCCTCGATCACCATGTTCTTTTCCAGGACGGTTTTGGCTGCGACTGCGGTGGGTACGGCACTGGCAGTGACGTTCACTCAACCCAGCACGCTCGATCTCAACAACCCAGGTCGGTGACACCCGGCCGTACCCAGACAACTCTGCGTACATTGCTGACAGACAGGCAGATTCCATCAAGCAGGTTGCCAGCAGTCTTGCTCATGGTGCCATGTCCTACTACAACGGCAATGTCTCGAGTGACCCCAAGGTACGTTGAGGCCCAGGCTTCCAACTCCGCCGTCGAAGTGCTTGTCATGGGCACGCCCAACTGACACAACTCCAGATGGTTGGTGACCTCCAAGAACCCTACTACTGGTGGCAAGCCGGTGCCCTCTGGGGGATCATGGTTGACTACTACTACTACACTGGTGACCCGACCTACAATGATGTCCTCACCCAGGCTCTCACGGCCAAGGTCAACACTGGCCCGAATCACGACTTCATGCCTCCAGAGCACGCCCAAGAGGAGGGCAACGACGACCTTGGCTTCTGGGGCTTCGCCGTTATGGCGGCTGCCGAACGCAACTTTCCCCAGCCGAACCCAGAGGCTCCGTCCTGGCTCCAAATGGGCATCAACATCTTCGACTCCCTCGCATCGCGCTGGAACTCGACTCACTGTGGCGGCGGGTTGCTATGGCAGATCTACGAGACCAATCCCAATGGTCTGAACTACAAGAACTCCGTGAGCAACGGTGGCTTCTTCCAGTTGGCCGCGAGACTCGCTCGCGCTACTGGAGACCAGAAGTACGCCGACTGGGCCACCAAGATCTGGGACTGGTCGGTCAATGTGGGCTTCATTGACGCCGAGCTCAAAGTCTTCGACGGTGCCGACTCCAGGGACAATTGCAGCAAGATCAACCCTCTGTCGTTCACCTATTCGACTGGCATCTACCTGTATGGTCTTGCCGTCATGGCGAACCACACGTCCGAGGCCCTCTGGCACGACCGTGCTGTCAAAATGCTGGATACCTCGAAGCACTTTTTCACGCCCTTCGACAACAGCACCGACATCATGTACGAGCCCGCCTGTGAGACTGTTGGCACATGCAACACAGACATGAAGACATTCAAGGGATACCTCTCCCGTTTCCTTTACAAGTCGGCGCAGGACGTTCCCGAGCTCAAGCCTGCAGTTCAGAAGCTCATGGTCCCTTCTGCTCTGGCTGCGGCCAAAGTTTGCGAGGCTAGCGACAAGGGTGTTGTCTGCGGCCAGAAGTGGTATGTGGGCGCCAGTGACAAGTCCGAGGGGCTTGGACAGACAATGAGCGCGCTTGAAGCCATCCAGGGCCAACTCGACCCCGTCACGCACGTCCAGGCATAGGGTGCCAAGAACATGGGCGAGTATCCATACGGCAAAGTCCATCTCAAAGCGGATGTGACCCTCACATGGGACTTCAGAGATTCCACCCCCGAGAACCCCACCGACCCCGACGAAGACTCGAAGGAAGACTCGGACGAGAAGAGCGGAGGGAGCACCACGATTGCGAGGTGGCAGCTTGCGGCTGCCGCCGCTTTACTGCAGGCCGCCTTCTGGGGCATTTTCTAAACAGCCGTAGCACTGACGTGGGCTCACAAAGGACGCACGAACAGGCTTGGACGTGCCATGCGTCATCAAACGGCCCTAGCTGGGGTGACGATGGGGGAACGGAGTATTGATTGATGAGTAGCGTTATGAAGATCATTCTAATGATATGTAATCCTTTTCACTGCCTTGCCCAGCCGGATCGTTCAGTGACACTGTCGTGCACGTAAATGATATGGCAACTAGATTGGCACCATGGTCAACTGCCACAGGGACGAAGGTCGCTTTCTTGGCCTCAGTCGAGAGAACAGAAGATTGATGTCTTTGTTCCACCAAATCAAGAATTGTATGGGACACGGCAGCGATGCTGATCACCTCGGGACCCCCAGGGGACGATGATTTTAAAACCAACCGCGGTCGGTCTTGGTAGGACAGCATTGATGATCCGCGATGGACGCGATGTCGTGGCCGCGATGTGGCAGCGTTTGAAATGGCGACTTGGCCCAGCTGTACGAGTCTCACCAACGGGCCCGTCGTGGACGTATGTCACCAGCCAATTTTCTTGGGATGTTTCCCGACATTCGGATGATGAGACGGAGGAGAGCCCTTGGCTGCGCCCCCCGCTTGTGGTATTTCTGAGTCTTGCCCCTGGGTAAAGGAAGAGGGGTGGGAAAGTAGTAAATCTGTTTCGTACAACGCCGACATTTGGGGGGTATAACTCCGAAGGGAGCACATTGCGAAGAACAAAGTCCAACCCGCAAAACAAAGAACAAAGCTTCCCTGGAAACAGCGGCAGGGGCTTCACCCACAGCGTGTCCCTCTAATCAGCTGCGTCTCCTTCCATGGGTCGCCAGAAAACAAATCGCAAGTACAAAAACTCCTAGAATGTGAACCTTTCGCCGCCGTGGCCCATTCCATGCTCCCCGCCTTGTTTCGCCTGCAAGCTGCTCGTCTTTCCCGCTGGGGAGATAAATGTCCGTTGGGAAGATTATGTGTCTTTTCTGTGTCGGATACTGGATTCTCTCGTAGAACGATTATGGTATGGTTATCGGATGGTAGGTCAGGTGTGTGTATAGTATCGTCTAGTTGACTCGGGAGATGCCCGGGATTATGCTATTAAGGTGGCCACGAGCACGCTGCATAATGACGTGGCGAGAGCCCAGCGGAGCTCGAGACGCGGGGCGGCGCTCGGGGGGTTCGTCTCGACGGGAATTCCACCTGACGAGAGGGGACCGGTGAAGAGGAAGTCGTCGTAGTTGATGCCGTCGGTGGGCGCGGCTGTCGGAGCCGCGTGGGTCTTGGCGGGCTTGTCGGCGAGGGTCAGGACGCCCCATTGAACCTCGGAGCCCGTCAGGGAGGAGGTCCACGAGACCTCGGTCGGGCCGGTGTAGAGGCCGTTCGAGTAGCCGCTCCTCAAGCTAGAATAGCCAGAGCACGTCGCGGCCGTGGTGCCACCCAGCGTGCAGCCGAGGTCGGCGATGCTGTTTTCGCGGCGCAGTCAGTTCCCGTCCAGGGCTGGTGGCGATCGGAGAGGGGGCAGAGGGAAGAGAACATACAGTGTCGACGTCTTGGTGCCGTGGAACTGAAGAGTCTGCTGGCCCTCGACGAAGATGAAGGGGAACTCAAGGGCGAGGTCGCAGTTGGGCGGGGTCTGCGGCGCGCAGAAGATGGTATACGTCGTCTCTTTGGCATTCTGCAGTGGTTCGTCGGTCAGATCACGCACGCAACGGTCAAACTTGACTGGTCAAGGCCGCGAAGGGCTCCGGAAGGGGTCGTCGTACACTTGAAATCACGCTTCCCCGCACAAGGGACCAGCTCTTGGCATCGTAGTGAGGCAGGTAGATGGGCACGGTGGTGTGGTCTTCGGCGAGAGCGACGTTGGAGGAGACGAGACACAGCGACAGCAGCGCGAGGAACGGCTGCGGGAGCTGGAACCGCATCGTGAGGCGGGCGTGGCGAGGCGCGGAGAAGGAGAGAGGCGAGGCGCGGACAGGCGGCGGGATCGAGGAGAAAGACGTGGGAAGGGCCCGGGGCTGACGTCAAGATGGTGGCTACCGGAGGTGTCTCGTGTGAAGGCCGGCTTCCTGGACGAGGAAGTTCCGGCGGACCAGCCTGGCGGGATCTTGAGGCCGGATCGGGACCAGGGACGGGACGGACGGCAGCGGTGTCCAGTCAAGTTTGGTTCGGGCCACTGTCAGATGTCTGGAAAGGTTTGGCCGGTCGTTCGGTCGGCGGAGAGTGGATTCGTCGCGAGCGGACGCGCGCGGAGGACCTTCGCTGCTTCGTATCGCACTGTGACCTCACAGGCAAGGCAAGGCAGGGCGGGCGAGGCTCCGTCCAGGTACTATTACCGAATGGCAGGTAAAGGCAAGCCACGGCACGTATTGGGCACGTAGCGTAGGGGGGGCGGACGGCGGGCGGTGGGCGGTTGGTGGTTGGCTTGTGAGAGCAGAATCGACATGGGGGTGGGACGGAGGGACGAGGGAGATTTTGAAGTGTTTGAACACCAAGACGAGAAGGTGAGCGATCAAGAAAAGGGCGCGGGTTTTCTGCCAATGCGCCGTCCTTGCCGGCCAAGGCTGGGCAGGAGAGAGAGTGAGCAATTGGCATTCTCTTTTGGCAAAATGGAAGCCAAGACATGAGCACCGCACCAGCGCCAGAACAGACGAGGAAACCAGATGCCACAGCACACAGCACGCAGCGCCTCTACGGGCTACCAGCATTGGAGCGAGTCGGAAGTCCACTAATACGCCCCGTCAGTTGAGTGGACCATCTGGTACGGATAGAGGAGGAAGGTACCTACACTACCTGACGCTGTATCCGCCTACCGTAAGGTAGGTAATACCTATGGAGGTAAGAGAAGAGGCGTGGTGCCAGGGCTGCTGCTAGCCATGGCTGCTGCTTGGGGGGGACAGAAACAAACCATGAGAGGTGGAAGGGGGAAAACGGCCAAGAAACGCCAAGGCCGCGAATTTCGAAAAAAATATTGAGCTGGGTGGGCACGGGCGCGTGAACTGGAGCTTTGAAGACAGCGGTGGATGTCGCCAGGCACAGCGACTGGACGAAGCTGACCAACGGCGAAGGGTACCCTGTCCTAGATTCTGGGCGTGAATTCCAGTCGCGAGAGTCTCCAAATTGTAGGTACTCAAGTCTTAAAGTATCCTTACCTTCCTACCTGCGTACGGATACCTAGGTACGTAGGTATCCGTCCACAGAGGTACTTATTGCCTCCGCCCCGCTGCGCTGCCGCTGAGCGCGCTCCGTGCTTTCCCAGCGCCGCCGCCGCCGCCAGTACCTTCCTCTCGAGTTGCCCGTTGCGGAAACTTCCTGCCCACTTTCCCGGCATCCTGCCGCGGGCAGGTAACGTGACTGACTACGAGAGGAGACCTCCATAGATACTACCAGCAGGTACCTAGGTATCTACACCAGAGTTGGACGGCATCTCTCTCTCTCTCCCCGCGGCCTTATTCGTTCCACGCGACAATAGCTACCGACGACGATCCATTTCCCATCGTACTGGCGTACATCGAGCGCCGAAATGAATTGTCTCAGGGCGCCTTGGTCGATATCGCCATGTCGGCCTGCCCAGCCATGGCCTTTCCCAACCCGTCGCGGCGACGTTGGCATTACGCCGTCTAATGTCTCGGCTCCCAAGTACCGCGAACAAACTTTCCGCCGACCTACGTGCCTACCTACCTAGACGTCCCGGTCTCGTGTCGTGTCATCCGAAAGCGCGCCGTCTGATCATCTTCATCTGAACGTTTCCTCCGCCGTCGACGCTCATCTCACCGTATCCCCGTCCACTCGGCTCGGCAGGGCCTGGGCGTGCTGCACCGGTCGGCTCGCTGCGAGGCCGAGACGTGACAGCAAGAAACACACCGCCCGGCCCCGTACCCTTGCTTTTTGGCCTGAGCACTCTGCGCTTGTTGACTGATATGCATGTTGAAGGATCGGCATTACCCACATTCCGGGAGATTCGCCGACTTTTGGAGAAGTCAAAACAAACTCACTCCCGCGCTGAGGGACAGCAAATATGCTTCCTCCCAACCTTCTTTTCCTTCCCCAGCATTGCCAGCATGCGCTGAGTCACGCTGTACCAAAGTCCCTCCTTCAGCCACTCATGACCCCACGAGGGTCCATCCAGCAAAAAAAGAGTCTCGCCATCTCCACTGCACTGCCCTCTGGTACCGCTACCCACGCGAGATTAAAGACTGTGACGTGACATTTTCTTGCTGGACAGACCGCTCTCCTCTACGACCAACGTCCCAAAGGCTGCAGATCGGTCCGCAAGTGTATCCAATCGGAGGAGAATAGCTTTTAAGCCAGCCTGAACGCTGTGGATACATCATATGTTCGCACTGCGCACTAATGGTGTATAACTGGCTGTGTCTTTATTTTCAGTCACTCTGGCCCCCAAACAGGCTCGGATAATGAAGACGACCAACCAACAAGAGAAAATGTCAGTTTCACATTTACTCTAGCGTTGCGGCACAGCTCTCTGTGATGGAACGCTGCGATGGCGAGTGAACGTATAAGATGAAGATAAGACCGCCCGTCAAGCAAGTGTTGGGCGGTTGGATGAAACTACCTAGACTACATCTTGATCTTATCGACGTGAATGTCCCGTTCACAATGAAGCAAGCTACGGCATTCCTGCTCGCCTTGGTCGGTGCTGCTGCCGCCCAGTCAACCACCAAGGTCGACGTCGTGGTCCCCTTGCTCGGCAACTCGTCATACCACGCCTCCATCCTCGATGCCGAGCCCGCCGCGACAACTTACATTCTGGGCTGCGAGGTCAATACAACCGAGGCCAACTGTGGCATGACGGATGGCCCCTGGAAAGGCTTTACCGTCGTCAGCGGCCCCTCGACCGTCGACGTCCACTATAGCTTCAGCGAACAAGACGTGTACGTCCCCTCGTGAAACCAGACTATAGCAGGCAGCGACAGGCGACCAGAGATTAGTTGTTCGCTTCACCGTTCGTTCTAACTAAAACCCTACCCAGGTACATCGCCTACACGGGCTCTACGTCGGGACCAGTGTTTGATTTCAACGAGATCAGGACCGAGAGCGGCAAGACGAAGAATTTTATCATCTGGCAAATACCGAAGAGCGATTATACAGTCTCCGTGACTGTGACCGCCGGTCTTAAGAAGCTGGCCGAGCAGACGCGGGGGGCATCCACCGCCACGACCACCACCACTGGGACCGGGCCGGCAGCGTCCGGGTCTGAGCCGACACAGACCGGCATCAGCCCCACTGCCACCTCCGACACCTCCACCTCCGCTGCCACGCCCACCCCCACCAATGCTGCAACCCGCACCGGCCAGGTGAACGTCCTGGCAGGGCTCGCCGGTGGTGTCGCCGCCGTGCTCGGGGCCATGGTCATCTGAAGGGCGCCGAACAAGACCTGGTTTGTTGAGATGGGGGCAAGAGCGTGCCATGATGTCACTGGCGAGAGCTGTTTGGGGACAGGCATTCAGCAGAAGAGGAATGATTGCAGCGGCCTACCTAGTCACGCCGAGTCTGGCTTGTCCTCAGAGCTAGTCATGCTTTTGTTCTTGTCATCTATCATCGTTTATCAAACAGAAGCCTTCTGAATTAAAAAAAAAGCCTTTGGTGTGTCCAGCCAGTCAAAAGACCACTGTGTCGCATTGTCCCTCTTCTTGTTCTTCAGAGACAAGGCAAAACCCTCTTTTCTCGAACAATCCCTCTGTCCAGGCTGAGGCATCTGAAGAGACTTGCCTCTCAAGACAGAAGGTAAATAAATCCCCAAGACGAGACATCTCATCCTGCCAAAGCTGACCAGACCCATTCGATTCCACTACGACGCAGTTCCCAACACTTCCAGCTTGTCGAATAAACCAAATACGTTGCTGTGACAGCTCCTCGTCCACGATCAAACAACTTCTGCAAGGAAAAAGGCATCAGAGAAAAAAAAACGAAGAAAAATGACCAAGATGCCCGAGGAAGCTATCATCGCCATTAGCCTCTCGGTCAGCATCACCGTGCTGTTCGCCTTCTCCTTCGTCGTCTGGCGCTGGGTCATCTCGCCGCGAGCGCAACGCCACTACTTTGACCGCCACCGCGGCCTGCCCGAGGAGACCATGGCTGGCGTCTAAGTAGAAGACAGCGGAGCCGCTCCGACTGGAGGTCTTCCAAATGCAGATACGGGGTTTCTTTCACAGGCGTTGACGGACGGGGGAGTTGGTGGCTCCTGGAGTGAGGGCCAAAGGTTGTTCTTGTAAGCTTGGCTTTCATAGCTGCCGAGAAACCAGTCTCCCATCTCGAAACCCGATTCCTTGCAAAGTGAATTCGGTAGGCTAACGATGAGAAGAATTATAATGACACATTCCCAACTCCAGGGCTGCAATGCCAAAAACACAAGGGCGACCGAACGCCGACACGCAACATCTACCACGCCTTCATGGATCGGACCCAGGTTGAAAAGGAAAGAAAGAAACGGTATCTGGGAGAAACGAAGTTGTCTCGTCAATAGATAATCCGGTCTTCACGCCCGTCTTGCCAGCTACTACAATTGACGCAACGGGAGGCCTATCGAACAGGGTTAGCCGTCTTTCCCGTAAGTAACAGCCGCGTCCGACGCACCTTCTCGCTGATACGCTTGCGGCAGTATTTGCATTTGACCGTGTGCTTGATGATCGGATCTCGGGAGAAGTACTGGGCGACGTGCGCGAGGCCGTAGAGAGCGAAGCCGACGGCGAAGAAAGTGACGAACGCGTTCAGGAAAGAGCTGCCACGGCAACATTAGCAGGCGTCGTCCGAGAGTATGAGCTCCTGGGATCGGTAGAAGCAGAAAGGAGGAGAAGACAGGAACGACATACCCGTAAGCCAGGACGACGGCACCATCGTCCTTGGCGCGCTCGAGGGTCGTGTACTTGTTCTCGTGCGAGTAGTTCGGGCCGCCGCGGAGGACGGCGAACTTCTCCTCGATGTTTCGGTTGAGGGGGAAGAGGACGGAGAGGGGGGGCATGAGGATGTTCTGAACGAAGTTGTTGACGAGGGTCGAGAACGCGGAGGCGATGCTGTTTTGCGACGGTCAGCCAGTCCGATCGATTTATACAGTTTGCCGTGCCCGCCACCTAGATGGGGGGAAATGACACTCACATCATGCCAAAGGCGATCTGGAGGACACCGGCTTGGAGGGCAAAGTCCGAGAAGCCGCCCCAGAAGCGGCGGGCTTGCTTCTGGCCGCGGTCGAGGAGCGTATCTTCCTCGCCGTTGCCGCGCATGAAGTCGGGCATGGTGGCAGAGGACGCGATGCGGTCGGTGAACGGCAAGGGCATGTTGCGATCTGGATGCGTCCGTCTGTAAAATGATGTAAAGGAATTACAGTGCGTATCCGCCAGACTCGCTGATATACCAGGCGGATAGCAATTATTAGTAGGTGTTTACTCGGAGTGAGGCTGGGCGACAGGTGGAAGCCTGGAGCATGGTCAGGTCCAGCTGGAGGAAGTCGTGGTTGGAGCTTGGCAAATGGCTGCCAGCTCAGGGAGAAACACTATGACGTACCCACGTTCTAAAGTGCAGGATCGGAGCTGGGGCCGAAGTGAAGGTCGAAGGAGGGTGTGGCTGCTCTCTTTGCGGTTAGTTGGGGTCTAACTGCTTTTCCAAGTTCACGATCGACACCGTCCACCATCGTCATCAGCAACAAATCATGAAATCGACTATCGGGCGAACTTGCCATAAAACATAATTTATTTTTCTACTTTGGCACTCTCTGTCTCAAAGACTTTGCAGTTTTGCATTCTAACAAGGAAATCGTTTGTCGCATCAATGGTATCTTTGGAAATAAAAATAGAAACAAGGATCGTGATGTCGGTGTGAGCTCGCTAGATCCAGCTGTCGGGCCAGACCTGACAAATAGATATCACGCAAAAGTATAGCCCCAGTAACGGGCCTCAATCTAGAGAATCGAAGTGCCGCACATTTGTGGGATTAAACCCCATGGTAAAGGTAGGTTGTGCAAGTACGCATGCTTGCCTCTTTAGAAGCTGCCCTTGTTGTGTCGCTTCTCAGTGTACGCCCTGCGGGGAGAGCGGGAGCGGGAGCGCCTCTGGACGCAGAACTGAGCGACCCAGTAAACAGCGGCGGCAGCGATGACGGCAAAGGCGACCCAGGAGATGATCATGAACTTCTGGCCCGCCTCGGCCGAGATGCCAATGTCGTCGCCGATGTCGTTGATCTGCTTCGCGCCCTCCTTGGCGCCAATGGTGGTGATGAGGCTCCCTGCCAGCAGGGCGATCGACGCAAAGAGCGTGAAAACGAAGTTGGCGATGGTCACGAGCTTCCTGAAACCGAGGAAGAAGGCCGCGAGGGAACCGAGAATGGAAAGACCCGAGAATCCGATCCCAATGACGTACAGGATGAAGATGGCGAGAAGGAACTTGTTGACCTTGTCCAGGGTGTCCTCGATGTCGTCCGGCCAGTTCAGGTCGGCGAGGCTCACACGCAGGGGGCCGACGGAGAGCTCCTGGTCGAGCATCTCGGTGAGGTTGACGTTGGCTGCGCGAGGGTTAGCTGGTTGACGAGCACGCACGGCATGGATTTCCACTTACGTCCGGGCCTCGGCTTGGTGCATTCGGTGACGTTGAGCCAGGCGTTGGGAGCCGTAACGTTGGGCGCAAATTGACCCTGGCACACGTCCATGAGGTGCAGGGAGTACCACTCGGAGATGCCCAACTCATCAGCGAGGCGGTCAGCGACATCGTTGCCAATGTCGTTGATGAGGTCGGAGAAGCCATCGCGAGCAACGTCGGTAATCCTGTCGAGCCAGCTGTCCGAGTCAGAGGAGCTGTCGCTGGACACGTTGACCAGGTTGTAGCCGAGGGTCGACATATTCAGGCGGACGACATCATAGTCTTCCATGAAGCCCTCTTTGTGGCCGGCGAAGAGGGCCAGGAAGGACAATATGAACGCCCCCATGGACAGCACCAGCGGTACTATCGCGGTGAAATGCATGTTGCCGGAAGGGTGTTTGGTCTGGGCGACACAGGTGAAGGAAGGGTGGTAGGATGAGTGTCTGGAGATACAAGCGGACACACGACTGTTTCTTGGTTTTGTTTTGTTTTTGCGAGGAACCTGAGATGTTCGGGAGGCAAAGAGGGACAGAGGAAGCGTATTGTCGTAAGTACTGCTTGACTTGAGTAGGTGACTAATTAGGTATGGAGAGTAGGTAGGGAGTCGAGGGTGACAAGAGTCAATGGAATGACCCATAAGGCAGCAAAGGGCCCAGACTACCTTAAAAGAACAAGCACATGCGGCCCAAAAGAGGAGTGTGAATCACAACAAGCATGGTATCCAAGACCCCGGAAAACCAATGATGCAACCAAGGATACCCTGAGTGGGTATGAAAGAACGCTGTGCGGTGACGATGGAGACGGCGAACAGGAACATGGCGGCTCTCATTGGTCTCACTTGACTGGGCCGGAGAAGAATACTAGTGTAGACTGCATACTAGGTAGTATTACTATAGTGTCCATGGAGGCGGGGAGAGGCAGGTCGGCGGCAGTTGGGCGGAGAAGAAACACTGAAGCTACTCGAAGCGCAGGGTCTTCACATCGGCGGTGGGTGGGGCCGGGACTGGGACAGCACAGCAAGGCATGGCATCGTGTCGAAGCCTGACGTGGCCAAGATTTAGTCGTGTTGTTGGTGTTGGACGAGGTTGGAGTGTAGTGGACGACGATCTCCAAAGTGTGCGTCATCGGTCCCCGTGCGAGCCCACTGATGTCCTCCCGCCCAGGGCTGGGCCCGCTGGGAGCGGTACCGTGTGAGAGACCCACACCCGCCGGGTACGGCCCAGTACCGTAGTCGTAGTGTAGGAATACTTAGTGTACATAGGTAGTGTAGGGTTACCTAGCACGCTGCAGGTGGCGTCCGTCGGCCATCGGATGACGCCCGGGAAAACCTGTTTGGACAACGGAGGCAGGGATCTGCCGCCAGGTTTTTGCTTGGTGACCTCGCGTTCGAGACCCTGAAGGGTCTTGCTGCCCAGGTTGCCAGGTGAGGAGCAATAAACTTTGTTCATCCAGACTTGCCATGCTCGTCCAAGAATGTTGACCGCAAAAATAGAAACAAGCTTGAAGCGGTGGGCACCTGCGAATAGCTTCACCTTCTCTCCTCTCTGCCATGTATTTGTTAGTGCAGTAAATCTGCCCACGGTGGTCTGCCGCCAGTTCCACGATAGTATAAGCATCGTTCATTCATTGGACACTACCTACGGTGCTTCTCCCGTATTTTTCTTGTTGGTTTGATTGCTCTACTTACCTTATCCACCTTCCTCTATTGGATGTTTGTCTCAGGGGGGCCGCGCTCCTTCGGCTTACTTGCACCGCCGTTTAAAATAGCCGACTCCCTCAGTTCTGGCCGGAGGCTGCATCTCTCCCTTTATCTCAATTCATTTTCGCCCATCGTTTAGTAGCACCTCACCGTCTCGTTCATGATGCAAAACGCGTCGTTCATTGAATGCTCTCCGGCTGCCGACGACGCCTTCGGGCCCATCGTCCAGAATTGCCGCGACGGCTTCGACTTCACCCTCACTTTTGAACAATGTCTGTTCACCATTCTTCCCTCCTCCCTTCTTCTCCTCGCTGCACCCCTCCGCTTCCGCCGCCTCTGCCGTCTCCCCCGTGCCGTCTCCGGCAAAGCCCTCCGTCTGGCCAAACAGGCCGCTGTCGGGACCCTCGCCGCCCTGCAGCTCGCCCTCATCGTCCTCTGGACCAAGCACCCGGACGCAGGCCGGCTGCGCACCGTCTCCATTGCGGCATCTTGCGTGTCTTTGGTGGCTAGCATCGTTTTTGGTGGACTTTCGTACATAGAACACTCGAAGAGCCTTAAGCCTTCGTCCCTCTTGAATACATACACGCTCGCATCGCTGGTGCTGGATGGAGCCATCCTCCGCACCATGTGGCTGTCGCACCTAAGCGTCGCCATCCGTGCCGTCTTCTCCGCCTCCTTCGCGCTGAAGACGGCGCTCGTGATTCTCGAAGCCCAGGAGAAGACGCGCTACCTCGTCGGAGGAGGCCGGCCCCGCAGCCCCGAGGAGACCAGCGGCATCTACAGCCGTGGTCTCTTCTGGTGGCTGACGCCGCTCCTTCTGACGGGGTTCCGTCGTATCCTGAAGCCGCTGGACCTCTTCTCCCTGGACGAGTCCATGTCGGCTACGGTGCTGAACGAACGCTTCTGGTCCTTCTGGAACGAAGCGCCGTCGCCGGCACCGGGTCTTTCGGATGAATCACCGCGTCCCCATACCTACCGGCTCATCTGGGCCTGCGTCAAGACGCTCCGGTGGCAGCTTCTCGTCGTCGTTCCGCCGAGACTCTGCCTCCTTGCCTTCACCATCTGCCAGCCCCTGGTTCTGAACCGGTTTCTCGATTTCCTGCAGAACCCAGACGAGAGCATCAACCATGGCTACGGACTCATCGGAGCGTACGGCCTCGTGTATCTCGGCAACTCGGTCGCCTCGAGCTTCTACTGGCACAAGGCCTTCCGCTCCGTGACCATGCTCCGGGGCATTCTGGTAGCGGCAATCTACTCCAAGACGACGGAGCTGAGCGTCTCGGCCGGCGACGACTCCGCGGCCGTAACGCTGATGTCGACTGATGTAAGTTGGCCAGCCGCTTCCTCCGTTCGGGTGCTGACGATCTACAGGTCGAGGCCATTGTCCGTGCCTGGCGCGAGATTCATGAGTTCTGGGCCAACATCATTCAGATCGCTCTGGCGACGTGGATTCTGAGCACCCACATCGGCTATGCCGCCGCCGGCCCCATCATCGTGTCTCTGGCCGCGCTCGCAATTACGATTGCATTTGCGCCGGCGACTCAAAAGTACCAGGTCAGCTGGATCGAAAGCGTACAGAAACGCATCGGTATTGCCTGTCCCATGCCAAAGTCGCTATCACCTGTGCTGACACCGACAAGGAATCACCTCGTCCATGATGGGACACGTCAAGAGCATCAAAGTATCGGGCCTGACGCAGAAGCTCTCTGAGACAATTGCCGACCTCCGGCTTGCGGAGATGAAGGCCGCCGTGCCATTCAGAGTCATCGCGGCCATCACGTCGGCGATAGCCCAAATTCCCCTGATGCTCGCACCGGCTGTTGCCTTTGCCATGTACACGTCGATTGCATCCAAGACGGGCCAGGATCTCGATGCCACCAGGCTCTTTGCGGCCTTGTCTCTGATCATTCTCCTTGCGAGCCCCCTGTTCTTCATATTCGAGACGGTCCTCGACCTGAGTGCCGCCCTCGGATGCTTCCACCGCATTGAGACGTACCTCTGCCAGCCATCGCGCGCTGAGTATCGAACCCTTCCGCCAGCTTCGTCCCTCAGAGGGCCACCGGCGCCCGCAAACCCCTCGGGTAGCATGGAGCTAGAAGAGCTCGAGAGTGACGACAGTTCAAACAAAGAGAAGACCATCCAACCAAACGGTGCGATCAAAGTCAAGGGGGCATCTTTCAGTTGGAAGCCGCAGCCCAAGACTGGCGTCAGCATCCCGGAACTCACGATACGAGAAGGCCAGCTCGTCATGCTCGTGGGGCCCGTGGCTTCTGGAAAGACTACTTTCTTGAAGGGCCTGCTCGGCGAGGTTCCTCATGCTACCGGCAGCGTGGCTTTGTCCAGCAATCGCATCTCCTGGTGCGAACAGAGCCCCTGGCTAATGGTGGGTAGTGTCACGGGCTACTACATGGAAACTCAAGCTGATAGACGTGCAGAACGCAAGCATTCGGAAGAACATCATCTGCTTCTCCGACTTTGACGCAGACCTCTATGGCCAAGTGGTGAGAGCCTGCGACCTGGAGAAGGACATGGCACAGCTCCCAGACGGCGACGAGACCGTGATTGGCAGCAAGGGCATTGCTCTGAGCGGAGGTCAAAAGCAACGAGTTGTAAGTGACTCGGGACGCCCACTGTCTTTCCTAAACTCACGCGTCACAGGCCCTTGCCAGAGCGGTATACTCTCGACCCCAAATCGCCCTGTTTGACGACGTGTTCAGCGGCCTGGACAACACTACGGCCAAGGGCGTGTTCCGCCGCCTCTTCAGACCCGATGGTGGGATTCTGAGGGCGTGGGGTACAACGGTCGTGCTTTCGACACAATCAGGTAGCCTGACATTTCTTTACTTCGAAACTCTACGAGCCTTGAGGTCACTACTAAAGAACTGCCAGTTGGGTTCCTCCCGCAAGCCGATGTCGTAGTCGCACTTGGGGACGGCAAGATAGAGCAGATGGGAACCTTTGAAGACTGCCGAAAGGCAGACGGCTACATCAGAAGCCTTGCTCCAACCAACGGCCCAAGCGACGAGGCCAACACCGTCGAGCCTGCCGATGAAGTCCCGGGTGAAATATCCGGGCCTGAGAAGAAGGCCAGCGTGAACAAAGAGGAAGACGACATCCGGAGGCAGCTGGGCGATTGGAGCGTCTACAGCTTCTATTTTGGCACCGTCGGCGTCGTTCTGATCGCCACAATGCTCTTTCTTCAAGTCGTCTGGGCCTTCTTCTCTACCTTTCCCAGTAGGTCGCATCGTACACTCGGGTTCAGGGGCATTGTACTAACAGAGGAACGCCAGCTGTCTGGCTGAAGTTTTGGACAGACCACAACGCCACGTCTCCCAACCAGGACGCAGCCTACTACCTCGGCGTCTATTCTGCCTTCCAGATAAGCGGCATTATCTGCTTTGCTGTTCTCATCTGGTAAGTCGAGTGTGCTCTGCAATTGTACAGCTACTAAATCGCCCCTACAGGTTTGTCCTTGTTCCCATTGCCTCGAAGTCGGGCATCAACCTACACGAAAAGCTTCTCAGAGCTGTAATGCAGTAAGCCTATTTTCTGTTCTACGTGAATATGCTCAGCACCTCTGACCTCATGGAAGTGCGCCGTTGTCTCTTTTCACGACTACGGATATTGGTTCCATCACCACGCGGTAAGACTGCCCGTCGCCATCAGTACTGCAGAGTGTTCTGACCAGACTAGTTTTTCCCAAGATATTGGCTTAATTGACCGCAACCTGCCGCTGGCACTTGTCATTTCCCTCGCCAGTGAGCACCCCCTTGAAGAGTCTCCCTACCTTGAAGCCAAATTGACACGCCGTAGGCCTGTTCACCTGCATCGGAAAAGCGATCCTCATCGCCTCCGCTTCGTGGTACATCGCCATAAGCTTCCCGGTTCTCATACTAGTCTTTTACTACATCCAACGAGCATACCTGCGCACGTCTCGACAGCTCCGCTTCCTGGACCTGGAAGAAAAAGCACCCGTCTAGTGAGTGCCACATCGATTCCTCATTTGTGGTTTTTGTCCGTGGAAGTTGACCAGAGCTCCCCTAGTACGCACTTCCTCGAGACCCTGTCGGGCCTGTCTACGCTTCGTGCCCAGTCCATGATGCCCTTCTCCATAACCCAGTCCTACGACCTCATCGACCGCTCCCAGCGGCCCTTCTACATCCTCCTCCTGACGCAGCAGTGGCTCACGCTCGTCCTCGACCTGACCACGACGGCGCTGGCCCTGCTGGTCGTCGGCCTGGCAGTGCACCTCCGGCACAGCGTCTCCGTCGGCCTGACCGGCGTCTCCCTCGTCCAGCTCATCTCCTTCACCGAGACGCTCAAGCTGCTCATCCAGTTCTGGACGTCCCTCGAGACCTCGATCGGGGCCGTGGCGCGCATCAAGAACTTTGCCGACGAGACACCCGACGAGATCGAAGAGGACGCTGCGAAGCGCAACCTACTGACGTTGGAAGGCCACCAGACGATTGTGCCGGGATGGCCCGACAGAGGCGCCATCGAGTTCCGCGACGTCTCGGCATCGTACGCCGAGTCCTACGGCGAGAAAGACGGCGCCGTCAAGGCCCTGGACGGCATCACGCTCTCGATCCGCGCCGGCGAGAAGGTCGGCATCGTCGGCCGCACGGGCAGCGGCAAGTCCTCGCTGCTCCTCGCCCTGTTGCGCCTCCTCCCGCTGTCCTCCGGCGTCATCTCCGTCGACGGCGTGCCGCTCGGGTCCCTCCCGCCGCTGGACCTGCGGTCCGCCATCGTCGCCATCTCGCAGGACCAGTTCGTGCTCCCGGGCACGGTCCGGCAGAACGCCGACCCCTTCGGCGCGGCGTCCGACGAGGCCATCGCCGCGGCGCTCGGCCGCCTCGGGCTCTGGGACGTCGTCCGGGAGAACGGCGGGCTGGACGGCGAGTTCTCCGAGGAGGCGCTCAGCCACGGGCAGCGGCAGCTGTTCTTCCTCGCGCGGGCCCTGTTGCGCCGCGACGTGGGGAGGGTGGCACTCTTGGACGAAGCCACGAGCAGGTATGGCCGCACCTCATCGTCTCACAAAGAAGATCGGAAGTACTGACAAATTCACAGTGTTGACGCACACACCGAGCGGATGGTGAGAAACCTCATCCGGGACGAGTTCAAGGACCACTCGGTCATTGCCATCGCGCATCGCCTGGACACGGTCGTGGACTTTGACAGGGTCGTGGTCTTGGACAAGGGCCGCATTGTGGAGGTCGGCGAGCCTCACCAGTTGCTGCTCAAGGAAGGAGGCAAGTTCAAGGCGCTGTGGGACGCGAGCAAGCATGGCGATGCCAACTGAGATGTATTTGCGGGAGCCTTTGAGGCGGATTCCTACTATTTGCTTTGAGATTCGTCGTATTTGCATGTTTTCATACGTATATGCCCTAATTTACAGCCGTCGTCCAAACGCTGTCTATGTAATCTCGGTCCACATTGATGAACCTCCCCTTTCCAGCCCGTTGGGCGACAATGTACTTTTCGAGTGCCTTGGCGGTCTCCACGGTCTCCCTGAACCGCTCACCGTCCGCTATCGGGGTATTTACGCTCAACTCGTACCCGTAGGTCAGCTTGAGCTCAGACACCTTACTCCACGGTCCGCTCCAGTCGACTTTGTCTCCGTCGACGGTAACCATCAGAGCCTTGATCCAGGATCCGCAGCCCGTCAAGTCAAGGTATTCGAGCCCGTATAGAAACTTGCTCAGCTTCCGCAGCAGGATGACGGCTTCCGACCAGTCGTTGTCGTCGTCCGAGGCATGGGCATATTCCTGCCGCACACGCCCGTCGGGCAAGACAACGGTGGTCATCTTCGCGTTGGTGGTCAGCGATGGCTCCGGCCAGTAGGCAAGACTGAGGTGCGTCAGTGTCGGCAATTTAGCCGCGAGCGCGAGCAGATGTCTCCACGAAACGCCGTTCCCGCGCCCGGGGGTACCGCCGTCGGCGTCGGGCGTGATGGCGAGGCAAAGATGCGTGAGGTTGGGCAACAGTCTCGCAGGTAGCGAAGGCGCCTCCGCGGTGTCCCAGGAGTCCTGTACTTCCTCGGACGCCAGCGCGAGCTGCTGGGGGAAGAGCACGTTGGCCAGCTCCTTGAGCCTGAGGGAGTGACCGATGGACCCCGCCAGGTCGAGGGAGTAGATGTCATTGTTCAACAGGGCGAGCTCCTCCGGCTGTCGCTGGGCTTGCTGCTGCTGGCAATCCTCCTCATCGACGACTGGGGGGATTAGGATGATGCGCAGGTCTGCAGCCGAGAGGCCGCCCTCGTACCAGGCGCCGACGTACCTGACCAGCGAGGACCGGAATCGACTGGGCAGGGTGTGCAGGTAATATCGATCGTATTCTCTATGAAACTCCCAGTTCAGGGCCATTCTGCGCAGCAGAAGGCCCGCGAAGCTGCCCTTGTCCGGCTCGTAGGCGCCGGGGAGGCCCTCGCCAGGGCCCCCACCGGGTAGGCGTGCGGCGTCCGCGTGGGCGCGGTAGACATGGGTGCTGGACTGACGTGAAGACAGCCAGCTACGTGGCGGTGGCGGGCCTGGCGGTACTCTCCTGCCTGTCGCGTCGAACCTCGGGGCACGCCTAGGTGCCGGGGGAGGTGTGTCTGGGAGGTGGAGGATCTGTCGCAGAGCGGGCGGGACGGTGGGTGTCGCGACTGATGCGGTCGGGGTGACACGGCCTGAGGCGGGTGAGGATCGGCGGAGATCGGCCAAGAGTTCGTTGACACCCTTGCGTTGGCTCTCTGTTTGCCGCGTTCGTGTCAGTGTCAGTCTGAAGGTGAACAACACGAAGAGAAGAAAGTCGATAGTCCCTACGGTGCCGTTCGGGACCGCGGTGGGGGGTGGGGGAGGAAGACTGAACGGGCTTGGAACTAACGAGCAGAGGTAGAAGCTGAAGCTGAGGCGCCCAATGATGCGGGGGCCGTGGATTGCGGCTTCGAGTACCTGGACTGATGCCTTTTCTTAGGCATGCCCGGGAGAGGTCAAGATACGCGAGGAGACTGCGGCGACGAGGTCGAGAGGAGGCGGGGAGAAAGTACGAGACAAGAGATGGACCAAGACAGTGGATACTGGAGAGAGAGAGGCGGCGGCGCGGTCACCAGAACCAGAACCGGGCAAACTCTGGCGAACTTTTGTCACTGCTATGTAGTGCGTGTTGCAGCGGTTTGCGTCTGCCTGGGGTCATCAACAATGAGTCAATTCGCTGATGTGATATTGAGTTTAGTCATGGTAGAGGCTCAGCACAGTCACAGCCCTCGGACTTTCTGCGTGTCGGAGTCATTCTGCACGGTGGAGATGCTCACTAGTGGAGGAAGGAGCTAGCACGCTGGGTGGCTACAGTGCAGGTGCCTAGGTAGATGGTATCTTAGGTAGGTACCTACCTAGGTAAGGATTGAGGTGGGCAGCTGTCAGATTACGTGGCTTAGAGCCGCTAGCATACTACAACGTATAGGCGGATTTCGGCGTTTGAGGTGGCTGATGGCCGCTCTAGAGCAACGTTTCGCTGGCTCCAAAGGCCGTAGTTGTGTTTAGGGGGTTTAAAGGCCTATAGTGCTGTCAAAGCAAAAAACGCATTAATAGCCCTTAAAGTATAGCTTTATATATATATAAATATATATAAAATCTAATAATTAAGAGTCTTATTCTACTACCCCCTTTATTATATATAATTAATTATTTTTAAACTACTTTATTAAATATAAAAATTACTATAAATGTTCTTTTAATCCTTTAAAAAACTATCTTTAATAGCCTAGTTACTTAGTACCTATAGTTTTATAACTTTTAAGTACTTATAAATACTCTTAATATATAAAAAGCTTTTAATTTAACTTTTATAAATCTAAAGCCCCTTATTAGTAATACCCCGCCTTAGAAACTATACTTTAATAACTACTTAAAGTCTATTACTTATTATAGCTCTAAATTAAAAGCCCTTTACTTTTAAACTATAGAATTTAAAGTAAATAAGTTTATTATAAACTCTTCTCCTTAAGTACTTCTAAGAAAGAACTTCCTACTCCTATTTAAAGTAGTAAACTACTACTATACTAAAATAATAACTAACTTTTTTAAAAAAGCCCTTAAGTACTATATTAACTCTTTATTTTTATACTATACTATAAAAGTAATGTATTAAAAGTAAAAAAAGGCTAAAAATACTATTATTTTTTAAATATAGAGTACTATTATTAAAAAACTTAAAATCTAGTACTACTTAAGTACTTTAAGGCTAGTAGTTTAAATTTAAAACCTTTATAAATACTTTAAATTTATAAAAAGTATATACTACTAATATACTAACTAGCTTTATATTAACTACTTTATTATACCCTATAATAAGTAGTTTATAATAAAAGCTACTATAGTTAAATAGTTTATAATATAAGTTAACTATATATATAAGAGTTATACTATTAGACTTAAAGTAGTTTATAAAAGAGATTTATAAATCTATAAGTTACTTTATTCCTTTAACTATTTACTACTTTAATTTTAAACTAAGAGTTATTATATAATAATAAGTAATAGTTAAGATAACTATAGTTTTAATAAAGTTATTATTAAAATAATTACTATAATTAAATAAATATTAGAGTTTATAGAATATAAAAAAAGTATATAAAGCACCTTTACTATTAATAAAGTAGCTTTCTACGGCCCTTTTAAGTACTTTAGTAGCTATAAATATAATAATACTAACTTAAAGAAATTATAGAGTAAAGTTTTATTAGTATTTTTTACTCTTTTTACTTTATTAGCTCCTTTTTACTTAGTATACTTTATATACTACTATTTTAAAAATTACTTTTATACTTTTTTAGAGTGTATATATAACGGGTAGAAGCTACTTAATTACTACTATAAAAGAGTTAAAAAGAACTTTATAAATAATAAATAGTTAATTTAGTATATTAAAAAGATTTAAAGTTAGTAACTATATAGTTACTATATAGGGAGTATTAAGCGTTTACTTATAGTGTTTTAAGCTACTTAATATAAGGGCCTATTACTATATCCCCTTAGGGACTCCTACCTCTTTAACTCTAGCGCATTTATTTATATTTTTAAAAATAAATAATAGTTTAGTAACCTTTAAGTAGCTAGTATAAGTAATTACCTATAGACTAGCTTTAAACCTCTTATAATTAAAAAATATAGAAATATAAGTATATATATTACGTTAGTTAATAGTAAACAATCTAACTTATACTTATATAACGTTACATTATATACATTTATAGTAACTAACTTTATTTTTTATAACTAACTTTATAAGTACAGGTACTAGTAGGATAAGTACTTTAAGTAGTACTTTATACTATATAAATTTAATTATTCCCTTTTTAGCTTTATTAAAACTATATATAACTAAAGAGTATTAGAGTATAATAAGCTTTTTAATAAAGCACTTATACGTAAAGACTTTATATAGGTTATTTAGTATATATATACTCTATACTATTAAATAAAGTACTTTTAATAAAAATAAAAATCTTTAAAAGGCTTTAAGGAAACGTAGTACTAGTAGCTTAGCTACCCTAGCTCTAAACTACTTTAGTGCCTCTCTTTATTAACCTATAGCGTTTAAATCTTTATTACTCTTAGAATAGTATTTAATAATACTCTTTTAAACTATAATACTTATAGTATTAATAAAGTAAAGCGAATTATTAACTACAAGCTATAAAAGAGTAATACATATACCTACTCTAGTAAGTGTATTACGTTTAACTTTTACTTATATACTAAGGGCTATAGTGGGTTTATATTTATATTAGTATTTACTAACTACGTTTTATAGTACTCATAGGACTACTACTTATATAATTATAGTATAAAAATACTTACTAAAGTTTTTAAAAAGTTTATTTTATTCCTAAAGGTTTAATATAATATTAAAATACTTACTTTTAAGTATAATAATAAAATTAAAAGGTATTACTACTTTATAAATAACCTTTAGAGGCGTAGTAAACGCGTTAAGTTATTTACTTTATATATATAAAATTAAAATAGTAGTACTAAGTATATTACTACTATAATTAAAATAAAAACTTAAATAATACATAAAGGTAGTAAGCTGCTTTATAAGGTATAGTTTAATATTTATAAAGTAGTAATTTATTTTTATAACTATATGTTTTAAGTAGCCCTTAGTTAAAAGACTCTATATAAAGTACTCTACTAATAGCTCTATAGTAATAAAATTACAAAACTAAGCCTTATATACTTAAGATTATATAGGTATAAAGTATATACCTTTATAGCTACTATATAGTTTAAAAAAAAGCGTTTTAACTACCTTTATAGCTGTATCTTTATAGACTTCTTTATTAGTTATATATTTATAAATTAGTATTAAATATAGAACTCTATAACTAGGAAAATTATTACTATATATAATATTATATTTAATAAAAGAAAATACTATAACAGTAACCTAGATTTATTTATTAATAACTATAATAACTTTAACTTTTAAGTTGTTACTAAGTAGGTTTAAAAGAGTCTTACTATAGCTAGTGAAACTAACTTTTAGACGTAGCTCTGCCCGTCCTTATTAAGTAAAAAAGATAATAAAGTATTTTTTTTATAAACTCCCTTAATAACGTTTTTAATAAGTTTAATTTAGGTGATACTACTTTTAATAATAATAAACTCCGTAATTATAAATACTCCTTTACTTACTTTAAACTCTTACTTACTTCTTTTAACTTACTTATTTTATTTTTTTAGGTATTAATTAAAAAAAACTAATACTTAGAAAGGTAAATTATAACTAAGTTAGTAAATAAAAACCTTTTTTTTATAAACCCTTATTAGTTTATATTTATAACTAAGTTTATAAACTAAACTACTTTAGT
Source organism: Colletotrichum brevisporum (assembly GCA_030770045.1). Lineage (NCBI taxonomy): Eukaryota > Fungi > Ascomycota > Sordariomycetes > Glomerellales > Glomerellaceae > Colletotrichum > Colletotrichum brevisporum. The sequence continues at coordinate 4,045,750 of JAUGSI010000001.1, read as the reverse complement.
AGTTTATATACTCTAGTGTAAATAAATATTTTATAAAGCTGCTTTTTTAGTTAGTACTTTATTGTTATTTTAAGATACTCTATAGTAAAGCTACTTTTAGGCTAGTTACTTAGTTACTTATAATTTATTAAAGGGGACCCTTAGTATTTAATATACTATAAGAGTGTTTTAAAACGCGGATATTAAACGCTTTAATAGTAAGATTTAGTTATAAAGAGGGGTTATAGGTACTTAGATTTTGTTAAATAAGTATAAAGTGCTATACTAACTATAAACTAAAGTTCCTATTCTTAGTACCCCCTAGTAAAAGCTCTAGCTCCTACTTATATTTTATTTAAAAGTATTAATTTACTCTTATATAATTTTAATATAGATAGTTAAAGTGAACTATTTATAAAGTTATTGTAAAATTAACTTTTAAAAAAAGGTTCTTAAGAGTACTACTAATAGCTTTTAAATCCTAGGATACTATTAGGTATATATGTATAAGTTAAATAAGTACGGGAAACTCTTTAAAATTAAAGTATACTTTATTATATATAGTAATTAATAGTTAAGAAATAAGTAAAATACTTATACTTTAATACTTATTAGTATATTGTTTTAAATACTTATAGTTATTATAAACTACTTTAATTTTAAACTTTTATAATATAATATAGTAAATATATTTATATAGGTTTTATTTAATAAAAACGTTTATATATAAATACCCCTTAGGTATTAAAAGTCTAGGTATATTTTTAAGCTTAATAAAGTGCTTTATAACTTATGCTACTCTTTACTCCTATAGTAATACTATTTAAAAGCTGATTTAAAAGAGTTTAGGTTAGAGTGTGTAGTAGGTAAGAATTGTTGTTAGATGTGTAGCTGTATTTTTTTTTTTTTATATTAATAACTGCGTTTTATACTTTCCCTTTAAATGCCGCAAAGAGGCCCTTTTACTTATAAGAGTGCTTTAAAAGTAATACTTTTTTAAGGGTAGTAAAGACTTATAATAGTTTTTAGAAATTAAAGTTATTTATAACTATACTATAAAGCACCTTTAGCTTTTATAGTTTATTTATATTAATAAAGTTATTAAGTACTTAAAAAAGTAAGGCCTATAAGTAAAGTAACTATATACTTTTTTAATTTAATTACTTAAATTATTCCTTTATAAAGGCTTTACTTTATATATAGATATTAATTATTACTAAAGTAACGTTAGTTTAATTATATATAGTATAATAATAATAAGGCTAGATATGGCTTTTATAGTAAGCTGTTTTATATGCTTTAACTATAACTCTAACTCTAAATACTTTAAAGAGGTAGAATAAGTAATTAAATACTTTTTTATAAAGTGTACTTTTTATTTTAAATTTAGTTATAAAAAAGGTGGCTTTAACGATAGTTTAGTAATTACTTTAAATACTAGCTTTATTAATAATATACTAAACTATAAAAACTTTTAAGTATTTATAATTAAGCTTTTTAGTAGCTTTATTAGGTAGTAAGTTAATAAATAGAATATTATGACTACGTTAATAACTAAGGTTAAGCTTTTTGCTTTTTTTTAAGTAGTTAAAAAGGCTATTTTTATAAGTTATTTAATAACTATACTTTATATAGACTTTAGTAAGTAGACTTTTAGTACTACTTTTACTCTTAATACTACTATACTAAGTATATATATTTAATATAATAATTAATAAATAATTTATTTTATTAATAAAGAGATAGTTTAATTATATATAAAGCTTTACTATATTAATATTTATAACTACTAGTTATATTAAGAGGCTTAAAAAGGCTATATTAAAGTTAAATATTAGTCTATAGTATAGTTAATAGTAGATAGCCTTATAAAACTACTTATTAGTACTTACTTTAAACTCTTCTTTAAGTAACTTAATATAGTAGATTAAATAGTTTAGTTTTAAGTACTTTATAATATTAAGTTTTAAAGTAAATACTATAAGGGCCTTAACTTTACTAATAAGGAATAGATAAAAGGGATTATAGCTCTTAAGTATTCTAAAAACAGTATTACTCTTTTTACTATAAAAATAGAGGTTTAATAAAAATAATAGAACTACTTAAAATAAGGACTTTAAAGGAATTATAGTTTTAAAAAGGTAAGTTATATAAAAATAATTATAAAGTAGTTAAAGTATAGTTAGTATATAATTTTATTTATAATTAAATTTAATAAGGCCCTTAAAAGGCCTTTATTAGGGAAGTATATTAAATTATATAGTTTAAAGCTACTAATATACTATAATATATAGGCGGATTTTAGTATTTAAAGTGGCTAATAGCTGCTTTAGAGTAACGTTTTGCCGGCTTTAAAGGCTATAACTATGTTTAGAGGGTTTAAAGGCTTATAGCGCTATTAAAGTGAAAAACGCGTTAATAGCCCTTAAGGTATAGCTTTATATATATATAAATATACGCGAAATCTGATAGTAGCGGCCTACTTAGGCGGGTTGGGGGGGGGTGGTTAATATTAGGTTCTTATACTGTTGTATATATGACTGTAAGTACTATAGTGGCTAAGTGAGATAATATTTTGTAGAACTACTATGTGTAGAGGGTATGTTTTGGGCCCGTTATTACTTTTTCCTAACTTTTCTACTAGTTAGTACTTTACTACCTTTTAGTCTAAACCTACTATAAATAGGTAAAATTATTCTAAATAATATAATAAAAAAAAACTTAAAATATTTTACTAAAATTAGGTTTATAAAAGAAATATTATATATATATATATAAGAGTAAAAGTAAAATAGTAATATATAACTATACTAATATAGTAGTCTAGTAGATTATTCTTATAGTCTATGATGTATACAGGCATAATGGGAACCCAATATCGACCACCCCCCTAACCCGGGTAGGTACAGTCTAGGTACCGGTTTTGCTGGAGAGCCTAGATGTCAGCCCACCTAGCAAGGGAGGAACGTTACAACGCCACCCACGGTACATTTTCTATCAACCTACCCACCTACCTACCTAGTCAGCTAGGTACTATGGTAGTTATTATAGGTATTGAAGTATCTAGGTCGCTGCCAATGTGTACCTATAGGCTACCTAGGTATTTCTGGAGGTACACTAGGTACCTAGATACGCTCCATCGCTCCACTTTCAGTTTGTCAGCGCTGGGTTCGGCCATGATTCGCCCAAGAGACCGAGAAGCTCGACAAACATGTGGTCCGTGTGCCAAACCGGCCCGGAAAATGAGGAAGCCCGGACCAGCACGCCACGCCGGGTGAGGCTTCTGGTCGCGTGTGGGCCCCCGCTTCGCCGGCGGACCTTCGGCGACCCACCTCGGACTCTGTAAACCTTACTTTGGCCAACTACAACGCAAACTTGCCGGCCCGATTGCGATCTCAAGTCTTTCACTTGGTTTTCTTTCTTCCCAGCCAGGGCCCTTCCAGCTATTTCCAGTCGTCCAAAGCGGACGCCCCGCCCTGTCATCTCGGCAGTGAGCTGTTCTTAGAGTTTGGGACTTGCTTCCGCACAGCCCATGTGCCACAAACCTTTGGTCCTCTGTTTCAGCGTCGCAAGGGCAAAGTGCCTCCCTGAACCCAACGTGTACGCCGTCTATCCGCATCTGGATAGATCTTTCCGGAGTCGGCCTCCGCCCGGTCAGGTACAGAGGTAGATGGCCAGGAGGCATCGCGTTTGGCGCCTTTTTCTCTGCCCCCTATTTTGGATCCCGTTGACACTTTGCCGTGGCGGAGCTGTGCGACTTCAGACATGTCAAAGGGCTAGACCCGTGCTCGACATCATGTTGGCATATGGTCCCAGACACAACGAAGCTTAACAGAGGGGCTCTAGTCGCTGCTTCAGGAAATACCTAGTACGTGGAGCTCGGTGAGTTGCGACAGAGTGACGAGTAGGGCGTCATCCGCCTCTGATCATCCGCGCACCTCTTCTCGTCCCTATCGTTCTTCTGGTCTAGGTTGGCATGTTGGAATGTCACATCGCGAGCCGTATGCAATGCCACGCTTCCCGGCCAAGTCTCCTCGTGGCTGAAGAGCGTTTGTGCCACGGGCGTGAGAGACACCCCGGACGTCAAGCGTTTATTTCAGCTGCAGCGGTCAGATGATGTCTCGAATCAACCTGAGGACTGCTCGGTGAACGATATGTGGTGAGCTGACATGAGCAACGGGTGCCTACATCGCTGGCTCTATCGTCATTCGACCTTCTCACGCCCTCATTGGTCCTCCGCAGCCCCGAGTCATTGGCCCATTGAAGAGGTTTCGTACACTTTTCCTGAATGAGGGCTAGACTGCCTCTTCCCTCAGGATCGGATGTCGGCGCACAAGCCGCGACTATCATGACGTCCCGGCTGTGATCGACTGTCATTCTCCAGAGGGCTGCCAGCCGATGGACCCATGAGTCCATCACTGAAGATCCTGTCAAACGTTGCATCCATAAGAGCCCATGGTGCACTCCCGACAGGCGGGCCTGAAACCGGCTTGGGGAACAACGTGCGTCGCCATCGCACACGGTGTTTGCTGCGGATACGCCGGCGCCGCGCCTTTCCAGAGTCCTCGTGCTCATGGCCTGACCGAGGGATTTTGGTCATGCCAGTAGCCATGTAGAGGCTTCTGGCAAATCTAGGCGCCGCCAGGGGGGTGGGCCACCGTGGGCCGATGATGCTGGAGATCGACGCCCTCATGAGTCTTGGCCAATGCGCTCTTCACGGCCCAGCGAAGGCCTCCGAAGAAGGCAGAGCCAGACGCAATGCCTTGCACGACATGACCAGGGGCTGGTTCGCGGGGAACAAACATGGGCGTTCGGTGGCGAGGGATATGGCTGATGGATGCTCGTACGCCTGGCGGTTCAAGATTGACAGTCCCGATGTGGAAGGAGGAAGCGAACAAATCCGGAAACCTGTGCCCTTACATCGACTAGATCTGATATTCGAGGAGAGCCGGAGCAGCGTGATAGACAGCCTGCTCTGGAGGGGGGTCCTTGAGACACTTTGTCGGCAGATGGCCGGCCGCGACCCGTGAATGCCGTGATGATTCCAAGGGTACGGTTCTAACCCAAGTCCCCATCGACCTCGTGTAGCCATAAGACGAAAAAGCTGGGGGCGAAGCAGCCGACACCCGTCCTGCAACATGCGGGAAGTCTGCCCGCGGATTTGCATGAAAGGTCAAGCTAGCCCGGAATGGCGCGTTCATAACAAAACCGTGCAGCTTCTCGGAAATGAGGCTTGGGATTCCAGTACAGAAGGACTGCTGGCATGGGTGTACTCACCGAGACAGATGGAATCGCAGTCCAATGACAGCCACAAATTGTAGGGTACGGGTGCCCTCTCGGCTAACGCCCTTTTTGTGTTACCTCAACCTCGACCTGCCGGCGCTAGGGGGGACTGGCTGCTGTGGGATCGGTAGGGCAAGTCAAGATGACTTCCTCTCGCCCAAAGAATGATGTTTGTTTCGCGGTAAAGAAGAATGAAATGAGACTGTGTAGGCAGTCGGTACGATACTCTGAACTTAGCGTTTCTTGCTGAAAGGGCCGCCCTCGTGCCGACTCTAAGGTTGGTCTTTGGTGAGAAACAGAGGGCTGAGACGGCTGGATGAAAATCGTCTCATCCGGAGGACAAGTCCCTGACCGCTTCTTCGAAAGTTTTGTGAGGCAACCGGGCTGTTGGGAAAGGCAGCGAGTCCTCCCGTAACGCATACGGATACGGGGCTGGGTCATTACAGGCCAAGGACCTAGACGCCCGCTTCGAAACAGAGAAGACGCGGCGACCCGCTGTCAACTTATTGTTCCAGCTATCTGCGATGTTTTCTTCCGCGTCGTTCACGCCCCGTAAACCCAATGCAAGCACAGAAGCCCAACGCTAACGACCGCGTCGTGTTGGGTACCCATCTGCCGGGCATCTCAGGGGCGGTAAAGGGACTTTCTTCATCTCCTGGGACGCCCGTCTGGTCATCAGGGGCATCAGATTGTCTAAGGCGCGTCTGACACGGCTGCTCCGGAGCCAAGAAACTTCTGAAATATCCGGAAACTTCCCTCGATTGTCAGTGTTGGGTACCCACTCACTTGGGAAACAATGCCTGCCAGAGTTAGTTGTGTTGTCGGTTGTTTTGGCGATAGCCAGAACGAACATGTCTCTCGAGATCAACGGCCGGGCATGCAAGGAAGCCGACCCGTTTCTAGTTAGATTTGCGGTGTAAGGCATGTTATGGATACCTATGCGAAGTCAAAAGGCGGAGAGTGGATCTAAACGGCCAGAGGAATAGCCCTTAACAGTCAGCGATAGATTGCCGTCCTGGCAGACAAAATGTAAGGCGGTCGATGAGTCAACCATGTAGGCAGCAGCGAATGGTATCGAAGGAGACAACAAGTGGCAAGCCGCAGGGCGGTACCAAAAAGACCCCTGGGGGTACCTGTTGATACCACGAGCAAATGCTGCAGGCATTCCGGTCAAGAACGATGGCCGTGTGGCCCCGACTGTTCATTCTTAACCCCTCCATCCGGAAAACTACAGGATGATCTTCCGCATTCGAAGATTAGAAGAGCTGCTGGTTTGCCTACCCAGGAATTGTGGTTGACCGGACCCAAAGAGCAACGAGGCAGCCCTCGCAGATGTGTTTGGCAGCACGCAAGAATGTGCCTTTTGATGGGGTCTCGAGCGGACTCGGAGTTGATCATTGCAGAATGTTGAAAGCACCCAAACCGACATCGAAGTCAAGAGGCCCTCGGAGTTTGTAGACGTTTGCGTCTTCTGGGGGCTCCAAGAGCACGTGTTTGTCGACCAAGGCATTGTATGCCAACAACGTCAGTGCGAGGATGGAGAAAGGAGCAAGCCGAATCAAAGAGGACGGGTGGGAAATCGACGCTTCACAAAGAAAGCTATCGATGAGAGCCGATGACCAAACGAGGTCGATGCAAGGCGATACAGAGAGACCAATGATCGGCCACACTGCCCGTTTAGCAAGAGTCGGTGAATGCCGTCTTATTGCGGGAGTGACAGCGAATGATGCAGCGAGCCACAGTAGGTAGGGAGAATAGAAGCGCGAAGAAGCCCGCAACTCCCACGTCCATGTCCACATCTACACACATCTTCTCGAGCCGCAGGTCGCAGGCGGACTCAAGCGAAGAATGAGGGGCAACGAGAGAGGTGTAGAGAGGGAAAGAGGGATGGATGGAGAGAGAGAAGATGGAGAAGATAGAGATACAGTGTGACATGGACGTGGGAGGAAACCATCTCTGTGAGGAATTCACGTATATGATTGGACCCCCTAGCTGTTGGGTTGGGCCGGAGTGGAGCTCTTCCGCTGTGCTGTCACAGTGCTTTTTTTACTTGTCCCAACTGTCTTCGCACCAATACAGTGTACCTGATGCATGTACATGAGCCACCCCCACTCAGCCAATGATGGAGCTCTTCTCCCCAATGTCTCCACTCTCTCACCGTACCGTGCGAACCAGGTGAGAAGGAAGGACTTGCCTCTATGGCTCCAGCCGTCACCGAGCCAAGACAGTGCAGAACTTCCTCCTCCACCATCGTTTTTTTTGACGACTCACCCCGACCAAGACAGGCCCCCCTCCACCCTGGCAAGCTTGTTTTCTCCTTTTCTTTCGCCTCGAGCCCCCTATGCGTCCCCTGACGAGCCTTATGGATCTTTCAGCTGCCAGGATCGAAAGAGAGAGAGAGAGAGAACGAGGAAAGAGTGGAGAGAGGATGGATGTTCAGCGGCAGGGTTCTGACGACCAGCACCCGGCAGCCAGTTGCCATGCGAGACGCAAGCAGCAGACGCGGACACTGGAGCAGTTTCCTCCAGCCTGGTTACCTATGCACTAGGGTATCCGTACCTATTCAAATGCTACCTTGACTTTCGGATCAGATACAGTGCCTTCAGCTTCGCCGCGGAGGCTGCCTGCCTCGCCGAGTTGCTACCCGGCCAGTACGTACTCTCACACATCCATCCCGACATGGTTGAGAGATCGGACCCGGGTTCCAACACTGCACTCAGAGAGAGCAACAACACCCCTACTATGTACTATGTAGGCAGCGGCCCTTTCGCCTATTGCGCATCTCCAATCAGTCCGCCAGGACCCCGTGTCACCACTCTCTCTCCGGCCCCCTGCTGTGGCCTCATGCAACAGTGACTTGCTTTCTGCACGCCAGGCCGTCAACATCAGCATCCCGCTCTCACTCGAAGCAGAGCCTGCTTCCCTGAGACCCTCTGCTGCCCGGACAGCATCCGCCAACCGCCCACTGGGAGGAAGGACCCTGGCGTCCGTGATACGTCACATCGCACAAGATCTGATCTATGGACGCAGGCAGAGAAGAAACATGGGGAAACGGTACCTTTTACGGTCCCATCTGGCAGGCGACGACGATGGCGCTGTAGAAGGCTTATGAAGAGGGCCAGGAGGGGGGGATAAGCTGTCATGCATCTGGAGGGGGGCGTGGTATGATGTGCATGTCGATGGCATGTTACGGATCACAGCAGAGGGATCATCAGCCCTCTCTCGTCCTTCCTCCGCCCGACGCATGCCGTTGACGGAACCGACGGACGCAGAAGAACCAGCGTCGAATACAGCCAAGGAAAAGGCCGGAGTCAGATTATCGCGGCCCGGACCGACAGGACTGGGCTATACTCGACGGTCTTGCTTGCCCATCCTTGACAGGCGCGCAGTCTTGCCTTGGTATGGAAGTTGTTCCACGGATGCTGCGTTGGTCTCTCCTGCTGGGAGTCCCAGCAGCTGCTCCAGAGCTCTGCGTCCAGGATTCCAGCGGCTAGACCTGTATACCCTGCCCTGCTGGCCTGGCAAGCTCGTCACCTGGGGGGCCGCGAGGCCGCTGGTCTCTAGTCCGGCCAGTCCGATTGAACAGAAAAGCCCCGAAAATCAAACTTCTGAAACAATGAAGTTGGCTTGATGCCTCAAGTATGTTGGCACGCATCGACTACAGTTGGCTGGTCCTTTCCGGACTAGTTCACGGGAACCTGCACAAACGACCACTCCGGCTAACGCATCGGTCTATATTGAGACGGCATTACAGAACACGAGGTGCAGAAGCCTTTTTTTTCCCTGGTCTTTGCAGTAAACGTACCTGGAGCTGAGTCCTTCCGGGCAGAGCTTGGCTATCCACTGACCTAGGGATCCATCCAAAAGAGCCCGAGTGTTTGGTATTGGAGTTTCCAGTTTTCCCTTGCCTTCTCGGGTACTCGGTCATCTCATTGGGTCGCCGCGGAGAGGCACAGCTCAACGATTTCTATTCCTGCGCCCTTGTATGCTAACGCACCGCACCGATCCAACCCTTCACTTGATGGCCCCGCCCCCCTCCCAGGCCTGCGAGGGACGAGGGGCGAGAGCGCGAGAGGCCCTGAATGCCATGCCGTTGATGCTCTGCGAGTCAAAAGACGTACACCTCGCTCAGAGACACAGCATCATGGGGGAAATGATCCGACGGCAGCTTATCAACTAGCTTCGAGCGAAGCCCTATCCACCGCACGTGTCATGTGGCGAGCTTGTCTCTACCGGCCGAGACACCCCTCTCCGCGGTTTGAGTTTACTATGGCTGGTGTGAGGGCCGATGGGGTACCTCGAACGTTATTCTCAGATTAACAAGCCACCGGGGGCTGCTAGCTCGGCGTGGCAGGTTTAGAGCCGAAAGCTACGTGGTGGATCTTCAGCAAGTCCACGACTGTTGCCAAACATGCATTCCCCTTTGGCATGGCCGCGGTAGACGCGAGGCTGCCTCCACCGTCACCCTCGTCAGCCCAGGCTGCAAGTTCTCTGGCTGCATACAATGGTTCCGATTACACGAGGTCAAAGCTCTCTCGACATTCACATTCTCGACCAGCGTCGCCCCCTTGAGCCAATCCGACGACGTGAACGCAGGGCGTTGGGTTCGAATCTGAACGTCATGGCAAGAAGCGCTCCCCTCCCCTCCAATGGCCGAGAGAGTCCGCTAAACGCCCAAGGCCAGCTTTCCACGACTGCACCCTGCCGTCGACGCCCACTCTGCTGCCAAGGCACATCCTTTCCCTATCAGAGGGGGTTGTTTGTGGCGTTTCATCCAGGCCTTGACGGACGGGTAGTTGCAGATTTGCTGCATGGAAGGAGAGGGTCAGCGAGGCTTGGAAGGCGGTCTTCCGTTCCCAGCGCGAGACCTCGACTCACCCGGCTACACGCCAGCGCAAGTCAGTTGCTAGTAGATCCTCCTTGCGAAGGAAGAGGCATCCCGAGCTCGAATACATCACACATCATCCATTGTATCATCGGCAGACCGGAGCGAGGCAAACCCGACGGGCACTGTCGATAGCAACGGACACGGAGCCCCGCCAGTCAGCAGATGGACTGGGATGGGGTCATTCCGCCCTGATCACGTACTCTGGCGCGGGCACAAAGAAGTGCTTGCTGGCTCTGAATGGCCCCGTGGTCTTGGGCCATTGAGAAGCTTGGCCAGCAGCGTCGAGTCGCACAGCCTTTTGGAAAACCCCCCTCCCCCCCTGCTCAGAAGAGACCTCACCTCTGGGCTTGGTCGGTTCCTGGTACTTTCGGTCGATGGCTTGGCGATAGACGACTTACCATCTTTCAGCAGCAGCTCACACTCCCTGACATCGTATTCTAGCAAAGGAAGCGCCGAGGCATGACAAAATACGCTTTTCTTTTCAAATAGCAGCAGACTGGGGGGGTGGGGAGGGGCGGGCTCTTGGGACTCTCCACACAATTCATACAATGTCCCTTCACGGCTGTCTCAGAGTCTGCACAACCCATTTGCTCTTTGCGTGGAGACGGTCCCCCGTCCTGCCTCTCTCTCTCCCGACTTCGCCTTCCACGCGCATTCGACTCCAGGGCCTTCGGCAGTGTGCTTTCAAATTTAGCCTTCTGTTATTGCCTGGTCTGTGCGACGTCTGTCGAGCAGTCAGTCGCATGTTGAGCCTCCAATACATCTTTGCTGCTTCCTGTGCGATCTTAAGCCAGCCACATCTGGGAGATTCTGGCAAGGTATATAGATACCTGACATCCAAGATCCTGCACTCATTCGGATTTTTTCACATCTTCTTGATTCGGTCATCTATCTACATTCACAATACCAAGGCCTCGTTCCCAAGCGATCAACTTTTCCCTACTCCATACAGAAAGCAGCATCTGAGAGTGTTTCGTCAAAGAGTCACCTACCCAGTCCTCCGATTTGAACACCCCACGGCGCAGCTCGAGGTTGCTTTTTCCATACCATCGTGCGGTCTGAGAAGCAAGCTTCTCGACGGACAGTTCTGCGAAGACGTATTTGGCGGGATTGTTCCTTCTTACGGTGAGTCGGTTCGAAGACATGTCCTCCCAGAATATTGCTCGGGTGTTTCTGCCAATGGCGGGTGGCCACCCGGGGCGATTTGCACCAGGGGTTGTTGGCTAGGACCCATCTTGCCGGTTCTTCCGCGCCAGGTCCCGATTCGTCTTGATTCCGGGCGGGTAGCTGTACGCTCGCGGGGCAGCGGGGGGGAACTGACTGTTGGAGCAATGGCGTCGCAAAGAAGCGGGAGGGAACAAAAAGCTAACGCGCACAAGCCAGACCATATTATTTTGCTCTTCTTCCTGCGAGTAAGTGAGCCCATCCGACATTTTCTTCCAGGCCACGGGGGGGAAGACGGCGGCCCAGTGGGTCGTTGCCGGCCGCGGGCAATACGGCATGGCAGCCCTGGCAGCGACAAGGACGGGCTGATGTCGACATGGGACGGGACGGCGGACGGCAGACGTCAAGTTAAACTGGAGAATTTGTCATTGCCTCCCGTTACAGCCAAACTGCAAGTGGGTGGGCTCGTGGCGTATCCGTCAATGAATGGCGGTGTCCCTAACACGGCTGCCCGTGTCGGCTTATGGGGGTCAAAAGAAACGGCCACCTTCCTATCTGACGAAAGTTGGTTCCCCATGCTGACAGCAGAACCTTTGCCCAGGTCAGGCAGGATAAAGGGCTGCAAGCAGAACCTTGGCATGACAGGGGCACTTTTGGAGAGTCAACCGCCGGTAAGTGTCCAAACCAACCCCCAAATCACAGAGAGAGAAAAAAAGAGATGGAGATGGGAGAAAGAGAGAGAGACGATGGAGGCATGAAGGAAGAAGAGAGGGGAAAGAAAGCACAGAGAGACGACAACCGAGTCGAAGCGAGACAAGCCCATGTTTGGATGAACATGTAGGAAAGACAAAACCGAGCGACCTACGAGACAGCAGAGAGCAGAGAGCAGTCCAGACTTTGATGGGGGGAGGGGAGAGGAGGGGAGGGACAAGGGTGTCGAGGAAGCGTCAGCTACGGCTACGGCTACAGCTACAGCTACAGGAGTACAATCTGCTAACGGTTGGTTGGTGTGGAACAACAGAGGATCGAGGAACTGGGGCGAGAGGACCGCTGCTCCAGCACCACCAGCCTCAGCACCAGCACCAGTACGGCCAGTATCAGCACCAGGTCGCCGCCCCTCTACTACGGCGCAAACCCGCTCGGCGCCGGAGACGACCGACGAATGAATACTCAACCGCTGCACAAGGTACGGAACCTGCTGGTACTCGTTTTTTTTTTGTTTTTTTTTTTTGGTCGTCTTTGGAACTCACTCCCACTGCCGTCTCTTATTATCTTTTTTTTTGTCTCTTCCCATATTTTATTTTGGATCCTGTCCATGTCCACGTCCATGTCCACGTCCAAGTCTTGTCCCAACCAAAAGCAAAAGCCCAAAATTCCGAACCGATCCAATCCCAATCCTTCGCCGTCATCTTTCCCCTGCAATGCTACTCTGCGCTTCGTTTTTTCCCCTTTCTCCCTCCGCCTTCAATTTCTCGCATCCAGACGTCGTGCCGGACGCAGGAAGCCAGCAGCAACAAGAAGAAGGGCCGTCGCCTGCCGCAAGAGACATCCGGGGCCCGGATTAATTAACCCATCGAGTGTCTGCCGATCGGTCCAGTCCAGTCCAGTCTGCACAACGTGCCTCGGCTCCGTACAACTCGGTGAAGCCAACCGTCCGACGGGGGAGCACGAGCACGTTCGAGAAGGCAGAACCAACACGCCAACCCAACACGCCGTTGGCGGAGCGGACGAGGCGCAAAGAAAAAAAAAACGACAACAATTATTACTGGGCCAGGCCGCGTGCCGACGGCGTGATCCCTACCCGAGTGGCAGACAGACGAAGGAGCGGGCCGAGTCTGAGGCTTCGCAAAAAGAGGGAGAAAAACAACCAAAGAAAAGGTGCGTACAATATGCTATCCGACACTTTTTGCTTTTTCTTGTTTCTCTTGCCTGGTGCACCGTTTTATCGGCGGACGCCTCCAACCCCCGTTTGATTGCCCAACCATCCCCCATCCGGTCTTCCAGAGAGAATGAGAGAGAGAGGGGAGGCAGCCCAGCCCACACAGCACACACGCACGCAAAGCACATCACAGCAGCCAGAGCCGGTAACCAGGAGAGAGGGAAAGAGACGAGTGAAAAGCAGAAAAAGATGGACAGCGTGCATCGTGCATCGTGGCCAGAGATGCGCCAGTTGACGACGGATGTTCTCGTGCTTTACCCAGGCTTGGGACGATCGACTTGACTCCCTGGACCTGGCGAGGAGCACAAGACTGGAGGCAGTGGTCCTTTTCATGCGGATCGGTACCACACAAGCGCCATGCGTCCGGCATCCACAAGGCACTGGCAGGCATCGCAACGCCTCTGGTCCGTCCTTGGGGGTGAGGGCGAGGGTGAGGTGAGGTGAGGCGGGCTGGGCTGGGCGGGTGTGCGGGTGCGCATGCGGATGCGGGTATGGATGGGTGTGCGCGTTGGTGTGGGTGTGGGTGTGTGGGTGTGTGCCTGCCTCTCTGCCTCTACCTCTCCATGCCTCCTCTGCCTCTGCCTCTGCCTCTGCCTCTGCCTCTGCCTCTGCCTCTGCCTCTGCCTCTGCCTCTGCCTCTGCCTCTGCCTCTGCTCTGCATCTGCTGGCCTTCTCTGGTCTCGTCTGGTCTGCCTCGACCTCTGCCTCTGCCTCTATCTGCCTCTACGTGCGCACTGCACTGCACTGCACGACTTGTCATTCAGGCCCGTCGGCTGGCTCGCTGGCTTGCTGCTCGTCTGCAAGCAATCCATTGCAAGTCAGACAGACACCACAGGTACACCGCGGTCCCTGGTCGTATCGGACTGTACTGTCTCTGTCCCATGTTGCCTCCTCCTCTTCCTCCTCCTCGTCCTCTCTTACTCCTCGTCGGTCGGAGGTCTCAACAAGATGAGGCCCAGAACCGGTCAACACCCACCCCCTCTCCTCTGCCACCACCTCCCCCCCGCGGGCTGATTCGCCTCATGTTGCCTCCTCGTGAGAAGATGTCTCTCTTTGGCGTCTCGAGCTAACTCGTCACCTCTTGTTGTGCTACAGGCCACACTCGCTTTCTCACTACCTGGTCTGCCTAGTCTGTCTGCTCGTCCCGCGATGGATTACGTCTGAGGCGCTCGTCCTCGACCACGGCCACTCCAGCACCAGCGTTGCAACGGCACAGCGTCGAGATCGGATTGCGAGATCTTGTTCACTGTTTCATTCTTTGTTTCTCAATCACAACAAGAGCCATGGTCTAACAAGTTCCGCCTTGAAAACAGGAGTTCGAAGCGTCGACGGCGTATGACTACCTCGACATACAGGCATCAGGCAATGACATGCGGTATGTGGCAATTTCATTGGCTTCGTCTTCTGCCGGGGGACTCGTTAAAATAACGTCTCGCTCTTTTTTTTCTTCCCTTCCTCCCTCCCCCTCTACAGCCCGGCCTGCGTACGCTGTGCCAGTTGGCTCTGGGGGGGTCTCCTCGCCTTAAATATCCATACCTCTGCAGCCCTGGGAGCAAATCTATCCCCACCAAACCCAAAAGCGGCCATAATTATTTTCTCTCTCTCTCTCTCTCTCTCTCTCTCTCTAGTCTTTCATTTATCTGTTCCCGGTTTCCCCCTTCTCTGCTCTGCGGAATACAAGTGTAGGCAACGGATTCTCCTGGGTCAGCCTCTCTCTCCTCTCTCCTCGTTCCGTCTTGCTCGCTTCTCGGCTCGACTTGACTAGTTTCTGGTCAACGAGCATCGGATGGGGGGGAGCCGCGTGCTGAGGCAACAGGTTCGATCTCTCCCCCCTCCCTCCCAGGCGGCAAAGGGGAAAAAAAAAACACACGGAAGAGGGCCAAAAGAAAAAGACAATATGGAGAGGCATGGGTAGCTGCCTCCTGGCACCCAACGTGCCACTAGAAAATCCAATCCGCGGGCAGGCGCTCCAAGTGCTCCAGGTCCGGCCTATCACCGCGAGATGGTGGTGTGTCCTTCGCATTTCCCGATCCTGTATCCGCTGTCCGTTGTGCAACGCGCTGCTGGCAGTACGACGAGCTAGGAGCTGGTCGCACTGACACTGTGTCTCGCATGCCGGACGCAGCACAGCAGTTGTCGTGCCAGGCTTCCAACACCTTGCCTTGTACATTGTCATGGCTTTGGAGGGGGGACGTTCGGGCTGACGGGTTACCAGATACGAACACAACGCCAATGCCTCTCTGACGACGATCGATGGCCCCTCGCAGCAGCCCGCGGTCTTAAATCTGTTCAATCCACCTATAACCTCATCCCACACTCCGTACTCCGACGGCGGCTTCTATCCTGTCGCTCCTCACGTCTTCTCCAGCCTGGACGTCAGGTCGCGCCCGGGCTCAAAGTAGGTCGCACACCGTTCCCCCGACCCCCCCGATCCCCGACCCTCGACAGAGCGCGCCCCATGGCATCGCTCCTGTCTAGAGATAGAGACGAACCTCCCAGACGGCTCTTCCTCCGAGGACGAACATGGCCAAACTCACAGACTTACTTGACAGTAGCACCTCCTCGCTGGGCATGGCACATGCCCATCGCTCCACAGCATTACCCCATCCTGGCCCTGGCACACAACTCAGTGCGAGAGACCAGTACTCCCCGGCGACCCCGTCTTTCAGGAGGGACCATCAGCCCAGATCCCCATCCTACCCAGCCGCTCTGCGACGCCATCCCATATCCCCGACTTCCAGCCCCATCACCGGCTTCAACGCGCCGACTCCCCTGAGGATGGAGCCCGCCGGCCACTACGCGTCCTCCTCGAGGGCCCAGGTGAGCGTGCCTCCCCTGGGCGCCATCACGACCCTCGGTGTTCTCCAATATGGCGACGGGCCCGGCATGCAGGTCAAGATCGACATACACGGAAACATCGACAAGGGCTTCTTCCAGTCCGACGGCGACTGGACCTGCTACAGGAGGAATTACTTTTCCTGCATCTGCTCCTTCGGCCTCAACCCCCACTACCAGGGCCAGCCTCTTCAGTTCATTCAGTCGGGCAGCAAGCAGCCGTACACCGTCGTCGGCTTCGCCATGTCCATCTCTGCCGTCGTCGCCGACAATGACTCCCACACGATCGACCTGGTCCAGCACACCCCCAAGAGAGACAAGGGCCCGATCGCGAAGCCCGAGAAGGTGCGACTCCAGCCCAAGTTCCCCCAGCCATCGCATCCGCTGGGTCTCTACCCCCACGACGGCGGGCTCGGCGGGCCGTCGAGGATCGGGTACGGGGACGTTGGAGGATTTGGCGGCCAGCAGGGAGGCGAGCCGTGCCAGACGGAACACACGTTCGAGCGTATCCAATTCAAGCAGGCGACGGCGAACAACGGAAAGAGGAGGGCCGCCCAGCAGTACTACCACCTGCTGATCGAGCTTTGGGCCGACGTGGGCCAGGGACCCGACAACTTCGTCCGGATCGCGTACCGCAAGTCGGCCAAGATGATCGTGCGCGGCCGCTCGCCGGGGCACTACCAGAACGAGAGGCGCGCCAGCACAAGCAGCGGCCCCGGGGGCTCGGGCGGCAGCCTGTCTGGGTTCCCTCCCAACACCGTCATGGGGACCGACTTCCCCGGCGGCAACCCGCTACTCCCGAGCGGCTACGGAGGAGGGTTCGACTCGCGCGGAGGGCCTGGCTATGGAACGGGGCGCCACCACCCCGAGCTCGAGCCCATCATGGCGCCCGAGGAGGCCAAGGCCATCGAAACAGCGAAGGAGTACCAGTACTACCCCGGCGGCATGTACGAGCACGCCGACTCCAGAGGAACGGTGGAAATGTTCACGCACCATCGGAGCGGGCAGGACAGCATGGGTCCGCACATGACGACGAGCTACGACCCTCTACACGACAGAGTCAAGCGCGACCCCGAGCACGCCATGCTCCCGAGCATCTTCAACCAGACCGGGTCTCTGGTGCCCAGCCAAAAATGCAGTCCGTTCGATGGCAAGACGACGTCGAGCGGCTACTACCCTACGATGGTTCCTCAGTCCGGGGTCAACCTTACGAACATGACTTAACGCGATAGCCGATACCCGAGAAAACCCAGGGGCCGCCAGGGAACAGAGAGGAGTGCATAATGACACCAAGGCATGGTTTGCGAGCGGGGGCGGGGGAGTGGATGTTGGCAAACATGTTCTGCTTTCGAACCCGAACCACCGCCGCTCTTCTCCTCCTATCCGCCTCCTCTCTACTGGCACTGTTCCCCAAAGATAGATTCACAGCATTTTTGGCACAAAGTCGACGGCGAAAACTTCGGGCGCATGGAAACAGCATCGGCATTGTTTTATGGAACGACGCGATATCCGAACGAGACAAGACTGGACTGTGATGGTGGGGGGGGAGACATGTGGACGCAGCATGTTGGAAGACAGACGGAAACTAAGACAAACCTGATCGATGGAAACAATGGCTAAACAACGGCGAACCGGCGTGCGCGGAAAACAGAAAGATAATTCGTGGCTTGGCTTGGCTTGGGAGCAAATGGGAAAGGTTCACCCAACATATTCAGTGTGTCGAAACATGTCATGGGAAGGAAAAGTTTGGGCGAAAAACATGCTCTGGCCAAGAAGCCACGGGGACAACGGAGAACGACAGGCATTACTAGGGATACCCGCTTGCGCATTTTTGTTTTTCTTTTCTTTTTGGCTTTTCCCCCCCTCCCCCCTTTCGATTGCGATTATTTCCATTCTTCTTGCCCCCCTTCCCCCCTCCATATCCCCCCCTCTCCCCGGCTACTCTACCCCCGTCTTCTTTTCTCTGGTCATATGGTTTTGTAGTAATGTGGAGATTTGTTTGGAACATTCGCTTCAGCAAAGACAGCTTTTTCCTATCTTATGAATGATGCTACCTACTACTACCCTCCGTGGACGAGAAATGGCGAGGCACTGACGAAGGGGGAAAGAGAGGACATGGCGTTTTCGATGCAAGGGACGAGGAATCCGGCGGTCTGGAGACCACTGATGTAAGGTCCTCCCTCTATGGGCCATGTACTGGGGAAGCACTCGCGGGTGCCAGTGCCAGGTACTTGGTGTCTTTCTGTTGTTTTCTTTTCTTTTCCTCTTCTTCTTCATTCTCGGGACTGCAACTATCTACTTGCTGCCTGTTTACCTACTTACTTGCCCCCCCTTTTTTCCATTTCTTCGAAATACCTGCCTGCGTTAAAAGGCCAGAAAAAGAAAAATATGACATAGCCTTTTTCTCTCTCCCCGGCCTCCCTTCTTCCACATTGACGAGGCCGGCTCCGGCCTGGGGGCTTGCCTGCTTGAAGATACGTTTTCCGGGGTTGCTTGCCTGTGGAGCAGGCGAGGCGCCGTCCCTCTCACTGTGCACGACAGGTGCCTGACCCGTATATGCCCTCACGCTTTCCTCGCGGATGTGATGGAAAGAGCCCGGAGAGGGCGAAGCGGCGAGCAAGCATGGTCCGAAGGGGGTGTGGCCCACTGAGCGAGGCCATGGCAAGGAATAGGAAAGCAAACATTTGCACATTGCATCCTCTTTTACGGCAGAGAGATGCATCCTTCTTTCTGTCGGCTTGGCCCGGGAACCCTGCCTGGCGCGGCCATCGGGTAGATGAAGGGCTGGCATTGGACAAGGGCCGCAGACAGCGCGCAGGGGGGGCGACGACAGGACAGCAATGGGAGCGATGATAACAATAGCAAGGGGAGGAGGGTGGTTGGGCTGTCCGATGCGTTGTGTGCGCGTCACACCGACCCATCTCCTGTCATCTTGTCTCTTTTTTCCTCCTCCTCTCCACTCCTCCCGACTTTGGGGAGATGAATGAGAAGAAGCAATGCTAGCTAGTAGTGGTGGTAGAAGAAGTGTGTGTGTGGTATGAAAAGAAACGGCAGAACCCGCCAATCTGGTTCGTTACGAACACCAGTGTCGGAACACAGCATGAACGACGGGAAGGGGGGGAGGGAGGCGGTGGTCACGACCTGGACGAAGCAGAACGGCCGGGCCAGGCGGGCGAGATTGCAGGCAGACAAGCAAGACTTGGAAGAGAGAGGGGAGAGGGGGGACGCGAACGGTGATGATGCCGGAAGCCGTTGGTTCATGCGAGGGAGCGGTCCGGGAGACGCCGGAATGCGTCGCGCGGATGTTGGTGGTTGGCTCTCTTCGCGCAGGAAGAGGAGGCTGTTGGCTCCCGTCGAACGTTCTGACCTAGCGCAAGTAACCGTTGGCAAAACGGGGAAGTAGTAGGCTTCCTACAATTACGGCACAATGTAGTGTAGTGAAAGGGGGGGAGGGGCCTACATAGGTGGTAGGAACTCAGGAGGCCGGGCGGTGGCTGGTTGTTCGGGTCGACATCAGGTGGCGGAGGCAGAGTTGCACCGCGTCAGCACATCCCGGCGTAGGTCCTCCCTCCATCCCCTGTGATGTGACCGCCCTGCCTCTCCTCCCCCTGACTGCGACGATGTAGCGAGCCGGCAGAGAGTTGCTGCGACGAGGCGCCCCGGTACGCTCACTACAAGCGCGCCTGGGCTGGGTGCTCATTCTGGGCTCGGCATGATGCCACTTGCACGTTTGCGCCGTTGGGGGTGCTCGAGCAAGGCGCCCGCGTCTCGAGGGTGATGAATGTGACGGGAAGCGTGCAGATGGGCATTGTGGTTTGCGCCTGTTGCGGGTGTGGTGTAATTACATAGTACCTACATGCGGATAGTACACGGAGACCTGCGCGAGCAGAAATAGGTAGCTACATCACATCCATAGGTTGAAGGGGACATCGGGAGGCCGGAGCCCATGCAAGCCACGCACCCAGAGCACCGGGACTTACAGAGCATGCTACCATGGCACCTAGGTAGGTACCTACACCAACCTAACCTGTACACGCGATGTATTAAGAAGGTAGGTCGTGGTCTCGCCCGCGCCAAGCTTGCTGGGTTGCCTGGATTGGGGGGGGCTTGGTTGCTCAAGGTGGGCTTACGGAGAAATCTGTGGTGAAGTGTATCCGTATTCACCGTACGTGCTGCATGTCTCAAGACACACACGCGCGCGCATACACACGCTATTTCCTACACACTCTCCCCCTCTATCTTTCTTTCTAACACGCACACAAAACCCTGCCCTTCACTAGAGCGATGTAATGTCAAGTCGAAACCGAGGACGACGCCGGCTGGAACGTCGGGCTCCACCGCGGTTCGACGGATGTCCAATTAAGGTTTTTGAGTGACATTCCCGGCCTCAGACTTTTTGTTTTAGTTCAAGAGGCTAAGCAGGTTTTCGACGTAGTTATCAGCCTAGGGTTTCTTTTCCTGCCATCCAAATGAGGGCTGGCTGCCTTATAGTGAGGAGAAAGAGGGGGAAAGGAGGGAGGGGGGCATCAATTGGTTAGTGAGGGAGAGAGTGGTTGGGCAGAATAGAAAAAGCAACAGAGAGAGGGGGAAGGGGGAGCCAAAAAAGAAACGAAGGAGACGGGCAACAAAAGAAATGACCAACAAACCAAAAGTGCTGACGAAAAAATGGGCTCGCACGTCGGGGCATGTTCCTTGCTGCCCTTGACTTGACAACCTTGCCCTGCCTTGCCTTAGTTAAGACTTAAGACCGCTAGCTGCCTGTCGGCTCCCCATCAGCTCTGCGCCGAGGCGGAGCCCCAAAGTCTTGCGGTGGTCGGTTGGCGGTGTTGATGTTGTCTACTTGCCTCGTCGGGCAGGTTGGTTCCTTCAGGTCGTGTGGGCGGATCCTTCTCACATCACATGCTCTCTGTCTTTCTGGTTCGGAGTTGATTGGAAGTGAGAGCTATCGGCCGGTTCTGGCAGCGAGGTCCGCGGACAGACACTTGGCCCATGAATGACAAATGCAAGGGTTGGCCGACGATAGAGAGAAGAGACAAGAGGCGACTCTCGAGTATTAGTGTAAAGCAGGGGGGATGGGGATGGAGGAGAGGGGGGGATGGATCACTACACTAGAGCGTGGCAGCCAAGTCCGATGTGACGAGATCGCACTTGCGAAATTCGGAGACCCTTAGCGAATCGGGTACGGTGCCCTTCTCGCAACCGCAACCGAGTGAATGATACGCCTAATAGTGGCCAGGGTAGGTACATTCCTTGCTCATAGGGGAGGAGGGCTGGTCTCTGTTGTTGGAAGTGACCAGCAGGTACCTACATGACATCCCGAGTACCTAATATCTGCCTGCCTGCCTACCTTGAACATCTCGATACGGCGGCACGCGGGCTAGAGAGTTGACGCACAGTGCGTCTTTGACGTGCTTCTTGCCTGCCGCCGGGGAGCCGAATCCGGGGAGGGCGCGACCCGGCGCTATGGAGTCACAGTGGGGCAGCTCCTTCCGCACTCCACACTGTCCAGCGCTCTCTGATCAGGGTTGATCACCCGACACTGACAGTCCCCCCTACACAGTGTACCTAGGTCCCCTCCACGAGTCCGTCCTCCCAAAAGATGTGATTTCTGCCCAGGGCAGAATACACGACAACTTCGTCACATTCGCTTCCTTGTCAACTTCCTCTTTACGCCTGTCCTTGACGGTTGCAAATTTCGGCTCCCGTAGCCTCAACTGACGGGCCGGATGGGGACAATGACTCCGACGGGTGCCGTCCAATTTCACTGGCCAGCTCGACTCCTTGCAATTCTGTCATAATCCCAGCCGACGCCCAACGGCATCGGGCCGGACGTTGAGGTTGGCTTGGGCGTTGGTGTTGAATGGGGGTTGATGAATCATGAAAGCCCTTCGAGTAGTGAACAGTCGCTTGGCACTCGATCTCTGCCCACCGCTCGCCGACGAGATGCAACTGTTCCATCTCTTGCCCTCGAGCCGTGACGGCGTTGCACAAACTTCTCCGTCGCTCAGCCTTACGGAAAGGCAGCCATCATCCTCCCGTCTCACTCTCGCCCTCTGCCGCCTCTTCATGCCGACAAGCTTCCGCAAGAGCCCAGACTGGCCCCCCTCCGCCATGGACAAAGTGCGGTCTCACCACATGCAGATCGGCACTTCCATCCCACCGCCAGGCGTCCTTGCTGATGGTTGCCTTTCTCTTATCGCCCCCGTCCAACTCCTCCGTTGCAACCCTCTCGAGGGTCGTCAATCCCACACTGGAGGCCCCCAACCGCCCCCTGATGTCCGTCCCCCAATGGACACGCCAGGTCTGTCTTCAAAGGCAAGCCTCTGAGACCGTATGCCGCCACTTGTACGCCTCCCAGCGGACCAGGCCACCACTCATCACCCGTACAGCCAGCAGGTCTCGTACGCGCCGTTGGCTGAGCCAGCCGGCGTTCAAGGGGCGGCTGACTGATGCGCGACGAGAATCCCACCACGTCCTGCTTTGTTCCTGGCAAACATGTCTCTCCTGAGCCGAAGATGCGCGCGAGAAAGTCTCTTGTCCTCGCCACCCCAGGCTCAGGAGTGGCCTCAAACAAGTTTAGATATCGTATTCTCGGTGAGCATTCCCGACGCAACGGCGTCTGACGGGGGATTCTAGATCTAGTGTATGTGCCAGCCTTGCTCCCGTCTTTCATGGTTACGTTACATGCTTCCACTGCGGTCCCCTTCGTCGATACCAGACCGGCTTGCTTTTTGGCAGCCTAGACCGGGTTCCAGAGGAACCCTCCCGGCAGTCAGAATGACCTGATGATCTTCGGGCGTCCGGCAAGATCCATCTGCAACTCGAGTGGCCCAGGCGTCATCGTGACGACAAATACAGGGTATGTTACGAAGATTACGCCGTGGTCCTGGAAGAAGCACAGCAGCGGGCAATTACGATCTGCATCCCGAATCACTGCGCGTCACCCGCTGACCCGCCCGTGCCAGAAGCCCTCGTCGATCTCATATGTGCCGTCCCGAGAGGCAGAAGCCCGGTCGCCGGGTCGGCCTGGGGCCTCGATGCCTGGCGCAGGACTGGTGACGGGCTGACGCCATGTGGCGGGTAGGCCTCTGGCGCTCCGTTTCAAAGGTTGGTCGATATGAACACGTCCTTTCAGTGCTGCCTACTTCCACACAGTATGGCGATCGGAATCCAAGCAGGCTGCCTAAGCCGGAAATGAGAACTCAAAGTTGAGTCATCGTCACTCGTCTTTCTGGATCCTTGGTCGGAGCCGACGCAGTGGTCTGTCTTATCGTGGAGTATGTAGAGGCTCTAAACTTCTAACGTCTTGGGGCGGAGGACCAGGTTTCAACCTGACTGTTCAAGTAATTGCCTTTGGGAATTTCCAACGTCTTCATTTCTATTCTCAAAATCAGATGCATCACACGCAAAAGCTGATGTAGGTTTGACTTCTTTGGATCTTTATTTTAGACAGTTACTTAAAACATAGTTGAAGGTCACCCATCATGACAGATTACGTGGAATGTCAATAGTAGAGATACTATAGCCGGTATTAATCACACGATTGATGATGATAGAACTTGAGAGGCCTGTAGGGCTTTTATTCTAGTTAGCCTAGACGTCATTCAAGTTCGGCCCCCGTTCCTCTACGCTCTGTATGTTTCTCGTTCCCGTAGCTGCCGGTTACGCACACAATCACCCAAGTGCTTGAAACGTCGAACACAACTTTCTAATAGATGTACAGTTGGGATCTTGAGCATCGAAGCAAAGACAACCGACCGCACGTTTGGCCACGCCCACAAGCTCCAGGACGCGGTGCAAGTGTTGTCCGCGAGGCCCCAAAGCTCTCTTCTTGCAGCAAATTCGCCACAACTTGTGCTAGAGGCAGAGCGCAAAGGACTCGGAGCTTACAACTCGGGAGTCAAGGGCAATATAACGTGCAATGCCTGCATCGGCACCCAAAGAGTGCACGAGAATACGTGCCAGAGGCGAGGGATAAAACACAAGGGGGAAAAAGCAAAAAGAAACTCCTCGACGGGGAATTGAACCCCGGTCCCCTGCGGATCGTTTGAATGACAAGCAGATATCCTCACCACTAGACTATCGGGGATTGTAGTTGTTGATGTCAATTCCAGACGCCAAGGTGGATATGAAGAGAAGGGTACCCACTTAGGGCACGGTGTGGAGGTTCTGTTCTCTCTGTAATGTGAGAGTCGGAGTTGATGCCGCGGTCGGGGACGACGCCGGAGTACCATGTCTTGGGGGAAGTATTCTCAAATAGTCTGTGGTGGCAATTTCTATGGGACTTCTTGGAAAGCCTGGCTAGACTTGATGAGTCTTTCGGTGGACTTGCTGAGTATTTTGGTTACCGCAGCCTTTCGTTGTTTGACTAGGGCGACGGTGATCTGGCAACTCTGTCCTGGATGAACCTTAGCTTAAGCCTCCCAAATTTTCTTCAAACGAAAATGACCTGGTGAACGACGTTGACTTGGTGGGGATATGTGCGAGCGTGAGGGGAGGTGGGTTGGCGCCGGGTGAGACTCGCAACTCGTACGGACATGATGCGTGTCTTGTCAAAATTCCAGTGAAATCAAAAGACTTTGGATCACCATCTACAGCTTGAACTTCATGATTTAAGCATGTTGAAAGTGCCTGATTAACTGAGACAGGATCATAGTCAACCATTAGGTAGAGAGGGGAAAGGGCGATAGACCTTGGGTAAGGGGGAGAATTGAGGATATGCTCTTGCCAGTCTGCTCTCTTGGCGAACAGTTCTGACACCATCTTATGTCGGCTCGATCACTTTCTCTTTGCTAACAGCGCGATATAATCAGTACTGTTGGCTGGCCGTGACGTCTAAGACGCGGCGGTCCCGGGGAAACAAATTACATTGCGCCCAAGGACGGCCCTGTAACATGGACACGATATCCTTATCAACCTGTAGACTAGTTGGATTCAGCTTGCTCAAGAGAAGATGATTGCCGAAGGATAATAGGGCTGGGTCTTGCGCTTGGGATCACAGAGAGGTCTGTCGTGTATTGACGTTAGGGTCGACAACATCACTCTTGTTATCAAGTGGAAGGGGAACGAACAGCTTGGACAGAAAGCTCGCACGGGAGCTCAATCATAAAGACTCGCCAGGGTCGATACAAGAAACGGATCCGAGGGAAAATACATGATACGGGAACCAAGGCGAGGGAGTGGTTCGACACGACACAGTATGTTGGATTCTCAACATGTGCTTCCCTCGACATACCGCACTCATCTGGTTGAACATGCCCCTTTCCACCTTTATACCTCGATGCGCCTTTCTCCTCCACACATGTCACCTCATCCCTTATAAAAGAACATTGCGCTTCGCGCCCAGGTGACCGATTCGTGGGCTACGCGGATCAGTTGTGCAGTAGTTTCGTACGGTTGTTTTCCTTCTTTTATTGATCGGCCCTGCGGCTATGGTGGACTTGTAATTCACCTTCCATCCCTCTAACTCAAAGACTCGTCGCCGTTTTCGCCAGCTACTTGTACATATGTCCATTGTCACTCCACGTTCCTTTTCCGACGACGCAAGCCCGTAAAGGCCTACTGCCTGTAGATGGCGTCCGCCATCTTGACCACCTGGCACATCTCGACGGCATCGTGCACCCTGACGATGTCCGCACCGCCCTGGACCGCCGAGACGACGGTGGCGGCGGTGCCCCAGATGCGCTCCTGCGGCTTGGGCACGCCCGTGATCTTGCCGACGAAGCTCTTCCGGCTGGACCCGAGCAGCCACGGCAGGCCCTCGAGGCCGGGCCAGGACCGGAGCTCGTCCATGTGGCGCAGGATCTCGAGGTTCTGGGCGGCGGTCTTGGCGAAGCCCAGGCCCGGGTCGAGGATGATGCGCCAGCGGCGCACGCCGGCGGCCTCGGCCTCGGCGACGCGGTCGATGAGCTCGCGGGCGAGGGTGGGGATCAGGCCGTCCGGGTAGTCGGTCAGCGAGTTCATGGTGGCCGGGGTGCCGCGCATGTGCATGAGGCACACGGTGCGGTTGCTGCGGGCCATGTACGAGAGCATGTCCGGGTCGAGCTGGCCCGCCGACACGTCGTTGATGATGTCGGCGCCGGCCTCGACGGCGGCCTCGGCGACGGAGGCGCGGTAGGTGTCGACGCTCAGGGCCAGGTGGGAGAGCTCGGGGAGGCTGCGGATGAGCTTGATGACGGGGAGGACGCGGGCGAGCTCCTCCTCGGCGGGGACCTCGGGGCGGCCCGGGGCGGTGGAGGCGCCGCCGACGTCGATCATGGTGGCGCCGGCCTTTGCGAAGGCCTGCAGCGTCGAGACGAGGTTCTCGGCCGTGTGCACGCCGCCGTCGGAGAAGGAGTCGGGGGTCACGTTGACGATGGCCATGACGTGAGTCTTGCGGGTAGGGGTTAGAGAGACGAGGGCCTGGTGGTTGGCTGAGATAGGGGTCAGCGGTGACAGGGGGGCCGCCGCGGGAGGCAGCTCGTTGAGGTAGTCGAGCGTGAGCTTCCACGGATTCGACGCGTAGATGGGCTTGTTGGGGATCAGCCTGAGAGAGGGGCATGTTAGTTGCCCGAGTCGAAGAGTTCAGGGAAGGCCGCACTCACTCTGCGAGAGGCCGAAGGACAAACTCCCGCTCGGGAATGCCGATATGGGGGATGTTGAGGCGCGGATGCTCGACCTTCTCATCGCCATACATGAGAATGTCGAGATCGATGTTCCGCGGGCCCTTGTCAATAAACTTTTGACGGCCCATGGTGCGCTCGATGTCTTGCAGTTCGTCAAGGAGAGCCAAGGGCTCGAGTTCGGTCTCAACCTGCCGTCCGATCAGCGCGGTTCAAAACACAATCGCAAATTTTACACGGAGACGGCATGACGATGAGAGGCTATTGATCCGAGACGGAAGGGAGGGGTCACTAACCTCGCAGGCCCCATTGACAAATCTATCCTGATCTAGAACATACATGGGCTCCGTCTCCCACAAGCTACTTGTGCGCTTCACCTTAATGCCGCGACGATCCATCTCGGCGCAGGCCTTCTCGATCCAGCCGACACGGTCGCCGACGTTGCTCCCGAGGGCAATGTAGGCCGTGGTCGGACCCTTGGGACGGCTGGGGGCGCTGCCGCATCCACCGCCGCCGCTGCAGGCGCACCCGCAGGCGGACCGGACCTGGGCGGCGGTCATGTTCGGCGACGGGGTCCGGGTGGCTGACCGGGAGCGGGAGCGGGAGCGGGAGCGGGAGAGTGTGGCAGTGAGTGTGGAGGCCGGCGAGGATAGCGTGCAGCTGGGCGCGCGCAAGACGGATACGGATGCGGTGGTGTAACAGCTTGCTGGCGTCGTGACCTGGAAGCGGACGAGTCGCGGCGTTAGGGCCTGGCGGCGCGCATTGTCGCTGCGTGCTAGGGCACAGGCTCTTGAAAACAGGGAGGGGTGGCGGAGGGGGATCGGAGGTTTCATCATGGGCGAAAAATCGATCTCCGACTGCGAGTGTTTGTGTGTGTGTGCATGTGTGTGTGGTGAGGGTCACTGGGAGTGTAATTGAATCTCGCAGCCAATAAGATCGAGGCGTGGTGTGGTGGTTCTCGAGGTGAGAGGTGATTACCTAATTACTATTGAGGATCACAGTACGGATAGGTACCGAAAGAACCGGTCGATGGGTCAGTCTCCACTGCGGGCTCCGGACCGGCTGGAGATATACCTTGTGCATGTACCTGCTCACCGGGCACTTTTGTACACTAGGCAGGTGCACTGGAGGTATGGACAGATCATGTCATGATTCAAACAGAGTTTGCGTCTTCATTTCCAACCTTCTGGAACAGACAACGCCTGGACGTTTGTTGACTCGGGGCTTTGACCCGCTGTCAGTGTCGCGCTGCCTTTGTGGCCTGCAGGGGGAAAAAAAAAAGGGGGAAGGGAAAATTAAAAAGAGACGACGGAGGAGGCCTGAAAAGAGAATGCGAGGGATCACTCCGCGTCGCCGGAACTGCGGCGGCAATGTCGTCCTCCATGATGAATCACCAACAACGCGCACCACGTTTATTATGCTTCGGTATCTACGCTACAGACTGCAGGTGCTCATGCTCGTGAGTTGTGAGCGAAGGTGGTGGTGGCCCCTCATGGAGCTCATTTTGGTCCTCGGCAACTTTTCCCCAGATCCCCCCCGCTGTGGTTACCCACCATTCCTAAAGCGGCCTACGGGCTGAGGTCACAGGTGAACCTCGGTCCAGCAGGGGGGCGCATGGCAACGCACTCCGCCCCTTCTTCCCCAGGAAACAGGCCCGCGTCGATGCCGAGCGCCACGAGCCAGTAGCCTTTAAACCGCTGATTGCCAGCTTTCCCTCACCTCAACGTCTACCACCGTAACTCTGTCTTGTTCACCTTTCCTGACTATCCGCTCCATTTCCCAGTTTCTGTGTAGTTCGCGATTCAACATATACCCAAACTCCAAGCGTCGTACCGATACCCAGTAAACCAGACACGATGGCATCTCCTCGTAAGTCGTTCCTAGCTGTCACATGTGAAGGAGACCCGCCCATTCCGAGCCGTCGCGCTGACCCGTTCATTGCCTGTCGCAGAGCAAATCCGCACCCCCATCACCGATCTTTTCAAGATCAAGCACCCGATCCTGCTTGCCGGCATGAACGTCGCTGCTGGCCCCAGGCTGGCTGCTGCCGTCACCAACGCCGGCGGTCTCGGTGTCATTGGTGGTGTTGGCTACACCCCGGAGATGCTCAAGGAGCAGATTGCCGAGCTCAAGGAGTACCTCGTCGACAAGAACGCCCCCTTCGGTGTTGACCTGCTTCTTCCCCAGGTCGGTGGCAGCGCCCGGAAGACCAAGTAAGCTCCTCTCCCGCGCGCCGACCAAGCGGCCGCCTCGTCGCGCGTCCCAAGCATCCCAAAGCTGACCCACTCACCCAGCTACGACTACACGAAGGGCAAGCTAAACGAGCTCACCGACATCATCATTGAGTCTGGTGCGAAGCTGTTCGTTTCCGCCGTCGGTGTCCCCCCCAAGGCCGTCGTGGACAAGCTCCACGGCGCCGGTATCTTCTACATGAACATGATCGGTCACCCCAAGCACGTCCAGAAGTGCCTCGACCTCGGCGTCGACATCATCTGCGCCCAGGGCGGCGAGGGTGGTGGCCACACCGGTGACGTCCCCACCACCGTCCTCATCCCTGCCGTCGTCGACCTCTGCAAGGGCCACAAGAGCCCTCTCACCAAGGGTCCCGTCCAGGTCATTGCCGCTGGTGGCATCCACAACGGCCAGCTTCTGGCCGCTGCCCTGATGATGGGCGCCGGCGCCGTCTGGGTCGGTACCCGTTTTATTCTGACCGACGAGGCCGGCGCCCCCAATGCCCACAAGGAGGCCGTCCGCACCGCTGGCCACGACGACAACATCAAGACCCTCATCTTCACCGGCCGCCCGCTGCGCGTGCGCAAGAACCCCTACATTGAGAACTGGGAGACGGAGCGCCAGCAGGAGATCAAGGAGCTCACCGCCAAGGGTGTCATTCCCTACGAGGCCGACTTGGAGAAGCTCATGAACTCCAGCGACGGCGAGGCCAGCGGCAACGGCGGCAGCGACGACAACGCCTCCGAGGTCGACATCGACGACGCCCTGGACCAGTTCCGTCCGTTCCTCATGGGCAAGGCTGCTGCCGTCTGCAACGAGCAGAAGCCCGCCAAGGCCGTCGTCGACGAGTTTGTCAACGACGCCGTCGCATGGCTCCAGAAGGGAAACAAGATGATTGCCAAGTTGTAAAGTTGTAAAAGCTATTGGTGTCGACTCGCATTTTCACGTTGGTCGCATTTAGGGCGGCGTCAGGTGGCGGTCGCACGCCCCCAGGGCCTGGAGTTTTGAGGCTCTTTGTACAAAGAACGATCTAGGATGGACGACTACTAGCATGTTATGAATGAATTTCTCTCCCTCTTGACAATATTGACCGTGGTCTTCGTCTCCGTCTCCATTTCCATATCGAGACCCTTATGCGTCCGTGTGCGACTCAATCTCCCCGGACCCTCGTCTGCTCGAATTGAATTTCCCAGTCCCATGGTTTGGATGTCCGTGACTGAACTCTACCGAGCTACCGGCTGCCTCGGTCAGCGACGTGCCTCGCACTCTCTTGCTCCGGCGTTGCGTCCATCATCGGCACCCCTGAAGGCCGTGCAGTGGCATGGGCCTACCTGCTGCATCAATGCGTGCCTACATGTCAGATCGCAAGTCCCTGACAGATCGCCATACATAGATGGGGACGGCGGCAAACAGTGCAGTAACGATAAAGCTCAAATCTATTCATTCATAGTTGTATATTACCTAAACCAAGCAGCAGTTTCATCGCTCCGTCGCCGGCTCTCCCCGGACGCCTCGCGCCGAACGCAGCGCGCGACCTCCAGCTGTCCCTCCCACCCGCAGGCTCGGTGGATGGTCCATGACGGAGCACAAGGTATCTTTCGCAGCCCGCCCGCCTGGCGTGTTCCCCATCTTCGTCCTGTCCGTCCCGTCCCGTCCGGCGTCATGTTTTAGGCCTGACCCTCTCTCTCTCCGCGCCCGTAAATGCCGACGTAATGCGTTGCCATTCTTTTATGTCTTTCTGCAGCAAACTTGAAAACAAAAGCACCATTTGCTCCCTTTTCCCGATTGCCATGCGCCGTCGCTTCAAGCCTCTCAACTGCCGAGGTAGGCGCGGATAGCGCCCTGCAGCTTCTGGCTGGCCTCGCCCGCCAGCTGGGTGAGGTTTTCGAGATCGTCGCCTGCGGTGATGCCGAACCTGCGGATGAAGTCCTTGGCGGCACCCTCGAGGTCGCCGTACTCCTCGACCGGCTCGTCCTCGGGGCGGCCAAAGTAAGCGTTGGAGGAGATCGAGGTGGCGCCCTCGAAACCTTGCAGCCGCGTCTTGGCCTCGGCCTGCGCGTTGGGGTCGAAGGAGCCCTTGCCGAAGAACTCGTCGGAGGAGATGCCCTTCTGGGCACCAAACTTGCTGCGCGCATACGTCTCATCGTTATCTATATCAATGTTAGCGGTGTTACGCCAGTAATGAGGTTACGGAAGCATTCCATACCCTCGGAAGCCTTGATGGGGCCGACAGAGCCGAACCCGCCGGCAGCCGCCTTCTTGGGCGCCGCGGCGCCCTTGGGCCCACCGACCTGGCCGAAACCGAGTCTGGCGACACCCATGCCCAGGCGCTCCACCTCGGCGTTGGACTTCTGGCGAGTGTGGCTGGAAGAGCCATATCCGCCCTTCGGACTGGCGGGGGAGGCCGCAGAGGTGCTGTCGACCTTGGCCGCGGCCTTCTTCTCCTCTTCGGCCTCGGGGTCGTAGCCCAGCTTCTCGATGCGCTCGGCCTCCTCCTTAGCCTTCTTCTCGGCCTCGTCAAAGTCGATGATGTCGCCGGTAACCTTCTTCACGCCCAGCTTGGGCGCCTTCTTTGCGCCGAGGATGTTGGCTTTGCGGGGGCCGCCGGCGGCGGTGGTCTTGCGCAGGGCAGCAGAGGTCGTTATGCGGCTGGCGGCAGGCTTGTTGTCGCCTTCGGTCTTGGAAAGCGGCGACGAGGAGCGAGCAATGTCCTTGCCGTTATTGGCGTTGAGGAAGGGCGAGGGGGTTCGGCCGACGGTCGGAGGAGTCGCGGTTCGGGACACCGGGGGAGTGGGCTTCTTGATGGAGGGCTTGTCCCAGGACGAGAAGAAGTCGTCGTCGGGCTCGCCGGACGGGGTCGACGAGTCTGCCTCCGTGGCGTCGGTGATCACGACTTCGTTGGGGTATCTGATAGGCGGTCAGCTGGCCCTCGCTACGCGGTGAGCATCACAGCAACGCACTCTTGCGCATCCCTCGCGGCACGGCGCTTCAGCTCATCCTTGTACTTGGTGGCAGCGGCGGACTGATATTTGGTCTTAGGGTCCTTGCTGTTAAGGGCGGCGGTGCCTCCGTTCTGCTGGAAGAACTTGGTGGCCGACTCATTGCCGCCCACCTTCATCACACGCAATTGGTCCCATTGCCACTCTGTCGACGAGGTTAGTCAACGAAGACACGGTCGGCAAGCCTCGAGGACATACGGTCGAGGTTGGTGGATCGGACAAAGGAGATGTGAACACCGAGGTTGCGATGGTTTGACGAGCAGTCGAGGCACAGGTAGATGCCGAAGGGAACAGAAGTCCAGGTCGGGTACTTTGCGCCGCAGTCGAAGCAGATCTATTGTGGACAAACAATCAGCATCGTCGAGGAGGCAGAATACCAAAAAAGGGGGCGCTGTTAGGCAGTACCTTGTTCGCTTGCTTCGTCTTCAGCTTCTCGAAGATCTTCAGCGACTCCTGCTTGGAAGCGAGTGCAGCCATGTTGTCGGTACGTGGAGTGAATGCAGGGCCGCGTGTGCGTGTTCGTTCGTACGAAAGTGATGCGCGACCGCTGCAAGAGACAGACGTACGGGTTGGCGGTGGGTAACTGGAATACCTCAGGTAATAAGCGGGCGGGCGAAGCTGGGAGCGGAGTTTATCTGAATTTCGTGTCCAAAAGTTCAGGAGGCAGTCGCCGCCCTTGGTGAAGTGGCATGTAATCAGTGCGCTAGTCCATATGCGGCTAGGCTCCCTTCCCCACAGTGGATTGGCAGCTTGAATTCTGCCAAGGGCGGTCAGCCCCAATGCGCAGACAGAGCTCCAAGCCAAGGTCTAACTGCCGAGCTTTCTTCGAGGATTGCTCGCATCATTTTTCTTCTACGATCGTCCTCCGTACGATGGCCGACGCCGAACCGCCATGATGAAGCTTAACACCAGTGCGATTGCCATCCGCGCGCCCACGAGCCTCGGCCTCGCCCCGCGCCTGCAGCCTCTAGTGCTGCAGCGACACTATGCGACACAGTACGGCTTGGGGACGACCTCCTCCGGCCCGAAGCGCAAGAGGGTTACCCCTTTCAACGACACCGGGGCGGTTCCCTGGTCGGAGCTCTCTGCCGGAGAGAAGGCGGCTCGGGCGACGCAGCAGACTTTCAACTTTGGCCTGATCTTGGCCGGCCTGGTCGTGACGGCAAGTCGTTCCACCGCTCACTTACCCCGCGGCAACCGTTGACTGACATCTGGGGGCGCGACAGGGAGGAGTAGCATATTTCCTGTACACCGACGTGTTCTCTTTGGACAGCAAGACGGCGCATTTCAATCGAGTAGTCGACAGGATCAAGAGCGATGCGAGATGCGTTGAGTTGCTCGGAGACTCGAAGAAGATCTCTGCGCATGGAGAAGAGACGAACAATAAGTGGCGGAGGGCGCGCCCGATTGCGTATGTCTTCAGGTTTCCCGAGTTCGACTGGCCACTTCTAAAGAGAGCAGCTCGACGATCAACACGGATTCCAAAGGTCACGAGCATCTGCTGATGCAATTCTACGTATGACCCCTCGTCGCAAGGCCTGCCTCGGCCCTAACAAATATTCCAGGTCGAAGGACCCCTCAACAAGGGCGCGGTGCATCTCCACATGATCAGGACGCCGGCCAGTGGCGAGTTCGAGTACAAGTACCTGTATGTCGATATCCGGGGACATCAGCGCATCTACTTGGAGAATGCGGACACCGCGGCGTCGAGGTCCGGAAAGAAGAGCTTCAATTTCCTTGGTATTAGTTGGTGATGGCTGTAAAAAAATAGGAGGAGGCTTGCTGAGAGTGCCACGGCACGTCGGCGCTGTAAGATACTTGCATTTGGAACAAGAGGCGGAAAGCTACCCGGCATTACCTCTAGGGGCAAGCGGAAAGGCATGCAGTTGATGATGGTTTATTGCTCGCAGCCGCCTTTGGATTCTCTCAAGCCACGTCATACGCATGTGCTTTGGATAGCTTGAGGAGGTTATTACACCGTTGGCCCATATCAACTCCAACCAGAGTGTTTTTGGATACTCGCAAGAATCTGCATATCTGGGTATTGGCACCACATTTCGGCATTGAGAGCCTGATAAACGCCAACCGAGATTTCGGCAAGTCTCTCTGGAAAGCTCTTCCGACGTGGTAGACGCCTTGCTTTCAACCTCAAGTGTCATGCCGGCTACACTCGCATATACAATGTCCTCGCTACGGCGTATCGTCAGATAGTTCGCTCGATTAGTTCTGTACTCTTCCGCTGCAGTCAAGACTGCCTTGCTTGATTCTTCTATGTACTGGAAGAGTGCGGGCACGGTATGCTCGACTAGCGTCAAGTACAAGCAGTAGTTGCGAAGTTTGGACACAGGTTCGGGCAGCACTGCCATTGTGTCTCGTGGCAGCGGGTTGAAGTCTCCAGCACCCCGGGGCCATTCGTTGGCACAGAATCCAAGCCTGCGAGTTACCTAGTTTTGCGATTTTGAACGCCGGCAACTGAATTGGCCTGGCAGTGAGTCTTCTCCAAACAACGCGTCGGCGTATGTTGGCTTCATTCGGCCTTCCCTACGCTTAGTCGCTGACAACGCTCTCCATTCCTCAGTTGTTTGGAACGAATCGTGAACACTACTCGGTTTCTCAGTCTCTGGTCTACGGTTGAAGGTAGAGCAACAGAGCCATACTCGAGTGGCAGAGAACGGTAGCCTCCCTTGTACTTGCCGTGCTCTGAGTTGACGACATTCCTGGAGCCTACCTCCAACATGAACCTGGTAATCTCTCAGTATCACGCGCCTCTTCATTCAGCTGGTCAGATTGATAACCAGTAGACATTGAGCTGAGGCACGGGTTGAATCCGCATCCATGTGGATGAGCTACACTCGTAATGAGTAACACGGCCAAACCTTTGCCTTGAGTAAACTTCCAGACCGTCCTCTAACGAGCCGATTTGACAGCGAACAGTTACTTGAAGTCTGATAGATGTAGCAAGAGATTGGCGAATTGTGACCAATAGCTTGCCAAGAGGAGCGAGTTGAGATCAGCGACCCGTTCCATATTATAAGAATGGCTCCCAGTCTGTCATTCTTCAGCTGTCCTCAAATACAATTCCCCTCTAAACACTCGCAAGCAAAGCAGTCGTTGTTTCAAGCTGCCAAGGTGATGAAATGCCAAGAACCAACTTGTGATGAGAAGGTATTGCCTCATTGCGCATTCTGACAAGGGGTCGACAAAAAAGCCCAGCAGCCGATCCTGTCATTCCCTCTGCATGCTCCTCATTCAGGGAGCAAACTGGCCATCATCTTGCTTGGAATCCCTTCCCGAGCGACCACAACGGCGTTGCTAAACAAGAAGCGCGCGTAAGCCCCCTTGGCTCCCTCACAGCCACGTAAGCCCACCCGTAAGCACGCAACAGGCCGTAATTCGCTCAGACCGCATTCAGCTATGTTGCCTAAAGGACCGCACACCTCTGCTACCAAGGGGAAAAAAGCCCAAGAGTTAATTACCACCACCCAGGCAGCAGGAGTCGCCCAGGTGGCCGAGAAGCCGGGGGCTGGCGTGACGGGTGTCAAAGCGACGGACGGGGCAGATTTCAGCTCAGTCGGGTGCATATAGATGATTGCCTTCCCAGGCAGACTTTTGATGTTGCGCATGCCTCTGTACAGCCACGATTTGCTCGCGTGACGCTCCCGTCTCTAGCGTAGACTCTATCTCTCTCAGGCTCCCTCTTCCTCAGACTCACTCACTCTTCGCAATCAGAGTGGCCTCAAATGTGCCTCCCTCGCCCTCGCAGACACAGATCCTCCAGCACGACATCGCCCATCAGCAACGTAGCCTACCGCCGCCTGTCGTCACCGCCCCCCACGCCGCGTATGATGACCCCCAAGCCCACGACCTCCGCCCCGATGCCGACCATCGTCATCGGGTCGTCGTCCTCGGGCGCCGCCCCGGTCCGCGTGTCGTCGCAGCACGAGCGCCTGCTGGTCGAGCTCCTGCCCTTCAAGGACGTCGTCCAGTTCCGCGAGTGGATCGGCAGCGCCTACGTGCGCGGGCCGTGGAACGAGTTCTACGCCGACTTCCTCCTCCGGGCCGGCGAGGCGGGCCCGGCCGGGATCCCGGAGCCGGACAAGGCCCGCACGGCGCAGACGGCGCGGGAGGCGCTCAACTCCCGCAAGCCCAAGTACCTCGTCTACCACCCGGACAAGACGGCTTGGACGGCTGACGACCACCACGTGCGCTTCATCGTCACCCTCGTCGCCGACAACATGCTCCAGGGCCTGTGGTACGAGTCAGAGTGGAAGAAGCGGGGGTTCGACATTGCGAAGGCCGCTTACGAGGTTCTCATCTTCCTCGAGGCCACCGTGTACGTCGACCCCAACCCGCCGAGCTACTCGGCATGAACGCAGGAAGGAGGGGAGAGAGATGTTGTTAGTACGGTACTTGGAGACGTTATTTCGCTCTCATCACCGTGGCGGTGTGGGGTACCGGGGAAAAGGCGCAATCGGCGTTTGGAATGTGGAAATGGCGTTTAACTTCCACCGAGGGGGGATTTATGCATCGGTTGAACCTTCTTTTCCTTCTTATTCTTTATCTCCAAGGTTCGCCAATCGCGATCCGCTACCTGTGTACAAGACAGACATGTCAGCCGTTCTCACGGCAACATCGGATCATCTACCATGAACGAAATGGCACATGGCCGTCGTCATCTTTCACATGGGAAAACGCGTCATAACCTGCTCGCGCGAGGTGCCTTTGGACTGATCAAGCTCCCGTCCCGCCCCGCACCCGAGGCCCAATCCAAGAGACGATGGCATTCACACAAAGTCAAACCGGCCAAACCTTCAGCTGAAGATGACGATGCCGATGCCCATGGGCCGGGGTCCAGACCTCCCTCCCGGCTCGCCGGGGGGAAATGATGTATCTTTCACGGGGGAGGATCGGCAGTCCGCCGTCGACAGTTGCGGGCCGGTGATGTGTTGACATGTGACAGAACCTCTACGGAGGTGTGTGGTGTGGTCAGCGAGTGATAGGTAAGCAATTTCGAGATGGAGAAAGAGATAGCACGTGTTTGTGTGTGTGTGAGAGAGAGCCGCAACCACGTACGTCCGACTTGGCACATACTTCCCGACCCGAAACATGACAACTGTCCCGGCGAACTCTGGAGATGCGCGGAATCGACACCGGAAGACTCTACGGACACGCCCCGTTCCCGAGTCTCGACCGAGAGCTTCTGCGTGAACTTCACACATGCCAGACAAAGAAAGGGCCGACTTGGCTTCGGTCGTGTATTGTCTTCCCTGTCCAGGCTGTATGCTGTATGCTGTATGTAGCCTCGGTTATGGGTAGGTATTCCGCTTCAACCAGAGCCTCTCACAGGAAGCTCGGGACACATGGTCGGGCGGAAGGAAACCTGCTAGACACAGGCAACCTCCCATCAGGAAGCTTCATGCATGGTCCACAAGTTTGCGCAATCAAGTTTCGGGGTAAGCCAGGCCGCGCTTGCAAACAGACTTGAGACCCCCCCTCGAGCCAAAGATTGCGAGCAGATCTGCGCATGCAACATTGGGTGGGACAGAACTTGGAAGTTCCGTTGTTTGTTCAGGAACAGCAGCAAACGAGCGGTCTAGACCTCTGCAGACGCGGGGCGGGAATCGGGAGCGATCAGTGCCGTCCGGAGCCAAGAGGTCACTGCAACGCCGGCCGGTTGGTTGTCAATCAGAGATCGACCCGCCAGCAGCCAGCAGAAGGGAGAAGATGCCGTTCCCTTTCAGACCTGTCTGCGTGTACACAAATTCCAGAGACGAGGAGAGATAGCGAGGCGCGTAGGACAAGGAAGGGGTTGGACGGGTACGGCGGGGAAGCGGGATGTATGCTTGGCCCAGGCTGCAAGTCATTGCTGCAAGGACGAGAAACTCTGATATTGCTTCTTAATTGCGTCGCCTTGAACGATATTCTGTCGGGGCGGTCGGAGAATGGGGACAGAACAGAGAGACATGACCCGGCAGTGGTGCGGCAACGAAAGCGGCAACGGCAGTGACAGCTGCATTGGCAACTTGACGGCGAGCAGGTCAACTTGTGAAGGAGACAACTGCGGGGAGTCAGTCAAACGAAAAACAACAACAGCCAAACAAACAAGAAACGAGCGTAGGTGGAACGTATCACAGAGAGCGGTGGTTGGGCGCGGCGGCTGAGGCTCCCCTTCCAAGACAACCTATACTCCGGAGTCTAGACGAGAAAAGCCGGGGTCGCCCGTGAGGATCCGGGAAGATGGAGCCAGGGTTAGACGACCTCCGCACGATTAAGCGGCATTGTGGGCTGACCAAGAAGCGGGAGGCGCCTCTAGAAGGGCTCTCTTGCAGCAAAATCGTCTCAACTCGGCGTTGGGATCTGATGTTTGGCCCGCACCGGACCGACACCGCACCTCCAGGATCCGGTTAAGCAACCGCCCCCCCTCCCTCTCCATCTCCGCCGTGCATCTGTGTCTCCAACCTCGATGGGTTGCAGTCGGGAGCGCGGCGAATGGCTGATGATCGTCAATGCGAGGGAGCGGGAGCAGCAGTAGCGGCGGCAGTAGCAGCGCAACGTCGAGCAGAAGGGGCACCCAGCAAAAGCAAGGAGACGGGCAGGCAAGGCCGTCGTAGCATGCATCAGGTCCCGCGTCACGATGCGGCCGCATCCCGACCTTGCAGGAGCTGCAGCAGGAGAAAGAGTAGCAACAAGCAGCCCGTCGACGATGTGAGCTGTTGCGTTGTCGGTTTCGGGTGAACGATGTGATATCGTATATGTGATCTCCTCGGGCCCAGCGGTTCGTCGATCCAAGCAATCAATCAATCCAATCTGTATCTCTCGTAGATTAGCTGTTTCCCTCCCTGCTTGTTCGCGACCTCGCCTTTGGTGCGGGTAAAGATAGCGCACGAAGCCGAGGAGACAGAGATAGACACATCGACTGATGACATGGCCAGGGACGGGTGCGTTTCAGGCGACGCAGTTCGTTTCCACGCCTCGGTCGTCGCTGTATCTGCCTCTGATGCAGTTGCTTGTCCACCTGGCCCCGGCTAGCCTGGACCAACGGATACAGGCAGCCCAAGGCAAGCTTTACGATGCTGGCTGTCCATTCGACCGCTTGGCGGCACTGCTAGCTAAGGCTGTGATCTTCCGCCTGGCGATGCTAGTAGCCAGTTACTAGCGCTTATTCAGTATGCATAATCCTTCCGGATATGGGCCTTTAACGGCGCTATGCCGCTATTATAGTAGCTACTATTTTATATAATATAGCTTTCTAAAACCCTAGTTAAGATATAATACAAAAGGAAAGGTAGTACTATAATTACTAGGATTTTGCTAATATCCTAGTATTCCTTAAAAGTATAATTTATTACTAAACTTATAAACCCTTATTTTTATATACCCCTATAGCTATAAAGTTAGTACTTTAATACTATAAAAGAGGATTATAAATATACTTAAAAGGCAGCTATTACTATTACTATTAGTATTATTATTATTACTATAGTAACTACTACTATAAGCCTTACTAATACCTTTTTTAACTATTACCCTTAGTACTTAATCTATCTAAGTAGTCCCCTATAGAGCCTTACTATTACCCTATATTACTTTAATAGCTCTAAGACGCAGTTTAAGGACCTCTTTTAACTAATAAAGAGTAAGTTTAATACCCTTATTATATAAATTAAAACTAGCTAATACATACTTAATACCTAGTACTAGACTATTAAGTAAAAAACTATAATTTTTTTATATATACTTAACTATAAAGTAACTTAAAGAAATACTATTTATTTATTTTAAGTTAATTAGAGTTTTATATTTAAAATAGTTACTACCTTATTTACTATAATAGTTATTTTATATTAAAAAGTTATTACCTAACTATACTAGTCTTTTGTTTTACTTAAAATTAAGCTAATAAATAAAAATACCTACTTTACTAGCTATATTAAAGTAATTAATAGTACCTATATTACAGTACATATACTCTTTTAAAAGTAAAAGTGATTTTATTTTTAAAAAAACATTATTTTATAAAACGTCTTTACTATAGTTTAATTTAATAGCGTATTTACTTATATAATAGTAAGTAGTAAGGGGTCTCTTAATAACTTAAACCTATTAAATTAAGTACTTAGCTAATTATTTAAAATACTAAGGGAAAAATTCTATTTTACTAATACTAGATTTAACTATAAAAAGGGGATAATTACTCTATATCTTAATATTTAGTACTAACTACTAAAGACTACTAAAGTAGGCCCTCTAATAACAAAAAACAAACTCTTTAATTAGTATTATACAAAGCTATATACTATTATTAAGTATACTTTTAAAAAGTTAAAAAAGAAATAGAGATTCTTAAATAGTACTCTCTATAAGTATTCTTTCTATAACTAAGTATATATAGTCTATATAGTAATAGTACTATATAACTTTATACTATCTAAAGTAAAAAAAAACGTTTTAGTAATAGTTTTTAAAGAGATTATAAGGTTAAGTAATGTAGTAGAGGTTATAAATAAAATAATAGAGTTAAAAAAGAAAAAGAATATTTATATAAATATTATTAATACTATTAGTCTATTAAAAAGAACTAAAAATAAAAGTAAAAAAAAATAAAAGGCAGAATTAAACCTATAGCCTCTAGCTCTAATAAGCTAGACTTTAAACTACTAAGTTAACTACTAATAGTAGAATAAACCACTCTAAATGTCTCTTATCAACCCCTCTAGGGTACTTATGGCCAACTACAACCCTTGTAGCCGACTATAGCGCCCATAACCAACCACAGTAAATGCGGCTAACTATACACAGGGCCTAGAGCTACTTAGCTAAACTATACATAACATACTAAACCCTAAAAAGACTAGTACCTTAAAAGCTAGGCCTAAAGGGTAAGGCACTAGGCCTATAAAAGGTAGAGCTCCCCCTAGTCTATAGGGGTCTAAACTTCTACTTTCTTAACAAGTAAGTAATACAGTAAAATACTAATACAATACTATTACTACTATAATAATACTTCTATCTCTTTTATTTATATATTATATACTAAACCTATTCCTTTACTAACTCTATTAAGCCTAATATTATTATAAAAGTATTCAGCAATCTTAATACTAACCTTAATACCCTTATACTTATACTTATAAGTTATAAGCCCAGTTTATTAACTAACCTAACCTTTCCAACTAATCACAAGAGTTTATTTAGACCCACTTATTTAATAACTAACCTTATTTCAACTACAAAAAACTAAAAACTATAACTAATACTTATAAATTACCTATAATTTAAGTCCCTAAATAACTAAAAAACCTAGTTTTTAAAAAATCCTTAAATTATCTAACCTTCCTTAATAAATCCTTAATAAATCCTTATATATACTTACTATAGTAAACGAATTTTTAAACAATATTCAATTAATACAACCTATATAGAAATCGAGATTATAGTAGCTTTTACTATCTAGCTTAATTAATAAAAGCTACTACAAGTTAATATTAATAACCTTAAAGTTATAAACTTTAAGTTTATTGCCTATAATAAACTAATTAAGATAGTTAAAAAAGATATAGTAGGACTTTAGTCTTAACTATCTATTTAAACTACTTAATTAGTTATATAATAAATAATTTATTTCTATTATTTTAAAGAAATAACTCTTAGGTTTTTAAAAGTCTACTTAGTTTTAGTTATTTAAATAAAAAAGACTTTAAACTTATAAAATATAGATAAAATTACTATTCTAAAGCTAAAAGGATAATTAAATTATTAAGTATAGTCTTTAAGATTCTATACGGTACTAGCTAGTAAAGATTTAGTAATAAATTTTACTAAACTACTAAATAATAAAAATAAAAATTTAAATAATAAAATATTAGGTTATATAAGACTTTTTTATAAAAATAGCCCTTTAAGAGTTATAAAAGACTTTAAAATAGCTCTAAAAGTTTAGAAAAGCTTAAAAAAGCTATATTAACTAAAAGGATTTATAAATAAGTTTTTTACTTATAAAGAGTTTTTTAATAATATTCTTAAAGACTTTAATACTCTTAAAGAATACTTTAATAAAGTTAAAGAGTTTATAAATAATTTAGCTTTAAATAACTTAACTTTACTTAAATAAGTAATTATAGCTTAGGTTTTAAATAGTTTAAACGACTTTTATAAGGGGTTTATAACTAATATAACCTAATCTTTAAAAAAAGACTTAAAAGTCTATACTATTAAGTCTTTATTCACTAATTTATTAGATAAATTTAAAAAAAAGAGTAATAATAACTCTATATAATTCTTTAAATCTTAAATTAAGTCTAAAAAAACTACTAAACCCTAGAAATAAACTAAGAGTCAATACTATAACTACTATAAAAAAACCGGCTATATAGAGAATATTTATGGATTTTTATATTCTAATAAAGCTCCTAATTAGTTTAAAAGAATATTAAAAAATAACCCTTTTATAAATAATAAAGAAAAAAAAAGAGTTAAAAAATAGAATAAAAGAAAATAATAAGTTAATATAGTTATTAATAACAATTCTAACTCTTTTAATTTATTAAAAAAAGTTATAGTTACTTTAGACTTAATAAATATTAACTTAGTAACTAAAGAGGACTTAGATTCTAATATAGAATTTAAAAATATAAGAATTACTTCTAAAACCCCTATTAATATAGATTTTAAAACTAATAACTTATTATTAAGTAACTTAATAAAATAATTAAATAAAGAACTTTTAAATTCTTCTACTTATAAAGGAAAATAACTATTTTATTTAAACTTAGCTATAATAATCTATATAACTAATAACCTATTTCTACTCAATAATATTAAAACTATTAAAATAAAGGTTAATTAAAGTAAAGTAAACCGTTTTTTTACTTATAAAAAGGGTAATTTAACTACTATAATAAATAATACTTTTTATATTATAAGAGATATTTATTATATACCTAAACTAAGTATTAATCTCTTAAGTTAAGTTAAACTTATTAAAATAGGTATAGCCTTAATCTGCTATAATAAGTCTATACTATATAATATAATTAAAGACAAAGTCCTTTTAGTAGGAATAAAAAGGAACAACCTCTACTTCTTTAACTTTAATATAAACAAAGAAGTAATTAATATAATAAAAAATACTATAAAAGAATCCTAAAGTTAGGATTAAACCTTAGACTCTAATATTAATATAATAAAGCTATAGTATAACCAATTAGGCTATATAAACTAGCAATCTTTACTTACTATTCTAGATTAAACTAAAATTATATATAAAAGGGCTGCTACAAAGGCATTTTACAAACTACCCTACAAGGCCTATTTAAAAAAAGAATTTACTAATACTATAAATAAAAAGTCTAATAATTACGCAAAAAACTACCCTTACTTATATAAAATTACATTAAACTTATATAAATTAATTATACTTAAAATATATAATAATTATAAATAGTTTATACTATTTATAAATAAAAAGACCCGTTTTATATAGAGTAAATTATTAAAAATAAAGGAATCTAAAAAGGTTTCTA
Organism: Colletotrichum brevisporum; assembly: GCA_030770045.1. Classification (NCBI taxonomy): domain Eukaryota; kingdom Fungi; phylum Ascomycota; class Sordariomycetes; order Glomerellales; family Glomerellaceae; genus Colletotrichum; species Colletotrichum brevisporum. The sequence goes on along the minus strand of JAUGSI010000001.1, from coordinate 4,002,308 downwards.
CTACTTTTAAGGAATTTAAATCCTTAGTTAAAAATAATAAAAATAAGTATAAAATTAATCAATTTAATATAAATAGTAGTAAAGAGTTTAATAATAAAAAAATAAAAACTATTTATATAAAGAATAGTATAACTCATAATATAAAACTACCTTATACGTATAAGCCTAATAGTATTATTAAAAGAATAATATATAATATAATAAATAAAGTAAGGACTATACTAATAAATACTAATATTAACTTTAAACTATAGAAAAAAGCTCTTTTAGTAGCTATATATCTATATAATAGAACCCCACATAAGTCAATAGCTTATAAAACACCATATAAAGCTAAGAATAATACAAAACCCTCTTTAAATTATATAAAGGTCTAGGGGAGTATTTATTACTATAAAAATAAAGACTCTAATATTAAAAAACTTAATAATAAAACTAAAAAGAGTATAATTCTTAACTATAGTAATAATACTTATAGAACATAGGATTTAAGAAAAAATAAAGTTCTTTAGTTTAAAGACATTAAAGTATTTAAAAATATCTTTATAAAAAATACTAATAATAATAATCAAGAACTATTTATACTAAATAAAATAAATTATCTATAATTTAATATAATTAAAAGCAGAAAAGAATCTTAAAGTAATAGTTTCTTTAAAATAAACTTAAATTATAATAATATTAATAAAACTAATAATAATAATAATAATAATAATAACTCTAAATTAACTATAAAAATCCCCTATATAAATAAAGAGATCCGGGAAAGCTATAAATAGGTTAAAAATCAAGAATGTACACTATTTACAATAAAAGACTACCCATCTCTAAATATAATATCCACTATTAATAGCTTAAAGAATAAAATCTCTTATATACTAAGTATTAATAACTTAAATAAACCTACTATATATAAATAAGTTTTAAAATCTAATAATTTACAAAACTAAATCTAAGCTATATATAAGGAATTAAATATATTAACTAAATTAAATACTTAGAGTATTATTAAAAAACCATAATTTATTAAACCTCTTAGAGGTAGATAGGTTTATAAAAAAAAGGCTAATAATAATATTAATACTAAAGCTAAAAAACCTAATAAATATAAGGCTCGTTAGGTAGTACAGAGTTATAATTAATATATAAGTATTAATTACTTAAAAACCTTTAGTACTACTTATAGGCCTAAATCCTATAAACTATTATTCTTAATAACTATATAAAATAATTAAAATATTAAATAATATAACGTTATTAGTGCGTTTATACATACTAATATTAATAAAAAAATATACGTCTAATTACCTACTAGTTTTTCTAATAATAATAATAATAAATTAATCTTTAATAAAAATTATAAAGATTCTAATAAAGGATTAATCTATAAACTAAATAAAGCCTTATATAACTTAAAATAAAGTTCTAGACTATAGTATAAGTATTTAAAAGATATACTTAAAAAAAAAGGCTTTAATTATTACAGTACTAGCCTAGCTACTCTAATTCTAGTACCTAAAGGCGCTAAAGGCCCTATAGCCTTAAGTATTAACTGAGTTATTATAGGTTACGTGACTACTAAAATCTCTAAGCCTTTAGGGCTCTGTAGTAGTAGTCTATAGTACTAGATTTCTTCCCTTCTTTAAGTATAAATTATAGTTAATAAAGCCTCTTAGTAGCGCACTAGCCTGCCCTTAAGACCCTTCTATAACATTATCTATACTTTTCCTTAACTCTTTCTTTCTAGTAATAAGTAGTATAATATTACTAAATTAATTCCTTATTAATTAATAATTCTTATACTAAAAGTAATACTAAGTAATAGTCGATATACGCTTCTTAGTACCCCAATTATAATTAATATACCCCTTCTATCTCTACTACATCTAAGCTACTATACTAAAAATAGCTTATAACTTTAGTTACTCCCGTAGTTACGGCCCTAAGGATAGAGTAGTTATTAATATAAATAATATAGCTAAACCCCTAAAGTATTAAAGTAACTACTACGCTATATACGTACCCCCTAAGGGTACTAAGCCCGTCCCAATTAGTTTCTTTAAAACTAAACATTCTTTTATAGAGTAGCCCTTTAATACCCTTACTCTAAACACTACTATAAAGTAGTACTATACTAAAATTTATATATACTTTAATAGTTTATATAAACATAATATCTACTTTATAAATAATCCTTTTTTTAACAATAACTACTAAGTTCTATAAAACTAAAAAGTCTTTAAAAGCCTTTATTAAGAAAACTTAAAAAAACTCTTTAAGTAAGTTAATATATAAGTTAAAGCTTATAGTACTTAAAGCTAAGAAGCCTAGTTACTTTATACCTAATACATTACTATATATAAAAACTTTTATAAAGTTTATAACTATACCCTTTAGTTAAAAACTAATAACTAAAAACTTTAAAAGGATATCTAAGCCCTTTAAGCTAAAAAAACTAAAATAGCTTATAACTAAAAACTCTCCTTTACTACTAATAAAGCCCTTTAGTAGTATCTTACTTAACTAAAAAATACTTTACTTAGTACAGTCTTTTAGTAAAGTAATCCCCTAGAGCCGAATATTAATAACGCCCTTACTACTATTATTAACTATATTAAGCGCCTAAAGACAGACTACTAACCCTCTATTACCTCCTCTACTACTATAAAAATAAAACGCGGCCCTAAGGAGCTTAAGATCTCTATTTATACTAGTATAGAGGATAGTAAAGATAGAAAAAACCCCCTATTTAGTATTTAGTACTACTATATTACTAACTACCTCTAGTCCTAGGGAAATAACATTACTAATACCCAGAAACTTAACTATATTATTAACCACTTTAGAGGTAATACTCTTAAGTTAATATTACCTCTAGTAGAAAATAAGGTTATAAAGACTTTAAAAGTTATACTTTAAAAGTACTATTCTTCCTTTACTAGTTATATATAAGTTAAAAACACTAAGTAAGAAATTGAGGCTATAAAGATTACCTTTACTAACGTTTAAATATAGTATACTAAATTTATTAAACTTATTTATAAAACTAACCTCCCTAACTACTAGTAGCGCTATAAGTTCTACTATAAATTGCTTTTTACCCTTTAAACTTAAGCTACTATAGCCTACCTAAATACCTCTTTTAACTTCTAAAAATATACTAAAATAGTTATTACTATTATTAATATTATAGACCCCTATAGTACTAGTAAGGCTATAAAGGAATAGTCTTATAAAGTGACTCTAGGCTATTTTAGCACATTAGCCTTTACTACACTATTTTATAGTAACTCTATAACTCTCTATAATACCTAGAGCTATACTAAGCTCCCCTTAGCTTTATACTAGTACTTAAAGAATACTAGTACCTACTTTACTTATAGCGAGTCTAGTCATAATATCTATAAGTACTTATACTCTAAAGTAACTAAAAAAAAAGCTACTCTAACTATTATAAAGCTATAGACCCCTATTAGAGATACTAATATAGTAGAAAACTAAAGCCCCTAGTAAAAGGAGTCTCCTAACTAAGGGAGAGATTATATAAAGATTAATACTTAGCCTTAATATTTATTAACTTAAAAAGAATTATTAGGGAATAGCCTCTAAAGATAAAGCTAGTACTAACTTTTAATAAATATAGATTATATATATACACCCTCCTTAATACTAGAGTAAATAAATACACCTTTATAAATACCTCCCTAGCTAGCCTCCTATAGAATTTTTACCACGCCCCTTTATATAAGTTATAGTACTTTATTCTAATTATAGGATTTAATAATAAATAATTAAATAATATTAATATAGTATAAACTATTAATATATAAATTAACTACTAAATTCTACTATAAATACCCCTTTTATAATTAAATACTAAGTACTATAACCTAATACTAAAAAGAGCCTAGTTTAAATACTATAATATTTTACTAAATATATACTATAAGTACTTATAGTAACTTAAGAACCTACTACTAATTAAAGATTTACTTTGTACTATTATTTATAACTTAGTAGAGTATTATAAGTTTAATAAAATTAACTTAGAATATTAAATAAATATTAATAAAAGGTAAGCTACTTTTAAAATTAATATAATATTTTATAACTATAAGTTTTAGTAAAACCAGTATAAACTTTAAGTACTTTAGCGAATTCTAAAGTACCTAATACTAACTATACCCTCTAGTACTTAAAAAATTAACAATACTAAAGGCCTATATAAAATAGAACGTACGCTTTATAGTACTAAAGCTTTACTAAAGTTAGCCTAGAGCCCTAGAAGGTGCTAGCCTGTACTAAAAGAAACCTAAAAGCTATAGTAGAATATAGGATTAGTATTTATTAGTACTATTAAGTTCAAAATAAACCTAAAACACCCAGACATTAAACTAGGATTAATTACCCTTAACGACTTAAATTAATTAATTAAGTTAAAAAAGATCGACGTAGTTAGAGCTAATAACCCCCTTTAAGACAATATAAAAGAGATAAAGTACTTAATTAAAAAAAAGCTCCCTACTAAACTTTAATAATTTATTAATATTTTTAGTAAAGCTACTAGTAATACCCTTTTACTGTACTATTAGTACAATTATAAGATAAAGCTTAAAAAGGGAAGTTACGATAAGTTTACTTACTATTCCCTTTATAAGTAATTATTACCTAAGCTAAAAGTAACCTATAAATATCTTCTAGAATACTTATATAAGGGATTTATTACCCCTAATAACACTTTATAGGCCTTCTCTATACTATTTATTTATAAAACTAACAGGGGCCTTTACTTTTATATTAATTTCTATAAATTAAATAAAATTACTAAAAAGGATTAATACCCCTTACTACTAATTAATAAAATACTAATACAAATTAACTACTTAAAAATCTTTATTAAAATAAATATTTAATAAGCCTTTTATAAAATTCAAATACACCTAAACTATAAAAACTTAATAACCTTTAAAACTTAATATAGTACTTATAAGTATAAAGTCCTTCTATTTAGCCTTTATAACGGCCCTATAATATACTAGTAGTATATAAACAACGTCTTAATAAAATACCTAAATAACTTTTATATAATATACCTTAATAATATCTTAGTATTTTTAAAAAACCCCCTTTAGTACTAGGAATACATTACTAAAGTACTAATATACTTAAGGGATACTAATTTATAAACTAATATTAAAAAGTATAAATTTAGTATTACTACTACTAAGTACCTAAAATTTATTATTTTTACTAATAGTATTCAACCTAACTCTAAAAAAGTTAGTATAGTAAAAAACTAGCGCGCCCCTATATCTATTAAAAGTATTTAGTTCTTTTTAAAGTTCTATAACTTTTACTAGTAGTTTATTAAAGACTATAGTAAAGTTACTCGTCCCCTAGTACACTTTATAGCTAAAAGAGTCCCCTTTTACTTTAATAATAACTACAAAGCTATATTTAATTAACTAAAGGACCTACTAACATTAGTACTTATCTTCTACTACTAGCGCTCTAAATTACCTATACAGCTTAAAATAAACACTTTTAACTCTATTTATACTAGTACTATATTATAACTATAGCCTAACAACAATACCTAGCACCCCATAGCCTTTTTTTTTAAAATAATAATACTTACTAAAATAAACTACCCTATTTATAATAAAGAATTACTTATTATTATATAAGCTATAGAAGAATAAAGAGTAGACTTAGTAGCCCTTTATAAGTATTTTAAAGTTATTATAAACTACTAAGCCCTTTTATACTTTATAACTAAGTATAAACTTAATTCCTAATAAATCCGTTAGTTAAGTCTCTTAATAGACTTTAACTTTATAACTTAGTACTACTCTAACTAAAAAAACATACTAACTAATACCTTTTTATAAAAGTCTAAAAATATTACTATATAAAAGGCCCTTAAAGCTACTAGCTATACCTAAGTCCTTTTAATACTAAACCTTCTTTTACTTAAAATTACTATAAAGTTCTACTAATTTTTAAAAAACACTAAAACAATAAAAACTATTATAGTTAGTACTATAGAACCTACTAATAAGCTTTAAAGCTACTTACTAGTTAAATAAATCTTTATTTTAAACTAAAAACTTATAACTAAATCCCTTTACCCTTTATAAAAAATAGCTACTACTAGTAAAGAATATTAAAAAATACAAAGGATATAGGCCTACTTATAATAAACAGTAAGTTAGTTATACTTAAAAAGGAGTTTTTATATACTTAGGTAATATAAGAAGCCTACAAGTAAAAGTTATTAGTATACTCCAGCTAAAATAAAATACTAAAAATAATTAAAAAGAAGTACTATTAGCCCTAGTTTATAGTAGACGTAGAATACTATGTTTTTAATTATTATATATATTACTAAACTTATAAGTCCTAGAACTAAGTACTAAGTAAGCTCTAGCCCCTTTTAGTACCTAACTAGCCCTAGTAGTATATTTCTATAGACTTTATAGTATTACTACTTAATAAAAAGGGATTTATAGTAATTTAAGTAGTAGTTAACTACCTAAGTAAATACACTATCTTAATACTATATTATAAAAAAGTTATAACTAGGGACTTAGCACAAATATTCTATAAAAAGATACTATTAATCTTTAACCTTTTAAAAATAATTACTTTTAACTAAGGCCCTTAGTTTATCTTTAACTTTTAATTAAAATTCTATAAAATCTATAATATTAAAATATAACTATTTACAGTACACTACCCCTAAACTAATAAGTAAACTAAAATCCTAAACTAGTATATTATATAACAACTCTATCTTTTTATTAACTACTACTAAGATAATTAAAGTAAAATACTTTTTACTATAGACTTTACTTATACTATTTTACTTAGTAAAACTACTAAACTTTTACTATATAAAATTAAGTTTAGGTAACTATTATACTTTAACTTTAACTAAAAACAATAGACTATAGTATTTAGTACTACTTATAAAAAGTTAAACTATTTAAAAGCTTAATAAATAGTAAAGTAGATTTATAGTACTTAAAACGTTATAAAAGGAAAGATAGTAGAGACTTAAGTATAATAGAAATGCACTACGGACCACTAGCGCTACCCGGATAACCTTACTATAAGTAACTATATCTAGGTCTTTATAGAGGGCTAGTGCCAAAATAATTCTTTTAAGTTTATAATACTTTAAAACAGTCTATACTAGATTATAAAAGTAGGCCCTAGTAGTACTTAAGTACTAGACCTACTTAAAAACTACTAATACTACTTAGTTTTTTATTTTAATAAGTTTTAAAAGGCCACTAATAACCTACTACTAGAATAGGTTATAAAGCTGCCCCTGTTTGTATAGTATACTAATAAGTTAGAATATAAAGTTTAAAAAGTTCTAGTATTCCAGTTATAGTACTATAAGCTTTAGTATAAAGTAAACTAGGTAAACTATAATAAAGACCTAATTTAGTATAATACTAAAAACTTCTAAAATACCCTAGAGGCCCTTTAGGTCTTTTACAACTTATACTTAGGCACCGTAAAGCCCCTATAGTACTTAGAAGTATAGTTACAAACTACTATAGTTAATAAAGAAGTACTGACTGTATTAAATAATAATACTATAGTTATAACTACTAAAATTACTTAAAAGTACTAGTACTAAATACTTAGAATAAGGCTAAATAATTTAATTAATTAGGTTTTTTATATAAAATTTATATAGAGCCTTTAATTAGTTTATTTTAAAAAAAGGTTTTATAACTATAACTTAGTAGTTTTAGGTACTATAGTACTAATTTAACTATTAATTAATACTAAATTCTACTACTAATTTAATACTATAAGTTATTTACTATTCTATAGTAAAAATAGAGTTTAGGGGATAGAAAGTAGTAGATTTAAATAGTACTTTTTATACTTAAAGATACTATAGATAGTGTTGCCTTTTTTAGAGGGGGGGGTAATATTATAGTACTAGTTTAGTTATTTTAATTCTAGTACTTAAAGGCGCTAAAGGCCTTATAGCTTTAGGTACTAGTTAAGTTATTACAGGTTATATAACTACTAAAATCTCTAAGTCTTTAGGGCTCTACAGTAGTGGCCTATAGTACTAGATTTCTTCCTTTCTTTAAGTATAAATTATAGTTAATAAAGCCTCTTAGTAGCGCGCTAGCCTGCCCTTAGGACCCTTTTATAATATAATATAACGCCTTATAATAAAGCTATTTTTATATTTAATAAAAAAGAAGTTAAAGCCATTATAACTTATTATATAAATAACTTTTTAGTTATTACTTCCAACCCTAAAATTACTAATAGTATAATTAATAATATTTTTAAAAAAATTAATATAAAACTACTAGGAGTACTTAAAACCTTTTTAAATATTAAAGTAAATATAAATAAAAAAAATAAAACCCTATTTCTATATTAAACTAAATATACTAAAAAACTACTAATTAAATATAATAAAACCTACTTATATAAGCATTTAATACCTATAAATAATAATATAAAATTAATAAAAAATATAAGTTAAGCTACTAAAAAAGAAATAAAACAATTCTAATAAGAAATAAACTCTTTAATATATTCTACCTTAAAAACCAGACTAAATGTAGCCTTTACAGTTATATTATTAACTCATTATATAAATAATCCTTCTAAAAAGCATTTTATTACTCTAAAATTAGTTATAGGGATATTTAAATAAAATTCTTCAGGATTTTATATAACTACTTTATTAAATTTAAAATAATAGAATTTTCGGACTAATTAAACTAGATCTTAATAATAAAAAATCCACTACTAGCTATTATTTCATAATTTTATAATATAATTAATTAAAATATTATAAAATAAAACAGTAGCTTTATTTATTTATAAAGCTAAATATATAGCTTTTATATTATTAAAAGCTATATATTTACTATAACTCTTATATTATATATTTAAATCTTTTTAGGCTTAAAAGTCTAAATAAACCAAAGATTTTTATAAATAATACAAAAGTAGCTTAAAAACTAACTAAAAAATCTAAATTTTATAAAAAAGTTAAGTATATTAATATTAAATATTACTTTATAAAAAATACGATAATTAATAATAAAGCTTTACTATTCTACGTATTTATTAAATATTTAACTAATATTTTAACTGATATAAGTAAAATAATATTTAATAATTATATAACTACTTTAGAGTATTAAATATAAAAGTTTTTATCTTCTTTTAAAAATAAAACTAAAACGAAAAGAATATAAATTTATTAAAAAATAAATTAAAAATAAATAACTTATTATATTAAAAAAAAGTTTTCCTTATTAATATATATTTTCTTCTATTTTTACTCTAAATATTTTATAAAGAAGAATTTTTATAAAGTTTTTATATAAAGTTTTTAATACTAAAGTTTTTTAAATACTTACCTTAAGAACCTTTAAATCTATAATAAAATTAAATTAATATATATCTTAAGGGAGGATATTAGTCTATTAAAAAGAACTAAAAATAAAAGTAAAAAAAAACAAAAAATAGAATTAAACCTATAGCCTTTAGCTTTAATAAGCTAGACTTTAAACTACTAGGTTAACTACTAATAGTAGAATAAACTACTCTAAATATCTCTTATTAACCCCTTTAGAGTACTTATAGCTAACTATAACCCTTATAGCTAACTATAGTACCCATAGCTAACTACAATAAATGCGGCTAACCACACGCAGGGCCTAGAGCTACTTAGCTAAACTATACATAATATACTAGACCCTAAAAGGACTAATACTTTAAAAGCTAGGCCTAAAGGGTAAGGTACTAGGCTTATAAAAGGCAGGGCTCCCCCTAGCCTATAGGGGTCTAGACTTTTACTTTCTTAGTAAGTAAGTAATATAGTAAAACACTAATATAACACTATTACTACTATAACAATACTTTTATCTCTTTTATTTGTATATTATATACTAAACCTATTCCTTTACTAACTCTATTAAGCCCGATATTACTATAGAAGTATTTAGTAATCTTAATACCAACCTTAATACCCTTATACCTATGCTTATAAATACTATGTAGTGGGTTTATAAGGAATATTTTAGTAAAAAGGAGTAGATTTTTAACTATACTAGGTAGTAGTAAAAAAAACTATATTCGTTAATATAGTAAAAAAAAAAAACTACTCTTTTATATAGTTAAGAAAACACTACTCTTTTACTACTAATTTATTATTTTTATCTTCTATAAAAACTCTTTTTTATTATCCTTACTAGTAATACGTAACTATATAATAGTATTTAATAAATTTATAATAAAAAACCGTACTATCTTTATAATAACTCTACTACTAAGCTCCCTTATAAATAACTCTTAGAAGTTATTAAATACTATTACTACTTTATTAAATCTAGGTAACTTAGGAGCTAATAAGAATATAGGGACTAAAAAGGCGTTTTTTAGGTTTATAATACCCTCTTTAATAGTTTAACCTAACTAATTAAACAATTTAGCTTTTACTTCCTATACTCTTAATACTATATATACTTTTTAGAGCTATAATAAAGATATAGTTAATAAAAATAATATATTAATCCTAGTTATAGTAGTATTTAGATTTATATTAATATTATATACTTTTTACTTTTTTACTTAGTTATAAGTAAGTATCTCTACTAGATTATTATTATTAAAGTTAGATATTTTTATTTAATTATTTACCTTACTTACCTCTATAATATACTAATTATTTATAACTTTATTAAGTTATAGTATAACTATATTATTTATAAAAGAGAATCCCTTTTTTTTAATACCTTATAGGTATAAATATCTCCCTATAAATACCTCCTACTACTTATCTATTATTAATATTATCCTAGTTTTATTATTATACTATATACTAAAGCGTAAGAGGGTCTAGACTTCATAATAATCTTTAATAAGTAACTAATACTTATTAATTAGAGCCTGAACTAAAAAAAAGAATAGACCTAGATACCTTTCTATTATTAATAGTAAAATATTACTTATAACCTCTTTAAAGATTAGGCTTTTTATATTAACTAAAATACTTTTATTAACTTATTTTTAGTAAAAAGTAATAAAACTATAAATTAATTAGTAAGTTTAGTAAACTTATAATAAGTTTAATAAATAAGGCTGGGTTTAAGATTATAAAGAGCTAGGAGTTAAAGTAGGATTTAGTTAACTATAGTTAAAGTTAGTATTATTAATATTATTAAAAAAGTTATTTAAAATAAATAGTTTAGTTTAAAGTAATAAGTGGCCTAATAATATAGTTACTTATAAACCCTTATAATTACTACTAAAGTTTTTAGTATTACTTTTAGTTAAGGAGCTATTACTATTAATAATAATAAATAGGTTTACTATAGTATTATAGATAAAAAAAGTAAAAAATTAGGCTTTTTAAGTAATAGGGGTATTTAATTTATTTATACTTAATAGTTTTTCTTTAATTAAACTCTATTAACTACTTAAAGTTATTTAGATTTTTGTTTATAGTAGAGTAATAGTATAGAAAGGTGGTTAGGGTAGCTAAGAGTTTAATAGTAGTAGTATAATACTACTCTAGAGGTGGTGCTGAGTTAGTGGCGAGGTCTCCCCTGGTTATTAATTACTGGCATCGCTAGGCGGAAGATCATAGCTTAAGGTCGGCCTTTTTAGAGGCTCTGGGGCCAGGATCTGGTGCGGGATAGGCTGATCTCTTGATTCCCAAGATTGTAAGATGGAAATGGCGTTATGTTGGATGAAAGAGCGGAGAGATGGACTGGAGCGCGAGAGGCGGGGAAAAGGGGGTGAGAAAGCACGGCGCAACAGGTTTGAACGACACCCTTGCTGGTTTCGTCAGTGAGCGGCTCAATCGATGCGAGCCTGTGATGGTGACTGCGAAACGAGTGGATTGCTGATATCCAGAGTTGTGCGTATCACAAGAGACACGCTCCTGGACTGAGTGAACGTGGTCTAGACCCCGTCGAACGACGCAATTACTTTTGAGAATGTTACAGCGATGCGGACCTTACCCGCCGGAGAATACATTATAAATTGAATACGTACAAAGTACGTACATAGCAGGTCCGAAGACTCCAAACTGGGAAGGAAAGTTTGGCGGAGATAACTCCAAGGACCAGCAGCTAATAGTAACTGTGATGTAGTAGTGTAATAGTACCTTGCTTGCCCAGCAAATGGACGAGGATGGGGCGGGGTGGATTGTGTCACTCGTCGAAGTGATCGCGGCATTAAACAAACGTCTGGGGGGAGGGGATCAACAGGAAAAAATTTCAGCGAAGGGGAACTCACTCAGCAGGGCAGAAGCCAAAAAACACTCTGCAATGTGAATTCCGCGCTGTGGCCTGTGAGTGCGGATCGTGAAGACGAAGAAGAACAGGGGGAAAGAAAGGCAGAGGGCGTGAGGCTAGCAAAACGTGCTCCAAGATCTGGGGCTCTGACGGAGGGCGAGGAGGATGAGGACAGGGGAATAGTGCAGAGACGACTGGCAAGTACCGCAAAGTCACTCCCTCTCCAGAGATACCTGCTCAGGTCTTCCGCGCATTCAGCGCTCTCAGCGCTGTCGCGATTCGCAATTCCGCTATGCCTCCGCGCTGGACAGGGAGTCGTAGGGGGCTCTTCTCTGCACCTAGGAGCCTACCTACCTAGGACCTAGGTACCCGGCCCGGTGGATCTAGGCGTGTGGGACTGGGAAGGGATTTGACCCCACCATGGCGGGTTCCCCAGTACCATTGGCAGGTGAGAGTCTCCACGGCACCCTGTGTGGCTTGCGGGTTGGGCTGGGGGAGAGAGATTCGGCGTAGTGTACCACAGGCGGCTGATACGGCGGGGGACTGGTGCTTTCGCTGCTGCTGTTGGTACAACTTTCACCTACCGCTGGGTACCTAGGTACCCTACTGACGCCAACCCAATAGGCCGCAGTTTGCATCCCACGGTCAAGCGCTTTGGCGTCCCTGTCCCTGACATGGAGAAGGAGCTTGGCGTCCTCGCAGTGCCTTTGGGCCCTTGGGGCGCCCCAATTACAGCGCACCGTCCGCTGTGCGTCGGTGGGGCCCCTCGATCTGACGCCATTTTTTTCTTCGAGAACAAACGGGGCACCGCCAAAAGATTTCCCCACGAAAAAACCCGCGCTCGCTGCACACCCACCGGGGTGTACCCTTCCTCCCGAGCCATCACGGTCCTCGTCCTCGCCTTTTTTCTCGTGAGCCTCCTCCTCTTCCCCCCCAACCCGCATCCGGACTTGCCCGGTTCCAACGACAACACACACAACACGCTCGCTCGCCTCGGGCCACATCATCCTCAGCCTCCGTGGCCACCGGTGGAGTCCCCACTGCCCAGGAGCCACCTCCGGACTCGAGCCAAGATTGGGGCCCGGGCCTGGGGGCACGCTGTGCAGCGCGAAGCGCGAACTCACTCTCCTCGCCCGTTGGCGTCAAGCCGACATTTGGCCGATCGTGACGATGGGTTTTCATGCTCTCGGTGGACCCGGGCCTTGACCGACCGCTGCTTCCTATCGGTCCTTAACCGCTGAATCTCTGCTTTTGGCGGGTCGCCAGTCGCGGCTGGTGGAGATGATCTAGCTTTTCCCATCCATCCTCCCCCCTAAGCACTCCCCTGGGGCCCTTACCCTTCCCTTATTCCCGCCTAGCACGCCAATGCTCACACTCGACCAGTCTCGGAATTGCTCCTTACGAGAAAATTCTTCGGCGTCCGAATCTCGTCAAGCCTGGGGCTGCTTCTTACCAGGGCCACAGAGGGGGCCAAGAGAGGACCTCTACCGTAATATCGATTCATGCTCGTCCTATCTGTCGGCCAAGCTCCGGCGCTTGGCCCGGCCATTCTCCCACTGGGCCCTGCTTTCTAAGCCCTCCATGAGTCCATTCTCTTGCTCGGCCTGCTCGTCGTTATCTCGGGCGCTAGCCGTTTCTGTCCCCCACTGCTTCTTCTTCTCCCGCCTCATTGTCATTGTCATCAGTATCGCCGCCGCCGACGCCGACGCCGACGCCGTGGCCATCATCCTCTTCGTCGTCACTGCTGGCCTGTGTGCCCAGGAGCAAGTCCTCGCTGCCTTGCCATTGTGGAGGCATCTTGGGAAGTGCCGCCTCGTCCTCTCGTTCCCAACCGTACTCTTCGTCGTCGTCTTCCTCGCTGTCGGGCACTTCGAGACCGGCCGCTGTCAGCTTGCGCTTGGCTCGTGGAGTCGTTGACAGCAGCATCGATGGCTGGTCGGTGTCGTAATGCACGCCAATCAGGCCCGCCTGTCACAATAGCGTGCAAAGTCAGCCAACCTAATCTAATCTCCCTTTTACGGAATCTCCGCTTTTGAGACATTATGCCGCGACTGTGAGTGCCCAGCGGAAAAGATGGCGAAGGGGGGTGGTTTACTGACCGCTTCGACTCTGAACGCTGCTGCGCTTTGCATTGCGTCCTGCCCGGCCTTGCCGTCGAGCTTCTGCACGCCGGCGAACGTTACTGTCGATGGATTGCCATCCTTCCAGATCCAGTCTCTGAACAGCACCAGCCGCGTCGACACCCCTTGCTCCCAGACCCCAGCATTAATGGAGGGGATCAGAGTCGGACTCCGCTCCGTCTGCATTTTAGTCGCGCATTGTGACAGGACGACGACGGCGCAGCCTCGCGTCGCTGCCAGCTTCTGTAGTGCGCTCACAATATACTGCAACGCCTGCAACCGCCTCGCTGGCAGACTCGGACCTGGGTGTTCATCAGCAACGTGCCCTGACAAAGTGGGACGGTTTTCGGCACCTTTGCCTGGAACCTTCGTTTTCCTCCCGTCGGGCACCTTGGGAAAGGCGTGGTTGATCAGTGCTGATAAAGAGTCTATGACGACCAGAGCCGTGCTTGACGTCCGCGTTATCGTCGCGGGACGGGCCAGCAGCGCCACTAGATGAGGCAGACTGCGACACGCAAAGTGGGTGAAGTTGTCCGTAGACGGCGTGGTTCCTTTCACTGCCTCAATCACCGTGGAGAGTCGTTGCCCGCAGACTGAGTAGGCGCAGTCTGGAGAGATGCATCATCAGCCGTGGCGTTCTCCTGTCCAATACGTCGTCGTAGGCTCAGATAAACTGACCTACCCACACGGCCCCTTGACCCTCGCGAAGCGCGTTGGCGACGAGTTGGATGCTGCAGGAAGTGTCAGCTTCCCAACCTTGTGTCAGGTCTCGATGCCGTACGTACCCTAGAGCTGTCTTGCCAGAACCTGGCGGTCCCCAGATCTCGGTGACTTGGCCCCTCTGAACGCCCCCTGGGCGCTTCGGAGCGGACTGGTCGAGGGCGGCAGGCGTAGTCAGGGCCTCGTCCAGACGACTCAAGCCTGTTGAGATGTGGCTCGAGAAGTCATCGTCCAAGTCTTGAAGCACTTGCGCCGCGGAAACGGTGGGCAGTCGGTCTACTCCTCCGTCAGCGATGCGGTTCCACTACTGGACAGCGGCAAACACACGTGTGGAAGAGAGATCAAAGCTGGAGATGTCCTCCTCGTGAACGGAATGATACTTGTCCATTGCTGGGCCTCTTGAGACCAGCGTCGTTCCACTGGACCAATAGCCAGTTGATTATGTCTCGTCTTGTCTCGTTCTGGAGGCCTTGAAAATGGCAGTTGGGGAAGGCGTCGCGGTGACGGTCAGGTACCTACTTAGGTACATCCACACGCGTGACTGAAGCCACACAAGGCCAAGCCCCATTTCCAACTACAGCAACTCAGCCACGTGCACTTAGGACCTCCGTACCTGCCCAGCGGTTGTCTTCGCCCGTCGCTGGCAATTGCCTCATCATTGCACTTGCTGTCTTCCTTACCGCCATGTCGCCAATTTTCGGGCCTTGATAATTTCTTCGACGGTTCACCAAGAGCTCATATGTGATGGACACGACATACCCTGTTGCTGCAAACCTTGCAAACCCGGCCATCAACCACAAGGGCTGTGCGCCCAAATGGGTTTCCGCCTCGAAACCGGGGGTCGAACCACAGATTCTCACGGCCAAGCACATCATTCCCAGTCAGAGCTCCTCGCACCAAGTTCTGTTCATTGAAACCTCTGACTCTCTTCGAAACACTTAGTCTAGTTTGTCTCCCCCTATGGATACTTTCAGAACACTACGCCAGAGCCCAGATGGCCATCGTGGTCGTCTAAGCCATTAAAGCCATGTGGTATTACCGGCCTCCTGGAACGTTTAGGAGATTTTACGGAGTCCATGGGACACATTCGGATGACAAGAAATGTCAGCAGCACGGCTACTTCCCCGGTCAAACGGGTGGGACGTGGCCATCGGGGTCGTTTGCTCGAGCGCGATCTGCTCGCAAGGCCAGACCGAACGGATCTTTCAGTGGTGTCTATTTCCATCTCGCCCCGGAACATTCTAGGGTCTCTCCGGTTTCACGTGTTCTGCAACCCTACGGCCGACCAACTACACTACTTGGTGCTCACGGGCCATGACCCGTAGGTCGTAGCTCACTAATACGCAAGAAGAACACGATCGCGCCTTCATCCGCAGTTTCATCAGCACCTGCGCTCTTTGTCACTGGAAAACTCTGCTGGCTGCAAAGTTCCTGGGTTTGGGCTGAAAGCAGATGATAAGCTCGCCGTTGTGGATAGGTCGCTGTTGCAAGCTACCACAATTACGCCGAGAGTTATCTCCAATCAGAGACAACGACGGAATGCTTTGATCATGCCCGTCAACGCCAATAGCTGCCACTACTACTCTCGAGACGCTTGCGGCATGATCCCGCGTGGGACTCTGCGGGGGTTCGGTATGCATAGATTGAGCAACCATTGGGCTAGGAGAACCCCCGTGGGATCCAGGACGACCCCTCGAGAGGAGAGGACACCTGCCCGCTGGACTCGCCGGAGAGGCTGAGAGCAATATCGAAAGCCAGCATGACCTGTCCAAAACGGGCACTCGTCGGCTCGGAAATCGGGACGGAGGCCATCAGCTCCACAAAAGGCGACCGGTCTTCGACGTGAGCACGTCGACTTGCAATATCCTTGCGAAGATCCGAAGACGTGTCCCAGGTTGTCCTCCAGCACTCGTTGAGCCTCACAGTCTCAACAACAACGCCGTCCAGGGTCTCCTGGAAGCAATTTCAGGCCGAGGCATGAATATTCGAAGACAATACGCCGCACTGTCACGCTCGTTTGTGGACTGGATATCCACCACTGGAATCGTCAGTCAAAGCCTGCCACCTCTGTCCCGATATCCGAGGTCGGGTTGACGGATCACGTCTGGGGTCTTGGAGCTCAAGGGCGATGAATCCTGATTCCTTCGGCCTCGGCGCTGGGCATTCATCGTTCAGCTTACGACCGGAGGCATTGCACAATAGATTCTCCAGGGGCATGGGTGCGATTGCGGGCGACCTGGGGTCGATAACGCGGAGGGCGAGCGGAGTTGTCTTCATCCATGGAGTTGTCCCGCAAATGTGGAGAGCTGATATCGGGGACTCGGGCCAGCGCTTTGCGGCGCTTCAAGCTGCCTGAACTCCTTCACAGGTGCGGTTAACCGGACCCAAAGAGCATCAGGGCGCTCGATAACTCAGAGAAAGCCCGGCCGGTCTGGCCAGGCTCTCTCGATGGCTTCCGCATCCATGTGCAATGCAAGGTACGCGCTTCCCCAGCATTTCTAAAGTGGAAGAATGCTACCATATTTCTCCAGCATCTGATTGCAGCCCCGAGCTCTACAGACTGTCGCTGAGTCGCTGAGTCGCTGACATCATCCCCGAGTCTCGTCTTCGGGGAAAAGGGACCGACTTCCCCCTGGGGTACCCCCTTTTCTCCTTATCTCTTTCACATGTGATCGCAACGAGGGGTTCTGCGTTCCCAAACTCACAAGCTTTTTCAACGGCACGGATTCCATTGACGGAGCGATGCCTCTATGAGGGATGACACTCGACGCCGTCCATTCGTCTGTCTCCGTCTTGCTGAGGCGAGCCAGACGCGAAAGAAATTTTCACGGGCGCCACTCACATGCCGCCGGGCCTGACCAAACGGAGCCTCAGAGCACCAGCAGTTTTTATTTGCCTGTTTGCTTGTGCTTGTCGGAGAATCTCGGGATCTCGACCTCCCTCAGAAAAATGGGACCGACAGCCATAACCACACACCACTCTCTCAATCCGCACGCCTGGGCGTGGGTCTGGATCTCCCCACATGCTACGGATATCTACCTTCTGTACCGTCTCTTCCCCCGTAAAACGCCATCCCCCAGTCCGATTACACGCCCGGGGCCCCCAAGACGTGGTGCCTTGTTCGGGAAGCTGGGAGGCTGGTTTCAAACACAGGCGTGCCCTGGGCAAGGAGGCTCGGGTCAATCTTCACCCACCACAGATAACATGATACCACTGCAACCTTTCTCGACGCTGGCCAGCTCAGTGAGCTCTGCCGCCCTGGTCTTCCGAAGCACATTGCGGGGGCATGCTTCAAATGAGCGGCAAGTCTGGGGAAGCTTGGGCAGATCCAGTCTGTCACTGGTGACTGAAGAGCTCGGTTCATTTCCGTTGCACAGGAACTGAGTCATGCCTGGTCGGGTTTCGTAATCGGCAGTGGACTTAGAGGCAACCGCGGGCCGCGGCAGCGCCAAAACCAAAGCCAGAGCCCAAAGAGCTCGATGGCATTAAGAATTCTTGCGATAGCCATTTTGCCCCGACGCTGGTCATTCGAGGCGCTCCTTGGCCCCAAAGCCTCGGATTGACAAACCATCAATACCTCACGCCCTCTCATCTCATCCGCAACATGCTCGTCCAGGGTTCAGGGACCAAGACACAGCAAGAATGAACGTTCTCTCAGGGGCTGCGAGCTGCGAGGGGTTGAGGCCGCGGGTAGAAACAAGTCGGCGGGGTTCTCTCCGTGCCAGAGCCAGACAATGACAAGGCCTGTTGTCGCGTTGAGGAAGACAAACGAGCGCAACCCGAGGGGACACTGGAACCATGCATTGCTGCTACGTATTGTTGCCGGCATTCTTAACCCCAGCGGCCTTTCGGGTCCCCGCACCCAAGTACCTCTCATGCAAGATGATCGTGTCTGCCCCGCGAAATCCGTCGGAAATTTTGGGCGTGCCTGGCGACGGCTGGCTCGCTCGGTGCCATGGTGGTGTGATGAGCGTATGATTCTCCGCCATTCGCAGAATATGCCTCTCCAGAACACCTACCTGATGGTACAGCCGGCACTGGTTTCATGTACTTGCTCAGGGCCACAGAAGAGCGGGTGGAACAAGCACATCGCCCATCGGGACGGGGTTCCTTGTGTCGGGCGAGTCTCGGCGAGGCGGCCTGGGCGAAAACTCACGAATAACCGCAGGCCCTGGCTATTGAACTCGGCCAAATTGAAGACTTCGGGCCCAGACGCCGAAAGCAAACCGGGACTCGGTTTCTGGCTACGCATTGCCGTAGCACACAAAAAGATAAGGGAGAGGGTGGCTTTGCTCTGTCGACATCTCCTGGCAACAAACAGCTCCATCCTGGTCTTCTGCCTCAAACGGCTTGTCGAAGCTCTCATGTGTAGCAACAGGACAAGATCCTGGAAGGGAATTGATGTTGAAAAAACCGGAGAGTGACTGGCCTTCCGCCATATCTTCTGGGAAAGATGGATAGCGCTTCTCCCAGAGACTACCAGCCAGCCAGCCAGACCCAGGATCGTGGAGAAATCCGGGGTCGGGACAGAGGTGTGTGTAGCGGGATACCCAATCGTCGAGAAGGCCTATGCGAGATAAGACTCGAGCTATCTCGCGTGGGCGGCACCTATCTCGAATACTCCAGGACGGCGGTGCACCCGATTCATTACCAAATAGACCGGCCACAAGACATTGCCATTCAGTTCGAGACGAGAGTCAGAGCACACGCCCGACCAGCGTCGCGTAGGACTCTTTATCGCGCAGCGTAGCGCCTCCCGAAATAGGACAAGCGGCGGGTGCTGCTGGTGCTGCGAGAGAAGGTAGTCTGGGGATGATGGGAGATCTCACGGTTCCCCAAATTCTCGGGACAGGGTCGTTGGGTAGGGCGTCCCCCGGAAACGCTGAATCAAGCCTAGCGCCCGGCGGATCGACCGAACCTGGAGGGAAGGTTTGAACTCGAAAAGGCAATTGGAGATGGGAGACGACGAGGAGGGACTTGTTGGTGCACTTGAGAACCGCCCGCTGGTCAAGGCAGTTGGAAACCTACTCGGTGGCGTCGCTTCGCTTCGCGTTGACGGCTCCTGCAGCGCCAATGAGAAGAGCGCGAGC
This sequence comes from Colletotrichum brevisporum, assembly GCA_030770045.1. Lineage (NCBI taxonomy): Eukaryota > Fungi > Ascomycota > Sordariomycetes > Glomerellales > Glomerellaceae > Colletotrichum > Colletotrichum brevisporum. Next base: position 3,982,076 of record JAUGSI010000001.1, on the reverse strand, counting down.
GCGCAAGAGGTGGGCGCGATGGCGATATGCCATGCCGGAGAACGAACCTTGGATGGTGGTTGAAGGATGTGATACCCCCACGTGCGGTCACGTTCAGCCCATGGGGGGGCGACACTCTTGTCCTCTTTGCAAAAGGAGGGGTCCTTGCCATTGCAATTAAATAGGCACCGGGCCAGAACGAGGTATCGTCCGGGGCATAAGGTGCACCCCTGGCACAACTGAGCAATCCCCAACGCCTCTTTTGGTCGCACCGGCCTGAGGGAAACCTTCCCGTCTATCCGCCTCTTTGTAAACGAGAGAGAGAGCACCGCGTGCCTTTTACTGCTGCGCTTCCAGCAGGAGACTCCCACGGTTCAAGGCGCAAACAACCAGCCCGTCGTTGTAGTCTTGGTCATCCCGTCCCTCCGATCCTCGGCATGGCTCTGACGCTTGCCGGTGAACCGTAAGTGAGGCTCACGACACTTTGGCCAAGGAATTGGGAATTTCGTGGGGTACCCGCACACCGAGGAGCGAGCCGAGGGTCACGACGGCCGTTTGCCCTCGGCCAAGGACTACCGAGGGCCACCGAGTTGAAAAAGGGCACTACTGCTACTTACCAGCCCTGTTTCTGCGTGTGGTTCCTTCAAGCAGCGGACACACAGGGCGAAGGGGGTGCAAATCCGACAGGCTACAGGGGCATTCTATGAAGAGGGTCCTCGTAGTCAGCCCAGGCGGATTTCACGGCTTATCTACTGCGGATCACGCGCGCAAGCTGGCCGCTCGCTGACGAGCGCTGAAGAAAGTCACGATGCGGGAATTTGACTCATTGGCGACAAGGCCCTGTCCTTTTGATTTTTTCCCCTGGCTCGCGCTTACCGCGCTGAGGAGTCGCAACCACTGCCAGCAAGGCCATCCGAGACACGCAGCCAAAAGAAGGCGATGGATGGATGATGTGAAGGCGCCATCGACAAATGCTCACCTCTTGGCCGTGTCACGACTGATTCAGCCCTGGATTGGAGGGTGCCTTTCGACTGGCCCGATGACCCAGAGCCCGGGTGATGTTACGGTGAGGGCAGAGAAGGGCGATATGCGTAAAGGGTCTTGTCGATTTTTTGGGCGTGTCTGGTGATGGGCGCACCTGCTGCCTGCGGCCTTGCTCCGTCGCTCATTCGAAGTGAGAGTGTGGTCGCTGGTCGGGATCCGGTGCCGCTCCAACACTCTTATCTCAAGGAGGGGGGCTAATAAGACCCAAGAGCGCATTTGACAGAGCGGCGCCCCCCACACCACCGGCGGGCCCCCCGGGCGTGGCATTGATGGATGACTGGCTCGGAGTAGTGTTCCATGGCGGTCGTAAAACAGCGACTAGAAAATGGCTTCAAATGAGGTGCTCGTGCGACGGGTTCGCTCGGTCCTCGGAATGACACAACAGAAGGGAGACACGGGAGCCAGTCCGGACATGGACACAAGCATATTGACCTGGCAGCTCGAAGAGATGGGGACGGGGTTTGTAACTCCTCGACGAGAAGGGGGATAAAAGCGACTGACTGTACGAAGTACGACTTCTCGGAGTACCCGACTGACTGTCGCTGGCGGCCCACCCCACCCCGCGGGGTTGCTCTTCCGACCTCATCTCATCGTGAGCTGAGGAAGTCGGATCGCGGCGCCGTATCAGCTCGCGCAGCCCGGCTTGTGCGCTGTGATACGGCCGGCATAGGAGATCAAAGATAGCTCTGCCTCGGCTGGGAACCAACTACAATCCGCGGCGAGGACGCACCAGGGACGGGCTCAGCAGAGGAGGACGGCATATACCAAGCCCATTGGAGCCTCTCGACATGCGCTTCGCCTTGCCTGCCTGCCCATGGCATGGTATGGCATTGGCATTGGCATTGGCATGGCACTGCTGACGACCCCATGCGATGCGCGCCGCAATGCCGTATGGCCTGGACAAGCACGCGGTACTATGGAATAGACAGCGGTAACTGGCATGGGCGATCCCGGGGACGAGTCGAGGCGAACGAATGCCGGTATCCTGCCTCGCCCTCAGCTGATGCTCATGAGATGAGAGCATGATTGGGGTCCCCGTGGAGGCGGAATGGCGCCTCTTGTTGGGCGGCGTCTCCCCCAGATTTCCTTTTGTCAATAAATGCACGCTCCCGCGGGTCCGGGCTTGGTCTCCTTCCTCCCCTGGCACCTAGGTACCTTTTTTCCCAATGGGGGTGAAATCTCGCGATGAGGAGAGGACCGGACAAAATTGTGCCATATGGGGTAGTGCTACACCTACACATACATTGTGCATCACTTTTTTTCTTATGTTCTTTTACAAAGTACATCACTATGTATCCGTACAATGACTACGATTCTATGTACAATGACTGCGTACATAATGGATGAAGGACAACGATGCGCGGCTCCTTCCTTCTGCGTCGTTTCTTTTCCGCGGCTGGTGGTACTATGTATGGCGTCTCATCAGAGTCTGACTTCCCTGAATAGCCTCTCCAGGTCTCGGCAGACCGATCAGAGCGGCGGACGGTGGCACAAGCTCGGGATTATCGCGACTAAGCCACCACCTCCCTCGCCTCACCGCCCGCACAATCGCAAACTCAGGCTCATGCCCAGGCTCGAGGCTCAGGGTCGCCAGACAATGTCAACCGGGGGGCCGGGCTGGGGCTAATCTCGGCGGCCTGGGGAAAGGGAAAGCGGGATGCGAGGTGAGGCGGGGATGGAGAGGCAAGGTACATGGAGTATTTTTTCACTTTTGGCGAGAGTAGTATCCATACTACATGTAGTCGCGGACAAGACCGTAGCCCACGTTTGCACAAGGGGCCTCGTCTATCTACCGCCGCAAAAAGAGGATGCACGTGTCGGTAGTAGACCGAGCTGTGGCCCCGAGAAGGGAAATTTGACGATGGGTTACCCGGGGGCGGAGAAGGGGGGGCAGAGGGGAGGAATAATCAAAGATACTAGTAGTACGTAGTAGTAAAAGAATAAAAATTCGGCGAGCGGGAATAGCGGCGGCGATACGATACGGATACGTGTTTGTGGATGGGCCAATATTTGCGAATGAGGCCGAGGATGGACCACCGACCAGGCTAAGGCTAACGTGAAGCAGGCATTCCCACCGTAATAGAGACCTTCCCTTTCTCTCTTTCTCCTCCTCAGTAGTATTCCGTTCCCTTCCCCTAGCGGAGAAAAGAAAATGAGGCTATATGGTAAGGATCCCTACGCAATTGAAAAGCGCACACGCTCGTACCAGTCAGTCATTATCAAATGATGCAAAAGTTCTCGGTCAGTGATTGATGACTGTACCTACGGAGTAGAAAGTGTGTACGTATAGATATCCGCCCGGAGACGAAAGGAGGCGTGCCCGTTGCATAACAGGCAGCACGGGTAGAGCTAATGATTAGCACATCGCGTTGCATCCTGTCCTGCGGTTCCAGTAGACTTTCACATCACAGCACGTCCGTTTATTAAGGCGCCCCCCAGCTCTCTCCCCCGGCCAGCCGCGAAACCAGGGCGTTACAAACACGGGGTACTATGGTACCAAGAATCGGTAAGGAGTAGCGTATTGTATTGGATGTAGGCAAGTACGGGCTACCGAGCATGTATTGTGTTGTTTCTGCTGTTTATTATCTGCCTTACCTGACTGCATTTGCCCTCTCTATTCGCTCGTCGTGTAAGGTACGGTGCACCACCTGCTGCATGCTAAAGTATCCCCGTACGCACAGCGCAGCCCTTCCGTACCTTACGGCAGACGAGATACGTACCGGCTCTTCTCGGCTGCCAAGGGACAAGGGGGGACGAGGGGGAAAAAAGGAAAGGGTAGGTAAGAAAGATACGTAGCGATGCGATGCCTCCGGGAGAGCAGAGCAGAGCACGTCCTCTTGGCTTTTTTTTTTCTCAGTGGAGAGGAGAGAGAGCACCATTGTGGGTGCAGTGGGGACATATCTTCATCCGACACGCCCCCCTTCCACCCCACATACTCCACCCCCTCTCCGTCAATTGCTCCGAGGTACACCCCCCTCTCCTTCCTCCCCTTCACCCGCTCCAAGAGAGTCAGTCAGTACTCAGTAGTACCTGCCTCTTGTGCCCGTAGTGCTTGCTCGCGCGCACACACCCCTAACAATCCCACACACATGTTCCTTGCTGGCTATCCGTACCTATCGTCTGCGAGACTCTGTCAGTCAGGACTCTCTCTCGCTCTTTTACGCAATCTCTGGGTCTTGGGTTCTTGGTGTCCAGTTGTGATCTCTCACAGGCTGCTGCCGCTGCTGCACCCCCCCTAAAACACAATGCATCCCTACGATGTACCGGCCGGGCTGTGGCGACTTCTCTTTTTTTTTTTCCTTGCCAAACGGAAGGGAAACCGCATACTTGGCTCGACGTCGTGGTCTCTCTGTCAGCCCTCTCCCCCCCTTCAACCCAACCCAACCCGTGAGATATGCGCCTCTCTGGGGTCTGCCTCCTATCAAGGGTGTGGCTGTCGTGATGAAAGCTGATGGCTGACAATGACGCGCGCTGGAAAGGGGGGGAGGATGGGTATCGTTTGGTGCAGAGGCATCGCTCGTTGCCGCCGCCGCTGCTGCTTCGCCTTGGTGATTGTGAAGTGAATGTGCTGGTTGGCGTGCTTGACGCTGGGCTGGATAATGATGATGGGTACATGGGGGTGAGTGGGAAGGAAGGAGGGATGCATGGGATGGGGGTCCCGCAGTCGCAGTAGCAGTCGCACCCGCACCGTCAATCGCATGTACACTCCGCTTCCCATGTACTTTCTCGCAAGTATTCCGCCCTGCTGGACGTGGTGCGGCCTTCCCCTTAGGTAACAAGCTGGGGGAGGCGTCAGTGGGTGCCCCAGAAAGGGCCCCAGGCTCAGGCGAGAGGAACAGGGACGGGGACCCGACAAGCGCCAGCAACAGGCCAGTGCCGGTGCCGGTGCCAGCACCAGCACCACCAGCACCACCAGCACCACCACCCACTGTACCTACACACCTAAGAGTAGGTAGGCAGTCAATCAGCACCAGCACCATCACCAGCGCAGATGAACAACTGCCCACCCCCTTCTCTGCCCTTCCCTGTCCTTCCCTCGCTCTCGCTGGCCCTGTTGTGCCTTGTTCTGTCCTGTCCTGTCCTATCCTATCCTGCCCTGCCCTGCCCTGCCTTCCCCTTCCCTGGAGTCAGGTCCTGGGCTCCGTACAGAGAGGGTGCCCTGGAGGTACGGGTACTGCGTAGGGGGACGGCACCATCCACACATCCACCCCCTCCACCCCCCCCCGTCCTCTTTTTTTTTTTTTTTTTTCCCCTCTTCTTATCCTCGCTCAAGTTGTTCCCATTTAAAACTACCTCCCCTTCCCTTCCTTCCTCCCCGACTTCCTTCTATTCCTTCTTTTGGAAGAAAAAAATTGTTACGCCAACCTCCTGTCATCCCTCGCGGACGAGTTAACTGACCCGGGACACACACCCCCCTCCCCCCATCTGTTCCCCAGACGCCAAAGCTCCAATAGCTTTCCCACCCACCACTACCACCACCACCACCACCACACACCTGCAGTACACCGCCGAACTCCCTCTTCTTATATATCCAGCCAACAACCCACCCGCACCGCGCCTTCCTGCAGCAACTTTTTTTTTCTCTTACTTCGCAACCACAACAACACCACCTCACGATAACTTACGAAAATAGGAACCGTCTTCTCAAAAGTCGATCTGGTTCCCTATTTTATCCAAAACATCGACTGCTAGGAAAGGAACTCGGGGTCGAACAGCCTCTGCGCGCTCAGCTCTGGATCATCTGGGCCAATGGGCGATCACATGCAGACGACACAACCGTCCCCCTTCAACTTTTCAAGTTTACTTAACCCTGACAAGAACGACACCATGATGTCGGGCGACGCAATGGAAACCACTCGTCTCGGCCTCACCGACCTGAAGCCCAAGGGCCCTCTGCCTGGCCAGTCCGCCGAGAACCCGAACGAGCTTCCCCGTCCTTACAAGTGCCCTCTCTGCGACAAGGCCTTCCACCGCCTCGAGCACCAGACGAGGCACATCCGCACCCACACTGGCGAGAAGCCTCACGCCTGCCAGTACCCCGGCTGCAGCAAGAAGTTCTCCCGATCTGACGAGCTCACCCGTCACTCGAGAATACACAGCAACCCCAACTCCCGCAGGGGCAAGAACCAGTACAACTCGGGTCCCCAGGCGCACATGCCCCAGGACGGCATGATGGCTCCTCCTCCCGCTCCCAAGGCCATCCGCTCTGCTCCCACCTCGAGTCTGTCCTCGCCCAACGTCTCGCCTCCCCATTCCTACTCTTCCTACGTTGTGCCCGCCCACCAGCTGAGCCCCTACGGCCGCCAGCCGCAGGCCAACTCCCCCATGGATATCTCCATGCTGGCCAAGGCCGCCAACCAGGTCGAGCGCGAGACCCTCACGCCTTCTTTCCACGGTTCTTCCGCGAGGCATCACCCCTACTACTCCCACAGCTCTCACAGCTCGCGCGGACACCTGCCTTCTCTCTCGGCCTACCACATGTCGAGGTCGCACTCCAACGACGAGCACAACGACGATCACTACTCTGGATCTCGCCACGCGAAGCGCTCTCGTCCCAACTCGCCCAACTCCACCGCTCCCTCCTCTCCCACCTTCTCCCACGACTCCCTGTCGCCCACTCCTGACCACACTCCCATCGCCACTCCCGCCCACTCCCCCAGGCTTCGGCCCACGGGCTACGAGCTGCCCTCGCTCCGCAACCTCTCGTTGCAGCACGCTGCCCCGCCGGCTCTGGCTCCCCTCGAGCCTCACCTGGACAAGATCTTCCTGCCGCCGCCTCCTGCCCCCACCAGCGCCGGAACCCCTCGTTCCAACGGCACCTCTCTGACGGACATCATCAGCCGCCCCGACGTCAGCAGGAAACTGCCCGTGCCCAAGATCGGCGTGAGCCAGCTCCTAGTCGACGGCGACGGCTTCCAGAGCGGCAGGAGTTCCGCTGCGGGTAGCGTCGCTGGCGGCGACCTTATGGACCGGATGTAGTGCAAATGGCTTCATAACGGCAAAGTGGCATGACTTGACGACCTGGGTTATAGACGGCAATAGAAGAATTATGGCGTTTTCAGGAATTTCGAATCGGAACAACGGCCGACCAACGACTTCTTACTTAATCAACGACACCAACAACCTTTTCCTTTCACACCCTACCCTACTCTCCTAAGAAGCGGCGGTGTCGCCTATCACGGCGGCGGCTGAAACCAACCAGCTCATAGAACTCCTTTCCTCAATGGATACACAACCGGAAGATTGGAATCACGACTCCTCTCCCTCTCACTGCGACGAAAAAGCAAAGTCTTTTTTTCTTGTGTCTTTTTTAGTCCTCTTTCTTCTCTTTTTACGGTGGTTCTTGTGTGTGTGCAAGGGGGTGTTTGTACGAGAACGGCGGCAACAGACCACCGTCTCTCTCCTTTGTGTTATGGCCTACACGGATGGGCTCGGGGGGAACTGTTACCAGAGATATCAAAGCTATAGACGGTGGGACCCTAGCGGGATTTGGTGTACAAGGACTCGAGAGAGAGCTTCCTGGAACTTGGCAGGCAATTTGGTTTGCATCGCGGTACTTGGGATATTAGATCCTTCTCCCCCTTTGGGGAGATCTCGACGATGCCTATAGGCTGGCCTGAGAAAGTTTGTTATTTCCACTCAAAAGGCTGTGATCACATCACAGAGTTGACCAGAAATGAGAGACAAAATTCCGATGAAAAAATGCTGCCCCTTTGTGCCTCGTGCAATATTTCGACTGTAGCCTTGATAGCCGCTGGCAAGATCATGGCGACGTGACCTGTTGTCTCTGTATATCTATCTGCCCATCCTGCTCGTGTCCACACGTAGCGCCTGAGTTGCGAAGAGGTTGGTGTGTGTGACACTGCGCCTGCAACCCACCAAACAACCCACCCACACACACTTCTCTCTTTGGCACCACACACATTCACACTAACTCACTCACTTAAAGGCACACACATTCTCTCACCGCACTCGTCCTTCTAGAGCCGGCCGATATTCGGACATCCTTCGTCTGAGGCCCGGCAGGATAGAAGCAGACCGACGCACATGGACAGATGGGAAATGGAGGGGCAGAAAGTGAGTGAAGTGAGTGAGGGAAAAAGCAGGGGGGGGGGGGGGGGGGGGAAGAGCGGCGTTGTCGCCGCCCTCCCACGTCAAAACAACCCCCCACACTCCTCCCAAAGCCGCCGCACGTAATCTGCGCAGTTTTTTTTGTGTCTCCCCCAGTTGCATGTTCCAAAAGGATTGATGGATTGATGAATATATGCCGCAACCTTGGCTCTGGGTAGCAAGTAGTACGGCGCGCATGGGCGTGGGCATTTCTTCATTGGCTGCTCTACGCATATTCACACAAGAGCAGGGACGGGAAAGAAATCAGTAGATTTGGGGATACACGGCATGAGTCCTGTCGGTCTCTCTCTGTATCATCTGCCTTCCCCCCCCCCCCCCCTTGGCCCCATCTTCTCAGAGCTCAATCTTGGCCCTATCTCGCTCGCCCTCTCTCACCATTTCTTGGCCCCTATCTCTCTCTCTCTCTTGGCTTCTCTCTTTTCCTGGGGGGCTGGTTTGGAACTGAAGAGAACCGGGGAAGAGCGGTGGGGAATGGAGGGGCGTGTGTGAGAGAGTGTGTGATTGATCTCTCTCTCTCTCTATCTTCCCGCTATCATAGTGTAGTGTCCTCCTCCCCCACTCACCCTCTTCTCGTCGACGATCAACAACTAGTTCACTCGTTCGCCGGCAGGCAGTCAGGACAGGCGGAACGACTCAGTCAGGTCGTAAAGCCCTGCTTGCCCCCCCCCCTTACCCCCCCCCCCCCCTTACCCCAGAGTCGCAACTACACTACGTAAAGGGAGCCACTTTGTCGTGCCATCTCTCCCCCAAGAAGAAGGAAGGAAAGAAAAAAACCGGGCAGGGAGTCGATGACAGCCTTGGCTCGGATGACACAAGCAAGCAAGCAGCGTTAGGGGTGCGGAAACGCAGAGAGAGTCAGTTGCAATCCACCCAGGGCCCCGGTGTTTCCCTCCAAGATCTCCAGGGTCGAGAAGGGGGAAAAACATATTTGGACACAAGAGTAGGATGAGAGAGAGAGAAAAAAAAAAGGTCTGGAACGACTGCATTACGTATTCTGCTGGGGGATGATATCACATCCAGCCCCACTGTCCCTGGCATTTGCAGCAGCTCTGACAACTGTTTTTTTTTTTTCTGGGGAAGACACCAAGAAAAAAAAGTCGACCAGTCAACCCCATAAAACCTTTGTAAGGGGGGTAGATCTGGATAATCTTTTTTTAAGACGTCCGGTTTCTTTCTCGTCCCTGGCTGGTGGTACTTCAGATTTCTACGCCTACACCGTCTAGAAAAGAAACGTATGCGACCGGAGGCTGCGGATGGCTACGTATGCCTCCTGTCTGGGTAATGACGGTTGGATTCCCCAGTCCGGGGCACGCACGTAGTCGACGATGACTCAGAGGGCCGCTGGCAAGCCGCCGTGTTTCCCCGTGTTATGGCGGGGAATGGGGTTCGTTTTTCTGGGGACAGTTCCAAGTCTTCGGCCTCCCGCCCTTGTGTTTCTCACACCTTGAAGGGGTTGGTGGGTTGGCTCGGTAGTTGGGTGGCGTCATGGCGTATATTGTTGGGCCAGGAACGTGAAGAAGCGCCTCGCACGCAGTGTAATGCTGTATCCTCTCTGAACGGGGTATCCGTATTATACGTTTGCGAGAATGTGGCCGCTCGCTGTTGGCTCGGCGCCCTTTTCTCATCCCTGGTGAGTGCGCGAAGGCTTCGGCTTCGATCCTGCTCCGTTCTCTTGGGCCGAGTCGTTGAATGCCGGTCAACTTTTTGTTGGATTCACGAGTGAGTCAAGGCACATGTCACGCATGCCCCAGCCGTGTTGTCTGCTCTTCTCCCTGTCGCAACGGCGCCAGCGTCGTGCGCGAACCACGTCGCATGTCCGTGTCTTTGGGCCGGGCCAGGTGGTGAGGCTGCATTTACGAAGAGTCTTGTCACATGTGAGAGCGCCAGCAGTGGCTTGCCCCGTCGGGTGCGGGCATGCCAGTCCGCCTTCACGAGAGGAGGCCAGGGGACTGTTTTACCACAGCTGATGCCGTATAGCAGATCTACAAACCTGGTTTCGGACGTGGTGCAACGCTGGCGTCCGGTCATCTTTGGGCTGTTCTTGCCCTGTTGAGCGCCTGCTCGAGGCCGTACACCGAGAATGGCGCCAAGTCATGACAACGGGCGGGAGTTTCTGCTCCGCGACGGATATGACGAGGAAGACGCTGGTGGTCAATCGGTCAGGGGGAAGTGGTACGGATAGTTGGGCACTTTCGAGACGTCTGTGGCCTCTCTCTTCTTCGGCACGACTGCTTCGACTGGCAGAAGTAGTACATCTCTCTGAGCGATATCGAGTAAGGCCGCCGTTTACGGGCTGCCCACGTGCCTGCGGCAGCTCCCTCACCGCCAAACCATCTTGACGCGCCTCGAGTTGGGCACACAGCGGCGCGCAAGAGGGTGTGGTGGTTGCAGGCTCGTTTCCTTGATGTGAATGGCCCAGTGCAGTACGTACAACTCGCGCGCGGCGTGGCGTCTTTGGCACGGTTGGACTGCGTTCCGATTCGAAGAAGGGCTTAAGAAGAATTCCTTTTTCGAGACGGACAAGGCGGGCGAGGCCGCGTTAGAGGGTCGGACATTGTTTTTGGCCATGCACGCTGAGGCGGCCAGTGCCACCGGGGAACGGCGGAAGACATGCTGATGCGGGAGAGACGAGACGAGACATGACGCGGATATCTGGTCGCCAAGATGGCTCGGGCAATAGCAGGTCGTAACCAAAGCCCTGGGAAGCAATGTGAAATGAGAGGTGGCCCGGCCAGGACTCTGGCGATCAGGACCAGAACCAGGCAAACAAAACAGTTTGCTTTTTGGGTGCCTGGTGCCTCGTTTGGTAACCCAAACAGCCCGGTGACCCGGCGAGCTAAGTGATTGCCCTGCCGTCTGATACCGGGACTGGCGAGGCGCGAGTTCCCGTTCGATGGGCTCATCGAAACGAGATCCCGAGCTTGAGACACGGTCGCGGGCGCCTAGGCAAAAAGGAAGTGATGCCCATTCACTTGACCATCCCGCCTGATCATAAACCAGGAAACGGGGAAATGGTGTGATGGCGCTAGCAGAACGGCGCACATGCGCCAGCGTGGGTGATGCTCGAGGCAGCTGACTAGGTACCGCAATTCGAGGGATGGGAAGTTGAGATTCGGAGTTGAGTGATGAAAGTGTGGGGGGCTTGAGCTTGATCGCCGCGCTGCAGTCATTCAGTCCTTCAGAAACCTCGATCGATGAGAGCGCGCAAGCGAATGGCACGGAAAGGGACGGCGTCTCATGCGCCGGACTCTGGCTCTGCCGTTCTCCCTCTCGCTCTCGCCCAGCTTGCTCCCGCTATAATCGTACATACGATGCATTGCGCATGACAAGCCCATGAAGCCTGAAGCCATGCGCGCCAGATGCCCCGGACCCGACGATAGGGGTGGCAGTGGGCGGGAGGGAGCCACCCGTCGAGCGTATCTGACGCCGACGCCGACGCAGGTGTATCGTGTTGCGCCTTATCGTAACTCCGAAGGACATGTGGCTTGCTCCCGGTCGCCGTCCTCGGCCTAGTCCTGGTGCTGGTTCAGTGATTGCCTTCACACCCTCTTCAGGCACCTAGGGTCCGTCGCAGCGCCATGGAGGAGGTGTCGACGTTGCGCGGGCCCCCACGAGCTGCCCCACGAAATATACCCCGGTATCTTAGGCGCGTTTTGACGTCGTTTTATGGGGTTGTGGGGGAAAAAGGCGTGCTCTCATGCAACCTTGTTGGGACAGCCGGAGCCTTGAGCCAGAATGGGCGACGAGATCAGCGCACTTCAGCTGTATCCCTGCGGTGACGCAGTTTCTGCTCGTTCAAGCATTCTGGAGCGGACACGTCGTCGACAACCTGGAATTCCGAGTGAAGAACATTGGCAGCTAGGTAAATCTTGCCCTGGCCAAGGCATACGTATCGCAGCGGCACGCAAGCCTTGTAATGCGTCGTCCTACACTACATGCTATGCACGTAGCGGCAGTACCTAGATAGGTAGTAGTCAGCCTGTCCTGCCCAGTCTGTGTCAGCAAAGCAAGGGCCCCGGGACTCCGACATGACGACAGGCCGGAGGTAAAATTAGACCATCCCTAGATTGGGGCGAAGCTGAATCCTGTCCGTCCCTTCCGGCCAGTCCCCGTGCTGAGCAATCCGCGGGATTGGGACGCCTGCCTGTTGGCTAGAGGCTCTCGTACGAGCACGGCGCTTCGGAGAATCGAGGATTCAATCGACGCGCTGTCCGCACCCACAGATTACTGTGTATCTGTAGGTCAGGGATTCCACTAGGGCCCGTTATCCGCCTCGGGGTAACGACGACGGACTGTTCAGGCTGCTTTTCCGTCACCTGTCTATCCACTAATACGTGTCTGTCGCTACCCCACGCTCTCTGCAGAACATGGCTATGTGCCCAGTCAAGCTCGCTGCGTTCAGAGACTCCATGGTGCGACGATCAGCAGAACAGGCTGGTGTCGTTGTCACCCAGCGTATTCTGTATATAGGAAGCGTCGAGGGCGAATCCACCGGGCAACATGCAATCTGTAGTGTATACATCATCGGACACACGAAGTCCCTGACGCACCCACGCTGCAAGATGAGCAGATCGCCGCTGTCTGGGAGCCAGCGGTCCTATCAAGGCGCTTCAGAGGTCGGGTTGTATATTGCCCAGAGTGCGGGGGAGCACAATGCCTTATCGTACATGGTTGCCCCGTTTGACATTGATTGCGAGGCAAACGCAAGGACGGGGAAACTGCATCATGGCTGCTCCGTCCAGGCGAGGAATATCCGTAGGGGCCCTCTGCAAACGGATCGCCGAAGCGGACAAGCCGCCGTATCTCGAAAAGGCAGCCGTCGGACAGGCAGTGGAGCATCGCCGCTCCGAGGTGGGCACCGGCATCCTGAGCAGGACAAACGGACTCGCTCGCGTGACTCGGCCACTGCATCTCGCTCTCATGAGACATACACCAAAACCGCATAGCAATAGTACTCCAAGGGTGGCAAACACACGCAACACAAGCCATATCTTGCGAAAGGCGTTGGCAGCATTCGAGGTGCAGTCCAAGGACAGACGTCGGGTAAATGTGCAGCGACCGGAGAAGCGGGACGATGTCGAGAGCAGGGCCGGGTGAATAGGAGACCTAGGGTGCACCAGAAGGAGGGCGTCGGCCTAGGCCTGAGCCGACGGAACAAAGGGAGGTCGATTGGGATAGTCGGCATGGATCCCAAGCCGTGGCTACTAGCCGGTCAACCGGTCTTCCAGATGAGAGCCCCTGCAGGGCCAATGCTGAGAGGCGGCGGCTGCCGAGCTGCTGGCTGCACAAGCAGTTGTGTTTCATTCCATTCAGGGGAGCCCTTTGGTTCCCGCGATTGCGTGAATTCTTAGCCGTTGTACGACGGGCCCGGGGGATGTCTGTACTCTGTAGTTTGTCCGGGGAGATAGCTAGGTGATTGCCTAGGTAGATACTCCGTAGGTTAGACGGTCAGTGTCAAAGTGAAGGTCCCGTCAGCTGTTGCGGGCGGCAAAGGCCCATTCAGAGAGGTTCTAGGCTTTCAGATAGGCGACACGACACACCTGCCGTTTCTCCCTGGAATGGAAGCACAATGGAAGGCGAGCGGAGAGCATTTTCCGTCAATCAGCAGTGTCGAAAGGCGCCAGGTTCGAGGTTCGATGCCAGTGATTTTCCCACTCCCGTCGTGCTCTGGGGGAGGGGAGAGAAAGGGAGGGGAAAGGGCTGGGGAAGCAGGGAAGGGGCAAGGAAGCAATGCCAGGGAGGGGGTGTGCGAGTCGCGAGGTTCGAATTTCTTGGTGGTGAGGTGCGAGCTGTGCTTGCGCTGTTGGGGCTCGGGGACAGCAGGATCTGAGGACTTTGTGACCTTATCTGTGGGGAAACATCGAAAGATGTGCCCCCGAACGGGGGAAGCGGGTCCTGGCCTGACCGAGGACACCCGAAGACAGGAACGAAGATACGAACCTGGGAGGCGCTACCTGATACCTACCTACCTCAATCACATAGTAGGTACCTAGGTATCTACAGGCCACCTACAGCGTGCCTCTTACTCCGTACCTAACCCCCAGTCCCCAAACCCCAGGCAATGCCCTCCCCCATCCCATCCCCTCCAGCGTCCAGCTGGGGTGCCCTTTCAGTGCTATCAAAGCCCCCGCTGCTCCTGTCACTGCCCGCAGGTATAATACAAGGGTGTCCGAAATGGCGACATGGCTTGCTATCTGCCAGTGATGGGCGCACGCAGTCAACGCCGAGACAGGGGGAAGCGATGGGACTACCCGCCGATGGACTCCACCGCCCTCTTCATCATCTCCCCTCGGGCCTTCGGTGCTTCCTCTTTCCTAATTCGAACACAAGATGGTCGGTCAGATTCCCACAGCCTGCTTGGGAAGGTACCTAGGAGTCCGTCCAGGCAGGTATGTACCGCTGGTTGTAAACTACAGGCGCTGCTGTCGCGACTGCTATTCTCCGCCTGGGACGTGGCGTGTTTGCTCACCTTTCAACGATGGAACGGACTCGATCCGTGACCCTTCGGGACCACCCCGACCTGAGCTGTGTGTGATATGGGACATGGGATCTCCGTCTCCGTCTCCCTCTCTCTCCCTCCCACGGTGTGGTTCTAGCACCCGCTCGTCGCTCGTCCTCGCCGCGGTTCAGACCTCCGGACCTGCGTCGATACGAGCCAAGCTTCCTGCTGGACACACATAGTGATGCCCGCCCTCGCGTCGAGGCCCAATCACGGCCGCCTGGCGTCGCGGCTACTGGCCGCCCTTCCGCGCTGCCTCTCATTGTCGGGAGGCCGATTGATTTTGGGTAGCATTCAGGAACCGTGAGGGATGTTGGAAACCACTCTGCAATCTGGAGCTTAATCGCTCAAAATGAGTATTCACATTTCCACAATCGAACGCCTGCATTGCCGGTGTGGTTTCCCCAGGTGGCCGAGGCCTTGTTCTTGCTGCTGTGAGGGTACAGCACCACACCCTCAAGAGGAGTTCATCCGATCAATGTGCCTAGATGCCATGTAGTTGCCCCAGCTTCCCCGCCTGTTTGCAATCAGCACCTCGCCTCACCGGCTGCTTCAACTACACCACTTCGATTCTGGCTGGTAACTCGGTCAGCCCTCTGCCCCCTTCGGTCTGCGCGCCCGTCGGCCCCTACGGCTCCCCGCGATCTGGGATCGTCCGGCTGCCCAGTCCCGGCTCCCGTTGTGAGGCCATTCCTGTGCGGGGTGCAGTCTCTCGCTTGCGCGTGGCGGTACGTGCGGAATCCGGCCCGGACGAGAGTGGTGATCTTTCACTCGGGTGATACACCGGCGAAGGGCCGTATCTCGCCAGATTGCTCGGTATATTACTCTGTCACCGAGATTGTGGGGGTTAGTGCTTACTATCCCGCGGACGTAGGCCCAGAGGTAGCATTTGCTCTGACCCGTCCCGACGACCTGGATACATCCTTGATGTGCGTTGCATCATATTGCCGCAGCAATACCAAGTAGCACTTGGCTTGGATTTCAGCCGAAAGGAGAAACCAGAGTCGCCAACAGAGTTTGATAGGCAGGACTCAGATCTTCCGTCGTCCCGTTTGGGGGGCTTTCCTCGAATGGCGCTCTGCCAACCCTTGAGCTGACCATGCTGGCCCCCTGTCACGGTGACTGACAATCGTAGTTCTGCAAAGCGCTGACCATGAAAGCTGTGACACGAGCAATGGTGGCTGTCGATAATACAGCGTTTGTCTTAGTGAACAGCGATTCTTGAGTCTGCCAGCGCGCCCACTCAACATCTCGCTGCCAAGACCTCTTGGCGTCGAGTTCATCCAAATGGGAATCCAGTAGACCGCTGGGGTCGGAGGGAAAGTGAGGAAAGAGCAGACGGTATAGCACCGGGTAACTTCCTATGTGGCTGATTACCTGGAGAGGAGCAGCAACATGTAGGCAAGGCGCCTCCAGGCTGCTTGATTGCCGACATCCTGCCAGACCGGACGCTGGTATTAGGATTCGAGGCCGTACTCGGGGACTTGCGAGTTAACAGTCGGCCTCGAGGTAGCACATCCACGCGGTCGAGGTTGTTATGCTGGCGTTGGGCTCTTGCTCAAGCAGGTATCATCGTGAAACCTTGCACCAACTCGCGTTAGGAAGGTGTTGCGGGCTCTAGAACAGTTTCAACCGCACTTGCTGAAATAAGAACAATCCCAGCTCCATATCAGGCGACGACGTCGATAGCCACTTGCTCAGACTCGTCGTGTCTATCGAATGAACCCGTTCTTGCCACTCATGACATCTGCAACGCAGCTGCCATGCCATGACCAGAGGCCATGGCTTTTGGATTTTTGAAGACTCTGACCTCCTCTTCTTCCCCCATTTACATCTCCAGGCCAACCAACTCCAAGCTGCAATTCTGACCCTTTTTTGTGTGTTTTGGCACGTTTCGAACGTAGATTTCTGGCAGCCTAGAAAGGTGAGGCATTGCTCTTCGGTGGTAGAGCTGTTTGAATGCTAACACACCCGCAACAGGCACTGTTGGTCTTGCAGCCTTGCATCTTGCTCTCCAACGTCGTCTAGTCAATGTCGATGATGAGAACCCTCCCCCCTCTGCAGCTCGACGGCATCGAGGCTGAGATTGAGGCCGAGGAAGCTGCCAAAAAGGCCCCAGAGAAGGACGGCAACGGACAGCCCGAGTCTAAGGCCCAACGTCGGCCGAAGAAGCAGCGGAACCGCCGCATCAGGTACCGCTTCCTCACCGTCTCGGAATGGTCCATCTTCGCCCACGGCATCGGCGGTGTCAGCGACATCGAGGGACACATCCCGCTCCACCCGACTTGCTGGTACTATCCTCCCAAGGGCATCCCCCACGGCCTGTACCGAGACGTCATCTGGCACCGCACCAAATACTTCTACTTCTACCACGGCATGAGCACTATCCGATGGATCAGTTACATCCTGCAGATCATCTTCGGTGCCGTGCTCACAGCCATCGGCTCCATGTCGTTCGAGAATGGAACCCCCATCACCGTCCTGGCTGCCGCCAACACTGTCAATGCTGGCATCCTCGCACTTCTCCACAACAGTGGCGTGCCGGACCGTTACCGCTCGGACCAGATCGAGTTCGAAGAGGTGGAAGACCACATCAAGAAAGTCCTTGACACCGCCGTCGTCCCGGAAGACATGACCATTGACCAGGTAATCGCCCAATGCTTCGACCTGTACATGGAAGCCAAGGCTACGGTATCAGCCAACATGCCAGCCACTTACACTCCGAGCTCCGTCCTTCAAAGCGGCCAGAGAGCCCCGGAGCCGGCAAAGTCAAGCAAGCCAGGGGAGCCGACGCCTCCACAGGCAGCCCTTGGTGCGCGTAACTCAGTCCTCGCCTCCAGGATCCAGATGTCCGACAACGCAGCAGATGTGGCGCCCGACGCCGTAGACGCCAAGGATACTGACGCCCTAGAAAGAGAGAAGTGATGGGGAATTCCTTTTGACATTCATCTCCGCGTCGTAATCAGCGACAGCCAAAGCCTAGTGTCATTTCGAGGCTGAATTAAGGTTATCACGAAGACGAGAGCAGCTCGGTATTGTTTCCATATTCTTGGCGGTTTTTGGAGCAGCAGACGGTTATTCGACCATGTATCTTAACAAGGGGAACGACTGGTGGCATTCTGTAGGTGGCGCAAGGCGGTAATGAGGATGACTACCTAGGTCTAGGACATCAAGGTAGTAAGTGTAATAGAAGATGGACGTCAAACGTCAAAGTTCGGTACAATGTGTTGCTCAGTAGTTGACTTACAGTCATTTGCATCGGCAGCGTCCAAAACCCATAGTAGGGCACTACTTACTACATAGAAAATTCGCGCTTTTTGCATAACACTACATAGAATACCACAAATTTTATTACTAATAGAGTAATTAGCTTTATATAAAGGCTTTAAAGCCGTTAAATTATATATTTCTTTTCCTTAGTAAGTATAAAACTTATACTCCTATTAGTTAACTATAGGGGCCCGCCCTATTACTTATCTTAATAATAATTTTAGTAGTATAGTAAAGTCTAACTTTACTTTAGAATTAATACCTTAGTATACTAAATATCCTTACCCACTATCTATTATCCCTATTATCTATTATAATTAATTTATTCTATAATACCTCCTTAAAAGTACTAAATATTAATTAATTTAGTTAATAACCCATTACTAACTCCTTTAACTACTTATACTTATACCTATAAGTAATATAAAAATACTCCTAATAAAAAGCCTTAAGTTGTATTTTAAAAATTAATAAGTAGGTAAATTATAATTATTTAAATACTAGTAGTAAAGTAATAAGTAGCTAAATTAAAAAAGGCTCTAACTAATCCTAGGTTATTATAAGTAAAATTTAGTAAATATTAAGTATTAGTAGTTAAGTTAAAAAAGTAATTAGTTATAAAAAAGTAAGTAGCTATAGCTATACTACTAAAAGAGCCGTTAGATTCTACTAAAAATAATACTAAGATTAATTTAAGTAATAATAATAGTACTAAAAATAAAACCCTACTTTAAAAATAACTAAATACTTTAACTACCCCCTTTTAGAGCTAATAAGACCCCCCTTCCTCCTAGTAATAATAGGATCCCTTTTCTAATAATAAGTAAAATTTACCCTTTTAATAGTAACAAAAGCCTCCTTTTAAACAAAGCTATACCTATACTCTATATTACTTAAAAATTAAAGTGCCTTTTAATAATAACATTTTTACTAAAGATTAAAGTTTATTTATATTTATAAAGATCCCTATTTATATTTTATATAAACTAACCTTTAATAGTATACTCTTTTTACTTAAGCTTTCTTATATAATTAAGTTATAAAAAATATAGTATAATACTATTAAATCCTTTATATTTAAAAAATAAAGGGATACTATTATTAATATTAAAAAATAAATCTATACTTAACTTAAGGCTATACTTAAAACTACTAAGTTATATATTACTTTTTAAATTAAATAGTAAAAAAGAAGTACTAAATTTATTTATTTAGTATACTAAAAAGAGTATAATACTATAACTAGTAATATTTAACTATACTTATTATAGTATTTATTAACTAAATAGATCCTTAAAGTTAGTAAGTATAGTAAAGTTATAATTAAAGTAATATTTATTTTTTAACTCTGTGTTTTTACTACTATAAGAATATAAGTTATTTATAATACTATATTAATTACTTTATTTATTAAAGTCTATAGTAGTTAATTTTTTTACTAAGTTAAATAAAAGGAGTATATTAGTAAGATAACTACTACTGTTAAAAAAGCAAAAAAGCTTATTAGAAATAAGTTTTTATAGCTACTACGCTATTAGTAGTACCCTAAGCTAATAATGTATAAAAATACTACTAAAAGTAAAGATTATTTATATACTTAGTATTAAATTACTTTTAATAAAATATACTATAAGTTAGAAATTTTTAATTTTAAGTAATAGGAATAGGCCCTCTTTAAGGGCAAGGCTAGTATCTTACTTAGTACTTTATTTATAAACCTTATACTAGTAATAAAAAGACGTAAGGGTACTATAGTTAAAAAGATTTAAAATAAATAAATATAGTAAAGTAAGGGTATTTAAACAGCTACTTAAACTAATTTTTTAGCTCTTTTTACCCCTATAGTAATACCTAGTTAACTAAGTTAAACTTTAAGTAATACTATTATGAACTTTTATAGTGCGCTACTAACCTTGCTTTATCTAATATAAGCATTACTACTAGTATATTAGGGTTAACCTTACTATACTCTATATACGTTTATAGCTTTAAATAAGCTTCTTTATACTTCTACTCTATAGTAATAAATACCTATTTAATTATTATCTCTAGTAGTACTAGATTTACTAACTAAATAATATAGTTAAGTTAATAACTTTATTATTTAGTTTACTATTATACTAAGTAAGCGTTATAACGTTAATAACTATCTCTAAACGTTACTTAAACTACTCTATAGCTACTATAGTAGTTTTTACTCTATTAAAGGGCTTTTTAATTATTAGTTTAATAAGTAGGGTATTACTCTAAATATTACTAATATTATTAAATTAAATATTAAAGTTTTTATTAATAATAGAGTTTTTTATTTATATAATAAAAAACTAACTGTATTTATAAAGTCTATAAGAATTATTAAGTTTTTTAATTAAGTAGCTTAAGATGCGTTTTATTATTAACTCTATAATACTAATACTAGTAACTTAGGCCTTTTAAATAAAGAGTTTTCTACTATACTAACCCCCGTAGGCCCCTAACTATAAGTATCTTAAACTATAACTATAGTTTTTATAAAGTTTTTTATTAAAAAAGAAGCTAAAAAGGATTATAGGTTATAAGAGGTATTAGTTAAGGTTAAGAGGAGCTATATAAGTAAGTAAAACGCTATATTACTTAATTAATTATTAACTAAGTTAGTACTTTAGTAGTTTTTTGTAATATTTTCCTTCCCCTTCCTAAACTTCCTATTTAAAATCTTTTTTTCTTTTTAACTACTATAACTTAATTTAAATTAATTTAATACTAATTTACTTAGTAAGAGTTAAATATTACTTTAAATAATTATTAATAGGCTCTAACTATAACCTAGTAAATTATAGTTAAAACTAATTAATATATTAAATAATAAGTAGTTTTTAAACTACTTTACTAATTTACTATACTCTAAGGATAATATAGAGTTAAATAGTAAAAAAATTAATAAAGAGAATATTAGTATATAATTAAAGTTAAGTAACAAGGGGTTATAATAAGTACTACCTATAGTATTTATTTTATTTATCTTTTACTTACTTAACTATAGCAACCTTACAGCTTACTTAATAACAGCTTTAATCCATTACTAGTATTTATTTCCTTTTTTTTTATCCACTTAACTATAGCAACCTTATAACTTAACAACAACTTTAACCTATTACTTACTTTACTTAATATATCTCCACTCTCTTTACTACTTATAACCCCCACCATAAACTTATTAAATATACCCTTACTATTATTAAAATTAATAAATACATAGTAAAAGTAACTAGTAATTTATAGCAATCTCTGCCCTACTTTTAGAATATAGTTATACAAAAACTCTACTTAATTATAAATATCTTTATTACTAATATTATATATATAAAAGTTCTTTTTAATATACTTTTTTAGGTTTCTAAAGTACTTTTTAATAAAGTTAAAGTTAAGTAAGTATAGTAGAAAGTATTTAAGGTATATACTGGCTTTTTTATAAGTAATTTAAATATCTTTTTAATAGTAAAAAAAAGTATTATTTATAATAATTACTAAATAAAAAATAAAAAACCTTCTATACTTAAGTAGTAAATACTAAATAATCTACTCTACAAAACTATTACTATTTATTATTTTTAAGTATACAAAAAAATCTAAAATACCCTTAAAAGTCAATACTAGTAAAAGCTATATTCACTAACCGCGTTTTAGCTTTACTAATCTCTATAGTACAAAGCCTTTTAATACCTATCCTATTCACCTCTTCCTAGTATTTTTATCTACTCCTAACTTATTAATAAAAATTAGTTATTCCAGTTTATACTACTGTACACAATAAAGCTACTTAAGCCTTTTTTCCGGGTCTTATTAAGTAACTATAATATATATCTTTTTATTAATCTAACCCACCTCTTTAAAATACTAACTAATTATTAATAAACTAATACTAAAATTAAATTACTTAAGTAAAAAAGCCTATATCTTATCCAGCATTAAATTATTACAATACTTTAACAACTTAAACAACTTAGTATAATACTAAATCTTTATCTTCTAGCTACTCTTATAAAATCTTTTATATTATTTAACTTTACTAATAAAGTTATATTAGTAGTAGTACCTTTAAACCGTTCATAAGTAGTAGTTAGTAGCTATAGTAATAAAGCTATTATTAAAGTTAAAGGATAAAAGTATTAAGTTAATCTTAATAAGCTAATACATTAAAATATTTAGTACTATAGTAGTAAATTAACTAAAATATAGTCTTTAAATAACTTTACGTTTATTTTTAGTAGTAGTAGGAGGCCTTTTAATAGTAGTATTTACTAAAAGCTATAATATGCAGAATGTTAGATTTAAGGGCAAAATTTAACTTTTTGGTATAGGTAAGCGTTGCCCCACTTTGGGTTTTGGACGCCGCCGATGCAAATGACTATACCGCCTTTGGCAGAATTTTCGGACCCACTGAAATTTCTCTCAGTGAGCGGCGGCGGCCTTTGCTTTCAACGACTCAAGGAGACGCTGAAGAACTCCGAAAATTGTGATCCATCATCACCTTACAGGTCTGCATGTCGATTCCGCGCGCACGAGGAGTCATACGCTTAAGCACACGCGCTGCAAGCCGAATCTCTCACCTGCAACATCGGTGGACCCCGCCTAAGTCACCGCGTCTCACGGCCCTCTTAGTCACCCATCCGGCTTCCAGCCTCATCGCCCCTTTCGCCCGTCTGTGTAGCAGTACTACAGCGACAGACATCCAGGCCGACACCATGTGTGCAGAAGATCCCGTCGTATCTTACGATGGCAAGGATTATAAGGGAATCAAGGAGGGCAAGGCCACCATCTTGGTTCCCGCCGAGGCCGCCGGGAAGCAGTCGAAGCAGCAGGTGTTCTACAACCCCATCCAGCAATTCAACCGCGATCTCTCAGTTCTTGCCATCAGGGCATACGGCGAGGAAGTGATTGAGCGAAGAGCCGCGCAGCCCGCCTCCAAGCGCAAGGAGAAGAAGCGGCGCCGTGCTGCCGGGGATGAGGGCGGAGACAGGCCCGCCAAGGTCCAGGTGACAGACGACGGCACGCCGGCCCCGGGCGCGGACGGCGAGGCAGCGCAGCATGGAGACGTCACTAAGGCCGCGACGGCAGAACCTGCAGTGACCACGGCCGCAAGCGAGACACCTGCGACAACGGGGACCAAGGAGGGCGCGGAAAAGCCGACCCCGGAGAAGAAGGCCCCGCGCTTCACCATCCTCGACGCCTTGTCGGCCTCTGGGCTTCGAGCATTGCGGTACTCGCACGAGCTCCCCTTCGTCACGTCTGTGACGGCCAACGATCTCACCAAGTCTGCGGTGGAGTCGATCAAGCTGAACGCGAAGCACAACGGCTTGGAGGACAAGATCCAGGCGAACCACGACGACGCCATCGCCCACATGTACCGGCGCATCGCGGACGACCTGTCGAAGCGAGACCGCTTCGGCAACCCCAGCAAGGAGAACAAGTACGACGTCATCGACCTCGACCCCTACGGAACGGCCGCGCCCTTCATCGACGCCGCTGTCCAGGCCGTCAGGGACGACGGCGGCCTGCTCTGCGTCACCTGCACCGACGCCAGTCACTGGGCCGGCCACTGCTACGCCGAGAAGTGCTTCTCGCTGTACGGAGGCGTGCCCATCAAGGGCCTGCACTCCCACGAGGTCGGCCTCCGCATCATCATCCACGCGCTGGCCAGCGCCGCGGCCAAGTACGGCTTGACCGTCGAGCCCCAGCTCTCGCTGTCTATCGACTTTTACTGCCGCATCTTCGTCAAGGTGCGCAGGTCCAAGGATGCGGTCAACTACCAGGGCGGCAAGACCATGGTCATGTACAACTGCCCTGGCTGCTCGGCGTGGGAGACGCAGCCGTTCGTGCGGACCCGGCCGTACCCCAAGAAGAAGGATGGCTTCTTCTACAAGCACGGCCTGTCCCAGGGCCCCCCGACGGACTCGCACTGCACGCACTGCGGCTCGGCGCAGCACATCGCGGGCCCCATGTACTCCGGCCCGCTGCACAACGCCGAGTTCATCGAGCGCGTGCTCGATCTCATCCCCACGGTCGACAAGAGCGTGTACCAGACGACGTCGAGGATAGAGGGCATGCTGCAGACGGCGCTCGAGGAGTACATACCCGGCCCGGAGCCGGCGGAGGCGGTCGACCCCAAGGACCGGGAGCTCGCGCGCGTCGACCACTACCCCTTCTTCGTGATGCCCAGCAAGCTCGCCGGCACGCTCAGCACGCAGCAGCCGCCGGACGACGTGTTCCGGGGCGCGCTGAGGCACCTGGGCTACCGCGTCACCCGCAGCCACTGCCGGCCGGGCAGCGTCAAGACGGACGCGCCCTGGGAGGCCATCTGGTTCATCATGAAGGAGTGGGTGCGGCAGAAGGCCCCCGTGCGCGAGGACAAGATCAACCCGCAGATGCCGGCGTACCGGCTGCTGGGCCTGGACAAGAAGGCGGCGGCGCAGAGCAACGGCGACGCGGCCACCCCCCCGGCCGAGGTCAAGGACGCGGGAGTGAAGGAGACGAAAGAAGCGGAACAGGGCGCCAAGGCGGACGTCGAGATGGAGGGCGGCGCAGAGGAGGCCAAGGAGAAGGAGGCGGAGGACCAGGGCGAGAAGGGCCAGCCGTCCCAGGAGGAGCTGCGCAAGACGCTCGTCTTCGATGACAACCTGGCGCGGCTGGGCAAGCGCACGCAGGGGAAGAAGTTGGTCAGATACCAGATGAACCCGCGGGAGAACTGGGGCCCGATGACGCGGGCGAAGGGCCAGTGAGGGATTTGGGGGCCTGGATGTAGTAGCCCGAGTTCGAGGACCACCCAGCAGATTCAGTATACCACCAGCTTGAGAATCATATGCACTGCGAGGTAAACGTTCCTATCCATCCCGTTCCGACCCCGTTCCCAGTCTCGCGCGGCCACCGAACATTGTGCCCTGCTCACACACGCTGACACGGAGGTGGACGAATGCAGGACGCTGCTGGTCCTGTCCTCGCGCCCTCGGCAGAGCACAAAAAAACCGAGCCGTCTTTCGGCCTGGCTGCAAAAGCAAAGCCACCTCCCCACCGACGCACGAGAGTGGGGGGAGGAGGTCGTGATCGTGGGCGCAGCGAGAACCCACACGCATGGAGGCGCGCTACAGGCAGACGCCCCCTGCGCGGAAAACTGCCCCCAACTGACTTAGCCCGCATAACGGAGCAGAGTTATCCCAATTCAGTAATCACGGTGGGATGGCCGAGTGGTCCAAGGCGACAGATTTAAGCTCTGTTACTCGTGAGAGTGCGCGGGTTCGAACCCCGCTCCCATCAAGGTGTTTCATTTTGCTTTTGCTGCGCACTGCTGCGGATGCGTTGCGTGGTTTGCAATGCGGCATTTGCTCGTGGTCGTGTGTTTTTGATGTTGTGCACGTCGGGGTTGGGGTTGGGCACAATAGGGTTTTGGCGGCTGGTCAGGTATTCTTGGGGTAGGTAGGAGAACCTTGGGCACATCGGGTTCTGATATGCTGCTATTGGCTGCCTCGAGCAGACGCTGTAAGCACCCGCTGAGAGACCTGTTTATGTGCCCGTGAATACCTGATTTGTACCACTGTTTATCCCCGGTGTTGGCGTTTTGTAACCCTTCGTGATTGCGGCCACTACCTGGCCGCGTGTGCTTATCCAGTGCCCAGGAGATCCTATTGTACCCGCCATCTCGTCACTGACGCCGCATTTGCAAGCTCCCGGTGTCCGTGTCCTTTACTTCTGTCGTCAGCCAGGACGCCAGCGATGTTAACTTGATCTGGAACTTAGACTGCTGCTGGCGGATCTCGGCTCAATAGGTGAAGAAGTGAGCTCTTGATGGCGAGGTAGTACTTACACCTCAGTGCCTTCCTTAGGCGGTATGCAGTCAGCAACCGCCCCACTATCCCGCCGTAGCGTTCCCTGTACCACCTCATCGCACTCCGGCAGCCAGTGCCCTCCGAAATAACGCAATCGGCGCATGACACATCGGGGCTGCCACATGCACCACGACGCCTTGTTTGCTTACTATTCAAATCCGTTCTGCCTCGCCGTTGTTCGGTCGGAGCTGGGTGATATCTCCTAGCGCATCCGGCTCGTTTCTTAGGCAGCTCGTCATCTAGGCGTGTCTCGGGAAATACCAGCACCTGCCTGTCCGGGCTAACGGCCATCGCGATACTCCCTGGTAGCTTAGCTGCCTGGGCTCTCCCGACACTGATAACTTGACAACTCCAGCATCTGGCAAAGACGGACAAGCGTGAACATCACCGCCTTTCTCTGAATTCACCACATATCACTACAGATGACTGCCATGGACGTGGCTGAGCCGCTCGGCTTCGAGCCCCGCGAACTCGGCCTCGAACCTCGCCGCGCACTCGATGCCACCTTTGTCGACGGCAAGCTGACCTTTACCTCCCAGCGTGGCAGCGAGTCTGTTCGGCCCGAGGAGATTATCTTCGTCATTCCGGGAGACCACCGACAGAACACAGATCCCATCATCTGCGCCCTGAGGGAAGACCCGGAATCGAAGGAGTTTCCTTATCAGTTGGACATACTATTCGTCACAGGCGATCTGCCCCCAGAGCTCACCGACGGTCTTTTGCTATCTCGAGCACCGGGACACCTCAGGCCGGAGCCTGGACGCCACGATGTGCACTTTGTCGTTTCTACCAAGTCGGGTCTGGGCCATGCGCCCAAATTCTGGGACAGCGTCGTCCAGCCGTTGGTCATTCTCGCAGACCAGAGAGTGTCGGCTGCGCCGCACAACGGCAGTGGTCTCTCTGATAAGTTCAACGTTTTGATCACCACAGGAGCCGACAGTATTCCCGAGTTCGCAAAGGAAAGATGGGCGGCGAGGCAACCGACCACACCGGGCTACTCGGCGGACAAGACGGAGCTGATCGTCCTCCTGAGCGGCGACGGAGGCGTGGTCGACCTGCTCAACGGATGCGAGGAAACAGAAACGGCCGCGGCGCTGCCGACTCTCGCACTCCTGCCGCTCGGAACCGGAAACTCCAACTTTCACTCATCCCACAAGCCGCTGTATGCCGAGAACGGGCCATCGCACATGGTGCTCGGCCTGCGCACGCTCTTCTTCGGCACGCCTGCCCCGCTCCCAAGCTTCCGTGCCGCCTTCTCCCCCGGGGCTCACCTAGTGACCGACTCCCCCGAGTCCGACGCCGGCGTCGGTCACCTCTTCGGCGCCCTCGTCGCCAGCTATGGCTTCCACGCCCAGCTGGTCTGGGAGAGCGACACGCCCGAGTACCGCAAGCATGGCGACAAGCGCTTCGGCATGGTCGCGCAGGAGCTTCTCAAGGAGGGCCACTCGTACACCGCCAAGGTGGAAATCCGGAGCCAGGACGGCGGGCCGCTGCGCCCGGTGGGCAGGGAGAAGTACAACTACGTTCTCGCGGCCTTGGTGTCCAACCTGGAAAAGACCTTTACCATCTCTCCCGGGAGCGGACCGCTGCAGGGCAGGCTGAAGCTAGTGCACTTTGGGGACGTGGGCGGGACGAAGACCATGGAGATCATGATGGCCGCCTACAACCAGGGGTCGCACGTCGGGATGAGGTGGAAGAAGGACGGGAGCGACGAGGAGGATTTTGTCGGATACGAAGACGCCGAGGAGATCAAGATCACGATTAACGAGAGCGACGCGCGTTGGCGCAAGGTATGCATCGACGGGACCATCGTGGAGATCCCGGAGGGTGGATGGATGGCCATCACCAAGCTCCGGAGTCCCCTTTTCAATCTCCTCGCGGATCGATCGGTCTTGTGAGGCGTGGAATGGTTTGTTTGAGATCTAGACCCAAGACTCGCAAAGATGTCCAATGTCCTGACTACCATATGGAGCAATAATGATGCTATGATATTTGAAGGCCAGCCAAGAGTATTCATTACGATGTTATTAGAAGCGACTGAGCTTCTCGTGCCGCCGGCCCCGAATCTGAACTAATAATGCGTCTAGAGGTTCCCTAGAGATGAGGGTATAAAACCAGGTACGGACGACAGAGATGGCGATGGACGATTGAACCATAGCACCCGCAAGAAGGACACCTCATCTTAGCAGTATGTAAGCAGCCCGTCTAGCTAGGTCACCTCTTTAGCGAATTTAGTATTGGGCAACGACTGTCTCAAACGTGCCGAGATTGCCGTCCTAGGACCAGGCAACGGCCAAAATACTTGAAAGAATTGCGGAATCAGCCGAATCAGGATTGTCCTGCAGGGGCCTCTGAATTCCGCGCGACACCCGATGCCAGCTCCGGGGCGGACCAACGATGGACTTTACAAATGGCCAAACCGCCCGGATTGCGAGCTAGGCTAGGACGGCTCCGCAAAGCTTACATTGACGGGCGTAGATTGTTGGATCGGGAGCGACCGTCACGACCTTTCGCCAGGAGACCACTCGCCAGAGTAGTGTCGGTCCCGACGACCAGACAAAGAGTCGGGATGGCCGTTCCCGAGAAGCCTTTATTAAGGGCAAGCGCTTCTCTTCTTTTTCCAGGGCGCTCTTCTTCAGCCCTATACTTTCTTTTGCCCTTGACAGCACTATTCATATTGCAAAATCGCAACCATTTTTAGATAATGAACAACCAATACGACGTCATCGTCGCCGGGGCAGGACCCGTCGGCCTCCTGCTCGCATGCGAGCTTGGCCTGGCGGGCGCCTCGGTCGTGGTGTTGGAGCGCGACGGCGACCCGACCTCGTCGTGGAAGACCAATCCCGTCGGCATGCGGGGTCTCCACCTGCCGTCCATGGAGTTGCTCTACCGGCGCGGCCTTCTTGGCAAGCTGTACGACATGGCCGAGCGGCCCCACTCACCCCCGAAGGGCCCCGGGCTTACTTTCGGGGGACACTTCGCCGGCATCCCACTGAACCTCAATAAGCTCGACCTCAGCCGGTGGAAGTACCGCCTCCCCGGCCCGTCGCTGATGCCCGCCCCTACCACCATCGACCGCGTCGAGGCCGTCCTCGCCGAGCGGGCCGAGAGCCTGGGCGTCACCATCCTCAGGGGCCGCCCGTTCGGCCGGATCGTCGCGGAAGACGACGCCGGAATCACCGTCGAAACCGCCGGGGACGGAGCGCAGACCTTCCGCGCCCGGTGGCTGGTGGGCTGCGACGGCGGGCGGAGCGCGGTGCGCAAGGCGGCGGGCATCGACTTCGTCGGCACCGAGGCGACGCTGACGGGCTACGTGGTCCACTGCGACCTGGACGCGCCGGAGAAGCTGGCGCCGGGGTTCCAGCCGACCAAGGCCGGCATGTACATCTTCCGCAAGCCGGACGCGGTCTACCTGATGGACTTCGACCAGGGCGCGGGCCGGAACGCCGAGCTGTCGCCGGAGCGGCTGCAGCAGGTCATGGACCGCGTCACGGGCAAGGCGGACGTCAGGATGACCAAGGTGCACCTCGCCTCGGCGTTCACGGACAGGGGGAAGCAGGCGGCCGCGTACCGCAGGGGGCGCGTCCTGCTGGCCGGCGACGCCGCGCACATCCACCCGCCCCTCGGCGCCCAGGGGATGAACACGGGCCTCGGCGACGCGATGAACCTGGACTGGAAGCTGGCCGCCACGGTCCGGGGGGAGAAGCTGAGTGACGGCAGCCCCGGCTTTGAGCTGCTCGACACGTACCAGCGCGAGCGGTACCCCATCGGGGAGTTCGTGCTCGACTGGAACCGCGCGCAGGTCGCGGCGCTGCAGCCGAACGAGACGGGGTACGCCGTCATGAAGCTCATGCGGGATCTCATCGCCACGGACGACGGGGCCAATCACTTCATCGACCGGGTGTGGGGCCTCTCGCAGCGGTACGATCTCGGCGAGGGCCTGCCCGACGTCGTGGGACGTAGCGCCCCGGATATTGCCCTCTCGGACGGCACCAGGCTGGGCCCGAAGATGGAGACGGGACGAGGGCTCCTCGTTGACTTCGCAGGCGACGTGACGTTGAAAGGGCTCGTTGCGGAGGGATCTTACAGGGAAAGAGTCGACTATGTGAGCGTGGACGCGGACGATAAGCGCGGCATCCGCGCCATGCTGATCCGGCCAGACGGATTTGTCGCGTGGGCGGTGGAAGAAGGTTCGGAAGCAGACACGAGTGCGTGCAGGGATGCGCTGGAGAAGTGGTTTGGGTTCTAAGAGATTCCGAGAGTCTAGTGTGTATGTGTACGTGTATGTATAGATAGATAGGGCCAGCGCCGCTCAGAAGCTCGACAATCTCCTCATGACCCGGTCGACCTGCGTCCTCCTCGTCGACAGCGGCACCACCTCGCGCTTGTAGATCCCCCTCTTCAGCTCGGAGCGGGCGGAGCCGCAGGTGGCGAAGAAGGACGCGCCCAGCGTCTGGCAGTCCGCGTCGGAGAACTTCTGCGGGAGCCTCGTGCAGAGCTCGCCGTCCCCGCTGAGGATGCCGCCGCGCTGGGCGCACAGCCGGAGGCCGCCGGAGCGGACGGCCGAGTTGGCGAGGTTGGCCTTGCACTGGCACTGGATGTTGCCCTGCTGCGCGAGGCCGAGCCCGAAGCTGGTCGTGGTTTTAGCCGCCGGACCCGGCCGTTGGGGTTCGGGGAGACTTACAAGAGGGCGAGCATGATGTAGGAGAAGATGAACTTCATTATGAATGCGGTTTGTGATCCTCGGTGATTGTGGATTGGAGGCTATCGTGTCAAAGAGTCCGACTTGAATGAGAGACTGGCTGGGGAGGCGATGCTGTGATACGGAGAATAACAACGGCCCAGAATGCGGAGGGATCGAAGATCTTTATACAAGCAAAGCCAAGCCGGGCACGCACAGCCATGATCGCCGACTCGGATTGACAGTCCCTGCCATCCCATCACGTATGGCCTAGAGTGGGATTTGACTCGCGTCTGCCGTTCGTCCAACATCTCGCTGCCGGGATAGCATTCGACAGCCAGCTCGCCGCTGACAGTGGCATTGCCGCCGGGCGATCCCCGACGGGCTGAGCATGCGGCGAGAAAGGGGGGCATCTCCTTGCCGTCTCATGTGTGGCCAAGAGACGTAAGCTCACGGGACGGGAACGCGCAGCTCGGATTGAGGAGCCAAGGCGTGCTTTCTCTCTACCTCACGGCGGACGGCGGCGCCGATGGCATGGTCTTCCCACATTCCGGGCCTCTCAACCTCAGACGAACAATGCGAGGCTCTTTTGGATCCCGGTGGCTCGTGCAGCCTCATGGTAATGACGTCGCGTGGTGACGTGTCTTGGCGAGTCGAGTCGGCTTCTTCTCCTTTCTTTCTCCTCTCGATGGCCCCCGGGGAGATGTCGCAGATTTCGGGAGATGGGGCCGTTATCTTCCATAAAAAAAATTGCAGAGCTGCGCGGTCTTCGGGTTTCAGGGTTCAAGGGTAAACGGGGGGCCAAGCTTGAAACTCGAGGGAGCCTGTTGGCATGGCCAGCACCCACAAAAGGGCTCTATTCGGCTCATTAAATGCGTAATGGCCCGAGGAGATGGGAATGCTGCGTGTCTAGTGACGAGTCGAGGTTGCACGAGTGTTTGGACGGGTGCATGATGCTGTGTCGGGAAGTATTTAGGTCGACTGCTGGCGGTTCTTGGCGAATGGGCCAAATTTTTGACGTGATACAGTCCGTTGCATCGGCGGCTTCCAAAACTCAAGTGGGACTGCTGCTGACTGTGTGGTTTTCGGCATAACCAGCAGTAAAATCAACTAAACATTTAGCTATTAATACCTCAGTGCGTAAAGCATGCGCCATCGTAAAATTTATATCTTTAGATGCGCCCAATTGAGGCGATTACAGCGATATCTTTTTTCTTCGCGCGCATGCTCTGCGTACTAAAATATTGTCGTTAATGTAATTTTAAGTGTTGATGTGGTAGTTTGAGTGGTTTTGGAAAAAAAATAGAAAGAAAAAACACCCCCTATTAGTTGATTTGGAAAAAATGTCAACAGGAAACAGCCTAAAATCGACGAATCTTTACACACAAATCTTTTAATGCGTAGTGCGTGTACCTAAATAAAAAAGATATTACTGTAATTGCCTTAATTAGGCGCATTTAATGATGTAAATTTCATAATGGCGCATGCCCTGCGCATTGAGGTATTGATGGCTGAAAATCCGCTTGATTTTCGATTTTTCTGCTCGTCACGCCGAAAACCACTGCTGTCAGCAGCGGCCCCCTGAGTTTTGGAAGCCGCCGATGCAACGGACTGTATTGAAAGCCTCGCCAAGCAAAAGAAGAACTCACAGATTTATTACCTCCATTGTGAACTGCTACATCAACTTCGAGTCGCTCTGTTAAACCCCAACGCTCAAGTAATACTTGCCTCACATCTTGGATTAGATTTACGGAACCTACCGAGTTTATAGTGTCCCCGTTGCTGGAGTTCCACCATTCTCCAAACTGATTGAACTTTTTCAAGTACGTTACTGTTTATAACATGCTTGCGTATACCGCCGTCTCCGTGTTTCTGTTCCTCTCTTGGTCCAATCAGAAGACTCGAACAGACGATAGGAAAAGCCTGTAGCATAGATGCAAAACAATTCAGCGCTAAGTGTTTGGTTTGAAGTCATACCGCGCAAAATCGCATCCTCTCATCCTCTCAGTCAGATAGTCCACGTTAACACCACGACGATATCGGTATTTCTCGGATTTGGCGGCGTTTCTACCGCCATAGCTTCGTCGTCCGTGCTCGCCATAGGCATCGCGGCAGTGCCGACGCTGGAAGGAAAGCTGGGAGGGCAGCGTAGTAATCGGGCGGCCGATTCGGACCCGCAAGCGGGACCGATCCCGGATCCCGCGCCGCGGTGGGGCTCAGCGATTGCGGGGACGGGAACGCGACCGGCTGGCTTGGGGGCGGAAACCCGGGGCCGTTGGTATTATTGCTTGATTATTGAGCTACGAATTAACCACTATAGACTTGAATAACTGTAAGTATTTTCGGGTCCCAACCTGGATGTTTACATCCCGCCAAGAGGGCAGGTTCTCCCACTTGACTTAACGGCCGCTAGACCCACTTAGGTGACCAACTGAATCCCAATCCAGCTGCAAATCACGGCGCAAACGTCCCCCTTGAACCCTTCTCGTCGGCACAGTACCGCGGCATCAATCACCAAAATGTCACCACAGACGACGCTTGAAGGATTGGCATTTGGCACCACAATTGCATCCAGTGAACCAAAAAAAAACATTGCAGAGGACGAATCCAGCATCCAGGAGGCCTGGCCTGTTTCGCATCCCGGTGGCTCACCCATGTCGCGTGGGGCAAGCCACCGCGCGTTGATACGATCCTGTGACAGCAGATCCGTTTCGAGCAGACACCAACACCACCCTCTCCCCCCCCCCCCTCCCTTTCCCCCCAGGCCGGCCACGGGTCTATTTCGCGGGCGCGGCAAGGAGTCGCTGCCACAAGGGCGCAATTCCCAGACTTTTGGGCGAAGAAGCTCCCAGAGACATCTCCTGACCCTAACGTGTCTAATAAACAATGAGACACTAAAAAAAGGAAGAGGGAAAGAAACGGCTTTTTTCATCCGAAGTTTGCGGACAGGAGAAACAAAACCCAGCCATGAGATCGTCCCGTGTGCTGCTGTGGCTGTGGCTTGCCGCCGCGCGGCATCCCTCTGCGGTGCTCGGCCACGACGGGACGGACGAGGTCCGCCGCCGCGACGGCGAGAGAAGCCATCTGGGGCTCATCACGGAAGACTTTCCCCTCGCCGACGGGGGCATACCGGACGGGCTGGGTGAGTCGGAAGCGGTTCGCGTCCGATACGGAACGAGTAAGGATTCTTCACCCCAGATCACAAAGAAGAAATAAGCTGACACAGCTCGCAGATCTCAAATCGGAAGACGGCCTCTGGGAGGTGCGCCCGTCGCCGGGCAGAGGCCTCGGCATCTTCGCCGCGCGCGATATCCCCCGGGGCACGCGCATCATCGACGAGGCGCCGCTCTTCACGCTGGACCCGGGCGGGCTCGTCCAGGGCCGCGGGTTCGCCTTCGACGGCATCGCCGAGGCGGTCGACGTGGCGTTCGCGTCGCTCAACGCGACGGCGCGGGCGGCGTACCTGTCGTGCCCGGAGCACCGCGACCCGGGGAACGGCGACGCGGCCTACAGCCGGGAGGCGCTCATCTTCCGCACCAACGGGTTCACCATGGCGGGCGGCGTCGTCGGCATCTTCCCGCGCATCGCGAAGCTGAACCACTCGTGCCGGCCCAACGCCGTGAGCGTCTCCGTCGGCGGGCGGAGGGTCATCTGGGCCGGCAGGGACGTCGCCGCCGGGGAGGAGGTGACCATCACGTACGCGCCGCTGACGCAGGACACCGAGGCGAGGCGGGCGAGGCTCGCGCAGTGGGGGTTCCGGTGCGACTGCCAGGCGTGCGCGGCGAGCGACGAGGGCGGAGGCGGGGATGAGGATGCGAAGAGGCTGGAGATGCAGAGGCTCACCGGGCTGTTGGAGCAGGAGCTCGGGGCGGACGATTTTGGGGGCGACGTGCTGCCGCTGGCGGAGAAGCTGGTCGCGCTCGTCGAGGAGGTCGAGCTGGCGGACTATCTCGGCAAGGCGTACAAGTACGCGGCATACGCAGCATCGCGAGCGGGAAAGTACGGTGTGGCGAGGAAGTGGGCGAAAAAGGAGCTGAAGATGCACGAGATTGCCGATGCCGAGTCGGTGTATGCGAGACAGACCAAGGAGTTTCTGGAATCACTACCGTTGCTATGAGCATAAAAGAGAGTATCCTGGCTGCGACAGGTTATGAGCGAGGATTTCCATTTCAACACATCAAACTACAGCAGTTGAGTCACCCCGACCGCTGCGACGCCCGAGAAGGGAAGGACAGGCGGATCGGGCGGGTTCCGTGTCCCCACAGTGCACCGCCGAGCTCCGTCCGGTCTTCGGCGTGAGTCACCCCGTGCGGAGCTCCTGGAGTACGTACCGGGAGTACCACCATGCGGCGTGCTCGTATGTACTCTGCCAGGGCAGGAAGGTGCGACGCCGCTAGTCCACGGGAGGAGGGATCGACGACTATCAAGCGCAAGCACACGCGCGATAAAGAACGTGAGGGGACGCTGTCAACTATCCCTCTACGCCAGCCATAAAATAAATATCACAACGTGCCCTGCGCCGTAATTGTCTCAAGGCAGAGCCAGGAAACAACAGAGAATTCAGTCAAGCGCTGCTGCACCGTGTGCCTTCTGTGAAGCCGCTCGCTGATTCGCCCGTTCCTTGTCGTCGACCGCTCACCTGGACCCCTGCAGAGATGACGTCCATAGCGTCCGAATCCGTGGCCACGATCCTCTGCACCAGCAAGCAGACGCGGTTCAACATACAAAACGCAGACCATCGCGAGGTGCCTTCCATCTTCTTAACGTAATCAAAAGTCGAGATACTGACCTGCACCCTCCAGCTGGACGTCGATGGCCTTCACATCACCGTCACCTCGTCCGGCGCCAAGTCCGGCGCCAAAGGCAAAGCCAAATCTCGGAGTGAAGGAACCGAGATCCTCGTCAATGCCAAGCTGAGACTTAAGGCTGGCCAACGGTACGCGCTCGTCGGAAGGAACGGTTCGGGCAAGTCGAGTACGTTATCATGACCACTCTGGAAGGAACGATTTTGACGCCGCTGTCAAGCACTTCTCAAGGCCGTGGCCGAGAAGCTCATCCCCGGCATACCCGAGCAGACCCGGATATCTATCCTGCAGCAGACGGATGCCAGTGATGCCAACTCCGACGTCCGCCCAAGTGATGATCCGGCCGGGGCAACGGAGCCCGCTGCAGGTCGCAGCGTGTTGGAGCATGTGATCGAACAGGCGACAGCTCGGTCAGATGTAGAGCAGGACATCAAAGGTACCTCAAGCCGCGACTCGCATAATTGTCCGCCGCTGAAACTTTGCAGCTCTGTCTGAAGGCATCAACGGCGCCGACCCGTACGGGCCTGTGCGGGCGGTACGCAGCCTCCGTCACGAGAGGAACCAGAAGCAGCTCTTCCTGATGGACAAGAATGCGAGGTTGAGAAGCGGGGACAGAGGCCTGGCGGCCCGGAAAGCCCTCAAGGCTTTCGAAAAAGTCGTGGCAGAGTCACAGTCGCTGTAGGTTGACACCACACTCAAAAGGTTATGAACTTCGCCGCTGACCAAACCCAGAATCGAGCAGGCTCTCGAGGAAGTCTCCGCAGACGCTCTCAAGGATGAGACGCAGGAGGCGCTAGACATGCTCGCAGATCTTCAGCTGCAGGTCGAGCCTGCACGGGTCGTCGAGATCGAGTCCAAAGCCAAGCGCATCTTGGCTGGTCTTGGGTTCTCGGAGGCGTACATGGCCAAGCCTGTGTCTAGTCTGTCCGGCGGGTGGAGGATGCGCACTGCGCTCTCCATATCTCTGCTCCAGGAGACGGACATCCTGATTTTGGACGAGCCTACCAACTTCCTTGATCTTTTGGGCATCATGTGGCTCCAACGACACCTCGAATCGCTCCAGGACGACGACGATGCCCCGACGCTCATTCTCGTCTCCCACGACCGTGACTTCGTTACGCTCTGCACCGACCTGCTCATCCTCAAGGATAAGGGTTTGGTATACTTCCACGGCGATCTCCCGACGTACGAGGCGTCTCAGTCGGAGCGCAAGCTCTGGCTGACCAAGATGAAGGACGCCCAAGACAAACAGAAGGCTCATATCCAGCAGAGCATTGCCAACAACATGAAGGCGGGTAAGGCCAACGATGACCAGAACAAGCTAAGGCAGGCCAAGTCGCGCCAAAAGAAGCTTGACGATCGCTGGGGGCTTCAGGTCAGCGCCAAGGGTGGCAGGTTCAAGCTGAATCGCGACGTCGTGGGTTACCACTTGACCGCTCGCGAGGACATCGAAATCCCGCAAGACGAGCGGCCGGTGTTCATCGACTTGCCAGAACCCCCCGAGCTTCGGTTCCCCGGCCCTCTAGTATCGATGGAGAACGTAACTTTCCGCTATCCAACCAAGGCAAAGGCAAAGACGAGCGTGCCAAACGTCTTGCAGGACGTCAATCTGTCGGTCCACATGGGTGATCGAGTCGGCATTCTGGGACTGAACGGGGCGGGCAAGTCGACCCTCGTGAAGCTTCTCGTAGACAAAGCCAAGCCGTCGTCCGGCACAATGACGACACACCCACGGCTAAAGCTGGGATACTACTCTCAACACGCCGTTGAGGCACTCCAAAACCTGGGCCGCGAAGATCCCTCCCTGACAGCGTTATCATTGCTCACCAAGGAAGTCGAGGGCGAGCTGGACGAGGGACAGCTGCGCGGCATTTTGGGCGGTCTGGGGCTACCTGGCCGGGTTGCTTCCGATATACCGGTCTCCAAGCTGTCCGGAGGCCAACTTGTGCGGTGCGAGCTGGCCCGGCTGCTTTGGCGCAGACCACACTGCCTGATATTGGACGAAGTGACGACTCATCTTGACTACGAGACGGTCACGGCCTTGCGCGAGTCTTTAAGGGACTGGGAAGGAGCGGTGATTCTCGTCAGCCACGACCGGTGGTTCATGCGCGGTGCTGTCGAAGGCATGGTTGAGGATTCTGACAGCGAGGAGGAAGACGAAGACGAGTCTGGCTCTAGAAAGCGGGCAGTGTACAGGCTCCGAGCTGGAAAACTGACATTGCTGGAGGGCGGAGTGACTGCGTTCGAGGACGGAGTTGCCAAGAGGGTGGCGAAGCTTCTCGGACCATAGAGAACGGACTCAACGGAGCCGACGTTTTCTTCCACGTGATGAAGCAGTGCAGCGTACGCTATGCGGTCATAGGTTCATCGTATCGTCGGGACGTAAACACGGGGGATGGAAAGCCGCATGGTCCAGGCACAAAGACGTCGAGCTTCCTCGCCTGATTATTGTTCTCAATCCGCTCGTCTGCTCTGGGATAACGAGTCAGGAATGAGAGTTCGTTGTGATTGTGGGATCCGGGATCGTCGCGTCCGCGCGTCGAGGCCCATCGGTTCTCGTATGGCATGGTTGTAGGTTGTAGCAAGGGTCAAGCCAACAAATTCCGAGATCAGTTCTCATAGGGTTTGCGATCAGAGCAATCTTGAGATGCTGACGTGTACGGTCGATGCCCCGGCACCGTCTGCTAACAAGGACCCCACGAAGTCGTGTCTTGGCGGCTGGGGTAGCACGACAACGTGTCGGGAATTAATGCCGGGCCACCGATCGGTTCGGAGTGGCGGTCCTCGTCTGACAGACGTCACTCGCACTTGATGCAGCACCTCGGCATGTGGGTTGACGAGGGACGAAGTGTGATTTCAGGACGCGGCCAGGCGGGAAAACATGCCTAGAGTCCTCTGCCAGCAGAACCTCAGCCGAGCATACAGCATGGGGCATGCCGGGCGAATCTGGAAGCGGCTGCTGGTTCATCACATCAGCAGAGGACGAAGTCGATCGTCGTCATGCCTGTGGCTGGTCGTGGGTGAGGTAGCATTGAGAAAGGAGCCTCATGAGCAGGGAGTATACCTGGCAGGCTCATGCCGAGCCGGTCGCAGCTTGTAAGCAACATACATTGTATTTGAGAGGAGAGTTGCTCATGGACTCGCAGGATCGCCGAGGAGAGCCACCCAGAGCGCTCAGTCTGTAAGATTGGAGGACCGACGAGCCAGTCATCAGGCGCGGGTCATGATCGGGTGGACGTGCAGTTGCGTGTTGGTGTTGCTGCCGCGGTGACAGAGGCTAGAAGGGTGGCGCCGAGTGTTCAAGCAGCATCCCGCATTGGTAGGGGCTAGGGGTGTTCAGTGCGGAGGAGTAAGAACACACAGACGCTGCGGCCGGAAACAATCGTGTTTGACCGACGCAAATTGTGTCCGTTTTCTGGCTCTTTGTTTCTTGGGAATTTCAGCAGCAGGGCAGGGGCAGTCTGAGGAGCGAGCGTCGAGAGTGACGAAACAGACGCATTCCCTGAAGTGACTCCGGATGTGGGGAGCTGAGCCTCAAGAGTTGGCCGCAAGTGCATGTCGTGCGTCTGCTGTCGATGCTGCAACGGCCGCTCGTAATAAGCCAGGACGATCTCAAGAGGCGTACCTAAGGCGTATCCATCCTGTACGGCCCTGCCTCGTCTCGAGTAGCTGACCCCCCACCTGAAAGGCGAGGCACCGTGGGCGACGAGGAAGAGGCCCGCGGATTTCCTGGTGGGTTGCTCTTGGTGCGTCTGCTGGGCTGCGAGTAATAGCACAAAAGATGAAACATTCCCTGACAGATGGAGGAAGTTACCGTACGGAAGGTCCCAGGTGCAAGTACCGACCGTGTCCTGCGTCAACTCTGTTTTCCACATGTTTCTCGTACCCGAGGCATGAAGGCAGGCAGAGAACATAGCGCGCGCTCTCCAGCCACAGCGAGCGTTGTAAAGAGACAGTAGGTACCTCGAGCTTGCTGAAAATAACACAGTTGCTGGACAGGTAGGTTGATGATACCGGTGCTTGCCAAGGAGCCCGCAAGCGCGAGCAGGACGCGCGGTGGCACTAATTGCTGTGACAGCCGGCATTTCAACAGCGTGCGGAACTAAGTCCGATATACCCCTGGTCTGTCGAGGATCACTTGGTGCGATGTGCACTTCGGGTAAGGCCAGTTTGCGCCAGCAAAGCCTAGCATGGCCCAGTGAAACTCCGTCGCGGCTGTTGTCGTTGTAGATGGGGAGCGGCGGGACCTCCACGTCCGCCCTGGGGGGGAAAAGAGGCTATGCCTTCCTTAAACTGGGCTGGGAATACCTAGTATGAGGTTAGTTCGGAATCTAGCAAAATTCACGTATTTACCTAGGTAAGGTAAGGTGTACGGATACATACTATGTATACCTACCTATTTTGGTTGCCTCACCGTGGCCGGGTATCTCGCTCCTGCTCGATCTTGCCTTAAAGAGCTTGTCCAAGCCAGCCACACCCGCCTGGCAGGTACTCTCCCCCAAGTCAACCTACCTATGCTCCTTCTCTTTTCTCCTTCCTACTGTATTGGGTTGCCGTTTGTCGCAGGTACCAAAGAAAGGTGAGGCGAGCTGGTATTCAAGCACCTGCCTAGGTCCTGAAGGTAGGAAGGTAGGTGTAGGTCACTTTCGATGTCGACACCTCCTTCCCACTCCCATTCGAACCCTCAAACCCTCTCTCCTTTCCTTCCCATTGGGCGCTGCGCCTCGCAACGCTCGGGCTCCGTCCCGTCTCCTAAACGTTATCGCGTACGGAAAGAACCAACTTCGGGAGGAAGCTGCTAGCTGTCTGTCTACTTGCCTACCTACGCAGGGAGGAGTGCCCGGCTAGCCAACTTACCTCGCCTTACCGTGCTGCGTGTGCATGGACAGGCAACTTCGACTTCGTCTTTGCCTTCTGCTGCTTGCCTCGCGAACTGTAATTCTTGGCTCGCTTTTACTGTCTCGTCTCATGCCATTTCGCATGGCTTTCGGAAACA
The DNA here is from genome assembly GCA_030770045.1 of Colletotrichum brevisporum. Lineage (NCBI taxonomy): Eukaryota > Fungi > Ascomycota > Sordariomycetes > Glomerellales > Glomerellaceae > Colletotrichum > Colletotrichum brevisporum. The sequence continues at coordinate 3,941,812 of JAUGSI010000001.1, read as the reverse complement.
TCGACTCAAACGATCAAGCAGGAACAGGTTCGAGGTCTGAGCTTCGCCTTGCTCTGGTTCTGCCAGGACTGATATGAGCTCGCCGCCCCCATCTCCATCTCGTCCACGCCAAAGTTGACTTGACTACCTTGGCATCTCTCTTCCTTTTACGAGGGCGCCCACTAGCGTCGCTGATCTGGGCTGGCTCTATTGTCTTCAAGTCTGCAGTCTGTTCCATCGCTCTTGTTCTTTCCAGCTCACGCCCAGTCCTCTCAGCTTCGACAACCCGACCTTCATTCGACCTCCTACCCCAACGCTGTACTGACGGGACCTCTTGTTGTTGGTCGCCGCAGACACTCGCGCATACTCGCGCAGCATGATCGCCAACTTCCACCAGCCTCGACGGCTGAAGACACCCTTTATTGCCATTGTTGTTTTCATTTTGATTACTGGCTTCTTCCTCCTCTTCCACCAGCCATTAGTTCAATATTTTGTCATCCCCTGGACGCCAGAGCGTAGGCCTTCTCCCAACTTCATCCTTGTTTTCAGTGTGCTGACTCCGGGCTAGAATATGGCGGTAGCTGGATGAACGCTTCATCACCGGCCTGGGTTCAGCCGGATCTGGGTCCAGGAAATCTAAACAAGGCCGACGATGCCGGTCGATACGTCCAGGCCGTTCTGGACCCCAAGAACGGCGGCTACCCGATTGTCAACTGTCCCGCTCCGAACGCTACCCGTTACAGCGTTCTGAGGCCGACCGAGAACGCGGACAAGCGTCACTTCTTCTTCGCCCTCGACCTGCGGCAAGTTGTAGAGCTTCTTCCGCAACTCATCGGGGCCGTCATCGAGGCCATCAATCTCATCGGTCCCGAGAACTGCGCCCTGTCCATCGTGGAGGGCATCTCCACCGACGGCACCTACGAGACTTTGTACCGCTTGAAAGCACACCTCGACAAGATGGGCGTCGCATATCACCTGCAGACAAGCAGCATCGATTCCCACAGCGGCGACCGCATTGGGAAGCTCGCCAAGCTCCGAAACCTGGCCCTCGAGCCCATGATGGCCGAGGCTGAGAGATACGACCCGAAGGCTACCATCGTGTTCCTGAACGATGTTGCCGCCTGCACCGAGGACATTCTCGAGCTCGCCTACCAGAAGCAGACTCAGAATGCGGACATGACCTGTGCCATGGACTACCACTTTCTTCGGTTCGCGCCGCACAATGGCGAGCCGTCGTTTTACGACTCGTGGATTTCGCGCGGCATCAACGGCGACACCTTCCTGCCCATTCCCGACCGAACGCCAAAGGGGGAGCAGTGGAGCGACGTTGCCAACATGTTCTGGAACGAGCCTTACTCCCAGGACAGATACCTCAGCCGCAAGCCCTTGCAGGTGTTTGCGTGCTGGAACGGAGGCGTGGCCATGACCGGCGAGCCGTTCCTCAGCAGGAAGCTCGACTTCCGGAGGTCGTTCAAGGGAGAGTGCTACACCGGCGAGCCGACGCTGCTGTGTAAAGACCTGTGGAATCTCGGACACGGCAGGATTGCCGTCATCCCCAGCATCAGCTTGGCATACAATGTCAAGGACGGCCGCCAGATCAAGGAAGAGAGGGGGTTCGCGTCGACGTGGACCGCCAACGAACAGAACGGGGAGCCGGTCCAGATCGCCTGGCAGGACCAGCCTCCCGACATGGTGAAGTGCATGCCGTCTTTCCGCAACCAATTCTGGCGGCCTTGGAACGAGGGATTGTAATAGAAGTGGAGGATGGAAGGTTTCTAGAGAGATGTGCGCGTGCCGTGCGGTAGAGCATCATGATACCCGGTGTTTGTAATGGTCCGTTTCATCCGGTTTAGCGGGCGCTAATAAAAGACACGATTTGAATTCATGAATCTGGATGAAATGGCTTTGGACGAGCGCCGGCGCGAGGGCTCACATGTTCGTCCGAAAGGCTCGGCGAAGGAGAGATTGGGCCTTCGGCCGTCTCGGCAATGGCGATGGGGCGAAAGGCGCTCGAACATCAGAGCACCCGGTCTCTCGGTGCCGGTAAGACAGGCGAGGTGTATAGAGAGACATGGGGGCAAGACACCAACTAGTAGCTAGCGGTTCGGCGTAGGGCAGAGACAGGCCGATGTCCACCTGCAGATCCGGAATTCGGCCCCGCACCGGATGGGCACCTCATCTCTGCAGGCTCGGCGGCCGGCACCCGGCGTAGACCCGAGCCAATGGGCGGACCACCCTTTCAGAGCCTTCCGTTTGTCTCTGAGCTTCACGTCTCTGGGCGCGCCGGAGTCGGGCCGTTCGAGGGTGGATGGCGGACGCCTCCCGTCGTCGGCGCAGGTACAAGACCGAGACACGAAACGCCAGTGGGTGAACGCCGGATGGACACCTAGGTAGATGGCTTTTTTTTTTCATAGAAGATCGAACGACAGTTTAGGGGAAAACGGAACGGGTTCGTGTGCAACGTGATGGTATTTGTTCTTTTTGGGTTTTTTTTCCAGCTGGAATTAAGGTTTATGTTACTGTGTTGGACGAGCCGGGAGTACAGCTTTCGCGGTTCTCGTCCGAATAGCGAATGCGTGGGGTTGGGAATCGTAAAAAAATTAAGTACAGCAGGAACAAAAATGCAAAAAACACAAAAAAGTTGACAGGGGATATCAAAACGCTGATCAAAAGATCTCCCAAGCCCATGGGTCTCTCTTCTTTCATCGTCTCTTCGCCCATCCTTTCGTGTGTAAACAATCCGTAAAATCGCAATCAAAAGTTCGTCAAGCCACTTCTCCGTTACATCCAAAACTCTTGTTTATCAGTGATTTGTGGGAAATCATAAAAGACTTTCAAATGGTAAAAACATGGCTGGTCCAACATTAACATCCCATCAGTGCCACGGGAAAAAGGCCCCGTTTTCGTGCCCAACGCCGCTCGCTGCCCATTTTGCGCGTCATCATGCTCGTGACTTCGTGGCGTGCGCCGGACCGGAGAAGCAGAAGCTCCAAGAGCGGATGCCTACCCCGGCCCGGCGCGTCCAGTTGGGTCAGTTGTCGATCATTACAGCAGGGCGGCGACGAAGGCAGCGCCGAGGATGACGGCGATGGAGGCAGGCCCCCGGCTGCTGGCGGCGTTCTCGTCGGTGGTCGGTGCGGTGGTGGCCCCCGGGGTGGCGGAGTTGATTCTCGTGCTGGGGCTGCGGGTCGACGTGGTGGCCAGGGTGCTGTTGACGGCGGTGAAGGCGGAGGCCGTGCCAGCGCTGGGGGTGAAGACGGTGGAGGTGACGACGGTGGTGCTGGGGGCCTCCGTCGACGAGGGGGAGGCGGTGGTGCTCACGACGACGACGGAGGAGGACGAGGTGGTCGAGGTGGTGGTCGGGGCGACGGAGGTGCTTGTGGGGGGCGCCTGGGAGGTGGAGGTGGAGGTGGAGACGGGCACCGGGGGGTCGGAGGTGAGGGCGCCGGTGACGCCGTGCTTGACGGCGCAGTCGCCGAGGTTCATGCCGTTGGGGCAGCAGAAGGTCTCGGCCGTGGGGTCGTGGGTGCAGTAGAAGGCCGACAGGCAGGAGTCTGGGGGTTCGTGTTAGTTACTGATGATCCTAGCGACTCTTCACTTCTTGCGACTCACTTCCGGTGGTGGTAGAGCAGCAGGTCTCGCCGACGGCGGGATTGTAGCAGTGGACTGCCTGGTCGGTGGACTTGCACTGCTGGTAGCCGGAGCCACAGGCTTCAGCGCAGGTGTTTCCGCCCTTGGAGCAGACCTCGTCCTCGGGCTGGTAGCCGCCGTCTGCGCGGCGCATGAAGCCCAGATCCCTCCCGGTGGTGATGCTGCGCTTGAAGACCTTGGGCTGCTGCTGGGCGAAGGCCTGGGCGGCGAAGGCCACGAAGGCCAGAGAGGCGAGAGAGCGGATATGCATTGCGAAATATGCGAATTTTCGGTGCGGGTAGCGATCGGGTTCGGTTCGACGGGTTCGGGCCGGGGCAACTCGGGTTGAGCAAAGATTGCAATGCAAACTGGAGCGAGGCAGCGCGGTGTGCTGGAAATCGCAGGTCGGTCAAAAGGAGTGGATCGCGACGAGCGGACGACAACGAGAGTATCGACGGAGCGAGAAAAGAGCGAGTACTCGGACGTGTGCGGTGGTGTCGTGGCGAGAGCAAGAGCAAGAGCAAGCAAGAGAGCGACTGGAGGGGTCTAGGACCACCTAAAAAGCAGGCGACGATGGTCGAGTGGGCGAAGGGTTGCGGGAGAAACGCAGCGCGAAGCGAGGGACAGCGCAAAAAGAATGGAGATGAAGTGGAGTGAACAGAAGAAAGAGAGAGAGAGAGACGAGTCGCGAGAGACGGAGCCGAAGGACGACAGGGCAAGGCGAAGGGACAAGGTCAAGGACAAGGTGAAGGATAGCACGGTTCAGCAGCAGCAGCAGCAGCATGCAAACGGCGGGCGAACCGATTCGGAAGGATCCTCCTTTTAATTTTATTTGCCTGGACAGCGACCATTTGGAGGCCCTTGGCCGACAGGGCCTGCCACCATCACCCCAGCTAAGCAGCGCCCTCCTCAGTGGGCGGCGGACAGACCTCGCAGGGTTCGCAGTGCTCCGACTACCTAATCGGCGTTGGGTCGGACTGGGGTGCGGCGTGTACCAAGTGTAAGAGAGAACCGGAGAAGTTCAAGCATTCGGCCATCGTCAACTCCTGCTCCTGTTTGGGAGGGTGACACCGGTCCGTTGGCTGTCTCAAATTCAAGTCTGGAGGGCGAAAAAAGAAAAAAGGGATGAACGGGCGACCGTTATGCATCTGTCTTGGGATGGGAGGTCGATCTTCCCTGACCCTTGGCTGACGACCACCTATGGATACACATCAGTACACTAGGTACGGATACCGGTATCCCTTGGTAGGTATGCAGTGGCATCGCGAACAATGGCCGACGGTTGCTGACCGCACCTTCGTACGTAATGACCTACCCATCCGAGCAAGGTGAAGGTGGGACAAGAGCAAAAGACCAACAAACCACGCTGCAGCAGGAGCCTGCAGCGCCCCATCGCCGTGGCACCAACACCGACAGGCTACAGTGTAATACAGCATGGATGGAATGGATTTCATGGGGGGTCGAAAAGACGGCAGGCAACGTGACCGCCCCGAGAGCAAACGTGGCGGACAAAAAGAGGCAAGCGCAAGAAAGAACAACGGGAATCTGCACCGCCGTGGGAAATGAGACAGCCCGACCGACTAGCCGATATCTCGTTGGCGCTCCATCTCAGGAGGGCACCAGATTCTGGGCCGTGCTGGGCAGCCCCCAAAAGAAGCCAAGCAGCTCCAGAGGGGGGGGGGGCACCTAGGTAGGTACCTAGGTACCGGTGGACCACCTCCCAATCGCCCGCTCTGACTGGACGACGAAGAAAACAGCCAGTCCCAAAGGGGAAAGGCGTTGCGCGAGAACAGCCGGGGCCGCCATCGGGTACCTTGCAGCGGCGTCAACCCAGACGTGCATCATCCGCCAATCGCTTTGGGCCCCGTAAATTCGTCCCTCTGAGCGTCGCGCTCATTGGTCGGCTCGCTCGACGACTGACGAACCATCGAACGCCGTTTTCAGGTGCTGATTCGCCCAGTGAGGCAGGAGGCGCGCCGCGTCTCCAATCGTTTTTCCTCTCCGTCTCTCCGCGTTCTCTCTCATCCACTCTCTTTTCTTCTAATAAGCGGATGGATGGCATGATTTCCAAAATGCCCCGAACGGGACATCTCTGGAAATTAGACCTGACGTCCGGCTCCAGGGTTTCTTCGATGCTCTTTTCCCTTTCAGGCACGGCCGATTTCCTCTTTTTTACTCATGTTCAACTAACACCAGCGGTTGACGATGGTCGTCGGATCCGATATCGTGCCCTCGAAAGGCACCCAGGTACCGACAGCCGTCCTCGGGCCCTCCGTGCTCGGGACTCTCTGCTCTGGCTGGCCGTCGGCCTGTAGTACCGTCGTGTCGTACGAGGCTCTGTTGCAATGGCTATTATTGCACCCAGAACAATGGTCACTGGAAACCGCATAGCATCTCACCCGGGTGGCCGCCGAGAGGAGGCACCGTTTCTCTCTGAGATCGGACGGGTTTCTGAAAGAGTCACCATGATACGGCAATAAGCAACATTTACCGCACTTGCCGCCGTTAGTCATCGCCCTGAGAACGGAGCGGCGTATCCGACGATGAGCTCCTCTCCGTAGAGTGTTGTGGGTCGACCGAAAACTCCCGATTGGGGAGACTCGGTCGGGGGATGTCGGTAGGAGCCCGCCCTTCTTAGAGGAGCATAGGAGGCGAATAGCAACTTGCTTCTGGCTGAAGACATGTTGGGCGTCGAATTCCAGCATCGTCTGGTTACCTACTACTATCATGAAAGATGACTGATTCCTTCCTTCGCCTATCAGACGAGATACGGAGTGGGTTGGCGCCAGGCTTGGGGTCGTCCCCAGGCCGAGAGATAATTTCCCCCGCGTAACATGGCCCTGAACATCCCCTTGCACGACGCTCTGTTCTGGGTAAAACTTCCGCGATATGAGATCAGCATGGAGAAGGAGCACAGACGGATGGATGACGGAGACGAGGGCACGTAATCTCACAGACGCCAAGTCGACCACACGATAATCACGCAGGGAGCATTTTCTTGACTTGCAAATGCAGTCTTGTATTTGGTGATCGCGTGGAAGGCCGTTATCCCCGGCTGAGTGCTGTGAGTCCCGGCCCTCGACGCGTCACAGCATATCTAGCAATGCCCACGTCGAGTGAGCGAGCGAACACACCACGAGGCTTCGCGACGGGCGCGTGATTGAAGCGAACAAACATCGAATTCCAAGCAGAGTTTCTGACCATGGTGTTGAGACCGCACACCTCGTTTTCACTGATATCCGCCATCGCCAACCGGCAATGACGGGAGAAGAAAGGAAACCACACTCACGCCTAGACCCGCAGGTGTTGAACGTGCTAGCCAGGCTATCACACAAGTTCAACACCCCGCGCCTAGGCCTCGGTGCGCATGTTCTTCATCAGCATCGTCATGGCCGCCACGATGACCGGGAGCACGCTGACGATCTCGCCGAGGCCCGCGTAAGCGGGCTCGATGCGCACGTTGACGAAGGCGCCGGCCGCCAGGAGGATGGCGAGGACGTTGTACACGGCGGACCAGACAAAGTTGAACACCATGCGCCGGAAGCTGGAGCGGCTCACGTCGAGCAGGAAGGGGATGCCCTCCAGGCCCGCGAGGAGAACCACGTCCGCGGCGCCGCGGGTGACGTCGCTGGCCGAGGCGGCGTTGCCGAGCTGCACGCCGACGTCGGCCTGGGCCACGGCCACCGCGTCGTTGGTGCCGTCGCCGACGAACATGACGACCTTGCCCTCGGCCATGAGCGAAGCGACGTACTCGCGCTTCTGGGCCGGCGTCCGCTGGGCGGCGATGTTGGGAATGCCGACTTGCGCGGCAACCGACTCCACGGCGCGCGTCTGGTCTCCGGAAACGAGGTGGACAGCGATGCCCCGACGGATGAGCTGCTCGACCACTGTTGTCGCCTCTCGGCGGAGGCGAGTGCGCAGACCGAAGATGGCGATGACGTCCGAGTCCCTGGTGACCACCAGGAGGGTCATGCCCGCGTCAAGTAGGCGGGTGACGGAGGGCAGCGAGTCGGCATTGGTCCAGGCGGGGTTTCCGGCACGGACGGCACGACCGCCGACCTTGGCCTCGACACCAGCGCCGGGAATAACGTGAGCGTCGACGAGCTTGGCTTCACGAGTCGGGCGCTGATTCAGATGTTTCGCAACGGCGATGGACACAGGGTGTTTGTTGCCGGCGACCAAAGCCTTGGCGATGGCGCGGGCTTCGTCGTGGTCGGAAATCAGGTACTCCTCCTCGAGGACGTCCAGGTCGCCCTCGGTGATCGTGCCAGTCTTGTCAAAGACGACATCGGTAACCTTCCGAGCACGCTCGGTGCAGTCGGCGGATTTGATAATGACGCCGCCCTTGGCGGCGATACCGCCTGCAACGACCAAGACCATGGGCACGGCGAGGCCGAGAGCGCAGGGGCAGGAGACGGCCAGGACGGCCACGGCGTAGGTGATGGCGTCAGCGACTGCCTTTCCAGCCGCGTGGTTCCGCACCTTCAGGCCAACGATTACCTGGACAATGATGACGATAATAGCCACGGAAGTGACAGCGGGGACGAACCAGCTCGCCACGCGGTCGGCGACATCTTGGATTCTGGGCTTCGAGTTGGCGGCTTCTTCGACGAGCTCGGCGATGTCGGTAACGGTGTTCTTGCCGGGGAGGCGCGTGAGCTGTGCCGTGAGCGTGCCGGAGCCGTTTACGGTGCCGGCAATGACGGTGTCGCGCTGGTCCTTGAAGACAGGCACGCTCTCGCCGGTCAGCATGGACTCGTCCACCTCGCTGGATCCGTCGATAACGAGACCGTCGGTGGGGACCGTCGTGTGCGGCAGGATCTTGAACTTGTCGCCGTACTGGAGGAGACGAGCATCAATCTCAACGTCTCTTCCGCCCTCGACGACGACAGCGGTGGAGGCTTGGAGAGAGCGGAGCGACACCGCAGCGACGGCGCGGATGCGTGCGAAAGCGGCAACCAGCCTTCCGAGAAGAACGAGCGTGATGAGGAGGGTGCTGGTCTCGAAGAACTCGGCCGTCTCAAGGGGCTTGTCGGCCATGCGGAAGCTAAAAGCAACGATCGAGTAGACGTAGGCGGCAGTGATGCTGATGACGACCAGCATGTCCATCTCTATGGCACCGCTATGAACGAGAGACGAGATGGCCGGCTTGTAAAAGTCGGGCACGGCTATGAGCTGGACAAACGTGGCCAGCACGATCGAGACGATGGCCTGCGTCTTCTTCTCAACGAGGGTGTCGCCCCAGGCGAGAACAACGACGGGGATGGTCAGGACGGCAGCGGCGGTGGTCTTGAAGAGCTGGTCGTACATCCTCTTTCGTCCGCTCGCGATGGAAGGGTCGTCGCGCGGGGGCGCCAAGCCGGCCGAGAGCGCCCCGATCCTGTTGACCAGCGTCCGGGCGCCGACGACGGCCGGGTCGTAGGTGACCCGGATCATCTTCTTGTCAGTGACGCCGACGTCGCTGACGCCGAGGATGGCCAGGTCCGCAATCGCCTTTGCAGCGGCGCCGCTGGCGAGGAGATCGAGGGTCTGGTCATCGCTGGACATGCGGGTGCAGTGGAAGCCCGTGGCCTTCTCGGCATTACGGATGACGTCCTCGGCCTTGCCCGCAGTGCCGTCGATACTAAACTCGGCGCTGCCCATGACGAAGTTGACGCGGACGCCGGAGACGCCAGGGACGGCCTTGAGGGTCCGCTCGAGCTTGTTGCCGCAGCCGGAGCAGGTCATGCCGTCGACGACGAGAGCGACGTGCTCGAGGCCGGCGTCTCTCTCAACATCTCTCTGGGCATTGGAGGCGTAGTGAAGCTCGCCCTTATGGTGGGCGTCACCGTCGTGATCGTGAACATCGTGTCCGCTGCAGCAGTCGGACCGCTCATCGCGGATAGGCGCAACATCCATGTCATGGTCGTGGGCAGGGTGAGACTTCTTGCCACGTCGCTTAATACCGTGGTGATGGTGGTGCTTGTGCTGTCCATGAGCGTGAGTGGTAGTGTGCGCCTCGGTGGCTTTGCGTTGCTTCTTGCTTGCAGCGGGAGCCGAGACGGAAGCGGCAACGGAAGCGGCAACGGAAGTGGCAGCGGCAGTGGTAGTGGCAGCGGCCTGCTGCTGGCTGCAGCAAGCGGTGGGAAGGCCGCGATCGAGAATGCTGCGACAGATGCAGCGGGCCGTCTCCAGATAGGCGCTGTACTGCTCGAAGGCCTTGGAGAGATGGGTGTTACAGGCGGAAGCGGGATGGTGTCTGTCCTTGTCGTGGGTATGCTTGTGGTCGGCAGCATCTGGTGACGGGACACGTGTGAGTCTTCCTGTGAGATGAGTACTAGTCATGGAGTGTAATGCGTACCATCGTGAGCGGCATCGTCGTCGCAGGTCTTCTCGCACTCGGCGGCGGCGGCTGCGATGATGCACTTTTCTGTGTCGTGGTGTTTAGACAACGGCACCATCATAATCGTAGCAATCCGGAAGACTTACCATCGCAGTGCTCGTCCTTGGAGGTGCAGCACTCGAGCTTCACAGAGCGACAGGTAGTCTCGTCGTCGGCATCGCAGTAGGTCTCGGCGTCGCAGTCCTCTTCCGCGCAGGTCACATCTTCGGCATCATCGCAAGCAGCGTCACTAGTGCAGCAAGCGCTGGCCTCGGGTTCGTGGCCATGGTCATGACCGTGGTCGTGGTCGTGGTCATGTCCGAGTTGTTCAAGTTGAATGTCGGTCGAAGGGCTGCTGCACCCCTGATCCTTGGCAGGGCCATCGGAGCAACATCCGGAGCCCATCGTTGCCAAGTCGTCTTGACTTTTTTTTTCTTTCGTTTTTTTATGGTTTTAACAGTAGGTTGCTTCGTCGTTGTATTGATGGAAATTCAAGGTTGCGCAATAGTCAAATAGAAAAGATTGTGTATTGGGGAGAAGCCCGTGCCGCACGCCGTGGGAGACGACGTTGCTATTAACACACCTCACACCTGATGGAACCGGGGACGTTCCGATGGCGCTGGGGTTGTTTTACTGGGGGTTACGTACACTGTGCTGCGAACTGGAGGACCCCGTGAGGAAACGCCATCTCGGTACTGGGCGTCCCGGGTCGGATGATGATACCATGGTCCGCACACCGAGACTGTTGATTCGCCCTAGGGCGGGCGCGCCTCGTATGCACATATTGCAACTCAACTCAACTCTTGCTTCCTGTTGTTCTCCGCGGGATGGGCACGTGGGGTTCGCCATGGCCATAGCCATAGCCCCGGGGGCTTCTTCAAGATCTTCTAGAATACAACTTTACCTTCGGAACATAACCTTAAGCAAGCCGTTTTCTGCCAGTGCATATTATCTGAAGACGGGATGGGCCACTCTGAATATCGTGGGGTTCCAGCTGAAGAACTTCAGACGAAGAAGCTTCGTGGGGAAGCTGCCAGATACCTGGATGCCACGCATGTCTAACGAATTTTGGAAAGTCGTCACTGAGAACCTGCACGCCGGCCCCACCCCGACCGAACATTCGAGATTGATTTTTATTTTCGGGCTGTTATTTTGAATCCGACAAATTGTGCCAAGCCGCTGATTACGCGTCGGGTCGTTGGTCGTCTCTCCGAGTGCCTTTTGCGATTCGCTCGGAGACCGCAGTCGGCGCCGCGGCCACCGATACATAGCACCGCTTTATTCCGGTACCATGGAGCCCCCGCGGTTTCGGACATCCGGCCAGTAGGTTGCGTCGTTGCCACCAGGGTCTCGGATCACTTGGCCGAGACAAGAGAGCAGATGGCTCGACGTCAAAACATATATCTCTTAATTCGTTTTGTTCCCTGCGGCGCTGCCCCCGGCCCACCGCCGACGCCCCCCCATTAGATAGATATCCCTGGAAAATACACAGACAGCCGCCTCCCCGTCCTCTAATCCCATAATGTTTACAGTGTGGTTGTGGTATCATGGTCCGTCCCGCCGAGAAAATGTTTGGTATCATGCAGCAACAGAATACAAAGGGAAAGACAACCGAGCCGCTCCCAGTCCAGTCTCAAAACGCCACGCCGACGCTGGTCCGTCTAGGACCTACCACGACTACGTCCTTTTCCTTTCCGAACGTGGTCACGCGCTCCAGCGGCGGGTGCTCCTCCGCCCTCGTGGCGGGGGTGCTGCCGGGCGACCACGTCGTCGGGACCGTCTGGCCTCCGTCGTCCGACTCCCACGTCGACACCGTCGACGCCGTGTCGAAGCTCGTGCGTCCGTCCTGCGGCGCATGGACGCATTGGTAGAAGCCCTCGCGCCCCTTGACGGGGCGGGGAAAGTTGGTGATGGAGTCGTGGCTGATGTTGCGGCGATGGTGCCCGCCCGCCGCCGTGCCGGGGAACAGCCAGCTGGAGACCCGCGAGAAGGACTTCTTCTTGCGCAGCGGCGGGCGGAGGACGAGGGGCAGGGGCGGCGGCGGCGGCGGCCTGGCCTCCCTGCCGCGGCTCGGGGGAGGCGTGAGGAACGCCGCCGACGCGTCGGCAAAGGTCATGCCGCGGTGGGGAATGTACACCAGCGGCCGGGACGGCGCCGTGTGGGGGCGCTCGGCCCCGGGGTTCAGGCGCTGCGCGAACGATGGCGCAGACGGCGGAAGGGCGGGGACCGTGGGCACTAGTTCCATGTCTGGATGTCGTATCCTTGTCAGCACACGCACAACAAGATTGCTAAATTTGGCGCTCGCGGGGCTTACCGTGCACCGTCAGCGCCGTCGTCGAATAGGCCGTCGAAGGCCGGCTGCTGGCGTAGCTGCTCTGACGTTCCATGACTAAGTTGATCTCCCGCTGGAGCTTGTCCACCTCCAACATGGCCCCGGCGATGCGCTCCTTCATGCGCTCCACGCTGGTTGACGTGTGCGACCGCGCCCTCGACTTTGGGGGGATTCTCGGCGGCGTGTCGTCCGGCGTCATGGTCGATGGTGACGTTGACATCTTCCTGGGCAGGTGAAATGACATGGGAGAGTAGCTGGGTTCGTGCCCAGGTCCGAAGACGTCGTCGTCGGGGTTCGGCTGGACCCGCGCCGGCGGTGGCGGGGTCAGCATCTCGAAGTGAGGCAGTATCGGCGACATCTCCCTCTTCGGAACGTAAATGCTCAGCTCCAGCGGCCTGAAGGACGCGGGACGAGGTCGAGGTGGTGGTCGAGGCGGCAAGGGACGACCGACGGCCTGGAGGGTCGTATACTGGGGGAACTGAAAAGACTCGGAGTGTAGATGGCGGAAGTTGGTAGGGCTCGATATTTGTAGCCGACGTGGCGAGGACGAGTCAGAGCGGAATCGCTTTCTCACAGAGAACCGCTCCCGGAGCGATGCGAAGCTTCTCTTCATCCCCTTCGGCTTGCCCTGCGCCGGCGGGCGTGACCCGGCAGGCTTCTGCATTGTTCCAGCAAAAGGCGGCGGCATGGGCACGGGCTGGTCGCGGGTTACGGTGGACGACAGTTTCTCAGAAACGTCAAAGGTGTCTAAGCGGGCTGGCCAGTGTCCGGAGGCGCAGATGTTGTATTCTTCTTCCACCGCAGCGCCAGTCCTAGTCCGGGGATGGGGCTGGGGCTGGAGCTGGAGCTGGAGCTGGAAAGCAGGGCGTGTGGACTCTTTACCTCGACGCGGCTTCTCGTCCAGACAGTATGACAACGAAGCGCAGCAGTGGGTGAGGGGCGATAGCCATGTCGCATATGCGTCTGCAAGCATGCCACTCAAACCCTTCATGCCTGCTTCGTGAGGGGCTTCATGCCGAAAACGCTGGGAACACAAGGAGAGGTATAACGAAGGACGGCCAGCGATTTGACAGAAGCAAGAAGCAGGAAAGCGAGAGAAGAAAAAAAAGAAGATGCAGAGAGGGCGAGAGGGCGGCTGGAAGTAAAGATCCAAGTGATCCGATTGAGTTATAATACCTTGGGAGGCCGCGGCGGCGGGAGGCAAGACGGCAAGCTGCAAGATGAGAAGAACCCACTCACACACTCTCTCTCTCTCACGCTCTCACCATTCACCACTCACTCACCACTCACCACTCACACTCATTCTCTCAGTCATTTACTGATATACACACATACACACACACCCACACACACCATCCTTACACACTTGGGCCCGACCAAAGCTCACCTAGGTTCGTTCCCTGTCCCTGGCAATTTGGGAATAGGCATTCCCACCTTTGGGCCAGAAGTTTTGCTCGAGTTCTCTTCTTCATAGGCCCAGCGGCGAGGAACATGAAAGTGACAAGGGCCTAGGAAGCCGTCGGCCAGGTGTGCGGTCAAGATGCAGACCGGCGGCTCTGATAGGCCGGGGTTGCAGACGGGGCCAAACAGCGCCGGCCAACCGGCGCTTAGGAAGCTGGGGTGCTGTTGGATTCGGATGGCTGGCGCTACACCATCATCCTGCACCAGATTGCAGGGCTCCACCAGTCGTGTAAGATGCAGACGATGGCTCAGCGAGTAGATGTCTCACCTCTGCCTTGCTCTGGTTACTCGAAGCCATGCCATCCAGCTTGACCAGCAGCTGCTCGCCACAAGTGCCCCCCTCCCGGGAGGAGGGAGGGTCTCGTGCCAGTCGTGAACCGTCATCACACTTGACTTGATGCGAGTCGCCGTCACCGCCCCTTGTCATCTCAAATCCCTGGAGGTTGGGTATACCCACGAACATGTCGAAAAATGCCGTCAAACGGGGCCGCGGCTGAGGTGCATTTCGAAACGGCCGTGGCCTCTCAGATGTGCGTGTTTCCAGTCGGGCCAAAATGTTCGGCCTGACCTGACGGGCCAATTACTGCAGCTTCGCCGATTAGGTAGTCGACGGCACGGCAATCCCAGTCATTCGGTGACATGTCCCAACGTGAGCGGACGGGAAACGAGCGAAAACTCCCATTCAATCATGCAAGGCACCGCGAATGGCGGATGGCATGGGGGGAACGCGGGAAGCCTGTCAGACAGATTGGGATGCGCTGTGCCGTCGCAACACACCAACCACAGCCTTGCGCTGTCTCTTATTGCAGGACAGCATCGACATCGCTTTCAGTATTCAGTGATCGCACCGGCACGCGGGGAGGGTGACTGCGGCGAGCCGGGCGAAATGCCATGATGGCGTCGGGTGGTGATGGTTGTGGGCAGGTGAGGCAGGCAGCGGGGTAATGATGTGGTGTCGCCGCCGTGCTCCGCTCCGTAGCTGCATTTGCCTCCCGGTCCTGTTTTGTTTCGTTTTCTTGGTTTTAATAATAATTGCCTCGCGCGATGAGCGTGACTTTTGACGAGACGGCTCCCTCGACGATGTTCTCGCCGTAGAGGTTGCAACCGTCAGGCGGGATGAGAGAAGAATGTCTCCGGTCAAGGCAGCATCCATTGGAGCCCGGGAATCGCCGCTGCTGAGGAGCGTGGCGGAGCTCTCGTCATGGTCGGCTCTGAAGAAAACTGATGGACAGCAGGGCTGCTCGTGTCGCTTTAGCGCAGCAAAATGTCTCGGACCGTCCGCCACAGCGTGGAGGCGGAGAGGCGGAGAGGCGAAGAGGGGCTTGAGCTGAGGAAACTTCCTCGAAGGAATTATGTCAGCATCAGGTCCTTAGTCATGTCATGTGGGTCACGTGCGTGGATGGCTTTCATTGTGGTCTGACTCTGACGGCAGTGTTTATTAGTGCTTCAGGCCTTACGTGCTGTAACTACCTAGGTAGGTATCCGTATTACCTGGACACCTACCTAGATAGATGCCCAGTCCCTAACTACCAAGGCAAGCGGGTGACAAAATTGAAGAAAATAAGACAAAGACTCTCCAAGCTTGATTCAACTCAAAAGTCCGGTGGACGGGCATTTCGAACTGAATTCATCTTGAAAGGGAAAAGGGATCATGGTTCATTTGCCGTGGCGGCACCTATAGCCACTTGCTGGGTATTGTTAGCCCGGGGCGGTTCCCGGACCTGCAGCTGAGAACGGCTATCGGAGAAAGAGAGCGCCGAACTGTTCTCAGCGGACGGACCTGAATGGACCCCTGCAGGATTTTTTGGGCCAGAAGAGAACACCTGGCTTGCTTGCTGGAGCCGCTTTTCGTAGACCCAGCCGCCCACGACCACAGCTCTGACGAGGAATCCCAAGTTCACACCACATCTCCTGAACCTCTTTTTCGGGCTATCGTCGTCGCCGGACTCCTCCAACCCCGCCGGCACCTCACAAAGGACAGAGTTCCTCGTCGCCACGTCGCCAACCAGCATTACACTAGTTGCGTCCTGCGCTAGCTCATACCTTCAACATGTCGATGCCAATGCCCGGCCCCATGCAAATGGGCCCCAACGGGCAGCCCATGCCTTCGCCCGAGCAGATCGCGGCCATGCGCCGACAGATCGAGGCCGATGGTTCGTAGAGCGCTCTCCCCTCCGATCGCTATCAATTGCGCTGACTCGAGGACCACAGCCCAGAAGGCCGGAATGAGCGTCCCTGACTTCCTGAACCACCTCCGACAGCAGGCCTTCCAGCAGCAGCAGGCCGCGCGAATGGCTGCGCAGAGACAGCAACAGCAGGCCGAAGGCGGAGGCGGAGAAGGCGAGGAACACGACCACGACCATGACCACGACCACGAGCATCACGGCCATCAACATGGCCCTGGCGGACACCAGCATGGCCCGCCTCAGGGACAGGGCCAGCCCCAGCCGATCCGCCCTGGGCCGCCGAACCCCGTCGCCCTGGCTCTGGCGAGCTTCCTCCGCGGCCAGGACCTGAAGCCTCGCACCTGTATCCTCAATGGCGAGCGCAAGGACATGTTCCGAGGTACGAATGCCCTCCGACTTACTGGTGGAATTCCCTGCTGACAACCCGCGCACAGTCAAGCGAGCTCTCCGCGCCCTCCAGTCCCCCGCCTACGAGAAGGCGCGCAAGAAGAACCCCGCGCTCCCCGAGATCACCGACCGCGCCTCGCTCGAGAACACGTTCAAGCTGCTGCCCATGTCCATGCTCGCCCTGCGCGTAACGAAGATCGACCCCCATGAGGGCCACGACCACGGCCCCAAGAAGACGAAGCGCGTCAAGGGCCTCTGGACCGTCCGCATCGAGCCTCAGCAAGAGGCCAAGGAGGACCTCTACTACGTCTGGTTCTGGGAGGGCAGCCAGGTCAAGCGCAAGCTGTACTCGGCCCTCGCCCTCGTGCTCATCTTCATCATCGTCTGCTACCCCCTCTGGCCGCTCAAGCTGCGCATCGGCGTTTACTACCTTAGTTGGGGGTTCCTCGGCTTGCTCGGGCTGTTCTTCCTCATGGCCATCTTCCGCGTTATTCTCTTCTGCATCACCTACTTCGTCGCGTCTCCCGGTCTCTGGCTCTTCCCGAACCTCTGGGAGGATGTTTCCTTCGTCGACAGCTTCAAGCCCGTCTGGGCCTGGCACGATGTAAGTCCCCCTCTACTTCAAAACGAACGCACTCGCTAGCATGATACTGACAACCCGCCAGACTGCTCCCAAGAAGGGCAAGAAGAAGAAGGCATCCTCCGGCGCCACCGCCACCGCCGGGGGTACCTTCGCCGCATCCACCGGCCAGCCTCTCCCGGCCTCCGCAGTCACGACTGCCACCGACACCCAGGTTGTCTCGGAGCCTTCTCAGCGTTCCGGCTACGCAGCCCCGGCCGTGGAGGAGCTGGCTGATGACGAGTAGATGCATCGATGAATGGGGTAATCCGCATCATCCGTACTGGCGTTCGGGTTTGCTTTCGGCTGTAGTTTGTACTTGTAGACATACCCAGCGGCCAGCGTGCGGCCGCCTGGGATCAGGGAGGATACGTACACGTCGGCACATGTCATTGGGTTGAGAGGCTCGTCTAGAGCTCTCGACGATGCAAAAGCCATGTCAATGTTTAGGCGTATATGAAATGGAGCACTTTTTGTGGGATCTCGATCTGTGATCTTGACGTCGTGAAACGCCTTGTGTATATTGCCAGATGCATGCATGGTCTATCTGTATCTACACCGTCACACGACTCACTGCACCGAGCCCTCGGAGCGCTCGTAGTACCACACGGCGCCCTCCGCCTTGGCGCAGTTGGAGACGCTGCCGCCGTTGCTGTCGGCGGCGACGGGCACGCCCTCGCCGCGCTGGGGCTTGCCGTAGACGTGGAAGTAGTACCACGTCTCGCCGAGCTGGGTGAAGCCGTTGTCGAGCGAGCCGCGGCCGGCCTCGGTGGCGTTGTAGCGCGGGCCGGTGCACCCGACGTAGGGGAGCGCGCCGTGGCCCTCGGCGAGGGCGGCCTGGATGTCGGAGAGCGAGTAGGCCGTGGCGTTGGAGGGCTTGATGTCCTTCTCGGCGAGCCACTTCCAGGTCGGGGTCTGCTGGTAGTAGTGCACGGTCGTCTCGAAGAAGTCGACGAGCTCCTCGTGCTCCTGGTACTTGGGGCCGTAGCACTCGACGTCGAAGGTGCTGAAGCAGGTGGCGTGCTTGGAGAACTCGTGCGCCCAGAGGACCCAGTTGGCAGTGGCCTGGGCGATCCAGAACCTGCGCGCGTGTTAGTGAAAACGGCATCTCAACCTGGCTGAGTGACGAGACGTACTTGTTCATGTACGCCAGGAGATCGAATCTCTCAAAGGGAGTGATGAAGTTATCGATAGGGGTTCCGTTGTAGGCGGGAACAGGGGTACCGTCGGGCTTGCTGTTCGTCGTGTTGGGAGACGGAAGGGGATCGTATTGACGGCTGAGGTCGCAGTACTGCGTGTAAGAGCCGTTGCAGAAGTCTAGACAGCGGGTCCTGGTCAGCGCTATTGTCTGCGTTTGCCTCAATGGCACTCTTACCAGGCCACAATCCGTGGATGGTCCACGAGTCCTGGGGAAGCTTCTGTCCCTCGCTTTCAAGCCCGGTGTATGTGTTCCAAAATTGAGTCGCCATCTATTTCACCTTGTTAGGCATTCATGTTCCTATGACGCCTATAAGCTGGCGGGGCGTGCGACTCACGACAAGACCGCCGTAGGTCTCCACGCAGCAGGTGTCGACCTTGTCGGGGACTGCTCCGTCGGAGCAAGACAGGACGGGCTCAACTAAACACAGGATTGTCAGTCAAACCTCCAATCTTGTGAGCGTTCATGTTCCTACCCAGAGTGCAGGTGTGGTTGGCGGTGGTCAGTCCGGGGTAGAGACCGGCAGCCGCGGTGCGCAGCAGGCCGGCACCGGCCAGGATAGCAGCAGCGCGAGTCATCGTGAGTAGGAGACGTCTGTAGGCTTCACAACGAACAGCAGCGAAAAGTGAGGCAACGACCACGCAGCACCAGCTATCTAGCTACACGAGAGTCCGCAGCGGCGACATTGCACTTTTATAGGATTCCGCTCCCCCCATCGCAGCTGAAAAATTTCCGCTTTATCGATCTCCACACGGGACACAACGTAAACATGTTAACCGCACGATGGGCGAAAAAAAAAGGGCTCTTGGCTAGAACAGGAAGCTGGCGAAGAACAGAGATCGGCCGTCAATGCCGTCAAGGTACAGGGCAGTGTGGGGTCCGGATCCCACCTGCTCGAGATACGGCGCCTGAGAGGTCAATTGAGCGCGGGGCGATAAAGAAAAAACGTCGGGTGGGAACTTTCAGAAGGACCTCGGGTGCAGTAGCGCGATGTGTCCTGGTCAACACGCGTCGGTCTGAGGTGAACTCTTTGGGAAGTATTGCCGTTGAGGCTACGGCGAGCTCCGATAGCATCGTGACTGACAATTGCAAACTGCCGGAGGTTCTTGATGTAGGATCATTCGTTACCACGTAGGAGATCGTTGGAAGGTCACGACGGGACCGGGATGAAATGCCCAGAACCTATGGACCGGGACTGGGTGTGGCAGGTGGCGGTGCAAGACATCTTCGATGTGGCGGAAACAACCCCCCGGAATGGCAGAACTGTGGACCCGAGTGAGCTCTTGCACGGGCCAGGCGGGAAGGCACGAAACGATTGCTGTGGCTCACCTGCGCGTCGCACCTTCATTCCCAAACCTGACTGAGCTCGAAGATGGTAAGATCGAGGGAGTGAAAATCTCAGCGTCACGCCTTCCTCTCATCCGCCCACATCGTTCGACAGCCAAATCTCATTTTTCCACACCATATCTTGTCGGATAACTTGTATTTAACTCAATTCCCCGCCGTCAATCCGGACTGTCGTGAGCCGCCTGTCCTATCGCGTGTCCTCGTACGAAGAGGTCGCTCAACCGGTCCCGCATCTCACCTTTCACTCTCTCATCTTTCCTGCATCGAGGTTGGTTTAAATTTCCTTCACAGTCTTTTAAGCATGCACAATGCCTGCATAGTGTTGCAGGCGACGTTCGATGTCAGACAGCCGCTCATCAATAGTTGCGAGTTACAACTCACTCACAACGACGCTGAGCGCGCTGTGACCTACTAAACTGACACCAGCCTTTCCCATCTTAATATCATTTTCATCACCTTCATCCAAGTACCCTTTCATCGAGCGTATGCGCGCTTATGTTTCTCAGTTTGCCCAGCCTCCGGGCTCAGTGCCAGAAGGCAATTGTCAATTGCCCGTAAACAGCTGACACAGTCGCTCAGGTTCCCCAGCCACACCACAGAGATGTCGGACGAGGGCCTATTTGCCGCCCCCAATGGCGTTTTCTCAACCCCAGATTCAGTTCTGGATCCTGCGCTCATGCCTGCGCCTGCGCCTGCGCCTGCGCCTGCACCCGCGAGTGTTGATAAGACAGTGGCCGAGGTGACAGGGCCCGCCAAGGAGGTGAAGTTCTCATGGATGTAGGTTGCGCACGCTCTGTCGATAACTACTAGGCTTCCGTCTCACCCTTTTCTTACAACAGGCACCCACATCCAATCTTTGTCATCGTACTCGTTGGCCCCGAGGAGGTGCCTTTTGGCATCCAAAAAGACTTCCTCTGCTCGCGATCATCACACTTCAACCAGTACTTCAAGCAAAACGTCGTCGAAGACGCTGTTGAGCTCGTCATAAGACTGCCCGAGGCCTCTCAAGAGGTCTTTGGCCTGGCCCAACACTTCCTCTATACCGGTCAGGTGTCAGAGAATGCCGACACGATCCCCTCGTACGAGTCGCTTATTGGCGTGTGGAAGCTGGGTGACAAGCTCGGAATCGACGGCCTTTGCGACAAGACCCTCGAAGCGATGAACGAGTGCAGACGGATAACTGAGCGCATCCCGGCCACGCCCTTGCTCGTGCAGGTCTGGAGAGACACGCCGGAGGGCTCGTCGATCCGCGTGCTCCTTTTGTCCTGGGCCGCCGAGTACATGCGATCGTCGGAATCCCGTGCCGAGTTCGCAAAGTCGCTTCCTCAGGAGGTGTTGAGCGAGCTCGTCGTGGCCATGAGCTCCCTTGACAGCCTGCCCTTGGCACTCCCCTCGGCGGAATCACCGGAATCTGCCGAGCCAGCACCGCGGAAGAGTGTGCACTACTTGGAAGAGGAGAGCGACGACGAGCAGGCCCACCTTCCTAAGAAGACCCGGCGCGCCTCCGCACCCCTGCCGGCGGCGCAGAATGCCAAGTCGTCGACGTCGGGGAACCGGTCATCAGCAGCGCCCCCCGTCCGTAAGGCTGCTGCGGCCGCGGCTGTTGCAACGGCACCCAAGCCGAAACCTGTGCCCCAGAAGCGCCGCAGTCTCGGCCCGGTGACCAGCGGAGAGATCAGCACGGAGCGAAAGGTCGAGTTCTGCTCCGACCTGCTCGATAGGATGCTTTCGGGACCTGGTCTGTTGCCCTCGCCCTGCCGAGTCTCAGCGCCACTGCTAACCGTTCATCAGGATTCTGGACTCGCCTTGTTGGCCCCTTCAAGGAGCCCGTCGACCCGGTCGAGGATGGTGTCCCCGACTACTTGGAGAAGGTCAAGAAGCCCATGGACCTCAACACCGTCAAGGCCAAGATGACTCGCCGCGAGTACACGTCAGAAGAAGAATTCGCCGCGGACGTGCGTCAGATATTCGAGAACTGCTACACATACTGGAAAAAGGGCGATGCCATGTGGCTGGCGTGCGAAAAGTTCCAAAAAACGTTCGAAGAGAAGTACGCCCAGATGCACAAGAATATCACCAAGATGATGCGGGAGCCTGCCGACTAAAGCAACATCAAGTCCGCGTCGCGTTTGATCAAGCAGAGGTTTGAGTGAGGGCAGAGCTCTCTGTATGTGTACTATAGGAGGAGTGGTCACGGCATGTCTACACACGGGTGCTATTAATGTAATGTCGGAGACTTCGAAACAGGGACGAGGGAGCAGACAAGGCGCCGACATTTTTTGCTCTTCAGTTTTATTTTCTTGGTAGGAGTTGCTTTCCGTGGAGGACAATACCC
Organism: Colletotrichum brevisporum; assembly: GCA_030770045.1. Lineage (NCBI taxonomy): Eukaryota > Fungi > Ascomycota > Sordariomycetes > Glomerellales > Glomerellaceae > Colletotrichum > Colletotrichum brevisporum. The sequence continues at coordinate 3,919,977 of JAUGSI010000001.1, read as the reverse complement.
AGACTGGCCTTGGGAAGGCGCATTGCCGTGTATGTATCTTAGCTCAAAATAGCAGATGATCGGGTTGCTGGCGCATCGCCCTATTAGTAGTGTATGTGTCCCATCGATCCAAACGCCCCGCCCCCACGATGCCGGGCCTGTGTACACCATACTAGTAGCTAGGCACGGTGATGCGAAGACCTCGGTCGCCCAGACAGGGTTGGGCCTTCTCAGCCTCACGAACATCGGACCGACGTTCGTGATGGTGGCGCCTCTCGCGTGGAGAAAGACGTTGGCGCAAGAGTCAAGACTTCATAGTCAGGTGTCTCTGTCCTGGCACGAGATTCCGAACCGCGCGGGTTCTAGCCCCGTCGCTTCACCCACTGGCTTTTACACTAGCGGAGAGGGAGAGGCGGGGAGCCAATGGGCCCCTCGGTTCGTCGCCGAACTCCAGATTCCAGGTCCCACGATGGAGTCAACTCATTTCAATGGAACATGCGGAGAGAGGTGGTCCCCTGGGGGCGAGCGAGCGTTCCCTGCTCATAGTTCACTAGTAGTGTGTAAGTACGTAGTTCACGTGGCAGTCCGAGGCATCTGACGTCTTGTTGTCGAAGGCGTGTTTCCGCCGAAACGCCGCTCGCTTCGAAGAGGGCGATTTTCGGCTCCGCCCTTGCCCGCCGCGTGACCGCCGCATGTTCAGTCGAGTTGAGAGGCGACGACGAAAAAAAAAAAAAGAGAAGGCGGGGGAAACACCGCGTGTAAGCCCCAACGCCAAGCCGATGCAGTCATCACGAAGAAAAACCAAATGGCCAACGACAACAGCAGCCGCATCTAGGCCATTGATCCCAAACCGCGAGAATAACGGCATCCACTCGGCCAGACTAGAACGAGAGACAGAACGCTAGTGCTTCCATGTCTCTCTCTCGAATCTCTCTGCCGGACTCTGCTATGTCGGATTCGCAAACGAGCGGGGACTAGTCCGAGAGAGAAAGAGAGAGGGAGGGAGGGAGAAATTTTCCCTCGTCGAGGATGGTGCCATGCCGGACCCGGACAACGCGAACCAATCGCACCGGAGAAGCCCACCTGCCGGGCCTGTCCACCACCCCCATGGTTCGCCGTCGTTATGTTCGCTGAAACCCCAAAAGTCGCGCACGCGGGCGCGCGCCCACGGGGCGGCGCAATGGGGGGGGGGGGGGGAATGGAGACATTTTGGGGTAGAGACTTGGGGAAGTGCCCCGCAAAACTTATTTCAAAGAGAGAGTAGGACCGATTCCCCCCTTACCAACATCGGGGGATCTAGGCCTGGGCACTAGGCGAGAACGTAAGAACGGAAGAACGTACGGGGCAGCAAGTATCACTGGTATCATGTATTCGTATGTAGGTACGAAAATAAAGAGAGAAAGGAAAAAGCAGGTTAGAAGAGGGCGAGGAAAAACCCTTTTGGCCCCCTGTCGGCCAAGAAGAATGACAGCCAAGGCGGGTCTAGCCGCGGGGGCAAGTCGAAGCTCTCACTGCTCAGTCTCTCTTATTGTTTTAGTCTTCTCCGCCGGCCGACCTTTGTCGTTTTTAATTTTTCGTCAAATCCGGAGAAGGGAGGGGGGAGGGCGGAGATGGTTTACACTAAAAATGCATTCCCCATGGAGAATCTCCCGCCCCAACTAAAAAGGCTTGAACCATATGTTGTTTGAGCTAGAGCACGCGGCGTCGTCCGTAGAGGAGGGCGGGGAGACGTCGCTACTGGGCCTCCGGGAGCGCTACAACTTGCGAGCATGCGGCGATTTTCTCATCGTCTCGGCTCTTCTCTTCTTCGCCAAGCCACCGGGCCACGGCAGGGAGGACGATGGTTTGAGCGAGATCTCTGCCGTGCCGGCGCGGTAAAGGGACTTACCACTGTAAAGCAGTGAGTAGTGTGGGAGCCCGTTGCTGCGTGCCTAGCCTGGGCCCGAGATGACGGTAGACATGGGTTTGGCTCTGGTCTTGGCCCGACCTGTTGGGACTGGGACTCGGGACTTGGCCTGGCATCTGTCGCGGTGTTGTGTCCGCCGGCCTAGTCCTGGTGCGCGCGCCCTAGGCCAGACTGAGAGTACTTACCAATGGATACCTACGATGTGGTAATGGCAGGTATCCCGTCACAGTCGCGATGGAGCTGTCGCCCGACGGGATATATAAGGTTCCGGGATAACCTGGTTGTCTGGACACACGGGGACTCTTCAGACAGCGGGACATCTGAGCACCGACAGCAATACATATTAACACCTTCCGGAGCCGAAGCGATCTCTGGAGACGACTGTTTCTTCCTGCTCTCTCTTCTTCACACATTCCAGGCCTTCCCCCGACAACCCCCCGCAACGCCGCCATCATGTTCGGCAAGAAGCAGGAGCCCGAGGTCAACGAGGTGCTCGACCAACACCACCCCAGCAGTGCCGATGCCGCCCAGCAGCAGCATCGCATGGCCGTCTCCAACAAGGGCCTGACCGGCGCCTCGGCCCTGACCGTCAGGCAGTCCATCGTGCCCATCACTTTGGTCACCCTGCTCTTCTTCCTCTGGGGCTTCGCTGTAAGTATTCGCCCATCTACCGCACCATCACCGTCTTACCGAGTATATTCTGACCTCCCAATGACAGTACGGCCTCCTCGACGTCCTCAACGCCAAGTTCCAGACGGCTCTCAACATCACCGCCGCCAAGGCCGGTGGCCTCCAGGGCGCCTACTTCGGTGCCTACTTCATCGGTCCCCTCACCTACTCGGGATGGATCGTGCGCAAGTTCGGGTACCGCTGGACCTTCATCGTCGGCCTGTGCATCTACGGCGTCGGCGCCCTCATGTTCTGGCCCTCGGCCGTCTACCGCTCCTTCCCGGGCTTCTGCGGCTCGCTCTTCATCGTCGGCTCGGGCCTGTCCACCCTCGAGACCAGCGCGAACCCCTTCATCGCCACCTGCGGCCCGCCGCGCCTGTCCGAGTTCCGTCTCGAGCTCTCGCAGTCTTTCCAGGCCATCGGCTCCGTCATCGCCCCGCTGCTCGCCGCCCGCGTCTTCTTCTCCCACACCGAGCCCAACGACCTGTCCAAGGTCCAGTGGACCTACCTCGGCATCGCCGCCTTCGTCTTCCTGCTCGCCGTCGTCTTCTTCTTCGCCCCGATCCCCGAGGTCACCGACGCCGACATGGCCCTGCAGGCCGAGCAGACCGAGGGCTTCCAGGACAAGCCCATGAAGAAGCAGTACAAGCTCTTCTTCGGCGTCGTCGCCCAGTTCTGCTACGTCGGCGCCCAGGTCGGCGTCGCCAGCCAGTTCATCAACTACTCGGTCGAGAGCGCCAACCTCTCCCACGCCGCCGCCAGCGACCGCTACGCCATCGGCCAGGGCCTCTTCGCCATCGGCCGCTTCGCCGCCGCCGGCCTCATGATGTACGTCAAGCCGCGCAAGGTGCTCATGGTCTTCATGACGGGCATCATGATCTTCATCGCCCTCTCGGCCGCGCTCTGGGGCGAGGCCGGCATCGCCATGCTCTCCATCGTGCTCTTCTTCGAGTCGTGCATCTTCCCCACCATCTTCACCCTGTCCATCCGCGGCCTCGGCCGCCACACCAAGCGCGGCAGCTCCTGGATCATCGCCGCCGTCTCGGGCGGCGCGCTGTTCCCCAGCCTCACGGGCCTGCTGGCCGACCACCGCGACTACCACATCGCCATGGTCGTGCCCCTGGCCGGCTTCGTCGTCTCCTTCGCCTACCCCATCTTCCTCAACACCGTCTGGAAGCACGAGCTCGACCACTTCAGCGCCAGCGAGATCGGCTACACCGACGAGACGGGCGGCGTCATCGGCGACCCGGCGCGGGACGAGAAGACGACCACGAAGCACCTCGAGGCGTGAGGGCCGGCGATAGGCCGCACGAGTGTGTCTCGGGACCCTGCATGATTTCGGGTTTATATAATGGGTATTTCTTCGCGCTAGGATCTGGGAGATTTCGCGATAGAATACAGTAATGCTAGAAATGGTTAATGACTTTTGAACATTCAGCCTGGCGGTTCCTTGTTCTCGTTGAATGGTGACTACTCTTGTTTTCGAAGCTTCTCTCTTATTTCAACATTCAATTGGTACGAGACGCCATTGGGAACTCGATGCTGTCTTTTCTGAATACGTCGAACTAAGCCATGGGGAAATCTTGGCAGTCTTGGTATAAATCGCCTCCTCGAGTCCCCCTCATCTGCTCCAAACATGCTTATATGCCAACTCTCGCGGAAATGGATTTTTTTCATTTTCAGGCCGAGGTTCGTCTCCATGGTGAGACTTTATGCATGCATGCTCCCCAGAGTGAGGGGCGGGAAGGGCTATCGTTTCTTGTAGGTTCTCGGGAGCTGTAACTCGTCAGACCAAAGAGTTGCAGAAGAATACGCAGTTGGCTCGGTCAGCGGGCCAACTGAGCCAGTGAATTGGCGGCTAACAAGAGCAATGCAACAGAGCGCGCCGTAGAAAGGACTGTGGACACTAGAGTTGCTCAAACGTACATCTTTGGGCAAATTAGCTAGAGCATGAGTCCCAGACGTGAGTCAACGAATTGAGTCATTCGTTTTGAGTGACTCGTGGGTTTTTACGCCCCAAAGAGAAAAAAAGAAAAAGCAAGACGGGCTGGTGGTGTCTGCCGGAAACCCGGCATCTCGCAGATTGCTCAAAACCCGGCTGTTGGCCAGACATGTTTGTGGGCTTCGCCCAACGACCTTCTCGATGGGGATTAGAGGGCGGGTTATCAACAACCGGCATCGAAATCCTTTTTTTCCCCCGTGAGGGGGACGGACAGGGCCCGGTTTTCTACAGTACATACTAGTAATTGTAGATCTCACTCTCTCGAGAAGAAAATGACTTACTTGCTCATCCAAATGAGTCAGATGGATCTCTCGGACGGGCGCAGCGGCGGCGGGCGGTCCCAAAATGATGGGACGGCGAATCATGGAACCGCCCGGATTGCGGAAAGGATGATGGGATGGCTACGATGTTCGGGGGTCAGCTTCTCGAAGGATTCGATAGCTTTATGCAGGGACCACACCAAAAGATACGAAACCATAAAAAGGGAACCGTCGACGCGCGTGACAGCACAATCGAATTGTGTGCACCAACACCAAATCGAGATCTGAATCTTGTCTCAACGACACACCACAATTCCCACTACTACCCCGTCGCAGACCTGCACGATGCCGACCCAGGCCTCCCACCTCCCCACCCTCCTCCGCTCCGGGACCCATCCGATCCTGCTTCGCACCCTCGAGCCCCGCGACGCCGCCGCCGTCTCCGCCGTGCTCTCGGACCCGGAGAACACCAAGCACGACCCGCACGCCTCGGCCGTCTCGCCCGAGGTCGCCGCCCGCGTCATCGAGCGCATGCGCGAGAGCGCCTCCGTGCCGACGGTCCTCGACGACGCTTCGGGCTGCGTCGCCAGCGGGCCGGGCCGCGTGAACCTGCTCATCGTCCACGTCCCCGGCGTCGAGAACGCGACGGGCTGCACCGCCGACGACGGCGTGGTGATTGGGTTCGGCGGGTTCGGCGACATCAAGGAGACGGAAGAAGGTGGGAAGAAGGTCCGCGTCGGCGACGTGGGCGCCATGATCAACGCCGAGTACCGCGGGAGGGGCTTCACGACGGAGGCCATCCGGTTGGCGGTCGAGTGGGCGTTCACGGACGTCGTGGACGGCGGGCCGCAGATGGATCGCGTCTCGGCTACGATGAGCGAGAAGAACGAGCCCATGATCGGGCTGGTGGAGAAGAAGCTGGGCTGGAAGGGGGTTGTGAAGCCGGGCAAGGAGGAGGGGGGAGGCGAGATGTACTTCGAGGTTACAAAGGATACATGGCGGAAGTGAGCGACATCGATGGTGCTGATGATCATCGGCTGAATGTCATTGTGGAATTATGAGTTCACGGCGGGCCTTCCCATCACTGTATGCTGTTCACGCGTGACCTCAGTGTTCCACTCGATGCGCGTACCAAAAATGCCGATCAAAACGGCCGTTCTATGATCTGATCTATCCCAAAACTCCGTCCTCTTATCCCAGGATCTGAATAAGCAATATGCCATCCCTAGATGCCTGCTTGTCATGCCAAATGTTCATACCAGAATAGTCGCGCACTTCCATGATATCGTGTCGTGTCGTGTCGTGTCGTCAGATGCAAACAGGAAAAACATCACCACTTGTCGGGGCCGAAATGCCCTCCTTCGGGCACCGTGTTGTACGAGCAGGCCTGCCAGTCGCAGCCCTGCTTGTAGACCTCGGTGCCCCACCACTTGAAGCCCTTCATGTGCCCGGGGTAGATGAAGCCGAAAAAGACGACGACAATGCCGAACGCCAAGCCCGAATCCAACGCCGCGCTCATGGTCATCGTGTACTTTGCCCACCACGCGCTCCTCCTCCTCTTGACCAGGTAGTTGAATACGTAGCACACCACGGCCCACACCGAGAAGTTGAGTCCCGTCGCCGGGGGGATCCATGCCATCGAGCCAAACACCACGGGAAGGTTGATCTTGCGCACGATGCTGTGCTTCTTCTTGCGGCTGTAGAGCCACAGGGGGATCGGCATGACGGCGCCGATGAGGAAACACCACACCAGGCCGCGGTACGTCGCGTTCCGTCCGAAAAACTCGCCCGGGCCGACGACGCCCCACAGAATGGAGCCGTTGAAGTGGACGCGGGCGATGGGGCACGTGAAGCCGTTGACGGCCTCGGACGTGCAGATGCCGCTCACGTTGGCGAACATCCAGTTGAGCACGCCGATCTGCGTCAGGGACGATACGATCGTTGCGACCATCTGGACAGAGAACATGATGCGGGGCGGGATCTTCATGTAGTGGCCGAGCTTGAGGTCCGAGGCGAACTTGATGCCCTGCGCCGACGAGATGTAGCCGTACGTGACGAACACCATGTTTGCGATCGGGCGTCCCGGGAAGACGACGCCGCAGATGAGCTGGCAGATGAGGTAGATGCTGCTGTGCTGGTTCGTTACCGCCATGATGATGCCGTTCGGGATGAAGAAGACGGCGCAGATGCCCAGCGCCAGGAGCAGGCCGTACCACGGAAGATGAATCGGGTAGCTGTGGATGTCAGATAGGATTTCCAGGGATTTGAGAGTTGTGCACGACTTACTACTCAACCACGAACATGCCCACCGCCAGCATGGTAACAAACGTTGCCAGGTACCACGACAGCGGTGCGTCCTTGTAGCGCTTCATGAGCCTGCAGTGGACATCTTCCCGGAAGAGGAGGCCTTCCAAGTTGGAGGAGGACCTCGAGATTCCGCCGTGGCTACTGAAAGACCGCTGGCGCGGGATGGGTTCGGGCCCACCCGATACCGGCTGGTAGACTGCCTGTCCCTCGTCGCGGGCCTCCTGGAGGGCGGCCTTCCACGTCTGCCACATCTCCTTGCCATGCCAGCAGAACGTGTGCGTCAGGAGGGCGGCCAGGGCGGCAAACTGGACACCGTAGCTCAGTACGTAGGTGATTGGCAAGAACACCCTACTGTACTTGCTGTAGGCCTCCCTGTCGAACAGAAAATCCGCCGTTAGGATCTTGCTCACGTCGTAGACCTTGCCCTTGTTGTCGAAGACGGACGACGACAGGATGGGCATGTAGGACGAGTAGTACAGATTGGCATAGTAGGCGATCGGGGCGATGAGCCACATGACAATGACGAGTCCGCCAATGACGTTCATGGCCGCCCAGAAGGGGACCAGCAGCGGGGAGCCGATGTAGGTAACTTGGGCCCAGTCAAAGGTCAAGGGGAACAAGCCAAGGCCGGAAACGACGCCGAACAAGTTGGCGACGACGACGCTCTTGGGCGCAAACCAGGTGATGACGTTGAAGTAGCTCAGGCACGGCATGAGCAGGCCGGGGAGAAAGTAAAAGGCAAAGGCTCCGAACCAGACCATGTAAAAGAACTTCCACCTCGAGATCCTCCAGCCGTCGGCGATGCGGTTCTCCTCCTTGTGGAGTGTGCCAAACATGGCCGCAGACATGAGAGTCCCCGGCCAGATCATGCCGCTGGGGCGCACCAGGAAGCGGCGGGTCAGGCCGGCAAAGGCATAGCCCAGAATCTGAGACGAGAGCGTGAGGAGCAGCTGATACGGGATAGTCACCTCCTGGTTGTAGAACTTGGACTGCTCGACGATGACGTCGGTAGCGAAGGCGAACCCGAAGGAAACGTTGCTGCTCACGTAGACGCACGTGTGCTCCTTCTCGTTCCACCGGCCCTGGGCGAGCCACCTTCGCAGCCGGGTGAAACGGTTCCTCGGAGGAGAGCCGCCGTGGGGCTGGAGAACACCATCCACAAACTCTTCCGGGGGGTCGCTTGGCGACTTGAGGACGAAGTCCCAGATGAGACCGAGCGGGTGAACGAGCAGCAACGCGATAACAGGCGTGATGGCAACGCTAGGGTATCTTAACGAGAAGAACAGATTGGTCGAAGAACCAAGCACGGAAAACATGACGGAGAGGATCCACATCCTCGGGGTGTTTATGGACAAGGTGATGTTGTCGGTCGGCGGCACGGAAGCGCGCACGACCTCGTGGGGGGAATTGTCGACGGGGTCCTCCTCGGGCTCGCTCCCGGAGTAGTCGTCGTAGTCAATCTCTTCGTCGGCGACGTCGGATTTGGCGTCCTCGAGCATGTTGGTCGGCACCGGAGCCTGGGCGACGCCAAATCGGCCGTCGAGACCTGTGGCCAGGGCGGCAGCGTCGAGGTCCTCGGAGACGCGCGACGTCTGCCTCGAGACGGTGGAAAACCTCGATGAGGCGGACTTGGAGGTGTCGGAGACGTAGCGGAGGGGGTGGGCGTTGCCGGTCCGCGGATCGATGCCCGTGGGAGAGACATTGCGGCTCGGGTTCTGGGAGACGGCGCCGTAGGACGGAGCGTCGCTGGGCGCAGAGCGCAGGAGGGAGGGTTTCGAAGGCATGACGCCGTCGTCTAGTTGCGGAGAGGGCGAGCGTGGGATCGGGTCGGCGGTATCGTCAGCATGTTCGAAGGCACTCGAGACGCGGGAGAGGGCGGAGGGACGGCTTCGCAGTGTGGAGGGGCTCGATCTCTCGTGGCGAAGTTGATGTGTCGTGTTATATGGGTCGGCGGCGGCGGCGGCTGGCTGATGGGACGAAGAGGAGGGAATCGAAGGACTCGAGGCATCAGCGAGAGGCAGAGGTTTCAGGGCCAGAGAAGCAGTGTCGGCGTCAGGGTCGGGAGGGAAGGGCGCCGCAGGTTTGCTTTTGAGGCCGGATGGTTTTCTTCTTAGACTCATGGTGGCTCACCAACCGATGCCGGTGGCAGTAGCCCAAGGCGGCAGGAAGAAGGAAGGCGACGGGTCAGAAACAGGACCGACAGCAGTAGCGGCGGGGAACAGGCGGGCGAGTCGACAGGGAAGGGCCAGTAGTGTGTGGGCCGGAGGACTGACTTGGACTGACGGGATGTGTGACTCTGTTTGTGTGTGTGCGTGTGTGTGATGGTGGGGTGGGTGGTGGTCCAGGACTCCAGGTATCGCCGGGGGGTGTGCGAGTGATTGATTCAACGACTCAATTCGACATCCGGCGCGCGGCGTGCTGTCTGCCGTAGCGTAGCAATTGATGTGGTCTCGCCTTCTCGGTACGGGACGGAACCTTGTCCAGGGCGTGGTTGGGCGCGCAGCAGCAGAAACGATGGGATGGGCGGTGGTTCTTCTGGGCTTCGTTGCGTTTGTGTTTTGCCTTGGTTGCAACTTGCTGGCGGGCCGCGAAAGCTGCTGGGAAGCACAGCAGAGCAGACTAGTAGTGGAGTGTACGGATGAGAGGCAGCTTAGCGCAGCTCAATCGGCGGAAGCACTCCACAGAGCGACGGTTGATGACGGTCGTGAAGAGTATCGAGAGGGCGGGCAAGACGGGCCACCAGTCATGTTGCTTTGAAAAGCGAGAGAAATCAAAAATCAGAGGGCTGTGGGTGGACAATTGGCCGATGGATCACGGAGCGGAGGGGCGGTGGTGCAGCTGCATCTGCAGGCCTGGGAGCCTCCCTTGATCCTCCACTGTGCTCGGCCAAGGTACCTACCTGTTCAGGCAGAATTAGTGCCATTTAGGGTATCCGCTAGGTACCTCGTGCATGTCGTAGATACTTCTTCTCCACTATCCGTACATTTCGTAGGTATCCAATGTACCCAGCAACATTCTTGACTCGGCTCAACATCGAGCTGCAGTCGTCTCGGCCTGTCTCATTCCACACATTACCGTCGTGTAAACAATTGCCTTGCGGTGTGAGTAGCACCTCACTATACCTCTAGGTATGTGCATGGCCTCGAACACTGCGCCGGTTACAAATCAAATCGCTCCCACTGGTCGACGGATGGCGCCCCGAGGCGGTCGCGATGCCACGTCCCTAACGGTGAGATTTGTTGGTGTCAACCTCGCCTCATAGGCTCCCGGGACTGCAGGTCGCGCAACGTGCAGCAGCTGCAGGCTGCAGGTCGATCCCGCCTCCGGCTCTTGGGAAAGTGCGGATACGGCACATCCAAGATACTGTCCGTCGATGGCATATGCAAGGCAGTCGGGGTGCCTACTTGCAGCCGTCGGCGAGTTGAAGACCTCCTCTGGGTCCCTGTCAGACTACAGTTGTTGGCGATGTGCCTCGGACAGGGACACGGACGGCCAAGCCAGATCGAAGTTGCGGATTGAAGCGAGCGACGGCTAGGGCGGGTGCTGATAACGATAAGGATTCCACCGCGGATGCCACTCAAGAGTCCGCTATTAATACATACTACCTAGTAATGCCGATTACGAGCAGGTGTCACGCCTTCGAAATATCACAGAAAATCCAGAAACAAATGGGTACGAAACCCCCGAGTCAAACGTCAAACGTTGCGAGAAAGATTATCAATCAGATTAGATAAAGGGTGGGCGGGCACATCAAACCTCTCGTCCGACAATTCCTGACGAGGCAGAGTCAGTGTCACATCATCCCAACCTGATGTCATCCCTGTTCCGTCTCTATGCTATCTTCACCATCAGCGCCGCGCCTTTCTATTCCTTCGTGATCCTCTCGTCTGCCATCCGAGCGTGGGATGCCGAAGCCAACCTCCAACGCCAGCGCACAACATCAGCCAGCGTCCTAGAGGCAGCTGCAGGTAATAACACGTCGTGTTCGCTGACACGATGCCACTCCACCGCGCATGACGATGCACCCTTGAACCCTAATCCCCAGCCTTGGAGGCCGTTCTTTCATCGCCCAGCCGTCCTGACGTGCCGCCACATTTCAGCCTCTCCCACGCCCATGGAAATCCCACGTTGCCTTGGGCCTTTGTTGCCCTGTCCCAGGTCCCTTCTCACGACTGGCAGGTTACCTTCCAAGGCGCTTGCTCGCCTCCTCCCAGGTAAACATGCCCCAATCGCGTGTGCTTGCAGCGGATGCCCAAATCTGCCATCTTCATGCCGACCGCCCCCAATCCATGAACCCTGCGGCCCCACCTCACCGTCCTCCGTCCGTCCAGACCGATTCCGAATCGGCGGTGACCTACCGCTCGCTCGCAGCAGCTGCCTCCCCCAAAAAGCCTGACGACCCTCCGCAATCCCCGATCCCGATCGCTTGCAGTGCGTGCACCACGTCGGCGCAAACGTGACGCGCATGCGAATCCAGTCCTGCCGGGCCGTTGCATGCTTGACAGGCTCCTTTCACACACAAACACACCGCTCCGTCACATGACGTCTTGCGATGACTGTTTTTCCGATGACTCTAACAGCGCCCTGCTGTCCCTCCTAGCCCCGTGACCTCTCCCCGCGGCAGGAGGTGTGACGACAGCTTCTCGTCCTTCACCGGTGCGCCTTACGAGGTGTGGCTGGTTGGCGAAGGCTGGTACGAAGTGGGGCCGAGTCCGGTGCGGAGCCCCGATCGCACGGATGTCCTGGTCGGACCCCCCCGGCCATCTCACCACTCAAGAAGGCAATGGACAATCGCTTGTCCTTATGGAACGGTACTATTGGTTTGCGTGTCAACAGGTGAGACCTGATCCAATGCGTTCTAATGCTCCCAAATCAAAACAATGACAGAGTCCAACTCTGCGCCCCCCTCCTCTTCATCCTCCCCGGATAGCGGACCGCCCCCCTTCCTTGCGTACACCTGCCACACCTCCCCATCGCTCCCTACCACGGCGTCGATGAACGACCAGACATATCTCGTCCCCCTCCACGTCACAATCTCCTTCGCGTCCGTCTCGTCCAGCACGATCCCCTCGCCGACGGGCAGCTCCGCCTCGAGGCCGTACTGCATGGCGCCCTGCAGCGCCGCGCGGCTCGACATGGGCACGATCTCGAAGCCGGCGCAGTAGTGCGTGAGGGAGTACCCGTTCACGAGCACCCAGTCGTCGGCGAAGCGGAAGCGCTGCAGGAAGCAGGCCTCGCCGCACGCCGAGGCCGCGAGGTGCGCCCTGCTGGCGTCGACCCGGTGCCGGGACTCGGCGTGCCGGAGCGTCAGCGGGGAGACGCCCAGGTCGTACGTGTGCGCCTGCATGTTGTAGAGGGCGTCCTGGGGCGAGTAGAAGCTCGACAGGACGTGGAGGGGCATCTTCGTGTGCTTGGAGACGCACTCGTGGAGCACCGCGTCCCACGTCGTGGTGTTGGCGAACGGCGGCGAGTCGGACGAGTAGCACGGGAGGTTGGAGATGGTCACGGCTGCTGGCGGCGTGAGGAAGACGGCGCCGCCGCCGTGGGTGATTGCTACCTCGTCCTTGACCAACCAGTCCGGGCGTTCGCTCGGGAGGCCGATGTAGTGAGGATCATTGGCGTCGAACCTGGACAGCTTGGAGAGGAGCTGACCCGGGGTCGGAAAGAAGATGTCGTCTTCGACGAGGCCAATGTACTTCTTGGGGTGGCCATCCTCATCCAGGGCTTTGCTAACTTCTAGCAGTATGTCGACCACCTCGAAATACCGTGAAACAGAGTCCAGATTGTCGCTCAGCGTCAGGACAGTCGCGTCAATACCAGCATCCAGCAACTTATCATGTGTCGCCCACGCCTCTCGGGTAGTTGTGTTATAAAGTGCAACAACGGCATTCGCCCCGTTCGCCGACCCGTGACCATCTGTGAGCCATTGTCGCCAGTTTCTAATGAGGCTATCGTTTGCGTGAGCAACGCGGTTGTAAGTCGTCACTATGCCGAACAGCAGGCCCGAGGCATCGACATCGCCAGGTTTGGTTATTGTCGCAACGGGCAAGCTCATATCCCCGCCGGCGTTTGAGGGCAGCTTCGCGTCGTCCATTCGAACGCTCACCCAGTCGCTGTCGGAAAAGACTTGTTGGACATCCGTCATGGACCGGCGTTGTGACGCCTCGGGTGCGGCCCGAACTCGCCGGGAAAACAGCGAGACGTTCCTCGTCAGGCCGTGCTTCTCGCCGAGCGCTCCGAGATAGGCAGCAGCGTCGAACGTCGTAAGGGTCGTGTGCTGCGGCTTCAGCACCGGCACGAGGGGGTCGAAGTCGATGATCTCCGAGGCATCCTGGCGGCTCCGTACCAGCTGGATAAGTATAAATAACAGAACCAGAAGGAAAGTGGCCGCGTGCAGGGCCCTGGCGTGGTTTTGGTAAGTATACAACGGTTGCTGCATTTTGAAAAGTGTTCAGACAGAGATCCTCGGACGCCCAAAGCCAGCTGGGACGAGGTCAGTGAGGGGCATCAAATGATGCGAGGAGAACTTTTCTACGGTTGGAGGGAAGTGACCGTTCTTTTGAGGGGATCGTGGGGAATGTAAATGGCGATAAAGGGATGACGGCGGAATTCGGCTGGCTAAGACACTGCACATACCGTCTCTCTCCTTGCCAGACGCGACTGTTATTGTGCCCCCGATGGCAAGAAATACGAAAATAGGATTCTGGCGAAGCATTCTTCCCCGAGGTATGTTACGGTGGTAGTCTCTTGCTCCAGGTCCTCCAAGACGTTTGAGAGTCGAACGGGCATCGCGTTATGTGGCGCAACGCCGCATTCTCAACATCAAGCCCGTCCTCCCTGCGCAGATAAACTTCTGTTGCGCCTAAGTATTCGAAGTACCGATGCCGTCCTGCGAGATTTTGGCTCATTTACCAGGTAGGGGTCCAACAAGATGATGGTGTATGTGACCAAGTTTGATCGAGCAGCGAGGCTTAGATCCTCCCTGTTGGTCTCGGCCTATTCCAACCCCTCGGTAAACACGACTTCGACTTTGACAATGGTCTCCATGACACCCTTTGCTGGGCCTGTTGGCTGACAAAAGTCCCTATTGAGGCATTGGATCGCATTGCGTCGCCAGTGGAGATGTTATTGTTGAGGGGCATGTCGGTCGCCTCGTTGCCTCATCTCTAGGCAGCAACAGTAAACAGACCACGATAAAAGGCCGACTTCATGTGTTCTCGACAACCGCGTGGTAGAGATATCGTGAGTCCACAAAGATACACACAAAAAGAAGAACCGAACGCCAGTGGCATTTTAAGATTCAATGACCGACCACGCCCTCAACCTGGATCCCGAGGCTGTTGCCGACTTCCATGGCGCCCTCAGAAACTCAAAGCGCATCATCGCCGTTATCGGCGCGGGCCTCTCAGCTTCCTCCGGGCTGGCTACCTTCCGAGGGGCAAGCGGGCTATGGAGAAACCAGGACGTGATGCAAGTCGCTTCACCCGCGGGCTTTCGTCACGACCCAGGCAGAGTCTGGCAGTTCTACACCTTCCGCCGGCAAGAAGCGTTTCGCGCCAGTCCGAATCCCGGGCATTATGCTCTGGCCGAGCTTGCACGCCGAGTGCCTGGCTTCATGGCTCTGACGCAGAATGTCGACAACTTGAGCCCCCGTGCTGGTCATCCGCCCGGCCAGCTGAAGGAGCTTCACGGGAATCTCTACACTGTATCGTGCTCCAACGTGACTGGGTGCGGTTACGTCGACCGCAACAACAGCGAGGCAGTCCTGACCCCGGCCCTCGATCCGTCTAAGGATGAGAACGAGACACTGGGCAGCATCGACCCGGAAAACAAGCCCAGAGCTAGCCCACTTCTCCTCGCCGGCATCGCACGGAAGCACGCGCAGATACTCGGGGAGAGATACGAGGACAACAACCCGACTACGCGCGACCTGTCCGCCCTCAAGGCCCCAGACCAGCCAGTGCCTGCTCCTGTGGCTCAGAACCGGTTGTATTCGGGCCTGAAGGAGGAGGACTTGCCGAGGTGTCCCAAGTGCAACAGCCTCCTACGGCCCGGTGTCGTCTGGTTCGGCGAAGCCCTCCCCGTCAATGTCGTGAAGGAGGCCGAGTCAATCTTCGAGGATCCCGAGCCCATCAATCTTTGCCTCACGATAGGCACCTCCAGCAAAGTCTGGCCGGCTGCTGGGTATGCCGAAATGGCACGCAAGAAGGGCGCCAGGATCGCCACCATTAATCTCGACGCCGCCGACGCCAAGAACATGCGCCCGGACCGGGATTGGGTGTTTGTCGGGGACGCAGCGGTTGTGCTGCCAGAACTGCTTAAGCCAGTCATTGGCGACGCGCGGGAATGGGATGGGAAGGCAGCGTGCTCTGTTAAAGATGTCAGTGCGATATCACAAAGATAGATACTTCATGATCTTCGTTAGAAAAGCTAAAGCAAGAATCATTCGATGCTGTGCAACCAGACCGGTTGAGCGATTTCGGCATTGGAGAACGAGAGAACAAGCGGCTGCGTGGCGATCCTGCCTAAATTTCCATCGCAGTTTCCCTTTACGACTAAGAGATGGAGACCGATGAAGGGGAAGGCGGGCCGCTGACGTTGTTCCTTCCCGACCTTCCCTCACTGGTCCCTCTCTCAATGGATAGGTACACCACGACCTCACCACCAACTCACGCGTTCACGTGAGGGAGGCCTCGATGGTGACGGCCTCCTCGAGTTGCACAGCCCCTCACGCTATCCATCAACTCTCCTCAGACCCCCCTTCCCCCCAAGTTCCTTGGCCCCGTCGTCGGTCTCACGTAGGACGTCTTCGGAGATATTCTAGCCCATCACACCAGAAGCGTTCTTCCTCTCCACGCATCTATTCTCCTTCCGATGCAGTGCCACGGAGCAGTGGTGCAGCGTCGGCCACGACGAGTTTGCATCGAGGGCGCCCCGGTATAACCGTCGCCGTGAGGTATCAGGTCGCACGAGGTGAGGCAGCCGTCGTCGCCTCTTCAGGTTAGTACCACCGGAACATTACTCTCTCCGCAGTTCACGACTTAAGCTTCGTGGCCTCCTCTACATGCTGCGGTACCAACCCTTACCCTTCGGTCAGTTCCCCAGCCTCCCCCCGATGTCTTTCGCTTCCGTCGACGGACCCGGCTTTTAATTTCCCAACCGTCTCGCTAACATCGAGGATAGCAAGACCCGGGAGGGCTTTGGCCGCCTGTTCGTTCGGCTTCGGGATGTGAGAGACACCTCCCGCGCCTGCTTCCCGTTGCGGCCAGAGATGAGCGGCAGCTGGTCTCGTCTCTTGGCCGACAAAAGAGACGTGAAGTTCCCCGTCCGTCCGCCAGAAAAAGCTACACAACCACACTTTGCACACACACACTCTCACGCGTGCGTGCGACCGCGTTCCGTGTCTTCTGCATGGCAAGAGAGTGAAATATCCCGGAGTCGATGCGTACAGCCGCCCACGGCATCCATATTTTGCGTCGCACCGCGCATGGCGACCTCGCCACTTATCTCCTGTCACTCGCTGCGGTGTCACCGAGACAGCTTACGGCCATCTGAAACCCACACGATGGTGTCTTCGTCGATGATTCTTTGATCATCCGCAGCCCTGCTGGGTTTGTAGAGCCCGCCCCTACGGCTTCAGAATATTTCACCAAGTCTGACGACCCCGGCCCGGGTGGCTTGCCACGGCTCTCAAACACGTCGGCGGCAGCGTTCGCAGGATCTGGTGGGGTTCTTCGGCATCTTCAGCATCTGCAAAGATGGAAAGAGTTTCTCTGCAAACGCCCAGGTACCCGTAACGTACGCATCACCTGCAGCAAGGGTTCGAACGCTGCTGCCCTTGATCTACCGCCCCGGCAATGGTCTGGGATATCTCGCTCAATGTCGAGCCGTCCAGCTCACCGGAATCTCCGTTTGCAAAGCAACCTGGCCAGAGAGACGCGACCGCAGGGATCCATTTCTGTTGAAAGTAGCGGTGCACGGGAAGCCGCAGCAGCCTAATGCCTAACCAAGTTGTTGACGAAGCGCTAGTCAGGGGGTCAGTGACTCGACCGTGGCCAATGCCGTTTTTCATAATCTTAACGTCCATGCTCGGCGTAGTTTGACACTATTCCCAGCATCACCGCAGCAACACCGCTGGAAGCGATGGGCACCACCCGGACCTCTGTGTCTGCGTATCTTCTACGGGTACGTCAGATTACTACACTGATATACTCGATTTCAGGCTAGGTTCATCTGCGCAACAACACTGTCTACCGGGACGCGGCTACATACGCTTTGACCTCTTCAAGACAGGTCCACGCCAATCCATGGGGGGTTGTGCTTCCTGATGGAACAGCTTTTTGTGCTTCCCATCGGACATTTTTTCTTGTGCTTGTACGCCTGCAAGCTCGTGGGGGGAGAGAACAAGGGGCCTTACGGTGACAGCTGCAACCACCCCCCCTAGAACACGGCCGGTCCGGAGTGGACTTCTCGAAGAGCCGTCGAATATCTGACGAAGAGCATCGGTATGCCTGCGGATATGCACATAGGCTGGCCACAAAGGAAGTGGCCCGTCTTTGGCGGTCTGGTGGTAGAGACCAGCCACCAGCTTTACGAATGGTGTTCGTCGGAAAGGGGCCATGGCTCGCAACCCAGGCTGAGCTGAAGCTGGTATGCTCAGCCATCCACGAGCAGACTCACCATCATCGACACCGACTTATCTCATCAACGTCTTGAGCCAGAAGGCGGGCCACGTGTGCCGAGTCAAGTTGACGTTGCCCTGAGATTTTCAACGTAGCAGGAGGACGGGCTTTGTTCCACCATCTCGACCGACCTGCCAGGCTCAGTGGCCGGAAGGACACTTCATGCAGCTGCCCGGCAAGCCCACTCTGCGAAATCCACCCCCGTGCGCCTCCAAACACGGCGCCCTTCCCTGTTTGGTCTCTGCGGGAGCTGCTGCTGTATTTGCGCTGGCAAACTTGGCTCAGTGACTCTGATACCTGTACGAATGGGCCCCGGGAGTGGAGAGAGTCTGCTGTGAAGCCTCCCTCTGCACCAGCGCGTGAGCTGGTGCCATCTGATGAAACCCGCCTAGCCTCGACCTCTGGCCTTACACGCCGGTCACGGGGTGTGAACTCAGTGTTGCCGCCAGCGCCTATGCATTCAGACTGTTCAACAGGACGGCTCTTTTCTGAATTTCCCAACCTTTTCGGCAACTGTTGCGGAGACTGATGCATGGAAGCTTCCCCGGAGCCGTTTGGCACATCCGGCCTTCCAACCCCGAGACGACACACCCGATAGCTCGCTTTCCAGGAAACACGCAATCTTCGAACGTGACCTCACCTCCTCAAACTTGGCCTCGTCCAAGCAGCATTCTTGAGAGGACCATATTAGGCTGGTTGGTCAGTCGAACAGTCTCGGAGTCTCCTTTTCTCTCCTCCATCCTACCAGTCACCTATCACTTCGTGGCATCACCTCGATACGGCAAAAGAAAGAGCGGTGGCCGGACACAAACGGATACCTTGATGCTGAGAGGCCGATTCCAAGACATCACGACAAAGGGGCCTTCACCGAGAGCACCGAAACCCAGGAAGGAGTCCCCGAGCCCCGTACTGGACTGCAGGTTCCGTTGAAGAACTGCCTAGATCTCCAAAAAAGACGACAATCTCGACCCTCCCTTGTCCTGGAGAACTTTGACAGCGTGTGCTGCACTCATAGCAGACGGTGAGAGGTGCCAGCTCCATCACTCCTCCCGGAGGGCGAAGACACCGGTTGTTTGTCGATTACCAAAGGGACCCTGTCTTTCTCTCAGCCAGTCTTGCCAGTGCCTGCAGGGCCTGTCTTAAGTCTCCCATCTTCCCCTCCCATTCTCCTTTTAGGGACAAGCCCGCCTGCGCCGGTTCATCAGTCTTCTTTCCGCATCGCAGGACTACACCGCTTCCAAGACACATTCTTCTCTCCCGCACGCTACAAACAAGCCGGAAAGATGCTTTCCGTCTCCTCTCTTCTTAACCCGTCGCCCCCAGGGCCGCTCCCTCCTCCTCCCCGGTTCCTCCCAAGTCCTGCCATGTCCTCGCCCGGAAGCTGTTACGCAGACAGAGCCCCGTCGCCCTACCCGGACCAACGACCAGCCATACCCAAGCTCAAGATGGCCAAGGACCACCCGACTCCCATGTCCAAGTACAAGCCGAGGGGCGTTATCAAGTACTTCCCCTTCGAAGACGTCGACGAGAACGCCCGGCGGGAGGTTCTGCGATTCCGCGTGGCTCCTTTCGGACGGATTCAGGAGTCTTGTGCCCACATTCCCTACAACAGCGGCAAGAAAGACTTTTTCGAGAAAACCGGCCGAGAGAGCTTCGAAGGTGCGTGTCTACGGCGTCGCGGAGGTGTCTTTTCTGATGGTCTTCTCCAGTTTTCAAGTACGAGTTCAAGGTCCCCGGAGAGGACAGCGAGTTCATCGTTATGTGGGACTACAACGTCGGCCTCGTTCGCATGACTCCGTTTTTCAAGTGTTGCAAATACTCCAAGGTAGGTCGCTTGTTCCTATATTGGAGACTTTTTCTAACGCAAGATGCAGACCGTACCGGCAAAGATGCTCAGCCTCAATCCGGGCCTCAAAGACATTACGCATAGCATCACGGGAGGTGCGATCGCTGCCCAAGGTAAGGCAGACCGACTCTTGTGTTTTCCGCGTATGCTAACTGCGTCAGGATACTGGATGCCGTACGAATGTGCCAAGGCGGTGTGCGCCACGTTTTGCTACAATATCGCCGGAGCCCTTATTCCGATATTCGGACCCTCGTTCCCGTCCATGTGCATTCCGCCTGGATCTCCAGACTACCAGCGGATGGTTATCGACCATCGGATCGTCGAAGACGCCATCAGAGAGGCTGATCTCTCGCGCAAAATCCAGCAGCACCACGCCTATTCTTCAGGCGCACCGCCACATCTTCCTCCTGTCATCGATCACCGCCCGATGCGTCCGCTGCGAGACGACAGGCGACTGCGACTTAATACCCGGCTGATGAGCCCCTACAGCGACACTGAAGGCGAGACTAACCGCGCATGCCCCGACTCGGCGTCGAGCAGCGGCTCGGACGGTGTCGGCTATAGCTACGGATACCACGCGCCGCCGCCGCGACATGCACTGCCGCCCACGTCGGGATGGACGCCGGCGAACCGCCCAGAGCCGCACCGCCTCGTAGACGAGGGCTATCACTCACCGCATCCGTACCTGAGCGCGGTGCCGCGGTTCACCCCTCTGAACCGGTCGATGCCCCCGTCCCGGTCGCACTGGACGCACAAACGGCCGATCGAACACGATGACAGCGACGGTGGCCGCGACAGCAGGGAGAGCACCCACGGAAGCAGCCCTGCGCTGAGCTACGTGTCGGAGCAACGTCGAGAAGAGGAGTCGGACGCCGAGCTGGCGGAGCAGAATGCCGCCTTGGGCCTGATGACGCTGAAAGCTGCACCTCGCAAGGAGCCTGGATACATGAGCGGCGTGGACGGCAACGACACGCATCGTAGCAAGCGGCGGAGAGCCACGTCGGCATAAGGTACGAGAGGCTAACAGGTGGAGAAAAAGCTGGACGAGACCAAAACGCAACCTAGATCCCCAACTTGGCTCACGCAACTTGTTTATGCGTTTTTGATTTCTTCTGGGTGGGATGAGGCTAGAATAGGAACGACTCAGGTCTTGTAACGATTTCCATGTATGTCCAAGGGCGTGCCGGGTGGGAGGGTGCGTCGATGGATTTTTAATGATTTCAGAGTATTTAATGACCAAAACCAACGCCGAAAAGTCGTCTTCTTCTTCCGCATTCGTAGCAATCGTGACTCTCCAACTCTCTCCGTCCCTGGTCCGTATTCCGTCTAGCTGCCCTTCTCCGCCGCCTTCTTCAGCTTAAACTCCTCGATCCATTTCTTGGCCTTGGGCGCCGGGACGACGTACACCCGCACGATGCCGTCGACGACCTCGACGTTGCCGCCGCTCAGCACCTTGAGCAGCGCCGCCTTCTTGCCCACCTTGACCAGCCCGCCCTTGACCGTCTCCATGTAGCACTCGACGCCGTCGGGCGTGTACTCCCTCTGCTCGTCCCAGGGCACGGGCAGGATGTACGACAGGTGTTCGGCGAGGCACTCCTGCTCGTTGAAGGCCTTGATGAAGTCGCTCTCCATGCTGACGGGGTACAGGAACACGGCGGGGAAGCTCAGGCTCGAGGCCGGGTCGTCCTCGTCGGGGACGAGGCGCAGGCGCGCGTCCTCCATCTCGGGCGGCTGCGCCGTCTCGCGCGTGCGGATCGTCCGCGCCGCCAGCGCCGCCTTCAGCAGCGCCGCCCTCCTGCGCTCCTTGGACAGCCGCTCCTCCTCGCTCCTCGCCTTCGCGTCCGCCCGCTCCGCGGCCTTGATGATGTCCCGCGCCACGGCCCGCAGCGCCGCGTTGTCCGGGTCGACGGCCAGACCCCGCGCGCAGGCGTCGTCGGCCTCGGCGATGCGGTCCACCTTGAGCAGCGCGCGCGCCGAGCGGTAGTAGGCCTTGACGTTCTTCGGGTTCAGGCGCAGCGCGAAGCCGCAGTCGGTCCAGCAGGAGCGGTAGTTGTACAGCTCCAGGTTGCAGGCCGCGCGGTTGACGTACAGGCTCTCCAGCACGGCGCGCTGCTTGGCGATCTCCTCGTCGTCGTCCTCCACCTCGATGTCGCGCTCCTCCTCGTCGGCGTCGGCGTTCTCACCGCCGCCGGCGGCCGCGGTCGCCTTTTCGGTATGGAACGTCTTCTCGCCCTTGGCGCGGAGCCGCTCCTGCGCGGCGAGGATGTCGATGCCCTTGCCGTAGAACTCCTTGGCGTCGGCGAACCGCTTCGCCTTGAAGCACTCGTTGCCGCGGTCCTTGAAGTCCTCGCCGTTCTCGCGGGGCGTGCCCTCGTAGGCGAGCGCCTGCAGCGCCGCCACGTCGTCGTTCTCCTCGAGCTCCGTCATGAAGAGCGGGGACTTGTTCAGGTCCGCGAAGATCTCGTCCGCCGTCTTGCCGCTGAGCAGCGCGTGGCCGGGCGGCAGCGCCGCTCCCTCGGCCGCCGCCGCGCCCGCGCCGGCGGCCTTCTCCTGCTCCTGCTGCGCGATGAAGGCATCGGCCAGCCGGTCCGTGAGTTCATCGATTTGCACCATTTTTTTCTGGGCGTGGTCCCGGCGTTCTCGGCACCCTCTCAGTCTCGATTGCTTATTTCCGATCTTCTCTTTTTTTTCTTTTTCTTTTTGACAATTCGACTCGCCCAGTTTGAACGGATTTCGCCGGGTCGAGATGTTGTGCTGTCTGATCGTCCTCTCACTTGAGATTCGGGTGTGTGTGTGACTCGGTCGTTGAAAAAATTGGAGTTTGTGTGGTTTTTGCGGTGGCGATTTTCATTGGCGCAACGCCGGAATTCTGGAGTTGATGGAGAACTTAAGAACCTCATCGAACTAGAACTCATAAACTAATCCCGCGATGATCAACAATGGGCCTCCTGGCTCCTTCAATTCTTTCTTCCTGTTTAAACTAGTCGATTATTTCTTGACAGTTCACGCATCATCGATCCATTTGAAACGAGTCAATTCTATTAGAGCGCATACGCTATGTTGACTATCATCCCACGCCTGATCAATGCAACCCAACGCCGGCCCATGTGCTCCTCGTCAGACCAACAATAAATGTAGTCCATGCGAGCTGCCTGAAAAGCAACCTAATCGATGTGTCTCGTGTCTCAACTCCTGGATCGTAATTATATCCTCAACGCCGTCCCGTTTCCGTCGAAATGCAATCAAACTCCCCGTCTATCCACCCGCTATTTTTGTTGGATCGTGAAATCTTTTGAAACTCCCGTCCGGCCTTTCGCACCCATTTCCGTCACTGGATGCATCTGGGCCCCCACGCCTCCTTGTGTACGACGTTCATTCATGACAAGGTTCACTCGTCAGCCGAAAACACCTCCGTGACAGTCACTCGAGACTCTTTCTTGCGCAGGAGAGGTTGGGCGGCCTCCTCGCACATCATCTCCTCCTTGCGCTCGCGCTTCACGGAGAAGCACTGGATCGCACCAAGAACAGCCACGAGCGCGCTGCCATACCAGGCCAGCGCAGTGCAGTCAACCCTACTTCCTGCGGTGTACAGCCAGCCGGCAATGGGTGGGGCGGCCATACGGAAGCCCGCGGCGGCGCTGGCTGCCAGCCCGTTGACCTTGCCGAGTGCCTTGGGTGTCGGCGTGGCCTCCTTGATCAAGATGAGCAGCAGAGGGTAGAGAATGATGGACAAGACGTTGCGGACAGCAAGGCAGGCGTAGATGGCGGGGTACAGCATCGACTCGGAGACGAAGAGCAGACTTGGAACCATGACGTAGGCGATGGGGTGCAGGACGGTGACAATGATGAACAGACGGTACACGCCGAGCCTCTCGGCGGCAAAGGGAAAGATGACTGCCTGGACGAAGAGTGCAATGACGCCGTTGACGGCCATGATCATGCCAACCGCACGCAGGGACAAGCCCAGGCCACCAGGGGTGTAGAATGGGCTGGACGGCGTGGTAAGGATGGACATCGGGTTGGCCGAGGCGCGGTCGTCCTCGAAAAAGATGGGCAGGAGGTGGTCGTAGGTCATCGAGTGGTACGTGAAGATGCAGAGCGCAGCAATGAGCGACATGATGGGCTTCGTGTAGATGGTGTACGTCTGATCAAGCTTCCTGGCGGCGCCCGGGGCATCGCGGGCACGAACAGTCCCGTAGTTATCGTCTCTCATGTCGACTGCGGGTCGCTTCATGGCGTCCGAGGTCTCCAGCAAGGGAGTCTCTTCCGACGCGAAAGTGTCGTCGGGGAGGAGGACGCGGGGCTGCATGTCGGGATGGGTCTCCTCGAGAAGGAAGTAGCCCAGAACGATGCTGACGAACAGGAGGGCTGCGCAGACAAGGTTGGGGAGCAGATACGGGTAGCGGTAGAAAACGCCACCGACGGGGAAGAGGTGAGGGAACGTATCGTGGGGATCGGCAAAGGTGCCGCCAATAAAGGGACCGATGATTGTACCGATGGACCACACGAAGGGCATGACAGAGAAAGCGCGAGCTACGCAATTAGCACAAGATTTGCACATAGCAGGCGAGGGGCAGACTCTTACGCTCATGCTCTGGCTTGGTGACCAGCTCGCCGACCATGGTCTGGATGACACCGATATTGCCATTCAGGAGACCGCCGATGGCTCTGCCGGCCAACGCGATCCAGATGTTGGAAGCAAAGCCGACCATGACCATGCTGAACATGGTGCCGATGCATCCCAGCAGGAGTACGGGTTTCCGTCCGATGCGGTCAGAAAGACTGCCCCAGTACATGCCCATCAGGGCCTCCGCGAGGGAGAAGGAGGAGATGAGGAGGCCGGCGTAGAAGGAGGCATCTTCGGCGTTGCCAATCTCGAATCTCTTGACGAGGGCCCAGGCATAGGGAAAGATGGATGTGAGTGCGATGGGCTCGGCAAGGCGGACGATGGCTGGTAATAGTGTGTTAGTATGGAGGAACGCGGGAACCGGGACAAGTCGAGACACAGAATGTCAGGCAGGAGAGGAGGGGGGGAAATGTGGGAATGTGAGACTCACCAAGGAGGAAGAGCTGAGCGGTAGGGAAGTCGTCTGGATTGCGAGAGCTTTTCTGCTTGGTTAGGGCCATTGTCTCTCGACTTGGTTCAAGTCTTACGATGCGACAGAACACTCGACTAGAAGCTACTGGAACGTAGAAACTGGAAGAGCGAAATGTCGGGATGCGTGTACGCTTATACACGTTTCTGTTCTCTCGTATCTGTCGGCAGCAGCGTCTTGAACGAGATGGAGATACAGGGAGAGCAGCAGCGTCCGTTCCCAGATGGCAATGACGAGAGTGAGAGGAGAGGAATGCGACGACGAGCGGAAGCAGGAGAGGAGCGAGGTAAATATTGTTTCCCAGACGTGGATCCGTGGACGATAGCGGCGGTCGGAGTGGACTGGACTGCGGCAGGCTCTTGCAGACGCCGGGGGGGTTGCCAGATGGAGCTAGAATAAAAGAAGGATGGGCGGATGAAAGCGGGAGCCAGCGCCGGAGGTTGCGTGGTGTGTGAGCCGGGTTGTCTTGGTGTTTTGGTGCGAGGAATGCAGATGACGGGCGGAGCAGACCTGCCTAGGAGCGAGGTTTTTTTTTTTCCTCGTCTCCCTCCATCCTGATACGACCTACTCGACTTACACCGTCCCGGCGCCAGCGACACGACACAGTGCGGCTGCTAGGTACGGGGGAGGGGAGACGTGCAACTTGGTGCAGCGCCGCGTAGGTGGGGCGCCGGTTGGACGAGGGGGCACTGGAGGTGCGCCCAGATTTCCAGACCAACGGCCACGGCCCACTACCTAGGGCAAGTTGGCAAGGACGCACTGCAGAGCGCAGTGCAGCGGCTGGAAGCCGCAAGGCCTGGCCGCTCATGCGCAGGGTCAAGGACTCAAGGTATCTATCACCTATGCAGATATCGCGGATGGCAGGCGGGTTCGGCCTGGGATACTTGCATAGGTGGCGCACCTAGTCCTACGGATACCTAGGGATCCACAGACATGCGGGTGACGGGGGAGGGATCTTGCGCTAGTTTAGCGTCATTCCGGCGCACGGTCCCTGGGACAAATATCCGCTTGCAAATGGAAGTTGCAGTTGCGCGCTAGCTGGTGCGTGTGAGGTGGTGTGTGTGGTGGGATTTTTTTTTTTTTCTTTTTTTCTTTTCGTCCTGCTTCCCTTCCACTTCCTCCTCCTCATCCTTTTCCCTCTCGCGTGAGCAAGTGGACACGGCAAGGATGCCGACGCCGGCCGTCGGTTCTTCGGACGAAGTAAGGCGAACCTCAGACGGGAGGCGCTATTCTTTCCTCCTTGCCCCTCGCCCTCGTCCTCGCCCGCTGACCACACATCACAGTGATCACACGGCCACTCTGGTCAAGGATCTCCCAAACCTAACGTTGCGAGCTGCGCCTGTCAACCCTCCAAAAACACGCCAATGCCGGACGCCAGCGGTTGGCGACCACTTTCCGCCTCTTCAACATTAGACGATGAGCTGTACTCTACGTAGTACCTAGGGGCGACTCTCGATGAGGAAATTCGCTCCCACCGCAATTTTTGACGGCGCCCGCCTTGGTTCTGCTCGCTGATGTCCAAGACCAGCCGGCCGCCTGAGGACAACGGACTGTGTCTGTGGATCGTCGTCAATGGTCATGTCACCAGAGCACTGCAGCAGCGGACGAATGCCGACAGGAGTGTTCCACGCGAGTGCCGAGTCTGGCCTGTCTGTTCTGGCAATCTGGTCTGTTCCGGTCTCCTCAACTATGCCCCATCGTCGCTGCGTGTCACAACACGCGATCTCACCGCAAGGATTACAAGCTGGCAACCTGGCCTGGCCTGGCAGCAACGCAACGCAACCAAGATACCGGCTGCGTGTGGCATGGGGTATCGAGAGTGTCCTCTGCGGCTCCATGGATCATCGGTTATGGGCTGGTCCAGACGGCTCGTCTGCCTGCAAAATTGCTGACCCTCGATGCTGCTGCCCACTCTTCCCCAGTTCATGGCCCAATTCTGTCATGTCCGACGATACTATTGGCTGGACGCTCCGACGCGCTTGGGACGCCTACCTACCTAGTTGGACCGAGAATACTCGCACGGTGCTGCGGGTGCGCCGCATCCTTGTATCCGAGTTTGTTAGTCATTGGCCCACCTGATTGGACGGCGCCCTTAGAACCTCCGACGCGACGCTGTCAGTTCTTCTCCGCCACCACCAAAAGTTCGCATCTCCAGAGTCAGACTCTCACCAGCTCACGCACCTTCGACGCTGTTCTCTAGCGCTACTACATGTGCACACTTCAGACGCCTGTCGCATATGCACCTGGATGGCGAGAGTCCCTACAGGCTACATCGCCTGACAATAGCCGTTTCCACTTTGGTCATACCTCACAATAACAGCTCAGCTGTCGGACACCACTCCGTCTCTGCCGAGAGGGGTGACAATTACGAGGATGAATACGGATAACCCCTTCCCACATCTTCAATTTCCCGTTCCAAGGAAAGACGCAAAGCTTTGGGGAAGCCAGGCTGCTAGCCTTCCGAGATCATCACCAACAAGATGCGGTGAAGACGACATGACGACGTGGTGGAACCAGTCCAAGTTTGAGATCAGGCGGCACGAATTGGCGACGAGTGAGGCGATCGGACCAAACCGTGGGAGATCTCGAATCCAAAGATTAGCCCGGCTGCAAACCAAGCTTGTTGACAAGGCCAGACCGAGGGCCGGCAGCAACAGCAATAGCAACAGTGCGCGGGCGCGGGCGCGGTAGTCGGCCCCCCCAGCATCCCGCCGACGTCGGTCAGCCCCGGTCCTGGTTGTGGCCCGCATCTGTTGACAGGCACCGCTGGCGGCTTATTCCACTACTACCTCTGGCCAAATTTCCCGGCACTGCACGTCGGTTCACCAGCAACGGCTGCAGTGCGTCCTGTGTCCAGCCATCCTGCACTCTGCAGTGACACCAGCCCAGGAAGCCGTCCTGTCGCGTCATTCTATTCGCGGGTGGCATGTCGTCTGCCTCCGTCACGACCTGGGCTTGGGTATTCCGTGCGAGGGCTCGTCGCCGCATGCGAGATAACGCTGATGAGCTTCGCGCACGGCAGCACCGCCTCGGGAGCCAGCCCTTATCTCACATATCAGCTATCTTTGTTGGGCCGGCATAGAATTACGCTACTCCGTGGCTACCTATAGCATGTTTTCCGCCGTCCCCCGTCGACTGACACGCACCCACCACCTCCCTCTTTAGCGCCGCCCGCTGCCCGAACCCACCGCTACGCTCCGTGTTTCTATGCCCCACCGCCCACATGCAACGCCGCTAAGAGAATCCCGGAAAACCGTTTATATGCATTTCCCGCATACACTGTATCCTCTTCGCTTCCCTCGGTAACACGCTCGCCGACCTCCCTCCATCCTTTTCCAAACACGAGTGCTGGCCCGTCCATCCTCTCCACCGCCTTTTTGGCTAACCTGTCCTCGACTCCTCCCACCAAACGGTCTACCACCCGACCGTGTGTCTGCAGCAACTCTCGTTTCTTTCGCTTCACTCGAATCGGATGTTCCTTCGAGAACGTCGTCAAAATGCCCCCCTTACGTCGACGTTGAATCTGTTTTTCGCCGCCCCGCATCTCCATCTGCAGGCATCACCTTCCGGCCGACCCCATGACAGGGTTCTTTACACTATGGGAACTTGCGCTAGTGCCCGTTTGGAATCCTTGGGGGGTGTGAAGCCCATGGCGAGGGTGGGGTGGGTGGCACTTGGCCGCCAACCGTGAATGCTCTTTGACCTGCTGCTTCTCTTCACACGTGTAGAAGTCTACGAATCTGAGTCACGGCTCAATGAAATGGCTCAGGGCGAACAACAAGCCACAAGCGGGTTTATTTTGGACGACTACCGACCGCACCCAATACGAGTGTGTGGCGGTTCTTGCGTGGACAACGTCCTCCCCATCTCCCACCACCAGCTAAGGTTGCGAGTGCTGAGCTGGCGACCACCATCTCGCCACAAGCGGCTCACACAGCTGCAGCAACCAAGACGGTCGCCACCGCCGCGCAATTCATGGGGAACTCAAAAACAAATCCCATACCACGCCGTCCCAATTGCCGGTTTTCGATTTCGATGCTTATTTCTCGACTAAGACGTTTCTTCAGCAGGCCAAAGGACAAGGGTGTGCCATGGTCCCTGAACTCGTGCTCCACCACCCCCGCGCACGCCATCCTATAGGGCGCTGACGTTCTCGCCAACCCCCACGCTGCGTCGACGACGTCGTAAGAGCCGCCTTCAACGTCGTCTCTTGTTTTGTCGTTCCGGTACTGTTTTGTTTGTGAGGGCGGTCCTCCATACTTGTCGTGAGCAATAGGTTTTGGGGCGCAATCACATCTTCGCATGACGCATCAGATGATCACTAAGCGGACGTTGACGTAGACGACCAGAAAAGCAGGCTTGTATCCGCTGCTTCGCTTGCCGTCTTTTGGTAAAAGCTATACAGTCAAACTGTTGTCTAGCATGTTCTGTCTTTGAGTTCTGTGGCCTGGTTGTCATTGACGTGGACGTATTATGCCGTGTAAGCGCCACACTACTATGGACGTGTCTCAGTCGAATGAATGATTATCAACGCGGCGATTAATAATGTAGGCGAGATCGAGAAGCGTTCTCACTTACTTGGTCGACATTCATCCCTCAGCTACATTCGAGAATCTGCCATCGATAGATGACGAGCCAATTGGCAAGGCCCATTGGACGACAGCGTCTTGATGAGGTGTTTCGGCTGTCTGGGGTAATGTCACATCGATGTGGAAGGATGCCGTCCAGAGCATCTCGATGCCCCCATTGAATTTTCTCTTTTCTTTTCTGATTTCTCGCGTGATATACGGGTGACGATGGAACACCCGCTACAGGTGACTTTGGGCCCCCGCCGGCGGATTCGCTGGTTGCCGGGATCTCATCAGCTTCGATTGTGGTCCTGGGCCGTCACACAAGTCCCCCGCCGACGGCTTAGAGACGCCGTGGTGTGAGACTGGGGCGTCATATCTAGCATCATTTCTCCTGCCCTGGATAAGAATACCGCCCACATTCGAGAACGCCGGTCAAAATCTTCATTTACAAGCGAATGCAGAGGATTTCGTTCGATTACAAGTAGTAAAAAGAAAATGATCGGAATAGCGAGCACGGAGCAATTCACAACATTTCCAAAGTAAATGATAAGTGTCAATACGAAGCTGGACCTCCTCCTCGCCTTACACGTTCATGTCCATGTATTCTCCGTGGTTGCGTTCGAAATCATATCCGCGGGCAATGGCCATGGAACTTTAGAGCACGTTGCGTGGGCGCCCGTACTACCGAGCTCACTGTCTGACGAGCACATGTTTTCTTCCTGGTTCCCTACGATTTCTACTGAACGCAGACAAGTTGACCAGGAATGGGAGGAATGAAGACCCTGACGCAACCGCGTCTGCGGGTCAACGGAACCGCCGCCATGTCTTGGGCTATCCATGTTTTCGAAAAAGTAGATAAATCTCAACATGCTCTTCAACCGTGCACAAGAGTTGCAAACTTCCATGTTGTGCATTCCTTCGTTGAGGTCAGCATGTCAGGGTGGAGTCGCATTAGCCACGCATTATTTCTCTCCAATGATCAGGCCTCATGGTCGATGACCTCGCTTACTTCCTGTCCTCCCCTAGATCCAAATGCCTTTCGGGGCTTTTTTGGTTTTACGTTGATCTTGATTTCATTGTTGTGCCAAAGCAGCACAGTCGGGGATCTGGGAGTCCTGACAAAAGGCGCCGACCGAGGTTTAGATGAGGATCTCGGAGCCCTGCGACGGGTCGTACTGGATCAACGCACTTGGTCGAAGCTCCCGATGGGCGAGCAGGCAGAGTGACCGCTTCCTGCGATTGCGCGGAGACTACCCATCTAGAGGGAGGGCGATGAGCATAGGCAATGTTGAAGTGACTGAGAGTGTGAGGCCCCCTTTATGTTTCTCAAAAACCACAGAATCAAGCGCCGTCGAGCATTTTGCAACGGGACGTCCGCAGAAACGAAATTTTCAAGCCAGCTAGTGTCAAGCTTCAAAGAGTGGACGAGAGTGATCATCATACGGCACAGGTCGCGGGTGGCCGTTTCCATCCGAAATCACCAACTGGACTCGGGATGAACATGCTTAGAAGCCAGGCCGAGAAATAGTAACATGAGACGACTCCTGCTGTGCAGCGGCAGAAGGTCCTGCAGGAAGTATTCGTCATACGCAATCCCTGGCTCTATTCTGTTCTTTTTCTGTATCCCAAATCTGTCTAAATCCCTACCATCTATAGCACACACCTTTTTCACCCACCCACCAGATCAAATGCCCTCAGACGGTGTAGTCCAGCTTCCCATCCCCGAGCACGCCCCAAAACTCCTCGACAATCTCCCTCTGCCCGCTCGGCGCCCCGCGGACGGCGAGGTACACCCGCTCGTCCACCGCGGGGTCCCACACGCCCGGGTTCCCGCCGGCCATGACGCCTCCGGCCTCGGCCAGGATGCACCACCCGGCGCACACGTCCCACGCCCAGCACCCGCCCTCCCAGTACAGGTCCAGCTGGCCCGCGGCGACGGCCGCGAGGTTCAGCGCCGCGGAGCCCAGCGCGCGCATCGAGTGCACCATGGCGCCGCCCGTCTCCTTGGTCGCCGCGAGCTTGCGGAACGTGGCGGCCTTGAGCTCGAAGTTGGGCCCGTCGCGCGTGGAGCCCCACTCGCAGGCCAGCAGGGCGCTGTCGAGGCCCTTGAGCGGGAGGGGGCTCTTGGCGAGGGGCAGGCGCTGGGCGGGGCCGCCGGCGCGGCGCATGTAGGCGCCCTTGCCCTTGATGGCGGTGTATAACAGGTCCTGGAAGGGGTTGTAGATGACGCCGACGACGGGGACGCGGTCGACGGCGAGGCCGAGGGAGATGCAGGCGTCCGGGAAGGAGTGGACGAAGTTGGTGGTGCCGTCGATGGGGTCGACGACGAAGGTGGGCTCCGGGCCGAGGCGGGTGCCCTTCGTGTACGTCTCCTCGCCCATGAAGCTGATGGAGGGGTAGGCCGAGCCCAGGCGGGTCGAGACCATCTTCTCGACGGCCTGGTCCGTCTCGGTGACGATGTCGACGGCTGTGGGTGGGGCATCAGCTGGAGTCTGTGGTCGGTGGGAACGGAGGGAGGAAGGGGGACGCACAGTTGAGCTTCGTTCCTTGGTCGATCGACGACGGGTTCGCGGACATGATCATCTTGCCCGCCTCGCTCGCGATGTCGAGGAGGGTGTCGTGGATCTCCTGGAGGTTGAGGTCCGCCATCTTGGCTGCTGCTGGTGTTGTTTCCTAGTGCCAAGAGATTCGTCCAAAGTCAATTCAGTTCCTCCGCAATCTTGAAGAGGGTATATCGTCGAGGAATGATGTTGCCGTCGATCAATGGGTTTTGGAGTTCAAGTTCGTTCACCTTTGGAGGGGTAGAGGGGGAGGAATGCGATGGCGGGGAATTGGAGATGAGGTCACCGCGGCGGAAATAGTGGAGACGGCGGGCGGTTGTCGCCTGTCCTGACTCCAAAGGGACCTTTTATTCCCATTGAATTCGATGTCCGGCTCCCACCCCGGACGGTTGTCAGGTCAGGCTTCCCAACGGGAGGGGTGGGCTTGGCGGGTTCGGATCAGGCGGGCGGGCGGACAGGGACCCGGGGGTTTGTCGGCCAATCGTCGCCCGCGGACTGCGCATGCGACTGATGGGAGCTGCAAATCAGGCGAGCCGTCGTTCGTCCA
The DNA here is from genome assembly GCA_030770045.1 of Colletotrichum brevisporum. Lineage (NCBI taxonomy): Eukaryota > Fungi > Ascomycota > Sordariomycetes > Glomerellales > Glomerellaceae > Colletotrichum > Colletotrichum brevisporum. The sequence continues at coordinate 3,887,551 of JAUGSI010000001.1, read as the reverse complement.
GCTCCTCGCCGCGGGTTGCCCGGTAAGATTGCCGGGAGCGGCAGGCCCGGCGGGTCGTGGTGCTTTGTCCCGAGGGAGAGACATGTTCAGGGACCAAACTGCGTCGATCGCGGTAGTGTGTAAATTTATTGCCTCCGCGATGGGAAAAAAGTTGAAGACGACAAAATAGGGAGAAAAAAAAGTCAGACCCAACGCCATGGATTCTCATGAAAACACACATCCCCCATCCCGATCGTGACATGTCCCGGAGCCCGCCACCCCGGCTCTCTTTCCTTACATCATGTCCTTCGTCGCACTGCCCGAGGACAGACTTCCCCCTTCCCTCTTCCGAAGAAGCCAAGTTCTCCACGAAATACAGCAACCGCTTCGTCTCGTCGGACCATCTCTAGAGATTGCGGTTTCTTTCTAGGCGGTGCCCATTCTCGGCGATTTATAGCACAGCCGTGCGGCCCTCACACCTATACGTTCTCTCGGAAGATGGATCTCCGCTCCGTCGGGCTCTCGCCGTTGTCCTTCTGCTGCTGCTGAGGCGCCGTGTCGACAATCGGACGAGGGCTTACGCCGCGGAGGCTGATGTTGCTCGGCTCGGCGTCGTCGTCGAACGGATTCCTGCCTCCCTTGGGGGCGCTCAGGCCGACGTCGTTGTCGCGGCTCAGGCTGCGGCCCCTCGGCTCGTCGTGGGGCAGGGGCGTGCTGGCGAGGTTCATGTTGTAGCTGTTGCCGGTGCCGCCGCGGTAGCCGAGCTCCTGCTCCTCGTAGTTGCCGTAGGGCCCGTACGTCTCAGCCTCGTGGCCGACGCGGGTGTCCCAGGCCTCATCGGGGTCGAGGGGGCCAAAGCCTCGGCGGGCGGTGTCGCCGGAGGGCTGCTCGTAGGCGCCGGCGGCGGAGCGGTTACCGCGGTTCTTGAAGGAGGAGATCTTGTTGTTGAACCAGCCGACGACGCCGCTCGGGGCTGGGCGCGGGGGTCCGTAGGACGGTGATTCGGATTTTCGGAACGGTATGTACGAGGATAGCGACGGGGGCGGGAGCTGCGACGGGTTAGCACGAGAGGACGAAGGAGAAAACTCGGTGCGATGCGATCGTCTTCCAGAACCGAGCATCGAGCGATTGGGAGGAGGGGACAGTCGACGTACGCCTAGTCTCCGGGCGCGAAGCTGAGTGAAGACGACCCAGCCAACGGCGGCGACGATGAGAATCACCAATATGGCAATGACGATGCCTCCAGCGGCCGACACCATGGTTGCGATTCAATTGCGACGAGAATCCGTCGACCTTTGGAGAGATGCGCAGCGTGGTGGTTCAATCGGCGACGATGGTCGAAGGTATGCGGCAGGCGATGGAGGTCCGGCTCATGGGCAAGGCAAGAATGTGGTAAGGCAAGTGTGCTGACCTATGGTATGGTGGTGGTGGTGGAGTTGCAGTCAATTGTCGCCGGAGCTGAAGGTCGCAGTGTGGCTGTGGCATGTGCGGAGGAACAAGCGACGGGACCCTACGCCGTAGGTACGGACGATGGAGTGGAGCGACGAAGCGTGAGAGAGGGCCAGGGAGTCGGGGAAAAAAGGCGCTGCCACCTGAGGTACGCTATTACAATGGATGTACGACCTGTGAAAGAACGCCCAAGCCCAGGCGAAACCTTGTTTGGGTTGCTGACGAGGCAGAGCGCAAGGCCAGGTCAGCAAGTAGATGCTGTAATTCCAAGCTTGTCTTTGCCTTGCCTTGCGTACATATTGCTACCTACATACGTATGTACCTATCTAGGTATTTGGTTGCCTTCCACTTTCTTTCTCGGCTCGTTCCTTGGTTATTGGTTCAGCTTCAGGTCCGGTCCAAGTAACCTTACACGAAAAGGCGGGTGGTAAGCACCTAACCTGCCAAGTTGAGCGCAGTGGGCTGCTGCACCCTGCACTTGCGCACTTTTTAGGCTCCCTCCAAGCGAACATACATCCATGGATGGGTAGTACCTAAGCCCCTCCACCTGCCCCGGAGCTTGGCCAACATCCTGCCTGCCTCCACTGTCAGCTTATTATTGTCACCTTGGCTTTGGTTGCGTAAGTGCCTAGTGTTCTCGTCGTGTTTACATGATGGGGGGCCCATCTAGCGGTTGGTGCGCTGTGCCGCAAACCCCGTACCTGTCCAATCACCGCCTAGCGCCTGCCGAAGAAACAAACAGCACACTGCGCGGTAGGACCGGCGCACACTCCATTCCGTCTGAGGCCGACGTGGTGTAGGCCCGTCCGTATGTGTCGTCTCCAGGAAGGGAGAAGAAAAAAAAGCATACATCAATAGAAGCTCAAGCTCCCGTCCTGTCACGTCCATGGCTGCCGCCATCAATGGGGACAGGGACCCGGGGAGCCGGTCCTGGGTGGCCGAACGCAGCGCAGGATTGCGCAGGCGCCTTCTCAGCGGGCCCCAATGACGTGCTGTCAAGCTGTTGGCGAGCTCTCGAAACGAAACCAGCTCTGCACCCCTGCAAAAAAGGCGCATTTTGCCATGCTTTGTTTCCTCTTGGAATGAAGTACCGAAATGTCCATAGCAAACCCCTTATAGCCGACGCAACGGGCTCTGACTCCAGCGGGAAACTTGCTGCCACAACCCACTATATCGCACTGTCAGCACAGGAAACACAGTGACCCTCAGGCATCTTGCCCCTGTCTGTCGACCGAAACGTAGCGCCCCCAACGAGACACTTGACACTGACGTTCGGCACCTTCACGCTTGCGGATGTGGCTTGGCAATCGTGACATGTCAACTCTATTGAGATCGCTCATTGACTGCTATGTCCATCCTGGCTCCCGCTCCCTGACGAAGATCAACCCCATAATGCAACCCCTAGAGCCTATTTCTGGGTATCACACGAAACATTGGTCCCAGAGTCCTCCGCCCCTGGCGAACTTCTGGCTGTTGACGAAGGCGTCCAGCTTGCACCGTCCCAGATCGTCTGCGCCGCAACCGTTCAGCGGGACCACCCTGTCGTTGACGAGAATCCGGACCATCTCCTCGTCCGATCCGCACTTCATCTTCTCCACGTACATGCGCGCCGCAAAGGGCACCGTCCAGCTCGCCGTGAATCCCTTGGCTTCCTGCACCGACGTCCGGTTCGTCTTGGACAGCGGTGCCGTCTCGTTGTACAGGCCGAGCGCGCCGTATATGCTCATCATATCGTTGTCGTGGCTAAAGTCCGCGTAGAGCACCCTGTCGAGCGGAAAGCTCAACGGGTCTGCGTCTAGAGTCGAGTTGGTCGACGTGCGGTCCTCCACAGGCTTCTTCGTCAGCCGCGCGAGCAGCTCGTTGGTGAACCCGACACCCTGCGTCGGCCCGAGCGGGTTGCCCGCGTTGAAGCCATAGTACTTGCCCAGCGTCTCGTAGTACTCGAGGTCCTTCCACTCGTCCAGCGTGAATAGGTCGCAGAACCGCGACTGTGTGCCATTCACCACCGTGTTGAACGGGCACAGCTGCATGAAGCTGACCGTATCCTCGGCGTTGATGTTGGCACCCGGCAGGTTGTCGTTCAGCCGCCGCATGATGGGAGCCGTGAAAGCTTCCCGCCAGGCAACCTGGGCCTCGTCGCCGACATCGGAAAACTTGCCGTCCTCGAACGCCGTGCAGAGGCTGTGGTCCAGCGTGTTGTTGATGCCCTTCTCCTCGGGAATGATCATGACCCGACCGGAGAGACCTCCGTCTGGGCCGCTGTGGCCGTCGCGAATCTTGGATCCGAAGAAGCCTTGGGTCCAGTTAAGGCCTGACTCGATAACTCGGTTCTGGCCGGAAGACCTGATGAAGGGATCGGCGTTGGCGGCGAGCGACTGGTAGCGCTTGTAAAACGACTCGCCCGACTCGACCATCTGCCTCTGGCCGAATTCCGTGAGCTCATCGGCACCGAGGGTGTACTGGTAGTCCTTGATGAACTCGAAGCCCCTGCCGTACTGGGTCACGCGGGTGTGGATGCGATCGACAAGCTCCTTGTAGACGACGGTCTTGCCGGCCGTGGGGTCGCGGGCGCCGTGCCGCGAGAGGACCTGCGCGAAGGTGATTTCGCAGCCTTCGGGCGTGGCGGCGTTGATTTCAGACGGAACCGAGAAGAATGGCGAATACTGGCCCCAGAACTGTGAAATGGATTCGTCGCCCGGCGCCTGGCCGCTGACGAGACTGTTGGTCGCATTAGATGGTGACGGCTCTTGGGTGTACGCGTATTTCTCAGAACTCACCTGAAGCCCAGTACCAACGAGAGAAGGGCGGCGAAGACCATGGCGGCAAGTGTGAGGATGAGAAGACGGCGTTTTTGGTCAGGCCAGTACGTCTCGGGATAGTCCTCGATGTCGTCTCCCTCCCTGGCCTCGTCGTCCGGGACGGAGCTATATTTATATGCCTTGCCCATGACGAGGTCCCTCACGGACCTGTAGGCCGAGGAAGCGACGTCGGAGACTCGACCCATCGCAGCAGCGGGACAGTAACGTCGACGGGGAGAGGGCGAGGGGATTGCGGTTAGAGTGTGCCCAGGTAGTGTGTCCCGGTGCAGCTAGTCGCGTTTGATGCAGGGTCCGCTCGCTGCTGCACCCCAGTGTCCCTCTTTTTCCAGGGGTCAGGCCAGGTGATGCAATGTGGGTAGAGAGGCTATTAACGGCCTGACTCCTGAGAGAAAAAAGCGCCTCGTCTGGTGTGTCAAATCCCAATGTGCCTGAAGTCGGCCCCTGTGTCGGGGGCGCAGAAGGTGCAGGTTATGTCGGTTGGAAACGAACGGCAATTGTGCACTACTTGTGAAGGGGGCGCGGTCCGGGAGACCCTGGGAGGTAATTCGACAATTTAGGTGCTGATGTGGCGATGGAAAACGGCTGTGGAACGTTCTTAGTGTAGCGACGTCGTGGAGGTTTCAACACCTGCCGTCGGAGCGTCTTCGGCGGTGACAAGGATTCCCGGGCAGTTGCAGGGGAGTTAACGGCTTCTCTAGCGCGGTCACGTGGGTCGATGCGACGCCGTGGCAGGTCTTGTCAATGGAACAAGCTTTTCTCTAACCCCGGACCGGTGGGTGTCCGGTTCCACCGCCCTTCCATCTCAGCCGACAGTGCCTTCCTTCCTGCACCTGCTCGGGACCTTAAGCTTCGGTTGACTCAGCGACAGCTGGTGCGTTAGGTTCAGACGACGTTGGAAACACGTAAAATGCTCCTTCCCAATCTAGCTACGAAACTTAGCATTAGGCAGGTAGCAATTTAATAGTTATGGAGCAGCTACGCTTTGGTGGAACGACCTTCTGAACATCGTTATTGGCTCCAACTCCATCATTCCGAAATAATACCTAGGTACAGGGAGCTTCTTCTTCAGGCTTCGCTCTCAACAGATAGCCAAGCCGAAGCTGGCCCGAGACCACGGCGATGACATTGCATCCCAATAAGAAACATGAGGCATCTCACTACATCAGTGTTCAAGGTACGAGAGAATGGTCATTTCATTGTCACGGATGTAACGAGACGATCACCCTCTAAATAGCTAGCTACTGACTTCACAACCGACCCCTGTGCGATTCCTCGCAACCAATTCAGAGTTTCCACCAGCGCCTGACGTTCTTGCTGCTTCAAGTTCAACTCAGGCACGCAGAATCTTCTTGCCGGCCTCGAGCATGCTGATGTTGTTCACCAACATCTCACGGGTGCTCTTGGTGACCGAGTCCTCTCCGGCGACCATCTCGAGCTGTTCACTCGACATCTCGAAGACGCGGTTCGGAGACAAAACACCCAGAGGGCTCTCACTGCCCCCAAGAAGGAAGTGGTCAACCACCTGCGTGCAGACCATGTCCACAAACCTGGCGCGGGCGATGTAATAGTAGCTCTCCAACACGTCGTGAATGGCATGACAGGTCTCCTCTATGCCTGTGGACGCGTTTGAAAGCTTCTGGAGATCATCCCATGGCACATACTGGCCCCAGCTATTTCCGTTTTTCAGACAGACACGGCAGTCTCTGTACCTATGGGAGGCTCGCTTGATCTTGACCTCATCAAAGGTTTGGTCGAAGGCCGGGTTGTATGTGATGGAGCGGCCTTCTCGCTCGACGCGGATGAGAAACTTCGCATGATCCACCGCGCCTTGGTATCGCTTCACCAGGCCCTCTAGAATAAAAGCCCAGAGTGTCTCTCTGACTTGCTCGTCGACACACGCTTCTTGAACCACGTTGTAGATGAAGCGATGCACGACAAGAATCACATTGCTGACGTGGGCTAGAGTGAAGTCCTCCCACTTCTTGGACTGTTCCTTGAAAGCTGTGGGGAGCATCTGGCCACCAAACTATCGCCAGCAGGTCAGTGTCAAAGTACAGGGACTTCTGGGGGGAAGGGGGAAGGGGAATGGGGCACTTACAGTCCCCATCTCGTAGCCGCGGGAAGTGAGAAACAGGCGTTCCAGGTGCTTCATGATGTCGTTGTTGTTGGGAGGGGAGCACCGGTAAGGCTCCGACAGGATTCCGTCTAGCTCATCGAGCTCGTCCAGTGGGATCGAGAAGGTCAGAGAGTACAGACTGTTTCGTGTGACCGTTTCTTCCGGCGCCTCGTTTACGCAAGACTGGGAGTCACCCTCCTCGTCGCTGGCGGCCTTCTCTTCGCCGTCCTCCTCTTCCTCGGAAGTATAGCCGTCGTCAATCTTCTCGAAGTTGCGGGTGTGTGCGTTCTCGAAAAATATGTTGGAAAAGGCAGTGTTCATCTCTCTGATGCGGGTCACAAGCTTCAGTTCCGGCCGCTTCTCAAACACAGGGTCTCCAGTGTAGTAAGCATCCAGGCCAAAGTTCTTGAGCTCGCTGAAACGGCTCACGATCTTGCCGAGATAGGCCCTCTGCTCGTCTGCGGTACTTCGGGGCTGCCCGAGGGCTTCAAGCTCGGCCCGGGCCTCGGCGAGCTGCTGCTGAATGTCCCGTATGACCTTGGGGAATTCGCTCTTTGTGCGTTCCATGAGGAGCTCGCGCAGCCGCTTTCGAAGAGCGGGTATTCCCAGCCGCGACTTGTCGAGCTTCGACCAGGGGTCCTGTTCGAAGAAGAGCTTCTCCTCAAAGTCCCGCTCGTCCTTGCTGGAGGACGTGTCATCGGCGCCGCGGTTTTTGACGACGTAGTAACCCAGCTGTATGTCTCGACGCTTTCTTCTAACGAGGTCCATGGCCGCCTGTCGGGTGGCGGTCTCGCTGACCAGATCGGGCTTCGTGAGGACACCGAGGGTGCGCTTGCCATCTGGGTCCGCTTCGGCGGCGTATGTAAGAATGGTCTGGGTGGCCACGTCCACGTTGCAGGGGATGACTGCAAGAATGCTGGATGGCAGCGTCAGTTGAAGCAACGAGGTGATCTGGGGTGGTTGAATTACATGGTTCGCGAATCCTTGATGTAGTCCTTGACCATGGACTTGACCAGTGCCACATCACGGGTGGTTGAAAAGCCTGCATACGCCATCAGCAATATTATTTAAAGGCTAAACGAGCAATGCCTACCTTCTTGGGGATTCTCGAAGATGCCTTGGGATAGTTGATTAGTAACTGCACCGACAAAAATACCGGAAGCAAGCTCGCTCACCGGGCACATCGATGATCGTCAGATGCTCTTCGTCGGGACCACAGATCTCGACACGAAGAATGTCTTTGCTGAAGGCAGCGCCCTCGGTAGACCCATCAGTCGTCGACTTGAGACCCATGATCTCCGAAGCCTGGCAGAGTTGATTAGCACGTCTCCCTCAGCACAATGCATGCAACAACTCACCTCCTTGAGCACTTCGGCAAACTCGCCTCCCTTGAGATCCTGCAGCACGCGTTTGAATTCCTTGGCCAGCGCGGCCTTCTCGGGCGACGCATCAAACGGATGAACGGTGACCACGATGCTCGCGGTCTGCTCTCTGCGACAGACGATTTCGGTCGCATGGCGGGTGCAGAGTCCGACCGATCGAGGGAAGTAGTATCCCGTCAAGCTCTCGAGGACGCTAGATTTTCCCGACGACTGGTCTCCAACGACCACAAGCTGGGGGACAGAGCGGGTAAAGTCAGCAAAGAGAGAAACTTGTGTTTATCCACGGCCCAGTACCTGGGGAAGAGGGACCTGCTTCCAGATCCCGAGTTCTCGCAGCTTGTCAATCTTGTCCAAGAGGATTCGATTTCCCAGGCCAGGCGGCTGGGCCGTTGACTGTACAGGAGCCATGTCGATCTCTGACGCAGAAAAATGTGGCAAAGATGTGGGTGATCGTGAAGAGGATGAGAGGTTTGAGGAGCGAGAAGAGCTCTCGGGCAGGAAGGTAGGAGGGAAGGCGGTGGGGGAAAATACGGGAAGATAGTATTGGGAAAGTTGTGGGAAGAAGGCAATGGCAGAGAGGTGGCATCCACCAGACAGTAAGTGGCAATAACTTCCTTTGGGAACGAGTTAATTCTTTTATCTGTCGCGGTTGATGCACATCAAAAAACGAAACGGCCAGCCCATGGGTGTGTGTGAGTGGAGGAAAGTGACTACAAACGCCCATCTGCTAACATGGGCCTGAAGGCTCCCGCAAAAGAGACTGAAATTCAATAGAAAATATGGACTGACATCAAGGAAGAAACATCGAGAAAAAGAAAGAGTGACATTCGTAGAATGAAAGTCTGGTCTCGAACCAGGTGGTCATCAGAAGTGCTCCTGTGCCAGGCCTGTCCCCAACAAAACCGAGGAATACTGCTCTCTGGAGACTGTTCCTTACTTACATTAGGTACCCGTGTACTTTTTAAACTATACCCCCATTCCATCCCAATTACTGATATTCAGAGTTCTTAGTATGTATGGGGTTTTGCTTAAGATCATCAGTGCCTACTATCTCACTCATGTGGTTCCAAGTTATCCATGTCAAATGATTGATCAACGGTGCAACAGGGAAAAAAATATGTCCGAGGCGATGGACCCCAGCTTCATGAAACTCAAAGACCACCAAACAACGAGAAGCGATGGCGTCTTACAGGACTGGCTAGCAGTATGAGATAAGCCGTCTCTTGCATGATCTCGATCCGTACACACACAGCGAAATTCCGTTTCTCCTTCTTTTGAAAAATACCCGAAGGTGTAATTCATGCAATAGGCAAGAACAGTAATGTTTATAGTGACTTCGAGTTGAACCAATCCAAAAGTCGACATGGGAAGTCGGTTCGTGGTTTGGGACCCAAAATTGTTAGTGTGGGCTTGACATTCTCCACCTCACTCATCCACTCACTCAACTTCACAATACAAACTCACTTCACCCATCAACCCAAAATCTCACAAAACCATCATGAAAAAGACAGCAAAACCGCCAGTATAATCACTAGTCTCACATCTAACCTTCGTCCTATCTCTCTCGCTCCCTCTCAGAACCACCAAAGCCAAGCCATGGCCGTAAAAGCCCTCATCTCCACCCTCGAGGATGAAATCCTTGATCCGGAAGAAGGTCAGCTCAGCCGGCCGAACCCGCTGCCCATCGTCTCTACCAAGAACTCATGAAAGCCACACGCACCAGAAACCTTCTTCCTCTTCTCCCACGAGATCCCCTCGTCGAACCTGGGCTTCATCGACCCCAAAGCCACGACGCTCTCGCTCACCCTCGCGGACCGGGACTTCACGATCCACCAGTCCCCGACGGTCCTATCGTCGAGCCGCGCAGGCGGCACGACCGGCGCAGGTAAGAAAGAAAGAAATCTATTTATTTCCCTAATCCGAGCATTATTAAACTCAAAACAACGTCCTGCGCTGATACTGGACAGTCCTGTGGAAAATCACCCCGCTCTTCGCCACGTACCTCTCATCCCCGTCGTCGCCCTTCAGCCCCGTCTTCACCCCGTCCTCCGCGGTCCTGGAGCTCGGCTGCGGCATATCCCCCCTGACGGCCCTCCTCCTCGCCCCGCGCATATTCCGCTACATCCTGACGGACCAGCCCTACGTCTCGCGCATGATCCACCAGAACCTCGAGGCGAACCCCCTGCCGTCGTCGAGCGGCTCCAAGTCCTCCTCCTCCTCGTCGCGGCGCAGGAAAGCCGGCGGCGGCAGCGCCGCGGCAACGGGCGCCGCCAACGGCCCCGGCGTCATCGAGTTCCGCCCGCTGGACTGGGAGCTCGACACGCCGACGCCGGACCTCACGGGCTCCGCCGCGGCCCGCAGCTTCGACGCCGTCGTCTGCTGCGACTGCATCTACAACGAGGCCCTGCTCGAGCCCCTCGTCTCCGCGACCGCCGACCTCGCTCGTCTCCGCCTGCGCGTCCAGGAAGAGGAAGAGGTGGAGGCGGACCGGTCCGAGCCGTGCGTGTGCATAGTGGCCCAGCAGCTGCGCAGCCCCGACGTCTTCGAGGAATGGGTCAAGGCCTTCCACAAGCGGTTTCGGGTCTGGCGCGTTCCCGACGAGCTGCTGCCGGCGGGGCTGCGGATAGAGTCGGGGTTCGTGGTTCACGTGGGGATACTGAGAGAATCCGAATTCGAGGTTTAGCAAATCTTGTTTGGACGTTGGAACCTCGCAGGAGGCCGACTCCTGTGACAGCTCTCCTATGCTGATGCGCATCTACCCTACTTCAACATGACAAAAAATATAACTTTTCTCGGCTTGTACATTTAGAAAGCCATGTGACCATTCCCTTGATTTGATTTCCCAGTCGCCGCCGGCATATTGAATATGCCCAAAAAGCCAATAACCCATCGTATCGTAGACACGTTACTTTAAAACTCCAGAAACCAGCCCATTTGTTTGTTTTGTTTACCACTCGAGGGGCTCCGTCTTGGTCTCACCCCGGTTCGTCTTGGGAACGGGGATGGCCTTGGCGTACAGCTGGCCCGTCTTGGGATTTCTCCTGAGGTAGTTGGTGCCGTCGAGCCAAGGAGTGAGCTGGGACATGCGGCGCTCGTAATCAGTGATCTTGTCGTTGAGCTGCATGGTCAGGCCGATGTCGTCGAGACCGTTGATCAGGCAGTGCTTGCGGAACTCCTCAACGTCGAAGCTGGCGAGGGTGCTGCCGGCGGCGTCCTTGATGAGCTGGTTGGGCAGGTCGATCTCGACCTCCTTGCCGGCGCGCGCCTCGTCGGCGATCTTCTCGAGCTTCGCCTGGTCGGAGATGATGATGGGAAGCATGCCGTTCTTGAAGGTGTTGTTGAAGAAGATATCGGCGAACGAGGGGGCGAGGATGCAGCGAATGCCGAAGTCGTTCAGGGCCCACGGCGCGTGCTCTCTGGAGCTACCGCAGCCGAAGTTGGGGCCGGTGACGACGAGGATCTTGGCGCTGCGGTACGGTTCGTTGTTCAGGACGAACTTGGCGTTCTCGGAGCCGTCATCGTTGAAGCGGAGGGCGTGGAAGAGGGCCTTGCCGAGACCGGTGCGCTTAATGGTCTTGAGGAACTGCTTGGGGATGATGGCGTCGGTGTCGACGTTGGACATCTCCAGGGGAGCCGCGATACCCTTGAGGTTGATGAACTTGGGCAGGCCGGTGGAAGCGCCACCAACGGCGCTGGTGTTGGTGTGGGGCTGGTTGTCCTCCGGCTGATCGGCGATGGCCTCCCTCTCGGCCTCGCTCTCCGTGACCCTCTCGTCCACCTTGGGCTGGACCGGGGTGATGGCAGCCTCGATGTGAGGGCTGGCCTGGTACTGGGACAGTTTCCTGACGTCGGCGAGCTTGCCAACGACGGCGGCCGCGGCGGCCATGACGGGAGACATAAGGTGGGTCCGGCTGCCGGCGCCCTGACGGCCCTCGAAGTTTCTGTTGCTGGTGCTGGCGCATCTCTCCTTGGCGGCGAGAATGTCGGGGTTCATGCCGAGGCACATACTGCAGCCAGCCTCACGCCACTCGAAACCGGCGTCGACGAAGATCTTGTCCAGGCCCTCGGCCTCGGCCTGGGACTTGACCAGGCCGGAGCCGGGAACGACCATGGCACGCTTGATGTTGGCGGCAATCTTCTTGCCCTTGACGACGTGAGCGGCGGCGCGCAGATCCTCAATACGAGAGTTCGTGCAGGAGCCGATGAAAACCTTGTCGACGACGATGTCCTCCATGGGGGTGCCGGGGACCAGGCCCATGTACTCGAGCATCCTGCGGCCGGCAGCCTTCTTGGCCTCGGTGGCGAAGGTCTCGGGGTCGGGGACGGTGCCGGTGATGGGGACGACGTCCTCGGGGCTGGTACCCCAGGTGATGGTGGGGATGATGTCCTTGGCGTCGATGAAGACGTCAATGTCGTACTTGGCGTCGGCGTCGGACTGGAGGGACTTCCAGTACTTGATGGCGCGGTGCCACTCCTCCGAGTCGTACTTGGGAGCCAGGGGACGGTTCTTGAGGTACTCGAAGGTGATCTCGTCGGGGGCGACCATGCCGGCTCTCGCGCCACCCTCGATGGACATGTTGCAGATGGACATGCGGGCCTCCATGCTGAGGCTGCGGATGACGGAACCGCAGAACTCGATAACAGCACCGGTACCGCCGGCGGTTCCGATCTTGCCGATGGCGTGCAGGACAACGTCCTTGGAGCTGACGCCCGGGGCCAGCTCGCCGTCGACTTGTATCCTCATGTTCTTGCTCCTCTTGGTAATAAGGCACTGGGTGGCCAGGACGTGCTCGACCTCACTGGTACCGATACCGAAGGCCAGGGCACCGAAGGCGCCGTGGGTGGAGGTATGACTGTCACCGCAAACGACGGTGGTACCGGGGAGGGTGAAGCCCTGCTCGGGGCCGATAACGTGGACGATACCCTGGCGCTTGTCGCCAAGGCCAAAGTATGTGAGGCCGAAGTCCTTGACGTTCTCCTCGAGGGTCACGCACTGGAGGCGGGAGTCCTCCTCCTCAATGAAGGAGCCGATGTCCTTCATGGCTTTCCGCGACGAGGTGGGGACATTCTGTGGACACGCAGTTAGCGATGTCGCTGCGGGCGAGCGAGCGCGAATTGAGGACTTACGTGATCGGTCGTCGCCAGAGTGCAGTCCGGACGGCGGACCTTACGACCGGCATTCTTGAGGCCCTCGAAAGCTTGCTGCAGGCTTTGTTAGCGAGCCGCCGATGGTGGGGTCAGATCGACGCGACGTCATCCGAGACGCGGTAAGTGGTTCAAGAAAAAAAAAGGCGTCACATACAGGCGAGGTGACCTCGTGAACAAGATGTCTGTCTGCAGCACACAAGAAGCAAGGTCAGTGGAATTCCTCGCAAAGCCAGAAAATTGCTTCGGATGCAAGACTCACCAATGTACAGCAGGACGGTGCCGTCCAGCTTCTCATCCACGACGTGGGCCTGGAGGACCTTGTCGTAGAGAGTCTGCGGGGTACCTTCGGCAACAGGCATTGTGTGTGACTCGAACGGGAAAAGGCGAAATGCAAAGGCGGTAAGTGTGTCCTTGTGATAAGGCACCGGTGGGAATATCCTCTCTTCTCGATCTCTCAGGGAGAGGGCTAGTGACGAGAATTGGTTGGGAGGTTACGGCAAAGGCAAGAGCGCTCGTGGGGAAGAAAGTTTAAGGAGAACGGAGAGAGAGAGAAGTGCAACAAAGCGTAGAAGGGGTAGAAAATTCCTGAGTCGGAGGAGATGGCAGGATGTGGGGGAAGAGCAGCTCAATATGTATCTGCCGGACCGGGAGGCCCTCCCTCCTATCTACAAACAAACTCGTCGGTGGAATAGTCCAGCCCATCAGCGCCAGGTAAGGTATGGAGAAGTACCGGAGCAGACGTGCACGCTGAATCGACAAATGATACGAGAAAGGTGCCCCGCGTACTCAGCAAAAGTGCCCTGCTTCGCCTGCCCGCCCGCAAGAGATGAGGTACCTTCCTGATCCTGCCTCTAGGTACTACTCTACGTAGCTTAGTAGGGCGCCTTGACGAAACGAAAGTGAAGCTTGGGACGAAATCTGTTCCGATCATCGGAGGCGTGAGCTAGCCAGACGTGGGTCCGGTCGCCGGAACGCGGGGTACAGAGAGAGGCCAAATGGTAATTGGCAGCGGCGGATTGGCCCGCCATTGCCAGGTGCCCTGGATCGCCCGCTCCGCTCAGAACCTTCCAAGTGCTGCCACGGAATCGCGACTCGAGACGTTAGTGGACGAAGCCCGGCAGGACCAGGCTCGCCCGCCCCTCAACTATGAGTCTTTTGCATTGCGGTGCCAATGATGCCAGGTATAGGTATGGGCATTACAGGCCCTGGTGGGAAACGAAAAAGGGGACGCGAGAACAGCAAGGTAACGGATGGAAGTGAGCAATAAAAAAAATTGGTGAAAAAAAAGCGCCTCCACTGCTTGACTACAAGGACGCACGTGAACCACTTGGTGCCCGCAATCTGACGAGTAATATGGGCTCGACCGGGCTCAGTTCCGCCGAAAACAGCAAGTCTTTTAATTCTCATGTGTCCGACTTGTATCGGAGACCCAGCAGCGCCCCCGTTTCCATCCGTCGTTTGCCGTCCCTTGCGTTGGTCTCATTCGCGTCCTCATGTGCGTGATTGCAAGCCGTTTGCTACCAGCGACTGGCAGCGAGACGTCGTTAGCACCTAGTACGTACCTACGAACCTTAGCTAGGTACGGTTCTTGGTACGGTTATTGGGTACCGCCTACCTAGGTACTACATAGTAGGTACGTATTTCGTTACATAGCATGAGGCTCTCCGAGATCGCAGCAGGCACTACTATTGCCATATACTGATTGCCATTCCCATCAATTGCCGCCCAGAGATATGGATGCAGGATGCAGCACCCGAACTTCCAACCGATGATGATGACGCTGCAGAACTAACTGCGTTCCATGCAACGCGCCATTGGCCTGGATCGGCACCCGCCGACGCTGAGACCTGTGCCACGGCACCGAGTCGCCCGCCTGTCCCACCCAGCCTCACCGCATCGGCCTCGGCTCCTCCATGGATGGCCACCACAGAATCCTGACACTTGACGTCCGATACCCCGACCTGATCATGCACCTCGCAGCCCGGCGCCCGCTTGTGCAATGCACAACACCGGTTGATGAGGCATGGCCCATGCTGCGTCGATCCTGCGCTGGCGTGCAAAGTACGCACACCACCTACTAATACCTGCTGGCTACCGCTTCGCTCTCCCATAGGTACGTCTGTCCCGGCTGTAACCGCTATATAGGAACACAGGTATGTCCTGTGGCCTTGCTGAATGAAGGTGGACACGTTTTGAGAGGAAAGGCTTGGCTTCCAGCCCGACCAACGCCGATCGGCGCGGTACGCTGGGGACCGGGTCGGGGGTGCGTGGCAGGGCAGGGCAGGGCATGGCGACGCCGTACCGCCGTACATCGGCCGGGTGCCTGGGTAGGCAATAGGAGAGGGGACGTTTGTGATAAGGCAAGGCCGAAAGCGCAGTCCAGCATGATACGAGATTGACGGCCGCAGTTTGGGAATGTGTGGGGTAGCGGGATAACCCTGCACCCATACGGTGGCCCCCCCCCCGGACCGGTCCTCTATCCGGTGTCAGGCCTCCCTAAAAGAAGGGAGATCGTACTCCTATTCTTGAACTCGGAGCGACAACGACAATACCCCTAAGCAGTGACGAGTGATGACCGCCACCGAACAAAACACCTTCTGCACGTAGCCAGGAACGGACGCCTGTTGTCGATAATTGTATTGTTAAGTGTATTGTGACAGCACAAGCTTAACCTACCAGTGCCAACAAGACCATCTCGGCTATCCACACCACGCCCGTCATTGTCCCGCTAGTAACCTTGAATATCATGAAGACCATGGACGACGCCAGCAGTACTGCCACTTGCGTGGCGAGCTCCTGCGCCCGTTGGTTCCAACGCTCCCTTCTCAAACGACTTTCGATGTCGCCGTCTTCGGAGCCGTTGGCCTTCGGGCTTGTCGGACCCACCCCCGTCGTGCTGTTGCCCGAGTTGATGATGACCGCCGCGCTGCCTACTTCTGTCGTGGGGGCTGATGTAGACGTGGACGTGAGTGATGTGACGGTCGTCTCGTCCGCTTCCAAACGCCTCACAGATGATCTCTTGGCCACCTCTTGGGTCGCATCTCTTGGCCTGACTTGACAGCCCCCTTGAATGAGCGGGACCGTCGTCGTCTTTGGCATGTCTGTTGTGGAAATGTACCGAACCGACGTCGTCCGTGGCACTTCCACGCCCTTTAGTCCGAGTTGTCCCGCGAGAACGAATCGAACCGACGTCGTTGGTTTGACTGGTGTAAGACGGAACCGGACCGACGTCGTTGGTTTGGTTGCTGTAGAAATCGACGTCGTCGGTGGCACTCCCACGTCTTTGAATCTGAGTCGGCCCGCGTGAACGAGTCGAACCGACGTCGGCACTCTCTTGTCCGAATTGTCCGTTGAGGTCGTCACTACGCTGTCGCGCCGCAGGTTCATGTGCCAGTTGGTCACTATGCTGCACTCGTCGCTCTGTCTTGTATGCGGCAGATGCTGGAATGGGCTCTGCATGCCAGTCTTTTGGCTGAATCCAGTAATGGTGGTGGTGCGTGTGAAAGCAGTCTTTTCCTCGTCTGAATACTTGGTTTCCTGGGCCAGAATGCCCGTTGTGAGATGGCCGTCTCTCAGGTCCTGAGCTGAAAGCCCGCCCCTGAGGAGGAGCTGACCTAAAAAAGAGCCCTTCCTGGTGGAGATCGGGGTCGGGGGTCTTTCCAGTGGCGGAGACGGGGTAGCTGAAGTTACTTGGACCTCTGGGATCCGCGGGTTTCTGATCGCGGGAGGTGCAACAGCAGGCCTCGTTGGCGGCGTGTTGTGCACGACCGTGTCTGCAGACCCCGACCTACGAGGAGGAGAGTTGGTGGTCACTGACTGAGCAATCGGACTCAATTCACCCTTCTTCGCTGAAGACCACCGACGAAGGTGCTGCTTCCAGTGGACCTTCCGCTGTTCCTTGCGAATGGTCTCCTTTTGCCGATCCTTCCGGGCGAACCTCTCCTTTTCACCGTCGAGGAGCTTTTTCGTTTCCCGCTCCGTCAATATCGTGGCCCCTCGACGGGCATTGACGGGCTTCTTGTCCGTCTTTCGAGACGAAGACAGCTTCCTCTGGTCAGGACCCCACGGCACGGAGCCCACGCTGCTCGTGGATGGCGTCAAAACGTCTAGTTCCCCCGTCGCGGGGTTGATACCCTGAACACCAAGATAGTCGCCGCTTTGCTTGAGGTTTCTCCTTTCTGAGTGGGCCAGTCGACGCTTCTCCAATGGGTCTTCTTCGTGGGATGTATCGAGTATCGGATTGTGGCCGGCATTGTCGACGTTGAGTGAGCGAAAGTCAGGGCCTGTATAGCGCTCTCTTCGGGGGCGAGGAACATCTCGTGCGGTATTCCAGGAAGTAATGACGTCTGAGCTATGATGCACTCGAGACGAGCCGTGGGAGTGGCGAGACCTGGACTTGTGCTTTTCGCGAGTCTCCTAGTATCCCCTGCGACGAATAGTACCCCCCTTTTCGGCTCGTTGGCTGGGAAAAAGGCCCCTCAGGCGCGATCCCAGCGTCTTCGTGCTGTCTGGGTTGTCTGATCTTTTCTGGGCGGCCTTTCCAGAGGGAATTCGGAATGAAGGTTCGTGGAACAGTTGGCCGCTGGAAGCTTCCGGTGCAGAGCGAGCGGGCATGGTCGGGTCGGAACTTTGCTGTAGTGAAAACGCTGCTGGTAACTTGACGTAGTAAAAAGAAAGATGTTGGCGTGGGGATGATGTTACTGAAACGGAGGACTGGGCGAAAATCATACATACCTAGCTAGATTTGCACTGATGGTGTTGCGGGCCCCCAAGGAAGAGGGCAAGTGGCATGCGATTCAATGCACCTTCCATGAAGAAAATATATCAGAGTGACATTCAAATAACCCCCCCTCAAGCCTAGGTAGGTACGTCGGACTTGCCTTTCTCTTTGGTTTTCTTCTGGCCAAGGCAGGTAGAATGTGAGCCTAGGCAAGAACACAGGATATGTTCTCACAGAGCACATGCTGGAACGTCCCACCAATTGGAATAGCTGCTATTGTGTCTGACAGACCGACCATCCTTGGGCATTCTACATTACAACTTCCACAAGAGACTCAACCTGGGCCACACTTCACTACCTTGACGATGCCATGGACCAAATGTACTCTAAAATGATATTCGACATAGTCTGTTTCCTGCAGGACACCGGGTTTTTCTCAGACCTGGATTTCATACGAAGAGACTTCACGGGCATGCCTCACAAAGAACCATAATTCAAGTTGCAATGAGGACTATTGCCTTCGAAACGATGTCCTATAGCAGAGCCTGGGCGTGGAGAGAAGAACAATAATGAGGAGGACGAGGGGGCCGTAGTGGAAGACAGGAAACAATAGCTGAATGTGACCAATGATGAGATAAAACTGAGGGTATACAGACTTCTTCGCGCTGTAAATGGGTCTATGAAAGATCCAGACATATAGAATCGCTCTTGAGACAGCTCCGGAGTGTGCTGGCCTCGCTCAAGCTGACGTATCAAGTCCTATGCTTTACCTCCTTTTTGTGCGACACGACAGACACAAACATGTTGGGCAGCGCGTACACTCTCGCACAACCATAGACTTGGGGGACAGATGTAGAAAGAATTCAAGTGTAGCTTCAATAGAACCAGCCAGTCTCCTGAGTATGTTGCCACATAAAGCATCATAACATCGCATGTCTCACCCGAGCGGTGGTGGAGTCCGTAGGACAAACGAATAGCGCCACCTATGATCCCAGGAGCGAGAGAACGCTTTATAGAGACATGGTGCCCAGATATCACATTTGTATTTCTACATCAAGGCTTTATGCATGGATATAGAATTTCCATTCAGGCCTGTTTGCTCATTCTTGCCAGTATTACGACCTTAGACACTCTCGTCATTCTCCGCCCCAAGGGGCAACCTAATGAAGATACTTTGAATGTTGAAGAACGAAATTGAGAGTACCATTAGCAAGCCACCGAGGCAACTCCGCTTAGCCGATGCTGGGCATGTGTGTAACCAAAAAAACGCCTGTCCACAGTGACCGCCCACCGTTCAACGCCGCCATATGCTGCTGTAGATACATCTCGAAGCCACCGAGAAAAGAAATACACTCTGCCCAAAGCAGTTCCATCCCCCAGACAAGTGATTGTCATGCTGCGCCCTCAGTGGAATCCCGAAAACCTCGACGGGTATCGTTCTTGCTGCTGCAAGGACCTATTTCTCTTCGCGCTCGCAAAGGGGTTGTACGAGGCCGAGTTCTCCAGAGCGTCGGAACCAGTCGATCTTCTAGACTCAGACTGCTTAAGTGGGCTTCCTGCCCGGCGCTGTTCGAGGGCCGCCATCTCCCGGGAGTTACGCGGAGACATGAAGTCGTTCATGCTTGTCGCCTTCTTCAGAGGGGAGTTGGAATGGCTGAACACGCCGAGAGTGCCTCCAAAGTTGGTAGACCCCGCGTTCGCGGCCACGTTCGAGGTGGATGTCGATGTTGACTGGTATCCGGGAGGAGGGAGGCTCTGTCGAACAGTCCGGGAGCTAGGTACAGGTGTAAAGACCTCGGAACGTCTAGTCGAGGTGGGTGTAAACAAACGAGATCCGAAACTGTTCGTGGGCGGCGTCTGGAACGGCTCTTCCTGTCTGACGTGGGGGTTGGGCGTGACCACGAACTCCTTCTTGATGACGGTCGTCGGAGTGCCGAGTTCAACGAAGGACTCTTCATCCTTGGACTCTTCGGGGGAGCACTGCGTACCGACATCGCGAACAACGGGGTGGAGGCGCGGGCGGACGAACTTGGTGTCGTACTCGTGGAGCACCTCCTTGTGAATGATTGCAGTATCCTTGATCTGCTGGGCGTATTGAGACTGAATGACGAGCAGCTGGGCCGAGAGGATGAGCTGCAGAACGATGCAGTTGAAGATGGTGACGCTGGGCCTAGGGTCGAGAGGCACCAGTGGGAGGAACATCATATACACCAGCACATGGCCGGGGCTGAAGAGGCAGAAAAGCTGCAGCGACACGGGAAGAGGGTCCCAGACGCCCAGCTCCCACACGTCGTTCGACGTGTCGGGGTGAGCCCGGGACTCGGCCGTTTCAGGACCAAGCATCTTGCTCAACATCCTAAGAGGAGAAGACACGGACGGATCGGATTTCGCCTTGACCCGTTGCGCGGAGGGTGTATGGGGCTTCTCCTCGACGTTCACCTGGAAAAGGCGGTACTGCCTAGTCCTCGACATCGTGTATATGGCATTCAGAACTGAAAGAACGCCCAAAATCCAGACCAGCGGTCGAACCTGGTGACGGGTCAGTCGGGTGCGTTGTGCAAGCGAAGGCGCAGAACTACTTACCAGGAAAGTGACGATGCTGCCGGAGCCCCCGTCGTTGAAGACGTCGTCTTCGCCGTCCGTCGCCATGCAGTTAGCCCTGGCCAGAAGGAACGCAAAGTTGAATCCCAATCCCAGTTGTGTGCCCAGCGCCTTTGAGTCCCAGTCTCTGGTCTCCAGTTCTTCCGACAGCCAGAGGAGAAAGTCCATCGGGTTGAGCATCGCCTTCACGCGCTCAGAGAGCGGTTTCTTGCGAACGAGACGCGGCATCTCGTCGTCGAGCTTGTGCTTCGTCTGTTCGCGATTCGTCTGGGGGTGTCGGTCTGTCGGGCGTCGAATGGGTGGGCAGGGCGACGAGGCCGACGTTGTTGTTGTGGTCGCTTGTTGAATTTGTTTACACAAAGGACGACGGTCGCTGGGTCTAGGTATGGATTTTTGGATGTTGTCCCGCCAGGCAGGAGCTTCTGACAGGGGTAAGGTCGTCAGATTGCAGGTGCAAGGTAGAGGAAATGACGGTACGTACCTGCTGCTGTGGGGGGTTGCAGTTGCCGTGCATGAGGTGAGGTGTTAGCGAGCTGTCGTCTCAGGCTGGCACCAAGCAAGGACCTGGAGGCGGAACGCTAACAGGAGGTGGCCGTGACCGCCCACCGCCCACCTGTGGCTGCACCACCCAGTAACCAAGGCAGTACGTCAATCCGCTCGCCGACACCTGGGCATCGCGAGCTCTCCTACAACCCGCACAAGTCACCCAATCCAGGATGGCTTCGCAAGCAGACTACAAGGACCGGCAGTTCCTTGCCGTCATCGGCGATGAGGTTCGATGGCCCGACGTGCCGGGACGCTGCGATCGCGGCTTGCTGACGGCTTTATCAACAGGACTCGGTTACCGGCCTCCTCCTCGCTGGCATCGGGGTGCGCGCTCTCGCATGAACGAAGGATCGATTCGACGTTGACTGACAAATCGTATGTAGCACGTCAGCTCGGGCGCCGAGCAGGAGAAAAACTTCTTGGTGGTGGACAGCAAGACCGAAACCGCTGCGATCGAATCCGCATTCGAGTCGTTCACGGAAAGGAAGGACATTGGCATCGTGCTTATCAACCAGCATGTCAGTCGCACCATGGCCGAGGGGCAACATCCCGAGAAGGCGAGCACTGACAGTAGGACAGGTTGCCGACCGCATAAGACACCGCATCGATACCTACACAGCCGCGTTCCCGACTGTTCTCGAGATTCCGTCCAAGGACCACCCGTACGACCCGGAGAAGGACAGCGTTTTGCGCAGGGTGCGCAGGTTGTTTGGCGAGTAAACGATCATGTCATGTCGATGCAAGCAGAAGTTTAAAGAGACTGGGACTGGAGAGTGAGTATGCAGATTATGGACAGACCGCTATGGTCTATCATGAAACAAATCGAGAACTACAGGCACCGCTACCCTTTGTACGTACACATCACAATGCCGAACACTCCTGCGCAACAAGAAGAAAAGCACTCGAAGCAAGAAACAGAATGCCGAGGGAGGATGCCATGAGAGTCTGAAGGCGCGCGGTATTCCAAAGTCCTGATGCTAAAGCCGAGCTACGATGTTTGAACCCCCGACGTCAATCTGGATGTATCGCTACGTGCAATTGTAAGCCATGCTCATGCCCCATCATCGTAAAACCATTCGTAATGCCTTGATTATTGTTTGCTTAGAGGTCGAGACTGAAGAAGCTCTTCTGGCTGCTGCGGGAGAAGACGACCTGTGCGGTGAGGCAGGTGATAGGGACGTCGTCGGCGGTGTAGACGTCGGCGAAGACGGTGTACTTTCCCTGCACAAGTGGTTCAGTAACTGGCCACGTACGAACCAGGCAGACGCGATGCTTACGGAAGGAATCTCGGCAGGAAGCTCGACGGACTTGGTGATGCTGAGGGTGCCCTTCTCGATGGGACACTCCAGATCGACGTTCTCGATCTGCTCACACAGGTCCGCCTTCGTGCTGATAAGGCGGATGAGGCCGTACTTGACCTGCAGCAGGACGTAGGCGCCCTTCTCGATGTTCTCCTTGACGGTGCCGGAGGCCTTGATGACGAGCTCCTTGCCACTAAACGCTTCATGTTAGCCGGCCGTTTGTTTCACGATGCGGGAAGCTTTCTCTTCGTTTGCGTCATCACCGCTGGAGCCTGTGCAAACGGGTGTGAACGTACGCCTGGGGAGGGTTGGGGGCCAAGTCGACGCGCTCGATCTTGACGATATCGTCGTTGTGGGACTTGTCGCAGAGCTGAAGGGGCGAGTCACCGGGGACCTTGAGGTCGTCGTTGACGATGACGGACTGGTCCCTCTGGACCAGGACGCTGGCGCCGGCCGGCGCGAGACCGGCCGAGAGGAAGGCAATAACAGCCGTGGCGAACCTCATCGCGGGCAGAGGTCAGGGTTTGATTGGGGTATGATTACGTTCGGACGGGGATTGTACGTCGGCGTGAAGATGCGAGGTTGTCGATGTCCGAAGTTCGACGTCTAGCGTTTAGAGATGGCTGGAGATAGAGGAGAGTGGTCCAGTTCCATCAAGTGGCTGTGGTTGGCAGGCGGCGAGCAATGGGGCTGGGTTCGGGGAAGAACGTCATGGGGGCAACCAAAGGTTGCTCTGATTGGTGGCACCTGGTGGAGCCTGAAAGGCACAAGCGCCGTTTCCCTCCGCACCGGCCATGTCGACATCAGAGGTACTCTCAGTCTCAACCTGAAGGAACGACGCCAGAGCCTGCTCTCGCTGAGGTAATTCCGCAAGAATTCTTGAAGATTCGACAGCCAGCGAACCTTTTACACTACTTCTTCAAAGATTGCCTATCTGGATCTTGAATTATCGGCGTTTGATATGCCAATTCTGTTGGCAGAGACAGCATCGTCAATCCCAAAGGTACATCCCGGACCCGCTGCGCTGTGCTTGCGCACGAGCCATCTCGAATTCCCACCACTTTTGCGTCGTCCCCGCCGAGATGCCATTCTCTCGCTATCAGCTTTCTGATCGTCGCTCTCGGTGCTGACCGTCGTCGTATCACAACAAAACGCCCTGGACGAAGAGGGCAAATTGCTGTCGACCACCAAGCTCGCCGGTGAGCGATCGAGGTCGCGCAAGATGGAGAGATGCTCGCGACAAGCGAATTGACGCCACTGGAGGCGTGTTCTCGCCTCTGCCAACGCTCGCCCATGTCACGAATTGCAGTTGAGCCGTTTCGACCGTGCAGGTATCGTTGGAAGATCCCTGGACCTGTAGTCCCGTGGACAGGCCCAAGCAGACAAGGCAACGCATCGGCATAAAGGGCCAAGTAGCCGTCACCACTTTTGCGCTTCGCTCAGGGTCTTTGCCATCTCTTCAGCCTCCAGAGACGGCCCCCATCAGCGTCGGCCTAGCCCAGCATGGTGCGCCTTTGGATCTTACCATCTGCTCCCAGTCCCGAGTGCGCTGGTTTCGTGATTGGACAAACGGATCCCGCGACTCAAGAAGGCGTGCTACAACATGGATGATGGAAGGTAGCCACAGCAGCAGGAGCCACTCCACCTTATGCGTCCCAGCTCCCAACTCGAGGTGAGAATGAGATGTAGTGGGAGAGCTGTTCATTTTTAGCGTCGCCCGCATGGCTCAGTGATCCAATCGCGGCGGTGTCGAGCCCGGGGAACCGGCTGCAGCGAGCGAGGGCTCGAGTGACATGAGCGACGGAGTGTGACAGGGAGAGACACAGAGGGAGCCGTGGCCAAGTACCGGGACACCTCATCCTGCAGCCCTGGCTATCAGTGTCGCAAACTTTTTGTTCGGCCTCGAAAATGCGATTGTAGCACAGGGGAGATCCCAGCCAACAAAAACAACCAGCGACGAATCATGTCGGGGGTCCAAACGCCAGCTGGATACGGGCGGCCGGTCGCTCGAGAGTCGCGACTTCTTTGTTTTGTTTGTCTTTTGCCTCTTATGTCTGGGGAGACGAGGGTTGGAGGGAGGACGGGCGGGGGCGAGGGGCCTTGGGGCCTTCGGAGGGCCCTGGTACGGATATTAGTGCCTGTTCTCCTCGTCGATTTGAGATCCAAGGACGCAAGAAGAAAAAGAAACAACGGGAGACTGCCTTTGGCTCGAGGTAGCAGCGCGCACCATTGCCTCTTTTACGTCGTACCGGTGCCCTTGGGTCAGCCAGGGCGCTCTGCTGGTGTCGCTCCAATGGCAGCGGCAGCGCAGGAGCAAGTGCAGACAAGAGAGAGAGAGAGAGAGAGTGAGATATGCGCAGAGGCCACCGTGCGTGGTCGCTTCCAGGGTGGGGGCATTGACAGGAACAGCCAAAGTACCGATACTTTCGCAACCACACGAGTGCTGATGACACCTCAGCAGCTCAAGGGACGGTCCCCCTTGTCTCCAGGCCGCGCAGAGTTTAAGGCAGCGTGCCATTCACCAGACATTTGGACTCTTGGAGGCCAACCTAGTCGTGCCTAGCAGGGACGGGGGCGTATGAGCTCGGCTATGGGACAACACCTACATAGTAACGACCCAGAAAGCACGCCAACCGCAGCAGCAGCAGCAGTCGCATCCGCAGTGGTGCTTCGTGGTAGACAGGAGGTGCCGAGGGGAACTCGGCGCAGGACAGCGGAGCGGCGATTTGAGGTCGTGATGATGACATGCCCTTGCTGCATGCCGTTGCCGTCTTCTACTGGTGAGCGGACGCACGACGCATGATGGCAGCATGATGATGTGAAGACGGGCGGTGATTGGGGGCGAGAGCTATTATCTGCTGCAGTCAGCAGTCCCGGGTGCCCATCCTTGTGTGTTGTTGGTGTCTGCCTGCGGAAGAGTGCCATCTGAATCGCCGAATTGTTGGTCGACAAGTGAAAAAAGACTGCAGGTCTGCAGGTCGCCATCAGCAAGATAGTGAGGTGCTAATACTGTGCTAATAAGCAAGGGCAGTCAGTGAAGCTGCTTCAAACGCTGAGCAGCTCCATGCACGATAACATTGGGCCCTGGCAGCAATACTTCATTCCCGCACGGCACACCGGCCAATTAGGACGAGGCCTCGGGTAGCTGAGCTGAGACTCGAGACAACATCGTTGTGCATACACCACACTTGGCTTGGCTTGGCTTCTGTGGCTGCTGCTGGTGCACTGATTATTTGTCTAGTGTGCATTCGTACAAAATGTAGCCAGCTACATGGAGTAGTGTTGGTGCAATGCAGTCCGTCCTCATGGCTCTAATCTGCCTTAGCTCACCTCCAAATCGTGCTATCGATAATTATGTCAGCTTGGAACGGAGTGTATGTTTTCTTCTGGCCCGAGGCTGAGCTCTCTCTTGGTGCTCTCTCGCAACAACTTTATACGTTCGATCGATATACGCCTACAAGCCCAGCACGCATCGCATCCGCATTGGGTGGCATGGAGGAGACAATCGTCACGAAACATCACAACACCACAAAACTCATGGAGTTCATCAACTCATTCAAGACTATGGCTCTAACGCAATGAAAAAAGATCCGTTGGTGTACAGTCTACTACAGGTATCCCGTATCTCTCCCAGACAATGCAGGTAGGTATTTACAACTTGGAAATGATGGCGCCGGCGAACTCGTTGGTCTTGGCCTTGCCGCCCAAGTCACCAGTCAGGACCTTTCCTTCGGCGAGGGTATCAAAAGCAGCCTTCTCGATTCTGTCGGCGTACTCGCCGAGGCTCATGTGGCGCAGCATCATCATGGAGCTGAGCAGGAGAGCGGTGGGGTTGGCCAGGCCCTTGCCGGCGATGTCGGGGGCGGAGCCGTGGACGGCCTCGAAGATGGAGCACTCGTCACCGATGTTGCCGGAGGGGGTGAGGCCGAGACCGCCGATGAGACCGGCGCACATGTCGGACAGAATGTCACCGTACAGGTTGGGCATGACGAGGACCTTGTCGTTGTAGGGGAGGGGGTCGGTGGTCATCTTCAGGCAGGTGTTGTCGAGGAGCTCGGCGTCGAACTCGATGTCGGGGTAGTCCTTGGCGACCTCGCGGCCGGTCTTGAGGAAGAGACCGTCGGACATCTTCATGATGGTGGCCTTGTGGACGACGCGGACCTTCTTGCGGCCGATCTCCTGGGCCTGCTGGAAGGCGAAGCGGAGGACGCGCTCGGAAGCCTCGCGGGTGATGAGCTTGATGCTCTGGACGACGCCGTCGACGACGACGTGCTCGATGCCGGAGTATTCACCCTCGGTGTTCTCGCGGATGAGGACGGTGTCGACGTTGTCGTAGGGAGTCTTGTAGCCGGCGACGGATCGGCAGGGACGCAGGTTAGCGAAGAGGTTGAAGGTGCGGCGGAGAGTCAGGTTGAGGGAGACGTGGCCCTTGCCAATGGGGGTCTGTAAGGCAGGCACGGTCAGAACGGAAGATTCCACAAGACGTTTTACGGAACGGGATGCTGCTGCAGGCACGTACGGCGAGGGGGCCCTTGAGAGCGATCTTGTTGCGCTTGATGCTCTCGATGGCGGCATCGGGAATGGCGGTCTTGCCATCCTTCAGGATGGGGGTGACGTCGATGGGCTCCCAGGTAACGGGGGCCTTGGCCGCGGCGAAGATGTCCTTGACGGCCTGGGAGATCTCGGGACCGATACCATCACCCTCAATCAAGCTGACCGGGTAGTTGCCCTGCAATAAGAAAGCGTGTTAGCGTCGCAATGGTGAACCGAGTCGCAAGCCATCGCCAATTGGGCCGTGTATTGCGCGCAAAATTTTATGGGGCGGGTAGCGACGGGGAAACGAGTTTCGGGGGGTTCGACGCACGTTGGAGTCCTTGACACCGTTGAACTTGGCGACACGGTCGCTGTAGAATCTGGCGTTCTATCGAACATGTCAGCTCGGGCCGTTCGTCTGTCTGGCTCCGGTCGACCGCGATCCTGCGGCTCAAGCGGCTGCGTGCTTTGCCTGTTGCACGTGGAGGGGTCGCAGGTCGGCCGGTCGGCGGATCGGGGATTGTCAGTTGCGCACCTGGAACTGGGAGACGGCGGCGGCGCGGGGGGCAGCGCTCAGGGCTTGCCGCCTGAGAGGCGCAGCGAAAGTACGGGCGGCCAGCATCGTGACTGAGATATGAAGTAACGGTCCTTTGGGGGTTGAATGGTCGGGGAGAGATTTCACTATCGGAGGACGGGAATTTTAAGGTCGGGGATGATGGAAGCGTTCAGGTTCGTATCCTGGAATTCGCAAATGCGCATCGAGTACGGATAATTGAATAAAAAGATAACAACGTTCAGAGTTAAGGTGGACACAAGGCCTCGGCGCCGGGCGACGGGGTCGATTTATTCTTCAAAGCGGAGCTTTCGGGGTGCATCGTGACAGTTGGAGACCACCCAGGGTGCCAGAGTTGAGAAAATAAACCGCCGCGTTACCGGAAACTGCCCTCTTGGCCGAGCTGTACCTCTCCTCTACCCTCGGCCGGAGAGGTGCTCCATCTATGCGACGGCCACCGGCTCCGTGATTGGCACCGACCAAACCCTTTTTGGAAGGAGAAAGCCACCTGGTGTGGCGCAAGGCCGCCATGTACGTCAGTGCAGACATGGACGTGACGGGTGTCGCCAAGCGCCGGGAGGCTTGGTTATTCCAAAAGGGGCATGGCGGACATCGAATAGAGTGCCGGGGTACTCCGAGCAGAGCACCTCGGAGAAGAGATATCTGCCTCGTCGACCGAGATAGATATATCCGAAGGCCACTCCCCGCCTTCGTTCGTCTCCAGGTAGCATGGTTACATGGATATCTGCACCTGCCTCCAGAAACCTCAGTCTTGACATGCAGGGCTTTGATGTCTTCAGCGGGAATGGCGAGATAAGATATATCAACACTTTCAGCCCAAACTGGCATGGCACCACGCTCTGGCACAAACTCTGCACAAGCACTGGGGCGCTCAATGGCGCAAAACTCTGACCGTCTAGCCTTTGCCCAGGCAGGCAAGCAATAAGTCCACAGCCGTCGTGGGCTTTGGAGAGCTGTGGCGGAACGACCTGACATTAATGTCTCTCATCACAGGCAGCGTATTCAGGCCCTCAGGTTCTATACTATTCGGCGAATACCCAAACCTTTTCTGGAATGCTCACTTGAAAGGTATGTTTTCTCCAACGCGAAAAGTTCTTCAAGGGTATTTCTACATCTTCCATCCTTGGTGTTTCCGACTGTCTGCCGCCAGTGGATGGATGATAGGCACCACAATGATGCTTCAACTTCCTGTCCCCACCATGAGACTGGAGTAACCTCGGGAAACAGTTGTTGGTCGTGTTCCAACCGAAAGATGCCCATTTCCATTGCCCAGCCTCGTAGGTGCCATCGTGCCGACCACTCAGTCGCAGAAACACCGAGGACGACCTCCCACTGGACGGCGACATGATGGAAAAGTGGTACAGCCCCTCTGGTGTGGCATGGAAGTTTTGCCACGAAGGTACTTATGCAAACGCGGTGCCAACGCAGCGATGCCATGTCACTCCAGCCACGCCTATTTATAAAAACCTTTTTTTGCATAATTTTCCTGGCCTCATGGTGTCGTCTGGATGGGATGAAAGCCATGGAAACCCCCGATTCTCTGTCACAGATTCTGCTGGTTCCCTCGACTCTCCAAGAACTCTACGACACGATCAACAATACCAGGCACAACGCCAACCTTCGCACGCATACGGACATCTATCTGTATACACACCTTGCTTACCTTACGCCTACGTCTGTCTGTCTTAACCTTGGACCCCCTGCGACAGCCTGGAGATCCGGAGCCTGGACGCAGGGCGGCGGCAGCACGCAGAACACTCACCTGCACAGCACGAGCGAGGCCCTCAACAAGAGGCTTGCAGAGAACCCGTTCTGTCCTCGCTATTCCGTCGAGCACGCTGGCTGGTCGCCGTTCTCTCACCCCACACCCCATCACCTCTCCTTTCTTTACCTTCCAGCGGAGCAGAGGGGAGGGACGCTTACACGACGGATACCGGTCCCGTCACATTCGCCGTCCTGCTACGCTATCCCGTACGCTAGGGCCAGAGAGGGCCACCTCCACCTCCACCGCACCACCAACAGACTCGCCCTGCCGCCCATTTCTTCTCTTTTATTACTCATTAAATCTTTGCATGCCGCCTCTTGTCCCTCCACTGGCGCCCGACGAACCTGCCTCGCTCTTCGTTCCCAAGAGTTCAAACATGGCCGCAACATTGTCGCTCATCAAGCTGATGAGGGCATAGGTTCGTTGGATACACTTTCTCCAATCCTGCTATCGTCACGAAGCTTCATCCGCTTCGTGCGTTTATTTCTCTCTGCTATCTCTACTCGTCATCTCCCCCCCCCGCTCCGATATATCTTTTTTTTTTCCCTTTTCCACGCCTGAGCTGACCTCACGTGCTTGTGGTGCGGAGGGCTAACAGGCCGTCGTCAGTCCTTCATCAGACGGGCCGTCGCCAGTTCTGGTTGCGGCCTGAAACTGGATCAGCCTGAGGCATTCACATTTCTGCGCTAGAGGGCTGATTGGACGGCCGTAGCCACTCATATCAGCGTGCCCACCGCCTTTCGGGACTAGCTCCAAGTAAGTACCGGTACCTCGGTGCCCTGTTTTCCTTGCCCGCAGGCTTTGGCTTTTTCAGTCACCCCCGTCCCAGACTCCCAGTCTCTTCAGAGTCTGTCTCCTACTCGCTTCATGTCGCCGCGTGTGCACACGCACACACACATGGGCGACTGTCTCTCGTTGCTCTCTCTTTCCCTCCCGTCTTCTTGGGATGCCCGCCGGGGTTGGGGCTGACGAGGAGGGAGTTGCTTGATCGCTTTTGCGGGCTGGTAGCAAGCGCTCCCCAGCAGCAGCAGCAGCAGCAGCAAGCACCCCTTTGGCAGCCATCTGGTACTTGCCGGCGTTGGGGTACCTCTAGCAACACCAGCAACACTAGGAAGGAGGACGACCGGGGCAGCCAGCGCTGAGGTGCGTGCAAGTGCACACACGGCACCTAGATCCCAGCGCCCACCCCCAAAATCCCATCCTGTCGGCGCCCCCCTCCTCCCCCATCCCATCGAGTCCGCAGCCTGGTGCGCACCGAAGCACCACCTGAGCCCAGCCAGTCCTGGTCCCCCCACCCCAAGTCAGTCGCGCCGGTCGCTATGGAGGTACCTACCTACTACTCGCTAGGTGTCGCCCAGCGCTGTGTACTGGTAGTCACTGTTCCCTATCCGTACCCCGTTCGCCCTCTCTCTCTCTTTTGGGCTTGGCCTGGTCTCTCAGGTCCGCACGCTCCTGCTGGCTCTCTCAAGGTGAGGTGGTAGGTTAGTAGGTAGGGTAGGTACCTACCACCTACCTTGTCTCGCTCTCAACTCGCACATTCTCGCACAGCACTGCTACCCCGACTGCTAGGTACTGCCCACCCGCAGTCTGCCACTGCTGCTGTTCCTGGTGCTGGTGCTGGTGCTGGTGCTCCTGCTACTACTACTCTCCTAGGCTGGAAGGGACCCATCCATCCCATCCATCCTCTCCAGTCCTCCGTGTCGTGCCCCCTCTCTTCCTCTCTTTCAATCTCTTTTCCCTCTCCGTCCTCGTCGCCCAAATCACCTTCCTCTCCATCTTTTGCGGTCGAAATCACTCGGATTCCACCTCATCTTTCGTACTATCGATTCGGCACGACTTTTCGACACGTCCTATCCCTCACCATCGACGAGGCGCATCCGCTTGACCCTTCCATCGATCCCGTCTGCCCTCGTACCTCTCCTCGTGGCCACACAACCACTTCGCGATCTTCTCGAAAACTTTTCCACCCGACGCACACAACAACAACTCGTGACGTGTCGACAATCCTCATTCGCATCGCTCACGCTGTTGGAGACTCGGCGAGCACCTCGATCCCTCGAAATTTTGCTTCCTCGACGGCGCGCCCTTTGAGCACACCCCCAACGGCTCCGTCGAGTCCGCGTCCTCGACCCTTCCTCCTCCCGATTCCTCGACACGATTGACTGCGTTCCCTGTCTCTCGACGGATGTGCACAACCCCCGGCGTCGCTGTTCCTTCGGCTCTCTCGACGACTTGTTTCAGTGCGTCTAGACAGGCGTCGTCATGCTACCCAAGCCGCAACGGTAATCAGCTCACGCAACACCTCGACCCCCAAATCTCCTTCCCGAGGCAATCTTAGAGTATGACAGAAAGGCCGCAGCCACTGTCGACGCAGCTCGCGACTCCTAGTCAGACCCTCTTTGCTCCCAGCGTGCCCGTCTCGACCCCCGATGTTCCCCGGAAGGTCGAGACAGTAGAGGAGGAAGAGCCGTACACCATCAAGTGTATCTGCAACTTCACTGACGATGATGGAGCCACGATATTCTGCGAAACATGCGACACATGGCAGCACATCGAGTGCTTTTACCCCGACCGCACAGAGGAGGCCATTCGCGAGGACTTTACCCACTCGTGCGCTGACTGCAAGCCGCGTCCCCTTGACAGACAAAAAGCCATCGAGCGCACACGTCGACTCAAGAACGGCGGCGTTGCGGAGGATACCCCCGATAAGAAGACGAAGCGTCCCCCTTCGAAGAGCCACAAGAAGAAAACAAAGCCGACGGATTTGCAATTGAACGGCCACCCTGCAGGCCATGAGAACGCAAAGCACGGAAGTCCGAGCGACCACCCTCACCCACCACCCAAGAAGGCAAAGACTTCCCACCGCCCCTCTCACTCAACAAGCTCGACGAACCCAAAGCGGAGCCCTTCGTATGGAAATGGAAACGCTCGAGCTCAGCCCAACGGTCATCCCTCGAGCGCTGCGACAACACCTCCGGATCTGCCAGGGGACTTCCAAATACATAATTACTCGGACGGCTTCCTGTCTCTGATCAAGGAGAAGGACGTGCCCATCGTCCAGACAAACTCCTTCGCCAGCCTAACGATCTCCAACACCATGTCTCTGTGGCTTCGCGAACCTGATCGGATGAGGCAGGAGACAGGCGAGGAGTTCAACGACGTATTCGCCAAGCCGCCCGCTGACATCGACTCACGTAAACGCCCGTTGCACGTGGAGAGCAAGAAGCTCACGCTCGCTCCCGACACGGTTCTGCCCTGGCAGTACTTGGCGACTTCTGCCGCCATCGAGAAGGACGTTCCTCTGATCGAGCTCAACGGTCAAATCGGCTTCCAAAAAGACTACTGTGCCGACGCCGACAACTTGTGGGAGGAGCTGTCGTCGCCACTCCCGTTCGTGTTTTTCCACCCTATGCTCCCGTTGTATATCGACACCAGGAAGGAAGGATCTTTGGCTCGTTATGTCCGCCGAAGCTGCAAACCAAACGCTGTTCTGGACACGTACCTCTCGGGTCAGTCGGAGTATCACTTCTGGCTCGTCAGCGACCGCTACGTCGCTGCCAACGAGCAGATCACGCTACCGTGGGACTTCAGATTGCCTAAGAAGGGAAAGACGCGTATGCTTCACCTCCTCGGCCTGGGCGAAGACGACAGTCAAGGGCGGGACGAAGCCGAGATGGATGAGGTAGAGTACCAAAGAATCTCTGGCTGGGTCCACCGCATACTCTCGGAATACGGGGGATGTGCGTGTGACCAAGGCCCCAACTGCGCCTTTGCCCGTTTCCATCGGCAGTACCACGCCAAGCTGCAATCTCGGCCCGCGAAGAAGAAGACCAAGAAGCCAAAAACTCACACCATCTCGCCAACCAGCACCGGCCATGCAACAAATAGCCGTGCGGCAAGCGAAGGCCACCAGGACGATGCTGACAACGACGCCCGGTCCGTCTCGGAACGCAGCAAGCCCCCCAGCCGAGACCGAACGCCCGCGCGTCAGGGCTCGCTTGACCAGCCTGGCATTCTCACCGAACCTACAGATAGGGATAAGAGGAAGGTTCAGATGGTCGAAGACTCGTTCCGCCGGATGGAGCAACAGCAGCCTCCTCGGAAGAAAAAACGCACGTCTGACGGCACCGGCTCCAAGCCGAAGCCAAAGACGTCTATGAGTAATGCGTCTACGGGCACCGGCAACTACGTGGATGCTGGCACGTCACGGAGCAAGTCCAACTCTCCGACTGGTGGTGCATCACCCCCAGGGCAGAACTCGAAGATGCCAGCCTCCCGAAACGGATCCGTCGCCACGCAGTCGAGGCGGGAGTCTTCTGCACCCCGCCCCGTCTACTGTGACGCCGCTGTCCAAACCGATCCTGTGGAGGGTGAGTGGTACAGCGAACCGGTCAAGACGTCGCAGCCGAGACGACGCATCATTTCACTATCGCAACGTCTTCTCAACAACAGACACAGACTGCGATGTGATGAGGCCGAGAGACGCAAATCGCTTCCGACCATGGACGCCCAAGGAGTGTCGACCACCCCGATGGATGTTGACGTGGCTTCTGATCAGAAGCCTGCAATGGGCTCGCCCACGCCCTCCAAGGACGTCGACGACCACCCGGCCTCTCCCGTTGCATCCTCGGCTGGGGATGTGACAATGACTGATGCACCCACGAGCTCGCCGACCACGACCAAGTCCCCTACGCGCACCGAGGCAGTCGCCGAGGCCCTTGTTAACGGCGCTAGCAGCCCGCTGAAGCCGAAGTCGCCGGATCTCAGGGTACAGATGCCTCCAGTTCCGGCTTTCAACGGTCCTGTGGTGGGAACGCCAATCGCAACAACACCGTCCTCTGCCAGCACAGCTGTGCAGTCTCCGTTCTCCGCCGGCAATCTACCGAGCCCGTTCACCCCGGCTGCTGTGAACGGCGCAGCAGCCCACCCGAGCCCGGTCAAGAAGAAGCTGAGCCTCAGCGATTACACCAAGAGCAGAATGAATAAGAAGCCCTTGAAGACTTCCGTGGCGGGAACTGAGGAGTCAAAGCCCGCACTCGATGTGATTGTCGACTCGCCGTCCACGGAGAAAACGACCGAAGCCTTAGCGCCTGTCAAGAGCAACGCGGTTCCTGTCACCGCGGTCGCAGCGGCTAACAATACCCTGTAACATATATAGACTTGAGGCATACGCATCGCTTCAGGACGACGGACACGATTTCGCGTTCCGCCCCTCTAAATACCACAACACACATTCATACCAAGGTGGCGATCTGGTTATTGGTTTCGGCGTTTGGGTGACGACGGACAACTGGAACGGGGATAGGACTCTGGACTCTCATCAGCGCTTTTCGGGAACACCAACCGTTGAGTGTGCTTCTGTGCTGCCTGGAAGAGCTACAAAAAGGAAGAAAATGGGACGGCGGTGAACGAAAACTTGCGTATCGAGAACAAGTTTTTGCATGTTGCCCTGACTGGGAGCGACATTTTCGGAGGGGTTTGCGGCGCAAAACATGGTAACGGGGTAGCGCTATTTCCACGAGGCAAACGGATTCGGTACTGGGATGGTGACGAAAAGAGGTTCTCACTTTTGCCGACAGGCAACTTTTTTCTTTATGTATTTCTAGGCTTGTTAGCAGGGCCACCCAAGAGTGGCTCGCGTCGGGCATCGCCCCGCTCCTTTGACGAAAGAAGATGGATTGAATGGATGATTTTACGCAGCCGTCATGCTGCTGATTCTCCCAGCTTACTTCAGTTTTCCAACTTCGTCTCGTGAGAGTGCATGCGTAGTATTATGGATTCATCGTGTGATCGATTGGGTCTATCTTGCCACGTCTCCCGGTGGCGCGCGTAGTCTTACAGGGTATCTCTTTTTGATCTATCATACAAACCGCCCAGCTCGACTCTGCCGTCCCTCGTGAATCAAGAGAGAAGAGCCGGCTGAAATGCAAACCCGCCAACCGTGGCGAGAGGAGAAAAAAGACGAGAAAAAAAAGGGGGACCGAGCAACCGGGAATGTCCGTTCATCAGTATCGCTTGGTCGTCATGCCCCAGTTGTCCTCCTTAAAGATGAGCAGGGCCAGGCGATGGCGGACGAACAGGCCGAAGAGGCCGACGAAGAGCTGCAGGAAGGTGACCTCCCAGGCGAGGCGGTCCTCCCTAAGGGGCCCCCGCCAGACGAGCCAGAGGTTGAGCAGGGTGAAGTTGCTCGTCTCGACGAAGCGGCCCTCGTCGTCGGTGGCGACCTGGAGCAGGCGCAGGCGGGCGAGGAGGCGGAGGGCGTGGGCGACGGGGGGGCGGGGCTGGCGCTCGGGGCGCCAGGGGGTGACGCTCGGCTCGAGGAGGCCGGTGCGGGCGTTGAACTTTGGCAGGCGGTGGCGGGGGCAGGGGACGAGGCCGAAGATCTGCGGGGTGGAGTAGAGGAAGTTGAAGAGCTGGGGGACGAGGAGGAGGCCGAGCGTCTTGGAGAAGTGGCCGAGGATGCCGACGGTGGCGAAGACCATGCCGGAGAAGTAGCAGTAGGTGTCGCCGACGAAGACGCGGGCGGGGTACCAGTTGTGGGCGACGAGGGCGAGGGAGACGCCGAGCCAGGGGAGGAGGAGGTAGAGGGAGAAGAGGTGGGAGTCGGTGGCCGGGTGCGGGTAGGGGGTGAAGAGGTAGAGGCAGTCGTTGAGGACGAGCAGGAGGGAGACGACGATGCACTGGGAGACCTCGATGCCGTTGATGCCGGCGAGCATGTTGATGGACTGGGGGCAGAACATGGCGACGCAGGCCATGTAGATGTAGTAGAGGACGCCCAGGTCGAAGAGCTCGCCGAGGTAGGGCTGGAGGGGGATCGGCATGACGATGGAGGTGACGCCAAAGTCGACGAAGTAGATGACGAGGATGGGGATCGAGGCCAGGCCGGGGATCCACCACTTGTGACGCCAGCGGATGTCGAAGAGGTCGTCGCCGATGCCGAGGAGGGCCGTCGTCTGGAGGGAGATGATGGCGGAGAGGTAGGAGGCGAGCTGGAGGAGAGAGAAGGGTCAGTGATGCCGTACGGTACGGTGCGCGCCCACGATCACCAGCAGAACTCACCTTGCTGTGAGGGAAGCGGTGCAGGAAGCGGCCCTGCTGGACATTCTCAACCTGCAGCACCACGTCCCTGTTGCCTCCACCGCTAGTGGCGGCAACGATATCCTTGTAGAACGGGAAGGGTATGAAGACGATGACGACGAGGAGGTAGACGGCGGCGCAGACGGCGCCCATGCACTCGGGGAGCTCGGGGCGGTGGTGCTTCGAGAGGTCGCGGCCCTTAAACCCGGCGCGGACGAAGACGGGGCCGAGCCAGCGAACCATGGAGTAGGCGAGGGCGAAGGCCAGGACGGAGAGGGCCAGCGAGGCTATGAGGGGCTCGCCATCGCCCTGGAAGGTGTTGAGGAGGACGGCGAAGGCGGCGAGGGAGAGCGCCGAGAGGCTCAGGGTCTCGTTGCGGGAGAGGGTGGGGGAGGCCATTGTCGCGATGCGTGCGTGCGGTGCGGTGCGGTGCGGTTCGGTGCGATGCGGCGCGACACGGCCTTGAAGATATTTGTTAGTTTTGTTGTGCTCTTGAGGTCCCTACTGAAAGACGTCTGTCATTGTGGGTGTGTGTGAGGCGGATTGACAGGTGCGCGTTGAGGTGCCTCTTTGTTTTTTTTTTAGGGTGAGGCTCTCGCGATCGTGGGTGACGACACAAGGTTGGTGATGGGACACAGTTGCTTAAGCTGTCAATTGGAGAAGGGGTCTCATTTCCCCCACTGGGCCGCGTACCTACCAGCTGTAGTATCGATATCTTTTTTTGGAGGATGCCGGGGACCTCTTTTCCCATGTGGGCGGCCGGAGCGCTCCTGGATGGACGAGGATTGGGTCTGGGAGATGTGGGGCTCATTGAGCTTAGGTGCCTTCCTGAGTACTTCTGTACCTGAGATGTACATAGATACCTTACCTTGTACCTACCTAATTAAGTTCACAGTGTTGTGGTGCACTCCAGCTCATGGCCTGTGCTTCAAGTTCCAGTTTCTTCTTGGTTGGAAACTCAGAAGAGTGTGAATGACTTGAGTTTGTTGTTCCATTCAGGTTGCATTGTCAAAATAAGGTTCTCAAGAGTCTATCAACTAACTGGCTTACCATATCTATCCATCAAGTAGCCAACAGTCTTTAAAAGCTTAGATGCAACTCAAACCCAGCATCATGATTTCTCCCCTCTCTCTCCTCCACCAAACCTCGTGGCATCCATCATCGAGAACTGCCGCGGGGAAAAGCCCGGGTTTAACAAGTCTACGCCACCAGACATGCCAGAGAATGAACTAACTTGCCGTGTAGCCGTTCCGTCCGTCAGCGGTCTGCATTCCCGCCTACACTACGTACTGAACCCCGCGATTCCCGACCACTTATCTGGATCTAAAAAGTCACGGATCCGAAGAAAGATCCACGGCCCGCACACCCACCCCCAACCAGACCCCAACCCGCCCGCCTGCTTCTCGGTCTCTCTACCTAGGGATGTGTTCCTTTGCCATTCCCCGATACGCAAGCAGACAGAAAGGTGCGGAGATAAAAGATGGAGTTAAGCCAAGACAGGGCGAGGATTGTAAGCAGGCAAGCTAGCCTCCTCCTGCATGGTGGTAGCAGGGGGCCCGGTCGTGATGGAATGGGGTATTAGAGGGGGGAGGACACCTCCGGGCGAGGGCTCGTCAAATCATGTTACACCTTTGGATGCCCACCCATCCCCATCCTAGTGTCGGTACGTGATCGTCGTCTTACCTTGGGTAGTTGCGGCATTGGAGGAGCAGGAGGGGGGATGAATTAGTAAAGCAGTTTTCCACTTTCCCTCGCTTTTTTTTCTTAACTACTCGTATTGTGTTGATTGATAAAATGCTGCTGCTGGTTGCTACTGTCTTCCATCTGCCGAGGCCGCATCTGCGCCCAACCCAAAGGTCCTTTGTTACTTCCCTTTAAGCCTTTGTGGTATTACTGAATCTTTTTCTTTTCAACATCCGTGTGGCGATTGGCTGAAGAAAAGATAATAAGAAAGAGAAAATATCAAAAAAATAAGAAAGAGAAAATCTCCGCTCCGTCATCATTGCCACACCAAAGTCGTCTGCTCCCTCCGACACCGCCATGGGTCCCGAGAAGAGCGTGGAGACGACTCCCGGCGCCCACGGCCTCCGAGCGGGCTCCTCCTCCGAGCAGGGAACGCTGACAGAAAAGGAGGCAGAGCATAATTTTGCGTCCTCCGACGACCTCGAAAAGGCCGACGAAGCAAAGGCGCACATGGAGGAGCGAAAGAGTATCGACGACGTCGAGGCGCCGGACAGCGAGCCCTACGAGGAGGTGAGTAGCAATGGAAGCTTTCTGTGAAGCCAAAGAGGCTCTGCCAAGACTCTGCGACGAAAACGCCTTTTGGCTAGCAAGGCGTTGCTCCGTTCCGATGACGCGCATTCTGGAGTTTCCGTCGTGGTTGTCGGGTTGGCAGAGAGACGTCTGGGTTTACTTCGTCTCGAACACATCCGCTGACGCCTCTCAGGATATCATCATCGAGCGCACACGAACCTCACGATCCCATGCGAGCGCCAGGAGCCGTCTCTCACGCATAGCAAGCCTCGCTTCGTCCCGACGTAAGCCCCGCGAACCGATCCCGCCGACCCTCCACCCCGTCTCCGACC
The DNA here is from genome assembly GCA_030770045.1 of Colletotrichum brevisporum. NCBI lineage: Eukaryota > Fungi > Ascomycota > Sordariomycetes > Glomerellales > Glomerellaceae > Colletotrichum > Colletotrichum brevisporum. The sequence goes on along the minus strand of JAUGSI010000001.1, from coordinate 3,848,956 downwards.
TCGACAATGGCGTCGTCGGCTGGGACTCGCAAGACGACCCGGCCATGCCCATGAACTTCGACCGCCGGCGCAAGTGGATCATCATCTGGTTCCTCGCGGGCATCACCTTCATGACCCCCTTCGCCTCGTCCATCCTCGCCCCGGCCATCGAGTACTTCAACGAGGACTTCGGCAACCCCGACCTGACCCTCGGCACCCTTCCCGTGAGCATCTACCTCCTGGGGTACGCCGTCGGCCCGCTGTTCCTCGCCCCGCTGTCCGAGATATACGGCCGCCGCCCCGTGCTGACCGCCGCCAACTTCTTCTTCTGCGCCTGGCTCATCGGCTGCGCCCTGGCGCCCACGCTCGAAACCCTCATCGTCTTCCGCTTCTTCGCCGGCGTCGGTGGCTCCGGGTGCCTCGCAATCGGTGGCGGTGTCATCGCCGACATGATACCCGTCCAGGAGCGCGGCAAGGCGCTCACCATCTGGATGGTCGGCCCGCTCATCGGCCCAACCCTCGCGCCGCTGTTCGGCGCCTTCATCGCGCAGGACATCGGATGGCGGTGGTCGTCGTGGATCGCCTTCATCGCGGCGACGCCCATGGCCATTGTCATCGCCATCTTCAACCAGGAGACGAACCCGCGCGTGCTCATCGACCGCAAGGTCACTCGCCTGCGCAAGGAGCTCAACCGCCCGGAGCTGCGCAGCGTCTACCTCGACACTTCGGCAAACGCGCCGCGCTCAAACACCCAGGTCCTCGTGCGAGGTCTCATCCGTCCCGTCAAGATGCTGTTCATGTCGCCCATCATCTTCAGCGTGAGCCTGTACTGCGCCTTCGCCTACGGCGTGCTGTACCTCCTCTTCAGCACGATACCGCTTGTCTTTTCCAGCACCTACGGCTTCTCCGTCGGGAACACGGGCCTGGTGTACATCCCGCTGGGCATCGGCTACATCGTCGGCATGGCCTGCTTCAGCTTCCTCTCCGACCGGACCGTCGTGCGCATGACCCGTGCCAACGACGGCGTCTTCGAGCCCGAGATGCGCCTGCCGGACTGCATCTGGTTCGCCATGCTTCTGCCCGTCACCTTCTTCTGGTACGGCTGGACGGCCGAGTTCAAGACGCACTGGGCCGCGCCCGTCATCGGGCTGCTTCCCTTCGGCATCGCCATCCTGGGCATCTGGCAGCCCATCCAGGCCTACATCATCGACGCGTACCCCAACTTCGCCGCGAGCGGCCTCGCCGCCTTCACGGTGTTCCGCAGCGTCGTCGCCGCGTTCCTGCCCATGGCCGGCCCGCCCATGTACGACGCCCTCGGGCTGGGATGGGGCAACAGCCTGCTGGGCTTCATCGCCGTGGCGCTCATCCCGGTGCCGGCGTTGATATACAAGTACGGGGGGCAGCTGCGCAAGTGGCAGAGTCTGGAGCTTTAGCATCTGTATAGAAAAGGATTTGCTTCTAGATCGGTGTATCCGAGGCGGGCACTATAGCATATATACCCTTAGAGATGGCTCGTTAGCATAGTTCAACTTGATCACATTTTCTGACTCGAAGCTGATGTTCGTTCCATTGGCCACGTCCTGGCCGTCTATTCCGAAGTGAAACGCCCCCCTATAACGAAGGAAAGAAGACGCCGAATGTGACTTTATCGAGAGAGGTATTATCATTAGAGGTGTCGGCCGTCGCATTCGTCAATTGTCTTTCACCCTTTTTTTTCCCTCCTCAGATGAGTTCCCATTTTATGAATCCGTTCCAGCTCATGGCTGCCCTGCCCTTCTTCGCAAAATAGTCCTTCTCGGTGGCGCCCCTCGCGTCGCGCCCGTCTATGGTGGTTATCATGAGGATGCTGATGCTCTCGCCTGGCGCGCCCAGGTCTATGGCATTGACGTCCGCCCAGTGCCAGAAGCCGTCCGTCTGAATGGGCACCATGTCCGGCTTGCGCCCGTCGCGGCCCTTGATGCTCAGGAACAACAGCGGCGGCTTGCCCTTGCCGTGCTTCTCGGACGTCCAGTGCTCGCACATCTTGGAGAACTGGAAGCGCACGACCTGGCCGCTGTACACGGGAATCTGGAGCTCCTTCGGGGTGACTGTGTGGTCCCAAACACCCTCCTCGTAGGCGTTGGTGTACACGACGGGCTTATCTCCGTGCACAGGACCGATGTAGTATTCCTCCCAGCTCGGTACCCTGCCGTCGGGGCGGAAGAAGTGCCTGTTGTCGGCTGGGTAGTGAGAGAGGCCGAATATATCGTTTCTCCTCGTGAACTCATGAGGCTTAAAGTCGGGCGTGTAGTCCTTGGTCACGTCTGAGACGTTGCCGGCACCCCAGCAGGCGTCGAGGAGCTTCCATTCTCCCCCGTCGATACGCACGGCGTTCCAGGCGTGGCCGTCGGCCTTCTTAGGCGGCGGGCGCTCGCCCTTTTTGAGCGCCGTGTATCCGTAACCCTTGCCGTGGCCGGTGACGACGATGCACTCGAGACCTGCGCGCTGTGCAATCTCCTTGTATGTGTCCGCGTAGCCCGAGTAGACGGCCTTGCCCATGAGAATAGTCTCGGCCCCCGAGCGGCCCTTGATGTTGTTACCGAAGAAGGCGGCGCAGTCATATGCGATATTGTGATGGAACCAGGTGAAGATGGCTCTCGCCTTGTCTGTGTGAGACGAGAACGGCCCGCAGAGCATCTGGGCCAGGTAGCCGACGGGATCGTTTCGCGGAAGCGACTGTCTGGGGTACTGTGCGGCGACGCCATCCGGACCGGAGAAGTCGCGGCAGATGAGACAGTCATTGCCGCGTTCGATAGCCTTGGCCGAGGCAGCCTCGATCTGTGCGACGCTTGGCCGAGAACTCACGGGCACCGGAGGAGGGGCATCGTCAGTAGCCCTTGGGCGCTGGGCGGGCAGCAGAGGAGGGGTGTTTGCTTGCTGTTCCCGAGCCGTGTGACCGTTGGTCTGCGGCTGCGACTTGACAAATGCTGCTGGGGCGGGAGGTAGCCGTCGAGGCCTTGCTGGCGCTTCTTCTTGTTCTGGTATGGGCCTTTGAACCTGTTGGTTGGTCGACTTGGATGTCAACCGCGGGGGCAAAACAGGCCTCTGTGGGGGCTCGATCTGTCGAACGGCGGGAGAAGATTTGACAGTAACGAGGGGCTTGGGCGGCGTCTCCTTGGCGGCCTGTGCCTCGCGCTCTCGCCTAGTGGGGGGCAGAGGGGGTAGGGCGGACTGATCGAAGACGGGGGGAAGCTTGCGCGTTGTTCCATCAGAGGTGATGCTGGTCGCCGACGACGCCGTCTGGTTGAGAGACAGGGATGACAGGTTGGAAATCTCGGATGCGTTCGAGTTGCGGCGGACTTCCAACTGCTGGGTCGATGGCCTGCGAGGGGGCAAAGCAGGCGAGATTTGCTGGGTCGAGGAGCGTGTAGGCAGGGGCGGAGGGGCAATCCGGTCTCTCAGTGCGGGCGAGGCAGACGGCTCGATAAGGGGCGAGTCGGTGGTCCGTCGCGGCAGCGGCGGTGGGTTTGCTCTGTTCGGTCGTGGAGGGATCGTAGGGCTCTTTTGCGGAGTTGGAAGCCCGTTTGTGTGGACGACGGGAAGCGTCTGACTTCGAGTGGCAGGACGGTTCGGGGGAGGAGGCGGTGGCGCTCTCTTGGGCTTGGTATCCGGGGCCTGGAAGTTCTTTTGCTGGTTCAAGGCAGCGATTCTCTCGGCGAGAGTGTTGAATTTGGGTTCCTCGACGTCGGCCATTGTGAGCTACTGATCACTTCTTCTGAGCGCGGCCAATGGAAGAGACGTAAGCTGCTGGAGGTTCGCGAATCGAGATGAGTAAAAGCGAGCGCGGACTGGTGGGATGTTATACGATTGACGATGCGTATGGGGTCGGCTGTTCCTGTTCCTGTTCCTGTTGCTTGCCCCGCCAATCCAGATCTGGAACTGTGCACCGCGTTTTCCCGATTGAGCACCAGGCAGCAGCAGGGAGGGGATTTGCGACTGAGTCACAGCACTTCGTATGAGGGTCGGCCAGAAATTTGCTGTGCGGCGCGGTCGAATAAACAGTGAAGGAGCAGGCCGCTAGCTGTAGAGACTGGCTGGGAATGGAGTATTCGGACTGGGTTGAAAGAGGGAGGGGGTCAACAAAGTAAAAGCGACGGGTAGAGTTCATGGATTAAGACGATGTGACAGGAAGGCAAGAATATAATAGTGTACCACCGGATGTTATGTTTGTGGCTTTTGGCTGGACCGGGGAGAAGAAGAAGAAGAGACGGCGGGTCGAACGAAGGATCGATCGATGGCACGGCCACCAACAACAAGTTTGGTGGTGTCACAAAGAGGGAGAAGAAGGAGAGGTTGGATTGTGGCGATGCCGTCAGCCTCTTGGAGGGGAATTGATTGCCGTTGCAGCGCGCAGGCAGGCAGGCGGCCGGGCGTGAGAGCTGCTGTGGTTGGTTCGGTTCGGGGCGTATCAGGCGCGGGACGCGAGAGAAGCTCAAGCTAGGTACCTGGGTACGCTGCGAGGGGTACTAATTAGGGGGTCTTGCGACACGAGGGGGTCGCACAGCCTAATGGAGCCCAAGGAAAGAATAGAAAACAGCAGCCGGGGCAGGGTAGGTGCGGATAAGGTGGTGACAAACTACACCTTAACCACTGAAAACAAGGGGTCGAGGGTGGGATGATGGGACGGGAAGCATCTGCTTGACCGGGTCGAGGTGCTGCTCTCCCTCCATATTAAGTACTTTTAACAAAAAGACGAGAGGAACCGCCGTCTGATTCGAACCTTGGCGCGACAATGTGGTGTAAGTACTTGAGTACGGGTACTGCGTACCTGGTTTGCTGGTGAATTGAGTGTTTGGTAGGTGGGGTTTCGGGTTCCCAAGACCCCTGGTCTTTGTGTGTTGGCCCACTATCCCGCCGCGGGTCTGGATCAGTCGGCACAGCCCAGCCTTGCTAGCGGGGAGTTGTGGGGTCGATTCCCCCTGAAGGACGACGCGCTAGGGCCGATCGCCGCCTGGCAGTGCGCCATGCGCAGCGGTTGTCTTGCGGCTTGCGGGCTCACTGCACTGCAAACCATGCCTTACAGGGTGCACCTTGGGTAAGTATATTGAGCAACATGTTTTTTTGCTTCGATCTGACATGCCATTGATTGCGCAGAGATGTTGGTCGTGAAATGGTACTGAAGCAGTTGGGTCGTCTCCCAAGATGCCTACACCAAACAGTATCTGCACTGACTTCCATGACAAGAGGTGCCGCCCACTGTAGTTCTCCACCGAGGCGTCGTCATCGCGCCGCTTTACGAGACATTCCCACCTTTGAAATTTGACAGTGGCTACACGGCAAGCCAAGCCAAATTCCCGTGTCATCTTGGATCACAGCTTACACTAAAATTCCGTGGCCTGGGCTCTACAGGAGATCATCCCGCCGTTGGCAACCAATAGCCGATGCCCCGCGTCTCGGCCACGCCTTGGGTGCACGTCACGATTATCAAAGGCTGGACCGAGTGGTACTTTCACTCTTGATTCGAAAAGCCGTTGGCATTGGTCCGTTGGCTAGACCCAGGTCGGGTTTTGATGTCTTGCTTGTCAACTTGAGTTCGCAACGTGTTGATGTCGCGACAGTGTGGATGGCATGTGCAAATGACGAGAGTATCGACTTGAGGTATCTTGTGCCTCACGGGGAATAAACCATCTACTTACTGTCCAACTCCTTGCAGTTTCTCAAAGCGACACCAAATGAGCAGTATAAGTAGTGTTAAAGTTGATGTACGTTACAAGGCATTTACCTTTGCTTGTTGGCCTATGTATTTACCTACCTAGGTAACCTGGTGCAGAGCTCTTGTTATGAGATACAGATAGAGGGGACAGACAGGATTTACAAGAAGGTGAACCGCACAGCGGAAGCGCGACGGCAGGTGGAGCCGAATTAGAGTGCAGTTGCGTGCTGCGAGCGCTAATGGGGCCCGTGGACGCTAAACTCATGTCCCCGGGACACTGGAGCATCACCTACGGAGCCCGTCCTCAACCTCCAGTGGCCATCCGCCTGTAGCCCGCCCGGAGCACGGGCGAGGAGAGGGGGAGGAAGCCACGACGTGGCCGGGCACCCTCGACTTAGGCCCCCCGGAGTAATGCACAGTGCACCTAAAGAGGTACCTAGAAAGGTACCTAGATGCCTACTATCTAGACAGGCATAGTGATGTAGCAGGTATGTACTCGCCCTCCGAATGCGCCCCCGCTCTTTCCCCCTCCCCCTCTCCTCCACCTGCAACTGCCCCGTCCCGTACGACCCCCGGCGGTCTTAGTGTTCCCAATCCGTCGCTACCTACGGTATTGTCATTGCTACCTACACCTCGCCCTCGCTATTGATGCCTGTCATTCTTGGTCCCGGTCTCGCCTTCTCCAATCAATCCCAACCCTCCACTCCAACGAGGCGGGCACGAGGCAGCGAACCAACGAAGCAGTCACCTTTGATTGACAGACTCGACTCTGTCTGCCTGCCTTCCCGACAAGTCTTCCCTTGCCCTGCCTCGCATTAACGGACATTCTCCGCCCCGACTCCTCCCTCAAGTCTCGCTATCCGCGTGTCTAGTAACGTTCCTTGTCCACGGAACCCTTACCAACTTTATTTAGACCACCATCGACTTGAACGCCGGCGCAACAGCCTGATCTTCCCTGACATCACCCGCGCACCCTCTCTCTCATCTTTGGTGCAGACTGCCATCCTCTGCAAACCGCCCGACTTGCTTCTCCGACCACCTCGCACCACCTCTCATCATGGCTTCCGCCGAGTCTTGCGACAAGGCCGCCAGTCTCTCCCAGCGCAAACCCCTCAGCTTCTTGGATCTCCCGCTGGAAACGAAAAAGGACATCTTCAGCCATGTGCGACGCCACTTCCCGCCCCCTTTCCTTCCCCGTGCTATGCGACCCGTTGACTGACACCCAAACAGTGCTGCCAGAGCGATCTTATTTGCCTCGCTCTTGTCTCCAAACACTTCCGCGACCTTGCTGCCGCCCAGCTCTATCGAAACTTCCACATCGTGTTCCCCGACGAAGATGACCCCTCGTTCGATTCTCCCATCGACAGCTTGGCCGGCGGCCTCGAGACCTTCGTGTCCAGCGACTACGACTACGCCCAGCACCTGAGAGACATCTCTCTAGATACCTTGAGTTCGGGCGACAAGGCCGAGGCTGCCTATAAACCCTACCTGTACAGCGCTAGTTGCGGCAAGTTCATGAACACCTTGCTGCTGATGACTCTCAGGAATGCCAAGTCGCTCGAGACCTTCAGGTTCGTCCAACCCGCTCGTTGCATGCACCTCCCATTCTGACTCTTGTGTGACTTCCTAGGTGGAACATCCGCGTCGAGCTCAGCCGCCCCGTCTACAGGACATTGCACCGTATCGCGCCTCTGAAGCACCTCCACCTCAGAATGCAGGCGGGGCCCTCGTTGTTCGAAATACCCCCTCCGCTCCCGTACACGGCGAGCAGCCTGCAGCCGGCCTCGACTCAAGCACACTGGGAACCGTTGCCCGTCTTCTCTCCGCCCCCTCCCTTTCCATCCATGCCTGCTCTGAGCGTCCCGCCCCCGTACAACCCCACGCTTGGCCCTCCGCCTCCCTTGCCGCCCGCCTTAAAACCTGCGGTTCGAAATAAGCGCAAGACTACTGCTGCCAACGAGCCTGCGACTCTATCAGGTTTTCGGAAGCTGAGCACTCTCGCAGTCCTCGATATCGATAATCTAGACCTTGTGACCGAGATCAAGTCTTGCGTACGCAGCTCGGCTTCCACGTTGACCAAGCTCAAGCTGTCCTTTTCCTCGCACCTCGCCGCTCAGTCTCGGAAGCCCCCACCCGATGCAGACCCGGACGACTCGGACCAGGATGACGAATTTCAAGTGGTCCCCATGTCCGCGGCGCCCGGCTGGGACGACGCGAGCGGGCCAGCGAAGGTGTTCCGCGCTCAGGAGGAGCGCAAGAGTCAAGAGTCGGTACTAGGCAGAATTTTTGACGTGGAGCCGTTTCTAGCCAAGAAGCCCCAGCAACGCAAGAGCTTGAAGGGGAAGGAGAAGGTTCCTGTGCCGGAAGTGGGTTCACCCGCCGAGGCCTTCATGAATCGGCTACGAGAAGTGTCTACGAAGCTCATGGCGACAAGTATCCACGATGCAGACGACGGATCGAAACAAGAGATCTTGGAAATGATTGAGAAGGCAAGCAGGAAATACCTGGAAGCGGAGGAAGCGAAGGCTGCCACGACGGAAGCGACCAAAACAGGAATCCCTGCCGGAGAGGGCCCTTCGGTCACTGCTTCTCTGGCTACCACGACAACGGAGACAGCAGATGCCAGTCTGCCTGCGGAGGGTTCGAGTACTTCCAATGCTGCAGTGGAAGAAGGCACCAGATCGAAAACGAAGACGGCGACAGACGCCAACCCTGAGGACATTGACATTGAAGAGCCGATCGCGGTCGAAGACACGGATGAACCCGTAGACTCCAAAGCCGAACAAAACAACAAGGATGATTCTTCAACTCCCGAGGCGGCGCCTAAACAGACGGAGGTCCAGGCAGATGTGGCGGAAACGCCGTCGAAGACTCGCGCGCTGTCGAAACTGGCATCGCAGAGGGCGACGTTCGACACCCTTGCAGACCGCCTGAAACACTTACTTTCGGAGACCACCCGTCTGCAAGAAAGCCTCGACATAACCCGGAGTGACGCACAGAATATTGATCTGGAGTACGTCCGATCTGTAGAGAACCAGCTACACGGCTTCTATCGGGACATTGAGAATATCCGGGCCGAGCTCAACGTGACAGAAGCGGGGATCCGCCTCGTAGAGAAGCAGGTCCACGGGATAGCCACGACAGCCCATGGCGAAGACGAACGCATCAGCGAATACATTCGATCCACCAGAGGCTTGGCTCTGCGATCTTTCAGCGTCCACTTGATTCCCGTCAAGGCCTCCGTTCTCAAAGCCGCCATCGACGTCCGCGTGCTGAAGAGACTGACCCTGCTGAATGTGGGCAACCAGGCTCCGATTTGGACCATGCTGGCTAAGGAGAACAAGGTCCAGCCGCTCCCTCTGCGCAAGATCTTCACCGACAACGTTTCAATCACGTTTCTGACTTTCGCGGCACAGCTTGAGGAGCTCACGGAGCTGTTCATACTGGAAAGGTCTGTCAAGTATAAGCCTGAGAGCTTCGCGCCCAGGACGACGGTCATCATGGATCAGATCCGGCGCCTCGTGCTCAAGAAGCACATGCCCACCCTGACCAAGCTGATGATCAAGAACGATACCGGGCCTGCCTGGGACGTCGACGAGAAGGCCATGCTGCTGATCTGCAACCGCGGAAGAAAACTGGAGGAGTTGGCGGCCGCAGTCGGAATCCGCGCCATCGTAAGTCATGCCCCTGAAGAATTCCACGGGCACATCTCGGCTAACACAGCGTAGCATACATTTATGCAACACATCTCGGGACTAGTCAGCCTTCGCGCCCTGAATGTGACCCAGTTTAGAAATGACGACACCTGCGTTTGGGTCATGCGAGAAACGAGGAGATTCATCGTCGACAATCTCTGCCACTATCCGGAACTGAAGCTGGAATGGATCTCCATCGACGACGACCGCGTTGAACGCATCATCCGCCCGCCACCGCAGACGCCGGCTGCAAAGAGAGAGGAGAAGAAGAACAAGAAGGGCAAGATAAAGGTCGGGGCGGCCTCTGTGGGCGGGTTTGGCGGTCCCAGCAGCGAGCAGTTCCCGCCGCTCCCGGTGCCGGGCTGGGACTCGGACAGTGAAAGTGACGACGAGGATACGGATATCGTGGCCAATGCCAAGCTCGAGACCATGGAAGGAGTGCATTTTTATGACGTTTGGGACGTGCGTATATTCAAGAAGGAAGTCATGGCCGGCCGGCTGTAGACACGGGGACAAAAGGAACGGAGTTGGATGATTAACGGGGATTATTTAGCTGGGTGGGATCAACACATCATTATCAGCGAGACATGGGCGGGATCACTTAGTTTACACTAGGTCACTACGGAACTGCGTACGAGGTATGGGAACCTTGGTTTTCCATTTTCTTGGTCTGCATGACTTTGCCGACGCCTCTGCCGTTTATCGAGGCGCTATTTGGCCTCTATGCCATCGTTGTAAGCTCTTTCCTTCATGTCTAACTCTGTCTCCCTTGCTCTCTCCCCTTTTCTATCCACCCAAGCAAGACTGGTAAGGTGCAACCCGGGATGAACCCTACTTGCGGCCGGCGGACTGGCGAGCTTTGACGAGGCCAGCCTCGGTAAGTCCAGCCTCACGGCCACGACCGAAAGCTTCGACCTCGATAAGAGGCAGGCGGTTGGTGATATCCGTGACGAGCTTCTTGGTGGCCTCGGAGTCGGCCAGCGTCTGTTTGACCTGGGACTTGACGGCCTCGGACAGGTCGAAGGCCAGCTTGGTCTGCTCGGAGACCCGGTCGTCGGCGTCGGCAGCGGTCTTTTCAGCGCGCGCCTCGGCCTTGGCTGCGGCGGCCTGGTACTCGCTGACGCGCTCCTCCGAGCGCTTGATCGCCTCCATGCCGTCGGCGACCCGGGCCTCCGCGATCTTGACCTTCTCCAGGGCGTGCTCGTTCTCGGCCTTGATCAGCTCTGCGTAGGTATCGTTAGCGAATCCGTTGGCGATGAGGGACGGCGGGGATGACGGGAGAAGAAGGGAAGACAGGAGAGAAGAGAAGACAGGAGAGAAGAGAAGACAGGAGAGAAGAGAAGATAAGAGACGACTTACTGATCTGGTTCTTGAGGTCCTGGATCTCGAGGCGGGATTTGGCCTCCTTGTCCTTGATGGCCGCGAGCTCGACAAGAAGCTCGGCCTTCTCGGCCTTGACCTCCTCAAGCTCCTGATCCTCGAGGCTGGAGTCGGACTCCGTGTCGGTGTCATTGGCGGCCATGAGCTCGAGAATAACAGCCTTCTCGGCCTTGAGCTCCTCGATCTCGCGCTGGAAGTAGCGGATGACGGCGAAGACGATGAAGACGGCCAGGAGGGCCAAGACGATGTCGGCGAAGTGAGCCATGATGAAGTTGGGGTCGTGGAGGCGGTCGTAGAAAGAAGTGGCGTTGTTGGCCACGTTGCTGTCGCTGAGCTTGGCCTCGAGCTCAGCTGGATTATGAGATGATGGTCAGCGTACTGTTGGATTCTTTTCTTCTTTTCCTTCAGTGGTGCAAGATGTGGAAGAATTTTGCGATTTGCTTGGGTCAGGTTGAGGGAGAAGAGAAGAAGGTGAAAATGTTTTTGTGTGTTCGCCTGATGGAGAAGAAGAAGAGGAAGGAAAGGGCAGGAGGGCAGAGGTATGCCAGGTCAACCAGCGGCGCCGAGAGGATTAGTCGTCGATGAGGAGCGGAGCTCCGTCGAACAGACAGAGAGAAGTGTTGTTTTGACTTACCGACGCGGGCAGAGAGGTACTTCAAACCTTTCTGAAGCTCCATAACGGAGCAGCAGAGGAAGGCTTTCAGAGCCAGGGTTAAGCCCATGAAAAGCACAACGATGGTATCGTAACTCATCTTGGCGGTCGTGAGGCGGATTTCTGAAAGATGGGACGTTTTGTTAGTTACGCTCTTAGGCCAGTTAGGCGAACAAAGTCCACATAGAAGAAAGGGGCCAAGGGCAAAAGAGTTAATACCTTAGGTGTTGTTGTGACTCTTGCGCGTGGGTGTCCTTGGTGATATGGCTTCCAGAACCTCCAAAGAGACTTTCTTGGATGAGAAAGAGGATGGGTTGTAAAAAAGGAGAAAGAAACACGGGTGTTGTGGGTGGTTTATTTTGAAGAGGGCTAGGGGAGCCTAGCTGTGTGTAAGTGAGGCACGTAGAAGGAAGGAGCGGCAAGAATTTGTGGAGGGTCGCTCCTGCCTCTTGGGAAATTATTTGTTATTTTCCCTGAAGTATGAATACACAGGAACTATGTTCTGTGTTAGGGTGCTGTGTGCCTTGACAAAGTGATTCAACACGATGATTCACCCACAGCCCGGGCCTTATGCTGTGTATTGTTTGCCAACCTCGAACCAATACTCATGAAAACCTATGACCACTGTTTTGAGTTATTCCTCTTGTGTAAATACCAAGTGGGATATCAATGAGGGCTAGACAGTGTAGAAACATGATCACCAAGAGAGATCGGATTCCCTGCGCATCCCGTGGCCTTCAGCATAAGCCAAAATAAATGGAAACTGTTTTTTTAACTTGAATTTGTATATGGGGCCGCTGCTTTTGGGAAGTACTCTTCGTTGCCCCTATTTCTGCTCTAATACGGACATCAGAGGGCACCGTGATGTTGTCCATTCGACGTCGATCGTGTCGCGGCCATGATATGATACTCTGGGTCTCAGAAGAGCCGCAAGCTTCTAATCCAGTCTATGCCACCTTGCTGCTTGCTCCGGAAAGCCTAGCTGACCGGTCGTATACCCCTCCCATATCAAAAGTCTGTACTAGTGTGGCACACTCTTCAATTTACCAGATACCTATGCCTCAGAGTCTCTCCGGTCACTTTACATTTACGCAGGCTGGACTGGCTGAACTGGGGATATTGTCCGCCCCCCGAGTCACATACACTCTTGAACCAAGAGAAACAATGCCTGGTTTGCTTCAATGGGTATCAATTGTTCGTAGCCTCTCGGGATCTTGCCGGCAGCCCTCGTGGCAGACGTCCTCCTACGCCGTCTTCTGGTCCATCAACCTCATCAACTCGTCCTCCTCATCGCCCTCCCCAGCTCTACGTCTCACCTCCCTCTCAATACCGCTCCTCGTGACCATCCCGCCACTCAGCAGGCCGGCTTCCTTTACACCCTTGACCCACCCCTCGAGGCTCCGCATCCCCACGACCAGGAACCCGAGCTCTTCCCTCTCAACATCGAACACCTCCCACCACGCCACCTCGGGCATCTTCGCTCCCGCCTCTCGCGCGGCAACGTATATCGCCGCGGTCGCCAGCGCATTTGGTTGGTGCGTGAGGTAGAGCATCTGCGGGCTCAAGAGCGCGGTGTTCAGATGCGCAACGACCCGCCCCGCAATCTCGGCCTTGGGCTTGCCCAGGAAGTCCAGTGCCTGGAGGTATGTCACCGCGAGCGCGTGCGGGAGGGCCACCGCCGTGTCGAAGCCCAGTGCCCACAAGATCCGGGCCTCGGCGGCCAGCATGCGCGTCTGGAAGGCGGCGTACTCGCCGTCCGTCTGGTAGTATGTCGTCGGATCCGGGCGGCGCTCCGAGTCTGGAGGAGCGCCGCGGAAAAGGGGCGAGGCCGAGGAGAGGAGGTAGGCGTAAACGTTCGACACGTCGCGGGTCGAGCGCGGAAAGGGGCCCATCTTCGCAACGAGGTACAGCGCGGCGGCGGAGACATCCTTGGGGCTTCAGTCAGTACATTGGTGCTGGGTCGGGGTCTGGAGACGCACGCTGAAATCTTCCGCCATTGGTGACTCGACGAGCCAGTACCGTGCCAAGAGAACATTGGCGTGTGCCGTCGACGACTGCGGCAGGTCTAGCAGTATGCCAGCCGCCTGAGTTAGACACTGCGTCGCGTAGAGAATGACATCCTGGAGGTCGACCGGGAGGGAGCTGAAGGAGTTGCGCTTGTAGAGCTGCTCGGCCGTAGCCAGCGCGTTCGTCATGTGCGCCATGTCCTTCCTGCTCTTTGATATGTATTCAAAAAGGTCCTCCTCCAAAGTCGCGTGTTGTTGTGGCACAAGGCTGAGAAAGTTCGCTGATGGGATCGTGGCCGCAAGACGTCCTCATTGGTCGGAGCTGCAGCTGTCAGAACAAGTTAGAGGCGATGCCTGCCGCGCGTGTAATAATAGTGAGTGTCGTCACTCCAGCCAGGTCTTGTTTCCGGTGCTGTTTCTCGCGTCGGATTGATGGGGCCCGAGCTTCTCAGTGACCAGAGCGCCCCACCTTTCCTCCGCTTCGGCTTAGCGTCCCCATGGCCCGCCCAGTGCCTCACAGCGCTGGCGCCGGCGCGGCTGGGCAACCACTTGCTGACCTGGACCTGCGTACCTGAGGTTCGGGCTTCGTAAGAGCCAATTCAAGGCAGCTGCGTGGAGACATCACGCTTTCCCGTCGCATCCCGCTTGAACCTCCACTCCGTCCCCTCGAGAGGTTGCAGAGTAATCGCCCGAATAGCCAAGTCCTCTCGAAACAACGCAGTCAACGGTCAATGGATGGTCTGACGTCTCGAACCCCCAACTGACGTCTATATCCCTCCTCTTCCCCGCATCGGCTCTATCGGCCAGCCGTGATCCGGTCCACGCAACCGAAAGAAAGCAACCTACGCATCAAGCATCTACGAAAGCGACGATTAACCCCGGCCGCTAAATATGGACTACAGCGCATCCATCAACGACGACAACCCGGGCGGCGCGTCGCCCTGGGGCAACTCTCCCGGGTCCTCTCCTAGGCCCAACCAGACCTCCTTTGGCTCGCTCGGCGGCGATCTCGGCGGTGACCCGCCCGGCTCCCCCTTCCGCTACACCCCCAGCCCCGGCAACGGAATATCGCAGGAGCACGAGGGATTCGGCGGCGATTCGTACAGGCGGCCGGACACTGCTAGCACCGCCGAGTCCGCGACCGAAGTGAGCACACAGGATTCGGAGACGATCGCCGCCTCAGAAGCCCGGACCAGCGCCGAGGGCCAGCAGGGCCCCGATACACCCCAGAAGTCGCAGGAGCAAGGAGGACCGGCGGGCCAGGCTCGCCAGCAGGAGCAGAACCGCAAGCCCCAGCAGCCGCAGTTCAGGCTTCAGGCCAAGATCACCGGCCTCGAGCGGACCGGGAAGAAGGACCCCATCCTGCGGTTTGACGTCCATGTAAGAGAGAGCCCGCTCCCCACTGTCATGCTATGGGATTGTTAAACCTAATGCGCCTTAGACAAACCTCCCCAGGTTCCGCACCACCCAGTACCGCGACGTCCGCCGGTTTCACTCGGAATTCGTCAAGCTTGCGGAACACCTGATCTCGGCAAACCCCGAATGCCTGGTGCCCACGGTACCTCCCGCAGTAACATCAGCCGGCGCCGGAACGGACGAGGACGAAGCGCGCGTCAAGGCCCTGTTGCAGAGATGGTTCAACTATGTGTGCAGCAACGAGGTCCTTATGAGGGACGACGAGATGGTTCTCTTTGTCGAGAGCGATTTCGGCTACAGCCCCATGGTCAAGATGAAGCAGCCCGCCACTGGCGTGCGCAGAAAGATCTTGAAACAGTTTGCCCCTCCGCCTGACGACACCCCCGAGCTCCAAGAAGCCCGTCCAATTGTCAAGCTCTTCTACCTGGGAGCCATGGATGCCGGCCACAAGGTCGATAAGCTGGTCAAGTCTCGTCGCGGTAAGTCCACGTCAACACCCCGATAACGCATGAGCTTCACCGGTCTGATAGCAGCTAGGTCTCGGATTGGCCGAGTCCGACTTTGGAGTCAAGCTTGGGTCGATGCAGGTTCAAGAGCCCCATCAGGGACTGGCCAACGCTTACCGGAAGTTGGGCAAGATCGTGCAGACGGTTGGCGACTACCACGCCGCACAAGCCACCGCAGAAGCCACGACGATCGGGGACCCGTTCCAGTACCACTCGCAGGACGCCTTCGTGGTCAAGGAAACGCTCACCAACCGTCAGATCCTCATTCGCGAGTTCCTCCAGGCCCAGGAGAACACCCGCAGCAAGCTCAACGCCGCCGATCGTCTGAAGGCGAGCTCCAGCGTCAGGCGGGAGAAGGTCGATGAGGCCATCACGTCCCTCGATGACGCGCGTCAGAATGAAACCTACCTGTACCAGAAGACGACCCGCGTCACGCAAAACCTCGTGCAGGAGCGCCGGAAGTGGTTCGCGAGGACCGCGGGTGATCTGCGGCTCAGCATCAGGGAGTACGTCCTCCGCGAGATCGAAGCGGAACGCCGTGCCCTCGCCGTCCTGGAGAGCGTGAGGCCGGACATTCGGTCCATCGATGCGTCCGGCGGCCTGAGCAGGCTGGGACGCGAGGCTCACCCCACCGTCAGGCGGGCCAGTCTGGCGGCCAGCCAGGGCCCCAAGGGCGACGCATGGAGCGGCGTTCCACGACGCTCCGACCAGGCTCTGAGCCGCAGCGTGTCTGGCAGTCTTATGGCTGGCGTCCCCGAGGACGGAGAGGGCGACGACGGGCAGGGTGCAGGACAAAACCAGGGTCTCGGCGCAGCGGGCGGCCGGGCTAGTCTGGCCGGTGTGGCAGAAGAAGACGACGAGGACCGGGTGGATGCGAGAAACGCGGCAAGCCGATTGGCGACGAGCACGTTCTGATGAGAGCGGCCCGGGTTTTGCGAGGCGGGCTGCGGAAGCGTGCCCGAAAGGACCTACCGAGGCCGTCTCGACTCTCTGGTAGGGGAAGGGGGGGGCGCTCTCGAACCTCGTATGATGTGTAATGCTGTATCCGTCCTGTATGTGCTCCGATACACATAGATTCCCAAGTATGAGCCTTGCTTTTTTTTTTTCTCCATCTTCCTCATTCACTCCTGCAGCGCACGACTTAGATTGATCCGAGCATGCCGTGAGAAGCTGGTGCGGAATCAAGACTGGCCGTCTTGGGGGCGGCGCCATCGTGTGGCTTGCTTGGTATGGCGACACGCAGATGAGGAGGAGACACCGTCACTTACAGTGTACGCGCCTCGCAGGTGGAGCGGCTCGGCGTTCACCTGCCGGTGGCGGCGACGGCAGCACGACCTCCAACAAGACAAGATTGCATGACTGAGATGCCCCTCGAGAGGGGGGAAACGACGCACATGCACAAACGTACATACACACACACTCACACAGTACGTACGCGTAAATGGCATCCACGGCGCATGCACCTGCCAATCCATCTCCTCGCTGCTGTGCATCGGCGGCACAACCACACCTCTACTACCTACCTAGGTACGCATTCTATGTATGCCCTTTTGTTCCCCAATATGCTTGCGCCGGCATTGCAGCGTGTCGTGCTCCCCAACCCGCCTCTTGTTCGTGTCCCTATCAAGGCAGGGCGCGCCAGACGGATCGGTTGGCGGTGAGGTCGTGGGCTAGGCCCCTCTCCCTTGCTGGATGCACGTGTTATTTCTCGCTGTAATGAGGCAAGATTCACATGCCTCTAAGAAGACAATGTCGCGTTGGCAGCTGGTTGAGAGGGAAGGAGAGCTGCGGGTGAGATCCTAAGAAGAACGCCCGCGAAGGATGAGGGGAAGGCTCGATGGCGTACAGAAGCTTGATGGTGTCGAAAGGCTTGGTCGGTTGGTCGTATTTGCTACGGCCACGTCGGGGGAGGTCTTGTTAGTTGAAGTATATGAGGGCGTCGCGACTCTACGGCAGCAGTAAAATACTTGTTTGATAACAAGAATCTTTGGGATTGGCGGGCCGGCGTGATGAATGCTACTTATCCGGCACCGGAGGACCATGGGCAGTGTCCGTCTTGCTTCACCAATCATGTAGCCGGCCGCATCTGAGGTCGACGATGTTGCTGGCACTTTAGTATCCACGGTTTGGGCGTGTGTACGACGCAGGTATTGGAGGAGGCGATATCTGTGAGCCGTGGACGGCGGCTGAGAAGAGTAAAGCCGTCGGCCAATCCATCCGGCGCCCGTGTAAACGGCGCAAACATATCTTAGTCGAATCCAGAGAGCCTGTAAAATCCCGGTAAGTTTCTGGCTCCGCGAAGACATGCCAGCCAGCGACTGTCGATGAGTCCCAACGTCAATGGCACCACGAGGTGTTGCGACATCATGTGCCCGAGTAGCGTCAAAATCGACGATGCCCAGCGTTTCACCGCCATCCTGCCCGGGATTGAAGCTTGAATTATGGCGTACCGCGAGGCGGTGTCGGTACTGTTTGTTCTTGTTCCTGCCCTGCATCATCGGACAACATGCTTATTGGTGCGACTTGTTGTAGTGCTGTCAACTCGGCAGTCAGACTGCTTCGTCTGATATGTTGGAGACAAGGATGTGCGCACTCGGGATCATCAAGGTGTACTCTATTTCGTGGGTGTAAGAACGAAAATGCATCAACAGCAGGCAAACCACCACCATTGTAGTGGCTATTTCTCTCTGGCAATTTCCCTCGAGCCACTGGGAGACTTGCCCGGCAGGTTGGCGCAGTGTCTAATTGTTAGTAACGCGACGTGGCAACTGATGCGGGACCCGTCTGTTCCAGGACCTCTGGGCGTCTAGTCAGGACGAGGAGGCACTCCTGGTTTGCTGGTATTTGCTAGTTGCATCCCGATAACTGTCGGCATGCCAATCGCGGAGGCAAGTATCACGTCGTGCATTTTCGGAATGGCCTCTCTGGCATCGTCCTGTGGGAATGCCTGTCTCTCCTCACCAGCGGCTCCACCTCCCATCGCAGGGGACCCAGGCTGCAGGAGCTGCTGTGCGATCCGATTGCGCGAGACTGGACAGGGGGTTCTCCAATTCTGCCGGCCCATCTCCAACTTTCCCAAGCCCAGGCCGTTGACAGCGGATGGTATCCAAGCATCGGATGAAGCTGCAGTCTCGACAACTCCGTCGAGTCGTAGTTACTTGGCGTGGCAAGCCCAGCAAAATCCAAACTGTCTCGCGTCCGAGTCATGGTCGAGCAGTAGATCTTGCCGAGTCTAAGGCCTTATTTGGTCGGCTCATGCTCTCCGGACACGGGCTTGGAGATGATCGGTATTTCATTCCAACTTCCTCTCCAGATTCTGCCGTGGAAGCTAGCGGTGGATGGCTAGAGCAACTCGTTGAGCAGTTGTGCTAACCGAGGCCTGTTGCCGAGAGCCGCAGCTGCTTTGTGATGGCCATACATGGCGCTACTGCGGTACTTTGATGATTCAGAGCATCAGTATCCGCCGTGGTCGGCTTTTGGGCGCCGTGCTGTCTGCTGCAGTGGAAATGAATCAGGGGTGCTCGCTTCGCAAGACTCATGAGCAGCGCTGCTTCGAGGGCGAGTCATCCGATGCGATGGTTGTGTTCGAATCGGCTCCGGCCCTCACTTCCTGCTTCGCTGGTTAATTGAACGAACGGGCTACCAACCATTCGTGTCTTGTCCTGTAGCCACGTCGTCTCTTGATCAATGGGTGCCGTGCTTCAAAGAACTGGGTTCCGGTGGAAGAAGCTATTTGTCCATGTCTACGCCGCAGCCACGGCCTGCATGCGGCACCACGATGCAGGAGAGAGGACCCGTTGCGCCCAAAGCTGTAAACGTCAACGGTAGGGGGCCACTTATGGACTTGGGGCGTCGAGGCGTCGATGGCAAACGGGCGGTCCCTACAACGGCCATGTGCAGGTGTCCTGCCATAGGGCCGGTAAAATGTAGTTGCAGGCGCGGTGTATCCGCACACTCCTCGCCGTGTGTTGCGGCACAGGGGAAGCTAGCAACAGGGCCACACTTCTGCAGGCCATCTTCGAGTGCCGCCAAAAGGTATGGTGCGTTCTGCCTCCTGCAGCACTTGTTGTCGGCAACCCAATGCGAATTTGGAGATGCCCGGCGAAAACGGTAGAACATCCGTTGAAGTCTGCCAAGGTTCGAGTCTCGGTCTCTCTTCCAACACGGCTTTTGGTAGAGAAAAAGACGAGACTTCAGACGACTCTTTCGAGGGCGGGCTGTCGGCTAGCATCATCTGCGTGATGCGGTCGCCGACATGTAAATGTCGTTGCTGCAGTGAAGATCCTGCGGTTCTGCCAGCGGGCCCGAGTCGATCAACTCGAAATATCGTTCGATGTAGATAGCTAGGGTGGCAGCCGAGTAGAGAGCCAGAGACAAGCGACGACGATTAGAGGCGTTGGAAGCATGCAGTCTGTCCGCGGAACGAACGGGATGTGCGCCACCGTCTGTCGGGGTAGGGTATATCAGCATGGCTGGCCCTGCTGTACCACACAGTCTCGAGACGTAGGAGGTGACGAAGGTGTACATTGACGGGTGCAAGGGCGACATCTCCAATTCTAGAACGTCGAGAGCCGGTTGGCGGCTGGCAGGGCACGCATGGAGGAGGCGAAGCAGGCGGCAATAGCTACATATTAGTAGGTATGCGCTCGCTCGCCGCTCAGGTACTTTTGCGGGTAAACACCATGCCCAGTCTGCCACTGATGCCAACTGAAATGAGGGGATTGGCAAGTCGCATGAGGGCGTGGCGATGTGAATGTCGCATCATATCTTCGTTGACGGTCGATAAGTGTAGCTGTACAACAGTGATTGATGTGATTGTAACTTGTCAGTGGGAAAACCATGCACGTCAGGGACATCCTAGAGGGAAGGGCAGCACGGACGCCGTTCCTGCCAATGTCAGAACTGAAAGCTGCTTATGTAACCAGTGAATTTAGAACACTATCCGTACCTGCCAGCTAGGTACCTACCTATGTACATACACATAGGCTACGGGCAGGTGCAGATTAGCAGTTGTTTCTTCAGCAAGAAATGACACACACGAAACTTGAAATCGTCAGCAAAAAAAGCAACGAGCTCCTCCTCTTCTTTTAACACAATCTACCTGCAGGTACGTGCCTACCTACCTAGTGTAAGCACCGTCGTCCAGGGCAAGCTTGTTTCCCCATCGACACGCATATGGCGCACATCGTTCGGCGGTTCGACTCGAACCGACTTGAACGCTGCCCGGTCCCTGGTCCATGACGATGGACGCAGAGTTGCGGTGGGCCTCGGAGTCGTCTTCCAGGGTCCATCTGCTCGTCGAGACGGCTCGTCGAGAACACCTCCGTCCCGCAGCATATTATTCCGTTCAGTCCCGATGCCCATTCGACCATGGCTCTTTTACGCATCGCAGCAAAGGCTCCAAGGCCTGACCCCTCCTTAGCCCTGCAGCTCCATACCAGGCCCATCCGTCCTCAATGCGCCTCTCTCGACGGTGCCATCGACATTCGCATTCAACGCCAAACTTCCATCTAGGTACAAGAGTCTTCCTTATTCATCGCCTCCTCTGAGACGGCTAGTCCATCACCTCTCGCAAATCATACACGATTGTCCCATCTTGTCCAGAACCCTTGGCAGATCAAGACGACTTGCCCAAGGCACGGCACCTATCCTGCTCACCACACCATCCTCATTTCCAACCCCTCCTCCAGCCATGCAGCCATGTTACAACGACTCCCCTCCTCGCCATCATCATCCCTGCTCCTCCATTCCCTTCCGGGCCCCCTTCTCCCGGGTACCTCGCTGACTCTAATTTAGCTGCGCAGTCCAAGTCCACCTGGTACGGAATCCCAGCACTTGCATGTGGCCGTTGCCATTGGGATAAGAGAGAATAGTTTTTCCTGCGCTTCGCCGTCGTCAGAGCTTGCTCTTCTCCACTCGCCAGGGACCCGAGAGAGGCATGGCTCGTCACGGTAACCTCCACCAGATGCAGGCAGAGCTATCGCATCTGTGGTTCGTAGAGGTTGGAGCTCCTGCATGCCGATACCTGCCACCGCACTGATGCCATCCAGGCCATGCCATCACCATCCGCTAGCCCGCGTTGTGACCGGCCTATCCATGCCTTGTCGAGAGACTTTCGGCATGGCTCTTGACGGGTTGCTCCCTGCCTGTCTTCTCTCACCGCAAATATCGCAAAAGTTACTTCCGTCCCGCCTCGAGAGACGGTGCCCAAATGCGGCCACCGCCTTGCCCGACATGACAACCGCAACCTCCTCACTTACAGGTACAGCGTGTTCTTGCTGCACTGTAGTGGTCCCTCTCATCTCTAGTCGCAGTACAGGCCGACAAGTCCTTCCTGACGGTGAGGTGGCCCCGTTCGCTAGCTGTCTCTTGCATATGATTTCCCGAAATTACATGTAGGAAGAATCTCTTAGCTTGGCTCCGATAACTGGTCGATGTTTGGTTGGGCGACTTGGCCCGTGTTGCTCCTCATGGTCCCGTCCCCTTTCGATCTGCCTCGAGGACGAAACGCCCTTCCGTCTCCTCCATTGCCCAAGATGGCCCTGGCAAGCTGCTCATCACTGATTGACACCACCATGGACATCATTCACCACCAGGGATTCCGGAGCCGTGCTCGCCAGAAAAAAGCTACTTAAGGGGTGGGGGAGCTACGGCCCCCTCGAGCCATCGCCCTCCTGCTCTTCATCACATTCTCGAGCCCTTCTTCCCGCTATCACTATCTTCTGTCAAGTTGATATCCGCTTCCCACCCCTTCCAGTGCCACATGGTCTCATCGTCCTAGCTTGGTTCTCACATTTGCATCCCACGAGAAACCCTGCCGCTCACTGCTCCTCCACGCCTCCCGGTCCCGTTGACCCCCAAACGCCAAAGGGCCCCCCATCAAAGCGAACCTATCAACCCCCGAGACATCCCGCGCCGAACCCCTCTGGAATCCCAGCGCCTCGCCTCGACATCCTGAGCCTTTTTGCTGCCGGCACGCCCTATCCGAAACTCGGGCCAATCCCACTCAGTGAGCACTCCATATTAGGCAGTTGGGCCAAGCCCCTTTCACCACCCTAACCCGTCATCAGACCAGCATCCCACGCTTCATCCCACGCCGTCGGCGTCACTCAACTTCAATATGGCCCCAGTTGCAACGGGAGAAGAGGCACCAATGCATCTACCCGTCTACAAGTCGAAGCCCTCCTCCGTCACTGCGTCTGTCTTGCATGGCCCGCGGGATCTGCGATTGGTAAGTCTCGCCGGATCCCCTTGACACGATGACGTGGAGACCGTGGGCGCCGTATGGCGTTACACAGGACCCCACGTTGATCCCATTGCATCCCTCCGCATTTGTTTTGTCGTCTCGCCCCGCTTAGGACCTTAAATCTAACGACATGTCCAGGAAGTGCGGAGCATCGAAGAGCCAGGCGTTGGCGAAGTCCAGATTGCCGTCAAGCGGACGGGCATCTGCGGATCCGACGTCAGCTACTACAAGAAGTTCGCAAACGGCGACCTCTGTGCCTGCCACCCCCTGTCTCTCGGCCATGAGTCCTCTGGCGAGGTCGTGGCAATCGGACCCCAGGTCACCGGCCTCAAGCTCGGCGACCGCGTGGCTCTCGAAGTTGGCGTTCCTTGCGGACAATGCACCATCTGCCGCAAGGGCAGGTACAACCTGTGCAAGAAGATGAGATTCAGGTCCAGCGCCAAGAGCTTCCCCCATTACCAGGGCACTCTGCAGGAGAGAATCAACCACCCGGCCGCGTGGTGCCACAAGATCCCAGATCACGTCTCCTACGAAGCCGCTGCCCTCCTCGAGCCCCTCTCTGTCGCCATCCACGCCGTCAACCGAGCCATGCCGGAGCCTGCCTCCACGGCTCTGGTCATCGGAGCCGGCACCGTCGGGCTCCTCACGGCGGCCATGGCACGCCAAGCCGGCTGCGCACAGGTCACCATCACCGACGTCGACGCCGGCCGGGTCAACTACGCCATCTCCAAGGGCTTTGCTACCCACGGCCACGTCGTGCCGGCGCCAGGCAGCTCCGTGTACAACGGCAGCTCGGGAACCTCGACCCCGCAGGACCCCGGCGCCATGACGCCCGCGAGCATCTTCTCCGTCCAGAGCGCCCAGAGCAAGTTCGACGGCGCCCGGGCCCTGGCCGCCGACATCCTCGCGCTCACCAAGGTCCCCGAGGAGCTCGAGACGGACAGCGAGGACGACGGCGTCGACGTCACCTTCGAGTGCACCGGCAAGGAGGTCTGCATGCAGACGAGCCTCTACGCCACGAGGCCGGGCGGCAAGGTCGTCATGGTGGGCATGGGCACCCCCGTCCAGACGCTGCCGCTGTCCGTCGCGCACCTCAGGGAGATCGACATCCTCGGCATCTTCCGCTACGCCAACACTTACCCCACCGGCGTCCGCCTCCTGTGCGCCAAGGGCAACAGCGGGCTCCCCAACCTCGACGACATGGTCACGCACCGCTTCAAGGGCCTGGAGAACGCCGCGAAAGCCTTCGACCTGGCCAGCCGGACGTGCGACGACGAGGGAAACCTCGTGCTCAAGGTCGTCATCGAGGCTTGAAAACACGTCCTGCCTGCTTTTCTCTCTATTTTTCTTCTTTTCTGCCGTTGTGGCTTAGAGTTTCGGTGACTTGATACCAAGCTAGACTTTTTTCATCTTTGCTACAGCTACCTGACCTGTAGCTCACGGTGGAATTATTGGGGAGTGGCTTGACGAGGACAAGCCACAAAGTAAGGAAAAGGAGGACGGGGCGTTGGTTCGTTGATACCTATGGGAGAACCGGCTGAGCCGGCCAAGCAGGAAACAAGGAACTGCAACCCCGCACGGGTTTTTGTTTTCAATTCGGGAAGATACAAACAGGGAGACAAACATACAGTGTCGGGCAAGGCCGGAACTAGTTGGAAGATCAGTAGAAAATTGCAGTCAAGAAAACTTCATTCATAGTCCTCTGATAATAAACCCGGTCCATTCGGCAAAAGAAATGTATTTTTATTCGTCTGGGCTTGCTGAAGTGTACAGCCCACGCGTCACGTCATGTCTGCATTAATAAACCCCAATGAACGCCTCCCTATGATTCCCATTCTACTCATCGATGGCCATTGGGTCTTCTCCCTCTTCGAACGGTTCTACCTTTTCGGACGCGCGGCGTTTGTCCTACATCATAATATCACCGGGGCCAGAAAGGTAGTTAGCCGAGCCGCCGACGCCGCCGTAGGCATCGTAGCCGCCGGGAGGGCCGGTTCTGCGATGCCGCGACTTAGCATCCTCCACGATGGCGAACTTCTTGCCCATCTCACGCATGCCGCCCAGGCTCTGCACGAGATCGTTGAGCCGCAGGACCATGGCGACGTTGTTCTCCTCGGAAAGGACCTCCTTTTCGAAATTCTCGACGTCGGACGGCACGACGAGGTCCAGCCGGCTGACGAGGGCCTGGATCTGGCGGAGGATGGTGTGCGAGGGCGTCGTGTTTCCGGCTTCCGACGGCTCCTGCTGCTCCAGACCCGGCAGGTAGTCCGCGGGCAGCCGCTCGAGGTACGTCGTGATGAGGCGGATGCGACCCTGCAACATCTTGACGGCGTTGGCCTTGGCGGTCAGGGCAGCGACCATCTCCTCTTCCTCGGGAGAGAGGTTTGCCTCAGCGTCTGCGGCCGCGACAACGCGTCTCTTACCTCCGTTCTCGACAAGCGTGACCTTTGGCTTCTCCCTGGGCGCCTCTAAGGCGGTGGCATTACCGGCGCCGCGGGCGACGTGGTCCATACTGATCATCTCGGCCTCACCCGTCTCGACGGTGTAGGGCAGCTCACGGAAGCGGAGCCGGAGGGCGTTGGAATCGCCGTCCTCCATCTTCTTGTCCTCGTCGGCAGCTGCGGCTGCGGCCTTGCCGGCGTCATCGACCTCGTAGTTTGACTCGAAAATCTTCATGGGCAGCTTGCCGCCGACGGTGTGAGAGAGGACCTCCTCCGGGTGGAAGCCGAGGAGAAGGGCGGACTCGTTGAAGCCGGAGAGAAGCTGCTCGTGGATGGGGAGGACTGTCGGGGTCGGGCCGGTGGAGGGGAGGAGGGTGTACCAGCCGACGAGGTCGAGGCCGCGATCCTTATGGACGGTCTTCACTTTAGGGAAAGGGTCAGCTTTTCCGGCGTAGACAGAGGGAGCACATCGGGGGGCTTACTCTGCTCCAATCGTGCGCCGAAGCGGTGGGCGTCCAGGAGATAGCCGCCTTCCACCTCGGGCGCCTGCGTCATGTGGCACTCGAACGCAT
The DNA here is from genome assembly GCA_030770045.1 of Colletotrichum brevisporum. NCBI lineage: Eukaryota > Fungi > Ascomycota > Sordariomycetes > Glomerellales > Glomerellaceae > Colletotrichum > Colletotrichum brevisporum. The sequence continues at coordinate 3,823,371 of JAUGSI010000001.1, read as the reverse complement.
GCTCGATGGTGATCTCGCGGCCGTTTTGCTGGCCCAGGAGTGCGCCGACGATGGGTCCCGTCTGGGAGCGCAGCGTGTGGCGGGTGATGTAGTCGGAGATTGTGAGGAGGACGAGTGGGTGAAGGACCGCTTGGAGCTCGGAGGACTTCTGGCTCGACATGAGCGGGTTCACGCTGGGAGAGGCCATGGTTTGGCGGTGCTTTTGGCCCGTCGCCGTATCTTGGGAGAGGTCTATGCGGATGATTTGACCATGCAAAGAAGCAATATCAAAGAGTCGAGATCGAGGTGGGTGTGGTACGAAGAGAGTGGCGTCGCAGATACCGGTCGTCGTTGATGTTCAGGATGTCAAGGGTCGGTTAGGTAGGTAGGGTGGTAGGTAGGCTGGGGAGCTGCCTGCTTCAATGGTGCCCCGCGATGTGGGGGTTGAGGTGGGTAGGAGCTGCCCGGGCGGGCCCATTACAGAAACAAGAATGAGGCTGACCAACGATTGAAGAGGCTGAACAGAACGGTCAAGCCACACTAAGCTGCTATTGGCTGTGTATCCTAGCCAATGGGGATGCTGGGAAGCTATTGTGGGTCGCAGCTTTCCAACCTCCATTCATTGCCATTGCCATTGCCATTGCTGTGCTGTGCCCTTGGAGTGGAAGGGATGCTGCATCCCTCACCCAATGCTTGGCCAGTTTATCGCCCGCTCTTCGGTCGCATTCTCCAGCACCTCTTCTCCCATGGCCTCGGTGGGATGATCCAAGTGGATTGACTCACTGCTCCATTCCAACATGTTCCCCTCCCCTGATGGGGCCCTCGGTGTGCACAGTCAGCCCCTTCAAACCACGGAGTCTTCGGTTAGCAGAATTGGCATGGGTGTTTGTCCGTGTCCTGCTGCACCAGGGTGCAAGATCTAAAGTGTCAAGTGTCCAGTGCCCTTCAACCAGGCTTTGCCGTCCTGCAGACAATCAGAAGGGAAGGGTAGGTAGGTAGGCAGCCAACGCCTTTATCTCTTCCCGTCCTCTGCTAGTGTGATGCTGCACTCCCCAGTTGGGGCGTAGGGTTCACATACCTGAAGCTCGCTTCCCTGCCTCGGCCCAGGTGGCAATCTACAGGGAGGGAGGGAGCAGAAGCAGAGAGGGAGAGAGAGAGAGAGAGAAACAGTGGCTCCAACTCAATGTGCTTATTATTACAGCAGTACTATGTATGGAGAATGCTGTGAATACAGTCTGCCCTTTTCCATTGCCCGGCTAGTTTCCGCAAAGGCCAGGCCAAAGACACAAGGTTGAAAGACGAACCGTGTGCAACATGCCGGCTCTCTTCTCTTGGCTTCTCTCTTTGCTGTTCATGAATTGCTAATGCTGCCTGTGCCGAGCTCCGTCATTCCAACATGTGTATCCATCAGCAGCCGTCATAGCAGCATCTGCCAGTTTGTCGGGTTGGGTCGGGATTCATATATGACATGCTTGGCCTTTCTTCACCTCTCTACCTAGGTACCAACCAGCTGTATCCCTCAGGAGACAACACCACATCACACACCGTCTCCAGCATGGAAGGGTCACACCAGAACAACTTCAACCCCTATCACCACCACTACTACCCCTATCAAAGCATGTTTCCTCCGAACTTCCTACCGCCGCCGCCGCCGCCGCCGCCGCCGCCGCCGCCTGCGCCAGCTCCGCAATCCGTGGTGCCGGCCAAGCGGGAAGACGACGATGTCCAGTTTGTGTCTTCAAATCCCGTCAAGAAGAGGAAAATCGGCGGCGGTCGCCCGACCATGGCACCTCCGACCGGGACAGCATCGTATTCACCGCCCGTGGGGCACCCTGTCCCTGCACCCTTCGCCGCACCAGCGCCCGCATCCGTACCAGCACCCGCAGCACCAACAGCTGTTCCTAGCTATCAGCCACCTGAACCCGCCAAGCCGAGCATCAACACGGCCACCGCCGCCACCACACAACCGGAACGACGATGCAGCACCGGCATGGTCGATCCGTCGCCCGCGACTCACATGCCGGACCTGGACCAGATGCGAGGATGCTCCGTGCCGAACCCCGTGAGATCCGACTATCCGGCCTCGTTCTGGACCACGCCGTCGACCGGTCCGCAAAGCTCCCCGCCCGTGTCGCCCAAGTCGTTCCCGGAACATGTCATGTCGTCCATGATGCCACTTAACGAGACTGACGGGTTGACGTCTCTCGGAACCATGTCCGAGATGGATGGAGTGGTTGGGTTTCCGCCTGTCTTTCCCGGCCCTGTTCAGCCTGCCGACGACCAGGCCATTGTTTCTCAACCGCCACCAACGAGTGCGGAAGGTACGCCAGTCCAACCAGACTCATCAACCGCGATGCAAACTGAGACTGTAAAGGATACGCCCGCTGTTACCGCGCCCCCGGAGCCGGTTGGCAGTAATCACCCGAGCGGCTATCCGTCTGGGCACGATGCTGCGACGGCAGACACTCAGAAGGTTTCGCAACAGCCGTTGGCGGCTGAAGTCAACCACACTGGATTTTTGGCCTCTGAAGGCATTCACCCAACAGTAGCCCGAAAGATTTTGATGCAGGGCCATGAAAAGGTGCTTGTACCCGGGGGACTTGAGCCCCATCGGAGACAGTCTCGCGGAGCCAGCCCGCAGATGTCCTCGCGCCAGTCCATTTCTCGTCGCCTTTCACGCCGGCTGTCCTGTCGGACTTCACACCGTTCTTCGATCCGTGCAATTCTAGCCGGCGCTCCTCCGGCCGACCTCTTCTCGGCTTACAATCCTCCAGTTACCGCTCCTCCGGTTACTGCTCCTCCAGTCACTGCTCCTCCAGCTACCGCCCCTTCAGTTACCGCGCCTCCGGTCACTGCTCCTCCGATCACCGCTCCTCCGACTACTGCTCCTCCGGCTACTGCTCCCCCGGTTACTGCTCCTTCAGCCATCGCTCCTCCGGTCGGCACTTCCTCGTCCCATCCCCCATCAGCTCATATCCCTCAGACTCACTCCATTTCCCACGGCACACCTGGCCAAGCCGACCACTGTGGCGGCCGTCCCACGACTGGAGCAAAAGGGCCGTGTCGGCAATGCATGGAGGCGAGAATACGACAGCAAGCAGCAAACATGACCGCCGCTGGTGGCATGGCTTCTACGGCGAAGCCCCCGGTACCGATCCAAGCGCCGGTGCCTGCTCAAGCAATCCCGCAACATTGGCCGCATCTGCTAGGGATCAACCCATATCACAATCCGATGGCTGGCGCAACGTATAATCCCATGCTTCAGCAGCAGGCCATGATGTCTGGACCAAGCAGCCACTTCACCCTTCCACAACAACACGCCCACATGCCATACGGACTGCCCATGCAGCAGCAGCAGTCGGGCGCCCACGTACTCTCCCACACCGTCTCTCCCTCGATGCAGCCGACGCAGTCCTTCGTCCCGGCCCAGCCACAACCTACCAAGGTGGCGCCTCCCGCTCCCAGCACACACGCGACGAAACTGCCAGACACGCAGCTCACCACCAAGCACATCGTCGTCGACGTCGCCGAGACCTGTCTCAAGATGTTCCCCTTCGAAGAGGTTGCGAAGCGGCACAACCAGACGGAGCAGAAGGTCAGAGACGTCTTCGACGCCGTCATTCAGGTGCCCCTGCTGCGCTGCGTCACGGACAAGAGGAGGGCCGGCAAGCTGGGCACCACCCGGACGAAGGAGTTCAAGGACACGAGGAAGGAGATCCAGACGCAGGTGGCCGCCACCCAGTCGAAGCAGGACGCCGCGGCCCAGGGGCCCTACATGCCGTCCGCGTGGGAGATGGCGCAGTTCATGGGGCCCGGCGACGTGCGGATGGGCGTGTTTTCACAGTTTTCCGGGCCGTGGGGATGAGCATAGACGTTCACGGGATACATGCACACGGAGTTCAGTGGCGTACGGTGTGTTTTCTTTTCTTCCTTTGGGTATCAAGGCGGTCTTCGTGAGTTTTGTATCTATACCCCAAGTCCGCGAGCCACCTATTCAGTTTTGTCCACCACCTAGTTCTCGATTGCCGTTCTCATCTCCGTCTCGGGGCCAGGGCCAAATCACCTCCCCAGACGGCTCGCCCCGCGTCAGGCTCACCGCAAAGTTCCTCTGGCGGGCGAGCCGCGCCAGCTGGACCATCTCGCGGCTGAGGCGGCCCATCTCGGCCTCGTCGCCGCGGCCCCTGGCGCGCCTGTAGTCGGCCATCAGGACGGCGTGCTCGGCCTCGTACAGCGCGCGGTTCTGGCTCATGTGCATCGTCGCGTGGCACGCCGCGCAGCTGTCGCCCAGGAAGCGGCGGCGCACGATCGTGTCCTTGCAGTCGCCGCCCTTGTCGCAGCTCTTGCGGGAGCGAAGGGTGTGGCCGCAAGCCATCATAGTTTCCGTCGAATGGCACATTGGATTTCGAGAAAACTGCAACACTTACCGGCAGGCGTTGTTCTTGTTGTTTCCTATCGTGGCCTTGTTGATACCTACGACGGCCCTGGTTCTAGGAGCAGACGAAAGAGCATGCTTTTTATGGTCATGTTTTCTGCTTGCCTGTTGCTGCGCTCTTGAACAAGGCGTTTCTGGAAGCTCTTCACGACAGCGTCTTTGTTCTCGATGAGATTATCCCGAGCCATGGCCGATACATGACATGACGAAGAAGAAAGACTCTTTGAAGACCTACCGACCTGTCTCAGAGCCCGAGACTCTCTCTCTCACCAAAGAGCTTGTATGGCCCCCCGACTACCGCGCTTCCACGTGCTCGGGAAGGAAGACCCGAAGATGAGCCAGCCAGGCCCTGGCCTCGTCCTGCCCTCCTTTTCGGGTAACGGATTACCACCCTCCATCTCGTCCGAAACGGGACGCCCTTTTTTCCCTTGGCCTGGCTCGTTTCCGTCGGGATGCACGCATACACAACACACCTCACGGATATCACCACGGAACTCGGCAAAGCCCCCTCAAATCTACCTGTCTGCCGCCCTGTACGTCACCATCTACCGTTGTAACTGCGCTCTCGGAAAGGGGGGCAGAGATAGGACGTCTGGCTATCTCGACCGCCGACGAATGGGAACGCTTCCCGAAGCCTGCTCGTCGCCAATTCGCGCACCAATGAGGAGGCGGCGGAGAGGGCGGAAGAGAGAATGTCGGCAGCGGTGCTCGTAGAGCCGCCGGCCCGCCAAGGGGCCCGCGTCGTCTGGTAGGTGCGGAGTAGGTAGACCGGGGCCTCGTCCGAAAGCGCGCTGGGACGTGAAGGTATTCAGGGAAGCAAGCATCGCACAAAGGTTGTCTGCGTGGCCATGCCATCAGGGTTCTGAGACAGTGCAGCCCTTGTCTGCCATGCACGTCAGTTTTGGCACACCGACCCTTTCTCTGCGTGTGCCAGTCATGGTTGCCACCCACGTGTGGAAAGCCGTTGGGCTAATGGTGCTTTTTTGGGATATGGGTTTTGTCTCGGGGTATGATGGTGGTGGCGTCGGCGGCCATGTCTTGGAGTTTGTGGAAATGAGGTTTCTCCAGGGGTGGAAGACAGGCAGGCAGGCAGTGAGTTGGTTTGTGAAGGCTCGCGGACGCGACGACGTGCAGCCGGGACGGGATGAAGTAATAAATCGCTTTTCTGGTCCCGTTTCGGTCGTGATCTTTTGAGGGTGGGCAAGGTGTGAGCGTAGAAGGTGATCGTCTCGACTTGTATGCGCAACTAAGGTAGGTAGATGAGAGAGAATGGCCTGATGATGGACGGTGCAGATGCAATCGACGATGATCCTGGCTCTCCGGTTACGAATGCCGTTCTCGCAGGACCGTTTTTGTTTCTGTTTTCTGACATTTGATATGGTGATGTTTTGGGCGAACGTTTTAGGAACGTTGGACTGCAGGGGATGGATGACCTACATTTGCCGACTTTAAGGAATGCTTAGACGTTCAAAGTCCTGGTTTCACGCTGTAATACGACTGATATTCCGACTGGTAGATTCAGAAGAGTGAATTGACCAGACAAGTAGTAGAACCTTGCGTGCAACTAATGTGCTTGTAATAGTTAGTGCACTTGTCTCAGACATCTCGATCATGTCTTGACATTCTTGAGACCGCTTGCAATGAACGAATGGGAACGAGCTGCCTAGAGACCAGTCACTTGTCACATCCACCAGAAATCAGTGACGCGATCCCAAAGCTTACACCCGCACTCAAGATGCCCGTCTGAAGCTCCCGTGATACCTTACCAAGCCTGCGGGTCGGGAGAAGGATTCGAGTGGAGATTCCAAGTGCGACGTTGTCGTCCCCACGGGGTAGATGAGACAGAGAGAGGAGAGAGTCATGTAAGTGTAGGGTTCAACCCGACTCTTTCGGTCGCGTGTCCACTCAAAACCCTTGGTCCGGCAGTCCGAGGTAACGTTCCAACGCCCAAAAGCTGTTCTTCCGGGCGTGTCCTTCATATGAGGCACGTTTCCACGACGTTGATGAGGTTGAGGCTCTGCAACCATCCTTCTTATCTCTCTCTGGGGCCCCAGAGTCCAAAAAGCTGTCGTCGACTTGACCAAGGCAAGGTGAGCAGGTCGAGGCGGGGACCCACCAACCTGCTACTCCGTACTCTCTCCCGAGAACCATTTTCGTCCCGAGTCCTCGCCTCTCCAGCAGCCTTCCTGTGCCCGCGCCGGCCGGCCGTCGCGCTCCTTCCCTCCCAGCAGTTGCACACATGCCAGGCAACCACATAAACCCAAAACATCACTGAAATACGCAGCCCGATCCGCCCAAAGATATATGCCCCCTAAAAAAAGGCAGAACTCTCACCACAAGTTCAACTGAGGCGAAGATACCACATCGTGGTTGCAGTAGCCCAGTTGGTAAAACATCAGCGCTTTCCGGAGGCTGGATGGGTTACACAAATACCCTCGCATTCGAGTCCATCGCTTGTGGAGCCGACAAACTCGAGGGGGCGCGGGACATGTGACGACATGTTGGGCGTTGACAGGACATTTCTTTTTTGGCGTTTTTTGGTTGTGTTTTCGATTGATTTACGCTTGTTTTGGAACTGATGAGAACTGTTTGGTTCCTGTGATGTCTCGACACACGCGTGGTTGTAGTGTTCTTTCGCTCCTTCCCAGTGTAAGTGATGTTGATGTTCTTGCACGCACAAGATAAGTGGGGCCATTGGCCGGACAACGGTATGTGTCACGTGCAGCCACACTGACGTCGCCAGCTGACTTTTGCAGCATGAGAACCAAAACGATATCACGGGAAAAGTATCTAAAGGTCAATGATATGTGTAGCTGTCGCGTCGATTGAAGTTATCATCACCACCCAACCGGGGCCGTGTCGTCCGAGCTACCACCACGACCGCAAGGTTAATGTTACGTTCCATCGGAGAACGCAACGGCATGCGACCACCGAGCGGGCGGAGCCTCACAAGGGGACCCTCCCTCCCTCCCTCCCTATTCTCCTTTCCGCCCGCCTGCAAGGCACGAGCGCGGTTCGGATGGGCACGCGAAGCTGGGGCGGACCCGGTTTCCCGGGATCACCAGTCCGGAGCTGGACGAATCACGACTCGCCTCCCACACAGCTCGCGGACGAGCCGAGGCCGGCGAGAAGGGCAGCCATGTTCCCAGCTCCAGAAAAATTTCCCCATCACGAACAAAGATCGGGTAATGCGGAGAAGAAACGGGACATACTACGGATACTATGCAGAGTAGAGGAAAAAAAATAGGGAGCAGCTTATCTGTGCACATACCATGCACACTCCGCGCCCCCCGCTTTTGGGCGTTGTTACCATGCCGAATCGTGTAAGAAAAGGGGGCGGAGGGAAACTTTTCGTCGGTTGATAGGAGCGGAGCGTCCATTGACTTCAACGTTGCCGTTGACGTGTCGTGACTCGTCCCGGACGACTTGTGGTAGCAAAGTTCGGACTGGAGAATACCGGTTGATCGGAAGATAGACGACCTGTACCGGCTCGTCTCGCTACCCCAAGGAGAACACCATCTCTGAATCGTACTACAACGTCCGTGGTATCCACTGCATGGCGCGACGCGGGTAGCTAAAACCTAGCCAACGGACGAACTTCGCATCGCGACAAGAGTATTTTATCTCCTTCTGGGGGCCTCTGTCTGCGAACCGGCCTGTGCTTTTACCGAGATTCCCGCACTTCGACAGCCGCATACGAACACCACCACCAACATGGCCGCCGAGGATCCCCAAGAAGTGCGAGCGACGACGCCGCTGGAGGTCGAGAGCAATGAGCCTGGGCAGGAAGAGTCGTCAAAACTGATGAGACTGTACTCTCATCCATGGACACAGTGAGTTGGCGTGGCGTTGACGCCCCTCGTGGCTTTGGTGGCTGCTGACCCGTGTCCAGAATTCTCCTCATCAGCTTCATCTGCTTCTGCCTGCCGGGAGTAAGTTCCGAGACCACCGGAAGCTCGCTTGCGAGACGCTGATCCGAAGACACAGATGTTCAACGCTCTCAGCGGCCTCGGAGGCGGTGGCCAGGTCGATTCCACGGTTGCGGCGAACGCCAACGTCGCCCTGCTCTCGACAACCGCAGTGGCTGCCCTCTTCATCGTCGGTCCCATCTTCGCCTTCGTCGGCCCCAAGATCTGCTTCCTCATGGGCGGCTGGTCCTATGCCCTGTACAGCGGGAGCTTGCTCAACTTCAACCGTGAGCTGGCCCTTTCTCGCGTACCACGACCGCTGACCTGACCCCCGGGATAGATAATGCGAACGGCGCCTTCGTCATCGCCGCCGGCGCGATTCTGGGCGTCGGATCCTCCTTCATCTGGATCGTCCAGGGCGCCATCATGACGACGTACGTCCACGAGTCCCAGAAGGGCCGCGCCATCGCCGTCTTCTGGATCATCTTCAACCTCGGCGGGGGCGTCGGGTCGCTGGCCGCCTTCGGCCTCAACTTCCACTCCACGACCGGCACCGTCAACGACGCGACCTACATCGCCCTCATGGTCATCATGCTCTTCGGCTGGTCCCTCGGCCTGCTCATCTGCTCGCCCAGGCGCATCCGCCTGGCGCAGCTCCACGCCGCCACCGAGACGGAGAAGCAGAGCCTGAGGGGCATGCTCGACATGTCCGTCGCGACGCTGTGCAACTGGCGCGTGCTCTGCATGCTGCCCCTCTTCTTCTGCGCCAACGTCTTCTACTCGTACCAGCAGAACAACGTCAACGGCATGACGTTCAACATCCGCACCCGCTCGCTCAACGGGGCCCTCTACTGGATGGCGCAGATGGTCGGCGGCCTCGTCATCGGCGTCCTCCTCGACCTGCCGATGCTGGAGCGCCCCGGCCGCGCCCGCCTCGGCTGGGCCGTGCTGTTCGTCACGGGCATGGCGATCTGGGGCGGCGGGTACCAGTTCCAGAAGTGGCAGGACGCCCGGCACGCCCAGGGCCTGATCCAGGACATCGACTACACCGAGGGGTCCATCTCGACCGGCCCCATCTTCCTGTACATCTTCTACGGGGCGTACGACTCGCTGTGGCAGTCGTACTGCTACTGGCTGATGGGGACCCAATCCAACTCGACGGGGAGGGCGGCCGTCCTCGTCGGGGCGTACAAGGCCTTCCAGGCGGCCGGCGGCGCGATGGCCTGGAGGATCAACGCGCAGCACGCCAGCCCCATGACGCAGCTCGCGATGAACTGGGGCCTCAGCATCGGCTCGCTGCTTCTTGCGCTGCCGACGGTGCTGACGGTCACTAAGAGCACGAGCGTCCTCGAGGAGGCTGGTGCGGAGGTGTCGAGCGAGAAGGCCGAGGAGAAGATGGTCGAGGACTCATAAGGGGGAAGTTGAAGATGCTGCGTTCTTCTGTGAAGGGGCGGCGGGGAAAAAAGTGTATCACGTATTTAAGATCTGGCGGAGAGGTAGCTGGCAGAGTATTTGTACACTGTAGGTGTCTTTGCTCTGCGGGGGTGTACATTTGATCATATTCGGTGCATGAGGACTGCAAAGAGCCTTATTACGGGGCTCGGCATGGTGTACGATACAAGGCAACTCTGCTTGCGGTTGAAGCCGAGATAAAAGAAGTCAAAAAGAAAGGAGTACGTTTGATTCTCTAGACGTTCTCTGTTGGTACCGTGGACACATCGTAGAGGTCGAGTTGAGCTGGGTACAGAGTAGAAGCGTATCCAAAGTTGTCATCAGTTGCCTGCGCGTGTACTGCGGTGGCTGTCTCGAGCTGGCCAACGACCGACGAGCCTCCGGCCCAGACGCCGCCTTGAAAACGCGACACGTCAGATGAAAGACCAAAGAGTAGACAGTCCAAGTCGCCCACGTCGCCGCCAAGGCAAGATACAGGCTCGCAAGCTTCGAATTGGTCGCCAGAGGCAAACGTGCCGTCGTACAAAGCGGGTTGTCCAGCAGAAGCTGAAGACGTGCTCTCGCAGAAAGGCTCGCTCGCTCGTTCGGTCTCGGAAGCGCTTGAGGAGGCCGAGCGGAAATTATCGTACAGCGAGGCCTGCGCGTCTCGAACGATCTCGACAATCTGAATCTTCAGGTTCTCTCCCAGGGATTCCAGATCCTGGCTGAGGCGTGCATCTAGCTCACGACGAACTTGCCTTGGAAGCTCCCGCCGTAGGTATCGGTCGTAGCGGGCGAAGGCAGATTCGGCCTCGGCACCATGGGTACTGCCGCCAAAGTCAAGATCTGCCAGTGTTAGCCGAGGAATACTTGTGAGAAAAGGGGGGTGTTGTGTGGCATACATGGGCTCGGTATCTCGTTTGCACTAGTGCCTGGAAAGAGAATGAGATATACATCTCTCCACTTGTCGCCTTCGCTGAGGTGCTTGCTTCCCTTCTTCCGAATCCGTAATTGCTTCTCCTGGTTGGCATCGAAACCGCTGACTTCGGGTTTGTCCCGGATCTGGCACCTTTCATCTGCTACGAGGTGATTGTCGCGAAGATTGGCCTTGTCGAAGATTTCCTGGCAACGGGGGCAAGTGATTGGCAAGGCATGGCGCCTGTAGATATGCTCCCTAGCTCCCTTGTTAGCACAGTTCAGAGCAGCGATGTTGAATCCGTACTTGAGACGGTGAATAGTACTCCAGCCTGGACCTGGACACGACTGCCATGTACGATACCGCTGGGGGTTGTTTTTGAAGTAGGGGCAATGCCAGTCTCGTCGTCTCTGGATTATCCGGTGGATCTCGACGGGCTTTCTTGTGCCTACCCCTATCACCCAATTTTTCACCGTCACCCTCTTCCGATAACCGTTTGCCGCCTTGCTTCTGGATGCTTGAGGAGTGACTGGAACACGAGACCTCCGTGTTGGCTTTCTCAAATGCTCGCCGACCGTCACCGCGGCCACCAGAACTCCGAACAGCCGATAAATGAGAGTACATATTTGAGAATGAATATGAAATCAGACTTTCGAGAAGAAACCTCTTCCTTCCGACAAAGACCTCCGACTGGAATGAGAAAGTGAATACATTGTTGCTGCTGCTGCTGTTACGTCCTCCTAGTGACTGTTAGCAGAGTAATTCCCACAATGTCATAGGAGCTCGCCGGGACTAAACTGTGATCTAGGTGCATGGAATTTCTGGTTGATGGTTCTATCTTGGCCAATTTCCGCACACAAAGTAGTGATGTGGGTTTGGGGACTACATCTCGGCGGCCGCAATGCTGCCTGATGTGGTAAGCGAAGGCGCTGTCGGAGAACAGTAGTCTGGCGATGAATTGCGTCGAGTTCCGCACGTGGGCTGTCAGTGAGGATATCACTGATGAAAGGTCTAGTGATTAAGTCAAGGAAGGCGGATAGAAGAACGAGAATAAGAACGATATGAAAGGAAGACCATATTTAAGAACCCAAGACACGGGACCTCGCGGACATTGGGAATGCGCATCTGCGTAGATTTGGACCAAGGCGACGTGGCATGTAGATGATTTGGCTTATCCCGATAGCCCTGGTTGACGAGTGGCAAGATGACGTTTCTTGGCTATACAGGTCGGGCGAAAGTGCAAAAGAGATAGCCTACAGACAGCTGGCTTGTACAGAACCGGGAGCCCGGAGCATATAAATTCTAGAGACCAACTCGAAATTCGTAGTTGGAAGGAAAGGATGCGCCATCGCCAATGCGATCGGTGTCTACTCAGGTGGATGATATACGGAATGAAGTGAACGTCACAGTGTGCCTTCCATGAGAAGCTCTTATCGCTCTTATCGATAAGACCCCCAAAATGGCCTAGTGAGGGGCACCCCCACCTAAAATTTCATTTTCACCGACGAAGTCTCATACTCTCATTCGAACTGCCAGTGACGTTCATCCTCGTCGAGTCCGGCTTGCTTTTTTAAGGGTCTAAAGAGACTTGCGACCTCCAAACCAAAGATAAGCCCGTCACAGGCCAGAAAGGTTACTCACAACACACAATGGGCAAGAAGAGAGAAAGAGACGAGGCCATGCCCGCCGACGATGTTCCCGACCGGATGGACGAGGACAGCTCCGACGACGAGGTGAGATGCGCCGTGTCACCTTTTAACGTACATGCGCTCATAAATGTAGGACTTTGATGTTGTCAACGTCGATTTCGAGTGGTTCAACTTCGACCCGGAGGTCGACTTCCACGGCACCAAGTCGCTGCTGCGCCAGCTGCTTGACGTCGACGCCTCGCTCTTCAACATCTCAGGCCTCGCGGACCTGATCCTGTCGCAGCCGACCATCGGCTCGACCGTCAAGGTCGACGGCAAGGAGAACGACGCATACGCCCTCATGACGGCGCTCAACATCCCCGTGCACAGCCAGAAGCCCGAGATGGCCGACCTGGCAAAGTACATCATCCAGAAGGCCCAGACCAACGACGCGCTCGCCCCCATCCCCAATCTGCTCAACAGCGGCGCGCAGGTCGGCCTGGTGCTCGGCGAGAGGCTCATCAACATGCCCTCCGAGATCGCACCGCCCATGTACCGCATGCTGATCGACGAGATCGAGGCTGCCGTCGAGGACAAGGAGCCGTACGAGTTCACGCACTACCTGATCCTCTCCAAGACCTACCAGGAGGTCGAGTCGACGCTCACCGAGACGGAGAGGAAGGGCAAGAAGGCTAAGGCGAACGCCACCATGTGGCACTTCCACCCCGAGGACGAGGTCTTTGTGAAGCACGCAGCGGCCCACGGCGCCTTCTCTTACACCAACGACGAGCAGGCGGTGGCGGACAGCAAGCGCGCGTTCCAGGAGATGGGCATCAAGTCGCACGGCTACCTCATCCTGATCGAGGCGGCCAAGTGGGACGGCGCGGTCAAGGCGGTAGAGCAGTACCTGAGCCCGCCCCAATAGACGATATAAGATATAAAAGTAATACGAGAAACATGATCTTGAACATTTCTATAATGGCGGTCTTTACTGCACCGGCTCTAGTCTTTGCATCAGGTATTCTACCTCAACTTCCTTGGTCAGGGGTATCACGAAATCCTTGTACAGGGCGACGACCGAGTCGGCGTCGATCTTGGCCTGGTTCTCGGGGCCGGCGCTGATGGACGGGTCGGTGCCGTAGGTCAGGCACTTGAGGCGCAGGCGCTCGAGGACCTTCTTCTCGACGGCGGCGTTGGTGATGGCCTCGGCGATGCCGTCGCGGTCCTCGGCCTTGATGAGCTTGGTGTACTTTTCGGGGTCGGACTGGAACTTGGACTCGGCAACGAACTTGCCAAAGTGTATCCTGCGGGACAGGGCCTGCAGGCACGCGATGTCGCAAGTGGCCGAGGAGCCGTAGTTCTCCTGGGACTCGCCTCGGTCCTCCCGGCCGAAATCGGGGCACAGTGCGGGGAGGAAGGTATCCACATAGAACTTCTTAATCTTGTCGTTGACGTTGACGTCGTTCGGATGCAGGATGCGCGGGTAGTGCAGAGGCTTGAGGATCTGCTTCTGGAGCGCTTCGGGGAAGAAGGGGTACTCGTCGGGCGACTCGTAGCGGCGGATGATGGACTGCAGCTTCTCCTGTTCGCACAGGTACCAGTCCATAAAGCTCAGCTCGCTGTTGGGGATGTTCAGCGCGCCGGGGATGTAGATGGTCTTGTTCAGCGCAAACTGGGCTCGCTCGATCAGGTGGAAAGTGATTGTGTCCTCGAGACGGCTACAAGGGGTCTGTGTCAGCGACAGGTCTCACGGATTTTCGTCCGGTGTCGGATTGAGGAGTGACAAACATCAACTGGTATCGGATGCGGGACAGATCCAGCGCCTTGGAGGGGTCGGACAAATCGATAAGGGAGTCCATTTCGTCGTCAATTGACTGGAAGCCAGAAGAAAAGTTGGAGGCCGGATTGCGGGGGATGTTCTGGTGCAAAGTTGAAGTTTGCTGCACCTGCAAATGTGAGAAACGCATTCGGGCGGTGCTGGGTATCTCTAAAATGATTCACAACAAAGTCTTGGGGGGGAGGGGGAGAATTGGAGGTGCGCGGCCGCAGCCGAGGCCGATGACGCCGGCAGCAAAAGGGGAAAGGCGCCGAAAAAAGAACTCATCCAATCTCGGAGGCGCGCGCAAGGCTGCCAATCTCGTGGACGGTAAAAAAAGGAGCAGCATGCACAAAGCGCCAGGGGTGGCAGAGGGCTTAGGCGGGCACCAATCAGGGCCCCCTGCAATCTTTGGCACCAGCTCAGGAGACCAGAAACAGGAGGTGCAACAGGCAGCCTCGCTGAGGCGAGCGCCACAGCGGTGCTGGACCTGCTGGCCCTGCCTGGGGGGTTCGCTAGGCTGAGTGACGGGGTAATAGCGGTGCGTGCCCAGGAGTTCCGTGCCCGCAGTACAGGGAACTCTCGCCCTCGCTAGCGCGTCATCCAGCAGCACAGAACCCCAACCGGGTCTTTGCCGGGATCAAGTCTGGTGTGTGGATACGTATTTTTGATTCCCTACCGAGACAACAAAACTTGTCCTGGTCGGAGCATCTGGAGCTGTTCCCACAACCTGCAACCTGGCCATCCTCTCTCCTTTTCTCCTCTTCCGTACCTCTTCCCCCCGTGCCATTATTGCCGCGCGTATTGACGGAGAGCATACGTACGCATGGCCGCCGCGGATAACGACCAGTACGGCTTCAGCGACGATGCGGCCGCCGGAGACGACCAGTCGGTCCTGTCTGTAAGTCATGACGCTTGCCACACCCACCCGCGTGATCCGTCATCGCGAGAGACGGGACCTGTGATGTTGGGCTGACCGATTTTGCTTGCTTCTCAGACGCGTGGCATAGAGGCATTCGGGCGCAAGGTCACCACCACGGCGAGCCATTTAATCGGCCCTCTATCCGAGCAGGGCGGCAACAACCACCATTACCATGGCGCCCTTGCCGAGGTCCACAAGCAGCTGCGCCGACCGACCATCCAGCGCAGCGTCTTCTCCATGGCGAAGACTACCCCGACCGATATGGTGCGCTCCAAACTGTCCAAGACGGAGATTCAGCACCGCGCCTTAACCTACCTGCCGGATGAGCTACTGGCGAACATCCCCGAGGGCGATAGCTCGTATTCCCTGTTCCAGGGCTTCAAAGCCAGCTTTCCCGACCTGACCGAGGAGGGTAGGAAGCACCGGCGGCGGGTTTCAAGGGGCAGGAAGATGCTGGAGGACAAGGAAAGCACACCGGGAACGCCACAGGCGCTGCAGAACCTGAAGAAAGACAAGGCGTCCATGATGCACGAGCTCGAGATGCTGAGTGTTCGCAAAAATATGGCCAGCAGCGAAATCAGAGACATTGACAATAAGATTGCCAACCTGCACGGTATGCGGCGGATTATCCTCGAGAGGCTAGCGAATCTCGAGCAGGATGAGACGATACTGGAACACGACCGTAGGTGCACAAGCTCTTGCTGCGTGGCTTTTTGCTAACCCTGGACAGTCATGGATGTCGAGACCCGGTTAGAGGAGGCGCAGGAGCTCGTCGACGAGGCCGAGTCGATCGCCATCAACACCCCTACAAAGACGGACGAGGACTTGGCCGGCGAAGACGGCTTCATGTCGCAGTCCGTCTACGAGAAGCTGCCCTCGACATCCAGCACACCGGCATCGAAAACTAAGAAACGAGTCCTCCGACGCAAGTCCATGCCGATACTGCACGAGCACTTCGAACCGGGTACTGCCATCAGGGAAATCCGCGCAC
Organism: Colletotrichum brevisporum; assembly: GCA_030770045.1. Classification (NCBI taxonomy): domain Eukaryota; kingdom Fungi; phylum Ascomycota; class Sordariomycetes; order Glomerellales; family Glomerellaceae; genus Colletotrichum; species Colletotrichum brevisporum. The sequence goes on along the minus strand of JAUGSI010000001.1, from coordinate 3,807,348 downwards.
ACCAGGACACGATTACGGCACTCGACTTTGACGCACCCTTTGGAACGATGGTGACTTCGGCCATGGATGACTCGGTAAAGGTTTGGGATCTCAACGCAGGACGGTGCATCGGTTCTTTGGAAGGACACACCGCATCGGTCCGCACGCTGCAGGTCGACGACAACTTCCTGGTGACTGGAGGCATGGATGCCACGATTCGCCTCTGGGACCTTAGCAAAGCACACTACGACCCTCACGGCAGCCAGTACGGGGGCAACGAGGACGAGGAAGGCATTGCATTCGAAAACCCCGACGACGGACCGGTCGAGCCTCCCGAGGGCAGCATGAGAGACTGCCACCTGTACACCCTGCAGTCTCACGTCGACCAAATCACCGCCCTTCACTTCAGGAACGATGTGCTCGTTTCGGGCTCCGCAGACAAGACGCTGCGCCAGTGGGACCTCGAGAAGGGTCGCTGCGTGCAGACGCTCGATGTCATGTGGGCTGCGGCCCAGGCTTCGGCGTCGTTCGGCAGCGACAGCTCCTGGAGGCAAACGAAACGAGCGCCTGCTCAGGCGTCCGACTTCATCGGCGCCATCCAGGTATTCGAGACGGCCCTGGCTTGCGGTACCGCAGATGGTATGGTTCGTCTGTGGGATCTGCGAAGCGGACAGGTCCACCGCAGCCTGGTGGGACACACGGGGCCGGTAACCTGCCTGCAATTCGACGACGTTCACCTCGTGACCGGCAGCGTGGATCGGAGTATTAGAGTAAGTGGCTCGATGCCTCGAAGAATGACTTGTGTTGACTTTGGTTAGATATGGGATCTCCGCACTGGATCCATCTACGACGCCTACGCATACGATAACGCAGTCACAAGCATGATGTTTGACGAGCGGAGGATCGTCAGCGCTGCTGGCGAGGATGTGGTGAAAGTGTACGACAAGGTCGAGGGCCGGCAGTGGGAGTGCGGCGCCGGCATCGCCGAGGCGGACGACAACAAGACGCCCGCCATTGTAGAACGTGTACGTGTTAAGGACGGGTACCTGGTCGAGGGGCGGCAAGACGGCGTTGTAGGAGTATGGACGTGTTAGAGTATACAGAGCCACTTTCCGTATTTCAGAGCGAGCAATGTAATCACGACACAATCTCATCACCAACCTACCTCTTTGTATGGAATCCAGGACGAGCGGGCGCTGGGAAAAGTCAATTCAACTATTATTCTGTGCATAGACTGCAATCCGGTTCCTTGATATGATCATGCTTAGGTTTCGTTCCTGGCGGTTGTCAAGACAGCTCTCAAGCACAGCTCTCAAGCATTTCGTCCCATCAACGGACATCGAATGAGCTCATTTTCAGACGGACCCGCTCCCACAACGGAACCTTGAACATCTCACCAAAACCTCGGAACCGTCTCAGTAACAATATCCCCTTGACGCCAGAACGCTCTCAGGCTGGTTTGGAGGAATTTTTCCTTTTCGTGAAATTCGTAAGTTTTCTCCCGTTGCCACGCACATTTCCTGAGGCCGCCATCTCACCGCCTCGATAGAAATGTCAATCCTGCGCAACCCCGCCCTCGTCCAAGAATGCACCACCCTGGTCGCCGCAATAAACGCAGACGCGCACCCCAACCCGTCAGAAGGCGAAGCGACGTCGTCTCCAGACCATGAAAGCCTCACGAGCCTCGACCCGGAATTTCTCTCCGCGTTCAGGGACCTCGCCGCGGATGTCCTGGCGAGCAGCAGCAGCACCTCCTCCTCCGAGGACGCCAGCGATGACGAGGAGGACCGGCTCCTCCGGGCCCTGGACCGAGAGCTCGAGCGCGCGTACAGGCGGTTTTATGACTTTGTCTACGCGGAGCTGCCGTACTGCTGGCGGCTGCTGTACACGGAGCTGAGCATCCTCAAGTTCTGCCTGCGAGTCCTGCACAATGCGAAAAGACGGCCTGCGGATGACGACGACGACGAGAAGCTGCTGGACGAGCTGGTCACGGTCCTCGACAAGGCGCTCATCCTGGCCGGCGGGGCGGGACGCCGGCGCGGCAGGGGCGCGGTCTCGAGACTGCTCTCGCTCATCGACACGCCCGCCAGGGCCTCGCAGACGGCCGGGCTGCCGACGACGCTCCCCGAGGAGCGGGCGTTCGCGCCGCCGGTGACGAGGCCGATCAGGGCGGTGGACTGCGCGTCCATGTCGTGGTTCCAGGAGTACCTGGACTCGTCGACGGGGGCGCCGGAGCCGCTGGTGCTCAAGTCGCTCCTCACGACGTGGCCGGCGCTCTCCTCGCGGCCGTGGGCGTCGCCGAGGTACCTGCTCTCGCGGACGCACGCGGGGCGGAGGCTGGTGCCCGTGGAGGTCGGGCGGAGCTACGTGGACGAGGGGTGGACGCAGGAGCTGATCCCGTTCCGGGAGCTGCTGTCCCGGATCTGCGACGAGGGCAAGGGAGAAGATGAAGAGAGAGACGACGGCGAAGCCAAGGAGAACAAGAAGCCGAAGACGTACCTGGCGCAGCACGAGCTGTTCTCGCAGCTGCCGCACCTGCGCAACGACATCCTCACGCCGGACCACTGCTTCACGGCCCCGCCGGCGCACCCGCTGGACCCGGCCAGGGACAAGCCGGAGCTGGACGTGCCGCTGGTGAACGCGTGGTTCGGCCCCGCGGGGACCATCACGCCGCTGCACACGGACGGGTACCACAACCTGCTGTGCCAGGTCGTCGGGGCCAAGTACCTCCGGCTGTACTCCCCGGCCGACTCGGAGGCATTATGCCCCCGCGACGCCGACGAAGTGGACATGAGCAACACGAGCGCGTTCGACGTGGGCGCCGTCGAGGGCTGGGACGCGGACGCCGAGGGCCGGGACCCGATCGAGCTGGAGGAGTTCCGCGGGCTGCGGCACTGGGACTGCGTGCTCGAGGCGGGCGACGTGCTGTACATCCCCATCGGGTGGTGGCACTACGTCCGCAGCCTGAGCGTGAGCTTCAGCGTGAGCTTCTGGTGGAACGGGGACCACTGCGCCGGAGGACTGAACGGTCACGTGGGAGAGTGAGGTGGTATATCCATATATCTTCGTTTGAAATTCTTTTTCATGATGCGTAAAGGCGAGGCAGACAGATAGATACCCCTCTGGCATGATAAAAAAGCGTGAGCATACCTAGAAAATTGTGTGCCATTTTCCTTCCATCTTATTCCCAGTCCGCCGATTTTGGCTTTTCGTCATTTCCCATCTAAATCATCAGATCCCACCGAATACAAATATGAGAAGATGACAGTCATCGATCTCATCTCATCTAACTCGCGCCCGCTGCATCCTCCGCCTCGGCAGCCGCCTCCGCCGTCCCCTGGGCCTGCCGCCGCGCCTTGGCGCCCGCCTTGAGCCTCTCCCACTTCTCGCGGTACCTCTCCAGCGCGCGCGCCATCGCCTTGTTCTCCTTCTCCACGGCGTCCATGCGCTGGAGCGCCGCGGCCAGCTGCTCCTCGAGGTCCTTGTTCCGCGCCCGCAGCACGGCCTCGGCGCCGCTGCTGCTGCCGCCGCCGCCGCCGCCGCCGGCGGATCCGCCGAATCCCGGCGACCCGGGCCTCCGAAGACGCATGCTCTCCGCCAGAGCGAGGCTAGAGCTCTGGGCGCTGGCTTCGAAGGCGTGCAGGCGCTTGCTGAGCTTGTCGAGCATGTCCTTGAGGCCCTTGTTCTCGAGGTGCAGTTCCTCGACCGTGTTGGCCATGTCGCGCTCGGTGCGGGCCTTGCCCATGCGGCGCCGGGCGCCCGGGGAGAGCGGGGCGGGCGTCTCGCGGGCGTCGACGAAGTCGTCCTCGTCGTCCTCGATGAGGCTGTCGCCGTGGAGGGAGGCCTCCATGCGGCGCTTCTCCTTGTGGTCGAAGTTGAGAATGTTGGCGTAGGACATGGTGTGGCCGGTCGTGGGGACGACGTAGAAGGAGTCGTTGGGGTTGTGCGCGGAGATGGCGCGGAGGGTCGCGCGGGAGTAGATCTTTGACAGGTCGGGCTCGGCCGGAGCCTCTGGGGACCTGAGCCTGTTGCGCTTCACGGGCCCTGGCCCCGATGGTTCCGTGGGTTCGGCGTGGAACTCTTCGCTGATGAGGGGCAGGCCGGCAAAGGCGAGGGGCGCGGACAGTCTGTTGATGATATTTCCAAATGTGCTGTAGAAGCGGGAGTACCCGTCGTCGCTATCCGGGGAGGCGACCTCTTCCAGCCTGATCGGTTCCTCCTTTCGCTGCGGCTCGGCGTGCGCCGGTGGAATCCAAGCTGGCTTGCCCGACTGGTCGAGAACGCTCTGCATCTTGCTCCGCGAGCCGTCCCTCCGCGCCTGGACCTCGAGGTTTCCGGGCGCAGAATCGTTCGTGACGCTCGGGGGGATGGGCTGGCCGCGGTTCCTACTCCCACGAATACCACGCGCGGACGCGAGGTTGCTCGCGATAGAGGAGGTCATCTCGCGGCTGGCGTAGCGGCGCTGCTGGGCGGCCAGGGACGGCACGACCTTGGCGGCGGCGACGGGGCTGCCGCCGGCATGGTCCGACCTGCTCCTTCCATCATAGGGGGAGTTGGAGATGCTGGTCGTCTCGGGGGACTGCGAGTCCTGCTTCTCGTCGATGGCGTCCTGGGAAGAGGAGGCCTGGCTCGCGCGTCGGTCGAGGGGGATCTTGAGAAGCTCGGAGAGGTGCTTGTGGTGCTGCTCGAGCAGGGCGAGGGTGCGAAGGGCCTCGATGCTCGTCGTGCTGCGGCGGGCGTTCGCGAACTCGCCGGCGGCGAGGGCGTGTTCGTTGATGGCGACAGTGGTTTCGGACTGGTGTGTCGCGGTGGATGCGGCTCTGGCGTGGTCATGCGCCTGGCAGAGGTAGCAGAACGTTAGTGGATGAACAGAGAAACGGTCCGGTGCATTCGGGGGCGTGGGCTACCTTGATCAGCGACGACTCGTCCATGGTCGTCGAAACGTTGCCGATGGACGATATCTGTGTGATGGAGAGGTCGGCGTCCTAACGAACGATCGGATGTCGTAGTGCTGGTGGTTGGTTGCGGTAGCGGAGGTTTCCCCAGATCTTCGCTAAAAGCTTCCCCCCGCTTGTTCTGTCCAGTGCTTGCAGGAGTGTTAAGTGACTGCCGTGCCACCTCACAATAGGGGCCAAGGATTGGTCGTCGATCACTGTGAGGAAAATTTCTACGTTATGTAAGCGCCACCAAAGCGTTTCTATAAAGGTACCCAGCAGTACGTACCCACTCAGGCGTCTTTTTGGCCAGCAAAATTCACCGAACCCACGTCACCACGAACACATTCATAGTCAACTGGCGATGGTGACATGGACATGATGCAGTTTGACTCAACACGTACGCCGTTGTACCGGGCCACGAGAATTCCACACCGTGGCACCATGATCTCTGCCGAAAGAAACAAAATCCCCGACGCACTCGGGCACGACAGGCAGATGCTGGGGATTGAAAGTCGCGTTTATCACGGTTCTTCCGCCATCTCCGTCTTCCACAGCGGTCAGCCCGAATCGGCCGAGCGGATGTTAAAAGTCTATCGAAGAGTGGCTTTTCGCCGCTTTTCCAAATTAAAGAAAAGGAGAAAAAAAGAAGGAGAACAGGTGGAGCATTTGCGCCTGCAGCTGGCGAAAGTTCAAGCAACTGAGCGCTGCAACGTCATCGACGATAGCGATGATGGAATGCCATTGTCCAATGCCCAGAAGCGCGGCATCGTGTCTGTCTTGTTGTCGGAGGAACTCGGCCGGAGCTGCCCTGACGTAGGCGTTGCTGTGAGTTCGCGCTACCATGTACGAGACCAGCAGGTGATCGAAACGGGAAAGCGGCATGCCCAGATCGGACTGGCCATCGACGTTCGAAACCTTCTGGGACTGTCCACCTGCCAGACCTGCAGGAGGGAGGGACAGATAACCTCCAGCGTCCCCCAAGATGATAACAGGAGGGTGTGGTCAGCTGTACTGCGGATGGCCAGCGTCGGGCGAGCATACGCTGCTAGCGTGCGTCTGGTATGGCCCGTCCATGGATCTACCCAGAAAGTGAGCTGCCTGGAGGTGAGGCGAGACACGGTTCGAGGCAAAGCTGAAGAAGATACATGATGTTGTTAGGCGTGGTTCGGAAGCGAGAAGCTGCAGCCTGCGGGCTCCCAGGACACAAGCAGATGCGACATCTGAAGGATTTCACTACCAAAAACAATAACGCAGGTCCAAGGGGTTTAGGGGCAGCCTACCTTAGGGGCATTACGCAGGACGGAAAGTCGGTGGAATTCTGGAGTCCTGGACTATTGGAATCTGCGTTGCGCAGCCGCATTCTGATCCCACGCAACATTGAAGCGAGAGCAGCCCATCAAACAAAAATAGCATCGCCGTGCTGGGGCCCGGGGTTGAGGAGACGAACAATGCAACCCGCCACGATCCAGACAGGCCGGCGGGGCGCAGGTTTCCCGATTCTTCAAGAATCCAGGCCACTCGTAATAATGGATCGTGGTGAGCGAAATGCGATCGTCCAACAAGCCTCCCCGAGGAACCAGGACTCGGGAGGAGCAATAAAAAGAAGCCTTTTGCATTATTGTTCCGTCGGGTGCAACGGCGGGGTGGCACTGGCACATTCGCAAAGCACATTGCACTAACAGAATTGGGTATACCACCGCGCCGGGCGACGGCCAAGGAGGATTCTCCCGCTGTTCCGTAGCGGCCGTTTACCCCGGCCCAGCCTAGCCGAGCCATTTTGCCTCTGTGACGATGACGCTCAATCGTTCTCACAGGAGGCAGACAGCGCGCCGGCTGCGGGTTGGGCGACCTTGGCCAGAGGGAAAGAGGGTGGGACTGTACCGCCATCACCCAAGGTTGTTGAGTATGCAGTACCGACAGCGTATGTTATGCATCACGCCGTACTGTTGCCGGTTGTAAATTCAGGGCACGACCGCAGTGGCCAACCCGTCATCGTACGGAGTACGGAGTGCCAGCTACATACTCTGACCTGAGTGCGGTGCAGGGCAGGAGCCACGGAGCCACGGCAGCAGCCCCTTTTAGATGCTCGAGATCGCGAGATCGAGAAGCCACCAAACAGTACGCATCATTATCCGTAATTTCAAAGGCAGGAGGAAGAAGGAACCATTGAAGGCATTCTCAGCCTGTGTTCCTGCTGCCAAGTCAACAAAACGAAACGCCACCATCCCCAACACCCCTACCTACCTCCCCGAACCGTTTTTAATTTCCCTATTTTCTCTCCTCGGAAACTTGATCTCTGTGCATATGCAACCCGCCGGGTTCAATGGCGTATTCTAAGTCACCAGTCTGACAAACTGCGCAATATTGCCGTTACCTACGGATGCAGCTACAGAACACAGCTGCTGCCACTGTCTGACACTGCCTGCCGCGTCCGCACTCCTTTGCGTGCGACAGACCACCTGTATCGATATCCTCGTAAAGAGTACGACGAATACCGCCACCTCGGTGATGTTATGCGCTCCTCGAGTTGAAGGACAGGGCTCGGTAGCCAAGGAACCGGCCAACCACGATGGACGGCACCACTGGAGGTGGAGGAGGAGGAGGCGCCCTGGACAAGTTGCTACCAAAGTCCATTGTGGCCAAGCGCCGGCGCAAGAAGCAAGAGGCCCGCGAGGAGGACGCCGCAGCAGCCACGGCCGCGTTGCTGATCGGGGTCAAGGGAGAAGATGTCACGGCCCCGGCCCACGGCGTGCTTGAACAAGTGGGCAAGGACAAGGACGAGGACGACGTCGAGTTATTGTGCTCAGACGGCCAGCGGATCTTCGTCGCGGCCACGGACATCGATCCCGACCGGGACTCTGCTTTTATGGCCACCGAAGCCCGCGAATATGGCGACGACAACCGCAGCATCAGGACCGAAAGCTTTCCCAGCATCCCCAACGACGACAGCATCGAGGCTGCGACCATGACCTCGCTCGACGAGGGTGACCTTGACCGGTGAGTTTCGCTTGCTGTTTTCCTCGTCCGTCTCTTCTCCTTCTGTCACAACTCCAACCCACCCCCAAATCCGAGCCCCCAGCCTGGTCGAGTCCGAGTCTCACTCCCTTGGCGTCTGTTGCTTGTTCCGTATCCAATTGCTTGTTGCCTGTTCCTCCTGCATTGCTTATCTCACCTGCGTTGTTTGTTCTTCCTGCTTGCTCACGTCGGTCGCTCGACCCATCCTTATGTTGCCATGTCCCTGTCAGCCCTCCGCTATAACGGTCGTCCCCTAGACAGACTTGTGTGCTTGATGCACGTAGTCAGTGCAGGTGCAAGTGCAAGTGCAAGTGCATGTGCAGGGCGGCGCAGAAACACACATCCGGACGCACTGACGGCGCATTCCTCCCCGTCTGCCTGCCTCGCAAGGCCACGTCTTGCGCGTGGCGCATTTTGCGAGCTGTTAGTACAATTCGTTGGCAATCCACGTCGCTGCTACGCTGTTCCCGCCACGCTGGATATGTGGCCCAGAGAAACGGTGCTCCGTCTTCGACGAGGTAGATGCACTATACCTGGGTAATGATGGAAGGCGTCGGTGTTTACCTGAGGTAGCTTGCCCCTAACCTCAGGTACCTCACCTCACGCAAGTTGCCTCATTTAACCTGAGGTACCCGCTAAGATGTCCGATGCCCCAGGGGCACCAGAGCCGTGGGCTACCTACAGGGGGTCACATCCTGGGGCCTGACAAACTGCCAGTCTCACTAGAATCGGGGGGTTGACCACTGGCTCAGTGGCTCCCCTCCCCTCCACTCTGCGGCATCCGCCGTATGACGCCGCCTGGGGTCCCTTCAGCACCCGCGAAGCGTCCCATTCCCCCCCTCAAGCGAGGGCAGCACCGATGCTGGTAAACAGGGCCGTCCATGTCTACCCGGCCACCCTCGTTTCGCATCCATATCCTCTTCGCCCTCGTCCGCCTCGAAAGCTTTCCCACGATCGCCAGCTAACTCGTTGTCTCTTTTTCTTTCTTCTTCTACAGATCATCACGCCCGAATGCAATATCGACGCACCCTTCCCAGATAGGCTACCTAACCACGTCTTCCCCGATCGTTCAGGCAACTCACTTGCCTGAACCCCAACCGCAGATACTGGACGAACAACTCCCCGAGATCGCCTCGGCGCGATCCACCCTGCAACCGGCCAAGCGGACGCAGTCTGCCGAGTCGACGGATTCGTCTCTGCGCTCCAAGCGTAGCCTGACCGGCCTCGTGCCCCCCAAGAAGAACACCGCCCGGTCGCCGTCTCCCGTCGGCCGTCTGAGGGGAGTCTTCAAGTCTAAAAAGACGCCTAGTGCCAACACCAGCCCCGACAGGAGCGTCGCTGGTGACGACACCGACACCGACCGAGACAACTCCTCATTCTCCTCATACCGTGGCAGAGCCGCCGCCTCTACCTCTGACCTCACCACCACCACAAAGCCTTTCTCCTACCCAGACCCCAACCCCGCCGCCACGCCACCCCCCGTTGCGACAAACAACCCGAATGCGTCCTCCCGTGTAACCTCGTCTCATTCCCCCGAGCGACGTCGCTCGCGAGCTTCCACCAATACCTCCAAGATCGACACCTCCTTCGTGCCCCGAACCCCGCCCAACCAGGAAAAGGACACGCCCGTCATCGTCAACACCCCGCCGACTCCGACCGACCACAAGGCTCCATACAAGCAATCGCTCACGTACTCGTCTTCGCCGGCCTCCGGTCCGCAGCAGCCCGCTGTTGATGCAGCTGCCGCCTCCGCCGCCGCCGCCTCTGCGAACACGAATGGTGCCTCTGCCACGGGTAACATGATTGCTCACCGCCGGGGACGGTCAAACTCTGGCAGCATCGGGCCTAGTAAGCTCTCCAACATCACGAACGCTCCCCTGACGCCCACTCCCGAAAATCCCACCATCAGCAATCCCGGCACCCCCGCTGCTGGAGGAGGCTTCTTTTCGTCCGTCTTCTCCGCCGCGCAGAACGCTGCGACTTCGCTCACGAGCACCATTGGAAACACCGGCAACGGGGCGAACGCACCCAAGAACAAGAATATACAGAAGCCGCCCGACGTCAAGATCGAGGACCACCCCGAGGTCGAGCCTCCTCTTCCGTCCGTAACAGAATCCACCATGGAGAAGGAGCCCGCCGTCAAGACCATCGGCTCTGGCGAGCTGAGCCTCAGCCAGCTGGGAATAACAGATACAGGCAGTGCCGCAGGAACTCCCGTGACCGCCAGATTCCCGGACACCACCGACAACCGCAACAGGTCCGAATCCGCGCCGACCGATGCCGCCTATGCGGCCGCCACCCGCGATCTGGGAGCGGACGATGCCCGGCAGACGAGGCCCCAATCCCTGTACGAACCGGGAAGCGGCGGAGACCGCACGCCGCCGTCGAGCAGCATCAACGACGACAAGAACTCGGGCGTCCATCGCAGCGGGAGCATCCGAAGCGCCATTGGACGCCATCGCAAGCGGGGAAGCTCAGCCGTGTCTGGAGGTACGACAAACACGATCGGCGCTGCGATTGCTGCGGCTAACGCGTCAGTTGCCCATCCTCAAGCGAATGCCAGTGTGCCGAAGCTCACCGGATTCGCGGTTGCGAGCAAGAAGCGGAATCGCGATTTCCACTCGTTCTTCAAGAGCGTGCCCGACGACGATTACCTCATCGAAGATTACAGCTGTGCGCTGCAGCGCGAGATCCTGGCGCACGGCCGTCTGTACGTATCCGAAGGTCACCTCTGCTTCAGCAGCAACATCCTCGGCTGGTCCACCACCCTCGTCATGAGCTTTGACGAGATCGTGAGCGTCGAGAAGCGGAGCACGGCCCTGGTTTTCAAGAACGGACTGATGATATCAACCTTGCATGCGAAACACATCTTTGCCAGTTTCACAAGCCGAGACTCCACCTACGACCTGATTGTCAATATCTGGAAGCTGGGTCACCCGACCCTGCGAAGTTCCCTGAACGGAGTCCAGCTCGAGGGCACGGGAGGTGATAAAACGGAAAAGGTCGACGTGGATGTAGCGCCGCCAGAGCCAGAGGAGCAGAGCCTGTCCGGCACCGAGGAAGAGAGCGAGTCTGGTGACGACGACGACGACATCTACGATGAGGACGACGACAACGAAGACCTCCAGGAAGTGACGCAGCCGACGGAAATGAACGCCGAGCCCGAAGCAGAGAAGACCGTCTCGCGTAAGGCGTCGGGCGCCGGAGCGAACGGCGCCGTCGCTGAAGTCGTCAAGGACGCAGTCGGCGTGGCGGGCGGCGGCGATGACTTCCCAGGCCCTGCGACCCACGCTCCCACGGATTGCGGCGACTCGGGCACGCACTACGAAAAGGTCGTGGGAGACGACGTCATCCCCGCGCCGCTGGGCAAGGTCTACAACCTGCTCTTCGGCCCGGCGTCCGTCACATGGATGACCAAATGGTTGACCGTCGAGGCCAAGTGCACCGAGCTGACGATGGAGGACAAGAAGGGACTTTCTCTCGATAATAAGTCACGCTTCTACAGCTACATCAAGCCTTTGAACGCGGCTATCGGCCCGAGACAGACGAAGTGCTTGGTCACTGAAACTCTGGACAGCCTCGACTTTGAGAAAGCCATCAACTTCAGCGTCGTCACACAGACGCCCGACGTCCCGAGCGGCAACATCTTCTGCGTCAAGACGAAATACTGCCTATCCTGGGCAGAGAACAACTCCACCAGGGTCCAGACCAACTGCACCATCGAATGGACGGGCAAGAGCTGGCTGAAGGGTACGTACTCCGCAACTGACGCGATCCCACGCGCAGGGACTAACAGAACACAGGACCCATCGAAAAGGGCGCAAACGAGGGACAGACGACCTACTGCAAAGATCTCTTCGCCAGTCTCAAGTCTGCCGTTTCTTCCAAGGCTCGCGCCGGTGGTACAGGAGGAGGTGTGTCTGCAAAGGGCAAGAAGAAGGGCAAGAAGGGCAAGGCGGCGGGCTCCGCGACTGACGCCGAAGACGAGCAAGCGCGACCCAAGCACGCCCCCAAGACGGACTGGGGCCCTCTGGAGCCTGTTCGCGGCATTCTGGAGCCAGTCCTGGACATCGCAAAGCCGCTCATGACGGGCAACATGATGTACGGACTCCTGGTCGGCTTGCTCGTGGCTACGTGGTTCGGGTTCGGCCTACCCGGCAGGCAACCGTCCAGCGACGTGCGCATGTACGGCTACCCCGACCGCCTCGCCGCATATGACGAGATGTGGAGGCGGGAAGAGAGCGAGTTGTGGGAGTGGCTGGAGGAGCGTGTCGGGCTGGAGCGTCTCCATGACAGCGAGCTCCGCACGCGGAAGAGGGCCATCGAGCCCAGCACGGTCGAGGAGAGGCTGAGGGAAGACCGGATGGACGAGAGGGACATCGAGGAGGCGATCAAGGTGACGGAGGAGAAGCTCAAGGTGCTTAAGGGCGTCATGGATAAGAAGAAGCCGACGGCTGGTTGAGGAAATACCCAGGTACGGGAGGCCAAAAAAAGTGCAGCAAAGTCAGGTACGACACTACACACCGTGTTATTTCTTTTTGTCATTGTAGCATATTCGATAGCGTCGCGAACGAGCAAACAGGGCTTGAGGGGAGTAGCATGTTTCAATTCAGTCTAAATTATCCGCCACGGCCGTCCAACGTACGGGTTGTAAACAGTGTGAGGGAACGTTCCGATGACGGGTACATAGGGGATTGAAACGATTATGGATGTTTTGCAATCACAACATCGGTGTTGAGCACTAAGAGAGGAATGTCTTTTGACGTTGTTGTTGCCCAGGACAGAGCCTGACGATAGAAGTATCGTCGCATACCTAGTCTTCTGAGTCCGGGAGGCCGACATAGTAAAAACTGCCAGTTGAATATTCGGCGAATGACGACCGGTTTCCAATATGCTTCTTTGTAGCCGAGTTTGAAATGCGAGACGTCATATATCACGGGCCGACTTCTCTCGATGATTCTCGGCGAGCCCCGAAACAATGCAATTCAAAGTGTGCTGCAACGCGAGCCAGACGGACGTGAGGTGGAAAGCCCGCGAGGCCCGCGAACCATCTAGAGGCCCAGACGCGTTAGAGATGGCTCTCTATTACTCTTTCAGCTTAATTCCCAGGGTTGCTGAGCAAGGGAAATAGCCTGTCGATGAGCCAAATACCTGAGAAGGAATACTCAACTTCGTCGAGGGGATAACCCCCTACCTGGGCCCCATCACCTCAGGTTGAAATTGAATGGGAGGATGCAAGGTTTCCGCGTGACCAGGGGCTTTCCTTCTCAGCCAAGAAGGCTTTCCTCCACGGCACGTTCAATATTTCCAGTTTCCATGCGATCCTAAGCGACTCGAAAAGAAGTAGAAAGGGGTTACCAGAGATGAAACGGCTTCAAAAGAAGCTCGTCGAGTTGCGGACTCTATTTGGTCGACGTGGACAATGCAAAATTGCCTCGGAGTGATGGCACATCGCAGCCGCACGTTTCAACAGAGAGTTGTCCAAAGGGGAGAAGTGCTGTGCCATTGTTCCATCAAAAGTTGAAATCTGACCTTCGTCGATTCGTTTCAGATTTGGGGGCAGTAACCACCATGTCTGGCCATACGGCCAATTCCAAGAGACGGGACATGGAATGAGAGCATCCCATATCCGGCCCAAGAGGCTGCTTGATATGAGAGATGTCAAATGTGACGGATTCGAAATGGAGTCTTCTCGATGAAAGTATGAATAGTACATATAGATCGCAAGTGCTCCTCCTAGTTGTGATATTGACCAGCAGACAGCATCGCAACCCAACCATTCCATCTTGCACAGAAAAACAGCCTCTAGCAACCGCATCCTCGACATTCACACCCGAAGGCCACACCACAGCAAGCAGAATGTTTCTCCGACTCCTCGCAAAGATTCTGTCGTACTTCTGCCCCCCCACGACGGACCCCGAGGGAAGTGCCACCCAGCCCATCCCCCTGACCTGCATGATCTGCGCTCACTCCACGCGCCTGAGCCCCCCTGACCGACGACAACCCCCGCCGACCACCCGCGCCCCCGGCAGCCGCGTCGTCTTCATCATCGGCGCGCCCGGGACGGGCAAGGGCACGCAGAGCGCCTTCCTGGTCGAGCGCTACGGCCTGCGGCACCTCTCGTACGGGGACCTCATGCGCCGCCTGCGCGAGAGCGGCGACCCGCTGGTGTCCAAGCTGGACACCAAGCCGGGTACCAACAACCCCAGCGTGCCGGACAACTTTGGCGTGTGGTGCATCTGGCGCGAGCTCGACGACGACGACGAGGCCGAAGGAGGAGCAGGAGGCAAGGAGGCGTCCTCGTGGCTGATCGACGGGTTCCCGCGCCGCGTGGAGCAGGTCCGGCAGTGGCTCAAGCTGATCCCGCCCGCGGACCTGACGCTGTACCTCAAGTGCCCCGTCGAGGTGTCGGCGATGCGCGTGGCGGGCCGGGGCGCGAAGGCCGGCGCCGGGGCGAGGCCGGAGGACCTGGACGCAAAGGTCGCGATGCGCCGGATCGAGGAGTTTTACAGGAACGCCGACCTGGTGGTGGGCACGCTCCGGGAGCGGGGGATGGAGGTCGTCGAGGTGGACACGAACCGCAGCGAGCGGGAGATCCAGGACGATCTGGTGGAGATCATGGAGCCTCTGATGAAGAAGTAAGACGTGAGTGGGATTCTTCGAGATTGTTGAACTGAAAGAGATGGGCTGTTTGGTTTGTGGGATAGGACCCTTGAAAGAGGGCTTTTGAAGAGAAGTTTCTCGAGTGTTGTGGTAATTTTGGATGTGTTTCTTGTTGGAAGTAGCTGGCTAGTTCCACACAAGAATTCAATTTCTTTCCAGCTGGCTTATTTGTGCCCTGGCTCTGGAGGTTCACCTCTCGGCATCCCGCAATTTCGCCTCTGATCGCTTGAGATGGCAATTTAGCTAAGACCAAGCCCAGAAACAAGCTCCAAACCTTACGGACGTTTCAAGAGCTGTCACGGCACTACCCCAGCAATAGCTTTCACTAATCAGGAAGGATAAATCACACCCAATGACTACGCTGATATGAAATAATAACCAGTTTGGCAACAGTCTCACAGTTTCTCGAGGCATCTACAGAAACTGGGGTTTCTCAAAGAGTTGATGACAGTAACATAACATAAGTTGCCAGAACTTGCAGAAAGAACATCACTATACCAGGAGTAGCATTGATAACAAAACATGCAAAAGCTATTTTTGCCTTAGTTCTTGAAGTCTGATGAACCAGGCAACTATGTGAGATAATACCGAGTCTGGATTATCATTTCAACTTGTTCTTCCTGTAGTTGGCCTTAAAAATGGATCTTGTCCTGGTTGCCCGTTGCCCTCATCCATCACCCCTGCCAGCATACTGTCTCAACTGTCCAACTATCACAGCACGTTTTGTCTTCTTCTTGATGGCTACAGAAACTGCAGCTTCTAGATATCTGTATAGTCAATATTGCATCCCTGAAAATTAGAGTGTTGACATCTCTTTATAACACGAATCAAATGGATTTAATATTCCCCTTTCACTCTCAACCTTTCAGCACCTTCCGCAACGTTATCTGAAAGAACATTTTGGAGCCCCCGCCGTTTCAATAAGACTGATCAACCGGTGGTTTTCTACTTTTCCACCACTGTTGCCCAGCAAGAGTCCTTCACGACATCATCTGTCGCATTAACCCCCCGTTCAATTCTTGTGAGTAAAACAAAAGTATTATCCCGTCCATAATTAAATCAGACAGGAAGGAACCTGTAGAAATTACTTCCTTCCATTTCTTTTGCTATCTGTAAAACTTTTCTCCCTTCCCTACCTCCTCCCTCGTTTTCATCTTCATCCCACTGCGATTCCTCTTCCCAAGCATTGCAAATATTCTTCGCGCCTTCATCAATACACCCAAATCAACGATTACCGCGCTGTTATATAACGATGTCGGATGTCGTCAACATTCCCTACCACACCTACCCGTCTCTGTATTCGAGAATGGGAGCCAGTTCAACCAAACTCAGTTGCTACGATGACCTGACCGAGCACGAGAAGTTCTGCTGCGACAACATCCTGGCCCGCATGCTTCAGCTCAACCGAACCGGCAAGTCCGTGGACGACGACACCCGCAAGGAGTTCTGGGAGTCGGTCTTCTCTGACTGGCACACTGGAATGCTCGCCTACGCCCCCTTCGAACCCGACCGGTTTGCTGCGGAGTCGAGCGTCGTCGTCGGAACCTTCACCCAGGACACCCGGCGACCGACCAGAGCGGCGAACTACCGAGTCCCCGGATCTCGCCCCATCGTCTACACCGAGATCCCCGACAGCCGACGACAGGGCGCGCCCGTGTCCGTGCAAGTCGTCCCCAAGCTCAATACCCAGACTTTCAAATACCGCTGGGTCGACTCGGAGAACAGGACCGTCCCCCGCAACGTGATCGACCTGAACGATCTGTCGGTGGCCGAAGCCCGCGCGCGTTCCATCGCCAAGTGGGACCACATGGAGATGGCAGTTCAGGGCAATTTCAACGTCCGCATGGCGGTCTGGTATGCCCGCCTGCAGATCACCAAGCACTTCAAGCAGAGAACCAGCTACCAGCGCGCCGTGAGTGAGGGCGAAGAGTGCCCGGCTTGTGAATACCAGAGTGACGAGCAAATGCAACACTTCAAGAACATTCGCCTGTGTGGCGACTTCATCTCCTCCAACCCTACTCTCGGACCCGCCTACCGGGAGTTCCAGACCCATATCATCCGCGGCCCTACTAAACCTCATCCCGACTTGGACTAAAATGGGTTGACTGTCACACTCGTTACGCACAACGGGCAACATATCTCACGGAGCACGGATGAAAAAGGCGACGACGAGGACGAGTGCCGTGGATGATATGACCGAGGGCGACGAGAATGAGGACAAGAGCAGTGCGAGATGAGCATCAGAGAACATTATCTGGCGATGAGGAACATGAGGACAGCCAGGCCTGGCTACTAGGACGGATGACAATGGCTACAAGGGCGGATAGAAGGACGTTTCCGACGACGACAACAGTAGCAAATAAAATCATCATGTCACTGTAATGATCATGGGCCTCGATAACTTCAAATGTCTCTTAACGGACTAATAGGTATTCAAAAGTGATCTGCAGAGGCTCATGTCCGAGCCCGCAGAAATACGTTTCCTCTGGCGTATGGTACTGGGTATCAACCATTTAATAACAACAAACAATGGACATGCGTTTATCTTGTCCGGCCGGACTCGCCAAGTCCGAAAACTCTACACAATCGTCCTCTCGGCCCACTGGGCCACCATAATCCTGGCCATTCCACACGTTTACTCCTGGCCAAACTTCTTCCTCAACAGCAGGTGGAGCGTAACGTAGGAAGCAACACCGGTGAAGCACAAGCCGCTGATGACGCCGAAACCCATGAGGTACTTGGGAGCATCGGAAGAGGGGAAGAGGTAGGCGCCGTAGATCTGGGCGAGGTTTCCCATGGCGTTGACGAAGGCCAGGGAAATGGAGCGCACCTCGGTGGGCATGTCCTTGAAGCTGACGGAGGCGTACGAGAGGGACAGACCGTTGGAGGCCCAGAGGCCGGAGGCCATGATGACCAGAAGAGCGTACCGGGCGGTGAAGTTGTAGACAACGCAGATGACGACGGAGCAGACCATGGCCACGGTCATCCAGGCGCCGATGATCAGGCCGCGCCACTTGCTGTGCTGGTCGGCGAAGTATCCGGTGATGGCCGTGCAGACGAAGGCGACGCCGAAGATGGGGATCGTCATGTACTGCGCCGCCGTCGAGGTGTAGCCCAGGCCGTTGACCAGGGTGGGGTAGAAGTAGGAGAGCGTGGAGGAACCAACGATGGCCTGCGCGACGAAATGTCAGCTTTACTGAAAGACGTGTCAAAGCGAGTTGGGGCCGTTCGACTTACCATGTATCCCACGACGAAGAGCCAGGTGTTACGGTTGACCATGGCAAGCTTGAAAGCAGCCCAGTGGCCGAGCACCGGCTCCTCCTCCCTCCGCATGGCCCGCTCCAGGCTCTTGAGTCTGCGGATCGCCAGGGCGCGCTCCTGCTCGGTGAACTTTGACGACTTGGTGTAGGGGAGGTCGGGCAGGAGGAAGAAGGCGACGCCGGCGGCGCCGACGGTGGCGGCGCCCTCGACGATGAAGAGCCAGCGCCAGCCCGCGATGCCGTGGGCGTTGTGCAGGCCGCTGGTGATGGAGCCGGCCAGGAGCCCGCCGAAGGCCCCCGAGAGGATGGCTGCCGAGATGTAGACGGCGAAGCGCTTGCTCTGCTCCTCGGGCTTGTACCACGAGGACAGGAGGAGCAGCATGCCCGGCGCGTAGCCGGCCTCGAGGATACCGACGCTCGCGCGCAGGGCGACGAGGGAGGCGTAGTTGGGGATGAAGCCCATGCCGATCGTCACGGCGCCCCACGCCGCCATGATGCTCGGGAGCCAGACCGAGGGCCTCAGGCGGGTGAGGACCATGTTGGAGGGCACCTCGAACAGCACGTATCCGATGAAGAACACGACGAGGGCGATCGAGTATCTGCCGGAGTCGAGGCCGAGGTCCTTGTCCATGCCTGCGATCTTTGCGTTGCCGATGCTGGAGAAAAGGGGTTAGTCGGGGATGAGCCCGGCGTGCCCCGGACGAGGCACAGAAGAAGTTCCGTTTTCGTAACTCACTTGGTTCGGTCCATGTAAGACAAGAGATACTGTTTTAGCCGTTCGTTAGCTGATGGACGGCTTCTACACGGAGCAGAGCAGGATTGTACTAACCAACACCCACATCAGCGGGAGGAGATACGAGTCGATCTTTCTCACCAGCTTCTTCTCTTCCTCAGTTCCCGGGACATAGTCGTCGACGTCGGCGTCGAAGTCGGCCCCCTTGCCCACGGCATGTTCGTGCTCGTTGCTGGAAGTCTCGTTCTTTCCCATCTTTGCGGTGTCTCTCGACAGCAGAATTGGAGATGGGATGCTTTTGTTGGAAGTTGAAACCTTGAAAGAGACTGAAGAATGGAACACAACTGAACCACCAGTCTGACAAAGAGATAAAGGCTTGTCAACAACGAGGAGACTAGGGGGGCGGTCAGGAAAGCCAGGGCCAATCGGCAACTCAAGTGTTCTTTAAGTAGAAGATGACTGTGCTTGGGGTCTGGGTTACGCTCTGCGTTACGACCGAGGTCCCCTCGATGACGGGTAGCCGGACGATAGTCAGGTGGCCCTCGTAACGACGAGGTGGTAGTAGCCTCTGCTGCCTTGCCTTGGCCAGAGCAGAGTGACGGTGCGTCTCCGGTGCGCTTACACACATAATCCGTCTGGAGGTAACCTGCGTATGCCGGTTATGCGTGGTTATGCGCGCCGATCGTACCACGGGGCGACTCGAGGGAATAAGTGGCGGGCCTGGTGTAATTGGTAGACTTTGTCCCGAAAATCCCCAGTCTGGGGGAAACTGGGGTTGAGACGAACTCCAAAAATCCTGTGGGGTCCGGGGAGCACATTCCGGTGTGCGTTTTCTAGCGTGGGCAGGATAACTTGGAGGGCATGGGTGTTATGTACGACGGCCGTTGGTCGAGTCGCGTCTCGCGGGAGGGGCATTAACGAGTCATTTTTCGGTTTTGTGGTGCGCGGAGTTGGAATCGTGTACTAAGGCTATGGACCGCAAGTCCGTCTTTCGCGCGGAGTTGCGAAAGGGAGATAGAGCGCGTCTCGGGGACACACCCACCCACACATATATGGGTTGCGGCTATGTCACGATGCATACTCACAACTGGGATGGAGTTGAGGCCGCGAGCCGCGGCATCGGTCCATCCGCATGGGTGTTGCCGGGACGGGATGTGGATTCGACCGCCAGGCGCCGCTTCACACCGGAACTAACAAGTTTCACTGCGGCGCGCGTCACCGGGGAGCAGCATAGTCGGGACGGCGGCGATACAGGTCTTCCCTGCCGAGTTGAATCGCGCGCGTCGCGGGCGCGGACGGCTTCGTCCATGCTCTGCGGCCCCATGGAGGCGGATCGCGGGGTCGTTCCAGGAACCCCCGAACTGCATACTTAAGACGTTGGGGAAACTTTGCCGTGATCATGACTTTCCAGAGCGTGATATTATACATCCTCAAACCAAAAGCTTGTTGCGCAGACTTTCAGCTCGTTTCTACTTCACGGACCTCTCTCTTCTCCTCAGTCCACCATCACGGTCCCTTGTTTCCCACACGTTTCTACTCGACAGACGTCTTAAACCTTTAATTCACACATCCAAAATGACTGGCTCCGCGGAACAGAACGGCTCCACCACCCTCAGCACCCTCCCCGGTCCCAACCATGACTGGAAGGTCTCCCTGAAGGACAAGGTCATCGCCAGTGAGTTGTTGACCCTCTTTGGAGGAAGAGCTCCGAGAGAGGATCACCACTGACGCCACATCCAATAGTCACCGGTGCCAACCAGGGCATCGGCCTGGGAATCGCCGAGGTGTGCCTCTTCAACGACGCCGCCTTCGTCTACAGCCTGGACATCTCCGAGCCCGGCGATGACTTCGCCGCCCTCAGCAAGCGCTTCCCCGGCAAGCTCGGCTTCCAGCACTGCGACGTGACGACCTACAAGTCCGTCGAGAGCGCCCTCGAGGCCATCGTCGCCGAGAAGGGCCGCTTCGACGGCATGGTCGCCAACGCGGGCGCAACCAAGGTTCGTCGACCCGAACACCCAGTTGGCAATGGGCGAGTTTGCTGACGTGTATTGATTTTCCAGCACCAATCCGCTTTGGACTTCACCCCCGAGCAGTTTGACTTCCTGTTCAAGCTCAACGTGACCGGCTCGTGGAACTGCGCGACCGCCGCCGCCCGCACCTTCATCAAGCTCGGCTGCAAGGGCAGCATCGTCTTCACCGCCAGCATGACCTCCTACAGGCCCAACCGCGTAAGTTCCCCGCCCCCCTTGCCTCCGGAGAGCGCTTGTCGCTAAACGGCATGATCCCACAGGCCGCCCCCTCCGCTCCCTACGGAGCCACCAAGGGCGCCATCCGCAACATGACGCACACCCTGGCCATGGAGTGGGCTCAGCACGGCATCCGCGTCAACTCCATCTCGCCCGGCTTCGTCAAGACCGCCCTGACGTACTACGTCGAGACCTCTCCCGACTGGGACACCAAGATGAAGTACTACGGCGGCATGCCCCGCCTGGCCCTGCCCCAGGAGCTCGGCGGTGCCTACGTCTACCTGCTGAGCGAGACCGCCACTTACACGACCGGTATCGATATCCCTATCGCCGGTATTGTCGGCGCTTGGTAAAGAGAGATGGAAATAAAGAAACGTAAAAGAGCAAAATGTGATACCAGAAACCTTGGGCTGAGGGATAGGGAAAATATTGAATGTAGACATGACAGCATAGACTCAATGATTTTTTGTTCATGACAATTTCCACTTGAAAACCCAAAGCTGTCTTTGAGTCTGGCGGCATCGTCTGTACTGACCCATAGGACGAACGTCTGACAACGTGGCTGAATGCACTCGAAGTCTTTTACTCGAAATAAGGTTGAAAGAAGGCTCTTAGAATCCTGGACCACTGCAACAACGTTACGGTATAGCTAGCTTCTTGCAAAGGAATTATACTTTCCACGAAAAGGGGCTTTTTGTAACTCTACCTAGCGTTGCCATTGTCTCCAAGATTCTTTGCGACAAATCAAGAGGCACATTAAGGGACTAAGAAGCAAAATCAACATCAGGAACGCATCAAGATCAAGGTGAAAGGCCTTTGAAGAGGAGTTACGTAACATCATCAAACTCGGCGAAATGTAGATGAGAAGGAAAGAAGGCTCAGGTGGAGTGAACGACGAAGAAACAACGACAACGAAGCAATGCATGACCGATATGCAAGTTGAGATTCCTAGTCAGGAACTCAGGTTTCCGGCACTTCCCATACGAAGACAGCAACTCGTCAGCAGCTAGAAGCAAAGAGCTCCGGCAACCAGGAACCTGGAAGGTGGAGCGTCCCGGAACCATCTTCTGCTTGCATGAAGACCTAGACGCTCTTGGGCCTTGAGGTGCATGAGCTTGCCGGATACAGCATGGCCACGCGAGGATCGCCCTCGCAGACGGAAAGAGGCATACGGCGATGTTACTCATTCCCCTGGACGTATCCTCGGAGAAGCCAGGATGGCGCAGTCGAGTCCTCGTGGCAGCTTCCTGGAATGCTTGTTGTCTCGCAGCTACCCCTTTCCGCTCTGACAGGAGATAGGTACCACACGCCCGGGGGTGTCTGATGGCTCTGCGTCACAGTCGACGTTGTATCTATCGGTTGGCTCTATGCATGATTCAAGTGCTTGGTTTGCCTTGCGGCTGAAATGGAGGTGAGTCTGAAATGTCACTTTAACACCGTGAGGTTCAACATGGCACGATTACGCTGACAGCAACGGGCATGGCTAACGGCAGAACGATTGCACATCAAATTAAACGATATTGTATTTCATCATCTCATCTATGCGGACGGCGCAGCCACCGACGTCTTGGCATCATAATCATCAATGACCTTAACCTTGGCCGCGGAGGCCGAGTTCTAGACAACAATATCAAAGTCAGTCCACAACTCAACCACCCACAGGGAGAAGAAAACATACCGGGTCAAACTCGTAACCGAGCCACTCGCCAACGAGCCTCCTCGCGAGCTCGATGCCGATGACGCGCTGGCCGAGGCACAGCACCTGGGCGTTGTTGCTCTTGACGGCGCGCTCGACGGAGAAGCTGTCGTGCGCGGTGACGGCGCGGACGCCGGGGACCTTGTTGGCGGAGATGGCGACGCCGAGGCCCGTGCCGCAGATGAGGACGGCGCGGTCGGCCTCGCCCGAGGCGACGGCCTCGGCGGCGGCGATGGCGAAGTGCGCGTAGGCCGTCTTGTCCGACTCGGACGCGGGGCCGAAGTCCTTGACGGAGGCGACGCGCGGGTCGGCGGCCAGGTCGGCGGCGATGGCGGACTTGTAGCTGAAGCCGGCGTCGTCGCCGCCGATTGCGATGCGGAGGCCTGCCATTGTGTATGTGCGTCTGTGTGAAGGGGGCTTTGATATGGAGTTGTGATGTATAGAGCCTCGGCTGTAAGAAGGGGGTATCAAGAAAGCAGGCGACAGTATTAGTCTGGGTAGGTACTTTGGAAGTGAAAGTCTAGCTGTTTCCAGCGGCCTTTTCTACGGGAACTACTTTCTTCGGCTACATAAAGCGCCATTGCGAACCTCACTTAGACGACTCCAATATCTTGCCTCGCTACGAAGTCGTGCTGGATCTGCCCGTTGCGTTGCGTTGATGCTGCCGCACGAACATGGATCAGGAGCCCGCGCATCGCGGCCGAGTGGGTCCAGGACGTTGGTTGAGTGGCCGCGAGCCGCGCTCCCACCCTCCGTCATTCCCCCGCAATCCCGCATAAGCGTTGGAGGCTGATCCAGGATGGGCAGACGACGCGACGCGGGGTTGCGGGAGGACACTGCTCCAAAGATGGAGGGGTAGACGATGATGTTTGCGATGGAGGGGCTGTCGAGGTGCCTTGATTAAATGGTCGATGTGTCGGAGCCGCCAGTCACGTCTTCAATATTAGAAATCACCCTTAGACGTCACTCCTTGTCAGTGTTGCGAATATCCAAAGACCCGTATCACCTCGTAGCTAGCAGAAAGACGACACCATGGCGTGGGACCCCTCCAAGAACAAGACCTACCAGATCCTCAAGGCCGCCGAGGAGGGCGAGTACGGCGTCGTCGCGCCCATCGCCTACAACATCGAGAACATCCTCTCGTTCATCAAGGCCGCCGAGGCGAAGCGCGCGCCCCTCATCATCCAGGTGTTCCCCTGGGCCATCAGCTTCTCCGATGGCCTCCTCGTGCACGCCGCCGCCCACGCCGCGCGCGCGGCCTCGGTCCCCGTCGCCATCCACCTCGACCACGCCCAGGACGAGGCCATGATCCGCCACGCCGCCGACAACCTGCCCTTCGACTCCATCATGGTCGACATGAGCCACTACGAGATGGAGGAGAACCTGGCCAAGACCAAGGAGCTGGTGGCGTACTGCCACGCGCGGGGCATCGCGACGGAGGCCGAGCCGGGCCGCATTGAGGGTGGCGAGGACGGCATCGCGGACACGGCGGATCTTGAGGGCGCTCTGACTACCGAGGAGCAGGTGGAGGACTTTGTGGCGACGGGCATCGATTTCCTGGCGCCTGCGTTTGGCAATGTGCACGGAGAGTACGGCGCGAGGGGTCCCGTTCTCGAGTTTGACAGGTGAGATTATCCCGGAAGACCTTTTCCGACATCTGGTGGCTGACCAACGACTGCAGGTTAGAGAAGATCCGCCAGAAGGCCGCTGGCAGGGTGCGCATCGTGCTTCACGGCACCAACGACTTCCCCGAGGACCTCATGCAGACGTGCATCAAGGGCGGCGTGTCCAAGGTCAACGTCAACAAGCTGGTTCTGGACGACTACCTCGTCCACCTCAAGAAGAACGCTCCCACTCTCAGCCTGACGACGCTGATGGAGCAGGGCGTCAAGGAGGCCCAGAAGTTGATGGAGTGGCAGATGGACGTCACAAAATCCACGGGCAAGGCGTGAGCGGTCCAACTTTTGTATTGTGTAATTCATATTCGGGCGTAGATGATACCAAAATAGACATGGGGTATATGTTGTACATGCGTCAGAATTCGTATGAGATAACTTTGAACTTCAAAAATCATTCAGCGGGTGGCATCTGGGCTCCTGCTGTCAGCATCTGTCCAAGCTTGCCGCAGGTCGTCTCGCCAAGTCGCCATCGGCGCCCACCCGACCCTCTCTTCGCTCTTCTCGATCAGGCGGAGAATCTTCTCCCTCTTCGCCGGCTCCTGAACGCAGAGGCCGGCGCCATACAGGCACTGGGCCGAAAGGATTTGGCACCCCTCGTCTGTGAGTTCCATCGCTATGCCGCAGATCATATCGACCGCTTCCGAAAGTGCCCGTTGCATCTTTAAAAAGCCATTGAACCCCGAAGGCATCGGGCCGTGGAGTAGAATGAGTATCCGCGCAAAGGCATAGGCCTGAAGCGCAACGCCAAACTGGGGTGGATGGACCCAGAGAGGCTTGAAGACGTCGGACGGGTCTGTCGCGGTGGGGAGAGGCTTGAAGTCGCTGCCCAGGTGTGATCTCCATCGCTCTAGCTTGGTCAGCAGCTCGGTTCCGGCGTGAAGTCTGCCTGCCACGGAGGATGCGTCGGATACGGGCGATGCGCCAGCCATGTGGGAGTCTGCGCAGAAATTGACGGCCTGCGAAAGCAGGTAGATGGCCATGTGAGCCAGGCCATGCTGGTCCAGCTCATGATAGTCCTTGTACGGTGCCCAGAAGCTCAGACAGCGTCTCTTTTCTCGAAAGGCGGCCCATATGTCCTGGCGAAGCCAAGCCCACCAGACGGCCTGGCGAAGGCCGCCTGAGGATCCGTTGACGTCCTGAGACCTTTGAATCCAGAAGACGCCTTTCAGGTGCCGCTGCCAGTTTCCCCGACCGTCCGACTCGTCCAGCATCTCGTATGCCGAAATGACAATGGCGGTGGCATTCAGTTCTTCCGAGTTGGTGTAGCTCGTGTAGGCCAAGGCCTCCTGAACGTAGCGGAGCGTCTCGTAGTAGTAGCGGATCCACTCGCCCCCCGAGTCCTGCGCTGGGCTCCCGGCGGCTGCGTCCAATCCCCCACGCGCTTCCATTTTGGAGAGGTGCTTGGCCGACAGAGCCAAGATGGCGTTCATGAGACCTGCATTGCGCAGGGCTAAGCGCACGGCATAAGTGGAGAAAAGCTTGTTCGGGTCCAAGAAATCAAGCCAACGCGACGATCGCTCGGTGAAGTGCCGGAAGAGGACGGCCTCGCGGTTGGTCAGCGTGATGGCCCCGTCAGCCTGCCAAGTCTTGCGCTCCGGGTCCGAGATGTCATTGAGCCGCGACGAGAGGCTGGACGCGTCGGGCGGGCCATGCAGGGCGGCGGCACGCCTCTGCTCGCCGTCTTCCGGGGCGGGGCTTGGGGCCAGCGAGAAGCCGCTATCGGCTTGGGCGGCGTCTGTGGCCAGCAGCCCGAGCCATCGGGTCGAGGCCAGGTCAGTGGTCCAGAGCTCGGATGCGACGGTCTCGGGGGAGTAGCTGTAGACATCACCGAGGGCCAGCCCCGCCGGCTGACCGACGAACGGCGACTGGCCGGACGGGTCATACTCGTCAGGCGGCCGGGACACGGGCGGATCAGGGTCCACCGGGGCTCCTGCGGGATCTGCCTGCGTGACGAGGCCGACGGGAGTCGTCGACTCGGTGCTCGAGGCGTGGACCGGGTCATCGATGCGTGACTGATCGTCCAGCACGCGGCGGTAGCGCGTCCGCGGGGCGGCGACACTGGTGCTGGTGCTGGACACGGCCGGCGAGGCCTGTCTGCCTACATCTGGGGCGGTCTGGGGAAAGACGCAGTGACGAGACGAGATGCTGCATGGGCCACACACGGGCTGCTTCTCGTCACACTTCTTGTGGCGCTCGCGGCAGGTCAAGCTGGCGGCTCGCGGTTAGCAGTGCGCGGATCGAGGGCATGTGCCATGTGGAGGTTAAGGTAAGGGGACAACTCACCATCCCGTCTTGGTACGTAGACCGCGGCCCCGGGGCTTTCTGACGCGCTTCTTTGGAGCTGCGGCTGCATCCCGTGGTCCCTCCATGAGGTCATGGCAGGCCGGTGTTGGACTCGGATGTGCAGACGCTCTAAAGTCTGGAGCTGCAGGCACGGATGACTGCGACACGCGGCTCTTAACGCTTGACGGGGGTAGCTGTCGCGGTTTCGGTCGGAGATTGGCGAAACGAGACTCGATGATCGACGACGGGTCTCAGTCATCAGCCTCCGTGGACGTCGGCCCGGGGACTCGGGTAGTGGGCAACACGCCGCGTGACCAGCGTACGGATAGTGTAGGAGTAAGAGCAAGGCCTCGGCGGTTATTCCCGGAGGCGGAGGAGGACCAGCGGAGCTGACGACGTCCGGATGAGAGGCCTGGCAAACAGATGCTTGTTCCAAGTTGTGCAGGCTCATAAGAGGCCCATTGTTGCTGTTGGGGCAGAGATTATCGGTGGAGAAGGACTAGGGCTCGCACGATCGGAACGGTGTGTGCGGGGGAAAACCGAACCACCCAGGACCCCCAGGCATCTTGAGTCAGCGGCTGAGACAGGGGTCAGAGATCTGTGTGCGTACCCAGTGTCCTGTGTCACGGAGGGCCTAGGCAAACTAGGTACCTACCTACCCGCGGCTCGAGGGCTTACATGCCTAATTCTTTATTTATCCATATTCTTCCATATTCACAACTCGACCGCGTCACGCGACCACCCCCTCGCTGTCGCAAGCTGATGCCTCCAACTCAACAGCCACGATGTCGCACAGAGATGCACCCAAGAACCGAATGAACACGTTTGCAATGGCTCGAAGCGCGCGAGTTTCGACGGCTCGCGATGGCCAGCCATCGAAAGCAGCGCACAAGGACCTCGCAACGATGACACGCAGCGCGACATCCGTCTTCGCTCCTTATATCCAGGAGTGACGGCCTGCATGGCCTGGCCATGCACAAGAAAAGAACTGCACTTTTCGGAACATTTTCCCTCCTTGTCACCCTGAACGCGCTACCGGCATTACTTCCCGGACAATTGCATAACACTCTTGTTCCGAGGGCCCTGCGTGCTCTCGTCTCGGCTAACCCCCACCTCGTCCTCAACGAGGCCGAGCGTGTCGTCGCCAACTCCCGCAATGACCGGTCCGCCGTGAGCATCATCGGCGGTGGCGGCTCCGGCCACGAGCCGGCATGGAGTGGGTTCGTCGGCGAGGGTCTTCTGTCGGCCGTTGCCTGCGGCGACATCTTCGCCTCCCCGAGCACAAAGCAAGTTCTGGAGGCCATGAGGTTGGCCCCTTCGGATGAGGGTAGCATTCTGCTCATCACAAACTACACTGGCGACCGTCTGCATTTTGGCCTCGCTGCCGAACGGGCCAAGGCCTCCGGTCTCTCCAGCAATGTCGTCGTTCTCCCTGCCACGGACGATGTTTCAATTGGTCGCAGCAGAAGCAGCAGGGTAGGAAGGAGAGGCATGCCAGGCCACATCTTCAGTAAGTCTTATCACGGCCCCTAATAGAGTCCCTTGGCTGACATTGCCCATAGCCATGAAGATTCTCTCCGCAGCAGCTGCCGAAAAGTACTCGTTCGACAAATGCGTGACCATCGGCAGAGCAGTCAACGACCAGACTGTGTCGATAGGATCGGCTCTAGACCACTGCCACGTCCCCGGTAGACAGTTCCAATCACTCGCTGCGGATGCCTGCGCGCTTGGTGCGGGTATTCACAACGAGCCCGCCCAGCAACTGCTCACCCCCTTTCCCTCCGTGAAGGACCTGGTCGACAGCATGCTGAAGCTCCTGTGCGACCCCAACGACGCCGAGAGGGCTTTTGTCACATTCGAGTCTGGAGACGAGGTCACGTTGCTGATTAACAACTACGGAGGTCTTTCGGTCCTGGAACTCGGCGCTCTGACGGACGAGGTACAGTCGCAGCTGGCCTCTTCGTGGGGTATCAAGCCCCGTCGCACGCTCACCGGCGCATTCGAGACGTCACTCAACGCTCCCGGTTTCTCCATCTCTCTCGTCAACATTTCAGCAGCAGCAAGGCAATCCAAGACGACTGCCGGCGAGCTGTTGAACCTCCTCGACCGCCCCACCACAGCCGTCTCCTGGCCAAACATCATACGCGCGGATGCCAAGACGAGCGGCGATATTGTCGACCCCAGCGCCGACGCTAACGCCGCTGCAAACGCCAAGTCAGATGTTCAGATCAAGGTCGACTCTACGCTGCTCGAGAACTCTGTCAGATCAGGCTGCGAAAAGGCCATTGCCGCCGAGCCGCAACTGACCAAGTGGGACATGGTGATGGGCGACGGCGACTGCGGCGAGGCCGTCAAGGGCTTGTGCGAATCGCTCCTCCGCAACCTGGACAACGGTGTTGCCAAGAGCGGCTCTGTTCTGTCGTTCCTCGAGTCGACTCTCCAGGCTGTTGACGACATGGGTGGTACTCTGGGCGCCATCCTCGGAATCTTGCTCTCCGCATACTCGTCCTCCCTCCAGACGAATGCCCAAGCCGACCCTGCAGCCGCCGAATCGCCCTCTGCAGTGTTGTACGCCAAGTCGCTGGCATCGGCCGTCGAGTCGCTCAAGTCTCACACCCCCGCGAGGGAAGGCGACCGCACTGTCATGGACGTCCTGATTCCCTTTACCGACAAGTTTGCCGAGTCTGGAGACTTTGCTGCTGCGGTAAACGTCGCCGCCGAGAAGGCAGAAGCCACGCGCTACTTGAAGGCGAGGTTCGGTCGCGCAACGTACGTGGGCGATGCCGCTGGGCAGGAGCTGCCCGACCCTGGTGCGTGGGCTTTGTATGAGATACTGTCAGGAATGGCAAAAGGGCTGGGGATTAAGGCGGCATGAGAAGAAATGGACGAGGGATATGATGTTTGAAGAGCAGCGAAAATTAGACGTTCAGATGATAGGCAACTGACCCCGATAATACCAACTTTGACTGCATTACTGTTTTCTTTGTCCTTCCACGAACAATGAAGGGGGATGAAACATCATACAAAATGGTCAAGTGAGCCCTAGTACTTTCTTCAGCGGCTCTTTGGATATTTTACCCTTCCTTCTGCTACATATACTCAGTCACAGCTGGTCTCGATTGGAAGGACGTAGAAGGGGCAGGTACCTATTTAAGGTAAGCCGGGCCTTGGCCTTATTGTTGCTTCGGAGTTGCCGGGAAACCTACATTGTTCGGCCTTCCATGCATTTGTCTCGGCAGGTCGAAGCCCTGACACAATTTTCCCATAGTCCGTCATGACAGACTGTTCTTTTGTATTCTTGAAAAATATCTCGGCCATCCCTCCATGGAGCGGAAAGAGCGATGGCTCCTCTGTCCATCATCTGGTGACTATACTTCAAGCGAAAACAGAGAGACGAAACATAGGGCAGCTCTGGGAGTTTGTTGCTGGACCATAGGTATGCAAGATTTTGCCTTTGGCTCGCGGGACTTATCGGAACCCCCGAAGTAGAAGGCATTAGAGCGGACTGCTGTGGTGCGCGTTTCGAAGGTGCTGCATGGTGGGAGGCATTTAAATAGTAAACCGTGGGGTAGAAGCGCGCCCTTGGAAGTTTGTCTACCCCTACAGGGAGTTGTCAGTGCTACAGGAAGTTGTCAGTGAAGTTGGAGTGTCTTGCAGCCCTCTCGAAAGCCGAGACTCGGGCCCGGCACGTGGGTCCGTCCGGTCGCGGGGCAGGTGCGATGGATCCCCTCCCGCCTCCGAACGCTAGCGGCCGCAGTGACCATCCGGAGGGTAATGACCTTCAACGGTCGTACATCGGACACAAAGCCACAAGCTTAGGGTAACGGTCGATCATAGCGCCATCGCGGAGTCACCGACTGAGCACAGCGCACGCCGCGTGGTTAGCCGCCGGTACGGATGATCCACCTCCGCCCTCATTCTCGACGTGCCAAGTGTCTGCCGCCTACCAGTGGCGCAGCGACTGACAAGAGGGATCAACAAATCTCGCCAAGGCGATATCATCATCGTCTTGGTACAAACTCGTCGTCCCTGCTTCCCCTCTTTGCACCATTTTCTGGCCTGTTCCAATTAGACTTCCTCCGCGCTGGTCTTCCCTCTTGCCGCCATGATCTGGTCCCGGCTTACGGCAATCGCCTGTCTCGGAATTTCTAGTTTCGGGATAACTTGCTCAACCTCGAAGCCCGCCTTCCATCTGACGTTGACACCCAGCTTGTCGACGGGCAACTACTCCCTTCACGGCAACATCGTCTTGGAGGGGAGCTTCGCCCGAGATGAGGCGCTCTTAACGCTTCCGGAGGCGATAGCCAGCGTTCCATCCGCGCAGGAAGGAAGCCCAAGCGGCCTGCAGATCAACGACAGCGGCGCTCTCTCGGCTTCAAAGAGTGCCCGCAAGTGGCTTTCGGACTGCTGACCAGCTAGATCCGCAGCAGATGAATCGAGGGGCCCATATCGATCAACTTCACCGCCCGTCCGGTTTCTGTCAACACCAACGCGCTGCCCGGTCCGCACTTCGACATCAGGAACGCCACCGGCGGCCTCAGCGGCTCTATGTGGGCTCTCGTGCCGGTGCCAGATCCGCTTTCGAGCGACGAGTACAACATCACGGTTTCGTGGAATATCACTCCGGATCAGAGTGCGGCCTTCACCTTGACGGACGGCGTTGGCCCCTATAGCTCCAGCTTCTCGGGCCCTGTAACACGGCTCATTCAGTCTTTCTTCATCGTAGGCGTCGTCAAGGGCTATCCGAGCATGCCAGTAAGGGCCCGAGGTGTTTGTTGCACTAGCTGAGAGTCATCTTCATCACCAAACACGGAGAACACTTGGTACGCTGGGCACGACCAGTTCAAGAAGAGAACTTGACGAGCCACCGCGTTTTCGTCCGGATCAACGAGGAACAACGCGCCGGCATCGTCGGTACGGGTGCGGGCGGCACAGCGCTGCATCGCTCCTTCAGCGGCTCAATAGTAAATCCTCTGCAAGACTTCATGACCGTATCACTCACTCTCCTCGCCCACGACACTCTGCACAATGGACGTCTGAACTTCGGCACGAACGCGGAGCAGTCCCGGTACAACGAGGGCGCCGCCGAGTTCTGGTCGCTGAGGCTGCTGTGGCGCACTGGTAGGCTCACGACCGAGGCGTACCTCCGGGCGATGAATGAGCGCGCGGCCGGGTACTACACCAATCCCACGATCAACATGACGGATGAGGAGGCGCAGGAGGTCGCGTGGCAGATCCGCGACGCGCAGAGGATTCCGTACGGCCGCGGGATGCTTCACTTTGCGAACGTCGACGCGCAGATAAGGGCCAAGTCCAACGGCACCCAGAAGCTCGACGACATTGCCATAGCTTTCTTGCAGACCTGCCAGAAAGCCGGGCGTTGTGGCGCAGATGAGTGGTTTCCTCTCCTGATGTCGGCTCTTGGACAGGATGCTGTTGATGAGTGGAAACAAGTGTCCTCTGGCCATCCGTTGATCAAACCTCAGGAGGGCAGTCTGGGTCCTTGTTTCGAGGTCGTACAGAATGGAACAAGTCCTGTTGTTTATATCTGGCAGGCCAAAGGGGGTTTGAATATTTCAAGCCCTCATTGTTTGGTTTAGAACGTTAGACTTTGGGAAGGTCTTTGGCCACGTGCTGGGAAAACGTGGCTGTGGTGCTGGCTGAATATTCAATCGAGAAAAAAAAAACCAAAAAGGAGAGAGCCTTTCACTCTGTTAAATTCGGGCTGTTCCGTTGTTGCCCTTTTTGTCACAACACAGTGCCGCTGATTTTCGAGCGTGTTCACCACACCTCACCCCTACTTAACATTCGGAAGGTCCACCGACTTCCGCCACTCATCCCAAAAACACCACCACCACCTGGATGAAATATCATCACAACCGATTGCTACTCTGATACCCATTTGCTGCATCAATATTCTTCACTCTCAGTGTCAATTGCACTTCATCATTTTTTCCACGCAAGAAAGCCCAAGGGAGTTGAACAACACCCCGGAAGAAGTGTCCACCAACGACAAACAAACAAACAGACACCTACCTACGTATAACCAGCGCAGGTGAGACTTTCGCCTATTCCCACAAAGGCCAATAAAAGAAACTCACAAAAGCAACAGATACATCACTATGGCTGTCATCTCTAGGCTCAGCGATCTCAGCGAAAAGGATCGGAGTGTGTGCGACGACCTGCTCGCCGCCCTCATCGAGCGAAACTACCCAGTCGACCCTCCCGCCATCGAGTCCCTTCGTGCCGAGCTCTGGCGCAAGGTCTTCTCCGGCAAATGGAACACCGAGCAGCCTAACCCGGCACCCTCAACCCTCCGCAAGCGCGAGCACGACGAGTCCGGCCTCTACATCGGCACCCTGAACCAGGACGTCCCCATCAAGAGCAGGAGCAAGGTGATCCCCATCCACCGCCGGGCCGGCCAGCCCGTCATGTACAAGGTCAGCTTCCAGTTCAACGGCGACGTCCACTTCACCTGGATCGACCAGAACGGCCAGCCCATCCTGCCCGCCTACGTCGACCACGACGGCGGCCTCTCGCTGCAGGACGTCCAGGACGCCGTCGCCCAGCACTACGACGCCAACGAGCTCGAGCGCGTCGGCAACTGGAACTGGGACAAGGTCGTCCACTGGGGCCGCGCCCGCCTCGTCGTCCTCGCCAGCCGCTACCACGGCGTCGGCGTCATCGGCCAGAGGCAGATGCCCGCCACGCAGGAGGACCTGACGGAGCTCCAGCCCATCCGCAGCGTCGAGGACTGGCAGAGACGGATGGAGGAGGGAGAGGACGACCACGTCCGGCCGGGCCCCGAGACCGCCTTCAAGCTCGACAAGCTTGGCCGCATCATCGGATGAGGGCCGCCGCACCCGGGGGGCGAAGCGACGCAGGACAGGACCGGTAGACGTCACGGCGGAGGGCTCTTCTCTTTTTTGACGCGTTGCGTGGCTTTGGAACTTGGCTTGACGACCGGACATGGGATAGGAAACTTTACGATTGCTCATACCCAATAGGAATTCATCACGGACTGCACTTTGACTTTTCTGAATTTGATTGAGTGATTCTATGTGTGACTGCCGATGACCTGAAGAGAACCAAATTTCGATATCCATCCCATGGTATCCAGGGTTCCGGCAAATCGCACCCAAGCTTCATCGCAATATCGTCGTCCTAAATGATATGCCGCGCTCACCAATCCCATCTTCCATCCGCGCCTCAGTGAGCTCAGTACCAGCGGTCATCCAGATTCGGATGGTCCCAGGTGTCCAACAACTTAATGACCTGTAAAATCAGCTTTAGGACCTTGTTGTATTTAAGTGCCGAATCGATATCGACATCGAACTCTTCGTCCGATAGTTCGTCATGCAGATATATTTCTCGGGTCGAAAGGGTTCCGTCGTTGAGCTTTTTGATGTCGTTGTGAAGTATCATAGACTTGAGCTTGCTCACACCCTGCCGAAGAGACTTTCGAGACAGCCTGGGATGCACGAGGCGCTCGAGATCCGCCATTTCGTGAGGTGCCGCCTGCCCGGCCCACTGGCCGCTGGCCAGAGCGATGACGCGATTTCGTCCCAAGCTCGCGATGACAGGTTCATTGATCTTGGCAACGCTCTGCAGTTCCTGCAGGTCCCACTCATGCATCGCCTCTGCAGCAGCGAACGCCTTGCCGTTGGTGATTTCGACTTCGCTTTCCCGGACCGCCATGTGATATTCATCAGACCAGAAGAAATTGAAGAACTGAGGGTAGTCGGGTTCAAATTCCACCATCAAAAAAACAGGGGCGGGCTCGGCCGATTCAGGGTCTTTCAAAGTCCCGACACAAGCGCCTGAATAGTCGAGACGCGCATCTTCCAGGTCTTCGATCTGGTCAGAAGGGACGGGGATAGGTCCGGAATGAGCCGTAGTCCAGCCATTCTCGAAGACGAGATCCCAAAAATGGGGGCGGATGTCGTCGACGGTGAGTTTGCTAGAGAAAGGGTAGTCGCGATCGAGGATCTTGGCAAGGAGATCGTCGCACATCTTCTCTCCGTCGTCGCTGAGCTGGTCTCGGCTGGTGATGACAACCAGAGGCGTTTGCTGAAGGGAAGCCATGTTGTGCGCGTTCGGGTGTGATAGCCTGCGGCAGAAGTCAGTACGCGTTGACGTTGTTCAACTTTCAAGTGGAAAGAGCGCCTTACCGTATGGTATGTGTGGTGATTCGTCCTCGGGTCGGATGTGCTCAGGCTCTGAGCAGTAGATGTTGCAAGCAAAGATGTCGGAGAGGAAACTTCGCGTGAGAAGAAAAGAAGATGCGAGGGTTCGGTTTCTTGCTAGGTGAATAGATGAGATGAGCTGGGTTGATGTGAGATGAGGTGAGGTATGTGACTGTAGTCTGTGTAGATGTGTGACTATGTGTGTGTGTGTGAGGAGGAAGAGGGGAGGTTAAAGAAGGCGACGATGTTTGAGGTAGAAGTAGTGCCAGGGCGGCGAGTAGGTGTGGAAGGCACGGACGGCCAGCAAGAGCGATGAAGCTTCCGGTTCAGGCAAGATCCAGTCCATGGCCGCACCTGCCGATGCTTGATGCTGCGGTCTGCTCTTCGTTGTCTTTTCTGCTTCTCTCGCCAGTACTTCGTTAGGCTAGACTTCACATCAGATATTTTCTGTCTGCTTTTGTAGAAGCTTTTATCACGGAGTACTGCTGGATGAGGAAGTTCGGTTCTGGCGAAGAGAAGCCGTTTGAATCGACGATGCCTGCCGCAGTCCGAGGCAGTCGCGATCCGCACGGCAAATCGATCAAAGAGCACAGCTTCTCCAGACAAACATAGACACGCTCCAGCTCCCGGAAATGCACTTAGGTAGCTGGAGAATGTCACACGCGTGGCTATCCTCAGCGAAGCAAAACCGACCAAAAGAAAACGCCTCTGAGCGCCAAGAACTGGCAACAAGTCCTCGCCAAACCGCACTCGCTGCTGTCTCCTTCTCTCTCGAGTGTGCGGTTTATCGGGGTCACTCAGGTAGCTGATAGACTTCAAAGCGGAATTTCAGGCAAAGGAACTGGCGACGGCGGTGGGACGGGCCACATCGGGTCAGAAAGGAATCGACCCACGCCGGAACTTGGAGCATCGAGGCGAGCGAGAGCTCAGCTCATGTCACAATGGGCCTCGAATCGTCGCAAGTACCGTCGTCGGTGAAGGCTTTCAACGTGTCGATGCTATGGTTGTTTCCGAAGATCTATCTGGGTAACTCAGGGCTTTGCTTTGGAGGCTTGCAGTCGTGCGGTCGTCGCGCCATTTTTTGTAGGAGGATAGCCGGCCGAAGTTCCGAGTAAGAATCAACCTTTCGTAGAAGCACTGCCGTTAGTGAAATCTTCTCTTTCGTGAGACTTGGAGTAACTTGCCGCGAGACCTCCGACTCCGGGCGGAAACCTGGTGGGATCGATGCGTAGAGGCCTCCTATTCTAGATGCATGCTTTTCCGAGATGAATGAGAGACGACAAGAAATAGGAATGCGTAGCTTGCATCAATCCCCTACGTGTTCAGTCCAACTTTCGAACAGCTGTGGCAATGCAGCGACTTCAAATGAGCTCTCATGAAACGTACCAAACAAGGGAAGAGTTTTTTGGGCCGCTCACCCGGCTCAAAGAACTTTGAGCGCCGACATTTCTCAAGGTCAGACGCTGAAAGACAATCACCCTCGCCTGACGAGTGTTTCTGAAAGCAAAACTTTTGTCTAGTCTATGGTCTATCCGCAGCCTATCTGGGAGAGATGTGTCAAAGTCTATGGAAGAATCTCTGAGTATCTCAGCGCTGCGTAGAGCATCAATGCCATTATTGCCTTGCATCCTGCTCTCGTGATGCCCAGAAATGTGTCCCTGTGCCCCAGAAATATCCATCCCAAGAAATCTCGCGTATCGCCAGCCCCGAGCATTCCAAATGTGGTCTCATGTCGAGATGATGAATCCAGAAACCCCTGTCCCCGGAAGGGGTGGAAAGCAATCGCGAAATGAATAATAAATGTTGCGTAAAGTAGTGTCGCTCAAATGTGCCGTTGGTGTCGTCATGCCAAAAGCTTGTCCCTAGTCGTCGTCGGAGTCGAGTCCGCCAAGATCATCGTCGGAATCATCGACTTCAATAATGTTATCGGGAACCACGAAGCCCTCAAGATCTTCCTCCTCTTCATCGCCATCGACATCTGTCTCATCGTAGCCTTCTGCATCGGGGTCATCGTCCTCGATTCGCACGACTCGACCGTTCTCCGTGATGACCCTGCCGATGAGTGAACCAAGATCTTCAAGTTCAACTTTGGGAGTCCTGACTCCTTCATCCTGCAAAGCCGCATCGATGCGGAGGATTTTGTCGATTTGCATTCTGAGCATGCGCTTCTCGATGGGTGTATTGACGATGAAACGAACAAAGTGGGTTTCCTTCTTCTGGCCCATGCGGAAGACACGGGCGAAAGCTTGCTGTTCCACGGCGTGATTCCACCACAGCTCCATCTGGATTACCCGATTTGCCTTCGTGAGGGTGAGGCATTGACCGCCGGCCCTCAGAGATACGATCAGAACCTTCACGTCGTCGCACTCCTGGAAATCGTTCACGGCCTTCTCGCGCTGTTCGGTCGTTTGCTTTCCGTTGAGGTAGTTGAAATTGATACCTTCGGCTTCGAGCATGCGGCCCGCGACCTTCATGACGACATTGAACTGGCTGAAGACTGAAATCGATGTTAGATCTTGGCCACTTCTTAGGTGAAGAAGACTCGGACTTACTGATTATTTTGTCCTCAGGCGCCTCAGCCTGCCATCGTAAGACTGTTTCCTTCAAGGCGGCCATCTTGCCGCTGGGTGTAACCGGAACATCGAGCTGCCTGTCACTGATTTGTAAGAAACGTGAAGGCGTCTTGTCCTTCCGGTCGTCTTCATGATGCTGAAAGCCATTCCAGTCGAATCCTAAAGAGTATCCCTTGCCACTCTTTTTCTTTTGGCCCTGTCTTCTGTTCGTTCCTGGGCCTGCATTGTCGTCAATGTCGTCGGTCTGGAAAGGTTCCATCGACTGAGGCGCGCCAAGAGGATTTCGGCACTTGGGGCATTTCCTTCCCTGTAAACAGTCAGCGGTGCACGCTCATATAGTTGGTATCATGAACTGCTGTACCTTCGTGGTAGCATGAGCCATTAAGCACCTGGTACAGAAGACACAGTCACACTGCGAGTGTTCGTTAGCCACGGAAAATGGTCCTCCAATAAATGTA
Organism: Colletotrichum brevisporum; assembly: GCA_030770045.1. NCBI lineage: Eukaryota > Fungi > Ascomycota > Sordariomycetes > Glomerellales > Glomerellaceae > Colletotrichum > Colletotrichum brevisporum. The sequence continues at coordinate 3,769,640 of JAUGSI010000001.1, read as the reverse complement.
TGTAGTTGAGTTACCTGTCCTTTGACTGGAGTTTGAGGTGGCGAGTTGCAGATAGTGCATCGGGCGTTTTGGAGTTCTTTCAATCTTTCCAAGTACTCCAAATGTTTGTCCATATCGAAATGCAGACCAAAACCGGTCTGGCCGAAAGGATTGAGGTAAGTCTCCTCCAATGGATCGGAATGAGACCTCGTTTCTTCCTCCACGCGGTCGTCTCCTACGCGGCTGGTCTCCTTCGCTGATCTTGCACCTAAGTACTCGTCGGGTACCATGCCGTCGGAGTCTTCCTCCGCCTCATCTTGGCTATCAACCTCGTCAGAGTCATCATTGATCATGATGGCTTGGGCCCGTGAACTCTTCGTGTTGGGTGATGTTGCGACAGGGCTGCCTGCCGAGGCTTTACCCTCGCTCCCCAAGTCAGTGTCATCATCGTCAAAAGTTCCGTAGCTCGTGAATTTGGCGTTATTCTGCGCTCTGCGCTCTGCTTCTTGTAGAACTTCTTGGATCCTTTTGTTCGATATCTCGTGTCGCTGGGTCCACGAACCGATTTGCTCGTAAATCGTCTTTTTCCCTTTGAGGTCGGCTAGGTTCTCCCGGAGTGTGCGAATGATCTCGAGGGAGAAGTGATTATCCATCATTCCTTCGAGTAGGAACGGATGGGTTGCGGCTTGTCTGAGACGGAGTAGCATTGTCAGATACGACCTGATTTGACTTTCCGCCACGCCATCCTCAAGATCAGTGTTGATCTGCCTTCGAAAGCATGCTTCCATTGCTCTGTTCGCAGTCAGAATCTATCATATATGAATATGCAAGAGAATCGTACTTATGTATGACTGCCTCTTCCTCTGAGAGTTCCAAATACTGGTGCGTAGGATGGGTGGTCGGCAGGTTGAGGATAGGCTGGCCGAGGAACCAGTCATTCTGTGTCCTGGGATCTCTCATTAGCAAAACTCTCTTCTGCGTCTAAACGGCTGCCTCACCTTCTGTAGACAAATTTTTGAACCAGTCTACCTCGCTTTTGAAGTGCTCGTTTCTTCGCGATATCAGTCATCACGAATTACATTTCGTGTTGGAGATTGTCTTACTGATCCATGATACTCCTGAATGTAGTCGCCGAAATCTTTGATGCCACGGCAACCAATGAACTTGAAGTACGGGAAGAACTCTATTGTACGTTAAAATTTAAGTCGGGCGCTAGGTTTTTGGTTACTCACCAGTATCCGAGTTGATCAAGGGTGTTCCGCTCAAGGCCCATCGGTACTTGGACTTGAGCTGAAAACAAGAAAAGGCCCCTTTGGTATTTTTGTCAGTCCCAGTAGTACAGTAATCAAAGATAGATGGCTTACCGTGTGTCGCATGATTCTTGATAGCGTGTGCCTCATCTAGCACGACTCGGTACCATTTGACCCGATGCAGATCTCCCGTTTGCTCTTCCAGCCACTCATTGTATTTCTCAGTATCTAGGAACTCCTTTTGCTTGGCCTCCCTCTCCTTTGATGAAGGAGTGCTGGCTCTGACTTGGTGGTAGGTCGCCAGGCTAGCGCACTTTGTCAGTAGCGGAAACATCGTTAAACAGTGACGATGAAAACTTACACAATGTTAAGAGAACCCAAGAATGCGATGTCCATCTTGTTTTGCCGCTTGTACTGAACCATGGACTTGGCAAACCTTGCAGGACAATGTTTCTTGATCTCGGCGATCCAAACTCCAATCATTTGCTGGGATGGGCAAACGACCAGAGTTGCAGCTTGCCCCTTGTCTCTGAGTTCTTCGGGCGCCGGATTGCCTGCTATGCATGAGAGTGCCTCGATGGTCTTCCCCAAGCCCATGCCATCGGCCAACATTCCTCCCCGAGGTCCAGGCGTGTCTCTCAGCTCACGACCCATCATCCATGCGCCGACGATGATCTGATGGTTGTGCAAAGGGGTAGAAAGCACGCCCTTCACTTCCCATTTACCACGGCTCGCTCTGACCTTTCTGGGCCCCCAAGCTTTGGTGGATTCCCGCAGCTCCTGTTCTTGCTTTTCCAGCAGGCATTTCTCGAAGTATCCTGGCGCTTTTTCTCTCATCTGCCTCAACTGGTCCTCTTTTCTGGTAGCTTTGATGTTTGGCTCCGCCGGTAGTTCGCCCTGCTTTGCTCGCTCAAGAATGGCGTCCAGTGGTCGAAGCATTTCTGAAATTTGGCGGTTTACCTCCTGATCTGCTGAGGTATCATCGTCGCCCACGGGGCCGTGGTTGATGTACGTCGCTGAATTGTCGTTCCCTTTCGCCCTTTTCACGATGAAAGTGCTGGTACCTGCAGAAGATCTCTTGCGGCTGTTATCTTGTTGTTGCTTTGACTGCTCGAGTTCATCTGCGTCTCTTCGGGCCCAGTAATCAGCTGCTGTCTTGATTGGTGGCTTCTTTGCTTTCTTAGCCTTAGTGCGTTTCTCGCTATCTTTCCCGCCAGGATTCGACTGGCTTTCGGAGACGATGACGCGTTCGGTACCTTTTTCCGCGTCATGAAGCTGGGATTGTATTTGTAAGAGTTCCTCAAACTCGACATCACTGAGACTTCCGGCCTTAGATTTGGCTCTCAGCTCGGCCATTCTTTGCTTTAGGCTGTCATAGGCGTCGGTGGATAGAACTGAAGGTTGACTGGAGACATTTTGAGGAGCGGCTGTCGCATCGTCTGCCTGCTCAAATTTGACCTTTGTTGGTTCTGCCTTGATGTATTGTTTCGTCTCGTTGGCGTCTTGATTGTCGCCAGTAAGGTCGATGGTGAACTTGAGAGGCTTGGCCCATTTCGCCTGAGCATCTGAGGAAGCTTGTGCTGAGTCAATGATCATGCAGCAATCATCTTCGTCCGGGTCCGGCTTGATCTTCACAGCGTCTTGTGGAGGCGGGGTGTGTTCCGGCTGTCCTTCATCGTTGGAAACGAAGAGCTCACTTGATTCCTCACGTCCTTGGCTCGCGAGCCCTCCTGTGTCTCGGCTTCTGCTTTCGTCGACGTCTTGAGCCTCTGTTGTCGCAGTCTGAAGGCAGTCATCGATTACATCCTGCTCTTGAGCCAACTGACGTGTCGGCATATGGAAACTGTGGATGGCTCGAGGTTGCTCGTCGTCCGAATCATCATCGTCGCAACTGAAGACGAATCGACCGCCTTTTCCAGTTGCTCGAGGGAGCTTCTCTGAGCCGTCTTGTCTTGGAGGAGTGGCCATGGTGCTTGGAGTAATTGTGTCCTGATGATCAAGGCTAGGAGACTGCGTGGAAGGTCGAAAGGTGACGTCCAAAGAATACCTCAGTTGATAAAAGAAGTGGAGAGAGGGCGGAGATCAAGTCAGATGTCGAGGGGATTTCAGCATCGTGATCCTCGGGATGACGTGATGAAAAATCCTGTATCGTAGAGGAAGGAATATGAGAGACCGAGGGTCAAGATCGGTCGAAATAAAATGGCAAGAAAGTGATGAGGTGAGTCGGAGTGGAGGATGGGGAGGAGAGGGTGAGAGGATAGAGTGAGAGGATAGAGTGAGAGGATAGAGTGAGAGGATGAGTTGAAGGAGGAGAGGTGAAGAGCGAGACGATGAGAGGAGGTGGGTAAGGTTGGGGTGAGAGGGGAGAGAGGAGGATGGGGGGATTGAGGCAACGGAGCTGGTCCTCTAGAGGGAAGGAAGTTAGAAGATACATGGCCCTGGAAACTCCCAGGAAAGGAAAGAGTGCTGCGATTTCCGTAGGATCTTGATGCAAGGCAGCTTCCGAGGAAGGCACCTTCAAGTGCATGATTTTTAGGTACCTGTTTAGGTAGGCAGAAGGCAAGCATGGGGCAAAGAAAGAGTTGTTTCTCAATATTAGGAAGGTGTGACCTGGAGATCTACATGAGGGCAGTCTTTCAACTCGAGTCCGACTGGGCCAAACGGTATATCAAGACCAAAATGCTGGCGAGATTATGACCGTCGTGGACGTGGCAACAAAGCGAAATAAGAAATCAGTGCTGGGAAAGGGCGAGAAGTGTCCGGACCCGAAAGGAAAAGCCCAGAATGTGTTCAGGTGGAAGATGACGCTCACGATGGCTGCCAAAGCGTTCATGAAAGGACACGGCATAGAAAAGAAACGCTAAAGATTTCCCATGAAGAGGGCTGGTAAGCTGAAACAATCGCTGGTCTATTTGGCTAAATATGCAACGGAGAAGCTCAATCCCTAAGGAAACGCAGGAACCCGCGGGCGATGCTGACGCCGTCGTGCTCGATGTGGGCGCGGTTGATGGCGTCGGCGAACATCTCGTCGTCGAAGATGCCGGCCTTGTGCCGGACGTTGAGGACCTCGCTGACGATGGGGCCGGTGAACTCGGGGTGGCCCTGGACGGTGATGTACTTCTTGGGCGCGTAGAAGCCCTGGACGGGACACAGCTCCGTGTAAGCCAGCGACTCGGCGCCGGGCGGGTTGGCGGTGACGACGTCGCGGTGCATTTGGTGGATGCGCTGGGCGGGGGTGTCAGTCATAAGTTCATTCGAGCCTGCTCTCTTCAACTGAGATGGCACAGGGGGGGAGCCTACCATCTTCTCCAGCTTGAAAATCTCCTTGCCCTTGTCGGTGAGGTTGACGTCCGTCACGGCGACCTCCCAGCCGAGGTCGCTCCTCTTGACCTCGACGCCGAGGGCGCGGGCGACGATCTGGTGGCCGAAGCAGACGCCGATGACCCGCACCCTGCCGCTGTCGATGCACTTCCTGGTGAACTCGACGAGCTTGAGGATCCACGGGTCGTTGTCGAACGAGTTGTGCTTGCTGCCGGAGATGAGGATGGCGTCGATGGAGTCCAGGTCCGGGTAGACGGCCTCGTCGCCGACGGCGTGGTAGACGGAGAGGTCGAGGATGGAGTCGAGCGGCGCCGGGGGCTCGTCGGCCAGGGCGGCGGTGCGGAGGAGCGCGGTGAAGACGCCGCCATAGCCGCCGTACTGCGCGTTCGTCTGCGGCTGCGGCGTGTCGGCCTCGAGGATGGCGAGGCGGATGCGGGGTGGTTGAGAGCCCATGTTGGTTATAGATCCGGGGTGGAAATAAGATCTGAAGATGCGAAAGTATATATCTAGTGTATACAAAACGAAACGAAGATCAGAACCGCTCACAAAGGAGACAAAAAGTCATGTGTAGATAGTATATGAGGTCAAAGTCAAAGAACAGGGGGGATGAGCACGAGATAAAGGACACAATACGGTGGTGACAAAGCGCCTCAAAAGGAGAACAGCCGCGGTGGCTTTCCCGCGGCCCCAGATGACCACGACTCAGTGAACCGGCAGGTGGCCCAGAGCCCCGCGATGGAGGGGCAAATGGATGTCTGGACCCCTCCACGTCCAGTGTCGTGGCGCCGATAGCGGGGCGCGATAAGCGATAACGGACCGCGCGGTGAGAGTCAATGGTGGGGGTTACGTACCGTTCGGTTTGTGACTTGGATTCTTCGTGCAACAGCTCCCCCGTCATCCCACCCTGCCGCCGCCCGTCATCCCGGTCTGCTTCTGCTTCTATTTCTGCTTTGCTACTTCGTCTTGGACATTCTTTTTTTTGGAGTACTGTTTCTATTAAAATGTCGTCTCGGCCCTCGCTGCGCGCCTTCCTCGCGACTGCGCGAACAGCGCTGACCGCGCCTCGCGCGCAGAGAGCGTCTCCCTTGACGCTGGTCGTTGGAAACGAATCAGCAGGTGCGTTTTGCCCAGCACATCGGCTTCACCAGACGGAAACGGCATCAACTAACATGGTTTTCCTACAGACCTCGACTCGCTCTGCTCCACGATCCTGTATGCCTACCTGCGCACCCACACGCCCCCGCACAAGCTGCACATCCCCATCGCGAACCTGCCCCGCGACGACCTCAAGCTGCGGCCCGAGATGACGGCCGCCCTCGCCCACGCCGAGCTGAAGCCCTCCGACCTCATCACCCTCGACGACCTGCCCTCGGGCGCCGAAGAGCTCGCGCCGGAAGGAACGCGCTGGCTGCTCGTCGACCACAACGTCCTCTCCGGCGACCTGAACAGGAAGTTCGGCGAGCGGGTGGTCGGATGCGTGGACCACCACGTCGAAGAGCGCGGCGTCCCGGAGAACACGGGCTCTGAGCCGCGCATCGTGGAACCCTGCGGCAGCTGCGCCAGCCTGGTGGTCGAGTACCTCCGCCCGGCTTGGGAGGACCTCATCGCCGCGCAGCCGGACGCCGTCGACGGGCACCTCGCCCGGCTGGCGCTCGCCCCGATCCTCATCGACACGACGGACCTCCGGTCCGCGGAGAAGACGACGCCAAAGGACAGGACCGCGGTCGCGTTCCTGCAGGAGGTCGCCGGCGCCGGCGCCGCCCTCGACCGCGACGCCTTCTTCGGCGAGATCTCGGCCTTCAAGGAGGACATCTCCTCGCTGAGCTTCCGCGACGTCTTCCGCAAGGACTACAAGCAGACGGGCAACGAGTGGGACGCGGCGCCGGTCATCGTCGGCATCTCGGCCGTCGTGAAGAACCTGGCGTACCTCGTCGACCGGGCCGGCGGCGACGAGGGCGTGCTGCTCGCCGAGTTTCGGAAGTGGTGCGAGGAGAAGCGCATGAACATCGGCATCATCATGACGACGTCGCACCCGCCCGGCGAGGGGTTCCAGCGGGAGATCTTGATGTGGGGGTTCGGCAAGAACATCAGGGGCGCGTGCGAAAGCTTCCTCGAGTCGTTCCGGGGCGAGCTGCAGCTGGAGACCTGGGGCGGGGGCCGGCTGGACCACATCGGCGACGACGAGTGGCGGATGGCGTGGTCGCAGAAGAACCTGTCGCACTCGCGGAAGCAGGTCACGCCCATGGTGCGGAATGTCATTTCGGACTGCCGGCTGTGAGGGCGCGGACGCACACGCACGAGAGTGAGGGGCGAGGAGAGAGAGAGAGCATTAGAAGGCATTTACGGCGCAAATGTGGCTTTTAGGGATATCCACATAGACGGCATTTCTCTGTATGTATGCGGTTATTAGAGTCGGGACTGCGTTACTACACATTATTTCGTAATACTTGAGGTCATGACTGCTCAACAAGGCACTAGGCCGGCTTTTCGTTTCCAATTCCGACATTTGATTCAAAACTCAACAGAGGGAGGTCTGCTGCACCACTCCACTGAGTAATTATGCGACCTGGGCAGCAACGATGGCGTCCAGCCACTTGGCGAGTCTGCGGTCCGTTAGCATCCCAACTCTCCCAACACGACACCCAACGCGACAAACTCACCTGTAGCCCTGCTTCGCAATCTGCATGCTCACGGTGGGCTGGGCGCTCGTGGTGTAGTCGCCGCTGATGTCGAGGTTCTCGACGCCCTCGCGGCCCTTGGGCAGCACGACGGTGCACACGAAGGCGTTGCTCTCGCTGGCCCACTTCAGCGCCATGTCCTCCGGGTCCTCGAGGCTCAGGCCCTGGACCCAGCACTTGGAGGCGGCGCGGAAGTCGCCCGACTCGATGTCGGCGCTCAGGCTGGCGGCCCACTCCTTGGCGACGGCGAGCGAGGAGCCGCCAGTGATGGACTGCGGGATGTTGGTGTCCCAGGCGGCGTGCAGGTTGGTCTTTGTGCTGTTGAACTCGACGGGGATGCCGTTGCCGCCGGCCTCGATGTTCTCGCAGTGCAGGGGCTGGCCGACGTCGCCGGTGAAGTGGATGACCATCTTGGCGGCGATCTGGCGCTGCTCGGGGTCGAGGTCCGGGAGGAGCATGCGCGAGGTGTAGTTGGCGAGGGCCGAGACGATGCAGCCCGTGGGCCCGCAGTCGCGGTCGAGGTCGATGCCGCACGAGGCCGGCGGGTCGTCGAGGGCGTCGATGTAGTGGAACGTCGAGGTGAAGGCGCCCTCGGTGGTGTAGCGGTACGAGTCGGCCCAGCTGGAGACGGCGGCGAGGTAGTCGTCCGACGGGTCGCCCAGCAGCTGCTGCATGTACGCCTTGGTCTCGGGCGCGACGAAGTTGGTCGCGATGTAGGCGACCGTCGCGTGGCCCATGGAGCCCCAGGCCTGGACCGAGGGGACGAGGCTCGACGCCAAGGCGGCGAGCGGGAGAAGGCGCGTCATGGTGGTACCTGCGATATGAGGAGAAGAGAGATGGATGCTACGCTGAAGCGGGAAGGCAGGCTCTTGGCGAAAGAAGACGGACGATGGGTGGATTCGAGAAGGTGAGCGAGGGCAATGTAGGTGTTATATGTAGCAATGTAGCATTGCGCCAGCCATCTAGGCCCACCACATGCGGGTTCGACGACCGTCGCTGGGTCGACACACCGAGCCAGCATCCATGTTGGTTGGAGACACAGAGATAGGGAAGCCGGGTTGCCCGGTCAAGAGAGGAAGAGTGGGAGTGTTGGTGTAGGCCACCGATGAGACGTGAAGGCGGTGATGCGGACTACACCGCGTGCACTCCTGCTTATTCGGGAATCGTGGGTTTCGCCTGGCACCGAGTGCCGATCCTGTTGCGGAGGCATCTCGTCGACATGTCATTGGAGGAGCTGTCCTAGGACTGCAGATTGAAAAAAAAATCCCAATGCCGATATCCGGGCCGGGGTTGGATAAGTTCGGTGATGGTAATAGTTGCTTCAATCAAGGGTTTTCGGGATGGCTAGGGCATGGCCCAAGAGGCTGAGGTCGATGAGCAGGAATATACCATTTTTCAGAGCAGAACCCAAACATAGAAGGAGCCGTAGGCAGTGAGTTGCGCTGTAATTAGTCGAGGTCTACCACTTGAGGCGATAAAAGACTGCGAATTGGTGTTGTCGTTGGACTACTAGGTAATACACCTGCATTAGCGGCGAGGGCGAAAAAAGAGACGGAGGTGAAAATGCGGCAAAAAAAAAACCTGGTGCCGAGTCAGCTCCGGTGATCCCCCGCATATCTCGCTCCGAAGAGATAAGACGGAGGACTTCCCGAATAGGCAGGTCTGGGATCTCGTGGAGCATTCTTTCTCGTTACATCTTTCATGTCAATTGTTGATTCCTCTTGCTCATAATATTTGATGATGCTTTTGATGCAAATGTTACAGTATGTTTGACAGGTGTTGTACAGAGCACGACGGGCCTCGTCGCGCTGTTTCCATGATGAACGCGGGTATAGACTGGCTTCAACCGTGTTATCAATCGTCGCCGTCATCAGGAAACTATCGAGCATAGTCCGTCCGGTGTGCGCCGAAGCCCGCTCGGCGGTCAAGAGCGGTGACCACCACTGCTATCTCGTCCAGGGTTTCATTGCCGCAGTATGCCGTTTACAGAGCAGCCCATGGACGAGGCTACATCGCTCGCCGAAGATCCTCCAGCTCCTTCAGCATCTTCATGAACTCTGGGCTGGCCGCCTTGTTGCCAGTCCTCGGGCTGTTGGCGTCCATGTGGTTGACGGCGTACTCGGCGCCGGGGTCGGCGACGTGCATGCAGAGCTTCAGCGCATGCATGACCCGATCGCTCGGTAGCACTGGAGGCTCTTCGGCCAACATTTCTGGAGCACACGTCCTCAGGGCGTTTATGCACTTGGCCTTGTCTCCGGTCCTCGAAATTTCCGTGAACACGAACATGTACAGCTCGGGCCCGCGGCGTTTACGATACCGTGCGGGAATACGCCACGCATCCCAAAACTTGTCCCACTGCCCTTGGATCGCATACGCCTTCATCAGGCGAATGAGCTGTCCCTCTTGGGGGAAAGATTTGACTCCCCGTAGAAGCACGAGCTCCAGGTTGGACTGGACCGTATCGATCTTCTCTCCGCGAGCACCCGAGGCCGCGATGGCCTCAATGATGGTGATGATGACTTCATGATCCATGACCTGCAGGCCCCGCTCGTGCATCGTCGCAATCAGTTCTGCGGCAAGATCAGCCTGGATCTCAGAGTGGTTTGCCTCGTCCGAGGTTGCTCGAAAGATTTGTTGCAGAAGAAACAGGCACTGGCTCGTGGCAGCCTGTCTGCCTTCCCAGCGTATCTCTTCCACTGATTGGCGAACCTCGGCGAGCGACATTGACTTTTGACTGACCCTGAAATTGCCTTCACCGGCGGCGGAGGGCATCGAACGTGTTGCACAAGTGGAGAAGGATCGTTTCTGCTCGGGTCTGGTCGCGCCTCCTTTGCTGGCGTGTGCCGTGGTCGGTGGCAGCTGTTCGGAGCGACCGTGAGGCTCGGCGCGATTCTGAAGTTCCTCAGCTTCTGTTTCGCTCCGGATGAGCTGCTGGTTCCAGAGCTTCTCGAGCTTCAACTCCTCCCGGCGCGCCTGCGTCATGACCTGGACGACAATCGTCGAGCCAGTGACCGAAGCACCAAAACCCGACATCCTGCCGTCCGCATCGAAGCGAGCGCCCTCGCTATGCTGGCCAAGCTGTGTCCCGAGCGTGCCGAGGTTGATGCAGATCCAGCCGGTCGAGATGCCGTCGTCGCCGCCCAGCTGGATCGCGCTGCTCCCCAACAGTTTTGCCTTCCTCCTCATTCTCCGAAGCTTGGTTTTGAGCTCGCCGGGCCCGATCAGCCCATCAGCATTCGACTCGATCTTGTGTGTGTGGCGCAGCCATTTGACCAAGCGGGACGAGGAGACGTGGAGATGGCGCTCGCTTCGCGCCGTCGCGAAGAGCATCATCAGGTTCGGCCCCATGGCAGGGGGCGGGTTGAGAGCTCGGAGGTCCAGCAGAGACAGTTCGTCGAGGCCCATGTCTTCGTAGACGTACTTCATCAACGGCTCCAATATAGCAGGGGACGCGTCGGGGAGCTCGGGGAGTGGTAAGGCCTTCTGGGTTGGTGCGTGTGTCGGAGGATCAACTTGAAGGAACCACGGCTCTTCTTCGCCCGTCTGGGTGTCTTCTTCGGCAACCTCGTGCGATTCCGATACGGGCTTTGTCTCTGGGTCGGTTCCCTGGGCGGTATTCTGGGGGACTGTCTTGGGTGTATCTGGCGCTACGCTCGAGAAGAACCGATGGACGTCGCGAGGCAGGCGGGCCGAGGGAGCCGCGACGGCCGGAGCTCGGAGGAGAGTGGCCGAGTTGGAGGCGATTGCTCGCAGAACACGGGAGCGGCACTGAAGGCAGCCCAGGGCTGCGAAAGCTGGACGCGTCGCCATTGCTGGATCAAGCTGTAGAGAGGCGGAACGTACCCTAGGAAGGTGGGTAGAGGCCGTTGGGTAAAGTAGCCGCGAACGAGCTTTGTTGGAGCTTCTCTTTTTTTTTCCCCCCTCGGGCTGTCGTGGAATGCTTATGTAATTCAGGAGGTACCTATCACTTTTTGGCAGGCTGGCAGGTACCTAGCTCGGGAACGGATAGCGTACTGTTAGCCTTTAATACCAGGTAGGTAGCTGGCTCACTGGGTGGTGTGGTGCTGTGGTGCTCCAACGAATGAACGCCTCTTTCGCTCGACCCATCATGGCCCACTCGAGAAGCTCTCCCGCTAGTCTTTTTCAGGTAGCGAGCTGCCAATGGAACATTCTGAGCAACGTCGTTGGCCCATTCTCGGAGGTGGAGCCGGATGGGACCCCCGGGCCAAACGATGGCAATTTTTTTCGATAGAGGAGCGCGCAGTGTTCCGTCCCCTATCGACAAGAGAGGCCCGACTCGTGGCGTATCCGTTGCCAATTCTCGACTTTTTCCCTCCCTCCGACTCGAAAATTTCATCCCCTGTTGCGCACGCCACTCCGTCGCAATGCAATAGATTCCCCATCTCTATATTGTAATCTTGTATCGTCGTTCTCTTTCTACGTTTCTACTTAATGCGTGAGCACCTCGTCGAGTGATTCGGCCCTCCCTCCGACCCCCCCGTCGAAACGACATTGCGTCTTTGCCCTCGCGCCCGTCGCGTGAGCTTCCAAGATGCTCCTCAGACACGGCCGCCAGAGCCTTTCTCTCCATCACGCAGCCGTATTCCGACCCCTCCGACTCACCCCGCGATGTCCCTTCACGACGATCAATGCTAGCGCCGCGGGCAGTCGCCGCCGCCTAAGCACGAAGCAGGATGCCCGGCCGGCCACGAGAAGACAGAGCACCCGCGCCGCTGGCGGATCCAGCAGTGCGAGGAATCTTGCCACCGCCGTCGACGAACACCAGTCAATCGACAGTTCCGCCTATGGCCGACTTCAGAGCTCCATCATGCCACCGTTCCAAGACGCATCGAATTATCCCCCGACCCAGCTACGACCTTTAGATACCTCCTCGCCCCTCGCCTTGGAAGAAGAACTGGCTGTCATGCAGAGTCGGGAAAGGATGAATCCTCATGGCGTCCCTGGCAACGTGGAGGAAATGCATCTGGTCTTTGATGCTTGCATTCGTGTTGGCAAGATCGATCGAGCCCAATTGGTGCTGAAGCGCCTGAGCGGCAAAGAGGGTTACCCGAAAGAGGAGTTGACGCTGCTCCATAACCGTTATTTGCGGGCTTCTCTCGATCAGATGCGACTGCTACCTGACCGAGAGCAAGCTGAGCAGCTTCACAAGTGGTACGAGACGTACATTCGAAGCCAACGCATGCCTCAGACAGCAGAGACGATCGCGTGCATGCTCAAAGCCTCGCTGCTGTCAGAGCGTGACCCTGCCAGGCTGAGCCGGTTTGTCACTCGATACATGGAGATGGCACCCGGAGAGGCCGGGCTCGAGGTTCTCTCCATGGCCGACATCCTCAACGACCAAGATCTTGCTATCATTACCGACATTTGCCCTACCTACAATCTTGCGCCCGAAGACGCGGAGACGGCCGCCGCCGAAACCCCCGAGCAGGCCGATCCAGCCTCGCCCCAGGATGCCGATATTGCCCGCACATTGCCATCAGTTCTGGCCACGCCACAGAAGGGAAGCGGATTGAGGACGGTGAAGACCACGCTCAGTTTGTTCGACGAAGTTCCTCAGAACAGCGACTTCTCTCTACTGTCACCCCGCGAACGGAAGGAAATTCAACTGCGGCTCGAAAAAGACTGTATCGATGCTGCGATAGAACGCTGGCGCGAGGATAACGAGTCTCTACAAAAGATGGGCCTCAGCACTTCCATATCACAGGCGTCGTTGAACTCTCGCCTTTACGACTGGCAGATTGCCCTGGAGACCCGCATCAAGCAGGAAATGGTTTTGGTCGAAGCCGCAGAAGCTGCAAAGAAGAAGACGCCCGAAGCACTCGATCGGTGCGTCTACGGGCCCTTGTTGCGTCTCTCGACGCCGAGCCGTCTTGCTGCCGTCACAATTCTCAGCGCCCTTAACGCAGTCGGGTCGGGGGCCGGGAAGGGTGTGACCCTTACTGCCACACTCTCTAGCATCGCCAAGAGCATCGAGGACGACACCAAAACCTTACTTCGAAGTCAGATCGCCGACAAGAACAAGAACAGACGGAAGCGCGTGGTGCTTGCCAGAGCGTCGGACGGAGCCGCATCCCAGGAAGCCGACAGCTCCCTTATGGGTGGCGACGTTCGAAGGGATGCTCACCTCGAGGACGCCCCGTGGCCCGCCGCGGTCCGGCTGAAGTTGGCGGCTGTCCTTCTCACAGCGCTGTTCGAGTCGGCTAAGATTCAAGTTATTAAGGAACATCCCGAGACCAAAGCACTCGTGAGCCAGCTTCAGCCTGCGTTTTCGCACGTCCAGCAGCTCAAGAAGGGCAAGAAGGTTGGCATGTTTCTGTGCAACAAGAATCTGATCGACCACCTCACTCGCGAACCTCGCGGCGACTTCATTGCGAAACACCTACCCATGGTGGTGGAGCCTGCACCTTGGACGGCATTCAACAAGGGCGGATTTCTCGGCAGCGAGTGCAGTCTGGTCCGAATCAAGGCTGGTGACAAGGACCAGAGGCTGTACACGGAAGCTGCTGCCTCCCGTGGAGATATGGATCAGGTCTTCAAGGGCCTCGACGTGTTGGGCAGGACGGCCTGGCGTCTCAACATGCCCGTATTCGATGTCATGCTCAAAGCCTGGAACACTGGCGAGGCCTTTGCCAAGTTCCCGCCTCTCCACCCTGACGTCCATGTACCCGACGAGCCAGCAGCGTCTGATGACCCGACAGAACGACGAGCGTGGATCCGAGCCGTGAAGGCAGCCGAGAACGAGAAGGGCGGACAGCATTCTGTTCGCTGCTTCATCAACTTCCAGATGGAGATCGCCCGTGCTTACAGGAACCAAACCTTTTATTTCCCCCACAACATCGACTTCCGCGGTCGCGCCTATCCGATCCCGGCATATCTCAACCACATGGGTGCCGACCACTCTCGCGGCCTTCTCCGCTTCGCCAAAGGCAGAGAGCTGGGGGAGAGGGGATTGGAATGGCTCAAGATCCACCTGGCCAACGTGTATGGCTTCGACAAGGCCAGCCTGAAGGACCGAGCATCCTTCGCCATGGACAACCTGGTCAACATATTCGACTCGGCCAACAAGCCCCTAGCGGGCAACAGATGGTGGCTGAAGGCCGAAGATCCCTGGCAGTGCCTCGCTGCCTGCTTCGAGCTCAAGGCAGCTCTCGAGTCTCCAGAACCAACCAAGTTCGTCTCCCACCTGCCTATCCACCAGGACGGTACCTGCAACGGTCTCCAGCATTATGCCGCCCTGGGAGGTGACTCGTTGGGCGCTCGCCAGGTCAACCTCGAGCCCGGCGACAAACCTGCCGACGTCTACTCTGCTGTCGCCGACATTGTCAAGTCACACTTGGCCAAGGACGCCGAAGCTGGTGACGCTAGGGCAAAGGTCCTTACAGGCAAAATCACCAGAAAGGTGGTCAAGCAGACAGTCATGACGAACGTCTACGGTGTCACTTACATGGGTGCGAAGAAGCAGGTTTGCAAGCAGATCGATGCCCTGTATCCCAACTTAGGGAAGGAGACCGGCATGGAACACATTATGTTGGCTGCTTACGTGGCGACTCTGATCTTCAGGGCGCTGGCGACCATGTTCAACGGCGCACACCACATTCAAAGGTGGCTCGGCGAGGTTGGCGCTCGCATCTGCAAGTCGTTGTCTGCAGAACAGCTGGACCAGCTAGCCGAAAATGATTACCAAACCTCGGCATCGAAACCGAACTTGAATTCGAAAGAGATGTCAGATCACTTCCGCGCCACCATTGTCTGGACCACGCCGCTCAGGATGCCCGTCGCTCAACCATACCGCAAGGCCGGGACTCGCCTCATTAAAACCTCGCTGCAGTCCCTGACCCTGAGGATCCCCGACCGTTCCGATCCGGTCCACTCGAAGAAACAGCTTCAGGGGTTCCCCCCGAACTTCATTCACTCTCTCGACGCCACCCACATGTTGCTCTCTGCCTTGGAGTGCGGCGAGCGCGGCGTGACGTTCGCAGCTGTCCACGATTCGTTCTGGACCCATGCTGCCGACGTTGACATCATGAACAGCGTTTTGCGGGACGCTTTCGTCAAGATTCATGAGGAAGACGTCATCGGTCGTCTTGCTGCAGAATTCGATGTTCGGTACCGAGGCTCCCTTTACTTGGCGAACGTTGACGTCAGGACGCGTCCCGGACAGGAGATTTTGAAGCTGCGCGCCGAGCAGTCGAGGGGCGTGGTCCGGTCAGAGCTGATGTCGGAGCACGCGAGACAGAAGCTGCTTCGGTCCCACGACCCGAGGGAGGTCGAAGAGGGCAAGAAAATGGTGACGGCTGCTAGCATCATTGAGTCGATGGGCGACCCCGAGGCTCTTTCCTACACCGAGGACCTGAGCGCGTCGGGGCTCGGAGTGATCGATGAGAGCGCACCCGCGGTCGACCTTGAAGACGGCGGCGTCGATGGCGAGGACGCTGACGTGCAGGCCGAGAGCGAGGACGCCAACAAGCCACACGAGGCCGAGACGAAGCCGAGTCACTTCGAAACCCATGTCGTCAAGGCACGCGCTGCAAAGAGCAACCACAACCCCAATATCATCCAGTGCTGGCTGCCCCTGAGGTTGCCCCCATTGCCCAAGAAGGGTGACTTCGTGGTGCAGCGGCTCAAGGAGAGCAAGTACTTCTTCTCCTAAGCCGTCGGCGCGTCGGACGCCGGACGCCGGACGAGACTCGGGCGATGTTTGAAAGGGGTTGTGGGGGAAGATGATTCGCATACTGGTGCATTTGAAGGCGGCGTTGAATACTTTTTTGATTCGGGAGGGGGCGTTTTATGGACGCGCGGGCATAGAAAAACGAGGGGCGGCTTCTATCCTCCATCATGTGTAAGATGTCGAACGTGTACAAATGTATAAACAGACGGAGGGAAAAAAGGACGCTCGGGCAACGATGTCAGGAAAAGAAACAAACAACCAACCCCTACATAAGAACTGTATAATAGAAACATCGCCGTATCGACGACGGTGAAGATGTCTCCAACACGAGATACTTTTTCTTTCGTTCATGATGCCGTCTCCTTTGCTTGACAGTGGTGACGGTGGATGACTGGTGCAAGCGTACGCTCGCACCCGGCTACCAACCCATCGACACTCTCCATCGAGGCCTGTGTTCATCGCCAGTTGAAATCATGAGATCCGTGCTGGCAGCAACCTGACCCCAGAGTCTAGAGGATGCGGGGGCGGGCCAACTCGAGCCTCCGAACCCGCAGCAAGACCAAAGAGTTGTCCCGGTCGTTGGAATCAGGACAAGACTGCATGGGGTAGGGGCGATGGGGCGACGCACCGACTCTCAGTCATCAGCTCTCTAAGCAACTAATTCAAATGTCAAGAGTCCTTGGCGGCTGCTCTACCCTCGACTTGCCTATTCCAGAGAGAGAGAAGTTAGCACGAATACGGCCGAAAGGGGCTGGCTCGGTCGCTGGCTCTCCGCAGGCACGGCCACCGGGGTGTGTGATCTTTCTTGTCAAGTTGTGACTCGAGTTGATTGGGGCAAATTTCAAAGACAACGCTGAACCTTAAACCAGCTTGGCGGCTTCGCCCGCTGCTACACTGCTTGACCTCTCTTGCTTGCGAGATTGCAGGAGACCCCGTCGGGCTGTTGCGTCGAGCGCATATTGGCTTCGGCCTCAAAGTCCGCAAGCCTCGACTCGGGGTCAGTCGTTCAAAGGGGAATGAATTTGGCACGATACAGAAGTTTGGAACGAGAACTGCTTGGAAGATATGCAGCTAGCTTTAACTAGAAAGTTTGCACCTGTTTCCTGGGCGAGTGGCATTGTGACATATCTCTCCCTTCCCCGCGCGGCTGTTGAAGGGGTCGTACATGGGTCAAGCTCCGGATCGCGGATCGGCAAAACCTGCGCAAGTTCGAGAGTGCAGGGCTCAGGGGTGGTTCCGCAATCCAGGGGTCATCTGGACAATCGCGGAGCGTCATTTGCCCTCCAATTAATGTAAGGGTTGGCAGGGGGGGCTATGATCGACTGGAAGGAGCTTGGTTGAATCATCGAGCTGCTACGTAGGGGTATAAAGTCCAGCTCAGTCGCTGGGGAAGTCAGGATTCATTCTCAGCAACACTAGCAACCAACAGCAACTCTTCGATTCTTCCATCACCCTTTCGTCTCTCACCACTACCGCCATAATGCAGTTCACCACCGCCCTTCTCTTCCTGGCCCCCCTCCTGGCCACGGCCAGCCCCGTCGAGCGTGCCGCCGAGGACGTCAAGGCCTGCTGCTACCGCTCCGATGTGAGACACCTGCGAAGCACAGAATCTTCCCAATTTGAAAGGCTGCTGACACGGGTTCGACCTTTAGGACGTGAACCGTCTTTTCTTCAAGACCACCGAGTTGTCGCAGGAGGTCCTCGACAGCGCCAACTGGTGCTACCTGCAGGTTGACCGGTCAGTAGACCCCTCTCCCTCGATGAGAACTTTTGGATCCGTGTGGACTGACAGGCTACAGTGACGCGAGCGACCCCAACGACTGCTCCAAGGCGACCCGCCAGTTCACCTCCGGCTACTGCCCCGAGAACCTCGGCACCGTCGTCTCTGACTGCTGAGTGCTCTTGAGTCTAGATGCGTGAAGGCGTGGATCAAAATGTACATATGTCGATTTGAGAGTTGACCTCTCGATGTTTGTGTTGCCTATCCGATGTGCTAGGAGCTTCTTGTATAAAATTCAATGTTGTTGTCGTTTCTGCGTTTCTGAGTGAGCTGTCCCCCAACATCCCATGGTGTGAACATGGCTTTCCACCGCCAAAAGTGACATCCCGTACATAACAAAGACCACGAGTTTGAGTTTCTGAAGCCAGTATTAAAGTGATGTTTGGTTGGCTACATTCGACCTATCGGGCTTTTCCATGGCTGATGACCCAAATCAACATGACCGAGAACATGTTCTCTGCGATCCCAGAAGACAGTAACTCTAGATAGATGTATTTGGCACTGGGATCAAGTCCTGCCTGCGTACCTAGAGCGGTCGGTAAACTTCAGACGACTGCTTGTCAAACTAGAAGGCCAAGACAAGGTGTCCAAGCCAAAGCAAGGACTCTGCCGCGTTACGAGATGGCCCCAGGCCCCTAACTGGGGCCAGTCAAGGTGCAACCATCCCTAGAGGAAATACCAACCAATTTTGCTTGCTGTCATCACTGCTACTACAGTTTCCAGTTGATGCTGTCGTCCATGGATGTTATCCGTCACGGTCGTCTGAAGAGGACATGTGCTTAGTCATGGGCCTGACGTCGAAGCAGGCAACACCTACCTACTCATGTTTAGGACTTGAAACTTAACATCAGCCATTATGTTTCCACAGTTACCTAATCTTAACTACACATATATGGATATAAAAGGTTGCATACGGAAGAAGAGGCATCGCATTTTAGTAGGTGGCATTATGCTGCAAAGCGCTGGCTTGCGGGCAGGCAGTCCTTGCCTCTCAAAAGATCCCGTCGACCGCATGGGCGTCGATCCCAATGTCACAGACCAGAACAGAAACAACCGCTCCCATTGCGCCGTGGTGGATTTCAAAGCCAACACTTCTGTTTAAGATGCGACGTGTGCTGCGAAAGAGACGGTGCAGCTTCTTCGGGAGAAACGCAACCTTGGGTGCGAGAAACAACGGTGACCTTCTGCATCGTTGGATGCCCGGGATCTGAGAGTAAGCGAGCGAATAAACGACCCATTCGTAGGTAGATTATTCTACTACCGGCACCTGATCTGTAAGGTAATGGAAGGGGAGATTCAGGCGCTGCGGGCTCGTGAAATATAATCCACGAGTTGCTTGATGATGCTGCTATGTTGGATGTGTACGACGAATACCAGTTCGATGTACATGAAATGAAAGCTTCTCGAGATCAAGGCGCCGTCCGAAGAAATGCTTTGAGTGAAGATCCGCTGAAAACACATTGACTTCAGTTGGCGTTAAGTGACAACCCTTAAATCTTGCCGACACCCGCGCTGCTGGTGACAGTCTTCTTGACGTTGCTCGCCTGGATGGGCTTCACGAGCGAGGCCTTGACCTTGGCGAGGTTCGCCAGGCCGGCGGCGTTCTTCATGCTCGCAAACTTTCCGCTTCCGGACAGCGAGTTGGCGACGCAGGCGCGGCCGAGGCTGCCGGAGCAGGTGGCCAGCGAGCCGGCGTCGGGCGCGTTGAAGACGGTGTTGACCTTCTCGGCCTGGGCGGTCATGGGCTGGTTCACCTTCTCGAAGACGTTGCCCTCGATGAGAGCGGAGGTGCCCGAGTAAATATCAAAAGCGTGGCCGTTCATGTTGGCGAAGTAGTTGTTGCTCGCCTGGACGGTGGTGGTGACGCCGTCCTGGCCGAGCTTGGGGGCGCGGCCGGAGACGGTGTGCCAGTGGTTGCGGTCGAGGGTGACCTTGTCGCCCTTGCCGATGAACATGACGGTCCAGTAGTGGTTGTTGTTGCAGGTGGCCGAGGTGGTGGTCGTGCCGTCGAACTCGGTGTTGGAGATGGTCAGGCGGCTGGCGTCGTAGCTGGGAGCGAGGGTGTCAGTCTCTTTTCTTTGATCAACTCTCCGGTAAGGGTCGCGGTCAGGGGACGTACTGGGAGACGATGAACATGCGGCCGATCTTGCTGAACTTGCAGTGGTCGACCCAGACGCCGTCGTTGCCCTCGAGCTGAAGGCCGTCACCGCCCCAGACGCTGCGAGGGTTGAGGTTCTACACACGACATCCGTCAGCAGATGGACTTCAGGGGACGCAGATTCACACGCACGGTGATGTGGATATTCTGAATGATCACGTTCTTGGACGTCTTGGGGAGACGGAGCCCCTTGCCCTGGAGGACGCCCTTGGCGCCGACGCCGACGATGCTCTTGTTGCTGCCGACGACGAGCGGGGTGGTGCCGGCCTTGTCGAACTTGACCTGGGCCGGGCTCATGTCGCTGCCGCCGCAGTTGAGGGTGCCGATGTAGTCTTGGCCGCCCTGTGCCATGGTGCATGTCTTCTTGGTGCATCCCTTCTCGGTCGCGCTGCCCTCGGAGCCGACGAAGTTGAAGGTCTTGTCGATGAGGATGACGCGGGGGGTGCTG
Source organism: Colletotrichum brevisporum (assembly GCA_030770045.1). NCBI lineage: Eukaryota > Fungi > Ascomycota > Sordariomycetes > Glomerellales > Glomerellaceae > Colletotrichum > Colletotrichum brevisporum. The sequence continues at coordinate 3,749,337 of JAUGSI010000001.1, read as the reverse complement.
TCGGAGAGCCAGCTAGCGAGCCTGTGACGGGGGTTGCCGGGGTCAGTTGCGTTCATCGACTTTTCATCGAGTAGAGAGGTAGTTGACGTTAGACTCTAGAGGACCAACTCACTCCTTGATGTCCTTGGGCGCGGCGGCCTTCGCAGAGCCTCCACCGGTGACGCCCTTGGCGAAACCGTATGCGGTTCCCTTAACTTGCGCAGCAACAAGGGCTGGGGCCAGAGCCACCGAGAGGGCTGTGAAGAAATGCATAGTTGTAGTTGTCGGTGACTGAGAAGAAAAGAGTGACGTGAAAATGAAACGAATGTGGGTGAGAGCTGTAGAGAACGAACGACTGAAGAGCAACAGCTGTCTGCCGCCAGAGCGCAGTTCATGGCATTTAATAGACTCTGAGGCCATCCGGAAACAAGGTCAAGCTTATTTCGACTGCCGCTCTTTCGGGCAATGCTCGACATTACGCAGGGGTTTACCAACGAACAAGCCCATGTGCAAGCCCTGATAGGGGGTTAATCTAAAAAACTGGAGGTCTGGACTGCCGTTTCCAAGCTTTACGATCGAGTCTTAATTGAACCTCTGCCTCTGCTGGCCCCGAAGTGTCTAGCTCCACGCGTATACGGCTTAGCATCGGACAGGCGGATGGCTCCGAGAAACACGACCGACGGGATGTTCCCATCCTACCCCAGCAAGCGGAGCGTTCCTCCAGGGTCACTACCGATGTGGAAAGCAGATCAGGGCGGCGGGTCTAGCAGGTCGTTAGCTGCCGGTGGGAGCAATATCTAGGAAACCACGTAAATGAAAAGGGATCGATGCCTCGCCTACCGGCCAGGGATGTGTGACGAAATAGGGAGTCCCCGACTCGAGGAGAGGAGGGTCTGCCAAACCGGGTTGATTCTGCCACCATAAGGCCCACAACGGCGTATTTCTCGGGGCCATATCGAATCGGAGACGGCCGAGAATGGCACGTGAAGCATGATGGGCAGAATTTCGACTCTGCAAGAAGAAAGCCCTTTTCCATGATTAAGAGTAAATACCAATTCCTCTGATGCATTCTTTCAACTGCTAGCTTCCCTCAGAGGAACCCGCCGCTGGGGAGGCCGTCCCTTCTCTCCATCATGCCGTGGCAGGCCTCCTGTATGCTCTCACCCAGAATTCCGATTGCACAAAGATGCCATAGTTGAGCGACTTCCAAGGCTTTGTTGGGTCGAGCAAGGTAAAGTCGTACCTCCTCAGGAGCTGGACAAGAGCCCGTTGTTAGCCCGTTTCACAATACGCGTAACTAATGAAACTCACTTCGACAAAGATCTTTCTCAACTCCATCGTGGCGACATTACGTCCAAGACACTGCCACCTGCCGTACCCGAATATCAGCTCCAGCGTACCCTCCATCTGCTTCAACTTCTCGACCTCGGCCTCCAACCATCGCTCTGGCCGGAACTCGGTGGCGTCCGGGCCCCACAGATCGGCCCGGTGGAAGATGCCCCATGCGCCGTAGCCGATCCGGGTTCCAGCCGGAAGGTACACGCCTTTGAACGTGTCGCCGCCCTCGGGCACCTCCTTGGACATCTGACCGACGACGGGTGGGAAGATGCGTAGACCCTCCTTGATGACGGCCTGAAGGTAAGGCATCTCGCGGGCTTCCGCTTCCGGAATCACCGGCCCCGACGGCTTGAAGGTGTTGATCTCGGCGAGGAGGGCGGCGATCACGCGGGGGTTCGTGATGATGTAGAGGAACGTGGCGCGAATTGCCGTCGCCGTCGTGTCGGATCCGGCAAGTCTGATATCTGAGTATCACGTTCCGCCTCCGGCATGAGGAAGTACTTACATTTGCATTAGGATTTCCGATGAAGCCTCCTCCTGGGTAAGACCATGAGCGATGAAAGAGCCGAGCATGTCACTCTTGACCTTCTTGTCCGGACCGAAACGCTCGGCAACGACCTTTTTCGCGATTCTGCCGAATGCCTGTTAGCAGCAGCCACATCCACCAGAGACCGACGTCAAGGGACCGCCGAGGGAAGCATACCCGATTGTTTTGCCCACTCCGATTGCGTCCTTCTCGGAAGGCAGCAGACTCCGGAACAGAGGCGACGACAAGAGCGACAGCAGCGAAGGCATAACGGTTGTAAGAAACACGTTGGGCATGTTCTCTTCCATGGTGTGGACGTATTTGTGGACATCGGAGTCGCTCGCCAGGTCGCCAAAGGGCGTCCCAAAAGCGAGGTCCGAGATGACGTCGAGAGTAAAGTACTGGGCCTTTTGTCCAAAATCAAACGGTCTGCCCTCGGCGGCGTACTTATCGATAAGGGTCATGAAGCGCAGGACGTTCTCGTCAATCTTGGCTTCGAGGTTCTCGACCTCTTTACCGGAGTACTGAAGCGCAGATAAATCGTCAGCTAGCTACTGGAGATAAAGGTTGACTTGGAATATCGCGCGACTTACACCTGCGGCCATCTGGGACCTGAGCCTCCCGTGCAAGTCGTTGTCTCTCATGGACAGCACGTTGTCCTTGCCGGGATCGAGCCTCATGGCATCGTACCAGTTGGACCTCTTGTAATTGGATCGAACGCCAAGCATGCGCTTCATCAGGTCCGGGTCGCTGGTCATGAGGTCATTCGGCCCGACGCGCACTAGGGGTCCTTCGAAGGATCGACTCTTAGCCAACCAACATCCATCGAGCGATCGATACACGCGTGAGAGAAGTGACAGAGAGACGTACCATACTTCTCGGAAGCCTCGTAGAAGTCGAGGTGCGCCCTGCCGCCATAAACAGTCCGGATGAGCCACCACTTGGAGAAACCAGTGCTCGGGGGGCCCTTGATGTGCCGCAGTCGCAGATACTGGCGAACGACCGAGACGACGTAGTACAGGACGACTAACGCGAAAGCGACGACAGCATAGGAGTGGTAGTCTCGACTCATGGCCGCATCCGAGTGAATGAAGGTCCGATTCATGGCGGGTTGGTCTGTGACGATTGGAGGAGATGGATCGATGAGAAGGGTGCGCCCAAGCGTCAGCGAGAAAAGAGGAAAGGGAAAGCTTAAATGGGACGACGAGCATACTCCCTTCCCCCTCTCTGGTCGTCTCTAGGTTCGAACGGAAGACTGTGACGAAAGGCAGTGAGGGGAGCGTGAAGGGTCTGGTAGGTCTGGTATCCCACTCGGTCGAACACGAGCAGCCTGTAGCAGGATTCCGTGGTGGATCGACAGACCCTGGGACGTCAGAACGCAGGGCGGCCGCGATAATGGGAGTCTGCCGAGCCCGTCTCTGACGAATTATCGATGTCGGCCCTGCGGTAGCTGTGATGAGGGATGCGTCGACGCTCTGTGACAGGTCTAGAACCGGGCGTCAGATGGGGTCTCGTGCATGAAAGATGACCGGGCATGCGGCCTCTCCCGCACGGCTGACGGATCAGGGGATGGGCGCCGCAGTCTTTTTGTCGCCGTCTTGTTTCTGTCGCATCTCTTTCCGCCTGCTTCCTGCTTCGAAGATCTTTTCGACGAGCGGTTTCTTTTGGGTACTGGGGCTGCGATGTCTCGTACTGTTGGTTGCTGAGTTATTGACCGGGGGTGATGATGGGGCGACCTTGACCGAGGAGTCAGGACGCTGGAACCTGGGGTCGGGGAGGAGCCCCGCAGTAAACTTACAGCGTACATACAGCGGGGGCGCCTACCTAGGCAGGTAGGAGGGAGCTTTAGGTTCCTTCCAGGTTGTGTCTTTGGCTCCTGCTGCATAGATTTCCGTTGGAAAGTTGGCAAGTGCCATCTTGTCCGAAATGCAGTAGCCACCTACCTACCATGTAGGTACCTAGGTAGGTAGCTGATGCCATGCGCTTATCCAGAGAAAAGAGAGACGGGAGGCTGCATATTAGATGTTGATAAGCCACATTAGCGTCTAAGACTCTTTTCTTTTTCCAACCTCGCGACTTCCACGAACACCGGATTTTCCCAGGCGACTTTCCCTCCTCACTCGTTGGAATCAAAAGCAGACACATCAGGCCATTTGGCATCAACCAGACACGAAGAATCTCCGTCTGGTCGCTTCGGCAGTTCGAAAAATGGCGGATCCGGGGCGGGCCGGCACGGACACGGCGGCGCCATTGGAGGTAGATGTGAGTGGCGCACCCGCGTACCCCGTACCCGAGACACTCCATTCAGCCGCGCTGACTAGAGGATCCAGCCCGGCGAGGAAGTCGACACGGGCGACGCCGACTCCGCCATGGGAGTGGTAAGCAGCGAGCCCCTCACGAGGCTCTTGTCTGGCAGTCCACGTCACTGACTAGGCCTCAATGCAGTCTGTGCTCGGGTCATCAACGTCCATGACTAGCAGCATCATGCGGTTTCGCGAGGAGAACGGGAGGACGTATCACGCTTTCCGCGAGGGCAGTGAGCGATGACTGGGTACGAAAAAGCAGTGACTCGTATGTTTGCTGACGGAGCTCGTCGAAGGATACGTGTTGCCGAATGATCCGGTAAGTCGCCGCCTCCGCCATTGGAAGTCGTCGTCAACTAATGAATGCCCCTCAGGTTGAAAACGACAGACTCGGTGAGGCTTCTCCTCCCGCCCTGAAAGCCTTTTCTTTCCACTCTTCTGAACCAATCCAGACCTTCAGCACCACCTTTACTTGCTCACCTTCGACCGGAGGTTATACCTCTGTCCGGCCGGGCGCGACAAGCCGCTCCGCCGCGTGCTCGACGCGGGAACCGGGACAGGGATCTGGGCCATGGATCTAGGTACGCCTTCCACCACCCGCACTGCCATTGTGGGACTAGAACGAAAGGCTGACGGCATCGTCGCATCGCGGCGGCGGGTTGACAGCGGAAGAACATCCAGAGGCATTGGTAGGATCTTAGTGGCGGGGTTGACTCTGACGACTTTGCTGACGGGCACCTCAGATCACAGGGGTCGACCTGAGCCCGATCCAACCACCTTTGTAAGTACTCCAAGGGTTAACCCCCCGCCGCTATTGACGACACCACTTATGTACTAACACCCCTAGTGTTCCCCCGAATGTCACCTTTTACATCGACGACCTCGAAGACGACTGGACCTACTCGTACAAGTTCGACTTCATCTACGGCCGCATGCTCACCGGCTCCATAGGAGACTGGCCGCGGTTCATTCGACAGAGCTTCGAGTAAGTTTGACTCGTCCAGTACCTACAGCCCGGAGGAGACTCACGGTTGGTCGTCCCCAGATCCCTCGAGCCCGGCGGCTGGCTCGAGCTCTCCGACATCCTCTTAGACCTCCAGAGCGACGATGGCACCGTGACGCCCGCCTGCGCCGCCCAGCAATGGGCCGCGCATATGCTCGAGGCGGCCGACGTCTGGCGCCGTCCGCTCGACAGCTGCACGCACTACCGCCGGCAGCTCGCCGAGGCCGGCTTCATCAATATCACGCAGGAGATCTACAAGTGGCCGTCGAACCCATGGCCGAGAGATCCCAAGTATAAGGAGCTGGGTAGATACCCCTGACGAGCTTCACAGGATAAGACATGCTTACCATCGGCCCAGGAATGTGGACATACGAGAACCTGGGCAACGGGCTCTCCGGCCTGAGCCTAGCGCTTTTCACGAGGGCTCTCGGTTGGACGCCCGAGCAGCTCGAGGTCTTTCTCGTCGACGCCAGAAAGGATATGAGAGATCGGTCGATACACGGATGGTGGCCCATGTGGGTACTTGGTATTCCCACGGTTGTAAGAAGCTAACAACCTTTAGATACGTTGTATACGCTCAAAAGCCTGGTTGATCGGGGGGGGGAGAAGCAAATGCTCCCCAGACGTCAGGCCATCGAGCCTTATATGTTGACAGATGGCAAAACGTTGTGCTAAATATAAATATATACGTTAGAATGTGCGATATACTAGAGCGTTGACATCGCTCTATCTAACCACCACCCAGAATGTACCTCGTCCCCCTACAAAGACTTCAGGCTGTGCTCCTTCTTGATGATGTCCGCAACCTTCTCTCCGGAGGCGTACGTCGTCGCGGTGGGCGCGGCAGCCAGCACCATGGGCCAGTAGCTCACGTCGATGACGCGCAAGCCCTCGATCCCGTACACGCGCATCTGCGGGTCCACGACGCCGCCCAGCTCCTCGGGCATCATGGCGGCCGTGCAGCACTGGTGCGCGTTGGAGGGCCCCATGTTCTCCCTCAGCAGCGCCTTGAACTCGTCCTCGCCGACGCCGGCCCACGGCGCGCTCATCTCGGGCCCCAGCACCGCCATGGCCGGCTGCGACATGATCTCGGCGCTCTTGCTGAACAGCGCCCACGCGAGGTCGAGGTCCACCGGGTCCGACGCCGTGCGGAAGTCGATGACGGGCTGCCGCAGCGGGTCCGCCGACGCGATCTTGACGGAGCCGCGGCTGAGCGCCTTGAGGAAGTAGAGCGTCACGCTGTCGGCGGTTCCCCAGTGCACCATGCCGATCGGCACGTCCTGGCCCGCGAGCTCGTCGAGCAGGAGGGCGCGCTGGCGCTTGTAGCCCTCGCGGACCTGAGGAGGGACGTCGTCCGCGAGGTAGGCGTCGGGGTCCGCGGCGGCGGCGGCCTCGAGGATGGACTTCCACCCGGAGGTCGAGTTGGAGAGCGGGGGCAGGGCGAGATTGGTGGAGAGGGTGCGGACGATGGTGTAGGGGCCCTGCTTCTGCGAGTCGTAGAGGGCGCGCTGCTCGGCGTCGTAGGTCGCGTTCGAGTCGAGCTCGCCCGAGTTGGGGGAGATGTTGTCCGAGACTTGGGGGTTCTGTCAGCTTATTCCTACTCCACGAAGCAACTCGAGAAAACTCACATGTGTACGGGACCTTCAGCTCGCCCTGGTCGTGAAGGTTCTCACCGACGCCGGGCAGGTCCGCCACAACTTCAATACCGAAACTCTCCAAAAACTCCCTGCGGCCGATGCCGGACAGCTGCAGGAGCTGGGGCGTGTGCATGGCGCCCGCGGCGAGGAGCACCTCCTTCCCAGCGCGCACCTCGACCTTGTCGCCGCCGTCGTTGGACAGGTACTCGAGCCCGACGGCGCGCTTCTTCTTGCCGTCGAACAGCACGCGGGTGACGGTGTGCTCGGCGAGGAGGTGGTAGTTGGGGCGGGCGTCCCTGACGCGCGAGTAGTGGTTCAGCCGGGCGTGGCTGCGGGTGCGGGTGGTGGCGTCGGCGAGGGTGGGGAAGTTGAAGAGGCCGACCGCGCGGTCGCCGGCGTTGGGGTCCGGGGAGGGCGTGAGGCCGGACTCGATCGCGGCCTGCCAGAAGTTTCCTGCGGGAGAGTGTCTTAGCTTTGGGAGTTGAATGTCGGATCACGCGACAGAGGAAGGACTCACCGGCTCCGGGGAAGAAGTAGTTGGGGTACGAGGCCTGGACGGGGCCCGAGTCGCCGTGAGCGGCGTCGATCCAGGTGATGTTGGCCGCGTCGGCGAACTCCTGCGGAGGCGTGGTGAAGTTCTCGCTCTAGATGATCATGAGTAAACCACACTCCCCGAATCCGTAGCCAGAGAGAGGGAGCTCACCTTCCTAAAGTACGGCAGGAGATCGTCCCACCCCCACCCCTCGGCGCCGAGCTCCTCCCAGTGGGCGTACTCGGCCCTGCTGCCGCGCACGAAGACCATGCCGTTGACAACTGACCCGCCGCCGACGACGCGCGCGGCGGGCACGGAGAAGCTGCGGTCGTTCAGGGCGGCCTGCGGGGCGCTCTCGAGGGGCAGCCAGAGGTAGGGCACGGGGAAGAAGGAGCCCGGGACGAGCACGCTGTCCTCGTCCTTGTCGAAGGGGCCGGTCTCGATGACGAGGACGTTGACTTTTTGAATTGCTTGTCAGCCCATTGACGGTTGCTCTTGCGGGTTTAGATTTGCTTACCGTCCGGGTCTTCGGTCAGGCGGTCCGCGACGGTGAGGCCGGAGACGCCGCCGCCGGCGATGACGAAGTCGTACTTGGTCCCGGCGACGGCCTCCCGGGAGGTGACCGTCGCGTAGCGCGGGATGCGGAGCGCGGCGGCGGAGGAGGTCAGGCCCAGCAGGACCGCGAGGGTCCCGGTCGTGATCGGGAGGAAGCCCATCGTGACGATTGGATCAGATGCAAGAGGCTGGGAGGACTGAGGCGATGCTCCTTGCCAGTTGCGTGCTTGGGATCCGAAGCCCCATCTCTTTATACCCTCGGGCTTGGCTTTCAACAGTGGCGAAGAGCAGCGAGAAAAAAAAGATGACGATCTCGCCATCAAGCCATGCCCTATAGACGTGCACCCCGGTCCTGCATATGTAGTGAGCAACGACCCTACGCGACGTCGCAGCAAGGTAACTCGACACGGGCGTCGACGATAGGGACGCTAATCGGAAGTTTGCAGACACTTTGCGAACCTGGGATCTGGTGGAGCTGCTTAATCTGTGAATCGGATGTTTATTCTGCATCCGAGAATCTCATCGCCTGGGTAAATGACCCCTCCGACGGGCCCAGCCGGGGGACGGCGGGGGACGTCGCGATGCGGGGATCGAAGTCTGCTTGGCGGTTGGGGTCGGGCGCATGTCAGCAGCGGAATGGGGAACAAGTCCGACGGTGCGAATCAGACGATGAGCTAGGGAAACGGCGGTGGATAAGTGCCGAGAAGAGAGCTTCTTTGGTTAACGTATTGTGGTGTTAGATTACTTTAGATGATAGCTGCGGGCGACATCGGCCCCGGCGTACATAGGTATAGGTAGAGACTGACAGCTCGTACAAATCCAACATGTCGTGTCGTCAGTTACACATGCAGAAACATTTCCCCTCTGGATTCTTTCTTAAACCTTGCTGACCAAATCGTTAGAGTTCTCGCGGCCACTGACGTGGTTCTCCGGGCCGGACTCGACGGCCAGGGTCTGCTGGTCGTTGAGCTTCGGGTTCTTCAGCAGGAGAGCGAAGAGGATCAGGGGCACCGTCAGGCAGATACCGGTGATGGTGAGGAGGCGCTGCACTTGCTGGTAAGCGTCAATGATGGCGGCGCGCTCGGGGGTTCCGACGGGGTACTCGGCGACGGCGACGAAGGGCGACTCGTAGGTGACAGTCGCGATCGTCTCGTTGTTGAAGGGGGCGAGCTTTTCTGAGAGGACGCCGGGGAGGACCTGGGTCCAGATGGCACCGGAGATGGTGTTGCCGAAGGCGGAGCCGATGTTGTAGGTAGCCAGGTACAGGCCGGTCATGAGGGCGAGGTGCTCGTGCTTGAGGCTGGCCTGGAGCGAGGCCTGCGCGGGGTAAGGGAACATGCCACCGGCAATACCGAGCAGGACCTGGGCGCCGATGACGCCGTTCTGGCCGGAGGGGGAACCGCGGTAGCGGATGAGGAGGCCGAAGGCGACCATGAAGAGCATGGTGCCAACAAGGATGAAGTACTTGAGGTGGCGGACCCTGTAGACGACGAAACCGAGGATAAATCCGGTGATGACACTGCAGAAGGAGTAGAGCGAGGTGATGCGGGTGGCGGCGGTGACGCTGAAGTCAAAGGCAACGATACACACGGTGTAGAGGTAGTCCCCCTGCATGTACCAACACCAGTTGAGGAACAGGGCGATGCCGAGAGGGGCGAGGATGCCGCGGTCCTTCATAAGGTGGAAAGGCACGAGAGGGTGCTTGGCCTTGCGCTCCCAGAAGACGAAGGCGGGAATGCAGAAAATGCCGACGACCAAGGGGGCGATGACATGGGGCTGCTGCCACTGTGTCTGGAAACCGCCGGCGATAGTGAAGGGGGTGAGGATGAGGGCGAAGATGGCGATGACAAGAATGATGCCGACCACGTCGAGCTGCCAGAAAAGCCAGACCATGAAGTCCTTGAAGCCGAGGGAACTGAAGGAAGACTGGTACGAGTCGAGCAGACCCTGCTTCCTGGCGCGGCGGCCGACGATGCTGAGGCTGATGATGAGGGGCAGGGCGCAAACTGGGTAGATGATGGCCCACATGCCGATACCCCATTGCCAGGTGCTCTTCAGGAGGACGAGGTTTCCAATGTCGCCGCTGACCCAGGTGTTGATGATGAAGGGCAGGGCGGGGATGTAGCTGAAGAGCAGACGGGCGCGGGTGGAGGTGATATCGGCGATGATGACCTCAACGAGCAGCATGATCATGGTGTAGCCGATCTGGTAGAGAACGGCACCACCAGCGAAGGCGGAAACATCCTTGGCGCAGGCCTCGACGACGGTGCCGATGACGTAGAAGAAGACGGAGACGCAGATGAGCTCGACACGACCGAAGACGTCGGCAATCTTGGCCGAGGTGGGCTGGGCGGCGGCGGCGATGACGGAGCGGAGGACGTTGATGGTGGCAAGCAGCGAGTGGGTGCTGTACGACGAGGTGGCGGTGGGCTGGTAGGCCCAGCGGAGGGTGCCATCGAGGCCGTAAGCGTAGGCGACGAGGAAGACGCCGAAGAAGATGAAGACGCGGTCGATGGTGGTGATGGCGGCGGAGAGGGCCTCGACACGAACGACACCAGGAGACTTTTCGCTCATGTCAGGGTGCTGATCAGCGTCGACAGCAGACGGAACGGCCGTCGCGGGGTTCTTTTCGAGAGAGCCGGAGACTTCCGGAGGGGGAGAGCCGGAGCCGAGGCCGGCCTCCTTCTGGTAAGCCGTTGTGGCCATCGTGAGAGAGGTGTCTGGCGAAATTAGCTTCGTCCGTTGTTGAAGAGAATGAAGTAAAGAGAGAAGAAGTTTGTCGGGGCCAGAGGGATTTTTTCTTCGATTCTAGGTACTCAGCGTACCTTCAGCCCTGAAGGCACGCCATCCACCGCGACTTACCCAAAGTACAGGACCAGGACGCCCAAGATGTCAGTGTAAACCTTGGGAAGGTGCGATAAGGCAAGTCAGGCAGGCGCAGGCGGAGGTGAGGTGGGCTGCAGGCGCTGTGGCAAACTGGCGGTCGGTGCGTCAAGGTGAAGGTGAAGCTGCCTCGGTGAAGGTTGACCCAATCAAGGGTGAGCGCAAGGTGAGCCGAGCGGACACTGCACGATGATGCTCTTCGATGGCGATGATACACTCAACAACAACAGAACAGCTGTGTTGAAGAGAGGAGAGGAGACTGTCGAGATAGAAGAGAAAAATCCAGACAGATCCGCGTGGGGAGGGGACAGGCAAGGGGAAGGGGATAAGAGCTGCAGCGAGGTTACATCCGCCGCCTTTTTAACTTTTGCAGGGCGCCAGACAATCCGCAGTAGCAGCGCAGCAGCAGCAGCGAATTTGCCATTTCTCTCTCGGCCACCCATCCCAAGAGCTCGGGAGCCCATGGCAATCAATGTCCAAGGATGGCATGGGATCGCACCACCACATCGGGCCCATCTCGGGGATGGCCCTTTGGCAGAAGCTCGTCGATTGACCGAGAAAGAGTGGAGGAAGGGGGCGATCTAGCCAGCCAACGCTAGGAGGAGAAGCCATCAGCGGTTAGCGGCCGTCATGGCCTTCTGCGTTTTTTACATGGTGAGATGGGTGGTGGTGTGTAGCTGCACATTGAAAGTGATTGAGCGGCCGACGCCGGGGGTCAAAAAGGCAGAAATTTTCTTAGCAGAAATTTTTTATCAGATCCATCTGATATGATTTAGCGTACGCCTCCATCAGCGAACGATACCGCAAACGGTTAATTCTTCCACATTCTCTTCGGAAAGTGCCTTTCCCAACCACCGCCCTCCATCTCACCGTCTCTCTCGCGAAAGCGACCGGTCATTTGAATACTTTTGAATACTTGCTGGCGAGTCCGTTGAAAGAAACGCCAGCAGGTCGTCGTGTGCTTGACTCGATCAGGCTGGCTCTGGCGCGGAGTGTCTCTGATGTTGCTCACTCACCATCTCACCCATAGTCTCACTCTCACTCGCTCACTAACAATCTCACTCGCTGGGCCGAGGTACTCATCCATGAACCATGTCCAGGCAAGAGTACTTCCCGTCGAACCATCGTCGACCAGAGAACACCCCCACTCTACGCTCAAAGACTCCAAATCCCTCACCATTCAGGCCTCCCGACTGGCTCGGGAACGATGGTGGCCAAGTGACCAGCGCCGCCAGAGCATCGGTCACCCCGGCCCATTTGGCCCGGTTTTGACAAATGGTTTGCGTCCAGCGACCTGTCCCCCCAGCGAGGCCTCGTCTCCTCGGACGGGGAATGGGCTCACGTCCGCGTCTAGACTGCTCTGAGTCCACATCTCGGTCTGCTTTTCCCTCGTGTTCTCTTGATCGATTCTCGAACTTTTCGGGGACTTGTCGAACATACTGAAATGACCCGTTTGTCAAGAGCCGTGACATCCCACCCTTCGGATCGTCGCCCCTCCCTGCATGTTACCCTGCCTCCCAAGACCCAAGACCCCCGGCGACCGGCACGCGCGAGACCAACTGCATCTTAGCGGCGGCAGAAACACGTCCTTTTCAGCAGGCTCGCAGGCAGACCTAAGGGAAAACTTTTCAGTCTTACGGACGGTAGGCGGCATCCCACATCCCACCGGCCGGTAATGCAAGCGACGGCGACGCCACCGATCGCACCGCTGCAGAGCCAAGTGTCCGCCTGATTGCCTTCTCCGACCGTTGGTCCCCAAGGGAGCCAGCCTCGTCGGGACAAGGTGCCGTGACGGTCACTCCAAGCTCCTCCTAGGTCGATCGTAAGGCGCGTTGGCGCTCAACCCGAAGAAAAATGCTACTTCGTACATGAGATGATGAGAACGAGGGTCGTCGCCAAGGTGGAAAATTTCAAGCATCTAGGCTGTTCGTTGAGGTACCAAGTACCTTCGAGGTGGGGTCGCCGACTCCACTCCGGCCCCCGAGCTACCCGGCGACCGGCCTAGATAAGATCCGCTTTCCCTTATCAATCAGCGGGGTCCGAGACACATCTCAAAGGTCCCATGCCTTGAAGTTCTGCTAACGCAGGTGGTTTAGTGCTTGGCTCGTCACGAATGCTGGCTACTTTAGCTTCTGACGGGTATTATGCGTTGTTCAACTGTGTGTCTGGGGTAGTTGAACTCGTAGTGCCGTCTTTGGTCTGATGTTGCTGCAAGGGGACGTTTAGGAGCGATCTCCGAATGACTCGGCGTCTTTCATTACGGCCATGGTGATGGGAGGATCCTGATGCATGCTGGTGGTGGCCTAGACGGATCAGCAGGGGCAGTGGAGGAATCCAACCGCTGCATGTCCATGGAGACAGGCCTGTTCCCACGTGTAGAAACTACCGAACGGCCGCGATCCTACCGACCACTGGGTCGGATGCCCGCAAATTCCCTGCCTGACGGTGCAAGCGCTCCGCCCGAGAGCCGGCCCCAAAGCCGGCCCCCTTACTCGTTTGCTTGGCTCCATGTCGGTGATGCCGCTACAACTGCCGCTACACCTGCGAGGACACGCGACCAGCCATCGAGTAACACCCTCCGCTCGGCCAAGACTCCGGGGAAAGGGGTCTCTTGGCGAGACCTGGACTGCGGCTGAACCCCCAAAAGACCCTGTGGCGCTGGTCGAATTGACAGTGACACCAGGATATTGACCACGACGGCTCGGTGGTCATGCACGTGAGTGGTTCGAAGTGCGCTTGACGCGCCGGACTATGGAAACAACAGGAAGAATGGTTTTCTAACAGTATCGACACAGCATGCTCTACCCTGACTTAGGTATGCGAAGCTACCTGGTCGTTCTCATCTCGTGCTGGTGAAGACGTCTGCATGGCCTGGTATGTTTGCTCTTCTGCGCCATCGGCTAACACAGTTGCCGCTCGCAACGAACCACAAGGACGGAGTCGGAGCATTTCCCGTGACCATGCAGCAAAAAGGGAACATTTCACAGTCATTTTGCAGGGGCAGCCCTCGGTGCTCAAGAGCGATTTAGCCAAGACGTTTCAAACCGCAAAGAACTGTATATTTGGGTATCATAAGTGTATCAGTGGAAGCCTTCTCATGTGTACGCCCTCTTCGACCGCAGCATGTGCATTATTCTGCCCTCACTCCTCGCTTCACGGCTTGCGACCGTACACCACGTGCCTTTTTGCAATGTTAGTCTTCATCCGCATATCCATAATCGATGCCACACGCGTATTTGGCTTACATGTAGTAAAGAGGCGTGTTCCTCGGGTTCCTGAGCGCAGATATCAACTCGAGCATCGTAAGCTGGACGTCCTCATACGAGAAGCCCAGCACCTCCTTGAGAAGGAACAGCCCGAACCCCTCGATCGACTGCTCGAGGAAGGCCAGGCAGTCCACCCCGAGCCTCTTCATCGCCGGCCCCGCGGGCCAGGACCCGATGGGCACGGCCCACCGCCGCTCGGCCACGTCGACGAAGCCCGCCCCGGCCATGCCCTTGGCGATCGTCCGGTTGACGGCGTTGCCGTGGGGCTTGCCCATGCGCTTCGACGAGACGAGCATGTACCGGTGCCACCGCTTGAAGATGTGTTCGTCGCCGAGCTCGCCGAGCGTCTGCGAGCGCACCTCGATGTCGAACTCGAGCATCTCGAACCAGCCGCCGGGCCTCGTGTGGGCGAAGACCTGCTCGAAGAACCGCGGCAGGCGCGCGATGCACCCCTCGAGGTTGCGGGCGTGGACGTAGTCGAAGTGGTCCGCGTCGAAGGTCCACGGGTTCTCGAAGTCGTCGATCTGGAACCTGCAGTTCGCGGGGACCCAGGACGGTTGGATTGGCGATATGTCGATGCCGACCACCTCTGCCGACGGGAACTCGTCGGCGAATTCGCTTGGAACTGGTCAACTCCCGCCCGAATGGCGCAAATGATGAAAGACTCACATGGCCCAGATGCCAGTTCCCGTGCCGAGATCTAATACCTTCTTCAAGGGTTGTTACGAGGCTATTCAGAATCTCCTGCGCGGCACTTGATCCAACTCAACTTACCTGAGGGCTATCGCCAATCGGAGCCAAGAAGAGCCTGCCGCCGAAAAAGTTTGTGATCCAGCAATGGCTACCCCGTCGCAATCTGCGTAAGCATTTGTGTCTCGAGGACCGGTATTTCTCAGTGGTCATCCTACTTGAAGTCCAAGCCGTCATTCTGCTGCTCGTCGTTGGGCCCCCAATACTGCGTCACTTGGCTGAAGCTCCGCCCGTGGAGTTGGCGATACTCGCGGACACGATCGGGAACGGAGACCGTAGAGGCGGCCCGGAAGCTACCGATGCTGTTTCAGCGAGACGTCTCTTTGCGATTCGAACTTGATGACCCCTCACCTCATGGCCTCGTCGGTATCATCGTCGGCGTCAATGGCCGGGTCCTGGAAACAAGTAGTCACTAGTCAGTTACGACACGCTGAGCATGTCCCCTCCGATGAGCGGGCGGGTTTGCTCCGTGGCAGCGAAAGCGCTGCTCGGACTACCTAGGGACGCACCAAGGCCACCGGAGCTGCCGGCGGTTCCGCCGTGTTCTCAAACGTTGTCGTGGTTCCCGGCTGCTCCACGCTGTCATCAACTGCGGGATTTCCAACGGCGAACGGCGCTGCGGGGGGATCCACCAGAGCTGGCGCTGACGGCGGGGCGGCGTCATAGCCAGGACTGCTTGACATGTTGAAGGCGGCTCGACTGGTCGAACTGACGGAACGAATAAAACAAGAACGGAAATAGGAAGAAGAGGTCCAACTGCTGATGGGGGAAAACCCGCGTCATATGTACCGGGATGTTCGTGTCAACTTAGGCATCTGCAATGCACCTGCATCCTGCGGACAAGGGTCGAGAATCACTGAAGATTTAGCTGTTGTTCCGAGTTCCCGGGCCAACAAGATATACCTCCAACCAACCACGATAGGTGAGGTTGTCTGTCAGCCGAGCATCCACTTGGGACCAACCTGCGTATTCTCGGCAAAACATCACAACAATCTGAAACACACAAGCATTACTCCCTGAGCCAAGTAAACTGCCATATCATCAGGGACGCCTACTAGGGGCTGTCGTTGCTCGTTGAATACAAAATCATGCTATAGCGCCTAGAACGCTCGAAACCTTTTGATCCATTTCTGTGGTTAGGGACGCATCCAGCCGGCCTCTTGTATGCCAACGCTTCTGACGCTTACCTACGATCTCCCGCTTACGCAATGCGCCCGGTCGCTCGGAGCCCTCGCCGGAGCCCACATCAGCCGGAGCCCACGTCAACCGGAGTCCACGCCACGTCGGCCGGAGCCCTCGCTGGGACCCACATCAGTCGGAGCCCTCCCTGGAGCCCGCAGCCTCCGGGCTCCCCTCCTTCGGTGGGTATGGCACTCGGAGTTTCCTCTCCTGGCTACGGCGATGGACATATGGCCCCTGAAGGAACGCTCCGCTGACAGGAGTAGGGGTGGAGATGTCAAAATCGACAATATTCGCCGGAGCCATCCGCCTGCGGCCATGCATGTATCTAGGTACGTGGAGTTCGTCTCCGGGCTAATCTGCGTGGAGTTGGACACTTCAAGGACGGACTTAAACAAGGGTTGCGACGAGCTAAAATTCTGACGTTTCACCAGTAGTGCTCCAAATCTTTAGCTTTTTAAATTAACCCCCCTGTTATGGTTTAGAGTCAGGGTCCCAGCCGGTTGTCCAGTCTCAGATTTCTACGCTATGGTGTCTAAGTGGCTCACGACCCCCATACTGGGCAGCAAGGTTAATGTCAATAATGACTTTCTAGGTACTTCCAATCACGCAAACCAGATTATCTCTTCTTCAATGGTTGCGAAAATGCTATTGGAGGCCTGGCAATGCTGTATGCGTCCTTGCTTGAGCCCACAGATAACTTTCTCTCTTCCCGTGTCTCCGGCTCCCGTGTTGCTGTTATTTTTGTTGTTTACGCAGATCAGAATGAAGTTAATGGGCGATATCAGCCTGGCTCTCAGTTGCAAATTGGTCAACTACCAACGGGCTCTTGTTTCGTCGGCTTTCCCGATACGGAGAATATTTGCAGGATAGACGCTTACTATAGCGACATCTCTAGCTAAAAAGGTTTCATCATGTTGTTAAAAACGACATAGACACTCTACTATGTCCGTAGAAAGAAACGTATAGTTATAATCATATTATTGTCATGTAGCGAGTATTGTCACTGGTGGCGGGGTTCCCAGTGGCTAAAGGCCTGCCTACGTATGGAGGCACGATGCATCGCAAGGCCAAAGTAGTAATACACCTATCCCTGAATCTTGAAGCCTAGCGCAGGTATTTTGAAACTAATAACTATATCCGGATGGAGGTCCATGCCAACATCCCAAAAACAGGCGTTTCGTAGTTTCGGAGGGCAGCAATTTCAGGATTTCCCCATCATAGGTGCATTAGTGTTACCTTCACGCTGCGCCCTCAGTCTTGTTATTCTGATCTCTTGTTGCCTGGGCAGGTCTCAAGCCCGCGCATAGCTATACGAGAGACCCTCTATCGTTTCAAACACCGAAGACAGGTAGGGAGACCTAGTGACCTCGCCCGTCGTGGGGAAGAAATGAAAAGTGGACGGCTGGGCTCACAAGGCTGTAATGTAAGCTCTTTAAGGACAAATGCCGGCCATGGCCGGTACAGCTGAACCTATTTTTGTCAACCAGGCAACAGCAAAACGTTGGCTTGGTCAGCTTCTCTGGGAGATTGGACTCACACAGAAAGTGGCCTCCGTCTTGGGACAACTCATGAGTCCCCGGAGACCTCAAGGGGCAGCACTCTGGGCGAACAGCTCAGCTCCCCGTGATGCAGACCTGTCTCTGTAACGGGCCGCCGGGTGCCGTGATGTCTGAAGTACTATTTGCGACTCTCAAAGTGACGATCCAGGTCACACATGTCAACATGTTACATCAAACTTCAGTAGTTCATGACATTTCGGTGTTGGATGTCTCTCAGAGCACCCTCGCCATCATTCTCCTCTACCTTCACGGCACGCTTATCTACGACGGCGTGCACGTGCTGGCACACGCGCGAGGCGGAAAGCGGTTCTGGCCAATCCCTCTCCTGGCAAAAGCCCACGCCGCCCACCACCAGTGGTTCAGCCACAAGCTCACCATCAACGACAAGTTCCTTCGCGGGCCTGCGCATGCCGATGGAAATGGCTATCCATTTCAGTGCCGCCGCAAAGCACAAGGCATTGTTGCCTGACATGTAGCGGAGGAGCACATGGGAACTCGCCACCGTCTTGCTCATACAGGCATGCCGGACGGCGGTCGTGTGGAATGTAACCAGGACTCCAACCATGTTCCATATCCACACCCCCAAGACACCTGGTCACTGCACGGCGGGCCGGGGGTGTGCCGCCCACCACCACGTCGACCTGCCGAGCTTTGTTCCAGCTCTGCTGTCGGTGTTTCTGACTGGGCGCGGGCGCATCCCGGCCTCCTCCATGGCCGAGCGCGTCACCATCACGGGCGCCGGCGGAGCCCTCGGCGGGGCCCTCATCCAGCCGCTGGGACGGAAGTCAGGGCATCCACCCTCGCACCATGAGAGGGGCTGGATGTAGTGCCGGAACAGGCGTCCTCCAGGGGACGGACCCGTCTCATCCCTCTCCCGGAACCCAAGGACAGACGCGGCGATGAAGCCTGCTTCACACCCTCCATCGCGCTGATCAGGCGTTCCGGACGTGCGCATGCGAAGGGAAACCGTCCAGTGATGATGCTCCCCGAGGTCTAGTACGTCGGCAGCGAGGCCGAGGTCCACGGCTCCTGGACGGCGAGCATGGACGCCTACGTCGCGTCGAAGAGGGCCTTTGCAGAGTTTGCGCGGGGGTACCACGACGCGGAAGACATCGTCTACAGGCACATCGTCCCCGCCGCGTTCGCGTCGCGCATGGGACCGGGGCCGGTGAGCGCGCGTTGGATGGCCGGGTTGACGATATGTGGTCCATCCTGCGGGCGCAGTCTGATGCCAGTCACATTACCCACAGGTTCGCCATTACTCCAGAATTTTTCGATTTTGGCGCTTTACCAGAGCTCCGAGATACCTGAAATAGGTAGTTCAGTGAAGGGCAACGAATGAGGTCTTTATCAAACTTATAGAATACATCTTTCCGTCATCGACGCTACGGGCAATAGCATTGCTCGATCCATGCCCGGTTTTGATAATAGTGTAACCATTCGCTTTGGCTCCAAGTGCGATAATACATACCTGTGAGAGAGCATGGCAGTGAAGTGAGACTTAATTGTTGCGAACAGGCCGGGTCGTACTTGCCGCGCATCTGAGGCCTGCAGAATAATCAGATATAACATCTTAGAAACGTGGTGCATGGAGGTACAGAGGGATTCAGCATCGCGTTGACTTGCTTAGCTGCCAGTGCAGATTTCCTCAGCATAAATGGTGGTTTGGAAGTCTCGGATGGCCTGATCAATCTTTCGGGTTATCCGAGTCATTCTTAGGCTATCAGCTTCCTTCCGGTAGGTGTTATATTGATTTCCTGCTAATCTGTCGTCTGGTCGCCTCCGGAGACTATTGGCTGGGTCTCTACACCGATCGCCAATATGCAACTGGAGGTACAACAAAACAAGAACCGAACCTCTGAGCGCTCACGATACTCCCTGAGTACATCCCGTGCGGTGATCAGCAATAGCGAGCTCCGTGTGTGGCCTGCTTCTAGCGATGAGGACAGATTCTCAGTGTTGCATCGAGGTGGTATGATGACTTGCAGCGGCAAACGTCGCTTTCATGGGCCCGGAACCCATTTTCTCACTGCATAAGCCCTGATTCCTCTTCGAAATCGCAAGTCCTGCTCAGGGATTAAGTCGGCTATTTGTCCGAAGCCCAGCGGAATCAGTCGATGTGACGTAAAAGCGGTGGCGTGTTAGCTGCAGCAGCTACATGATCATTTAATAAATATACAGAGAAGATCTTAAAGATATTTCTCGGATCAAACTGCCTTACCTGAGTTTTCTCTGTTTGTTGCCTCTCCCCAAAATGAAGGTATTCATCGTCTTCGCCCACCCCGAGCCCCAGTCCCTCAACGGCGCCCTCCTCCGCACCGCCGTCGACGAGCTCGAGTCCCAGGGCCACGATGTCCGCGTCTCCGACCTGTACGCCATGGAGTGGAAGTCCCAGGTCGACCGCGACGACTTCCCCCGCCTCGCGGCCGAAGCCCGCTTCAAGGTCGCCCGCGCCTCCGGAGAGGCGACGGCTTCCGGCACGCTCACAGACGACGTCAAAAGGGAGCAGGAGAAGCTGCTCTGGGCGGACCTTGTTATACTCCAGTACCCGATGTGGTGGTACGCCATGCCCGCGATCATGAAGGGCTGGGTGGACCGGGTCTACTCGCTTGGCTTCGCGTACGGGCTCGGCGAGTACACGGACGAGCGATGGGGAGACAGGTACGACGAGGGGAAGATGGAGGGGAAGCGTGCCATGGTTATCACGACTGTGGGTAGTTGGAGGGAGCACTACTCCGCCCGGGGGGTCAACGGGCCCATTGACGATATTCTGTTTCCTGTGACCCATGGCGTGTTGTTCTACACTGGGTTTCAGGTGTTACCGTCTTTTGTCGTGTATCAAGCTGATCGGGCCGACAATGCGGCTTTCGAGAAGGCGGCCTGGCAGTTGAGGGAGAGATTGAGGAGTCTTGACACGACCGAGCCGATTGCTTACCGTCGGCAGAATGGGGGAGACTACGAGATTCCTACCTTGGTGTTGAAGCCGGGGCTGGAGGATCCCAATACCTCAGCGTTCTCGCTGCATAGTCGCAGGAGTCAGGCAGATCAAGCGAAGGAGTAGGACTTTGCCTCACCGAAGAGGATTTTGGATAGAGACCAAGTCCAGTTTCAGAGGAGACGGATCTCAACACTCTAATCAATGCTTTGAAGTACGACCTGCTTCACATGGCATACTGCACGCCTTTCAATCCAATATCATACGGAATTCAACCTGGAATGACGTGAACATGGACTGCGACCCCCGCCTGACGCCAACAACACATCTATCTTATGTGCTGGCCACCCTCCTTAAGCAATCCAGAACCAAATCCTCTCGAGCCAGTTCCTCGGCTTCACCACTGGCCACGTCGGCTCCAGCCGGTCGATCTCGGCCTTGCCCGACCAGAGGTCCATCTCAGACAACTCGACAAACTTTGTCTTGTGCACAAACTTGTACCCGAGGAACAAAGACAGGAAGATGGGAATGTCAATGTACGGCGGCACAAACGTCTTCGCACTGAACCTGCCGGGAAAGAACGCGTCGAACCCGTTGAAGAAGGCCACCACCAGGCAGAACACGATGGCGAAGTACGCCAGGAACGGCTGCATGGGCGCCTTGTACGGCAGCGTGTCGCGGTCGACGCCGTGGTGCCGCAGGCCGTAGTAGAAGCGCAGGTACGTGTACGACACGCTCGCCCACACGATGAGCGTGCTCACGGCGCTGAGGTTGCTGACCCAGAAGAACACCTCGGCGGCGCGGTTCCCGACGTTGAGGTACACCAGACACCCCAGGGCGGCCGTGGCGGCGACGCAGGCGTACGGCACGCCGAAGCGCTCGAAGCGCAGCGCGGAGGGGGCCTTGCCGTCCAGCGCGGCGGCGTAGAGCACGCGCGTCGAGGCGTAGAAGAAGGAGTTGCCCGCGGACCAGGCGGAGCTGAGCACGACGCCGTTGATGATGGACGGTAACGTCCGGATGCCCGCGTTGCGGATGGCGATCACGGACGGGCTCTGGGCGGCGCCCGGGGCGCTGCTGCTGATGGCGTTGAGCAGGCTCGGGTCGTCCGAGGAGACGCGCAGGCCGACGAGGAAGACGGCGAGGACGTAGAAGATGGCGATGCGCCAGAAGACGCGGCGGATGGCCTTGGGGATGTTGCGGCGCGGGTTCTCCGTCTCGCCCGAGGCGACGACGACCATGGCGAGGAAGAAGATTGTGATGAGCGCTGCCTGGGGCACGGCGTGGTCCCAGTAGTCGAGGATGACGACCGAGACGGTGACCTCGATGGGGACGCCGATGGCAAATTGGTACCTGTTGGACGTCAGGACTCTTTTACGAGCTTAAGCAATGTCCGAGACCGCTCACCAATAGTTCCAACCCAGCGTGAACCCAAGAGCCGGATCGACGAATCGTGCAGCAAAGATTGGAACGGCTCCTGGGATTGGGAGCCACGCGGCCATCTCGCCGAGGCTGTTGATGACGCAGTAGAGGTTGAAGCCAGTCACGGCATAAGATATGAACGCGGATAGGGGACCGGCCAGCGAGAGGACCTGGCCGCTGCCGACGAACAAGCCGGTGCCAATGGCGCCAGAAAGGGCCAGGAACTGGACATGGCGGGATTTGAGCTTCCTGTCGAGGGTGCCAATGTGTTGCAGCTCCTGCTGCTGTTTGAAGTCCGGGTCGGCGGCCGTGGTCGTGCCGGGCTCAATGTCGATGGCGTCGGGGTGAGCTCCGGCTGCTCTGAGGTGGTCTCCGGCCCTCTCTTTGCTCTCCGCAGTCTCTTGGTCTTCTCTTCGGAGCCTCCTCCCTAGATGATCTGCCATATTAAAGAGGTCAGCGTCTTGCCTCAACTGAACCAAAATCCGACGGAAGTTTAGTCTCCAGAGCGATGCCAGAGCATCCCAGGGACACAAACCGGAAAATGACGGGCTTAAGTACCGAGGAGACGTTACACCGCGTCTCGTGATGATCGCAGTCACTTATCCGGCAGCTGCACCTCTCATTCTCCGAATCAGGGTCTCTGATTTGTCGATCGCTGCGACCCGATCCTGCACCCACGGCACGCGGTCAACGAAAAGTGCGGGGTTGATAAGAGGCGCTGCGAGGAACGTTACCATTGCGAGTCTACGTTTGTCAGAAACTGGAATTACTCAGAGACTTTGGGTGTTGGTGTTTGTACTTGAGTTTGGTTCCCACTGACAGTTTTGTGACACAAGGGAATGATTGAGTTACGGAGAAAAGCTCAACTCAGGGAGAGACTTGTGGACGATTGGTACGACGGGAGAGAGAACGTCTTCTTGCGACTCTCCGTCTTCGATAGTTCAAAAGAAAGTTTCTAAGATATCAGAGCACTGAAGCATCAACATTCATTGACTTGACACAACGCTCGAAGGCCTTCTATATTCAAAGCGAGATACAAGAGCTATCCTTGTGCTTCTCAACCTGCCTAGATCCCACGCTGAAGAACGTATCCTGGAAAAAGAAAAGCTCAGGGCTCACATCTAGATCAAATCCACCCATCAACTCGCCATCAAACCCAAGCCCGCAGAAGTCGCGTCTAGCCTCACACATCTCATCCCCATCCCCCTCCCCAACCTCCCGTGCCACGGGGGACGAGACATCCGCGACAGACATCAGCCGCCGCCCAAACCCGCCATCACCCAAAACCGGGTTCAGCGCGCTGACCGGCGACGGCTGCCCGGGGAACCGCGGGATGTCGTGCCGCAGCTCGGGGAAGTGCGCGAAAAAGTCGGGCTCCATCGTCCACGCGCGCAGGTCGCGCAGGCGGTCCCGGAACAGCGGCGAGAGGGCGTACGCGCCCAGCCGCACGTTGCGGACGTAGCAGTCGCGGAAGTCCAAGGGCCAGGCGATGCGCATGTGCTCCCTGAACAGGTGCCAGAACTTGTTGTCGCAGTAGCGGTGCGGATTGGTCGCGAAGCGGAGGCGCACTGCCGGCCTGTTTTTCGTGAGCTCTGACTCACGCAGGCTGTCGTGCCGAAAGAGAAAGGGGGGGGGGTTCTCACCATGTGAAGTAGTCCGCCGACGGATCGTGCGATATTTCTTGTAGTTGTCTAGACATCCAAGTCAGCATCCGCAACAAGAACCATCGCCATCATGACCCACGACTTGAGATACCACCTCGGCACGACGGCCGCCTCCCCCGGCGCCGGGCCAGCATACGCCCTCATCAAGAGGTGCACCATCGACAGCACCGCCAGCCTCTCGGCCTGCCCGCACCCGGAGAAGCACAGCTCGTCGAGCCGGCGCGCCCTCCTCCACAGCGGCGTCATCCGCCCGGAGCGCGTCAGGCTGTCCCAGCCGTGCAGGATGGCGCGCACGGGGACGTCCTCTCCCGCCTCGCGCTCGGCGTCCGGCATGGCCTCGGAGGCCGGGAAGGGCTCGCGCAGGATCTCGTTGCCGGCCTTCCAGTTGTTGCGGTCGACGAGGGAGCCGTCCGAGAGGCGCCGCGTGCGGGTGGACTTGGAGCAGCTGCAGAGCGGTGGCGTTTCGTGCGCGGGGTTGAGTGTCGTTGTCAGGTCGAGGGCCGTCGTTGGCGAGGGTAAGGGGTCGGGAGGGAGCGTGAGGTCTGGCGGGAGCATTGCGTCTGCTAGGAAGTCGTCAATGCTCATGGCGGGTTCGTTCAGGAGGCTTTCCGCGTATCCTTCGTTCTGTTCCAAGCTTTTCGCCTCGGCAGGCTCTGCCGTAGGTAACGCAGGCGCAAGCATCGGCAGACCACTCATCTTCGAACCCGCAGCATCCACCACATCACACTTCGTCTGCCGCACCTGTCCCCCCGCCTCCCCCTCCTTGAACTCCGCCAGGTGCCTCGCAAACAGAGACGACGTCGCCTCCATGCAACCCGCCAGCTTGTCCCGCTGCTCCGTCACCCGTGACAGCTGCGCCATGAGCGAGACCGTCGTGGCGTTGTCGTCCCTGCGGCTCAGCTCGGCGACGAGCTTCTCGAGCTGCGCGATCCTGTTCTTGGTCTTCTCGCGGGCGATGCGCTGCGCCTTGCGGTCGGCCTCGCGCTTCTTCAGCCGCGACGAGGACACCGGGCCCGGCTGGGACCGGGCGTCGGGGGCCGGGGCTGGTGCCGGCGTGCTGGACATTTTGGCGACGGAATCTCGAGATGATTCGGTTAGTTGCGCTGCTTCGGGTGAGATGTCGTCATGCGGAGCGATGGAGGTTGAAAGAGGGAGTGAAACGTGGGGAAACGGGGTGAGAGAATGTGGAGGGCGGGCCGAAGTGCACATGGTGCGGGGGACAACACACGGAGCGGGGTGGGGGAAACTCCCGGGGTGCCTCGGTAGAAACGGAGAGCGCCTTTCTCGATCATCTGAAAAACCCATCGTCTCATGTTCCTTCGCTGCGTTGGGATGTACATGTACATGCATATGCTCTAGGCCTTGCTCTCCGTCCGTCTCTTCAGGTAGAAGTAATACGTCCCAGCGTCCTTCAGATCTTTATTATCCATGGCGCCCATGACGGTGTTCTCGTCGACGCGGCGGAACGCGTCGATGATGGGAAACTTGTCGTACACCATGGCCGCCGTGACGACCGCTCTGAACCTGACCTCGCGGATCTGCTCTCTGTCAATATGAATTTGTGCTGCAGCTGTCCATGGACGCAACCTACCTGAGCATTACCATATTGCTTCAACCAGATCCTCTTCCCATCTTCGGCGTAAAACATGATGGGATCGACATCGTCCACGGAACGAAAGTCCTTGCCGGCCCACTTGAACTCGCGCAGCGTCCGGTGCGTCGGGTGTCCCGTGTCGAAGCTCGCGCCCGTCCACTGCCCGACGAGCAGCTCGGGGGACACGGGCTTGAGCTGGTCGTAGACCGCCGCGACGGCAGACTCCTCGACGTGGCCTGTGGCCTCTGTCAGATTGACGAATTGCTGTCCAGGTCTGCATCAGTTGTTAGACATGACTGATGGGGTTGTTTGAGAGAGGCACCGACGTTTTTGCCATGGCGGTTGATTCTAGGGTCGGCTTGCATTAAGCTCAACGGCAACGACGCCTTCAACCGTTGTAAAGTACGTGCAAGTCAAAGTACCTGGTCCGCGGTACCCGTGAGGGGAGCGCGGCGAGTCACTCGCACGACCCCACCCTTGACTCGGCCATGCACCACGCAGTGAAAACCATTTCACAGCAAATACATGGGTAGTGTAACCTTGCAAAAATAGCTTGGCTCTAACATGCACATCGTTCTACAAGGTACCTACGATTGGCTGGCCTCGAAAGTCCTCAAGGTGCACCAAGAAGCCGTGAACGCCTGGAACTCGAGTGCAGCATCGCCGGACGGACCGTCATTGGACGCAGAGGTGTACGTCTGAAGCCCTCGGCGCGGGTTAAGAATGCTGTGAATGGCAAGATAGCCACAACACTGAATAAAACATGTCAACTCGACAACGATCTCCAAGGTACGATTGGTTGGTAGACAAGGCTGTTGTGATCATCCAAAGACAGTCAACATCCAGACCTCGGAGACAAGACCGCAGGACCGTCTTCCACAACTCACATATCCCATACCCGCGGACACCGGTCATGCTTTCAAATACATCTGTATTCGTCTCAAAACAATTACAAAAGAACATTGCCGTGTAGCTAGATGGTGCAGCCCTCCCCCTCAACGCCGATGTTGCAAGATATGGAGAAAAAAAAATGTCAAAAGACAAAAAAGATGTCCTCACAAGAGGGGAGGGGTGAGGGCAAACCTGACATATGTTTGCCCTCCCCGCCCCTCTTGCCCCCGTCTTTTAACTCCTGCGACCAAAACAGCCTCCGACAGGAGTCCGGCCGCATAATGCCAGGAACGTTTGAAATCCAAAAGAAGCCGCTGTTTATACACTATGAAACCTCGGTGGGAGTTCACCGTTAATGGTCGTACCCGGCGCCACGCTGCCATGGACTTCGAAAACAGGGGTTAGCAGGGTAGGAAAAACACATGAGTTCGAGACGAAAGCTTACCTGGCGTTGTGCTGTGCGCGGAACTCGCTGCTGTGCGCGTGGTGCACCGACGGGCTCAGCGGCGCGGGCCAGTCGTTGCCCGGGTGCGGGCGCGGGCTGGGCATGGGGCTGGGGTTGCGCGACTGCGACTGCACGTCGGCGGGGAACAGCGGCATGGCGGGGCTGACGGCGACCTTGGGCTCCGACTTGAGGATCTCGAGCTCGTGGCCGGCGGTGCCGCTCTCGGTGGCCTTCTCGGTGTACTTGTGCGACTCGCGGCGGTTGTCGAACTTGTCCTCCTCGTCGTCGAGGAGGTTCTTGTAGCCCGTCTTGTCGTCGCCGGCACCTCCGGGGAAGAGGTCCATCTGCTGGGTGCGGGCCTGCGGCTTGCCGAAGGAGCGCCACCAGATGAGCACGCTCGAGACGATGATCATGATGAGCAGGACGAGGGAGAAGACGGCGTTGACGACGAAGAGGACGACGCCCACGACGCCGATGACGATGCCGGGCAGGTCGAAAACGTTGGTGAAGACAAGGAGGAACACCGAGTTGACAAAGTTGAGCGAGGCGACCGAGATGTTGAACGAGTTGGTGCTCTTGTCCATGAAGGGGCGGTACACGCTAAAGGCGATGAGGGCGACGGCCTCGACGATGATGATGGCGATGGCCTGGCCGACGCCCTTGTGCTGGCCGAAGGCGATGACGGCGGACTTGATGAGGATGTAGGCCATGAAGGGGATGACGAAGAAGTAGGCGGAGCTGCGGTACTGCACGTACAAGAATCCCCACTTGTTGAGCATGTTGGGGTCCGAGAAGAGCATGTAGGCTGGGTTCTGGTGGGCGGACTGCGACAGACGCGCGATCCTGACGATCTTGAAAGAGGCCCAGCAGAGGGTCAAGAGGGTGCCGAAGAGGAAGAAGACGGCGAGGACGACGAGGGCGGGGGAGTCGGCCTGGCCGAACTCCCAGAGGCACAAGACGGTGATGGGGGGCAGGGCGATGAGGTTGATGCGGAAGAGGATGCCCTTGATCTGGGTCAGCCACTGGCGGCGGAAGTCGAGGAAGCGCTCGTTGCGCATCCAATTCTTCTTGGCGGCGAGCTCGCAGCCGGCCTTGAAGGCGGCGACGGAGGCGGCGATGAGGAACATGGCGGCGCAGTAGATGATGAGGCCGGTGAGGAAGAGGTTGGTGGTCTCGATCTTTGCGCGGAAAGCAACGCGCTGGATGCCGAAGACGACGTAGGAGCCGTCGTCGTTCTTGATGTTGGAGCGCTTGGCAATGTTCGAAATGCCCGAGGAAACGGCTTCGACAAGCTCGGTGGAGCGCTTGGAGACCTGGACGGAGACGCCCGAGAGCTCGTCGAGGAGGTTCATGGCCTCGCCGCCGGTGGCGCGCTGGTACCAGGTGCACAGGCGCTGCATCCAGTCGACGTTGATGATGCCCATGGACCACTGGAAGTTCTGGGTCCAGCGCTGGACGATGGGGGGCATGTCGACGCCCGTCATGCCGAGGTAGGCCTGGGCCTGGAAGTAACCGACGAGAGACAGCGCGTTGGCCGTCAGATGGGCTGCGGTCAAGGCATGGCCCCAGCCGGAGACGACGGCAGCGGAGATGAGGCCGAGACCGATGATGATGGCGGTGACCCACTTGACGCCGAGGAGGTCGACGGTCTTGCCGTTGGAGAAGTCGGCCTCGACGCAGGCTACCGTCTCCTTGGTGTCGGTGAGGTTCACGAGGGCGCGGACGGTGGCGTCGAGGTCGGGGATGGAGTAGGCGATGGAGGGGACGGCCTTGAGGGCGTCGCCGATGTCTAGGTTAAACTCCATGTTGATCTTGCCGGGGTTCATGGGACACAGTCCCTGGAGGTTGTTGTCGCACGGGTCGAGGGTCTGGCGGAGATACTCGTAGCCGTAGACGCGCAGGGCGACGTCGAAGACGACCTTGCCCTGGACGGAGACGACGGCGGAGACATTGGCAGAGACCTTGCCGTCTGACGTGACGACGACGTTGAAGAGGGAGGCTGAGAACTCGGATTGCTCCTGGCAAGAGTTGAGAGAGAGCGACTGAAGGATCTTTTCGCCGGACGCGACCGAGGGGAGCAGGAAGGCGGCAAGGAATGAGAGGAAGAAGGAGAGCTTCATCTTGGCGGGATGGTAATTCTGGTCGAGGTCAGCTCTCTGCGCTCCGCCGTCGTCATCTTTGTCGTCGTCTTCGTCGTCTTCGTCGTCATTGTCGGCGATGGAGGCGACGAGAGGCAGGGTAGGTGGGCTCACTCACAGATTATCGAACGTGCCCTAGGGGCCTGGCACGAGGCAAAATGAGAGACTGGAAGAGGATAAATGTCGTCGTCGAGTAATTATTGAATGAGCGGACGCATCGAGGCGATGCCGGGTCGGATGGGAAACGGCGAAGCGAGGCGAGGTGAGGCGAGGCGAGGCGACTTCGGGGAGACCAGTCCAGGTCTGTCTGATCGATTCGTGTCGGGTCAGGTCAGGTCGGATGAGGTCAGGTAGCGATCGTGGAGTTGACGTCGTCGTCGTTCGTCTCGTTCGTCGTCGGTTTCGTGGCCGCAGGATGCGGAGCGTTTGGGGGAGAGTGTGTAGGTAGTTTCGACTTCCGGTGCGGCGCGGGCTCCCAGCTCGTCGGTCGGTCGTCACGGCACAGAGAGGGAGGGGAGGGGGGAAAGAGAGGGACTCGGGACTCGGGAGAGACGATGGTGAGGAGCTTTTGGGACCAACTGGGGGTGGGTTGACGGCGACAGAAAAGACATGGGCAAGGGGGGCTTGGAAGTTTGGTGGTGATAGGTGGTAGGTGGTAAGTACGGATCCTCACGTACCTACCTACAGATACGTACTTTGGTAGGGTGAGGGTGGCCAAGGGACAATTTCCCGATTCTGACTGTGGGCACCACGAGCACTGAATAGGGGGCAACACTCAGCGGCACCAAGTCACTTCCATCACTATGTAGTAGTACGCGCAACCAACTGGATGCCGAGCTGCAGCCCACGACGATCGCAGAATCCTGCACATCATTACCCTCTTGGATGGTAGTCAGTTTTCTTGCAGTCTTGGTACTACTAGTATCCAGCACCATCTGCTGTAGTGTATCGATCCTCACGCTATCCGTACCTCACGGTATTTGACTCTCCCAAGCCCATCACGGCCCGTCCACGCCGTCCATTCTAACCCATGATCCGTGATCCTTACCTCCAGTTCAGGGCTGGGATCCCAACGTCAAAAGTAGCCGTATCCGCACGCTATTACCACGCTGCGCAGCGCTAATGCTACTGCACATCCGTAGCACCCGACCCATCACTGTCAGACGTCGTCCCATCAAGAAAAAAAGTATTACTAGTAGGTGTGTGTGCCTGCGTCTAGATCCATTAACGCTGCACTCACTAATGCCAGGGACAGCGCCTCGACTCAACCCCTGTCCGGCTGAGAGGTTGACCGTTGGATGGGCGTTCCTCTGGCAGGAGGGGGAGGGGGGCTGTGCTGCCACTCGTCGGCTCGCCTGGCGTCGGTGGCTGCTTAGGTATCTAGGTACCTTACCATAGTACCTTCGCTATGGCAAATTACTGGGCACTTGATCCTCGCTCCACTAAAAGAGCGCCGCTGTGTTACTACGCAGTCCGCTGTAATGGTACCTGACTAGACCTAAACGGGAGAGCTCCTTTGTGCACAGCAGCGGCACCACCGCCAATACACGTGTGCTACCTTGGTACTTAGGTGCAATACCTACATAGTAGGCATTACCACCAGCCAGTCACCAGCGGCAGCCGGGCAGCACGCACCTGCCGCTGGGAATGCCCTGGGAAAGGGGTGGTGGACCCCTGAAACGGGCGACGAGACATTGGACTGGACGAGCCTCAACGGCCCCACTGCGGCGACACGCGCGCAAAGGGGAACTCCACGCCAATGGCCCATGGCCCATGGGAAAGGAAGGAACCGTTCGTTCGTTCCTCCTCCTCTCCTTCTCTTTTTTTTCGCGAAAAATAGACGACAATAAATACGACCTTCGAATTGACGGTACGTACCTCTTCTCCTGCATGCCTCAGGTGGTCCAACTCTCCTCGCCTGCGTCCCGCGGGATGCTGCTGGCTGCTCCATAGGTATGAATATGTGCATACAAAGATGTCCGTATTCCAACACAACTCCAACACAACCAACACAAGCTGACCTTCACAACTTGTTGACGGCTTCGCTCTTCACAATTCCCTGACCCCCTATTCTCTCCACCCCCTTCTCGTGCACCTACCCGCTGCCAAGACTGCCAACCCGCGCCAACGTCGCCCAGATCTCCCATCGCCACCATCAAGAGGGAAAAACACCGCATTGGCACCGCTCCACGGCAAATCATTCTAATATGGAGCCTTGTCCGCCGCGTATCGCTTTCGCGATCCCGACTCTCCTTGTCAACCCCCCTTCACCCACCGCCAAGTCTCGCCAATGCTTCCTCCCTTAACTGTCGCTGCACTGCCCTCCTCTGCTCGCCGTTGCCCAGATTGCTACTTTTCCTCTCGACACCACACCTCAACGATCCGCACCACCGTCGCCCTCAAGCTTTGCCGGATTCTCTCGAGTCGTCCGGCGTACGCCAAGCTCGACTTTCCCTCGCGACGCCTGGTTTGCCAACCAACTTCGGTCATCTCGTACGCACCCACCTACACGCCGCTCCGCCGCTTCACCACCGCTTCTCGCCAGTTTGCCGCATCGCTGCTTTCCAGCTTGCCTTGCGACGTGTCTCCCCACAAGCAGCCACCGCACAATCTGAGGGAACGGCTTGGCGCACTCGACCGCCCTCATGAAGAGGCTAGGACGGCCCCCGCCGGTCAACAGATATGCCATCTTCGCGTCGCGTCGCACTAGCAGTTCGACCGCCTCTGCGCTGCCCATCAAGCATGCTACCATCGGCGCCGACCCCTCTGCTGTTCCCTATGCGTCCACCTCAACCCCGTAGCGTCTACACGCATGCGAGCTCGCCCACCCTCACCGCGTTGCACAGCGGGCTGACGAACACCCCCGGCCGACAGTTGACCATCTCCGCCGCAACTCCTACGGGAGCCGCTTGGAAAACCGCACGAGTGCGTCGTTCGCCGTACCCGGGTTGCTGTCGATGATGACCGACAGGAACCATTCCCGCACGTCCTTGATCTGCCAAAAGTCGAAGCCGTAGTTGAACACCAGGCCAGGAAGTCCGTCGCCAAGGATCGTGTCGTGGATCGGTGTGTACCGCGACTTGTCCCCCTGGTAGGGGTCGAGCCCTAGGCCTAGGAGCCACGCGAACATCTCGGCGCTCGCTTGCCGCACTTGAAGCAGGCCTTACCGTCCGCGTCTGCCGTGTTGACGTCCGCCCGGTACTCCACGAGCAGCTTCGCCGTCTTCAGACTCCATGCCCAGACCGCTGTCGCCTGCGGCGTGCTCGTCGATGTGTTGCGGTGATTGTGGTTCGCCCGAGTCTCTAGTAGGCACCTCGCGACCTCGAGTGATTCCCCCTTCACGGCGATGAGGGCCGTCGCGTTTTGCTTAACAAACGGTATAAAGTCGCCTGTTTCCACGCGCTGGTTGACCACCTCTTTGATGATGGCCTTGACCAAACTTTCATGGTAAGTTTGACTACCAGTAGGATTCGGACTCCCCCCGTGATTCTCGTGTTTGATGACGGTATGCGGCGAGACCCGGACCGCCGTAATATCTCCATGGACCACCTTGGGTTCGCCTGAATGTGGTCTATGATTAACCGTGCCCCGGACGTCCCCGAACTCATCGCGACGCAGTGCATCGGGCCGAGGGCCCAAAGCTGCCACTCCGATGACGAGCAGCTCTGTGATGACTCCCCTGGCCCCCGGCGGCAGCTCCTTATCTAGCTGCCACGTAGCAATGTGAAGTGCGTGACAGGGCCCGTTGTTGAAGTGCTGCAGCTAGGAAAAGCGGCGATGGTAACGGCTCGCCACGAAGCAGGAGCTCATACCCGCGTCGAGAAACATGCGGCAGATCTCGAAGCGCTTCTGCTTCGGCGCGAAGATGACTGGTGAGCACTTTCCGCACGTCATCCTGATCGAGTCGCACGCCGAGGGTCTGGCCATGGCCAGGATCCTCTGGCGCGCTGATGTGTGCCCTTCTTTGATTACCGTCTCCAGCACAGCCCCAGCCATTTCACGGCGCCCTTTGCCCTCGCCCTTGGAAAACATATCCGAGAGGGCAGACGTTTGTGAAACGACAAGGGGTTGACCAGATCGAAGATGCCCTGGAAGCCAGCCTTGGCCGCTGTCGCGAAGCCATCTGTCAGGTACGCCCAGCCCTTGTCGTCCTTCGGCCGCAGCTCGAGGAACACGCGGACAGAGTCCATCTTGTGGTGCCGCACCGCCAGCATCAGCGGCGTGATCCCTTGGAATTCCCTGGCGAACGGGTCCGCTCCGTGTTCCAGCAGCGCCCGCACGAAGTCGCCTTGGAAATGGAGGCTTGCGAAGTGCAACGGCGCCCAGTGCTTTTGCATCGTGGTAGCGTTGACGTCCTGCCCGAATGCTGTCACCAGGAACGGCATCACCGTCGAGTGGCCCTCGCCGGCCGCCGTGTGAAGTGCGGCGCAGCCCCGCGTGAATACGCCATCCTGCGGCATGATCTCTTGCGAGCGGTAGCGGTAGGTGTATCGTGTGGTCCAATCATGCTCGCCGTCGAGGGCATGGATCATCTCGAGGATGCTGATGTATCCGCGGCTGTCAGCCCCCGGACGGTCTGCAACGGCGCGCGGCAGGCTTTCTGCAGCGTCTGCACCAGCTCGGGCGAGGCGGAAGCATTCATCCAGTGAAGCGCGGACCGGCCCGCGTCGTCGACGAGACTGGTATCGACGCCGAACTCGATCAGCTTTGACGCCAGCGGCTCGGACCCCCATGCGGCGGCGATATGCAGGAGCGGCGTTGGGCTCTGGAGGTACTCTGGGTCTTTCTCGCAGATGTCGAGCATGTGGAGGGCGCAAGAAGGGGGCCAGGCGTCCAATTTGGATTGTTCCCGCATCTGCTCGAACGGGTAAATGACAGCCTCCGCAATGGGCGTCCTGCCCCCCTTCATCAGACCCCTCAGATTCTGGTCCCGGTGTTCGTCGTGTTCGTTGAGACAGTCGATGAGAGGGATGTCCGAGTTCGCCGCGGCCAAGTGCCAGACATTCCTCCCGCAATCGTCCGTGTCTGTCGTGCGTGCCCCGTGGTCTAGCAGAATTTTCAATATCTCGGGGGACTCGGAAAGCATCAGCGGCGTCTGATCGTTGATGTTTCGCGCGTGGACGTCGATAGTCTCCGGCGAGGACTTGAGGACCATCTCAACCAGGTTGAAGGAGTTAGCTTCGACGGCAAAATGAAGCAACGTGGTCCCTTTGATCGGCCGGGACTGCACTTCGCCGCTTTCGGGGGTCGATGCTGTTGTCTCGTCGATGATAAATGCGTTCGGGTCCCACCGAGGGTCCTGAATGAGCCGTCGCAAGACCTTCAAGTCGAAATTTTGCACCGCGTCGTGGACGGTGGTAATGTACTTGTCGTCCGTGATGTCGAGAGGCCAAGTTCTGGGACCAGTGTCCGCGCATTTCAGCTTGTGGCGATCGATGATGTCGCAAACGGCGTCCACCACCGAACATATCCCGTCGTAGTTCTCAGATACTTTGATACTTATGTCGAGCAGGTGAGGTAGCACCTCTTCAAGGAAAGACTGAGAGAATTTGGGCAGCTGGGGGGGCCAGTACTGATCAATCCCAGCGTCTCCCTTGAAGAGCCGCCCAAATGTCTCGTCAAAGACCAAGGCCATCTCAACAAACAGACCCGGGTCTTGTAGTGAGTGGCAGACTATAAAGGCCATTGTCACCACCGAGAAGTATTCGCCTGGGCCGACTGTTTCTGGGTCGGCTTCGCGGAAGGAGTTGAGCAGCACGGCGATGGTCTCGGCTTGGTGGACCGAAGGAATCATGTCAACTGCGAGTTGCATGGGGCCATCGATTCGTGCCAGCAGAGCGGTCGGGCCGATGAGGGCGCAGTGACAGGCCATACCGAACGGGCTCTTCTCTTTGACGGCATCTCGATCGGCCTCTGACATGAGCCATTGGCATAGGCTAGGCAGACCTAGGGCGGCGGCAACGTGAAGCGTCCGGAGGGATGGAGAAGAGACGTTGCACATAAGGTCTATCAGCGGCTTCGTCGACAATACTCTAGATTCAGGATCAAAGTGATGCGGCCAGTGTTGCCGGGCGTACTCAAGAACCCAGTGCTCAAAGTTAGACGTCTTTTTCGGATCGAACAAACGCTGCAGATCCGGTTTAAGTTCGTTCCAGTACTTCTCGGCAAATTGCGGCAGTCGACGTGCGCTGGAAGCATACGATGGATGTGTGACATTCCTCTCGCGGACGTAGAGCCTGTGGGCGTGGTACTCCTTTGGTTTGCTCGCGGCCACTTCGCCTAGCAGTTCGGCCAGACATGCCCTAGCGGCGCTTAGAGAATCGTCGTCTTGGGTATTACAGGCCAAGCACGGTTTGGGCCGCAGCTCTGGCATGCCTGCAGACGATAAGCTGAGCATCAAGGCATGGAGAGAGTCGTTTTCCGCGGCGCTTCTGAGTCTGTCCAGAATCTTGCGAAGGGTTACTAGTATCCTAGCATCTGCGTGAGTATCATTTTGATGTTGCCTAAGCTCGCTGAGTGTGGCAGTTGCGATCCCGAGCACATAGCGGTCAGGAGACAGAAACAGGTTTTGGGACGACGTATCGCCGTCTGGCCAATCGAGCTCACCAACAAGTAGTCGGAGGCTGTGAAGAGCGCCGCAGAGAAGTCTGAGAGTGATAGTGATATGTCGATGATGGTCGGTTTTGTCTGTGTCGCTGTGGAGGCTGGAGCGATACGCGGCTTCGGTCTGAGCGTGAACCAATCGAAGACGCTTGCTCAAGTCCATTTGATGCAGTTCAGGTACGTTTGACGATTTCATCCAGATACTTCCTTACGATTAAGACAGACAAAGAATAATATCAGAAAGGACAAGTATGTTTAGAGCTGAAGAATTGGGAGCGCCGATGGTTGAGCGCACTCTGGAGAAGAACGACTGCTTCGAGCTGGTTTATGATGGATGGAAGTTGAGCATTACGATCTATCCACGATCCACGGAAGGATGTGCATAGGCCACAGTACGTCTCGGTTGGCCGTTGGTGGTGGGTACAGTGGTGGCGTAAGGCTGACGCGGGGTGCTTGGGTTCCTTCACAATGTTCCCAGCACTGAACAGTGCCTTTGATTATGTAAGTACACAGTAAGACACCTCGAGACGCTCAACACCGCATTGCCGTCAGCACTACGACCGTCAGCCATGATTCTGCTACTGAAATAGCGTTTGTCGTCTGACAGGTTGCTGACTGAAGAGATCGTCCACCTAAAGCGCAATAGGGCTCATGCCGTTGCACGGCTGGCTATGCCAGTTGCGATATCGTGGATCCCTTTCGGGAAATTTGTGTTTTTTTTTTTTAAAAAAAAAAGAAAACAAGAAAAAGGCGCCGGGCTTCTATTTAGGCAGCTACAAGAAACATTCTACCATTTTCTTGCGTCACGTTATCAGAAACACCGCTCTTTCATTACATCTCGCACTGGAAACTGGCACAGAAATCCAGCCAGACCTCAACTGCTGCATACAAGCGCTGCGGCACAATCATCGAGGTTTGCTTCTTCCGTACGTAAAGTAAAAGTCTTGTTATTGTCGGTGAAAAATGGCCAAGTTTGGGCCCGATGGATAACTCTATCCGGAATAGAGTTGAGAGGTGCATCAAAGAACACTCTACTAGCATCGTGGGATCGGACTAAAAGCTTCAGCGGATCGCCAAGAATTCCGACGCTTTTGGACCGGTTAATACTAAACCTGCCGGTTCTACTGTCTAGTTCAGGGCAACTGCTCATGTGCCAGGCTGATCACTTTGGTGGAGAAATGGCTTCTCAACCATGGTCCCGGCTGTCCGGCACTTGGAGCGCCCTAGTAGACAACTGGAACTTCGAAGTTTGCTACGGGAACCCAGACATCCGATTTCTGCACTTATGTCGGTGTAGGCCTTCTCGACACGCCCTAAAGTGCTTTGTTTTGATGTAGGCAGTTGCAAAGTGTCGAGATGGCGATCATGGAGTCGGGCAAGGCCTTGGTCCCATCGTGGCTCGAGCGTGCCGGAGCTGGCAGCCCCGAAATAACATTTTTGAGTTCAACGTCACCTACCATCGACGGCCTCATGGGCCGTTGAATGAGAAGTCCGGGGGATCTCGCATGGTGGCTGGCACCGCGAACGGCCTGTCTTTCATCTCTCTCTCTCTCTCTCTCTCTCCAACCCCGTAGCCTGCTTGTTAGGCCCGGCCGCCCGGCAGCTGAGTGAACACTCCGTGATCAGAGCGCTTGGGTCTGAGTAATGCGCAAGGTACCAGACGCCGCCACTGCGGGGAGAAGGTTCTTTGACTTGTGCGTGGAAGCGAGCTACGAACTCCGGAGAGCACTCCGGAAAGCAGGTGACGGCGGTTGCTCAAGTGCCTTACCTTAAACAGACATCTTCTGTAGGTAACTGAGTCATTTATGCTGTCACGCGATGCATGTTCAGAGGTCGCTTCTAGTCGCATTATGACAGAGCCAAAACGTTTGTTATCTTCCCAATCAATGCCGGGCCTCTCTCTACCTTTGATTCGACTGTTAATAGTACCTTACCTATCTATATCCCAATTTCCCTGGAGATGATAAGGCAGTCAACATGGCAGACAACAAACTCTGTGTATCTCTAGGCTTTTGGCCGAGGCCAGCCACCACGTTGCAATGCATGAAACCCACTGATTGACGCTGGGGTTCCCCGCAATCTCACCGGTGCAGGGCGCTAGGGGATTATTTACTTCTCACTACCGGTGAGGCTGGCCAG
The DNA here is from genome assembly GCA_030770045.1 of Colletotrichum brevisporum. Lineage (NCBI taxonomy): Eukaryota > Fungi > Ascomycota > Sordariomycetes > Glomerellales > Glomerellaceae > Colletotrichum > Colletotrichum brevisporum. The sequence continues at coordinate 3,711,996 of JAUGSI010000001.1, read as the reverse complement.
AGATTTGACTTGACGATGGATGAATAGATGGATGTGATGTGATGATGTCTGGGTCTGAGCCCAAGGCGGTGTAAGTGCAGGCGTACAATGTACCATGTATTAGGTGGACGAGGAAGAGAAGGAAGGCACGGCAGCACTGTGTGAAGTGTGGTGTTGGCGTGATGCCCCACTGTGTCTCCCCTTTCAATTTTCCTCCTCTATTACCACCACCACCACCACCACCACCACTACCAACACCAAACCACCAAACAACCACTGCTGCTACCACCCACCACCAGCCACACCACCTTTCGGCGCAAGTCTCGCCCGCGCCTCTCTCCCAGCAGAAAAGTCACACAGACCGCCGTATCGTTCATCTCGTCTGAACATGTTCCCGCGGTCTCATCCATCCGATTCCCATCCCATCCCTGCAAGCACCGTCTGATCGTCTTCCCGCCCGGACCGGACGATGGATTATCGTCGACGTCTCTCCAGCATGGACCTCGCGCGATGCCTCCATCGGTGAACGCCGGACTCGATGCTGATCGCTCTTCACCTGACGGCAGACCAAAAATACAGAGCAGAACCAGGCGGGAGGACCAAGACCTGATACGCCCAGCCACGAGCCAAACGCATAGCCGTCCCTTTTTCCCGCCCGCTTCCTCTCCCGCCCCTCCCTCAACGAGTGAAGCCGCCCCTCTCTTCCGTCTAGTCGCGATGGTCGCCGGGTCAGGAAAGGGAAGAAGGGAGGGGAGACCAGCGACGTCGGCAAGACTACGCAACCGTCTCGCGGATACCGTTGTTTCCCGGCCGAAAAAAAGACGCCGCGGCGCATCACCTAACGTTCGTCTGCCCCCCCTCCTTTCCATCAGACAAACGAATCCGGTTGTTGGCTGCCAGTGGACAGACAACAAGTCCCATCTGATCTGCGACATGTCGATTACAGCCGAAACATTCATTTGTGCTGAAACGCCCACACGGCATCCCCGTCTTGCCTCTCGCTCGTCTGGCTCCAAAATCCTGCCGTCGGTGTCCGCGTGTCCGCACAGCTACGGACACTGTCAAAAGGATAACCCCAACAACGTCCAGCTGCAGCCGGCGGCCTGGTTGATTAATTTTTGGTTCCCATTATCCGAAGAACACCCTACTCGACTGGTGTTGACCGCCCCTTCAAGCCAGCCCTCAAGTCGTGTGCCTCCCGACTGCAGCGTGCGACATCCCACCGCCGCCACCGATCAAAGCGTCGCAACGGCGTCGCACCCCTTCATTGCGCTCGCGACAGGGACAGGCGTCCCAGCCAGGCGGTCTGGGAGTGCCTGCGAGACCCAAAATAGCCCCCCTCTGCAGCCGTGCTACTCCATCGTCACGCAATGGCGGGAGATCGCCTCCCATGTGGTCCCAAGATTCCCTGGTCAACCCTGCTCGCCTCGGCGTCCCTTTGTGTTCGCCGTCATCGACGCCAGACTTCAGATGGCAAGGTTGCCAACCCCCCCTTCTGCGTATCTTGGCGCTAACAACACGAAGCACTGGACTGAAGAGGTCCGGGATACCGAGCTTCTCGACGCCGCCACCATCCAGGCCAGCCGTGACGCACGTCCTCCCTCTTCATTGCTTTTTCCAACCAGGCCTACACTACACTACTATGCAGCTTGCTGCTGGATGCCTGCCCGTCTCCGATGGCAAGGCCTGGAACGACAGGATCAATGCTTAGCCCAGCCCTTGAATCCACGAGGCCTGCGACGCATCCCCCATTCAGCATTCAGGCTCGCATTTTAGTCCTGCCGGCATAAGGAGGGAGGGTGGTGATCGACACTCGCGCGCTGTCTGCCGTCAAACCGCGACCGCCTACGCACGTTCCGAGCTTCGAGGGAGGAGGTCATTTGGGGAAATGCCCCAGGGGAACGCTGAGCGGGCGCCGTCTGCCGTGTGCCTGTTTGTTCAGGGCCAAGCTTGGAGACCACGAAGAGCCCGACCTTTCCCCGCAAGTTCGTGGCGTCGCCCTAAGACATCCTTCTTGCCATGGCGTTTGACAAGCCTGGCACAACACCAGAGAGAAGGTCGACCAGTGCGAGTCAGTCCGTCTATTCTATAAGCAACTGCGTCGGCCGTCTTTTCCATCTCTGGCGACCCCTCCTGTCGGTGGCATGTGGCATTGGCGTCCGTCACTTTGTTTCCTTACCCAACGTATGATGCAACGGTAGTCTTTGTCCAACGTCCAATAATCCCATATTTTTCTTCCTAAACTACTACTTAGAAACCCATCTTCTTTAATCGCCCTTGCTTTTTCTTCTTTTTCTCTTTTCCTTTTCCTTCGCTCGGCTCTGCCTGCCTAACGGCTATCACAACCTGATTGAAACGTTCCGTTTCCCGACGCTCTTTACCTCTCGATCTATCATAACCAACAACATGTCTTCTATGTCGAGGCGATCGCCGGTGACGCCACCCTACGATGATGATTACAACCAAAGTCCCAAGAGCCTGCTGGAGCCGGGCCTGAAAATTACACCTCCGTCGGCCTGTCTACCGGTCCCGACCATGACCTTCTCGCCCCCAGGCACCCCTCGCAGCGCCCGGCCGAACAAGGTGTCTCTGCGACTGAGGAGCAACTCGGGCCTTTCGCTGCACACCAACGAAGAGGCCTTCCGCCGTTACACCGACTACAACCCCGACGGATCTCCTAGATCTCCGACTTTCGGCCCCGGAACGTGGTCCAGTCTTGATAGCGTCTCGACAAGTCTGCGCCGGAGCTTTGGTCCGCCAGTTATGGAGGTGGAGCCTACCGAGACGCTGCCTATTCCTGATTTCTTAGGGCGAGAGGTCTTTCAGATGATTCTGGGCAATGCTTCAACCTCGCAACGGTTTTTCCAGTTTGCCCAACACCGCGGGTGCGGGGCCGATATCGAGTTCCTCCTGAGAGTCGAGGAATATTCCCGTTGCTTGACGCAGTTTGGCAAGCAAGCTACGGCGATGCCAACGCCCATTAACATGCCTTCTCCCGTCACCAAGTCGCTCAACGCCGACATGAAGCAGTTGACCGGCGCCGTTCTCCCTGGCCTCGAGTCCCTTTTTGCGGAATCGAAGCGCTGTGTCGAGCAACGGGTCGCGCGGTCCATATACCCTGCTTTTGTGAAGAACCAGTTAGCGCTCTGCACTTCTGCAGCGCTGACGGCCACGCGTGGGCCAAAGTATCCCGGCCTTCGAGAGTCCTTCTGTCTCACGGATGCGCTGAGCCCGGAAAACGCCATCATCGCCGCCTCGGACGCGTTCGTCTCTCTGACGGGCTATTCCAAGATTGAGGCTCTTCCGCGGAACTGCAGATTCTTGCAAGGAGGGCTGACCGACCAAGATGCCATCAAGCGCATTCGTGACGCTGTTTCAAGAGAGGAGGAATCAATCGAACTGATTCTCAATTACCGACGAGACGGCACTCCCTTCTGGAATCTCCTTTTTACATGCCCGTTGCTGGACTCATGCGGCAAGCTTCGATACTATCTCGGCGGCCAGGTAGACGTGTCGGACAGCATCGAGGGATACAACGACCTGCTTCGCGTCCTGAACTTCGGACCGGCTCTGGAAGAAGCACCAAAGGACGATAGCACCGGTCGGGAATCACGATCCAGCAGGCGGATGAGCCGAACGGGCAGCCGCGAGCGGAAGACGGAACGCCGGACAAGTCTCCGCAACCGGGATAGTCTGCACAATAAAGGACCCAAGAAGAGTCTCTTTCAACCGTTCCGGAAAAACACGACGCATGCCAACAATAGGGACAACCAGGAGAACGCGTCACCGTCGCAAGGCGTTGGCCTTGGCCTCGAGGACTTGCTAACGGCTTCGGGCTCCGAGGAACGCCTCTCGCTCGGCAGCCAGGCTGAAATGGTTTTCGAGGCGTACAGCCGCTTTATCGTCCTGCAGAACACCGAGGGCCCGTCGGGTTTCCCGCCAAGGACGTCGTCATTGCCGGCCGATCCGAGCAAGAGAAAGGCCGCGCAACTCAGCGTCGCCTTTTGTTCCGCCGGGGCCCTAGAGGCGCTTGGCCTCGGCCCCATCGCCGATAGCATCACACACCGGGACATCTTCAACATCCTCTCGGAGGTCGCCGATTCGCCGTCGATTACGAAGAGTTTCAAGAACACGGTACGCGAGCGGGTTGTCCGGGACGGGAAGTCGGCGACGCTGGACATCATGCTGGGCGGCGGGTACCTCGCCCGGAAGGGCAGCCTCATCGGGCTCGGCGGGCGCTCGTCCAAGGACGGCTCGGACGGCAGCGGGAAGAAGCACGGTAGGCCGGTCAGCAGGTCGGGCTTCGCCAGCCTTGTCGGGGACGCGGACAAGATGGAAAAGCTCACGAGCTACTGGACGCCGCTGAAGAACGCCGAGGAGAAGGTGGAGTGGATCGTGCTCATCATCGCGCCGACGAAATGAGACGGCGATCCAAGTAACATATGCTGTAATTATGATGTATATAAACGCGAGTGGGCGATGGGACATACGACAGGGACGGGCAGTGGTTGCTGGGCTTAGATAGATACCTCCGATACCTGCAAGACGGGTCCTGCGCCAGCGGGATTCCGATTTGATCAATACAATGCTAGCATGAGCCGTATTGAAATCATAAGAGGCGCCTGACTTGGGACGTTTGCTAGATGTCCTTGTTACAACGGCGCTCTACGCCCGGTGGAATGTTGCACAAGAGGCACGTTTTGAAACGATGAATACGGCAAAGCGGTTGCATCCATCTGGGACATGCATAACGTCAGTTCATTAGCTGAGCTGAGACCAAGCCGTTGTTGCCGTCGTTGTAGTTGACGTTGCGGTTGCCGTTGAGTTCCAACGTCACCGGACCGCTTACTGCAGCGCGTTTCTTATGTCTATGCATAAATATATGTCTAGTAACACAGTCTCAAGTTTTCACTACCTAAACCACGAATCGTAAGATTCACTCTTGAGAGAGACGTTTCTGGCAGAAGCTAAGGCTGAATCCCGAGTTTTCAAAAGACAGACAAGCTACGGGGCGGTACGGACGGCGTTCTAAGAGGAGCACAAGTTGGTCTCCAAGTCAGCCGTCTTGTGCCTCTCTCCATTACGTTGGAAGGGAACCTCTGGTGGAACTTGCCCACACGCCAGTTATCACGAACCTTTTGAGCCGTCTTCGATAATTTTGTAGATTTCATTCTTCAACATCTCAATGTCTCGTTGCGAAGGGTGTATGCGTTACAGTATGAGCTCGCCCCCGCATGCCTCTGGGACCCTCAGGTATCACCCAGATGGGGATGATCGCGGTCCATAAACGTGTCACGCTTCGATTCGACTAACCGTTCTCAAACCCACCCGAGGAAGATACACCTGGAGCTCATCTTGGATCGAGGGCTCTCTGTGAACCTTCTCGTCCTCCGCGTTTCATCGCCAGTCACTAGTCGAAAGACAACATAGATTGGCTGTACACGTAGTAGCTGGTTGTCAGCATTTCCAAATCATGAATAGACATGAATTCAGGTTTCTTTCCATGGCGGTAGAAAGGCTGCGGTTACTTCGCACGTGGTTTGCACTGAAGTGGAAAGCCCGGGGCTCTAAGCCACTTGCCGAATTCCAACTCCTGGGCCCGAGATGTTGATATCTTGACTCTGGCTATGCCTAAGCAAAGCTGGAACGTATCATCCAATCAAGTTCTTTGCGGACGCCATGGTAGAATTGCTGGCCGGAATTCATCCGTGAGCCCTATCTCTCGAAAACAGGTTTAGAGTGCAAGCCACGACCTGAACCTACGGCAAGCCATCTAGGCGGGGCCGATTGTGCTGGGAATAGCCTCGCCCATCAAGACAGGTACGCCGCACAGTCCCGTATGAGCATGTACAGGGGAAGGGGATTAGACTAATCTGCCTGTCAAAATTTTGCGAGTCACGCAATCTGTCAAGCATCCCCCGCGCCGATGAGACACGCCGGTCGATTATCCGGGATCGACGATTCGTGAGATAATGGACTCCTGCCGTGCTTAATGTTGAAATGATTGAACAACAGGTACGGAACAGTCTTTTCCACGTGTTTTTTTCCCTTCACACGCACAAGACTCCTCGTCCGATGGTGGCAGCTTCATTCAAGACAACCATGTATGAAGCAAGAAATCAGAGGGAAAGAAGCTTCGGCCGTGCATTCAGTCGCTTATCATGGCCCCTTTCTGCCCCTGACCACGCTCACATGCTGCGTTTGCCCTCTCCCTCATTGAAGCTTGGTTTGCTCTGGTATTTGTATTTTAAACTGAATAATAACGCAGCATCATGATAGCAGAAGATGAAGACCATCAGTTGAACATCAAGTCTGCTGGAAACTGGTCCTCGGCCTGTCGATATGCTCTGGTCTACGCCGGCCACCGCGACCGGAAGTGGACAGAGTTTCCTGAAGACCCGGGCCCGCTCCCCCTTTCTCTCCAGCTGCCATACCCATCGGGGGAAATTGCGGTAAGAGGACCAAAAAGAGGGCGAGCCAGATCCGAGGTCTCGACCACGCTGCAGGCGCCCGGGGGAAAGGGGTATCCCGTCCTGCCATCCATCTCACATGGACTGCGGGGATCAGACGAGATCCGGGGGAATACGGGTGCGGGTTCAGCTCAGCACAATGAAGGGAAGGAGGATGGGAATCCTGCTGGTAAGAGCTGCCGCTGCTGCGAGTTGATGCATGTCATAAGTTCACGCACGAACACGGGGAAATGGAACGTTGCCACGACAGAGCAGCTTGCCTTCCCCGCCGAACCGTCCTGCACCCCAAGAACCGATCCCCCCGCCCAGGAGCCTATCCGATCAATGGCGCGAGCAAAAAACCTGGAGATGTTCTAGAAGTGCGGGAGCGATGGGAGATTAGCAGATCAAGAAAAATGGCGGGTTAATGCAAGAATCCTCATGCAGTGAAGGGGCAGATTTGCTCCCAGACTAATAAATTTCGGTGCAAGTCGTCGCCGGTAGGTGTGGAGCGGGAACTACGCGGGGAAAAGGGCCGAAAATTCGAAGCAGAGCCTCCACAGGCCAACTGGGACGTCAACATTAGTCAAACCGGTGCCAAGTGGAGATTATAACGTAAATATTAGCCAACTGGGTGGAGTTGGGACCGTAATGCGCTGAAAAAGTTTTATGAGGCGTACTTGACAGGTTCGCTGCTGAGCGGGATCTTTTGCAGTGCTCAAGCCATCATCAGCCCATTCATGGAAGTTGTGGTGGTGGTTGTTCAAGTTGTGGTTGTGTCGTTGGGGGCCGGGGGCGTTTAGAGTTGACCCTCCTCTGCGAAGTACCGAACTTAGAGTTGAGAGTCAACTGAACTCAACTCAACTAGGCCCGGCCGACAACGGGACGAAAACAGAGCAGCACAACTCCCGATTACACAATCCGCAATGGTCCTCGGATGCCGGAAGTTCCAAAGACCAGAAAGAACCGATCCGGCGGAAGGCTTCCGTGAGCGGTGGGTTGCGGCTCCAGTCTCACTTCCTGGAAAACCATGGGTCCAGAGTGGCCCATTGATCATCAAATCAACCACATAACCCCCCAAGAAAGGCCCGCCACGCCGAGTGGGCCGAGAAAAGAGCGGGTACCGAGTCAGGTTTTCCTGCGCAAAGGGACCATGCGAGCGGCGCGCCAGAGAACGGCCGACCCCCCCCGGATGCGCGTCCAAAACGTGTGAGGCGGCGGGCGCCCCGAGATCGCCTCGGGAGGTGGCTCGTATGACAGTTCGCCTCTCTGCTTTTTAATCTCTGGAGGCCGATCACGGCGCGTTTTGTGGATTATATCAGGAATACGGCGCCCGGTCTGGGGAAGACTCATAAGCTTTGCTTTCGAGTGATTTTGCTACCGGCTTCCTCTCCTCTTACACGCCTCCCTTCCACCACCACCCATCTCTCCCACCTGACCTCCCACCACCCCACCAGACATTTGCTTCTCTGGTCTGTCAGGCTATAGCCCACAAGATTGTCTCAAATTTTCTTGCGGCTGGGATCGAGAAAAAGCGTTGAGTTCGAACGACCGACCACACCCAGATTACCCCTATAGTGAGCTTCTCGTCAGAGCTCACGCAGCAACACCAGTCGAACCATGGGTAACGCGGCGGACGTCAGCAACAACACCCCGGAGATGGAGGAGGCAAGGAAGAACGCCCAGAAGGCGGCCGAGGGCGTTGACCCGGTGCCGGCCTACTCCCCCGAGGAGGACAACAGCGTTTTGAGAGGAGTTGAGGGCGAGCTGATCGACTACAAGACCTTGTCGTGGTGGTATGTCTCCCTTCCGAGATCGCCCTTGCTATAACGACTGCAAGATGAATGACTGACCCTTGAACCACAGGCAGGGCGGCATCGTTCTCATCGCCGAGACCGTGTCCCTCGGAATTCTCTCTCTGCCTTCCGTCCTGGCCACCGTCGGCCTGGTCCCCGGCATCATCCTCATCCTTCTCATGAGCGCCCTCTCGACGTATTCTGGTCTCGTCCTGGCCGAGTTCCGCAAGGCCTACCCCTCCGTGCAGAACTTTGGCGACGCCGTCGAGGTCATCGGCAAGTCCATCGGCATGGGCCAGCTGTTCCAGGAGGTCTTCGGCTGGGCGCAGGTCACCTTCCAGGTCTTCGTCATGGGCAGCCATCTGCTGACCTGGACCATCTGCATGAACACCCTCACCAACTCGTCCACCTGCACCATCGTCTGGGCCGTCGTCGGTCTGGCCGTCTTCGCCGTCTGCAACTTCCCCCGGACGCTCAAGTACACGAGTTACATGTCCATGGCCTGTGAGTAGTTCCCGCGTCAGATCTGACAGAGAGATCGAGAGAAGAGAGAGAAGACCTGTTTGCTGACTTGCGTGGTAGCTTGCCTTTCCATCACCCTTGCCATGCTGATGACACTCGGTGACGTCGCCGCCGAGCGTCCCATCGGCTCCGGCAGCATCGAGGTCACCCGCCAGATCGGCTTCACCGGCGCGTTCCTCGCCGTGACCAACATCGCCATCGCCTTCTGTAAGCGCAATCCCTCTCGTGTCGTTGTTACCATTGCTGACCTCCCGCTCCAGCCTCCCACTCGTGCTTCTTCAGCGTCATCAGCGAGTTCAAGGAACCCGAGGACTGGCCCAAGGCCCTCGCCCTCCTCCAGATCGCCGACACGACGCTGTATCTCCTCGCCGCCATCGTCATCTACGTCTTCGTCGGCCCCGACGTCCCCTCCCCGGCCCTCTCCGCCGCCGCCTCCAAGACCATGCGCAAGGCCATCTGGGGCGTCGCCATCCCGACCATCGTCATCGCCGGCGTCATCTACGGCCACGTCGCCGCCAAGTACATCTTCTCCCGCATGTTCCGCGACACCAAGCACATGATCCGCCGCACCAAGCTCTCGGGCATCGTCTGGATCGCCATCGTCGTCGGCATCTGGGCCCTGTCCATGATCATCGCCGAGTCCATCCCCGTCTTCAACAGCCTGCTCGGCCTCATCTGCGCCCTCTTCGCCTCGTGGTTCTCGTACGGCCTGCCCGGCATCTTCTGGCTGTGGATGCACTACGGCAACTGGTTCTCGTCCGGCAAGCAGACCGTCCGCTTCATGGCCAACTTCCTGCTGTTCCTGACCGGCCTGCTCATCTGCGTCCTGGGCCTGTGGGCGTCCATCGAGGCCATCGCCACCGAGAAGGCGACGAAGCCGTGGTCCTGCGCCTCCAACGCGGCGCGGTAAACGGTTGAATGATTTTTTACGCGCTATTATATAATGCTCATGTAGTAAAAAAACGTCGTTTAAATAGTTAATATCGAACTGGGCCCTGGGCTGGTCTCATCTGCGAGATCACTAATCATCACTTACACACACCAAGCGCATGCATGTGTCGATCCGGGGTAGTGGGGTTGACAAGGGACGCATCGCATCAAGCACTCGATCACTTCAGGGATTGGCAACAGACGTGTGCACTTTGTTTGTTTCATTTATCCCAGACTCCTCAACAGTTGTTCTTCCCCGTCCGGAAACAAAAGATGTTGATCGTCCCGTCCGCTTGTGTGCAACACGTCGCGCCCAGGTCCTGGACCGCGCCCCCGAAGCAGTTGGGCTTGCAGTTCCCGCAGATGTTCTGGCACTGCATGCCAGGTTCCCGTGGTTAGCAAATACGCGCGTGCATGTTGCACATAACCCCGAGTCGAGATGGAAAGTCTGAGAAGTGACGGGTGATGTTCGTTCGCTGGGGAACTCACCTTGCTCTTGGTCCCCTTGTCAGCCGGGCAACTGCCGTCTGCAGGAGCGCCTGCGCAGAAGATGAAGGCGGCGGAGGTGGGGAGGGCCAGCTGCAGCAGAGTTGCGATGGCGAGAATGGTCTTGGCCAACATGGTGGGTTCTATGTGATGTGCCTCTACTTATTGGATGTTGAATACTTAAACGAAAGTCGGGGTATGAAAGTACCAAGAGATGAAGTCGACGCTGTGATCAATAATCTGAAAAGAAAAAGCCAGGAAGAGTTTCTTGAGTATTTATATGCGTTTTTCTTTTCCTCTTGTTCGCCTGGCCCCGTAATCCGCTCCATGAAAGCCAGCGCTACGACTTTACGAGAGTACGAACTCGCTTTCGGTAATCTTAGACATTATCCGGTTCGTCCGAACCGGCTTCGCGGGATGGCCTATGTCTCCGGTCCGGGGTCACCTCGTCAGGTTGGAACTCATCCAATGCAGACATTACTCGTCAACTCGCGCGACAAACGCGTCTTTGTCAGCGCAAACGCTAGAAACTCGGTGTAGAGCGAGCTCTGATACGTGGACTACAGCAATACATTGCCGGCCAAGGTTACGGCCTTGTTGATTAAGCTTAACAAGCCTAGTAAGGCCATGATCGTCATGACCGTGGGAAATCTATTGTTCGGATGACAAGGGAATCTTCGAACGAACAGACGATCAAGAAACAGGAAGGACTGGAGCCTGCCGGTAGACAGATCATCATCTGAAATCGATCGTCTTTGATTTGCTCAGAGTCACTTTTATCAGTCACTCCTCCATGCGGCTTTTCTGGCTTTGACCGAATTAGATAAGTAAACTACAATACTCGTCCGACTGAGAGTTGCCCGAAACCTGAAGCAATCTCATATACACAAGTGTAGTTAGATCTGATTCCATTTTTCCGCCCAAACTCGCCGTCGGTGAGCCGCGCGGCAGGTGTAAGCTGGTAGGCGGAAAAATCCAGCTGCCCAGCAGAAAATGCATTTAACTCGCCGTTTCTGCTGCATGCGTCGGGGGATCAACGGACAAGTTCGTTGTGTATGCCGTCTCTTGGTGAAAGTTAGGGATTATGACCGTCCCATCCCTGTTGCGACTTGTAACCTCTCAAAGTCTAGCCGAGTTGACTCGTAACAGCTTCGTTGGCCTCGTCGTTGGACAGAGCTCGACCCGTTGAAGTCCTGCAGGCTCTGGTCTCTACGCGGCAAACCAAACGTTGCCCGTAACTTGAACAATTGAATTTTGGAATCAGGATATCCAAAGAGAAAGAAGACGATGGAGGCTCATCAGACGTGTGAGATCACTTCAGCGGATTTGTCTACTCCAACTTTCCAAGTTGACTCGCGGCATTGAGAACCGAGGCTGGAGTACTTCTCCAACACGAGTCACGTGAAAGGAGCTGATCGGAGGATCAAACACCGACCACCGATGGCGAATACGATACGTATCTTTTCTACGTGATTCCGTCGATCCGCTTATCAACGCACCGTGCCTGGAGCTGCAGCAACTCATCGCCGCAGAAGGAACAGTTGATATGGCCGTCACAGAGTCGCATCAACGAGGACAGGCGGTGGGGGCTCTTGCCTGTCAGCGCAACTCCTATCTGAAGACTCTGGAGGCCGAGGTGGTCTCTTGCGAGAAGCGCCCGCCGGTGGCAACCAAGAACAACAGCAAGAAGAAGGCGGCGGAGGCAGACAGTGACAAAAGCTCTGAGATATGGCTTATTGAGTTTGAGGACTCAGTGCTCTTCCCCGAAGGTAGTTGTTGCTGCATCACGTTGGTAGACGATGACTGACGAAGTTGATGACCAGGGGGCGGCCAGCCTTCTGACTACGGCACGATAACTCCGCTGTCAGGCCCGTCAGAAACGCCCATCCCGATAGAATTCGTCGAGAGAGTCGGGCTGCGCTGCGTTTACCACTCCCCTCAGCCGCTATCCCCCGGCGACAAGGTCCGCCAGGAGGTCGACTTTGCGCGTCGCTGGGACCACATGCAGCAGCACACCGGCCAGCACCTCCTCTCCGCGGTCATGGACACTTACGAGAACCTCAACACCCTCGGCTGGGGCATGGGGAAGAGCGGCGCCATGAACTACATCGACCTCCCCCGCAAGCCCGCCGACGCCGAGCTGCAGGCCATCCAGGCCAGGTGCAACGAGATCATCCGCAGCAGCCTGCCGATCACGGTCGAGACTCCCGACGACGCCAAGGTGCACAAGATGCCGGAGGACTACGACCAGAGCAAAGGCGTGGTGCGCGTGATTCGCATCGGGGACATTGACCGGAACACGTAAGTAATCTCTCTCGTAAATCGAAGCGTTCCGACTTGCTGACGAGCCTCTTAGGTGCTGCGGCACGCACCTGTCGCAGACGTCTCACATCTCGCTCATCCTCCTCCACCACGGCGAGTCGGTCCACGGCAAGAACCACCGCCTCTACTTCTCCGTCGGCGACAGGGCCATCAATTTCGCGACCGCGGCCATCGGCGCCACGACCTCGGTCTCGAGGCTGCTGTCGTGCAAGAACACGCCCGAGGAGGTGGTCCAGGGCGTCAAGACCACCCAGGCCGCGGCCGCGGACCTGAAGAAGCGGGAGAAGAAGCTGCTGACCGACATCGCCGAGTTCGAGTCGGAAGCCGCGAGGGCCAGGCTGCAGGCCAGCAAGAGCGCGTGGGTGCACCGCGCCGACGGCAACGCCGACTTCGTCAAGTGGGTCACCGTCGGGGTCAGGGACGCGCTGGCGTCGAGCGGCGGCGTGGTGGTCGTGGCGACCGGCGAGGAGAAGCAGGGCGGCCAGATTGTCGTGCTCGGACAGAAGGCCGGTGTCGAGAGTCTGAGTTCGAAGGTCAAGGAGGTCGTGAAGGACGTGAAAGGAGGCGGCGCCGGAGAAAAGTGGCAGGGCAAGGTCTCGTGCTGGGAGAAGGGGGCGTTGGAGAAGTTGAAAGAGCTTGTCGAGGGCCTTTCTCTTTGAAAAGACCTGGACAATAGCTTTGACTGGCCATCATTGAAGCGATCAAAGATGACTGCTCTACATGACTGGTCCTTTCCTGGGACAATGATCATGGGTTCAGAACACATTTAACGCCTGGATATTTTTAGAAGTCGGCTACAAGACGTGTGAAGGTCTATGTGCACATCCAAAAAGCATGGTATCTGGCAGGCGGAAAAGAGCACGTCTACAATTGGATCTCTGGTATCTTGATCTATCTGCCCAAGCTGGGTTACCTCACCCTCTACGCTGCCACACTCTATGGAGAAACCTTCGAAATGTCGGGATACAAGTCAAATCTGCGCTGAAAACCGATGGGCACCTGACTCCTAGCTTGCCCGATAGACAAGTCATCAAGATCTGCATAAACGATAGCATCATCCCGTTCCGTCTTCTCCATAATCTGACCATTGGGGTCGACGACCATGCTGTAACCCCATGCCGGGTAGCCCGACCCCAGCTTGTACGATTGCGAGCACATTGCCACGTAGATCTGGTTATCCAGGGCCCTGGACCGAGCGACGAGCTCCCAGTGAAGCGGGCCAGTCGTGCTGTTGAAGGCCGACGGGAAGATGAGCGCGAAGGCGCCGTCTCTCCGCGCGGCCACGGCGGCGTACTCCGCGAAGCGGATGTCGTAGCAGATGCCCAGGCCGATCGTGCCGTAGTCCGGGAGGTCCACCGTAGTGATCGCGTTTCCCGGGGACAGGGTGTCGGACTCGCGGAAGGTCATCTTGCCGGGGAAGTCGACGTCGAAGAGGTGGGCCTTGCGGTGGAAGCCGAGGAGCTCACCGCGGGGCGAGAACACCAGGGTGGTGTTGTAGATGTTCCCGGTCTCGGGCTCCCGCTCGGGGATGCTGCCTCCGACGAGGTAGACACCTGCGTCCTTGGCCATGCGGCTCAGCGCATGGAAACTAGGCGAAGTCTCTTCCGGCGGCGGGGCCGGTTTGAGGACCTCGGCGTATTCCGGGAAGGATGCCGTGGAGTAGGGTGAGTTGAAGCATTCCGGAAGGACGATGAGCTGGGCGCCGTTGGATGCTGCCTCTGCCACCAGACGCTGGGCCTCTTGGAGGTTGGCACTCTTATCGGGAGCTGGAATGGGGGTCAGCTGATTGCTAAAGCAATGAAGGTATGAACTCGACCGTACTGCTTGCGAACTGTATGCAAGCAATCTTGACTGGCTTGCGCAGAAGCCCTGGGCCGTTTTCGGAAGACATTTTCTTGAGGCGATTCCGCACGATATCGTTGTCGAGCGACTTGCAGATTGCGACTGACTCGGGGGCCCGGCAGCATACTTATGAGCAATAATACCCCGATTTTCCGGGATGCATTTGTCACGATCTCCAACTGTTGGAGTCAATGAAGTCTGGTCCACAATCCGAAAATAGTAGTTGCCGTATTCGTCGTACCCTTCGTCTTGGCAGTCAGTCTGGCCCTCGCCAAACTTCAACTGCATAGTGATCTCTTCAACAACGAAAGATTCAGGTGCAAAGACGCACTGGTTATGTTGAAGTTGAACCTGCACAGCTCAGTAGGCTGTTCGTCTCCGACATAGCCGTCTCTCAATAGCCGAAGGTTCGAGTTTTAACCTGTACACTAATGACTGATGGGGTAGTAGCAATCGTAAATGATCGCGTAATATTGATGCAGCTGGTTGGAGTCAACTAACCAACGCGGCGACGCCTTCTCAACTCGGAGGGCAACCCTGTCTCTACCTCCACTCTCTTGTTTGTCTCTTGAAGCAAGGAATCGTCTTAGTCGATCTAAATGCTTCGGTTCCGTGTAATAAACAGCAACAGTTTGATAACATGATTTTCACGGCAAGCCTCTCGAGTTATATGTAGTGAAGCCGTATTTGGAGGGGACGCAGCCGTACTTTCATTGGCCACGACGAAGGAATCCTGCTTACCCGGCTAATCCTATGATGCTGTCTGCACGTCATAGGCCAACCAATATGCCAGAACGACGGAGCGAATAGGTCTATGCAGCCAAGTTAACAGGAGGGCGCCACACTTTGTAGACGAGCAATTGCGCGACGTGAAGAGAAGTCATTGGTCCGCCAAACTGGCTGGATTGCCCTGCAAGAATATGATCGCCTCCGAAAGAGCCTGTACGACGTTTTCTCGCATAAGCGCTGACGAGGGACCGCGGGGTTGTTCTGCCGCCGAGAGCAGAGTAAAAGAAGAGAGATAAAAAGGGCGCTCTGAAATTGCAGTCTCTTGGCGGAATCGCGCCATCGCTCTTTGACGATTTAGCACTGAACGAGTACATCATGTCGCGATATATCGATCGTCAGCCCGTCCACCCCAACCCCAAGGAGAAGAAGGTCATCCTCCTCAGCTTCGGACGGTAAGCCATGGTAGCTAAGGCGGTAACGAGCGCACCTGACCCTGTGATCTCTCAGGAATGGCACTCTCGGCTTCTATCGAGCGCTCCAGATCCTCGGCTACAAGCCGTACCACCAGCTCGAGGTCTTCGAGAACGGCGTGGCGCACATCCGGATGATGCACGACGCCATCCGCGCGAGCAACGAGGGCGAGGGCGCGCGCTTCACGCGCGTCGACTTTGACAAATGGCTCGGCGACTACGACAGCATCACCGACATACCCTCATGGTTCCTCCGGGACCTTGTCGCGGCCTACCCGGACGCGAAGTTCGTTCTCACGGAGCGCGACCCGGAGGCGTGGCGCATGTCCGTGTCCAGGACGTTCCAGCCACTGGGCCAGTTCCTCGCGTCGCCCCCCGTCCGGTTCGCCGCACTGCTGGACTCGTACACGTATTATTTGTCAGGGCTGTCGACCAGCTTCCGCCGCAGGTTGTACGGGGGATACATGGGCCCGGATGACCAGAAGGCCCAGGCCGAGGCCGTCAAAGTCTACAACGACCAGTGAGTTCGCGTTCGCCCCCCTCCCTCCCCGAGTGGCGTTCGTTGGAGGAGGGAACTGCACGGGACGTGTTCGGGTAAAAGTTTCGAGGCTAAAGTTTGGCGTTCCACAGCAACAAGACAGCCAAGGAGCTGGTCCCAGCCGATAAACTTCTTGTGCTCAAGCTCGAGGACGGGCTGGGCTGGGAGAAGATCTGTTCGTTCCTCGGGCACGACGTCCCGGACGTGGCCTACCCAAGAGTCAACGAGGCCGCGGAGTTCCAAGTGATGGTCCAGAAGGATATCTCTTCCCACTGGAAACAGACCGGGCTGAAGGTTGCTGGTGTCCTGGTGCCCCTCGTCGGGACAGCGATCTGGTTCACGAGGCAAAGATAGGTTCATGTCAGGAGGCAGGCACGGTGTTTCGCCAGCAAAGTATGTCTGTTGACACGAACAGGTAACCTCTGTATGGTAGTCCTTGAGGCGGTCTGCCTCGACATGTTCGTTTCCGCATATAAACCATCTTCCTGAAACCAAAAACAGAAAACAAAGTGCAACCTGTTCATCCACCAGCAAAAAATAGGCGCACCACTGTTTTGAGAGTGTGCCTTGCGTGTGTCTGTCTTATAGGCCCTTGTGCAGTCTTTCTCCGACTTGGTGGTGTGAACATGAACCAAGCCACAAAGGTCTGTTCTCCCGACGCGGGGAAAGAGAAACCATGGGTGCAACGCTGACAGAACCAAAGAAAATCAAAAGCGCTTTGATGCCAACAAAAGCTTCCTCGGTGCAAATGCAGAACAACTCTCGCTGCGCCAACCTGTGTGGGCATGTATGTGTGAAAGCAAAACATGTCTCATCGCGATCTCACTGTCTGTTGTGACGTCAGTTCGATCCAGTGTGCCTTGGACGTTCTGCTCAAACTCACCTTCGGCTAGACTTGAAAGACACTGTGACTTCCTTCTCATCATTGAGCTTATGAATCTCGCCGGTGAGGTGGTGAATCTGGTGTGTCGCAGCAGCCAGCTTCTGGCCCATGTCCAAGATCGTGTCTTGGTGGCTATCCAAGCGGCTGCAAGAGTTTGACAGCGTCGTGCCCTTTTCGGTCTCACTGGTCTCCATAAGGCGGCATTTCCGGGTCTCCTGCAGGAGGTAGTCCAACTTCTAGTCGATCTCCTCAAGCTTGCGATCGACCTGGCCCTTCCAGAGCAACAGGCTCTCGACCTTCTCAGCCGTGGTAGGCGACGCGACCGGCGCGCTAGACTTTGCCGCAGCCTTGAGGTCCTCCGGCCAACCGACGTCCTTCACTGGTGTCTGGGTGGTATTCCGGTTAGAGAGCCACGGACGAGAGTTTTCGTCCGCCTCCAAGCTGCGGCGAGTTGATGAACTCACCTTCGGAAACTGGCCCGGCATTTTGGATGTTCCGAGGCCTAAGCCAAGATCCAGGTTGGGGGTCTCGCGTACCTTTTTGCCGTTGGCAGCCTGGCGACTCATGGTTCCAGTTGAAGGAAAACGGTCAGTTCCTCTATGAAGGCGATGATCCCGGGCGCCTCAGTCTCTGGAGGGTCGGTGAATGACGGAATTGCGCGGATAAATAAAACAATACTGGTAGGAATGCGAAGCAATTAGTATGTGATGGAGGACCCTCAGAGCCTTGAGTGGTCGGTCGAAATGAGACGCGCACGATATGTTGTGTTGATCTTGGAGGGTTTGACGATGAGAGAGAGATGAGAGAAAGAGGATGTGGGAGAGAAGCCCTCAGTCAAGCCCTCACTTGAGCCCTTTGCTCTTGCCTAGCCCAACGGCCAGGAAGAAGACTATGGCAGGTGGTGAGTGATCTTGGTCGCTCCTTCTTCTTGTTGTTGTTCTGAGCTGCTCCCAGCCACCTCGTTTCTGAATTTGGGCCGAGTGAGTTCAAGGTGAGCCTCAGGCGGTGGGCCGAGGTGAGCCCAGGTGAGCTCGAGTCCCACTTTTCCTGACCTTCAACCTCCGTCGACTGACAACTTCAGATGACAAGCGGCAAGTTCCTGCTTCAGTGTCACAGGCAGGGACGGTAGGGTCTCTGGAATCAACCGCTTCAACATTATTAAAGTTTTCGATGCCCTCGCCATGGCCCAATGGCGGCCGAGTCCAGGGGTACGTGAGTCGTTGACGGGCTCGACCGAATTGGGATAACAGTTGCGATGTCTACGCAACCAGAACAGTGTTGGCAGAACGCAAACACTCATATTAATTGTTGTGTTAAGTGGTGAGATAGATTCGATGTGTCCTTGAATCTGCAGTATCCACGCACCCGTTGCTGTATGCACCTCAGCTTACGAGTTTCCGGATGTCGGCAGTTCGATGTCGGCAGATTGGTCTCTCCAGACCTCGAAGGGAAGGCCCGAGTCAAGTCCATGAAGCCGAACCTGACAGACACTTGTCAGGCAACCATCTGAATTGGGATCTTCTGCTCATGCAAACTCACGCTTTACTTTCCGTGCCCAAAGGCTATTCGTCCAAGGCTCAATGCGGTTGACTTCATGAGGGTGGCCTCCCACCCCACTTCCCGCTCCCCATAAATGAAGCTTCAACTCGGAGATGGTCGCCTTGCCAGGTGATTGGGAAACTCACTCGGCCGCCCTGTCGGACTAGTCCCTCGGGAGAGCGCGGCCGAGAACACAAATCGAGATTGTCTATTAATCTTACCCAGTAATCTTAAAATCATAACTCTCTGCTTAAATGCTTTTCATTTTCCAAATCTCGACGGTCGGAAGAAGCCTTGATTCTGCCGTGAGCCTGAATCACCATGCAATATCAGAATCACAGAAACAATATTCGAGTCTGTTTTATCTGCTCCCGGCATCGATTCATCGCAAAAGCAACTGGAGAATCGTGATCCCAACACACCTTCGGTTTCCGCCCCGCGTTGATCCCTGTAGTGCGCGAGGCGGCTCTTGACGGTAGCCCAAGAGAGGAGCCAGTGCTCAGCACTAAGAACCAAGAAGCTGGAACCTCCAACTGTCTTGAAGTGCCTCGAGTCTCATACACGGGGAGGACAACCTGGTCATACCCAGTCGACTTTTCGACCGTGAGGCGGGCGTCTCGCGCGCCTCGTTACGACTCACCAGCGCCAAGCTGTTTACCTGCCTTGGCTGTGCTCTTGGCAGCGTGATAATCTCTGCATCCTCTCACGAACACTTCCTTTTTCAGAGCTTCATTCACATCAAGTATTTAGAAGCTGGTCAGTGTCACTACTTGTTACCGCTTGGCGCTTGAGTCTTGGCTTCGATAAATAATCGTTGAGCGGGCTGTGTTCTTGTAAACGGACAAAGATCCGCCCGCCCGTCCGTCTTTGAATCAAGCCCGGCGAGTTTTGTCGGCCGCTTCACATTGACACGACTCTGACCAGACTGAACAGTCGAAATGTCTGTCATGCTGCTACGGCAGCATCAACGCCCGGTAGCAGCACTCTGCCGCTTCTTCCGCTTTTGCGTTTACTGATCGCCCGGAGCCGAGATGACAGAGTTGCCCCTGAGCGTTTGGTCTGCTCCCTTCCGGCGCCGGCGATTAGTCGCAAAGTGTCGCGTCCCCCCTCTGAGGCGACGGCCCTCCTGCGGATAAAGCCGTCCACTAGGACGCGCGGGAGGAGGGGATTCGCGGAGGGCAACATCGGACATGAACAAAGTCCGCGAGAAGCTCGCATGAGTCGGGGGCGTGCAGCAGCGGGCACATGTGCTGGTGCAGACCTCACAACACAACCCCGAGTTCGTGCCGTAGTGCTTGGACGCGGGCGCGGGCGAGCGCGCGCGCCGGGTGCGTTGTCCGGATTGGCCTGGACAGGGATCCGTGGGCAGAGACGGCAAAAAAGTCCTGTCACGCGGCTAAGTACGAGTGGTTGAAGCAAAGTAAAAGTAACGGCTTGATCTCTAAGTCCTACAATATGGCGGAGTAAAAGCAAAGGCCCCCTTATAGGGGCGGGAAACGGAGCAAAGTTACTTAAGTAAACCGCTTAAGTAAGTAGTTGCTTACGTACGTAGCCACGAATAGCTTTAGTTATTATAATACACCCCCCTAGACTTAAAAAAAGTCTAAAAATACTATACTCATAGTCTTTTAATATATAACTAAAAATATTTATATTAATATTTAATAAAAGAAAGTATAAATAAAAGATTTTATATTATAAAAGAGACTAATAAATAAAATAAAAATCCCTTTACTTTATTAATACTACCCTTACTTTATTATAATACTTTTATTACTATTACTAGAGTAGTTATACTTTTATTTATATAATAAAAAATAAATAAAAAAATTAATAAATATTCTTAAGTACCTTTAATTAACTAAATTTAAGTAAATACCTAGCTTAAAGTAGGTAAATAATAATCTTCTAAAGGCCCTAATTTTTTTTCTTTTTTTCCCTTAGTAACAATATTTATATAAAGTATAAATACCCTTAATTTTACCCCTAACACCACAATACTCTACTTTATATAATTTAAAAGTATTAATAGTATTTAGTTTAAGATATAGTATTTTAATAGTTTATATAGTATAATAGTTAATAATACTTCTAAAAAGAAGTAAACTAAGCCTACCTACGCAGTGCGCACTATAAAGTACGTAAAGAATAAAGCTAACAAGGAAGCTGCGGCTACTATAGTAGCTACAGCTATAGCCACTAAGGCTACTACTAGTATATTTAATTATCTCCTTTTTGCGTTATTATTACCTAAACTAATACGCGTTTTAATCTAGACTAACCTAACGATACTAGTAGTAAAGGGGGCTCTATAGAGCTTTTTAAGTAGGAAACTACTCCTACCCCCCCTAATAATAAATTTATTTATTACTATTTTAGTTAAGTTATATTTAACTTTGTGTTTATATAGACTCTAAAAAGAAAAAGTGCCTTACCCTTACAGCCACTTAGTTAGTTAACTATAAAAAGTTTATAGCCTTTTAGAGTAAATCACCTTTGTTTTTATTACTATAAGTTTATACTAATTATTTTAAATAACTCTATACTATACTAAAAAAGCAGCTAATACCACCTTTACTAACTAGCCTACTATAGCTTAGGGAAAAGTTATAAAAGAGGGAGGTTTAGAGCCTTTTACTAACGCCCCTCCCCCTACTCCTAAAACACTTAAGCTGCTCCTAAATAGTTATAGTAAGTTTAGTCTTTTTACGTTATCCTTTTAGTTTAGTTACTAACTTTACTTTAGTATAGTTAAAAGTATAGTAGTTTTTAATAATAAGAGTATTTAGTCTAGAGCTTTTACTTATATTTAGTATATTTATAGTGTACTAACTAGTAGGGACCCTAGTATATATAACGCCCTAACTAATAGCTTAAAGTATTGTTACTATAAAGATAAAAAAAAGCCTTATACTCCCTTTTTTAATAATAACTTTACTTAGTACTAATAGAATGGGTTCTTTATTATAAAGACTATGGCCTAGTATAAGGACTTTAAGTATATTATCCTTATGGCCCTTAATAATATAAAGGCCTAGCCTTTACTAGTATCTATACTAGAGGGTAAGAGTAGTAGCTAGGGGTCGACTCCCTTAGGGAAGGAAAAGGGAAAGGCTTTGGCCTCTTTAATACTAACTTCTAAGGTTAAAATAACTTTTATAAAGATAACTCCTTTAAAGCTATTTAAAGTAGTTATTACTCTATAGACCCTTAAAAAGGTAATTAAAATAAGTATTAAGGACTATTCTCCTACTTATAATAAAGAGCCTTTACGTTTAGCTATCACTTAAGCGAACCTTAATACCCTAGTTATAGTTAACTTTAACTAAAGTATAGCTTTTTTATTCTAGTTTGTATTAAATATATTTAAAAATACTCTATAGGCTAAATATAAAGAGGTATAAGTCTACTTTAGTAGTAGTAATATCACCTAACTTTAACTTAGTGTAAGTCTACTTTAGTAGTAGTAGTAATAATAAAAGTATAAGTCTACTTTAGTAGTAGTATTAATAATAGTAGTAGTATTTGGTATAGTAGTGGTGTCCAGCACAGCGCAGCGGCGGCTCTTTCGTAGAAGCTTTTTATACTCCCTAGCCTTTAGACTAAAAGGAATTAAATAAATATAGGCCTAAGGCCGTATTTACCTCGTATATTCTCTTTACTCTCTATAATATATAACTTAATATTTTAAAAGTTAAAGAGCACTTTAAACTATTTAAACTTTAAATAAAAAAGTACTTTAGTAAGGCTATTAGTAGGTATTTTGTTAGTTAGTATATAAACAATATTAAATAACTTTTTAGTATACTTTTAGTAAAGCTATATATTTTATATATTAATATAGTAAAGTTTTATTAAAATATACTTCCTTTTCTCTACTATAAAGTATATAGTTTAACAGTTATTATAATAGATTTACTATACGTTATTTAGTTTAAGTTTAAAGTTTTTAAAGAGCCTTTTAAAAGTAATTATTTTTTTTATAGTATACTTAAAGTTAAGAAGCTTAGCTTTAGTTGTTAAAGTTGTTACAGTATTTTGCCTTATAGCCTTTTATTAAACAGAGCTACTAAAAAGTAAAATAATATATCTCTAAAACAACCTTTATGTTTTTTTATTATCTATAAACAAGGTATTTCTAGTAATTAAGAGTACTTATACTCCCCTACTCTCTGAGTTACTATAATAGAATAAGAAGTAGTGAGTATAGTATAAGTAATAAATAACTTAATTTATAGTAATTTAGTATTTATAAAAAGGGTTTATTAAGAATTTTAAAAGAATAGTGTAGGTAAAAGCTATATTAGAGCGGATTATAATTACGGTATATAGAATTAAACTAATCTTTTTTTAGTATAGCTTTATATTAGTGCTAATAGGGTCTTTAGTATTTTTTTTAAAGGGGGTAAGTGGTAATAGAGTTAAAGGGTAGTAGGAGTCTATAAGGCCGAACTTCTCTATAATACGTTAAATATACTAATTATAGGTAAGATAGATCTTTTTTACCTTATAATTATAAATAACCCGGATTTTAAAGTACTACTTAATAGCTCCCTACTCTTTAAATTTATACTTTACCTTAATACCCTTAACGATTTACTTTGCTTTTATAGTATTATTTTTATAGTTTATAATAAAGATATTGTTTATATAGAAAAGGATAAGTACGCGGTAGTTGCGGCTCTAAAAGAGGCACGGGTCTTTATTAGTTAGTATAAGTCTGAGGCTTTAAAGGGTTAAAGAGAACTCTTTATACTAGAAGAGAGGGGTATCCCTTAGGCTATAAAGAGCGTAGTAAAGCTTAAAAAGCTTACTATTCTACTTAAAGCCTTTAGGGAAGTAGTATATAACTAAAGGGTCGTTAGGTCCCCTTTTAGTGTTTAGAAATACGTTAACCACATTAAACTAGTTAACTTTAAGGTTAAATTATACTATAAGAGCTATAGTGATTCTAAAAGTACAAGCCATAAGTATAGCTATATAGGTCTACTTAAGGGGATACTTTTTTTAAAGATCCCTATAGATATAGAGCTTTATTTTATAGTACTAAAGATACCCGTTCTTATTAAGTTTATATATAAATACCTACTTAAGGGGGATTGGCTTTATTTTAGCTTTATAGAAGTTAATAACCTTCTACGCTCCTATTTTTTTAAGCTTAGATACTTCCTTGTTAGTTACTTTATAGAAGTAGTTCTTTAGCTTTAGTAGTAGTAAGTAAATACTTTAGTATGTAGTTAGAGCCTTACTAAGTTAGTTTAAGTAGACTCTTATGTCCGGCGTAGCTAACTTAGCTTACTTTACTTTATTAATTGAAGTAAAGACTATATAGTAATACATATAGTATCCCTAAGTTACTTTTTTTAGGGTATAGTTACGATCTAGTATGTATATATTAAAGAAGGTATCCTAGTTGTGTTTGGTGTTAAGAAATGCGAAGTGGTTATAGAAGCGCGGTGATCTTTATAGCTTTAATTTAAGTTGGTCTAAATCTTTATAGTTATATACCTACTTTAATTTCTCTAGGGGGCTGCTTGTTTTTTTTGAATCTATATATAGCTGTATTAGGGGAAAAGGTAAGTTGCTTTTTTAGAGTAGGAGAGATTTAGCTTTTATATTTAGTTCTTATAGGGCTTTAGTATTAATTACTATAATAATTTTATTTTTAATTTTTTTATAAAAAAAGTTAACTTTTAAAGTAGAAAGTAGGTTAGGGGACGATAATGGCTTGTGGGCTTAACGTACTTTTGTGTTAAGTATAGGGCTTTTTGCTTCTTATGCGTAATCCTAAGTCTCTTTAGGTACTAGTGTAGGGTCCGGGGTTAATAGCTACTCTTTGTACTAGTTAAATAGCTTTAGGTTAGCTTCTAAGATACCCTTACTTAGGTTCTTAGCTACTAGGGTAAGTATTAGTAAAAATAGCTCTTTTTTATTATATATTAATAGAGTATTAGTTATTTTAAAGATGCTTAAAACTTAGAATTTAGTATTAAAGGAGGAAATAGGCTCTTAAATAGCCTTAACTATAGTACGGGCTACTTTGCCTTGCTCTGCTGCCTTTACGTTAGGCTTTAAATAAAACTTTATTTTATTAAAGGTTATATTACGTATAATAATAATTTATTTAAGTAAGGGCACTTAGATTTAATAGAGGTTATAGGTATTTAAAATGTATTCTATAAAGTATTTAAAGTATGCTTTTACTTTTATTTTAAAGTTGTATTTTTTTTAATTTATTTTATAGTTTTTTTTAAGGGGGTATACTTTATAACTATATACGTATATTTAGCTTTAGTAAGGGTAAAGGTTGCGCGTTAAAAGGGCCTAGTAAGAGGGTTATTACTAGTAGAAGTACTAGTAGAACTAGGTTTCTTTAACTTAGATTAAAAAGAGCTATACTCTTTACTTAAGGGGGTTTATATTATAGAGAAAGGCTGCGGCTATAGCTACTTTTACTTATAAAATAAAGGGGAAGCTAGATAAAGTAAGTATTTTAATAATTTATAGTATTATCTTTTGTTTAGTATACTTGCCTCCTTTGTTTAGTTTTTTTATATATAATAGAGTTGTTTTAATTTTAATTCCCTTTTCTAGGGCCTATTACTAGTACTTAGTATAGCTGTATATTGTAATTACTACGCATTTAACGTCTTAACAGATTTTATAAATAAATATACTATACTACTTTACTACTTAGTATTTAAATATTTTTAATATATAAAAAATAAATTTATATTATTTATTAATATAGAGGAAGGTAAAGAGGCGGCTAGTATACTTATCTTTAATTACTATAAGTTAGTAGTTTTAATTATACCCCTTAAAGTAGTTAAAAAGGTTTTAAAATATTTATTTATACAGCTATATAGCTTAACTTTTAAAGGTTTGTTTTAAAACTACTTAGGTAGTATAGGTTATTATGTAATACTTATACTAAAGGTATATTAAGCCTTTAAGTCTTACCCTTTAAGCGTTGTGTGGGAGATAGTTAAGTACTTTAGGTTCTAAGTAGCTAGAGTAAAAATACTATATAAGGGGATTATTATTATAGTTTTTTAGTTAGTAGTAGGACTTTTGAAAAGTTATAGTTAATATAGTTATATTTATAATTATAGTAAAGTTAATAGAGATACGTAGGGATATAGAGTAGGAGGAAGTAACTTTGAATTTAAAGAAGATAATATTTATCCTTTTTTTTAATTTTTTAACTATAAGACTCTTTTTATTATTGCTTATGTAGAGTAAAGTATTGTAACTAGTATACTAAATACCCTTTTTTTATAGAAGTATTTTAAAGATAATATTTATGTAAAAGTTCTTTATATAAGTAACGTTTATTAGTATTAGGTTAAGGGTGTTTAGTTTATTTAAGCTGTTAAGTATATTCTTTATAACCCTTATACCTACTACTAAAATAGAGTATAAAGTAGTTTTTAATTTAATATATCCCTTTTTATTAAGGGGGTAAATAAAGTCCTTTTTAAAAAGGGAAAGGTTATTAATAAAATAGGTTGTACTATAGTTATTAAATACTATACTTATACTTAAAGTATAAGGAGTAGTTAGGGGAGTAGAGAAAACGTTTATAGTATATATAGGTAAAGTAGAGGTCCCTAGGGCCTTTTAAACTAACTTACTATTAATTATAACTATAACTTAGTATACTATTAAAAGGGTTGGCTTAGAGGCAGCTTTAGTGTTTAAAGTATTTACGTCCTTACTTCCCTTTTTTTTCTTCCTTTATTTAGTAAAGTATACTAAACCTAAGTAATGGGGGGGGTTAACTTTAATTTAACTAACTTAAGTAAGTTTAATTAAGAGACTTTAGTACTCCTTTATATTAAGTTTCTTCTAAATCTCTTTAGCCTTATTAAGAGTAACTTTAGTAATAGTATAGTTACTTTACTTAGAGACTATAAAGTAGATACGTTTATAGTTTATAAAAGCTTAACTATAGTTTTAAGTATAAATATACTAAATCCTTTTAGGTTTAGTAGTAGAGAATTATAAAGTTTTAGAAATTATAGTATTAAAATAACCCGTAAAAGTTAAAAAAATACTAAATAATTTACTTTTAGACTTAAAAAGTAAGTCTTTATAAAAAAGGTTTTTAAGTATAAATATATAGTCTTTAAGTAAAATTTAAGCTTAATTAAGCCTCTTTTTTATAAAAACCTATTTAAGTTTATTTTGTACTTATTTTAGAGTAATCCTTTACCCTATAGTAAAGAAGAAGTTTTAAATTATAAGTGGTTTTATTATATTTAGAAAGTAGTATTATATTACTTAAAGGTATATAGTGTGGAATTCCCTTAACTAGATACTTAGTATAGTACTATTATTTGCTTTTTTTAGTATTATTTAGTACTTTTATTATATTATAATTAAGAAACTAGCGTTACTTAAAAAGTATTAAATTTAAAGGCTTTAAAATAAACTATAAAGAGAAGTGTTTTTTTAGTTAAAGAGTTTAAACTAAATTAGTTTAAGGATATTTAAAAATACTAATTTATTAATATGTAACTTAATCTCTTTAAGAACTTTCACTTTTTACTTTTAAACTTTATTATTAATAGTTTTATTAAAAATATAATTAAAATAGTTATTAAGTACGCCTTTACTTTGTTTAGTAAAAGGTAGGTTGCGCTTTAGCTTAGGTTTATTACTATTAAGTATTAAATTATTTAAAGTTTTATTACTTAAAAAGGGCCCTAGGGCGCTTTTAGACTACTTCCCTTTACTTTAGGAGTAAGTTTATATTCTAAAGGCCTTTATAAAGTTAATACTATTTTTATATTTAATTAAAGTACTAAGTTAGTACTTAGTAGTACTATTCTTTTATAAATTAAAGTAGATTTAATAAATTCTTTTTACTTTTACGTTTTAATTATAAAGCTACTAAGTAAATAAAATTAAAAATACCTCTTTTAGGAACTTATTTAGTAAAACTAAGTTATTAGGGTTAAGTTAAAGCTAGACCCCTTATATAATTACTTTAATTTAAAGGTTCTTAAACTACGCGGAGTAGTTATACTGTTTTATAAACTTATAAAAGAATAGAAAAAAAGAGGTTAAAATTAAGCTTAATATAATTAAATTAAAATAGTAGTTAAAGAATTAAAATATTATAATAAAAGAGTATTTATATAAATATTTTTTTAGTAAGTATATTTACTTTAAAAATAGTAGTTTAGAAGTATAGTATAAGCTAGGCTTATAACTATTATACGGCTAAGTATAAGTAGTTAAAGCGAAGTAAAAGTAACGGCTTAATCTCTAAGTCCTATAATATAGTAGAGCAAAAGCAAAGGCCCCTTTATAGGGGCGGAAGATAGAGCAAAGTCGCTTAGGTAAGCCGCTTAAGTAAGTAGTTACTTATGTACACAGCCACGAATAGCTTTAGCTATCACGACAAGTCCGAAGGCAAAGCAAGTTCCCGGGGACTTACGAGGGTTCCACGAAGCTTGTTTTCTGCGTGTGGTGGTGAGGTTGCTTGGTTTCTTGCTTCGCTTCCTCTTTTAAGGAACATTAACAAGGCCACCCTTGAAATGGGTGTCGGCTAGGCTTTTCTTTAGGTGGGATTAGTTGGTAGGCCGTAGGCGAGCCTTACTAACTACAAATACTAACGAGAGCGAGGAGGTGTGTAGACGCAGTAAGGAAAAAGTCAAAGTTGACGAAACTTCGGATAAGGAGGGCGGATTGTTAGGATGACGCGAGGCCTCAGAGCCAACTGACAACTTGGCTCTCAACACTCTCTGCTTCAAGTGAGGGAGAGTCAAAATCGCGCCAGTTCTGCGGAGCCTCACGGGAAGATCATACACATATCAAATCGGCATATTATTATTGATAAGTGATTCCGGGGTCGATCTGGAGATCTGGGGAGTGGAACGTGGGACTCTCACTCCCGTGCAGGTACCAGCTAAAGGCCGAACGCCTCGCCGGCGTTGTGCCGGTCCCGCGCGGACGCTGACCAAGAGCGTTAGCTTGGTCCAGAGAGCGTGTAAGTCCGCCCGTTCCTGCCACTAATCTGTGAGAGGAATAGCTGGATCGTGTGGTTGCAACAACACCGCGGTCAAGGCTTTGGGTCGGGGACCCCCGCCGGGAAGGACTCTGGCTCTCACAGGCTTGGCGTGACATCGCGGACGTGATGGCCAGAGGCTCAGAGGCAACGCAGGAGTTACCATGCATTCGGAGAAGAGGGATACAGAGAAGAGGGGGTCCAAGGTTTGTTTCAACCCGGACAGAGTTCGCCACGCGTGGCCAATCCCCGTCGGTGGCCCTCCTCCACCAGCATCCGTCCTAAACTTCTGGACGACAGCTTATCAACCAGACTCAAGGCAATGCGCGTCTCAGGAGAGGACTCAAGAAGAGGGAGTACAGACACTAGAGCGGTCTGCGCAGCAGGAAACAAGAGAGCAAGGCAAGTACAGCCCGCGCGGGAGGGATGGGGGAGCAGGAAGGAGGACGTACGTCGTCTGAAGTTTTCTGCCCGTGCATGCCGAGAGCGACAGACATGGTGATCAAGTGTTCAGGCGTGCCATCGCTTCTGAACACAGCCTGCGAGAAGCCTACGGAGAGAACCTTTTGGCTTGTGCCGTATGCTAAGCTGTAGAACGAGTCTGTTCCCTTTCGGCCCCCTCCCCTACCACTCAAATACGCACGCACTGAAACGATATAGGCATTATGTTATGCTCAGGCCACCAGAGGGGTTGGGCTTTGGTCCCGGAGCCGGCTGCGAAGCTAGTAGCCCGACGAGGGATCATGACGTTCCGACGGTGGAAGGGATTGCTGCCTAAATAAGGGCCCTGTCCTCCGCTCTCTTCCCATCTTGGATCGGTTGGCAGATCCGATCGGATCGATATCTCACCCCAACGACTTGCCATCAACAAGGAGCTTCAGAAGGGAGAAAGAAAAAGAAGAAGGATGGATTAAGGAACCAAGGGTTTCTTGGATATCCAACACGACCGTCGCCACCATCATCCAAAAACACCTACACCTACATCTCAACCAACATGAACGCCTACAACCCCCGTAGGGTGTCCTATCTGAGGACACCCGGCACTGGGAATCAGATGCCCCAACCTTGGACATCTCCATACCCGTCTCTCAGCTCTATCGGATATCCCGCATCAGAAAGATCAACAGACGAACGGTACGCCTCCGCCGTCTGGCACCGCACCTTCAACCACATCGACTACGCCGCATACAAGGCAGCCTGCGATGCTGAGAGGCAAGCGAAGCCCGAGAGGGACCCAGATGTCTTCTCAGTCGAGTCCAGCACGTGCCGGAAGGGCTTCTTTCGCATCGGCGCCATGCTGACCATCTACCCGTACCGCGACATGGGCTGGCTCGCGACCATGGTCTTCATCTCCGGCGGCATCTGCTTCTGCCTCAACGGCATCTTCTCCCTCATCCCTGTGGTCAGCCCCCAGCTGGACTTCCCCGGCCAGGAGTCTGCCATACAGGCCACCCTTACTGTTGGCGGCGCGCTGTTTGCCCTCAGCGGCTTCATGGGCCTGCTCGCCGCTTTCAACGTCGATCGTGGTGCCCTGGACCCTAAGAAGGATGCGCCCGATGCTTATAAGCCCGCCCTTCTCGGCAGTGACGAATGGGTCTGGTGGGCTAGCTGGTACGAGCTCCGGAGCATCTTCTTGCCCAGCCCGGCCTTCCGCGCCGGAATCCTTCAGCTCTTCGCCGGCATCTTCTTCACCATCTCGGCCGTCGCCGGTATCACAGGCGTGCTCGACCTCACCCACCCCAATGTCTCCATCATCTTCGTCTCATCACCACAACTCATCGGCGGGAGCCTCTTCGTCCTCGCCGGCTTGCTCATGATCTACTTGTCCCAGGACAAGTGGTACATCCCCAAGATCCTCGATGCCAGTTGGCAGAATGGTTTCTGGAACTTGATTGGCGCCGGTTCGTTCCTTGCCGTCGGCGTCGTGAGCCTCGTCGCAAAGGGCGCTGCGGTCGCGATCGCAGGGTTGTTTCTGACAGGTGGTCTTGGATTTCTGTTTGCCGCTCTCATTCAGTGGTACATCATTATGGAGTATTACCCGGTCGATCCGTACGTGGAGGATCCCTTCACGGCGGCGGAGATTCCTGCTCAGTCGATCTATTAACGACGTCTTATGATTCACGGGATTTCTTTCACGGTGTTTCAGGACTTTCTAGGGGTTATATCAGAGAGAAACAGATTCTAGATACCGACACAGATTATTTAATTTACGATTTATGACTTCATGCACTTGTTTCCTTTCCAAGACCGTCTTAATGAGAGCTATATCTCACTCAATGTTCGGGACGAGTTGTTCCATAAGAACTTGATGGCACTTGGTCAGTGAGTCTTCGATGGAGTTTTCAAGAGGAACGATCAGGGCGTATTGTGTCACGTGGCTATATGTCCCAAATCAGGTAGGTAGTTAGCAAACAACACTGGCGGACCGGTATCAAAGTCGTTCCCTCACACTACCACAAGTCGCTCCCTGACCCATTGGTTGCCAGCCATCATGCACAGTCATATCAAATCCAATCTTGCAGTATTTATTCTACTTTAATACTTGGCATCGTACATGGCACGATGATAATATATTCTTTCCCGCTTTCCTGCGGCATATCCGTTGTATCCCCTCGTAAACATAACGTCAAGAACAACATCTTAGCCCACGTCTTGTGATAGTGCCCTTTACTTCCTTGACCGGGCAGCTGCGATCTTGTAGAAGAGGCTGCCGTCATAAATGCCCCGGATTTCTTCCTTCATCATCCGGCCGTCTTCGGGCCAGAGCATGATGTAAGTCGCGAGCCCTATTGATTTTGTTAGTGATCTAACCATATCGAAGCGTTTCATCAAAACTCACACTCAAAGAACGCTCCTCCCCAACCAATGGGATCTGCGACCAGCCTCTGGCCCTTCAGCATGGCCAGAACGTCCCAGATAGTCATGTAGTCACGGCCCTGCGCGTACTTGGAGAACATGTCCTCGAACTTCTGCGGGTTGAAACGGCCCTCGGTGTCGTAGGTGTTAGTGTCGCTGCCGTGCTTGTCCTTGTGGATGTTGGCGAGATAGATGCGGAAGAAAGGGTCCGGAAGGTAGCCGGTCAGCGTGGGGTAAGAGAAGAAGGCGTGAATGATGAAGACGGAGAGTAGGGACAGGAAGACACCGAAGCCCAACTTGTAGAAGCCACGGAAGGTGTCCAGCGGCCAGATCACACCATCTTCGTCCTGATCTTGTCAGCACTACGGAATTGTGTATTAACGTGACGTTTGCAAACTCACAGTGTCGAAGAAGGAGCAGTGTTGTTGCAAGACCTGGATGTATCGCGGTTAGCAGACACCCTCACTCTAAGAAGCTGTCTTGTTCTCACAGTCTGGTGCCTATGAGCCTTGGCCCAGCCATTTTCCGTTGTGCCATCGGGATAGTCGTAGGTCGCAGCGATGTTGGCTCGCGGGGTACCTGCGCCGGAATGGGATCAGCCTCAAATTCCCGATTGGCTGCAGAGGGGGGCGGGAGATGAACATACCCGTGTGAGCTAGTCGCTGGTCGCTCTCGGGCTGCAAGAAAGGCCTCCTCTGGAGTGTCACAGGGACCTCGGGGATGGAGTAGACGATCATGTCGTCCGCGTCGTGTGACCTCATGAGCTTCTGGTTTTTGGTAGCCATCTTTGCTTGAGAATTGTATGGAGATTGTGGGTATGAACGACGGACCATTCACGAGTATCCCATTTGCAAAGGACAAGGGAGACCGTGGGCTTTATGATGGAAGCTTACCCACCTCGCAGCTGGCAGTCTCGGGTGTGACCAGTCTTCATCCAAGCATGAGACGATCATGCTGACGTCACTGCATTCTTACCATCGTCGATGTCTTGGTGCATTCGGGTGGTCAGGCCATTTCACGCAGCTTCAGGTTGGCATTGAATGTTGGGGTGATGGAATTTCGCATGTGATGGACTCGAGTCCTGCAGTGTGGCTGCAGGGCAACAAAGGAACGCCATCAGAATTGATCCGAGACAAGCCGCCCTGGCGTTCCAAAGCAAGGTGATCTTGCATATGCCGGCAGATTGGCACTGGGCGGCATCTCATCGGGTTGATGAATCACAATGTATTGTAATTCTGACGATATTCAGACTCGTCGTTGGTCCGGATATTTGCCCCAGGTGCCCATATTTATACCTGGAGAAGACCCATCTGCGTTACCAGCATGGCCGCGCAAGTCCCTGTTAAACCCGAGCCTGAGGGAAATTGACGGCAGAGTGACCTCAGCGAAAGACATTGGCTAAACTGAAATCATAATGTCGTTGTCGACGAAGTCGGGATGCGAAAGGAGAGAAGGCAACATAAAAGAACGCCTCTGGAGTTTTTCGTGATTTTGCCTGCCTTCGATCAATCATAACCTCGAAACTCAGTTATCAGACAACGTAATCACCTTGAAATATACGAAACCATGGACAAAGCACTGCAAACAGCCCTCGGTGCCGGATTGTCTTCCGTCGCTGGTTACCATTCCAACGAGCCCAAGGGAGTCGACCCCAAGCTGGCAGGAAAGAACGTGCTCCCCCATAGCTTCAAACCGACGGCCAAAGACCGCGTCTCGTTTCCCGCCGCGAAAGACAATGTGAGGGCATCTTTCATCTGCGTGGGCGGGTGGTCATGGGGAGACAAAGCGACCTGGCACTACGACGAGTCTGAGTGGATTAAGATCCAGGAGGCGTGGCAGACGCTGTACGACTGCGGCATCAACTTCATCGATACCGCCGAGGCCTACGGCAACGGCGAGAGCGAGAAGATCGTCGGTGACCTTGTCCAAGGTCTTCCCCGCGACAGCGTCGTGGTGCAGACAAAGTACTTCAGCACGCCCATGAAGGCAACCAACTTCATCCATCCCATCGACGCGCCCGTCAAGAGCCTCAAGGCCAGTCTGGAGCGCATGCGCCTCGACTTCGTCGACATCTATCTCGTCCACGGGCCCATTCATCCGCAGAGTGTCGCGAGTGTCGCCGAGGGAATGGCCAAGTGCGTCGAGGAGGGCCTCGCGCGCGCTATCGGGGTCGCCAACTACGACGGCGAGGACGTCCTCAAGTTCCGCGACGAGCTGAAGAAGTACAACGTGCCGCTCGCGGCGAACCAGTGCGAGTTCAGTTCGCTGCGCCGCTACCCGGAGGTCTCGGGTAACATCCGGCGCTGCAAGGACTCCGACGTTGTCTTCCAGTCGTATGCGTCGCTCGCGCAAGGCCGGCTGACGGGCAAATACACGCCGGACAGCCCGCCGCCCAAGGAGTACCGCTTCAGCAGCTACGATATGAAGGACATTGAGCCGACTGTCGCAGTGCTGCGGGAGATCGCCGAGAAGCGCGGCAAGAGCCCGGCCTCGGTTTCGCTGAACTACAACCTGAGCAAGGGCGTGCTGCCGGTCGTGGGAGTCCGGAACGTCGGGCAGGCCAAGGACGCGATTGAGGCGCTAGGATGGAGGTTGAGCGAGGAGGAGATTACCGCCATCGACAAGGTCAGCGTCGAGGGCCAGACGACCTCCTTGTGGCAGCAGGGCTAGAGACGGGATTCAACGACGGAATGAAAGCGAGCGTATAAAGGCGGCTTACCTCTGATTTGGAGCTTGTTAGTCTGAAGACTCCTACACATCGTCGTAGCATTGTGTGGTCAACGATGTCATAAAATGTAAGCTTGATGACCCAGCATCCGCGACGTTCGCCGCACATCTCACAACTTGGCACGCGAACAAGTTTTGGGGAAAGGTTGTAGATCGGCGACCGAAATTCTCGCCATGTGAGATTGAAAACTCCATCCAGATTCCTGTTCAAGTGCTATTCAAAGGGATTCATGGCCTCCACTCAGACCAATTTCGTGCGTAACTTCGTGGACAGAGCAGGCAGTGGTCCTTGTCTGTCGGGGACGAAAGTTGTGGACGCCCAGGCTCATGTGCGAAACCTGCGCGGCATGAACCCAGCGTCGCAACGTGATGTAAACAAATAGCATCCAACGGATTAACCAGAACCCGCGGGTCTCAACCTTCGGAAGGAAGAGGCGGCCTCTTGCCCAGGGAGTTTCCCCATGAGCTTCCGAAACTGCCAAGATCTCTACGGCCGTCCATCCGGCTCATGATATATACCAGACGGGGCGAACGCTTGGACAGTGCTCGGGCTCGAACCGCTCAGCGACTGCAGCTTGTCGTCATGACCTGCTTGCTGTCAATGTCTTGCTAGTGGGCAAAACCAGCTCGGCGCCGTCCGCGAGTTGACAGAGACAGACGGCGTCCTGCCGAGCTATGTGTCATGCCTCCTTAGCGTTCTGTCGAGTGCCGTGCCGCATGACGGAGATGCGTCGATCGTCCTCTTGGGACGTGCTTGACCTGCCTGATGTCTCGCCTGTCAATGCGACCAGCGGAACTGTTGTTTCCGTGCCGTCTGCGCCACCGTTGGAGTGACATGATCAGAGCCCAATCACAGGTTGAAGTTCGGGCGTCTGCCCGATGTTTCAACGAGAGGTTGCGAAGAAAAGCCACCTGTTCGTCAGTGCCTCTAGCCTTTGTTGTCAGTTCGTCCCAAATACCTCAGCAATATGTTCTGCATTCTAGGACATTGACCGCGTGAAAGGCCTTCCAAAACAGGAAACTCGGGGAGAGACCGCTGGGGGAAAGTCCTGTCAACAAAAAAGAGCACGGATAGAGAGGCTGGACCGTTTCGAGGGGGATGCTTCGCAGCTTCGATCATCAGAGATTCGAGGCCCACACGGCGATAAGGGAACAGAAAGCGTCGAAGCGGGATCTCGTCTCAAAGCCCTTCTGTATGCATCTAGAATGCTGCAACGGCTGCCAGTGTCGACGTCAAAGAGCAGTTTGTACGATAAGGGTTCGAGTGAGATCACGGATGAGACGGCAGACGTTGAATTCTCTCAACTCCGTACGCTGAAAGCTGGCCGCGAGAAATGAAAGTCCTGTTTCAGCTTCAGATCTTTCCAAAGACCCGTTCAACTTTGAGTTTTGAACCATCACCGAGAATTCAGAGTTTCACGTCGGAGGCTTTTGCCAGCTTTGGGCCCCCAATAGCCAAACACAACACCTCGCATGTTCTAACACACTAATAACATCTCTCGCAAGTGTATACCACAGCTTAGTTAGACATTGGGGACAAAAGGAAACGTGGCCCAGAGACTGACTTTGGCAGGCAGATATGGTGGAATTTATCGCCAAAAAGTAACTCCCAGTGTCTC
This sequence comes from Colletotrichum brevisporum, assembly GCA_030770045.1. NCBI lineage: Eukaryota > Fungi > Ascomycota > Sordariomycetes > Glomerellales > Glomerellaceae > Colletotrichum > Colletotrichum brevisporum. Next base: position 3,676,291 of record JAUGSI010000001.1, on the reverse strand, counting down.
TCGCAGTCAGTCTCACACACAGCAAAAGAGAATGATCAGTGGGAGGCTTGAACTCCCGGCCTTGGCATTACTGAACATGTCGTTGTAACATATTAGTACCACGCTCTAACCAACTGAGCTAACCGACCAGTTGTGATTGTTGAAAGCTCAAGCCCTAACCCTCTTGATATGGGGCGGTGGTGGAGATGTTGTTGGGTCACCGGAGATGAGGGACCGCGACGGGACCCATCCCGATGTGAATTCGGCGGTTCCACAAGTTCGGGCTCTGTTTTGATTAGAGGCAATTAGTATTGGGACGTTGTGGTCACTCCTCCTGCTGTGCACCTAAGTTGAATAAGCATAGAGCATTCGGAGGTCAACACCTATTGCCTTAGCCAGGAAGTGGCCCACGTCCAAGGACCCCGAAGAGTGGTTGTCACTCCAATTGGCTTCCGCATCGCAATGAGCCAGGTTATCGGCTGTTTCGGCAACTAGAGCACTCGGAGACTGTTGCTACCGAATACAGCTAAACTCGAGACCTGAACACTCACAGACTCTCCATGGCAAGTTGGTTAATCTCAATTCACCATACAGTGATCCTGACTAATTGAGACGTAATTACTTGGCGGTTGACCGAAATTAACAGCTTCTGTCATTGGCTGCTGCAATTTCCTCGCAACTAGCAAGTCGAGCGCTTCGAACTATCAATACGCGTATAGACACCTAATACTTGACCAGGATGACGTCCACGACCCATCGGATCCGAACCCGAGACCCAGCGATGGCGCGATTGGCCTCGTCTCCAAACTCTCTCGGAGCCAAAGCCAGACGCCAGGAACAAGGCACACGCCAAGGAGAGGGGAAGTGTCTCCAACGGCATCCCGAAAGAGGCGGCAGATCGGGTGTCACGCAATGGCACTAACGGCCGTCCGAGTTCCGCATCTCAAAGCCATTGCATTTTCTCTTCCCCTGCCTCACTTCGTCAAACTTCCATCTCGTCCGGAAGGTTTTTGAGAGAATCGCTTGAACACCTCCAAGCGAAAGGAGACACGGTCACCTATCCGGACAGCGCGAAGACGAACCCACAGTCCGGCTTGGTCTGCGAAGGTTCACGTCAAACCGCCTTCTACCCCAGGATTTCTCAAGACATTGACCTCATCCCTGTGCTTAAAGCATCGCGAGCAAAGCAGTTGAGGCTTGTGCGAGTCCGCATTGGACACGGAACCGACGAACGACACGACGAGAAGCGATCCCGCCGCCATGGACTCGAGCGTCCGAGAGCCAACGCACATCAATGCGTTGCGTCCCCGAGCTGCAGACAATGGGGAGATCTCTTCCCATTTGAATGGCTGCTCCTGCAGCTTCTCGACCGACATGATGCCCGTCCAGAGCCAATTTCCTCGTGGCAATACGACTAGCAGCACCACCAGCAGAAGCAGCAAGAGTGTCAGCAACACCGGCATCAAGCAAGCCGGATCCTTCGCCTCAGCTAAGCCGCAGCAGCAATTTGTCACCCGCACTCCTCCGCAATGTACGGCCAAGTCTCGCCCATCTCGATGGCGCCGAACCCAATCATGGACCACCGCCGCGTTGTACCTCACGGCCCTCATCCTAATCTCGGCCTAGTATGCCAGCAGGCCATCCGGCGCCGGCAGCGGGCTCTGGCTAGCCCGCCCACCACCGCGATCCCCTGCTTCACCTTCACCGGCCCGGAACTGGCAGGCGGCCGCTTCCCGGGCGACCGCTTTCGTCGCCCGGCTCAACCTTACCGAAAAGTCTCTAATGGTTACTGGCCGGCTCGGTCTTGAGGCCGGCGGCTGTATCGGAAACATTCCGCCGATCGAGCGCGTTGGCTTCCGCGGCCTCTGCTTGCTCGACGGCCCAACGGCGCTCGACCGCGCCGATCTGGTGAGCGTGTTCCCAGCCGGCCTCACGACGGCGGCCAGCTGGGACAAGGATTTAATGTATCGGCGAGGGAGGGCTTTGGGGGAAGAATTTCGCGACAAAGGCGTCAATGTTGGACTCGGGTGAGTACACGTGCCATTTGACTCCTCACCATCGTAGAGCAGCATATCTGACTATTGAGCCTAGCCCAGTCGCTGGACCGCTGGGCCGGAACCAGCTCGGAGGACGCAACTGGGAGGGTTTCTCGGTCGACCCCTATCTTACTGGAGTTGCAATGCGTCTCACCATCGAGGGCATGCAGGACGCAGGCGTCCAAGCGTGCGCGAAACACTTCATAGGCAATGAACAAGAGACCCAACGAAGCAACTCTTGGCTCAAGAACGGAACGGAGATCGCGGCCATCTCATCAAACATTGACGACCGCACGCTACACGAGCTGTACCTATGGCCGTTTGCAGACTCCGTTCGCGCCGGCGTGGCGAGCGTCATGTGCAGCTACAATCGGTTGAACCAGACATACGCCTGCGAAAATTCACAACTGTTGAACGACGTCCTTAAGAACGAGCTAGCCTTCGAAGGGTACGTGCAGAGCGATTGGTTCGCCACGCATTCCGGGGCTGAGAGCATCAACGGAGGCCTCGACATGAACATGCCCGGTCCTATCGGCGAGGCGCAAGTCATGACCGGCGAGACTTACTGGGGGCCAACGAACATCACCAAAATGATCGCGGAGGGCTCTATCTCCGAGGATCGCCTCGACGACATGATCAAGCGTATCATGACGCAATACTACCTATTCAACCAAGATAGTGCCGACTACCCGACAGTCGACCCGTCCATAATCTTCACCGTCGCCGCGCAGTCGAACCTGCTGGACCTGCTCCCCTTCGAGCCTCCCCCGAGCCGCGACGTCCGCCGCGACCACGCCTCCCTCGTCCGTAAGATGGGTGCCGAGGCCACGGTGCTGCTCAAAAACGTCAACGGCACCCTCCCGCTGGGTCAGCTAGCCAACATCGGCGTCTTCGGCAACGATGCAGCGGATCCGGCCGACGGGCTCGTCTTCGGCGGCGCCTTCGATATCGGCACGCTCACCGTCGGTGGTGGCTCCGGCACGGGGCGCCACACGTACATTGTCTCGCCACTCGAGGCAATCAAGGCCCGGGCGCGGGAGAGCGGAGCCCGCGTGCAGCACATCGTCAACAACAGATTGTTGGCGGGGGGCGACTTCCGGAGCCTGTTCCCGATTCCGGACGTCTGTCTTGTGTTCTTGAACACATACGCTTCCGAGGGCTATGACCGGACGGAAACGGAGGCAGACTGGAACTCGACGGCAGTGGTTGAGAACGTGGCGCGGCGGTGTCCAAACACCGTCGTTATAACGCACTCGGCCGGTATCAACAATCTCCCGTGGGCCAGCAACCCTAACGTCACGGCGATCCTTGCGGCTCACCTTCCTGGCCAGGAGTCTGGCAACTCTATTGTTGACGTCCTTTGGGGTGATGTAAACCCGTCGGGCAGGCTGCCGTATTCCATCACCGTTAACCCCAAAGATGCCTTCGTGCCAGTCGTCGATCTCACTGAGAGCGAGATCACGTCTCCAACGGCCTGGCAAGCAGACTTCACCGAAGGGCTGTTCATCGACTATATGAAGTTGGACGCTGAAGACATTGACCCTCTGTACGAGTTTGGCTTCGGACTCAGTTACACGACATTCGAAATGCAGCCATCGTTGAAGGTCCAACAACTCGTCAAAGATGTGACCGCCGCGCCCAACCCCTCCATCGCCAACGCACCGGGAGGAAACCCAGAGCTCTGGGAGCCTGTTCTCCGTCTAACCGCGCGCGTCACCAATACAGGTCTCGTTTCTGGCGCTGCGGTTCCGCAGCTGTACGTTTCGCTTCCTAGGGATTTTGTCCCCGAAGGCACCCCCCGGCAGGTCCTGCGGGGCTTTGATAAGATTCATCTAGAGGCAAAAGAATCAAAGACCGTTGAGTTTGAGCTGCTGCGAAGAGATATCAGCTTTTGAGACATAGCCTCTCAGACTTGGGTGGTCCCACAGGGGCCGCTTGCATTTGGAGCCGGGTTCAGTTCGCGTGATATCAGGGCGATGGCAAAGCATTTTGTTCGTTCGACTTAATAACTGTACTGTTTTTTGGAGTTTGAAAAGCGATGAAAGCATGTTGGGCGCGTTAGTCTTGCTTGTTCTCTCTCCCTTAAACTAGTTGGAATTCGACTTCTTGAAACTCTCCATCCAAACCCTCGCCATCCATGAGGTCATGGATGTAACAATCTCCGATGATCCTCTTCTTTCCCTCGCCATCGTCAGCATTTCGCAGAATAAACGCCGAATCAGACCCGTAGAACAAGACTACTTCGTCCCCAGGCTGTGTGCCGTCCAAACACCACCCGAACCGGCCTGCGTCGGACCGGAAGAAGCGTCGGTTATAAATACACTTCGCATGGCCTCCAAAGAACGTCTCGTAAGCCTCCTTCTCGCGCAGGTAGTACGCGTCTGCGTCCCGAAGCGATAGGCCGTGGTTCGCGATCTGGTCGTCGACACGCTCGTACAAGACTCTGCTCGGGCCCTTGTTGGCCTCAAGCACGATCTTGTAGTGTATATCCATGCCCACCGCGCAGTTCTCGTCAGGGCGTTCGTTCTCGCGCGTGCGGTTGCACATGAAGGTTCTCCAGAGGTTCTCCCAGGTCTTCGGCGTGGTCTTTTTGTCCGGGAAGGCGACGTCGATGATGCCTAGGTACCACTCTTTGGCGCCCTTCTCGATTTTGTCTAAGGCCCTTTCCAATCTGTATTTGGCATCGTTGGGGCGCTTCTTCTTTTCGTTGGTGCCTCCGGACGAATTTTGATCTGACCCAGCACTGCCGCCGCTCTCTTCCGCGTTCTCTTGCGCGTCGTCAACCGTCGGTCCGCCAAACCGTGCCATGCTGAACTCCTCTGTGTTAGGGTCGTCACATGCATCAGGGTCCAAAGGCCCAGGCTGTCTGGGCGGCGGGATCTGACGCTTCATTTCCACGGCGGCAACCCTGTCGAGCAGGCGTCCCTTGATCTTGAGTATTCCTGCATCCATGTTGATAGAGAGGTCCGGCTTAGTCTCCCCAGCCACGGCGCTCTTAAGACCGCGAGTCCTCAGAGGCTCGGTCCAGCCGGGCCGCGTCCAGTCCGGCACCCACGAGGGGAGTGTGAGCGACGTTGGCTTGGGTGAATCGATGCAGTGGGCGAGTACGTCGAGACAACCCGAGCGAAGCTCCTTCACGGCGATATCAACGAAAACCTTCTCCGGTGGCAGGGCGTAGTCTACGACCACCTCGTCCCGGTGTTCAGTCAGGCCTAGGAGACCGTATATCTTGTCGCAGGGAAGCGTCGCCTGGAAGTCTCTTACTTCTTCGAGCAAGTCCAAGAATGGAATCGTGTAGGTGGGCATATCAGAGCCGCCGGCTCGATCGGAGCGTAGTTGCTCGAGAATACAGATTGCCTTGAAGGCTTTGCACTCGGAGATGGTCGCCTGGAGCTTGTAGTTCATGATGCCGGAGATGATCGACGAGAAGAATTCCCAGGAGGCTCTCAGCCCGCCGATGTGTATTGTGATCTTTTTCGAGTTTGCCACCTCTTGAATGATCCACGTCCGCTTAAACTATACAACAGCGTCAGTTTTTCCCTTTCACTAGATGGGGCAGGGAAGCGTACCCATGCGCGGTTGAGCAACTCCGACACCAAGCCCCAGTCGATCTGGTCGGCCTTGGGTGTATTTATGAAGTGGAACTGGATCCCCTGCAACGACGCACCGCTTTTGATGAGGCCGCGCTTCACGAAAAGTTCGTCCAGGATATCCGACACGGTGATCAGTGTTTCGAGCGCTAGCTTGTCAAACTGGGTAGACTCTCCGAGCCACACCCTTGTCGCCGCCGCGCCGGCATATATCCGGCCCATGATTTTGACGTGTTCGTTGCGCTCCGCGATATCCTGCTGGTTGATGCAAAGCGCATCGACCCATATCCGCAGCGGCGGGCCGTTTTCGGGCCGCAGCCGGCGAAGGGCACGAAAGAGCTCGCCGCCGATGACGACCCGGACGCCGTCGCAGGTGATCGGCGCATCGGGCATCTTGCCGCCGAAGCGGATATATTGCTCCCACTGGTAGGGGTGGTCCACGAGGTCCTTCCACGGTGTGGTTCCGGACTCTGTGATCTCTTCGCCGTTCTCGTCGTGGCCATACACCGCCCAGGGGATCTCTGTGTCCGGGCCGAAGCCCATGTCGGCCGGGTCGCGGTCCACGCCTTTACTCCAGCAGTAGCTAAGGGCCTCGTAAGGCTCCTCCGGGGAGGCGATGGTGATGTGTGAAAGGCTGCATTGTATGTCGTCTTCAAACTTGCCGGGCTGGACGGTGAGGATTCTGGTTTCGCTGGGGAGGTCCAGCGGACGATAAGGGTATGAATCCATTATGAGAGACACGGAACTCGATGATGGCGAAGAATGGCTTTGTGTCATCACGCAGGAAGTTGATATCAGAGTCGCAAGTATATGTCCCTTGACGTCCCGAGTTCTCGAAACTGGCTGCCTCCGCCCCGCAGTAGGGCTGATGGTCGTGCCAGGCACCGACTCTCGGCGGTGTAAGCAGGATCGCGTTGATGAACGGCCATTGGTGGGACGCCGTGAACCCTTGTCGGGGCAGACCGAACTGAGCAAGGTTGCTCCAAGGTCCCTCCTTTAGAATCTGACACCCTGGATATTTCGACTTATAAAATCCTTGATACCTAAGTTGATACGAGGAGAGACTGCTCACCGTAAGGTTGCGGTGTGTTGAATCGCGAATATTGCCAATTGCATGCATAGAGTTTTGACTCCTAGTTGACCAAACGCAACTCAATTCGACCGTCAAGCAATAAAAATAGTCAGGTGCATTTCGAAATACCGTGAGGATTCTTGTCTACTTCTGGAAATACTGTGTTGCAACATCTTAGAAACTCTCCGTTCTACGCCTTCCATCGTAAATCCACATCTAACAGTACCAGAGCGCGGGCTCATTCATCTAAGCTCCCAACATCGCAAGTACTCAACAAAAGATGGCACATAACTTGCCCTTCTTTCGCTTAGTTGTAGCCAGAGCGTCCATCAGTTCCGATTCCGTTGTAACCAGAGCGCCCATCAGTCTCTTCACGACGGTTGTAACCCGACCGCCCGTCGGTTCCAATGCTGTTGTAGCCAGACCTTCCGTCGGTCTCCTCGCGACGATTGTAACCGGAGCGTCCGTCAGTTCCGATTTCGTTGTAACCGGACCTTCCGTCAGTCTCCTCACGGCGGTTGTATCCAGAGCGCCCATCCGTCCCAATGCCGTTGTATCCAGAACGTCCGTCAGTCTCCTCACGACGGTTGTATCCTGAGCGCCCGTCCGTTTCAAATCCGTCAGTCTCTTGACGGCGGTTATATCCGGAACGGCCGTCGGTTTCAATAGCGTTATATCCCGATCTTCCGTCAGTCTCCTCGCGACGGTTGTATCCGGAACGTCCATCAGTTACAATCTCGTTGTACCCTGAGCGTCCATCAGTCTCCTGGCGACGGTTGTACCCAGAGCGCCCATCGGTCTCGAGGCCATCGGTCTGTTGACGGCGGTTGTATCCAGATCGTCCGTCGGTCTCGAATCCGTCAGTCTCTTGGCGGCGGTTGTATCCAGATCGGCCGTCAGTGCCAATCCCATTGTAGCCGGAGCGTCCATCGGTTTCCTCACGACGGTTGTAACCAGAGCGGCCATCCGTGTCCGCAAGACGGTTGTATCCGGAGCGCCCGTCTGTCTCCTCGCGGCGGTTGTAGCCAGAGCGTCCGTCGGTGGAAACAATGTCGTCGTATCCAGACGAGACCTCGGCCCGAGCACGGAGGACAGCGGGCTTCTGAGTTTCGAGGACCGGAGTGACAGCAGAGTCTTCGAGGGCACTCTTCTGCTGGGCATTGTGATACCCGCAGATTGCCGTGGTCTTGTTGACCTAGTTTAAAGTTAGTTGAGGCTCTTACAAAGGGCTCGGTGTTAAACTAACAGCAGACAAGAGGGCTTCGCTGTTGATGAGGGTAAATATGCAGACGCAGCCGATCAGGAACACCATGATGGGGTTCCCCTTCGAGCGATGGCTACACTTGGTAGGAGCACCGGAGACCGGCTCGTGGGTGGGCAACAGGGCGCCTTTCTCCATTTTGAAGTTTTTTGGACGGCTCTGTGCAAAAGCAAAAGTGTATTTCTGAAAGACTTGAGGATAATGTTGATGTTCCAGGAGACAAAAGCAGAAGAGGAGGCGTGTCTTGAAGATCAGTGCAACTTTCACAACACTTCAACCCAAGAGGACGGGAGGACGAGTATTAATACTCCCATCCAGCTAGTTCAAGACCCATAACACACGATATTGAGACAGGAGAGCCAGATTCGTGGGGGCACGTCACCGGCGATGTTCCCCGAAATGCCAGGCAGTCCACCTTCACGAACGGACCATGCAGACGGAAACCTTGGGAGACGTGGCCGAGGCTTGCTTCGCCCCAAAAGATATCGACTAATGAGGAAAGAGAATCACACTCATCACCCCTCGACGAAGCGCCCGGTGAGAAAGGCTAAGAGGAGTCGTGTTGGCCGCACCCCATCGTGAAGTGCAAATGCAGGCTGAACCGGTCACCGCCCGCGTCTACGCGCCAAGGTCCCCTCCCATAGGATGGCCCAGAACATGGAGTGTGCTCCTGCTACCAACAGACAAGACTTCGTCTTTCCGTTATCATAGGTAGGCTACCCCCCCGGGACCCCCGTCCCCCTCCCCCGGGCGAAGTCGACAGTTACCCGTTCCTTGTCGGCCGACCTATTTTTTGCCCTTTCTGGAAGTCGGGCCGGGAGTGGGTTCTCTCATCTAGGTAAGGAAAGACTACGGCCGGCCTCTCCAACATCGGCTCGGCGGCCCCCAACGCGATAGGGCACGCACGGGCGTGGCGAGATTTGTGATGGGCATTGGGCTATGAGCTCATCCTTGTATGTATCATCTTGGCCCTGCACATGCAGTCAAGAGGCACAGCTGCCTCCGGGCTTGAGATTAGGAATTGGCGAAGTAATCGTTCCCTTGTGAACATGGATTCAGAGCGGAACCTGGGCGAACAGGCAGCCACTTTCTGACCTGCAGTTGGACAGGTGATTATTTCGGTTCGGGGCGAGCGAGGATATTCGTGCGCCAACTTACAAGTGGACGTCGTCTCCACCGATCGATTGATACCCCGGCTCGTGGCACAGCCTTATTCAGCCCTATGCTGTGCTTACGGTAAGTGAGACGAGCGACCTGGCTGCATGTCAGCTGCAGAAATGGTCGGGGGTTCAAGGTTCTGAGTACGAAAAATATGTCCTGATTAAGCTGCATCTGATCCGGTGGCCAGTTCGCCAACACGTTTATCGTCTGGTTTACATCGACATTGACTCGAAACTCCCAGTTCCTAACCCCACGTCGACGGGGTTGCCATCTGCGATCCTTGCGTGATTGATCACTATCACACTCATCCCCCGCAGGTTGTCGGCGGTGTGAAGTTCGAAAACGTCTAGACTCTAGTCAGCTAGTCTAAATTGTCAGAGACGGACCGTGGCTCCTATAGGAGCAAAGAAAGCTGCTTTGGGACTTAACCCCGCGCTTATCACACCTAGATGTTGAAGTCAAAAGGAAGCCCTTTGGTCTAGGAGTGTCAACCTGGAGTTGGAATATGATAAGACAGTCACTTCCGCCGCACTGGGATGATATTTGGAACTTCCGTTCCTGTTTCTTCAGAGTCTTGAACCACTTGAGAGTTTCCAATTCAGTCTCATACGAAAGGCTAAATGCTATCGGCCCGATCTTCACCTCTCAAGACAGCGTCGGGACCGTCCACGGCGACCAACTGTCCACGTTGAAGTTGTTGTACGTCTGGTCGGTCCGGAACACGCTCGTCGAGCCCGCCGACTGCCTCAGCAGGAATTTATTGATGAAGGCGGACAGCTCTGCCTGCTGCGCGCCGGGGAAGCTGCAGTGCCCGTGGCCGCCAACCTGGCTGTAGCCGAAGGAGTCGAGGGATCCCAGGGCCTGCCACTGCTTCCTGGCGCCGCCCATGCAGCCGTACGTGCTCATGGTGCCGAGCCACTCAAAGTCCGGGTTCTCCATCACGTACAGGGGCCTCGGGGCGACGAGGCCCGCCAGCATGTGGTGGTCGAAGGGCAGCTGGTTGACGTTGGAGGTGTACTGGTTGAAGGCGGGGCCGAACCACGGGTTCTCCGTCACGATCTGCTTGGCGTCCTGGACGCTGAAGCCGTTGCGGTTCTGCCAGTCGGCGATGCGCCAGCAGCCTGCGCCGCCGGCGCCGGATTCCTGCGGCAGCGTGAGGGCGATACGTGGTTCAAAGGCTCCTGCGACGAAGGCGCCCTTACCGTTGCGGGAGCAGCCTGTCACCCCGAGGTGCGCTGGGTCGATGCCGATGGAGGGGGTCAGCTCGAGAGCGTCCACGATGCGGGACACACCCCAGGCCCAGGCCATGAGGGCGCCAGCGCTGTGACCGCTGCCGTACAGGTCGTAGAACTTTCCCTTGCCGCGGGACCCACCGCCCTGCTGCTGAGCCATCTCGTCGTTGTTGAAGGTGATAGTGCCCACGCCGGCCGGGATGGGGATGCTTGCGGCCCCGAAGGCGATGATGGCCGGGACACTGTTGCCGCTCGGCTTGGAGATAGTGACGGCAAATGAGATGGACTTGCCGCCGTCCGAGACGTTGATGGTCAGTCTGTTGCCCGAGTACGAGGCCGTGACAGACTGCGGCTTCGGGGGCATGCTGCCGAGCTCGAGTCTCTGGAGCTGGGCGCTGATCTCGGCCTGCCGACAGGACCAGTCGGCCTTGGATGTGACCTTGCCGCCGTTCTGGAAGGTGAAGGGGTCGGGCAGGACTGAAGTAGATGCGCCGAGGCCGTTAGGCAGAGCGGGACAGGCCGTGTTACCACCTCCCGGGGCCGTAGATGTGCTCGTGACGGGAGTGCCTCCGGGTGCTGTCGTGGATGTCCGGAGGGTGGTCGAAGGAGGGGCCGGCGGTGCCGAAGTGCTGGTGACCGGTGCACTGCCCGGCACGCATTGCGAGTACCAGTCGCTCTGGTACCTGCAATAGTATCCCGACACGCAGGTCGTGCTGCCGGCGTGGTTTATGCCACCGCATTGAGCCCATGGTCCTTGTTGGGCCCGAGCAGATGCCCAAAAGGCAATCGCAGACACGACTGCAGCTTTAAGAAGCATCATGTCTTTGATCTGTGCAATATGGTTGAATTGGAACGAACTGGGATGATGGTGGGATTGTCTGATATTGACTATCTGTTGGTTCACGGCAAAGATCTTATAGCCGTCCCACGAAGACAGGAATCTTGAAGAGAACGGAACCTTACTTCCATACTTCATGAATTTCTTGAATATCCTGTGATTCCGAGGTCTCGAAACGGGCTGTATATGCGGCTGGTTTATCGACTTGAGGTTGCATCCGGTAGACCTCGTGAACCCCCAGGATAAACAGACTTCAGGCTAAACCCGGTACCGCAAAATGGGATTTCATTAGCTCCACGACGCCCAATTAAGAGAACCTCATCCGAAAAGGGTGTCTTTGGGTTACTAACTGCGAACTAGCTGATCCTTTTGGGCCTCTTCTCCATTAATCATGAGCTTGGCTCGCAGTGCGCACCCCGGCACCGTGGTTGCATATTCAGGCAAAAGCAGACATTACCCCAGACTAATGTGGCTTCTCTGTACGCTAGTATACTATTTATTAAGCTTGGCGACCTACACATAATCCTTTTCAAGGTCCGGAACCTCTTAGAACTGCCTGCATCGTGCTTCTGCTGGTACATGCTAAGCTACTCGCAGCTGATGTAGGTTCTGGGACAAAAGGAAAGCTCTGCCTGTCACGGGAAGGGTAGATCTCCAAAGTGGCGCTTTTGATGCGAGCTGTCCAGTAGGCGTAGGGATACCCTCCCTCAAACCGCCCTGGCCACATTCATCTTTGTCTAGGTAGGTGGGATGGGAAGCACATGTGTGCTGTACGTGTGGGGATCAAAGCCACCCGTAAACAGCTTTTCTCTAGACAGAGAACTGTATGTACACATGTGAACAATGTTCCTCTGCCTTCGGAGGCCTGATCAACCTTCCCAGTACCTACCGAGAACACGAGGCCGAAAGACCCCTCGAGATAGTGGCTCTTGCTTGCTCTTCAAATGGTTCAACTTTTTTGTTGAACAGAAATAGCTCACGACACAGGTTTCATTGTTTGGGCGCTTTGACTTGAGCGGACGTTTGTTGTGATGTTCAATCTTAGACCCATGCGTCAAAGACACTGGTTTGCTGGACATGGTTTCAGAACAAAGCAGCGAGGCCTCGATACTCGAGTCTAGCAAGCGGCATGCCGCATAGCTACTGGAATCACTCTAGATAAAATGACTGTTTGGAGATCTCCAGTCACTAAACCGAGATCAAGCAAGAGTGTCATCAACAACGTCCGCAATTCCAGTATCACAAAGTCTTCGACTTTCCCACTCATTCCTGCGAAATGTCTCGGTTGACCAGCCTTCCAGACGAGCTCGTCCTTCATATCTGCGAGGAGGCAAGGAGCATATCGGACCTTGGTTGTCTATCCCGCGCATGCCGCCGCATCAGTCCTATAGCCAACGCAGCTCTTCACCGCAGGGCTATCCGCGATGTCGACGCGTTGAAACGGGTCGCCAAGCTCGACGACCCAGCCATGATGCGCCGCATTCTGGACTACCAGATCCTACCGAACCAGGAGTTCCGCCCCGAAGACATGAGGACAACTCTACATGAAGCTATCAGACTCGGGAGCTTTAGGGTCGCCAGCGAGATTCTTTGTCAGGTCGCAGTCGCCGAGAGCAGGGAACTGACGGGCTCGCCCATCGCCACGAATGCCCGGGTGGCCGCGAACGCGCCCTATCAGCTCGGCTCTCTCTCCATCGCGGCCAGGATGCGGTACTACGACCCGTTCCGTAACAAGCCTGGCGCGGAGTACGCCTCGGAAGCCGAGTTCTGGATGTGGAAGAAGCGAACGATGGCAGGAGTCCTCGCGGCCCTGTCGGCCAAACTATTCGAGGTGTTCCCGCGCGACCAAGAGGCCCGCGAGCATCACGGAAAGACGGAGCTCAACCTCGCGCTGGTGCAGGCCGCGGGCGCGGACGCGCACGCGGTCGACGTCATGAACTTGCTCGTCGAGGCTGGCGCCGACGTCAACGCCGGGACGGACTTTCAGTTCGGCGGGCAGGCGTGGCACAGCGTGCTCGACGAGGAGGCGCCGAGTCTGTTCCGCGCCAAGGTGGACTTCCTGCTCGGTCGCGGCGTGGACCCCGGCCGCGTCAAGACCTTCCAGGGCATCCGGACGCCGGTCGGGTTCATGCTGTGGAAGCTGAGGCAGAGCTGCTGGCTGTCGAGGAGCACGTCCTTCATCGGCAGGGCGCTGGACTTCATGGACTTCCTCGAGTCTCGTGGGTGCCTCCGGTGGCCGCGGGTCAACGTCGAAGTTCCGCCCGAGGGAGGGAGCGGCGATGAGTTCCCGAGGGTTGTTGTTCTGGACATGAGAGAGCCCGGGGCGCGTGAGCTTGGCTTGATTATGAGTGACGAGGACGAGTCATTGCAGCCGATCCGCGAGGCTTTGGGGTGTTATCTGTTCCTAAGGTTGCGTCCACAATCTCTGGAGGAACAGGTGACGCCAGATGATATGGTTGTCAAGTGCGAAAAGACCCTGTCTAAGTATCGAAAACTTCCCATTGCGATCAAGAGGCTGGAGGAGCTACACGAGGCGTGGGTTGCTGATCGTGCTTAGAGCGAGAGAAGGAATTTTGGCGTGTTTGCGTTTAGAGTAGTCTCGTTATAAGCTCACTTGATCTTGAATAGTCCGTCTTGAGACAGCCGTTGAAGTCGGTTATTTTCTTGCATTGCATGTGTCGAGCGATGGGGTGGGTAGGAAGATACTTTGCATCTGCTTCTATTGCCGGAAGGAGACATATAGGCTGTCGAGGGCGTCCTTTGATTGGCGAGTCAGCCACAGTCAATGTTTCCGAGAGTCAGGACAGGGCTTGGAGATGCATGAACAATCTCCGCCACCCAAGCAGGGACTTGTTTGCTGCCCGTGGCCACATGGGCGGTGTGTTTTGATGCAGAAAGGGTTGGAAGTCAAGGCAACCTTGGAGTAAGAAGATGGGCGCACAAGCAACCTCGCCTACAGAATAAGCAACTCGATGGTGTTTCTCAGAGGTACTTGCATCTGTCTCCGCTATACGACTATGTGTGTAGGTCTCCACAATGACTCGCACTTGATGTTTCTTGTCTTTGTTCCATTGGAGGGCGGTAAGCGGAAGGATGCGGCGTCGAGACAGTGTTGCCTAGCTGGGGTAAGATTGGTGGGTTCGGATCAGAGGCGTGCCTGGCGTATGCCGTGAGGAAATAGTGAGACTTGAGAACTCTTCTTACTCTCTTTCAATTATCAAGTGAAAACGAAGAAGACTCGAATGAAATCTTAAGTTCTGCTCAACTGTGGTCGAAACAACTGACAGTCTTGCATCATAACTTTCCGCAACTGACGAAAAGTGAAGGTGGAGGGCATTCAAGATGCATGACGTAAGGATGCTTTTTCAAAGCCCTTTCATTGGGTGATTTCCTCGGACTCGTCGGGTAAACGACGCCGGTGCGAGCGAATACGCGCCTAGACGAGGTGACAGGTGACTGGGATTGGTCACAAGAAGACCCACATGCAGGCTCGCACCGCGTGGGCCTAGCGGGATCTCACGGCGGATTACACATCACATCACAGTGGATTAGAAGATTGGACTTTTGGAGCCGTTCGGCGGACAACGGACCCCATTCTATCCCGCCCATCCCGCGACCGCCCACGCCCACGCCCAACATGGCCGCCCGCTCCTGGCCAGCCCCCCCCGATCGCCCTCGCAGGTCGCGCTGGCGCTGACGCTGGTCGAGTAAGACGGAATGGTCCCGTCCCGTTCTGTCAGAAAACGCGTCTCGAAATCCTGCACACCGCCGCTGTCGCTGCTGACCTCCCACACAAATCGACATCTTCGACTGCCCGAGACGGTTGGAAATACTACCCAGAGAACCATCATATAACAAGAGAGAAAAAATGTCTGCCGCTGCCGACCCCGCAACGAGGGTGGAATCCCACACTTCGACTCTCGCCGACCACGGATACCCCCACGGCCACCTGGGTCACCTCAAAGAGCACGAAGAGGCCCAGCTCGCCGCTTTCAAGCAACTGCTCGAGGAGCAGGCGTTGTACAAGCCTGGCCCGCCCGCCTCTCACGACGACCCAACGCTCCTGTGAGTCGCCGGTTCTAGTCTCTGTCTACGCCGGATGTCTCGGGAGTGGTGACGCTGACTTTCTTGTGCCTCGCAGCCGATACCTACGAGCCCGCCGATGGGTCCCCGAGGACGCCCTCACGCAGTTCAAGGAGACGGAGGAGTGGCGCAAGGCGAGCGACATCGACACGCTCTACCACACCATCGAGCTCGACGCATACGAGCAGAGTCGCCGCCTGTACCCGCAATGGACCGGCCGCCGTGACCGTCGCGGCATCCCGCTGTACCTCTATGAGATTAAGCACCTCGACAACAAGACCATCGCCAACTACGAGAAGTCGTGCAAGGAGTCCACCTTCAGCAAGGCCAAGTGGGACGGCAAGACGCCCCCGGGCCTGCTGCGTCTGTTCGCCCTATACGAGAACCTCACCCGCTTCACCCAGCCCCTCTCCACCCAGCTGCAGGACCGCGAGCACCGGGACGCTCCCATCACCCTGAGCACCAACATCGTCGACATCTCCGGCGTCAGCCTCAAGCAGTTCTGGAACCTCAAGGGGCACATGCAGGCCGCCAGCCAACTCGCCACGGCCCACTACCCCGAGACCCTCGACCGTGAGTCGGCCGGCATGCTACGTTGATGATTGTGTTCGCTCGCTGACCCTCGCCCAGGCATCTTCATCATCGGCGCCCCCTACTTCTTCTCCACCGTCTGGGGCTGGATCAAGCGCTGGTTCGACCCCATCACCGTCTCCAAGATCTTCATCCTCAGCCCGCACGAGGTGCGGCCGACGCTCGAGCAGTTCATCGAGCCGCGCAACATCCCGAAGCAGTACGGCGGCGAGCTCGAGTTCAGCTGGGGCGACCAGCCGACCGTCGACCCGGCGTGGGAGGGGGTCGTGCGCTGGGAGAACGAGCACTCGTCGTTCAAGTCGCGGCCCGCCATCTGGCGTGTCACGGACGACGGCGCCCGCGTCGAGTGCTTCGGCATCGGCAGCGTCAACGGCAAGGAGCAGAAGGAGCTCATCTGCTCCGTGCCCCGCACGTGGCCGCCCGCGAAGACCAACGGCACGGCGCCCGAGACGAGCGCCGCCGTGACCAAGGGCACCCAGACGGAGCCGGTCAAGATCTCCGAGCCCGAGGAGGAGCTGGCGAAGCTCTCCATCTCGGATACCAAGGAGATCACCGAGAAGCACACCAACGGAAGCACGACGGCCCCGGCGGTCCCCGCGGGCCTTGCATAGACTCAATGGCATCTAGAGGATAGAAAGAGTGAGGCGTGCGCATTCCTGGCATGAGGGCGAAATGGGGTTTGTTTCTGGGTGAGGCTCTGGACAACACGGATTTTGTTAATATACCCCCGAGGGTTTGATGGTCCCTTTTCAGCCGGACGAGGTCAGCCCTCCGTGGGCGACGAGGCAACATGGGATGGAGTTTCTAGTAGGGCAATTTATTCGTTTAATTCAGCGTTTGCTACGTTTCTAATGCGAAGCGTTTGACGTTCATCGTCGTGTGTATGTGTTGTGGTATCTGGACGTTACATCCATCGTCCCATCTATGTCGATCCGTGTCTAGATGTCCCCGTCTGAGATCAAATCTGGGTTTGATCATCCCGTTCCCGTCCCGTCTGCGTCGCGGCAGCTCGTGCCGGTGCGACTTCTCAATTCCGTCGTGCAACTCTCCCCAAAAATGTTCAAATGTGTCATGTTGTAAAAGAATGCGTGCGTCGCCCAGCCTACCCGGTGTACCCCCTCCTCTTGCGCCACTCGGCAACGCCCTTCTCGATCTCCGCCCACGAGACGCCGTCGCGGATGAGGTGCATCGTGACCCCCAGGCTCTCCGTGTCGCGGTTGCGGCTCTCGTCGTCGAAGAAGAGCATCTCCGTGAACGGGATCCCCGTCTTGCGGAAGATGCCCTCGAAGTGCCTGATCTTGCTGCTGGGGTAGATCTCCAGCCCGCCGTCGAAGAAGTCCAGCGCCCTCCTCGGCTTCTCCTTCTTTCCTCCCCCGCCGCCATTCCCTCCGCCGCCGAGGGTGGGCTCGTCGGCGCCCGGCGCGGGGACGTGCAGCAGCTTGAGCATGTCGCGGGCGAGGTCGGGCGCGCTGGTGCGCGAGGCGACGGCGAGCTTGACGCCGGCGAGCGGCAGGGTGTAGAGCACGCGGGGCACCTCGTGGTAGAAGGAGAAGGACTCGCCGTGGCGGTCGACGGCGGCGGAGTGCGAGGCGTTGGCCTTGAGCGGGCCCGAGACGTGGGTGTCGACCCAGAAGGGCCAGAGGGTGTAGTCGAGGTCGAAGACGATGAGCTTGGGGAGGGGGAGGTCGTCGGTGAGGATGCGCGGGAGGGAGAGGGAGTTCGTTGTCGAGGTCGAGGCCGTCAGGTTGGAGGCGCTGCCGCCCTGGGGCGTCTTGGAGAGCTTCTTCGGCATCGCGGGCGGTGTCGAGACTTTGGGAGGTTGGTTGGTTAGTTGGTTTGAAAGTTGTTGGAGGGGCAGGTCGCGATGATTGCGATTTGCGACTGGAGGGGCGGCGGCGGGTTTCGTCACTGGCTGCCTGGTTGGGTCGTGGCGTTCGGAGCTCTCCCGCCGCGGGGCTCGTGCAGCAGGGTGCTCGGGGCCAGGGGTCTGAACCTTTGGAGGGGAAAAGTAAGCCGAGATCAGGAACCAGGGAAAGAAAAGTTCGGACGAAAAATGCCAACCACCCAAAAGGAACTATCTTGTCAACAGAATGTCACTGCGAATTGATAACAATGTTTTTGAGGACAAAAAGCAAAAAATTCGACGTTGGCCTGATTCGAACAGACGCTCCCGAAGGAACAAGATTTCTAGTCTTGCGCATTAGACCACTCTGCCACAACGCCAGATGGAACCCGCTGTGAAGCGGAGATGCTCAGTTCGCCAAGTTCCAGTACCGAGTACTACTGCAAAACGTCGGACGGCTGTTTTCTGCACCGATCCACCAAAGTTCCGTTCATCTGCAAAGAGGAAACCAAGCTTCTCAAACCCCAGGCGCTGCAGGCTCTGGACACAGAATTCTAGTATTCAAACTAGGGTGGAAGTATCCAAAGAACGAATAGCTATTGACATGGCCTTACCGAGTGCTTGGTCAACGGTCAACCGGCACAGTGCCGACGCACCAGATCTGCATGCGACGATCAACCACACGTTCAGCGGCGCCGTTACGGAAGTCCCCTCCTTCCACGTTTCCCACGACTTGATTGTTCCCTTCGTTTCCCTTTTCGACTTTTCGAATTGGTCCTTCACTGCACTAGGTAGGGTATAGAGTGCATTCCACAGCTTCGGCGCCGGTGACCCACTCCGGACCCGGCGACGGGCCGTCCACTGCCTGACGGACGGGAATCATTCCAACAACAAGCGTCCATGATCGAAGACACATGGAAGGTATTCTCAATTGTTCAGCACGGGTGTTACCTTTGTCTTCACAACCGCTACCGTGCTTTTGAGCTCTTCAGAGTCCGCCGGCAATCAGGAATGCGACCCTGATAAGAGCATGGTGCACGGCATTGCGTCCACTGAATGAGCAATGGCCTTGACATCTCAAACCCGATGCCTGCCAAACCCCAAGGAAACCTTGCCCGTTCCATCACATTCGGAGGCTAATTCTGGACCCCGAATGACGGCTGTACATCAGACAAACATTTGTGTTTTCATCCTTTTCTTATCGTGTCTGTTTGCACAAACAGACAGCAAAAGCAACAGCGCATCAGGGACTGAGACCCGGCAGTTTCATATCTGTCTGCCACTATCATCCAAGACACCTTGGTTCTTCCCGTTTCGCGCCCGCGATGATCAGCGGCGAAGATAGGACGCCTCCACGGCCCGTCCTCTCGGAAACCCAGGCAACGCGCGTCTACCACCCGTTCCCGACGCCACGGCTTCAGCCCAGCGTCTGAGTTTCGGCACCGCGCCAGCCATCCGAAGTTACGCACCACCCGCGGTCTTGGAGTCAGGGGCCTTTCCCCCTTCAAATGGTCCCGCCGGACTCTGGGTGGCCATCCCTCCGGTGCAAGTACCGAACGTGCGCGACGTCCGATGGACTGGTGGTGGGGTAGTGCGGGGGTAACAGTGCTGCTGATGTTGCCCCCTCCAACGGCACTTGAGAGCTGGAGCTTTGGGATGACGGGGTCCAGATATATGTAAAGTCCGTCCCGTCGCATTTCCTCCGTTTGCTTCGTTCTTTCGGTTTTGCGACTGCTTCCGAGAGCCGTACAGCGTATACACTAATTGCGAATCCCGCCGCGACACTTACACGACCGCCCATCATGCCCGACCGCCAGATCCAGCTCGTCCGCCTGGCGCACGTCTTCTACAAGCACAAGAACATCGACGCCGCCCGCCGCTTCTACGACGACTTTGGCTTCTACGAGGTCGAGACCGTCGGGAAGACGACGTACTACCGCGGCTACGGCACGGAGCCTTTCGTCTTGTGCGCCGAAGAGGCCGACGAGGATGCATTCGGGGGCCCGGCCTTTGCTGTCGAGTCCGCCGAGGACCTCGAGATCGCTGCCGCCACGCTGCCTGGGGCGACGGCCGTGTATGACCTCGACAGCCCTGGCGGTGGGAAGTGCGTGACGTTCAAGGACCCTGTTGATGGATGGCCGTTCCACCTGGTGTATGGCCAGAAGGAGGTCGAGAGGAAGGACCCGGGCTTCCCCAACCTCAAGTTCAACTTTGTGAGCTGCACCGATACGAAAAGAATCAGGAGATGGACAGGTTGCTGATACACAGGGACCCGACAGCCGACGGAGAAGCACCGCGAGGTCAACCACAAGCAGCGCTTCACCAAGAGGCCCGCGCCGGTGCACAAGCTGGGCCACTTTGGCGTGTGCCTGACCGACTTTGACAAGGCGTACGAGTTTTACACCAAGCACTTCAACCTCTTCCCCAGCGAGGTGGGTTCTCTCCCTTCGTAATTCGGATTTCTGCTGCAGTGTCTGATGTGACTGACCTCTCGGCAAGATCGTCCACGCCCCGGACGACAAGGACAAGAAGGTGACCGTCTTCTTCCGGCTGGCGCGCGGCAAGGAGTACGTCGACCACCACTGCTTCTTCTTCTTCGAGGGCCCCAAGTTCCACGTCCACCACTCGTCCTTCGAGACGCACGACTTCGACGCGCAGGTGCTCGGCCACGACTGGCTGCGGCACCAGGGGCACAAGAGCTGCTGGGGCGTGGGGCGGCACATCATGGGGAGCCAGATCTTCGATTACTGGTGAGTCTTGAGAGGGTTTGTCCGGTTGGTTTGGATGGATTGTGGCTGACGTGATGCGTGACAGGTTCGACCCCTCCGGCTTCATCATGGAGCACTACGTCGACGGCGACTTGCTGGACGACGGTGAGGAGACGCACTATAACCCGGCGTCGCCTGATAATCTGCATGTTTGGGGTGAGTTGACATCTATGTTGAGGTATATTCCGTTGCTGACTTGACTCATAGGACCTGAAGTGCCCTCCGACTTCTTGCAATGATTCCCATGACGGAGTGGTGGTCTTCGGTTGCAAGGCGTGTAACTCGCCGGAACCCACCTGTTAGTAATCTGCACCTTTACTCGACCAACGAAGCATGTAAATAGCAAGGGCAAATGAAGAGACTGTTCTGAATACGTCCGTCGTTGCTAAGGAGAGTGACACTGGCGGGAAGATTCCACCAGGTTTAGAGTGCCCCCTCCCCCCCCCCCCAGCGGAAACGAGATAACCCGCCCTCAGCCGCAACCGTTGCCACCCTCTGGGCGCATGACCAAACACCAGACGACAGCTGAACGAGGCTTTTCTGAATGGCGGCGGTGAAAGTCGCAAAGCCAATAGGCCACATATTAATGATGGCGAAACGCATGAGCGCTGCCACTCCAAACGCCGTCAATCAACACCGCACACCCGCGCAATAGTCGACAACTGTTATAGACAAGGCCCCGCCACGAATCGGCTTCCCGCCTGACGTCACGACCGGAAACACTCGAAACCAGCTTTCCATGTTCCGCCTTGGTCGACAAAAGACGGGGAATGAGCGCGGACCACGGGTCCCAAAGCACGGGGCGGAGGCCGAGCCGGCGGGATTTCAGATGGCCGGGGATGCCCGCTGGTTGCCGAAAGGACCTAAATAGCATCAACCTTGAAAGTTTGGTTGCGAGAGAGTGCTGCGGCGGGTTTGCGGATACCTACCAACGGCTTCTCGACGGCTTTTAGCTTTGGCAACCACGAGAAATTGGCGACGGCCGATGGGATAGAGTTTTGCTATCCGGGAGGTAGTTTCTGGCTATCTGGGAGGTACCCCACTTTTCCAACTAATAGGAGCCGTAGGATCCAAAAACACCGGAAAACGGTATATTATATAATTACTTAATATTTAATTTAATTATGTTTTTATTATAGTAATAGCTGTATTTTAGTATAATAAGCTTATAGCTATTTCTAGCTAATTACAGCCCCTTTTACCCCTAAATT
This sequence comes from Colletotrichum brevisporum, assembly GCA_030770045.1. Lineage (NCBI taxonomy): Eukaryota > Fungi > Ascomycota > Sordariomycetes > Glomerellales > Glomerellaceae > Colletotrichum > Colletotrichum brevisporum. The sequence goes on along the minus strand of JAUGSI010000001.1, from coordinate 3,654,626 downwards.
AATTAATCCTAGTATAGTATAGTTAGTACTATAAATACTATTAGTCTATTAAAAAGAACTAAAAATAAAAGTAAAAAGAGACAAAAGGTAGAATTAAACCTATAGCCTTTAACTCTAATAAACTAGACTCTAAACTACTAAGTTAACTACTAATAGTAGAATAAACTACTCTAAATATTTCTTATTAACCCCTTTAGGGTACTCGTAGCTAACTACAACCCTTGTAGCTAACTATAGTGCCCGTAGCTAACTATAGTAAATACAGCTAATTACACACAGGGCCTAGAGCTACTTAGCTAAACTATATATAACATACTAAACCCTAAAAGGACTAGTGCCTTAAAAACTAGGCCTAAAGGGTAAGGTACTAGGCCTATAAAAGGTATAGTTCCCCCTAGCCTATAGGGGTTTAAACTTCTACTTTTTTAATAAATAAAGTAATATAGTAAAATACTAATATAATACTATTACTACTATAATAATACTTCTATTTCTTTTATTTATATATTATACACTAAACCTATTCCTTTACTAACTCTATTAAACCTAATATTACTATAAAAGTATTTAGTAATTTTAATACTAACTTTAATACCCTTATACTTATACTTATAGGTTATAAACCCAGCTTATTAACTAACCCAACCTTTCTAACTAATTATAAGAGTCTATTTAAATCTACTTATTTAATAACTAACTTTATTTTAACTACAAAAAACTAAAAACTATAACTAATACTTATAAATTACTTATAATTTAAGTCCCTAAGTAACTAAAAAACCTAGTTTTTAAAAAGTCTTTAAATTAATTAACCTTTTTTAATAAATTCTTAATAAATCCTTATATATACCTACTATAGTAAATAAATTTTTAAATAATATTTAATTAATATAACCTATATAAAAATCAAAATTATAGTAGCTCTTACTATCTAACTTAGCTAATAAAAGCTACTACAAGTTAATATTAATAACTCTAAAGTTATAAACTTTAAGTTTATTAACTATAATAAACTAACTAAAATAATTAAAAAAAATATAGTAGAACTTTATAGTCTTAACTATTTATTTAAACTACCTAGTTAACTATATAATAAGTAGTTTACTCCTATTATTTTAAAAAAATAATCCTTAGGTTTTTAAAAGTCTACTTAGTCTTAGTTACTTAAATAAAAAAGACTTTAAACTTATAAAATATAAATAAAATTACTATTTTAAAGTTAAAAGGATAATTAAATTATTAAGTATAGTTTCTAAGATTCTATATAGTACTAGTTAGTAAAGATTTAGTAATAGATTTTACTAAACTATTAAATAATAAAAATAAAGATTTAAATAATAAAATATTAAGTTATATAAGACTTTTTTATAAAAATAGCCCTTTAAGAGTTATAAAAAACTTTAAAATAGTTCTAAAAATTTAGAAAAGTTTAAAAGAACTATATTAACTAAAAGGATTTATAAATAAGTTTTTTATTTATAAAGAGTTTTTTAATACTATTTTTAAAGACTTTAATACTCTTAAAGAATACTTTAATAAAGTTAAAGAGTTTATAGATAATTTAGCTTTAAACGACTTAGCTTTACTTAAATAGGTAATTATAGCTTAGGTTTTAAATAGTTTAAATAACTCTTATAAGGGGTTTATAACTAATATAACTTAATTTTTAAAAAAAAACTTAAAAGCTTATACTATTAAGTCTTTATTTATTAATTTATTAAATAAATTTAAAAAAAAGAGTAATAATAACTCTATATAATTCTTTAAGTTTTAAATTAAATTTAAAAAGACTACTAAACTTTAGAAATAAACTAAGGGTTGATACTATAACTACTATAAAAAAACCGGCTATATAAAGAATATTTATAGATTTTTATATTTTAATAAAGCTTTTAATTAGTTTAAAAATATATTAAAAAACAACCCTTTTATAAATAAAAAAAAAAGAGTTAAAAAATAGAATAAAAGAAAATAATAAGTTAATACAGTTATTAATAACAATTCTAACTCTTTTAATTTATTAAAAAAAGTTATAGTTACTTTAGACTTAATAAATATTAACTTAGTAACTAAAAAGAACTTAGATTTTAATATAGAATTTAAAAATATAAAAATTACCTTTAAAACCCCTATTAATATAGATTTTAAAACTAATAACTTATTACTAAGTAACTTAATAAAATAGTTAAATAAAGAACTTTTAGATTCTTTTACTTATAAAGGAAAATAACTATTTTATTTAGACTTAACTATAATAATTTATATAACTAATAACTTATTTCTACTTAATAATATTAAAACTATTAAAATAAAAGTTAATTAGAGTAAAGTAAACTGTCTTTTTATTTATAAAAAGAGTAATTTAACTACTATAATAAATAATACTCTTTATATTATAAAAAATATTTATTATATACTTAAATTAAGTATTAATCTCTTAAGTTAAATTAAACTTACTAAAATAAATATAGCCTTAATCTACTATAATAAGTTTATACTATATAATATAATTAAAAATAAAGTCTTTTTAGTAGAAATAAAAAAGAATAACCTTTACTTTTTTAACTTTAATATAAATAAGGAAGTAATTAATATAATAAAAGATACTATAAAAGAGTTCTAAAGTCAGAATTAAACTCTAAACCCTAATATTAATATAATAAAGCTATAGTATAACTAATTAAGCTATATAAACTAGTAATTTTTACTTATTATTTTAGATTAAACTAAAATTATATATAAAAGGGCTGCTGTAGAGGCATTTTATAAACTACTCTATAAGGCCTATTTAAAAGGAAAATTTACTAATACTATAAATAAAAAGTCTAGTAATTATATAAAAGACTACTCTTACTTATATAAAATTACGTTAGACTTATATAGGCTAATTATACTTAAAATATATAATAATTATAGATAGTTTATACTATTTATAAATAAAAAGACCTGTTTTATATAGAGTAAATTATTAAAAATAAAGGAATTTAAAGAGGTTTTTACTGCTTTTGAGGAATTTAAATCCTTAGTTGAAAATAATGAAAATAAACATAAGATTAATTAATTTAATATAGACAGTAGTAAAGAGTTTAATAATAAAAGAATAAAAACTATATATATAAAGAATAGTATAACTTATAATATAAAACTACTTTATACGTATAAGCTTAATAGTATTATTAAAAGAATAATATATAATATAATAAATAAAGTAAGGGCTATACTAATAAACACTAATATTAACTTTAAACTATAGGGAGAAGCTTTTTTAGTAGCTATATATTTATATAATAGAACCCTATATAAGTTAATAGCTTATAAAACACTATATAAAGCTAAGAATAATATAAAACCCTTTTTAGATTATATAAAGGTCTGGGGGAGTATTTGTTACTATAAAAATAAAGACTCTAATATTAAAAAGCTTAATAATAAAGCTAAAAAGAGTATAATTTTTAATTATAGTAATAATACTTATAGAATATAGGATTTAAAAAAAAATAAAGCTTTTTAGTTTAGAGATGTTAAAGTATTTGAGAATATTTTTATAAAAAATACTAATAATAATAATTAAGAACTATTTATACTAAATAAAATAAATTATTTATAATTTAGTATAATTAAAAGCGGAAAAGAATCTTAAAGTGATAGTTTTTTTGAGATAGACTTGGATTATAATAATATTAATAAAACTAATAATAATAATAATAATAATAATAACTCTAAATTAACTATAGAAATCCCCTATATGGATAAAGAGATTTAGGAAAGCTATAGATAGGTTGAAAATTAAGAATATATACTATTTATAATAAAAGACTACCCATCTTTAAATATAATATCTACTATTAATAACTTAAAAAATAAAATCTTTTATATACTAAGTATTAATAATTTAAATAAACCTACTATATATAAATAAGTTTTAAAATTTAACAATTTATAAAACTAAATCTAAGCTATATATAAGGAATTAAATATATTAATTAAATTAAATACTTAGAGTATTATTAAAAAACTATAATTTATTAAACTTCTTAGAGGTAGATAGGTTTATAAAAAAAAGGCTAATAATGATATTAATATTAAAGCTGAAAAACTTAATAAATATAAAGCTTATTAGGTAGTACAGAGTTATAATTAATATATAGGTATTGATTACTTAAAAACCTTTAGTACTACTTATAGGCCTGAATCCTATAGGTTATTATTCTTAATAGTTATATAAAATAATTGGGATATTAAATAATATAACGTTACTAGTGCGTTTATATACGCCGATATTAATAAAAAGATATACGTTTAATTACTTACTGGTTTTTTTAATAATAATAATAATAAATTAGTTTTTAATAAAGATTATAAAGATTTTAATAAAGGATTAGTTTATAAACTAAATAAAGCTTTATATAGCTTAAAATAAAGTTCTAGACTATGGTATAAGTATTTAAAAGATATATTTAAAAAGAAAGGCTTTAATATAACGCCTTATAATAAGGCTGTTTTTATACTTAATAAAAAAGGAGTTAAAGTTATTATAGCTTATTATGTAGATAACTTTTTAGTTATTACTCTTAACTCTAAAATTATTAATAGTATAATTAATAATATCTTTAAAGAGATTAATATAAAACTACTAGGGGTGCCTAAAACCTTTTTAGGTGTTGAAATAAATATAAATAGGGAAAATAAAACCCTATTTCTATATCAAACTAAATATACTAAAAAACTATTAGTTAAATATAATAAAACCTACTTATATGGGTATTTAATGCCTATAAATAATAATATAAAATTAGTGGAAAATATAGGTTAAGCTATTAAAGAAGAAATAAAATAATTCTAATAAGAGATAGGCTTTTTAATATATTCTGCTTTAAAAACTAGGCTAAATATAGCCTTTATAGTTATGTTATTAGCTCGTTATATAAGTAATCCTTTTAAAGAGTATTCTATTACTTTAAATTAGTTATAGGGATATTTAAATAAATTCTTTAACTTAGGGATTTTATACGACTACTTTGTTAAATTTAAAATAATAGAATCTTTAGACTCTAATTAAGCTAAAAATCTTAATAATAAAAAATCTACTACTAACTATTTATTTTACTTAGGATTTTATAATATAATTAGTTAAAATACTATAAAATAAAAAATAGTAGCTTTATTTACTTATAAAGCTAAATATATAGCTTTTACTGAAGCTATTAAAGAAGCTATATATTTATATAACTTTTATAATTATATATTTAAATCTTTAAACTTTAAAAGTCTAAATAAATCTAAAATTTTTATAGATAATAAAGTAGCTTAAAAACTAATTGAAAATCCTGAATTTTATAAAAAGGTTAAGTATATTGATATTAAATATTACTTTATAAGAAATGTAATAATTGATAATAAAGCTTTATTATTTTATGTATTTATTAAAGATAATTTAGTTGATGTTTTAATTAAGTTTGTAGGTAAAATAATATTTAATAATTATATAACTACTTTAAGTATAGTAGATTATAAAGGTTTTTTATTTTTTTTTTAAAAATGAAATTAAAATAAAAAAGAATATAAATTTATTAAAGGATAAGTTAAAAATAAATAATTTATTATATTAAAAAGAAAAGGTTTTTTTTATTAATATATATTTTTTTTTATTTTTACTTTAAATATTTTTATTTAAAAAGAAAGGTTTTTATAGAGTTTTTATATAGAAGTTTTTAATACTAAAGAAGTCTTTTAATATACTTTAAGAACGCTAAAATCTATAATAAAATTAAATTAATATATATCTTAAGGGGGGATATTAGTTTATTAAAAAGAACTAAAAATAAAAGTAAAAAGAAATAAAAGGTAGAATTAAACTTATAGCTTTTAGTTTTAATAAGCTAGACTTTAAAATACTAGGTTAACTACTAATAGTAGAATAAACTACTCTAAATATCTTTTATTAACTCCTTTAGGGTGCTTGTGGCTAACTATAACCCTTGTAGCTAACTATAGCGCCCGTAGTTAACTATAGTAAATGCGGCTAACTACACACAGGGCCTAGAGCTACTTAACTAAACTATATATAACGTACTAAACTTTAAAAAGACTAGTGCTTTAGAAGCTAGGCCTAAAGGGTAAGGTACTAGGTCTATAAAAGGCACGGCTCCCCCTAGCTTATAGGGGTTTAGACTTCTACTTTTTTAGTAAGTAAAGTAATATAGTAAAACACTAATATAATACTATTACTACTATAATAATACTTTTATCTTTTTTATTTATATATTATGTACTAAACCTATTCCTTTATTAACTCTATTAAGCCTAATATTACTATAGAAGTATTTAGTAATTTTAATACTGACCTTAATACCCTTATACCTGTACTTATAAATACTAATAGCTTTAATTCTCTTACTATCTTCTAGCTACTATACTAAAGCTTCTTTACTACTAGGGCACTACTAAAAGCGCTATTACTACTTCTACTTACTATAATATATTTCTAAGTTAACTAACTACTACTATATACTACTTAAAACTAAAAAAGTTTATTATTAAAGTTATACTTAAAGTATAATTAGTTATAGTAAATACTATTCTAAACTAACTTTAGTACTAGGTTTTTTACTTTTTTTAAAGTCTTTAACTTTACTACTTTTACTACTAAAGCCAGAAAGGCTACTAATACGCTATTTAAGAGTATTACTATAAGGACTATTAATAACTTAGTATTTTAGGGCCTTTTTTAGGTATTAGTTACTATACGCGGGTTCTTAATCTTAAGAATTATATTATAAAAATCTAAGAACTATAGTAGCTACTACTAGGAGTTAATATACTACTTTATTAACTCTTCTTTTTTTTAATAAAGCTAAAAAGTATATAACTATAAAGGAACTTATACTAATACTTAAAATAGCTTATATAGAGTAAGAAGTCTAGAGGAGGTACTCTTTTACTTAGCTTTAGTATTATTATTAAAGTAATTTAATATTAATAAACTATAAAATTAAGGGCTTTATAATTAACTATTTTAGTAATACTTACTAACTAAGGCTATTAAAAATACTTATAGTAAGTATACTACTCTATAATAGTACTATTAAAAGTATATATAAACTCCTTATTTAGTAGTATCTTATTAATTACTTTAGTAATACTAAAAAAGTTAAAGTTACTTATAACTATATATAACTTTAGATCCTTATAAGTAGTTTTAGTAAAAAAGTTAGTCTATATACTAAAGTTCTTATACTTACTAATATAGTACTAAGTCTATTAGTAATAATAAGGGTAGTACGTATTATTAAGGTACTTAAAAGTATTATCCTAGTTAATAAACTCTTACTATAGCTAATACTATACTATATTAAAGTTTTATTTAGTATTAGTATAAATAATATAGGCCTAGAACTAGTAAAAGCTAGTAGGGGTATATTTAACTTTAGTAGTAGAAAGTTAACACTTATTTAGAACCTTATTAGTATAATTAAGCTTATTAAGTATATAGGTCTAAGGATTATAAAGTAAAGCAGTTAAAGCTAGGTTTAGAGCTAGGGCTAGAGCTAAAACTAAAGCTAGAGCTATATTATTATAAATATTACTATTAAAAAGAACCTTAAACTCTATATTACTAGAACCACTAAAACCCTTCTACTTATACCTAATATTAATATTAATATTTATATTAATATAAAAAATATAAAGTTAAAGTTATATAAAGAAAAAGATCTTTATAAGAGTAGTTTAAAAAGCGTTTTTAAAGTCTATTATAGCTACCTAAAGCGGCTAAGTACTAGCCTTAATATATAGCTTATTAAGTAACTTAATAAAAAAGGTATACCCCTCTTTATACTCGTTAAAAACTAAGCTAAAAATAGCGTTATATAGAAAGCTAATATTAGTAGTCCTAGTAACTTAAAATAGTAGTATTTTATACTAATTAATTATATATATATTATTAAAGCCTAAAACCTTTAAAAACAATATTATATATACTTATAAAAGGGATAAGTTTAAAAAATAACTTTAAATATATTAAGATTATCCTTACTCTAGAGTATATAATACTTTAGGCCCTATTACTATAACTAATAAAGGAATACCTAGGTTGTAGTATACTTACTAAGTTTAAAAAGATAGAAGTACAAGTGTTTGTTATTAATATTCTTTTAAGTAAAGACTATACTAAAATAAGTATTATAAATAATAAATTTAACTTTTTAAGGTTTAATAGTGTTATATTTAAAAAAACTAATAATAAAAGTAGTTTACTATAATATAAAATAATAATATATTAAATAAGCTACTATATAAAAAAGGGGCTATAATTATAGTAAAAATACTTAAAAGACTATATTTACTTTTAATCCTTTTTTTTATTACTAAAACTACACCCTTTTAAAAGTAGTTTATTTTTAATATACTTAACTAATATAAACTAATAGCCTTAATTTAATATACTTTATTATAGTTATAATAAAAATAAAAAAAGGTATTTTTATTATTATATAAATTACTACTACCTTTATAAATAATTATAAAGTTATTAATTTAAGTAAAGTTATTAAAATAGTTCTAAAACTATTAAACTAAATTTATAAGTACTTTATTAATACTACCCTTAGAAGGGTTTAGAATAGCTTTATAATTAAACTTAGTAGTATTACTATAGTCTTCTAGTGCGTTAAAAGATATTATTATAGTAGTAGTATAATATTAAGAAGTAATATAACGTTATTATAAGTAGTAAAAATATTTATACTAAGTTAAGGTAGAAGGAGGATTTCTGACGGTTTAGATCCTACAGCTCCTATTAGTTAGAAAAGTAGGGTACCTCCCGGATAGCCAGAAACTACCTCCCGGATAGTAAAACTTATGGGATATATGGCACGTTTTCCTGAAATGGTCGCCAACCACAGCTTGAGTGGGAACAAACAGATGAGCAAGGGTCAAAGGGAAATTCGAGCTGACGCGAGTAAATGGCCGACTTCCGGAACGAGAAGCTCGAGCTGTCAGCTCCATCAACCGCAATTAACCTTGCTCTTTAGACTTTTTTTTCTGGGTCTCTGTCCCCGTTTGGTGCCATCACGAGTCAAACAACAGAATCGATGATCGACAAATTGACAATTGAGCTCCCAAGACGGCTAACGGCGGAATGGCAGAGAGCTTACGAGTCAAAGCTAGATCCCCGGAAATATTGGATGGGTAAATTATTGTCAACGAAGAAGCATGAACTTTCCCTTGGTGATCCCTGCTTATGGTGAACCAACAGAGACGAGCCCCTTGTCCCGGCCTTCCCGTCCACCGCCCCCTTTCCTCCATCGGCACCGCCTCCCCCTTGCGGCATCGGTCGCCGGGGGACCTGCTAGCGCTAATCTCCAGGGCATCGTGATAGAGAGCCCGTAGACGAGCTTCAACGGCTGTGCCAAGGCGCACGTGTTGATGGCTTCGACGAATGGAAGGGCAGCCCGCATGTGATCGGTTCTTAGTCAAGCTCCAACTCCAGGGGGGGATATAAGCTAGTAATTGCTTGTCTGTTCTACTAGCCGCGACCTATCAGCAGTCTGCCGGAGGGTTGCGTTGAGTTGTCAGCTCTCTTCCGGCTCGTTCGGTCAACATCCCCTTGGAGCAGGTTCCATCGATTGAATCAGGGGGACGCCGCGCGGCTACCACCAGCTATTGGGCTGCGGGGGAAATGGCACGTCGAGAGGACGGGCTTTGCGTCGTCCGATGTCCGCAATCTTTGGCAAAGGCATGGGTTTGGGGCAAGGAAGCCGGTGATCATTTCGCCCTGCAGGCTGCGGATGGAGACAGCGTCGCAGCGGAGGAACGAGGTGGGCCAACGGGGGGGGGATGACCGATGATGGGAAGGACGACAGGCCTCTCGCGATGGCACGTGTGGATCATGGTTCGTCGTTCGTGGGAGGTCGCGTTCTCTAATAGGATTTACTTAAACTCGTTGCCGATCCAGCAACCCTTCTGTTTCGCTCTCCTCAAGCCTCGCCTTCATCCGCTCACTCACCCTTTCGTCGGCCCTCGCCCCTAGTCGCTCATTTCAAACCCCGACCAACAGCCAACATGCGCGCCGCATCCACCTTCGCCCTGCTCGCCCAGGCCCTCGCGGTCCAGAGCATCCGCATCGTCCAGTCCAACGACGACGGCTGGGCCGAGCAGTACACCCGCTCCGCCAACGCGGCCCTCAAAGCCTCCGGCCACGAGGTCCTCCTCTCCGCCCCGGCCGAGAACAAGTCCGGCTCCGGTACGTGATCAAAACCTCAAATATTCCAGCTGTTCATCCAACTAACGTCTCTTCCAGGCTCTCGCGACGAGGAGCCCAAGCCCCGCGACACCGCGTGCCAGTACGACAGCTGCCCCGCCGGCAGCGGGCCCGTCGGCCTCAACGAGACCCAGACCGACCTGCGCTGGGTCAACTCCTACCCGGTCACCTCGATGCGCTACGGCATCGAGCAGTTCGCCCCCGAGGTCTGGGACGGCCAGGCCCCCGAGCTCGCCGTCTCCGGGCCCAACGTCGGCTCCAACCTGTGGCTGTCGGTCCTCTGGTCCGGCACCGTCGGCGCCGCCGTCTACGCCTCGAACGAGAAGGGCGTCCCCGCCATCGCCTTCTCGTGCGCCTCCTCGGGGACGCTCCCCTGGAACGCGGAGCCCGTGCCGACGCGGAGCAAGGTCTACGGCGAGCTGGCCAGCCGGCTGGTGAACAAGATCGTCGAGGGCGGCGCGCCGTACCTCCCCGAGAAGGTCTTCCTGAACGTCAACTTCCCGCAGGTCACCGACGCGGAGTGCAACGACCCGGACCAGTTCAAGTGGGTGCTGACGCGCATCAACCCGGGCATCTTCTCCGGCCCCGACGTCGCCACGTGCGGGAGCAAGGACCGCCTGCCCGAGGGCGGCAAGGTCGTCGACGCGCCCGGGTGCTACGTCTCCATCAGCGTCGGCGACGCCACCGACAAGACCACCGCGCCGCGCGAGAAGCAGCAGCCCGTCCTGGACAGGCTTGGTGACTTCCTGTCCTGCCTGCCTTGAGCGAGGAGGAGTGAGACTGAATAGGATGGGGGATGTAATATCAGGATATCTAATGAGTAAAAGATGAACACACACTACATTAATCTGGTTCTTAGTCAATGTGACGTACTTGCGAGCTTGGGACGACTGTATAAAATGGAGTAATTTTGATGGTGTGGTCTCCAGCAACTTGGATCCACGGCTTGTTGGTTAGGATGAACCGCAAATATAAGAGCGCAGTAATAAGGAGTTTTGCTATCCGGGAGGTAGTTTCTGGCTATCTAGGAGGTACCCCACTTTTCTAACTAATAGGAACTATAGGATCTAAACCATCAGAAATCCTCCTCCTACCTTAGCTTAGTACAAATATTTTTACTACCTATAACAACGTTACATCGCCTCTTAACATCGCGCTACTACCACAACAATATCTTCTAACATACTAAAAGACCGTAGCAACACTACTAAGTTTAATTATAAAACTATTCCAAACCCTCCCAAGGGTAGTATTAACAGAGTGCCCGCGGATTCAGTCTAATAACTCTAGAACTATCTTAATAACTTTACTCAAACTAACAACTTTACAATTATCTATAAAAGTAGTAGTAACCCACGTAATAATAAAAATACTTTTTTTTACTTTTACTACAACTATAATAAAGTATATTAAACTAAGGCCATTAGTCTACGTCAGTTAAGTATATTAAAGATAGGCTACTTTTAAAAAGGCGTAGCTTTAGTAATAAAAAAGAAGGATTAAAAGTAGACATAGTCTTTTAAGTATCCTTACCACAACTATAGCCCCTCTTTCTACACAGTAGCTTATTTAACGTATTATTACTTTATATTATAGTAAACTACTCTCGTTACTAGTCTCTCTAAGTATAACACTATTAAACCTCAAAAAGTTAAATCCATTATTTATAATACTTATCCTAGTATAGTCTTTACCTAAAAGAATATTAATAACAAACACTAGTACCTCTATCTTTTTAAACTTAGTAGGTATACTACAACCTAAGTATTCCTTTATTAACTATAGCAACGGGGCCTAAAGTATTATATACTTTAGAGTAAAAATAATCCTAATATACCTAAAGCTATCCTTTAGACCTATCCCTTTTACGAGTATATATAGCGTTGTTTCCTAAAAGTCTTAGGCTTTAACAATACATATATAATTAACTAGTATAAAATACCACTATTCTAAGTTACCGGGACTACTAATATCGGCTCCTTATATAATACTACCTTTAACTTAGTCTCTAACAAGTACAAAGAAGAGTATACCTTCTTTATTAAGTTGCTTAATAAGCTACGTATTAAGGCTAGTACTTAGCCGCCTTAAGTAGCTATAATAGACTTTAAGAACACTCTTTAAACCGCCTTTATAGAGACCTTCCCCTTTACATAACTTTAACTCTATATTTTTTATATTAATACAAACGTTAATACTAACATTAGGTATAAGTAAAAGGGTCCCAGTGGCCCTAGCGATGTAGAGTTTAAGGTTCCTCTTAACAGTAATGTTTATGACGATACAGCCCCGGCTCCAACTCTAACTCTAGCCCTAGCTCCAGACCTAGCTTTAGCCGCCTTGCTCTACAATCCTTAGACCTACGCGCTTAATAAGCTTAGCCGTACTAATAAGGTTCTAAATAAGCGTCAGCTCTCCACTACTAAAGTTAAACACACCCCTACCAGCTTCTGCCAGCTCTAGGCCTATATTATCTACACTGATACTAAGTAGGACTTTAATGCGGCATAGTGCTAGCTATAGCAAGAGTTTACTAACTAGGACGATACTCTTAAGTACCTTAATAACACATACTACCCTTATTATCACTAGTAGGCTTAGTACTATATTAGTGAGTATAAGAACTTTAGTATATAGACTAACTCTTTTACTAAAACTACTTATAAAGATCTAAAGTTATATATAGTTATAAGTAACTCTAACCTTTTTAGTATTACTAAAGTAATTAATGAGATACTACTAAATAAGGAGTCTATATATACCTCTAATAGTACTATTATAAAATAGTATACTTACTACGAGTATCTTTAGCAGCCTTAACTAGCAAGTATTGCTAAGACGGTTGGTTATAAGGCCCTTGATCTTATAGCCTACTAGCATTAAATTACCCTAATAGCAATACCGAAGCTGGGTAAAAGAGTGCCTTCTCTGGACTTTCTGCTCTATATAGGCCACTTTAAGTATTAGTATAAGCTCTTTTATAGTTATACACTCTTTAGCTTTATAAAAAAAAAGAAAGAGCTAACAAAGTAGCACATCAACCCCTAGTAGTAGCTACTATAGCCCTTGGATCTTCACAATACAATCCTTAAAATCAAGAACCCACGCGTAGTGACTAGCACCCAAGGAAGGCCCCGAAACACCAAGTTGCCAGCAGCCCTCACAGCAATACCCTCAAGCAGCGCGCCAGCAGCCTTCCCGGCTCTAGTAGCAAAAGTAGTAAAGCTAAAGGCCCCAAAGAAGGCAAAGAACCCAGCACCAAGGCCGGTCCAGAACAGCATTTACTATAACCAATTGTACTTCGAGTACAACTTTAATAATAAACTTTCCTAACCTTAAGTAGTGTATAGCGGCAGTCAATCAACCTAGGAATGCATTGTAGTGGGCGGAAGTAGTAACGGTGCTTCCAGTAGTGCCCCGGCGGTGAAGAAGCCCTAGTGTAGTGGCTGGAAGACGGCGGGAGGATCAGAGCCGCTAGTATCCACAGCGCCAGCTACACTATACTAAAATTAATTAATTTAGGAGTAAAAGGGGCTATAATTAACTAAAGACAGCTACAAGCTTATTACACTAAGATACGGCTATTACTGTAATAAAAACGTAATTAAATTAAATGTCGAGTAATTACGTAATATACCGTTTTCCGGTGTCTTTAGATCCTACGGCTCCTATTAGTTAGAAAAGTGGGGTACTTCCCGGATAGCCAGAAACTACCTCCCGGATAGCAAAACTCGTAACAAGACTTTAGTCGCACAAAAGCAGTGGTTGTTAGTTGGCTTGGCAAATTAAACTCGTTATCCGTCATTCCTATCGTCGCTCATTCCCAGTTGTTTCGGAGGGTACCTATTCCTCAAAGAACAGGTAGAGGAGAAGTGTTATATTTCTCTTGTCTGTTTCGTCCACAAGGTTAGAACGGCCACCTAGGATCACAAAGCACGCTTTCCGACCTCAGAGAGCAAAGATAAGAACCATTGCAGAGGGACTATTCTCTTTGTGCTGGCGCGCCCATGCCTGTTTTTATACCTACCAAGTCACTCCCTGTAGGTTTCGTTCACTCCCAACCGAGAAAGAAGGCAGGAGAGATGCCAGAGAAACAGAGCTTCAGGGGGTGAATACAGTTTAAGAAACATTATCGACCTGATGCACGCAGGCCTGAAGTTTGAAGGAAGGTGCATCAAGAAAGACTTGATGCATATGTGTTTTTTCGTAGCCTGTGGAACTTAGGCAAGTTTCTGACTTTCTCGGAAGAGCCAGGCAGCTGATTGTCTTTATTTCAAGCCTGTGGACTTGGAGTAACTTGAACGGTCGAGTCCAAGTCAAGCCACAGCAGCCGGAGTCAAGTTTCTGAGCATAATGTGTTATTTCAAAGATATCATATTCAATAATTGGTAGAAGAAAAGCCTATGAACCAGTGCGCCGTCATGCCTAACCCCGACTCCCAGAGACCTTCCCTGTGATGACCTCGCGATCAGCCGTCACGGTGTTGTTGTACGCAGATACATCCCGGTAGTACAGCTGTGTTGCCTTGCCCTTGCTCGACAATCCGCCAAAGCTAAAGACCTGATGTGTCTGTCCCACGCCCGAGGTCACCGAGTTGTCGCCGTACCGCGAGTAGTTTGCACTTCCGTTCCTATCCGTGTCGATAACGCTGCCAGCCCACTTGCTCCCTTTCACCTCAAAGGCCTCAAGGCCAGTTGGGTAGACGGTGTTTCCGGAGACCTCGAGCTCGAGGCCCTGGTCGAGCTGCGCCCACAACGTGAGGTTGCCCTCAGGGAGGAAGGTGGTTGTAGTGTTGCAGAAGAGGGGATACGAGTAGGTGGTTTCGTACGCCCACCCCGGGACCTTGGCAGACTCCCGGCCGAGCGTCGAAAAGGTGTTGACGGCGCCGCGGCCGTTGGAGTAGAGGCTCCCGAGGTTGGAGTACTCCAGGCTCTGCGTCCAGGTGGCCGTGCTGCTACCTTTCTGCGTGCTGATCTGCGAGGAGATGGAAAAGTGCCGTTTCACTGAGACGGAGTAGTCGAGAGTCGCGTTGAAGCCCGTAGAGTTCTGCTTCATAGTCTGAGAGAAGGAGATGGACGGGTTTCGGTCGACGGCGGCGCCGAGGACGCCGGATGTTACGCTGCCCTCGTCGTCGAGCCAGAGGAACACCTTGCCCGCGAGGTACCAGCTGCTCTCGGTGGCGTTGGAAAGCTTTGCGCTCTTTGAGCCGTCATCGACGAGCCCGACGACCTTAATCTCAAAGGTATGGCTCTTGCCATCGCACAGCAGCGGCAGCCACGGGCTGACGTCAATCTCGTGGTCCCGCAGATCGAAGGCGTCGATTCCCACGATGGGCCGGTGCAGCTGGGGGACCACGCCGCCGGTGAAGATGGTCGGGTAAGGCCAATGCACACCGGCCAGCTTGCCGTCGATCAGGAGCTGGACTTCGCGGAAGGGCGAGAAGCCTGGGTACGTGCCGACATCGGGGTAAAATGCGTCAACAGCCGATTGGGGCGCGTTGCTCCACCAGAACTCGTCGTTGCCCTGCGCCTTGACGTTGACTGAGAAGACGGCGCGATTGACATTTCGGGGGAACTCGAGGGTGGCAGTGGCGTTCTCCTCCGGGTATGTCCAGAAGCTGGCAGTCACGGGAGACTTGAGCGCGGAGACGGGGAGGATCAGGTCCGCGGGAGCCTGGCCTCCGCTCTGGACGGGGCTCTTGAAGAAGGTAGCTGTCAAAGTCGAGTTCAACAGGCCGGTGTAAACGTCGTTGACGACGTTGTCGAGCTGGAAGATGAGGGTCTGCGGCTGCTTCCAAAGGGATAAGTATGGCGTCGAATCCTTGAGCCAGGTCCAGGAAATGCCATAGGCGGTCGGCTCGGCGGTGGACGTGGAGAAGATGTTGACGTCGCCGAGGTAGACGGAGCCCCAGCGGTCGAACTGGCGACCCTTGACGTGGACGGTGAAGTTGAGGACGACGTGGTCAAAGTCCAAGTCGGGAGGAGCATAATCGCCGACGAAGGGGGAGCCGTAGCTGTTGGCGAACTGATGGTCCATCAGCGTGACTGTGACGGACTCACCGGTGGGCTGAAGCACGGGCTGGGCGACCTGGAAGCATTCCAGAGGCGGTTTCGTCGCAGCAGACGGCGCTGGAGGTGTGACGTCGGCGTCAACGTCCATCTCGTAGGCAATCCGGCCTATCTGGGCCACGAGGTTGTGCTTCCTCTCAGGCGCGCGGACCTCGAGATGCGGCGAGGCATATTGATACTGATGGTCGTCGGGTTGAACTTGCAAGACGGTAGCAAACGACGAAGTCGCGAATAAGCCAAGGCCGACGACGACGGCCCTAAGCAGAGGTCTCCTAGACCAGGTGCTCGTTCGTGCCATGGCGAGAGGGTGCCTCGCGATGTGTCGGAAGGTAACAGAGGATCGGATGTCGAGCTGCGGCAGAAGAGAAGGAGAAGCTTGGCTCGGAGTTTAACCTTGGAGCGCACCGACGGCGGGCGGCATTCCGACACACGCGGAGACGAGGAGAAGCTTACAGCAGCCCACAAGGCCTACTATCTCAAAACCCATAGGTCATCTACAGCCACACCACCCTCCAAGTCAAGCAGTAGATTTATTTAATTAAGCTATAGATATAATTAAATTTACTAGTCTATACTATATAATAATTACATAAAATCCAGCTTAGAATAACATATCTAGAATCTCTATAGATCTACTTAATTAAAGCTAAGTTAACTAAGTAATTTATAAATAATATAATTAACTATATTTTACTTAATATTAAACTTCCTTTTAAATATATTACTATTAGCAAATACTATAATCTATACTATATATAAATATATATAATAATAAATATTCTTATCCTTAGAAAGCTTAAAAGTAAAGAGTTTTTAATAGATATCCTAATATAACTTAGGTTTAATACTAAAACTCCTTTTATTACTACATTCTATTTAAACAGTACGTTACTAAAAATTTCTCTAAGTAATATAACTAATAATACCTCCCTTAGCTACTATTAAAAGTACTTCTTAGAAGCTTATTAGTACTTTAACTTCTAATAACTACCTTTTACTCTAGTACTTTTTATACATTTACTTAATAATAAATAATAATAACTAAACCGTACTTTATAAAATTTAACTTTTCTATATATAAAACCTTAATTTAATACTTTACTAGGTATATAGTAATAAAAAGTAAAGAGATACTTACTATAAAACTTATATAACTAAAAAAGAGATATATATAACTTATATTATATTACTAAGCTAGTTATTATATACTACTTATATATATAACTCCTAAGTATTAAGTTACTTTCTAGCCCTATTTATAACTAAAAAGCGCGTATTAAAGAGTAATATATTAATAAGTAGGGACTATTAGGTTAAATAGATAAAACTATAGTGTATAGAGTATAACTTTATATAGCTCCTTATAGGTGTTTAGGTACAGTACTTAGAGGCTATTAGTAAAGTACTTAATAGGATAGTAGTAAAGTTTAAGGATTATAGATATTATAGGTTTTAGTATTATATTTTATATATTAAAAGCTAACTCTATTATATAAGTACTAAAAATATAATTTTAGTTATACTTATATTTAAGAGTAATTAGTTATTAGTATAATTAATAAAAGATATATTAGTTTTAAGTATTTGTATTTTACTTATATTAATATATTAAATTTCTAAATACCTAAATACTATAGTACATTTTTATTTAAATCCTAATACCTATATTAATATTAATAGTAATTACTACTAAAGTTATAAATTTACTTAAAAAGTAATACTAGAAATAGGAATTTACTAAAAATTAAAAACATTAATAAAAATACCTAAAGTACTAATATAATTACTATTTAAGTAATAACTACTACTTAAATAATAATTATATCTATATTATATATATTTCTATTATTAATATATAATAAATAAAAATAATAGACAATAGGAACAATAAGTAATAAAGTAAAAGTATTAACTAGTAATAAAAATATAAATATATACTAATTAATATATACTAACTAATAAGTAGTATTATTCTTTGTAACTAGCTAGTTATAACAATATTTTTACTACTGTATTAGTTTAAAAAAAAAAGGGTATAATTAGTTGTGGTATAAAAAGCCTTAAATACCCCCCCCTCCCTCTATAGATAAAGAAAAAGGTAACTTAGTTCTTTTTAATAGAGTAATTACTAATAAAATTATTATTTAGGTGGTAATTACTACTTAAATAACAATTTTATCTATACTATACTTAAAACTTATAGAGTCTAAGAAATAAATATATAGATATATATTATAGTTATTTCTTGTAGTATAATTAGCCTTATAATAATTACTTATATTAAAATTATATAATAATACTAAAAAGTAAATACTATTATTAATAAAGTAGTAATTACTACTAAAATAATAATATATATTAAACCTTAATATATAAAACGTTAAACTACTTCTACCTTAATCTTACATATATCTACCCCCCGTTTATTTAACTTATTCTATACCTAATTAATACCACCTTATACACCTAAAATAAGCCTAACCTCTAAACTAAAACCAAGGTTAATATAACACTTTAGCTACTCCTATAAAAATATATACTCTTTAAACCGCAGCTATAATATCCCTTTAAGTATTATTATAGAAATAAATATTTATCCTTATAAAAGACTATTATAAACCTCTATAGTTATAGCTAGTAAAATACTATTAAAATCAACTATAGTATTACTAAGGATACTTAAAATCTCCTATAACTTTAGTTAATTAACTAGTATTATATAGTTATATGCTGTATTAGGATCAGGATAATAATATAACTTATATAGTTAACTAGGTATAATATAGAAGCGGCTAGGTTATAACCAAATCCAATAGTTGTTCTAGATTTATATAAAGTTTATGAACTCCCGTTAAATTAAAGGTATAAATATAAATAGTATAGTAATTTAATTTATTAAACTATTTAAGTTAAAGTATCCCTAGGCTTAAAGGTGGATAAAGTATATTTAAATATATTAATAATATCTTTTAAGTTAAATAAGTAGTGTACTTATTTACTATTTAGCTAACTGTACTTAATAAAGCTAATTCTACTATAATTCTACTTTAACGTTATAAATACTCTTCTTAAAAAGCTAGATATTTTAAAAAGTAACTAGAACTTAAATATCCAAGTTAAATACTAAAGGTTTTATATAATCCTAGGCAAAATAGAACTATATACCTATAGCTAAAATAGTTTTAACTCTTTAATTTAACTAGATACTCTTTAGGATAATCTTATACTATAATATAATATTATAAAACTAAACTAAAACTAACTAACTACTATAAGTTAAAATACTAATATAAAACTATAAAATAAACTGGGAGTATATATTAATACTAGTATAAATATAAAAACCCTAAAGGAGTAACTTATTATATATATTAATTAACTAAATATAATTTAGCCTGGGTATTATCTAGCCTCCCTATTAGTATTAAATATCCTTTAACTGTTCCTTAATCTACTTAAAAAAGACTTTATAATATACTTTAAAGAGTATATTACGCAAGATAATATAGCCTTGTTGGTGTATAAATATATAGAGGAACTCCCTACTATAGTTTTAAACTATATAAGTATTGTTGTTGCCTAGTTAAAAGTACTAAATAGCCTTAAAGTAGGCTATAGTGAGTTGCGGGAGTATTTAGTGCCACTATAATTTATTACTATACTTAAGGTCTTTAAAACTATTTTATTTATGTTTTTTTAAGTAGTATCTTATACGAACATTTTTATAAATTAATCTAAAAAGAATACATCATAGCCATACATTATCAAGTAGTATAATAAATAAAAGTATCTAATAGGGTATATTTAGTAGGTTTAACCCCCTCTAGCTCTACCTTAACGCTTCTACTTACCTACTCTTTCCGTGGTGGTAGACGTGGACGTGGACGTGAACGTACTAGTAATAATAATAATACTATCACTAATAGGCAGTACTAAACAGCGCGACTGATATATTAAAACAAACCTTCGCTTATACGAACCTTTAGCCGGATTATAGGTACTGTAACGTACTGTAGGGCCTAATAAGCCCTAGTAGTGTTTATAATTAAAAAAAAAAGCACTACTACTATAAGCAAGGCCTTTATTAATTCCTCCTATCTTCTATATTTACACCTAAGAATCCTTTAAAGTAACAAAATAGTAAAAACTACTATAAATACAAAAGTCCCCTAGCTATAGAATACTAAATACTACAACCTAGTCTCTATAGTTAAGAACAATATTAAGCAGCTTAATAACGCAACTATACAGCTTAGTATTAATACTATTAATATATAGTGCAGCTAGCCAACCTAACCCTTGAGTATAAAAATCTAAATCACTATCTTTAACTTTTACCTTTTTTAAACTAGTAGTAATAGGGGCTAGATAAAAAACATTAAAATAAACCTATTAACTAATCTAATGCTAAATTAGATTTTAAATTTACTATTTTTAAAAAATAACTAATACTACTTTAAGTAAATAATAAAGGTAGTAACGATAACTATAAATCCCCTAGAGTTAAAAGACTAGTATATTTAACGAGGTATAGCAAAACGTCTACTAATAAGTGTAGGGAAAAGTGGTCCGATTGGGTTAACTAGCTATAGTGTAATTAATAATAGTGTGTTGGTTGTAGAGGGATTTAATAGTTAAGAAAAGGGATAGTTTGGTTTGGATTGGATTTGATGGGTTTAGAGGGACGGTTTATTGAGAAGGCGTTAGTAGTTTTAGTGGTATTAATAGTGTAATTAGTAATTTATAAAATTAATTAAAAATACTTATTACTTTGAATCTATAAAAGCTGTATTGTAGTAGATAAATTTAAGTACTGTTTATTGGATAAAAAAGATTAACGAGGTAGGTGGCTGGACAGCTACTAGAAGGGGTGATACAATTGACTAGTTAGCTAGGATCTCCTAGGGCGGTTCCAACGCAGGACGGGACGGCGAGATCGCTAGACTATTCGACCTCTAAGGCTAGTGCCGCGACGCCCTTAAAACTATTTTATATAATAGTAAAGCCTTTAGATTATAGCTAGGTAAGGATATTAGTATTAAATAGTTAATAGAGAAAGAATAGCTTATAAATTTATCTAAATAGGTTATTTAAAAACTATATTTAGATCTTATAAAAAACGCTATATTACTTTAAGTACTATATAAACATTACTTATAATACTTTAACTTAATAAGAATTGTATAATAGGTATATAATTACTTTATATTTCTAACTAATTAATAGCTTCTTAGTAATAATATCTTTATATAGTGTCAAATTAATATAGGGTTAAAGTATTTTATATAAATATTAGGGGGTAGGTATAGAAAAAAGAATTTTACTTATAGGGGTTATTATATTAAAAGGTTCTTAAGTCTAATACTTTAAAGTTTACTTCTTAATACTATTAACTTTATTTTTAAAATCATTATTCCTTATCTCTATTATCCAGTACTCTAGACTTATTCCTATAGTATTTAAAACAACCTTTTTATATACTATATCTATTAAGATTTAATTAAATAGTTAGTTTATATAACTAACTTAAAAGATAACTATACTAAGAATATTAACCTAAATTATCTACTTTAAAAGTTATTAAAAACTATACTTAGTATAGAATATTCTATTTAGCTAGTATAAATTATATTTATAGTAATAGTTATTAATAAATATATAATCCTAATTATAATAAGTAGAAATAACCTATATACTTTAGAATAGTTTCCTATACTAGGGATACTAACTAATAGAATTTTCTATATAAAATCTATATAGAAAATATTACTTATTAGTATTACTAGTAACTCTCTATTTTAAATATTATTAATAGCTATAGTAATATAAAGCTTTTTATATATAAAACTAAATATTATATAATACTTATAAAAACTATAGTTTTAGTATTATAAAGTTTAATTATATTTAAAGTAAAAGTTATTAGTAAATTTATAATAGTAATTATAAAAAGTAAAAAGTAAATAGATATATATAAAGTATATTATTTTAATAAAATAAAAGAAATAAAAATAAAATAAAAAAATACTTTTTAAGTAGAGGGGGAAGAACTAAGTATACTAATAGCCTAGTTAATAATATTATTAGCTTTATTAATAAGCTACTACTACTACTATTACTATTACTTTTACTATTACTACTTATAAATACACAAAGCTACTAATACTCTCTTTTATATATTAACTTTAGCCTTAGTACTAGCCTACTAAGACTAACTTATTATAGTATACTCTTAGATATACTACTTAAAGTCTAAGTTAGTAAACCCTAGTAGTACTAAGGGTAGATAAAGAGGAATTAGAAAAAAAAAAGGTATTAATAAAGGAAAAAGTAATAAAAGAAGAGACTTATAAAGAACTAAAGCTAAGTTCTTTAAAATACTATTAGTCCTAAGTTAAAGTTAGTAATTACTATACTTATAATAAAAGTATTTACTACTTTAAGAATTATAATAGTAGTTAGTATAAGTACTTTATATAATATACTATAAATACAGTAGCACTAGTATATACTCCACCTATATGCTCTATTACTAAGTATAGTAACTATACTTTTTAATAGCTTTATTACTTATAGTTTATAGTATTACTATTAAAAGATTTGTACTTTTATTTATTATAAAAGTACTATAGGTATTAGTATTACGGGTGGACTTATACTAGACAGAGAGATAGGACAGCTTAAAAGTAGCACTAATACTAGTTAGTTTATAGTAGCTTAAAAGGATAGTACGGATAATATACTCCTATATAATTAAAATTCTATTTTATTAATTTAGTTTTAAAGATATAATTTAGTAGTAATTAGTACTTATATTTATTAGGCTTTTTTAAAAAAAAAAAAAAAGAAGGAATAGAGAGAGTAGAAGAGGGGGTAAAAGGGATAAAAAGTAGGTATTATCTATATAGACGTTACTATTATTATTATTATTAGGGGAGGGAGCGCTATTATTATTATTATTATTATAGGGGGGGGTACTATTGTTATTATTATTATTGTAAAGGGGGGCACCTCGGCTAGTATAAAAGGTAAAGTAGTATAAAATAATTTAAATTATTATTAAAAATTAGTA
The DNA here is from genome assembly GCA_030770045.1 of Colletotrichum brevisporum. Taxonomy (NCBI): domain Eukaryota; kingdom Fungi; phylum Ascomycota; class Sordariomycetes; order Glomerellales; family Glomerellaceae; genus Colletotrichum; species Colletotrichum brevisporum. The sequence goes on along the minus strand of JAUGSI010000001.1, from coordinate 3,631,225 downwards.
TTTAGTATTTAAATAAAGATAATTAAGTATTACTATTAATAGTATTAGAGTTGTTAATATTTTTAGTATTATAAAGGTCCTAAGGACTTAGTATAGAAGATATAGTAATAGTAGTAGTAGTAGTAATATTAAAAAAAAAATTAAAAAAAAGTTAAAAAAATTAATAAAGTAAATATAAAAATAAAATATTTTACTTAACTAAAGAACCTAAGTTATATTAAAAGAAAAGAACAAAAAATACTATATTTTTTCCTATTTATTAAAAACTTATTATAATAACTATTATTACTAAAAAAATATTTTTAAAAATAAAACCTAATATTTTTAATATTTATTTCCTTTTTTTTATTTATATTAATTAAAGTTAAGTAAAAAAAAAGTTAAATTATTCTACTTAAAAATTATATAATATTTATATCCTAATTAATACCCCTTTTATTTCTTCTTACTACTATCCTTTAAGTAAATTTACTATTCTATAAGTAATTATTAGTATTTTAATAATAAAAATTAAAAGAAGTATAGAATTGTAAACCTAAAGTATACTTTTAACTAAGTGCTTTACTAAATTTCCTACTTAGTACTATACTTAGCCTTCTACTTAGCCTTCTATTTAATATCCTTTTTAACTCTCTATATAGTATTTTAAATAATATTTTATTTAGTATCCCTTTTAATATTCCTTTTAGTTTCCCCTTTAATTACCTTTAAGTTAATTTACTTAAGAGTAGCCTTTAACTTAACCTTTAAAAAAGTATACTTATATAATACTAGTTTTTTAGTAGTATTATTAATTTTTTTAATTTTAATTATTAACTTTTATTTAGTACTTATTTATAACTATATTAAAATTAAGGACTAAAAAGGATTAAGTTAATTAACTTAAATAAGGAACTTAAATAAAGCCTTATTAAGTACAGTTTTAGTATTTATTTACTTTTTAAATATTAATAAGTTAGAATTAATTATAAGACTATTATTAATAGAGAAAGTTAAAATTAAATAAAAGTTATATATATTTTTTTTTAGTTTAATTAAAGCCTTTTTAAAAAAGTTAAAAAGAATTATAGTATTATATATAACGTTATAGTAAAAGGGAAAATTTAAACTATTTTTAATAATAATTAATATAGTCTTTTAGTTAAAGTAAAAAAAGTTAGTATTCTATATAAACTTATTTATAAAATACTATATAAAACTTATATATAACTTAAACTAAATTATACTTAAAACTTTAATAGTTTTAATAAACTTTTAAATAGTTTATACTATAGTATATTACTTATAGATAAGTCTACCTACTTCTAACTCTATATATTTAGTAACTTAAAGTTAAATTAAAATATTAACTTAAAGGTTTATAATAAATTACTTTTTTATTTACTAAATACTTATTTTATAAACTTAAAAAGCAACTTTAGTTACTATAAAGAATCTAGCACTAAAGGGCTACTAATTCTTAGCTTTAACGTTAATAAAGTAGAGGGAGTAGTTAGTAGAATTAGTAGTTAATAAGCCTAAAGTCCGTTAGAATTTATTAAAAGAAAAGGTATTATTATTATTAATCTTTAAATTTATAAAATTAATATAATTAGGGATTAGAAGTTAATTAAACTTAATTAAGTATAAAGGATAGTATTACTAATTAAACTTTTACTTAACTACTTTATAGTTAATTAAGTAGTAAAATACTATTATAAAATAAGCTAGATTTAAAAGAATAAAGTTAATAAGAGATTATAAAAAGAATTATATGATTTTATATAAAATTATAAGGGCTATAAAATTTATACTTATTTAAGTTATTTTAATAATGAATTAAGAGATTTTTTGATTTTACTACGGGGGTCGCTGTAGCCGGCGGAGATAACCCCTTTTAGAAGATTTTGAGTTTTGAGACAGTAGGCCTTGCGGGCTGCTGTAGAAGCTGCGCCAAATGCGGAAGGTGACGTCCGGGGGTCTGTTTCCCCCACCAAGCCGGTGTCGCGAAAGATAATGTGTTGATCTGCGAAGTTCCTACAAGAGGCATGAGATGTGAAGATAGGCAGCTTCTAAGTACCTAGGTATCTCGCACGGCAGAAAGACGTGGGCGCAGAGGAACGAGGTGAAGGCGGCACGGTTGACGGAAGGAAGGCGATTATCTAAGCGACCTCGTCTCATCACGTGCCTACCTTGTCGCGCTGATGGCCTTGATCTGTCACGGGACGAAACATAAAGGGCAGATTTAAGAGCCAAGGTTCTTGGATGGTCTGAATGAGTGCCTTGAACATGTGCAATATAGGTTGTGGTATGTCCTTGTAGCCAGTTACGCTACCGGGGCCCAGGAGAGAGAATTTCAGGCTTCCCCTAGGCTTCTTCGACTGGATGAGGAATTAAAACGAAACCACGGAATCTATCAACCCTGTGGAATACAATGGTACTCATATTGTGAGCTCTCAAGTTCAATGCACTGTAGATACCTTCGCGTTCACATTATGGAGTACGTCCTTTGGACTGCCTAGGCAAGCAGCTTGACGACTCACCAGTAAGGATGCGAGTGGATTTACCCGGCCTGGGTCTTGGTTTGCCGACAGCCTGACAGCCTGGGCTTCGTCCACCGTTCCTGCAAGACCAGGCTGCGGACGCCATTTTCATCCAGACTTCAAACAGAATGGCCACGTCTTCCGCACTTCACCAAAACCTGCCACTCGAGCCATCTAGAAAGGAGACACGCCTCCTCACGGTCGAGCCAGGCCAGTGGAACGAGGATGTTCGCACCAAGCTCCACGTGGCCAGCCTCGAAGACGGCATCCAATACTCGGCATTGTCTTACGTCTGGGGCCAGCTCGATCCCGACGCAGGGCAGCGCGTCTGGGTCAACGGGCACGACGTCCCCGTGACACGGAACCTGTTTCTCGCTCTCAGGCGGCTTCGTGCGCATGCGGACGAAGAGAAACTGGTGATCTGGATCGACGCGCTCTGCATCGACCAGTCTAGCACCGAGGAGCGTAACCAGCAGGTCGGCATGATGGGGGAAATTTACCGCGGGTGCACCGAGGTGCTAGTCTGGTTCGGTGGCTTCGAGGCGCGCTACAGCAGCCAAATACCCGACTGCTGGTCCTTCACCGGCGATTACCGTGACTACTCAGGTCCCTTGTGGCTGCAGTACTTGGATTCCTTTGGCGTCGAGGACTTCAACCAAGAGATGCCCGTTGATGGGGACCCGGACGACCATCTCTCCAGTCCCCTGGAAGTGCCCGGCATCTGCGTGGAGAAAGACAGGATCGAGAAGCTGCAAGACCTTGAAATGGCAGACGCAGTCTTTCACTTCGCCTGGTTTTTTCGGCAGTGCCAGCCTCGTGGCCTGGACCGGCTCTCAGACGCATCGTGGAAGATGGTGCCTCATAACACTTTCGTTCCCCCCGAAGATGTTCCGGCAGACTGGCGAGGGTATTGGTCCCGGACCCACGAGCTCCTCTCCGCCGTGCTTGACGATCCCTGGTACCAGCGCCTCTGGGTAGTCCAGGAGCTGGCTCTGCCACCGCGCGTCCGGATCTTCTTTGGGCCCGTGTCGATGCCCCTGGAGACGTTCATGGAGGTGCTGGGCCGATTGCCGCGTGTCACAGTGTTGAAGTGGCATGGTGGAGAAAACGACGACGATCACGAGCTCTTGACGCTCGCAACCAACCGCGGCCTCGAGATCTTGCTCATCAGAGACTCCCAAACGGTTCCGTACTCCAAGAAGTCTTTGTTGGAGACACGACTTGAGATGCTGCACCGCGAGGCGTCTGTAGACCACGACCAGGTGTATTCACTCCTTGGCATTGGAAACTCGTTTGTTAGGCCGGACTACGGCGGAGACCCGGGCGCGGTATTTGCCCAGGTCTGCGTGGAAAGCGTCATACGGGAAGGAAGGCTCTTCTTTCTGTTCTTTTCTGCAGTCAAGGCTCGGTACCCAGGCACCCCGAGCTGGGTGGTGGACTGGACCGCGTTCCAGGCAGATGCGAAGAGGCGGGCGTGGCTCAAGCTGCAGCAAAATTACCTTGAAATCACTGAGACTGCCTTCCCCGACCGCGTCAATACCCAGAGAAGCGCCGCTGTCGTGGATGGGGCTCTCTACGTCGACGGAGAAGAGGTGGACGCGGTAGCACACATTCTGCCCGATCTGATCTTGACCAGAGAAAACGGGGCGAGATCTGAAGACATGGTCGGAGAACCGGTGACGGTCTTGAGGTGCCCAAAGAGTCCCACGAGTCCATATCCCGGGGGCTGGCTTTTGGGGGAAGTGTGGCTGCGGACTCTGTGTCTCGACCGCGACTGGGGGATCTGGTACGACGGGGTCGACAGCCAGGTCTTCGAAAGGGAGGGGATGAGACACTTGCTGGTACTCTCTGGCTATCCGAACATCGAGGTCAAAGGGTCTAAAGAGATGCACAGCGGACCGGCGGCGCTTAAGCACATATTTTGCAAACAGCGAGAGTCCCCATTACCGGCCGCGACGTCGATGGATCCAGAATACGTGGCAACCATAAGGGCTTCATGGCAGAGGGTGAGGAAGCATATAGAGAGGATGATGTATGGATGCCGAGTGTTCGTGACGGGAAAGGGGTATCTCGGGTGCGGGAATCAGAACGTCGCGGTTGGCGACAAGGTGTTTCTCCTGCCTGGAGTGCCCTTGCCAATCGTTCTCAGGTCTTTGGGGAAGACGAGCTCAGAGCCCGAGGAAGGATTTCGTGTGGTGAGCGACATGTTTACCGTTGAGCACATGAGAGATGACCACTGGCTGGTAAGCGAAGAGCGTCAGAAGCGCATACGGATTGAGTAGGCAGGAGCATTCGATTGTGTGCCTTCCGTCTTGATACGAGATGGTCGATGACTCGAGAATGAGATAGGGAAGTCAAGGAGGGGGACGCGCAGTCCAGATCCTCAGTACTCAGTACAAGGCATTGTAGGGGTAGGATGCAAGCACTCAAGGTTCCTCTACTTGACAAGAAATAGCGCGTCCCGTCGGTGAGTAACTTCCGCCGCGTGAATCACCGGGCACCGAGACGTGGTTTGCGCTCGCGTTCTGATTGGCCGAAGCTCCAGAGTCGAATGTGTCATGGTCCACACTGCTGCAGTCACAGGTGCAGGTGCAGGTGCAGGTGCAGGTGCAGACTACCTAGGTACCTTACCAACTACCTACCTAGGCAGGTGCAGTGTGGTCACTGGTAGGTATCCCCCCGGAGCTAACAGCGGACGCTGCGATCCCCGGATCCGTCCCTTCCCCTTCCTCTTCCATCTCTCTTCCACCTACACCTCGCCTCGCTTCGTATTCATCTTCAGACTTCGACTCCCTTGCCATCCTCGATACATTTTCTAGACGACAGAACATTCATAGACGTCGTTTCTTGCTTAGATCAGATTGTTAATCCTTCGAGAACGCGTCCCCCAGCGCCGCTACCCCCTTATCAGCACCACCTCCACCCCGCCATCGCCGCCGCTTATCGCCCTTATCGGAAGCCCTGAACCCTACCTCGCGTCTTCACCATCGCGAATCGACCCGGCTATCCATCCCGACGCTCTACTCCGTTCGAATATCATACCTATACTGCCCAGCATGGCCATCTACGGTGCCGTTCCTCCCCCCGAGAACCTCGAGACATCCGCTGCCTCCCCCGCTGCGGCCGATCCGTCCGTCCCGACCCTCGCGCAGACGCCGCCTCCGGCCGCCCTCAACCCCCCTCAGACCGTCGCCACTCCCGTGGACATCGAGTCGTGGTCCCTCCATGCCCTCCAATCGCTTAGTATCAGCCCGAAGGCTGTCGGAACCGGGAAGCCCTATGCCATCAATATCGACGAGCACGTCACGACCACGTCCGTCACCATCGCCGCCGACGGGCATCCCGTGCAGAACACACCCATCCGGCGACCGCTGAGCCGAAGAGACAGCCAGAAAAAGAGGGAGGCCTTGCTAAAGGGAAACGAGGGAAGCAGACAGCGCAGGCGATGGGAGAACGGTTCGTTGTCCTTCCGTCCCATCCTATCCGCCGTCCCAGATCCGTTGCCGTCAACCGGCATTGCTGTCCGTTGAAGGCCTCCCCGTTGCTGACCTCTATCTCCCTCCCAAATAGACCGTCTTGTAGGCGTCCCGAACGTCCAGCCCCCCATGCCGGAGGACTGGGAAGTCCACCCCACGTACCCCGTCCAGGTAGTCCCTTACCACATCGCCCAGTTCTGGGACACCGGCCTCCGCCAGCGTATCGAGGATAAGACGTCGAAGCTGCAGGCCCAGCGCAAGAAGCAGCAGCGCAAGAACGGCTCCGCCACCGGTCTCGGCATCGGCGAGGTGCCCCGCGACCTGCGCGAAACGGCCAAGCGCACCCCCGCCATCAAGGGCTGGGTGCGTGTCCTCGAGGAGCCCGTCCGCAGCTTCCTCAAGGAACACAACGAGGACAGCGACGCCGAGGGCACTAGCGAGGACGAGGAAATCGTCTTCGTCGGCCGCAAGGGCATGAGTGCCGCCGGCAGGGGCTGGAAGAAGGCCCGCCGCGAGGTCGGGAGCGAGAAGGTCGACACGGGCATGGTCTTTGACCAGCTGGGCGACGACGAGAGCGCCTCCTTCAAGTGCGTCGCCCTTCCCAGGGCTCGTCTAGTGTATCGTCTTGCTGACTTGCGCTTAGGCGATGGCTGACACATTCCATCTCGGACTACTACGGCCTCGAGTCTCGGTCCGTGACGACGGGCAACCCGGAGCGCCGGGTCGTCTACGTGACGGTCAAGGAACCGAGCAAGCGGTCGGCTCCGAGGAAACACACCGCCCTGCCGCGCCCTCTGTGGGAGATGTGCTGAGCGTGCTCCGGCCCCGATCATTTCATTCGCTTCTCTCCCGTTTCTCCCTCGGTGGTGTCTCATCATGGTCCATCTTTGCTCGTACTGGCATTTCGACATTAGACAGTGGGGTCGTTTGAATCCCGGCTAGGGAGGTCGCCCCGAGTGGCATTGCATTCATGGTAACATCGTAGTGACTCTCTCTGTTTGAAGATAGTGAGTATTTTTCACTTCTGGTAGCGAAATAAAGTGGCCCAGCGCGCTGCAAGCGCTGAGAGCTAGTCTTTCTATTACCCATGCCGTCGCATTCCCAGGCCGATGGTCTACACCTCCGCGCTGCGCCATTTTGGGAGAACGTGATATCCGGCATCACGTGGCACGTGCGAGTGTCACTGGGTTATTTCATCCCTCGTTGCCGTATTTGAAGAACCAGATGGGAACCCCCGCTTCCTTACCTTTCTTTCATCCCATTTACTCCGCGGGGTGTCTTTCCGGTACCTTTTGCCGGCCGTCAAGTTCCTGAGCCGCATGCCGTCCGCTGGGCGGGGGCGCATCCAACTCCGTCCGCTGCCGGGCTTCGCCGGGGTCCATTTCTGCCTTCGCGTAACCGGAGCCGCGTTCTTCGACAGGCCTCTCGGGGACGACGGCGGTTTTCTTTATCCTCCTCCTCCTTATGAAGAAATATGCACCGAGGGCACAGCACAACGCCACGAAAGCGGCGCCGACGCCGATGCCGGCTTTCGCGCCGGCCGAGAGAGGGGCCACAGGGCTCGGCGTGGGACTTGTTGCGTTTGTCGTGCTCGTGTCAGCGGGCCCGGTGGCCGAGGACGTCACGGTAGCACTAGCCGTCGCCGCTCTGATGTTGAACACGTTGCTGTTGAACGTGCGGCCCGAGTCGTCCGTCAGGTTGGTGAAGGTGATGGAGCACTGCGTCAGGTCGGAGCCCGTGAGCTCGAGGTCGCGCGGGATCGCCCAGTCGTACGACATCTGGGTCTGGGCGTAGGAGCAGCCCAGGTTCATCGGGTACCAGGACGGAGTGTCCCAGGTGAAGTTGTGGTGATCTTGAGGATGGAATATAAGCCAGAGACTCTAAACTAGTTTCACTCCTTGATATGCGTTTTTTTACTTACCGACAATCGTTTCCACTCTCTGAAGCCGCGGGATGTTGAGTTGGAGGCGGAAGGTGCACACGTCGCTCTCGGCCGGGACGTCGGGGATGAGACCGCCGGACCATGAGATGGTGAAGCTATCGCCTTTGTAGAGTGTTTCGTCCCCCGACGGAGTTGAGAAGCCTATACATGCCGCCGGCTGTGGTTCAGGATTCAACGACATCGCTTCGCGGTGGACCAACGAAGAAGACGGTTCCTGTAGTGTAGAGAATCAGGGTTCAGGGGGCTTCACTTTTTTTAAGTGCTTGCCGGGTTGGGTCGACTTTTTTTCAGCCAAGGCAGAAAAGAGACATTACAACGTGCTCTGCGAGGATATGATCTTTTGTCAAACGGGCCGAGACCCGTTGGTCTATTGGCTCTACTACCCTTATCGGGGGCTGTGGAATAGCCTCCCGCCACTGTGCATACAGCCTGCCTACAGCCCCCTGCGATCAGGCAGGCTGTCTGTCCTCGCGTCAGCGACAGGATTCAGGATTCAACGCGTGATGCCGCAGGGTATCGACGGCGGGAGGTCCATGATTGGAGGAACATCTCTTTTGTGACCATCTGTCTCCCTGTACGTAGGAGCGCCCAACCTTCAACTTCATCTCGACCAATAGTTGACTTCAACTAATCTGCTTCAGCAACCAACCAACATGAATCTCATTTTTTTCCTAGAAGATGGCACGATAGAAAGATGCCTAACGAGTCTAAAGCCTTGTCTTCCAATTCATCGCCGCAGTCTCCGGGAGGGAGCAGCCTACAACCATGGCCTCGAAATTTCAGGAGAATACATTTCATATCTGCCCGGTCTTGTCCCAGCATCACGAACATCAAACTACGCCATGGTCATCTCGCCGCTCCGTGGATAGATACCAGACATGTATGATGGCTATGTTGGCAATGTATCGCTTCTCGTTTGATGTGCGGGAGGATACGCGGACGGCAGAGATGCGGGACGGGGGGGGGGGGGGGGGGGGGGGGGGGGAGCGGCAACTTGCTCGTTCGTTGAGATCAACGAGAGCGGCGGGAGGGAGGGGAGGTTTCTGGACGATGGAGGCACGTCCTCGACTTCCCGGGCAACTAATGCGCATGAGCTTCTTCCAACAGGTAACTCCTGCCCCGGAGAGCCTCTAGCCTCGACGCGGGCGAGGGTATTTATTCATGGACGATAGGTAGGGCTGACTATTCCGGGCCCTAATGCTGAATACTAATACCCATAAAGCCAGCTCGGCTGTTACCACTAGGTACTTTGGACAAGAACACCATTGGATGGCGAGAAACGACGGCGTTTAGACGGAGTATCTGTGTATCCGACGCGGCAAGGACGATCTCGTCCCTTGCCTCTCTACTCAGCACCGCGTTCAGACGAAAAAGCAGAGGTTGGCATCTCTGCGGTATTTGCTGCTGGAATAATGGCGAGGCAGATATGATGGATGGCGATAGGAGATAGGTCCCTGCGCGGTTCGAGTGATCGCTCGCGGAACAGGATGATGTTTGGACTTGGATCATCCAGGTGGCTCATGCAACAAGCACATTACCGAGACTACCCCAGGGAGAGGCCAGCCCGGCGGATACGGAGAAGAGGAAATACCATGAAGAGGGCTCGTACCATTCTATATCCTCGATGCCGATAGCAATGGTGACGTGGTGAGATAACCGTCGGCTTGTATCGAGAAACGCACTCTCAACGCCCTGCTCTTTCCGGGCATTAAACATACTACGAAACGGGTCGTGAATACACCAACGGGTATTCCACGTATACCATGGGGGAGGCGGGAATATAAAAGCTCAAACCCCCTAGCTTTATTCCTAAAAGACCAGCCGGCCATCGGGTGCCATATTTATTGCGCTGAAAGACCTGTTGGGAGTGGGATCATTGGCAACGTAAAGATCCCAGGGAGGCTTCTTCTGTTCTGGCCTCTCCTCGGGATGAAAAGCACATGCCGTCTCTCCGTCCGGCGGTCTCGCTGCCCGCGTATGCCCGGGAGGAATACGCCCATAATGACAACTTCTAGAAAACCCCGCCCACCACAGACAGACCGACCATTCCGGGCGTGAGCTCTTCGCTCCGAGTGAGTATACACTGCAAGGTCGACTTCACGGCACCAGATCCAGAGCAAATAGCTACGTTGCCGCTACTAGCAGACCAAGGCAGCGAGATGAATGTTGTTTCGCCACACCTAGTAAAAGAAAGACAAACTCGGTTAAATACTCTTTGTTAGGCATCAGCTTCGACAGACTTGACGTAGGTATCGTAAACAGGCTACGTGTATGAACGCGCTTTGTTGCAATTCGAGTTATTACTTACGGAAATCACGAGAAATCCAAGCTTCTGTTACCAAGCATGTCCTCGTTACTTCACGGTCAAGCTATTATTGACCCCTGGGGGGGAAAGATGGTTGTTACCGATGCTGCAAAGGGGCTGTCGATGGCTTCAACTGACAATTTGAGTCGGCTGTTTGCTACGCGGAGTTCAACATCATATTGCACGTGGCTCTGGACGGGGGCAGAAGCTCTGCGTGGACTAACACAGTCGAACGCCCCCCTATCGTCAAGGTGTCAAAGGCTGATCACCTGGAGACGATTTGAAAGTTGGTGTCTGCAGACGGATGGAATTTTGCCCCTGCCAGTAATACGACCGCCGTCGGAAGAGCCGGACAATCGTAGCCAACTCGACCGACCGCGTGGAGAATAACAAAACAGCAAAAGGAAAGCACGACATCCGCCACGGACCCTCTCGTTCGGCCGAGGCTGGGCTGCCGACTCGCGGCACGGGCCTCATCTCATCCGCTGGAAAGGGGAGGCGCGCTCGGGGATCTTCGGCGTTCGTCGACATTGACCCCCTCCAGCGCCTTCATCAGCAGAGTTGCCTCCGCGTACGCTCGGATTACTCTGAAAGACCTACGTCAAAGATGTCGCTGATGGATGGAAGAAGGTTCGCAGACGATGCAACGGATGTCATCCGTCTTGGGGCATTACATGCGCCCATCGCGCCGTCAGTTATCCGTCACGGCCTGTCACTGCTGCCGTCCAGAGGACGGAAGGGTCTATGTGCAATAAACTTCGTAAATGCTGCTGTGATGCAATACTAATACATTCTCCAGAGATTAAAAAGGGGGAAGAGGAGGTCAAGGCTCGAAAAAACCAAAAAGCAAAAGCCAGCTCGGCACCCTGCCTGCTCAGTCATCGTGCGTGTTGTAGTTCTTGTGAGGGTCCCCGATGCCGCCCGGACGCAGGAGAGGCCTCGTCTCCATGGCGACCTGCCGCTCCTCCCTGTCGCGGAGACGCTCCAGCTCCTCCTCGGTGTCTGCGTACCTTTCGGCATGGGCCGTGTACGGACCGGGCAGGCCCTGCTCCCAGCCCTCCGAGTACGTTCTGGTGGGGTTCGGCCGCCTGGGCTCGTCGACGTACGTGCCTCCCGGGGACTGCGGCTCTGCGTGGTGCTCCTGGAACTCGTAGTAGACGGCCATGCACAGGAGCACGCCCTGCATGGTGGCCGTCAGAATGAAGATTCCCCACGTGCTCCAGCCCTCCCAGCCGAGACGCGCGAACAGGCTGCCGGCGAAGAGGAAGCCACCTGGAGTCTGGATGCACATCATCGGGATGCTCAGGCTGCCGACGTGCTTGATGTGATAGGTTGTCCAGATCTGCGGTATGTACTGCACCGCTGCAAGGCCTGCAGCCATGACGCCCAGGAAATTAGCCCACAAGTCGAGCTGGTCATGGAGCGCGATGCTAAAGACCCCCGTGAGGATGATGACCAAAAGGCCATGCAGGAGACACAGCGAGCCGACCGTGACGGCAGTGGTCTTGGTGGGCGGCGGGGCGTCGGCGAGGTCTTCATCCGGAACCGTCGCGTCGTTGTAGCGGAAGAAGACGAGGAATAGGACAAGGCTGCCAGATAGACAAAGTCAGTACAAGACAAGGTTTTCAGAGATGGGTTGGTTGGGGCGTACATGAGCGCAAAGGATATCCACTGCACGCCGAGCTGAGCAATTCCCAGGAGCCCGGCAATGCACTCGAACGTGCCGACCTCGCTGCAGCATTGGATATCGCGTCTCGACGGTGGTACGGTCAAGATGTTGGCGAAGCCGGCAGTGGCAGAAGTGGTTCCGAGCAGGACAAACCACGGCGAGATGCCCTCAGAGGTGCCTCTGGAGACGATGCGATAATGTTGGGGGAGGTAGGAGACGAGGAGGCCGACGAGGATGATGCTAGAGAGACATTAGCTGTGGCTTAACCCAACAAACAGAACAGAACTGACATGGAGACTGTCAGATTGAGGAAGCCAGGAGCGCGCAGCTCCTCGCAGCGGTCATCGAAGACGGTAGCAACCATACTTGGCTGTCCCCGGCAGGCTGTACGAGTGCGGTTCGGGTTGATACCTCACGATATTCGGAGGTTATGGTATGGTACGGAGGGCAAAGTAGCCAGCAGCCGAGGCAGTCAATGTTTGGCTGGCTGGTATTGCCGTATGCAGGGTGTTTTGTCGCGCCGCGAAGCTGAGATGACGGGGTTCCGAGAACAGAGGCGCGAGGCAGAGCGACAAGATGTACCGAGGACACCAGGGCTAGCAGCGCATTGCGTAATTATCTACAGACTGTAATCACCGCCCGCGGTCACGAGATGATATGCCGCCTCGCCTCGCTTCGTTTCGTTTCGTATCGGTCGGTCGGCCGTTCGGTGATTAAGACGGGGGTGGGAAGCCGAAATGAGAGAGGAGAGAGGTCGAGAGACGGGACGGTTCGTTGGTGTCGGCGGGAGTCCGAGGCTAGGTCCGCGAAGGCCGGGTCGAAAGATAGGCTGATTAAACGGAAGAAGAGAGTTCTTCTTATCTGAAGAAAGAAAGACACTCAAAGACGAAGCAGAATAGTCGCGGGAAGCTGGGCAGATGATGGCGAGGTGTGTGTTGTGCCGTGGTCAGTCGGGGGAGGAATTAAGTCCGGATACAGCGGGGTTGGAGATTGGATGCGACTCTAAAGGTGTTGCAACTGCCCGGGGTGGTGGTCGCAGCTGCCCGCCCGGAGTCAACCAGGCACAGGCACAGGCCACAGGGGCCCGGGGGACACGGTCAGTGGACACTTTCCGCCCATTGGCGTCGGAGACGGCAGGTCCCTCGCCAATGAGCGCTAAGACCAGGAACATGCATCGCTGGCGGCGCCCATGACGTCGCTGTCTAGCTGTTCAGTCTACCTACATAGTACCTACATAGGTACCGGTCTAGTACTGGAGCGCGCTGATAGAGCTCAACATGCTGTGCGACTCGTCGCCTACCGCGGAAGGGCAAGGCCAACTGAGGCATCGTGTGTACTTGCGTGCGCCTACCTGGGTAGGTACTTACTGCTCACTGTGACTGTATCAGCAAGAGCGCTGGGCCTCGGTGCAGCTGCCTGGAGGTGGAGCTGTTTTCTGCCCCACCCAAACGCCCGGTCAAATCGGTGAGAGCGGCGGTGAGCAAATCAGCGAGCGGTGCATAGCACAGCTGGACCCTTCACCGAGATCGTCTCCACCACGTCTCCACCCCCAGAGATGCGCCTGCAGTTTTCAGTTTGTCTTCCTTCTCGACGCCATTTACCGATTACGGCCTCTTCCGAGGCAGATTGTCGACTTTGCATCTTCACGACACATACTACGAATCCTGGTCATCAACGACGTACTGATTTCCTCCATTCCACGGCTGCAAAAACCTGCAAAGACACGCCAGCTCTCACCGGACCTCATGTGTCATCTCGGCGCTGCATTCCCTTCTTGGTCTCCCAAACAAGCACAATAGCAGCAGCCTCACTCATCATTGCCAATCACGCCCAGCCCAGTAATGTTAGCGCAATCTGCCTCATTTCTGGGCACCAACAATGATGCATTCCACCGAAAATCAGGGTATTGATCCCGTATCGATGGTCCAATCACCCATTATCGTTCCGGCCGATGAACCTCCTGCCCCCTCAATGGATCTCGTGGCTACCACCGACTTAGCCGCCGCCGCCGCCGCCGCCGACGCTGCGACGGGTACGACCCCTGAGCCTGAGAGACCGACAAATTTTTTACGCGGAGTTCAGTGGACTGTCGACGGTACGACTCTCGTTGCGTCCACCTCAGACAACCGGATATCGGCCTACGTGCTGCCCGAGGACTTGCTCGACCCGGCCGGCAGGCCTCGAAGTCTGACGCCGCAAGGACAGCTGCGGCTCCCGGAACCCTTCTACTCGGCGGCTATCGCGCCCTACTTTTCGCTATCGGAGCCGCAGTCTCAGTTGGCCTTGATTCCCTGCAAGGACCATCCCATCCAGCTCCGCCACCTGTTTCCCAACTCCGAGTCCGCCCCGCCGCTGTCTACCTACAAGCTCATTCGACGCGAGACAGAAGAATACATCTGCGCCGACTCTCTCTTGTGGTCATGGCCCGGGACGCACTTCCTCGTCGGCTCGGCCAACCGCCTCGACTACTTTGACGTATCCCGGACCGGCTCCGACGGCCCAACCCTCACCATCCCTACCATTCCCTCCAAACGCCATATTTTGAAAGGCGGTGGTGTGGGAATGAAAGGCATGGTCTCCGCATTGTCGAGCCAGTTCCCCGACGAGTCTGGGGCTGCCATCATCGCAGCCGGCACGTGGACCCGTTGGATGGGTCTCTATGATGTGACGCGGACGAACAAACCTGTCGCGAATTGGAGCATCAAGGGCGTGGACGAAGCCCATTTCGGCCAAGACGTTGGAGGCAACGGCATTGTTCAGACCATTTGGAGCCCCTGCGGACGCTACCTGGCCATCAACGAGCGCCAATCCAGCGCCATTTTGGTCTACGACGTGCGGGGAACCGGCCAGCCACTGAACCTGCTTGTTGGCCGCGCCACCACCACGCAGCAACGGCTGACCTGCGACGTCTTTCCAGGAGCCCAAGGCTTCGAGCTTTGGGCCGGGACGCAGAATGGGGACGTCCTGGTGTACGAAGATGTGGGGGCTAGAGAAGGCGTTCTTGAGAAGTCGTGGGACTGGACAGCCCATCAATCGCCCGTCGGCAGCATAGGAGTCCATCCTACCGGCTCAGTGGTGGCTACCTGTTCAGGTGGGTGGACCACGCATGCAGACAGCGATCTGGACAACGAACTCGCAGCTATCGACGACAGTGGCCGACCCTGCTTGGCACATCCTCGCATCACCTCGGAGTCTTCCATCAAAGTCTGGACATTGGGCTCGAGTACAGATGTCGTCCCGCCAACATCCGGACCGGTATCGAGTTGAATTCGACTTCGGAACATAATCAAGATTGCTCTAATACGTTTATCGGATTCTTTGAGCCCCTGATCGCCTGAGATGGCAACATGTGAGGCTACGGCTCGCTCCATGCAGCTAGCGGGATCTACCATCAATAGGGAAAAGGTTCCCGGCTGCTTGTAGCCAAAATTCAAGAATAGCTCACAACCGCAGCTTGTCCGCATGGCATACTGCACGCGTGGTTAGGCCGAATGCGAGGTTAATGGTCACTAGGTTGTGAGGATCCTGAATCTCGGTTAAGCATCAAACATGGCGGCCTGCAAGTTGAATACACCAATCGCCCGTCGAGTCAGCGTTTGTCGTCAGCTCATCCGAGCTTCTCCTACTTCTCCAGACTGCGCAGCCACACGGATAATATGCTGTCCGGTGCATCAGATGGAAGTCGATGACTAGGGGAGTCGAAGAAGTCGAAACTGGCTCAGGCCGTGTAGTGGGCGGAGGGGTCCGAGGTACGACTTGGAGGCTTCCCGCCCATTAGCCTGTTGTGATTCTCGCAGAGGCTGCTTCTACCTTGCATACCCGATCTCATCTCACGAAATTGGCGATGCCATGCATGCGAAAGCCGAACATACGACTCACATGCCATCGTATTCTTGGACATGCAGCTTTTCAACCAGCCGAAGGAAGAACATCAGCCTAGCTCTTCACACAACAAGCTTGTTACTCGTGTCGTCATCGCCGACTGGCCGGCAGAACAACTGGGACTGAGCGGCCATCGCCTCGGCCAAGAAGGCTGTTTCCTCTGGTTTTACCCCCAGCAGGTTTCCTAGCTCTGAGAAACCCTTGACACGGACTCTCCCGATACTCTTCAAACACGGTCACCAGTGCGTCCATCGATCTCTGAGCGAAGCCAAAAGGGGAAGCCAATAGCGCTGACAAAAATCGAACTTGTACCCACCACAGGGTATCACTGAACGCTCTGAACAGCGCCCCGGCCAAGAGTTCCTCGACCCATTAGACTATTTCCGAATCTGGACGTGTTCGTTCCTGACTAGCAGTCCCATGCAGCGATCTTCGCCGGCGAGGCGAAAATTCAGATGAGCGACAACATCCCGATGGTCAAACCTGATCCGCTGCCGTCCTCGTCGGAAGCTCCCCGTTAGTCTTGTTACACCAACCCTATCTCGTCTGTGGCCGTGCAGTTTGCCTGCCGAGTCGGCTGTGCCTATTCATGGCTGAGAAGGGCTGAGAAGGATGGAATTCGAATCCTGGTGGACGTGGTAACTTGCGGATTTGAGAATCCCGTGTCCTGTATGGCGCTATATACAGACATCCCGGCCAACGCAACACGCCGCCAGGATGTGCTGCGGTATTATTAATGCGCAATATGACCATTGCTGGCCTATGGATTCCCAGGAATACCAGTCATCCTCTTGGCCGAGGGCGAAGAGGGCCGTTGGTGTCGCAAGGCGAGGGATTGCTTTGATCCTCAACTCAACGCACGTCTCGGCGATGTGATACATGGACGGACTTTGGCGACTCGACATTGCAGCCTCTTCACCTGCAGCTGCCCACGTCAAGACCCCAAACTTGAGATTGTTGCTATCCAAGCGGTCGGCAACCCATGAGCCGGAAGCTAAAGGAAGAAGCCTCATCGAAGGATCTGTGACAGACCTGACCTCCCATAAATACAACCGACGATACCGGTCTCCAACACGATACTGTCGACTCCAGCACTCCATCTCTCGCTTTTAGCTTCGGCATCCTTCGCTTCTTCACTTGGCACTCCTGACCTTCGGGCGGGGTTCGACTCGTTACGGTTGTTTGTCTAGCACGTGTATTGCTCTTGTTCTTGACCTCTTATTTTCAAAAAGACCATGAAGACTGCAACTCTTATCACGGCCCTCGCGGCGGGCTTGGCCTTGGCTTACCCTGGCATGGACATGGACAAGATCATGGCCGAGGCTCGTATCCAAGCCCGCCAGCTCGGTGGCGGCGGCCCCTCCACCGAGCTCATTGGAGATCTCGCGACTCTCCCGGACGACGAGCTCACCGAGACTGGCCAGTCCATCAAGGCGATCTTGACCGTGGAGGAGAGCGGCTCAGATGAGGAATCGACATACGAAGCGCCGGGTCCAAAGGACTCGCCCGAGTGCAAGGCGGACAAGTGCTGTGTCTGGAAGTTCATCGCAGACGATATGGCCTCGCAGATGGTGGGCAACGCCGGCCGCTGCAACAGTGTCGCCCGTGGTGCCGTCCGTCTCGGTTTCCACGATGCCGCCTCATGGTCCAAGACTTCAGGCGGCACCGGCGCAGACGGGTCCCTGATCCTCGCCAACGAGTGCAAGACGCGCGATGACAACAAGGGACTTGAGGAGATTTGCGACACCATGGAAGGCTGGTTCAACAAGTACAAGAAGTACGGCGTCACTATGGCCGACATGATCCAGTTCGGTGCCAACGTCGCGACCGTCGCTTGCCCCTTGGGCCCCCGTGTTCGCACCTTCGTTGGCCGCAAGGACACGACAAAGGCGTCGCCAAAGAACCTGCTGCCCTTGTCGTCCCAGAAGTCCGACTCCCTCTTCAAGATGTTCGCGGAAAAGTCCTTCACCCCGGCTGGTCTAGTCGCTCTCCTCGGCGCGCACACCACCAGCCAGCAGCGCTTCATCGATCCGAGCAGGGCCGGTGCACCCCAGGACACCACACCCGGGGTCTGGGACGTTGCTTTCTACGGCCAGACTTTGAGCCCCAACACGCCGCCTGCCGTCTTCAAGATCCCCAGCGATGTGAGCGTCTCCCAAGATCCCGAGACCAACGACGTGTGGGCGGCCTTTAGCGCCGGCTTCCGAGGCCAAAGGTTGTGGAACCAGGTAAGCTCCGACCCCCGAAGCCGCACCCGCTGTTCGCGACTGACTCTGTGCCAGGCCTACGCGACCGAGTACGTGCGCATGTCCATGCTGGGCGTCCCGAACATGAACGACCTCACCGAGTGCACCAAGGTGCTGCCGCCCTTCAAGGGACGCGACTACCAGCCGCCCGACCAGGACGAGCTCACCAAGTTCATGAACGGCCTTCTCAAGTCTCCCGCGGCCATCACCGCCCTGGACAAGGGCGACAAGATCCCGCCCAACACCCAATAGACGGGCGAAATTGGAGGAAAAGCAGGGCTCGCCGAGAGACAATACGTACATAATGTTTCATCTTTCTTTCATCCCCATCTGCTTATTCTGTATCATATTTACCTGCAAAAGGCAAAGCCCAAAGACCGCATGGCGTTTAGGGTGTCTCCGGCATGCATAGAAGAGGGAGGAGGGGCCAAGGGGACAAGAGAGAAAAGCGGTCTGTAGCATACCACCGAGGGCCGAGGCTGGCCGGAGCCAGGGCGTGGACCGCCTGTTGGTGTTTGTGGCTAGGGGTGGTAGTAGGCTGGTTGGAAACATCTTTTGCATCTTGGGATGATTCTTTCCTTATCCTCTACATGTTTTCTTAATCTTTTTAACCTCTTTCTCGGCCACCTTATATTAGACTGTACTTGCACCTGACCTGCAATCCGCACCTAGAAACGTCCTTGGCGTTACAAAAAAGTGACAGAGATATCGACTGATCTCACACGTGCGCCGGCCCCGCGACGCTCCCCGACAGGTTCTCCTCGGCGCTGGTCCCAAAGCCCAAGCCGCCGAGGCTGGTCTAGATCAGAAGGGGAAAGGGGTTAGAAGGAAAGAAAAGGGCTCCGACACGACCCAGGAGCCCGAGCCACCAGATCCTGTCGGCGTCTCCATGCGACACGCGCGTGCGGTGGTGGGGGAAGGGCCAGCAGCAGATACGGCCGCCAACGCGACTCAAAACCGTCCGAACGAGAATGCCGCGGCCGCATGCTGGTTCGCCGGCTTCCGAACGAACGTGTCGCCCTAGCCCAGACGTGCACTGACTCTGCCCAGCACGCTGTCTCCAGCTGCTCGCCCAGTGCCGCCACCGTCGCCTAGAAACTCCGCGAGAGCCTTTGCCCTCTCGGCCGGTGCCATTCTTAGAAACCGCACGAGCGGCGCGACGCCTGTCTCCCCGCGGCACATGCCCTTGAGAGCAGAGATGACGAGCCGGGCGGCGTACATGTTGAACCCGGATCGCCGAAGGAACAGCTCCCACTCAGTCTCATCCTCTATGAGAAGATTCCGCGTCTTGGGTGGGTTCTCCCGCACGTGCGTCGACACGAGGGCACATGTCCATTTCTCGAGGGTCTTGATGCCGCCGCCCACGTACATGACCGTGATGGAGCAGCCAGTGTTGCTTCCTAGGGCGGACGCGGCCCCGACGAAAGAGTTGTAGGCCTGGAGGCTGGCGGCGCTGAGTGGCCCGATGTGCTCATCTGTTGGATTGCCCTCCGTCACCAGGATGACGAGTTGCTCGTACAGCGGTGCCACCTTGGCCATGCGTTCTTGGATCGGAGACATGTTGCACGAAGCGCCCGGCTTCGGTTTCTGGCACACGTCGACGAGTTTGGTGGTGATTATGCCGGTCCTTGGCGACGGTATGATGTCGGCCTCGAATGCCAGAGGAGAAACAACTTCTACACGCTTCGTGCTCCCCGGTGACCACATCCAGGTGTTGTACCGGGCGAAGTCTCTGTCCACGAGATCGACGTCCGGCAAATGTCTCTGGAGGGCGATCAGAATGTTTCGGGGGATACCAGTCGATATGACGATTTGCGATTTTCCCTCTAGGACAGGAGTTTCCGGACAAGGAGCAAGCGTGCTTCGAATATGAAGCTGCTCCTGAGGGGCCGGTGCTTTCAGTGGCTGATGAGGGGGCCTTCCAATGGTGCTTGAGGACGATGCACTTCTCTCTGGCGTTGGAGGGAAAGCAGCGGGTCTCGGCCTTTTCGACTCCCTTGGAGGCCGCAACTTCAGGTAGTTGTCTAGCAGCTTTCCAGCGGCGTCACTCTCATTGTCACCCAGAAGCAGGCTGCTACCGCTTGGCCCACGCCGCTTTCGCGATATTGTTCGAGACTTGTGTTCGACGGTTGGCGATCCAGGTTCAACGCTTTCTCCGTCCATCAAAAGGCCCAGTTTGCGTTTTCTTGTCAACTCCACAAGGATATCGGCGGGCTCATACAGGATCAGCCCAGGAGCGTCCTCAAACTGTGGAACCGGGATCTCATCATCGTCTTCGTGGTTGAAAATCTTCAGTCCGATCCTCTTGCGAACAAAATCTGCGCTCGTGAGGATTGAAGCAGCTTTCAGGGGAAGAAGTTGACCAAGTAACTGTAGGTCGCCGACCACCTCTCTTGTGTCAATGTCTCGAAATGCTATTGGAAGTAGGGACCACTTGAGCCTCAGGTCATCAGCTCGCTTTCTGCGCCAAGTTGGAGGTCTGAACTGGTTGCCGCAATGGCTGCGAATCCATCGGAACATTTCGGGCGCATTACCAGCCGCCAGCGCCCATTCAGGATCTGGCACGCTGAGATCCATGACTGGAGGTTGCATTCTGGCCGTTGCATCGGCTTCTTGAATCTGCTCCTGCTCCGTTTTCAAGTTCGTCTCTGTTGCCCGCGATTCGACAATCAGCTTGAATTGCTCCGAAAACTCCGACTCGCCGTGCTCGACATCGTCTCGGAGCCCTATGGTTGGACTTGGGATCAGGTCGGAGACGCTTTTGATGAGTTCCTTGCAAGACGCTTCCTCCTTGGCAGGTGACGGACTTTCTTCCATCGTGTGCAATACTGGAGGCTCCATCTTTAAGTCTTCGATGCTCTGCTTGGGTGTTGTTATTTCGAAAGCATCGTCCTCTGGGGTTGAGGCAAAGAACATAGACGAATCGTCCACGAAATCTTCTTTGATAGAATCAACCCCCAAAGCCGATTCGGTCTTCTCCAAGTCCTCATCGAGAAGACTAAGTGGATCGGAAAACTCGTGAATCTCGCACACCTCGCCATCGGGAATGAACGGCTCTGGCGAACTGGAAGCTTCGAATGGGGCAGTGACGAGTGGCGGAGTCATGGACTTCATTCGCTCCTAGAAGGGTTATGAGAAGCGTTTAACTGCACAGGTAAATCTTGCTTACTGGTAGAGACCCTAACTCTAGCCTCATCAAATCTTGCAAGTCGTTCTCGGACCAGTCCTGGTAGACGGACTCGGCCACGTACGCCAGGTCTTCTTCGGAGAAGTCGAGCTCGTCGGGCTCGGCGCCTCTAGTGAGCTGGTCATGGAAGTGCACTGCGGAACGCGAAACTGCAAGGCCTTCATCCAGGTTGTCGTCAACGGGGTCCAGTGGCAGGGCATTCGGGCGGCGGAAGAAGTCGTGCTGCTTGGCTTCCGAGATGATCTTGTTCAAGGCCTTGACGTCGTGTCTCGAGTCGCTCCTGAGAGATGGAAGCTCCAACTTCTGGGCGGCATGGCAGAAACGGGTGTGCGGCACGCTCGCCTCTAGTGCAAGCTTCAGAAGGTCTTCGCCCGCGCCAACGCCCACTGCATTTGTGGCCAGGGCGTCGAGATCTCCGTCACGCAGGCCATCGGTCTCTGGCGGAAAGACTATATCTGGGACTTTGAACTCGAGGAGGTCCGCAAAATCGTCGTCAGAGGCAGAGGAGAAGTATGGCGACTTCGTTATGCTTTGGAAAATGGCATTGGTTCTCGTTGGAAAGTGTTTGTCGCGGTCGACGAAGAGGCGTCGCGACAGGGCGTACTCTCTGGGCGTAGGCTCTGCCATCGCCATCGCCGGTAACTGAGGAAGATGTTTCGGTGTTTCTGGTACGTTATTTCGACAAATGGGAACGAATATTAGGGATATATCAGGGCGAAGGGTTGGTGATTTGGATCAACTATGGTAAAGATTCAGTCCGCTGCAAAGGTGAGGTTGAAATATGCTTTGGAAATACGTATCATTCATTGAATGTGGGAAGGGAAGGAAGGACTTCCATGTACAGGACTGGGTAGAAACATTCTAGCTCTTTCCTGCAGATTTCCTATCATCGCGACATCACGGGGAAGGAGCATCACACTCGACCTTTCCTTATTCACAGTCCGAACATTGCATATGCTGCTATCGATATTCGCATAAACACCAGGTACGTATATACACGAGGTCCTAAGATAAGCAGGGACACCACCATCTTCAACTTCACTTTTGCACATTATCCCCACCAAGATCCTTCAATACCTTCCATGACTGAACTGTTTGAACGACATCACAATGGACGAAGCCAAATGGTAAGAGGAGTGAATCTTTTCAATCTAATACTCGAGTCTAACAATAAAGGCAGAATGGTCAACCTAGAAAATCAAGCACAACCCAGTTTGCCCGAGCAAAACCATTTCCAACCAGTGGATATCTATGAAACGACTCTTCATTCCGGCAGTCTGTGTGCCTTCCTGTGGGCAATGAGAAGATCGAAGAAGAAGAAGGAAAGAGAAGGGAAATGCCAGAAAACATCCGAACTCCGTGCTGAAAAGAAATCACGACTTCTGCTCCATTTTTTTGTTGTTTTGGGATTTTCATATTTTTTTGAAGGTCTGGGCCTCTTCGCTCAGGTGGACAGAGAGGCAGTCCATGTCGAGGTCCTCGAGCGCCGGGTACACGCGCTCTCTGGGTGGGAGCTCACCTTCGTCGAGGACCTTCTCGTCCTGCATCCATTGAAGTAGTGACTCCTTCATGGACGGCGGGGCGAGCGGTGAGTGATAGAGCATGTTGAGGGCTTGGGCGCGCATGTCGCTGACGTGCTCGTCGCCCTTGTTGTCGTGCAGATGCGGGTTCCGCGTCTCGATCTGGTAGATGTGCACCTGGCTGCTGTCCCTGGGTGTCGGCGCCATCGCCGCGGCGATGATGTCCGACTCCGCGTCCGACTCCATGCCGGAGTCGCTGTGCGGCTTCTCGGGCTCGAAGTCGGCCTGGTCGCCCATGCGCTCGAGCAGGAAGAGGTACTCGTATGGCTCGACGGCGAAGCCGCTCGCCATGCGCAGCTTCTTCGCGAGGGAGACGGTCATGGCGTGCTCACCGGCGTTACCGGTCGTGATGGACTCGGTGCCGTAGCCGGAGAACTGCTGCAGCAGTCCGTTGAGCCACTCGTTGACGACGCGGGAGCTGCGGCCCTTGCGGTCGAACATGAGCCGGCCGTCGCGGGCCTTGGGCTTGGAGCTCCACGACACGCGGACCATGGCGTCATCGGAGTCGGCGAGGTGCAGGCCGGCGGCGTACGACTTGCAGTACTCGAGCACGGAGCCGGGGATGTAGTTGTCGGCGTCGACAAAGCCGAGGTACTCGCGGCCCACGAGGGCGGCAAGGGCCATGCCCATGAGCATGCCCTCACCCTTTCCGTTGTGGACGAGGCCGTCCGGGGCCACGAGGCTAGGCGCACCGGCGGCGGCGAAAGCTTTGGCGGCGCCAGGGTCCTTCTGGTGTATCGCGATGGCGTTGCGGTCCGCAGTGCGGCAGTAGTTGCGGAGGATCTGGACCTCAGTGGCGAAGCGGTCGCAGCGGCCACGGTCGCTGTTGGAGACGAGGATAATGAGGCAGTCGTGGGGCACGCCGGAGAAGACGGACTCAATGGTCTTGAACTCCTCGTTCATGCAAAGGATGATGATGGCCATGCGAGACTCCACGGCGAGGAACTCGTCCCTGGAGACGGTGAGGCTGGACGGGGTGCTGCGTCCGGAGCCGGCATCCAGCTCAATGACGCGCTGGATCTCATGAATTGAGACAGACCCGAACTGGTCGAAACGCTGGGAGACGGACAGCCGCATTGTAACTGTTGGTGGTAGAGGAGGAGGACAAGTAGGGATTTCTAGCAGGAGGAAATCCGAGGGATGTTTGAGGATACTTGAGAATGCGTTCAAGCTTTGTCTGATGGGCGTGGATGTTGGTTATAAAAGTGCCGGAGACGGAAAGATATAAGATTGAGATGGAGTATAGAAGCCTGCAGAGGATGATGACTGACTGACTGCTGTCTGATGCTTTAGACAAGTTGTCTGATTTGTGTGAGCAACCATGTATGTCTCAGGCAGTCGTGTCTCACGTTTAAATAAATTCCCAACACTGCCATGATGCCATGCGGCGCAATGTCATCATGGGGGGAGAACGGTCACAGTCCCCTTTGTGGGTTCGTCGAGGTTTCGGTGAAAGTCAACACACAAGTCAACCTCAAACGGGGCGGGTACGGTAACCAACGAGCCAGTGATGGTGGATTCCACGTCTTTGTGCGCAGATGCGAGTCTTTCTTGGAGGCGATTCCCTCTTTTTTTTTCCTGCCTGCCGGGGTGATTCCCAAGGGGGCGGAGGAGAGGAGGGGCAGTTCCATAAGGCGTTCGTCGTGCGTGCTTGTGTGTTTGAACACAGCCGGGGAAGAGGTGAGTGTGTCAGAGGCAGGCTTCTCGGAGGCTCCGAACATGCAAAGAAAGAATCCGCGAGATGGGAGTGGTTATCCCGCACTCATCACCCCCCGCCGCCGTAGCCCCGGCACTCTGAATTGTTCGTCATGGGCTAATGCTAATGCGGCTGCGTGGGGAGGACAGGGCATGGGGGGATGGAATGGTTTTTGGGGATGGTATCCGTAAGTGTTTTTCTGCGGACATGGGCACTGGGCAATTGCTACTACGCGTGTTGGTGGTCGGTAGTATGGAGACTGGACAGGGTAGGTTAGGATACGATATGCCCCCCACGATCTAGCTTAGGCACTCTTTTCCTTTCGCCGTTGATGTGTGTGTCTCACTTGGAGAGCAGCCCCTCCCCCGGTCTCCCAACGGGCAAAAGTACCGTACCGGAAACGTAAAACAAAAGCACTTTTCTTTTCTGCCAGGGTCTTTTTGCAGGACCCGGGCGCTTGGGAACAGCGCCCCGAAGAAACCAGGCTGCCAAGTAGCAGTTGTGACTTGTGAGCCGTAGTGCTTACATACATAGCGCACCCAAGGTCTTGTCAACCAACAGGGGTGTGTCGTTGGGGGCGTGTGTGAGTGGGAGATGCGCGCCGCAGAGAAACGGAAGACACTGTGAGGTTCGGTATTAGACCGCCGGCCGATGGCTGCCTCGTCGCGCACATGCAAGAAGCGGAGAGGAGAAGAGGCTCTCTGGGGGATGAGATGGTTGCAACCGGGACTCGGGAGCTGGTGATAGGCCACGGAGCGATTCAGGACGTCGAGCAGAGCCTCAAACTTCGGGGGACCACCCGCTTACTCTCGGGCTTGCTTTGCTTTGCTTTGCCTTGCCTGCTTCATCCCAACCTTGGAATGCGTGAAGTTGGTGGAAGCCTCACCAGTGGGGGGCCCACCACCCCTCATCAGGCAACACCGGCCGAACAGTCACGTTGCGATGCGTGCCTTGGTTAGACGTACGCAACGGCCCACGAATCACTCATTCTCAGTCGTTGTATTTGTTTTGTTTTTTGAATCATTTTTCGTGATGTTCATTTGGTCTCCTTTCCATTGGATGCTGGTACTGGTGCGGGTGCCGTCGACGGACGGTATGTGTGTGTGACTCAAGGCTCTTTGGATCGTCGTGTTATTCCCGTCGGTGTCATCGTCATAGTGTACTGCCAGTGTCGAGAGAGCCCTACGAGGTTGAAACCCGCAGGGAGCTCGAATAATGTGACCAGATAGGGAAATGCCGGTGTCTTTTTCTTCTTCTTCTTTTTTCCCCGAGAACCTTTTTTTTTCTACGCGAAGCGGCGAAGCAGCGAAGCGGTAATGATACGCTGAGAGCCGTTGGAGCAGAATTGCTGTGGTGCTGTGCCGCTAACAACAGCTACCGAACGGCCATCCGTGGATCTTGATTGACTCAAAACGTTGGCGCCCCTTGTAGTGGTAGCTAGGTACCTAGGTATTTTTTCCAGTCCAGTCCGCTGCTGCGCAAATGCCTGGCGGGCGAACGGTCTAAGGCCCAAGGCGCAGCAGGACGTAATTTTAAAACGTCCAGATGATGGGGGAGAGTTGGAAAAAAAACTTGGCTCGTTGGATGTCCACCAAAGGATGACTCTGTTACATTTTTTTTCTGTTCTTCTGTTAGTTTCGAGATGGCGAAGCAAGCGTTTTGCCCGGGCTCAACTACGCGGGTGCGCAACAAGTTTTGAACCAGTTGGAGACGGAGGTACCTCGCGACAGGTACCGCGATCTGCCTACGCGAGGCCCGAAGCGGACGTGTGGGGCCGAGGGGAAGGCGCCAATCAGGTGCTGTGCGCCCCGAGACTACCGGACACCTGGGACGGAGGACTCGGGGCCGGGCTTGGTGCGTCCACAGCTTCCGTGCCGGGTGGCTCTCGGGAGTGGCTGAAACGCGGAGGGCCGCACATGTTAAAGTGCCCGAGCACCCGTATGGCGCTAACAGGTGCTTGCGTGAAAAACAAACTTCCGTGTATCCTCGGCGTTCTCGGAACAATGACGGACAAAGGCGCGATACCTTAACTTCCGAATCCACTCGGATCTAAACGTGGGCCCCGGTCGGCGCGGACTTCCGCAAATGGCCCTGCGCTGCCACCACGACCGGCACTGAGGGGTCGAAGTCTGGACGCGGGGCGCGCGTTGCTATTCTTCGCCGTTCCTCCCGCTGCCTTTCGGCCCGCCGTGAAGATCCGGCAATAGGAGGATCGGATCTACACTCATGGCGAGGGGCGGATGGAGCCCGCGCTGGAGATTTGAGGGTAACCCTACGTGCATGCTCACGAACATTGGACCATAGCGTTGCTTGCTGAGTAACGCATTAACTCCAAAGAGGCAGCTGGACGCAGAGATGGACCCGTCAATGCGGAGACGACCGTTGTTCCTTGAGCCGAAAGTATAAATGCTATCGCGTCTCCTGCCGATATCGTCAACTCGATCCAATCCAGAACTCATCACAGCAACCAACATCACCAACATCACCACCAACACAACCAACCACCACAAATTCAACCAACCACCACGAACTCAACTCCCGACTCTCCACACAACCCACAAATCCACAAAATGGCATCCCGTCTCGGCGACAAAAAGACCCTCCGCATCGGCGTCATGCTCGAGGCCGTCCAGATGAGCGACATCATGGGCATCGACCTCTTCGGCAACCTCTCCCTCGAGTACTACAGCAAGGTCAAGGACATCGACCCGGGCTTCAACCAGTTCGACGGCCTCGCCCCGGACGTCAAGTTCTACTGGATCGCCACCACCCTCGAGCCCGCCGAGATGACCCCCGGCCTGCGCTTCGTCCCCAACGTCACCTACGACGACTGCCCGCGCGACCTCGACCTCGTGCTCATTGGCGGCCCCCTGCCGAGCCACCGCCCGCCCCAGGCCGAGCGCTTCATGAGGGAGGCCTGGCCCACCACGCGCGTCTGGCTGACCACCTGCATCGGCTCGCCGTGGCTGGCGAGCGCCGGCGTGCTCAAGGGCAAGAAGGCCACCGTCAACCGCGAGTTCCTGGAGTTTGCGAGGAAGATCCACCCCGAGACCGAGTGGCTCGACCAGCGATGGGTCGTCGAGGAGAAGGAGTACGACGGCGAGGGCAAGGGCGAGCTGTGGACCGCCGGCGGCGCGGGGGCTGGTGAGTTTCCGTGCCCGATATATCGAGAGATCGGACCGCAGTGTGGACAGAAGCTAACATTCATACAGGTCTTGCCATGGTCATTGAGTACCTCAAGCAGAACTTTGACAACGCTTACGTCCAGAAGATTGTGCTCGAAGGCATTGCCATGGAGGAGATTGAGCTGAACCAGTTCTACAAGAACAAGAAGCAGTAGACGTGAGGAACGATCATGACTGGCTATCTCATGAAGCAACGACAACGATAGGGAACATTAAGTTGCATGTACAATAGATTCAATACGAAGCAAAGAATTCCAGATGTCTGTATCACAACCCTTGAGATTCCTACGCATCCACGTACCGAATGACGAACTCGGGAGAGTCGTACCGGTCCCATCCCTCAGGAACACTCCTGTCCGCCGCAATCTTCAACGCAAACACGCTGAGACTGTACCGGCCAGCAGGCACCGGGGAGCCGTCCGCAAGCGTCCCGTCCCACGGGTTCATAAATCCAATAGGCCGGCGGTACGTAACAGGATACCCGGCGATGTTCCCCAGCGTGACGGCGCCGATCCCGTTGTCCACGCCCCCGGCGCCCTCCGTCACCGGCACGACCTCGATGCGCACCTCGGCGCTGCCCATGACGAGCCACGCGAACTGGTCCGGCAGCGCGCCCACGGGCAGCACCAGCTCCGACTCGTCCAGCTTCGGCTGCGCCCAGTCCGGGTGCGCCGCGGGCGCGGGCAGCTGGAACGTCGTGTTGGCCACGACCTCGGGGCTGCGGGGGTCGTCGCTGCGCGTGAGCCATATGCGCTCCGAGGCCAGGACCGTGGCGTTCCGCATCGACCCCGCGACGCCGACGTACGGCACCGAGAGCGCCGCGTCGCCGGCGGTGCTGTTCAGCGCGACCCAGCCCGAGTACACGGGCAGCGAGGCCGCGTCCAACCCTTGGGGAGGAACGACGCTGACGCGCACCTCGGCGGAGCTGTTGGGCTCGAGAGTAAACGACGACGGGGAGAAGGAGAGGTCTGCGTAGACGGTGTACAGGTCCGGCGAGCTGCTGCGGTAGATCTGGTGGAGCGTTATGGCCGTGAGGGCGGGCACGTGGGAGACGTCGTAGCTCGCGGGCGCGTCGCCGACGTTGGTCACCGTGAAGGAGGCCTCGGAGACGAGGTTGTCCGTGTCGTTGAAGGAGAGCCCCGCGACGCTGAGGACCGAGGTCGCGTAGGCCGCGTCGTAGGCCTGGACCATGCCTGCCCCCTGCTGGGGCACGGGGCCGAAGCCGGCTTCGTTGTTGGGGTCGCCGTAGTTTTGAGAGAAGCCGGGCTTTGCTGTTGAGGCGAGGAGGCGCTTGATCAGGTCGGGGTCCCTGGTTCCGCGTGCCTTTTGCGGTCGTTAGTCGAGGTAGATAGGAGGTTGCGATGGGGAACTTACTTCGATGATGAGGGCGACGATGCTGGCTACGAGGGGCGTCGCCATGGATGTTCCCGAGGCCTCGGCGTACTCGCCCAGGGCAACGGGCCAGGTCGACAGGATACCACCTCCCGGGGCTCCGAAGCTAGGGGCCAGAGTCAGCTCGAACGTCGGGCCCCAGCTGGTGAACGCTGAAACCCTGCCCGGGCTATCAGCCCCCTGGCTCTGGTACGACGAGACGGAGATGACGCCGTCGCCGGTGCTCGGTGTGCTGATCCCGAAGAGGCCCTCGGTGCCGCCGGCCTCGTTGCCTGCGGCAAAGGTACACGGCACGCCGGCGTCGACGATGCGAGACACAGTGACGGCGAACGCCTCGCCGGCCCACCCGCTCGGTCCTCCGATGGACCCCGTGATGATATCCGACCCGTCTTCGAAGGCGCGGATGACTCCCGCCAGGAGCACGTCGCCTGTCGTGAGCCCGTTGCAGCCAAAGGTGCGGTACGCGCCGAGCGTCACGCCGGGCGAGGCCCCCGTGAAACCCATTGGGTTCTCCGCCGCGGCGACGATGCCCGCGACGTGCGTGCCGTGGCCGAGACAATCTTCAAATGGGTCTTCGTCAGGAGCGGGCGCGGAGGTCCCGTCGTAGGTATCGCCGACGATGTCATACCCGTACGAGACCAGACATCCGGGGCCGAAGCACCCGCCGAGGGCCGGGTGGGTGTAGTCTATCCCCGTGTCGACGATGCCGACGCGCAGGCCGGCGCCGGTGAGCCCCCGCGCGCGGAGCTTGTCGACCTGCGTCATTACGTGCGGCGGCCAGGCGGTGGTCGAGTTCGTCTGCCGGCGGCGGAGGCGTCTGTCCCTGCCGGCCACGGTGGCGTTGAGCTGGGGCACGGAGATCAGGGGCACCGGCCAGAGGTTCTTGACGCGCGGGAGGGCGGCGATCCTGCCGGCCGTCTCGTTGTTGGCCTCCGCGACGCTGATGGAAACGCCCTTGAAGATCTTGGAGTGCAGGCCCAGGCGCTGGGAGACCTTTGACAGGCCTGCCTCCGACGAGAGGGACGAGACGAAGACGTTGGCGTCCTGGTGGCTGTTAGTGGATTGCTCAGTGATCTGTGGTGTGAGCAAACGAACCTGGTCGTCGGCGAGTTCGACGATGAAGGCGCCCGGGACGGTCGTCTGCTCGATCACGGGTGTGGCGTCATCTCTCTTGGATGCTGAAGCCGAGACGAGCGTCGCGACGCCGGCCAAGGCCGCGACGGAAGCTTTCCAGGCGACCATTGTAAGTCAAAACTAACTCGTAGCAAGAAAGACCTAAGAGTCCTGTGTGTCGCGGGAGAAGCAGATCAGGGTCCTCTGGATCGCGTGGTACCTGCATGCGGGCCTCTCTCTTTATACCAACCAAGACCTCGATCGACTTACACACCACCCTCTCAGCGACCTTGGCCAAAGGGCCGGACGTGCATGTGGTTCTTGGCTGCTGAGGTTACATCAACCACTATCGGCATGTCGCCCGTCGAGGGGTTTTCCCCACCAGGATTTCCTACTATCGACATCTCGGATGCGAGAAGCGACGTTAATGCGGGGCAATACGATCCATTGAGGGCATTTGAGCAAGATAAGAGGGGTCGCCGTTGGATTAGAGCTGTGATATCACGCCCGTGCCGCTGGCATTCCAGAGTCACAACGACGCAATGGCATCATTATTCCAAGGAACCGCGCGACGGACGACGGACGATGGGGGGAGAAGATGGAAGGTGGTATTCGATGGTGATAGACCCCCATGCCCGGTCCTGCATGCGCTCGAATGCGACGTGATCGTGGCGCATGCGGATTGCAGACTTGCCCGAGTCGGCGCGGATAAGGGAAGCCGCTCCGGCCGATATCTCTGAGCGGAACGGGGGGGTGTTTTGCTGATCACTATTTGCTGTGCCCGATGCATGTGTGTGTTGTTTGCGTGTATAAGATGGAGACCTCAGGTGTTGGGTTGAAAACGCCGTCAGTTGCCTCTACGTCTCTGCCAGAAACTAATGGACTTTTACTTTCTCTCAAGGCACCAACAAGTCTCATTTATCTCTGATGACCGCCAACTGCGAGAGTCACAACCCATAGGCGACTCAGTTACTACAAGAGACCACCTTGTCTTGTGTCAAGCCGAAGTCATGTCCACTGACTCCACTCACTCGCCCTCCGCAGCTTGGCCTGGCAACCAGACCTGAGATCCTCGTCAACCCGCCACTCAAGCGCGGGTCGCATTCGCCGCCGCCAACGCGCCCTCGAGGTACAAGTCGTCCAGCGCCGCCGCAGCAGTGACGTTGTCCACCTTGAGGTTCAGCCAAAACTGGTTCGTCACGTTCCGGTCAAACACCCACTCGTTGGACCCGTTCGCGTGGACGTAGTTGTACCCGTACTCGTTGCCGAACTCAAACACGTCCCCCAGCCCTTGCATGGCGTACAGCACCGTCAGCGGGTCCCACGACTCGCGGGGGCGGTAGAAGTTGTAGTAGATGTACGCCTGCCGCACGGGATCCGTCGCGGGGCCCTCGGCGAGCAGCTTCGCCCCCGAGAGCACGGTGCCCCCGACCTCGGTGCCGCAGTACACCACGCGGCCCTTCCACCCGTTGACGACGCGCGCCGTGGCGAGCGGGTCGTCGCCGAAGAAGTTGAACTCCCGGCCGGATGGGTACCCGCCGCCCATGACGACGAGCTCCGACACCTTGGACGCGACGAGCTCCGGGCCGGCGAGGTCCGAGTGCTCGTCGGGGACGGAGTCGAGCAGGCCGGCGAGGTTGGCGAAGAAGCCGATCGAGGCGATGGTGACGGGCCCGTCGGCCTCGGCGAGGAGCTTGCGGTAGAGCGCGACGGCGTCCCAGGCGCCCTCGGCGCCGCCGAAGGGCAGGGACCCGCCGGGGAAGTGGTACGAGATCTTGCTCGCGTACTCGCCGAGGTCGTACGCGAAGGTGTCGAAGAAGCTCTCGTTCGTGAGGGGCCGGCGGGTGCCGACGGGGACGTCCGTGAGGTTGTAGTGCGCGAGGATGGCGGAGGTGGCGGTCACGGAGTAGGAGGACGGGTAGTTGACGTTGACGCCCAGGAGGTTCACGTCCGGGGAGGTGGCCGCGATCAGGAGCGCGCCGGTGTCACTGCGAAAGAGATGAGTGTGTGATTTCGCCTGGAGAGGGGGTCTGGAGGAACTGACTCGCAGTCGCTGAAGATGTCCGTGTCAATGATGAGGTTCTTGCGGGCTGCCAGCGTCGGCTGCACCAAGAGCGCGCCCAGGGCGACTTTGACAGCGGAGGCGAGCATCTTCGTTCCGTGAATCGTGGTGCTCTGACGCAACGAAGGAGAGCTGGACCGACGACTTGAAAATCTTCGGATGAACCGGTGGGTGAGGTTTGCGTATCTTATCTTGGCTGGGCGACCTCCGATACTAGGAGCGAGTGGAGCCGAGCAATTTCATTCCGTGATCATTTTCCTCGGGAAATTCAGCAACGTCAAGGTTCACCGTTGATGCTTGGCTGAGTAGCAGATAAGGCGGTGATAAGGCCCTTTAGCTGGCTGTTCTATTGCTGGCCTCGAGGGTCTTCTCATGTTGTTCTTGGACACTTTAGTTCAAGAAACGCATTGCTCGATGCTGAATACACTGACAAGCAAGTTGAGTTGTCATGGACTGGCTTAACCTCGATGCACAGACTTCACCGCCGAGGTTGCGCTACTATGAAACTCAACCGTCAACCAAAAGAGTTTGTTGACAAAAGACTCTCAACTCTGCGTGCATATCAACCAGTATTCTCGGTATGCATCGATGATTTGAAAAGGACTCTGAAGCTTTATTGCTGAATGCGCTTCGTGCCTCTAATAGTCGAAGCTTTCACAATGCACTTCCAACGTCATGTTTCGTTGGTTTCCACAGCTCCTTGCCGAGTCTTTAACGGCATCCATTAACGACAGTGGCCCGCACGCCGCCAACAGCACTCTCTGGCCATCTTTCACCCCTCTCAGCGCATCTTCAACGACCTGGCCGACATTCATCCTGTTGAGATGCACCTCGACGGAAGCGTTTGTGTCATCCAAGGGCGAGACTGCCTGAATCGTGTGGGTTGCATTCTTTCCCGGGATCGTTCCGTAGTTCGATATCCCATCCCTTGATAACAACCCGTTGCGCGCAGCTTCGAGATCACCGAACGGGCCGTCTGAAACTTCTGCAGCCTTTGCTCCGGCGTTTGAGACGTATAGCAATGCTTTCATCGTTGGGTATGCTGAACATAAGTTACGAATATGATCGGAAAACCAGCTCAAATGCTCTGTCTCGGAGTTAGAAGGGCTGCTGAAAGGGGTTGCGGGGGTGATTTCGAACATGCCTTTTCGCCTAACGGCCCATGCGAAGTGAATACTCTGTGGCCGGGCTTGCTTTTGACTACTCCGAAGACGATTCATGAGGCCTACGGTGGACGCGGCCCCGCTACCTCCGGCGATGAGGACGACGGAATCATACTCCTCGACCGCCGGGGGGCATGCGTAAGGCCCGTCTATTGACACCCAGAGCGCACGACCAGGCGATCTCGCAGCAAACCTGCCAACCGCTTTGCTAAACCCCCGGTGAGACTTCAGCACGAGTTCCAGCCCAGCCGGCCCGTTGTTGACGACCGTGTACGGATGGCTTTCGAAGGGACGAATCCGCGGGATCCACAGGTAGCAAAACGAACCCGGCTGAACGGTCTTGAAGCCCGGCTTCTTGAGGATCAACCGCGTCCCACCGCCCGGTAGCGGATAAATCCGGACCTCGTTTCCGACGAGGTTCCAAATCATGCACGCAGCTCGGACGAGGCGGTCAAAAGCCCACGCCGCGATGATGATCGACATGACCAGCGGGAGCTTTTTTAGCCAATTCGGCCTGTGCCACGCCGCCAGGACGACGGAAGCCAGGAAGCCGACGATGTGGCTGGCGTAGAACACCTCGTACGACCGGTGCCGGTAGATTCCCATCAGCAGCACCAGGAACGCGACGCCTGCCCCGATGCCGTACAGGTTCTCCTCCTTGACCAAGTTGTACATGCGGTGCAGGCGGTGGTTGTGGATCGTGTACAGGAGGGCGTGGGCAAATGTCTGGAAGACTGCGAGGTACCCGACGACCCGGTGGACGACGTTCAGCTCGACGTGCGAGGTGCCGGCCAAGGGGGAAAGCGGCGTGTTCTTGAGGCCGAAGAAGACGCACGCTGCCATGTTCGCAGCGGCCATCCTGAGTCGCGTCAGTGGGACCGAGAGCAGTGGTAGTTGGCAGGCGAGTTACTTACCATCCGCACCTCGATGCCCAATGGTTTAGTTCATGGGGGAGTGCGAGATTCGTCGTGCAAAGTGTGACATTCCCGGCGAGGAGGATGGCGACCAGCACGGTGAGCGACAGAGCGGGCTTCCCGAGTCTGCCCAGGTCTACGGGCCTCTCAGCGAACCTGGGGATATGTCAACACAGACTCGAACAGATGTGTTAAGTCTTTACATACTGGAAGACCTTATGCAGAGGGCCCCAGAGGCCATGCTCCTGGGCACCCTTGGATGCATGCAGCCGACGCCTCCGGTCGGAAAGCTCGCGCAAGAAACGAAACGCAACGCCAGAAAAAATGAGAAAAACAAGAAACGCCGCGTAGATTTTCAGAGTCTTCTCGTTACATAGCGTCTTCGGGCTTGGGACGTAACGAGGGAGCGTCATGCTTTCGGCGGGGATGGCATTTGCTCGCGGGGAGGCTGACTCGGCGACACCCTTCAACAGTGAAGCAAAAAAAAAAAGGAAGACAGGAGATGGGTGCAGAGATCTGGCAGATTGATAAGATTGCTGATTGATAAGATTATCCGCCGGACGGCCTCGCATGAGACCACTCACTGAGTCACGGCTCACTGCCAAGTCCGCTCATTTGTGCGTAGGAAGCGGGTCAGGGCTGGGTGGAGATGTGGAAGGATTTTAGTGTCTCTAAGCTTCTCACTGTGAGAAGAGATCCTTGCCGCGGCACACGTTGACAATGACAAGGGTGCGTCGAAAAGTCGGGTTGAGTCGAGCATTGCCTTGGAAACGGAACACCGATAGCGGAAGTTTTGTGCACTCAAGTACGACAAGATCGTCTCATGTCTGACCAACATCGGCTCCGATCACGAGATTATGAGACTTGCACGTGGGTGTAAGTCTCTCTTAATGACACTAGTGACTGCATCAGGCGACGCCTATCATATAATACTACCACAACATTTCGAACCATATAGATCTTGGCGGCATAATCATGATCAACGAGCCATGTCGACATCGTCGATCCACCAGAGAACAACCCAGTTGACCACCGCAAGGATACCCAAGGACCATAGCGGCAGGCCGACGAAGTTGTGCCCCAGGCCCCAGCCGAGCGCCATACCGCCCACGGTAGGCCCCATGATGCGCGCGGCGCTCGAGATGCTCGACGCCAGGCCGTGGACGGTGGCCAGCAGCTCGCGGCTCGGCGCGCAGTCGTTGACGAGCATCATGGTCGCCGGGTTGACGAACGTCCGCGACAGGACGTTCATCGTCAGCACGACCGACAGGCACGCCCAGACCAGCCCGGTGTCCTCGGCGGGCAGGAGCACGAGGTACGGCAGCGCAAAGTAGGCGACGATGGCGAGCGGGAGGAAGACGCGGTACGAGCCCCGGACGCCAAGGGAGCCGATCAAGCGTGGGTAGAGGAGCAGCTGCAGCGGCAGTCCGACTGCGCCGATGGTCGTGTTCGCGAGGCCGATCTTCTCACTCGAGAGACCGAGGCCGCCGGTGAAGCGGAAGGGGAGGTGGAAGTCGGTGCTGTTGGCGCGCGGTGTCGGGAGGAGGCTGAAGAACATGGAGTTGAATGCCGAGACGTGCAGCGACTGCAGGAAGCGCTGGAGCATGTTGAGACAGACTTGTTCCGTTAGGACCTCGCGGAAGGGAGCGCGCTGCTTGGCCTTGGGCTTGATGGGAGTTGACCCAACTTCATCGTCTAGGAGTCGTGCGGTTGAAGCCACGGCAGCGTCGTCGTCTGTGATGCGATCGTAATCGTGGTTTGGTGACCACAACCGCATGAGTTTGTGCATGATGTGCTTGCCCAGTCTGCGTCCGGCATCCGGCTGGTGTCGCAGCTGCGGATGCGTCTCGTCGAGACCGAGGATGATCCCGAGGGCAGCCAAGCTTGACACCGAAGAGCAGAGAAGATTAGGAAGAGCGTACGGGAATCTCTTGAGCCACCCAGTGCCATCAGCGCCGCCGAAAAGCGATCCAGGTCCGAAAAGACTGGGCAGTGTGTGAACGGGATCCGCGAGGAAGCCACTCATCAACGGCCCGATGATTACTCCAACGTTGAAGCACATGGGCAGCAAGAGAAAGGCTCGGGATTGGTAGCTTTGAAGTTATCAGTCGGACTCCCGTACATGTCTGCAAGCTTCAAATCACCGTTTGTCGTCGACAATTTCAGAAACCATGGTCCTGAGCACGCCGATGTTTCCGTTCAATGCACCGGCGCAAAACCGGAAAAAGAACGCGGCCGCAAGAGACCTCGAAAAGGCCATGCCGAGCGCAGACATGGCCGAGCCGGTCAGTCCAATTAGCAAGACGCGCTTGCGGCCGAGACGAGGGTTGTCGGCGGCGTGACCCCACCACATGGACGTCAGGCACTGCGCGGCCGCGAACACGGCCGTGAGGTAGCCGGCCTGCTTGGGGATCTCGGAAGGGTCGAGGTCCGGGTTGAACCATTGGAGCTGGAAGTAGAGGTACGACGTGAGAGAGCGCTCGCTCAGCGGCTCGGCGAGGCGGGCGAAGACGATGACGGCGAGCTGCCACTTGCTTGGCATCGAAGCCCATGAGATGGCCTCGGCCTTTGACGCAGCTGGAAGGTCTCCATGTTCGCCGAGGAGCGCCGTCTGCTCGGCTGGTTCAAGCTCTGCGCCGGGCTTGTTGTTAGTCTTTTTGGCAAACAGACGGCGCATAGTTGGAAATAAATCGACCTGGGCTTTTCCGCAGGTCAAAATGAAGTGGGAAAAAGAGTCGAAGAGTTTCGGTCTCGCTTTTCTAAAGAGAAAAGCTGAAAGATGGTCCTAAGCAACTCGGGGCCTCCCATGTCAACTCAATAGTATCCACAACGGTCGATAGACAGCACTAAACAACTCCAAAGTCTCATGTGGGACCTTGACCGGGATCGTCAGCGCAGAATGCAACCATTAACCCCTAGAACTCCTTAGTCTACAGTGGTCCGAAGAGCCGGGCCGGGGTTCCTCGCATGGCCGATTACCGCCGAGGACGGACGATGTGGGGTTCCAAAACCTGCAAACAGAGAAAAACCGAGTTATGATCTCCCCTTTCCACTTTGGCACATGGAAAGTCTGCTCTGCTCAGAATATGGATACCGCCACATGCCTCTGCAGCTCGATTCGCCTCTTGGCCAACGCAGAGACCCTTGACGAGGGCCGGGCCAGGGACCTGATCCCTGCCCTCAACGGCCACCTGGGCGACCTGCGCCGCCTGCTGGGCCGGTCCAAGTCGCTCTTCCGCGACGTGCAGTACCACGTCGCACCCCGCAACCAGCGGACGAGCAAGGCTCTGTCTGTGGATGCCGTCGACCTCGCCCCTGCCAATCGGATGTGCGAGCGGTTCCGGGAGGACGTCGACGGGTTCTGGGCGGCTCCTCCCGCCGACGACGACGGCGCCGTGAACCCCGAGCTGAGACGCCGGCTGGCCTGCGTCGTGATATTCCTGCGCTCCAAGCTGGACGCCCAGGTGTTGGCGCCGCCCCCGATCGCGAACTTCTTCTCCGGGAGTCCCAACTTTGCCGATGTGCGGAACTCTGGGAGGAAGTACATACAGATTGCCAGGAAGCTGGGTGGTCTTGGGTCGATCCTCTGGTTGCCCTTGGATATTCCGCCTTCAACGTGAGAGACACATGCAAAGCCCGAGTGAACATTGGACTCACATGGAGCAGATACGAAAGATACCTTAATATAGATGACGAAGAGATATTCAGCCATCTGGCATCCCTCGCCCCACAGTCTGAAGACTACACCGGCTTCGTGCAGCGACTCGTCTTAAGCCAACTTCGCGGTCAGTGAACGTGATGCCACCCAGGCTTCAGAAGTTGATTGCTAACTCGACTTAGACTCTTCATTATCGTCGTCTTATTATAACCTCTTCGTTGACTACGCTGACATTATCCCGGCATCAGACCAGTTGCTGCTCCTGCTCTATGCACTTGGCGGTTCGCAGACACCAGAGAGTCTCTTAACAAGGACCCGTCTTCCGCAACGGCGATGGAACACTGAAGGAGAGCTCGAGAGTGTCAGCGCCGCCAACTTTGGCCTCTCCCCTGAGCTCATTAGCCTCTTGGCGGACGACGTCGAGCTTGCCCAAGCCACGGCAAGCCCCTATATCCTGAAGCATGCTCTGGATGATGAGACGGTAGCCTGGTCCCTGTGTCCAGAGCTTTCCGCATTCTTTTCTAGAGTATTGCTTCCGCGAACAATGGAAGAGCTTGGGACAGCAGCTTTGAAGATTCTGTGCTTCGTCTGCCCTCCATGCTACGAGGGCAATCTCGACTGGTAAGTGTCGAGTGATTCCCTAAGAAAGCTCCCATGCTCACTCATACTGACTACCCTCGCAGGTCGCCGACGATAAAAAAGGCCATCTGGCCCATAGTAGAAAATGTCACAAAGACGTGCAAAATACCGACGATGCTCAG
Source organism: Colletotrichum brevisporum (assembly GCA_030770045.1). Classification (NCBI taxonomy): domain Eukaryota; kingdom Fungi; phylum Ascomycota; class Sordariomycetes; order Glomerellales; family Glomerellaceae; genus Colletotrichum; species Colletotrichum brevisporum. Next base: position 3,592,472 of record JAUGSI010000001.1, on the reverse strand, counting down.
GACGCAAGTCCTCGAGCTCGTCCTCTTCTTTTGCGAGAGGGACTCGGTCCCCATCCGCCACGCCGCCGTCAACCAGGCCAAGGCTCTCCTACGCAAGTCGATGCCGTACTATCTTCACGCGACCGTGGTCCTATTCCGGAGCACCTTGTACCGCATAGACGGCGACTTCGCCCGGTCGGAGGCCGACATCCGGGACTTCCTCTGGCGCGGCCCTCGCCCAACTACACGCAGAGACCGCGCGCTGGAGGGCCGTCTTCACATCTCACGCATCGAGACCAAGATCAGGAGCTTCGACAACGACATACCCTCCTTCATCTACGAGTGGAAGGCCGAGCAGCCGCTCTCCGCCATGGAGATCGAGGTGACTTTTAGGTTGCAGAGCACGGCGGCGCGGTACTTCCAGTCCGTCGGCGAGTTCGGCGCGGCGAGAGCCTCGCTGGAGCAGATCCTCTCCCTCGACACGACGAGGCCGATCAGGGGCAACACCCGGCGTATGCTCACGCAGCGGCTGGCGGACATATGCTCCGAGATGGGCGAGCACATCAGGGCCATCGAGCTGCTGCAGGCGGAGCTGCACAACCTTGACCGGACGGCGCGCTCACGGCGGCCGTTCCGAAGGTTGTTGTTGGCTCTATTGGATGCTAACATCGGGCTCGGAGACCTGGACGCCGCGGCGCTGGCGCTCATTGAGGTCCAGGAGGCGGAGCCGCTCGGGATGGAGGACCTCCACGACCAGCAGCTGCACATGCGCGCCGTCATCGCCGCGGCGCGGATTGCGCACTCCGAGCCCGGAAGGCCGATGGCCGTGATGAGGTGGCAGTTTGCGCTGCAAGAGGTGCAGCGGATGAACATACTCGGGACCGGAGGCGGCTTCACGGCTGCGCTGATATATCTGTCTCTGGCTCACGCGCAGCTCGCGGCCGGCGATAGAGAGGGCGCTCGCCAGTCGTGGGACGCCGGGACCAAGATCCTCAAGACAGAGATTTGCGAGTTCTGGCTCCCGCTCGTGCCGACTTCGTGGCTGCAGAGGATCGCCCTTGAGGTGTATCAATCCGAGGGGTGGTCGCTGCGGATGATGCTTCCTGGGTCAAAGCCTGATGTCACGATGCCCTAAGACGATACTAAGCAGGACCTTCTGAAGCAGACATCGGTTTTCCTTACGTGAAAGGAGTCCGAGGGTCCGAGATGTCTTGACCACTTGACTAGGTACCCAAACCGGAGAAGATGTGCATGCACAACTCCAACCTGCAACAACACATGCTGTGGACCTCGGCATCGAGGTCTCAGTACGGCGAAGGAGTCTCGTTGATGTGCGGGGCTCCTCGCGTTTACCCCAACACGATTTGCGGGGGTGAGCTGGATGCATAAGCCGAGGGAGACCCTGCAGAGTTGATTCTCGACAACACCTCACCGCTTCACTCATTTGAACAACAAGACGACCGACATCACTTGCTGGAAACAGTCTCAATCAGATATGGCATCACAAAAGGAGGCACCGTGGGTGGCCATTGCCAGCCGCAAACAAGCCGAGCGGGCGGCACGCATCCCCGCCAGATGGCGCATCCCGTCCACCGCCATCCCCCGAGATCCTCCACGTCTTCAAGATGGCCCGCAGAACGTGCTAAACATCCCGCGGCAGTTCCTCTCGGAAGCCGAGATATCGATCACAGAGTCGTATACGATCCAGACGCTTCTCAAGGCGATATCATCGCGGAAGCTCTCCGCGACCAGAGTCACCGAGGCCTTTTGCCACCGCGCCGCAATCGCCCAGCAGCTCACCAACTGCCTGACGGAGCCCCTCTTTGAAGCGGCCCTCGAGCGGGCGACGTATCTGGATAAATATCTCCGGGACCATGGCAAGCCCTTTGGCCCCCTCCACGGCCTCCCGGTGTCGATGAAAGACGCATTCAACATCGCCGGCGTCGACTCGTCCATGGGCCTGGCCTCCCTCTGCTACAAGCCCGCGTCCCAAAACGCACCGCTTGTCGATCTATTACTATCCCTCGGATGCGTCATCGTGGCAAAGACCAACGTCCCGCAGACGATGATGAGCCTAGACTCGGTCAACAACGTCTTCGGCCGCACCATGAACCCCATAAACCGGATGTGCACCGCGGGCGGCTCCTCCGGCGGCGAGGGCGCGCTCGTGGCGATGAAGGGCAGCATGATCGGCGTCGGCACCGACATCGGCGGCAGCATCCGCATCCCGGCCATGTGCAACGGCGTGTACGGGTTCAAACCGTCCAACGGACGGATCCCGTACGGTGGCCAGGTTCTCACGGGCGCCGAGGGGATGAGCCGCACCTCCGTCCAGGCTGTCGCGGGTCCGATTGGTTGTAGTGTTGAGGATATCGACACTTTTCTGTGCGAGGTCATGCCGCGCGCGTATCTTTGGGGAGAGGACTGCATGCCGACCCCGTGGTCGCAGGTTCCCGGCAGCACGCGCCCCTCGGGGAGCGGTAGGGACGGCGAGTTGGTTGTTGGCGTGCTCCGGAGCGATGGGAACTGCTCCATCCATCCGCCCATCGCCAATATGCTGGACGAGGTCTCGGCTTCGCTCGCCCGCTCGCCGCACGTCAGGGTTGTCCTTCTCGAGACCCCTGAGGCGTGGACGAAGGCTCAGTCCGTGATGAACAAACTCATGGGCGTTGACGGCAGTGGCCTGATGGCCGACATGATCGAGGCCACGGGCGAGCCGCTCGTCCCCTGGATGGCCCCGCGCTTCAAGCGAAAGAGCCCGCTCCCCCTCGCGAGCGTTGCAGAGCTGCAGGCTCAGAGATCGCGGCTCGAGCGCGAGATGCTCCGGCTCTGGGTCGAGGAGGACGAGCAGGGCCGGCGGACGCAGCGGATCGACGCGATCGTGTGCCCCGTCGCTCCACACCCCGTGCCGCCGATCGACGGGTACAATGCCGTGGGCATGACGAGCAGCTGGGTGCTGCTGGACTACCCGGCCGGCACGGTCCCGGTCCGGGAGGTCAAGGAGGGCGACTTGCAGCTCGGCAGACCGCAAGGCGGGAGAGTCCTGGGCAGCTGGGACGAAAGGAACCGCGAGCTATGGGACGAGGGCAAGATCGATCGACGGGTGTACCTCGGGACGCCTTTGAGCGTTCAGGTGGTTGTTCCGAAGTTGCAGGATGAGAAGTTGGTCGAGGTTATGGGCTGGGTGGACGCGGCTTGCAGGGGAGATATCGCGGGAATGAGCGCCAAGTTGTGACTGCTAAACCTCTCAAATTTCTACTCTGAAAATGGTGGTTCTTCTTGCAACCGAATTCCTCGCACGAATACCACATTAGTTCAGTCTCCCATCGAATGGCATGTACGGTTCCACAAAGGAAGCCATAGCACCAGCCCCTGTCCCCAGCTCGAACTCGTTCATGACAATGTCCCAATCTCGAGGAGCCATGATGTGGTCGTACGCAGCATCTTCCAAGTCCCCCAGCGGCAGCGGAAAGTCTCCAATAGCCCGATCGAATCCATCCGTCGCAACAACTGCTGGAGGATTCCCAGACAGGACGGTCTGGCGAGCCACGGCAAAGCTAGCTAGCTGATGAAACGTCTTGCAGACGTCAAAAAGCTTCCTTAGCAACGGGGAACTCGGGGTGGTTGGTTCGATGGCATCTACGGCGGCGCCGAGGAGGGCTAAGTCTTCAGCCGACGAGGTCACGATGGTGTTACCTGCGAGCACGACGAATGTCGCGAAGGGGATCATAGAAAACATCCTATGGTAGCGTAAGCAGCGGTATTCTGATGTACACACGGGGGAAAGGGGGTGAGGGGGTACTTCCATATTTAGCAGCATTGTCCAGCTTGTCTGATTCTCACTTCCCCATGCCTGGAAGGCCTGTACCATGGCGGCGAGGGCCTTCCGCGCCGCGTCGATGCAGACTGCGTTGCACTGAAGGGGGTTTGGACTGGGCTCCTCGCAGGGCACGATCCGATAGGCGATGGCCACGAGGCTGTACATCATGATGTCGAACAGCAAAACGGGGGCGTGGTAGATGTCGCTCACTGGCAGGTCGTCTCGCAACGTCTTTTTCAAGTCGTCGTTTGCCTGTAGGATCCTTGTTGCGAAGGACTTTGCCGCTTCGATCCTAGTATGCTGCGGCTGTTGCAGGGCCGCAGCGGAGAACAGTTGGATGTGCATGTCGCCAACGATCATGGCGTATTCCACGTAGCCGGCGCAGAGACTGTCGGAAGCCGGAGTAAGACACGGATTTGCCGATAGGATTAGGGATAGGTACTTACTCTACAGGAGCGCCTGGGACGTAGTCACTGGGGAACGACGGCCGCGGCGTCGACACGTCGTAGGGGTGGATCGACGGGGATCGTCCCAGGGTGAAGGCCATGCCCTTCTCGTGGATGAAGATATGCCAAAAGACCCGGCGCTCTTTGGACACCTCGGGCCCGTCTTTGGGGAGACGGTGCCAGCCGAGGTCGATGCACATCCTCGAAGCGGTGGAGATCATCTGCCAAGCAAGAGCGGTTCTCCCAGACTTGTTACAGAAGGTGTACTGATCAAGATCAGCATTGGTTCAACCAAGTCAGCGTTGAAGTAAGTGAGGCGTACAAGCAACGACAGAGCCTGGCATGCTTCCATGGATGGGTCGTTACAGAGCCTAAGAGATTGCATCGCGGCATCGATGTTATCCCGTAGAAGCTGCGAGTAGCCCTGGATATCGGCAAAAGTGACGCCGACCTGAGCATGGAACCTTTCCTTGAGCCCGAGGAATAGGAAGAAGAGCCCCGTATTCACGATGGTCCATGACAAGATGGAGTAGTCGCTGACGGCAAGGTAGACCTGTTGACAAAAGGCCGTGAAGTCCTGCTCATCCACGACGGGGCAGTCGATGAAAAACCGCTGCTTTTCTGTGTGCGCCAGCCGGAGCAGCTTGAGAACCTTGTCCACTGGCGGGAGCGACCGGCCTTCGAGCTCCGGGTACTGCACCCTGAACGGCGACGGCGAGCTTCGGCTCTCGGCGGAGGGCGGGCTGCCTTCCTCGCTGTCGGCCGTCTCGTCGATCACCTGCGTCGTCGCAGCGATGGTTGGGTCGCCCATGGTCAACTCCAAATTCGAAGCCGCGTCGCGCAGGGCGTCCGTCACGCGGTGGACGTGAGCCTTGAAGGACGAGTCGCCGCGGTAGCCCTCTGACATGACGGACATGTTCGACGGATGGCTGCTGATGAAGGAGCCTGGCGAGTCCCTTGGTGACGGGCCCTGGCTCTTCTCGTTGATCTGCAAGAGCTTCTGGACCGCCTGCGAGACCTCGCGGAGAGAGCGGTCGACGTTCTCCATTGCTTCATCGTAGCGAGGGGAGATCAGGACGCGCTGCCGCCTTTCGGAGGAGCGGTGAGAGATGCGGCAGCTGAGGCCGGCGGCGACGCAGCTCGAGCATGGCGACTCGCGGTCGCATTTCGTCTGGATTCAGTGGTTAGTATCTGCGGAAGCACGTGATATCTGCTGTGTTGTGGCGTTCTCGTGGTCCGGTGTACCAAGAAGAAGTGCTGGTCGTGGAAAGTTGAAACTGGAGACTGGACGAGGAGAGCAGAATGGCTGCAAGAACCTACCTTTCTATCTTTACATTGATCGCACTGTATTTCAGGTTAGCTGCCTTGTAGGCGACATCCTCATAAATATGTTCGAGTAGGACATCGAAACTCACGGCGGGTCTTTTAACACTTGATGTCTCCATGGGTTCAGTCGTTGGACCAAGAAGCTTGTGAACACCCAAGGTTGCAGTGACGACTGTCAGTTGTCAACCAGCTCAACTATGTCTCAAGGCTTAGCGTCAATCAAGTTAATGATCCAAGCTACTGAAACATGAGATGCCGGCCTTGGTGGGGTAAAATCCAGCTTTAACCAGAAGGTATTTCAGGTAGGTAGGTGTTCACGGGTGACTTCACCATGCAGCTGGCGGCCGCATTCCGCCTCGTAAGGCCAGATCGGCAAGCAGATCACTGCCTCTGCCTTGCTGCGTTGTACCTAATTTATCACCCTAATGTTGCCACGGAGGAGCAACAGGGCGGCCATAAAAATTGAGCGTCGAGCTGTGTGATTGGGTTGAATCCTTGTCAGCATGTAAAAGGTTCATGTCCCCCCCGGTCGGCGAGACCCGAACGAACATACGAGGGTTGGTCCCCAGGCTAGGGATGCGACGACATGATTGAGACCGAATGTTCCAGTCTTTGGGGTGCCTTCATCGTGGCTTTAGACCAAGGAAGCAAACATGTCCAGCGAGTGCTTCCCTTCAATCCAGAAGGCCATCAACCGACCTTGACTTCATCATTTCCCTTAGTAGCGATCCCCCGACCTGATCCTCCTGCAAGATTACTTGGGCTCTTTTCTGGAATTACCTCATTATTCCGTCCGCGTTCTGATATCAGTGCAATGTGCTAGAACTCTGCCTGGCTCTTCCAGTCGGTTTCCTCGGTTGATGAGATCGATCTGCACGGGGAATTTGACTTGATCATAATCGCTTGAACAAGCATAGAACTCCCGGGCCCGAGGCCCCGGCGGAGGCCCGTTATTTTCGTAGAAGGACCAGTGACGTTTGCTGAAGATCCCAAGGTCTCTGCGGTTCAGAGGGGAACCAAGGCCAGGCAGCTCGCTGCCTAAAAAGGACCCCTTCCAGCGTCGTCAGCCTCAGAGCCGCATGCTGTGACGTGGACAGAGTTTACCAAAGAAGTAAGATTTCCCGTTTGAGCGCCGGGCGAAGGGGATGTGCTGTCTTCTAGAGGGCATGATGGATTCGGGCCCTTGCAATTCCCAAATAGAAGCAAGATCTGCTCTTTTTCTAAGGCGTCCTATTCGACGGGACCCGATCCTCTATCCAGTAGTATCTAAGCCATTCTCGCCAACGCTGCTTCTATAACTGCCAGCGTCCGCCAGTTAGCACAGTCATCATTCCCGGGATTTCAAAAGAGTTTTGCTATCCGGGAGGTAGTTTCTAGCTATCCGGGAGGTACCCCACTTTTCCAACCAATAGGAGCCATAGGATCTAAAGATACTAAAAAACGGCATATTACGTAATTACTTAACATTTAATTTAATTACGTTTTTATTATAGTAATAGCTATATCTTAGTATAATAAACTTATAACTATCTCTAGCTAATTACAGCCCCTTTTACCCCTAAATTAATTAATCCTAGTATAGTACAGCTAGCGCTATAGATACTGGTGGCTCTGATCCTCCTGCTGTCTTCCGGCTACTATACTAGGGCTTTTTTGCCGCTAGGGCACCACTAGAAGCACCGTTACTACTTCTACCTACTATAATATATTTTTAAGTTAACTAACTACTACTATATACTACTTAAGGCTAGGAAAGTTTATTATTAGAGTTATACTTAAAGTGCAATTGGTTGTAGTAAATACTATTCTGGACCGGCCTTAGTGCCGGGTTCTTTACCTTTTTTAGGGCCTTTAGCTTTACTACTTTTGCTACTAGAGCCAGGAAGGCCGCTGGTGCGCTACTTAAGGGTATTACTGTAAGGACTACTAGTAACTTAGTATTTTGGGGCCTTCTTTGGGTACTAGTTACTACGCGCGGGTTCTTGATTTTAAGGATTGTATTATAAAGATCTAAGGGCTATAGTAACTACTACTAGGGGTTAATATACTACTTTATTAACTCTTCCTTTTCCTTTATAAAGCTAAGGAGTATATAACTATAGGGGAGCTTATACTAATACTTAAAGTAGCCCGTATAGGGTAGGAGGTCTGGGGGAAGTACTCTTTTACTTAGCTTTAGTATTACCGTTAGGGTAATTTAATACTAGTAGGCTATAAAATTAAGGGCCTTATAACTAACCGTCTTAGTAATACTTACTAGCTAAGGCTACTAGAGATACTTATAGTAAGTACACTGCTTTATAATAGTACTATTAAAAGTATACATAGACTCCTTATTTAGTAGTATCTTATTAATTACTTTAGTGATACTAAAAAGGTTAAAGTTACTTGTAACTATATATAACTTTAGATCCTTATGGATAATCTTAGTAGGAGAGTTAGTCTGTATACTAAAGTTCTTATACTTACTAATATAGTACTAAGCCTACTAGTAATAATAAGGGTAGTATGTGTTGTTAAGGTACTTAAGGGTATTGTCCTAGTTAGTAAACTCTTACTATAGCCAGCGCTATACTGCGTTAAAGTTCTATTTAGTGTTGGTATAGATAATATAGGCCTAGAGTTAGTAGAAGCCGGTAGGGGTGTGTTTAACTTTAGTGGTAGAGAGCTAATGCTTATTTAGAACCTTATTAGTGCGGCTAAGCTTATTAAGTATATAGGTTTAAGGATTATAGAGTAAAGTAGCTAAAGTTAGGTCTAGAGCTAGGGCCAGAGCTAGAGTTAGAGCCAGGACTATATTGTTATAAATATTACTATTAAAAGGAACCTTAAACTCTACATCACTAGGGCCACTAGGACCCTTCTACTTACACCTAACATTAGTATTAACATTTATATTAATATAAAAGATATAGAGTTAAAGCTATATAAAGGAAAAGGTCTCTATAAGGGTAGTCTAAAAAGCGTTTTTAAAGTCCGTTATAACTATCCGAGGCGGCTAGGTACTAGCCTTAATACGTAGCTTATTAAGTAACTTAATAAAAAAGGTATACCCCTCCTTACGCTTATTAGAGATTAAGCTAAAAGTAGTGTTATATAAAAAGCCAATATTAGTAGTTCTAGTAACTTAGAATAGTAGTATTTTATACTAGTTAATTATATACGTATTATTAAAGTCTAAGACTTTTAAAAAATAACACTATATACACTTATAAAAGGAATAAGTCTAAAAAATAGCTTTAGGTATATTAGGATTATTCTTATTCTAAAGTATATAATACTTTAGGCCCTATTACTATAATTAATAAAAGAATATCTGGGTTATAGTATACCTACTAAGCTTAAAAAAATAAAAGTACTAGTATTTATTATTAATATCCTTTTAAGTAAAAACTATACTAGAATAAGTATTGCGGATAATAGATTTAACCTCTTAAGGTTTAATAGCGTTGTATTTAAAGAGACTAGTAATAAAAGTAGTTTACTATAATATAAAGTAATAATATATTAAATAAGCTGCTATATAGAGAGAGGGGCTATAGTTATAGTAAAGATACTTAAAAAACTACATCTACTTCTAATCCTTTTTCTTTATTACTAAAGCTACGCCCTTTTAAGAGTAGCCTATTTTTAACATACTTAACTAATATAAACTAACAGCCTTAGTTTAATATACTTTATTACAGTTATAGTAGAAGTAAAAAAAGGTATTTTCACTATTATATAGGTTACTACCACCTTTATAAATAATTACGAAGCCATTAGCTTAAACAAAGTTATTAAAATAGTCCTAGAGCTACTAGACCGAATCTACGGGTACTCTATTAATACTACCCTTAGGAGGGTTTAGAATAGCCTTATAATTAAGCTTAGTAGCGTTACTGCGGTCTTTTAGTGCGTTAAAAGATATTGTTATAGTAGCAGCGCGATATTAAGAAGCAACGTAACGTTATTATAGGTAGTAAAAATATTTACGCTAAGCTGAGGTAGAAGGAGGATTTTTAACGGTTTAGATCCTACGGCTCCTATTAGTTAGAAAAGTGGGGTACCTCCCGGATAGCTAGAAACTACTTCCTAGATAGTAAAACTCTTTTTTATTTATCACCCCCTCCTCTAATATTCAGCGCCCCCCTCTAGCTATTACTGTGTGGCTACGTGGACCTAAGTACTCCCTAGGATTCATTCTATTAAGGGCTATAGATACATGGGCTTTTTATTGTCATTAGCTGTTGGTTGTTGTCGTTGGTGGTATTGTTATTGTTAGTCCTTGTCGTCGTTGCTACTATCAATACTGTGACATGTACAATTGAGTCAAGCCATATAGGGGTATTGGATGCCACAGGAGGGGGTGGATAGGGTCTTTTTATTCCCAATTGCAAGGGTTTCGCTGACACCGGCGAACGCCTCACTTTTCTGGGAATCTTGCATCAGGCAAAGAAAGCATAGGGTTAAAAGCCGCCCGAGACTACCTTGATTGTTGTCGAAGGATCCAGATATGCATGAAGGCAGCGGAAAATGGGAGGAAAACGAGTTATGGCGATGGAGAAACGAACTCGTGCGTCAGTCGGCGGCCGTTTGATCGCGAAAGCCTTGATTTTCGGAGATGAGAAGGATTCGAGCTCGTATTTATGCAGTCCTTTCATCACTCATGAGTCATTTCCAACTGACCGGATACCCTCCTTAAGCTGAGAGATGTTGCTGCGGCTTATCCCAGCTCGAAGTTGAGAGCGACCTCACGGGCCCGAGGGCCCGGCATAACCATGCTGACACCAACATAACCACGTAAGTCAAACAAAGAAATGAGACAAAACGTCCTGCGGACAATCCATATAAAAGATCATGAAGCTCTACTTGGCTATAGGAATTGAGACCGGACGATATCAAACTGATCCGCCCATTAATACATTGACTATCACGAAGATTTCAATATCTCAACATCAAGTGTTGAACACAACCCCGCAAAGAAACACCATGTGGCAAGTCGTCGTCAAGACCAGTATTCTTGCTGGACTTATTGCCGCATCAAACTGTACCGAGCCTGCCAATTCAACTATACCGGTGCCTTTCAAGGGCAGCACTCCTCCCGTAAGACACTTAGAAGCTCTAATTGCACATACTCGGGCTTACGTACCATAGTGTGATGCCCTAATTGCCGTTGGGCTCAGAGACAGGATTCTTTTCCCATCCGACGAAGCTTACGAAGACCAAGTCAACACATGGTGGTCTCGGAATGCCCGTATGCGCCCCTGGTGTCTCGTCCTCCCGGAGAGCACCGAGGAAGTTTCGCAAGTCCTGACCACTCTGGTGGACCTCCCTGGCGACGGGGCCGGAAACTGGCACATTGCAGTCCGCAGCGGCGGGAACGGCTGGCAGCTCAACAGCAACACCCAAAACGGCGTCACGATCGACCTCACGCGCATGAACTCCTCTGTTTACGACGCTGAGACCAACGTCGCTCGCGTCGAGACAGGCGGCCACTGGGAGAAAGTCTACGCAGACCTTGACGCCCAGGGAGTTGTGGTTGTCGGCGGCCGTGACGGGAACGTCGGCGTCGGAGGATTTCTTCTTGGAGGAGGCACATCCTTTTTCTCCCCGGGCAGAGCCTTCGGCTGTGACAACATCGTAAACCACGAAGTAGTTCTCGCCAACGGGACCATCGTCAACGCCAACAAGACGAGCAACCAGGACCTGTGGAAGGCCCTCAAGGGCGGCGGAAGTAACTTTGGCATCGTCACGCGATTCGACCTGGAGGCCATGCCTACCCGAGATCTCCACTACGAGCTCCGGACGTTGCCGGGAAACGCCTCGGAGGCGGTCATTGACACCCTCGTTGCTTTTTCAGACTACGATATTTCGATGGCCGACAACGCTTTGGTGACCTATCTTTCCTACAACAGTACAGTGACCAGGGAGATTACCATCGGCACGATCTATGTCAACACCGCCGGCGGCGATAATGTCTCGACTGCCTACAGCAGCCTCCGAGAGATACCCGCAGTCTTTAATGCCACGACAAAGCAGACCTTGGCCCAGTCCGCCGCCGACTCCAAAGCGGAGTCAGGCACATGGTGAGTACATCCCGGCGGATGCTAAAAGGACCACTACGATCAACGCTCAGGTATCTGACACTTTTCACAGGGCTTCGGGAGCTACGCTCGTCGTCAAGAACGACCCTGCGATCCTCAGGGCGATTGTCAGGGCGCACGAGGCATTCGTAAAGACGCTTCAGGATTCCATCGGCGTGGACAGCTTCCGAACCATGATCTTCCTGCAGCCCCTCCCCAAGGATTACGCGCGCATCGCCGAGGAAAAGGGAGGTAACATGCTCGGCTTGGAGAACCTCAGGTCCAACGCCGTCATGTGGACGGGGGGCGTGTTCGTCACTACCGGCGATGCTGATTTCGCCGTCGCGCAGCAGCGACTAAGCGAGATGGCGGGCGCGGTCAACGAGTACGCTGAGTCGGTCGATGGGGCTGAGGACTTGGTTTACCTGAACTACGCCAGCACCCGCCAGGACGTTTTTGCTAGTTACGGCGCTCAGAACGTCAACTATCTGCGGGAGGTCGCTGCGAAGTATGACCCGGAGGGTGTTTTCCAGACGCGTATCCCGGGAGGCTTCAAAATTTCGAGAGTAGGGGTATGAGGGGCAGGCCGAAGCCTCTGAACAGTATGGTAATGACGGCTGTGTGAACTCTTGGGCCATTTGCAGATCGAATTGATTGCAAGACAGGAAATGGGCACAATTGCATTCAGAAATTAGCGAAACTAATTTAGAGGTGTATAAACTTGTGTCGGTTGCCTCAACTATAGAAGTGACATAATACACCGAGGTTCCAGTTGCTATGCTAATGGTGGTTGGTTGAATAGAACGCAATTTTGTGAGGGGGGAAATGAAGTTAAGGAGACAGGATAAAGTTCTTGCTGATGTCGTGCCTGGTACCAGGCTCACATCAGGTTAGACCTGGGGGGTGTAGTCCTTGACAATACCGAAGATGAACTCCTCGAAGTGAGCTTGCCCTTCGAAAGTCTCCTATCCAACAATTCCACCCTTATCACGCAGCTAAGTACAAGTAGTCGAAGCGAAGTAAAAGTAATAGCTTAATCTCTAAGTCCTATGATATAGTAGAGTAAAAGTAAAGGCCCCCTTATAGGGGCAGAAAATAGAGTAAAGTTACTTAAGTAAACTACTTAAGTAAGTAGTTATTTATATATATAACTATAAATAGCTTTAGCTATTATAATATACCCCTCTAAACTTAAAAAAAGTCTAAAAATACTATACTTATAGCCTTTTAATATATAACTAAAAATATTTATATTAATATTTAATAAAAAAAAGTATAAATAAAAATATTATATTATAAAAGAAACTAATAAATAAAATAAAAATCCCTTTACTTTATTAATACTACCTTTACTTTATTATAATACTTTTATTACTATTACTAAAGTAGTTATACTTTTATTTATATAGTAAAAAGTAAATAAAAAAATTAGTAAATATCCTTAGGTACTTTTAATTAACTGGATTTAAGTAAATACCTAGCTTAAAGTAAGTAAATAATAATCCTTTAAGGGCCCTAATTTCTTTTTTTTTTCTTCCCTAGTAATAATATTTATATAAAGTATAAATACCCTTAATTTTACCCTTAATACTATAATACTTTATTTTATATAGTTTAAAAGTATTAATAGTATTTAGTTTAAAATATAGTATTTTAATAGTTTATATAGTATAATAGTTAATAATACTTTTAAAAAAAAGTAAACTAAGCCTACCTATACAGCGTATACTATAAAGTATATAAAGAATAAAGCTAATAAAGAAGCTATAGCTACTATAGTAGCTATAGCTGTGGCTACTAAGGCTACTACTAGTATATTTAATTATTTTTTTTTATATTATTATTACTTAAACTAATATATATTTTAATTTAAATTAACTTAATAATATTAGTAGTAAAGGGGGCTTTATAGAGCCTCCTAAGTAGGAGACTACTTCTGCCCCCTTTAATAGTAAGTTTATTTATTATTATTTTAGTTAAGTTATATTTAACTTTATATTTATATAAACTTTAAAAAAAAAAGTACCTTATCCTTATAGCTACTTAACTAGTTAACTATAAAAAGCTTATAGTTTTTTAAAGTAAATTACTTTTATTTTTATTACTATAAATTTATATTAATTATTTTAAATAGCTTTATACTATACTAAAGAGGTAGTTAATACTACCTTTACTAGTTAGTCCACTATAAAGCAGGGAAGTTATAAAAGGGAGGTTGGTGCTGCTTATCCCCTACTACAAAACCTAAACATGTAGGCAGTTATAGTAGAAGTTGATTTTTGTCATCATTAACTTGTTCAGGTACTAAATTTTAACTTATTAATAAGTATAGTGGTTTTAATAATGGGTATTTAATTCTGAAGAATACTTATATTTAGTATATTTATAGTGCTTTGATTAGTAAAATTTTAATTTATACTATAACACTTAATTAATCAGTTTAAAGTATTATTGCAAGATAAAAAAGGCCTTTTTTTTTTAATAATAACTTACTTATTTTCAATGATGAGTTTCTTGATATAAAAAACCATAACTGGCTGAGGACTTTAGTATATTTCTATCAACATGACTGCTAATATTATCAAGACTGGTTTTAACATTTATCTTAACAAAGGTAAAATGATAGTTAGGTTAAACCATAGAGAGGAAGGTTTAACTTTTTAGCTGCAGCTCTTAAGTTAAATCTTTATAAAGCAATATTTAGAACACTATTTAAAACAACTATTACTATAGACTACTCAAAAAAATCGGTTCAGGTAATAGAATTATTTTCACTTGCTAGAGATGCTGCAACAACTATTCGCCAAAGTGAAGCCTTATTTACTGGTTATGATAGCAGCAACAAGTACAGCTGTTTGATGGTTTATATTAATATATTTAAAAATACTTTACTAAACTAAATATAAATATCAGTTTATTTTTCATTGAAGTATGCTAAACTAACTTAAGTATAAATCCTTTAACGATAGTAATAGTAAAATATAAGTCTAGCACAATAATTATTAATAGTAACTAAGTAAATGACTAGTATATTAGTATTTAATATAGTATAAATAACAATATATATATTTTTTATACTGTTGCCAAACAAAGGTCAGTAATCGATATAAGTTATATTTACTTTTATAATTCTCTTTCTTTATAATATATAACTTCAATATTTTAAAGGTTAAAGGTATAAATTATTGAAACTTAAAATGGTAACTTTAGTAACTTATTATTAGTATCTTATTGAACCAACTACTATAATAACATTAATAACTTTTAAGTATATTAATAGAAGAAACCTATTCTACTATATTAACGTAATAAAGTCTTAATAAAATTTTCTTTCAGCTTTCCTATATAAAGAGTATTATTGATCTAAAGGTCTTATAGTAGAGACATATATATTATGAATTTAAGTTTCAGGGATTTTAAAAACTGCTTTTAAGAATGAACAACAACTTATAGTATGCTTAGATAAAACTTCAACCCAAGTTATTAGGGATATTATATTTTAACATAGCCTTATTAAAATAATTTTTAAGAAGGTAAAATGATATATCTTTAATAAGACTTATTGCTTACATTTCTTTATTTATAAATGAAATAACAATTGAAGTACTATAATACTACTAGGTTATAAGTAGGTAGAAGTAATAGGCAAGTATAAGTAATGATAACCAAATTTACTGGCGTTTGACTATTTATAAAAAGGTTTAATAGATTTCAAAGAATAAACATGAGTAAAAACTATATTAGGTTAAATTCTCAATCTTAGTATATAAAGATTAAACATTTTTCTTACAAACTTGTTGAAAAACACCTAATGAATCTTTATTTTTCATAAAAGGAGTAAAATAGTAATGGGGATAGAGACAGTAGGTCTATGACTAAACTACTATAATAGGTAAACCTATTCGTTACTAATCAAAATAAATCTTCTTATCATATAGTTATAAATAATAGATCCTAATTTTCCTTAATGATTTTGCTGAGGTTATACTTTAACAATACTCTTAATGTTTACTTTAACATGAAAGTATTTCTATAGTTTATAATAAAAATAATGACTATATAAAGGATAAGTACATGTGGATATAGCTTTACTAAAAAAGATACTGGGTCTGACTGGACATTATGGCTTTAAGACTTAAGTTAAAGGGCTCTTTATACTAAAGAAAGGGTATCCCTTAGGCTTATAAGAGACGTTAAGTTTAAAGGTTACTACTCTAAGACAAGATTAGCCCAAAAAATTTTGATATATATTCAAAGGTTGTCAGTTCCCCTTTTATTATTTAAATTCATTAACCCTATATTGAAACCTAATTAACTTTAAATTAAATTATACTACTAGAGATATAACAACTTTAAGAAACAAATTATAGTATAAACACTATAGTTTATTTAAAGATACTTTTCTTAAAATCTATCAATATAAACAATACTTTATAAAACTAAAGATATAACCCTTTATTAAGTTTACTATAACAAATACTATTAGGAGATTAAACTTTACTATTTTCTGGGATAATATTTGCCTTATACCCTATTTCTTTAATAATCGCTTATTTATTAATAACATAAGTAAAGTTCTTTAACTTCATTAAACAGTAAGTAAAATACTTTGGTATACTGGTTAAAGACTTATTAGAATAAATTGAAACAGACTATATTTAAGTATAAGTTAAACAGTTTACTTTAGCACATTAATTAGAAATAAAGACTATAAGTAATGCTATATATTATTCCTAGAGACACTTTTTAGGCTACTCAGTTATAATTTGATATATATAATAAAAGAGTATTTTAGTTATGTTTAAATAAAGATACAAAAATGATTACTCAGTATAATCATTTCATACTTCATTGGATGGACTGAATCTTGCTAAGTTATACTCTGCTAGTATTACAAAGACTACTTATTTTATCCCAGAATATCTATTCTGAAAGCTATATACTAGAAAGTATGATAACTTTTTAAAATAAAGAGAGTTTGATCTTTATATTTTAATTTTTATAGAACTGTAAGTATTGTTACTATAGCTGTTTATTTTATCTTTTATAAAGGTCACTTTTAAAATGAAATTAGTTAAGACAATAATAAACTTATAAACTAATACTTTTCTATTAGGCAGACTCTTACTCACACACAGCAATCAGTCTCTTTGAAATTATGGCTCTGAATCTGGATTAATAGCTACTCTCTTTCACTACTGATTAAATAATAGAGTTAACCTTTAAATGCCTTTATTTTAGTTTTTTTAAGTATAAAATAAAATAATAAATAAAATAGTTTTTTTTTAACTATAAATAACTAGAAATATTGATTATTTTTAAAGATATGGACTTAAGCTTAAATAATGGGGGAAATGAGCTTTAAACAGTCTGTTTCTGGCACTGAGCTACTTTGCTACTACAACAACATATATTAACACCACATTAAAACTTTATTTCTTAAAGTTATAATACTGCAATAATAAACTATTTAAATGCATTATTTTTCAGTTATCAAGACTTATAAATGTTAAAACATGCTCACTAAATTTATACAAAGTACTCTTTCTTGCTTAACACAAGGACATATCTTCTTTAGGTTGTATAATTCTTTTAAAGTATATATAAACTATATATCCAGCCTGGCTAAGTAAGTTATATTAAAGGGCCTAGCTAAGGACCACTACCAGTAGAGAACACTGAAACAGAACTAAGAACTTTAACAAGTCAAAAAGTTATACTTTTTTCACTTAAAGACTATAATATAAAAAGGCTATAGTTATATTACTTTCTTCTCAATCAGGAAGAGCTAGATGAAACAAGTATTTTAACTTATAAAGTATTATTTTTGGCTAAGTATACTTACCTTTATTGATTTTTTTATATATATTAAAGTTATTTTATTCCTAATTCCTTTTTGAGCTATTGCAAATACTTGATATGATTATATATTATAATTACTACATTAACATTTAATAATTCTCAATGAATACCTTCTCTTTACTAATGTTAAATATCCTTTGTATGAAAATAAATTTATATTATTTTATTAAACCATAGGAAAATTAAAAGTAACTAGTTTATACTTATTTTCATTACTATCAGATTAATAACTAAATTATACTCTTTAGAATGGTTAAAAGTTCACTAAATATCTAAACTATAGATATATAAATAATATTAAAGGTTTATTTAAGACTCATAGTAGTATAGTTATTATATATTATATACTAAAGGAACAATCTAAACTTTGATTTTACTCACTAAAATATTATAGAAAATAACTAAACATATAAGTTTTAATGCTTGATAAAGATACCTACTCTCAAAGGATTATTATAGTTTTTTAATTATTAAATGAGGACTTTAAAAAGTTATGATTTAAACTAAGTTATATTTATAAGTTATATTAAAATAAATAAAAATATATAAAGATTTTAAGTAAAAGTAACTTTAATTTAAAAAGATTATTAATGACAAAAAAAAAAAACTATAAGATACTTGTCTTATTTTATATAAAGACAAAGTGTAATTAATATACTAATTACCTTTTTTAGGTAACTTTAAAAAATAAATATTTATAAAGAAGTTTTTATATGATATTATTTGTTAATATTGAGTTAAATTCATTTAACCTATTTGAGGCTAATAAAGGCATTCTTTATAACCATATAGAACTACTAAACTAGGTATTAGATGATTTTTAATTTAACATATCTTGTACTATTAGGAACAAATAAATGCTGCAAAAAAGAAAAGTTATTAATAAAATCAAGTTATACTATAAGTTATTAGTCACCTATATTTATACCATTATAAAAAATCATTAGGGAGTAAAAAAATCATTATATTTATATAAATAAATAAGAAGTCCTAGGCATATTTGATAACACTACTAATTATAATATAACCAGTATATAATAAAGGTTCTTTCAAGACAGTTTATTCTTCAAGAATATTTACTATCTTTTCTCTTTTCGTATTTGGTAATTTGCTTACTAATTTCAGTGAAATGAGGGGTTAACTTGTTGTAAGTCAAACTAAGTTTAACTAAAAAGTATATTTTCTTTATAATATGAGTTTTCTCTAAATCTCTTGGCTTTATTAGGGTAACTTTTAGTAACTGTACTAGTTACTTTTTGTTTAAAACTACTAAAGTAATATTTACTAGTTTTAGAAAGCTAATATAGTTTATTATAAATATACTAAAATTACTTGTTAATAGTAAAGGATTACTGGACATAAAAGATACTCATTATTAATTCTTTATAACAAAGTTCAAATGCAATGTTTATTCTTTAAACTTAAAAGGTAAAGTTTTATAAAAAAGTTTTTAAATATAAATATAGTTTTTTAAATAAATTTAAACTTGAACAAACTTTTTTACTAAAACTATTTAAGTTTATTCAAAATATAAATACAAAGACAGCTAACATATAAGTAAAGAAAGGAGATGTAACTGCAAATAATTATTATATTTAAAGAGTATTAATATATTACTTAAAATATATAAATATAAATTCTTTAATTATTTTCAGTATAGTACTATTTCTTACTTTCTTGCTATTGTTGGCTATTCTGTACTATTATAATTAAACAATGTCTTCAAAAATATTAAGTTTTTAAAAGTTTAAATAAACCCTAAAGAAAGGTATTTTTTTTAATTAAAAGGTTTCAACTAGTGGTTTAAGAATATCTAGGATATAACTTATTAATATAACAAACAAATTTTCATAAGAACTTCTGCTTTACTTTTAAACTTTAACCCAATAACAGCTCTATTAAAATAACTAAAAATGATTATTAAATATACCTTTACTGACTTAGTAAAGATATGGATTACACTCTAAAACTTAAGTTTAACCACTAATAAAGTAATAAAATTACCTGAGTTCTTCATACAGAAAATTTCACTGAAATTTTGCTTCGACTGCTACTTCTCTAAAGTAAAATTCTATACAGGAACCTCTATAAGGGTTAATACCTTTTTATAACTGATGAAACAGAATAGTATACATTGATATATTAACATAAACTAAAATGGACACAATAATTCCTCTTTACTTATATTTTATTATAAAACTACTAAGTAAATAAAATTAAAAATACCTTTTAAAATTTATTTATTAAAACTGGTTATTAGAAGTTCGATAAAACTAGACACTTCTTACAATACTTTCGTTTAAAGGTTTTTTAATATATAGAATAAATTCTCACTATATAAACTTATAGGAAAATAGGAAAAAGGATTAGAGATAAACTTAACTTCACTAGTTAATTAAAATAAACAGTTAAATTAAAAATCTTATAATAAAAAAGTATTTATATAAATATTTTTTTAATAAGTATATTTATTTTAAAAATAGTAGTTTAAAAGTATAGTATAAACTAAACTTATAACTATTATATAACTAAGTATAAGTAGTTAAAGTAAAGTAAAAGTAATAGTTTAATTTTTAAGTTTTATAATATAGTAGAGTAAAAGTAAAGGCCCCTTTGTTAGATTACGTGGATTTGAGCCTACCGCTTTAAGTGCTGTGGGAGTGGATTTTGGCTATCTGTAAGAGCCGATGACCGAGGGACGGCCTGGATTAATAAAAGGTCTAGTGGCTGAACTCTTGATGGCTGGTGTGGGGCGTAATAGGGGCGAAATTTATACTTTAAGGTATATAGATATTTTATTTAATATATATACTTATTTATGTGTAACTTAATAATTAAGAGTTTTATACTATAACCCCTTTACTATACTTAATTAATTAATTATTATAAGTTTTTTTAAATAAATATATTACTATAATAATTAATTTAGCTATTAGTAAAATCTTTTTTGTTAGCCCTAAGAATTAGATTTTTTAGTAAAATACTATTTAAGCTTAGGGGTTTTTTTTTGACTTTTAGGACGCTATTGACCTGGATATGGACTTTTGGCTGTTAATTAGTGGTGTAGTGTTGTTGCTGGAGCTGCTTTTAAGTAACTACCCGAAGAGCTTTGTTTGTTGTAGACTAGAGCTGCTGAGTCTTTGCTTTGTAACGCCCGTGGGATTTGGCCTTTTGGCTGTTATTCCTGAGGACGTTTTTTTTTTGTATAGTGTTAATGATTTTTATTGTGTTATAAGTATTATGGACTTTTTTATTAAGTGCTTTAAGTTTTATATTAATACTTAGAGTATTTAGGGGGTTATTAGTTATTATTATAAAGACTATAAAAAGAACAAAAACGATTTAGTTATATAGATATAAAAAACTATATTTTTTAAGTTTTAGTGTTAGTATTGTAATGCGAATAAGGGACTAGTTAACTAGTTATTGTGTTTTAAGAGTTGTTTTAATATAACTTTGTTTTTTTGTTATAACTGTGTAGAGTAAGTGCTTTAGGACTATTTTATAGTACTTTATTTTTGTTGATTTACTTTAAAGGTGGCTATTATTAAGTAGTTTAATTTGTGGATTATTAAGATGTATAAGGGATGAGTTGTTTTATTTAAAGTTTTATTAAAAATTAATTCTTAGGTGTTTAATATTTATAAGGTCTTTAAGTACTTTTTTATTTAGAGTTTTATTTAGGGTTTTAAAGTAAAGTACTTTAGGGTATAGTATACTGCTATGTTTGAGGGGATAATTTTGTTAATTATTAAAGTTATTAATGACTTATTAGAGTTAATTAGAAGATTTTAGTATATTTTTGGGGTATTTAGTATTAATTGATTAAATAGTTTAGAGTTAAATAAGTAGTGTAGAAACTATTTATAAAGTGTTTATTTAAAGTAAAGTAATTATTAAGGCTTTGTGTAATATGATATTTGCTCTGCTTATGACTTTATTTATTTACTTGATTTATATTATTATATTTTTTTTAAGAAAGTATTTAAAGGATAGTATTATAATATAGTTTATTAAGAGTGTGTTAATAAGTGCTTAAAAACTAATAGTTAATTAATTAAACTTATTAAGGATTTTTGTGGTAAATAACTTTATAGTTAGTATATTAGGAGTTTTAAGAAGTTATTAGTAGTATTTTAAGTTACTTTTTTTAAGGGTTTATAAATTTATTTTTTTAAAGACTTTTATTTTTTTAACTTTAGTATATTAATTTATATATTTTATAATAAGTAGCTATTTATAAAGTTTTAAGTAGTTAGTATAAGTGACTATGTATAGGTGGGCTTTAAGCTGCTTGTAATTAAGGTATATAGAGATATAAGTGTTAGGGTTACTTAAGTTGATGGAAGAAGATTTATAATACGCCTTTATAATATAGTGCTTTATATATTTATAGTAATAAATTTTGTTTTTTATTAGTAGTTATATAAACAAAGATACTAGTAGGATAAGTGCTTTAGGTATTAGTTAATACTATAAAGGTTTAATTATAGTTTTTTTAGTATTATTAAAGTTAAATATAGTTAGTATGTGTTTAAGTATAATGAAGTTATTTTTGAGATAGTATATAGTAGTTATAGTTTTGTGTGGGCTGTTTAGTATACTTATACTTTATAGTAGTAAAATAAATATAACTCTATAAGATAATAGTTTTTTAAAGGTAATAAAGAGATATGGTACTAGTGGCTTAGCTACTCTAGCTCTAAGCTGCTCTACTACTTAATGAGCTTTATAAGAGGAGTTTAAATTATTATTAGTGCTTTTAAATAAGATAATAAGACTCCTAAGCTTTGTTGTGATATGTGTGGTATTAGTAAAGTAAAGAAAATAATAAAATATAAGTTATAAGAAAGTAATATATATACTCTTTTTAGTAAGTATATTGTATTTAACTTTTATTTATATACTAAAGGATATAGTGGGTTTATATTTATACTAGTATTTATTAATTGTGTTATTTAATATTTATAGGATTATTACTTTTTTAATTACTTTATTAATATTTTTACTAAGACTTTTAATAAGTTTATTACTATAATAAAGTTTTAATATAATGTGGATGTATTAGTGTTTAAGTGTAACAAAGAGTTTGTTAAGTATAAGAGACTAGTAGTTGTTTTTTAAGTGTAAGGCTGTTTTCTTGAGCTATTAGCCCTAAATATATAAAATTAAAATAGTAGTACTAAGTGTATTGGTATTGTAATTAAGGTTAAAGTAAGGACTATAAAGGAAGGTAGTAAGCTTTTTTATAAGATTTAGCCTAATATATATAAGTTTATAGTATATTTTTATAATTATATACTATAAGTAATTTTTAATTAAAAGACTCTATATAAAGTACTTTACTATTAGTTTAAAAATAATAATACTATAAAGTTAAGTTTTATATACTTATAAGTGTATAGTTATAAAGTATATACTTTTATAGTAGTTGTTTAGTTTAAAAAGAAGTACTTTAACTACTTTACTAGCTATACGTTTTTAGGATTCTTTATTAAGTATACTTTAATAAATTAGTACTATATATAAATTTTATTATAAAGTAAAATTATTATTATAAGGAACGTGATATTTAATAAGACTTAATAATATAATAGCGACTTTAAGGTTTGTATAAAGAATATATTAAACTTTAACTTTAATACTGTTATTATATAGGTTTATAACTACTTTATTAATAAAGGGGAGAGTAACTATTAAGCTTTGTATAAATCCCTTTTATTAAGTAAAAAAAATAATAAAGTGATGTTTTTTATAAAAGGCCTTAGTAAGATTTTTAAAAATCTTAATTTTAAAGACTTTACTATAAAGTAAGTTTTTTTTAGTAAATATTTATATTTAATAGTTTGTTTTAAGTTAATATTAATACTACTTAACTTATTAATTACTTTTTTTTAAGTACTTATTTATAAAGAAGAGTATTTAGAGAGGTATATAGGAGTAGTAATAAGTTATAATAATTTAAAAGACTCTAAGTAGATTTATTATAATATGCTTTTAAGACCTTATTAAAAGTAAAGTTTTTATAAAGCTACTTTTTTAGTAAGGACTTTATTATTATACTAAAATACTTTATAGTATTACTACTTTTAAACTAGCTTTTTAGTTATTTATAAACTATTAAAGGGGATCTTTAGTATTTAATATACTTTAGGGGTATTTTAAAAGGTAGATGTTAAGTACTTTAATAGTAATTTTTAACTATAGAGAGAGGATTTAAGTGCTTAGGGAAACAAGACCTTTTTACTAAGTAGGTATAAGATGCTGTATAAAGTGTGTAGTAATTTATTAGTACTAGGTACTTTTTAGAAAAATCTTTAACTTTTATTTATATTTTATATAAAAGTATTAACTTATTTATATACTATAGTTATATAAGTAGTTAAGGTAACTTATTTTAAAAATTATTTAGAAATAAATTTATAAAGAAAGGTATTTATAAGTGCTATAAGAAATACTTAGATTCTTGGATACTATTAGGTTTATATATATAAATTAAATAAGTATAGTAGGCTTTTTAAAATTAAAGTTTGACTTATTATATAAGGAGACTAGTAGTATTAAAATAATTAAGAGATGTATACTTTAATACTTGCTAGTATGTTTTTTTAAATATTAATAGTTATTATTAATTACTTTGATTTTAAGTTTTTATAATATAATACTATAAATACTTTTGTTTGTGTTAAGTTTAATAAGGATGTTTATATATAAATGCTTTTTAGTTATTAAAAAAAAGTACTATTTTTAAGTTTGTTAAAGTACTTTATAGATTATATTATTTGTTGCTTTTTTAGTAGTGCTATTTTAAAGTGGGTTTATAAGTACTTAAGTTTAAGTAAGTTATTAGTAAAAACTATTATTAGATGCGTGGGTGTGTAATTTTTTTTTTTATGTAGATGACTATGTACTTTGCTTTTCTTTAGAGTACTGTAATAAGGCTATAGAGTTTATTAAAGCTTTTTAAAAATAGTATTATTTTAAGGGTAGTTAAGATTTATAATAGTTCTTAAGGATTAAAGTTATTTATAACTATACTATAAAGTACTTATAGTTTTTATAATTTATATATATTAATAAGTTTATTAAATAATTTTAGTAGTATTTAATAAAATTAAAGAAAGTATATACTTTACTACTCTAGCTGAGTAAGCTTTTTTTATATAAGGGGACGGTAATATATACTAAGACTAATTAATATTAAAGTAATATTAGCTTTATAATATACTTAGTAATAATAGTCCGGCTTAATGTTACTCTTTTAGTTAGTTGTTTAGTTTGTTTTAACTATAACTTTAGTTTAGAGTATATTAAAGAGGCTAAGAGAACTATAGTATACTTTGTTTATTAGTGTGTTTTGTGTTTTAAATATGGTTGTAAAGAAGAAGGACTTGATAATGGGTTAGTGATTGCTTTAGATGTAAGTTTTATTAATAATATAGTAGACTATAAGAGTTTTTAAGTTTTTATAATTAAGCTTTTTAGTAGTTTAATTAAGTAGTAAGTTAATAAATAGAATACTATTATTATATTAACTATTAAGGTTAAGTTGTTTATGCTTTTTTAAGTAGTAAAAGAAGTTATTTTTGTAAGTTAATTAATAATAGTCCTTTGTGTAGATTTAAATAAAAAGACCTTTAGAGCTATTTTAGTAGCTTTAGTACTAAGTATATAAATTTAGTATAATAATTAATAAATAATTTGCTTTATTAATAAAGAGATAGTTTAGTTGTGAATAAAGTTGTGCTATGTTAATATATATAACTACTAGTTATATTAAGAGACTTAAAAAGGCTATATTATTATTAAATATACCCTTATAGTAAAGTTAATAGTTAATAGGTTTATAAAGCTATTTATTAGTACTTACTTTAAAGTATTTTTTAAGTAGTTAAATTTTATTAATTAAATTAATTAATTTAAGGTATTTTATAATATTAAGTTTAAGAGTAAGTAGTTTAAGGGTTTTAACTTTATTAATAAGGAATAAAAGGAGGGATTGTGAGCTTTAAGTACTTTAAAAATAGTACTACTCTTTTTACTATAGGGGTAGAGGTTTAATTAAAGTAATAGAACTACTTAAGAGTTAAATAGAGTAAAGAGAAGTTGTTTTAGGGAGGTATTTAAAAGGTACTAATTATTAAGTAATTATAAAGTAATTAAGGGAGTAATTAGGCTGTGGATTATATACTAAAAGGAGTAAATAAAACGATATATTTAAAAGGCTTTTTAATTATTAATATAGTAGTAAAAGCTTTATAAAGGCCCTTATTAGGGAAGTGTATTAGATTATATAGATTTAAGTTTATTACTTTAAGTGTTATAGGAGTGGATTTTAGTTATTTATAAGAGTTAATAACTGAGGGACAGCCTGGATTAATAGAAGGTCCAGCAGCTAAACCCCTGATAGTTAGTACGGGGCGTAATAGGGG
This sequence comes from Colletotrichum brevisporum, assembly GCA_030770045.1. Taxonomy (NCBI): domain Eukaryota; kingdom Fungi; phylum Ascomycota; class Sordariomycetes; order Glomerellales; family Glomerellaceae; genus Colletotrichum; species Colletotrichum brevisporum. The sequence continues at coordinate 3,566,542 of JAUGSI010000001.1, read as the reverse complement.
CGAAATTTATGCTTTAAGGTATATAGATACTTTGTTTAATATACGTACCTATCTACGCGTAACTTAACACCTCTTATAAGGGCGGGAGATGGAGTGAAGTTGCTTAGGTAAGCCGCTTAAGTAAGTAGTTGCTTACGTACGCAGCCACGAATAGCTTTAGCTATCACGACAGCCCTGAAGCAGACCGTTGGCACGCTGGTAAATACCATCCTCGTCCTTGATAATCAGCTTCGTGGTGACATTCAAAGCCAGAACCTCGCTGTTGGGAAGGGTGTAGCGGATCGACAGGCCGTCAGTCTCCAGCACACCGGTAGTAGGAGGCCAGGCCTCCTTTCCGCCCCTCTGGCGGACGATCATGCTCTCGGGGTTGCAGCTGACCATCAGGACCTCGCTGTCCTTGACGACGTAAGAGTGGCGGCTCTCGTTGCCGTTGTAGTCGAGGAGGTTGTGCCAGACGATGGAGTAGGGGCCGAGGCGGCCGTGGCCCCAGTCCCAGTAACGCGGGCCGTCGATGATGGACTGGTTGCCCCAGTTCTTGTCGTGGTAGCCGATACCGTCAGCGAAGCTGATGGCGGTGTCCTTGACGGTCAGATCGACGACAGTCTCGGCATCGGGGATGGCGTTGGCCCAGTACAGCCCAGGCAGGAGGTTCTGGTTGGCGCCAACGGCGCCGTTCAGGTCGCAGGGGTAATGAGCAGGCGCAGTCTAAGATTGGATTAGCTTTAATATCGGCTGGGAACTTGGCTGCTGGTGCTTACAGATTTGAAGGTGATGGTGCCCTTGATGTCCATGGCCTCGGAGTCGAGGTTGATGGAGTACTCCACATCGGGCTTGTCGAGGGCCGAACCCTTGAAGCTGCCAATCCCCTTCCAGTCTCCGATGATTCCGTCGACACCGTTGCTGAGCGACACGCCGGCATCCGCCATGCCATCGTAGAAGAAGGCGCTGCCGTTGGAGTACGTGCCGGAGACCTGCACGGACAGGGGGTGGGGGTTCGCAGCGAACTCGCCGGAGTTGAAGAAGACAATGTTGAGCGTCTGGTTCGTGGCTTGAGAGAAGACGTCGAAGTACCAGAAGTCGGCAGACTTTCTGGCGGCCGGTGTGGTCATCTTGAAGCCGTCGAGATTGCCGGCCTGGGACAGGTGCTCAACACTGATCGTTCTATTGTGGTAGCGTGGCTCCAAATCGAGAGTACGGGTTGGCACCGGGCTTTCGACGGCGGCTGCAAGAGCTGTTCCGAAGATGGCAGATGCCAGGACGAAGTCGGCGAGGGTCATTCTGATTGAAGATTGGGTAAACGAATGAAGAAATGAGTGAGTTTTCTAACGAAGGACGAATCAGGATTCTGAGATCTGATGAAGAGAGAAGAGAGAAAAAAGTCCGGAATCTCGAAGACATGCACGTTCAGCTTTAAATAGTCGATGTGAGGGACATCTAAAGGGAGCTGAAGCCAAACGACTCCATCGAGGTCGGTTGTGACTGTGCGAATGCGCGCAAAAGTCGGAATCTCAAGAGACGAATGACTTCGTAACGAAGCGGTACGAATCCTCGTAAATGGATAACATTGTGTGGCAGAGCAGGCTGTGCATTAACTCGCCACAATGGTCAACGGATCTTGATCTTCTTCGGGGACGCTTAATCGCCGGCTTGTCGGGATCAGGCTGGGTACAGGTGAGCATGTCTACCGCAGGCGGAGAATTCCCCGATACTCGTACCAAAATGGCTTATGCTGCCCAGTGGACCTTTGTCACTGGATCGATGCTTCGGCCGATCACTTACATGGCGCGTATTCGCATAGGTGCCGGGCAGGCTATCCCTGCATCAACCCACGGCCCCCGGAGCAAGGATGACAGTTTGACGATCCCTATTGGCAATTGGTATCAACGTGATTGAAGAGTACATGAAAAGGGGCGAGATCAAGGACTCGAATTTGACGAAATAAAAGCAAGACTTTGGTTATTAGGACCCTGTCAAGTATCTCCATTGGGGCCTTCCACGTTTAGGTCCATTAGTCACTCAGGGTATCTGTAGTACCTATCTATTTCAAACAAACTAACAACAGAAAGAACCTTTTGATATTAGTGAAGCCTGGCTGCATAGTAATGGTAACAGAGCTGAGTGTGAATAACGGAACCAAGTAATGATAACAGAGTCGAGCAATAACGACACAGCCGAGCGAGCCTCATGAGCAGTGGAAAGCCACAAGAGCAAAACTCAAAATGAAATGAATCCATATTATTTAATACCACTAAACTTCCACAACATCAGAATACTACTTGGTTTATGTCTTGCTCTGAACGGCCTTCTTGATCTTCTCGCCGAGCTCTGGGCTGACTTTGGAGAACATTCCTGGAGGGGGGATTTAGGGTCAGCTATCAAGACCTCAATTGTTGCAATCCCAACGTGCCGAGCGCCGAACTCACCGAATGCCTTCTCATGAACCTCTGGCCTGGCGCCGCCGAGGTGCTGGGAAACGTTATACACAAGAGCCCCCTGCTCGCCAGGCTGCTGGCTCAGCACATCCCAGAACGCCCGGGCCTGCACGAAGTCATCCTCAACCACCTGCGAAGTGAACCCGCAAACGCGGCCAACCCACTCCTCATGCCCACCCAGAGCATTGCTGCTGGCTCCTTGGTTGCCAACAAGGTCAACTGCTTTGAGGTCGGATCGCACGTAATTCGGGTCGCCGCCGTAGTTGTCACCAAAGGTCATGAAGCCATCGCGCTGGTAGGGGCTGTACACGGGTGAGACGGCCCTGTTGCAGGGGAGCTGCTGGTAGTTAACGCCCAGGCGGTAGCGCGCGGCGTCGTTGTAAGCGAACATGCGGGCCTGGAGCATGGGGTCTGCGGAGGGGGCGAAGCCCCTAACCATGTTAGACGGGGAGAAGGCGGCTTGTTCGATGTCGGCGAAGTAGTTTGACGGCTGCGTATGGCGAAAGAGATCAGCCCATGTCCCTCCCGAAGTGTGCGCGGTGCATTCTTACGTTCTTGTTGAGAGTGAATCTGCCCACGGGAATAAGGGGATAGTCGGCGTGAGGCCAGACCTTGGTCATGTCGAAGACGTTCCAGCGATACTTTTCGGCGTCCCTGGGATCCATGACCTGGAAGAAAACGTTCCAGGATGGGAAGTCCCCCCTCGCAATGGAGTCGTAGAGATCGGCAGTGTGCGCGTCCGGGTCCTCCCCCGCCAGCTTTACTGCCTCATCTTGGGTCAAATTCTGGACGCCCTGGCTGGACTTGATGTGGATCTTGACATAATAAAATGTGCCATCCTTGGATTGTCAGCAACTGCGTCATAGTTGACCTGGAACGGTGGCTCACGTCTTTTGTCAATTTGTACGTGTGTCCGCTGTATGAGTTGAGATGCCTGACGCTCTTCGGCGTGCCTCTTCCGCTGAAAAGGTGCAACAGAGCATGGATGCCTTCCTAGTTGTTGTTGTGGAAGCTTGAATAGTCAGCTGCAGAACATAGCCAACGTACAATCAAGAACTCACTCCCAGAACTAGAACTACGTTAGCTTTAGTCGTTGATGCCTAAAGACGTTCCAACCAATCACTCACCATGGTAGGATCCGCAACGTTAGTAGCCGGGTTTCGCTTATGGCTTCTGTTGACAGAAGGGAACTTGATCGGGTCACGAATGAAGAACACAGGCTTTTAATTTCAGAGAACAAGGGTCATCGGCAGGGGAGGGAATACTAACAATGCTGTTGAACACCCAATCTTGATTGCCCTCCTCCGTGAAGATCTTCATGCCCCAGCCGCGGACATCGCGAACCGTGTCGGCGCTGCCTCTTTCAGGCCCCACTGTCGACACGCGCAGCAGTACCTTGGACTTCTTCCCAATGCCGTTGAGGAACTTGGCCGACGTGAAGTGACTGACGTCGTGGGTGACTTCGAACTCGCCAAAGGCGCCGACGGCCCTGGCATGGACCACCCGCTCAGGAATGCGCTCGCGGTTGAAGTGTGCTAAGGTTTCGATGAGTTGAGTATCTTGCAGAAGCATCAAGCCTTTGATAGAGTTGCCGCCGAAGTGCTGTGCAGTTGTCGCATCGGCGTAGGGAACGCCTAAGGTATTGATTGTTAGCTGGGAAAGAACTCGCATACGACAGGGTCTATTCAACCTTCAGCCAGTGTGTATGTCGGAGTTGCCATTTTGAAGGATGTCTATTTTCTAGCAAGTAAATGAGAACGGGTAAGGATGAGTTGAGGCTATTGGTGGTGGGCTTGATGATGTTGCTGGTTGCAAGTATTCTGAGGATATCAAGTCCTTTGAAGATGAGACCTATGTTGTGTTATATCCTGACCCAATTCATGCGACAATAAGCGACGTCATCTCAGTTCCAAATCACAGGAATCGCGGCGACGCATTATCGCGTAACGGCGCTGACAAAAGCCACATCAGCGCCCCGGCTGGCGGCACAAGGCGGCCCCATAGTCGAACGCAACATGACATGCCGTATGAAGTGAAAAAGATGCCGAAGGGAGACACCGCACAGCTAGATGCGCCAATTTTCAGCCTTGTACAAAAGAAACTCCGAAAGCAACTGTGGGAATAGTTGCAGAAGCTCATCGAGCGGTCATTTTCGGCATGCCCGCCAGGGACAATAAGCGGAAATCTCGTTACGGTGATTGGTCGGACCCAATTGCCAGTGCGTGAGGAATGCCGAGACGACGAGGAATGACCGAGACCGGACCCGATATTTCGGAGCCGAAAGCCGCATCGCATTCCACCAGCCCGAAATATTACCTACTTACTTCGGTTTGATCAGAATGCCTTCTACTGGGAAGCAGAATACGACAAAGTGCCCGGGAAAAGGACGGTAGATTCATGCAGAGATCCATGCAGGGTTTAGATCTACTGGACGGCAGATCGACGCGCGCCGACAGCAACACCACCGAGATGGATAACCGGCTCGCGGTGGAACTCCGCCTGGCGGCATGTCATCACGTTCACAATCCAATCGGGCCCTCCGATGTCGTCATAGGAAACAGGCAACATTTTACCGTTCCTGCGCCAAACGTGCGATCTTCCAGGATCAAAAGCTTGGTCAAACTGATCTGGCAACCGAGCCCCGTCGAGATCTTAATAACTCGGTTCCAACTTGCCGGACACCGGTCTAGAAGCCTTGTCATCTTGAACAAGGAATGTTACGACGGCTGACTGACGGGATTCGCAGTCTCACGAAGTTGGATGTGAGATTCAATAGAGAACTCCGGGGATAGTCTTTTCTTGTTGGTGTCGAGGTGTCCCATAAGTATAGAAGGGTTGAATATCCAGTCTCCAAAAGAATCATCCATCAACACTCACAAACACTCAACATAGCCTGCTTTGCATCTACAAGCTTAATAATATAATTCCACCATATTCCAACTCCTCATTCCCAACATCACTATTCACAATGACTTTCATCACCTGCACCCACATTAGCGACTTCGACTTCATTGTCGTTGGCGGAGGTACCGCCGGCTGCGTCGTCGCCGGTCGTCTGGCCGAGAATCCCAACGTCAAGGTCCTCGTCATCGAAGCTGGCGTCAGCAACCCCAAGGATAATGAAGCTATCATTACCCCCGCCAGAGCTTTCGAACTCCGCGGAAGCAAGTGGGATTGGGGTTACAAGACGACGATGATTGACCGCCCCGAGTACACCCGCATCGAGAAGCCCAACACCCGCGGCAAGGTACTCGGCGGCAGTAGCTGCCTCAATTACTACACCTGGATCCGTGGTAGTGCGGCCACCTTCGATGACTGGGCCCCCTTTGGTGGCGACGAGTGGACCTGGAACGCCTGCCGGGAGTACTTTGACAAGCCGGCCACCTTCCACGACGACCAGAACCAGTTCCCCAAGCACCTCCAGCACATCGGGACGTCTGGTCCGGTTCATGTAGCTCCGGCCGAGCTCATCGCCGAGGCCGCACCCTTCCGCGACGCGCTGAAGAAGGCGTGGGTCAGCCAGGGAGAGAAGCTGAACGACGAGATCTACGACGGTGAGATGCACGGTCTGGCCACCGCCGTCAGCTCCATCTACAAGGGCGTTCGCTCTTCCAGCTGGCGCTATCTTGAGGGCAAGCCGAACGTCACTGTCATCGGCCAGACCAACTCCAAGCGCCTGATCTTCGAGAACGGCAAGGTCGCGGGCGTCGAGGTCATTGGGCCCGATGGGGAGGACCTCACTTTCCGCGCCAAGTACGAAGTCATCGTGTCTTCCGGCGTCTATGAGACGCCGAAGCTCCTGCTCCTGTCCGGCATCGGTCCTAAGAAGACCCTCGAGGCGTTCGGTATCGACACCGTCGTGGACTCGCCCCACGTCGGCCAGAACCTGCTCGACCACCCGATCATGCCGCACGTTTTCAAACTCAAGGACGGTTATGGTCTCGACCAGCATCTTCTCCGCGCCGGTCCCGAGAAGGACGGCGCCGTATCTGCCTATCACTGGAAGCACAAGGGTCCTCTGAGCAGCGGTCTGCTGGAGCTCATCGGTCTGCCTCGCATTGACGACCGTCTGAAGAACTGCGAGGAGTACAGGGAGTATCTCGAGAAGAACGACGGCGTTGACCCCTTTGGACCCGGCGGCCAGCCTCACTTTGAGATAGACTTCGTGGTGAGTATCACTCTGAGATCTTGCGTCTCACGAGAACAGTGCTAATGAGACATAGCCGATGTTCTGCGATGCCTTCCAATGGCACATCCCCACCCCTCTGCAGGGCGACTACTTCACAGTCATCGTGGACCTCCTCCGCCCCCTGTCGCAGAACGGCACTGTGACGCTCAACTCGACCAACCCCCTCGAGCAGCCCAACATCAACATCAACTTCTTCTCCAACGACCTCGACCTCATCGCCATGCGCGAGGGCGTTCGCTTCGTGGACAACGTAATCATGAACGGCGAGGGCATGAAGGACATCATCGAGAGTGATTACCCCTGGCCCATGCCCCGCTCCTCGGACGAGGCCATGATCAAGATGATTCTAGAGCGATCCCAGACCGGCTTCCGTAAGTCCTTCTCATCGTGACTCCTTTTCAGATGCAACGCTGACTGACGAAACAGACCCCTGTGGCACTGCTCGCATGTCTCAGAACATTGAGCAGGGCGTCGTCGACAGCAACCTGCGGGTTCACGGCGTCGAGAGCCTCCGCGTGATTGACGCATCGGTCATCCCGGTCATTCCCGACTGCCGAATTCAGAATTCGGTCTACATGATTGGAGAAAAGGCCTCGGACATGATCAAGGCGGCCTACCCAGAGCTGTATCAGTGAGTTGCAGTGGCTTGTTACGATAGGCCAAACGAGAAGTTCATGGCGGTAATAGATCAGTGTGGTGTGCGGTAATTAGATTTGATTTAGCTTTTCTATTAAGGCCTTTCATTACCAAATAGATATATTAAGAAAGTAGGAATACCATAATAGAGCCTGGCGACGATAATAGAGCCGAGTGACGACGACAGAGCTTAATAACAACAATATTAAGACTAGTAAGTAAGCCTAATAGGTAGGTGGAAGAAGGTCTTAATAGCAATTCAATAAAGCCCTAGTACTAGAGATCTTACTTTATTTAACATTACGTACAAGCTGTGATTTAGTTTTCCATAATACAACTATAATAACAAAAGGAGGCTTAAAAGGCGGTTTAAAGTGGTTGTATTATAAAAGGGACCCTCTAGGAGACTCCTAAACGCTTAAGATCTATATACGCGTATCAGGGACCCTAGTAAAGACGTCCCAGCTACAAAAGGTATAAAATACCTTACCACACACCCCCCCAGCTTTAAACATCTACTTAAAGCTAAATATCTACTTTATTTATATAAAAAAAAAGTACCTTAAAAAAGGCTCTTTAAACGTCTCTATAATACTAAACAAGCTAAAAAATACAGTAGAAAAGTCTATAGTCCCCAGCTAATAACTCTACTGCCCCTAACTAACCGTCTACCACACTTAGTACTATAGCTAGCCGTTCTATAGTTAACTAGTCTAGCGTTCTAACCGTTACCTCCTTAAACTCTAAATACCTTAGCTAATAACCCTACAGCCCCTAGTAGGCCGTTACCGCGTCTAGTATAATAGTTAGTTATTCTATAGGCTATCTAGAGCGTCCCAGGATCTACTTAGCTAATAATGTCCCCTAGTACTTCTAGTAGCTTTAGAGTGTTATCTTTTATAGCTTTAGAGTTTCTTAGTACTATTGTTACGACCCGTTAGTTAATAGACCTCTAATAGTGACCCCGTAGAGGGCTCAGTAGTTAAATAGGTAATATTAGCTTATATTAGTATAATACACTACAGAGCGGAAGAACTAGGATATAAGTTACGTAATAATAAACAGGACTAATACACAATAAGTAGTCCTAGGACAAGACTAATAGTACTAAGGGCGGTTTATAGTAATAGACTAATATACCTAATATTAGTCTTAAAAATAAAGGGATATATTTATAGGAAATGGGATTTATATATAAATAAAACTTAAGTACCTTTAAGTCCTACTTTTTATAGTTTTTTAACTATTAACTTTATATTAATTTTTAAATACTTTTAGCTCTTTAATAGTAACTACTATAACTCTTTTATTAAATACTTAAACTAATTACTTATATACTTTAAACCCTAGGATCCCTTTAGTATTCTATAGTACTATTTATAGTATTAAGCCTTAACTTCTATTAATATAAACCTTACTATTAAAAAGTTAGTTATAATATTTTAATAACTCTTATTTAATAAATTAACCCTTAATACTAATAAATAGTATTCTATAATATCTACCTCTAAAATACTTAAAACTACCCCTAGCTTAACTAAGTCAGCCGGTAAATAAGTCCATAACCTTGTTTAAAAACTAGAAAAATAGTATATAAAGGATAATAAAAAAACTAGTAATAATAATAATAATACTAAAAAATAACTCTAAAAGGCTAATAAAGATATTAGAGAAATCTAGAAACTTTATAATAAAAACATAACTAAACTTTGTAATTTTAAAAAAATAATAAAAGAATTTAATAATAGACCCTAATACATTTTTAATATAAAGAATAAACTTAAAATACTCTATACTACCACTAATATTATTACTACCCCTATTTAAAACGGATATAAAAAACTTAAGCTTAATTTACCCGTTACTTATAATAAAACTCTTAAAATACTAAAAGGATTTTTAATTTAGGTTAAGACTTACTAAAACTTTTATTATAATAACTTTAAAAATAATACTAAACGTATTATTTATACTACTACGTTTCTTTATAAATATACCTTTTAATAAATAGAACTATTTTAGGAATAGTTTTTTAAAGCTAAAACTTTAAACTACTATACTAGTAAAGTTAGGGACATCTTTATTATATTTAATAAATTTAAATAAGCCCTCTAAATTCTATTTTAAAATCCTAATTAAAAATAATAAATTAAGTATAACCTTACTTTACTTAAATAAACTAAGTCTACTACTTATTATACTACTAAGTTTTAATATATTAGTGTGTAACTAGACTTTACTAAAGAATTTAGAATCTTTATATTTTATTAAAACTTAAAGAATAAGGTTAAAAATAAATTTATTAAAATCGACTAATTTAAAAACTTCCTTTAGTATACTAAACTTATAATTAAAATTAATAACTATTTATAAAAAAGACACTATAAGAAAGAAAAATAATAACTAAGTACTAACTCTAGTAAAAAGTACTAATAAATGCTATAATAATTCTAGTACTACAACTAAGAGTAGTAACTTTAGTAGAATAATTAGTAACCCTAAAATAATAACTAATAAAGTACTATTTAGGGATACTATATAGGCCCTATAGACCTTAGTGCTATAGAATAATAAGAACTTAATAAGGGACGTACTTTTAAATACTATAACTATAATAAAATAAAATATATAATTAAGGATTACTGCTAAGCTAAGAAGTAATAATAGTAACTAGTACTAAAAAGTAAGTAACTTAATATAGTTTTTAAAAAAGATTATACTAAACTCTTATAAACTACTTATTATAGTGATAAATATACTATTTATAGAAATAGTAAAAAGAATATAGGATAGTACTCTAAAGATACTAGTTAATTTAGCTATAATACTACTAATATCCCTAAGAAAATACTTACTATTACTTATAAAGTACTTTATTAAAAACTAGCTTAAAAGACTTAAAAACAACTTAATAATATAAACCCGTAATAAGTATAATATAATTTAATAGTACTTAGTAATAAAGAAGTTAGATATAATAATAAGTTAATTATTTAAAAACTTAATACTATAATTAAAAGACTAAGATATATAGTTAATATAGAACCTAAGAAAGACTATATAAAATATACTTAAATACTACTTACTTAAAAAAACAAAAGAATAAAAGTCTGTAATAAATTACCTATACTTAAAAAACTTTATAAAAAAAATACAAAAAAAATAAAAAGAATTATAACTTACTCTATAGCTTAAAAAATAGGATATAAATTAAATATACTCTATAATTTAAATAAACCTTATAATATTACTTAATAATATACTTAAAATAAAGTTACTTAGAGGGCCCTACTTAATACCTAGGACTTAAACTTTAAAAAGGAACCTTTAATATAAAAAAAGAATAAAAGTACTTACTATATATTCCTTTAAGTAATAATAAGTAATAAATTATTTTTTATAAAACTAACTCTACTAAAAAAACTAAAAAGTAGCTACCTAGTAGTATACTAAAAGACTATAAATAGCTAAAGCTACTATATAAAAAATATTATAACGTTTTCTAGTTATAATATCTTAATAACAAATATTAAAAACATCTTATAAAAAAACTCAACTCCTAATTCTTTTCTTAAAAAAAAAACGCCCTACATAAAAACATCTACTTTAGTTAAAAACTTAATATATAAATTATTTATAAATATAAAGGACCTAAAAAAGTAGTATTCGGACTAAACCCGAACTTCCTAATAAAGTACTTACATAATAACGCTATAGACTAGTAAGAATACTATATTAATTAGTGCTAAGTTCACTATATTACTAAAGTATAAATATTTAAAAGAAAGTAACTCTAAAAAGAAAAAAAAACTAGCTTTATACCACTAGTCCTTAATATTAAAAATACCCTTAAAAAAAAAAAGTAGTTAAGTACTTTAATAATAATAAAACGTATATAAAATAGAGACTTAAGTAGTTAAAAAACTAAACTTGCTTATTAATAAAGAATTATAATAAGTAATTATAATAAAATCTATTTACTTAGTAATAAATATAAGCTTAAATAAAAAATACCTTTATTTTAATATTATAGTAAATAGGATATAGGTTAAAGTCCTAATTAATAATAGCGCCTAAAGTAACTTTATATTACTATAAGTTATAAATAACTTATAACTACTATAGAATAAAAAAGAAGACCCTTACTTACTTAATAATATAAAAACAGAAGGAGTATAGTATAGTAGAGGTATTATTAATAAAAAAACTACGCCCCTCACTTTAAGCTACTATAACTAAAAAATATACTACTACTTTAATATTATAAATATAAAATAATAAAATATTATCCTAAGAATACTATAACTATAAAAAAAAACCTATAAATAAATTAAAAGACTAGCTACCTTTATTAGGACTACAAAAAAAGTTTAGTTACTAAAGGATATAGTTAACTACTAGCTTTAAATAAACCTTACTAAGAAAAGCTAATAATATACATATTACGATTTATTACTCTCCTAAAAGTTAAAGAAGTAGTTACTAGGCCGTTATATATAAAGGACCTTATTATAATATAAAAAAAATTAATCCTTAATAAAAATTAACTTTTATTTATCTTAGAAGAATACAAAGTATATAAAAAGCTATTTACTCTAATACTAAAAATAGGCCTACTAGAGTATAGCGCTTTTAACTACAAAATCCCTATTAAAAAAATAAATACTATTATTTAATAAAGTTTATTAGTTAAACTAGTAAAAAATAAAAGTACTTAATAAGTACATTAATAAACACTTAACTAAGGGCTATATCAAAGAATCAACATTACCTATAGAATACTTAATTCTATTTATACTAAAAAAAAACAGTAAATTATAACTATATATTAACTACTAATAACTTAATAATATCACTATAAAAAACTAATACCTACTACTACTTATCTTAGAACTATAAAATCTACTCTATAGAGTTAACTAGTTTATAGTTCTTAACCTTAAAAAAGCCTATAACTTAATTAAAATTAAAGAAAAAAAGGAGTAGAAGACTGTATTTTGCTCTTACTAAGGATATTTTAAGTACCTTATAATGCCCTTTAAACTTACTAATGCCCCCGTAATATTTTAAAATATAATTAATTATATTTTATAAAAAAAACTTAATATTTTTATAATTATATACCTTAATAATATCCTTATTTTTTTAAAAACCCTTAAAAAACATAAGTAACATATATATTAAATACTCTAAAAACTCTAAAAAGCCAAACTCCTTATTAAACTAGAAAAAAGTAAGTTCTATACATAGAAGGTAGACTATTTTAGATTCACAATTACACCTAGAATTATTAAAATATTAAATAAAAAAATTACTATAGTTAAGGACTAACTAGCACTATAGAGTATTAAGGATATTTAATCCTTCCTCGGATTTATTAACTTCTACTAATAATTCCTTAAGGGATACTTTAGAAATATTAAAGTTCTAACGGACTTAATAAAAAAAAAAGCTAAATAAAATTAAATAAAAAAAAAAACAGCGTTCTAGAAAATCAAAAACTAAGTTCTTAGTAAACTAGTACTTATAATACTTAACCTAAACCTACTATTTAAAGTTAAAATTAATACTTTGAACTATACTATTGGTAGATAACTCAGTTAACGTAATAAAAAAGAATGCCTATACCTATATACCTTTTACTTAAAAAAACTTAGTAGACTAGAACTTAACTACTAAATCTATAATAAAGAACTTATAGTTATTATTAAAGTATTTAAGAAATAGAGACTATACTTCTTAAAAATAAACTACAAAGTTATAGTATATATAGATTATAAGAATCTAGTATACTTTACTATATTTAAAGACCTTAATAAATAATAAATTAAATAGTTAGAATTTCTTTTAGAATTTAATTTTTATATTATTTATAAAAAAGAATTAAAAAATAAAAAAGCTAACACCCTTAATAAATAATTAAACTTAAAATTAACAATTCTAGATAAAACTTAAGTAATCCTTAAAAAGGATTTAAATAAAAACCTTATACTAGCTATTTACCTCTTTATAATTACTAAATAAATTAGTACTAGTACGCTTAAATAGATAACTAATAAAATAATTAAAATAATTTATAGCACTAAAGTATATAGATACTAAAGAATTACTAAAATATAGAAATGTATTTAATAACACTATAGTAATAGAGTTATATAAAAATAAGTAGCTAAAGTTATTAAGAATTATAAAGTTTATAATAAAAGTAAACTAGAATACTATAAACTATATAGAAAAATATAACCTCTTCTAGTACCTAATAAAGTATAGTAATTAATTTTCCTTGATTTTATTATTAAATCACTATAATTAAAGGAACTATTTACTAGGAAATAGTTTAATAGTATTTTAGTTATAGTAAATTAACTTACTAAGTATATATATTTTATTCTATAGGTTAAAGTAAGTATAGTAAAAGAGCTTATATACATTTTTAATAAGTATATTCTTAGTTAGTATAGTCTACTAAAAAATATTATATTAAATAAAAAAACACAGTTTACTTTAAAGTTTTAGAAATCTCTAATTTTGTAACTTAAATTTAAACTATAACTATTTACTACTTTCTACCCCTAAACTAATAAATAAATAGAAAAAATTAATTAGATTTTAGAAATATACTTAAAATATTATATTAACTACTAATAAAATAATTAAGTTATTTTATTACTAATAGCCTAATTCGCCTATAATAGTATAGTAAGAAAAAGTATATAATACTTACTTTTTTACTTTAATTATAAATTTAAATTAACTACTTATAAAGAACTATAAATAGAACCTATAATAGTAAAAGTAGTTACTTATATTAATTAAATTAAAAAAATTTATAAATAACTCTAATATAAGTTGGAATTTATTAAATAACGTATACATAAATACACTAATACTTTAAGGATAAAAGGACTATCCTTTAAAAAGAAAAATAGTACGTACTTTATATAACAAAATATTAAAACTAAATAACTAAGTAATAAGTTAAACTATAAAAAACTCAGATCCTTTAAAATTATTAAAAAAATTTTAAAAGTTAACTTTAAACTTATACTACTAAATACTATAAAATATCACCTAGTCTTCTATATTTTACTTCTTAAACCTATACTACAAAGCTTATATACTACTAACTATATTAAAGTTAATTCTAAATAAAACTATAAAGTTAAAAGAATTATTAATTATATTAATTAATAAAATAATATAGAAGTTTAGTACTTTATTAAGTAAAAAAACTATAAATATAAAAATAATACTTAAGAACCTACTTTAAACTTAGTAAATATAATAAATAAACTAAAAAAATATTAAATATAATAATAAAAATAATAAAATACTAAGCCTATACTAAGTATAATAAATAAATTATATATTATATACCTATAACCTAAGATTTAACTAATTAAACCTCTAAAAACAAAATAAACATTTCTTTACCTAAAAACACCTAACTCTAAGTAACAAAAACACACCCCTCTACCTCACTAACTAAAAAACTAAAATTAATAAACTTATCCCTAAAGCTAAAAGAGGCCTATAGTAGCTTATTTTCTAAACCTACTACTTAGAAATTATTTACTATAAACTACTTATAAGTATTTAATACTAATAATATATTACTATTTAGTAGAATACTATCCTTCTAATTAACCTCTTATATACTCTACTTAAAGGCCTTAATCTACCTTTTTTAAACTTTCTTTTAAATCTTTTAAATATAACTTAGGTAACTTACTACTTCTACTATTTATAATTATAAATACTTAAACTCGTAATATAGAGCTAGGAGCTCCTTACCTACTTTTTTTTTTTTTATTCTACTCCTTTTACTAGGAATTTAACTTTTAAACTATAAAACATTAGCACTACCCTTACTATTAAAATAAAAAATACTTATAAGTAAATACTACTAAGACCCTATTATAAGGCTTTTTTACTATAATATAAGTATAATAATAAATAGACTTTTTACTAAAACGATACAGAACCTTTATATAGAAATAATAAGTATAAGGTATATTACTATTAATTAATTAAGACTTAATATACTTAATAAGTATAGCTTTTTTATAATCTTTTATTATAGTTAATTATAATTTTAATTTTTAAATATAACTTAATATAGTATTAGTACTATAGTAAATAAGGAAGTATAATTATAAATCCCTAACTTAGGACTAATAACCTACTTATAATAAGGTCTTAAAAACAAGACTTTTAAGAGAAAAGCTAATATTATAACTTATTAATTAATAAACTTCTAATAGTAACTCTATAAGGGGCTTAGTAGTTAAATAGGTAATATTAGTTTATATTAGTATAATATACTATAGAGTAAAAGAACTAGGATATAAGTTATATAATAATAAGTAGGACTAATATATAATAAGTAGTTCTAAAATAGAACTAATAGTACTAAGGGCGGTCTATAGTAATAAACTAATGTATTTAACGTTAGTTCTAAAAATAAAGGAATATATTTATAAAAAATAGGACTTATATATAAATAGAACTTAAGTACCCTTAAGTTCTACTTTTTATAGTTCTTTAACTATTAACCTTATATTAATCTTTAAATACTTTTAGCCCTTTAGTAGTAACTACTATAATCCTTTTATTAAATACTTAGATTAATTACCTATATACCTTAAACCCCAAAATCCCTTTAGCACCCTATAGTACTATTCACAGTATTAAGCCTTAGCTTCTATTAACACAAACCTTACTATTAGAAAGCTAGCTATAATAACTATCTAGCCCATCTCTATAAGGGCTACATAGAGGTTACTATACTCTAGAGCTCTTAAATACTCCAGGATCTCCACCTTCTACTCTACTATTAGGGGTGGCGCCTTATAATACTTATAAGCACCCCTAATAACCACCTTAAGTAATCTACATTATATAGGCCGCTACTTATAAGGGCACCTACATAGGCATTTACCAGCCCAATCCTTAGGCTACTAACAAGGGGTCCACCGGCTAAGCTGGGGACCCCAGGCGGCAGAGTTTTTACTCTAAGCCACTAATACTAAAGGAACAGTGTCTAAACAGCCAGTAAGGGTTAAAAAGATGCCCCCTCCTAAAATACCTAAAACGCCTCTTTAGCCTCCTCTTAACATTATGTTATAGTATATAATTACTATAAAAGTCCTTCTATACTTCTTAAGTATATATACATACTTAAAATCACCTATTTCTATTACTATAATAAATACCTAAAGCTTTAATTATACTTATAATAGTACGAATTATACTTATATAGCTATTAAAAAGTCTTTTAAACTAATCAATAATATAACTTTAAACACTTAGTATACCTTTACTTATAAAAAGGCACTCCTTTACTTTATATACTATTTCTTAGGATTTTAATTACTATAACAAATACTTTTAAGTATCCTAGTATACTCCTATTAAATAGTTATAAATATACTTTATTCTATAAAAATAAAAAAGTACTTTAAAAACTAAATTAATACTTAAAAACTAACACACCCCTTAACTACAAACTTATTTTATACTACTTTTATTACTTCCTTATTAACCATTTTCATTACCTATACCTATATAGTAAAATATTCTTTTAAAATAATATAGTAATCTATAGCCTTTTACTAGTACTATCTTAAAGTATTATTATAGTGCCACTATACCTTAGGATTATCTTTATATAAATCTTTTTATTACTAGGGTTTAGGGTTATTTAAAGTAGTAACAGGTTCCTTTCTAGGCGTCCTTATACAGTAGTAAGCAGCCTATACCTAGTATTATTTATTATATACTACTTAAAAGGACGCGTTTTTTACTATAACAGCCTCCTAGAGTATTAGGGCTAGTGGGCCTCTTTAAAAGACATTAGAGGCATTAGGCGCCTTAGAATCTATATATTCCTAGACTTTATACTAGTAAGACTTAAAAGCAAACTAAATAAACCATACAGGCCAGTCTTATAGCTCCCTAAGCTAAATACTAGTCTTATAAACTAATACTATTATTAAATAAATACAAACGCACTTTATAAAGAACCTCCTAATAGTCTATAGTAGTCAAAATAAAAAGAAGAAGAGCTAGGCTTATAACTATAGCAACAAAAGGAGGCTTAAAAGGCAGTCTAAAGCGGTTGTATTATAAGAGGGACCCTCTAGGAGACTCCCAAACGCTCAAGATCTATATACGCGTGTCAGGGACCCTGGTAAAGACGTCCCAGCCACAAGAGGCGTAAAATGCCTCGCCACAACAACCCTTAATTATTCCTCGGCGTCTGAGATCTTGAACCCGCCTGTCACATGCGTCTGGAAGAATCCCGTAGGATCATAAGCGCGGGCAGCGCCCTTCAGCAGATCCTGAGAATCCCCGATGGTCCACCATACGTCCTGGAGGGGGTTCGCGTAGTTGAGATACTTCCACTTCATAAGCGAGTGCGTCTCGGTCGCGTACACGTTGAGGGTCAGTTCTACCGCCTCCTGAAGCTTCTCCGTCAGCAGAGCCTTGTGCTCGGGGCTCGAAAGCAGAGCCTCGGCCTGAAGCACCATGCAGTCATCGTTGAGGCTGTTGTTCAAGTCGAGAACGTTTGGGCCGTGGTTTGCATAGTTGCGGGGTAGCGGCGTCAGAACGAAAATGATCTGGTCGTTTCCGTCGAGAATGTCCTTCACATCCGCAACGAGACCGTCGAAGACTTCGAGGATCTTGCGGCCGATATCCATGTTGGCTTGGAATGTGAGCGTGAACCACACGTTGTAGAGGCCGATTGCGCCCTCAAGTTGCTTAACGAGGCCGGAGATCGGGGTGTGAGATCTCATATCGATGATGGGAGTGAGCTCGCCGAGTGCGGTGAAAGAGGTCGAGTTCTCGGCTCCGTCAACGTTGGCAAGCACGAAGGCGGCCGAAGGGCCGGTGGCGGGGCTGTAGGTAAGCGAGACGAAGCCGTTCTCTTCGGGGTGTTCGCTGTTTCTCCTCACCATCGAGGCGAAGGTCTCGAGGAGACCCTCAGCTGAGGTGTAAGGAAAAGCAACGATGCCGCCGAAGGCGTCTTGGGAAGGGAAGGTCTGCATGTCGAACCTCGTCACGAGGCCGATGTTGTTCAACCCGCCCTTGAGCGACTGCCAGAGATCGGGGTGGCTGGTTGATGTGGCCGTGACGACGGTGCCGTTTGCGAGGACGACCTGCAGCGTGAGTTAGCTTTCGATCTTTCTGAGGAATGCCGCCAGACTTACTTCGTAGCCAACGACATTGTCGCATGCCATGCCGTGCCGACCGGATTGCCAGGAGAAACCTTGAAGAGTCAGCTCATGCTTCGTCCAAGGATGATGAGAGAGGGGACTAACCTCCACCGAGCAAGAAGCCTCCCACGCCGACGTGGCCCTCGCGGGCTCCTGTGACCATCACGCCGTCTTTCTCGAGCTCGGTGTACACGTTGCCCCAACGAGCACCAGAGCCAATTGACGCAATCCCTTTCCCCTTCTGATTACACGTTAGTGATGCTCATGCAGAAAACAAAGACTGAATGACCTCGGAGCCAGCATTTTCAGTGTATATGACTGAGTTCAGAAGTCCAAGGTCGATTGTTACACCGTTCTGGGCGTTGTTGTTGGGCGCAACGGAGTGACCTCCGCTGCGGATGCCGACGGTCCACCAGTTTCCTGCCTCCTCGCTTAGAGCCTTGAGGGCGTCCGCAACGTGCTGTGTAGACGCAGGCTTAAGCACGCATCGCGGAGTCAGAGCTTGGATGCTCCCGTCGTAGTACGTCTCGAGGGTGTTCTTGTACTCGGTATCGTTTTGAAAGTATAGCTGGTCCGAAAGACCTGCTCTGGCGAGGGCATCACACTGGGAAATTGTCAGTTTGGACTCTTGGAGGAATCTTCCTCTTCGGAAGCAACGACAGTTTGAGGGAGATAGCTTACTCCTCGACCAGAAATATTGTTGTTCTGCCGGAGACTGATGCGAGGGCTAGCAGAAGCTAAGCCGGGAAGAGTCGCAGCCGCGAGACCGGCAAAATGAAACATCTGCAGAGCCATCCTGACAAACGCCTCAATTGGTTCGCGGCCGTGATTTGGGTAAGCTTGGTTAGGTTTGGGGGTAGTCTGAAGATTTTCACGGCAGGTTATGGATTCCGCAAGGCAGCAGAACCCTCCCCCCACCCCCCCTTCAGGAGCTGAGCTGGGAAATGATGCAACGAGACGAGCACGAGATCCACACACGCCTCGCTTGGAGATGTTCGGGGCTCTGTTTGTCTCCCATGTTCGTTGTTGGTGGACACTCGTCTATTCACCCATGAGTCCTGTAGGGCTTGATAGTAAGGGTAAATGGCATGTCCGCGATGGCCCTCTTCTCTGGTCCAGAGAACGCCGAACAGAGAGCACGGAGGGTCGAGAGGCCGGGATAGAAGACCCGTCTGGCGGAGCTCCCTTCCGCAGGGCACATTGTCACCACATTTGGACACTTCAAGCGCCTGTTCGTGTCGTTGGGCCTTACGGGTGGGAAACTTCCTCTGGGCAACCAAGATCAAATGATCTGATTCTCCTCTTCATGAGTCTTACGCGTGGGGAGTTAGGAATTTGCAACGGAGTTGTTGGTTCAAATGCCGCAAACCATTGGCCCTGAGTTGGATTGCGACCCCTCCGAGGCCGGAGTTGATACCCCGTCTGGTAAGAAAGACCGGGTCCGAAACGGGGGTCTTACCCGCTCCGGGCAACGGGGAGGCCCGGGGCTACGATCCATACTGTTGATTGCGCACGGCCATAAGCGGATGCCGGCTCAAGGTAGCATCAGTAGGTTCCCGATTATAGCACTGGGTAATGCTGGAAGAAGCTAACTTCGAGTCTGTAACGATTGAAGCGTTAGGCGTTGATTTCGTGGTTTTCGTATATCTGATGGCCTGTTGTAGTCAAGATCCGTCAATCGGATGCGAGCATGAATATTAGATCTTGTTACACAATGTCCCCCAAATCCGCTTGGGGCCTCCTATGATTATGGCTTGGATATCTGCGTGTGCAAACTCTGTACCCCTGAGATCAATGGGGAACATTGAATGTGATCAGGCAATAAGGATATAGCACTTAACCCCGAACGAAGTCTCAAGAGAGGAAATTAGCCCAAGCTACTTACCACTCAGGATGCCGAGAATGCCGGGCTATCGTGGGTCTCGACGCGGCAGTCCCCACGCTGGAAAAAGAAACTTCATTGTGGTGTTATTGGATCTTTTTGGGAAACGCTCTTTTGTTGGTAACATTCGCCTCGCTTACTGAACAGCTGCGGAGCGTTTGTCTCAGTCACGCACACCAGCCGGGATTTTGATTATCCTGAATCCATGACTAACCCCTGTGGTGTCTTCATAACTCGGTGTTCTCTCTGCGTTGCTTTTCCGTCCAACGATCCATCTTCGCGTGTGAGGTGCATTCTGCATAGAAAGTGACAGGTCATGACAGTTCTTAGGTAAGTTGTCAGAACTGTCAGAAATGGAGATGGGAACTTGCGAATCGTACGACAAAGCTACAAATATGCGATGTGCCCTTCTCGCTCCCGGGAAGCTGGGAGCTTGAAGCGGGCGCAGAAACCGCTTCCCTTTCCATTGACGACCGACTACTGACCATGTCCGAGGGCGCGATCATGTACCCGATGCCCTCCGGGGATCCGTCCGTGGCAACGACGGTCCTGTCTTCGGTGTGGACCATGGCTGCTGTTACGACGATCTTTCTCGGACTGCGCATCTACTGCAGGGCATTAAGAACGACAAAGATGTGGTGGGATGATTATCTCCTCGTCGGTGGCTGGGTGTTCCTCCTCTTGGCAACCTCGCTGCAGACCGTCATCTTTCGGAAAGGCTATCTCGTAACGACGCTGACTGGTCCGGTCATCATGCCGGTGAACCTGGCCTCCGACACTGCCATGAAGCTTTCGCTAGCTCTCAGCAAGACGTCTTTTGCTCTTACCCTACTACGCTTCGCGACGGGATGGACGAGATATGTGGTCATCTCGGCTGCTTTCGTTATGGATGCCATGTGTATCGCACACTCCGTCCTGGTTTGGAGGGCAAACTGCGGCGCGCCTGATCCCCACACCTTTGGACCATGCTGGTCGGCCGACAGCGGCCTGTGGATGAACATGGTTGGCTCGAGTAAGGACAACAAAACACACCATCAGCTAACTTCAGAACGGCTAATATTTGACCCTAGTCATATCTGCCCTGACCGACTTCATTCTCGCAATGATTCCTATCAAGGTTGTTTGGGGATTGCAGATGATCAAACGCGAAAAGGCCGGCGTAGCCATTGCAATGGGTATCGGTTGCTTGTGAGTCAAGTTGGAAAGAAACGAAAGTTCAGCCTAACCAGTATCGACGCGATAGAGCTGGAAGTGTTGCTATTGTGAAAGCAGTTGAATCCCACGCAGCTGCCAGGGCCGTCGGAACAGAGTGTAAGTGTTGAATCCCCCACAAAGCAAATCTTTGCTGACGCGCCGTTCTGTCAAGTCTCGCGACGGCTCGCAGTTCTCAGTATCTGGATCCACGCTGAGCCGAATGCTAGCATCATTGCAGCCTCCATCCCCGTCCTTCGCGTGCTGCTTCGCGACGCCAAAGCCTATTATGCGGACAAGTATCGTTCTGGAAGCAAATACACCAAGTCCGAGGGCGAGTTCAATACGGGAAGCACCTCCCGCGCAAATAGAGTTTCAGTATTCAACAGTGACGATGGGAGCGAGGCGGTGATTGTTGCTGCTGGCAAAAGAACCAGTGCCCTTGCTCAGAGCCGAGAAATCGGTTTGGCATTTGGAGATCCCGAGATTGAGATGGGTGGTCACAAAAGCAACCCTCGAGGCCAAGTATGACATAACACACCAGTCGTGGAATCAAGAGTCTTTTTCTTATAGGTATAACTTCTTATCTCATTTGAAAACTTCACATACTGCCATTAGTGTATTCAAGGGGTCTTGTATCATGTTTCCCTACTGGTTGTATTCAAGTGACTTGGCCGATGGTTCTGCCACGCCACACCGCCATGCACTTCTAGGTAATCATGGCTCAACCACGGTTAAAATCTTCGTTTCTCCAACCACGTTTCGCGCCATATTGCACAACGAGGAGTTCACTGCAAACACTTTGCAAAATGATCAGGCTCCCGGAGTCGTATACCAGCATTGAGGAATACGGAAACGACCTACTGGATTTCGTTGAGACACCATTGGTCCGCCAAATCTCGGGCGGAATCCACGTCAACGATGCCTTGATCTACAAAGCATGGGAGGCACTGCCATCAGAATGGACGGACTGGTGGTCTTCACTGCCAGACCACCGTCTAGCGCAACAGAACCTGATTGACAGTATTGATGAGTCGGCTACCGCAACGTCCAGGACCGAGAACACTGAGTCCGGCTGTGCTACGGCGCGTCTGCGAGGTCGACCGCAGTCGCTGTCGGAGTGGTTGAGCAAGCTTCAGGCTCTTTCCCTGCCACGAACTCAACGCACAACACAAACCATCAATTTGCCCGAGTTTCTCACGAGCCGCATGAAAACGAAGAAAGTTGCAGAAGTTTCCACTGCTGTCGCCTATATCAGGAGCGTGTGTGAGACCAACAACATCACTCACATCGTGGACATGGGCTCTGGACAAGGCTACCTTTCCGTGTCTTTAGCCTACCTCTTCCCCGACCTGCGTGTTTTAGCCATAGATGGCAGCAAATCGCAGATCGCAGCATCGGAAGCTTGTGCCGCCAGCCTCGAGGTACCCGAGAGCAGAATCCGGCATTTAGTCCGTTACATCGACGGCACGCCGCCGTTGGCGGAGGAGATCGCCACCTGGGCCGCAGGAGAGAAGTGCATGCTCGTCGGGCTGCACGCATGCGGTAACTTGTCTGAACACATGCTGAGATACTTCACATCGATGCCGTTCATCGCGTGTCTGGGCGCTGTCGGATGCTGCTACAACCACATCGTCCCTCGCTCGGCCTCTTGCCCCGAAGGTTTCCCCATTAGCTCCAAGATGAGAGCCAGAGGTGTTGTGCTGAGTGCCACGGCCTTGATGACAGGCTGCCAGGCGCCGAACAACTGGGATCGGGCGGACCTGACCAAGGAAGAATCCACGTACTCGAGGCGACGCTTTTATCGCGCTCTTCTGGAAAAGGTCTTCTTTGACAAAGGCATCAAGCTCGATACGGACAACAGGCCAATCTGGGGCGTTAGAAAAGGTGACACGGCTAGCTTCGCGAGCTTTGCACACCGAGCGATGGATTGTCTAGGTATAGACAGGTCGAATATTACCAGCGAAGAGTTCAAAGCCTATGAGGAGCAGTACAGAGGCCACGACGGAAAGGTAGCTATTCTGTGGACTCTTAGCGTTTTGTGCTGCAAGATCGTCGAGAGTGTCATAGCCCTCGATCGATATTGGTTTCTGGCGGAGAATGGGGGAAGACGCGTGGACGTTTTGCCAATTTTTGACTACAAGATATCGCCGAGGAACCTGATGCTTGTAGCCGATAAGTACAACAAGTAATATCATTCAGGATTCAAAAGATGTACGTTTTTGACTGGTATCTCTAAGAAAGACGTGAGATACTCAACCATTTATTCACAATTCTTCAGTCGTTTTACCGATGCTTTCGTTTCTCTAACACAGCAGTAAGCCATGCCTACCTAGAAACAAACCTCCCAAGTCTTTCTACTTGACTCGGAGAGTGATAAAGGAGAGATGAGTTGCTTTGAAGGTAAAGACCATTGGATTAAACACTAGCGACGGCAACAGAACAGCAAGCCTAATAAGTAGGAGAACGCCACAATGGCCACCTTATAAGGCCCCAACAGCAAAACTCTTTACTCAAGTGAGTTTCGCCTCGCGAGCTGCTCTCCTGCTCGATTCTTCCCACAGAACCCAAGGAAGTCTGCGTGGCCAACGTCAATGCCAAACCGGCTGGTCTCCTCGGGCTCCATCTCTCGCCTGCTCTCACTGGACGTTCTATCCTCGGGTCTTGCGCCCGCAAGCTTACTTTGACCTCCCGCATCATCCCACCAGCCGAGACTGAAAACGTATCCACGCAGACTTCTACTGAGCTCCTTTTCGCTCATGGCTGCAGCATCCTTTGGAAGTACACCCGAATCGGGGTCGCAGAGATGCGAATCGGCGAGAAACCCCATGGTACTGGCGATGCTGCAGGGGTTTCTCGGGAGCGTCCCGCGGAGCTTGACGAGTTTGTACCCCACCAGTCCCAGGACCGTCATGATTCCCAGAAGGCCCTGTAAAGCCAGCTTGGACGGGCCGTGGATTGAGATGCGCATGATCGACTGTGTCGCTGCTCCCTGGATCGTCGTGACGGCATCCTGGGACCGGAGGTTGCGGTCAATGGCGTGAAACATGTATTCCTCCCAGTTGTGAACCACGGCTTCTGTCAGCTTATCATAATTCTCTGGTCCGATTAAACTTTCTGCGGGATTGCCCCCGGAGCTGGCCAACAGGTGTTCCATAAACCTGTCAAATCTCAACTCCGACTGTTTTGCTTGAATGTCAAGTTCGAGGTAGCTCCCCGGAAAGACCGGGAGGTATTCGAAGTATCCCACAGGATACAGGTCTGCTTCGAATGGGTGTCCAAAGCTCCCGGTCTTTGGGCGTAATGAGCAGTTGGACGGAAACGTCGTATTCAAGGTTATTAGTGCTTCCATTGTCATTCCCCCTATACGTGGGTTCGCCCGATAGATCTCCTCCGTTGGGACAATATCTTCTTGTGGTATACTAGTGCAATCCAAAGCGGGTTTCAAAATCGTTGTGTTGAACGTAGTGTGCAGATCCCTGTTCGACTCTGGGAAGCTTAGGAGATTCACCTTAGGAAGCACTCCAACGTCGTCCTTAATCGACGGTGGCGTCGTGGCACCTCCATGTCGTATGATGTTCAGGGCGGGGGCGGCACCGTTGTCCGTGTCCGTTCCAGCTAGCCAAGATCTATCCCACGTCTCAGCCACAGCCTTCGTGGCCCAGGAGGTTTGGACTGGGTTGCCAACAACCCAGAGCCCCGAGACTACGACCGTCAACAGGCCTCCAAGAAGGCTAGCAATGTTGGCCGCTGCTGCACCGAAATGACGTCGGCTCATTGCGTGAAAGGGGACCAGCAGGGGAGGTACTCCCAGTAGGTTGAACACCAGACTTCTATCTGCCGGTGTGCTGCCGGATCGAAGGATGCTGAACGGTGCGAAGATTGCTGTCGTGGAGTCCAGGCACGTGAACATGGTTGCCGTGGCGAACGCCAGGAGCGTAGATGCAATCCGGACAACGTAGGTCCACTGTACGGAATTGCTGCTTTCTAAGCTGAAGAATCCGTTTCGTTTTTCGGAGATGCGACCAAGAATCTCTAGGGCGGAGATCAGCAGTGGCGGTGTGACGAACAGCAACGCAACCATCGGAAGTCTGGCAGACTGCAGTACCCAGGCCCTTTCTTTGTTTTTGCAAGAGAGGAAGGTAGGGCCGGACTACTGCCGGATGCCTCGATGGACGGCACCTTGCTGGGAAGAAGTGAAAACTGCATATTCTGGAGCGCATATCGTAGTTCGCTCCATCTGAGCGGTCCCACATGCCTCAGCGCGGCCAGCATGGAAGGACTGTTGGCGAGGACAGCTGCCTGTGAGGCGATGGATGCCGGTACGTATAGGGTGCTCGATTGACTGGAGATCACGCCAGCAAGAGCTAGACATAGACAAGAGAGAAGTAAAAACCCGGTTACCATTGGCCACAGGGTATACTTCCGTAGGTGTAGCTTGTTCCTGCTGACCGGACCCGTAGCTTCGAATGGTTTCTGATCCAGGCTCTCTACCAGCAACGATGTTTTGGCAAAGCTATTGGCAACCCCAACAAGGATTTCGGCAACTGCCTGGCCAAGAGCCAAGGGCTTGAACAGTGTTTCTTCAACTTCGCTCCAGTTGCTTCCGGAGGCCAAAATCTTGAAGACTGTCGCGGGGTCCCTCACTGTATCGGGACTCGAAGCAACCGTCTCGAGTGACCCAATGGCGGCCTTCAAATTGGCGAACAGTATACTGGAAAAGTCGAACTGTCCCAGGCCTGGGAGCATTCTCGGCTGACTGCCAGGCACCGGTGCGTCTTCGAGTGTGATCTGGCCGTTGGACAGGTCTTGCGTCGCATAAGTTGATTTAAGGCTATACCCAGCTTTGCAAAAGACTGCCGCGCTCTTATCAGTCCGTACTGTGTCGTATACTCATACCGAGTTCTTGAAGGTGGCAGTGAAGTCACCGACTGTGAAAACGAAGCGAACGGCGAGTTCCAGTTCACCCTCAATGTTGGATTCTCACATTCCGCACTGGATGAAGAACATGTCACGGATGAGCATATTTGTACGGCATGACGACTGCCATGGCTCGCCACACCCCGCTGAACTGAGATTCAGGCCTCTGGCGGTACAGTCGGGGGTCTTAAGGTCGTAGAATTCGTAAAAGTCCTTTGTAGTCCCAGGTGGGTGAGGTGGCGACCAGGCCGCCTCTTCGCAACTGACATCCGGAACGAGGACTTCGACTGGGAACGTGACCTTTAAAATATTGGAGGCTGGGTTTGGTAGGCTGATCGATTGATGCGCCATCGTCGGAGGAGCTCTGTTGTTGATCTCTGCGATGTAGGACCAGACTAACGCACCTGCCGTTTCAGGGGCTTCGTAGCCAGTCGGGTTGAAGGGAGAGGAATTCGGTGGCCGTTTCGCTAGAATGTAACTAGACGTGTTCCACATTCTGCTGGCATTGAATTGGTCTTGATAGCGGACTGTGACTGCTTCCACATGCTCGGTAGGTTGAACAACGAACAATGTGGTGGAGAGCAGGATGATAGGTTTGAGCAGAAAGAAGCCAACGACGGAAAGAGAAACGGCGTAGTGGCTACTTCGAAAGGCCTCGATACAGACCGTTGGCTGAAAGGGTGAGATGTAGTCGACGAGAACGGTTTTGAAAGCCGGCGAAGGCCCTCTGGCCATTTCCCACCATGGCTGCATGGACTTGCACTGGTAGTCTACTTGTCTCCAAAGAGAGAGAATAAATACCAGCACGGCGGTAGGTCCATACGTCCAGGAGTAGTGGCTCGAGGATATGGACAAGGCGAGTCCATCCTCCGAGGAGATGAGACGCCAGAGCCCCACCAGGGCGCCAGCGCAAGCAACGAAGACGGTCGCAAAGCCAATTAGCACGATTCTCGTCAGCCAAAAATTTCGTGTCGGTCTCGACGTCTCGGTGGTGGTCGGATCGTGTAGTAGGTGGGTTCTTGGCGACCTCTCGTCGGTGTCTCGAGACTCGGGTACTGGCGAACCTCCGCCGTCTGATGCATGTAGCGCCATAGCATCAACAGTGGGAGTTGATATCGCTTGAGATGAAATCCTGACAAAGTTACAGTGCGATTTATGAACCTGATGTGACATGCGCCGGTGAGTAGGAGAACGTTGCTTGAAAGTGCAAAACCAGCTCAAGGAGTCTGGGACGTTGGCAATGAAGGATACAGAAAGACGACGAGAATACGGGGGCAGGGCTTAGTGTCAACAGAACCTGGACGGAATTAGAAATATAATTGTTGGGGCCCTCCAAGTTCCAACCACCACCAACAACAACTCGGGCAGGCCAAGTTACCAAAGTCCCGAAGTTCCAACAGGCGGTGGTGCATTGGTCGCAGCAGAAACTGCCGATCACCAATCCAACTCACCTTACCCCGGCGAGTCCCACTTCGGCTCCATGCCGTGCTCTGGCCCCCTCGGGAGTCGACACGCGGGGCACTGAATAGTTTCACCTTCCGCCCCTTATTCAGACTCAGCGAACCGTTATTACTTGAAAAGTTCTCGCCCGCAGCATATAATTACGAACAGAGATCTAATATATCACCCCCTCCTCTAGCATTCAACCCCCTTCCAGCCACAACTACGTGACTACCTATGCTTGCCAAAGCACTTCCCAGAATTAACATTGTTAAGGGCTATATAGGCTTATTGTTATTTTGATTATTGTTGTTGTTGTCGTTATCGTTAATCGTTACTGTCGTTGTTGTTTCCGTTGTTAGTGTTGTTGTCGTTATTAAAATTGTTATTGCTATTGGAAAGCTGAGCTATAGACAATAGAGGCGTTGCGTACTACAGGAGGGGTTGATAAATATGATGGGTCTTACGTCAGGAACATAGAGATCCTATCGAGAACGGTGGAGGTTTGTTCTGCGAAAACATAGCTAACATCAGATACGAAACCCGGGATATCGTACTAATACAGCGAGAGTCTCATCGACACAAGCGTAGGACGCGAAGGTTGACGCTATTAGTGTACAAAGTGCTGCCCTATACCTATGAGTAGACAGCGCCTGCAATAGACTGAATTATGGACAGAGTTCATAGCCGATCAGTAGGAGGTAGACATCCAGGATTCTAAAGAGACTCTACGCTCCATCTTTTACGCGGGTGGTACTTCGCTTGTCAGCCCACGACATGTGTCGTGCGATTGAGATTCAGTGAAGTGCTTTGAGCTCGTCTAGCAAATTCCTGTCAATGGCCATGATCCCGTGGGGTCCGTCTTGAAATCATCCCTGATTCCAAAGCAGCTTCAAACCTTCTTCGTCAATGAAAGTTAACGGCTGCTTGATGAGAAGCTCCGGCAGTGTCAAATCACGCTTGGAGATGCCGCACCGAATGTTTGCAGACACGATAGCCAGCAAGCTTGCCGCAATGAACATCTTTCATCGGGTTACCCTTCAACAGAGTAGCCGCTACGCCCGAGAGCATCACACAATGACTTGGCCATCTGAAACGGCGCGTTCCCGTCTTGGGTCACATTGAGGATCAGCGAGGCTTTAAGTCGCACGACGCGGAAGTTCAACTGTTGTCATAATGCACGGTTTTGGTTCGTTAATCGTGTTCTGCGTGCTACTCAAACGTCCTACTTGCCGAGCCGATAGTCAGGCTAACCTATATTAAAAAGATTTTAGTCAAATTGTCCTCTTTACTTAAAGTTTTGCGCTAGTTTCTCCTAAGAGCTATTGGCACGCGTGTTATTGACCGCCAATTAGAAGGGAGGCTCAGCTCTCCCATAATGAGAATAACAATAATGACGAACAACAACAACAACAACAACAACAACAACAACAACAACAACAACAACAACGACGACGACGACGACGACGACGACGATGACGGACGACAACAGCAACGACGATGACGGACGACAACAGCAACGGCGATGGCCGACGACAACAGCAATAAAAACTATAAGCCTACATAGAGAGCTATTGCTATAGTTGTAGCCAGAGGGGGTGTTGAATACTAGATTGTGAGGGGGTGACGATTAAGATCTCCTAATTAGAACTGTGAGCGACGACTAGTGGAGAAAAGCGAAAGTCCGGCCCCAAAATCTAAAACGAATCAAAGAGGGATACCGCAACTCTTCTGCTTAGATAGGTTGATTATCTCAAAATCATCTAAATTCATACCGGTTTTAGTCGCATGGTTATAGAGTTTCGTGCTTCTCGCACGGTTGCGTCGCTTATTGTGTAGTTGAATGGTGATGACCGCGCTAACTAGGAGCCCTGGAGGACCACACATGGTGGGAATTTCTAATCATTTCTCTCAGCAAAGCCGTACCGACGACTGAATCCTTCAACTCGGGGTTTCACGAAACGGCGAAAAGCGACAAATCCATGACGTTCACATATCGACAGCGTTCGCCCGGAACGCCGGCAACCGCCTCGCTTCTAGCCAACAACGTAAGTCCAAAGAGGAAGGTGACAACAGCAGAGAACCACGGCCGAGGCCTTTTGTTCGGGTGCCTCGTGCGTTTAGAGTGGGAATCCGGAGTACGGGCCAGTCAAACGAGGCCTGCCCCTCGCGGAACCCCTGCAGCGTTGCAGCATCGCTTCTGCGGCCGGGATATTAGCAATGACACCACGAGGATCCGGGCCCGCATAGAATGTCGCTATCTGCGCCAAGGAAGGAAGGTAAACAGAACGGTCTCTTCGATGGCTCGTCAACTCCGCATGTCGTCCAGACGTATAAGAGCGTCACCGCTCGACGCGGGACGAGAAGGGGGGTTGAGTGAGGGATAACTCGGTCTTTGCCAGTTCTCTTTCAAGGAAGCAGACCGACTCGCTCGTTCACACCGGTCTTCAGTCTACCCAACTCCGTCATGAAGCTCTCCGTCTCCGAGAGCGGCGCTGCCGCCCTGCTCGCCCTGGCAGCAACTCCCCTTGCCAGCGCGGCGGACTGCAATGCCGACAACTGTCTCAGAGCTCTGAGGGCGACCCAGACTCCCGGCCGCTTGGAGTCTGCCCAGGCCTTCTGTGCCACCTACACGGGAGCGTCCGCCGCCCCGACGGAGACTCCGGCCTTTGCCCTCGACAACTGCAAGCCCAACCAGGTCGGAGATGCCGCCTTCCGCATCTCGAGCGCGTGTTCCTGCATTGCCGCGCCGTCGACGACGGCGTCTGCCACTGTCACGTCGTCTGCTACTGTCACGGCTTCGGCCACCGCCACGGCTTCGGCTACCGTCACAGGCGCCGCCTGCTCGGCCGTGAGCGCCTCCTGGGCAGCCCAGATCGCCACCACCGCGACTCCTACCGTTGACGCCAAGCTCGCGTACGAGTGCATCAACTCGGCGCCGCTGAACAAGCCCGCGGCCCTCAAGTACATCGACGAGATCAAGCCGTACCTCGAGTGGCAGTCCGACCTCGCGTTCCTCAAGAACCCTCCCGCGGACTACTTCTTCCCGCCCCACGACGTCTTCGCCGCCCTCGACAAGGTCCGCGCCGGCATCGAGGCCGACGAGTACCCGAACGAGTACTCGTGGCAGCAGGACATGTTCGTCAACGTCTTCGGCCCCGGCCACGACGGCCACCTGTACGTCTACTCGGACATCCTCACCAACGCCATAGAGTGGGCGCGCCCCTTCGCCCTCGTCTCCGTCAGCGAGGACGGCGCCTCGACGCCCGTGATCAAGGTCTACGACGACGTCATGAACGCTCCCGCGTCGGCCTCCGTGCTGAAG
Source organism: Colletotrichum brevisporum (assembly GCA_030770045.1). Taxonomy (NCBI): domain Eukaryota; kingdom Fungi; phylum Ascomycota; class Sordariomycetes; order Glomerellales; family Glomerellaceae; genus Colletotrichum; species Colletotrichum brevisporum. The sequence continues at coordinate 3,535,308 of JAUGSI010000001.1, read as the reverse complement.
CTCATCAACGGCGTCGACGCCGTCAAGTTCATCGAGGACCGCGTCTTCGCCGTCACGGGCAACCAGGACGCCGACGCCGCTTACAACTCCATGTTCTACCAAAAGTCGTTTGCCGCGAGCGGCGGTACCGGCTTCTTCAAGCAGGGCGGCCGCACGCGTTACGTCTACCCGGGCCCCGTGACGTCGTTCACCTTTGAGAATGGCACGGAGCTCGAGCTTCCGAACGTCGCGCGGCTCAAGGGCAACTGGACCGGCGTCGTCGACGGGGCGACCTTCTTCAAGAAGTTTGCCCCCAACGCCGGCAACGGGAACCGCGATGCCGCGCCTACGACTTCTGCCACGCCGACGAGCACGCCGACGCCGACGCCCTCGTCTGCCCCTGGTGGTGTCCCTGGGTATCCGGCCCCTGTGGTCATCAGCAGCGACACCATCGTGTCGGGATACTTCCTCGACGAGCCTGGTTTCGAGGACGTTGCCGTGCTTGCGATGCTCTCCTTCTCACCCAGTAACCCGCCCGAGTTCCAGAAGGTCGTTGAGGACTTCTTCGCGGCTGCTGTCCGCGCGGGCAAGTCCAAGCTGGTCGTTGACGTCCAGGTCAACGGCGGTGGATACATTTTCCAGGGTTACGACACGTAAGTCCTCTATTCTTCACCGTCTGATCGAATCTTCCTAATCATATCCGCGCCACAGTTTCAGACAGATTTTCCCGGACATTGTCCAGGAGGGCACCGGCCACTGGCGCTACTCGCCCGGCTTCAAGGCCATCTCCGAGGTCTTCTCCAAGAACTGCGAGGGCTACGACCCCGAGACGGCGTCCGACGAGCTCATTACGCAGTGCGAGAGCGTCTACAACTGGGGCTACGACCTCGACCGCAACCTGTCCGACTTCACCTCGTACCCTGACAAGTTTCCTCCTGCAAGTCTAGTTCCAGAAACTGCTACCATCATCGTAAGACTTCGTTCATCAGCTAACACGAAGACAGGCCGTTTACCAGGACGACCAGTACACCGACCTGATGCAGTGGAACTTCGACAACCCCCTCGACACGATCAACTCCACCTACGGCATCGGCTACGACGTGACGGGCTACGGCTCCCGGCGCAACTTCACCCGCCCCTTCGGCGGCCCGGAGAACATCGTCATCCTCTACGACGGCTACTGCGCCTCCACCTGCACCCTCTTCTCGCAGTTCATGAAGTGGGACGCGGGCGTCAAGTCCATCGCCATGGGCGGCCGCCCCGAGGTCCAGGGCAAGATCCAGGGCGTCGGCGGCGTCAAGGGCTCGCAGAGCTACTCCTTCGGCAGCGTCTACAGCTACGCCCAGACGGCCCTCCAGAACACCGACGACGCGGCGCTCAAGTCGGAGCTGGACCGCTTCACGACGTACCCCATCTCCCGCTCCTCCGCCGCGGGCGTCAACGTCAAGGACGAGATCCTGCGGGAGAACTGGGACGACGGCACGCCCGCGCAGTTCGTGGCCGAGTACTCGGACTGCCGGCTGTTCTGGGAGGCGGACATGCACCGCGACATCCGGAACCTGTGGAAGGCGGCCGCGGCGGCCGCGTTCAAGGGCGGCAAGTGCGCGTTCGGCGGGATCGACTACAAGGAGACGAAGCGCACTGTTGTCGCTGGCGGCGAGCGGCCTGTGCCGTTCAACAGGCCGCGCATCCCCGTGCCCGTCAAGGTGCCGGCGCGCGTGCCTGTGGCCCGGCGGGAGGAGAGCGATGCTGGCAAGTCTTGGACTTTCGAGGCGAACCAGCACATGGTTGCCGAGAACTAAGACGGATATCTTGGCTTAGTGAAAGAAGACTGGCAGGTTGATGATTAATACGTAATGCTAGTTACCATGATGAGACAGCAATGTTGCAACAGTAGTCTCTGGATAATGCAAGCAAGTTGCGGAAGAAGTTCCAAGATCAACACTGTCGTCATACCCCATGTGCATAAAATCCGGCCCCCAAAGACCCCTCATCCCATCTCTCACGGAGATCAGACGCACCGGGCCCCAGGACGAGCGCGCTCCCGACGGCGGCCCCTCTCTGAGAAGGTCCGGACGATCAAACGCCAACCGGCTACCCAATCGCATCCTTTAGAGAAGGAATCGGACATCAGACGACACGAGTCAACACATACGCTAAGTCGGGACAACACCAGACGGAAGTGGAAGGCGTACACGGTCTCAACTCTATTCTACACGCTAATTGAGAGCTGTGGAAGTTCTCTCGTGGAACCTCCTTCTCGCTAATCGTGTCTTCTCTTTTCGTTCCGCGGGAGAAGTATTCTAGATCCCTTCACACGTCGCGGGTCTGGAGGGGATTACTACCATGAAGACATTCCCAGACGAGCAAGTGTGTTGGAATGACTCAAACCTTTCGTAAGAACAACATGCCCGACGGGAAACCTTCATCTTGACTCACTCAAATGCCTCCTTGGCACCCTCATCAACGTTACGAGGTCCTCGAAACATCCAAGAAGCGTCACCTATCCAAGCCGGGTCCCACCCATCTCCGTCCCTCCAGACCAGGTCAGCGCTGCTTCCAAATCTCGGCGGCCTGCACCCCTCGAGACTTCATTGACGCACGATCAAAGACTTTCCGAACACGAGGAGTGAGTGTCTTGTCTTCATTACCCGCGTTACTGACTCCCTCGAAACTATTTAGACGTCGTGTCCCTCCAAAAGCTTCCCCTCATTCCGTCACTCAAGCGTCGCAAATTTCATCTCCCTCCTCCTCATCATGGTTTCTTACAGATCTCTGGGCAGATTCGTATCGCCCCCTGACTACGCGACAAAAGAAAGCATGCACAAGAAGAACGTCATATGCCCCGTCCCGACCCAGGATCAGAGTCCCCTGAAATGCAGTCTTTTTCTTCGGCCGTGTCTTTCATCATCCATCTCATCCCAGGATACAAAAGAAACGTAACGGCCGTCAGTCCGTATCAAAGAAGCTCCCCGTTCTTTTCAGCATGCTCAAATCGACCAAACCCATCACCCGCCCGTCCATTCTTCTGATCTGCTCGTCGAAGAACCACCAAACGGCACACGCTGCCAGACCGACGAGAATCTGCGAGACGCCCAGTCCAATAACCGTTGCCTTCAGCCCGGCCCAGCTGACGATGGCGTTGGGGATCGTCATGACGAAGATGCCGGCAAACATGTTGCGCCAACACGTCACGCCGGCGTCCATGTCTGCCACATTGCGCAGGCAGACGTTCATGTTAGAGGACGTGAACTGCGTTGATCGCCAAATGACCGGGCGGATGACGGCGTCGAGAACGGCGACGCCTGCGGCAAGGAAGCCAAGAACCAGCGACAGCAGCGGGAAAGAAAGGTGAGTGCCTACGCCGTCGAGAGCGAAGACGGTCGAAGCAGCCGTAGGGTTGGCAGGCAGCTCCGACATGACATCGTGCGTCTTGAGGCCGAAGGCGAGAATACCCGCCGCAGCCAGAGCGGTTCCTCCTCCGATGATGCAGATCAGGTGGTATCCCGAGAACTGTGAGTGACGACGACGATAGAACGCGAGTCCCGAGACGGTAAGAACGAAAAGAATAAACGGGCCGGCCAGGATAGAGCTGAGGTTGCCGGGGGTGAGCATCCACGGCATGGGGAAGAATAGCAGGGACAGCGACTCGGTCAGACCCCAGAGCGAGCAGTACGGCAGGAACGTCACCACAAACAGCATGCCGGTCGTCGGCGCGACGAACGCTCTCGGAGCTTGGAGTATCGTGCGCAGATCCATCATGCCGGAAAAGGTAACGGGGCGCATCGTGCGCAGGTAGGCCTTGCCGTCCTCGATAGTCGGCCTGCCCAGCGGCTTCGGCGGCCCAGAAACCCACGAGGCCGCGGATGCCGGAGTCGGTGCGGGGCTTCCGCTGTACCATCGTTCGAACGCCGTCTCGGGCGCAGCGACAACAAGAAGCGGGATGGCAAAGATCTGGAAGACGTTGATGATGTCGAACTGGACCGTGAACCGACCGGCGTTCTGCGTCGCAAGGCCTCCAAAGAGGGGCGCGCCCCAGGTCGTCGCAACAGAGAGAACATTGTACGCGGCGATTCGGAGGTTGCGCTCGTGTTCCTAGACATTGTAAGCGCCTTTCCACCAGGAATGTCACTGACAGGCATACGAAGTAGGTGTCCTGGATGGAGCCAAGAACAAGAGTGTCGAATGCCCCCCAGCCCAGACCTTGGAAGACTCGTGCACCCATGCACTGACCGAAACTGTCGCCCGCCTTCATGTTCCATATCGCACCGATGAAGACGAGGACCATCGATAGCAGGTATACCGGTCGCTTGCCCCAGACCTTGGACGCTATAAGACTGAAGAGCCCGGTGAAGGCAGAGACGACGAGGGGTACGGCGGTGAGCGAGGCGACTGCCGTATATGAAACATTAAACTGAACGGCGAGGACGCTGTTGACGCTCATGTACGTCGTCTTCATTGCCCCGACCAGGCCGACGGTCACGAGAAGCGCGAAAAGATTCAATTCCTTCTTCCATTGCGGCCAGTTCTACCAGGGGCGGTCAGTACTTGCTCGTCAAAGTACATGGTAATAAACTCACTAGAGGATCGTCGGGATCGTCGGTCGGTTGAGGGCTCAGTTCTGTCTGGGAATATCTCCCAGTCCCATACTTGATCTTCCTCTTGCCGGTCGTTGTCGAGAACGATAACCTCTTGTTCGAACTCGTTATCGGTCGGGGGACGTCCTCCTTCGGCGGAGGTGGCGGCGGGGGTCCTCGCATCGAGATTCTGTTCGAAGCATGCTCGGCGACGTGGCTCTCGGTCGGTCGGGCCAGCTCGGGCTCTCCCTTCTCCAGGTCCCTTTCCATCGCGCGCGGCCGATTATTACCCAATTCCTGCCGGTCGTAAATCGTTCCCTAGAATGGAGCCCAGCTCACAGGGGACGAGTAAAAACTGAACCAGCAGCAGGTTAAAAGAAGGAAAAGAAGCGAAAGAATGAAAAGACACCCTGGAAAAGAAACGAAGAGAAAAGAAAGAAACGAAAACACAGCCTGGGAGTTGTGGATGAAGGAAACCCAGCTCAGAAGAGGGGCATGAAAAGAATAGGGTTGTGGATTAGATATCAGACGATCAGAACCGACAAGCCTCTGGCCGGACCGTCCTGTCCCTGGTCCCAATGACATGATGGAAGACGGAAAATTCGCGTGCCCAGAGTTGCGGCCGGCCCGAGTGCTGCCAACTCATGGGCGGGTTGTGATTCTCAACGGCTCGAAGCGACTCGACGTAACCTCACGGACCCGGGCATGAAAGCGTTCCTGGCAACCAGGCATTATGCAGGCGGCGGAGGCGAGCAGTTCGGCCCCTTCTCCGAAGCACAATTGGACGAGACGTGGCTGCAGGGATGTCTAGCCCTGTCAAACGGCCCCCAGTGCAGAGCGTGCTTTGACCATTGCCGGCCTGGGCGGACCAGAGTATGAAACCTTCTTGGTGCCAGGACTGTCTCTTCGGCGGTCCATCACCATGACCCCTGTTTACTATTGTTTTGTTAGCCAGGTATTGTTAGGCGGAGGGTCGGCGAACGAGGCCGGCCGGCCGGCCGTCGAAAGAGGCTCAAGGCTAGCGCGGTGTAGAGGCCATGGCCCATGGCCCATGGCCCTTGGCCCTTGTAGTCGCGTTGAACAGGCTCTGTGCATGATGTCGTCGATATCGAGCAAAGGTTATTCTGACCGGCCGATCATGGGTTGCACTTGCACACAACCTGGTGATGGCGCGAGACCAACTGTGGTGAGAACCAGATGGTCTCCCTGATCGCCGTGCTTGGTTTCGGTGGAGAGCAATGTTGACGCGCGTTCAATCCTCTTACTCTTTCTCTGCCGGATTCTTGACTCTGCGCTCGGAGCCCCATCGTCGGCCGTCTGCAAAATGCAGGAGTTGTCAGTGTGATTGGGAGTCGTGATGCACCATCCTTCGCTCCGACGGCGGCCCGTTGTTGCCTCTCGTCACCGATCGTAACGCGAAGCAGCAAAGCAGCGACCCCTAATCTCTGCGTTCAACACCCGTCACCGTGATGGCGTCTCATCGTATCTCAAAGCGAAGTATCCGAACCGCCCGATGCCCTGGTTCTTCAAGAGCCCACCGTCGCGAACTGGCCCGCTGTGGGTTGGGGGAAGATCCTCGTCGCAAGCCGTTTCGAAAAGCCCCGATGAACCAGGACCCCTGTTGGCTTTCGCGCACTCAGGCGTGGGCCATGTGGCTTGGCTCTCCAATTGTCGGCCTTCCCCTCTTTACTAGGTAATACACAGCGGAAGACGACGGACAACGACGACGACAAGGACGACGGACGACAAGGACAGCGATGACGGACTAAAATAACAGTAGACAATGATAATACGCCCACCAAAAAACGTGTAGAGCTCGTAACTTGGCGACACCTAGCCACATAGTTGTGGCTAGAGGGGTTGATGAGTAAGAACCCATGGATCTTACCTTCATCCTCGGATGAGAGGCACCGTGATCCATCGCCCGTGCGCTTTTGGGGACAGTGGCGCCTCTCCCGACGGGGGTGAAATACTAGACGAGGGGATGGTGAATAGGATCTTCCAGATTCATCCGAAAGTGCCGTCCGAATCGTGGAAGCTCACGGTATATGGTAGTCGACGTTCGATGGGCCACCACGAGCCCAGCTCTGCCCTTCGTCGGCCATGAACTCTTCCACATTCAATCGCAATTCCGGTTGCCAATTCTTCAAGTAGACGAAAGCGAAGCCATGGCGACGATCTGTCCATCACGTCAGTAGCCGATGGAATGTGACGGTCTGCGCAGGGGGCACACGGCAAGTCCCTCAATCATGATGCCCTGTGCTCGCCGGGTCGCTTCGCGGCCGGATTCTTCGGTCAGCGAGGTCCGCCCCCGCAGCGTCGATCATACATCGCGCAGTCGGATGCGTATGGAGCAGCCCGAGAAGTGGCGTCTGACGGTCTGAGTGTTCAAAGAAAAGCGTATGCTTGTTGAATTCGGCTCTATAATCGGCCTTGAAAATCGTGTCGTCAAGGTCGTCAAGATCTATATCGTCCTGTATATCCTGTTGACCATCGGCTTTTTCTGTCCGCATGGCCTTGAGCAGCCTCTTTGCGATGTAACCAATTGTAGATTCTCCGAAACGCCATTTTCAAATCCCATTGTTGTATGTAGGGCATTCTTAACCCTATCGTTATCTTGATTCTTTCTCCAAGACTGCTGGCGCATGACGATGGCGCCGAGCGATGAAACTGCGATGCAGCATTCTAATGCGTTGCATGGTTGGCCTGGCGGCATCGACAAGAACGGCAAGCATTACGTCTCGTCCGTCGGCGGTGCCGGGCAGGTTAATTTAGTTTTTCGGAACCCGCGCTCGTGGTATAAAATCTTCTGATCACCCCCGGGCGATCTGTCGTTACATGACGGCAACAGCTGGTGAAAAGAAGGGTTGCATGGCAGGTGCCATTAAGACGGTCTCGACAGTGTGGGAACTCTTTGCGTCGAGCTGCATGACATAGCCTAGTGGGAAAGGTAGTGTGAGCATGATGATCTGGATGGGTCCAACGTTTGTGTGCGTATGATGTCGAGGCTGAATCGGTCCTCCGTCACATGGGTGGCCGCTACTTAGTGGTCAGGCTGTGGGAATCGGTCCAGCCCGACGAGGGGGGCTTTTCGGCCGCGGCCAGGCCTGGGCTGGGCCGGTGAAGGCCGCCCTGACCCTGCTCCAGGTGCCTTTCACCGTTGGCTCGAAACCTTTGTTGGTTCGTTTCGACAGTGAAGGTTGTTGGTTGCATCGGTCGCTGGTCGGACAGTGGTTGTGTAGGTTCCGACCTGTTTCGGCCGGACGGAGGGAACTCCCTCAATAAGAAGTTGTGATGGTGGCTTTACCTGAATCGACAACCTCCTGAACTTCCGACTTCTCCATTGCCAGCAACACTTGGCTGGTGCGAACCAGCAATTCTGATGTCATTGTCAGCTGCCTCGTTCTGCATCCGATAGCATGGGCTCGTGGTCTTACCTTCGTAGAGAACAGTGTATGCGACAGGTGGATCCTCGACCCGGGAGTGGAGGACTGGCCTCGGCTCCTGGGCGTTGGCGTTTTGGGCGACAGACAATCGCAGTCCGACGTTCTTGGTGGCATCGAGCCACAAGATCGTACTCTCGTCCCGCTGCTGCTTGCTGGGGGGAGCCACAGCGCACTTAACGGCCGCTCGCTCAAGCCAATGCCTCCACACGCGTACCACGCCATCTTCGATGTTGCTATGGCTGGCGAAGATACCGGGTCTTGGGCCAGTCTTGACCAAGCTGGTGGTCGTGCAGAGCTGAGAGAACAGCTCGTCCTCGTCCAGAGAGATCTCTTGGAAGACTGGCTCGTCACCGACATCTTCTTGCGGTTGGGATGGCATGCGGCGGGAGTATATCCTGCGCATGCGCCGCGTCTCTTCCGAGACAACTGGGCGGAAGTGGGAGTAGAGCTTCGAGAGGTCGCTCAAGCTCAAGTCCTCCTCGTCGGCACACGTGTGGTTCAGGAAATCGACGCCCATAAACCGACACGACATGGACGGCGTGGACAACCTGGCGCTTGGGTGGTAGCTCTCGAGCATCACCTCGTGTCCTTCCAGCTTGGCTGTATGCAGCAGGCGCTGTTGCAGAATGGCAGTAACGGTGGCATTGAAGCGACGGTCGACGAGGGTCAAGTGGAGTAGTTCGCGGGACTCGAGGGTGGACAGGATAGCGATGAGGATCTGATATGGGCAGACCAGTTAGTATGGGTGTCGTTGCATGACGGTCGCTTTACCACCGGACGGACGGGGTGCTTACCTCGTTGGGTAACGAGTCTATGGGGGTCGTGAGCCCAGACATGATGGCTGTTGTTGTTGATTGCAAAGATGGAATAAAGGTAAAGAGGTGGTGTAGAACAGTGGCTCTTGCGGATCAGAAAGGACCGGAATAGTCCTCTGAAGCCACGTCGAGGGCGTTCATATTTAAATCATGTGGTGATGCCCATAGCCAACGTCCAAAGGATAGAGGGCGTGCAGGGATACGAGGTGTCGATGGAGGACGAGGCCGAGCAGGATAGCGAACAGTATGCGATGGACCGTTGATGTCGCCAGCGCATGGGTCAAGGGCGATCAGATGGAGATGCCGAACGCCAGATGGCCAATGGGACGGTGCCCTTGCAGGTGCAGGGCGCAGGAGAACGGTCAAGGGACAGCGAGGATCCTGTTGGACGGTGCGATGATGTGTCTGCTGTTAAGATTCTCGGTGGCTCAACTGGGCTGATGCGACGACGTTGATGGCGGACGTGCAAGGTTGAGGGAAGCGGGAAGAGTTGGAAACGGCGTGTTCGGTGGGTGCGGTGACATGTCGGGCAGGAGTTGGATGATTCGGTGACGCCTGTGGCAGGGGAAGCAGTGGAAACGGCCCGGCCGCTACGGGTCATTTCCCTGCGTTGGGGGAATATTCCCAGCAATTCCCGCCCGGCTGGATTGCGCTAGGTACTTAGGTATACTGGCAAACAGGCAGTGGTCGTATGTACTGCACAGGTACCTCTCGTGCCTACCTACCTTCAGTGGTTGTAGCGCTCGAGTGAGGTGAGCCTCCCTATCCGGGCAAGCGCACTCGCCTAATTGCTTAGCGAAGCGAACCCGTGATGGCTTGCGATCTGCACCTCTTGTTTTTCGCTTCTGCGAGCACTTCCTCCCAAGCCGACGGAACCACCACACCCTCCCGTCTTCACCATCAAGGCTGACGTTGTCGTGGCCAACGACAAAGGATATTGTCGCCCTCAGACGTCCTGTTCTTCAGACTCCCAGGAATCAAAACAAGCTCGACAGCAAACAATCAACAACAGGCGTCTTCCCAGCACAATACCCGGCGTCGACCGCCCTCTACCGGTTTTGTCCGAAGGCGCCCAACGGCCAGAGATAACATCATCATCACCCCATCTCTCCCGTCTTACGAGTTACGAGCCTCCCGAGTCAGAACCCACACTTTGCGGCCTACCGAGCAAACAGGTGGTGGGAACCTCATTCATCTCGGTATTCGCCCAAGCTTCGCCGTATTTCAGCCAGCCATCCCGGCCCCGTTTGCGTTTTCTCTCCGAGTTTGGAGCGAACCTTGGACACCATCAGCCGTCATCCATGAGGGCCCCCTGCCGGCACGTTCCTGATGCTTCCCTGCTCGACCCGCCGAGATAACGGCTCGTGGCGTGACCTCCCGCTACCCGCACCGCCGCTATGGCGCGGCTCAGGCCTGATTCGGCGTAACTTCGACGCTTTTCGAGATTCGAGACCGCGGTACTTATATGCAGAATATTTCCCGAACATGCATGCGCTTGTTTATTCTTATCATCGTACTATCCTACGTATCCGCCTGCGGCCCGGAAGCAAGAACAAACAGTCCCAAACATGGGCCCCAGAGAAAATCTCTGCGCAGGCCAATCTGTGTCGTCACATGCCGCACGCCTTCGCTGACCAGACCAGATGATACGAAGCTCAGCCTACCGACGGGCGCCCTGTCCCGGACAGCATCCTGCTTCGATAGACCCTCAGGCTGCGGCCGTCCTCCCATCGGCATGGCACTATAATGTTCCAGCCCGTCATCTAGGCCGACACCACGGCAGGTCCCGGGATCGAGTACTCGCTGAAGCCGTTGCCCCAAATGTCGATCTGGATGCCGGGGTGCGACGCGCTGTATGCGCCAGGGAACTTGACGCCGGCCGGCGTCGCGCTGCCTCCGCCAGAGACCCGAATTTGCTAAATACGCACAGGGGCGTCAGTCCAAACTCCATACTTGCTGACCGAACCGATGTCACAGGAAACGACTCACGTAGCACGTCATGTAGAACTGCGCTCCGCCCGGCTGCGACGCCGAGTGGAGGGCAATGGCCTCGGCTCGGAGCAGGTAGTCGCCCGCCGCGATGCCCGCCGGGATCGTCACCTCGAACTTGCCGCAGTTGTTGTTGAGCACGTCGGTGCCCCACGTCTTGTCCGACGCCGTGTACCCGTACTCGCCGATCTTGAAGAAGTCAGAGGACCCGTCTGCCGTCGTCGCGTCGGACACCTTGCTCAGGTACACCATGACGGGGCCAAAGTGGTTGCCGCCGATAGCTGGCCTGGTGCAGTCTCTGTCGCCGGGCTGCTCGTGCATCTCAACCGAGACCTTGCTGCCGGCTGGTTCGAGATGTTAGCAAAGGTCAGGACACGCAGGGCTGCAATGCGATGATGGCTTCTGCAACGGGAGGGACTCGGTGTTGTGGGGCTTACCTGGGACCTCGCAGACGCCGGAGACGCCCGTGGCTCCGCCGACATTGCATCGCAGATCGTTGGAGGAGACGGAAACGACGGGGCTGTTGCTCGGCTGGAAGACGGTTAACAAAGTCGAGTGTGGATCACGGGACGAGTCGGCCTACCGGAAGTCTGGCACAGCTGGTATCCTGGTCCTGGCTGCCCACCCACAACTGCTGGAACGTAGCGTGGCCGAGGGCTGAGCTGGCCATGCTGAGCGCTGCGAGAGTCGTCGTGAAGGTCTTCATGTTTGATGATTTTGACGATTGCGAGTCGGTCCAAGGTAGTGACTGTTGGTGGAGAGGGCTTGTCGGCGATGCTGTTGAACTTTCCTAGAACACGGACAGTAGTTCAGCTATTTATTCTCTCCGGGATTTCCAAGACCAGCACTCATCTCGGACCCTCTGCTTCCATCTTTAATCTCGAAGTCTTGGTCTGCCGGCGTCGTTGGGTAGCTTCCACGCAGAAAACCGTCCCGCCGGCCTTGATTCGGTCGTCGTTCGTCGCCGTCGGAAGTGACACCCGGTGACTGCGGACATCCTTGGGTCTCTTGGCGCCGATGCCGGGACCGCCGTCTAAGAACCGCGTGCTTCGCGCAATTTAGCCTTGCTTTCAGCCGGGCCATTCGGAGTTCCCTCCGTTGTCGCTTAGCATCCTGTGCCGTGCGTGACGTTTCTGGTAAATCGCGACGGGGTGGTCGATCAATGCCGCATTGCATCACGGAGCTTTCCTACACTCCGTCTTGCGCGTGGTTCGGGGGCGGGGGAGTTGGCATGCGACGCTGTTGGATCTGTCTTGCTATGACCGCGTGAGCGGCATTTTCGGCTTCTATACGGCGATCGTTAATATTGTGCCGTCTGGGGTCAATAGATTGATGTGGCTCAGATGCCCTTCGAGTGCCGAAAATTCGAGGTGACGAAGATTGCCTTGGTGTTTTGGGTAGGTAGGCAGATGGGCGCTCAGTCTGGCAGGCACCTGTACCGTGTCAGCCAACTCTTCTTGGAAAGGTTTTCACTGTACCGTCTACTCAAGATATCTCCCTTGGATTCGCATCGCCCCATTTGCTCCTGATACTGCCTATTGTCGCTGTCGTCGCTGTCGTCGCTGTCGTCGCTGTCGTCGTTGTAGTCCGTCACTGTCGCCGCCGTTGTCCAAAAGAAATACCCCCTGTAGATCTTCACCCCTCATCTCTATCTTCGTCTCCGGTTAGCATCTGGGTACCTCGTCAGTGTCCTCGCCGTCCCCCGTCACTTCTTTTGCGGCAGAAGCCAACTACACCGACCTGAATGTTTCGCATATAGAGATACCCAGAGATCGAGAGACAAACTGTTTCGTCGTTTCGCCTCGCGCATTCAGCCTACTCAGTTCCGTTGTGTCTATCCTTTCGCTTCCCTTGATGAGATTGCCGTATCTTCCCACTGCTTAGTACTCTCATGCCAGCATCTGGGTAGGGTGAGAAAGCACGTACCTCCCTATTGCTACCGAAGCTTTGTGATATTCCTCTGGAAGAAGGTCAACCCGTATTTTCACGCTTTAAAAATATACAAGTCCAAGTTTCTACAATAGCAGAGTGGCTAACCCACCATGTGTTTGTAACAGGGCAAGCGCAAGCGCATCCTGATACGTGCAGAAATATCTCGTACGGGGATGTGCTGAAAGAAAGCCGTCACGTCTCGGGGCCCAGCGGTGAGGGAAGAACCTGTGTTTACTATGTATTATCACACGGATGCTGTTTTCAGTACATTTACTCTGCGCAAGAGGTCACATATTGAGGGACGAGGCAGTGAGAGTATCGGCCGAGAGAGGGCCCGGGACTTGTGTGTATTTGCGTATTTAATGAGTGAGCTTGGTGCGGCTCAGATGCGCTGGAGTGTGATGGTGTTGTTCTCTTTGTAAGCAGTTAGTAACATGCAACGTTCGACAGATGGAGCTTGAATTTGACTTACCGAACGCCAGAACTCTGTACCGATGGGAACGGGTCAGATCGCGGATGTACATGATCAGGATCAGAATCACGCTGAGCGCGATCATGTTGTTGCAGAGTTGCACTTGGTCGAGCGTCATTGTGTATTCGTCTCGTGTATTTTGTGTATGTGTTGGTGTTTGTATGTATTTGCTTGCGTATTCTGCTTAATCGTTTGTAAAATGTTGTTGTTTTAATTAAAAAGTAAAATAAAGGAAACTTTTAGAAGATGTGAGGTATTTATAGCGTGTTCATAAGGCAGACACTTAGGTTCATGGGAGGAAGGAGCTCCTGTCCCCCCCCCCACCCCTTCTTTTTCCCACCTTCCTTCTACTGTCCTAATATCTACTAATGAGCTACCTATTGTTTACCTTCTACAGTTGCTAGGTATCTAACTCTACCTGGCCTGTATGCAAGGCCCACTTAGACGCCAGCCAAGGACACCGAAAGCTGTGGTGGCTAGAACTAAGTTTGCCCGAGCTGTTGTTTCCCTCACATCGCATTTTCAACCGTCACGTGGGAACAACTACGTTCAAAAGCACCTTCCTTTCCTCCAGGCTCCATCTCTCCACCGTCCACGCATACCTGATACGAATTTTCTGGCGTTTGTGTTCCCTCGGTTTCTCGACGACACGGATAACAGTACTCAACCAATCAAACAAAGCCCAAAATGGTGTGGCAGGAGCTCTCCTTCTTGGGCGAAATTGAAAAGCATCTGCCGACGATGGATACTGTCCATAAAATCCTCAACGTCCTGCTTTATCTCGTTTTGATTATCGTATCCATTCTCACCGTACCTTCACGCCCACGCCGCCGTTCCGCTGTCGTCTGTTCACATTGCGAAGAGTTGTAAGTTGCTTCCACGCCTGGCCACTGAGGCTTGCCTGCCGAGCGGAAGAACTTAGTGTGCACAACACGTCGCTAACACGAGTCTACAAGGCACAAACAACACCCAGCTTCAACGGATCTGAAGAATTCGCCTTCGTCGTCGCCGTCGCCGTAGTTGTCTTCGTCGTTGTCGTCGTCGTCGTCGTCGTCGTCGTCGATGGTATGATCAACTCCAGCGGAGTCGGGCAACACCTGTTGTCGGAAGGGCCTTCCGATGCGGAGCCGTTACCGGAGGATTGCACGGTTGGCAGGGAAGGTACACAGTGTATACTGTAGCAAGCAGTTGGGACCCAGAATCCAAGAGGCACGTCCATTCCCTAAGCCCCGCACCCTCAGCGCTCAATTGCCCAATCATTTCGGCCTTGCACAGTGCACGCCGCTGCCCAAGCGTCTGCTCGAGGTTTTACAGCGGGGCATCGGAGCGGAGTGACGTTCCATGTGAAGTGACTCGATCGAACCCCACGTTCTTCCCAAAGCCTCACTCCACGCCGGACAACAACCTCTGAACCAACCTTCGTCCTCCTCGTAATTCTCTCTCTTTCTCTGTTTCAACGTCGCGTCGCCCATCATGACTCCCAGCCTCCAGGAAGCCAAGGTCTCCTTCATCGGCGGCGGCAACATGGCTGCCGCCATCATCGGCGGTCTCCTCGCCAAGAACATCCCGAAGCAGAACATCTACGTTTCGGAGCCATGGGACGTGAACCGCGAGAAGATGGCCGCCCAGGGCGTGCGCACGACCACTTCGAACTTCGAGGCCTCCGCTGACGCCGACATCGTCATCCTGGCCGTCAAGCCGCAGGTCTGCAAGGCCGTCTGCGAGGAGCTCGGCGCTGGCTGGAAGGGTTCCCAGAAGCTGCCCCTCGTCATCTCCATCACCGCAGGCAACAAGGTCTCCAGCATCGCCGCCTGGTTCTCGCAGGCTGGCGGCCCCGCCCCGCACATTGTCCGCGTCATGCCCAACACTCCCGCCCTGGTCGGCGAGGGCGCTTCAGGCATTTACGCCGCTTCCGACGTGACCGAGGACGAGAGGGCGTTGACGACGGCCCTGTTGGGAAGCGTGAGCAAGGCTACCGAGTGGGTCGACAAGGAGGAGCTTCTCGACGTTGTCACCGGCCTTTCCGGTAAGTGCTTCCATCGCGTAGATGAGACACGACCGACGAACGTCCCGTGCTAACCGAGACTACAGGTTCTGGCCCGGCCTACTTTTTTGCCTTCGTCGAGCACCTCATCTCCAGCGCCACGAAGCTTGGCCTCTCTGAGGAGCAGGCCACGCGCCTCGCGACGCAAACTTGCCTCGGCGCCGGTAAGATGCTTGTGGAGTCTTCGGATGAGCCTTCGCAGCTGCGCAAGAACGTCACCAGCCCCAATGGCACGACGCACGCCGCCCTCGTCAGCTTCGAGCAGGCTGGTCTGAAGGAGATTGTCGACGGCGCGGTCAAGGCGGCGACGAACCGCGCCGAGGAGCTTGGGAAGCAGTGAGCGCGTCACGACGGGATGCACGTGACGAATCAGGAAAGGACGGTACAGAAAAACATGGGAAGAACAGTAAAAATCAGGAGACGGAAATAAAGTCTCAAACTGACGGGCGGTGTTTTTTGGCTTCACTTATTCAGGATGAGATCGCTTGGTTGAGATGTGATACTCGATTACTCTATGGCTGAACCGGATGGATGCACATGGGACCCCCGTCAGACCTTGATGACTGCTAACAAGCTGATCATTACACTAGGTGTTTAATCCGGAACGTCTACCGCTTTCTCATATGCCAACCTAGTTGAAGTTCTTCTTGGCCTGATTCACAGCGTTAGTTACCACTCAAAGACCTTAGAGAGAAAGTTAATAACGCACCTCCTTCAAATTATCCTGGTTGGTCTTCTTGCCCTTCTTGAAAGTGGCGTCCAGCTTGTCGAGCGAGGGCTTGTCCTTCTTGGGGTCGCCCGTGAGGCCCTCGACCGTCTTCTTGGCACCGTTCTGCGCCTGCTCGACCTTGCCGAGGCCCTTGGTGAGGGCGGGGTCCTTGTTGCCGGCGATCTTTTGGTTCTTCTTGCGGGCCTTGGTGGCCTCGTCGAGGGCGCTGCCGATGTTCTTCTCGTCCTTCTTGAGGCCCTTGGCGTTGTTCTTCTTGGCGTCGTTCTGCGCCTTCTCAGTCGCCGAGATCTCCTTCTTTCCGGCGTTGATGTTGTCGTTGATGCCCTTGACGAGCTTCTTCTTGTCGGACGAGTCCTTGGTGTTCTTGCTCGCGGGGTCGGCGACGGGAAGGGCAACGGTGAGGGTCGCAAGAAGGAAAATGAGGGTGTGGGTGAAGCGCATTTTGGCTGGTTGTGAGAGTGAGAGTGACTAGAGTGAGGGTGGTGAAGTGATTAAGTAAAAGACA
Organism: Colletotrichum brevisporum; assembly: GCA_030770045.1. Classification (NCBI taxonomy): domain Eukaryota; kingdom Fungi; phylum Ascomycota; class Sordariomycetes; order Glomerellales; family Glomerellaceae; genus Colletotrichum; species Colletotrichum brevisporum. The sequence continues at coordinate 3,518,819 of JAUGSI010000001.1, read as the reverse complement.
GAAATCCGAAACCGGTCGGATAAGAGTGAGAGACTTTGAAAGGTAAAGCAAGAAGGTGATGCAGGCTGTGTGATGGAGGAGGATGGAGAGAGGGAATGGGTCGAGGATGCCGTCGAGTTTTATACTTGAGGCCGTCGGTATGAAGTTCGTGGACTTCGGGGCCAGGCCAGTTGAACTCGACGCCCGCGATGTTGGACTTCGTCAGCTCCCATCCCGTGATGACGAGCTGACTACCCTGGCGGTTCACGATGCCTCATCTGTTTCGTCGCCAAGTTGAGTTTCCCGAGAGACGGACACCTTTTGACGCGGCGCACAAGGGTTGACGATGACGGCCGCCGCCTCTAGATGCCGTCTCGGGACACCCGGGCCGGGATGGCCTATGTCCCATCGTGAGTTGACAGACGTCCGCGTCGTCGAGTTTCCCCAAGCTACAAGGCAAATACATCTCTGCCCAGCAAGTCGTTCGCTAATCTCGGGGGAACGTGGCAAGGCCAGCCTTGCCGCCGATCGGAAATCAAGAAACTCTATTATCGGACGGGCAGCCAGAAGGACGGAATGGGGGGGAAGAAACTTTTGTGAATGGCAGAGCAAGTTGTTTTGGGATGAAACCGAAAGGCTCTTGAAGCAGTAATAGCCGCCGGGCAGATAGGGAGAGCTCCTGCGTCGACCATGAATCGCAACGGCCCAACCGCCCGGAACCGTGGCCACGGGGTCGGTAAAAGCGTGTGTGATGGCGTTGGAGATCGTGAGAAATATCAGCAGACATTAGAGTTTGGGCTGCGCGACATGTCGCAAGAGATGGCGGGAAAAGCCTCCGGACTGACGATGCAGGCTGCCCGCGCGGGGGGTTGTGGTTGGCCCCGAGGAGGCGGATAGGGAGTGGGAACGTGATCTGCGAGCTGGATAAACGCCGAGATGTCGCCAAGCCGCGACATTGGACGACAGGCGAGAGACTTCGACACGACCCAGAACGCCAAGATGCTTAGCAGGACAATCATAATTGTGATCTCCGTCTGTTCAGATGGCTATCCCTTTCTCCGTTGCGGGGGACAGCACACGAGATATTCAAACAAGATACCCGAAGAAGCCTCTTGCCAATTGACGTCTCGTCAACTGACAAGCGAACAACCCTCATTTTCGGACTACCTGAGTCGAAGGTGAATTCAAGCTTTCCGAATAAGCTTTCCTGCGACGGGGCTTGTTTCCGGACGAGCGACTTCGTCAGCACACCCAGGCGCGGCGATGGCAGACGCATGACAGGCGTACGTTTCCACACGCCCGTCGGCGTGATTCGTAAACATCAATCCTTCGATATGGTCTAGCAGAAGAAGTCGACGGAGGTTGGAGAACAGAAGAAATCCGTCGGAACTTCGTCTGAAACTACCCCTATACGGAGCCAGAGCACTAGGTGCCTAGATGAAAGGCACTGGAGCCACAAACACCATTATTCAAGTGTAATGTATTTAAATAGTCTAGGAGTAGCATGGAGCCTAGCGGCGACGACAGAGCCTAGCGACGACGACGACGATAGCAGAGCCCAGGGACAACAGCAGGATCCAGCAAGCGTAATAAGTGAGGGAAGGCCCCAATAGTAAAATGCTTCAAATCGAGAGATCAAACATCATTTCGCATATGATTTGTACACAAAGGCGGGCTAAATTACGTCTCAAGATACGTAGAATCTTCTACAGACGTCGTCGGAGTCTGGTTCCATTCAAAAAGATTGAAAGGATCTATTTGCTTTACGAAGCAAGCATGTCCCTGTATCTTTGCTCTTCGTCCGAAGTTCGTGACACTTTCAACCAGTACCAACCGATAGAATCGTATGTAGACTCCACTGGGGAGCTACGCCACACTGGTAAAAGACCAGGACCCCAATCCGATGACAATGAAAACTTATGTGGACGACCAAAGGTCTTCTTCCACCCCAATGGGGCGTGCCACCTACTCAGCGAAGCAGGCAAAGAATTGGAACATCTCGCCCTGTGGCAAAAGGCCTCCTGCCATGTTTCTCTGTTACCACGATATGTTCTGGGGTCCAGACATGCGGCCCAGCGGGCCTTGCTCCCTCGCCCTAAGCCGGGCTGCACTTTCCAACGAAACTCTGAAACCCGCAGGTCGCTCATGTCCAGGATGTTCTGGTGTTTGGACAGTAAGACCCGGCGGCCTTTCAGCTCCCAAGAGTAAACCGCTGAGCACACAAAGCAGTCCTGCCTGTGGCGAGACCCCTTTCGGTCGCCCTCCATGAACTTTCCCATATTCGATGTGTCGGAACGACTGTGACAGGCGCAACACCGGCAAGAAGGCCCCGCTCCCAGGTGGTAGTACCAGCTACTGTGCTCGTCGGATGGGTTCTGGAAGCAGATGCAGTTGCCCCATTCGAAGGGAATCATGAGGAAGTCATCGTCAAATGAGACGTGGGGACATAGAAGGTCGCTGTAAGCCCGCAGCCGCTGCAGGCCTTGGCGTAAGTGGTCCTTGGTGATGACTTCCTCCGGAGCAATCGTGCAAACCGGCAGCTTCCATTGCACTATTAGGGAGTTCAATGGCCTCTCGTCGAAGTCCACTGGCCCCTGGCTGAGGCCCCTTGGCCACTGTTGAAAGTCCGATGGCAACCTGTGGAAGCCTGGTGCCTCTCCGCCAGCAGCGTTGATTGCTGGGCCGCACTGTCGACAGGTGAAGTAGGTGATGAGCTTTTGATTGTTGCTGGTGTCGCGGACGTCATATTCCCAAGGCGGCAGGTCCAGCGACAATAGGTGATGTGGGCAGAGCCTAAACCGTCCCTCTCGCGGTATGCATGTCTGAGTTGCCGTGGTCGCGTTGTCTTCTGAAAACCACGAACCTTCATGTAAGGAGTTGCAATCCTCGCAGTGACGGGTCCCCGGACAACAGAGGGCATTCGGCTTCGGCGGTCGACGAGCGCATGGTCCACAGAGACTGCCTCTTTTGAGGCGCTTGTTGATCTCCAATTTTTCTCCGACGGATAGTCGCTCGTGGTCGAACGTGATCGGTCTCACCTGGCCTGTCATTGCCTCGTTCGGGTTGTACATGGCACTGGCCGGGGGCCCCAATTCCCAACGTACAACTTGCAGCTGCGAGAAGGCGTGATGAGAGAACATCGTGACGAAGAGCTTCGAAGATTGCCGCAGAAAATACAAGTCAGTTGCAGGTAGAAGCTTCATTATCTCGATCAGAAGCTCTCGCGGAAATCGGTACAGGATGGAAGTCTGCCTGCTGATTTGTCCGAGCACAGGTTTCCCATTGCGTGCGTTGTACCCGGTGTATATAACCGATCGTTGAAGGTAGCGAACGATGCTTAGGGATGGTAGAATCGGGTACTGCCGTCCATACCTGTGCGTGGCTGCGTTGAAGAAGAGGTCTCTATGAGGGTGACAGGAGTCCTCTGACCCGTCATCGGCTACACAAGAGGTCTTGCCGCTTCGCTTTTGTCGATGGTCCTGGTAGCGCAGAACGAGAATCCAGATTGCTAAAGACGGTCGAATCTGAAAATGGTACGAGAGGATAGCCAAGATGACCACCGAGCACACGATGGCCGATAAAAGCCATGGCAGGAAATCGAGAGACATCTAGGCTAGTTGGAGAAGATACCGTGGAAGATCCAAGGAGCTTACAGCGAGGCCCTTGACGCAGATTCGATTCCGAAAACGGGGATAATGTAGCAAGGGAAGGTAGCAAAGATTGGTGAGGTAATGACATTTTGAAGTGAACTGGCCGGTCCAAGTAGCAGCAAGATTTAGGCAGGCAATCAATCGTGAATCACATGACTGCAAAATCTTTCACTTTTTTCAAAAGCTACGTACATGGGGCGTGTAGCAAGATAAGCCTCATGGTCCACTGCAGAAACTCAGATCACGACGGGAAGTCGCTGCAGCCGTGCCGTGGCAATTGCAAGCCACACACACACACACACACACACACACACACACACACACACACACACGTATAGGTAGTTGTGACTTGGCAAGAGCCCCCAGCAGTTCTTAGCTAGCTTTCCTTCACAATGACAGTGCCGCCGAAAACCGGCTGGTAAAATGTCCCGTCTGGTCCGATGGAAGCAGCCAGTGCGTTGTCGTTGAATACACCGCCCGCACCAGCCTTGAGCCTCCAAACCTCCTTCCCATAGTGCCAATCGAGCGCCACGACGTACCACACATACACGCCTTGGCTGGCCAGTTCGGGCTCCTGCACATAGGTGTAGAAGAGACCAGACGACGTTGACAGGATAGGAGCCATGGTGACCTTGAGGCTCGATGTCCACATGACCCTGCAGCCCTGTCCATCTGCGCCCACCTCGACGCTCGCAATGCCCCCGATCATGCCTGTTCGGTTGTTCCAGTCGCCGTTGATCTCAAAGCCGGGGGTACTCGAAAAGGTCATGGGGGGCGCCTGGTACGAGTTCAGCACGACAACCCTGCACGAATGTCCATCGAAATGGACCGTGGGACGGACGTCTGCGGCGCCCACTTCTGGCTCGAAGATGGGAACCTTGCACACCAGCTGTGCTTTGTCTCCGGATCTCTGCTTCTGGTGTGCGATGACCAGATGAAGCTGCTCGTCGTCGTTGTCAGTAACGGCTACAAAGTCGTCCCCGAGCAGAGCCGGTGTCGTCCCAGACCCACGAGCGAAGGTTCCCGGCTTGAGGAGGGGCCCTGCATTGTACGGAAGCTTCCATAGCAACTCCAGACTGGTGTCATTACTAGACGACGATGAAGACGTATAGACCCACAGGAAGCCGTCTTCCCTCTGCCGGCTCTGTCTTGGAGGCCCAGTGACGATGAAGACCGTACTTCCGCTGACGGCGATTCCGTTCTCAACTATTTGCCCAGGTATAACTTTCTTCCGAACCAAGCCATCGGGCGTCACGAATCCGAGGGTAGTGGATGTCGCCGTGCCCGAGAATCCGCCGGTCGTGAACCAGATATTGCCGCCAATGTCGAACATGTTGTTGAAAAGAACCTCACTAGGCTCGAGTTCCTTTGCCAAATCGACATTTCGGATAAGCCCGAACGAAGACCCATACGGTTGAGCCTTGCATTGACCCTTTTGGACGACGAAAATGCTTCCCTGGTTGCTTCCGACAAGAAGCAGATCGCAGTCGTTCCTGGGAAGCAGACTCATGTATGCGGTGCTCAGGCTGTGGCCTGCTGGTGCCGCCCAGGAACCCTGGAGCTGGAGTGAAAGCGGATCGTACGCCCCGATGTTGGGGGAGTTGAAGCTCGAGATCATATTGCCATCTGAGCTCCAAAGAATCACGCCGATTCCCCTATCGAGAGTCTCGATGATGCCGTGGCCTTTCGGACCGGAAAAGTCGGTGCTGCCTGTATTGCCTCCGTCATTGTGCATCAACGAGACTTCGGGTTGGAATCTGGCTTTTGGCCGCAGGGGATCGACTGTCGAGGGCGAACCGATGAACTCAGGTGAGTTGTCTTGCTGAGAGCTCAGTAAGGTGGTTGGGATCGGCCCAGAGGCTGCGCAATGGCTTTGCTGTCAAGAGTATCGCGTTAGATCACAACGGCATTCAACCCCACGACAACGGTCTGACTTACAGATAGGACTGCTGACTCAATACCCACCACGAGTTCGATGACCACCGTCCAAGTGAACCGAAGATTCATGATGTTTGTTTTGTGCTTCTTCTCGCGTCGCGTCTTGAACACATCACTTCGAAGTTCGAACGCTCTCCCTGCAGGCTGAGAAGTTTTCCACCTACTTCGTCTCCACCCATTTTCAAATCCCGTTGAAGTGCCATTTTTCGAGACAAAATGAAACTTCCAATGCTTTCCGGAGCACGCAATCTTTTCTTCAGATGTCGCGTTCGGGGGATGGTAGTATTTGAGGCTGGATTCGACGAGTCAGGAAGCACGAAATGCGCGTGTTCGTATGCTCGTATCGCGGATGCGTCCCACGGCGACGGCGATAAGAACGTCGACGGACATACCCAAGCGTTATGGGAGTCATGGAGAACGCAAAGGAGGAGAAGAAAGTTGGCCAATGGTGATAATGGTCGAGGCCACCTTTGGCGAAGCTGACTGTCTTTTGACTCTGTTGATCTCTGGTGGTAGGTGATCAGTATCTGGACAGGGTGAGCAGGCAAGCAGGTAATCAATTGCCTAGGTAGGTTAGACACTGGAGCCACAGCGGTGCGCCAGTGATGGAATTCCAGTTTGGCTCTGAAGAGGCGATTTGATGCACCACCTAATGTATCGGAAGTGTTCTCCGCCATATCATGGCGGTCTCTCCCTTGGTTGTACAAGCTGTCTGACACGGTTTCGGAAATGAGCCGGGGCAGTACTCCACGAGGTCTTAGTCCTCATATATGGGAGTTCAAGACCGCACGCAGGACTGGAGGGTTGACAACATAAGTCGAGAAAGTTGACGACCACGCCCAAGGCGAGATATTGATGGCGCAAGTCGAGGTTGACGACCGCAATATTGACAACAAAGTTGAAGCTGACGACCACACACTAGTCGAAAGGATTGACAACAAAGTTGAAGTCAATGACCACACACAGGTCGAGAGAAGATTGACGAACACACACAAGTCGTGAATTTGACGACCACGCACAAGTCGAGAGAGGTTGACGACCACACACAAGTCGTGAATTTGACGACCACACACAAGTCGAGAGGATTAGCGACCACACACAAGTCGAGAGAGGTTGACGACCACACACAAGTCGAGAGAGGTTGACGACCACACACAAGTCGAGAGAGGTTGACGGCCACACACGAACGGAGGCCTTGTTGATCGAGTAGAGTTTGCGACGGAGAAGAGTTTGCGACGGAGAAGAGCTTTTTGATCGAGTAGAGCTTTTTGATCGAGTAGAGCTTGCGATGGAGTAGAGCTTCCGATGGAGTAGAGCTTCCGATGGAGTAGAGCTTCCGATGGAGTAGAGCGATGGAGTACAGCTTGCTGATGGGATGGAGCTTGTTGGTGTAGAGCTTGATGATGTAGAATAGTTTGCTCTTTTGACCTTGTCTTTATGTCCTTTGTTGTAGAGAAAGGACAATGGGGCTGCTTTGGCTTCGGCTTGATGATGCCTACTAGACCTGAACAGGGTACACATCTTCACTGCGAAGTGAAGATGTGTCTGACCCACAGTCCCCGGTGGTTCAGGCCCCCGACTGCTTCAACGGCAAGAAGCCTCCACAGAAGGGGGTGACAAGGTCGTCCCATCACTCCAAAAATCACTCGTCGCCCTTCAGGCACGACACAAGGAACTCGAGGTGCTCCACAGGGAAGGCAATATCGTTCCAGTCTCCGTTCTCGTTCTCGTTCTCCTTATTCTCGTTCTTACTCTCGTTCTTGTTCTCACTAAAGAGGAGCTTTTCAAGCTGCTGCCTCTTCTTCCGCTCCTCGTCAAGCTCCTTCTTCAGCTCGTCCACCCGGTTGCTCAAACCCACCACCATCTGCAGTTGCTTATCCTAAAGCTCCTGCGAGATGGTGGCGGGGGCAGGGCCGGGGGCAGTGGCGGCGGCGGCGACAGCGGCGATGGTGGTGCGGGGACGACGACCAGGGGGGCCACGGGGACCAGGGCGACCAGGGCGACCAGGCGGGCCACGAGGACCCGGGAGACCAGCAACACCAGCGGCGCCGGGGGCGCCAACAACACCAGGGGCACCGGGGGCACCGGGGGCACCATCAGCACCGGGGGCGCCAGGGGCACCGGGAGCACCAGCGGGGCCGGCAGGGCCGGCAGGGCCGGCATTGCCAAGGGGAACGTTCTCCGGGTCGTTGACGATCGCTATTGATAGTGTATTCTTAGTAACGATACACTGGAAAGGGAGATGAGGGACACTGATGCTAAGTTAACTTACACTTTATTAGGCGCCCGAAGTTCCACAAGATTGTGATGGCGACAAAGGTCTGCATCCACTCATAAACAAAATGAGTGAAGGCGATCTGGGCACCTTCCAAAAAGAACTCGAGGCCCATTGTGTGTATGTGTGTGTGTGGGGGGGTTTGAGTGTGTGTTTGTGTGGTTTTGTGTGTTTTTGTATGTGATCTTTCGTGTGATCACTTGTGGTGTTGTTGTTCGAAGTAGAATCAAAACATGGGAAGCAAATGATCCAACGTAGGTAGTCCTAAGGGTGAATGCCCAAAGTTACCAAAGGGAGGCACTATCCGTAGAAGCTAAGAAACAATGGTAACTGCCAGTGAAGCTATCTACCCTGCCTACCTACCCAGGTTAGATGGACTGGACTCGTCAGTAGGGCTGGTATGAGTAGGTGGTATGATGGTTGCTGCTTTCTAGTACCTACTCACCTACCTACCTTACCTACCCAGGTACCTAGGTATCACATTGGAAGGGCTGTAAGGAGGCAAGTCTCCAGGTCAAGTGGCAGCCGACGTCCGAAGGGATCGAGGGCATGACGGTCTCATACCAGAGCCCGGTGATGATAATTGAGCGCAGCGACAATAATAGAGCGCAGCGACGACGGCAGAGCTTAGCGACAACGACAGAGCATAGCGATGACAATAGAGCCCACCAACGACCATGGAGCCAAGTGAAGACAGCCGAGACAAGTAAGCCTGACAGGAACGTAGAGGAAAGCCCCGGTAGCAAGACTCTTTCATCATCCAATCGTCTAATATCAAGGTCCTCGGAGGGTACCTATGGATAGGTACTGCCTGACTTGCTTACATCAGCCCAGTACAATTTTCAGGGAGAAAGGAAAGCCAAGACAATCCTCGACTCAATTCGGTCGAGTCTTCGAAAATAGCAATAGAAGCCGGCGTGATCCCAGCCGAGACTGGCTAAGATGGGGAACTTCACTTTCCCATCACGTATGAGTAGCTGTGGCACCGTCATTGGAAGGTGGCACGATCTTGGGGGCTACGGGCCCGAGGTGCCGTTCTCGTGTTGGTGAAACTGGTAGCTGCGCCCCTCACTAAAATGTTTCTGTTCTATCACGTTGGTCCTGCAGTTGGGGGCGGCTCTGCAACGACAGCGAGCCAACCAGCTGAGGAAGGTGTTGGTGCCGTTGGTTGAAGGACCAGCACCAACAGACCAACAAAAGATCCTAATTCTTGAGGCTCAACTGCCCAAAGTAGCCCTGGAGGCTCCATCCCATGCGCTCCTTCGTTCGAAGCTTCGCCTCGACGTCTCCCGTTCTTGCCGACCCTGGAACAACACGCCTAGGCGACACGATTCCAGTCTCGTTGATTCCCCGGCTGGAATCTTTGTGCGCTGCGACAGGCTTCTCGCTGCAACGCTTTTTTATCGATTGGCACGCTTATCTTCGGGAGTGGTAGACTAAATAAGGTGGTTGAGCCTCTGAACAGTCCCGAATGCATCGATTCGTTGATGCATCGTAGATATCATGCGACGCGGATGCTTCGCTCGAATTATCCTGTCAGATCCAAAGTCATCTCCCAGACCGAGGACCCAATTTCTCGGGACGTGCACGTATTGGGGTCCAGCAGCAATCCGAGACGACGTTGGTCAAAAGGGACTTTGGTCTGATGGGCGTTTTCTCTAGACCCCAGAATCGAGCGAGGAGCTAGCTAGGTGCCCGCAAGTCTCGGATATCCTCTCGCCTACTGCCGTGGGGGCGTAAACCCTGGTCCTGGCTTTCACGTTGCGGTGTTGTGAAGTTGAAACATCGTCAGATTGATGCTTTTTGGTAATACCTAATATCTGGAGGTCCGATTTCAGTATATAAGCTCGCCTGGTTGCCCATCGAATACACACTCTTCTCTCATCATCTCACACAGCATCATCAGCACCTTCACCACCTACAACAAGACTCAAAACATCGCCAACAATCCAAATTCTTCAAACACCTCGCTACTTCGTTTCCCACATCTATAACATCTAAATCATCACAACTACCACCACAACAGTCATCATGCAGTTCACCACCGCCCTCACCATCTTCATGGCCACCCTCGGCAGCGTCAACGCAGCAGTCGTCGAGCGCCGGTCCAAGGGCGGCCCGGACCCCCCGAGGCTCGAGGACCTCAAGAACTCCCCGCCCCGCCAGGACCAGAAGGACGGCGTCATCTGCGGGCCCGACAACCTCGTCAAGACCAAGGGCCTGAGCTGGCTCAGCCGCAGCCAGATCTCGGACGGCGCCTACTGGTACATCCACGACCTGCCCGGCAACGCCGTCCAGGACGCCGGCCCGGGGCGCTGCACCCGCATCTCCTGCGCCTGGGACACCGGCGTCTACTTCTGCAACGACAACGACCACCGCGTCGAGGTGTCCTGGAAGGACATCGCCACTTACGCCAACGACGCCGCCATGGTGTGCGGCAACGGGCTGCACCTGCCCAACGACGAGGGGTACGACCCGTACGGCAGGGACTTCTTCAACTTCAAGACCACCGTGGAGACGAGCGCCCAGAAGTTCAGCCCTGACGGCTGGAACGTTTTCATCCAGGGCGAGGATTGCTAGGCGAGTGTGGCTTGGGATGTTGCAAGAGATTTGGATGGCTACGGGTAGCTGAAGCACTGGGTTTCAGTATGCATTTGAATTTGGAGTTTGGGTTTTGTATTTCGTGCAAATCTGCCTTGCTTTTAGATCTCAATTAAGGAAGTTGAATCATTCGAAGCCAACACCGATTGATTTATGCGGTTGTATTACTGACGTGAATCAACAGTGTTGGATCATGGCACGGGAAGACTCTGGGTTGAAGTTAAAATTGATTTGCCAACAAACACACCACAGAACTTGACTTTGATCTTGAGTCAATTTTATGCAGTCTGCAGAGGCAGAGCGTCATTTTCGGAGGTCTGTTACTTGGCTTGGCATTGATCTTGTGTAACACAGTAACACAATGGAAAGAATGGAGGAGGAGCTTTTTGGAATCCAACGAGGTATGGTGAGACAGTGTGTCGTCCGTTGTTCCATGGTGCTATATGTCGTGCGCCATCGAGGTGCCCAATTGGATGCCTACTCTAGGTGGATATCTCTCTAAAAAGTCCTTGCAGTTTGTCTCCCTTTGCCGCTCGTCATTGGTGCCGGCCAGGTGCTTCTCCTGCATTGGACGCATCTTTGGCCGCATGCCGCCGCATTCAGCTTTAGTTCGACAACGTTGGTTGCATATCATACCGACGGGCCCCCGTACAGTAGAATGTCGCATTGCTCGTCAACCAGCATTCTGTGCGCTTCATATTGCTTCTTCTGATCTCGTTTCCGTTCCCTCTAGACTCGCCATCGATTGCTCCAACAACATCATCGCACGAAGATGCAGCCCACATCAGCCCTGCCGGAATCCTTCGACACGCTAGTGTCATCCCATTTCTCGATGCTCTCCATGTTCGATAGGCTGTACGGGGTTACTAACAGCCACGATACTGGGATCTGCCGAGCGCACCTGCCGCTTGGCCGCAAGGATACAGTACCCGAGATTGAGACCGCCATTAGCACTCAATGCATCCGTCATCGCTCGACCCAAGGACCAGGACGACTGGAACATTCACAAAAGGACGATTAAGGGCCTGTACCTGGAAGAAAACTTGGCCCTTCGTGAAGTTATAGAGGGTATGCGGAAACGTCACTCTTTCTATGCAACGTAAGTCCATTGACACTCTTTCAACCAAATATATGAACTACTCCAAACACGTAGGGAGAGAATGTATAAGCGACAGTTTATAAAATGGAAGTGGAGGAAGTACAACGCCAAGGGCTTTTGGGACAGTCACTTCGACGGAGACCACGTCGAAACGCCTACGAGTCGAATGAAGTGTAAACGACCGGCACGGGGGCAACGGACCAACAGGTTCGGAACAAGAAACCACGATAATAACATCGTCGAACGTCTTAAGGATGGTGAAGACAGTCTCTCGGTCTCAGGGGTCTTCTCAAATGGGAGCTGAACGGACTCGTATATCTCCGAGCTCTTTTTGAGCCTCCGCGACTTAATTTGCGGAAATCAACGACGAAATCCAAGTTGGAGTGAAACCGGCAGGCATTTCCTCTTACCAAGGACGGGAGAGTGTGTCGATGACCTCTTCATTCTCGCCGGTCGCCTTCACGAAATCAAGGATCGTCGAAGGAGCAGTGCAGTCCTGTGTAGGGCGTTCATCCTCCTGGAAGGGCTCACTAAGAATGCGGCTATAGACATCTACCGGACCCTCTTTTTCGATATTCCGTACAGCATCCCAGAAGCAGTACTGCATGTATATCTTCGCCATCTCTCTCGGCTTTTATCCATCACTCGAGGTGGCGAGCCTATTGCGAGGAAAACGACACTGCTTGAGCGGCTAGGCAGCGAAGCTTTTTGTCATCTCTTCTCCGCTCTCGGCCACATGCATGACTTAACGGCGGATTTATATGACGAAATTCGAGGCAAAGACGACTTGAACAGCCTCGACGCCAGATTCGAAGCACTGGCACTGCGCGACAACTGCGGTGTCGACTCGGCGCAGGGCCATACACAGTTACTTGCCCGCTATGATGCTGTTGTGATCGAAATAGCATCCTCATTTGGACCCTGCTCCCCTGAAGTACTAGCAGTAGAGCAAAGACAAGTGTCTGTCGCGACGGAGCTCGCAGTTGAGAGTTATGCTCAACATGGGCTCTACGAAAGACATCACGGCCGCCTGCTTGACGCACACGCTAACATCCCGTTCGAACTTTGGAGTACGACATCACTCTATCAATTTTGCCGGGTTGCTTGGAGGCTGCAGGCTATCGACTCTCTCACACGAAAGGACTCAGACTCTGTGTTCCTGGAACAAGCCATCCGCGCATGTCAGTGTGCTGTTTTGAATGTCAATAGTCGAGAAGGAAGTGGGGATATGTCTTTGCTGTTTCCTCTGTTTAGTTTCAGCAATCTTTGTGCAGGCATTTTATCTGGGCTTGGCAGACAGAAGGAGGCAGCCGAGATGCAAGCAAGTCTCAACTCTTGCAAACTCCTGCAGGAGTTATCAAGAGATGTAACGGAAAACCGTGGGCTTTCTGGATGAAGATTGACCGACTATTTTCATGCTTCAAGAGCGAATATAAAGATTTGCACTGTCGAAAACAACCATTGTCTTCAGCCAAAGGTTCGATCAGAAGCTGTTCGGGCAGCACTTATGCACTGCCGAGGACTTCAGACTCTGATCTCTGCTATGGCTGATCCTGAGATCTCTACTTGCCCGGTTCTTAGACTAGTACCTGCGGGATACGATGGTCCCCAAAGGCCTGGGTGGAACGTATACAAGATACAGACACGTCACCGTCAGTTCGTCTGGAGACAGGCAGGCAAACCCGCCCAAAGCTTGGTTGAAGGCGGTAAAACTGATGATTACGTCGGCGAAGTAAGGAATATGTCTTTGGTGCTCTTTATTATTTAGAGATTTAGCTAAATCTGTGGAATATCCTGCAGCAATAGGAACGAAACAGAGACGACAACAGAGACAGACGACAACAGAGACGAAGGCAGAGACAGAGGCAGACGGAGACAGAGACAGAGACAGACAACAACAGAGGCAGACATATGTTGGAGGTCTAAATATAACGCGATGGAGCTTCGAGGCCCGACCGAGCATCAGTCACCATTTAAAAAGTTCGATCCTTGGGGGGAGATTCAAAAATACCCCAACTGTAGTCATTCAATGCCTAAGCCTACCTTACATCGCCAGACCCAAGCCGCGCCCGGCCGGAAACAAAACCCCACGCACCCCGGACAAAATACACAAAGTTTTGATCTCTTTATACACGGTTCTTCGTCTCTTCGGGCCCGTATTTCGCTCCTGCGCGAAGCCTCTCCCGAGCCCCGTGAGTCAGTCTTCTCTTCTATTTTATTTCACCAACACTCCGCCATTCAACCCCTTCTCCTCTCTTCCTCCCCGGTCATTTCAGATGGAGTTCAGACATTACATGAAGCGCAAGCTTCCCGAGGGGCCCCTCTCCACGAGGCCTTCGACTTCTCTTCTCACCGCGCGCAGGCACCTCCTCACTTCCGACAGGTCGATGCCACCGGGGTTGGAGCCCTGGCCCACGGGGGGCAGGGATGCCTCGCACCTGCTCAGCAGATCCTTGACCCAGGCGCCAATGGCACCGTCACCCTTGACGGACGCGCCGCCGCGACGCTTCACCTCACGCTGCCACGCGTCTACAGCAAACACGATGAGCTCGATGATGCGGTTGCGGTTGTTGCCGCTGAAGCCGTAGTCTTGCGTGTCGAAGACGCTCTCGAGGACGCGGGTGACCATGTCGTGGGAAACGCCGAGGCTGAGGAAGAGCTGGACGGGCCAGGTAGGGTCGGCGCCAATCTCGGCATCTTGGTGGTACTCGACGGCATATCGGCAGATCTCGGGGAGAAGCACCGGCACCGGGAAGATGAAGCTGTCGAGAGATGTGCGGTGGGCGATGTTCTGCACCTTGACGGACACGGACTCGTATGGTGACGGCAAGACGGGAATGCCAGGACCAGCCTCCTCCATGCGCTCGACGGCTTCCTCGTGGATCTGCTCAATAAGGCTGACCCAGGTCTGGGAGATGGTGCTCGGGTTGCGGTAGTCGGCGCTGTGGTAGATCAACAAGCACAGGTCGTAGTAGTTTGCTTGGTCGGCGTATTGGTTGAAGAGCTAGTCGTAGGTTAGCCGGCTGCAGCAACTGTTGGGTATTACGTGACTTACGTCTGAGAGTGACAATATCTGACCGTTGAGAGACTCTTCAATCTCCGCTTTCCGCTCTGGTGCAATGCGGCTGTCGGCCTTGAGCCTCTCCAGCAGATCGTCTTGGATGTTGGCGATGTCGAGAAGCTCGCTGACCTCGTGGGCCAGGACCTGCTGTTGTTGCCTGCCGACGCCAGCGGTCGCCACGTTGGCGTTGCCCTTGGCCTTGCTGAGAAGCACGATGCGGTCCTTGATGCCGAGTTGGAAGTCGGAGTTGGCGAGGTCGGCCTGCACCTGAGCAGCCTCAAAGTACCTCTCGCGCTGCGTGTAGAACTTGCAAAGAAGCTCGGCGTGACCAGCGTTGGTCCTGGCAAGGCTCTGCAGATATGTGATGACGTGGGGCGACTCTATCGCCAGAATCCTGTCGGTCCACCCCTGTCCGATATACCACTCATAAAGGTCGAAGTGGAAGACCTCGTCGTCGGAATCGTTCACCACGCTGTAGGCCTCGAGGCGCTTGGTGCCGATCAGCGTAAGCCTGCCGTCGATCGTCTCGGGTTCCCTGCTGGAGGCGGCGTCCAAGTGCTGGAGAGCCTCGTGAATCAGTTCATAGCACTTCCTGCGTTCCGCAAAGGCGTTGGCCCGAGGATCATTAGCGGGCTTGCCGTCGTGGACCCATGAAAGGGCGGTGTTGCCTCTGTCCTTCTCGCGAGCGACGACCAAACAGAGCTGGATTGCGCCAGCATAGTACTTGAGCTCGATGTACTGGGAAACGGCGTTGTGAAGGTTGGAGAAGGAGAGAGCGGCAGCGACGCGCTCAAAGAGTCTCAGACTCTCGTGGAGCAGGGTGCGTGACTGGTTGCTGTTGAGCGGTTGCTCGGACGCCCGCTTGAGTTGTTCCTGGGCCTTGAAGATGACGACGTCGTCGGGGCTGCAGAAGCTACCGCACCTCCTGCGCAGAGCATCGGCGACCGTCTCCACGTTCGATCCGCTCTCGATGTTGCGGTTGACAATAGACTTGACGAGGAGCTTGGCCAGGTCTTTTCCGGGAGCCTGAGAGAAAAGCTTCTCGTAAGTAAGTTCCTTGAGCTCCTGCTGCGCGGTACCATCAAGCCTAGTGAAGATATCGCTGACTCGCTCGTCGAACAGCATGAGAACGAAGGAGATGCCCTCCGAGATGCTCTCCATGAGCTTCTGGAGCGCGTGCAGGGCCTGGTGCTCGGCCTGGAGAGCGACCTCCTCTTGCTTGCTGGCGACTCTCTGTAGGTCAGAGGGGCCCGACAGGCCTTGGATGAAGCTCTTGTTGGCATCGAGGAACCTGCGCAGGCGCTCGAGCTGCTCCTGAATCGACAAGAGCTTGCTGAGAGGCACCCTCGATCCTATCGTCACACCGCCAGCCGGGCTGACAGCGGGGGCCACAACGTAGTTCTTCCAAAGGGTTCGGATGAGGCGGGTGATGTAAACGCAGAGGGCATCGTGTCTGGGAGAAAGGCGAACGGAGGTAGTGTTGAGTGGCGTGCCGTCCGTCTCGGTGATGGACGGTTGTCCGCCGTAATCGACGAACACGGTGCGTGCGCGGTCTTCTGTCGCTTGGTCGATGGCGCGCGCGGCACCGGGTCGAGCATCTCCGCCATGTCCACACGCCACTGCCAAGGCACACGAAATGGTCTCGACACGACCGTACCGTTGAATGAACTTGCGGGTCTCCAGCTCCAGACCTTCGTCACCGACTGACCCGCGGATAGCGGCAGCAAATGTATCGACGAGTCGGCGGCGGCGGATGATGTGAACACCAGTATTTGTGAGAACGGCGAACTCTGTAGCGGGCTCGTCGAATTGAACCGCGAGCTCGTTTCCGAAACCGACAGGCTGCTTCGCGGCGGCGAAGGGTTTCGTGACCAAACCCACATCTTCGGCCCTGCTGCCAATATCGATCCAGTTGCCGTGTTCGTAGTACTTCAGCTGGGCAGACGAGGCGTTTGTCTTGATACGACCGGTCTCGGGAGCGGAGACGAAGAGCTGGTCGTTGTTGGGGTCGGACTCCTTGACCACGAAATCCAAGAAATAGCCGGGAGCGAAGCGCGCACCCAGCCTGCTGATGGCAAGGGCCTTTGATGAAAAGTCGATGATGGAATCGCCAGCGCTGTTGGTGCCGGCCCGGGCGGGGTATTCGGTTGGAGGAAACTTGATGAACTGGACCTGCATGCTCTGGGGTGGCGTGTTGGAGGACACACCGCCGATCATGTAGGAAGCAGAGCTCGTCGCGCTCAGAAACAGACGGCATCCGGTATTAGTGAGCGCCATGAGGTGAAGCTTCGACGCTTCTCGCGAAGGGATGGCGCTGATAGCGACGAACGTGGTGCGCTCATTGAGCAACGGAGACTGGGTGATCATGTGGGTGATGTCGCGGAGGCAGGCGTTTCTCTCCTTCTCGATGACCTTGGTGAGCTTGTTAGGCCCATCCATGTGGTATGTTCGGATGGTAGACCTGGTGGACAGAGTGTAAACGAGCTTGCGAGAATCGTCAATAACGATGCTCTGCAGACCCTCGGGGGACTTGTGCTGCCAGAAACCGCTCTGGAGAGTGACGACCGACGACCAACCGGGGTTGGTGTGGTTGATCTTTCCGCAGCGGTTCGAAAACCACTTCTCCTCCTGCTGGTAGTAAAGCTCGTGGATGTCGGTATCGTTGCTTCCGCCGAAGAAGATGCGGCCATCCGCAGTGCCAGCAATAACCCTGACGTCAGTGCCACGAAGAGGAAGGTTGAGCTTAGTGCTGTACAGCGAAACGGTCTTCGTTCCCGACGGGGTCGACGAAGCGGAGAGACCCAGTAGGATCATCTCGGACGAAGTCGCGACGACAAGAATGTGTGTAATTGTGTTGACGAAGATGCCTGGCTTAGGAGCGACGAGAGCGACGGCGTGGATCGTGTGCGGTTGGTCCTCGAAGCCAATGAGTTCGGGGTCGGGATGGGTGTAGTCCCAGAGGAACAGCGAGTTGTCGATAACAACCCAGGCATGGTTGATCTCCGCGAACAGACCCATCAGTGTCTGGAGCTGGCCGGTGTTGTAGTGGCTGAAAACCTGGTTCGGGATCGGGTACATCTGGGTCTTGTGGAATGGCGCCCACGCCGAATCGAGGGTGCTGTAGTCATACTCGGAAGATGCGCCTGCTGTTCGGGGAGTCAGAAAATGCCATCAAAGAGGAGATGGCAGCAGCAGGAGAAAGCACTCACGCCTGCAGTAGGAATCAAGCTCTGGGTAATTCTCGTCGACTTGGAGAAACTGGTTGACCGCCTGTGCAGCTCTCGTGACAGGCGGTAGGTTCTGCTGCGAAGTCTGCGTCGACGAGGTCGAAACCAGACCGCCAGTCGTGCCTGCTGAAGAAACCGTCGCAGGTGCGAAGCCCGAAGATCCCACCAGGGCGCCGCTGGCGACGGTCGTCGACTGGCCCTGGGCACCGTCGCCCTCCGAGAACAAACGCCGCCTCACGACGTCGCTGTCGCCAGCAAATTTCGAAGGGGCAGGAGTGTTGAGAAAGGCGCCCGGCACCGGCCGCACGGGGGTCATCTGAGGGTACGACATTGTCGTCTAGCGCCGCGGTCGAAGGCTCGTCGGTTCGGGTTCGGGCAGATGAAGGGCAAACGCGTCGCAAAGTTGCGGCCAGCAGAGGGCGAAGAGGCGGACGCGCTATGGAACCATCAACGGGCAATCGCAGGCCGTTGCTTCTTGCAATTGGAAATCTTCGATGGAATTACGGCGTTGGGGATGCAAATGGAGAGCTTGCGCAGCTCGTGCCGTAAAAATAAAGGTAAAACGAGCGGCGAGGGCTCTCGGTGTGGAAAGGTGAGGTGCAGGGCGGCGAGCCGTAAACAATTTCTGGAGGAGCTCGAAGAGGCTGGGCGGGCTGCACTTGGAATTTTCGCGCCTGGAGCCCAGGTGGTCCCACGCTAAGCCCAATCGGGACACAAGGCTGAACCTGACATTTCTGCCCATCGCGACAATTTTGCGATATAATGGGACAAGATAGAATGATATTACAGAAAATGTCATTTGGCTTGATTAATCTATATTATAACTATTCCGATATACCATCCGTCAGCCCCAACACCTTGCATCGCCCTCTCTATGCCGTTCCTCTTCGAAATCCCATGCAATATGGCTAGCTCTTTTGTGAGAGAGGCCAGACTGTGTTTGCATCTCCAACACCAATTTTGGTAGCGTTTAATCGCCAAGTTTAGTTCTTCTTCGCGTCACGGGCGGCCTTCCTGAGGGCACGGTTGCGAATGTCGGCGTGCATCTTCAGGTTGAAGGCCAGGGCCCACTCGTGAGCGACACCGATGGTGTTCTCCACAACCCACAGCATCAGAGCGTGCGTCCACCAAGGGGTATAGGTGTAGGAGAAGTTCTGGTAGATGCCGGTGCCGACCTTGCTCAGCGCGGCGCGGACAAAGTTCCTCGGGTTGGGAATGGTGACGCTGGCACGGCGGATCTTGCTCATGGCGGTGGTGATAAGGTAGCTTACGACGAGCTGGACGTCGACGCCATCGCTCTTGAGCTCTGCAGCGAGGGAGCTGCTCCAGTGCTGAAGGAAAGCCTTGCTGCCGGAGTAGGTGGCCAGGTAGGGGGTGGGGATCCAGCCGGCGAAGGAGCCCATGGTCAGGATGAGACCCTTCTTACGCTTCTGCAAGATGGGGGCGACAACCTGGGTAGTCTTCAGGGTGCCGAGGCAGTTGATGGTGACAATGTTCTGGAGCTCGGTGCGGTCGGTCGAGAGGAAGGGGACGGGGATGCTGTGGCTGTGGCCGACGTTGTTGATCAGGATGCCGACGTCGAGGCCGTCGATGAGCTGGGCGAGGCGGTCGTAGTCGGCGTTGTCGTCGCGCGAGAAGTCCATGGCGAGGACCTTGACCTGGACCTTGCCGGAGAACTTGGCCTCGAGCTCGTGGGCGAGGGTGTCGAGCTTAGACTGCGTGCGGGAGACGAGGACGAGGTTGAAGCCCTTGCTGGCGAGCTGGTAGGCGTACTCCTTGCCGAGACCATCGGATGCGCCGGTCACGACGGCCCAGGTGCCGGGCTTGCCATACTTGCGGAGCTGTTGTGCGTATTTTCAGTACTTTGATCGAGAGCGAGAAGAGGAGAGGCAGGAGTGCATACGCTAGTGCCGCTGAGCACGAAGACGCCGAGAAGGAACTTGACGTAGCTCAGGGCCTTGGAGGTGAGGAAGAGGGCGCCGACGCTGGCCAGGACGAGCTGGACCGGCTGGGGCAAGTTGCCAATGTAATCCGTGATTCCCACCATCTTTGCAACTGAAGCTGGTCGGGTACGTGAGGTAAATGGTGACAAGAAGAGGGGACGCTGCTAGCAAAGGTTTCGTCGCCCTTGGAAGATGCACAACCTACCCAGCTGCACGGACAAAATGTTGAGATGGGCGAAATGGCCAGCCACACCTCGGCACTCGTCCAAACGTTGAACGCCTCGGAGGGGCAGGAGCTTCAGCCAATGAAAGGCAGATGGGTCCTGGCCAGCCACTTCTCGTGGACCAGCCAATTGCATGGAGCTGGAAGCACCTTGGCAATTCGTATTCGGACTCTATGGGCCTACTCAGTCTTAGTGGGAGCAGAGGAAGCTTGGGCTTTCGAAGCTCCCATTCAGAAAGCACCCCACGTTGACGGACGGCGTGGTTTCTCCTTTTTTAAAACTTCGACAACCCAATCCACGTGGAACAAACTCAATTGGTCCCGTCCACCTCGAAATACCGCCAAAATGGTATCCGTCGCCGAGCTCCTCCCTCCCGCCAAGGGCATTCTGCCCTACTACATGCTCTTCGTTCGTCCCCAAAGCCCCCGGATGCGCGCCGAGATCGCAATGCTGACCCAGACCGCCCGCAGCTCTCCCTCCTCGCGATCGGAAACTCGGCTCAGAACTACCTGACGCTGCACTACTCGCGCCGCATCTACAACGGCAAGTTCGTCCGTAACGCCGCCCTGCCCCCGCGGTCCGACACGTTCAACCCGGAAGACTCGGTCAAGAAGTACGTCCCGGCGCCCGCCGGCGCGAAGGAGTCCGAGACCCTCGACCAGGGCACGCCGCTCGCCGCGCGCTGCTTCGGCACCTGGACCCTCCTGACGAGCGTCGTCCGCCTCTACTGCTCGTACCACCTGCACCACGCACACATGTACGATCTCGCCATCTGGACCTACGTTATCGCCCTCGGCCACTTCGCCAGCGAGCTGTTCGTCTTCAAGAGCATGACCTTTGGCGTCCCGCAGGCGTTCCCTTTCACGCTGGCCACCGTCGCCTTGATCTGGATGCCCCAGGTCCGGAGCTTCTACGTCGACAGCCCTTAGATGTGACGGAGGCAGTGGTGGGGAGTGGCGTGACGGCGAACGCCGAAGATGGAGGACGATCTTCTGCCCTCGAATTTGTGTAGATACTTGCCAAACATGGCGTCGTGGTTCCCGCGTCTGTTGGATCTGTAACATATAATATCTGATCAATAATGAAATCACCGCCGCACATTAATAGTCCCAAGACGGGTCAATTCAACTGTCAACACTTTTTACATACGCCATCTATGCTCTCTCCAAAATCAACGCTCCCTTACTCTCTACATCATCACATGGACTTGCGGTACAGCTCGCCGCCCATGGCCCGAAGCTTGGCGGCGGCTTGCTCGGGGGTAATGTCGCGCTGAGGCTCGGCCATCAGCTCGTAGCCGACCAGGAACTTGCGAACGGTGGCCGATCGAAGCAGCGGCGGGTAGAAGTGCATGTGGAGGTAGCTGTTCTCGGCCTCCTCCTCGGTGGCATCGAGCGGCGCCTGGTGAATGCCGGAGCCTGCGACAGTTAGAACCACGGGATCTCATAGGGCGTCCTGGGCAGCCACTTACTGTAAGGGAAGTGCGTCTCGAAGAGGTTGTCGTATCTCCTCGCAACCTCCTGGATGGCCTCGGCAAACTGCACCCGCTCCTCCGCACTCAGGTCCACGAGGGCGCGAACGTGTCTCTTGGGCAGGATCAACACCTCGAACGGCCAGACACCCCACCAGGGGCAGACGACGATGAAGCCGTCGTTTTCAAACACCGTGCGCTCCTTCTTCTCGATCTCGACCTTGACGTAGTCGCCCAGCAGGTGGCGGCCGGCGTGCTCGCCGCGGTACTTGGCCATCTGCACGAGCTCGGTGCCGGGCTCCTCGGGCATGGTGGAGGTGGTCCAGACCTGGCAGTGCGGGTGCGGGTTCGAGCAGCCCATGGCGGCGCCCTTGTTCTCGAAGATCTGCATGTAGCGCAGCTGGTCGCGCGGCTTCGGGACGGTGCTCTCGGGGGTGGGGGCGGGAAGCTGCAGGGCGGCGGCGACCTTGGAGAGGGGGTTCGACGCGGACAGGTGGGCGGCGTAGATCTGCGTCCAGACGTCGATGACGGGGGCGATCTCCTGGGTCGTCATGTCGGCGAGGGTGACGTGGTGCCTCTCGGAGAAGGTGAGGACGTAGCACTTGCCGGTGGCCGCTTCGGCGCGGAGGAGGGTGGCGGCGAGATCTGTCATCGTAAGACGTCTGCAGCATTTCCCAAAAGTTTACTGAGCATACCATCGCTTCCTTCTTCCGGCTTGTACTCGGCCTGGTCCTCCTTGACGGCGCTGTAGTCGTTGACAAAGACAAAGGTGTTCTTGTAGTCGGGGTTCGAGTCGCCCGCGGCGCGAGGGTTGCGAGGGCACAGGTAGCACTTTAACGGTCAGTCGCATCCCGCGCATGATGTGATATTTATGTACTTGCCTTGGGATCGTACTCAGGCAGCTTCGTCACGGTTGGCTCCTCTTTCTGACCTCTGCTTCCCTTAGTCCAAACCGCAAGATGTGCTCTTCAGACGACGCATGCTTACTGCCAGGGGCGCTTGGTCCGGTGAGGCGAGACCAGCAGCCAGGTGCCCTTGAGCGGGTTGTACCGGCGGTGGGAAATGTCGTCGAGGATCTTGTCAGGCATCGCGATGATTATGCGGCGCCCCTCAATGTGAACGTACTGAAGATGGCGGGGTAGTGTGGAAAGACGGTAGGTGTCATGCGACAGAAAGAATGTCGCAACTTCAACCAGGAACAGCCAAGAGATTGAAAGAGAGAAACTTCAGTAACCGTCGAGATTATTTAAGGAACCTCGTCGCTCTATTTTACCAATATGGTCAAGTACGAAACCGCGCAGGACTAAAGCCCTCTCGGCAGACCACGGCCGAGGTCGACGAGGGGTGAGCTGCCACAAAACAGCTCACCCGGTGACGTCTGATCCCTGTCTCCGGGAAGTGACAGTGAAGAAATGCCCCGCGAACCCCACCATTGCAGAGGCGCGCCATTGCTCTGGCGGGCTCGATGCGCTGGAGGACGGTGTTAGCGGCGGAAAGCTTGCGGAGAGCTTCCCGATCGCATTCAGGGCGACCGAGCATGCCCTGCACTGCAGCGAATGGAGGAAGGTCTGATCACTCTTCAAATTCGAGCTTGAGCATCGCAAAATCGCAATTGTCGCTCCGACTCTACTCTCGCAGGTCGGCGTATCATACCACGAACGCGGCAGAGACGCTACGCGCTGAAGAAGGTTGCGTGCATGTGAAGAGAGGCCGGGCATTGGTCCGAGAATGACGGGGATGGCGGAGCCGGTTGGCCCAGAATTCTGGAGGTTGCAACTCCGGGTAAGAAGCTTATGTAATATGGACACAGATCAGCTCTCGAGCATTACCTCAGCAGTCACCTTTTCCCGGCTGGCCAATGCCTGTGCCGCTGGCTGCGGCAGCACTTCGGGTCAACAGTGGCTCCAGACTCCGCCATCCCCAGATTCCTTCCATTGGAGCCTGGCGTTGTTTCGATTCGATGGCGAACTGCGGAAAACGTGGATACCAACACAAGGCGACAGACCACCGAAATCCATCAAAACAATCGACGATTATCGCTGCGGCATCGACAGCCACACCTGCATCATTCTACACGAATTCGCGCTACACGAAGATACCCTTTATGTCTTCCCGCGCTCCGCGATAACTCACCCGTCGTCGGTTCAGCCTGAGCAGGGGCTGGCCTATTCGTACCCACAGCAGCACTAGGCGAAATGGGCGTCATCAGGAAGAAGACCGTCACGCGGGGTGGTGAAGGCGGCGTTAAGTACCACTGCGATATCTGCTCTGTCGACATCACGTCAACGGTATGTTTTTTTACCACGTTGCTCCTCGCCCGGTTGTGGTCCATCGTCGCGGTGCTCCGGCGCATTGCTTGCTTGGCCGCGGCCACCGCACCCTCTGCAGAATCGCGCTAATGTCTCCTTTCTGTGCATGTAGGTTCGCATTCGATGCGCGCACACCGCCTGCAACGACTATGATCTCTGCGTCCAATGCTTCTCGCAGGGCAAGTCTAGCTCCAACCACAAGCCCGAAACACATCCCTACCGCGTCATCGAACAGAACTCCTTCCCCATATTCGACCGCGACTGGGGCGCAGACGAGGAACTGCTGCTGCTCGAAGGTGCGGAGATATACGGCCTGGGATCATGGGCCGACATCGCCGACCACATTGGTGGCTTCCGACATAAGGACGAAGTGCGGGACCACTACCTGAAAGTCTATGTAGACTCGCCGAGATTCCCGTTGCCGAAGCGCTGCAGTCCCAGCGATAACGAACTTGCCAACGAAATTTCTAGGGAGGATTTCCAGGCCAAGAAGAAGCGCAGGATCGAAGAGCGCAAGGAAGCGGCCAAGAACGCGCCGACATTACAGCCCAAGACGAAACCGACCGCCTCCGTGCCGTCATGCCACGAGATCCAGGGCTACATGCCAGGTCGTCTGGAGTTCGAGACCGAATACGCCAACGAGGCCGAAGAAGCGGTGCAGCTCATGCAGTTCGACCCCGGTGACGGCCTGAACCCGAGGACAGGCGAGCTGGAGCCGGAGATGGAGCTGAAGCTCACAGTGATGGACATCTACAACTGCCGTCTGACGCAGCGTGTGGACAGGAAGAAGGTCGTTTTCGAGCACAACCTGCTGGAGTACCGCGAGAACACCAAGGCCGAGAAGAAGAGGAGCAAGGAAGAAAGGGATCTTCTCAACAAGGCGAAGCCCTTTGCCAGGATGATGAACCACGACGACTTTGAGAGCCTATGCCAGGGCCTCATCGACGAGCTCAACCTGCGCCAGGCCATTACGCAACTCCAAGAGTGGCGAAACATGCGGATAGGCGACCTGCGCAGCGGAGAGAAATACGAGACGGAAAGGGCGCAGAGGGCGCAAAAGGCGGTTCCAATGGGTTCCATGGATAGGGAACGCATGGCGTCGGCCCAGCGATCCAAGGCTGCCGCTGTTCCCGATCCCCCGAGCGGCGCCGCGCTCCTCGTCGCGCCCGAGTTGCCCATACGGTCTGCAGCGTCGCCAAACGGCACCAATGGCGTTGGCGTAAACGGAGACAGCAAGCCGGAAACCAACGACAACGTCAACGGCGCATCCACGAACGGCACCGTCATCGTCGCCAACGGCAACGGGAACGGCCCGACGGGCCCCGTGACACGGCAGAAGTACATGGCACAGGCGCTGCCGGGCGTCACGCCGCTGCAGCTCACGCAAGAGGCCGCGCCGGACCTGCACCTCCTCACGCCCGAGGAGGCGAAGCTCTGCGAGGTCGTGCGGCTGCAGCCGAAGCCGTACCTGATGATCAAGGAGCAGATCCTCAAGGAGGCGCTCAAGACGAACGGCACCCTCAAGAAGAAGCAGGCCAAGGAGATTTGCCGGCTGGACTCGCAGAAGGGCGGGCGCATATTCGAGTTCTTCATCAACGCGGGATGGGTCGGTAGGGCATGACCGCCGTCGCGAGGGTGTTCAAATGCTGGGCTCGGGAGCCTCGTCAAGGTGGGCAGCCGGGGGGTGCCCTTTTTTTTTTTTGGAGTATCGGGGAGGGGCTCGCGTTTGAAATTCGTAACATGATTATCCAGTGTATAAAGATACCAATCAAACGGGCGTCAACGTCGGCGCATGATCTTTTCCCACCTTACTCTGCGTGCTTCATTCTGGGGCGTCGAGGGGCTGTGTTTGTGTGCTTTTCCCCCGCTTCAGGAGGTACGACTTCAGGATCTAACTTTCAAGGGCTATGGATGCTTGCCAGATAGCCTTACCTCGCATCATCACGTGTAACACTAGGAATCATTGCAGCTATTTCCTCATGATTTGGCCATCTTCCGACAGCGGAGATCGGAGGCTGTGCTGCTTGTGGATCATCCCAAGTGTTTACGTGCAGATCAGCCGCCTAAACTCAATGCCCATGCCCTGTAAACATAGTTTTTCTGTTATTAAAATATCTCGGGATGGGACCTAGAGCTTTGGCCACTGCTTTAGTTGGTCACGTAGCACAAGCGAGCTGGGGTAGAAAATGTCATGAAGTAGGTGATCAACCGGGTATATTATTACTTCCTCCTCTCAGCGATTGTGCCGAGTAGTAATTACAGACGTTTTGGTCATATTAAAACATGATTGAGGTCGAGATCATCAGCATGAGGATCCCTCCAGTCGTGGTTCTAACGCATCAAGGGCCGTTTACAGCATCACGGCGCCGACGATACCGGCAGCGGCGGCGGCAGCAGCCATGACCATGCCAGTCTCCCTCGGTGCGGCGTTGAACGAGGTGTTGGTCTGCTCGGCGCCGCTCGCAGTGGCGTCGGTGCCGGTGGTGGCGGCGGTGGTCTCCTCGGCGTCGTCCGTCTCGCTCGAGGAGGGCGCGATGGTGACGGTCGCGGTGGAGCTGGCCTCGGAGACGACGCCGGTGACGGTGCTCACGGCGGTGGGGGTCACGGTGACGGTGGCGCTCGCGCTGGCGACGCCGCTGGTGAAGGGGGCCCAGGCGGTGGAGCAGATGGCGTCGCCGCCGAGCTGCTCGACGACCTCGGAGAAGATGGGCACGTCGCTGCAGGCGGAGTACATGGAGCGCAGGGCGGTGATGTGCTTGTCCTGCCAGCTCTGGACGGCGGCGGAGTACGAGGTGATGACCTGGCCGACGGAGCCCGTGATGAGGGGGAAGTCGCAGGCGTCGGTGACGGTGGGGATGTCGACGTAGTCCGTGGCCGTGAGGAGCTGGGTCGGCGGGAGGGGGAAGTCGGCGGTGATGGAGGTGTGGGCGCCGGCGACGGAGAGGCACTCCTCGGTGTCGTCGCGGGCGGCGAGGTTGGGTGTGCTGTCGAGGGCGCGGGCGTACTTCTGCGGGAGGCTGCCCGAGAGGTCGGTGATGGCGAGGGCGCCGGTGACGGAGGCGAGGAGGACGAGCTTGGACTGCATCTTGGCTGTTTGGATGGGTGATCGACTTGGGGGAAAGAGAAGAGTAGTGAAAGTTCTTCTTGTGATTTGCTTGAGGAGTCGATGATGGTGTTGACGATGGAGACAGCTTAGGCTGGAGAAAAAACAAGAACATCGAGGGCTCTTTCAGCGTGGGCAGCTTCCCTTTTAATCAACATTAGAAACCAGGGAGCCAACAGAGGGACATGATAGACACCCTTGCCAGTCTGCCTATTCGCTCACCGGGCGGTAAGTCCTGATCCATTCACCTGCACGTCGCCGTGGTGTGGCCAAGATATGGCTGCTCAGGACGGCCTCAATTTCGTTTGGTCACTAGGCGCTGCACCCCTGAATCGCCCTGGAGCAGTGGGCCAATACACACTAGAGCCATCCTGGGCCTCTGCTGCCTAGGCCGTGATGCAATGATCGGCCTGGCATTGCCGTTGCCATCGGGCGGCTGGACCCCGGACGGTGTTTGTCGAACGAGGGATATTTGGGACGAATTTGTTCGAGGTCATTGGTTTGGTCGAAGGCGCTGCTCGCCGGCCTGTTTTCGTGACACCTGTGGCCTGAAGGAAGCTGTTCCCACCTACTTACCTATCGTCTCATCAGTCTGCGGATAGCGCGCCATGATGCTGTGCCTTACAGACGCAGGCAGCCTTATTACCCGTCTCACTTTCAAGGTTCGCAGGCCTCGAGATGTTATCGGTACTCTGTACGGATACGGAGTACCTACCGACCTCTGGTCTGCGCTGGGACAGTGGGCCTACCAAAGTCCCTATGACCTCTGTCTGGCTCTGCGAGCCTGTACAGTCGTTTGCATCGGCAGCTTCCAAAACCCAAAGTAGGGCACTGCTTACTACACATCAGATATGCGTTTTTTTCACAACACTACATAGAACACCACGAATTTTATTACTAACGGGGTAATTAACCCTATATAAAGGCCTTTAAGCCGTTAAATTATATATTTCTTTTTTTTAGTAGGTATAAAACTTATACTTCTATTAGTTAGCCACAGGGACCCACTTTATTACTTATTTTAATAATAATTTTAGTAGTATAGTAAAGTCTAACTTTACTTTAGAATTAATACCTTAGTATATTAAATATTCTTACCTACTATCTATTATTCCTATTATTTATTATAGTTAATCTATTCTATAATACTTCCCTAAAAGTACCGGGTATTAATTAATCTAGTTAATAACCTATTACTAACTCTTTTAGCTACTTATACCTATACCTATAAATAATATAAAAATACTCCTAGTAAAAAGCCTTAAGTTATATTTTAAAAGTTAATAAATAAATAAATTATAATTATTTAAATACTAATAATAAAGTAATAAGTAGTTAAACTAAAAAATACCCTAACTAATCCTAAACTATTATAAATAAAACCTAGTAAATATTAGGTATTAGTAGTTAAACTAAAAAAGTAGCTAGTTATAAAAAAGTAAGTAGCTATAGCCGTACTACTAAAAGAGCTATTAGATCCTACTAAAAATAATACTAAAATTAATTTAAGTAATAATAATAGTACTAAAAATAAGACCCTACTCTAAAAATAACTAAATACCTTAACTACCCCCTTTTAAAGCTAACAAAATCCCCCCTCCTCCTAGTAATAACGGGATCCCTTTCCTAATAATAAATAAAATATACCCTCTTAATAATAATAAAAGTCTCTCTTTAAACAAAGCTATACCTATACCCTATACCACTTAAAAATTAAAGTACCCTTTAATAATAACATTTTTACTAAAAATTAAAGTCTATTTATATTTATAAAAATCTCTATTTATATTTTATATAAACTAACCTTTAATAATATACCCTCTCTACCTAAACTTCTTTATACAATTAAGTTATAAAAAATATAGTACAATACTATTAAATCCCTTATACTTAAAAAGTAAAAGAATACTATTATTAATATTAAAAAATAAATCTATAATTAACTTAAAGCTATACTTAAAACTACTAAGTTATACATTACTTTTTAAATTAAATAGTAAAAAAAGAGTACTAAACCTATCTACCTAGTATATTAAAAAAAGTATAATACTATAACTACTAATACTTAACTATACTTACTATAGTATATACTAACTAAATAGATTCTTAAGGCTAGTAAGTATAGTAAGATTATAATTAAAGTAATACTTATTTTTTAACTTTATATTCCTACTACTATAAAAACATAAGCTACCTATAATACCATATTAATTACCTTACCTACTAGAGCCTATAGTAGTTAACTTTCTTATTAAACTAAACAAAAGGAGTATATTAGTAAAATAGTTACTACTATTAAAAAGGCAAAAAATATTACTAAAAATAAGTTCTTATAACTACTATACTATTAGTAGTACCTTAAGCTAATAATATATAAAAACACTACTAAAAGCAAAAATTATCTATATACTTAGTATTAAATTACCTTTAATAAAACACACTATAAGTTAAAAATCTTTAATTTTAAGTAATAAAAAAAGGCCCTTTTTAAAAGTAAAGCTAGTATCTTACTTAGTACTCTACCTATAAACCTTATAATTATAATAAAAAAATACAAAAGTACTATAGTTAAAAAAGTTTAAAATA
The DNA here is from genome assembly GCA_030770045.1 of Colletotrichum brevisporum. NCBI lineage: Eukaryota > Fungi > Ascomycota > Sordariomycetes > Glomerellales > Glomerellaceae > Colletotrichum > Colletotrichum brevisporum. The sequence continues at coordinate 3,489,353 of JAUGSI010000001.1, read as the reverse complement.
AATAAATACCACAAAACAAGGGCATTTAAACAGCTATTCAAACCAATTTTTCAGCTCCTCTTACCCCTATAGTAACACTTAATTAACTAAGTTAGACCTTAAATAATACTATTATAAACTTTTATAGTATACTACTAACCTTACCTTATTTAATATAGCCATCACTACTAGTATATTAAAATTAACTTTACTATACTCTATATATATTTATAGCCCTAAACAAGCCTCCTTATACTTCCACTCTATAATAACAAATACCTATTTAATTATTATCTCTAGTAGTACTAAATTTACTAACTAAATAATATAATTAAATTAATAACTTTATTATTTAGTTTACTACTATACTAAATAAGTATTATAATATTAATAACTATTTCTAAACATTACTTAAACTACTCTATAACTACTATAATAATCTTTACTCTATTAAAGGGCTTCTTAATTACTAATTTAATAAATAAAGTATTACTCTAAATATTACTAATATTATTAAATTAAATATTAAAGTTTTTATTAATAATAAAGTCTTTTACTTATATAGTAAAGAACTAGCTACGTCTACAGAGTCTATAAAAATTGTTAAGTCTTTTAATTAAATAGTTTAAAATACGTTTTATTGTTAACTCTATAATACTAGTATTAATAACTTAGGCCTTTTAAACAAAGAGATTTCTATAATACTAACCCCTATAGGCCCCTAACTATAAGTATCCTAAACTATAACTATAGCCCTTATAGAGTTTTTTACTAAAAATAAAGCTAAAGAGAATTATAAGTTATAAAAGGCATTAATTAAAACTAAAAAGGGGTATATAAATAAATAAAATACTATATTACCTAATTAATTACTAACTAAATTAATACTCTAATAGTCTCCTATAATATCTTTCTCCCCCCCCTTAAACTTTCTATTTAAAATCTCCTTTCTTTTCTAACTACTATAACCTAATCTAAATTAATTTAATACTAATTTACTTAATAAAAGTCAGATATTACCTCAAACAATCATCAACAAACTCCTACTATAACTCAGTAAATCGCAATTAAAACTAATTAATATATTAAATAATAAATAGTTTTTAAACTATTTTACTAATTTACTATACTCTAAAAATAATATAGAATTAAATAATAAAAAAATTAACAAAAAAAATATTAATATATAATTAAAGTTAAATAATAAAAAGTTATAATAAATACTACTTATAGTATTTATTTTGTTTATCCTTTACCCACTTAACTATAGTAACCTCTTAACTTAATAACAACTTTAACCTATTACTTACTTTACTTAATACATCTCTTCTCTCTTTACTACTAATAACCCCTACTATAAACTTATTAAATATACCCTTACTACTATCAAAATTAATAAACACATAGCAAAAGTAACTAGTAATCTATAGTAATCTCTACCCTACCTCTAAAGCACAATTACACAAAAACTCTACTTAATTATAAATATCCTTATTACTAGTATTATATATATAAAAGTTCTTTTTAATATACTTTTTTAAATCTTTAAAGTACTTTTTAATTAAATTAAAGTTAAATAAGTATAGTAAAAAGTATTTAAAGTATATACTAACTTCTTTATAAGTAATTTAAATATTCTTTTAGTAGTAAAAAAAGGTATTATTTATAATAATTACTAAATAAAAAGTAAAAAACCTTCTATACTTAGGCAGTAAACATTGGATAATCTACACTATAAAGCCATTACTATTTATTATTCCTAAGTACATAAAAAAATCTAAAATACCCTTAAGAGTTAGCACTAGTAAAAGCTATATTTATTAACTACGTTTTAACTCTACTAATCTCTATAGTACAAGGCCTTTTAGTACCTATCCTATTTACCTTTTACTAGTATTTTTATTTACTCCTAACTTATTAATAAAAATTAGTTATTTTAGTTTATACTACTATATACAATAAAACCACTTAAGCCTCTTCTCTAGGTCTTATTAAATAACTATAATATATATTTTTTTATTAATTTAACCTACCTCCTTAAAATACTAACTAATTATTAATAAACTAATACTAAAATTAAATTACTTAAATAAAAAAGCCTATATTTTATCTAATATTAAATCGTTATAATACTTTAATAACTTAAACAACTTAATATAGTACTAAATCTCTATTTTTTAACTACTTTTATAAAATCTTTTATATTATTTAACTTTACTAGTAAAGTTATATTAGTAGTAGTACGTTTAAATTGTTTATTAACTATAATTAGTAGTCCTAATAATAAAGCTATTATTAAGGTTAAAAAACAGAAGTATTAGATTGATTTTAATAAACTAGTATATTAAAATCCTTAGTACTATAGTAATAGATTAACTAAAATATAGTCTCTAAATAGCTTCACGTTTGTTTTTTATAGCAATAAAAGGCCTTTTAATAGTAGTATCTATAAAAAGCTATAATATAAAGAATGTTAGATTTGCGGGCAAAATCTGACTTTTTTATATTAGTAAGCGTTACCCCACTTTGGGTTTTGGAAGCTGCTAATGCAAACGACTGTACCCAGTGTAGTGGTGATCTGACGAATGGAAACACTCCGAGGCGGGAGATTGCGCGAGCCTCCACAGTACCTATTGAAGGAGAAGGCGCGATGTGATTTGCTGAGGCAGACTAAGGGGCGCACTGCAGTGGGTTCACATTGGCGTGCGGGTGTTTTCTTTTCTCCAGTGTCCTCGCTAACGGGGCCTCCGAAGTTCCAATTCGAACTCCAGCTTTCTCTAGTGTTTATTTGTTCGTTCTCCTCCGTGGCGGTTAGTTTCAGAGAAGACGTGGATCTTTAACGGAGACGGACGGGGCAGACGGTCATGTGCGACGCTGTTGTTCGCCCGACGAATATGTGTCGGTGAGGCTCGGCTGAGCTCAACGACCCTTGGCAGCTTGGGATATGCCCTGATGGAAATAAGGAAATGTGCTGTTACTCCGTTGGCGTGCTGTCTTGGCTGTTCTCTGCCTTCTCGAAGGCCTTGTGGGGGGTTGAAAATGCAGTGAAGTGGCTGGCTTGAGCGGGTGTCACTTGGCGTGAAGTCATGAAGAAAAACAACAAAACAGGTTGGGCCGTCGAAAGATTGGTCCTCAACTCCGATCACGCAGGCTGCTCTGTCTATATGACATACCTACATGTGAATAAATGAGTGAGTGAGTGATTGTATGTAAGTAGAATTACTCTTTATGTGCATATCATGCAACAAGCCAAATCTCTTCAGGCTGCAAGCTCCCACGGTACTCAATCTGTCTGAGCACCGCCTCGCTCGCGGTACGTCGGCCCAGCATTAGTGCTGACGGCGGGCAATTTTCTTCTCTCCTGCCTCCCTTTTGTCCCGCTCGGCAGGATCTTGGCCGCCCATTTCGCTTCCACCCGCTTTCTTCCCTTGCGTTTGGTGTTGCGTCATTCAAGACACTGCCGTGTGGACTCTGCCGGGTGCGCTGACGTCGCTGTACGCCACGCCTTGACTGCGTGCTCTTGGAGGAGTACCCAGAGCCAGAGGCCATCTCACGCGTGCGTGCTTTACGAATTGTCTGGGTCGTACAATGTTCACAGGGAAGAGAATAACACAGCCTCGTCCGTGTTGAAAGTTCTCTAGGTCTGGGGCGATAAGGCCATTGAGTCAGTTGATGCCTTCTCTTCTTGAGCGTTGCGAGGAATCGCACCTCCGAGCCGTGTTCGATCGTTTGGTGTTTGAGTTGCGTAGACTTCAGACTTCCCATGGCTGCGATTAATAAGCAGATGGTCCTCTTGGGTCGAGTCAATGAGAGAGAGAAACTGGCAGGCTTTCCACGACCCGGTAACATCACGACGTTTTTCTACGAGATCCGGATCTGGAACCCATTGATGATGCACGGACCAGCATCGCAGGCAACCATTCAGAAGGTTGGGAGCACGTGCTATATCGTCTGAACCCTTGAGCACAGTCGAGCAGAGAAGGCTAGAATTAGATCATGTTGAAAACACAGAGAGATAGGTTAGGCAACGGAGATATCAGTCAGCAGAGGGAGAGCCTCGGGTATTACTTGAACCTTCAACTTGGCACTGCCCTTACCTCGCAGCATAGCCAACCAAAACTCAAAGACTCTTCTCGGTATCAGGCTTTGTTCTCGTTTTTTGCACTGCACAATTACAACCCATTCGGCACTCACCTGCCATCCACGTCGTCCCCTCCCCCGCGTGGTGGCATGCGGGATGTGCCGATCGTCTCACTCAGCCTGCATTCCTGGAACTCATCTCTTCCCGGTAAAGAAGGCAACCCGACGCCGGCTCGCCGTAGCCTGCCTTAACCAACTAACGCACAGAAGAAGCCAAGCCCGAAGTCCCCAATTAGCAACTAGGAAGATAAACTCCCCCGCACGGCGTGTGAGCCACCCACTGGCCACTGCCGTTTATCCCTCCCGGCCATTCGACGCCGGTGTTGCTAGTGCTGGAAGTAGGGCTGACATGGCTTCCTCCGGATCCCACCAACCTTAATCCTTTATTCGAATCCTGACGAGCCGGTGATACCAGGTAGGTAATAGCTAGCAGCGACAGCAGGCTGCGGAGGGGGGCTTCATGCTGACATCGCCCTCCCTGCGAAGCCGACGTCAGAGGATCCGCGGTAGTCCGGCGGAGGGGCGGGGTTGATCTCGAGACAGGTGTTGTTTATAATGTGAGGCTCTTCCGGGAGGGACCGCTAGAGCGCCGTTTCCGGTTTTTTCTCCTAGCCATTCCAGACACAAATCAAACACCATGAAGAACTCGACCCGATCTGCGGCCCTTCTTGGCGGCCTCTTCGCCTCGTTGGCGCAGGCCCACGTGGCCATCACCTACCCCGGATGGAGAGGCAACAACATCCTCACGAACGACACGTTCCCCTTCGGCATGCAGTTCTCCTACCCATGTACGTCCCCTCACCGCGGCACCGCCGGGGTGTTTCCTGACACGGCCAAACACTCGCAACTGAGCTGAACTGAACTGACATCCTACCCCAGGCGGCGGCCTCGACGTGACGCAGAACCGCACCACCTGGCCCCTCGAGGGCGGCGCCCTCGCGATCCAGCCCGGCTTCAACCGCGGCCACGAGAGCGCCCTGATGTACGTCAACATCGGCCTCGGCGAGGACCCGGCCAACTACACCACCGTCATGGTGCCCATGTTCCATCTCACGGGGCCGACGAACGAGGCCTACGAGGGCACCTTCTGTCTCCCGCGCGTGCCGCTCCCGCAGAGGGTCCAGCCGAAGGAGGGTGACTTGGCGACGATCCAGGTCGTGCAGGCCACCGTCCACGGGGGCGCTCTCTACAGCGTGAGTAGTGTGACATCTCTTGGTGATGATGCGTGTGGCTGACTCGAGAGATAGTGTGCAGACATCATCTTCACCGGCAACCAGTCCAACATCACGGACGTGACGGAGCAGAACTGCTTCAACTCGACGGGCCTCCGGATCGAGGCCGCACGCATCATGACGGACTCTGATCCCATCACCAACCCTCCGGGCCCGCCCGTGACGACGGCGCCGCCCACGAGTGCCGCGTCCAGGATGCTTGCTTCAGTTCCGGCACTGCTCGCCCTGGCGCTGTTGATTTGAGGATCGGGAGTTCTTCGTTTCTTTGGGAGATGGTTATGGTTCTACAACGAGGATTCGTTAGTGATTTGCTCGGCGTCTCGGGAGGGGGGATTTGGCGTTTTGGGACTTCTGGAGGCAAAGGGAACATAAAAGGTCGGCTCGTAGATTGATACCGCGGGCACAATCGGACTCTCTTGGATGATTCTGCATCGGTATGTCTGAAGATGTGAGACTACTCATGTGACAATCAGTGATCCAGCTTCACCGGTATCGACCTCCAGTACTCGATCGCCTCCCTCCTAATGTTGTCCACCTCGTTCCACGTCCCGTTCGGGCTGACCTTGACCTGCCACCCCAGCCCCTCGGACCCGGCCTCGGTGTACTCCTTCCACTCCGCAGCTCCCTCCGCCCTGTGCGTGTTCGGGTCGCCGCCGACGATGAAGCTGGCGTAGTACCCAACGAGGACCGACCCCACCGGCGGGTACTGGGCGCCGGGCTCAGCCCAGGCGTACGGAACGTCGGCGCCGTGCGAGATGCCGAGGTACGACGCTGCGCTGTTGTTCGTGTTCCAGTGCATCTTCCACACGGGCACGTCCGCGGCCGCCAGGCGCGCCGTGATCTCCTGGGCGGCGCTGATGTAGGTCGAGTCGCCGTACGCGTCGCTGAGGCGCGAGAACTGCGCCGCCTGGCCGCGGGAGTCGGCGTAAGGGGAGCCGGGCGCCTGCGGGTCCGGGTAGAGGCGGTTGAAGACCTCGCGGTCGGCGGCGGCGTCGAGGCGCGGGTACAGGTTGGACATCCAGGCCCAGGCCTCGTCGTCCGTGGTCAGGTTCTGCGGGGTGAAGCTGCTGCCCTCGTCGGTGATCCAGGACACCAGGGCGGGCACGTGGTTCCAGGAGCCTGAGTCCCAGGTCTCGGAGGGAAGGCGGGGGATGACGACCGCACCTGCCGTTCGGGAAAGGTTAGCAGCAGTACACGTGACTTGGATTTTGGAGGATGGAAAGAGCAAGTTGATTGCGCTACACTTGACTTGGCAGGAAGTAGGCACTTACCGGAGACGGGCTGGAAGGGGTGAGTACCGGCCCAGTAGTACTCGGACAGCATGTCAGTGGCCGTCGCCTCGAGCAGCGTGACGTCCACCTGCCTCAGGCACTTCAGCACGGCGTCCGCGCCCTCCTGACCAGCGCAACCGACTCTCTCGAGGTACTGCTCGTACTGCCTGACGGTGAGCGCATTCGACACCAGCGGGAAAGAGCGCCCGGTAGGACCTCCCGACTGGAAGATAACCCGCTGGAAGAGCTCCTCGCCGTCCGCGAACTGGTTCTGGTAGTGGAAGCCGACGGAGTGCGCGCCGGCCGACTTGCCGCCGAGGGTCACGCGCGCCGGGTCTCCACCGAAGGCCGAGATGTGCTTGTTGACGAAGCGGAGCAGTTGCTGCTGGTCCTGGAGGCCCAGGTTGACCTGGTCGAGGTCTGCGAGGAGGGGGGAGGCGAGGAAGCCGAGGGCAGCGAGCTAAGTTACGTTGGACTGTTAGTTGCTACGGCGATGCTGACACGATGCTTGATCTGATAGATTATCGACGTACCCGGTAGTTGAACGTCACGACCATCACAGGCTCAGGCGACGAGGCCACGAACGACGCACCATCGAAGATGATTCCGGCGCCGTTGCGGAATAGGCCCTGGGTAGACGTCAGCTCCAAGTCCTTGCCTCTGATAATCCCCGCAGCTCGAGTTGCTCGAGGGAGACTTACACCGTGAATCCAAATCAGAACCGGCAGCTTCTGCGCGGGGTCCGCCCCGGCGGGCCTGTAAACGTTCATGTTCAAGCAGTCCTCGCCGTACTTGAACGGGGTCTTGATGGTCGCGAGGTTGGAGTTGCCCGGCTGCTGGATGCAGACAGGGCCGTAGGACTTCGCGTCCTTCGTCCCGTTGAACGGCGCGGGCCATCCCACTGCTGCGAAGCGCAGGTCTCCAACCGGCTGGGCGGCATAGTCGACTCCATACCACACGTCGACGGGCTTCGCGAGGGGGTATCCGGACGTCGTCGTGTTGACCGTCGTTCCGGCGAACGAGCCGCAGGAGGGGACGGTGACTGTGAGAGGGTCCGAGGGGAGGGGGGCTGCCAGGGAGAGCGAGGCCAGGAGTGACACGAGCATATTGGCCTTGGGCCACGAAACCGGGGAGGGGGCCATGGTGGTGAATCCAAGGGTGAGTCTCAACCTCGGAACGTGCAAGACCTGGGCTGGCGTCAAAGACAGGCAGGACGAGAACCCTAAATAGTCACAGAGAAACGGCATCGCACATCTTTTTGAGGGCCAGCGCCAAGACGATGGTCCGTCGGTGAAATACCGGCTGGCAACCTCATCAATGCTACACTGCCATCACGATAACCCCCACAGGTCCCACCGCTTTGAAGAAGACCCCGCATGGACGACTAATGGCGCAAACTTGGTCCGAATGAGGCAATTCAAGAAGTTTTTTGCGGTGCTTGTTCACGAGACTTGCGGTGTGGAGGAGGATGGTCTGGGAGGTCAATATCGCAAGAAGAGGTTGCCTCATTCCTGTCATCTTCTAGATCGGCCTGAAAGACTTCAACCGAGTTCATATTCCTCCCAGGACTATTTCGATCTGACGCCAAGACGCCACCAATGGGAAACGCAGGGATCCATCCTTGGGACCAGAGCGACTGTGACGTTTTTGCCCACTCCGACGGGGCGGTCAGGATGGATGCAGGCAATATCGATTTCCCCCATGAGCGGGAGGAAGAACGGGAGGCGCTCTTGTTGGTCTAGGTCCGAGGAGGAGGGCGCCCTACTCGGGAGTCGGGGGGAGAGTAGGGGGAGCAGGCGTATCATGGGAATTGGGAAAAACGTCAAGTGTGGGGCATCCGGGGAAATTGCATGGGGAAGGGTCACATGGCGCAACAAGCAAATGCCGGTACCGGCCGCTCATGACTAGCAGTCACATCTTCCTTGTTCGTCTCAAAGAATTGGGTTGTTTGTGCTTCTTGCTATGTGTTTCGCCTACACGTACCTAGGTACAATAGAGAAAGAACAGGCTTTAAGGACAAACAACTTAAGTAGACCAAGAATTGACGATGGGGGAAGACAATAACAGAAATACAAATGACAACAACTAGGAAGAGAAATGGGCAATAGAGGAGGACAGCAGCGTCGGACAACAGAGGAGACGAACAACAAGAGGAACAAAAAGAGGGGTAAACAGCAAAAAAGAACGAACGTCAACAATACCTCGGCAAAAGCGCCTTTGTAACAGTAATTTCTCTGTTTTTATTCTTCTGAATCTGGTTTTTTGTGGTACTTACTGATAGTCGTGCCTTGGTCGATTTGGGCCTGAATGTTGAAGTAAGGTGGATCGCCGGAAGTTTCTCCATGCATAAAGCTCTATGTAATAAATCACGATTAGGTAGATCTTCAGATGTCCCACATGACTGGGCAGTAGTACACTGTACCTGATTATTTACACTCTAAACTTCCAACCGACAGTCCACGCTTGGGAAGACTCTGTATGGAGGTTTGGGATGACCGAAATGCGTCGTAACGGACGAATCGAAGTTTGCTTCACGTAGCATCACGTGATTTGCAACGCCCACCCGCAGGCGCGCGGTTGGAAGAGACACAAGGTTCTCACTTGCCCAACAACATTTCCACCAATTTGGAACAACAAAGAAGGTTTTTTTCTTGCTTTCCTCAATAACCAAGATTGAGCACCTCTGCCTCGTCGCGTGGTCTTGCATTTCTGAATCTGAGAGAAGCAACACACAGTCGAAACTCATTTCTTTCCCAGCCGCGGACGCACCCGGTCACCTCTTTCCGGGTTTTCGTCTCGCACATTATTCGCGCCGTCGACTGACTTCTGGATCTACAACTTTTATCACCACTATGCCCTGTTCATGGCAGCATAAGTTTGCTATGGACGACACAACGACCAAGCCGACACCAGATGTGTCAGGTCTCAAATGGGTGCGCACTCTCTGGGGCGGCCTCGAGCCCAGATGGACAATCGAACCAGACATCACGGCCGTTAGGGATGTAGTCCAGGGCACGCTCGGCTGGGCCCCTTGCAGCGTCGATTTCCTGGCCCAAGGCGCTTTCAACAAACTCTATGTCGTCGAACACGCCGGCGAGGAGGTCGTCGCACGGGTCACGCTGCCCGTCGATCCAAATTGGAAGACTCTGAGCGAAGTCGCGACACTACAGTGGGTTCGAGAGAACACGAGCTTGACGGTCCCGGGTGTGCTGAGTTACTCTGCCAACCGAACAAATCCCATTGGCTTCGAATGGATTGTCATGGACAAGGTCCCGGGAAAGCCCCTGGCTGATGTATGGAAGGAGGTCCCGTTCTCGGCGAAGGAGCAGCTCGTTCGTGAGATCGCCAAGTTCTGCTCCGACACCTTCGCCCACCAATTTCGGGGGATCGGCAGCATTTTCCCTCGCACGAACGCAGCTCAAAATCGAGGAGATGATAATTCAGTGCCAGAGAATGATTCAAGGATGAACGAAGACAACGACGACAACGACAACGATGAAACTGCGTTCGCACCTGGGTTCACAGTCCAAAGACTGGTTTCCTCGGCGTTTTTCGACGAGAATCCGCAGCTCAATGTTTCTCGTGGGCCATTCGCGTCCAGCGGAGAGTGGTTATCAGCTCGACTGGATCTCACAGAGCTCCAATGCACCGAGCGTCTGAAACGGCGTCGGAAGGCCGCTGCAGAGTTGATGGACGAAGAAGATGGCGAGGACTACGAAGATGATGATGAGGATGACGAGGACGAGGAGGAGCTTGAGAAGATCTTGGGCGTCGTTCAAAGACTTCGCCGCCACCTTGCAGATTTCTTTCCTGCACGGGGACCTGGGTCCGAGCCCGAGCCCACCGTTCTTTTCCACGACGACATGAACTCCCACAATATCTTGGTCGATGAAAAGGGAAGACTCACCGCTGTCGTGGACTGGGAGTGCGTCTCCGCCCTGCCTTTGCACGTTGCTTGCGAGTACCCGCCGTTCATACAAAGCAAACCGAATGACGTCGAGCCGATCAAGGGCATATACAAGCACGACGAGAACGGAGAAGTTGCGGAGCTCTTCTGGGAGCACCTGGAGCACTACGAGAAAACCCAGTTGAGGAAATTGTTTCTTACCGAGATGGAGACGCTGCAGCCCGACTGGGTTGCCACGTACAGGTCGAGCGAACGCCAGCGCGACTTTGACTTGGCTGTTGCTTCTTGCGACGATGGGTTCATGACACAGAGGATCATACGATGGCTTGACGACCTAGAGTCGGGGGTGGAAGGGGTACGAGGCCTTCAGTATCGGATAGACAACGCCCTTTTCTGAGAGGGCTTTCTGGCCCCCTTCGCTCCTAGCCACGCCGAGAGTTTTATTATGTGGGACACTCTTCTGGCCGTTATATAGACGAAGTTAAAAGAGCTAGAGACGGCGATGGAGCTAGGTGACGGTAATAAAGGGTATTGGTGATAATGGAGACAATAGAGCACGTCACGTATAGAATGAAGTTACTGAATAACACATCGCCCTTATTGTTTTAATACATTTCAGTGGTTAGAAATGTGGTTAGCCAGATGTCAGTGCCCGAATAGCATGAATCCCAACTGGAGCAATTTTGTGCGATCAATCTGTGAAGATTTCCCATCTACTACTCTCTATTCATCATGAAAGGACATCCCCCGCTCTTCTTGTCGATGGCGAACCCGCTGTGTACGCGACTGAGCTCCTCTGGAGCAACGTGTGCCTCCTCAGCCACGGCTGAGTCCAGTCGGGCTTCCGGCTCCAGCTTGCGGTTCATGGGCTCCTTCTTCACGACCCCGTTTGGGGCGATTTGATGGAACATCTGTAAGGAGTCGAACCACGTGTCGACCGCTTGCAGCCTCAGCTTGTCGTCGACCCGCGCGACTGTCATCCCCAGGATATCGATCGGACCCCCGTGTGCCTTGGCCGTGACCTTTTCTCCCTTGCTAAATGCTATCGTCAGAATCAAGAGAAACACGAAATAAGGCGCAGGAAAAGGGGAAAAGGGGGACGAGGTAGAAAGAATAAGGGGGACTTACTCGTTGAAGCCGACGTAGTCCTCCTTCATGACGCCCCAGTGACGCCACTTGAAGGCGATGCACGGCGGGCCGCTGTAGACCTCGAGCACCTCCCAGGCAAAGGTGGGCATCATGCGCTTGAAGGTCTTGTGGCTGGAGGCGAAGTCGGAGTGCTCCGGGGAGTAGTACTCATTGGCGGAGATGACGGCGTTGTAGGTGCCGACGCGGAGCATGTGCTCTCCCGTCTGTGGGGGGCCGCCGTTGACGGAGAAGGTGTAGTTTGCGTGGTCCACCGTGCGCCAGTCGGAGAGCCGCGTCTTGAACGAGGCCTCGACCTCCCAGTTCTTAACCAGGTTCTCGACGATTTCTTCCAGGCTCCCGGCGGCGTGGTTCATTTTCCTTCCTAAGGGAGTGGTTAGCCGGGATATTGAGCGGATCGTGGGGACGATAGCTTGCCTTCTCTCCAGACCTTGCGGGTCTTCGTGTAATCTGGCGCCCTTCCGTACCTCCACTGAACGCCCTCGTCGCCAAAGACGGCGTTGGGAGACGTGACAAAGTCCGGCAGCGACGGCGAAGGCGCCGCCGTGGGCTGAGCCTTGCGATCCTGGGCGTCCACGATAACCATTGTGGCGAGCTTGGGGTTTCGGACGAAGGAGGACTAGAAAGGGATCTGAGATGAAAGGCGTTTTCCCTCCTCTAATATTTGGTTCCTCTGAAAGGGGCCACTGGGGTCTTGAGATTCACCTGAATCTCACTCACTCGCTCTGTTGTCTCTGGTCGCACGAGACGGTCTGAGACTGAGAAAATGTCTTGGGCACGCGTGGGAAAAGAAATAAGAAAGAAAAATAGGAGGGAAAAGGGGGAGAGACAGACGGGGTGATACAAGTATTCCCGCAATATTCCAGATTCTCTGACAACCCCAGCCGGCCGGTCGGTCCTGGTGGCAACCTGAGCACCCCCTTCCTGATCCTTTATCGGCGGGATCACGGCCGCGCAATTCCGTCCCGAAACGTAAAACGCGGCGGAGGGAAACCAAGCTGCGTCCAAGGGGGGGGGGCTTCCTGAAGCAACGTTTGGTGCTGCAGGATCGGAGTGCAGAAAGTCTGCTGTTCCTTTATCTCTCCCGCGCGTGGAGAAGAGGGGAGGGGGCAAACGTTGACGTCCGAGCACAACCGGAACACCACCGGATTGCACGTGGAGGAAGAGGAGGCCGTGTGTCAGTATGTCTCTTGGGGAAGCGCAATGGGCGTCTTCCGGTTCCGTAGAACCAGGCTCTGGAACCCCCGGGCTAAAGAAGACCGCACCCCAGGTTGAAGAGCTGTGTGACACGGGCCGTAGCACAAGCGACCCGATAAAAGGCAAACAGGTTCAGATTCTGCGCCTTTTTAATTTGCTTGGTGGCGCACCCTCCACATAAGAGAGAACAATGTCCGTACGAGCTCAACTGACATATTCATCGTCAGTAAATGACCCTGGTACAATGTCTGGAAGTCCCGATGAGGTGGTAGGCATGAATGGGGACGCAATGGGAACCTACATATCGGTGGCTGCACGGCGTCTTACACGCAGTATTGACTGGCACCTCGACGATGCTCTGGGAAGAGGAAAGATGATTCTGCTTTGCCCGGTAAGGCTGGAAGAGTGAGACTATGGCTGAAGAGGCCCGAAAGACAATGGCTTCAAACTCATCGGTGGCGGTAGCATGGTTTGGAAGTCTTTTATGTAAAACGGCAACTGGGACTCAAAGCCTTCTCAATCAATCCTTCCCGAGGTAGAAAGTCGTCGCGGTCACATATCATTATCGATAGTCTCACGACAAACTCAACCAACTCGGCCCAAGGGCGCGAAGGGACGGCTAGCCCGTGTTGAGAGGAACGCAGGGAGAAAGGGAGGCTTGCATGCGGATGTCCCCATTGGGCGGGCGTCTTTCGGGTGGTCAGTAATCAGGGCAGATCGCCTGGCTCTGTCGAGTGAACCCCCTCCCTCACCGGGCCTGCCCCCGGGAAGCGTCTCTCTTCCAACGCGTGGCTCCGTTGAATTGTCTCTGATTTGATCGAATCCCCTGTCTGGGCGACGAGCCCTGTCTCAGCTCTGCGTTCCACGGCGAGAGGAGTCCAAAGCAGCGACGCAACTTTCCGAGGCGCCGGCGTCCAATTGTGAGTCGTGGCCCGAGACAGATCTCGACGATCTATGGGGTCTGGTGTCTTGACGGGGTGTCTTGGCCGAAGCAACAGACGAACAGCCGACAGGTCGCGGGTGCGACATCGCCTCGTGGTCTGGCACGCTGGGAAAGTGAGTCAAAAAAGCAAACACGGCTTCAATTTTCGCCACGCGACAACTTTTTCTTAACACGTCGTAGAACCGTCCCAGATCCATGTCATCATCACTCGGGGCGGATGCAGGTCTTTGACGCGGACATTTCCAGACACCAGATCCATCCCTTGCTTCTTTTCTTGAGTGACTCTGAAGGAACAGATAAGCAAGGACTGCGTGTCAAATCGGGTTGACCGCCTCGCTTTTCTCGTGGACGGGCTTGCTTGGCATGCATGATTTCGACAGAGGCTGGGGCCGTACACCCCGCTCAACCTCAACGAAGCCACGTGGAGGACGGTGGAAGCTGCTGTGTCGCGAAAACATGGGCGATCTGGTGCGACGCTTGGATCATGAGATCTAAAGAGATTTGTGACCAGCGGTGGGGTTTTGTCGTCGGTTCACGGGAAGTCCGCACCGGTCAAGGCCCCTTTTCGACATGGGCATGAGAGACGACATTGAGCTATCGCTAACACCCGGCTTGGTACGGTTGAGCCGAGACATCGTCCGCTTTCGGCCGAAGCCTTGAGTTGGCATCGCGTCTAAGGGGGGCAGATGGTGGAGATCGAAGGCTTTTGGAATGTTGGTCTTCGTGCTGAATTATTCGTCCTTGGGGCGGATGATGCCAGGTCCGAGAAAGATAATACCACAAGTGCAATGGAACAGCTCCCGGGAATCATTCATAATGACATATAGTCTGACAAGTGGAGCTCGGATGTCACCGGCTAACACGTGTATCTGTGACGTTGGTGCTCACCTCGCGTCACCGGCCATAGTGAAGTTGTGTGGTCGGGTGAACTACACAAACACCATACCCTACACCGTTGCGCGGCAAAGAAGAGGCCGGTGTTTTGAATTTTCTTTAACTCTCGTCTTATTCCCACCGCGAATGAATCACCAGTTTCAGCCGTCTTCAGGTTACCGTTCAGTCTGGTCACATGTTGGTTGGAAGAGCTACATGATCACCAAAAGTCTGGATTCTCCCTGTGGAGGGGGTTATTTCAACCGTCCGAGAAATCCATACGCCATAAATACCGTTATTACGGCTCATGCTACCGTTTACAGATCTCGAAATGTGTCCCTAGAGTTTGACAAGACTGCGTACACTCGATGGACAAGAGCGTGACCAGAGGACAACGCACCCCCGAAGTCGGACCACATTCACCGGGTAAGCCCCCCCCCCGGCTTGAATCAAGCTGCACTTCTGGGCTTCACCCGAACGAAGAAGTCACGGGGCTTCACGAACCACGCGTTCTCGGTCCTCCACGAGCCGCTTGGCAAGGCGGCATTCCCCTCGAGCTTGAAGTCAAAGTCGCGGACGATTCTGGGGATGAGCTTCGAGATCTCTAGGATCGAGACGTTCTTTCCCAAGCAGGTTCTCGATCCCATCCCAAACTGGAACGAGGAGTTAGCCGTCTGAAATACTAAAATGAGGGTATCCTTGGTAGACTCACGGGCATCCAATTGCGATTCATGATAGAGAGTCGCTCTTCGTCGGCGGTGAGCCAGCGTTCGGGACGGAACGCGTCGGCGTCTTCGCCGAATAGGGTTTTGTTGCGGTGCGCAACCCAGCTATTAACTCCTACGATGGACTAGAGAGAGCGTCAACTTAGCAGTCTATGTAATTGCAAACACAGGTTTTGGTACTTACTTCCTCGGGGAAGAATCGTCCAGCAATGGTCGCACCGCCTTCGGGAACGACTCGCTCCAGAGGCAGCCCGACAGCAGGGTGAATGCGTAGGGCTTCTTTGATGACCGCCTGAAGATATGGCATCTGCTGCGCCTGCCTGAACGTGGGATTCAAAGAGAGTTCTCCGCGGCTCGCGAAGTCGGACACCTCTTGTTGGAGTGCTTCTAAGCTTGCTGGGTTCTTCAGCAGGCAGTAAAGAATCGCCGACAGACTAATCCCCGTGGTGTCTGAGCCCGCAAACATGTTCAAGGCGCAGCCGCTCAAGATGTGGTAGTTTGTGAAGTTGTCCGGGTCGTCCGAGTGCTTAGCCAGGTACTTGGACAGAAACGTTTCTCCAACGGCCGGCGCGTCGGCAGCTGTCTTCGGCTCCGCGACGCTCTTCGGCGAGGCGCGCTCTTCCGCGATCCTGCTCTGAGTGAAGTTCAAAACGTACATATTTGCGTCCGACCCGAACCTGGAGGCGAAGCCCCTGAGCCACGGGATGACGTAGCGGTGGACTGTCGGGTAGATGCCCATGTGGCTCGAGTACGCGAGCGTGCTGTCCAGGCTGCCGATAACACCAGCAACATCATCCCCGGCGTCTAAGAACCCGAGACGCCGGCCGTAGGTCACGTAAGCGACGGCGTCGAAGGCAAAACACTGGAACCAGTAGCCAAAGTCCACCGGCGTGCCGGCCTTGGAGAACTCGAGGAGCCGCTGGGCAAATATGTCGCCGCACTCATCAAGGTAGGGTTCGTATCCGACGAGCGAGGTCATGGAGTAGGCATTGGAGTAGAACCGCCGGTTGTGAGAGTGGAACTTGATGGACCGCTCGGCGAAGAGGTTCCACAGATCCGGGGCCGGCTGGAACGAGCTGTACCAGTCCGACTTGGGGAACTGCGTCCCGTGACCGTAGATTGTCTTGGAGGCTTCGGCATCGTCGATGCTGTAACGGTTCGGGCCGTAACGGACGACAGGGCCTGATGCCAGGGAAGAGGATAAGCTGGAGCCAGGCTCTCGAACACGGGCGATTCAAGTGTCGACCTACCGTACTTGTCGTGAAGAGACTTGTTTACTTCCTCAAAACGGCCCTTCTTGAGAGTCCAGAAATACCAAGCATCGCTAAGGTGCGCAAAAGCGGGACCCGGAACGGACCTGAGAGGGGAACGAAACCAGCGGACAAGAGAGAGTGCGAGATAGAGTAACAACGAGAGTGCCCCAAGGGCCAGAAGAAGTTGTGTATTCATATGGGGCGACACTGAAGATCAGAGACAGTCGAATGTCAATGAGCTGGTCGTTTTCAAAGACTAAGGAGGCTCATTCAACGACATTTATAGTCGTCATAACTTTCCATGACGACTTGCGGACATGGCGGAGACTGCTGTACTCATAGTGGTGTATCAACATGGGCAGCTGGTCGTGTAAAGGCGTACGGTTCCAGACACCAATTGGCTCCTCGCAAAATAGGCGTCTTAAGCGACATGAACTAGAGAAGGATAAATCCACATCCGCGGCGACATGACTCTCCCGCGACCCGCCATACGGCTGACAAGGGGGCATGGGAAATCGCCGCTGTGCCATAGCCGCAGGCGAGCAACTTGCGAGACAAGATTAAATCTTGTTCACGCACGGCACCGGTGCCGCGCCCCCGGCTTACTTACGGCATGGGATTCGGTTCAACCCATGGTTAGCGGGGGCGTGGCATGAGTAGTTGGCAGCCCTCATCGTCACTTTACCCTCCCTTCGAGCCCTCAATCCTACAAGGGCTTTACGCCAAATGCCGCTGAGTAAGACTCTAAGAGAGACAGGGGCTTGTAGGATCTTCATGGTGTCGATGGGGTTCATGTCAGATCTGCCACTCACATAACTCTCAAACACCAGATGGGGGACATGGACCTACTGGCGGTCAATGATGCTGTGATGTGATTGATTCACGGCCGAGGGGAACATGTGGAAACGCGGGGTCTTCCAGAGACCGAGACCGAGCCCCACCGCGGGGCTGTGGAGTAGCCCGGCGGAGAGCGGGGTTTAAGAGCCCGCTCAGGTTTGAGATCGGGTCGGCGGCGGCGCTCTCTCTTCGCCGGCGCCGAACACAAAAGTAGTACCTAGTGGTAGTTGTAGAAGTCTTGATTAACACCGTCAGAGGGCCGAGCTGCAAGATAACAGCGCGCTCCAGAACGCTCCCAGGTGCATACGGCAAACCTGGAGCCAGAAATAGACACATGATACATCGTGACCGATAATTAGCTTGGGATTAATCAGTTTACATATCTCGCCGATTGGCAAGCGTCGGCGTATAGAGATAGGCTGTCTGCTGTCATCACACAAAAGAGTTAGGCTGTCGTTGGGCTTGGCTGCATCGATCCGAGCGGCTCGCGATCTAACATTTAATAGCCCTTGTCCACATTGAGCCGGCCCGATGAAGCAACCCAAGGGGGAATTAATTCATAATTGCCATTGGTTTAAAACGTAGGAGCCGTGTCTTGGCTCCACCGTTCTTACCCCAGGCTGCATACGTCTCAGGGTAGGATATTCAAAGAGGCTAGAAAGCCAGTCTGACCCTCCACTGTGCAGAGGCGAGGTCCTCGGACTCACGGGTCAGCTGCCAGACGAACATAGCTCGTTAATCACTGAGATGCTCCGTTCCTCCCGTTCCTGCATACTTCTCACTAGATCTAAAATGGGAAGACTGTTGGTGGGCAAACTTTGGCAACAATGGCTAGGTGAAGTTTGCTTGACGAAGGGAAGGTAGTTCTGATCCGAAGAGCAAGGTCCATCTCGAGTTTGGTATAGGTTCTCATAACCACCCGTTACAACAAGCTGTCTTGACTAGGCAGTGTGTTTTGCTGGCTGGGGTTACTATTTAACTTAATGTCAACAGAATGTCACTCACGAGGCTTAGTAACTCAAGCGGCTGGAAGTTAGGAAGTTCATTTCCCTGAGCAACAGTTGCAGGTGGATCATACAGAGAGTATATCAAGTTATTAACCACCTTGAGATACTCTCGGTCATGATTGCTTCACCAGAATTCGGCCAATTCCAAGAAATAAAAGTGATGATGTCATTGAACAACTCCCTAAGTGCTCCTAAACACTTCTACCCGACCCTAACTCCGCGCGCTGACCGCCAAACCGTCCCGGCCGATAACCCGCATCAGCACCGCCACCCCCTCCGCCCCAGCGCCGCATCTCTTTCGGTACCGAGGCCCGAGAACTCGGACCCGAAACGAGCGTATGTACAATATCAGAGAGGTTATATGACACATGCAATTTGTATTGAACGACTCGTCGCTACAAATGCGAAACTCCGATACACTCTTCTTCAAGTAGAAGCTTAGACAACCGGGGGAACGGCAAGGTTCGCGGGGATCTTGCCCGCGGAGCCGCCTGCGACGTTCTTGGCGGGCACGTTGGTCTGCGACTGTCCGGCGGCTTGCCTGTAGGCCTGGACATCGGCGTCCGCCTTCCTATGTGATCGTTAGCATCCAAATTTCATCCTTCACAATTTCAGAAACGTACGGGTTGATGATCATGACCATGCCAAGCTGGCAGTGCATGCCCTGGGCGCAGTACATGAGCATCGGCTCCGTGTTCTCGACCTGCATGTTGAACGTGCCGACGGGGCCGCCGTCGGTGACGCCCGGGATGAAGCCGCTGTGGACACCCGTGGGCACTTGATCCTGCAAGGGCTGGCACGGCGCCTGGGGGTTCGCGGCCTGGGTGACGGTGTGGTTGTTGGGCCAGAACTGGAACTGGACGATGTCGCCGGGGTTCGCCCTCACGATCTCGGGGTAGAAGAGCAGCGACTTCTCGCGGGTCGGGCTGCCGACGAGGACGGGGATGACCTTGGGAGTGGGGGGCGCCGGGCCGGGAGCCGGAGGCGGTGCCTGGCGTTCTGTGTGTGTTGTTAGTTGGCGACATACCTAACCTGCCTTTCCATATGTCGATCTTACCTTCGATGGCGGCGGCCAGGGAGGCTCCGACCATGGCCGAGAAGTAGACGACGACTGTGCTGAACCTCATCTTGATGACGTGAGACTGATGTATTGACAGGAACTTGATTCTAGAGACGCTATGTAGAATAATCAAATACGCACGTCACTCAAGAAGCGGTTGTGAGGAGGGATAGAGGAGAACCCTTTCATATTTAAGCTACTACTACAGCAACATCAAAGCACCCCCCCCTCAGAGCCGAACCGCACTCGGGATCTGGTCCAATGGAGAATGCCAGCCTCCGCTGACTAGAGCGAAGCTTCTCCTCTCATAACCTTCCGCACTGGGCAAACTTCTACCGATCATGAGACTGACTAGACACCAAGGGAAACTCACAATCAACGGACGGCAACTCTTTTGGCTCTCTCGCTCGCTCGTGCTCGGTTGGTTGCCGTGATCAGCCGGGGTAGCTGGCGAAGCTTGGGGCACACGTCGAGTTGGGATGACCGAGCTGTCCAATTAGACATGGCAGACGGCTCAAACGTGACATGTTTCGTTTCTTCGGCCGCGCTTCATACCGAGAGCTGGTGGCTTAGAAATTGAAAAGGAAGATGGGACATAAATGGTAGGGCTCGGGGAGACGGGCGGTAACTCCCCCCCCCCTCTCCTTGGACCAGAGGGGGTGACAGGCCGGTCAGTCAATTTCCTGAGGGGCCGTGTCAGGTCGCCAGGAGAGATTGGATGGCTCTGCAAGGGCCGCTGCAAGTGACAACTATCAACGCCCGCCGCCTCTCGTCTTCATCCGGCTCCCACAGCGGGCTTCCCTGTTCCTCTCGACATGTGCGTGAAGAGATTGCCCAGCAGAGTTGAGGAGGGATGAAACCGTTTCGAACACTGACTGAGAGGGGGCCGGGGGGACTGCTTTTGACCGCCGGCTGGCTCCTCCGCTGAACCCATTCCGTGGGGAATATCCGAGCTACGCAATTGATAGGGGGCGGGAGATCGGCACACCGTCCCTTTAACATGCACATCTTAATGGCATTACGGCCCTTCCAGTGGGCGAGATAGCGAGCAAAGCCCGCGCGCGAGACGGATTGGGAACGACAAGTCGGCAGAGTTTCCCCTGAAATCGTCAACGGTTCGACATAGGGCAGGAAACGTGCCTATGTCATATGTGAGTCCAATCTCTCCTGTGATCTTTCATGATCCTCTCAGCCCATCGAACCCTTGCGATTCAACCGACTCTGAAAGATCCCCCCAGTTTCGTCTGCGGTATAACTCGGTTTCCCAATTAGTATCTCCCCTGTTCCAGAATCCGACGTCTTATTCCTCCGTCATCTCCGTCCGCCGGGCTCTACGATATGCGTACCTTCTTCGGTATTTCCTTCCACAGGCCCTCCCACTGGGCGGTGGCGGTTCGCCGGCTCCGGATACGGTCAAACAGCCGAGAGGTGGCGACGAGAAAGACGTGATAGAGGGTCTTTCCGTAGGTCGTCGATGATGCCGTGAGCCGAATCCGGATACGCTTCGGGCATCGACGCCGCGAACCCCGATGCGACGGCGGGACTGACGTTGGAGACGTCTCGGCCCCATCTCGGAGACGAGTTGCGGCTGCGACGCCCCGCCTCCAGAACACAATTCGGGCGGTACTCCCAAGCCTACGCCCAGTTCTTTACGGACAAGTGAAGCAGCCTGAGGCAGAGTGTTCCGCGATTGCCAGCGGCATGAAACGCGACGGAGATGCGGCTCTCGACTCAACTTCTCTTACCAGAAGCTGGCGGTGGTGCTTGTGTCAACAGTGAAGCAGTCAAGTAGATCTGGAACCCTGACACGACAGCGATGACGGATGACACGACAGATTGCGGATCGTGATAGCGAATGTGACTTGTCTGATGATTCATCATCGCGGCATGCCACGAGAGCATTTCGTTGTGTCGTTACTCGGACTTGTCAAACGGTAGACCCAGATCGCGAGGAGGTACCAGCACATGATGATGCGTCGACTGCTTCAGGGATACTCCGCGCCATCACATTCCACGATGAGAAGAACGCAGATGACCATTGGAATCAAGAAAGGGCTGTCGGGGAGACAGAAATTCTGAATGAACCCCACCAACTTCCTTGTCTGCTTCTTGAAATCTTGATTGATGGCGAAGTTAAAGAAAGGACAGGAGGAAAAAGGCAGGAAGATCTTATTCATCGTCCCCTCCACCAGTATCCGACACCCCTATGTGGCCTCGCTCTCCAATCGTCGGCCTCCCTCCCCCTCTACTAGCATGAGGTATACAACGAACGACGGACGTCGATGACGGACAACAACGACGACAGACGACGACGACGACAAAGACGACGAGAGACGATAGTAAGCCTAAATAGCCCTTAACTTAGGGACGCCTAGCCACGTAGTTGTGGCTGGAGGGGTGATGAATAAGATCTCCCAAAAGGCGACTGTAAGGCCCCAGGGTAAGGTTGATCCAGAAGCATCACCCTGGAATATTTCAGCATCTACCAATGATAAGCTTGACTTGAGAGCGGCATGCTAGAAGCCACGCCGTCCTGTCCCCAGGCAGCCCCTCAAAGAGTAAACGCAATCGCCAGGGACAATGCCCGCAACAGCACCTTCGGCGCTGTACGTCGGCTGCTTGTGCGGCGGCACGCTCTTTGCAACGGTCTCTACGCCTCAGCCAGGCCCATTCTCGACTCCTGACTCGCAGTTCAACGTCACGGACGTCAACTGCGCTGCCTCCGGCTCTCGATACCGCCCGGTCGACACCAAGAACCATCGAGTGCACAAGGCGGAGCCAAACTCGAAGACGGGCTGGAACGTCGTAAAGACGGCGAGCAAGACCCGTTTCAGGTTGGCACATTGCATACAGATCCCCTTGTAGCAACCAAAGATAGCATTCAGAAGAAGGCTACTCGGACCCGAGCCACGTGACGTGCTGCAAGGCTCGGGCCGTCAAGATAGACTTGCCTCTGGCGCATCTTTGGCTCCGAGCGCAACGCAACTTGCTGTTGGGAGATCTTATTCAACACTCCCCACTTTGGTATTCAACATCCCTAAGTGGCTTGCCTCTCCTATAAGGACGACGACGGACGATAGTGACGATAACGATGGACCATGACGACGAAGACGATATTAACAGCGATGACTATAATCCTCTAGAGCCTTTAACACCTAGTATTAATCCTGAAGAAA
Organism: Colletotrichum brevisporum; assembly: GCA_030770045.1. Lineage (NCBI taxonomy): Eukaryota > Fungi > Ascomycota > Sordariomycetes > Glomerellales > Glomerellaceae > Colletotrichum > Colletotrichum brevisporum. The sequence goes on along the minus strand of JAUGSI010000001.1, from coordinate 3,466,607 downwards.
GTACTTAGCGGCCCTAGCCACGCAGTTCACAAGTGGAAAATCCACATTACCATTCTGTGGCGTCGGGAGGAGGCTCCGAAGCACGGTCTGAAGCGTTTGTTGGGCCTCTTCGAAAGGTGTCAGGGACATCGACCGCATCGAGATTAACGTGTTTCCAGACTTCATGCTGGTGAGCAAAAGTGCGAGCTGTATAGAGCACGCGAGCCAGTACCGCGGAGATGCCGAAGCGCTCGAGATCTACATGCGCCTACCAGGGGCCCTGGTAGAGACGTCCCAGCCACAAGAGGCCCAACAGTGCCTCGCCACACGTTCTCATGCTGCAAATGATGTTGATAGAAATTGCAGATACGCGGTGAACACCCTCGAGAAAGGAAACGCTGGACTGGACTGCTGTCACACCCTCTAGCCACAACAGTTGCAAGAGCTTGAAAATAATCATTGTCTATTACACCCTAACCCGAATTGTCTATTACACCCTAGCCCGACTCTTCTATACCTTTGCAATTTGGACCCCTTGATCCATGGTGTTGGCCGCTAGCATGTATATCTTCATGTGGTCAGGCCCCCAGTTTGTTCCCATTGACGTCAAGACAGCGCACATGTCATCTTCGGAAGGCACCTTCCCAGCTTCTACTCTCTCCCGGATCTTTGCTTGCATCTCCCTGACTTGCGCGATTTTCTCCCGCTCGTCGTCGGTTGCTGGGCGTGGGTTATGTACAAGCGTGTTGTCGTCTAGCCACAAACTCTCTGCGTAGCTGGGAGAGCCAGGCGGAGGGTTCAGAAGCATTTCAAGGCGGGTCCTTTCGAGTTCTGTTGCCTGACCATCACGCCAGTTCGGACCAAAGAGAATGTTCATGTTTTCCGGCGTGTCGTTCCCTGACACGACCAGGCGACGCAAGGGCTTGCTGCACGATGGATCTCGTCAGCTTATGTGCTCTGTTCAGTTTGCGGCAGGGGAGATTACTTCAAGCTCTACTTCAAGCCGTCTAGTCCAGTACGTGAAGGAAGGCACTTGAGACCGAGACTCTGCATCAAAGCCTGACCCTCGAGGGTCGGGTGTGCAGCATTGTTGTTGTACTTTAATCCATCGGTGCGAGCCCCGGCGGGCGCCACAGGCGGCCCAGTGTCGCTCTGAGTCGGGGAAGAGGCTGAGGCCGGGCGGTTGGCGAGGCATGCCGGCTTGTGCTCCTCCCGGTGGTTCTGTTGGCAATCCTGCGAATGATACCATGCCTGTTGGCAGTCGGAACACTTAGTCAGAGGTGCCGAAAAAGTCGCGCGGCTCTGTCCGCATCCGTGGCACTTGGAGGTGTCGCCGGGCGCAACCTTGCCCCTCGAGTCGTACATTCTCCTCAGGAACATGGAGTACGATTTCTCCACGATTTGCTTTTCTTCGACGGAACAGGTGGCCACCTGGCAAAGTTCCTTCCTGACGCCATGCTGATTGAGTCCATGTTGGACGGCCGCGGCAAGCTCAGGGTCCTCGGCAGCCCAGGTCCAGGGCGAAAATGCCATGCCGTCGACGTAATTAATTACGAATGTGGGGTCTTCATCGGTTCCATTGAGGAATATCTTGAGGAGATGTCGAATCACAGCCTCAGCCTTCTCGGAAATAGTCGAATGGGGAAGGATGTCAACTCGTACGCCATTGAATAGGAGGTATTCGGGCCGCCGTGAAGAAACGGCAAACACCCAAAGGCCCCCGGGATAGAGAGGTACTTGGCGGACATAGAAGATCCAGTGGTTGGGGAACCCACCGGCGAGGCTCTTGGGCCTGGGAAGGCTGTGGAATGCTTCCACTAGGTCCTCCATTGCAGATGATATAGACAGAGCGTTTCTTTTGTGTGTCGTCCGCACGATTGAAAGCTGTTTGAAAGATTTGTGAATCGAATGATGAAGGGGATGTGTGCGATGTTTGTTTTGTTTAAGGCGAAAACCAAAATTGCTCAGAGCGGTGTTGGGATTAATGCTCAACATGGAGCACAAAAGGCAAGTATGGAATTGAACCTACCTACCTGCGCACCTGCGGAAGGATTAGGGCTTGACGTAAGAGGCGGAAGTTTCGTAGGGAAGGTTTTCATCGTCAGAGCATTTTACAAAGTACCTGCGTACCTGCGTACCTGCCTCGGTAGGTAGGCAGGTATTACATAGTAGGTAGGTATGGACGCGTCGATGCGTACCTACCTTAAGTAGGTAGGTAGGTAATTACGTAGATTCGGTACGCGAGATATGGCGCGCTGTCACGTGGCTGCCACCGTTCACAGCAACGGACATCGGACGATATGTTAACGTCCGACTCCGTATCAACAGGCCAATCACAATTGACAACCCGCAGGCTTACGGGTTTTAAGAAGGCCCCCGTCCCCGGCCCCCGGCTTCCTTCATTGAGCTTGGCCCATCGCATTTTGCAAACGCGTCTAGCCCGGGAGACATGACAGCTTGGTTTTCAATCATTTTGAATTATTCATCAAATTCCTCTCCTTCGTTAAGAGCTGAAAGTGAAAGAAGAAAAAACAGGGTCGCGAAATGGCTCCGGAATACAGGGGCAGCAGCCCAGAGGCCAACGGCAACTCAAAGAAGCCCCGAGCTTGCGCCAACTGCGCCCGACTCAAGATCCGATGCCGGTGGCAGCCGGGGTCGGGGCACGGCGAAGCGGCCGACTGTACGAGGTATGGGAGTTCATCGTCGCAACGCCCAAGGCCGGATGCGGTTAACTGACACGCCGTAGGTGCTCCCGGATGGGCATTCGCTGCCGTGTCCCGGATCCCGTACCCAGGAAGAAGCGTGGGAAGTCTAGGTAAGTTCTTGGCGGACATGGCTATGTCCAATCGTGTTTGTTCTTGGTCCCCGTCCATGACATGCGTTTCATTCTCCGTCACGGTTTACTTGCGTAGGGCTGACGGTCACCTCGCCCAGCCGAGTCACAGAGCTGGAGAAGAAGATCGATGGCCTGGTCAGCCTCTTCCAGTCTCAGCAGCAGCCGCAACAGCACGAGTCACAAGGTCCAACACCGCCCGCGAATGACGAATCCACCACCGAGCAGGGGCAGCTGCGGCAGATGTTGCCATCCCTGGGAGCTCCTGTCCCGCCGGCCGGCACCGCAACATTCTCGAAGGTCGCCGGACCGGGTGTCAAAGTCGGCGCCGGCTTCCCCACCCCTGAAACACTGCCGTCGCCTGACTCGCTGCAACTGGTACCTGGCCTCGCCGTCACCCTCGAGCAGGCCGGCGAGTACCTCGAGATCTACCGGACCCGGATGGTTCCCAACTTCCCCTTTGTGCCGATCGACACCAAGGTCACTGCCACGGAGCTCTACAGCCAGAAGCCGTTCCTCTTTTGGTGTATCATGCAGGCCCTTGTGCCACAGAATGCGGCCACCCAGCTGGCGGTTGACGATTGGGTCCGCCAGTACGTTGCGGCTCACATCGTTGTTCGGAAGGAGAGGAAATTGGAATATCTTCAAGGTCTGATACTGTACATTGCCTTCTACGCCTGGTAGGTGTCGATCCTGTCTCTCAGCTCACTGCAAATGTCCAAATCATCGGCCTTTCCTCTCTTACCCGTAACCTACTAACTATCTTGCAGGGGCGACATACAGATCCACCTCGGACTTCACGCCAACGGCCTCCTGCAACTCATTAACGGTCTGGTACTGGACATCAGCGTCTTCGCTCGCGCTGGGGCGCTGTGGTGGATGCCGAAGAGCATGCTCGCGGACGCGTGGTCGGTCCTCGCCCGCGGAAAGCCCCTGGAGATCCCAAAGCAGACGCTCGAGGAGCAGAGGGCGATCCTGGGCGGCTACTTCATCGCTTCCTGGTAAGTCCCTTACTTAAAATCGTTGATACTCCTGAATGCCGCCAGCTGCTAAAACGAGGCCAGCGTGGCCACCTCGATGAAGAGGTGCCCGTAGATCCAGTACACCTCGGACATCGCCAAGTGCTTCAAGGGCGTCCGCGCGGCGAGGGAGCTGGCTTCTGATGACGCGCTCCTCGCCTTTGTGCGCCTGCAGCAGGCCAGCGACAGGCACCGGGCGCTCTTTCCCCTACACGACGCCGAAGACGGCGAGGCCTTTCCTCCGTTTAGAGAGCACTACGGCGCTATCATGGCGTCGTTTCGGAAGGAAGTGGAAACCATCGCGAAGGAGGAGCCTGCCATTGCCCAGAATCACCGTAAGTCCGACACCTAGGCAAACCCACATTACGCGGACTGGGAAACTGACGCACGTTCAGACCTGCTGTGGTCGCAGTACCTCACGATGATCGTGCGCATCTACGAGCACGCAATCGGCATGCGCGCAACAACGCTCTCAGAGTCCGCCTCCCCCACCGAAGCATACAGCAGGACCGAGGCCCTCTGGTCCTGCCTCCAGGCCGTCCAGGCCGCGATGGCCGGGGTCCTCGCCGCGCCCCCGGAGACGTACGCGTACATGCCCTTCCTCCTGGTTCTGAACACAGCCTTCGTCATGATGGCGTCGAACCGGCTGCTGCTCGAGGACGAGGACGACGACTGGGACGCGGTCGCGGCGCGGTGCCAGCTGGACCACCCGGAGAACGCGCGCATGATCGCGGACCGGTTCGAGGAGGCGGACGGCGTGGCCATCGCCGTGGGCCAGAAGAGGCGGCTGTTCGAGGACAATACCTCCCGGTGGGCAAACTACGCGTACCGCGCGAGGTGGATGAGGCAGTGGTACCTGAGCAAGGTGTCGCCGCCGCCGCCGAGGGAGCCCGTGGCGGAGCAGCAGCAGAGCGTCGGCGGGATGGTCGATGTCCTAGCGGACGCGAACATGTCGTGGGCGGCGGACTTTGCCATGGACCACCAGTTCTGGGAGCAGCTGATGATGGACGGGCTGGGGCAGATGCCCCTTGATTTCGGTACCCAGACTCTGCCTGCGATGTTGCGGACGACGGACGAGGCGATTAACATGTCGAGTATGATACCCCAGTAGTGTTTGGAGCTCAGAAACAGTCCGTCAGAATACACAGACGTTCGGATACAAGAAATGACATTCAAAGGCTTCATTTCCGACTTGACTGGCCTCTTCTGTTCACACGCAGGCGATCAGTGGATAGCGATAGAAACAACAACAACTGACAATAACCACGGACGACGGCGGACGACAATGACAACGACAACAAGCCACTTTCCATCCGTCATAATCTTCCCTCGCTGCTAAAGTTCGATCGTAAAAAAAGGACAAACGAAGAGTAAAAACCCCCCAAAAAAACTGAGCCCAGCACGGATCGAACGGCTGTCCATGGTGCCTGCTAATTCGATGGGACGGGGGTCGACCAGGAGTGCAAGAATGTCTAACGTCCGCGACCGTTCGGCCATGTGGGCTCAGTGACAGACGACAACAAAACGAGACCTATAAGGGTTTGGGGAAGGAGGGTGGACGGTCTGCCTTGGAAGGTACCAGATGTGGAAGGAAGTTGTGGGCGTGGAGGGAAGGTGCAGCCGTGGAAGGCGTGACGCGAGGAAGGTGCCAGCCACGGAAGGTGCGGCGGCTCTTGTGGCCCTGCTTGAAGACCGCCCGGGTAGTTGTTCAACTTTTCTTCGGGCATCATAGTCGAAAGCATCTACACATGCAGGTACGTCGTGGCGAGAACATCAGATCTCGGAACTATTGTGTTTATTAAGTCTCTATCCCACCGCAGCTACCTGGAGCCCTACAGCCTACGTCTATGCTCGCTTCTTGAAAACCAAAGGGCATTCGTCCTAACGAGGAAGTCAGTCAAGTCCTGCCTCAAGACATCTTCAGCAGTGCCTTTGAACTTACCATCGGGAACAGTGTGGCAAAAACACGAATCTCCTCCGACCTCGGCGTCGCATGGTGCTCCCAGTCGAGCTCCAACACCGCCTTGCCGAGCATACCTGCCATGGACAAAGGGACGTACCGCCTCGCGAGGCAGTCGTGCGCGCCGGCGCCGAACACGAGCCAGTTTTTCGTCTTGGACTCGGCGTCGCCCGAGATCCACCGCTCCGGGTCGAAGACGTCCGGGCTCGGGTAGACTTCGGGGTCGTGAAGGGCCGGGTAGCACGACGGGATGATCATGGAGCCCTTGGGCACGGTGTAGTCGGGCGTGACAGGGAAGCTCTTGGTCGCGAGGTAAGGCACGAAGATGACGGGCGGCCGGTGGCGTAGGAGCTCCTTGATGACGGCGTTGGTGTACGTCAGTGACTCGAGCATGGGCAGGTCAAACGGCTTGTTCCTGTCGCCTCCGCGAGCTGCGAGGTTCTCCTCCCTCAGCTTGGCGAGCACATCGGGCCGCTGGGCAATGATCTGAAACAGCCACGTGGTGGCGCTGCTCGAGGCGTCCTGTGAGGCAAACAGGAAGGTGAAGAGTGTCTCGCCAATCTCCATGTCGGTGAACTGACGGATCAGATTGGGTGGCTTCACAGCATCGACGTCCCCAGCGGCGACCTTCTGCCGGTACCGCTCCGACTCCATCATGTGCAGGACCCAGTGATCGACGATGCAGGTGGGCTCGGCGCCGCGGGCCATGTTCTCCTTACACGCGGCGGCGCACCGGGCGAACTCGAGGTGGACGGCATCGGCGATCCTCTTGCCCCACCAGACCTTGGTGAAGGGGACGTACATCGAGAGCGGGACGTTGACGAGCTCGAGCGCCGCGGTGACGAGGTAGAAGTCGTCGGCGATCTTCTTGACGGCGTCCTGGGAGATGTAGTCGCCAAAGAAGGTGCGACAGGAGAGGGCGCAGTTGATCTCGCGGAACAAGGCCATGAAGGCGGTCGGGCGGCCGCCGTTCTCTTCGCTGGCGGCCACGAACCGGCCGTAGTAGTCGGCCAGCACGCGCTCCTGGATCGGAAGGTAGGTCGCCATGGCCTGGTTGGTGAAGAGCGGGGCCAGGCCGCGGCGGTACTCGGCGTGGTCACGGCCCTGGAGGAAGACCCAGGCACGGTGGCCGATGATGTCCTTGGCGACGGGGACAAGGCATGGCTCGGCGTACTTGGGGGACTTGAAGACTTTGTGGGCGATGTCTCTGTCGGAGGCGAGGACAACGAACCTGAAGGACGGGGGATGTAAGCGTCTACCTAGGAAGGTGGCATCTGGGCTCGAGGGCCACGAACTTGTGGAAGACCGAGACGCAGCTGAGAGGGCCGCTTGCCCACTGTGCGAGGTATGCGTCGAACTTGGGATGGATCGCCTGGATGAAGGGGCCGATGATGGGAATTTTGAACGTCGGTCCGGCGATGGAGCCTTTCCTCTTCAGGTACATGACTAGAATCCGTCAGATGAAGCTCTACGGCCAGAAGTAGGGTATTGCCTGCCTTGATCATAGACAACGACGCCGAGAAGGAACGTCACGACGTATTGCCAGGTAGCCCAACCGGCGAAGAAGGCGGGCAGAGTGCCCTGGAACGGTGATGCGCCGGACCATGTCTGGTTCAGCTGGGGCTGCGAGCCAGAGTCACTGGCAATCTCTGCGGCCATCTTGGAGGTTGGATGTAGAGTTGTCGACTCAGAGCTCTAGGCAAGACATGGTGGGAGAGGAGGTGCCCGTTATATCTTGTGTGAACCATAGGGCCGGATAGTGGCTAGTTCGGACGATGCAATATCCGGTCAAGCCACATGAGGTGACTGCTTCAGGGGCTAAGAAATTGCCTAGATCAAGTATAGATCTAGACGTCACGCTTGATAAGGTCGAAAAGTCCCGGTTCTAGGTGAACAATGCGCAATGATACGAATACGGAGCCCATCCAGTGCCGTTCCAGGGTTCCAGAGCAGCAATTCGTGGATCTCGCGCTCTGCCGAATCGGGATTAGTCTCCGAAAGTGGTGCGGAATCGTCGGAGACCCACCACGGCAGCGGAGACTAGTCCCCTTTCGGGACAGGGCGCGCCATGCCCCACCTCTCGGTCGTCGGATCATCTCCACCAAAGAAACGGCTCACTCGGTTCAAGTCTCACTCAACTTTCACCTTCAAATCTTACCATTCGAAGATCACCAAAGGAAAGACTGGAAAAGAAGAAAGATAACCAAAAAGCGGAAACGATGCGCCAAACCCTTCGAAGATCTTGTGATTTCTGTGCCAAGTCAAAACACAGCTGCGACCTCCGCACGCCGCGCTGCTCCCGCTGCGTCAAGCGCAAGAGCCTGTGCGTCTACGCCAACGAACCCCTGACCGCGCAGCCGCCTCCTCCTCCTCCCCGGGGTCCTACGGCCGCCCCGGGCCCGGGCCCGGGCCCGGATGACCATCACCGTCATCACCATGGACAACCCGGCGCTCTGGCTCCCTACAAGCTCGGCTCTCTCGACCCCTTCGACTCGTACCCGCAGACGAGGCTACCAAGAGAACACGTCCAACGACTCATCCATAGCTGTACGTAGAAGCTCTCTTTTTTTCTTTCTAAAATCTGGTATCCCTGTTCCTGTCCCGGTCGTCTGGTTCACCACCGCACATGGCTTGAGCTTATCAAACTACTTCCACCCCCTCTCTCCAGTTCTCCACAAGATCGCCTTCCAGTACTACCCCCTGGACCTCAACGCCACGTCGAACCCCTTCCTGGTGTCGTGGTGGCCGCTAGCGCTCGGCGACCCGGCCCTCTTCCACGTGTCGCTGCAGACGGCCTGCCTCGACGAGGAGCTGCTGGCGCAGAAGGGCTTCCAGGCCTCCGAGATCCTGATGGCCGACTCCGTCGCGCTGCTCCGCCGGAAGGTGCACGATAGCTCGCTGGCGCTGCAGGACGGGACGATGAACTCCGTCATCACACTGGCGGCCATCGAGGTGAGAGGCTAGACGGCCTGGCTCTTGTGGGTGGTTGCTGACGTATACCCTCCTTCTCAGTTTGGCAAGGGCAATCTCAAGGTCAGCGAGATGCATGTCGACGGCGCTACGAGGCTCGTCAACATGCGCGGCGGGATCAACGCGGTTAGACAGACGAGTCCGCTCACCGCTCGCATGGTTGGCTGGTACGTTTCACCCAAGCTGCAAGAGAAAAACCCCCGTTCACATTGCCTCAAAGGGTGTCGATGATTGTTAAGGGCCATCCGCAATTCGACACACAGGACGACGACGGCATCGGCCACGGCATCCCGCCCATCCCCGAGTGGCAGATGGACCTCCACGCCGTCCACGAGGAGCTCTTCGACATCGATGATCTCGACATGGACGACGGTGTTAGAAACATTTTCACGCGCCTGCGGAACGTCTTCCAGCGTGCGAGGCGGGTGCCCTTCCCGACGACCCGGCTGCACGACCTCACGTGCTTCGTCATCCACCGGCTCCTACTTTCGGCACCGAGTCCAACGGATGAGCATACGTCTCCAATAGGGGAGTGCGTGAGGTACGCTGTTGTGCTGTACATGTTCACCGTCCACGGGCCGACGTATTACTCGCACGCTGTCATACTCAGCACGATGGTCGCCCGGCTCACCGCGCAGCTCACGCGGCTGGATGAGGTACCACGCGTCTACAGCTCGCTGGACGTGTGGGTACATGCCGTGGGCATGGTGGCGGCGGCCGGGACGCCGAGTTACCAGTGGTTCGCGGAGCGGGCGTGGGCGGTGGCTTCTGCGATGCAGTTAAGCTGTTGGGACGATGTGGCGCCGCATGTGAAGAGTGTACTGTGGCTGGACATGCCGCAGGGCGAGGAGGTCTTCAGGCCGCACTGGACGGCTATTCTGGAACCAGAGTCCCAGCTCGAGACGGCTCCATATTTAAGTCCTGTTTCGAAAAGCGTTACTCCGGTAGGGTTCATGTAGACAGACCTTTGAGACGCTTGCTGTACGGGTGTTGGGGGTTGTGGCAGATGGTGAGGCCGATTTGTGTGTAGAGCTGTGTTGAGAGGATGACGATTAGAGGACACGATTTGTAGGATAATGTGAATACGATACTCCTAAGTTCTCGAAATTCAAGACTTTTCTCCGTTTAAGCGAGGATACTTCCTTGCTACGGCACGTAGTATCCTCACTACAGGCTCCCCATCGATGGTACATGGATATCTCCCTCGGCCCCGCCAATTCTGCGAATGACAGGTGGCCAAGTTCCCGTGGGGCCGGTGACTGGCTCACTTGACACAGTTGCTCAGTTTTCACAATGAAGAAGACCGACTTCGCAAACCAAACCTTTCCAGCCTTGCCGACTCTACTGCCAGGGGGGTTGTCGGCCAGGTGGGGGAGAAAGAAGACCCCATTAGTACTACTTGATAGAAGAGATTACTGGCGTCACCGGAGCTCTCCCCGTTTGATCGCCATGTCTTAATACATGCCGCTACAGTTCTTTCACATCTGTGCCTCCTCCCCGCGTCTCCGAAATAATCCGGGGTAGGTTCAACGGCGTAAACTCTGATGAATGCCATCTGTTGAAGATTACTGAATTCCATCACGTAGTTGACATCAGGTCTTCAGAGCCGCATCAAGTCGTCGATGAACGCCGAAATTCAAACATCAACAACGTACCATAGAGACATGCCGCAAGCCGTGACTGGCGCATCCCGCGCGGCACACACGACTACGATTCAACAGAACACTCGCAAGGGCGGGACTCGCACCCATAGTTTTCCGATTGAAACGAGTGCAATCTCGAAACTCGTGTGATCTGTCAGAGGGTATATATCTGATCCATCAGTGAGAAAGACGTTTGGGAGGGGTCCCGGTCGATCTCGGCACTCCACCTGGGTCGTTGAACCAGCGGGGCCGGCACTAGCTACATGTAGGCATCCTGTCACTAGCTCTCGTTCACCGGACTTGCCATGTTGATGATTGGCTATTTCATGGCTATGGCAGCTGCATTTCCATCAATAGTTTCCCGCGGGGTTTACCGTCTCGATTGTCAGCATCTCTAGTCTGGCCTTAGACTGGTTGGTTATCACAAGTCATCGAGGAGATTAGGAGCACGAGGACCTGTGCGCCGATGGTTGTCGACGCACCAGTCAACTTGACTTCAGAAAGGCCAGCCTTTAAAAAGGTGCAGTTGCATGCTTGAATTACAAATTTAAAGCAGAAATTTCTGTTTCGTTCGATAGCTGCCAGTCTCTTGGTCGCTTTCCCGTCGTGATGTGCCGGTGCCAGGATCCCCCACCTCCGGAACCCCCTCGTCCCCCACTCCGGCAACATCTGGATTAAGGTTGCATGGAAGCGACGACGGTGGATATCCTGGGGAGGAATCCGGGGTAGCGTCCAGTACGATACCGCTTGGTCCACCCAGTGGACATGTTCGTTCGTGTAGAAAGACTGTAGGAAAGACAAGGGGAAGGCGAGAGTTTAAAAGCATCCGGGGACGGCAACCTGGCTTCATCGACTGATTGTTGCATAGTATCGTGTGTTTCCATCATCATTCACGATCGACACTCGCACTTCCTCAAGCGGGTGATCGGAAGACAAAAGACACAATGGCGGGATGGAAGTATGCATTTTCATTGAGCAAAGAGGAGGTTGCCGAGGCTACGCCACCTGGCACTGCAAAACTGATATGTGAGTTAAGCATCATCCACGGCGCCAGACTCTCAATGGCAATGCTATTCCCATCCCGATTTTCAAAGTCGTCCCTTACTCTGAGAAATGGCTTCTAAACCTCACAAGCCTTGTGCAAACAGATGCTAACCAGGTGATCTCGCCAGATGAAGACGAATCCCTCGGCGCATCACGAAGATCCTGCACCTCGCTCATCCGCTACCCTCAGCCCTCCGAAGACCCAGCCGACCCCCTCAACTGGCCAGCATGGCGCAAGATCGGCCTCCTGCTTACCGTGGGTCTGTACTCGTTCACCGGAAACTTCCTCAGCGCGAGCATTGCGCCGGCCCTGCAGCTCTGGTTCAAGACGTTCCCGACGCAGGTCCGGCCGTTTAGCGATCTGACATACTTCATCGTGGTTCGTTCTCTCAGGCATACCTTGACCGTCTTCCACGATGGATTATTAACTTGCAGCCGACGTCACAGATCAGCACGTTGTTCCTCGGAGCGTCAAACATCTGGTGGGTTCCGCTGTCCAACATCTTCGGCCGGCGACCCGTGTTGCTCGTGGCTACGTTGCTCACGACGGTGTGCACCGTTTGGTGTGCCGTCGCAACGACATACAACTCGGTCTTCGTGGCGAGGATCTTTCAGGCCATCGGGGCAGGGGCGTCCGAAACCGTTGCGCCGGCACTCATCGGGGAGGTGTTCTTCGTAGATGAACGAGGCCGAGCCATGGTAAGTCTTGAAGGTGATCACAGCTCAAAAGTAGTGACAAGCTAACCCAACTCACCTCAAAGGCAGTTTACACCGTCTTCCTCGCGGGCGGCCCCCTGATCGGCGGCATCGCGGGCGGCTACATTGGATACCAACTCGGCTGGGCCTACATCTTCTGGGTCGGTGTCGCCATCTCCGCGGCCTGCTTCCTCGGCGTTCTCATCTTCGTCCCTGAGACACTCTACGAACGTGTCCTGCCGCCATCTTCCGACCCGGCCGTCTTGGAGGAGAAGGGGATGGAGAGCCATATCGAGGACGCTGGTAGCCATGCAGCGACTCTTCGACCGTTCACGTTCGGCAGGTCCCTCGGCTTCGGGCCCTACCGCGGCGGTGTGGTGCGCAACTTCGTCGCCCCTTGGCGCACCCTCGGGCTCCCCGGGACGTGGGTCGTCATGTTCCACTACGCCGGCCTCGTCGGCGGCATCGTCACCATCTCCACCGTCGGGCCTCAGATTGTCGGCGCCCCGCCGTACCTGTGGGGCGCGAACGCCGGGCTGATCAACTTGGGCGGCGTCGTTGGCACTGCTCTGGGAGGGCTTTACACGTATCTGGTCTCGGACTCGAGGTTCAAGAAGACGGTCAAGACGCAGGCCGGCGGGCTCGCCGAGCCCGAGAGCAGGCTGCCGACCATGTTCCCGGCGCTGGCCGTTGCCACCGGCGGCTTCTTTGCTTTTGGCTTCTCGGCGCAGTATCCCTCGCAGAACGGCTGGGTCGGGCTGTGCTTCGGGTTTGCGATGGTTGCCTTTGGGTTGATGCAGGTGCCTTCGATAGGCTTCAACTATGTGAGCTGGCCCCACCGGTGTGAGTTTCTTGGAACACAGAGCGCTAATCCAGATGTGCCGTAGTTGATCGATGCCTATGGACGCATCGCAGGCGACTGCTTCGTCATCGTTACCATCATGCGGGCCATCATCGCCTTTGCGTGGACCTTCTTCGTCGCTCACTGGGTCGAGGAGAAGGGCGCGGCGGAGCCATTCGGCGTGTTCGGGATGCTGATGGGAGTGTTTTCGCTCTTCACCGTTCCCCTTTGGATGTACGGGAAGCGAACTAGGATCGCTACCAAGAAGTTGGTGGAGAGTACCTGAGACTGGAGTCCCATATGTGATAAAGAAGATATTTCCGTGGAGCCTCCAGAGCGTTTAGCCAAATTATCGAGTTCGAACAGGTGACGTTGTGCTCTTGACGCCACCATTATTGGGTGCTGCAGGCAATTGCACGTGAAGTGCTCATGTCTTTGAGGTCCGTGTAGAGATGTTCGAGATTTGCAACTACCCTATATCCTGAAAACACAGGCATGAATAGGTATTACATGGGAATATATGTGCATTATCAACGTGAGCGGATACAGTATACCTCGGCCGGCGTCCCTCTAACAACAATGGTGGGTATTGAATGATTCGTTCATTTGTTGTGGTCCGAAATCTGACCGACGACTCAACCTGTCATGAGGCTCCTCTCAACTTGATCATTTTCCCCCAATCTCTGCGGTATGCATATGCAGATTCGCAACTTCATTGCCCGGTAGGCTAATGCCTGACAGCTTCCAAAGTTGCCGGGACTTGTGGTCGAAGCCGGGGCAGGACGAGAGAAGCATATGCCGTTTCTGTCCATCGCGCCAAAACCTGTATCCACTGTTGTTACATCAACTCCACCGAGACTATCGTCAGACGGGCGCATACAGGGGTAAACCATACCAGCGCTTTGGGTGTGAGCCCACCTGCTTCCAGAACACCCAGGCCTCTGTCCGGCTTTTTCTTACGGGGGTTGACGGGAAAGGGATGGCTCCCCGGCCGGTTGATAGCAAGATCCAATGACAAGTGTAGATCAGGAAGCCGGACGGCTCGTCGCATTGGGACTTTGGGGTTCTCGGAACCCAACATAAGCAAGACGAGGATCGTGGACAAGGGTCGTTCTAGCGTGAGCTGGCCCGGTGGATTCCTAAAAGAGGATCAGGACCGGCATCTGTCCACCCTTCAATCGCTTCTCTCTGTCGCACGGCTCTCCATTCCCAACTCTCTGCTTCCAACCAACAACTTGTCATTTTCTTAACCAACTTTCATGTTGCTGCAACCAACCCGGCCTGTGTTGGCCATCATCGGCGCCGGCAGCATGGGACTTGCCATCGCCCACCGGCTCGGGCCGGGACACCACATCGTACTCGGCGACGTCTCCGCCGACAACCTCGTCAAAGCGGAGGCCTCGCTAAAGGCGCTGGGGCACTTTTTTACCACTCAAAAGATGGACGTCTCTTCCAAGGAGGACGTGGAGGCTTTCGCGAAGACTGCGGCGGCCACCGGCCCGATCAAGACCGTCGTTCTCAACGCCGGGCTCTCCCGGATGGCCAACGACGCCAGGCGGATTTACGAGACGAACCTCATTGGCACCGCCCTCGTGATCGAGGCCTTCTTCCCACTCATCGCCCAGGGCGGGTCGCTGATCGCCGTCTCATCTCTCGCCGGACACATGCGGACGTTTGACCAACAGATTCTGAGCCACCTCGCGACGGCTCCGCTTTCCAAGCTGCTCGACCACCCCGAGATAGACCTCGAAGGCGACTCGGGCGCAGCCTACTGTATCTCGAAGAGAGGCGTCATCGTGCGGGCGCAGTACGCCGCGATGGCGTGGGGCCGCCGCGGCCTGCGGATCAATACCATCAGCCCCGGCGGCGTCATGACGCCCATGGTCCTGGAGGTCCTCGAGTCGCCCGACGGGGCTTGGGTGCAGGGCATGATCGACGCCACTCCAGTCGGGCGCATCGGCACCTCGAACGATATCGCAGGCGCGGTTGCGTTCCTGGCGGGGCCGGATGCGAGCTTTGTCAACGGGTCAGATCTGGTCGTCGATGGCGGCACGCTGCCAACGCATCTTTACAATACGGAGGTTGCTCCGGAGTGGACTAAGAAGTAGGGCGGGTCTTGGGAGAGCGACATCTTAGTATTTGTCACGTTGTATTAAGCGACGAGGGCTTGAGGCTTAACTGGAACATAATTTCGGGGAATAACGCCCTGCCTCCAAACACGTAACTGCGGCGATACGTATAAGAAGGCCTCAATAGTCCTTAACAAAGGTTCTCTGCGAGTTTTCGGGGGCCTCAGAAACGTTTGAACCATTGGAACAGTGACGGGGTCAAAGATGCGTGTGAGATGTGATTGACTGGGCTGCATTTGAGGGCCTCAATGCCTACGACGCCACCTAACTCGTTTTGTTGCCACCTGACAAGGCCATGACTTGATACACAAAATTGATGGTATTATACTGTGATAAGATCCAGTGGATGAAGTTGGCGTTCGCCCCAAGGTCCTGATGGCCACGCTGCGCCACTCAAAGCACCGCCGCCACGATAAATCCAGGTGACCATGATCAGATAGATCCCTCAGTCTATATAAGAGAATCTAGATCCTAAAATCTCGTTTGATCTCTAAGCTAGTAGTTTCATCAACCCCCGCTTGCAGCCATCATGGAACCCCGGGCTGTTTTCGTCTTCCCATGGATCTATTCCAGCGGATCTTCTTCGACCTCGCCCGAAACCAGTCTGGCTTATTATCTATGTGGTCTTCTTTCTATGATCATCATAGAACTGTTATAAAGCTTAACGCCTGAAGTCCATCTTGGAACTGCCCATTTACAGCTTTCCTCACTTCCTGAGCAAAAGGTTTGCATTTACAGCTTTCCCCACTTCCTGAGCAAAAGGTTTGTCTTCTCCGCTTCCAGAGACATCTGCTCTAGTCCCCTTTCCTCGGTTTTCGAGCGCATTCATGGTGCTAAAGTCATCCAGACTATTGGGTCATTTGCAATGGAATATCGTCCTCGCCGAGACCAAAGCAGCCATCGACAAACTCTCTGCTGAAGGGGCCGTCCATAAGAGAACTTATAGCCGATGAAACCACGCTCGCACCGCTCTGGCACTCACCACTTTGCCCACTCAGACCTCATGCTCCAACCACTACAAGGAGGCTATCAATGAATTTGACGACCTTTGGAGACGACACAGCGCAACGATATCCCAAGGCTATGAGACCAGAAAGGGTCTTGTACAGGGCTATCTGGCCTGCTTCAAGACATGGTACGGCGCCTCGAAGCGATGGATCAAAAGGGTTTATTAACGTACATCACAGAACATGGGTCAGTGATATGCCGAACGGCTAATTAGTGGGCGTATATAGCCAATTCTGGGCGATTTGCGAAGCTTCTACACCCGAGGGATGATAGAGACACGGGCCAGTCTCCCTCTGAATCGAATTATGACCTGGACTGAAAACTTCATAGACGTGTCCAGGTCACTTACGATGTTGTTGCAAGGTCACTGGCCTTCTTTCAATCGAAGTTCATTTACCTGTTTCAAACTTCTCTGTAAAGGAAACTTTCTTATTCTTCGATATGTACATTCACTTGCCTCAACTCCGTTCCGAACTTCAGGCACACTAAGTCTAAACAACCCCCTTACTCCACTTGCCGATAACCTCCTTACTTCTTACGCATTTCACCGCTTGGCCTTTGTTTGATTTTATATTCTCTCCTATTCCCATAAGTCTAGCTTCCATGGCCGAGGCTTCATGGTCCCAAGGGCGCAACGTCTCTATTCGAGTACTTGTATACATAGTCGGCCTCTCCTCCTCCACATTACCACCCTCACCACGATCCGTCACCTCTTTTACCAATTCGTCTCCAAGATTTACGCCTAGACGTGATCTTTACTATTCTTTTAAATCAATCTAGCCGGTTTAGAAGGCGTAGCTCGTTCTCTCAACTCTCTTCGCCGTGTATGATTATCAATCAGTTCCCGTCACCGTCGCCTCTCTGTATCAGTGCCGTATGCGTCGCCGAGTATTCTTCATTATAGTATCGACAGGATCTAGAAACACCATCTTTCTTAGAGGTAAACAAACAAATATTGAAGACCCAGCCAAAGTCACACAACATTTGCCCGCAGCCCGCTTAACACCTTTCCAACTTAGAGACTTCGATTACCTCGCCCCTTTCATAGTTTCATTGGTAGCTGATGTCTTGTAAAGCATTGGTGCAGAGAACCTCAATTGACGTAGAAGGAAATAGGGCCAGGAGGTAAGTAGGCCTTGCACATACACGCAGGCTTCGAAGGGACGGAGTACTAGTACAGTCTGTTAACGTAAGACTTCAATATTGTCAGCACGTCCAACTACATCCTATCGCGTAGTCAAGAAAATAACATTCAAAATCGAGAAAACCCACCTGCCTCTTACTGGGTTTCAGCCGACGGTAGGATTACAGGTTACACGCGGCCAGAGGAGCCCATACTGTTCGGAAGTCGCCGCCAATGAGCATCGGTAGCTATACATAGTACTACCGGTCTCAGTCAAACATTATCATAGTCTAAGACATTACATCACAACCGCGTGCTGATGCCCAGTCGGCCAATACCATTGAGAAACGTACTGCGTGGCTAAGTGACACCGATGCCACAAGACAGGCTTTCGGTCAAATCAGACGTTCATGGAGCAGGCGAATGAGCTGATGTGACGGATCTGGGGAACACGGCACAGATAAGAGACATTTTTAAGAAAGGATTTCTCCCCGCCGTAATCAAAAGTCCTTCAAATGCATAATCACATATTTTAGCTGGGGCGAAAGATCCGAAATGTCCATCATCACCTTTTTGCTGGTAGTGTCCAGTCTGGCATGCTCATGCTCGGCAATCTACACCGACGCCGGAAGTTCAGAGTCCGATCGGGTCGGAGGAGAGCTGCCAGCTCTGTCTCTGGGAATTGTGAGTTCCCAGTAATCCTTCGGGAAGACAAATGCGGACTAACGAGCCCTTAGGTCGTGTTCCCTGGGTATCAACCTCTTGACGTTTGGGGCCCGCTCGACATGTGCCACGGCGTAGTCTCGTCCTGCAACCGCGTCAAACGCTCCCAAGCTAACCAAGAATCAAACAAAACAGATGTCACAACGCCGCAACCTGACTCTGTTCATAATCGCGCACAGGGTCGGGCCAGTATCATCCCGTACCCCGCCGTCTGCGGCTGACCCGGACACCCTGCCGAAAGCTCTTGAAGCCCATGTTATGGCTACCCATAACTTCAGCAATGCCCCTCCTCTGGACATTCTTCTCGTCCCGGGAGGCAGCGGTAACGGCGTGCTTGAACGAAACAACGACACCGCAATTGCGGATTTCATCGCTACTCGCTACGATGAGCTCAAATATCTCCTCAGTGTCTGTACGGGCGCCAAGCACTTGGCCATATCTGGCGTGCTCGAGGGACGTCGCGCAACCACAAACAAGGCGTCCTGGGATATCGTCGTCAAGCACGGACGCAATGTCTCCTGGGTCCCCACCGCACGTTGGACTCAGGACGGGAAAATATGGACCAGCTCCGGCGTGGCCGCCGGTTCGTCGACCGGCAATCCCGAGAGTGGTCGTGCTCGTGACCAGGCAGGTGACTGACTCTTGGCAGGCATGGACATGACCTTCGCGTTTCTCAAACATCTCTTCGGCGAGGAGCAAGCGGGCTCCGTCATGAACGGCATGGAGTATGCCCCTCACACCGATCCGGACTGGGATCCCTTCTCCATCGTGTGGAAGGTAAGTCCCGAGGAAACATCAGCAGCAGGAGGGGGTGCGCTCTCATGAGTGGCTCGCGTACATGAGCTAAATCGTAAATACAAAAAGGTTCCCGGTGCCGATCAAGGCGGTTCGCTCATCGATTGCGTCAGACCTGTTGGCTATTAGCGGACATACAGAGCGAAAGGTCTTCGATCCTATCACGATCCGGTTTGCCAGTTCCCTCGTCGTCGGGTAAAGATGCGCAGCCCGCCGCCCGTTGCCCGTCAACTGGATCGACCAACTCTATAGTTTGACTTTTGATTCTCTTGGCGTCCTGAAACGCCGCCTGGGCTGCCCTTGGCATCTCATATTTGTGACAGGCTTTCTTGTCCAGTTGGTGGGGACGGAGAACGAGCTCGGTTTCTGTTTCCGGTATTATTTGAGGGCGAAGTGACGGCCTTGGATTGTTAGTCGGTCTCCTTCGACCACCCGCAACACGTGGAAGTCGGACGGACGGGTCACAGTAAGCCGTCTGCATCGGCCAAAGTAACTCCTTTTCTATCAATTTTGAGCCCAGCATATGGTGCCTTATCATGCTTTGCGCTATTTCGGAGGCGACCGAGCCGCGAAGTTGTCTTCGTTAGCTTTGAGCTGCTCGGGGCTAGGCGCTGCAGCCGATAGGTTTGAATGGAAGACTATACCGATATGCCGACCGTTGTCCCGTAATGTGGGGTTTGAACGGTATTGACCACCGGATTGATCATATAGATAGGGTTAACCGATCACGAATCCACGAAGTTTGGTACATACATGCTGGTTGCGGAGCATGACGAGAAGCAAAAGGGTCGAAATGCCCCATTCTTCATCTGTTCGGCATCTAAGATGATGACAAGTTGTACAAGACATCCGGTCTCCGACAAAGGGTCTGAAGATGACAGGTCTCACAGACATTATCACAGCGACAGTGGAAAACGAGCGTTGGGTATAAGCCTTTCGTACCGAGCACACAGAAGGGTTCTCCGAGGGGGCCTAACCGCGATTCGGAACATCTTCAATGCATCCAGGATGATGGAGACACAACTCCGGCTTCTCAAAAAGCTTGAAGAGCTCTCGAGCCTTAGGGCGATCCAATCAAGTGGCGGGGCGCACACGTTCCTGAAACTCTGAGCTCGAAAGTCTGCGGTACCCCGCGCACGTCCGGCGCAGTTCCAGCCCATCTTTTTTACTGGGAAAGTCAATAACCTCGCCATTTATGTCTCGTCGTGGAATCATGACTTGGAGGGATTTGGGCTCATCTGGCGCTATTTCAAGGTTGCGGATATCGGGCCACACACTTGATGATTTGGCCCGTGATGCAGTGATACCGGGGTAACTCTTGTTGAGAAATATTACCTGCTCCAAAGATAAAGATCATCTGGCACCTTAGTGCTAACCTTGGTGAACGTGTTTGCTTGTGCCGGCAATCTACCTACGATTTCCGTCTTCATATTCAGGTGCTGGACGCCAGCTTCTCTCCACCAGTTGCGGGCAACGCTGCGCATAGACGACAAGCTGTTCTGGATAATCACTGTGCCATCATGAAGTTCTCTGTCAACATTCTGGCGCTGCTGGCGCCCCTGGCGCTTGCCCACGACATGCCGCCGCGGAGCATGTCTACCACGGAGTTCCACCAAGCCTTCATGGAAGCCGGCATCGTCCCGGAGATCATGGGCTCTTTCGATCCCATGGTGTCTTTCTACGCCGGATACAAAGCCAGCGACGGCGACAACTCACTGTTGATGCCTGGTGCCAAGCTCAAGATGAAGGAGGCCATGATGCCCTTCGAGTTCAGTGTCGAGAATATCACGATGGCACGAAACATCACGCGGAATTCGAGGTTCATCATTCACATGGTACGCTGGTGGTCCAGGTGGTCGTGTCTACTAAGGTCGCAAGCTAACCGGACCGGAAGATTGGACCCGACTCCCCGACGAGAGAGAACCCGACCGAGAGAAACATGCGACACTACCTCGCAGGCAACTTTACCGTCGAACAGACCAAGTCAGCGGTGCTTTCCTCGGCCATGATCATGAAGAACTCGACCCCGGCTTTCAACGAGTACATTCCGCCTGAGCCCAAGTCGGGGAGCGGCACTCACCGATACATCTACCTTCTCTACATCCAGCCGGAGAAGATGAACAAGATGGGGTTCGATATGGTGGGCGTGGACAAGATGAACCGGAAGAACTTCAACGTAAGTGTCGATTGCCTTGTTCTGGCGCATGACGCAACACATGCTGACTCGATGAAGATTTCCGCGTTCCGCAAAGAAGCCGGCCTGAAGCGTCCGATCGGAGGCACATACTTCACGGTGAACTTGGCCCAGAAGGATAATGGTGGTAGCGGCGGTAACGGCGGGAACAACAATAACGGGAATAACGGCGGCAACGGTAACGGTAACAACGGAGGAAATGGTCGGAGCGCTGCTTCCCTGATCACCGCTGGTTCTTGCCTTGTCTTCATCACGCTGTTCACGTCGATGTTCATCTGGATGTGAGCACGTCCGAAGATCTCTCGAGCTGAGCGAAAGCGCGTGATGTTTCAAGAGTACTTTTTGATCGCGGGCGCAATCTTATTTTTCTTGCAAGGCTTGTCGAAAAAGCACTATTGATGTGGGCAGATTCGAATTGAGTCTTGACCTCGATCTTTATGTAACTCGGGTAACGAAATGCCACTGGATGAAATCGTTTTGCGCGGCGCGGGTTTCAGCTTGATCAATTGAATTGCTTCTCTGAAGACACCTCAAGTAATGATAATCAGTGCCCATCATGTGTCTCCTTCCATCCGTCAGTGAAGTAAAGACTATCAAAACCTCTGTTCGCCGCCATCATCCAGATTGGCAGCCTTTAGATAGGTGGCTATGCTCTCGTGCTTTAAAGGCCCTTTGAATGGCATAGAGGACCCCTACATTATCACAAGAGCTACCCGTGAATGTATCTTGAGTCCAGTTGATCGGTAGGATGGTTCATGATCTCAATCACTGATGGAAAAGACCAACTATTTTAGCGGTACGGCTCTGCCATTCTTTTTGGTTTTAAGTCCGTCACTCTCAAAATATTTTGGAAGCTGCCTGTGATACTGACTCGAAGAGGGTCTTCTAGGCCACTTGAGCTGTCTCGCAATGCACAGCCCTGTTGATCTTCATAGATGGTTGGTTACTATTGCAGGTTCATCCCCTTGGGGGCGAAGCTAAGGTGGGTGGAGAACCAAGGCAATTGATGTGTTGCCGAACGAACCGCGCTGAGCAACTAAAAACACCTTGCATAGGGCAGTGCATCATCCGTCTAGATCATCCTCGGTAGGCAGCAACATAATCCTGTCTCCGCGCATTTAAACAACAATCGCTCTCTCCTAGACTCCAGTTGAGAGCGGCTGTATTCAAAACAATAACTTCTATCAAGTGGACCTATCTGCTTGCCGAGGACCACAACATTGATGAAGCTCTTACTTTATCCTCTGACTACGACTCTACCTATTTCGGTCGACTTCAGATCTCTCAGTCACTCCACAATGAAGAAGCCCAGCGCCGCTTCACCACTTTTCGTGCGGCGGTCTTTTGGTACCCCAGCATTGGTCTTCAAGAAGGGAGAGTGCTGCACACCAACAACTGCCGGTCAGTGGGAAGATCGAAAGCAAGCACTTCACGATCTCTACATGACTCAAAATCTCAATCTCAAGGATACTGCGATAGTCATGTCAACTGAGCAGTCTTTCTGGGCAACGTAAGAGCCCTACCTCGGAACAGCTAGCAGCGTCCAGCTAGGAAAGCTGGAGCACCACCAACAGGTAACTAGTTGCTAATAGAAGATATCCGCAGGGAGAGAATGTACAAGCGGCAGTTCATAAAATGGAATTGGTTCAAATATGACACGAAACGTCTGAGAGCGGAGCGGTCACAAGCCGGGAATCACGTCCATGTTTGCAACGGAAAGACGAAGCGTAGAAGCCGACCAAGGCGCCAAGTTCACTCCTCAAAAGATACGAGTTCTTTTGAGAAGGAGTCCGTTGAATACGGACATGCTTCTATTTACTGTAATGCCAACCTACTTCATCTTGGCACTCAGAGTCGGCACCAGGAGCACCTCATTACCACCCTGAGGAGCTTCCTTGCCGGGTCCTCGGAACAGGATCAGATCTGGCGCTCCACCTCGAGGTACCAAACCATGTGCTTCGTAGGGTCAGAGATTTACGACGAATTGGAAACCACCAAGCTGCTGTTCGCTCTCGACAACCCACGAGCGGCAGGTGTCGTCCTGCGAGGAACCTTTCGGAACCTGGAGGGCTACGCGAAGCAGTCCGACGACATCGCTCTCTACTGGCACTTGTGCTTCACGATACCGGCATATCTCTTTGACACGGCGCAGAAGCAGCTCCTCAAGGTTTACCTCGACTTTTTGAACGGACTGACCTCCGTCGCAAGGGGAAGAAGACCTCTTGCTAAGCTTCTTTTGCTGCTGCATCGGGTGAACTCGCAGCATCCCTGGGATTTTGGAAACGTGCTCGGCACGTTGCTGTCGGCGAATGCTCATTATATATTGCAAGCTCGTGGACCGAAGGACTTCAGCACCATTCTCGCCGAGTTCCGCCTCGGATTTACCAGGGATGCAGACTTCTTGCCAGGGCTCCTGGCTAAGTTCGACGATCTGCATCGGGATGCGGTTCTGGAACATGGGGAAAGATCTTTTGAAGCCTCCTCGCTCAAGGAGCAGATAGAGTATCTAACGCTGTTCGGCGACTACGGCTCGGAGAACAACTTTCAGCGCTGCCACGGTTGGTGCGAAGGGCTCATTGCAGCCAATGGACCCCGGGTTGAAGACTGGTCTTTGCGGGACAGGGAAATATTCTCTCATTGCCAGTATCTGCTCTTTCGGCATTACTCCGAGTTGGAGATGAAGCAGGCGGCACTCGATTCACTGGCCAGTGCCCTCCGGGGCTGGGAGGTTCACAACGGCTTGAAGTCAATGAGGACTCGAGTTGAGATGGAGTACTATTTAACCCAGATGGGGATGAAAAAAGAAGCTCAATGGATAAGGGACTCTGTGCAGGAGTATGTAAGTTGGTACGACGCGGGTAGCTAGGACACATAGCATCGTCGAGGACAAGATACCCCTAATTTCTAGCTTCAGTTGATTGGAATTTCCAAGAAGCAGCTACTAAAGGTATTCCGTTTGCGTCATCGATAATGCTGATAATAGCTCGCAGACTATGCCAAACGGCCTCATGATCACCGCAATTGGGCCAATGAGTACCAAGGTATTTCACTAGGGTAAGGCAACCAGAACCTCAAGAGCTCGCGTTCCATCGTACGATGCAGATAAGCAAGTGTCTCGGCTACCGAGACACCCAAGTCGCCCATCTTCAATCGAAATGATGATTGGACGGATTGCGCCCTTCCTTCATGTCCCTTTGCTGACCTGCATATTACCCCAGCTCCCAGCCGCACAGCTGTGCTCAGCGGAATCCTTCATTGTGGGTCAAGCCGTTGAACAGTTGCCAGCAAACATCGATCGCTACTTCCTTGGCACCTGGTCCTGCTGCATGAAAACTGACTGTGTGTGAAGTCTTTTGCGTGTTTCTTCTCTCTAGACACTTTTCTGCGACACAAAGCAACTGCCAGCTCATGTCTATTACATACATGTATCATGGTAGAGGCAGCTATTGCAGAGTCATGCCCTCGTGTCGACTGCCACGATCTTGCAGACACTGAGCTCCAGCCATACCCTGACATTTCGGGCAACGGAGTAATCACAGCCTATCCCGTACTTCAACTGCAGTGCTAACGGCCATTGCAGGTTCTTATTGGCTTCATCGGAACTGCATATTTAGTTCTGCTACTGGTGGTTTCCAACTTCATCGTGGCTTACGATCCAGAGAAACATCCATTTCACTGCGGGAAAGCTCATGACGCCGAGATTGACGATGGAAACTGGTGGCAACCAAACCCCATTGATTTGCGACTTCTTCGGTTCATTCGTAGATGCAAGATTCTGTCCTTTAATGATCAAACGGCTGCGAAACTGCGGGTAGCTTTCGACGAAGTAAATGTTCACGACCTTCCATTAGAGACTCGGCTGACAACACTAGGCAATCATCTCTTTGTGCGACATCCAGCTCGTCACGGGCCTTGGGATCCTAATTAGCTGCTATATCCTGTTGCAGTGCGCTCTCGATGCGTACCACTGGCAGATCGCGGTCTATCTGGCATGGTTCTCGACCGTAACTCACTTATCCGGCCTGACCGCCCTGCGGAGTTATCTCAACACTTATGCATGGACCAAATACGTCCGGTACACACTCATGCTATCCCTTCTTATCCTCCTCCTTGTTGGACTGGTTCCCACCGGCTATTTGACTGCTCGCTCGCCGCATCATTACTCGCCCGCATTGTGTTTCTTCCGGCAAGGGTATGACTACTGGAACACGGGATGGGCTTCTCCCAACCATCCACGCGTAGAAATGACTGGAGGATGGCAAGCCATGATCTTGTCAATTGTTCAGCTCGTCGTCAATTTCGGCAACCGATCGGTCAAACTGTTCCGGCCTCTGTCGAAAACGTTCCGAAACGGGATCAGGCGCCCATTGAGCGACCGATCGAAGAGGTTCCTGCTGAGGCTCAGTCGTCCAGTTGATTCCAGCGACAGTCTCCAGATACTTAAAACCAAGCTGGTCCTTGAACCGGCTGTGGCAGTCTTTTTCACGTGCCGGATCACGGCGGACATGTTCAGCTCAACGTTTTTCGAGGTGCGTCACATTTCATCCCACTTGACCTGACTTCGCTTACTCTAGAGTAGATTTTCTGGCTAGTTGTCATTTTGCTATGGGGAACTGTTAAGTTACTCGGCGCTCGGAACGACATAACAGGAGAAACCAGACGCTTTGTCATTGAAGAAGCTCAAAGCCAATGGACATTCGGACAGATCCTGCCTGTGCTTCTTCTCATTGGGCCCATTTTTACTACCGCTGGCATCTTTGGTTTCCATCTCACCAGAAAGGAGACCCCTACAGGATACTCTCGATCTGAGGGTTCGGCGATATCAAGTGAAACGATGCTTGCGTCAGAATGCGAGATGGGCCTGCCTCGAAGATCCATTGTCGAGATGGATGTTAGCTGCTGTACGACGAATGCCTCGAATGCCACCGAGACCGGGTTTCGGACGCCAGAAGATCAAACAGAGCCAACGTATGACAAAACGGAAATTCCGTACCTCGACAAGTACACAGACGCTCCATGGCTACCTGTCTGCGTAGCCGTTCCGTTCATCGGCCTACTGTCGGGCACCGTCATGGCCTTCGCGATGGTCTTCAACTTCAACTGGAGGTTTAAGATGGACTATACGCTGCGCGACGTGTGGATTGACGAGTGGAACTTCATCTTCGTCGTGTTCGTCAGCTATCCATGCGCTTGCGCAACGTCAATACGCATTGGGCTGGGCCTCGACGCGTGGATCAAGAAAACACCTCCCCTCCGATTTCACGCTTTTTGGTATCTTTGCGTCTGTTCCGTCATTTACGCATTCGACTTTGTGCTTGCAGTCTTCCTGTTCCCGAGGAATAAGAATCTCGGAGTCGTTACTAGGCTTGGGGGGCTTTATTTTACGGTCATTATTTATGTCTGCCACGCATACACCGTCTGTAGGTACATTGGAAGGAAATAGACTTGCGAACGTACTAGCAGTCACTGAACAGTGGCAAAGAGTTGACAAGGCCGGGCGCGAAGATGAGAAGAGGTGTGGTGGCAGGAACAAATTCTTGATATTGAAATTATGAGATATCGTGGTGTTGAAACTTCCGGATGCCAAAAACAATCCAGATCAGAGAATCTGTAAGAAAATTCTCGTTTATCGACCAGCTACATGGTCGAGCCCATAGATCGCTCTTCTCTTCTTCTCATGTCGAGTAAAGTAACGTATCCGCTGAGTGATTGCCCTCAGGCCCCGTAAAGATCTACCCGCGCAGCTCCCATGCTTCTCTGTTCCCGTTGTTCGGCCCGGTGTCAGGTGCCTCATGAACTGGCGGGCTCTTGGGTCCAGGGGAGGCATACTCTCCGGTCTCACCACCGGGGGAGAACGCGTTATAGTATGCTTGGTGAGTGGTCTCCCTCTTGCGCCTGCGGCGATAGAGGAGGAACGCAACGACAGCAATCAGGGCAACGAGCGCGCCGGTCCCAACCGCTATTCCTGCCACGGCGGCGGTGGACAAGGGCGGCGGTGAGTTGTCCGTTTCGGTGGCTGAAGTCGGCAAAAGCGAGTCTGAAGAAAGTGCTGTATTCGCTCCCGTGGGCGTTGTGATGGTGTCTGCGGCCGTCATTCCCGCTGTGGTAGTCGGTCCCGTCTGAGTGGATGGCAAGTCCTGTTAGCCAGCTGCCGTCGTTCTCCTTCGCGTGCTTGTTCGGTCGTGGAATGTCGACTTACCCAGACAAGTCTAATCCCCCACGCCGCCATGCTCTCCCCCGAGGTGGCCGAATATGTGATTGGCACCTCGGTGGGAGTTGCAAGCCAGATAGCTGTTTCCACGCCCGTCCACCAGCCGCCGCCCGTTAGGACGCATCCGTACACGTCTTCCTTGCACTGAAAGTTGAAGTATGGGTACTCGAATCTGGACGCACTTCAAGTCAGCTGCTCGTCCGTCACAAGCCGTCTCCGTTATCGCCCCGTCGTTTGGAAAGGGACATCATACTGCGGGCAGCACGTCACGTAGCTCGTTTGTGGCTCTCCTTTTTCTTTCATGATGCCTCTCGCGCAGGCGCGCTTGTAACCCGAAGGAGAGTCGCCGTCCGTTCGATAAGGGACGTCGACCGTGAAAGATGGCGGAAAGCAGTCGCCGGACGGGGTGTTTCCGGTAGTGTACGGCGTGGGCGTCCCCCACATGTTCGCAGTGGAGTCGCTGGAGACGATTACTCGGTAGTATCTTCTCATGTTAGCACAACTTGATGGGAGCTTCCATGTTGACGGGAATTCCGGGTAATTCTCAATTGGCTTTGTTGTTCCTGTTGTTCTTGTCGTTCTTGTTATTGTTGTTGTTTTTGTGAAGCTCACATAGACCTCCCCTGGCAGGGTCACGGTGCTAAGGATATCAGTCATCTCGAAAGGCTAGTTCGGGTTTGAAGTTCTCCAGACGATTCAAGTCTCGGTGGCTTGGCGAGTTGACGTGTGAAGTACGAAGGTCGACACATCAGGATGCATCCGTATAAAAGAATGGGCGCGGACCGCGAGGAAGAAAAGGGGCGTAGGTATTGCCCCGGCTCCAGAACCACTTCGAATCTGACTAAAAATACATCAAGTTATCCATGTCAGGTTCGAACTGGTCTTGACTTTCGAAATGTTGCCAACCAGAGCAGATGGGAATGATGGGACTCGGACAACCCCTGACGGTATGCCCCTGAAGGCATGGTAGGCAGTGCAGTGTAGGTGCTTGCCACGTTTAGGTAAGGGTAGATGAAGCAGGAATTGCGGTGTTGGAACTTGCATGGGTGTCAGGGGAGCGACATTGAACCCTGCCGAAGGACGAGATGTGATCATACGACACGCCTTGTCGAGAGTTCGCGTAAGTCTGTCACGAAGCTTGTTGCGACTCGGGACGAGATAGCTAGGTGAACCTCGATTGCGACGGTGTAGGTAACTAACTTGGTTCGCAGAGTCTTACTGTAACCACCGCACAACGGCAACACGAGTTTCCCACGCCGTACCTCAAAGGTCGGACTCCGGAGATGTACGGGTTTATTTGCCACGCCAGTGACCTGATCTGTGTGGTTGAGTTCCAGCTGACTGGCGAAACGGGCCGGACAAGTAGTTGGAGGGCTCACAACCAATGGTGTTGTGTCGTTGGTTGTTCAGTTGCATGTTTGCATTTTCAGCTTGCTTCCTTGGCCGACCCGACGGTTTGGGTCGCTCATATAGTGCAATCTCGTTGGCCTTGGCTAACGTGGATGACGACAAGCCGTTGGCAAACCAGTATTGACCCCGGCCATTGTTAGGAATTATTCTTGTTGCAAAAGGGAAAAAGAAGCGAGTCGAAAGCCAGGAATAGCCAGGTTTTATTCCTGCAGGATCATGTAGAAAAGAACCACGGTCACGGAGCGTGGATTATCCTTCATCTGCCCGTCAAAAGGGGGCAATGTAAGCAGTCAATCGGCTGCAAGGTTGTCACGTTGTGTTGGTGCTGATGCTGATGAATGCTAGACCAGGAAGATCATTCTTAGGGAGGTAAGTGGGTGGTCCAGGTAGCTTAGGTAAGTGTGGTTGTGTGCTGCTGATGAGGTAATCGAGTCCACCCCCACACGTATTTGAGAGCAATCCACGTGATCGTGGATAAGAGTGGGTAACTATCCCTTATCGGGCGGGCGCGCGTCGGCCGAGAATCTGAGCGTCCCCAAAGTGCCCCAGCGAGTGACAGCTGTCACCTTGTCATCTTTTTTTGTTTTGATTAAATGATCTCCAGTCCGCTCCGGGGAAAACTGGTTCCCGGATCGCCCTCCGCCGCCCGTCCCCTCCCGAGTCAGGCAATGCCCCGGTCCCACTGCTAGGACACCTCAAATCCCCGCCGGCTGCCCGACGACTGCCTCCACGACACTCCGCGATGCCTTCACAGTCGCATCTCCTGTTGCTGTTGGGCTTCGCCCTCTGCCTCGTCCACCTGGTCGCCGCCACCCACGAGGACGGCCTCCCTTCGTACCACTATGGCGCGCCCATCCACGTCGAGTGCATGAACCGCAGCTCGTGAGCTTCCTCTCCCTGTCTTCCCCTTCTTGCTGTTTGTCTGTTCCGATTCTGGAAGCTCCGACTGACCATCTGCCTCCCTCCAGTGAAACGGGCGAGCACATCGAAAACTCCAACCACGAGATCGAATGGATTCCCTTTCCTGTCTGCGAAGAAACCAACAAGCCCCTCGAGTTCCGCTACGGCCACGAGGGCGAGCTCAACTGCACGATACCCATGATCTCCGACCCCTTCTTCCATCTCCTCGAGTTCTACATCCACAACGACGCGCCCCTCGCATGCCGCCTGCCGGCCCGTCCACCCCGCCACGTCGAGACCGTCGGCGAGAAGCCCTACGTCCAGGAGTACATCCCTCTCGTCTTCGCCCTCGCCGGCACCCTCCAGCTCAGCCATTTGCACGTCAGCACTCATATGAACGTGCTGCTGCACAGCATGCCGAAGCACCACACCAAGCCCCACGACTCGGGCGTTCTCGACTCCGGAACCGCATACTCGACGAGTCCGCTGAGTCACATGGACGGCATCTTCACCAAGAGGCTCGTCATCGGCGACCCGCTGCCCCTGCGGCTATCCGTCCGCTGGTTTCCGACGCCGAACCTGCCCAAGACCGAGGGCCACGTCGAGTGGCAGGGCATGGGCGGCCACGTCTACGCTAGCACCGTATTCTACATCATCGCGTCCTTCATGGCCGGCGTGCTCGTCGCCGGCACGTACTTCTTCGGAGTGGTCCTGCCCAAGAGGCTGCGGGGGAGGGGCCTCGGCGGCGCGACGCCCTTGGGGTACGGGCTGAATGGTGTTGGGAACGGGTGGGGGTACTCCAAGACCGCCAACAAGCGGATGGACTAAACGTTTCACGACGAGAGGATTGTACGATTGTTCCGATTCATGTATATTCTGACGGCCGTTCTCTGAGGCCTCCTCTTTCCTCGCCCACCCCGAGGAGGCATGCTTGGTGTTACATCTTTCGGAATGGAGAGAGGAGTTTACTTGGCCCCTTGTACCGGGTCCTCTTGCACACATTGGAGGGGAAAAAAGAATCGGAGTTTGGATTGATCGTCTCGACTTGACTGTACAAAACCCTTCTTGTGTGTGTTCTTTTTACTGCAGCTTCTTCGTCTTCTCTGCTGCATTAACCCGCTTGAGGACGCGCAGCGTCATATCGAGGCCCATCAACAGCGCTGCTCCGTGGTCAGTCATACATCGTCCACATCCCGAATGGTTGGCAATACTCACGGATAACGACCCAAGGCCCGTACAGGTTGAACACGAAGACGTTCTTCTGCGCCTGGCTGTAGACGGCCGGGTCCCAGTGGAACACGTCGTAGATGCAGGTTAGCGTGGTGAGGGCGCACTCGACGCAGAAGACGAGCACGGCGAGCTCGAAGCCGGGCGTGGTGCCGGCGGGACGAGAGAAGCGGTAGACCATCCACGCGGCCATGGGTAGCTGGAAGGTTATCTCGAGGTAGGTAAAGAGCTTGAACCACGGGGGCAGGGCGTCGTGCGAGGCGGTGAAGAAGGGGTCGTTGTAGGTTGCGATGTAGAAGTCGCGCAGCAGCTTGAGGAAGTGCAGCGGCGAGGAGGGGGTTGCCCAGAGGGATGCCGGGTAGAAGGGGACCAGGTCGACGACTTGAAGTGGTTAGTTGAGCACACGGAGGGACCGTTGCCGGATGGCATTTCAATGCTTCAATGACGCGTCGCTCTCGTGTCCGAGCACAATGAGACCCGTTTCCATTTCCATTGAACCGTATGAGGGCGAGTTGAGGTATGAGAACTCACGGAGTATAGCGGACAGCTGGATCACCGAGATGGCGAGAAACGCGCGATCGCGCCAGTTCTTCGCTGAGGCCGACATGTTGCAACGAGTGAACGAAGTAAGTGATGAGCGTCAATTGACTATTCTGGGCAATTTGGAGGGGCTAGCTGCCGACGAAGTTGTCAAATGATCGTGGGCTTATCCTTCGTGGAGCGACTTGAAAAACGTGGATCGTCGCGTGAGATTGGCGATCAGGGTGAGATTTGCTGACATAAGCCACCCGAGGCCATTGAAGAATCAACAGTCAACAGTGAATCCCGAATTGCCTGCAACCTAAAGGTTGTATACTGTATTCGAAATCCGAAAATGAAGCCCCCAGGCTCATTGGCGTCTTTCAGAGCGCATCATGAGAGCCGGTGGTCTCATCAGTCCTCGCACCCCCCCCACAGTTGACGAGCTCATCGCAGGCCCCTTTCCTTCATCCTCATCTCAATCACGATCAGCAGGGTCGACTAGTTGATCTTTTGTCTATTCAAAATCTCAACGAGTCAAATTACGGTACCTCTATAGGATTTTTCAGGGTGGGTTAGTCCATGAGTCTTGCCGCTTCGCCAGTGCTTCTCTCAAAACGCTCAGTGACCGGCGTCAAGTGAACCATCAACGGGCCCTTGTCCCACAGGATGAAGATCTTCTGCTTTGTGACCCAATCTCGGCTGTCTTCGTCGAACTCGAGATCGAAGTTCCAAACAAGACGGGCCAATATAAGTCTCATTTCCACGTATGCCAGGCTGTTGCAAAGTCAGATTCAATAATCACAAGAACAAGATGAAACGCCCCGGGAGGTAGGTGTCTTACTTTCGACCCAGACAATTCCGGGGACCGACGTGGAAAGGCTGAAGGGCCTCGCGGTTGTCTGAAGCGTACTCTGGATCACCGAGGAATCTCTCTGGGTGGAAGCCGAACGGGTTTTTGAAGTAATTTTCGTTGTGGTTTATCGCCCATTGGTGAATTGCGACGGTGGTCTTTGCGGGCAGCGTAAGTATCATCTCAAATGGAGATCACCTCTTCTGGAATGGTTTGAAGAAATATTTTACTCACATTTCCTGGAACGAAGCGACCGCAGACAGTTGCGCCCTCTCTCGGGGACACCCGCGGAAGTCCCATGGCTACGGGTGGATACATCCGCAGTGTCTCGTCCAAGCACGCAAGCATATAGCTCAGCTTGTTGACCGAGATGATGTCGATCTCTTTTTCGCTGCTGAAAGTCGATCTGACTTCCCTTTTCAGCTTTTCCAGCGCATCTTTGTGCGTCAGCAGGTAGTATGTAACTCCCGATAGTAACGTCGCTGTGGTTTCAGAGCCGCCAATTACCAGCGTGTTGCTGTTTGCTGCTATCTGGACGAAAGATAGACCCTGGATTGGCTCAGTAAGAACTTGCGATATCGAACCATTTGCATCTCGGGGCGGAAGCTCAATCACCACGTGTAACCTACCAATTCATCTTTCTTGTTGAGCAAGCCCTCGATGAGATCGGGTCTTCCCCCTTCTTTCGCCCCAACTTCGATGCGCCGTCCCAGCTTCTCTTTCGCCCTCGCGAGGTTGCGTCCCTTAGCCTCCTTCGCAGACTTGGTCGCCAAGAGGTTGAACAGGATTTTCTTTAGGAACGGGTAGTGGTTCACCGACTGCACCACCGTCCCGAGCCGGGCCGAGACGAAGATGCCGCGGATCCAGGGGTGGTACTCGGACTTCTCCAGGCACCCGAACGGCTCGCCGAAGGCCAGGTCCCCGATGATGTCGAACGTCGTGAAGTTGTACCACGCCATCATGTCCACCGGCCCACCCTCACAGTTCTCACGCAGCCGCTGAATAAGCAGGTCGACATACCGGGTAATCAGCGGCTGCTGCTCCCTTAAGCTACGTTCACTGAAGCCATGGGATAGTTGCCGCCTCAGGATGGAATGCTCCCTGCCATTGGAACTGACAATCGTGGGGGGAATGGTCCCAGTGGGCCGGTAGAAGAGCTGGTCCTTCTCGAACTCGGACGCCCCGTGGGAGCGGTGGCCCATTATGTCCTTCCATGCCTTGGCGTTGTTGTAGGAAAGCTCGTTAGGGGCGACGCGGACGACGTCTCCGTATTTCGCGTGGAGCGCGAGGATGTTGAATGGCAGTGTGCCTTTGATGAACCTGCAGCAGAAGCCAAGTCGCGTCGCGCGGAGGAGCAGAGGGCCCGGGTAGTGCCGCAGCGGGTGGAAGAAGAGGTTGTAAATGACTATCGCGACGGGATAACACACCAGCTGCCAAGGTTGTCAGAGTGTTGCCCAAAACCACAATTAGGTCAGGACGCTCGTCGTTTCGTAGACTCACCAAGCCGATACAGGCTAGAAGGCCAGCTAAAAAGTCAATTGACAGCACCATGTTGAAACCTTAAAAACGAGCGAAAATGAGCGGACGAAGAAGTTGGAGACAAAGACGGCGATGGCTCGTTGAGACTTTGTACCCAAGCTCATGACCCGATACATAGCATCAAATGAGGCAATATTGGCGCAGCGATATTTCCCTTTTTATGGGATTTCCTTTCCCGTATGCCGCCAGAACTGTTTCGCCCATGCGCCCGGGTTCTGCGCCAAGCGACGTCGCAGCTTGAGAACGCGAGAAATGCCAGCAGAGCAGTGCCGAAAAACACGAAGCACGGAGCTTGGAAATGCGAGTTGCACGGTGGTACGGACCAAGCGTTAACGGACTGCCGATCGAGCCCGAGAAAACGGCACGGTGCTTGTCCGGAGACTTTCCAACCAAGGTACTCCGGGAGCATCCTTGATCTTGGGCGCGGGGAAGCGAATCATCTGATATTGCGAAAACGCCGGGTCGTTCTGAAAGCGGGTAAACGATCTGAAGTTAAGCATGTCGGCAGTAGGGTTTAGGAAAGGTCGAACAGTCAGCAGCTGGGGTGTTGCTTTCTTCTTCTAATGATGAAGGGAATATTGAAGAGTGAGTTAAGGGGCTTTGAGAATCCAGTCCCTGACATGTAATTGGCTCAATCTTCCGGACGTTGAAGGTTGTTCTAAGCGTTTCTGACGGGTTGCCAACATAAGTCCCCGCATGTTTTCATCTCACTTAGCATTACCCATGAAGTCGATACCTATTAACGCAGTTGAGGGGTCGTCATGTCCGAGTCTCTATAGCGAACACTAAGTATTATACGGACTCTGTCGTCCGGCTCTGTCGTCGTCGCTCAGCTCTGATGATGTTGCCATTGTTGTGCCTCAGCTCGAAACCCCGACATGTTTGAGACAAGATACGCAACATTCCCAGGAATCGACTCCAGAGCACAAGTGGCTCTTTGCACCATACCATAGCCTTCACGGGGAATCTCGATGCCAAGATCCTGCAATAGCAACATTGTCATTGGCTTGCAAGCCGTTTCTATCCATTCGTTGTGCCGTATCGGTCGCGCCTCTTTGAGGCCGAAGAGAGCACGATTTCGTCATCGAGCCGACGAAGTATCACCGAGCTTTGCTGACTGCAGTATAATGAGGCAATGTCAATCCTCTAAGTGCATCGCACCAATCAACGACTCATTACGGTTACCCGGGGGCTTGGGGCTGAGCCAGACGGTCGCCATGAAGGAGCGATGCTGTGTTACCATCACACTTACCCAGCCGGCAGGCTACAGCCTTGTCTTACTGACGGTGTAGATACCAACGCAATATCGTATTGGCGGGTACTTTCAAATCGCATTCTGGTCTCATCAAGCAACATGACTTCCTGCAAAAGATTTAAAAAGTTGGTGTTGGCGATGACCAGACCACCAGAGCATCCGCCTTATCTGCAAGCCCAGCCCCCTTTGGAAGTGATTCTCTCTCCTGGCCAGCTCGTCTCTCTCGAGCATCCTAAACTGGGCGAACAGCTTTCTTTACCACGCATTCTCTTCTCTGATTCAATTCTATTTCTTTATTCTCAGAATCCCTTACATTTCTGTACGTTTCGTTATGGATTCCATCGAGCTGCGGCAGCGTCGGGGAAGTTTGCGAGCGCAACATGACGCGGCATTACCTAGCAACACCGCATCGAGCCGTTTCGTTATCTCAAATTCTTCTACCGAACACCGTCGACAGTACCCCCAGCCCGCCACATATGCTCGAGTACCCAACGACGACCAGACTACCCCAGACTCGCCTCTACTCTCGAACCCAACGTGGGACGCGCTCAATGTCGACGGATATGAGCAGACTACCGGCACAGGTCAAATCTCTTCGATTGAAAATCAATCGTCCCCCAGATCTGATGAAAACGATCATCGGGAAGAGCACTCCAACAAGTCGCAGTGTGGAGAGGCGGGAACGGCCAATGGTCGAGTACTCGTACGGAAACATATCGCCCGAGGCGGTTGGCCCCGCTATCTCAACGGGTTGACCGTCCACATGCCCGCCCTTCTTATGACAGCCGTCATCTTGTCTGTCGGCTCTGTGCACTTCTATTGGTATCCAGAACAAGGCCCTCTCATCAAGAACAAGGATGGGGATTATCGAGTCGATGCCGATATCATCAGCAACGTTCTTCAACTTGTTGCCAAGGTCCACGAGCTCTTCATCGTGGCGTCCCTGTCTTCCATAGCTTTGGCCATGTTCCGTCGATCTCTGGTGACTAGTGGTATTCACCTGGGATTTCTGACCGGCGGTTATCGAGTCGGCGATCTTGCCTATCTCAAGACGGCCGCGTTTTGGCGTCAGGGTCTCGACGTATCCAATCCTTGGGGCATGATGCTTCCTGGCTTTCTTGTCTTCGCCACTCTCATGTCAACTGTTGTCGGACCAGCATCGGCTATCCTACTAGTACCGACTCCGGGTTGGTACAACATCGATGCCTCAATCGCCTTTAGCAACATTGAGCTGCCTCTTATGTACACCTGGAACCGGACCAAGACGTGGTTGCCACTTCGGACTTCGGCACCAGCTATATGCAGTGGAGTACGCGGACTACATCAAGGCTCCTGTCCCGCAGGAGGGTTTCCAGAGATAGCCAACTGGCTGCACGATTACCGCGCCACGGACTTAAAGAATAATCTTACGTTTCACTCGACTTCGGCCGATCTACGGAGACACCTCATTTTCACAACAGCCAACAGCACCAACAGCGCCAACACCACCAACGTGACAACGCTCTGCACAACACCACCACATTTCCTGACGAACAGCATCGGACTTTTCCAAAGGTACATCGATCGTGCCGATGTTGGCGCAATATCAAGGGAGCCTCGATACCGACTTCGAACCGCTAGAGAGAGCTCCGCATCCGACGACGAATCGACACTATACCAACCGTTTGTACAGGCCAGGTGTGATCTGTACAACAAGGAAGAAGAGCTCAAGAACTTGTCATCGCTTCTTCATTTTCCAGTGGACCATTTCAATTGCTTCAACGACGTGGATTGCCTACGCGACCAAAAGAGAGGCATTCCGTTTGACAAGGCCTCGATGTCGCCTTACAAAAATGTCTCAAGTGCGTCAGACCTTTTTGTTATCCGGAACTCATCGATTGTGATGATACATGGACAGGTCCCAGATATGTCTTCCGGTGAAGCACGCCACTTCTACTATCTCTGTAGCTTACTCGCAAGTTTGGTTCCCTCAAACTTCACGGTAGACGCTACGGTCAGTGACACGTTACAATCCTCGTTCAGCAGCGCCGATGAGATGGAAAATCTGTATCATAGGGACAACGGCGATGATATCCAGGTCTTCAAGCTTTCACAGGACTGGCTCGCAGCTCTCAATCCGACTTGGCTGGATTTGGAGTCACAAACCGTCAGCGCAATGGGGCAGCTCATTTGGAACTTCTCCTCAAGGGAAGGTGTCAACGGAACACACCGGGTTGCATTTGTCGAGAGGCACGGCAATGAGACCGACTACGAATTGGCTGAAGTCTTCCTGGCCAAGGTGTTTGGGGCCTACCTCAAGGACGGCCTGGCACGAATGACCATAGAACACAAGCCAACACGACTTATCCTTGAAAGAGATGGAAATCGTAGTCTGAGATATATCGACCTCAGCGATCAGTACGGGCACCGGGGGGGCGTCCACCACCTGACCACTATTAACGCGTCTGCCTACCTCGACCTTTGGTGGAATGAGGAAGAGGAGCGCAATGGGACGATAGCACAATTCCTAGAAACGATGGAGACGTATTTGCCGATAGACATTGTCGCCGAACGTTACGGATACGGTTCCGGTCAACAACGTGCCACACTACATTGGGCACAAGCTGTCATGGGAGTCTACCTCGCGACTGTAGTAGTCTATGCTTCGTGGGTGGGAGTCATGAGCCTCCTCGATATATTTGGATTCGAGTCAGACCACGGCCGAGCTCGCGTTCTGAGTGTCATACCATGGTCGGACCTCCAGGACTTGATCATACTGGCACTCAGAACGCCGGCTCCCAACGACGAAGACCTAGCTGATGCCGGGGCAGGGGTTAGCTCAGCCAAAGTTTGGGAGAAGATGGTCTGGGCCGGAGCAGACGGGGATTCCAACGCGCAACTAGTGCTTGACGAGGGGCGGTCGGTGGAGAAGCTGCATGTTGATCGTTCAACGCGGTATTATTAATCTGCGGGAAGCTTGAAAGGTTCACTGGCTTTTTACTCAATGTTACTACAGAAACAGACGTCTATCATTCCTATATGTACTCTTGAAATTACGCCTATATATGCCCCGTGATACTTTACACATCGTTGGTCGCACTGATAAGTTCTGAACAAAGGTTTCATGCTGGATACATCATAAAGAGTATATAACTAGGGAGATAATACACTTCATCGTCCAACCTCAACTAACCCCATCTGAGGATCTGAGCAAGCCTTCCTGGACGATCATCGTCTCCTCAAACCGCCCGGCCAGTATACGGCTCATAAGCCAAGTTCATATTCTGAGTTCCCCTGTGATCAAGTGGGACCATGGCAATACTGCTAGACTCATGCACACTCTTCGCCTCGAGCTCCGGAGACTCAGCGCGCCAGATGAGCGCCCTGTCGTCATCAAACTCTCTGCTACTACCCCGGCCGCGCTTGGCTGCAGCAGGCGTACCGATCTGGACGTACTTGTGCTGGCCCCAAGTCTGCACCCGCTTCAACAGAGTGAGCGGTCTCGGCCCGACGTTCACGTTGACGTTGACGGTCGGGTTGCCGGTGATCATCCCGCTCGTGGGGCCCTTGGCGAACCCGCCTCCACCGCGCCCGGCCTTGGGTGTCTTGAAGCTCATCAGGACGGACGCTAGAAGAGAGAAGCCGAAGGCGATCCAGCTGGGCACCACCAATAGTCCGATCTCAGACGAGACGCCGATCCTGCCGAGATCTTCATTAAACGCCGCGTCGACTTTCTTGAAAATCACGACCGCCGCGATGGAGGCCGCGAGCAGGCACAGCGTGGCCGTGGAGGACATCACGGCGCCCGCGATGCCGGGCCTTCCGAAGCGCGCGCTCGCGCAGGAGGCGACGGGGGCGAGAATCGTCAGGCTGAAGGCGAAGATGTACGCGACGCCGAGGAACGAGGACGTCTTCGCGTACGCGGCGATCGCGTCGTCGAAGTTCTGGGAGAACGTCCCCGCGGCCGTGGTCGCGTCGAGCCTGAGGTCGGTCCGCGGGTCGAAGAAGTACCCCACGCGCCGCGGGTGGCAGACGGTGTCCCCGTTGCCGTGGCCGCAGGCGCCGAGGAGGGTGACGTAGTACGTGAAGGGGACTCTGAGGGTGAGGGGGGTTGCGTCCTGGCCGACGAGGTCGGAGCCGGAGACCTTGGAGAGGTCTTGGAGGAGCTGGGAGCCGCCGAGTTTTGCTGGGATGTTGAGGTTTGTCGCGTCAACCTGTCGAGTTGTCAGTCCCTATGGAGAGGTGATGGATTGCGAGGTGATGGCTTACTTTGATGAAGGCTAGTTCATCTCCAATGCCCGGCCGCGAGCCAGCTGCGAGAAGGATGATAACCAGCAAGGCCGTGATCGTAGAGGCCAGGATGGGCAAGAAGGTAAAGGTAGGCACTTTGCCTGTCTGAAAACTGGGCGCCATGTTGTTGTGCTCTTGCTCTTCGCAACACGAGTCTCGTGAATTCGATTGAAGTGTGCGAAGCTGGGGTATTGATTCGACTGTCCAGTGCCGAGGAGGGTGCGGCTACATGTATGAGTATGATCTGGACTCGGCCGATACCAAGAACGCTACCCGCCAGGCAGCGATGAAACTCCCGAACAAAACGTTTGATGGGAAAAGGAGCCAAGGAGCAGGGCTAGGCGCGGCGCGGACGACAGACCTACAAGCGACGCCCCCAGAAAGAGACAAACTGCGGCTTGATCTAGGGTTAAAGTAGCTCGACGAACGCGCCCGTCGTGTTAGCGCCTGGTGGTCTAGGTCTTACGTGATGTCCCATCCGAGTCTGGTTTCTCGCGGTCTGTGCAGCCACGTCCCTTCTTCCATCCATCAGCTTATCGTTCCTTTGGAAAAGAGTCAGCCTTGGGTAGGCTATGGGTCGGATGTTGGTCAGTCCGGGCGAGGGAGCGGCTGAGCGCGGCTATCTGATGCGCTTGGCGATGTCTTGCGGATCGTGTGCCAAGAGCAGCCGCAACAGGCTCCAGGAACTCGGTCCCCCTCCCGCGCGGCAAGGAGGCCTTCCGGATGGCGGGATAGACGACATCCGCGTGGCACAGCATCCGA
The DNA here is from genome assembly GCA_030770045.1 of Colletotrichum brevisporum. Lineage (NCBI taxonomy): Eukaryota > Fungi > Ascomycota > Sordariomycetes > Glomerellales > Glomerellaceae > Colletotrichum > Colletotrichum brevisporum. The sequence goes on along the minus strand of JAUGSI010000001.1, from coordinate 3,426,705 downwards.
CGAGGCCAGCGTCCGAGGACAGGGAGGCCAGCTGACCAATGAGGACGCTACCCGATTCTTTCGTAGGGCTCTGGCGGACAACTTGGAGGATCAAGAGACTAACCACTAGCTGGGACGTTTGAGAGGTAAAGCTATCTAAACCCTCTTTGAACGGCCGTGATACCCGGATGCTTGGTCAGCCTGGGCCTAGCGTGGGATTTTCCCCGGTTGTTTCCCCCCTTTGCTGATGCCGAGAGCGTGGCGCCGGCTAGCACTGACCCGGTCGAACCCTGGAATGGCGTTGGTGCCTGGGATGGTGTTCGTCCGGTTGATCGGATGGCTGAACAAGGATGGAGCTCTGGAGAAGAGACGATGGCTTGAGGCGGGTCTGGAAACTGAAATATCACAGGCTCGCCCGGTGGTGGTTCCCTCAACTCGGCACCAGCGAATCCCCAGTCTAGTGCTTGAGACCCTTTAGGACTCTGATCATCGTTGGCATCATGAGGTCTTTCATCTCACTTGCAACGGCAGCCGCCGCTCTCTTTTTCACCGTCCAGGCCGCCCACTTCGAAGTCACCGTCGGCAAGAACAACCAACTCAAGTTTGACCCTGAGACTCTCGTCGCAACCCGTGGCGACACCATCACGTACAACCTCTTCTCCAAGGCAACTCTCCCATCCCATCATCGAAGCGTATCAAAGAGCTAACATCCAGCAGAACCACTCCGTAACCCAATCCTCCTTCGACAGCCCCTGCGCCCCTCTCGCCGGCGGCTTCTTCTCCGCCTTCACCCCGTCCGCCTCCGAAACGACCGCCTCCACGACAACCTTCACAATCACAATCAACGACACCAAGCCCGTATGGATCTTCTGCGGCCAGGGCAACCACTGCCAGCAGGGCATGCTGCACAGCATCAACGCCCCCGCCGCGGGAAACACCTTCGCCGCGTTCCGCGACAAGGCAAAGTCCGCGGGGCCGAGCACGTCGCCGCCGAACGGCCTGCCCGTCGGCGGCAGGCGCGTCGCGCGCGTGGAGGTCGGCGCCGCGGGGGCGCTGACGTTCTCGCCCAACGATATCCGGGAACCGGTCGGCACGGTGGTCGAGTTCGCGTTCAACCCGCGCAACCACTCCGTGACGCAGTCGTCGTTCGACAAGCCGTGCCAGCCGTCGGAGGGCGGGTTTAGTAGTGGGCTTATACCGACTGCGCTGAGTCCGTCGGGGGTGACGTTCAGCATACTCGTCGCCGACGCGAAGCCGTAGGTCTATACTCACATTCTCCTTGTCAAGACATCCGCTGATTGTGATTGCTCGGCAGGATCTGGTTCTACTGCGCCCAGACGACAGGAACCCACTGCCAAAAGGGCATGCTCGGCGCAGTCAACGCCCCTCCCACGGGAAACACCCTCGCCGCCTTCACCGACCTCGCCTCCAAGGCCCCGCCCAGCACGCTCCCGCCCTCGGCGCCCCTGGGCGGCATCCTCCGCGCCAACGGCACCGTCCTGCGCACCGCCTCCTCTCCCGTCGTGGACATATCCTCCCTCGGCGCCCGCTACGCGACCTCCAAAGCAGGCGGCGGCGCCATCGCGAACTGGAACTTCGGCGCCAACATCTCCGACGCGGCCGTCGAGCGCCTGCAGCTCGCGCACGTCCTCGAAGGCGTGCTGCTCCGCGTGCTGTCCACGGGGTACGACAACCTCCGCCCCGGCGGACCCTGGGCGGGCACGTACCCGGAGAGCATCGTCGAGGTGATCGGCACGATGGCGGCGCAGGCGTGGGTGCACCGCGGCTCGGCGGCCGACCCGCTGGCGCACTTCAAGCACGAGGTGCCGTCCGACTGCGCGTACGCCGCGGCGCTGCCGTCGCCGGACGCGTTCCTGGCCGCGGCGCTGGCGGTGCTGCTGCTCGACATCGGGCTGGTTGCAGACTCTGCAGCTGCGCTGGCGGCGTCGGATCCGTGGTTAGTCCCGGCGCTGGTGACCTCCCTCGGCGCGCGGAGCAGGATGGCCGGGCTGGTTGACATGATGCAGAACCACGTCGCCGCGCCGGCGCCGCGCGAGGTGGCGATCCCGGCGGAGCTGGTGTACTCGTACGTCATGCACCACTACGTCTCGTCGTGCCCGGAGAAGCTGGCCTGGGACAAGCCGTTTGCGAAGCTGAGCGTCAAGGGGCGGGATGTGGACCTGGCGGAGAGATTGGTCAGTGTTGAGCTGGAGTGGGAGGGGAAGCAGGACGGGGACTTGTTTGCGGCGTGGCTTGGGCCGTGGGGGGAGGTCAAGTTCTCGCCGGTCGTGGAGAAGAAGGCTGCCGTGCCTGATGGTCTCTACGGGCATGTCTGGGTTGTGGTGACGGGCAAGAAGGATATCAAGGCTTCGGAGATCCCTGGGGCGACTGTTGCGGGACCTGAGATTGTGTGGGTGACGCAGCCTTAGATGGCATCAGCTTGTTAGGGGACCGTGGTATTTTGTGCATAAATGGCGTAATATATTCAGTTGAACTAAATTGATACGATCATCGCGGGCCTTGTCAAAACTTTACCGCTCTGCCTATGCAGTGCGGGTTCCGTTGCCGGACGACTCGTACCTAACAACGAACGGCACAGTCTCAAAGACATCCCAGTCCTCCTCCTTCGCCCTGTCACCAAAGATGCGCAGCGCGCTGACCTTCATCTTGTACACGCCAGGCTCTACCACGGTCCCGTCGGCAAGCAGGCCGTTGAAGAAGGCGCGCTGGTCGAGGCGCGTAACCCACTCCAAAGGCCAGCCCGCCAAGCTGCCGAGGTTTTCCTCCTTGCCGCCGCTCAGGGACAGAACGTCGACCTGCAGCGAGGCGGTGCCGACGGTCGGCTGGATGAACACGTTGGGCGTGGCGGACTGGTCGCCGCGGTCGGTGGGCGGAGGGTTGGCCGGGTTGGGGCGCGGGATGGTGTAGGTGCGGTTCGGCTGCACGACGCCGTTGTACTCGGCCAGGTAGACCTGCGATGCCGACAGGACGGGCGTGTCGCGCATGCTGCCGACGACGCCGAGGTAGGGCACGTTGAGCGAGGGCGCGTCAGTCGTGCTGGTGAGGATCACGTAGCCACTGTAGATGGGCAGCCGGGTGGCGTTGACGTTGGAGGGGGGGTTGCAGGTGATAACCAGGTCGGCGGAGCCGCCGGCGGGAACAGTGATCTTGCTGTCAGGCGTGTTAGTTAATCGATGTTGACATAAAGGTATGGAAGCAAGCTTACTCGGAGCTGAATTCAAGTTCGGCCCATTCCTCGACGATCGGGTTGGGGAAGGCGCCCGCCCTCAGACGATCGCTGCCCTCGATAAAGGTATACATGGTCACGGCCTTGCGGTGGCTGACCTCGAAAACGAGCTCGGCCGAGCCGGTGTTCTTGATGTTGACGGTGTGGTTACCGACGAAGTGGTCGGTGTCGTTGAAGGAAATCGAGGGGACGCTCAACTCGGCGGTCGTTCGAGCCGCGTCAAAGGCCTGGACGATGCCGGCGCCCTGCTGGGGCACAGGGGCGAGCAGGTCCGGGTGAGCGGTCTTGTCGTCGTACCAGGCGAGCTGCTTGGCCGTGGAGGAGACGAAAGACAGGAGACGCTTGGGGTCCTTGGTGCCGTGTGCCTCGGCGAGGAGGGCGTAGATGCCGGCCGTCAAGGGGGCGGACATGCTGGTTCCAGTCATGACCCGGTAGGCGCCCAGGGCGACGGGGTACGTCGAGAGGATGTTGGCTCCGGGGGACGAGACTTGGGGGCTCGCGTCCAACTCCCAGGTGGGACCCCAGCTGGAAAAGGAGCCCATGTAGGAGCCGCTGCTGTTGTTCTCGAGGTTCTCCAGGCGGGTCTTGGTGTTGTTCGCGTCGGGGATCTTGACGGTGACACTTCGGCCCTCGGCCAGGAGAGAGAGCCATTGCTCAGACTGGTAAGGCGGGACGGAGGCGACGCCCTGGATACCGTCCGAGTAGACGAACCGGTCATCGCGCATCGTTCTGGGGAATACGTCAGTTAGGCCACAGAGCAATCTGCCACCCCAAGGAGACGAGTGACTTACGTGTTGTCGCTGGTGTAGTAGAGAATGTAATGACCCCCCTTGGCAGCCACGTTGTCGCCCTGATCGTTCGGGTAGCAGCCGGTGGCTCTCGAGTCGGGGAACTCGATGAGAGCAATCTTGTTGCTGAGATCCGGAGTGTCCTCGGGCAACGCGCTGCAGGCATCGCCGGCCCAGAGCTGGAGAGACAGGTCGCCCGTCAGCTCAGGAAATCCGGCCAGGTAGCCAAACTCGGCCTCGGGGCCGCTGGTGAAGTTGGACTTGGCGTCAACGGCGAAGGTGCCGACGCGCAGGAAGGCAGGGAAGACGGAGTTGGTCACGGCACCGCTGCCGGTAATACCACGGCCGGTGGCGGGGGTGGATGCGTAGAAGAGCCCGTTGCCACCGTCGTTGCCCTCGGAGACGACGACGGGAACGCCGGCCTCGACGATGCGAGAGACGAGGACGGCCGTGACGTCCCATGCCCAACCCGCAGCACTAGCGAAGGCGCACGTTAGCATCTTGTACTAAAAGAGCCCGGCGCTATGGGTTTTACTTACTCTCCGTTCGAATAGGAGATAATGTCGGCTCCTTCCTCGTATGCGCGGCTGAGCGCGGCAAGCAGGACCTCGTCGGTCGAGGTTGCAGAGCACCCCCATGCTCGGTACGCCGCCAGCTTGACGCCGGGGGCAGCGCCGGTGAAGCCATACTCATTCCCCTCGAGCTGCGCGGCGATCGTACCCGCCACGTGGGTTCCGTGGCCGACGCAATCGTCCATCGGGTCCGCGTCGGGCTGGATGGGCCTGACTCCGGGCAGGAAGTCATCGCCAGTAAAGTCCCAACCGGCCTCGACGAGGCATCCGGGGCCGAAGCAGCCGCCGAGGGCAGGGTGTGTCCAGTCGACTCCGCTGTCGACAATCCCGACGCGGATTCCCTTGCCGGTGAGACCCTGCTCGCGAAGCTTGTCGACCTGGGTCATGACGTGGGGAGAGAAAGTGTTCTTGGTCGAGTTTCCGGGCGCGACAGCCTGACGCTTCGTACGAGAAACTGGGGCCTGAGTCGGTGCCCCATTGTCCTTTGGCAGGTCGAGCTTGACGGTTCTCACGGGCCAGATATTCTTGACGCGCGAAGAGCCTCCGATCTGTCTACGCAAGAGGGCACCATCGTGGTGCGCAATGCTCGAGTCCTTGACCTGGAAGGAGACGCCCTTGAAGAAGCGGTAGCTCAGCTCCATGCGGGTATCAGCATCCACGCCGTCGGCCTTGAGAGACTCTATAAAGCTCGCGGGGGTGTCGGCATCGTCGGCGAACTCAACAATGTACGCGCCCGGAAGCGCCTCGCGGCGAGCGGCATCCGCCGGCTGGTTGTCGTCCGATTCGGCTCTCGGGAGAGCGGCCGCGGTGTGCGCGTCGGCGAAGATGCGCGGGTGCAGCGGCTTCGCGGTGGCGGCGTTGGCACCCAGCAGGGCGGAGACGATTGCGTGGGAGACCCTCATCTTGGCTCACTTTTGGCTGATCGCTTGCTCTGGACGAAGGCTAGCAGATGAGGAAACGAAAAGAGAACGGCGAAGAGAGGCACCGCGGGCCATCCCGTCCAATATACCGATGCCATCCATGCCGGCCGTGTCTCCTTTCGTGGAGTCGTCTCTCGGCCCCGGGGCAAGCGATACGAGTCTGGAGATGAAGCAGGGCAAATACGAGCTTCTTTTCGTGATCTAGAGCGCTGATCCCCGGTCTTGCATGGGGCGACTCCACTGCGGTGAGCGCATCGTGCGGGCAGCCGAGATCCCCGGACACAGCCGTCGACGGCGTGGAATTGTCGGTAGATGATTCTGGGGGTTGGTTCGGAAAGGCGCAGAGAGACTCGAGACTCGCCGATTGCTTCGAGGAGTTGGGGGGTTTTCCGCAGCATCCCCAAGATCGTGCTCTCGTCGATTGACACTGTTTTCACGGTTAGCATTCAACGGGTCCACAAAGTAAATTGCGATGGGCCACGCACCGATGGCAGGACCACGCCGAGATCCAAGTCTCTCGCTTCGTGCGCTAAGCCCCTGAGAGTCTCCGTCATGAGGTAAGGAGAGTCGCATTGGCTAGGCGACTTGTGCTGTCACCTTACCGTCTAGGTTAGGCGGCTTCCCCGCTGGAGGCTATGGCTCACGGTTCAACATCAGGCGATTGTCAATCGAACGCGATTGACATGGGCTCTTAGAGTCTTTGTAGAAAGCCAGCCATCGGCGCTTCATTTGTCTCGTGGGTGCATTCGAAAAAATGATTGATGGTCTGGAATCGTCAGCGCGGTAGCACCAAACGTTGGCGTTCCGTTGTATATCGTATGGCTTCGACGCATCGCGAATGATTTTGCCCACGCAGGGCGAACTACGTCATCGGTCATGGATGGTGCTTCTCGGTCGACGTCGTTGATTATTAGGAGGTGACAGGAGGATCTTGGCTGCTTTTTGTGTGTGTAGAAAAAACAGAGGAAATACTCTACATTGACGACTCCTTGTATATGTATTTCTTTTTGCTCTGAAAAATGAGACATCTTGCGTAAAGACTGCAGACTCTCGACTTTCAGAGCAAAAAAAATCAACATACAAGGCGTCCTCAAAGTAGAGTATGTCCTCTCTCTTTTCTATACACACAAAAAGAAATCAAGGTTTTGGCTGCTTCGTGATTTTCGATGGTCAGTCGGCAGAATGTGAACGGAAGGACAAAAAAGGGAAGGACGAAATGATGGGGCCGGCGGGATGGGGGAATTCGCCAATGGAATGTACCCCGTTTTATGGGCTGCATATGCTTCTATGCGTCTAGGAAGTGTGAACAGCAGTATCGAGGTTACGGCCTTCGCTCCGGCAATATGCCTGCGCCGCACATCCATCGTGGCTGCCAGCGGAGTGGCTAGAACCTGTCCTCTGCCGAACAGCCCGGGGACTTCTTGGCACTCAACCAACCTCTGAAGATTCCGTCTTCCGTTGAAAAGCCAGCTGCCTGATTTAATGCTTCTCGTCAGCATTCTCAACACCTCAAATTTGGACGATTCGTCTTCAGCCTGCGTAGCAAGAGTCCTGCTCCATGGCACATGGCTGGACTCACCAACTAGACGGCCGAGGCCAAGGGCTCGCGTCACTTACACAGTCAACAAATACAAGCTGGAATCAGACCGCTGTGAAGCTGAAGAGTTGCAGAGCCTTCAAACATGGCGAGCGAGCACGCTGCAAACATTACATTCCTGGGTCCTCTCGGCCGTTAGGTGTAAGTGCCCTGCGTTTTTCAACGAAGATACTAAGTCCAGGCCCGGCTAAGAGATCTCTTGTCTTGCCAGGGGAAAGTACTTATCCCGGCAACCTTGTCCAGAGGCTGTACTCTGTACCGGAGGCAACAACAACCAAGAGGCCGGAGACCGAGCCATCCGGACCACAGCCGGGGTAAAGAAAGGAGGAACCTAGAGCGTCCCATCACATGAACCGTAAAACCTCGTTCTTTGAGCTTTTGAGCCCCCAAACCGGCATGCCCACCGGCCGGTTGTTCCTCCTACCAGCGCAATTCTCCACGCCGACACTCTTGGCAAAAAGGGTTGAAGTATGAGGCATTTAGCAAGGAAGCTGCAACCGAGCCACCGTTATGACTCCATAACCGAGGGAGCTCGTATATGAGGCATTTACAAGGGAAGCTGGAACCGAAATAGAGCAAGAAAAACCGGCCGTGAAGAGCCCCCAAGCAGTCCAATGACGCTCTGAGAAGCAAGTTTGAGCGACGAAATTTTCCACGATCTTCCGAGTCGATTGCCTAATCCACTGGCCTCGGCCTCCACTCTGGAGTATGCTTATATTGCAGGGTCCACCGAATAGCATCCCATCGCTACCGGAACGAGTTAGCACTGCCCGGTAATGCGGAGTTACGTGGTGTCGGTGGCACTCAGTGCCGACATATTGTCTGCCCGTCCGTGTAAGCTAAAGTTATCAATCGCATCTTATCAATCAGGTAGATAATACAGCCAGAACTCCCGCCCATCATGAGTTCTCGTCCGCGCTCTCTCCAGGCTCTTCGTTGAGTGTCCAGTTCTTCCTCCGTCTCTGCCCTTCATTCTTCTCACTCGTTGAACCCTCCCCGGCATCATGAAGTTCATCGCCCTGTCCTCGGCCATCCTGGCCCTCGGCGAGACGGCCGCCGCCCGCCTCTACCCCCGTGCCAACGCCACGACCACCCGCAACGCGACCTACGACTACATCGTCGCCGGCGCCGGTACGGCTGGCATCGTCGCCGCCGAGCGCCTCGCCGCCTCCGGCGCCAGCGTCCTGCTCCTCGAGCGCGGCGGCACCTCCTTCTACATGACGGGCAACCGCAAGACCATGCCCTGGAACGACACCGTCACCATGTACGACGTCCCCGGCATGTCCGACTACACGGGCGCCTCGCCGGACCTGCAGTACTGCCGCGACTTGGCCATCGCCGCCGGCTGCCTGCTCGGTGGTTCGACCATGCTCAACGCCCTGATGTTCGTCAAGCCCCGCAGCGGCGACTTCGCGGCCTGGCCTGAGGAGTGGCACTGGGAGAACGGGCTTTCCGAGGCGGCTGAGGAGTTCTACCAGCGTCTTCCTGGTACTATCCTCGCCTCCCTGGATGGTAAGAGATACGATGATGATGCGTACGGCATCGTTTCCCGCTTCCTGGAGGCCAACGGCTGGACTGAGAAGGACGCCCTGAACGATGTTGAGTCCAAGGAGCTCATGTACTCCCACCCTCCCTGGTCGGTAAGTCACACTTTCACCTCCACATCCACATCAAAACGTAGGTAGCTGACCCTTACCCTCGTACAGATTGCCAACGGCCTCCGTGACAGCCCCGTCCGCGCCATCCTCCCCGACGCCGAGGCCCTCCCCAACTTCACCCTGGAGCTCAACACCAAGGTCCTCCGCGCCGTCCGCGAGGGCGGCCTTGTGACCGGCATCGAGGTCGAGCACGACTCCGGCGCCCGCGAGACCATCCACCTGGCCAAGGGCGGCTCCCTCGTCCTCGCCGCCGGCTCCCACTCCACGCCCCGCGTGCTCTTCAACTCGGGCATCGGCCCCGCCACCTGGATCAACGTCGTCGCCAACGGCACCACCAACATCCAGCTCCCTCCCCGCGACCAGTGGATCGACCTCCCCGTCGGCGAGAACCTCAAGGACCACGCCATCGCGACCATCACCCTCAAGTCCACGGAGCCCCTCGTCAAGCTGCCCTCCACCGCCTGGACGGACCCCACCGAGGAGTCCGTCGAGCTCTTCGCCCGCGGCAGCGGCCTGATGGCGCAGTCCGGCCAGCGCCTCAACTTCTGGACCAGCGTGAACACCACCGTCGACGGCCTCACCCGCTACGTCCAGGGCACCGTCCGCGCCGACGCCAACGACACCATCGGCATCAAGCTGTACCTCACCTACGGCACCACCTCCACCGGCGTCCTCGGCATCAACGCCGAGGGCGTGACCGGCATGCTCCGCGGCCCGCTGCTGCACACCGAGGGCGACGTCGAGGCCCTGACCACGGGCGTCGACATGATCCTCAACTACGCCCGCCAGCCCGGCAGCATCCTCACCGTCGCGGAGAACGTCTCGGCCTCGGACCTCGTCGCCGCCGCCGGCAGCGGGAGCCACTACATCGGCACCACCTCGATGGGCTCCGTCAATGACGGCAAGAGCGTCGTCGACCCGGACACCAAGGTCTGGGGCACCGAGAACCTGTTCGTCGTCGACGCCAGCATGCACCCCGAGGTCCCCACGGGCAACACGCAGGCCCCCGTCATGGTGGCTGCTGCGTACGCCGCCAAGCGCATCCTCGCTCTCCGCGCCTAGATCAGGGGTAGAGGGCGGAAATCGAAGGGCTGTCATGTCCTCGTTAATTTTGTCTGAACAATGGTCAGCCTGTATCAATAGCATAGAATAATAATTCAGCGAGTGTCTTGCTTGCCCTCGCCAATTTGCGCCACGTCGATCTTTTCTAATCGTCGCCCCCTTCTCCAGCGTCCAACACCCCCAAATAGCTTAGCTCTCTTATAACAATCGCGACAACAACGGACAACAACAATAGACAACGACAACGGACGACGACGATGGAGGACGACGACGGACGATGACGATGGACATCGACTACGGACATCAAAGACGAGGGATAACAACAATAGACGACAATAATAGACAACGACGACGGACATCAACGACGATAGAGGACAACGACGGACGATAACGATGGACGACGATAATGGACAACAACGACGGACATCGACGACGATGGAGGACGACGATGGACGATGACGATAGACAGCAACGACGGACATTAACGACGACGGACGACGGTGGGTAATGAAGAAGATACTCTATTTGTAACTAGTCGCCTAAACTTCAACCTCTTCTGGCGGTCATGGCTACTGGCGTAGTTTTTATTAAGTCTCTATTTCAACAATGAGGCGCGCCGGGATGAAGTCCATCCCAAACCACTCCGTCAGCTGGCTGTCCTCTATGTCGATCCCCAGGTGCTCCCGAACGTTATCCGACGAGATGAAGTAGGCGGGATCGCCATCATCACCGCTGTAATTCTCAACCAATACGGGCAATTGCCCAGATCCGGCGGGCTCAATCTCGAGAGTGGACGGCGTCGGCTCCGAAAGGACGATCTTCGCAACGAACACGCCGGTGTAGTTCAGACTGACGAGCAAGTCTGCTCGGTCCGCGGCATCGTCTGCGATCGACCATGTAAGCGCAAGGGTTTCAAGGGGGACGTGGGCGAGGGCCACTCACCATGATTGTCAAAGACGGAAATGAAAGGTGTGGATTGATTCCAGGGCGGACGGTCGCTCCAGTTCAGGTGGCTTAGGAACATGCGACGGGAAGTCGCGGACCTCGCACGCTCCCCTCGGTAGTTGGCTTCGAAACCCCGCTCTGGGATGTATCTCGTGAAGGATTGATCACTCTGGACACGCCAGAACTCGAAAGTATTCGCCATGGCTTTTGTGATTTTGGCGGGGAGGATGTTGAACAAGGCAAAGTTGAAAACGTTTCTGGTTGCGGGAGGGAGGTAATTTGTATACGTCAAGCGAAGGAGCACCTGCTGGCTTTGGACGTGTTCACGTGGTGTATATATAGAGGCCGGATGGAAGGAATCACTGATAGGCATCATAGGTATCCCGTCATTTCCAAGAGCTTTCGCCATGGAGGTAGGTATCAGCAGGCAGTCGCAATTACCCGTACAAGCACACTGCATCAGCTTACCGCCCTTGAAGTTGCCGAATTTCATCTAGATAGCCGATCTTCATTACCTACACCTTCCAACCATAACCATTGAGACATATACATGGCAGTCCCGATAGCGTCGAGCACCTTTCAACCGCCCAGCGTCCAACACCGCGCCTGGTCCAGCAGGGTTTCCACCTCATGCGAGCGGTCATTCGCCTTCTCGATCCACTCCCACTCGTCCATGGCCTTCTTCCAGTCCTCGATCTCGCGCACCAGACCCTTCGGGTCGCGCTTGGACTTGTCCTTGACGTCGGCGAAGAAGCCGTCCAGCCGCTCCCGCTTGCGCCGCATCGCGTTCTCCAGGATCCGCAGCTCCGTATGTTGGCCCCGCAGCTCGGAGGCGAGCCGCTCGATCAGGGCGCCGGCACGCTGCAGCTCGGGGCACGAGGCGACCGAGTGGCCGCCCATGCAGACCAGCTTATCGTCGTGGACCAGGATGTCCGAGTTCTCGAGCAGCTTGTCCATCTGCCTCACGAGCACGCCCTCCGTGGACGTCGAGGAGCCTGCGGCCGTCCGGCTCAGCTGGCAGTGCGACCAGCTGGCGGTCATGGAGGCGGAGGACAGTGAGAGGTTGGAGATGCTGCCGGTGCTGTCGATGCCGTACGGCCGGAGCGGGCCGCGCATCTCCCGCACGATTTGCGACATGAGGACCGACGACTCGGGGGGACATCCTTGCATGGTGTGTGGGATGTCGTGTGGCGGTGCGTCCGTGATATCTCCGCTCCATTCGTCGACGTTGGAGGTAGGGGCGCTCATTGTCTGTGAGCTGGCCTGGCTGCTGGGCTGGGAGCCGCAATCGTCGCTGACGCTCGGAGCCGCGGACCTGTTTGCTTCGGGGAAGACCCACAGCTCTTTGGGAGTTCCCAACGGGCAAGGGAAAATGAACTCTGACATTTTGCTAAGTAGGTTGGTGTAGTCGAGGATTGTTGTGTGCTTGTTTGGAGTGGTTTGACCGAGATACCCTCCATCAGGAAACCGCGACAGACTTATAGACTCGCGATGACGATGTGCCTTTGTTGCCATGACTTGGGTACAATTGCCTTATTTTCTTATTCACGGGGGCTTCATACTTTGTTCGTACACAATTTCTTAATTTCAACTCAAAGGGTCGATTGTATGTAGTCACATTCATCGACGTCTTTCGTCTTTGAGCGGGAGAAAGGCCTCGACTATTATGTTTATGCATTGTTCGAAATGCATACACGAGGTTTATGCCTCTGTCCTGCCATAGTTCAAGTCCGCAGGTGGTTAATTGCCAAAGAAAACATAAGGTCGGGGCTCTATAGGCTAGCTATCATCTATTGTTGTCATTGTTGTCGTTGCCGTCCGTTATTGTCGTCCGTTATTGTCGTCCGTCATCTGTGTCTATCATTATCGTCCCCCGTCGTCGTCGTCGTCGTCGTCGTTGTCGTCATCGTCGTCGTCGTCATCGTCGTCATCGTCCGTCACCGTTGTTGTCGTTGTTATACTATGGGAGATAAAAGCCACTTAGGGGTGTTGTATACCAGAGAAGGGGACGACGAGACGAGACCGAGACCGCCTAGGTACCTACGCAATCCAAAAGATACGGAAAAGACATATTTTCTTTACTTACAAATGTCACCCAACCTTCGTCGCTTAACATCTAAAAGTGAAAAGTCTCGAGATGGGCCTGGTGTCAACCCAGACGGACAAAGACTGGACAATGGATATTGAAAATATTCGCAGGCTGATGCAATAACTACACGTCCTTGAACAAAGCAAAGCGAAGAACCCTACTTCCACGCCACGGTAACGCCCTTGTTGTGAGACTCCCTCGCGAGCTCGATGATCCGGATGGCGTCGCGCGACTGCGTCGCCTTGACCTCCAGCTCGGCCTTGCCGTTGATGGCGTCGGCCAGGTTCTCGTACACGCCGAGCCAGCGGCCGGTGATGGACGGGTACTTGCCGACGTACTTCTTGGTCGCCTCGTCGAACGTCTGGACCGTGCCGTCGAACTCCTTGTACGTCGCCAGGGTTCCGCGGAGCTCGGCGGGCTCCTCGCCGAAGCCCGGCTCCAACGGCTTGCGGCCCTCTGCAATCTGCTCCTCTTGGGGGCATGTGCTTCTTTGTTGGAACTAGAGGGCGTTTTGTCAGGTCTGTTCTTCTCAAGTAGGTAGGGTCTCGGGGTTACCCACCTTGATCCATGAACCCTTGGTTCCGCGAACCAGGTGCTTCAGCTGCTGCGACAGGGGCGTGGTGACCGAGGTCTTGACCGTGACGAGGAGGTCCTTCTGGTCGTACTGCAGGATGATGGTGAACGAGTCCTCGACCTCGCTCTCGATTCCGCGCTGGGCACGGAAGAAGCCAGTCACCGACTTGGGACGGCCGAACAATGTGACCGCTTGGTCGATGCTGTGGGTTCCTGACTGCCGTTTAGTTGAAGACCGCAAAGAGCATATTGAGTACCGACTTACCCAGACCAAAAGCCATGCCGGCGCCAGGAGTGTACTTCTTCTCGTTCATCTTGTCAAGCCACGGCGGCGACTCAAAGTCGTAGTGAATCTCTGCCTCCTTGATCTCGCCGAGAGCATCCTCCTTAATGAGTTTCCGCAGAGTTTGGAAATCTCCGTCCTGGTCGGTGGTTAGTTCATCGGCGAAGCACTATGTGAAGCGAATGTCACACACCCATCTGCGGTTCTGAAAGCAGGTCAAAATCAGGCCCTTGCTGTTGGCAAGCTCGATGACCTTGTCGGCTTCCTCGGCCGACCTCGCAAATGGCTTGTCGACAATAGCTGGAAGCCTGTTAGCCATGCCATTAAGAACCCTTCAGTCTGAAGCGCTCGTACCATGCTTCCCAGCCAGCAGCGCCTTCTCGGCAAATGATGCATGTGTGTCCGTGTGAGTCGCAACGACGACGAGCTGAATGTCGGCGTCCGCAAAGAAGTCCTCCGCGGTGCGGTAGTGCCTGATGTTGGGGAAGTCGACCTTGCAGTGGGATCCGGGCGCCGCCGAGGACGGGTCGGCCGGGGCCTCGGCCCTCTGCAGGATCGCGATCACCTCGTAGTCCTTGTTCGCCGTGATGAAGGGCAGGTGGAAGCTCTTGGCGGCGAAGCCGTAGCCCACGACACCGACTTTGATGGTTGCCATGATGCTGGGGTTTCAAGTGCTGTGAATACCTAGGTGGTCTGAACTTTGAAACGGTTTGCAGCTTGCTAATGATGATGAGGGCGGAGGAGATGTCTTTCGATTGCACCATAGTGACCATCTTCGTCCTTATAACCCACGCATACCGCGCTGCGGGGCGCGTCATGACGCTGGGTTGTCGTTCGCCGGCGCGGGGTGGAGATGCAGATGGCGGGGCATCGGCCGACACTCCCCGTCGGATCTGCAGCTCGTTCTCGGTTTCACCTATCCGGCATTCTACCGGCTTTTGTACGAATGTTGAATGTTCACTTGAGAACTTCTATGAAATACGCAGTATTTTGAGTGGGTAATTTGAGCATAGCCATTAATTGCGTCCTCAATTATTAACTTCACTTCCTCAGGGCAATGAAAAGTGTTGAAAGCAAATGCTGTTGAGACCATCGTCATAGTCATAGACTTACAGAGTGTTCACAGAGTCTAAGATCGGTATTCAGCCGGGGAAGTGGAGATTCCCGGGTTACATGAGGTCTTGTCCCCGCTTAATATCCGAAGTCTTAGACTTGCCGGATTGAGGAGTAGTTTCAACTCACTCCAGACTCGCATTTGAACTTATCCGATAATCCTCCGGATCCATAGGACGCAGGTTGTACGCGAAAATTGTCAGTGACATTAGTGATTGCAGGGATTCCTGGCATAAATTCATGCGTACTTTGAAGAAGCTCAGACCGTTGGACAGAATACGAGTAGTATTACACTTTTTCATCGTGCTATTCGTTTTGCTGGATTACGTGCCAGCGCAAAGGTTACTTATGTTAATTACCAACGGAAATAGTCAAGCTTCCATTCCCAAGTCTCCGTGCCAATCATGAGCCGTAGTCCTCGTGCGAAGTGAGCCTTGGCGTTCGACTCTATCGGAAGGTTCCAATGTTAGTTGAGAACACGGGATAGACTCACAACCTACAACAACCTCGTCTTCCACACCTCGTGATATCAACGTGAACAGGATATCAATGAATTTGCAGTCTCCGGAGAACCACATTTATAGGGCGAAATGCACACGAACAACGGCAACGACAGCACCAAAGACGGAACCGTGTCCGGTTTCAGCGGAAAGTCCCGCCGCAAGCTAAGATGAGCCGGTGGGATGGTGCTTTGTCGTCGGGTAACGAAGCGTAAAGCCAATCCATTGGGCCGCTCTTTGGCCCTAACTTTGACACTTCTGGGATGCTCGGCTGCGAAGCCGCAAATGGTCTAGTGATCCCTCGTGGACCGACAACTCGAACCTCAGCACAACCCCCCCGCGAGGACAGAATCCGTTCGACTCTCGCCATCTACTCTGCTTCCCACCAGACTCTGATACTCGAGGGCAAGCCTGGCACATCATTTGATAGCCGCGGCATCAAGTTCCGAACAACCATGAACAAGACGGGTCGATCTCATGGGGGCTGCCTGGCTTGTAAGGCGAGGAAGGTCAAGGTAATGCGTTCCAAACAGGGATATGCAGCCGCGGCTGCGGGTTGCCGGCTCCCCCGCCCCGCCGGCAGAGACCACTCGGCAAGCTGACCGGACTTTCAGTGCGACGAGGAGAAGCCAAGCTGCAGGAGGTGTATCCGCCTGAAGCGGGAGTGCCCCGGCTACCAGGATTCCTGGGACACGATGCACCGGCAGGAGAACGAGCACGTTGCCCAGCTCGTCCAGGTTCGCGTTACAAGGAAGCTCCGGGAGCGTCGAGAACAAGAGACGACGGCCGGGCCCAGCAACAGCGGCAACAATAGTGGCAGGCTCGTCCTGCCGCGGCCGGTCCTCCCCGATGCCGCCGACTGCACGCTGAACCACTTCTACCGCGACTACTCGCTCAACTCCGGGGTGGCGTTCTTCGGCATCCTCCCGTCAGTGTCCTCCTCCAAGCCGGTTCCCTGCTACTTCGATGCCATCCACGCCGTCGCCTTCGCGAGCTCGTCCCGTCAGCTCGGGCAGTCGGAGCTCATGGCGCGGGCGAGGAGCCACTATGGTAGGGCTGTGGTGGGGTTGAACCAGGCCATCCAGGCCCCTGACAGCGTGAAGAGCGACTCGGTTCTCGTGGCTCTGTACCTCATGGGCTTGTTTGAGGTATGGTTCTCCGGATACCAATCCGTACCTACATGTTGTCTTTCGCCAGAGAGCGCCGCGATTCGGCTCCTCGAGCAAACGACGCTGACACAACTGCGACAGGCAATCATTGCACAGCCGACTCTCTCGCGCCCGATCGACACGGAATCCAGCTGCCATCCTCATTCTCGCGGAGGCATCATGCTGCTCGAGTACCGATCCCGCCATGGTATCAGCAGTGACCTTGATAGGATGGTGATGACTTCATTCTGTTACATTGCTGTAGGTCTGCGGGGCGTCTCGTTTTTCTCGCAATGTGTTGCTTACCTTCGCGTCCTGTAGGTGATGGAATACTTCGTGAGCCCTCCGGGGTTCGCTCCGCTCTGGACGCAGGTCAGCAACTTCAAGTCATCGTGGGCCGAGGGCCCGTGTCTCGAGCCCCTCATCGCCCGAGCAGTCCAGCTCAAAGTCGACGTCGAGGATGCTATCCAGCGAGTTGGGCCTCACCAGGGGGTCTCAACCACGGAGGCTGTCTCCGCCACGAGCCTCATGGAGAGAGGCCTCGCGCTCGTCGACGAGCTGAAGTCCGCGGCCGACCTCTACGTGTCCCCAATGTCCGTGACGGCCTTCAACGGCCTGATCGACACCTCGACCACGACGACCGCCACGGTCGCGAGATGTCTGTACTTGGCCGTCAGGCAGCACGTCGTCGAGCTACTCCTGAGCCTCGTCATCACGCTCGGGGAGCCCGCCGTAGCCGGCGACGAGCTCGCGCTGCTGACCCGGCAGGGCGTGGCGAACATCGATGCCATCTGCGAGCATATCCGCACCATGTTCGGGTTCGACGGCCGGCCAGCCTTGGACCTCGTGGCAGGCCCTGGGAACCCTCACAGGATCTGGTGCATGATGTGGCCCATGTCCGTCATTTTGGGTTCATGTCTGGCGGAACCGCCGACCAAGGGCTGGGCCCTCGACAAGTTCTGTCGGGTCGGGAAGGCGACTGGGTTCGGGGTCGCCATGATAAGTGCGTGAGATCCGTAGCCGGTTAGTGATGCTCCTCAAGAGTTTCTGGCGACAACAACTGCTTTTTATGGATTAGCCTCATGGACGTTGGTGTACGTGGTATTACGTACAAGTCAGCTGCGACCCTCTCCAAGCATCTATATTTGTAGCCAAAGACCGGATATACGGATTCTCGTTCAAGCGGCACCTCCTTCCGGATTCGGGCTCGATGTGTTCCAGGTGGGAAAAAGCTTGTGACTAGTAGCCTCGCCGGAAAAGTCACCCACCATGAAACGTCCGGGAGTAACTCAACTACCTAAATAGAATGACTGATATCATCACACGATGAGACTCGGACAACATAAATAAATGTTCTTAGACACCGAAGCTGCAACGCCGATAGGTTCTCTGAACTACAGACCGGTCAGAGTTCAAATCCGATTGCAGGAGAGCAGTCGTGCCTTGTGATTGACCCCTGGCCACAACACCATCAATCTGGCAGTGGAGCTGATGGCACTGAATGGGATTTATTAGTTCAACCGAGGACTCATTCATGCCTTAGAACCCAAACTTTACCTAGCTTTCTGTCTATCTGCTCAAGTTTAATCTCTTACTGATGGTTGAGTCAATCTTCAACAGGCAGTCACAGCAACCGGAATGCCCTTCACTGGCCGGTGCCTCACAAGGCATGGCCCCCCTTAACCATAATGTTATAGTCATGCCAGACATAGTCATTCCCAGCATCTCTTTCCCAGACAAAGGTGTCACGATTGGTCATCTCAAGGTCGAAACAGAACGCAACCTTGGCCACCGTGAGACGGATGGACTGCAGCGCCATCTCGCGCCCAATGCACACCCGCGGCCCCACGAGGAAAGGCCGGTAGCTGGTCCTGACGTCGTGCTCAAAGACGGTGCCAGGGCCATTGTCGATCCAGCGGTCTGGGCGAAACTTGTCGGCTAACGCCCAGTACTCTGGCCGCCGCTGAATCGTCCAAATGTCGGCGGAGACGTTGACGCCCTTGGGCACGTAGAGCCCGTCGATCGTGGCGCCTGGGGAGATGCGGTGCGATCCCCGGCCGTTGATTGGAGGAAGCAAGCGCAGGGTTTCCTGAATGCACGCGTTCATGTATGGCAGTCGAAGCACACTCTGCGCCGTGATGTGAGCGAGGGACGGGTAGTGTGCGCGGACCTCTTCCTGTATCTTGCGGTAGTGGTCCGGCTCGCGGAGCACGTGGTAGAAGACGGCCGACAGTGTAGTGGCTGATGTGTCATACCCGACCATCCTTGAATGTGTCAGCAGGTCACTTAGAGTTTTCTGAGCAGCAAGTGGGATGGCAGTCGGAAACGTACGCGAATAGGGCGGAGTTGCTGAGAATCTCGGCCTGAGTCAATCCTGCGGACTCTTTGGCCGCCAGGATGGCAGTGAGAAAGTCTTTGCGACCGCCTTGTCGTTCGATGCAACTGCTTTCCGTCAGATCAAACCTCACAAGCTTCCGCCTCGTGTCCGACAGCAGCGATTGCCGTACTCTCTGAGTTGGTTCATCAACAGGAAGTTCTTCGGAACTCTGAAGATGTGCGGAACAACCATGACAGGAAGCTTTGCAAGTCCGCCGAACAGCGGAGTTTCCGTCAGAAACTGGAACAGCTCCAATAGTGGTGCGCCCTTGCCGTAGGTGTACTTGAGCTTCTCGTACGCGCCTACACAGTTAGTCAGGTATAGTCTCTTCGAGTGGTTTACTGACTGCGATTGCGCAAGGAGAGACATACTCATCTGATCATCCAGCAGGGGCTCTCCAAAGGACAAGTCGCCGACGATGCCCCAGATCATCTTGGCAAATTGGTCGCTGACGTTGACAACTCTCCCTTCCTCCAACCAGGCACCAAGTTTCTCAACCGCTCTATTCACGTGGTGTTGTACAATGTCTTCTTGCTCCATCAGTGCCTTGGCAGTGAAGGCTGGCTGAAGTGCTGTTCTCAGCCGTTTGTGCGCTGTCTTGTCGGTGGTCGTGAGAAGGTTCGGCGCCGCCCAGATGAGCTTGGCGAGGAGCGACTCGATTGTTCCTTGCTTTGTGAAGTGCCCGCCGTCTGGGCCAGGGTTGTGGATTGTCTTGAGCGCTTCTTCGGTTGCGAACGACAGCTCGTTGGGTCCGATTCGGACGACCGGCCCTGACGAATCAGTATCAACGAGAGCACTAGATTTTCTCACAAAGGCTACTTACCATATTGAGCGTGTACTCTTTCGATGTCATTGTTCAGACGGTGTCCAGAGACTGATCTCATGAGCCATATCTGGATTCAAATCGTTAGCGTCTATGTGTATTGGATGATGACTTGACTTGATGACATACTGGCGATATTGAAGCGATGAAAGGACCCTTGATGTGAGATATGGGATGCAGGAAATAGTTGTAAAGTGCAAGCAGTACAGGGCATCCAAAAATCTAGCTGTGTCAGCCACACGCCTCTTGTTTCTGTCTGGCATCAGGCCTCCGCACCAGGAACGATAAGATTGCCAGTGTATTCGCGCCAGAGAACCATCCAGAGGATGGGTGCAGAACGACAGGCAACTCAAACACGTTGAATTTGCTGTCTTGGAAAGAGCTGAATGACGCGTCCATTTTGGAGTGGTTGATTCTCAGGCAACGAGACGAAGTATCTCCCCACTGGATGACAACAGTTGAATTTCAATATGTAGTCGTTGCCAGTCAGTTGATTCAAGACTCTGTCGGTAATTCCCACAAGCTTCAGGAACTAAGTTTATTGGAGACGAGAACCCTGGAATCTACTGGCTGTGCATGGTATTCACCCGAACACTCCGCTGCAGTCGGATCTCGCCAAACTCGACTATTGACATCTGTGGTTTGTTGTCAACCAACACACTTCGGCGCCAGAAACCGTCGCGTTGAAAGGTGAGCGCGCCTAAGCTCCTTAGCTTGTCTGAATTCAACTCAGACTTCCATTCTGGGCGACCCCGAAAGCTTAACTTACTTCAGTCCAATGTGATCGTTACTATCGGAACTGATCATTTTCAGATGCCAGCCTCGGTCTCGCTCCCAGTTGGGCTGGCCCATGCGGACTTGCCCAGGTTTTGACTGGAGTTTGGTCCCTTGAAACGAAATTCCAGAACGTGGTTCCTTGTCAACCTCTTGGCGGTGAGATTGCGTGCAGCATGTTTGTTAGGCGACTACGTAGCCCTTTCTTCCACCGAGGCTTCCCCGTCGATGTCCCATCGGCATACCACGTGATGCAGTGGGCATGTTGATCAGATTCGCAGCCAAGCTCCGCGATAAGCTTCTTTTCTGACAAACTACTTACCGTCGGGACCTGGGGTCGGTTTCGACTGCAAAATCGAAGGTTTTGACATTTGCAGGTCGGCGGTATCCCACGCGGTATCCCGATTCGGGAGCCTGCGTTTGTTCGCCGGGTATGTAGCGGAGCTGCCCTTCTGCCTGCTTCCTTCCTTTTTCCCGCACGGAAAGATGAACTTGACGGGCAGAAGTAAGCTTACTCTACACCCTTTAGATATCCTTTAAACGTAACTTCGCGGAGCTGGGACGAGGACGAGAAGTGCGATTCTAATTACCTGAACGCAGGTCATAATACGACAACTCAAGCACGATTCTGCACGTAATTGCATGTCAACCCGTCGGCAGAAATGTCCGACTACTGATACCTCGCCAATATCATCGTGAGTTAAGGCGCCTTCATCAAACTGATTCATGACATCGTGAATCATGACTCGCCCGGCACCCGAGCTCGGTACTGGCACGGAGCTATCAGCGGCTACTCCGGCACTTAGGCGACGCCAAAGCTTGAAATGGCTGCTCGTACGAGGCCCCGTAGTGGTCTCTAAGGGGTATGTGTGATGGAGATAGGCACGGTAAAGGCTGCTATTATCCGGGGCCGGATCTATGGACATCCCCGCACACGGAGCGGGGACTTCCAGCGCCCCCTCCCGTCGGGGCACGTACGCGTCTTGTGCCTGAATGCAGGTGTGCCGCGGCCAGGTTTCCGGAACATACGAGGTGCTCGCGGTCGGGTGCAATAACAGAGTATACACCAAGTGCCCCTCCCCTCTTGATTGCGTCTTTTCGCGCCCTAGAAGCATGGTTTCAGCTGCGGCATGTGGGGCCTGCGGTAAGGCTGGTAGTAATAACATCAGGCTTTCTTCTCAACCCTGCCCATCTGCTTCGAAAGCAACCTTGTATGCGCCGTCTAGAACCCTTCCACCGAGCCCAACTTCGTGGACAAACAGACCATGCTTTGCTAGGCGTCAAACTCTCTGCTACAACACCATTCCGCCGTCCCGTCGCTGTTCCTGCAGGACGGCACTCTCTTTGAAAACTCTCTCACAATGGCATACTACGTTGTGTTGCTGTCCGGCGGCAAAGCTGCGCTGTTCCGTGCTATCAATGTTTTCTCAGACGTCCCATCATCCCCTCCCCCTTCCAAGGTTCAAGTTACCACATTATAGCTGCGAACTGCTCAGGGTTGTTGATATTCGCCGATCTGCCCGCCACGCGTCTGAGTCTCAATTCCCAAACAGAACCTTCACCCCCCTTCGAGAAATGGCAAAGCGCCATTGTGATTGCCCCGACCGAAACTTCAACAGTCATCGGCTCAGACGTTGGTCTTGCTTCAGTCCTTGTTAGACTCATAACGGGCAAATCGAATCCTTCTTCCCTCTCTGGTCCTTTCGACACTTCAATTCCAAAAATGTTCGGAACTCTGATGTATGATCTGCACCACAACGAACCCACGTTCATTGAGAACAATCCCGAGGCGGTAATCAACAGGAATCTAAGAGGCAAGCCGCACATCGCTTGCGAGTTTTGCAGAGCCCGAAAGGTGATATCTACCTCAAACGAAATGCTACTTGCTGGCTAACATCGATTTCTGTCCCATACAGCTCCGGTGTAATGGTAACCCGACTGGCTGCGACCGATGCAAGTCAGCGTCCCAAGCGTGCAAATACCCCCCCACGCGAGGCGTTATCCGAAAACGAAAACAATCGAGCGCTTCAGCCAAAGACTCGCCCCAACCCCGTCAACAAGGACTCGGTGGCTCAACGGCACCGCAGTCGCCAGCACTATCCGACCACTTCAGCGTTGATCCGAGTTTACTTTTTGAAAACCAAGGAGGAGACAAGATCAGCTCTATGAGCCAGCACAACCCACTGCCCAGTCCTGCCATGGATCTACCACCCTGCTCGTCAGATATGTTGGGAGATATTGCCGTTGGCCAAAGCGAGAGCCACGAGCAGGACCAAATAGACCAGTGGCATGCTTCTTGCAGCTTGCTGTCGCCGAACGGGACAATCGACATGTCAAGCCTGAGACCTGCGGATTTCGGCAACACCTGGCAAGAGAACGGGAAAGAAATGTCGTACTTCGACGACACATACGACAGCGGTGACGATGGGGAGAGTTCTCAGGAGACGCAACTAGAAGACGTAGACATGAACGGTATGGGCCTCGAACGACGCCGCGACATGGCAAGATGTGAACAAAGAACTGACGGTATCAAAGATAACAACGAAACCATTGACGGCTCTTCATCTACGCCATGCCTCTCATCGTCAAGTCTGGACATGCTCCTGGACGAAAACTTTCCCGCAACCTCGGTCACGCCCCCTACGGACCCGCCCACCTCGAGCAGACCGCAGCAACCAAGTCGCAAAGCGACGCCGGTCTCGTACAAGATGTCCGCGCCAGTCACCAGCCCCTTGAGTGCCCTCCTCGAAAGCGCCGAGAACACCTACAGCAAGAAGAAGAGCGAGTGCCGCTGCCTGCGCCTCGCTGCGCACCTGCTGGAGCAGCTTGGAAATGAGGGCGCCAACACGGAGCAGCCGACGATGGACGGACTCCTCAACTGCTGCCGCGAGGCCATAAAGGGCTGCGGCTCAATCCTGGGCTGCACCCTGTGCAAGTCGCGGTCCGAGAGCATGATGCTTCTCGCCATGGCTGGCCAATACCTCAGCAACATCTGCGAGAAGACGGTGCGGTGCTACGTGGATGTCGTGCAGCAGTCACAAGCGTCGCCGGCTACCACCCTGGCAGGCGGCGCAGCCATGTGGTTCCGGTCGTACAAGATTGAGAGCACGTCAGAGCGCAACCAGGTCCTGCGATGTCTCGTCACCGGGCAACTGACAGAGTTCTGCCAACTCATAGGCAAAATTAAGGCGAGGGTTGGAACGAGGAGCGCACACCTGGCGCCCTTGATCGGCGCGGAGAGGAAGATCCAGTGCATGAGGACGATGTTGATGCAATGTGAGAGTTATAGAGGCGAGCTAGCATAGTCAATTCCAACGGTAATCATGGGCTTTCTGGTCATAACAACGATGAGTCGTGGTCCTCCGGTGATATCCTGTCAGCCCCTGATGAAATGATGCCTAAACGCCTATGTTAGCTTTGCTTGCAGATTGATCCTTGCGATCGATCGAAACATAGTTGCTGTATACATATGTCCGGTCCTCGTAGGCGAATTCTAGTACCTTTACATCCATCTGGTGAATCGAAAGTTTCTATTTGCACCGAGCTTCGTCGGCAACTTCGGAAGATATTTCTAGGCAATCCCTGTTCTTGATTGCTTCAACCAAACGTACGTGGATTTCCGAGGGAATGGCTTCTGCGTAATAGTTGATTGATCACCAAGCACGACCTTTGCAAGTTCAGATAACATTATTCCTGTGGAGTGACATTCATACGACTACCAAATCAGGAACCGAGTTCCGAAGTCCAGAAGCGGCCCGGCCCATTGCTGTTCAGTACGGGGCCGAGAGTCTGCAACGACCACGGCCGACCCGGCGATCCTGACCAACTGATTCTGTTAAGCATAGGTAATGAAGAACGAGCAGCCAGGAACAATACGACTACTTGTAATCACTCCTGCGCCAAACGGCATGTTCCCCCTCCCCCCCTGATGAAACCGCCAGTAACCTTTGGCTAGTCAATTGTGACACATGCATGTTAAAGCTGAATTTGAGCCGTCCGCGGACCATCTCGCTCTTGCCAGCCGAGGATTGTCCGTAGGACTGTAATGCAATGTCGCATACCACTTCCACATTGGGGTAGGAGAGCCGCTACCGGGTGAGGCACTTATGGGTAATCGCTGTCTATATCGAAAACAAAGAAAGTGATTACTGATTGCATAAATGGGTGTGAAAACAATAGAACTTCTCTACCTTGCGTATGCTTTTATAATTCTTCCAGTGCATAGATGCCTGGGCTTGTTCCGAACGCCCCTCTCGAACCGTACTCTCGGAGTTTTTCACTTTTCTGAGCAAAAGTACATGCAATGGACTAGACAAAATAGAAGGTTTCTTATCCTCTCGCACATTTATCTTTCTAAATAGCCTTTACCAGAGTCGAGACGTAGCGACTCTTCTCCCCAATCTTCTCGGCCAGAACACTCAGACTGGGGCTATGGAGCACATCAAAAATGCTTGTCGTCTCTGCACCCGCGCTCGAGACTAGCCAGTTCCTCAACTCCACCGCGATGAGCGAGTCAACGCCGTACTTGGACACGGGGTACTTCTTGTCGATCTCAGCAGCGTCGAGACCGAACATCTCCGAGAGCTTGGACACGATGGCCTCGAGGATCAACGTCACCGCCGACGACCCATTGGTGGCGGACTGAAGGGAGTCTGACAGGCGTACCGTCGTTGATCCCTGGCCGTCAGAACGGCCACGCGAGCCCGTGTGGCTGTTACGGTTAACTTCCACAGATGTGAAGCGCTTGTCCTGGACCCAAGCGACCGTCGACGCCTCGTCAAACTCGAGGATGCCCGTGATGAGCTGGCTGAGATCCACAGGCCGGTGAGGCTTTTGGATGGCCGTCTCTACGATTTTGAGCATCTGAGCTTCACCAATGTCGGCGAGACCCGTCTTGGTAAGACGTTCAGCAACTCCCTCGGTGTTGGCGACAAACCCAACCTCCTGGATACTGGCCAGGTCGATGGACACCGCAGGCAGGGAAAGAGAAGCCCGATATTTTGCGAAGGCATCCTGGAAGGTACCCCCGGCCGAGTAGTTGGCCTGACTGGTGTTACCCCCGAGGCCTGTCAGCGAGGAGAGCATGACGAAAAAGTCAAGCTCTTGGAGGTTGTTGTGCAGGTTCCACGTGGCGGCGATCTTGGGCCCTGTCGCAGCGAGCCACTGGCCGTATGTCATGTTGGGGAAAATAGAGTCCTGCAAAGCATTGAGTTTTCGGTTGATCACTAAACGCATGGGTCGCAGTTGGGCCAAAGTGTGGGAAACTCACGTTGAGAGTCATTGCGGCCTGGACTACTCCGCGAATGGGAGGGAAGCCTTCGTCCCTTCTGACTTGGCCCAATACTCTACGAAAGTCTGCCTCGCTAGACGCATCGCAACTTTGGACGCTGACTCTGCAGCCAGCTGCCTCGACGTCGGCGACGAGCGCTGCGCGGTCGGGATGTGTCCGTGCAGTTCGCGAGAGAACAAGGAGGTTCTTGCAGTCGAGGCTACGGGCCATCCACCGCGCAATGGATTGGCCGATGCCTCCCATGCCGCCTACGATGATGTACGAGGCATCTGGCCGCAGGCGTGTTGGTTTGCGGGCAGGGATGACCTGGTAATCGTATTAGCAAAGTCTGTTCAAATGAGAATCGCGAGTCTTGGGAAGCATCGTCATCGTACCTTGACGAAGTCGGTCTTCTTGGGCACCACGACGATCTTTCCGAGGTGTTTACCACTCTGCATCAACCTGAACGCCTTGTCAACCTCTGAAACAGGGTAGGTTGTCATCGGGGACACGACTCTAGCAGCCCCTGACTCAAACATGGTCATGGCTCCTCTCAGCGTGTCCTGGACCACTTGGCCCTTGTACTTCCCCAACTGGAACAAGTCGACAGCTGCAAATGAAGCAGCGCGGCGTAGGGGGCTCATGTCGAGGTTCTTGGCGGCCTCCATGTGTCTCTTACCAATCTCGACGAAGCGGCCGAATCTAGCCATGCAGTCCCAGGTCTCTCGAAGCAACGGGCCAGCGAGCGAGTTCAGCACGACGTCAACCCCCTTTCCGTCCGTAGCCGCCATGACGGCAGGGCCGAATAAAGTATCTCTGCTGGAGAAGATGTGGTCTCTGGGGATGCCGAACTCTTTCATCACAAAGTCACGCTTGGATTCCGTCCCGACCGTGACGAAGACCTCGGCGCCTCGGTGCTGCGCCAACATCACCGCGGCTTGACCGACTCCACCGGTAGCAGCGTGAATGAGCACGGTTTCGCCCTTGGTGAGCCTGCCGATATCGTAGAGTCCATAGTATGCCGTAGCAAACACCATCGGAATCGTTGCTGCCTGCTCAAACGACATGTTGTCGGGGATGCGGACGGCGCAGGGCCAGTTGATGAGGACTCTGGTTGCCCAGTGGCCGCGGAGAATGGCGCAGACGCGATCACCGACTTTGAGGCCGCTCTCTTCCTGAGCCTGTTTGCCGAGTTGAGTAACAACACCGCTACATTCGTAGCCCATGATAGTTTCGTCTAGCTGACCAAGAGCAACTAACACATCTCTGAAGTTGAGACCGAAGGCGCGAGGCTCGATCTCGATCTGATCCGGGGCAATCAAAGCCTCGTTTCTCTCAACCTCGCGGAATCTCAAGGTATCCAGAAGGCCAGGAGTTCCAACCTCCATTTGGAGGTTCACAGTCGGACTGGTCGCTTGGAATTCCCGGAGCTCAGGCTCGGGATCCATGTCCACTGGAGCCAAGGCCTTGTTCTCAACTTCGTCGTTGTAGATGCGAGAGAAGTGAAGAAGGGAGTCTCGCACAGCGTACTCGCAGTCGATGTCGCGTGAGCTCAGCGTAAAATCGAAAGAGGCTTTGAAAACGTCGGCGATGAAGTCCACGTTCTTGTCAGCCCACGCAGGGTCGGCGTTGTCGAGGTCGAGAGAGACATAGCGTCTGCCTGCGTCTTCCATCCTCAGCGTCCGCAGAAGCCCAGAATGCAGTGCCATGTTCGGCTCGGTGCCGGCGATGAGACCGGCGCGAGTGACCCAGAGCACGCCTCGTGCGGTAGTCAGCAGACGCTGGATGCTCTTGAATTCGCCCTCGGTCAGGCGGCTGAGGAGCGGCGCGATCATCTCGAGGAGCATGATGCACACCTTTCCGGTCGCGTCGATGGTCCTCCAATCTTCAATCGCCGTCTTAGCCCCAATACGAGATTGAATTGTGTCTTGGAGGCTGAGCATCCAGGTGTTTGGCACTTCTGTTGGGCAGAGGATAGAGACTTCAGCGGGATAGGAAACTGGCGCAATGGCTGTCGAAGTCATGACGCTGAAAGAGTAGTTGTTGTCATCTTCCACGTCACAGACATCCATATCGATCCCCGAGAAACCGCTGTTGCCCAGAACTCGGCCCCAATGCCCAAGACTGAGATTCGGACCGCCCTTCCTCTCGGGCTCCTCGGCGAGCCACCAGCCAGGCAGCATTCCGAAGATAAGCTGGACATCGAGGGTGTCTTTCGTGGTCTCGACGAGGATGAGCTTGCCGCCCGGCTTCAACAGCTTGCGCACGTTCTTCATTGTCTTGTCCATGTTCTTAGTTGCGTGAAGCACCTGGCAGGCTATGATGAGGTCGTATGACCCGGCGTCGAAGGACTGCGCGACGGGGTCGCTCTCGATGTCAAGCTTCTTGTAGCTCATAATGTCGCCGTAGTCGCTGAACTTTCTGGCAGCAGCTTCAAAGAAACCGGCAGAGACGTCCGTGAACGTGTAGGAAGAGAAGCGGTGTCGTCCGTCGGGGGTATCCTCGGTCAACCCCTTCAAGACGGAACCGGTGCATCCTCCTGTGCCGCCACCGATCTCGAGGACCTTGGCCCGGGGGTGTTTCATGGAGTACAGGTGCACCAGCTTCTGGACTTGGTCGTACGATCGGTTGCAACGCAAGGCCTTCTCGTAGAACTCGTACAGCAGGTTGCCCTCCATCATGACTTCTAGGGGAGCCATCTGCTTCCGAAGGATGCTGGACAGGTTCCTGCCAATGCGGCACAGAAGACGACCGTTGACACTCTGGGATGCGACCTCGTCGAACAGCATGTGCTTCATTCATGCCTTTGCTTGCCTTGGCCCACGTCGCGCTACCGCGGGCCAGTGTGCCCTTGAGACCGGCTTCGTAGTTGGACTGCATCCACTCGTAGAGCAGCTTGTGGTACCACTCCATGTCAGCGAGAGCCTGTTCGTCCGTGCTGAGGTCCTGGATAGCATCTTGAATGAAATGCCAGGCAGCGCGGACCAGCTTCTTGTTCACAGAGAGCTCTTGCGCGTCAACTTCGCATGTGAGAGGTTCCTTCAGCGCGTTGACAGGCATGAGGTTCATGTCGGGGTGCCAGAGCATCTTGAACAGGAGTTTTGGCGTGTCTTGGGAGCCATGGTCCTGGTTCAGGCCACCTACTGCTTGGCAGAAGAGTTCCTTGACTTCCAAAAGTGTCGTGTCCGGGTGCTTCGGGTCATGGGCAGCAATTGTTGAGCGGAAACCAGATCGATCTTGTTTTTCGACTGTCGCAAGGGCAGTAAATTGGCTTCCGGGAGAGGTGGCGATCGACTGCGACACGAAAATTTGCTCGATGGCGCGAGGCATGACCATGCAGTTCTGGTACGCGTCAGCTGGCAGCGCGGCGTAGGCCCCTTGAAAGATCGAGTCCAGAGTCGTCGGATGCAGGATGTGGTTGCCAGCGGAGTTAACATCGGCAACGTTGAACCTGAATTTGGAACCAGAGTCCTGAACTTCGATCCCAGCCATATTCTGGAAGGTTGCGCCATGCTGGAGTCCCATCTTCTTGAGACGACCGAACAGGTCTTCAACTGAGACAGTTCGAGGATATAGCTCGTTGTCCGTGGACGCCTTGGCTAGGACTGTTGAAGGCAGAGCAGCGTTGGTCTTCTTCCTCTCGGAAACGGTGCCCCGGATGTGCTCAGCCCAAGACTCGCCGTCGTTGCTTGGCGACTTGAGCGAGAACTCGTACCATCCCGACTCGAGATTCTTACTGTCGCAAGGGTGAAGTGACATCTGCACCTCGATGCCCAATTCGGTGTCCGGGATGACAAGCGCATTGCTAATCTGGACGTCTCTCAAGCAGTAACCCTCGACGGAATCTACCGGAGACTGGGAGAACTGGCGCAAGGCCTCAATAGCCATTGCAACGCCACCAGCACCGGGATACACAATGTCTGACTGCACCAGGTGATCTCGCAGCTATGGCAGGTCAGACGCCTTGAGAAAGTGTCTCCATACGGGACTCGGCGACGCAGGACCAGGAAGCAGAGAACCCAGCAGTTCATGACGAACGTGCTTCCTCTTCCGGTGAGCAACGTTGATCCTAGACTCTTGCCAGAAACTGTTGGTGTGATTCCACGGATACGAAGGTAGATCGGCAATGACACGGCGGTCTGCGTGGTCTTGCTGGCAGTTGACAGCAGCCAGGTCCACAGCATATCCCTTGCACCAGAGAGCACCAGCCGCAGTCTGCATAGAGGTTGCAGCGTTTTGGCCTCTGACAAGACAAGAGGCGTATGGCAGACTGATGTCTTTCAGAGCCGGCGCCTTGGAGATCTGTCGGATGGGACCAGCGAGTGCCGAGTGCGGGCCAACTTCAAGAATGAAGTCGACGTTGGGCTGACCGCTGTCGCCACCAGAGACACACATCTTCTCGAAGGACTGGGAGAAAAGCACCGGCCACAGAAGGTTGTTGACCCAATGCTGGGCCCTAAGACGTTCGGGCGACTCGATGATCTCGCCTGTGACGGGAGACGAGTAGACAATCTTATTCCACTTGAGCTTCGGTTGGATGATGTTCTTCAGCGCCTGAAGGTATTCTCCAGCCATCGGAAGCATGTGGCGAGAGTGGTACGCAGACCTGACCTTTAGCTTGCGGGCAAAGATCTGGTCTTGAGAGAACTGCTTCTCAAGCTTCACGATCGCGTCGAGGTCGCCAGAGAGCGTGACACTCGACGGGCTGTTGACGCAAGCCACCGTCACAGCGCCCTTCTCGACGCCATAAGTGGCCAGGTAAGACCAGGCCTCGTCGGCGCCGAGGCCGACTGCCATCATTCCACCTGGAGTCGTGGACGATGCGTGGTACTTTTCCGTCAGGGCGCCTCGGTAGTAGGCGACGCCGATGGCTTCCTCGAATGTCAGTGCGCCTGCTGCGTACGCAGCTGCGATCTCGCCGCTAGAGTGGCTCGTCACTGCGCTCGGTCGGATTCCCCAGGAACTGAGAAGGTCGACCAGGCATACCTGGAGGGCGACGCAGACGGGCTGGCTGAGCCTGGGCTCGCTGACCCTTGTAGACTTCTCGTCCCGCTGCAGCTCTTCCAATAAGGACCAGTCGGCACCGTAGTCGGACAAAACCACATCGGCATGGAGGATGGCTTTCCTGAAGACCGGATAGACGGCAATCAGTTCCCGGCCCATGGCGTGCCACTGCGCTCCTTGGCCGTTGAATACGAAGCCGATGCGAGGTGGGTCTTTGGCAAGAGTGACGGCCTTCTTAACCGGGTCCTCGAGGGCTTCAATCAGATCTTCCTCACAGTTGAAAGCGGATACTGCGACTCTCCAGGGGAATTTGGACCGTCTTGTCGAGAGCGTGTACGTGAGATCGTCAAAATTGACCTTCCTACCCGACGCCGTGCGAGTCTCAACGTAGGCCTTCAGATTTGCCACCATCTGAGAGGTTACGTTGCTGTCCTTGCTACTCAGAGTGACCAGTCGCGGCTCATCAGCCTCGACGGGCAGACCTGGTAGGTCTTGGAGATGCTCAGTCGGCCCATCGATGATAACGTGACAATTTGTCCCGCCATATCCGTAGTTGTTTACTGAAATGCGGCGAGCAGTGCCCTTGGGCCATTCCTGGGACGCCAGCGGGACCCTGGCCCGAAGAGCCTCTATGTCGATCTTCGGGTTCGCCTCTTTGTAGTTCAGGCTCGGGGGGATCACGCCGTGTTTCAACATCATGATGGCCTTGATGACCCCGGCCAGCCCGCTCGAGGCCTCCAAGTGGCCCAGATTGGTCTTGATGGACCCAACGAGAACTGGGTTGTCGGCGGCACGACCTCTGCCGAAGACGCGGCTGATGGCGCTAGCTTCTATCGGGTCTCCGGTGGGTGTTCCGGTCATATGCGCCTCGACGTAGGGTGTCTTGGAAGGATCCAAGCCGGCTCGTTGGTAGCAGGCGCGAATCAGCTCCTCCTGCGCTTCTGAAGAGGGCGATGTGATTGTGGGCGTCTTGCCGTCCTGATTTACCGCGGTTTCTCGTATGACAGCATGGACAGGGTCGCCGTCCGCTACTGCGCACCGAAGCGGCTTCAGAAGAAGAGTGGCGATGCCTTCGCCACGGCCATAGCCATTTGCTCGGCTGTCCCATGCAAAACAACGGCCATCGGCACCAAGGACACTGAAATTGGTCAGCCATTAACAAGTCCATTAAATGAAAGCATTAGGACGTGGAAGAGACTCACCCTAGACCTGACATGACAATGAATGGGTCGGGATTGAGAAGAAGATTCGAGGCTCCAACGATGGACATCCTCGACTCCCCGTTGCGAATGCTCTGCACTGCAAGATGAAGCGCCGCCAGACTTGCAGAACATCCCGTATCAGTCGTCAAGCTGGGTCCCCGTAGGTCGAAAAAGTGCGAGATTCGGTTCGACATCATAGCAACCCCGTTCCCTGTCAAAGCCGTTCTCGGGAGCGTATCCGGGTCTCGCATGAGGCTGTCGTGATAGCCTCTGGAGAAAGAGCCCATGAAAACTGACGTGTCTGTTCCTGCCAACTTCTGAAGTGGCACTCCAGCTGTTCAGGGCGTTAGTCAATGCATGTCTCTAAGTCTGACGACATGTTCGTTCATACCGTTTTCCGATGCCTCAAATACGGACTCGAGGAGCATTCTGATTTGCGGATCCATCGCCTGATACCACATTTAGTGTTTGTGAACCCCTGACAGGTTCCGAGTTTGCAACTCACGTTCGCAATTTCTGCCGTAAAGTTGAAGAAGGACGCGTCGAACTTAGACACATCATCCTGAATGAAGTGGCCGCCAACCACATTAGACTATTCCCAGCCAAATCCTTCGTCAGCCATTGCGCGCCACACAGCAGTTGCTGTCTCTGACATACCATTCCAATCTTGGCATGGTCTTTGTCATAAAAAGAGTCTGAGTTGAACCTGGACTTTGGAATTGACGACCAACCGTCTCTGCCGTCGGCGACAAGTTGCCATAGCTTCTCTGGGCTTGTGGCGTCCCCAGAAAACTTGCAGCTCATTCCGATGACGGCGATGGGCTCAGGCGGCACGCCTCTGGGCGACTGCATGCTGTCGACAGGCGAGCTCAGCTCGGAGGAGGTTGCATAACTCATGTAAGGCGCCATTGTTCAATTGGTGGGGTTGGCTCAGTTGCTGCACACGGGCCACGATTTGCTGATCTCAGAGTCGGTTGTAGTCTGTCGAAACTTGGCGGGACAGGGTATTGGATGGTATGAATGAAGGGATGGTTACTAAAGGTAGTTACAAGTGGTGCCTTTGGGAGACTCGCTGGAGTAGGCTCTTTGGGTACAAGATCTAGCTGGCGGTCTTCTCTTCTTCCGCATCGTCAGTGAGGCTTGTGATAGACGGCCGGGCTCCTCAGCAACCGGAACGCCCAGAAAGGTAGGCCCGTCTGAGGCGATAAGCATGAGAACAAAGTTGGCCGCACATGAGAGTAAAACCGGCACATCAGAACTCAATTTTCGATATCATCAACGGCAAAAAGAGGTAGGCAATGTGGCATGAAAGCGTGCGGGTAACAACATGCTTCCCTTTACGGACGCGCCCACTAGAGTTCCCCTCATAGAACAGGGTAGGCCTAGCCAACTCAGCCGCGCCGAAAGTTAGCTATTAAGCTTAGCGAGTTCTTACTCCACTTAGGTACACTGGACGGAGACATAACAAGGACCAGGGGGTCTCGGGAGCATTGGTTTACGCAGCTACACGACGTTCATCGCGACTCATGCAGGAGCCGCCGATATCGTTAGCTTTGGATGATGGACTGAGAGTGACACGATGCTGTAACCAATGCACCAGTTGCATGCTGATAGAAACCTTAGACAGAGATTCTGATTTGTAATGTGGGTAAACTGCTTGGACGCACTCTAGCTGTGGAATGACTACCCAGCTCTGGTCGAAGTCCGTTCAAAGCTGCGGCTTCTCTACTCACTACCGCAGGTATCCAGCAGCAAGTCAGTAGCGCACCCATTACGAAGTAAATTATATTGCAGAGTTGCATCGGAAAAAAGCCTACTACGAAAGAAAGACGAGAGATCATGTCTTCCACGGGAAATTTGTCCAACAAGTGGTCGAAGATGGGAGGTCGGATTCCAAGCTTCAAGTCCACAGAAGTTGGTGAAGATTCGGCTCCCGCAAGCCCCCCTCCGGACCCAAGTGCCGACGGGCCAACAGGACTCAAACTGATCGCCATCACCCTTGGACTATGCTTGACTCTATTCCTAGTTGGTTTAGTACGAATTCTCTCCTAGCCCTCCCCATCTTTAGTGAATGGCTGCTAACAATTTGTTTCGCAGGACAACATCATCATATCAACGGCCATACCTCGCATCACCGACGAATTCCGTTCCATCAACGACATCGGGTGGTACGGAAGTGCGTACCTGCTCACGACCTGCACTTTTCAGCTCACCTTTGGCAAACTCTACACGCTCTTCTCAGTCAAGCTTATCTATCTGATATCTATCGCCATCTTCGAGATAGGATCGGCCATATGCGGCGCAGCACCTCAGTCGGCTGTGTTGATTGTGGGCCGAGCCATTGCAGGCGTTGGCTGTGCCGGTATCCTTGCCGGAACATTCACGATCATCGCTGTGATCATACCCTTGCCAAAGCGGCCGGCGTACACCGGCCTCGTGGGTGCCGTGTATGCCATCGCGTCAGTTGTGGGGCCTCTGTTGGGGGGTGTATTTACAGACAAAGTCACATGGCGCTGGTGTGTAAGTAGCACGTCTGATGTTCATTCTCGCGAGACGTTGCTGACATCCTCTGCCGCAGTTTTACATCAATCTCCCAATTGGCGCGTCGCACTCGCGATCATGATTGTGCTGTTCAATCCGCCTTCACAGCCGGTCAAAGACAAAGACACCACGCTTATGGAGAAGCTCCTCCAGGTTGATCCCTTCGGTACGGTGGCTCTGATGCCGGCCGTCATCTGCCTCTTGCTTGCTCTCCAGTGGGGCGGAACCATCTACCCGTGGAGCAATCCCAGAGTGATCGTTCTCTTCGTCCTCTTTGGGATTCTATCCATCGCGTTCATTACCATTCAGATGCGCAACGGCAAGAATGCCACGCTCCCAATCACGGTTATCTCCCAGCGAAGCGTGGCGGCGGCCTGCTGGTTCCCAGTGTGCACTGCGGGCGCGGACTTCACACTTCGGCAGTACATTCCGATCTGGTTTCAGGCTGTCAAGGGCGTCTCTGCCGTCGATTCGGGGCTTATGAACCTGGCGCTGATCCTAGCCACCGCGCTCGCGTCCATCCTGAGCGGCGTCGGCATCACCAAGCTTGGGTATTACAACCCGTTCATGATTGCGGCGACGCTCTTCATGTCTGTCGGCGCGGGCCTGCTCACAACCTGGAAGCCAGACGTGCCCTCCCGCGCCTGGATTGGCTACCAGGTGCTCTACGGGCTCGGATCGGGACAGAGTATGCAGACGCCACTGATGGTGGTTCAGACAGTTCTCCCGATGGCGGAGATCCCACTGGGAACGGCGCTTGTCATGTTCCTGCAGACGTTCGGCGGTGCCATCTTCATCTCGGTGGCCCAGAATGTCTTCACAAATGAGCTACGCGCGGGGCTTGCCCGGGATCTGCCCAACATCAATGCGACGGCCATCGTGGACGGAGGCGCGAACAGCATCCGCATGCCTGGTGTTCTCCCTCCTGATGCCCTGGGCCCGGTCCTAGAGATTTACAGTAAGTCTCTGACGAACTCGTGGTATGTGGCTTTGGCCTTGGCATGTGCCAGCATCGTTGGAAGTGCGCTGGTGCAGTGGAAGTCCGTGAAGAACGCAGCGCCGCCTCCGACCGGAGAAGAGGGGGCCAGCGGTGGGGTAGAGATGAAGCAACAGGAGCCCAGTCCCAGAACATCCACTACTCGTGATGTTTTCAACGAGCGAAACGATTCAATCTGAGACTCGGAAAAGGTGCTTGTTTAGGCTCAAAATGACGGATCAGTTTATAGAGGATGTTCGCATTGGAATAGGGCTATACAATAGGAGTTTGAAACACTGAGATTAGCTACGTGTCTATTCCTGTTGATATGCATCGAGCCACTTCGTGAAGCAAATAAACTACATGTGCTACTCAGTTCAAACAACCATAAACTTGATCAGCAGTACCTTGGGGCCTGTTGGCTTTGTAAAGCAATCTGGTACTAGGATCTGGAACTCATCTTTTTGAAGGGAATCTCAACGCCCGAAATGCTGTGTGTCCAGGAACTTTCATACTTTAGAGCAAACACAGTAAAGTTACGCCTATTCTTGAAAATCAACAAAATATTGCCAAGATTGCTTATGCAAGTGTATGATGCTTGTTCTATCATAACAGTGATGGAGGCTGTCTATAATACTGGTCCACCGCCCACTCCATCGCCCTCACCACGGCCTTGATTTCCGAGTCCTTTTTGGGGGGGGTGATGCCCGCCGGAGTGATGCAACTTCTTCGAAAGTCTAGCATCACACATCTGGTATCCCACCTCGTGCATGTCGTGCATGAAGGGAAAGTCTCGCCTCCCGGACACATGGACTGTAGGGATGTGGATGCGCTCGGAGAGCAACATCGGATGCAGAACACGGGGCACGTCTGCCCCCGCATCCCGGAAGAAGTCCTGGTTGAAGTCCGGGAGCACGGCCCCGATCTTGAGAGCCGACTGGAAAGTCCTCACGAGGGTATCATTAAATACCTGCTGTTTCGGCGCGAGATCTCTGAAGGTCGTGCCAGTGCGGCGATATGTGCAG
This sequence comes from Colletotrichum brevisporum, assembly GCA_030770045.1. Classification (NCBI taxonomy): domain Eukaryota; kingdom Fungi; phylum Ascomycota; class Sordariomycetes; order Glomerellales; family Glomerellaceae; genus Colletotrichum; species Colletotrichum brevisporum. Next base: position 3,390,240 of record JAUGSI010000001.1, on the reverse strand, counting down.
AGTTCGTCAACCTCGGCTTCGCAGTAAGACTGATAGGCCGAGAAGGGAACAACAGAGGAGAACAGAACTGCAAACTTGAAGTCTGGCTCCTCGCCGTTGATTTGTTGGTGGTAGATGTAGGATAGCGCCACTGATGCTCCCTGGCTGAAGCCGAGAACGCCGTCAAAAGGGCCGAGCTCGTCGACAGTCGCGGCGATGTGGTGATGAGCGGCTTCGATCTCGGAAGGCGAGTATCCGGTTGTGTGTGCGTAGAAGGGCCCTGTCAGGGCAGGGCTCATGCCTGGGGACGAGCGTCAGTAGGAAGGTCCCTTTTGACAGCTGTCTCTGTCTGAGGTGGTGCGTTGTCAGGCTTACCGGGCCCCCTGTGTGATGGGACGGGACCGTCGACAAGGACGAACTCGTAGCTCGCGTCAACCGATCTCATGAGACCTACGAGCTGGCTCTCCAAGATCTTGGCCGAGCTGCCGACGCCATGCAATGCAAGAATTCTCATTTTCGATGAACTGCTGTAGAAGGAAAGTATGGCCGGAAAGTAACTGCAATCACACTCAATGCAAGGGCAAGATGTAATGTGAAGAGAAATAAAAGATTAATGATGGAAAGAAGCTATTTCTTCTGCATTCCCGGCAGGCTAGGTTTCTGGGCATCTCAATTTGACATCGGCTGGCCGATTCGGGAAGTTTGTGTACGGATTGCCTCTTTGGGTGACAGCGGGCGGCCAAATTTGGGTACGGAAGTAGTGTTACGCTCCAACTCTAACAAGGATGTGGGTGATGTGCGAAAGCTTCAACGGGTGAATACTAGTATGGTTATCGGCAGAGGCAGTTGTTAGTGGTTCAATGATACTCGTAGATGCCAATGCTACCCGGTCACCCTCAACATTATTGCCCATAGCTTCACAGTACGTTGTCGTTCAATCATTGCCATTTGCACTTCTGTGAGCCCAAAGTGAGAAAAGAGACAATCAAAATGATTCCGTGTCAAGAGCAAGAGCCAATTGCCATCATCGGCGCGGCATGTCGCCTGCCAGGCGAGGCCACCTCGTTGAGTAAGTTATGGGACATGATAAGTCATGGCAAAGCGGTCATGGAAAAGTACCCCCTTCGCGTTGGGATGCAGATGCTTGGTATCATCCTGACCCGGACCGCAAAGGATCGGTAAGCAAAAACTCAGCGGTAAACTGAGACACCTCACTTACACGACCAATGTACAGATTAGCGTGAAGCATGGATATTTTCTCGATGAGGATGTCTCTTTATTCGACGCTCCCTTCTTCTCCATGACGGCCAAAGAGGCCGCTGGGATGGATCCCATGAAGAGGCTTCTCCTCGAAGTCAGTTATGAGGGTTTTGAAAATGGTAAGCACAAAGATCTAGCCACAAGCGAATCCCGGGAAAGGTCTGACCATCTTGAAGCCGGAGTTCCGGTAGACGCAATCGCAAACTCACAGACCGGCGTCTATGTGGGTTGTATGACAAACGACTACGAGCACTTGTCAACTCACGACATCTATGATGTTGGCGACGTTGCGGCCTCTGGTATGAGCGAGGTTATGACCGCCAATCGGGTCTCTTGGTTTTTCGGCCTAAAAGGACCCAGTCTCACACTCGATACTGCCTGTTCGTCGAGCTTATACGCCCTGCATCTAGCATGCCAGTCGCTGAAGTTGGGCGAGACCAATATGGTATGTGAGCTAGAAGAATTTGATACCGGAAAGTTATGTTGACCAGTTGAGCAGGGACTTGTTGCTGGTGTGAATCTGATTCTCCACCCAAACTTCATGCATCAGCTCTCTTCCATGCACATGCTCAGCCCCGAAGGAATATCTCATTCTTTCGATCATCGGGCTAATGGCTATGGTCGTGGAGAAGGTATTGGATGCCTCGTGGTGAAGAGATTGAAAGACGCCTTGAGAGATGGCGATACCATTCGGGCTGTCATCAGAGCTACGGGAACCAATGCAGACGGCAAGACTCCGGGGATAACGCAGCCGAGCGCCGAAGCACAGGCGGAACTCATTAAAAACACATATGAGTCCGCCGGACTGTCTTTCTCAGACACGCAATATTTCGAGGCTCACGGCACAGGTACTCCTCTTGGCGTAAGTCGTTCCCAAAGGTCTAGATCATGGCTCCCACTGACCTCCCCAGGATCCCATTGAGCTTTCGGCAATCGGAGCAACCCTTGGCACCGGGCGCTCACCAGAGTCGGGTCCACTGGCAGCATCAAAGCCAATGTCGGACACACAGAAGGTTGCTCGGGCTTAGCTGGTGTTCTGAAGTCCATCTTGCTCCTTGAAAAGGGAGTACTCGTGCCGACGGCGGGCATAGAGAAGGTGAACCCCAAGTTGAAACTCTCGGAATGGAACCTCGCTTTGTCGTCGGAAAATATGATCTGGCCTTCTCCAGGCCAGCGTCGGATCAGTGTCAACTCTTTCGGATTCGGTGGTGCCAATGCGCATGTTATTCTGGATGACGCCTATAATTTTCTGCGACAACAAGGTCTTGAGGGCAATCACAACACCAATACCTTCGAAGACGACTCTTCAGAGTCCGGGATCAGCATGGGGTCCGACTCGCCAAGACAGGACGATAGGAAGCGTCTCTTCGCGTTCAGCGCCAGGGACCAGGGCGGAATCGAAAGGCTTGGTCCGGTGTACGCCGACTTCCTTTCGAATAAGCTGGCAACTTCGAGCCCCCGGTTCCTAGCTGACCTCGCGCACACCCTCTCATCCCGAAGAGCCCACCTCGACTTTCGCAGCTTCGCAGTTTCGGGCTCAGTGACGGATCTGGAGAGCCAAGCCTACAAAGGACTGAAGAAACTAAAGAGAGCTTCCAAGCATGACAATTCGATCTTCGTATTTACTGGTCAAGGAGCCCAGTGGCCAGCCATAGGCAGGGAGCTTCTTGACAACTGCATTTTTCGCACAAGCGTCAACAGGTCCCAGGCCCTGCTAGAGCACTATAGCTGTCTATGGGATCTGGTCAACAAGCTCTACAAGACGTCGGACTCAAGCGTTAATCTCCCATAATATAACCAGGTTTTATACACTATTCTACAAATTAGTCTAATTAATTTATTAAGGGCCTAGGGAATTACACCCAAGGCTATTATTAGGCACTTAAGTAGTAAGATTAGTAAGTTATAAAGCTCTATTAATATATATATATACCTATATTATTTACGTTTTTAATATCTTATTCACAAGTACTACTTATACTACTAGGCTCTTATTACACTATAATACTATTAAAGTTACGTACCTTTAAGGGGTATACTCTACTAAGGTCGTAGATATATTACAACCCGTTAGTTAACAGACCTTTAATAGTGACCCTATAGGGGGCTTAGTGGTTAAATAGGTAATATTAATCTATATTAGTATAACATACTATAGAGTAGAAGAACTAGGATATAAGTCACGTAATAATAAATAGAACTAATATATAATAAGTAGTCCTAGGGTAGGACTAATAGTGCTAAGGGTAGTTTATAGTAATAAACTAATATACCTAACGTTAGTTCTAGAGATAAAGGGATATATTTATAGAAACGGGACTTATATATAAATAGGACTTAAGTACCCTTAAGTCCTCCTTTTTATAGTTTTTTAATTATTAACTTTATATTAATCTTTAGATACTTTTAGCCCTTTAGTAGTAACTACTACAACCCTTTTATTAAATACTTAAATTAATTACCTATATACCTTAAACCCTAGGATCCCTTTAGTACCCTATAGTACTATTTATAGTATTAAGCTTTAGTTTTTATTAATATAAACCTTATTATTAAAAGGCTAGTTATAATATTTTAATAGTTTTTGTTTAGTAAGTTAACCCTTAATACTAATAAATAGTATTCTACAATGTTTATCTTTAAAATACTTAAGACTACTTTTAGTTTAATTAAGTTAGTTAGTAAATAAGTTTATAACTTTACTTAGGAACTAAAAGAATAGTATATAAAGGATAATAAAGAAACTAGTAACGATAACAACAATACTAAAAAATAGCTTTAAAAGGTTAATAAAGATATTAGAGAAATTTAGAAACTCTATAACAAGAATATAACTAAACTTTATAATTTTAAAGAAATAATAAAAGAATTTAGTAATAGACTTTAATGTATTTTTAATATAAAAAACAAACTTAAAATACTTTATACTACTACTAATATTATTACTACTCCTATTTAAAACGGATATAAGAAACTTAAACTTAATTTATTTATTACTTATAATAAAACTCTTAGAATACTAAAAGGATTTTTAATCTAAGTTAAGACCTACTAAAACTTCTATTATAGTAACTTTAAGAACAATACTAAATATATTATTTATACTACTACGTTTTTTTATAAACGCGCCTTTTAATAAATTAAACTATTTTAAGAATAGTTCCTTAAAGCTAAAACTTTAAACTACTATACTAGTAAAGTTAGGGACATCTTTACTATATTTAATAGATTTAAATAAGCCCTTTAAACCCTATTCTAAAACCCTAACTAAAAGTAATAAACTAAATACAATCTTACTTTACTTAAATAAACTAAGTCCACTACTTACTATACTACTAAGTTTTAATGTATTAGTACGTAACTAAACCTTACTAAGGAATCTAGAATCTTTATATTCTACTAAAGCTTAAAAAACAAAGTTAAAAATAAACTTATTAAAATTAACTAACCTAAAAACTTCCTTTAGTATACTAAACTTATAATTAAGATTAATAACTATCTATAAAAAAGACACTATAAAAAAGGAAAACAATAACTAAGTACTAACTTTAGTAAAAAGTACTAATAAACGCCACAATAATTCTAGTACTATAACTAGGAGTAGTAACCCTAGCGGAATAACTAGTAACTCTAAAATAATAACTAATAAAGTACTACTTATAGATACTATATAGGCCCTATAGACCTTAGTACTACTAAATAATAAAAATATAATAAAGGATATACCTTTAAGTACTATAACTATAATAAACTAGGATATATAACTAAAGATTACTACTAAGCTAAAAAATAATAATAGTAACTAGTACTAAAAAGTAAGTAACTTAATATAGTCTTTAAGGAAAATTATACTAAACTCTTATAAACTACCTATTATAGTAATAAATATACTATTTATAAGAATAGTAAAAAAAATATAAAATAGTACTTTAAAAATACTAGCTAATCTAGTTATAATACTACTAATATCCCTAAAAAAATACTTACTATTACTTATAAAGTACTTTACTAAAAATTAGCCTAAAAAGTTTAAAAATAGTTTAATAATATAAATTTATAATAAGTATACTACAATTTAATAGTACTTAGTAATAAAGAAGTTAAATATAATAACGAGTTAATTATTTAAAAACTTAATACTATAATTAAAAAACTAAAATATACAGCTAATATAAAACCCAACAAAAACTATATAGAATATACTTAAATACTACTTATTTAAAAAAATAAAAAAATAAAAGCCTATAATAAATTACTTATACTTAAAAAACTTTATAAAAATAATATAAAAAAAATAAAAAGAATTATAGCTTACTCTATAGCTTAAGAAACAGAATATAAATTAAATATACTCTATAATTTAAATAAACCTTACAACATTACCTAACAACGTACTTAAAACAAAGTTACTTAGAGGGCCCTACTTAATACCTAGAACTTAAACTTTAAAAAGGAACTTCTAATATAAAAAAAAAAATAGAAGTACTTACTATATATCCCCTTAGATAATAATAAGTAACGAATTATTTTTTATAAAACTAACTCTATTAAAAGAACTAAAAAGTAGCTACTTAGTAGTATACTAAAAAACTATAAATAGCTAAAGCTACTATATAAAAAATATTACAACATTTTTTAGTTATAATATCTTAATAATAAATATTAAAAGTATTTTATAAAAAAACTCAACTCCTAATTCTTTCCTTAAAAAAAAAAGAACGCCCCGTATAAAAATATTTACTTTAGTTAAAAACTTAATATATAGATTATTTATAAATATAAAGGACTTAAAAAAGTAGTATTTAGACTAAACCCAAACTTCCTAATAAAGTGCCTATACAATAACGCTATAAACTAGTAAGAATACTATATTAACTAGTACTAGGTTTACTATATTATTAAAGTATAAATACTCTAAAAAAAGTAACTTTAAAAAAAAAAAGGAACTAACTTTATACTACTAGTTATTAATATTAAAAATACCCTTATAAAAAAAAGAGTAATTAAGTACCCTAATAGGGACAAAATATATATAAAATAAAGGCTTAAGTAGTTAAAAAACTAGACTTACCTACTAATAAAGGATTATAATAAGTAACTATAATAAGATTTATCTACTTAGTAACAAATACAAGCTTAAACAAAAAACACCTTTACCTTAATATTATAGTAAATAGAATACAGATTAAAGCCCTAATTAATAGTAGTACTTAAAGTAACTTTATATTACTACAAGTTATAAATAATTTATAACTACTATAGAATAAAAAAGAGAACCCTTACTTACTTAATAATGTAAAAGGGGAAAGAGTATAGTATAGTAGAGGTATTATTAATAAAAAGACTACGCCCCTTACTTTAAACTACTATAACTAAAAAATATACTACCACCTTAATATTACGGATATAGAACAATAAGATATTATCCTAGAAATACTATAGCTATAAAAAAAGAACCTATAGATAAATTAAAAGGCTAACTACCTCTATTAGAACTATAAAAAGAGTTTAATTACTAAAGGACACAGTTAACTACTAACTTTAAATAAACCTTATTAAAAAAAACTAATAATATATATATTATAATTTATTACTTTTTTAAAAATTAAAGAAGTAGTTACTAGGCTATTATATATAAAGGACCTTACTATAATATAAAAAGAATTAATTCCTAATAAAGATTAACTTTTATTTATTCTAAAAGAATATAAAGTATATAAAAAACTATTTACTCTAATACTAAAAACAAACCTACTAGAGTATAGCACCTTTAACCACAAAATCCCTATTAAAAAAAATAAATACTATTATTTAATAGAGTTTATTAGTTAAACTAGTAAAAAATATAAGTACTTAATAAGTATATTAATAAATATTTAGTTAAGGGCTATATTAAAGAATTAATATTACCTATAAAATACTTAATTCTATTTATACTAAAAAAAAATAATAAACTATAACTATATATTAACTACTAATAATTTAATAATATTATAATTAAGAACTAATACCTACTACTACTTATCTTAGAACTATAAAATCTATTCTATAAAGTTAACTAGTTTATAGTTCTTAACTTTAAAAGAGCTTATAACTTAATTAGAATTAAAGAAGGGGAAGAGTAAAAGACTGTTTTCTACTCTTATTAAGGATATTTTAAGTACCTTATTATGCCCTTTAGACTTACTAATACCCCTATAATATTCTAAAATATAATTAACTATATTTTATAAAAAAAACTTAATATTTTTATAATTATATATCTTAATAATATCTTTATCTTTTTAAAAACCCTTAGAAAATATAAGTAATATATATACTAAGTACTTTAGAAACTTTAAAAAACTAAGTTCCTTATTAAACTAGAAAAAAGTGAGTTCTATACACAGAAAGTAAACTACTTTAAATTTATAATTATACCCAGAGTTATTAAAATATTAAATAAAAAAATTGCTATAGTTAAGGACTAGCTAATACCCTAGAATATTAAAGACATTTAATTATTCCTTAGATTCATTAACTTTTACTAATAATTCCTTAAAAAATACTTAAGAAATATTGCTATACTTATAAACCTTATTAAAAAAAATATAAAATAGGAATAGATAAAAAAAAAATAATATTTTAAAAAATCAAGGACCAGGTTCTTAGCAAACCTATACTTATAATACCTAACCTAAATCTACTATTTAAAGTAGAGACTAATACTTTAAATTACGCTATTAGCGGATAACTTAGTTAATATAATAAAGAAGGACGCCTATACCTATATACCTTTTACTTAAAAAAACTTAGTAGACTAGAACTTAATTACTAAATCTATAATAAAGAACTTATAGCTATTATTAAAGTATTTAAGGAATAAAAGCTATACCTCTTAAGAATAAACTATAAAGTTATAGTATATATAGATTATAAAAATCTAGTACACTTTACTATATTTAAAGACTTTAATAAACAACAAATTAAATAGTTAAAATTCTTTTTAGAATTTAATTTCTGTATTATTTATAAAAAAGGATTAAAAAACGGAAAAGCTAATACCCTTAGTAGATAATTAAACTTAGAATTAATAGTTCTAAATAAAACTTAAGTAATTCTTAAAAAGGATTTAAATAAAAACCTTGTACTAACTATTTACCTTTTTATAATTACTAAATAGATTAGTACTAGTATACCCGGATAAATAACTAACAAAATAATTAAAACAATTTATAGTACTAAAGTATATAGATACTAAGGAGTTATTAAAATATAAAAACGCATCTAATAATACTATAGTAATAGAGTTATATAAGAATAAATAGCTAAAGTTATTAAGAATTATAAAGTTTATAATAAAAGTAAACTAGGACGCTACAAACTATATAGAGAAATACAACCTTTTTTAGTACTTAATAAAGTATAGTAATTAATTTCTCTTAATTTTATTATTAAATTACTATAATTAAAAAAACTACTTACTAGGAAATAGTTTAACAGTATCTTAGTTATAATAAATTAACTTACTAAGTACGTATATTTTATCCTATAAGTTAAAGTAAGTATAGTAAAAGAGCTTATATATATTTTTAATAAGTATATTCTTAATTAATATAGTTTATTAAAAAATATTATTTTTAATAAAAAAACGCAGTTTACTTTAAAGTTTTAAAAATCTTTAATTTTATAACTTAAATCTAAACTACAACTATCTACTACTTTCTACCCCTAGACTAATAAATAAATAAAAAGAATTAACTAAATTCTAGAAATATACCTAAAATATTATATTAACTACTAATAAAATAATTAAGTTATCCTATTACTAATAGCCTAATTCACCTATAATAGTATAGTAGAAAAAAGTATATAATACTTACTTTTCTACCTTAACTACAAATTTAAACTAATTACTTATAAAAAACTATAAGTAGAACCTATAGTAGTAAAAGTAGTTACTTATATTAACTAAATTAAAAAAGTCCATAACTAACTCTAATATAATTTAGAATTTATTAAATAACGTATATATAAATATACTAATACCTTAAGGATAAAGGGACTATCCTTTAAAAAGGGAAATAGCGCGTACCTTATATAACAAAATATTAAAACCAAACAACTAAGTAATAAGTTAAACTATAAGAAACTTAAACCCTTTAAGATTATTAAAAAAATCTTAAAAGTTAACTTTAAACTTATACTACTAAATACTATAAAATATTACTTAGTCTTTTATATTTTACTTTTTAAACCTATACTATAAAGTTTACACACTACTAACTATATTAAAGTCAATCTTAAATAAAACTATAAAGTTAAAAAAATTATTAACTATATTAACTAATAAAATAATATAAAAGTTTAGTACCTTATTAAGTAAAAAAACTATAAATATAAAAATAATACTTAAAAACCTACTTTAAACTTAGTAAATACAATAAATAAGCTAAAAAAATATTAGACATAGTAGTAAGAATAATAAAATACTAAGCCTACGCTAAGCATAATAAATAAACCACACATTATATACCCACAACCCAAAATTCAACTAATTAAACCTTTAAAAATAAAATAAACGTTTTTTTACCTAAAAACACTTAACCCTAAGTAACAGAAACACACCCCTCTACTTTACTAACTAAAGAACTAAAATTAGTAAACTTATTCCTAAAGCTAAGAAAGGCCCATAATAACTTATTTTCTAAACCTACCACCTAAAAATCACTTACTATAAACTACTTATAAGTATTTAACACTAATAACACGTTACTATTTAATAAAACACTATCCTCCCAATTAACCTCCTATATACCCTACTTAAAGGCCTTAGTTTATTTTTCCCAAACTTTTTTCTAAATTTTCTAGATATAACTTAAGTAACTTACTGCTTCTACTATTTATAATTATAAACACTTAAACTTACAATATAAAGCTAGGAACTTTTTACCCACTTTTTCTTTTTTTTTATCCTACTCCTTTTACTAAAAATTTAACTTTTAAACTATAAAATATTAATACTACCCTTACTATTAAAACAAAAATACTTATAAGTAGACACTACTAAGACCCTATTATAAGGCTTTTTTACTACAATATAAGTATAATAATAAATAAACTTTTTACTAAAACAATACAGAACCTTCGCATAGAAATAATAAGTATAAAGTATATCACTATTAATTAATTAAAACTTAATATACTTAATAAGTATAGTTTTTTTATAATTTTTTATTATAATTAATTATAATTTTAATTTCTAAACACAACCTAATATAGTATTAGTACTATAGTAAATAAAGAAGTACAATTATAAATCCTTAACTTAAGACTAACAATCTACTTATAATAAAGTTTTAAAAACAAAACTTTTAAAAAAAGAGTTAATATTATAACCTATTAATTAATAAACCTTTAATAGTAACTCTATAGGGGGCTTAGTAGTTAAATAAGTAATATTAACTTATATTAATATAATACACTACGGAGTAAAAGAACTAGAATATAAGTTATGTAATAATAAATAGAACTAATATATAATAAGTAGTTCTAGGGTAGGACTAATAGTACTAAGGGCAGTCTATAGTAATAAATTAATATACTTAATATTAATTTTAAAGATAAAAAAATATATTTATAGGAACGGGACTTATATATAGATAGGACTTAAGTACCTTTAAATCCTTTTTTCTATAGTTCTTTAACTATTAACCTTATATTAATTTTTAGATACTTTTAGCCCTTTAGTAGTAACTACTATAACCCTCTTATTAGATACTTAAACTAATTACCTATATACCTTAAACCCTAGGATCCCTTTAGTACCCTATAGTACTATTCACAGTATTAAGCCTTAGCTTCTATTAATACAAACCTTACTATTAAAAGGCTAGTTATAATAAGATATAGTAAAACTTTAGTATTATAACCTATTAGTTAATAGACTACTAACAGTGACCCCGTAGGGGGCTTAGTAGTTAAATAGGCACGTTAGTCTATGTTAATATAATACCCTATAGAATAAAAGAACTAGGATATAAGTTATATAATAATAAGTAGAACTAATATATAATAAGTAGTTTTAGGATAGGACTAATAATACTAAGAGTAGTTTATAGTAATAAATTAATATACTTAACGTTAGTTCTAGAAATAAAGAGGATATATTTATAAGAAACGGGATTTATATATAAATAAGACTTAAGTACCTTTAAGTTCTACTTTTTATAGTTCTTTAGTTATTAACTTTATATTAATCTTTAGATACTTTTAGTCCTTTAGTAGTAACTACTATAATCCTTTTATTAAATATTTAAACTAATTACTTAAGTACTTTAAACCCTTAGGATCCCTTTAGTAACTAAAGTACTGTTATTAGTATTAAATCTTAGTTTTTATTAATATAAAACTTACTATTAAAAGGCTAGTTATAATATTTTAATAGTTTTTATTTAGTAAATTAACTTTTAATATTAATAAATAGTATTTTATAATATTTTTCTTTATAACTTTTAAAGTAACTCTTACTTTTTTTAAGTTCTTTAGTAAGTAGACTTATAGTTTTATTTAGGAACTAGGAGAATAATGTATAAAGGACGATAGAGAAGAATTTAGTAACGATGATGAAACTAATAAGTAACTAGAACGCGCTAACTAGGATATTAAATAGCTTTAAGACTTGTTTAATAGTAATACCTGTGCTATAGAAAAACTTTAGAATGTTATTTAAAAGTTAACTAATATACTATAAAAGTTAAAAAGTAAAATAGAACCCTTTACACTACGGTTAATATTATTAAAACCCTTATTTATAATAGACGCGAGAAACTTAAGTTTAACTTGCCCGTTACTTTTAATAGAACCTTTAGAACGCTTAAAGGATTTTTAATTTAGGTTAAGAACTACTAGAACTTTTATTATAGTAACTTTTAGAATAATATTAAATAAGTTATTTATGCTGCTACTTTTTTATATAGGTAAGTCCTTTAGTAGATTAAACTATTTTAAAAATAGTTTTTTAAAACTAAAATATTAAACTACTATACTAGTAAAGTTAGGGATATTTTTATAACTTTTAATAGATTTAAAAACGCTCTTTAAATTTTATTCTAGAACCCTAATTAGAAATAATAAGTTAAGTAAGATTTTTTTATGCTTAAATAGACTAAATCTATAACCTACTATACTACTAAATTCTAATATATTAGTATATAGTTAAATTTTATAGAAGAATTTAAAATCTATATGTTTTACTAAAGTTTAAAAGATAAAATTAAAGATAAGTTTATTAAACTTAATTACCCTAAAAACTTTTTTTAGTATACTAAATTTATAATTAAAATTAATAACTAATTCTAAAAGAAACACTATAAAAAAGGAAAATAATAACTAAGTACTAACTTTAATAAAAAGTACTAATAGTAGCTATAATAAATCTAGTACTATAACTAGGAATAATAAACTCTATAAAATAATTAGTAAGGATAAAATAATAATTAATAAAGTACTACTTAGGAATACTATATAGGCCCTATAGACTTTAGTGCTGTAGAATAATAAGAACTTAGTAAAAGATATACTTTTAAGTACTATAACTATAATAAGTTTAGATATATAGTTAAGAATTACTAGTAACCTAAGAAGTAGAAATAGTAACCCGTACTAGTTAGTAAGTAGCTTAATACTATAATTAAAAAAAATTATACTAGACTATTATAAATAGTATACTATAGTAATAAATACTTAATTTACTAGGATAGTAAAAAAAAAGCTAAGTAGTACTTTAAAAACACTAGATACTCTAAATATAATACTACCTACCTACTAAAAAAGATACTTACTATAGCCTATAAAGTACTTTATTAAAAACTAGCCTAAAGAGTTAAAAAATAGTTAAATAGTATAAATTCTAAATAAACTAGTAATAACCTTATAATATAAGTTAGTAATAAAGAAGTTAAATATAAAAATAAATACTTTATAAAAATACTTAGTACTATAATTAAAAAACTTAAATATACCACTAATATAAAACCTAATAAGGAATACATAAAATACTACTAAATCCTACTTACTAGAAAAAATAAAAAAATAGTAGTATATAATAATTTCTTAAAGCTTAAATAACTATATTATAAAAATACAAAAAGAGGAAAAAAAACTATAACCTACCCTATTACTTAAAATAAAGTCTATAAAACAAATACACCTTATAACTTAAATAAACCTTATAATATTACTTAATAACGTACTTAGAATAAAGACACTTAAAAGGCTTTACTAAACACCTAAAACCTAGATTTTAAATAAAAACCTCTAATTTTTAAAAAAAAATAAAAGTACTTACTATATATTTTTTTAAGTAAAAACAAATAATAAATAATCTTTTATAAAACTAACTCTATTAAAAAGGATAAAGCATAGCTACTTAAGAGGATAGCTCGAAACTATAAATAGCTTAAACCCTTATACTTAAAATACTAAAAAGTCTTTTAGGTTTAGTACTTAAAAAATAAATATTAGAAATATTTTACTAAAAAGCTTAACTTATAATTCTTTTTTAAAAAAGATATAACGTACTAAAGAAGAATATTTATTTAAGTAAAAAACTTTATATATAGATAATTAAAGAATATAAGGAACTAAAAAAAGTAGTGTTTAGATTAAACCCTAACTTTCTAATATAATACCTATATAATAATAGTATAGATTAATAAAAATACTATATTAACTAATACTAAGTTTACTATATTATTAAAGCTTAAACCTTTAAAAAGAAGTAACTTTAAAAAAAAAAGGGAACTAGTTTTACTTTACTAGTTATTAATATTAAAAAAACCCTTAAAAGGGGAGGAATAGTTAAGTACCCTAATAGTGATAGAACGTATATAAAATAGAAGTAATTAAAAAACTAAATTTACTTACTAAAAAAGAATTATAAAAGGTAGATATAATAAAATTTATTTACTTAGTTATAAAGGTAAACTAAAAAGATAAATACTTTTATTTTAATATTATAATAAATAAAATATAAGTTAGAGTCTTTATTAATAGTAGTACTTAAGGTAATTTTATATTACTATAAGTTATAAATAAACTATAACTACTATAAAATAAAAAAAAAACTTTATAAACTTAATAATATAAAAAGAAAAGGAGTATAGTATAGAGAAGGTATTATTAATTATAAAACTATACCCCTTATATTAAGCTACTACAACTAGAAGATATACTACTACTTTAATATTATTAATATAAAATAATATAATATAATTCTAGAAATACTATAGTTATATAAAGAAAACCTATAAATAGATTAAAAAGCTTACTACCTTTATTTAAACTATAAAAAGAGTTTAGTTACTAAAGGATATAGTTAACTACTAGCTTTAAACAAACCTTAATATAATATATTAATAATATATAAATTATAATTTATTACTTTTTTAAAGGTTAAAGAAGTAGTTACTAGGCTATTATATATAAAGGAACTTACTATAACATAAATAAAACTAATCCCTAATAAAAATTAACTTTTATTTATTTTAAAAAAGTATAGAGTATATAAAAAGCTATTTACTTTAATACTAGAAATAGGCCTACTAAAACATAGTACTTTTAACTATAAAATCCCTATTAAAAAGAGATAAATACTATTATTTAATAGAGTTTATTAGTTAAACTAGTAAAAAATATAAGTACTTAATAAATATATTAATAAATACCTAGTTAAGGGCTATATTAAAGAATTAATATCGCCTATAGAATATTTAATTCTATTTATACTAAAAAAGAATAGTAAATTATAACTATATATTAACTATTAATAACTTAATAATATTACTATTAAGAATTAATACTTATTACTACTTATCTTAAAACTATAAAATTTACTCTATAAAGTTAACTAGTTTACAGCTCTTAACTTTAAAAAAGCCTATAACTTAATTTAAATTAAAGAAGGAGAGGAGTAAAAGACTATATTCTATTTTTACTAAGGATATTTTAAGTACTTTATTATATCCTTTAGATTTACAAATGCCCCTATAATATTCTAAAATATAATTAACTATATATTATAAAAAAAACTTAATATTTTTATAGTTACTTATTTTAATAATATTTTTATTTTTTTAAAAACTTTTAAAGAATATAAGTAATATATATATTAAGTACTTTAAAAGCTATAAAAAGCTAAACTCCTTATTAAACTAAAAAAAAGCGAATTCTATACTTAAAAAGTAAACTACTTTAGATTTACTATTATATTTAGTATTATTAAGATATTAAATAAAACGATTATAGTAATTAAAAAATAGTTAATACTATAAAACGTTAAAAACGTTTAATTATTTCTTAAATTTATTAACTTTTATTAATAATTCCTTAAAAGATATTTAAGAAATATTTCCACTCTTATAGATCTTATAAAAAAAAACATAATATAGTAATAAAATAATAATAAAAAAACTACATTCTAAAAAATTAAGAACTAAATAACTAGTAAACCCGTACTTATAATACCTAACCTAAATCTACTATTTAAAGTTAAAATTAATACCTTAGACTATACTATTAGTAAATAACTTAAATAATATAATATAAAAGAATACCTATACTTATACACCTTTTACTTAAAAAAACTTAGTAGACTAGAACTTAACTACTAAATCTATAATAAAAAACTTATAATAATTATTAAAGTATATAAAAAATAGAAACTATACCTTTTAAAAACTAACTATAAAGTTATAGTATACACTAACTATAAAACCCTTACGTACTTTACTACTTTAAAAGTCCTTAATAAAAAATAAATTAAATAAGTAGAATTCTTATTAGAATTTAACTTCTATATTATTTATAAAAAAGAATTAAAAAACAAAAAAGTAAATACTCTTAGTAGACAACTAGACTATAAAGCTATAGTCTTAAATAAAATATAAGTAATCCTTAAAAAGGATTCTAAAAGAGACTTTGTACTAACTATTTACCTCTTAATAATTGCTAAATAAATTAGTACTAACACGCCTAGATAAATAACTAATAAAATAATTAGAATGATTTATAGTATAAAGGTATATAGACACTAAGGAGTTACTAAAACATAGAAAAGAATTAAACAATACTATAGTAATAGAGTTACTAAAGAATAAGTTATTAAAGCTATTAAGGATTACGAAATCTATAATAAAAGTAAACTAGTATACTATAAACTATATAGAGAACTATAACTACTCTCTATACTTAATAAACTATAGTAATTAATTTCCCTTAACTTTATTATTAAACTACTTTAGTTAAAAAAACTAATAATAAAAAAGAAATTTAATAGTATCCTAGTAATGATTAATAAACTTACTAAATACTTATACTTTATTCTATAAATTAAAGTAAATAATATAAAAGACTTTACTTATATTTTTAATAAGTATATTCTTAACTAGCATGGTTTACTAAAAGACATTATTTCTAATAGAGGAACGCAGTTTACTTTAAAGTTTTAGAAATCTTTAATTTTATAGCTTAAATCTAAACCACAACTATTTACTACCTTCTACCCCTAGACTAATAAATAAATAAAAAGAATTAACTAAATCCTAAAAACATACCTAAAATACTACCTTAACTACTAGTAAGACAATTAAGTAAAACTACTATTAATAGTTTAATTTACTTATAATAGTATAGTAAAAAAAAGTATATAAGAATTACCTTTTTACCTTAACTATAGATACTAACTAACTACTTATAAAAAGCTAAAAGCTAAACTATCAGTAGTAAAAGCTAAGGCCCGTATGAAAAATATCAAAGGAATTTATAAATTACTCTAATATAACCTTAAATTTATTAAATAACGTATACGTAAATACACTAATACTTTAAAGATAAAAAAACTATCCTTTAAAAAGGGAGATAGTACGTACTTTATTTAACGTAATATTAAAACTAAATAACTAAGTAATAAACTAGACTTTAAAAAACTTAGACCCTTTAAAATTATTAAAAAAATCTTAGAAGTTAACTTTAAACTTATACTACTAAATACTATAAAACATTACTTAGTTTTTTATATTTTACTTCTTAAACTAGTACTATAAAGATTATATACTATAGACTATATTAAAGTTAATTTAGAATAAAACTATAAAATTAAGTATATTATTAATTATATTAACTAGTAAAATAATATAAAAATTAAGTACTTAATTAAATAAAAAAACTATAGTTATAAAGATAATACTTAGGAGTTTGTATTAAATCTTACTAATGTATAAAATAAACTATAGAAGTACTAAACCTAGTAGTAAAAATAATAAAAAATAATAGTTACTAAGAAACTAGTAGTGAAACTATTGTGTATTATATACCCTTAACTTAAGATTTAACTAGTTAAACCCCTAAGAATAAAATAAATATTTCTTTACCTAGGAATACTTAACCTAAAATAAAATTAAAAACTACTAACTAATATATTCTTAATTAATAAACCTAAATTAATAAAGTTATTTTTAAAACTAAAAAAAAACTATAGTAGCTTATTTTCTAAACCTACTACCTAAAAATCACTTACTATAAACTACTTATAAGTATTTAATACTAATAATATATTACTATTAAATAAAACCTTATCCTTTTAATTAACCTCCTATATACCCTACTTAAAAGCTTTAGTCTACTTTTTATAAACTTTCTTTTAAATTATATAAATATAACTTAAATAACTTACTACCTCTACTATTTAAAATTATAAGTATATAAACTCGTAATAAAGTACTAAGAGCTCTTTACCTACTTTTTCTTCCTTTTTATCCTACTCCTTCTACTAAGAATTTAACTTTTAAACTATAAATATTAGTACTACTACTAGTAAAACTAGAATAATAAAAATACTTATAAGTAGATACTACTAAAACACTATTATAAGGCTTTTTTACTATAATATAAGTATAATAATAAGTTAACTTCTCGCTAAAATAATATAGAACCTTTATATAAAAACAGTAAGTATAAAGTATATTACTATTAATTAACTAAGACTTAATATACTTAAAGAGCGCAGCTTTTTTACAATCTTTAATTATAATTAAATATAATTTTAATTTTTAAATACAACTTAATATAGTATTAGTATTATAAAAAATAAAAAAGTATAATTATAAATCCCTAACCTAGAACTAATAATTTACTTATAATAAAGTCTTAAGGATAAGACCTTTTAAAAAAGGAGCTAATATTATAACCCATTAGTTAATAAACTACTAATAGTAATTCTATAAGGGACTTAGTAGTTAAATAAGTATATTAATTTATATTAATATAATACCCTATAGAACAAAAGAACTAAGATATAGGTTACGTAATAATAAATAGGACTAATATATAATAAGTAGTTCTAGGATAGGACTAATAATATTAAGGGTAGTTTATAGTAATAAACTAATATATTTAATATTAGTTCTAAAGATAAAAAGAATATATTTATAAAAAATAGGACTTATATATAAATAAGACTTAAGTACCCTTAAGTTTTACTTTTTATAGTTCTTTAACTATTAACTTTATATTAATCTTTAGATACTTTTAGCTTTTTAGTAGTAACTACTATAACCCTCTTATTAAACACTTAAACTAATTACCTAAGTACCTTAAACCCTTAGGATCCCTCTAGTAACTAAAGTACTATTATTAGTATTAAACCTTAGCTTTTATTAATACAAAACTTACTATTAAAAGGCTAGCTATAATACTTAGCTAAAAAGCATACTTACTACTAGCCTTTATAAGAGTAACGCACTAGAATATATTAAGTAAGTACTTCTAGGAGTAGTTATAGTAGTTTATGTTAATAGTCCTTTAAGTATTATATTATTTAAGAATTAAAACTTTATCTTTAAATTAACTAAACTTATTTTAATTAATAATAAGTTTATAAAAATACTATATATTAAAATAGTATATTACTTACGTTATATAAAAATAGTAGCCCAGGAGTATCTTAAAAAAATAGGTACTATTTTACCCTTTACTAATAAGGAGCAGGTTGCGCTAATATTTTTGTTTTTAACTAAAAAAACTATTACCTTATAAAACCTTAATATAAAGTACTAAATATAAAATATATATAAATAAGTATATTTCTCTTAAGCTATAAGTAACTTACTAAAATATATACCTACATTCACCTAAAAACAAAGTTGTACTAAAACATAGTAAAGCACCTTTATTAAACTTAGTCCTTATATAGTATTACAAAGTTTAATTAAAAAAATTATTAAGTTTAACTATAATAAGGCAGTAAAGAAAGTACTATACTTTTCTACTATTACTTAGAAAAAAAACACAAAAGTTACTATACTTTAACTTACTAGCTATCTTTAAGTATTAGGCTATAGTATAAACCTCTTAAGAGTTAATAGCATCTTTCCCAAATTATTACTAATAGCCTTACTAGACTTACCTTTCTACCCTTAAAACTATACTAAAAAATAATAGTATAAATCTACTTTAACTTAGTTTAATAAGTTTCCCCTAAGTCTAAAAACAAATCTTTTAAGTATACTAGTTAACTTATATAACCCTATAAAGTCTAAATAATAAAACCACTTTTATATTTTAAAAAATCCCTAAATTAAGGACTATAAAATCACTTTTACTACATTATATCTAACTACTAAAATAATTATAATAGCTCTAAAATCTACTTAATACTTAAAAAATAAAACACAAATATTAAATAGTATTACTTTTTATAATTTTAAGTTTGAATACAGCCTTATTATTCCTTTAAAAGACTAAACTATATAAACAAAAGTCAGTTTTTACCCTAAAAACATAAATACTTATACTTAAGTATTCTTAGTCTTTTTTAGTATTTTAAAAGAGTTATAAATAAAGTACTACTATAGAACTTTAAGTTTTATTTATAAGGGTAATAAGTATAAATAATTAGTTATTTTTAACTGAGAGTAGGCTAGTTTTATAGTTAACTAGAATAATATTTAAACTATATTATTAAAAGAAATTAATATAAACGTATTCTATAATAATTTTAAAACTATTAGTATTAAGTATAATCTAACATTTAAACATATCTTCTAAGCTACTATAGTACCTAATAAATACTACTTATCTAGTTTAATTAATATCCTAAATATAAAGTTAGTAATACCCTTTAACTTTAAATTTTAAGACATTAGACTTAAGTATTAATCTCCTATAATATAGCTAGGTTTTATATACTATTTTATAAATTAATTTAATTAATTTATTAAAAGCCTAAAGAATTATACTTAAAGTTATTATTAGGTACTTAAGTAGTAAGATTAATAAGTTATAAAGCCCTATTAATATATATATACCTATATTATTTATATTTTTAATATTTTATTTATAAGTACTACTTATACTACTAAACTCTTATTATACTATAATACTATTAAAGTCGTATACTTTTAAAGAGTATACTCTACTAAAGTTATAGATATAGTAAAACTTTAATTAAAAGGTATACTTACTACTAGCCTTTATAAAAGTAATACACTAGGATATATTAAGTAAGTACCTCTAAAAGTAGTTATAGTAGCTTATATTAATAGTCCTTTAAGTATTATATTATCTAAAAATTAAAACTCTATTTCTAAATTAATTAAACGTATTTTAACTAATAATAAATTTATAAAAATACTATATATTAAAATAATATATTACTTACTTTATATACAAACAGTAGCCTAGAAATATTTTAAAAAAATAAGTACTATTTTACCCTTTACTAATAAAAAGTAGGTTGTGCTAATATTTTTATCTTTAACTAGAAAACCTATTACTTTATAAAACCTTAATATAAAGTACTAAATATAAAATATATATAAATAAGTACATTTTTCTTAAACTATATATAATTTACTAAAATATATACCTATATTTACTTAAGAATAAAGTTATACTAAAATACAGTAGAGTACCTTTATTAAACTTAGTTCTTATATAGTATTATAAAGTTTAGTTAGAAAAATTATTAAGTTTAGTTATAGTAAAGTAGTAAAAAAAGTACTATACTTTTCTACTATTACTTAAAAAAAGAATATAAAAGTTACTATACTTTAACTTATTAATTATTTTTAAGTATTAAACTATAGTATAAACCTTTTAAAAGTTAATAGTATTTTTCTTAAGTTATTACTAATAACCTTACTAGACTTACCTTCCTACCCTTAAAACCACACTAAAAAATAATAGTATAAATCTACCTTAACTTAGTCTAATAAGTTTCTTTTAAGTCTAAAAACAGATCTTTTAAGTATACTAATTAATTTATATAACCCTATAGAACTTAAATAGTAAAACTACCTCTATATTTTAGAAAATTCCTAAATTAAGGACTATAAAATTACTTCTACTACATTATATCTAGCTATTAGAATAATTATAATAACTCTAGAATCTACTTAATCCTTAAGGGATAGAATACAAATATTAAATAGTATTACCTTTTATAATTTTAAGTTTAAATATAACTTCATTATTCCTTTAAAAAACTAAATTATATAAATAGAAGTTAGTTTTTACCCTAAAAACACAAATACCTATACTTAAGTATTCTTAGTCTTTATTAGTATTTTAGAAGAGTTATAGATAAAGTACTACTATAAAACTCTAAGTTTTGTTTATAAGGGTAATAAATACAAATAATTAGTTATTTCTAACTTAAAGTAAGTTAGTTTTATAGCTAATTAAAATAATATTTAAGCTATATTATTAAAAGAAATTAATATAAACTTATTTTATAATAATCTTAAAACTATTAGTATTAAGTATAGTTTAACATTTAAAAATATCTTCTAGGCTACTATAGTACCCGATAAATACTACTTATCTAGTTTAATTAATATCCTAGATACAAAGTCGGTAATGCCCTTTAACTTCGAATTTCCCCACCTTATCCATCCAGCTATAATAAACCCTATCTTCCATCTCCTTTTCATCGCGTTCTCGGACAGCAAGCCCCTTAATAAGGCCGCAGTACCGTACACACTAAAAGAGATGTACATCTCCACGGACCTTCCTCAAGGCGAAGGTAGCGTGTTCAAGGGCTACGCTAGGCGCCTGAGGACCGACGGTCGCGAGACATCTGGAGACTTGATCGTTTCTGATGAGGCTTGGAGCAGCCCTAAGTTGGTTGTACGCGATTTCGCGTTGAGACAGGTTACCTCTTCTCAGGGCTCTTCTGCCAGCGACCAATCTGCGCGAAAGGTGTCTGCAAAGATACGGTGGAAGGAAGATCCCAACTTCATTCGGTTCTCGGACCACCTTCTGCCTTCAACAGTAGCCGCTCGGGGTGGAAAGGTCGCGACCGCTCTCTCTCGACTTGTCGACAGTGTAGCGCACAAGAAGCCGAACTACACTGCCCTTGTCGTGTGCACAGATGCGACGAACAGTTCGCAGGAGACTCTGGAGCATCTGTTCCTCAGTTTTGGACTGTCCAAAAACACCAACACCATTTATCCTGTCAAGGTTTCCGTCGCCGCTACGTCTGACGAAGCTCGAATGATGGTCGAAGCAATGCAAGAGACCGATTTTCGTCCCGCAGAATTAAAGGATTGGAAGCCCGAGGTCGAGAACTCGTTCCCATTTGCAGGTCAGCACTTTGATCTGATTTTGGCGTTGGATCATGCATCGAGTGCCGCTCGCAATTCCATTGCCATGGCTCAGCTTCTCGAAGCCGTGGTTCCGAGGGGTCACCTCGGCATCATCGAGGCAGCTTCAAGCTTCTCTGCGCACAAAGAGACTAAGAACGGGCTCTTGGACCTCGCCCATATTCAAGACGACGATTTTGACCAGATTCTCTCCATTGGGTCAGCGCCGGCATCTGCTCAAGCAAACATGCCAGCTGAGATATACCTACTCGAACCTTCTCAATCTTCGCCAACTGCAAAATTCCTGCAGAGCTCCCTGCGTTCTCGCCTCAGTTCAGTCGGTCGCCAGCCTCACACCATCACTCTAGAGGATGTCGAAGCCGTTCGGGAAAAGCACGTCATCTCGCTTCTCGAGGTCGAGTCACCTCTTGTATACCGCTGGGGTGAGCATGAGTTTTCGCAGTTCAAGCGCCTAGTGTCTTCAGCGAGCCACATGCTCTGGGTCACCCGCGGCGGGCTCATGCAGAACTGGGACGGCGGTCTAGAGTTTGCGCCGTCGCAGGGCTTGCTTCGCGTGATGCGAACGGAATACCCGCACATTTGCTTGCCGCACCTCGACTTGAGCAGAGACCAGAGTCTGGGAGCTGAGCAGGCTGCCGATCTCATTCTCGATGTCTGGCAAGCCTCGGTTCGCCGGCAGGATTCCTCTGACCAGGAGATGGAGTTTGCCGAGCTGGACGGTTCCATCTTCATCCCAAGGTTTGTGGAAGACGACGGCATCGATACCAACCTCGGCGTCAATGGGGACGCTTTCAAGCCGATAGAGAGAACGTTGGGAAACACTGAGTCATGGGCACTTTCCCGCGAGGATGGCCAGTTTGTCTGGGTCGGGGATCAAAAGTCGACAACAACTCTGGGTCCCCAAGAAGTTGAGGTCAGCGTGACGCACACTACTATGCGGGTCAACCATTCGGATGCCAATGTCAACATTTCTACCATGTTTCCAGTGGGCACGGTAACTGCGACTGGGTATGAGGTTGCAGGTCTCGACGTCGGACAGCCCGTGGTCGCCATGTACTCTGGCCCCTGCCAAACTAAACTCCGTCTGCCCGGGTCTCTTATCCGCTCAATTCCTGGACACGTCACAACAGAGACAGCATCTACGTCAGTTCTTGCGACTACTGCGGCCAATTATGCTCTCTTAGAAGCAGCGAGACTCGAGAAGCGCCACTCTGTGCTCATTTACGGAGCAGAGACACCCCTTGGTCAAGCCGCCATTCAACTAGCCCAATTGGTCGGCGCAAAGGTCTTCGCCGTCAACAGGAACACTTCCGCTACAGGAAGCGCAAGGAATGTAATCTGCCCGGAAGACAATCTCTTCTTTGAAAGCATGTCGAAGAAGTCCCAGGAGGCGGTTCTGGCGCGAACGAACGAGCTTGGTGCCGATGTGTTGCTCAGCTGCGGGCAGTTGCCTCCTCCTTCAGGTTGCCTTGAGTGTCTCGCAGAGTTTGGAACCTTTATCAACTTCACTCAGGAGTCCAACTCCCGCTCCTCAACTTCCATGTCTTTGCACAACGCCACCATCATCAAGGCAGACGTTTCCCGGCTCTTCCAAGTCAAGCGCACGATGGCAGAGCGCTTGTTCCATGAGTCCGTCGGTTTGCTGGAAAGCGGAAAGATCATGCCAATTTACCCTTCGCCGGTCATATCTGTTTCCGACATCAACAGCCATCTCGACGAAGCCGGTCTCAATAGGGACTTCGTGCTCCAGATCCGCGACGATGCCAGGGTTCTCGTTCGCCCATCGCGATTGCCGGAACTCAGCCTTGATCCGGAGGCGACCTACGTTCTCGCCGGTGGTCTTGGAGCACTAGGGCTGCAGATTGCCGAGATGATGTTCCAGCTTGGCGCGGGCCACATCGTCTTCCTATCTCGATCAGGAGGAGACAAGACTCAGACAGAGCTGGCAGGCTTCCGGGAGCGCGGGCTGAAGGTCGAAGCGCTGAGGTGCGACGTCTCCAACGCGTCCCACGTCGAAAGCGCGGTGCAGCAACTGGAAGTCCAGGGGTGCCGCATCAAGGGCGTGATCCAGTGCGCCATGGTCCTCGAGGACGCCATCTTTGACAACATGAAATACGACCAGTGGCAGAGGTCCACGCGCCCCAAGATCCAGGGCACTATGAACCTGCACACCTTCATGCCCAAGGACGTCGACTTCTTCATCCTGCTCTCGTCGATCACATGCGTGTTCGGCAACGCCGCGCAGTCCAACTACGCCGCCGGGAACACCTTTGAAGACGCCTTTGCGCATTACCGCCAGAGCCAGGGGCTGGCGGCTACGGCGATCGACGTCGGACTGGTCACGGACTCGGCCCACTTCACGAGAGACTTTGACATGAACGCCTACCTGCAGATGTACGAGCACCGGTGGGAGGGTCTGCAAACGACGCAGAGTGAGCTGGATACCGTGCTGAAGGCGGCTATGCGTGGTCGCACGGCAGACGGGCGACCCATTGAGCCGCAAATTGTTCTCGGACTTGGCAGTTCCATGCCAGGAGGATCCTCAAGGGTGTCGTGGACGAAAGATCCGAAATTTGTCCAAAGAGTCAGCCACTACTCTTCGACCGGATGGGGAGCATCCACAGCGCAGCAGTCTGCGGGGGAAAGAATAGCAAAGGCGGAGACGCTGCAAGACGCAGTCACGGTCGTTGAGGAGGTTCTCAAGAGCTACGCGGCGCAGGCTATGGATGTTTCGTCTGAGGAGGTGGACGCAGAGAAGGCGTTTTACGACTTTGGTGGTGAGTTTCTACACTTCATTAACCCCGTCTCACAGATGCTGATGCATGATATTACAGTCGACTCGCTGAAGGCGGTGGAGCTTAGGAACAGGATATTCCGGGACTTGCAGAGCGACATGTCGGTGTTTGAGCTGCTGAGCCCGTCGCCATTGTCGAAGCTGGCTGTGGAGGTAGCTGGGAGAAGCAAGCTTGTGGCACAGATTGCAGGGAAGACAGGTAGTTCGTGATATGATTGAATTGGGATGATATTCAACACAATGTCTTCAAACCAGTTTGCCTACGTCGCTCACGCCTAGCCCCCCGCTCACCCAAAATATGTCTTCGCCGCCAGTGAAAAGGCCAAAAGCGCTCCTGGCGATACGGCGCCGCTCACGAGAGTCAGGGCTCCCATCCGAAATATGAATGACTCTGAGAGGAGAGAAGTCCATGTGCCTCGCTTGCGCAACTGCCGAAAAGCTCCAGATGATCTCAGAACGAGATCCACAAAAGGCACCAGCGCCGCCGCGATGACGAAAATGTCCCACTGCAGGAAGTCGCGCGCACCATCCGCGATGATTGTCGGAGATGCTTTGTCGATGTGGTCGGCGGGCCAGAATACGCGGTGCAATCCGCCTTCCTTTGGACCAAGCAGAGCCCAGACATGGCCAGCCATCGCGGCAAGTCCGGACAGGACGAGGGATGCAGTGACATAGATTTTCGTGTTTGCTGACTGGAGCATTCCACTCCTAAGGTTCCTGGCACTTCGTAAAAGCTTTATAAAGGCTATAGGTACAATTGACAGCACAAGTAGTGTGAATCTGTGTCGTGATAGCTAAAGCTATTCGTGGCTACGTACATAAGCAACTACTTACTTAAGCAGCTTACCTAAGCAACTTCGCTCTATCTCCCACCCCTATAAGGGGGCCTTCGCTTTTACTTTACTATATTATAGAACTTAAAAATTAAACTATTACTTTTACTTTACTTTAACTACTTATACTTAACTATATAATAGTTATAAACTTAATTTATACTATACTTTTAAACTACTATTTTTAAAGTAAATATACTTACTAAAAAAATATTTATATAAATACTTTTTTATTATAATATTTTAATTCTTTAATTACTATTTTAATTTAACTATATTAAACTTAACTTTAACCTCCTTTTTCTTATTTTTCTATAAATTTATAAAGTAGTATAACTACTTTATATAGTTTAAAAACCTTTAAATTAAAATAATTATATAAAAAGTTTAGTTTTAACTTAACCCTAATAACTTAATTTTATTAAATAAGCTCTTAAAAGAGGTATTTTTAATTTTATTTATTTAGTAGCTTTATAACTAGAACGTAAAAATAAAATAAATGTATTAAATTTACTTTAGTTTATAAAAGAATAGTACTACTAAGTACTAACTTAGTACTTTAATTAAATATAAAAATAGTATTAACTTTATAAAGACCCTTAAAATACAAACTTACTCTTAGAGTAAAGAAAAGTAGCCTAAAGGTACTCTGGGGCCCTTTTTAAGTAATAAAACCCTGGGTAATTTAATACTTAATAATAATAAACTTAAACTAAAGTATAACCTACTTTTTATTAAATAAAACAAAAGTGTACTTAATAACTATTTTAGTTATATTTTTAATAAAACTACTAATAATAAAGTTTAAAAGTAAAAAGTAAAAGCCTTTAAAAAAATTAAGTTATATATTAATAAATTAATATTCCTAAATATCCTTAAACTAATTTAGTCTAAACTCTTTAACTAAAAAAATACCTCCCTTTATAGCTTACTCTAAAACCTTTAAACCTAATACTCTTTAAATAATACTAATTTCTTAACTATAATATAATAAAAGTACTAAATAATACTAAAAAAAACAAATAATAGTACTATACTAAGTATTTAACTAAGGGAATTTTATACTATATACCT
Source organism: Colletotrichum brevisporum (assembly GCA_030770045.1). Lineage (NCBI taxonomy): Eukaryota > Fungi > Ascomycota > Sordariomycetes > Glomerellales > Glomerellaceae > Colletotrichum > Colletotrichum brevisporum. The sequence continues at coordinate 3,362,659 of JAUGSI010000001.1, read as the reverse complement.
TTAAATAACATAATACTACCTTTTAAACGTAATAAAACTACTTATAATTTAAAACTTCCTTTTTACTATAAAATAAAGAATCGCTTTAGAATAAGTATAAAACAAACTTAAGTAAGTTTTTATAAAAAAAAAGCTTAATTAAACTTAAATCTTACTTAAAAACTATATATTTATACTTAAAAACCTCCTTTATAAGAACTTACTTTTTAAGTCTAAGAATAAATTATTTAGTATTTTTTTAACTTTTATAAATTACTTTAATACTATAATTTCTAAAGCTCCATAATTCTTTACTACTAAATCTAAAGGAATTTAGTATATTGATAGTTAAAACTATAGTTAAACTTCTATAAACTATAAATATATTTACTTTATAGTCTTTAAAAAAAGTAACTATATTATTACTAAAGTTACTTTTAATAAAACTAAAAAAATTTAAAAAGAACTTAATATAAAGGAGTACTAAGGCCTTTTAGTTAAACTTACTTAAACTAGTTAAATTAAAATTAACCCACCCTATTACTTAAGTATAATACACTTTACTAAATAAAAGAAAAACAAAAAAAAAACAAAAACACGAACACCTTAAATACTAAAACTACCTCTAAACTAACCCTTTTAATAATACACTAAGTTATAGTTATAATTAATAGTAAACTAGTTTATAAAGTCCTAGGGACCCCTACCTCACCCACACACACTATAAACGTTTTCTCTACTCCCCTAACCGCTCCTTATACTTTAAGTATAAATATAGTATTTAATAACTATAGCACAACCTATCTTATTAATAACCTTTCCCTTTTTAAAAAAAACTCTATTTACCCCTCTAATAAAAAAAATATATTAAATTAAAAACTACTTTATACCCTATTTTAGTAATAAGTATAAGGGTTATAAAGAATATACTTAATAACTTAAATAGGCTAAACACCCTTAACCTAATACTAATAAATATTACTTATATAAAAAACTTTTATATAAATATTATCTCTAAAACACTTTTATAAAAAAAAGGTATCTAGTACACTAATTATAATATTTTACTCCATATAGGTAATAATAAAAAGAGTTTTATAATTAAAAAGTTAAAAAAAGAAATATTATCTTTTTTAAATTTAAAGTTACTTCCTCCTACTCTATATCCCTATATATCCCTATTAACTTCACTATAACTATAAATATAACTATATTAACTATAGCCTTTTAAAAGTCCTACTACTAACTAAAAAACTATAATAATAATCCCCTTATATAGTATCTTTACTCTAGCTACTTAAAACCTAAAGTACTTAACTATTTCCTATATAATACTTAAAGAATAAGACTTAAAAACCTAATATACCTTTAGTATAAGTATTATATAATAACCTATACCACTTAAATAGTCTTAAAATAAACCTTTAAAAATTAAGCTATATAACTATATAAATAAATATTTTAAAACCTCTTTAACTACCCTAAAGAGTATAATTAAAACTACTAATTTATAGTAATTAAAAATAAGTATACTAGCCACTTTTTTGCCTTCCCCTATACTAATAAATAATATAAATTTATTTTCTATATACTAAAAATATTTAAATACTAAGTAGTAAAGTAGTGTAGTATATTTATTTATAAAATTTATTAAAACGTTAAACGTATAGTAATTATAATATATAGCTATACTAAGTACTAGTAATAGACCCTAAAAAAGGGAATTAAAATCAAAATAACTTTATTATATATAAAAAAACTAAATAAAGGAAGTAAATACACTAAATAAAAAATAATACTATAAATTATTAAAATACTTACTTTGTCTAGCCTCCCCCTTATCTTATAAGTAAAAGCAGCTATAACCACAGCCTTTTTTTATAATATAAGCCCCCTTAAATAAAAAATATAACTCTCTTTAATTTAAATCAAAAAGGCCTAGTTCCACTAGTACTTCTACTAATAGTAACTCTTTTACTAGACCCTTTTAATACATAACCTTTATCCTTACTAAAACTAAATATACATATATAGTTATAAAGTATACCCCCTTAAAAAAAACTATAAAGTAAATTAAAAGAAATATAACTTTAAAGTAAAAATAAAAATATACTTTAAATACCTTATAAAATACATTCTAAATACCTATAACCTCTATTAAATCTAAGTACCCTTACTTAAATAAGTTATTATTACGTATAACGTAATTTTTAACAAAATAAAGTTCTACTTAAAGCCTAATACAAAAGTAGTAAAGTAAAATAAAGTAGCCTATACTATAGTTAAGGCTATTTAAAAGCCTATTTCCTCCCTTAATACTAAGCTCTAAGTCCTAAGTATTTTTAAAATAACTAATACTTTATTAATATATAATAAAAAAGAACTATCTTTATTAATACTTACTTTAATAACTAAAAATCTAAATAAAGATATTTTAAAGGCTAACCTAAAGTTATTTAACTAGTATAGGGAGTAGCTATTAACTCTAAACCCTATACTAGTACTTAAAGAGACTTAGAATTACGTATAAAAAATAAAAAGCCCTATACTTAATATAAAAGTATATTAGGCCTATAAACTATTATTATCCCCTAACCTACTCTCTACTCTAAAAATTAACTTTTTTTATAAATAAATTAAAAATAAAATTATTATAATAATTAATATTAAAGCTTTATAAAAACTAAATATAAAAACTAAATTTTTCTTACTTTAAAAAAGTAACTTACCTTTTCCCCTAATACAGTTATATATAAATTTAAAAGAAATAAGTAGCCCCCTAAAGAAATTAAAATAAATATATAACTATAAAAATCTAAATTAACTTAAACTAAAACCACAAAAATTACTATACTTCTATAACTACTTTATATTCTTTAATACTAAACATAACTAAAACACTTTCTTTAATATATATATACTAAATTATAACTATACTCTAAAAAAAGTAACTTAAAAATACTATATATATTACTATATAGTTTTTACTTTAATTAATAAAATAAAGTAAACTAAGTTAGTTATACTAAACACAAAGGTCTACTTAAACTAGCTTAGTAAAACTCTAATTATATACTAAAATATTTACTTACTACTACTAAAACTAAAGAACTACTTTTATAAAGTAATTAATAAAAAAGTATTTAAACTTAAAAAAATAAAAGTATAAAAAGTTATTAACTTTTATAAAACTAAAGCAAAGCTAATCCCCTTTAAGTAAATATTTATATATAAACTTAATAAAAATAAGTATCTTTAGTATTATAAAGTAAGACTCTATATCTATAAAAATTTTTAAAAAAAGTATCCCCTTAAGTAGACCTATATAACTATACTTATAACTTATACTTTTAAAGTTACTATAGCCCTTATAGTATAATTTAACCTTAAAATTAACTAATTTAATATAGTTAATATATTTCTAAATACTAAAAAAGAACCTAATAACCCTTTAGTTATATACTACCTCCCTAAGGGCTTTAAGTAAAGTAGTAAGCTCCTTAAGCTTTACTACGCCCTCTATAATCTAAAGAATACTCCTTTCCTTTAGTATAAAAAGTTCTTTTTAACCCTTTAAAACCTTAAACTTATACTAATTAATAAAGATCTATATTTCTTTTAAAGCTATAACTACTATATACTTATCCTTTTTTATATAAACAATATCCTTATTATAAACTACAAAAATAATACTATAAAAGTAAAGTAAATTATTAAAAGTATTAAAATAAAGTATAAACTTAAAAAGCAGAAAGCTATTAAGTAGTACCTTAAGATCTAAGTTATCTATAACTATAAAGTAAAAAAAATCTATCTCACCTATAATTAATACATTTAATATATTATAAAAAAGTTCAGCCTTATAAACTCCTACTACCCTTTAACTCTATTACCACTTACCCCCCTTAAAAAAATACTAAAAACCCTATTAATACTAATATAAAACTATACTAAAAAAATTTAATTTAATTTTATATACTATAATTATAATCTACTCTAATATCACTTTTACCTATACTATTCTTTTAAAATTCCTAATAAACCCTTTTTATAAACACTAAATTACTATAAATTAAGTTATTTATTACCTATACAATACTTACTACTTTTTACTCTACTATAGTAGTTTAAGGAGTAGAAAAACACAAGTACTCTTAATCGCTAAAAATACCTTATTTATAAACAACAAAAAAATATAAAGGTTATTCTAAAAATATATTATTTTACTTTTTAATAGCTCTATTTAATAAAAAGCTATAAAGTAAAATACTATAATAACTTTAATAACTAAAACTAAGCTTATTAACCTTAAGTATACTATAAAAAAATAATTACTTTTAAAAAACTCTTTAAAAACCTTAAACTTAAACTAAGTAATATATAGCAAATCTACTATAATAACTATTAAACTATATACTTTATAGTAAAAAAAAGAAGTATATTTTAATAAAACTTCACTATATTAATATATAAAATATATAGCTTTACTAAGAGTATACTAAAAAGTTATTTAATATTATCTATATACTAACTAATAAAATACTTATTAATAGCCTTACTAAAGTACTCTCTTATTTAAAGTTTAAATAGTTTAAAGTACTCTTTAACTTTCAAAATATTAAGTTATATATTATAAAGAATAAAAAAAATATATAAAGTAAATATAGCTTTAGGTTTATATTTATTTAATTCCTTTTAGCCTAAAAACTAAAAAGCATAAAAAGCTCCTACAAAAGAGCCACTACTATACTACACTAAGCGCTACTACTATACTAAATACTACTACTACTATTAATACTACTACTAAAGTAGACTTATACTTTTATTATTACTACTACTACTAAAGTAGACTTATATTAAGTTAAAATTAAGTAATACTACTATTATTAAAGTAAACTTATACCTCTTTATATTTAGCTTATAAAGTATCTTTAAATATATCTAATATAGACTAAAATAAAAAAACTATACTTTAGTTAAAGTTAACTATAACTAAAGTATTAAAGTTTACTTAAGTAATAACTAAGTATAAAAGCTTTTTATTATAAGTAAAAGAATAGTCCTTAATACTTACTCTAACTACTTTTTTAAGGGTCTATAAAGTAATAGCTACTTTAAATAGCTTTAAAAGAGTTATTTTTATAAAAGTTATTTTAACCTTAAAAGCTAGTATTAAAAAGACTAAAACCTTCCCCTTTCCCTTCTTTAAAAAAGTTAACTCCTAGCTACTACTCTTACCCTTTAATATAAATACTAATAAAAACTAAACCTTTATATTATTAAGGGCTATAAAATAATATACTTAAAGTCCCTATACTAGGCTATAGTTTTTATAGTAAAAAACTTATTTTATTAATACTAAATAAAGTTATTACTAAAAAAAGGAGTATAAAACTTTTTTTTATTTTTATAGTAATAATACTTTAAGTTATTAATTAAAGTATTATATATACTAGGGTTTTTATTAATTAGTATACTATAAACGTACTAAATATAAATAAAAGCCCTAAACTAAATACCCTTATTATTAAAAACTACTATACTTTTAACTATACTAAAGTAAAGTTAATAACTAAACTAAAAAAATAATATAAAAAAACTAAACTAATTATAACTACTTAAAAGTAACTTAAGCGTTTTAAGAGTAAAGAAAGGGGTATTAATAAAAGGCCTTAAACCTTTCTCTTTTATAACTTCCCCCTAAGCTATAATAAATTAATTAATAAAGGTAGTATTAACTAACTCTTTAGTATAATATAAATATTATAGCTAGCTTTTTAATAGTAAGTTTTATATTTATAAAAACTAAGGTTTAATACTAATAATAGTACTTTAGTTACTAAAGGGATCTTAAGGGTTTAAAGTACTTAAGTAATTAGTTTAGGTATTTAATAAAAGGGTCGTAGTAGTTACTACTAAAGAGCTAAAAGTATTTAAAGATTAATATAAGGTTAATAACTAAAGAACTATAAAAAGTAGGACTTAAGGGTACTTAAGTCTTATTTATATATAAGTCCTATTTTCTATAAATATATCTTTTTTATTTCTAAAACTAATATTAAGTATATTAGTCTATTACTATAAACCGCCCTTAGTGTTATTAGTTCTGTTCTAGGACCACTTATTATGCATTAGTCCTATTTATTATTACGTAACTTATATCCTAGTTTTTTTATTTTATAGAGTATTATATTAATATAGACTAATATACTTATTTAATTACTAAGCTCTTTATAGAGTTACTATTAGTAGTTTATTAATTAACGAGTTATAATATTAGCTTTTTTTTTAAAACGTTTTACTTTTAAAACCTTATTATAAGTAAGTTATTAGTTTTAAGTTAGGGATTTAGAATTATACTCTTTTATTTTTTATAATACTAATACTATATTAAGTTATATTTAGAAATTAAAATTGTATTTAACTATAATTAAAGATTGTAAGAAAGTTATGCTCCTTAAGTACGTTAAGTTTTAGTTAATTAATAGTAATATACTTTATACTTATTATTTTTATATAAAGGTTTTATATTATTTTAGTAAAAAGTTAACTTGTTATTATACTTATATTGTGGTAAAGAAGCTTTATAATAGTGTTTTAGTAGTATTTACTTATAAGTATTTTTATTATTCTAGTTTTACTAGTAGTAGTATTAATATTTATAGTTTAAAAGTTAAATTTTTAGTAGAAGGAGTAGGATAAAAAAAAAAGAAAGTAGGTAAAGAGTTCCTAGTATTTTATTATAAGTTTATATACTTATAATTTTAAATAATAAAAGTAGTAAGTTATTTAAGTTGTATTTATATAATTTAAAAGAAAGTTTATAAAAAGTAGACTAAAGCCTTTAAGTAGGGTATATAAAAGGTTAATTAAGAGAATAGGGTTCTACTTAATAGTAATATATTATTAGTATTAAATACTTATAAGTAGTTTATAATAAGTAATTTTTAGGTAGTAGGTTTAGAAAATAAGTTACTATAGTTTTTTTTTAGTTTTAAAAATAACTTTATTAATTTAAGTCTATTAAATAAAAATATATTAGTTAGTAGTTCTTTATTCTATTTTAGGCTAAGTATTTTTAAGTAAAAAAATATTTATTTTATCCTTAGGGGTTTAATTAATTAAATTTTAAGTTAAGGATATATAATATATAATAGTTTTACTACTAGTTTTTTAGTAATTATTATTTTTTATTATTTCTACTACTAAGTTTAGTACTTTTATAGTTTATTTTATATATTAGTAAGATTTAATATAGGCTTTTAAGTATTATTTTTATAATTATAGTTTTTTTATTTAGTTAAGTACTTAATTTTTATATTATTTTACTGGTTAATATAATTAATAATACGCTTGATTTTATAGTTTTATTCTGGGTTAACTTTAATATAGTCTATAGTATATAATCCTTATAGTACTAGTTTAAAGAGTAAGATGTAGAAAACTAAGTAATATTTTATAGTATTTAGTAGTATAAGTTTAAAGTTAACTTTTAAGATTTTTTTAATAATTTTAAAGGGTCTAAGTTTTTTAAAGTCTAGCTTATTACTTAGTTGTTTAGTTTTAATATTATGTTAAATAAGGTATATACTATTTCCTTCTTTAAAGGATAGTTCCTTTATTCTTAAAGTATTAGTATATTTATATATATATTATTTAATAAATTTAAGGTTATATTAGAGTAATTTATAAATTTCCTTAATATTTTTTATATAGGCTTTAGCTTTTACTATTAATAGTCTAGCTTTTAGTTCTCTATAAATAGTTAATTAATATTTATAATTAAAGTAAAAAGGTGATTTTTATATACTTTTTTTTACTATACTATTATAGGTAAATTAAGCTATTAGTAGTAGTTTTACTTAATTATCTTACTAGTAGTTAAAGTAGTATTTTAAGTATATTTTTAGAATTTAATTAATCCTTTTTATTTATTTATTAGTCTAGGGGTAGAAGGTAGTAAATAGTTATAGTTTAGATTTAAGTTATAAAATTAAAGACTTTTAAAACTTTAAAGTAAACTACGTTTCTTTATTAAAAATAATATTTTTTAATAAACTATACTAGCTAAAGATATATTTATTAAAAATATAAATAAAGTCTTTTATATTATTTACTTTAATTTATAAAATAAAGTATAAGTATTTAGTAAGTTTATTAATAATTACTAAAATACTATTAAATTTCTTTTTTATTATTAGTTTTTTTAACTAAAGTAGTTTAATAATAAAATTAAGGAAAATTAATTACTATAGTTTATTCAGTATAAAGAGTAGTTATAGTTCTTTATATAGCTTATAGTATATTAGTTTGTTTTTATTATAGATTTTGTAATTTTTAATAGTTTTAATAACTTATTTTTTAGGAACTCTATTACTATAGTATTATTTAATTCTTTTTTATATTTTAGTAACTCCTTAGTATTTATATACCTTTATACTATAAATTGTTTTAATTATTTTATTAGTTATTTATTTAAATATACTAGTACTAATTTATTTAGTAATTATTAAAAAGCGAATAGCTAGTATAAGGTTTTTTTTAGAATCCTTTTTAAGGATTACTTATATCTTATCTAGGACTATAACTTTATAGTCCAGTTATTTATTAAAGGCGTTTACTTTTTTATTTTTTAATTCTTTTTTATAAATAATATAAAAGTTAAATTTTAATAGGAATTCTATTTATTTAATTTATTTTTTATTAAGGACTTTTAAGGTGGTAAAGTGTATAAGGTTTTTATAGTTAGTATATACTATAACTTTATAGTTAGTTCCTAAGAAGTATAGTTTCTATTCTTTAAATACTTTAATAATTACTATAAGTTCTTTATTATAAATTTAGTAGTTAAGTTCTAGTTTACTAAGTTTTTTTAAGTAGAAGGTATATAGGTATAGGTGTCCTTTTGCGTTGCGTTGTTTAAGTTGTCTACTAATAGTATAGTTTAAGGTATTAGTTTTAACTTTAAATAGTAAATTTAGGTTAGGTATTATAAGTACGGGTTTACTAGTTACTTAGTTTTTGATTTTTTAGAACGTAGTTTTTTTATTATTATTTTATTACTATATTGTGTTCTTTTTTATAAGATCTATAAAAGTAAAAATATTTTTTAAATATCCTTTAAGAAATTATTAATAAAAGTTAATAAATTTAAAAAATAATTAAACGTCCTTAACGTTTTATAGTATTAACTATTCTTTAACTACTATAATCTTTTTATTTAATATTTTAATAATACTAAGTATAATAGTAAATCTAAAGTAGTTTATTTTTTAAGTATAGAATTTACTTTTTTTTAGTTTAATAAGGAGTTTAGTTTTTTATAGTTTCTGGAGTACTTAATATACGTATTACTTGTGTTTTTTAAGGGTTTTTAAAAAGATAAGAATATTATTAAAGTAAGTAATTATAAAAATATTAAGTTTTTTTTATAGTATATAGTTAATTATATTTTAAAATATTACAAGGGTATTAGTAAGTCTAAAGAACATAATAAGGTACTTAAAATATTCTTAGTAAAAATAAAATACAGTCTTTTATTTTTTTCTTTTTTTAATTTAAATTAAGTTATAGGCTCCTTTAAGGTTAAGAGTTATAAACTAGTTAGTTTTATAAAGTAAATTTTATAGTTCTAAAATAAGTAGTAGTAGGTATTAATTCTTAATAGTAATATTATTAAATTATTAGTAATTAATATATAGTTATAATTTACTATTCTTTTTTAGTATAAATAGAATTAGATATTCTATAGGCAATATTAATTCTTTAATATAGCCCTTAATTAAGTATTTATTAATATATTTATTAAGTACTTATATTTCTTACTAGTTTAATTAATAAACTCTATTAAATAATAGTATCTATCCCTCCTTAATAAGGATTTTGTAGTTAAAGGCGCTATATTCTAGTAAGCCTATTTTTAGTATTAGAGTAAATAGCTTTTTATATACTTTATACTCTTTTAGAATAAATAAAAGTTAATCTTTATTAGGGATTAGTTCTATTTGTATTATAGTAAGTTCCTTTATATATAATAGCTTAGTAACTACTTTTTTAACTTTTAGAAAAGTAATAAATTATAATTTATATATTATTAGTATATTATATTAAGGTTTATTTAAAACTAGTAGTTAACTATGTCCTTTAGTAACTAAATTCTTTTTATAGTTTTAATAAAAGTAGTAAGCCTTTTAATCTATCTATAGGTTTTCTTTATATAGCTATAGTATTCCTAGGATTATATTGTATTATTTTATATTAATAATATTAAAGTAGTAGTACATCTTTTAGTCGCGGTAGCTTAATATAAGGGGTATAGTCTTATAATTAATAATACCTTCTTTATACTATACTCCTTTTTCTTTTATATTATTAAATTTATAGGGTTTTTTTTTATTTTATAGTAGTTATAGTTTATTTATAACTTATAGTAATATAAAATTACTTTAAGTACTACTATTAATAAAGACTTTAACTTATATTTTATTTATTATAATATTAAAATAAAAGTATTTATCTTTTTAACTTACTTTTATAGCTAAGTAAATAGATTTTATTATATTTACCTTTTGTAATCCTTTTTTAGTAAGTAAGTTTAGTTTTTTAATTACTTCTATTCTATATACGTTTTATTATTATTAAAGTACTTAACTATTCCTTTTTTTTTAAGGGTTTTTTAAATATTAATAACTAATAGAGTAAAGTTAGTTTCTTTTTTTTTTTAGAGTTACTTTTTTTTAAGGGTTTAGGCTTTAATAATATAGTAGACCTAGTATTAGTTAATATAGTATTTTTATTAGTTTATACTATTATTATATAAGTATTATATTAAAAAGTTAAGGTTTAGTCTAAATACTACTTCTTTTAGTCCCTTATATTTTCTAATTATCTATATATAGAGTTCTTTATTTAAATAAATATTCTTCTTTAGTATATTATATTTTTTTTAAAAAGAATTATAAGTTAAGCTTTTTAATAAAATATTCTTAATATTTATTTTCTAAGTACTGGGCCTAAAAAACGTTTTAGTATTTTAAGTATAAGGGTTTAAGCTATTTATAGTTTTTAGTTATTTTTTTAAGTAGCTATTCTTTATTCTTTTTAATAGGGTTAGTTTTATAGAAGATTATTCGTTATTTATCTTTACTTAAAAAGATATATAGTAAGTACTTTTATTCTTTTTTTTAAATTAAAAGTTCTTCTTTAGAATCCGGGTTTTAAGTATCTAGTAGAGCCTTTTAAGTATCTTTATTCTAAGTATATTATTAAGTAATATTATAAGGTTTGTTTAAGTTATAAAGTATATTTATTTTATAGGCTTTGTTTTAAGTAGTAAAGTAAGTTATAGCCTTTTTTCCTTTTTCTATATTTTTATAATATAGTTATTTAAGTTTTAAGAGATTATTATATACTACTATTCTCTTATTCCTTTTAGTAAGTAGAATCTAGTAGTATTCTATATCTTTTTTATTAAGTTTTATATTAACAGTATATTTAAGTTTTTTAATTATAGTACTAAGTATTCTTATAAAGTATTTATTTTTATATTTAACTTCTTTATTACTAACTTATATTATAAAGTTATTACTAACTTATTTAGGATTTATACTATTTAACTATTTTTTAGCTTTTTAAACTAGTTTTTAGTAAGGTACTTTATAGGCTATAGTAAGTATCTTTTTTAATAGATAGGTAGTATTATATTTAGAGTGTTTAGTATTTTTAAAGTACTACTTAGTTTTTTTTTTATTATTTTAGTAAATTAAGTATTTATTACTATAGTATACTATTTATAATAGTTTAGTATAATTTTTTTTAATTATAGTATTAAGTTACTTACTAGTTAGTACGAGTTACTATTTCTACTTTTTAAGTTACTAGGAATCTTTAGTTATATATTTAAATTTATTATAGTTATAGTACTTAAAGGTGCGTTCTTTATTGGGTTTTTATTATTCTATAGTACTAAGGTTTATAGGGTCTATATAGTGTCTCTAAGTAGTACTTTATTAGTTATTATTTTGTTTTTACTAGTTATTTTATAGGGTTTATTATTCTTAGTTATAGTACTAGAATTATTATAGTTGTTATTAGTACTTTTTACTAGAGTTAGTGCTTAGTTATTATTTTCCTTTTTTATAGTGTTTTTTTTAGAGTTAGTTATTAATTTTAATTATAAGTTTAGTATACTAAAGAAAGTCTTTAGAGTAATTAAGTTTAATAAGCTTATTTTTAACTTTATTTTTTAAACTTTAGTAGAATATATAGATTTTAGATTTTTTTATAAAATCTAGTTGTGTACTAATATGTTAGAATTTAGTAGTATAGTGGGTTATGGACTTGGTTTGTTTAAGTATAAAGAGATTTTATTTAGTTTATTATTTTTAGTTAGGGTTTTAGAATAGGGTTTAAAGGGCGTTTTTAAATTTATTAAAGGTTATAAAAATATCTTTAACTTTACTAGTATAGTAGTTTAATATTTTAGCTTTAAGGAACTATTTTTAAAATAGTTTAATTTACTAAAGGGCTTGTTTATATAAAAAAGTAGTAGTATAAATAATTTATTTAGTATTGTTTTAAAAGTTATTATAATAAAAGTTTTAGTAGTTTTTAACTTAGATTAAGAATCTTTTAAGTATTTTAGAGGTTTTATTAAAGGTGATAAGTAAGTTAAGCTTAAGTTTCTTATGTCCGTTATAAATAGGGGTTTTAATAATGTTAGCTGTGGTATGGAGGGTTTTATTTTACTTTTTAACTTTTATAGTACGTTAGTTAGTTTATTAAATAGCTTTCTAGAGTTCTTCTATAGCGCGGGTATTACTATTAAATAAGTTTTAGAGTTGTTTAATATTCTAGTTAGTGCGTTTTAGTTGTTTGTTAGTTTTATTATTATTACTAGATTCTTTTCTATTATCCGTTATATATTATTTTCTTAGTTTCTAAGTAAGGCTATAAGTCTATTTATTAGAGGATTTAAAAGAGGTAGGAGTTACTTTAGGAGTTATAAAGAAAAATATTATAGAATACTATTTCTTAGTATTAAAGGTTAATTTATTAAATAAAAGTTATTAAAATATTATAATTAACTTTTTAATAGTAAGTTTTATATTAATAAAAGTTAAGGTTTAATACTAATAATAGTACTTTAGTTATTAGAGGAATCTTAAGGGTTTAAGGTACTTAAGTAATTAGTTTAAGTATTTAATAAGAGGGTTATAGTAGTTACTACTAAAGGGCTAAAAGTATTTAAAGATTAATATAAGGTTAATAGTTAAAGAATTATAAAAAGTAGAACTTAAGGGTATTTAAGTTTTATTTATATATAAGTTCTATTTTTTATAAATATATTCTTTTTGTCTCTAGGACTAATATTAAGTATATTAGTTTATTACTATAAACCGCTTTTAGTGTTATTAGTTCTGTCCTAGGACCGCTTATTGTGTGTTGGTTCTGCTTATCGTCACGTGACTTATATTTTAGTTCTTTTGTTTTATAGGGTATTATGTTAATATAGGCTAATGTGCTTATTTAACTACTGAGCCCCCTGCGGGGTCACTGTTAGTAGTTTATTAACTAACGGGTTGTAATAATAAAACTATTTAAAATAATTAGTATAAACTTATAGTAATAAAAATAAAAGTAATTTACTCTAAAAGGCTATAAACTCCTTATAGTTAACTAATTAAATAGCTATAAGGGTAAGGTACGTTTTCTTTTTAAAGTCTATATAAACACAAAGTTAAATATAACTTAACTAAAATAGTAATAAATAAACTTACTATTAAAGGGGGTAAAAGTAGTTTCTTACTTAAAAGGCTCTATAAAGCCCCCTTTACTACTAGTATTATTAAGTTAGTTTAAATTAAAATATATATTAATTTAAATAATAATAACGTAAAAAAAAGATAATTAAATATACTAGTAGTAGCCTTAGTAGCTATAGCTGTAGCTACTACAGTAACCGCGGCTTCTTTATTAGCCTTATCCTTTATACGCTTTATAGCGTATACCGCACAGGTAAGCTTAATTTATTTCTTTTTAAAAGTATTATTAACTATTATACTATATAAACTATTAAAATACTATATCTTAAACTAAACACTATTAACACCTTTAAACTATATAAAGTAAAGTATTACAGTATTAAGGACAAAATTAAGGGTATTTATACCTTATATAAATATTATTACTAGGGGAGAAAAAAAAATCGGGGCCTTTAAAGGATTATTATTTACCTACCTTAAACTAGGTATTTACTTAAATCTAGCTAATTAAAGGCACCTAAAGACATTTATTAATTTTTTTACTTACTTCCTACTATATAAATAAAAATATAACTACTCTAATAATAGTAATAAAAATATTATAATAAAGTAAGGATAGTATTAATAAAGTAAAGAGATTTTTATTTTATTTATTAATTTCTTTTATAATACAAAATCTTTTATTTATACTCTTTTTTATTAAATATTAATATAAATATTTTTAGTTATATATTAAAAAACTATAAGTATAGTATTTTTAAACTTTTTTTAAGTCTAGGGAGGTATATTATAATAACTAAAGCTATTTATAGCTATGTATATAAGTAACTACTTACTTAAATAACTTACCTAAGCGACTTTACTCTATTTCTAGCCCCTATAAGGGGGCCTTTACTTTCACTCTACTACATTATAAGACTTAAAGATCAAGCCATTACTTTTACTTCACTTTAACTACTCATATTTAGCCGCGTGACAATCTATAAAATACAATAAGCCCTTGCCACTGACTGGTCGTGCAGGTCGTGCAGAAAGCTGGATAGAGGAGCATTGCTGGCATTGCGGCCCCTATTATCGCCGTGGGGATGATAGCAGCAGCTTCGTCGACCTCTGATGGACCGAGATTTTCGTCTTCCTTGGTATCCTGGGTGAGGAATCGCTGTACGTGAGTGAAACAGTAGAGAGGGTAGACCGCCGCGGCACCCCAAGCTTGATTGAACACTCCCCAGAAGAGATGCTCCCTACATTCACTTCAGTCAGCTGTATTAGTATGAGGAGGCTCGAGTACTTCGCTCACCAAATGGCCCACCACGGCCTCCGACCCTTGCTCCATCCAAGCACGAGCATGCAATGTGACACTGTCTGCATTGTCGTGAAGAGACTAACGAGAAGCATCCGATCGGCCGATGACTTATTACTCAGAATGTTGTTGTAAAAGATGACGGCGGGGACGAGAAACTGGTCGAAGCTAGAGAGGCCGGTGAAGCTGGTTCGGAGGTGGTCGCCGTTCGGGAACGTGCTGCTCCGCTTGATTGTCCCGACCGCACCAACCACGCCACTGCGGATCATTCGCCCCCAGAGGAAGTCATATCCGACAAGACTGAGCCCGAGGAAGTAGGTATGCATCGCAATGCGGTCTTCTGCTTGATGGGGATCTCAAACATGAAAGTCCCATTGCGCGAGGGGGGAGAAGACGAGTTTTAAGTTCACCATCTAAGCTTGTGCTCGAGCATCATCCGCTGGGCCTATGAGTCATTCACAAAAATGATTCATTCTTCTCTACTTCCATCTCGTAAACGTGAGAGCAATTGAAGCGGTCAGATATCTGCTCTGTTGACCTTGCAGCTAAAATACGACGGATACTCCCAGACCTCCTTGTAATACTCCAGTGTCTTCGTAAACTTGGCATACATGTACATGTAGCCGCACAACGAGATGATCGAAGCAGCCACCACACCCACCCAGAAAGAAGTCAGTGAGCCTAGGGAGGAAGTTGGTGATATCAACACGAATCCAGTCTCTTCAGCTACAGCGCTGGCACTTGACCGCCACCGACTAGCCACCCCCACCGCCAGCATGAGAGTCGCTGCTATAGACCAGCGCACGTCCGCTTTCTCCGAAGTCTTGTTTCTGGCTTGGGAACGGTATGCCTCCCAGCCGGGAGCCAGCTTCTCCAAGCCCTTGTTATGGGCCTGGCACAGATTAGTACATAGATGGCGTAGAGGGCCGTGACATTAGTGGCATGACTTACGTCGCCTTCGAGAACACCGATCTGGAATGTCTCGAGAACTTTGTAGGCATCTTTGGAATGCCCTACGTACTCGAAGCTCTCGGTGCCGTCAGAGCCCGCCACATCCTTCAAGACTTCGATCCCACCGGGGTGATCGTCAACGTAGCTGGTGACGTTGTACACTGATTTCGATTAGTGCAAGATCACTGGCGAAGTGGCTGCGGTCGTACCCTTTCCCCGAATGGAGACCCAGAGGTCACTGGCCTTGTGGTGCTTCGCTACCTCTGCTGTGGTGTAGACTTGCATGGTTTTTTTTTCTTGCTGGTGTTCGTGACGCAAATGCTTACAAAATAGTCCAATCGCCCACCTAAATCAGCACTCGAAAACCCAAGATTTGCGATGCACGCCAAAATCCTTGCTCCAATTCACAACGCAACTGTCATCCCAACGACCCGATGGAGAAACCGGTCTCGGCAGAAACCAAAATGTCGTTTACACACCCGTGAAGGCGGGCGGCACCTCCAAATTGCCGATCGGGTCGACCACTTTTGGCTCGCCCGAGAGGTTCGACAGGGATACCCCCATGCACCCAAGCATTGCCTAAACGGGAAACAAAGGATAGCGGTCGGGAGATGGCAAGCGGGTGTTGCGAGCGTGATATACTCGACGTCTGGGGTAATTAGTTCGTCTTATCGTGGAAGTCGAAGCTGAAGCTGAAGCCTCACTGGAGAGCAGTGACGATCTCAACTAACCAGAGAGTCTCGACAACCCACGAAGCGCTGCATCATCGCAATGTTCCAGCAGCAGTTTACCATCGGGCATGGCTCCCAGGAGAGATGCCAGACCCTGAATCTCCCCACCATCAAGAGCATGCAAGAGCTCAGAGCTGGCATAGCTAAGGTATTTTCGGTTTCCGACTCTGATTGTAAGCACGCCCACTCTGTCCATTCTACCAGCACTCGCAACTAACCGCAACTCAGCCATCTGCTTCTACAACCGCAAAGACGTT
This sequence comes from Colletotrichum brevisporum, assembly GCA_030770045.1. NCBI lineage: Eukaryota > Fungi > Ascomycota > Sordariomycetes > Glomerellales > Glomerellaceae > Colletotrichum > Colletotrichum brevisporum. The sequence goes on along the minus strand of JAUGSI010000001.1, from coordinate 3,345,678 downwards.
CTGAACTCCCTAGACGACATCGAAAAGAGCGATGCACCCGTGCAGGTCAGAGTCAACGGCGAGATCGTGCGAGAGCCTTCCGGCCCCGAGCCTCTTCCCTACGTCGGCAACCGCTACGAGCTCTACCCCGACCCCCTCGGCAACTACGACCGCCTCTTTGAAAGATATGGCGCCGTCATCAAGACGGTCAACATGGGCACGACTATCTACCTCACCAATGACCCGGACGTTTCGCGCGAGGTCCTCCGCGAGGGCGCCTTCTTCACGAAAACCACCTCGGACCCGGGCCACCCGCTGTACTACATGCGCAACGAAGAGGCCCTCTTCACTTGCGACAGCAATGCACCCGCCTTTGCGCTTGCACACAAGTTCATACCGCCGAGCCTGACGCCCAAAGCCGTGCGGCACTACACGCCCATCGTGCAGGCCTGCATAGAGCGGTCGTTTGGGGTCTTTGACGAGCTTGATGACAAGGAGATGGCGTTTAATGTGTATCACTACACTTTTAAGATGGCGGGAGAGATCATCTGGAAGGTCATATTAGGGATGGACCTTGGCCATTTCAAGTCTATTGACTCCAAGCCCCACGAGACCATTCGGCTACTCGGAGAGTACTTGTCTTTGATGAAGAAGACGTCTCTGCGGGGTAGCTGGTATGGCTATCTCCCGTTCGGCACGCCAAAGAGATTGCGAGTTGTCAGACAACTGCTCTGGGACGGCGTGGCAAAGGGTATCGAAGAGTCGGTCAAGACCTCGGGCGACCTCCCCATGAAAGATGCGGCCCTTCACGCGACGTGCGTAGCAGACTACCTCCGCCGTGCAACGGACGAGAACGGGGAGAAGCTACCGGAGAATCTGATGCTGAGCAACTGCGTAATCATGATCGGCGCTGGCTTCGTGACCACGTCATCCCTGCTGGCGTGGCTCATCTACGTGCTGACCAAGTACCCGGGCAACGAGCAGCGCCTGCTTCAAGAACTCATCGAGCACGGCGCAACTCCCGAGAAGGAGTGGTCCTACGACGATCTGATGGGCATGCCGTTCCTCGACAATTTCGTCAAGGAGACTCAGCGTATGCACAACCCATCGTTCCAGACGGCGCGGAACGCCCGGGAGGATGTCGTCCTTCCGGGGGGATACTTTCTCCCCAAGGGTTCCGTCATCATCCCGACGTTCCCGTCGCTGCATAAGAATCCGCGGCACTGGGAGAATCCCACACGGTTCGACCCCGACCGGTGGGATACGGAGGCCGTCCGGGGCAGGCACAAGATGGCGTACACGCCGTTCGCCGCAGGCACGCGCGGTTGTGTGGGGTACAATCTTGCGCTGCTGGAGGTCAAGAGCGTCATGGCGAAGCTGGTATACAGATATCACTTTCAAGACGCGTCTACGGAGGCGGTAGTTTACGATCCCGAGTTCATCGTGGTACGGCCGTTGAATTTCTACGCGCGGGCGCTTAAGAGAACGAAGTGGCCCGAGAAGCAATCTTGACTGTGGGATGCCGGTTTTATGATTTACTTAGTCGCAAATTAGTCCATTGAAAGATAAGCCATTCCAGCGATTATATCATAACCTCTTGCTTGCGTAGGCTCTCCCTCTTCATCAAGACGTTCATTACTGCCTACTCTGCGGGTGAATCGGTGATTAACATGTCCGATGAGACCCACTAGTTTCCTGTTCTAAACATCCCGAACTCAACGTGGCCAATCCCGGCTTTGGATTTAGACTCCGGAAGGATAAAGGCAAACCACCGACATGACCGACGGGATTGACGAGACTGAGAGATACAAGAGCCGCCCAAAGGCTCACGAAAAGACCTCAACCAATTGAATAGTGCTTTCAATTGAGTCTCTAGTACGGTCTGATCACACAGGCTATCCACCATGGCCACCACAGCAACCACAACCAACGCCGGCATTCGACCGGCAGCGCGATCTGACGGAACAACGACGACTCAGCTTAGTGTTTTCGATTTAATCCCCCCAAGAGTCTACATCAAATTCATCGTATACCTTCCCCTTCAACCTAATGTCACCTTCCAGCAAGCCTTCGCGCATCTATAGGCCGGAGTCCGTGGGATGCTCCGGCAGTTCCCATTCCTGGACGGCCGCATCTTCCCTCGAGACGAGGGTGCGCCCGGCTGGAGACCAGGACACATCGTTGTCTCGTACGACTCAACTGAGGCTGAGAGCAGCGGGCTCAATGCCGACCCGCCGAGGCAGCTAGCCTTCAAGGACTTGTCGCAGGTGCTACCCCCCTTCGAGGACCTCCGCGATGCGGGGTTCGAGTTCTCTGCCTTCGACGACGAGCTTGTGCTCGCGGCGCCATTCGTTCCGGACCTCTCCGGCGGCGCCGACGTATTCCTGGCGCAGGCCAACTTCGTTGAAGGCGGCTGCATCCTCGCGACGGGCTTCCACCACTCCGCTAGCGACGCCACTGGCATGGTCACCGCCATGAGGGCATGGGCCGAGCACTGCCGGAACCTGGACCGGCCAGGCGCCGCCGATGTGTGCAGCTGGCTGGCACCTGAGAGCTTTGACCGCACGCTGCTGGAGCGGCTGTGGAGCCAAAGACCCGCGAAGCCCGTGTCCCAGATCCCGGGCGATACATGGGGCTATCTCGGCTTCGAGCCGCCCGATGCCGGGACCCACTCGGCCGCAGCGGAGGAAACGGCTCCACCAGCTACGCCGGCGGTTCCCGCCCGGACTATGGAGTCGAGCATCTTCTACATGTCCCCCGAAAACTTCACCAAGTTGAAACATGAGGTCCTCGCCGAGGGCAGCGATGGGAGCGGGCTATCCGCCAACGATGCACTGCTGGCGCTGTTCTGGCGCGCACTCATGAAAGCCCGCCACCGCGCTGCCATCGCCGCCGGGACCCCGACCCCAGACGACGAAATCGCTCATCTCGAGTCTCCAGTCGATGGGCGCCCAGACTTCGACCCTTCTCTTCCTGGATCCTATGCAGGAAACCTGGTGATCGTCAACAAGGTCCCGATGCCGGTCTCGCAGCTCGCGGCGCCGACGACGAGTCTGCGCGACATTGCACTGCGCATCCGCGCGCAGGCGGCCAAGGTGAACCCAGATCTCGTCCACAACGCATTTACGCTCATGCGCGAAGTTCCGGACTACACGAAGCTGAAGCACGCGTTCACGAAGCTGGACGGGTTCGATGTGATGATCACGTCGGTGCTGCTGCTCCCGCTTGACCAAATCGCCTTCGGCGCCGATGTGTTTGGCAACGGGGGCCGGCCTGAGTCGCTGCGCCCTCTGATGGATGCGTTCAACGCCAACTTCCGGCTCTGCATGGTGCTTCCGATGAAGAGCCACGGCGGGATTGAGTTGCTCGTCAGCCTATTCGACGACGAGATGGCGCAACTGCTGGAGGACGATGAGTTTGCACGGTTTGCGGCGTTTTGCTGTCATTGAATGTCTGATGGGGCATGTACCGTATCAAACCTTTGCTTGAAACGCGAAATAAATGTTGACTGCATCCATGTCTCGACTCATCCACATCTTGACACAAGTTCATTGACCCTCAGATATCCGTTTCCATGCAAAAGACCCGGTGAAAGGCCCTACTGATAAAAGGCCAAGTTGTAACCGAACTGTAATCAGCAAAAGTCGTTGGGCCGTCAGGCGTGTCATCGTTTGGAAATCCTTATCTCGTCCCGTGCGTGGTAAACAGACAAAGAGAAAACTGCTGTCTTCATGAAAGTTTCACTCGAAAAATCGAAATTTCGTCCCACTAGATCTCAGCCCGTTGAGTAGCTCAGGTTGATAGATCTCGTATCCTCAAGCGGCGCCCAAACCCAAGTCCCTATTACAGTCCGTAAAGGGCGGCGACAGCTAGCCAAAATGCAGTGTAACTGACAGCAGGCGGTTAAATTGCAGAACAGGTCGCGTGTTCCGGTCAAAAGACCTAGGAAATACCACGCGACTTTTAGCTTCGTCCGCCCTGCTGTCGCAGCCGTCATAGCCGTCCAGGCGTCTCACTTTCGTCTGATGGGAAGTGGGCCGAGGCGGCAGAGGCCGGATGGTTGAATTTCAACCAGAAGGATCGCTGTATGATTCAACGAAGCTGCAGGTCTGGACTCTCATGATGAGGGTAGAACGGCATTGCTTCTCGAGCGTCCGCTGGAAGATACAAAGAAGAGAACACAGGTTGTTTGATGGCGTTTTTGGGCGATACAAGATACGGGGGCCGAAAGATGCGGCAAGCCGCCCATGACTCGAATGGGTAACTAATTGGACCACGATGACTTTGACTTGACGTTGCATGTGACAACGACCAGAGCCAAGCCGCTTTCAGTTAGGTCGTGTCGGCACTGCGGCAAAGCGGGCAACTCAATTTTCTCGGGGCTTTTTGCGTGCCAACTTGTGGAACAACAGGGAAAGCGGCTTGATTTGAGTTGAGATCACTCATTTTGGCACCCCACAGTTGATGCTATTGTTGGAGAACCAACAAGAATATTGGTAAAGCGAGTCACCGGTAAGCAGTGAGGGAATTTCGACCGGGACTTCAACCTCCCTGGAAACCTTATCCCGACTCCGCCTCCCCCCGCCAAGGCTGTGCTAGAAAAGCCCTAGATCGCGTCCTGACGATACTCTTCTTTTGATTGCGACGAACCCGATCCTTTCCATCCTTCGAACATCACCATCCGCGAGGATTTCTTCGAGTACTTCTTGCCATCATCACTGTCGAATGGAGATAATTCACCGCTACTTGTTCCGCTGGAGTGTTGACAGCGAGAGGCCAAGCCTCCGATCATATCAGACGACGAGACGACCACATCTCAGCCAGCAGCTGATCCCGACGGCTCTCCACGCGAGAGATTGAACCCTTCGACCGCTATAGACCTTCAGGCTATGGCACAGACATTTCGCCCACCTTAATGGACGGCAGTTGCACACAGACTGCCCTCACATCGGCTCGAGTATCCCTATACGAGTAGAATGACACGACCGCGAACCGTGGCAGCCCACAGCGTCGACCGAGTCTAATCAGACGATTTCCCTAATCAGCCCATCATGCCCGAGAACTACGGCAACAAGCCCGCGGCCCAGGCCGGCTCCATGTCGCCTCCCAGCGATGCCCGCCCTCGCGGTGGAAGCGTCGCGTCTCCCGCTCCGGCGGGAGACAACCTCCTCGATCCGTTCTCTCTCTCGCCGAACATGCGGCCCATGAGCCGTCGCCCGACTTTCAACTCGACCCGACGCACGGTCTCCCCGCCGAACTCGGTCAAGGCCTTTGCCCAGGCGCGACGCCGCGAGCAGCGGCAGGACGGCGACAGCGACAGCGAGGATGACGATAACGGGGGGCCGGCGAACGAGAAGCCAGCCGCCAGCACCCGGAGCTACCGCAGCCGATCTGATAACAGAGGTGGACGTCGCGGCAGTGCCTCGGGCGTGTCCGCGGCGGAGGCGGAAGCCCAGCAGCACGACTCGGCGCAGGGACGCCGGAAGGAGAGGCTGCATATCGACTTTGACTACATGGAGACGCTGGTCGACGAGGAGGGCGGCGAGGGACCGCCCGGCCTTCATCTGGCGAACCTCCCGGACAGCGCTATCCCGCACAATGTGCCCATGTTCACCAGCGACGGCGCCTTCGTCAACGTGGCCAACCGGGCTTCTATTGAGCGTGCGTCTGTCTCGGAAAAGGCCTCCATCAGGGAATTCAACAGTGGACGCCTCCGAGACGGTCTGCAGCAGCAGACCGAGCAGAGCCGGTTCAACTTCTTCTCCTCAGCGCTCGAGTCCACGATCCACGCCGCCTCGTTCGGCGACCTGGTTCTTCCCGGCGAGCACATCAGCTCGCTCTTCGACTTCCCGCCGGGCGAGTCCGACGGCGTCTGGTGGCTCAACATGAACGGCGCCACGGCGAACGAGGTCTGGACCGTCTGCAAGGCGTTCGGCATCCACCCGCTTACCATCGAGGACATCACTCACCAGGAGAGCCGCGAGAAGATTGAGCTGTTCCCATCGTACTACTTTGCGTGTTTCCGGTCCTTCGCAGTGGTGAAGGAGGAAGGGGATGCCGGGGAGGTGGATTACCACCCGTTCAACGTCTACGCTGTGGTGTTCCGCGAGGGTATAATCAGCTTCAGCTTCACGCCCAACGCGCACGCCTCTCGCGTGCGGTTCCGGATCTCGCAGTTGAAGGAGCAGGTGTCGCTCAGCAGCGACTGGATCTGTTACGCTTTGATGTAAGTTGCTTGGTCCGGATCAGTCCACCCATGGCATCTTGGCTAGGAGTATGTTAACTAACACTGGTCATTAGCGACGACATCGTGGATTCTTTCGGTCCAGGCATCAACCAGATCGAGCGCGACGCAGACGCGATCGAGGACCAGGTCTTCATCACCCGCCCCGAGGACAACTCGGTCTTCCTGCGCAAGCTCGGCCTGACGCGCAGGAACGCGACCTCTCTCGCGCGCCTGCTCGGCGGCAAGGCGGACGTTCTGCGCGCCTTCACGAAGCGCTGCACCGAGGACTACAACGTGACGCCCGCTGGGGAGATTGCGCTGTACCTGGGAGACATCCAGGACCACGCCATAACCATGTCGACCAACCTCGCGCACGTCGACGCGATCCTCTCGCGCTCGCACAGCAGCTACCTCGCGCAGCTGTCGGTCGACAATCTCAACACGGGTAACCAGACGAACTTGTTCCTCAGCCGAGTCACCATAATTGCGACGGTTATCCTCCCTATGCACGTCGTGACGGGACTGTTCGGGATGAACGTGAAGGTGCCGTGGAAGGATGAAGACACCTTGGCCCCTTTTTTCGGCATCATGGGCACGATTATCTCCATTGCTATCCTTTGTCTCGCGGTTGCGCGACGGATGAGATACATCTGAGTTGCCCACTCGGAATAATAGTTGCGTATGTTTGAAGAAACGGGTTTAATTCTCCGTGTCTGTCTTTGTCTGGACCAAGGTAGAAAAAGAATCTTGAGCCGCTATAGAGCTAATAACATCACGTCCCCCCCGTGTCTCTGCCCGTACCCTGTGGAGAATATCGACACGATCCCATTCGAGGCTGGCGTTCAATCCATTAAGACACGCTGCGCAAGATTAAGGCACTGGGGAAACGGCTGATGCTTGATCTAGCAAAATATCTGTGTATGATGACTCTCGTCGGGCAATCGAAGGCTTGTTCCAAGCGAGCTAGACGGGCCGAAGAACACAAATTGGGAAGCTTCCACGGACCGTACCGCTGAGACTATTCACCCATGGGGAAGCTCGATGCCACAACCAATCAACGACAGCGCCACGATCTAGACCATGGATCAACAAGAGTTATCTCAATGTATGGTTGTGATGACCTACCTAATCGCAGTGCCACTGCCGAGACAGGGTAGCACATGTCGTAACATAGCTGCCTCTTTTGGTCAAGCCTTCCGCCAAGATTACAGATTTCCGTCTTGGCCGCGGTTGGAGTTGCACTCAGTCGCCCGTGGTTGCCCCAGTCGCGATATCACCTACCACATTTGAGCATCCTTCCCGCTGTTCAAACCAGCACCTTCTAGTTGTACAATGTGCTCAAGATGGCCAGGTTTTGAGACGCAGCTTCCCATTTGTATCGTTATAAAATGGACACGTCGCGGCGGCACATCCTACGCCAAGGTTTCCGTTGTGCTTGGTGCCAAGCCTGAGGAAGCCGCAGCTCTTGATCTTGACTTTGAGGAGTTGGTTCCTGCTTTGAAGTTGACATCATCCTCAACCTCCGCATCTGTGTCTCACTGCTTCGCCATGAAGGCTTCAGTCCTCTCCGCGGCCACGTTGCTGCCGTTGGCACTGGCCACGGTTGTACCGAAGTCGGACAAGATCGACTACAGCGGCTTCAAGGGCCTTCGCATCACCCTGCCTGAGAGTGACGAGGGTCTCAATGAGCAGATCAACGAGCTTGCGGCCACTATTCTGAACCCAGGTTCCAAAGAAGAGCTAGATGTCGTTGTTTCGCCAGAAAACGTCGACGCGATCTCCCAACTCGCCGTGAACACAACAATCCTCGTCGAAGATGTTGGTGCCGCTTTTGCCGAGGAGGAAACTGCTACCGTCTATGCTGGTGAGTTCCTGGTCATGACGGTATTCTACCCAAAGACTTGCTGACCGTGCTCGACACCCAGTTCCCAGTGAGACGTGGTTCACTGCCTACCACAGCTACGCGGACCACCTCCAGTTTCTGAGGGACCTCCAGTCCAGCTTCCCTAGTCAATCCGAGATCGTCACCGCTGGGAGCTCTTTCCAGGGTCGTGCTCTGACCGGTATTCACATCTGGGGAAGCGGCGGCAAGGGCTCGAAGCCTGCTGTCATCTTCCACGGCACTGTTCATGCTCGCGAGTGGATCAGCACGATGGTGGGGATCTGCGCGAACATCAGACGATCTTCTGCTAAACATATGTAGACCACCGAGTACATGGCCTACCAGCTCCTGATGCAATACGCCTCCAACTCCGCCGTCAAGGCCCTGGTCGACCGGTTTGACTTGTACGCTGTCATGCACCGCTCTTCTTCCGATTCCATCTGACACAAGCATGTAGCTACATCACGCCCGTCGCAAACCCCGACGGCTTCGTTTACACCCAGACCACCAACCGTCTCTGGCGCAAGACCCGCCAGACGCAGTCCGGGAGCACCTGCGTTGGTCGCGACCCCAACCGTAACTGGCCTTACAAGTGGGAGGTCACCGGCGGCGCCTCGACCAACCCGTGCTCCGAGACGTACAAGGGCGCAGCACCGGGTGACGCGCCCGAGATCAGGGGTCTCAAGGCCCAGGTCGATACACTGAGTTCCAGCCGGGGCATCAGGTTCTACATCGACTTTCACTCCTACGGGCAGTACATCCTGTGGCGTAAGTTGCGACTTGTTCTTTATGTAGAAAGTTCCAGATTTGCTGACCTGTTTATTCTTCTCTAGCCTACGGCTACGACTGCAATTACGTCGCCCCCGATGATGCCGCCCTGCGAACCATGGCCCAGCGTGGTGCCACCGGGATCCGCGGCGTTTCCGGAACGAGCTACACCATCGGTAACGCTTGTCGCGCCTTGTATGCCACAACCGGCGACAGCACTGACTATATCCATGGCGTGGCCAAGTCCACCTACACCTACACCCTGGAGCTGCGGGATCGGGGTACTTACGGCTTCTCCCTCCCGGCCAGCCAGATCCAGGCCACCGTCCGCGAGACGTGGGCTGGCGTGCTTTCTATGCTGCAGGCTGCTTAAGGTGATGAACTCTTGGGTGCCCGATTGCGTACAGCTACTGTGCATGGCGATGGCAATATGCAGTGCATGATTCGTTTGTATCAAGTCATAACCGGAAAGTCTGTCCAGGCCACGCCGCCTGCAAAGCAAGCACGATAGTCATCTCACTCCGATACTTAAATTTCAACGCCGGACAGCGACTCGAGTTGTGCCATTCCGCGTAGTAAAATTCGTGATTTTCGTTTAGACTCTGAAGATACCCACCAACTCTAGTGCCGTTCCCCGCGATTTCCCCATTTGGCCCCGGCCCGTCCCGGATCTAGCCCCTCCGCACCGTCGACGGCCCCACATCCCGGGAAGTCTCGGTCCCAAAGCCCGCAACCGCATTTGGTGATGCGTCTTTGATATACAATGTCCCCAGCTACGGTCACAGTCTAGGCCATCGTGACTTGGGGCTGCGCACGGAGCACGACCTTGACTCAGTCTCTCAATCAACTTCCATCACTATGTGCGGCATTTCGGCTTGCATCACCCTTCAACCGGGGCAGCACTTCCACACCGAGGCTCTCAACGCATATGCCAACGGCGTCAACGGAGCTCCTGACGCGCAGACCAACGGACATACCAAAGTCGCCGAGGGTCTGGAGGAAGAGTTGGAAAAGAGCCTCGAGGCAATCAGCCACCGGGGCCCAGACGCACAGGGCGTGTGGGTAAGCCCAGATGGCTTCGTGGGTAAACTATTCCAGGGAGATCCACTTGCGATACGTCCAAGTTGACACATGCCAGGTCTGGGTCACTGCCGTCTCGCTATCAACGACCTAACCCCGGACGGGAACCAGCCGATCCATAGCGTGGACGACACGATTCACGCCGCCGTCAACGGCGAGATCTACGACCACGACAGGATCCGGGAGGAGTGCCGGCAGGGAGGGTACGAATTCAAAGGTCACAGCGACAGCGAGGTGATTCTTGCGCTGTATAGAGCCCATGGCGCGCCTGGATTCCTCGAGCACCTCAGGGGCGAGCTCGCCTTCGTGCTGTACGATGAGGCCGAGGGCAAGGTGATCCTGGCCCGCGACCGGTTCGGGATCAAGCCGCTGCTATGGACGGTTGTCCGGCGTGAGGATGGAAGGGAGAGACTGGTCGTGACTCCTGAGGCTAAGGCGTTTCTACCCCTGGGGTGGAAGCCGCGGTGGGATGTTGGGGCCATTGTGGATGGTGGCTGGATACAAGACGGGCGGTCTCTATTCAAAGGTGTCAAGAAAGTGCCGCCGGGTCACTGGATGGAGATATCAAGAGATGGTGTGATGCGAATTCACCAGTACTGGGATGCTGATTACAAAGAAAAGGTAAGTTGGCTTCGCCGGAGATTAAGTCTTCTCACTGACGGATCAACAGACGGAACTAGAAACGCGGAGCATAGATGAGATGGTCCTGGGTCTTCGGGAGAGGCTTACCGAGGCCATACGTCTGCGACTCCGGGCCGATGTACCGGTCGGCATCTACCTTTCGGGCGGCATTGATTCGTCTGTAATAGCTGGAATCGTAACGCATCTTGTGAGAGACGAGGGCATCAAGATCGGTAACAAGGACGCCACAAGCCGTATAAGCTGCTTCACGATAGAGTTTCCCAAAGAGTCAGGGTTCGATGAGTCAGGTAAGCTTCGCTAGAATATACTCGCCGTTACTCTGGATATTGACTATTTCCTCCAGATATCGCTGAGCGTACTGCAGAACACTTGGGAGTCCAAATACTCAAAAAGCAAATCAACGAGACGGAAGTCGCAAACAACTTCGCTGACTGCGCCTACCACTGCGAGCACCACCACTTCGACCTCAACTGCGTGGGAAAATTCGCCCTCTCGATGCTCCCCACCGAGAACGGCGTGAAAGTCGTCTTGACCGGGGAGGGCGCCGACGAGCACTTCGCGGGCTATCCCTTCTTTCCTCCAGATCTGCTCCGCGAGCCCGACCTCTCAATGCCCGACTCTCCACTGGTTGCCGATCCCAAGCTCCGCGAGAACCTGCAGCATTCGACCGAGCGGGACCTGAAGATGCTCATTCCGCGCGCCGGCGTCTCCGAGCACGGCTGGGACTCCACGCCCGCCATGAAGAAGGTCAACGACTCCATCCTGCCGCCCTGCATCCTGGTCTGGCAGCCGACCATGTACGTCTTCGCGCCGTGGGTGCGTTCGCACGACCGCTGGGCGGACCTCGACTGCAGGGACGTCGTCGTCAGGTCCCTCAAGCCAGCCGCGCTGGACAAGATCCAGAGCAAGTGGCACCCGCTGCACGCGGCGCAGTACATGTACACCAAGGGCCCGCTCCCGAATATTCTTCTGAGCTGCCTCGGCGACCTGACGGAGATGTCGCATAGCGTCGAGGCGCGGACGCCGTTCCTCGACCACGAGCTCACTGCGTACATCAATGGGCTGCCGCCGAGCACGAAGCTGGCGTACACGCCGGACCGGATCCCGCCGGAGCGGCACCAGGGGCCGTGGTGGGAGGGCATCGGGGCCGCGCAGCAGGCACTCACGGAGAAGTGGATTCTTAGGGAGGCGGCGCGGCCGTTTATACTGAAGGAGCTGTATGAGCGAAAGAAACATGCGTTCACGGCGCCTATGGTCTGGCCTAAAGACGGGCCGCTTCACACGATGCTCCGGCAGACGCTAACGAGGGATAAAGTTGAGGGGCTGGGGTTCGTTGACTACGGCCAGGTCGAGGACGCGCTAGATGAGGGGTTTGGGCAGAAGGCAGATGTCAAAGCCTTTAGGGTGTTGTTGTTTGTGGCTGCTTGGGTGGTCATGAGCGAGAGATTTGGAATTCCGAGGGCGACGGCTGAAGATTGGGACTAGAACAAGACAGCAACAGCGTTTTTGATACAGACTAAACTTGAAGATCTGGGTTCCAGTCAACTACACATGCAAGACCGTCTCAACTCCTTACACCACCAAGACCCCAGACATATTGGTCATACAAGTTTCCGCCGGAAACGATTCCTTTGTGGATGTCTTCGTCTACTCCATCTCCTTCTTCTGAAAAGCTCCCGCAAGCTCAGCAACCCAATCCAGCCTCCGGCACGTGAACAACTCGGCGGCAGGCTTGTTCGAGATCTGCTCATTCCGGTCATCCAGCGCCCCTGCCTTGAGGTACAAGAGACCGGGGGGCGCGACACCTTCCCTCCACAGTGTCACGCCGCAGTTGGCGCAGAAGTGGCTGGTCGCCCCGTTACCGCTGTTGGCGGTGACCGTGTAAGTCTTGGGCTCGCCGGTGAAACTGAAGATCTTGGTCGGGACGACCCAGTTGTAGCCGAAGGCGCTGCCGGAGATCCTGCGGCAGTCGTTGCAGTGGCAGAGAGCCTGTCAAGCCTAGTCAGCGTTGTTCCCTTTTGGCATGATCCTTCTTTATCTGCAATGGTGCGGATAGTGAGACTCACTGCGGCCAGGGGCTTGCCCGAAATGGTGTACTTGATGTTGCCGCAGAGGCACTGTCCAGTGATGTTCGACATGGCGATAATTGCTTGGCTTGTCGAGATATGCTCAGAGATAGATTGCAATGGTATCCAAAATCTGTATGTCTATCAAGGCTCTCATCTTCAGACTGAGAAAACATCACTCCTTTATACATACTCGAGGCTCATTTCGATATCACGGTCTTCGTTCTTCAAAGACCTCGGTCCCCTCGGCCAACTTTGGAGCTAAACCATCATGGGCTGGGCAGCCGATGATCAAATTTGATTGGCCGCAGCGAGTCCATGCGCAAGTGGGCGGCCGAGTGGGAGCCGATGAAAATAGTTCGAAGCGAAAAAGTGTGAGGCTACGTGCACGTTTGCAGGTAACTCGGCAGACTCTTTTCACGAGAAAACATTGAGAGATATGGTCAGGGCGCGGAAGGTTCGGCAAGGAGGTGGAGAGGACGGAAATTCGATATTTCTGAGTTGCGTGTTCATGCGCAGCTCGCTCAGCTGCACGGTCAACTACACCCGGATTGCGGACAACGTCATTGGCAACCAAAGACGAGTTTGGATGAAGGTTTGCAGAACCTGTTCCCCAGGACATAACTCAAGCCAGTTGCATGTCGTCACCTATCCAACCAGAACCCAGTACACCCGAGCAAACCTCCTAGGAAGAGAAACTTGGTACGTGTTCCCGACGGGATAAAAGTGTAGCTGAAGCTAAGTGCACGAGCCTCCTTCATGTAGGTATATCATTGGCACCCGAGTGAGGCGTAGTCAGTAAGCTTGGGTGATCAATTGCATGTGTCACAGGCAGGTAAGCACGCGTCCAAGTATTGAGTGAGGTCTGGCTTCAGGGCCGATGGAGATGAAGTGGAAGTCTGCTTCTCTAAGCAAGTGAGTATCTCGGCACGTTCTCATATCGCTACGCAAATGACTTTCAGCCGTCTCAACAATCGTAAAAGGGGGAGGCCGTTCATTCGGAATGCGATCTCGGCAAACTGAGGAGTTGTTGACAGGCTTTGGTTCCTCCAAGAAGTACAGTTTTGCAATTAGATGACTGCGACTTGCGTATGTTGAGGGACTTGTCTGGGTAATCCAATCGTTGAAAGGACTTCTTATGTAGCTACCCAAGGGGCTCTTCGCTGAGACATGAGAGACTTTGAAACAGTTGCTGCTTTTTGAGGAAATATTACGAATATGTAACGAATGTATTCATTGGACTGTTTGGCAAACTGATCTGTTTCTGTGACTTTCGTTTTGACTCGAAACTGACAAGGCAGCTATCACCAGTGCTTAAATCTCCCCAGGTGGAGTCACTATTTCGCCATGTGATAATGGTGTTTCCTTCAGCCATTTCCCGAGTAACTGGCTAATCTGACATCTAATCGCAGACTCGCTACCAACAAAGCCAGTCGCAACGCAAGTCTTTGTCCCCTACTCGGTCCGTACTCGGCCCGTCTACCACTAGCCGCAACGGAGGAGGAGATGGCGCAGAGTCAATAACCTGCAGAAGGTAGAGGTTTGATACCTACTGTTTCACCCATCGCTGATCACTTCGCTGTTTCCCGTCGGTTACATGGACACTCCAAGACAGAAGACGCCTATATGGAAGTGATGAATTTTGTGGAGAGAGCACAGTGGGATGAGGGGTTGGAGAGAGAATCCAAATGCCCACTTTCCACACCCCAGAAGAGATATTCCAATGTCGATCGCCTCCTCGACGCCCCTGAAGAGAACCCCACAGGAATTCTTCAACACCCTGCTTGCGCGAGTCAAGGATCGTGACAGCGGCCCATCGCAGCCCCGACCTTACACTAGGCTGCATCTCCCATCTCCACCCACCGGGCCCGGCACGGCACTTGCTACATTGGCCCAATGATGGGCTCCCAGTTTTCGTCCTCGACTTCAAAGTGTATGTATTATAATATGCTCAAGGCCCGAGCGGTCAAGCTAGGATATCGACGTGGATGCTGGATACGCCGTCCCCTGTGGACTGTCTGGAACATATGCAGGATTATCCACCAGGGATACCACATCGTCAATGATGGCATCCACTGGTCCCTGATACGTGAATGCACATGCAGGAAGGGTTTACCCAGGTCCCAACATATTTTCTTGAGCACCTGCCACTGCGGTCACGGGTGGACTTGTCCCCCTTGAGACCAAGGCTGCCACCATTCCACTTGTTAGACGGGGCGGGCAAGTTGAAATGATTGAAATGTAACGATGTGTGTATAAAGAGTCGAAACGCCCGGACGTAAAGCCACATGGCCATTCCAAATCCCCATCATCACCAGCAGCAAATCACATCACTCGTTCAACATGCTTCGCTCACGCTTCCCTACCGCCCACCACTTCACGGTGTCCCTGTTCGGGTGCCAGTACCATGCTGAGACGCCTTCGGAGGACAAGCTCGCCCGCATTCACAAGTTCGACGGGCTCATCAGGGGCGCCGCAATCCACGTCGAGGAGCTCGAGCAGAATGACCTCCCGTCCAAGGTCTGGATGAGCTAGTGGAAGTCCCCCCAGGCCTTCAAGTCGTGGTGGGAGAGCCCTGAGACGGCCGCCTTCTGGGCTTCTCTTCCGGAGGACGCCGGCTTCTGGCGCGAGACCGTCAACCTCCCTGCGACACGGTCCATGTACGAGTCCAACAAGGAGGCGCCCTCTGGTTTCGGCCACTGCGGCGAGCTGATCCCCCTGACCGAGAAGACGGGATACTGGGGCGCCTACCGCTCGCGCATGACGCCCGACCACCCGGACGACAAGTTTGCGTCCCCGCTGGATGCCGTCCCCGAGCCGCGCCCACTCACTGAGAAGATTCGCTCTGGAAGGGTGCGTGTGTCGAAGTTCCCGGACAACATCTGCTTCGTCGTCGAGGGCCAGGACTACAGCGCCATGCCGCAGCACGAGCGCGACCACCGGAACGAGAACTTTGACGGCCTCACCAAGCAGTGGGTTACCAACGTCGTGACGGGTGGTCCCGCGAAGGGCATGCTCTCCGCAAGGGCGTGCCACGCCTTTGCCGGCGAGAAGCAGCCTGGTGCTACCAACGGCGCATCTGTCAACGGCTCCAACGGACACACCAACGGTGTGAACGGCACAAACGGTGTCAACGGAGACGCCAACGGCACCCACCACGCAAACGACGCCTCCAACAGCGTCACAAACGGTCGTGGCATCTTCCCCGGCCTCGACTACATCCGCCAGGCCCAGCTGCTCTTCTGGCTGGACCTCTCCAAGATGGAGCACATGGGGCGGTGGGACAAGGTCCACGTCAAGCTGAGGAGAGACTTCTTTGGCTCGTACGGACCCGGTGGGCCCATGGAGGGCGGCGATCTGCTTCTCTGGGTCGACGTTGCAGTCTTGAAGGGCGAGGAGATGGACGCCGAGTACGTTGGCTGCTACGACGCGACCGGCTTCTTGGCCTATGACGAGCACCCGGCCTTCAAGACTGAGAAGGTCAAGCAAGCTGCTCTGCCCGCGTTCTTCGACGCGCCTATCCCGTCGAAGCCCATCGAGTGGTAGATTTGATCGATTCAGAGTCGTAGAGACGTCCCTTAATGTACCTTATAGCCGGCATGTGCCATGAAATATATGACATCCGGCTGTTCAGGAATATTTCGCCATCTGCAACTTGTACTTCCTGCCTAGAAGAACGAAATAGGCAATTGACGTGGTCGTAATGTGAATACTTGCCCCGCATGTTCGCAGTTGGTAAACGTAACTCACCATCCCAGCCCAATTACAATTCTAGGGCGAAGCCAATGAGGTTGAACGAGTCCTGGTTGAAATAGAGTTCAGCAGGTCGGCGGTGTACCCAGCGCAACTAGTCAGGGCCAGGGTTCTCGGGAAGGATTCCATGCCCGGACGAGGGGTCCCGGGGCCCGGCGGAACCCACCCGGCTCCATTCACTGAGATGAATCCGGCATATCCCGGGAGAGCACGACGGCAGACGCGGCAAGCAACGGAATCTTCCTCCGAGGAGAAAAACACAAACAGGGTTGCCGAAAAGCATGATTGATGGATCGCCGTGGTACTAGGAGAATTTCTCCTCTGCATGCGTTGTTACATTCAACGGGAGAGTATCTATCATAGGTTAGTACATGCAATGCTTATACAGACGTACCTAATTCTATCTTGATTGGCGTGAGAGCAATGGTGATCTCGCCGGGATCATGGATCACGTACGAAACAAAGTAATGGCACTTCCTCCTCGTTCCGATGGATCGCCGCCACACGCGATCACACGCGGTTGGCTTCGTAATTCCCTGCTCAAAGTTGCAACGCCTTTCGACGTCCAAGCCAGAACCAAGTTTTCCTGGTCAAACTTGTAGTCTGTGCGACGCACCGTCCTTACCCCTGAAAGTCTTTGGGATGTCAAAACGGCGGGGACAAGTCCGGCGCCAATCTCATCAGCGTCTGGGCCCAATGAGAGCCCTCATCTAGAGAGAAAGCAACACGCATGAAGCTCTCGCAGCCCCGTGGCTGCGGGAAAGAACGATAGAAACTCTGGAATACGGGATTCCACACCGATGGTTGCGTGCAAGCTGAAGTGGAGGCAAACGCATCCTGGGCTGTCCCTACTAGACCCCCGGAGCTGGCTCAGCGGTCCCTGATATTACAACCTCAGCCCACATTCATTTCGGGGGCTTTTGTTTTACCTGGTCCTGTTCTTTTCACTGTTACGCGAACATGGACTCATAGGTGTACCGCGACTCAGGCACAGAGGTCTATCGTCGATCCCAACTGCCGGTTGGCAAAACATGAAAGGAGGAGGCTGAACTTGGGTTCGCCTTTGTGCTACGAGAAACTGAACAAGTTATTCTGTTTCAAATGGGAATGGGTACGATCTTTTCTCTTTTCTTTCCGATTTTGTTTTTCTTCGTCAAGTTGCTTTGGCCACTGAGTCGTCCGATTGTAGGTCTAGGCTGGTGTTCGATTGAATTCGTTCTTTGTCTATCTCCCTTTTCACCATTCGACCACTGAAGCAAAGCAGACGACTCGGCCGAAGCCAACACCAGCGACAATGGTGCCCGATGCGCTATGGCCCACGGTCATAGAGATGTGGGTTGAGTATGCCATTGGCATACTCGTTCTATTCCTGCGCGTCTTTAGCAGATTCAAGATGGTCGGGCGCCGATGGCAGGGTGACGATTACTTGGCCATTGCAGCCATCATCTTCTTCACTGTAAGTCGACTTCCAGAGTTGTGTCATTTCCCCAGGTTGGCTGACCAAATTGAAGTTCGAAGTGATGATGTGCCAGATCATAGGTAACTCCGACTCACCGCTAATTCACCAAACCACCATCTAACAGCCTCTGCCTCTACAGTCGAGAAATGCAGCACCACCGGAATGACGGACGAGATTGCCCTCAGTCTGACGCCCGAGGAGTACAAGAGCCACGAGACCGGTGCAAAGTGGCTTTTCGCCGCGTGGTACGTCTACGTCAGCCTCATTTGGAGCCTGAAAGGCATCATGCTGTTCTTTTTCTCACGAGTCACGTACGTTCTTTCCCTACTCCTCACAGAAATTCTTGGAATTTGCCTTGTTGATGACAACTTTGCATTACAGAAAAACACTCCCCGAAGAGCGTCTTGTGAAAGTGGTCTCTGTCATAACCGTGGCCGCCTAGTTAGCAACATTAGCCGTCATTACCGGGCACTGCCGGCCCATGAGCAGGCTCTGGCAAGTTTATCCTTACGCGGGAGGTATGACATTCTTCGTCAGCTCTGCCGAATACAGCGATTCTGATTCCTCGTTGTAGACGACTGCACGCAGAACCGGTCAAAGTACTACGCATTAGTTACGACCAACGTCTTGTAAGATTGCCATCCTGAACTCTCAAGTCTCGGAGCCCCGCTGACCTAACCTCCCAAGGACGGACATGATGATTATGTACATTCCCATCCCACTCTTGTGGAGGCTTCAGACGACGCTCAAGAGGTAAAGTCTACCAAATTCCGAATCGTTCATGTTCCCAAAGCTGACGTGTGAAACAGGAAGTTGTCCTTCGGCTTAATGTTCTGTGCCGGTTTCTTCATCGCCATTTGTACCCTGCTTCGCTGCATTATCTGCCTTCAGACTCCGGAAAGACTTGACCTCGGACTGAACTGGTCCATCCGTGAAACCGTGAGTTCTGTGCATAAATAGTAATTCAGCTATATGTTGACGAAAATCGTTCTAGGTCATCGGAATCATCTGCACGAACGCGCCCTCGATCAAGCTCCTTTTCCCCAGCCGGCACAGAGGCTCGACAAACACTAGCAACCCGACTGGACTCGTAACATTTGGCGGCACCGGCTCCAACAACAAGCGATCCCGCCTCAGGGAGGACCACGAGCAGATTCCGGACGACGGATCGGTCAGCAGCCAGGAACACATCGTCGGAGGCTCCAAGGAAGCTGGTAACCATACCTCGGCGTTCGCGGATGACAGCACCGACCGCACAGACGACCGGAGTTTGGAGGACTCTGGTCGGTTCAAGGGGGCGATCCGTGTCAAGAGCGAGTACAAGGTCGAGGTTAGGTAGGGTCGAATATCACGAGAGTGAGTAGGCGAGGCGTTACGGCCCCGTATGGACGGCAGACATCGCAGTGGCACGAACTGCGCGTCCTGCATGTTAAATAGTGTCGTCCTTGGCTAGACCCTGTCACTGAACGATCTTCTTAGTTGCATCAAGATGATCGATCATCAACGTTCTTCAAGACATTGATACCCCTGTTTCTACCAGTCCCATTTGATCCACAATGCAAACTCTTCTCACTCTACTACAGAATATCTGGCATTTCGATCTTTGTGACACGTTTGTCCATGTCCCAATCTCCGTTCACGCTTGAGATGGATGTGCTCGCAGTACCGGCAGGTGACGTGCATCGCACATATCTATAGTTGTCATGTTGCCCAACTACGCTGGAGCTAGAGGCAACTGCATTTCTAATAGGCACTGGTTAGTTGGGAAATACCTTACCTTTATACTAAACTGCTGTTTTTGATACCTTGGTCGGTACGTAGGATCACACAAACAACAATGAATTCGTGCCCTGCAGAAGCGGGGCAAGTATAGAAAGAAACGAAGTTTATCCTCTAATTAAGCTAATATTGTTAATTGTGGAACAAATTAACTACTGGGTTAACTCAAATCGATCTCGACGCATATCTAACCATGTCTACATTGACTTAAAAGCCTCAACGTCTTGCTTAAACTAGACCACACTAACATATGTAGGTACAAGCCACCTCGTGGCCTTCGTTGAGGCTTACTCATCTATTACTTTAATTCGGCGTGGTGCTCTCCCTAGCAACTCTCATTAGTATACAGTCATTTGCATCGGCGGCGTCTAAAACCCAAAGTGGGGCAACGCTTACCTATGCCAAAAAGTTAAATTTTGCCCTTAAATCTAACATTCTGTATATTATAGCTTTTAGTAGATGCTGCTGTTAAAAGGCCTTCTACTACTACTAAAAATAAATATAAAGCTATTTAAAAACTATATTTTAGTTAATTTACTACTATAGTACTAAATATTTTAATATACTAACTTACTAAAATTAACTTAATACTCCTATCCCTTAACCTCAATAATAGCTTTATTACTATAACTACTAACTACTACCTACGAACGGTTTAAAGGTACTACTACTAATATAACTTTATTAGTAAGGTTAAACGATATAAAAAATTTTGTAAGAGTGGCTAGAAGATAGAGATTTAGTACTATACTAAGCTATTTAAGCTATTAAAGTATTATAATAACTTAATACTAGATAAGATATAGGCCTTTTTATTTAAGTAATTTGATTTTAGTATTAGTTTATTAATAATTAGTTAGTATTTTAAAGAGGTAGGTTAGACTAATAAAAAGATATATATTATAGTTATTTAATAAGACCTAAAAAAGAGGCTTAAGTGGCTTTATTGTGTATAGTAGTATAAACTAGAATAATTGATTTTTATTAATAAGTTAGGAGTAAATAAAAATACTAGGAAGAGGTAAACGGGATAAATACTAAAAGGCTTTGTACTGTAGAAATTAGTAGAGTTAAAACGCGGTTAGTAAATATAGTTCTTACTAGTACTGACTTTTAAGGGTATTTTAGATTTTTTTATATACTTAGGAATAATAAATAGTAATAGCTTTATAGGGTGGATTACTTAGTATTTATTGTTTAAGTGTAGAAGGTTTTCTGCCCTTTATTTAGTAATTATTATAAATAATACCTCTTTTTACTACTAAAAGAATATTTAGATTATTTATAAAGAAGCTGGTATACGCCTTAAATACCTTTTACTATACTTACTTAACTTTAACTTTATTAAAAAGTACTTTAGAGACCTAAAAAAGTATATTAAAAAGAACTTTTATGTATATAATACTAGTAATAAAGATGTTTATAATTAGGTAGAGTTTTTGTGTGACTGTGTTTTAAAGGTAGGGTAGAGATTATTATAAATTATTAGTTACTTTTACTATGTATTTATTAATTTTAATAGTAGTAAGGGTATATTTAATAAGTTTATAGTGGGGGTTATAAGTAGTAGAGAGAGTAGAGATGTATTAAGTAAAGTAAGTAATGGGTTAAAGTTGTTGTTAAGCTGTGAGGTTATTATAGTTAAGTAGGTAAAAAAAGAAGAAAATAAATACTAGTAATAGGTTAAAGTTATTATTAAGTAAGTTATAAGGTTGTTATAGTTAAGTAGGTAAGAGATAAACGAAATAAATACTATAGGTAGTGCCTATTATAACTCCTTATTACCTAACTTTAATTACGTACTAATATCCTTTTTGTTAATTTTTTTACTACTTAACTCTATATTATCTTTAGAGTATAGTAAATTAATAAAGTAGTTTAAAAACTGTTTATTATTTAATATATTAATTAGTTTTAACTATGATTTATTAGGTTATAGTTAGAGCTTGTTGATGATTGTTTAAGGTAATATTTGATTTTTGTTAAGTAAATTAGTATTAAATTAATTTAGATTAGGTTATAGTAGTTAGAGAGGAAAGGAGATTTTAGATAGAAAGTTTAGGGGGGGGGAGGAAGATATTGTGGAAGACTGTTAAAGTACTAACTTAGTTAGTAATTAATTAGGTAATATAGTGTTTTACTTACCTGTGTGGCCCTTTTTAGTTTTAATTAATACTTTTTATAATTTATAATTCTTTTTAGTTTTTCTTTTAATAAAAAACTTTATAAGGGCTATAGCTGTAGTTTAGGATACTTATAGTTAGGGGCCTATAGGGGTTAGTATAGTAGAAAACTTTTTATTTAAAAGGCCTAAGTTACTAGTACTAGTATTATAGAGTTAATAATAAAATATATTTTAAACTATTTAATTAAAAGGCTTAATAATCCCCGTAGGCTTTGTAGACGTAACTAGCTTTTTACTATATAAGTAGAAGACTTTATTATTAATAAAAACTTTAATATTTAATTTAATAATATTAGTAATATTTAGGGTAATACTTTATTTATTAAATTAGTAATTAGGAAGCCTTTTAATAGAGTAAAGATTACTATAGTAGTTATAAAGTAGCTTAAGTAACGTTTAGAGACGGTTATTAACGTTATAACGCTTGTTTAGTATAGTGGTGAACTAAATAACGAAGTTATTAACTTAACTGTATTATTTAGTTAGTGAATTTAGTACTACTAGAGATAATAATTGAATAAGTATTTATTATTGTAAAGTAGGAGTATAAAGAGGCTTATTTAGGGTTATAAATATATATAGAGTATAGTAAGGTTAACTCTAATATACTAGTAGTAATATTTATGTTAGATAAGGTAAAGTTAGTGGTATACTATAAAAGTTTATAATAGTATTATTTAAGGTTTAATTTAGTTAATTAGGTGTTATTATAGGGGTAAAAGGAGTTAAAAAATTAGTTTGAGTGGCTGTTTAAATATTTTTACTCTACTGTATTTATTTATTTTAAACTTTTTTAACTGTGGTACTTTTGTATTTTTTTATTACTAGTATAAGGTTTATGGGTGGAGTATTAAGTAAAATACTAGTTTTACCCTTAAAGAGGGCCTGCTTTTATTACTTAAGATTAAAGATCTTTAACTTATAGTGTATTTTATTAAAAGTAATTTAATACTAAGTATATAAATAATTTCTGTTTTTAGTAGTGTTTTTATATATTATTAGCTTAGGGTACTACTAATAGTATAGTAGCTATAAGAACTTATTTTTAGTAAGCTTTTTTACCTTTTTAATAGTAGTAGTTATTTTACTAATATACTCCTTTTATTTAGTTTAGTGAGAAGGTTAACTACTGTGGGCTTTAGTAGGTAAGGTAATTAATATAGTATTATGGGTAGTTTGTGTTTTTATGGTAGTAGGGATATAAAGTTAAAAAATAAGTATTACTTTAATTATAGCTTTACTGTACTTACTAGCTTTAAGGATTTATTTAGTTAATAGATACTATAGTAAGTACAGCTAGGTATTACTAGCTATAGTATTATACTCTTTTTGGTATACTAGATAAATAGGTTTAGTACCCCTTTTTTACTATTTAATTTAAAAAGTAATATATAACTTAGTAGCTTTAAGTATGGCCCTAAATTAAGTATAGATTTATTTTTTAATATTAATAATAGTATTTTTTTACTTTTTAGGTATAAGGGATTTAATAGTATTATATTATATTTTTTATAACTCAATTATATAAAAAAGCTTAAGTAGAGAAGGTATGCTATTAAAAGTTAGTCTATATAAAATATAGATAGGGATTTTTATAAGTATAAATAGACTTTAATTTTTAATAAAAACGTTATTATTAAAAGGTACTTTAATTTTTAAGTAACGCGGGGTATAGGTATAACTTTATTTAAAGGGAGGTTTTTATTACTATTAAAAGGGTAGATTTTATTTATTATTAAAAAAGGAATTCTATTATTACTAAAAGGAGGGGGGGTTTTATTAGCTTTAAAAGGGGGTAGTTAAAGTATTTAACTATTTTTAGAGTAGGGTCTTATTTTTAGTGCTATTATTGTTACTTAAATTAATTTTAGTATTGTTTTTAGTAGGATTTAATAGCTTTTTTAGTAGTATAGTTATAGTTATTTACTTTTTTGTAGTTAACTGCTTCTTTAGCTTAATTACTAATACTTAATATTTATTAAGTTTTATTTATAATAGCCCAGAATTAGTTAGGGCCTTTTTTAACTTAGTTACTTACTACTTTACTACTAGTATTTAAACAATTGTAATCTACCTACTTATTAGCTTTTAAAATACGACTTAAAGCTTTTTATTAGGAGTATTTTTACGTTGCCTATAGGTATAGGTATAAGTGGCTAGAGGAGCTAGTAATGGGTTATTAACTAGATTAATTAATACCCAGTACTTTTAGAAAAGTATTATAGAATAAATTAATTATAATAGATAATAGGAATAATAAATAGTAAATAAGAATATTTAGTATACTAAGGTATTAATTCTAAAGTAAAGTCAGACTTTACTATACTACTAAAATTATTATTAAAATAAGTAATAGGGCGGGCTTTTGTAGTTAATTAATAGGAGTGTAAGTTCTATGCCTGCTGAGGAAAAGAAATGTATAATTTAATAGCCTTAAGGCCTTTATATAGGGCTAATTACCCCGTTAGTAATGAAATTTGTGGTGTTCTATGTGGTGTTGTGTAAAAAGCGCGAATTTTCCATGTAGTAAGTAGTGCCCTACTATGGGTTTTGGACGCCGCCGATGTAAATGACTGTAATTAGATTTCAAATTCCCCTACTCAGCCCGATGCAACCCCCAGATTGACCATCGGGCATTCCAGTTTTCCAACAGCTGCATTTGACCGGCCGCCCTTCTGACGAGGTTGAGAAGGAAACGCAGTCGAGGATTTTTTTCCTCATGCCGCACAATTTTCATAATCGCTTCGAATCCTCCTGCTCACGTCAGTCGCAGTATTACTGACGTGGACGTCTGACGCGGTCGCGATCATTCGGATTTCAAAATGGCACCAGACCACAAATGACATCTGAGGCGGTCACGCATGGGCCGATTGGCGGATTCAAAGTGTATCCCTATTGCTGATTCGATGTTAAAAAGGGTGGATATGGTGGTTGGCGTGGTCGGAGCCTGGCGTCTCGTCAATATGAGGCAACCACTGGCCAACTGAAGCCCCCACCATCTCGGGCTCGGGGACGGCTCGGAAACCTACAAATCATGTGGCCCCAAACGAATATATTATCACTGTTGATGGACACGTCGTGGTACCGGTACGTAGCCGGCAAACGCCATCGGATACCGTCAGGCTCGGTAGGCACCAGCACTGCCACGCAATGGTCTACTTGAGATCTAGGCGTTTCTCATTTTGCTTCCATATCTGGTTCTGGTGGCTTTCTACTTTTGGCCCACAAGGTAAATGTTTCCAAGGGAGGACTCCGCGTTCATTCTCCAACCCCCCCTGCCTTTGTAGAGCACGGATAACAGTCACCCTGAAATCTTTGATCGCATTGGCGCAAGGGACGAAGAAGCTGGATTGATCGAGATCAGCGGCGGGCTGGATGCTCTTGCAGCAAACCCGACCCTCGTATGTTTGGCCACCTCCCTTTTGTACTGATGCATCCACAAGATGCCGCGCAACGCCCAGGCATGGATACTTGCATGCGATAGGCTCATCATCTGCATGCCAAGAAATTGGAGAGACATGGTGGGTGACAGAATAACCGGACACCCGCACCCCTAGGCTACGACACTTCAATCTTAGCAATTCTACCTTCTTCACCACACAAACCTCACTCAGAACAAGTATCTACGGCTAAAACTCAGCCCCGAGTGTGTCTGTGTTTTTGTCACTGCCCAGCACGGTAATGGGTGAGACATTATATTTCTTGGCTGCAGGATCATTCATGAAGGCCAGACCTCGGGATGTGAATCACCCGTGGGAGCCCCCATCCAATGTTCCCAGCCTGCTCCCTCTGCATTCTTTCGGCCTTCAATTTTGGGTCAGTTGAGTTCTGAGGACGAACTGAGGCCCTGCTGGACTATCCTCCCACCGTCCTGCAATATCAGTTCCCTATGCCTCGGTGTTCCTAATCCGCCAGTCAAGTGGAGGCACGATGGGTCACTGGAAGCCCTCCGGGATGGAAGGGGCAACTGCAATGTATACTCCATGGGAGAGCACGAGGTCTCGATCCGAGGTAAGCTTCCGTGATACATTCACCTGAGCCCGCCCACGGCTCCTCTTCCTCATGCCAGCTCTTCACCGTTCATTGCTCAGACTAATGGTACTTTCAGATCGATGATTTACGTCCAGATTATCTCCTGCAAGAACACACTCGTCCAGAGGCGTCACCGTCCTTCGCGGCCATCCGTGGCAGTAGCGTCGGTCAAGTCCCCAGGATTGAACACGATCTGGCTTCAGTACCATCCGTCCAGCATTCACTTTCCGCTGGGGATGAATTGGACCAGGATAAGATACCTGAAGTCAGAAGACGGATTGACTGGGGCCAGTTTTCAGATGGAAGCAGCACTGTCCACGACTATGGCCTTAGCGAGCAGCTGAAGCAAGCCCCAAGCAGGGTACTCGTCCAAGAGACCCAGGACCATCTCGTCGGGCAGACTGGCCTGGCATTCCTACAAGAACACCCTTCGGAACCACCGAATTTCGATGATGATCTCGATCTTGCGGAGAAGCTGAGAAAGGAGAGGGTCGTACATCCTTACGAGGAGAGGGGATACTTCATCCCACTTGATTCTCTCGAAAGGCTCATCACGCATGATTCCGTTAGAGAGGAGTTGCAACGTCCGCGCAATGATGGTACTCGAATCATGGACGACTATCTCTGCGACTCTATTGCCGACTACGTATGTTTCAGGCGTCAGTTTCAGTACAAGCACCAAGACATGTACACTTCAGGCCGCAAGCTGTTTGCTGTTCTGGTACTCATCGACAAGTCACGAGAAATACAGCAATTCATTGCAGAGGAGTTGAGCGACACGGACCTTCCATTCAAGCTCGTGGCCACTGGCGGGAGCTCACGGCTGCGTCGGAGGGAGAATGTCAACAACTACGTCAAAGCCTTTGATGGCTGGAAAGCTTTCGAAATCGAAAGTTTCGAATCGTATCAATGGTACCTGCTTTCGCCGTTTTTCTCGACCACCCGTCATTACCATCTCGACACCAAGATTTTACTTCCCTTCATTGCATCCGAAGAAAGACATCACTCAGATGATCAGATTGGTGGCTACGGCGCTGTTTTCAGGGTCCGAATTCACCCGGCGCACCACAACTTCAATGAAGGAAAGGTATGGACTTGACTGCGTCTTTAATATTATGTTTTCACCGTTCTTCGCTTATTGGTTCTCATTGATAGGGTGATAATCCATATTATGCCGTGAAAAGACTTATATCTCACGACGAACTGGCATTCAAGAACGAGGTCAACACGTTGAAAAGGTTCAGTTCCAAGCCACATGACAATCTCATCAGATTGCTTGCAACATACAAACACGCCAACAGCTATCACCTCATCTTTCCGTGGGCCGATGGAAATCTCCGTCAACTATGGGAGACTATCCCGCGACCGAAGTTGAATAAGGAAATCGCTATTTGGATGGCTGATCAATGCCGAGGGCTTTGCCTTGGTCTGAGAAAGATTCACAACTACCACGAGAGCTTTGACTTGAATGATTCTGCGTACCCCGGAGAAAAGCCTTTTGGAAGACACAGCGACATCAAGCCAGAGAACATTCTTTGGTTCAAGGATCCTGATAGCTCTGCGGAAATCAGCGGGATACTGAAGATATCGGACTTTGGCTTCACCCAGTTCCACAGCAGACAATCACGGTCAAGAATCCCAAACAAACACATACCGCGCACTCCGACGTACAGACCGCCGGAATGCGACTTGCCACAAGAAGATATCAGTCAATCATACGACATCTGGACGTTGGGCTGCCTCTATCTGGAGTTCATCGTCTGGATGTTAAAGGGATTTCATGCTGTAAATGAGACTTTCCCAGATGACAGGCTTCGGGACGACAGAAACACTCAGTACCTGGACCTGAAAGAGGATACATTCTTCAATCTCGAAGGGCAGGCTGCTCATCTGAAACCATCAGTTGTCGAGGTAGGCAAACGGCTGTATCCAACACCCATTCTCAACTGCTGACTTGAAATACAACTAGTGGATCAATGATTTGCACGCTGACGAAAATTGTACTCATTATCTCCATGATTTGTTGGACCTGACTCTGGACCGCCTTCTAAATCCCAATCCCCACAGGCGGCCAAAATGCCATGCTGTATCTGAGAATCTTCAGGTCATGGCGGAAAGATCCCAAGAAGATGAGAAGTACTATTTGCTCGGATTCGCAAGAACCACGAAGTCCATGGCGCCCTCGCCTTATCGCGGGAAAAGTCAAACGGACGAAAGTGACAGTGGGGTCTATTGTCAACGGATACTTGAGGGGGAGGGGAAAGAGCTTTCGGCGAGTCCCTCTCACAGCATACGCAGCGTGGACTCCAGCCGTTCGAAATCTTCTCGCGAAGACGGAGACGGTCCGGGACAGGACTTAAGATATCCCCCGCGTGTCTCCGAGTCTTCGAGGGGGGAATTCTCTTCGCCAGAGAATAAGAAGTCCACTTTAGATTCGTCTGTGAATGATGTTGCTGGTTTGGAGCCGACGATGACTGCCGAAAAGAACAGCCCCCGCTCCGAGGTTTCAGCAACATCATCGCAGCTGGACAAAGGCGAGACGATGTTCGAAGTTCGAGATTCTAAAAGATCAACCTTCAATGGGCGACCCGAATGTTCAGTACGGATGACTGTGGAATCACAAGAGCCTCTAAGCGAGCACAACGTCTCCAAGGTGACGGAGAACGGACATCAGCTTTCGGAGGCTGGTATTCACGACAAGCAAGCGTCAAGAGATGAAGATGTTTCAGCAACCCAAAATCGTAACATCGACAGGGTCAAGAGGGAAGAGCAATCATCTTTTCGAAGATTGCTTACATCTGTTCGACAGCTACTCCGTGGGGAATCCAGCTGTTAGAGATGAAAATCGCCCTTGTACCGAGCGCCCATCGCTTGATGCTTCTTCGGTATGGATACATAGATTGCCTCATCTCCTTTGTCATGGACGGTTGTTCTTGCATCGGTTGCTCGGAAGACCACAAACTACTCTCATTGCCTAGCTCTGGAAGATTGCAAAGGAACACACTGCAATATCTGCTATTGGTTATTGGCCATAACCCTCCATTCTTTCCGATGTGTTTCTTACGACTCGAAAATTACAGTGTCTCTCAATCTCCCTCATTCTGTCCCTCGTAATGCTTTCGGATCTTTTCGTTGATCTCGTCTATTTCATCCTACATCCATTGGTAGTCTGGTTAGGATCGCTGTAACGGATACGCTTCGTGAACGGTTACAAACCTTTTTAAGCGGCCGGGGAGTTTTCAAATGAAAGAATCCGAGTTTGATCTGGCGGTAAATTTCTTATTCGTGCGAAGTAAGGTGGGAATGGAAGGTTGAAAATACCCTGATTGATACATTCTCGCCCGGAAAAAGCTTCTGCAGCTCGGCAGCCAGGATCGCACGATCGCCATATGCGATCGCAACATGCTGTTCGACAACTTTGAGGTGACCTGTGACTTGGCTTGATGGCATTGCAGCTTGTGTTGTGTATAGAATATAGAATTACTCGTTGTAATGTGGATTGACTGATGTGACGCAGGCCAGGCAGGGTTATGGAGAGGATGAAGGGGAGGTCGCAGTTCTAGGCTACTTAAGCATGCAGCCAAATGTAGCATGCACCCTCTTAACCCCCCTTCTCCCATCTCACAGCCCTCGGTTTGGGCTGTGAGGAAAAGAGGCGGTCTGGAAGCAGGCTGTGCTTCGCCTAGGCATACTCACCGGTAATAGTAAAACACACATGACAAAATCTGCGCCGGTTGATTGGGAAAGCGCTTCGGTCCTATCACTCCAGTGCAGATCCGTGTAACCAACCTCTATGTGAACACTGCAAGTGCTAGAGGACGCCACAAGAAACTATTGACTCAAATGGAGGCCACTTAATGGCGAGACCTTTCTGGTGGGCTGCTCCTATTCCCTCCGGCTCACCTGCATTTGTTATGGTGTGATGGCTGCCCTCAGCTCCCACACTTGCATCCCGCATCTACCTTGGCACGATAAGTGGAATTACAGGAGATCTCGGGCTTAATATTTGCCCCCTCTCGTCCCCAGAGAGAGATACAGATACCATGTGGTTCATCTTTTCTTGGTCTCACTTCGTTCGGTTTTTCGCACCAACCAAAGATGGACTGGATCCGAACGCAATCTGCCATCAGCGCGATAGACGAAAAGACTCTACGGCCTGGACTGAAGGCAAGCAAAGTCGTCATTGTGAAAGATTCCTTGGTACACTTGACCTGCGAAACCCTGTCATTCTCGGTCAACAGTCTAATTATCCGGACAGCACGTGGACTTTGATTCCCTTTCAAGCGATGCAGACTGGGATTCCTGGCTTGCGCAGGTATGTTCCATTCTGTAGAATCATTGGGTTGGAGGTCAAACATCTCTACATTGTGAACGTGGTCTGATGATCTGCCAACAGGGCCACACGAGAAATGCAGCGGATGGCAATACTACCGGCCTCATCAGCATTGTGTATGTCTCCCGGACAAATTACTAGAGATTTTCGCGTTTCCTGACATGAATACAACAGCTTAGCAGGCCGGCTGCCTGACGACAGTGAAGAGTCACATAATCCCGCACTCCTCTCGTACCTACCATTTTCACACCAAACCCTTCGCAAAATTGTGAATGAGTGGTCACTTCATGGATCTATGGTGGCAAATATCAATCGCGGCCACGCCGCTGTATTCTCAAGAACGTATCTCGATATGGGGAACCCACCCCGAGCGGCGATAGGTAAGTGAACACTAAAGGGGAGCTCATGATCATCTGCCTAATCTGATTTTAGTCTACAACTGTAGGTCATCCAACGAGTGGCCGGGAGATCTTGCGTTGTCGATGACTCATTTCATCGAGTCTAATACGACCCACGCCATTGCTTTTGGGTGCAATGAAAGGGTTGGCAAGGATTTCAAGGCTAGGCTCAGAAAGGCCGAAGGCACACTATTCCATCCCCTCCTTCTTGTTGGCATCTTTGCCGAGATTGAACGCAGGCGCCACTTTGCAATGGTAGACGTCCGGCTGCAACGGCTACTAGAGGCTATGTCCACTGTGGGCCACTGGGTTCCTGGACAGGACAGCTCCCAGCTATTTGGTGCGGAAGATGATACTGACCTGGATCCTTGGCTGGATGCTCGTCACATCAAGAATGGATTGGGGAACTGGAGATCACAGCTACAAAAGATGGCTCAACATGCAGAAGAACTGCCGCACCGGTGCTGGGTGCACCGAGAGACACGCTTCCGAAACAAAGGGGAAGAGGCGGGATTGCGGATCAAAGAGCGACTGGAACAGATAATCATTGACTATGAGGAGAAGATCAGAGAGTGTGAGATGATTATGGAAGGAACATTCACAACCTCTTTAGTAAGTTTCCATCGGGGTGTACACACGTTATGAGTACAACTAAGTACAACTGACAATCAAATGTAGAAACACACAAGGATGAACCTCCAAATTGCCCTAGCGACCATTGAAATTGCCGTGGCCACAAAAAAGGACGGGAGTCAGATGAAGTCTATCGCTTTACTTACCATGATCTTTCTCCCGGCAACCTTCGTGGCGGTATGTAACCTTGCTTGGATACCCCTTAAGTGCAAAACCCACGAAACTGACATCACTTCATTAGTCCCTGTTCTCCACGACCTTCTTTGATTGGATGCCAGAAGGCTCTAACAGAATAGTCTCCCCACACCTCTGGATCTACTTTGTTGTGTCTGGAGGATTAACGCTCATCGTATACATCTGGTGGCGCCTCAAGGCTAGATTCAAGAAGAGGAAGAGCGCCAGGAATCCAGATGTTGAAAAAGGTCCTTCCTCCAAGAAGGATATATGATTTTATCTCCTAAGGTGCTAAAGGTCACGGGCGGTTTCTTTTCTTTTCTTTTTTTTTTTTTGTGAGGGTAGCATTATGGTCAGTCTTCGAGCTTGACTAACTCATAATCCAAGTAACGAGGTGGCCTGAAATCTCACTCACTTAACTAGTCAAATATCCTTTAGCTGGTAATATTCATTATGAAATCACCAGCCCTGAAAAGTCCTTCAGCCCCTTCATCGTGCCATCAATCCCAAGAGCCTCCTTCTCATCATCGCCCAAGACCCCGAGAGCTTGCCTCCGCGTCGGAGCATCAGCATCATAGTATGGCTCCTCCGCCAGCGATGTTACGCGAGTGCCGTGGCGGGGGTAGTTGCCTTCGTAGTCCCAGCTGGCGTTGTGGATGGTGATTCTACTCGAGTGTTAGTCCATGATACCTCAGATGAATGAGATAAACCACATACCTGTTATCCCACAGCGCGCTCGTGTTGGGCGTCCACCTAAACCTCGCCTGAATATCCACATTCTTCTCAAACACATCGAACAGATACCCCAGAATCACATCGCTCTCCGCCTTGTCCAGCCCAACGATGCGGTCCGTGAACAACCTATTAACCCACAGCGCCTTCCACCCCGTCGCGGGGTGCACGCGGACGAGCGGGTGCGCGCGCTCGATGTGCTTCGGCCCGGCCTCCGGGTCGTCGCGGTCGAGATACGCGTGCGCGGACTTGTACACGGCGTACTTGCCGTCGATGATGCGCCGGAAGTCCGGCGACAGCTTCTCGTAGGCGGCGTAGCCGCTCGCCCAGAGGGTGTCGCCGCCGACGGGCGGGACCGTGTCGTTGTGCAGGTGCGTGATGCCCGCGGGCTGGCGCTCGTGGACGAGGTCCGTGTGCCACCGGGAAGCGCCGCCCGGGTTGCGGAAGTTGGCGGGGCGCTCGGTGGCCCACAGGGCCGGCCAAATTACCGTGGCGCCGAGGACGCCGGGGACCTGCGGCACTTGAGGCTGCGGAGGAGATGCTGTTAGTTGGTGCAAACCCTTGTTGATGACAGCATGGCGTCACTTACGTGGACTTCGACCTCTCCGAACCAGTCACCCAGTTCCTTCTGCTGCTGCGGCGAGAGGTCCTGGTCCCTGAAGAAGACAACGCTGCGCTCAGCGATCAAGAGCGCAAGCTCGTCCTTTTGCTCGGGGGTGAGGTCCTTGAGCTGGAGACCCTCAATCTCGGTACCGATATGCGCCGTGAGGTCTGTGACCTTGGTCGCGGCGCCGAACAGGTTCTTCTTGGTCTTATCCGCCCTGGACCCGGCGTCGACGTAGTCCCGCTTCTTGTTGCGGATGTTGATAGCGTCCTGCAGGTATAGCGGCCTCGAGGGACGGTACGGGTAGCCATTGGAAAGGTCCACGCCGGCCTTGGTCAGTCTCGCTCTTGCGGTTTCGGGGAGGCCGAGGGTGTCCTTCCGGGGCTCGGCCACGTCGGTGATGGTCGGGTCGATGGGGGCGGGAGCCATGTTTGTGAGGTTTGGGCCAGGTACCGGTGATGGAGGGTTCTCTAGGGATGGTACGGTAGTCTGGGGATATTACGGGTTGAATATCAGATAAAGCTGCTTGTTCGAATGAGACACCAAGTTTGATTGACGACAAGACGCCTGAGAGCGCTGGAATCTAGGCTCTTTTATGTCCATCTCACCCCCAATTGCCCAAGGCGTCCCATCAACAACGCGATCATCTCGCAAGAGCATTCCCTTCTGTCCAACCAATGCCATCCAGCGACAGCTCTGATTACCAATGAACGCGGGGTCAACGGTCGTCCAAGAGACTTCTATCTATGGCTTCATCTGCACCAAGAGTGACGAATCCAGGGACCAACGCGCCAACATCGAACCACCCTCAATCGACACACAAGAGCGAATGAGTCGCGATGCCAAACCTCCCAGACAGCACGCCATGCGACGCGCCTAGCCCGTTTCTCTCTTCGCTGCCATCCTCCAAGAGCCATCCTTGGCGACTGGTCTGATGAGAGCTCTTGTGAGAGCTTGAGCCAAACACGAATGAGGGGTTTCTCAGCCGGCCGGTCAGACGTTAGGTCGCCGCTGGTTGGTTGGTCCCCTCCTCTCCGTGTTCCGCGGGTGCGGATCCGGGGTTCGTCAGTTTCCGTCGCGAGTGGGGGTTGCGCGATACCAGGGGCCGATTGTGTGCTCAACGACCAACGGCCGTCCGGCAGCTTTTCCTCTAGAGGGGATGACCGACGCAGACTTTTCGGGTTTCGTTTTCCTGCAGAGACGCAGAATTGTTGGAGGTAATTGTCATCAAACTTGGTGCTTTCATTTATCTCCGTCCGACTTCCCTGAATCCTCTATCCTCCGGTGGTCTCCCGGTGATGTCGCCATCGACGAGATCCGACGAGATCCCCAACTCGGACAACTCAGGGACAGCAACGGCTCTTTTCCGGCTAGTCACTTGGCATTGGGACGAGGACTAGCGATACAAGCTATTGCCCAGGACCATCATCCCTTGGCCAGGGCTCGGTCTCGGACCGTGCCGGTGAGCCGTGCCCGACCAGTCGAGATCCCTCACTCGTCTACTATATATCTCTTGCCTCGCCCAACCTTCTTATCGGATGTTGTCCGCCAGCCAGGCAAGCAGCACGCCATCGTATCCAGAATCATCGTCAGCGCAGACGACCCCATATTTTCCCTGGTTCTTTTCGACGTTTCAATGGTTCTGTCCGATGAAGCTCCGAGGCCGGCCTGGGAAACTCGGAAATATGAATTAACTTGGGAGGTATAAAGCGTTGCTGGCTGCGATTGCTGGAGTGAAAATGGCCGTGGCTCCTGTTGATCCGTCGCCTTTCACTGTGATTGCTTCCAGGTTCGACATCCCCTAGCCACTCCGCAATGGCAGCCCCCGACATCACCGAGAAGACGGGCGCCGTCGACTCACCCCGGAGCAAGTCCCCGACCTCGGTCGACGCCGCCGCCGTCGTCGAGGCGAAGCCCAAGTCGACGTGGAAGTCGTACCTCTGGGACACGCTGGACAAGTCGCCCGAGGAGCGGCGGTTCATGTTCAAGCTCGACGCGGTGATCCTCACCTTCGCCTCGCTCGGGTACTTCATCAAGTACCTGGACCAGATCAACATCAACAACGCCTTTGTGTCGGGCATGAAGGAGGACATGAACCTGTTTGGCAACGAGCTCAACTACATGCAGACCTGCTGGACCGTTGGATATGTCATTGGCGAGATTCCGAGGTGAGTCCGCTTGTCTCTCTCTCTATAGTTTCTCTCTAACGCCAACTAGCAACCTCCTCCTCACCCGCATCCGCCCCTCGCTCTGGATCCCCGGCTGCGAGGTCACCTGGGCCGTCCTCACGATCCTCATGACCAAGTGCACCAACACGACCCAGCTCTACGTGCTGCGCTTCTTCATCGGCCTCGCCGAGAGCACCTTCTACCCGGGCATGCAGTACATCATCGGCTGCTGGTACCGCAAGGACGAGCTCGCCAAGCGGTCCTGCATCTTCCACGCCAGCGGCGCCATCGGCAGCATGTTCAGCGGGTACCTCATGGCGGCCGTGTACGACCTCGACGGCGTGCAGGGCTTCAAGGGGTGGCAGTGGCTGTTCATCATCGACACCGTCATTTCGCTGCCGATTGCGATTGCTGGGTTCTTTTTTCTGCCGGACGTGCCCGAGATCACCAAGGCGTGGTACTTTACCAAGGACGACATCGCGCTCGCGCAGGAGCGCATGCGGCTCGAGGGCCGCGCGGGCAGGGAGCCGTTTACGGTGCAGAAGATCAAGAAGATCTTTACGAGCTGGCACCTGTACGGCCTGACGCTGCTGTACATCTTCTTCAACAACGGCTGCGGGCTGCTCGCGCAGCCGGGCTTCCAGCTGTGGCTTAAGGGCGAGGGGTACGGCGTAAAGGCGGTGAACACGTTCCCGACCATCACATCCGCCATCGTCGTCGTCACGACGCTGATGTACGCCTGGTCTTCCGACACGGTATTCCGGGGCTCGCGGTGGCCGCCCATCGTCTTTGCTGGTGTGGTGAACATTGTCGTCTACGCGAGTCTCGAGGCGTGGGATATCCCCGTCGGGTGGAAGTGGGCATGCTTCTTGTTGGCTGGCTTTGGCGGTGGGATCAGTGGGTTGACGTTCGCGTGGGCGCACGAGATCTGCAAGGACGATAACGAGGAGCGCGCGCTGGTGACGGGGTCGATGAATCAGATGGCCTACGTCGTGCAGGCGTGGCTGCCGTTGCTGGTATGGCAGCAGGTCGAGGCGCCACGGTATCCGAAGGGATACATCACGATGATTGCCTTGAGCGTGGGGCTCATCGTCACGTCGTTTGTGATTCGGTTCCTCCATCGTCGAGAGATTGGGAAGAAGGTGGTGGATGCCGCGTAGGATTTATCGAGCAGATGTGATACTGGGACAGCTAGAAAGTCTCAAGGACTGATGTCATGGTATGTTGGTTGCAATTAGGAATCTACCTTATATGTCTCCCAGTCCCATAGACTATTCATCTCTTCTCCATAGCTTCCACTTCATGGGACGTACTGCACGCTGAATTCATCACCCAAACACAAGGATCCCAACTGTTTAGCTACCTAAAGGTTAGGAGTTTTCAACGGTAGATCCGAGAAACGTCGACACTTCTCAAACGTTTAAAACGCTTGGCGTCAAGATTAGTTCCACGTTAAATTGACGTCGACGTTTGAGATTGCTAAA
The DNA here is from genome assembly GCA_030770045.1 of Colletotrichum brevisporum. Classification (NCBI taxonomy): domain Eukaryota; kingdom Fungi; phylum Ascomycota; class Sordariomycetes; order Glomerellales; family Glomerellaceae; genus Colletotrichum; species Colletotrichum brevisporum. The sequence continues at coordinate 3,309,301 of JAUGSI010000001.1, read as the reverse complement.
CGTTTAGACCAGCTCAACGCTTAAATTGGCTAAACGTTGATACTTTTTCGAAAGCCGTCCTTCGCCGAGTCTCAATCACACATCGCCGGCACACGCCCCCCTACTCGGTCGTATCGACCGCGTCCAACTCCCGATACAACTCCACCTTGACATCGTCACTCGCCCATGACATATCAACACCATTCCTAACCAGCCGCACCATGTCCTTCTTGCTCATTCCGCAGTACGTATACACCTTCTGCAGGTTCCCATCAACCCAGACGTCGTGCATGTACACCGGATCATCGCTCCCGACGCAGAACGTCACTCCTCGATCCCACAGCGCGCGGATCTTCCCAAACAACACCTCCGTCGGCGTCCGGCGGTGGTACGCGTGCGGACACAGCGTCAGCCCGATGCCCCGCTCCTTCAGCCCCGCGACCAGCTCCTCCCGGTCCGCCGCGTCCAGCCCGTGGTCGATCCGCTCCGCCCCGCGGCCCCCGCGCACCTCGAAGATAGCTTCGCGCATGTGATCGTAGGTGTCCACCTGGCCAAAGTCGCAGTGCATCGTGACGCGTAGCCCGTCGGCCGCCGCCCGTTGGAAACCCTGCTCGAAGAGCATCGGCGGGCTCTTGAAGGCGTTGCTCGCGAGCCCGACGGCGTGGAAGAGCCCCTTTCCCCCCTCGACGGAGCCCGCGGCCCAGGGACGCGCCGTCTCGTACGCCGTGAGCCCGTCTTCCAGGCCCTGGTCGCGGATGAAGCAGAAGATCCAGTTCGACCGCACGCCGAGCTTCTCCGCGCCGTCGCGCTGCGCGCGCAGGTAGCCGTTCATGACGTCCTCGGCGGCCACGCCGCGGGAGGTGTGGCCCTGGAGGTCGAAGAAGGGCTCGACGTAGCGGACGTTCATCTCGGCGCACCGCGTGAAGTAGTCCATGGCCATGTCGTAGAAGTCTTCCTCCGTGCGGAGGACCTCGCAGCCGGCGGCGAAGGCCTCGAGGAAGGTCGGCACGCCGGGGACGCGGCCGTTGATCTCCGGACGGTGGTTGAAGAGGACATGGTAGGAGGCGAGGAGGTCGTCGTAGGTGGCGTACTGGAGGGGGATGTTGTTGCGGTGGGCGAGCTTCCACCGCAGCGCGGGGCGGAGGGTGCCCTCGATGTGGATGTGCAGCTCGACCTTGGGGAGGGCGGCGATGAAGGGGGATATCTCGAGGCCGTTCATCTTGGCGATGGGTGGTGATGGAGGGTTGAGGAAGTTGAAGAAGCAGCCAATCACTTGAGGGTTAAGATGTCACGAAGTGATGTCCTAGACTCTCCACGTCGAACAGGGTATGAGCAGTCCGGGATGGGGGCACGGAGTAGTCCGCCGCAACTCCGCCGCGTCGGAAACTGGCCGACGACGTTTGATCATTACATCGGCGGTATTTCCCTTTCCCCGTCTCTCTAGTGGCCGAGTTCTGGGCCGAACATCGACCCGGGCCTTACAAACTACAGAATCAACTTGAGTTGAACCGGGGCACCGTCCGATGTTCGCAGCAACTGTGGAGAAGAAAAGAAAAGGATTCGATAACACTAATTTTTTCTCATCAGTATATCCGTAGTACTAGTGTTTGCTGACTAGGATGAGCTTGACTCATCAACCAACCATAACCGCCAAGCCGGTAATCTGAGAATCTCTGTCTTGTCTTTTTTCCCTTCCTTATTGCCAAGTTCACTAATCCTCCTCCTCCGTACCCGCGCTACCATCCGTACATCCCTGGACGAGTGTGCCGCATCTCCACACCGGACGACAAACCGCCCACAAGACGACCTTGACTGGCCGCCGGCGGCATACAGCAGCGTGGCAACGTCGCAGTGACCTCGGACCCTCGCCGACAAGTGGAACGACTGCGTTTTTACGTGCGTGAACGCCGTCTATTCAGCGGAGTCTAGCGGGCTACAGGCTACGCTACGGGTCTGTCTTATCTCTCACTTTGTTGCTTGCCTCCGGTTCCCGGTGGTTGGTTGGCCGGGGAGGTAACGACGACACGCGGTACTCCGGGCCATGATCGGCAGATAAGCTCATTTTTCCATTATCATTTTTTTTTCGGTTGAGGGGTTCTTTGCCGCGGGAAGGAGGACCCCCGGTCGTCGCGCACCTATGGTCGCATTCTTCAAAAGGGCCGCGTTGCGCCCCCGCGATGCGACGAGACTTGGTGAGGCATCTAGTTCTTCATACGACGAAAGACAGAGCTTGTTAGCCACCACCGCCATCATGGGCTCGTCACCGGAACCCGCGCAGAGCAGCGCTGCTCCTCCCGCCGAAGATGTGGAGCGGCACCAGCCCGACGCCGCCATGGCGAAGCGCGTGCTTTGGAAGATCGACCGGACCATCATCCCGCTGCTCTTCATCACGTACATGTTCAACTTCATGGACAAGACCATCCTCTCCAGCGCGTCCGTGTTCGGTCTCCGCAAGGACACCGTCAGTTGCGACCGTCATCGTCTCTCTCTTCAATGCGTGTTAACACATCCCCTTAGAACCTCCAGGGCCAGAACTACAGCTGGGTGTCGAGCGTCTTCTATTTTGGCTACTTCGCCTGGACGTACCCCACGACGCTGCTCATCGCCCGCCTCCCCGTCGCGAAGTACATGACGGCCAACACGCTCTTCTGGGGCGCCGTCGTCGCCGCCACCGCCGCGTGCAAGAACTACGGCGGCCTGCTCGCCGTGCGCTTCCTCCTGGGCTCCGCCGAGGCCACCATCACCCCGGCCTTCATGTTCCTGACCTCCACCTGGTACACCCGCGACGAGATCCCCACCCGCACGGGCATCTGGTTCGCCGGCAACTCCGTCGGCGGCCTCGTCGCGTCGCTGCTGGCCTTCGGCGCGGGCCACATCGAGGGCGGCATCGGGCCCTGGCGCTGGATGTACATCATCCTCGGCGTCCTGACCTTCCTGTGGGCGTTCGTGCTGTGGAGGTGGCTGCCCGACGCCATCTCCTCCGCGCGCTTCCTCACCCCCGAGGAGAGGCAGTACGCCGGCGACCGCGTCGTCATCGCCGGCACCGGGCGGACGGAGAAGACGCACTGGAAGTGGGACCAGATGCGCGAGTGCCTGGTCGACCCCAAGACGTGGTTCATCTTCGCCCTCGAGGTCATCTCGCAGATCCCCAACGGCGGCACCCAGAACTTCGCCAACCTCGTCATCAAGTCCTTCGGCTTCACCAGCCTGCAGTCGACGCTCATCAACATCCCCTACTCGCTGCTGTCCGCCGGCATCATCGCGGGCACGGGGTGGACGGCCGGCAGATTCCGCAAGATGAACTGCATCCTCGTCGCCATCGTCGTGCTCCCCTGCATCACGGGCGCGGCCATCATCTACTCCCGCGAGCACGTCAGCAGCGGCGTGCAGCTGTTCGCCTACTTCCTGCTCTCCCCCGGCCCCGCCGCCATGCCGCTCGTCATGTCGCTCGTGCAGGCCAACTACCGCGGCGTGACCAAGAAGATGACCGTCTCGGCGCTGCTGTTCCTGGGCTACTGCGCCGGCAACATCGCGGGCCCGCAGTTCTTCAAGGCCGCCGAGGAGCCGCACTACAACACCGCCTTCAAGACCATCATGATCTGCTACTCGCTCGTCGTCGTGCTCGCCCTCGGCCTGAGGGCGTACCTCCAGTGGATGAATGCCAAGCGCACCCGGGAGGAGGGATACGAGGGCAGTGCGGGAGGTGCTGGTGCCGTTGGTGGCGGAAAGGTGATGCGCGCGGACGGAAATGCGAATGATGTGGCGGACATGGTCGACCAGGTCGAGCTCCGGCCCGAGGATTACGAGGACGTGACTGACTGGAAGACCGCCGGTTTCAGGTACAGGCTGTAGTCGTTGTACGGAAATTCGGAAGATCGTAGGTAGAATAAGACCGCTTAATCGAAGTGTGCTGCAACGTGATGCTCAACCGCTGCCGCATCGCCTTCAAAGTCGCCGCAGACGGGGCACGTGACGACGTCCGATGTCGAAGTCACAGTGGGCTCTGCAGCGCTCCCGCCCGTTGCCCTTCCTCTCCGACCGTTCTTCTGCTGCTTCGCGGGCCGAATGTAGGCCTCCAGCTCGACCTGCGACGGGGGTAGATCGGCCTCCTGCTCCGGTCGTCGTCCCTGTCGGCGGGGTGGTCGTCGGTCCCCGTAGCCAATAGCTGCGCCCGTGAACTCCGGCTGCTGCTCGGTTGATGCTCCCCCGGCTGGCTGTGCTCCGGCGTGAGACTGCACGCGTCCAACGCGGCCGTCGGTGAGGCGCACCTTGATTCCGCGGGGGTGGTTGCCGCGCGTCAGGACATCCTGGACGGTGCCGGCGACGGTGCGTCCGGTGGGCTGGTCGGCCTTGAGCACGATGTTGACGCTGGCGCCGCGCACGACCGTCGCTATCGTGGGAACTCTGCTCATGATTTGAGAGGGTAATCGCGTATATAGCCGTGACATGCGAATAATGATAGAGATTGCAGGTATTTATGCAAAGATGTCGTCTCAGATCTGGGTTGGGCTGTTTGGAGGCGGCATCCAAATTGAGGAAAGAGAAAAAAAACGGGACAGCACTCGCTTAGGTAATACGATTACCTCGTCATAATCTACCGCCTGCTTGACTGATTACATAATCCTCCGATCTTACGTGCCAAGCCAACGTCTTGTCAACCATCTTTTGATGCAAATACACATAGTATTGGAGGCCGCCATCATTGTAGACGTTTCCACCATTTTTTTCTTACTTACAAGAAAAACACAGCAAAATCATCATTTCATTTTAGCCTTAACATTTTCCGATCACGTGCCTTCTCCTCTCGTCGTCTTCGGAGAGAGAGCCGACTCCGAGCCACCTGACACCTCTTAGATAGAACAGGTCCTCGCGTCAGACCCCAATTAGGTATCTACTTCGCAATCATGGAACCTTTGCGAGCAGAATGGTGGACCCGTACCTAGGTACGTTGGAAGTCCTACACGGTAGCCACCACATGTATTTCGGAAAACCATAGCCACTAGTCTCGTTTCCAGTTCTATCAGACTTGAAGCCATTCCCAGAATTGATGGATAGCTGGAAACAAAACGGAAAAGAACAGACATGGGGTCAATGACTTGCAGATTTGCATTTAACCTGCCGACTAACCTACATTTACCCGGCCAGCAAAACTCCCGGTCATTAGCCTGAGGGGTGTTGCGTATGTCATGTATCCCATGCAGTTAGCTGGTCGATCGATCTGCATGCATAGGTTGGAGGCTGCGGGGAACCTCGAATAGACCCCGACGACTGACTGCATTTCACCGGTCACCATACGATATCCGATATCCGCGTGTTAGTACAAGAAAGCCTCAAGAGACTGTCCAAGATGTTTGAAGAGATTCGGGATGAGCTGCAAAGCAGCCAGACAACACAATCACTCCTCAGCCCAGGTCTCGCGAAATTCACAGTTCCTCTTGATAAAAATGAAACCTCTCTCCATCCTGGGCTTCATCGTCGCCGCCGCTTTTGGCAGTGGTGTCGTCTCAGCTCAGGCAACCCCCAACTCGACGTTCATCAACCCGGTCCTCCCCGGCTGGCACTCGGACCCGTCCTGCATCCGCGTCGACGACACCTTCTACTGCACCACCTCCACCTTCATCGCCTTCCCCGGCCTCCCCGTGTACGCCTCCAGGGACCTCGTCCACTGGCGGCTGCTCTCGCACGCGTGGAACCGCGACGGCCAGATCCCGGGGACCTCGTGGAACACGACCATCCAGCAGGACGGCATGTGGGCGCCCACGCTGCGCTTCCACGAGGGCGGGTTCTGGCTTATCTGCACTTACATCCTCAACGGCGCGACGCTCGAGGACACTGGGGACGGCACGCAGGGTGTGTTGTTTCGCACCACTGATGTTCATAGTGATGCTGCGTGGAGCGATCCGCTAATCTTCTACCCCAACAAGATCGACCCCGACATCTTCTTCGAGGATGGGAAGGTTTAGGTGGCTCAGCAGGGCATCATCGTGCAGGAGCTCGACCTCGCGACCGGTGAGCTGAGCCAGCCGCCCATCCAGCTTTGGAACGGAACCGGCGGAAACTGGCCCGAGGGACCGCACATCTACAAGAAGGACGGCTACTACTACCTCATGATCGCGGAGGGCGGCACCGGCGGCCGCCACGCCGTGACCATTGCCCGCTCCAAGAACCTCCTGGGCCCGTACGAGTCCAACGAGGCCAATCCTATTCTCACCAACCGCCAGACGAACGCGTACTTCCAGCGCGTCGGCCACGGCGACATCTTCGACGACGTGGACGGTAACTGGTGTATCATCGTCCACGCCTCCCGATCCGGTCCGGATGTCCGCATCCACCCCATGGGTCGTGAGTCGGTCCTGGCCCCGGTCACCTGGAATGAGGGCCAGTGGCCCGTCGTCACCAACGTCAGCGGACGCATGGACGTATGGCCACTTCCTGAAGAGACCCGTGACGTGCCCGGCGGCGGACCGTTCAACGGCGACCCGGATGATTTCGTCTTCGACGCGTCGTCCGTCATGCCGAAGCACTTTCTGCACCACCGAGTTCCTACAGACGGGGCCTTCAGCTTCTCGGATGGTGGGCTTGAGGTCGTCCCCAGTCGAGCGAATCTCACCGGCGCAACGCACACCGACGACCTAGCTCTCAAGGGCCAGCGCGGAATCTCCTTCGTCGGCAGGCGGCAGACACAGACCGTCTTCCACTTCACCGTCGACGTGGACGCCAGCTCAGCCACCCGGGTCAACGAGGAAGCTGGCATCTCCATCTTCCTCGCGCAGGAGAACCACGCCGACATTAGCATCGTCTATCTCAACCCGTGCGGTAAGGATGCCCCCGCAGGCCTTCATCTTCGCTTCCGCGCTCATGGTAAGGACGCACCTCCGTCCGTCACCATGGCCTTGCCTAAGGACTGGGTCGAGGCCGACCCCATATCGCTGCACATCTGGACCGAGGAGCCCGAGAACTTCCACCTCGGTGCATCTCTCCGCGACGGAGACGTCATCGAGCTCGGTTCCGTGTCTAGTTTCCTCGTTTCCAGGCTCGACAGCGCGCAGAGCGGGACCTTCATCGGCGCTCTCCTCGGCGCCTTCGCCACGTGCAACGGAGCTGGGAAGGGAGATGACTGTCCTGACGGATTCGTTGCCAGGTTTCCACGGTGGAGATACGAGCCTATTGCGCAGTATATCGAGGCGGATGAGTTTGTGGAGTTTTGAGGGCTGTCACGCCTGGCTAGGTACCTATGGAAATGAGCAGTGATGGTTTCCAGGTAACGCGGCAATCCGCGCATTCTGAATATCACAGTACGATGGGATTGAAATCGGTCATCTTGACAGGGTTAATGCAACTGCTTATACTGCCTTGGGTTGCTGGGCTTGTAGACATGGAACCTCTTAAGAGTACGTGATGTTCTAGGTGGTCACCAGGTACTTATTGGGGACTGCAGTGAGTCTCTCTGGCACCTCCGCAGAAGTTCAGCAGTTGATTACATAAGTCACTCCCGCAGGTACCGGACCCCTCCATTTTCAATCACCCGACCCCCATTGGACGGATGATGGATGGCCGCCTAATCTCATCACGTGCCCTGGCGTTACGGCGCGCAACCGTCCAGGTCGCCACCTTCTCTGCGGCGCGCTGTTTACATTTAGCGGCGATTCCCCCGCTGAGTCGTGACGCCCTCGACGAGGGATCTTCCACCCAACTGCCCACCGACATGACTGGCACAGCGCTCCAAAATGGCTGCCTCGCTCGCTCTTGATCCCGACGACGAATATGGCTACGACCTCTCGCTCGAAGACGAGACCTTGCTGACCCAGCTGATCAACGACGCTCCCAACCCCACCCCCGCACCTGCCGCCGTCGCTTCCGACCTGGGCATCGACACCGTCGCCGAGGAGGAGTCTCGTCTGTACGATACCGACGATGCGCCCGCAGATTACACCTCTCATGTCCCGTCTGCTGCGGCCAAGACGCCCCGGCGCGGCCGTCGCGGGCCTACTTTCCGTTCCGAGAGGACGAAACCCCGCCGCCATGCGCCAGATGGCGACTCCGTCGTCTACCCGGATCGTGAGTGCGCTGCCAAGTCCGTGACCTTGGCTGAAGACTGACTGACTTGAAGCGTCTAGTGAGCAAGGCGCTTTCGAACAGCAACGCATCCTCGCCGTCCCATGAGTCGAAGGACAAACCCCCGACCGAGCCAGAGGCCGATACCCGATCGCCGCTTGTGCGATTCCGCTCCTTCCCCCGGAAGCCGTTCACCGTCACCGACCTTACCTCCGGTGCGTGGTGCGAGCTGCAATACTTCTACACCCTGACGAGGCTGCCCTTTGGCAAGAGGACGCGGACCGCCGCGATGAAGCAGGGGAGTAAGGTGCATCAGGATCTCGAGGACGAGGTGCACACAACGGTGCGTGTGGAAATTGCGAGCAAGGAGGACGGCTTCGGGCTGCGCATGTGGAACCTGATCCAGGGCTTGCGCACCCTTCGCGACACGGGTATGACCCGCGAGCTCGAGGTGTGGGGTTTCGCGGACGGGAACCTCGTCAACGGCGTCATCGACGGGCTGTCTTACGAGAACCCTGATGCGGAATTTGAGGAGCAGCTCAGCCAGGAGTCTGGAAACCAGACGCAGGCAACCATTACGGACTACTTCCCAAGCAGCGCAGGGAACGCCAAGGTGCCCAAGATCTACCTGACGGACGTCAAGACGCGGGGCTCTATGAAGGCGCCTAACAGCCCGGCACTGCTGCGGCCTGCAAAGGTGCAGCTCTTCCTCTACCAGCGGTTCCTGTCGGAGATGGCGGCGGATAACCTGGATTACCTCCGTATCTTCAGGCGGTATAACCTTGACCCGGACGTGCCGTTCTCAGACTCCTTCATTGCTCAGATTGGTACCCTTCATGATGAGCTCTTCTTCGACGTGGACTCGTCACCCGACGCAGACTACGTCCCGCCGTCGTCTCATACCACGCGCGGAGACGCCGACCCAGACGACGCACCAAACCAGACGCAATCCTCGGCGCCGGATCTTGTCAGGTACGGGACGCTCCGCGAGCTCCTGCCCCTTCTAAGATCCGAGCTCAAAGAGACCTTCCCTCACGGCGCTGACTCTGTCGGGCGGCTTCTCGCCGTCGAGTACCGCTACCGCGGCGATGGTTCCCTCATCGACAGCCAGGTCTTTCCCATGGACGACCGCGCGCTGGACCTCTACTTGGGTAGCACCATGGAGTGGTGGCGGGCCGACCGCGAGCCCCGCGGCGTGCAGATTGAGGAGGCGTACAAGTGCCGGTGGTGCGAGTTCGCGGACGACTGCACGTGGCGGTCGGCCATGGACGAGGAGCGTCTGCAGAGCGCGAGGCAGCGGATTGCAGGGCGCAGGAAGCAGGCCACCGGTGGGTGAGGTCAAGCATAACGCATTTTTAAACACAGTGGTAGTGATGGCGGTGGTGGTCTTAATTAACGCCATCAGAGGGTCTATATAGTAATAAGATAAGCGTGCCTCGGAACGTTTCCACGGGCATATGTCTGTAGAAGCTGCTCTTCAGGGGAGCTCTGCACGTCATATGCTCCTAGGAGTGTTCTGAGGCGCGCCTCTCTTATAACTATATAGGCCTTCTGATGACGTTAATTAAAGACTACTATTGCCATGTCTAGACATAGACACGAGCCCATCTGCATTTGAAATTCGAGGGCTGGCGAGGCGCAAGGTTTTAGCGAGAGTTTCCCAGATAAAGAACTAGCAGTAGCTAGTTCGTTAATATGAAGACACGAGTAATGGACTCATTGGTTCCGCTGGGATTACACCTCACGATGCACAAAGCCAGATCCCCCAAGGTGCCGAAACCCGTCTCACGAGTGACGATGCTTGGACTTGATGTTTGAGGCGGTGACCCCAGACGGGATATGTATTCCGCCAAGCTACTCCCAATCGGGAACATGTCCCAGCTCGAAATTGCTTCCAGTGCCATGACCGGGCCGCAGTACCGGTGTAACTAGCTCCGAGGTTTACCCAGTCCAGCCAATGATATCTCGGTGTAGCACCATTCGGGATTAGTGGGGTGGTGGGGGCGGAGTCTCCGCTCCAGCTCCCCTCCATGCCGGTGCTCCTTCCTCGCCGGCGCTCAAACGGCAGCTTGAACTAAATCCAGGAGCTTGAGGACAGCTATTTCACATTCTCGCGACGTTCATTCATAAATTCTCTTCTTTCCGCTGTGCGTTCGTCTTTACTGTTCAAGGATTGTCTTCCATTCCGCAATCACCCCACCAAGACCTCGCCCGTACAAACACCACACCGCTACCCTCCCGATCAACATCACCACCACACACACGATGGCCAAGGCTCAGAAGGACCCCGAGATCATCGAGATCGCCCGCACCCTCGAGAACACCCCTTGGTGCGAGGAGTACGAGAAGATGGTCTCCGGCATGATGTGAGAGCGTTTTCCTCCCGTCGTTCCCGCTGGCGAAGTTGGATCGCTGACGCGGCGTTGGGCAGGTACAACCCCGTCGACCCGGCTCTCGTCGAGGGCCGCCACCGCGGCAGGTGTCTCGCGCGCGAGTTCAACGACCTCGACCACCGCAAGCACACGGCGGAGGAGGTGGCCGAGAAGAAGTCAGAGATCCTGGGCAGGATGCTGGGCAAGGTCGGCGCGGGGACGTTCATCGAGGCGCCGCTGCTGGTGGATTACGGGTGCAATGTTGTTTTTGGAAAGAACTGCTTCGCCAACTTCAAGTACGTTGCATTCTCCTCTGGCCTTTTACCCTGGCGGCTGGCCATGCAAGGACGAAACTAACACACGACAGCCTGACAATCCTCGACGTCTCCCTCGTCACCATCGGCGACCGCGTCCAGATCGGCCCCAACGTCGGCATCTACTGCGCCGGCCACGACACGAGCGTCCTCTCGCGCATCAAGTTCGTCGAGTACGGCCTCCCCGTCCGCATCGAGGACGACTGCTGGATCGGCGGCGGCGTGACCATCATGCCGGGCGTCACCATCGGCCGCGGCACCACCATCGGCTCCGGCGCCGTCGTCACGAAGGATATCCCCCCTTACTCGGTTGCTGTCGGCACCCCTGCGAGGGTGATCAAGAAGCTGCAGACTGTCGAGGAGGAGATGGCCGACCCGAAAAACCCGTACCGCGATCTGCCTGGGAACCTACCCGACAGGGATTGAGGGGAGGGAGTGACGAATGCGTCTCTCGGTACGGGGTGGAAGCTTTGTGGGGGGCACGGTGCAAGAAGGCCGTTGACATGAGGTTGAAGGGCCGCAGGGCGAGTATGTCCCGGAACCGTCATGCGTCAAAGAAATGTTGCTTCACGAAGTCAAAGAAAAAGGGGAGGAAGTCCCAAAAATACAACGATCAGCAAATATTCATCATCTATCAATGTTTCAATCGGTCCAAAATAGCATACGCCTTGCAGTCACACTCTCGAGCCTCGGGCTCGGAAACGAGAACCGGGGAAGGATCCTGCTCCAGTATAAAGTTCTCCCCCATTTGATCCTCAACTTGCTAACTCTCACTCCCATTCGCATCTTAGCATCGACACTCTAAGTAACGCACCAACCTGTCATCCATACTTCGGTATTCAACTAGAGCAGATCGAAAAGAAGAAGATAATTCAAAGAACAAAGTCCACGACACCCCGCCAAACCCGGCCACACACAAGAACCAGAAAGCCCGAAAAGCAGAACAGATGTCGCCCCCCAGCACCTCGGAAATCGTGGGCCTCGTCGAGGCCCTCGAGCGCCTCGCCAAACCCACCAAACGCGAGCCCGACGCGGATCTCTACGACAACTGGAGCGAGACGGCCAGGGCCGGGGGCAAGGCCGGGACCGAGGCGGACCTCTTCGACGAAGCCTGGGGAGAGGCGATAGACGCCGGGTGCGAGGCCGTCTTCCCGGCCCTCAAAGCCGGCACGCTCACGGTCAAGGACCTGAAGGCGCACTGGAGGGCGCTCGACCAGATCTTCATCGAAGTGTCCTACCGCCACGCCGTCCTGCACCTGGCGCTCACGAACGCCGCCCTCAGCCTCGCGACGCACCTGCGCTGCAGCCTCGGCCTGTCGACGAGGGAGGGGGAGATGGCGCTGCTGATGAGCGAGGAGGATCGCCGGGCCTGGAAAGACGAGACGTGCAGGTTCGCGGCCGACGAGCTCGTGGCGTTGCTGCGCCGCCAGGATCCCGGCGTTGGGGAGGAAGAGGTGCGTCGATACCGGGAAAAGAAGAAGGAGATGTTCGCGGCGTGGATGAGGTTGGACGCGTGGCAGGCGCGGATCGGCGAGGCTCTTGACAGCTCTGAAACGAAGGGCAGGCCGTTTTTGGAGAAGACCGTTGAAGTCGATCAGGGAGAATAGCAGGCCGGGCATGGGTGCCAGCAGCCACGGTGATAGCGGAGATGATCTACAAATGTCAGGCGCTGGTGAAGGGTGCCGCCGTGCTGTTCAGCAGGGAGCCAGTAGGTTGGACGAGGAAGAATGACAAGGAGGAGGAGCAGAAGAAGGGCAAGAGGAAAGAGATGAGCAAGGAAAAAAAGGAGGGAAGAGGAAGGAAGAAGAGAAAAGAAAGAGAGGAAGAAGAAGAGGCCGGGGAAAGAAGGAAGAAGAGAACGGAAGGAAAAGATGGAGGGAGAGAAAAGAAGGAGAGAAGGAGGAGGAAGGAAATAGGAAGAAGCAGGGAGACAACAAGAGCAAGAGACAAGGGAGAGAGAGGACAGGCAGAGAGCACAGAGGTGGGACAGAGAGAAAAAGAGGACTGACAGGGAGCAGATGTTGAGGCAAGAGAAAGGATGAGGATCATGAGAGGCTGGATAATGTCAGAGGCTTACAGTTGAGGCAGGGACTTTGGCGAAGTGGGACGGGCGGGCTGTTCGCCCTGAAGGCGGCTCTGCTCTGCCAGGTATGGGCAGTCCACTAGAAGAGCTACAGATCCGGCCCCTCTCGGTGTGAGTTTTAGCCGAGGACAGGTGACCCCTTGAGCTCGAAACTGTGTTTCTTACTAGTGGGTGGTAGGCAACGGGTAGACGGCGCATTGCAGAGGAGCATGGAGTGTCCTAAGGTGGACAGAAGGTTCAGCTATGTGTTTCCTGTATTTAAGCCTCGTTGACACGATATCAACACTGGCCCAGACGCCACGGACCTATGCTGAAATGGCAGTACACATGTTTGAACATGGCAGTGTGATTCAGACTAGTCAGTATCCTTAGGTACAGTCATTTTCCTCTCTGGGTAGTGATGACAGAACTTCACCTTGCAGTCCTCGAAATGGAAAGGCGGCTGAAGAAGAAACGGCAGACTTCCAGTCCTGCTGAATACAAAGATAACTCTGTGTGAAGGCTGAGCCAGGCATATGCATTTACATCTCCCTTCCCAAAGTGCCTCCCACAGCCTGTGCCCCGCCTTCCAGTCACCCAATGAGATCGAGCTCAGAGGACAGCAATCTGGCTGCACAGCAGTCTTGAGCGTCCTCTGCTTCTCCCAGCTACTCCCTCAGCCACACCTTTGAAAGTCCAGAATCCTCATATACCAGCCGTGGATGCCAAGCTTGTGATGCTGCACCATGTTTTGGGGTTCGAAGAGAGGGTAAGGGGCACATGATGCGATCTGTTTACCAAACGATGCCGTTCTTTTTGGGGCAGTGGTCGCTAGAATAAGACATGGGATGAGCATGGAACCTAGGTTGAAGTTTATATGCTTGAAGGAAAGACGTTTGCGTGGAAGGAAATGAAGTCTGGTGACTTCCATTAAGGAAGAAATATACTCGCTTGATTTTAGTTATACGATACAGTAGTGATTTCAGGAAAATTTAACGGCTGGATTATCGGGATTGGGTGAGGCAAATCCGTGGTGTTGGCAGCAACCGGCTTTCTTCATGTGATACAGCCGAAGATTGTCTTCGTGGACCTGAGCTTTGGCAACCGGAAACCATAGTCTCGCTGACACCGGATTGACAAGATCAACTATCACCAGCCAACAGCGGCTTGCGGTAGGTTGAAGGAATACTCCGCATCTTTCCTCGGTTACCGGAGTAGACGCTGCTATGACGTGCATTGTAAAGACAGTAGTATTCAGCGCCTGCAGGTGTATGTACGATATCTGTCACCTTTGATGCAGGTGCTCTTCATCAGCTACTTCATATCTGCCGTGACACGATATACCGCTATCATTTGGAGAATCTGAGAGCTCGTCGGTGCTGCAGCTCGAGAAGGCTTTTGGGCCGGGCTCTTCAGGATCTTTTAATCCCGGTCATGACTGGTCATTTAGTAAAGTCTGACGGTCTGCTCGCCGGAACAGAAGGTGATATCAGTGTCGAAATGGAAAGCATATTCTGTCAGGAGAATGAGGTCGCACCGCGTTGCAGTAGTGGTAATTTAAGCATCTAGCGCACTTCAGAAGCTTGTCACTCTGCCTGCTGCAAGTATCGCAAGTCTTGGAAACGCCGTTGGAGGTGGCGCGCGCTCGCAGCTCGTCATTGATGGAGATGAAGTTGTCCAGGCCGGTTGGGAAGACCTGAATACAAGAAGACGGTTACCATTGGGATCGCAAGACTGAATGGGTTGGCGACCTCAAATTAAAGAGGGTATGACAGGCGATGCTTGCCTGCGGCAACAAGATGATATCTCTTTTATAAAAATTCTGGCGTTTGCCAAATTCCCCAAACTCATCTTCGCTCTCCCAGATGTCAAAGCAGTTCATGTCGATGAAGGCCTGGACCCGGGGGTTCATGACGGCAATGGTGCCTATGAAACCCAACACAGGACGAGTCAGCTACGGATCCAGGAGACAATGGACAGGTTGAATTTGATTACTTCGGTCATTGAACTTGAGAATACCCAGTTCGTGAATGAGGTAACCATCAGTCTCCCGCCGACAGACCTTTCTCGTCCTCGACGACACCTCACCTTCAATCTCGTTGAAAAGTGAGAAGGTTACGCAGAGTCTGGAAACCGGCGTGTTGAGACGTTATCGACAGCGGGCGACGCGTGCGGCGCGGTAATTTGCCTGAAGGTAATTCAATACCGGTTTCATGCGGGCAGACGAAGCCAGAGAGCGATGGCTGGAAGAGATCAATATCATGGCTACATGTAGACAGTACACAACGCGGGTTTGACAAACGCCATCTGCCGTTCCGTCAGCCAGGTCTGCGTCCACAAAGCCCATCTGATTTTACCGGAATACTATCGCCAGATGAACAGACCAGAAATCCCTGGACTTTCCTGGCTTGAAAGGTTAACTTCGGGTAACGCCATTCGCCCAGTTCGGTAGCCCGCAACGGCTGTAGAGGCAGGTGATTGGTTGGCGAAGGCGAAAACTGCCATTGGGGCAACAACACTGTATTTTTTGACCGTCTGTTTATTGCAGGTTGAAGACGGTAATATTGCGTGAATCCTGCATTTACCAGGCAAAACGTGACTACAGTCTTGCATGGCAAGCCCAATCTCGCATGGGCAGAAACCCTGATGACCGACATACCAGATACATCGACGATGACGCTTCTGGTCGATGGACGAGCTGGTCGCCACGCACTCGACTGCTTCATCAGACCCATAGCGGACTGGCAGCCTGCAACCGGGCTATCAATCTCACCGTGTTGCCCAGAGCGTGCTGGCGCGGCGCTTATTTCGACCGGTCAGTGACGGTCTACCAACCGTCGTCTGCGGCCATCCCCTGCCGCCAGGCTGGTCTGGTCAGCACCACCAGTGCGCGCCGCCGGTGCAGGAACAGACGGTGAAGTCGTCGAGGAAGGCTCTCCAGTCGGCGGCAACCCAGAACATGACGTGGACGGACTGTGTCCTGCACCGACGACCACCGGCGGATGGGGATAATCTGTTCGTGGACGTGCGCTTGCCCGCCGCGTCGACGCTCAGATCCGGGTACGTCGTTCGAAGGGAGTCGGCCGTAATGATTATTCCCCTCAGCATCAGTCGCGCAGGGGTATGTGGTGGCCTTCGCCAGGACTCCAGTGTGCCAGTATCGCGGAGCTGAATGGCATTTTATTCGCCGCCGAGACCCGAGATGCTCAGTCCCCAGGTGCCCGTGGTCTCGTCGAACTTTGTGCTGGCATCAGTGAAGGCGGAGCCCGGCTGGTAGCTGAGGTAGACGCGTTTGCCGTCAGAGTCGTGGAGGCCGTCGTAGTACGCGGCGACGAGGGCGGCGCCTTCAGCTGTGACGGTGCTGTTTTGAGCCGGGGTTGCGCTCCTCGGGGGACCTTGACGGCGGGCCAGGCCTTCAAAGCCGCCTTGCCCGCTACTGCCAATAGTGGCTTCACATGAGTAGGGCTGACGGTCGTTGGTGCTGAAGTCGGGGTGAGGCTTGCAGGTCTGACAGGCGATGACCACGCCGTCAGATCCCTACCACCGTCAGGGGTCGCATGCGGCAATAGTCGGAATGAGTCTCCCGCTCGCAGAGGCGAAGTAGTCGCCCGGATGCTCCATGACATTCGGGATTGATTAATTCACCATGCTGGCCAGCACCGGGCAGGCGCCGGTAAACACCATCAAACTGGTCGCCGAACCGCGGTGCAACCAGCCCTCCAGCCCGCCTCGAACTGACCTGAAGTAAGTACGGTGAAGATGTACAGGTGGCAGCAACCGCCAGCAGAAAGTTGCGCGTGAACTGCTTCCCCAAAATAGCCAGCTCATTGCGCCGGTAGCGAACATGCTGACCGGACTGATTGACGGTTCCGTTCGCCGCAGAAGACGCGTCGCCTGAAGTCGAAGAATGAAGCCGCCGTCGGTGATGCCGGAACGCGCAACGACGACGCCGTGAGGATATTTTCGCTCTGTGGGTTCGTGGCGAGGGCCGCCTGCTTTCTGATAAGACATGGCAACTCGTGACGTCGGGGCAACACCAATATCATCCGCGTGGATACGTCATTCGAAACCATCGTGAGATGAAACAAAGATTGACGTTACGTAGTCGATCGTGCTGGTCAATTTCCTCTGAAGGTGAAAAGCGTTCCGGCTATTGTTGCGCTTACGGAAGATGGTGACTCAGACAAGTTCCAACGGCGGAAAGGGCCTCTTAACCATGAAGGTTTATTCTGACGTCTTCGTCATTACTACGCCAGACAAAATAGGGGCTGTACGGCAACCATGGGGTAACACAAGAGAAGGCATCTCGATGATGTCTTACGATGCAAGCCGTTGACGGGCTACCTGAAAAGTATAGAGGAAGTGAAACGGATGCCGGTCAGCTCTCCAGGGTTCATTAGAAGGGGACGTCGGGGCTAAACGGGATTCTTCTGGTCACCTCCAGGGTATCGGAAGACCGATAATAGTCGTCATGATATCTTCGCTGTTGCGCACACAAACGTCTGTCGGTTGTCAGTGATGAGGTGCAATTCCACGGCGTTGCCTGACCTCAGTCGGCCTCGGTAGGCGAAGTCGGCAGGTGCGATGCAGACGGAAGCCGTGGCGCGGCAAGTGGACCAGTTCGTGCTCTCGGACTAAACCTGCGGAGACTGAGATCCCGGCGACGCGGTAGTTAGTTTAGCGTGTAGTCGGACTAGCCCCGCCGTCGCCGGAATCGGCCGGGCTTGTGCAGTCAGAAGTGGAACTGAGGTCGAAGACATTGCTTCAGGGGCTCTGCATTAGCCGTCGTCATTCTACTGGTTGATAAGATCTTGCCGGGTCAGGCTTTATTTAACGCCGGAGTTGTCGTCGGCAGCCTGGTCAGTTATGGCACAGGTGGTTGTGTTCTGGACTATCAAGTTTATCGCCTTCAGGCCTTTTGATCATGCCAGCCTGCATGGCTGGGTGGGCGCCAATTAATATGGGCTCTTGGCGGGTCGTAATGAACTGCCCAGCCGAGCTTATTTCGTCATGCCAGTCAAGCACGGTCATTAAAACGGTGATCTTCTGAAGCGAAAATAGAATCTCGGTTGCGGATGCCTTCTTCACCTATCGACACACGGGTATCCGCATGCACGAAGCATTGGGTGATAATACTTGTCCCGGTTTCCGGTCCAGGAGGTACTCCGTCTGGGACTGAATGTTTCCGTTCGCATATTTCTTCAGAAAGTGTGCCGTTCGTCGGTACGTCTTCGTACCGTCCTCGTTCTTGATGACATCTAGCTCGTGCTCTATTGGTGCTCCCACAAGCCTCTTCTCCTCCGGCGGGAAGGACACCTTGGCCATCGCGACGGGGTCCTTTTCCAACGTACCGTCGTCCAAGGACACGCCGTGCTCGATTTCAGCGCCCTGCGTCGAGCGGTAAAGCGTGCCAGCCTCGGAAACCCTCCTTTGGTGCCGAGTGCCATGTCCTTTCTCAACCTGGTCTGCCGGTCGGCATGATGGACACAAGCCATCATCGAGCAAGACCTAATAAGATGGACGCCCGCAATGACGTCCTCCATTATTTCCGCTTGGCTCCGCCGCGCCCGCCAGCCGCACGATGTTGCGGTAGTTCTCCGTCCACTCATCGAAGCGCATCTCCCCTTCCCCGTCGATCGTCGCCACCTGTATCCGCGCCATCTCCGTCTTGATCCGCATCCCGCAGATGGCGATCTTCTTTGCCGGCTCTACGCTGATGCTCGATCGCCGTCGCTCGCGCACCATCGACGTGAACTCCGCCGCTGACCGCGTCTCGAGCGGCTCCCGTCCCGTCTGGTCGCCCCCGGCCACGAGCTCGATCGCCTGCAGCGTCAGGCCGTCGATCGCGAGCTGCGCCTCCTGGACGCTGCTGAACTGCGGCGGCATCGCGGCCTCGTAGCCGACCAGCCCCGGGACCAGCGCGTCGTCGGCTGGCTTCACACCAAGGAAGAAGGAGATGAAGCTCAGCCGCCGAAAGATCGGCAGCAGGTGCTCGCGCGCCCAGGACGAGCATCCAACCCTGTTCAGGATGAGGATGCCGTGCCGGCAGTGGCGCAGGGCGGCCTCGACGTCGCCCTGGAGGTACTCGATGCAGACGAAGAGCACGCAGGCGAGCAGGACGAGTTGCTCATCACGGGCCTCCTTGACCCGCTCGATGGCGGCGCCGTAGTGGCCGATGGCGAAGGCGTTGCCGCGCTTCTGGCGGGTGACGCGGGCGCCGCTGTCAAAGTCCTCGTAGAGCGCGCTGATGGCCAGCACGGCGTGGCGGACGGCGGGCTCGAAGTGGCTGAACTGGACGACGAGGTGCGTCCAGAAGAAGGGGTCGGTCGTCGGGCCGGAGAGGGCGGGGCCGGCGACGCGGGCGAAGAACTGGAACGCCCGGCCCTCGCGCTGGTCGTGCGCCGTGAGCTGCTGCGGGCGGTACCAGGCGAGGGCGTTTTCGGGTGCTGGCTCGTAGCCGCCGCACTGTCGGCCGGAGGACGTGCATCGGATGCACTTTGGTTTGGCTTCGTCGCACTTCACTTTACGGGTTCTGTGTGGAGAGGAGGAACTGCGTTAGTTTCCGAGTGCATGTTGGCCGGGAGGACGGAGGAGTTCAAGATGTGGGACGTTTTCAAGATGAGAGATGTGAGCTGGCAAGACTCTTGGGAACCCACTTGCAAGTCCGACAGCCAGTCTTGACCTTCGGACTGCCCTTTCGGGGCGGCATGTCTGTAGAAGATGGGATGAGACTGAAGCCTGTCTGGTCGTTGTCAAGACTCTTCAATGTGGGGCGAAACCGAGGTGTTTGATGAGAAAGCTATTGTATGGCGTAGTGACAATATTGATTGGGTCTCTTTTACCCCTTTCGCCAGGTCTTCCAGATTCAAGGAGACAAGGATGAAGGTCGATTAGAGCACTTGACGAACAATTGTAGGATCTGCCAAGACCGAATAACGAATGTGTCAGATGAGGGGCCAAGGCGAGCGAGCGAGGGTGATGAGCGAGTCCAGAAGGCAGTGGGAAAGAAAGAAACCTTCGAAAGTCCTGCCGCGTGGGAAGGGATGGCAGTCTCTTTCTTATGGGGCAATTGCGAGCCTCTCAGCCAGTGAGACGCGTAAGGCCTGTTGAAAGGGGTGGCCGTAAGCCGGGACCAGATAAACGATCGTGCAGGGACTAATTGTTGATCCTTGTCGTAACACCGAAGGACCGAAACCGAGTTGGGAGACTTCAGTGGCGGAGGCGGCGATGGTATATTAGAGGGGAGACCCGGTTTAAGGTTCGCCCTACAGGGACGGGCCCGAGCTTCCGGTTTGCCGGGATGTGGGTGGCGGGGATCCCGAGCCCTAGGAACCCGTCCGGATCGTCTTAGTGAACTCTTGTTTCCCCAGATCAAAACAAATCGGGGCATGGGTTAGAGTAAAAGTCGATTACGGTTTATGGTTTGTTTTGTCATTTCGCTTATCGCGCTTGGCATTCAGTTTGTCTCCATGAGTTGTACAATTTGACAAGCTATCTCAGACTAACTACCCGAGACGCTTAACCCACCATCCTTCAGTCTGTTTAACTAGAACACATGCGAGATGTTAGAAGAACACATCAGAAGACGTGCTTCAACTCCAAAGTAAAGGTGGAGACCTCCGCACCGGACTCTCTCAAAGTCTTCAACAGCGATTGGACATCCGCATTCTCCAGCGCATCTTGGAGAGTCTGTTCAAACACTTTGGTCAGCCACGAAACCATGCCTCGTCATGTACTCAAGCCACTGGTTTCAACGTACCTCAAGAGACTTCCACCCGCTAATGCCAGCAAGCTGGCCCTCGACGTTCTGCCGCCCATCGCCACTGTGAAACGCGACGTTGGCACCGGCAACGCCAGTGAATGCGGCAGTGAGATCACTCCATGCTTGTCTCGCCGCCTGGACTTGAGCACTGTCACCGACGGCCTTGACGACGAAGAGGTGCGAGGCGCCCTTGACGGTATTCTGCCGGACCGCGTCGGGGGCCGCCTCGAAGAACTGGAGAACCGCGGGGCCGCTCGACGTCTCGGCCATGGTGGCCTTGAAGTCGGCGAAGCCGGGCGTTTCTATAAAAGCCATGATCTTTTCCAAGCTTTCCCAGGCTAGAAGCAGCACGTGTCAGCAAGCAGTTACTGCATTTCGTTACCAGTCTCTGTGGTGAAAACGTACTGATCACAGCCATGTAGCCGGAGTGGTTCTCGGCATCGACCGGACTGGTCTCGAGGACACGGGCCATAGACACGGCGATCGGGCCGCCGGGGACGCGGAAGCTTGCTCGCACTGCATCGGGCAGCTCGTCGAAGAAGCCCGTCTTGGCCTCCTCGGTGGGCTTGAGGGCAGGGAAAACGAGTTCAGTGATGGCCATGGCGGTGGAATTGAGGTTATATGGGGCTTTCTTTGAGAAGTATGGTATATACCGTAGGTGTTGAAGAGGGTATCGATGAAGAGGAAGGGAAGTGTCGTGCTGGTCTGTCGAAGTTGCAACATCAACCATTGTCTAGGGACTGACGCGGACTTTATAGCCGATAACGACAACTTTAGCGACCCTGTTATTGTTAATAGCCTTCGATTACGTTCTGCTTTGCATTTGTCAGTGTTCGTCGCCGGAGCGGACCGGGACTGTATGTCGTCAGCCCATGCGGAGGTGAGAAACGGGCCGCCTGCGGGTGTGCGGACTGAAGTGGGGCCGTGTTACCTGTCGCCGTCAGCTGCTGCTATACTCAGGTACGTCTTTCTAGGTACCTTCCCACCTACCTGTAGCACGTATCACGTCTGAATCTCGAATCACAGAAACAGTTTCATAGGATTAAAAAAAAAAAAACAGCTTCGATAAACTCTTGGTGATCTTGCTTGGGAGTTCAAGTTGCCCGGCGTCGCACAGCGT
This sequence comes from Colletotrichum brevisporum, assembly GCA_030770045.1. NCBI lineage: Eukaryota > Fungi > Ascomycota > Sordariomycetes > Glomerellales > Glomerellaceae > Colletotrichum > Colletotrichum brevisporum. Next base: position 3,287,637 of record JAUGSI010000001.1, on the reverse strand, counting down.
CCACACCTTTACATGCAGCTACGATCAAATCTCGAAACCTTCCATCGTCGCCGGTCACTTCCGGCGCTGACCCTCTATCCCACTCAACCACGTAGTCCGGATACACCATATGCTTTGGTCCGGATAGACTGGGTGGTACAACTATGCTGAAGAGGTCTTCCCAGACGGGGCAGTTCCTGTAAGCGATAACCGAGTGGACGGCGCGGACTTCGTAGGAGATGAGGATCGTGCGGTATGCCGCCTCCAGAAGCTCAAGATCTGCCGTCGGCGGCGCAGGGCCTACGGAAGGGGTGCTGGAATACGCCGGCCACGTCTGCTGCAGAAGCTGGACCTGGAGATGAAGCTCCCTTGTCCAGGATGCGAATAGCGCCTCCTTTGCTTTCGCTTTGGATACATCTCGCGTCTTGTCGCTGAAGACCCAGATGATCTGATACAATATGAGAGCCTGTAGTCTCGCAACACTCCTCTCCACGTTTCTCTCTAGACTTCGCTGCTGGTTCATGATGCTATACTCAGACGCCGTCGACGACTCGACAAGCTCCTCCATCTCGCGGTCAAGCATTTGGTCAAATAGCAATCTCTGGGTTGCACCCAGCATCTCATGAGCTGCACATATCCCGAGCGCTTTGGTGAGTACCGGGGCAAGATTGGCAGTGGCGGTTGTCCTTCGCGGCATCATCGGTGAGGATCCGGTCCTGGCGTAGAGAGACACGTACGAGAGCATCTCGTTGGCGCAGAACCTCCACGTGTCGACCTCTTCGGCTCTGTTCCAGGGTTCGAGGTAGGTCTTTGCGAGCGTTGGTGACGTGTACGCCTGCATGTCGCGTGCTGAGTGGCGCAATCGCATCCGTTGTTTTTTCGCCCTGGTCCGATTTACTGGTAGAGGTCGGTCTATGGGAATTCTGACTGATTGGCCCACATGTTCAAGGTCTGAGAAGCTGCAAAGATTCGCAAGCCAGTCGGCGTCGACGTCGAACCCAACTCCCAAACCAAGGTCGGCACTGGTCCCCTCCTCCAGGCCGCCGGCACTCGAGAAGTTGGCGTAAGGTACGCCACCTCCCGGGGCTACATCATGCGGACCTGTCGGTAATGTCCGAGGCGGTTGCTGCATTGGTGAAACGGCCGGCGGATACGGGTACCGGCAGTCGAGGGATTGCTTCGAGCATCGTTGGCACGCGGGCAAAGACCGGTCGCAGCGCCTCTTGGCCGCAACGCAGCACAGACAGGACGTTTTGCGGAGCGACATGCGGGCAAAGGTGGATTTTGCTTGCTTCTTGGGAAAATGAGAGAGATGATTTTCCGTGCTGACAGTCATAACCAGGGAGAGGATTCTTTGTGCTTGCTGACAAATGGACCGGTTGACGATGTAAGACGGGGCCTGTCAGCAGCGGATTCGCCCGACGGACCGCCTGCTTTTGTCCCGCCAGGCTTGCTTACGCTTGGATCCACATTTGTCCGCAACTACCTATTACCTTTAGTTGCGGGCTTTAGCTTAGAAACGACGTCTTCAACATGGCAAGTAAGGCACTTGGCTGGGAGACGTGCTAGGTACGTTGATCAAAATCTTCGGCGCTGCCACGTTAAAGCTACGGACGAACTACAGGTTGTGACTTGCAACAAATATTGAAACTACCGAGAAATAAGGGAGACGCATGTCATTCATGTTGTTTTCAAAGCATAGGGGCATGTGTGTAGATTCTTGACTCATTGAACAGTGTCGCATCGATCCCGATCTGAGGACTACCGGCCCTCACCCTCCATGGTTGGGCTATACCGTTACTCGGACTCCTCGCTTTCAACTGGCTTCTGAGCGTAGAGAACGCGACTACAACAGTTAGTATCTGGGCTTCTCTTCTCAAACAACATACCAGGGAGATGTTACGGGGCAACTTACATCTTCCAGTAGGCGTGGATGTTCAGGTTCCTCAGATCCTTCCGCACGCTGGCGCAAAACACTTCGACCTCAACTTTGCTCCAGTCCATGACGCGGGTGAGCAGAGCTAGTGCGATCGCCTCGAGCCCCATGTCGAGGTTGACGCAGTGCCAGCGTCCGAGCTCGCTGAGCTTCTCGTCCTTGGGCCACGAGTTGACCGGCCAGACGAAGTCCTTGTGCTTCATGTTGACGAAGCCGAGCTCCTTCATCTTGTCCGTGTACGAGGCCAGCCCGTTCATGGGGCGTCCCATCTTCTCGGCGGCCTCGAGGAGGAGATAGTGGTATTTGTGGAGGGGCGAGCCCTCGACGAGGGTGCCGTCGTCACAGCCCACCGGCACCATGAGGGATGCGGCCTCGAACCAGCCGCCGGGAGCCAGGCCGCTGTTGCGAGAGGTCAGTGGCATTCGTAGCCTGGGCGCGTGACGAGATGGAGGCTTACTTGTAGATCTTCTCGATCATCTTCGCGGGGCTGGCGAAGCAACCTTCCAAGGCTCTCGCGTAGATAAAGTCAAACGGCTTATCCCACGTCCAGTCCTTCTCGAGGTCGTCGATCTCGAAAGCGCAGTTCGGGGGAACCCTGGAGCACGAGCGGTCAGATAAAAAAAAAAAAAAAGAAGGTTGACAATTTGTGCTGCGTCGTATTCCTTACCACGTAGGCTGAATGGGACTCAAGTCGACGCCGATGACCTACGCCAGGTAAGCTCGAAGTCCACGTAACAATTAGTTGATCCATTCCAAACCTCTGCCGATGGGAAGGCGTCCGCTAAAGCCCTAGTCAGTACACGTTCGGGGCCGTGCATGCATGCAAGCACGAAAAAGGGACGACGTACCGTAATTTATCGCCCAGATACCGGTACCGGTGCCCATATCCAGGACGCGTTTGGCCGTCTCGTGGGCAGGACACAGAGCGAGCTCGCCATCCAGGGTAAGGGCCCAGATGTGATGTTGAAAATCTGGACGCGGTCAGGAATCTCGGGGGCAGAACTCAGACGCGCTTGGCCGGCCTTCGGCGTCCAAGCCTGTGCGTACCTAGGCGATCGCTCTCCCTCTGCAGACACCAAAGTCAGCATCGATCGTACATCATAACACCAGATGAACCGCCTGTGAAGTCGGCTTACCTCGTCATTGGGATAGCTATACTCTGCACGTTCATCAGCGCGATATTGCAGAGTCAGGAAGCGGCCGACGTACTTCCGGAGCTCATGGAGTGGTACGTGCGTCCGTTTTCAGACTCGTGCTCCAAGAGGCTCGATCGCAGCGAGGCCACCGAGGATTCTTCGCGAAACTGTCGGCCCGGGGGAGGCATCTTTAGCTATCTCCTGACCGTGTGGGTGCTCGTCGACCTGAGCAAGTTTGGGGGAAAGAGGAGACGTACGCTGCCGGCCTCGGACGCACTGTCGTCTGCCTCAGGGGCCTTTTTGAAGCTCGTCAGCTGCTTTCCCGGTCGGGTTCCGTTGGAGAGGGGAGCGGATCTTACAATGTGCCCCGGCTGAGGTTCCTGCATCTTGAAGTTCGGAGGGAAGACCTGGGGTAAGAGAAAGGTTCCTGGGGCCCTTGCGCGTCAGCATTCGAAGTGCCTTCGTCCTCGGAGCGCGAACGCCTCCTCGATGCGCAAGTAAACTCACAAGACAAGGTACTGATTTCGCGAGTGGGAAGCGCCGGGAACCCCTCAGGAAACCCCTCGTTGGCGAGAGAGGGGGGGCCGATGCGCTTTTCATATGTGCGTTGGATCGAGCCGGCAGGGGTGCTATCAATCCGCGCGTCGACCCGTGTGGAGCAAAAGAGCAAACATGAAGTTTCCTCCGGGTGGGTTTACCGAGACGAACAGTTGGTCGGAGGAGATGCCCGAAAGAGAGTATCGGTACCATTGTCGAAAGAAGGCCAGCTCGTCTCTGGTTGGTGGTGTTGGAGCATGGAGCCCTTATTGGCGGAGATGATAGGGCAACGAGAGCTCGTATGGGACGATGCCCGCGTCCGGGTCGACTTCACCTGCAGCCGGAAAGAGGGGAGGCGCATAATACCCCCTGTTGGTGTCCGCGGTGGGGAAGCGGGAAGAAACGTTGCGTTTCGAAGGGTTCCATCGTTGGTCTCGATGCTGCAGAAGAGTCCGAGCCGGACCTTTGTGTGCCTGCATATGTGACAGCAAACGACCAAGATCCGCCATCAACCAGAGCGGCGGAATGCTGGGCTGAGAGAATTCGCCAGCAACACATCAATCAGTTTCGTCGGACGTGTGGGGGACGGGGGTGGGGATGAAAGACAACAACCAACAAGGCTCAGCATCAACCCCTGACACAAAACAACGCAAGCGAGGCGGAGCACCAGAACTCACCCTCATGCGTTGCCACCTGTCCATTTACCCAACCATATTCTTTTCAACTCGATTCACGGACACGACTTCTCTCAGCCTTTACCACCGAGTCAAAACGTCGCTGACCCCCTGAAAATGTCCGATCCTCCAGTCCGGAGAAAGTCGACAGGCGGCCTGCCACCAGTGCGAATCCTGACGCGGCTCGTGGTCGAAGACGCACCGAGCCACGACGAGACGCCCTGCGTGACCGCCTGGGAGCACACGGAGATGGCCGCCGTGCCCGCGGGTTGGTCGCGGTCCGACTTTCCCGAGAAGGGCAAGCGGCCGCAGTGGGCTCTCCAGTTCTACGACACGACGCCCGGGGCCGACGACCGGGACCGCCTCCGGGCCCTGGCCGCTAAGCTGTTCAACGACACGCGCGAGGACCGCGAGGCCGGAGGCCGCGCCGAGCCTGACCGGATCGACGTCTGGGGTCTGCCGCTCGCCGAGGGCACGCTAGCTGCTGGGCGGGTGGCTAGGTGTAGGGCGCATGCCGAGGCGGCAATGGAGTTTCGGAATGGTGGGCGAGTGAAGGGGTTTCGGATTCCCGAGTTCGGGACGTACATCGACTGGCGGCGGGCTATTGTCATCGTCGACCGGGCCGAGGCGCTCTGGAACGAGGGCGAGGGCGGGTTTCTGGAAGTGTACTGGGACGTTCATCCTGAGTACCTCAGGCACATGAGGCTGGTATATGGGGACAGCTATGTAACGCCGGAGCACAGGGCGCTCCGGGAAACGGGGGAGGGGCTTGGAGGCGTTCTGTGCGACTGGAGGTGTGCGCTGAGCTTATCTGACAACGAAGAGCCGTCTGAGGAGGAGACTGGGTCGGAGGCTGGGGGTGGTATTGTGGAAGAGAACACGAGCTTTTCCCTTAAGTAGGGGTATATGATGCCTAGGCCTGGGCCTAGGAATTTGGTATTACAATCTAGTCTTGCCGCTTCTGCTGTCGGCCGAGTACTCAACTTAGTGTTGACCACACTATGCTCAGCCCACAAGTCGTTATGGATTTTAAAATTCCGCCGAGTGGTGCCAGACCTTCCCATCTCGAAGAACACAAAACCGCTATGATTACACATTAATATGTTGATGTGGTATATGTACCGCATGGTTGCCGGAAGACAACGTCGTAGGAAAACCGAAAGACCTCAAGCCCGAAAACATCATCACCGCATCATCGACTCCGTGGTTACTGAGCGCGCAACGGGCGAGCTCGATGCCCAGGTCACGAACTCGGCCATCCACAACCAGCAGCACACGATGGGCACCAGGGCGATCAACACCCACCACAGCTCGACGGTCAGCCGGCGCCGCAGCCAGCGCTGGCACCTCGCCCCGAGCTTCCTCCGGTGAGAGCAGACGGTCGTCCCGTACACCAGGCAGCCCAGGCCCGGCCGCGACTCGCACTCCATGTGCTCTCTCCGTCTCTGCATGAGTAACCTGCGGGATGTTAGCTTAGTCGCCGTGTAGCATGATTCTGTGATTTGACTCACGGAACGCTCCCCCTGCAGAAGCGCAGGTCGCTGCCGAGGTCGCAGCGCTTGTCGTTGGGGCACTCGAGGTGCAGCATGCGGCGCTCCATGAGCCATTCGACCTTGAGGCGCACGCCCGTGTCGACGAGGTAGTAGAAATAGCTGCTGGCGTGCTTGAGGGACAGGGCGTCGGGGTAGATGAGCTGGCGCGAGATGAGGAGGTGGATCTCGGGCGGGAGGTCGGTGAACGTCGCGTACCCCGCGGCGGAGGCGGAGGAGGAGGCCTCTTGCCGGGGAATGACGGCGTCTGCGGGTCCCGGAGTGGGTCGTCGGAGGGCGGCGACGTTCTCCATTGTCGGGGATGACGGCGGAGGTGTCAGCGGAGGCGGTAGCGGCACTGAAACGGGTGGTTTACCGAGTGGGGATGGGTGCCGGTCGGAGACGAATATGTTTGTACGCGAATGAGAAGGGAGAAGATGGAAAGAAGCAAAGAAGAAGGCCTCTCCTGATCCCCCAGCCAGCGAAGACGTTGCGGGTAGATATGTGGCCCCCGAAATGCTGCTGCCTCGAACAGATGTTTCTGGGACAAGTCACAACTTTGGCGGTGGCGGCGCGCGTGGGCAGCTGGAGGGGGGGGGGGGCGCAGGGACCTCCGCCTTATGCGCCTAGCGCGTCAGGATACGAAGTTTCGTTTCCACTGACTTTGCCGGCTTGTAGACACCGTGGACGAGGTACCTAGCTCCTTCTGCCATTCAGCAGAGCGTGGGAAGGTACCGCCTGTGGAGGCGATGTGTCACCGCGTGTCAGCGCAGGCAGACGCCTAATGTGGCTGGTTTCAGGAACCGCTGTGCCGCGTGCGAGGAAGTGGAGGGGCCGGCGGCGTTTAACGTCCAGTCCGGTGGCCCGGCCAACAGGCAGCATTCTCGCTTGTGGTGGTGGAGGCCAGGCTGCGTTGAAAACGTTGACCCGATTGACCGGGCTCGGTGGCTTTTGAGGACAACACGTGGCAGCTTTGATGGCTGCGTGTCGTTCAGGCACGAAGGGTAACGGATTGGATGGATTGGATCTTGTCGACGATTGAGTTGCATTGTGGACAGAGTGTACGGATAAGCCGCTTGCAACGGCCTCTGGGTGGTTCCGGCTGGCGGCAGCTGGCATAGTGAAAGACCCCCCGAAGCAGTTGTCGAATTCAATGCCTCTGGCGAGCTGCTAAGTACTCCCCGTGATTCCGTGGAGAGAAATTGAAACAAGATGGAAAGTCTGACCTCTGTCAAAAGAGACACTTTGAACTCGAAGAACAGCACAGGAGCTCAAAGACTTGCCGCGGAACAAGAGCGCGGGGAAGTCCCTACCCAGGCGGTCAGGTTGTACCTAGCTCAATCGAGGCTTGTCGTACATTGTGAAGACGACGTATTACACTCAACTGAGTTGTTCCTGCTCAATTTGTCTGCTGCTCCGGACTCGAATATGATGCCACATTTCTGATCTACTGAGGCTGGTGGTCCCTGACTCCTTCCCCTTCCGCTTGTCTCCCATTTCAGCGCTGGCAACCACCGTTGTTAGGTATCAAGGTCCACCTACTTGACCTCACGTCAACTCGAAAAGCAACCAAGACACCAACTCCATCATCAACACAACGAGTTCAAACTCGATCTTCCCTTTCAAACTTATATTCCATGTCATCTTTCTTCACGCAACAAAGTCTCACTCTCAGTAACTACTAGTCTCTGACATTCCACGCCACCTGGGAGCTACTTCCATTTGCTAGAGCCCGGCAGTATCTCTCTTTCCTACTTGGTTTATCGCACATCGCTCCTACCTCTAGACTCCCGACTGAAACGGACATCCATTCTCTTTGCAGAATACTCTTCCGCGATTTCCGCCTTCTCAACTCTTCTGTACTCCTTCCATCACGAGGAACTGCGTTCGAAACTCTTCAAGCACCCACGGGACGAACGAACATTGAACCTTGCACTTTCATCCAAAGAATCTTGCGTTTTACACCCGCCGACAAGCTAAACCAACGAGAAGCCACCATGGCACCTGCAACTATCGGCTGCGGCCTCAAGGCGAACAAGATGAAGCCTAAGACACAGGTCGTACGTGAGGTCAAAACCCTCCCCATGTTCCCAGGAAGGTGCGTTCATCCGGCAGCCGGAGCCAAGAAGGGTAATGGCAAGGCCGTGGTGCCTTCCGCGAGTAAAACCGCAGCCAAGTCAAAGGGAGCTCAAGTCTTCGGCGCCGGTGTCAAGAGAACCCACTCGGAGATGAAGCAAGGATCCAAGGGCGACCTTCCGTCCGGATACATGGGCACAGCGAAGAAGATGAAGATTCAAGACGAAAACGGCATCGTCCGTCAGGAGTCCGTCCCCAGATCCGATGACAGCAAGACCACTTCTGCCGACTCCGCCATCGACGATACGGATGACGACGACAAACCCTTCAAGTTCCACGGCTTCTGCTTCGACACGCTGGCCGAGTTCGCCGAGTGGAACTTCCGCGCCGACACCAAGAACGCCGTCCTCCCGCCCGCCAAGAAGGCGCGCATCGTCGGCAACCTGAAGCTGCAGGGCGTCGAGCACGCCAACTACTTCGACTGTCTGGCTCCGTCGTCTGATTTCCTGTCGATCGTCAAGGACTCAGCAAGTGCCTGCAGAGGCGACAAGGTCGTCAAGGAGACGGCACTGCTCACATTCATTTTGGTCGACCAGACGAAGATTACCAACGACGACGAACCAAAGCGATGCGGTGCGAAGGCTTGGGTCGAGGCGCAGCGCGACGCAGGGCTTGAGGTTGATGGTTTCATCGAGTGGAAGAAGAGCCCTATCTACGCTGGATACCGCCGACTTCTGAAGTACTTTCAGTGCTGCAACATGGGAAAGCGAGCTTTCAAAGCCGAGGAGGCTGTCTCCATCCTGGAGGCCGCTCGACTGGAGGTTCGCAAGAAACAGGGGAAGGGACCAAAGGACGCCAAATAAGCCAAAAGTGCAGCCGGAAGCGAAAACGGAGTTTCGGGAGTGGACGAAGAGAAAACCGCCGAAGCATAGGAGCATGAAGACACGGGCGACGCTGAGAGAGAGAAGCAGTACTTCTCGTGTCGAGGAGAATTCTGGGCTTTTTAGATGGTGTTTTCGGTTGATTTTTCCGGACGACAGCCGCATATTTGAGCCGTTGGCTCTTATACAGGACTGGTGACACGGTCTGGATTTCGTCATCAGGAAGCGCCATCTGCTTCAAGATATCTGCATTTTGGTTTCAAGACTTGGGATTTGAGGATTTGGACACCATCTGAAATGCAAGAATCTGATATTGCTCCAGCCCACATGGGCACAAGGCGAATAATTTACATTTTTTACTCGCCCGTCAACTCGCGTGACTATCGTTTACTGACATAAAATGGCGTTTGATACCGCTGCAATCTTTGAAGACGTTCCTGGCACCATTCATGACGCATTATCCTGTATCATGGGCTGCAACGGCCCTAACCTCCCACCCTGACTCTCGGCTTCACGCATGCTCTCCTCGGCGCGGACGAGGTCGCTCGGGCTCAGCAACTTCAGCCAACAAGAAAAGTACGACCCCAGCCCTGTGACCCTCCCGTGCCCCGGAGGACTGGCCAACCCCATGTCCGCGAGCCTCTGCCTGTCCCAGATCGCGAAGCCCAGCGCCCGGTACGGCTCGAAACCGGCGTACTTGATGGGCGAGTGCGCGCCGCGGCTCATGCTGTCCACGATCCAGAGGCCGTCCGTAGGAAGGACCAGCGACGATCGCCGCAGCGCGTCAGAGTGCGGCATACGTACCGTCGAAGGGGGATTATCCCCGACCGGCCAGGTCGCGCACGGTAATTGATCAGAGTGGCACTTGGTTGCCAGGACTGGGGAGTTCCGCAGGAACTCGATTGCTGTCATAACTTCGTGGTACGCCGCTTTCAGGTTGCTCGTGCTGCTGTCGTAGAAGCTCTCGGCTTCGAGACTAGCGTCCTCATCTGCGCCCGTGGCGGAACGGAGGATGCGGCCTTCCCGCGCTGCGAGCCTCAGCTCGTGGATGACCTGGATCCGCCAGAAGGCCCGCATGACGCGCTGCTCCTCCACCCAGGACGGCGTGATGCCCATCGTAGAAGGCTCCCCCGTCTTCGCATCAAGTCTCGCGGCGGTCACGCGTTCGAGATAGTGGTCGATGCAAGCCCTCCCCAAGCAGCGGATCCTTCCCGCGACGGCGAGCATCGCCCGCAGGACCTCGATCGATGGCGTCTTCGCAGGATCCATCGTGGGGAAATCGTAGCCGAGAACGCCGCCCTTGCCCAGCACGATGCCCGCCTCGCGGTCCTTGATCTTCCTTGTCACGTCGCCCAGGCTGGTCTTCTGGAAGGCACCCGCACGCAGGAGGAGGAGGAAGCGGATGATCTCCTGCGTCTGCGCGGGCACGACGCCGTCCGAGACGGCGGGCCAGAAGATCTCCTCGCTGTACCGAGTGAAGACGCGGTATGATGCCGGCGAGGAGACGAGCAGGCCCCAGAGGCAGTGGACGTCGAGGATGCTGGCGAGGATCTGGAGGAGGACCTCCGTTGGGAGGTTCTCGAACTGCGAAGTTGCCTCCATGCTGCGTTTCGAGTGCCTTTTCCTTGATCTGCTTGCTTGGATATGATGGGGTGAGTCGCGGCAATGATGTTGTCACTAGGTGACTAGGTGGTTCAATGATGTAGTTCAATAAGACGGTGTTGGCGGGAAGGGTCGCAGATCGACCCCGCACTCGTCTCCGTACGGCGGTACACAGAGTTCGAGTCGGTTGCCGGCAAAGGCAAGGTTCCCCGTGCCGGTTGAGCGTCGATCCATGTCAAATCTTGACGTCAAGCATTCTTAAAGCCTATCCTATCGACCATTGTCGGAAAATGACTCCTCCGAAGCTGTCTTCGCTACGTGTGTTGTTTCGTTGTCAAAGCAATATGAAAGACAAGTTGCTGCAACAGACCAACTCCATAGGTCACAACGAAGATGCGTTTGGCAAGCGACACGAGCAAATGGGCTTGCCTCGTGTTTTTATTAGTGTGCTAGTGGATGGGAAATGGCGATATCGTACTGCTAAGTTTATCGATAATGATTGATGCCAGCGCATGGGATGAATGCCGACAAGGACAGTTTAGGCTGACGCTGTTGGTTCAATCGGATGAATGTAAAATATCATTCATAATTATCTATGTACTTCCAAAAATGACTGTGTTAGAAGAAGAGTTTGATACTTTTCCACGGCGTCCCGTGTTCGTGCATGCTCAGGCCTGATCTACCCAGCTCAACCCTACCTGAACACCTAGTAGGTAGAACCGACGGGGCCGAACTTGATGTTGGAGAAGGTCACCTGAGTCTCGTCAGTCCTGGAAGTTCCTCGCGAATCATCCAAGAATCTCGAACTCACCTTGGCGTTCTTGGCCGTCTGGCGAACGTCATCGGGCTTGCCGGAGTCGCGCGGGCACGAGCCGCGGGCGACGCCGGGCTCCGACTCGTCGCGGTCGAGCGGGTAGGCCGAGTCGAGCCAGAGCATGTTGGCGAAGGCGTCGTCCCACAGGGACATGACGAGGACCATGGGCTTGGACAGGGCGTCGGCCATCTGCGGCAGGCCGCCGACCTCCTGGAACTTGCCGCTGTCGCCGAAGACGTCCTTGACGGCGTCGCAGAACTCGCCCGAGACGGAGTTGAAGCCGGGGACGTGGACGGACTCGGGCATCTCGATCTTGCGGCCGCCCTGGATGAAGTACATGCTGATCTCGTCGAGGCTGGTGCCGGAGCCGTGGAACTGCGTGACGACGGTGAACTTCTTGGACGTGTCGACCGTCATGCCCTTGCCGTAGAAGTCGACGTGGCCGTGGCGGTAGGGGTTGTAGTCGCATCCGTCGGGGTCGCAGTCGCCGTTGTAGCGCTCCTCGGAGTAGGTGCCGCCGCAGTTGATGCCCTCGCAGGAGTGGTACTCGTTCTTCTGGCACGGGTGGGGGGTGAAAGCGGTGGAAATGGAGTTGGCCTCTGGAGATGCACAATTAGCATGAGCAAACAAGCGCAGGAAGAAAGGGTAGTCTCTTACCCCAGATGTCCATCTCGGCACAGCACGCGCCGAGCTTGCCAATGCCGGTGTTCTCGTCGGAGCCGGTGTTCCAGCCATCAACGTTAGCAATGCCGTTGATGAACTTAAGGTCACGAGCGCACTGCGAGTCGCAGTATCCGGTGCCATACTTGGCACCGGCCTTGTTGGTCGGGAACCTCTTTATGCCGCCGTCGGAGTCCATGGAGACGAAGTACAGGGCCCCGTTGAGGCCGCAGGCCAGGGACGAGAGCTCAACGTCGAAGGCGAACTCGTTTCCTAGAAGGTTGAACATCTGGTACTTGGAAGACGACTCCATCAGGTACATGCGGGACCCGATGTTGGTGCCGAACTCGTGGGTGGTCGAGAATTTGAGGGTCATTGAGTTGCCGCTGGTGGTGACCCCGTACGTCTTGGAGTAGTCGGCGCCGTCCAGGGCACAGTTCTCAGCGCACTTCTTGCCGTCGGAGCAGATGGTCTCGTTCCACGAGTTGCCGGTGTAGCAGTTGGTGTATCCGTTCTTGTCGTCTGGTTTTGGTTAGCAAAATCGTACTCCTCGAATCCCGGGCCCAATCTAAGCAGAACAACATACGGAGCCAACGCCAGTTGGAATCGAGGACGACCTCGCCGTTGACAGTGCTACAACGGCCAGGAGCAGTGCACTTCTGCCAGCTCATCTTCGGGTGGGTCTCGGCCTGCTCCTTGCCGACTTGCTGGGCGTTGGCAATGGCCAGGCCTTGCGCAAGGGCGATGAGAACGGTGGTCAGCTTGGTGTACATGGTTGTTGGCTTGGAACTTGGATGTTGAGGGGAAACCTGGTGGCTCGATGTGGTGCTGGGTAAGAGACTCGGTTTAGTCGTGCGAAGAAGCTGGACTTTATATCCGGGCGAGAAAGGTACATTACGCCTTACAGATCTACTGACCTGCCATGGGCGGTCGCCGATCCGAGGTCATGGCCTCCAGAGGCTTTGCTTTGATCCAATGCAGCTATCATCCGAAGGTTGACAAAACTAGTTAGATCACGGAGGTTGAAAAGATGACGGAAGAAGAAGAAGTGGCTGATCTCGAGACTTGGCGAGTAGTCGATTGCCATCATCTCAAAGGTACGTTTCTGGTAGAGCTTCAGAGAATGGTCAGGACATGAAAGATCCCCTATCTTCCGCCCCAAGAGGCTGTGGCAAATCGGATACCGTAGGAACTGAGAGCGCAAACCCCCGAGTTGCCCAAACGGAAACGTCGGGCCTTTCTCCCCTTGCCACCGACCCTGGTTACTCTCCATGACGGGAACCTTTACCTCACCAGTCTCAATACCAGTGAAGTCGGGCGTTGACCGACACAGAGAAGGCGGAAGTGATCACCGCGAGCCGATTGTTACGGCTTTGAGCGACAGATCCATGGTTCCCTGCCGTGGTGTTTAAATCAAGCTTCATTTACAATAATATGTTGTCACTAGTTGATTGCTCTGTCCGCGCATCGCTTACCCAAAAGTTAGCTACGAAATAAGCCCGGAGGCGGCTAAAGTTGGCTATATCAGCAACACGATGGTCTTAACACGGCAACTTGCGAAGACATGGTTACATCCGGTAAGCGACTGCCACCGACGGGATTTAGCCTCATCATCTATAAACTGCAACCCTCGTCGTGGCCCCTGATTGTACGTTGTGATCGACAGAAACTTTGTCCATTTCCTGACCCGAAGGCCAGCTTCGAGGAGATTTTCGAGTGGAGCCTGGAGACGTAGAGATCTCTTGTAAAATGCTTGAACAATGCTTGGTGTGCTTAATTACCTTAGGTTGACCTTACTGTTCCGGGGTCGTTGGGTCGTTGTCTCCTGGCGCAAGAGAGGAGAGGAACAGGAAGTTGAGGAGACGCCTGTGGCCAAATAGTGACCATCGATTTCGCAGCTATGCGCGCCCCATGCCCACCGAAAGATTCTAGTTCATAGCCAGGGGAATCACACCGTGTAGGCATGTCCGCGGCATCCCACAGCCTTTTGCCCATGCAGGTCAGCAAGCCATGAATTCACGGCTCGCCACCGGGTTGCCAAGCTAGTCGACGTATCTAGGCCCGGGAATGTATGAGTGTTGATGTTGCCACACGAAACCTTGCCGTAAGGTATACAACTTATCCATCCATGACCCTGACTCCCGTGGTTCGGGAGGAGGAACGCCGGCTAATTGATGTCGGGCCATTCGAGGTGAGAAGATCCTCATGAACCCGAACAGTGGGACTGGGCCAGTAAGTATTGGGAGCTCTTATTCATCACCCCCTCTTCTAGTATTCAACACCCCCAAATGTGGCTTAGCTTTCTAATGATCGGCCTCCCCCTCTACTATATGACGATGATGGACGACGATGATGGACGACGACGACGACGACGACGACAACAAAGATGACGGACGACGACGAGGATAACGATAATAATAATAGAAATTTGACTTAGTGACGCCCAGCTACATAGTTATGGCTGGAGGGGGTGTTGGATACTTGAGGAGGGGGTGCCGAATAAGATATCCCTAAGTATTATGCCCCTCTTGTCTGGTCTGTCTTTCTGCCAGACTCTCTGTTAATGCCTGCGTAAGGAGAGGAGAGGTAGGTACTTGCACGCTGCGGGGCAAGAACGCGGCATTTCCTGTTTCCGTGACAATGATATTTGACGCGCTCGCTATCAGCATTCCGAAGCAAAACAGCGGAAGGGGTGAGTGAGTTGAGTGCGAGATAAAAATAGAAGTCGTCACACACATGGTTTTTGTATGCTGGTGGACATGGCACACCCACCATGCAACCAAAAACACAAAAAGAAGACTGCGGCCAGTGTGGATTGAACACACGACCTTCAGATAATGTGAATGAAGTTTGGTAGGATCGAAATCCACTTCAGTCTGACGCTCTCCCAACTGAGCTATGTCCGCCACGATCTTCGGGTAGGCAAGGCAGTCCTGGCTTCTTGACACAGTCTCGTAGGCCGGCCGCAATCTGCCAACCCCACCAGTAGGGCTACGGGCCTGACTCTCTCACAATGGCCTCCACCCACCAACCCTAGCGGGTCCGGGACGCGACCAAATTCGCCGTGCCAAACACAGTCGCTGTGATGGAGCCGCTGAATCAACAGTTGGTCTGGTGGTGTAGTTGGTTATCACGTCAGTCTAACATCGTGAGAACCTCAGCAACGGTATCTCTCAGTTAGTTCCACTGAAGGTCTCCGGTTCAAGTCCGGGCTAGATCAAGCGTTTCTTTTTTTGCTCCCCGTCGTCCCTGGCATGATACCTCGTACTGATTCATGTCAATTTGCTAATGCAGGTTTAGTTCGAGCTAACGGGGCCGCTTAGCCGGACGGCATAACTTCTCGGCGCCTGGCAGGGTTAAAGTGGGGCTCCGTCGGGCAGTCTCCGATTCAAACAGCCCGGACTCACGCGGACTCAGCCGGACTCAGCCGGATTTCATACCGGAATCTCGGGGGCACTCGCGGCATTTTATATTTCCTTACCACACAGTCGGCGCATTCTGACCGAAAGTTCAACATCAAAGTGAAAGTGAGGCGATCGTTGACTAGTCTTGCCATCCATGACTCGACTTATCTGTTTCGGTGTTGTGAGTGAGAATCCAATCGAAGATGCTGCGCTCCCCAGATGCAATGCTCACGACTGCAGAGCTGCAAAGTCTATTCTGATCACTCAATCGCGATTCACGAGACATCGGATCTCGAACAATATTACAACCGACAGATCTTCAACTGCCGTGTCCTACCGCTCGTTCGGAGTTTCGCCCGAGCCGCTTGGCATACCTCATGTCGTCAACCGAGGATGGGTTCGTGGTCTCCCCTCCAATCTCTGTCTCATGAGTGGTGGGCCGGTATTGCAACTGACATAAAAGTTGGGCAAGATTCCATAGCTCACCATTTCGGTTCACGGAAGAAAAACGGCTGTCAGTGGGCTCCGTACCCGGTCGTGCTGAAGACGTGCGCGCGCACCCTGGGGCGGTCGCTGACTGGATGTGTGACAACTCGAGCTGAGCTGAAGTCGCATCAAACAACCAAAATAAGCCAATGGTCTTTTTTTCCCGCTCGAAGGGCTTGGCTCCGGAGAGAGAGGACGTAATAAACGTGCGCCTCGCGTAAGGGCAACCATGACTCGTGTGTTCGGCCGAACCCCCCAGGCGATTCTGTAGCGACCTATCAAGTCCCGCGCTTTGCCTCAACTAAAGCATGCCTAGGCGTAACGTTTCGACTTCCCGCAAGGTGGGCGGGCACGGGTCACTAGAGTTGATGCTGGTTGGGCAAATCAGACGGTTAGCCCGGGATGATCACTTAACTCCCCGTCTCTTCCAGGTCGACGCGTCGCACGGAGGCATCGCCTACAGAGTTGCGGCGGAGCAGGGTGCGTGGGGAGTTGCCGAGGCACACAGTACGTGTCGTCTCGTCTCTTTGTAGCATGTATGGCGAGCTTCCCGGGAACAGGCAAGGATTAAAGCATTCGAGAACCAAGATCTCAGGATAGACTCGTGTTCTTGAGGGGCGTGCGGGCTCTGTTTACACACAGGTAGTGTAGGTGCCCGAAGATGGTGTGATCGGATAGGCGAGCCGTGTCAACCCGCTCAGACCCTGCTCTAGACAGGCCAACGACCATCAGCGCCATGGTCCGGGAGGAGGGCGATAGCGCTTAAGTTTCCAAGTTCGACCTGTCAGACGATTCATGCTCCCATGGCGGCCTGCCGCGGGTGCCTCGATGATGGCATCTTCCCTACAACCGACCCGCGGTTTCCCCGCGGGAACGAACAACAGCAGCTATGATCCGGCCGACCAACACCAAACGTGCGCAACCCGAGCAAAGAGGGGGGAATTCTCCTTGTTTCTGACCTCCTATGACTCAGCGGGACGTCAGCTAAGAAGATCGGGTGGTCTAAGACAAACACATGCACCGACGTGGCGCCGGGAGCGGCCCAATTGAATTAGGCCGGTCTCCAGCCCCTTTTGGCGAGAACCCGAGGAAGTGCGAGTACGAGCAGGGTACGAAGGGCTCCGCGGACTCGGTGTGGATTAAGCGATCCCCTCTATTAATCGCCTGCTTGGAAGTCTGGATTCACCTTTCGCATTGCTGACCGGAACCCGATCTTCGCAACCCCCCTTGAGCTGTCTGGGTTCAGAAAGGGCCCTAACGAAGCTCTTGCAGTTGAGTTGCAGAGATGCTGACCAAGAACCTTTTGTCTCCCGTCTACCGTCCCGAGACTCCGCGCGCCGCATCCGCCCAGTCGACGAAGTTGGATCGCGGCTGCTCCCGAATACGAGGAAGAGTCCGGAGATGCAGTCGAATCTATCTAGACGATCCCATCCCAAGACACGAACCGGCTGCAAGACTTGCAAAACAAGGAAGATTAAGGTAATCGAGCGAATGGAGATGCCCATTTCCTGACCCTTACTTGGTTACGGAGTTGCAATTGGCGGCGGTGTGATGTGGGCGGCCGAGTTCTCTGGAGCTCTGCGAGCTAGCCAGGGGAGAGCCCTTTACCTGCCCGTGCCCCCTAGACTCGAAGTTGGCGGTCTATCTAGTTAGAGGCAACGCCAAAGCAAAGAGAACAAGCCATCAGACGCGTCGAGTTTCGTGGGACGACAGCAGCTAACTCGAAAGCCATAGTGCGACGAACAGAAACCGGCATGCAAAAACTGCATCAGACACGGGGTGGCTTGCGGCTTCCTGTCGTCGCCATCGCGAGACGTGTCGTTGTGTAGCTCGGAGCACGTCGGGGACTTGAACTTCCTCGACCTCGAGCTGCTACATCACTACTGCAACTTCACTGCCCACACGCTGTCAGATAACCCCATCATGCGGGAGTTTTGGCGCCTGAATGTCGTCAAGCTAGGGATCCAATGCGACTACGTTATGCGGAGTATTCTCTCCCTGTCGGCGCTCCACCTGGCACATCTCTGTCCGGAGAGGAGGGACAGTCTGCAGGAGAAGTCAATGGTCCACCACGAAATGTCGTCCAGGTCCGCGGTTGGCTTGATGCAGGGGGTTCAGAACGAAAACAAGGCCCAGTTGTTCATCTTCTCAGTGTTGACGATCTACATCGGTGAGATCAAAACGTCTCTTCCCGGGCTTCTATGATTGATCATTTTGGCTGACTCTTGCCTCACAATTACACAGTCCTGGCAAATACAGAACACCAGAGCGACGCGCCGCTGGCCGGCGCAGACCAGTCGCCGGACTGGATCGTGCTCTTCTGCGGCACCAGATATCTCGTCGGCGAGCCAAACGAGAACCCCCTGATCTCGCCCATCATGAAGCGGGCGCTGGCGCACTTCGAGGTCCGCGAGCGGCCCTTCTACCACACGCACCTCGGAGACCTCGAGGCGAACATCAACGCCACGGAACGGGACAACGGTCTGCTCGCGATCTACAACCGCGCGATCAACGAGCTCTACAAGTCGTACGGGTCCTTCTACGAGAGCACGGAGCCGCAGGACATCATCGACGTGTTCGTGTGGATCGCCATGGTGGCCGATGACTTCCTCCCGCTGCTTCGGCAGTCGAGGCAAAAGGCGCTCGTCATCTTCCTCTCGTTCTGTCAGCTGCTCAGGCAGCTGCCGAGCCACTGGTGGCTGGACGAGTGGTCCAGCAACTTGTACGCGAAGACGTACGCCCTGCTGGACGACGAGCATAGGCCGTGGATTCGAGATGAAATGGCGTTGCACCCGGTCGACGAGCTTCTAAGCATGTGATTTTCTGTTTTGGAGCTCTGGTGCATTCTATACCCGGGGGAAAGGCGTGGTTTACGACAGAAACTTTGTATTCTACCTTGGGGAGCCACCCTTCTTTATCACTCTGGCTACTCAACATTTCTTGGGTGCGACGGAAAAGTCCACATGCGGCTTCACGCCTGAAATAGACACCTATGGAAACATCTATGTTGCAGTAGTAACCTCAAACGTACATGTAGTATCTATCGTCGCTGGAGTTCAAAGTGTCTCTGTCCTCGGCCGAAATCTTCTCGTCCACGTCATTGACATACGACAACAGGATTATGGTAGTAACCAAGATCATAAGCATAATGTCCAAGATGAATAGAATTACGCGGTCTGATGTAATGTATCCATAGTTTTCTCGCGCGTCTCTACTACGTTGTTGAAGACACGGCGGACAAGTATGATGGCGCCCATTTTGTAGGGATCATAGGAGACGTAGAGACGTCTTCTCCGAGATAATCTTTCTTTGATGCCATAACTGTTGTTCTGTGGATGATCTGTCGATGGAAAAGGACGGCGATAGTATTGAGGGATCCAAAGATGAAGATCTGGATGAAGCGCCGGATGAGAAATATCCCCCTGCCGATACCGTAGAGCTTCAAGGCGCCCTTCGCCTCGGTTTCGCCACCGCTTGCTTCTTTCTTACGGGAGACGATGTCTCCAGCGAAGAAGACCTCGATAACCCAAGTAACCGGAAAGAGAGGGATGGTCGACTCGGAGGCTTCGAACTAGGCAAAGAGTCACGTAGATGGATGTTGCGCATCGTGTTCGTGTCGGGGTCGGGTCATATTCGTCCGCAGTAGTCTATCGTCTTGACTGTTCAAGAATCGTCAACCTTTGCGGAACTGTAGAGAAGCTGGGTTCGGGTCGCCGTAGTCTCCAGGCCGGCTCCTTGACGAAAGGGCTGGTGAAAGGGTAGCGGGAGGAGCTCAACGGGAAACTTACAGACACCACCAACGGCAAGATCGGCATAATAGAACGGCCGTGCCCTACATTGCCTTCCAAAATAAGGCAGAGTCAAGAAGAAAGGCACCGCGATGCTAACAATAGAGGCGGCAAGGGAGGGCGTGTAGCAGTGCGACCAAAAGCTCAAAGGCATCTCGAGTCGACGTGTCGGAACCTCCCGCGCCAACCAATGCGTTCCCTTTGTATTATGACGGCCGGCTCCGCTGGTCTACGTCTGTTTATAGGGCGTTTTGCAGTAACAGCCGGGCTAGCTGAGCAACATGTACCTCTAACCCCTGTCGGGCTGCTACTTGTCGGTCGATAGCCGAAGTGTTCACAGTAAGACAACATTGACGAAGAGATGCACGTGGACAGATTTAACTCGGGATATTGCCGAAGACTTTCAATCAGTCTGAGGACGAATTTAATTCAAAATCCCGTTCTTGCTGTTAGTGTTCCATCCTCTCGATTCGTTCCCATACACAATCTTTGCCAGACCTGGGACTTCGGGTTGTTCGTAACTCTCGTACTCCTTCCGAGTCCGAGTTTGTCGGTCCACTAGTTTCCGTGCGCCCCTGTGGCTTTGCTAGGACAAGAGTCGTGAAGTCCGAGTGCCTCGGATATTTGTCAGCGTCTATGTTCAGTTCAACAAGATGCAAGAGCCAAGTAAACCGAAGATGGTGTTGGTTGTTGGAGGCTTGGGGCATCCTATTTAGCAGTAACGCCGCAGTATCAAGTCTTCGAATACATCGGCTCCTACACAAGCCATAAAAGACTGTGACATATGCTATTTAGAAGGATTTCTAGAACGTGAGACTGGCCGATGGCAGAAGGCTTGGGATTAGGTAAACTGCAACTTTCATTGCAATTGTACACTGGCAACTGAAAGTGCAATTAATACCTAGTCATCCGGGAGTCTGTCTGTGAAGAGGCTGGGCTCTTTTTCGTGAAGTTATGGACGTTGAAGCATTACGATAGTGGCCAAGGTCTCACGTTGGGGGTACCAAAATAGTTGTTGGTAACCTCGAAACCGCTGGTGCGAGAGGCTGACCTAGTGCAGTAGTAGATTTCAAAAATAAAGGAGACTGGATGATTTAAATGCCACATGATAACACTGATCGTGACGTTAGACCGCCTTTACGTTGAATTAAGATTTCACTTCGCATTCGATAGCGCATGCCGGTATTCCGGGGCAGACTTTACACAGCGCCGAGGTAACTCCTTGCGTTGAACCTTAAGTGGCCTCTGATCAACGAAAGCAAGATTCATGTCGCTCGCATACTGCGACAATCGTCTGATGGTCGGCTAGTTGAGTTTAAGCTAAGAAGCCATTGAGTTCGAGGCCCAGTACTTCGGGACGCTAGGCTAGTTTATTGGCACCGAGAAAGGATGATCGAGCCCACCATAATTCACAGGGCTCTGAATCGGCAATTGGCCGGAAACTCTCTAAAACAGTCGTTTTTATATTTAGCAGGTATTCAAGAAACGATCTAGACTATTGAGTTGCCGGTTCACTTGCGCTCAGCTCCCCGTGGCGATCGAAATTTGGAAGCTACGAATACGACTGTTGACAGAACCAGGGATAGAATTAGTTGAAAAGTTTCTCACTTGTTGAATGCCTCCCGGATAAAAGATTCCCACCAGGCAAATTTTAACCAAGAGGGTCCTTGTGCTAGTATGAGAAACTTGTCGTTAAACAAAAGCCACGCGTAGTTTGGTTTCAGTCTCCTTTTCCCTCGAGTCTACCATGAAAGCTGAAAGCCATTTCTGAGTTTCTGGCAAGTAAAATATGTCAAAAGGGCTCTGCGAGTATGTGGCTCTCTCTTTTGTCCTTTGAACAGACAAGACACTTGTGGCATACTCCTTCTCTCTTTTGTGACACCTTCGGAACCCTTTCCCCTTGGGATACAGTATCAAGCAGTAAAGTATGCTATTCATCCACATGCCATGGGATAGTTTATTCAAGGCAAGGGGAAAAGTATCACTGCACGCTTGAATTCAAATCCTTTAGTTCCTTGCTTACACGCATCCATACGGCTTCGTTACCGTCTAACCACCACCGTGGGTGAATGGGTTTCTAATATGAGCTGGTGAATACGTGCACCTCCAATGGTTATCGCCTTCAAAGCCCACATCGAAAATTCAACTTTCACCCTAGAATTGAAATTAGTGAGACGCCATCCCGGGTGATATGATCGGAATGAGTCAGCAAGAAGTGTTGGGTCTATCATCTTCAACCATCCCGGACGTCGTGTTGCAGATTGAGTAACCTTCAGACGTCCCACAACTCCTGATCTGCGTCACCATAGGCGATCACGTCTCTTTTCAATTAAAGCAGGAAACTTCCGCCTGGGTTTCCAGAATTCATCCCACCTAGGTTTGAACGATTGTAATGCAGTGTTTATTCACCCAGCAAAAGGCCCTGCCAACTTCATGTCGCAATTGCCAAGTCTTGTCGCCGCGAAGAATTGTCCGCACACGTTCTTTACGCCTCTGAGCGAAGTCGGAGGGCCTCGTCATCCAGCATCAAAACGACGGACACGCAGACTGTGGCCAGGGATCTGCGTTTATCTGCGAAAGCGCCCACTTTGAGAGCATGGCCGCTCATCTGCGAATGCTACGCACTTCTTCTGCCAGCCTGCGCCGTTAATCGAAGGGGATTTGCGTCTCTTGCGGCCAAGACAGCACGCGATTCACGGTCTAAAGATCGTCATATTTTAGGCGACCCAGATCATAGCAGCCCGTCGATCGCCAACGGGTCCTTAATTCCAGTAGCCTATGCGCTGAAGCGTCTATCAATGGAAGGCTATGAGTGCAGTTTCAATCTAAGTAGACCACTTCTCCACGTCCACGTTCAGTAATATCCCGAAACGCCCGCCATATAGGCTATCAAGTCTGTGGGTGCAGCACCAGTCGGGCCGGCCTCTTTAGCAAATGTCCGGCCGGTAAGTGGGTGGACAAATGAGCCCACGAACTCGGCTCCACCTCTTCCCTGAGAACTAGCCCCCACGTGCAGCATTGTAATCCATCAGGGGCAGGCAACACTTTCCAGATTGATAGACACCAAGCTCATACTCCTGTTATGGGGGACAGGCTCAGCCGACTCAAGCAATGTGTAACAAGCAGACCCATATCTATTGATTAGATGCCAAGAATAACATAGGCGCTGTCCTCGACATGCTCTACTGCTCAGCAAGACCTACTGGCAAATCGGGGCTCAAGTATGGCACATCCACGAGGAAGCGAATCGGACGAGATAAGGACCCCGAAGCCATAGCCCCATTTTGCTTCGCCACAACACAAGATCATAATAACAGTTCGCTATCATACGTGACCGAGGGGAGACGATAACACACGCTGTCCGATGACGAGCGGGAAAGTTACAGATCAAAAGCAACAGGCATCATCAGAGGTCTGGAAGGAATTATCTACACGTATCTGCGACCAAATGCAAGTTGCCCGACGCGCACAGCGCCCAACAGACTTGAGCTGTGTTTGCCGTTTCTGAGTTTCGACGGCATGCCCCTTTCTAACCGTTTCCGCACTTTACTGAAGCCGTCTCTTTGACGCTGGTAACATCCTGTGGAGTTATGGGGGGTGCCAACCCCTGACAGGACATCAGGGATCCATGTCTTCGCATTCTCATCAGCCTTACGAGGCCTAGGCGCCCCAAGTCCTCGACCACATGGGGTTTTTTCCAGAGATTCTCTCTATGTTCTGAATCCTGGATATCCAGAAGATACACATCGAGCAGCGAGCGGGATTCCGTACTGATGCGATTGAGTTCTCAACGGTCTTCCCGAACGCTAGCAAGTCACGCTTCCTCGAAATGGTGATGATCAACTATCTGAAGCAGGAAAACCCCCTTCTTAACGTTACACTCGTCGAAAACAAAGTTCTAGCTGGCAGGGCAGCATGGGGTAAAAAGCGGCCCGTCAATCCATAAATAAACTCATCCTTGTCCATGCCGCCCACAGTGGACGTTCGTCTGTTATTTTCCTTGCACCCTCGTGCTCTACGGCTCCCTCCAATACCTGGCAGGGCTCTTTCTTCTTTTGCCTGGGCAGCATGGACTGACCGGCATCGACCCACAGCATCAAGTGTCGTTTACGAGCGCTCCCTTCTACCTGAGACGAATGCGGTGGACTGTTGATCTAACTGGCATCTACACTATGACCGTACCTTGACTTAGTACTGTTATCGTCCACGATGTCGCGATCATGTATAAAAATTCTGGGTTGTGAACATCTCTTGCAAACTTTTCCCAAGAGTCTCGCTCTCATCACCTCCTTCGTTTTCAGCAGTCACATTCGTTCTGCAAGAACTTGCCAGTCCTTCATTTTGGTCTTTCTTTTCATTCCGTAAAATGCCTTCCACTCTTTCTTTCAAGCATCTTCTGGCAGGTGCCGCTCTCTTGCCGGGTCTGGTGTTCTCTTCCCCGGTTGCCAACCCAGGCAGGGTCACCGTCCCGGCTGCCTTGGAGAGTATTGTTCCCAAGATCATCAATCACGGACCACTCGACGACACAGCCCTCGAGCGCCTGCGAGAGTCTCTTACCAGATCCACCCGCCCGACTCCGTCGCCGGAACCAAACAGGGTAAAGAGACAAGATGGACCGACGAGCACTTACCAGGGATCGCTCACCATCGCGACTAAGGACGCTTTCCTCGCCGTCGACGTCGGCGATATCAACCTTGTTGACAGCAACCCGGCAAACTGCCACTCCCAGACGCTCAATGGCCCTCTCCAGGGTCTGCAAGTCTTCATGGGAGCTGCTAACATTCGTGCCATGAACGTCACCGCTAGCGCCGGGAACACGACTTCGATCACTAGTGTTAGTATCATGTCCCTGTGCTGGCATGAGTGAGAAGCTGAACCCTTTACAGAGACTCGACAACTCCGCAGACGCCGGTGTATTCACGTTTGACGGCAACGAGCGCATCAAGGAATTTTGGATCCTCGAGAACCAAGGCACGCTCCTTGGCTTCAACTTCACGACGGAGAGCGGCAAGACCTACTCGGCCATGGCACAGACGCTCAAGGACCCGCCCCCGATGGTCAAGGTGCCCGTCGGCTCCGGCATCCTGGGCCGCCTGCGGGTGCAGTACTGCGACATCGGGCTCATCGGCCACGTCGGCTTTGACTTCCTCGACGAGTTGCAGTCCGTCAGTATTAGCAACCTGGCCTACTCCGGCTTCACGGACAACATCAT
Organism: Colletotrichum brevisporum; assembly: GCA_030770045.1. NCBI lineage: Eukaryota > Fungi > Ascomycota > Sordariomycetes > Glomerellales > Glomerellaceae > Colletotrichum > Colletotrichum brevisporum. The sequence continues at coordinate 3,262,923 of JAUGSI010000001.1, read as the reverse complement.
GCCATCCGGCCCCGGGCAGACCGTCACGGTCGGCTCCCAGGTCCTCGACAACCGCAACTCTACCACTGAGCAGATGATCTCCATCCAGACCAGCGACTCTGTCACAAAGTCGCACTCCATCAACGTGCAGAACACGTGGTCCGTCGGTGGGAGGGTATCAGTCGAGACGGAGGCTGGAATTCCCTTCATCGGAAAGTCCAAGGTGTCCACCGAGTTCAACTGGCAGGTTGGGAAGACCACGGTATGACACACACACCCACAAAAGGCCTTGATGAAAAAGCCAAGAATAGCGCGCTGACCACCGCCATCGATGCAGACCGAGGAAGACACCGAGTCGGAGACGCTGACCAAGTCGTCCACCGTCAACCTCAGGTGCGCCCCCAAGAAGTACTGCGTCGGCACCTCCTTTTACACCAACTTCAAGATGGATGTCGAGGTCGAGGCGACCTTCCGCGCAAAGACCAAGGCCGGCAAGGAGTACTTCTGGACGCAGAAGGGCAAGTACAATGGCGCCGACTCGCTTGCCCTGCAGCTGCAAGTCGATGAGGCGGACGGTGTCATCGGCCGCCGGATTACGTCTGTCAAGAAGTTCTGAGATGCCCTACCTTTTCCATTTTTTTTGTATGACTTGTGTTTCTCGCAGTAGGTACATGATGTCAGTGCGCTCATTGGAGGAACGAAACTCGTTGGGTCTGATTGAAACCTCGGAGAGGATACGGAAGTCGTTTTGGCACATGATCAGCATGACACACACTCTTTTGATGATTGGAATATGAAGTTAAAAGTCCTCAACTGTTGCCTTCGAGCCCTCCTTCTTTCATGATCACCCGTTACACATTGGCAACTTAGGACTCCTGTTCGGTCCCCAGCCAATAAGTATATCTGGGACAGAAGACATCGCCGATTGAAGGACTCTCAGCTGCGCGAGGTTCAACGTCATTGTCTCACTCGCTGAATGGCCTCTCCCAAGCACCAACTCATTGAGATCTTCCCTGCAAAGTCATCCGCGGACACATAATTGCTACGTCACTCGTAGAGCGGCTGGCCGTTAGTGGTTGCTCTCGAGTTCGCCAATCAACGTCTAGCTCCCAGTAGGTGTGGCCGGGTTCTACCGTTGGAGTCAGTCAGAGATCGACCGTCAGCTTAGGGAGGATGCGGCCCGCACCTTTCTCATTTGCTAGCCTTCGCCTTAGACCAAAATGCCGGTAAGGATAAGCGAATGTGACCAACGGCCGAAGGATCGTGGCGCCCTCCACGAGAATGCGGCTTGTCGTCACAGGGCTTGCAGTCTTCGCGGAGCTGAGGTTGGGTCAGTCCGGGCTGCGTACCCGGCCATTTTGAGGTTGAGTTGAAGAGTGATAAGACGGCCAAATGAAGGCCGTTTGCTTGTCGCATTTAGGCGCTCTCTTTTTCCTCTTGGCTAATGGTTTCGCATTCCTGAAACAGACGGTGAAGTTCGAAAGCTCGACCCACGTTACAACTCCATGTCTGCCCTTCCTGAATCCTATCTGGGGCTTCTTCCCCGGGACGATGGCCCGATGCAATGTCAGACCGCCCGGGCCCCGGACTACTACGGTCTCGGCGTCCGGCTCGGCATTTACTTTGCATGGGCTAACGCCTACATCGCCAACACTTTGCTCCCCTCCGAGATCGCCGGAGCAGCCGATACGAACAACATCTTCCTCCTAGTGATCCTTATCGCCATGATCAAGTGCAGCAACGTGAGGATGCTGGTCGATATCGACGGCCTCATCCTCATGCACTTGAGCGGTGGCTTCCTCTTTGGAACGCTTAGTCTCTGGGGCTACCGAACCAGGCAGTACCTCGACAACGGCCCGGCCGGGATCCGGTTCTTCGGTGGCTTCGGTACACACTCGCGGCTCATCGTGTGTCTAGCCGTCAGTGTATACGGTATGTGGTACTGGATGTACGGCGTCACCGGCGGGCTCGTCCACATGGGTAGCGACGAGGAGACGGGCGAGTTGGAAGTCACCCCATCAAACCCGCCGGAGTGTGCAACGCTTTACACCTTCATGTTTGCAAAGGTCCGTGCCGATGGCGGTATACGCATCTTTTACATCATTGTCTGCATCGGATGTATCATCTACTACGGCCTGATGCTCCTCGCGTCGAGCATCGCCGGCTGGGCGAGGGCGAGGAGGATGATCCTGCTCTACAAAGAGAAGCGATGGGCCGAGTCTTCCAGACTCAGGTTCGTGACCGGATTCAAGTATCGAGAGTAAGTAACAACGATACCTCCTTGGTGTCACTATTATTCATACTAAGCGTGTCACTCCACACAGGCTCGAAGTCGTCTTCAAGTGGCTGCGCTGGCTAAACCTTACCTTCCTCATCTACTCGATGCTCCTCGTTGAGTTCTCTCTCAACTTCAACCACGTCTCCGCCGTTCTTGGAGGCCCGAACGAGAACGAGCTGCACCTCCCCGCCCAGCTACTACCTCTCCTGATCGGGGCCTTTGGGTTCGTGCGGACGTGCTACCTGCTCTTCGAGTCGTGGCGCTCTCCCGAAGACATCGATCCCTCCCTCTCCGCTCCGCCGACGCCGCTGCCAGCCCGGACGATGCATCCGCGCGACATGCTGCTCCTGTTTTCGCCGGCCATGGCGAGGAGGTCGACCTTCTCCCACGACCCTGAGGAAATTGACGAGACGGCGAAGAGGAGGGGGCGGTCGGTGCGGTACCTCGTCGCGTGGCTTCCTTGGCTCAGTCTGCTTGAGTTCTTCCAGGAGCGGCCCAGGCTCGATAAGGAAAAGAGGGTGAGTGGGCGGAGCGACAGGAGCCAGTCACCTCAGTGGGAGGGAAGGTCCGACAGAAAGCGGGTGTCTCATGAGAATGGCGACCGAGAGAATATGAGGGAGCCGGGGCCATGACGACAAGGGTCTCCGGACCGGGAGCTCGGAGGGTACAGAAGAGAGACCGTGTGAGCACGGAAGTTGGTTTCCGAATACTGGTAGAATGTCGATGAATGAAAGCAGCCCACACGTGGCCCGGCAACTTTGTGTCGACCAATCCTCCAAAGGGACGAGTCTTGAGTCAAGCTTCTATATTACGTATCTTGGCAGAGGGCAAACTGGCAGCGCCGGGTCTTCTTTCTGATTAATGATCATAACTCCTAGTCTATGCACCGCCGTTCTCGATGCTGGAATCGTACTAGAACACCACGTGACACTTATGCTTAAGCCTGGATGCTGTGACTTGTCGCACATTAACAAGCATTACTATACATGAGTTCTGGTGTCTGGGTCTGAGGTTGTGGTAGTTTGGACGGACGGTTCATCCGACCCGCAGGAGATCGTTGGCTGCTCTACACCCCCCACACCGGTCTGGCTGGGATACCCGTTGGTTCGCACGAGTAAGGACGACTCTCTTGGGAAGACGTCTCCCACCGGAGGCTTCGAAAGATCACTTAAATTGACTTTCGGTTGAGTGACGTAAAACGCATCCCACCGGTAACAATCTCAGGCAGACGGTGGCTGTTCGAAATTCGGCAGGGATCTGTAGACTTGCCCGATGCTTCCGGTTGATCTCTCATTAATTCTTGATATAAATTTGACAGAAGTTCTCTCCGAGACTTCCAATTCATTTCCCTCAACCGAAGCATTTCTCTCTGTCTCGACCCTTCGTCTTCCCGACCTTGTCTCGTTGCTACCCGTGTTTACCGCCGCCATGAAGCCTGTTCTCCTCCTCCTGGCCTCCGTGGGCTTTGCCGCGGCTTACGTCGGTTGCCGCATACCTTCAAACGAAGAGGTAACTGTTTTCTCGGACCGTTTGTAAACACAAGATCGGCGCACTAACCTCTGAGTATTAGATGTCCAACACTTGCACCACGGACAGCCAGTTCGCAGGATGCAGGGGTCAATGTAAAAAGCATGTGAGTGTTCACCAAAGAGGGAACCAAAACTGCCTCACACTAACGTCGGCCGGTAAATTCGTAGTGTTCGCACACCGGAGCGAACACGGCCATCTGCGTCAAGTAAGCTCGCCTTCCATCACCATGGTATCGTGGGATAGTACTGACAAGCCTAACAGCAAGGCAAACAACGACTTTGATTGCGTCTGCGCTCAGCAGGAAGGAAGGCCCCCTGGTTTCCCCTAAGGGCCAGTTATCGAGTCTGTTGATGATGTCTCCGTGCGCTACGAAGTCCCTGGGTGGAATTTTATTGAGTGCCAGCAGGGATGAAGAAGCACGTTCGCGCTATTTGACGGAGAAAAGATACCACTGCGATGGATCGAAACTCAATAAATATGTTCTTCCAGAATACGACAGGCGATAACCGATAATAGGACGAAGCTTCGAGCTAAAGCAGTTGATCAGTTAAGCTTGATAGATACTTCCGGGCTCAGGGGATATGACGTGTGTGACGAGACTTTTGAATTCTGCAATAGATTGAAATAAGTCTGGTTTTTCGCCCCGAATGGATGCTCGAAACTTGCATGAGAAATCAGAGAAGTGAGGACTAAGCACGGAAAAGGAGCCATCGAACACGCACATGAGCATGAGACAGAACTGCCATACCACTGTGATAGACACACAGCAGAGACAACAAAACCAGTCAAGGACTATTGAGTCCGAGGCATTTGCCTATAAGAGAGCTCTGAAGGTGGCAGACGCCTGGAAGGAAAAGGGGGAGAACAAGACGGCAGATTTCGGGAAGTGAGGCTTATCTTGCACGCGCTATCTCTCATCGAGGCAGGTGGTCTGCCGGCGCTTTCAACATATGACCAGCACGGGCCGGATGTACGTGGTCCAAGCGTGCGGCCCGCGTGGGTCCCCCGAAGCGCCGAGGTGTCCGAACGCCACAGACGGCTCTGTCAACGACGTACACCGGCCCCGGCTCGGATTGCATCTGTTTAGTCGGTTCTCCACGCTTACTCGGAAGCTGAGATCTAAGCCGCCCCCCTGTAGAGCGACTGATCGCATAAATTTTGACAATATCAAGCGCTGCAGGACTAAGCCACCAAACAGCACATTCATTTCTACGGGACGTGAACATGGGGGCGGGCGGCTGCTGCTGCTGCGCCTCTGCGAGCCGGGGTTGCACTGCACCTGCAGATGCACCTGCACCAACACTCTTATCGTCACATTGACAGCAATTTCCACCACCAACAGCTAAAAATAAAGCCAAGGCCCGCCAACCACCCTATTCAGAGACGTCGGTTTTGCACATAAAGCACTTATGCCGCCCCCATTCCAGACCGATTCCATCTCACTCAAGCGAAATCCTCCAGTTCCACAATAACCAACACACCTCAGAACCACGACTGAGGCAGCAAGCCAACCCTACGACCCACAACACAGTCATTTCAGTATGGGCAACGCCGCCGAAGTCAGAGCCGGGGCCGAGACCGCAAACCTAAGCAATACCTCCGCGCCACCGCCCGCCTACGCCAAATATGACAACGGCTTCTCGTCTCAACCCTCACCTTCCCCGGCGCCGCGCGGCCCTGAGCCCGAAGAGCCCCTGCATGTCGTCCCAATGTGCTCCACGCTGGTCCCATACCGACAAGTTCCCTCAGTTCTAAAGTGCGTTTTCTCGTTCGGACACGTCCGCACATTCCACATGGGCGACAGCTCCTACAACAAGATCTATGCCATGGCGAACTACAACGGCGTCAGTCGCATGGGCCCGGGCATTCCCTGTTTGATCCTCTACAACGGACCCAGCGAGCACGACCCGGCGATGGCCATGGTCAGGGAGGAGAAGGGCGGGAACCTGAAGTCGCGAACCAGCATCATCACTCTGGCGCCGGACCCCGCAAGCCCGGGCCGGGGAGAGGGCGGTGGGAGCACGGAGTACATGGACACGACCACGGAGTACATGATCGGAGAGGCCCCGAGAGGCGAGCTCAACCTCGTGTTTCGCTTCTCCGTCGAGGTCAACGCCCCTAGAGGTGGCGGTGGGCGAATTCGCGAAGGGTTTGAGTGGCGCAGGATGAGCAAGCACGACGTGGGCGACTACAAGAGCGGGTACAGACTCTTCCGCCTAAGGCCGGGGGTGGCTTATTATCAGCCTGGCGGAGGAAGCGGTCAGGACGAGGAGATCGTCGCCACGGTCCTGCTCAAGGGCGCGACCTCCTTCAAGCCCCTCTGCTTGACTTTTCTCGGGAGCGGTCTGGCCGGGGAATTGGGGGATCGATGGACGGTCCTAGTCACCATCACAGCCGTGAAATTGCTCTTTCTATCAATACAGGGCAGGACCTCTTTGAAGATGTAAGGGCTGACTGAGTTTCCGAGGTGCATTTAATATACTATTGTTATCCCTTAGTTTTAGACTAGTTTACATCTGTCTTAATGGGATACCTCAAATCTAGGTATGTAAGCGTAGTTTCTGGTCTTGCTGCCGGCAGTGTCGCTTTTGGTGCGATAGTTATGAGCCCTTCATCTCTGTGAGTTGGTGTGTTGGTTGTAAAGGTTTAGTAGTTATCTATCTCTAGAGGTCGTGAGTTTGAGTAATGATTCATTATTATATCTCTCAAGTTCCTATTCTCTGCAGTAGATTATGATTACTTCCGTTTGGCTACTAACATATTAATTATAAAAACTGCAATAGTAGTATTTATTTCCTTTAGTTAACTGCTAGAAATAGTGAATTAACATTTACCTAGTAAACCGCTCTTAGTGAAGTAGAAACTGGAGAGATATCACCACCGATATTAACCACAAGATATTTATAGGTATTGGTGAATTGCGAGAAGCCTCCTTGCCTTGATCACAACACTGCCATGGCCGAGAACGTTATTTGAGGACACTAACATTAAACAGCTCACCGTATTGACGACTCTCCAGCATGCTGAGGAGTAACTTGACATAGATTTGGGGAAGATCATATGTCAATTCAAAACCAATTTATCTTCGGAAAACAAAATGGAACGCAAATGCACCCGCTAATTCAGTCGCTCAAGCTGCCGATCCTCCATGTCGTATTCCAATCCCACAAAGCCCATGTCCCCGTTTCTCCCCGTTCCTAGCGTCCGTCATTTCAAGGAAAGGTCTGCCATGCCTTGGGATTAGGCTCGTGTTCAAAAAGCACCAGATAGTGACGGGGCAGCACTCACCAACAGTCTCGAGGTTCTCCAAGACATCAACGCCTCAACGCCAGGCTGACGCCGACGGCGGTACCCACGCCACTAGCCACGCCGCAGGCGATGCCGATGATGTACAGCTTGATCCGTCGCTTCCTGGCCTGCTCGGAGGTGTGCACGTCCTCCATCATCGGCTTGTCGGAAGGGAGGTGAGAGTTAGGGCCAGACATTGTGCCGGTGGTTCAGGCAACTAGAAGGAAAGGTGTGCGATATGTAAAAAGAGACGACACAAAAGAGCCGAAATGGAAAGACAACGGTCGCGCAAAGTAGGTAGTTTTGGTGTTGAGTGGTGTCTTTGGGGTGAGATTCTTGACGAGGTACTATGCTTTGGGACAGACCAGGCAGCTGAATATATGTTGCAGCAATTTTCCCCGAGGCATTTGGAGCGGCCCAAAGCCCACGAGACTGGGATATTATTAGAGGCTGCGCAGGCACGTTGTTTGTTGTTTGCTTGTTTCAGCCTCCAATACAACCCATTTTCTTGTCTTGCAGCTGCACAGCCTCCCAACGGGAAGTGACATCGGCCCCCAATGGGCTGGCTGGGGACTGGGGGCCATATTTCGGTTGGCCGTGCCACATGCCGAGAAACTGTTCCCAGCAATCCACCCGTCATCCCATTTGGGGGAGGGTGGGGGGTAGGTGAAGAGGCTCCCCAGCATCTCATGGATGCAGGAACGCGCTCGACACATCGCGGCTAGCCCCCATGCTGACATCATCGTTCCTGAATTCTAACATCGCGATGTGTTTCCGACGATTGAGTCGGTCGCCAGTTGGTGATACGGCCCCCAGGCAGGGCCCTCGAGAGGGAGGCTCTCTCCTCAGTCTCCATCATCTCGTGGAGGCAGGAATGCGCTCGACATATCGCGGTTAGCCCCCATACTGATACCAACGTTCCTAATTCCTGGCATCGCAATGTGTCGCTGCAGTGCAATAATTGAGTAGGTCGCCAGTTGGTAATACGGCCCCCAGTCAGGGAGTTTGCTGCTTGAGAGAGAGGCTCTCTCCAACGTCCCCGTCGTCCCGTAGAAGCAGGAATACGCTCGACACACTGCGGCTAGCCCCCATACGGACACCAGAGATCCTGATTCCTAGTATCGCACTGTATTCCCACAATGCAACAGTTGAGTAGGTCGCCAGTTGGTGAAACAGCCCCCAGGCAGGGAGCTCCAGAGAGATGCTCCAAAGTCCCTGTTGTCCTATGGATACAGGAACGGGCTTGATACATTGCAGTTAGCTCCTATGCTAATGCCGTTGTTCCTAATTTTCAGCGTCGCGATGTATTCCCGAAGTACAACGTTTGAGTAGGTCGCTATTCAGTGATACAGCCCCCAGTCAGGAAGCTGGAGAGAAGGAGGACACTCCCCCTCATCTCGTGGACGTGGGAATACACCAAACATACCGCGTAGCCCCCATACTGATACCGACAATCCTGATTCCTTTCATCGCGATGTTTCTCCGCAGTACGACGATTGAGTAAGTCGTCGGTTGGTGATACGGCCCCCAGGCAGACAGCTCGAGAGAGGCTCTCTAGTCAGTCGAAAACCGGCTCTATCATAACCTCAGAGGAGGGAAAGGGGATGTTGGTATCACAGCGGACATCAATATTTAAGCCCAGGCTTCCTGGCCCTCGTAGAATACAGATGTGGTAGTATCATCATTATCTACTGTTTCATACTTACATTCACACACCAAAACTCGCCCAAAGATGAACGAAACAACCATTTCAAGCCCAATGCCGTTTGGTGCGTTGGCTTTGCTTAGCACCTTCAAACCCGGCCTTCTCTTTGTATCTTCTGCCGCCCTAACCGTCGTGGCCCTCCATTTTCCGCCCAAGTTCCATCGATTCTTTCTTCCGCCTACGTTGGCGCTGGCCGCTTGGTCGATCGCCGCCGTCACCGACGATCCGACGCCAAAGTCAGGCGAGCTCGCGGCCCTCGAGACGTACACCGTCATCACATCTTTTATCTACTTCCTCATCCTGCCTACCATTCTCTTCGTGGAGAGCCACTCTCTGGCCCCGGAGCATGATAAGAGCGATAGCAAAGGTTGGCAGAGCAGCGGCTTTGTCTGGCCGAGTCCACGCTCAATCTCTGCAGCCTGCCGGGTCTGGAACAACCCCAGAAACCTGAGCTTCCGCCGCCCTCCCAGCCCCGGCTCAGTGCCGTTGCCGACTCTCGTGCGCTTTGTCATCTTTCGGGGCCTCAAAGTCATGGCCATCCAACTCGTCGAGAAGTGGGTTGTCCAGGGGGTGCAGCAACACCTCTTCGCCAGCGGCGATCTCCTCGACTTCGCCCCCGACCAACACCAAATCATCAGGCCCGCGCTCGCCCAGTACGTCTTTGGCGATAGCGAGGAGCAGTACGAGCCTCTCACCGCACGCATCCTGCTACTGCGGGCCGCCATGAGCGTCTCGTGGGTATGGGCCAACTTCGCGGCCCTGGAGACGTACCACGCCGTACTATCCGTCCTCTTCGTCGCGGTCCTCCGCCTCGACGACCCGGAGGACTGGCCGCCGCTCTTCGGCAGCCCCGCCGAGGCCTGGACGGTCCGGCGCTTCTGGGGCCGCTTCTGGCACCGCATCGCCACGCCAACGCTGTCTAGGTGGGCGTCCTTCTGCGTCAGGCGGGGATGGGACAAGCCGAGAACGGCCTTCGAGAAGACGGCCGTCGCCGCTGGGATCTTCATCCTCTCCGGGGCCATGCACGCCACGGCGGCGTGGAGGACCGGGCAGAAGTCCGAGGGCCGCGATGTGTGGTTCTTCGCCGCCAATTTCCTCGTCGTCGCGGTCGAGATCATCGTCTCCGGGGCGTACAAGCGAGCGGTCAAGGGGACGAAGCTGCAGGGTGTTATCGACAGGAGCCCGTTTCTCCGCGAGGCCGCCAAGGCGCTGGGCTTGGTGTGGGTTTTTGCATGGTTCTTTTGGGCGGCGCCGAGGTGGCTGTATCCCAAGACCATGCGCATGTTGATCAAGGAAGTAGTCATTGAAGCCCGGCGCGCGGGTGTTCTCTAGTTGAATAGGTAGTTTAGAAAGTCGCAAATACCCTCCACAATCTATTTCTTACGTTCGGTTCACACCAGAAAATGAGCAAGTCACATTTTCATCAAAAAAGGATTTCCATCAAGTCAAAGCATTAGTCCACGAGTGATTTGTACTCCGGGTTTTCGGTCTTCTTGCGAGAACTCCATTTGAAGAACTCTCAAGACAGTTGAAATTCACCTTGCTGAAAATACCATCCAACATACATGGGCCGGCCCTCTGTGGTTGATATCGGTAATAATATCTCCATAGGGAGTTATGATTCTACTTGGAACAATCTACTGGGCAAACTTCAACTTTATCTAGTACTTAACCAAAGAAAACAAATACATGGGCCAAACTAAACATTCTCAAGATTCAGATATGCGATGTATAGATTGTAGCCTCTGACTATCGTTGTCGGTAGACATCTAAACCAAAGCAAGAACACAAGCTAAAAATATCCACGCGGACATCAATCGCCAATTTCAATCTCTTTACAGCCGGTTCAATTAAAACCAAGTGTCATATTCACACTCAGAAAGTACAGAATATTAACAGAAGTCACATGGCCGTCCACAAAACTACAAGTATCTCCATGAAACCCTACTTTCGACGTAACCCTGGAGAAACGGAAATGATGAGAAGTCCACCTATCAGAAGAGGTCTGAACCACGGTAGCTCCTGGGCAGCAAGCGTGATCCAGCCCAAGTACGGCACATAACCCCGGACAAGTCCGACGACCTGCTCCCGGTAGACGTAGGTTTGGCCCGGCGGATACAAGACCACGTCCGTCAGGTTGTTGTTGTCCCCCTTCGTGAGGATCGATTGTCTTCCGTTGTCACTAGCAGACCGTTATTATCTCAACTCTCTGGCACTGTCAACAAGTCTGACTCACTCGTACTGTACTACGATGGCTCGGTGCACCATGGGGAGCTCGTAGCCCTCGAACCACAGCACGGGGATATCGCCGACCTCGACTGTTTCCGCCCAGTTGGACAGGAGGATGATGTCACCGCGTTCAAAGGCCGGAGACATGGACTCGGAGAGCACGACCATGGCCGGGTAGGCGCAGTTGGTGGCCAGGCCGAGCAGCTTCCATGCCATGAAGATGCCCCCAATGAGTTGGATCATGGGGAGGAGCGACGCAAGCTTGGCCCGTGTATTGGCGGAGGCAGATGCCATGATGATCGGTTACGTTTTGCAAGAGTGATAGGATTCGGGCGTCTTGTTCTGTTGGTTACGGGATGTACGAGCATCAGGGTCAAGGAGAACGCCAGTTTGCATGAAACAGAGGGAACTTTGGGGCGGGGGAGAGGAGGGCTTCGACTCCATTCAAGGACTAAAATGATTCTGCCTTCAGATAGTCCATTCTCGAGATAGAAGCTCCCGGAGCAAGGTCACGGCCGACGATGTTGATCATCGATGGGGGCCGGGGCGGAGCCTCTGCCGAGATATGCGCTCCCCTGACGGGCGAGGCAGACGGGACACAGCAAAATACTACCTTGCCTAGGTAGGTAGTGTGTGTGCGGATAAACTTGGGAAGCGGCCGCCACAATATCCCCGGCCGCCATCTCACAAAAGAACCTAATACCTACATAGTAGTAGTGAAATCCTACCGCCCCTTGCAGCGGCTGCCGGCCAACTAGATTGCTGTTTCCCGCGGCTAAACAATTGGCTGTGTTGCATGGGGGTTCCATGGGGTGGAACAGGGGTTCCTGCGGCACAGAACGCGGCCAAGACAACCAACAAGTTGCTCTGCCCTGTTGTTCGTTGGCTCCATGCAGTCTGGAAATTACCCACAGCCGTGCAGTGAGCACAGCCAACGGCCCAACACTGGCGAGGTCGAAAATATGAACCTGCATGCACAGTCTGTAGCATCGGCGGTGGGTCATTTCTTCACCACACTGGCACACAGCTCAGTCGAACAGAAGTCGGGCAAGTCGGGTGACCGGGGCCCGGAGCGGCTCCTCTACTACCCCCAAGCACCGGGCGGAGCCGAGGGGGCGGGCCGTAGTCTGACGATGGAGGCTGAGCAGCGGGAAAAGCACCTTCGCGGACGAACCCACAACACCATGCAGTTCATGCTCAGAACTTGGAAGGCTGAGAGGTAGTATCGCGATGGACCATGGGCATGATATCCGCAGTCGCGGTGGGGCACCATCACCAACAGCGCCAGAACAAGGTTTGGAGTTGGGGTCGCAGATTCCTTCTGCCCCCATTGATGGCAGTTCTATTCCGAGATTCTCGTCTCACGATGGGGCATCGTTTCGACATGTCGAAGGTTGAACGCCTTGTGTGGACGAGCCTTGAGATGCTTGTCCAGCCGAGAAGAAACAAGATAAAAGGCCCATGATGATCCGGTCCATTCAGGTCTTTCTTCTCATCACCATCAACAACAACAACTACTACAACAACAACACAAACACACTCTCACAACCACAACTCTCACACTCCAACACCTTCTCATCCAATCTTCAAGCTTCTTATAGCACAGTCTTCCCATCTTCAGCAATCAGCTTCTCAGCCTCAACCACCACTACCACAACGAAACCTTTTCAACCAACCCCCCCCACACAACAATCAAAATGCAGACCTACACCATCGTCGGAGCCTTCGTCGCCGCCCTCACCTTCCTCCAGGGAACCCCCGCCCCCGTCGCCGGCATCGTCGCCCCCCTCATCGCCGCCGCCACCACCCCCATGGGTGTCGGCATCATCTCGGGTGTCGTCTCGAGCGCCGCCGGCGCCGGCATCAGCAAGGCCATCGGCAGGCGCCACGCCGCCTTCGCCCACGCCCAGAAGATGGCCCGCGAGGTCGCCGCCGACATGGAGAAGCGCGACGGCCCCCCGCCCGCCCCCGCCGGAGTCAACCAGTTCAACTGGGATGAGTGCTTCTACGCAGCCAAGGAGTCCCACATGACCGTCACCGGCCCCGTCGGCGACAACAACATCCGCGTCGAGGGCATCCCCCCCGCCTGCATGAACCTGGCCGCCTTCATTTCCGGCGGACAGGGCGACATGGGCCGCCCCATCCCCTGCGGCTCCGCCTGCATCGAGTACACCAACATGACCCCCGAGTACTACGAGAACGTTCGCGCCATCATCAACACCCAGATGCTCCACCACTGGTAAGCGCGCCCACGGGGTCGCAACGACGACAAAGACAGACGAGCTCGGAGCGGAGAGTTTTGGATTGGCGGTGCATCGGATTGGGAGTGTTCTGATAGAGGAGTTTGAGTTTTAGATTGTCTTTGGTGTTCTTTTCCCTTTGGATGTCTGCTTGGATACACATGGGAGAATGGGTGCTTGGTTGACAGGTGGGAGTTGCTGGGAACTGGCTTGTTTGCATAGACTTTGGTTATCTTGTTACCACAATTGGATTTCTGTTTGATAACTCACCTTCCATCCTGCTCTCGTGATTCTCGTGTTTCGACTTTGACAATTCCCACCGCAGCAAACTAGCTTATGAGCATGCCCAGCGATCATCACAGACACGGCAAGTGGCGAGGAACAAGAAAGACATCAATTTGCAACCCCCGAGCCGGCTCAAAGAGAACTCAAATGCTGTTATCCCCAAACGCCGCAATGCACCTCATCCCCGTTCATCACCCATGGCCAGGGAACCACCGTCTTTACACACAATCTTGGCCCCAACCTGTCATGCCATCTCGCCCCCACGCTGTTCATGCTGTATTCCTTCTCAGTCCTCCCCCAGGCTCTCCCTCACGCAAGCGCGGCACCTGCGGCGGAAGTCCTTGTTCTTGCCCTCCCTATCCTCGCGGAACATGCGCGCCGCCTCGACGTTAGCCGGCGACTCGTCGTTGGGGCCGTGGAAGAGGCTGATGGTGCTGAGCAGGATCGTCTCGGGGCTCTGGACGGGGCTCCACCGCTCCGAGGCCGCCTCGTAGCCGTACTGGTCCTCCTCGGGCGGGTGCAGGATCGAGATGCAGAGCCGGCCGTCCGGGTAGATGTTGGGATGGAAGGGGATCGGCGTCTGGAACGTGAGGGAGGGCGGCATCAGGGGGTAGTTGAGCGGGAATTGCAGGCGCGCGCGGAAGTTGCCTCCTGTTTTTGGGTGGTGGTCAGCGAACGAACGGGTTTGCGAGAGCCGAGAAACGACAAACGGGAAGAGGGGTTGGGAGGTTGCGAAGGAATATCTGGCAGGAGGGAGATTTCCCTTGCTTCAGAGCAAGCTTGGGATAGGACATGACATACCTCCGTAGTACTTGCAGTCATCGCTGATCATGAGCATGACCTCCCACTCGAAGATGTTGGTGTCGTTGACCAGACCGCACGAGATCCCGGGGATGTCCTTGTTCCTCTGCATCTCCTTGAGCTGTCGGCCCAGCAGCGAGGCCGCCGCGGCAGCCGACGACGCCATCGTAGAGTGCGTTCTATCGCGACCGGCTTTGTGTGTCGTCAAACGGGAGGGGCTTCGGTACAGCCCTGGTCGGCCGAGTCGGCGACGTCGGAAGGCAGTGCTCGTGTGCGTACAGGCGGAGCCTATCGAATGATGTTTCGTATGGATACGAAGATGGCGTTGCACGGCGTCTGTGAGTGCGTGCAAGGGGGGTCGAGCTGGGTCGGGTAGGGAATCGCCGGCGTGTGAGATCGACGTGTTCCGCAAGAGTGTGATTTTGGTAAGGCGGAGGGGCAAACTGGAAGTGCGGTCGGTCTTTCTTCGAAATCGGAGCAAGCAGTTAGTGTAGCACCATGCGGTGTGGGGTTACCCGTGAGCTAGCCGCGGAAGGCTCACCGACAGCCTTACCGAATTACACCGAGCAGCGAGGCTCGGTGAACCACGCCGAAGTCCCGAAAGCACCAGGTTCGCCCTCATCTGCCAGCAACGCCGTACCAACGTTGCATTTCTTCTTCGCCTGCTTCCATATTGGGTATCATTCTGTATCCTGAACACTGAAAAGATCACACGAGGCTTGCGCCTCCTCCTGCCTCTCTTCACTTCTTCTTCGACGTCCCGAAACCCGAAATGCCCATCGCCGCCATCATATCGTCCTCATCGTGCTCACCCTCGATCCTCACGTCGTCGCCGTACTCCTTCTTGACCCGCTCTTCCTCCTCGACCTTCGCCCTTCGCCGCTCGTCCGCCTCCTTGCGCTTCTTCCTCCTCTCCTCGGCCTCTTTCGCGCTCTCCTCCTCCCGCAGCGCGAGACGCTCCTGCAGGCTCGTGGCCTTCTCCTTCTCGAGGTCCAGCTTCCGCTGCCACAGCATGTCGATGCGCTCCAGCACCTGCTCGGCCGTGGCGCGCTCCACCCGGTTGATCTGGCCGGTACTGGCCGCGTGCTGCGCCGACGCCTCGTGCTCGATCATCTGCTTGTTGTCCTTGAACGTGAGGTCGCAGGCCTCGCAGTAGAACCCCGCGCCGCGCCCGCGCTTGCCGACCGCACCGCCCGCGGGGACCAGCTGCGTCTTGCCGACCTGCGAGCTGAAGTCCCTCACGGTCGTCGAGGCCTTGGTGAGCGTCTCGTTGCCCGTCAGGGGCTTGTGCCACTTCTTGCCCGCCAGCTTGGCCTCGTACCGCGCCTTGGACTCTTCCTTCTCCTTGGCCTCGCGCTCTTTGGCCTTGGCCGCGTACTCGTCCAGGTCCCAGTTCTTGCGGAAGTCGGTGTCGCCCGCGGGCGCGCCGTACGCGCCGCCTTTCTTGTCGGCCATCTTGTTTTGTTTCTCGCCTTCGGTTCGTTCTGTAGGATGGATGTTTCGCTTCCGTTGGTTCGGTGTGTGTTCGAAGGTGTTTTGGGTGAGCTTCGAATCGATTGAATGGTCGTGTTCGAGGATGTAGAGTAGCAACGCCAGAGCCGGGGTCCGACGCGTTCGATGATGAAATTTGGGTGTACGGAGAAACAGCTGGGGTTGCGATTCCGCGGGTGGATGAGGCTGCAGGGATTCTGCCTCAGTAAACTCTTGCAGGGGGATGGCGCGGTGGGGCAACGTCCCGGTGGTGGGGTCGCAACGCTAAAACTTACACAGGCAATTTACCCCTCCATCGCTCTCCCCCTTCAAAATCGCAAAATAAAAATAATTGCTCCAGACCTGAACTCTATAGGTACCCAACTCCCTGCCGCTTCAACGACGCAGAAGCTTCGCCGACCCAGCTCCTCGTTCGAACTTGCTTTTCCGCCGCCAAGATGCTCTACCTCGTCGGCCTGGGTCTCTCCGACGAGACCGACATCACCGTCAAGGGTCTCGAGGTCGTCAAGAAGGCCTCGAGGGTGTACCTGGAAGCCTACACCAGCATCCTCCTCGTCGACAAGACGGTCCTGGTGCGTCTCTCTCCAGCTCTTACATGGACCTTTAGGATAAGAATGATCGTCCGCTGACGCACCACCGCCTGCAGGAGAGCTACTATGGCCGCGAAGTCATCATCGCCGACCGCGAGATGGTCGAGTCCGAGAGCGACGAGATCCTCCGCGACGCGCAGAACGTCGACGTAGCTTTCCTCGTCGTCGGCGACCCCTTCGGCGCGACCACGCACACCGACCTCGTCCTCCGCGCCCGTGAGCTCGGCATCCCCGTCGGCACCGTCCCCAACGCCTCCATCATGTCCGGCATCGGCGCCACGGGCCTGCAGCTCTACAACTTCGGCCAGACCGTGTCTATGGTCTTCTTCACCGACACGTGGAAGCCCGCGTCCTTCTACGACCGCATCAAGGAGAACCGCGACATCGGCCTGCACACGCTCGTGTTGCTCGACATCAAGGTCAAGGAGCAGAGCCTGGAGAACATGGCGCGCGGGCGCAAGATCTACGAGCCCCCTAGGTACATGACCGTCGGGCAGTGCGCGGCGCAGATGCTCGAGATCGAGGAGGAGAAGAAGGAGGGCGTCTACGGGCCCGACAGCCTTGCCATTGGCGCGGCGCGCGTCGGCGGAAAGACGGAGAAGTACGTCGCCGGCACGCTGAAGGAGCTCTGCGACACGGACGAGATCCTGGGCGGGCCGCTGCACAGCATGGTTCTTCTCGGCAGGAGGGCGCATGAGCTGGAGCGGGACTACATCCGCGAGTTCGCATTCAACAAGGAGACATTTGACAAGAGCTGGGCTGCGGATTATGGGAAGCAATAGTCATCATTCATGTCCCGTAATACGGGCCGGTGCTGGATCCCCCCCCTCTTCCCTCCTCTCTGACGTGCTATTCGTACATGCCTTTCACCGACCATTCATTATTGGTTTTAGACAGACGCCGAGGAGCGATACTGCTCAACCTCCTGAGATGAAATCTCCCTCAGCTTGTTGACCTTCGCGGGGCTGCCGGTGACAACGCCCTCAGCCACCTGGGCAACCCGGCTGATGATGTTGGCGTTGCTAAGGGCGTAGGTAGCGCTGACCGTCTTGACACGGATGACGCCGATACGAGGGTCGTTCTCGGAGCCGTCGTGGGTGCCGTCACCCAGATCGCCGAGCCAGGCCTTCAGTCCGGCAGTGTAGTGCTTCTTGACCAGCGCGCGGTCGGTAATGACGCTGGAAACACCCGAGATGGAAGCCCAATCGCCAGAGGAGTTGTAAAAGGCGATGTTGATGTGGGGGTCGCTGTCAATCTCGTCGGTCTTGTGAGACTCGGTGTTGGTGTGGAAGAGCAGGTCAATGCCACCGTTTTCCTGAATCCATGTTAGGTTGCTGTGACCAGGAGGGGAAAGGTTCCTGGTGCCTACCGTGGCGGCGAGAGCCATGCATCGCGAGACGAGGGCACCCGACTTAGCGTCTCTCGTAGTCATCATGCCAAACTTGGTCTTGTTTGCAAAGTTGACGAGGTCCTCGACCTTGTCCTTGAGCGAGACATCCGTCTGCTTGTTGGCGGCCTTGTAGGGGTCGGCGGGCTTGTCGCCGGTGGAAGTGTTGGAGAAAGACATTATGGTAGCGTTGGTATGTTATTGATCGAGTAATCGAGGTCGTAGCTGTGGACAAAGAGACCAATTGGGTGAAAACGTTGAGGTTTTATTTGTATCGTGAAGCGATGATCTAGGAGAATAGGTCACTTTGCAGCCTTCAGCCAGAGCCCGTCCTATTTGAAGCCTACAGCTGAGCTGACCTCATCACTGTATCACTGTAGCTACCTGCAGCAGGAACGACCATTTCATCATCGAAGTGCACGCTACGTGACTGCTACTGCGGCGTTGGGGAGCTTGAGCTGCAATGAGCGAGACATGGTGACGTCAAGGGCAGCGGGGGGGAGCTCCCGCCCCGCGGTTCCTGCACAAGCTAAGGAAAAGGGGCGGGCAGTGGTGGCACGATGGAGACCGCGATGGACTCTTTTTATGGAGAGTATTCATCATTGATCGTCTGTTCTGCCGACAATGGGCAGAGTATGCACGGATGGAATTGTGTTTCTGCTGGTTGTGACATTTATGGGATGATTGTACACAGACACGACCCTCAGCAGGGCGTGGAGCGAGGTACCTCGCCACGACTGACTCCCGCCACCTTGGAGAAGGTACCTTTATTTCCAACCTCATGTTCATGCAGTTAACCAATAGCTAGACGCGTCTCATGCAACATCGCGTGCCTCGTAGGACCGTCCGGACAAGTCCATCTGGGGCAGGGCCAGAGTCTGTGCAGTTCCTTCATGCCGGACTCGCGCCATGGCACGGATGGGAGTCAGTGACAAGAGAGAAATGACTTGGACTGGGCTGGACCGGGCTGCGCTAGGCTGTACGGGTTTCCCGTGGCCGGTCGGGATGGGAATCTCGCAGCAGCCCTCATGTTGTGTGGTGACAGCTCCGCGATCCGATCTTGCAATCAAACAGCGATCGTAAGGCATTGCGGAAAGCTGCACCATGGCTACATTGCCTGGTAATCTGAGATGCCTCGCCGATGTGCTTCCTATGCCTGCTTTGCCGTCAGAGTGGATAGTAGGAGTCCACTGTCCAACAGCATAAGAAGGGAGCGTCTTGACTTTAAGAGGATAGGAATTCGATATCTGCCTGCCATTGTCAATAGCACAGACCTAGGCAGGTAGGTATGTAGAGACATTCAACGTTCCGAAGCTGCCCTGCGCGACAAGACCCATCACCACCCCTTGCTCCTGCCTCCTGCCCGCCGCCCCCTCTTTCCCGCTCCGGTCTTCTACCGCATCACGGCGTCATTCACCTCCGGGTATAGGGTACCTGGCGTACCGGCGTAACTTGCCGACGAAGCAGGTATATACGTGACAGCGCAGACTTGGGCACCTTACCTACCAAAAGGGAATCTTCAGTCTCTAATGCACCTGCGATGCGAGTAATCGGGCAGTCGCACATGCCCCACCTCCCAGTCAAGGGGCCAATTGCCGCCCTACACTGCGCCCTAGGCACCTACACTTTAGGCCCAAGTGTTGCTGTCGCTGTCGCCGTCACTATCGCCATCGCCGTCGCCGTCGCCGTCGCGGGCAGGTGCAGCCCTCCGGCAGTGCCTGCCCCAAAAGGGAACTCGTCCTCCCTAATACCTTTCTCCCTGCAGCGAGGGGAAGGGAAAGAGCAGCCCTCATTAAGAAAGAAGCTCGGGTCGGGGTTTCGGCGGACGTCGGCACCGTCAAAGCTGAGACGGCATCTCACTGGACTGTTGGCCGTTTCCATCCTTCCCCATCCTCTGCCGTATGCAGATCTGTCTGCCTGCCATCCGTCCATTCGTTGCGGTTGCTCATGCTCCTGCTCCTGCTCCTGCTCATGCTCATACTTCTGCTCCTGCTTGTTTGTCCCCTCCATTTCGTCACTCTCGCCCATTTTCTCACTCGTGATTGCCATCTTTACGCAACCTTCATTTTCCCTTCCACATCGTTTGTCTGCTGCGTAGGTACTCGCAGAAACCGGCGCCGCCTACGACCGAATCGCTCAGCCGTCTCCAGGGATTTTTTCCCGTCCCTTCCGTTCCTCTCCCTTCACCCAAATCTCCCTGCCACTCACGAAGACGGGGTCGGAGGGAGACGCACGTTGGTGTGACTTTCTCAGGCATTTATTACGGATACCTAATAAGCCACATCCCGACACGAACACGACGACTCCGCGATAAAGACGAAGCAGCAGGAGCCACCGCGACTTCGGACAGTCGTTCCTGCCAAACTAGAAGGAGACAGTCAACCATCTGCCATCGCCACATCCGCGACTGCCACTTCTTCCGACTGCCACCTGCCTCTTACGAAATTCACTCCCTTCTCAATCACACCGCACATTCTTCTTTTTTCTCTCTGCTTTGCCCCCTCCTTTTCCCTCTCTTCATCCCTCCGTCGTGGTGTCCAACTCGCACCCGCAACCGCCTGACACTCCCTCCGTCCGTCCAAATCGGCCCCTTCGCAAACGTCAGGACGAACGCCCCTACCCACATATCCCTCCCCAAACCTTCGTTTCATCTCTCCTCGCGTAGCCCGTGGTTTGTATCGCAAGCTCGACTCTCTTCGGCTGCTGTCCATACCCCGGTTCACCGACACCTGCCCCGAGCTTCGAGTATTGCCCAAATTTTCTTTTTCTTTTTTTAATTTCCCGGTGAATCTCTTCGCCGGATGAAACCATCGCCGCAGCTCGCCTGAAAACCTCATCGGCGCCCCTTCCGCCCTGACCTACAGGCACTGCTCACTTCTTTTTCACGTCCCATTCTTCAACGAAACATCATCAATTCCGGACAGGCAGTTGCGCCAGTCGCTCACGATGGCGCACCTTCACAATCTGGTACGTTTCTTCTGCCTCCGCCTCTTGCTCTTTCCTAGTCACTGACCGAGCGGCAGGAGATAATACCCTGGGAGTGTCGCGATAACGAAGAGCAAGCTGAAGCCCATTACAACGCTCCTCTCCGCGCCAAGAACAAGGCGCTCACTGACGAGAATGCCCGCTTGAAGAAGCTGCTTCGCGAGAACGGCATCTCGTGGTCCCCAATCTCTGCCAGCTATCAGAATCTCACCCGCCCCAACGGCCGCCGTACCCGTTCTTCCATTGTCCCCGATTCACGCACTTACCTCCACCTCCCGACCGAGGTCCTGCTGCGCATTCTCAAGTACTCCTTGACCTCGACCGATCCCATCGTCGATCCTCTCTCCAAGCTGAAGCCGGAGAGCATCACCCCTGCTGAACGAACCCGCAGCAATCAGATTGCGATCCATTTCCTCTCGACCTGCAAGGCCATGTACGAGGAGGGCACCCGCATCTTGTGGAACCGCAACACGTTCGTCTTCACCTCGCATGATGCCCTCCGTAACTTCGCCGACTTGGACTTGGCGTATCGGAAGAACATCAAGCACGTCAATTTTCGCATCATCGCCCAGTACTTCGACGACAAGAAGCGCAAGCACAAGCTCGAGCGATCGTACCATCCCGCCCTCAAAAGCGACATCATCCTCCGCACCCTTCCCCGCGTTAACGAGCATACGTATGCCCGCACCGGTTTTCGCTGCTACACGTGGGGCCAGGTTATTGACTTCCTCCGTGCCATGCGCGCACCCTACGATCCCAAGCACGACAAGAAGCTTGTCCGCCCTCGCCTTTTCCCAAACCTAGAGTCGCTGCGCATCGACCTCGTCAATTTCATGGACGACTTCTTGCCCATGCCCAGCATCGAACTTCACGACGTGGCATCGCACGAGCTGGGCTGTTCTCTGAACGAGCTGCAGGTTACCGGCATCCCGAACGACGAGGCCGGTGGTAAGGCTACTGCAGAACTCACCGGGCTCCTCAAGGACGAGGGCCTGTTCCTCGGCGGACTGCCCTCCTATATCCAGTCCAAGAACTCCCTGAAGCCGCTCTCCGGCATGTCGAGCTGCGCGCGCGTCATCAGAGCGTGGAAGACACTGAGGCCCCCGAAAGACGAGGACTCTGACTCGGACGCCGAGTCGGACACTGGCAACCCGTCCCACCATCATCCCATGGAGCCCATTATGCCCCCTGCGCCGCGCGAAACCGGCCACCCCGAGACGCCTCTCACCCGGAAGGACTTGACCATCTGGAAGCGGGTGCCCGTGACCCGCGACGGCCGCAACGAGCGCCAATGGACAGAGTTTTGTCGCAGCAGCGGCTTTCCCATGGAAGACGACATCGATGACGAGATGTTCGATGAGTATGTCTGCCCCTGCTGCGGCGAGGCCCATGCTGGCCTGCTCGAGCTTCTGGGCGATGAGCACGAAAACGAGCACATGTTTTCTTGAAGCCGCACCACAGCCAACTCTGGTTGTTTTCTTTCTCGACGGGCTCGGCGCATGCACATTAGTGGCGTAAAAAGGGGACTCGCGGAGAGCACGCATTATTGGGAGGAGACCGGGCCCATCGTCGATCATGTTTAAGTGCGGTCGGATTTTTCTTGGAAGGTCAAAAGCTACGGAGTTACAGTACCCAGGAGTCGGGTTTGCTCAATCATGATGTTATGATACCACTTTTTGCCACGGGGGCAGCACATAGATACCACTATTCTAATGCAGCACAAACTCAATTGCCCTCTAATCTGACCCTCCGTGTGCCTTCAGTAGGAGCGTAGTGGTTCGCGAGATGGAGGTGAGAGTGCTGACGACGTTTCAAGCCGAGACTCGTCGCTTGGAACACGTCCTGGAAGCGTCAGCCCTTTGGTTTGAATCCGATCTGACGTACCTTGTCTAAACATTCCATTTTCGCCTATAGCCATCGACTCTACGGCGCTTCTCCTGCAGCTCTGTCCTCAAGTCAGCAAGCCGGCCCATCAACCTACCGACATCCGCCTGAGCCGCGGAGAACACATCGCGCAGCCTGTACACGTCCCACGACCTGTCGGCCTTGTACCTGGCAACCAGCTCCGCTTGGCTCTCCTCCCCTTGGTCTCGCTGCGGGTAGAGCGGTTCGAGGTGATATGCGTTGGGATCGATCCTCGCAACCTTCCGCCGGACGTCCTTCAGCACGCGGTCCACGTCGTGCACATCCCGCTGCGCTTTACCCACGGCACCAGCTAACGCCGATAGATCCTGCGCACTACCCTCCACGAGCGCCGCGAGTTTATAGGGGTCCCACTCTGCGGCGATTTCAGCCGCGGATAGCGTCAGCGGGTTAGCGATCGGGTCGCGGGGGATCGACGTTAGGGAGAAGTCCCAGTCCACGGCGAGCTGGGCGCAGCTTAGTGTCGGCATGCAGGACTCGTAGTCGGGGTAGGCGCGGAGGCGGTCTAGAGCGCGGAGGGTGCGGGCTACGACGGGCCCGTGGCGGGAGAGGTAGGCTACCACGCCTAGTGGGGGGAATGTTATCGCTGGATCTGGGTGGGTGGTCATTTTGGTAAAGTTTCTGAGTGTATGTTAGCTACGAGGGCTTGGGCATAGTTTACCTGGTTAGATCGCTGAAGTTGTTTAGCTGTTGTAAAGGTTGTTGGGCCTTGGACTAGGAGACGGCAATCCGGCGGGAGTCTTATCGCCTTTAATGTGTCCTGCTTCGTGAAAGACTACCAGGACACAATGCGCTCTTCGAGATAAGTGCCCTCTTTGAAAGAAAAGAAAGTCTATTTCCCGAGGCTTTCTTGTGATTGTGATTGTGTCCAAATGATTGTTCTTCATAGTCCCCAGACAGGGGGAAACGAGTTGACTTGAATCGAGAGAGACCGAAAGCAGGCACCGTGAATGCGAAAATGACTCGGATCAATGTTTAGGATTATTGAAAGGATTTTAAATGTTCTATTGTCTCCAAAGCTGTCTGGCCGAGGCACCGCGTGGCTGAGAAAGAGATGTTTAAGGACACAAGAGAGCCTTTGTTGACGCCGGGGATGAGAGACGACGCCAGGGATGAGCGATGCGGCGAAGTGTCTTGTTACGGTTTGGCCAATTAGTTGGATTGCCAGCGCTTTTTCCGACTAATATGACTGGGGTTGAGCTCAAGAGGAGACTCGATGAATCAGGAAGTGCAGCCAGTAGCATAACCACCGCTATCGAAAGAGACGGCCGAGTTGGTTCACGTGGAGTTGAGAGAGTTGGAGTGGCATTGACTCTTTTCAGAGACTATGTGTATGAAGAATTCGAGGTGCATGTCTGTAAGTTTCGAGCCAAATCCTCTCGAGCTTGTTTACAAGAGAAAATGATCAGGCTCGGGTACGGTAACAGTCGGGCGTCAGCTGCACTCGACCCTGTCCGCCAAGATCTGTATTCAGCTCCAGCTGTTTAGGAACTTCTGCGCGCCAACAAGTCGAATCAAGGTAGATCAGGCTCGACTCCTCTTCTCTTCATATACGCGAATTTTTCCCTCTCTTCGAGTCTTGTTTCTACCTTCCCCAACACAGATCTCAACGCCATGGCTTTGCGCATCATCAGGGAACGTTATCGACACCTCTTCCGCTCCAGCGGACCCAGCATCCTGATCCACCAGAGGGGGGACGAAGCCCCCAAGGTCGCCGTCGATAAGTCGCGGAAGCACGCCCTGCAGCGTTCTGCCGCCCACGTGCTTCCGGTGGCCGTTTCGCTGGGGGTCATCACGCTCAACGTCACCGGGTACTTCATCGGCGACCAGTTGCAGGGTACGCGCGACCAGGACGATCTAAAGCTCGGCATCTTGCAGATTGCTTCAAAGGTTCAGGTTGGTCACGTTTGCGTCACTGTCCCCCAAGCCGCCATCTTGACCTCTAAACTTCGGGCTATGTTTTGTTGGTCGCGTGCCCGAAAGACTTGTTGCTGATGAGCTTGGGATCGTTTTATAGGAGCTCCTCGTTATAAGCAGTCTCGCAATGGTTATCACCCACGTCCTGAAGAGGGAGCTCATCTCGCACGATGGCCTCCCTCTAGGACTCTTGGTATCACAATGGTCTTTCACGTCCATCAGGTAAGCTTTCCTGCGGAGTCACGCCACACTGTTTCTCCCAAGCATCTCGCCGTGACACACAGCTAATTCGCACAAAGTTACCTTTGGTCCGCTGAGCTTTGGGGAGGCGTCATTTATGGCAGAACCAAGGGACAGCGACGTCGACAACGCCTCATGCACATCGCGCTCATCGTCGCCTCCTGTGTGATCGCCATTCTTACCGGGCCGGCGACGGCCATGCTCATGACACCCAGAATCATGGACTTTCCTGTCGGCGGTGCAATATTCTGGCTCAACGGTAAGGCGTCATATCACAGAGGCTCGATGCTGTATTCTTTTCCATTGCTAACATCTATAATTCTCCCGTCCCAGGAAGCAGCGAGCATTTGTGGCCGACGTCCCTAAACGCCTCGTACTACGCAGAGGCCAACTGCTCCACGGACACGGAGCGCATCTGGGCGCCCGAGTGCCCCTCGGCCGGCTTCTCCTCGCTGCACAACCACCTCTCGGCCTGGTGGATCTCCACCGGCGCCCAGTTCTCCATCGACGTGCAGGACCGCAAGATCAGGAAGAAGATCGCCGTCTGGCCCAGGCAGACGGAGGAAGACGACACGTGGGCCGTGACGGCGCACGCGGCATCGGCGAGGATGCAGGACGCGATGCGCGCCATCCACTTCGACGCCGTGAGCACCCTGGGCGGCATGAAGCCCGCGGCGCCGCCTTTCCCTGACAACTTGTATCTTGCCGAGAGCAAGAGGTATGACTTGAAGACGAAGCTGCCCGCTGCGCGTGTTGCGTGCTCGTTCCATGGCAAGGTTGACCCCGGGGCCGGGAAGCTCTTGGCTCGCTTTGCTGCTCTGCCTGAGCTCGAAGTCTTCGGACAGATGCCCGAGTTCTTTCAACGGGACGGAGAGTTGGTCGAAAATCCGCTGGAAGGCCCTCCTGGCAGCAGGAAAGCCTTTCAGAAATTCGAAGA
The DNA here is from genome assembly GCA_030770045.1 of Colletotrichum brevisporum. NCBI lineage: Eukaryota > Fungi > Ascomycota > Sordariomycetes > Glomerellales > Glomerellaceae > Colletotrichum > Colletotrichum brevisporum. The sequence continues at coordinate 3,237,118 of JAUGSI010000001.1, read as the reverse complement.
GATGGATGTGTGGCAACCAATATGGCAGCACATGTCGCGGAGAGGTCTGGCCGGAGGTAACGACAGCAGCGTGAGCAGCAACGGCACCCTCGACTTTGACAATCTGTTTACCAAGACACGCCGCGTGCTAGCTGTACCGGTTCCCCTCGGTCAGGATTCGGCCAGCTCGCTGGGGCTCGTTCTGCTCCACCACTTCTCAGAAGAAGGCGGTTGGGGTCCCCGTGCGGTGGTCAGCCCCGGCACGTACATGACGGCGTGCGCCGTCGACGCCCGCTGGGTCAAGGGAAAGACAGTCATCTCCGCTACCGAAGGCTACAGGTTCCTGGCCCACGAGTACCACACCGGAATCGTGACCAACAGGGTCCGAACGGAAATTCCCAACGTAGGCCGCGGTCCGCTTGGGCCGATACCCGTGGAGAAGAAGGACGACGGGCCGCCTACTGGCATCAGGCTCTCAACGGATTGGTACGAGAGCTTCTCGCCTGTGCTGTCGACGGGACTTGGATACTCCCTCTTCGAAGCCGACATCGCCGACGAGGGTGGCGCCAGAAGACAGTCGCCTATGGAGAGCGTCCTGCAGGTCGACTTCATGCAAGTTCCTGAGATCCGTCTCTGGGAGATCCAGAACATCATCAGCTCTGCCGTCGCCGACGGTCTATCTCGGAGCGGTCTCGTGTTCAACCAACAGCCGCTAACCTTGCTAGGGCTTTGGAATAATCTTAAAGGGTTCGAGTGGAAGGAGGACGAGAAGCTCATACGGACGATCATCCGCCGTGGCCCGCCGAAGGAATCAATGAAAGAGCCAGTGGAGCTCGTCGGAGGGCCTGTCGGCTCGACGCGCTTGGTGATGAGAGCGTGGTACAAGGGTTACGTCATGGTGGTAGACAACTGGTTCGACTGGATGTGCGTGGCGGTGCTCTTGGTGCACATGGTCATTGTTATCGCGCATGTCGCGTGGGTTCTCTGGGATGGCGAGACGAGCATCGCATGGGACAGTATCCTGGAGATGCTGGCGCTGGCGATCAAGTCCCCGGCGCCCCCGGGGGGAGTGCTCGACAACACCTGCGCTGGGGTGACCTCTTTCAAGACCATGGGCGCTGTAGCCTGGGTCGAGAAGACCTCGTTCAGACACACTTCCTCAGAGCCAGTAGATGAGGATGGGGACGCGGTCACGTCGGGAGCAGCGAAAAGTAGTGAGCAGCTCTGTCTGCGGGTACAGCAACATCCACCCTTTAAAGGAGATGCGACCGGTAGAGGTCCAAATTCGAAGCCGAAGGTCGACGAACTTTATGGGGTATCTGGCTCAGGAGAGAGTTCCATGTCCCTGGGCCCGAACCGTTCGGAACTATCGGGCGTGCCTCTGTCAAAGATTTCAACCAAACCCGAGGAGGATGTAGATGTACGTGTAAGACGGATGGGTTGAAGTCTCTCGCTCTGGCTAGAATTTAAAGCATGGGCATGCTTTACCGCTCACTGATACTTTATTTTGAAATCCCGTAAATGGGCTGTCTCCTGAATCTAGACATCAGTTCAAACATTAGCTAACTCTGATGATGGTGATGCGGAAGAAAGGCATCCCAGACATAAGTGTTCAAGTCAGAAGTGAAGTCAGAAGTGAAGACATTTGACGAATCCGTCTGTGTCTCCGTCTAGGTCAAGCGAGTGTCTAAACTGCAGCTTCATAATCGTGATGGCTATGGAACCACGTTGAGCAGGCTGGCTCGGTGTCAGCATGGTGCACAACTTCAATCGCGGTCAATCTCAGCCAATAATCGCGCCGCCAAGTCATATAGCCCTGTATCTTGAAGCGCCCACTGCCACCATAATAATACTGGACCACCTTTCACGCAGCTGAAGATGCTGCGCCGCACTTCTACGTCCATACAGGGCGCGATTACTTAACGGCGCTTCCGAGCGGCAGGCAACGAGGCAGAATCGTGTTGTGCGGGGTGCAACTCAAATCTCCTCTGTGTCTCCCCGGGTTCGCGACCTTTTCCGTTGCATACCCGCCCTGTCGGCGCCGTGACATCGGTACACAACAACCCAGCGCGAGCATCTGCGGCCCCGCGACGAGGCCGAAATGGCAGATGATGGCGCATCGCAGTCGCGCGACGTTTTCAGCAACCATGGAGGGGGTACCCAGAACAACAACACGGGCTCCGGCACTATGTACAACATACAGAACGCGTACTATTGTAAGTCCATCGAGAAAATTCTCGAAGTGCTCTGAAGCAACTTCTAATCTAGCTTTAGCCGGGAACAAGGCCGACGACGATAGCTACAAGCGATTCTGCGCCGATCTCCGAGTCACCGACCCGCGCGATGACATGACCCGCATAGTGTCCATGAAGGGCGGTCTTCTCTGAGAGCGTCCTATTCCTGGATTCTGCAGCACGAAGACTTCCGCCGATGGGAGCAACAGACCGATACGGACAAGCTGTTGTGGATCAAGGGCGACCCTGGAAAGGGCAAGACAATGCTTCTGTGCGGCATCATCAAGGAACTGGAAAAGAAGGAAGCCAAGCCCATCTACTTTTTCTGCCAGGAGACGGATATCCAACTAAACACAGCAACCAACGTTCCTCGGGGTCTGCTGTATATGCTGGTCCGGCAACATCCTTCGCTCGTCGAACTCCACCGGGAGAAGCACGAAGACACAAACGATAGTCTATTCAGCGACCAGAACGCATGGTTCGTTCTCTGTGGAATGCTCCGGACTGCACTCAGCCAGAATATTCTTCGAAACGTTGTCCTGATTATCGACGCACTAGATGAGTGCACGACTGACCTAGAGCGGCTGATTGACTTCATTATCGACATATCATCGACAGTCAAAGTCATTACTTCAAGCCGCAACTGGCCTACGATAGAGAACAGCATGGACAGCGCCCAGGAGAAAGTCCCTCTGTGTCTTGAATTAAGCCCCCGAGCGGTTTCGGACGCGGTCACTGCCTTCATTGAAGACAGAGTCAGCCTGCTAGTCAAATTTGACGATGAGACACGAAAGACGATCCGTTCTCACCTCATCGAGAACTCAGAGGGCACTTTTCTCTGGGTGGCATTGGTATGTCGACAGCTCAAGAGCAGTGAAATATCGGCAAGACGTGTGCCCGATATGCCCAAATTGTTTCCTCCGGGATTGGACAAATTATACGCTCGGATGCTGAATGAAGCCTTGAACTCACCCGACAAGGAAACATGCAGACAAATCCTTGCTGTTGTCACAATTGTCTACCGCCCAGTTGGTTTGTCCGAGTTGATGTCTTTAATCAGAATCGAAAGCGACAATTCAAAGAGCAGTATAAAGAGGGTCGAGGAGATTATCAGCTGGTGTGGTTCACTCTTGGTAATACAAGAGGGAACTGTCAACTTCGTTCACCAATCGACAAAGGACTTTCTGAAGCGCAAAGATATCATCAGCAGTGTGATGCCTGATGGCACCAGACAAGCACATCACTTTCTCTGTTCAAACTCATTTCTTGCGATGAAAAGAACACTTCGAAATAATATATACAACATTGAGGGACCAGGAACCCCTATCGACGATATATGCGCTCCCGATCCCGATCCACTTCCACCAATACGATACTCCTGTCTTCACTGGGCAAACCACATTGAGGAATGGAACCCAGAGCAGCCCGAAGATGCCTCCGAAATTGAGACGTTCTTGAAAAGGGACTTTCTTCGTTGGGTAGAGGCCGTGAGTCTACTTCGGAGCTTCGGGGAGGGGATTGAAAACCTACAGAACCTTCTTCGTTTCAGTATCGCCCTGGACTTCGAAGCCAGCGGACGGGAGTCAGAATGGATATACACAACCGACAGAAACCCCTCCAGGACAGGCGGTGGGACCGCCGTTGGGCCCTCCCATGTGACATATTTCGTTCAGGACGCACTACGATTCATGCGGAACTTCCGGGAGGTCATTGAACAGTATCCGCTTCAAGTTTACCCATCCCTTGTATTCAGCCCAACGAAAAGCCTCGTCAGAAAGATCTATGAAAATGATGAGCCGGCTTGGATTGTTGGAAAGCCCGAGGTTGAAGAGCACTGGATTCCGATTTTGCATACATTCAAGACTACCGGTTTTTCCCAGACTGACCAAACGGTACATTGCGTATCATTGGCGTTGTCTTCAGACGGGGTCACTCTTGCGTCATCTTCAGGGCTTGGCACCATTGACCTGTGGAACACAGCTACCGGGCGGTGCACACGAATGGTAGACATACCCAAGAAGCAGCGCGCTCATTTTGGTCTTGTAACCTTTTCATCCGACGCCTACATGTCGTTCCTGGAATCTTTGACAAGCATAACCTCCTACGCGTCTTCGGTCATTTTCTCACCCGATGACTCGTGGCTACTCTCAGCTTGGACTGACGGGACCATCCAACTTTGGGACGTCGCCAATCGAAAATACATCAAAACCTTCCACAGGCATGACAGGGGAGTTTGTATTGCATCATTCTCTATCGATGGCCATCTTGTGGCCTCCGGTGGTGCCGACGGTGTTGTCAAAGTCTGGGAGGCAGCTACAGGTCTCTGCCTTCATGACTTTGAGTTTCGCGCAGCTGTGCTGTCAATTGCTTTCTCGCCCAAAAACGACACTCTTGCTTCCATGTCTTACCATGGACATATCAAAGTCTGGAATATGACATCGGGCTCGTGTCTAGAGATAAAGCCTGAAGCCAGGGTGGCCGCCGCTGGGATGTTCAAGTCCGTTACGTTTTCCCACGATCCTGAGCAACAGGTAATCGGCATATCAACTTGCTATATCCAACGCTTCAATGCATGGACAGGCAAGTTGGTGAGCAGTTCATACTTACCTGCCGAAGGATACCATGCAATCACCATGACGAACATCCGGAATCAGATGAGGCTTGCGTGCCATGACTGCTACTCTCGACTCGCATTGCTGGACCCAGTCACCGGTCGCACTTTGGCGTTGATTTCACAGGGCAGTGGCTCGATCATTGCCATCTCAAGCGACGGCCTATGGCTTGCGGCTAAAGACAATTTTGGTCCGATCAGACTTTTGGATGCCACAATGGCAATAACACCGCAGCAGGACAATGAAAGTCTTGGAAGAGAAACGGTACGCGGATTTCTGAATCGCATCATGCCCACAACATGCGTGGAAATGAAAGGTAAAAATATGAATCGCACGTAGCCACCCAAATTCGTATTACATCACACTAACATCGATACAGGGGCCGCCGATGTCTTGGGGAACAGGCGAGTTCGTTCTCTAGCTTTCTCAAAAGATGGCAAACAGTTGGCTATAATGGTCTCTGAGAAGGAAGATCTTCATGATGTGTCCGTCTGGGACTGGGAGTCCGGAAGACGTACATCGGCCATTACATGGAAACCATTCGGTCGTCTTTTCCACGCCCAATGCTGCATTGCAATATCTGGAGACCGTCTCTACGGAGCAGTCGTGACTGATTTCATGTCTGACGGCTGCATTAGGTTGTGGGACATCAAGCGCAGGAAACAGCTTAAAGACTTGGAAAAGGACCCCGATCTACGGAATTTGGCTTTCTCGAGCGGCGGAGGTCTCCTTGCTGTTGCCTACCGAGATTACATCAAGATATGGGACACCTCTACGGGAAACTGCAGGCATAATATTCACAATCGTGGCGTGTTGGAATATGGGATGAGATTCTCCGCCTCTGGGTCTCGTCTGTTTCTTGGTGATGGGTACGGGGTCGATCTAGAGGCAGTCGACCCGGAGATATGTGAGTCCCGATGTTTTGAGGGTCATTATTCTGTGAGTGATGATGGTAAATGGATCAAAAAAGATTCTCAGAATCTTCTCCTTTTGCCAGCTGATTATTGGGCGGAAACGTGGGGGAAGGTGAAACGTTGGCGAGCGCATGCGATTCACGGGTCAATGATTGCACTGACGTCTGCGCCAGTGTTTAACATGACAAATCACATTTCTCTACTGCGATTTTCCTAATTAAATATAATGCTTTCAACTCCTATCGTTTGGATTTTATATGCTTCAACACTATCAGTATCACTTCCTCGTCACCGATGCGTGATGTGCTTCGTTTGAGCTGGTGTCGATGAAATTCCGGCACTCGAGTCAAGACGCCGTCCTGAGTAAACCGCTTTCGGCCGTGGCTGACAGGAATGTAATGGAGAGAAGAGATAGCCACACCGCATGCGGACGTTTCCCCGACAGCAGGTGCTCACGTAGACTGAAGGCTCAAAAAGGTGAGGCCGGAAGGGTCGCGCTACTTTCTTTCTCCTCATATGGCCTTTTTGGCTGGGTGATTAAGAGAGCTAGCAGACTTGGCGACTCATTCGCCTTGTGCAACGCCTCCAAACGCCACGTCCTCACGCGACCCCTCCCTTTCAGATTCGGCCTCCTTTGCCAAAACATCATCAAACCTCAATCCCGGCTACAGCCCATATTTTGAATCAAGCCCTCACGAGCTATACAGCCATGGCCACTCCATCACGTCAGCCGTCTCTGGTCGAGGCGGAGCAGAAAGAGTACGAGCCGCCTGCTGAGTTCTCCGACACCTATTACTTCCCGCCCTTCGTGCAACTCCAGTCAGAGTACCATCTTGGCCAACCCCTCTACGAGGACGGCGAACACTGGTGTTTGTTGGCTGAGATCGAGGCCGCTTCCAACAAGGCAGGATATCCGTTCTGCCTGATAGGGCGCGACCGCACGGGAGACAACTTCCTCATCGGCTTCGATCTCCGTGCCGGTGTGCGCTTCGTCCCGGGGCAGTTCAAGGTCGGGCAGACTATTGCAATCGTGTACGCGAAGCGGTTCAACTTCACCGACGGGACGAAGGGAATCCGTGTCGCGGACCTTTCGACTTGCCATGTGAGTAATCCATCAAAGGGCATAGAACCTCAAGACCTTCCCACGCAGGGAATTATGCCGACAAGGCATGGCATTGATATTGATACCCGTGGCAACAGGGATTTCCGTACAAACTCGATCGGTTGCTGAGTGCGAACCGAGCTGTTTGTGACTACTGGGAGACGCTGGACGACGAAGGCCGGACGAAAACCTGCCATGCCTGCGGTAGGGAGGCTGCAGATCTCAAGCAATGCTCGGATTGTGGGCTTTACTTTTACTGCAACGAGGTGAGTCAACCCCATGATATCGGTAACCGGCCGGTATGCCAGTACCCAAAGGGTCCCACCGTGATGTTGACAACGCTCCCAGGTCTGCCGCAAAGTAGGCTGGGACAAGAAAAAGCACAGCCTGGACTGCGAGATTCTCAGAGATCCCAAGATCCAGGAGTTGCTGATGATCAGCTCCAGGGAAACTACAGAGGACAGACAGTTCAAGTTCCCTGGTTGATTGTAGTTTCGGGAAGTTGTCGTCGAAGCCCCCCCCCCCCCCCCCCCCACTCGTTCTTGGCTCAACATGCCAGTCGGTCGCCCAGGGAACCACCGGATCACCTGGCCGCCCTTGGGTCCCGTGGCCTGTTTGGGCAGGGGTGAACAGGGGTGAGCCGGTCGCTTTTGCGGGTGGGATCTCATCAGGAAACGTCATCATCGTGCTGAGGGGCGTGGAAACTGGGAAGCCGATTGACTAGTGTAGAAGCAAGGAGTGAATAGAGGCGACATTATTGAATTAACTCAGCGAACCCTGCCATTTGCAACGTACCTATCCCCTGAGGCCTGCCTGGTTCCCGGTGCTTTTTTCCTGTCTTAAGGGTGTGGAGAACACGTTCTGGCAACAATAGGGTTGATGATGACGATGTGTGAATAAAGGTATTATGGTTGAAACGCGCTCAAAAACAAGGCAAACAGCCGGGCGGTGCAATCTCCGGCTCTCCGCAAGGTACGCCGCCTCCGTAACCCAACTCGCGCACACGATTTGAAAGACGTGAGGACACCGGGGAATTTGGGGTCCAAATAGCAACAGGAAATCTACCATCAAAGCCTTGTAAAGATGGAAGGTCAGCATGCAGAATACCTGGGACAGCGAGATGCTATTCACATAGTAGACCCTCAGTCAACGAGCGCCGGCAGACTACTACGTCGCCCAAGCTGCCCGGCGCAGCCATCCGGTCCGAAATGCTTCATGGGCGGTCGTCAACTCGTTTCCAGGAGAGGGACACCGTTTGTTCCGACCAGGGCGGTGTTCTCTGCCCCTGTGGCCCCGGGGGAGGGGAGAGGCTGCGCCGGCGACGTCCCGGGGAGACTGCTGGCGACGGCGGAGGAGGCTGATGCAGCCATCATCTGGCTTCTCGTGTGCTCGTAAATGGAACTGGAGTAGGTCCGCAAGTTCGCTGTTGGGCGTACGGGATAGATGGGCGTAGACGAAGACATGGCTATTAGGAGCGATTTCGAGACTATTAGTACGTGCAGAAACATTTGGTCCTTCGGCGGTTCTCCCACGCCTTATATACCTGGTGTCAATTGACCTCCGCAATTCCAAACCCCCTGTTCCGACTGCCGTTATGGAGTGCTAATATTGGATGTTAGAACCCTGAATCAAGGAAGCGTTGTTACTGGGTAGGCCCGGCATCCAACGTGCCATGCGTGTTCCCTAACTAGGGTCGCACCGGGACCCGTCAGGTCAGAAATCTGAGGGGTCTGGTCTTTCCCCCTCTCAGCATTAGTTCAACGTTCCCGCGTCCTCCTCTGTCTTTTCACCGACCACCCGAGGATGTGAGTGGACAACGACGGCGATCGCCGACAACTTGGACACTTCCACCCTGTCGTCCGTCGGAAGCTGCTCCGGCGGGGTACGTCATCTAAAGGGTGTGGTTGAGCTACAGGGCTGGAACCTGCAAGATGATTGAAGGTCTGTGGGATAACTCGCGCCTTTAGAAGCCTCTCTTCCTGACCTTGGCACACTCATTTTTGCCGAAAGAAAAAATAGATTATCTGATAGATTATCTGTATGGACAACTCTGTCGACCAAAATGTCGTTCGATATCACCTGTCGGGACCAAACAGCGCCACTTGTGCGCCTCGTAAAACTGCACAACGGCACTTGGCTCGCCTCAGGCTCAGGGTTCCCCCTTCAGTCAGCAGATGTAGCTTTATCGAAAGAGAAGGGAAAAAATTGTGAAGCTTTCTGCGACAATCTCCCGTGATCACGCCGTGGTTCATGTAAAAGAGGGCCGTTTCCCGGCGTTACTGGCGCCCGACACCTAGACTTTCCTTTCCCTGCTGCGCGTTCTCTGAGCCAACGTCTGAACTCCTCTCTTGTGAGCTGTACTCGTGCAGATGACTTGCGTGCATGTTCTCGCCCGCTTTTTCTTCGCCGCGTGGTTGCTGCCGATTGGCGTCCCCGTCGACGTTGCTGGAGCCTGGCACGCGGGAAAGGGGGTGAGATATTTCCCCCCGGAGAGGGTGCTCGCTCCCGGTCTTGATGGCGCCAACGTCAGATGCTTTATGGGCCTGCGAAAGCGCGAAGTCGCCCGAGTCGAAATACTTTCTTCCCTACAGTAGTTGACCGCATCAGCCGAGCTCAATTAGTTTTACATCTCAACTGGTGCGTACCTCTAGTTGCCGATGGAGGAGGTTACCTTGAGTCGGCACCCTCCCATATAAGCGCTTGAGATTTCTGTCCCTTTCGTCGGACATTTTGGCTTGAGTTTGGGCATTCTCCGCTTCGTGCGATACCCTCGCTCTGGAACCCGGCTGGCTCTGGGGATCCATGTCTGCAGAATCTTTGCGTGGAGCTACGAGTTGATGGAGTGACAGGTAATAGTGCGTGGAAGCGACAGAGAGGAAGCTCCCAAAGTTGATATGCTTTTTACAAGTAACGCAGTCATTGAATGAAGTCCTCCGGAAGCTGACTCATGATAAGGGGGCTATGTAGCTGAAGGCGCAATGCTCGATTGACGGCTAGTTTTCGATTGTCGACTGATGTGATCGCTGTCGCTACCTGGGGTCTAGCTGAAGCCTACACTGGGCCAAAGCGGGGAAGCACTGAGGGACGTCGCTGTTCGTTCGCGCCCAGAATTGCCGTCGACCAAACAACGTGGGCAATCTCAAGACACCTCGACACCAAGTCTTAGTCCCCCGCATGTTATGAAGTACAAAATCTCAATGGCGCTTGCTTCGTAGGGAATCAGACTTTGAAATGTTTCTTGGCGTCCGACTTGCTGACTTGATGCCTGTCGACTGCACCATCCCCTAGCTCCCTCGGCACTCCGTCCCATCCGCCTTCGACTGGCCTGCCCATCATCTAGTATGTTTATTCGACAGCGGGGCTCTGGTTATTCGCGTTCGGGCTATGATGTTGGATCGGATTCTTCGAATACATCGAGTATGATTCGGGAGGTGCGGCAGCACTACCAGCCCCAGCTGCCGTGTTGCTGTTCTGTCTGGTTCGCCTCCTGAAGAAATACCAAGTCGCGACGACGGCGACGACGACGGCAAAGGGAATGCCAACTCCGAGACCAACTTTGAGTGCGAGAGCTTCACCGTTGTCTCGACCGGAGCTGGAGCCGGAGCCGCCAGTGGTGGCACCTTGGCTTGCCGTCGCCGTGCTTGAGGTCGGTATTGAAGAAGAAAGCAACTTGCCTTCTTCATCCAGTGTGTATCTTTGTGTCTCGATATCGTTGCAGCATGAGTTTGTGTTTCTGCTATTACGACAACAGAAACTGCCGCCACCGCAGTGTTCGACCCTTGGGAATTCGTTGTTTTTCCTGCCCGTATACTCCTCAGTTTCCCCTGAGGCTGGAATTCCTGGTCAGTATATAGGCTGGAAACCAGCAGAGGAGCGCTTTTAGATTTCGATATTGAGAATGCTTGTACGTACTGAGAATACATATCTGAGCGCATGTATTGTCGAATGGTTCGACTAAACAAGGTCCCCGAATATAGGTATTGGGTGGGAGTCCTCGACTCTTGCACAGTCGATTGGGCATACACTTGTCGTTAATTGCACAACAAGCGTTTGAATTCTCACATTTTTGCTGCCCTGTGATGTTCCAGCCCAGGACACTCCAGCAAGTAATTTCCTGGCAATCTGAGGTGGCGAACAGGAGCCATAAGCTCAGGGATAGAAGGAGTGTTCGGCACGAGCTCAACATGGTGCTCAAACTGGGGGACTCTCGAAAGCAACTTTCTGATATTTTCTGATATGAGGTTGCCGAAAGAAATGGTCCATACTTTTGACATTGAAATCAACTCCCCATGGTTTTTCGAGGGCCATGGGCCGGATAGAGAGGGTTATTTAGGAGAGATGCTCAAGCAAAATAGAACCGTACCTGGACTCTACTGAACGTCCACCGGGCCTCTACTGCCTACTCCCAGTCGTTCGTTCCCCTGCAATATCTGCACTTAAAACTGTCACACTCAGTTGACTCACGAGGTGGCGAAGTGGTCAGACCTGTGTAGCATGACTCTTATTACGATCATCTACTCGAATACGCAGAGTAGGTCAGCTTGTCTTTCAATACAATCTGTCGAAAAGCCATCCCGTTCACAAGTGTTCAGGTGTGCAGTGCACGCATGTGTGGTGAGACAAAAGCACACAGAAGATGCGAAATCAGCCCTGGAAGTTTCCCCATCCTGTCCCCCCTGAATCCTCCCGCCAGATATCCGGCCGGTGCAGGACCGGACCAAGTCGGGGCCGTCTGGAGAGGAGGGACCCCCAAACCATCTGCTCCCGCAGGTCTCTCTCCAGCTTTCCCATGTGCTGGGCCTCCCCATCATACAGACCAGGCTCCCGGTCGTTCTCCGCGGGACACGCAATCAACCCGTTCCGCGTACAAAACCGAAGAAAGCCCCTCCAGCAGTTGTCCTGTTCGAGTACCTGCCGCTTTCCGATGACAGCTAGGCCAGATTTGGCCCGTGTGAGAGCGACAGCCAGCTTTCCCGGCGTCAGTACGATGCCCAAGCCGTTCCTCCGATCACTGTTCGTGGATCCTGCCTTCGACCTCGTCGTACAGAGAATGACGGCGTCGAACTCGCGGCCCTGGAAATCTTCGACAATGCCAACGTTGACTTTATCGAGTCTTCCATTGGCCTCGTCGCGTATCGTCTGCCGGATTCTGTTCACCTGCTTGCCGAACGCGGCCATGATGCAGATCTGGTCTTCCTTCACCAGACCGGAGCCAACAAGGCTGGCGGCGTACTGAACAGCAATCACGGCCTCTGAGGCGTTTTCGCAACCCTTTTTGCCGAGCCCAGTCTCATCCTGACCACCATTCTCGTGGTAGAGTACGGGCCATCTTCGGCCGCGCCACTCGCTCCAGTGTCTGAGGCGATCCACGTTCTCTGCTTTGGCCGCGATATCAATGCGGTAGATAGCAGCGTCTGGGACTACCAAGATTGCAGGGTGGGATCGGTAGTTGTTAAGCAGCCGCGTGATTGGAGTCCACGATGCGAGGCCGGTGGCAGTTGGAGTCTTGACTGGATACAACCCGGCCTTTTTGGCTCTGTTGACGATTCTCTCCAAGTACGAGGTTCGAAGAGCCGATGATGGGCTCAGAGTCGTTGGTCTGATCTGTTTTGGGTCACCGGCCAATATTACGAGTGGCCCCGGCGTATGTGTGCTCATGAACGCATGTTCAGAACGGTTCTTGGTTGTCGTGAATAGCAAGCCCAACGGAATCATGCATTCAGGCTCCGTGACTTGATGGGCATTGTCGATGATCAAGCCGGTCCATCCTAGCCGGACACTGTTGTTCTCCCGAGCCCCGCGTTGAAAGTCTGCGCCGTCCGCGTCGCCGTAGTAGAGCATCGAAGAGTCTCTGCAAGTTGTGACAACGACACTGACATCCTGCATCCAGCCAGCACCGGGAACGGCAAAGTGCGGCTCCGGCCCGAACACAATGTGGCACCATGGCAACAGCTTCATAGAAACCTCGCCCAGTCTCCGCGTTGGCCTATTGAGTCGGAGCAACCTCGTGTGCCCGGGGGGCGGGAAATACGGAGCGAGTTGAGACGTGAGAGCGTCAGCGCCTTGATCAGACGGCGAGCAGACCAGAACACGACTTGCACCTGGACCTCTCGTCTCCTGAGTGCAAAGCTGCATTACTGCCTCGACGACTACCCGAGTCTTCCCGGTTCCTGGGGGTCCGACTATCACGCGCGGTACATTTCCAAGACCAATGGACACGGCATTTTTGACTGCAGCCTGCTGGAGCTCGTCGAGTTGTAAGTCGAAGAAACCACGCTGGGTAGGATTGATACTCGTGGTGCTGGTGCGAGGGCGTAGATGCCGTGCGGCTGGGAAGAGCATAGTCTCGATCCAGGATGGCTCTTGGCCTTCTTTCAGGTTCGAGAACTCGTCGTCGTTGCTGGTCGTACCGTCGTCTGTGACCCCTGCATCGCGTAGCGCGAGCTGTACCCGTGCAATGGCACTCTCGAGAGCCTTGTCTCCCTGGCGGACGTCGTACTCGAGAGGAAAATGGATGTTGAGCGCCAGATTGTAGGTCCCGGGCTTGTCGACCTCGGCCGCCGCGGCTGTCAGACTGTCGTCGCGGACGGTGACGCAGCTAGTTGCTCTGTTGATTGCAACGACCCGCGAGTTGTACACCTTGCCGGTCCAGTCCAGCCACACCCTCTCTTGGGCCCTGAAGCTGACGATCAAGTCTCCGTTCTCGTTGACCCGAAGATGTTCGAGCAAGATAATGTCGCCGAGTTCCAGCTTTGGTTTGTTCTCCGCCAGGCCGGGCACCACGAACGACACCAGTCCACAACTCTCCATGTCGTCGAACGAAATCGTTCCCACATGTCTTTCCAGGGCGTATGAAGCTTGCTTTTTGATTCTCTCCTCTCGCTCTCGGCTCACTTCATCTCGGAAGAATATGAAGTAGTCCTCAGGCTTCAAACGGACGGAGTTTTCGCTGCTGGATACAATTCTGTCCCATGTCTCAGACATCGTGGGTTGAATTCGACTCCTTGGTGTGTTGTTCTGTTTTGGTAGTTAACAGCACGTTGGGTCGTAGTCGAGCTCAATCACCGTTTGCTCGGAAGCTGAAGTAGCAGGGTTGTGGAAAGGCCCCTGGCTTTTTATCTCCAGATCGGTGGAAAGTGGGTAGAAGCCTTCTATATCCCAACCTAAGTGAGGTGTTCTTTGATACGGCAGTTGAAAAATATCGAATAGCTAACTAGGTTGAATTCAAAGAAAACCAGAGGTCAACCTGGCAAGACGATTTACACAGGCTGTCAATTATTTCATCTTGTACCGATATTATGAAGTTGGTTGTTTGTTGATGTTTGATGCTTACGATCTTTGATTCCATTGAGTACCAACAACTGGCCAAATCTGAAGATGTCTTTTTGCTTCTTTTGGTATAAAGACCCCTTCGAGGTTAATTGGCATTTCGATTGGTTGCCAAAATTCAACTCATTGAGGAATACCTTCGCTAAACATCGAGGCTTCTCTTCAGGAGGGTATCAAGCAACTTACCTTCCCTGAATTTTATTTGAATCAACTCCAATAAAGCGGCTTCCTGCCTACAATAAAACGATAGCTCGTGATGAGCCTATGGTCCTTACTCCTGAATTCTCTCTTGACACCCTCCATAAGCAGCTCCGCCTGGCCTTGGGTGAAGCCTAAAACTCGAGTAAAGAGTGCTGGAGTGTGCGAATCAACAGACATCTGCATATGGACCAACTCGCACCGGCCCAGCTCCTTCATGGCGGGGTTCTTTGCCCAAGACCCAATAGGTACCTGCCCATGTGTTGCAAAAGGGTCAGTATGAGTCCTCCAAGGACAGAAACAAAGATACCAAAGAAAGCGTACCCTGAACACCAATTCCTGCACATGCTCAAAGCCAGCATCAATCATCCACTGCTTGTGGAATCTCGCGACGTTGATTTGCTTGCCATAGGCTTTGCTCGCGTCATCGAGCTTTGTCACCCACTCCCTTGTCCAGGGCGCCCTGTCGAAGCTGTCGTCGTCGCTGAAGATCCATGCATCGTACTCCTGCATCTCCACCCATCCGCCGGGCTTCAGGCCGCCCATCACTTGGCTGTAGAACCTCGCCCAGTCCGATGACGTGCCACCCAGTGCGCGTCCGTGGATGTAGTCGAATCGCTCGTCCTCGCGGTACGTCCAATCGTCCTCGTAGTCGTCGACGTGAAACCTGCAGTTGGCCGGCACCCACTCCGGCTGTATTGGCGATAGATCGACTCCGAACACCGTGGACGCGGGGAACTCGTCCGCCATTTCGATTGCCCATATTCCAGTGCCTGTCCCAAGATCCAGGATCCTCAGCGGTTCCGCCTGTTCGTCTGGATCGGGAAGCGGCGCCGTGTACAAGCGGCCGCCGAGCAGGAGGCGCCAGATGTGATGCTGCAAGTCTAGACGCTCCTGTTCCCGGTCATCATTGGGGAGGACATACTGTCCTTCGCGGAAGGCGTGATAGCGACGCCCATTCTCGTACTGGTAATGAAAGATGGAGGAAGTGATGGAGGCTGTGTGGGTGGATCCGCGATCGGAACCGTAGGCCGAATCGACGTCGTCGTGTTGTGCGTCATGCTGTGAGAGACGGCGTCAGCTTGGGAAGGCCAGTTTGGGCGTGCGGGGAACGTGAAGCTTACGTCCACCTGTAGTGGTGCGGTCGTGACATCGCCGGTCGGGTTCACGAGATATTGAGTGACCGGCGGAGCTGAAATCTGCGGAGAATAATGTGCTTGATTATGTGTCGGCTCGGCGACAAGCGGCTCAGGGGAGGCCGAACCCGAGTCCGCGGCACTGGGAACGCTGGCGAGTGACGGTCCCGACGTCATTGATCGAGAGGCTGCGAATCTGACACAGGATTGACAGATCCCGCGTATGGTGGTAGGTATTGAAAGCAGCTGCCTCGGTAAAATAGAGCTGAAATGGGGTCAGCGATGTTACATCATGCTTTCGAAAGTCGAAGTATAATTGCCTGTGGTCCGTGAAACGAGGGCGAGCGGCAAAGAAAGGGCGGACCGGCCGGGAACCCAGCTTGAAGAATATCCTAGGGAAAGCCCTGCTCGCAAAACCCCCGGCCTTTGATCATCCCTGAAATGTCTCCTCAACAGCGTGGCAATGGGTCCAGAGGGCTCATCTAATCCGCTTCTAGTGCAACGTCCGTGCCGTTCCCGTTCTTAGCTGGAATAGTTCCGCACACAAGGCCGAAACCCCACTAAGGCATCCTCTCTCTAAATCTAATGAAACATGGCATGAGAGTCGATTTTGAAGCCTGTGGTTGACAATGGTCTACACAAGGCCATGGTCGGCCACCTGCCTCGACCGGTCAGAAAAGCTCTGGTTAAAGAATACTTAGAGAAACTCCTCGGAAGAACCAGGCCGTCAGGAACATTGACATCTCAACCATGAGTCTGCCGGCATTCATGGTCTTCCTCGTCAGAGACACTAGGAAGACAAGGCGCTGCAATGAGTTGAGGAGCCCCGGATGTTTGCGGGGTCGCTTAAACTCAGAGCTAACTTAGCTCATGTTCAAGTCAACGCCATGCCGTTTCTGATTGACGAGAGGGTCATCAGAGTGCACCAAACTGAAGAACGATAAGATACAGTCCACTCCAGACTTTGCATCTGCTGTATTCTGAAATCTACAGGCGCAACCTAATTGCTTGAAATACCTATGGGTGGTTTGCCTTTCCCATTCAACGTGACGACTCATCCAAGGTTGTTGTCGGTATTAACGAGGCAGACGTCTACCAAAGGTTGAGAGCAAAAAGCAACACATCTTTCCCATGAGCTTAGACTTCCCGATGTCGGCAACAGCTCACCCAAGACTGAAATGATCTGACAACTGCAGGCACAGGAGGGCGAGTTTCTCTGCACATACAATGAAATGAAGCCCTAGGGCTACCTCGGTAAGCGCTCTCCTATCCCTGATCTAGGGCGACACCCGTGCTGGCGGCCGCCCATGTACATACACCCCGGCATGCTAGCACAAACTCCCCAGAAAATAGCCTTGATGCGTCACCATACGTGGAAAGCCGAGAAATCGCAATAACAGTGGCTAGACACTTGCCGAGGGGTCCACCCATCCTGCATTTCCATCTTGACTTTTCTACCCGCGGCGCTAAACTACGTATCACCATGAGCATCAGTACTTGCTACCTGTAGCCAAGCCCAGCAGATGAAAGGTTGCGGCCGTAATCATGTTGCACTGCGGAGGGTAGAGTCCCGCGATGGAATTGAAGACACTGGGCGGGGCATGTATCTAAAGCATGCAATATCCATAGTTCTCAACGCTTCGTAGAACTTCGTATCTGCGACAGGACACTTGGAAGAGTGTCGTTGATTGAACTTCTGAGTTGCAAGCATATCGAAACCGAAGGACATCAAGCGCGTCTAGGCGTGGAATCCTTCCTCACTTGGAATTGCAGCCGACCACGCGTCCATCACTTGACACTAAACACCACTGTCTCCTCCCACGAACGGGTTCAATGGCACCGCAGGACGTATCCCAAAAGCTCATCGCTGTCGTCGGCGCGACAGGTAAACAAGGCGGCTCCGTTGCTCGACGCTTCCTCGCCGCAGGCTACCATGTCAGAGCCCTTACCCGCAACGTATCCTCCCCTGCCGCTGCCGCTTTGGCATCCATCGGTGCCGAGGTAGTCCGCGCCGACCTTGACGACATCGCTTCGATCAAGGAGGCCTTCCACGGCGCCAATGCCATCTTCAGCGTCACGAACTACTGGGAGCCGTTCTTCCGTCCAGACTGTCGTGCGGGGGCCAAAGAACTGGGTATCTCGTGCCGCAAGTACGCGTATGACGTGGAGTATCAACAAGGCAGAAACATCGCCGACGCCGCGGCCGCGACTGTGAACTCCCTTGTCGAGAACGGCTTTCTGGTCTCAACGTTGAGCCACGCTGAAAATTGCAGCGGAGGGCGGTTCAAAGAGCTGTATCACTTTGACGCGAAGGCGGATGTGTTTCCCGGGTACGTGGTGGAGATGCACCCCGAGCTGGCGGCGAAGATGTCCTGCATTCAAACGGGGTACTTCTATACAAGCTACAACATTCTCCCGCGTTCCTACTTTAGAAAGGTAAGATCATCACATTAATACCTTTTCCAGCCAGGCATAAGACTTAACGCTTGTACAGAACGCTGACGGCACTTTCACCATGTCATTCACCACGTCACCCGATAAGCCTGTGCCTCACTTCGACCCTATTGGAGACATGGGAACATTCACACACGCAGTTTCTCAAATGCCCCCTGGCAATGCTTACATGGCTGAAGGGAAAACATGTTCCTGGCCTGAGTTTCTCAGAACTTGGTCTGAGGTAACAGGAATCGAGGCTACTTACAAGCAAATCACCCCAGAGGAGATGATCGGGGTCACAGGGGACCGTGATACTGGCATCGAAGTCGCCTACATGTATTCATATTCATCGGATCCCGGCTACGATGGGGATATGGAACTGTTGACGGCGGCTGATCTTAGAGAGGCAAGTCCCAGTCGTACTGAGATCTTTACAGAGCTAATCGAAACTAGGCCGGTATTGACTGTCCGATGACAACGTGGGAAGATTGGGCCAGGAAGCACGACTGGACCTCAGTATTGGATCAGTAGAGAGGGACCAATCAGTGGCCGAGGCTTCAAAGGATCCAGTTTCGCAGAAAGTTGACACTCGTAGAACGTTGTTATCGTGTTTTTAAGCAGTCTTATTTACGTTTAAGACTATCCTTCGATTTCAAAGTTATGTAAATATTTCGTTACATTTCCCAAATTATATGCCCAAAGCCAAAGCCGCGAAAGTTGCAAATCCAAGAGCAAGAATCGACCGGTCACTGCCAGCTCCCAACGCGTTGCCACTGCTGTTCTTCGGCGTCTCGTGATTAGAGAGCACGCCGCGGCCCGGCTCCATTGACTGAGGGAACATAATGACCGTGCCGTTTCCAAGTTCGTTCGACGATGCCGTGACGTTCTGGTCGATAGTAAACGGCGTCATCGACTCGAATCCTTCCCTGCGGCCGACCAGCACTTCAACGCTGCGGAAGGCAACAGCCGGCGCGTCCTCGGCGACAAAGTGACCCGTCGTGGCCAGCGCCAGGTACGTCAGCCCCCTCTCCGAGTGCACCGTGCCGACCACGCCTGCGCCAGCGAGGGTCTCGGGATTGTCGTTGGTGTGGTACGGGACGTAGAGAGGCGCGGTCGGCTTTGACTGGAATCCTAACTGTCCACCCCAGGTCAAGTTTTGGATCGTGAGCAGCGTGCCGTCATCGATGAGGACGAAATCCTTGGTGCCGTGCGCTAGGATGACGTTCCGCGTCTTGTCGATGACGTTGGGAATCACGGACTGGCTTCCCGGCCCCTCGGCAATGGAGCCGTCAGTTCCGTTGACGAATACAGGCGTGTCGGTGCAGAACTTCCACTGGGTGTCAACGGGGGCGTTGATGGCCCGCTTCACGTCCTCGCGGTTGAAGTACGCAGGGCCGGAGCCCCGTGGCCGGTATTCCGTGCCCCCGCTGAAGCCGAGGGGATCGTACTTGAGAGGGCACAGGTCTGTGATGGTGTAGACGCTGAAGCAGGGGTTCGTCTGCTCCGCGGCCTCGCCGACCATGGTCCAGATGTCACACTCCGTCTTGACGTCGCCGTTCTCGTCGAGGCCCGGCAAGATGGCCGGCTGCAGGCCGGCGGGTGGGAAAACAAGGTACTTGCGCATGTATTCCGCGTAGCCACACTTCTCGTTGACATCCTGTAGGGTCTTTCTGAAGGTGTCGTTGAAGGCGAACACGTGCTCCCATCGGTCGACGAAGGCGAGCGTGGGGATCTCCTCGCCGATGCTGTCGGCCGAGTACGTCCCGTCGAAGATCTGCATGCCGGCGACGTTGAAGTAGTCCTTGTCGTTGCTGTCGAGCATACTACTGGCTATGTACGGGCAGTACATGCCGCTGTACGAGGAGCCGGTGACGTAGACCTTGTATCCCTTCATGTTGAACGTGTCGATGAAGTTGCGCCAGAAGCCCAGGAACTGACGGGCAACGTCAAACTCGTCCTTGGCAGTTGGCGTGCCTTGTGAAAAGCCCGATCCAACGGGCTGATCGATCCAAACGACGTTCGTGATGCGGTGCCAGCTCCATTTGTTCCTAATGGGCTTGAATGTGCCGGGCTGCCAGAGCATCGGGCCATTTTCGGAAAGGAGTTCTCCTGTCGAGGAGCAACCGGGCTGCGAACACGACATGGTCAGCATCAGTTGGTGGGAATCTTGGACACGCTAAACTTACACCTCCGGTGAGCCACAGCAGTATTTCCTTGTCGGCCTGGTCACTCTCGGACGGGAAGAACCAGAAGTAAAGCTTGTCGCTTGTGTCGTTGTTGGGTTGAACGGGAAGCAACCCCGCGTACGACTCGCCAACGTCAAAGTCTATTTCGGGAATGCCGGTTCCATTGACGGCAAACTCTGGGGAGGTAGGTTAGCAATTGCAGTTGTAAAGTATGGTTTGACAACGTACTTCGAGTTTTGTCAGTGAGGAACTTCGGCGGCTTCTGGGCTTTGGTGTGGACATTCTTGACCTCCTCCGCTCCCGGTTTGGGGAGAACTCGCTGAGCCGCGGGACGGTACTGCTTCAGGTTCAAAGTCGCCAGCACGACCGACGGCAGGATAACAGCCAACTGAAGCCACCGCATCTTGCTGGATCTGAAGACTCTCGCTGTGGCGGTAGCGTTGTCTTCGCTCTACTACCGGCACTCAACTCGGTAGCCGCGCTTAACCAGCAGCACTACCTTTCCTGCATACCCTCTCGAGAGGGAGGGGTCTTCACGGACTTTTAAAGAACGGGCCTGCCACATTAAACATTTCCGGAACGGAGGGATGCGCGTTTCAAAACAGCCGACGAAGGATTGAAAGCTCGGACCTGGGTAGAGACGCAGATCAGTATCACCCCATCTCCAGGCCAGCCTGCCGAGCTTATCTCTCACATGGCAAACGGACATACGGAGCGGGGTGCCTGCCAAGAGATCTTTGATGCTGGATTTGCTCTCCGTTCCTGAGCGATCGGGACGGAAGGTGGGAAGGAGGATTCCTGGCGTGCTGAGTTTCTGGTCCGGGAAGCTCCAGCTTGACATGTGTCTCTGGAGTCCGAGCAGGGCGAGCCCGCGGTTCCTCCCTGCACGCTAGAGCTTATTTCCACATCAAACCCGTATTGTTTCGATAGACGGGAGACGCCGTTTTTTTTCAGGGCTTGTGTGGGAGATATCAGGCGGGCGCTTCCCTGATGGGACGACGGCTTGCGGGGCCGTCTCATCGTGTCAATTGCCGCTTACTTTCGCGTGCGATGCTTCAGACTTCCGATCTGAGTAATTAGTCCGACTTGTTCAACAACCTCCAGGACCATGAAGGTTCAGCATCGACGCCAAGTGATCTGAGAACGTCCACGGCAGCCAAGCCTTGGGTTAGGTACGCGACGATCTGTCCAAAGTTCTCTCGCCTAAACTGCGGTCTACTATCCTTAACTCCCCGCCTCGTCTTCGCCACCGGGCTTAAGGTATGTCGTGCCGACCCAAACAGACGGCTCCAACTCAACTGATGTCTGGCGGCAACCTCATCTTTGCCTGTTACCTGCGTTTTCCCTGTGATATGTGATCTCAACCAGGCGTAGCGTGCGATAGACGCGTGATGCGGTGTAGTTGGGTTCAGGTTCGAGCAAACCTCAGACACCACGAGCTACATTCTCTCCGCAGCTAGGATGTAACTCGCTAGAGCAGAGGGGCGCTTGTGTTGATGGAAAACTCTCATTGCCGGTGCATTTAGGGGCATGAGATGAAGACGAGTTTACGAAGCCGCACATTTGGATGTAGATTAGCCGCTTCGGGGACATAACCCAGCTTTAGCCTTCATTCTTTAAGTAGGATAGATGTGCAGTCAGCCCTGTGCTCACTTGCCGAGAATCAAGTCATGTTTGTACTCTTACCAACACAGCAGAACACATGACAAGTTATGGTTTGCCCGGTGATGCCATGCCCCGCGGACTAGCCCCCGAATCTCGATTTTGAATCTCTCGACCTCGCTCCTATACTGGTCTCAAGTGCAACATTGACCTTCTTACGCTACTTTCAAGTCCCCAGTTGTAGTACTCAATCAACAAGTCGTCTCCGCTGTCATCCCGGAGCCTCTGGGGGCGTCAATTATGGCGACGAAACAGTCTTTCGAAAGCTGCTCCAATCGGGCTTCAAGATGGGTTAGTCAGTTTCCTTAATGCCCATTACCTCTGCGAGGCGCTCTCAGGATCTGTTTCACTTATCTCGCGATCGTTTTCTCGTCAGCCGCAAAGGTGAGGGGGCCTATGCGATCGGCCGGGTTGGCTGCGTTCCGCGTGCCGGCTGTCTTGTCGTAAAGCTCGTGGACCGAAGACCGACTGGCTGCTCGAATCGAGTGCTCGTCTCGTAGAGGTGGTTTGGGTCAACATTCAAATTCGGACTCTGGGTCCGATTGGTTAGTATCATGAACTATGAACTCCTCGGGAATATGTATCCTCGTATGCTGGAGGGGGCAACATCGGCCGAAATATTTGACGCACCAGGTTCTTTTACACAGCGATTGGACCAAGCTTTTGTTTACCGTCAATCATTTCCAAGCTTCACAGGTGGGTTTCCAGCCCAGACAATCTCTTAAGCTCCAGGATGACCGAGGACCGGCACTTCCAAATGATGATGAGCCAGTCGGTAATTCAGTCCTGCCGCTATTTCCCACGCATTTAGCAAGTTCAAAGTCACGCATGATAGGACCGTCATGTGGCTTCCGCCCAGCGTCATTAATGGCCCGCCATAAGCCGGGCAGGGCGTTCCGACTTTGAGATTATGTTCGAAACTGCGCAGGATGGTCAACACTGCAGGGCGTTGTCGACGACTACTTGCTCATGTTGTCTTTTGTCATCTCAACATATAGACATAGATCTTGAACAACAATGGCTTATATTTAGAACAGTTTCTGGTCTCCTTTTTCATGTGTGGTTGCGTCGTCTAGGTACGAAGTGGGCGTGACCATTCTCTGTATTCAGCAAGGCAACACAAAGAAGCACCCCACCAAAGAAAAATCGCAAACGCCAACAAGCTTATGCTGATCGATCCAATAGACTAGGTGCCTAGAAGGAGTTGCGCGAGAATGTCGAGCCCGCCGTCCGTGTTCGTTCCACGAGACCTTCCACAAGCCAAGACGCGAAAAGCAACTTCCGTTGCCAACTCTGGGAAGACATTTAAAGTTCTCAAGTCAGCAGACCACAGTCTCCTCCTGCGCGGAGGGCAGCATCGGGATTGGAGCACTCGAAGCAGGGATTGCTGTCCTCGGCAGAGGACAGCCGGAGGAGGTGTTCATGACAACTGGATTAATCGTCCATTCGCATCGTTAATCCCTCAAACAAAACTGCTAATGACAAACGAAATGAAGTCTTTTGCTGGACTCGTGATCCATATTGCTCACCGCCCAATAAGTAAAAGAAACTATTACTTCCCGTATTACTGAACTTCGGGGTAAAGGCCCGCCTCGAAATCCCCGTCATCCCTGCAAAAGCACTGCCGAAAGACGTCATGTTCCTGGCAAGTTTCCAAGTCCCGCAGTGCCCGGAACGGCTCCCCGTGTTTCCCCCCCGCGGCCCCCTCATTCGGTGCTCCGAACCATGTGGAGATGCTGCGGAGTAACTCCGCACTCTCCAATCATTTCGCGGGCAAACAAAAAGAAAAGAAAAAAACAAGGCTCCTTAGCGTGTCAGCGGGTGCAACGCAGGACAACGTGAAAAGAAAAAAAAGTCGCCAGCTTTCTAGAAACTCTGGGTCAATTCTCACGGTCTTGGCCGGCAAGTGATTTTCGGCCGAGAGAGGGGCCGAGTTGACCGGCACTGGCGGTGAACCGGGTGCACCTCGGGGGGATTTATAAATCCGGAAGAGTGCTACGTAGGTACACATGTAACCCTGCTACCATCAGCGGTGGGAAGGTACCCAGAACATATAAGCCGTGCCATCATCACCACCAACGTCCGTGTCTCACCAGCCCCCTTCCCGATCGACTTTCGACATCAATCCTTTTCTGGGAGAGCAAGACGAGAACATGTGGTCATCAACAGGCTTGAGTGCCGTCACCCAGGTCCTGGCGCTGTCGACGGGCGTCGCCGCCCTCGCGCAGTCTCCTGAGGTCTTTCCATCGCGTGAGTATCCCCGTTGCCCGACCAACGAACTCTGTTCAAGTCAACAACGCCATCGACGTCTGAAAGAAACAAACTAACCCGCGATGCAGCGTCCGGCAAGGGGAACGGGATGTGGAAGGACGCGTACGCGAGCGCGCGCAAGCTCGTGGGCGAGATGACGCTCGAGGAGAAGGCCAACATCACGCGCGGCTACCCGGGCGACAACACCTGCGCCGGCAACACGGGGTCCGTCCCGCGGCTGGGGTGGCCCGGCATGTGCCTGCACGACGCCGGTAACGGTGTTAGAGCGACTGATCTCGTCAACTCGTATCCTTCGGCGCTGCACATCGGCGCCACTTGGGACAAGAACTTGACCTACAACCGGGGGTACTGGATGGGCTTGGAGTTCAAGGCCAAGGGAGGTGGGTGCCCCTTTCGACGCGCGAGGTCGTGGCTGGACCAGCATAATTGACGTATACGCAGTGAATGTGCTTCTGGGTCCCAATGCCGGACCTCTCGGGAGGACTCCCCTCGGCGGCCGGAACTGGGAGGGCTTCTCGGTTGACCCCTATCTGTCGGGCCAACTCTGCGCCGAGACCATCGTCGGCCATCAAGACGCCGGAGTCATTGCCAACCTCAAGGTGTGTTAAGCTTTTTGATCTCTAACACCATGTGTCATCATCAAGAGAACGACCTCTGACGCAAACTCTAGCACTTCATCGGCAACGAGCAAGAGACCTACCGCCGCCCCTACTTCGGCGTCGAGGCCGCCTCGTCCAACATCGATGACAAGACGCTCCACGAGTTCTACCTCTGGCCCTTCGTCGACGGCGTCCGCGCGGGCGCCGCGTCCATCATGTGCTCCTACAACCGCATCAACAACACCTACGGCTGCGAGAACAGCAAGCTCATGAACGGCGTCCTCAAGGGCGAGCTCGCCTACGACGGCTTCGTCCTGCTCGACTGGAACGCCCAGCACAACATCCAGAGCGCCGAGGCCGGGCTCGACATGGTCATGCCCCTCGGCGGCAACTGGGGCCGCAACCTGACGGACGCCGTCGCGAACGGGACCGTCAGCGAGGAGCGCGTCGACGACATGGCCACCAGGATCCTCGCGGCCTGGTACCTCGTCGGCCAGGACGTCGACTTCCCCACGCCGGGCATCGGCATGAAGAATCTCACCCAACCGCACGAGCAGGTCGACGCGCGCGACCCGCGGTCCCGGCCCAACATCCTCGAGGGCGCCATCGCCGGCCACGTGCTCGTCAAGAACGACAACGGCGCGCTCCCATTCGCGAAGCCGCCCAACATGATCTCCGTCTTCGGCTACGACGCCACCGTGCCCGACACCAAGAACACCGACCGCCTGTTCGAGCTGGGCTACTACTCGTCCCCGGAGATGGGCCAGGCCGTGCTCGGCACGGAGCGGCACTTCGACCAGGCGGCCCGCGGCGGCACCATCGTCAGCGGAGGCCGCGCCGCCGCCAACGCGCCGTCGTACATCCTCGACCCCCTGAGCTCCATCCAACACCGCGCGGCCAGGGACGGCGGCTGGGTCAACTGGGACCTCACCTCGGGCACGCCCGACGTCAACGCCGCCAGCGACGTGTGCCTCGTCTTCATCAACGCCATGGCGACCGAGGGCTGGGACCGCGACGGCCTGCGCGACGACTTCTCCGACGGCCTCGTCCTGCACGTCGCCGCCCGCTGCGCCAACACCGTCGTCGTCATCCACGCCGCCGGCGTGCGCCTCGTCGACCAGTGGATCGAGCACCCCAACGTCACGGCCGCCGTCATCGCGCACATCCCCGGGCAGGACAGCGGCGACGCGCTGGTCGAGCTGCTGTACGGCGAGGCGAACTTCTCGGGGCGGCTGCCGTACACGCTGGCGCGCAACGAGAGCGACTACGGCGTCTACGCGCCCTGCGGCCGCGGGGCGGATAACACGACGAGCCCGCAGTGTGACTTCGCCGAGGGCGTGTACGTCGACTACCGCGACTTCGACGCCAAGAACGTCACGCCGCGGTACGAGTTCGGCTACGGCCTGACGTACACGAGCTTCGAGTACTCCGCGGCCTCCGTCCAGACGCACCCGGTGGCTGCCGGCCCCGCTCCGGACGCCGACGCGCTGTGGTCAACCGTTGCCACGGTGCGCGCGTCGCTGAACAACACGGGCACCCGCGCCGGCGAGGAGGTCGCGCAGCTGTACGTAGCCATCCCGGACAGCCCGCCCAAGCAGCTCCGCGGGTTCGAGAAGGTGCCGCTCGAGAGCGGGCAGGGCGCCGACCTGAGCTTCGAGCTGACGAGGCGTGACCTGAGCGTGTGGGACGTGGTCAGCCAGAAGTGGACGCTGCAGGAGGGCGAGTACACCGTCTTCGTCGGTGGCAGTAGCCGGAACCTGCCCCTGTCTGAGAAGTTCTCGATACAGGCGTAGCCATGATGAGATGGATTGTAGTTGATGTTGACTTCTTGTACATAATTAAGCATGGCATTTAAACTTTGAGCGTTTCTGTGGAGATAGAAGAGGCAAAAAATGACAGAGATTTCAACTCTGGAGTGACCCAGTAATGCAAAAGGCAAAAGAAAGGTCCATCCAGGATTCGAACCTGGGCTTACGGAAGACTGGTTGTGAGTCAGAATCCGACGTCCTAACCAACTAGACTAATAGACCAGCCGTTGAACCGCTTGAAGCGGTTGTGGTTGGTCTCGTCATGTCGTGGCCTATGTTGCGTCAGGGTTGCGCCCTCTCTCCACTTGTGGGGACCACTGGTCCACGCCTCACCCTGCCATCACTAGGAAGACGACCGTTGGCCCCCTTTCGAGTTATGAGGCTTGACTATTTCCTAGGAATTTCAATCACTTAGTATGGTTCTTCTCTGAGAAGTGCGGGTGGTGCCACTGTCAACATTCAAGGGTAGTATGTAACGTGGATACACAGGCCGTTCCCTAGTTAAGCATCACGAGGTTGCGCTCTGGCATCACTCTATTGCCTACCTTGGTAGGCGGGTAGTCGGGAAATCCAGCTATTGCTCCTGCAAATACGAAATGGTGCCTCTGAATACAAGTTTCGTGAACCGCAGGCCATCGCAGAATCAGTACCCCAGCCCCTCCAGGCACTCAACCAACTCCTCTTCCTCTTTCCTCCTCATCTCCTTGATCTCCTCCTCCGTCTTCTTCTTCAACAGGACGGGATGACACAGCGGAAACGAGCACAGCAAGCTCTCCAACCTCCTCAGCCGGTCCAACGCCTCGATTCCCACGACGCTGCTCGGCCTGATTGCGCCCCTCTCCGCCAGCGCGCTGTCCCACGCCTTTGCGACAGCGAGCTGCCCCGCCGCCGCCTCCGGCAGGTCCGGGATCGAGTCAAAGTCGCCCGTCATCATGGCCCGCCCGATCCGGCCCCCGCTCAGGTCCGGGTCGCGGCCGGTGCCGCCGCCCGTGTTGCCGCCGACGTCGCCGAGCGAGTAGAAGAACTCCTGGCACGGGTGGGAGACGTACGCCCAGTCGAAGTCCAGGACGCCCGTGGCCTCTTTGGTGTCCGGGTCGTATTGGATGTTGTTCGTGGCTAGGGGGAACGAAGTCAGCCATCGCCCCGACGCCAGATGTAAAGACGCTCGAACTCACTAAAGTCCCCGTGGATGAGCACCCGCTGCGTGGCATCCGCGCCGGAGCTCGCAATGTAATCCTCCAGCCCGTCCGCGATGAACCTGTCGACGCGCTCCCTCACGCCTCGCGGCTTCCATCCGTCCAGCACTTGGCTCCGGCCGGCCTCCCTCAGCTGCGCCCCGAACTTGGCCCGCCAAAATTCCACGTGCGACTCCCACGGCCCGCCGCTCATGATCGTCATCTGCCCGGTCGCGATCCGCCCGTCCTCGTCGATGGTCAGCCCCCCGTGCGACCGCACGCCCTCCGGGATCGGCGCCCTCTGGATCCCCGCGAACGCATCCGCAACCTGCCCGATCACCTCCTTTTGGTCTTCCGGGGACATGGCGCGGAACTTCCTGTCGAGGGGGACGCCGTGCTTGTACTCCATCAGCGTCCAGCCGAGCCCCTTCTCCGCGCCGGTCTGGCTGCGCCACGCGTACAGCTCCGGGATGAGGAAGGCCGCCGCGGGCTTGTAGGACAGGACGCCCTGGCGCGCGAGGTGCATCGCCGCGACCTCGTTCTCGATGCGGTTGTCCTCGACGACGCCTGCCCGGGGGTTCGCCACGCGCATGATCAGGGTCGAGGTGCCCGCGTCAGGGAGGGGGACGGTGTATGGGCCTGGATTGGCGAGGCGAGGGCCGGCTGCTGGCTCCGCGAGGGAGATTTTATAGATGAAGTTGTTGTACTCGAAGGGCGAGTTCTCGTCGTACTCCAGGGGAGTGATATCCGTCGGCTTGTGGGGGTGTTAGTTGATACTCGCTCCGCGGGATTTGATCTCTCACCTGCAGGCCGAAGCCAACCATCACGTTCCGAACGAAGTCGAGGCGGTCTTGGAATTCTGCGTGAGACAACATTTTGGAAATCCGCTGGTCACTTAGACGAAGATGGGATTACGATGCGGTTTCTGATGTCGAGATGGACTTCAGATGGCCTGAAGAGAAGAGGAGCCCGGGAGGGGTTTTATAACTGGCGGCTCTTGCCGGGGGAAAAAAACCTACCGGCGTACTTCTCCTCTTCGACCTCTCATTCAACATCAATGTTTGTCTTTCTTGACGTCGTCCCCACGACATCTCAACAGCGTTCGACTCACGTCACCACATCTGGAAGGAGACAAGCAGTCGTGCCGAACATCCGCAGTTCGCCCCGAGCTCAGTGAGCGGAACCATCGTTATAAGCGGAGTTTATCACGACGAGACAGTGCACGCAAACACAGTGTAAGTCGTTCCCCGGAGCTGGCGAATCGGATCCGAACCCGGACGCGACAAAAGGACCGTCGTGTTGGTTCACGGCGACCTCATCCCTGCCAAGACCCCGTTGCTGCCTGGAGAGACCAAGGTCGAGGGCATGTTATCTCGAGCTGTGCCGTAGAAATGCATGGGAGTTCTTTTCGTGCCGTTCAGCGTTTACTTGGGAGGTACACTCCGGTACATGAATGCAACTCCTCTATGGCATGACGGCGAAACTTGCGAGTTGGGAAGATAACCACTCGCTCCGTCATATGCCGGGCGGGAACCGGCTTCTACGGGTTCCGTAAACGATTCTCGGTAAGGTCGATTGAAGGCACGCTCAAACGTTCATCAGTTCATACATGCCGTGGCCCAAAGTTCGGCGACACTCAAAAGCGCGAGTGTTTTTCCCCCAGCGTTGTAGCCACCCACCAACCACACTAACAACCCCAGCTACACCGGCCGGAGGTGGGAAGCCCTGCAAACTCACAGCAAACGACTCTTCCAGAAGCCCCCCTTCTCCCCCCAGAGCTCTCGCCCGGCCCTCGCAAGAACGCAGCACCGGAAACGGAAAGGGGGTTGTGCGGCGCCCCGGAAACCTAGAGACGAGGAACTGGAGATCGAAGAGTGAGGAGCCGGAACCCCCAGGACGAGGCACCGGCAGACCCCGCCCTTCACATCCCGGCCCGCTCGGGCGCTCCACAGCCTACAGACGGCCCAACCACGACGCGCGAAAACAAGAGACCCCAGACGCTGCACGCCTCAAGGGCAGCTTCCTCGCGTACCTCCCCAGCAAGCACCACAGCTCCTGCAAGGCGCTTCACATGGTTTCGTGGTGTAGTTGGTTATCACGTCAGTTTAACACACTGAAGGTCTCCGGTTCAAGTCCGGGCGAAATCAATCTTTTGCCTTTTTTGCCTCCATCGCCATACAAGGTTTTTCGCTGTCGCTTTTTTTGCACGGCGCGTTTGCGCTGCGACAGTCAATTATTGTCACAAGCGATTTCCCCGATTGAATTCAATTTGAATATGTAGATAGGTATTAATAACGCAGACCCGACACACAGTCAGACGTCCTGTACTTTTGGGTTGTTTACATCTAAATGACGAGTGGATTTTGTACAGGGTGATTCGCAGGTTTAGCTGTCGATAACACCCACAACGCGGCCGACCACGCGGTCCCACTCCTCATCCCATCTCAGGCTGCCCTCCTTCACGGCACCAGCCTTCAGCGTCTTCAGCTCGTCCTTGCCGCTCGCGCTCAGCAGGCGGATCAGGACCTCTGCCAGCTCGGTGGCGGTCTCGAAGCCGCACCCGTTCACGCCCTCCTTGACCAGCTCGCTGAAGCTCTCGTAGGCCGAGTACGCCGCGACGGGCAGGCCGGAGCCGAACATGTCGACGACCTTCATCGGCAGGTCGACGCCGGAGCTGGACTTGTGCAGGCACACGCCGAGGTCCGCGCAGGCGAGCAGAGTCGCGTACTCGCGAGTCGACAGCCAGGCAGTGAGAATCGTGACGCCCGGGAGCTTGCCTTCGATGCGGAGGGTCTTGATTTTCTCCTCGTACTCGGCCTTCTGCGGGCCCTTGCCGGTGATGATGGCCAGGATCTGCGGCCTGCCGACGCCTTTCGCGGCGACGGCTTCCTCGGGGTGCGCATACGCAACGAGCGCGTCCAGGAGGAGGCCAAAGTCTTCGTCGGGGGTCCACGAGGTGCTGCTGACAATGAGGCGGGTGGTGCCATCCATGATGCTGTCCGCGACGGCCTTGGTTTCCTTGAGACCCGACAGAAATGCCTTGCGGGCGGCGGCAGACTCAATGGGCTGGAACACCTGGGCGGGTCGGTCGTGCAGGGTGAAGATGGGCTTCTTGTTCTTGTAGGGCTTCTCGCGGAGCTGTCGGGCCATGGCGTCGGTGACGGTGAGGTTGGCCGTGGGGACGATCCTGCCGAAGAAGGTCTCGTACTTCTTGTACATCCAAATGAGGGGGTTCCAGCGCCAGCTGGTGGTGGCCATGATGGACCAGCCGTAGTTGTGCCAGTCAATCAGCAAGTGGCTGCCTCTCAGCAGAGATACGAGCAGGGCTACGTGCAGCGTCGGGACGGACGGGGGATTCTATGGACAGTCAGCCTCGCAACTCGCGTTGAATGACAGATGACCCACCTGGATGATGATCCATCTCGCCGCTGGCGCGGTGTAGGCCAGGACGTAAAAG
Source organism: Colletotrichum brevisporum (assembly GCA_030770045.1). Taxonomy (NCBI): domain Eukaryota; kingdom Fungi; phylum Ascomycota; class Sordariomycetes; order Glomerellales; family Glomerellaceae; genus Colletotrichum; species Colletotrichum brevisporum. The sequence continues at coordinate 3,206,020 of JAUGSI010000001.1, read as the reverse complement.
ACAGACCAGGCTTGCCAGATAGCCTTGGACGGCTTGTTGATGAGGAAGGGCAGTGTGTTCCACTTGAAGACCTCGGGGAGCGGATCGAGAGGATACATGGCGACCCTCTCGTTGCCGACAAGATCGGGCAGACGAGCCGTCTCCTTGTAGCCGACGAGGTCGACCCTCCCTCCGTGCTTCATGATGCTCAGCGCATGGTATTGCATGCGCGGGCTCCGGCCAATGTCGCCCAGAACCAAGATCTGGATGTGGTCATCCTTGGGGTCCTCGGCGGCATGGTAGCGCGTGGGGAGCAGGCTGGTGATGAAGTTGATGCCGTAGGCGGCGACGAGGGTGGTGATAACGCCGGCCAGGAGCGACAGCGCGAGAGGCACCAGCGACATGATGGCGGCCGGGCGAAGCGACGCAAGACGGAAGGTGTGATGTGAGCTGGACCACGGCGCGGGGACTCGGGAGGCAACGTGGAGGTGAGCTGCGTGGCCGTGTGGAGTTTCAGATAGCCGGCGGCCCCCGTCGACGGTCTAAACCTCAGATGTGAGTACGGTGGTGGTATCGCTTATGCAAGCCGTCCCGTTGGCCGCGCTGTCATCCGAAGTCTAGTCTGCAAGATCGTCTCTCGCTCTAGCGCGTGAGCTGCGGACTGGACAGCGAGGGCGGCAGGTTTTGTAGTCGGGACGAAGAGGACAGTATTATCTCTTGTTGGTTCCCTGCGTGCGTGATAACTGGTGGCCTGTTCTGTTGGCGAAGGAGTTGTTCGGGCGGCGCAAAAGTGCTGGACTGGGCTGGACCCCTCCTTCCAAGAGCTCGCCCACGTTCGCGCCTTCCCACTTGGGATGGGCAATCCGTGTTGCAACTGTGGCGCCAATCAGGGGTGGGGCCGTCAGTGATAGTAGCAGACGGGAAGGAGCGCCAAAGGATCACGTGCCTGATATGTGGGAGATGGATCATGGAAGAGACCGGGACTATTATCTGTCTCCCACCTTACGTAATGTACCCGTACCTGCGCATCGTCGTCATCCGGGATAAGGATGCAGCAATCGTGCATCAGCTCTCTGACGATGCGAATTTTCGTTCCTCAATTAGCATCAAGCAGTCCTGCGCCTTCGTCAGTCAATCAACAGGAAACAGGCTGCTGCACATGCCAGACGCAACACAGACCTGCCGCTGTCGCGCGACCGCCGGCGGCGGCGAGGACATTCTCAGACAAGCATGGCATGCCCAGGCTCTCAGAGACATGCTGTCGCTTCAGCGCATGGCAGGCCGTTCGGATAGCAATTGTTAGCGACCTCACCGCCTTATCCGCGGGGGTCGCATCAGCGATTATCGGCTTGGGATCGGGGGGGTTTCGCTGCATGGCGGGCAGCTTTCTTATGCAGCCAGCTCCCTCCCAGCAGCGGCCCAGCGCCCCCCTTATTCGATGGGTCTTGCAGCATTCAGCTGACGAATCACAGCCACTGCGACCTCGAACGTGCCCGCCAGTCTCCTCCCCACACGGAGAAATCTGCAGGGGTTGACTGTCGGATTCCCGAATAGGAAAGGTCGCGAGGGGGGGAAGGCAGAGAGAGAAGGAGAGAGATTCATGGATTCATCTGAAAGGAGGCAGGCACCACCCGACGTCCCGCCGCCTTCCTGGTAGTGTACCTAGTGGTTCGGCCAACAACAAGCAAGAGGAGACAGAGACAAGACAAGAGAGGAAAATAAAATACAACACTCGCCGTGCTTTGGTGTGGTGTTGCATCCCAATATCGGTTCGGCTTGGCTGAAGTGTTCCACGGCGTCTTGTCCTGTTCCACCGTATAATATACATACAGCGAGCGCCTGCAGTGCTTGCTTGCTCTTTTCGTCTTCGCGTTTCCCCCCCTCTCTTCCGTCCAATCCATCCCATCTCTCTGTTTTTCGCGCCGTCCGACGAACACGATAATCGCTGCTTTGTCCAGCTTCCCCTCCCTCCCCGCCAGCTTCCGCCGCTTCCAGCATCGTCTGTGCGACACACCGGCACCGGCACGCCGTTCGTCGATCGAATCTCCCCCAGAGAGGCGCGGCACAGCTTCGGTTTGACGCGCAAACGTCATTAACGGGGCGACTCCATTCCGCCTTTTAGCCTGTACGAGTGCCCTGAATTGCCTGTCCCCCCCGGGAATTAAAGCTCAGCAGCATCCGCGACAGACAGACTTCTGGGCGTCTGCCACCTTACCTAAGGCGTTATTCGAGTTGCCATCTCTTCCCGGCTCCACGGTTTCGGAGAGTCCCACGACGCCCTCGATTGCAACGCAACATTACTTTCGCGATTTCGTGCTTCCCGACGTCCTGGTTTCACGAGACATAGGAGAGAGGCGAAGGAGAATAAAAAGGCAAAAAAAGTTCATGACTCGGGTATTTTCCGAGATAGGAGGGTTCTTTTAGAAGGCCCCGTCCTGGTGGAGTGTTGACGAAGAACGACCCAAAGAAAACCAGAGGGGGAGTCAGAGGGAAGGACAGCGTCTTTTCTCGCCTACCGTATCCAGATCCCCGCCGATAGCGACGCCGTACCGTCGTCGTCACCGACGCCAACACCGAGTCCCAGACCGACCCGACACTTCTCGTCGCGGTCGAACATGGCATCGTCCTACGCTCTGCCATCCTCCGCCCTCCCGCACGCCCATCACCATCACATGCACTCCCACTCCCACTCGCCGCCGTCACTCCATGCGCTGAAGTCGACAATGTCTACCGGCGGGCTGCATTCCCACAGCCAGAGCCAAGACTCGACCGGCCACGTACACAACCACGACCACCACCACGGTCACAATGGCCACGCCCACGGCCACTCGCACAAAAGGGGCAATTCGAGCCAGTCTTCTCAGCTTCGAGAGAAGGCGCCGCCCCAATCGCTCGCCACGATGGACGGGTGGAAGACGGACGTCACACCGAGCGGCCGCCAGCTCCTGACGCCCACCAACGGGTCCTTTTCGCAGGCCTTCCAGCCCCTCGACGCGACGACGAAAGCCCACAATCACGATCACCACGATCACGACCACGACCACGACCACGACCACGACCACGATCATTCCCACGGCCATTGCAACGGCCACAGCCACGATCACAGCCATGGCCATGCGCATGCGCACTCCCACCCCCACGATCACGACGCGAAGCCGTCCCTGTTTACGAGACTCCTGCTCCGATACACACCCGCCGTGCCATTTTTGCACACGATTGTGATAGAAAAGGATTCGAGAAGAATTTTCTACTTTATGACGTAAGTCAATTGTCGTCCGGAGAAGGGTTTCCTTGCACAGCTGACCCCCTTGCCCATGCAGTCTCAACTTTTGCTTCATGGCCGTCCAGGCCTTCTACGGCTACGTGACGGACTCGCTCGGCCTGCTCAGCGACACGATTCACATGTTTTTCGACTGCTTCGCCCTCTTCGTCGGTCTCTGCGCTGCGGTGACAAGCAAGTGGCCCCAGAGCCAGCGGTTTCCGTTTGGGCTGGGCAAGATCGAGACGTTGAGCGGCTTCGCCAACGGCATCCTGCTGATGTAGGTTACCGTAGCTTGCAGTCTCTCGTATTCACCACTGACAACTTCTAGGCTCTTGAGCGTCGAGATCATTGTGGAAGCGTTCGAGCGGATATGGGAAGGCCAAGAACTCCACCGGCTCAAGGAGCTGCTGATCGTCAGCTTCCTGGGCGGCGTGATCAACCTGCTGGGACTCTGGGGCTTTGGACACCACCACCACGGACACGATCACGGCCACAGCCACGGACACGATCACGGCGGACACGACCACGATCACGGCCACGGCAAGAAGCACAGCCACGCGCACTCCCATCATAACGATAACATGGAGGGTATTTTTCTGCATGTTCTGGCCGATACGATGGGCAGCGCCTCGGTCGTGCTCTCGACGATCTTGACATACTACACGGGGTGGACGTTCTGGGACCCGCTTGCGTCGTGTGCCATCGCGATCCTTATCTTCCTGGCGGCCATCCCGCTCATCAAGTCATCGGCGCGCAACCTGATGCTTAATGTGCCCGACGATGTTGAGTACAACCTGCGCAACACGCTGGCAGGCATCCTCCAGCAGAAGGGCGTCGTCAACTACTCGGTGCCCAAGTTCTGGATGGACGACCGCGCCGGCGGTGACGACTCGGGCGGCGACAGGCTGCAGGGCATCGTGCACATCGTGGCGGCGCGGGGTGCGAGCCTGGACGAGGTGCGCGACCGGGTGCGCGAGTACCTGCTGAAGCACTCGATGGACATCGTGGTCCAAGTGGAGAGGGAGGGCGACGCGAGCTGCTGGTGCGGGGTGGGGAGGTCGACGGGGCTGGCGACGACGCCGCTCAAGGCGAGGCATTTTTAGGAGGGCGCGCCGCCGATGACGCCGGTGCCGACCATCGTCGAGACGCTGCTGGAGCAGGAGGACCGGGCGAAAAAAGACTAGAAGGAGGATGCGTCAGGGGTCTGCGTTCACATCGTGACGATTTAGACGGCGACAGACGAGAGAGTAGTTGTTGGAGACGTTGGACCTATTTCTGTTTGGCGAAGCGTGGGTTTGGAACAAGAAAAAACACGCCGTTTCGGTTTCCCTTTTGGCTTGCTTATTCTCCTCTTCGTCCTCTCTGTTGCGTTCCCACTTGTCGGAGTCACAAGGGGTACGTTTTTCTACACATACAACCAACAGGGAACTTCATATCACGGGAGGCATTGCGGCGGCATTCAGAGACTCGGCTTTTTTTGTATGAGTAGATATGCACATATTACCTCTTCTTCTGCACGGCAATGGAAAAAAAAGATCAGATACCCCCTCAACCAGAGAAGGAGGGAAGGAAGAACTGAGACCTGGGCCAAGATGTGACTGTGACGACCACAAAGTTCCGTCGAGCCGAGATCTTGGCCACGATACCAACCACCATGGGATTGCTGTCCCACGTCGTCCTCCGTCCGCCCGGGAACTGGCTTGGCCCATCCATGTAAGTGCGAGATTGGATGGCGGCGTCACTTGACGTGCTGACAAGGCCTGTTGGGTGGGTATTGGTTGGTTGTTGTAGAAGTAGTGATGGTTCTTGTGCCGGATCTGGCGGCTGGTTCTGGGGTGCAGCAGCATGGGCACGCTGAATCTTCATCAATGGTGCAGTGCGGAGTTGCAGTCAGCAAGCAGCAGCTCCCATTTCCCCGTGGGTTCCATGGAGAGCTATGCATGGCGGTGGCGGGGTAAAAGTACATGGTCTTCGTCGGGTCGGGTACCTCACGATAGGTAAGACGGGGAGATTCGGATGTAACGGCTTACTCGAAGCCTCGAGTATCTCTCTGTGCGGTGATGGGGTTTCACATGACAGAGGTCGAGGTCCCGGGAAACACGAATTGAGTTCGTCTCATGAGATTCTTCCCGCTATCGGGATGTCATCCGTACTTCTGAGTACTAAACGCAGGCACCAACACACAGAAGAGTATGAAATCTAAAAGGAAGAAGAAGATAAAAAAGGATGGCAATGCTGTTCTGAACATTCAACATCGAGCTGCGAGCTGCAGGCGGATGGCTCACATACCTAGGTAGTTTTGGGGCGAGGTACCTGTAGTCAGGTACCTGAAGGACGGCGGTACTTTGGTACATCCCCACTAAAAGCAGGGCCCCGTTGCTCCAGGTACCTCCCTCCTCCTCCCCGCCGCCCTCGCCCCCAGAGTCCCCCGGACGAGGCGACAATGAGCCGAACGACCGAGGTATCGCAGCCAAAAAAGGTACACCACAGGTACACCACGAAGTGAAGGTAGGTACTCTTTTTGGTCGTACCTTGATGGCGTTTCATCCCGCGCTGCCGGGATGAGCTCCAAATTTTGTAGTAAAAAAGACGATGCTCTGTCCTTTTTGCATTTTTTTTTCTCAAGTACCCCAAAATCAGTGCTTTTCAACAACAACGTTCCCGTCCAAGAAATCCCAAGACTGTTGCCCGCAACCAGCCAATTCACAAGCCAATTGACGACTGTCACCCACGGAGGGGGATCTTTTAGTGGATACCACACAGCTGCTGCTGCTCTTCCCCGGCTGACGAGTGGGGGACCAACGAGGAGTCGTTGCCGAGGCTCGCTGTGACGTAGACCCTCTTTCTTCTGCAGTTGTGCGTGCGGTCGCATCTCGATTGCGCTTTCTCCAAAAACCCCAAGAGCACCCGGACACTTGACCAGAAAGAAAAAACACCACGGAGTACCGACCGAAGGGCTTCCCACGATAATTACTATTTCCCATCGACGGCTGCGCTAGGGGAAGGAAAACCCACCGGACAAGCGCCAGGAACGGACCGCCCGAGCTACCGTAGCGCATTCGAGCTGTACCTACCTACACTACCTACTCCCCCCGGGAATTCGAGACACGTGAAATCCGTCTTCTTTCCCACCACCCATTCTTCTTCAACCCTTCCAAAACCTCGACAACCTCCTCCTCCCACCGAAGCGGCACACGACACACGACACACAACACACTCCTCGCAATGGCGCCCCCAACGCCCGAGGCAGCAGCCTCCACCCTCAACGCGAAGCTCCACGACACCCTCCCCGCGCCCGTCGCCGACAAGATCCCCCACATCCCCGAGTCCAAGGCCGAGCTGAAGCAGGACGCGGGCAAGGCCGCCTCCTCGCTCGGCACGCAGCTGCGCTCCCTCGCGGCCGGCGGCTTCGGCGGCGTCTGCGCCGTCGTCGTCGGCCACCCCTTCGACCTCGTCAAGGTCCGCCTCCAGACCGCCGACGCGGGCGTGTACTCGTCCGCGGCCGACGTCGTGCGCAAGAGCATCGCCCGCGACGGCCTGAGGCGCGGGCTGTACGCCGGCGTGTCTGCGCCCCTGGTCGGCGTCACGCCGATGTGTACGTTTTCCTCTCTCCCTTTCCTTCATGTGCTTCGCACGCTGACGATACGCCACAAACAGTCGCCGTGTCCTTCTGGGGCTACGACGTCGGCAAGTCCCTCGTCCGCTCCGCCTCCTCCGCCCCCGACGCCCCGCTCTCCATCGCCCAGGTCTCCGCCGCGGGCTTCTTCTCCGCCGTCCCCATGACCGCCATCACCGCCCCCTTCGAGCGCGTGAAAGTCATCCTGCAGGTGCAGTCGCAGCGCCTGCAGCCGGGCGAGAAGCCCAAGTACGCCGGCGGCACCGACGTCGTGCGCCAGCTGTACGCCGAGGGCGGCCTGCGCTCCGTCTTCCGCGGGTCCGCCGCCACGCTCGCGCGCGACGGGCCCGGTAGCGCGGCGTACTTTGCCGCGTACGAGTACATCAAGCGCAGCCTCACGCCCAAGGATGCCGTCACCGGCAAGCCGACGGGCGAGCTGAGCCTGCTCGCGATCACGGCGGCCGGCGCGGCCGCGGGCGTGGCGATGTGGATCCCCGTCTTCCCCGTCGACACGGTCAAGTCGCGCCTGCAGACGGCCGAGGGCAACGTCACGCTCGGCGGCGTCGTGAGGGAGGTCTACGGCAAGGGCGGGCTCAAGGCGTTCTTCCCCGGCTTCGGGCCCGCGCTGGCCCGCGCGGTTCCGGCGAACGCGGCCACGTTCCTCGGCGTGGAGCTGGCGCACCAGGCCATGAACAAGGCTTTCAACTAAAAACATTCGCATGGCAGGATATAGGGGGTTGTAGAGACGGTGATGGGACGGTGGTGGAAGACCGTGGCGTTTGTGCTGGGAAGGCGATTTGTGGTCTTTTCCTTTTCTATATACAGCAAGACTTTCAAACCGCCCATCTATCTTGTGCGTCCCCTTCACTGCCGTCCTTCAAAGTTAAAGGAGCGTGGCGATTGGTCTTCCTCACTCAAAAGAGCTTTGCCCCGTACACCATACAAAAGTCGTACTAGAATATCTTTTTGGATTTATTTCCTCTGTCGCTATGTTCATCCGCGCTGTCTATGCTCCCTAGAAGAAGAAACAATACTCGTACAACCATGCCTCAGCTGTTCTGGCGTGTTGAGAGTGGTATTAATAAAAATACTAATGTCTGAAAAACCTGCCTCCTTCCCTTGACTTTTGCTCCCCGTCCCGATTTGACGACGCCATGCAGTGAATGAGTTCAAGAAAGTTGAGATGTGGTGTGTGTCCTTCGCTTTCCCAATGCGTTCGTCGTCGTAAAAACCTGTGTATACGGGCTTGGTGTCCCTGTTCCCCGTCGCCATGCTGTCTGTCTTCTGTACTGTTTACGCGCTCTGCGTGGTTTGTACACCCAGTCTCTCTCGTTCATTCTACCAGTGTGTCGCATCCAAATGCATCATAGTAATCTTGGAGTAGGGAGCCTTCAGCGTCGCTCGTTGACGGTCCACCTGCGCTTAGAGGTCGTCATGTCGCGCATGATCTCCGTCTCGCCCAGAGGCCGCGGCGCTCCCCAGAGACCGCCGCCACTGGCACCAAAGCTCATCGGGGGCACCTTGTTCTCGTCCTCCGTGCCGTCGCTAGAGGTCGGGCGCGAGATTTCTTGGAAGCGCGGCGGCACCTTGGTCGGGCCGCCAAACTGCGGTTCCTTGCGCTCGGGCGTCGGGGGCTTGACAATCTCCGGGCCCTGCTTGGAGGAGAGCGCGGCTAGCTTCTTGCGGTGGTCAAAGTCCGGGAAGATGTCGTCCTCCTCGTCTTCCTCCTCCGTCTCCTTCTTCGGCGTGATAGGCGACCAGAGGCCCTTGGAGAGCGTCGGCGAGGCGTTGGTGAAGCTCGTCACGCCGCTGCCGACGGTGATGCCCGTCGTGTTGAGAGCCGGGGTCCGCGGCAGCGAGTACGCGTTATTGTGTGATGTGCGGCGCATGCTGCCCAGGTTCGCGTTGGCAGAATTGCTACGGCTGCCGGGGAAGATGAACGAGTCCGGGTTGAAGGTGATCGGGGTCGGTGTGAATGCCGCGGCGCTCGCCACACGCCCGCGCGGGCCTCCGCTCTGCGAATAGTGGCTCGAGTTCGAGGCCGTGGACGGCGCCCTGGACAGGTTGTGGGTGGAGGAGGAGCTTGGCCGGAGGTGCTCGGTGTTGGCAAATAGCTTGAGGTCGTAGTATCGGTGGACTGGGATGACGCCCGAGTCGGCCAACGGGTCTGCATCCTCCGACATGGGCGTATCCAGGCCGGAGGGCGCCGTCTCGCGGCCTGGCTTCCGGACGGCCATCGTCAGGGACGCCATTCCGACGTCCATGAGCACGGGCTGGTGCGTGATGGCGCCAATAAGGGCATTGCAGCCTGCACCGTGGGAGACGAGAATGACGATCGGCTCGACGTCGTCGTCGTCCTCGTCGTCGATGGCGCACTCGTTGTCGCCGTTCTGGGAGGTTCTAACCACCTTGGTCACCATCTCGGCGGGGCGCTCGGCCGTCGTGTACCAGTCCACGAGCTTCTGAACGCCTTTCCTAAAGCGTTGGTGCATGGCCGTCCACTCCTCACCGTACTTGCCACCATCACCCCAGTCCAGGGGCTCCCTCATGGAGTCCCACTGGTAGTCGACCTGCACACAAGCATCCCTCGCGTGCGCAACGTATCCCTCGGGGATCTTCAGATTGGAAGAGATTGCGTAGTTGGGTGTCGGTGCGATGTAACCGTTGCTCGGGTTGCCGGGCTCGGGCACCGTGAAGCGGACCCGCTGACTGCCGGAGCTGGCCGTGCTATCTGCTCGACTCCTGGGAAGGGCGCCGGCCAGAGTCGAAACACCATCGAGGCCGAAGATGGACGGAGAGTTGGAGTCGGTCGACCCGGAGCGCTCGGGGGCAGCCCTGAACTTGGGGCTGTTCCACAGTTGGCTCTGGGCCTGCCCAACGGAGTTGGCGTGGTGATGGCTGTGCTCGACGATCTGGTCGTGAGCGCTGATGTTCTCTCGTCTGAGCAGATCTGCCTTGGCACCGGCCAGCATCATGGCAGAGCCGGGAGGAGGCGTGATCATTTCAAAGTATTCGGGAGACAGCCACTCGCCCAAAAAGGCGTCGAGGCGCAAGGTGGACTTTTTGATATTCTTCTTGGGCGGCTCGGACCTGGCGGGCTCGTTCGTATCGGGGGCCAGCGGGTCGACCTCCTCGGTGACGGAGGCCGGGAGAATGAAGGGCGAGGCGGAGGGATTTGTGCTCGGCGAGGGCATCGTGTAGGAGGGGGTGCCGAGGGGAGGAGCCTGGGCCAGGCCGGCGCTGATGGCGACGGAGGTCTGGACGCATCGCAGGAACGGGGAGCTGTGCAGAACGACCTTGAACTTGCGTCGCTTCGGGGCCGAGTCCGCGGTGCCATTTGCGTTCGGAATCTTGGGGCTTGCGTTCAAGTCCGCCTCGGCCTGGCGCAGTATGTTTGCGATGCGGACACCGAGGGCCTTGGACTGCTGCCAGCCGCCGTAGGTCAGGGGAGGGTCGTAGGGAGTCGGAGAGGTAAGATGCCACTTCTTGTCGGCTGCATCGAGGCGTGCGCCGTGCCTGTGTAAGGGTCAGCAAGGGAACCAGGCATGGGGCGTGGGGGGGAGAAGAGAATATTGCAGCCGACTGACCTCACGACGAAGATGTACGCTGGCGGGCGCCCCATGTTGCTGGCGGCACGGGTTGCGGGAGCTGAAGACCACTTGAAAAGGGTGTGGAGGCGAGCTTGGAGTTTAGGGGACAACCAGAGGCGTGGGTGACAGGTCTAGCGAACAGAGAAAACGGACGGAGGGTCAAATAATGAATGCGGCTAGAAATTTCTCGCACCACCAAGGTCCGCGAGAGGGATCGGATGGCTTGGATGGGCGCAATAAGCTTCGGGCGGCGGCGGAAGAGCGCGAAGAGCGAGAGCGGGACTAGTGTAAGGTGCGGTGCGGTGCGGTGCGGTGCGGTTCGTGCTCTAGGGCGAGAGGGCCGTTGGAGCTCGGATCTTGTTTCTTTTCCCCTTGGCTTCGGTCAGTCGGTCCTCGGGTACGAGGCAGGTGACTCGAGTGACGATGGTGTTTTGTTGTTCGAGTACGAGGACGAAGAGGCGTAGCCAAGGCAAAGTAAGAGGCGGAGGTGGCAGACGAAGGCAGAAAATAGATTTCATAATCCTCCACTGCCGTCTTTGCTGCCCCTCTCTTTCTCTCTCTCTCACTCTCGGCTCCGGTGATCGATCAGCTGGCACCGACTTCGCAAGCGCTAGAAGCGACTGGGGTTCGTGGTGGACTGGATGGATACGGACCCGTCGGACCCAGATTCGAGACCCGGTCAGCGTCGGTGGGTGGTGGTGGTGTCGTGGAGAATATTTCGGTACGGTACTCAGGTGAAGTATTTCGGTGGTTCGCTGGGTGGTTGTTATTGCGATCGGATCCCCAATAGTGGCACGCCGTGCACGCTGTAGAACACACTGCAGAGTAGGTACCTAGTTCGCTAGGTAGGTCGCAGCAGCGGTAGCAGGGGTTCGCCGCAGGGTCTGCCTGTGTTAGCTGGTCCAGGCTCACTTCAGGGCAGACGAGTCGTGGGCCGTACTCTAATAGTAGTAGCAGCAGTGACCGTAGCAAACACTGAAGAGCAAATAAGAGGAGGTGGCCTGTATTATTAGGTAGGGAATGTTGGAAACGGGCGTTTGTTCCTATGTGTGTTTGGGCCGTTGGTTCCTGGAAATGTTCCGTCTTTATTTTGGCTTCGTTTTATTCTGTTCCCAACTTGGAGTTGAATTAGGAGGTGGAACGCGGGGCGGGGGAAAGGGCTTCTTTTTCTTTGTTTCTTGCTCCTGCCACTCCCGCTGTCACTCCTGCTCTGCTGCCCTTAGGTGCCTGCCTGCATTTGTATTTACTGCATCTGCTCCTTCCTGCTGCTGCTGCTGCTGCTTCTGCTTCGCCGAAGTGCAGAAGCAGAAGGCACGATGATGCAAGGACAGGGGCCATGCCAGAGGCTGGTGGTCACTGGTTCACTGGTGTTTCCTCGAGTCGACCCACTTGCAGGCAACTCCCATCCCATGGTCCAATGGTGGTGTGTTATTGTTGGAGCAGCTCGCACGCCGCAGCGCCATTCGACGACTTGACAGGCGGGGGACACACTGCGAGGGAAGGAAGATCACTGCCATTGTAGTCCCCTTGTGGCCTCTAACCTTGCAGGTTGCAGTGAGTGCCCGCCTGCTGCTATTGCTGGAACCGGAGCTCCCTCTGCTGCTCCTGCTGCTCCTGCTGCTGCTGCGGCACATGCGGCGAGACACCTACCTAGGATGTTGCTTGCTGAGACGACAGGCGCGTCAGCCGTTGGAGATCACTAAACTAATGGCCCAGTGAGTGTTGATTAGTGGACGCCCACGAGCGCCGCAGTGCCAGCCGCCGCAGCGCCATATCGAGGTTTGCGTGTTTTGCCTCTCTGTCTCATGGCATCCATCGGCAAGCAGGCTGGTTATTATCGGGTTTATTCCAGCTCCATACCAGAGCCATTCTGCACCCCTGAGTATTTGTTTCTGTGGAGCGTTGTATTAAGGGCATTTCTCTTCATTTGACATTCATTTTCTCGTCTCGCGCATGTGATTGTCCCCTCTCGCTCCCACTAGCGCCAAAAACGTCATCACCGCACGTGGGGTACCGAGAAAATTTTTGGATGAGACTGTGACCAAAAATTCCAGGTGGGAAGGTCTGGAATTAAGCTTAAGTAATCATACTTTTGTTCCCATGGAATTCCCGCCCACGGCCACACGGCCCGTGACTCTGAGAGTTCATCGCGGAAGTCGGGACTTGGGTAGGGTCACTCTTCCACCACGCGATTGAGGAGCTGCTGGTCGCTCCTACGTGCCACTGAAATGGCTTCCGCGGACTTTGCTCATCTCGCCGGGCGTCTCGGCCGTGAAATTGTGAGAAACAACTGCAAACGGCCCCTTCTGGCAACAGAGAGCCCCCGCATCACACGATCCTGACGCAAGTCGCGACCGGCGTGACCACGACGGTGACCAGCACAACCGGCGGCCGACAGCCTAGGGCGCGATATGCGACAGCGGCTCACGATCTCGGACTTGTATCCTCCGAGCCCGTAGTCGAAACCCTGTTGCGGACCCCTCCCTTGCCATCTCCGAGGCCATTCCATGTCGCGGTCCCTTCCCCACCAGATCGGATCCTCACCTTCGTCCCACTGGCGGGCCATCTCACCAGCCACACATTCCACCGAGACTGGGCTAAACCAGGATGGGCAGGTCGCCGGGAGCAAAGCCACATCCGTTCTACGGACCTATCAGGAAGGTCGGCCCCGCGTCCTTGGATGGAAGTTGGACTCAGACGGCCGGAGCGGGAGCTGTGTCACTCCGTCATCTTGCATCGCTCTGTGTCATTCACCTTTAACCCACTGACTCCTCGCCGTCCAACGTAATCATTGCTTCTGAGTCTTCCTTTTCCGCATTGTCAAGTCGCAAAGAGAAATCTGACTTATTTAAGGAGAATACACTTGCGGGAGTAGACAGATCAAACACAAGAAGGGCACTCAGATAGCATAGCCAAAACTCATAACCAAAACTCAGAACTCAAGAGAAAAAAAATCAGACGGAAGCACATAATGTCGACCATCTCAGATGAGAGCCAGGCCTTGGCCACTCCTGACGACCTCAAGGCCCGCCAGAAGGAGTCCTACGACACCATCGCCTCGGCCTACAACGACTGGACCCTCCAGCACTCGACCCTGCGCCTCGAGTACCTCGAGAAGCTCCTGGAGCAGCTTCTCGTCAAGAAGCCGCTGTCGGGCCAGAAGTCCACCGTCCTCGAGCTCGGCTGCGGCTGCGGCCTCCCCGTCACGGAGCGGCTTCTCACAACCCCCGACGTCTTCGTCACGGCCAACGACCTGTCGAGCACGCAGATCCAGCTCGCCCGGGAGAACCTCGCCCGCCACGGCGCCGACCGCTTCTCCCTCGTCGAGGGCGACATGATGGCCCTCGAGTTTGCCGACGGCTCCTTCGACGCCGTCGTCGCCATGTACAGCGTCATCCACCTGCCCCGCGAGGAGCAGAGCGAGATGATCCGCCGCATGGCCCGCTGGCTGAAGCCCGGTGGCCTGCTGCTCGCCAACTTCTCGGCCGAGTCCATGGACGGTCTCGTCATGGACAAGTGGCTGCACGAGAAGGGCTGGATGTACTGGAGCGGATGGGGCGCCGAGGGCACCCTCCAGAAGATCAAGGAGGCCGGCCTGGAGGTGCTCGTGAGAGACGAGGTCAACGACGAGAGCGATGCCGAGTTCTTGTGGCTTATGGCCAGGAAGTAAATCACACACGTCTCTTGCGTGTACTCTTTCACCCAAAAACATTGCATCAATCCTGCTTGCGACCAAAAAGGCGTTGGGTAGAGGACCTATTGGTACCTTTAAGACAGGGGGTGCTGTTCAACAGCCAGGGTATCTTGAGGTACCTCAGTTTTCTATGTCGCAGTACGAACGGAATTCAACATTTTTGAGCTCATAAAATACCACTAATCTCTCTCATTGTGTGCCACCTTCTTGCAATATTCTGCGAAACAGCCTCGCCCAACTACCCCTCATCTGTAGAATGGACACAGATGTCCACGATGCTACATCGCGCTGGACCTGTGGAGCGAAGCAGGCGGGCCCGGATCTCCGCCATCGAGGGGCATTGAGGCCTGTGCGCACGCTGCAGCATCGCAGTGACCACAGGTACCTTACCTTCGGTACCTTCGCTGACTAAGTTGGTTCCCTTCCTGTGTGTTTGTCAGGATGCAGCTCCGTGGCGCTGCCCCCTTACCAATCGTCCAAGCCGACTGCCAACGACAGCATCTTCAATTCGTCGCCGTCCTTTGGTTCCTCCCTTGATACTACCCCTCGTACAATCTTTTAATCTTTACTTTTTCTCCCAGCACTCGATCGAAATCCATCCATCGCGCAGCCATGAAGCTCTCCCGCCTCCTCCAACTGCCGGTCCTCCTGGCTGCGACGACGCTCGCCCCGGCGGTGCTCGCCGAGCACACGAGCAACTGGGCCGTCCTCGTCTGCACCTCGCGCTTCTGGTTCAACTACCGCCACCTCGCCAACGTGCTCTCCATCTACCGCACCGTCAAGCGCCTCGGTATCCCGGACTCCCAGATCATCCTCATGCTGCCCGACGACATGGCCTGCAACCCGCGCAACGCCTTCCCCGGCACCGTCTACAGCAACTCGGACCGCGCCGTCGACCTGTACGGCGACAACATTGAGGTCGACTACCGCGGCTACGAGGTCACCGTCGAGAACTTCATCCGCCTGCTGACCGACCGCGTCGGCGACGAGATGCCGCGCAGCAAGCGCCTGCTGACGGACGACCGCAGCAATATCCTGGTTTATATGACGGGCCACGGCGGAAACGAGTTCTTGAAGTTCCAGGACGCCGAGGAGATTGGCGCCTTTGATTTGGCCGATGCGTTTGAGCAGATGTGGGAGAAGAAGAGGTGAGAGAATGACCGTCGCAATTACATCGCAGCTTGTGCTGACTGAGCACTCTAGGTACCACGAGATCCTCTTCATGATCGACACCTGCCAGGCGAACACCATGTACAGCAAGCTATACTCCCCGAACATCATCGCGACGGGCTCCTCCGAACTCGACCAGTCCTCGTACTCCCACCACGCCGACAACGACGTCGGCGTCGCCGTCATCGACAGATACACGTACTACAACCTCGAGTTCCTCGAGTCGCAGGTGCAGGACCTGAGCTCCAAGAAAACTGTCGGGGAGCTCTTCGACAGCTACACGTACGAGAAGATTCACTCCAACGCGGGCGTGCGCTACGACCTGTTCCGCGGCGGCGCCGATGCCGCGCGCAGCCGGCGCATCACCGACTTCTTCGGCAACGTGCAGAACGTCGAGGTCGACGGCGCGGAGAGCATGGTGCTCGACGAGGAGCTGCTGGAGCTGAGCCAGAAGATCGCGGCGCTCAAGCGCAGGGCCGACGAGGCGGACGCCGCGGCCAGGAACGCGACGCTCGCGGAGGCGGCGAGGGGCGAGGCGCCCAAGGCGAAGGCGCAGACGAAGAGGGTGCAGATGGCGAAGCCGTTGACCAACGACAACTGGTGGGAGAAGAAGCTCGTCGGCGCGACGGCGTTGATCGGCTGTGCCCTGCTCTGGGCGCTGGGATCCTACCTGGAGGCCCCGAAGAGGACGGATGAAGACAGAAAGAAGGCGATTGAACAGAACGGGCATGCTACGGCCAAGGCGTAGTCGCGCCCATCGCCCTTGTGCGTCGTGTCTTTTGTAACTTGTACGAGCTTGCATTGCATGCATCCACAGCCAGGCGTTTGATGGACAAGGAGGGAACACAGTATGATTTGGGTCTCATTTGTATACATACTTGCCATAAGACGGCAACCGTGAAGCATTTCATTAAGCAATCATATTTTTCTGACAACTTGCAAAGTTGCGCTGTTGTCAAGTGCGAGCGTCCTTTCAATTGACATTTATCCGGAGTATTTCCATCTGACACACCGAAACGCCTCACCGAGAGCCTCACCGAGATTCTTCATTCTCAAAAACCTTGCACCCTGCGTTTGCGCCACTGCTCATCTCAGAACAACTCCTCAAGCCCGACAGACCTTGACCTATGGCGGGCCGACGCGGTCAAATCTCATACGAAAATGGATAAGACAAAGGTATGTGTGTTTAATATTCCTCATAAAGCTGCATTTTCTTCTGGTTACCTTCGTTTTTCTGCTTGAAGTCGGTGCCGAGTCTCGTGTCACTGGTCTTGTTGAGTGAGAAGTGAGCTGTGAGCTAGTCGCTCGGCTGATCCAAGTCGATGAGAAGGTGCGACTGGATGGCTGCTCCTTCTTTTTGGCAATGTGTTTGGCATCATGTACTTCCGGTCTGCGCTTTCCGACCTCATCTTTTGGCGCCTTCCTGCTTTTTCATACTTCCACAATCTCGGTGAGAGAGCATCTATTCTCTCTCTTCAGCGCAGAGCTCCAAAGCTCATACCCCTGAATGTCCACCACACCATCTCTTTCTAACATGAGCGACGAACAATATGGATGAAGTCCCCGAAGGGCTCGGCAAGCTGCTAATCTTGTATCATAACAACCAGATCCCCCCTCTCAAGACCTTGACACTCAAATCGCGGCCCCTGACGAGCCACTCCCTCGCCTTCTCCTGCGACGCCGAGCTGGCCGTCGCCGCCGACGACTCGGTCCACGTCTTCCTCCCAGAGTTTCCGAATCCAGAAGAAGCCACCTCGTCAGCATCGACGTCGAAACCCGCCCTAGACAGCGGCAATGCAGACACCCCCGCCGCGGCCCTCGCCGCCGCCGCCGAGGGCCAGGACGGCGACAAGGCCTCCCGCCAGCAGTACTACACCTACATCCTCCGCATCCCGACCTCGCGCAAGCCCGACCCGCGCATGAACGCAAACCTCTTCGCCGCGCAGGGGCTCGCCGTGCCCTCGGACGACGACGACCTCGCCGGCTTCGGGGACGAGGCGGCCTCCGCCTTCGAGGGCGTCGGCTCCGGCACCGTCACGGGCTACGGCGCCTCGCTCAACCAGGTCGTGGCCGTCGAGTGGTCGCCCGGCGGCGTCGGCCGCAACCTGCGCGCCGTGCTGGCCGTGATGCTGACCAGTGGCGCCCTCATCGTCGTTGGGGAGGGCGGCGGCAAGGGCGCCGTCGACCTCGGTGCCCGGATGAGGAGCTTCAGGGAGTGGAGGATCCTTTGGGGTGTCGGCGCTAACCTCCCGCTTCCCGATTCCGACTCCGAGGACGGGGCTCATCTGCCTAGGGACAAGGTGCGCTCGTTCGCGTGGGCGAAGGGGATCGAGACAGGGAGGTCCATGATGGCGTACGCTACGGATCAGGAGGAGATCGTCGTGTTGAGCGCGCAGTACTATCTCCCTCACGAGAAGGACGACGCCTCGGATGCGGCCTCGTACGTCTGGGAGGTCGAAGAGGTTGCGCGGTTTGACGGACGAGGACCGCACCCGAGTATCAGCGTGAGCCCCTGTCCACCTCCATGTTGTTGACTTGCAGCAGCTGACACACCTGGCAGTTCATGGATCCCGACTACGTACCGTACACTTCGGCCTTCTCTCTGAAATGGAGCCCGTGGCTGGTCACCGAACAGACGCGCACCGCCGTCGTCGCGTACTGCGCTCGCAGCTACGTCGGCTTCCGCAGGATCACGATCTCGCGCGACTGGAAACGCGGCGCAAGCGTCGAGATCGCCATCGAAGATGTTGATGTTATGGGCATCTGCACCAATCTCACCTCGGACGCCTTCGTGGAGTGGGAAGATGCCATCTGGGACCACGAGGGGGCCAAGGTTTGCCGCGGCGTCATCGCGAGCCCCTTCAAGCCGCTGCCGTTCCAAGTCGTCCTCAACGGACCCGAAGGGACCGCGAAGGAGGAGCACGGCACGGAGGTCTGCGGTACGACGTACCCGGCAGATACTACCTCGCTCGACGCGACGAATCCAATTTCAAGTATGTTGCCACACGATGAGGGATGAGCTGAGCTAACAGGCAACAGGCCTTGTGATTCACCCTCCCGACATGACAAAACGCACCAAGGCCCCTTCCTACTCCCTCGTCCGCCTGTCCGCCACGGCGAACAACGACAACTGGTTTCAACAAAACGCCACTGATGCCGATGCCAAGTCCCTCCCGAAGTGGGCCGAGACCCTCTCAACGACTGTCAAACTCTCTGTGCCCGTGTCCATGGTCGGCCGGGGCGGCGCGGGCACCACGGCCGATGCTGAGTCTGTGGCTTCGGGCGACGACTCGGACTCGGACGACGACGACTTTGATCTCCCCGAGGATGCGGGCGAGCAGATCAACCCTTACCGCGTGCGCATCTGGGGTCTGACGACATCGCCCGGCGGCGGTGTCAGCGCGGTGCTGGTCTCTCAGCACAGCACGCAGCAGCCAGAGAAAACCGTCAAGACCCGTGTAATGTTTGGCGAGCGGCCGTTCTCGCTTCCTGCAGCCCAGGGGGACGAGATGGACGTCGATGGAGACGAAAAAGAGCCGAGGAAGAGCGCGACATCCCTGAATTGGGACGGCCTGAGCACCGAGGCCAAGATGTGGGATTGGATGTACGGCGGCGGGCCGGCTGTTCCTGGCACGATTGGGCCTCAGGGCGAGACGGCCGCTGGAGATGCGTCGCTGAAGGAGAGGCTGTTGGAAGTGAGATCGAAGCAGACGTGCGTGTTTTGCCAGACCTCACTCCAGCATGGGGACAAGGAGTCTGTTTGCGAGGGGGGGCATGTGTTTGGTGAGTTCTTTTCTCTCAACTTCTTGCTTGCGCTGGATGCTGACTTTGAGGAACAGCCACTTGTGCGGCCACGGGGCTTGCTATTCTTGCCCCTGGTATCTCGAGGGCTTGTGCAGTGTGTGGGTTGCGGTGCCTTGTTGCGAAGGAGGCTGTTAAGATTGCCCAGGCACACCTCGGCCCGGAAGCTACTATTGAGATGCCTGAGGAGGTTTGTGGTGGTTGTGGAGGGAAGTTTGTGGTGTGACCGTTGCTGCAGGGATAAGCCGATACAGAAAGGCCCGGGTGGACAAAGCATGCTGAATAGGGGTTTGTCTAGTTACATGAGGTTTACTGCCACAGGCACCTCGCATCACTTTGATAGAATAAAGGGTATAACACAGCCAAGGATCCCCCAGACACATTATGTGCTTGATGTCTTTGATTCATTCCCTTGATAGTGGCTTCTTAAGCAGCCAACCGTGGGTGTGTGATGTGCTTGCTGACCACAAAGACCATCCCTTAATGTGTGCGTCCTAATGACATGTATCCTCGTGATTCTTCATCTTCATTCAGATACCCCTGATGGACAGTGTCACCACTCATTGTAATTGCTGTCTGTGTCCGCACTAAATGGCAACGCCCTCCTCATTCTAGAAGTAGTCGTAGTCCTCACTGGTGCTGGCGTGGACCTTGAGAGAGTCGCGGTTGATGGGAATCTTGTGGCCGTCGGCCTTGTAGCAGCCGATGACGCCGTCGAACTGCCAGATGCCCTCGGCTGGGGGACGCAAAAGAGTTAGCAGCTATTTCCTTTTCTCCCCCCTTGAGAGTTGGGGTGGTGTTGAGAGACTTGGAGAGGGGACGGAAGAAGGAGCGAATAAGAGAAAGGAGGGGAAGAAGCTTACAGAGGTTGATCTCGGCGTTCTTGTTGATCTTGCCCTTGCCGTGGCACACGCAGGTCATGACGACGGGGTCGTTGGACCCGCGCTCCTTGATGCGGCAGGCCTGGCAGCGCATGCCTCCCCTAGAGAAAACCCATGGATGTCAGTCTCTTGTTCCTGTATTCCCCGAGGTAGAGAGAGCCAAAGGAGGGAAGACTCAACTGGTAGGCCCAGGCGAGGTTGCCGTCAAAGTTGCCGAGGCACTGGTTCAGGTCGAGCCAGGTGAAGACGCGCGCGCCGTGGCGGTCCTTGCAGGTGGCCTCTAGGACGGCCTTTCCGACGCCGTTCTCGCCGTAGCCGCCGGGGAGCTGGACCTGGCCGTTGATGGCGAAGTCGGTGCAGGCGGACTGCATGCAGTCCGACTCGACGGGGCAGTCCCTGGCCGAGGCGAGGGTGGCCATGGCGGCGAGGGCGAGGGCGGTGATCTTCATCTTTGCGGTTGTCTGTGTGATGATGAAGATGATGCTATTGAGTTGAGAGACAGAGAAGAGGGAGAGTGTGTGAGAGGGTGAGGTGGTGGTGGAGGAGGAGGAGGAGAGGGCTGAGAGGAGAGGTGGGAGGAGGAATTAAGTAGTTAATTTCTGTGAGTTGCTTGCCTGAGAGTTCACGTGCTGGGCGGTGAAAAGGGTGAACAGGGTGAATATTCTGTTTGTTTTCAAGTGCCTGCCTAATGGAGCAGAGACGCTGATGTTTGAGGAAGGAGGAGAATATTCAGCCTAGGTAACTCGAATGCCTCTCTAATCAAACCATGTTGGCACCTTTGAATTAGTTGTTTCCTAAGTTCTCATAGCCTGAGGCGCTTGAATAATATCGGCAACCCAAACAACCTCCTCCCTGCAGTAGTATCTCGTGGTATCAGCCATAGACTCGTCTCTGAAGGATTCTGCCTAGCCTGCGCCGACTTCCGAGCAGCAAGCAGAGCCCCATGCGGTGCAACTCGGTATTATTCAACGACACACACGTGCCTTACTGTCGAATCTAGACTCTATCCCTTGAAATCTCGGCTCTGCCGTGCTACTTGACGGGCACAAACAAGCTTGTGGTATTCTGCAGGTGGGTTTGGCCGAGTGCAACCCCAACCTCGACGTCGACCTTGACTTTTACCAATATCTTGTCCGCGCTTACCACAACTTCCCCCCACATCAGATGACACGACATGGGCAAACTGCAAAGACCAAGAATTTTCCTGCTGTGTTTTCATTTGGTTATCTCATTACTTTTCCTCACAACATCCTTGGAGAAGAACAAATCCTCAAGCTGCCCCTGGCCTCCCATGGTGAATCAAGGCTATAACGAAAACCAGAAAACATGTAAAACCTACGACGCCACAATCTTCCAAGCGCTCTTCGAGAACCGGTTCTCCGGATCGTACCTCGTCTTCAGCTCCACCAGCCTCCCCGAGTTCTCCCCAAACCCCTCCCGGACCTCCACGTCCCCGCTGGCGTAGTTGTTGTACTGCCCCACGCCGCCGCCTTTCTCGCCCGTGTGGTTCCTCGTCTTGATCTTCCTCGCCAGCGCGCGGTTCCACTCTCTAATCTCCCCGTCTCGGGCCGGGTCCGTCCAGGATGTCAGGACCATGCAGTCAAAGTACGTCCCGCGGTTCGAGTACGCCGTCGCCTTGAGCGGGACACCGGCTACCTCGTCTTTCTTGTAGATCTCGACGGCTAGAACGCTTGTCCTCATGTCGTTGCCGCTCGAGAGCTCCGCGTCCACGCGCGTGAAGAATTCTTTGCCCATGTCCTCCCACTCGGACAGTGAGAAGGGAGCTTGGAGGTTGGTTCCGCCTGTTAGGCGTCTCGCGCCGGGGCCCTGTGTCTCGTCGACCAGCATGTTGGCGGCTGGGTAGTCCATTTCGCTCGTTAGGTCCATCAACGGTCCGGCGTCGAATAATCCCTTAAACAACCCGTCCTTCGCCTCTCTTTCCGTACCGTCGTGGAAAGGCTGGACGACGACGATCGGGATCGAGGCCGGTGGTGGGGCGTACGTGAAGCCCATGATGACGAACTGTCCCCCGTCCATCGCTTCCACGAAGCCATTCGCCCAGGCTACCAGCTCCGGCAGCTTAGTCGCTGGATACGCCAGCGCCCCGGACCACACGCGCCCCTGCGGGAACACCCTAGACGTGAAGCTCGTCACCACGCCGAAGCTTGCACCCGCGCCCCTGAGCGCCCAGAAGAGATCCGGGTTCTCCGTTTGCGAGGCCGTAACGACAGATCCGTCCGCCAGAATGACCTCGGCTTCGACGAGGCAGTCAACAGCGAGACCATGGAGCCCGCTCAAGAGGCCCTGCCCGCCACCGAGAACGAGACCGCCGACGCCCGTGTGTGACACCGTACCGCCAACAGTCGCAAGTCCAGACGCCCAGGCTGCGGCGTCGACGTCCCGCCAAGTGCAGCCTCCGCCGAAGGTGACAAGCTGCTTATCGGCGTCGACGCTGACGGAGCGGAAATGGCCGAGGTGGATCACCATGCCGTCTGAAGAGGAGGAGGAGCCTGAGGTGGAATGCCCGCCGCCGCAGGTTGTGAACGGGACGGAGTGCTTGTTTGCGAAGAGGATCGCAGAGGAAACATCTTTGGCTGATCGCGGCTTTACAACCACGGCCTTTGGAAGGGTTAGCGCTTACGTTGCCGAAAGACGGCGTGTGAATATGTACCGCTGACTTGATGCAGACGACGGACCAGCGCACCAGGCTTTCCTCGTACCCCTCGTCGCCGGGGAGGAGGACGTCGCCGTCGATTTCTGCCCTGAGGGCCGGGATGTCTTGGCGCCACGCGTTCATCGTTTTCTGTTAAAAATTTACGACGTAAGAAGTTCAAGCTTCCCCAGAGGTGCATTCGCCAGCTCTTATAACCCTTGGTCGGAGACGTTGGCAGATCTGCATGCGACCGATCGAAACATCGGAGGCTGACTGTGCCATGCATGTCAGCTTCATATTTTCTTGGAAAAAGCAGACAATCAAAGGTTCCGGAGCCTCTATTGGGCGTGGGAAAGCATCTTTGTTTCTGGGGAGTAAGCGCTAGGTAATAGCAATGCCCTTCTCGAGGTCCTATCGAGTTGTAGCCGTCGTCTTTTGGTCTTGACCGGAAACTACCGTGCTTGGCTTGACTACAAAGAGCTACTGCTTAGAATGAAGTTTGTTTTGACCATTGTTTGATTTATATTATTCATTATGGTGTTCGGGTGACTGGACACGATTGTTCTGTCGTTCCGTTCTCCGTTCTAGCTCAACTCGGTCCGATCTGGTTTGTCGCCGCAGGCATCACACGTTCATGATACTGCGCCTCTACGATGACTTTCGGGTAAAACTAGACGCTGTCTCATGAAAATTATCTTGTCTGGTCAAATTCTCGTGACCCTATCACTGTGCAAAGACTTATCGATCTTTGGTCATATCAAGCCCATGTTCAATCAACATAAGCTTCGAAAAACGTACTGGCGTCTTTACAAGTCGAGGAAGGTATTGGCATCGAGTCAGGTTCAACCGAACTTTAAGGATTTTAGACAGAGCTTTTGTTACAAAATTATTAGCGCTAGCTGTAGTCAACTGCTTGGCTCTTATGAGTTGAGTACAGCTCCAGCCATCTGGCTAGGGCAACCATGTATGCGTTAGAGACTCGGTCATACTGATTACTGAACGACGAGAACGACAAATCATCATCATACTCACAGTAGAAAGCGCCCTCATCACCCCGTAGATCCAGGACTACGGAAACGGTTGCCCCTCCCGCCCATAACGTGCAGTTCGTTCCGTGGCTTAGCTGCATCGCCAAGATGTCGGTTCTACCCCGCAGTAGCATCACTCGAGACGAACCACCTCATTACCCGGGCACCAGAGGTCTGCCAAACTGGCCGAAGAGTCCGGTCAGTAAAATTGCCTCTGGCGGGCGGAGACCGCAGGAACATGCAAGTTTACGTCTGCGCTCGTTGTCTTAATTGGAGGGAAATTGCCCATCTAACTTAATCTGTACGGCGATGTATCCGCACCACCCGCATACCGTTCCTAGATCCGCTCGCATGCCAAGCCCGGGGTGGCCTCATGGTTATAGCCGCTCGACGCTTCTGTCCAGGAGCAGGATGCGGGGTTGAGATGTTGTTGTCATCACTTAGACGCCTATATAGAGCGCTGCCTTGGCCATTGTGAAGCGTGAAACCAGTAGTCATCGGCTGCGAGCAAAGATGAAGACGGAATTGAGTTGGCTGTTGTCGACCGTTGCCTTGTGCGAGGCCAGGTCATTCTGGTCTTCGAAACCTGCGACCTTTGGCGACAGAGACGGAGATGAGTATTTGCTCAAGACCGGTTACCCGGTTGGAAATGGCAAGCTGGGAGGTGAGTCAAGGCATCTTTCTCCCTCGGAAATATTCGTTCATCGCTGACATTGCCAACCAGCTATTCCGTTTGGCCCCCCTGGCTCAGAAAAGGTCAACCTGAACATCGACTCCCTCTGGGCCGGTGGTCCGTTCGAAGCTTCGGTAAGTTGCCGAACAAGACCATGCTACAAAATGTGTCCTAAACCAACGCCTTCAGAACTACACCGGCGGAAACCCGACGGAACCAAAGTACGAAGCTCTTCCTGAGATTCGCTCCACAATCTTCCAGAACGGCACAGGAGGTAATTTCACAACTATCCCTCCATTTGGGCCCTTGACTCACGCACGTCTTTCCAGATGTCTCGCCCCTGCTCGGCTCCGGGGCCTACTTCGGCGGAAACCGCGTTCTAGCAAACCTCACGGTCAGCATCGACGGCGTCAACGAGTACACGGACTACCGGCGCAGCCTCGACCTCAAGACGGGCATCCACTCTACCAAGTTCGCCGCGAACGGCACGGTCTTTGAGATCACGAACTTCTGCTCGTACCCAGACCAGGTCTGCGTGTACCACGTTGCGTCGGACGCGGCCCTCCCGGAGCTGAAGATCGGTTTTGAGAACCAGCTGGTTGAGAAGGATACGTTTGATGTCAGCTGCGGCGAAGATCATGTTCGCTTCGCCGGTGTCACACAACTGGGTCCCCCTGAGGGCATGAAGTTCGACTCCATCGCGAGGATCGACAAGGGGCCCGCGGCTACAGAGTGCACCTGCGGGGGCGCCTTGAAGATCGTCCCCGGGAAGGATCAGAAGAGCCTGAACATTGTCATCGGCGCCGAGACAAATTACGACCAGAAGAAGGGCAACCCGGAGAACAACTACTCCTTCAAGGGCGAGGACCCTGGCCCATTCGTAGAGAAAGTCACAACCACAGCGGCGGCGAAGACCTTCGATGATATCCTCAAGGAGCACATTGCCGACTACCAGAAGCTCGAAGCGGCCTTTGAGCTGAACCTCCCGGACCCCCTCGGGTCAGCAGACAAGGAGACTGAGGAGCTGATCTCCGGGTACGTCTACACCGACGGCGGAGACCCATTCGTCGAGGCCCTGCTCTTTGACTACTCGCGCCACCTCCTCATCACCTCGTCCCGGCCGAACTCGCTCCCGGCGAATCTGCAGGGCCGCTGGACGGAGCAGCTGTGGCCCGCGTGGAGCGCAGACTACCACGCCAACATCAACCTCCAGATGAACTACTGGGTGGCGGACCAGACCGGTCTGGGAGAGACGCAAGTTGCCCTGTGGGACTACATGGAGGATACGTGGGTGCCCCGGGGGACCGAGACCGCGAAGCTGTTGTATAACGCGGACGGCTGGGTTGTCCATAACGAGATAAATGTCTTCGGCCACACGGCGATGAAGGAGGGTGCGAGCTGGGCGAACTGTGAGTTCTCACGACTAACTGTGCTGTTTGATCTCAGTACCTAGCTAACAGAACTTAGACCCGGCAGCGCCCGCCTGGATGATGCAACACGTCTGGGACAACTTCGAATACACCCAGGACCTCGAATGGTTCGCGCGCCAGGGCTACCCCTTAATCAAGGGCGTCGCCGAGTTCTGGCTGTCGCAGCTCCAGGAGGACCTGTTCTTCAATGACGGCACCCTGGTCGTCAACCCCTGCAACAGCCCGGAGACGGGGCCGACGACCTTTGGCTGCACGCACTACCACCAGCAGATCCACCAGGTCTTCGAGGCCGTCCTCCACGGCGCGGCTCTCGTCTCCGAGTCGGATGGCAAGTTCCTCGTGGCCGTCGCCTCCAGCATGGAGCGCCTGGACAAGGGCGTCCATGTGTCTGAATGGGGCGGCTTGAAGGAGTGGAAGCTCCCGGACTCGTTTGGCTACGATGGCGAGTCTACGCACCGCCACCTCTCTCATCTCACTGGCTGGCACCCGGGATACTCCG
Organism: Colletotrichum brevisporum; assembly: GCA_030770045.1. Lineage (NCBI taxonomy): Eukaryota > Fungi > Ascomycota > Sordariomycetes > Glomerellales > Glomerellaceae > Colletotrichum > Colletotrichum brevisporum. The sequence goes on along the minus strand of JAUGSI010000001.1, from coordinate 3,179,744 downwards.
TATCATCCTTCCTGGGCGGATACACCAACGGGACGATTCAGTCCGCGGTGCGCGAGACACTCGTTTCGAGAGGCATGGGCAACGCGGAGGACGCGAACGCGGGCTGGGCCAAGGTCTGGCGCACAGCGTGCTGGGCGCGGCTCAACGAGACCGAGAAAGCGTACGAGCAGCTCCGGTACGCCATCGACGTCAACTTCGCGCCCAATGGGTTCAGCATGTACTGGGCCATGAGCCCGCCGTTCCAGATCGACGCCAACTTCGGCCTCGGTGGCGCCGTGCTGAGTATGCTGGCCGTCGACTTGCCTCTGCCGTATGCTTCGAGAGACGATGTGAGGACTGTTGTATTGGGGCCCGCAATCCCGAAGAAATGGGCGGGTGGCAGTGTCAAGGGCCTCCGGATCCGCGGGGGTGGGGTCGTTGACTTCGGCTGGGGCGATGATGGGGTTGTTACGGAGGCCGTTGTGACCAAGGCCGGTAGTGGCAAGGTGAAGATTGTGAACGTCAAGGGTACGGTTTTGGTCGAAGCCTGAGTTGAAGATGGTATGCTGTTGTGTTGTTATGCTGTCGTGGTATTTTTAAGTGTTGAATTGGTTGTAGATGACTTCACTATGGAGTAGTGAGCTTTCAATACGACTTTGGCTTGGGTTATTAGTACTATTTCAGCAATACTGGTTCTTTATGGTCGTCATTCTCGAATATCAAGGGAAGGATCACGTTTCCCGGGACTATAGTCTATTATATAGAGTCCTGTGGTTTCCCGCGCGCCTCGTCCGCGCTATTGTGCCCTCCTATTAAGTGGCAGATACCACCTAGACGGTTCTATTATGTGGGAACGGAGACCAATTTGTAGACTCGGATAAGTGCTTTGGTTGATTTCACTGAACATCAAAGGAGGCCAGAGTCATTAACCCGGGGTGTTAGTGTACAAAGACGATATTATGAACTAATCAGCTTTGAAAACTATAAAGAGAGCATCTGACCGGAACTCAATAGTTTTTACGAAGTAAATCGTCTTATGCCTTCTCTCGACACGAAGTGCCCCCTAAGCGATAATGATGCCGAACCGACTAGTGTCCAGTGCTTCCAAGCACTCAAGACACGGGTCCGGCGGGAGGATCGCCACCCTCTTTCCCAGCTGCAGGCTCGCCGCCGCGGCCGCCAAGCGAGCTTGCCAGTTTCCATTGGCCCTGAATATACCAGTCGCCTCGGGAGGATCCCAGAACTCGGCCCACGTGTCAATAGAAATCAAGGTCTTCCCGGCGCCCGGTGGCGATGCACCGAGGTGATTGCACTTGGGGGCCGTAAATAGGAGTTCATCGCGGTTGAAAAGGTTGATCTCCAAGTCACCGATGTGCTTGGCTCCGTCATTCGCCGAGACGACGGACTCAACCAACGTAACAAGAGTATCTCGCAAGCCGCGAGTTCCGACATCCACGGGGAGCTCGAAGCCCGTGAAGGAGAGGTGCAGAGATGTGCCCCGGAATTTATTTTCGAATTGGCCATCAAACGACAGGTGATCTATGAGGTGCCAGGAGTTGATGTCGTACCCCTTCAGTTTTGGATACGGCGGTGGAATAAGGAACGCAAGTTCGGATCTCCCCAAATTTCCAAACATTCGGCAGATTCCAATGTTGGCGGCGTGCTCATGAGGATCCCGTATCAGGTCGGACCTGACATAAATCGAGTTCCCATGCGACAAGGCCATGACACTGCGCAAATGCTTGGGGTCGGTATCGAGGCCTGTTTCCATCATGGCGAGACAAGCAAACGATACCGCAAACCATTCGTCCGTATTGCGGGATAGCTCCTCTTTGGGAGGTGGGGGCACCTCGCTTCTCGAATAATCGTTCGGCCATATATTCAAGGCGGTTGACGGCGCGGTGGCTGTTGCAACACTGACACTGGAAATCCGTTGCGCCCATGCAGCCTCATACAGCGGCCGGCTCGCCACCTCGACACTAACAGTGGCCCCGTTAAGCGCATCGTAGAGTTCGGTTGCGAACACCAATGCATTTAAAGAGCAGCCATGTTGAAAGGCACTGTCGTTTCTGGGGTTTCGGTTCTTCCATGACTTGAGGCGGGGGTTCGTCCATGACTTAAGGTAGGATTGTAACCTCTTGGCGTCAAGCGATGGAGACGCGATGAATCTCTCGATCTCCTCGAGACTGGCATTTGACCCATATGCCGATCGAAATGGTTCTTTCGTGTCTGCCGCTGTAAATATTCCCATCCCCTCTTTGTGACCCACAAGCATCTCATAATGAACATAGTGAAGCATGTCTCCATGTTGTAATTCAAGTGAGAAGAAACCTGAGTTATATCCCTTGCCGTATTGTTCTGGCCTCAGGATGACGCATTTCTCCCCGGTCTTCTTTTCCAAGTCTTTCAGCCTTTTAAGATTAATCGCCTCTTCATGAGTTTTCAAAGATCGGCAGCGTGAATCGGACGAATTAGTTGGATGACAGGATGAAGTGCATCCATAGCCCTCGAGTGAACATGTACACTCATCCCCTCCTTGGTTTTCAAGACAGTTATCGAGACACACGCAGTCATCGTCGCACTGAAACGCATATGCGTCACTCTTAATGGCAGGAATCCATCGAATGTGAGATAACGTTCTGGCTTGACGCTGCCTTTTGCGCTTTGGCTCTGCATCTTTGCTGGAATAGATTGGTTCCGGCACGACTTGGGGCAGGACTGTGGCGAATGCATCGTGTCTGACTACATGTTGCGACCGTTGGGATTCTTTGTCGGATAACGAATAGCGAATGAGCAATTTTTCTGGATCCTTGCCAAATGAAGATCCAATCTCCCTGAGGATCGACAATTTCTCTTCGACCCCAGGCAAGCAGCTGAGAAGTGCCTTGTACGAGTCTAATCCGAAGAATAGAGGTAATAGCACACCTTCCTCATCGTTCAATACGCCGCGGGATTTTTCCGACCCCAGTCGAAATAGCTTCTTAGCCAGCAGACGGTCCAGTTCAGTTCCGCTTGTAAGGCTTTGTACTGCATCTGCCAGATATTTTAACCATTTGACGGTCACTTTGGGACTGTTGACGAGTTGTGATAACCGGCTCACGAGGCCGCATCCCCTTTCGATACTTGGGCACAGCGGTTTCCAATGAGAGATCACTGCCCCAAGGACGATAAGCCAGAACTGCTGAATGGTAATTCGAGAGGTCGTCGATGCGATGTGGCGTTCTGAAATTACTGTGGCGGAATAATACTGCATGCGATCCAAAGGCAATGACCAAAAGACTCCCTCTTTGTTGTGGGATGCCACTTGGGATGAGACGGTGACCAGCGACTCGGCCATGAGTTCATCGTCCTGCTTGATATGTTTGACCTCATCCAGGAGAACCTCCATGTCTGGATAAAGATGCCAAGATGATATCGCCAGTAGTATAGCGCCATCTTGGACTCTTTGAGGTATCCCCTGTATCAGACGGTCCATTGCCACCATTCCGGAAACCCAGGCCTCCACGATGCTCTCGTAAGGGTCTTTCTTAGCGTTGACGGGGAGGCCAACGTTGTTGATGATCAGCATTAACTGCGTCTGCTGTAGTTTCCGGTCTGTGTCCGCCGTCTGAAGCCAGGAACGGGCGCTCGCGTCCCAAGAAGCCAGCTGCTGCCGATAAAACTCTTGCTTCGAAGCCATGAGAGACGCAATCTCGGCAACATTCGTGCTTTCGTAGGTCTGAATGATTTCCTGCTTCCGGCGGTCCACGAGCTCGACCCACAGCGATATGGCCTCATGGCTCTTCCAGATCCTCGCCAGCATGCATGCCAGGAGATGGACGGCGATCGCGCCGCGGCCGGAAGTTGCCGCCGCCCAGATGCTGGTGCCGTCCGGGCCGGCCTGGGGCGTGAACATTCCGGGATTGAAGCCGCCGCTTGCGGCCTTGCTCTTGGAACCGCTCGAGATGGCGGACGCCCGCTTGCCATACGCCTTGTATAGGTGTGGAACCGGCGGAACCAGGGATTCGAACAGCGCGCCTAGCTTCCTGGCAGTGACGTGGAACTGGCCGTCCTCTGCCTCGCTTCGTCTGTAGGCCGAGATGGAGTCGCCGACGCCGAGAAACTCCTTTGGGGCCTCGACCTTCATCAGAGAGAAGTCTAGGTTGAAGCTGGCAGCGGCGACTGTCAACTCCTGCGGGATCGAGACCAGCGCGGCGTTGAGTTTCGAGATTGCGCTCATCTTTGCGGTAGGGCTTGTTGGAGTTCCAGAGTCGTAGATGGAGGTCGTAGATGGAGGTCGTGCTCAAGTTGAAGTTGAGATCAGTAGAATGCGTGGTTCGAGTGATGATGGTGCGGCTCTCCAAACATTGCGGGGAAATCAGGCTTTGGGATCAAGAGAAGACCAGGCTTGGGATTCATACCATTCAGGCAGCGATGCAGCCAAGACCTTCCGCTGCAGTCAGCCGGCGCAGTCTCTCGATTTTGACCATCGCATGGCTCCCAACCAATGACACACTCAAATGCATGCATATTTCATACCATGGTAACTAACGTACGTTTTATCGCCCCCAAGCGAGTAGGCCAGCTCTGTAGGCTCTCGGGTGTATGGAGCTACTTACCAGCCCGTACGCGGCCGTCAAACAGCGAACGAACAGCACGTACTTGTAAGCCGGTTTCTTGAGGGTTAGGTAGGTAAATAACTCAATCAAGTTTCTGAATCCACCTTCTTTTTGAACACCGGACTGAATCTGGTCAGCCTCCGGCAACCCTCCATCAATCAGTGTTTGAGCAACTTGGCGCTTAACCGACCCTTGTCGGCCTTCATTTCCTTCATCATCAGCCACACGCCGGTCCTGCATCGTGTTGATGTATCTAAAGGTCTCCATTGAATACATCAAGTGCTATTACCTCTACATTGCGTCCCTTATGAAAGATGTGGAACAACCGGAGTCGGTGATGGCGGCGGCCGGGTCAGGTGGGGCAGACGGCACGGTCGCGTGGGGCCAATAACAGCAACAACCCCGCCGGCGGCCTGGCAAATACGGCGCCGGCAGCTTCGAGCTGGTCTCCGTGCCAGACATGGAGCACCCGACGCGTTCGGGCAGTCCGTCAAGGTGCGTCTTAGTCAATTTTCACGGCGTGCTAAGCTTGACAACAAGCCCCGTCGCATCCGGCACCGTCGCCGGCACTCTCAACAGTCAACACCCGTCACCATTGCTCTCCATGAAAATCTTCAGACTTCCCGGCGAAAAAAAAAAACTTGGGAAAACTGCGCCACGGGCCTCACAGAGACGTATAAAAAGCCCTAGACCTCGAAGAAAGAGAGACGCCACGCCACTTGAGAAGGTTCTCTGCGCGCTCCAAGAGATCGGGCGTGATGATCAGGCTCGAATAACGACCCATCTGTCCCTTCTCTACCACGCGATGGACTTCGTATTCGGCCTCGGAGGACACTTCTGCAGTGTCATCAACGCGTCGAACCACCCGTCGTCCATCACCGTCCCCGTCCCTCGTCTTCTGCTTATTCCATCCCTCACTATTACTTTCAGCAAAGGACAGAGAGAAAATAAATGGATAGGTATCGACTACCTTGAGGAGAGCTTCGACACGTCCGCCGTCGCCGCTACCGCCACTATGAGGTGTGCGATCCCTGTCTCACAAACGGGCGATCGTGATCGCTTCAAGGCGCTGTTCAGGATAACGCGCTCAGCGGCGGTGCCCTTAAACACCTTATTTTTGTACTGCAAAGGAGGGCACATGTTGCGGGCGAGGTGGTTCAGGGCAGGGCGGCGCATCGAGGAGGGAACAAGCTCTAACACAAGCCGAATCGCAAGTGAGAACATGATCAGGGTCTCGTTGCACCGCTCGCTCAATTCACCCAGCGATTGGTATGAATGCGCGTACGGAAAGATCAGGGCGGATATCTAGAGATAGCCCTCGAGACGATTTCCATTTCAGACGCATTTGATACGGCACATTTCTTGTAGCATTGGTTGTGCTGGGTGCTTCCGTAGCTAGTTGGGCGGGACCTATCATGCTTCCGTCTGCCTCGAAGGGCAATGGCGAGGTGTTGGGGTTTTGTACCAAGCCATTCAAACTCTACGTCATACGTAGTTTCCTTTAATCATGTGTAGCTAGTTATCAGAGCACAGAAAATTCAACTCCCATTGGCATGGCGCGACTCTTGACACTGATTATCCCGGCGAAGCATTGGTTGGCAAACGTTCTAATTGAGACACAAGACGAAGTGTTTGAAAAGTTCTCTGTCTTTTGACTGCCGCGCATTTACTCGCGGTATCGTCTGTGATATAACCTAGCACCAACACTCGGCGTGTCCCAGTCTTAAGTCAGAGAACGACACGCAACCAAGGCGGGCCTAAATGTGCAGTTCCTCCATCGTTCCCGCTCAAAAGTCAGAATATGTACAAGTAGAGGAACAGTAAATGTTGCTCTAGGAAAAAGACATTATGTCAATATGTGAAAGTAAAACACGCTCAAAATAGCAGTAAAGATCTTCTTGGTAGATCAAGTGCTTGGAAAAATAAAAATTCGTAAACAGCGTCAGACACTCAGCCGGCAGCGACACCATCAGCGGGGTACCCTAATAAAGTTTGTCAGCAAGGCACTTGAAGGTGAGATGGAGAAAGACTTACACCACGAGCATACGGCGATGATTGCATACAGACAAATGAGCTGTAGACCCTCGAGCCAATGGCTCTTGCCGTCTGCGATCAGGTAGTTCACCAGCAGAACTGCGACAAACAGCACGGCAACCTGGAAGAGATCGAAGCTAAGCGTCATTGCGTCGTTTCCCATGCCCCATCCGATGATGATCAGCAGCGGAATCAGAAACAGCGCGACTTGCATACTCGAGCCGACGGCGACACCGATGGCGAGATCCATCTTGTCCTTGATGGCGACTGTGACGGCCGTGGCGTGCTCTGCGGCGTTGCCGACGATGGGAAGAAGAATCAGACCGACAAACTCCTCGCTGATGCCCGATGTCTGCGTGACGTAGTCGATAGAGCTGACCATGGCCTCGGCGCAGAAGGCAATGAGAACTGTGGACCCGGCGAGAGTGCCGACGGCGACCATGAAGTGCAGCTGTGGCTCCTCCTCCTCGTCATCCTCCTCGGCATCCTTGTGCTGAAGCATGATCCGGCTAAGCTCCTGGCGATCGTCCTCGCCTCCCCTGACGCCTGTCTGAGCCATGCGCGCACCGGCACCAGCCAAACCACGGGCGAGCGCGCCCTCCTTGAGGCCTCCACGGCTCCACGGCTTCGCGGCAACCTTTTGCGACTCCTCGTTGAAGATCTTCTGGTGGGTCTTGAGCTGGAAGAACAGGTAGGAGGCGTAGATGATGAGCAGAATGACGGCGGTTCCGCGCGAGAGGGCAGCGACGTGGGTGGGGTTGTTGGTACCGTCGTTCTTGTCGAAGACGGTGGGAACGATGACGGAGGCGACGGCGAGAGCGAGGAGGGAGGCGGCGGTCTGGGCGACGGTGGTGTTGAAGTACTGCTCAGAGCGGCGAAGGCCACCGAAGAAGAAGCAAAAGCCCATGACAAGCAGCAGGTTGGAGAGGATGGACCCAATGAGGGAGGTCTGAACGATTAGGACCTTGCCTTCTGCGAGGGCGATAATGGCGACGATAAGTTCGACAGCGTTACTGTAGTGGAATTAGCGACTGTAGACTGACAAGTGATGACACGGACAACATACCCAAAGGTGGCATTTAGAAGACCTCCCAATGATTCACCTGTCCTGAGTGCAATCTCTTCTGTAGCGAAGCCGAGCATGGCAGCAAGAGGGATAATGGCGATGAAGTTGACGACGAAGACGGCAATCTTGTTGACGGAGCCGACGTAGGAGATGGCAATACCGACGGGGGCGGCGAAGATCAGGATGTTGATCCACGAGTTTAGCAGAGTCCTCTGCAGCTGATTGGCGAAAGTGAAGGGGGTCTTGGGCTCAACATGGCGGATGAGACCCGACTTCTGCTTTTTCGGCTTCTCGTTCTCGGGTGGCGTGGGGCCGTCGCCGGGTGCGGGTGCGTCTGTCCTCCGGTTCCTCAAGACGCCCGGGGCGTCCTGCTCCTTGTTGTCGTAAACCGTGTCGGCGCTCCCGCTGCCGGTACCTGACCTCGTCTCCTTGCTCAGACTGCGTACGGTGTCAGAGTCCCTAGGCGCTGGCTCGCTCTGGACGTGGTGTATGGGCTCTTCGGTCTCGGCATCCTCTATAGTTCCGGGCAACTCGCGCTGTGCCTCGAGGTTCGCTCCGTCCCAGGTGGAGCGCTTTCTGGGGCGGTTATCCCATGAGACGTGGCGGAATGGGTTCCATGTCTGCTCCTGGCTGCGGCGACTGACCCCGTGAGCTTTGCGCTTGATGTCGAAGTGGTTGACTGAACCCATGAAATCGGGCATCGTTAGTGAGAGCTGCGCAAGAAGGGCGCTGGGGAATTGATGATGAGCGCGCGAAGAGAGTGAGTGAGTCGGGTACGAGGGAGGTGAGGTGGTTCGTTAAGTGAGATAAGGTAGGGAGATGACGTGAAACCTGTGGTGTGGAGTGCGGGTGGGAATAATATGGAGAGAAGGAAGTGCAGATTACCACCCAGTCAGGAGCTCCAGAGCAGAGCAGAGAACAGGGTAGGGTGGCATTCGGGGGTGGGCGGGTAATAATAAGCAGTGAAAAAATCTTGGATTAAAAGTACTCACATCGATCCATGCTGGATGGGTGTTTCTGGTGGTGCTGCGCCTGTGCTTCTTGTGGCAAAGATCAGATCGCTTCAGATCAGCGGCCGTATTGATGAGACGAAACGCGAACCGAGCTGTGGTGCAAGCTTGACCTCGGTGACGATGTCTTTTATCCAGCTATTCTCCCTTCTCCGTAGACAGCCGCGACGAGTCTGCTGTGGCGCGGTGCGGCAGGGCAGAGAGGCCTCCTCGCTGGTTCTGGCTTCGATTCAGCGTTCTCGTTGGGCCGTGGGATTCGAGTGGTGCCGGAGATGAGGACCGGGTCCGCCCAAATGAGCGTGGTGGGTGTTGGTCGGGCTGTGCCGCGGATGGTGACAGGGCGGGAAGACGCGCAAGCCAAGACCGATTGCCGCCGCTAAGGGATGCGGTGAGGAGGAACACTCCGTAGTGACAGCGCAGAGAAGTCGTCGTCGTGTCTGGCGGGCCGTGTTGCGACGGGAGGGAGGCGAGTGGCTGCCGGTGCTCGTGGATTCTAGGTTTCCGTGACGGCGAGTGTAGTAGCATATGCACCCTCGGTGAGGCAGTGCTTCGGAAAAGTGGGAGCTGGGGCGGATGCGAGTCGTGACAGCTCACCTTGCCACGGGTTAGTTGGCTGGGTAGTGAAAGCTTTTCGGGATCAAGCTTTTGGAGATGGAGGGTCGGAGAAGAGGAGAGGAAAAGAAAAAGAAGAGAAAATCAAGGCGACACGGGGAAGAAAAGAGAAGGAGGGAAATTGCGACTAGAGCAGTTTCCCTCGACGCATTGGCATAGGAAGGGCAGGAAGGGCAGGAAGGAGCTTCATTGATTGTTTCCCATCCTGGGGGCAGGCGCTACCGCTACCGCTACCGCTACCGCTACCACGTCGGCAACGACGACCTGACGCTAATTTCCCTGGAATCCACGACAATTGGGTCCTCCTGAGTCCTCTGGCCCCTATGGCCCCTTCTCTTTTCGCCTATCCCGATTCCGCGCAGCGCCTTCCTTCCCTTTTCTCTGAAAATGCGGCACGTCCAACCAGATGGATCGGCAAGGTGGGTCCAAGCGCCATCTCAACGCCCCTTTTCTTATGTTTACCTATGTTCCTTCCTTTTCATTGGCTTCTGCATGGGTACTTTGACAATGCAAAGAACGAGAAGGAAGAGAAGTTTCTTCCAATTCTTGACTGCAAAAAAAGAAGTGTCGGATGTCAGTCAGTAAGCAAGCATCGGATTCGATAGTATTGCCAGCAAGTGTCGTCAGCGACCCCGGTGACGTGCCAAGCCCGCCCAGCGCCACCAGCCCGCCTTTCAACACTCAGCGCGCTGTAATGGTACGGTGGTACACCACCACCGCCACTGAGAATCGCCAAAACAAGCTTCTGCCAAGGCCACGACCTCGGCCAAGACATGCCCTGCCAAGGCGGTAGAAGACGATCTCTCGCCTTGGCTCTCAATCGTCGTCGGAATGAGAGACAAGAGAGAAGAAAGACATGCACCGTTGAAGAAAATCAAGAAACAGCCCTGAGATTGAGATTCCAAACGGCTTCTCTTTTTGGTGGTCCGTGGTGTGCAGCAGCCCGCAGCACAGAATTCCCCATGCGACGATGACTCGGTGGCGTTCGCATAGGTACTCCCGTACTCCCGTACTCCCGTACTTTGGTACTTACATCATCGCCGGCGGTGGATGCGGAATGACATCAGCCACACCCGTGCACGTCTCGCAAGCCAGCCACATCATGCTCGCCCACCGAAGACTCTATTCCCGTCGACACAGTATTACTATTCCACCAGTCTAGACCACTCACGGGAATCCCCTCGCACGCATTGAAATCGTCCACAAACAGAGTTGCGCCGATGTCCAGCTTCCCGCCCCATTGTCCAGGCGGCTCCCCTCCCAAGGACCATAGCAAGGCAGATTCCAGCTCCCCGACAGGGTTCATACTCTCTTCACCCTTAGCCAAAGTCAAAAGCTTGCCTCTTTCAGGTCCATGACGCCCGATCTTGAACGGGGTCTCCCCGCTTCAAATTCAATTAGCCTCATCCCCGCGGTTGCAGTTCCATGGCCAAGGTTCTGTGAAAACCCCAAAGGCACGGCCTTGGAGTCCTGTATGCTGAACCGTTGGGTCCGCTATAAGGGGGGCCGGGGCGATGGCAAGTGGCTGAAGCATCACTCAGCGACTTCAAATCCACGTACGGCGGGCGCCTATGGATTTGACTGCTAATCAATCCGTCGGCTTTTCGATCTCTCCCGCATTCCGTTCAGATATCAAATCATGTGACGGCTGCACGATGCACTTCCCCAAACGACGGGCCATGTCGCGAAGCCCGCATCCGATCGTGGCGCAGCCCTTCGGGTGTGCACCGCCACATATGGTGAGCGCCGGCCTCCGGTGGACAGACGACGAAGCCCGGCATGTGACGGCTCGTCTTTTGTTGAGGGGCCTCCCGCTGAGATCTTCGGGGTTCTGAACCCATGAGGGACTTGCAGATGTTAGATCGTGACTGTTCAGACAGTATAGTAAATCTCACCTAGTAATGAAGACGAGAAGCACGCGCTGAACACTTGGACGGAGCAAAGTTGGTGCCAATGTAGTCCAAGATCGCCGTACCGTGACATTCATATCTTCATGAAAAGCCCTTAGAAACAAGAAAACACACACAATATTCACGCACCAAATACGTCACTCACTCCCTCTCCCTCTCCCGCCCCCTCGGCGCCCCTCCAAGCCCGACCCCGTCCTGCACGCTCGCCCTCCGAAAGAACCTCATATCCGTCGCGGGGCTGCTCATCATCCGCGGCCCGGGGCTCGGACTGCCCCCGATGTTCCTCTCCACGACCGCGCCACCGCCCACTCCACTGCCAGAGTACGACGACAGCAGACTCCCCGAGTCGCTCAGCACGCCCGCGGGGAGCCCCAGGCTCGGGATGCTCGCCTCCGGCACCGCCTCGAGCGTCGTCGGCCTCATCGCGCCGGGCGTGGTCATCGCCTGCGGCGGCCCGCGCTCCAGCGTCTCGCGGTAGAACGCCTCCAGCCCGGACGCGTCGGAGCAGAAGTCCTCCAGCTCCTTGAGGATCGGTATCGGGTCCGCGGCCTGTCCCGCGCCGGCCTCCCGCCACGCGGGGCCCGACGATGCTTTGCCGTCTACGGCGGGGCGTATCGCGGGCGAGCCGCCTGCGTAGTGCGCCGCCTTCACCAGCGGCGAGCTGATGGGCGTCGGCTCCGGGATGCCAAAGGGCGTGTACGACCCGACGGGTATGATCCGCCCTCCCCTCTCCACGACGTTGTTCCCTCCTCCGCCTCCGGCGGCGCTCGCCTCCCTCATGTCCTTCATCTCCCGGTCCCTCGCCGCCGACGCGCGGTTGCTGAACAGCCGGTTCGCGAGGATCAGGAAGTGCCCGTCGTCGGTGATCTCCGCCAGCAGCACGCCGCTGCGGTGGATGTACTGCGAGTACTTGAAGTCCGGCCGGCCCCACGAGTAGCTCACCTCGACGTCCCGCGGGAAGCTGCTGGCGGCCTCCATGTCCAGCACGAAGTCGAACCGGCGCATGATGACCTTTTGGTAAAAGTGCTTGCCGGGGGCCGTCTGCGGCGCGAGCGAGTTGGGCTCGTAGTACGTCACGGGCCGCTGCGCCGGCGGCGCCGCCGCGAGCTTCACCACGTACGGCCGCCGGAACGGGTTCACCTCGGTGATGGAGCAGGCCTCCTTGATGGGCACCTCGACGAGCCGCAGCCCGTGCGTGGCGGCCTCGCGCGCCCAGCCCTCGACGACGTCCTCGATCAGCTTGGCCGTGACGTTCATCCAGTCGATGCGGATGTGGTAGCAGTTGTCCGGGTTGTGCAGCCGGTCGTAGTGCAGGTCGATGCGCTCCGGCCGGTACGACCGCTTGCGGTGGTCCACGTCGTACTTGATCACCTTGCTGAGCACCACCTTGGGCATCTTCTTGTTGTTGCTGCTGCCGAACATGATGGACGCCGTGGGGGTCGTGGACCCGGAGGTGGGCGAGTTGCCCTCGTCGATGGACGTCGCCCGCGACGACGACGCCATCCCGGGGCGGGGCGAGTCCCGCGGCATCGTCTCCGACATGGGCGTCGACGGCACGGAAAACTCGCGCCGGCGGGAGTTGAACCAGCCCGGCTGCGGCTTGGCGTACTCGCCCGCGATCGAGTAAAAGTACTGCCCGTCCCTGAAGGGGTGCCGGCGCTCCACGTGCTCGAACAGACCCCCGCGGTCCTTCTTCCCCTCCTCCGGACGCTCGTACGTCTCGACCATGAGCATCTTGCCCAGCTGCTCCGCCTCCTCGCGGCTGTCGAGGTCCTCGAAGTTGTCCATCAGCCAGGTCGTCATGTCGGACCCGATGAAGCAGTTGTAGTGCAGCCGCAGGTGCCACCGCCGGTTCTGCAGCTTGACGCCGCCGCTCTCGACCGGCTGCTGGATGGCCTCGGCCAGCGCCCCGAGATTGAGGTTGGCTTTGCGGAAGCGCTCGCGGCTGGAGATGAGCTGCCCGCGCCGGTTGCTGCCCTCCATCATGCCCTCGACGAGCGGCAGGTTGTCGAGCTCCGCCGCGATCACCACGGACGGGTCCTCCGTCTTGTAGACGATGTCGAGCGGGTTGGGGTCCCGGCTGGGGTTGACGGTCTGGTACCGCCGCTCCGCGGGCGGGAAGTAGCGGTGCTTCTGCCACGACAGCGACAGCCGCCGGATGCCCTCGAGCCGCACCTCCTCGGCGTTGTCGCCGGCCTGGTTCCGCGGCACGGCCGAGGACCGCGACACCATCGGGATCAGCACGAAGCGCGCCCGCCAGAAGCGCAGGTTCTCCGTCATCTCGTCGTGGTGGCCCGCGAGGTACGAGTCGATGTAGTTCCAGTTGCGCTCCGGCCGAGGCGTCGAGATGTCGACCTCCTGCGTCTGGTAGCCGGCGTCCATGAGCGTCCGGATGGCCGGCCGGTACAGCGGCCCGGAGTTGGTCCCGCCCACCGTCGACTCGGCCGGCTTGCGGATGTAGATGTTCACCTCGACCTCGGTGCCGTTGACGCACGAGAGCTGGTGGATCGTGTTGCCCACCGACAAGAAAATGCTCGTCCCGTCTTCCATCACCTGGTCGCGCGAGAAGATGTCGGCAATGCGCAGCAAACGCTGCCCAAACGCCTTGGCCACCGACGGCCCGATGACGACCTGGAAGCCCTGCGAGAACCGCAGGCTGATCAGCTCCCGGAGGAACTCCTCCCGCGACTTGGGCTCTTCCGTCAGCTCGTCGTCGGCGTTCTGCGCGATCACGTACGGCTGCCGCTGGTACTCGGTGTCGAACTGCGTCTTGGAGGGGAAGTACTCGGTCGTCAGGGGCACGGCGGCCGGGCAGCACAGGGCCTTCCACTTCATGACCTTCATCTCCGACGTCCGCGGGAACACGTGCTGCCACCGGCTGTAGAGCACCGTGTCGTCCACCTTGTTCCGGTCCGGGTTGGACGGGTTGAGCACCGTCAGCCAGGGCGAGATGGCCGTCGTGGGCGACAGCGTCGACGGCAGCTCCGGCATCGCCCCGGCGCGCAGCTTGCTGTTGAACATCTTCTGGTTGTCGTCCTCGGCCCGGAAGACGTGCGAGTGCCGCTGGTCGCGGTCCTCGTGCGGGTGGTCCTTGCGCGCCAGCGACGACGGCAGCACGGAGCCGTACCGGTGCTGCTGGCTCACGGAGCTCTCGCCCCGGCGCGACGACTTCATGTTGATCGGGATGCTCGGCGTCGAGGCGAGGTCCTTGAGCGTGTCGCGCGAGTCCGACCGGAACAGCTGCGGGGAAAGCGACGACCCGCCCGGCTTGATGACCTGCGGCGACGAGGGGCGCGGCATGGTCGACATGGTGAGCGGCGTCAGCGAGGGGCTGGGCGTGTTCTGGTCGCTGGAGGCGCCGACCGTCTCGAAGCTGGCTTCCGCGGCCACCGCCTTGGGCGCCGCGATGCCGAATCCGCGGATGCCGAGGCTGATGTGCCGCATGAACTTGGGCGGCTTGGCGGGCGAGTTCTTGGTCGACATCTTGGACGTCGTGCTGTTGGAGTCAGGGGTCGATGAGTTTGTAGTCGATGACGCTGCCGTCGTCGAAGACACCACCGGTGCCGGGTTCACCGCTTTGCGCGCCGCGGCAACAATGTCCGCCTTCTCGCTCTCGCCGATGGTTACTGACAACTTGCGCCCGGCCGCGACGGCCGCAAGGCTCTGGTTCGGCGCGATCCTCCTCTCCGGCAGCGACGTCCCGAACAGCCCCGTATCTTCCATCAGCTGCCGCCTCGTCGTCTCCTCCAGGTCGCGCGAGGCCCTCGACCGCGCCGGCCGCCGCGACTTCGGCAGCTTCGCCTTCGTCTCGTCGTACTCCTGGAGCTGCTTCCACAGCGACTTCTCCCCAGGCCTCGCCAGCCGGTCCGGCACGAACTTCTGCATGCCGTAGACCTGGTCCACTAGCGTGTCCTGGTGACGCTTCAGCGCGATCATGGCGACCTCTTCCGTGCCGCCCACGCGCCCCCTCTGCGAGCTCTTGGTGTCCGTGGCCGTGACGGGGAACAGGGGGTCGGCTTGAAGCGGCGTCGTCTCGATCTCGTTGGTCTCGAGCACGCTGCGCATCTGCAGGTCGTACATCCTGGCGCGGATCGCAAAGTCCTCGCTCGCGCTGCGCTCCTCGTCCTCCTTCTCCTCGGACACGGAGAGCGCGATGCCCTGGTACGACAGCGCCTCCTCGGACGTGCCCGTCCAGTACGACACGTGCAGCCACTGCGGCAGCGCGTACGACCACTCGTCGGGTGGGTTCGCGAGGTTGCTGATGCGGTGCGCGAGCTCCAGCCCTTTCGTGGGAGACAGCGACTCGGACAGCGACTGGTAGCTCCCGATGATGGGCGTGGCCTGCTGCTTCGGCGTGCTCTCGCGGCTGCGGACGGACCTCGTCCTCGACAGGCCGTGGGAGCCCCCGGACGTCTGCGGGTTGCGGTAGCGGAAGAGCGGCACCGAGTGCAGCGGCATCTTGGGCACGCAGATCAGGTCGATGCCGATGCCGTTGCCGACGAGCGCCTCCGTCGTGCGGCGCAGCGACTCGTACTCGACCTCGAAGACGCCGGGGCCGGGGCTGATGACGACGATGGAGATGCCCGTCCGCATGAGGTCGCGGTCGACGTAGTCGTGGGCGAACTGCGACGACGCGAGGTTGATGGCCTCGAGGAAGTTGCCGTGCATGGCCAGCGAGGACTCGGCCTTGACCCGGTTCGACGTGACCCCCCGGCCGCCCGTCTCCTCGGCCAGCGGCACGAAGGCGCTGCCGGCCCTCTGGTGGTGCTGGCTGATGTCCCTGCGGAAGAAGTTGAACTCGCGCTTGAGCTGGTAGAGGATCGTCGTCCACTCGCCGCTCGCCATCTCGCTGACGACGACGCGGTAAAAGTCCTTGTACGGCCGCCGCTCGCCCGATATCTGCGTGCCCGTGTAGTAGTCCCCGTGGAGCGTGTTGCCCGCCAGCTCCGTCGTCAGGCCCGCGTCGTACTCGACCCTCGCGAACAGGACGATGCTGACGAGGTGCTTCGCCTTCAGCTTGGCCCATTTCTTGAACAGCGCCGGCAGGAAGCCGTTCACGACCTTGTTGAACAAGATCTCGCCGCTGCCTTCCGAGTCAAAGTCCCACATCTCGCGCGCCATCTGGATGAAGAGCACGTAGCGCGCCGACTCGCTCCGGAAGATGGGCCTCGTGTTGCGCGTGAAGAAGGCCGAATGCGTCTTGCGCCCATCGACGAAGACCGCCGTCACCTGCGCCTTGATCGTGCCCATGAACAGGATCGACTGCCCCTTGTACACCGTCCGCTCCGTCAGCTCCCCGATGGCCAGCCGCCACATGTCGGAGCGCGAGAGGTACTGCTCCTTGAACGCCAGCTCGACGTGGGATGCAGCTGTGGCCGGGTTATCTGAGTCTACGGGCGTCAGCAGGACCTGCGAGCCCTTCTTCATGCCGAAGGCGTCGGCGATGTGCTTGACCACGTAGATGTCGACGTTCGGCAGCCTGCCCTTGAGCTCCTTGGACATCTCCTTGGCGACGAAGAAGTACTTCTTGCCCAGCGCGGGACCGTCCGCGGGCGTCGCAGAGGAGGAGGTTGTCCCATCGGCTTGATTCGCAGAGGATGCACCGCCGGCGCCGTTTCCCCCGCCGGCGCCGCGGGCGTGGTCCTTGGTCGCCGTCTTATCGCCCTCCGTCTTGATCACGGTGATGGCCACGAGGCTCCCCGGGCGCACGTCGCCCTTGACCAGCTCGGGGCTCAGGAGGACCTCGTCGCGCGAGTAGCCCTCGTTGACGCCGACGACGCATCTTCGCTCCAGCCGGCGCTGCTTCACGGAGCTCGACGAGTTGTCGCCGCGGATCGTGCTGGCGCTGGACACCGTATCGGGGGAGCGGGGGGATTCGACGGACGACGCGGCGGAGGGGGGCTCGAGGCTGCTGCGGCTAAACTGGCGCAGGTGGGAGGGTAGATTGGAACCCCGGCGCATCGAGGGGGTCGCGCTGATGCTGTTGCGCATCGGAGGCATCGTGGACTGGCGCTCGAGGAGGGAACTCGGTGGGATCGTGAGGGGGGGGGGGGGGGGGCTCTCTCGTCACGGGGGGCCTGTATGGTGGTTTTATGGTGAAAGACTTCGCTGTCTCGGGTGTCGCAAAGTATTGTTCTCTGTGTATTCGTGCTCGCGATATATTGGCGGTCGTCGTCTGTCGTTGCGCTGCAGAAGCTGCGGTGGTTGCATCATTGCAACTGCAAAATATGCTGACGGCAGAATTGTGGCGTCGAGCTTCCCACCGTCTTCACCGCCTGCGGTTTTGGCATTTCCCCGGAATTTTGACGTTTGCAGCCCCACCGTCTCACCTGCACGTACCTATGTATCTTCTTCTCACCGGGCCTGCTGCCGTCGTTATGGGTGACTGTCAGCTTTAATACCATCAAACCACAAGCCAAACAGTGCGAGACTTGTCTTTGTTGCAGCTAAAACCTCCGGTGTCGGTCACCATCGCTCGAACGTGATGTTTCTGAGCACTGACTGAAAAGTTCAACTCGTGCTCTGCCAGCAAGACTTGACAACGTGTGACAACCTTACGAATGTCTCCCGGCCACGTCGAGACACTGCCATCAGGGTCCTCCAAACAAAGCTCAGACGTGGACAAACAACCGATCAGTGCTACCGGAAGAGCGATCTTTCCGTCTGGCATCCGGTCTCTGGGCGCGTGCAAAACGCAGCCATCCGCGGTCATGCCCTTCAGCACCTGAAATCCCACCTCTTGTGCTGCCGGATGCGGGCCGTAATCACTGAGGGACTCGGATACGAAGAGATTTCTTTTCTTCATCTCGTGTCATCTTATAGCATTATATCATGATGAGTGCCCTGACCTGAGAAGCTGGGATTACTGTGATACGGGTCTGTCTTTTAAGTTTTGTGGTCGACTTCAACTCAATATGGTGTGCCTCAAGATCACCAAGAAACAGCGCCTCGTCGCGACCATCATCATCTCGGGCGCCTTCTTCATCGCCGAGCTCGTCGTCGGGTTCCGCACAAAGTCGCTCGCATTGATCGCAGATGCCTTTCATTATGTCCGTCACTGACCCAGGTTTGCCTGTGCTCCTGCTAACTCAGACATTAGATGAACGACCTCGTCGGATTCTCCGTAGCGTTGCTAGCAGTCGTTGTAAGTCGGACAATCCACGAGCCGCGAGGGGGCTTCTCACAACTCACCAACGAAAAACCAAAGCTCTCGGACCGAAAGGCCGCGCCGAAAACCCTCACGTTTGGCTGGCAGCGCGCGCAGGTGCTCGGCGCCTTCTTCAACGGCGTCTTCCTGCTCGCGCTGGGGCTCAGCATCCTCCTCCAGGCCGTTGAGCGGTTCATCAACCTCAACCGTGAACCCCCTTTCATCCAACCGTTCTCTTCTGACTTCAAAGCTGAAACCAAGTAGATGTCGAAGATCCCGTTCTTGTTCTCGTAATGGGTTGCATTGGACTCGGGCTCAATGTCATCGTCATGAGCTTCCTTCACGGTTAGTCTAAACCGAATCAGAATGTCGACATCTGGGGACTTATGTAAAGGGGTAGAAAGCCATCACGCCCACCACCACGGTCAGACTCCCACCGATTCTAGCTTGGTCAGTCCACCTTCACCTCTATCATCCCGACAAAATGTCTAACCGTAAAAGAAACAACAGCCAAAGCACCCCTTCCCAGACGTCGACGCAACGCCGCCCCCGCCGCCGCACGCCGGGCGCGACCTCGGCATGCTCGGCGTCATGATCCACGTCCTCGGCGACGCAATCAACAACGCCGGCGTCATCGTCGCCGCGGCCGTCATCTGGAAGGGCACGGGCGAGGCCCGCTTCTACGCCGACCCCGGCGTCGGCCTCTTCATCGCCCTGACCATCATGCTCTCCGCCTGGCCGCTGTGCCGGCAGGCCGGCCACATACTCCTGGAGAGCGCGCCGCCCGGCGTCGACCTGGAGGAGATCCGGGCCGAGGCCGTTCGGGTGAGACGCGAGACACCCTGGTTGGCTTTGCGCAGGAGCTGACATGTTCTTAGGTATCCGGAGTCCAGGCCATCCCGGAGCTCCGCGTGTGGCGGCTCGACCAGGGCACGGCCCTCGCCGCCGCCCGGGTCGTCGTGGCAGGCGACAGCGTCCGCGCGTTCCATGCCGCGGCCGATGCCATCGGGTCTTGTCTGCGGCTCCGCGGGATCCGCGCCGTCGCCCTGCAGCCCGTGCCGGGGTCATCCGGCCGGGAGCCCGACTGGTCGAGTGACAGCGTCCAGGCGCCCTGACCGAGGCTTTGGTCGATGCCTAAAGATGTCTCGGGGATGAGACGCAGTGACATAGTTCTTAGGTAGAACGTATGGATTTATGGGTTGGGCTACGTACAATGCATCGATAGGGGGGACATTCACTTAGTCCAAAGGGGAGGAGGGTATATCTATCCGTCGGGTGAGAAGAAAGACAAGTTTCACTCGTAATTCCCTGTACTTAAACCGCGAACTTACTGTTCCACGAACGCCGTCTGACCTGTTCTCCGTATGTACCTACCTTCGTGTCGATAGATACTCTCGGAGGTAACGGAAAGTAGGCAGCTGTCTTGAACGGCTCCATCAATCCTGTTTCTGACGTGTGACGACAACTGCCACCTTGTCCAACTTGTCTTCTAGACGAGTTGATGAGGTGAGCAATTAGATCAAGCAGAACGTCGTGTCCCCGTCGCACATGCTGCCTGCCTGCCGAGCAACTCGGTCAGTGAAACCGACTTCAAGACGAGATCCTCCACCCCGGGACGCTGCATGTAATCGGTGCCCCCCCATCAAACCTCGAACGTGATCTAGAGAAAACAAAAGGGACGAGAACAGCCCGTCGAATTGGAGAACGTGGTGTTGAGACGCCCAGGTACTCGCTCGCTTCGACTGTGATTTGATTGGATGATACAAATCCGCCATGCAAAGGCCGTCGTAGATGCGACCACAAGAAAGCTCACCGGCCGTGGTGAATAGAAGTACGTAGTATTTCCCACCTCAGCCGAACCTCTCCGGTCCCGCCCTCGCGTGGCAAATGCATCGCATCCCTTGGCGAAGATTTCAAGGCCGCCACGCATCTGTGATCTCTCCCCCGCGCCCGCGCCCGCGGCCGCCGGCATGTTGGGCAGCCTTGCATCGACGTGGGATATGACACATGTGATTTGGAAAACCCCAAGTCGGCCATTGGCTCATCGCAACTTGAACGCCACATCGCCTCGCTGATATCAGCTATCTTCGAAAGACTCGAGAGAGCGAAACCCGACACCGTGGTAAAGCCCGCGGGATGATCGGACGCCCCCCCATGTGGGGGTTTGTTTACCTGACCTGCACGGCCCGGAAGTGGGCTTGCATGAGGCAAGAAGGGCGCGGTGTGTTGGAGACTGCATCTCCCAGTGGCGGACGGGGGATCTTCTTTGCATTTGGTGGCCGGGAGCAAGTGATGTGTCCTGCTGACTTGCATGGCGCAATGTCACTTGTAGTTTGTCTTACGAGTCTTGTTTAACAACAACCGGATGAGAGTTATCTGGAACTCTGATTTGACATTTAGTAAGCACGTAAGCTTTCTTGTTTAAAGAACACTGAACTCAACTGTAGCAACTACCATTCAAAAACACTCAACTGATGTAAACTCAACAAGCGCACCATATAACCCACTCAAACATTCAGCCAGAGTCCCAACCATCTAAAAGGCATAGCCGAGGCCAAACATACACTAGGAAGAGTTACGGGAACGTGGAAGAAATGGCATGTACGTTTGTGCAAGGAGGTTCTTATTTCTTGCGAGCTTATGCAGCTCGTAGCCTCGTAGTGAGACCAAAATGTGTCTATGGAGTCTCAGAGATCATGTAAACTTTTCCCGCGACCTAGGTACACACAAAGAAACTGGGACAGCTGCCCCGTCTTGGCGACGCAGAAGCTTTAGAACTTCTCGCCGGCCTCGGCCTTCTGGAGACCGTACTACACAGAAGTCAGCTTCCCGAAATGAGCACATTGTGATCTGAGATTAATCTTACCTTCTTAAGGCGGATGGCGTTGATGGTGATGAAGCCAGACTGCAAATCTTGTTAGTAACCAATGTCACTCCCCGGCTTATCCAGGGTATTTCTCACCGTCTCAGAGGGGTCGAAGGTGGTGAGCGAGTCCATGGAGGCGTCCTCCTCGGAGTAGAGCTTCTCGGGGGAAGTCCTGCCGAGGCAGTAGGCGTTGCCCTTGTAGACGCGGAGGCGAACCTCGCCGTGGACACGGCGCTGGGAGAAGTCCAGACTCGCTGTCGCCGGGATTAGCTGATGTTCTCACGGCTGGGCGAGTGAAACTTACGCTGGAGGAACTCCCTCTCGGGGCTGAAGTACATGCCGTTGTAGAGGAGCTCAGACCACTGCTTGGTCAGGTTGTCCCTGAGAGCGCGGACGCGGCCGTCCAGGACACTGCGCATGTTAGCCTACGTTCAGATCTGGGCAGCGCGTTACTTACAGTCCCTCGAGGGAGATGTGGGCCAGACGCAGAATGGTCATGGCAGGGGAGTCTGAAAGCCATCAATTACACGTTCATTAACACCGGGAAGGCTAACGAACCGTAGCAGCCACGGCTCTTGAGACCGATCATGCTAACACAAAGTCAGTTTCTTCATCCCAAGGTGCTCGA
The DNA here is from genome assembly GCA_030770045.1 of Colletotrichum brevisporum. Lineage (NCBI taxonomy): Eukaryota > Fungi > Ascomycota > Sordariomycetes > Glomerellales > Glomerellaceae > Colletotrichum > Colletotrichum brevisporum. The sequence goes on along the minus strand of JAUGSI010000001.1, from coordinate 3,157,894 downwards.
ATTATCGTATTTACCGGTTCTCGACGATGTCCTAGTTCGTTAGTCAGAGAGGTCGGGAAAAACAAGGCAGAGAACTCACAATGCGGCCAACACCGTGCTCCTTGCCGATGGCGTTCAGGAGGCCGAAAAGCTCGACAGAGTCGGTGGCAGTCTGGGTGGGAGTGGTGACCTTGACGGGGAGACCGTTGGAGAACTCAATGGTGAGGTCAAGGGGCTGGTCGGGGGCGTTCATGGGGGAGACAGTCTTGGTCCACATGTCCTCAGGGGGAGTGACGTTGGGGTCCTCGAGCATGCCAGCCTCGTACGAGCAGTGGGCTGTTGAGGTTAGTAAGAGATCGTGTTTCTCAGACGAGATGAATTACCGAAGTTGTCGTCCTGCAGTCGTGTTAGTTTGATAGAGCACCTTGCCGCGGAAATGCTGACTCACCATAGAGTAAGGCTTGGCCTTGGTGCTGGTGACGGGAATGCCTGGAGCTTCTTAGCGCCGGTTACACAGAAATCCATTGTCTCAGCTCACCCTGCTGAGCAGCGTAGTCGAGGAGGTCGTTGCGGCCCTGTGTTAAGGTCAGTCAATTATTCAACTTTTGGAGTATTGGGCAAACTAACCTTGAAGCGGTCGAAGAACTTGGGGTCGCGCCACGGGGCAATGACCTTGATCTCGGGGTTGATGGTGTAGAAGGCCAACTACGCACATTAGCATGATTCTCACGCAAGGGGTCGAGAACAGTCATACCTCGAACCTCACTTGGTCGTTGCTAACATGAATGTTAGTATAAGGAGATCAATTGCAGAGGTCTCATCTCAGGAGGTTGACGTACCCCTTGCCGGTCTGTGATCCATGTTAGCTTCATGATGATCGTCAAAATGAAGGGGACTTTTTGGTTCACTTACGCAGCCGTGGGAAACAAACTGGCAGCTGCGAATTGACCGTCAGTTTAGAAGCCGCTAAATGCTTCGCTTTTCCGTGCTTACCCGGTGGCGAGGGCAGCGCGCATCTGGCCACGAGCAATGATGGGGCGGGCCAGAGAGGTACCTTGGCGATGGTCAGTCTCCTTGCATGCTCACAGATGTCCAGAAAACTCACCGAGAAGGTACTGGTCCTCGTAGATGGCGTTCTATAGCACGTAATTCGTGAGTCAAGCGAAAGACGGCAGTTCCGAGTGCCGGAGCTACTCACGCACTGAACGGCCTTCCAGCAGAGCCTACAGGCTTGTTAGCATGGGTCTGGAGGGTACAGCGCAGGCTTGGGACTTACTCCTCGACGAACTCGCGCTTCAGGTCATCAATGATCATCTGGGGCCGTCTGTTAGCAACATGCTTGCGCCGACGAGATCAACAGTGGTCAAATACCTTCTCAGCACCGATCTGGAGAGCTACACGTTGTACCTCGTCAGCACGAAACCCCGACAATTGGCCAAGTCGTAGGCAACCAACCCTTCTTCTCGACGGCAGCCCAGTCTATGATACAGTTAGCACACGCCAGAGAAAGAAGATTGAGGGCTCGGCTGTCATACCCTCCTCCTGGCCGACATTGGCAAGGTAGCAGCTTTTCCCAAGGTTAGCATGACGACGTCGTGCCATTGAGAGCCGACGCTTCAAAGATCGAAGCAACCGGTGGATCCAATTGCAAGGAGGGGTTGAGCCCCACGTCTCGCAATGGCCGCGGGCACGTACACGACAGAGTAGCTGGGCAGATAGGGTCAGCTTAGACGCGTCGATTAGCTGGAATTGGGGGTTTGGTACTCACCCCTCCTCGAGGAGCCAGGCCAGGATGGTGGAGGTGTCGAGGCCACCGGAGTAGCTGCGATTGTGTCAGTCAAGTGAAGGTTTCACCCAGAATCTCATCCCTCCCCCACGACGCAGCTGGTTGAGAAGCTCCAGCGCGGGGAAGGCCGTTGACGGTGGCTGAGTCCGCTGGACGGAGGTGGGGCAGACTCACGCGAGACAGACTTTGCCCTTGTTGCCAGCCATTGTTGCGGTTTTGAGTGACTGTTTGGAGGAGAAAAAGATGTCGTTTCCCTTGACAGGCTTGAACAGAAGTAATCCAAAGTGGGATGGATCGGGGATGGAGGTTGGTGATGAGTCAAGGTTTTGGGACGGGCTGCGGCGCGTTGAGGGGTTGAACTTTTTTCTTATCTTATCTACGTACGGAGGGAGATCGGAAGCTCTTTGACCGCCTCGCCCACAGCTGGTGCGCCGACAGTGGTCCGACCGGACCTGCAGCACCAGGTACGGATACTTGGGCAGGTACCTGACCCAAAGTGCCCGCCCCCGCCGGCAGGTGACGGAAAAAGGTACATCCGTCAATACTCAAGACGGGACCTAGGTACCTCCATGCGGGACAAGAGCTGGATGAAATTATCTCGGAAGCAATGATATGGGAGCTGCTCCTTCCTTTCCATCCTCCAATATGGTTGCTCGAACCAACCAGTTCCTGGATATCTATAGAAGCCAAATTCATTAACCCCTAGATCTCACCTTGGGCTTTTCACATCAAGCTGTCTGTACCCAAACCCAAATCAGCACAAGCACAGCCAACGGGCCTTACAGCGAGTGTCAGCTCAAAAACCGCAACTGTCTCAGGGAAACAGACACAACGCACAGCTCGGACTGTGGTCACGGATGATGACACTGCGCCCCCGCAAGAGCTAACGTACAGAAGAAGATCAGACTGAAAATGGGGTTGCGAAGTAAAAGCCTCCCATTCCTTAACGACGAAGTCCAGACAGGTCTTCCGGCTGCGGTGGTTCATTCGTATAAGCCATGCAAAGCAAGTCTACACACCCGCAGACAGATCTGCGACACCAACCATCCGGGACGACACGGAGTCAGGAGGATGGCGACGTGAGTGTCGACGAGCGGTCAAGCCGGCCCCAGGAGGCATGATGCAAACAAATGTTCCTCTCCCACCCATCGCCAAGACGGGACGCCACCATGACAGAGGCAAGCTCGACGTTGCGTCCGAGGAGGATGCCACTTCGAGCAAGATCATCGCGAATTGCTGCCATAAGCCGGGCAGGCCCGGCCCGCGTTGCTGGACTGACGGAGAAAAGGACCGGGACTCGGTTCATCAGAAGAGGTTGCATCGACACGGCGCAACGACGGTGTCTTCTCCAAAAAGGAAAAAGGCCGGAAAGCTGTCGGGATTACGAGGGATCAGCTCCAGCCCATATTATTACGGCCTGCGCGCCCAAGGGACGGCAACACCTAGCGGCCGCACGAGTAACGATCCTTGCGTCGTCGTCCTTGCGCGTCCCAAACCGTATTTACCACGGCGGTTGGGAAGAGTGAGGCTGTAGCGAAACGAGAGGATTTTGGCGGTGACGATGGGCGACGGGGGAGGGCAATTTGATAGAGTTTCGAGCAAGGGGGAGGATCTTTCCATGGCTGATGTCACCGAGATATTGACCACGGGGAACCGTTCCGCCGGGTGTGCACAGTCGTATGGTTATGTTTTTGTAAAAGAATATAAGAAAAACTCTACTTTATATAACCCCTTAGAAGTTTAAATACTTTGATAATGAAAACCTTTTTTATAAAACTTCTACTTTTTGTATTAAGCCCTAACCCCTTTTTAAATTAAAACTTTAAGTAAAAGGAATAAAAAGGCTAAATTGAAAGTTATAACTATAAATTAAACTATTCTTTTTATATACTTTATACTATAACTTAAAAAATAAAATTTTTTTAAATTAATTAATTAATATATTACGTTAATTAATCTAAGTAAAAGGGCAGGCGCCCACCGTGGCATTTAAGGCCACGGTCGCGCATTTAAGGCACGGCACCTTCTAGCTTAGTAATCAATTGCGCACACAAGCACGTAGTGCTTATAATTAATAATAAAACTTTTAATACTATAAAAAGAAATAAGCCCTTTTTACTAGAAGGTTAGTATATTTATTAGTTATAAAAGTAAATTAAAAGAATCTACTTTAATAAGCCTAATAAGCTAGAAGTATATAATAGTTTAAGTTAATATTAATAAATTTAAATTAACTACTTAGGCTACTTAATTCTATAGAAGTATTGAAATGTCTTTATATTAACTAAAGTATTAATTAAATAACTTTAATATAAACTTAAGGCCCTATTTTAATAAAATAATTAAAAAGGTTTATAAATATTAAATAAGTTAGAGATTAATAAAATAAAGATATAGTAAATAAGTATATTAGATAAGGCTTAATAGTATTAGGTATAGAAGGATATAGAGTAATATTAGTAGCTAAAAGACTTTATAGGATTAGTTATTAATAATCTTAAGTAATACCTTTTGAAACTGTTGAGTTACGTGTAGATAGGTATGTATATTAAATGAAGTGTCTATGTGCCTCAAAGCGTAAATTTCGCCCCTATTACGCCCCGCGCCAGCTATTAGGGGTTCAGCCGCCGGACCTTCTATTAATCTAGGCCGTCCCTTAGTTATTAGCTTTTATAAGTAGCTAAAATCCGCTCCTATAGCGCTTAAAGCAGCGGGCTCAAATCCACGTAATTTAACATACCTCCCTAACAAGGGCCTTTATAAGGCTTTTATTACTATATTAATAATTAAAAAGCTTTTTAAATATATTATTTTATTTATTCTTTTTAGTATATAATCTATAACTTAATTACTCCTTTAATTACTTTATAATTACTTAGTAATTAGTACCTTTTAAATACCTCTTTAAAGTAGCTTTTCTTTACTCTATTTAACTCTTAAGTAGTCCTATTACCCTTATTAAACCTCCACCCCTATAGTAAAAAGAGTAGTACTGTTTTTAAAGTACTTAAGGCTCACAATCCCTTTTTTTATTCCTTATTAGTAAAGTTAAGGCCCTTAAGCTACTTACTTTTAAGCTTAGTGTTATAAAGTACCTTAAGTTAATTAGTTTAATTAATAAAATTTAGCTACTTAAAAAACACTTTAAAGTAAGTACTAGTAAGTAGCTTTATAAACCTATTAACTATTAACTTTGCTATAGGGGTATATTTAATAACAATACAGCCTTTTTAAACCTCTTAATATAACTAGTAGTTATATATATTAATATAGTATAGCTTTATTTATAACTAAACTATCTTTTTATTAATAAAGTGGATTATTTATTAATTATTATACTAAATCTATATACTTAGTACTAGGGCCGCTAAAGTAGCTCTAAAGGTCTTTTTATTTAAATCTACACAAAGGGCCGTTATTAATTAGCTTATAAAGATAGCTTCTTTTACTACTTAAGAGAGTATAAGTAGCTCGGCCTTAGTAGTTAATATAGTAATAGTATTTTATTTATTAACTTACTACCTAATTAAGCTACTAAAAAGCTTAATTACAAAGGCTTAAAAGCTTTTATAGTTTACTATATTATTAGCAAAACTTATATTTAAGGTAATCACTAGCCCATTGTTGGGTCCTTCTTTTTTATAACTATATTTAAGATATAAAGCGCACTAGTAAACAAAGTATACTATAGCTTTCTTAGCTTCTTTAGTATGCTCTAGGTTGGAGTTATAGTTAAAGTAAACTAAATAACTAACTAAAAGAGTGATATTAGGCCGGGCTATTGTTACTAGGTATATTATAGAGTTAACGTTACTTTAATATTAGTTAGTCTTAGTGTATGTTACCGTCCCTTTATATAAAAAAAACTTACTTAACTAAAGTAGTAAGATATATACTTTCTTTAATTTTGTTAAGTACTACTAGAGTTATTTAGTAAACTTATTAATATATATAGATTATAAGAGCTATAAGTACTTTATAGTATAGTTGTAGATAACTTTAATTCTTAGGAACTATTATAAGTCTTAACTACCCTTAAGGTAATACTGTTTCTAAAGAACTTTAATAAGCCCTATAGCCTTGTTATAGTACTTTAAAGGAAAATAAAGTATATAGTTATTTATATAAAAAAAGAAAATTACGCGCCCGCGTATTTAATAATAGTTTTTACTAGTAATTTACTTAAGCTTAAGTATTTATAAACCTACTTTAAAATAGTACTACTAAAGAAGTAGTAAACGATATAATCTATAAAGTGCTTTAATAAGTTTAAAAATAGTACTTTTTTTTAGTAACTAGGGGGTATTTATATATAAATATCTTTATTAAGTTTAATATTAATAAAAGTATTTATAGTATTATATTATAAGAACTTAAAATCAAAGCGGTTAGTAATAATTATTAATATTTAAAAGGATATACTAATAAGTATTAAAGTATACGTTTCTTAATTATTTTAATACTACTAGTCTTTTTATATAATAAATCGAACTTTAATCTTAAAAAGTTTACTATACTTATTTAACTTATATATATAAACTTAATAGTATCTAAAAATCTAAGTATTTTTCGCAGTACCTATAGGCACCTCTTTTTATAAATTTATTTTTAAATAACTTTTAAAATAAGTCACTTTAGCTACTTATATAGCTATAATATATAAATAAACTAATACTTTTATATAAAATATAGGTAGAGGTTAAAGATCTTTTTAAAGAGTACTTAGTACTAGTAAATCACTACACACTTTATATAGTATTTTATACCTACCTAGTAAAAAGGTTTTATTTCTCTAGGCGCCTAAATCCTCTCTCTATAGTTAAAAATTACTATTAAAGTACTTAACATCCACCTTTTAAAATACCCCTAGAGTATATTAAATACTAAGGATCCCCTTTAATAGTTTATAAGTAGCTAAAGGGCTAATTTAAAAATAGTAATACTATAAAGTATCTTAGTATAATAATAAAGTCCCTATTAAAAAGGCAGCTTTATAAAAACTTTACTTTTAATAAAGTCTTAAAAGTACATTATAATAAGTCTACTTAGGGTCTTTTAAGTTATTATAACTTATTACTACTCCTATATACCTCCCTAAATACTCTTCTTTATAAATAAGTACCTAAAAAAAGGCAGTTAGTAAGTTAGGTAGTATTAATATTAACTTAAAGTAGGCTGTTAAGTATAAATATTCACTAGGGGGAGCTTACTTTATAGTAAAGTCTTTAAGATTAGGATTTTTAAAAATCTTACTAGGGCCTTTTATAAAAGGCATCACTTTATTATCTTTTTTACTTAATAAAAGGGGTTTTTATAGGGCTTAATAGTTACTTTCCCCTTTATTAGTAAGGTAGTTATAAACCTATATAGTAATAGTATTAAAGTTAAGGTTTAATATATCCCTTATAAGGGCCTTAAAGTTACTATTATATTATTAAGTTTTATTAAATATCACGTCCTTTATAGTAATAATCTTACTTTATAATAAAATCTATATATAGTACTAATTTATTAAAGTATACCTAATAAAGAATCCTAAAAGGGCGCAGCTAGTAAGGTGGTTAAAGTGCTTCTTTTTAAGTTAAGTAGCTACTATAAGGGTATATACTTTATAACTATACACTTATAAGTATATAAAACTTAGTTTTATAGTATTATTATTTCTAAACTAGTAGTAAAGTACTTTATACAGGGTCTTCTAACTAAGAGCTACTTATAGTATATAGTTATAGAAATATACTATAGACTTATATATATTAAACTAAATCTTATAAAGAAACTTACTACCTTCCCTTATAGTCCTTACTTTAGCCTTAATTATAGTACTAATATACTTAGTACTATTATTTTAATTTTATATATTTAGGGCTAATAGTTTAATAAAACAGCTTTATACTTAAAGAGTAGTTATTAGTCTCTTATACTTAGTAAGCTCTCTATTATACTTAAATACTAATATATTTATATTATATTAAAACTTTATTATAGTAATAAATTTATTAAAGGTTTTAGTAAAGGTATTAGTAGAATAATTAAAAAAGTAATAATCCTATAAATATTAAGTAATACAATTAATAAATACTAGTATAAATATAAACCTACTATATCCTTTAGTATATAAATAAAAGTTAAATATAATATACTTACTAAAAAGAGTATACGTATTACTCTCTTATAGCTCGTATTTTATTATTCTCTTTACTTTACTAATACTACACGCATTATAATAAAGCTTAAAAGCCTTATTATTTTATTTAAAAGCACTAATAATAATTTAAACTCCTCTTACAAAGCTTATTAAGTAGTAAAGCGGCTTAGAGCTAGAGTAGCTAAGCTACTAGTACTATATCTCTTTATTACCTTTAAAAGGCCATTATTTTATAGAGTTATATTTATTTTACTACTATAGAGTATAAGTATACTAAATAGCCTATACAAAGCTATAGCTACTACATACTATCTTAAAAGTAACTTTATTATACTTAAACACATACTAACTATATTTAACTTTAATAATACTAAGGGAACTATAATTAAACCTTTATAGTATTAATTAATACCTAGAGTGCTTATTCTACTAGTATCCTCGTTTATATAGCTACTAGTAAAAAACGAAATTTATTACTATAAATATATAAAGTACTATATTATAAAAGCGTATTATAGATCTTCTTTTATTAACTTAAATAACCCTAATACTTATATCTTTATATACCTTAATTATAAGCGGCTTAAAGCCTACTTATATATAGTTACTTATACTAACTACTTAAAGCTTTATAAATAGCCACTTATTATAGAATATATAAATTAACACACTAGAGTTAAGGAAGTAGGAGTTTTTAAAAGAGTAAGCTTATAGGCCCTTAAGAGGAGTAGCCTAAAATACTACTAGTAGCTTCTTAAGACTCCTAACATACTAACTATAAAGTTATTTACTATAAAAATCCTTAATAAGTTTAATTAATTAACTATTAATCTTTAAGTACTTATTAGTATACTCTTAATAAACTATATTATAGTACTATCCTTTAAATACTTTTTTAAAGAAAATATAATAATATAAATTAAATAAATAAGTAAGGTTATAAGTAGGGTAAATATTATATTATATAGAGCCTTAGTAATTACTTTACTTTAAATAAATACTTTATAAATAGTCTCTATACTACTTATTTAACTCTAAGTTATTTAATTAATTAATACTAAATACCCTAGGGGTATACTAAAATTTTTTAATTAACTTTAGTAAGTTATTAATAGTTTTAGTAATTAATAAAATTATCCTCTTAAGTATAGTAGTATACTATACCCTAGAGTACCTTACTTTAAAACCTTAAATAAAGCTTTAAATAAGAAAGTACTTAAGAACCTTATAAATATTAAGTACTTAAGAGTTAGTTTTTAATAAGGCTTTAAACAAAACGACTTATCCTTTATATATCTTAGTAATCTATAAGTTAAACTACTTAATAGTAACTACTTTTAAAATAAATTAGTAGAAATAAAGTACTATAAAATAGTTCTAAAGTACTTACTCTACGTAGTTATAGTAAAAAAATAAGGTTATATTAAAACAGCTTTTAAAACGTAGTAACTAGTTAACTAGTCCTTTATTTATATTATAGTACTAGTACTAAAGCTTAAAAAACACAGTTTTCTATATCTATATAACTAAATTATTTTTATTCTTCTTATAGTTTTTATAATAACAACTAATAGCCCCCTAAATACTCTAAGTATTAGTATAAAACTTAAAGTACTTAGTAGAGAGGTCTATAATATTTATAGCGTAGTAGAAGTTATTAATACTGTATAGAAGGGGAACGTTTTTAAAGATAATAGCTAGGGGGCTGGATTCTATAGGTATTATAAAGTAAAGGCTTAGTAGCTTTAGTTTATAATAAATAAAGTTCTTTAAGTAGTTATTTAAAAGTGGCTTTAGTAGTAGTACTATACTATTAATTAGTAGCTAGAAGTCTATATTTAGGTTAATAACGTCCTAGAAGTTAAAAAAGACCCCCTAAGCTTAAATAGCGTTTTACTAAGGGATTTAATCCTTAAAGTTAATAAAAAAAATTTTACTAGTAACTAAATTAATTATTATAGTAATATATTTATTTAAAAAGACTTATAGTAATTAATTAATTAAGCATAGTAAAAGGGTTATAGTATAAAACTCTTAATTATTAAGTTACGCATAAATAGGTATATATATTAAACGAAGTGTCTATGTGCCTTAAAGCGCGAATTTCGCCCCTATTACGCCCCGCGCCAGCCGTCAGGGGTTCGGCCGCTGGACCTTCTATTAATCCGGGCCGTCCCTCGGTTATCGGCTCTTATGGGTGGCCGAAATCCGCTCCCACGGCGCTTGGAGCGGCGGGCTCAAATCCACGTAATCTGACAGAAACACCTTCCCCCGAGGTAAATACCCCGGAGGGGCATGGTCATGTCTGAGAAAGCAGTATGGTGAATGGACCGATTGGGCGGTCGACCGACTCTACTGCTCCGGGGCAGGACACACCGCTACCGTTGGCCAGGTCATGAAGGCTCGTACCTGACGAAATATTGCCCGGGGGATTGTGAGGAGTGAGACGACAAATCGCGATGCGAGCCATGAAAGTTTGCCAGCTCGCTTGCTCAGGTGTGCATTCGACAATACACACCAAGTAGTTTGCGGCGGGCGCGCGCAGTTGCGCCCGTTTATGACGACAAGCCTCCCGGCTTCCGCTTGATACCTACACTACACGAATTGCAAGACAACGACGGACGGACGTACACACAATTTACTACCTAGGTGCAAATTAGCGGACAAACTGACAGCACGAGCCAGGCGAGAGCCAAGGCGAGGCTTTCGAGGCAAGATGCAGGGACGAACCAGTGAGCGCCGGAAGGCTACGACGAAGTCCCCGGAGAACCGTGCGTTGGGCGCCGGCGCGCCTTTTGCGACGGCGTCATGGCCGGGGCAGCGAGTGCGCCCAGGAGCCTGGAAGTCGGGCTCCTGCGCTGTTTGGCTGTGGGTTGTGGCCGTCGGTCGATGCACTTACTGCGCAAGGTGTCTCGTCAGGGATAAACAAGTTGTCGCATCGCGATTCGTAGGCAATGGCCACGCGCTCCGGCAACAGATGATCGCAAGGGGGTCGTCGCGCAGGGTGCCTACCTATCGTGGAAGGTGTATCCAGAACCGCCAGCTTGATCGGCGGACCTTTGATGGACATGGGCGTCGCTGCCTTGGCACCATGGTCCATGAGCACCAACAGCTGAGGATCGCGCCGCCGGCTATCCGCAGACGAGATGATAGTACTCGGCAACTTCTCGGTGAAGCCCCTGATCCTGATACCTAAATGCTCCAAAATGGGCAGCAAAAACCAGGCAAAGAAGAAAGGGCCGGCTGGTCAGGCAAGCGCGTCGCCTCGGTGTGGAAAGGGTCGTACCACCGCACCGGAGATACCGAAATTCGCTCCCTGGCTATCAATGACAGCATGGGAAAGCTTGGGTCGGCTGTGAATCGGGCAGCGAACAGTTCGAGACGGGGAGGGATTGGCAGTTGGCGGGCTACACTAGAAGGAGCGGATGGAAGGACGGGCTGTCGCAGCGATGTGCCTGTAGATCATGCCTGTCGGACAGGCGGTCGAGATTGGTGGTTTTCGGTGAGAGACCGAGCTTCGGCGTTGTGACTTGTTGACTTGGTTCCCTTTTCACTTTGCCAGCTTTGTCGTGTGCTTCCTCGTTGTCATGGCCGGGGTGTGCCCGAATGTCAGTGTGGGACGTGGGACGTGGGACGTGGTACAGCGGACTGGACTGGGTGGTCACTCCAAGAGTCCAGCACATGGCCGCCCAGCCCAGCCACTGATGTTGGCATGGAGTCCATATCCAGACAGTTGCCCTATCCTACTCGCCGCCCCGACCAAGGATGTCGATGACCAGCAGCAGCAGCAGGTCACTCGCAGGGCCGCGTGGGTGTCGAGGGGCGACTCGCATGCAGCATGGCTCCCCTCATCGCATCCACATCGACATCCACAGACGAGACGACACACGCGTATCGCCTATCTCGCCTGCCGATTTGCGGTGTTTTGCAGTCCAGCGCTCTCCGCTCTTCAGGCCCGCCCAGTCTCGACTCTCTGGGGCAGTCGAGTGAGAACGAAAGGTCGCCATTAGTCGGCGACCAGACCCTTTGTCAAGGACTGATGTAATACTCTGCTTGGGGAAGCACCGATATGTGCGCCTCGCAAGGGTATGCTGGGTGAGGGCCATCAGAGACAGCGGATTGGCGTGGTGGCGTTGAGAGGTGTGGGCGCAAAGAAGGAGCTGCTCCGTCGGGTCGGCTCCGACGATGAGACGCTGACGAAGTGCGTAGGTTGCAACTTGCGTGCGACGCTGAGAGCCTAGGGCGTGGCAGGCGAACGACCAATGGTTCCAGGAATAGAAAGCCTGTTCCTCCTCACTCTACTGCAAACGCAACGAGTCCATCTCGTCTGCCAGCGGCCAAGGGGGGCAGCAGCAGCAGCTGGTTGTGCGGGAGCCATGGCTCGTGGAGGCACGACGTCGTCAAACTTGAAAGCTCTGGAGATCGAGAGAGTGAGAGGTGAGAAGGCCCGACGAGCTGGGCTGTCGTAGAGATTGATGCCCTACGGAAACCCCGCGAACAGTCCACAGACGACGACTGTCGGTTCTCAGACCCCAGACGGCCCCGGGGCCAGAGACCAGGGGCATCGGCAGAAGGCGGATGGAACTTTGGAGAAGCAAGTCTCCAAGACACATTCGGAGGTTGGAGGCACGGCGGAGGCGCAGGGGAGGCCGCTGGAGACGTAATTAGACGGCGCGGGATTGGTTGGCGATAGCGATGGGCAGCTGAAGCTGAAGCTGAAGCCTTCCATATTAATGATGGACGTTATGGCCCATCGTCCATGGGACAGGAATAGGGTGGAGAGCCGTAAGCCTTGACTTGCCTCGCCTCGCTGGTCGGATGGCAAGGACAAGGGCCACGACGACGTCCACCGCCTGTTGTTCTCGCTGTTGATGTCGTTGTTGAGCCGCGTGGTATCGTGGGTGCTGGCAGAGAGTTGTGACTTTTGAGTGTTCCGGCGACTCTATGGTCCATGGATGGCTTGTTGAAGGCTTCACGTAGCGTAGGGAACGGGCGGTAACTGCAACCCACGGCCGTTGTGTTGGTGAGCTCCAATTCGCCCAGACCACCTGAAAAGTTCAGGGTCTTCAGGTCGCAGACGCGGGCCGGAGGGGCCCCCCGACCTTTTTCCCCCCCCCCCTCTCTGTTGCCCAGTTAGCTGGAGACGATTGGGGGACATTACCTAAGGGGTTTGCGGCGTGCTAGGTGTACCCCGGCTGATATCATGTCTGTCTCTTTTCCTTCCTTTCTCGATGTTGTGCGTAGTATTATTCCGTGTCTTTTCGAGAAAAATCAATAGGCGCCAAAGATGGTTAGAATGTCCCCACAGCGCATCTGTTTCTGGTGGGTTGAGGGGCAAGGACCTCAGACGGCAGGCACGCGCAGCGCTAAGATGCACGCGCAGTAGCGGACCAGGCAAGACAGGCAGGATAGACCAGGGGCCGTCTTCACCGCAATTTGCTGTAGGTACCTCTCCAGCTGAGTCCTGGCGACGCCGTTGCCGTTGCCGTTGCCGTTGCCGTTGCCCTTACCGTTGCCGCTGTGGCTGTGGCTGCCGCTGCCGCCTCCGTCGTCGTCATTGCCGTCCCTCTCGCCTGAGGCACTGGTTACCTAACTGAGTAATAAGCATGAACGTCGCTGAGTTGAGATGAATTGAGTCGAATAGTCGAGTCGATTCGACGTTGAGGTGAGACGACCGCAGCTGCTGACCAAGCCTGTCCGAGTAAGAAAAGGAAGGAACTTGCCTAGTACACAACTTAGGTACCTACGGAGTAATACTTAGCCCTCAACCTACCGACCGAGGTACCTAACTAGGTAGGTAGGCACGTAAGTATTTACCACCTATTAGTTGGTTGGTTCCTGGACAGATGAACAAGCTGGAAGGAACGAGTCTCTTAGTGTTCCTTCCTACCTGTGCTTACAATTGCCTAGGTAGGTACACTAATACTACCTCTTTCCACGGAAAGTGAGGCCGGAGGAGAGCGGGAAGGAGCCACTGAACCAGGTACATCGCCCTACCTAACTAGATACCTGCCTTAAGGCACCTGCCTACTACACACTAGCAGGTAACCTTATGGAGATACGGTACCTGGGCCATGTACTAAGGCGGGCCACCGACGATTGCGGTACTTCCGTCTAAGTCTAGTGTCCTCTGCCTCCCGTGCTTGCCCTCTGCCTCCTCTTTCCCTCTTCCCCCCCCTCCCAAGCACACTGTACTCAGAGACACCACCACCCCCGACCGCGCTCATACACACACACACACACACACACACACACACACACACACACACACAAACACCCCCACGCTCGACGCCTCTACTTACCTGACTTCGCACCCCTTCTTTCGGGCCTTGTCCATGTCAATCTCTCTCGTTCTCTGCCACGGTGCTACCCTCAACCCTTCGCCCTGACGCTTGTCCCGACCACGCACTCCCTTCCGCCGTCCGCCTTCGTTTCTTCTGCCTGTTGACCAGGTCCTCCCGTCTTGATCGCCCCCGCCAAGCTCTCGGTACACCACGCGCAGTAATTCCTCTAGAGGTTCTTCTGCCCAACGGACAACGGTGCTGCTCCGACGTTCCCAGACAACAACAACGCATCCATCCATCCATCGCATCCCGTCCCGTCGCATTACTTCACACCGTTCCTTCCCCTCCGAACCCTCGATACCGCTGCATCTCCCCGAGGCCACTACTGCTATTACTACTACTACTACTACTACTACTACTACTACTACTACTACTTCTTGCCTCCCACCACCGAGGTACGGATACCGCCACGACGAATATCAACGCCCTCCTTCCCGTTTCTCGACCACCACATCCGACTTCGCCCACCACATAACCTTCTCACCCCGAATCTTTCCTGGATAAGGGAAAAGCAAGACGAAAGAGAGGCCGAGCGAGACAATAACACGCAACCGCCCTACCTTCATCGCCTGCAGCCCGGTCGGCACGAATGCGAGCAAATACCGAGCACTCAACCCACCACCCCGGCCCCTCTTGATCCGCCGTTGCTATTCGCCGCGTTTGTCCCGACCATTTGGTTCTCTTCTGCCTGCGTCACATCCGCCGACTTCTTCCTCCCTTCTTCATATGATCTCAGCCCTTCCGACCTCCCGATTTCGATAGCCCGATTGCGTCTTCGTCAAGGCCGCTCCCTCGCACCAAACATTCCTTTGCGTCCCTCGCCGCCCGCCTGACGCGTTCGCTCCCTCGATCGCGAGCCTCGGCCGCTGTCGTTCCTCGCGACTTTTTTTACCGCACCCATCCCGGCACTCCGAATCGGAGCGTGCACCGCTCCAAAAGCTTGCTCGCGGCTCGCCTACTTCCGTTCCTCGCCTGCTCCGCAAGAGGGCAAAAGCAAGAGCTCGAGATTGCGCTTCTTACTCTACCGCACCGCACCGCACCGCACCTCGACGCGGCACAAGCCAGGCGCCTGATTTGCTCAACCTTGCGCCGCCTTCCGACGACCCATCGCGATTAACCTTCGGGTCTTGGGCCAGCACTCTCTCCAACAACTTGGTGCACCCCTCAACTCTGTTGGTCTCAGCCCGCATCTAGCCACCGCATGCCGTCCGTCGAATGAGCCTCATGCTGCACCTGCACCTGCACCTGCACCTGCACCATCATCGTACCTCACGACGCACATCCTCAATCACATGGAATTTCCGCCGGAAGCGATGCTTTTCACACTGAATAACCACTGCGTGTCGTGCTAAGAAAAATGGCCCTCCCCTCCGTTTTCTAAACGATTAGAGCCTCTCGAAGCCTCTCTCACATCGTCGCCTTCCACGGGCGTCTCATCCCAAGATGCTGGGAAAGCTCTTCAATCTGGGCACCGGGAGTGCAGCGAATGCTCCCGACCCGTCTCAGATCAACAACAATGCTTACAAAGAATCTCCCCAATCCCTCGAGTCTATGCAGGAGGATATCCACACGCGGAATCTCCTGTTTCCAGACACCGAGGCACTATATCAACATCGAAACGACCAAGTCTTTCCTCTGTCCATGGCCACAGCCCTCCCACTAGCATCCGTCGCGAACGCTTTCGACTACGACGGAGACATTGACCTCGACACCCGCCATGTCCGCCTTCTCATCATGCAGGATGCCGTGGCATCATTCCCAGCCCAGCTCCTCTTCGACAGCCATCCGGCTCCCCCGAAACCCCCTTCGTCAAGTGAACGACCAGCAACTGGCATCGGCACCGTACAGGACTCTCCAAGAGCTCCGACGTCCCCTCGAAAAAGCAGCTTAAATCAGTCATCGCGGCCTCTGGTCATTCAGCCAGATAGCCCACAACCCCGCCAAGGTGCCTTTGATCGCAGGGCCTCAATGCAAGGTCGAACTCAATCGCAAGCTGAGACAGATCTCCAGCGCGCACGACGGGAGTACAACGACGAAATTCACGCCTTCACAGGCTCCGTCTTTGGAAATTCGGAGCTGATGGCCTATAAAGGCACCTCGACAAAGGTTCATATTGTTCCTACTGACAACCGCCCTGAATATGGAGGGTCCTATCTGGGTGATGGGCGCGGCTCCATTGGTCGCTCAAGCATGCGCTCCAGCCGGCTGGCACAGTCCTACACTTCGGAGAACGTCTCACCTGTGCAGCCCCCACAATCCTTCACCTCCTCGGCCCCGAATCCCCGGACTCACTCCGAAAGGAGGAAGATCCTCATTACAAGATTGTTTCCAGTTTTGCTCCCGACCGACGATGTTGATACCCAGAGCGATACCCCATTGAGCCGATTCTCGGACCAGAATACGGGATTCCCGTTTCCCCAGTCGGCTGACGACAACAACCCCCCTAAGAAGAAGAAGCCCCAGCCCAAGCAGAAGCGTACCCCCATGTATGCAGTCGTTCTGGTGATCCAGCTCCCTCCCTCGTCCACCCAGACAGCACCTGTTTCTACCGTCCGGTCGAACTTCCGCGGTGCAAGCTCCTACACTGAGCATGAGTCTTTCCCGTCATCCATGAGCTCGGCTCGCCGCTCCGGATGGACCCTGTCGGGCTCCAACTTCCCAATCGAATCGCTCGACTCGTCCTGCTCGACGGACGTAGATGACAGGATGGACGCCATCACTCAGCACTGGGACATTATCATGCGGACATTGACGCACCTTCAGGGAGTGGTCGCGACGACACTCGGCACGCTGCTGAAGCAAGCAGACATTGCCTCGCCTGACCCGTACCCTCCCTCTTTCTCGTCGTATATGGGAAGGGCCCCATCGATGGGTGGGAGGCGGAGCGAGGAAGCCCACTTCATCAAACCTCCGAAAACCAACGCCAAGGTCATTGCGTTGCAGCCCAATTGCTTGCAGCACGAGGAAACCATTGTGCAAGAGGCAAACTTGGCGAGAGTCAGGGTCGTCACGGGTCTCCGGGCCCAGCGTGTCATCACAGCTCAGGGAAGATGGGGGATTTGGAGAGACGAAGCGAGATGGATGGCCCGAAAGGCCGGTGAGAAGGAACACGGCTTCTTCTTTTTCAACCTCTTGACCGGATTTCTCGCGACCCACACCGACTGGCTCAACGCGATGAGCCCGGCGTGGTATCGCAAGAAGCATCACCAGCAACAGAAGGCAAGGGGCGAGGAGGATTTGTCGCTGCCGGCCCGAACTGTCATCATCGCCCACGACAAAATGCTCGCGAGGCGCTTGATCTTCCTTCTTTCCGCGTTCCTACCCTCCCACCAACACATTTCGTCGGTGCGACCCCATCGGCCCAGCACCTCGACTTCCTTTGGAGCCTTTTCGCAGTCACCGCCTTCGTTCATTATTCCCATTCTCCGAGAAGAGTCTCTGCGCCGCAAGATCAACCGAAGGACGGGTCCAAGACGAGCCTCCCACTCCCGTACGGTCAGCCAGAGCACGCGGGCTTCCGGGGTCCCTCCTCAACTGGCGCATCTGAGCATGGAAAACCACCACGAAAGGCGTGTTTCTGATGCTACCTCGATCCGGTCTAACCTGCCCATTCCGGGCAATGATCAAGTCAGCAGGAAGAGCAGCGCTGCGACGACAACAACCATCACCCCGGAGACCACTATTCCGCACTTCACCACCGCCCAAAGGTTCGAATCGCGCCGCAGCCTGCGACCAGGCAGTAGCAGCAGCGTTGCCGCAGACGACTTGAAGAGGACGCTGAAGCGGGGAGAAAGCTCCGGACATGTGAGCAGCGCCAGCACTGACTCCCGCATGTCGGCATCGCGATGGGGCAGTGTCATTAGCACCCTCTGGAATGGGAAGAGACGAGACTCGACTGGCCTGACAACCCCAAGCCATCCGTACAGCAGCCACCCGACATCCCCGACCAAGTCCGTTCCAGGTCGTCGTGACAAGCTAGCTGAAATGGTCAGAGAGGTCAGAACGGAAGGCTACCGTCGCACGGAAGATCGAAATCAGAATACCGAGGGTAACGGTAACGGTCCCAACACCCCCCGCGGATTCGACGAGCAGGCCATCGAGGACGTACCAGAGAGATTCACTTTCCCGGAGCGGATTCCCGATCCAAGTGGTGACTTTCAATCGCCCGTCAAAACATCGATCAATGCCGAAGACGGAGTCATAGACGTTGACATCCCGTTCCCCGACTACATCACGTCCTTCGAGACAGCTGTCAGCTCGCCATCAAGTAGCGGTTATCTTTCGACGCCAGGCATCGGAAGCGGGCTAGAAGGTTTCGAGCAGTTCTCGAGGATCACGATCGACGGTGACTCACCCATGAACGTGGCCGGGTTCCTCCAGCGGTACCATGAAGACTTCATTCTTCAGGCTGTCGCGCCACAAGACAATCTGCTTGAGGACATCAAGAAATCCATGAGGTCTGAGCCGACGCCCTTCATCACACAACCATTCTTCTCGATGGAACAGCCGGCAGACCGTTGGGTCGACGTCAGCAGTGCCCTCATCGCAGACACAACGACGCACACCATCAGGAGGATTCGCTACCGCAGACTCATCCGACCGAGGCCCCTTGCGGACAGGTCGGTTCCCATCGGCTCTGCGGGCTCCAGCGTCTACGGTGCGGCCCCCATGACTCCGTCCATCCTCCCCTACGAAACACAACTAGATGATGAGTTCATCGAGGAGCCCATCGCAAGCCTCGACGAGGTTTTGATCGAAGCCGTGGAGAGGGTTATTGCTCAAAGTAGTGAAGTGAGCAAGCAAAGCTCCTCAAACTCTTCTCGATCGACAAGCAAGCGCCGAGACCGAAGCAATAGCGAGGCTTCGACCTCGGTTGACTCGCATCACACCACTCGCATCCCGGTTCCGGCGCAAGAAGTCCCCCGCGACCAATGCAAGACAGTGGTGCTGTCGGCCTTGGACGAGATCATCCGCGATGTCATCGAAGAACGAGACCACGAGAACGCAGACGCCAACAGCCATGGAGACCGAGATCGAGAAAGCGCTCTCCGCGAAGCCGTTCGAGTCTGGCTCGACGCCGTCGACTCCAGCGAGTAGATGGAAAGACTGCATCACGGGCGACGCGGCTCGCGGCCATGGCTATTGAGCCGCGAGTCGTGCCCCCGTAAACTTACGACGTAATGATATTTCAGCAGGCCTCACAGTCGTGCTGCCACTTGTACCACCACCAAAACCAATTTTCCTTGGTCCGAAGAAAGAGTTCGACACATAAACCGAATTGATACCCCGAAGCACGAGAAGGCCCATCCTTTTCTGTTTTTTTTTTCTGAGAGAGAGCGCTCGCGCCTTGCTGCAACGCAGCATTGGCTGGTGGAAGGCATGGAATGGGTACATGCGGGCACGCGAGCCCCAGGTTGGCGTTTAAGGGAGTGGATTAGACCATAACGTACTTGGCTTTGCCGTTTTCTGGTTGCCATTTGCTTATTCGATTGTTGAGGGGGATGGTCAATGGGAGGCGTCATCCGGGTTGTCAATTCAGAGACAGATAGTCGGGAGTGAAGACGAAATAATAAGAAATCATTCTGGCAACCTACCGTCTTTTCAATGGAAACAGTGACCAGAGGTCACAAAGCCTATCACCAAAGTTTCACGTTTGTCTGTCGCCATGACGCTTCACTGGGTCGCCGCAAGGAGGTACCCGGTCAAGGCGTTGGCCCTTGCAACGGTCCGGTCCAGCCGGGCCTGCTGGCCCTCCCCGCGCGTTTTGGGCCAAGTCTCGATCATAGAGCAGACACGGAGCGGATGCATAGAACGGACGTCGCTTCGGGCACAGCCGGTTGGTTTAACTCAGATAACTTGCATTTCGCCTCGCGACCCAGCTAAGCGACGGGCGCGGGGGAGAGGAGGTATCATTCCAAAAAGAGAAGAAGAGCAAGAAAACAAATAAGGACGCGCGCCCCGTTTGCATAGGGGGGGACGTCAAGGTGCAAGATTTTTTTTATCCCATAATCTTCAAAGGCACTCCCAAAACGCTGCCTCGATGACCCGTCTCACAAGGAGAACAAAAATAACGCCCGGGTCCCCTTTTTGTGACCTCTGGTAAGAACACCCATGGCTTCTTCTGCCTGTCAATAAACAAATCGCAAAACCCCGTCGTGGGTCCGGTCAACCGAACCAAACGCAGCAACATGCCTCGATCCTAAGTCTCGTCTCTCTTTTTCTCCTCTCTCGATGCTGACTCCTTGTTTGATTATGCCCATGTATGTTTCGTGTGTGTGTGCAAAGATGACCGAGGTTTGTGTACAAATACATGGCGAGGGAGGTTGATTGATGAGTCGATGGCCTTTCCTCTGCCGTTTTCTTCGTCTAGTCGCCGTCGCATGCATAGCCTCAAACCAGAAGCTTCGGAGATGATAGCACTGCCGCATTGCACTCATATGAACTCCATGTCGTCAAAATCCGCATCCGCGTCGTCATCGGCCTCGACTGGATTTTTCCTGGGGCGTCCACGTGGTCGGGGTCTCGATGTAGAACGTTGGCGCTTCTTCGGTCGTCCGACAGCACCACCACCGGCCTTTCTCTTGCGCCCTCTGCCGTCTGCAGCGGGCTCATCGTCTTCTCCTTCGCTTCCACTGCCTTCGCCCTCACCGTCCAGCTCGTCTTCGTCTACGACCTTGAACTCCTTATCAACGTTCATCAACTCGACAAACGCTTTGCATTTTTCCAGGTGCGTTTCCTGGGAAGCAAGTCCGTTCATATGCGTGTTGACCTCCTCCCAGAACTTATCGCCGGTGACGCCTTGGACCTTGGTAGGCGCCTTGCTCAGGTCCTTGGCAGCAGGTTTCGTCTTCATCTCACGGCGCAGCCCATAGAGGCGCCGCAAGTATGTTCTCGCCTCCCAAAGGCAGAGCATGATGATGGAACCGGATGTGAGCTGTCGCAGTCTCTTCGGGGGTATCGTCGGCTGGGGTTGCGCGGGCTGTCCGTCGACCGGCTGGTCCACATCCATGCGTACATTGAAAATCTCGGACTCAATAACGTGTGCCATGCTCGATCCTGTCGACGAAAAGATCTTTTCCATGGCATTGACCGTGACCAGAACCTCACCAACTGTGACGTAGTCGAAGAACGCAAGGTTCTCGATGAGGAATCGCGAGAACTCGACGTGGGGTGGCATAGGTTGGGAGACGTCGAGCTTCGAAGCGTCGAAATCCACCTGTCCCACAAGCTTCTCCAGAAACTTCTGCCGGTTCTTCGACTTGCTCACCTTGAGCACTTCCATCAGGAGATGGAGCTTGGACTGGAAGGGGTTCTCCGTCGCGCCACGGGTGTCGCCAACAATATCACGCTGATACTCAAATGCGGCCTGGATTGCCCTGACGTATTCTCGTTCAATGACTGTTTCATGCTTTTCGTGGAGAGCCCGATGCTCCATAAACGCCACTTCGGATATCTTCGTTATGGAAGACGTCTCGAGTGTGATGAGGGTAACGCCCGTTTCCTTGGGATGCACCAGACCCTGGCGGTTGATGCTGCCGAGAACCTCGACGGCGAGGAAAGCGTGCTCATCTTGGGATGCCAGAGCGATTCGGGTAATCTCTTTGAGGAAGCGCTGGGTTGTTGCACTTGCCACGTCGTCGTAGTTCGTTCCGCCCATGACCGTTAGCTCACGTTTCTTGTCACCCTCGGGCCCGGCAGCTGCCGCCGCATTGGCACTAGCGGCCTCTGACCGCCTCTCCTCTGTGACCAGGAACTCCTTGAATGACCGAAGAATCGTGCTCTCGAGGGCGGGAAGTCTGGCCTCGAAGACTTGTTGGAACTTGGTGTACACGTTTGGCGAGACGTAGTTGCGTGGGTTTGCCTGACAGATTAGACCGATAGCATCCAGGGCGTGCTTCCTCGCTTCCATGGGCTGTGAAGAATCGGCCCACGGTGAAAGGTTGTCCACCATGAGTTTCGCAACAGATGTGCCCGAGTACTTGGGGAAGATCTTCTTGAAGATGGCGATTTCCGAGTCAAGGTCGCAGTGCTTGCCAACCATTCCCACAATGATGGAGTACCTGGCAAACTTCATGAGTTTGGTAGCATCCATGGGCGTGTTTCGCATGCTGGCAACTCCGCGGAGACTGGAAGCACCCAAGTGAGCCAGCTTGTCGCGGTTGTCAAGCAGCTCTGCAATGATCCACAAACAAGCAACGACGTCGTCCAACAGGTTCTTGGGCAGCCTTCCGACTGAGGCTTGAAGCTGCTCGCGCAGATCTCGCAGAAAATCGGCGTACTTGATTGAGAGTTGCGGCAAGACTTGGCGATAAATGACCGCGACAGCTTTGAACACGGTGAGGTTATCCGTGCCACTGAAACTGGCGAGATGGGGCTTGAGAAGACGGATCTCTTCAAAGGTGAAGAGTTTCGCGTCTGCCTTGGCGAAGATCTGAAGGACCTGTAGTGCGTCTCGTCCCGGTGGGATCGTGGGGTCGTCTGAATCGAGATTGTCAATGAACTCGAACATCTTCTCGACTAGCTTCATGCTGACACCGAACGGTCCGTTATTGGCCTTGTTCTGCACCCCCAAGATAGACTGAAGGACTTTGTCAAGCACAACGCCAACGTTTCCTGACTTGACCGTCTGGATCATAAGGGCGACGTGATCGGTGAGGGAAGTCTTGTACGCTG
The DNA here is from genome assembly GCA_030770045.1 of Colletotrichum brevisporum. Taxonomy (NCBI): domain Eukaryota; kingdom Fungi; phylum Ascomycota; class Sordariomycetes; order Glomerellales; family Glomerellaceae; genus Colletotrichum; species Colletotrichum brevisporum. Next base: position 3,134,964 of record JAUGSI010000001.1, on the reverse strand, counting down.
CTGTGTCGTCAACCTGGTAGAAAGGAGCAAACCAGACTTCTTCTATCATCTGGCGAGCAAGCTCTCGTACTCCCTCGTCTGGATCTTGCACGCGGTGAAGCAGACCATTGGCAATGGCGCTGCGGATCTCCTTGCTGTGGTTGCGGAGGTAGATGTCTCGGGCCAACTTCATAGCCCGCTTTCGCACACCAATACCAGAATCGATGAATCGCTCGATGATCCGCTCAGCCATCTTGTCTTCCAATCGGGGGCGCAGGCCGATACACTTGCCCATAAGACCGATGGCAGAGTCGCGAACCTGAGGAGACGAGTCGCTGGAGCAGTTGATGATCAGGTGAACGACGACAGAGTCTCCGTCTAGAATGGCCGGGTCCGTTTCGAGAAGCTGATTGATGCTCTTCAGAGCCTTGCTTCGAACGGTAGCTTGATCACTCGCCATTGCCTTGAGAAGAACGTTGAGCATAGCCTGGAAGTGCTCGCAGAACGGGGATCGGAGCAAAATGATGGCGTACGACAGCTTCGCATGGTTGTTGCTGACCTCCTTGAAGGTATACTCGTTAGAAAGCCACCGTCGGTCCTCGATCATCATGCGCAACCGGAATGCGAGGCGGCCGAATTCTTGGTCCAGGGAGTCGTATGTGTCTTGCATCCTGTCGTATCCAGAGCAAATCTTATGGGCCCAGTCCACGATCAGGAAAGAGATAGCACCCAGCAAGTGAGGATCATCGTTGCGGCGCTGCTGCAGATGCTCCAGTGTTGCTCGGTACGGCCCCGACCAGGAAACGTCGTGTTCAACACGCCCTTTCTGCTCCAAAGCAGCCATGGCCAACTCTACGAGGAACCGAGACAGCTCATCTCCACCGCCCATTGGGTTCTCCGTCCTGCGCACGTGAGATCGCAGCTTGGAAATAGCCGCACTCATGACACCGAGAAGTTCCAGAGCCATGTTTTTGGCTGGTGCTGCCGTTCTGTCACCCTCCCACAGCTTCATCATGAAGAACGTCAGCTGCCGCAGGATCAGTTCTGCCGAAGGCCAGTCGGGAGAATCGAGACATTCTGTGAAGTCCTCGACAAAAAGGTCCAGGAGGTTTCGGTAGGGCGTATCGCCTGACTTGGTCGACTTCAGAGCGCGGTTGACCATGAAGGTGACAACGTAGTTGGCATGGACAGTTGCGCCTTCTGCCAAAGGGAGTGCCACGGCCTTGAGCTCTTCCAGTGCGAGTGTGTGTTGAGAGGATCCGGCTTCTTCTGACTTGATGGTAGCAGCGTGTGTCGATTTGCCGACAGGAGCCGCGAGCTCGTCTTCATCGTCGTCACCGGCATTCATCATCGCCAGCCGGCTGCGGGAGCCCTTTTCCTCGACTTTGCCGGAGCTAGCTTGTACAAGTCGCATAATAAGTGCAGAAACCGGTTGTATGCTTCCACCATTCGACAAGCGAAACTGCCTAGCGCTTTGCTTTCCGACGGGCAGCTTCTCCAGTGATGTGAGAATGTCGTCAAAAATGCCGCGGCGCTGCTCGGGTTTCGCCAAAAAGATCTGACACAGCATGTCCATTGCCACCAGACGGATGCCGTCGAATTTCTGCACGCCAACAACTGAGTCCTTCTCCAGATACGCATTGTCAACAAACAGAAGACTGGAAGCCGCAAATTCCAGCATGCCGAGGGCCGTGTCAGAAAGCTCGATACTGGTGACAAGCTTCGCGAGTAGGGCGAAGAGCTTCTGGCAGTTTGTGAGAATAGAACCGATTGCCTTCTTGTGGGGTTGCAATAGCTTGAACACCGCGGATGTCGAGCCAGATCCACGCATCTCGACGACAGGGATCACGATGCCCTCAACAACGTTCTTGAAGACGTCGGTAGACTTCTGAATAATTTCCTCAGAGTAAATCTGCTTCTCTTCCCTACCGCCGCACATGATGCGTAGACAGGTGCGAGCCGTTTTCAATCCCATCTCGATCTCAGGCAATTGGTTGAGCCAGTGTGAAACTTCCGACTCGCCCCAGGAATCGTCGACCTTGAAATCGAGGTTGAGCGTTTGTGTCAAGCCGGCATCGCCCAGTTTCTGAATTTGCTGGAGCTCCTCGATCGCCACTTGACCGTAACTGCCGAGATCGATGACCTTTTGGATCGCAGTCTGCAGTTTTTGCTGGGTGGAGGCCGTTAAGACGGCTTCGTTCTCGCTGTTCAACGCCACGACCTGTTCATAACCTGGCTCGTTTCCGAACACGCTTCTAACGGCTCCGAGAACACTGTCAGTTAGTCTGTGTAAGTCGTGGAGTGCTGCTTGCGCCCGTTGCTGTTGGTTCAGATTCGTGTTGATCTCTTCCTGTCTGTTCTGATAGGCGCCATCTTGTCTGCGAGCTGACAATCCAGTAGGCTCGTCTGGCGAGTCCGGGGCTGCCATCTCCACATACTCGTCTTTATTAAAGCCGGGAGCGCGCTTCAGCTCGATCGTGAAGTGAGGGCCCTTCGGGGTGCTGGAGGACCTCGGAGACGCGGATTGCTTGGGTGCTATTTGCGCAGCAGCATGCGCTGGGGGCGCAGCCTGGGCAGAGACAGCGGGGGAAGGTGCGCCCTGGACAGGGGCAGACGGGGCACGACTTGGCTGTGTGGACGTAGGTGTCGGCGTCGATTTAGACTCAGCAGGCGGTTGGGAAGAGGCAGAGCGCGCAGGTTGTGGTTGGATTGGCGCCGGGACCTTTTTGGTGTAGGTAGGAATGACGGGAATGGGGACTTTGGTCTCCTTGCGAACGGGCGGTGGAGGTGGAGCTGCTGGGTCGGGGACTTCGACGTAGGCGGAAGGATCGAAACTTTTGGATGGAATAGCCACCTCAAATCTGAAGTTGGTCCTTTGATGCTGCGAATCGGCACCGCCTGATGCAGGTTTCGGTTGGGGTGCGACAGTCTTGGGTGTGGAAGGGGGTTGAGGCGGGTGCTGGACAGACGGCTGGCCGTTCGGAGGGGCAGGGGGGACAGACGCTCCAGGCGGCGGCTTGATGAACGTCGGCGCTCTATCGAACATCATTTTGGCTACTGGAGAGAGACCGGCACTGAGACTTTGGTGGCTGCCTGAAGGGGTCGCATTTGAGTTTACGTTCGGTTTAGGTACGGCCTTGAACTTGCTGTGCGAATCACGATAATCAGCCTGCGAGCAAGGGTATAGAGACGCCTGGGAACGAACTAGTAAGTGCGGTGGTTCGGCTTCAGGTCGTGAAGGACGTGGTCCACGGCATATTTGAGGTGTTTCAACCCATGATTCTGATTCGGACCTGTCGCCTCTTTGTTGAGGCCATCGTACTCCTGGTTGTTAAACAGATGGGAAACACTGGCTGCAAGCGAGCCGGAGCCGAGAGTCGGGTCTGGGATCAGGTCTAACAAGCAAGACGTGTCAGAGGAATCCTGTATGTCCATCTGAAATACCATCGACATACCTGAGGTGAATGGAATGATTGAGGTCTGGGGCGAATACGGCAGAGCCTCCGGGAGTGTAAATGGCCGGGCCATCGGTCTTTGGTCCGCAGCTTGGGGCTGCATGTAACCACCGTTGGCCGGGCCATTCGGCATGACCCCCTGGCCGTTCACCATATTGTCTGCGTCCTAAGACCTAGGGTTGTCCTCCAAACATGTTCTCGTGAAGAGGTTGAGGGGGATCGAGGCTCGGGGAGGGGAAAGAAGGTCGGTCGGTTTGCGAATCGCGGGTGCCGGGGTGGTCGTGAGTAGTCGAGTCGTAGGTCGCGCATCCACGGGAGAAAAGGCCAGCCGCTTACGAAGTCAAGATTAGAAAACACTACAAGAAATATTACGGCGGGAAAGGCAGTCGCATGGCCTGTTCATCGGAAAACCGCAGCCGCCATGGGACGAAAATCGAGTTGCGATTCGGCGGGCGATGGCGTCGTTCGTTGGTAAGGATGGGAAAGTGGGAAGGTTGCGACAGCCTCGCGTATGGCGACCTATTCTGATCAGGTGGTCGTGCAAACTTTGCTGTCCGTGGCCAGTTATTCCCGTTGCTGCGCACTTTGTCCGCGCTGCCTTGCCTTGCTGCGCGTCCTTCCATTTTGTATCGGTTAATCCGGCACAGGGGTACAGGCTGGGACTGCGATCGTTGTCGATAAGAAAGGAGACAACACTGATAGCGATAACGGGCTGTCGAAAAACTTCCCCAGCGACAGATGGAAATATTTTGTCGGTCTTTGACGTAGCGAATCTCCGATTTCGAATACCCAGCAAACCACTGCACCACAACGAAACTACGCGACACACGAACCGCGACCATGTCTGCCATTGGAACCCTCGTCTTCTGCAACGGATGCGGCAACCTGCTGCCCGCGTCCATGGGCACTGAGAAGAACGTCCTGGTCTGCGACTGCTGCGGCGCTGAGAACAAGGGTACGAGGACCTGTCGGCGCAACTGCGAGACGACGACGACCACGGCGACATGATGCTGACGGCTGGACTTGCAGATACCGGCGCCAAGACGATCATCACCCAGACGAAGCCCTCCGATTTCCCCTCCCAGCTGAGACAGAAGCTGCAGTCCAACGTCAAGGCTGTCGACGGGAACCTGAACACCGAGGCGACGATCAAGGAGACATGCCCCAAGTGCGGCAGGGAGGAGGTCCGCTTCACCGCCGTGCAGCTTCGCAGTGCAGACGAAGGCAGCACCATCTTCTTCACGTGCGAATGTGGTTACAAGTACGGCTCCCCCTTTTCCTCCCGGAGAACAACCCCCCGAACTGGGTGAGAGACGAAATGCTGACGATTTCTAGGTGGTCTCAAAACAACTGAAATACACTAAACTTTTTGACCGTCGCTTTTAAGTGCCTTTTCCCGACTAATAATCGTCTAATTCCTGCCCGGCCCAAACCTCTTCCAAGACAAAATACAAATACGCAAATACCATCATCATCAGCCTATGTACCTCTCTGCGTGCAACGCCTCCCACTCTGCGCCTGCTCTCAAGCGGCAGCCTTGGCCGCGTCGGGGATCAGCGCGTACTCGGTCTGACCGCTGGACTCGAACTCGGCCATGTCGAGCGCGACGATGACGCTCTCGCGGACGACCTTCTCCTTGTCGTGCAGGAACTTGAGCAGGGTGGCCTCGACGCCGTCCTCGTCGCCGAGGCTGCCGAGGGCCTCGGCGGCCTCGTGGCGCACCATGCTCGCCTCCTCGGTGTTGCTCAGCGCCTCGGTCAGCGCGGGGATGGAGGCCGGGTGCGACAGCTGGCCGAAGACGAAGGCGATCTCGTGGCGGAACAGGGCGGACGAGTCGGCGAAGCCCTTGGCCAGGGCGAGCACGGCGGGGACGGCGGTCGGCAGGTCGGGGGGCGACGCGAGGTCGCGCAGGGCGAACATGGCGCGGTAGCGGACGAAGAGGGGCAGGCTGGTGTCCATGAGCGTCTTCTCGAGCTCGGGGACGGTGCGCTGCGACTCCTCCATGGGCGGCGCGGGGTCGACGGACGTGAAGTCGCTGCGGATAGGCGTTAGCATGAACGAATTGAAGATACCCTTTCCTAGCGAGCGATCCAGTGACGGTGTATGTGTGTGTTTGTGTGTACCTCTTGCGAAGCTTCTCCTGCTTCCTCTGCTCCGAGTTCTCCCACTCGATACGGTCGATGGCGATCTCGCACGTCTCGACGATGGACACGTCCTCGCCCTCGCGGTCCCTGTACTCGCGCAGGATCTCGAGCTGGCCGGCGTCGCCCAGGGCGCCGAGGGCCTCGGCGGCCTCGTGGCGGCACATGGGGTCCTCCTTCAGGTCGCGCAGGACGGCGCGCAGCGGCTCGACGGCGTACAGGTTGCCGGTCTGGCCGAGGCAGTAGGCCAGCTCGTGCTTGAGCAGGGCCGAGGGGGAGGCGAAGCCGGCGGCGATGGCGTCGATGGCGGCCTCGGCGTCGGCGCCCTCGGAGTGGCAGGCGACGTGCTTGAGGGAGAAGAGGGCGCGGAAGCGCAGCGGGAGGGGGCGGTCCTCGGAGGTGAGGGTCCGGCGCAGCTCGGCGATGGTCTGGGACTGGGACGTCTCGGCGGCGATGGCCTCGAGGGTCTCGCGGGACTCGGGGAGGGACATTTTTGCTTTCGTTTGCGTTGGTGAAGGAGGGGTATCTGTGAAACTAAAATCAAGAAAAGAAACTCTGGATTAGAGTCTGAACGAACAAACGAACGAGGAGCTTGGAGGGGTAAGACGAAAGAAGAGACGAACCGAAAAGAGAGGGAGGCGTGGGCCGATTTCTAGAGGGGTAAATGGTGTTGCAGAAAAACGTACGTACGAGTAAAGTGGTTACCTCCGAGGTGTGTGGTGCGGGTGCGAGTGCGGCGCGAGCGGGCTGTCAGTCACTGGCTCCTCCCGTTCGGTTCGGATCTGATAAAGAAAACCGTAACAAAATTTGCGAGGGGCAACAGCGGGGTGGTCTGGCTGCGCCGATAAGATCGCCATTGCCCCTCACTGCTGCCCTCTGCAGTGCTGCGCGATGCGCTCACTTCCCTGCTGGATGGAGCCCTATGACGGTGGGAACACTGATACCAGGCGAGGGTTTAGGCGGGAACCATGCGCCCAGCCCACACCCACAAAGCTAGCATAGGCGACCTTCTCGTCAAAACTTGCATCAAAAACAAGTCTTAACATGGTCTATTAGTCTAGTTGGTTAGGACGTCGGATTCTGATTAATGCCAGTCTTCCGTAAGCCCAGGTTCGAATCCTGGATGGACCTTTCCTTTTGCCCGTCATGGCAATTTCAGCCCTCTTTTACCCCTCCTCACTTTTTGACATCTTTTGGCAGTTTAAGAAGCACCCAGTGACAAACAGATGGCAGTAAACTCTGTCATGTCTAGCTGCACGTATGTTCAGTGTGTGACTCTGTTTAGTGGGGTTGCCGTCCTTCTCGCATGTGCTCCGCGGAAAGCATGAGCCAACCTAATTACACAGCAATCGTTGGACGCTTATTTCGCCACCACTCAGAGCGGCCTCTTTTAGACTTAGCAAACCTTCAGTCACTCACTGACAACCTTCAACTCTGACGTCGACAACACAACTCAGATCGATTTCCTCAAGTAAACGCAAACTTGCAAATGAGATTTATTTGACAACAGTAAGAGACGCACTCATCTTTGCAAAGCGCATCCTAACGCCTCGGCAGAACGGTCCCTGAATCCCGGCTTATCAATCAAACCCTCAACTTCACCTCAAGAGGCCGGTTCCGGACCCTCGAAACCCTCAAAAGGCGAAGAAGCCTCCTTCAGCCCTTCTCACTCTCAACCACACACACGCCTCACAAGCAATCCAAGATGGCCCCCTCCTTGGAAGCAGACTCGGACGTCCAGGACGTCCTCTCCAACCCCCTCAAGTCCGCGCCCACCCTCGTGGCCCCGGAGCCAGAGCACTGCCCGGGCCCGGACTCCGCCGCCGCCGGCACCGCCGACTCCTGCGCCGGCTGCCCGAACAAGGACATCTGCGCCTCCGCCGCCGTCCAGGGCCCGGACCCGGACATCCCCATCATCGCCTCGCGGCTCTCGGGCGTGAAGCACAAGGTCCTCGTGCTGTCCGGGAAGGGCGGCGTCGGCAAGTCCACCTTCACGACGCTCCTCGCGCACGCCTTCGCCACGAACCCGGACAGCGCCGTGGGCGTCATGGACACGGACGTCTGCGGCCCTTCCGTCCCGAAGATGCTCGGCGTCGAGTCGGAGACGGTGCACGTCTCGGGCGCGGGGTGGAGCCCCGTCTGGGTGATGGAGAACCTGGCCGTCATGTCGATCCAGTTCATGCTGCCCGACCGCGACGCCGCCGTCATCTGGCGCGGCGCGCGCAAGAACGGGCTCATCAAGCAGTTCCTCAAGGACGTCGAGTGGGGGCCCCTCGACTTCCTCCTCGTCGACACCCCGCCGGGCACCAGCGACGAGCACCTCAGCGTGAACACGTTCCTCCGCGGCAGCGGCATCGACGGCGCCGTCGTGGTGACCACGCCCCAGGAGGTGTCGCTGCTCGACGTGCGCAAGGAGATTGACTTCTGCCGCAAGGCGGGCATCCGCGTGCTCGGGCTCGCGGAGAACATGGCCGGCTTCGTGTGCCCCAAGTGCACGGGCGAGAGCCAGATCTTCCGCCCCACGACGGGAGGGGGCCGCGCGCTGGCGGCGGAGATGGGCGTGCCGTTCCTGGGCAGCGTGCCGCTGGACCCGCGCATCGGGATGGCGTGCGACTACGGCGAGAGCTTCTTCGACAGCTTCCCCGACAGCCCGGCGTGCCTGGCGTTCCGGGACGTGGTGAGGAATCTGAGCGAGCAGATGGGGCTGGACGCGAAGGACGTGCTGCCGGAGGAGGAGGAGGAGTAGAAAAGGGTTTGGTTTTGATTATTGGGTTCTCTTGATTTCGTTACGATGTTCACGTCAGGTTCATATAAAAAAGATATCCCCCTTTTTCTATGCAATATGTCTGTCCTAGGATTATGTACGTTTCATGCTGTTCTGAGAAGCGCACAGCCGGTAGGTAGTTCCTGGAGGCCTGCCTCCCCCCGACGCTCAAGACACTCGCCGCCTCCCTCACGCGGCGCCCAGCTTCGCCGGTATCTCCTCCAGGTCCTCGACGTCCTGGATGTCGATGACGCGGCCGACCTCGCTCGTATTCCGCATCAGCTCCTTGGCGCCGGCGTAGAGCATGCGGATCTCGTTGTTGCAGGTGATGGGGAGGTAGTAGATGAGGACGTAGGGCACCGAGAGGCGGCCGGAGGGCTGTCGTTGCGCATCGTCGGTCAGTTGTTGTACACACATAGAATGCCGCTTGGTTACAGGAGAGAGGGGTGCCAGGACGTACCAGCGTCAGCGGGTAGCTCAGCAGCACGAAGCGCGGGCTGTGGTCGGGCAGGTCGTCGCCAATCTCCTCGAGGGACTTGTACACGACCTTGTCGTCGTCCTGCTTGATCTCGTGCGTGTTCTTATCGATGTAGTCTGCGAGGACTCTTTGTCAGACGGGCTTTCGCGCTTTGGGCAGCGGGCTGGGCTTCCGCAGCGTATCGATCGGTTCGGACGAAAAAGACGGCAGAGGAGACGCACATACATATGACGGCTTGGGCATCGTTGGACCGCGACGTCCCCAGGCGGAACTTGCGCAGGTGGTCTTTGGTCTCCTGCGAGAAGGTGTAGAGCCGCGATTCGGACGCCTGTGGATCGGGGATTCCGAGCAGAGAGTCAGCGCAGGATCGGACGAGACAGGCTCGCAAAGAGCGGGAGCTTGAGCTTGCGCACCATGGTTTCTGGAGGTGAGCGGGGTAGTCGAGGTCGAGGGCAACGCGGGCTGTTCGGGTAGCGATCGGGAGATGCGACGAGGCGGATGGCAAGGCTGTAGCTCTTAACGATAGTGACCGCGAAATAAAACGGACGTCGAAACGGACGATACGTGGCGACCGCGACTTGACAAATGATGCTCAGGGTCTTGCTAGGTACAAGGTAGCTATGGCAAGGCGAGGCGAGGCAAGGCAAGGCAGGTATCCGTCTCGAGCCGCAACACCACTGACACCACCTGGGTGCAGTTGACCCCTCAGTGACAGCCCCGCTCCTCAGTGCTGGCACTGGAAGCTCGCTGGGTAGGTACCTACCTAAAGACACTGTACCCGTTAGGAGTGGTCCAGCGCACCCGCACCACCCGCACCGCACCGTTCCGAGGGACAGCCCCACCAGTGACCTCACGGCCACCCACGTCAGTGACGCCGACATTCAGTCTCCCGTCCCGCAGCTCCGAATAACGGCGACAGACCAGTTCGCTGCCCTTTTTCCCTCCTCCTCTTCCCACGCGTATCCGCTCCCGTCCGGCGTCTTGATTCGTGCAATTGAACCACTCCCCTCTCACGCAATACCGACCTGCACGCAGATAGCCGCTGCACCTTTTCCCACTCACCTGCAGTTCCAGTCGTGACGTCTCCTCCTCCCAACAACACGACGAACCCCGAGGCTACATGTTCTCCCGCATCTCCCAGCTGTCTCGGCATCTTCCCACGGCCCAAACTACTATTGCGAAAACCGTAAGGCCCATCGTTCCCGTCTCCGGTCTCGCCAGCAGAATCATGGTCTCGGCCGACGAGCGAAACACCCGCACCATCCACACGGCGGCGTGTCTGATTATCGGAGATGAGGTACTCGGCGGAAAGGTGAGTTGAGCAGAGCGACCCGCTGGTCCATTCGAGACTCAATGACTAACGCCTCGACGCGCCCATAGACGGTTGATGTGAGTTGGCATTCCTAAGTCAGCAGGGCAAGCTTCAAGCGTGTTAACCAATTGGTCAGACCAACTCGGCCTACATGGCCAAGTGGTGCTTCAACCTGGGCCTTGTGAGTTGACACCCGCAACCAGGCGACCACCGTCTTCTGCTGACAACAGCACAGAACTTGAAGAGGGTCGAGGTCATCGAGGACGACGAGAGCGAAATCGTCGAGGCTGTACGACGCATGAGTGACCGCTACGACTTCGTAGTCACCAGGTGCGCCTCGCCATCCCATCATCTCAGAGCACAACACTGACCAGACCTATAGCGGTGGCATTGGCCCAACGTAAGCTTGAATCGACCGCTTCACCCACACATCTTGGCTCACCAGCAACAGGCACGACGACATCACCTATCAGTCGATCGCCAAGGCCTTCGACTTGCCTCTGGTTCTCAACCAGGACGCCTTCGAGCGCATGAAGAAGCTCTCCAAGCCGCACCCGAACCAGCCCAACTTTGACTGGAACGTCGACTCTCCCGCCTTGCAGGCGAAGCTGCGCATGGTCATCCTCCCCACCGACGAGAAGCGCGATCCCGCCAAGCAGTTCCTCTTCCCCCACGAAGACCTCTGGGTTCCCGTGAACGTTGTCAACGGCAACATCCACATTCTGCCCGGTGTCCCTCGACTTTGTAAGTGGCCGACATGCGATGTTCCGCGGTAGCCCAGGCTAACACCGTACACAGTCGAGAAGCTCCTGGATGGGCTGAAGCCCGTCATTGTGCCCCGCCTCACCGATCCGGACGGAAAGGGTCTCTGCCGCGTGCTCGTCTCCACTCCGCTCCCGGAGAGCGCCGTCGCCGGCTTCCTGACGCAGTTCGCCGCAAAGGTGGAACCGAAGGGCGTCAAGGTGGGCAGCTATCCCCGGTGGGAGCAGAACGGCACTGTGACGCTTGTCGGAAGGTGAGTTTGCCGTTGTCAGGCCGCGCGGAGGAGGCTACTTCCGATCAAGTCCGCGTCCGCCGCTGCCAGATGTACAAACGCTTACTTCGTTGCAGGGACCAAGCGTATATCGAGAGCATCATCGACGAGGTTGTGGCAGGCGTTCAGGGCAAGCGCGTGTATGTTGAAGGAGAAGACGACTCAAGTGCCAAGACGGGAAAGAACCTCGAATAATCCCAGAAACTCAAATCAGTTCAAGTCAGATAGCAGGCCCCCACGATCCGAAGAGCGTGCTGTCGGTGCGGCAATTTCATGACCTTGTCAACGCATCTCCCGATTGCAACCTTGTCATCTAGAGTTCCAAGTGACAAGCCCGTCTCGACCATGGATGCGGCTGCAGTCCGCCAAGAAAACAGATTCAATAGCTTCGTTACCATGCCAGGGCCGGTGTTGGGGGTCGAGTTGCCGCGGCGGCTTCCTGCTCGGTGTGGCGGGCTCGGAATGGCACGCTGCATCTTACACGCACGTTGCCGTGCGACTCCCGCCTGCGTCCGGGTCAACCATGAAGGGAAATCGCCGGCGCGAGTTGCGCAGAGACCGCGCATGGGGACGGGGGACGGGGCGGCGGCGGCCCTGACCGGACGTGGAAGCCAATTTCGGTCCCACGTGGAGAGTGAGGTGGGAATCAATCGTAGATCTCTCGACGGCGCGGGAAGAGGGCAACTCTCGCACAGACTGACTCGGCGTCGCAGGCGATTGATCCCGTAATTCCAGTCCGCGACGTCAAAAAGCCCACGGCACCCGCGGCTCTTGTCGAACTGACAGTCTGACAGTGACGACCAACATGGAGCCCACGTTGGATGTGATGACGATCATTCGGCAGGTGGCCGCGAGATACCCCGGCTGAACGCGTCGACGCCGATGCCACCGCACGCAAGCTGCAGATTGCGTTGCTGCACCGCCAGGGGTGGTAGAACCAAACAATTCTTCTCGGCATGCTTCTAGAAGAGGTTCGCAGCTTGCTGCAGTCGCGTTGGCCTCCTCTTTTTGTCTTCTGTAAGATAACCAGACTATTGAGCGAGATACGCCCGCCTGTTACCTACCGATTGGAGACTGGCTCCGTTTCGTGGGAGATGAATGTGGGTAGGACTTCGGTGCTATCGTGGGCGATGCTTGTCAGCGTTTGGCGGACACCTCCGTCGCGTGACAACAGGATGGGTCCGCGTCTTGCGGATCCTTATCGACAATCATCCGTGTCTCTCCTTTCGCCATTATCCCGCAGCAAACATCTTGAGACCTGCGGAAACCGCTTCAGCCACGCTATGCCTGTTGCATCGAGTCAGCCGGGTGGTGAAGACGCGATGGAAGGTCAGCTCATGCTCCACAAAAGAGTGTCTACAGATACAACCCAGTCGTTGTATCGTCACCTCCACGACATGGATTGGTTGTCCGTCTCGACTCTCTCTCGAGGAGGCTATCGGGGATCGAGGTCCAAGTGACATCGCACTGTGCTCTCGAGTCTCCGCCTGCTTCGACAAGTCGGGGTATCAAGCACCAAAGTCGAGGCACGGTTCAGTCTCGGGCTGGTGCTTGTTCACGGTCTTGACGCGGGCGGAGGGACGTGCCGTCGTCTTCTGTTCATCGGCACAACGCAGCAAACAGTACGGATATCCGTACTCTTGACCATCCGTCTCAGTTTTGACCTTCCGGGGGTCTGTCCTCCGAGCCAAGCCTTCTAGAAGCCAACGCAATACGTCGTCCGGATTGGTGACAGCTCCAAAATCCGGGGCAGCGACGGCGTAGCTAGGTTCCAAGATTGCGAATGGGTTGGAGGGAAGGACGTGAAACAAGTTGGATGTGGATCTCCATTTGTAAAAGAGCTACCGTTTCATTAGACAGCCCTGGATTGAGCGCGCCTGGCGAATGACACGGCGAACGGCCCCCCGTTGAGCCGACTTGCATCCTACTTGGAGTGTCGTGCAGTTGGCTGCCGAGAAACGATGGCCTGAGAAAGCCGTTGTCACCTCCACCCAGAAGCAGAGAAACCCGCGCGAGAAGAGACCTGAGCGCAGCATCACGAGAGATCGACAAGAACGCAGACTGATGGGTTCGGGGCGGGGAGCATTGATCGACGCTGTCTTCGCGGTCATGACAGCTTGGAACGGACAAGAAGCCGTGAGTAGACGTACGCTTTGGCCTCGGACAGGTTAGCTCTACACGAATCAAGGAGGCTCTCAGGAAAGATAGCCTATGACTAGTCTTTCTGGGCCGGGGCCGACAAGACGGCGTGCGCCGAACTGGGCGTCTTTCGGGCGGCGCATGGACGACGACGTGCGATCTGACGGCTCACGAGGCGTGGCGCTGGCGCTGGCGGATCTCTGGTCAAATTTGTAGCGTAGCCAAGGCGTTTCTGGTCTGGCAGTAGGAAGAATGCGCGGAGTTCGGATGTCACGGCGAAGGTGACCAAGCTTCCCGATGGCCTAGCCATAGCCCATGGGCTTTGGACAACAGCAGGGTTCCAGTTTGGAGTTTCGGGTTCTGTCGCGGCTGGAGCTTAGACAGGTTAGTAGAGCTGCCAATCCATGCTCATGTCGATACATCAGATCTGGCGAAAGGAGAGGCACGCTCGACCTGCTCCGTCATAATGACAGAGGGCTCCGTCGCGCCGTTGAAACGAGACAAATTGACAGCCAGCTTGGCTCGCTGAATAGGTTCAAGCGTCAACGAACCCCGTCTCGGGAACGGGCACCCGCTCCGGAGACCGCACGCGAAGTGGTGATCACGGCCCCGCCAGTACCGTGTTGGAGAGGGCCCGCGTACAGTAGTATCCTGGCTCAGGCCAAATGCTGCTCTCTCTGATCAACCTTGGCTTCATCGCATGCGCTGCGACTGCTGGCGCATACCCTCTAGAGATTCGAAGAAGGCCTAGGTACAGACGAGACGGGCAAGAGGTGAACGGTATCGCCGGCCATTCGCTTTCCCTCGTGACGCGCCTTATTGCTGCCATCTCGAGCTGCGGAAGCTTCTATCATCTCCGCTGGCTTGTGTCGGCCGCATGCGGTCGTGTATGATGCTGTTTACCGTTGTAGGCGGTGGCTGAGCGAGGCCAAGCTTGCAAGTGTCGTGTGAACGGCCGCTTTCAGACCAAGAGCATGTGGCTCGAGCCAGTAGGTACCTCCATCAGTCTGGATTGCGACTGGAGAGTTGGTGGTAATGTGGCATGGTGTTATCGAGCTGTAGGAGTACCGCATTGTAATCCGCATCCTCATCTGCATCAGCGAATACTTCAGACGACGCCGTACGCCCATGAGAGAAGATCTGGGGAGGCATTCAGCGTTCCAACGCGTCCCTTGCACCTTTGCAGCGGTGACACATGGCGGGAAATGTCTTTGTCGGGATGCCGGGTGCGGCGGCAGAGGGCTTCGACGCAGAGTACGGCGAGGCAGAGAGGTCGCTTTGCGTGTTGCTGGTTGCTGGCAGAGTGACCATTCGAGGGCGTATCAGCGGCTGGAATGAGCATGGCCTGAGGCGAAGTTAAGCAAACACAACCGCCACGCGCTGATACAAACTCAGCCCCGGTCACTACCATTGCCGTACCTCGGGGCGTGTGGTAACTTGCAAGCAAGCAGCAAGCTACCTATGCGTAGTAGAGGATTTCGCTCTGAAGCTGCCAGCAGCCCGATAGTGACGATGGAGAACCTTGTATGCGCTGGTTCAGGCGCACAACAGGACTGCCCACGTGGACGTGGGGAATCCGAAGCGGCTCAAGACTCAAGTCGACGGAAGAGAGGTTCAAACAGATGGATCCGTGGTCGAGCGAGTGGCGATTTGAAGTAGTGTATGCAGTGGCAAAGCAGGTACCGGGGACGAGGAGCAGGGAGCTCTCGAAGCTTGTTGGTCAAGCCCTCCTTCTTTTCGCAGTAGTACGGCGAGGTGTACGACGTACAGGCAGACAGGGTCGGAAAGGGGCGCCGATGGCGAGATGAAATTCTGTCGATTACCCTGGTGAAGGGGCGAAGAGGCGAATGCGAATTAGGACGACGATGGGGCGAACCTGGAAAGGTTGAGCAGGGCCATTTGCCTCGAGGGCTTCGAGAAAAGGCGACAGATGGAAATCGAATGGAGATACGGATATACGGGGCACTGTACCTACGTCGAAGCACTGTATTTTCGAACTTGGAAGGAAGGGCAGTGGTGTTGGTCGGAGCTCCCTCCATTGCTCTCCAGTGCCCTCCAGTGCCCCTCCACACAGTGCAGGCCATTCTAGTGGGAAGGAGCTCTCTCGGTGAGGTGAGGTACCTCGACACTTTGCAGGTATCCGCGACGTCCGCCCCTTTAGCTACATATGACCTTGTCCGGGTCACAGCAACAGCTTGACCCCACCACGGCCCATCGCCAATCGACAGGGCAGGCACGGTGCAAGGGAAGGGAAGGGGGGTTTATGGAGCCAGGAGCCCTGTACGGGTGATTTGCATGCCCCAGTTTGCAAATGAAAGATGAAAAAAAAAAAGAGACAGGAAGGATCCCCAAAACGGCTCCGCGTGGGTGCAGGGTCGGGTCACTGCGCGTTGTCGAACAACGGCGCGTGGCCCTCGACGACGGGGGCTGGCTTTCTGCCTGTCTGAGGATTCGATACGCGCCGGGCTGTGGTCTTACGCATCACGGACAATCGACCGAGGCAGTGCCGTGACCTTGTCTTGTCGCTCTCGCTCTCTCTCATTGCTTCTTGCTGCTTGTTAGTGTCGCGTCGTGTTGTGTTGCGTCGTGGTCTGTCGGTCGAGTCTTGTCGGTGCCACGGTTGAACAGGGCAAAAAGTAATGAGTAAAAGTAGTATCCGTCCACAGTATCCGTACCTTTCTGGTGCAAGGTTGGGAACCAGCAGGGTGCGGTCGAGCCGAATGTCGTCCAGTAATATCCGTCCAGGGAAAGAAAAGGCGGGAATGAGGGTCGACCTCTACGGAGTACGTTGGCGATTGCTGGTCGGGCGAGATGAGCCGCGCGCACGGAAACCGAGGCAGCTCACCTCGCCTCGCCTCCCGTGTTATTAAAGCAATCAGTGCGGTGGGGCTGGCTGTAGGACGACAGATGCGATACGTCTGTTTCTGTCTCTCCTGCCGTATCTGGGTTCCTGTTCGGGATAGAGTCCGAGGAGAAGTGTAGGTCGCACCATGATGGCGCCAGCCGAGAAGATATTACCGCCGTGGTGATGAAGATGATGATGGATGAAGGAAGAGCAATGGTGTTGATGTTGACGTTGATATCCTAGGTACTTAGGTATTCTGTCGGTATCGAGGCACTGAAGTCATTTAAGTACATAAATGACCTCTCCCACGATGTTCTGCTTGATATGTGCATACAAGCGCCTCTCTAGCTGCAGGACCCCACCCACGATGGACTTCCATTCCTGCCAGCAGCTACGGCCATGGCCCCTGCCGCCCCTCTGGAATTGCCGCTGGCGTCGCTGCACCTCTTGGGCAGTTCATTCGGGCCCCTAGGCAGCCCCTCTAGGTACAATGTACCCTACGCCCTCCACTGCTTTGCTGCCTTGGCCATTTCCGTGGGACGGACGGGAGCTACAATGCGGATCTCTTGGGTCTTGATGAGTGAGAGTCTCCCATCTTACACACACTCACATCTCAGTCGCACATTGCTGCGCGAACCACACGCAACGTTCGGATACCCAAACCCCCTTGCCCCCCTTCCACCCGCAGGTTTTCCCTCACCTCATTGATCGCGGACGTGGGCACCCCAGTCTCTTTCCCTCCCCCTGGACCTTGGACCCCCTCGCTCTTTCGCTTCTGGAGCCTGCAGGCGTCTGCACCGGGCCTCTTTTTATGGTTCCAGCCTTCCCCCTGCCGCAGCCGACGCTACTGCACGAGGAGGCTGCCGACAAACTCAACCCAGTGTCGTCCCCTTATTTTTTTTCCGTCTTTTTCTTTGCCTCTATGAATGAAGGTGGTGTCTGTAGCAATTCCATCCCCGGTCAATCTCGAACTCCCGGCGTCTTTACTGGACGCTATCGTCCAATGTTTGATTTCCTCTAATCGTTTTAGGGGGGCGTAGCACTCGGTATTGACTGCCAATTCGAACCCAATTTCCATTTCCCAGGTACCGAGGTCTGGGACGTGGCTGGTACCTACGGTGCGGTGCGGTACTTGGAACTTGGGGCAGTGGAAGTACTTGGGTACCTTCTATGTTGCCGCGCCCAGCCCATATGGGGGAGCAAGCACCACCTCTTTCAGTGAGTCGATTGGTGAGCTGCCGTGTTGGCGCCGCCCGTCGGAGCACCTAGCGCTGCCGCCAGCCAGATGTCTATCGATCTGGTATGTAGTGTAGCTGGGCGGTTTGCATGTAATCGTGTGTGCAGTCCCTCGACATTGGTGTGTGTGTGTGTGTGTGTGTGTGTGTGGCAGTGTGTGCGCGTGCCTGTGGATGGGATGTGTGAGAGAAAGAGTGTGTGTGCCTGGGCCTTCTGCGACAGCAGCCGTCAAATCACGTCCCCAGCGCTAATGTCGAGTCCTCGCCGACCAACCGTCTTTGCCCAATCGTGTCTTGGACGATGGCAGCAACCAGTAGTTGGAAGTCAAAGTGCCTGGTGCTGGGTTAGGTAGAGCGAGCGAAAAAGCGCGGGGTGTAGCAGAAAACGCGGGCATTGGGTCCCCCGTCTCGTCTCATGGAGAGCAAGATGAAGGATTAGGGAACCTCGAAGCGCTGCAGCTTCCGTATTGCACAGCATCTCAGTGGGCGTCCCAAAGTATAGCGGTTGGCGATGAAAGAGTACCTATTTAAGGTAAGATAGGGCAGGGCGTCAGCAGGGCTAGGTACCGTTTCTGGACAAGGTGAATGGGTAATAGTATTTGGAGGGGGGGAGGACACTAGAAAAGAGGAGAGGCATTGGACGGATGTTGAGGCCGGGAACACCATACTTGCTGCTGCAGCAGCTGCTGTTGCTGCTGTACCTGCCTGCGGGCCGATGGAAGTTGAGAACGTCTCTACGGATACATGCTAAACACGCACGGCAGCTGGGCAAAGGCAAAGAGCTCAAGTGACACCGCTTGGAAGAGTGAATAGGAAACCTAGGGATGGAATAGAAGAAAAGAAAAGAAAACGAAAAACTGCTCCAAAGCGCTGGTCACTGGCCCTGGCGCAAGCAAGCTGCAAGCTGTTGCTGCAAGAGCAGGTACCTACTACCCCAGGGCGATACCTGGGTGCTGTCGGGTGGCTCTCTGAGCAGCAGCACTAAGTACCTAGGCCGCGTCGGGTACGTCTAGTGTCGTTCGCGCTGGGTACCTGCCGTACTAGTGAGCATGCAAAGCAGGGTGCCTCTGGCTCTAGGGTATACAAGCAGTGGTGTATCCATACCTTGGGTAGGACTAGGTACCTACCTCCCTAGTGCAGGACTGCAGGTGCAGGTGCAGTGTGGGAAAAAACCAGGTACGTACACGTACCCATGGTGGTATGGTGTGGGAAGCTCGGTGGAGCCGCCTTAGGTAAGGTGGTGTGCTCCCCCCCGTGCCCCTACGACTGGACCGACCCGGTTCCCCCATCTCCACATTTTGCCAAAAAGCCCCCCTAAGCAACGAAACACCACCCCATCCTCTCGTTCTCCTCGAAAGACTGTCTGCTGTCAGTCCCGGATTCTTGCCTGTCGACCTCGTCGTTTCACTTTTAAACTTCGCAATCCGGCCTGTGCCGTCCAAGAGATTCCCACCCGTCGCTTCGCTCGCTGCTGCGAATCCCTTCAATACCCATCGCACTCCCAGAGAGCCGCCACGCCGTCGATTTCCCTTGTCCGATCGCTCAATCCGTTCCAGCTCTCGCCCCAGCTCGCTGCCGTCCCCTTCGTGCTCGCGACTGCCTTCCGGATTCCACCTGCCTCGAGCCATCAACAAACACCGCGACCGAGACTCGTCGTCATCACCTCCATCCTCAAACACATCAACACATCACAATGGCTTCCAAGGTGAGTCGTCGTTGCCGCCGTCGCGCGCTCCTTCCTCCTCTTGCTGCAGTCGCTCGCCGCCCTGTCGTGTTTTCGGCATCGCTATCGCCCTCGTTTTCGCCTTCGCCCCTGCCAAGATTCGTCCCTCGCTAACCCGTCGCTCAACCTCGCAGTTCTTGAGAGAGTACAAGCTGGTCGTCGTCGGCGGCGGTGGTGTCGGTAAATCCTGCTTGACCATTCAATTGATCCAGAGCCACTTCGTCGACGAATATGACCCGACAATCGAAGGTACGTCGCCGCCCCGAATGGACAACATTCCATCGAAACCCCCTCGCGACCGCGATCATTTCGCATGCTAACATGGTCACCCCCAATTGCAGACTCGTACCGCAAGCAGTGCGTCATCGACGAGGAGGTCGCTCTGCTCGACGTTCTCGACACCGCCGGTCAGGAGGAGTACTCGGCCATGCGGGAGCAGTACATGCGCACCGGAGAGGGTTTCCTGCTCGTCTACTCCATCACGTCGCGCCAGAGCTTCGAGGAGATCACCACATTCCAGCAGCAGATCCTGAGAGTAAAGGACAAGGACTACTTCCCCATGGTCGTCGTCGGCAACAAGTGCGATCTTGAGGGCGAGAGAGAAGTCACACGACAGGGTATGTTTTTTTTTCCTCGACTGCGCCGCTGCGCTGCATCATCCCAATCATTTTTCCCGACGTCTGTCGACTGACATATTTTTTCTTCTACAGAGGGAGAGGCCCTGGCCAAGTCCTTCGGCTGCAAGTTCATCGAGACCTCGGCCAAGTCGCGCATCAACGTCGACAAGGCCTTCTACGACATTGTTCGCGAGATCCGACGATACAACCGCGAGATGCAGGGCTACTCGACCGGCAGCGGCGGCGCCTCTGGCATCAACGGCCCACCGAAGCCCATGGACGTCGAGAATGGCGAGCAAGAAGCAGGCTGCTGCTCCAAGTGCGTAATAATGTGAGCGGCTCATCTTTCCGACTCGGTGATGAGCGGGAGGGGTAGTGGCGAACCGAGCGGCAGCAGACACGGACGCGAAATACCCAGACCTTGACTGGTTGGTGGTGGCTGCTGGCTGCTGGCAGATGCTGAACGCACGGTTTCAACGTCTTGACTCTCGGGCGGTCCAAGCTGGGCCTGGCAAGAGTCGAGCTCAGAGACACACACACGACATGTTGACACGGGGATCAATGATCAAAAACTTGCTTGTGCTGCATCGGACGGGGAGTCGGGTTCTGACTTGCTGCACTTTTTTCCTTTTCTCTTTTCTTGTGGAACGCGTTCTTTCAGAGGCACCTTCATGGACACGGCTGTGTCGCCTTTGGGTTGTCTGGTGACGCAGGGAAGGCCTTTGACGAGGCCACAGGGCCACATTGTGGGCTCCTAAAGGGAGAGGGCCACTGGGGGAAAACAGGGCGACGGACATGTTGGTTCGCCAGTCCCGAGATTGTGTTGGCCACAAGACCTCGCGAGGGGCAGCCTCGAGATTCTTCACGCACTGGGAGGACTGTTTGAGACCCAACACCGGCTTGTCTCTATCTCTTCTTATACCAGTACTCCCTTTTTTTCTTTTCATATTGTAATTTTCTTCTTTCTTCCGAGACACCGCGAGGTTTTCGAGGTCAGAGTCAGTGGTCAGGTCATACAATTCCCTTTTCGTTAGCTGAACCAGAGGCATATGTCTGTTTTGAGTTGTTTCTGGTGATTGACATGAAGCCGGCATTGCTCTCTGCTGCTCTGCTCTGACCCGGGAGTTGGGACAGGTCTTGATTATGTGAGTAAGAGCTGCTGTGGGATTAGAATAGTACTGTCTTGTA
Source organism: Colletotrichum brevisporum (assembly GCA_030770045.1). Taxonomy (NCBI): domain Eukaryota; kingdom Fungi; phylum Ascomycota; class Sordariomycetes; order Glomerellales; family Glomerellaceae; genus Colletotrichum; species Colletotrichum brevisporum. Next base: position 3,114,055 of record JAUGSI010000001.1, on the reverse strand, counting down.
ATAGCAATGAGATGTCATGGTGTGAACAAGAGTGCAAGTGAGTGAGTGACCATTCCCAAGACTTGAGATGCCTCACACTGAGGTCTTTGCTGGACAGTCAAAGAGGATATAATCCAGACCTGTCAAAGAGATCGCCAGATGTCAAACTGAACTAGGTACTCTATAGAGGATGAGAGAAATGGCAGCATCAGAAATTTCAAGTCAGACATCTAAATGCGTATATCCAGCCTCAGCCTCAACAACTCACATGCCAATCACACCTACATTTTCTCTTCTTTTTTTCCCCTTCCACTCCTTTCCCCCTGTGTTCCCCTCCCCCCCGGCCTCGCTCGCTAATGCAGCCAACCTGACCTCTCCTGCATGGAATCTCAACGGTGGTGGTGTGGACTGGGTTGGGCTGTCCAAGAGAAACGCCAGAAGCCAGCCATGCTTTCTTATTCCACTTCCTCCATCCGAAACACTGCAAGCCCGCCCGTCTCACCACTCACCGCCGTGGTGGTATCACCGACAATGTCTGTCATTTTCTAACCAATGACCAAGGCATCTAACGCCGCCAGGCATAAGCCTCCTTCCACCGTGTGTATAGTCGCTACCTTACCATCCGTACTCCGTCCAGCACCGAACCCACCAGCACCGTGATCATCATCAAGACCATCATGACAACACCAGAACCCCTTCAACCGCTCCAGTCCGGCCTCGCCAGCGTCGGCGGGTTCGCCGCCGAGCCGACGAGCCCCTCCCCGCCGGCCACCAGCTCCGGCACCGCGCCGTCCTCCGCCACGACGGCCTCGCAGTTGAGGCACAGGTACACCATCCCGCCTCCCGCCGTCAGCGCGCGCGCGCCCTCGCCCTTGCAGAACAGGCACGCCTCGGCGCCGAAGTTGGTCACCGCCCACTCGGCCACGAACATGGTGTGCACCATGAGCTGCAGCGCCAGCCGGTACCGGTGGTGCCTGCACAGCCTGCGCCCGAGCAGCTTGCCGGCGCACGAGCATCCCGTGACGGGCTGCGCGGGCGTGGAGGGGAAGCCGAAGCGTTTTGTCGCCGTGGGGTTGGTTCGCTGTCCCGGCTGGGCGAGCTGCTGCTGGACGTGGGCGTCCTGCTTCTCCCGGCCCGCGCAGTCGCCGCAGGCGTAGGACCGCATGCGGAGGAACTCGCCTCGCGTCAGCGGCTGCGCGCCCTCGAAGAGGCTGCGCTTGCCGCCGACCTCGCACGCGTCGCAGACGGCGTGGCCCTCGGGCCGGCCCATGTGCTCCAGGTTGTCGCAGGGCGCCGGCGCCGGCTGCCCGCACTTGGTCCCGTCGACGAGGGGGACCGTCTTCCACTCCTCGCAGGGGCGCTGGCCCTGGGGGCCGGGCAGCCAGGCGGAGCGGTCGAGGGGGTCGTCGGGGATGTCCCTCATGACGTTGAAGCGCGGGCGCTTCCACTTGCGCAGGAGGTTGCGCATGCGCGTCTCGTAGGGGATCTGGCTGTTGGAGACGGGGGGCGGGTCGGCGAAGGGCCGCGCGGGCGACGCCGCGCCCGTGTGGTTCGCGAGCTGGAGGAGGACGCGCTCCGGGGCGGGGACCTGGGCGACCTCCGGGACGGGGATGAGATCTGGGACGGCCACGTAGCGGAGGGCGACGGGGACGAAGCGGCTGTCGCGGCTGTAGGCCGTCATGGCCTCGCGGATGGCCCACGTGACGGCGGCCTGGTCCTCGCCGTCTATTTCGTCTGCTAGAGGTATCGGGATGTTTCCTACTGCAGCGGCGATGGCGGGGGGTCCCTGGTCCGGCGAACCGAGGTCGACGCCGTCAATCTGGAAGTAGTCTTCCGGCAGGTCGTCGAGGTCCATCATCTGGGACTCCTGTCCCAGGATCTGCGCGATCTCCTCTAGAGCGGCCTCGCGGCTCTCAAAGGGAGGCAAGGCGTCGCCGGCTACGGCGCCGGGGTTTCCATGGCCGTTGAAGCTGTTCAGCCACGTCATGAAGTCGTCGCCGCCCTCCACATCTGCCGCAGTCGCGTTATCGCCGAAGAACCCTGGCGGGCTGCCGCCGGCGGGCTGGTAACCGGCTGCTGCAGAGTCTGCGGCAGGTTGGGTATCCGCGGTTGCAAAGCCTGCAGCAGGCTGGGTATCCGCCGTTGCAAAGCCTGCGGCAGGTTGCGGGTCGAACGAGTTGAAGAAGGCGTCGTACCCGGCACCGATTTTGTCGGTCGATGCGGACTTTGGCATTAACAGCCGGAAACGTTTCGGTGTGGATCCCGTCGGCGGCCCCGCAGTGGGTCCCGGCGTGCCAAACTCCCGCGGCGGCGCGTTCAAGCTCTCCCCTCTCATGCTTCTGCCCCTCCTCTGCGGCGGTATCGGGGGCGCGGAGGTCAAAACCCACCTGGGCCTGTTGGGACCGACCATGTCCTCGTCCGGCATGTTCAGCCGGTCGCTGTCGACGCCGTCCGGCCCGTAGCCGATGGCCATGTAGTACTCCGGCGTGTCCGCGCCGAGCGTCCTCGCCCGGTCGGCCAGGGCGCCGCCGGCGCCGGTGTAGGGGTCGCAGGGGAAGCCGGAGCTCTCGCAGCTGTCGCAGGGCCGCTTGCGGTCGCAGTTGCGCTTGTTGAGGCGGCACGACGCGCACGCGATGAAGGTCATGCCCGTGTCGCCGTTGTTGCGCGCGAAGCCGATCCACTTGCGGTCGGCGACGCGCAGCGTGCGCGCCGGGGCGCCGGCCACGCCGGGGACCTCGCACCGCAGGCCCCACGAGACGCACTTGACGCACGCGAAGCCCGGGTAGTTGGCGATGCCGCGGCAGGCGATGTGGTTGACGCGGCAGTTGGTGCACTTGTTCGCCGCCTGCCGCAACACGGACCTGCCCTGGACGGCGAGGTTGTCGCCCTCGCCCGACCAGAGGTAGTCGTCCTTGTACTCCTGCTCCGTGTACGGGTCGACGCAGGGCGTCTTGTTGGCCTTGCACGACGAGCAGCGGTACTCGCCGAGGCGGACGTCCACCGTCCAGGTGCACTGCTCGTGGCCCTTCTCCTCGGTGCGCGGGATGCAGGCCCGGCACGTGTGTCTCCACCACGGCCTCCGCTCCGGCTTCAGCGAGTCGTCTCCCGGCGCGGGGCGGTGCCACATCCTCTCCCACGGCTCCACGGCGGTCTCGACGTTGCCCAGGGCGCGCTCCTCGTTGAAGACTAGGCAGCGCGCGCCCTGCTCGCGGCAGGGGGTGCAGCCGATCTTGACGGTGGGGTCGACATCGCAGAAGACGACCTTGCCGGACGCGCGCTTCTGCCGGCAGAACGCGCAGCAGCTCGTCTCGCCCTCGTGGACCGGGTACATGGGCCGCGAGTTGGCGAAGCGCTTCTGCCAGTAGTCGTACCCGCGCACCGTGCAGACGTGGTTCGGGTCGGTGAGGTTGCGGTGCCGCGTGCACTGCGAGCACTCGATCTGCTCCTCGTGGTTGGCGTCGCAGAACTTGCTGCCGGAGCCGCCCTGGCGGCAGTGGTCGCACATGGTGCCGTTGGACGGCTTGCGGAGCTGGCCGAGCCGGCGGAGGTTGGGCGGGAAGACGACGTCCTCCAGAGCGGTCCGGAACCGGACCCTCTTCCGGGGCGCCAGCGGGGCTTCCTCGCCGTCGTCGGCGGCGGCATGCTTGCGCTTGCGGCGCTTGAGGGCGTAGATGCACTCCATGTTGGTCGTGACGCAGTAGGCGCAGGGACGCTTTCCGCTGCAATGGCGTCCGATCGAGCGGCAGTTTTCGCAGGACTTGTAGTAGGCAGGGGCTGGCGAGCCGTCGGCCGGTGCCTGTCCCGGTGTCTGTCCCGGGAGTGGCTGCGCCGGTGCGGATGTCTGCTGCGACGTCATGGGGGCGAAGGTCTGTTCCGCGTAGGGATTGCCGTTGGTGGTTGAGTACTGAGGCGATTCATACTGATGCTGGGGCTGTTCGTTTTGTTGCTGCTCCGGGGGCGGTCGAAACTGCGTGAGGTCGTACCGCTGGTCTTCTGGAAGGTTGCCAAAGTCTTGCGCGATCGCCTGTTGCTGGGAACCCTGTTCATAGTACTGGCTCGGCTGTATCCCATAAGGACCGAACAATTGCGGGTCAATTGGAATGAAACCAGGTTGTTGTTCTTGTTGTTGCTGCTGCTGTTGCTGTAGATCCTGCTGTTGCTGCCCGAACTGAGGCGGAGGAGGACCCTGTTGTGCTGGAGGGGGTTGAAAGGTCGGAAGGGCAATCTGATCTGGCACTCTGTTGTCTTGGGGCGGCTGCTGTGGTGCGTTATTCTGGCTCATCGTAGGAAGGGCGATCTCGTCGGGGACTCTTCCGGACATCTTGCGCTCCGGGCGTTGGACGTCGGTTGATGGCGTTGACTTTGGTTATAGTTTTCCTTTTCTTGGTCCTTGAAGTTGATGGTAATAGATATTGTAAATTGTGAAGACGAACGAGATGAAGCAGAATATTCAAGAGGCATGCACGAAAGCATCTCGTTGCCCTGGTGGAAGGACTCCTTGTTCTTATCTTCGCCCCGACCTCGGTCATCGGCTGCCATCATGCTCGATTGAATGTCTTTGGTCTGAATTGACAAAGATGGGCACCTTAATGCGTCTCCTTGTGGCATGGACGTTTGTGTTCTCAATGCTTTCCTCGAGAAAAGGCCTTCGTTGCGAAGTCTTTGTACTAATTATGGGATCCGAGTCTGGTTTCTTGTGATACCTCATTGGCTATTGTCTACATTATGCCCTGCTGAGATGGACGCATCCGGACTACATGGACGCCCCGGGCTCTTGAGAATGTCCATCAAAGGCACTTTTTCTTTTGTTTCTCTGTCAAACCTTTTGTCATTCTTCCCGACGTCTGTACTTTGAATTGAACGCCCCGAAGGTTGCTCCAGCGCCGCCGTGGAGATCGAATACTGTCAGCTTCGTCGATGGTTCTTCTGTAACAACCTCTAAAACCATCATAACTACTACTCTTGACAATAGCGTAATAGCAAGAAGGCAGCGGCGATGAGGGAGAGCAGAGAGGGCAGGCAAAAGTGACGATGACGGACAGCAGGAGCGGCGGCAGACGCCGCTCATCTGCATCAAAGTAGCCAATGGGCGTCGACATCGACTAATATTGAAATAGTCCGCCTAATTGGACCACATTCAGATCAGGAGGGTAAGCGTTTCTGCGGCATCATTGGGCCGTGTCATCAACGAGGCTGAGGGGTTTCTTGCCTAAAACAACTCTCAAGGCGCACCTCGAAGAACTGGCGGATGCTCGATCCCAGCCCCCACCCCTTTACGAGCGCATAAAGAACTGGAATTAGTCGAAATCGAAATCGAAATTGCCCATGGAGCAGCAGAAGGTACGGAGGCAGCCTTTCAAGTGGTGGAGACCTCAGACTTCCCGCCAAGACGCCCCGGTTAGTCGCCCAATCAATGCTGATGTTAAAACTACTGACCTCACATCCTCCACAGACTCAGGATAGCCAGGATAGTCAGTCAGAAGCTCAATATGGTTGTATTCCCTGCAAAATCCGCCGCATTGAGTGCGACGAGCGCAAGCCGACCTGTGTACGCTGTGAAAAGGCCGACGTTGAATGCCATGGCTACACCGAGGAGTTCTTCGAGGAGGGGAAGTCGGCCGACGAGATCGAGGTCATGAAGTTCATTCAAGTCTGCCAAGATGAGATGCGGCAGTTTGCAGTCAACATACAGAGCCTTAAGCGGAAGTATTACGACCAGCCCCCAGTTCTCGCAGAGATTAATCTTTACGACGGCATTCTGGTCGATATTGGGTCGTTTGCCCGGGCACTGGATCATCGGTCTTACTTTCTGGACTATGGCGTGACGATGCGCTATATTCGTTGCGCTGCTGAACCTATCATAGCGTTCAACACGAGTTTCGACAAGCTAGACTCGAACAAAAAGGGCGAAAGCTACTTCCCGATCAGTTTTATGAAGACTGATGCCACTGCGGGAAGACGAATGGAAGACTTAATTTTCGAGTTAGGACTTCGCCGAAACTCAATCGTCGAAGGATTAAGGGCGTGCAGTCTCAGAGGGTGAGTCAAAATTACCTATGTCAACTTGTTATTGATCTTCAACACGGAGCTGACAGATTTCAACAGGACACTTATCGCAGTTCTAGACGAACACCTAACCCAAAAGAGCCGGAGAGACTACATGCAACGGAAACTCGACGCTGAGCGAGATGATTGGTCTGACCGGGACTCCCAGTCTGACGCTTCCTCCTGGTCTGCTGACAGCATCTTCACCGGCGTCCAAAGCGCCAGCACTCAGTCATCCCTTCCTCACATGGGAGTTTACGCCCTTAGGGAAAAGCTGACTTCGCTCATCATCGAAGATGCAGACATCACGCGGATATACGTGGCAGGCCTAGGCGATAAGTCGGTTGACAGAGAAGATGTCACGCGTGCCCTTCGCTCCCGCCTGCGCAAGTTCGGAAAGCAACTCGGCCAACGTTCAGGCCCGGAGCAGCAAGCTTGTGCCAAGGTCATCCGGAGGGGCGCCAGATACATATCCGAGGCCGTCAGACGAGAGCACGATCCGGAATACCGCGAGATGCAGCCCCATGTGAACAACACTGCGATGACGGAGGAGGAGAAAAACCGGTATATCATGCGCATGATCGAGGAGAGTCGTGGCTCGAACACCGAACAGCCCACAGAGACCAGAGAGCTCGACTTGGATTCCGACAGCAGCGGTGACGATGAAGATGAGCTGGACACTCAGGCGATATTGTTGCGCAGGATGAAAGAGGTGGAAGAGTCCATATGGAGTCATCCGTCAATGACATGGTTCAAAAACAGTCTTGAAAGCTTCGTTGTGGACAGGCACACCGCCCAAATCTCTTTGCAGAATACTCCCAGTAAGCCGAGCATGCCGGAGCTGGTCGACCGGTGGTGGTATAGATCGATTCCACGGCTCAGGTTTCTATATCGCCCTCGCCCTCCAGTTCCTGCGGGAGCGAGCCGCATCACCTGGACATGTGTAAGTCCATTTCTTTCACATAGCGTAGGGAAACGTCTGGCAAAACAGAAGGAGGCCGTTTCTGAATACGCCAGGGATGAGGGACGAGCAGGGTGACGGACGATGCTAGAAAGACTCTGACAACAACAGGAATGCGGCCTTGATCTCTTTGACGACTATTTCGAGCTTAAAGAGGGAGGATTGAAGGATGTACAGGTCTCGATGGGAATCAGAACAGTTAGAACCACGCAAGCATCTCCTGGAAGTCAATCCACGAGACCTTCTCCAGGGGCTTGGCTCGGCGCAATGCTTGACGCTGTTAAGGGAGCCAGTGGGCGTACATCCGGTGCCGGAATTCCAGCCTCGAACCGAATCGGAGCACCTCTGCCGCCACAAGGAAGTATCAATCCCGGCCAGAGGCAAATCCTCTACCTACTATGCTGTATGCAGGCGGGGGACAGAGGTTACGGCAGACGACTCCACCAAGCTCTCACACCTTTCCTGCAAAATGATGGAGCGTTTTTTGCTCTGCTAAGGAGCATATACTATGCTAACCGCAAGATGAGATCCCGGTATACTCTTCGAGCGGTCTCCGAGGTTGGCCATTGCAAGGTAGGTTCTTTTTTACCTTTACCCTTTGGATATTTGACGTAAGGGCCGAGGTAGGCTGACAAGCTTCGCACATAGATGATGGTAGACTTCAGCGACTACGCATCTGTCGACAAACACAGCCACTCTTGCGTCTCTGATACCAGCCCTTCTTGCAACTGCTGGCCGCCACAAGATCTCATCGGCACGGAGTACACCTGCGCCGCCGGCACTTCGCCGGGAACGAGCCCCGCCGTAGGACCGAACTACCTACTCCACTACTTTGAGCATCCGGACCACCTCAGACCAGGCCAAAAGCTGCTGATACGATACGTCCCGCTGAAGATGGGCGCCAGGTTGGCGGCCGGCGAGGACGAGATGAAGGCTGGCTGGGGCCTCTACTTCGAGGAGGGATGGCACCTCAAGACCATCTGCGTGGTCCTGTCGGCGCTCATGCTGGTCACGAGCCTGGTGTTTGCAATTACGTGGACGGTTGTGAAGGGTGACATTCAGGGGGGCTTCGGAGTTGCGAGCTATTGGGCCACGGCGATGACGGTTGTGTTGATGGTGTTGGGTACCCTTGCGAACCGGAGCTTTTAGAAACTAGGCGAGTTGACAGATCGAGTCTGAGTCGATACCAACCTTTGATGAACGTGGGTTTGGTTGGGAGCGGGTGTTTATTGAGGTAAACGCTGATTTCCCCATACGAAGCACATGTAGGCGGTAGACAGAGCACGAGAAGCCTTTGAAGGATATCGGGTGTTCGTTACGTGACAGCGTTTTATCGCGAGCTAGAAAATCAGTCTCAGGAGTCAGGGAACACCTGACCGACACCACAAAGAAGACCTCTGCTGTTTGAGCTACAATAAGCTAAATCACTCGGACGACGTGATTGCTAAACCCTAAGTCTGTGACTCATAAAGGCCCCCCCCCCCCCCCCCCCCCCCCCACCAACAGAACCGAGCGACGGCAACAGAGCCGGGCGACAGCAACAGAGCCCAGTAACGAACAACGGAACCCAGAGACGACAACAGAACCCAGGGACAACGCGGGAGAATCCGCGTTAGCAAGGGTCTACTGTAGGATATCGAGTATCTTGGCCAAACCCTGAGCGTCACCTTCCAGCGTCCCGGCCTTCTCCTTGTCAACCCATCCAGGGGTGTAGCTGCCTCCAAAGTCGATGACCCAAGCATTGTCGTCCTTATTGATCAGCACATTATCGGCTTTTGCATCGCCCCATATGATGTCTTTGTCGTGCAGCTTCTCGATCGTTGTGCTGACCTGTCCTTTCCAGCGTCTCCTCACATCGAGGGGGCTCTGGGCGGCCCTAGCTTTGGAGAGGACCCCCTTCGTGTCGATCCAGGTGAAGAGCATGCCCAGCAACTTATTGCCGTCTCGAACAACACCATGGAGGCGACAAACCCGAGCTTCCGGGTCATGGTGCATCTGCGCTCTTGCAATATCCCTCAGAGTAATGAGTTCCTTCTTCGCATGCTCTTTGCCGAGGCCGAGTCTAAAAGGCCTGAAGCGACACGTGGTCTCGCCAGGCTTGCCCGCGTCGACAAGGACTTTCTTTGGTGGCTTTATCAAGATGTCCTTGGGATGGTCGTAAACTATCTCGATATCGGACGGGTGGTAAAACTGAGCCCACTGGTTGATTTCCCTGGCGAATTCGCCTCTCATTAATATGGACTGCTCCGAATAGCCAGTCTTCTGGCTCTCCGCCAGATACGCTCGCGGGACCTCATCTGTGACGTCCAAATCGTAGACATAATGCGGAGGGAAAAGATACCGAGAGAGAGCGGGACGTTCATTCTCGGGAAGCACTAAAGACGATGGCGCCAGCTGGGTGATGAAAGGTTCGAACGGCTTCGAGAGCCAGTCGAGCGCTTCGTCCAAATAGAAGTCGTCCTGCTCTTCCTCGCCGGATCGAAGCAAATTCAGACACTTGAAGTACTGCTCTGCGAATTTGGGCGACCGATGACAGTTCGGAGGATCAATTCTGCAATAGAAGGCATACCCGTTGTTGGTTCTTATGATCAGCTGGCAGTCTTCTTCGGTCACGTGTACCGACCAGAGAGCCACGTCCCAGTGCGTCGACTTCTCCATGCTAACTGTCGTGGGTTGCTACAGGATCGGATTGCAAGAAAGACCGGATTGCAATCAAGACCACAAGTTTAATCCGCAAACCACCGACAAATGCGTGCATTGGGGTTGCCCCAACCAAGATGCAATGCCGCGTTGGCCTGCGAGGGCTGATGCCAACCCCCCAAGCCAGTGCCTTGATGCCAACCAATGAGGTCAATTCGGTTCTTCCTGCAAGTCTCACGTAGGTAGCTGACAGCAGTGCCTCGGGCGTTCTCGATTACGCACTTCGCTTCGCCACACTTGAATTGATAGCCTGACGGTTCGCCTGACACCCTTGTATATAGACATAGAAGCCCGTCGAATCCGGGAAGCCAGCTGACTTTACCCCGACATCAATCGACCGCGAGGATGGAGGCCTTGTCCGCAGCGGCGAGCGTCGCCGGATTGCTGTCCTTATCAGGCCAAATACTCGGCGGCCTGTTCAAGCTAGGCCAACACATCCAAGACGTCAGAGAGCTTGGAGACCGAACCGAAACTGTCGGAAAAGAGACAGAGCTGCTGATCAAGACGATGACTGAGCTAAAATCCATTCTTCAAAGGCTGGAGGGAGCCACTGCACAGCATCCCAACATGACGCCGGGGGTTTCTGTGCTCCAACATCAGTTGAAACTGTGCGGGAACGACCTCCACCCATGGATTGAAGCTCATATGCAAGCAACTGAACCAAGGAAAAAACGTCAAAATATTGCCAGCGCTCTGCTTGGCAGCTCCATTTGAGCAATTGAAAAGCTCGAATCAAAGCTCGCGTCTCATAGAGCTCAAATTGGCTTAGGAGTAAGTGCTCTGAATACGTAAGGTCCCCTTGCCATAATCCCTTCGAGATAGTCAAGACTAACGCCCGTTCAAGATCACTATCTTATCTCGGATTGGAGAAATCGAGTCGGTCCGCGATGACATTCTACAATTCAGCCACTCAAGCCTTCAGTTCAACCAGCAAAGCGCAGAGCTTTCACTGAAAAACATGGAAGAATCTACTACCAGGCATAAGATGCTAATTGAGCACATCTCAACGTCGTCAGAGGCGCAGATTAAACAGAGTCTGAAGATTCAGGAGGAGACTCTCAGCCATATCTCTCGCTTGAGCGACAGTCTTTCCAGTATTGTTAGTTTCGCTGGCTCTATGTGCAACGGCCCGTTTCCGTCCACGCCCCCGTCCCACCTGCCTCCGCCAGGGACCAAATACGACCTTTCTGCCATTCCCAGGACAAACAAGCGCCGCCATTCATCGACCGACGAGCTGCAATCTGAAAAAAGATTCTCCAATGTCAAGAAAACTGAAAAGGGGTGGTCGTGTGGAGAGATACTCGGCATGGACGCGGCATTCGTCAGATCCTACTTGGGCGGGACGAGGCTTGATTGTCTGTTCTGCAGGGAAACATTCCGAGAAATCGACTCGCACCTTCAGGCAGAGCACCTGACTACTTGTCACAACTTCTCCGGCTGTGACCAAGGCGCCGTCTTCAGTTCCTTCGAAGCCTTCGAAAGACATTTGAGAGTGGCCCATGTTGCCTGTCAAGTAGCCTTGACCAACCAGAAGCAGCAATTCATGGGAACTTTTAGGGACTATTCGAACATCAAGCGCGATAATCGACTCAGAGACTTTTCCGCAAGTCCACCTGAGCCGGACCCTCCCGCCACCCTCATGCTTTTGAATCATCAACTGCAGACTTTACTTTGCGAAACGCCATACCTCGAAGACAGTGAGGATCGCCAAAACCGTGGAGTCATCTCGTTTCCCCGCGATAGGCGGGTTCCAGCGCACTTGAGGACATTTGGGAAAATGGGACTCGCTGTGGAAAGGCTGGCCAGAGACGTCTTCTCAGACGGCTCCGCCACGCCAGAGCTCGCCCGCGTTCTGCATCGGGCCGCAATCCTGGAAGAGGAATCTATCATCAAGCTCAACCAACCTTTCCTCAGGCGATGGGCCGCGATACCTGATTGCTTGCTGAGTCCCACTTCCAGTAGTCTTTGCATATCCGAGTGCAAAAAACAGCAAGGCAACGATGAGGGCAAGTGTCGTCTCCCTTTACTGCACCCCTCTCGCTGGTTCGTTGACCTGTCGGTTTTCCGGTCCCCCCGAGCCCCGATTTATGACGTCGAGCCTGGAGCGCAGGACTTCGGTTTTGATCGTGCTCACGAAGGCTGGCTTTGACTTGAAGAAGGACTTCGAGTGTCGGCCCTAGCGTCTATGCTGAGCAAGTGGACATCCACAAGGGACAGGATTAATCTGTGGATGCTGGAGATCCTGCACAAGTCCGACCACTTGCTTGCCATGCTTAGATGCAGCGCCTTTCTTGGCCCAGACGAGCCTCTTGGGTCGATGGGTCCGCCGGCCAACGGCAGAGCCCGCGACGGGTCTCAGTTCTGGGGTCGCCAGTGGACGGCAGACTTGCTGGAGGTCTTTGAGAAGGATTTGAACCACCCTGTGGACGATAGGTTGGTGGAGCAATCCGTCGGGGCAGTGGATAGTCGTGACGAAGAAGGCCTCATCGAGCTATCGATGAGACAGGCGAGACCTGTCGCAAGCTTGACCGAATCGAGTCATGAATGAATGAGAATAACAGATTACGCCTTGGCCTTTTTCCTCGCGAGCAGTCTACATAGAATACTCCTCCCTCAACCACTCCTCAACCCTCCCACTCCAAGGCCACACAATAACATCCCTCCCCTCCTCATCGACAGTAAAATTCCCATACGACCTCCCGACCTCAACGCCCTTCAGCCGGGGAAACTCCGCCCGCACGATCTCCCCCGCGCGCTCCGTGGCCTCGATGCCGTCCATCTCGACCTGCTTCCGGAGCCTCTCGCCGTCCTCGCCGTCGTACGCGTTGCCGCAGAACGGCCCGCCGTCGAAGCCGAGGTCCAGGTCGAACGAGTACGGGAGGTGCAGTTTCTTGAGGTTCGGCATTTCGGCGAGTGCGCGGGTTATGGTCTGCGAGAGATTTCAGTTTTTGGGTTCCTGGGGGTATGGATAGAGGGGGAGGAGGGGAGGTACCTTGAGTGTATCGCCGTCCTTTCGGTCGTAGGAGCGGGATGCCATTTCGAGCGATCCGATCCAGATTTCTTCGAGATCGGGGAAGAGCTCCGGTATAACTGTTCACAACATCTCGTCAGCTTTTCTCGTCTAAACGGAAAACATATCAGGTACTCACGCTCAGTCATGTCAGCATCCCACCTCACGCTCCCCAGATTCAACCCCCTCAACTCCTTCAGCTTGGACGCAGCATCCAGCCACGTCTTGTAATAATCGAAATGATTCTCCGCCCGCGAGAACCCCCAATCATCCCTCTTCGCCTCCAAAACCCTCACGTTGGGTGAGGCTTCAAGCAACCACGTCGCGTACATGTTCGCCGCGACCTCCTTCGCCGACAAACTACCCCCTTCCGCGGCGAACGCCTTCCCGAAGGCGAGGTTCTCTTCATACCCTCGCAGCGTCCAGTCGATCTTTTCCAAGCTCTTCATCGACCCCAGAACTTCGGCGAAGAGCCGCGGCACGTCGGAAGGTGGCGTCTTCCACTCCCAATCGTGAAGCCAGATGTCGACCTTCACCTCGCGGACTTCTTCTAGAGCTCGGGGGCAGGCTCTCATCTCCAGAAGGCGCTGCCGCGCGTTGTCCCAGCCGCGGCGGTCGATGCCGACGCGGTTGTTGTCAATCTCTAGCCTGCGGAAGAAGTCATCTGGCACGTCGCTGCCGTCAAGCGGCTTGTTGTCGAAATCATGGCCGCAGTCGACGTTGAAGGCCTCCGGGTGTAACGTCGGATCGTACTCGAAATGCGCGCAGAGGAGCGACGTAGGATCGTCGAGGCTCGCGAGCTCAGACGCGTGTGTTTCCAGCCAGGGATGCCGCGCGTCGAGGATGAACTGCGGGACGTCGGGGGTCGGCGGGGCGCCGCCGAGCCAGGTTGGTACGAGCGGGAACTGGAGGGAGGGGAAGTTCCATGCTGCGGCGAGGCCTTGGAAGAGCAGGGCTGTGATGAAGAAGAGGGATAGTGTGGATGTCGACTTCATTTTTGCGGTGTGGGGTGATGTTCGATTGCTTGCTCTTGCTTACACCGAGGTAGAATGAATCATCGAGATGAATGAATCGGGGGTTTATGACATGTGTTATAATGTCAACAGACTTGGGCGAAACCGTTGACGAGATGTGGCTTCTATCCAAGGGGAATTGGACAACGTCGAAAGTTAGGTTGCGGCGCGGCTCTCCTGGCTGCCTTGCCGCGAATCCTTGGCGAGGTTCGGCTGAAGGATCTGTTGGAGTCATCGCGCCACGCGGTGCGAGCGCGGGGGATCGGCGAACCTCCAACCATCCCAACGACGACCTCTCAAGAGAGAACAAATAGCAGGTTCTCGGTGACTCAAAAACTCAAGCACAGTGAAACACAAGAGAACAGGGCAAAGTGGGAAATCGAAAAGATCATTAATGCAATGGATATCTCGCTCTTACGTACAACCGTCGGGCACGAAGAGGCCACCTTGCCTCGAACCAGCACCCTCGTCCCAATTACCAGTCCCTTTTCTAACATTTGCAATCTCAAAACCCACTTGCTTCCAGCCTCGGTCCCCTCTTGGTGTATCCTCGCTGTTCCCGTTCCAAGAGGCCTCGCCGGGCTTTGGACCATGTGTATCATTAAATGAGTGTCGGGTGGGTATCATATCGAATACGTCCGTCCATTAAATATGCAAAAGTCCTTCTACCCGCCCACAATGTATGCCGATGAATTATTCATTAATCTTTAAGGAGTGTCGTGAATTCCGTCATTGAATCATGCCGTGTCAAAGGTTCGTCGTCAGAAACGTCGCTTGAAAGGGGTGCCGGCCGGAGCCGGCGGAGAGAGTGTCGTGAATCGTTGAAAAGTCAAACAAACTTTTGCCGCCTGAATGTATAAACCGTGAAGAGAAGAGAAAAATTGTTTCAAAGATATGGGTGATCAGAAGGAGTGAATAAGAATATTAGATGACCAGCAGCGCCAAAAGGGGCGCCAGGATGGCCAGGAGAGTGGACGTTGCGGGTCTGGAACCAGCGTTGCCGGGGACCGTGACCGGGCCCGAGGTCGTGGCACTTGGACCGGCGATCGTTGACGAAGCACTAGAGGCAGAGGAGTCCTCGTCGGTCGCAGTAGGCGCAGCGGTGCCAGACTCCGAGGGGCTAGATGCCGATGGGCTGGAGCCAGCGCCTGTCGACCCGGCCGAGGGAGTGCCGGTGGAAGGAGACGTGGATGGGCTTCCGGATGGAGTGCCAGAGGAAGAGGCAACCGAAGTTGGAGAATCAGTGGCGGTCGAAGACCCAGACGGGGTCGTACCGGACGGGGATACCGTCTCGGTTGCCGTCCCTGTCGCCGTCTCGGTTGCCGTCGCAGTTGCCGTTGTGGACGGCGTGGTTGCTGAAGCGGTCGCGCTTGTTGGTGTTGTCTCGGAGGCTGACGAAGTCTCAGATACAGTCTCTGATGGAGACGAGGACTCAGACGGAGTGGCTGTGGGTGTAGTTTCCGAAGAGGGAGTGGTGGAGGGAGTTGTCTCAGTCACAACCGAGGAACTGCTCGGCGACGGCGTGGGGGTCGGTGTGGGCGTCGGAGTAGTAGTCTCCTCGGCAGTGGTGGTGGTCGTGGTGGTGTCAGGAATGGGCACTGCCGAGGTGTCGCTCGATCCGGCACCTTGGCTGGCAGTGGTCAGAGTGGCAGTGCCGCTCTGCTGCGTCTGAGGCGGTTCGATAGACGCAGTAGAGGTTGGCAATGTAGCTTGACCATCGCAGAAGTCGAAGTACTGCTTGAACCTTGGTTCCACGTAAACGGCAAGGGTCAGTTTGGCGTCGTCGACGTTTGCTGCGACGCAATCTCTGCAAACAGCAAGATCAATTTGGAAAGCAGAACCCGCGTCGCAGATGCTCGGGACCTTGCCGACGCTCTGAACCCCCTTGAAGCAGTTATCACAGTTGTCGTAACAAACGGCGGGAGTAATGGTTTCGTCCCTCTTGAGGAGCAGAGAGCGGCGCTCGTACTTGTTGTGGTGCTTGTCTCCCGTCTCCGGAGTGGAAACCGGTGCCGGCGCCACCGTTGACGTGGCCGGGGGTGGAGGCGGGAACCGAGTCAGGTCCGTTGCCGACGCCCAGTTGCCGGTAGTGATGGTCGTCTTCTTCCATCCCTTCTTGCCCTTCACCTTCTTCACAATGACGTCGTAGTCGAAAATGTCATACGTCAGGCCGAAGGCGTTGGGGTTCAGGTGGAAGTAGCCTTCATTGGGAGGAACGTAGCCGGTCTCGTTATCCTTCCAGATGGCAGGAATGACGGGCGGCGCCTTGACACAATGCTGAGGGTGGCACATGAACTCGTCTACGGGTGCGTCTGCCCACACTCTGCAGCCCGACGGCTTCGGGGGGTTGCAGACGAATCCTGGCCCGCAACCCCATGTGAGGTTGGAACGAGGGTCGAAAGCGATGTCAGGGTTGACGCCAGGAGTGTTGGACGGAGGCTCGCACACAGTTCGCGTCTCGATGTCAGTTACCGTCACAGCAGGGAGAGTGAGGGTGATGGGGGGCAACGTCAAGGTGGAAGTGACGACTGAGGTCGGGCCAGGGATCACGCTCGTGATGGTCGTTCCGTCCTCGGTGATGGTCACGGTGGTGCCGGGGGCAGTCTCGGTCAAAGTCGTGACGACGGTGGTGCCTGGTAGAGTGGTCGTCTCAGGCGGCAGAGTAATCGTATCGAAATCCGTCGTGGTGAGAGTTAACGTGGTTCCGGGCAGCACAACGGTAGTGACTTCGCCATCAATCGTCGTGGTCACTGTCTCGCCAGGTAGCGTAATAGTTGCGGGAGGCAGAGTCACGATGCCCGTGGTTCCGGGCAGCACAATGGTAGTGACTTCGCCATCAATCGTCGTGGTCACCGTCTCACCAGGTAGCGTAACAGTCCCGGGAGGCAGAGTTACGGTGCCCGTGGATCCAGGCAGCACAATGGTAGTGACTTCGCCATCAATCGTTCTGGTCACCGTCTCGCCAGGCAGCGTAACGGTTCCGGGAGGCAGAGTCACGGTGCCCGTGACCGTGGCTGTATCGAACTCGGTCTCCGTGATGTACGAGATGACGGGAACCTCGGAGACGATGGTGCTGATGTAAGTCTCGACGACGGTCGTGAAGGACGTCTCCCTGATGGTTCGATCATTCGTAACAGTGACTGGAACAGTGACCGGGTAGCTGGTCGAAACGGTGATGGTCTCGTAGAAGGTCTTGGAGACGTAGATGGTCGTGGACGAAGTGTACCTCTCAGTGTACCTTTCGGTCTGCTTGTCGGTCACTGTGGCCGTGGCAGTAGCAGTCTGGATCTCGGTGAAGGAAGCCGTGACTGTCACTGGCTTAATGCGGGTCACGTAGCTGGTCCAGGTTGAGACGCTCCATGCCACAGTCGTTGTCGTGTGGTCCACCGTGATGGTGTAAGGAATGCTCGTGGTGTACTTGTAAGTCGAAACCTCGGTGGTCACGGAAGTAACTGTAGCGGTCTTTGTCACTGGCTTGGTAACGGTAGCCGTGTCAGTGAGCCTGTCGGTGACGGTCGCGGTATCAGTGAACTTCTGGGTCAGAGTGTCCGTGAAGTAGAATTTGGTGGTGTAGGTCTCGACTGTTGTGTACGTCTCAGTGACGTAGATCGTCTGGCTCGAGACGACCGTCGTGGGAATCTTCTTGGTGTAGACGTGCGTTGTGACGTACGTCGAGATTGAGGTCTTGGTGACGTGCTGGGTCTCGGTGAACTTTTGAGTCTCGGTGTGCTTCTTGGTTTCGGTGAACTTCTGGGTCTCGACGTCGGTGAACTTCTGGGTGACGGTCGTGGGGTAGTTCTTGGTGACGTGGACGGTCGTCGGGACAGGGACGGTCGAGAACTCGGTGAACTTCTCGGTGGTCGTCTTCCAGGAGGTCACTGTGCGAGTCTCGCAGACCTCGTGCGGCGTCCGCTTCCCGTAGCCACCGCCGTAGGTCGGAACTGGGTATCCGGGTGCCTCTGCCTCCGTGGTGGGGTAACAGCTGATGCTGATTAGCACGCGGACTTGTGGCAGCAAGTGACGCAACTATACTTACATGGTAGACGTTGACGTGACCGGGTACGAGGTAGTCTTGGTGGTGACAACTGTAGTCGTCTCGTAGTCAGTGGTGGTGTAGGCTTCAGTCGTGTAGACCGTGTGCTTGGACACCACAATGACGCTAGTGCATAATTAGCAACCGCTCTGAACGACGAAGTCGAAGGAATGCAACTCACGTCGACACCACAGGCTTTTCAACCTCCTTGGTGACCGTAGTCTCCTCGGTGACTGTGACCTTGCCGCCCTTTTCGGTAACGGTGACTGTGTCTCCCTTTTCTGTCACGGTCACCTTGTCACCCTTCTCGGTGACGGTGGCCGTCGCTCCCGTGCCGGAAACGGTTACAGTCTCGCCCTTCTCAGTGACGGTGACCTTGTCACCCTTCTCGGTGATTGTCACAGTCTCACCCTTGCCGGAGACAGTGACCGTGTCGCCCTTCTCGGTGATGGTGATCTTATCACCCTTCTCGGTAATCGTGATTTTGTCGGGCTTCTCAGTAACAGTGACCTGGTCGGGCTTCTCCGTAATAGTGACCTTGTCCGGTTTCTCGGTGACGGTAACCTTGTCGGGCTTCTCGGTAACAGTGACCTGGTCGGGCTTCTCCGTGATGGTAACCTTGTCGGGCTTCTCGGTAATGGTGACTGTGCCGCCCTTCTCGGTGATCGTCACCTTCTCTCCCCAGGGACACTTTGAGCCCCAGTGCGCGCAATCATCCGTGTTAGTGCCGTATTCTTGTCTGGCGGCGGCGGCAGTGGTAGGCGCCGGCTCGGGAGCGGGCTCCGGCAAGGGCGACGCGACGGGTTCCGCGGAGTATGAAGGGGCAGTCTCCTGTCTGGCACGTATCCCTCCGTCTCGCGCCGTGGCACTTACTGCCAAGGTCCCGAGGACCAAGAGTGATCTCAACAGCATGATGGTCGATCAGTTGTAGCGAACGAACGACTGAATGTTCTCCCAGGCGCCCACCGTCAAGAGTGATCTGCAACCTGGCCGCGTGTGCGAACACAAGCCAACGAGTGTGGAAGGGTTGATGGCGCACACAAAGAGTGCTGGGTGGGAGTTGGGGGCAGAACAAACTCGGACAGGTGAAAGATGGTACCTGGGGGCCCATATGTATGTATGTACGATGGGATGCAGCGAGCGGGGATGGACGGAGGCTGAGAAGCTGAGTTGACGAGGCAGCCTTACCAGAGCTCAGAGGAAGAGGGCTCCGTTGAACAGCAGGATGAGATCCCCGGCTAGCTTGGACAGAGAGAGTAGTCCGTACCCGGTAGGGTAGGTAGGCTAACAGCGCAGAGTCTTCTCTCAGCGGGACCTCCGTCCGAGATGGTGTTGATGATGGAGGGTGGGCTGTAAGCTAGCTGCTGGGCATCTTGCGAGCTTCTCCCGGAGTGAACGGGGGGAGGGGGGTTAGCTAATTAAGCCGGCTAGCAAGAAAAGGCGACAAGGAAATGAGATGACGAAGGAATCCAACAACATGGGAGCTAATCCAGACCCTCGTGTGTGTGTTGTACTGACGTGCCACCACACTAATGGGGCGTGCCTCGGACGGCAGTCGGGGTAAATGGAGTCGCGGTCTTCTACCATGCTGCCGTGAGGCTTCACTCGACAGCCATTGGCGAATGCAAGATCGGGAAAAGAGCAATGGGGCCCAAGAGGTGAGAAGGCCGGTGGAAGTGGACCACCGGAGGGGTGTGGAAGCCCACGGGGGACCCTGGCTCGGGCCTGCAGAGATGACGGCAGGGATGTTGACTGTTAATGGCAAGCTACTGCCTTGAAAGGCAGGCGAAGTGCGAGTCGAACCGGATAGACATCTACGAGAGTGGCACACACGAATGGCTCCTAGAACGCGGTCGCCAAGAGCAATACAAGTGATAGTGGGCAGCGCAGCGCAGTTGGGTACGCGTCCCGGAGGAATAGCCATGCAGCGCGCATAATGCGGCGATGCACCGAGGTGTCTGGCCACTGATGCTCTCGTAGCAGCCTCAAAGAGCGAAGGAGTCGAGGCTGACCAGTAACCAGAGCCGGACTTTTAGACATGAAAAGCAAGCCAGAGGCAAAACTGGACTTGCTCGACCCGGGATGTGGCCTGACTTGAAGGCTCGAGCTGACGGAAGTTGTGGGTCGAGCTGAATAGCGGAGAGAGAATAGGAGGCAAACAGGAAGAAGAGAAGGATGAAGACATGGGCCATTGGTGAGTCGTGTAGAGAGTAAGACAACAACGAAGCCCGCGGCATATCCGTAGTGGGTGGTGAGAAAAACGAGTCTCCATTTGCAGTTGGCCCGTCCGAGAGCCTGGGCTCACTCATGATGTGGGTGAGTGAGCAAGTGAGGTCGGGCGGCGGCAGGGCGGCATCGGCCGGTCGTCGTCGTCGTGCCTGGACTGGGGGTGGGTGGCATTGGCAAAGGCCAAGACCGAACAGACTCCTGCACATCCAGGGGACCTTTGCCCTGGGCGTAAGACGTGAATGGCCAGCCTCCGGCCTGCCTGTGCAAAGGCTCGTCCATCACACTGCATACCAAGGTGACAAGGTCGACGCTGCGGGTACGTATGCCTGCTCTGTGGGATCGACCTGGGTCTAAAAGAGGCAGAGCCGTGGTGGAGTCGATAAGCAACGTAGCAAACACGACTTCTTCATGAGTGTTGGGCCGAGAAAAAGCCCTGCGAGACGGCCTACAAGGCATGTCGGGAAGGCAGTAGGGTGGTAGACATGCGGGATGCGAAGCGCCTACGACGGTTGAGTTCCCGGCGTGGGGATCAAGATTGAAGATCATCGTCCCAGAGACGCACGCCATATCGACTCCGGACTGACAGGCACTTTGGATAAATTCTTGGTCGAATGGACAGACTGTGGTAAGATGAGGTTCGTGAGACACAAGAGTCGATCAGCTGTACGACCAGCAAGGGCTAGACGGCAGCGTCCGACTGTCCCTTGCGGAAGATCGATCATGGTCGACAAAGGAGAAGTGCTGTCATCGAGTCGTCCAAGGCGTAGCTTCCTGGTCGACTGCAGCGGGAGAGCAATGGCTGTGAGGCGATGCAAGTAGCACAGCATGAGCCCGAAGGTGTCACTTGTGCGTTGCAACACGATTTGTTGGAACAATATGTGGCAGATTCTTGTCTCAGAGGAGCGAGGCGTCGAGAGGCGGGGTCGTATTGATGCATACTGATGCAATCATCGACGATGCAGACCGGCCATACGAGGAGAATCCGGGGCAGGCAGCGCAGTAGTGCCGGACGACGAGGACGACAACAGCGGCGGCGGTGGTGATGATGTTGGTGATGATGATATGCAGCTTTGGTACTTTGGAAGCAGGCTCCCGTTGGGGCCCCGAGCCGTACAACGTCCCGGCCGCCTGTTTTCCTCGGGCGTGTGCAAGACTGAGCGCAATATCAGCTTGGGTTCAATATGTGTGACGAATCATTGAATTATTTGTAAGATGGACATCAGTCTCGGGCTTGTCCATGACAGACTGCTCGCACTTCGCAGCTTAGATAGGTGACTGTGAGTCTCGGACTCCTCTGTCCTGGGGCGTAGAACCCACGGAACCACCGTCCATGACAATCTGATTTGTGCAACGCTGTGCAATGCTCATCCCATCCCATCCCAGGTCACCTCGTTCGGAAAAGATCTCGGGTGGTTGGGCAGGTCGGAGGGAATAGCGGGCGGAGAAGAGAACGAGGACGAGGAGAGCGAGATGTCAGCAGAGAAAATGGGACGGCCAGGAACAGGGGACGAGAAGGAGCTCGCAATAGAGTCACGCTACTTCCAGACTGGGCTAGGGCAGGAACCTGGGAAAACGTGCCGTTGCCCTATGAGAGTAGCTGATGTGGATCTTGTGTCTTCTTTGGGTATGGCGCGCTGATCTAATACTGGAGAGGGAAAGAGGGGTAATGGGAAAACATGGGGCCCTTTCGTCCGTGCCTGTCCAAGCTCCTGCAGTGCTGCACCTGCCACCCGCGCAACCGCGCACACCTCCAGCAATAGCAAGAGCAAGAGCAATGGCAAGAGCGATTACCTCATCCGCACCAGCCTAATAGAGGCAAGCGTCGTGCCTGCCTGTCTGCTTGCCACTCACGGCCGCCCGGCCACTACTGTCAGTGACACCTTCCACTTCTCCCGCCCTTCTCTTCCCGTCCACCTCCGCCATCAATCAACCAACACAACGCCGCAAGCCTTGGTCCCTAGCTTTGCATCCCGCATCCGAAAAGAAGCACATCGACGTGAGAAAGTCACCGGAGGCCATCTCTGTGTCATTCCGATGATGGCATGATTCTCGCTCCCCTCCTAGGCCTGGCGACGGTGCCATGGTCACAAAGTTTGCTGTTACGGTTTACCAAACTCGACCTTGCGACGGTTCACCGACTGTTGAATCTGCCCGGGATTCGTCTTACGCCCCATCCAACAGCTACAGGGCTGACGCTGTCATGATCCCATTTATAGTGCGGATACTAATACTACACTACTCTGTTTGGTGAGCTTCCGCGTGCCTGGCCTAGAAGGCTGTGGCATTCGACGCTGGTCAGTTCTCGTCCTCGCCCGAACTTCCCCTGCCCTCGATCCCAGTCCAAGCCCACAGCTCCAACTGTGCTGGTCCCATTGAGGCCTTGCAGGACCGACTTGGCGACCCGTCTATTGACTGACTTGCAGATTTCGTCCCTTGTCTCGACTCTCTCGACCACTGCCGCTACACCACCACGTATGCATGCTGATGCCGGGACCGCTGCGCCCTCACGGCCGGTGGGAGGCAAAGACAGGCTACGGCAACCATCTGCGCTTTTCACCGGCTAGCACGATTTTCTGCTTTTTTGCACTCGCTTTCCCGAATCAGGTCACGTCTACCTACCAGTACGTGGGTTCGTCTCGCACTCGCTCGCATTTCATGCCACTTGCGTTGTTTGGGAACCTCGAGACTCTTTCCATGGGGAGCAGACAAGCGTACCATGTACCGAGCCTTGCATAGGCCCTCCCACGCGGGAGAAGCGTGCAAGCAGACAGAAAAGGTTGCAATCTTCGTTGTGTGGCAAACTGGTATTAGTACTCGAATCTGATGATTTATTCTGCCGACAGGACAACATCTTTGCTTGCCAGCCGGCCCCGCAACACCTCCCGGTCTGCACTTCCGAGTCCCAACCGCAGATACCCATGGCCGATGTGGCTGGTCAACCCCGACAACGTGCGTCGGAGAGCTAAGCGTACTTGTTGCTCTCTCGACCGTCCCGGTCGGAACTGCGGTGCTGCTGCCGTCCGCACCCTGAAGTACAAGCACAGCCTGATGTGGCACACCTCTCGTCCTGCTCCTGCTTTGATGTTGCGGTGTTTGTTTCTTGTGCCCAAGTTTATACGAGACAGTGACAGTGACACAAAAGAACAGCAAAACAAGACGAAGGATAGCTCGCCACTTGGTCTCAGAAGGACTCGGGAACGAACCAGGCTTTTCCGTGGCGTCGCTCCCAAGCTCAATGTATTCTGTCAAACTAAGGCGCGACCTGACCATGCCCTTTTCCATGCTGATTTGCCGAGTCGATGATGAGGCTGAGGATACCGACGAGTCTTCTTGTCAGCAGCGCAATCACTCACCCTCCCTCGTGGTGCCAATGCTCACCCCCCTTTACCCACCAATAGCGATCAAAAACGACTCCCACCCTCATGTGAGCCGGTACGAGTTCTCTCTCCTCGTGAGTGGCCCAATCCAGAAACTGCGCCGAGCCCGGCCTCGACCGGGGGCCTAAGACTTGCAGACACCCATCGCATCCTCTGCGACCCCCCATCTTCTCGGTTGCCTCCTCCGGTCGCGAACTGCCCGGCGGGTCCAGCCTTACACGCATCTCTCCCGGTCGGGCTGTCGGACGGACTCTCCTTCGTGGCAACAATCTTATCTGTTCCTTTGCCCAGCCGCTGGACGATTCCCATAGGGCCGTTGTTGCCACTTGACTGTATCGATCTCGTTCGTTCGGTCACCCGGCGAAAGCGAGTCTGCGGGGTTCGTCGATCTCGAACCTGGACTCGAGCCGTCCGTTCTCGATCTCTTTCGGCTGCTTCTCAAGAGGTTACTCCTCTGCCAGTCTGTGAAGCTTCCCTTCCGTCGTAGGATACCTAACGGTCAGCCTCAAGGCTGTCGCAAAGCTTGGCTTATTCTCTCAGCAGGCGGACAGACCTGCTTACCCACCATAGCCTCCATTCTTGTTCTTTTCTCTGCTTACATCCCCCGCCAGCTTCGTCCGGGTTTCTGTCGAGACCCTTTCGCCACCGTTTCCAGTAGCGCGGTGCTGCACCTCCCAAATAAGCACCCCAAGTCTACCGCCATGCGCTGAGACAACGCACTTCTCCGTGATCTCTCGCATTACGCCTCAAAAGTCAAGCAGATAGACACAACGCTGTTGAGACGATGACTCCAATGCGTTCGGCCCTCCTCGTGGCCATCGCTGGCCTGGCAGCGGGCCAGTACGATGGGTGGATGCCCGAACAGATTGAAACAACCATGTGCAATTGGGATTCACCCAGAGGTATGCCAGCCAGTGACCCCGCGCCCATCTCAACGCTAACTTACGATTCAACAGCTGCGGTCATTCGGGACACGTTATGGCTAGACGGTGGGACTCTTGCCTGGTCGCCGAAAATGCCTGACGGCAAAAATAACTACGTTTCGTCTGGTAGGTTCGCCTGCATTGATGGCATCGTCGGCTACTGACCGCCACAGACAACAAGGAGGGCCTTATGTACTCGTTCAACTTCAGCAAGCCGTTTACAACGAATTCCAATCTCACCAACCTGATTGACACCAGACTGAAGTCAGACTCCACCAGGAAGGCACAGAACTTCATCGATGGCGCCCTTCTTCACAACGACGCACAGTTCATCGCCTATGGGGGTTCGCTACTCAGGGTAGACCCAACTGCAACGCCTCCACCTGGGGATGAATATTTCGTCTGGCGCTCGTACTCCTATGGAGCCGACAAGCCCTCGTTCAGAAATGGCAGCGAATTCGACTCACTCGAGGACGACCCAACCCGCTATGTCGCCTTTGGAGGAGCAGCCAGCGCCCCGTCCGAGAACAAAGCATGGTATGTTGGGGGCATGCGCTCTCCTATTTGGGGAGAGATCTTCCGAGCCCACAACAACCGTTCATTGACCGCGAACACCACCTCAAACCGGCTCATCACTCTTGACATGACAACACAGTACTTCGAGAAGTTCTCTAACGATTCTTTGCCGAATGACATCAAGCCCAGAGCGGGCCCGTCAGTTGTCTGGGTGCCGGTTGGGTCTCAAGGCATCTTGGTCGTCCTAGGAGGCGTCACGTACCCGGAATACTCCAACTACTCGATCCGAAAATCCGACGATGCTGCCCTGAACGTGAGTCTGCCCTATTTCATGGTTCTGCAGTTCAAAACTGAAACCTCGTGCAGGAGAAGGAGAGCCCCGAGTTCATGAAGAGGATCGACGTCTACGATGTGGCTAGCAAGAAGTGGTTTCAGCAGGAAACCAGCAATGGGCCGCCTGCCCTTACCAAGGGATGCGCTGTCCTGGCCACCGCTGAGGATCGCTCCAGCTTCAACATTTACTACTACGGCGGGTACGCCGGTATTGATGCGAAGACAGGTTTCAGCGACGACGTCTGGGTTCTTTCTCTCCCCTCATTCCAATGGATAAAAGTCCACGAGGGTGTGGACCAGGACGCCCGTGCCGGCCATCAGTGCGTTATGCCTTACCCGGATCAGATGATGGTTATCGGCGGATTCCCCGCCATAACTGGCCCTGGCCAACCGCCCTGCGTGTCCAAATCCATATTCCGCATGTTCAACGTCTCGAGTGCAGAATGGCTGGACGAATACAGCCCAAGCAAGTGGTTCAACTACACCGTCCCGACCGCTGTCCAGAGCAAGATCGGAGGCGACGGAAAGGGCTCGGCCACGGCGACGACACCAGCGTCCGGATGGGCAGACCCTACCCTCCGTTCTGTCTTCGAAACACCGTACGACACGACAAAGATCAAGACCTGGTACCCGTACACCGAACACAAGACCTCAGGTCGCCCGGAAGTACCCGAGCCTGGCGGTGGCGGAGGCGGTGGCGGCGGAACGCCGAAGTGGGTCGCGCCGGTGCTCGGCGTTGTTCTCGGGCTGGTCTTCGTCACCGCCATCCTCGTCGGATGTTGCCTCTGGCGTCGGCGCAAGGTCCTGAGACGCGGTAACGGAACTGCTACGGTCACGGAGGACAACGGATCTCGCATCATCTCGTGGATCAGGGGCCAGCCTAGCGAGCCGGCCAAGGCCCCGACCGTCACCACAGAGGAGACTCTGTCAAACCCAGACATGACCGAGGTCCGCACGCCACCACCGGCCCCGGCGGCCAGCCCGGTACCATTCGTGGCTCACGAGATGGCGGACAACCACATCGCCGAGCTTCCAGGTGAACACGACCGTCCCTAGAAAACCACCACAGCACATGGCTCACTCTCAACAGACACATCCCCTCGCGCGGAGCTTCACGGCGTAGGCCTCACGCCCGTCGAGATCATCAACAAGCACACCCACTTCGGCACCGGCTCCAACCCGGCGACGATGCACCAGTCGTCCTACTACGCCTCCGTCTCCAGCAACGAGAACGCGTCGTCGCTGTCCCGCTCCTCGGGGGTCCTCGGCTTCCAGACGCGGGCGCAGTCCCCCGAACCGGGATCGCCGTCGCCGCCGATCACCACGTCCGCCCCGAACGAGCGCGCCGACCGCGTCGGGTCCGACGTCTCGGGCCTCAGCGACCAGGACGCGCGGCACCTGCGGCACGTCAGCCAGGCGACGGTCAGCTCGGCGTCGTCGGGTGGGGAGCAGGAGCCGCCTGCTGGCGCGCAGGTGGGCGGGCGCGGGGTGCCGGCCACGGTGCCTGAGACGCCGACGCCGGGGCACCCGAGCCCGCTGAGCCCGCCGACGGGGGCGTCTGATGGTGACGACTATATCACGGCGAGGATGCTGCCGGTTAGCCCTGCCGGGACGGCGACGCTGAGGAGGAGTATGTTCCACGAGAGCGAGGATGATTTGGGAGCGAGGAAGTGAGGGATCCAAGGTCTCTTGTTTGTTAGGCTTTCTTTGGAGAAAATGATCTTGTTACGTTTAATGGCGGTCGTGCTATCGGCCAGGCTTCTCCGTCGGGGTTTATTAATGATTCCAGATTGTAAATCTTGATCATCTTTCTGGTGACTTAGTTTCATTGCTGTCTCGTGGTTTTGATGTGTGAAGAACATCGGGCCCGTCCATCTGTGAAGCCGACCAACACTGTGTGACACGGTAAAGTCGCACCCACCTCAGGAGGGGCAGGGAGCCATATATCAACATTGGCGTAGCAGGCGGACGAAACATGTACCTTTAATCCGAGGAATGCCTATCTTCTTGAAACATAATATGTTGGTTAGTGCACCTGTGTTCGAGGAAAAATGGATTTCGGAATACTGAAGCGCACTGTGTCCGGGCATGGGCCGGGGGTGTGTGTGGCTTGGTACGTGTGAAATCTGACATTGCCTGTTCCCCTTTTTTTTTTTTTTTTAGCCAGCTGGGGAAAGTCTACGGCGTCCGGGATTGGTGAACGCGAACTGACGTGTGATTGATTGATTCTGCCGTGTAAAGGCGGCGAGCACCGGGCCAGACAGACCTTCCAGCAACAGAGGCTTCTGGCCCCGGACGGGACCTTTCCTAGGTACATAAAGCTGACCTGAACTCTGAACTTTGCACTCTTACTCCCGTCTTCACATCACATTACTCCCCCCATTACCTACTAATTCATTCAATGGCCACCATTTCTACAGAAGCCATCATTGCAATCGTTGCTATTTTTGTTGCTCTGACACACCCGGTTTTAGCTGTTATTAGGTGGGCTCACAGGAGGACCTTAACCGCCCACGCAATGCGGGTAGAACCTAACACCTGGTGTATGCCTTTCGGTTGTTGAATATTCCTACCTGGAAGCATACCTAGCGGCTAACAAGACTCAGTGCCGCCCGTTGAAAGATACCCCGCTCACGAAGATGAACAGGATAATTTCGCTTCGAGTCTACGGCGACTTCCACAAACCGGCGCCGCTAGATACTATCGTGCCTGTTCGCCTTTGCCGCAGCAGCACTGGTCCAGAGAGACCGTCGCCATCTACATCGAGCGTCACACTTTGTCGCAGTCATCAGTTCGCAGTTGATCAACCTTTGTGAGTTGTCTCTACTAGGTAAGCTTGCAGCACGGATGGTGGAAAGAGACTAACTTCAGGCGCCCGGACACAGACACACCATGCTATCGTCGAGATCCAACCGGCTCCGAGCCCCGAGTCCCAGTCCGAGTCCGGTCAATCGACATCTCCAATGTTTCTCCACCCGGATTCATTCGGCCGGCGTTCCACCACGAAAATAATCAACGCCGCAACTCTATCAAATCTCGACACCCCACAACCGTTTTCCGGGATAAGGTGCATTGGAGACAACGGATCAAAACGCAGTATATCTTTTCTTTCCTCTTCATCCCTTTTTTGTTGCTCTTGGCATCTTGGTTTCTCATTTTCCTGTATCGTTAGATGGTGTTTTTCCCGGTTTGCATCAGGCCTTTCTTGTGACATTGATCCGTCTCCATCCAGCTCCCTCCCACAGTCCTTGGTGGAGGTGAGTCCTCCACACTCTCATGTAAGACGAAGTGCGATTGAACCAAGCACGCATGTTTTGCGCCACGGCACGAACCTTTGAGATAGCTTTTTAGCAACTCTGACGATGTTCTGTCAATATATATATATATATATATATATACCCTTCAGGCTCTGCTTTGAATAGATCTTTTCTTACTTCGTAGGGCCTCCACGATCGTAGAGTGGAAGTATGATGATGTAGGAGAGGTGTGGCATTCAACGAATTAGGTCTATTTCTTTGCACTGCCTCTTTCTCAGCAGACTCCCGACACCAGTGACCCTGCTTGCTCTAGTTGTCTTGCGCAGTTGCCTTTATTTTCCCCCCCACAAGTGCTGTCTTGCGACGCGGACGTACGGAGGACGTACAGAAGTAGCAATCGAACCACCGCAGATTATTCCTTGTATCCAAGCCTTCTGTCGTCTCCTTGTTTCTACACCACTGGAACAAAATAAGATCACCAGTCTCTCCACGAGCCCCCTTGAAGAAGTATATCGAATGGCCAGCATCTCGAGTCATCGCAATCGTCACTACTTGTGTTGCTTTAATATCACCGCTATTGGCTCTCATCAGATGGGCACGGAGACGGACGCTGTGGTCGCCAATCCTGCCAGAAGCCTGGTGTAAGTCACTGCTGCATAAGCCCCGCTTAACTACCCAGTAGGTAAAAACATCACTAATGAAACCCCTCCAAAATAACAGTGCCGTCTATAGAAAGATGCACTTAGCGCTTCGCTCCCTGCCCGCAACCTGTTCTAGCGACCCATACCTATAGGTGCCCTCCAGCCTCGGCGCCGCAGCACTGGTCTTCCACCAAGACCATCTACATCAAAATAAAGCATCTGTCCTCGACCCAGCTAGCAGCCTGCCCCACACAATACTCCCTCGACCATTTTTGGGGTCTTGGATGTAGGTATACAGGAGGACAACGGATAAGAGGGAACAGTTTGCATTCTGCTTTTCTTGTATTTGTATTATTTTATGCCTCAAAATGTCCAGCCGAGTCGCAACACTAAAGGGGTCAATAATACACAGTGCCTAGAATCGCACTAATCATTTTTACAGTCTGTAGTACATACGAGTATAAAGTAGACACTCCAATATCTCGAGGCCCTTGGCGTTGGTCCCTTCTGCTCGCTCAAAGGGGGCATATGCAGGAGGGGACGGGGGGGGGATTGACGCGGTGAGCATTCCAGCGGAGGAATGTGTAAAGCCAGGCCGGTACCTCGCCAGATGCACCGGTATCACCTGTCATTGCACACAGCAAGTAGTAAGAAAGTTTTAGATAAAATGCTATGATGGATACAAAAGAGACTGCTGGATAAAGCAGCTGGAGATATAGAGCTCTATGGAGCCCTCAGTCACCTGGTGAGGACCTGATAGCTACGAGGTCGAGTTGCTCCTTAACAACGGCTCACTGGAGGCCGGCGTTTCGGAAGTTACCATATAAGGAAAATAAAGTACCTACCTACCTGGATTGACAGCGAATCGCGAAGTGCACGCGAGTCCGGTGATTGGATGATTAGGTAGCTTTGGGGCGCGCTGTGACGCGCGACCCGAGGGGCCGAAGAGTAAGAAATCCAGTCCAAATGCTCGCTCAGCCAACGTACCAGAGCGAGACTTGTACCTTGCTGACACGTATTCTATCTCGCAATATGCCCAGCTAAGATACTTAGTCGACATGTAGCCAAAGAGACCCGACCGAACGGACGACATTGACCGTTCCGTAGGTGGTGGTGTCTGCTATGCGATTACAGCAACCTCGTCTCGACCTCGCCGGCCTTCTTGCTTGCCCACCACAAATCATCATACTTGTCTTCCTACCCAGCACTTTCCCGGCGTCTCTTTTTTTTATCTCACGATTTACCCTTCGTATTTTCTGAGTGCCTATTGAAGACACACAATGTCCAGCATGCCTACGGAAGAAATCATTGCCATCGTTGCTATTTTTGTTGCGTTGATAGCCCCAGTCTCGGCTGCCATCAAGTGGGCATACAGAAGGAGAAGGGGAACAGCTTGCCAGCGAACCACAGCGTCATTGCGTATGTTTCTTGACTCTTCCCTCCTTGACCCTTCAAAGTCCAGAAGAACACAAATACTGACAAAAGCCAGTGCCCCCGGTTCATCCATACCCCGCGCACGAACATGAAGGCGATTCTTCTGCTCTGAGCCTGTCGACCCTTCCAGCGATCGATACCAACAGATACCCTTCGCGGCGCTGGTTTTCCACCGACACCATCAACGCCGTCTACATCAGAGTAGAGCGTCATGCTTCGTCGTAGTCCTCGGCGGGAAACTGATTGCTTTCCACATTTTCGCGCCGTGCAGCGGTGGAAAGACATCAACGTGGGATGTTGAAATACGGAAAGCAACTACAACCAGCTCGCTCCGAAGCGTAAGCAGCTAGACAAGACAAAATCTCGGGCTATTAGCTTTTGCGTGCGCCGCACATCGCCCGGGCAGCCGGCCCTAGCCGCCATTTCACGCATAGTGTCGGCGCCGCTCCTCCAACATCAAAAAAACTTACCGACCTGAGACAAAAAAGAAAGAGGAACGGGAAAAAAAAGTCGCGATGCTAGGCATCGCAACTTTCCACACCGAACCATCCTCGGGCCTTAGATGCGTATGGGAAAAATGGAACACACGCAGCGGGGGTTTGTTTGCTCACTTGTCTTCGGGCTTATGTATACCATTTCTTTTGGATCACATGGTGTTTTTCTTCTTCCAGTTTAGATGTCGATGCGCTTTTTTGTCGGATGGATCATGGGCATCGATACTGTCTTTCCTTGATGGTGTATTAGATTTACTGTGATGATTCCGTTCGTACTGAGCAGACTTAGTGGCTTGTGAGAGCCTTACTAGGTATGTAAGACAGGCCTGGGCTCGGAGCTATTTCCATCATCATTATCTGTTTTAACATAGGACTACCAACTCGGCTTTTCAACAATAAATTATTCCAGGTACTGGTTTTGCTCCAAAATCGAGGATCTTTTGAAACTACAACTTGAAGGCTAACAATTTCTTTTGAGCTATTCGCAACGAGCTACATATCTTTCCCGGCCATTGACCAGCAAACATGGTTGCTACGAGGTCACGATATAACCGTGAAGAAACATGAAAATGATGGATTGGATCCGCCAACGGTTCGCCTTCGTGAGCCCTTAGGCATTTCCATCTCCCGTGTCCCTTCTCCTCTCTCAGACCTCAATCCCGGCCCAGGTCCGTGCCCGTTATTTAATTACTGTTTCCGGCGACCGGCGAACGGCGATTGTTGCGGGTGGTTGATACTTTCGATCAAAGGCGGCAGATCTACGTCAAACTTCAAGCCAGACAGACTATAATGCGAGATTAAACTATACAGCCGGCGGATCCGAAAGACTACGTAAGTAGATTCCCCCAATGGCCGAGAAAACGCCGTTTCATGTGTACTCGGCCGAGGGCTGGATGAGATTCAACCACGTTTTTTCTGCCCGCCAATCATGTACACCTAGACGATATGTCCTCTCATGGAGAGAGAAGAGCCCATGTTGTTGCTGATGGATCAACCCAGAGATCAGGATTAGGCGGCTAAGGAGATGGTATGGCATCTCTGTGGTCACAACGCACAGTGGGAAAAAGCTCGCGTTCTGCCTGTGAGTAATACTCCAAAATTCACCATCACGATGCACGACACTCGTCACTCATCATATCCCACTTCCAGCGCCACGACGCTCGTGAGCTATATGTCGGCCCTTTAATTGGTTTCATTTTTTCCGCGATGGACGGATCAGTGGGTAATTGATACTGCGAATGTCGCTACCTGTGAGTCACATTCGGTGTTTTGTTTCCTTCACCCCTAGTGGTGTTGTTGGGGGAGGAGGGGTGAAAAATGAGCGATCACGACCCGATGAAGGGTCTTCGAGGCTGCGTGGTCAGCTGATAGCCATCATCCACCGAAATTTCATGCGAATATCCCCAATTTGAATGGCCTGGGCCACAGTCTACACTTCCCATCAAAATTCACTACCGAAACCTTAGGCAAGCCATTCATTCACCATACAGCACGATCACCGGGCGGGTCTATCCAGATGAGGAAACATTACAGTGAAAGACACAGCAGACGCATATGCTCGTGTGACTTCCCCCAAGGCAGATGGGATGCCCCTCACTCTATAAAGAAGCCAACGCCGTCGCCACGGCTCCAATGGCCATCTGCCGGGATTCCCACCTAAAACACAGATCTGCGAAAAAAGAAAAAGGGCCCCCGTGTGGCTTGAAGCTTCTACTTGCATCGTTTGTGATGACAACGGCCTGGTAGGGGTTGCTGGACAATTCTCAGAGCATGGACGAACAACGAGGTGGGCAGTCTCTCAAGCGAGCGAGATCACCCGGCGACGACGGAGACAGGGCCCGGAGGGTGTACGATCTTGACGAGGTATAAACGAACACAATTACACATCTTCCCTCCCCGCTGCTCCAACGAACGATGCTAAATCCTTTGAAAGGTTCTCACGCAAGACGGCGAATTTGCGGACGACGAGCACAGTCCGGGAGTCATCTCGGACGATGATCACCCGTCCCCGCAGGAGGAGTTGGATCCCAACGACCGGCCAGGCAGACGCAGGCCCGAGCCGGACCTAAGCATCCCCCCGGACCGTGAGGAGTACCTGAACCAAGTGCGGGCCGAGGACCCCGACTGCCCGGGCATGTTCTATACCTTCGTGCAACTCCTGGGGCAGTACAGACAGAGATCGTAAGTGGCTTCCCCCCCCCCCCCGCCCCCCGGAAGAATGGTCACATACGAGGAAGGCGTTGAAGTGAACCAAGCCACCGACTGACACTTCTTTCTCTCTCTCACGCAGCGTCAACGTGGCAAACCTAATGGTGGAGGTGGCGACGCTCTTCTACACGAAGCCCCAGCTCGTGGACGGCTTCAACACGTACCTCCCCAACGGGTGCAGCATGTTCGTGGACTCTGACACTGAAGACCCCGGCTCGTCCCACTGCATCCGGTGCATCGCGCCGCAGTTGATCACGACCGTCCGCTCGGCCGACCGCGTGGAGTACAGCATACCGGGAGAGCCGGCGCCGGGGTCGGTCGCCCCTCACCAAACTCACTAGTAGTAACAAAAAATGGTCGATGGACGGACGACGCGAGTCGTGGTCGGAAGCGGAGCCCCCCCGGCCCCGAGACAGATCCCAAACTGCCGGACCCTGGGTGCGACGGGCTGACCCGCGCGATCTTGCAGAATTGCTGAAGAAGTTTGGGGGTAGGAGTGGAGAAAGGGTTTTGGTGGTTCAAAGGCCAATTGCGAGAGCGCAGAGGCCCAAGCCAACACCTGCTCAGAGCAAAGCATGTATTAAACAAGTAAAAAACGCACGAGCGACGTCAATGACCAGGCGTTGCTCCGTGTCAAATGAGAACCCTTCATTTTGAAGTTTACCCCGCTCCGGTTCACACACCGTCCATCCATACAACCCATAACGCCCCATTTGCGGAAGTCATCTCCGTTCCAGGGAGTGAGAGAAGAAAAAAGTGGCGCCTAGGAAGAATCAAGGAACACACCCAAAGCTCTAGAGGCAATGCCCAGACATTTCTAAAGCGGAAGCTTCTCTTTTCTCTTACTTTATTTTGACCCAGATACCCGGGACGATTCACCAACGGTGCCGAGCAAGACCCTCGCCATTCTACCGTAGCCACCAAAAATGGACGAGGACGAGACAATTGGGCTGCAATACGACAACGAAGTAGTCATCCCTGCGGATGAGGTGGGATCGTCATTACTCAATCGGCGGTGAAGTCTATTCGCTGACTTCAACGTCTGTTCAGAATACAGAAGACCCCTTTTCTGACAGCATCAGTGTAAGACTCACCTCTTGCTTAACGTTCTCGGTCGGCATCAATCTAACCTTCACCGCAATCTAGACCTCGGCGTTATCCACCAAAAGCGTGACCGCCTCAATCCTGGACTACAGGCAGGAAAACGGGAGGACATACCACGCGTATAAAGATGGCAGTAAGCGTCAAACCCCCAAACCTCTCATGGAGATGTCTTCACTAATTCTATCCACAAGAATACGTCATCCCAAATGACGAGATCGAAAGTGACCGACTGGGTAGGGTCTCCCCGGGTTGCCAATGGATCCAGCGCTGATATTGAGCCCGGCTCCGCAGACCTCCAACATAACCTCTTCCTTCTCACTTTCGACGGGAGGCTTGGCAGTGCTCCACCCAACGACCCGGGCGCCAGAGTCGGGCGGGTCCTGGACGTCGGTACGGGGACGGGCATCTGGGCCACCGATTTCGGCGATGAGCACCCGGAGGCGGAGGTGCTTGGGTTCGACCTGTCGGCCACGTTTCCCGAGTTGTACGCAGTTTCCTGGCGGCTAAAATATCATCAGAGTTACTCGCTAACACGAGCATATAGTATGCCGCCAAACGTGAGATTCGAGATTGACGACCTCGAAGAGCCGTGGACGTATTCACGGCCTTTTGATTATATACACAGCCGCATGATGAACGGGTGCATCTTGAACTGGGACGTATACGCGAGGAAATGCTTTGAGTAACTTAACTCCCTAACCAAGACTGCAACTCTAGCACTAATCAACCGCAACAGCCATCTAAATCCCGGAGGATACGCCGAATTCACAGAAGCCACAATCATAGCCCAATCCGACGACGGCACCCTCAAGCCCGACGCGATGATTGTAAAAACAGCCACCCTAGTCGTCGAGGCCGGCAAGGCGGTCGGCCGCAAGGTCGTGGAAATGCCCCAGGTGAGAGACGCCCTGCTCCGCGCCGGTTTCGTCGACGTGCGGGTGTCGCAGTACAAGTGGCCCATCAACACGTGGCCGCGGGACCACAAGTACAAGGAGATCGGCATGTGGGCCCACGAGAACCTCCTCTCCGGCTGGGAGGGGCTCTGCATGGCGACCCTGACGAGGATATACGGATGGAGCAGGGAGGAGGTGCTGGTCGCCGTTGCGCTTTGTCGGAAGGAGTTGGTGGATAGGAGTATACACGCCTACTTTCCTCTGTGAGTTTACAAGCGCGTTTCTCTAGTTGAAGTTTGTTGCTGACTTTACGAGATATTCGATATATGCTAGGAAACCTTGACGCAATGTATATGCGGATAATATCGATTCACGACGTGCAACATATTGTAGAGATTGGGTTGTTGACATCGGTTTTAACATCTCTGATGTCCGCATTCTATTTGTGTTATGATGAGTGGTTTTTGACCATATGTGTTGGTAATTGTCTAAACTGAAAGACATAGAGATATCAAGGAGTATTATAAAGTAGACCGGCAACTCTAGAAGCTTAGTTGCGCCAGAAGTCCTAAGAAAAGCGTTGCAAACGCAACGCAGTAGCTCCCAACACCAAAAGCCCCCTGGATGTCAGACATGACGAACCACCAAGTGATGGAAAATACGAAGCTGGTGAGCATGAGAACTAGCACAACGACCCAGATGGTTTTATAGTGCCAGCCCTCTTCAAAATAGATGCCCCACCCGGGTTTCGACTTGTCAACCGCACCTTCCAGCTTGGTGTCCCTCTTCATCGGTACGTGGCATATAACAGACCTCTGCAGGGCATCGAGGCATTCGGGGTGTTGGAAGCAGTGCAGGACGTAGTTCTTCTCCATCTCGAACGGTTCCTGTGGCTTGCTGATGATGTAGCCATACGAGTTGTCCATCTTATCCGGCCAGCATGGGCAGGGAGACGCCGAGTTGCCGGGACAGGTCGCATAGTGCCGGTGCAGTCTCGAGACGAGCTTGGAGCTTTGGAATGGAACCTCACCCCCACTGGGCAGGACAGCAGGATGCTCGCAGACCACGGCCCAGATAATACCGCTGCTACTCCCTGAAAGACGGACAAAACGTAGTCGAGGATCTTGCATAAAAAACCTCGAAACGATGCCTGAACTGTCTTGGAACTCACGACCACGTGGCATGTATCGCAACCGATTTAAGATCGTTACCCCCTCGTCGATCCCGCAAAGGGCCCAATCAGTGACCACCGCTCTCTTTTCCCTTGTGGAAGCAAAGGTCTCAAGAGAACGTGCTTGTCTGTGTGTTTGGCAAGGGGGTCCCGCCCAGTACCTCAAAGTTCCAATCTCTCTGGGCTTGCACCCCGGAAAACGGTCAGGGGCGGGATGCACCAGTCTGGTGCTCATTGGTTTGCCATCTATGGGTTTGCCATCTATGTGTCCAACTTGTTCGAACACCAGGCAGGATACAAGGCAGTAGGATTTGCCAGCAAGGCGGAGCACTGGGCCCAAGGTCCCGCCTCCAAAGCTACCTTTGCACCCTATTGAATCACCCATCATGAGTACATCGTGTGTACCTGTGTTGGCGGGTGGTCCGTAGGCCCTGTAGATATTCTCTTCAGACTCAGGCTCAACTGTACTGCTGGCCTTGTTGCGTGTCGGTGGAGTAGCATCGTCCCCCTTCAAAAGATTGGGCGTTGATTGGAAAGGCGAGAGTCCCTGTTCTGCTTGAGGATCTTCCGGTTGATCGATGACGGTATGGTATTCGTTCGCGAATGGCATGGTGCTGAATCAACCTGCCGCTTTTCGTGACTTTGGGACATGGCCTTGCCTTGAAGTCATTCAAAGAGGGGGAGTCCATTCAAGAAGTGTCAGCTTGTCACATGACCGGCAGGCAGGAGGCACGACTTGATAGGTGCTGATGATACCTGAGCGATGATTCGCGCCGACTGCATCTCCCGTCATCCATTGGAGCCGCTTGATTCGCTGCTGCCATGTGTCAGAGTGCATTTATTGTTTCCTGCGGCCACTTGCACAAGCCAATTGTTCTGATCTAGTTGGGCAGACAGACGGATGTGCTGCCAATCATGCATGTTATGGGAGATGAGGCGAGCTGAGTGGCTGCGGTTTCTGTCCGTGACTTTTGCATCTTTTCAGGTTCCAACTACTACCTTAGACAGAGCGGGTGCGGGTGCGCGGGTAGCACTAGGACGAGGGAGATCTCCCGGGTAAATGCAGATGTCTTGCTTTAGAACAACAAGGAGGGCGCATGGAAGGAAATGCTACCTAACCCCAAGCCGCCGGCCGACGAAAGATCCGTGATAAGTGCACTTTTGTCAGCGGCGCGCCCAGGACGACGACGGGCCGACAACCAGACCATCTCCATGCCGCTAGAAAGAAGGCGGCAGGTGTTGCCGTTCGACGGTCCCGCGTGCATATGCGGATGGTCCAACTTGGGCATCTTGGCGATGGGCATTGTCTCGGTGCGCCGACGGCATGACGATATAGCCGACGGCTAGGGAGGGCGTGTCTCACATAGTCATCATCCTCGGGACGGTCCCAGCCGGCTGCGGTTGAAATATCTTACATCTCTCGGACTCGTGGCTTTCTTCCCTGATGCTTAATCTTTCAGAACAGCTTAAGCATCAGTGAAAGGAAATCAAGAAAGAATGGCTGAAGGTAGACGCGTCGTCGACTCGGGGAAAGGTAAGCTACCCCTGTGTGACATCCTACAAGACCCTTGAACTAACCACGCTCCAGTCTGGGCCAGCCT
This sequence comes from Colletotrichum brevisporum, assembly GCA_030770045.1. Lineage (NCBI taxonomy): Eukaryota > Fungi > Ascomycota > Sordariomycetes > Glomerellales > Glomerellaceae > Colletotrichum > Colletotrichum brevisporum. Next base: position 3,076,133 of record JAUGSI010000001.1, on the reverse strand, counting down.
GATCACGAAGACGAGCTACCTCCCAGGCCTCCTGACCCTGCACCACTCCCTCGCGGCATCCGGCACGGCCTACCCCTTCGTCGCGCTCTACACCGACTCCTTCCCGCAGGAGGGCCGCGCCATCATCGCCGCGCGCGGTATCCCGCTCCAGCGCGTGGAATACCTCAGCCCCGGCGGTTCCGGCAGGGACTACGCGGCCGACCCGCGCTTCGAGGATACCTGGTGCAAGCTCTCGGTCTTCTCGCTCACGGGGTACGAGAGGGTGGTTTTGCTGGATGCGGACATGCTGGTGAGGAGGAACATGGACGAGCTCATGGACCTGCCCCTCGACGAGGACACGAGGGTCATTGCGGCGGGGCATGTGTGCTCGTGTAACCCGCTGCGCAAGCCGCATTATCCGGCGGACTGGGTCCCGGAAAACTGCCCCTTCACATCCCGTCATGACGACCCGGAGGCCGCGCAGACGGAGGGCGAGGATCTGTCCCCGCGGCCGCTGGGTTTGCTCAACAGCGGTCTTCTCGTCGTGACGCCCTCGGCGGCGCGGTACGACGAAGTCCTGGCGCGGCTGGAGACGGCGGATCCAGGGTGGGTCTTCCCGGACCAGGAGCTCCTGGCGGACGTGTTCCGGGGCCGGTGGGTGCCGCTGCCGTATGTGTACAACGCGCTGAAGACGTTGCGGTGGAGGGGCGTGCATGATGGGATCTGGCGTGATGGGGAGGTGAGGAACGTGCATTACATTCTGAGCCCGAAGCCGTGGGCGGATGCGGATGGAGGGGAGGGAGGTGCGGAGGAGACGCATCGGTGGTGGTGGGCTGCGGACCGGGAGAGGAGGGCGAGGGAGGAGGCGGGGGGGATCTTTGATGCGCTGTCTGCTTCGCAGATGCGTCTGGATCGTCCGTCGCTATAAGGGGGTTATGCTCGACAAGGGTTCGTGAGATAGGATCCTTTGCTGGTTGAGGAAATGCGAAAGACGAATATGCGTTTGGGTTGGCGGTTCGTGAGCACGAGGTCAAAAGAAGACCCGTGGAGCCCCTTGTTCGTCTGATCCCCGTCCATGGTATCGGACAAGGAGACTTTCTGTCAAGATCCTCTAGCTTTCTGAACTCAATTGCCCTAGCAACGCGATTAGCTTTGGTACCTGTCCTGCCACAAAGTACATCAGCTCTCAAACGGATCGATGGAATAGTCAAAATCATCGTGGCGGGCTTGTGACGTTGCGTGGAGACGTGTTTCATTTCTCATCTTGAGCCTTTCCTTCCTCGCATCGTAAAGTACATTAAAACAAGTATATCTCTCTCCCTGCGCGAGGTCACGCCTCGCCCGCCCGGCGCTGCTTGTCCCGGATCGAGTTGGTGGACGACGAGATGCTGGCCTTGGACGACGAGTGGCGCAGCGACCGCTCGGCGATGGACTCGGCGCCAGACCCGCCGCCGTCGGACCGCGTGACGCTGCTCTCCCTCGCGAGCGGCGAGGGTATCTCGGGGGTGACGGATCGGGACTCGATGTTGGGGCGCTTGCTCTTGGAGATGGAGCCCAGCTTCTTCCTTCTCTTGTCGGACGCGTTGGAGCCGGTGCTGGCCTTCCTACTGACGCTGCCGTCCCCGTCGTCGCCGGCGGCCGAGGCCGCGACCGAGGCGGCCACGGAGGGCGTCAGGCTGCGGGACGAGCTCGTGGAGCTGCGGCGGTGGGCGCTGGTGGTGCTGCTGCGGCGGCGGTGCTCGCGCTCGATGGCGGCGGCGCGGGGGTGGATCGTGGCCTTTTCGCTGCCGTGGCGGGAGGGGGTGCCGGGGGAGGGGGAGGATGCGTTGCCGACGCGGTCGACGCGGTGCCAGGGCAGCCACCAGAACATGCCCCATCGCTGCTTGGCGAGTTCGCGGTCGCGGGCGGCGAGCTTCTTCTGGATCAGGGCGCGGCGCTCGTTCTCCTTCTCCCAGTACTCGGTGCGGTAGATCTCCCAGTTCTCTCTGAAGGTCGGGGTGAAGGGCTTCGCGAGGAGGAGGAGCTTGACGTAGTCGCCGCCGGGGGCGAGGTCCTCCTCGTGGCCTCCCTTTTCTTCGTCCTCGACCAGGATCGGCAGGGTGGGGTGGTTGTCGGCGGTGAGGCTCAGCTCCTTCTCGACGTCGCGGAGGACGCAGGGTTCGACGTAGCGGTAGGACGAGCTCGCGGTGTGGGAGAAGAGGCCGTAGGTCAGGAAGAATCCGACGGTGGAGGCCATCTCGGCGTACCAAGGGCGGCGGATGATGACGAGCTTGCAGTTGAAGGGCCGCAGGCCGCGGTTGGAGATGGGGAACCAGCGCCTCGGCCACCTCACACCGCGCTCCCATATTCCGGTGGCCCAGACGAGGATGGCGGTCATGACACCGCCCATAAAGCAGAGCTTCTCCATGGTCTCGACGCCCCAATAGACGGAGCCGCCGACGCCGCGGCCATCCTCGCGCGGGGCGAAGAAGAGGGCGTAGCCGAAGCCACAGATCCAGACGGTGAGGAGAGCGAAGAAGAAGGTATGGTGTCGGCGGCGGGCGCGCAGCTCAAGATACTGGGCGCGCAGGGAGGCTTCGAGGATAAGGAGGTTGAGGTAGATCATGGACGGGGAGCTCGGTGTGTGGCTCAAGGGGTCGCCCTGCTTGCCCGAGTCGGGGACGACGCCCGAGGTGCCGACGGCGGCAGCCTTGGTCTCCTTTTCCGGGGGCGGAGCGCCCTTGACGATGGAGTCGAGCTCGTCTGCCATGGTGTTCGGGTTCGAAGATGGGACGGGGTAACTTTTTTCGTTCCCTTGTCGGTAGTTACGGCGGTCAGGTACAATCGCGGGACGGACGGCAGATCGAAGGTTTCGGAGGCGGAGGGGCCCTAACCTCGGCAGGCGGGTCAGCAGCGGTGTGCAGGCATGCGCGTCGATCGGAGCGGAGCGGAGGAGGCGGAGAAGCAGGTGCAGTGCAGAAGGCGGGAGATGCAGCTGCACTGCCCTTGAGAGAAGAAGTTTTGGAGCAGGGCGAAGCGTTGCAGACTGGCGATGTTTCTGCCGGGAGAGACAAGGGCGGAATTGGACGGTGGTCAGATGTCAGCCGGCGCCGCCAACGGTGTGGACTGGTGGCAGCTGTGGAACGTCATAGCGAGGCGTGGCCCCGGCGTTTGGGTCGATAAGGCGATAACGATAACGATAAGACTTGTTGGGGATACCAAAAGTGCGAAAGAGACGGGAGGAAAGTACCGCTGGAAGCAAAGCTAGGGAGGTCCTTGAAATTTGCACCAATTTAGCTCAGGCCAGTTTGCAGTGTCATTGACGAATGATGACTGATGAAGAATTGTTGGCGTTATTACGTGGCCCAGTGGCGTATGCTAGGGTCAATTTTGAGTTCAGGAACGGTGGATGAGGGTATTCACAGTGATTGTCGAGTGCCCCTCGTGCCCCTATCTTGAGAGGGAGGCAAGTCTGTGGGAGGGAGTCTTGCAGTTCCCATCTGGGCTGCCGTCTGAATCGAAATGGAACGTTTGAATAAACGGCTGCCGGGTTCTTTGCAAACAAGCTTCGTCCCGTCTATCTCAGATAGGTACGTATGTATGCAAGGCACGAGTCTTGATGTCATGCATCGGCGTGTCCAGAGGCTGAAGACTGAAGACTGTACGGAGTAGACACATGTGTTAATTCTTCCTTCACAGCAAGTAGCCCATAATTACGACCAGATTGATGTCTGGTTTGGGCAAGCAGCTAATACGCCGCGCCATAATTCGGCGTAGCTGCCAGCTGCTTACGCCCCCGTACCAACGTACCTTTGTACCAACCGGCAGGCAGCCGTATGGATGGAACCTTCTGGCCGGGACTTCGGAAGTTTGGGGTTTTCCTACCGCCGGTGGCCCAGCACAAACTGGCTGCCCCACAATTCTGCCCGCCAAACTCCGAGTGCTAAAGTCCATGAACCCGATCCGCATCTCTACATACACTAGTACCGGGGCTTCAGGCTCTAGCCTCTAGGTAACCCCCTGTCCCCTGCCGCTCAACTGCTCAACAAGCTCGTTGACGAATCCAATGGCGCCTGTCCCCTCCACAGCCCACCAAAAATTACTGCCCTGCCTGCCCTGCTAGGTTCCTACCCGTCTTCACCACTGCCCGTTTCTGTCTCTCTCTGCCACGTCTGCGTCACCACTATCCGTATCCGTAGCCCTTTGGCACTTTCTCTCGGACATGCCTCCATTGGAAGGATCCCATGCATCTTTGATCCAAGATTTTGATTTGATCTGATTTGCCGCCAATACCGCGCGCGGTACGGCGTAACCACTGCCCCCGGTTCTTTCCTGCTTACTGATGAATCGTCGCAAGTTTCAAAGGCCCCGAGACAACGCAAAATCCGTTCTCCGGACGCGCTCCTCCGGCCGCCCGTCACCCGACCTCAGCCACACTAGACTGCCACCGTTCTGCGTTCCACCTTCTCTTTCTTTGCTTACACCACCTTACTTTTCGTACCTCTCGGTACCCGCCTATCCTGTCGCCTCGCATCTTACGCACCTACGAAGTATATAGCTCGGGGCCCCCTTCGCCACCCGGCCTCGGTCTCCCGGCATGCTACAACATCAAACTACCTCAGCTATCGTGAACGGGTCGCGACTCAAGTTTGCTTCCTCCGTAATAACATCCTCCTCCGCCAGCGTCAAATCTTCTCCCAGCATACGAGCCTCCTCTGAAGACTCCGTTCCCCGCCGATATTCCCAGACAATGGCCGCCACCGCCGCTCCATCCCGCCCCGATGCGCGCTCTCGCCCGGTTGGCACCTACTTCCCTTTGGGATACAAGGATGCCGTCTACGAATGGGTAAGTCATCTGTTCTTTCTTGAATTGCATCTTGCGGCTGTTTTCTAACAAGTGAACGCAGTGGACCAGCGTCACCCCCCAGATGGCCGAGCGAAATGTCCTCTCCCACATCCCATACCTGAAAGAAGCCCGCGACAACGCCGCGTCCCTCGAAGTCGGCAAGCACGACCCCTTCGGCCAGCGCGTCTGGCGCTCGCAGATGGTTCAGCTCTCCGGCAAGAACCGCGCCTTGAACGAATACTCGGTCGAGCGCGTTGGCGAGGAGGTCGACAACACCCTCGTCATCGTCCACGGCTACGGCGCCGGCCTCGGCTTCTTCTACAAGAACTTCGAGCCCCTCTCCCGCGCCAAGGGCTGGAAGCTCTACGCCCTCGACATGCTCGGCATGGGCAACTCCACCCGCCCGCCCTTCCGCGTCACCGCAAAGACACAAGAGGAGAAGACCGCCGAGGCCGAGGCGTGGTTCATCGACGCCCTCGAGGAGTGGCGGAAGAAGCGCAACATTGAAAAGTTCACTCTCGTCGGCCATTCCCTCGGCGGCTACCTCTCCGTCGCCTACGCACTCAAGTACCCCGGCCACCTGAAGAAGCTCATCCTCGCCTCTCCCGTCGGCATTCCCGAGGACCCCTACGCCGTCAACGAGGCCATGCCCGAACCCGAAGAGTCCACCTTCCAGAACGAGTTCACCCAGGACCAGAACACTGTCACGTCTGACGACCGCAACTCGGCGACGTCCCGCGCCAAGCCCGCCTCGTCCACGAACCCCAACAACGCGCCCAAGCGCCCGATGCCCGGCTGGCTCGTCTGGCTGTGGGACGCCAACGTCTCCCCTTTCAGCATCGTCCGCTTCACCGGCCCTCTCGGTCCGCGCTTCGTCTCGGGCTGGACCTCGCGCCGCTTCAACCACCTGCCCTCCGAGGAGTCCAAGACGCTACACGACTACGCCTTCTCCATCTTCCGCCAGCGCGGCAGCGGCGAATACGCCCTGCCGTACATCCTCGCACCCGGCGCCTTCGCCCGGAGCCCCATGGTCCACAGGATAGACGGCGTCGGCCGCCAGACGATCGAGAAGGGCGGCGAGAAGGTCAGGGAGACGGGCATCCCCGTCGTCATGATGTACGGCGAGAACGACTGGATGGACGTCGCCGGCGGGTACGCCGCCGAGGAGAAGCTCAAGCAGGCGAGGCTAAGGGCCCTCGAGGGCGCCACCGACGAGGAGAGGGCGCGCGAGAACGGCTCCGCCAAGGTCGCCATCATCTCCAAGGCCGGCCACCACCTCTACCTCGACAACGCCGATGAGTTCAACGACTACATCCGCAAGGAGATGGAGGACACGGAGAAGAGCAAGCTATAGACTTACCGTGGCACAGCTGGAATGGTCTTAGAAAAAAGAGGCGGACATGGTGTGCATTAATGTGGCGTTCATGATCTGGAGGGGTGCATTTGCATTACTACAACTACGGTTTTACGAGCCCAAGATGGCCGATATGGGAATATCCAGTGGGAGCGTTTGGCTTTGGTTATTCATTTAGAGAGTCTCTGTGACGGCTCATTTTCATAGACGAAGATACATTTTTACTATTTCAAGACATATTTTTTCACCGTTACAAGACATTCAACGACGCGTTGTAAACGGGCCGCGGATAACCGACACTGTTGCAGTGGCGATCCCCCGCCCCAACGGCCGGTGACCGACGATGGGGATCGGCATCCGTGCTCCGACATGGCAACCCCGCAATCCCGGATTCCCGACTCCCATCCTGATCCTGGTTCCGGTTCCTGGAGGATATGGAGCGTGCCGCATCGCTACCTCTACATCTACGACGATGCGCTAGCAATAAGCCCTCGCTTGAGCCTTATCGAGTGGTCCACCCTCTACTCTTGTTGCATGGATCCTCAAAGATTTGGCGTATGAAGAACGATTGAACCCTGGGCTTGATCATTCCAGAACAGCTTGGGAGATGCGAGAGAGAGTCTTGGCTAGTGGTTCGGTTTCCAGAAGGACCAATCCACCGAAGAAGCAACAATTTCTTTCAGCTAGCCGGTTCGACACTACTCGTAGGCTCAAAAAGTAAATGGGGTTGGAGGCAAGCAGGCTTCCGGCCTACCTGCTGGACGTGCGTGAGGTGTTGGTTTGTTTTCTTTGCTAGACAATAGAAGGTTCTGAGACTTCATTGCATCGTCTTTTGCTTCGAGAAACAGCTGGTTCCTGGCGGAGAAGCCTAGATGCATACGCAACGGACAAAAGGGCTTGCACTTAGCTGCATGACCAAAAGGATTTTCTACTGAGTGTAAGCCTGAATGATTGCCAATCTGAGACGGGTGCCTCCACACGCAGCCTGGAGTGATTGATAGGAGGCACTCTTGGAAGGACGAGGAAGGAGAGGGAAAGGGAGGTGGTCGACTTGATAAGGCTGATTTCTCAAAGTGGGAGAGAAATCGTTTCCTGGATCACCACAGTCCTACCTTTCATACGAACCCCAGATCACTTTCTCGAGATCCATATCTGCTCTTGGGATTTCCGGTATTTTATCTTGTTGCGCATTCGCTTCTCGCACCAGGCTCTGGAGCGTCGACATCAGCTCCGGTTCCCGGCAAAGCTTGACCTTCATCAGTACCCCTCACGACATATCGCGTCTCTTCAGTCTTTCACCACAAGCCCGGAGAACGATACTCTTCATCAACAACTCACAGAATCACGTCAATGCAGACCCAGGTCACATCCTACAACTCCGAGTTTCTCAGTCCGTCTGTCTGCCCGACATCTGAGGAAGAAACGACGACGACGACGAGATGCAAATGGCCACCACTGAGAAGATCCAAGGCTTTGGAGGTGGAAGGAGGCGTTCATACCCCCCAATTTCAGCCTGCACCGGCTCAGAAGTCCGAAGACCAACATGGAATCAAAACACCCAAGACGGAAGCACACGCCCCTCCGACTCAAACTTGATCACGATCGGTGGCAGCAAACGTCTTCCTGCCGACGCAATCTTGCACCGTCTCGCGACAGTCACGATCACCCAAGATGCCCCCGAATAATCCAGCATCGCCGTCTTATCGAAAAGCAGAAGGCCCCTCTGGCGTCAAGCTTGACCGGGTCAGCGACGGCATGCTCAAGACAGGCAGGAGGTCTCTCTTGGCCGCCATCCAGGGGATCTTGTCAACCTCACCGCTGTCGTCGACGTCACGTGCCAAGAAGACTCAGTGCGAGCCGCTTGCCAAGATGGACTCTGGTGAAGATTCGCCGCAGTAAAGACCAGCTGTTGTTCGTTAAGGTCTTTGACCACTTGTTCTGGCCGAAGTTTGCTTGATTACAGCCAGCGCGTGCGATCAAGCTTAACCACGCCGAGTAGACGGAGCTTTCAGTGACGAGTTCGGAGCCCTCCACTATCACCTGCACGAAACGCAGCCTTACCGGGTTTCGTCACATCGCTCCGGGGGACGGACCGAGAAGGCTCTGCATCTCGGTTTTCCGGCCGAAAAGCATTCGCAACTCGAAGAAGTACGACTACAGTGATTGCCACCGCTGGATCCTCATCGCTGATCGCAAGTCACGCACGGAAACATGCACCGCCTGGAGGTGACTGCTGTTTCTGGGCGAGATTGGAAAGAAGTTGCAGATGGAGGTCAACTGTGGGGAGGGGGCGAGGAGACTCGAAGTGAGCGGGAGATCTCCGCAGAGCAGTTCGAGGGCAAGGTGAAGGCTGCGGCAGGTGTTATCTGCTGAGAAATTGGCTACGACCCGGACGCGGAGGAGATGCATACCTATTGTTCGAGGCGGATCCCTGTCGATGAGTTCGAGCATCACAAGCCGATTGGCAACTGTTGGCGCTGCTGGAAGTGTGGTGACTTCATGGACATGAGCGAAAGAGAGCAACACCAGATGGCTGCGGACTGCGTACATGCGAACCTGGAAAGATAAAGGGAAATGCTTGGAGAGCAGAAGAAGAAGCAGAAGGAGCGACGCATTCACGCCGACAAGGGACCATCCTCCGACAAGAAGCAGTGTTGGAGATGCCAGAGATCTTTCCTAATTGCTGTGTTCAACGCAGGCCATGAGAGATTGCTGGCAGTGTAGGCTATGCAAAACCGCGATGCATGTGAGCGAGAAAGAACGATCAGAAAAAGATCCGGGGACTGCAACTCGCAGAAGACGAGGAAAACTTTACAAGCACAACTAACAATACTGGATTCAAAAAGATGCGGGCGTTGCAGAAGAATATTCCCCAAACATGAGCCCAACGTCAAAGATCACTCTTCCACCTTTGACAATCCCATGTGGGAGGCTCATCGCACTGGGAGGCGTATCTTCCCAAAGATACCTCAGGTGTCGGGGTTTATGTTCATTTTTACCGTGTTTCTCGGTGCATTGCTAGGTCAGTCTCCGCGGGTGACGGACGACGAGGATGACGAGAGACGGAGGCATGGCATCTGCGCAGAGAAAGAGAGACAGCGGTAGGAAAGCATTCTTCCGACCCGCCCTCCCTCGCAACAGCTGTAGTATTCAGGCGGCCATCCCTCTGCCTCAGCGCCACAATGGAGAGGATCGTCCACATTCCCTGTGGCGTTGGGACGGGTTTGGGCGCGGACTTATTGCTTTATATAGTCTATATTATCACCCAAAGGATGTTATTTCGGAACGAGCATACAAGGTCTTCTGTACTGGGGACCATGACATGAAATCTTGACAAGTTTCTGTGAGGAAGGAAAAGGAATTAGAACAGAGTACTGGGACTAGGATCGTTGTTTAATTAGTGTCCTGCCGAGAGACTGTGGGGATTGGGGGGTTCCGCAAGCTTCGGAGCATGGCCAGAGAAAGTAAGAGTCAGTCCGCCTTTGACTAGAAGAGACTCGAGACATTGCTGTCCATACACTTCTAGTGAAACATCCAGAGCAGTCAACACGCACAAGACACCAAAGACGGTGTTTGTTCTCGGGCCAGTCATCCCGTGTCAAAAGAAGTCACATGATGACCAGCCAACACAGACAAAAGCCCCCGTCATGAGGGCATCGTGGGGTTCACTCAGGTGCACTCCCCCTTTCATCCGCGCGTGTTGTCATCGAGTTGATGATCACCTGCTTAGTCGTCCCAAGCATGAGCCCTAATGTTTTGAGTCCCTCTGTGACCATCCCCCTGTGCCTTAAAATCCCCCCCGAGTTTCGAAACCGAAAACAAACCACCTCAACTCTCTACTCAAAAACACATCTCATCTGGAGGCAGGTCTCTGAATAGGCGGCCTCTCGTCAACAACCTAAACACTCCTTATGCTTATATAAGGGCATATCTTTTCTTCCTCTGACTCACTTGTCTCTTACGCATCGTCAACGTTGCAAACGAATACCCTCACACCCCAAGATCTTTTCGAAATCCCCCATCCTACTGCTCTTGTTACAAAAGCATCCTCTCCAAAATCGCACTTTTGCTTTTCAAGAGTCGGCATCACTCGAATTACATCACCAAACCAGCTTTTGAGCCCCTGCTCCAGTTCGTTTCGCTCCTTTTTCTCAACTCAACACCTCACGATTTCCACTTTGCCCCCTCACTCTTCAACAAGCAATCCACCACCCGGAACTAGTCTCTCACGATGTCTCACTGGATGAGCAACGATGAGGCCACCCGGGCTGTCCAGCATCAGCCTTCCTTCGAGTACGATGGTCTGGACTACCTCTCCGCCTTTCCCTCGGGATACGCCGACTCAGCCCAGCAGTACGACCACATGGCCATGTATTCCATAAACAGCTATGCTGCGGACGCTTTCGCCGGCGGCGGCGATATCGACATGGGATTTGGCGCCTTCGAGAAAGACACCGGCTACATCCTCGAAAGCGACCTGCAGACTCTCGGCATCACGTCCAACCCCTCCGAGCACGACGACGTCCCCGACGAGCACCCCGCCAAGCGCCAGCGCATCGCCGAGCCAGTCCGCTCCAGCACCCCCGACATCTCGCCCCCCGCTCACATCGTCCTCGCCGCCAAGGGCCTCACGGACGCCGTCTGCACCCTCTCCATCCCGGACCTCGCCCACGGCGCGCGCGTCCAGGCCTCCGTGGCCGCGATCCTCCACCCCCGCACCGCCCGCGGCGCCGTGCCGCCCTCCCCGCGCGTCCAGACCGTTTCCCTCCCGGACCCGGGCCTGACGGTGCTGCAGGAGCGCCGCGGCCCGAAGGAGGTCACGATCGAGCCGCTCCAGCCCATCGAGCAGTTCGAGCCGTACGAGGACGTCACCTCGATGTCCGAGGGGCCTGAGAAGGAGGCGGCGAAGCAGAGGAACAACGAGCGCTCCGCGCAGCGCACGGCGGCGAGCAAGAAGCGAAATAATGTCGCGGCGAAGAGGTCCCGGGACAGGAAGGACAGGAAGATTGCTGTGCGCGACGAGCGGGTCGCGCGGAAGACGGCGGAGAGGGACTTTTGGAAGGCGATCGCCGTGGGGATGGGCGCCGACGAGGGCGCGTGGGAGGCGTTTGGGGAGCGGTTCCGAGGGGAGATGGTGGCTGACCGGCGGTGCCACTGGCTGGAGGAGGTTGGCGATGATGGTGAGTCTGGGTACGTGGCTGACGATGAGGATGGAGGTGGCAAGAAGAAGGCTGGTGGCGGCAAGAAGGCGGCTCCGAAGAAGGCTGCGCCGAAGAAGGCTCCGGCCGGCAAGAGTGGTACCAAGGCCTCACCCAAGGCGGCCAACGAGGCTGCTCCCAAGAACAACCGCAAGGGCGCTCCCAAGAAGGCGGCTACCGAGACGGCGGCCCAGCAGGCTGCGAAGCAGATGCCGAAGAAGAGAGGTGCCGCGAAGCAGAAGTAAAGATCGACATTCCCGGAAGGATTAGTATGTTTTTGAGGGAAGAAGCATTGGTGGGCAGTTTGTGACGGCAGGACGGGTTTGGTTTGGCTTGAGGCTTTCTGCAATTTTTCATTGCTTTGACGTTTTTCTCCAGGGCTTGATTTCTGGGTTGGTTTTCTCTTTCTTTCTCATTCGGGAGAGCAGCTTATGGAGAGGAAGCATTCCATGGGGGAGCGTGGCATTTGTTGGAGTATCAAGGAGACAGGGTTTGGCATTTGTTTTTGGCAGAGAATGACGGTGAATCGTGGCCCGCTGCGAATGGAACGGGTCATTGGCACCGCAGATAGGACAATCAGACTGAAGACAATTAGGGTCCTAGTTCAAGCACTTCGGTGTCTCTTGAGTGACTGGATCTTGTGCCGTGAGAGGGAAAGCCGGCATCAGTCAGCCCTCCGATGTGCATCAGGTACCTCTCTCGAAGCATGTAAAAGACGACAGTCGAACATCGTGATCAGCCAAATGTTATTAGCTACTAAGAAGAGCCAGTGGTATCTCTCGTGTAAAACATCAAAACCTCGAATCGTTCCGCGATCATGAAGCGGCAACAGGACGTAAAGACGCCCGTGATCTTGCTCCAAACCTCGCTTCAAGACCCCACTAAACCTCAAACTCCGGTCATTACCCAGTCCAGTGCCTTTTTTCCTTTCCTTTTGAAACATTTCAACTTCAGCAATCACGGCCTAGGTCCTCGGCAACCAAGCGAGCCCTTCGCAAGGTGGTTTCTTTACTGCTCGGAGTCGGAAGCGCGGGCAGGCGCCTTGCCCTCCGCCTTGACGGACCCCATCTCGGCGCTGTGCCCCGTGGAGACGCCGTAGCAGTCGGGGTCGGCGAGGCAGCCCTTGACGAAGTAGAACAAGACGGCCATCATCATGATCCTGAAACGCAGCAACGTCAGCATTTTCCAAGCCTTCGGAGTCCAAGCTAGAGAGTGGACCTACCAGTTCACGGCGCCGACGGCAGCGGCGGCGGCCATGCTGCCGCCGTACTTCTTCTCCTCGGAGGTGGGGCCGAAGCAGGTGCTCCCGATGCAGGTGTCGCCGAGGAACAGGGCGGCGATGCTCGCGGACCAGGCCCAGCCGGAGAGCCAGAAGAGGACGTTGGTGCCGTAGGCGATGAGGAGGGCGAGGCGGAAGTAGAGGTGCGGGCCGAAGCGCTCGAGGGCCATGGCGCCGCCGAGGACGACGAGGGTGAAGATTGCCTGGGGATGGTTAGCAACAAGTTCGTGTTCCGGAGGATGGGAGTGAGGGTACGTACGACAAACAGCATGAAGCCCGGCGGCCCCGTGTAGCTCCCGCTGTATCCTCCCAGCAGCGACAGGTTGTACGCGCAGGCGGCCAGGACGGCGAGCGAGAGGACGAGGACGGCGAAGCGCAGGATGGAGAAGAAGGAGGGCGTGGGCGGGACGCCCTTGCCCATGAGGCCTCTGACACTGCTTGCGCCGGCCATGGTCGGATCGTGCGTTGTTCGGGGTTTCTTGCGGCGGCCGAGTAGAGAGTAGAGGTATTTGCGGTTGTTGGGCATTAAACGACTGCTGGTGGTGTGAACGGCTGCCGGTGGTGTCTGTTGAGGTCGGAATAGGTATTACGTGTAGAACGTGTCGTCGATGATGATGATGAGATCCAACTAGTACAGCAACACCCAGATCGAAAAAAAGCCAAGACGATATCGCGCGAGCCAAGGAACGAGAGTCGGGTAGGTCGTCCAAAAAGGAAAGAAGCTGCTTTTGTCCCGTGGTCGCGCGCAAGAGATGGGGGATCTCCGTTTCCCTTATACCCCCCAAGAATTACCATGAGTGAGTCTGTGTGGTCGAGTGTCTTGGGTGCGCATGAACAGCCCACGGTCCCCAAGCTCCCACCGAGAAATGAAGAGATCCAAACGCCCCCCCTTGCGCCACCTCCATCCAAGCAGAAAAGAAACCCGTTCCCCTACAGCTCTTTAGCCCCTGGCCCACTCCAGGCCACACGGATGCGGCGCGCCCTTCTCGCGCCGCTTGGTCCAAGAAAACGATGATGGAGGATGATCGACAGGGCGAACGGCATAAAAAGGGGGTGGTGCATCACTGCATAAAGAGCCTTAATTCGCACCTTCCCGGGGTCCTGTCCTTTGTTCTTGGTCATGTGATTGGCTCGTCCCTGAAAAATTGTGCTGTGCGAGGTACGTACCGCCGCGGCAGTGCTGGATCGATCTGCGAATGGGCGGGGGAGCCGAGTGCCGGACGGGGCCCTACGGGCGGGCACACGCTAGAAAACTCCCCTAAGGAGGACCTTCTGCGCTGCAAGCTGCTTTCTGGGCCGGAGGCAGCGAACCGCCAGCCAAAAAATCGAGGCGCTGTATACGGCCGTCCCCGGTCCCGTATACGGCCACCCTCTAACCCTTTGAGGTTAAGTCTCCACAGGGGTAAGCAAGCACACGTGACTAAGTCAGTCAATTAACAAAGTCACCCGCCCAAACAGCTATACTAGCCTTTTCTCTTCTTTTTTTCTTACCAAAGCCCTTATGCTAATTAAGCGCAGAGCCCATACATCAATTACGCCCACATAGTAATTACTACAAGGGATCAATTAACAGCCAGCCTAAACAGCTTATAAGCATAGAGGTAGCACATAGGCTGGCGCGTACTATTAATATTTTTGTTAAGTCGACGCGTATAGGCACCTACGACCGGGAGAAGTACTTAGGCACTTAATATGGGGACTAGTATATGGTTGTTCCGGGGCCCACTAATTACTATAGAGAGTTAGAGGGTGGCCGTATACGAAACCGGGGACGGCCGTATACAGGGCCTCAAAAAATCATGGAAGTCGAGGTTTCAGATATCATGAAATTGCCCGGGGTCCTCCTCGTCATCGGTTTCAATGCAGGACTCTTGGAGCCGTTGGATTGGATCGTTCCTCAGCCCCCTTTTCTTGGTTCTTTTTTTTCAGTCTCTATCTTTGGCTCACGTCCAGGAAGTGGCAGTGGATGGCATGTTCCCTTCCCCCTCTCATCAGACGAACTGCCAAAACAACCAAAAGACGCGCGCCTCTCTCTGATAAAAAACGCAGCGTTCTCAGACCCTTCGAGAGAGAGGCACGAAACGATTCACTGCAAGGCCAAGCGCGCGCCCTCAAAGTCCAAGCTCAAGCTCCCCCTCCTCCGCCCGCCACCGACCGAGTTGCTGCTTCTCTAACAAAACACAGCCTACCACTGCTACCCCTTGGACAATCCGTGTCTGACGTCTTGGCCTGCTTCTCGAATGCACACCTCCGGCCCTCTATCTTCTGAGTTGATGTTTCTTTCCTTTCCTCACAGACGTCGCCGTCACAGCTATCGGGCTCATAAGCTTCAAAATACCGGTCCTGATCTCAGACCCAGCACTGTTGGCTCATTGAGTCATCTTCCTCAGCATTCCATGCTCGTCTGCCCCCAGTGCCCATCGTTCGTCCCATTCATCAGGCGCGCATGGCCGATCAGTTTTTCTCCTAGTGTGAACTATGCAATACAGGGACCACGTTGCCTGTCACCTAGCCGGATCGCCATCAATCCACTGCTACCCTAACGGCTGGGTTGGGAGACATCACTTCCCATTAGATTGTCCTTCCACTGTGTTGTGCTTGCTGTCAACCATCTCGAGCACACCAGACTATTGGATCGATACAGATTCTATTGTGGCATGAGGAACTAGCAGTCTATAGTTGTGCGCCGTTCCCTACTCGTGCATTACTCGTCAAATCATCCGACGATGTGGGTGCAACGACACTCCTCCCAAAGTGTCCTCGCAACCTCTTCTCCCAGGCTTGTATGTTTAAACACCATCGAAGCGAACAAGACAAGGTCCCATGCCTGTCTATGTCCCAGAAACTAGAAATCACTATACACTCTATCGCCCATTTTGCTTAAAAGTTCGCGACCGCGACCGCGATCGCCTGCGAGTCCGAGTGCGAGATGGAAACGCTGATGTCGGTCAAACCGACCTTCTTGGCGGCAGCAGCGGCATCACCGTGGAGCTGCGATCTTGTTAGCATGTGACTTGGTTAAGAATCTGGGGCATTTGACTAACCTTGACCGCGGGGGCACCCGACTCATCCTTGACAATCTCAATGTCCTTCAGAGGCGCGCCGGCACCCTTGCTGGGCACGCCCAGGGACTTGAACACGGCCTCCTTGGCACTCCACCGACCAGCGAAAGAGCTCTGGGGGCTGGGTGCAGCGGAGCAGTATTGGATCTCGCTGGCAGTGAAGTTGCGCTCAAGGAACGTCTCGTTCTCGATGTTGATGGCCGAGATGTCCTCGACGTCAACGCCAACGTTGCTGTTCTTGGAAACGACCTTCTTGGCCAGCGCCTCCATCATGTCCTGGGTGGCCTGAGCCGCCTTGGGGGTCACCTTCTTCTCCGACGCCTTCATGAAGTTGGCGGGGAAAGAGATTGTGGACGTCTTCTTGTCCTCCGTGACGCGAGCGTCGGGGTTGAGCAGGACCTTGCTGAGCTGCTCATCCGTGTAAGGCGCGTTGTTCTTGGCGACGAACAGCGTGTTGTTGACCAAGCCGTCGTGGAAGAAGCGGTAAGCCTTCTTCTGGCGGGCCTGGACCTTGGCAGAGTACTCCTCGTACGTCTTCTCGTCCAGAGTCGCGAAGAGGTACTTGGGGTGGATACCAATGGCCTGGGCACCCTTCTGACCGAAACCGAACGACGTCACAGAGAAGGCCTTGATGCCGTCTGTCTGGATGCTGCGGCTAGGGTAGACGATCAGGTCGAACTGCTCCATGACGGCATCGACGTTGTCGGCGTTTCGGTTGCCAGGAACCAGACCGGTGTTGAGCACCTGCAAGCAGCCGTTCAACATCCACGCGCCGGCCGCTCCCTTGGGATGTCCCGTCAAATCTCGATAATGTTAGTTTTGAGGTTCTCGTGAGGTTATTTTGGGGTGGTGGTGGTGGAGGTCCCGGGGGGGTTGAGTTGGGTTGGGTGGGGCGGGGTGGGGCGGTGACTTACACTTTTGGAAGATACCCATGACGGCATTACCCTTGGTGCGACCGAGGTGGCGCAGCTGCTGGCAAATAACCGAAGACTCGTTCTTGTCGTTAGCCTTGGTCGAGGTTCCGTGGAAGGAAGCGACGTTAAGGTCATCGATGGTGAGACCCCAGGTGGCCAGGGCACCGCGGAGAGGAGCAATTTCCGGGTTGTTCTTCCAGAAGTCGTTGCCGAGGCTTCGGAGAACCTCCTTCTCTTGACGCTCGGCTTCCTGTCTGATGTGCTCGGCACGGGCATGAGAGTACTCCTTCTCGTTGAACTCGCCGCCCTGGGCTTTCATGGCCTCAACCTCGTCGTACAGGTACTCGAGCTCAGACTCCTGCCACTGCTTGATCTGCTTCTTGCGAAGGTTGATCTGGCGACGGCGATAATTGATGTCGAGCAGAGGCGAGGGGAACTTGCCGGCGTTCTCACGAGCGGTCGTCAGAACACCCTGGCCAGGCGCGGGAACCGACCTTCCGGTCTTGTCGGTTGCGGTCGTTGTCAGGGCCAGAATACCATGAATGGGCATGCCCATGTCAAGCGCCAGCTTGGCAGACATGAGCAGCTGAGTGCCACTGCCCTGACTCTCCATGAAACCATTTCGCGAAGTCGTGGTAGGGCGAGACATTTCGGCAGGAGTGCGGCCGCGGGCCATTTCGTCGACCGAGTTGCTGGTCGCCTTCATGTTGGCGAACTCATAAGAGCCCTCCTCACCGAAGTCATCGACACCGCCGACCAACACGATCTTGGCTTTGCCCTCAGCAATGGTTTCGACACCAATTTCGACAGACTCGACAGCGGTGGCGCAAGCACCGACAGGAGTCTTGATGGGACCGGAAGAAGAGAGCAACAGCATGTTAACCCAGGCGGCCATGGTGTTGATGAAGGACTCCTGGAGAATGTCGTTCTGGACAGGCTTATCTTGGAACCGATGAACGTGCATGGAACGCAAGGCCGCAGCTCCACCCATTCCTGATCCGATGCAGTTACCAACCTCGGACACGTGGACGTACTTGTAGAACTCGTACGGGTCGGTGATACCTGCGGAGAGGAGGGTCTCGGTAACACTGACGAGGACGAAGAGGGTGACAGGGTCGACCTGGGACACGATGTCGTCGGGAATGCCGTATCGCTTGGGGTCCCAACCAGTAGGGATCTGGCCGGCAACCAGTCTGTCGAAGCGGAGGGCCTTGGGGATCCAGAGCGCGGCGCCCTTGCGCATACGGACGGTGTACTCGCCGGACTCGGGAATCTCGAAGATCTCAACCTTGTCGCCGTGCTGGCGCTTGAACTCCTCAGCGGTCTCCTTGGAGGCCTCGAAAGGCTCCAGGTCCTCATCGATGACGACCTCGTGGAGAAGCTCCTTCTTGTTAGGGTCGTAGCCACCAAAGAGCTCGGGCTCAATCAGACGAATACCAGAGTGCTCGAGAATGAACTTCTCGTACTTGCTCTTGATGTCTTTCTCCTCGACAGGCTCGCCAGTCTTCGCGTCAACCCAGCCAGAGTAGGGGGCGGGCTTGCCCTTGATGGGGCCGTTGTGGTTCTTGATCAGACCCATGATCCAAGCCATCTCAATGCAGCCCTCCAGAGAGAACTCGCCGTGAGCCTCCATCTCCCAACGGGTGCGAGAGTTACCCCAAGGACTGACCTCAGCGAAGCCAGTAACAACGACGACCTTGTCGAGGTCGACCATGCCCTTGAGGCGGTCGTTGAGAGGGGCGATCTCATCGTCCCAGTCGGGAAGAGTAGGGAAGTCGAACTTGATGTTGGCGCGGGGCTCGACCGTCTTCTTCTTGTAGAGAGCCTCGGAGTTGGGGCCGTTGACGATCTTGTTCTCAATGGAGTTCTCCTTGGTGACAGCGCGGCGAACCTCGCTGGTGTCCATGATGTCCTTGCGGAGCTTGGTCATGGTCTGGTTAAGGTCGGGGATGAACTGGAGACCACCGTTGAGGTCGGCAAACACGGGCTCGTTCTGGCAGAGATCGACGATGGTAGGCGACATGAGACCGAGAAGGTTGAAGGCCATCTCCTGTTGCGAGAAGGTTCGGACGCCAAACGCCTCAACACCCTCGGCGACAACGTTGTTGCCGCTCATAAGACCAGTACCACGGGTCCAGCCAATGACGGCACCGCAGATGGTGAGGTAGTGGCCCCAGTCCTCGGAGTGCCACCTGTTGAACAAGGTCTCGAGGGCGAGCTTGGACTCGGAGTAAAGACCATCGTTGCCGAAGGTACCGTGGTTGGGGGAGAGAGGCAGGACAACCTGGGCGGGGCGGGTCTCGTAGCCGCGCTCAGACTTCTGGGTCTTGACGCTGCCGAGAATGCGCAGAAGGTTGGTCAACATGATGCGGTGAGCAAGCTCAGAGCGGGAGTCGATGTTGTCGATCTGGCGGCCGTTCTCGGGGATGGCGGCGAAAGGAACGATGAAGTCCAAGTCCCAGCCCAAACCGTCCTTGGGATCGTAGATGTAGTCGATGAGCGCCTCGCAATCCTGCTTGCTGCCCTGGTTGAAGGGAACGACAACAAGCTGGGAGCCGCGAGCACCGAAGCGAGTGTACATGGACTGGTAGTACTCAGTGACCTCACGCGAGAAGCGAGAGGTGGTGACAACGACCTTGGCACCACCGCTGATGAGACCCTGGAGGACCTCAGCACCGATGGAACCGGCGCCAGCACCGGTCATCAAAGCATGCTTGCCAGCGAAGGACACGCCATCCTTGGCAGCCTCCTCGAGAGACTGCAGGTAGAAGCCAGTGAGCTTCTTGCTGTAGTCCCAGCCGTGGAGGTTCTTGCGCTTGAGGTGCAAGAAGGGGATAGTCTCAACCTTGCCCTTGGGGCCAGTGGGCTTGTCCTTCTTGGAGGGAGTGTCATCGGGAATGATCTGGTTCTCGTTCATCGCAAGAGAGCGGAGAACGTCGCTGTAGAGGTTCTTAATCTCAAGCTCCGACGCCTTCGAGCCCTTGTGCTGCTCCCTGATGACCTTGTAGATGCGGCGCAGGTCGCTCTGGACCTTGGTACGGTTACCGTACTCGGAGATCTTGCCGCCCTCGGCCATCTGCTGGACGTAGTGCTCCAGCTTGCGGCAGCTGGCGCGGGGGACTTCCTCGTAGTTGAGGTTGCCGCGAGCGTCGACGACGGTGCGAGGTCCAGTAGGAACGGCGACATCCTTGTAGACGGGGTTGGCGTTCAGAACCTCCTTGCAGTTCTCGATGAGCTGCTCACCGAGCTCCTTGGCGAGCTTGTAGGTCTCACCACGCTCGGTCGGGCACATGTCAATGTGGTACTGCATGAACTCGATCAAGGTGGGGTTGGAGCGGTTCATGATGCGGAGGCACTGGCTGACAATCTCACGGTCAACAGCCTTGAGACGACCGAAGATGATGTCGAAGTACATGTTGAGGGCGTCCTGGCGGGCCCAGTTCCAGGAAGAGTCGTAGGAACGAGCCTTCAGGGAGCTGAAGACGGGAGCGATACCAGCGGCGTAGAACTCGCCGTGCTCAGCAGTCCAGAGGTCCAGCTGGGCCTGGAGCAGCTTCTCAGACTCTTGCGAGTTGATGTAAGCCTTGTCGCCGGCACGGAGGTCGAGCTTAAGGTATCTGGCGAGCAGCTCAAGCTGCTGCTTGAACAGGGCGCGCTGGTCCTTGGTGAGAGCGTCGATGGCAGCGGGGTCCATCATCATGCCACCGCCAGATCCGGCAGCGGGGCCGGCAGCCGCGGCAGTGGTCAGGCTGATACCGGCGCTGGTAGCGTACTTGTTGGTGACGTCGTCGAGGAAAGCCTTGGCGTCGGCCTCGGATCCAAGACGAGCGGGGGGCTCCATGGTGATAGCCAGCAGCAGGGTGCCGTCTTGTCTTCCGGCGCCCAGTCCCCACCTGGACTCGAGGTATTTTCTCGCGGCGGTGATGTTGAAGCCACCAGGCATCTTGGAGGAGATTAAACGCGCAATAAGAGCCTGGGACTGCTTGCCGAGCTGGCCATCGAAAGTAGCCTGCATGGAGGCACCGAGCTCGTCGAGAGGGGTATCTTCAGGCTTCTCGGGGGTCGATCCGAATTCCTTGCCGAGGTCACCGAGGATTTCATTCTGAAGTGTTGACTTGCCTGGAGAGAAAGCCTCATTAGCATGATGTAGCGGTGAGGGCACAGAAACGAAGCTGCTTACCACCAACAAGGTCCTTGATGGCCTTGCCCAGAGGCACCTCAGAGAGGGGCTTCTTGAGCTTCTGAGCAATCAGAGAGCGCAGAATGTCGATGGCCTGGACAGGCGCATCAGCAACGGCCGCAGCCGGGCCGGCGCTGGGGGCAGGAGCAGCCGCAGCAACGGGGGCGGCAGCCGCAGGGGCAGCAGCAGCGGCCGGGGCGCTCGAGGAGGCGGCGGCGGCAGCAGGCTCGGGCTCCTCCTCAACGGGGTCAGCCTCGTAGTAGATCTCCTTTGCGTCCTTGTTGTAGCAGAGGATCTGGCGCTGGACGGACTTGGCGGCATCGTAGGCTTCGTACTTGGATGCCAGGGTGCGCTTGGCCATCACACCGAGGGTGTCGGCGGGACCGATCTCGACCACCCTCTCGGCGGTCTTCTCGGCGAGGAAAACATCTTGGGTCTCAATCCACCGCACGGGCGAGGCGAACTGGTAGGCGAGGAGCTCCACGAGGAGCGTGTGGGCAAGCTCTTGCTCGACTTCGGGACGCATGTTGGGCAGCTGGGAGGAGCTGGAAGCTCAAATTACGCGGAGCTGGGAGAGGAACCGTGAAAACTGAGCTGGTGGGGTATCTTGTCGTCGACGGAAGTGACGTGTCTGGGATAATGAACGTCTCGTTTGGAAGCCGTGGGAGAGTCGGAATCCGAAGAGACGGTTGGTGTTGGTATTGTTGCCTGCGTGGTGGGAGGGTATATGTTAAGCAGAGCAAGCTCGCGAGACTTTTTTTTTTTCTTTTGGACAGTGGGAGGTCTGTTCAAGGGAGATTAAGTCCGCGCCAGAGAGAGGGAGGATCAATCCGGCAGAGGCGAGCGAGGGAGGTGAGAAAAAGAAGGCAGGAGAAGATGGAACTGGCGAGGCCACGGATGAAGGGAAGAGGTTTGGATATGATGGAAAATGAGAGACAAGGTCAAGTCGGTGGCTCTGGCCCGTCGATATCGGGTCACTGGCACGCTGATTGACTTTCTTGGGGGGGGACTTTGAAGAGACACCGCTGGGCAAGGGAGGGATTGGGATGGGACGGGACAGGCAGGAAAAAGATGATTGTTGAACCAGGCAAGGGCCCCCACCAGCTCCAGGAAGCGGTGGTGAATTCAATTGGAGAGGGTGTGGACGTCGTCGTGGCGTGTGGGAACAGTTGGTACCTCACGAAAGGGAAGGATAGACGTGGGCAGCAACACCAGCAATAGCAGCAGCAGCACCCATCAGGACAGGTCGAGGGGTAGCGGCAGGTGAGGCAAGAGGTGTGAGGGTGAGGTACTTGCTCGCGATGTCACTGCCGTCGCCGCACCAGGGCGACGTATTCGGGACGTACCTTGCCTGTCGGAGGGGCTTCAGGAGTGATTGTACCCATACTTGGGCGAGAAGGGGCCATGTCTCGAGACATTCGACTGGCTGGTTTCTGTTTCTCTCTTAATTTTCATGGGAGGGAAGAAGGAGGGAGAAGGAAGGGAAAAAAAAAAGAAGTGGGGTTCCTGCCATGCTTCGCGATGGAGTTCCCGGCGTTTCCCCCATGCGAGTGGGAAAGCTGCTGGTGCGCAGAGCCTGCAGCAAGCTCCTCAACCATATTCAGACGCTTAACCCAATCGAGCATGGGACGATCAGGGGGGCCTTCCCCACAAAACCATTTCATTGGGGGAATGCAGGGTGGGACGAGTGGAGCTGTTTTTGAGGGACTCTCATGCCAGGGATGGGATGGGAGGGCATGTCCAAGTCGACGTCGTCACTGTTGCGAGGTTGACGTTGGAAGTTGGGGCATGCCGAGCAACTATGGGACTTTTCTCGCAACTCGGAGTGGCGGAAAGGGGACTCTCGCTTGCGAGACGGAGAGCCGCTGCGCCGTGATGTATGCCGTGAAGGCAAAGAAGCCACGATGTCATGGCATGGAGCTCTCAGTCTCGGCCGGGCCATTCTTTTCGTCAGCCCAGGTAGCTCCGGACCCAGACCCGAGCTGATGCTGCATCTGTGCGAAGAGCTCGAAGCTATCTGTCTATCAGCTGCATCATCACCATCCTGCCGTGGCCGCTGCATGCAACGCTCGTCGTTATCGACAGCTGCTCAGTCTTCTGCAACTACTACCTATGTAGTACTAATATACCTAGATACGGATAGCTGTGCGTTGAGTCGTTATCACACCTTGAACCATCCTGTCATGATCTCGAGGCGCGGCGAGACACTCCCTCTCACTCCCACGCTGGACGTTTTCTAAGTTCCAACTTAACGGGTAGCTTTGTGGCGCGCCTTGTCTCAACCCCGTTCGTGCCTGCCACCGTCCCTGGCGTCCCTCTCCCGAGCTGCCGGAATGCTGGTTTCGGCTTAGTGGCGCCGTATTACCTGCCCCTCGATCGCGTCCCTAGCCACCTGGCGGCGCATAGGAGGCGTTAGCCTGGCGCGAGAGGCTACTTTACCTTGCCCTGTTCCAGAACCTATTACCTTCAAGCTTGGCTTTAATACCACTCGACCGTATCCGTACCTGAGTACCTTACCAAGGTAGCCTAGCTCCTCATGAACTTGGGGACAGCCAGGGCCGTAGCTTCCGTTCTGGATGTGCCCGTTCCAACGACCCTCAACTTTGTTCGAGCTCCTATCGTCCGTCCTCTTATCGGAGCATTCCCGTTGGCCGCCACCCCAATCTTGCGACATTCAACCAACTTGACTTTGCGAGCTTGGCGGGAAGGCTGACGGGACGAGGCTCGCTCGGACGGAAGTTGTAATTCTGTCTTCGGGTTAGTGATCGTCGATACGTGTTCGGAGAGTATTATACGAGTCCGGCAAGTTGTGAGAAAGTGGTGTCATGATGGCAGCCCAGGCTTTCAACAAACGGGGATCCGGAAAGCAGGAGCCGTATCAACAACGACTGGACTCCTTCTGAGTGACGGGTCCTGGCTCCCGGCCGACGTCGAGGAGCCGCAGAATCTCAAAGACCTCCAGGGGTACGGAAGATGGGAATTGGAGGGAATGGAGGGGCAAATGGTGGCCGCTGCTCCAGGAACCCGCCAAAGTTGAGGAGAGATGCTCCGTACTGGAGGGGCAGATGGACGATGTATCAATACGTCCGCCTGGACTCGCCGAGGTACCTCTCTGCCCATCTACTTGCGTGACCCAAGCTTTTTGGGGGTATGCCTCAGCTCCAGCCCTGGAGGGGTAGCTAGCTGGGTTGACGAGAGCTGACTTTGGCCGTGCTGCGCTGAATGCGAATGTAAGCCGCCTCGGTCGATATCTGGGATGGCCATTGCCGGCGGACGCTGACCTTTGGGCGGGCTCCGACGGGCTCTTCCGGTTCTTTAGTGGGCATCGGGCCAGAACGACGAGAGGCAGTTCAACGACGACGAGGTAGGGGGGTTGAACGCCTCCAGCAGGAGTTGGATCCAATGACGGGATCTCGCCTCATCCGTCAACAAACGATTGTGATGCGCAGGAGTTGCTGCGGGATCGCCGTTTGTCTCTGGCCACGTCCAATTTTTTCTTCGAAATATCCAACACATTCTCAGGGCGGCGATTATTGGCTCCTCGCTGCAACAGGAATGCAGAATTGTGAATTCCAGCCTTCTTCTGCGTCGTCTCACACAGCCAGGCCATGCAGAAGGTGTTGGCGAGTCGGCTCGGTCTCGAAGCCCCTCGACAAAAAAAGAAATAAAGATAATACACCTCCGCAGGTATTCCAAAGGTTAGCGTGTTACCTGGTGGGGCTTACCTAATCGTCTGGCCCCACTGTGTAGTACGCTAACCTTTGGAATGCTTGCGTAGGTGTAGTAATCCTGATCCATCGAGCATTGAGGGGCGCTTGTATCCCTGGATGGGTAAGCGCCTGTCCGCGTGGCATGGCAGGCGATAGCTCCCGCTCCGTGCTGGTGGCGGCACGATACCACGCCCAGTACCGGTACCGGTACCAGTACCTGTGCATATCGGGCGGTGTCTCTCTCCCTTCCCCTCTCCCTCAGGGTCCCGGGTACTTCTCGCCCTCCCCAGCATCAGCCCCAGGCGTGGGGTGAAAGCGGTGGGGAGAGAACAGCGGCAGAATGTCCGTTACAACGCTGGCATCCCTGACCGCCCGCCAACACCAAGGGAGCTGCGGGAACGTAACTGGGGGTCATGAGTACCGGGAACTTTTGGTTGGACGGATTCCGCATATCTGGGACTGCGGTTTTCCGGCCTAGGCACCCAGGGGCACGTAGTCG
Source organism: Colletotrichum brevisporum (assembly GCA_030770045.1). Taxonomy (NCBI): domain Eukaryota; kingdom Fungi; phylum Ascomycota; class Sordariomycetes; order Glomerellales; family Glomerellaceae; genus Colletotrichum; species Colletotrichum brevisporum. The sequence goes on along the minus strand of JAUGSI010000001.1, from coordinate 3,051,133 downwards.
TACTGCGTAGGTATCGAAGGAAGACCGACGTTGCGAAGGGTCCAGCGTAAGGTGGACATCGGCCGAGCGAGGCCGCCGAGGCGAGGGAAACTGATGAGATGGGGTCCTTGGGGGATGGTGGACTCGGGGGCGAGAGGACAGATTGTGCTCGGCAATTGCCAATGACAAGGAGGCGAAAGAGATCGTCTACACCCATAGACGACCCGAGGTGGCTCTGTGAGGTCGGCGTTTCCATCGTTATCGCCCAGCTTCTTCTCTGCAAGCAAGCAGGATCGGTAGCATCTCGGCATCTTATCGGCCTGCACCTCGAGGTGCTTCACTTAGTCCCCGATAGCCTGCGACGGCTCGGTCGTAGCTGCTCTTGAGTTCTGAGGGAGGGGATCTGAACAGCCGAAGATGCTGCCGTTTGGCCGAGCAATGGTGCGCCCACCACCCACGGATTGAAGGGTTGAGATACGCGGGAAAGATCCGGATGCAGGAGAGAGCAACTCGAGGTAGACTGACGGCCCAAAATAGGGAGAGAAGCATGGGAGGTTGCTAGCTAGCGCCGTGGAAGCCAAGTCGTTGCGTGCCGCCAACAAAAGTATCGGTACATGGCCGCCCGTTCTCCAACGCGGCACCCTTGCTGATCCCTCGGGCTGCATGAAGTCAGGGGTGGAGCTCGAGGGGTGGGCATGGTGTGCGACCATCCCCAACAGAACTAAAAAATTTGGCGAGACATTGAGATTTGAGACTTCCATGGGAGAGAGGCATGCGCAGCGAGCGGCGTGCAGGGCAGGCAGGGACAACCACGACGATTGCAACGGCCACCGCAAACCACCACCACCACGAAGTGCTTGGCCGGATGCACGGAGGCGGCGGGAGGGTGGAATGGAGGAGGAAAGAGCGGCCAGGGGGACAAGACGGTGAACACCTACCTCAACTCGCTGGATTCTAGATATACGTTGAAACCTGTGGCTGGTAACCAAGCAGGTAGATATCTGGGACGGTACAGAGTAGAGAAAGAAAGCCCGGGAAAGACCATCTTCTATGGCTCCTTCCTTGCCTCCAGATGGCGGGGTGAGGGAGAGACAAAGTAACCTGGACCAAACAGAAACACGCCGGGAAGGAGAAACAGCAGCAAGAGCTGGAACGGCAACCGCAGCCTCCCTAGGGCGGGCAGGCGGCGGGGGGGCAGGCGGTCACGGCTCCGGCCACTCATGTTCCGTCAGCCCGGACCAACTGGCTTCATTCCAACTCTCCCATCAACGGCAGAAAAAAAAAAAAGTGACCCGGCCTAATTTTCCAAGCGTTGAGTTCACTCACTGCAAGAGCTGGCCGGCCCCTCCCCCAAGAAGTAGAGAGGTACGTTCCTTTACCGTCTCCAAAACTGGAACCCGAAACCTCCAATTACGTTGGCGGGATTGACCTCACCTGCCTTGCCCGCACCACCAGTGAGGACCCATCAACACATCCACACCCACGCCGCACGCCTCAAAGCAGTGGTACCTCTGTCGCTGGTATCTCTCACCTCACACCCGTACCCGTCCCGCCGTGGCTTTTTCCCAATCCCAGAGTTCCCAATCATCCCGGTCACCATTGGGAACGACCGGGCAGCCTGTCCACCGTCCACGCCTGCTCCAAGACCCAATATCCAGGACCCAGACCCAGGCAGCGCAGGTCCAAAGGGATGCCGTTCAATTGCCTCCTCGTTCCCATCATACCTTAACCTCTCAACCTTCCCTTGATCTCCCAGCTTCTCTTCATTAAGCTGTCCTCTGCCACTCCCGCTCTCTCGCTCTTACTTCCCACACCAACTTCACGTCCAGGACAGATCTTGCAGGGCAGTCTTCTCGTTTCCTTTTCTTTCTTGTCCTTCATAGACCATCAATTGCTCTCGGAGACTCGGAGGGACAGCTCTAAACGACCCCACCACCACTGTGCCTGTTAAGACAGAACCACTGCTCCTGTTGTTGCCGCCACGACAATCCTACCTGCCGCCCACTCTTCCCACACCGCCGTCTCGGAGCATCTTGCACTCGCTGCCTCCTGCTCTTCGCTGAGTACACGGAGTCAAAAATAACAGGTAAGCTGGCGTCTCGCGCTTCTCCCCCGCCCTCATCGCAGAATTTGCGGCAAGAGAGCATCGGCACACTGTCGAACGCGAGAGAGTAAAACAGAGAAGCAGAATTGTCTCGGCTAACACGTGGTGGAACCAGCTCCATTCGTAATACACGAAAAACCAAATCCTTCACCCTCTTGATACCCCCAAATCCGCCATCATGTACGGCACCGGAACCGGCCCCCAGACGGGCGTCTCTACCCCTCGATCCAACGCTTCTCTCCGCCCCCTCACTCTCCGACATGGCTCCCTCGAGACGTCCTTCCTCGTCCCGACCGCCCTCCACTTCCACGCCTCGCAATTGAAGGACCGCTTCAATGCCAACCTTCCTCCCGCCACAGATGAGCTTGCTCAGGATGACGAGCCTTCGTCCGTCCCCGAGCTTGTTGCGAGATACATGGGCTTCGTCGCCGACGAGGTTGAGAAGGGCGAGGACGACGAGTCCGGCTCCTACGAGGAGGTCCTCAAGCTCGTCCTTAACGAGTTCGAGCGTGGCTACCTCCAGGGCAACGAGGTCCACGCCCTCGCCGCTACGCTGCCGGGCATTGACTCCAAGAAGTTGGTCGTCATCCGCAGCTACTACCAGGCCAGGCAAACAACTGGCCGCTCAATCAAGGCCTACGGCTCGGCGCTCTTCCGTGCCGCTGACGATGGTTCCGCCGACATCTACACCATCTTCGGCGGTCAGGGCAACATCGAGGAGTACTTCGACGAGCTGCGCGAGATCTACAAGACCTACCAGCCCTTCGTTGGCGAGCTGATCCACAACGCCGCAGAGCAGCTTCAGACCCTTTCCAAGCACCCCCAAGCTGAGAAGCTGTACCCCAAGGGCTTGGATATTCTGAGGTGGCTCGAGGACGAGGACGCGACCCCCGATGTCGACTACCTTATTTCGGCGCCCGTCAGTTTCCCCTTGATTGGTCTCGTTCAGCTCGCCCACTACGAGGTCACCTGCAAGGTCCTTGGTGTTCACCCCGGTCTGCTGCGCGAGCAGATCAGCGGTACCACCGGTCACTCTCAGGGTATCGTGCTCGCTGCTGTCACCGCGGCCGCCGAGTCCTGGGAGTCGTGGAAGGAGATCGCCCCCGACGCGCTCACCATCCTTTTCTGGATCGGTGCTCGCAGCCAGCAGGTCTTCCCCCGCACTTCGCTGAGGCCGAGCATGATTAGCGAGTCCGTTGAGAACGGCGAGGGTACTCCCACTCCCATGCTTAGCATCAGGGACCTTTCCCAGGCCGAGGTGCAGAAGCACATTGATGCTACCAACCAGTACCTCCCTGCCGACCGCCACATCTCCATCTCCCTCATCAACAGCCCCCGCAACATGGTTGTCACTGGTCCTCCCATCTCCCTGTACGGTCTGAACTCTCGCCTCCGCAAGGTCAAGGCCCCCGTCGGTCTGGACCAGAACCGCATCCCCCACACCGACCGCAAGCTTCGCTTCGTTCACCGCTTCCTCCCCATCACTGCCCCTTTCCACAGCAAGTACCTTGCTGAGGCCACGGAGCTGATTGACGAGGACCTGAAGAACATCAAGATCGACTCGAAGTCCCTGGGCACTGCCGTCTTTGACACCAACACGGGCAAGGACATCCGCGAGGAGGTCAACGGCAACATCATCCCCACGCTGATTCGTCTCATCACCAGAGACCCCGTCAACTGGGAGAAGGCCACCGTCTTCCCCAAGGCGACGCACGTTCTCGACTTCGGCCCCGGTGGCATCTCTGGTCTTGGTGTCTTGACCAGCCGCAACAAGGAGGGTACTGGTGTGCACGTCATCCTTGCTGGAACTGTTGACGGCACCGTCACGGAGGTCGGCTACAAGCCTGAGCTCTTCGACCGCGACGAGGAGCATGCCGTCAAGTATGCCATTGACTGGGTCAAGGAGTTCGGGCCCCGCCTCGTCACCACCTCCAACGGCGACACTTACGTCGACACCAAGATGAGTCGCCTCCTCGGTCTTCCCCCCCTCGTTGTTGCGGGCATGACTCCCTGCACCGTGCCTTGGGACTTCGTCGCCGCCACCATGAACGCTGGCTACCACATCGAGCTGGCCGGTGGTGGTTACTTCGATCCTGCTATGATGACCGTCGCCCTGAAGCAGATCGAGGGCGCCATCCCTGCCGGTCGCGGTATTGGCGTTAACCTGATTTACGTCAACCCCCGTGCCATGCAGTGGCAGATCCCCCTGCTCGGCAAGCTCAGGGCCGAGGGTGTCCCCATTGAGGGCCTGACCATTGGTGCTGGTGTGCCTTCCGTTGAGGTCGCTCAGGAGTACATCGACACTCTTGGACTGAAGCACATCAGCTTCAAGCCTGGTTCCCTCGATGCCATCCAGTCCGTCGTTAACATTGCCAAGGCCAACCCTACCTTCCCTGTTCTTCTGCAGTGGACCGGTGGCCGTGGCGGTGGTCACCACTCTTACGAGGATTTCCACCAGCCCATTCTCAGCATGTACAGCCGTATCCGTCGCCAGGAGAACATCATCCTCGTTGCCGGCAGTGGTTTCGGTGGTGCCGAGGACACCTACCCCTACCTCACTGGTGAGTGGTCCAAGAACTACGGCTACCCCCCTATGCCCTTCGACGGCTGCCTTTTCGGCTCCCGCATGATGGTCGCCAAGGAGGCCAAAACCAGCCCTGCCGCCAAGCAGGCCATCATCGATGCCCCCGGTGTCGAGGACAACGAGTGGGAGAAGACCTACAAGGGCCCTACTGGAGGTGTCATCACCGTTCTGTCCGAGATGGGCGAGCCTATCCACAAGCTCGCCACTCGCGGTGTCTTGTTCTGGGCTGAGATGGACAAGAAGATCTTCTCCCTGCCCAAGGAGAAGAGAGTCCCTGAGCTGAAGAAGAACCGCGACTACATCATCAAGAAGCTCAACGACGACTTCCAGAAGCCTTGGTTCGGCCGCAACCGCGCTGGTCAGGCCGTCGACCTTGAGGACATGACCTATGGCGAGGTTGTCCGTCGCATGGTTGACCTCCTCTACGTCCGCCACCAGAAGCGCTGGATCGACCCTACCCTCCGCACCTTCACTGGCAAGTTCATCAGCCGTGTCGAGGAGCGCTTCACCTCCACCCCTGGACAGGCCGCCCAGCTCCAGGACTTCAAGGACCTCGACTCTCCTTACGAGACCGTCGAGAGGATTCTGTCCCACTACCCTGAGGCTGATGACCAGCTCATCAACGCCCAGGATGTTCAGCACTTCTTGATGCTCTGCATGTTCCCCTTCCAGAAGCCCGTGCCTTTCATCCCTACTTTCGACGATAACTTCGACTTCTACTTCAAGAAGGACTCTCTCTGGCAATCCGAGGATCTCGATGCCGTTCCCGGCCAGGATGTCGGCCGCGTCTGCATTCTGCAGGGTCCCACTGCCGTCAAGTACTCCAAGGTCATCGACGAGCCCATCAAGGACATCCTTGACGGCATCCACAAGACTCACGTCGAGTTCCTGACCCGCGACCTGTACAAGGGAGACAAGAAGTCCATCCCCACCATCGAGTACTTCGGTGGCAAGCTTGTCGACACTGAGGTCCCCGTTGAGGATGTTGACGGCCTGACCGTCTCTTACGACGACGCCCACAAGAACACCTACCGTCTGTCGACGGCGCCCAACGCGACCCTTCCCAGCCTTGACTCGTGGTTGGCTCTTCTCGCTGGCCCCGACCGCAGCTGGCGCCACGCTCTCCTCACCTCCGAGGTCGTTGTCCAAGGACAGAAGTTCCAGACCAACCCCATCAAGCGCATCTTCGCTCCTGCCCGTGGTCTCTTCGTTGAGATCCACCACCCCAAGGACCCCAAGAACACCAGAATCGTTGTCAAGGAGCAGCCTCGCCACAACCACTACGTTGAGGTCATCGAGGTCAAGCTCGAGGGCAAGAACGAGGTGGTTGTCAACATGATCAAGGACACCACTGCTCTTGGCAAGCCTGTTGCCCTCCCTCTCAAGTTCACCTACCACCCCGAGGCGGGCTACGCCCCTCTCCGCGAGGTGATGGAGGGCCGCAACGACCGCATCAAGGAGTTCTACTGGCGTGCGTGGTTCGGCGACGAGACTCTTGACCTCGACGCCAATGTTGCCAGCAAGTTCGACGGTGGCAAGGCTACCATCACTGGCGAGGACATCAACGACTTCGTTCACGCCGTCGGCAACACTGGCGAGGCCTTCGTTGAGCGCCCCGGCAAGACTGTCTACGCACCCATGGACTTCGCCATCGTCGTCGGCTGGAAGGCCATCACCAAGCCCATCTTCCCCCGCACCATTGACGGTGACCTGCTCAAGCTCGTCCACCTTTCCAACGAGTTCCGCATGAAGCCTGGTGCCCAGCCTCTCCAGAAGGGCGATGAGGTCTCCACCACTGCCCAGATCAACGCCGTCATCAACCAGGAATCTGGCAAGATGGTCGAGGTCTGCGGTACCATCTACCGCGATGGCGAGGCCGTCATGGACGTCACCTCCCAGTTCCTGTACCGCGGCACGTACACCGACTACGAGAACACCTTCCAGCGCAAGAACGAGACTCCTATCCAGCTGCACCTCGCCACCAGCAAGGACGTCGCCGTTCTCAAGTCGAAGCAGTGGTTCAACACTGACGACATGCCCAGCGGCATTGATCTCCTCGGCCAGACCCTCACCTTCCGCCTGCAGAGCTTCCTGCGCTACAAGACCAAGACTGTCTACAGCAGCGTTGCCACCCAGGGCCAGGTCCTTCTCGAGCTGCCCACCAAGGAGGTTATCCAGATTGCCAGCGTCGACTACGAGGCCGGTCAGTCCAACGGCAACCCCGTCATTGACTACCTCGAGCGCAACGGTATTCCTCTGGACCAGCCCCTCCACTTCGAGAACCCCATCCCTCTCAGTGGTCGCAACCCTCTCCAGCTCCGCGCCCCTGCCACCAACGAGAACTACGCCCGCGTCTCTGGTGACTACAACCCCATCCACGTCTCCCGTGTGTTTGCCAACTACGCCAACCTCCCCGGCACCATCACCCACGGCATGTACTCCAGTGCCGCCGTCCGCAGCCTGGTTGAGACCTGGGCCGCCGAGAACAACATCGGCCGCGTTCGCAGCTTCCACGCTTCTCTGGTTGGCATGGTTCTTCCTAACGATGACCTTGACGTCAAGCTTCAGCACGTCGGCATGGTCGGTGGTCGCAAGATCATCAAGGTTGAGGCCAGCAACAGGGAGACCGAGGAGAAGGTCTTGCTTGGTGAGGCCGAGGTTGAGCAGCCCGTGACCGCCTACGTCTTCACCGGCCAGGGCTCTCAGGAGCAGGGTATGGGTATGGAGCTGTACGCTTCCAGCCCCGTCGCCAAGGAGGTCTGGGACCGCGCCGACAAGTACCTGTTGGACAGCTATGGTAAGTTCTTCACATGCACGTCGTTTCACAGCATCACACTAACCCTCACTAGGCTTCTCGATCACCAACATCGTCAAGAACAACCCCAAGGAGCTCACCGTTCACTTCGGTGGACCTCGTGGCAAGGCCATTCGCCAGAACTACATGGGCATGACCTTCGAGACTGTTGCTGCCGACGGCTCCATCAAGTCGGAGCGCATCTTCAAGGAGATTGACGAGAAGACCACGTCCTACACTTACCGCTCCCCCACTGGTCTCCTGTCTGCTACCCAGTTCACGCAGCCTGCCCTGACCCTCATGGAGAAGGCCAGCTTCGAGGACATGAGGTCCAGAGGCCTTGTTCCCCGGGACTGCACTTTCGCCGGTCACTCTCTGGGTGAGTACTCCGCTCTCGCTGCCTTGGCCGAGGTCATGCCCATCGAGAGCTTGGTGTCGGTCGTGTTCTACCGTGGTTTGACCATGCAGGTCGCTGTCGAGCGTGACGCGGCTGGCCGATCCAACTACTCCATGTGCGCTGTCAACCCCAGCAGGATCTCCAAGACTTTCAACGAGGAGGCTCTGCAGTTCGTCGTCAACAGCATCGCCGAGGAGACTGGCTGGCTGCTCGAGATCGTCAACTACAACATCGCCAACATGCAGTACGTTGCCGCCGGTGACCTGCGCGCTCTCGACACCCTCACCGGTGTCACCAACTTCCTCAAGCAACAGAAGATCGACATTGAGGAGATGCGTGCCAACATCGACGAGGCCAAGGGTGCGCTCAAGGAGATCATCAAGGGCTGTGCCGAGGCTACGCTGAAGAAGCCCACTCCCCTCGACCTCCAGCGCGGCTTTGCCACGATCCCCCTTCGCGGCATCGACGTGCCCTTCCACTCGACCTTCCTGCGATCCGGTGTCAAGCCTTTCCGCTCCTTCCTCCTCAAGAAGATCAACAAGACCACGATCGACCCTGCCAAGCTTGTTGGCAAGTACATTCCCAACGTGACGGCGAAGCCCTTCGCGCTCACCAAGGAGTACTTCGAGGATGTGTACAAGCTTACCAACTCGCCCAAGATTGCGTCCGTGTTGGCGAACTGGGAGCAGTACACCCAGGACGGACCCGCCCCGGCTGGCCTGAACGGTGTTAGCGGAGACCATGAGGGTCCCGGTGCTGCTGCGTAAGCAGAGACAAGAACATGTGTGATTGAAGAAGCCACGCGATGACGAAAAACCACGGAGCGGACACTAGATGACGGGCAGGCACGGAATGACTCTAGGCGGCGTAATCGTTGTACAAAGTACGGATGTTTGTTGTTTTCTCATGATTTGTTTTTACCACGCCGCGTTTAGAAAGTTTAGTCGAATTACGGGAGGCGTCAATTGTTAATGGTCGTACAAGGCAAGAAAGAATAGAGAGCAATTACTTCAAACTTTGACTACCGCCGACGTGAATGAATGACGGACTAAAAGGGGGTTGTGACTGCACAAGGTCCGCGACAGTGGCATGTATGATGTACGGTGGGATTCCTGTGCGACGCCCAACCAAGCGGCGGTGACACGGGAGAAGGCGCAGCTAACACGAACCATCGCGAAGGTTCTGACAGCGGAGGATCGACGAAAAGAGAATGCAAGGACCCGTGTCACTCTCCCGAAGGTGCAGCAGAAGCTTCCGGCCTACCAGCCTAAGAGGTTGGTATCTCGAGTAGTAGGTAGCTCTTATCGATACCTTATCGACTTAGCGGGGATGCACCATCGGAGATACTCTTAATGCCGATGGCATGTCACTGCATGCTCTGGCACCTGGCTATTCATCCCGGCCTGCCCGTCTACCAGATGCGATGCCTACTGGATGAGATGTGATGAGACGAAACGTCATGAAACTTTTCTTGAGATTTTCAGAGCCAAGGTCGCATTGGTTCATGATTACGCGTTGGCCTAGGGGCTCTTCTCTCTCCTTCCGCCCCCGAGCCAGCGCCGCCGTCCAACAGGTAGGTGGAAAGAAGACCGCCTGCCGTGACGTTGAGGGAACGCCTCTCTCTTGCCAAGAGTTCAAGCAGCTCCCGACTTGCGTTTATGCTCTTGCCATGCTAGGTATGCATACGCCTTGCTCTTGGGGGAACTCGAGAGACGGAGTCAGAGGGCTCAATGGGGGAAGGTCCGGAGGGAGCTAAGCTGCCTTCCTTGCTGTCGAAGAGGCTCGCTTCCCGCTAGAAGTTATGGAATGTTCCAGTTCCTGTTGTTGTACTTGTCCGTCTGCGGATGTTACTCGCTTGTTCGGAAGGGGACCTCGGGGACTGAGAGACTGAGAGGCGGGAAGGAGCAAAGTTGACGTGGGAGAGAGTAACTTCTATTCCTGCAAGAAGACCCGGAAGGTGACGGTATTGGCTTTCTAGGTACCGTTGATGTAACTTGCTCGTGGGAAGGCTTGAGATAAGGAAGGGGGAAGGGTCAGGGAGAAGGAGCAAAGCTACCTGACATGGTGGTGAAGAGGCAGCCAGCAGCCAGTGTAGCAACGTCACTTCCTGCAAGAGAAGCTCCAGCAGGCTCCAGCTCCTGTTTCTATTCGACAGGTCGTGGAAGGCACACTTCTTGTTGAAACGTCAAAGTGGACCCCGATCACAGCAGAGTACCCAAGTACTTAGGTACACTGCAACCGCGCCCTGTCGAAGACACATGTCACGACAATGTGGGAAGGCTTGGGAGGGAATGATCTAGAGAGGGGAAGGCGGAGGATACCTATATACCTCATCCAGATAGCACGATGTGAAAGGGACTGGCAGCTATGGCATGGCATACCTACCTACCTCAATAGGTCTCGTCACCGACCGTGCTGGATGTGTGACGTTGGTTCCTGCCGATAGTCTAGATATGCTTCGTATTCAGAGGGCGGTCCTGACATTCGTTGACCTGAACCGTAGTCACCATTCCTCGTGTTCTAGGCGTTGGTTCCTGCCGGCCGTCTCTCTTTCCTGTCGTTGTAAGTCCGGCATCGCTGGTCTAGGCCCGTGACTCCCCTCCTTTCCCAGATAGAGAACATGGTACCTTGGTATGCCTTGGAAGTTGCGCGGGTGGCTGACCCCGTGAACCGTGACAAATCGTAGTTTCCGAACTGAACCGATCTCTAAACACCACCTCATTCTTCCGCCCAACTTCGTACCTAGATGATGTCTTCGTGACTCCCGCTGCCGCTCTCGCGAGGAAGTTAGGAAGGACCCGTAGGCCAGCTTACCACCCAGGAACTGCAGGTTCTCGTCTTGATCCCCTTCCGCGTTGAGATGTACCCGACTTGTACATTTGCGCGAGAGAAGCTGCGGCAGAAGGCGTTGCTTCCGCGAACTGCGACTGATCTCGCCGTCGACGTCGTCCCCCGAACCTATAAATTCCCCCCCAATCTCCCGCCTCCCATCATCTTCTTCTTTTTCCCTCTCATCATCACATTTCCTATTTCTCTGTTTTCCATCTCCAACGGCGTCTGCTTTTGCTACGGTTCGACATCATCTGGCTCTCTCTTTTCTTCCATCACGGACCATTCGACATCATCTGGCCCTCTCTTCTCCTCCATCATGGACCGACCATTCGACATCATCCGACATCATCTCTTCCTCCATCTTGGCCTTCCGAGTTGAGGTGAGGTCCGTCCAGCCAGGTCATCGACTTTTCTTGGATCATCTTTGCGGTCTTCCTGGACACCAGCACACCGGGCACCATCGCATTGGAGAAACGACTGCCACTTGGCCTCGGGCATGCCACCGGCATGACGTCTTCCAGCGATGACATGACCGGACCAGGCCTCTCATAACAGGTGCACTCTCTTCCACGTCTGCCCGCTCGGTCCAACTCGCGCTGGCCTCTTCCATTCATGCCCCCGCTGTCTTTCAGCTCGGAGCCACACCAAACAGCCGCGGGCCATCTCTTCAGCCGTCTCTGGTCCAAGGCATGTCGACAACTCACTCGAGTTGTGCGTTTCCTTGACTTCCGTCACCGGCAGCCTCGTCAAACAGGACACCCATCTCGGCCTCAGAACCTCTTCAGGTTTTCATCATCATCGGCCACAGCGTTCGTGTTTCTATGGTCTTCAAGGTGGGTTCCTGAAGACGGTGCCCCCATTGGGGCAAGGTCCTGTTTCTCTGATCTCCCTGATGAAAAAGCTGCTGCCGGAAGGAGCCCACTCAGCCAGCACTCTGGCTGACTCCCATAAGTATTTCCAGGTTGACCTCAGGCCTCTTCAGGCATCGTCATCATCGGCCACAGCGTCCGTGTTTCCATGATCTTCAAGGTGGGTTCCTGAAGACGGTGTCCCCACTGGGATTCCTGTGTTTCTCTGATCTCCCTGATGAAAAAAACTCCTGCCTGAAGGAGCCCACTCAGCCAACCGCGTTGGCTGACTCCCAAAAGTGTTTCTAGGTTGACCTCAGGCCTCTTCAGGCGTCATCATCATCGGCCAGGTGGCACCATGGTTTTCTGTGTTTCTTTGAATCCGCAGGTTGGTTCCTGAAGACGGTGTTCCCATTGGGACAGGTCCTGTTCTCCTGATGTACACAATGAGCATAGCACCTCTTCCGGTGAGTAATGAATGACACTCAGCTTTTGGGTCCGGTGGCTGACGCTTCGCTGGGAAGAAACTCTGTGCTGTCGCACAAAGCCGCTGGCAGAGACGCTTCGGGCTGTTAATTCTTGGTTGGGAGGTGTAGGGAGTAGGAAGCTTGAATGTTTGGCCATGGGAGAATGGAGGACTTCTGTACCCAGACTGGCATCATCAGGGTCGTGGTTTTGATGAAATTGTTGAGTGTCTCTAATCTCTCGTTTGGTTCAGTGTTGCGTGAATGTGGTGATGCAGGAGAGGAAAAAATGATTTTCATTCCAGGCAGCGAGATCGCTTTTATTCTCGTCGCAGTTAAACTTTTCATGGGCCTTGAGGGCTTGAACGACTTTGATGTCAAGCCACAACCGTCACTGTGAGTTGTCAGTGGAGGAAGCCTGCGCGTGGCCGCGTGTAGTGTCAGCAACGCGGCGGTATTTCTGCACCGGTCTTGAAAATGCTGAAAAGATTGACGACCGCTTTTGATTTGAAGCAACCGTAGACTAGGTACGTTTGTACGCACCTACTTTGGCACTTTGGTAGTAATACTAACAGCAGGCGGCGATGTGATGGGTTGGAGTCGGGAGACTGTAGTGTTATGTAAGCCTGCGAGACGACACTGGATTGTCGTAAGGTACCCAAGTTGCCAAGTATGTACCCGGTACGTACACTCACATTACCTAAGCACCTGGAGAAAACCGACAGAGGAGTGACAGACTCACCCAGTCGGCCAGCGGCGAGCGCCGTGCGACGTTTGACGGCGAAGAGCGCCGGGCGCCGCGGCTGTGCAGCCAAGGTACCTCGGACCTACACTGCATACCTATGCAGGTAAGTAGTAATAGTACCTATCCGTAGGGGCCTGGGAGTATTCGTGCAGGGACTTATCGTGTGCTCTTGCTTTTGAGGTCCGACTGCCTGGAACACCGGAGCCTTTCATCGCCCGCCCGCTGTCAGCTATTTTTATGCCCGCACTGACAGTACGTAGTATGTATCCTGCCTGTATCACTACCTCCCCTCCCCTTCCCCCCTGCGTTTCTCACATCGCTTCTATACTGCTTGCTTGGTCTGTTGTTACCCAAGGGAGCTTAACCAAAGGGCAGAAGAGAGGGTCACTCGGAGGAAAACATTTGCACAAGATTGTCAGCAGACGGGGAAGCATGAAAGGCCGGAAACGTGGCGATACGTGCTATTGCTCGAAGAGGAAGCGATACATTGCATTGTACGTGAGGAGCACGGGCGGGGTTTGTCGCTAGTGCGGGACGAGGCGCTTGTTGGCGGCATTCCAATACACTAAGAGCACCTACCTAGCTTGCAGCAACCGCCATCAAACCCCCCTGTATTATTACTTCGTCTTATCTTTCCGACGCCGCCGGCGGCAGCTGAAGGTGCTATCGCGTCCCCCAAGGCCCAAGGGCCCAAGAACTTGCCTAGGTAGGTACGGATTCTCCCCAATCGACTTCTTATTACCTACCTAATTGCCTACCTAGGTAAGCCAAGCTACCTACAGGCTACAAGGAGGTAAATGCGCGTCATCCGTTGCACTGCATATATCTACCCGCCATCTTTTCTTTTTCCTCCTTCACCTGCCTGCCCTGCCGCCTCCGATCCGGGCTTCTCTTCGACCTTTCCGACACTGTGCTGTACCCGTCGCGATTACACAGCTTTCTTCCGGAGCGATTTCTTCTACACGAGTCACTCACTACCTGTTCATCTTCTTTCACCCAAGTCTTTGCCTCACCTTTTGGTACTCAGTCACTCGAATCCTTCTTGTGAGATTCTTGGCTGGACGTCACCTGCACTTTACTGGACGACCGTTGGAGGAAAGGGCCTTGGATTGCCGACAACAGCCGACGCGCGGCGCTACGACCTACAACAAGCTCTCGCCGTCGACAGACACGAACATTTCCAGACAACGAGGGCATCTCGACTTTGCGCCAGCGAATCCCGACCCGGAGAGTGAGAGAGGAAGAAATGGGCGACATGATCAGGGACCCTTCCCCCGCGGCATGCGCGACGGGCACAGAGCGGCCGAGGCCGAACCAGCTGTTCCTCGGCACGTTCGTGCATTCCAGGACCAAGGAGGAGCTCGAGTACCTGCACGACACGGCCGTCTGCGTCGATGCCGCCGGAACCATCGTCGCCGTCGAGGCGGGGTGCGGCAGTCTGGCCCGCGCCGAGGAGGTGCTGTTTCCCCGGCTGGGATGGACGAGGGGGGAGGTGCTCGCTCACGAGGCGAAGGAGGGGGAATTCTTCTTTCCCGGATTCATTGGTGAGTTTCTGTCGTCGTTGGTGTTGTTGTCATTTATCGCCTCTCCGGGGTTAAGCAGACCACATCAGAGACATTGTCTTGGTGTTGCCCACCCCGCATTGCAGAAACAGAAACACTAACAAAAGTCCCAGACACCCACGTCCACGCATCTCAATACCCTAACGTCGGCATCTTCGGCAAGTCGACGCTGCTGGACTGGCTCAACACCTACACGTTCCCCCTCGAGTCGAGCCTCAAGGACCTGGCGAAGGCAAGGCGCGTGTACACGGCCTGCGTCCGGCGGACGCTGGCCCACGGCACCACGACGTCCGCGTACTACGCCACCATCGACGTGGCCGCCACGAACCTGCTCGCCGACATCTGCCTCCGCCTCGGCCAGCGCGCCTTCGTCGGCCGCGTGTGCATGGATCGCGAGGGGCTATGCCCGGACTTTTACCGCGACGAGAGCGCCGAGGACTCCCTGAGGAGGTCTCGCGAGTCGGCCGAGTACGTCCGGAGCATCGACCCGCGCGGCGACCTGGTCGCCCCCATCCTGACGCCGCGCTTCGCCCCGGCCTGCTCGGGGGAGGCCATGAGCGGCCTGGCGAGGATGCAGCGCGAGCTCCACCTCCTCGTCCAGACCCACGTCTCAGAGAACGAGGGCGAGATCGAGCTCGTCGCCGAGCTGTTCCCCGAAAGCGAGAGCTACACAGGCGTCTACGACGACCACGGCCTGCTCGGCGAGAAGACGATACTCGCGCATGCAGTCCACCTCAGCGAGAAGGAGGCCGACATCATCGCCGAGCGTGGCGCCAAGATCTCGCACTGCCCGTGCAGCAACTCGTCCATCACCAGCGGCGCCGCCCGCGTGAGGTGGATGTGGGACAAGGGCATCGACGTCGGCCTGGGGACCGACATGAGCGGCGGGTATAGCCCGAGCATACTCGAGGCCGCGAGGCAGGCCGCGCTGGTGTCGCGGCACGTCGCCATGACGCTACACGGCGACGAGAAGGAGCGCGCCAAGCTGACGGTCGAGGAGGCGCTGTACCTCGGCACGCGGGGCGGGGCCGCCGTCGTCGGGCTCGGGGATAGAATCGGCGGGTTCGAGGTCGGAAAGCAGTGGGACGCGCAGATGATCACGCTGCCCTTTGTCAACGAGGACGGCGTGGCCGGCGGGGACGGCGACTCGAACGTGGACCTGTTCGGGTGGGAGAACTGGGAGGAGAGGCTGGCCAAGTGGGTTTTCAACGGCGACGACCGGAACACGAAGCGCGTCTGGGTCAAGGGGAGGTTGGTGCATCAGCGGGGGTAGGCGGACGGGTACTTTGGGCATGGTCTCGGTCGGCGTTGGGTTTGAAATTTTGGGACGAGGATTTAGAGGTTTAGAGTCACGACAGCGTTCTTTCGGTTATATATAGCCTGGTGGACGAGAAGAGCTTCCCCGTAGATGGAAGGCATGATATTATAGGTACTTATCTCCAGGGGGACGCTTGAAGATGTCGATTTCACCATTTATTCCAAGCTACCATACGCTTCTGAACTGCAGATCCTCGGAAAACATCACCGTTAGTCCGAACCCGCGTCTTACAAGAACGCAATGCCGAAAAAGGCCATCCCCACGAGAACACCGAGACTTCCCAAAGCAGCAGCGCCCCTGACCGATGAGGCGGCAGAGGCACCCGGTGTCATCGACGGCATCGCAGCGCCGGAGCCGGAGCCCGAGCCGGAGCCCGAGCCGCTTCCCGTGCCGGAACCGCTCCCCGTCCCGTTGGACACCAGAGCCGTCAGCTTCGCGTCGGTTCCGAAGGCAGCGGTCACGGTCGTGGCGTTCTTGCAGCTCGCGGGCTTGGTGCCTGTGCCCTCGACGAAGGTGACGGCGGAGCACTAGACAACCTCAAAGTCAGCGGCGTCTACAACGTACAAGGTCTCAAAGGCTGTGGTGCAAAGGTGATCGGGAGGTAGGAGGTGAGATTTACCTGATACAAAAGCCCATCAGGCCCATTAGCAACGACGCCGATAACACCCATCTTCCCAACCCACTTCTCCGGCGCCGTCACGGCGGGCTCGCAGAAGTCCCCGAGGCCCGTCTGCGTCACGATCGGGAACAGCTGCTTCCACCCCCCCGCGGCGGTCTGGTCGAGCGTCCCGCGGAAGAGCCAGTTCGCCTGCGGGTGCGCCAGGAGCACCGACACGGCCTCGCCGCCGACGTGGAACTCTGTGGGTTTGGTCTTTGCAAAGTCCGGCGTGAAGCCGCCGCAGGGGGCTTTGCCCTCGTCGTCGTCCGAGAAGCCGATCGTCGCGGGGGCGTTGAGCTTGAAGTGGGCTGTTGCTGGTGAGGCGAGGAGGAGGAGGGAGAGGAGGGACGGGAGGGTCGGTGCCATTTTTGAGGTTCTTGGTTTGGTGATTATGGATGGGGCTTGGTTGTTGAGGCTCTCCGGGAGTCTGTTAGATTATTGCGCTTTGTAATAGAGAGTCGGAAGGATTAGTATGATGGCCAGCCAGCTGTTGAATGGAGGAGAGGGAAGTCCGTGACAATTAGCAGCTGGAAGGAAGTTAAATAGCCAGATCACAGCGATGCAAAACGACCAAACAGGTGAGCAAATAGTTTCAACAAGAATCCCTGGACCTATCCTCTCCCCTGCCCAGCTGGACTAGGCTTTGCCCCAAGAAGCCGTTTGAGCCGCATGGCTTCGTCAACCTGCGCGCTACTGGGAGTCAGTACTCGGGAACAAGTGCCTAATAGCGCGACAATGAGGCTGTTTCAGCCGTCATCGTGAGGGGGGGTCCCTCTCCTCCCTCTTCGAGTACCCCGGCAACTATTACCCTCTTCGATCCAGCGAATCGTGAGAAGGACAATAATAGCCCATCCCCCGGTTCAAGCTTGACAGAGACAAGCTTTCTCGCGTATGCAGCAAGTCGCCGCTGGCGCAGCCGGGAGGGGCGCCACGGATGATGATTGCCGATGGCGGTGGGGGTGACAGTGTGTGGGAAGGAATGGAGCTTCAGTCCGCCTTCGCGCCGCGGGAACGCGATTAATGAGCACGATTGCGCTTGTTTTGGGGTCCGTCGGTCATGCGACGGGCGCGGGTTACCTTTCCCCAAAGAGAGTCGTTGTGGGAAGATTGCGCTGCTCACCGTCGCGGAACAGGGATGACCCTTTCAGAGTCGACGAGAACGCGGCATGTTAATACCGACCAGTCCAACAAGACGTACCGCCGCTTCCCTCTCAGACTTTGAGGGCGTTTGCGGTTGGCGTGGTGCGGATGGGGTGTTGTTTTGGAGTCGTCGAGGTTCGAAACGAGACTTCGCCCGCAGGTGAGCGGCGACTTTGGGATCGGTCAAGTTGCTCTTGGCGGGTTTGCGCAGTCTTTGTCCGATCCTTCACGTTTCTGTCATGAACAAGATCGCCTTCTCTCCTTTCGCGATCCCTATGATTTCCAGGCGTCTGTCGTCTTGCAACACCGACTCCTGTTATAATCTTGCAATCCCAACAGCTCGGCTGGCCTCCGATCTTTGACTCCTTTCCGACTGCTATCCTCGCCTTGAACGAGCTCGACTAGGTAGCAATAAACGAGAAACACCGAGTTTGAATCTGCATCCAACCCGCCGCCATGGACATGAGCGGTATGGGCGGGATGGACGGCATGTCCATGGGGATGAACATGTTCCAGTCGACCAACATGGAGCTGGCTCGCGACTTCTGGATCACCATCGGCAGCGTCCTCGGGGCCGTCGCCGTCCTGCGGATCGTCACTCTGTATCAGACTCGCTCAAGGTAATCAACAAGCCCAAATAGCCAGCTGCCAGAGCACATCTTCCACCAGTCTGATTACCCCCATCCTGTTGCAAACCACGACGTGGTATTTCACAATAAGCTTGCTGCACACTTCCGCGAAGTCTACCTGCTGACCTGACCTGCTCAACAACCAGGCTCCGCCGCCGCGCAACCGGCACCGTCAAGCACCCCACCACGCCGACCAACCGCCTCCAACAGGCCTTCGCAACAGCGACAGCCATCTTCCGCGAGATGACCTACCCGCAGCTCTTCATCCGCGCCCGCGGCCTCTCCTGGCTGAGCCCCCCGCCGCTGGGCCGGTCCCTCGTCCTCCTCGTATACTGGGCCATCATCACGTACATGATGGCCGCGGGCACCGGCATCTCCGACGGCTACTTCTGGGAGCGCATCGGCTTCCGCAACGCCTGGGTCGCCACCGCGCAAGTACCCCTGGTGTACCTCCTGGCATCAAAGTACAGCGTGCTCGGGCTCGTCGCCGGCGCCGGCCACGAGCGGCTCAACTGGCTGCACCGCTGGGTCGCCCGCACGCTGCTCGTCGCGTCGACCGTCCACGGGTTCTACTTCTTCCAGGAGTGGGTGCTCGCGGACCTCGTGGACACGCAGCTGTCCATGATGCCGATGATCCGCTACGGCTTCGCCGCGTGGGGCGTGCTGGTCCTGCAGGCTGTCATATCGGCGGGACCGCTGCGCGCGCTGTGCTACGAGGCTTTCGTCGCGCAGCATGCCATCAGCGCAGTTGTGTTTCTGTGGTTGTTGCATGTCCACGTGCCGGCGTACGCGCGGCCTGCGATCTGGGTGTCCGTGGCTGCGCTGGCTTCGGACCGCCTGGGCCGCACGGCGCTGCTTGTGCGGAACAACCTCCAGATAGACTCCGGTAAACGGGCGGGTCATGTAGCCCGGGTCCGGGCAGTGGGGCCGCGGACGACGGTGGTCACCGTCTACGACGTGCGCTTCCGCTGGCAGGCCGGCCAGCACGTCTACCTCTGGCTCCCCGGCGTCGGCTTCTCCGAGACGCATCCGTACACCGTCGCCCGCGCGCACCGAAAGCCCGGCGAGGACGAAAAGTCCCGCGCCGGCCGCAGTCTCGAGCTCGTCGTGCGCAAGCACGCCGGCTTCTCCCGGCGTCTGCACCGCGTCGCCTCCGCGGGTGATGCGGAGTCAAAAGACCTGACGGCTTTCGTCATGGGGCCCTACGGCCACCCGCCCGCGAGCGCGCACTACGAGACGGTGGTGCTGGTCGCGGCATCCACCGGCGCGTCGTTCACGCTGGCCGTGCTGGAGGACGTCGTTGCGTCGAGCGGGAAGAGCTGCGTGACGCGTGTGGACTTTCTGCTCATGGCTAAGACTGCGGATGAGGTTTCGTTCTACGTCGAGCGGCTGCGCGACGTCGCGGCTTGGGTTGAGAGGGCGGGGGCTGGGCTGGAGTTGTCTGTGCAGATTGCCGTTACAGGCGACGAGGCTACGGTGACGACGGAGTCGTTTCTTGAAAAGGCTGGCGATAGGCCTCTGTCTAGCTCGTCCGTCGAAGACGACCGGGAGAAAGAGAGAAGGTTTCCTGTTGGCATGCGGCTGCTTACCACGCGGCCGGATCTCCAGGGGTTCATACGCGATCCCATTGAAGCTGCCGGGGGCGAGTCACTGGTCGTTGTTTGTGGAGGTTCGGCGCTGGTGGCTACGGTCAGGAACTTTGTGGCTCATCTGTCTGATGAGAGAGCCGTCCACAAGGGCACGGGGGCCCAGGGTATTTGTCTGCATGCGGAGCAGTATGGGTTCTGAGAGTCGGGTAACGATACAGACATCGAGAGGGAATATCAGATTAGTTGTGACAATCCGCAGCGTTTCAGCTATGTTCATTTGCTCAATGCTAATATCGGATGCAACGATACTTACGATATAGTAGCAAGTGACTCTGTAACTATAATCTATAAGTTACGTTACTGGTCCCAAAGAGACTATGGTACCACTTCCGGCGCGAATGGGATCTTCAAACCTCTCAATAAGCTGTGTTGGGTTTATGTGTATATAACACGCTGGCGTCAAAGGGGTGAGAAACGCTCTCAAACGTGCTCACCACGAGCCAGAAGAGCCGATTCTCGACCAACATCTAGAGCATGACAGCAGGAATGAGGCAAAATCTTGAAGATAGTCGGCGGCCGCCTGATGGTAAAACACCCAAGAGACCCTAAAATCACCTTTGTCGTTTTCCTTCTCATAATCCCTCTCTGCCTGATAGTGATCTGTCATGTGATGTGAGACGCGATATCTGAGTAAAGCTAGGGAAGAAATCGAACATGATCAAGCTGTCTAAGTATCATTATTGATACCATAATATTAACCTCAGAGTCATCTCTTTCAGGCTTCTGTGTCTTTTCGTGATCATCTTAAAGGACCAAGATGAAGATTAACCATCAACATCGTCTGCGAGGGAGCTGCCCAGAGACTCTTAATATGGGTAGGCATGATCTGCCGGCTGGGCGGACCTCTGTGAGAACACCGCAACACTGGGATAATCACAGCGAGATGTAGGTACATGCCTAATGCAGAAAATCTGCTCTTAGTGGCGCTGGCCAAGCAATTACACGGTCGGACCCTCGCCTCCATCTGTCCACCCAGAAACTTCCCGTGCCGCTTTCACCTGATGGCAGACCAGGTTGTCAGGCTAAACTCATGCAGAGTGCTGATGGCCACCTCATATAATATGTTGCAGCTGTCCACTCTTCAAAACCCTCTCATCCCTGCTCCTTCTGCTTTTTGCTCCTGCACGGCACTTCTTTGGAACCGTTCTACACCGGGAAGCTGGAACCTCTTATACGCAACAGGGAGACGAGATGGCACCGGTTTTCCGACTGCTCACTTCCGGTCTCGCCGTAGCTTTGTATGCCATCGGCGTCCAAGCCGACGGCACCGGGCTCATTGGCTGGGGGAAGACCCTTTACGATCCGACCTGTCCCTTCGCCTGTCGCAGCGTCATCAGGAAGCAGACCCTCGCCTGCACGCCCGTCGACTCGTCCGAGAATCATGGCACGGCTCACAATCCCGTCACGACGCCGCCCGGATGCTTCGTCAAGGACCACGTCTTCCTCCTCACTATGGCGCTCTGTATCGACACGTACTGCCCCCTGAGCGACAACCCGCCCATGGCCAAGCTGGAAGACTACTGGGCATCCCACCTGGGCACCGGCACTCTGGGCAACAGAAAATACGTTCCCGTCATGTCATATCACGAAGCCCTGACCGCTGCCCGGGAAGAAGAGTCCAAAGCCGCTCAATCCACGAACTCTTCGTCTTCCAGCGATCATGGGGGCGGCAGTCACAAAAGAACATCGGCTGCTCGACTGCTCAAACCGCGCCACGGCGGCATGGACATGGACACACCGGCCGGACTCTCCGTCTATGACGTCTCAAGTCCCTTGCCCACGACAATTGGCGGCTCGAAGCCGCTCAACGTCACGAGCTTCGTCGATCCCGTCAAGTGGCAACTGCAGTGGAACTACCTCCACGACTTCGAGGCGAACGAGGCGGTCCACTCGACCGTGACCATCGTCATCACCATCGTCGCAGTCTTCCTCCCCGTCGCCCTGTCCCTGCTTCGTTTTATTCCCGGCTTCACCACGAGCTACCTCTGGACGTACTGGCAATCCAAGCTGATCCTGCCGACGGCTTTCGGCCGACGCCACCGCGAGCCCGTCGCAGGCCTCGGCAACGTGCCCACCCGCGGCCAATTCCTGTACATCTGTCTCATCAGCTTTCTCAATATCATCCTGTGGCTCGCGCCGTATACCATCCACCAGCCACAGGCCAGCTTCACCTCGCTCAAGATGCAGAGCATTAGCATTATTGGCAACCGCGCCGGCGTCATGGCCATGGGCAACGTCGTCGCTCTCTTCCTCTTTGCCGCCCGAAACAGCGTTCTCCTAAGTCTCACCGACTGGAGCTATGCCACCTATCTGCTCCTCCATCGCTGGCTGGCCTACTGGGCCGTGTTCCATACCGTTGTTCACTCCTTCATGCTGCTCGCCAACTACGTCCTCCAGGGAAGCTACGAGGCCGAGCTGGCCCGTTTATACTGGATCTGGGGTATCGTTGGTACCGTCGCCGCGTGCGCCATTCTCCTCTTCTCTCAGCTGTGGTTTCGCCAGCGCTTCTATGAGCTCTTCCTTGCTTCGCATGTCGTTCTCTCCATACTCTTCATAACTGGCTACTACTACCACATCTGGTACGTCTACGAGTACAACTGGGGCTACGAGATCTGGATCTTTGTCGCAGGCGGCATCTGGGGCGCCGATCGCGTTTTCCGTCTCGTCCGCAGCGGCTGGCAGGGTCTCCGATGGGCCACGATCACCACGGTCGAGGACGTCGATGGCGAGTACATCCGCATCGAGGTCGAGGGCAAGCGTTTTGACAGTGGCGTCGTATACCTTGGCTTCCCGACCCTCACCTGGCGCGTCTGGGAGACCCATCCGTTCTCCGTGGCTCATGGCGGAGGGCTGCAGCAGGCAACGACCGCACTGTCTCAGGACGAGGAAGGAAACGCAACGTCTCCGACGGGCAGCGACCCTGAGAAGACCGTGAACACGAGCCAGCGCGCACTAGGCGGGCCTGCCTCGAGAGATGCAAACACCACGGTCTTCTATTCGCGCACCCGGTCCGGAATCACCAGATCCCTTGCCGCTAGGGCGTCTCCTACTACTCGCGTCCGCGTTCTCTTGGAGGGACCTTATCACCACTCGGGCCACCTCTCTCCGCAGCTTTCCCGCTGTACTGAGATGCTCTGTATCGCCGGCGGCGTCGGCATCACCGCCTGTCTCCCGTTCCTTCGCGGGGCCGGAGCTGCGAAGCTCTACTGGTCTAGCAGGTACCGAGGTCTCGTCACGGCTCTCGCGCCGGCGATCGAAGCTCTGCCCAGCAACGTGCAGGTCGAGACGGTCGTCGGGGAGAGGCTCAAGCTGGAGGCGATTCTTGCTAGGGAACTTGCTGCGGGTGCTGACGGGCCATTGGCTATTGTCGTATGCGGGCCGCCGGCCATGGCGGACGAGGTGCGAAGCATAATTGTTGAGATCACGAGGAGGGAGTTGACGACGCGGCCGTATGTGTTTATAGACGAGGCTTTTGCGTGGTAGATAGACGCATGCCGGTTCTGGAGACTATGTATGTCAGCTTCCAACTGTCTTGTATCCTTGTATGCCCCAAGGACTTAGTTGACAAAGACTGGTTATGAATGTGCTGAGCCACAAGCGGTGGTCACAAGCGATCAACTACAGTTGAACATCGGGTAGAAAACAAGCGTCAGGCCGCGTGTATTGAAACATCAGTCAGCATTTACGCCAACTGCCAACTGCTACAACTCTCCAGATCCTCAACCGTACAAGGACATGAGGGCCATAGACCAAATCAACAGAACTGAATAACATAAGACACAACAAAAAGACACGAGATCCCAAACACCATCCCACACCTCCCAACCCACGAACCTAAAAGTACAGGAGAATGCTACGATCAGAGGACAGGACTTCTCGCCCGTGCCGAAAAGAGCAGGCTAAAGACCCCGTGAGATGAATCAGCCACTTAGCAGTGGAGGTCGCCGTTGTCCTTGATGAAGGTGCAGCGGTTGGCGTCGTAGTGGTAGGCAAGCTAGAAAGGGGGGCGTTGTCAGCAACCATGCGTTGCCTGGTGCAACTCGGAGAGAAGATAAACTCACGTTGATGTATCCGCCTTCGCTGTGGGTGTAGAACTGGTTGTTGCCCTCCATGTACATGCAGTCGTAGCTAAGAGAATCCGCCAGCCAAGAACAAATACCAAAACACGAGACAGGGACTTACTCGGTGTGGAGAGCGCCGAGGGAGAGCTTGGCGCTGACCAGACCGGCAATTCCGCCGGCGCGCTGCAGGCCGTAGCCCTTGTTGTAGCAGACCGCGGCGGCGTAGAGCCTGGGGTTGGGGTTGTTGTCCCACATGCGCTTGACGGTGTTCTTGGTGAAGTTCTCACGGACGTATAATCACTATTCAGCAAAAGGCTTTCTGGGAAGTGGCACGAGGGCGAGAGAAAAAGTCTTACCGGGTTCCAGAAGGCCATCGACGCGAGCCCGCCGATGGTAGCCTGGATCGCGGCCGCGGTCACGGAGGCGACGACGTTGATGACGGGACCCGCGATGGCGACGACGGCGGGGCTGGCGCGCTTCTGAACGGCCTGCGTGTCCTCGCCCTCGGGCGCCGGCTTGACGACGAACTTGCCGTCCTTGCCCTTCTGGCCCGTGAGCGAGACGGAGGCGGAGGGGGGAAGGTCGGCGCGCTCGCTGAGGGTCTGGACCTCGGCGGCGGCGGCAGCGGCAGCGCGGTCCTCGATGAGGTTGGTTGCGCCATTGGGGAGGGCCAGGGCGTGGATAGAGGAGGCGCAGAGGGCGACCTGGAGAACGGCGGAGGTGGAGAAACGCATGTTGGTGGTTTTGGTGTTGGGAAAGAGCGAGTGTCTTGTGTTGTAAGTGAGTGGATGCCTGAGCTTGAGAAAAGAGTGAATGTGAAAGAAGAGAGAGCAAAGTGAGTGAATGAACTGTGTTGAGTTGGTGAGTGAAAGTTGTGTTCTGGACGGGTTGGCCGTGGTGTTTTTACAGTCTAAGGTCAGGCGCTGAGATGCTACTATCGTGTAAGTCGCTGGCCGAGTCCATTCAGTTGCCGGGCCCCTGCCAGACTGGCTCGCACTCGGCGGTGCTGAGCATCTCGAACATGCAATTCTGCTCGCTGACTCGATGTCGATTTCCACATCGTATAATTTCACTGAGGCGCGGTATACAGCTCTGTGTCCTCCTTCGGGGATTCAAGCCGCCGGGGTCAGTGCAATGCGAGCTCGCGGCTAGTACGATTCATGACTCTGGTCATTGGCCGCTCGTGGTTATTGCCGACGTCTATCACGGCTGTCTTGGCGGTAATCTATCTTGTCCACGATTAGGTAGTGGCCAGTGCTTGAGTTTCAGATCAGCTCAGAGGAGGAACACGAACGAAGAGCTTGCATGAGGCTATGTGTCGTTTATTAGAAACACCTTGCCAAAGCTGGTAATAAGAGACCTGATATCGGGACATTAGTTAAAGTCTATTGGGATATGTACGTCTCTTATACGCGTTCTGCAGGCCCGACGTATAAGGTACGGGACTGCGGTTATTTTGCCAACTCAACAAGGGTCAGTGACTGACGTGCGTCTGTCTTGAACGTTAAAGAAACTCCTCTCGGCGTGGTGAACCACAGGCTATCTATCTCGTCTGGTTAATGAGACTCTTAGAACTTATACCAGCTTCTGAACATTTTTCTTTGGAACGAAGAAGACTGGACTATATCGGCTTATGAAAGGTGTCTCTATTCCATTCCATCTTACCTAGTAAAACGATTACCATCCAACCCGCAAAGTAATCACAATATTCATGCTGAAGGGGACCTGGCTGGGCAATCTAGTGCCTCCCCCCTTTCGGACCTCGTAAATCTCAACAAGGGTTTCCGCAGACGCCGGGACTCAATTCCGGGCCCGAACAGCCCTTTTACACATTCTCGGCAAAGGTCCCCGACGAGGGGAAAACTTAAATAAGTGGTACGGATGAACCTCTTGGGGGCTGGATCGATCTACCTCACAGCACGGGCCGCGGCGATCATCGATGAACCCTGTGCTTTCAGGTCCCTCCAGGAGAATCGGTGTCTTACCATGGACTCGGAAGCAGCCGCTAGCTCGACCGACATGCCGGGTTCAAGACTGTCAACCGCTCGTCTCCTAAGGCTGACTCTTCTGGCTGGAATGACCCCGCTCAGCGCCGGAACCCGCGGCCTGTAATCCCGAGAGCGAGCCCCAATATCTGACTCGGATATTGTGGCTCTTAATATCTTGACGCCCTGTGCTCTCGGGTCTGCTGGCCCTTCGTGCTGACATTGCGGCTGTCCTCGGCGGTATTTCTTCATACGCCAAGTATACCACCGAATGAAGTTGATTACCTAGTCTACACTATTTTGAACCTTAACTCGCACTCATAATTTGACTCCTGAGTTGCTCAGCCTCGGACCTGGAGATGCTGATACTTGGGAACCGTCGCAATGGTTATGTCTGCCCAGCTTAACTCAGTCAGGCGGCGCCAGAGCCCCGCAACAAAGACGCATAGTGGTGGCAGTAGATGCTCGGCATCTGTTGATGGAGGAATTTCTCTCCCGGTCCAATCACTTAGGGGTGGTTGGAGAAATGATGGGCGAATATATAATATGTCTGCCTATTCGGTCGATGAAGTAGTCTTCACAGCAACTCACCACTGCTTCCAAAGCCCGTCACATCCTCGCTCCTTAACTCTTGTCAAACAAAGCCACTCTTTTGTCTCCCAAGAACAAGCCAATCTTTCAAAATGATCATCGGTAAATCCATCGCCATCGTTCTTGCTGCTCTGAGCAGCAGCGCTTATGCCATCGTGAGTTCCCACAGCGAGGCCCATTTGAGGACACTGAAGACCCCATGCTCATATTCTATCTTGGAAGTGTCATATTGGTACCAGAATCGACATGAACTGCTGCTGGGGCGGCGCCGCCGGCGAGGACGCCTGCTTCCGGAAGCAAAAGAGCATCAACTGCGGGAACGGAATTGAGCAGGCCAATTTCTGCAAGAACATTGGCATTGATAGGACACGATGCGTAAGTCTTTTGACTCTTTTTCTTCGGATGACACATCGGCGTGAGCTGACCTGGCATCTAAAAGGACGCCGACTGCTGCGACCCGGCGACTGGATGGGGTAAGGCGTGCCCGTAGGGCAAGAACAGATGCACTAGCAGTAATTGCTAGTTGGTTTGGAATCAACACGGGCAAGCTAGGTTGTTGATATTCAATGGGAATGAGACTATGACGTTCCTCTTATGTGCTGATAAAGGGATGTTTTGAGATTCTGAGTGCGCGTCTTCGTATTTGACATCATGCTTCATAAACCCGCAGAAGAAATGATTTGGGTCATTATATCATCATTTTTCTAACTATCTGTAGTAGTTCCAATGACAAAGATATGTGCACAGAAACATTGATAAAGTCGTCGACTTGCAACTTCTAGGAGGCGCGTTTATTCCCCCCTCGCGGCTCAAACCAATGAGCTACTAGCCAACACAGCACGCTGGCTCGACAAAGGTCAATGATGCATACCATCAGTTAGGGTAGTCCTTGAGGAGGATGCCGTAGCCTTCGAGCAGCGAAGGGCCTCCAGCCGTAACAGAGAATCCAGAGCCGCTACCAACGTGGACACCGTACAAGTAGCGGCTGCCGTTCTCGAGGATCCAGAGAGGTCCACCGGACTGGCCGCCTGCAGAGTCGGTGTCGGTAACGACAGGCGACCCCCTGTCGCAGCCCGTGGCGGCCGACGCGCTGATGCCCTCCTGGCGGTACGGTCTGTTGGCGCCCTTGTCGCCCGGGTACCCATAGTGGAAGAACATGGCGCGGTTGAGCTGGTTGTCCGGGTTGACGATCTTCAGGCCGAGCCAGCCGTTGGTGCGGCCGGCCTCCTCGCGGAGGATGAAGATGGCCCAGTCGTAGGCATTGGCGCACCAGCCGGTCTGGCCGTAGTCCGGGCGGAAGACGCGCTCGACGTCGTAGCCACCGAGCACCTCGCCTTGGTCGTACGCTGGCTGGAAGCGGATGGCGACGTTGCCGCCCTCGGGGGGGATGCAGTGGCGCGCCGTGACGACGTGGCGGGCGCCGATGAGGGCGCCACTACAGACATAGCCGTCGGAGCGCTGGATGCGGCCCATGGCGCGATAGGGGTAGTCGCGGTTCGTCCAGAGGACGCGGTTGTCAGCCCCGATGATGGCCCGCTTGGAGGGCTGCTCGGCGGGGCCGAGACCGAAGGGGGGAAATTCTGTGAGGTTGCCGTCCTGGAGCCCGGCGAGGCTCAGGGTGACGACCTCGGGCCCGGCGGCGGATTTGGCGGCGCCGCCCTGAGCCGCCGGGCTGCCGATCTTGTTGGCCTTGAAGGCGGAGAGGATGGAGGGGTCGAAGGCGAGAGGAGCATCGAAGTCGCTGGGGTCTGGCAGCTGGGTCTCCTCGGGAGTAGGAAAGCCGAAGACGGCCGAGCTCAAAGAAAGAGCGGCAACTGCCGCGACGAGGTTCAGATGGAACATGATGAGGATGAAGATCGGCGAGAGCAGTTGGAAACTCTCAAGAGGCTTGAAATGCTGTCTGAGTCTGCTGCCGTCTCTGCTGTTTGAGAGTGATGGCGCGAGGATTGTCCTTACACTTTATACATCTCCACGGCCGCAGCAGATAGATGAAAGACATGATCTCAGGGGCCTGCGCTCTGAAAGGATCGGACTCCAAATCGCTTCACGATAGAGTTGAGCGAAATGCTGCTTCGAGATGCGCGTTTCATCCTACGAAGCCGCAGCCCGTACGCACCCACGGAAAACCCGTCAAGGTGCCAAATGACAAGGTTGAATCTGTCAGCCTAATAGTTGCCAAGCACGCACAACAAGGGCTAGTTGCAACCCTGGACATCTTCGTCGGTAGGGCTAGAATGCCTGTAGTATAAAGCTGAGAAGCGAGTGCCTGCGAGTAGAATCAACCCCGGGCCCGAGCCATCCAATTGCGGCGTGTAAACTTAAACTTGCCCAGGGGAGCATTCGTTGTCGTGCTAGGATTGACGCGAAAGTGTAGCATCGCGCGATTCTTACATGCTTTCATGCCATTGGCGAAGTCGCTCTCCCAACCTCAAAACGGCGACGGACCCCTTAAGTTTGCAGAAGTCATTTGAGCCTTGGGGGCTGTGTTGTACGATTCGTCCGGGCCCTCCCAGCCCGCCGATGCCAAGTCTGACCGCCCACCAGGCACGCGGCAAAACTACTCAGGAACAATCTTGTAGATCATCGAATTGAGGCCAATCAAACTATTTCAGGGCAGGTAGCACGAAAGTGCATTTCAAGCCACATGTTTGCACGTCTGCAGTCTCAATCAACGTCGCTCTGCGTATCTGGGCTACCTCGGTGTGTTAGCTGGCTCGCCGAACCGCTTGGACAGTAACGACACCGCAGTAGTAGTATAGGTCTCGAGACCGAATCGCCGGCTTGGACTTTTGCAACTGTTGAAGTGAGGATGGAGTTTGACAACGCATATCAATTGCTTGGTGGCAGAACGTGGCCAGCCCGATCTCACCCATCCTGCTCCGCACCCGGGACGACACCGCACGCTGCTTCCTGCCGCCGAACCTCTATTTCAGCACTCCAGGATCTCATTCCTTCTCTTCACAGTGTTTCTTTCACAGCTTAAAACTAGCCCTTTAGGCAGACGGTAGCAGGGCGGCACCTTTGGCGCGTTGTGGGGAGAAGTCGTATCACTCCACTTTGTGAACGACCTTCAATGCGAGCGGACCTATCGCCTATCTTACTTGCCTGATCCTGCCGATGGGACCTTGACGGCGCGCCTAATTTCCCCGGCTCACCAGATACATCTCCTTCCTTCCGAGCTCACTCAGAGCTGCTTTGCTTGCACCATACCACAACCCCAGAAAACAGCCCATGTATCGGCATCTAGATTTACAGTCCTGGTATTGTCAGGTTTACTGCGCCGAAGATTCCAAGACCTGAAGGAATGTTGTGATTAGGCACCAACGTGCATGCTTATTTGCCGGGTGGATCATGTGAAAATAATGGCTCAAAGTGAAAGACCGAACTCTCAAATCCCCAGGCCACATCTTCCATCCTTGATCAGTCGATGTTGAGGATTTGAGTATGCACTTGCACACCAGAGGCTTCATCCACGGGGATCATGGCTGGAGTCGAGTGACAAGACGAGAAGAACTTAGATAGATTTGCAGAGACAAAAGGACTTGCCAGAGATTTAAAACTCAAAGGCTCGTGCTCAAAGCATTGGATACTTGAATGACCAGAGAGAATGTACAAGGCTTGCCCCTCCGGAGGTTTCCCATTATCCCGTGCCAAGTGGGGCCGCTTCCGGACCCACTCACTGCCAATGTGCCTCCAAACTCCGAAACCCCGCTTCCGCGACCAACAATTTAAGCCTCAACACCGAGGGTGATGTACGCAAGCATGCCCTTGGTGACGTCTTCACCATCAAGCGGCTCGACGACCATGAGCGGGTTCCAGCTGCCGGACTGCTCCTCGGCGTGGATGCTGTCAACAGCGTTGATAGTGCGGTTGATAGCGGTGTGACCGACGTACGGCTCAAGGGCCATGATCTGTTGGCTCAACTCCTCATCGAAGAAGAGCTGCCCGGTGCTGACGATGTTGGAAGCGACAACAGTGCCGTTGCTCCGGACGGACCAGTCGGTGTGCACCTGGGCGTGGATGTGGATCGTGCGCTCGACGTAGAAGCCGGGGAAAACGGTCTTCATCTCCATGATACCGTTGGAGTCGGTGGGCCACATGCCGCGGAGCCAGGTGGTCGCGTCTGTGTGAAGGTCCAGGTCTGGGCCGATGGTGACATTGAGCTCGTTCAGGAGCTGCTCGAAGGGGGTGTCAGGGGAGTGGTGGGTGAAAGAGCTGTAGGAACCGGTCTGTTTGAGTGATAAGTTAGTAAGTGTGATACTGTTTGACGATATTTTGCCGAGTTGTAGCTGTGAGACACAACGCACCCACAGGTACGTTGAAATCTTTCATCTAGCTTCAGCGTCAACAGAGTCCACTTACAGCATTGCAGTGCCAAAGATCGACCAGGACATCCTCCATCGGAGTACAGTCGTTGAGGTTAAGAACGCCAATGTCCAGGTACAGAGGCACACCGGGTTGGTCCTCGCTCATATCCTGGCGCAGCGTCTGCGAGCGCGGCCACACGTAGGGGCCCTTGGTGACCTCGGGCGTCAGCACACAGGTATCGTTCTGAATCGTGCTGTAGTGAGGGCCCTCGGTGTGGATGGTGACGTTGGTGTCGCGGCGAGAAAGGAGGTCGCGGCTGGCGAGCGAGCGCTTCTCAGCGGCGCGCTTCCGGCGGACCTCGGTGAGCTTGCCGGCCTCAGCCGCGCAGCGCCGCGACAGGTTCGAGCGGCGGGCGATTTCAGCGTGGCTCAGGGTGTGGTCGTGGCCCGGGTGCGCGGAGGCCACGCCCGTGAGGAGCGCGGTAGCGAAGGCGAGGAGTTGGAACTGCATTGTGCTATGGTAGAACGAGTGTTCGAGGGTTGGTTCAACGAATGTTTTGAGGCTGCCTGGGTAGAGAAGCGACTGTCGGGCGAGGCTGCTGATCTGAAGGAATGACCGAGAAGAGGATGCTTCTCTTATACACCTCTTGCTCCTATTGTCCCATTTCTCACTCTACCTTCCCCAAATAGAAGTTTTCTTCCTTGTTTCCCCCGATGTCACCCCCGAACCAGGTCCCCAGAGAGGTTCATCTGATCGAGACCTTCTTTTTCCAAGTCTCCTTTCCGTTCAAACGCTCCATCTGCCAACCAAGTCGCGATCCAGATTTCCACGATCTCCACCGGACGTCGGGTCGACCAGAAAGGGCCGACCGCAGCGGGCCGCCAAGCACTCTGGCCGCGTACGTTCAGGGGGAGGCTGCTCACCGTGCAGCGAGGGTTGGGTTTTTTTAACCTCCCAAGGGAGGCAGGTTCCGCGCGGCAGGAGGCGCGGCAGTGCCGATGCTGCGGTTTGCCGATCTGTCTTCATGTTCGGATGCCGTCCTAGGGCGTGGATTAGGGGGGTCTTCTCGTCGGCAGATATGCAGATTGCACAATCCGCATCTGCTACAACCCTGTGACGGAATGCGGGCGGAAGAAAAAGGCCTGGGAAGCAACCGAGTTCGTAGAACGAATAGGAACTGCTTAATTTGACAGGCTTGCTGGTTTTTTGGGCCGGAAACAAGTAACATCAGGAGCACAAGACCATCGAGACAGAGTCATGGCACTTACACCGGACAGATCACAGTCTCGTCTTGTCCTCTTCGGGTGTTCCGAGGCCTGTGTCTGCCAGTGGTGTTTAGTTTTTGCGCTCCATCGTGCAGTTCATGTCCGTCATGATGTACTTTTCAATGCTCTTCACGGGTGCTGCAATGGGTCCAGCGTTTTCAGATGTCTTTTCATGATAGTTGCTTTACATTGAATGGAAATGGAGAAAGCGGGAGAGGCGCCGATTGTTGCTCCTAGCTTTCATCATCTGTCCGCCACCAATTTCGACATCTTGGCCATTCCATACCTCGCCCAGTCTCCTGCCGCAGCAAGGCAGTGTGGTGACTTGTCGTTAGCTGCCCCGAACGTGGGCAGCTGATGCGCCTTCCACCTTGGGTCACTCTCATCCTTGCCTGATCCCAGTTTCTTGATGGTATGAAGACTCAGAGTGCGGCCCGAACGTTGTATCCGCCACCGGTACATGGTGCGGCACGTCTGGCAGGTGAAGTTGGGAGAACTGTCCCCGAAGAGCCTGTACTGGAACCAGGTGCCGATGTGGAAGTGGTCCTCCGTCGGGTCCTCATCGGGGCCTTCGTTGAAGAGATCCGGGAACGCGCGCTGCCAGGTGATGTGGGCGCAGCAGTGCGAGTATAGAGGACTGCGTGCCAGGGCGTCGAGCAGATCGGACGGGTACAGCGGTATGCTCATGGCGTGCAAGTCGGGTGTGATGATCAGGGTCGAATAACGAACCAACTGTCCCTTCTCTACCACATGATGAGCCTGGTATTCAGCCACAAGAAACGCCCCGGCGCACCTCTGCAGCCTTATCGTCCTGATGTCCTGATAGTTAAGGCCTCTCATCCGGGCCTTCAGTTCAATACTGGCCTCCAACTCAATCCCGCTCAGACCGTAGCGACGTGATCGCTTATCTAGCTCAGCCGCATGGGCACTGGCCTCCATCACCAGACGAAGTCCTGTGAAACCCGGGATCCCGTGCGAAGTCTGGAGCCCGGTCCTGTATTGGCAACAAGATAGCCGTCGGTCAGGGCCAAGCATCGTTTGCCAACCTCGTGGTCTGTTCTGGCCCAGTGGCCTCGCCCACGAAAGCTCTGGGGGGTGCATTCGCACGCAACTGGCGCAGAACAGCGGCCTCGTCCGGAACTCCAACCCATTCTCGACATGAAGCCGTTCGTAATCGTCCCTCTCTAGGCCCAGCAGAAGCTGCCGCAGGGGGGGACTCTTCGGAGTGAGGCGGAAACTAGCGTCGCCAAGCTTGAATAGCATCTTCTTGTTGCAGAGGGCCATGGCAGCGCGTTCTGCTAAGCCCAGATGATCTAAAACATGTAGCAGAATCTCCGTGGGCACGTCGTAGAGGTTCAGCTTAGGTGAATGTGATTTCGGTTCGACTTTGCGGGTTTCGGGGTCTTCGGGGTTTCGGAACACTCTTGCCGGCAGAACCCGGCGTGCGAAGCTCGATAGCCTACCGATGGATGATCCCCCTTCTTCTGATCCCCGAAACATTTTGGCGGTTGTCTGTAGTTCAAGTCTCTAAATTGTCGTTTGACGGGCAGAGGAAGATCAGTTGCGCCCGCGAGCTTTGAAATTGGCAAGATGTTGAACAAGATGATATCCTCCCAGCTGGAGATACTAGTCAATTATTTTATAGGAGCTATATATACCATGACCTATGAACACCTTTGTGTCTCATCAAGCGAAAAAGGCTTATGGTCAGTGTGTTGAGAAGAACATGGTCTTCTGTGTCCAAAGCGGTCCTCGCGAAAGTTTGACGTACCAGCCCAAGAGGTCGCTTGAGTCGAGACATGAAGTTCCCTTGCTTTCACCTATACTAATCTCAAAGGCTGGGCAGGTCGGCATCTTAGATGGCTACTCAAGGCCTGCCCGACGGTACAACAAATGCCTTGTGTTGAGCAGTCCTTTTTCTGTCTTGGAATCAATTTCAGGTTAAATATCAGCTCCTACGTTGTTAAGGCATGTTGACTATATTACGCGAATGTTGCAAAGACTCTACCAGTGCTTCATGCCCAGTCCTCAAGGTAGCGGGTATGGGTGACAACATACACACAGTGGCTTGGTTTGTGGCTTGATCCAGCTAAAGCCAAAAGCTGAAGTCGAATTTGACTTTTACCAGTGCTCGTCTTATTTTTAAAATTTCTACTCCAGCAATACACGTAGGCTGTCCTCTCTGTTGGACAATATTGGTTTCTTTCAGTTGTCATAAGTACGTACTAAAGTTATGTTCTGGCCTAGACGTGGCGATAAACCCATCCCCTGTGAAAGACTGTTCTCACCTTGTTGCCTGTACGGGTTGAACATAGCAACTCGTGGGTCGTCTAATCTGCGCGTCGATTGACCCGTACCCGCTCAAATTGGGCTCCAATCCGGGAAATTCGAAACTCAGAACAAGCATAGAAACCATGAACTTCAACTCCATGAGCGCAATCTTCCTCCCGAAGCAACCTCTCGCCCCAGTCGAGAACGGCAGAGACGGCCCCGCGATGGCGTCGTAAGTGCCGTCAGCCCGCAGCCATCTCTCCGGCACAAATTGCTGGAAAGGGGCAACTCCGGTGTCCCAGTACTTCCTCTTTGCCCCCGAAATTTGGCTCCTGCTGATGCCGGGCTTGAGATAAGGCTCCTCGACGAGGTGAGATGGGCCGCCAGTGACCAGCAGGATGGTGGTGCCGGCCGGTATGCGGAAGCCCATGAGATCGCAGTCGGAAAGGGTCTCCCTGAAGGCCACCGGGCCAACATAAGAGACGCGGAGAACCTCGGCGATGAATGCATCCAGATACGGCACGTCAGCAGCCACGATATCTGCCGCTGAAGGCATCTTACCGTCAGGCGCCGCTGGAAACGCAAGTTGGAGTGCGGCTCTGAGCCGCGCCTGGACGTCCTGGTTGTCTGCGAGGTGCTTCATAGCCCAGCCCACGCCCGCGCTCGTCGTCTCGTGCCCGAAGACCAGAAATTGAAGCAGTTCGTCCTTCAGCGCTTGATCGTCCGAGGTGCTACCTGCAGAGGAGGACAAATTGGCGTTACGTTTCAAGACTTCGGACAACCCTGAAGGCCCATCATCTCTGCACGACAAAAGACTGGCACGCTTCTCGTTGATCTGGGAATACAGCACCTCATCGACGAGACTCTGAGAGTTTCGGAAGAAGACGAGGTAGCCTATGAGCCACTGGGACAGGCGCGGGTAGATGCTTGTCATGGTCCAGTTGAGCGTCCACAACAGGTTTTCTACGGAGTGCACAAGCTTTGAGGCGCCATGGAACACGGGCTGAGAGAGACTGTGGTGACGAGGATCAACCTTTTGGATCTCTCGCTGGACCATGCCGAGATTTGAGTTCACGGCCGTTCCCCAGATAGCGTCCAATGCCGTGAACCGCAGATCTTCAGTGGCCTCGAAAGGCCTCCCGCCATTAGACTTGGACTTGAGTCTCCACAGCTCTACCAGCCGGGAGATAGACTCGTGGAACTTGGGCGCAGCAACTTCGCGCAGAAACCCGGGCGACAGCAACACGCTCCACAACCGCCGCTGCGCCTTGAGCTTCTCATCCGTGGCCATGCTGAATGTCGCCCGGGGCATGACGAAGTCGAGCAGGTCATGAATCAAAGACGCCCTGTCCATCTCGCCGAGCCTCCGCATCGCCACATCCTCGATCTCGGCTAGGTCATCGAGAATGAGTGTGGGCCGCGTCCACGAGAAGGAGGGCAGGAAGACCTGTGCGACGGGGGACCGAAGGTCGAGGCATTCGCGCGAGAACCAGCTGAAGGACTCGCCGGTGAAAAACCAGTAGAAGCCGAGGGAGGCGAGGTGCCCGCCGGGAGCCCAGCGCCAGGTGCGCTTGTGAGGGACTCCTGGGATTGGGCGGGGCACGGTGAGGCTGACGATGAGGAGGTAGAGAGGGATGCAGGCAGCGACGGCGAGGGCTGAGGTGGTGCTGATGATGTACATCGTCGTTGCGGGCCGAATGCAAGATTGGCCCACTGCTTGCGAAATGGATAAAAGGTGGGGTGATCGAGATGGCGGACTGCAAGAACAGGTGTAAGCTGAGTCCCGAAATCAAGGTGAGATTATTACATCAGTAAGAGGGGTTCTCAGTACGTGGGCGATAACCCTCGGTGATGGAGTGCCTCTGAAGCTCGGGATTGGAGGGTTCGGATCTTTGACTTTGAGTTGACAGAGTTATTGAGAATCGCAGGGGCTCAAAAGGTCGCAACCTGCTTCATTCTTTTAACACGAGATCTTGTCTCGGACTTCCGCCCCCTCAAGAGACGCTAAACCTCCGAGGATCGAATCCGTCGATAGGCATAACTCTTTTGGTGTTGGGAGGGATGTGTCGCGCTGTCAAGACAACTCTAAGAATAAGCACTGCCGGGAACCCTGTAAGCGCTTGTCTTGGTTTCGACAAGCTTCGGATGAACGACAACCGAGTTTGATTGGACACTAGGCGGCCAGTCTCACCACCCTCCTTTCGCTGGAGAGGGAGCGGACCAGATCGATGGATTTGGAACCCTGAAGGCGAAAAGCCGAAGGAGCACCATCGTTCTGCGCCCCGGCCCCGCATGGTGGTTGCGGTGCCGTGCATCCCGTTGGCGTCCCAGTCGGATGCCAGTCAAACTTGGGTTTGCTTTGGCGGAGACGTCGCATCCGCACGGCTAACCATTCATCACCTCAACGTGACCCTCGATGGATCGGCATGACGTGAGAACTTACCAGAGTTGGTAAATCAGTTTACATAGGCGAATTGAATTCTTTCGATACTTATACTTGTCGACGTGGTCATCAGTTGGTTGTTGGAGGAACACGACTCAAGATCTCGCAACATCGCGTGCGCACAACGTAACCGATGTTTCTGACATCTACCAGCAGCTCCACAGCAGCATCATCAGTCCGCGCCGATGGTTTAGTGGTAAAATTCTCCGTTGCCATCCAGCAGCGTCGGGGAGCCGGGGGTTCGATTCCCCCTCGGCGCAATCTTTTGCTCATCTAAGCTGAGGATGCTATTTTTGATGTTTTTATGAGTAGCAGCAGAGCAACACCGGCCCGCCTTTGTTGTTGCTTGAGCTAAACACGATTGTCATTGGCAATGGGGTTGGCAACGCTGGGTAAGGTTGGCTCACACAAGCATCGACTGAGTTGCCAGTGTGAGACGATTTAGGTTGGACATTTATAGGCATTTGTTTGTATTGCAGTACTTCCGACTCCCTCTACAGTCTTGCCATTGAATCTTCCACCTGGAGGAGATGCTTCTGTATTTTACCCGAGCCTGTCCTTGGCAAATCGCTTACAAACACGGTCTCTTTTGGAATCTTGTATTTCGCAATCAGCGCCTGGCAGTGGGCGACTAAGTCCCGGTGAGTGAGTCTCGAGCCCGGCGCCGCCACGACGAAAGCGCGGCCAGCCTCGCCCCACCGCTCGTCTGACACCCCGACGACGGAGGCGTCCAGGACCTCTGGGTGCTCGACCAGGGCGGCTTCGACCTCCGACGGGTACACGTTCTCGCCGCCCGAGATGAACATGTGCTTGCGCCGGTCGATGAGGAATATGAAGCCGTCCTCGTCAACGCGTCCGACGTCGCCGGTCCGGTACCAGCCGTCCGCTGTAAAGGCTGCGGCGTTTTCTTCGGGGTTGTTCCAGTATCCCGGCGTGACGCTGGGGCCGGATACGAAAATCTCCCCGGGCTCGCCTGCCGGCACTGGCTGGCCTGCGGCGTCGACGACGCGGATCGTTCCAAGAGGGGCGGGCGGACCGACGGACCCGGCCTTGCTGCGGACGAGCTCCGGACAGAGCGGCATACCTGACACCGTGCCCGCTTCTGTCGACCCGTACCCGTTGACGATGAGGACGCCCCTGTCGAGCCACCACCTAACTCTAGCCGGCGGGTTCGGGGCACCGCCGGTAAAGAGGGCCTTAAGGGTCGTCCAGGCGGACGGGTCAAAGTTGGGCGCCCGGGCGAGGGCCTCGGCCATCTGCGGCACGCAAAAGTAGTGCGTGACGGCCAGCTCCTGGTCGGCCAGCCGCGAGTTTGTGGCCTCGGGGCTGAAGCGCGGCGAGACGACAACGGTGCCGCCGCGGATCAAAGGCGTCCAGAGCTGGACGACGAGGCCCATGAAGTGGAACATGGGCCCGTCGCAGAGGTAGACGCACCCGGTGTCAGTCTCGGTGATGATCCCGAAGCTGAGCGTGGCGGCCATCATTGTTGCCGCCGTCAGAATGACGCCTTTTGGCACACCGGAGGTTCCCGATGTGTAAAGGAGGACGCAGGTCTCCTGCGCGGATGTCGCTTGGAGGCGAGGGCCAGGCTCCGCAGCGTCGACGGCTGCGCAGAAGCTGGCGAAGCCGACGTGGCGACAGCCGGGGGGGAGAAGCCCGTAGCCCTCGTCCTCGACCTCCGAGGGGTCAAGCATGTCCGTTAAGACGATGGAGGGCTCGCAGTCATAGAGCGTCCTGGCCAGCTCGGGACGGGCCAGACGCCAGTTCAGGGGTACATGGATGGCGCCGAGGCGCATCAGGGCCTGCAGCAGGATGATCTGATGGACAGTATTGGCAGCGAGGTTGGCGACTCTGTCACCGGCGCGGACGCCATGTGCAGACAGGACGGTGGTCGCACGCTGCACGTCGGAGTCGAGTTCCTGATACGTCCATCTGCGGTTGGTCGCGAGGTCGATGCAGGCGAGGCCGTCCGGCCGTAGACGTGCATGGAGCTGGACCGGATCGGGGGCGAAGAAGCCGGCCATGATTGCTGGAGTAAGTCTTCCTGTGGGGGCGGGACTTTTGAGAAGAGAAGAGAAGAGGGTAGAAGAAGAGGTTGGTGATGTGATCTGTGATATTGAAGTTGAAGAATATTCAGGGATTCGTTTTGGTGAGAGGTTGTCAGATCGTCGATCCGGTTGGGAGTGCTGGGACAGATGGAGCCGATCGGCAACTTGAACCGGGGCCGGGAGTGCCGTGGTTCGCTGATTGCTAAAGAAATGGTATAATACTCCGACTTCGGCTGTCCTGTAAGACGGGAGGAAGGTTTCTCAAGAAGAAAGAGGGTGGTGAAGATCCTCTCCGCGGGCTGGAATTCAAATACTCCTTCAGTCAAGTCACTCGATGCCTCCCCCCTCGTCACTTTCTCAGGCGATTGCGAGAAGCATCGGCGAAGTTGCCGTTTCTGTTTTCCATTATCTTGTGAAAGATGATTTTGTGCCAATTTGTAAAAAAAGAACACGCAGCCTGACTGACGCAGGCGAGAAAAACGACCTGCAGGCAGCATGCAACCATTTCGGGAAGCGGAGTCGCGGGGAGTCTCGCCAGCGCGATCCTGCATTGCATACTCGCATCTCGGTGTGTGTGTGGAGAACAATAGAAGCAACAGTCTGACAACCCACACGTGTGCTGCGCCGCGAGAATCTGCGCCGCGAGTCCGTAATCCTGCGCAATCCTTAACGACCTGTGACTTGCAGCTGCGAGCTGTTAAACGACACGCATGTATGCGCCCCTTTGGGTAAAGTGTTCCAACCCCGCCTCCTCCCGAATGTCCACCTACTCTCACACACACGCACACAGTGTCCTGAGGCAGGACCGGTGCTGCCAATGAAATAATCCTGCAGTCAAGAGGCCTCGCCGACCATGATGTATTGGAAGGCTTGCTAGGCCGAGGAGGGGCTGAATAACCGAACAGAACCAGACGAACTCCATGCTCGGATCTCACCTAAGAATGGATGAAGTCCGCTCTTTGGACCGATGTCGTCGGAACCATTGGCTAAAATGCGCGTTCCTGCTGCGCCCCAGCGTCAGATTTCTGTTCTCGAAGGGGTGGGTTGCCTGCCTGCGTCTGGTGTGCATATACGTACATGTCAGAGCTGAAGGATGCTTTCTGGATGTGTACAATCAGCCGGAGGAAGAGCTGATCGTGGGGCCTTGGAGGGCCGTTCCGTTGGGTGTTGATGACGATGCCTGCGGAGTAGGCTGCAGCCGACGGAGTTTCTGGATTGCTTAATTGGTCATTATTCAAAGCATCACGCTTTCGTGAGACTTTGGGGTCTGGGCAGTGACCGAGGCAGATTGTCGTTGCTCCGTACTTACTATCTAGGCAGTCCCAACATGTGAAATCTTACCGTATATACCCGAGTGCTAATACCTACTGCCCTCGAGGTTTCTCATGTCTTTACCAGTCTTGTCTCTTGAAAACGACTTATTTCCTACGCCATACAAACACACTCCAGCGTTGGGAGCATCTTGTCATCATGGATACCCAGCCCAGCAACCCCTCAAGCCATGAGACACCCCATTTCGAGCCCATCGCCATCATCGGCATGGGCATGCGTCTCCCCGGCAGAGTCCACAACGCCGAAGACTACTGGGACCTCCTCGTCAACGGCAAGAATGGACGCTGCAGAGTGCCCAAGTCTCGCTACAACGTCGACGCCTGGTACGGTCCTGGTAGGATCAACCACGTCCCTACCAAGGAGGGGTACTTTCTCGAGGAGCTTGACCTTTCTCGCATCGACCCCAGCTTCTGGTCCTTCACGAGACAGGAGGCCGAGTTCATGGACCCGAGGCAACGGCTGTTCCTCGAGGTCGCCTACGAGGCGCTGCAGACGGCCGGCGAGACGACCTTCCGCGGCCGTGACGTCGGCGTCTACGTCGGCACCATGGGCGAGGACTGGACTCAGCTCGAGACACACGACGAGCAGAGCCTGAACCAGATTCGGCCGGATGTGTACGGGGACTACATCATCGCCAACAGAGCGTCGTACGAGTTTGACCTGACGGGGCCAAGGTGAGACATACATCTGCATGACGGTTCTTCAGTTCTGAGTCGTACTAACGCGTGAGATCCCAGCATCGTGGTCCGCACAGCGTGCTCCGCATCGTTGGTTGCACTGCATATGGCCTGCCGGGACCTGCAGGGAGGTGAGTGCAGTTCGGCCCTGGTCGGCGGCGTCAACCTCATCCTCAACCCGCGGGACACCGCCGCCATGCAGCAACACGGTGTGTTGTCGCCGACCGCGTCGTGCAGAACCTTTGACGCCGGGGCGGACGGGTTCGCCCGGGGGGAGGCAATTTCTGCTATTTACATCAAGAAGCTTTCAGACGCCGTGCGGGACGGAGATCCGATACGCGCCGTCATTCGGTCTACTTGCATGTCCGGCAACGGTAGGACGCCCGGTCTTACGACGCCGAGTCCTCAGAGCCACGAGAGACTTATGAGGAGAGGACACGAGCTGGCTGGCATAAAGGACTTGTCGAAGACGGCGATGGTTGAGTGCCACGGTACTGGTACTGTGGTAAGTTCATCCTGATTGAATCATTAAACTACATGACCTTGAAAGAAAACTTAGGCTGACTAGAGGTGATCAGGTTGGTGATCCACTTGAAGTCAGCGCCATCGCCAACATATGGGGTAACGAGGGCATTTACATTGGCTCTGTAGGTTCACTAAGTCTCATCTCTGTGTTCTCTTCTAACTCTCGAGTCTAGGTAAAGCCAAATATCGGCCATGGCGAGGGTGGCTCTGGTCTGTCGAGTGTTATCAAGATGGTCCTAGCATTAGAGAACTCCACGATCCCTCCCAACATCAACTTTGAAAAGCCCAACCCCAATAGTCTGTTGTCAAAAGAATTTCATTCTTGGCGGTAGTTGCTGACACTTTGCAGTTCCATGGGAGGAGGCGAAACTGAAAGTCCCGACTGAGCCACTGCCCTGGCCCGCAGATAGACACGAGAGAGTTTCGGTCAACAGCTTTGGCATTGGCGGCTCCAACGCTCACGCAAGTCGTGCCTTTGAACCAGTAACGTGGAAACAATTCTGACACCTGACTAGGTACTGCTAGAGTCGGCTGCCTCCTTGGGGGTATCTTGTGTCAAACAAGGACAAGATCAGAAGCCTACTTTTCCTTCCCAGAGGCTCTTGGTCTTTTCCGCGAAGCATCCCGAATCTGTAAAGGCTTCCGCAGATGCTGTCAGCGAATATTTGACCACGTACCCCGAGAAGCTGAATGACGTCGCTTCTACATTAGGCGTGCGACGAGAGGCGCACACTTACCGATCTTATAGTGTTATTGACGATGACAACCAGTCGATTCAATTGTCGCAGATTCAAAAGTCTACCAACGCACCAAAGCCCCTGATATGGGTGTTTACTGGACAAGGCGCTCAATATGCGCAGATGGGCAAAGAACTAATTGAGCAAGAGCCTTTGTTTCGACGAAGAATCAGCGAACTTGATGAAGTTATTGCAACCCTCCCTGATCAACCAACATGGACACTGAAAGGTCAGATTCCTTCCGCAAACATGCGTGGTCTTGGTCTCTAACACCGCAAGCAGAGCTGCTACTTGCGCCAAAACAGAAATGCCGCCTCGAACAAGCCGAGCTGTCCCAACCCTGCCTCGCCGCCATCCAAGTCGCCCTCGTGGACCTTCTCCACTCATGGGGCGTCAAGCCTACGGCTGTGGTAGGCCACTCCTCCGGAGAGACCGCCGCGGCGTATGCGAGCGGCGCAATCGCGGCAGAGGACGCGATACGAATTGCATATCACAGGGGTAAAACCACGATTATGCTAAAGGCTGCCCACAAGGGATTCATGGCTGCGGTTGGCCTCGGCCGAGATCAGGTCGAGCGCTTCCTGAAACCGGGGGTCATCATCGGTTGCGAGAACTCGCCGTCGAATGTCACTCTATCAGGCGAAGCAGATGTGCTGCAGACTGTGATGCAGGATATCAGACGCGTGTACCCAGATACTCTCGTCCGCGGTCTCCGTGTTGAATGTGGCTATCACTCGCGTAAGTAGCATTTTCTTCGTTTGAAGTGAGTACGTTTAACTCGAGTTGCTTCAGACCACATGCAGACAGCGGCGCCGGACTTTGCCTCCCGGCTGGAAGAACTGTTCCAGCCAAAACCGCCATCAGTTCCGTTCTACTCTTCGGTTACCGGAACACTCAATACGGACATGTCGCCTTCGTACTGGGTCCGGAATACCACCTCGCCCGTCCTGTTCAGCACCGCCGTTCAGTCAGTCTTGGACGACTATGCCTCCCCGACCTTCCTCGAGATCGGACCGCATTCGGCTCTGGCTGGACCTACAAGACAAATCTTGAAGTCAAGGGGCAGGACCGCCACATACATACCGACTCTGGTCCGCAACGAAGACGCGGTCTCTTGCGTCCTGAGAACAGCAGGCGAACTGTGGCTCGCAGGCATCGACCTGGATTTCGGCGCCGTGATCCCACCCGGGGAGCATCTCACAGACCTCCCAACATACCAATGGCGCTACGACGGGGAGTACTGGGTCGAGTGTCGGATATCGCGCAACTGGCGGCACCGCGAGTTCGACCATCATGAGATCCTCGGGACGAGAGTCTCGGAAACCTCCGACCTGTGCCCGGCGTGGAGATGCCATCTGCGGGTCGAAGACGTTCCCTGGCTCCGGGACCATGTCGTCCTCGGAGAGACGGTTTTCCCCGCCTCTGGATTCATCGCCATGGTCGGCGAGGCCATGCGGCAGCTCTCGAGGTCTGTTGACTTCACCGTGAGAAATCTGCGTCTTTCCTCAGCGTTGGTTCTCACCGACCGGCCCGTCGAGATTGTGACAAGCTTCTATCCGTCGCAAATCACGTCCTCGTCAGACTCAACCGGCTACAGCTTTTCAATATCCTCTCTGTCATACGGCAGCAAGGTCTGGGTCGAACATGCCACGGGAGAATCCAGAGGTGGCGCGCAACAGAAGCAAATAGCTCCTGAGATCAAGTCCCTACCCCGCAAGGTCTCTCCTTCGTCTTTCTACCGAACTTGGAAGCGGTTCGGGTTGAGCTATGGCAAGCGGTTCCGCAATGTCGCTGAGGCGAGCTCACACGTCTCCCGCCCAGAGGCCGTGGCAACCCTGGAAAGCCAGTTGACGGACTACGAAAAGGCTTCGTACTCCATGCACCCGACCGTGCTCGACTGCAGCCTGCATTTCGCCATGATTTCGGCCTGCATCGGCCTCGAGAGGAACTTCAAGCAGCTGGCTGTCCCGACATACATCGAAGAGCTCTACGTCGGCAAGGCAGCTGAGCAAATACAAGTAAGAGGAACCGCCGATCTCTCCGACTCTTCTCAAAGAACAGCCATCATCGGTGTGTGCGGCGACCAGGTCGTTCTCGACGTTCACGGGCTGGAAGTTAGCGTCCTCGACACCCCAACGGCGCCCGGTGACGACGATCCCCACGCCGGAGCCCTGCTCGACTGGAAGCCCGACGTGGACTTCTTGGACCCCGCACAGGTCCTCGGGCGGCGTGACTTTGGGCCCTGCACGGGTTTCTTGGACAAGCTGGTGCTGGCCTGCATCGTGGAGTCGAGGGCCCGGCTGCAGTTCCTGCCCGCGACGCGGCCCCATCTCGTGGCCTTCAAGAGCTGGCTCGACGCGTCGTACAGACAGGCAATGACCGGGGAGTACTCGGAGGTCCTCACGGCTTTCGAGGTTGCGACGATGAGCGCGAAGCCCCGGCAGGCGCTCATCGTCGATATGCTCCGGGCTTGTCAGGGAACTGCTGCCGAGGGGCTTGCGCTGGAGGTATACCGCTCCTACGAGAATTGCGCGGAATGGTTTACGTCGGAGCGCGTGTCAAGCTCCATCCAATCTGCAGCGACTGTCCTGGCGGAAAGTCAAGACTTTCTCGACGATGT
The DNA here is from genome assembly GCA_030770045.1 of Colletotrichum brevisporum. NCBI lineage: Eukaryota > Fungi > Ascomycota > Sordariomycetes > Glomerellales > Glomerellaceae > Colletotrichum > Colletotrichum brevisporum. The sequence goes on along the minus strand of JAUGSI010000001.1, from coordinate 3,006,567 downwards.
TGACGTCGCCAATTTCGTGGGCCTTTTGGGGCACAAGAGACCTGAGTTGAGAGTCTTGCACATCGGTACGACATCAAACGACGTCAAGAAGGTCTTATCCATGCTGTCGTCTACCGAATATGGTGATAGACTGTACAGCGCCGTTGTTTTCACTGGCGACGCGGTCGAGCCCACTGCTCCCATGAAGCAGGCACTTGACGAGTTTCCAGCAGTTGGCTACAGACAACTGGACATTGAAACCGACCCAACAGTACAGGGGCTGAAACCCGAGTCTTTTGATCTCGTTTTCAAATTCAATGCAGCCTCGTCGTCAACTTCAACTGCTGAGATGAAGAACTTGAGAAAACTTCTCAAGTCCACTGGCCGCTTGGTTCTTCGGCAACCCAATCCCGCCTCGAAAGCTCTACGCTACATATTCGGCCTTCACCCTGACTCTGAATCTCGAGTTGGCAGCACGTCGCAGCAGATGATTTGCGACACCTTGAACTCGGCTGGTTTCGACGGATCGAGGGCCACGACGTTCTCGGGGGAGCATAGCACACTCACCGTTGCAACACCGTTCCTGGATAACTGGAAACCCGGCAGAGCTAGCATCGTCTGTAATGACCCGAAGCATCCCATGATAGAGGAAGCGACAAGAGTGCTTCTCTCGCGAGGGGTTGATCTAGAGTTTTTCGCACTCGGTCAGGAAGTCCCGCGCGGCCAGCCTGTTTTGTGTCTGTTGGATCTTGAGGGCCCGTTCCTCATCAACATGGAGACCAATCATTGGGAAAGCTTGAAGACGACAATATTCTCAGCCCAAGATGAAAGTTTCTTGTGGGTTACCGGTTCATCTCAGGTCGGCTGCAGCAACCCGGACTACTCTCTGGCTCTGGGTGCCGCGCGCAGCCTCCGCCGGGAACTCTCCATGGACCTCTTGACTCTGGAACTAGAGAATTTCGACACAAATGGCTGGAAAGCCATGAGCTCTGTCTTTGAAAGTCTGGGCCAGCGGCTTGCGAGAGGTGAGGTTGAGCCCGACTCTGAGTACGCCTACTCCCGAGGGTCGCTCCACGTCTGTCGGTTCCACTACACGCGCGTCTACGAGCAGCTGCGCGAGGTTTCTGGAGACTCTCCAAAGAGTCTCAAGATCACAAAGTCGGGAGACCTGCAGGCATTGAAGTGGGAGGAAGTGGAAGGCGCCCCGGTGCAAGGGGATCTCGTCGAGATAGAAGTCAAGGCGGTCGGACTTCGCACCCAGGTGAGTGGCTTCTACAATCGCTGTTTTTCATGACAGAAATTCTGATCGCTTCTTTAGGACATGAAAGCTTTGAGTGCAAAATCAAGGAAGAACGACAGTAACTTTGGTGACCTCGGTCTCGAGGGAAGCGGTATCGTTAGGAGAGTTGGACCGGAAGCCTGCCGAATCCGGCCGGGCGACCGAGTCGCCTTCACTTCCGAGGGCAGTTTCTCAACATCCGTCATCCTTAGTGAGGTGATGTGCGTACGCTTTCCTGAGAGGATGAGCTACGAAGAGGCTGCCTCGACGCCCTACTCCTACGGCACGGCGATGCATGCACTGATGGAACGGGGGAACCTGCGAAAGGGCCAGGTAAGCTCGGCAACGGTCGCCACTTTGAATCTCGGCTAACGCAATTTTCAAGTGCATCTTGATTTATGCTGCTTGTGAATCCGTGGGCCTTGCTGCACTGCAACTGGCTCGAACAATTGGCGCCGAGGTAAGACTTGCCTTTAGCATAGTTGAGGTTCTAGCGCTGACGCTAAGCTTTTCAGATCTTGTGTACAGTCGAGACGCAAGAGCAGCAAGATTACTTGGTTTCGGCATACGAACTGGCCAGAGACCGCATCTTCGGCCTTCACGACGTCTTGCTGTTGTCCAAGGTCCACAGGCTGACCGGTGGCCGTGGGGTGGACGTCGTCTTCGACGCCGCCTCGGAGAGATGGCTGCAGACATTGTGGGATTGTCTAGCGCCGTTCGGGTCTCTCGTTAGAGTTGGAAATACTGAACTTTCAGGCCCTTCGTTCAGCGTAAAGCAACTCAACCGCAACCGAACTCTTGTTAACCTAGACCTGGACGATTTGAGAGCACATAGCCCATCGGAGTCTACCCGGTAAGTGTTGATGCGGCCACTTTTAAGTTGACAACCGGAATGGTTTCCCTTTTCGTATGACATTTTGCACTGACTCTACCACTTTCCGCGGTCAGGCTTCTCGAACAAGCCTTCTTGTTCCGCAGGCTTAGTCTCAACCAGCCACCCCAGCCAATCACGACATTTGAAGCTTCGAATCACATTGAAGCCTTCCGCTTCATGCAGAAACGACAACATGTCGGCCACGTCGTCGTGACTCTACCGGAAAACAGTTCCGACATCTCGGCTCTGCCCTTGAAGCCCAGGATGAACCTTCGGCCGGACAGGACTTACGTTTTCGTCGGCGGCCTCGGCGGCCTGGGCCAAGCGACTGCGAGATTCCTCGCGGAGAATGGAGCGCGAAACATCATCTTCTTTTCGCGATCCGCCGAGGAAGTTGCAGATCACCATCCCGAGTACTTCGATGAGCTTCGGGCTCTCAGCTGCACCGTCCACGCGATCTCGGGCAGCGTCAACGAGATGACGGATGTCGTGAACATGATCAACTCGGCGAACACACCGGTTGGAGGAGTTTTGCAAGCCGCCATGGTTCTACAGGTACGAGTCAATTACTTAATGCTCGCCGGTCTCTGAATATGTGCTAAACAAAAACCCAGGATGTTAGCATTGCCGATATGACTTTCGATCAATGGCAGACAACAGTCACGCCAAAGGTACAGGGCACGTGGAACCTCCACAACGCCCTTCAGGCACAGAGCGAGCCGCTCGATTTCTTCTTCCTCTTTAGCTCTCTCTCCGGGCTTGGTGGCCAAATAGGCCAGACCAATTACGCCGCCGGAAACACCTTCCTGGACGCTTTCGTGCAGTTCCGCCACTCGCAAGGCCTGGCGTGTTCCGTCCTCGACATCGGCATAATGGAGGACATCGGCGTCCTCGCGAGGGAGACGGACCGGCTAGAGGCCCTGCGCGCGACATCCCAGCACTCTCTCCACGAGCAGGATCTGCTCGACGCGCTGGAGCTGATGATCAGGCGGTCCCACTCGTCGTCGTCGCACCACGACGCGCCGCATGATCGCTGGGCCGGATACACGAACCCCAGCCAGCTCGCCATCGGCATGCGGTCGTCCTCCACGAAAGCGACGGGCTGGCATAAGGATCCACGATCAGGGTTCTTGAAGGGCGCGGCGACGTCGCCGGACGTAGTCGACCTTGACCCAAACGGGACAACGGACGGAGGAAAACAGCAGCAGTCCCTGAGGGGTTTCCTCCGCGCCTGCGGCTCCAGCCCCGAGCGGCTGGCCTCGGACGACGCGAAAGCTTATCTCGCGAGGGAAATCGCCGGCGCGCTGCGGGGTTTCACAATGCGTGAGGACGACGAGGAAGAGGAAAGCTTGGATTTGTCAGTCCCGCTGCAGACGGACTCGTTGGTCACAGTCGAGCTCCGCAACTGGCTGCGCCGCACGATGGGCGTGTCGTTTACCGTCATGGAGCTGCGGGCCGCGGAGAGCATCTTCGCGCTGGGGGAGGCCGCGGCGGCGAAGCTCTCCGCTGTCGAATAGATGTGGCCGAGGCGGGGTTTTGGTCCTTGGGGAAGTCTAATTTGAAATTTGGAGCATCTCGGAGTACAATTTACGTATAGCAAAGTCTTGTTTCCCATCATCTCCAAAAATCGATGATATCACTGAGGAGAAAAGTCTTGGGGGGAGCTCCATGTCCAGCTGATAGTCCGTCGCGGCTCGCCGACCCCTCAGAGGGTTTATCAACTCGCATGAACGAGTTCTGGAGTCCCATGTGTTGACACGCGGTTAAGAACGGCTAGGTTTGTTGGAGGTCGAGTTTGGGGCTAGAACGTCCTCTTCGAGCCGCTTTGACGCCCCCCATGTCAAACTAAAGTCGTTTAGCCTCACAGAACCGAGCGTATCAGAGACGGCTTTCGCGAGGCTGATTGAGTTCAGGGAGCCTCATCGAGAATTCAAGGTTCGTGCTAGGGAAACACAATTTCATCTAGACTTTGCGAAGACGGAGGGAAGGGAAGGGGATCGTAAGATGCCATCTGGGAATAACGAGTAGAATATGGTGTGAAGTTGGAGAGCATAACCTTCCTTCGCGCACGGGGTTGATCCCCTAATCCCTGAACCCCGAACCCTTTCAAAAGTTGCTGTCCCCTGCTTGCGGTGAAGTATGACGTGCATATGGAAGATCACATTTTGTGATGAGGAACGGGATTGCGAATGACACAGCAGGATGCAAACATGACAAACATAATGCATAGTGATATCAGTGTTCCAAGTGGCAGTTTCCCAGCGCCATTGTCATTCCCTAGGCCTAAACGATAACGAGCCGACCCGCCATCCTAATACCGTCTTTCATGGTGTGGAATAGAGTATGAGTTTCGTAGCTTCGTAGTTAAAAATATTGCCACGGTGATCTTCCGAAATCCTGTTTCCCACAGCCAAACGATGCCAAAGCTTCCTGCCGAACATCTTCGGCTCCGCGCAGGTAGGATTCAGGATGCCCCATGAAACGATGAAACCGGACTGCCGGGGGCTCGACGCGCGGGGGAGCTGTTGGGATTTTTCGGGTTCCACGCGGGTGTTTGGTTTGCGCCAAAGGCTAAAGTTTCCGGACTTCGAGAGCACAGGGCAGTCCGATTGGGAGACGACGATAGAGCAATGAGAGACGAGGAGGTGGACAAATCGATTATTCTTACCTTGGTTTATTGGAAGGTTTTCCCTGGGTTGTGCGGACTATAATAAGCCCTCGCGATTCTCCCCTCAATCGTGGCAGCGTCAGACATCCTGACATCAACCACCTTGCCATTCATCATCATCTTGCAGCCTTTTCACGATTAGCTCCATATAATCATAATGATTTCCGCCAAATTCGTCATCGCCAGCATCGCTGCTGCCTACGCCGCCGCCGTCGCGGCTGCTCCGGTTGAGGACACCTCTGGGTCCATTCTGGTCGCCCGGGCGGAGGTGTCTGTCCTCATGTGTGAAGACAGAGACTTCAGGGGCCGGTGCGAGAACGAGGTAGCCCAGACCGGCAGATGCTGTATGATAACCGCTCCTCACTTGCGCCCACTTGGCTTGGGTTTGGTAAAAGGATCATTGCTTACACGCGATATCAGACAACGTCCGGGGCGAGATGATCGACCGTATCAGCTCCATCCGGAACAACGACAGGGGCGACAGCACTTGCACCTGGTACCGGTCAGTTCCCCTAGCAATGCCTCTCGGCCACCGCCAAAGGTTTCCAACAGCTAACTCACATCGACAGCGACCGCGAGTGCCGCGGTGATAGTTACCGCAACCAGGATGACAAGAACCTGGGTGATGGCAATGGCCGTTTCAACGACGCCATCCGCAGCTACGAATGCCGGAGGAGGTAATGGACGTCCCCATCCTGTGTTCCTCTGGTCTTCCACCAGGCCGGCCGTCTAGTCGCCTATGGAACGTTCAAATTCCAGACCACCTGTGTGATATTGACTTCAGACCAATCGCTTGGGCAGAGTAATGCGTGGACAGGTAATAGCGAAGGTCACTGCCCTATTGCGATAATAGTTTGTAGTTATATTTTTAAAAAAAAAAAAAAGTTTGCCTCGTTTCGCTTCAACCAGAAAGAAGTCACTGCCTTTATAAAGTAACACCGAGTACCGTTTGCGTTCTGGAGACTGGAAATCTTTTCATTTTCATGACGTAATGATTTTAGGCTGCGTTCGAGCAGTATATTCTCTTCAAGGTCAGTCTCCTTGTCTTTTTATCATACCTCTCCTATGTAGCTAATCGTATCATCGATGTTGATTGCTTCATCCCTCTGATTATCCATCTCGATTACCCAGACGTTCCTAGACACCTTCAGAACATGCTGTCCCGACACGTGCAGGTTTGCTCTTTTAGATATCGGACGGAAGTGAGAATAATACCAGGTTACTTGCCCGTTGATCGCGTCTAAACCAGACTCATAATGACTCGTGAAACCTCACAAAATTTGACAAGGACTTGGCAGACTCGAGATGAACTGTGTGGCGCGGAATGAAATGAACTGGTGAGAGTATGACTCGATATCATACACGCACACACACGAACACACACACAAGATGTAGTAAGCCGCGGAACCGGAATTTTGGGAAGCTTTCCTCTATTTACGACGCAGGAGTGGTCCCGATATCGCCTTCCCTGTGGATTTCGCTACTAGTCTTAGGTAGTAACTCACGCGCTCGTGATTGAAAGAATCTAGCACTCATTTTATCTAAAATGTCAGCGTATGATTTTAACACAAGCCTGTTTGAAGATATTTGGTCCTCGATTGGTATCATCCGCGGCCTTAGGTGAGAGTGCCAAGATACGATAAAAAGCGAAGCAGATCAGGCAATGATAAAACGATTGACGACCGTCGGAGCACATTTCCGAAGGGAATATCCTATTCATCGGGTCTTGGGCGAGAAAATGGATTCCCAACGGTCCCATCAAACCATGTGACAGGGAAGCAGGCTCCGATAAATCCCACGTGGCGAGGGCGAAGCTCTTCCTAGGTATAAACTCTACTCCTGAACTCAGCCCCCGATTGGCTAGGGAAATGGCGGTGGCTCGTCCAAATGTGATGTGCCTGCATTCACATCCATTCGCGTCGTATCGCAACAATCAGCAGCTCCATACGTGGCGGACTGGCGGTAGTGTCAGCGTAAGGGTCCTAATCAACCAGGGAAACAGGTGGGGTAACGAGCTCGTGAAGCAGGGCAAGTGGTGTTGCAAGTTGCAACGCAAGATAAGCAAATAAGATCAAGAATGCGGCTGCCAGGCGGGTCTACGACCTAAGAGAAGAAAGCAATTCTCGCCGAAAAGTTCCCTCTTAAGGTGGGAAAGGGAATCCCACGCGGATCCCACCGGCTGCGGGAACGTATAATCCTTGTGAAAGGCTTTGACGATGTGGATCCCCGATGACGGCTTTTGACTGAAATCACCGAGTCGGATGTGCAACATTCAGTATCGCCGCGGCTCGTTCAGCCCTATGGCAACCCAAATGCGGATCTCCGAAGACAAAGTGAGTAGAATGACCCCCATGCCAAGAAAAACAAGAGTTTTTTCTCTGCCGAAGTCGAGCAGTGGACTGGCCGTGTCGTTCATCTAGACCGGGGCCCAAGATTAGGTAATCTTGGTGTTTTCCCACAACTCCCAGGATCATTGCTCAGGATTGGCGCGCAAACACTGAAAGCTGTGGAAACGCTGTGGAGCATCACGACAGAGACATCGCCTGAGGTCGGCGTCAAAGCCTGACGTGTGGCAAACTCTGACTGACTGATAAGGACTTATTTGACATCACTGCAACCCTCGTGAAGCACAAGTAGAAGGCAGTTCACGAACCTCCATCCGCTGTCCTCTCGTATATTTCAAGGCTCGCTCATGTCAAGTTCTAAAAGACTACCATCAATCCTCACTGTCGACATCCATCCTGACTTGACCTCTCGATAGGTGGAGGCAAAGAGCACAAGATGACGCATGATAAAAACTCCATCGACACCCACCGTCTCTCGGTAGACGCAGACGGTGGGCCCATCGGCCGTCGCACCTCGGCGCTCGAAGAAGTCCCAACATTCGTCCCGCCCGCCGGCTTCCCGGGCCTGCCCGTCTCACGCCGTCGGAGCACCGTCTCCCAGACATCACGGGTCACCTTCGACCATGAGTCCCCTGAAGACATGGAGGAGCTAGTCCATAGCTCCTCTGCATTGAGCAAGCACCAGTCGCGCGACAAGCGCGAATCGCAAGACAACGTCTTCGAGCTTCCTGCCTTTCCTCGCGCAGCCAAGGCTGGGCCCGTGAGCACGATTCGAGAAATTCCCTCCGAGTTTACCACACCTCAATCAACGCGCCCGCCATCCCCCGCGTCGGGCTCCGCTTCGGGCCCTCCGTCTCCGGGTGGATCCAGTGCACAGACCACCGCCGAGCTTGAAGTCGGCGCCGGCGATGCCTACCCGGATATCGGCACCATCGCATCGTTTCGCGGCGCCATCGTCCTTCTGTGCACATGCGGCGCGCAGCTTTTCGATAACGTGTTAATGACTTCCACGAACATTGCTCTGCCCGCCGTCCAGAGGGAGTTTGATGTGAAGAGCGGCGAGCTGCAATGGCTGATCTCGGCCTACACCCTCACCTTCGGCGGCTTCCTGCTGCTCTCGGGCGTCCTCGCCGACCGCTACGGGCGCAAGCTCGTCTTCTGCATCGGAATGGCAACTCTTAGCGTCTGGTCCGTCGCCTGCGGCCTCGCGACCTCCTTCATCCAGCTGGCCATCTTCCGCGCGATGCAGGGCATCGGCGCCGCCATGACCGTGCCGTCCGCCGTCGGCATCATCAGCAACTACTTCGTCACCAAAGACCGAACCCTCGCGCTTACGATATTTGGAGCCGCCGGCGCTGTCGGATTCTGCCTCGGCCTCATCTTTGGCGGGTTCCTGACCTCGTCGCTGGGGTGGAGGTACATCTTCTACCTCCCCACGGCTGTCACCGGCAGCCTGGCCATCCTCGGATGGATCTTCCTCCCCAAGGACAGAATCGAGGGAACCTCTCGGCCGAAGCTGGACTTCGTCGGCGCTGGTCTGTCAACCACAGGACTCGTCCTGCTCAGCTTCGTGCTTTCGAGCGGTGGCGAGTACGGCTGGGGCAAGGCTTTCATCATTGCCATACTTATTCTCAGCATCGCCTTGATCATCGCCTTTGCGTACGTGGAGAAGAAGGTGGCAAATCCCATCATGCCGCTTTCCCTCTGGAAGCTAGAGAACTTTGCTGCGCTCTGGATTGGAGGCTTCGGTAAGCAATTCCCTCCTCACACCTTTCTCTCATTGGATCAATGCTAACCCCTGAACAGTCATGTACGGCGGCTACCAAACCTCCATCTACTACACGACCCTCATCGCCCAGGAGGTCAACAAGCTCAGCGCCGGCGAGACGGCGCTCCGTTTCCTCCCTATGGGCGCCACCGGCTTCGCCTTCAGCCTCTCCATGTCGCGCATGCTCGAGATCTTCAACGCGAAGCACCTCCTGATTGCGGGCATGGCCATCTGCGCCGTGGCGCCCGTGCCATCGGCGCTCATGACGGACGACGATCCCGACTTCTGGCGGCACGTCTTCCCCACGACGGTCCTCGGCGTCGCGGGCACTACCATCGTCTACTGCACCATCACTGTCGTGCTGCTGGCCTCGGTGCCGGTCAACGTCAAGAGCCTGTGCGGCGGCATGGTGAACACGGCGTTCCAGATCGGCAGCGGCGTCGGGCTGGCCCTCGCGAGCGCCGTCGTGCAGGCCGTCGAGACGAGCAAGGGCCACGGCCGGCTGCAGCAGTACGGCACGGGTCTGTGGTGCTGCGTCGGGCTTGCTGGTGTCGGCGTAGTGGCGAGCGTCTTCGGCGTGAAGAACACGGGTAAGGCCGTTGGTGGGCCGGTGATGGTTCACTGACGGACGATCTTAACGATGACTTATGATGATATGGCACTAAAAGTTTGGGATCTATGTAATTTACTTTTTGCGTTGCATTTCTCGAAGTTAGGAGTGATGTTGGGGCGTGTTAGCAGTTGCAAGACTGGTCCTGATCATGATGCGACATTAGACGTTCAAAGTTGCGTACCTATCTCAGTGGGGTTTCAATAGGTCGCTGACTTTCTCAATTTGGCTGCGTCATTAGCCAAGATCCGAATCCTTTCGGGGAAGAGACCAATGCCGGCACGGCCCGGATCGACTTTCAGCTGTTTTCGGTGACTTTCGTCATCTTGTGCCTAGTGCATTCCCGCCGCAAGGCCCCACTCGGCCCGGAGCTTAATACAGCTCAACTACGTAAGGACTTAGATCCGACGGCGCTCGGAACTTACAGCTGAGCCGGACCGCACGGCTTCAGGAGCATCACAATTCGTGTATAAGAGAATTTGTTCTTCCTTTCAAAAGGAGACTTCAATCGCCACAACACAGTTACGAATTCACTCGTCACCATCTAATGTCGCCAGCTTCCCCGCCAGTCTCACCAACCATGGCCATGGCTACCTTGCTAGCACCTGTTCACATTATCTCCTACGCGACCCTGCTGGGCACCTCGCTCTTCCAGACTTTCGTCAACACCAAGGTGTGCCACAACGAGCTGCCGAAGTCGGCCTTCACAACGCTACAGAAGCGCCTCTTTCCGATCTACTTCAGATGCCAAGCCGCCCTGCTGGTCCTGACGGCCCTGACCTTTCCCCCCGCCGGGCCGGCTTCCCTTCTCAAGGAAAAGCGCGACTGGATCCCGTTCGCGATCGCTGCTGTCACGGCGATGGCGAATCTCTTGATCTACGGCCCGCGAACCAGGCGGGCGATGATCGACCGCATTCATCAAGGCAAGTTGTCGTCCGCCAAATGATCCCATTTGTATTCGATGGGCGTGTTGCTGATAGAAGAGAGCAGAAACCCGCGATTCCAAGCAACCTGATGCTGTCGACGAGGTGAGCCCGGACATGCAAGCCTGCAGAAGGCGGTTCTCCATCAATCATGCCATGAGCATCCACCTCAACCTAGTCATTATTATTGCCATGCTGTGGTATGGCGTCAAATTGGGGTCTAGATTAAGTCTCGGCGTCGCATGAGCTGGACGAATTGTGTGTTCACTGTGAGGATGGCTTGGACAGTCACATTGCCTACGGCGCTGGAATTTGCAATCAAGGTTATAACATTTGTGTCATATTTGCAAAACCTTTCTCCGTCAGTGGCTTCCAGGCCTCGACTGGTGTTTCTGGAACTATCTTCGACGCCACTTATGCGGGTATGTGTTTGCCTAAAACCTAGCCAGTGAAAAATCCAAATTTGAGTTTGGATAGCATAGATAGTTGCTGTCATCCTTTACAGCAGAGCGAAGAACGGTTGGTGGCTTGAAGGTTTATCCGTATCAGCCTGCTTGCCTGCCTAGGTATAAAATGCTGTTCGGTTGCCCTTGCCTACGTACGTGCACCTGGAAGCAATCTCGTCAACTCGCCAACTCCTCACTCAAGCCCGACCCAATCCACAGTACCCGAAACCCCTTCATAACCTTCCTATAGTGCGTTGAAAGCCTTTAAGAAGTATGGACAAAAACCACTTCGCAGAACCTCAGAATGAGGTCTGCGAACCCCAGGATTCGCAAAAGGATTCACAACCTGAGAATGAGGCGCCGGAAGAACTGATCACATATCGCCCCGCCGACTACGATGATAGGAGATTTCTGACCGGATATCGCCCTAAACGTCTCTCGTCGCCGGAGACTAACAACAAGGAATCCTTGCTGTGCAACATTCCCCGAGAGCTCATCCTCATGATTATGGAGCGTCTTAAGCCTGTCGACCTTTACTTTCTACAGCAGACATCGAAACTTTTCTATTCGTGCTTTTGTGATCCCGTCTTCAAGCGGTGGCACAAACCGATCCAGAGTGTCCTTCCGACAATTGCATTTTGCTCCGACCCCCGCTCCGGCAGAAGATCACTCCGAAACCTCACGTCTGAAGAGACGCTAAAGGCGGAAGAAAAGCTTACGGCATGGCACCGGGTCGAATTCGACTCCCACAATGGGTTGTGTTATCCCGACCAAACTCAGATTCAGGATGTCTTGAGGCGGGAGAAATTTTGCCTGGACTGCAAAGCTCACGGGCGATGCGACTGGAGCATTGAAAACCAGAACGTAAAGTGGTTCTATTGCTCTTCTTGCCGCGACGCGCATGAGGCTTTCTACTTTTCACCAAGCGAGGCAGATCAACCACAGCCGCTATGTCTTGTGCGTACCGGCATGAAAAAGATCTGTCCGCACCATTCGATTTCGTTGGACGACTTTGGGAAACGCTACGACAAAGAATACGGCTCAAAAGTCCAAGTTTTCAACTGCTCAGAGTGTGCGTCTGGCTTCTGCAGCGGACCGCTCGAACGGCCACCGACGTTACTTTTCCATACATCACGCGATATGAGTAAGGCCAGCTCCTTCGAACTGGACTGGAAATTCAAAATCTGCGATCTGATCAAGGGGCAGGCCGTCTCCAAAGACTTTCTCCGTGGCCACCTGGGAAACCTCCCCGACGACTTTCTATGCCCCCACGCGGCCTGGGATCGCGAAATCCTCCTAAGGGCTTTCGACCGGGACCGCTGCATATGCTTCAGCACGTCCGCCACTGCCGACGACAGGTCACTGCGCCACCAATCGTGCCTCGCTGCATCGTGCTGTCTCTGCCACGACTTGCGGGGGAACAACTGGGGCAAGTTCATGAACATGGGCCGCCGGCGACATGTCGCCGAATGCTCGCGGTGCACAAGTAAATATCACTGGCAGCGACGCGGGGGCGAGGTGTTTTTGAACAGGCGTGAGTCGTGGCCAGAAGCTCACCTGCATTTGGGTATTCCAGACGACAGATGGACCCAACAGCTTCATATTGACACATGTCGGGTCGGCCAACAGTACGGGCATGCTTCTTGCCGTAGTAAGGGCTGCCCTAACTCCGAGCCACTCCCTCCAGGCGATTATATACCCTGGTCAAGTACCATACATGATGAATATTGCCGTTGTCTTAACGAGCATTTTAGGATACTAGAAGAAGGAAGCTTGTCTTGCTAACGTCTATGATGGCCGAAGCCGGATATATAAGTACTAGGCGTGGGCACCACGGCTTACGTGGGCATGCTTCCATGAGTAAGTGGTCGTACGAGGCCACGTCATAGCCAACCTGCGCGACATCTAACAATTGATCAGTTTTAAGGTTCAGAAACATAATGCCGGAAAGCTGAACCCAGGGGGGGTGGTTAAATGACAGAGATTAGCCGGGCAGTATGGTGTACATAGAGCACACAGTCAACTCAGGCAACGGTTTCTGAAATGGAGACTGAATATTGTATACAATAAAAGTTTGACTGTCATCAATGTCAACACTGTTACGCGCTTTAAGTGTGAACAGAGCTGTTCTGGTCTATTACAGTTCTTCAGACGTAGGTACCCTAAAATGCTCAGGCGACGGCGGGCGCTCTCTATTTATCTCCCTCATTATTCAAGCTTCTTCGTAGACCAGCGTCGCAAGGCTCGTGACTCACGGGTCGTAGTACACCAGAGTATCCTGAGGCCCCTCGGATGCGATGTCGTAAAAGTCCTTGCAGTCCGAGAAGGAGATCTTGGGCTGTCCCGCGTAGAAGTCGTCGTACCTGGCGTCCAGCGCGTCGCGCAGATTGTCGACGTCCCCGGCTGGGTGGATCTGCTTCCAGGGCAGCCTGCAGCTGTCGGCCTTGCAGCTCTTGAGGACCAGGAGGAGAGCGTCGAGACGATCCTGCACGGCGGACAGGGGGCGGTCGAGTAGCTGGCCGCCAGCGCTGCCGGCGAGGTTGTCCATCTGTCCTGGGTCCTTCTGTTACGGGTGTCAGATATGAGTCTTGGCTGCGACGGAACGTTTTGGGTGGGTTCTTAGTTTTACTGACCTTCATGTCGTAGAACTCGCGCTCGTTGCTGCACCAAACGGAGTAGAACAAGCTGTAGCCGTCGCCAAGAACACGCATGGCCTTGTAGGTGTTGTTTGCAGAAACTGGCAGAGATCATCAGTACCAAAGTTGTTTCCAGTTGCGGAGACTCTGTCGACTCACCTCCGCCAAAGGCATCGTATCCTCTCTGAGTGCCCCAGAACTCAACGTTGACGTGGTCGTGCTTGGGGTCGTTCTGTGCCTTCTCAATGCCCTCCTCTGAGAAAGGAATGGGCGATCCATCAAAGTCCTCACGGAGGGTGATGTTCGCGATGGAGAAGATAGTGGGCGCGATATCGGTGTGCGTGGTGACGAAGTCGACGGTCTTGCCCTTGGGGACTCCGGGTCCGCGGATGAGGAATGGCACGTTGATGTCTTCCTCGATCGCGCAGGTCTTGCCCGGCTTGAGGCGGTGCTGGCCGATGTGGAAGCCGTTGTCGGAGGTGTAGATGACGTAGGTATTGTCGAGGACGCCGGCCTCGTTCAGGCGCTTGATGACGGCGTCGACCATCTCGTCGACGGACTGCAGCGTCTGGAGGCGGAGGCGGTAGTAGTTGTCACCGTAGGCGATCTCGGTCTCGTTCAGCTGGGGGATAATCAGGCCCCAGTTGGCCATGCTGGGCTGTTCGAATTGACATATCAGTCATTCAGTCGCGTGAGACGTCATTGTGCTTGACTTACCTTCTCTGGGTTGAAGTTGTAGGTACGCGGGACGGTGACATTGGAAAAGAGGTTGTCGTGTCTCTTGGCGGGGATGGGAGGCGTCGCGCCAGGGCTAGTCTCGCCGCCGAGACCGTTGTTGTGCGGGCCGATGGGAGCAACGGCGAGGAAGAAAGGCTTGCTGCCGTTGAACTTCAACGCGTCGTCGAGGAATCCCAGAGCTCTTTCGGCGACCAAGTCGTTGCTGTACTCTCCGGGGAAGGTCTGGGGAGGGCTCTGGTTCCTTTGGAACGTGGCGTTCAGGTACAGATAAGTGTTGGGGTCAAGGAGGACTGGGTCGTCAGCGACCAAGGAATCTTGTTTTACATATTGGACTTACAGTCACTGCCAGTCCAGCCCTTGGGGAAAGGGCTGTTCCAGTTATCGGTGGTATGAGCGTTGAACAGCTTGCCCGTGTAGTATGTGTTGTATCCGGCGTCCTGGAGCCACACAGGCAGATACTTGTCGTTGTATCCCTGGGAGACAAACTTGGGATATCCGCCTAAGGGAGAAGAAACCATCAGCATTGCGAGCTTCTTGTCCCGCGAAGAAACTGCCTACCGTGAGGGGGCGTCACATAGGTGACGTTGGTGTTGTGCGCGGCTTGGCCGGTCAACAAGCTGACACGAGAGGGACAGCAGATGGCAATCGTGCAGAAGTGCTTCCGGTAGTAAGTCCCCTCGTTGACGAAGTGCTTCTGCATGAACGGCATGTAATCGATAGAGCCGAGCCGCTCGTCTTGGTCGTCGGTCAAGATGAAGACGATGTTGGGCTGACGCTGCTGGACGCTCTGCGCAACGACTGCGCAGGCACCAAGCGCCAGCGTCGCCAGCTTCGAAACGCTCAAAGTCGGCAACATGATTTCTTCAGTCTCCTCTTGAAGGCAAAGGCAAACACAAGGACGAAGGAGAAGTGAGAGATGGCTGCGGTCAACGCCGATTAGCTCCCCGGGGAGACACGAATTTTATGTGCCTTGCGCTAAATTCTTGCAATGCCATCATCGGTCCAGCACCCCGATCCATGGGACCCCTACGATTGTTTCCCCAAATTTCCATCTCAAAAAGAGGACCGGGACCGAGTCTACTAGACCATTACGGAGTTCAACGTTCGTCCCGGTTGCTCCGTAGTAATGGGTGTGGGTCTCCGGCCGGCGCTCCCACCCTCGGCTGGCCAACCGGGTGAGCTCCAGAGCCAAGGAATGGATACCGGCGCAATATAGAGGCTTTCGCAATCGAATCTCTCGATTTCGTCATCGCAGAGGCTAACCCAAAAACCCTGCGATCACCACTTTTAACAGAATCGAGCCACTATTGATGCAAGGAAATCGTTCAGGGACCCCGCCGGTTGCCGCCGGGATCTGGCCCAGTGAAGCGGTCAACCATCTCTCTCTACTGGCCGAGGGCCTGTGGAATAATTCACCTGTGGGGAGAAGTCTACTACAGCGCGTGCTATCATTCTTGCCTATCGACCGTGTTTTCGTGACTCAGACTTTCTAACGTGGTGGTCTTTGCGGCCCGAAATTTGTCCTCATAGGTTGTTGCCAGACAAACCTATTGCTTTCTGCACCCGTCTAACCTTGTTGTTTCAAAAGTTCTTAATCACAGTACACATCCAGACGCCAATTGAGACAATTGTGTTGCAAATCAGTTGAGAATAATGTGAGTTCTTAAACTCGATCATAGATAATGGCACAGTGTCTTGTCAAGGATCAACCAGCAAACCAACAACTCAACCCTGGCAAAGTCCTCCAGCCAACCAACACCTATCTTTGAACGCAATCACTTCGGGCAGCCAATACCAAAGCCGGTCTTGGTATCGCAACAATCGGCGTCCTATTGAAGTCAGCCATGAACAGACGATACAGAGGGAGAGTTGAGTTGGCGGTGGCTTACGCATGTTTCGCTGACTTTTCTGGCCTGCCCCTCGATGTTCACGTTTTTACAGAAGTTGGCGGCTTCGCTGGGTCCGTTGCACACGTTGGCACCTCCACGCTGTCTCAAGCACGCGTCGCGACCGTTGGAGCCTCCCCAACAGCAGTTGGCCCTGGCGTCGGCAATCCTGCACTGGAATGACGTTAGACAGCTGTTGTGGTGATTGTTGTCAAATTGGTATTCTTACGGTTGCCGCCATGGCCTCCTGTGCGGCAGCGGCCAGGCTGAGAACTACGAAGAGAGAAAAACGCATCTTGAGAATTTGGAGATTGAAAGATCTGAGCTAATTGGTACTCGGAGTGTGAGTTTGCCTGAGAACAAATGTTTAAAGAGCAAATTGTGTTGGTTATGATGACAAGACGCCATAGTCTCGACGAGGATGGGCTTGACTTAAATAGATCGAAATCGCTATCTGTTCAAGATTTTAAGAGACAACCCAGACCTTGGTCGATTACACAAGCGGCCGGATACTTAGAACGGATACGCTGTAAATAGATTCCAAAGTCACCGTCTCCCCCACCAGTGGATTCCAAAGTCACCGTCTCCCCCACCAGTGGATTCCAGGTGAGAGCTACAGCCGGGCTTGGCTCGAGCCATGGTTCAAGACCGCTATCATGGCTCGGTTGCAGGGAGCCCTTGAATAGTTGGAGGTCTGATGGGCCCAAAGGTATCAATTTCAGATCGCCGGATGCCGGATCTCGAATTCGAATGGGCCTGGCGGGCCTTGAACAGGGCATGAAGTGATCTTGGTATGTCGGGCCTGCTGACTCTCGCAGTTTTTCTGTGCCAAGGCCGATCATGATCGACATATCGGTCACAAGACTGGAAGAACTGGGCTGCGGTAGGGCTATAATTAACGCAAGTCTTATCCATGTAAAAATTGTCTGACGTAGTGCCCGACTGATGGTAATGCCCGGCGGATGAGCAGCTTAAGCCTTAACATATCTGTAGAGAGCCCCCTTACCGGCAATGTGAAACTCTTAACGTTAGATGTACTAATGGTGTACTGTAGTACTCACCACATTAGAAACATTGGGTCCGGTCCGGTCGTCGTTATTGGAGCGGAATACATCATGATTAGTGATATTCATCTGACGACACATCCCTGTCAGGCGTATGCCGAAGCCATCCCCAGAAACTCATTGAACCTTAACTCAAGGGTCCATCCATATATCTATATTTACTAAATCGGCGATAGCGGTAGATCGGGAGATTAGATGTCTTCATTCGCAAGGAGTTCTTCGGGGCACTGCCCCGGACATTCACACTAAGGTACAACCTGTTTTTGACATAAGCAGGCCAAGCCCCTCAGCCCTCTTATGAGCCCCACGCTCGGATGACAGAAGTCTACGCAGCTTTGTTCACGTCGTGTTCCTCGTGTTAAGCCGAATATCTAGGTTCCTTTCAGGTGTTTCGTCCCGTCTCAAGTTAAGGCTTCGGTGAGAGGGCATTTGAGGTTCTT
The DNA here is from genome assembly GCA_030770045.1 of Colletotrichum brevisporum. NCBI lineage: Eukaryota > Fungi > Ascomycota > Sordariomycetes > Glomerellales > Glomerellaceae > Colletotrichum > Colletotrichum brevisporum. The sequence goes on along the minus strand of JAUGSI010000001.1, from coordinate 2,988,911 downwards.
CCCAACCAAGCTACTCCCTGCCTCCGATGTCTCGCTCCATGATTGACCTTCTACCTACAAACCAAGGTCTCCTGTAACGGTATGGTGGGCTATTCAACCATTTCTCTTTGGGATGGGCGAGGATAAGATCTCTCGGTCCATCCGCAAGTGGAATCCGGAATGCCATCAGCTGGGAATTGGTTGGGTACAGCTGCCAAGATGGTCCCAACAAGTCTCGCTCGCATGTAACCCCCGGTGAATTTTCAGAACTTCCACTATGTGTTAAGCCTAGCTGAGGCCTTGCTTGGGAACTCTGATACATGCGGCTGCTACTATTCCGTACCATGTATCGGAGATACCGAACATCGCCAAAATGTTCGGCCATGGATTCCGTGTCGTCCACGCGTCGCGTGGGTCGCACAGACCCTGTTCGCTCCCGCACACCTCTTTTGTAGTGAGACATGTCGCCGACTTTCTCAGACAGCCCCCTTTCCCAAAATGATCTTTCGGGCATGTGTCGTTGACGTTGGGCGGATGAGACGCATTGATTATACCGTGAGGCCGGCTAAATAATGCGACTGCCGCACGCCCTCATGCGCAGGGTTTCGATGCTCTTATGCTTCTGTAGTTGAGCATCTTGCGAACTTGTCTTGTTACGTTTACACACAAACCACCGTTACTCTGACTTCGGCTAAGCGACAAGTTCCAAGTTATATAGTGCCAGTGTTATACGGTGCCCGCTATATGGTAGAGGTTGTGTAGACGTAGCACGTAGGCGGCCTGCAATCCCGCTGGCTCATGTGCCTAGATGAAACGCACTAGTGTGAAGGGCGGAGCCCTGCGTATGCCAACGTAGGGGTGCCTTGAGATTAAGAATCTAAGCTAAGGAAGAAAAAAAAGAGATTTATAAAAGCGAGTTAAATATAAAGGGATATCCTTTATAGAGTAGTTACTATAGTAGAATAGTGTAGTTATAGTATCTATAATATAGCTTTAGTCTATAATAATACCCCCTCTTTTTTTTAGTATAGTCCTAAGTTAGCTACTAAGCGAGTAGCGACTTACTTAAGTTATTTAATTAGTCTATAGAGCTAAGGATAATCCACTTCTAAGGAATAATACTTTTACGCCTTTAAGCCCCCCCTATTATTAATATTTTTTCTCCTTTATTAACTATAAAATATTATATATTACGCCCTTTTTACTACGATTTATTTTTACTAACTTTTTACTATAGGGATAACCTTTTTACTATTATTTTTTTATTACTTTTTATATATATAACTCGTAGTTTACCCGTCTTTTTAGTGTTACTAATTACTGTTTTTTATAAAAAAAAACTAACTTAACTGTTTTTTTCTATACTGTCTTTTCCCGCGCTACTATAATGCCTTTTAAGACCCCTTTCTCTACTAATCCCGTAAGTATTCTATTACCCTAGCGCTCTTTTCTACTAATCTATTACTATTATTTAGGCCACTATCTACTCTTATAAGTACTAGTATATTAATAGTAGTAATGCTACTAAAAGCTTATTATTTACTACTCTTTTCCTACTCCCTTTTATACATTGCCTGCTTCTTAAGCGCCCCAAGGCCTGCAAGCTTAAGGGTAAGAAGTGCTTTTTGTTATATTTATACTGTGCTGTGCGTTTCCTTAATATTATAGCTAACCTAACTAAGGATACTAGCTTTTTTTTTATACTTATACTTACTACTACTTAGTCTACTACTAGAATAAAAGTACGTTTTTTTTATACCCTTTTTACTTTTTTTTTATATTAATACTATAGTTTTTTAAATAGATAGATTGTAGTAAGTAAGGCTGTTTACTATTTCTATTACACTAGTAATGATACTAAGACTAAGTGTTCTGTTATATATAATAGCCCCGCTCCCTACGCGATTCCTTTATTAACTTCTTATAGCTTGACTTAGTTAGTCTAGTTAAGTAGAATAAGGTTTTAGTTATAGCTATTAATGTATATACTAAGGTAAATAAAACTACCTATACTTTCTTAGTATATTTACTATTATTTTGTTATTAGTTTATAAATTAATTATATTTATAAAAGTATAGTTACTATAATACTATTATATTATACTGTGTAGTTATTACTAAGTAGTTTAAAGTAGAGAACTAGGCTACTAAGGCTAAAAAAAAGGAGTTTACTATTATTAAGTTTTATAGTACTGCTACTACTACTACTAAGTATTCTATTGTTACTACTACTAATATAAGTACTATACTTTTTAAGTACTAAACTTGTTAGATTATGTGGCTTAGAGCCGCTAGTATACTATAATGTATAGGCGGATTTTGGCGTTTAAAGTAGTTAATAGTGTTAGATTTCGTGTATATTTATATATATATAAAGCTATGCCTTAAGAGCTATTAACGCATTTTTTACTTTGATAGTGCTGTGGGCCTTTAAACCCCCTAAATACAGCTACGGCCTTTAGAGCTAGCAAAACGTTACTCTAAAGCGGCTATTAACTACTTTAAATACTAAAATTTACCTATATGTTATAGTATACTAGTAGTTTTAAATTATGTAATTTAATATACCTTTCTAGTAAGGGCCTTTTAAGGGCCTTATTAGATTTAATTATAAATAAAATTACGTACTAACTGCGCTCTAACTACTCTATAATTACTTTTATATAGCTTGCTTCTTTAGGGCTATAATCCCTTTAAAGTTTTTATTTTAAGTAGTTCTATTATTTTTATTAAACTTTTATCTCTATAGTAGAAAAAGTAATACTGTTTTTAGAGTACTTAAGAGCTACGATTCCTTCTGTTTATTCTTTATTAGTAAAGTTAAGACCCTTATAGTATTTACTTTAAAGCTTAGTATTATAAAGTACTTAAAGTTAAGTTATTTAATTTACTATATTAAGTTACTTAAAAAAGAGTTTAAAGTAGGTACTAGTAAGTAGCTTTATAAGGCTGTTTACTATTAACTATATTATAGACTAATATTTGACTTTAATATAGCTTTTTTAAGCCTTTTAATACAGCTAGTAGTTATAGATATTAATATAATAAAGCTTTATATATAGTTAGACTATTTTTTTATTAATAAAATAGATTATTTATTAATTATTATATTAAATATATATACTTAGTATAGTAGTATTAAGAGTAGGAGTAGTACTAAAGGTCTACTTACTAAGGTCTATATAAAGTATAGTTATTAAACGACTTATAAAAATAGTTTTTTTAGCTACTTAAAAGAAAGTAAGAAGCTTAGCTTTAGTTGTTAATATAGTTATAGTATTCTATTTATTAGTTTACTACTTAATAAAGCTACTAAAAAACTTAATTATAAATACTTAAAAGCTTTTGTGATTTAGTATGTTATTAGTAAAGTTAGTATTTAAAGTAATTACTAAACTATTATTAGGGCTGCTTTTTTTGTAGTTAAATTTAAGGTAAAGAGTGTACTTTATAGAAAGGTATTTAATTGCTTGTTCTACCTCTTTAAGGTACTTAGGGCTGGGGTTATAGTTAAAGTGCGTAAGACGGTTTATTATAAGGGCTACGTTTAGCCTTATTATTGTTGTGTTATATATAATTAAATTAATATTATTTTAGTAATAGTTAATATTTATATATAGAATAGAGTTTTTATAAGAGAGTAGTTTAAGTAATTAAATTAAAGAAGTATATAGTTACTTTACTTATAGGCTTTACCTTTTTAAGTACTTAATAACTTTATTAATATAGATAAACTATAAAAGTTAAAGGTACTTTATAGTATAGTTATAAATAACTTTAATTCTTAAGAACTATTATAAGTTTTTACTATTTTTAAGAAAGTATTACTTTTAAAGTACTTTTATAAGTAAAAGGGCCTTTTTATAGTATTTAAAGGGGAAGTATAGAATGTAGTTATTAATATAAAAAAAGAAGGTAATACGGCTGCGTATTTAATAGTAATTCTTACTTACTATATACTTTAACTTAAGTTCTTTTAAACTAGTTTTTAAATAGTGTTACTATAGAAGTAGAGAGTAGCGTAGGCTATAAAGTACTTTATTAAGCTTAAGGATATACTTAGGCTTTTAATATTTAGGGGGTATTTATATATAAATGTTTTTATTAAGTAAAACTTATATAAACGTATTTACTATATTATATTATAAGAACTTAAGATTAAAGTAGTTTATAATGGCTATAAGTGTTTAAAATAATATACTAATAAGTGTTAAAGTATAGGTATTTTATTTATTTTTTAACTACTAGTTATTATATATAATAAGGTGCGCTTTGATTTTAAGAAGCCTTTTATACTTATTTAACTTATATATATATACTTAATAGTATCTTAGGATTTAGGAGCTATTAGTAGTACTTTTAAGAACCTTTTTTTAAGAGCTGGTTTTGTAATAGCTTTATAAATAGTTTGCTTTAGTTATTTATATTAAAATTATATAAAAGTAAGTTAATACTTTTAAATAAGATATAAGTAGGGGCTAGAGTTTTTATTAGGGGGTACTAGGAGTGGGAACTTTAGTCTATAGTTAGTATAGTGCTTTATACTTACTTAATAAAATTTAAGTACCTATAACCCCTTTTTATAGTTAAATTTTACTATTAAAGTGTTTAATATTTGTATTTTAGAACGCTTTTATAGTATATTAGATACTAGGGGTCCCTTTTAATAGGTTATAAGTAACTAAGTAGTTAGCCTAGAAGTGGCTTTACTGTAGAGTATTTTAAAATAACAATAGAGTACTAACTAAAAAAGTGGCTTTATAAGACGTTTATTTATACTAGGGTATATAAGCTACTAGGGCGGCTTAGTTTATAGGCTTAATTATAAATATAAACTAGTAAGGGTTTATAGAAAAAAGGTTTTTATTTACTAACTTAACTAAGATCCGCCTTTCTAGGCATTAGTTTTTTTTAATTAGTATTTAAAAGAACGAAATAGGTAAGTTAAGAGGGGTAGGTAGGAGTTTAAAGTAAGTAAAAAAGTATTTATAGTTATAGGGTTTATTATTATTAAAAGTAGTATTACTTAAGTTAAGTTTATTAAAAATATTATTAAGAAAGTTTATAAAAGGGGATACTTTATTATTTTTTTTACTTAGTAAGAATAGGTAGAACTACGTTTAAAAGTTAGTTTTGCTAGCTATAGTAAAGCTTTTTTGAACTTACTTAATAATAGTTTAAAAGTTAAGGTTATTATAGTTATTAGTAAATAAATTTAAGTTACTGTTATAGTATTCTCTTTTATTAAATATAACGTTACGTATAGTAATAATCTTTTTAGTTATAAGGTTTTATATTTAATACTAATTTATAAATATATAGTTAATAAAGAAGCCTATAAAGGCACAGCTGTAAAAGTAGTTAAAACGCTTTTTTTTAAGCTGCACAGTAGCTATAAAGGTATACACTTTATACCTATATAATCTTAAGTATATAAGGCTTAGTTTTATAGTTTTGTCACTATAGAGCCATTAGTAAAGCACTTTATCTAGAGTCTTCTAATTAAGAGCCACTTAAGGTATATAATTATAAAAATAGGTTACTATTTTATAAATATTAAGCTATACTTTATAGAGTAGTTTACTACTTTTATATATCGTTTAAGCCTTTATTTTAACTATAGTACTAATACGCTCGGCACTACTATTTTAATTTTACGTATATAGGGCGAATAACTTAACGTATTTACTATACTTTTAGAGGTTATTTATAAAGTAGTAGTACCTTTTAATTTTACTATTATACTTAAAAGTAAGTATTTTAACGTTATATTAAACCTTTAGGAGCAAAATAAACTTCTTAAAAACCTTAGTAAGTGTTTTTATACTATAGTTATATAGATAGTAGTTCTATAAGTACTGTAAAATATAGTTAATAAATACTAATATAAATATAAACCTACTATAGCTTTTAGTATATAGGTAGAAGTTAAACGTAATACGCTTACTAAAGTAGATATATATATTACTTTTTTATAACTTATAGTTAATAATTTACTTTACTTTACTAATACTATAGGTATTATAGCTTAAAAAGGTATTACTAGGCGCTGTTCTAGGGGTAATAAAGATTTAGATACTATAGGCTAATAAGGAGAGGTACTAGAGTAGTTTAGGGCTGGAGTAGCTAAGCCGCTAGTACTACGTTTCCTTAAAGCCTTTTAGAGATTCTCGTTTTTATTAAAAGTACTTTATTTAATAGTATAAAATAGGTATATATTAAATAGCCTATATAGAATCTTTATATATAAGCGCTTTATTAAAAAGCTTATTATACTCTAATACTCTTTAACTATATATAGTTTTAATAAGGCTAAGAGGGGAGTAATTAGATCTATATAGTATAGAGTACTACTTAAAGTGCTTATTCTACTAGTACCCGTATTTATAAAGCTAGTTATAAGAGATAAAGTTAGTTACTATAAATGTATATAATATAATGTTATATAAGTATAAACTAGATTATTTACTATTAATTAATATAATATATATACTTATATTTTTATATTTTTTAATTATAAGGGGCTTAGAGTTAGCTTATAGGTAATTATTTATACTAGTTACTTAAAAGTTACTAAACTATTATTTATTTTTGAAAATATAAATAGATGTACTAGAGTTAAAGAGGTAGGAGTTTTTAAGGGGATATAGTAATAGGCCCTTATATTAAGTAGCCTAAAATACTATAGGTAAATACTTAATACTCTTTATATAGTGACTATATAGTTACTAGCCTTAAATTTCTTTAATACACTAGATTAGCTATTTATTATTTATAAGGTTCTTTTTAGCTTTTTTGTAGTAGTAGTTAAGTAGTTTTTATTTATTATATACGTACTTTAGGAAGGTATAAAAGTAATTTTTAAAGTAGTAGTGTATAGAGTATACTAGGTAAGAAGGGGCTAATAGAGTAAAGGGAGTAAGAGATACTAATAAAGCTTTGTTCTGCGATTTTTTTAGGTTAGTATTATTATATTTATAGTTATTAAAGTACTTAAAAGGGCTATAGAGAGCTACTTTGTTAATAGTGAAGGTGCTTTATGTACTTTTTTTATGTTTTATAAACTTTAGTATTTATTTAATTATAGTAGTTATTTTAGTGATAGTTTTATTAAGACTATAGTTGTTTTAGTTATTATTTATTATTATATAATAGTTTTTAGTTTAAAATTAAAGTAGTAAATAGTTAAGGGAGTAAAGTAGTTTATAGATTTATAAATCTTCTTTATAAGCTACTTTAAGCCTAATGGTACGATTTTTATATATATAGTTAACTTATATTATAAACTATTTAGCTATAGTAGTTTTTATTATAAGCTATTTATTATAGAGTATAGTAAGGTAGTTAATATAAAGCTGGTTAGTGTGTTAGTAGTATATACTTTTTATAAGTCTAAAGTACTTATAGAGGTTTTAAATCTAAACTACTAGCTCTAAAGTACTTAAGTAGTACTAAATTCTAAGTTTTTTAATAATAGTACTTTATATTTAAAGAATAATAGTATTTTTAGTTTTTTTTTACTTTTAGTATATTACTTTTATAGTATAGTATAGGGATAAAAAGTTAATATAGTACTTAAGGGCCTTTTTAGAGAAGTTAGCTATTATTTTAGTATAGTAGTAGTTTACTATACTAAATAGAAGTAGGAGGTTTTTTTTTAAAAGTACTTAAAAAAGAGGGTTTATAGTAAGTTTATTTACTTTAGATTTTATAGTTTAAGAGTAAAGGGCTTTTAGTTTAGAACTATAGTAAGTAATAGACTTTAGGTAGTTATTAAGGTATAGTTCTTAGAGTAGAGTATTACTAACGAGGGGCTTTAGATTTATAGAGGTTAGGTTAAAAGCTTTTTATGTATTAAGGGTATTTATAAGTACTTAAAAGTTATAAAGCTACGGGTACTAAGTAGTTAGGCTATTAAGAATAGTTTTTTAAGGGGTTAAAAGGATGTTTATAGTGATTTTTGTGTTTAATAAAGTAGTTTAAAAATAATTAATTATATGTAGTAGAGGGGGTAGTAGAATAAGACTTTTAATTATTAGATTTTGTATATATTTGTATATATATAAAGCTATACCTTAAGGACTATTAACGTATTTTTTGCTTTGACGGCGCTGTGGGCCTTTAAACCCCTTAAATATAGTTATGGCCTTTAGAGCCGGCGAAACGTTACTCTAAAGTAGCTATTGGCCACTTTAAACGCTAAAATCCACCTATACGTTATAGTATACTAGCGGCTCTAAGCTACGTAATTTAATAAATAGCTGCTTTAGAGTAACGTTTTACTAGCTTTAAAGGCTGTAGCTGCGTTTAGGGGGTTTAAAGGCCTATAGTACTATTAAGGTAAAAAACATATTAATAGCCCTTAAAGTATAGCTTTATATATATATTAATATATATAAAACTTAATAATTAAAAGTCTTATTCTACTGCCCCCTTTACTATATATAATTAATTATTTTTAAACCGCTTTATTAAATATAAAAATTACTATAAATATTCTTTTAACCCCTTAAAAAACTATTCTTAATAGCCTAGCTACTTAGTACTTATAGCTTTATAATTTTTAAGTACTTATAAATACCCTTAATGTATAAAAAGCTTTTAACTTAACTTTTATAAATTTAGAGTCCTTTATTAGTAATACTCTACTCCGTAAGCTATAACTTAGTAACTACTTAAAGTTTATTACTTACTATAGCTTTAAGTTATAAGTCCTTTACTCTTAAATAGTAGGATTTAAAGTAAATAAGTTTACTATAAACCTACTTCTTTAAGTACTTTTAAGTAAAAACCTTTTACTCCTATTTAGAACTATAAACTACTACTATACTAAAATAATATTTAATTTCTTTAAAAAGGCCTTTAAGTACTATATTAACTCTTTATCCTTATACTATACTATAAAAGTAATATACTATAAGTAAAAAAAGGCTAAAAATACTATTGTTTTTTAAATATAAAGTACTATTATTAAAAAGCTTAAGGTTTAATACTATTTAAGTACCTTAAGGCTAGCTATTTAGATCTAAAACCTCTATAAATACTTTAGACTTATAAAAAGTATATACTATTAGTACGCTAATTAGCTTTATATTAACTACTTTACTATACTCTATAATAAGTAGTTTATAATAAGAGCTATTATAGCTAAATAGTATATAATATAGGCTAATAATATATATAAGAGCTATACTATTAGGCTTAAAGTAGTTTATAAAAAAAATCTATAAATCTATAAGCTACTTTACTCTCTTAACTACTTATTACTTTAATTCTAGGCTAAGAGTTATTATATAATAATAGGTAATAGTTAGGATAATTATAGTTTTAATAAAGTTATTATTAAAATAACTACTATAATTAAATAAATACTAGAGTTCATAGGATGTAGAAGAAGTGCTTAAGGGGCCTTTACTATTAAAAGAATAACTCTTTATAGTCCTTTTAAGTACTTTAGTAATAATAAGTATAATAATACTAACTTAAAGAAATTATAGAATAAAGTCTTATTAGTATCTTTAGTACCTTTTGCTCTATTAGCTCCTTTTTACTTATTTTATTCTATATATTACTACTTTAAAAATTACTTTTATACTTTCTTGAAGTATATATATAATAGTTAAAAGCCGCTTAACTACTACTATAAAAGAGCTAAGAAAAATCTTATAAATAATAAATAACTAATTTAGTGTATTAAAAAAATTAAAAGCTAGTAACTATATAGCTATTATATTAAGAGTATTAAGTAGTTACTAGTAATGTTTTAGACTACTTAATATAAGGGCCCGTTACTATACCCTTTTAGGGACTCTTACCTCCTTAACTCTAGTGCGTTTATTTATATTTTTAAAAATAAATAATAGTTTAATACCCTTTAAATAGCTAGTATAAGTAACTACCTATAGGCTAACTCTAAGCCCTTTATAATTAAAGGATATAGAAATATAAGTATATATATTATATTAATTAATAATAAATAATTTAGTCTATACCTATATAATATTACGTTATATATATTTATAGTAACTAACTTTATCTTTTCTAACTAACTCTATAAGTATAAGTACTAGTAGAATAAGCGCCTTAAGTAGTACTCTATACTTTATAAATCTAATTACTCCCCTTTTAGCTTTATTAAAAATATAAATAACTAAAGAGTATTAAAGTATAATAAACTTTTTAATAAAGTACTTATATATAAAGTATCTATATAGACTATTTAGTATACACATACTCTATACTATTAAATAAAGTACTTTTAATAAAAATAAAGGTTTTTAAAAGGCTTTAAAGAGATATAGTACTAGTAGCTTAGCTACCCCGGCCCTAAACTACTCTAGTACCTCACTTTATTAACTCGTAGTATTTAAATCTCTATTACCCCCTAGGTAGTACTAGAGAAAGTACCTCTAAGCTGTATTATCTATAGTATTAGTAAAGTAAAGTAAATTATTAACTATAAACTATATAAGAGTAATACGTATACCCGCTCTAGTAAGTATATTACGTTTAACTTCTCTTTATATACTAAAAACTATAGTAGGTTTATATTTATATTAGTATTTATTAACTATATCTCCTAGTACTTATAGAACTACTATTTATATAACTATAGTATAAAGACTCTTATTAAGGTCTTTAAAAAGTTTATTTTACTCTTAAAAGTTTAGTATAACGTTAAGATACTTATTTTTAAGTATAATAGTAAAATTAAAAAATACTATTACTTTATAAATAGCCTTTAGAGGTATAGTAAATGCGTTAAGCTATTAGCCCTATATACCTAGGACTAAAACAGTAGTACTAAGTATATTAGTACTATAATTAAAATAAAAGCTTAAATAATATATAAAAGTAATAAACTACTTTATAAAGTATAACTTAATATCTATAAAGTAGTAACTTATCTTTATAACTATATACTTTAAGTAGCCCTTAAGTAAAAAACCCTATATAAAATACTTTATTAATAGCTTTATAGTAATAAAACTATAAAACTAAGCCTTGTATACTTAAGATCCTATAGTTATAAAGTATATACCCTTATAGCTACTATATAGTTTAGAAAGAAGTATCTTAACTACTTTTATAGCTATACTTTTATAGAATTCTTTATTAACTATACGTTTACGAATTAGTATTAAATATAGAACCCTGTAACTAAAAAGATTATTACTATATATAATGTTATATTTAATAAAAAAACGCACTATAATAATAACCCGGATTTACTTACTAATAACTATAATAACTTAAACCTTTAAGCTATAGTTAAGTAGGTTTAAAAGAGCCTTGTAGTAGTTAGTAAAACTATCTCTAAAGTATAGTTTTATCTATTTCTACTTAATAAAAAAGATAATAAAGTGTCCCCTTTTATAAACTCCCCTAATAACGTTTTTAATAAACTTAACTTAAGTAATACTACCCTTAATAATAATAAACCCTATAACTATAAATACTTTTCTATTTACTTTAAACTCCTACCTACCCCTTCTAATTTACTTATTTTATTCTTTTAAGTACTAATTAAAAAAGACTAGTACTTAAAGAGGCGGGTTATAACTAAGTTAGTAAATAAAAACTTTCTTTTTATAAACCCTTACTAGTCTATATTTATAACTAAACTTATAAACTAAGCCGCTCTAGTAGTGTATATACCCTAGTATAAATAAACGTTTTATAAAGCTACTTTTTTAACTAGTACTTTATTATTATTTTAAAATACTCTATAGTAAAGCTACTTCTAGACTAGCTATTTAGTTATTTATAATCCATTAAAGGGGACCCCTAGTATTTAATATACTATAGGGGCGTCCTAAAGTATAGATGTTAAATACTTTAATAATAAAATTTAGCTATAGAGAAAGGTTGTAGGTACTTAAACTTTATTAAGTAAGTATAAAGTACTATACTAATTATAGATTAAAAATCCTACTCCTAGTACCCCTTAATAAAAGCTTTAGCCTTTACCTATATTTTATATAAAAGTATTAACCTATTCTTATATAATTTTAATACGGATAGCTAAAGTAAATTATTTATAAAGTTATTATAAAACTAACTTTTAGAGAGAAGTCTTTAAGAGTACTACTAAGGGTTTTTAAATCCTAGGATACTACTAAGTATATACGTATAAACTGAATAAGTATAAGAGACTCTTTAAAATTAAAGTATACCTTATTATATACAGTAACTAATAACTAAGAAATAAGTAAAATACCTATACTTTAATACTTATTAATATATTATTTTAAATACTTATAGCTATTATAAACTACTTAAATCTTAAGCTCTTATAATATAATATAGTAAACGCGTTCATACGGGTTCTATTTAATAAAAATATTTATATATAAATACCCCCTAGGTATTAAAAGCCTAGGTATATTCTTAAGCTTAATAAAGTATTCTATAGTCTATACTACTCTTTACTCCTTTAGTAACCCTATTTAGAAGCTAGTTTAAAAAAGCTTAGGCTAAAGCATATAGCGGGTAAAAATTACTATTAAATATACAGCTGTATTATTTTCTTTTTCTATATTAATAACTACGTTTTATACTTCCCTTTTAAATACTATAAAAAGATCCTTTTGTTTATAGGAGTACTTAAGAAGTAATACTTTTTTAAGGGTAATAAAGACTTATTATAGTTCTTAAGGATTAAGGTTATCTATAACTATACTATAAAGTACCTTTAGCCCTTATAGTCTATTTATATTAATAAGGTTATTAAGCACCTAAAAAGGTAAGGCCTATAAATAAAGTAACTATATACTTTTAAAATTTAATTACTTAAACTACTTCCTTATAAAGGCTCTACGTTATATATAAATACTAACTATTACTAAAGTAATATTAGTTTAATTATATATAGTATAATAATAACTTAGTTAAACGTAGCTTTTGTAGTAAGCCGCCTTATACACTTTAACTATAACTCTAGCTTTAAGTACTATAAAAAAGCTAAATAAATAATTAAATACTTTACTATAAAACATACTCTTTACTTTAAATTTAACTATAAAAAAGGCGGTCCTAATAATAGTTTAGTAATTACTTTAAATACTAGCTTTACTAACAACACACTAGACTATAAAAGCTTTTAAGCGTTTATAGTTAAGCTTTTTAATAGCTTTATTAAGTAGTAAGTTAATAAATAAAATACTATAACTATATTAATAACTAAGGCTAAGCTTCTTACTCTTTTTTTAAGTAACTAAAAAGGCTATTTTTATACCCCCTCTAGGGTGACTAACGGCCCACGGGCCACGTACTCTAGGAAATAGCCGTCTAGCCACCCACCTCGTTAATCTTTTTCGTCGTCAACGGCACTCAAATTCACCTACTACAACGCAGCTTCTATAGATTTAAAGTAATAGGTATTTTTAATTAATTTTATAAACTACTAATTACACTATTAATACTACTAAAACCACTAACGCCTTCTGTACGCCTCCCTAGACCGTCCCTCTAAACCTATTAAATCCAATCCAAACTATTCTATTACTTCCCTTAGCCGCATAGCTATAGCTAGTCTAGCCACTTAGCCCTACTATTATTAGTATCCCCCTTAATATTACCTTACTAAATATACTAATATTAGTTACTTAGAGTACTATAGATCTAGTAGCCGCGTCCTTTAGTTAGTTAAAGTATTTGTAGTTAACTTTAAACTATAGAATACTTAAAAGGGTTCTATTCTATAATCTAAGAATTATTACGTTTATATCGAGCCTATTACTAGTAGTCCAACGGCAATAAATTATAGTAATAGCGAGCTTCTTCTTTTCCTTATTAGAGAATACGCACTAGTTACGGGTTAAGTTAATTTTATTAACCCCCTTAGCTATAAAGTATTTATTACTACTCTTATAGTTAGTTAATAACTATAAGGTTATATAATAGTTATTATCCTAGTTATAAAGGCTTAAAGTAAGTAACCTTCTATTAAATATTATGGGTTATTATATATAGGTGTGTGGAAGATAGGAGGAATTGATAAAGGCCTTGCTTGTAGTAGTAGTGCCTTTTTGTTTAATTATAAATACCACTAGGGCTCGTTAGGCCCTACGCGTAATCCAGCCGAAGGTTCGTATAAGCGAAGGTTTGTTTTAATATGTTTAGCGCCACCTATTAGTAATAGTATTATTATTATTACTAGAAAAGTAAGTAAGTGGAAGCGTTAAGGTACGTATACCCTACTGAGCTCTGCTCGAGACCACTTAAGCTAGAGGGGGTTAAACCTACTGGATATACTCTATTGGATACTTCTATTTAATTATACTGCTTGAAAATGTATGGCTATGATGTATTCTTTTTGGAACAACTTACTGAAATGTCCGCACAAGACACTACTTAAAAAAACACAAAAGGCTATTTTTATAAACTATTTAATAACTATACTTTATATAGACTTTAGTAAAAGGACCTTTAGTGCTACTCTTACTCCTAGTACTACTATACTAAGTATATATATTTAATATAATAATTAATAAATAATTTATTTTATTAATAAAAAAACGGTCTAACTATATATAAAGCTTTACTATATTAATATCTATAACTACTAGTTATATTAAGAGGCTTAAAGAGGCTATATTAAGGTTAAATATTAGTCTATAGTATAGTTAATAGTAAATAGCCTTATAAAGCTACTTACTAGTACCTACTTTAAACTTTTTTTTAAGTAACTTAATATAGTAAATTAAACAACTTAGCTTTAAGTACTTTATAATACTAAGCTTTAAAGTAAACGTTATAAGGGCCTTAACTTTACTAATAAAGAATAAATAAAAGGAATTATAGCTTTTAAGTACTTTAAAAACAGTATTACTCTTTTTATTATAGGGATAGAGGTTTAATAAGGATAATAGGACTATTTAAAATAAGGACTTTAAAGGGATTATAGCTCTAGGGAAGTAAGTTATATAAAAGTAATTATAGAGTAGTTAGAGTATAATTAGTATATAATTTTATTTATAATTAGATTTAATAAGGCCCTTAAAAGGCCTTTATTAGAAAAGTATATTAAATTATATAGTTTAAAACTATTAGTATACTATAATATATAGGTAGATTTTAGTATTTAAAGTAGCTAATAGCTACTCTAGAGTAATGTTTTACTGGCTTTAAAGGCCGTAGCTGCGTTTAGGGGGTTCGAAGGCCTATAGTACTATTAAAGTAAAAAACGCGTTAATGGCCCTTAAGGTATAGCTTTATATATATATAAATATACGCGAAATCTAACACTTATTAACCCCTTTAGGATACTTGTAGCTAACTATAACCCTTATAGCCAACTACAGCGCCCGTAGCTAACTATAGTAAATATAGCTAACTATATACAGGGCCTAAAGCCACTTAACTAAACCGTATATAACGTACTAAACTCTAAAAAAACTAGTACCTTAAAAGCTAGGCCTAAAGGGTAAAGTACTAGGCCTATAAAAGGCAGGACTCCCTCTAGCTTATAGGGGTCTAGACTTCTACTTTCTTAATAAGTAAGTAATACAGTAAAACACCAATACAACACTATTACTACTACAACAATACTTCTACCTCTTTTATTTACATATTATACACTAAACCTATTCCTTTACTAACTCTATTAAGCCCAATATTACTATAAAAGTATTCGGCAATCTCGATACCGACCTCAATACCCTTATACCTATACTTATACTCCCTATCTCCCTTATTTATAAAACTTAAAATATTATTTTTTATAACTTTTATTTTATAGAGTTTCTCTAAAGAGTCCGCGCCTTTATAACGTTTTTTAAATATATTAAGTATAAATTAAAATCTTATAGGTATTTAAGTGTTTAAAGTCTTAATATATTAGCTCTTTATATATAAACTAATATAAATACTAAAAAACTAATATACTTTACTTTTTCCCTTTGTATTTTTATTAAAAGTTTAGTAAATTACTTTTTAGTAGTAAAATAGAGTAGTAAACGTTTTATTATTTTTTAATAGTATCTTTATAGTATATCTTAATAGTTTTTTTTTATAGTTCTAAAGTAATATACTAGTTATAAATAAAGACCTTAAACTTAGTTTAAGTAGGCTCTAGGTTCTATTTATCCCTTGTATAGTTATTAGTAAGTACTTACTAGTAGCTATACTAGTTACTTTATAAAGTATATTCTATAGTACTTATAGCTTATTAAATCTATTAGGCTATAGTAGTACTTTTGTTATAAGTATAGACTACTTTAACTATAATAAACTAGTCTTTTTTAACTAAACTAGTTATATTCTTTATAAAGTAAACTATATTATATATAAGTAGTTTTTTCTACTATTTTACTAAATAATAAGTAATAGTTTATTAAATACTTTTTATTACTTTAGTAACTTATTTAGTACTTTTAACTTACTATACTATAATTTAAAACAGAGTGTCTAGTAGAAGTTATACCTATAACTAAGTATTCTAGGCTTATAGTTCTTAAATTATCTTTATTACTTTATATATAAATAGTTCTACGTTATAGTTGGGGATTAGTAAGTACTTAGTGCGTTATTACTACTATAAATTAGGGTTGCTTTTTTTATTTAAGTTACTTAACTCCCTAGTATTATTTATATTTATAGTTATATTTCCCGTACTGTCTTTATATTAGCCGTTACTTTTATAATTCTAGTAATTAGCTGGGTTATTAGTAGAGTCCTACTATAGAACCACTTTACTTACTATTTAGTTTACTATATTCCTATTATTCCTATTTTAGTTTAGATTAAGTATAAAGTTTACTAGGTATTTACTAGTATTTTGTATAGTACTATATAAAATTCTTTATAATATACTTATTACTAACCTTTTATATTAAAGTAAAAGTAAAATAGTATAAAGATATTAAGGGCTGTATACCTAGGTTAGGTTTAATTATAGTATTTTAAAAGTAGGTATAGGTATATTTATGTAAAGCTATTAGGGGCAGTGCTAATTAAGCTAATAAAGACCAAAAGATCTACTAGTTCTAGCACTTTGTGCTAGTACTGCTGCCTATAACACCTATAAGGCATTCCTACTAACATTACGCAGGTAATACCTTTATACTATTCCCCCCCTTAGTGTATTATGCTCTATAATACCTAGGACGTTAGAGTAGTATAGGTACTATAAACCCCTAAGGCTCTATTATATAACTATACTAGTGTTATATACGTATTATATAATAGTCCTTATAAGCCTAATATAAGCAATTAGAGTAGAAATTAAACCCTTAACCTTTGTATTACTAGGAGACCTATAAAGTACTAGAATATTATAAAGGTATTAGGGGTAGTACTAATTAAGCTAATAAAGACTAAAAGATCTACTAGTTCTAGCACTTTATGCTAGTACTGCTGTCTATAACACCTATAAGGCATTCCTACTAACGTTACACAGGTAATACCTTTATAATTTAGTTACTTTTACTTAACTTCCCCCTTTTTTCTCTTATTCTCCCTTTATATATCCTTACTAAAAGCTTAGTAGGGGTCTACTGTACTAAAATCTACTAATATTTACCCTTACCTTCACTAAAAGTACACCGGGTGCTCAGCTCTGTACCGGATCCTTACACCCTAGTAACTTTACTTTTTTATAAAATATTTTAAAACTATATTATATATTTATAAAAATAATAAGTAGTTAGTTTTAAAATTATATAGAACTATAATTAAAGTATTAAAGTATTATAAAAGAACGCGATTTATATATATTTAAACTACTCTACTCCCTTAGCTATTAATAAGTTGTATTTAAACTTTAGTAAAAAGAATATAAAGGACTTATTTTTTTTTATTTTTATATTTAAGAGTATAACTTAAGTGCGGTCCACTATATTCAAGTTATAATAAAAGTAATTTAAGTATACTATAAATAGCTTTAAGTTATAGTCCTTTTTATAGCTACTACTTTTATAGAACTTAACTATAATTTACTATATATAAGGTTTAAAGTACGCATTAATAAAGTACTATATTTCCTAGTAGTAGCTAAAGAAGTTACTATTAATATTAATCTTATTCTATATCTACTATACCTATAAGGGGTATTTACTATACAACCTACTAAACTTAGGGGGGTTTAAAAGGGGTTTATAATAGGGAACTTTATAGTTAAGAGCCATTAGGGGAGACTTAATTACCTTTATAGCTAGTATACTTTCTATAGTTATATTATTATTAAAGCAGTCTTAGCCCGTTAGGGGCACACTCTTAGGCGCTATAAAAGGGGAGTTAATACTACGTTTAATTAGTTAAACTAATAGACCCACAGTTCTTTTAAAACTAACTAAATATACACTAATTTTATCTCTACTACCCTACTATAAGGGTTCTATATTATAATATTATTCTTTTATTATTAGTATAATTAATAAGGACGTAAGGGTAAAGCTTAAATATATAAAGGGTAGAGTTTTATATATACTAATATAGGGGTGCCTTAAAATTAAAAATCTAAGTTAAAGAAGAAAAAGAAGAGATTTATAAAAGTAGATTAAATACAAAGGGATATCCCTTACAGAATAGTCACTACAGCAGAATAGTATAGCCGTAGTATCTATAATATAGCTCTAGTCTATAATAACTAAAAGCCACTACTAACTTTGTATTTACCTCATCTAAAACGAATATTTCTCCTCCTATTATATAGATACTATTCTTAAGTATATTAAAAGTCGTTCTAAAGCTTATAGCTTTACAACCCATATAAACTACATTAGTACTAACTATAACCATCTTCTTACCTAACAAATAGAAGATATTTTAAGGAGACGACTTTTAATATAGATCCAAAAAGGGAAACTACAAAGCTATATTTACATTTATAAACCATCTCTTTTAAACAAAAAGGAGGAGTTAAGAATAACTTTAGAGCATTAAAGCTATTATAAGCTCTAAAGACCTAAGTAGACTAATAGTAGAGCTTTGTAATGTTAGATTTTTATATATATTTGTATATATATAAAGCTACGCCCTTAGGGCCATTAACGCGTTTTTCGCCTTAATAGCGCTATAGGCCTTTGAACCCCTAAATACAGCTACAGCCTTTAAAGCTAGTAAAACGTCGCTTTAAAGCGGCTATTAGCCACCTTAAACGCTAAAATCCACCTATATATTGTAGTATACTAGTAGCTTTAAACTATATAATTTAATATACTTCCTTAATAAAGGCCTTTTAAAAGCCTTATTAAATTTAATTATAAATAAAATTACGTACTAACTATACTTTAACTACTCTATAATTACTTTTATATAGCTTACCTCTTTAGGGCTATAATCCCTTTAACTTATTTCTTATTAATAAAGTTAAAGTCTTAAAAATATTTACTTTAAAGTTTTATATTATAAAGTACTTAAAGTTAAGCTATTTAATTTACTATATTAAGTTACTTGAAAAAAAGTAAAAAGCTTGACCTTAGTTGTTAATATAGTTATAGTATTCTATTTATTAACTTATTAATTAATAAAGTAACTAAAAAGCTTAATTATAAATACTTAAAAACTCTTATAGTTTAATATATTATTAATAAAACTAATATTTAAAGCTATTACTAAACTATTATTAAAGCTACCTTTTTTATAGTTAACTTTAAAATAAAAAGTATACTTTATAAAGAAGTATTTAATAGTTTATTTTACTTCTTTAAGGTATTTAGAACTAGAGTTATAGTTAAAGTACGTAAAATAATTTACTATAAAGGCTATATTTAGTTTTATTATTATTACTCTATATATAATTAAACTAATATTACTTTAGTAGTAGTTAGTATTTATATATAAAGTAAAGCCCTTATAAAGAAGTAGCTTAAGTAATTAAATTAAAAACGTATTTAGTTATTTAGTACACAGACCTCGCCTTTCTAAGTACTTAATTACTTTATTAATATAAATAAACTATAAAAACTAAAGATACTTTATAGTATAGTTATAAATAACTTTAATCCGTAAAAACTATTATAAATCTTTACTACCCTTAAAAAAGTATTACTTCTAAAGTACTTTTATAAATAAAAAAGTCTCTTTATAGTATTTAAAAAAGAAGTATAAAACATAATTATTTATATACAAAAAATAATACAACTACATATCTAACAGCAATTCTTACCTACTATATACTCTAGCCTAAGCTCCTTTAAACTAGCTTTTAAATAGTGTTACTAAAGGAGTAGAAAGTAGTATAGGCCGTAAAGTACTTTACTAAACTTAAAAATATACCTAGACTTTTAATATTTAAGAGGTATTAATATATAAATATCTTTATTAAATAAAACCTATATAAATATATTTACTATATTATATTATAAAACCTTAAAATTAAAGCAGTTTGTAATAACTATAAGTATTAAAAATAATATACTAATAAGTATTAAAGTATAAGTATTTTACTTATTTTTTAATTACTAGTTACTATATATAATAAAGTATACTTTAATTTTAAAGAGTCTTCCATACTTATTTAACTTATATATATATACTTAATAGTAATTCAAAATCTAAAAACTATTAATAATACTCTTAAAAACCTCTTTTTAAAAGTTAATCTTATAGTAGCGTTATAAATAGTTTACCTTAACTACTTATATTAAAATTATATAAAAGTAAATTAATACTTTTAAATAAAACGTAAATAAAGGCTAAAGCTTTTATTAAGGAGTACTAAAAATAGAATCTTTAGTTTATAGTTAATATAGCACTTCACACCTACCTAATAAAGTTTAAATACCTATAACCTTTCTTTATAACTAAATTTTACTATTAAAGTATTTAATATTTATATTTTAAAACGCCTTTATAGTATATTAAATACTAGGGGTTCTTTTTAATAAATTATAGAGAACTAAGTAACTAGTTTAAAAGTAGTTTTACTATAAAGTATCTTAAAATAATAATAAAGTACTAACTAAAAAAGTAACTTTATAAAACGTTTATTTATACTAAAGTATATAAACTACTAGAGTAGCTTAGTTTATAAACTTAATTATAAATATAAATTATTAAAGGTTTATAAAAAAAGTTTTGATTTATTAACTTAGCTATAATCCACCTCCCTAAGCACTAGTCTTCTTTAATTAGTGCTTAAAATAATAAAATAAATAAATTAAAAAGAGTAAGTAGGAGTTTAAAGTAAATAAAAGAGTATCTATAGTTATAGGGTTTATTATTATTAAAAGTAGTGTTACTTTAGTTAAGTTTATTAAAAAAGTTATTAAAAAGTTTATAAAAAAGAATACTTTATTATTTTTTTATTAACTAAAAAAGAATAAAATAATACTTAAGAATTAATCTTACTAACTATAGTAAGGCTCTTTTTAACCTATTTAATAATAACTTAAAAGTTAAAGTTATTATAGTTACTAATAAATAAATCTAAGTTACTATTATAGTACTCTTTTTTATTAAATATAATATTATAAATAATAATAATCTTTTTAGTTATAGAGTTCTATATTTAATACTAATTTATAAATATATAACTAATAAAGAAGTCTATAAAGATATAACTATAAAAGTAGTTAAGGCGCTTTTTTAAGCTATATAGTAGCTATAAAGGCATATGCCTTATAACTATAGAATCTTAAGTATATAAAACATAGTTTTATAGTTTTATTACTATAAAGCTATTAATAAAGCACTTTATATAGAATCTTTTAACTAAAAGCTACTTAAAGTATATAGTTATAAAAATAAATTACTACTCTATAAATATTAAACTATACTTTATAAAGTAACTTACTACCTTTACATATTATTTAAGCCTTTATTTTAATTATAGTACTAACGTACTTAGCACTACTATTTTAATCCTAAGTATACAGAGCTAACGACTTAATACATTTACTATACCTTTAAAGGTTATTTATAAAATAGTAGTATCTTTTAATTTCTTTATTATACTTAAATACAAGTATCTTAATATTATACTAGACCTTTAAAAACAAAATAAACTTCTTAAAAACCTTAATAAATATCTCTATACTATAGTTATATAAATAGTAGTCCTATAAGTACTAAAAGATATAGTTAGTAAACACTAACATAAACATAAACCTACTATAGCCCTTACTATATAAATAAAAGTTAAATATAATATACTTACTAGAGTAAGTATATATATTATTCTCACACAGCTCACAATTAATAATCCACTTCACTTTACCTACACTATAAATATTATAACTTAAAAGTACTTTCTCTAGCGCTACTTAAAAAGTAATAAAAATCTAAATACTATAAACTAATAAAAAAAAGTATTAAAGTAGTTTAGGGCTGGAGTAGCTAAACTACTAGTACTATATTTCCTTAGAGTCTTTTAAAAATCTTTGTTTTTATTAAAAGTACTTCGTTTAACAGCATAAAGTATATATATACTAAACAGTCTATATAGACCCCTTATATATAAGTGTCTTATTAAAAAGCGTATTATACTCTAATACTCTCTAGCTATATATATTCTTACCTAGGCTAAAAGGGAAGTAGTTGGATTTATAAAGTATAAAGTACTACTTAAAGTACTTATCCTACGAGTACCTGTACTTATAAAGTTAGTTATAAAAAATAAAATTAGTTATTATAAACGTATATAACGTAATATTATATAAGTATAAACTACATTATTTACTATTAACTAATATAACGTATATACTTATATCTTTATATCCTTTAATTACTAAGGACTTAAAACTAACCTATAAGTAGTTACTTATACTAATAGTTTAAAAGTTATTAAACTATTATTTATTTTTAAAAATATAAATAAAAGTACTAAAGTTAAGGAAGTAGGAGTTCCTAAAAGGGTATAATGGTAAGCTTTTAGATTAAGCAGCCTAAAATACTACTAGTAACTACTTAAGGCTCTTAATATAGTAACTATATAGTTACTAGCCTTAAATCTCTCTAAGGCACTAAATTAACTATTTATTATTTATAAAGTTTCTTTTAGCTTTTTTATAGTAGTAGTTAAGTAGCTTTTAACTATTATATATATACTTTAAAAAAGTATAAAAATAGTTCTTAAAGTAGTAACGTATAGAATACGTTAAGTAAAAAGGGGCTAATAGAGTAAAAAAAACTAAAAATACTAATAAGACTTTACTCTATAATCTCTTTAAGTTAATATTATTATACTTATTACTACTAAAGTACTTAAAAGGGCTATAGGGAAGTACTTTATTAATAGTAAAAGTACCTTATATACTTTTCCCGTATTCTATAGATTCTAATATTTATTTAATTATAGTTATTATTTTAGTAGTAGCCTTATTAAAACTATAATTATCCTAACTATTACTAATTATTATATAATAGCTTTTAGCTTAAAATTAAAGTAGTAAATAGTTAAAAACGTAAAATAGCTTATAAATCTATAAATCTCCTTTATAAGCTACTTTAAACCTAATAATACAACTCTTATATATATTATTAATTTATATTATAAACTATTTAACTATAGTAGCTTTTATTATAAACTACTTATTATAAAGTATAATAAAGTAGTTAGTATAAAGCTAGTTAGTGTATTAATAATATATACTTTTTATAAGTTTAAAGTATTTATAAAAGTTTTAAATCTAAACTACTAACCCTAAAGTACCTAAGTAATATTAAATCCTAAACTTTTTAATAATAGTACTCTATATTTAAAAAATAATAGTATTTTTAGTTTTTTTTTACTTTTAGTATATTACTTTTATAGTATAGTATAGAAATAAGGAGTTAATATAGTACTTAAAGGCCTTTTTAAAAAGGTTAACTATTATTTTAGTATAGTAGTAGTTTATTACTTGAAATAGAAGTAAGAGGTTCTTTTTTAAAGGCACTTAAAGGGGATTTATAGTAAGTTTATTTACTTTAAATTCTATAGTTTAAAAGTAAAAAACTCTTAACTTAGGACTATAGTAAATAATGGACTTTAAGTAGTTACTAAGCTGTAGCTTTTAGAGTAGGGTATTATTAATAAAGGGCTTTAAATCTATAAAGATTAGGTTAAAAGCTTTTTATGTATTAAGGGTATTTATAAGTACTTAAAAGTTATAAAGTTATAAATACTAAGTAGCTAAACTATTAAAAATAGTTTTTTAAGAGGTTAAAAGGACGTTTATAGTAATTTTTATATTTAATAAAGTAGTTTAGAAATAATTAGTTATATATAATAGAGGGGGTAGTAGAATAAGATTCTTAATTATTAGATTTTTGTGTATACTTATATATATATAAAGCTATGCCCTTAGGGCTATTAACGCGTTTTGTGGGCCTTTGAACCCCTAAACGCGGCCACGGCCTTTGGAGCCAGCAAAACGTCGCTCTAGAGCAGCCATCGGCCGCCTTAAACGCCGAAATCTACCTATACGTTGTAGTGTGCCAGCAGCTCTAAGCTGCCGGACCATTACCGGCTGTCATGGCGATAAACGCAAACATGTAGTGATAGAGAAAACGGGAGTTGTCAGCCGAGTGTTAGAATTAAATCCGTAGCTACAAGCATACAACTGCTTTGTTATTGAAAGAGGCAGTCGTCAACGGATTAATCATCCTTCCTACTGAAAACTTACAGTCTGTCGACCAAAAACTGGGCCGGGCTTTAGCCAGTTGTACCTGGCCTACAGTGACATCCAACAAGAACTACCTATACAGGTTGTGACAAAACAGCAGTTCTGCTACTAGGAAGGTTTTCGTCGTGAGGGAAACCTTCACCCGCGGAGCAAACGCGGTGGGTATGCGCGACGAGGCGCAAGCGGGTAGGCGAAGGCAGCCACTGCGTGAGTCCACTGAAGGGAAATACCATCTCCAGTAAATGCATCCAATCAACAATTGGATAATCCGAACCTGGCCGGCTGGCGCAATGGTAGCGCGTCAGACTTCTATCTCCTCTTGAGGTGTGTAGTAATCTGAAGGCTGCGGGTTCGAGCCCCGCGTTGGTCATTCTTTTTTACCGGTTTTGTGACTATTTTTGATGAAACGTGGTGGTGAGTCCTGGCTTGTGGTTTTGGTCCGCAGGTTATGCTAGGTTCTTTGTGTTGGTGTCTCTCGGTCGCGTAAACTTTCAGCAACGCGGGGTCGTTTTTTTTTGGGTAGAGGAGGAGAGGCTGTTGTCGACCTGTGGCAATTGGACGAAAGTTCGCCGAATCAGCTACGTCATTCGTTGGCGGCTCTCGGCCTGCAACAGAGCCCATTCTGGGAGCGGTGTCGCTTAGTGCACACCTGGAGCTCACCGAGGCAGATCCACTTAATTCCTGATGGTCGCATAATCGTGAACCGTCCGCGTCCAGCTCCAGCTTCCTCTTCCACGGCAAGCTCGCGAGCCCAGATTGCAAGATGGTACGTTGCCGCGCATCCCCTTGGAGCGCTCTATCCCGAGCGACTCGATTTCTCCGCGCATATCGCCGCTCCGTCAGTCGCTTTGCTAACCGGAGCCGTTGTCGCAGTTACCCCTCGGTCTATTGAACGCCGCCCAAGGGCACCCGATGCTCGTGGAGCTGAAGAACGGCGAAACCCTCAACGGCCACCTGGTCATGTGCGACACCTGGATGAATCTGACCCTTAAGGAGGTCGTGCAGACAAGCCCGGTACGCGAGCGCCGCCGATCCCCCGGTCGAAGGAGGTGCGACTGACGTGGACGCAGGAAGGCGACAAGTTCGTCAAGATACCCGAAGTTTATGTGAAGGGAAACAACGTACGCTGCCCCGAACCCCGACGTTCCATCGATGCGAAACGAATACTGACGCGATGCTGTGCAGATCAAGTACCTGCGAGTCCCGGACGAGATCATCGACCTGGTCAAGGAGAACCAGCAGAACAACCAAGGAGGCTTCCGCGGAGGCAGGGGAGGACAGCAGAGAGGCGACCACGGCGGCCGCGGCGGCGATAGGGGCGGCCGCGGGAGAGGCCAGCGTGGCGGCAGGGGACGGGGCCGCGGAGGATCATGATATGCCCATACTTAACGATTGCGATTATCGCGGCAAACGAGCAGAGGCGCGCAGGCCCCCACGCAGCAGCCTGGCGTAATGTCGATGCGGCGAGATACCCTCTATGACTCAACAAGTCATCATTATCGAGCATTCTGCGCAGGAGAGAGAGGAGGGATCCAGCGGCTACGCGCCCCGGTTCTAAAAATTCCGACGACGGCATCGCCAACCCGGGCTGAGCCTGCAAGAGGATGATGCATGCCAAACAAATCATTTTACGCACTTAAGAAACAAACAATATATCCATAACAGGACACTGATGTTCAATCCTGTTACGCCTGACTCTGCCGTGGTGCCTGCCCAGATGGCCAGTTCGGACCACCGTCCACTGAGTCACGTGATTTCGCGGGGGACCAGGATCTTTTCAGTGACGAAGTTGTTCGCAGAGGTGCAAGCTCCAGCTTCAAAATCGCCGACCCCAGCACGGAGACACGCGTTACCGGCCCCCATGACGGGCTCTCGAGCAGTTTTCGACGGTTTATGGCGCTGCCTTTGCCCTTCCGTTGACGCACAGGTAGCAGCCAGACTTTTGAGCTCGCCAGCTCTCCCCCGACCGTCGCCCGCCGCGAGACACCGACTCCCGACCCATCTGCCCGCCCGTCACCACACCCTCCGTACGCAATGTCGCCGATACTCAGCCATTCCCTCCGCTTCAATCGCTTCGAATAATGGGCAAGAAAAATGGGGGACGTCAACACCGCCGCCCGTCGGGGAGGATGAAGCTGGGACGCCACATAGTATCCCGCAACCTGAGCCTGGCCCCGATCTCAGCGAGCACCTCCACTCCGCGCCTTTATCTGCGGTATACGAAGCGCTGGCGGTACTGCGCGGGCAGCCAGAGAGCTTAAAAAAGGTGGCAACAATGGTCGGGCACCTCGTCACAGCCCGCGGGGCCCAACCGGACGTGTCATTGTACGAGGACTTGGTTACGGCCATGGCGGATGTCGAAGGGTCAGCAGCGACGCTGGCGCAGCTGTTCGCAGAGATGAAAGCGTTGGACTTGAAGCCCTCGTCTTCCATCTACCACGCAGTCCTTGCCGTACCACACCCCAGAACTCCCTAGCTTCCAGCTCCCATGCTAACGCTTTTTTGCGACAGGCCCTCGCAGTACATCCTGACTACCTAATTCGAAACGAGGTCCTCGCGGCCATGAAACAGTCGTGGACGGAAGTCTCTCACGAAGGAGAGACCCAGGTTGCTCTTGGCCTGCTGCGCGACGGACAATACGAGTTGGCCCTCGACAAGCTCGAGAGCCTGATAGACTCTCACGTGCACATCGAGCCCTGGGTTTTCGATATCTTCACATTCACGTTCGCGCAGAAAGGCTTCGTGGAAGAGGCCGTCAAGCTGGCCCACACCAAGGTGCACCTGTCTACCAGCGACACGCACTTGGCCGTGTGGTACATGCTCCTGGACGTCTGCAGCCAGGCTTACCACTACGAAGGCACGCGATACATCTGGGGCAGGATGCTAGAGGCGGACAAGAAATACCTGTCGGACGGCGTGCTGCTCAACATCGTGAACACGGCCGCCCGGCAGCACGACTACGAAATGGTCGTGAGCGCGAACAGCCTGGTCGTCTCTAGGGGCGGCAAGCTCCTCGCGCACCACTACGAACCGCTGATCGAGTGCTACGGAGGCATCGGCGACATCGAGGGCGCGCTGCGGGTGCTCTGCATCATGTTCAACGCCATCTCCGTCGCGCCGTACGCGAGCACGCGCCCGATCTACGAGTGCATCAAGAAGCAGCCCGAGAGCCTGGAGGCCGCCCTCGAGGTCCTGCCCGGCCTGATGAGCGATTACAAGGTGCCGATCGCGATTCTCAACGTGCTCGTCGAGGCCTCCGTGGAGACGCATGGCTTCGCAAAGGCGCTGGAGATCTACCAGAACGCGCACAACTACACGGAGGCGCCCCCGAACCACGTCACGATCCGGTACCTCCTCCAGACGTGCGACGACCGGAAGGTGCTGAAGGACTTGGTGGCGGAGGACCCCGAGCGCGCGATGAGGGGCGACCGCGAGGCGTTCATCGACGCCATCCACGAGATGGTCGTGTCGAACGAGCTGGACCTCGCGTACAAGTGCGTCGACCTCCTGGGCGATGCTCCCGATCCCGGGGCCGGCAGGCGGCCGCAGCCTTGGATACCCCGACAGACGGTGCTGGCGCTCATCAGGAAGTCCCTGGACGCGCAGGACGAGCGCGCGTGGGCGCTGGTCGACCAGGCGAAGAAGAGGAACATGGACGTCCAAACGGGCATCGCGAAGCTCATGGCGTCGTTTGCGGAGGAGGTCAAGAGGACTACGGGGCTGGGCGAGGAGGCTGAGAGTTCGGCTGATGGCTCCGAGCCACGACACCCGCCAACCTTGTAGGCGATGGGGTTGAAGATTAGCACGTATGTATCCCTGCTCACTTCACCAAATACCGATACCAAGGAACCAACGATTTGCTCGTCCGAAGTCATGTGAACACGCCGCGTGGTTGCCCAAAAGGACTCGCCGGTGAGATGCTACAGTCAATGCGTGCCCTGACTCCTGTCGCGGGTATGCAAGGAGGCATCAGTCCATCAAATGATTCCACAGCGAATCTCGGTGCGGAGGATCTACCCCTGCACTGGCGCCACTCATGCCTACATCGAAATGCGAAGCATTCTGAGCAATCTTGTTGCTCACCAAGCCGCAAACGGTTATTAGTTTTCATCTGCCGAAGCAAGCCACGATCAAACTCTAGCTATCGAAGCCATGTAGCCAATTCGGCTCTAGAAGGGTTTGTAAAGAAGAGGATTAATAATAATGCACAAACCAACGTCCCAGGGGGCAAAGATTGCCCGTCCCAAAGACATGGAACAAGGTGCCAGACCCATTGGCTTCCTGCAATTGGCGGCCAAATGACGACTGGTCTCGAGCCGGGAACCAACGGCACATAAGCTTCTTTTCCTCTGGGCCAATCGGAGTCGATGAACGTGAGTCAAGGAGAGATGCCGAACAGACTCGGATCTCGCTGATAAATCCACCAAACTCCACGCGGGGGGATTACTGATTCGCCTCGACAAGTACCGACCGTTATCAAGCCCTCAACTCGTGAGTCTGTCTCTCTCACATCAGCGCTAACATGAGCTACTCTTGCCCGGGGATAGGAGGACCCTTTTCTATGCCTTTCTGCGGCTAGCTCCTATCTCCAGCGCCCGCCGACCCTTGCACGCCATCACCCCGTCTCCCAACGTCATCTCAGCCCGTGCCGTTTGCTGTTGCCTCTAGAGACTCGCCGATGAGTCTCTCTCAACTGCCCATGAAGCCCATGGCCTGGTGACACGGACAAGATCTGCCCCCATCCATCTCATCGCACTAGGGCCCCCTTGTTTCCAAACCCCTGTCTCTCAGTCCGAACTAACGTGCCAGACGGTCGGTGATAGCAAAAGAGCATGCCTATTCCGGCACGTTCGAAAGCTTCCGGTCTGATTCATAATGGGAAAAGAACAGACTACCGGTTGCCAAGGAAAGCTCCCCCCGTCTTTGCTCACGGGCTTACGAGCCCGGCGCCGGGAGACGGACCAATCTTCCCACTTGCTCGGTCATCATATGCGCCAGCTAGGCGCGATGTCTTTCCTTTGCAGTCTTGGGTGCGGCGCCATCGTTTCGTCTGGCTCGCGGGGGATGATGTAAATAGTATATAGGCAGATGGAAACTCCAAGGCCATCGTATTGTTTATTTTGCCAGACAGCATCTACAATCATCATCCAGCCTTCAAAGGCATTCATCATCTTGACTCCGAGTCCAACTATTAGAACCATCTCATCCCCCTCAGCCACAAGAATATAACCTGTCATCCGAAGCATCGAGCATCACCACCGCCCTCAACGGCGCAAATAATCAGAGACGCGCCCGTGGGCCAGCTCATCCGCCTCATCACGCGCAACAAGTTCCTCCAATACCCGGAGGAAAAGCCCGACTTCCAGCTGCCGCAGGAATGGCTCGACGTCCTCAACTCGGAGAAGACCGACGCCCAGCCCGCGCCGGCGAGCTCCTCCGCCTCCACGGCCACCAACACCGACGGTGAGACCAAGCTCCCGCGGGACGACGTCGAGGACGGCCCCGCGCCGGCCGCCGTCGCCCGCACGCGGACCAGAGAGGATACGGCGCCGTTCACCCAGGACCGCCTCGAGGCCGACGAGATCCACGAGATCCAAAAGACGCGCAGCGTGCCCATCGCGCCGCGCAGGACAAAGGACGGCGCGGTCCTCGTGGACTGGTACTTCAGCGACGACGCCGAGAACCCGCAGAACTGGTCCGACGCCAAGCGGGGGCTCATCACGCTCATCATCTGCGTGTACACCTTCGTCGTGTACACGTCCTCGGCCATCTACACGTCCTCCGTCGAGGGCGTCATCCACGAGTTCGGCGTCGACATGACCGAGGCCTCGCTCGGCCTCGCGCTGTTCGTGCTCGGGTACGGCATCGGCCCGCTGCTCTTCTCCCCGCTCTCCGAGATCCCCAGCATCGGCCGCAACCCGATCTACATCGTCACGATGCTCGTGTTCGTCGTCGTGTCGATCCCGGCCCCGCTCGTCGACAACTTCGCCGGGCTGATGGTCCTGCGCTTCCTGCAGGGGCTCTTCGGGTCGCCGTGCCTGGCGTCCGGCGCCGCGTCGCTGGGCGACATGTACTCGCTCCTGAGCCTCCCGATCAGCCTCGTCGCCTGGGTTAGTGCCGCATACTGCGGCCCGGCTCTAGGACCCTGTAAGTCGAACCTGTTGACCGTGTCCCTACATCTTTGCTGACCCTGCTTGCAGTCTTGTCCGGCTACTCCGTCCCCGCCATGGGCTGGCGCTGGTCCCGCTGGGAGGTCCTCTGGGCCGCCGCCCCCATCTTCGTCGCCATGTTCCTCCTCCTCCCCGAGACCTCGGCGCCCAACATCCTCCTCCGCCGCGCCCGGCGCCTGCGCAAGCTCACCGGCGACGCGCGCTTCATGTCCCAGTCCGAGATCGACCAGCGGGGGCTGCGAACCGCCACCGTCGTCGTCGACGCCCTCATCAAGCCGCTCGAGATCACCATCAAGGACCCGGCCGTGCTCTTCGTCCAGCTCTACACCGCCATCATCTACGGCATCTACTACTCCTTCTTCGAGGTCTTCCCGCTCGTGTACCCGGTCTACTACGGCATGTCGCCGGGCCAGGTCGGGCTCGTGTTCCTGTGCATCCTCGTCGCGTGCCTGATCGGCGTGGGCATGTACCTGTCGTACATCATCTTCTACCTCAACCCGCGCATCCGGAAGTTCGGCTTCCCCGTGCAGGAGAGCAGGCTGGCGCCCGCGCTGCCGGCGGCCTTCGGGCCGACCGTCGGGCTGTTCATCTTCGCGTGGACGGCGTCGCCTGCGATCCACTGGATCGCGCCGACGATTGGGATCACCGTGTACGGCGCGACCGTGTTCGTGGTCATGCAGTGCATCTTTGTCTACGTGCCCCTGTCGTGTAAGTCTCATCCCTCATCTCCCTCTCCTCTCCTTACCTATCGCAGAGACAAGTGGCTGACTAAACCCGACAGACCCCCAGTACGCCGCCTCCCTCTTCGCCGGCAACGACTTCTTCCGCTCGGCGCTCGCCTTCGCCAGCATCCTCTTCGCGAGGCCGCTGTACGGCAACCTCGGCGTCGCCCGCGGCACGAGCCTGCTCGGCGGGCTGAGCACCATCGGCATCATCGGCATCTGGCTGCTGTACTTTTACGGCGGCAGGCTGAGGTCCATGAGCAAGTTCGCCATCTCGTCGGAGTGAAGCGTTTCACCAGGGGCTATTCTTTTTAGGTCCCAAGGGACATACCTGAAGCACAGCGCGGAGTATTACGGTCTGATTAGATGGTTCGCATAGAGAAACATCGATGTGACTGGTGAAAGCATAGTAAAGATAGCACTTACAGTTAAAAACTAATATTTATTGATACAACACTGAATCTTGGCCGCGTTCCGTTTACCGAAAGTGTAAATACATGTACGCCGCTCTAACATGGCGACTACTTCGGCTCAGATGGCAACCCCAAAGGCGTATCTGCTTTTTTATATAAATAGTGGCTTATTCTCGAGATTCATTTTTGACAACCCACAGACACAGTCCGGGGGTGATCTGGGCGCGAAAGTAGATGTTGGCAGCACTGGTAAGTGAGAGTTGTCTGTCAAGTCTTTCCGATAAGGAAGGGGAGCAAGCGCGCGAGGCAGACTGAAACCCATTGTCCTGCGGAAGGAGCGTGCTTATTCGCCAGCCGAATACCTGGAGAGCAATGCCGGACGAGGGTGAGAAGGTTACTGGAGATGGCTTCTCACGCACCGGGACTTCTTTATTTCTCTCTAGCCTTCAGCCCGCGCCCGATTCGACAAAATCCAGGAGCTGTGGGAGCTCTGGGGCAGCGACTTCTGTCCCCTCGGCATGTTCATCTCCGTCGCCGAGATCCAGGCCGGCATCCAGAAGCAGCTGCTTCAAGCCGATGGAAATGGGTCAACGCCTAAATGTTGCATCGATTATCATCACGGCTAAGGCTCTTCTAATATATGCTACTCGTGACTTTGGGGAAGTCGCAATGTAGGCATTTAGTAGTCTAAAGTCAACCCGTCAGAACCCAACACTGAGGCCGGAGAGCCGGCAAACCACACGAACCAAGAACCAGAACGGCTTCTATAAAGCATCGTCCTCATCGTACTCATCCACCTGACTCGCTATCCAGACCGGATCCCCCAGAACGCCAGAAGGGCTGCGGCGACGCGAATCTGTCTTCGGAAACACGTCCCGGAGAGAATACCCGCAGTCGTCAAGCGCTTTCCTACCAACCCAATGTCGTAGCGACGGGGACCCGAAACGCTCACCGTCCGACACGGGTAGCTTATTATCACATCCAATACATGCAAAGAAGCGCCGGGCGGAAGGACAGAAAGAGAGAATCAGGGATGGTCCACACATCTAAACTAAAGCTTCCAGTACAGCCCTAGCATTCAAAACCTCTTTTAGAAGCCTTTAAATCAATGAAGCCTGCAGGAATACCAACGCTTGAGACTATAGAAAGAAAAAGAAGAACACGTCCTTAACCAAGACATAAGTGCTATTTTTAATACTCCTCACTCTCAACGGTCCATCCCCTCCATCCTCTTAACTTACATTACATAAACTAGAAGGGGACATCATCCTAGCATGTCCCACCGCGGCAATCCATCTCTAGGAATGCGTCGGTTATCGAGTAAGGACACTACTCACTGCACGAGTCATTCGCCTCCTCCTCAAGAAGAAGAACAAAGCCCATCTCCTAAAGATAAACAGAGATGACACTCACTTGACAGCAGCAGGAGGCGTATCGGCGTGGAATACCCAAGAAACGCCAGACTGCAGAGCCGCCGACCAGAGACGCAACGTGAACTTGATGTAGTCACCAGCATCCACAACCTTCACAAGCATCTTGTCGCCTCTGGCTAGGTAGGGCTTTTTACTGGTTTTTTTTAACCTGCCTCGGCAAACGGAGTCGGTATGCACAATGTTGCTGCAGAATAGGCTCTCAAGACCAACGCCTGTGGTTTATATACTGAATTATTTACACCCACGCCTAAACAACGCCACGGAGAGTGCTAGATAACGGGACCAACCCTACGACACTGGGTTGAACTTGCATCACACAGCACAACAGACCAGTCAGCAAATCTTAAGTTATCAACTGTTTATTGTCTTAATTCGTTATTTTTGCGAGGCAGCATGAACAGTTTGGCTCAGTCTGCTCCTCTAGCAACTCGTACACATCCGCACAATGGCAGCATTCGTTTGCTCTCTGGCCATCATACGGGGTTTGCCCTCAATACCGGTCATGTTTCATCTTCATGACACAAAACGCCCGCTTCCCTGAAAGAAAGATAATATCATGCTCTCGAGTCTCGCCGCAGCAGACTGCCGACGTCGTGCAACTTGACGTTCTCCATCGGCTGAGCGCCGCGATCCACCCGGCCCCAACCGGCGCCCCATGTCGGAAACACGCCGGGCGCACTCTGCTCCGGCGGCATCTGCTCGTCGACAGCACCCATCGTCTGCCCGTACGACGACGATACGGCACTATGCCGGAAGCTCATCGCATACTCGTCCGTGCCGCCCACACTGTGATTAGCGCCACGTTCCTTGCGCCTCTTCCGCCACGACCGGGTCTGACTACTCCTCCTCCTCCGGCGTTCTTCTTCCGCGACCAGATCAGGAGAGGTCATGATGCCCACACGCGCGGCGTTGACAGCGTTTGAGCGGGGGTAGTGGAAACCGGCAGGTTGACCGCCGGCAAATGGATTCCATCGGGAGTGCTGTCGTGGGTAATGTGAAATGCTGCCGTTGCGGCCACGATTGTACGACGTAGGCGCTTCCCCTGCCAGTTCCTCAAGCGTCATTCCCTTCGTTTCTGGAATTAGAAGTGATGAGATCATGCCGAGAAACATGAAGAGGGCGAACAGTTCGAGAAGTCGGTCGAGCCAGGGCGAGCAGGCGTTTCCGCGGCAGTCGACGGGGGAGTCTTTCGCCAAGAGGGGAATGCTGATGATTTGCGCAAGGATGGCGCCAACCTTTCCCATCGCCGCGGATATGCCGTGCCCCGTAGATCGGTATCGTGTTGGGAAGCATTCGCCAGGCACTATAAAGGTGCTAGTATTGGGCAGTTGTATCGAAAAGTTGGCGCAGCAATACAGGGCGAGAAAAACGGTGTGTGATAGATCGTGGAACATGAAGCCGAGGATGCCGAAAAGTATCGTTACGATGAAGAAACCAAGCATCTGCAGTGTCTTGCGGCCCACGGTGTCGACGGTGAAAACAACGGCCCAGTAGCCGGGAATCGCACCAGCGCATGACAGTATGATCATGCCAACTGCCTGGTTATGTAGTTGTTGGTATAGGTTCTTATCCCCGTCACCGTAGCCGACAGCCTCAAGCACGGTGACGTTGTTGAGTCCAAGGCCGTAGTACGCCAAGTCCTATCGATAGGTTAGAATACCATGTTACGCTCCTCCGCAACGGGGGGGCTCACCAGGAAAAACCAGGACAGAGCGGTGCCCATCAGGACTTTGAAGTTCTTCCATTCCGTGAAAAATGACCATGTGTCACGCCACGAGGCGCTAGGCGTGTTGAAGGCTGGTCCTGATTCCTTCTTCATCCTAAACTGGAGTTCGGGATCGACCTCGCCCTTCGACTTGCTTGAAATGTAAGCTCTGATATCGGCATCGGCCTTTTCGACGTCCTGCTCCACGTCAAAGGTGTATCTCGGTGTCTCCGGAATGGTGATTCGATAGTATAGGGCCAGACAGGCTGGTATAGCGCCGGCGCCGACGATGATGCGCCAGGAACGATCGGCAGCGAGCTGGCAGCGTTTGTCGCAGGCTGAAATGCCAGAGACGTCAAGATAAGATTCCTTAAATGCCTCGGCGGCAACGAGGGCAACGAGAGCAGCACCCAGTTGTCCAAGACCCTGCATCGAAAAGACAGCGGCGATCATGGCTCCCCTCCAGCGAGTGGGGGCGAACCTAGGGGAAGTAAGCATACGCTCCCGGCGGGTACGGAGCTTTCTGAATACTTACTCTGAAGTGATGACTGAGCTAAGAGGGTAATCGCCTCCGATGCCCACACCCTGGGCGGATGTCAGCCATGAAGAGCTCGAAAAGCTGATATCGCGAGATCCTTACCATGATAACCCTCCAGAAGACCATCAGCCCAGTGAAGCTGACAGACTGACTTGGCGACGCGATAGCGGCGCTCAGAGTGGCCAGGATGATGATGATGAGTTCGACGCCATACATTCTGCGTCTACCATACACGTCGGCCAACCACCCAAAGACAATCTGACCTATGATGATTCCTCCACTGGTCGAGGCCTTCAGGGCCGAGTTGACGGGTCCGGGCAATTCGCCATTGTTGCCGCCGTAGCCATGAGTGGCTTGTTCCGGGGGGCCTGACCAGAAAGCGACACCGAGCAGAGTGACAATGAGATTGATTGCGAAGATGTCGTATGAGTCGAGAAAGAATCCAACACCGGCCACCAGTATCGCTCTCACATCTGTCGGTCATGTTAGTTTCCCTGTCTCGTCAGAAGCGGAAGAGGCGTCGACGAACGGTACAAGCCAAAGGGGACCTTGTCAATTTCGCTGAGTGCTAGTCGTCGTCGTAATGCGGGATCTGATATGTGCGAGTAGTCGTTGTAGAAATTATGGAAGGCGTTGTTGCCTCCGTTGGTCCGCCGATAGCCCCCGCGCTCGGAGGGTGTCATCGGCGGCGGCAACATGTTCCCGTCCAGGGCGGACGCCATGGCCGAAGACATGGCGGATTCGAACGCTCGAGCGGGGTATGTGAGGATTCACGATGGCAGTCTTGCCCGATCTATGTCGTGGTCGTTCTCGAGAATGCCATGGTGGAGATGGGTTCGGTCCGTGTGCGAAAGTCGATCCTCCTTCTCGATCGCCTTCCTCCCACGTCTTCAGATCTGGTGATGTCCAAAACCGTACCTCCTACGCACACAACGTCGCGATTCGAGTGATTTGATGCGATTTGATCGAGTAGAAACGGCTTAGACGAGAGTCGAGAGTCGAGAATGTTGCAGCCGATATTTCTGGGCGTCGAAGATCAAGGTCAGAGTTTAGGCGGCTCGGACGCAGGCGCACGGGAGCGAGGGGTGGGAGAGTTTAAAGAGCCAAGAGAACGTCTGCTGTTGACCCAAGAGCAAGGGGCGCGCAGAGACGCATGCCAACATGCGTCCCGACCTATCCGTTCTGCAGCGAGAACCTTTCCAACGGTATTGCTGTGCGGCGACGGGGCGAGGGGCTGAAGGAACGTGGGTGCTGACGACAGGGGGACGACAAGGCAAGAGGGATTAAGACCAGGGGATGCCTGGATCAAGGGGTGGCAGGGACGGGGAGCCGGTCGCGAAGTGACCGATTGGATGCTTTGTTGGATGGGAGGGAGCACGCCGTTCGCGTTATCGACCTTGCTCGTCTCGTCCTTTTTTTCTCTATTCCTCTCACAGCGAAGGACTTTTTGAGGATGCAGTTTAGTTGAGCCAAGCTGACGGATGTGGGAGCTGGAGACAAGGCGAGGTGGCAGTAAAGATTCTCTACTCCGTAGTTCGTATGCCGTCACGTTGTGGTCGTTCAAACTCTCGTCATTCAACCGCTCGTCCGGGGCCTCTCGAGTTTTTGGCCGGGGCGACACAGTCTAGGAACGGAGAGAGTCCCAAAGGCAGAGAAAACTGGCGCGTTAGGAGCAGGAAAGGCAATTGTTTTAGGCAAGGCAGAAGCTCAAACCCGAAGGACACATGTCTCGAGTTGTCGCGCTAGAGAAGAAACATCGAATGATGCGGGACATACTTTTTTTAACCCCCATTCTCTGCCTCGGCGTGTTGAAGGGACGAACAAGAGGCGGAGTTTGCTTGGCTTGGCTGATGACACCTACACTACCAGGGTGTAGGTATCGCCGCATCGGTAATAGGCAGACAGGAAGGTCGGTAGGGCAGGCATTGGTGAATTGAAGACGAGAAAAGGACAATGGCATCAGATTGCCATGATTCTCGTGCCACGTGCCGTTGTTGTGCCTTTCTGCCAGGGGAAATTGCATCGTATCGCGCTAGAAGGACTCGAGAAATTCGCCCCCAAGACGAGAGTGTTGAAGAGCGTGTACACTGTAGGTACCTAGGTATGCACATCACAACACACTGCCCGAGCCGGCAATGACGAACAGCAGGCAGCAGAAGACACTTTGGATGGGTGGGCAGATCATACAAACTTCATGTCACAGACACCAACTTATCGAGCTCGGCTTCGCATTCGGCGTGTTGACGAGTAGAGACCGCAAGGTACATGAAGATATGCAGCATAGGGGCCACAGGCAGGACATAAAAAGAGGTATGAAATCTGCTGCAGTCCATGTAGCTGGAGCAGCTTTATTCCATTTTCCAGGTAGACGGCTGGGGTTAAGGGAACATCGCAGAAATCAGAATAAAGTGAAAAATTATTCATCTTTCCCACTATCTTCATCGATCCGCATCTTCCATGTTAAGAGATGGTATGTTCTTCCTCCAGGTCCCGAAATGCCGGAATTTTCAGGCCGCAGGGAAGTGTGGGCGGCCCTTCATAACATGAAGCGGCCCTCTCCACCGAACTGTTCGAATAGGCAGAACCTTCAGCGACGCTCAACACCGACAATCCATGACTCAACCATTACGGAATACAATCCCGACGTAGATTCATCAACAACAATGAAAACAGAGATCGCCCGTCGTCGAGCGATACTGGTATTGCTGACGCCTTCAACGCCTGACCAGAATGTGGTCGGCAGATATCGTGCTATTGAACGAAAGACAGACGCGCTTCCTCCCTTTGGCGAACTCCACGAGCACACAACATTGTTGCCAATCGGTTGTGAGAGACACCAACCTGACGCCAGTCGACCAGATCGATACGGAGTTCGTCTTCACGCAACCGCAGCATTCTCATCTTTTGAAAATCCCCATAACTGCGACTCTGCCAAGCAACTTTCCCCAGGGCCTCCCGTCCGCCTCGCTGATGACAGGACCGCATTGGACCGGCCAGAACGCTGGACCACCACCCCACAGTCTCCAGATCTGCCAAAGCGACACGTAGACTCGCTTGGCCCTTCACCGAACGGAGACGCTGGAGTCGTTCAGCAGGGGACCTCCCCGGCGACCAATCGCAGGGATTCCCTCCGACACGTGGACCCGTGCCCCGGGACTCCGAGGCTTTTCCGTCTGGTCCTAGGTTGTTGTCGTGGGAAAGCAGGTGGGAGAGACCACCCTCACCAGCGATCACCGATCGTCTTCTGGTTTTGCTGTTGATACTGATGGGGGGAACCCGGCTCCGGTGCCTGATTGCGAGATTGAGCGCACACCAACAAACTGGCGTGATCAGGACGGAACCTCGTCGGGATTGGAGCATGCCTCCAGTTCAACGTTCAGCGAGCGGCCGCTCGTCCGAGTCGTGTCGGGCCACCGCGCTGATGTGAAATATATTGCAGCTTCCAAATGCCTCTATCTATCTTGCCGATCGAGTGGTCTTTGCGCCAGATTAGACTTTTGTTTCACGCTGCATAGTCAGATCACTTGCGAGTCATCGGCTCCGAATCGATTCTACCGTCTTCTGGCCGGGCGAGAGAGGTGTTGGACCGCTTTCGGTTTCGTCATTTTTGGTACCCCTGGGCAACATTTGACGCAAGTTGAGGAAACGGCAACGTTGGTCGATGGCCACAAAGTAATTGCGGATGGATGA
The DNA here is from genome assembly GCA_030770045.1 of Colletotrichum brevisporum. Taxonomy (NCBI): domain Eukaryota; kingdom Fungi; phylum Ascomycota; class Sordariomycetes; order Glomerellales; family Glomerellaceae; genus Colletotrichum; species Colletotrichum brevisporum. The sequence continues at coordinate 2,949,710 of JAUGSI010000001.1, read as the reverse complement.
CCACCGCCTCTGTCGTGTGCCCCGCCCCGGCGGAAGATCGAGGCGCGAGGTCCGTCCCGAGGACAAGATGCTCGACTTGACACACTCTTTCACACCTTGATCGTCCAGACGGTGTCAGAGGTGCTGCCCGTACGGTGCTTGATAAACTCGGCGTCCAAGCTCATCCGACAAGTACTGCTTGAGACGACCGGACCGCATGGATCGGCGGTGGCCAGAATCTCCGTCCACGTCCGTCTCTCCTCTTCTCTCTGGAGCGCCGGTAATTGCCCGCGGGTACCCGTTCCGCCTAGGCACGGAGGCGTAGGGCTTGACACGTCACATTGAATCTTGGCATCGCGCAGATGCTGCATGAAATTCGTTCCAATTTTACCCCGTCTATTTCCACATAATCGCTGACTTGTTGAAAGAATCCAGTCCTGTTGAAACACGCATAATAAACACACAGACAGAGAAAGAGAATTGCGGCAGTCGTGGGCTGCCTTACCACGCCGTGATGTCATCCACCTCGGCCTCCCCAAACGTGCTGCTCTTGGTCAGCTGGCCGACGCCGACCTCTTCGACCTCCTCGCCCTTCTTCTCCATGATGTCCGGCAGCGTCTGCTTCAAGAAGTCCAGCACGTAGCGGTTCACCTGCTCGAACTGGAGGAGGAAGGCGTCGTGGCCTTCGGGGCTGTCGATCCGCTCCAGCCGCGCGTTCTTGACGTGCTCGGCAATCTCCTCCTGCTCGGCGAACGTGAAGAGACCGTCACTCTCGATGCCCAGGACGAGCGTCGGCTGCTCGATCAGGGCCAGCGCCTCGGCAATGGTCGACGCGCGGCCGCGGGAGACGTCGTGAGTGTCCAGCTTGCGCGTCATGGCGATGTAGCAGTTGCTGTCGAACCGCTTGACGAACTTTTGTCCCTGGTAGCGCAGGTAAGACTGCGCCGAGAAGTACGTGGACGTCGGCAGCTTGTCGCCGCCGGTCAGACTTTCCTTCGGGGGACCGTGGAACTGGGGGTCGAGGGAGTCCGCGACCGCGTCCGCCGCCGCGCCGTTCGCGGGGGTTTCCTTCGAGCCGCCCTGGCTGTTCTGCCGCGAGATGGTGGCGCGCTTCACGTTGTGGCCATCGTTGTGGATGTGGAAGTGGGCCTCGGACGGCGTGCTGGGCCTGGGCTTCTCGCTGATCGTCTGCCGCCTCGAAGGGTCGGGGATGTTGCGCCCGAAGCGGGACTCAAACGAGTTGCGGCTGCGGTAAGTCAGAAGGGCCGACATGCGGGCGGCGCCGAGGCCGGTCGACGGCGGGTCCTCGAAGGAGTAGTATCCGTCGTCGTACTTGGGGTCGGCGTAGATGCTCTGGCGCTGTGCCTCGCCCCAGCTGATGCCCCAGGCGCTGTGCCTGCTCGAGGTCGCGATGGGCACGACGCAACGGATGTACTCCTTGCCCAGGTACGCCCACTCCAAGACGAACATGCCGCCAAGAGATCCGCCGACGACGGCCGCGATCTGCTTGACTCCGAGCTCGTCCAGTAGCAGCTTGTGAAGGCTGTTGTACTCGTTTAGCGGAGAGGCTCAGAACGAAAGGTGGGCTAGGAACTCACTTGACATCGTCACGGATCGTCGTCAGGGGGAACTCGGGTCCGTATCTGCCCTTGGACGGGTCTCCGTCCTTGGCGGTGACTGGGCTTGCCGTGCCGTAAGGGCTTCCGAGACTGTTCATGCAAACGATGAAGAATCTCGAGGTGTCGAACGCCCTTCCGGGGCCCCCGAGAAGAGGTCCCCACCAGTCACTGACGTCTGCGCTGCCGGTCAGGGCGTGGCAGATGACCATGGCGTTGTCACCATTGGGCGACAGCTTGCCCCGCGTCGTGTAGGCGACGGGTACATTGGTCAGGGTGACTCCAGACTCAAGGGTGAAGGACGGGATGATGGCGATTTGCTGGTCCGGAATCAGGGCAGCAAACGGGTTCTCAGGCTGCGTCTGCGTTCTTTCTTGCAGGTATTCAGCCACCGGTCTTTTCTTCTCATTGAAGCAACTGAGCGTGGGGATGGGGAGGGTATGTAGGGGTCAGGAACAGGGATATCACGACCACTTGGTTCATGAGCGTTGGCATATGAGATGATGTGAAGCTAAAAAAATTGCAACTGAGGCACGATGACGCGTCTGAGTTGAGGTTATACTGACCGAATCTCGGCTCAACGCCGTTCTGGAAATTTTGAGCAGTCATCCCGATCTCGGACCGACGAGGGGCAGCGAGAAGTTTGCGAATTCAACGGTTATGCCGTGCAAGCTGGTGATGACGGGGGAAGTAGTAGACAGTAAACAAAGTTGACAAGGGCAGTGCGACTCTGAATCCGAGGGACCACCACTGCAATGGCGAGATACGCGGGATATATGAGGAATCTGGGGTTGAGTACTGTGACTCAGGCTCAACGATATGGAGAGAAAGCCAGAGAGACCTGCCCCGAAAATGGCGTAATCGGTCCGGGGGGCCAAGGTATTCCGGTACCTTTTTTCGACCCTTCTTATTTTTTTTTGCTCGCGAATCATTGGCCACGCGGGGTCGATGAGTCAGCTGTTGGCTGGCCCGTTGGAGCGCGACAGGTGGGACGGACTGGCAGGTCCTGACGACTAGCTTTAGCTTTGTGATCACCACCCATTCCTAAGTACCGAGTACATGGGGCCAGCCGGTAAAGATCACTGGACGTGGCCCCACACCCGGGTGGCCTTGACAGCAGCCTTGCCTTCCGTGAGGCTGCTATTACCCGTTTGCAGTGGATCTGGAGCTCTTTGCTGAGGTGGATTGATGCAACTGCCTCTTCACGCGAGAAATCGTCCATCCTCACCCTTCCGTCGCCCATCCCACCTCTAGCGAAAAACACGTCAGCCAACTCCGAAGAGGCGACACGTTTTTGTAAACTTTACCGCATTTTCGCCTGGTCCAAACATCTCGCCATCCAGACGCGACTGTGCATTCCTATTTCATTTCAGCTTTCCTTTGTTGTACGTTATTCCTACTCGACCAAGCTACACGCGACGAGCTTCCTCCGATCGCTTCCTCCCTCTGGTACATCTTCCCCCCTCCTCCATCGTCGCCCGACCGCGCGCAATACGACGTCGCCTCGCTGACTTCAGAATGTCGACAGGGGCAGCAAAGACAAAATACACGCGTCTCCAATGATACCGTGAACACATCGCGATTCAGAGAGCACCATGCCTCCGAAGCGCAAGGCTCGCGGCGGCCTTGCCAACGAGGGCGGCAGACCCTCTCCCCATCGTCCCGGAGACACCACCATGGGTCAGCGCGACCGCGACTTCTCCGAGGGAGGCGGCAGAGGCGGACGCGGCGGCAGAAACACTAGGAGAAATGACCGCCGAGAATCCGCACAGGGCCAGCCATCGCAGCAGCAGCAGCAGCAGCAGCAGCATGCGGCGAGCTCCTCGAACAACTCCCGCGTCACATCTCCGACCGTCCCCCGACCGCCCTCGGCTGCATCACAGCAACAACCCCCGGCGCCGATCGCGACAGACCAGACACCGTCTGCCCTATCACACCCGCCGTCCCCGGTGCCAACCAGCTACTGCTACGAGCACATCACCGACGACGCCATCGCATCCTGGACGGCCGGCCGCAAACAGGAATTGATCGAGCACGCCAAACAGTCCACGGCCGACGTTGATATTGAAGAGCTGACCAGCATATTCCAAGAATTTATCCATGCGGTCGTCGAGGGCCGACTGTCGCCCGCCGACGCTGGCGCGTGCATGAAAGAGATACTTGGTTCGGAAACGCAAGAAATGATTAAGGAGTCTTTCTCGTTCGAGCCTCACACTCTCTTTCTCGACACGCTGTCCATCATCTTCGACAACGATCGAGGACTTTTCAAGCCGCAGCTTCGCGACTTCATCCAGGCCTCTGGCGTCTCGCCCGCGCTCCTGCGCCAGACTCTCGACGCACAGTTGCTCCAGGATCTCGGTCTCATCCGGGACACGTTCGTCAAGCTCGGTATCAGGCACGCAACCAATCTCCTCTACCGACAAGCAAACTACAACTTGTTGCGCGAGGAGACGGAAGGTTATTCCAAGTTGATGACGGAGCTATTCACGACCAGCAACTCAGAACCCCCCACCGCCGAAACGGTCCATGCAGCTTTCGAACGCCTCAAAGGCCTGATCGGAACCTTCGACCTCGACGTCGGTCGCGTCCTTGACGTCACGCTCGACGTCTTCGCGGCCGTTCTCATCAAGCAATTCCGATTCTTCATCAAGCTCCTTCGCGTCAGCTCCTGGTGGCCCCGTAGCCAAAACTCTGCCGTGCGCGGCTACATCGGCGGCCTCCCGACCTGGGCTCTGCCGGAATCGTCTCACTGGATCTCCAGCGAAGAGTCTGAGCTAGAGAGCGCGGAATTGAGACGGCAAAGAGACGTCGAGTTTTGGGACAGGGCGCGCGAGAGCCACATCGAAGCCTTCTTCCAACTCGGGGGAAGAGAAGTCACAGACGAAAACCTGAAGCTGCTTGAAGCGTCCGAGTCCACTTCCGAAGCCGAAGTCAACGCAGCTTCGGCATGGATCAAGGTGACAAAGACACTGCCCCCCCAAGGCAACCGCACCGCAGCCCAGCTTCTCGGCTTCAAGCTGCGATTCTACGCTTCCTCCACCCGCGACGCCGAAGACGTTCTGCCAGCGAACTTGCTGTATCTCGTCGCTCTTCTCATCAAGGTCGGCTTTATGTCTCTGGTCGACATCTACCCCCACCTCTGGCCGCTCGACGAAAACATGGAGGCCCTGAGAGAAAAGCGCATGAAGGAGCTCGAGGAAAAAGAGAAGCAGAGCCGACCCGGCGCCGCGCAGAACGCCCTCCTCATGGCGGGTGCCCTGCCCGACGACACTGCACCCCCGCCAACCACTCGTACGCGGGACGCCACGGGGAAGACGGATGCCGACTCGAAAACTGATGGCGGCGCGGATGAGAAGGAGAAGCTACCGGAACCTATGGAGCAGAAGGCAGCATTGCTCATCTGCCTGTTGACAATTGGTGCCATCCCGGAATCTCTCTTCATTCTCGGCCGCTTTCCCTGGCTCCCAGAGGCCTTTCCCGAGGTGTTGGATCGCATCCATCGCATCCTGAACCACAGCATTGACAAGGTCTACCGGGAGAGTCGGCCCACCCCCACGTGCAATGCCGAATGCCCCTTGAAACCAGTCGCCGACATCGATCAGAGTGGCGTACCCAAGGGCAGCGTCAGGCTCACGACGACGCCCATTAAGAAGTCCATGCGTTGGCCCTTCCCCGATGGATTCGACGGCCGAGACCAACATTATCGATTCTACTGGGACGAGTGGGCGGACAACGTTCCCGTCTGCCAGACCGTCGATGATGTCTTTACTCTCTGCGACACTTTCCTCAACCTTTCTGGTGTGAACATCGGCAAAGACGCTGCCTTGTTGGCCAAGTTTGTCAGCATTGGTGCTATGAGTCTTCGGGAGGACCGCTCCCAGCAGAACTTCGACCGTTGGCAGGAGCTCTTACGGCGGATCCTGGTCCCTGCCCTGAGCATGACTACGGCTAATGCTGCTGTAGTCAACTCGGTCTGGGATATCCTCAAGCTCTACCCCGTCACCATCCGCTACTCCATTTACGCTGAATGGTTCGAGGGGCAGATTTCCAGACTGCCGGCCATGAAAGCAGCTTTCGCCCGTACACGAGTGGAAACGAGAGGCGTTATGAAGCGCATCTCGCTGACCAACCTGAGCGAGATGGCCAAGTCGCTCGCCAAGACCAGTTATTCCTCGCCGGGCATCGTCTTTAAGGAGGCTTTGAGCCAGATCGAGTCATATGCCAACCTCATTGAAGCGTTCGTTGAGTGTGCAAAGTACTTCACCGAACTGGCGTACGACGTCTTGGTGTGGTCGTTGTTGAGCTCTCTTGGAGGCCAGCAGCGAAGCCGCACCCAGGATTCGTCCATCCTGTTGACCAGCAAATGGCTCCAGGCTCTGTCCAAGTTCGCCGGCAAGGTTTTTAAGCGATACTCTATCCTCGACTCGACGCCTGTTCTCCAATATGTCAACGACCAGCTCTTCCAGGGAAACTCGACCGATTTAATCATTCTGAAGGAGCTCGTGGCCTCGATGGGAGGTGTCGTCCAAGTCCTTGACTTCACTGACGAACAGATCCTGGCCATGTCTGGAGGAGAGGTTCTGCGAAGACAAACCCTCCTCGGTCTTCAGGACAAGCGTTTCGAATCCGCCCGCAGCGCTAAGCGCCTCATGCAGTCGCTGACCGACTCCAAACTTGCCGGACGCCTTCTCATCAACGTCGCCCAGTACCGACAGTCCGCCATCTACAAGCTGCCCGACGACGAGGCGCACATCAAGTACATCGGCTCCGTCATCGATGACAGCCACCAGATCCTAGTTCAGTATCTCGACCTGTTGAGGACGAACCTGGAGCCTCAAGAGTTCGACTCACTTGTACCTGCAATCGCGCAATTGATGGACGAATACGGTCTCGACGCGAGTCTCGCATTCCTCATCGGCCGAGAGGGCATCTCTCACAACATGTTCGCTAAGAAGCAGGAGACGCCGGCAGCCACTACGGCCGATACCGACGGAGATGTGGCAATGGCACAGAACCCTGCCGAGGGCGGTGAATCCAAGGGCGAGGCCGCCGACGAAGGCGCCGACAAGACGATGACTCCCGCGGAAATCCGTGACAAGGCAAAGAAGGATGCACTGCGCCAAATTCACGGAGCCCTGGAGCCTCTGGTGGCATCGATCCAGTCCATCACGCCAGAGTCCTCATGGGCCAAGCTCAGCCCGGAGTTTTTCGTTCTGTTCTGGGCCCTGCAACTTGGTGACATCGAGGTGCCGGCCGCAAGCTACAACAATGCCCACAAGAGAATCTCGAACATCGGAAAGGACCTCAACAGAGATCGCTCTGACATGAGCCGCAGTGGCGTCGCCAAGAAGGAGGCGAAGAAGGCGGAGCTTCTGAAGATCAGCAACGAACTTCCCAAAGAGGCTGACATGCAGATGAAGAGAGCCCGCGTCGTCCGAGACTACATGACAGAGCACATGGATTCGTGGTTCACGGGATCGATCACCAAGCTGAACGGCGTGTCGGACGCGATACTCGAGCAGTGTCTGCTTCCCCGGCTGGTGCTCTCCGCTAGCGACGCTGAGTACTGCTATGCCCTCATCAAGAAGATTCACACTTTCGGCGCGCCCAACTTCCGGCTGAAGGCTTTGTACGATCGAATCTTCAACGTCAACCGACTTCGATCGATGATCTTCACCTGCACCGTCCGCGAAGCCGAGCATTTCGGACGATTCCTCAACTGCATCCTAAAGGATCTCGCCAAATGGCATCGCGACACCAACGTTTTCGAGAGGGAGGCAGTAGGCAAGCGGAGTAACCTTTTAGGATTCGCCACCGAGTTCGACGAGAACGGTCAGCCTACGGCCTATTGCGATCATGCGCAGTTCCGGGACACTCTCTTCGGCTGGCACAACAAGCTCAACCTCGCGCTCAAGTCTTGCCTGGGTGGCATGGAGTGGATGCACATCCGCAACGCCATGACGATTCTCAAGGCTGTTCTGGAGTTCTTCCCGGCCGTCACGTTTATGGGCAACCACTTCATCGAGCAGCTCAAGACGATCACGGACCGCGAGGCCGCCTCCAAGACGGCTGCTGCTGGAGAAGAAGGACACCGTGTTGATCTGTCAGTGGCGGCTCAGGGTGCTTTGTCGGAGCTACAGAGGAGGAAGGCGAAGTGGGTGTTGCCGGCCGGCTTCCGCCCCAACGTGGTATGCAACATAACGGTCCGTCGAAAACTACTGTTACTAACATCTGCTCAGAACGGACAGGCTCAAGGAAAGGCCAAGGACGGCGACGCTTCAGGCCTTCGTCCAACCGCTACCGAGTTCAAGCCAGGATCGGCCAAGGGCACCGCGGAACGAGAAGACGGCGAAGTTAAGGATTCTCGGCCATCGGTTCCCGCAGCGCCAGGCGCGCCCAGCCAAAAAGAACCCAATCTTCCCCCCAAGCCGACCGCGGCCCAGAGAGAGAATGCGAAGTCGGCAGCCAACACCACGGCCAATTCCGTCGCGTCTAGCAAACCTTCGTCACCGAAGCCGTCTGGTGCTGGTACTCCATCCACCGGCCACGCCGCCAACCACAGAGACGCACCCAGACCCATTCCCACGAGCATGAACGCGGACAGGAACGCGCACAGCTTGCCTAAACGTCCGGACGTGCCCATCCCGAATTACCGCACTCACTTCCCTCCCGAGGGCCTGCCAGACCGCCGCGACCAGAGAGACGTGCGAGAACCCCGTGGTCCGAGAGATACTCGTGAGGCTAGAGACCACCGAGATCAGCGAGACAACAGAGACCCACGCTTCCCCGAACCCTCGCGCCCCGATCGGAGCCGTGAGTTCCCCAGCCAGGACAGACGCGTGCCGGATGCGCCAATTAGGGAGGCTGGCCGCTTGTCAGAGAAGGATTGGCCCGCCAGGCAAGAGGCTGTGCCTCCGCGCCGCGAACATGGCGCTCACGACCGCGACAGCCGCCCCTCGCGAGACAGACAGCCGCCAGCAAACGGACGTCAGTCTGAATCGGGCCGCCTCTCGAGAGATGGAGCCACGTCCACGCCGCCGCCCCAAGCGCCACAGCCGCCTCAGGAGGAGCCACCTATCAACTCGGCTCGACTTGCACTGATCCAGGGCGACCAACCGGAGAGGCCCAGCCGCTCCGAACGTCCGCCGCGATCGTCAGAGACTGATAGACGAGGTGGCAGACAGCGCGGGGAACCGGAACGTGCTGACATCATCAACCCAGAGCGAGCGGCCCTTATTGGCGATGGCCGACCCGAGCCGCCCGTCCGTCCAGCACGAGACGAGCCCAGGGACAGAGCCAACCCTCGAGGACACTCTCCTAGGAGAAGCGGACGGTTCAACCCAGACTCGGGCCCCGACGCTGGAAGAGATGACAGACACGGTCGTCCCCATCACTCAGACCACCGGTCTTCGGCGAGAGAAGCTCACAACGAACCTACTGCTCCGGCCCCTAGATCCGACCGCGATAACGATCGGTTCGGTCCCGACAAGGGCAGAGAGGCATTCCTTGGCCCGAGTCGAGGTCCCGAGTCTGACCACAGCCGGCAAGATCAGAACTATGGCCGTTTGAACCCAATCCAGTCGGTTGTTACGAACGACCCGCCTTTGGGCCCACGCGGCCGTGGACGAGGATCTACACGAGGCGGCGCCATGGGCACCCCGAACTCGAGACCCGATGGACGCTACACCAATGACAGTCCTGCGCCCGACGAGAGGCACCCGCCTACTGGTCCCGCTTCAGGTAGAGGGCGAAGAAACCAGTATGACCCGAACCAGTCCGTCAACTCGCCGACCACCGGGACACCGACCCCTGCCCCGCATCTCGACCGCGCGAGGAACATGAACTCAGGACCAACGGGACCGCCTTCGCCTGCCACGGGCCCGCCGGCGGTCGGGGTTCATCCGGATCGCCTGGCTCAAATTGCGCCTGTCCCTCCTCCCGCTGCCGGACAGCCGCCGAACCACGGCTTCTCAAGACCGCCTCTCCCGCCTCTCAACACCCCGGATCGACCTTCGGGCGGCGGTGGCGGTGGCAACAACCGGACACTAACTGGCAATTTCCCTGGGTCAACTGACGGCGTGCCTTCTGGCCCCGCGTCCAACGACAGAGGCCGCAGCGGGGGTAGCCGGAGGCAAATCGCAGGCATTAACAATATGTTGCAGGCCAATATGCCGGAAACCAACCGGGGCACGACCATTCGCGGACGTGGAGCAGCCCGTGGTAGTATCGCAGGATCAGATGCCCAAGTCTTGACTGGCGCATCCCCCGTCTCTACTCCGACGCTAGAACGACCCGACCCCGCCAAATCCCAGGTCAACGGAGACGACCACCAACGGAACGAGCACGAGCGCAGCCGGCGAGAACACCGATCGGACCGCGGCCGACAGTCTCGAAGAAGCAGCCGCGAACGTGAGCGTAGTGCCGATCGTGAGAGGGACGGCAAGGAGCCGCGCGAGCACAGAGAGCGACGATCCGGGGCCCAAGGCCATTCCTCGAGCAACCGAGAAGAGCGAGAAACCAGACGATCCGGACGGGAGCCTTCTGCCAGCACCCGGGACTCTAATTCCAACGCTCCTCACGGAAGCAGCCGTGAGAGCTTTGGGGGCGGACGCGAGACGCGCCACCGCAGCGACCGTGGCGATGGAGGACGTGGAGATGGTAATGCAGGAGGGAGGAACGAAGAATGGGTTGGAGGCACGCGAGGACAGCCTAGGGGACCACGCGACGGCGGACCGAGGCAGAACGACGACCGACGCGAGACGCGAGAAGAACGTGGACGAAAGCGTAGGAGCGAGGACGCAGTCGGCCTTGCGAACGACCGCGAGAAGAGGCAGAGACGTTAGTGGTAGCTCTCGCCGCCGCTGCCGACGACGACGGTATTCAGCTGGAGTAATTGTTCGATACAAACAGTGCAAAGAGATGATTTGGGTCGATTACGACGACACGCGGCACAGAATGGAGGAGCAAAAAAAGAGAGAGAGACGCACGGCTCCGCGACCAAACATTCATTACACACACACTGGCTTCTTTTTATTATTCCGAGTATTTTACAATTTTTGGACGACTGGTCAAAGGGACAAAGGCCGAATTCAAGTTCAGATACACACACAAACACAATCCACTCCCCGTGTCAAAGAAAACACCATCCACGGCTCGGAAAGCTTTTTGGGGAGAACCCGGGAAGAAGGGACCAAGACAGTACCCTCTCTCGCCCGGTGTTGCACCTTTTTTCCTTCCTCAGCCAGGAAGTCTTCAACCAGACGACTCTTAGAACGTGGCACGCGCCCAAGCGCATGCGTAATGATTCATGTTTTTTTCCCTCATTATTTCGGCAACCTCCCATGATACCCACCCAAATCACCAACGACTGCGACAATCCCCGCGGTCCCTCGACGGGAGCCGGGATGGACGTCTTGTCTGCATAAGCAACCAACACCAACATTCGACTTTCTTCATTGTAGAATACCTCGACCAGAGGGCCTTTAGAGCACGTGTATTCGCTCTTCAAACATAGCACTTTAGTATCGGTAGGGAGTGTACAGCAGTAGCGGGCTAGAGCGGTGTCGCCATCGGATGGTCGTTTAAGTAAAAAGTCCGTGGCCCCGTGGGATAGAGATGCTAGAGCGCGGAAGAGGTAGTAGGGTGAATAAAAGCTGCGTTCGAAGGTAGGACTGTGGCCGGAGTTGCTGTGTGCGGTAATGGTGGTGTTGAGGCGTGGTGCGGGGTCGAGAAGCGGTGCTGCCGTGGTGAATGCCCAGGTAGATGAGGGCACTCGGCCATCGCGACCGGTTGCAGCACCATCCTCACATTCCAATCATTCGTTGCGGTCTTTGCACATAGGATCGCCCCGACGCGGATCTTCTGGCGGTCGGCCGTGATTTTCGTCTTCTTAGCATCACGTCAAGCACGCCGACGATCCTAGACCCTACGCACCTAACATCGTCGTCTGACTTGACCACGGCGTAGCTCGCAGCTCTCAACCGAACTCTTCGGACACCTATAAAAGCCCTCCCAACGGTGCCTCCATCTTCCAGAAACCAGCAACATACGCCTCGATGACTCGAGACGCAGGCTTGGAAGAGCCGTCTAGTTCTTCCGCTGTGCCAACATTCTTCCCCCTGACGGGGGTTTGGTACATGTGTGCATGACACGCATACAATTCTTCGTGTGGATTACACTGGGGGAATACTCAACAGATGATGGACGAGAGCGGTGAAGAGCGACGAGCTTGTCAGCTTTGCGTCGTCGCGGCCTACCTTGGCTTGGTGTTGCTGTTGGCGGTGCTTGGGGCCTAGTCATTACGATCTGCATTGGCATGATTGGCGGGGGAGAAAATCACCGGGCTGCGCCGTTTTTGGAATTGTAACATCGGGCATGTGCTGCTTATATTCATGCAGACTCGTTGCTAACCTACGTCCCTTTCGTCGGCGGTTCCTGGATGATACCGCGGCAGTCTTTATAAGGCCATTACCTCTCCTCCGTGGATCTGGTCTGAGAGAAGCACCCAGCTGTTAATATTCCACGACCAGGATACTGTCCTAGCGAGAAACAACATGCTGAGGCAGCGTGAGCGTGGCGATGTCTGGTAGTTGGCGAGCCGAAGAGGGTATGGATCACAGACACCGACTAACGTAGAATAAGGCAGTGTCTGAATATACCGTTGGTGAGGGACGGGCAGAGTGAGGGGCGATGTTCAGAAAGTACTAGTACCGCTGTATTTCCTCCCTCTTATAACATGTCCAATAGACCACGATATCACCAGAGTCAGAAAGAAAACTACTTCAGGAACCTCCACAAGCAACTTCGTGAAGTTCCTCTTCCATCGTCGTTGCCACCTCATCATATCTACAGTGTTCAACTTTTATAATACGCTGTTGGTGGTTTCCTTCCCGTCTGAATCTTTCTCCAGTGCGTTGCGTGTTCGTGTGGAACAGCAGAATTGGAAGGTATGAGGGGATGGAAAGAGTTGTTCCACTGCCAGTCGGCACCGAGATGATGTGCGCGCCGGTAGCGTGTAACCGGTTCTGTCTTTTCTTTCATGACACCACAACCTGGTGCGTCTCTGAATCCCTCCAGCAGCGAGTCACTTACTGCCACGAAGGCAGGTGTATGGCAGCATCGGTGGTAGTGGTTGTCCCCGCTCTTCAAATACGAGACGTCCTCTCTGGTCATTTCCGTCGTCCGCCCTCTGAGAGTTATTCGGGTTTCATGTCCGGCCCCTTGGCACCTCCTCATGTTGCCTCGGCTCCGTGGACTGTGTCTTGGTGTTACAGGATCATCAGCAAGAAGACCAGAAAACATGGTCTGGCCGCCTTGCGGTTCCCTGGCATGTCTGCTCGAGGCAAAAGCCAAGGCTTGCGCTTTTGAGCCCTTATATACTAGGTACAAATCAGTACTGACACATGACTGTTGAGAAAACTACATGAATCGTTCGCGGGGTTGATGTTGCTTCCCTGCTCCGTAACGCAGTGTCATTTCAAGTTTCTTTCCTTTCGTTGTGGGCCATGCTAGTAGTCAGAGTCGAGTTTTTCAGGCGTGAGAGACGTCATACAGGCCGTGCTAACCATGACGGCCGGCTTCTTGATACCTTCGAGATCTAGGCGTCGCACGCAATCCGGTGAAGCCGGAAAGGACATTCGGCGCGGACGCTGCTTCTAGAGGGACAGCTCTGTGGAGCTCGGGGACAAGATTAAGAGACTGCGCGTGAGTAGCACGCCTCTGGGCGGCGTCGTCCGGTCACCCCGGATGTCCTGTAACGGATCCTCACAAGCATACTTGGCAACGGGAGAAGGATAACCGCGGAAGGCCAACGTAGAGCGTATAGAGCTATGCTATTTAGCTGAGCCAGGTAAACTAGCTTCTCGAGACTCAACGGAAGAATGCCTGGCATCTCTGGCGGGGCGGCGAGTAAATAGTCGTGACTACCGAAGGTCAACTGACTGACAACATCAGCCTTGGGAGGCGCACGATCGTGTGAGCGAGTCTCTCCGCATCCCTGTCCGCATGGTGTAAGCCACCATGTCCCTTATCAAGTACGCGGCAAGTATGTGCACGTCTTTGTGACTGTTCGCAAATCCTTCAGCTCGCTATGAACCCTCCATTGAGAGTGTTATACTGCTCTGTAGAGCCTTTCCAAAATGTTCATGTCGATTGCTGTGGTGTTTGGCATGCGACATAGTCCGCAGAGTTACTTATTCCACTTCTTCCGAAGCAATCACATATAGGTACTGAGGATTTGCGTCTGGCAAGTTGGCAACTCAACAAGACATTCACAGTTTTACTTGGAAAAGACACTAATGGACCGGGTGAGTGGGTGGAAGGGCCATAGTTCATGGCAGGAACCACAATATAAATTGACCCTGTTACCACTTGTAGCTGTTCCTCACGAACTATCTGGGAGGCATTGAGATTTGTCACCCGTGCCCTTCTTCTTCAGCTATGACCCTACTCGCCTAGTAGCTCAGCCGAGGACATCACAAATCATCGCAGCGTCGAACGCCCGTCGCGCTTGTCAGCACGCATCAACCGCTCTCCAGTTATCACCGCAGCTAATACTCCCAGGATGATGGACTGCGGGAGGCAGGGACAATAATGGCCGCTGCACGAATTGACTTATCAGTCTTTCGACGCACGACGTGATGCGAAACGAGATGACCTTCCAATGACCAGAACACTCCAGTGGACGGAAGACATCCCGTGGATCCAACAAATCTTGCTTGGCTGATGAGAGAGAGAGAGTCCGCAGCTGCGCGTTTATATACCAAGGCACCCGGCTCCGGACGATTCGAACGTAGGCCAGCCAGTCCGGAACACGCGACGTTGCCAGTGTGTCAGGACTCTACTATCCAGGCCTCAACACAACTCCACCGCATCCTCTCGCCATGAAGTATATCACCCACGATATCCACGACGTACCTTGCTTCAGTCCCGTGGATGGCCTCCAGTCAGACGCTGACTGCAATCATCTAGGTAGCGTCGCTGACGCCAACGCCAGCTAAGCTCCAGATTCATCTCCTGTCGACCCGCAGTGTATGTACGTCTGTGTCACCAATGACCTTGGTTTCTGAAATGCCATTCGACCAACACATCCCCCAAACACCCCTTGCATCTACCAATAGGTGGCCGTGTCATAGACAAGAGGCCACCCGTGTCACACAAACAAGCATCCTCAGCTCCATTCATCGCGCCAAATAAAAACGCAAGGCGAGATCGGCCATTCAGCTCGCACCCCCCAGACCTAAAGAAAACACACACCAAGAAGCCGGATGAGGATCGTCCCGGGAAGGAAGGAACAATACATCCTACCCGGCAAGCGCAGTGTTCCTGAAGATCACCTTTACACACGCCATGGCCTTCACCGGGATGGGGAAAGATGAGGCGCCAGCAAAGCCCATCTAGCCAACCCTAAGCCCCATCCCCCCTGAAGATCGAAAAGCGCCAGATTACTGTATGACCAAGGCAGGCGCTAGTTGTCTGTGTACACGCGTCAACAGGATCTCGGGAAGAGCAGGGATGGTGGTGTGGTTCCCTTCCTCGCAGGCTGAGCGGGTAAGCAAGCTGAAACCGCCACTTGCGTAGTTGGCGCCGTTGCAGTGGGGGGGGGGGCAACAGCAGCCGCGCACCAAAAAAAAGAGGGAAGAGATGTCGGATAACGCACTTTTCTTCGCTTGCGTCTATACTACAACTAGGGGAGATCGAGATCTTCGCCGACGGGATTGAACGATTCGCACGGACGGAAACACGTTTTCCTCCCATCTCTCCCTAGAACGACAGAAAAGACGGCCCGACGTCGAAGCGCCGGCTCGACCTTGGCTTTTGGGGCATCTTATTCATCACCACCCCTTCTAGGATCTAACACCCCCCCCCCCCCCTAATGTGGCTTGGCTCTCTAATTGCGGGTTCCCCCTCTAATTACTATACGATGATGACGGACGACGATGACGGACGACGATGACGGACGACGATGACGGACAACAACGACGATAATAACGTATATAGCCCTTCACTTAGGGACGCCTAGCCACGTAGTTGTGGCTGGAGGGGGGGTGTCGGATACGCAGAGGAGAGGGGTGATGAATAAGATCTTCCTAGTTCTTCTCGTGCGACGACTCAGGACAGAAAACCCCCTCCCCAAAAGTGAAAAAACCGCCCTCCGGGTCGCAGCCGCCGTCTTCGGATCGGCAGTGTGGGTCAGAACACCTTAGCGCAGCCCCCCCGGCACCGAAGATCCTCATCTCGGAGCCCCGGACAGCCGGCGACTTGAAGCTCCAGCCAGCCAGCCGACACGCGTATAATATGCAGAACGAAAAGGGAAAGCATTTCCCGACTTCCGCGCCGTGGAAGCCGCGGGCGTGGATTGCGTGCGGTCGAAGTGGGACCTGCGTTAGCGCGGGCTGATGCAAGTGAATGAATCGCGAAAGATGGCTCCCTCTCACTCTCACTCTCACTCTCCGCAGTCGGTTGGACGCGCGACGTGATGGACAAATGATGCAAATATGCCAAAAAATACCATGCATAATTACTCCTCCCAAAATATTCCAAAACTACGTAAAATTATATCCTTCACGCACCTCACAACTCCACGCTCCGGTCCGTCAGCGCCGCGTTCCTAGCCAACACGGCCTCCACGAGCGCCCTGCCGGGGAAGTCCATGATGACGACCCCCGTCTTCCCCGCGCCGGCGTCGTCCGCCGTCTCGACGAGCCAGTCGCCCGTGCGGTCGTTCATCCCGGCGATGCTCCTGTTCAGGTTCCCCGCGGCGGCCTCGATCGGCAGCACGCCGACGCTGGCGCTCAGGTGCGCCAGGTACAGCACCCTGTCGGCCTGCGGCGCCCGCGCCGTCGCCGCGCGGCGCAGCGCGTTCTCGATGGCCTCCCACTTCATGTACAGGTGCTCCATGCTGGGGATGATCCACAGGTCCTCGAGGACCATGTCGGACGACTCCCAGATGACGCCGTACGGGCTCTCGGGGCCCTTGGAGGGGAAGTTTTGAAGCAAAAAGATCTTGCCGCGGAGGGCGCCGAGGGTGGGGTACGGCCTGCGCGGCTCGTGCTTGCGGAAGTGCTCCTTCGCCCCGGGCGACGTGAGCGTGTCGTTGTGCAGGTAGTAGTTGAACGCGTCCTCGAAGGTCATGCTGTTCTTCCCCAGCGGCCTCCCTTCCTCCTTGAGGCGCATGACGACCGTCTCGCCCGGGTGCTCGTCGAGGAAGCCAAACACCGTGGTGAGCACGTCCGCGTACGAGTGGCCCGTGAACATGCTCGCGTGGTAGATCTGGATCGTGTCGTTGACGAGCCGGCCCCTCACGTCGAGGTACCGCATGCCGGCGCGCAGCTGCGCCGAGAGGTTGTGGTTCTGGCACTGGAACACGCGGTCGCTGAGGTCGAACGTCATGGTGTCGTGGGTGCCGGGGATGCTGAGGCTCGTGAGGTTGGTCCCGTCCGGCAGGGCGCGCATCCAGTCGGCATTGTCGGCGCGGTCGACGTCGAACGAGTGCCGCGACTCGTACCCCCGGTAGCAGTGCTTCGCGGACTTGACGAAGCACGGCGCCAGCGAGAGGAGCACCGAGAAGAGGGCCGATATGAGGACGAAGAAGCAGATGACGTAGAGGAGGGGCATGCAGTGGAAGCGCATGGTGGGCAGGGGCCGAGCGGTGCGAGGCGGACGAGCCGCGTCGCTGATCAGGGAAGTATGAGTAACGAGAGCGAGGCTCGTGAGATGTACAGTGAGTCGGTACGAGTGAGCGAGGCAAGGCTCCGGGGTATCCGGCAGTGACCGCGGCGGGCGGCGCGGAATTCAGCCTCGGCTCGCGGCCTTGTACGACAACTCCCTCCGGAACGGGACTGGCTCCGAAAGCAGACAGACCGGGAAAAGGGGGAAATGCGCCAAACAGAATGCAGCAGCACCTTCTATCCGGAAAGGCCCACGCAAGATCAACGTATACACAGGGAAACGGGGAAATAAATCAAACAGAAAAACCCTGACGCATCCGCACTCGCAGTCGTGGCTTTCAAACACAACTCAGGGGGCAGTTTGTTGAAGTGAAGTCGGATTGACGGCCGCTTGGCCCACGTGGGGGCGTCATGGCATTGACATGGCTCCGACGCTGGCTCTGACAAAGGGCGTTCGCTCCGACTGTTGATCCGGAATTAATGCTGTCCTCCGGGCCGGTGGCCGTTCAGAGCGCGAGACGCTCATAGCGCCTATTTTGCCCCTGAATTTGGGGTGTTGATCCTTGCTGTTTGGTAGTCAATCTGGGACGCGGTGGATCATTTGAAGGGCAAGCGAGTCTGTCTTTCAGAGGAAACGGTCACGGAAACGCAGACAGCCATCTCGTCGCCGAACAAACACAACCGAGTGACGGTGGTTGAGGCAGCAATGTGATGTGTGCATGGAAGACCAGCGCCCGGTCCTTTGCGGGGGAGACACGGGTGATACCCCGCGCGGCCCTCGGCGGAACAACGAAGCGGCCCATCTCCCAGGCGAACCAACCTCCAAGACCCCTCGGTCTTGGATAGATCGCGATTCAACCCCCGATCCATCAATCAGGCTGCTGGCCGCCTTGCCGGGGCAGGCAGCGCATGAGACTCGCACGTCGCACAAAGACGAGAGAAAGAGGTTATCCGCAGACAGGACATGCGGTGTGATGTGCGACATCACACAGCAAGAGGCCACCGAAAACCGGTTGTTGGAAGGCTTTCGGCGGCTTCTGGCATGGAGTCGCGTCCTCCCCCACGTTTTGAATAAGGCAGGTGGCTGGCTATGTTTGTTGATCCGGCCTGCTGGCCTGACCATGGGCTCGTCGACCGTCAGCGTCGTCCTATGCCGCCCCCCACGTCTACGGCACCTCAACGCACTTCAGAATGGTGAAAGAAGCTTTACAGAGTGTACGACGGCGGGGTTGATATCCAGGCCGGAGGCATGTCGGGTATTTGCAATACAATGCACGAGTGGCACGAGGAGGTTGGGGGTTTCGTCTGCCAGGTCGACTTCTGATAGAGGCCATGTACTATGCAAGTTAAGACCCCGCCGCCTGGGCGAGCGGGGTTGTTGGCATGTCCGTTGGACTTTTGTCCCGTGCTTGATGCTCCTTATATGGAGACTCCAGCATGCCCAGACCTCGTGAGTTGGCGATGTGAGGTTGACGGTGATAGTACCCAAGCTTGAGTTGCCGTGTGCGGTGGAACAGTCCCCGGTTGGTTGAGCCCCCTTTAGAGTTGTGCCTACCATCCAGGCGGATCTCTACCGGAGCAAGATGAACGACAAAAGGCAAAGTTGGGAATTTTTAGAAGGTTGCATGGCCTCGTAGCATCTCGAAACTTGTGTGGTCTCATTGCCATCACGAGCCTCGGTGGCGGCGGGACGCTGTTGCAGTGTTCCTGTAGCTACAGCAGCTTGTTGGCTTAGCACACCGAGGTGAGAGGCCGTCGCCTCGTTGCCGACCTGTCGACTACTTGCAGCAGAAGCAACGGCGCGGCAGAGATCGCCAGCAAACGGCAACGGCGCCAGGCGGTAAAACACCGCTATGAACGAGTCACATTGTCGTCTGCAACCCGCTTGGAGGCCCCCAAGTCGAGGACGTCAGCAGGCGGCCCCGAAATCACCTCACGTCGCCTATCTGGGCCCGTGTTGCGCATGCGTCGTTAGTCTCCCGCGACGCGGACTGGAGGCTGGGCGGCGACCGACTGCAAGCCGACGGACGCTCCATTTGCCAGTGGGAAGGACACTGGTGACTGGAGGCCTTGGTGCTCACTGCTTGGCTCTTGGGAATAACATCTCCCCAACGGCTTCCATGTGATGCGGTGCGCCTCGTATCCCCATTCCCATCCCATCCCCTTCGTATGCATGCATGCATACCACCCACCCTCTTGCGCGGTCGCCCCCCTCCACGGGACCACCGCACATCGCTTCATTAACCCATTCGCCAATCGTGCGCGTCCCTGGTGGCTCGTCGCCAAAGAGCCTCCATGTTGATCGTCATCCGAATGGGCGTGTCGCTTGGCGGGGCACCTGGCGAGCCAAGACCCGAACAGACGCCGGCACGCTGCAACTCCGGGACCTTAGCGTAGTGCCGTGCGAGCGACTTCTCTCCTTCTCTCGCCTTCGATCGTCGAGCTGCAGATGCAAGTCGTCCGTCGTCGATATGGCGCGACCCTGAAGAATGAGCGGGAGGGAGATGATTGAAGATAAACCTGATGGAAAAGATGCGGGTAATTCGACGACCTGGTCCCCTGTGCCGGCCAGGGACCCCCCGGAGTCATCTGCCTATCGGGCCTTTGGAGGTCAAATCTTGTTTTGTTGTTGAGCTCGTCAATCAGCGGTATGCTTGCTATTATCGAGCGTCGCCAACCTCGCTCCACTGGGTTGCCGCGGAGGTGAATTGACTTTTTCACAAGCGTCCTTTTGCTTTCTCGCGGGAGCGATTCGGCGTGTGGATGGCATGGCACAATCAGTCAGCAAGAGTCTCAAATCTGCAAGTAGTCAGCCGGCGTGGAGTTGCCTCCTGCCGCTCTGCAAGCCCTGGAGGACCACCAGCTGGATCCGATGCACCATCGCGCATGCGTCTGCAGCATGAGGCCCATTTGGTGTCGCGTTGACGCGTCCTGGGGGGCGGATTGGCCTGTTTTACGGGTACCGGGAGCCATGGCGAGGTTGGTGATACGAACATCGGGTCCATCATGTGGTGCCTCTGTTGCGTTCTCATGATGCCTCTGCTCAGTAACGTCGCCGCCAGACCACCGCACGGCGCCGGACAGTGAACCCCACAATCGACTCGGTGCGGCTGGGTATCAGATGTGCCTTTGCCGAACCGCGGCCGTACTTTCTGGGACTCTGCGAATGGTCCTCGTGTGACGGGTAACCTTACGATGGGCTTGGGTTTCGCAGGGCGCCAGTGACGGGGAATATCGCAGCAGCGGCGCAGCCTTCTTGGTCGTCATTGCCCGGGAGGAATCTTGAAGCGAGTAATCATTTCTCCGGAGACTGCCTAAGCCAGCAAAGCGTCTGCCGCAGAGGGTTAGCCAGGCCGGTAGTCTCGTCTCGTCAGGCCGGTTTGGACGGGCAACATCTAAAAGGAATGCCCATCAAGATTGGTATGACCCCCGCGAGGCCCCCCGAGGTTGGATGGATGCAACCATGGCCACGAGAGCCTTAAGGGGGACCGAGCATCGAGATAGGCGCCATGTCCAAGCGGGGAGGCACTCGTCCGGTCTTTTTTGTGACGGACGGTGGCTTCGGGTCTTGAGCAAGGACAGGATGACGAGGCAAGACGAGACGAAGGTGACAGTGTTCAGCGGTGTCAGCCAGCGGCAGTAATAGCGCCCACAGGCCAGGCACAGGGCTCAAGACCAGGACGAAGTCGGCAAGGCCTGCCGCATGTTTCGGCGCCGGCTCGTTCTGTAGGGGGCGTGTTTCTCGGGCCAGGGGGGCCTTTGACGCTCACAAATCAATGGTTCCAACGGGGAAAGGGGCGATTGGGCGATATTGGCAGGCTGCTAAGGATGCCAACCTCGTAGCGGTGGTAGTGATGTGGTGGTGGTGGTGGTGGTCACCCCTAGGCTGTTAGCGGCGCGAGGGCGCAACACAAGCGTGAGTGTGAGTGGGACGTCGAACGGGGGGGACGAAGGTCGAAGACGAGGGAAGCAAAGTCATGACGAAGAGGTGCTGGATGGTCGACGGAGTGATTCATCGAAAGGCTGGCGAGCCGAGAAAGCCGGCAGAATGGAGTTTGATGGCCACGGAAATGACTCGACGTGCCAGCGGCGCGACCAGAATAACTCTGGTCCGGGGGAGGAGGCGAGGCGAGGCGGGGCAACGATCGTGAGACTGAAGAGAGAGAATGGGCCAGACGAGAAAGCAATTGGCGGCTGACGGCGCTTCGTGGTCGTGTTCAGTTCCGTCGTCGGTCGGTCTGAGACTTCGGGCGTCAGGCCAACGGCCTCGGAGGCGGTCAACCAGTCCGGCGAGAAGACCATGATACTGTATTTCATTTCGGGTGGGTATGTGGCCGGAAGGTGGAAGGCGGAGATGGATGAGTTGGCGAATATTATCACCGCCGACTTGTTTGCGTACCCAAGGACGGCTTGATTTCCCCGGTCTGGCTCCGCAACCAGAATACTGATATTCAGGAACGGTGAATCGAGAAGGGCGGTGAAGACACCCGCACCGGTACAGTCGTGCCTGCTGCTACCTCCCCTAAAGGCAACTGTGCTGTTGGCGGCAGAGGCGGAAGGCGCAATCAACTGCACAAGCCCAGCCGGAAGGGCGTTTCTGTCGCTGCTCAACTGGTCGCGATCTGCTGCGTATCCGGAAATGGGTACGCAGGCATCTGGTGGGTTAAGGTGCTGGTGACGGTGGTTGGCGGGCCCTGAACATCCGGACAAAGGATGTCGTCCATGTTTGTGACTGATTCAGGCTGGCTGCCTGCTGCGGTCGCGCGCTCTGATCGCCAGCCTGTCACTGGTGGAAAGTAATAACGGGCGGTGGATGCTCACGACTCCAGAACCTGCTGTGATGCAGTCTGCAGAAGTGGGCGTATGAAATAACCAGCACCAGATAAGGGCGGATTCGAGATCACGAGGAGATCAGGCCACCCTCAGGAATTATGGTTTACAGGCATTGCCTCCTCCAGCAGCCAAAGGGTATCATGCATTCCATAACATCTACATCACCTTCTTCGCGAAGGCGTGCTTCCTCGCGGTAAAAATGGCCTCATTTTCCAGAGTAGTAGTGAACGTTACCACCCTGATCCTTTGTGGAGGAAGAGCCCGGTGTTTTAACCAGCAACTTGTAGCAGGATGATTTACAGAGAGCAACTGAAGGAAGCCGTGTTGGTTTCTTGCCTACAGGCCTTTTTCGTAAGCCCGGCAACAAAACGGTACTGACCGCGTGAGGTAAACCTGTGAATGCCTGGTGGTACACCACTCTGGGGGGACGCCTGGCCCCACCATCGTCTTTACGCTTCTGCCTGTTTTTGTTTGTAATCTGGCCAGCGATGATGACAACCTTCGGCCACAGCACCGAGGCAAGGTAAAGTGAACAGGCCAGGGCTGCCAGTACCAGAAGTGGGCAGGTCGCGCAGTGACCAGCGACAGAGGCCTCGATCACCAGGCCAGGGAAGCGCGGCAATGTTATCGTCGAGGTGCAGCGATAACAAATCTCACCTGTTCCATCGGTGGATCGCCGAATGGGAGAGTGCCAACAAGCTAGCAGTGCTAACTGAAGATCCTCGTGAAGCACCGAGGCGACGATAGCGACCCTGTCCACTCGGGGTGTTCTGTCGGACCGCCCGCGGCGGCGTTTGATTTCGATGTTCATCGAGACCCTGCACGCCTGACAAGTGCTAAACTGCATCCGGGCAGCTCGGGATGGATGCGCCGGGCTCGCGGGCGGACTTTTGAGTGGCTGAGGGGGCCGGGATGCCGCGTCGACGGTTTTTGATTTTTTCTCTTTAGAATTCGGTTTTTATTATCCGTATTTTGTACGCATACGTGGTGTTCTTTTTTTTATTCCACTTGTGGATGTCGAGTTGAACAATCAACTCCCCCTGCCGTAGGGCAGTTGCAAGTAAGGGAGTCCCAGATGGCTGTAATTCCATATTCTTCGGTACCAAAGTACCTCAAAAGGGCAGGGCAATACCTGCCTGATCGGAATTATGAAGAAAAAAAAGTGAAGAAGAAGGGTAGGAACTGGCGAGGACAGGACCATGTGCTCCTTCCTCCTCATCCCCAGGTACTATTACCGCCAGTATGTGCAGTATAGGGACTTACCTAGGTCCTAGGGAGGCATCTAACTCAGTCTGTATCTTCATCGCCGACTGCGCATCCAACCCACGAACCCGATTGGGTGTAAATGCAACGGCGAAGGGTGCCATCGATGCAGATGCAGATGCAGACACGCTATCTCACAAACACCACCACGTCGCAGCAGGTCTTGGGTGTTGTTTTTTGTTGTTGTTTTCTTGCCGCGCGCCGTAAAATGCCATCGAATCGTATCGCAACCGCGGGACTGGGCTGGTTTTGGACAGGATTGGATTGCTGATTGGCGACCCGTCCTATCCTGCGCTGATGTCCATCACCACCCATGGAAAATGGCCAGGACAAGGGAAGATAGATACCTGAGCACTTCTGTGGATACCTGGTGTCCTCACCCCGGTCACGTCAAACCCACTCTTTCCTGCAAGTTCCAACCACCCACGCCGTCTCTTCTCAGTGATGGACTGTAAGGTTGCGTTACTCCAGTGGACCTGTCGCCCATCCAGGTACCTTGGAAGCCCATGGTGGTGGTCACTGCTCTCTCGTCTTGAATTTCCATGATTTCCACCTCTTCTTGTTAGCGTATCCCGTAGCGTCGTCTTGTCCTTCCCTTCCTCCAGCGCTGCTCCAGCTGTGACCCGGCTTCTGCCTCTCTACCTGTAATTGCCCTCTTCTCTTTCTGCTCCACCAGTGACCAGTCCGCCTTGCTCTTGCTCTTCCTCTTGCTCTCGATGTTGTAATCTTCCATTCTTTCTCCATCTATCTGCCTTCTTCCCTGCTTCTCCGTGTCTCTTGATTCCGCTTCTTCCCTTCCCCCCATTCCCCTCCTTCCTTCTCTCCTCATCACCCTCTCTATCTATTGTCTTGTCTCTGGGACAGTCTCTGCGGATACGCCCAGTTCAGCTAGCTTCACTCGTTTATCGCCCATTTCTCTCTAGTTTCGTTATTTTTATTTTATTGTATTCACCTCTTTTCTTTCTACTGTCACTCCGCCGCCGCCTCCGCGCCAATTGGCCTTTTGTTGGTTAAACCCGGCCAGCACCCCCCGGCCAACACCGAGGAAGAAAAATTATACACCACCACCTCCAGCACCACAACCACAATCGCTTCGCTGCAGGCCGCATCTCACATCTCTCGTTTCCCTGCCCTTGCTTGCCTGGGGTCTTACGGCTACTGCTACTGCCGTCGCCGCTTCTGCTGTAGCGCAAGGAACCTAGCTGCACGCATACCACTGGACTGCTCTTCCTTGCGGATAACTTAGAGACAGATCAGAGGAGACCTGGTCCTTGTCCACCTTCTCCAATTGTTGCTCTGCTCGGCACCAACCACTTCCTCCGCTCGCTTCCTTGGACTGTGCCTGCCTGCAGTCTGCTTTGCTTGCCTCTTTCTCCTCCCTCCTCTTGGCTTCTGTTTCTTTTCTACCCGGGACTGCCTGACCATCGACAACCTTCAACCTCCACCTCGTCTCCTCACCCAACCGACCGGCACCTGCTCCCAGGACCGACCGACCGCCTGGACCCGACGACGGCATCGTCTGACCCTGCCCGTCTTCCCCAAGCCGCACCTTCGACGACCCTCTCCCGCCTCTGGGACACCGTAATTATACAACCACCACTCGGTCTGGTGCGCTTCCGACGGCCTTGTCTCACAGCTCCCGATTCCTCCCCCCAAAAAAGCCAACCCACGCGCTAGCTGTCTCCAGGGACACTCGTTCAAGTCGCCTCGTCCTTGCTTGGCTGCGTTGCTAGTCTTGTTCACTCTGATTTGCAACCCGGACCTAATACCTTTCTGCCACCGTCCATCCACGCTTGGCGCCAACAAATCTTGTGCGGACGCCACGGCCCCGGTTTACTTTTTCCCTCTCTATCCTCACAAGCTTCCGACGACTATATCCTCGATCGAACTGGCACTTCTTCCCGCTCTCTGCCGCTCGTAGAGAAATAAACCACCCTCGACGACACTCCGAAGTAGTTGGCCGACCTATCGGCTTGGACGTCTTTGTCCTTGTCCTCGCTTCCGCGTCGACTCTGCCTGTTCTTGTAGGACAGGCACCGGATCACACCTCTGGGGGACTGGGACTTTTTAACCTTTGATCTCGCTGCCCACCCACCGATCCAGGCGTCAGATGCCTTCGTTGTGAGCCCACGACTCTACCATTTGTGTGAGTGGCCCGATTCCTTTGGTCATGGGATCTCCCACCAAACCCCGAACCTAAATCCTGTCTTGACCCCTCAGTCTTCGAATTCCCGCTGACCAGATTCGTCCCTTCAGATTTGCCTACCGAAATCCCACGACCATGGCGTTCACAGACCGTATTACGAGCCGTTGGGGCGTCTTCGTCCTGGTCCTTCTGTCATGGGCCGCTGCGGCCCGAGCCGCCCTCGATTCTCGTGTCATTGAGCCTCGACAGTTGCAGCAGACCCTCTGCGCGAGCTCGAACACCGCCTCTGGAAGCGCTAGTACGTCGAGTTCCTTTCCAAGGACACCATTATGCCTGGGGGGTTGGCTGCTGTTCGAGATGCCATCTCCCGGGCCGTGGAGCGACCTGGAAGCAACTACTGCGAGGATACGAGGCTAACCCTGCGATAGATCTCAGTTTCTGGCAGACGAATGGATTGTGCTCGGATTTTTGCAGGGAACAGAACAAAGCATTCGCCATCGTCCAGTGGCAGTCTTGCTGGTGTTCCGACGTCGCCCCGGACCCGTCCACCGAAGCCGACGTCACGGACAAGTGCAACGGCATCTGCCCAGGCTACGATACCGAAAAGTGCGGTGCGAGGCCGAACTACTACGGCTACATTGCGCTCCTCAAACCCCCAACCAGTACCGCCGGTGGTGGTGGTGGTGGGGGCGCTGCCACGACCAAGGCGCCGTCTACGACACAAGTGAGTACCCCCCCTCTCTCATGTCGATTCGTGAAAAGCATGCGTGATCCCTCGTGAATGATGCCCCTACACGCCCCATTTTCAGACTTGTTATCACCATCTCATCATGCATGCACGTGATGCCTTGGCTTAAACGTCTGGAATCCAGGCCCCTCCGGCCCCTCCGTCTCCCACCACCGTAAGGGTCACAATTACTGAGACTGAGACCCCTCAGACCAAGACGACCTCCGACCCAGATACGACGACAACTGAGTCAACCACTTCTGTATGCTCCAACGCTCAACACACTCCCAAGCCGCCATGCCCCATAGGCCGTAGTTCATGGATGATGCGCGCGTGTGTTTCTTCTCGCTGGCCAAGCGCTAACATGAGTTCTAGACCACGAACAAGCCGCGAACGACTGTTCAGACCGTGACCGCCGACGGCACCGTCAGGACCGTAACCGTAATGCCAGAAGCAACAGGAACCGACGGGGCGGCGGGCGCATCCGAGATGCCCCCCGGGGGCGGGTCGAACTCGAAGAACGGAATGACGACTGGGGCAGTCGCGGGCGTTGTGGTTGGTGTCATCGCCGCCGTCATTGCGTTTGCGGGCCTGGGTCTTTTCCTGTTCTTCAGACGACGCAAGCAACACCGACAGGCGGACGAAAAGTACGACGAACCCAGCCATCGCGGTAGCTCCGCTGGATTGAGCGGCTCGCCAAGGAACGCCGAGATGGTGGTCACCGTGGATGGGGGACGATGGGATACCGACGCTGCCAGCGAACAGCGACGCAGCCGGCTCATGGCACACGATCCTCGCATGGCACCCCTGGGAAGAGGCTTGCACATGCACAACAAGAGCGCCGAGAGTATCAACACATTGCGCGACGACCAGGACTACTCCCGCAAAGTGCACAAGCCGGTCTTGCGGATGACCAACCCGGACCCGGATCCTCAGTGAAGAGTGACTTGGGCAAGCGGGCGGACCGACTACGATGCCAACACATCGCTTACGACGTACACGAATTCGGCCCGCTACGAATTATTTTGGTCTTTGCATTGCGCTTTTGAGATACCAGGGCGGCGTTTCGATTTCATTTCACAGGAAACATCACGGAAAGGGCATTGGATGAGGCATCCCCTCCAACCGCGGCGGAAGCCGATCGGTGAGGGTCCTCCGGACAGCCCAACGACACCTGAGCAATACAGCATGGATATCTGGCCCACCGGTCACGGATACGAACACACATCATCAGACGGGCAACACGAGGGCCGTCGATCAACGGCGGCCCATAATTTCGATTCTATTTCTCCCCCTTGGATCCGTCGGGCTTGGTAACTTTGCGGGAGCGCAAGACAAAAGTGCAGGCGGCCGCGACGAGCGACATTATAAAGCTGCGGCCAGCGGCCATAGAAGGACGGGGGTCACCATCTCGGCGAGGGATCTTGACCGTGAGTTACAGGTATAATGCTGAACGGGAACTGTACATACACACACACGAGCAACGTGGACACGACGGGCAGGAGGCCGCCCAGCCCGCCACGGGCGGTTGGATGAGAAGAGATTGGTTACAAGAGGGTAACAATTGACACACTTGCGCGTTCCCCCAAGCACGATTTGACGGGTGATGATGACCAGATGACACGTAGACGCTCACCGAGGGCGGGGAGGTCGCACGGCGTTGGTCGAGCTGAGCTGCGGTGGCCACAGGCTGCGTAACCACCTGGGGTCTCGGGCACCCGGAAACGCCGGCGACGGCCGTCCATTGGGGCCAGCGAAGGTCGAGGAGGATCATACAGGCTGTTTCAACGACGGCGTGCTACGGGGCCTGGGATCAAGCTTGTCTCAGATGCTTATCCTGTGCTTCGGCCCGGGGCCGGCGATGGGCGGGAAGGGGGGATGAAGGGCGTGAGTAGGTTTAGGTAAGGGAGGGTGGGAGGAGATGCAGCAGCATGTTGATCGGCGCGGCTGGACCGCGGGCGATCGCCATTTCCATGTGCCTTCCGATGTTTCGTTTGTAATCTTTTGGAGCTTAGTAAGTAGGTAGGCTAGCTGGCGTGTTTTATCTCTCGACTGCGACGCGACTCGTGAGATTTCTGATGTCTTCTATTTTGGTGTACCAGACCCTTTCTTCGATTCTGGTCTTCTTCTAGATTGGTAGGAGGTTTGTAGAACGAGGTTCCTAGGTAGGTAGGGTAGGTTGGTAGGTCACAGGCGCTCAGGATCGTCATTCTCGTAGATCGTGATATGACCGTCTGATGGTGTATCGTAATATCAGACGGGGAACACTCGGCTCCTCACTTTGTTACTTTGTGAATGGACTGAGGAAAAAGCTCTACTTGCACGTGGAGTCGGCTCTTCACGGCCGCAGCCGGCGAGGGCTGAATTCTTTCCCAGTGGTTGTGGTTTACAATCACCGATTGCGGCTTGGATCATAAATATCAAGGGGCTCATGCATGCACCCATCCGGCATGGGATGATGCGGTTGAGTGGACGGGGGAGGGGAGGCTGGTGAGCATCATCGGATGGACGCTCGTTGGGGGAGGTTTTAGTTTCCGTTAGGGGGCTTCCGGGTCTCTAGATGTCACAAGGGAGAGAGGGCGGTATCTGGAGCCGTTTTCTCGGCATACGATGTGAGGGCGATTTCGGGAGAGAAACCAAGTGTGGCTTGTCGATGCTCGATGTTAGTGTAGCCAGGTTAGTGCGAACGTTTCGAGTCGGTCTCCGTTGCCGGGCGAGATTTTGTTCCGCGGAGACTGTGGAAAAAGGAGGATGACGGCGTCGATAGCGTCTGCCCCCTTGTGTGTTCGATTGATTAAACGTCACTCACTTGACGGCATTTTGTGAAGTGAACCCCTATTTTCTTACTTTTTTTGTTCGGATGGCGTTTGGCGGTGTCAATAAGAAGAAGAAGAAGAAGAAGAAGAAGAAGAAAAAGGAAAGGTGCATGATTCAAAACGGGACGGGGTGGATTTTGATGTATATGGCGGCGAGCCTCGGGAGTGCGTCGTACGGAGGCGTTTTCGTGAGACAACAAGTCGGCAAGGGATGGAGTTTTGCCGTTTTGTTTGATCGGACCTTGTATTGTGTCCGGGGATAACCATAATCATTGTTGTGCAATTGCATACATAGTTGGGTAGAGAGAAGCGGGTGAGTAAGCGTATTCGGTTGTCGTCGTCAATTCTGGGACTCGTATTTCACGTGTCGTATCGGAGGAATACGATGGATGCAACGGCTGAAGGGTAGGGGGGGAGGAATAGGGGTGGGCTGTGCAGCTTTTGTGGCTGGGGCGCGATGTGGGAATAGCTTCAGCTTCAGCTCCAGCTACTAGCGATAGCTTTAGGCACTTGTGAAGGTGACGGATAATTCTTCCGTGCTGCGCGGGAAGTGGGAGTTCGGAGAGGCCGTGCGGAGTTCCCCTGCCGGTGCCGCGGCTGCTTTTCGACTGAAGCAGATGCGCGATGCGAAGGGCGGGAATGCAGGGGACGTGCTCTTTTTTTGTGACGTCGTCGCATCTGAAGGAGTTCGTCTCAAGAGTACGGAGTATTTTTTTTCTCGTCGTTTGATCGACGTCTGTCCGGGCGCTTGTGATGTACTTGGAGGCAGCCCAAGAGACCCTGCATAAACGGGCGATGGCATTCAAGATTCGAGATTTTTTGTCACTCGGGCGTTTTAATCTGACGGGCTTGATCGTTTGCATCTGTGGTCTGCTTCTGTGATGTTTTGTGGCTTTCTTATTCTTGTTCCTTCATTATTAATTACGGGAGCGCGCGCGGGAAGGAGGGAGCTTCGGGAGGGGAGTCGGGACTGCTCCGTAGTGTAGTGTGCGAACAACCCCTGCCGGATACGTGCGTCAAGGTGCCCCAAGAGGGAATGTACGATAGAATGCGCTGGCGATTGTGGGCACCAAGACGTCAACCGCGAGGACTCGCGATGTCGAGGCGCGGCCTGTGGAGGGAAGGCCCCTGAAGGCCGGCGGTGGGTGGTGCCCCGAGGCGGAAGGGGTCTCGCTGCTGACTGGCCCGTCGCCTTCGTCAGCGGCCCTGTAATCTTAGCGCGCCGCCTTAGCGACCCTTGGCACAGCCACGGCCAAACGGGGCTGGGCTGTTGAAGCCCGGGCTACCTACCTAGGTGCTAGCGATAGGGACTGCTCCAGTGGGCTGTTAGCTGGTGATGCTCTGTTACTAACCCCGGATCCTCCTCCTCCTCCTCCTCCTCCTCCTGTGTCTCGCCATTGGTACCCATTCCTCCTACACCCCCTCCTCCGCTTTTTGCATTCCTCCCTCCTTCCTTCTTTCTCTTCCCCAATCTCTCTCTCTTGGTCATCGTCACTCACTCGCGACGGCATCGTCGGGCTCGGTTCCTTTTGGTGTGCGTATTCTCCTTCTTTTTTTCGAACCATTCGCGCGGGATACGACCGGCTGCTTCGCCCCTTTCCTCGGTACTACATTTTTATTTTCTCTGGCTCGCGAATTCCCCATCGAAGATCGAATCCACCGACGACACTCGACACTTACCTCAATTGTAATTGCGCAACGTGCGAAGAAACGGCCCGGCAATCTCGTGTGGAATCTTGCAAGAGGAGGATCGACCCCGAGGAGACCATTTTTTTGCTGCGCGGAACATTTCGAAACGATCACCGACCGGACGCTCGCTTGGCACGACGACTGGAAGCAAGAGGAAAAGGAGCAAGGACGATAATTAGGGGAAAAAAAGGAGGACCGGTCGAGCCAAGTCAAAAAGGACGAGGGGGATAACTTCGTCGGATCGTCCAACGTCTTTCCCTCTTTCTTTTTTCGCCCGTTGCGACCGCCGCACGCGACACCAACCACACTCACACACACACAAAGGGAGGGGAGGAAAAGCCACGGGCGACAAGCTCTCTGCCAAGGCTTGCACCCGCTCTGTTCCTGCAGCTTACGAGTCTTGGCGATCTGAATTTCCGCCGCCCTTCTCTCTCTCCGTCCTCCCCGAGAGAAGCTCCCTTCCGGCCACACCTCCCCCGACCGCGCCGACTCTCGACCGCCTCCGCCCCGTGCACCGACTGCGACCGCCGACGGCTGCCCCTGTGCCGGCCGCCGAGTCGTCAAGATGAATTTGACGTGTAATTCAACGCTGGAGGACATGAGGAGTACGTCATA
This sequence comes from Colletotrichum brevisporum, assembly GCA_030770045.1. NCBI lineage: Eukaryota > Fungi > Ascomycota > Sordariomycetes > Glomerellales > Glomerellaceae > Colletotrichum > Colletotrichum brevisporum. Next base: position 2,918,358 of record JAUGSI010000001.1, on the reverse strand, counting down.
TCCTTCTCCCCGCCTAACTGTGCCTCCAAGAGCTTCCAAGACACCCCAGCTGACAATGTCTCTCCCGCCTTCTAGTCCTCCCCGGCTCCGAGATCCTCATCGTCGGCCCGCTGACCTTCCACGACCTCGCCCTCGTCATCGCCGGCTCCTCCACCATCATCGCCATCTGCCTCTCCCTCTACCTCGTCTTCATGCACGCCAACAACTACACGAAGCCCCGCGAGCAGCGCCAGATCATCCGCATCCTCTTCATGGTCCCCGTCTACGCCGCCTCCTCCTTCCTCCAGCTCTACTACTACTGGCACGCCGTCTACTTCCAGGTCATGAGCGACTGCTACGAGGCCTTCGCCATCGCCTCCTTCTTCTCGCTCATGTGCCACTACCTCGCCCCGGACCTGCACGCCCAGAAAGACTACTTCCGCAACATGCACCCCATCAAGCCCTGGGTCTGGCCCGTGAACTGGTTCGCCAAGTGCTGCGGCGGCGACAAGGGCTGCTGGAGGACCCCCAAGAGCGGCCTGACCTGGTTCAACATCAACTGGATCGGTATCTATCACTACGTCTTCATCCGCGTCGCCATGACCATCACCGCCGTCGTCTCCCAGTACTTCCACCGCTACTGCGAGAGCTCCAACAACCCTGTCTTTGCTCACGTCTGGGTAAGTATCCGTTGAACGCGGCAGTGCCAACGAACGACTGACTGACGAAACATGCAGGTCATCTCCATCAACTGCTTGGCCGTCACCATCGCCATGTACTGCGTCATCCAGTTCTACGTCCAACTCCGCGAGCCTCTATCCCCCCACTCGCCCTTCCTCAAGGTCCTCGCCATCAAGCTCGTCGTCTTCTTCTCCTTCTGGCAGGTGACGTGCATCTCCCTCGCCACTTCCACGCTCGACCTCGTCCACCCGAACAAGGTCCTCGCTTACCCCGACATCAAGGTCGGCATCCCAGCCCTGCTGTTGTGCTTCGAGATGGCCCTCTTCGCCCTCCTGCACCTCTGGGCCTTCCCCTGGAGGCCCTACGCCCCGGGCGCGAAGCCCACCTACTACCCGAACCCCGACTCCCGCGACAGCGGCGCCCTCCCGCGCGAGAACGAGCACTCGGCCCCGTCCGGCGGCTGGCTCGGCCTTCGCGCCGTCGGCGACGCCCTGAACCTCTGGGACTTCGTCAAGGCCTTCGGCCGCGGCATGCGCTGGCTCTTCTGCGGCGTCAAGCGCCGCAAGGAGGACCCCAGCTACAAGACCGCCGCCAGCCTCGACATGGACGACCTCGACAAGGGCGACGCCGCTTACCGCCGCCCCGGCGCCAAGAGCACCGAGCACCTCCCCATCGCCCACGAGTTCCGCCGAAGCACCTACCTCCAGCCCTCGCGCCCGCCCCAGCGGCCCGGCCGCCGCGCCGACAACGAGAGCGCCAGCCTCATCGCCCACGCCCAGCCGAACCCCTCCCAGATGTCCCCGCCCCGCCGCCCCGAGCGCCCGCTCTCCCCGCTGTCGCCCGTCTCCTTCTACCAGGACAAGGAGTTCGAGGCCACCGGCGGCATGGTGCCCGCGCCCGCGTACCACCCGGCCTTCAGCAACAAGCAGCTCGACGACGAGGAGTGGGAGCACGTGCCCATGGCGGCGGCGACCAGCCCCGTCGGCGCGGGGCCGCGGGACCTGACGCAGCAGAGGATCGGGGAGGCGCTCTGGGGACCTCCCGGGGGACCGCGGAGCCCGGCCGTCCCCGAGAGCCCCGTGCTGCCGCGGAACGACCAGCCGGGCCAGGGGAATCACCACCACCACGGACCGTATAATAACAGCCCTTATAATAACAACTCGGGGGGCCCGGGTCAGGCCTTCTAAGAATCTGGGAAGACCTGGTCGTTGTATAAAAAGAAAAAAGGGGGGATATGGTTTTTTGTATGCATGGGATGGGCGTTTTGTGCCTTTGTTTTGTTGTTTTTGTTTTACGAGATACCACATCATTTAGCTGATTTGGAATGACTTGACACTTTTCATGATGTTTGAATTGTCAGACATGGACTTGTGAGCCTGGCCGTGGCTTGGCTGGTGTGGTGACGTGTGCTGCTGGTTGAGATGTGAGAAGAGATAATCAAGGCTAGGTGCTCCGTTGGATTGAAGCTCGTCTGAGTGAGGCTTGAGGAGGGCGAGTTTCTGGGCTTTTTGTCTGCGAGTCTTGTTTTCTCACATTCTCCCCTGGGACGTCAGCAGAGAAGTGATCAGAGTCGTCAACTCAACCTGGGTAGGCCCTGGCTTGAATGAAGCACGTGGGCCCGTATATGCACTGTGGGCCTTGCCTGGGGCCGGGGGCTCTAACTGCCGCCTTGCGTCCCTCATAATACCGTCACGCGTTGTAACGTTCAGCCCTGTTTGATTTTGTACGTCAAATCCTACCTAGATTTATATCATTTCACTGCATGCTGCCTGGTAGAGGTGTCCATCAGAAGTATATTTCCATGTGGGCGGCGGGCGGTCGGGCCTGCCCGTGACCACAGCCTTTGATGTTTGATGCAGCCACAACAGCCACACCCCGCCAACGGCCTAAAGGTTATGTGCAAAAGCGAACAAGGGAAGGAACTCTACTTGGTCGATGCCTAAATTTCTTCGGAGAGGGTTAAAAATGTCTTCCTCCCCCAATGCCGTCCGACACAAACATCAAACATCCTGTACACTCGACAAAATTCCCCCTCCGAACAGAAATCTCCGAATATCAGAACCAACCAAACTCGACGCATATGCATACATATATATGTATGCACGTATGTTCATACATATAACACCGCCTGCAGAGACACCTTCCCTCTGAACGCCTCAACATGGTCCTGCGCAAAATTTCAGACGGCCCGGCGGGTTACTTGCCCACGGACGACATCCCCCGTCGCCAGGAGCTGATTAAGCTGATTCACCAGCGGTGCGAGGCACACGCGGGCGGTGAAACCCCCAGGAAAGTAATGAGACAGGCAGTCTTCTGGAGCCTGCTACACACCCTCGACATCGCGGTCCTTGGTGACCTTTTGAAGGAGCGCCAGGAGGACGCCGACGACGAGGACGAAGATTCCGAGGATGATGTCAGCGTGGACGAGGGCAGCGTGGACGAGGGCAGCGTGGACGAGGGCAGCGTGGACGAGGGCGGCGTGGACGACTCGATTTTGTTTGGTCTCGCGTACGGCTGCGGCCGCCTTGTGAGAACTTGTAAGTTTTTCTTCCGCGAAAACCGAAACACATTGCAAGCAGAGGCTGACCTGTTTTGTTTTCTCATAGTTGTCGAGCTCCCAATCGAGAAGAAGAAGAAAGATGCGCCAAGCGACCTCGAAGTGGCCAAGGTATGATGATATTCCCTCGGCTCTCCCCCACACCCTCCTTCCGATTACCTTCCTTCCATTCCACCATCTCTTTCTCACTTCTGTGCTAATGACCATTTTAGGCCTGCCTCCGGGACGATCATAAGTGCGTTGTTACCGGATGGAGTACCGCAGATGTCGGCCACATCTTCCCCTACCATGCGAGGACCAGGCTGGGTTCTGTGATCAATGCAATCGATCGAATGCACCACGTATGGGGCTGGCAGCGTTTTGATGATCTTTCGTGGAAGCTGAACGAGCCGGAAGACATCGTAGACACGGTGTCTAACATGCTGTGTATGGATAGCCGAACGCACTGGCTGTGGTCCCAGGGTTACTTCGCGCTGGAACCGTTGGACGACGATATTGGTTACGAGAGGGCTGCTACCTCTCCGGGGTCTTCGGCTTCAGATACCCAGGAAGAGGAGGAGGAGGAGACGAGCAGAAGAAAACGAAGAAAAACAGCGACTAAGGTATACGGAGTCCGACTACGATTCCACTGGCTACCGCGCACCACGATCAAGTCACCCGACGGGCCAGCCGACTTCACCGCGGACCCCCGCCGGATGTGGACACCACTAGACCACCAGGAGATCTACCTGCTCGACACCGACGGCCAGCGGGTTGAAAGCGGCCGCATTATTGACATACACTCGGAGGACGAGAGTGCTCTGCCGGACAGAGACATCCTCCAACTGCGCTGGGACGCGCTTCGGATGTACGCCCTGTCAGGCGGCGCGGACCCGAGTGTCTACATGGATGCCTTTTGGAACCCGGCCTACGATAGCGAGGTGTGGGCTGCTCGCAAAGCGGATGAGGAACCTACGCCGGAAATCAAGCGGGCAGCCCTCGCGCCGTCCTTGCAACGCATGATTGAGAACAGAACCCGACGGGAGCATGGCTTCCCCGAGCTTCCGCCTATCTACGATGAAGCCAGTGACCATGATGCCAGTGACGATGGCACCGGAGATGACGGCACCGGCAATGATAGCGTTAGCGATGTTAATTCTGGTAGGCGGACACGACCAGCATCCAACATTCAAGATGAACCCGAGCCCAACGCTAAGGGCATCTATGACGCGCCGGCTCCCGAACCTCCCCACGACTTAACGACGACTTGTCCAGATCAGTCGCAAACCGAGCGGGTTGAAGAGATCGGGCCGGAAAACGCCTCTCCTGGACTTCTCCAGACGTTGCGTCGCCGTTCCCTTGCATTTCTTCTTGGCCAAAGGTTTGAGTGAGGCTTCAGCAAGTGCGAAATGGTGAGGCTATCTTCCGAAATCCGGGGGTCATCATTTTACCATTGAGCTCAACTGGCTCCCAGATTCCTCGGTCCGGCATTGCTCGATGGTCTGAAACTACGCATCATGTTGTGCATGCTAGAGAAAATGTAGGACGTATCAAATATACAGGATTAAGATCATGGACGATTGTCAAGATGTTCCCTTCATGCAAGCCCCCCTTCCCATCTCGGGTTTGTGTCCCGCGTTCAGTTTTCAACTACTTGTGTATCAATGATGTGGTGGCCAAATCTAGGGTTTTCCTAAAGTTCTGATTGCGTCGATATCTTGTGGTCAGCTCGTGTGCCAGGCGGGCGTTTTCGAATGAAAAGAATGCAGATGTGTCTTCCTATTACAGTGTATTTATCGGCCAATCTCGGTCTCCAGTCAAACTTCCACTGTTTCTTGGCACTCCAGAAGCACAATCTCCTTTCCCCTTACCTCTTGAATAGAGGAGGCTTATAGCCTCGTCAAACCCAGGCAAGGGGAGGCATTGCCCTGCTTCTCTCCAGAGGTTACAATCAGTGTGTTGTCTAGTGCTAACAGGGCTTGCTATTCTCCATCTCAGGCAGAACGGTCAGTAAAATAGTTAGTAGAATAGTTAGTAGAACGGTCAGTAGAATAGTCAGCAGAACAGTCAGTAGAACAGTCAGCAGAACGGCTGATTTTAAAAGTAAGAGGTTCTAAAGAAAGGCTTTGCTCTATGAGAAGCCCTTTGGACTTTTGGGTCCCCATGCTGCATGCACATGCTTAGGTTCAGTACTTTACTGCTGGTTTGCGCCGCACTGACCAAAGCCGGCAGGTCGGATGGAGGCCCGGGCTGCCCGCCCATGAAGACTGTGCCACAGGGACCTGCTGCATGGGGCTGAGCTTTGTAAGCCAGGACGGACTTTGACCGCAGAGTATCAATGTGTCTCCTGGGCTTCTTCCCCTCTTCTTTCTGTCTCTCTTGTTGAAGCAAATCTGCAGTGAGTGCCGGTGGCATTTGTGTCACTTTCTTTCCCCCGAAAGAAATCCAAGAAATAAAGAGAAGATGGTGGGTGTTCCTTGTGATCTTAGTCCCAAATGATCTGGGCATTGTGTCCTGGGCAACCTCCCGACAACAACAAAGTTGTGAAGGAAACATATCAGGTCCAAGATGAGTTAGACTGTGCCTGATACACGCTCATCAGCTTTGTGGGCCATTTTATGCATGATGTGGAGTTTTCACGGATCTGGAAAGTGCTGGTGGTGCCAGACACTCACTCTCTGGAAATGAGCGGGCTGCCACGGGAGGCTGCAGTGAACATCGTCAAACAGACAAGACCCAGCCAGAACCACCGGGAAGAAGTGAGATCGTTTGTATTTGAGAGGGCTGGTACTCTGGCAGAGAAGCCCTAACATAAGATATGCCCTCCTCAAGACATCGGGGTCCTGTTTCTCTCTCTTTCCCTTCCTTACCATCCATCTTCCTCCAAGACACCTTCTCCTCTTCCTTCTGCCCATCTTGCGCAAGCACACGCACTGCATACGACGTTTCTTGCTCTCGTTCCCTCCCTCTCTATCTGTGAGGGGGGGCTTCTGATCACCCATCTCGTTGCAAGTACGCATCGTACACCCGCGTCCTTGCTCTCGTTCCCTCCGGATCTACTTTCGAGGGGAAGCGTCCTCTTCCTGCCGGGCCTCTTTTGGCTGACAAGACCTTTCATCTCTGACGCTCTCTTTGGATCCTCCGTTCGTCTTCTCTCCTCCGACCGCCTTCTCTCTTCCAACCGCCTTCTCTCCTCCGGCTGTCCCTCCTCCAGCTGGGTTCCGTCCTCCGACAGCCTTTTCCCCTCCGGCTGTCTTCGCTCCTCTGTCCGCCTTCGCTCCTCTGTCCGCCATCGCTCCTACGTCCGGCTTCGCTTTTCATTTTCGCCGTCCATCCGGCCTTGGGTATGCTACTCCTTCATTGTGTTTCGTCTCATATTGCTTCACAGTTGCTAACTGTCGTTCCCAGTACATCGTGCCTCGAATCCTCTCGCACATCGACTCCGATACCACAAGTCACGTCACGTCTCTTGGCCTCGTGCTGAGTGTGTTCGGCCTTACACGCAACCATACCTGCCGTTGCATAGCCCCGGCTCCCCCAGTTCCGCCGTCAGCTTGGCAGTCGGACTCGATCCAACATCTGTATGTGAACCGCGTCCCGTCTTTTGTCCCACATCATGGCACTGTTGCTAATTGCTGTCTTCAGTAACTACCGGCTCGCAACTTGCACACGCGCGCACACACACACACACACGCGCATACACACACCTACACCTACGACGGCCTCGCGCGTTGACACTCAGTCTCGTCAATCACACACTCCTACCTGTAAGTCAAACCCATCAGTTCATGTCTACATTGTTTCATTCTTGCTCGCCGCCTGTCTTCCCTCCTTTTTCTCACCGTCGGTGTTCCATCCCCCTTGTTGCTGTATGTCTTCCCTCTTCTTTCTTACCGTCCGTCTCCCCTTCCCCTTCATGCTGTCTGTCTGATGTTGGGTATACTATCCATCGGTTGTGTGTTTTGTTCTGCAGCGTTTCACACTTGCTAACTGTGGTGTCTAGTCTCGCACGCGAGGCTTCGATAGAGCCACGCAAGCCACGGCCTACGCCACACCAACGAACATTGAGGCTCCCACCCCTTGGAGAGGTCAAAAATGGCGTCGGGTCCTCCGACCGTTGGCTGCTCAGCGGCGGAAATAAATCACCATGTTGAGCTTACTAAGGCATTCATGTCTCGCACTAATCCAGAGACGAAGCCGACCAGGCTCGACATCAAGAGTCACGAACTCTTTTTGACGTCGATGCTCGTCCGCAGACCGCCGGTCGCAGCCTACTTGCCTGCGGACAACGTAGACCTCCGAAAAGACCTGATCGCAGAGATCTATAAGGAGTGCGAAACACTCGCGAACACCACGAAGCCGAGATCAAAGTCGCGTGCGCCGCTGGCTTCGGAATTCTTTTGGAGTCTGCTCCAGATCATGGACCCGAAAAGCCTCCGCGCACTTCTGAAACAGGCACAGAAGGACAGCAAGAGAAATCTGGCAATCAACGATGCGACTCTGTACCGTCTTGCATCGAACTCCAGTAACATTGTGGATCTCTGTAAGATCGATGCTTATCCTTTGTGTGTCTAGCAGAGACTAACTAACATCTACTCAGTCATGAAGATACCCACCTCAGCCAAGACCGGCGATATTAAACGGAGCAGTTCGCAGCCCGAGATAGTAAGTATTTGCCGTCCGTCCCCGTCCTGGTCCGTCCCCGTCCCGGTCCGTCCTCGTTCGTCCCCGCCTCTCTTCGCCGTGCTTCTGTAGCTTCTTACGTTTTTTGTGCATCAATACTAACAACCTTTTAGGCCCGAGAAAGGGATGGTTACAAATGCATCATCACTGGATGGCAGGTTATTGAAGTCTGCCATATTTACCCATTTCACGCCATCAATAGAATCGGGGATACCTTCAGTGCCTTGTCCCAGATGGATCTTGGATGGGGCGGAAAACATACGCAAAGTCTTCGCAAGAAGCTGGCCACCAATGGCGAGACTAGCACCATCGACACGGCATCCAACACGGTGTGCTTGTGCAGGCCAGGACACAAGATGTGGACCGAAGGCCTATTCTCGTTAGAGCCTCTCGACGAGAACATCGACTACCTGGATCGCTCATCGCCCGGCCCCCCTGTCAAGGTGTTCGGGATCCGCATGCGGTTCCACTGGCTGCCGAAAGCCAAGCATGGGCCGAGGGTAAACTTCGCCGCGGATCCACGTCGGATACTGGAACCTGAGCTCCGTCGCGCTCGAATGCTCAATATCGACGGGCGGCCAGTCGAGACTGGCCAGATTATTGACGTGTTCTCTACGGATAAGACTTTACTTCCGGACCGGGATATCCTTCAGTTCCAACACAACGTGCTCCGCATGTCCGCCTTGGCGGGCGGGGCGGACCCAAGTGTCTACTGGTCTCATTGGCACCGTCCCGATGATGACGGGCAGCGGCCTGCTGTCCCTGCCGGACCAATGTTGTCGGAGCCCTCCTCGGAAATTTTCCGCCCGCAAGTTGATACCCAGCACCGACAGACATACGGCCCCCCGCCCCCCTCCAAGAACGACAACGCCGGCCCCATCGGCCCTGTTGATGGTGGCACCTCTGGCGGTGATGACCTTTATGGGCGGCCTGCGCCAATCGTTGAGCATACAGCTGAGGGCGATCCCGACGATGATATCTACGGCAAGCCCCCGCGCAGCCCTCCCCGCGGAAAGACGACTCGTGCTCATCAAGCCTCTGCACCTGGTTTCTTCGGCAAGCTTCGTCATATAGGCTCGGATAAATCCGACACCGTTGAGTCCCCGGAGATGCCGGCTCGTGAGGCCAGCGGTACGCGGAGCGCCTTTGCCCGAGCAATTGGCCGTAAATGGAGCTCGAACGTTCTGTCGAAGCTCATGCAGTCGACACCGGGTGGAAGTGGCGAAACTACCATTGAGGAGCGAGTCAAGAAGCTGGAAATTGCCGCGGGTCTTCGCGAGGACGAGGACCCTGCCCAGCCTCGGCCAACGGAGCCGTCGCCGCCCTCTTGGCGAGGACCGTCTAGCTCCCGCCAGGTAGCGCCGTCCACACATGATGAACGGATGTCTACCTATTCCCCAGGGAACATGAAAGCCATGTTGGCTGCCCAGACGTCGGATGAGGCTTCCCCCGGACGCGGCGGGAGCGGGGCGTTCCGTCCCGCTTCCAACGTGGACCCCTCGGCCTCCCAGCGAGGGCCGGCTGGCCACCGTCGGGTTCGTCCATCCCCGTCTCTCCAGCAGCTGTTGGATCAGCAACATCGGCAACGGGATGCAAGCATGCGTGAGCTCCAGACGTTCATACTAGGCAGGACGGCAGAGGGGTCTCATAGGCGGCACCCAAGCCTGCCTCCCAGCCTGCATTCCCAGACCCCATCCGAGGCAGCTACGTCATCGAGAAGCAGCGTCATCGAGGCTCACTAATCTGCTGGTATTACGCGACGGCATACTTGGGAGAAGAGGAAAGATAGAGAAAAGACAGAAAATCACGGAAGGCAGGGAGAAACATCCTCGAGAAGCTTGTGAGGGTCCTGGGTTGTATCACACTGGAAAAACGAAGATTGACTTATTGTGGGGATTTCAGGAGGGGGCCGGTAATGGATCCAAGCAGTGCGGCCCTTAGGGTGTCCTGGACTAGATTACAGCAAGTCTAATTCAACTCTCTTGTGCTTTCTCTCTAAAGTTTATATGCTTGGTGTGTCGCCTGATATCTAGTCCTGACGGGTCTTGCTGCTCTTCATGATATACATGTAAAACCGTTGATCTTGCCTCCTCTATTCCCGCCTTTCTTTCCATCTTCCTCCAAATCCTTTCTCGTCTTCCTTCAGCCCACCCACCTCGTGCAAGTACCTACGCATCGGACGCTCACATCCCTACCCTCGTCCCATCTGTCTACTGTCGAGGGAACGCGTCTCGATTCTGCCTGGGTTCTTCTAATTGACCATGAGAGTAGTCTTGAATCACTGGCAGTGGGTACCCTGCCTACTCAACACCACTGTTACCGTCCGTCACGGCCTCCATTGGGGACTTGACCTCGACGCGGGCTAGCCAGTGAAATCTGAGCTGGATTCCATACATCTTCTTCTTCTGCCTTCGCGGGGTTCTTCTCGTGCCGTCGTCGCCCAGGGACTCAACTTCCACCACGTAGGTAGTCGATGTTGTCATTCATCGGCTCCAAAGCATAGATGCCTTGGGACCACATCTTGTGGACTAGTCTGGACATACAGAGAGCATGTTTGAGACTTTGTCTATCTTGTGTGACTTTTCGGTGCCCAGCTTCGTGCGAAGAGATGCGATACGCGGCCCGCCATATATCTGCGCTAAATAGGAAGATATGACAAACCTCATTGAGATGAATGGTATACTCAAGACCCGATGGACGGCAGGGAGGAGGGAAGACGGACAGTGACCAGGGGGAGAGAAGACGGAAGGCGAGAGTAGTGTCGAATGGGTAGGGTACCTACCGCCAGATACTGCGTCGCAAGGACACCGCGCTTGAGTGTCGCCTGTTCGACGTCAATGGACGCCCGGTCGACGGACAGATAATCAAGATCTACTCGGATGACCCCGAAAAGCTACCCGACAGGGACATTCTTCTCCTGCAGTGGGGTATGTTTTGAGAACCTTATATACCGCTTGACGGGCGGAGCAGACCTGTGTGTGCCTATGCGCGGGTTTACCTCCACGATAGTGACGATAATAACGAAGTATTCTATCTTAATTCCATTTAGTTTCTTTTAGTTAACTACAAAAGTACCTACGTAGTGTTGAATCACTGGCACTAGGTACCCTCCTCATTCGATACTACTCACACCGTCCGTCCTCCCTCCTCCTTGCCGTCCATCTGAACTGGGGTATGCCATTCATCCTATCGTGATGTTTTTCTACGTTGCTTCACACTTGCGACGGAAATGTTCTGTCTCTAGTCTCGCACGTGACGCTTCGATACAGCTACACAAGCCACACAACCTGGGCCCACTGCGCCGTCGAAACCTTGAGCCCCCCTCCCCCCCTCTGGGGAGGTTTAAAATGTCACTCACTCACTGCCAACTCACAAAAAGCATTTCTATTCCATACTCAAAGCCCGACACGAAAGCCGAACCAGACTCGACATAAAACACACACCCGCAAAAGCCTCTTTTGACGTCGAATCTCTCGTTCAGCTCGATGCCGGTTGCAAGCTACCTGCCCGCGGACGACGTCGACGTTCGTCGACAACTCATCAAACAGATCCACGACGGGTACGCGTTAGCATCGTCACCGGAGATAGTGCCCCAGGAAGCACCGTTAGCGACGGACCAGGCAAACTTCTGGAGCTTGCTCCAGATTCTCGATGTCGCCACCCTCCGAAGCCTTCTAGGGCAGCTGCGGGAGGATAATGAGAATGACGTACATTTCGACGACAGAAGGTCCACTCGTATGGTGAAGAGCGCTGGTAAAATGGTTAGAATATGTGAGTCTTGGACAACCCGTCCTACGTGCCCGGCTACCTAATAGTAGCTGATAATCATTTAGTCCTTGCGTCACCGCCAGAGGAAAAAGATGGCGACTTGATACAAAGTGCTAGCGAGCCCGAGAAAGTAAGTTATCGCTGATTCCCCCGGCCCCCGGTTCGCTCAATCGTATCCGCGCTTGTTTGCCTCGGGAGAGAAGTGTGCGATGGAGTCTGTTGGAGTGTCTCGGATGTTCCTACTGCTTGAGACTCTAGAGTCATTTACATCGTGTTTGCTGCTGTTTGGTCCGTCGAACAGGCTTTCTAGTCTTTTCCCCATCCTTCCCCGTCCATCCCCGTCCGTCTTTCCCGTGTTATACTAATGAATTCCTAGGCTCTCGTGCGGGACAACCATAGATGCATCATCACCGGGCGGCCTACCCATATCGGGGTCTGCCATATCTTTCCGTTTAACGGAATGAACAGGATAAGTAAGACCGCCGAGGCTACGGCAGATATGTTTCTCGTGTGGGGCGGCCCACGCACCAAGGCTCTTCGCCAGAAGCTAGCCCAACGCCAGACACACATTATAGGCACAGCAGCGAACATGTTGTGCATGGACAGGACAGCACGCGAGATGTGGTCCCAAGGCACGTTTGCGCTGGAGCCAGTAGGCTACATTACCGACAACGACGAAAAGACAAAGGACGAGGATGCCCAGGACGACGACGACAGTCGGGAGCAAGATGAGGGTGCCCGGAACGACGACAAACAGGCGAAAGACGAGGTTGCCAAGGACGATGCCGAGACGTCTGGCACGGGGCCGAGAGGAAGCAAGCGAAAGCGGCCGACCCCCGCGAGATACGGCATCAAACTGCGTTTCCACTGGTTGAAACGTACCATGCTGGGGTCTCCAGCGCAGATCGTCGACTTCGCCGAGTATCCCAGCAACATCTGGCGGCCCGAGAACATGGAGCGGCGGCGTCGCTTACTCGACGTTAATGGCCGGCCCATCGAAGATGGCCAGATCATCGAGGTTTACTCGTACAACAACATGGACGAGCTCCCGGACTTGGAGATTCTCCGACTGCGGTGGGACATCTACCGGATGAACGCCTTGTGCGGAGGAGCACACCCGGCCGAGTACGTCCGGGCTTTCCCCTTCGACGACGAATGGGAATTGGAGCCGGTTGTCCCTGCTAGACCAACGTCGTCGAAGGTATGCGTCCACTGTGGGGGTGACCTCGCGGCGCGATAGGACTATAGACTTCAGGGGGGGATTGATCAATATCATCTATGTTGGGCCTGGCGGTGTTGGCACCCCCAGCGGTTCACGGAACGTCGTGGGGCTCTCTCGCCAGTCCAAGTCTTTCCAATACTACTCTGACCGTCCGTCCTTCTTCCTCCTTTTTGCCGTCCGTCGTCCCTCCCCCTTTTTTCTTATCTATATGGTCTTGGGTATGCTACTCCTTTGTTGCGTTATTGTATTTCATCTCGCGTGGACGTGACGCTTCGATCCAGCCACACAAGCCACAGCCCACGCCTCCTCGCGGACAACCTAACCTTGAGGTCCCCCCTGAAGAATTTAAAATGTCAAACTCTTGGCTTCTTTGAGGCAGGAAAAAGGCACTCTTTCTGTCATCAACGGTCGTTCGCAAATATTCGCGGTATGTCGGCAGAGGACTACTTGCCCGCAGGCGACGCGGCACGTCGCCAGCAACCGATCGTGAAGATACACGACGAGTGCGAGTTGGCCCTGTGCACCGATGAGTATGATAGAGAGCCAACGAGGAGGGTGATCTATTGGAGTCTGCTGCAAGTCGTCGATATTGCAGGCCTCGAGAATATTCTGAAGCGGCTGCAGAGGGACAACGAGGATCAACTGGACTTACCCTACACACGTTCGCATTGCGTGGCAGATGAAATCGCCGACCTTGCGACTACATGTAGGTTCCACCGATACAATCCCACATGTTTACAAGAGGCTAACATTCACCCGTGCAGTCATTCAAAAGTCGACCAAAGCCGAGGAGACTGACGTCAGACGAAGCGACGTCGAAGCTGCCAAGGCGAGCAAATACTTGTCTTCCCTGGTTCCATTCTTATCTACGTTACGTCTGGGAGGCCTTTTCTGGAAACCTCTTATTCATCACCCCTTTCTCTACTATCCAACACCCTCATACGGCTTGGCTCCCGGGCCGTCGACCTTCTTCCCCTCTACTACCTACACGACCGACGACGATGGGCGCCAATAGGCGAAGATGGACAACAATGGCAACAGCGACAGCATCAAGCCTACATTGCCCTTCATTATTTCAACCCCGGGGAGTCTTTGGGAGCGCCTAGCCACGCAGTTGCGACTTTTTAGGGGGTGTTGCATGCTAGGAGAGGGCGTGATCAAGAAGATCTCCCCACGTCTACAGCTTCTCTACATGTTTCGATACTGATGAATACTTAGACCCGTATGCGCGACGAGTACAAATGCATCATCACTGGTTTGCAGACAATAGAGGCGTGCCACATATTCCCATTGCATGCGATAAAACGGCTGCATAAGACAGATCAGTCTTTTCGTCACATGGCTGTTGTATGGGGTGGTCAGCGCGTGGGCAGTCTTCGCCAGAAGTTGTCAAAGCCTGATACGCAAGTAATAGATACAGCAGCCAATATGCTGTGTATGGGCCGGGTAGTATATGAGATGTGGTCCCAGGGTCAATTCGCGTTGGAACCACTCGACGACGACCTCGTCGAGCCTGTTGACGCTCCTCCGGCTGCCGGGGATGCCGATGCCACCGACGAGACAGAGGCCGGAAGCAAAGCACCCCCGGTGCAAAAAGTCCAGAGGCACGGGATTCGGCTGCGGTTTCACTGGCTGGCGCGGACTACGCTCGAGTCCCCGGCCGCGAGGGCAGACTTCGCCATGGACCCCCGGCAGATGTGGAAACCCCACGACAACGACATCCAGCTGCTCGACGCCAACGGGCGGCCGATCAAGACCGGCCGGATCATCGACATATACGCAGAGGACAAAACCGCTCTCCCCGATAGGGAGATTCTCCAGCTGCAGTGGGACATGCTCCGCATGCACGCCCTGTCGGGCGGAGCGGACGCGAGCGTCTACGTCTCGGCGTTTCCCCCCCTCGACGACCTGGAGGTCCCGGCGCCGCCCGCGCCGCTGCCGCGCATCAAGGGGTGCCTTCGGCCGAGCATCCGCCGCATAATCGAGAACAGGCCGCGAGAGAAACTCGGCCTGCCCCTCCTCCCGGACGTCGAGGACGGCTCCGAGTACGACGACACTGACGATGATGACCCTGGCCAGGATGGCGCTCCCGATGTTGAGTCTGTCAGTATTCCGCGACAGGATACGTCGGGGACGAGGAAAGGCAGAAAATCGCGGAAGGCGGGGAGAAAGATGCTCGACAAGGTTACGAGGGTCATGGGCTGTTTCGCCTCGACGGGATGACGAAGATTGCCCTTGCACGGCGAGGATTTCAGGAGGGGGGTGACGGATCCAGAAACCGTCTCTCGGGGTGTCCTGGATGAGATTGCACCGAATCTAATTTAAGTCTCTTTTGTGTCTTCACATATAGTCCCCGAGTATTGTTGAACAGTTTGATTCCGTCGTCCGCCGATCTACCTCCTCCAAGACGCTCTTGACGATGCGCAAGCGACAGAGACGCAAGAACATGGTATGGCCATCAAGACCGCGTTTGTCTGACAGATTGACGGCTTTCTTCAAGACATAAAATACAAAGTAACAAAAACAATCCGCCCAATGGTCCCTTGCCGTGATCCCAACACCGAGCAATTTGCAACCCAGACCCCCGAGTCAGATAATCCATCAAAAAAAAGTCCAACAGTGTACAAGAAGATCATCTCCCTCGACCTTTTTTTCGTTAAAACCTCATGCTTCCCAGACGACAAGAAAAACAAGCTCCACGAGAGAAGAGGGAGATCACCCAATCGACGGGCTGCTCTCCCGGCTCCTCGTCTCGATGTTCTCCACCATCTTCAGCACCCTCGTCCTCGGCCTCGCGACGCTGACGACCTCGGCCGTCCGCAGCGTCAGCGACGGCCTGGGCTCCGACTCGTCCCGCGTCCGGGCGCGCAGCAGCATACCCTGCCCTTCCTCCTCCTCCTCCTCGTCGTCGTCGTCCTTGGGCGGGGGCAGGTGCACCATCCTCCGCCCCCTCGCGGGCGACACCGACCCCGACGACCCGGGCGACCCGGGCCTCTCGACGTACCTCGCCGCCGCCGCCGCCGCCGTGGTGATGTCCTCCTCGTCCAGCAGCAGCACCTCCTTCCCCTTGCCCTTGCCCGAAAAGTCCCTGCTCACGAGCGCCCTCTTCTCGTCATCCTCCTCTAGCAGCATCTCGTCCCGGTCCGGGTCGACCAGGACGACCTCCTCCTCGCGCTCGATCTCGGCGTTGACGACGCGCAGCCGCTCCTTGGGCACGGTGAACATGACCTGCACGAGCCGCTGCTCGACGGCCTTCTCGATGTCCCACTCGTCCGCCAGCGACCGCTGGTCCGCGTCCCAGTCGCGCCGCCCTTGTTTCCTGCGCAGCAGCTCCGCGCCGCCGATGCCCGAGAGCCCCACCGGCCGCGGCTCGTCGTAGTCCGGCTCGTCTTTCAGCGACACCCGCCGCGCGCTGTGCCCGTCCTCCCTACCCGAGGAGTCCGACGAGTCGTTCGGGCTGACGCTGAACACCCGCCTAAGGCTACCCAGCCACCCCAGCGACCGGCGCGGCTTGTGCTTGCTGGGACTGCTCGGCACGTCCTCCTCCTCGTCCTCCTCGCCGAGCGGCCGCTGTCCGCGGTGCAGCAGCGACGGGCCCTCGGCCTGCAGCGCGTTGAAGGTGGTCTTGGCCGTCGAGTACGTGTGCGAGCTGTCGCCGGAGGACGAGGACGTGCCCACCCTGCTGGACTCGGTGACGATGCTCAGCCCCGGGTCGCGCCTCGCCGCCGACGCGCTGCGCGTGGGGATGCTGATGACGCTGCGCCCGGACTCGGACAGGTTGCTCGCGGTGCGCTCGTCGTCGGCCATGCTGGCGCGCGAGCGCATCGACGCGCGGCGCGAGGGGGACCGGCGCGCCGTGTTCCTGCTGCTGGCGCGCCGGACGGGCATCTGCGCGAGCAGCGCCTCCGCCGCGTCCACGTCGGACTGCCAGTCCTGCACCTCCGGGTCGCGCCGCGCGGCCTCCGGGGAGGGCGTCTGGCGGCTTCCCGCGGAGGCTGGGAAGAGCACGGGGGCCGCGGCGCTGGTCGGCGTGGCGAAGGGGTCGGCGGGGTATCCCGGCGTCGTGGGCGTCGTCGCCTGCTCGTCCTGGCGGTACCGCAGCCTCGCGCTGTCCGGGTCGTCCTCGTCCGCCTCGTAGATGGGGTGGATGTGGCCCGGCGTGGTGAGGTTGGCGGCCGGCTGGTACGCGCCCCTCGCCGCCCTCGGGATGGGCTTCCGCGGGATCAGCAGGCTGAGCGGCGGCTGCTGCTGCTGCTGGTGGTAGCCGTTGCTCCCCCTCAGGGACTCGTAGCCGAGGGACCGCGAACCCGTATCGTACGGGTCCGGGCCGCCGGTGTACCAGGCGTGGCTCGACCAGGGGTACGACGACGACCCGTCGCGGCGCTCGAGCATGTCGTCCTCGGGCTGGAGGAAGTGCGATGCGTCCTGCGCCAGCGCGCGCACCGTCTCGTCCCTCGCCTGCTTCCTCTTCACCAGGTGCCTCTTGTAGCAAAAGTACACCAGCAGGGCGCCGAGCACCGCAGCGGCCCCGACGCCGAGCCCGACGCCGAGCCCCACTTTCTTCATGTCCGTCCCGCTGCCGGAGGCATCCGAAGTCCCGGGCGTGGAGCCGCCGCGGCTCGGGTTCGCGTAGCTCGTCGCCCACGACATGGACGTCATGTTCAGGAACCGCAGCCCGCTACCGCTGCCGGCCTGTCTCCTCGTCTTGGACCCCGAGCCGGAGATCTCGTACCCGCCGTACACCATCATGACGTTCCCCGGGAGCATCGTCGCGCCGTGCCCGTACACGCCGCTCTCGGGCTGCTCGGGCGGGACCTCCCACGCCCAGTCGCCGTACGTATCGCCCATCCTCAGCACCGCGAGCTGCGGCGACGCCGGCTGCGACACGCCGCCGACCCAGCCGCCCAGGACGACCAGCGCGCTGCCGTCCTCGCTCAGCACGGCCGTGTGGCCCGATCGGCTCTCGACGGTGTCCGCGCTCCTCCTCCTGTTCTTGAAGACTCCTTTTATGGCGAGCTCGCTGTTGCTGCTGCTGCTGCCTCCGCTCCGAGGCGCCCCGACGGTCGCGAAGCTCCACGACTCCTCGGGCAGGTTCCATATCGCGGCCGAGCTCATGTTGATGAACGCCTGCCTCGTGTGTCCGCCCAGCAAGACGTAGCGGTTCTGCTGCGTGACGACGCCCGAGCGGTTCGATATCGACGGGCTGAGCGGCGTGAACGAGAACCCGGCCTCCGGGAACGCGGGGCCCTTTCCCGACACGAAACTCGCCGAGTATCCTCCGGCATCTGCGTCCGACGGCGCGACTCGCAGCATCGCCTTGGTGTACGTCCCGCTCTCCTGCCACGCCTCCTCGTCCGCCGTCGGGGCGAGGCACATCCCGCCGAAGGAGTACAGCACGGGCCTCGACATGGTCGGCGCCAGCGTCGCGGAGAAGCTGACCCCGGCGCCGAGCGCGTACGGCCCGGCGTCCGAGTCCGCGTCCGCCGGCAGCGCGGCGGATGTCCTGCTCCACCGCCCCCCGCCGGGCGCGTACGTCCAGACGTCGTAGCCGTCGTCGACGGCGCAGTCGCCCGCCTGGACGACGATGGACCCGTCGTCGGCTACGGCGGGGAGGAACGCCGTCGTGCCGCTCGCGCCGTCGAGGAACGGCAGGGTCGGCGATAGCGTCTGCAGGCTCGCGCCGCCGGGGACCGTGCCGGAGACGTTGAGCGCGAGGAGCTCGACGCCGCCGCCGGAGGAGGTCGGGTGGAAGATGTACGCCACGCCGTCGGCGGAGCGGCCGCTGGGTCCGCCCGGGAAGGCGGCGGGCGAGAGCAGGACCGTCGTCGGGACGTAGGGGAACGTCTGCGCGGCGGAGGCGAGGGAGGATAGGATCAGGGCGGCGAGGGCGGTCGGGGGGGCGCGGACGGGCCGGCGGCGTTTCGGGGGTGTGGTTGCGGTCATGCTCGCGGTCTCGGTTTTGTTTGCGTCTTCGCGTATCTTGTTTGTTTGTCCTCGAGCGGCGCGGAGAGTCTCGATGGGACCGTAGGGTTTTGTGTGGGAATCGTATGCGCCTACCGCTATGCGGCGCTCACTTCATTGTCTTCCTCCTCCCCCTCGTCGTCAGTCTTCGTTGCCGTGTTCCTCGATATATCTATGGTGCAGTATCGTTGTTCGTTCCTTGCCGCAAAGGGTCGAGGAGCACCGTCTTCAACGGGGCATGCAATCCTTCTCCGCTATGGTCCTGGCTTCAATAATGGGCCTCGATGTGCGTTGAATCGAGAAGTGATAGGCGTAAAATGGGCCAAGGGCAAAGGATGGGAAAAGAAAGAGAAGAAAGCACGGGGCAATCAAGCAGAGCAAAGGCAAGATGCGGGAGAGAGGGGAGGCGGGAAGCGAGGCCCGGAAGACAGGGTAGAGGTATGGAGAAAGAGGGGACCGTTGCGTTTGTGTCTGCGGACCCCGGGTTGCGCGTGGGATAGATCGGAGTAAGTGGATGTGGTCGAGGCAAGGCAAATCGAGGGGTTGGGGGAATGATGCGTGATGCGATGCGATTTGCGGTGTTTTGGGCGGAGCCAGTCGAATGTCAACAAATCGAACAAGGGGTGGGTAGCAACGGGGAGAGGGGGAAGCAGTGTAGGAAAAAAAAAGAATACTAGCACGATGATAAAGAAGAGAGACAAGGAAGATAGCTCTACGGCCCACCGGAAGGCCGCGTACCTCTACGGATACTCCAGGAAACTCGGCGCCGGGTTGAAGGGCTAGAACGAGTGAAAAGTCCACTACGGTACAGCAAATGCAGGTTTATCTGCTGCAGCACTGGACGAACTAGCACTAGAGAAAGAGAATCTGCATCTCGGATCCAGTGGCCGTCCGTCGAATGAACATCATCCCATCGTAGGGGTTCGTCGGGATGTTAGTCCCGTTTGCCTTGTTGACATTCGAGGCCGCGCGCGCCGGTGGCAGACGGTCGCCGGGGCAACGCACCCCAACGATGGAGGGGCAGAAATCAAGAATCCAAGCTACCCGCTGCTGTTTGGTGGTGAGTCGACCCTTGCTGACCGGTGGACAAGGGGAGGGAGGGGAAAGACAACCGCGCTAACCTCACAATCCCTGACGTTGCTCCTTTGTTCCCCTCCAACCTATCCAAGTTGCCATTGGTCTTGGAAGTGTCGTGGTTTTCGATCGGTTATCCGGGCGTCTCGGTGAAACTTTGCAGCAGCAGCAGAAACAGATACTACAAACAAGAAGGGAATCACATGTTCAACGCGAGGAGGGGGAGCTGCGTCTGGAAGGCGTCTCTCCCGGACACACGACCAACCCTACCCCCTTGTCTGACATTCTGTCTAATCAAAGCCGTCCAATCGACCAACTACACCTGACTTCGAAGCACACCAACACCAGAGGAAGCGACACATCTCGCTCGCTGCCAAACCCGCCCGTCCTACCGCGCTAGCCTCGACGACGTGACACCCAGACAACAGCACCCAAGACGCACCTACGCGGGCGCAGACTCCTCCCCCGCCGTGGTGACGGGAGCCTTCGGCGCCGCCTGGCCGCCGCCCTGCGTCGGCGTCGCGAACAAGTACTCGCGCACGCTCGGCGAGAGCTGGGCGCTGACCAGGTGAAGCTTCTTCTCCAGCTCCGCGAGCCTCTCGGCCTTCCCGTCCAGCTCCTGCAGCTCCGCCTCGAGCGCCGCCGCCTTCTCCTCCAGCTTCCTGCCGTCGTCCTCCTCGAGCGAGGCGTAGTACGTCTCGAACTTCTCGTTGGTGAACCGCGCCTTCTCGAGCTCCGTCGCGAGCGTCGTGTTGTGCTCCCGCATCCGGCGCGTCTCGTCGTCCATCTTGTAGTACGCGATCTGCATCTTGGTCGCCGCGTCCAGCTTGCTCTTGTACCGCGTCTCCCAGTCCGACACCCGCGCCGGCCACGACGGCGTCGTCACCGACACCACCGTCGGCGTCCTCTCCACCCGCCGCGTCTGCGCCGCCGCCGGGTGCTCCCCGTGCGCCGGCACCACGAAGATGGTGCTCTTGCCCTTGCCCTGCAGCCGGAAGAACCGCGTCTTGATGTCGAGGCACACGAGCCCGCGCGCGTAGAAGTCGCCCCCGCGCTGCTCCATCCACAGCCGCTCGCCGTACGTGCCGCTCGCCGTCCAGATGTCCTGCTTGGTCCGGATCAGCGCCTCCTGCTTGTCGAACAGCCGGTGCAGGTGGTCGAAGATGTCGTCGCCCGCGTTCGCGAGAATCCACTTGTCCTGCGGGTACGCGATCTCCCGCCCGGACTGGCCGTCCGGCCCGATCCGGGACATCATCTGCATCGGGACCGCCGCCTCGCCGGCCGTCACGTCGAGCGCGTTGGCGTAGCTGAGCTCCAGGTCGTGCATCCGCGCCACGAGGTGCTGGTTGAACAGCAGCCACTGGCCCAGCAGGCTGTTGCGCACCGCCGCCATCTCCTCCGAGTCCTTCTCCGACTCGGTCGGGAGGAGCGACATGAGGCCGCCCGTGGCGCTGTACTCGTGGTCGAGCATCTCGAGGCACTCGTTGGCGTGCATCGCGAGCGCGCTGTGCGTCGCGTACGGGCGCATCTTCGTCCTCGCCGTCTTGTCCTTGTCGAAGCACTCGAGGGGGCAGTGGTGCTCTTTGCCCTTGGTGTCCGACTCCTTCTTGACCTGGTTCATGAGGTCGACGAGCGGCTTGTGGTGCCATTCGTCGTCGTTCTCGTACGGCATGCCCAGGTCGTTCAGCCAGTCAAAGGCCTCGTTGTCGCGGAAAGACTTTTTGATGCGCGAGCCGTGATTCTGCCTGTTGTTGACCTCGGCGTACTCGGTCAAGGGGGTCAGCTGGGCGATGAGGATCGCCAGAGCCTGCGCGTGTTTCTTGAGCGCGAGGAGCGTCGGAGCAACGCCGTGCGTCGAGAGGTAGCTGCAGTTGACATGGCCCAGCAGGTCGAGAACCGGCGGGACACCCGAGTTGTTGTTTGTGCTCGTTCTTCTGCCGGTGGCTATTTCTTCCGTGTAGCGCGACTTGTAGCCATGGGCATACGGTGTCTTGTCCAAGTAGCTGAGATTCTCCCGGGCGTAAGCCTCTGCGTAAGACTCTGCGGACATGGTGGGAGTTTGCACTGCTGATCAGAAAAGAGACACGGAGGAAGAACTGGTAGTGGCAGAATTCTTGACGGAGCGAGCGGATGAAAAAGATGAGCGCGAACAGGATGCGGCATCGCGAGAGACTTGTCTTTATGACCGTCCTTGCTGCATCCTTGTTATTCCAAGGGATGATGTTGCTCTGAACGACGAAGCGATTCGCAGCAACATGGACAAAGGACACGATAGAATGCTTATGGCTGAACCCCAGGGCCACAAAGGCCGCCATTCACATTCAGCGACATGCTTATTTAGGAACAATGGCAACGGTCACACAAGACGGCCTGAAAAAGCCGTTGAGACAATCAGATTTGGGCAGCCTAAGCTGGACTTCACCTCAGACCGGGATTGCTTCGCCGGCTGGTCATTGTGCTCCAGCAAGGGAGAGACGCCTTTTGTCTGTGTGAAAGGGCACTTGGTCTAAAAGAGGAGCGTCCGCCTGCAGAGCCATTCTTCTGTCAGCGCTGGCGGCGGTAAAAGGGCATTATGGTGGTGTTGCCTGGCAAAGAGAAGTCGGTCGCAAATTTCTTCGGCCATCGCGATGCACTCGCAGGCTTGGCACGATGCGTGTTGCTCTCCTGCTGGTCACATGTCCACCACTTGGAGGATGGGCGAGGTGAGGGATCAAGCCGATCAGGGGCGTCGCCCAGACTAGCAATCCGGACAGTCGTGGCCGCCGGGTCGAGTGCGACAGGGCCTCCGGAAGATCTGGTTGCCGCACTGGTCGAGATCAATCGGCTATCGTCCAACGTCACACGTGACACTGATCGCAAGTTCGCAACGACTAGTCCGGCAATATGGCATTGTGTGGATACCCGCGACAGTCGACGGCGGACCGTCGACTCCGGCTATTGATGGGTAGGGCATGGCCGGCGCAGATTCGTCCGGTGTACACCGTAGGTAACATTAAACATACACTAGGTTAGCTGTCAAGTCGCAAATGAAGAATTCGAATAGAGTTTAGAACGGCCGCCAGGGTTCGCGACGGAGAGGTCCGGTATTGGGGCGAAGCTGGCCGGGATATTTGATGAAGGGGGATCGAGGCGGGAGGGGGGCCTGGGCCGGCCGAAATACCGTCCTTCAGCTGGCGAGGACGCACGAGACGGGCGCACCAGACAGCAAATCTGCAAGACGTGCAGCGCGTCCAGCTGTGCAGGGCAGGGCTGGGCGAGAGAGATGCGGCCGGTTGGGTAGTCGAGCTGCTAGTGTGCTTCTGCCAGATGACGCTGTCGTGCCTGTCATGTTGGTCAGTATGAGCGCAGTTCCATTCCAGCACGCGCGACTGTGACACCAGCGGCAGCAGAGAGAGGCGAGCCGGTGTCACCGTCCGGAGGCCGCATCGTGAAGGCCGGTGGAGAGTCGCGCAAAGGATTGCGGTGACTCGCGGCGTGTCTTGCTCTGCTCGAGCGGGAAGGGGTCCTCGCGAGCTGGTCCACCACGAGATTCTGCGACCAATTTCCCTCACCCGCCAAGGAGAGACATTCCCGATCTTCTGTACGCATCAGAGATGACCCATGAGAGCAAAGGGAGCGAACGGGTGGGAGAATGTCAAATGTGGAGGATTTGAGATTTTCTCCAGGAGTAGCGCCGATGAGAAGGCGAGAGGGCCACCCTTGGGCTACTCGTGGTGGTCGACCGGCCGGCCGGAAGCGGTTTGGCACTCTGGGCCATCGACGCTACCGTCGTGAAGACGGTGGGCGGCGACACATGGATGATAGAGAAGCGTTCCAGAGCGGGAAATTGGCAGTGTCCATCGCGGGAAAGGTATTCGTGCATCTGCCATCTCAGTCCCATCCGTGGCCCCAATGCAAGACTAGCGTCTTTGCAGTTCATTGCTGCTCATAGTGTAGACTGTAGATTGACAGAGCGCAGAGTCATGGCGAGAGTCAAGAGTGGCGCCGAGCTTGGCGTGGCATCTCCCCGGCGATGACGCCCATGAAGGCCGCCCAGCCGGACGGTGTCGAGTCGGTCGGCTTGGTAGGCGTTTGTCGACGTTTTCGACTGCAGCAGAGCGCAAGAGCCGCGGGGGCGCCGTAGGTAGTGGGTAGGTATCCTAGATTACCTATCGACAATTGTCAATTCCATCATGGTCTGTCTGGCAAGTTGCGTCAGCGGGCCGAGTTTCTCGTTCCTCATTCTCAATGCTCATGCGATTCTCTTGCTCGGCCGAAAAGCCAAGCTGGCGTTGATGTCACTCGTCCGTGTTTGGGCTCCGTGTGGAAAGCCCTGCAGCGGCAGCGGCAGCGGCAACGGCATTGCCAACACCAGACGCAGAGGAGGGAACCAGAAATCGGGTGGTTGAAAACTTGGAACTTTCGGCCCTGCGCAGCCTCTCTGCCGGGGTCGAGTGCAACTCTGCCGGCGGGTGGCAGGCCGAGGTGGATCACGGTGTTTCCGGTAAGGAAGAGAGAGAGAGAAGCCTTGAATCGGGGCAGAGAAGAGTGTCAGAAAGTGATAGCTGACCGGACGAACGACGCCAACTGATTTTTTTTCCCTCCCCCTCGACGACAGGTGCCTTCCGATGGGATGGGAAAGTCCAAACGGGAGGGAGCCGGCGGTTGGGCGCGCAACAAGGTCTGGACTCACAGAGGCAGAGACATGAAGAGGGAAGGAGGGACGATACGTACTGTTGGCACCGCCCACAAACCGGCGGCACCTTCCCAGCTTCACTGGAACCTTCAAACTCAGGGCAGGCGCAGTGCAGAGAACAGAAGCAGGCGCGCAGCAGTACAGTACAATACCCAAGTGGTATTGCATTTGCCAGTACTACCAGCCTCTGGTTAGCAGTTTCCAATTGCAATCATAACGACCAATCAACAGGTCGACATTCAGTCCTCAGCCGACCCACAGCACCTTGACTGGCCACCGAAGCTCCATCGATGGCGTCGCGCCCCACCAGATGGCCAGTGCCCGACCGTTTCCAGGCGCATCGACACCAGGAAGCTGCCAGCAGCCGGGCTACGTTTTTAGTGTGCGCTTCCCAGCTTCCCAGGGGGGACCCGGGGGGGGGGAATGCTAGGGAGGAGAGCTCCTTCCTGCATTGCATTGGACGATTGTCGAGTCGAATTGGCGCTGCAAACATGCGTCATACTGCTGCTGGGTAGGGACGAAGGTACTAAGGCTATGATCTTCCGCCTGGCGATACTAGTAATTAATAACTAGGGGAGACCTCGCCACTAACTCAGCGCCACCCCTAGAGTAGTATTATACTACTACTATTAGACTCTTAACTACTCTAACCACCTTTTTATACTATTACTCTACTATAAATAAAAATCTAAATAGTTTTAAGTAGTTAATAGGGTTTAATTAAAAAAAAACTATTAAGTATAAATAAATTAAATACCCTTATTACTTAAAGAGTCTAATTTCTTACCTTCTTTATTTATAATACTATAATAAACTTATTTATTATTATTAGTAGTAATAACTCCTTAATTAAAAGCAATACTAAGGACTTTAATAGTAATTATAAGGATTTATAAGTAACTATATTATTAAGCTACTTATCACTTTAAACTAAACTATTTATTCTAAATAACTTCTTTAATAATATTAATAACACTAACTTTAACTATAACTAACTAAATCCTACCCTAACTCCTAGCTCTTTATAATCTTAAACCTAACCTTATTTATTAAACCCATCGCGGGTTTACTAAACCTACTAATTAATTTATAGCTTTATTACTTTTTACTAAAAGTAAGTTAATAAAAGTATCCTAGTTAATATAAGGGACTTAATTTTTAAAAAAGCTATAAGTAATATCTTACTATTAATAATAAAAAAGTATTTAGGTCTACCCTCTTTTTTAGTTAAGGCCCTAATTAATAAGTATTAGTCACTTATTAGAAATTATTATAACGTCTAGACCCTTTTATACTCTAATATATAGTATAATCATAAAACTAGGATAATATTAATAATAAATAAGTAATAGAAGGTATTTATAGAGAAATATCTATACCTATAAGGTATTCAGAAAAAGGGATTCCCCTTTATAAATAATATAGCTATACTATAGCTTAATAAGGTTACGAACAGCTAGTATATTATAAAGGCAAACAAGGCAAACAATTAAATAAAAATATTTAACTTTAATAACAATAATCTAGTAAAGACACTTACTTACAGCTGGGCAAAGAAGTAAAAAGTATATAACGTTAATATAAATCTAAATACTACTATAACTAAAACTAATATATTATCTTTATTAACTATATCTCTATTATAGCCCTAAAAAGTACGTATAGTATTAAAAGTATAAAAAGTAAAAACTAAATTATTTAATTAGCTAGGTTAAACTATTAAAAAGGGTATTATAAACCTAAAAAACGCCTTTTCGGCCCCTATATTCTTATTAGCTCTTAAATTACTTAAATTTAATAAAGTAGTAATAGTATTTAATAACTTTTGTGTTTTTTTAAGTGGTGTTTTGTGCGGATATTTTAGTAAGTTGTTTTAAAAAGAATACATTATAGCTATGCATTTTCAAGTAGTATAATTAAATAGAAGTATCTAATAGGGTGTATCTAGTAGGTTTAACCCCCTTTAGCTTAAGTGGTCTTGAGTAGAGCTTAGTAGGGTGTATATACTTTAACACTTCCACTTACCTACTCTTCCCGTAGCAGCAGACGTGGATGTAGACGTGGACGTACTAGTAATAACAACAATACTATTACTAATAGGCAGCAATATTAAAACAAACCTTTGCTTATACAAACCTTTAGCTAAATTATACTGTGTATAGGGCCTGACGAGCCCTAGTGGCGTTTATAATTAAATAAAAAGGTACTACTACGAGTAAGGCCTTTATTAATTCCTCCCGTTTTCTACACATCTATACATAATAACCTATAATGTCTAATAAAAGGTTACTTACCCTAAGTCCTTATAACTAGAACAACGACTATTATATAGCCTTATAGTTATTAATTAGTTATAAAAGTAGTAATAAGTACTTTATAGTTAAGAGGGTTAATAAAATCGACTTAACTTGTAACTAGTATATATTCTCTAATAAAGAAAAAAAAAAGCTTATTATTACTATAATTTACTACCGTTAGACTATTAGTAATAGACTTAATATAAATATAATAATTTTTAGATTATAGAATAGAACCCTTTTAAGTGTACCTAGTCTAAGCTAACTCTGAAATACTTTAACTATTCACAAAATTCATAATTATTAAATCTATAGTACTTTAAGTAGCTATTAATATTAGTATATTTAGTGAGGTAATGTTGAGGGGGATGCTGATAATAGTAGGGCTAAGTGGCTGGACTAGCTGTAGCTACGCGGCTAACGATAGTGTGTTAGTTGTGGAGGGATGCGATGGTTGAGGGAAGCGATGGGACGGTTTGGATTGGATTTGATAGGTTTAGAGGGACGGTCTACTAGACGGTTGGGCATGCAGGAGGCATGTGGGCATTGGTGGTTTTGGTAGCGATTTATTGGTGTGTTAAATGGAAGTACATGAAATTAATCAAAAACACCTAATAACTTCTAAATCCGTAGAGAGCTGTGTTGGTAAGGTGGGTGAGTACTGTGACGAAAAAGATTAATAAATTTGGGTAGCTGGACATCTTCCTGAAGTATACTGGCCTGTGGGCCGTTAGTTACACATAGAGGGGGTGTATTTAATAACTTTTAAGTTGTTTATAAAAAAGAAGAGAACAATAGTGATTATTATAAAGATATATTGTGATTTTACTACAGATGTGTGTAATGCAAATTATATAGTTGCATTACTGTGGGGATAATAAAAAAGAGTTTTGTAAAAGTAAAAATAATAAATTAGTAGTAAAGAGTAATTTTTTTTAATTATATAAAAGTAGTATTTTCTTAACTATATAAAAATAGTTTTTTTACTATAAATATGAAATATAGTTTTTTACTACTAACTTATTATAGTTAAAAATCTTTACTCCTCTCTATTAAAATATTCCTTATAAGCCCGCTACATGGTATTAATAATATTTGTATAAATATATTTTCACTCTTTCAACACTGTATTTTATTTACAATACCTTTACTATATACTTTGTTCTTAATCACTTTAAAAACTATTACTAAAACGTTTTTTTTACTTAAATAGTATAAAGTTATATAGTACTATTTACTATATAGGCCTGCACCTTATAATTATGAAAAAAATACTTATAAAGAGGTACTATTTTAAAATTTCTATTTCTTTTTAACCTTTTTAAAAAGTATCTTGTAATAGTGTCTGACCTTACATGTCATAATTAAAAAGAACTTGTTTTTTTTTTTGTTATTAAAGGGCCTGCCTTAGTGGTCTCTAGTAGCCAGTACTAAATATTAAAGTATAGAGTAATTATCCCCCTTTTATAATTAAACTTAGTATTAGTAAAATAAAATCTTCCCCTTAGTATTTTAAATAATTAGCTAAGTACTTAATTTAATAGGTTTAAGTTATTAAAAGACCCCTTACCACCTACTATTATATAAACAAATACACTATTAAATTAAACTATAGTAAAGACGTTCTATAAAACAATATTCTTTTAAAAATAAAATTACTTCTACTTTTAAGAAAGTATATATACTACAATAAAGGTACTGTTAATTACCTTAATATAACTAATAAAGTAGGTATTCTTATCTACTAGCTTAATTTTAAATAAAACAAAAAACTAGTATAGTTAAGTAATAACTTCTTAATATAGAATAACTATTATAGTAAATAAGGTAGTAACTATTCTAAATATAGAACTATAATTAACTTAGAATAAATAGGTAGTATTACTTTAAGTCACTCTATAGCTAAGTATATATAAGAAGATTATAGTTTTCTACTTAACGGTCTAGTAGGTATTACAAGCACGTATTAGCTAGCTTTGGTTATATAATAAAATTATTAAACTTACTCTTTATTAGTTAAAAGGTTAATAAACTACGTCTTAGAGCTATTAAGGTAATATGGGGTAATAGTAAGGCACATAAAAACTACTTAAATAAATTAAGTACTAAAAGTAATAATAGTAAAAAAGGTATTAATAAAGACATAGTAGTAGCTACTATAATAATAATAATAATATAATAGTAATAGTAATAATTATACTTGCTAGACATATTTATAATCCTTTTTTATAATATTATAGTCTTGACTTTATTATTTCTCAGGGAGTATATAAGGATAAGGGTTTATAAGTTTAGTAATAAATTACCTTTAAGGAATGCGGGATATTATTGATATATAGTAATTGCAAAGTACTACTTTTTTTTTTTTATATTGTGTCTTAACTAGGGTCTTAAAAAGCTATATTATATAAAATAGTAGCCGCCACGATAGTAGTATAGCGCTGTTAGAGGCCCATATCTAAAAGGATTATGCACACTGAATAAGCGCTAGCTGACTGGCCACCTTCTTGAGCAGAAGATCACAGCTGGTGCAAGGTGTCGGACCAGGTAGCCCGCTTTCCCTTGTGCCTGGAACACACCATTCCCGCGCCTCTCTCTCACACACAACCGGGAACCCACGATGTATGGACGGTGGAAGGGGGCTGCCTCTTCAGGTTCGTTGCATGTGAGCTGAAGTCGAGGTGGTCGCCTTTGTGGATTCATGCTGTGGACGTGGAGGGTCAGAGTCAGCTGTGTCCCCGTTCTTGAGTGACAGGTCCAGCCAAGGCCAGGCCGGACGGGGGGCTTCAATCTGATTTTGAACATGCCTCTATATTTTTTTTCTCCTTTGGTCAGTGACAGGGCCTCGAAATAAGAATAAGGGACCGCCAGGACCCCTCTGGCCCTGTTAACCCCCGGGTATTCGTCACAAGCAAAGACATTTCCCCCCATAGGCCTGTCGACGTTTACCGCCGAGTCGATCGTAGGGTGGCCCCATCTCTGGTCTACTCCGTCCACGTCGCTCGAGCGTTTTTTCTCTCTTAACTCGGTGCATCGCCATCGACATCTAGTCTAGTTGTGTGTTTGCACGTGTACGTTCGTTCCCCTTTCTCCCTGTTCTGGCCAACGCAAGCCCGCAGGCCGGACATCTCCTTCGATACTCACCAATTGTTCATCACGATCGTCGCTCCTCCAACATCCGTAGGGGATATAAGAAAAAAGAGGATAGGAAGCTAACGCATCTCCTAGCGCCGGCTCGTGGCGTCACCTCCTTTCAGCACGACGAGGACTGAGACATTGGGAGACGCGTTCAATTTCCCCGTCACGTTACCGTTTTCCTTCTTCACCGCATTCGCTACCCATCTACGGATACTCCGTACCATCTTTTCTTACCTCTCCACGTCTTACCTTTCCCTTCCGTTCCCTTATTATTACCACATCGTACCGTGACTCACCTTACCTACCTTGGGTCCAGTACCTTCTGCCAAGACAGAACCTGGTGCTGCACTAGAGGAAGGCACTTAGGTACTTCACTTCCATTGCACCTGCAATCGCACCTGCACCACGTAGCAAACGCGCCACAGAGCTCTGGGCACACACGCACATACACGCAACACCCAGGTCGTCTGTGCAACTGATCGCCATCCGCTGCCAGCTCTATCGGGCATCGTGCCATCTCGTCTCGTCTTGGGCCTCCCAACTCCCGGTTTTTTCAGACGCACATATCATCCCGCATCCTTCCCCCGTTTCTTTCTCCCCCCCTGTTCCCTTCCTCGCTTTTCAAGTCCCTCCCGCTGTCTCTCTCCACGACACGCCCTCTTCCCTGTTTAATACCCGACTTGGCCCCAGGGTCCCCCACCACGTCGGTGCTATCATCTCTTCCACTTTTCCCTCCCTCGTTCCCTCGACGATTTCTCTCCTCGATATCTGCAACGACTGTTTGCTCAATCGAATCTGACATAGCCCGTCATGGACGATATCGAAGGCGGCCAGGACAGAGGCACTGCCCTCAATGACACCAAGGGCAGTTCTCTCTCCGGCCTGGTGTCTACTTTGGCTGTCTGCTTGCCAGTGGCCGGTGCCTACCTCGTCATTTTCTTGCTCATCCGTGGGAGCCAGCGAAGATTTTATGCTCCGCGAACCTATCTCGGTAGTTTGCGTGAAAGGTAACCAAAATCAGCTCGCTTTGTTGCTCCTATCCTCGCTCTCCATCTCGTGCTAACTGTTCGGCAGTGAGCGATCGCCAAGCTTACCCAATGGCCTCTTGAACTGGCTGGGCAGCTTCTGGAAGATCCCCGATGTCTACGCCCTGAAGCACCAGTCACTCGACTCATACCTCTTCCTCCGCTTCTTGCGCCTCTGCGCTTCCATCTGCCTCATCGGTTTCTTCCTCACCGCGCCCGTCCTGTTCCCCGTCAACGCTACTGGTGGAGGCAGCGCACACGAGCTCGACATCCTGACTTACAGCAACATCGATGTCACCGTTTCTTCCGGTGTTAACCGCCTCTACGCCCACGCTCTTATCGGATGGCTCTTTTACGGCTTCGTCATGTATCTCATCATGCGCGAGTGCATCTTCTACATCAATCTCCGCCAGGCCTTCCTCCTCTCCCCCACCTACTCCAAGCGCATCTCGTCGCGCACCGTCCTCTTCACCTCCGTTCCCGACGAGTACCTGGACGAGGCCAGGTTCAAGAAGCTGTTCAGCGACTCCATCAAGAGGATTTGGATTACTGGAGACACCGAGAAGCTTGACGAGCTGGTCGAGGAGCGCGACAAGGTTGCCATGAAGCTGGAGAAGGCCCAGGTCAAGCTCATCAAGCTCGTCAACGCCGCCCGCCTCAAGGCTGTCAAGAAGGGCGCTTCTGCGGAGAAGACCCCTTCGGCCCAGGACGCCGAGACCGCCGACGCCGCTGCTCGCTGGATCCCTCAGAAGAAGCGTCCTACCCACCGTCTTGGTCCTCTTGGCTTGGTTGGAAAGAAGGTTGACACCATCGAGTGGTGCCGCTCCGAGCTGCAGCGCCTCATCCCGGCCGTCGAGGCCGCCCAGGCCGACTACCGTGCTGGCAAGTCCAAGAAGATCCCCGCCGTCTTCGTCGAGTTCTTCACCCAGTCCGACGCTCAGGCTGCCTTCCAGGTCACCACTCACCACCAGGCCCTTCAGATGACCCCCAAGTACATTGGAGTCAAGCCTGACGAGGTTATTTGGAAGTCGCTCAGGGTTCCCTGGTGGCAGAGAGTCGTCCGCCGCTACGCCGTCATCGCCTTCGTCACGGCGCTCATCGTCTGCTGGGCTATCCCCGTTACGATCGTGGGTTTCATCGCGCAGGTCTCTTACCTTCAGACGATTCCGTTCCTGACGTGGATCGCCGATATTCCCAGCTGGATTCTTGGCGTCATTTCTGGACTTCTTCCCGGTGTGGCTTTGTCCATCCTCATGTCCCTGGTTCCCGTCATCATGCGGTTGTGTGCCAAGCTGTCCGGAGAACCCTCGGACTCCCGCGTGGAACTGTTCACCCAGAACGCCTACTACTGGTTCCAGCTTATCCAGGTCTTCCTCATCACGACCATTTCGCAGTCGGCCCTCAACGCCGTCATCCAGATCGGAAAGGACCCAACCTCCATCTTCGGGACCCTGTCAGAGGCGTTGCCCAAGTCCACCAGCTTCTACAACAGCTACTTCATCGTGCAGGGAGTCACTCTCGCGGTGGGCACCATGACCCAAGTCGTCGGGTTTGCCATTTTCGTTCTTGTCGTCAAGTTTCTGTCAAACACGCCCAGAGCGCTTTACACTAAGTGGTCTACACTTGCCGCCATCTCTTGGGGTAGTGTGTTGCCGGTTTACACCATGATTTCAGTCATCAGTAAGTTTCGATGATTCCCAAGCATTCGCGCGGGGCAGTTGCTAACGTGCTCCAGGTATCACATACGCCGTGATCGCGCCGCTCATGCTCGTGTTCTCGACGATTGGTATGGGACTTTTCTACCTCGCGTACCGTTACAACATCCTCTTCGTCACCGACACCAAGATCGACACCAGAGGCCTTCTCTACCCTCGTGCGCTGAAGCAGCTCTTTGCCGGCGTGTACTTGGCAGAAATTTGCATGATTGGTCTCTTCGCCGTGTCGGTCGCCATCGGACCTCTCGTCCTCATGATCATCTTCTTTGTCTTCTCCATCCTCTTCCACATCACGCTCAACAACGTCCTGGACCCTCTCATGTACACCCTGCCTCGCACCCTGCAGATTGAGGAGGAGTCTTTGAACGCGAACATCGAGGATGTTGAACGCAAGGACTCTGGCAGGGGCGTCTCGGAGGACCAGAACGGCGATTCGAGCAACCCCTTCAAGAAGCTCACCAACATCAACAAGTTTACCAACGTCAACAAGTTCACGCCCGGCGGCGAGGAGAACTTCGTGGAAAGGCAGGGAGGCAACATGGTCACTCGGTTCCTCAAGCCCTGGGTCTTTGCAGACTACCTCCATCTCCGCAACTTGGTACCTCGGGACGAGGCCACCGTCGACGAGCTGTATCCCGGCAACATCCAGGACTTTGCCTACTACCCTCCGTCGGTCGCCAGCTTGCCCCCGCTGCTGTGGATTCCCGAGGATGCGGCCGGCGTCTCCAAGTACGAGGTCGCCCAGACGCGCAAGATCATCCCCATCACCGACGAGGGCTGCACGCTGGACGACAAGAACAAGCTTGTCTGGGACTCGGAGGGCGCGAGACCTCCCATCTGGGACGAGAAGATTTACTACTAAGGAATAATCCTTTGCCAGGCCTGCCTGTCTGTATACCACGTTTGATACCCTCGGGAGTTTGAGCTCTCTCATTAATAGCTTGTGTGTTTCGGCACTTTAGTTCCTTCTGTAGTTGTATAATGCGAACTATGAGATCCCGCACGTGGTGCATTGTGTTTACTTAGAGACGTGACTTTGCGTATTGAGTGCGATGGCTAAAAACCGTGGGGAAAACAAGTCGTCGTATCGCGACACGAACGGTGACCCCAAAGGCATGTGTAGAAAACACTGAAAGGTAGTCCAGGACCAGGGAATTAGCAAGTTGCAGTGTGGTCTGGTCTGGTGGGAAACAAGGCCGACAGCCCAGGCAAGCGCTGAATACTGATTGAATGCTTCTGCTCCTGCCTCAAGTGCTTCTTCGTCCTGCTTTCTCCAGTGCCTTGCCATCTTCTCCTCAACACCATCAACATAGGGCATCTACCGGGTCTTCGCTCTGCACCGCCAATTCAGCACTTTTTCAATCAACCCGGCCAAATTTGGTTTACTCTTTTGCCTTGATTTCCTTCTTCCGATTCCTTCCGACAAACAAGAAAAAACAAAACAAAAACCTGCACTTGAAATTCTTGCAACGAATTGAGGATATTCGCGACTTCCTCGTCTGCGGTTGCTCGAGCGGCAACTGCCGAATTGCTCCCCCAAAAACCATCCAATAGCAGCCACGATGGCGGATCCTGCTGCAGAGGCAGGCGGCCATGGCCAGCTTGAGTACCAGTACCCGTACCAGTACCGGTGCCAGTACCAGTACCCGCCTCTGCACGAGCACCAGCACCAGCACGAGGAGGCACGTGATACGCACACCCCACCCACTGACATAAACCCACCCCCATTCTTTCATGGACGCGGCACCGCGCTGTCGCGCCCCCAGCCTCTCTATTCGGCCACACAGGTCCCGCGCTTCCAAACAACCCCAACCAAACCGTCATCCGCCAGCCTGCAACGGCATCTCGTCACCGGCCAACAGTCGCCGACCGCGAAGACGCGACTTTCGAGTCTCGCCTCATTGATCGATCGACCCGGAATTCGCAGTCAGCACAGTTCCAGCATGGCCGAGGCCCTTCTGGGGCTGGCGCCCTCGTCCTACGTCGCCGCACCGACCGACCTGTCGTCCATCGCGAAACCTGACGACCTTGCTGTCGAGCTGCGACACGCCCTCGAGACGAAGAAGACCCCGACCCGATGCGAGCACATGTCATTAACCTGGAATATCCCGTCGACCGTCGAGTTTTCCATTCAAGAGGGCGACGCCGATGTCCAGGAGAACCTCGACCCAGCCCTGGGCGGCTTCCGCTCCGAGGTCGTCGAGGGCCAGCCCGTGCGCGTCGTACGCGCCTACGAGACCATCATCAACCAGCCCCACGACAATCCTTCCGCGCAGCGCGCCGTCGCGAAGAACATCGTCGCCCTGCTGTCGGCCGTCGACGAGAGCTCCTGGGTCGTGCGCGAGGTTTCCCGCGGCAACTATGGATGGACATTCATCTACAACTGTAAAGACTCGGTCGCTACGTGGAGCCGTCAGAATGGGAAGACTGCTTCCAAGTCAGTTATTGGAGATTACAGCGAGAAGGAGCCCGATCCCGTCACGACAGGTAAATTTTCCCCCGTGGTGCCGCAAGGCGAACCTCTTGGCTAACTATGATATCACCAGCTCGACCGGCTTTCGATTGTCGCGGCACTCTGACCATTGCCTTCTCCAAGAACTCTCGTACCATCAACGTCGCTTACGAGCACACGCCGATACACAAGACCGTCGGGGAGATGATCGAACACTTCCGACCCCTCCCTCCAGCGCCCCCGCCTGTTCCCCTCATTCCCGCCGGCAAGTCCAAGAAGACGCCGAGGAAGCGGAAGAGCGCAGTCAACGAGGACGGTACGCCCGTGGAGCCCAAGAGAAAACGGAAGAGTGCCGTCAACGAAGACGGCACTCCCGCTCAGCCGAAGAAGAGGCGGAAGAAGAAGTCCGAAGCTGTCGGGGATGCCCTCGAAGGCGCGGCCGGCGGCGCGGGGATTGCCGCCGACG
The DNA here is from genome assembly GCA_030770045.1 of Colletotrichum brevisporum. NCBI lineage: Eukaryota > Fungi > Ascomycota > Sordariomycetes > Glomerellales > Glomerellaceae > Colletotrichum > Colletotrichum brevisporum. The sequence continues at coordinate 2,882,686 of JAUGSI010000001.1, read as the reverse complement.
GAACAGCCACCGTGCCGACCAAGGCCGACGCGGCAGTTCAGAGCGACGTCCACTCTCATGCGGTGCTTAACGTGCCACCAGCAGAGGCAGCTAGACGTCGCGAGACGGCCATAAGAATCTTGAGCGACAGCGGCGTGGATCCAGAGAGTCTTTCAACGGAGCAGTTCAGCATCTTCGCGAACCAGTCTCCAGAACTGCAGAAGGAATCGCTCAGCATGCTCGTCAAGTACGGCGCGGAAAGGCTGAGAATCGTCCACCCCGGCAACGCAGCAGCGTCGTCGTCGGCGAGTGAACCCACGACTCCCCAGCAAGCTACAAGCCAGGCGGACGCTACTTCCCTGGAAGAGGCTCCCGTGAATGATACTCCTGCGAAAAAGAAGCGGTCCTCCAAGCCCAGAACATCCATCGCGCGGGAGGAGTTGATACCGGCTCCTCACGGCACTCCGCTCAGACTTGTCTCGCGAGGCTCCTGCATCTCGTGCAGAGTGAACAAAACAAAGGTACGTTTCATGACGATGACGAGCAGCTCGACTCTGGCTAACTGGATGCAGTGCGATCGCCAGAAGCCGACGTGTGACACCTGCCTGGAGCAGGGCCTTGCTTGCCAGTATCCTCTCATCAACAAACAGGCCAAGAGGAAGAAGACGGCCGCTGACGAAGATGCCGACGCGGACACCGAGGCCGAGGCAGATGCAGAAGCAGAAGCAGAGGCAGACGTAGAGGCCGACCCTGTACCGGAGCCGGAGCAGGAACCGGAGGCACAGGAGGAGCAGCCGGAGGAGGAGCAGGAGCCCGACGACATCGAAACCATCGACTACACGTCGAATATGCCCGTCTCCAACATGCTCACTCCTGCCGCCGCGCAGGCCAACCAGGATTACTTCAACTCGGGGCCCAGCGAGCTCTCTTACACCCAAACTGCCGCGAATGACATGTCCATGTCCCATGCCGTCACTTCTTACGCAGAGCCCGCGGCCACCCTAACATACGCAGATCACATGGCGACTGCTACGAGCTACAGCCAGCCTTCCCTTACCGAGACGGCCAACTACTCCCAGCCAGTGGTGGATTCCACGTACAACCAGCCAGCTGCTTCCGATACCATGAGTTACGCGCAACCCAAGGCTAGAAGCCCCAAGGCCTCGCGGACCTCTGCAACCTCTGGATCAAGACGCAGTCTGCCTAGTGGTCAGCCCCAACAGAACACCAGTGAAAGTCCGGTCCCTCTTCCCACCTACGCCCAGAACTGGCAAGGCATGACATCGCCAAAGGCGGCGGCAACGTCTGTGTCCCCAACCTTGACTGCCAGACAAGCCCGTTCGCGAAAGCCTACGCAGACGCCTGTGCCAGCCCCCGCACCCGCGCAGCAACAGACGTACGACAACACGCAGCAGGCAGCGGCTCGTGCTGCGCTACAGCAGCAGCAACAACAACCACAGCATCATCAACAGCAGCCTTCTCCGACTCCGCAGGTGGCTCAAGCTGCGCCAGCCCAGGTCTCCCCGTTCCAGGCGTCTGCGCAGGTCGCCCGAGCTAAGAGTCGGACGGGGCAAAGGGCTTCGAACCGGACTCCAGTCAATACTGACCCGCGGCCAACGCCTTCCCATCACACCGTGCAGCCGACTGCGCAGTCAAACATGGCAGCCACGAGCTACAGCGACGCTCAGTCTTTGAGCAATGTGGCCAACTACAACAACTACACCGCGAAATACTCGAACACGAGCAACAACCAGCCGGACACGAGAATCGCATACGAGCCGTACACTGCTCAAACCACTTCGGCGGGCACAGCCACGTATTCGTACGACTCGTACGAAAGAGCCAACGCCGCCGCTCAGAACAACAACCTCTCTTATACCCCAAGCAACAACTCGCGGCCCGGGCAGTGGTCAAACAACCAAACCCGCAATACCACCGCGACATCTTATAGCCAACCGTCGACGACGACCCAGCAGCAGACCGCCTCGCTCCAGTCGTTTAACATGCGCGGCACGACGTCGTCTCAGCATAACGGATCGTCATCGACGAAGTATCAGCAGCAGTCGCAACAGCCTCAGCAGCAGCAACCGCAGCAGCAACAGCCGCAGACCCAGCCGTACGGGTCCTACTCGTCTCAGGCCCAGCAGCAGGCCACTCAGCCTGATCAGCACAACTGGTACGGATTCGGATCGAGTGGCACGTCCTTTGGATCCGCCAATAACGCCGGAGGGTACGGTGCTAGGAACAGCGCGTCCACCGGGTACGGCAGTAACACTGCCGGCGCGAGCCAGGCATACCAGCAAGGACAGCATCATGGCTCGCTTAACATGTCGGGCCATGGTTACACCGGCACGGAAAACGAGATCTACGACTTGCTCAAGAACTCCCTCCACGGATCCGGCCGTTGATGGCATCCAGCGACCCACGGGACTCGCGCGTCTTTTATTCTTGTATGGATTCGAGGTTTACACCATATTGATGGCTTTGGTACGGGGGTCTTGCATCTTTCGAGGCATGGAAAGCTTCTATATGACCCCGAGAGCGGTCATGGCGCGCATGCGTACCGCAATATTTGGGAGGGGCCGATATCCGAGGATGACCAGACCGCATGAGGCTGGCTCATGAAAAGGCGTGTATTGACTGAGATTCGTGTATTTTAATTACTCCAGACGCGGATGCGGACCTGCTTAGGTTACTGGCGTGCGCGTCTTTGAATCGATGGTATCTCAGTAGTCAATGTATTTGTGATCGGGTCTGAAGAGTCCACATGCTCGGCACATGCTGTTCCGCTCGTCTTCACCGGGGCTTCTCGGTCTTCTTCAGGCGCCCTGCTGCGTGGCCCCCGGTTCCCGGCCAGTTACTATGTAACTCTTGGAGGAGGGGTTCGCCATGGCTGTCGATGCCGGTGCTGTCGTCCCCGTCGTCTCTGCTGTCCCCTGTGGCAGTCTCTCGTCACTGTCGTTCGTCAATATCGTCGCCATAATCGGTGTATCCTGTAGCTGTCGCCCGTCGAAATGCCCTGTCCTGTATCGAGTTCTGGGGGGCTCGGGGATGTCCGACCGAAGACTTTCAGCCCTGCTCAGCCCTGTTTTCCCGTACCCCGCCCGCACTCCGGCCCCAGCCCTTACCCCGGAGAGGCTCTTTTGTAGCGCGGCCGGCACTCGCGCGACTCATGAGATGTCAGCCTGTCAACTGGGGTTCGGGGCCAGACGGTTCTGGGCCTACATGGAATCTGGTCGCGATGGGGGGGAGGGGGGGGGGGCAGCTGAAAGGTTGTATCCGTAACATAAGCTTCATTTCCCCCCCGTGGAAGTCTAGACTTTGTTGACATGAGTCGCGGAAGGGAGGAGGTCATGGGGGCTTTCGAATTAGACGGGTTTCCTGCATCTGGGGATTGGGAATCTGGAGGCTTCACTTGTCCTGACCAGATGAGATCTCAAGTGCTCTGTGACTTCTCATCGTATCACTGTCTAGAAGAGTATTCGGTTGTATATCGTCAGCAAGGCAGTATTCAAAAAGCCGTTTTCGCGCCCGATCTAGGAGTGAGAGGAGGGAACCAAGGCACACAGGTAAATGGGTGCCGCGAGTAACCGTCCTTTGCCTGTGGCAAGCTATCTGGCCTCTTCCCTTGCTGCCGGTGAGTGTGTGTGCCTTTGGAGTGTGTTTCCCTTTGTTGTTGAGTATGTGAAGGCAAAGACTGCAATCCTGGCCTTGTTCTGTCCAGCACTGGCGCTCGGTACGCTGGACGTATTCCGTGCTGAATACGCCAGGCGAGCTCCGGGGCAGAGATGACGGACCGGGACTGGCTGTTCGATTGTGTTTGGGGGGCAAAGTATGAACAAGGCAGTTACTAGCTGTGCGTGTCTTGATAGAAATCCACAGAACAGGTCAAATAGGAAGAGTTCACCCACGCCGATACGGACCTCTTCCCCTGCAATCCCTATGGTCCTGCTGTTTCTTGAAAGGAGATTACTGGTGATTGAACTTTTTACATGCCGCGCTGGGGGGGGATGGAGACGTTTAGAGGGACGTAGGTTTGGCTTCATGCCATTTGCGGCAAGGTTGGGAATCTGGAGGGAGAGTTCACTGGGCTTAACTTGACTATTTCACCTCAAGTCTGATAGCTGGAACCAAGTTTGAGAACATGCAGATATGTGGGGTGAGCGGCTGGCCTTGTCTGCCCGCGTGTTAGCCCAGGCAAATCTATCAAACCGAACTGTTCTGCCAGTATTGGAGCTTCTTAGCGATCCCATGGGTTTCTGAATCTGTTGTTTGTCCAGATTGTTTTGTCTGGCTTTTATGTCTTGTCCCAACTTTGATGAGGGAGACAGCCTGGCATCAAGGTCTACTTGGGAAAGAGCTTCATCAGTCGATCCCGACACGCCTCAGAGGCGGCAGAAGACTGAGCGAGTACTTGGGGCCACGGATGGAATGATGGGAAGAATTGGGTTTGTGAGGTGGCATGAGAAAGGTAAGAGACGAGCCTGATATTCAAGCCTCCATTCCAGGACAACAAAATGAGAACTCGGTTGCCACTTGGCTCGGCTACTTGGGGAAAGAAGGATCAAAAACAACAACGATGAGAAGGATGTGGCAAAACAGCCGACTCTCTCGACTTACTTTCGCCTCGGGGGAAAAGGGGAAAGGGGGATGGAAAGCTGCAGATGTCCCTCTCAATCATCCTTCATCTTAAGGAGCCTCTCATTTGTCTAGGTCCCTGGCGAGGACCCGAGTGGCCTGCTGGCCACCGCTGTTTGCCTTCGTTCTCGTTCTCGTGTTGGATGTGGCAACCAGCTTCAAATCCATCTTGTCGAATCCCATCCGTGAGCCTCTCCTATTCTCAAGCCCGCTAGGAGAGAATGAATGCCAAGACAAGTTGTACGGTCCCATCTCGGGTAGTCTTGGCGAACAGGCAGAGGGAAAAGGGCGGTATGGAACGGCGGCCGGCAAGCGCAAGGACTCCCGAGGGGAGGGAGGTCGGAGTTGTTATTATCGTTCGGTACCCGCGCTTGTTGGCGGAGTCGCAAGAGGTCAGGTTCCTTGGCGCCGTGGGAAAGAGAAGTGCACAGGCAATCAATAATACGGCTGGAGACGTTGAAGGGGGGGACGGGGAATGAAACTGAGGCCTCAATGGCGGATGGAAGGCACCGCCAGAGAGGGAGATTCTCGGCTGGAATAAGGTAACATCCCCTGGGGGCCCATATCCAGCGCCAAGGGTTGCGTCCTGTGACGGGGGGGGGTTCCCGGTCTGAGCCCCGTAGGGCCAAGACCTGGTCGGTCTGCAAATGCGGGAAGTATGAGAGCACGGGTCCGAAGAATCAGTCTCCGACTCTCCTTTTTATGAGGATCCCTCTTACGGATACGTTTTGAGTGTTGTTGTCGGTGATGGTGAGCAGAAATCTTTCACTCAAACAATCGAGACTCTCAGAGAGACAGTAACGCACGGTCTCGGCGTTGCGGATGATATCAGGCCTGTGATATGATTTCCCGGGAGAGTAACGGGGAGCTTAACGGGCTCGGCGACATTGCAGGAGCTTCGTTCCATGACTGGTGGACATGCCAGTGAGAAGTTTGCGTCGGTGAGAGAGAACCTCCCCAAGAGCCAAGAGGGCGTAGTATTGTTCTTGTAAAGCACCTTACCTCGAGCCAAGGATGGCTGTACACTTGCTGGCCGCACGGGAAACGGTTCACCTGAAGCGAGTGCCGAGCAAAGGCGGTTTTCTACTGGCGCGTCTACAGCTGTAGAGAGAGGTGAAACATACTGGGGGCACTCTTCTTGAAGTGGCATTGAGGCGTGGCACGGATGAAAGTGATTGACATAACGTGATGCCGCGGGCGATCGGGTCAGTCGAGATCGGGAAGGGGGAGATCTCTGGTGCGAGGGATAACCCTGTCGGAGGAAGAAGGGAACGTGGTGGGCTCCTCCTGTAGAAGAAGAAAATGAGGGTTAATATGAAATAGATTGGACCTTTAGGATTGTTCGTTGTGGTGTGCGGTGAGGGAATATGCAACTGTGCCGGTGGGACAGCGGCCACGGTTCCCGGATCGAGGTTTCTTTTGCGGTGTTTCCCTTCGGCCCTTGGCCACCTGAGGTCGACGGCCGCCCGACCCCAGTTCTGGGTCCCCCGGGCTCAGTCGGCCGTCTCTCGGAGTCTCCGGGTGGGCGAGCCCAGAGAGGGGACCAAGTCATCGATGAGAGTTGCACGCTGGCTCTTCTCACGTTATGATCCCTCGACCGACTTCTTCCTCAGGAGGCCACGGAAATTGGCAAGCCCCAACAGAGAAGAAAGATATGGAGAAGGAGCCGGCGGCAAATAAGGACCTTTGCAGGAGCGGAACTGCAGTTGGTGGTGGCAGTTGCTGTTGATGCGCCAAGTGGAATCAGATTATCAGAAAAACCGGGGATCGCCCAGGCTTTTATGGTGCTGGAATCCATGGCTGTGGTGTCGTGGGATGCTTGGCAGCAGGGTTTTGAGAAGAGCGAGGAGGTGAAGGGAAGACAGAGCTCATCCTTCTTTTCTTCTTTGCTTCATCACATCTACGTTGAGTTGAATTCAAGGATGATCCCGTTGCATTTGGCGTGTTTCGAGTTGGGAAATTTGGGTATCGGGAGGCTCCCGTGCGATGTGGCGATGAAGCTTCATCAAGCCAATGTCATGTTCTCGTCTCGTTCGCTGGCTCTGCTAGAATTACAACAAGTTTGCGGGCGCATGATGGCGGTTCGAGGGAGGCTGATAATGCAGCGTGACAGCATCAGACGCACTCGCACTCACCTCTCTCTCCGCTCTCTCCGCCTACCTGGCTTTTTGCTGCGCTGTCTGCCGGGTCAGCTCGACCCTGTCTGCCGGCAATCAGTTGTCATTTCCGCGGCGAGCTAGACGGCTTGCTGTCTAGTGTCATTTGTGAAAGCGTGGGGAATCTCCGAGAACCAGAAAATCCAAGACTGTTTTTCTTCTTCTGTAGACTGCTGAGGGCGCTTGGTGGAGAATGTGATGGAGCAATAGGCCATTTTAGCGCGCAAAGCAAGCTTCGCCTTGTAGCCAAGTTTTTCTCACGTTTCCTTTTCGCTTTCGTGTAAGTAGCCGTCTCGCCAGTCTTTCGGCTGAGTCTTGGGGGGCATAGGAGAAATGAGGATGGAGAAGGGGGGAGTCACTGGGAGGCAGCCCAGATGAGCTTAATTGGATGACTTCATTCTTCATTCCCGCAAATGATATGTGGGCGCTGTTAATGCGATGGTTGGCACTGTCCTGATTCGGACCCGATGCTCTGTGATGCTGGTCGGTGGATTGAGGCTCTAAACCGCATTGGACGGGCATGGCGGTTCGCGATATGCCCTCGAGAGCCGCGATTGGAGACTTGGAAGCCCAGGGATTGGCAATCAAGGGCAATAGTTTACGGTGTTGGCCCCTTTTGGCCGGATCCCTGGGACCACACGGCGCGGAGGTGAAAGCTCCATCGGGAATAAACGCTGAGAATACTTCATGCCTAGGGCGGCAGAAGAGTCGATATTGGACGCACGTTGAGAATGTCGCGCGGGGCTGTTCCAACGGCTTCAGGTACGATGGAGACCGGAATCCGGTAGAGTGGGCAACGAGGAGGGGAAACTCCCAGTGCTCAAACAGTAGCATTGTGTAACTCCTCCTATAAGGCGTCGGGAGAAGGCGAGTCAAAACCCCCGAATAGCCTGTGCTCTCGGAGAGAAGCCGGATTGACATTGTGCACAGCCTCACAAACGGAGTCACTGGACGGGGGGAAAGCGGGAGATGGTCACAATAATCCCTGAGATGAGACGGACCGCAAAGACTGGGCACGTGGGATGTATGTATCTCTGACAATCCTGATGATGATAGAGGATGTGTACATGTAGAGTTGCAGTCTACGGGAAAACGAACGGCAATGGCACAGAAGAACGGAGAGTATTGGCCCAAAAGATCAGATGACAGCCGCCAGACAGGCGCCTCTAATCATCGGCAACAGGGAGAGAGCATGGGTTCTTGATAAGGTTAGGTGAAGCACCTGAGAGACAGACGAGGGGGTTTTCGGTCGCTGTGGGGCCGACAAGTCCGCGAATTATTGATCAACGGCAACAAGAAGCAAACAATGCTCTCGCCGCCTCGCGACCTGCCGGTTAGCAGACACAACGCGAAAGAAAAGGGCAGAAGATTGCCTCGAGAAAGACGGCGGGGGCCAAGACTCCTGACAATCTTCGGCCGCAGAGGGCTTGGGGCGAGTTGGTTCTTGGCGTTAATCAACATCCAGCACCGGACCGGGTTGTTAGCTGCGGCAATCCATCCCAATTGCGCACATGGAGAGGCACTTTGGAGTCTTGGCAACTCCGCCTTTTTTACCAAACCACACACCACCCACAACATGCAACCTCGGAGCGTGCTCACTCAGTCGACACAACCTGTGCGCCTCGGAACCGCGCCGGACGAGACCATAATAAACAACAAGAGGATCATGGGGGTGAGATGAATTGAGCCGAGTTGTCAGCCCGTCACAGGCCGATACCCTGCACGGCGGAACCTGGTGGTCGGGTTTCCATCATCGGCACCACATAGCTTAATCTCTTTTGTTCCTCTTCTCGACGTACAGCCGTCTACTCTGATTGGGCCGCATCGTACCGGACGCCACCGTCACACTGTCACCCTATCGACGAGCGTGGTGTACGGTTCCGGGGGTCACGGTGAGCAAGGTGCCTTTTCCAACTACCTCTTGCGGCAGTCCTGTCTGTAGCTGTGACTCTGTGGTTCTTCTGGCGTGGGCGGGCGCCTCGCTTTTGTTCCTGCATGTTGCTCCTGTTCCTGCGCGTAACCAAGAGTTTCATCCTGCGTGCTGTACCCGCCCTTGCATGCGTGCTTCGATATCATACGGGGCCGTCATATGCAGAGTGACGGAGACGTCGGCGGTGTCTAACAAGTCGTCCCCAGAATCCCGAGAAAGAAGAGTGAGACCAACGTCGGTACGCGGAGCAAATCTCCAGACGGGCTCCATTCCTCGACCCAAGCATCCGCAGAAGCAATCATGCAGGCATCTCCCGAGCCCGCAGTTTTTCACGTCCACCAATGAGTTGGCCCCTCGATCCATGCGGTCCGCCGGCCAGCAGAGATCCCACTCGGCCGCCACCTCCTCGGAGCAGCCTCCTCTCTCCAAGAGTCCTATGCCTCCACTCCCCACCGGTCGAACCTGGTCCCTGGCGCCTGGATGACTCTTGGTCAGGCTGCCCAGACTCCCTTCTTGAATCGTGAAGATGGTCTAGAGACAGGCGTGGGAGAGGAGCACCCTTGGCACGGCGTGCCTCTCCTGTCGAGAGTAAGGTTTGCATATAAGACTGGCTCCCATCCGGCTTCCTAGAGCGAGAGTCTTTCTGCCCACCACCCTCATTCCTTCAACCTTAAACCAACTACTTCATTCTTTTATACCTTTCCATCCCACGTGTGTACTTAACACGAACAAGACTTTCAAGATGCACTTCTTCAAGTTCGGCCTGGTGCCCCTGTTGGCCGCTGTGCCCACCCTCGCCTGCAACGGCTACACCGGCGGTGTCCCCAAGGCCACCAAGACCGTCTCCTCCAAGTCCGTCATCGAGATCAAGTCCGGCCAGGTCTACGACGGAAAGTGGCAGCGCTTCGACCGTGGCGCCGGTGCCTGCAGCAACCAGAAGGAGGGTGGTAAGTGACCGTGCTTCTGTATCGTAGCAGTCACGTATCTGACATCTTGTCTTTGCAATAGGCTCCAAGGACGCCGTCTTCCTCATCAAGGCCGGCGGTACCCTGAAGAACGCCATCATCGGCAAGAACCAGGCCGAGGGTGTCCACTGCGACGGCCACTGCACTCTCGAGTTCGTCTGGTTCGAGGACGTCTGCGAGGACGCCATCTCCATCAAGAACGACAAGGCCGGCGCCCACAGCTGGATCATCGGTGGCGGTGCCTACCACGCCTCCGACAAGGTCATCCAGCACAACGGCTGCGGTACCGTCAACGTCATCAACTACTACGTTGAGGACTACGGCAAGCTCTACCGCTCCTGCGGAAACGTAAGTGCCATGTCCCCGCGGCCGTCACCGCAACCACCGCCACAAACCTCGCGATGTGACAATTTACTAACTGCGATTCTCTGAACAGTGCAAGAGCCAGTGCAAACGCGGCGTCTACATGGAGGTAAGCTATTTCTCGTCGATATTCTTCGACATGGAGTTGGTTTTGCTAACGTTCGCTCTCAGGGTGTCACCGCCAAGAACGGCGGCGAGCTTGCCGGCATCAACTCCAACTACAAGGACACCGCTGTCCTCAAGAACGTCTGCGCCGACGCCAAGACCAAGTGCCAGATGTACTCCGGCTGCGCCGGTGGCTGCGAGCCCAAGAAGGCCGGCACCTGCTCCGGCTAAGCGCTCCCATGAGCGTTGGCTGAGAAAGGTGCGGCTTGTCACGTACGACTTGCTGGGAACTCAAGGAGATTGGTCGTTGAAGATGTGAGAACATCTTGGACGGCAGGAAAAACTGCGGGCTTGGAAGAGCCAGCAACCAACAGAAAACTTTGGAGCGTGTCAACTTTTTTGGTGTCACGGGCTAGCCTCAGACGCTCTTAGACTTTCTTGTACATACACATGACTGGGAAACCACGTATATATACTTTCCATTCCGCACAAATGAGCTGTCTCTCATTGTTTCGCGTGATGCCGGTTGATTGAACACTACGCTCATGATAACTGTCAGTTGGCCGCTTCGGAGGAAGCAGTCAAATTAACAGTTAAAGCTGGGCAATTTCGCGTTTCGAAACAAACTAAACATCGCGGGAAGTTTAATGCGCGTGCTGAGTTTCTCCGTATAAGTCTGGGCTCGGTCTTAGAAGTTCACCGGGAATATATTGATTTAAATTAAAATCTTTTGCCCTACATCCCTTAGCAGCTACTCCCTTCGACCGAATTGCCCCACCTCCAACAACTCCAATTTACAAGTCAGTCAAGCCATCAGCTAAGCATTACAGATAGTACTTATCAAATTACGTAGCTTAGAGCCACTAGTGCGCTACGACGTATAGGCGGATTTCGGCGTTCAAGGCGGCCAATAGCCACTCTAGAGTAACGTTTTACTAGCTCTAAAGGCTATAGTTATATTTAGGGGGTTTAAAAACCTATAGTACTATTAAAGTAAGAAAACGTATTAATAGTCCTTAAAGTATAGCTTTATATATATATAAATATATATAAAATCTAATAATTAAAAGTTTTAATTTACTACCCCCTTTACTATATATAACTAATTATTTTTAAACTACTCTATTAAATACAAAAATTACTATAAATATCCTTTTAACCCTTTAAAAAACTATTCTTAATAGCCTAACTACTTAGTACTTATAACTTTATAACTTTTAAGTACTTATAAATACTCTTAATATATAAAAAGCTCTTAACTTAACCTCTATAAATTTAAAGCCCTTTATTAATAATACTTAATTCTAAAAACTATACTTTAATAACTACTTAAAGTCTATAACTTATTATAGCCTTAAACTAAAAGCCCTTTATTTTTAAACTTTAGAATTTAAAATAAATAAATTTACTATAAACCCTCTTCCTTAAATACCTTTAAAAAAACCTCCTATTTTTATTTAAAGTAGTAAACTAATACTATACTAAAATAATAGTTGACCTTTTTAAAAAAAGCCTTTAAGTACTATATTAACTCTTTATTCCTATACTATACTATAAAAGTAATATTCTAAAAGTAACAAAAAACTAAAAATACTATTATTTTTTAAATATAAAGTACTATTATTAAAAAACTTAGAATTTAGTACTACTTAAGTACTTTAAAGTTAATAGTTTAAATTTAAAACCTTTATAAATACATTAAACTTATAAAAAGTATATACTATTAGTATACTAATTAGTTATATATTAACTATTTTACTATACCCTATAATAAATAGTTTATAATTAAAACTAATATAGTAGAATAGTTTATAATATAAGTTAATAATATATATAAAAGCCGTACTATTAGGCTTAAAGTAGTTTATAAAGGAGACCTATAGATCTATAAACTACTTTACTCTCTTTACTACTTACTACTTTAATTTTAAACTAAAAGTTATTATATAATAATAAGTAATAACTAGAATAATTATAGTCTTTATAAAGTCGTTACTAAAATAATAGTTATAATTAAATAAATACTAAAATCCATAAAACATAGAAAAAGCGTATAAGGTACTTTTACTATTAATAGAGTACCTCTTTACAGCCCTTTTAAGTACTTTAGTAGTAATAAGTATAATAATACTAACCTAAAGAAATTATAGAGTAAAGTTTTATTAGTATCTTTAGTACTTTTTACCCTCTTAGCCCCTTTCTATTTAACTTATTCTATATGCTACTACCTTAAAAATTACTTTTATACCTTTCTAAAGTATATATATAATAGTTAAAAACTACTTAACTACTATTATAAAAAAACTAAAAAAAAACCTTATAAATAACAAACAACTAATTTAATATATTAAAAAGATTTAAAACTAGTAACTATATAGTTACTATATTAAAAGTCTTAAGTAGTTATTAGTAATATTTTAAGCTATTTAATATTAAAGCCTATTATTATACTCTTTTAAAAACTCCTACCTCCTTAACTCTAGTACATCTATTTATATATTTAAAAATAAATAATAGTTTAGTAACTTTTAAGTAATTAGTATAAATAACTATATATAAACTAACTCTAAGTCCCTTATAATTAAAGGATATAAAAATATAAATATATATATTATATTAGTTAATAATAAATAATTTAGTTTATATTTATATAATATTATATTATATATATTTATAGTAACTAACTTTTTGTTTTATAACTAACTCTATAAGTATAAGTATTAGTAAAATAAGTACTTTAAATAGTACTCTATACTTTATAAATCTAATTACTCTTTTTTTAACTTTATTAAAAATATATTAACTAAAGAGTATTGAAGTATAATAAACTTTCTAATAAGGTACTTATATATAAAGTAGTTATATAAGTTATTTAATATATATATACTCTATACTATTAAATAAAGTACTTTTTATAAAAGCAAAGGTCTTTAAAAGGCTCTAAAGAAATATAGTACTAATAGTTTAGCTACTCCAGCCTTAAACTACTCTAGTACCTCTCTTTATTAACTCGTAGTATTTAAATCTTTATTACTCCCTAAGTAGTACTAAAAAATGTACTTCTAAACTATAATACTTATAGTATTAATAAAGTAAAGTAAATTATTAACTATAAAACGTATAAAAGTAATATATATACCCGCTCTAGTAAGTATATTATATTTAACTTCCACCTCTATACTAAGAGTTATAATAAATTTATATTTATATTAGTATTTACTAACTACGTTTTTTAGTACTTATAGAACTACTATTTATATAACTATAGTATTAAAATACTTACTAAGGTTTTTAAGAAGTTTATTTTACTTTTAAAGGTTTAGTATAATATTAAAATACTTATATTTAAGTATAATAAAAAGATTAAAAAATACTACTATTTTATAAATAACCTTTAAAAGTATAGTAAATATATTAAGCTATTAGCTTTATATACTTAAAATTAAAATAAAGGTACTAAGTATATTAGTACTATAATTAAAATAAAGGTATAAAAAATATAAAAAGGTAGTAAGTTACTTTATAAGGTATAGCTTAATATTTATAAAGTAGTAACTTACTTTTATAACTATATACCTTAAACGGCCTTTAGTTAAAAGACTTTATATAAAGTGCTTTACTAGTAACTTTATAGTAATAAAACTATAAAACTAAGTTTTATATACTTAAGATTATATAGTTATAAGGCGTATACTTTTATAGCTGCTGTATAGCTTAGGAAAAAGTACTTTAACTACTTTTATAGCTATACCTTTATAGACTTTTTTATTAGCTATATATTTATAAATGAGTATTAAATATAAAACCCTATAACTATAAAAATTATTACTATGTATAATATTACGTTTAATAAAAAAGAGTACTATAATAGTAACTTAGATTTACTTACTAGTAACTATAATAACTTTAACCTTTAAGCCGTTATTAAGTAAGTTTAAAAGAACTTTATTATAGCTAATAAAACTAACTTTTAAGTATAGCTCTACTCCTTTTACTTAGTAAAGAAGATAATAAAGTGTTTCTTTTTATAGACTTTTTTAATAATATTTTTAATAAACTTAACTTAAGTAATACTACCCTTAATAATAATAAACTCTATAACTATAAATACTCTTTTACTTACTTTAAACTCCTACTTACCCTTTTTAACTTACCTATTTTATTCTTTTAAGTATTAATTAAAAAAAACTAATATTTAAAGAGGTAGATTATAGCTAAGTTAGTAAATAAAAACCTTTTTTTATAAACCTTTACTAGTCTATATTTATAGCTAAGTTTATAAACTAAACTATCCTAGAGGCCTATATACCTTAGTATAAATAAACGTCTTATAAAGCCGCCTTTTTAGTTAGTACCCTATTATTATTTTAAAATACTCTATAATAAAGCCGCTTTTAGACTAGCTACTTAGTTACTTATAACTTATTAGAGGGGACCCTTAGTATTTAATATACTATAGAGGCATCTTAAAACGTAAATATTAAATACTTTAATAATAAGATTTAGCTATAAAAAGAGGTTATAAGTACTTAAACTTTATTAAATAGGTATAAAGTACTATACTAACTATAGACTAAAAATCCTACTCCTAGTACCCTTTAATAAAAGCTTTAGCCTTTATTTATATTTTATTTAAAAGTATTAACTTACCCTTATATAATTTTAATATAAGTAACTAAGGTAAATTATTTATAAAGTTATTATAAAACTCACTTTTAAAAAGAGGTTCTTGAAAGTACTACTAACAGCTTTTAGATCCTTAAATACTATTAAGTATATATATATAAACTAAATAAGTATAAAAAACTCTTTAAAATTAAAGTATACTTTATTATATATAGTAACTAGTAGTTAAGAAATAAGTAAAATACCTATACTTTAATACTTACTAGTATATTATTTTAGATACTTATAGTTATTATAAACTACTTTAATTTTAAGCCTTTATAATATAATATAGTAAACGCGTTTATATAAGTTCTACTTAATAAAAACGTATATATATAAATACCCTTTAAGTATTAAAAGCCCGGGTATATTCCTAAACTTAATAAAGTACTTTATAGTCTATACTACTCTTTACTCCTTTAGTAATACTATTTGAAAGCTAGTTTAAAATTTTTTAAACTAGAGTATATAGTAAGTAAGAATTACTATTAAATGCATAACTGTATTATTTTCTTCTTTTATATTAATAACTACGTTTTATACTTCCCTTTTAAATACTATAAAAAAGCCCTTTTACTTATAAAAGTACTTTAAAAGTAATACTTTTTTAAAAATAGTAAAGACTTATAATAGTTTTTAAGAATTAAAGTTATTTATAACTATACTATAAAGTACTTTTAGTTTTTATAGTCTATTTATATTAATAAAATTATTAAGTACTTAAAAAGGTAAGGCCTGTAAGTAAAGTAACTATATATGTCTTTAATTTAATTACTTAAACTACTTCCTTATAAAGGCTTTACTTTATATATAAATACTAACTATTACTAAAGTAACGTTAGTTTAATTATATATAGTATAATAATAACTTAACTAAATATAGTTTTTATAGTAAGCTACTTTACACACTTTACCTATAACCCTAGCCTTAAGTACTATAAAGAGGCTAAATAAATAATTAAATACTTTACTACAAAACGTACTCTTTACTTTAAATTTAACTATAAAAAAAGTAGTTTTAATAATAGTTTAGTAATTACTTTAAATACTAACTTTACTAATAATATACTAAACTATAAAAGTTCTTAAGTATTTATAATTAAGCTTTTTAGTAGCTTTATTAAGTAGTAAACTAATAAATAAAATACTATAATTATATTAATAACTAAAGCTAAGCTTTTTATTCTCTCTTAAGTAGCTAAAAAAAGCTATTTTTATAAACTATTTAATAACTATACTTTATATAAACCTTAATAAAAAGACCTTTAGTACTACTCCTACTCCTAATACTACCGTGCTAAATATACGTATTTAATATAATAATTAATAAATAATCTATTTTATTAATAAAAAAATAGTCTAACTATATATAAAACTTTACTATATTAATATTTATAACTACTAACTATATTAAAAGACTTAAAAAGGCTATATTAAAGTTAAATATTAGCCTATAGTATAGTTAATAGCGGACAGTCTTACAAAGCTACTTATTAGTACCTATTTTAAACTCTTTTTAAAATAGCTTAATATAGTAAATTAAATAGTATAACTCTAAGTACTTTATAATACTAAACTTTAAAGTAAATATTATAAAGGCCTTAACTTTATTAATAAAGAATAAGTAAAAGGAATTATAGCTTTTAAGTACTTTAAAAATAGTATTACTCTTTTTACTATAAAGATAGAGGTTTAATAAAGATAATAGAACTACTTAAAATAAAGACTTTAAAGGTATTATAGCTTTAGGGAAGTAAGCTATATAATAGTAATTATAGAGTAGTTAAAGCGCAGTTAGTATATAGTTTTATTTATAATTAAATCTAATAAGGCCCTTATAAGGCCCTTACTAGAGAAGTATATTAAATTATATAACTTAAAGCCACTAGTATACTATAATATATAGGTGGATTTTAGCGTTTAAAGCGGCTAATAGCCGCTTTAAAGTAATATTTTACTAGCTTTAAAGGCCGTAGTTGCGTTTAGGGGGTTTAAAGGCCTATAGTGCTATTAAGGCAAAAAAACGCATTAATAGCCCTTAAGGTATAGCTTTATATATACATAAATATACGCGAAATCTAATAGTACTCCTATAATTTATTAAGATTATCACGTTAATTTACACTATTTAAACTACTTTATAGGTTACTACTACGTCGGGCTTATACCTAGCTTAAAGGGGAACTATTACAGCCAGCCTTCTAACAGTAAGGTTTGTGTTAATAGAAGCTAAGGTTTAATACTAATAATAGTACTACTAGTTACTAAAGGGATCCTAAGGGTTTAAGGCACTTAGGTAATTAGTCTAAGTACTTAATAAAAGGGTTATAGTAGTTACTACTAAAGGGCTAAAAGTATTGAAAGATTAATATAACGTTAATGGCTAAAGAACTATAAAAAAAAGAACTTAAGGGTACTTAAGTTTTATTTATATATAAGTTCTATTTTTATAAATATATCCCTTTATTTCTAGGACTAATATTAAATATATTAGTTTATTACTATAAACTACTTTTAGTATTATTAGTTCTATCTTAAAACTACTTATTATATATTAATTCTACTTATTATTATATTATTTATATCCTAGTTCTTTTACTTTATAGTATATTATACTAATATAGGCTAATATTACTTATTTTACTACTAAGCCCCTTATAGAGTTACTATTAAAGGTTTATTAACTAATAGGTTATAATATTAGCTTTTTTTTAAAGGTTTTGTTCTTAAGACTTTATTATAAATAGGTTATTAGTTCTAAGTTAGGGATTTATAATTATGCTTTTTTATTTATTATAGTACTAATACTATATTAAGTTATATTTAAAAATTAAAATTATAATTAACTATAATAAAAGATTATAAAAGAGCTATATTTATTAAGTATATTAAGTTTTAATTAATTAATAGTAATATACTTTATACTTATTACTTTTATATAAAGGTTTTATATTAATTTAGTAAAAAACTTACTTATTATTATACTTATATTATAGTAAAAAAGCCTTATAATAGAGTTTTAATAGTATTTACTTATAAGTATTTTAGTTTTAGTAGAGGTAGTAGTAGTATTAATGTTTTATAGTTTAAAAATTTAACTTTTAGTAGAAGGAGTAGAATAAAAAGGAAGAAAAAGTAAGTAAGGAGCTTTTAGCTTTTTATTATAAGTTTAAGTATTTATAATTATAAATAGTAAAAGTAGTAAGTTACTTAAGTTATATTTAAAAGACTTAAAAAAAGTTTATAAAAGATAAATTAAGGCTTTTAAGTGTAGTATATAGAAGGTTAATTAAGAGGATAGTATTTTACTAAATAGTAATATATTATTAGTATTAAATACTTATAAGTAGTTTATAGTAAGTGATCTCTAGGTGGTAAGTTTAAAAAACGAAGTATTATAGTTTTTTTTAGCTTTAGTAATAAGTTTACTACTTTAGGTTTTTTACTTATTAGTACTTTTAGTACTATAGTAAAGGGTTTTTAATTTATTCTAGATTAAGTGTTTTTAAGTAAAGAAATATTTAATTTATTTTTAAAAGTTTAATTAGTTAAATTTTAGGTTATAAGTATATAATATATAATAGTCCTACTAGGTTCTTAGTATTTATAGTAGTTTATTATTTTTACTACTAGGTTTAGTATTTTTATAGTTTATTTTATATACTTACTAGGTTTAAAGTGGGTTCTTAAGTATTTTCTTTATAACTGTAGTTTCTTTATTTAATAAAATATTAAAATTCTATACTATTTTACTAGTTAATATAGTTAATAATTCTTTTAACTTTATAGTTTTATTTTAGATTAACTTTAATGTAGTTAGTAGTATATAAACCTTATAGTACTAGTTTAAGAAGTAAAATATAAGAAACTAAGTAATATTTTATAGTATTTAGTAGTATAAGCTTAAAGTTAACTTTTAAGATTTGTTTAATAATCTTAAAGGGTTTAAGCTTTTTATAATTTAATTTATTACTTAGTTATTTAGTTTTAATATTTTATTATATATATATAGTTTATATTATTCTATAAGCTTACTTATATTATAAAGTAGAAATTCACTAAGTAGTAGGCTTTTTATCTCTTTTAAGTACATAATATCCAATAAAGGTGTACAGAAAAAACCCTAGTAGGGAAAATATATCTCTATTTAGTAAGGTAATTAGTAAAAGTTATACATAAAAATCTATTTAAGTCTAGGTTAGGGGATACCTACCTATAAGAAAAGGTACTATTTACTATATATAGCCTAGCAAGGGCTACCTACTCTTATTAGCTAGAAGCAGTATACAGGCTATATAGTACAGCCAATTAGAGTCAGTAGGGCCCCCACCCTAAATATTCTAATAACTATACTACACGGGCGCGCAACGTATAGTTAAAGTATAAAACCCTTTGGGCAGCGTAGAATTTAAACCTACTACCTCTACCTCTTGCGAGGTAGGGTTGGGTAGACTCTTAACCACTAAGCTAACTACAATATTTTATTATATAAAGTATATACTATTTCCCTTTTTAAAGGATAGTCCCTTTATCCTTAAGGTATTAGTGTATTTATATATATATTACGTAATAAATTCCAAATGATATTAAAGTTATTTATAGATTTCTTTAATTTAGTTAATATAAGTAACTACTTTTACTACTATAGGTCCTACTTATAGTTCTCTATAAATAGTTAGTTTAAATCCATAGTTAAAGTAAAAAGGTAAGTACTATATACTTTCTTCTACTATACTATTATAGGTAAATTAGGCTATAGGTAATAAAGTAACTTAATTATTTTGTTAGTAGTTAATATAATATTTTAGGTATATTTTAAAAATCTAATTAACTCTTTTTATCTATCTATTAGTTTAGGAGTAAAAAGTAGTAGATAATTATAGTTTAAATTTAAACTATAAAATTAAAGATTTCTAAAAGTTTAAAGTAAACTATATTCTTTTATTAAATATAATATTTTTTAGTAGATTGTGTTAGTTAAAAATATATTTATTAAAAATATATATAAACTCTTTTATAGTACTTATTTCAATTTATAGAATAAAGTATATGTATTTAATAAGTTAATTTATTATAGCTAAAATACTATTAAACTATTTTTTAGTAAGTAGTTCCTTTAATTATAGTAACTTAATAATAAAATTAAGGGAAATTAATTACTATACTTTATTAGGTACTAAAAGAAGTTAAATTCTTTTATATAACTTATAGTGTCTTAGTTTATTTTTATTATAAACTTTATAATCTTTAATAACTTTAACTACTTATTCCTAGGTAACTCTATTACTATAATATTATTGAATACGTTTTTATATTTTAGTAACTCCTTAATATTTATATACTTTAGTACTATAAACTATTTTAATTATTTTATTAGTTATCTATCTGGGTATATTAGTACTAATCCGTTTAGTAATTATAAAAAGGTATATAGCTAGTATAAGGTTTTTATTTAAATTGTTTTTAAAGATTACTTACGTTTTATTTAAAACTGTTAATATTAAGTTTAATTATTTACTAAAAGTATTTACTTTTTTATTTTTTAATCCTTTTTTATAAATAATATAAAAATTAAATTTTAAAAAGAATTTAACTATTTAATCCATTATTTATTAAGATCTTTAAATATAGTAAAGTATATAAGATTCTTATAATGTATATATATCATAACTTTATAGTTAGTTTTTAAGAAGTATAGTCTTTATTTTTTAAATACTTTAATAATTACTATAAATTCTTTATTATAGATTTAATAGTTAAGTTCTAGTCTATTAAGTTTTTTTAAGTAAAAGGTGTATAGGTATAGGTATTCTTTTTTATTATATTAACTAAGTTATTTATTAATAGTATAGTTTAAAGTATTAGGTTTTACTTTAAATAGTAAATTTAGGTTAAGTATTATAAGTATAGGTTTACTAAGGACTTAGTCCTTAATCTTTTGGAATACTACTTCTTTTTTTTATTCCTACTTAATATTTCTTTTAGTAAGATTTATAAGTATAAATATATTCTTTAAATATTCTTAAAGGAATTATTAATAAAAATTAATAAATCTAAGAAATAATTAAATATCTTTAATATTTTATAGTATTAATTAACTCTTAACTATAGTAATCTTCTTATTTAATATTTTAATAACTCTAAGTATAATTATAAATCTAAAGTAGTTTACCTTCTGCATATAGAACTTACTTTTCTTTAATTTAATAAGAAACTTAGCTTTTTAAAGTTTTTAAAGTACTTAGTATACGTATTATCTATATTCGTTAAGGGTTTTTAAAAAATAAAAATATTATTAAAGTATATAATTATAAAAATATTAAATTTTTTTTATAAAATATAGTTAAGTATATTTTAAAATATTATAAGGGTATTAGTAAGTTTAAAGGATATAATAAAGTACTTAAAATATCTTTAATAAAAGCACAATATAGTCTTCTACTCCTTTTTCTTTTTAATTTTAATTAAGTTATAAACTCTTTTAAAGTTAAAAGCTATAAACTAGTTAGTTTTATAGAATAAGTTTTATAGTTTTAAAATAAGTAGTAGTAAGTATTAGTTTTTAATTATAATATTATTAAGTTAATAGTAGTTAATATATAGTTATAGTTTACTATTCTTTTTTAATATAAATAGGATTAAGTATTTTATAGGTAATATTAATTCTTTAAGATAGCTCTTAACTAGGTATTTATTAATATACTTATTAAGTACTTCTATTTCTTTTTAGTTTAACTAATAAACTTTATTAAATAATAGTATTTACCCTTCCTTAATAGGGATCTTATAATTAAAAACACTGTATTTTAGTAGGCTTATTTCTAGTATTAAAATAAATAACTTTTTATATACTTAATATTTTTTTAAAATAAATAAAAGTTAATCTTTATTAGAGATTAATTCTTTTTATATTATAGTAAAGTACTTTTTCTATAACGACCTAACAACTACTTCTTTAACCTTTAGGTAAGTAATAAATTATAATATATATATTATTAGCTTTTTCTTAGTATAGAAGTTTATTTAAAGCCGGTAGTTAACGATGTCCTTTAGTAACTAAACTCTTTTTATAGTTCTAATAAAAATAACTAGCCTTTTAATTTATCTATAGGTTTTTCCTTTATAACTATAGTATTTCTAGAACAATATTTTATTATTCTATATTTATAATATTAAGGTAGTAGTATATCTTTTAATTGTAGTAGTTTAAAGTAAGGGGCATAGTTTTATTATAAATAATACCTCTACTATACTATACTCCTTTTCCTTTTATATTATTAAGTAAATAAAGATCCTCTTTTTTATTCTATAGTATTTATAGTTTATTTATAATTTATAGTAATTTAATTTACCTTAGGCGCTACTATTAATTAGGGCTTTAACCTGTATTTTATTTACTTTAATATTAAAGTAAAGGTATTCTTTTTTTAAACTTATTTTTATAATTAATTATATAGATTTTATTTTAGTTACTTATTATAATCCTTTTATAGTAGGTGAGTTTAGTTTTTTAACTACTTTAGCTTTTACTTAGTATACGTTTTATTTTTATTAGGGTACTTAACTACTCCTCCTTTTGTAAGGGTGTCCTTAATACTAATAACTAGTAGTATAAAGCTGGTTTTTTTTTCTTTTTAGAGTTATTTCTTTTTAAGCATTTATACTTTTATAATATAATAGACTTAATATTAATTAATATAGTAATTTTACTAGTTTATATTATTAGTATATAGGTACTTTATTAAACAGCTTAGGTTTAGTCTAAATACTACTTTTTTAGGTTCTTTATATTTTTAGATAATTTATATATTAAGTTTATAGCTAAGGTAGATATTCTTATACAGAGTGTCCTTCTTTTTTTAAAAAAAAGAATTAGGAGTTGAGCTTTTTTATAAAGTGTTTTTAATATTTATTACTAAAATATTATAATTAAAAAATATTATAACATTTTTTATATAGGGGCTTTAGTTATTTATAGTTTTTTAGTATATTAGTAGGTAGCTATTTTTTAGTTTTTTAAATAGAGTTAGTTTTATAAAAGATAATTTGTTATTTATTATTATTTAGAGGGATATATAGTAGGTACTTATGTTCTTTTTTTTATATTAGAGGTTCTTTTTTAGAGTTTAAGTACTAGGTGTTAAGTAGGGCCCCCTAAGTTACTTTATTTTAAGTATATTAATAAGTAACGTTATAAAGTTTATCTAAGTTATAGGGTGTATTATCTTCCAGGTTTTCTTCTAAAAATATAGGGTTTAGTAGGACTTCTTCTACCTTTTTTTTATTATTATAGTAGAGTTATCTTAATTCTTTAATATTACTATAGGTAATTATTCTTTTTACTCTTTTTATTACTAGTATTTAAAGATATTTGTTTTATTCTCTTTTAGTTCTATATTAGTAGTATATTTTAATTTAGTAATTATAGTATTAAGTTATTTAATAATTTATTTATTATTATACTTAACTTTTTTATTATTAGTTACTTTTGTAAAATCGCGATTTGCGCGTTGCGGGTTTATACTATTAAGTTATTCTTTAGCTTTTTAAAACAGCTTTTAGTATAGTACTTAATAGAGGATAGTAAGTGTTTTTTTAAGTATATTAGTAACATTATAGCTAGATTAGGTAGTATTTTTAGAGTACTATTCTGTGTTCTTTTTATTATTTTAATAAATAGTATATTTATTACTATAGTATATTATTTATAATAGTTTAGTATAGATTTCTTTAAAAATAGTATTAAGTTATTTACTTTCTAGTACTAGTTACTATTATTACTTTTTAACTTAGTAGTAGTTTTTAACTATATATTTTAGTTTATTATAGTTATAGTATTTAAAGGTACGTTCCTTATTAAGTTCTTATTATTTAGTAGTACTAAGGTCTATAGAGTCTATATAGTATTTATAAGGAGTACTTTATTATTAGTTATTTTATTCTTATTAGTTATTCTACTAGAGTTACTACTTTTAGTTATAGTACTAAAACTATCATAACTACTATTAGTATTTTTTACTAGAGTTAGTACTTAGTTATTATTTTTTTATAGTGTTGTTTTTATAAATAGTTATTAATTTTAATTATAAGCTTAGTATACTAAAGAAAGTCCTTAGGTTAGTTAATTTTAATAAGCTTATTTTTAACTTTGTCCTTTAAGTCTTAGTAAAATATAAAGATCCTAGATTTCTTAGTAACGTTTAGTTATATACTAATTTATTAGAATTTAGTAGTATAGTAAGTAGTAGACTTAGTCTATTCAAGTAAAGTAAAGTTATACTTAGCTTATTATTTCTAGTTAGGGTTTTAGAATAGGGTTTAAAGGGTATATTTAAATTTCTTAAAGGTAGTAAAGATGTTTTTAACTTTAGTAGTATAGTTATTTAAGGTTTTAGCTTTAAAGAACTGTTTTTAGAATAGTTTAATTTATGAAAGGGCGCGCTTATAAAGGAATATAGTAGTATAAATAATGCGTTTAGTGTTGTTTTTAAAGTTGTTATAATAGAAGTTTTAGTATGTTTTAATTTAAATTAAGAATTCTTTAAGTATTTTAGGGGTTTTATTATAAGTAATAAGTAAGTTAAGTTTAAGCTTTTTATATTTATTATAAATAAGTATTTTAATAATATTAGTAGCTATATAAAGGGTTTTGTTTTAGTTCTTAACTTTTTAAGTGTACTTATTAGTTTATTAAATAGTTTATTAAAGTTCTTTTATAGTACTAAAGTTTTTATTAAAGAACTTTTAAAGTTACTTAATATTTTAGTAGGGTTGTTTAAGTTCTTTATTAGTATTATTATTATTAAATTCTTTTTTATTATTCTTTATATATTATTTTCTTAGTTCTTAAATAAGGTTATAAACTTACTTACTAGAGGACTTAAATAAAGTAGGAGTATTTTTAGTGGTTTTAAAGAAAAATATTATAGAATACTATTTATTAGTATTAAAGGTTAATTTGTAAGGATCTGGTATAGAGCTAAGTACCCGGTGTACCTTTAGTAAAAGTAAGGATAAATATTAGTAGATTTTAGTACAGTAGACTCCTACTAAGCCTTTAGTAAGGACGTATAAAGGGAAAATAAAAAAAAGGGGAAAGTTAAATAAAAGTAACTAAATATACTTATACTTATTTTTAAAATACTATAATTAGACCCGACTTAAGTATATAGCCCTTAATACCTTTATACCTTTTTACTTTTACTTTAATATAAAAAGTTAATAATAAGTATATTATAAAGGATTTTATATAGTACTACGCAAGACGCTAGTAAATACCTAGTAAACTTTATACCTAACCCAAACTAAAATAGGGATAATAAAGATATAGTTAATTAAATAGTAAGTAAGGTGGTCCTATAGTAGGACTCTATTAAGAACCTAACTAGTTACTAGGATTATAAAAGTAATAGTTAATACAAGTATAGTATAGGAAATATAATAATGGATACGAGTAATACAGAGGGGTTAAGTAACTTAAATAAAAAAGGTAACTCTGATTTATAGTAGCGATAATATACTAGGTATTTATTAATTCCTAACTATAATAAAGAACTATTTATATATAAAATAATAAAAATAATTTAAGAGTTATAGGTTTAAAATACCTAACTATAAGTATAACCCCTATTAAATACTCTACTTTAAATTATAATATAATAAATTAAAAGTACTAAGTAGGTTACTAAAGTAATAAAAACTATTTAATAAACTATTACTTACTATTTAGTAAAATAGTAAAAAAAACTACTTATATATAATATAGTTTACTTTATAGAAAATATAATTAGTTTAGTTAAGAAAGACTAGCTTATTATAGTTAAGGTGGCCTATACTTATAAGAAAGGCACTACTATAGCTTAATAAATTTAATAGGCTATAGGTACTATAGAGTATACTCTATAGAGTAACTAGTATAGCTATTAGTAAGTACTTATTAATAACTACGTAAGAGATAAATAGGACCCAAAGCCTATTTAAACTAAATTTAAAGTCTTTATTTATAACTAGTATATTACTCTAAAACTATAAGAATAGAACTATTAGAATATACTATAAAAATACTACTAAAAAAACAATAAAAAGTTTATTATTTTATTTTACTACTAGGAGGTAATTTACTAGACTTTTAGTAAAGATATAAAGGGGAAAGGTAAGGTATACTAGTTTTTTTAGTACTTATATTAGTCTATATATAAGGAGCTAATGTGTTAGAATTTTAAATACCTAGACGCTTATAAGATTTTAATTTATACTTAATATATCTGGGAGACGTTATAGAGGCATAGACCCTTTAGGGGAGTTCTGTAAAACGAGAGCTATAAGAAACGCTACTCTAGGTTTTATAAATAAAAAAGATAGAGAGTACTATTATAACTCTACTTAAAGGGAAGAAGTAGTTTAAATTATTATTAAATAGACTATAAGAGTAAAGAAAACTAGTTATTTAAGCCTAGTAGTTTAAATTATTATTAAATAGGCTATAAGGGTAAAAGAAACTAGCTATTTAGGCTTTAAGGGTTTATAATAACCCTAAAAAACTTAGATATTAGCTGTAAGCTAAAGAGGGATATTAATAAAGTTATTTATTATAACTATTAAAAAAAGGGATACTACTTAACTAACTATAAGGTACTTAGATAGAATACTTACTAGAATCTCTATAGACTATTGTATAAAAGTATTAATATAATCTAAACCTAAGAGCTAAGTAGTTTAAAAAATAAGTAGGTATAGACTAATTATTAACTAAACCTATACTAGAAACTATTTTAGTATCTATAGGGGAAATAGTTAAAGGCTAAGCTATTACTATAATAGGTTATAATAAAGTTAAGATTATAGTAGATATAAATACTTATATATAATTAAATATTATTAATATTAATTTAGTTAAATAGTTTAAATTTAAAGAAGTATTTAATATAATATTCTTTAAGATTTTAGTATTTAATAGTTAATTTATTCATAAAGTTAAGGTATATTAATTAACTTTTTTTTATTAATAAGTATAATATACTCTATAAAGTTAAGTATATATTTATAGCAACGTTCTACTTAAAGGGCGCTAGAGGTATCTTCTTAGTAAATAATACTATAGGTATAAAAGGTATTTTTATAGATACACGTATACGAACTTAGTAGTATGCCTTAGTATCCTTTATATCCTTAAAAGTATTTACTGAAAACGTAATTAAGAATAAGTTTAAAGTATTTATAATGTATATTATAGGGGCCTATATATTGTAAAAGACAAGGGAATCCTTATTATTAATTTACTTAGATAAAGATATACAGTAACACTTAAAAGCCTTTTAAAAGAACTTTACTTTTATATTAATATGTTTAATAAAAAAGTAGTAATATAAGTCCTAATACTAGCGGATACAGAATACTTGATTAACTTTATTAAGGGAAAAGAGCTACTATATAAGTCTATTTATTTAATATTATTAGAATAACTCTAAGTACTTTTTAAATATATTTAAAATATAGTAACTTAAGGGTAGATTAAGTCCTTTATAAGTTTAGTAAGAGTCTCTATAATGTTTGTTCTTAAGAAAAATAGTAGTTTATAATTATATATTAATTATAAAAGCTTAAATATAATTACTATTAAGAACTACTACTCTTTACTACTTATTAGTAAACTATTAAATAGATTTATTAGAGTATAATAGATTTTAAAAATTAACTTTAAAGAGGTATACTATAGGATTTGTATTAAAGAGTTTAATTAGTAGAAGATAGTATTTTATATATACTATAGCTATTTTAAGTATATAGTAATACTGTTTAGGTTAATTAATACTCTAGTTATATTTTAAGCCTATATTTAGTAAGTACTTAGTAATATTATAGATGTTTGTATTATTGTGTACTTAGATAATATTTTAATTTACTTTTAAATACAGGAAGACTATATAAAGTATTTAAAAATAGTTTTAAACCGCTTAAGAAATACTAAACTCTTTATAAAACTATTAAAATACGAGTTTTATGAATAAGAAGTTAACTTTTTTAGGTTTAAAGTTACCTATAATAGGATAATAATAGACTTAGAATACGTTTAGGCTATTACTAAATAGCTAATGCTAAGGAACTACTATAATATTTAGGTCTTTTTAGGATTTTATAACTTTTACTATAAGTTTATTAAGAAGTACTTATATATAGTAAAACTACTAAATAGAGTCCTTAAAAGTAGTAAAAATAGTATAAAGTTAGGAGCTTTTATTTAAATAGAGGAGATATAGAAAGTATTTAATAACCTCTACTAATACTTTAGTAAAGTACTAATACTAAAGTACTATGACCCTAGGCTAAATACTTATGTAAAGACTGATATATTTACTTGTACAGTCTTTAGTATAGTATTATAGAAATACGGAACGTAATAGTACCTAATTACTTTCTAGTTTAGGAAGTTTATAGAAATAGAGATGCACTAAGCCACGGGTTAGTAGAAGCTCTTTATAATTATAAAGAGTTTAAACTACTAAGTATAGTACTTATAAGGTCTCCTAAAACCTTTCCTAATCCTAATAAACTACTAAGTACTAAAAAGTATTATAAATACACCCGTGTAGGATATTTATAGAAGGCTTGCCTAATAGGTATACTACTTATTAGTATTTAATTTTAAAATTTAATACCAGTTTAGAAAAACTAACTCTACTAACAGGCTTTTTAAACACTCTAACTATATAAAAAGTAAAATATTAATTAAAAATATTATTTCTATACTTTAAAAAAAGCTAGTACTTATAAAAAAAGTTTTAAAAAAGATCTAGTAATATATTACTAATATTAAGACTAAACTAAGTATAGTAATATATACATATATCTAAGCTATTTAAATTAGTATATAACTCTAAACCCAACCAACTAGCTCTATAGGGGAAGGATCCTTACCTCTTTACTAGTATATACTTTATAGGGACACTAGGAATTAAAGCTATAATTATACTATAGTAGTTAAAGTAGTTACCCGTACTATACACTAAAACATAAGTTTAATAAATACTTAGTAAGAAATTAGTTATAACTAAAAGAACTTAACTAAAGTTAGGGTTATTAATCTAGAATAGTATATTTTATATACTATAATAAGGGAGTTTATTTAAAGTAAAATAGTATTTAAACTATAACTATTATTAGACTTTAAAAAAACAGTTAAAGGACTATAAGTTAAAAACTAATTTTATAAAAATACTACAGACGTACTTTAAATATATACTAGAACCTATACAGAATATTACCTAAATAAGAATATTACTTTATAGTTTTATAAGTAACTACTACTTTTTAATAAAGACTTACTATAAAAAGAAATTATCTAAGTTTACTATAATAACCTAAAGACTAACTATGTAAGTACTAATAAAACAACTAAGTTAATTTTTAAAAAGTTCTACTAGAGCTACTTAGTAAAAAATATTTATAAATATATTACTAAATACCTATAATACTAAGGAGTATAAGTACTTAAATATAAACTATATAAACTATTTTAACTACTTTTAATACTAATATATTTATTTTAGGAGATTAGTCTAGATTTTATTACTAGACTTTTATTAAATACTTAGAATAATAGGTATATATATAATATATTTTTATAATTATATACTAAATAATAAAAATAGTATACTTTATTGTAATATAAAAAACTATTAATATAGTATAGTTAGTATAGATTTTTTATAAAGAAATTAAATACTATTTTGGTACTTTAAAAAGTATAGTTAAGGATAAAAATAAGTTATTTATAAGTCTTTTGAAAAAGAATTTACTAAAGTAAGAGTAATAGTCTACTAACTATTTACGGCTTAGTACCTATAAATAAATAGTATAACTAAATAGTTATACTAGTTTTTAAAGGCGTACCTTTATAAGTATACTAGTACTATACTAGAAAGGTAAGTAACTTAGTTATTAAAAGTTAAGTTTATATATAATAATAGTAAATATACAACTATTAAGGTTAGTCTATTTTAAGTATTAATAGTATACTACTTTTAAGTAATAGAGTATGTTTTATTATAAAAAAAAATATACTTAAGGGTATTAAAGAGTAAATTATTTATATAGTAAAAGTTTACTAATATATAACTAAGCATTAGTAATATCCAATAGAAATATAAATTAAAAATTATAATAAGAAACGCCTTTTAAAGGAGTATATAGTTAAAGAAGTAGTTAGTTTCTTAATAAAAAACTTTCTTTTTTATAAGGGCGAGAAAAAGTTAATACTAAAATATATTAAAGTTTTTATTATTAAAAGAATTAGAAATAGCATTTACTGCGTTTAACTCCTAGAAAAGTACTAGTAGTTATATAATATATTTTATATTAGTTTTATTAAACCCTAAATAGGTAAAGTAGCTAAAAACTAAAACCTCTTAAATATAAAAGACCTTTAGAAAGAATAGGAGGTTAAGGATATTATATTTAATTATAAAAATAGTAAAGATATACTATTTTTTATTAAATAGAAAGGGTGGTTTATAGAGTATAATATATAGAAGGCTATAGAATACTTAGTAAACGCTTAATAAGTTTTTAAAAAATATTATATATAGGCTAGGAAGTTTTATAAAAAATAGAATAATAAGTAAAAATATTTATAATAATAGAGATATATATTGTATAAAAAAAAGTCCCTAAAAACTAAACTAAAAATGTACCTAAATTAATTAAAACTCTGTAAAACTTTAAATAAAGCTATTTTAAGAACTACTACTAAAAAATAAAAAACTAAAAGAAAAACGCAATCTACTTCTACTTTTACTACTACTATTACTCTAACTACTACTATAACTACTAGTACTACTACTAGTACTACCTATATTTATATTTATATAATCCTTTAATAAAGTCTTTAGTAAAGTTATACACTATTATATTATATATATTTCTTTTCTCTATATCTCCTACTAGCTATAGCACTTAAAAGGACTCTATTTTATAAAGGCCTTAGTAAAATAAAGTACACCTAGCTAACTATTTTTTATAAGCTTTAGAAATAGTTTATATAAATTAGTTTTACTAAATATAGTAGAGTATAGAAGCTTAATAGTGCCCTTATTTTTAGTAATAGGATAGTAGAAGGGATTATTAATAATAAAATAGTAGAGTAAACCTTAAAGTTTAAAAAGGGTAGTAAAGTTATACTAGTATAGAGGAAGAGCTATAAGGAGTATAAGTTTAGTACTTTCCTTATATAGAGTATTACTACTTTTATAGCAAACCTAGGAAAAAATAAGTATATAAAGTAAGCTAAATAAATAAATAACTAACTTTAAAGTATATAATAGTACTAGTAGTTTTATAAAAAACTTACTATTTTTATAGACTAAGTTTTTAAAAAGTGCGTTTAACTTTACTAAGCTTTTTAGTTAGAATTATAAAAATAGGGTTCTAGAACTACTTAGTAAGTACGTAGAAAGTACTACTAATATACTAAATAAAGTACTAGAATTACTAGTTAGTATAACTAAAAATAGAACCCTTATTAATAAACTAAGTATAGTAATACTTAATATAGTTCTAGTAAGTCTAAGTAATACTATTTAAAGCTATAGGAATTTATAAAGAGTTAGTAAATGTTTATTAAAAGTAAAAAAGGAGTAACTTATATAGTAATACTTCTACTTAGTAATAGAATGAATAGTATATATATTAAAGCAATCCTTAAAAGCTATATAGAGTATTTAGTAGTTTTTACTTAAAAGTAAAATATAGTAAGTATATAGTATAGTAATACTAGGTTAATTAAAAAAGTTAATTTTAGTATTAACTAGGAACTTAGTAAGGTAAATAGAGTAAGTAAGAGTAGATATTATATTAAAAAAGTAATTTAAGTATTAAAAAATATTAAAACGTAATAGTAGTTAAAGAAGGACGAGGTATAATTAATAAAAAAAAAAGTAAAGGATTATAAGTTATTAAAAAAAGAAAAGATTCGAGACTAATAGATTAAGAGCTACTATTATATAAGCTCCTTTTATAGAATATATAGCTTAAATATAGTAAGCTTATAAGGAAGTTATTTATAAAAGGTACTAAGTAAAAAAGAAAAGCGCGATTTTTTTATACTTGAAGTATAAAAAGTACAAAAGGTATAATTTATAAATATAACTATAAGTTATTAAACTTTAGAAAAACCTAATATAAGAAATAAGAAAAGCTAGAGATCCGCTTTATAGTAATAATAAATAAATAATATTACTGAATATATTTACTAGTACTTTTATAGATACTTACTAAATAAAAAATAAAAGAGTTATAAATATATAATTAGGATAAATTATAATTAAGAGGGGGGATAGAAAGAATAAATTAATAAAATAAAGTACTTAACTGCTTTTTTTATATAATAAAGTAAAAAAAAAGGGACAAAATTAAAACTAGTATAATAACTCTTTAGTATAATATTATTAAAACGATATAGTATAGTAGATACTAATATACTAACTTTTATATTAATAGTACTAGTATACTATTCTTTATAGTAATAACTTTAATATAAAAAGTAATAGTATAGGATACTATCAAAGACTAGTAGACTAAGAGGTGTTACGGCTAGCCTTTTAATAGTAAGGTTTGTGTTAATAGAAGCTAAGGTTTAATACTAATAATAGTACTACTAGTTACTAAAAAAATCCTAAGGGTTTAAGGCACTTAGGTAATTAGTTTAAGTATTTAATAAGAGGGTTATAGTAGTTACTACTAAGGGCTAAAAGTATTTAAAGATTAATATAAGGTTAATAGCTAAAAAACTATAAAAGGGAGGACTTAAGGGTACTTAAGTCCTATTTATATATAAGTCCTATTTCTTTATTTATACTATAATAGTAAGTATACTACTAGTTAAGTAAGTACTTAGTAATTACTAGTGAGTACTTAGTAATTACTACTAAGTACTTAGTTTTAGTTATAGGTACTTAATACTTTATTTTATCTATATATAATCTATATTATAGTTCTTCTTTTTTTAAAGAGTTTACCTGTATTCTGTGTTAGTTATATTTTTTATTTTTCTTTTAACTACTAATCCCCTATATACGGGGCACTTATTAGTTTATAACTAATGGATTATAATATTAAGTCTCCCCTTAAAGGTCTTATTTTTAAGACTTAATATAAGTAGGTTATAGTTCTTAGGTTAGAGGATCTATAAACCTATGTCCTAATTATTTAATACTAATATATTAAGTTATACGTTAAAGTAGAAAGCGTCTTCTTTTTTATATTATTATTATTATTACTTAAAAATTACTAAAAAGGGTTTTAAGGTTATACTTTGTTTTTATTATTATACTAAGGGGTTTTATTATAAAATATTACTAGGTTTTTTAATTTGTAGCGAGTGTGTTATAGTAGGTAGTACGTAAAAATCCTGTTATATATTAGAGGATGTAATTTGTATTTATAAGTTAAGTATTCCTTTTATTTAGTAACTTTATATATTGATTTTTTTTTTAGTTAAGTAGCTTATAGTGGAGTTCTATTATTTAAATAATAAAAAGAAAGAGTCTAAAAAGTTATTTTAAAAACAAATAAAGGTTTTAAAAAACGTATAAAATAATATAAATAAAGTTTTAGTTTGCCTAGATTATGTATAGTAGTAAAAGTAAATAGTGTTTTAGAAGGGTTAGGATTTAATAGATATAATAGCTAAAGAGCCTATAAGTTCTTTTAAAGCTATTTAAAAAGCCTAATTTATTAGTACTTTTAGTATAGTTAATTTTAATAAAGTATTAATAAACTAGAATCTTAGTACTTTTAGTTTTTTACTAAGGGAAACTTTTAAAGTTACTATAAAGGGTCCTTAATTTATTTTAAGCTAGGTGTTTTTAAGTGAAAAAATATCTAATTTGTTCTTAGAAGTTTAACTAGTTAAATTTTAGGTTATAAGTATATAATACGTAACTTATTAGCTAGTGTTTTAGTAGCTAGAGTATATTACCTTTTCTACTACTATATTTAGTATTTTTATAGTTTATTTTGTGTATTTATAAAGTTTAATATAGGTTCTTAAGTATTATTTTTATACTTATAGTTTTTTTATTTAATAAAGTAGTAAAGTTCTATACTGTTTTATTAGTTAATATAAATAATAATCCTTTTAACTTTATAATTTTATTTTAAATTAATTTTAATATAGTCTATTATATATAAGCTTTATAGTACTAGTTTAAAAAGTAAGATATAAAAGACTAGGTAATATTTTATAGTATTTAGTAGTACGAGTTTAAAGTTGACTTTTAAGACTTTTTTAATAATTTTAAAGGGTTTAAGTTTTTCATAGTTTAACTTATTACTTAGTTATTTAGTTTTAATATTTTGTTATATAAAGTATATACTATCTCCTTTTTTAAAGGATAGTCCTTTTATTCTTAAGGTATTAGTATATTTATATATACGTTATTTAATAAATTCTAGGTTGTTTTAGAGTTACTTATAAATTTTTTTAATTTAATTAATATAAGTAACTACTTTAACTATTATAGGTTCTATTTATAGTTCCTTATAAGTAGTTAGTTTAAATTTATAATTAAGGTAAAAAGGTAAGTACTATGTACTTTCTCTTACTGTGCTATTATAAGTAAATTAGGCTGTTAGTAATAGAATAACTTAATTATTTTATTAGTAGTTAATATAATATTTTAAGTATATTTTAAGAATTTAGTTAATTTCTTTTATTTATTTATTAGTTTATAGGTAAAAGGTAGTAGATAGCTGTAGTTTAGATTTAAGTTATGAAATTAAAGATTTTTAAAACTTTAAAGTAAACTGTATTCCTCTGTTAAATATAATATCTTTAGGTAAACTATACTAGTTAAGAATATATTTATTAAAGATATATATAAGTTCTTTTACTATATTTACTTTAATTTATAGGATAAAATAAGTATACTTAGTAAGTTAGTCTACTATAACTAAGATACTATTAAACTATTTTTTAGTAAGTAGTTCCTTTAATTATAGTAATTTAATAATACGATTAAGGGAAATTAACTACTTTACTTTATTAAGTACTAGAAAAGGTTATATTTGTCTGTATAGCTTATAGTGTCTTAGTTTACTTTTATTATAAATTTTATAATCCTTAATAGCTTTAGTTACTTATTTTTTAGTAACTCTATTACTATAATATTACTAGATGTGTTTCTATATTTTAGTAACTCTTTAGTATCTATATACTTTAGTACTATAAATCGTTCTAATTATTTTATTAATTATTTATTTAGTTATACTAGTACTAATCCGTTTAATAATTATAAAGAGGTATATAACTAGTACTAAGTTTTTATTTAAATCCTTTTTAAGGATTACTTAAGTCTTGTTTAGGACTATTAATTCTAGGTCCGATTGTCTACTAAAAGCGTCTACTTTTCCGTTTTTTAATTCTTTTTTATAAATAATCTAGAAGTTAATTTAGTATAATATTCTGTTGTTTTATATTTGTAATATTGAGGTAGTAGTATATTTTTTAGTTCTAGTAGCTTAAAGTAAGGGGCGTAGTTTCTTTATTAATAATACCTTCACTATACTATACTTCTTTTTCTTTTATATTATAAAGTATATAGAAATTCTTTTTTTTATTCTATAGTAATTATAAGTTATTTATAACTTATAGTAATATAAAATTACCTTAAGTACTACTATTAACTAGTACTTTAACCCGTATTCTGTTTATTATTATATTAAGGTAAAGATGTTTATTTTTTTATTTGCTTTTATAGCTAAGTTAATAGATTTTATTATTATTACTTATTATAATCCTTTTATAGTAGGCGAGTTTAGTTTTTTGACTATTAAAGCCTCTGTTCTGTGTATGTTTTATTTTTATTAGGGTATTTAACTACTCCTTTTTTTATAAAGGTGTCTTTGATACTAATAAGTAGTAGGGTAAAGCTAGTTTTTTTTTTTTAGAGTTATTCTTTTTTTAGTATTCTTACTTTAGTGATATAGTAGACTTAGTATTAGTTAGTATAGTATTTTTACTAGTTTATATTATTATTATATAGGTATTGTATAGGGAAGTTAGGGTTTAGTTTAAATACTGCGTTTTTTAGTTCCTAGTATTTTTTAATTATTTCTATATAGAGTTTTTAATTAAGGTAAATATTTTTGTATAGGGCGTCCTTTTTTTTTTAGGGAAGAATTATAAGTTAAGCTTTTTATAAAGTGTTTTTAGTAGTTGTTTTTAAGGTATTAGGCCTAAAACACCTAAGTGTGTTTTTTATATAGTAGCCTAAGCTATTTATAGTTTTTAGGTATGCTTTTTAGTAGCTATTGTTTTATAGTTTTAATAGGGTTAGTTCTATAGAATAGGATTCTTTATTGGTTGTTATTTAATGGGATGTGTAGTAGGGTTTTTTACTCTTTTTTTTATATTAGGGGTTTCTTTTTAGAATTTAAGTTTTAGGTATTAGGTAAAACTCTTTAAATAACTTTATTTTAAGTATATTATTAGGTAATGTTATAAGGTTTATTTAAGTTATAGGGTGTATTAGATTTGTATTTTGTGTTCTAGGCTATAGGGTAGGCTATAATTCTTTTTAATTTTTTAGTATTTTTTTATAGAGTTGCCTGAGCGCGGGTAGGCTAGTTTGTACTATTATGTATTTGTTTTTTATATAAAGAGTGTCTGGACGTATTCTATATAGTCTTTATTAGGTTCTATATCTATAGTATATTATAATCCTTTAATTATAGTATTTAATTTATTAATAATTTACTTGTTTTTGTGCTTGATTTTTTTGTTACTAGGCGTTGTTAAGTTATAGTGCGCCTGACGGGGTTTTATATTGTTAAGTTATTCCTTAGCTTTTTAGACTAGCTTTTTATATAGTGTTTTATAGGCAATAGTAAGGGTTTTTCTAGGAATATTAGTAGTATTATAGGCTAATTAACTAGTGTTTTTAGAGTACTACTCTACGTTTTTTTATTACTTTTATAAATAGTATACTTATTACTATAGTATATAGTTTATAAGAGTTTAGTATAATTTTTTTTAAAAGTGGTATTAAGTTATTTACTTTTTAGTACTAGTTACTATTATTGTTTCTTAGGTTAGTGATAGTTTTTAGCTATGTGTTCTGGCTTATTGTAGTTATAGTACTTGAAAGTGCGTCCTTTATAGAGTTTTTATTATTTAGTTATACTAAGGTTTATAGGGCCTGTATATTATTTGTATATAGTACTGTATTAGTAGTAGTTTTGTTTTAATTAGTTGTTTTACTATAGCTATTATTCTTAATTATAATACTAGAATTATTGTGGCTGCTATTAGTACTTCTTTTTAGAGTTAGTACTTAGTTATTATTTTTTTTATAGTGTCTTTTTTAAAAATAGTTATTAATTTTAATTATAAGTTTAGTATACTAAAGAAAGTCTTTAGAGTAATTAATTTTAACAAGTTTGTTTTTAACTTTGTTCTTTAGTTTTTAGTAGAATATAAAGATTTTAGACTTTTTTATAAAGTCTAGTTGTGTATTAATACGTTAGAATTTAGTAGTATAGTAAGTAGTAGACTTGGTCTGTTTGAGTGTAGTAAGGTTTTACTTAGTTTATTTTTTTTAGTTAGGGTTTTAGAATAGTGTTTAAAGTGTACTTTTGAACTTGTTAAAGGTAGTGAAGATGTCCCTAACTTTACTAGTATAGTAGTTTAAAGTTTTAGCTTTAAGGAACTGTTTTTAAAAGGGTTTAATTTATTAAAGTACTTGTTTATATAGAAATGTAGTGGTGTAGATAATATGTTTAGTATTATTTTTAAAACTATTACTATAGAAGCTTTAGTAGTTTTAAACTTAAATTAAGAATCCTTTAAGTATTTTAGGGGTTTTATTATAAGTAATAGGGGAGTTAAGTTTAAGTTTTTTTTTGTTTATTATAGATAGGTGTTTTAATAATATTAGTAGTGGTATAAAGGGTTTTGTTTTAGTTTTTGACTTTTTAGGTATGTTAGTTGGTTTATTGAACTGTTTATTAGAGTTCTTTTATAGTACTAGAGTTTTTATTAAATAGCTTTTAGAGTTATTTAATGTTTTGATAAGTTTGTTTAAGTTGTTTGTTAGTATTATTGTTACTAGATTTTTTTTTATTGTTTTTTATATATTGTGTTTTTAGTTTTTAAGTAAGGTTTTGTACCTGCTTACTTAAGGACTTAGAGGAAGTAGGAGTGGTCTTAGTAGTTCTAGAGAAAAATATTACAGGTTATTATTTATTAGTATTAAGGGTTAACTTACTAAATAAGAGTTATTAAAATATTATAGCTAGCCTTTTAATAGTAAGGTTTATATTAATAAAAGCTAAGGTTTAATGCTAATAATAGTACTACTAGTTACTAAAAAGATTTTAAGGGTTTAAGGTACTTAAGTAATTAGTTTAGGTGTTTAATAAAAGGGTTATAGTAGTTACTACTAAGGGCTAAAAGTATTTAAAAATTAATACAAGGTTAATAGTTAAAGAACTATAAAAGGGAGGACTTAAGAGTACTTAGGTCCTATTTATATATAAGTTCTATTTTTTTATCTATACTATAGTAGTAAGTATAATACTAGTTAAGTAAGTACTTAGTAATTACTAGTAAGTACTTAGTAATTACTATTAAGTACTTAGTCTTAGCTATAGGTACTTAGTACTTTATTTTATTTATACATAACCTATATTATAGTTCTTTCTTTCTTAAAGAGTCCGCCCGTATTCTATGTTAGTTACGTTTTTTATTTCCCTTTTAACTACTAATCCCCTATATACAGGGTACCTATTAGTTTATAACTAACGGGTTATAATAAAAGGGGGGATAGTATAAGGATCTAGTATAGAGCTAAGTACTTAGTATACTTTTAGTAAAAATAAGGATAAATATTAGTAGATCTTAGTATAGTAGACTCCTATTAAGCCCTTAATAAAGATATATAAAGGGAGAATAGAAGAGAAAAGGGGGAAGTTAAGTAAAAGTAACTAAATATACTTATACCTACTTTTAAGATACTACAATTAAACCTAACTTAAGTATATAGCCCTTAATACCTTTATATAATTTATTAAATAAAAGTTATTAAAATATTATAACTAGTCTTTTAATAGTAAGGTTTATATTAATAAAAGTTAAGGTTTAATACTAATAATAGTATTACTAGTTACTAAAGGGATTTTAAGAGTTTAAGGTACTTAGGTAATTAGTTTAGGTACTTAATAAAAGGGTTATAGTAGTTATTATTAAAAAGTTAAAAGTATTTAAAGATTAATATAAAGTTAATAGTTAAAGAACTATAAAAAAAGAACTTAAGGGTATTTAAGTTTTATTTATATATAAGTTTTATTTTTATAAATATATTCTTTTAGTTTTAAAATTAATATTAAATATATTAGTTTATTACTATAGACCGCCCTTAGTGTTATTAGTTTTGTTTTAGGACTACTTATTATATATTAGTCCTATTTATTATTACGTAACTTATATCTTAGTTCTTTTACTCTATAGTATATTATACTAATATAGGCTAATATTACCTATTTAACTACTAAGCTCTCTATAGAGTTACTATTAAAGGTCTATTAACTAATAGGTTATAATAGGAACATTTACTACTCTACCTATAGTAGGATCCTGCCTAGAGTAGGGGTTAAGTATAATAGCTATTATTTTTGTTTTCGTTTGTTTCTTTTACTGAAAACGTTGTTTTTTGTATAAATAAATAATACACTAAGATTATATTATATAAGTATCTAGCTCTAAATAAGTAATTCAGCCTAGTTAAGCCCCTATTCTAGTATAGATTCGTTAAAGTAAACTAATTCTAAGTTAAACGCATTCTTTTATTTAATTAAGCCCCTAGGCGAGTCTATTAGTATATTCTTTAATTTCTTTAAAACCTAAGTATTAATATAAATAAATACTAACTTATTAATATACGTATCACACAGCTAAGTACAAGTAGTTAAAGTGAAGTAAAAGTAATAGCTTAATCTCTAAGTCCTATAATATAGTAGAGTAAAAGTAAAGGCCCCTTTATAGGGGCGGGAAACGGAATAAAGTTACTTAAGTAAGCTACTTAACTAAGTAGTTACTTATATACATAACTATAAATAGCTTTAGCTATTATAATACACCCCCTAGACTCAAAAGAAATTTAAAGACACTATACTTACGGCCTCCTAATACATAATTAAAAATATTTATATTAATATTTAATAAAAGAAAGTATAAATAAAAGATTTTATATTATAAAAAAGACTAATAAATAAAATAAAAATCCCTTTACTTTATTAATACTACTCTTACTTTATTATAATACTTTTATTACTATTACTAGAATAATTATACTTTTATCTATATAGTAAAAAGTAAGTAAAAAAATTAATAAATATCCTTAAGTACCTTTAATTAGCCGGATTTAAGTAAATACCTAGTTTAAAGTAAGTAAATAATAATCCTTCAAGGGCCCTAATTTCTTCTTTTTTCCTCCCCTAGTAACAATATTTATATAAAGTATAAATACCCTTAATTTCGCTCCTAATACTATAACACTCTACTTTATATAGTTTAAAAGTATTAATAGTATTTAGTTTAAAACATAGTATTTTAATAGTTTATATAGTATAATAGTTAATAATACTTCTAAAAAAAAATAAACTAATTCTACCTATATAGTACGTACTATAAAGTATATAAAGGATAAGGCTAATAAAGAAGCCGTAGCTACTATAGTAGCTATAGCTACAGCTACTAAGGCTACTACTAGTATATTTAATTATCTCCTTTTGATATTATTATTACTTAAACTAATATATATTTTAATTTAAACTAACTTAATAATACTAGTAGTAAAGGGGACTTTATAGAGCCTCTTAAGTAAAAAACTACTCCCACCCCCCCCAATAGTAAATTTATTTATTACTATTTTAGTTAAGTTATATTTAACTTTATATTTATATAGACTCTAAAAAAAAAAGTACCTTACCCTTATAGCTATCTAACTAGTTAACTATAAGGAGTTTATAGCCTTTTAAAGTAAGTTACTTTTGTTTTTATTACTATAAATCTATACTAACTATTTTAAATAGCTTTATACTATACTAAAAAGGCAACTAATACTATCTCTACTAGTTAGCCTACTATAGCTTAAAAGGAGGTTATAAAAGAGGGAGGTTTAGAGCCTTTTATTAACGCCCCTCTCCCTACTCCTAAAACGCCTAAGCCGCTTCTAAGTAGTTATAGTAAGTTTAGTCTTTTTATATTATCTTTTTAATTTAGTTATTAACTTTACTTTAATATAGTTAAAAGTATAGTAGTTTTTAATAGTAAAAGTATTTAGTTTAGAGCTTTTATTTATATTTAGTATATTTATAGTATACTAGTTAGTAAATACCCTAGTATGTATAACGCCCTAACTAATAACTTAAAGTATTATTATTATAAAAATAAAAAAAAGCCTTATACTCCCTTCCCTAGTAATAGCCTTATTTAGTACTAATAGAACGGGTTCTTTATTATAAAAACTATAGCCTAGTATAGGGACTTTAAGTATATTATTCTTATAGTCCTTAATAATATAAAGGCCTAGTTTTTATTAGTATTTATACTAAAGAATAAAAGTAGTAGTTAAGGGTTAATTCTTTTAAGAAAAAAAAAGGGGAAGGCTTTAGTCTTTTTAATACTAGCTCTTAAAGTTAAAATAACCTTTATAAAAACAACTCCTTTAAAGCTATTTAAAGTAGTTATTACTCTATAGACCTTTAAAAAAGTAGTTAAAGTAAGTATTAAAAACTATTTTCTTACTTATAATAAAAAGCCTTTATATTTAACTATTACTTAAGTAAACCTTAATACCTTAGTTATAATTAGCCTTAACTAAAGTATAGCCTTTTTATTCTACTTTACGTTAGATATATTTAAAGATACTCTATAGACTAAATATAAAGAGGTATAAGTCTACTTTAGTAGTAGTAGTATTACTTAACTCTAACCCAGTATAAGTCTACTTTAGTAGTAGTAGTAATAATAAAAGTATAAATCTATTTTAGTAGTAGTATTAATAGTAGTAGTAGTATTTAGTATAGTAGTAGTGCTTAGTATAGTATAGTAGTAGCTTTTTTATAAGAGCTTTTTATACTTTTTAGCCCTTAAACTAAAAGGAATTAAATAAATATAAGTCTAAAACTGTATTTATTTTATATATTCTTTTTACTCCCTGTAATATATAACTTAATATTTTAAAAGTTAAAAAATACTTTAAACTATTTAAATTTTAAATAAAAAAGTACTTTAGTAAAGCTATTAATAGGTATTTTATTAATTAGTATATAAATAATATTAAATAACTTTTTAGTATACTCTTAATAAAGCTATATATTTTATATATTAATATAATAAAGTTTTATTAAAATATACTTCCTTTCCTCTACTATAAAGTATATAGTTTAATAGTTATTATAGTAAATTTACTATACATTACTTAGTTTAAATTTAAAGTCTTTAAAAAGTCTTTTAAAAGTAATTATTTCTTTTATAGTATACTTAAAATTAAAAAGCTTAACTTTAGTTATTAAAGTTATTATAGTATTTTACTTTATAGTCTTTTATTAAATAGAGCTACTAAAAAGTAAAACAATATATTCCTCCTAGAACAACCTTTACGTTTTTTTATTATTTATAAATAAGGTATTTTTAGTAATTAAAAGTACTTATACTCCCCTACTCCCTAAGCTACTATAGTAAAGTAGAAAGTAATAAGTATAGTATAAATAATAAATAACTTAATTTATAGTAATTTAGTATTTATAAAAAGAGTTTATTAAGAATCTTAAAAGAATAGTATAAGTAAAAGCTATATTAGAGTAGATTATAATTATAGTATATAAAATTAAACTAATCTTTTTTTAGTATAGCTTTATATTAGTATTAATAGAGTCTTTAGTATTCTTTTTAAAGGGGGTAAGTAGTAATAAAGTTAAAGAGTAGTAGGAGTCTTTAAGGCTAAACTTTTCTATAATATATTAAATATACTAATTATAAGTAAAATAGATTTTCTTTACTTTATAGTTATAAATAACTCAGATCCTAAAGTACTACTTAATAGCTCCCTATTCTTTAAGTTTATACTTTACTTTAATACCCTTAATAATTTACTTTACTCTTATAGTATTATTTCTATAGTTTATAATAAGAATATTATTTATATAAAAAAGGATAAGTATGTAGTAGTTATAGTTTTAAAAGAGGTATAGGTTTTTATTAATTAGTATAAGTTTAAGGCTTTAAAGGGTTAAAAAGAACTCTTTATACTAAAGAAGAAGGGTATCCCTTAGGCTATAAAGGGCGTAATAAAGCTTAAAAAGCTTACTACTTTACTTAAAGCCTTTAGAAAAAAAGTATATAACTAAAGAATTATTAAGTCCCCTTTTAGTATTTAAGAATATATTAACAATATTAAACTAGTTAACTTTAAGGTTAAATTATGTTATAAGGGCTATAGTAACTCTAAAAGTATAAGCTGTAAGTATAGCTATATAGGTCTACTTAAAGGGATACTTTTTTTAAAGATTTCTATAAATATAAAGTTTTATTTTATAGTACTAAAAATACTTATTTTTATTAAGTTTATATATAAATACTTACTTAAGGGGGATTAGTTTTACTTTAACTTTATAAGAGTTAATAACCTTTTATACCCCTAT
Organism: Colletotrichum brevisporum; assembly: GCA_030770045.1. NCBI lineage: Eukaryota > Fungi > Ascomycota > Sordariomycetes > Glomerellales > Glomerellaceae > Colletotrichum > Colletotrichum brevisporum. The sequence goes on along the minus strand of JAUGSI010000001.1, from coordinate 2,839,184 downwards.
CTTTTTAAACTTAAATACCTCTTTATTAATTACTTTATAAAAGTAGTTCTTTAGCTTTAGTAGTAGTAAGTAAATACTTTAGTATATAGTTAGAGCCTTATTAAACTAACTTACGTAAACCCTTATGTTTAGTATAACTAACTTAACTTACTTTACTTTATTAATTAAAGTAAAAATTATATAGTAATATATATAGTATCCCTAAGTTACTTCTTCTAAAGTGTAGTTATAATTTAGTATATATATATTAAAAAAAGTATTTTAGTTATATTTAGTATTAAGGAATATAAAGTAGTTATAGAAGTATAGTAATCTTTATAGTTTTTGTTTAAATTAGTTTAAATTTTTATAGTTATATATCTACTTTAATTCCTTTAGGGAGCTATTTATTTCCTTTAAATTTATATATAGTTATATTAAGAAAAAAGGTAAGTTACTGTTTTAAAGTAAGAAAGATTTAGCCTTTATATCCGGTTTTTATAGAGCTTTAGTATTAGTTACTATAACGATTTTGTTTTTAATTTTTTTATAAAAAGAGTTAATTTTTAGAGTAAAGAGTAGGCTAGGGGATAATAATAGTTTATAAGCTTAATATACTTTTATATTAAATATAGAGTTCTTTATTTTTTATATATAATTTTAAGTTTTTTTAAGTATTAGTATAGGGTTTAGAGTTAATAGCTACCCTTTATACTAGTTAAATAGCTTTAAGTTAACCTTTAAAATACCCTTATTTAGGTTCTTAACTACTAAAGTAAGTATTAGTAGAAATAGCTTTTTTTTATTATGTATTAATAAAGTTTTAGTTATTTTAAAGATACTTAGAACTTAAAACTTAGTATTAAGAAAAGGGATAGACTTTTAAATAGCCTTAACTATAGTACGGGCTATTTTATTTTACTTTACTACTTTTATATTAGACTTTAAGTAAGACTTTGTTTTATTAAAAGTTATATTATATATAATAATAATTTATTTAAGTAAAAGTACTTAAATTTAATAAAAGTTATAAGTATTTAAAACGTATCTTATAAAGTATTTAAAGTATACTTTTACTTTTACTTTAAAGTTACGTCTTCTTTAATTTACTTTATAGTCTTTTTTAAGGGGGTATACTTTATAACTATATACGTATATTTAGCTCTAATAAGGGTAAAGGTTATATATTAAAAGGGCCTAGTAAGAGGGTTACTACTAGTGGAAGTACTAGTAAAACTAAGCCTCTTTAACCTAAATTAAAAAGAGCTATACTCTTTACTTAAAGGGGTTTATATTATAAAAAAAGGCTATAGCTATAGTTACCTTTACTTATAAAATAAAGGGGAGGCTAAATAAAGTAAGTATTTTAATAATTTATAGTATTATTTTGTATTTAATACACTTACTCCCTTTATTTCGTTTTTTTATATATAATAGAGTTATTTTAATTTTAATTCCCTTTTTTAGAGCCTATTACTAGTACTTAGTATAGTTATATATTATAATTACTATATATTTAATATTTTAATAAATCTTATAAATAAATATACTATACTACCTTACTACCTAGTATTTAAATATCTTTAGTATATAAAAAACGGATTTGTATTATTTATTAATATAAAGGAAGGTAAAAAAGTAACTAGTGTACTTGTTTTTAATTACTATAAACTAGTAGCTTTAATTATACTCCTTAGAGTAGTTAAAGAGGTTTTAAAATATTTATTTATATAACTATATAGCTTAACTCTTAGAGATTTATTTTAAAACTACTTAAGTAGTATAAGTTATTACGTAATATTTATACTAAAGGTGTATTAAGCTTTTAAGTTTTATTCCCTAAGTATTATATAGGAAATAACTAAGTACCTTAGGTTTTAAGTAGCTAGAGTAAAAATACTATATAAGGGGATTATTATTATAGTTTTTTAGTTAGTAGTAGGATTTTTAAAAGGCTATAGTTAATATAGTTATATTTATAGTTATAGTAAAGTTAATAAAGATATATAGAGATATAAAGTAAAAAAAAGTAACTTTAAATTTAAAAAAAATAATATTTATTCTCCCTTAACTTTTAACTATAAGACTTTTTGACATACCATATAGAGTAAAGCGTTATAACTAGTATACTAAATACCCTTTTTTTAGAAAAGTACTTTAAAAATAATATTTATATAAAAGTTCTTTATATAAGTAATATTTATTAGTATTAAGGTAAGAGTATTTAGTCTATTGAAGTTATTAAATACGTTTCTTATAACTCTTATACTTACTACTAAAATAGGGTATAAAGTAGTTTTTAATTTAATATATTCCTTTTTATTAAAGGGGTAAATAGAGCCTTTTTTAAAAAAGAAGAAGTTATTAATAAAATAAGTTACACTATAGTTATTAAATACTATACTTATACTTAAAGTATAAAAAGTAATCAAAAAAGTAAAAAAAATATTTATAGTATATATAGGTAAAGGTCTCAAAGTTCATAAACGAATTTATTACATTAATTTATAATCTGGTCTCATATTTAATAAAAGATGACCTTAAAAGAATTTTACATATCTATGTTTTATTCTTGTTTCTTTATTTCTTCCTTACTTAGTGGCAGCAGTATTTCATATTTATAATAGAGTCATAATAATTTTTATTTAACTGAATTTTTAATAAGTCAACTGAAATATGCTTCCTATATTCCTTTATATTAAAGTTTTTTTTTAAATCTTTCAGTTTATTCAAATGCACCTAGTATATATAGTTTATTTTTTTAAAAACTATAAAAACACAAATATATTCGATATTATAAAACTCAACTATAGTCTTAGTTATACCATACTAAACTTTAAGTTTAGTAAAGGTACATTAGAATAATAAAATTATAGGTATTTCAAAGTAACCTGTAAAAGGTTAAAAAATACTAAATATCCATTCAAACTTTAAAAGTGTCCTTATAAAAATCTTGGTAATAAATATAGTCCTAATATAACTACTTAATTGCTTTTTATAACCTTTATTTGTTTTATCTATACTTTAGTTTCAATGAATCCTTTACCCTATAATAAAAAGAAGTTTTAAAATATAAGAAACTTATTAGGATTAGTATGTAAAATATATTATTTTTTAAAGGTGTATAGCCTAGAATTTAGTTAAATACTTTTTAGTATAGTACTAATACTACTTATATTATTTTGTTTCATTATAATATATTAAGAGATTAGTATTACTAAAAGTATTGGGTTGAAGGCTTTATAACTATCAAAAATAAACGCATCTTGCAGTTTAAACTAACAATAATAATATCTAGATGTCGAATTGTAGTTAATATATAATCTCACTCTTTAAAGGTTTTTACTTTTTATTTTGAACTTGATATTAATAACTATTAAATATAATAAAGAATATTGTTCGTGTTTTTGATTATTTAAAAAGAGCATTTCACCTTGTTTATTGTTTATTATATTGAATACTGAAACACATTAAAAAATATCCGAAATACTTAAATCAATTTCTTTTACTTAAAATAAATGTATCCAAATTTTAAAGTTAACATTATTTTTATTTAATTATACTTGGAACCAGCAATTTAGTAGTACGCTTTAATACAACAAAAATTAATAAATTTTTTAACTTTGTATTTTTAATTATAAAATACAAATAAATAAATTAAAAATACTTTTAAAGATTCATTTATAAAACTATTATTAGAGTTGTTGAAGAAACCCTTATAAGAATTAATTATACTAAATGTCAAACTTATAGAGCATATGTTACCGTTCATAAACTTATGAAAATATATTACAAGCAACTTAAGTTTAATATAGTTAAATTAAAATAGTAGTTAAAGAATGTATATTATAATAAAAAAGACGGCGTAACATTTTCCTAGTAAGTATATTTACTTTAAAGATAGTAGTTTAAAAGTATAGTATAAGCTAGACTTATAACTATTATATAGCTAAGTATAGGTAGTTAAAGTAAAGTAAAAGTAATAACTTAATCTCTAAGTCCTATAATATAGTAAAGTAAAAGTAAAGGCTCCTTATATAAAATTATTATTAGTTACTTAAGTGCTTGCTTAAGTAAGTAGTTACTTATATACACAGCTATAAATAGCTTTAGCTATCACGATAATACTTAAGTATAAGTAAATTATATAAATACTTATAAAAGAAGTTTTATATTAAAAAAAGTACTTTAAAGGTACTAAATTAGTAATAGTAGTAAAAAAATATAAAGTAACCCTTATAAAGATTAAACCTATAACCTTAGCCCTTTACTATACCTTATATAGCTTTTAGTTAAGCTACTAAAAGGGGCTTATAAGTATAAAAATAGAATTACTACTATAAGTATAAAAGGTAAAGAACTCTTACTTAATAGTAGCATAGTTATTAACTAAATAAAACTTTAATAAAAAAGCCTTTACCTATAAAAAAAGTAAAAAGGACTTTATTATTAATTATAAATAGGTTAAGGGACTAAGTAGCCTAGTTAGTATCGTTAATTTAGGTTATATTATAAGTATAGAGAATATTAAAGAGTTAAGGCTATATTCTATCTCTTTTAAGCTTTAATAAAAGGTTAGTAGCCTTAAGGAACTACTACCTCCTATAAATAAACTACTAGTAAGGGATTATATATTTAAAGTAACTTTAATTAGCCTTAAAGATTTACTATACCTTAGTAATTAAACTAATTAGTACCTAAATAACATTAAGTTTATACTAAAAGAAGTAGTCTTTAATATACTAAATAGCCTCCTAAATCTACTTAAGGAGGGCTAGTCTCTAAAGCTATAATAGAGTTATATAGTACTAAAACGCTAACTTAAAAGTAATAAAAAACTATATAGCCCTAACTTAACTACCCTAGTAAGTAATAACTAACACAAGTAGGGACTTAGTACTACTAAATATAGTTATTTATTAAGTATAGAAATATATAAGCTATAGTTTAAATATATAGAAAGTACTAATAATACTTAGGGCAGTAATAAATACTAGTTTAAAGTAATTATAGTTGAGAATATCTTTAATAAGTAATTAAAGACTATAGAAGTTATAGAAAATACTAAAGGCACTTAAATTATCACAGGCTTCTAGCTTACAGTAGTAGTAGTATATAACCTTAGTAGTATTAGTTGTAAAACTATTAATACGGGACAGCGAGCCATTAAAAATAGCCTTAAGCTTAGGTATTAAGTAGTAAATAGTTATATTAGCTAAATAAAGGGCATTAGTAGTATCCCAAGTCTTCTAATAAAGCACAGTACTATTAGGTATTTACACACAGATATTAGTAACGCAATTAAAGGCTATATTATTAAAGATATTAAAAATAACGTTAATATAGTTAAGTACAGCTAGGAGGTTAGTAACTTATATATAAACGTTATAATAGACCTTATTAAAAAGCCTTATATATAAAAGGAAGGTAGATAGTAGCTTCTAGCTAAATAATAAGGCCCTAAAGAGTTTAAAAGAGTAATTACCCTTAAATACTAAAAAGGACTTACCCTTATAGTAAATAGCTATAGTAGTAAAATAATCTAACTAATTATTTAAGGACTTACTTACCTAGCTTAATTTAGTAGCAAAATAGGTTTAAAGTAGCTATTAACTCTTTTACTACTCTATAGTAGTTTGGTAGTAGTAGTAAGTATCGAGGTAGGTTTAAAGCCGCAACGCTATACTATAGAGGGATTTTTTCTAGTAATAGTATTAATATTAAGTAGAGTAAAAGGTATTATTTAGAAGAAGGCGCGTAAATTACGCATAAGTCGTTCCCTTAACGCGGGGTATAATAGGGTCGTTAGTATAGTCTAAATAGCTTTAAAATAAATATAATTAAAGAGATTAATATAGTAGGGAGAAGTTAACTAAGTTAGGGATAAATCTATACCCCTAGTAGAGATTTTCTAGAGTGGAAGATCTAATATTCTAGCGCGCTAAGCCTACTTAGGTAAAGTAGGTCTTCTAAATTAGGCTTAGTATACGGGACGTGTTTTTGTTATTTATTGGATAGAATACAGGAACGTTGTATTTTACATAGAATACATATTATCTCAGGCCCTAGCCTAGAGCTCTATAAACCACGCCTGCCGTTGCTTGAAAGAGAGGAGGTGCTAGGGCCCCCAAAGAACATGTTCTCCGGTCCATGTTGATGTTCCTTCCAGGGACCCATTGTCGTCTCTCCTTTTTCTTCAAGAACAGAGGGGCAAGTCCAAAACAACTTTTCTTATTTTATCTATTCGTACTTTTCTCTGGCGCTCGAACCTCAGATGCGTAACGGACTATGCATAGAATCTTCCGGAAACAACGTGCTCTCCGTCGCCGGGCTCTTGAGCGGCCTGTCGTCGAGTTCCCTCCCGCCGGCCGACGCCCGGTTGTTCGACGCCAGCGACCCCTTCTTCGTCGTCGCGAACGTGGTCGAGATCTTGGAAACGTGGGACGAGAAGATCTTGAAGAGCTGCCAGGCGTTGGGCATGCAAGCGACCGCGATGCACACGCTCACCTCGACGTGCGTCAGGATGATCATGCTCAAGCTAGTCGCTGTGTGGTGGTCAGCAGGCGTAGGTAGGAACGCGAATACTTCGCAAGGGGGTGGTGCCTTACCCGTCACGTTGTTCCATTTGTTTTTCTGCGCCAGCCCCTGTATCCGCAGACAGGTGACGATGGTAACGCTAGTTTCATGGGTCAGCGAACTTGCCCAAGATTGCAGTGACGGGAAGGGCAGGTTTTCGGTCACTACTCACAATATTCCGGTCAAGAACATGGCCATCACCCCGACCTTTCTCTTGGTGGTCATCTGAAGTTTGTACACCTGGGTGATCGGCAGGACCAGAATCGTGACGTCGATGACGACGTGCAGGCCCAGGTGGGCGAGAGCCGTGGCCGAGAAGTCGATGCAATTCCCTTTATGCTCGCCGTCCCACTGGAACCAGAAGTGGGAGAACGGCTGGCACTGCGAGACGAGGACGACGAGGAACGCGAGAGTGACAAGGGCGTTGAAGATCTGGACCGCCCAGACGGTGCGGCGAAAGCGCTTGTCCGGGAAGATGCGGCAGTAGAAGAAGAGAATGGATGACTTGGCGATGGCAATGGCGGGGACGTAGAGGACCTCGATGACTATCAACAGCTGTTTGCAAGGCGGTTAGCCATGTCTCCCCGCCCGCACTCGCACCTGTTGGGAGGGTGGGGGAGACGCACTTTGAAGAACTCCGAGATATGCTGCGGCGACAACGACCAGATGTCTTGACCGAGCCCGGCCTTGGCGACTGCAATCCGGTAAGTTAGCATCACCGAGCCCACTTTCCAGCTACGCGACAGCTGGGGGGGTGGGGACATACGGAGGTTCAAGACGACGTAAAGACCCATATCAAAGGCCTTTGTTTGGCTTGGTGAGCTTGTAAATTTTGCGGATAGAAGACGTGGAAACGACTCACAAACGCCAACATGACTGCCGTATCGTCGTGGCCCCAGGCCCCGAGCTTCGCCGCCCTGCTCGCAAGCCTCAGCCCCACGAACACCGTCGAGATGACGGTGGCGATGCCGCTCACCCAGTGGATCACCGGCCTCTGGTCGGTCCTGGGGCGTCCGCATGCCGAGACCGACGCGTTTGCGAGCGCTGTTTCGGCAGCGAGAGTGCTTCTGTCAGCTCTCGAAGTCGTTGCAGTCTGTTGTGGGGGTCGACGCGAAATTCTAAATCAACGTACCCAGGGCCTCCTTGACGGTGCAGTGTGATATTATGCATGGCGCCACGGCCTCGTTGAATTTCGTATCTGCGCAGAGACACGTCTGGTTCAGAGGCGAGCATGTAGTTTCGGGGAGTGCTCGTATCGTGCAGTCGATCTGCGAGAACAGGGAGAGACCCGGTCAGAGGATGACGGCCGAGTGCCATATCGGCGCACATCGAGGGAATGCTCACGGCACAGTTTGGAATTCCCATCATTCCACCACCGCCGCCGCCCTGCGCCGAGCATAGAGTCGACAGGCCCAGCAGCGTGAGGGCTACCACCCGGGATGAAATCATTCGGTGCGTCGTCCTAGTCTTGAGGTGGGTAGGCTGCAGTCTGGACAGGCGTAGATATCTCGCGCTTTGTGTTTCTGATTCGTGGTTTTAGTCGAAGAAGCTCCATTCGAGGGCAGCTGTCTTCATCGTCATGCAACTTTGAACGAAGGTTTGAATGACTGGGAGAGGACCATTGGACGTGGGAAAGCAGCCTCACATGGAGGGATTGAGCTGGCGGCCGCATTGCTCAGGACCCTAACAAAGCGATAAAGTTTGGTGTTGAGAAGCCGTTTCCGGACCAGAGCTGTGGATCAGGAAAACCTATCGATGTAATACATCGCTGGCACGCTGGTTCCTTGTTCGTCAGCTCTCTCTATCTGTTGGTATCTACGTGTCTTAGCTTCCGACGTTCCGGATGTGGGACAGCCTGGCCCCCAGCCAGCGCCACGGCTTAGAACAGCCTCGACGTTCCAGGCGTGGGCATGAAAGTCACAGCTGAACTTGGGTGAATATAACATTATAACCCCACATATCCAAGACAACAGAAGACTTTCATTGTTTGCGATGTGGTCATGGTCGGAGCGCAGCGACAGCGAGGCGTCTGGGCTGGGCGAGACTCAATGAGATCGACCTTGGCAGCCCCATCATAGGCGCTGCGCAAGCTAGGTTTCGTGACGCGATTCTGGATTAACAAGAAACAAAATGTAAAAGTGCAATGTGTAGATGCGAGTGATCTTCGAATTCTTCGTCATGAACGGGGACTTTGAGAGAAAAACCTACTGTTGTTTACTAGTGCAGATGACCGCATCTCAAGTAAAAACCTCAAGGAAGACTGCGCACATCGTCTCCAAAGGGCACGACAATTCAGGTGGCCTTGTGCCGGAGCCGAGTTTCGTCAACGGTCCAGCCGAATTTTGATGAACCATGCCGTCGGGTTAGTCATTTAGCCGGCTCGCTCAATCATTCGCAGCTTCGGTATGTCCGCTGTGGTTTTGGCCTCTGTCTCCGGGTCGGGTCGGGTCTCCACCGCCTCCGCCCCGGGACCCACCCGGCACCGATCGAAACATGAAGTCCCGACCGGCTCAGCGGCATTGAATCCCATGTTTCCACTAGGCTCACGCATTGACTTCCCGAGATTTTAGTCACGTTCTGCGGTGCATGACTTTAGGTTCGCAGCAGTGCGACCGAGACAAGTGAGGGGAAATATGCGGCGAAACGATAGTCCGGAATAGTGCGTCTCTCACCTAATCCCTCCCTCACTCATTGGCGTTGGAGTCCATCGCATCATGCATTGACCGCTGCTGTCTCGGCCAATTGCCACTCGCCCTGCCGTCATCTCCAACAACAAATCCCGGCCACCCAATACCCGCCTTACCGCGCCTGAAGATCTTTTTTGTGTCTCGTGAGCTTAGCGGCCAGCAAGGTATCTTCAAAACTCCATCATGAGAAGCAAGGGTGCTCAGTCGTCGTCCGCCGTCATCTCCCTCTGCGATGACTACTACAACCTCGGTCCCTTCCAGCGCCTCGTGACCACGACAAGCAACGATGCTCAGACGTGGTTCGGCCGCGGCCTGACGTGGGCGTACGCCTTCAACCACGAGGAGTCGGCGCGGTGCTTCGAGAGGGCCATCAACTACGACCCATTCTGCGCCATGGCATACTGGGGTCTCGCCTTCGTTCTCGGGCCCAACTACAACAAGCCGTGGAAGGTGTTCGATGGGGAGGACCTCGCCACAACGACCAGAAGGGCTCATCGTGCCGTCATGCAGGCCAAGGAGGCCTCGGCCAGGGTGTCTCCCGTTGAGGTTGCCCTCATCAACGCCCTCGTCTGCCGGTATCCCCAAGAGAAGCCCGCCGAGGACTGCTCCAAGTGGAACGAGGACTACGCGAACGCCATGGACGGCGTCCTGAAGGTCTACCCGGACGACCTCGATGTCGTCGCCCTCTGGACAGACGCGACGATGAACGTCACGCCGTGGAAGCTGTGGGACTACAAGACCGGAAAGCCCACGCCGGGGGCTCGGACGCTGGAGATCAAAGACGTCATGGACCGCACCTTCAAGCTCCGGGGCTCTCTCCGGCACCCGGGCCTCCTCCACCTGTACATCCATCTCATGGAGATGTCGCCGACCCCCGAGGCGGCGCTCACTATCGCTGACAACCTCCGCGGCCTCGTCCCGGACGCCGGCCACCTCGAGCACATGCCCACCCACCTCGACATCCTGTGCGGACAGTACCGCCGCGCCATTGCCTCCAACTCGGACGCCATCCGCGCCGATTCCAAGTTCCTCGCCAAGGAAGGGCCTCTCAACTTCTACACGCTGTACCGGTCCCACGACTACCACTTCCGGCTGTACGCCTCCATGCTCTGCGGTCAGTCAAAGGTCGCCCTCGCGACGATCGACGAGCTCGAGTCGACCATCTCTGAGGACCTGCTGCGCGTCGAGTCCCCGCCGATGGCCGACTGGCTGGAGGGCTTCCTCGGCATGCGCATGCACGCGCTCATCCGCTTCGGGAGATGGGACGACATCCTCGCCCTCAGGCTCCCTCACGACCCCAAGCTCTACTGCACGACGACCGCCATGACGCACTACGCCAAGGGCGTCGCCCTCGCCGCCACGGGGAGAGTCGCCGAGGCCGAACAGGAGAGGTTGCTCTTCCTCGACGCCAAGTCCCGCGTCCCCGCGTCCCGGATCGTCTTCAACAACCCCTGCCGCGAGACGCTGGCCATCGCCGAGGCGATGCTCGACGGCGAGCTCGCGTACCGCAAGGCCGACTACGACACCGCCTTCGCGCACCTCCGCCTCTCCGTCGAGCGGGACGACGCGCTGCCGTACGACGAGCCGTGGGGCTGGATGCAGCCGGCGCGGCACGCGCTCGGCGCGCTGCTCCTGGAGCAGGGCCGCGTGGGGGAGGCATCCGAGGTGTACGCCGCGGACCTCGGCGTCGACGAGACGCTGCCGCGCGCGCAGAGGCACCCGAACAACGTCTGGGCGCTCCACGGCTTCTGCGAGTGCCTCGTGAAGCTGGGCCGGACGGACGAGGCCCGGATCCTGAAGCCGCAGCTCAACCTCGCGCTGGCGGTCGCCGACGTGCCGATCAAGTCGTCGTGTTTCTGTAGGATGAAGACGGTTGATTGACAGACGAGGAAGCTGAGCCCGCCGTCGCAGCGGAGACTCAGCATCGTCGACACGCGGATGCGTGCCAGATTATGACAGGAGACGGGGATGGAGGGCAGACAGATGGTGACGAGGGTCAGATTGGCAGAGGCTCGTGGCTTCAGTTGGGAAACAGAAACAGCTGGGATGGGTGTACTAAATAGGGATCATTCGAGGATATATACACTTCGTAGTAGACACAACTGCATCAATTATCTCAACTGAGTTGTGATTTCAAGTCTTCTTCGCGTACCTACGCAGGGCAACTGATAAGATCCTTGCAATGGAACCAACAACCTTACCAACCACCCGAAGTATCTCATCTCAGATAGCGCTTAGATGTCAAGTTTATCGGCAACCTTAAACACACCTCAAAAGATCAGGTAACACAAGGACACGTCGGATATAGCACTTCTTGGCTCAGTCAAAAACGATAAGGAGCGGCCCGAACCCCGTGTCTACACCCATATCTTTCCCCCTGCTCCTGAACCAACAACCAATCGCCAAACAACGACAACCAAAGAACCAACGCAACTTGCATATGCATCTCGTTTCTCCGCCGGTGGAAAACCCTCCAACCCAAGATTGTTACCCAATAATGGGAAGCCCGCCATTGCGGAAAAACGAAAAGAAAAGAGTCTCACACCGCACATCCCTTAATAGCCCAGCTCTCTCCTCATAGAACCTAATGTTACACAAGCTTACTCGCTTCGATGGCTCATAGCTGACATGCAGGCGATCTATGCCCCAAGTAGAAATCGGTAGTACACTACTGGTGCAACTCAAAGTTTCGGGCCGCGGAGATCATGTCCGCCCGTGTCTTTAAATGATGGAAACACCGTGTAAGCCGACCTCTGGGCGGAACTAGCACCTCCTCGTCGATTGGCTGGGTCTTATCGTCGGCCGCTCCCCTGCCGCCTCCGCGATGTAGCATCAGAAGGTCTTGGCCTGTAACTGACATGGAGAGAACTGGGAGGGGACGAGGAGGCGAAGGGGGCAGGGAGCGGACGTCAAAAAGCGAGGGTAACCCTTACAGATAGAAGTCCCTGCATCTCTTCGACTCCATGGTTCCTATAATGACTTGAATCTGTCCGCTTCACATCCAAGACACAAACGGCACAGCTCAGCTCGAATATTTAGAGAGAGATGTCCCGCACGACCCCCCCTTCCGAGAAGGCCGCCATGAACCGCGTGGCGGCGGTCGCGCAACCGAATGGCGGCAGCTCCGACGCCGAGGTGGGCCGCGTATACTATATCGACCAGGCGGCAGAGGCCCGGCTCCGGCGCAAGGTCGACCTGCGCGTGCTACCCATGGTTTTCCTCATGTACTTCTTCACCTTCCTCGACCGGACGAACCTGGGAAATGCCAAGGTGGCCGGCATGGAGGCCGACCTCGGGCTCGGCACGTACGGCTTCAACATCGGCGCGTGTCTGTACTACGGCGTGTACTTCTTCGCCGACATTCCCGCCTCGCTGAGCGTCAAGAAGTTTGGGTTCATCATGCTGCCAATAAGCTGCATCATGTTTGGCGTGGTCACGCTCTGTACGGCTTTTATTACGAATCAGGGCGGGTTCTATGCCGTGCGGCTGTTGCTTGGGCTCACCGAGTCGTTCCAGTTCCCCGGGCTCAGCTACGTCGTGTCGCGGTACTACCGCCGCGGCGAGGTGACAACGAGGATCTCCTGCTTCATGCTGGGAGCGGCGGGGTTGGCTGGAGCGTTTGGTGGCTTGCTTGCCTCCGGTCTGCTGTCTCTGGGCAGCATCGGCTCTGTTCACTCGTGGCGGAACATCTTTCTTGTTGAGGGGTTGGTCTCACAAATCATCGTGTCGAACTGTTGGAACCCCTTTCTAATCGAGCGTACAGAATCGTCACTGTCGGCGTCGGCATCATCTCCCTCTACCTCTTCCCCGCGGACCCCTCCAAGACGCGCATCTTCAACGAGGAGGAGCGCGCCCTCGCCATGGCCCGCATCTTCCACGACCAACCCGCCATCCGCGACCACAAGGAGCCCATCACCTGGGGTCTGATCAAGCGCGGAGCTCTCAACACCAACGTCCTAGTCGGCGCCTGGATGTACACCTGCAACCAGATCACCGTCCAGGGCCTGTCAATCTTCACCGTCGCCATCCTGCGGCTCAACTACCCGGACCGCTCGACCGTCGGCATCCAGCTGCTCTCCGTGCCGCCGCCGCTCGTCGGCATGGTCTTCGCGCTGTGCGTCTCCTACGTCGCGATGAAGACGCGGCAGCACGGGTTGGCCATCGCGTCGTGCGCGGCGCTGAACATTGTGGGGTACTCGATCTGGCTGACCTCGAAGAACGTCCAGGCGAGATACGCTGCCATCTTTATCAACACGGCTGGCGGGTACGGGTACGGTGTGCTGGTCATTAGCTGGACGCTGGCGAACGCCGCGCCGGATACTGTGCGAAATGTCGCGAACGGCGCTGTCTCGGGCCTCGCGAACGTTGGTAAGACACCCTTCCCTTTTGATTTTGCTTCGACACGGTGACTGATCGAGGATGTTGCAGGTTCCATCACGGCTACTTGGAGTTACATCAACACCGACGCCAAGACGGGCTATCGCATCGGCAACAGCCTGAACACTGCAACCGCAGCTTCGGTCATCGTTGCCTCTCTGAGCCTCGTAGCCTTCCAAACGTGGGAGAACAAGAAGCGCGAGCAAGGCGGTCGCGACTATCGCTTGGACAAGTCCGAGGACAAGGTCGCTTTGCTTGGAAATCTTCACCCGGAATTTAGATACATCCACTAGAGAGAGGGGTGGTTATGAAGTCCTGATCAGACCATGACCCGACGAACGGTCGCTCGTCATATCAAAAGTTTAGTCCTCCATCTGGAGAAAATGTTAACTGCGTTGCTCTCGAAGTTCGGGCCATGTCTAGTTGACAGAATCGTAGCCACGGCCGCTTCAATGAGCCTTCACGTTGCCAATGCGTCAACGTTGGGATTGAAAGGGCATGGAAAGTTCAAGTAACCTCGACGAAACTCTCCAGCGGAGCGTATCAGAATAACCCGTGAAACTAGACATCGAAGGTTGCTGCTAGCTTTTAAGAACTACCACAATGTTCTTTCGACATCGATTGTAGTTGTGAAGATTGCCCATCCTCGGAAGATCATCGGCTCTGGTTATTCTTTCAATGGATCCAGGTCAATACCGGCAAAGTCGGCACGCACGCGATATATGTTGCGGGTCAACCATGGATGAGAAAGACTGGGAATTCGCCGCGCTAGACAGCAAGAGGAAGCTCGCGACTTGATCACCGTGGATCTCGAACCCACGTGGGCCCGCGCAAGCACCGTTCTTTGGATGGCAGCCACAGAGTCGCATCCCACGCGGTCTTATCGCTCGCCGCGTCATCTCGAGAGACCGCAGGGGGACCTTGCGTTCAAAAAGCTTGTTTGCGCGGGAGATGGGATGCTTTAAAGCTTGGCGGCGCCGCAGTTCAACGTCGGTGCTCGGAGCTGGACACACAGACAACGTGCTCGTTTTCCAGTCGTCGACGCCCTCTTGCAAAGCCATGCGGATCGGAAACATAGTCTCAGCGTCGCTTGTCGTCGCCGCTGCCAGCCCGGCACTTGCGTGCGGGAGCTGTGAGCATCCGGAGAGGGACGTCGTGTTGACTAGACACGTCCGCCGCGCGCAACCCGATGCTCAAGCAGCCGCGATCGCGCCTCGCGGGCCCTTGTCTTGGGGTCAGCTGAACTTCCTTCATACTACCGGTAAGCGATGGCGCCTTGATTTCACAAACAGTTCTAGGACAAACGGCTAACGGTGTTCTTGAAGATACTCATGGATGGTAAAGCCCCCAAGCTCGGTGGCTTGACTCGTGCTGACCGAGTAACACAGGCTGGAAGGGCATATCCGCGAGCAAAACTACGGTGCCGATTGGGGCGACTTTGTGAGCTTCGTGAAGCACATGCGCCAAAAGGCTGATGAGCTGGATGTCGACCTTCTGGTGGTCGACACGGGCGTACGTCAACCACACCCTAAAGTATCAATTCAAGTCCCGCTGACGAGGAGAAACGCAGGACTTGCACGATGGCGCCGGACTCAGCGACGCGACCGGTGTTTCCTCCTATGCAAACGGCACAGGAGTCAACGGACAGCTTTCGAACCCGATTTTCGAGAACCTTGACTACGACGTGTTGGCCATCGGTAACCACGAGCTGTACGTCTCCAGCATCGCGTACGAGACCTTCAGCCAGTTTGCCAAGGTCTACGGCGACAGGTACCTGACGAGCAACGTCCAAATCCGCAACCCCGGCACCGGAGAGCTCGAGTACATCGGAAAGCAGTACAGATACTTCACCACCCCGAAAGGTAAACCAGTCTAGACGCGGACCCTCTTTATGTTGCGGCTGACTGAGGTCTCAGGTCTCCGGATCATGGCCTTCGGCGTTCTTTTCGATTTCACCGGTAACTCGAACGCGTCGGTCGTCACCAAGGCCGCCGTCATGGTCAAGCAGCCCTGGTTCCTGGACGCCGTCAACTACAAAGAGCCGATCGACCTCTTCCTGGTGGTGGGCCACAACCCTGCCCGACCGACGCAGAGCAGCAGCACACTGAAGACTGTCTTCGACGCGATCCGGGAAGTGAGACCGGGCACGCCAGTGCAGTTCTTTGGTGGCCACACCCACATCCGCGACTTCGCCGTATACGACGACAAGTCAACCGCTCTCGAGTCTGGGCGGTACTGCGAAACTGTTGGTTGGCTGTCGATGACGGGCATCAAGTCTGATAGCTACAAGGGCACGTTGCATCCCAAGGGCGTGCCTCACCCTTCGCAACGAGCAGTCTCTGTGGCCGCGGGGGCTGCTAACACCAGCACCGCAACTCCGGCTGGAAATTCTAGTCTTACTTACTTCCGTCGTTATCTGGACTGGTGAGAATGCCGCGGCGCAGGAACTTTGCGGTAGCTGACTATGAATAGGAACACCTTTACGTTTGAGTACCACGCAGTCGGCAGCCAGATCAAGTCGTTCAACACTTCCAAGGGACTCACCGTGTCGAGCGAGATCACCGCAAACCGCAAGAACCTGAACTTGACCACACTCTACGGCTGCGCCCCTCAAACCTGGTGCATCAGCTGCGCGCCCTTCATGTCCAACGGATCCATGTTCTCATTGACAACCACAGCGCTCGCGGCGACAATCATCACCAAGGAAAGAGCCTCGACGCCGAGGATCATCATCGCTAACACGGGGCACATCCGCTTCGACCTCGCCCAGGGGCCCTTCGACTACGACTCCTCGTTCATCGTCTCCCCGTTCACGGACGCGTTCCAGTTCATCCCCGACGTGCCGTGGGCTATGGCCAAGCAGGTGACGCAAGGCCTGGAGTCGGGCAGTTTCCCCTCCAAGAGGAAGCGGTCCCTGACGGCCGACTCGTTTGGCTTCGGCCAGGCAAACCCGGCTCTGTCGGCAGTCGACAGCTGCGTCGATCCGCCGCTGACTAACGACCACTTTGCGAAGCGCTCGTATGCGGGCGGGCGTATCGTGCGTCGACAGGCCGTGACACCGGGTTACACCACGAGCGATGACTTTGGCACCGACGGAGACGATACCGTTCACACGGAGATTCCGTTTTACGATGTCCCCAATTTCTTCCAGGCCAACGGCAGCTTCCCCGCCGACGGGTCGCTCTCGGACGAGGACAAGGTCGACCTGATTTTCTTGGACTACGTCTCGGCTTCCGTTGTGTCTGTATTGCGGTCGCTGGGTGCGAACTACACGTCGAAGGATGTTTCTTACTATCTACCTAGCGTAAGTGGCCTGCCTAGATCAAAGCTATAGTCTATGCACGCCCTGCGTGACTGGGATTTCGATGGAAAAGACTGGAGCTAATCATTGACTAGACCTTTACGACCAACTCCTACTTGCCTGAATACGCAAAGAACAATGCGGCGTGGCAGGCCGATATGCCGAATTGCCCAGTAGGTCCGGGAATCGGGTACAATACTGCTGCCTGATTCGCGGCTTGAATTGGGCATGGGAGATTTGCTCAGCAGTTTCCATGTCATGCTCGGAAACATGAGAATGCTAGTGTCACACGAAATAGTGGCGTAGCTTGTAGAAACCCCAAGGAAGACTTCGCATGGTAGAGAGTAGATAATGAAGTAGAGACTTTGGTTAAGCAGGAGTTGAACTAGATCATCTTAGAAGCCTCGTTTTACAAAGTTCTCTTTCTAATACAGACTAATGATAAGTAACTTCGCAACTGAGCTTGAAGTCGACTGAGATAACCATGAAACACGTCAAAGTCAACCTTCATCACATGGAAAACATATCGAATGGGTGAAATTCCGTTGCATATTTCGAAATTCAAATACCGAGCTCAACGAGTGCAAGTATAATCCATCAGTTCCATCCTATTTGTCGTAGCAATCATGGCCGTGAAGCACCAAAAGAGTGATAGTGACAGTGTGAAAAGAGAGACAAAAGGCACGCGCCTAACAACTGAACCAATCAATCCCAACTCCTACCCCCAACCGCTCGTGGTGGTACCCCAAAGACTACCAAACATTCATACCCGTATCGATTTGGGATGCAGAGACTTCTCGCCCAAAGTCTCGATCCCACCTCCGAAACCCAAGATGGAGCATCAGGCCTTCCAAAAATCTTAACCAATCCGGGCGGCAAGGAATCGCGGGGCAGAAATGGCTGCGTCAGTCTGGTAGAGGAAGTGCGCCGGCAAGATGAAGAGCGTGCCGAAACAAACGGCGTCGGTGGCGGCGCAGTACACCTCCGTCTTGGAGGACGGGAAGTTGGGGATGCGGCCGAGGTTCTGCAGGTTCTTGGTGTACCCGAACAGCACGACGCCCTTGATCTGATCCTTGATGGTCGAGCTGAGGTCCGAGATCGAAGAGGCCATGACCGCTGTGCCCTGACTGTTTCCCCGCAAATCTGTTAGCATCACGAAACCTAATAAGTTGGGGGAGGTGTCACAATGACTGACCTGTATCCACCGGCAACGACGGCAGAGTTGGGGCACTTGGTGTTCGCAAGGGTGAAGAGCCTCTTGGCCTCGTTGATGGCTGCGCGGCTTGTTCCCTCGGGGAGGAAGTTGGACGCAAGGTCGGCGCTGTAAGGACCGCCGACACCCTGGACCCAGACGTTGGAGGCGCCGTAGCGGCTCTCGAGGGCGTCTGCCACAGTCGGGCCGGCGCTGATGCCCTGATTTGTTGTCAGATTCCACGTCGTAGTTTCGACATTACCAGCGGAAAAGGGGTGTTGAGTTCACTCACCATGTTACCGGGCTCGGTCGAGGCGCGAGCAAAGATGTAGATGACCTTGGGGCAGGCGGAGCTGCTTCCAGACTCGAGCTCGTTGCGGCTGGAGGACTGGCGAGCCTCGAGAGCAACAGCTTCGCTTCCGACGGCGACTTCGACAGGGGCCGCGGTGGCGAGGGAGATGGCCAGGGAGACGATGGTGAGGAACTTCATCTTGAGAGGACTTTGGGTAGAGTTGATGGGCAAGTTTGGGGCTGAAGAGAGTGGTTCTTGGAGAGAGAGCGGGCTGATTGGCTTTGAGCGAAGGAAGGAAGGCTTCAGATCTGGCGAGCGAGAGCTTGAGTCTGGAGATCAAATTCTGAAAGTCTCGTTGAGGGCGTTTCGGGGGCTATTTATCTTCTTCCCAGACCAGCCATCAAGGACTGCGACATTCTCGTCAAGTGGTTCGAACTTCATCAACTACACGACACTGCACCAAGTCAACCTAGCTATCGCGATCTAAGACCCCAAGATTGCGACCAAAGTGAATCCCGGCAATCACAGACACGAATCGTCAATTCATCCGCCAGTCGTATCTTGAAGCCATCCCCAACCTCGACCTCAACAAGTTGGCAAGTTGGATCTATGGAGGAGTGCGATACCACGTGAGGACGGCCTTTTTCGCAACACGACATCGAATTGGGAATAGTCGGAGCCCCCTTCTCCTTCGCTGAAATCAGGGCGAGCCTCGGGACAAGACTTTGAGGACCGCGCCGTAGGGCGCTACGGAGGATGAGGGGATCTGCGGCTTACTATCTGTCTCCAAGACCAGCTGGGTCGTCTGATGAAATTTTCATGGGAGACAAAGGTAGGCAGGCCTTCGCCTCGACTAGCCAGCCCGCGATGATGTACCATGTCGCCCTGGAAGCCAATTATGAAATCAGGTGCATGATAGATGGCACCTTACCCAACACGTCGCAACTGACCAACGCCATGGCATGCATGGCCGGTAGAGAACTGCAACCCCCGCAGAACCCCGCAATCTGGGGACGTTGGATGCCTCGGCTCAGGGAAACGGGGTTCTTTGATTTGAGGGGACTACTGACACCAACCTGAAGGCAGCGACCTTGGCCGCAGCTCGAAAGGGTTGTGTCTTGCCGATTGGACAGGTCGATGGGCTTTCAAAGAAGCCAAGCTGGATGACCCAGCAGAGGCGCCTGTCCACGAGGGATGTGGATAATCTGGGGGAAGAGACGCGGCGCGGGAATGCAACGCCATGCAGGTAAAAGGATTCGAGCTATACCGTAATGTGTAAAAGTTGCGAGTTCAATGTCTTGGCCCAGGAGCCCACCACGTGAGGCGTGGGATACTCTGCTTGCAGAGTTACGGCGACTGAAACGTGCTACTTCTCCGCAACTGTAGGACTTGGTTCTAGTTTGCCAATGTACCGTTCGTGCAAGGGATGCCGAGGCCTGTGGCCCCCTCCAGGCCGACGCACTCCATCTCACCGGCACCGCCGTCCTTGTGGAGGTCAGTCAACTACTCTTCGATGTGTCGTGGCAGTAACTTACCGCTGCAGTGAGAGTGATGTCGGGGAAGTGAAAGTCCTGGCAGTGGTCCGCATCTTTGCAGATGATGTACATGGCCTTCTTGGTCGACTCGCCTGGAGATTCGTTAGCAGACGCCTTCCAGTTGTGAGTAGATGGTTCGTCCGCACCCAGAGTCTGACTCCAGCACGGAGTCGAAACACAGCTCCCATCCTTGAGGCTCGGCCCAGTGTGGGCCGTGATGCCCTCCCACTTGAAGTTCTTCGCGAATGCGGCGAGTGAAGCATCCTTGCCGGCCGCCCCCTTCTCCTGGTCGACGTAGTTCTCGATGAAGTGTACAGGGTAGCTGGTGTTGACGATGGTCATGTTCCTCCACGTCACGTCCGAGATCTGGCACGTCGTTCCGACGGAGCCCTTGAACCGGGCGCCCATCAACGAGTCGCTGATCTGGGCGTTCCCAAAGAGGTACCCACCCCCCGTTCCCGAGGAGCACGACACGGAAATCCCGTGCGTGCCGCGCGCGACGACGTTACGCATCGTCACGTTGGTCGCCGGCGGCGAGACGTTGACGACGTCGTCGCCGTTGAAGCTCGTCCAGCCGTCGACGACGACGTCCGACGCGCTGACGTCGAGCCCGTCCGTGTTGAACGGGAACCCGGAGAGCGACCGCGCGTCGAGGACCGTGTCCGTCATGTAGACGTCCCGGCCGCCCATGGAGAAGACACAGGCGACCGGGTTGAGCACCTTCAGCCCGCGGAGGCGGAGCCCTGTGACGCCGAAGGAGAAGAGGTGCGGGCGGCCCTTGTCGGCACTATCGTCGGCGCGGGGCCACCACTTGTCTCCGTGGCAGTTGATCCAGCCCTTGGAGGTGAAGGTCACGCCCTTGCTGTTCGCAACTGTGATCCAGTGGCCCGGGTAGGCGGTGGTGTTTCTGACGACGGCCGCGACGGTAGCGGGGTCGTCTGAGAGGGTGAGGTTTCCCTCGATGGAGAACTCGACGTTTGTGAGGCCGGAGAACTTAAGTGGCGTCAGGAGGACGTATTCTGTGCCTGCGCTGAAGACTACGCGGGAATTGCTACCGCACGACTTGACAGTTGACTGAATGGCGGGTGAGGCATCTCCTGTGGTCTTGGGCACGACGCAGGTTTTGAACTGGGTAGCCAGTAGGCTGATGCGGTGGTGGCAAGCAAGGACAGGAGTTTGATGGAATGCATGTTTGTGCGGTTGCTGTAAAGACTGACTCTATGAAAGGGGCGACTTTGAGAAGATGACCAAAGGAGAATGAAGGTGTCTTGAGGGCCTCGACCTTTTGTGTCTCCTCAAATGGGCTCTTCGGCAAGAAACGGTGTCCGTGATGGATGCACGACTAGGAAGCCCTGGCGACTACTCCGCAGATAAAGAGCATGGGATGAACACTGGCCATCTATCTCTGAGCGTGC
This sequence comes from Colletotrichum brevisporum, assembly GCA_030770045.1. Taxonomy (NCBI): domain Eukaryota; kingdom Fungi; phylum Ascomycota; class Sordariomycetes; order Glomerellales; family Glomerellaceae; genus Colletotrichum; species Colletotrichum brevisporum. The sequence continues at coordinate 2,817,830 of JAUGSI010000001.1, read as the reverse complement.
AAGGGACCAGACAGACACAACGGGAGTTCGCTGCCGATCTTCAGAGTGGAAATAAATTACACAGCCCTCGAATCAAACTCTCGCGGATAACCGGCATGCGGAAGAGGGAATGACTCTGTTCAACAACACTGCCTGGGAGAGCCCGGACCAGCAGGGGGTACCGAAATTCAACTGACCCACGCCAAAAGCTTGTCTCATCTTCATTACACTGGGATAAGAGGGCTTCCCGTGACAGACTCCGAGTTGTTCGCAATGCCATTTTCGTAGATGGCTTCCTATTTGCGTGCCACCCCGCCACCCCGCCAACTAAAGCCTTCATTTCTCATTCACACAAAAGCTTGCTGCTGCCGTTCCGGTGAGCCTTGACTACTTAAACTCGGATCAAGTCGACTGCGGACACCGGAGAACGGTTGTGTATGCCTATAACACTGCAGAGGGATTGAAGAACTGGACAACAGAGGCGTAAAAACGGCGTGGGCTTTTCTGCGCCCCGACTGAGCAGGTCCGTGGGGGTTGACCGTTGTCCGCGCAGCTGCATCAGTACATCTCCAAATCCATGTCGAGATCGGCCTCCCTCGAATATTCTTTCATGACTTGGTTCAGTATCTTGATCCACCACGGCTGACTCCGAGCGCCAAACAAAGCTTTCCTGTACTCCCACCACTCCGGCCAGAACCCGGCCATCTCCCAGTCCAGGATGCCAGTGACCGTGCCCGTCGACGCATCCACGAGGATGTTCTCCCCCGACAAATCCGCGTGGGAGAATCGCGTGTCGTACGTGTCGGGAAGCTGGCTCCGATACTTCTCGACCTGCTCCGGGCGGGAGGGACTGCGAGACGGGAGCGACGAGGAAATCGTGGAACTCGGCGACGGAAACAAAAGGCCCACACGTGTGCATGTTGCTGAGTCGATGGTCGTACACCGGGCCCCCTGAGACCGATCCAACTAACCCGGCTTGCGGAGGATGAAGCTGATGGAGCTGCTCCAAGTGTGATCTGAGCTGCCGGATGATGGATCGTCTCCGCGCGCGCCTTGTCGTCCATCTCGGGCCATGCGGATCCTAGCTGGGAGCCCGGCACTCGTTCCATGAGAATACAGCAGTTGTCTTGATCAGAGTCATCTTCCAAGTAGACCTCGACGATGGCAGGCAGAGGAACGGAGGTCTTCTGCTGGACGTAGGTCATTGCCTCCATCTCCCTGCGAAGCCGCGCCGAGTCGCCCCACTTTCGGACCCTGCCCGTACCCGTACTGGAGCTTTCGAAGGTGATTCGGCTGGCGGACTGAATCGACATCACGGCTTCTTGAAGAAGCAACTCGAACTAAAGAATGTTTTTGGACAACGGGCTGCTAGCCTGATGAACAGTGCTCACTTTGGAGAGCGCGGGCAAGAGTTCAGAACTATGTGTGAGTGGATCACTCTTGAGCGGGATGTCGTGGGGGCCAGAATGACCCCCACTTACATTCTGCCGCTCCACACCGCGAAGGATCGCTCAGCATATTAGGTAGCTAACCTCAACACCGTCGTTGGCTTGATAAATTGCAATGCTAACATACTTCAAGCAGTTCAGTTGGAGTTGGCGCGTCCTTCAAAGAGCTCATTCAAGGGCGGATAGTGTATTTAAACCAACATATGTCTGGACATAACTTTCTAGTGACTTTAGCCTTTGTCATAATGACAAACCTTCTTGTACCAGCTCACAAAACTCTCGAACATTCCATTCCAGTTCAGTGAGTCTTTCTCCCTGGATAATTTCTTCAAAGTTTAGCTCAGTATGAGGTATGCACTGTGTTTAGTTCTGTAACTTTGTACATATAGCCTGCCCTCGCATAAACCGGTTGAAAGATTTGTGATTGTGAGGTTTGTCCATCTTGTTGTTATGGTTTTGGGTTTAGCACAAACCTTTCTTATGTCATGTGGTTTTTCTACTTGGAGTGGGCTAGGGTAGAGAGACGCCACAGGCTGAAGTGTGTTAGGAATAAATGCCATTCTTTTTTTCCCTGGCAAATTTTACAAATTAAACTTTACCGTGTTTTCTCTTTCCCTTTTCTCCTCTTCACTTCCAGTTTTCAGATAACTTGCTGATTTGGCTGTTTGTTAATTCCATCTATCAGAACTCAAGAGACACAAGAATGGCCCTCCAGCAGGGTCAATCGAGTTTCTTCAAACTTGCTGCGGAAATCAGACAACAAATATACGGAGGCCTGTACCCAGACGGGGTCCACTTTCTGCTCGTGGACGGAGTTCCACGGCTCACTCGCTGCGAGGGAGCGGATGATGACTCTGACAGACGCCCCGGCGGCAATGCCGGCTACTTCGACCCGCTGTGGGCTCGTAGGGTCGAGTCGTCATGGGGTTGCCATTGGAGATGCGAAGAGGCCTATCTCAACATAAAAGAAGGGCAAGGCACAAGTAGTCATCAAGGCGCTCCAGGCCTCCCCGAGTTGCTGGCGTGCAAAAGACTGTGAGTTCCCTGATACCCCTGCATCCAAAGAGCCCTCCACAGCAAGCGCGATATCATTATATCATATCGAAACGGTGTGAAAGCTTACTTAATCCACAGGTTCTTCGAGATCACCGGTTTTATTTCTGATTGCTCTCGCATTCACTTGACGGATTTGGCCAGCACTGACTATCTTCTGAAAAAGGCCGTTCCAGAGCCGTCTGAGGCGTCAAGTTCAAGGATCCTTATTCCCACGCTACCCTTCGAACATCTTCGACACCTGGACATCACCTTATGCATCCCAGACCTATTCTTCTACACACTCATGAAGACGGCCGGCAAGCCCCATCCGCACCCACCGATTATAGATCAAAGGAGACCCTATGCCTGGAGAAGACCCGGACATAACCAGCATCTCGAGCAGTTCGAGCAGTGGACGCGCATCTGGGACGCCATGCACCACCTGCGCTTGCTCCAGAGCTTGTCTCTCTCGCTTGATAACGGCGACCCGTTTTCGTGGAATTGGTTTCACGAGGGTCGCATCCTTAGCAGGCTCTTGGAAGTCATACCGGCGTTGGAGGAGAGGAAGGTCCGCGTCACCGTCTGCTTGCCCTTGTCGCCGCCCAAGACAGACCACGTGAGCCTCGCGGGCATGCTGGGTATGGGAAGCCGCTTCGAGGAAGAAGAAGGCCGCCCTTCTGTTCAACTGAATAGGAGACGACGTCTGGCCTGGTTCAGCCCGTTGCGCTTGGGCATAGTGTGGGTGGGGGACGGCTTTTCCGGCACTGCTCCCCACGGCGCCCCGGTGTATCATCAAACCAGCCCCTGGGGCTGGTTTGATGACTTTTTAGACGCTCTGAATTCTGATCCTTATTTATATGACTGAGTTTTATTTCTGGGGGGCAATGCTGACTCTGGGGGGCGACGGAGCACACCAGCATTTGTACACAAGCACAAGAGGGGAACAAGAAGAACCACGTAACTAGCGACCACAAGATAGCCCATCAATATATGTTTCTTTCCATTACTCGTGCTTGTCAACAACGCACATCAAACTGCAACCTGAGGATGGCCGCCGCCTGCTTCAGCCTCGGTCACGACGCCGCCCGTTGTCGTCGGTCCCTGGTAGCCCTTCCGGGCGCCGACGAACCACCACACGCCGACGAATGCAGTCAGGCCGCCCCAGATAAGGCAGGCGTAGTTCATGCTCTGGGCGCTGGTCGGCAGGGCGAACGGGAAGCTGTAGATGACGAACCACACCGCCATGTACGCGCACGCGACGCCGTTGACCGCGAAGCCGACCCATCCGCGCATGTGGAACGGCCCGTAGGCGACGCGCCTCCTCCCGGCGAGGAGGTTTGGCAGGATGGCGGCGAGGTACGAGCTGCTGGACAGCAGGATGAAGCTGCCGACGAAGGCGTTGAAGGCGGTAGTACTGCCGACGTAGACGGCGCCAAGGAGGGTGACCAGCGCCGCCGAGGAGACGGTCGACCACATGGGCATCCCGAGCCGCGGGCTGACGCGCCCTAGAACCGCGGCCTGGGGGCTCGCGCCGTCGCGGGCGAGGGACCATAGGGTCCGACCGCAGGTGATTTGCAGCCCTGTAAGCGTGAGGCCGATGCAGATCATGATGAGAGCGAGCAGCGCCGTGGCGCCTGCAGGGGACCCCGTGGCCTGGCGGTAGATCTCAGCGATAGGGTAGGGCGAACTGAAGAGGGCGTCGTAGTCGTTGATGGCGTACATAACGGCGACGAGGTAGCAAAAGCCCGTGGTGAAGCCGATGCCCATCTGCAGCGCAAGCGCGATTGGGACGTTGCGGCCCGGGTCCGGGATCTCCTCGGCCAAGTGCGTCGTGGCGTCGACGGCGCCGACGCTGAAAGCGCCGTTGAGCATCCCAGCGACGAAGACGAAGCCGTCCGGGTAGCCGATCTCGGCGGTCCATTCGGCCCAGACGAACGATGAGGACGCGTGCGGGGGCCGACCGCCTCGCCCGGGCATGGCGGCGACAACGACGACGGTAACAAAGAAGCCGGCGAGGACGGCGAAGACACCAAAGTTATTGAGGCGCGGCATCGCGCTGTTAGCGAGGCACACGGCGGCGCAGGCAAGCCAGGTGGCGACGATGTAGACGACGAAGACGTGCCAGGGCCGCGCCTCGAAGCCGGCGTGGTTGAGGGCGTACATCTGGACGACGGTGTTGCCGAAGATGGAGGCCATGCTGGCGGCGCCGAGGACCCAGGCGAGGTAGTTCCACCACCCGGCGAGGAAGCCGACGGCGCGGCCCCATCTCGGCCCCGGCGTGACGGAGGCCCAGTGGTAGACCCCCGCGGACGACGGGATGGCGCTGGCGAGCTCGGCGATGCTGGCGGCGACGGTCCAGTAGCAGACGGAGACGGCGACGAACTCGTAGATGACGCCGGGCGGCCCGCCGTTGAAGATGGCGACGAGGATGGAGCCGCCGATGGCGGGCCAGACGTTGCCGACGACGAGGCCGACGCCCGCGAGGGACAGGAGGTTGAAATTGCGCTGGAGCTCCTGGACATGACCCGACGCGTTGATGATGACGTCGTCGTGCTGGTCTGTTGATCGCGTCTTGTTGATGTCGGGGGCGGCGCCGCCGTCGCCGCGGACATCCGGCTTCTTGTGGTGATCCATTGTCGATTCCTGCCGAAGACCAAGAGCGTGCCAAGGGATAACCTGCGATCCAAGAGGAGAATCGAGGGAGGAGTTGTCTGCTGGACCAGCCTGGCTAGACATTGAAAACAGCTGCACCGGGCCGGTGCTAGGCTTCTTGGCCGTAGATAACACGTAGATCCCACCCCGGTGCTCCTAGTAAATTTGACAGGCCATATTGTAATCCATGTAGATAGACATCTGCGTGCTGCGCCGATAGTCGGTGACACTGACAACTAGATTGAACTCCTGCATCCGATGGTGCGACCTCGCCGCGGGGAAAGTGAGCTAATGCTTGCTGGGTATTATGTTAAGAAAACTCCATCTTGCGCCTATCCTATCGCAAGGGAACTCTGTAAATGCATTGCTTCATTATCAGTCAGCGCGTAGCATCGGGCCGGCCAAATCAAGTTAGAATTCTGGCCAAGACTTTTAAGCTGGCAACTCGGCATTAAATGTGCCCCTTGATAAGAGTCAACCAGTCGAGGATCCAAGATAAAATCCCCCGCAAAGTCATGAAGCCGGTTTAAAGCGGGAGCGTGGATATCGCCATTTGCCGGTGGGCTGCTCCACTGATTGCGGGAGAGAAGAAGATCTTACGCGAGAGATTGAGTAAACAATGCGGGGGAACTACTACGGATAAAGGCATATCATGTCTACCTAATCATAACAAGTCGAGCAACTCTTTGACGTTTATTCCCCAACCTTGTATACCTATGGGCGAGCTCCCAATTCCGCTTCTTGGCAACTCAAACTCAGTCCTTGCGAAGTCTCACCATCACCTCCTTGGTGGGATCCGGGAGCACATTGACCCCGGCCTCGATGTTCTTGTACCGCGGCTGACCATCGGGGTTCTTGATCTCGTAGTTGACGAGAAACTCGGCCATCAAAAGCTTGATCTCCACGTCGGAAAGGAACCGTCCGGGGCACGCGTGTCTTCCGAAGCCCCACCCGAGCTCGCTGCGGGTCACGCTGACGAACGAGTGCTTATGCTCCGCGCCCTCTTCCTGCCTCCGTCGGTACGACCGCATCCCGTCGAATGTCTCCGGGGACGGGTAGATGGCGGGGTCGAAGTTGATGGCGCTCGTCGGAAGCTCCATCTTTGTTCCCGTGGGGATGTAAGTGCCATCTTTGAGGGTCAGGGGCCGGGTGGCCATGCGCTGGAAAGTGGCTACCTCTTGTTAGACCCAGCTCTGCGTGACAAACGGCGAAAGGAAACTTACTCAGGTCGGGCGCGTTCATCCGGAGGCTCTCCTTCATCCAGCTGTCGAGCTTCTTCATCTCCGCTAGCGCCTGCTTCATCAACACTCCACCGTGACGCTCCTTGACCTCAACCACCTCTCGCCTCAGCTCCTCAGCAAACTCCGGCAAAGCCGCAAGGTCGTACAAGACCTGGGTAACAGTCGAAGAAGTCGTATGAATACTGGCGACCGCCAGAGTCATCTGCAAAGTCAACTGCAGCTCCAAATCCTCCAGCTTCGCCGCGTGCTGCCCGCTGGTCAGGTGGTCCAGCATCGTGGGCGGGTTCTCCAGCGGCGCGCCGCCGAGGGCCTTCTTCCTGGCCAGCGACCTCGCGATGATCGCGCGGCCTTCCGCCCACTGCCTGTTCAGCTCCGCGCGCACCGGCATGAAGCGACTAGCGAGCGGGCGCAGGGCCGGCGGCCAGTTCTTGAGGGCCGTGGCGTACTCGATGCAGGTGTGGACGAAGTGCGTGGAGAAGCGGATCCAAGTCGGGTCCCGGGCAGCGTCTTCGCAGTGCATGATACGCGCGGACATGATGGCGACCAGCTCGAGCATGGCGTCGTTGATGTTTAGTGGAGTCCATTCTGGGGAGTGATGTGAGGTCAGTAACAAGGAGACTTGCCTGTCTTGAAGAGACCTCTTCTGGTCAGACTTACCACTCGGCCGGCCTATAAGCCGAGGAAGGCCTTCCTGGATGTAGTTCTGGAACACTTGAACGTAGGCGCCTTTATATGTCAGCTATCGAGGTACTCATGGTATGGAACATCTTCGGCCAACTCGTACCCAACGTGGGATTCATCTTGGACAGAATCTGGTGAGCGCCCCAAGCTTCGACGCCCCCAATTCCGGTGTAATCAATCAGGGCATCCTTGGAACGATTAGCGTACTCTTTGTCTACCAGGCAGACCCCGCTCTACCCACGTTGTCAATAGACGCCTTGAAGCTGAGTGCCGGGTGACTCTTCAACTCGTCAAGGTACTCGAGTGGAAGCACGAGTTTGACCCCTGAATGGCATTAGCAAGTTGCTGGTGGCTGAAAGGAAAAGCCCTCGAATCGGCGACATACCATCCATGGTGTCGATTCCAAACGGTTTATTCTTGAACTATCGACCGTCAATTAGTTACTTCCCCAAGGCTTGACCGGAAGTCTCGTACGTTCTGATAGTACTTCTCCAGAATCCGCCGCGCGGTCGAGGCGTAGGAGCGCTTGCGACTCAGAACGTCGGGAACCTCTTCGGATAGTGGTATTGGGACCTTTAGTCTTCTTGTGGTGAGTTGCGTGATAGCACCGAGAAGACCGGATGCGAAAATAAGCATGATGATCGTTGACGACACATGGTGCCAGGTGAGTAGGGAGGTGTCGATATGTATCGCGGTGGGGAGTAGGGAGCCCATCTTGGCCACAAATAAGTCTTCAAACTCTCTGTTTCCGAGGTTGCGTGAGTAAACCGAGATTCAAACCGGCGCGTTCTTTGAGGAGACAAAACTGAGGAAGTGGTTGGTCGGCCTGGCGTTCGACAGAATAATACTGCCTCTGAGTGGAATATCAACCATTCAACACAAGATCCCACTGCAACAGTCTTAAATACTAAATGGCGCAAAGCCGCATGCCATCCCATTGCGTACATGCCGGTACTGCAGCGGATCGGTCCACAAGGCGCCCCACGCCGGCTTGGGCGGACTCTCGGCATGGACCGAGTCCAACTCGCGAAGGACTACGTGGTCCACAGCCACATTTCCGCCACCTTTACCAGAGAATCTTCCCGGACCCGTGTGCATACCGGCCTGGCAGCCTGAATCTTCGGAGCCGGTGGGATGCAGATCTGAGGCAGAAATCGGACCGTACAGCGGGAACCGGCTCTTGGCCCTTCAACCTGATTCAGCATTGAATTCCGCCGATCGCGCGCAGACGGGGAGACCTCTGAATGGTCACCACATGACGGGCAGCTGTACATGCCTTCGGAGTTTGCGTGCGTTATGGCGTCTACATCTAAGGGAACAGACCATATCAAGAATATGTCACAACGGGTGAATGAAGATAAACGAGGTTCAATTAACGTCGATATGTGGAGCACACAGGAACGCAATCGCGAGTTCAGTCGCCCGGGTTCCCGCGTGGAATGTAACCCGGCTCGGGTTGGGGCCAATCTCCCGAAGAGTTTTGCTATCCGGGAGGTAGTTTCTGGCTATCCGGGAGGTACCCTACTTTTTTAAATAATAGGAGCCGTGGGATCTAAAGACACTAAAAAACGGTATATTATATAATTACTTAATATTTAATTTAATTATGTTTTTATTATAGTAATAGCTGTATTTTAGTATAATGAGCTTATAGCTATCTCTAGTTAATTCCAGCTCCTTTTACCCCTAAATTAATTAATTCTAGTATAGTATAGCTAGTGCTATAGATACTAGTAGCTTTAATCCTCCCACTATCTTCTAGCTACTATACCGGGGCTTCTTTACTACTAGGGCACTACTAAAAGTACTATTACTACTTCTACCTACTATAATATATTCCTAGGTTAATTAACTACTACTATATACTACTTAAAACTAGAAAAGTTTATTATTAAATCTATATTTAAAGTGTAATTAGTTATAGTAAATACTGTTCTAGACTAGCCTTAGTACTAGGTTCTTTATTTTTTTTAGGGCCTTTAGCTTTACTACTTTTACTATTAAAACTAAAATAGCTACTAGTACACTACTTAAGAGTATTACTATAAAGGCTACTAGTAATTTAGTATTTTAGGGCCTTCTTTAAGTACTAGTTACTATATATAAGTTTTTAATTTTAAGGATTATATTATAAAGATTTAAGGGCTATAGTAGCTACTACTAGGGGTTAATATACTACTTTATTAACTCTTTTTTTTTATAAGGCTAAAGAGTATATAACTATAAAGGAACTTATACTAATACTTAAAGTAGTTTATATAAAGTAGGAGGTCTAGGGAAGGTACTCTTTTACCCAGCTTTAGTATTACTATTAAAGTAATTTAATACTAGTAGGCTATAAAATTAAAGACTTTATAATTAATTATTTTAGTAATACTTATTAGTTAAGGCTACTAGAGATACTTATAATAAGTATATTACTTTATAATAGTACTATTAGAGGTATATATAGACTCTTTATTTAGTAGTATTTTGTTAATTACTTTAGTAATACTAAGAAGGTTAGAGTTACCTATAACTATATATAACTTTAGATCCTTATAGGTAGTTTTAGTAAGAGAGTTAGTCTATATACTAAAGTTCTTATACTTATTAATATAGTACTAAGTTTATTAGTAATAATAAAGGTAGTATATGTTATTAAAGTACTTAAGGGTATTATTCTAGTTAGTAAACTCTTACTATAGCTAATACTATACTATATTAAAGTTTTACTTAGTATTAGTATAAATAATATAGGCTTAGAGTTAGTAAAAGCTAGTAGGAGTATGTTTAACTTTAGTAATAAAGAGTTAATACTTATTTAAAACCTTATTAGTATAACTAAGTTTATTAAGTATATAGGTTTAAGAATTATAAAGCGAGGTAGCTAAAGCTAGGTCTAGAGCTAGGGCTAGAGCTAGAGCTAAAACTAGGGCTGTATTGTTATAAACGTTACTATTAAAAGGAACCTTAAATTCTATATTACTAGGACTACTAGGACTTTTTTATTTATACTTAATATTAGTATTAATATTTATATTAATATAAAAGATATAGAGTTAAAGTTATATAAAGGGGAAGGTTTTTATAAGAGTAGTTTAAAAAGTGTTTTTAAAGTCTATTATAGCTACTCAAGGTAGCTAGGTATTAGCTTTAATATATAGTTTATTAAGTAACTTAATAAAGAAGGTATACTTTTTTTGTACTTATTCAAAATTAAGTTAAAGGTAGTGTTATATAGGGAGCTAATATTAGTAGTTTTAGTAACTTAGAATAGTAGTATTTTATACTAGTTAATTGTATATATGTTATTAAAGTTTAAGACTTTTAAAAAATAATACTATATATATTTATAAAAGGAATAAGTTTAAAGGATAGTTTTAAGTATATTAAAATTATTTTTATTTTAAAGTATATAATACTTTAGGTTTTGTTATTATAGTTAATAAAGGAATACTTGGGTTATAGTATATTTATTAAGTTTAAAAAAATAGAAGTACTAGTATTTGTTATTAATATCCTTTTAGGTAAAGACTATACTAGGATAAGTATTATAGATAATAAATCTAACTTTTTAAGGTTTAATAGTATTGTGTTTAAAGAGACTAGTAATAAAAGTAGTTTACTATAATATAAAGTAATAATACATTAAATAAGCTGTTATATAAAAAAAGGGGCTATAGTTATAGTAAAAATACTTAAAAAACTATATTTACTTTTAATCCTTCTTTTTTATTACTAAAGTTATATTTTTTAAAAGGTAGTTTATTTTTAATATACTTAACTAATATAAACTAATAACTTTAGTTTAATATACTTTATTATAGTTATAGTAGAAGTAAAAAAAAGTATTTTTACTATTATATAGGTTATTACTACTTTTATAAATAATTATAAAACTATTAGTTTAGGTAAAGTTATTAAAGTAGTTCTAGAGTTATTAAACTAAATTTATAAGTACTTTATTAATACTACCCTTAAGAGAGTTTAAAATAGCTTTATAATTAGACTTAATAGTATTACTATAGTTTTTTAATATATTAAAAAATATTATTATAGTAGTAGTGTAATATTAAAAGGCAATATAATATTATTATAAGTAGTGAAAATATTCGCGCTGAACTGAGGTAGGAGGAGGATTTTTAATAGTTTAGATCCTATAGCTTTTATTAGTTAGAAAAGTAGGGTACTTCCTAGATAGCCAGAAACTACCTCCCGGATAGCAAAACTCCTCCCGAAACCTTCGGAGAATGCGCAACAACTTCCTTGGTCAACCTCGACGGGGATTACAACTCGAGCTCAAGCCCAATGTTCTTGTCGAATCTCGCAGTGTACTCATAGCATGCCTTGGCGGCCACCGTCTCTTTCGGAACCCGGTGCTTTCGGGCGCCGAATCCTTAGCATCCATCGCGGTGTAGCCCCAGCCCCAGCCATCACTTACATACGTACAAGTTTCATCTGATCTTGGCATTGCTCTCTGTTAGATCGAGTTCCCTCATTGGAGAGAAGGGGCAACGGTCGCGGCCTCCACAGCCTCGAGAGGCTCTCTGTCGGCGGACGTTTGCTAGGTCCGAAAGTCCGAGCCGTGGTGTTGCCCACTTTTCGACTTTGCCAACTGAAAATGGTGTATATCGGGAACAAATTGATTCTCGACGAAGGTTAGACGCCCGGATCTCTTTCGACCAATGTTCATTAGATGTTTCCAGATGGACGTTACCTGTCGAGACCTGGACTTGGGTACTCCACAACACTGTTGTAAATGAGCAGCAGCTCATAGCCCTTCTTGGTGTTTGACTTACGATGTGTATTGCTACTGTTCTCATTGTTGGTATCCAAACCGTCCTTCCGGTACTCCTGGGTGTTGTCCTTGTTGGTATTGTCAGGTTCGTCCCGGTCTTTGATAAGGTCATTTTGCAGTTCATATGACAGCTACTACGCACGAGGTATAGAATGATAATGGTGCTATTAATCTGATAACAATCATTTAATTTGTAATGTCTATAAGTATTTTTCTAATTCTGTCTCCATATCAAAGAGAAGGTGCCTGGTTCTGGGCCTTAGACTATGACTCCCAATATGTCCAGTGTGAATGACCTAAAAGTGTACGGTAGAACGCAGTGTCTTCGACTGTTGATCCGTCTTGCTTAGGCAGTAGCAACCAGACTCCCACCACTTCCTTTCTTGATATCGAGACTTTCCACGACAGTGCCTTCCTTCAGCGAGGCGACTGCCATCTATAGCTCGCCCTCTCTAGAAGTCCTTCCTCTTCTCTCATCTCTGGCCCAACGAACCTAGAACCTCCACGACACAACCCCCACCTTCTCACGTTCCCTCCGGCCCTAGACTTCGACTTCTGCCCATCAACAACCCGTGATTTCTTTCTTCATCACTCTTCTATCGTCGTATTCTTCTCCCGCTTCGACCCTCATACTTCTCTTCCATCAACACCTTCACCTCTTCAAAGCTCTTCCCTCATCGGTAATCTCTCATAGGAACTACTCTCTCCTCCAACAGGCTTCTCGTCGGTACTACCTCCGATCGGTACTACCTCCGAGTCACACCAACATCTCGTCAGATTTCATCTTTCGTAGGTACTCTCAGTCCTACCTTCCTCAGACTGGCGATTGCACTTGCTCAGCCTGGCCGGCTCTGGTCTCCACTGACCTCGTAGCAGATATTTCGACTTCTGAGAATCCCAACTTCATTCACAAAGCAGTTTGATTGAACCCAAAATGTCTCCCAAGGTCACCCAATCAACCAACAGCTTGACCGACGACGAAGACATGACTGCTAGCATGCAGCTTTTGCAGAATTCTCTGGTGCCTCACCCAATAGAGGCCACAGAGGATGACAACCGACACAACCGCGCCACATCTTCTGATTCCGAAGGTTTGTTCGTACCACAGGAGAAACATTACGGCTTCATTCAGTCAGACATACAATCATTCGGTTACGAAAAGGAAGGCGAGCCTCTCAGTGATTCTGAGACCGAGGATGGCGACACTTTGGTAGACCAAGACGTGGCAGGCCCGCACTACGATATGGCGAACGGATCTGGCAAGGATACAAGAAAGCGGAGGGGGCCTGCAGCAAAAACGGCCAAAGAGTACGTTGCTCGCCTTCACGGCAAGAGGCATCAAGATCTGAAGGAACATATACGGACAGAGAGGGACAAGGGCAAGAGAAATGCAGACGGCGAGTTGGAAATCGCTCCGCCCCAGCCGAAACGAAGAAGAGCGTCGTCGAAGGGCAAAAGGCCAGCGATGGAGCAACGATCGAATGGCAAGTCTAATCAGAACGAAGCGATTGAAAAGACTGCCGACGTTTTTCACGCCATTCCCAACATCTCCGAATCCGCCTGTACCGGCGCTATCCCGGCCTCCTCGGAGCAACGTGTCACGAAGAATGTCCGCAACAAGCAGATGTTCGCACAGACAACCTACGGTCAGGACAATAGACACCGCACGACACAGCGCAGGGACGTAAAAGAGGCTGGCAAGATTTTGGGCTACGGCAAGGTCAAATGCTTCGGCGAAACGTCCTACAAGATTGACGGAATGAAGTCCAAGATCCACGACTGGCAGCTCACCCCTGTCGCCTGGATGGTGAAGCGGGAGAATGCCGAGATGCCTCCCTTCGGGGGTGTCTTGGCAGACGTGCCAGGCATGGGAAAGACCGTGGTGTCGCTTTCCTGTATAATCGGCAATCCGCCTGGTAAGGAGGATGTGGCAGAGTGGAGCGGTGCGACGTTGGTCGTCTTGCCAAGCCACGTCGTGGTGGGACAATGGGCCGAAGAGATTGAAAAGCATCTGGAATCTATCACCGAGGACGACGTCTATGTCTACCGCAAGAGTCGAAACAATCTCTCGGTTGGCAAGATTGCTACCTTCAAGATTGTGTAAGTCCCCTTTCCACGCTAACATGTTGGCTGGGCTTAACACTGGACGCAATATTCTAGTCTCACCACGTACCATGAGCTACTGGCCGGATTTCCTTCCGCGGAGACGTTGGACGAACTTGGAGAAAAGTATGCCGGAAATCCAGACGAATACAGCAAGCATTTCAGAGCGCTGGTTGGAGACCTCTTCCACGTCAATTGGTACCGTGTCATTTTGGACGAGGTACACCAGATTAAGAACCTCTCATCCCGAAGTAGGTTCCGGATTCCTCTCGGTAATAAGGCCTTTCAAATTGCTGATAGATCTACAGCCTGCTTGGCCGCCCATCAACTGCGCTCCAAGCATTTCTGGGGCCTCAGTGGAACTCCTTTAGTTAATAGAGGAAGAGGTGCGCTTGAAGAACAGTCCGATCATGGTGTGACAAACGTACTGATTCCAATAGAACTCTTTCCTTACCTGAAACTCATCGGAGTAGAGGGAATATCCACAGAGGAGGCTTTTATCAAAGACTTTTTGAAAACGGTATGGTATCATCACGTGCTCTGCTGTTCCAGGTTAAAAGTTCAATATCGCTGATATTATTCTAGAAAGCTGGTTCTGCTAAGATTGATGCGTTGGTGAATCTAATCTCCTATCGACGGTGAGTTTGGTTCGAGGCTTTGCTATCCAAATACGAGCGATAACTCACTCTTCACAGAACTGAGGAAGACGACTTCTTGGGGCGCAAGATGCTGGACCTGCCGATGTTCCATCCTGGAGACCAGTGGGTCGACCTTTCAAAGGAGGAGAGAATCATTTACGAGTAGGTCATTCTTCACTTTATTCTCACTCTTGGGCCACTTAGCTAAGCCCGAACTGAAAGCACTATTGGAGACTACTACGAGAACATCCATCCTCCGATGCCGAGCATGGCAACTCTTCGAAGGCGCCAAGCCATTTCTCATCCATACACCCTAGAGAAGTGTCTCAGAAGAGATGTCCAGCCGTATGTAATGGACGGAATGGCGGCGGCCCTGCGAAACATCGAGGGTAAGACGTTCCTGTACCACCAGATGGGAACGCGAGCCCAGCGACGCGTAGCGCCCGAGAAACCAGCCGATTCGGATGACGAAGACAAAGGTGCTGGAAGTACGAAAGAGAAGAAGAAGAAAAGGGGCGAGAAGGCCAAGAGGAAACAGCCCACCCAGCCAGCTCCTGAGCCGGCCAGCACGCCAGCTGAGGATAACCAGCACAACGATCCTTTCGGCGTGTCCGACTTCGGAAAAGCCTTTTGTATGGCCGGCCTTCTCGAGCTTACCAGCACGGAGAAGCTGATCAACGAGCAGCGATGCGGCTTGTGCAACCGCCAAAACGGTGTCGTGGATCCAGTGATCCTCCAGGTGGGTTTCATTTACTGGCCCCAGCCTTTCTTCCATCATGTCCTGTTTCGTTCTACTGACTCGGATTATTCGCAGTGCAAACACGTATTCTGCAGCAACTGCTTCATGCGAAGGGTCCTGAAACCCCAGATGCCCAACTGCCCCGTTGAAGGGTGCGGCGGGAAAGTGGAAGGTTGGGGCGACGCCAAGATGCTCTCTTCACAGGAGGGCGAGTGTCACCTCTGGGACGCCGCCGACGACGAGGACGGCGAGGAGACGGAAGCCGCCACCAGGCCAGCAGCCAAACTCTCCCGCAAGCAGAAGACCGAGGCCGCGCGGCGCAAGCGACAGAAGAAGAAGAGGGTTGAGTCCAAGTACGGCGCCGACTACAACGGCAACCTCCCCATCACCGCTCCGGACGACAAGGCCTTCGTCCGCATCGGCGTCAACACGCCCGACGGGGTCCCGTGTCCGAGTGCCAAGATCACCTGCGCCAAGGACATTCTCATCCAGTGGCAGGAAGAGGGCCCCGACGATAAGATCATCAGTGAGCGAATTCCTCTTTATCAGTCTTTTACCGAAGTCCGGCAAACACATACTGACGCGTGGTTTCTAGTTTTCGTCCAGTTTGTCAAGACCGCCATCATGACCGGTATCATGCTGAACCTCGAACGCATCCCGTTTGTCTACTTGACGGGCACCATGACACCAACCGAGAAAACGAAAGCCGTCCAGGAGTTCAAAACGAACCCCGAGATCAAAGTCTTGGTAAGCCCGTCCCCTGGAACCTAACAAGTAGTCTCCCTCCCTGTTCCATCGTCGCAGAGCTGACCTCCACCCCCTAGGTCGCCTCGATGAGATGCGGCGGACAGGCCCTGAACCTGACCTGCGCCAACCGGGTGATCCTGATCGACGCCTGGTGGAACACAGCCGCCGAGCGCCAGGCGTCTGGCCGAGTATTCCGGCTTGGACAGATCAAAGATTCTCATTTCGTCAGGATTCTCGCCCGCGGCACCGTGGACGAGAACATCACCGAGCTCCAAGACGACAAGTCGACGGAAATCGCTCACATCCTCCAGGACGACGGACACGTCCCCGAGATGCTCGACGAGTACGAGGTCATGGCCCTCATCGCGCCCCGCGCCTGGGCGAAGCTCAAGGCCAGGCTGCTTCGTGAGATCGAGGAAGAGGACGCGGCCAAGGCGGAGACCCTGAGTAGGGTGGAATCTGAGGCCGTCTGAGGACTTGATGGTTGCAATGTTCTCGGAATGATCGCCATTTTCGGACATCTAATCTCATCTTTCGTCACTATTCCGCGCATGTATTACGATTCAGGCCCCTTTCATTTTTTTCTATTTCACGAGCGTTTCTGATCGTCTTGAGAGTTCGACAAAGGATGGAAATCTCCCGGAACAGAAACACGCTGTCGATCCAAGCGTAGAAGGCAACCAAGGTTTCCGTGGGTTTCCAGGACAGAAGGGAATGGATGAAGCTGTGGAGCTTCACTAGGTAGTTGGGGATACCCAACTCTCACACGGCGCTGCCACACCTAGACATCATAGATATCATAGACATTGCCAGCAAACTAATTTCTTACCTGACTACGTAACTTTCTCCTGTTGCCACTCTCTGAGAGACTTCGAAACCAACCCGTGGTCATCCACATGCGTAACGTCAACGGCCAACAGGCGCGGCAGTGAAGTTAGGGAGGTCTTATTCGTCACCCCCTCTCTAGTATCCGAAACCGTTGTCCGTCGTCGTCGTCGTCGTCCGTTATAGTAGACGGGAGGGAGGCCAACAGTTAGAGAGCTAAGCCACGAAGGGGGGGTTTTGAATACCACAAGAGGGGGTGATGAATAAGATTTCCCTGAAGTTGAATACGGGACATTTCGCCGTGCTCGCCCGATAGAGAAGTGCATTAGACACCATCGCCGGATCTCCACGACTGTGAATCTCATGACATCTCGAGGTTGCCAATCTCTGCGACGGGAGATGACATCACGGAACGACAGGCCCGTGGAGCGGAACGACCTCCGAATGCCAATCGTTTCATGGGGGCACATCTCCATGGGCTTTGGGGAGGGGGGGGGGAACGAGGCATTACAGTAGATGTTTGGATCGAGGCCTTCGGCAGCACGTCGAGTCTGCGGGAATAGCAGTCATCAAGCCGTCAAAAGCCGTGCGCGGTTGCTTCTGGCTGGCTGGGTGGGGAGGTTGTCGCGACCCGGGTTCGCCTGGCGCCGAGAGGTTTGGGTCGTCGGAGCGAGCCTTGTCAGTGGTCTCATTATGTTTCCCCGGAGTAGATTCCGGGTCCAGAAAGGAGGGGGAGGGGGGGGGGATTTCTGCCAGTTTTGGGGGCAGATGTTTGGTTGGACGTAACGACTACGGAGTCTCGCCTCCGGCCGGTCGTCTCAAGTTGGCCTTGGCGCCTGTCGCGGTGCTTCTCTCCGCACTTTGGGAACTGGTTGTACACGGGGTGTTGAAACCCTTTCTCGAGGTCCGAGTTCTCGCAGAGCGTCGAATCACCTATCTCACCGCACGACCTGCCTGGCTTCGTTCGTCTAATGTCGGCGAACAAACATTCTGCAAGTGTTCGACTAGCAGAGCTTGGCGGGCCATAAAACCCGAGTGTAATTGCCGGATTCAAGGAGCACCGCGACGGTCTACGACTCTACGAGGCGGCCTTCGTGTGCGCAAGGTCCCCCCTCCCCACAGAAGTCAGTACGCCATGTTCTGCTGAGATGACGGCGAGCAGTTTGGTGCCCCCTGCTCGTGGTAGTTGTAGCCATTGTCATGAGACCGCAAGCCGCTTTGCCAGGATGAGATGAAGAGTCAGAATGACGGGCGGATGATGGCGGTTACCATTTCGCATCGGCCTCCTTGCCGGGCCCAACGTCTCCCATCGTGGGATAGACGCAGTGTTGTGTTGAAGAACGGACTCGTGCGGATCATGTGGAACGTAAAGCGAGGGTTCCTCTATCAAGGGGTCCAAGGAAAACGTCACAGCATTCCTCGAGATGGGTCGGCCAGACTCTCCATTCTAGGGATGCCAAAGAAAGTTCAGGGTTGTATCCACTCCGGCCGCGCGCTTGCGCATTCTTTCAACTCTTTTAGCTTTGATATAGGTAATCCCCTTCTATGGCATTGGCGGGCAGAGCCAGACCAGTGACTTTATGGAACTCATTTCTTTTGTCTTTCCAGAGAAGTCCTCGAAGCTCTTTGAAATGCCGCGGGGTGCGTGGACCGCGTGGGTTGTGAAGACATGCTATCGCGCCGAGGGACACAGCCTGCCGATGGTATCTTTACCAGGGATTGTGTCATAGCTCCTGATAGTTTTATGTGAGCTGTGCCCTCAACAAGCCTACGGGGACGTCACCGAAGATCCGAGGCCCGAAACTATACGCAGTGAAAGCCAATCTCTTCTTTGAGTACCTACCTAGGTAGCTACTTAGTCTAGGCACGATGGCAGGGGGAAAATTGATTCCGGATGCGGGAGTGGCTGCCAGGTGATGTTAGACTCGACGGCAACCACCGTGAATCATGTCTGGGATGGGAATGTCTCTGGTATGTTGGAGGATACCTAGATCCAGCGCAAGCCTTGGCCAGGCCGCGAAGGGTGGTTTGGGGGGGTCGAAGGGGCCCTTGGAGTTGCAAGGGTAGAGATCATGATTGGTACAGATGCTGGCAATCTTCGGAAGGGAGGGAAGACGATTGGCCAACACGGACAGTTACGAGGCCTCTGCAGGAGGCTGAGCGACGCTGGAGACGGCGTCCGTCATCCCAAAGGTTAGACGGGAAGCCGAGCAACGGCTTTTTTAAAACACAGTCAGACAGGGACCGCATGAACGTCAAAGAACTGACTGCTGGATGCTTGGGAGCTGATCTTGGAGGCCCAGTTCAAGATGGGATTGGCCCGAGGGCGCTGGGAGGTGGCCCGGAGTCGAACTCTTGGCCTGTCCGGTCGCAGGATCATCTGCTCCAAATTCGATGGACATAGACTACTGACGGGCTGTGCGGTAAACCTCTCGGTTTCGGTCTTCGGCACGGCCAAAGCTCTGAGCCAAGGAGCACAGGCAGTGGAGACGGAGGCCGAGCGGTGATCATCTGTGATGATACGGCAGCAGTGGGCAGACGCCAACACGAGGGAGCGACAGGCGATCGATTCGGATGAGAGATGGGCCACGGAGCCGAGAATAGCGGTGGCGGCTAAGCCATCAGGGGTCTAACGGTGGCGTCAGTAAGCGGAGCAAATTACCCGCAGGCCATGAGATCGGGGGCAGAGAGCCTTTGAGGATTTCAAATACTTGACTGGCGAATCTCGTGGCGATGTGGAATTGTGGATGGCGATGGTGCCCCTTGGCGGAGGTGATGGTGGCAGCTGAGAGCAGATGAAGAGGCGTATGACGTGTCTGCCAGAGGAAGCTAACGCAAGGAGCTAGGGCCTCGACCTCACCGACGGGATGGACGGGGTGGGTGACATTCCGTTGTGAAGTTTCCTGGTCGAGAGTGACGGGCCCGTGGCTGGCTAGGGCATCCCATCTGTGGTCTCGGTGACATCTGCGTGAGGTGGGTAGACGAGGTGTTCAAGGACGAAAAGGCAGAGGAGGAAGGGAAGTAAGGATGACTGGGCCCGAGCAATGCGAGGATCAGTCCTAATACTACCTACCTACCTAGGGAGTCACAGTCCCAGCCCCAGAAATACCACCTGGTAATCATTATCGGTCACAGTCGCAACTGCAGTTGCAAGTTTTGTCCATGTCCGCGTCCGCGTCCCAGTCTGAAGGTTAAGCTTTCTATCTGCAACCAGGGTGGCACGGCTCATGCGGGAGGGGCGATGGCGATGCGCCAATCACGAGCGGCGCGCACTCAAAATGAGGGTAACTTCGGCAGATGCTGTGGGCCGATGGCAGGGGGGCAGCGGTAGCTCCTGCCTTTTAACGGGGTGGCAGGCAAGAAATCGATAAATTTCCACGGTAGTAGGTACTTATTGAAACATGCGAGAATGGTGGTCCAATTTCCCAACCTTGGGAGACATGAGAAAGAAGAATCCCATGCCAGGAGATCTGTGTTGGAGTCAAGATAACTACCTAGATGGGCATCTCAAGGAAGGAAGCGAAGACAGATGGGTACCTACAACTCTCAGTTGACTTACCTAGGTAGTGTCCGGGACCTACGGACGGCAGAACAAGATAGGCAGGCCGCCGGCCTCATTTACCCACGAGAGAGGCAACCACGGTTCGCAGGTCGCGCAGTCGCACCTGCCTGCTGCATTGCAACTGCACTTGCGCCTACACCCGCACCTCCCGGTCCTGGTCCTGGTCCTGGTCGTCACCGTCCGAATACGGACTGCAGGCCAAGAGGGTAAAATGGGGTAAACCTAAACGTAAGGCGCCCCGAGCCCGACGAACTTGCCTTTCCGAGCCTTTCGTATAGGCACCTCATGTAATGTAGAGTCACTTTGGTGGTTAGGTAGATATACCAAGTGCCTACCTAACGCCAGGCCGGTAGGGAACGGTACAAATTTGGCACGTCGAGACGGCAATGCGGAATGCCCCTATTTCCGCCTTTGACGGGCCGGAAAACATGCGCTTCAGCTTATGTGGTCCCATGCCGAGATTCGCATCTCCATCTGCAACGTCCATGTCGCGCCGTCGCATGCCATCTCGTCGGCGCGCCGAGGATTCAGATTGCGGCCAGGCCGGCCAGGCCGAGGTGCGTTGCTGTTTTGGTGGGGGACGCAAAATTCGATAGCGGAAACGCCATGTAGCTGCGACGTTCTTGCGGACACACACCGGAATCTTGTGATGGGAGTACCTAGGTAGGTAGGCCGTGGGCATGTGTGTCCCTTCCCTCCATGAAACCACAGAGCAGGACGAGGCACCGAATGGCGTCGAGACCTGTCTCACGCTTGGCCTCTGGGCCCCTTGGCCAGCTCGTCGTCTACGGCTCCGTTTGCGAACTATTCGCGGGAGAGATTGCATGTCCAATGAGGGACGGAGCCGTGTGCCGCGACAGGAAAAAGGAAATACGGGCGGCCGCTGCGCTGATAGTACAAAGTAAGGTGCCTCAAAGGAAGCGGAAAGGAGAGAGAGAGAGAGAATACGGATGACAAGTTGATGGACAAGAAGATGCCGGGCCAGATCATCTGACGATGAAAACGTCGCCAAGTTGCTGAGTGGGCATTTGATGGACATTACCGTCGATGCCAGCGATGTGGTGGAGGAAATGGCGGGGTTTCACCGCTGCCAGACGCCCCTGAGTGGGAACTTTTGGTACCTAAGTACCTAGGTAGGTACGGATGCTACCGTAGGTACTCTGTCTCTCTACCGGCTTCGTCAGCAGACACGAACAGAGAGACCTGCTGAGCCGTTCAACGACGTACACTACCTAGGTAGTAGCCGGCGGGACCAGCGGGCGACCCAACGGACGTAAGGACGGTGAGGGTACGTACTGGGTGTAGTGGTTGATTGTGCCCTATCTCCTCACCACAGGCCTCCTCTTGGCTCGTGCTTCAATGCTGCATTACAGCCGTGCAATGAAAGCGCAGCGGGTGCGACGCCTGGGCCAGCAGCCCCCCAACTTTAAAGCCGTAATGGACAGTAACAGGTACGGACACTACAGTGGTCCATGTGCCTTGACCAGCACCAACCACGGCAGTTATCAGGAAGGAACTGTAACCGTACCTCATAGGTACCTCCAAGGATGGAGATGGCACCGAGCAGGAACGGCAGGCAAGTGCGTCTAATGCAAGCAGCTGCTCTGTGCGGTAGCCGTTGCAGGCGCATCCCAGGAAGAGTGGGTGAGGTGAATTGAAGCCTCAGAGAGGGCGCTCTGTTGACGGTGCAGTGTGAGTGTGAGGAAGGAAGAAGAGGGAGGGAGTTTAGTAGGTATGTGATCTCTAATCTCGAGGCAAACACTGTTCAGTGTCCAGTGCTTGCTCGCTCCTGCCCGCTCCTCCGGCTCCTGCTTCCTGCTGCATCTACTTCCTGCTCCTGCATCTGGGGGTGGGTGCACCCTCGGCTCTTGTTTCCGCCTTCCTGCCAATCTGGAACTGACGTGACTGCCTGCCTTCCCATTGATGTTGTCTGTCTGCCTGCTCCCTGGACCGGGTAGGGCAGGAGCTGCCCTTGCCTGGTCCTAGTCGTACCTGCCCGGCCGTGTTGCCGGCGCCAGATCTGCTGCCCTACTGGGTACGTATCGTGCTGTCTCGTTGCCTTGTCCTTACCTCACATCACCTCGCCTTGTTCCTCCAAAACACCCTCCCTCCTAGGGCCTGCAACAGCAAGGAAATCCGGAATTCGGCTCCTTCGCACCGATTGCAATTCCCTTCGGGGCTTTCGGTCAATCCTCCCATGACGGACCACCACTTACCATCTGCAGCAAAGGCTTCGTCCTCTCCGCGATCCATCAGCGTCGACCTCATCACGTCACGTCCGCTAAGATCCAAGCTCCAGCAGCAGCAGCAGCAGCAACAGCAACCAGGCAGATTCGAGCGCGGGCAACGACGCTATTATCGCACCCAATCGAAAGCCATGGGGAAATTCTGCCCGCCGTTGAGCGCATATACTTGCCTCATCCGTTCATCTTGGTAGGTATACCGCTCGACCGCGCGCGCCCTCGCTCTCGACCTCGCCCGGCAGGGCAGGACAGGCAAGCAGCCAAAATCAGAACTCGTCGCTTGGTGCTGATCCCGTTGCTTTATCCCAACTAATTTAGCTGTCTTGTTCCCCCGCACAAGCGACTTTATGCGTAGGCGTATACGGACATACCTTATTCACAAACCGTCGCCAGGACCCTGTCAACTGTGCGACGGTCTGCCTGCGCCTGTGGACGCGAGGAGCGTGCCTTTCCCGACGCGGGCAAAATAGCAATTATTGCGTTCCCATACTCCGTACCTACCTACGCTACTTGCCTTGAAGCAATGATAGACGGGAAAGGGAGGACGAGCCAGCCCGCCGATGTGCGCGCCTCTGATGTTGATTGACCCTGTTCAGCGCTGTTCCCGGACAAAGACGCACAAAGCCCGCCGATGGGTATGCCGCAACCATGGATCGGATGCGGCCACCGTCTCGTCACCAGTCGCGTCAACGGCGACGACAAACATGTTTGGCCTCGTTTCCAGCAGCGTCTCTCAAAGCAACAGGGCCTGGTCAAGCCCCATCGATGGCCATGTAGCCGCGTTGGCGCCTGTCGAGTCTGGGGTGATGGCAAGTTGAGGCGATTCGAGTCGCGATCGAGCACCCCCAAGGAAGCATTGTTGTAGGTATTCGTACCGTACGGCCTCAACCTTCTCTCCCTTTGCCCTTCGCTCAGCGGATCGCATCGCCAACAAGACCAATCCATTCTCGGTCGCCCAAACTACTCGCCGGCTGGCGTGGTCCTCTCACCATTCGTCACCTGTCTCGGCTCCCCGGATCCAACCATGGAACTCGCTCGCCAGCCCTCCACCCGAGGTTTGCTGATGTCCACACACCTAATCGGCCTGCATCTGTCCGACACCAGCTGCTGCGCCTGCTGCACTTGACTTGCAGCACTTGCACTGCACCTCGCGCTCGACGTCGCGTGCATGGGCGCTCCTCCTCACATCAGCATGATACTGCCTGTCGGCACTCCTCCGACCACACGGCGGCACTTCACGGCACCACAAGACCGTCCCCTTAGCGGCGGAGGCAGCACAAGACACAAGCGCATCGTCATCATGGGTTCATGACAATGCACGCGAGAACCCGCAAAACGCAGCACACAATGGATGATGGATGGATAGACGAGCAAGATGGGCAAGCCAGGAACAGGCCGAAACCTCCAAGCTGTGCGCAATAATTGCTTTTTCTTGTCGTGTTGGCGCCAGGCAGGCCCAGCACCAGCTCATCCAGTCCCCAGGCCGGGCCAGCCCAGCCCAGCCCGTGTTGCCAGGTTCCTCGTCGGTTGTCCCATCCTGTGCCGCCTCCTGTCGTTCAGGTGGCTGTCTCTCTCATGTCTCTCGCCTATTGATGGCTGAGGTTACTACACACTAGTAGCGAGAGAGAGAGGAAGAGGGAGCTGCTCGCTCCATTCAATCAAACGGGACGAAACCACACCAACAAGAAAAACACCAGAGACACGCCCACCCCCCAGCGCCAGGCCTGACCGCCAACCAACCACCCGCACTCCCCCCTTTGAAAAGAAGAGGACCAAAAAAGGGCCAAACACTGACGCTCTCGATCGCTCCAACACACCAAGCCAAACTCAACGCATCCTCGCTCGACAAACACCCGCCGCCGCCGCCGCTCTCCCACGCCCCCCATCACACAATCGACGCACAAACACACGGACGCACACGCACCGCACCGGATACCTATCGCCCTTGCCTTCGCTGCCCCGGCCATTGGCCAAGCCGTCTCCCGCGCCTCCAAAGCCTCAAACGACGACGCTAACAGGCCATGTCTTGCTTTTTCGAGCCTCACCGCCTCTCGTCTCTCCTATTCGCGCTCGACTGTCTCGCCTGCGTCCGTCCCTTTTTAAGCTTCTGTCGCCCTTTTCTGTCCTGAGCGGCAATCCGATGCCTGGAAGTGGACGGACCTCATTCCCGCACCCTGGTCACGCCCTGCCTGCACTGCTCCAGCCGACGGGCAATATACGGCTAAAGAGACGCGCACGAAAGGGAAGAAGCAAGGGCCTGCATTCCATATATGCACCGCCTTTTCTCATCCTCGTTCTGCTCCCTGCTTCCCATTCTTCGTCCATCTTACGGCCCCCGACAAAGTGATCCTGCACTGAGCGGTTGACTTGAACTATTCGACAGATACGCCTGCGCCGGAGTCGTCCCCGATTTTCGCTTTGTGATCTGCCGCTCATCGGACAAAGTGACGTCTGTTTTCGGCTCGACGACCCAAACTAGCCTCGCTCCTGGATCTCAAAAGGGCCTATCACCCCCCCACACGCACGACACCTTAGGGATATTCGATTAAGACCTTGCGGATGCTGGACAGGAGACAGAAGGCAGCGTCTTTCAAGAACGAATCAAGAGCAAGAGGAGGACATCGCCAACAGAAAAGAGGAGGACTCGAGGCAGACCTGAGACACTCGATCCCGACACCACCGCTGTTCTCAACTTCCTCGACCGGACAAGGATCACGCCCTGCTACGGCCCGTTGTCACACAAATCAACATGTGGAATCCGAAGCCTCCCACGTGAACCGACTCTTCCTCAACACCGGATTCCGGCACCCAGGGAAGCGCAGCCGCCATGGCACCCTGGGCCCGCGAACTGGAAATACCTGGTGCATCACAGCCGCCAGACGTGGCAGCATCCCAGGTTCTCAGTGCCCGACTAGCGTCCGTCTACGACGGCATTCCTCAAGGCCTCACCGAGCATCAATGGACCATCATACAGTCAGCATCACTAGCCGTCGCCGCCCTGAGCTTCGCATCCGTCACTCTCGCCTTTTACTGGTTCTCTCGCATGAGGCGAAGCTTCAGACATGAGTAAGTAGATTGCGCGTGGCCACATCCGTGGCCACATCGAAGACATACAAGGGGTTTTAGCTAATATCACATAGCCTCATCATGCTGCTCATGTCGAGCGACATGCTCAAGTCTTTGTGGTTCATCATCTTCCCGATAGCCGACTTCAGAAACGGTCCCATAGCTTCCGACTCTTCATTCTGCCAAGCAAGCGGTTTCTTCCTGTCCGTGGGCATAGAGGCGTCTGACATCGCGGTCGTTCTCATCGCTCTGCACACAGCAATCTACATCTTTCGCCCCCGTCACTCTAGCCGACAAAGCGGCTTATATCCCCACCGCAACATCGCCTTCGCCGTCTTCATCTTCTTCCCGCTGTTGATGGCGTCGCTGGCTTTCATCAACTGGCCTGGCTACGCAAACAATGGCGAATACTGCTACCTGCCGGCTCGCCCAGAGTGGCCGCGGCTCGCCCTTAGCTGGGTGCCTCGGTACATGATTTTGCTAACCATCGTTGGCTTGTATGCCTACATCTACATCTACGTCACCCTACGCATTCGACGTTTCGGTCGGCTCAGTGCCATGAGACGAGCGAGTGCATCTTTCATGCCAGACGACGGACACTGGTCCAATATCCCTTCCGTCCCTCAGACCCCGACATCCCGCAGAGGATCCGAGACATCGATTGAGGATACTGAGAGACAGCGCACATCATCGACCGCTACCACAATGACGGCCGATATCGAGCTTATCCACAGCCGCCAAAAGATCCAGTGGAACTGGCCTTCTTACGGCAACGACGACGATCGCATCCCCGAACAGGAGGAACATGTCAGTCCCACCAGGCAGGACCCGAGCACCAGCCCGCTGTCGGCCACGTTCGAGCCCATTTCCCCGCCTCCTCAGAGTTACATCCGACGGGACACGATCGACCTTCACGCGTCACATAACCACCACGCCCCTCGTCCCAGCTTTAGTACCTTCTGGCACCCGCCTCAGAGCCCGACGACGGCCCGCGCCAAATCATTGGCCAACATCTGGTCGATCCTCCGTCGTGGCACATCCCTCGACTCGGAAGAGCACAACACAACACCTTTTCTTTTTCATCCCGCCATGGACGGTACCGGCATGGCCAAGACGCGCGATAAGATTCGGCGCCAACTGCGGTTGCTTTTCGTATATCCAATTGTATACATACTCATCTGGGCGGTTCCTTTTGTTGCGCACATCATGCGCTGGGACAACCCAGAGCAGGCCGGCCCGTTCGCGGTCGTGCTATTATCACTAGTGAGCCTGTCAATACAGGGCCTAGTCAACGCTTGTTTGTTTTGCGCGGTAGAGAAGCCCTGGATTGACAGGAGGGCGAGATACAGAAGAACACCATCCAAGTTACGGCGGGACAAGGACGAAGCCCGGCAACGGGTCGGGCAGCGGGCGTCATCATTAGCATAGTCATTTGGGCGTCTTGATACCACATGAGTTGAAATGAAATCTTTTCTTGACCTGTTTCAAATCCAACGTACTCATCTTTTTATCGTACGATGTTCTACATCTCGACGCCACGATCTTGGCGCCGTCGTGAAGGATTTACAATGGCTGGGTTGACGCCTGTCGAGGTGGGCCTGATGCTGCGCGCGGCCCCAGGTGGTCCGCGCTCCCGGGACCGAGTTTCGCGCCGAGGAATGCGGGGAGCACGCGGACTCGGCCCCACTAGCGCCGTCTGGATCCCCTGTCACCCGGGGATTGATGTGACGTTGGTGAGACGGGTCTTTCTTGACGTCCATTGATGTGCTGGCGTTTCTCGTCAAGACCTGCCAAAGGGAAGCTGTCTAGATGATAAGGATTGTTGTTTGTGAGACGGCTCATGCCGACTGGCTAACAAGCTTTGGGGGTTTCCCCAGATGGGGTCACTAGAGGCGTCCGTGATGTTCATCGTCCAGGGGGGGGGGGGGGGGGGGGTTCTGGACAGGGCAGTAGGGCCGAGAAGAAGGGGGAGTCTATGTAGCTGACTAGTTGGGGATTTTATCGATGGGCATATTAGGTAGATCGTATAAGATGCTTGCCAGCGGAGTAACACCCAGGACAATAAGCGTAGTCGCTTAATGCAAATTCTATTTTCCGCATTGCCACCCTTCGCCCTTTGTACATTGCAAGCAAAAAATAATAATAATAATAATAATAAGCAAAACACTTTTTGAGTATCCGTCTAGGGTATGACCATCACGCCTCGAAGCAACACATGCACACACTGGAAAGCCATCCTCCCCCCCCCCCCCCCCCGGGTGCTTCACTTCCTCGCCGCCTTGCGCTTCACCGACGCGACCAGCCCGCTGAGGTCGCTGCTGCCGCCCTCGGCCTTCTTCTCCTTCTTGGCCTTCTTCCCCCGCCTCTCGCCCTCCTCCTCGGCGGGCGCCTCGTCGCCGCCCGCCTTGCGCTTCTTGCGGCCCTCCTCGAGCAGCCGCTGCATGTTCTCCGTGGCCTTGAACTTGGGGTTGGACGGGTCGATGGCGTACTCGTGGCTCTCGAAGACGGCCTTGAAGCGCTCGTCGCCGACGTCCATCTTGAAGCCCTCCTGGAGGCCGACCTTTTCGTCGTCGTCGTCGTCCGCGTTCTTCCCGCCCTTCTTGCCCTTGCCCTTCTTGCCCTTCTTCTTCTTGAGCTTCTCCGCCTTGAGGATCTCGGCCATGTCGAAGTGGTCCAGGTGCTCGGCGGGGCCGTCGTTGTCGTCCGCCATGAGGAGCCTGAGCTGCGCCTTCTCCTGGGCCTTCTCGGCCTCCTCGGCCTCGCGCGCCGCGCGCTTGGCGAGGCGCTCCTCCTTGCGGACCGAGGTCTTGGTCTTCTTGGGCGCGCCGGCGTCCTCGGTCGTGAAGAACGGGTCGTCGAAGCCGAGGTCCTCCTCTCCCTCCTGCTGCTGGGGCTGCTCGGCAGTCTCCTTGGCCTCGCCGTCGGCGCCTTCGCGCCTGGAGCGCGCCTGCTCGCGCTTCCTCTCCTTGCGCTCGCGCTCCTTGCGCTTGTACTTCTCGATCGTCGTCTCCTCCTCCCCCTCGGGCTTCTTGGAGGCGTTCTTGGACTCGGTCAGGGCCGGGGTGAAGGTGATCTCCATGTCGCCGACGGGGGCGGCGTCCTTGGACGAGGAGGAGGACTTGGCCTCCTCGGCGCCGAGGCCGAGCATGGCGCGCATCTTGCGGCGCTGGAGCTCCTTCTTGGACAGCTTGGGCTCGTCCCCGGCTCCCTCGGCGCCGTCCTTTTCTTCCTCCTCGTCGTCGTCGAACCCGCCGAACGAGTCCCCGTCGTCCTCGCTGTCGGACGCGAGGTACGCCTTGAGGTCGTTCTCGTCCAGCTGCGCGCGGCTGCCCGTGAAGGCGCGGTTGATGGAGGCCTTGCGCGCCGCGTCCTCCGGGTTGACGTCCCAGGTGAGCTTGACCTTGGAGTGCTGCAGCGCGTCGGTGACGAACTCGACGGGCTTGTAGCCCTCGGGCACCCTGTCGCACTCGTCGCGCGGCTCGTCGTCGAAGGTGACGTCGTCCGGCACGAAGCGCAGGTCGAGGAAGTTGGACGACGACTGGTACTCGGTGCCGTCGGTCGCCTCGTAGACCTTCTGCGCGGTGGCCTTGTCGGAGCACACCATGACGGCGTAGTAGTAGCGCAGCCGGTCGAGCTGGTACCGCCGCAGGGCGTCGCTGTCGAAGTCCTGGTCGTCGCCCTCCTCGAGCAGCTCCTTCTTGATGTCCTCGTCCTCGTCCTCGTCCTCGTCCTCGTCGTCTTCGCTCGAGTCGTCGTCGTCGTCGTCGTTATCGGAGTCGTCCTCGTTTTCCGACTTTTTGAAAATCTCCTTGGGCGGGCCCTCGAGCTCCTCGCGCTGCATGCGCTCCTTGCCGAACTCGCTCGGGTAGACGCTGAGCCTCTCGATGCGGCCGCCCGTCTTGGGGAGGAAGCTGGTGAAGAGCGCGAAGAGGTCGGCCGCCTTGATGTTGTCCCAGTCCAGGTTGACGATGGCTATCCGGTTCGTGACCTCGCCGTCCTCGACGTCGGCCGCCTCGTCGCGCAGGCGCTGCATGGAGGCCTTGGGGTCGGCGACCTCGGCCTCGTCCTCGTCCTCCTCTTCGTCTTCGTCGTCGTCGGACTCGGATCCGGACTCTGACTCGGAGAAGCCGCCGCCGCGCGCCGGGTCGTACGTCTTGGCGTCCGCCTTGGCCAGCTCGCGCTCCACGACGTCGTCCTCCTCCACCTCCATGCCGTCCTCCTCGTTCTCGCCATCCTCTTCGGCCTCGTACAGCCTCTGCAGGGCCTTCTTCTTCGTGTCCGACTTGATCTTGCGCCCGTACCGGTCGACCTTCGCGCTCGCGGTGAAGTCCTCGTCGTCCAGCATGCGCGAGAAGCGCTTGTCGATCTTGGTCTTGGTCTGCTTCTTCGACGGCAGGCGGAAGCGGGGGTCGGTCTCGAAGTTGGAGAACCGCGAGTCGGCGATCTTGCCGTTCTTGCCCGGTTTCGACGACGACATGGCGGCGGTTTGGGTTCGATTGAATTGGTTGGGGGTAAGGTGGTGGAAGTGGGAGCTTTGCCAGCGATTGTTTGACCGTCCCATGGAAAAATGCAATGTGGGGGGGCGCGAGACTTTTTAGCGGGTCCGCACTAGACGGGATTGGAAGGCGGTCAAGCCTCACCGAGGCACACCGAAGCGCATGTACCGCGGTACCCATCGCAACAGTTACCTTACGAGACGCCCTTCACAGTAAGTTGTGACCGAGATGGAAAACAGAAGTTGTGTATGAGTTGTAGTATGAATCATTGGGGCCGGTGGTCGGTTGCAGTGTATCCCCTTTTAGGCTACTCAGAGAAACCATTGGAAACTTCGAACCATCTCTGCAGGCATGTTTTCATTAAGAATTCAGGCGGATCAACTAACATTTGCCGTCAACTTCCAAGCCTCGTCATCTCATGAAGTGTTGAAGAAGGGAGATCTTGTTTATCACCCCCTCTGGTATCAACCACCCTCTCTAGCCACAACTGCGTGGCCAGGCTCCCCTAAGTACTTTCCCTAGGATTGATATTAGATATCAAAAGCTCTATAGGGTTATTGTTCTTGTTATTATTGTAGTCTTTAGTGTTATTGTCCGTCGTTATGGTTGTTGTCGTCCGTCGTCGTCAGTGTCGTCCGTCGTCGTCCGTCATCGTCGTTTTGGGAGAGTAAAGCCACTTGGGGGTGTTGGATACTAGAGTGAATAAGACCTCCCTTCAATAACGATACTGTCTTCAAATATCCAATCAAAACTCTTCAAACCCGATAAAGTCGCGCTTGCATCTTCCCATTTCCAACGTTTCACATTTTCAAGACCAACAAGCTTCTTCAGCGTCACTTGACGCCCTTCGCCATCAAAAATCAACAGTCTCTTCATCCTCAACTCCGAACAACACCCGCATGGGGTCCTGGTACTTCATGAACCCGACGCCCGGCTCGCACAGCCCGTATCCCAGCAGCCTCTGCGCCTGCGGCCTCATCTTCATCACCTTCTCCAACGGTACCATGAGGAACTGATTCTCTGCGGGGCGTAGCGTCGGCTGGCATAGGAAGATGCCGACCGTTTCCCGATACTCGTCTCTGCCGCGGGCATGATTAGTCAAGATGCCATGGGTTCCGCCTCCGCCTCTCGTTGTTGACTTTAAAACACCAAAGCAAACGAGACGTCAAGTTGAAACCGGGGAAGAAAGATGAAAGATGCAGATGAAGTGCAGCACTCACTTTGTGATGTTCGCCCCTCCCGCGTGGTACGTGTTTCCGAGGAAGATGCACGCGTCCCCGGGCTCCAGCTCGACGGGGACCGTCTCAGACTCCAGCGGCCGGCGCTCCGGGCCCCACAGGTGCGACCCCGGGATGACGACCGTCGCGCCGTTGGCGGCCGTCGTCTTGGTCAGCGCCGTGACGCAGCCGATCATCACGGGGAGCTTCTTGTCGTGCGGGTGATAGTCACTATTCCGGCCCAAGTCAGCCCGTGACCGCACATCACCACAACCAGCAGGGCGGTCGGCTTCACTTGTCGTCCCGGTGCAGGACCTGCTGCGTCCCCCCCGGATTCACCCGGAACCCCACCGTCGACGAGATGATGGGCTTCCCGCTGACCGTCCTCTGCCGGTCCCCGCGCCAGAACGTGTGCGACGACGAGACCATGGCGTTGGCGACGTCCGTGTAGAGCGCGTTGCACGCCAGCTCGACGCACGCGTCCGAGATGCCGAGCAGGCCCGACGCCCGCTGCGTCGTCGGCGGGAAGAAGCCGTACCGGTCCGGCACGTCCTCGTCGAACGCCGGCTTCAGGTCGGCCTTGATCCGCGCCGCGAGGGAGCGCGGGACGAGCTTCTCGACCACGACGCCGCCGTCCTGGTTTATCGCCTCGACGAGCTTTTGACATGTTGTCGAGGGGTGAGTTGCGTCGAAGCGGGACAGGCCGGGAGGTTTTGCTGCTGCCATTTTGAAGTGGGAGAGAGATCTGGTACAGTGACGAGAGAGCATTGCGGACGGTCAATCGGCCCAGGGCTTGACTTCACCATGTCGCTATTTGTGGACGAAACCTCTCGGGGCTAGACCAGCCCATTGACTTTTATGTTTGGGTACTGTCTCTTGCGAACCCTAACCCACGCAAACACGCGTTTCAACCCGGACTCCTCACACCCGGACTGGCGCAAACGCTGTCACCAACGTTCCTTGAACCCTTGTCCCGGGCAGCCCAACATGGGAAGTCCGGCAAGCATGCGGGGAGATCTTTCCCCCTCAGAACCCTCCATCTAGTATTCAAAACTTCTCCGCGCCGGGGCCATGTTGGGAGGGGCAATCTGCTTAGAGTTGCGGCAACTCTTGAGTGGGGGAGACGACCGAGATGGGACGAATCGGCCCCGCCAGCTTCAACGTCAGCTCGTGGAGATGTCAGCCTCACCGTGGGAGAAGGAGGGTGTGAGCATAGGGGATCTTTGCAAAGAATTGGCATCTCAAGGGATGACAAGGAGAGTTGCAGTGACAATGACTGATTGATATTCACTAATGTCATTGCTTTTATGAAAAACGCATTCGTGAATTAAGCTGCCGGGAGTGAGAACAGCTACCTGTGATGAAGACCCCCTTTCATGATCCATCCCTTGCCAGCAAGGTTGGATCTCTCTCTCTCATTATTGCCCACCATCATAACTCATCATCCTTTCTCCGAGTCCTCCCGCTCAAAAGTAGACATCATACTCCTCCTCAAAGTTATCACCGCCCAAGGCCTCCGAAGCATCGCACATCAGTCCCAGCACGGTGTTCGACGCCTGCAGGCTCGCAAAGGCGGCCATGTCGGCCTCGTCAGAGGCCGGGACGGACCCGGCGGCGCGGTAGCCCTCGCGCGCCCAGCGGCACAGGCGCTTGCGGACGACGTGGACGGCCAGGTCCTCGTTGAAGGCCTGCAGGCGCTCGCGCTCGTGGTCGTCGAAGCGGGCGACGGCGCGCGCCAGCACGCGGCTCGAGACGGGCGGGTCGGCGTCGTCGCCCTCGAGGAGCTTGTAGTCGATCATGGACTGCGGGGCCGGGTTGGTGTCGGCGTCGCAGAAGGTGAAGGTGCCGCCGTAGAGGTGGCCGTTGGCGATGGCGGTGAAGATGACGTAGGCGGGGGCGCCCTTGCGGCGGCCGGGGAAGTCGGGCATGGGCTTTTGAGGGCGGTTAGCTCAGGGATAGAAGTGAGAGGGCGGGAAGAGGGGGGGGGGGGGGGGGTCTTTACGACAGGCTTGGGGAGATCGTCCTTCCAGGTCCCGACCTCGACCAGGAGGCGCGACAGGTCGCGAGGCGGGAGCTGCGGGCGCTCGCCGGCCTGGTCGGCAGTGGTCCAGCCACCGGCGAAGACGAGACCCCAGAGGCCGTTGGTCTGGATGCCCTCGAACTCGAAGCGCGGCCCGAGGACGTCGGCGAGGCGCTGCCAGACGTCGGCGCAGGAGACGACCTCGCGGGCGGGGATATCGCTGAAGCGGGCGTAGACGATGTCGCGCTGGCAGCCGCCGTGCTCGCCAGCGCCGGCCAAGGAGCTGCGGCGCTGGCGGCCGAGGCGCAGGCTGCGGAAGGTGGTGGTCATGTTCTCCGTGACGGAGGTTCTGCGGTTGCGGATCATGGTGGGTTGGTTGGTGTGGTGGTGGGCTTGGGAGGGTGTTGTCGGTTGTAGGTATGTGAAGAGAGTCGGGGTTTGGTGGTTGTGTTTTGGTTGTCTGTGTTGAGTTTGTCAGGAAAAGAGTGTAGAAGATGGCGGAAAGGAGGAGGATATTTATACCCTCTTCAAGGTGGCTGGGACAGAAGTTCAGGGTGAATTCCAAGGTGAATCCCAGGGTGAGGCTCAAGGTGAGGTTCAGGGTGAGTCTCAAGGTGAGGTTGGTGAATGCCATAACGTGTGTTCCTTTCGTCCCACCATCCCAAGGTGAGGTTCAAGATCTTGCTACAGTAATTGTGAGTTAACAAAGAAGACGTCACAGTGGCTCTTTTGCGGTCAGAATGGAAAGGAGATTTGAAGTGAACCAGTTCAAAGTAGAAAATTGGAGCTCACCTTAGTGTTATCATTTCAGATATTATCGATGCCCTCAACTCATGGCTGCCACTATAGCTAGAGCAACCCAAGTGAGACTATCATGAAATCCAGGTCGGAAGTGAGATAGCAAGACAAATACCTGCGTAAACTACCTAGAGGCTGGGTAACTGGGGCGAGGTAGACCAGCACGTCCGGCTGGGAAGAATCTCTCTAAGAGCATGGGGTCCAACTGACAAATGACACGCGGAAAAACAACACTGCATTCCAGCCTACACCATCATTACGAGGGCCACTAGGAATTGCCGTCAACAATCCGTCCGGGCTGGACTGCCTGGCATTGATACAAGTCACTTCTATGTCTGCTTCTTGACCAGAAACTTGCAAAACAATCTTTGCCCAGTGTTATCACACTTCACCAACGGTCTATCACATCCAAGTTGAAACCCCACAGAGCCCAAATACACACGAAGTAAGACCATCCTCCAATCCCTCGGCAAGGCAAGTCCACACTCGACCTATGTAGACTGGGAAAGCATCTGCTCCTCAGGGAAGGCCACCTGCCCTGTGCACAAATCCCGTTGTCTATGCTTCTTGACAAAGTGTATGAAGGAATAGGGCAGACAGGAAAGCTGGGACATCCGCGTGGATGTGTTTACCGGCGTAAAACAACAAACCGACCTAGATCCCAACCCCCATACCGGGCCACTCTCGAACCACAGATCACAGCCCAGCCGGTGTTTACAACTTGCTCGAGTAAACGAGAAAGCGTCAAACCCCAGCCCGGACGAGCCTCATCACCAACCCTGTCATCCTCCTCGACTTGGTGCCAGGGTCGACTCGCACTATCACGCCTTCCACGACCTATTAGATTCACCCCCCGGCCGGCTGTGCTAGTAGGGGTGAACAGATATCCTTCAACGCCAACTGCCGAAATCCCGACACGCTCGAGCAAAAACGAATCTGAACGAAAACCGGCCGCCGCGATAAACAAAACACTAAACGGCCTCGCCCGTCCGTGGGTGGAAAAAAACAAAACACCGCCCGATTCCCGCGTCGTCATCGAACCTCTTCCATCCCAGGAAAAAATACCACGGCTGTAGGTCAGCTACAAACGACCTCCTTCGGCCCTACTTTCCTCTTGGTGAGATCTAATTTGTCATCCCCTCCTCTAGTATTCAACACGCCCCTAAGTATCCATAGCTTGGCTCTCCTATAATACTCACGACGATACCCACAACGACGACGATGACGACGACAATAATGGACGACGACCAGCCCTTAGAGTCTTTGATAGTATTAATATTAGGGAGCAGTGGCAGCTGGAGGGGGTATTGAAGAAGATCTCCCTTTGCATTAAACGACTAGGCTAATTGTACTGAGTGTTACTCCGCTGACAAGTATCTTGTACGATCTATTATGCCCATAGACAAAAACGCTTAGCCACAAGGGGCTCGCTCACCCTTTGCCGATGCCCTCATACGGCCGTTGGAGTTTCCTCCTCGACAATTGTCGAACCGGATAGATCTTGGGACGAGTCCGGGCGAGGAGGCGAGTCCTGTCTAGGAGGCGGGCGCACTGCCTGTGGAGTAAAAGTGCCATATTGTGGGCGGGGGTACCGGGTTTGGCCCGGCGTAGCAATGGGCGGTGTCCGCGGGGGGGAGTCTGGCGGAGGTGGCGGCGGCGGGTTGTCATGGCCGCTGCTGCTCCTCTTTCCGTTCGCCGCGCGATGTGCGCAGTAGAGAATGCCTCCGAAGACGATGGCCGCCATCCCGTACTGCCCCTAGAGTATTCTGGTATCGATGTCGGGCATCTTCATGGTGGCGGTGATGAACACGACGGTTGCGGTGATGGACGACGATGGCTGTTCGTAACGATGGGATGGGATTGGTGGAGTTGGTTCGATTGTATGCTTCAAGTCTTGATGATGCTGCTGTTGTGTTGGTGGAGAGAAAATGGAGGAAGACAGACGTTGGAGGATGTCGTTTATGGAGGGAAGAAGAGAGCAGCCACCATGCAGATCTAGGAAGGGGTCATGGCTGGTTTTGAGAGGTGTCCCGGTCTTTCCTCTTGGATGTCAAGGCAGGCATGAATGGGCAGTCGCTGAACTGTCAATGCACAATAGAAGGAGCGAGTTGTCATCAAAAGGGAATGTCTTTTCGACTCCCCATATCTACATAACTTTTGTTTATCATGACCATCAAATCCATCAACAGGTATTTACCGGACGGTGGCACCCTTCAGGCTGGGAACGGTACAGACACCGCCAGCCTCGGTGACGAGCTTACCAACGCCGTCCTTGCCGAGCTCCTTGACGGCAGCAGCGTCGAAGGCAACCTCGAGGCCGTCGGTGGTGGTGAAGCCGGGCTGGAAGGTCTCCCAGATCTTCTTCTTGGGGTTGAGGACGCCCTCGGGGTCGCCCTTCCAGCCCTCGAAGAAGACGCGGTCGCCGGCCTTGGAGTCGGCGGGAGGGGTGACGAGCTCGACGGGGCCCTTGTGGTCGTCGACCTCGCCCTCCTTGAGCTTGGGGGAGGCGGCGAGGACCATGGCGGAGGACTTGATGCCGCGCATCTTGACGGGCTTCAGGTTGCAGACGACGACGACCTTGCGGCCCTGCATGGACTCGAGGGGCACGAGGCCGTTGAGGCCGGAGCACACGGTGCGGCAGACCTGGCCCTCGTACTCGGTGGTGTCGTCGGTGGGCTTGTCGCCCATGGCGATGGTGGAGACGTACAGGGAGTCGGCCTCCGGGTGCTTGATGGCCTTGAGGATGTGGCCGACGCGGAGGTCGATCAGGGCCGGGGAGAGGGGCGCGGCGGGGGCCGGGGCCTTCTGGGGCTTGGGCTCCTTGGCCTTCTTCTCCTTCTTGGGCTTGCCCTCGCCGGCACCGACGGCGGCCTTGACCTTGTCCTTGGCCTCGGCGACGACCTCCTTGACCTTCTCGCCGGCGCTCTTGTCCTTGGAGCGGTCGGGCAGGGCCGTCTCCTTCTTGTCACCACCAGCGGCAGCAGCAGCAGCGGCAGCCTTCTCCTTCTTGAGACGCTCCTTCTCGGCCTTGGCGTCGACGGGGGGCTTCACGTAGAGGACCTCGTCGAGGTTGACGGCGACCTTGTCGTCGGCCTTGACGTCGGCGGCGAAGGCGGGGTAGTTCTGGACGAAGTCGAGGTGACGGACGATGTTGGGGTATCCCTTCTCGCCGGTGCGCTGCTCGGGGGACCAGGCGGCGACGAGGGGGCGGACGGCGGAGTAGAGGGCGGTGTCGGCCTTGCTGGGCTTGGTGCCGAGCAGGGTGGTGCGGGTGCTCAGGTGGGTGTTGAGGGTGTCGAGGATCGGGGAGACCTGGGCGTCGTCGCCGGCGGCCTGCTGGAGGCGGGTGGCGGTGGTGAGCCACTGCTGGATCTCGGTCTCCTCGTTGGGAGTGAAGGAAGCGTTGGAGGCCATTCTTGCGAAGCGGAAGGGGGTGACGCTGCGGGAGATGGGTCGGAGGGCGCGAAGGGAGTGCATGGAGGAGGAGGAAGTGATTCAAGCCGGTCTGGGAGTCACAGAATTTTAGTGTGCCTTTGGCGGGGTAGCAGGACGGTGTGCTGCCCCTCCAAAAAGGGGCGGTCTGTGCCTCATTGGTCAGGCACACCGTTCACCGAGGGGGTGGTTCGGTAGCTGTCGGTGAGAGCACCACCCATTCCCCGGTCCTCCCGTTACCACAGGGTGACAGCTGACCTAAGCATTTACTCACTGTAACTGTACCACAACGCATTTAAATCTCCAATCGTTTCGATATTTGCACTACACGCAATTCGTTAATGCTGTTTGCCAATTGGAAAGTCCCGATATCAGAATCGGGCTGCAAATGTCATCACGGCACGGTATCGATTGATCCATGAATTGATCCTCCGTGGTTCCGCACTGACTCGCCTCGGCCATGGGCCCCGATCTCAGGCCTCGATCCCCGGACTCATCGATGACGATGCTGCCTGGAACCGACAGGGGTTTAAATCGATTTTTTGGCCCGAAATCACGTGCCGCGTCTTTGTTTCGCGTCGCGCCCCCTAATTTTTGCCCCCGCGATCGCGTCTTTGACGTGAGTGCTGGAGATCCGAGTTCGCCGCCCCTTGCAGCCATTCTCTTTTTTCCCCCTGCATCCTTTGCCTTTTCATGGACTATTCCGGGCCAAAGAATACGGGCAATTGTTGGATTCGATTTCATTCATCATCTAATCCTCAAATTTTGACGGTTTTGCTTTTCAGCCAGGAGCAATCGCTACCTCCTTCCCTGTCGAATCCGAGCTGATTCACTAACCGGATCGCTTAATTTGACGTGGCAGTGGCAACCATCACCACTTCCTGCGACAGCTGCCACCCAAAGCCATCGCCTCACCTCCCACTCCTGGCACCCAGAACACGTTCATTCACGATGGACTCATCAACGACGTCGGACGTCGAGTCCGTCCTCTCCACCACGCGGCTGGCCACGAGCGCCCCCTCGTCCCCGCCCAGGGAAGAGTCACTGGAGCCCATCGATGCCGACCAGAAGCGGATGATGGACGAGGAGGCCAAGGCCGCCGCAGCGAACCACGCGGCCTCGGAAAAGAAGCGCAAAGCCGGCCTGGCCGCCCAGAGGCGGAAGAAGAAGCGCACCGAGCTCAGCAAGGAGGAGAGGGAGAAGAAGGCCCGCGAGCTCGACGACCTGCTCGCCAAGTCGGCCGCCTTCAGCGACATCCTGACTAAGAAGACGGAGGTCCTGGGCCGCGTCGGCTCGAGCCTGGACGGCGAGGCGCTGGGTACGCACGATCTCACGATGGCCACGCAGCCGAAGATCATGACGGGCGGCACGATGAGGGACTACCAGCTCGAGGGCCTCACTTGGATGTACGAGGTGTGCTTGCAGGGCATGTCTGGTATTCTTGCAGACGAGATGGGTCTCGGTACGTGCATTCCACTGGCTATTTGGTCGAAGGACTTGGGAGACTGACTCTTTCCAGGCAAGACGGTTCAAACCATTTCGCTCATTGCCAGACTTCGTGAGGAAGATTACCTGGGCCCCCACCTCATC
Organism: Colletotrichum brevisporum; assembly: GCA_030770045.1. NCBI lineage: Eukaryota > Fungi > Ascomycota > Sordariomycetes > Glomerellales > Glomerellaceae > Colletotrichum > Colletotrichum brevisporum. The sequence continues at coordinate 2,778,538 of JAUGSI010000001.1, read as the reverse complement.
GTCGCCCCTCTCAGCACACTGTCAAACTGGATGGACGAGTTCCAGAAGTGGTGCCCCACCATTCCCGTGGCCCTGTATCACGGCGATCCTGCTGAGCGGGCTCGGGTCAAGAAGGTGATGCTGGACCCTCATATCAAGAATGGCCAGCCGACGAAGAAGTTCCCGGTCGTCTGCACGTCCTACGAGATGGTCTTGAGAGACAAGGCCGTCCTCGGTAAATACAAGTGGGCCTTCATCATTATTGTAAGTCCAACATCTGGCTACCTCTAGGCTTGTTCCTCCAAACTTTCAAGCTTCCAGTTCTGACTTATTTCTAGGATGAAGGCCATCGCATGAAAAACTTCGACTCGAAGCTGTTCCAGGAGCTCGAGAACTTTGTGTCGGCCACGCGCATGCTCATCACCGGCACACCACTCCAGAACAACCTCAAGGAGCTCTGGTCTCTGCTCCATTTTCTCCTCCCCGGCGTGTTCAAGGAATGGGAAGTTTTCGAGAGTTGGTTCGACTTTGACGACCTCCAGGACGAGGAAGGCACTGAGGAGTTCATCGCGGATCGCAAGAACCAGGAGATCATTAAGAAGATCCACCTGATTCTGCAGCCGCTTCTCCTTCGCCGCGTCAAGGCCGACGTCGCCGCCTACCTGCCGAAGAAGCGAGAGTACATCCTTTTCGCCCCCATGACGAGGGAGCAGACCGACATGTACAACGCCATCAGCGACAAGGATGTCGACAGTCGCGCATTCCTCGAGGGCAAGATCGTTGAGCGACTGACGGCAGTGAACTCGAACGCGAGCTCTCGGGAAGGAAGCGTCGCTCCCAGGCCGAAGGCGAAGGGAAATAACTCTGCGCAGTCGAAGAAGCTCGACATCCCCATTCGAAGCAGCCCTAGAAAGGCGAAGCAGGAAGCGGGCGTGGAGTCTAAGAAGCCCAACGCCTTCTCTGCTATGATGAACAGAGCTAGAAGCTCCTCGGCCAAGCAGATCGCCGACTCCAAGGAGACGCCGACCAAGTCTGCGTCGCGATCGAGTTCCAAGCGAAAGGAGCCGCCCACAGCTGTAACGCCGCAGTCGAAGAGCGTCAAGTCCTCTCGTCAATCCACTCCGTCGGTGACCAGCCGAGGACGCACCACCCGCGGCCGCCGTCGCTACGCAGAGACCGAACCCGACGACGAAGACAAGTTGTCGGATGACGAGTTCGAGGCCAGGCTAGTCAAGGAGGCAGAAGAAAACGAACACGTCGATGATACGGTCCCCATGTCCGCGGAGGACCAATATCGAACGAAGATCCTCGAGCATGCGAAGAAGGAAATCGCAGGCAAGAAGTTGGGCAACCCGATCATGCAGTTGCGCCTCGTCTGCAACAGCCCACACAATTTCTTTGATCCCTGGGGCTACGAGGGGGCTCCTCCGGTTGATGAGAGCATCGTGACCTCTTCCGGCAAGATGCTGCTCCTTGACCGTCTTCTTCCATCCCTGTTTGATCGTGACCACAAGGTCCTGATCTTTTCGCAATTCAAGACCCAGCTCGACATCCTGCAAGACTATTGCGAGCTCCGGCAGTGGAAGGCGTGCCGACTGGATGGCTCCGTCTCGCAGGAGAGCCGGCGAGACCAGATCAAGGAGTTCAACGAGAACCCTGAGTTCAAAATCTTCCTTCTGTCCACCAGAGCCGGTGGTCAAGGTATCAACCTAGCGAGCGCGGACACGGTCATCCTCTTCGACAGCGACTGGAACCCCCAGCAGGATCTGCAGGCACAAGATCGCTGTCACCGCATCGGCCAGACGCGTCCCGTTGTTGTCTACCGCCTCGCCACCAAGGGCACCGTCGAAGAGGAGCTCCTTCTGAGCGCCGATGCCAAGCGTCGTCTGGAGAAGCTGGTCATCAAGAAAGGCAACTTCAGGACGATGGGCCAGAAAATGGACATGAAGGAGGACCTGGACAAGGACACTCTCAAGCAGTTGCTTCTGAAAGACGGCCAGGTGTTCAAGTACTCTGGCAGTCACGAGATCCTCTCGGATAAGGACCTGGATGTTCTCTGCGACCGGTATGTCTCTTCCTTACTGATGAGTCTTCGACGTGATGCTAATGCTGCCACAGGAGCGACGATGCTTACGAACGCGCTGCCGAGGGCGCCGGCAATGCAGATGGCTACCAAGTCATCGAGACCGGGACCGACGGCATCACTCTCGCAGGAAACACCAACGCGTAGTCGCTTCGACTGTGCGATTAAATTGGTGATTCCCCAACTTGGATTTGACAGATCTTCATCCTATAGATCTATACGTCGTCTGATTGTGGCTGGCTTCATGTCACAATGTCTATGGTGACAGTCGCGCGGGACCTCGAAGGCCCAACCAAAGAGTATAGAGAGACTTGACTAGACATGCCTTAGAGAGGCGATGACTTTGCTTTTGGAGACAGAGGATTGGAAGATATGACACAATTGTGTGTTTCCTGGATCGGGTATGCCGTTCGAGGCCGAGCTGCCCATTACCTTGTATTATAGGAGGAGTTTGATACCCAGGAATGATCAGATTTGCTATTTGGCAAAAGCCATCACTCGCTACCACCCTTCTCCTCGACCCGTGCAAACAAGCTCACGCATCAGAACCCCCAGCGGGAAATATCTCCTCCTCCTTAACGTCAAGCACAATCATATGCCCCGGCGCGTGCCCAATCACCGTCCCCTCAAGACCAGCCCTCACAACAGCCTCCTGCGGCGTGACGCCACACCCCCAGAACACGGGCACATACTCCTCATTCCCATGCTCAAACACCCCCGTCCCGTCGGGAAGCAAAGCCGGGTCTCCCCAGTCCGGCCTCGCCACCTCCGCAACCCCGATCCGCGCCGCCCCGTCCCAGCCCCACGCCACCGGCTCTCCGTGCGTCGCGACGAACGGCCGGGTGACGTCCCTCACGCGGGCCACGTCGGACAGCTTGTAAGGCCTCATGGAGACGACGTACGTCCCGCCGGTGAAGACGCCCGCCGCGCACAGCGGGATCGTGGTGCGGTACATGGGCACGTTGCGGGCGTGCGTGACGTGCTGCGGGGTGAGTCCCGCCTCGGCCAGCGCGCGCTCGAAGCTGAAGGAGCAGCCGATCAGGAAGCCGACGTGGTCGTCGGGGAACCAGAGGCTGGAAACGTCCGTCGGCTCGAGCTCGCCGTCTACAGCTACGTGGACGGAGTTCTGGTAGACGCGGTAGCGGGGGAAGTCCCGCCGGAGGTCGATGTCCGAGGCGACCTCGAGGAGCCGGCCCGAGGGGCTGCGCACGTGGGACTTGAGGGAGGAGAAGGAGCCTGGCGCGGAGGACTCTGCGAGCAAAGGGCAGGGGACGGGGTTGCGGAGGCAGAGGAGGCGGAAGTCGGCGGCGCAGCGGTTCGGGAGGACGAGGAGGTTTGCCTGGATGTGGGTGGGTGCTTGGCCTGCTGTCGGGGCTGTGAGGGTGCCGGAGCGGCAGGCGAGGCGGACTTCGAGGCCTGTTTTGTGGATTGTTGTCATGGTGGAGGTTGGGGTTTGAAGAGGGCATGGAGAATTACGAAGGGTATCAGACAATGGGAAAATAGGTTCAAGGGGGGTCAAGAGAGTTCAAGGCTCTCTCACGATGTAGAAGTTGAACAAGATTATGTAGCACGAGTGTGGTCTGGGAGGCAAAATCAATCGACGTTGAATCTGGCGGGGGGGTTTCATGTCGGGGACGGTCGTGGATGATAAGGAACCGCGTCTGCCCCGAATGCGGGGTGTTCCCGGGTGCAATATCAGCGGGGACCCACTCCGATCTCCGAAATGCAGTCCGGCCATCGGACTCCTTGCCCGAGGCGAAGTCAAGTACCTGCTGATAGGCCACCTCAGGGAGAGACTTGCAAAGCTTCTTTGTCCCATTATCAATCTGGACTTTCGTCCTACCCCACGTTTCGGTCCCCCGGAGATGGCACAGGGGACCCATACCGAAGCACCTCATTGCCGAGACGCCCGTGTCTTTCATCTTCACTACGGTGCAGGGACAGTAACAGAGAACAGCAACACAAGCGACGACGGTAACAACGGCCGCAGGAAGAGCAGTTACAGTGGCGATACGAAGTATAGAAGGGAAACGATTTTGCTCCATGAGTAGGTACTGATCTACCACCCGGGTGCCCTCCGTCCCCGCGGCACCACGGCTCCCAAAGTCGACCCGGCTCTCAACCCACCAACGGCGCCGAGTCCGAGTACGCCCCGAAAAAGGTTCCCCGGTCCCCCTGCACGTCCGCCGCGTCCACCAGCGCGCGGATCTCCCTCTCCTCCTCCTCGCCGATCCGCACCTCCAGCGACGCAAAGTTCTCCTCGAGGTACCTGATCCTCTTCGTCCCGGGGATCGGGATGACGTCCTCGCCCTGCGCCATCAGCCACGCGAGCGTCAGCTGGCCCGCCGTGCACCCGTGCCTCCTCTCCGCGATCTCCCTGAACCTCTCGACCAGGGCCACGTTCTTGGCGAAGTTGTCCCCCTGGAAGCGCGTGATCTGGCGGCGCACGTCCGACTGCTCAAAGTCGTCGGCCGACTTGTATTTCCCGGTCATGATCCCCCGGCCGAGCGGGGAGTAGGCGAACGTCGTGACGCCGAGCTCGCGGCAGGCCTGGAGCAGGTTCTGGCTGGCGGGGCCCTCGATCTCGAGGGACCAGGGGTTGTACTCGACCTGCACGGCCGAGATGGGGTGCACGGCGTGCGCGCGGCGGAGGGTCGAGGAGGAGCACTCCGAGATGCCGAGGTACTTGATCTTGCCCTCGCTGGGTTGCGTTAGCATCTCCCCCTCCACAATGAGGTATGCGGGTCGCTTTACTTCTCCAGCTTGACCATCTCCTCGACCGTCTTCTCGATCGGCGTGACCTCGTCGACGCGGTGGACGTAGTACAGGTCGATGTATCCCACGCCCATGCGCTGCAGGCTCTTCTCGCACGCCCGCCGGCACTGCCCGGGCGAGCTGTCGATCTTCATCGCAAACGTCCCGTCGTCGTGCATGGTGCCGCAGAAGGCGAACTTGGTCGCGAGGAAGATGTCCGCGCGGCGCTCCGGGTGCAGCCGGAACCACTTGCCGAGGAGGTCCTCGCAGTCGCCGTAGAGGTCCGAGGTGTCCCAGTTGGTGGCGCCCATCTCCCAGGCGCGGTCGAGGAAGGCGAGGCGTTCCTCGTCGGGGCTGTTGGGTTGACGTGTTAGCGATGAAAGACGTTGTACACCTTGGTTGCACGGAGAGGAGAGACACGAACCCGGGCTTTCCGTATGCGATGCTCAGCCCCATCAGACCAAGACCCAAGGCGGTGATCTCGGGGCCGTTCTTGCCCAGCCTGCGGGTGGGGAGAGATGCTGGTGTGGGCATATTGGCGATTCCAGGTGGCTCGGTAGGTCAAATTTAAGAAGATTGGTTCTTGGTCTTGGGGATGAGGCAATGCGGATGAGGTCTGAGCGAGAAGAGTGAGAGAGAACTCATCTTGGGCCGAGGTGAGCCTTTATATCTCACAAGTTTCATGAATGAAAACATGTCTTCGGTGGAGATTATACTTCTTCATGATTCATACGCTCATCGGATGCGGTTCCATCCGCCATCGTGAGATGCATTTTGTGCAAGTCTGGAACTGAGATGCTGCTAAGTCCGGGGAACTGCAGTGAGTGCGGTAGGTGCGGCCGCTGCGGCCGACGCGGCCGCATCGGCCGCATTGGCCTTATGTCCGCGTATCGTGCATAAACTGCTTACCAAAGCAGCTGGCAACTGGGATAGTCCTGCAAGCAGTTCGGTCTTCGCTAGAGGGTATCTGGATTACTTCTTTGGGCCTGATTTCTTCAATTTTTGTGCCTGTATGTGGAGCGAGTTGAGTAACCCGTATTTTCTGCCTCAACTGTTGGTGTGTTGCTTTGAGAAGGGAAATGTGGTTGTCTCCACAAGGATGCAACTTCAACACACCTCTCTCTGTGTTCGAGCTCGATTGTTGTCTCTGGTGGGTTCTTTCACAACTACCCGCAGACAACAATGGAGTAGTCGAACAAGGGACCATTGTCCCGTCGCAGTTCCCAGTAATGGGCCTTCGCGTTGCGCTATGTTCTCAAATTCAATGCTACTGTCACGGTCAATGAACACGGCTCCTGGCGGCTTCTTTGTTGAAGATGCGGCATAAGATTGCCGTCTCTCGGGTTTCAACCGATGAAGATGGTCTCAAGACTCTTATAGACATATCAGAAAGCATCATTCCAGCGGAACTAACAGCAATCCTAGACCCCAGTTCCAACATAATATTCCCAAAAACCCTCACCCGCAATGTCCTCGCTCGCCATCCTCTGGCCCTCCAATCTCCTCATGGGGCTCCTCTCCCTCCTCGCCCGGCCCCTCGAGCACCTCTTCTACCGCGCTGGCCTCTGCGCAGCCTACCACCTCTTCGCCTCCGCGGCCGTCTACTTCACCGCCTGGCTCAACGCCGTCGTCAAGGTCTCCTCCCTCAACGACCGCCTCGAGGAGGTCGCCGCCTCGCCCGCCTTCGACCGCATCGGCGCCGCCAACCGGCTGCTCGTCAAGGGCTACCTGCGCGGCTGCTTCCTCGTGCCGAACCTCGTCGGCCCCGTGTGGATATGCTGGTTCATGAACGCGCATGACGCGCGCCTCGACGCGCTCGCCCACCTGTACGGCTTCTCCATCGGCCTGCTGCACCTGCCGCTGCTCCTCAGCCTGGTCCTGCGCGTGCTCGTGCCGCTGGCCCTCGCCGTGCCGTGTTTCCTCGTCGAGAAGGTGTCTCAGGCGCTGTGGCTCGCGTCGGGCTGGCTGCCCGAGGACCCCGTCGCGGCGGCGCAGAGGGGCCTGCGGGGGCTTAGGCGGTTCCTGCGGGAGCTCCCGCGGACGACGGTCGCGGCGGTGGACCGCGAGGTGCTGCGGTCCGAGAACAAGGTGCTCCACGCGGCGGCGTGGGGCGTCGTGGCCATGCAGGCGTTCATCTTCCACACGATGCTCGTGGACTTTTACCGGCCGTACCTGCGGCGCCTGGCGGTCCGCGCGGTCTCGGAGACGCTGATCTACGTGGGAGACGCCATCTTCGAGGCCGGCATGTGGGTGGAGGGGTTCGTGGTCAGGAAGGGTTACTGGGATAGCGAGGGCGGGTGGGAGACTATTTTCCTGTGAATACAGCATCGCTCAAAGGAGTTCAGGTAGGTGAGAATGCGTATGCTTTACCATGAAGATTGGCCAGCATGTGATAACCGACTTCCACGATATAAAGTGGCTTTGATAACTTGGCTTCAGTTAAAACCTGCAACTGCACACAGTACAGGTCGGCTGCCGAAACGGAATCCCGCAAAGAGACGGCCCCACTATTCCGGCATTAATTCCCCGGAGCGGTGCGGCGCAGTATCCACTTTACGGCGTCAGACCCCCGAAGTTGCATCGCCGACGACATGTCTCAGTCCGGCTGCACCTAAGATCTTATCGTTCAAGAAAATAAGAAAGCATCTAGAGGCTGGAGGGTTTGTCACGTTCTCTACCCAGCGGTAGCGACAGCGGTTTGGGATAGATGAAAATCAGGTCGTTACAGTGGCTCATGACTCGTCTCCCTACCAGACCTCATGCTCAGCAGCTCTCTAAGCGCGGGCCATTGTCTTCCCGCCTTTGGGAGAACACTCCCCTTCCGCTCGATTCCTGTTGCCCGCTGATGGACGGTGTTCTTACATATCGCGACGTACTGGGAGTTTCCGTATACCTTTCAAGTCTTCACCCAGAAGCTGCGTCAAATTAGAGCAAATCGAGATTATGACAACACGGACAAAATCAAAGTCGCTTGTGCTTTGTCGGGGAAATCGTCCGACGTGACATGCTAATTAATACCTGGTGTAGTGCCTAGTCGACCGGCTTTTCCGGTTTTCTCGTCTCCATTCCGCAAATCTTTATCTCTATGCGAATATGTACCCGCTTGTCGGTGGCCAATGTCTTTTGTTCTTTCTCGGAACCGAACCAGTTCGTCGGTAAGTGGGAGGCAACTCCAGCCGAGATAGGCTTGTTCTCCATGTCTGCTCCGCGATGATCCATCCCGGACTCCACCTTCAAGTCCCGCTCGGCGGCCTCGGCCACCTTCCATGCCTCAATCCGGGTCGCTTGCGAGATTCATGGGACGAACACCCACTCGGCTCTTGCCTGCGGATCCATGCAAGGCCTCCGTTAAACTGGCATCTTGAAACGAATCGCCGCAAGGGTTTATGTTTATCTCGAGCATCGCCATGCTACCGAGTGGCACGGTGGGTCCCTGAGTGGCATCCGCAACGTGCCATCGCGGGTCATTGGCAATTATTCTGCTTTGGTGGTGGATATCGGACATGGAGGCTGAAAGAAATTTCAGTGTTGATCTCCGAGCCACGTGCAGGGGGAGAAGAGATGGAAGAGACTCAAATCCTGCCTGGCATGGCTAACGTCACGGTTATAAGTAAGCTTGTCTTGTCTCATGTAGCACCCGAGATGTGACAACCAGACTGCCGGGCTCGTCGCTGCAATCCTCTGACTCGTCTTATTTCTGCAGATCCGTTCGAGATCTGCAAAGTCTCTCGTTAAGCATGAAGTCGTCCACTCTTTTGGCCTTTGGCTCCGCCGCTGGCCTGGCTGCCGCGTCGCCCTTCCTCTCCCGCCCTTACAATGGAACGCACCCGCAGCCTCACAACGGAACCTTCTCCAACTTTACCTGCACTTCTCTCAACCAGAGAAAAGCCTGGTCAGTGGCGCCATATAAAGAATAGAGCAACATCATAGTGGCTGCAGATCCGGTGCTGACTGCTACTATACAGGCACACTCTGAGCAACGATGAGAAGTACGACTATCTCCAGGCCGTCAAGTGCCTCATGACGTCCCCGGCCAAGAGTGGCATCACCGGTGCCAAGACGCGGTGGGATGAGCTCCATTCGTGCCACGTGGAGCAGTCCAACTTCATCCACGGAGTCGGGTAAGCCGTCATCACACTCGACTCTTCCTTATCTATCCCCCTGACCGCCCCTCCCAGCGCATTCCTCCCCTGGCACCGTCTCTACCTCCGCCTCCACGAGTTCCTCCTCCAGGACGAGTGCGGCTACAAGGGCGCGCTCCCCTACTGGGACGAGCAGCGCGACCTCGAGGTGCTCGGCGGCATCGAGAACGCCTCTGTCTGGGGCGACGACGAGTACACCTTCGGCACGAACGGCGTCGCCACCGAGACCGGCGAGGCGGGCTGCGTCGTCGACGGCCCCTTCGCCAACACCACGCTCCGCATGGACCAGGTCTGGGGCGTGGACTACTACGACGAGTTCTGCCTGTCGCGGCGGTGGAACCAGACGGCGTGGGAGTTTGCCAACCAGACGTACGTCGACGCGTGCTTCGCGAAGGAGACTTATAACGAGGCCAACTTTTGCTATGTTGATTCGCCTCACTCTTGCGGGCATTTGGCTACTGGAGGGACTGTGAGTCATCATCCCTCCCTACATTTCTCCCTTTCTCTCTCGCAAGTCTTTCGTACTGATCAAAATACTCTCAGCTGGAGAACCAGAACGCCAGCCCCGGCGACCCCGTCTTCTTCCTGCACCACGCCAACTTGGACCGTCTCTGGCAGAGGTGGCAGGAGGCGGACCTCCCGGCGCGCCTGACGGACATGACCGGACCCATCGTCCCGCCCGAGTCCATCATGAAGCAGAACCGCTGGCTCTACCCGTCCAAGGCCTATACCGATTACGACGGCAACCCGGGCAACGTGACGACGCTGAACCACGTCCTCTGGATGGGCGGGATCATGCCCAACAGGACCATTGCCGAGGTCATGGATCTGAGGGGCGAGGTCAACTGTGCAGAGTACGTTGACGCTGAATACTAGCTGTGGCGAGTTCATCTTTGTGTCTTGAGCTATGGGACAGCCGACTGGGATGTCAGGACAGAAATGTCTTAGACGTTATTGCGCTGGTCTTAATATCGATATAATTTACTCTTGACCTCTTCCATCTCTCGTGTTATACTCACGGCATCTTCAACTTCACGGCATCTTCAACTTCAAGTAGCCCTCAGTGTCGTGCTTGTCCTCGGCATCGGCGTTCGCATCCGTCGAATCGCCCAAGGCGTCCCGTAGCCCTCTCGCAGCCCTCTCCCCGAGAGACGACAGGCTTCCCATGCCGAGCATCTCGAGCACGCTGATGTCGAACCCAAGCGCGCCCTTCCACCAGCTGCGCATCTCCACTGCCACCAGGCTGTCCAGCCCAGCGTCCTGCAGGGACATCTGCACGTCGATCTCATCCTCGTCCTCCGCAGGCTTCAGCAACAGCCTGAACAGCTGCGCGGCGATCTGACGCGCCAGAAACACGTTCACGCTCGGCGCCGACAGAACGCCCGGGTCGACGACCGCCGACTTGACGAACGCCGCCAACGCGGAGGAGCCGGACGCAACGCCGCCGCCAACGACCGAGCCCACGGCCCCGTCCGAGTTGTAGTACACGCCCATCCGCCGGTCGTCCTTCCAGCCGACGCGGTTCGCGGGGTCCGACAGCGAGGTGGCGCTGCGGTGTCCGAGGACCAGCTGGGATTGGCTGACGAACCCGGAACCCACGCGTGGGGCCGCTGGCCCCGGCCGGTCGTCGATGAGCACGGCCGCGACCGCGTCGAGCAGCTGCGGTATCCGGACGCCGTAGACGCCCTGCCCCACGAGCTTCTCCAGAAGGGCCGGGTTGTCGGCAAGGTACCCATGGTCCACCATCGCGCCGACGTCGACCACGGCGGCGGCCAGGCCCAGTCCCCGGCGGTACTGCGCGAACGCGTCGAGGAACGTGTTCGCGCCCGCGTAGTTGGCCTGCCCGCGCTGGCCGACGAAGCCGCTGATGGAACCGAAGAGCAGGAAGAAGTCGAGGTCGATGCCGGCGTCCGCCGCGGCGGAGTGCAGGTTCCGAGTCCCGCGGACCTTGGGCGCCGCGGCTGCCGTCCAGTCGTCGTGCGACATGGCCGTAAAGCCCGCGTCCCGGAGGACCATGGTCATGTTGACGATGCCGCGGAGCGGACCCGGTGCCGTTGCTACTTCGATCGCGCGCCGGACGTCGGAGGTAGAGGTAACTGTGCCCTGGACCGCGGTGGCTGAGCAGCCCTGCTCCTCCAGCTCGGCGAAGAAGCCTCGGGTGCCGGCGGCGTCGGACCCCTGGCGGGAGAGAAAGACGAGGTGCCTCGCGCCGTGCTCGACCATCCAGTTGGAAAGGCTTCGCCCGAGGCCACCGAGGCCGCCGACGAGGAGGTAGCTGGCGCCGGGGTCGAATCTGGGTTTGACGGCTTGTTGCTGGGCTGTTGCCGAGGTCTCGTACAAGCCGTCTATCTTCAGTACGATCTTACCGATGTGCTGACCCTTCTGCATGTACCGGAAGCACTCCTCGACCGCCTCGGCGGTGAAGGTCTTGATGGGCTGAATCGGGGTGATGTGTCCTTGCTCGTAGAGCTCGACAATCTTCTTGAAGAGACTGTTTACACACAGGAAGGTTAGCTTTCGACTACGTGGCGCACAAAGAATGCTGGTCATCTTACCGGTTGCCCTCTCTCGGTTTGACGTCGATGAGATGTCCGAGATCTACACCGTGGTAACTCCGGTTCGGGAGGAACCCGCTCAACGCAAGCCTCCCGTTCCCGATGAGGTCGCGCTTCCCAATCTCAATCATCTTGCCGAACTCAGCTACACAACCCCAAGAAGCGTGGAGCAGCTCGCCGCTGAGCGAGTTGAGCACCACGTCCACGCCTCTTCCCCCGGTGGCCGCGAGGACGTCCGGGAGGAACGACGCGTCGCGCGAGTTGAAGATGCGGTCCCTCGCGATCCCGAACGTCGAGCCGAGGTATTGGATCTTCTCCTTGCTGCCCACGGTGCAAAACACCTCCGCCCCGACCATCTTGCAGATCTGGATCGCCGCGAGGCCGACGCCGCCGCACGCCGAGTGGATGAGGACCGAGTCATCTGCGGTCAGGCGGGCGACGTCGAGGAGTCCGTGGACGACGGTCGAGAAGACGCACGGCATCGTCGCGGCCTCTTCAAAGTTCAAGGTGTCGGGGATCTTGGCGCAGAGCTTCTCTGAGATGATGAGGCCCGTCGAGAAGCAGCCGCCGCCAAAGGCGAAGACCCTGTCACCCAGAGCCAGCTCCTCGACCGCAGGGCCGACGGCGCGGACGATGCCTGCCGCCTCTAGGCCGATGGAGGTGAACTTTGAGTCGACAATGCCCATCGCGACAAGAATATCCTGCTAATGGTTAGGATATCACCAGGAAGGGGGTGTGGTGGGGAGAGAATGGACCTACCCTGAAGTTCATGCCGCCAGCGCGGGCCTCCACGACGACCTCGTCGTCAATCAATGACCTTAGCTCCCGCGGTGTCCAGGAGAGCGTGTTCAGACGGCCGTACCGCCCAATTTGAAGATCCACAACCGTCCGACTGTTGTTTATGTCTTCCACGTCCTGCGAGACGGGGCAACGGAGCTCATCCGAGACGCTGACGGGATACACCCGCGACACATGCACGACGCCCCCATCAACGGCGTACTCGTACTCGGGCCGGCGGGCGCCAGTCCGGCGCTGCCGGGAGAACTTGCCAAACACCCGCGCGGCGGCCTGGGCGCACGATGAGATATCATCGACCTCAACGGTCGCAAGGTCCAGCCCCAACTCGCTCCGGATCGACCGCGTCGTGCCGATCGTCTGGCCCCAGCGCGGGTCGGAGCACCGCAGCTGCGAGGACCGCGTGAGCCAGAGGACGCCGGCGCCGTTACCGGATGCTTTGGAGACGAGGGCCTGGAAGGTTGCGAGGTCTTCCGGGGTTATGTCCTCGAAGAACGGGGCCTTGAGGTCGAGCGTTGCGATGATGTCGCATGTAGTTGGAGGCAGTCCCTGTGAGATATCGTGTAGAGTCACTTGAAGATCGTTTCGTGCGAGTTCTGTCTGCAGGTCCTTGGCGATATCGATCGACGCTGCGTCATGGAGCACCGTAATCGTGTCGACACCCGTCTTCTCCTGTGCCGGTCTGGCCGTCATGAAGTTGAGCAGGTTATTCGGGCGGTCAGCATCCTGCGCGACGTCCTCCAAGCCATCGAACCCGGCCTTCCTCAGCTCGGCGTTCCACCTCTTAGGGGTAACGTGCGGCTAGTCCGGCCTGCCGTCCTCGGCACCCAGCCACCAGCCGGGCAGCACGCCCATCACGAAGTTGAGCGGGATCGCGTCATGCGAGAGCTCCTCCATGTACAGCCGGCCCTCGGGGCAGAGCAGCTGGCGGACGTTGGCGAGGGTGGCCTGCAAGCTCGGGGTCGCATGGAGCACATTGGCCGCGAGGACCAGGTCGTACGATCCCGGCTCGAACCCCTGCTCGATAGGGTCCTTGGAGATGTCGAGCGCCTTGAATGACATACGAGGGTAGTCTTTGAAGCGGTCCTTGGCGGCGGAGAAGAAGCCTGCCGAGATGTCCGTGTAGGTGTACTCGGAGTACAGCAGGGCGCCGGTCGGGCCTCGGAGCCACTCCAGGACTTTGTTGGTGGTTCCTCCGGTGCCGGCTCCAATCTCTAGGATGCGGAGGTTGGGGCGGGAGTGTCCGAGTGATTGGAAGAGGCTCTGTCTGTCGGTGATGTTGAGCGAGTTGTAGACATCGGTCAGGACGTCGTTGGGCATGAGCACCTCCAGGGACTCGGTCTCGCCGCGGAATATAGGCACGATGTTGTCGAGGACTTGCTTGATTGCTACCGCAAAGGAGCTGAAAGGCCCGAAGCTGGAGGCATCTTCGAATGCAGTGGTTGCGTCCATGACTTTAGACGGTGGCGGCTGCTTCTTCATCCATTCCCGGAACATTTCGAGGTGCGGCAACGTCGTCTCGACGCCATCAAGTCTCTCTAGAGCCCATTGAATACAGTTTTGTGTAAGCTCCTCAGAACGCACGAGCGAACTCTGCTCGGGATGAGGCCGCACAAGGTCCGAGATCCGCAGAAAGTCGACGTCAGGCTGCCAGTAGACCCGGGCACCTGCGTGCGGATCCGGATCCTCCTCGGACGCGTCGCTCTCAAGCGGACTCAGCTTAACCCCCGCCAGCGCGAGGACAACCTCACCGTCCTCGCCGATGCCCTCGCCGCCGCCGCAGATCAGACCGCGCGGGGTCCGCTCCGCCTCGACCTCCGAGGGCGGCGAGGTCGACCGAGTCGTCGAGGAAGTAGCCGTGCCGCGTCTTGATGTGGCCCGGCTTGCCCGACTTGGAGTAGTAAGAGTCCGCGTTGAACCTCGTCTCGGGGATGGGGCCCCGCGCGTCCTTCTTGTTGATGAGGAAGTCCCAGAACTGCTCCGGCGTCGCGATGCCGCCGGGGAGTCTTAGTGCCATGCCACAGATGGCGATGGGCTCGGCAGTGCCCTCTGGGTTCTTAGACCAAGACGTTTGGCCATTGATCTGGGATGGTATCAAGGTTAGCTATATCAAGGGGTGATCTCGTGGAGAAGCCAACCTCGGAAGAGTCCGTAGACGCATCTAGAAACGGCGCCATGCTCAGCGGGGTGGATCAAGATGCTTGCACGAATAATCTGTTCCCTATGTTGAGAGAGCGAATATGTGCTTCGAATGTTGAATAGTCGTTCAAGAGACAAAACCGGTTCCCCTCGCTGCCTACCTACATGGAGTCTAGTCTTATGAGAGCAGGAAAGGCTCGACAGTCACTTCTTGTATGATCGGCCCTAGCTAGCTTCAAGGAACAAAAACACTGCATCGTGTCTTCTTGACGCCTTATCTCTCTAGTCTCGACTTGGTCACCGGTAACCTGCAATTGCCCGATCAGTACTCGTCGCTAACGTCGCGAAGAGCGAATGAACGAAGGACTCTATCAAACATCGTTGAGCGTTGCAACGCATCGACGCCACCGGGCGAACTATTGGATGACGCACGGCAAGTAGCCGTAGCGAAACGGTTTGATACGCTCAGAGTTGGTCCTGGAATCCCACGTAAGCTCCTACTGTAAGGCTGGCATGCATGTCATGCAGGGACGATCTGGGTTCACACGTAAGCGGCTTCATCCTGGAAAGAGATGTTGCCCGGGCTGAAAGGGCTCTAAGCCCCCGTTTGATGGGAGATAGGTAAGACGCTTCGGGCCGTTGGATTTAGGATTCTGTGTGACGTGAGTTGGTTGGTTGGATATCGAGGTCAACTTTGATGACAACTAGTTCTGTCCACATGACGCGGCCCATATGTGTACTTCAATCGTTGTTCCTTCTGGGTTCAACTTACACCTACGCTAGCCTCAATTTGATGTACCTCGACATGAAGTCTTCAAGCTCTCGAGGATGACAGGGACATCTGCGTCAAGTCACGCTGCCCAACTCCGTCCTGATGTTGGATTCGGGGATACCAAGTTGGACTGGGTAACTGAAACATAAAGATGGGTCATTGAAGTTACCAAGACTCGGCGTTCGGCGATCGAAACGGCCGTCGATACATGCCGTTTCCGGCAATACAAGGTACCGAGCAACACACAATCAAGTTCTCGGACTCCCAAGGGCCGAGTGTGGCGGTGCTCCTCCGAAATTCTGCCCACGCTTCGGTGCTCGTCGGCTACCCGGCTAAACCGCGAGGAGGAGATGCGAAAAAGCAAACCAAGACCCCCAAATCCAGTCTCTCCAGCCGCTCCGCTTCCGGCACTGCGCAGGAAACGCGGGGCCTCGGAAGCCAAAACTCGCCGGAACCTCGAGTTCACGAAAGGAAACGAGGGGGAGAGGGGCACGGGAATCGTGGTTGCTAGTTTGGCCACGTATACGACACTGCGTCTCATGATACCGTCAGATCTCACTGATGTCTACTCATGCAGGTCGATTCCCCGCGGTACGTAACCCGACCGCCCGCCTTCTCATCATAGGTAGGCGAGTCAGATAGTACCTGTCGAGACAAGTCTTCATTTTCCTTCAACGGTGGTGGGGGAGCCCAGAGCCACGCCCAATGAGCACATCAGACGTGTCGATGCTGCAATCTAATGCATTCCAATGAGCTACAAACATAATGTCACCCGGTCCGTGTGAGAAGGACAAGACAGGGCCAAGAGACACAAGCGCTTACGTCGGCCGTTGGAGGGGGCGGAGGATTCGATCGTGCATGGTACCAACGCAACCGGGTGGGTGGGAAAATGTAACAGGATGTTCATTACAATCATCAATTGATCTCCTCGGTATCTCGTTCGATAGGAAACGCAAAACGAAAAAGCACAATGCATGATGCACGTCAACGGCACGCTCTCGACCAACGCCAGTCTCCAGATGCTACCGTTCAACTCGGGTATCGCCCCTCCTCGCCCTCCTCCTTCTCGTCTCTTACCTCTAGCGTAGACTTGATCCCTCCCCTTTTCCGACTTCAGAACGGCTTCTGGCCGCTCCAGAAATGCATCTTGCCGTAGGCGTGGACGTTGGGATCCCTCATGGCGTTGCGGCACTCGGCGAACAGCACCTCCATCTGCACCTTGCTCCAGCCGAGCAGCTCGAAGTGGATGGCGCCGACGGCGGGGAAGAACTCCTCGCACGCCGTGCGGTAGTACATCCCCACGAGGCGCATCGTTCTAGACACGAGTTAGTCGTACGTCGTCCAGGGGCCAAGATGTCTGGTCCCAGAGCAGGAGAGTCCTCACTTGTCCTTGGGCCACGTCCCGTACGGCAGCTTGACCGTGTGGTGCTGGATGTTGACGAAGCCGGCCTTCTCCAGGTACTGCCGCCCGAAGACGGCGGCGTGAGAGTTGGTGCCGAACTTGCCGAACGCCTCGACGAGGTGGTTCGTGAAGCGGAGCAACGGCCAGTCGGGCGGCAGTGTGCCGTCGTCGCAGTGGACCTGGCCGTCTACGTCCTGCAGCTCGACCCAGCCGCCGGGCCTCATGTGTCTACGGAGGGTGTCAGTTCAGTCCTGGTGGTCACGAGAGATCGATCGTGAACGTGGACATACTCGTATGCGTTCCTCAGCAGATCTACCGGGGACTTGAGAATGGGCACCATGTTGCGCAGGTGCACAAAATCAAAGTCTCTCCCGTTGAGCCACGTATCCTCGACGTCGTCGACGAGAAACTGAACGTTCGGCGGCACCCAGATGGGCTGTATGGGACTCAGGTCGAGCCCGAGGATCTCGGCGCTGGGATACCTATCTCCCACTGCGTGTTCCATCATCAGCATCCGATATGTGTATGCTTGCTCTTCCTCCCCTCCAACCTAGGGATCCTGGACTCACTCTCAATCGCCCAAATTCCCGTGCCCGTCCCCAGATCAATAACCTTGTTCGGATGGTCCCCGATCGGCGCGAAAAAGAGCTGCCCGTCCGTGACCTCGAGCATCATGGCATGCAGCATGTCCTCCCGGTTCTGCTCCGTCTCGTCGTTGGGGATCGGGTACCGCCCGTGCCGGAACTTGTGGTACCGCCGCCCGTTCTTGAAGCTGTGCTCGTAGACGCTCGAGCTGATCGACGTCGAGTCCGTCCGGTCGTCAGTGCCGCCGCTGCCGAAGTCGCTGCCGCCGTGCGCCGACTCGCCGTCGAAGATGCTCGGCTCGAACTCGTCCTCGTCGTCGGTGCCGCCGGCCTCCAGCGACACCTGCGCGCCGACCGCGATCTCGCCTGTCTCGCTGGGAACGGGGATCGGGGGTGGTGCTGTCGTCGCCGCCGTTGCCGCGGCACTGGGTCCTGCGACCGCGGTTCCTGCGAAGTCAGTGTCACGATGGTGCCATCAATTTCTCTCGGGATTGACTCGCACAGAGTTGCGACGCCGCCTCGTATTCCGCCACCTTGTCGTGCGGGCGCACAAAGTTCTGACTTACCGCCGGGTCGGTCGCGTTGAGGGCTTCCTCGAGCGCTGCCGCTTGGGCTTCCGGATTTGCTTCCCGCGCCCATCGTCGCCTCTTTTCACCGCCCTACCAGAATCTCATGCAGGATCGAGATGTTTGGTGGATCGAGCTCGTTGTTTGCTGTGTTCTCTCTGCTGCTGACTGATCCGTCGATTGATCTCGAGTTGCCGCTGAGGGATGTGACCGAAACACAGAGGAGATCCAAATGTCAAACGGATCGCTCTGTGCGACGCCGCGTAGTAATTAGGCAATCCGGGCGCGGCTCTGTATCCGGGGGTCGTCGTCCCTTTTTCAACCGATCCTCGAGCCTGGATGAACCCTGATTTAAGTTCAGGTCAGACTGGCTGACGTGCCACAGACGTTCGAAGGCAGGGGGGCTTGTTTGTTTGTGGTTGGTTTGCCCGGTGCGCTTCGAGGCCTGGGCTTCTGCCGTTTCTCCTCGCTTGTGTTGTTTGCTTCCCGGTGTATGTTTGCTTGCTTTCCAACGAAGGAGAGGAGGCAGGGCTAATGATGATTCGACAATGGCAGTATGATCCTGGTTCGTTGGTTGGATCGCCTGGAAAGTCGGACAGTATTGAAGGCCGCGATACAAGCCCGAGTATACTGAGGACAAGGGGGAGGGAACACAGGAGAAGAAAGGAATAAGATCCGGCTGGGGAGGAGTGTCACAGGGAGATCCGGGAAGCCGGATCCTATTTCAAGTCTCGAGGGCAGAAAGATGCTCAGCCCGAGATCACAAGCAATCCCCAATTGGCAAATAACGCCAGAGTCTCAGAAAGAGGCCCTGCCGACGTAAGACACGCACGAGATGGGAGCTAGTGCGCGGAATAGCGCGCCCAGGAACGGCGCAAGGTTCGAGCGGACGGACAGGCTTGCGTTGGCCCTTTTTCCTGTCCAGCCCTTCTTCTTCTTTTCGTTGTGGCTCCCTAAGTCCGACTCGACCAGTTGCGGTCAAGGGACTCGGCCGGGCGATGGTTCAATCCGTCCAGTCCT
The DNA here is from genome assembly GCA_030770045.1 of Colletotrichum brevisporum. Classification (NCBI taxonomy): domain Eukaryota; kingdom Fungi; phylum Ascomycota; class Sordariomycetes; order Glomerellales; family Glomerellaceae; genus Colletotrichum; species Colletotrichum brevisporum. The sequence goes on along the minus strand of JAUGSI010000001.1, from coordinate 2,759,747 downwards.
TTTCGTTGTCGTCTTTGCAATGCAACCTCGAGATCAAAGCCGACATGGATGGACCCCTCCTTGCTCTGATATCGCAGCCGTTGTTGCACTCGCGATGATCCCTCTCTCCACCTGAATGGCCCCCGGTATGCACGATGAGGAGGGGAATCAGGCCATCTGCAGGTCCTTGCCATGCAGCCGGGGATGCAGCACCGCAGCAACCGTTCGCCATCACATACGGATACCTACGTGTACGAGCTAATAACCCCTTCACTTTCTGCCACTCCTCGGAGGTTCCTTGTGGCGTTATTGGTCTCGTGGGAAAGCCGTCGGAGCCGCAGCCGCCGTTCCCAGGTTCCCGGTTCGCAGGTAGGGCAGGGCAAAGCAACGCCCCCCCTTGTCCCGTACACTGCCCCTTCGATCCGATGTCTACGACTTGCGGGTATTCCTTTAGGGGTGGCAGCCGAAGCGGTGACGTTATTATTGAAGGGGGCATCCTGACCGCCCCTATGGCGACCGGCATGAAGCCCAGTGACCCGGATTTTGAGTTTAGGAGGAGAGAGACACATCCATCAGAACGAGCGTAATCCCTGTCACCGGATATTTCCCGTGTATCTCCTGAGAGGCCCGACCATAATTGGCAAAGCCGTAGACTTGAGCAAGTAATATTGGTGAGGTGGAATCACAGCATGCCGTTGAACATGATGCTGGCGACACAAGCGATTGCCCTGCTGCATCGCGTACGCGGCGACACCGTAGATCGGCCGAGACGGCATAGACGAAGAGCCCGTGCCATGATCGCAGGCAGTGTACAGCAAAGATGGCGGGGAAACGACTTATCATTCAGCTAAGTTCTAACAGGTAAACAACTGCATTAGGCGGTGGCTGAGCTGAAAAAAGCAAGCTCCTTGATGCGGCCAAGCCTCCCTCCCCCTCCTCCCCTTCTGCTCAGATCAGTTGTCAGTCGAGGAGGAGGGGGTAACGAAAACTCGATTCAATGTCTCAGTTGTTTCTTCTTTTTCCGATTACTCAATCTTGCTCTCTCTCACATGCTGTGTCACGTCGGGATACCTACCATGTCGTACAGATTGGGCATCATTGAGGCAGCGAGAAAAAGAAAATATTCGAGACCGGCATGGAAACACGGTTGTTGATCCCATCCGCTGCAAGATCGGGAGAGACATCACGCGGCCACCGGCGGAGATCCTCCGTCTCTCTCAGATCTGGCACCGCATCACAATCTCAACGCCTCTGCGTGAAATGTGTGCCCATGTCGCTTCCCCCCTCTTCCTATGTAATCCACGCGGGGCGGGGAGCAAGGGACCAGCCGCCGGTCGGCTTGATGCCAAGAACGGCTTCTACTCCGGCGCTAATGATCCCTTTTCGCAAGGGCGGCGCGTCGCTTAGACATCATAGCGCAAGCGGGGAAGATACCGGCCGTGACGGGATGTCACGAAGATCTATCGCCCGCAGATGGGTCTGGACTCCGTATACTTACATGTGTGTAGCTGGGATTTGGTTGCATGAGCCGTTGAGATGCGTAGCAGTATCATCGCTTGCGAAACTGAAGGACAGACGAGTTGCTGCCCGGAAATCGACTAGTGCGATGCTTCGTGTATGGCTCGACCCCCTCCTATGATGACTTTCGACTTTCAGTTACACCAGACTGCTGGATGAATTTCTTGGTCTACTACTGCGAGGCGGAATAACACATCAGCTGCTGGTATCTCGGTCGACTTTCAGAGCGAAAGGAACACATAAGAGTCATCAAAGTCAAGACAGCCTGTTTGCTCTTGTTTCTTAGATACAACAAGTATCTCTCTGAACTGCTCAATGGTGCCGGAACTGGCTTCTGTTATTCTCCCATTCTGGTTTTCGAGACTCTTATGCATGTGTCAGATCAGCCAGTACTCCCAAACACTTCCCAACGCGATGAACAATCTGCAGCGCGTGAGACCCCTTGAACGTTTGCGCCCAGAGCTGCAAAGTGAGAGACGCCAGCATCTTCACTTCAGCCGCCAGGTCTTCCACGTCTTCCAACGAGTCCCCCAGCTCCGTCTCCTGCACCAGACTCTTCGCCATGTCGACCAGCCTCCTCTCGTCGTCCCTCAGCGACTGGAACCCCGACGCCTCAACGGCCTCGGCCATGATCAGCAGCCACTGCGTCATGAGGAACGCGCACTCCAGGCTGCACAGCGCGTGTTGTATGCTCCAGTTGAGCGTCTGTGTGCGCGCCACGAACGCGATGCCGACCCGGACGGGGATGCTGAGCGCGTGGATGCACTGCAGCACGGCGCGGTCCAGGGCGGGCGACCTGGAGTCTGCCGTGATGCACCGTTTCGCAAAGGCGTCGACGATGCCGCCGATATTATGCGTCAGGACCCGCCGTTTCGGAATCGCGTCTGCGTTGAGCCGGACGTACGCCAGCCGTAGTATCGCCGTCGAGTTGAACCCCATCGGTCCCTTGGGCGACGACGGGTCCGTCGTGGACTCGTAAGTCGCCTCCCAGGACTCCTTCCAGCCGCGCAGCGCCGCCTCCATGGTCGCTACAAAGTCTCTTCCCGGGCCCCGGGCCCCGAAGACGTTGCGCGCCAGGGAGATGTGTTGGAGAAGCCCGTGGGCGAGGACAAAGTTCCCAAAGGATGACTGCGGCGAGTCGTTTATACCTCTGCCGGACAGGAGCTGGTCCATCTTCTTCCGGAACGGCTCTGGCGGCATGTATCGGTCTGCCAGGCTAAACCACTCGGTAGAACTGGCGGCCCTCCAGGTCGAGGCGCAGCTGGGTAGATCCAAGGCAACCTCGTGGTTGAGGATCAGAGGTGGCACGTCGAAGGCCACGGATTGTAGGTTGAGCATGACGTAGGCCACGTAGAGCGTCCGGCGACGCCCCTCCTGGACAACCCAGTGCTCCCATGTTAGGTCGCGGGTTGCTTTGGGCTCTGGTTCGTCGATTCCAAGCTTGCGAGCGAGCGTGGCAACTTGGCTGGTCATTGACAGACCGTCTGCGACCAGGTCTTCGTCGTCCCAAGATGCCATCGCCATGATGACAATCATCGCCTGCAGGAGCTGAAGCGAGGTCTCCCTGACGCTGGTTTCACTTGAACCATCGCCAACCTTGGGTGAGTCGGAAGTAAGACGATTCAAGGCACACCTTGTCTCCTCCTCGAGTCTCCACCTGATTATGGACCGCGCGGCCTCGTAGAGTTGATACCCCTTCGCCCGTTCAAATCGGTACAGTGCTCCAACTGCCGCCAGCGACAGAACAAGTGCAACATCGGCCGATGGGATGAAGAAGGTGACGAAGTGGATAAATGGCATGTGGATATGGAAGCCTCGGAAGTAACCCTCTAAAAAGCGCGACAGCGCATGCCGTGAAGGAAGGCCAAAGGTCGCCGGTAGAGCTCTCTGGTACTTTGATAGGCCTTTCAGGATCTCGCTGTAGTCGGCAGCAGATACCTTCCAAGGACGAACCAGATGGGTTTGTTCCGCCGGGTCCGCGTTTTCGGGTTCCATAGAAGGCAGCCTGACCGGCACTCCAGTCTCGAACTCAGGCGCTGGGGGTGCTGGCGAAAGTGAAGGGCAGGTCGCATTCGAATTGGAGTCTGAAAGGGCGAGGTTATTTAGAGCCCCAGTCGGCATCGATTGCTGGAGCACAGAGTCGGGTGTTACTGGCGAATCATCTACGCTGCTATCGGGCACGAACGGGCTGAAGAGTTGCGTATTGTCCCAAAGGAAGTCGAAGTCCATCTCATTCATCCCCGACATGAGATTCTGGGTGAACGAATCCTGCAGCAGTTCCAAGGAACTGGAGTCGACATGCTGAAACTGGTCGTCCTCAAGACGCAGTGGCAGGAACTCCTGCTCTGGAAAGGGTGCATTGCCCGGATACTCCGTCGTTTTGGTGCCGGCTATTGGAGCTGTCTTTTCTGCACCAGGGTCTTGAGACACCCCCTCATCAGCTTTCCCATCATGGGAGATACGTTGATGGCGGGTGAGAAGATCTCTGCTTCCAGTCAGCAAGCGTGTAAGCCCTTCCGAAGAAGCTGAACGCTTCTTTTGACCGTCATCGGCAGTGCTCCGAGACTTACCGTCGTGAGAATCTCCGCCCGCACTCGCAAAGAAACGGCTGTTCCCGAGTGTCTACATGTCACACAGGGTCGTTAGTGGCTGAGAAAACCAAGGAGGAACCGGCATGGGGAGAGGTTTAGCAAGCCAAGGGATCCGGCCGGGGTTGAGACTGAAGGAAGGAAAGCCGTACGGGTACGCTCGTGCCGGTCCAAGTGCTCTTGTCTCTTGAATTGTTTTCGGCAGAACCTGCAGGGCTCCACGTGGCGTCGTGGTCGACCCCTCGCCACAGGCATGGCTGTAGACGCGTACGTTGAGATCATGAGCCCCTCAAGTTGGAGAGGTTAACATGGATGAGGTGAGATTCGATGGCACCGGGCGCTGCGACCCCCAATCTTGGGGAAGAATATCAACGGATTACTAACCAGGCAGTTTGGGGCAGAAAGTCGCACGATTAGTAATCTGTGTTGTCGCTACTCTCACTTGTCAACGAGACGGAAACTTGCTTCCATATCGACAACGGAACAATCCACAAACTGGAAATGCAAGTTGATAGCCGAAACATTGAGGATTAGAAAGGTTCTTGTTATGAATAATACCTTCTGGGTTACCTAACATGAGTTTTCTTCGGCTCTCACAAACCTAGGATAGAGTAATCGATAGCCACCACAGCCGGTGACCCAGCACGTTCTTTTTTACCCCAAGTTGGAGAAGAAATTCGGGCCTACACGAGTTGAAATCAACAACACATCTAATACTCTACCCACCGTCAATATTTTCAATCGCGGGAAATTTATGGGTGCTTTTGCCCCTTTGCATGGATTTCTAATGTCAATTGCGTGTAAATTACTACCCCAAACCGGCAGCACACTGGCCATGCCTCGGGACCTCCGGCGATGGATTCCTGCCATGACTACCTGGCGATGCATCTCGACACATGCAAGCAGCCCGAGGGCGAGAATGAGATATAAATACATGCGCTTGCCCATCATACATGCTTCTGGACAACATCATCATCAACCGCATCAACCCCTCACCAACCGCATCAACTTCACCACTCATCCTATCATGTCTTCTCAGCAAGTCTTCCGCCTGCCTCAGCGCACCTCCCCTCAGGACCTCCAGATCGAAAACGAGCCGATCCCCGAGCCCTCTTCGCAAGAGGTCCTCATCCGCATCCGCAGCGTTGCCCTAAATTATCGCGACCTCGCCGTCTCCGTCGGAAAGTACCCCTTCCCTGTCAAGGACGGCGTTGTCCCTTGCTCCGACCTTGCCGGCGATGTCCTGAAGGTCGGCCCCAACGTCGAGGGCTTCGCCGAGGGCGACAAGGTCATCTCCGCCTTCGACCTGAACACTCCCTACGGCCCCATCAAGGACTGGTCGCACAGCCTTGGTGGCGTTTTCGACGGCGCCCTCCGCGAGTACATCGTCCTCCCGGCTTCGGCCCTAGTCAGGATTCCGTCCGACACCCACCTCTCGTACTCTCAGCTAGCCGCCCTTGTCTGCACCGGCACCACCGCGTGGAATGTGCTGTACGGCAATGTTGCTCTCAAGCCCGGCCAGACCGTGCTGTTCCTCGGTAAGAACCCCCCATTTTCTACATACAGAAACATGAAGAAACCCGGCGCTGATTACCCAACCTGACAGGCACCGGCGGCGTCTCCATCACCGGCCTCATCCTCGCCAAGGCCGCAGGCGCAACCACCATCATCACCTCCTCCTCAGACGACAAGCTGAAGCACGTCCAGGCGACCTACGGCGCCGACCACGTCATCAACTACAAGACGAACCCGGACTGGGCCCAAGAAGTTCTCCAGATCACCGACGGCCATGGCGCTGACTTCGTCTTCGAGAACGGCGGCGCCGGCACCATCGCCCAGAGCATCCAGGCTGTGGCCTACGGCGGCTCCATCGCCGTCGTCGGGTTCCTCGCGCCCTGCCCCCAGGACCAGATGCCGGACGTGGCCGGCCTGGCGCTGTCAAAGGGCGCCGTGGTGCGCGGCATCGTCGTCGGGTCCAAGCAGCACCTCGACGAGGTGACGCGGTACTTTGTGTCCCGCAAGTTGCAGGTCCCGGTGGAGAAGGAGTTTGGTTTCGCACGGGAGGATGTCATCTCTGCTTTCGGGTATCTGGCGAGCGGTGCCCACATCGGAAAGGTGTGCATCAAGATTGCCTGAGACATTAAGTCTCTCCAAATTTCTTAAATGCCCGTCATGAAAGTTCCGAATATGTAGTCACAAAATGTTTTAATTGGATCAACTTTCTCTTTTCCAAAACTGACTCTTTTTGAGTTGCAAACTCTGCTCATTCACTCGGCCTAATGGAATGGAGGAAAAGAAAACGCCATAACCCACCCAGGTAGCTCATGAACTATGAGAGTAAGCATTGTGCGGATTGGGAGTCTCTCGGCCAACCGCCGCAATTGCTCAATTGAAACAATTCACCCCCGTCGGCGAAAACCCCAGAGAATTGGTAGCCAGCCTCAGTCAAGAGGCCCGTAGCGGGGAGGGAATTCAAATTCGACGTGAGGCTTGTTCTTCAACTCCTGCGGCACCGGGGGCATCACCTCCATGCCCTCGAGCAGGATAACCTGCTGTCCGCTCTGCAACACAGCAGTCAGTTACATTATCACACTTGAAGAAGGTCAAGTATTCACCGCAAAGTGGTGGATCATGTGGCAGTGCAGCATGCTCACAGCAGGAAAGTAAATCTTGTACCGCACAACGACAAACCTTCCCTCCCCAGACGGCAGCGTAAACCCATCACGGTACGGCGGGTCGACCATGTTGAAGTACTTCTCGCCGCCGTGCCGCATCGCGTCATCGACGTCTCGCCATCGGAACCCGCCCTCGCCCTGGGCGATGATCCAGACCTTGTGGTTGTGCTTGTGGAACGGGTGGCTGGCGTCGATGGCGGCGCCGTTTTCTACAACAAGGTCGACGACGGACCCGTTTTTCAGGAAGCCGTGTGAGTTGCCCCAGGAAGTTTGTCCCCGCGACGCCTCGTTCCACAGGATCGGCGGCACGTTCTGGCGGAAGAACTCGTGCGGCGCGGCGTTGAGGACCCAGGTTGACGGGCCCGTCTTGTTCACCGCGAAGCGGAGGGTGAAGTCGGCCTTCTTTGGGGGTGGCCGCGCCGGGAACGGGGCCAATTTGGTTTCGTCCATGACCTTGTCTGACGGGTTGACAACGCTGCCGTTCAGGTGAAGCCATGGTCTAGTGCTGGGAACGGTCTTGTTGGGCTGGTTTGAGAGGTCCTGAGAATTCGCGCTGGTTAGTCGACATAATGCACGTGAGATGCTACCTATGTTGGTCTTAGGTATTATACCTTGATAGTGGGATACCGAAGAATCCCTGCTCCCTGGATCATCTGCTCGTCACGAAGAGAATGCAGTCTCAGCGCATAGTCTCCAGCCGGCTTGTCAAGTTTGACAAGGATACTATGACGAGAATCAGTCGAGTGGAAGGTGGCAGAGGGCATGCGAACTGCTGCTCACCTCGTTCTCTCGCCGAGGTTGACGTGCGTTCTGACCACCTTCTGCGGATGAACAAATTCCCCATCCGCAGCAACAACCCAGAACTAATGCTCGTCGATGCTGATAGCGAGCGAGTGATGAGCGCCGGAGTGTATGAAGTTGATCCAAACCCATTCCTCACCAGGCTCCGCCTGCACAACCTCGAGCTCGGGACGTGTCTCTCTACACTCCTCCGGGTTAGTGAACTGATGCCCCGGGATACTGTCGTGGAGACAACCCCGGCCGTTGCGTCCCGGGCCAACAGCGTCCTCAATATCCCGGGCTGACTCGCACTGCGTCCCGCCCCGGGCGTTGAGGGTCAGACTATTGGCGCAGACGGGGATGTATCCGGTGTCCCGGAAGCGGATCAGATACATGTCCATCGGCTGGTCGTTTCAGTCGGCAACGACGATGTGACGCGGGTTCTTCTCCGCCGCCCGCATGGCGCGGATGTCATGCTCCTTGCGGGATATGAGCTTGTACGGCCGCAGGCGCCAGTCTGCCGGGACGACCCATATCGGCCTGCGCTGGCCCTATTTCTCACCCCAGTCAGCCGGCGTCGTCTGGGAAGTCAAGATTGTCATGCCCGGCCTGGTGATTGGTGACTGACATCTGAGAACGCCGGCCCAAAGTGGCCATGATAGAAGTAGCTCCTATACTGCCCCTTGGGAGTAAAGCGGTAGGTGTAGTTGTCTCTCGGCTTAGTTGCCCACTATGTATTTGTCGTAATAGCTAAAGCTATTTGTGGCTGCGTATATAAGCGACTACTTACTTAAGCGGCTTACTTAAGCGGCTTTACTCTATCTCCTACCCCTATAAGGGGGCCTTTACTTTTGCTTTACCATATTATAAAACTAAAAAATTAAACTATTACTTTACTTTACTTTAACTACTTATACTTAATTATATAATAGTTATAAGTTTAGTTTATACTATACTTTTAAACTACTATTTCTAAAGTAAATGTACTTATTAGAAATATATTTATATAATTACTTTTTTAGTACTATTTTAATTCTTTAATTACTATTTTAATTTAACTATATTAAACTTAACTTTAACCTTAACCCTTCTATCTTTTTATAAACTTACTAAATAATATAACTACTTTATATAGTTTAAGAACCTTTAAATTAAAGTAGTTATTTAAAGAGTTTAGCTTTAATTTAACCCTAATAACTTAGTTTTACGAAATAAGGCCTTAAAAAAGGCCTTTTTAATTTTATTTATTTAGTAGCTATATAACTAAAATACTAAAGTAAAAAGAATTTATTAAATCTATTTTAGTTTATAAGAAAATAATACTACTAACTACTAGCTTAGTACTTTAATTAAAAGTAAAAATAGTATTAATTTTATAAAAGCTTTTAGAGTATAAACTTACTTTAAAAGTAAAAGAAAGTAACTTAAAAATACCCTAAGGTCCTTTTTAAGTAATAAAACTCCGGGTAATTTAATACTTAATAGTAATAAACCTAAACTAAAGTATAACCTACTTTTTACTAAATAAAGCAAAGGTATACTTAATAACTATTTTAACTACATTTCTAATAAATTTATTAATAATATAGTTTAAAAGTAAAAGGTTAAAACCCTTAAGGAAATTAAACTATATATTAATAAATTAATATCCCTAAATATCCTTAAACTAATTTAATCTAAACTCTTTAATTAATACAATACCTATCTCTATAGCCTCCTTTAAAGCCTTTAAACCTAATACTCTTTAAGTAATACTAGTTTCTTAACTATAATATAGTAGGAGTACTAAGTAGTACTAAAAAAAGTAAATAGTAGTACTATACTAAGTATTTAGTTAAGGAAGTTCTATACTATATACCTTTAAGTAATATAATACTACTTCTTAAATATAATAAAACTGCTAGTAGTTTAAGACTTTCTTTTTACTATAGAATAAAGGATTACTCTAAAGTAAATATAGAATAAACTTAAATAGGTTTTTATAAGGAAAAGACTTAATTAAGCCTAAATTTTACTTAAGAACTACGTATTTATACTTATAAAACCTCCTCTATAAGAACTTACTTCTTAAGTCTAAGAGTAAGTTATTTAGTATTTTTTTAACCTTTATAAGTCACTCTAATACTATAATCTCTAAGGCCCTATAATCCTTTACTACTAAATTCAAAGGGATTTAGTATATTAATAACTAAAACTATAGTTAAGTTCCTACTAATTATAAATATATTTACTTTATAGTTTTTAAATAAAGTAACTATACTATTACTAAAGTTACTCCTAATAAAACTAAAAAGATTTAAAAGAAACTTAATATAAAGGAGTACTAGGGCCTTTTAATTAAACTTACTTAAGCTACTTAAATTTAAGTTAACCCCCCCTATTACTTAAGTTTAGTATACTTTATTAAATAAAAAAAATAAAAAAAGGAAAATAAAAATATAAATACTTTCAATACTAAAGCCGCTTTTAAATTAACTCTTTTAATAGTATACTAAATTATAGTTATAATTAATAGTAAGTTAGTTTAAAAGACCCTAGGAACCCCTACTTTATCTATATATACTATAAATATCTTTTTTACTCCCCTAACTACTCCTTATACTTTAAATATAAACACAGTATTTAATAACTATAATATAACTTATTTTATTAATAACTTCTTTTTTTTTAAAAAAGGACTTTATTTACCCTCTAAATAAGGAAGGATATATTAAATTAAAAACTACTTTATACTCTATTTTTATAGGGGATCAACAAGGCACTATAAAAGTAGTAATTAAAGTAGATATAGAGCTAAGAAGCTAGCTATAGTAGATAGATAGATCTACGGGCCTAAGTGCCCTAGGAGGACTGCCTGCTGGACACGGGCTACTAGCTAACGTCATATAACATTAGTAGGGCCGTATACTTTAATACCCCCCCTTAGGCCACTTAAAACAAAAATATATATAAACAGCCAAAATCCTCTTAAGGCTCTAAATCCCTTAAAACTAAGGAGTTTTCAAAAATAATTAAAAGTATACAACTTTTATAGAGCCCATAGCCTCCAATTAGCCTAATTCTCCGGAAAATCTATACTCTATAGCCTAAATACCCCCCCTAAAGTAATTAATTTAATCCGTCCATTATACTTAATATCCTAATAAAATCCTTTTACTTAATAGCATTTAGTACCTTAGTAAAGCCGTCGGCTAGTTTTTTAGTACTACGGATAAAGTAAAGCTTAATACTTTTCTTTTTAGTAACCTCCTAAATAATCTACTTAAAGTAGACATTAATATATTACGTATAGGCCTTATTAAAGGGATTTATAAGCATAGGTATAAGGGTATTGAGGTTGGTATTGAGATTGCCAAATACTTCTATAGTAATATTAGGCTTAATAGAGTTAGTAAAGAAATAGGTTTAGTGCATAATATGCAAATAAAAGAGGTAGAAGTATTGTTGTAGTAGTAATAGTGTTGTATTAGTGTTTTTATTGTATTACTTACTTACTAAGAAAGTAGAAGTCTAGACCCCTATAGGCTGGGGGGAGCCCTGCCTTTTATAGGCCTAGTGCCTTGCCCTTTAGGCCTAGCTTCTAAGGCACTAGTCCTTTTAGGGTTTAGTACGTTATATATAATTTAGCTGAGTAGCTCTAGGCCCTGTGTGTAGTTAGCCATATTTACTATAGTTAACTATAGGCACTATAGTTGGCTACGAGGGTTGTGGTTGGCTATAAGCACCCTAGAGGGGTTAATAAGAGATATTTAGAGTGGTTTATTCCACTATTAGTAGTTAACCTAGTAGCTTAGAGTCTAGCTTATTAGAGCTAGAGGCTGTAGGTTTAATTCTGCCTTTTGTTTCTTTTTACTTTTATTTTTAGTTCTTTTTAATAGACTAATAGGCTTTATAATATTTATATAGGCATTTACACTATCTATAAAAAGGATTATAGGAGTATCGATCTCCCAGCCTAGAAGTTACTTAATATAGCACTAAACTTACTTAAGGGTAATACCCGTAAGTATTAAGTTAATAAACTTAGCCTTTATAGAACTTAAAGTAACTATCAACTATTTCTTTAACTTCCACACAACAGAAACACTACTAAAAAAAACCATATAACTACTAGTTAAGACCTAGGACAGCCAGTTATTAGTAAAAAACGTATCTATAGTAGTATATAAAGCCTTATTATATAAAGGGTCTAAACTACTAAAAATTAAACTAAACTACTTTATACCCTTAAAATAGTAAAAAAAATACTTAATAGCTACTTTATATCCCTTTAACAGGCTATTATATACTTAATAGAACTTTTTAATAAAAAAAAATTATCTAGCTAGGTACTAGTCGCCGCCTAATTAATAAATCCTATCTCTTTATTATAAACTTTTTTATCCTCCTTAAAACACTTATTAGTATCCTATTACGTTAAGAGTTATTTAGTTGTAGGTAGGGGGGTCTTAATAGGGTTAAGATTAGTATATCTAAACTATTTAAAAATACTATTAATATACTTAACTTAGTTTAAAAAGATCTTTCTTACTTTATAGTTATAAGTAATCTAAAAACCTAAAAAATCAGTAGCTTTACTAAGCTCCTTAAAAGGGCATACCACTTTAAGCTTCTCGCAAACCGTCTTATTAACAACCTTACTAAGTAAAGTAATTATATTATTATCTATATATATTAACGCAAACGCATTATACTCTCTATTATAAAATAAACAAACCTTACCATTAACAAAAAAAAAGCTAAACTTAACTATCTTACCCTTAATTATATTAAACTACTAAATAGGGCTCTTACAAAAACTATAAAGTACCCACTTAAGCTTCTATACCTTACTATCACTAGTATTAAAGCTAGTAGGCTAGTAGACAAAAACATTAATTCTATTAAGAATTAGTACTATAAAAAAAGTAGTATTATAATTAAATATCTTATACTTAAGGTCTTATATTACCACTATAGTAAAAAAGAAGCGAATAGCGGTTAATAAAGTAATAGTAGTATACACCTCTTACAAAAACCAGTCTCTACACTCAAAGTTACTACAAACTACCCAGTATACTTTATATCTAGTAATCTTATTTACTATATTAGTCTTAATATTAAGAACCTACTTACTAGGAAGCACCTTAGCTCTACAAAAAGAGTAGACTTCTTTATAGACTTACTTAAATATAAACTACTATATCTTATAAATAAAAGCTATCTCCTACTTATCCTACTATAAACCCTATATTACTTACTTATAAAAAATTAAAATAACAATACTATTAAAAAGAATCTTACTAATAAAAGTAGTAATAAGCTAAATAATAGTAAATATAAGTAGACCCATAAATACTTTAATATTAGTAGCAAAAAGGGCTTTTTTTTTATTATATATACAAATACCACTAACCTCGTAGTAATAACCTAAAGCCCACACAGCACTTACTTAGCATAGGCGGTTAAAAAAGGTAGCTTTAGGGCAAGGCTCTAACTCTAACTTACAAGGCTAAAAATAGTCAGCCTCCTCCTCCTTAAAACTATAAAAAGAGTTTTCTTTAAGAATAGCTTTAAGTAAGTAAACTAAAGTTTTAGTAGTAATTTCTATATTGTACAAGGTATTACCTTATCCCTAAAAGAACACAAAGGGCTCTTCTAGTAATAGAGTTATAAAAAATAGACAGTAATTTTACTTTTATATAGAATTAATATTAATATTAAATAAAGCTAAATCTTTAGTCTCCTTAAAAATAGTTAGTATCTTGTAGTTAGTAATAAAAAAGGGTATAGTAATATTAAGCTCTACAAATACAGCATTATACTTAGCCTTAGCTAGCTTAATAGTATTGCTAAAGGGGCAGAGTACTATCTTTTCTAATCCCTTATAGAATCGAATATTATAGTAGCAGAATACCTTACCTTTCTCTAAAACGTAAATATAGTAAATATAGCCTTATAAAGAGTTATATTTAATAAAATAGCCCTTTATAGCATATAACTCTATCTTTAAAAAGCAAAGAAGCTTCTAAGGGCCTTTTTTATAAACGTATACAATACATCCCTAAACACATAAGTACTTAATCTAAAAAAGCTTCTAATTAATATAAAAATTAGGTTTATATATAAAAATCTTATATAAACTAAAGTTGCCCTTAAATAGTAATAAAAAAAGGTTTAGGACCTAAATTAATATATTAATAGTATACTCCTAAAGATCTTCTAAAAGCTCTATATTAATAACCTAAGTATAAGCCGCCTCTATAATAGTATATTTAGTATACTTAATAGTACTATTTATAGATAGGGTATATACTATAGTAGGGTTTAAGTAAGTATAAGTAAAATATAGATCGCAAAAAGCCTTCTTAAACTCGGGTATATTATCGCAAGTCTATACCTTAAGAATAAAGCTAGTAGAGTTAATAAACTACTTATTAAATACAATAAACTTATTAATAACAGTCTTATATTAATAATCAGCTAGAAAAGTAACCTAATAGTTACTAGAGTAATAATTAAACTTATAAAAAATATACTAGTATCTATTATATAAAATCGGCTTTACTTTAATAAAGTTAATATAAATCTCCTTACTAATTTAAGTTAAAGGTAGAGGTACAGATCTACTTATAATCTCTATAAATTTAATAAGTTAATATACCTTATAATAAAAAGCATTAATCTTAGCTTAAAGGAAGGTAATATTAATATAATAGTAGACGTTAATAATATAAAAGAGGTAGGTATAGATTAACCTATAATATATAAAACTAAAAAATAACTTAAGGTTTTATTTAACTCTTATAAAAGCAATAGCTGTAAAAATAGAAACTAAAGCGTTCTTCTCTATAGGAATAATATTAATATCAGCCACCTACATAACCTTAGCTACACACTACTTTATTAATATATTAATAAAACTACAGCTAGAATAGTTATACTCAATACTATTATAACAAAGTTTACTAAAGTTAAAAAGGTTAGTAGGACTTAAAGGGCTATATTCAACACTTTAAATAAACTAATCCAAGACCTTAAAAGGGTTAAAAGGATCCTTAGTTTAAAAAAAGACTATATTAATACCTAGGGGCTAAATAGAGTTACTATTAGTAGTAGTAAAAGGGGTAAGACCTTACTACTTAGAATACTTACTAAATAAGTTAAGGTTCTTAAAGATAGATATAGTATATCTAAAGTTAAGGATAATATTACTAAAAGAGATATACTCTTCCTTAATTACTAAAAGGATAGTTTAACTAACTATAAAGTAAGGTTAAAACTTTACTATAAGACTAGTAATAACTAATCTATTAAAAATACTTATTAAGCCTTTAATAAAAACTAATAATTACTTTATCTTTATAACAGTAGTAGGTTTATCCTATTTATACTTATTAAAGTAAATATACTTTTTTACCTTTTTAATTATAAAGTCCCTATTAATAAAGCTATCTAGAATAAGATCCGGGTGTACTAAATAGTACTTTTTAGTATTATACTTTTAATTATAGTAGTTATAAGTCTTTTTACCTAATAACTCCTTAGCTTTATAACTACTTAATATTAATAATAAAACTATAGTTAGAGTAGGTCTTTTATATACTAAGAGGGTAGCCTTCTACTCCTTATTTTAGGTAAGAGTATAAATAGTCTTAATAATTTTTAACTAAAAGGGTTTATTATAACTATTAATATACTACTTATATATATTAAAAAGGCACTACTTAAAGTAGTTAAGTAATATAATAAACTAAAAGTAATTATTATTAGTACTATAAAGGTTAGTAATACGCTTCCTAAAGTACTATACGTATTAAAGAGTATAGTAAAGAGTTTTATAGTTATTAGCTTTACCTTTAGTAAACTTATTAATAGGTACACTAATAGCGTCCTTTAAAACCTTTAGAATATACTTCTTAAGGGCTTATATAAAGTTATACAAACTACTATTATCTTCCTAACCTATATTAAAAAGCTTTTTAATTATTACTTTAGTTAATATAATAACAAAGTTATATATAGTATTATAGTTAGACTCCTACTTAACTAACTTCTCTTTATTAGTAGTAAGTAAGTAGGAGATATCTTTATTAACGTACTTTTTAACTCTATTAGTGTAAAGGGTTGAACTAATAAGGACTAGCTACTAGAACTAATTACTCTCGCCCTTTAAGTATAGTAGTATTAAAAAAACTATCTTAAAGTCAGCTATTATATTAAAGTATAGTATAGATAGAAAATAGGTATATAAAGGGATAGAAGGGAGTAAGGTTTAAAAAAATACTCTTTAAGTAAAAAGTAAAGTAGTAAAATAAAAGGGAGTCTCTTAATAAAAGCCTTTTTAAAAACACACACTAGATCACAACTGCGTTTATTTATTTTAGAAGCGCGTCACTAGGCTAAAAAGTACTAGTACCTAGTAAAGAAGGGAGATAGTAGTAAAATAAGGTAGAAAACTTAAGGGTTATTATAATAATTAGGATTTAATGCCCTTAAAGGTGCTTATAACCTATAGGGGATTAACGAGGTACTGTGAAAGTGGTAATTAAAGTGGATATAGAGCTAGGAAGCTAGCTATAGTAAATAGATAGATCCACGGGCCTAAATACCCTAGGAGGACTGCCTGCTAGGCACGGGCCACTGGCCGACGTTACGTGACGTCGGTAGGGCCGTATGCCTCAATAATTTTAGTAGTAAGTATAAGAGTTATAAAGAGTATACTTAATAGCTTAAATAGACTAAATACCCTTAACTTTATACTAATAAATATTATTTATATAAAGAACTTTTATATAAATATTATCTTTAAAGTACTTCTATAAAAAAAGGGTATTTAGTATACTAGTTATAATACTTTGCTCTATATAAGTAATAATAAAAAGAGTTTTATAGTTAAAAAGTTAAAAAGGAAAATAAATATTTTTTTTTTTAAATATAAAGCTACTTCCTTTTACTCTATATCCCTATATATTCCTATTAACTTTACTATAACTATAAATATAACTATATTAGCTATAACCTTTTAAAAGTCCTACTACTAACTAAAAAACTATAATAATAATCCCCTTATATAGTATCTTTACTTTAGCTACTTAGAACCTAAGGCACTTAGCTATTTTCTATATAATACTTAAAAAGTAAAACTCAAAAGCCTAATACGCCTTTAGTACTAGTATTATATAATAACTTATACTACTTAAGTAATTTTAAAATAAACCTCTAAAGGTTAAGCTATATAGCTATATAAATAAATATCTTAAAACCTTTTTAACTACCCTAAAGGGTATAATTAAAGCTACTAACTTATACTAATTAAAAACAAGTATACTAACTACCTTTTTACCTTTCCCCGTATTAATAAATAATATAAATCTATCTTTTATATACTAAAGATATTTAAATACTAAGTAGTGAGGTAGTATAGTATATCTATTTATAAGATTCGTTAAAATATTAAATGTATAGTAATTATAATATATAGCTATACTGAGTACTAGTAATAGGCTTTAAAAAAGGGAATTAAAATTAAAATAACTCTATTATATATAAAAGAACTAAATAAAGGGAGTAAGTATACTAAATAAAAAATAATACTATAAGTTATAAAAATACTTACTTTATTTAGCCTCCCCTTTATTTTATAAATTAAAGTAGTTATAGCTATAGCTTTCTTTTATAATATAAGCCCCCTTAAGTAAAAAAGGGTAATTGTTTTTAATTTAAGTTAAAAAAGCCTAGTTCTACTAGTATTTCTACTAGTAGTAACCCTTTTACTAGGCCCTTTTAACACGGGACCTTTACCCTTACTAGGGTTAAATATATATATATAGCTATAAAGTATACTCCTTTAAAAAAGACTATAAAGTAAATTAAAAAAGATGCGACTTTAAGGTAGAAGTAAAAGTATACGTTAGATACTTTATAGAATACATTCTAAATACTTATAACCTTTATTAAATCTAAGTACGTTTACTTAAATAAGTTATTATTATATATAATATAACCTTTAATAAAATAAAGTTTTACTTAAAGCTAGATGTAAAGGTAGTAGAATAAGATAAAGTAGTTTATAATATAGTTAAGACTATATAGAAGCCCATTTCCTTATTTAATACTAAACTTTAAGTTCTAGGCGTTTTTAAGATAACTAATACTTTATTAATATATAATAAAAAAAGCTATTTTTATTAATACTTACTTAAGTAACTAAGAACCCTAGTAAAGGTATTTTAAAAGTTAAACTAAAGTTATTTAACTAATATAGGGAGTAACTATTAACCCTAGACCCTATACTAGTACTTAAAGAAACTTAGAATTATATATATAGAAGTAGAAAGCCCTATACTTAATATAAAGGTATATTAGGGCTATAAGTTATTATTATCCCCTAACCTACTTTTTACTTTAAAAGTTGATTCTTTTTATAAAAGGATTAAAAATAAAATTATTATAGTAACTAATACTAAGGCCTTATAAAAACTAAATATAAAGGCTATATCTTTTTTACTTTAGAGTAGTAGCTTACTCCTTTCCCTAATACAGCTATATATAGATATAGAGGAGTTAAGTGCTCCTTTAGAGGGATTAAAGTGGGTATATAACTATAAAATTCTAAGTTAACCTAAATTAAAACTATAGAAATTACTGTACTTTTATAACTACTTTACGTTTCTTAATACTAAATATAACTAAAATACCTTTTTTAATATATATATACTAGATTATAACTATACCCCAAAAAAAGTAATTTGAAGATACTATATGTATTACTATATAATCTTTACTTTAATTAATAAAGTAAAGTAAACTAAGTTAGTTATACTAAAAATAAGGGTCTATTTAAATTAGTTTAATAAAACTCTAACTATAGACTAAAGTATTTATTTACTACTACTAAAGTAAAAGAACTACTTATATAAAGTAGCTAATAAAGAGGTATTTAAGCTTAAAGAAATAGAAGTATAAAAGGTTATTAACTCCTATAAAGCTAAAATAAAACTAATCTCTTTTAAATAAGTATTTATATATAAACTTAATAAAAATAAGTATCTTTAGTACTATAAAGTAAGGCTTTATATTTATAAGAACTTTTAAAAAAAGTATTTTCTTAAATAAACCTATATAACTATATTTATAGCTTATACTTTTAAAGTTACTATAGCCTTTATAGTATAATTCAACCTTAAAGTTAACTAGTTTAACATAGTTAATACATTCCTAAATACTATAAAGGGACTCAATAACCCTCTAGTTATATACTACCTCCCTAAGAGCTTTAAATAAAGTAGTAAGCTTCTTAAGCTTTACTATACCCTCTATAGCTTTAAAAACACCCCTCTTCTATAGTATAAAGAGTTCTCTTTAACCCTTTAAAGCCTTAGATTTATACTAACTAATAAAGACCTATACCATTTCTAAAGCCATAACCACTATATACTTATCCTCTTTTATATTAATAATATTCTTATTATATACTATATAAATAATACTATAAAGGTAAAGTAAATTATTAAGGGTATTAAAGTAAAGTATAAACTTAAAGAGTAAAAAGCTATTAAGTAGTATTTTGGGATCTAAGTTATTTATAACTATAAAGTAAAGAAGATCTATTTTACTTATACTTAGTATATTTAATACGTTATAAAGAAGTTTAGCTTTATAGACTCCTACTACTCTTTAACTCTATTACTACCTACCCCCTTTAAAGAAAATACTAAAGACCCTATTAATACTAATATAAAGCTATACTAAAAAAAGATTAGTTTAATTCTATATACTATAATTATAAATTACTCTAACGTAACGTTTATTTATACTATTCTTTTAAAATTCCTAATAAACCCTTTTTATAAATACTAAATTACTATAAATTAAGTTATTTATTATCTATACTATACTTATTATCTTTTATTTTATTATAGTAGCTTAGGGAGTAAGGGAGTATAAGTACTCTTAATTACTAAAAATACTTTATTTATAAATAATAAAGAAACGTAAAAGTTATTCTAAGGATATATTATTTTACTTTTTAGTAGCTCTATTAAGTAAAAGGCTATAAAGTAAAATACTATAATAACTTTAATAACTAAAGCTAAGCTTCTTAGCTTTAAGTATATTATAAAAAAAGTAATTCCTTTTAAAAGGCTTTTTAAAAACCTTAAACTTAAACTAAGTAATATATAGTAAATCTATTATAATACTTATTAAACTATATATTTTATAATAAAGGAAAGGAAGTGTTTTTTAATTAAACTTTACTATATTAATATATAAAATATATAGCTTTACTAAGAGTAAACTAAAACGTTCTTTAATATTATTTATATATTAACTAACAAAATACCTACTAATAGCTTTACTAAAGTACTCTTTTATTTAAAATTTAAATAGTTTAAAGTACTTTTTAACCTTTAAAATATTAAGTTATATATTATAAGGAATAAAGAGAGTATATAAAGTAAATACAGCCTTAGGCCTATATCTATTTAATTCCTTTTAACTTAAGGGCTAAAGAGTATAAAAAGCTTCTATAAAAGAGCTACTACTATACTATATAAAGCGCTACTATACTAAATACTACTACTACTACTAACACTACTACTATAGTAAACTTATACTATTATTATTACTACTACTACTAAAATAGACTTATACTAAGTTAGAGTTAGGTAATACTACTACTATTAAAGCGGACTTATACCTTATTACAGCCAGCCTTTTAATAATAAGGTTTGTATTAATAAAAGCTAAGGTTTAATACTAATAATAGTGCTAGTTACTACTAAAGGGATCCTAAGGGTTTAAGGTACTTAAGTGATTAGTCTTTTTTTACTTTTAATAATAAGTTTATTAATTTCGGTTCTTTATTTATTAGTACTTTTAGTACTATAGTAAAGGGTTTTTAATTTATTTTAAATTAAGAATTTTTAAGTAAACAAATATTTAATTTATCTTTAGAGGTTTAATTAATTTAAATTTTAGGTTATAGGTATATAATATATAATAGTTCTATTAGCTTTTTAGTATTTATAGTAGCTTATTATTTTTACTACTAAGTTTAGTATTTTTATAATTTATTTAGTATATGTATTAAGTTTAATATAGGTTCTTAAGTATTATTTTTATAACTATAGTTTTCTTATTTAATAAAGTATTATAGTTTTCTACTATTTTATTAGTTAATATAGTTAATAATCCTTTTAACTTTGTAGTTTTATTTAAAATTAACTTTAATATAGTTAGTAGTATATAAACTTTGTAGTACTAGTTTAAAAAGTGAGATATAAAAAACTAAGTAATATTTTATAATATTTAGTAGTATAACTTTAAAGTTAACTTTTAAAATTTATTTAATAAGTTTAAAAGGTTTAAATTTTCTAAAGTCTAATATATTACTTAGTTATTTAGTTTTAATATTTTATTATATAAAGTACGTACTACTTCTCTTTTTAAAAAATAGTTCTTTTATTTTTAAAGTATTAGTATATTTATATATATATTATTTAATAAATTCTTAGTTATATTAAAGTTATTTATAAATTTCGTTAATTTAGTTAATATAAGTAACTACTTTAACTATTATAGGTCCTACTTTTAGTTTTTGATTAGTAGTTAGTTTAAATTTATAGTTAAAGTAAAAAAGTAAATACTATATACTTTCTTTTACTATACTATTATAGGTAAATTAGGCTATTAATAATAGAATTACTTAATTATTTTATTAGTAGTTAATATAATATATTAAGTATATTTTAAGAATTTAGTTGATTCTTTTTATTTATTTATTAGTTTAGGGATAGAAGGTAGTAGATAGTTATAGTTTAGATTTAAATTATAAAATTAATATTTCTAAACTTTAAAATAAACTACGTTTTTTTATTAAATGTAATATCTTTTAGTAGACTGTGTTAGTTAAAAATATACGTATTAAAAATATATATAAACCTTTTTATAGTACTTACTTTAATTTATAGAATAAAGTATACGTACTTAGTAAGTTAATTTATTATAACTAAAATACTATTAAACTATTTTTTAGTAGGTAGTTTTTTTAATTATAATAACTTAATAATAAAATTAAAAGAAATTAATTACTATACTTTATTAAGTACTAAAAAAGGTTAGAACTTTTTATATAACTTATAGTATTTTAGTTTATTTTTATTACAAATTTTATAATTCTTAATAACTTTAGCTGCTTATTCTTTAGTGATTCTATTACTATAGTACTATTAAATACGTTTTTATATTTTAGTAACTTTTTAATATTTATATACTTTAGTACTATAAATTGTTCTAATTATCTTATAAGTTATTTATCTAAGTATACTAGTACTAATTTATTTAATAATTATAAAAAAGTAAATAGTTAGTATAAAGTTTTTATCTAAATCCTTTTTTAAAATTAATTAAGTTTTATTTAAAACTATTAATTTTAGGTCCAATCACTTACTAAAAGTATCTACTTTTCTATTTTTTAATCCTTTTTTATAAATAATATAAAAATTAAATTCTAAAAAGAATTCTAACTATTTAATCTATTATTTATTAAAATCTTTAAATATAGTAAAGTATATAAGATTCTTATAATCTATATATACTATAACTTCGTAGTTAATTCTTAAAAAGTATAATTTCTATTCTTTAAATACTTTAATAATTACTATAAGTTCTTTATTATAAATTTAATAGTTAAACTCTAGTTTACTAAGTTTCTTTAAATAAAAAGTACACAAGTATAAATATCCTTTTTTATTATATTAAC
Organism: Colletotrichum brevisporum; assembly: GCA_030770045.1. NCBI lineage: Eukaryota > Fungi > Ascomycota > Sordariomycetes > Glomerellales > Glomerellaceae > Colletotrichum > Colletotrichum brevisporum. The sequence goes on along the minus strand of JAUGSI010000001.1, from coordinate 2,737,461 downwards.
TAAATTATCTACTAATAGTATAGTTTAAAGTGTTAGTTTCTATAAGTATAAGTATAAAGGTATTAAAGTTAGTATTAAGATTGCTAAATACTTCTATAGTAATATTGGGCTTAATAGAGTTAGTAAAGAAATAGGTTTAGTGTATAATATATAAATAAAAGAGGTAGAAGTATTGTTGTAGTAGTAATAGTATTATATTAGTATTTTGCTATATTACTTACCTACTAAAAAAGTAGAAGTCTAGACCCCTATAGGCTAGGGGGAGCCCTGCTTTTTATAGGCCTAGTACCTTATCCTTTAGGCCTAGCTTCTAAGGTACTAGTTTTTTTAGGGTTTAGTATATTACGTACAGTTTAGCTAAGTAGCTCTAGGCTCTGTGTATGGTTGGCCGCATTTACTGTGGTTAGCTACGGGCACTGTAGTTGGCCATAAAGGTTGTAGTTAGTTACAAGTACTCTAGAGGGGTTGATAAGAGATATTTAGAGTGGTTTATTCCACTATTAGTAGTTAACCTAACAGCTTAGAGTCTAGCTTATTAGAGCTAGAGGCTGTAGGTTCAATTCCGCCTTTTGTCTCTTTTTACTTTTATTTTTAGTTCTTTTTAATAGACTAATAGTTTCTACTTTAAATAGTAAATTTAAGTTAAATATTATAAGTATAGATTTACTAAGGACCTAGTCCTTAATTTCTTAAAATACTACTTTTTTTTTTTTTATTTTTACTAAGTATCCTTTTCAATAAAATTTATAAGTATAGATATATTCCTTAAATATCTATTAAAGAATTATTAATAGAAATTAATAAATCTAAGGAATAATTAAATATCCTTAATATTCTATAGTATTAACTAGTCCTTAACTATAGTAACTTTCTTATTGAATAACTTCATAACTCTAAGTATAATTATAAATCTAAAGTAATTTACTTTTTAACTATAAAATTTACTTTTCTTTAGTTTAATAAGGAGTTTAACTTCCTAAAGCTTTTAAAGTACTTAATATATATACTATTTATATTTTTTAAACATTTTTAAAAAATAAAGATATTATTAAAATATATAATTATAAAAATATTAAGTTTTTTTTTATAAAATATAGTTAGTTATATTTTAAAATATTATAGGGGTATTAGTAAGTCTAAAGGGTATAATAAAGTACTTAAAATATTCTTAGTAAAAGTATAATATAGTTTTTTACTCTTCCCCTTCTTTAATTTTAATTAAGTTATAGACTTTTTTAAGGTTAAAAGCTATAAACTAATTAGTTTTATATAGTAGGTTTTATAGCTTTAAAATAAGTAGTAGTAAGTATTAGTTTTTAATTATAATATTATTAAGTTAGTAGTAGTTAATATATAGTTATAGTTTACTATTCTTTTTTAGTATAAATAGAATTAAGTATCTTATAAGTAATATTAATTCTCTAATATAGCCTTTAGTTAAGTTTTTATTAATATATTTATTAAGTACTTTTATTTTTATTAGTTTAACTAATAAACTCTATTAAATAATAGTATTTATTCCTTTTTAATAGGGATTTTATAATTAAAAGTACTATATTCTAGTAAGTTTATTTTTAGTATTAAAGTAAATAGCTTTTTATATACTTTGTATTCTTCTAAGATAAATAGAAGTTAATTTTTATTAAGGATTAATTCTTCTTATATTATAGTAAAGTACTTTTTCTATAATAACTTAGTAACTACTTCCTTAACCTTTAAATAAATAATAAATTATAATATATATATTATTAGCTTTTTTTAGTATAAAGGTTTATTTAAAGTCGGTAGTTAACTATGTTCTTTAGTAACTTAACTCTTTTTATAATTCTAATAAAAGTAACTAGCTTTTTAATTTATCTATAGGTTTTTCTTTATAGCTATAGTATTCCTAGGATAATATTTTATTATTCTATATTTATAATATTAAGGTAGTAGTATATTTTTTAGTTATAGTAGCTTAAAGTAAAGAGTATAGCTTTACTATTAATAATACCTCTACCATACTATACTCCTTTTTTTTTATATTATTAAGTAAATAAGGATCCTCTTTTTTATTCTATAGTATCTATAGTTTATTTATAACTCGTAGTAATATAAAGCTACTTTAAGCACTACTATTAATTAAAGCTTTAACCTATATTCTATTTACTATAATATTAAAGTAAAGGTATTCTTTTTTTAAGTTTATTTTTATAATTAAGTATATAAATCTTATTTTAATTACCTATTATGATTCTTTTATAATAAGTAAGTCTAGTTTTTTAACTATTTTAACTTCTATTTAGTATATATTCTATCCTTATTAAAGTACTTAACTACTCTTTCTTTTATAAAAGTATCTTTAATACTAATAATTAGTAGTATAAAACTAGTTCTTTTTTTTTTTTAAAGTTATTTCCTTTTAAGTATTTATATTTTAATAGTATAGTAGACTTAATATTAGTTAATATAGTAATTTTATTAGTTTATATTATTAGTATATAGGCACTTTATGAAAAAGCTTAGGTTTACTTTAAATACTACTTTTTAGGTTCTTTATACTTTTAAATAATTTATACATTAAGTTTATAGTTAAGGTAAATATTTTTATATAGAGTGTCCTGCTTTTTATAAAGAAAGAATTAGAAATTAAGTTTCTTTATAAGGTACTTTTAACATTTATTATTAAGATATTACAACCAAAAAACGTTATAATATTTCTTATATAGGGGTTTTAGTTATTTATAGTCTTTTAGTATACTAGTAGGTAGCTATTTTTTAGTTCTTTTAATAGAGTCGGTTCTATAAAAAATAATTTATTATTTATTATTATTTAAGGGAATATATAATAAGTACTTACGTTCTTTCTTTTATATTAAAGGTTCCTTTTTAGAATTTGAGTACTAAGTATTAAATAAAGCCCTTTAAGTTACTTTATTCTAAGTATATCGTTAAGTAACATTATAAGGTTCGTTTAAATTATAGAGTATATTGTCTTTTAGGTTTTCTTTTAGAGATATAGGGTCTAGTAGATCTTCCTTTACTTCTTCTTTATTATTATAGTAGAGTTATTTTAATTTTCTAATATTACTATAGACAGTTATTTTTTTTACCCTTTTTATTACTAGTATTTAAAGATATTCCCTATAATCCTCCTTTAGTTTTATATTAGTAGTATATCTTAAGTTAATAATTTTAGTATCAAGTTATTTAATACTTTATTTATTATTATACCTAACTTTTTTATTATTAACTACCTTTATAAAATCATAATTTACGTATTATAAATTTATACTATTTAGTTATTTTTTAGCTTTTTAAAATAACTTTTAGTATAGTACTTAATAAAGGATAGTAAGTGTCCTTTTAGGTATATTAGTAATGTTATAGCTAAATTAGTTAGTATTTTTAAAGTACTATTCTATATTTTCTTTATTATTCTAATAAATAGTATATTTATTACTATAGTATACTATTTATAATAGTTTAGTATAGTCTTCTTTAAAAACGGCATTAAGTTACTTACTTTTTAATACTAATTACTATTATTACTTTTTAGTTTAGTAATAGTTTTTAACTATATATCCTAATTTATTATAGTTATAGTACTTAAAGGTACGTCCCTTATTAGGGTCTTATTATTTAGTAGTACTAAGGTTTATAAAGCCTATATAGTATCTATAAGTAGTACTTTATTACTAGTTATTTTGTCCTTACTAGTTATTCTACTAAAGTTATTACCCTTAGTTATAGTACTAAAATTATTATAACTACTATTAGTACTTCTTACTAAAGTTAGTACTTAGTTATTCGTTTCCTTTCTTATAGTGTTTTTTTTATAAATAGTTATTAATTTTAATTATAAATTTAGTATACTAAAAAAAGTCCTTAAATTAATTAATTTTAATAAACTTATCCTTAACTTTATTCTTTAAACTTTAGTAAAATATAAAAATTTTAGATTCTTTAATAAAGTTTAGCTACGTACTAATAAATTAGAATTTAGTAGTATAGTAAATAGCAGACTTAATTTATTTAAATAAAGCAAAATCTTATTAAACTTATTACTTTTAATTAGAGTCGTAAAATAAAGTTTAAAACGTATATTTAAGTTCTTTAAAAATAAAAAATATATTCTTAACTTTAATAGTATAATTATTTAAAGTTTTAGTTTAAAAGAATTATTCCTAAAATAGTTTAATTTATTAAAGAGCGTATCTATAAAGGAATATAGTAGTATAAATAATATATTTATTATTATTCTTAAAGTTATTATAATAAAAGTTTAAATAAGTCTTAATTTAAATTAAGAATCCTTTAAGTATTCTAGGGGTTTTATTATAGATAACGAGTAAATTAAACTTAAGTTTTTTATATTTATTATAAATAGGTATTTTGATTATATTAGTAGCTATATAGAGGGTTTTGTTTTAGTTCTTAACCTCCTAAGTATACTTATTAACTTATTAAACAGCCTACTAAAATTCTTTTATAGTAGTAAAGTCTTTATTTAAAAGCTTTTAAATCTATTTAATATTTTAGTAGGCTTATTTAAGTTATTTATTAGTATTATTATTACTAAAATCTTCTGTATTATTCTTCATATATTACTCTTTTAGTTTGTAAATAAAGTTATAAACTTATTTACTAAAGAACTTAAATAAAGTAGGAGTAATTTTAGTAGTTTTAAAAGAAGATATTATAAAATACTATTTATTAGTATTAAAGGTAATTTACTAAATAGGAACTATTAAAATATTATAGCTAGCCTTTTAATAGTAAGGTTTATATTAATAAAAGCTAAAGTTTAATACTAATAATAGTACTAGTTACTACTAAAAAGATTCTAAGAGTTTAAAGTATTTAAGTAATTAGTTTAAGTATTTAATAAAAGGGTTATAGTAGTTACTACTAAAAGGCTAAAAGTATTTAAAGATTAATATAAAGTTAATAACTAAAGAACTATAAAAGTAGGACTTAAGGGTACTTAAGTTCTATTTATATATTAGTTTTATTTCTATAAATATAACCCTTTATTTCTAGGACTAATATTAAGTATATTAGTTTATTACTATAAATTACTTTTAGTATTATTAGTTCTATCCTAGAATTACTTATTATATATTAGTTTTATTTATTATTATGTAACTTATATCCTAGTTCTTCTACTCTATAGTATATTATACTAATATAGGTTAATATTACCTATTTAACTACTAAGCCCCCTGTGGGGTTACTGTTAGAGGTCTGTTAATTAACGGGTTGTAATACACTTCTTTATATTTAACTTATAAAGTAGCTTTATATATATTTAATATAAATAAAAATAAGGTAGCTATATCTTAGTTAAAGTTAACTATAACTAGAGTATTAAGGTTTACTTAAGTAATAGTTAAGTATAAAGACTCTTTATTATAAGTAAGAAAGAACTCTTTAATACTTACTTTAACTGCTTTTTTAGGGGTCTATAAAGCTAAAGCTACTTTAAATAACTATAAAGGAGTTATTTTTATAATAGTTATTTTAACTTTAAGACTTAGTATTAAAGAGGCTATAACCTTTCCCTTTCCCTTTCCTAAAAGATTTAACCCCTAGCTATTACTCTTACCCTTTAGTATTAATACTAGTAAAAACTAGGTCTTTATATTATTAAAGGCTATAAGGATAATACACTTAAAGTCCCCATACTAGGCTATAGTTTTTATAGTAAAAAACCCGTTTTATTAGTACTAAAATTATAGTTAGCCTTTTAATAGTGAGGTTTGTGTTAATAGAAGCTCAGGCTTAATACTAATAATAGTACTATTAGTTACTAAAGAGATCCTAAGGGTTTAAGGTACTTAAGTAATTAGTTTAAGTATTTAATAAAAGGGTTATAGTAGTTACTACTAGAGGGCTAAAAGTATCTAAAGATTAATATAAAGTTAATAGTTAAAGAACTATAAAAAGTAGGACTTAAGGTACTTAAGTTCTAGTTATATATATATAATATATTTTAAATTACTTTTTTAGTTTTTTAATTTATAGTATTAAATTAAAATAGTGTCTTTATAATTCTGGGGGTTAGATTAGTTGGAATTAGTAGTGAACTTAATTAATTTAACCTTAGTATATAGTTCTTTTATTTTATATTAAGTATTATACTAATATAAGCTATAGTTACTTATTTAACTACTAAGCCCCCCTATAGAGTTACTACTAAAGGTTTATTAACTAATAAGTTATAATATTAACTCCTTTTGTAAAGGTTTTATCCTTAAAACCTAGTTATAAATAAGTCGTGCCCCTTATTTTAGGGTTATATTATTTTCTATTCTATTAATATCTATACTAATACTATATTAAAGTGTATCTTAAAGTAAAAACCTAATTCTAAGAATTATAAGACTTAAGAGTAGCACACTTTTACTTTAGTAATTAAATCTAAGGGTATTAATATTATACTTTATTCTTTATACTTTAGGTTAAATAAAGTTTATAAAATAAGTAAAAATTCAAATTACTATAGTAAGTATATATATACTAGTATAATACGTTGTGATAAAAATAACGTAGTAAATACTTATAAGTATCTATTTATTATAAAGGATTTTTTATTAACTAGTATAGTATTTTATTGTTTATTAAAATAGTAAAACATTAAATAGGCTAAGTAGGAGGTAGATGAGGCTCTTAAGGTGCTATAGATATAGTTTGCTACTACTCTAGGTTGTTTCTTTTATTTTTATTATTAAAAGTGCTTTTTAAAGGATTATAGGTTAAAGTTAATTTATTAGAAAATATAGTTTTTTAATAAGTTAGACGTAAAGGATTATTATTTTACTGTATTAGAATCTTAGGTGATGTTAGATCTTACTAGCTAGGGCGCTAGTAAGTCTTCTTAGAATAATCTAAGTATTAGTAATTTTTTAGAGTTACTTGGTATTCTAGTTACATCTTTAGAGGGTACTAGGGTTCTTTAAACTATTTTAAACTAAGTGTTCCTAAGTAAAGAAATATTTTTGTTTTAATATTGCTTTGTTTTTTCTTTTTTTATACTTTTGTTATAGCTATTTTAAGTATTATAGGTATTTCTAAGGTTCTTATGTGTTTTTTTATATCTATATTCTACTTATTTAACTAAGTACTTTTCTTTTCTTTACTACTTTTAGTAGTTTAAAATCTAGTTAACTTTATATTTTTATTTTAGGTTAACCTTAATATAGTTTTGTATATAGGATCCTTTTAGTATTAGTTTAAGTAGTAAAATATAGAAAACTAGGTAATATTTTATAGTATTTAGTAGTATGAGTTTAAAGTTAACTTTTAAGATTTTTTTAATAATTTTAAAGGGTTTAAGTTTTTTAAAGTTTAATTTATTATTTAGTTGTTTAGTTTTAATGTTTTATTATACGAGGTACGTACTATTTCTTTTTTTAAAGAATAGTTCCTTTATTTTTAAGGTATTAGTGTATTTATATATACATTATTTAATAAATTTTAAGTTATTTTAGAGTTATTTATAGATTTCCTTAATTTAGTTAATATAAGTAACTACTTTAACTACTATAGGTTTTATTTATAGTTCTTTATAAGTAGTTAGTTTAAATTTATAGTTAAAGTAAAAAGGCAAACTTTAGGTACTTTTTCTTACTATACTATTATAAGTAAATTAGGTTATTAGTAATAGGATAACTTAAATGTTTTATTAGTAGTTAATATAATATTTTAAGTATATTTTAAGAATTTAGTTACTTTTTTTTTATTTATTAGTGTAGGGGTAGAAGGTAGTAAATAGTTATAGTTTAGATTTAAGTTGCAAAATTAGAGATTTTTAAAACTTTAAAATAAACTATGTTTTTTTGTTAAATATCATGTTTTTTAGTAGACTGTGCTAGTTAAGAATGTACTTATTAAAGATATATACGAGTTTTTTTATAGTACTTACTTTAATTTATAGGATAAAATATATATATTTAGTAAGTTAATTTATTATAACTAAAATACTATTAAACTATTTTTTAGTAAGTAGTTTTTTTAATTATAGTAATTTAATAATAAAATTAAGGGAAATTAATTACTATACTTTATTAAGTACTAAAAGAGGTTAAATCTCTCTATATAGCTTATAGTATTCTAGTTTGTTTTTATTATAAACTTTATAATCCTTAATAGCTTTAACTACTTGTTTTTTAGTAACTCTATTACTATAGTATTATTAAATGCCTTTTTATATTTTAGTAACTCTTTAGTATTTATATACTTTAGTACTATAAATTATTTTAATTATTCTATTAGTTATTTATTAGGGCGTACTAGTACTAATTTATTTAGTAATTATAAAGAAGTAAATAGTTAATATAAGGTTTTTATTTAAATTCTTTTTTAGAATTACTTAAGTCTTATTTAGGACTACTAATTCTAAGTTTAATTATTTATTAAAAGTATTTACTTTTTTGTTTTTTAATCCTTTTTTATAAATAATATAAAAATTAAATTCTAAAAAGAATTCTTACTATTTAATTTATTATTTATTAAGGTCTTTAAATGTAGTAAAGTATATAAGATTCTTATAATTTATATATACTATAACTTTATAGTTAGTTTTTAATAGGTATAGTCTCTATTTCTTAAATACTTTAATAATAACTATAAGTTCTTTATTATAAATTTAGTAGTTAAGTTTTAGTTTATTAAGTTTTTTTAAGTAAAAGGTATATAGGTATAAGTGCCCTTCTTTATTTTATTATTTAAGTTGTTCTTTAATAGTATAGTTTAAGGTGTTACCTTTTACTTTAAATAGTAGGTTTAGGTTAAGTATTATAAATATAGGTTTACTAAGGACTTAGTCTTTGATTTTTTAGAACGCTATTTTTTTTTATTCTTATTTAGCTTTTTTTTAGTAAGGTTTATAAGTGTAGAAATGTTTTTTTAAGTATCTTTTAAGGAATTATTAGTAAAAGTTAATAAATTTAAAGAATAATTAAATATTTTTAATATTCTAGGGTATTAGCTAGTCCTTAACTATAGTAATTCTTTTATTTAATATTTTAATAATACTAGGTATGATTGTGAATTTAAAGTAGTTTACTTTTTAGGTATAGAATTTACTTTTTTTTAGTTTAATAAGTAGCTTAGTTTTTTATAGCTTTTAAAGTACTTAATATATGTGTTTTTTGTGTTTTTTAAGAGCTTTTAAGAAAATAAGAATATTATTAAGGTAAGTAATAATAAAGATATTAAGTTTTTTTAAGAATATAGTTAATTATATTTTAAAATATTATAGGGGCGTTAGTGAGTTTAAAGGGTATTACAAAGTACTTAAAATATCACTAATAAGAGTAGAATATAGTTTTTTACTCTTTTCTTTTTTTAATTTTAATTAAGTTATAGGTTTTTTTAAAGTTAAGAGTTATAAACTAGTTAGTTTTATGTAATAAGTTTTGTAGTTTTAAAATAAGTAGTAGTGGGTATTAGTTTTTGATTATAATGTTATTAAGTTATTAGTAATTAGTATATAGTTATAGTTTATTATTTTTTTTAGTATAAATAGGATTAGGTATTTTATAAGTAATATTAATTCTTTAATATAGTTTTTAGTTAAATATTTATTAATGTATTTATTAAGTGTTTTTATTTTTTGTTAGTTTAATTAATAAACCCTATTAAATGATAGTATTTATTTCTTTTTAATGGGAATCTTATGATTAAAGGTGCTATGTTTTAGTAGGTCTGGTTTTAGTGTCGGAGTAAACAGCTTTTTATATACTTTATATTCTTTTAAAATAAATAAAAGTTAATCTTTATTAGAAATTAATTCTTTTTATATTGTAGTAAAGTTCTTTATATATAATAGCCTAGTAACTACTTTTTTAACTTTTAAGTAAGTAATAAATTGTAATATATATATTATTAGTATATTATAGTAAGGTTTTTTAAAGCTAGTAGTTAACTATATCCTTTAGTAACTAAACTCTTTTTATAGTTCTAATAGAGGTAGTAAGCCTTTTAATTTATCTATAGGTTTTTATTATATAGTTATAGTAGTTTTAAAATAATATTTTAATATTTTATATTTATAATATTAAGGTAATAGTATATTTTCTAATTGTAGTAGTTTAAAGTAAGGGGCGTAGTTTCTTTATTAATAATACCTCTACCGTACTATACTTCTTTTCTTTTTATGTTATAAAGCGTATAGGGATTTTCTTTTTATTTGATAGTAATTATAAGTTATTTACGATTTTTAATAATATAAAATTGCCTTAGGTGCTACTATTGATAAGGGCTTTAACTTGTATTTTATTTACTATTAATTTAAAGTAAAGGTATTTATTATTTTAATTTACTTTTATAGCTAAGTTAATAAATTTTATTATTATTACTTACTTTAATTTTATTATAGTAGGTGAGTTTAGTTTTTTAACTATTAGAGCCTTTATTCTATATATATTCTGTTTCTATTAGGGTACTTAACTACTTTTTCTTTTATAAGGGTATCTTTAATATTAATAACTAGTAGGGTAAAGTTAGTTTTTTTTTTTTTTAGAGTTACTTCTTTTAAAGAGTTCTACCTTTAATAATATAGTAGACCTAGTACTAATTAATATAATATTTCTACTAGTTTATATTATTATTATATAAGTACTATATAGGAAAGTTAGAGTTTAGTTTAAAGACTACTTCTTTTAGGCCCTTATATTCTTTAATAGTTTATATATAAAGTTCTTAGTTAAAGTAAATATTTTTATATAAAGCGTCTTTTTTTCTTTATAGAAAGAATTAGGAGTTAAGTTTTTTAATAAAATATTTTTAGTATTTATTATTAAGGTATTATAGTTAAAATACATTATAGTGTTTTTTATATATAGGCTTTAACTACTTATAGTTTTTTATTATACTCTAGGGCTACTATCTTTTTTATTTTTTTAACTAAATTAGTTTTAGAAAATATAATTTATTATTTATTATTATTTAGGGGAATGTATAGTAGATGTTTGTGTTTTTTTTTATATTAAAGGTTCTTTTTTAGAGTTTGAGTTTTAGGTATTAAGTAGAGCCCTTTAAGTAACTTTATTTTAAGTATATTATTAGGCGATGTTATAAGGTTTATTTAAGTTATAGAGTATATTAGATTTATAATTCTTTTCTTAGGTTATAGGGTGCACTATAATTCTTTTTGATTTTTTAGTATTTTTTGTTTAAAGTTATTAAAGTATAGGTAAGTTAGTATATGCTATTATTTTTTTGTTCTTTTTTATGAGTAGTGTTTAAATATATTCTATATAGTCCTTATTTAGTTTTATATTTATAGTATACTAAAAGCCTTTAATTATAATATTAAGTTTACTAATAATTTATTTATTATTATATTTAACTTTTTTATTACTAGGTATTAATAAGTTATAGTATATTTATAGTGTATTTATACTATTAAGTTATTTTATAGCTTTATAGGCTAGTTTGTAGTGCAGTGCTTAATAAGAGACTATAAGGGTCTTTTTTAGGATATTAGTAATGTTATAGCTAGAGTAGTTAGTATTTCTAGGGTACTATTTTACGTTTTTTTTATTGTTTTAGTAGATAGTATATTTATTACTATAGTATACTATTTATAATAGTTTAATATAATTCTTTTTAAAAATAGTATTAAGTTATTTATTTTTTAGTATGGGTTATTATTGTTATTTTTTAGGTTAATAGTAATTCTTAGCTATATATCTAGGTTTATTATAGTTATAGTATTTAAAAGTACGTTCTTTATTAGGTTTATGTCTTTTAGTAGTACTAAAGTTTATAGGGCCTGTATAGTGTCTATAAGTAGTGCTTTATTAGTAGTTATTTTGTTTTTACTAGTTGTTTTATTAAGGTTATTGTTTTTAGTTATAGTACTAGAATTATTTAAGTTACTACTAGTACTTTTTATTTGAGTTAGTACTTAGTTATTATATTTTTTATAGTATTTTTTTAAAAATAGTTATTAATTTTAATAGTAAGTTTAGTATATTAAAGGAAATCTTTAGGGTAGTTAATTTTAATAAGTTTATCCTTAACTTTATTTTTTAAGCTTTAGTAAAATATAAAGATTTTAGATTCTTTAGTAAGATTTAATTATATACTAATATATTAGAATTTAGTAGTATAGTAAGTGGTGGATTTAGTTTACTTAAATAAGGTAAGATTTTGTTTAGTTTATTACTTTTAATTAGGGTTTTAAAAAAGGATTTAAAGGGTATACTTAAATTTTTTAAAAGTAAAAAAAATATTCTTAACTTTATTAGTATAGTTATTTAAGGTTTTAACTTTAAAAAACTATTTTTAGAATAGTTTAATTTATTAAAAAGTGTATTTATAGAGGAATATAGTAGTATAGATAATATACTTAGTATTACTCTTAAAGCTATTATGATAAAAGCTTTAGTAGTTCTTAACTTAAATTAAAAATCCTTTTAGTATTCTAGGGGTTCTATTATAAGTAATAGGTAAGTTAAGTTTAAGTTTTTTATATTTATTATAAATAGGTATTTTAATAATATTAGTAGTAGTATAGAGTATTTTAAGTTAATTTTAGAGCTGTTTATTAGTTTTTTTTTACTTTTTAGGTTAATATTAAGTTTATTAATAATTCCTTAAATCTAAGTAAACTCTTTTTAAGTAAATTTAGTAGCTTTTTAAAGTTTAACTAGGTTTTTAGAGTTACTATTAACTAAGCTAGTAAGTTGTTTATTATATTACTCTATTTTTTTAAGTTATTATAAAAGGGTATTAAATACTTTTTTAATAATAATAGCTTTTTTATTTTTATTATACTTAATATTAAATATAAAATAGTTTTTTATATTCTATAACTTTTAAACTAAGTTCCTAGTACTTTATTTAAAGGAGTTAAATAAAGTAGGGGTATATTTAGTGTTTTTAGAGGAAGCTATTATAGGATACTATTAGTAAATATTAAGGATTAATTTACTAAATAGGAGCTATTAAAATATTATAGTTAGCTTTTTAATAGTAAGGTTTGTGTTAATAGAAGCTAAAGCTTAATACTAATAATAGTACTATTAATTACTAAAGGGATTCTAAGGGTTTAAAGTACTTAAGTAATTAGTTTAAGTATTTAATAAAAGGGTTATAGTAGTTACTACTAAAGGACTAAAAGTATTTAAAGATTAATATAAAGTTAATAGTTAAAGAACTATAAAAAGTAGAACTTAAGGTACTTAAGTTTTAGTTATATATATATAATATATTTTAAATTACTTTTTTAGTTTTTTAATTTATAGTATTAAATTAAAATAGTGTCTTTATAATTCTAGGGGTTAGATTAGTTGGAATTAGTAGTGAACTTAACTAATTTAACCTTAGCGCATAGTTTTTCCGTCCTGTATTGAGTGTTATGTTGATATAAGCTGTGGTTGCCTATTTAACCACTAAGCCCCCCTGTGGGGTTACTACTAGAGGTCTGTTAACTAACGGGTCGTAATAACTAAGTAAGACTATTACTAAAGAAAAAAACACAAGGCTTTTTCCTATTTTTATAGTAATAATACTTTAAGCCGTTAATTGGGGCGTTATATATACTAGGGTCCCTACTAGTTAGTATACTATAAATGCACTAGAGGTAAGTAGGAGCCCCGGGCTTAATGCCCTTACTAAAAACTACTACGCACTTAGTTATACTAGAGTAAAGTTAGTATTAGGATCTAAAGGATAGTACTAGGGATACGTACTATAACTACTTTAACGTAGTTTAAGTGTTTTAGGGGTAGAGAAAGGAGTGTTAGTAAAGGGCCCTAAACCTCCCTTTTTTATACCCTTTCTTAGACTAACTAGGGAAGCGTTATTAGTAAAAGAAGTATTAATCCCCTTTTTACTTTAGTACATAACTATTTAAACTTATTTAGCTTAAATACATAGTACTAAGAACAAAGCTAACTTACTCTACTAAGTTTAAAAGGCCCTAATCTCAGCCCTAAAGGGCATCTTAGAGCTAAAGCCCTTTTCTACTATAATAACTCTTTAAATATAACGTTAAACGTAAACTAATTAAGATAATAATAAGTTAACTTATAAAGGGTAGGGGTAGGGGCAGGAATAGTCTTTTACTTAAGGAGCTCTAAAGAGCCTCCCTCACTACTATTATTATTATCAAAGTTTATATAAATACACGCGTTAGTATAAATAGAAAGAATACAAACGGGAGATTATTAAACGTACTATTATTAAGTTTATTAACTAAGTCTATAGCTACCTAAGTAGCCGTAGCTATACTACTAGCTTTAGTCTTTGTATAATTAGTAGTAGCCACTTTACGGCCAGCCTTATTAGGTCTCTTCGTAGGAGGTATTATAGTTTATTTACTATATAATATATTAGAATACTATGCCTTAAGCTAAGTACTATTAATACTTTTAAACTACGTAAATTATAGTATTATAGCGTTAGGGGCAAAACTAAGAGCATTTATACTTTATAAGGATATTATTACTAGGGAAAGAAAAAAAAGAAATTAGGGCCCTTAAAGAATTATTTACCTACCTTAAGCTAGAGACTTACTTTAATCCAGCCAATTAAAAGTACTTAAAGATATTATTTAATTTCCTTACTTACTTTTTAGTATATAAATCAAAGTATAACTACCCCCTAGTAATAGTAATAAAGTATTATAATAAAGTAAAAGTAGTATTAATAAAATAAAGGGATTTTTATCTTATTTATTAGTTTCTTTTATAATACAAAATCTTTTATTTATCCTCTTTTTTATTAAATATTTATATAAATATTTTTAACTATATATTAAAAAGCTTTATATATAGTATTTTTAAACTTCTTTTAAGTTTAAAGGGGTATATTATAATAACTAAAGCTATTTATAGCTATATATATAAGTAACTACTTACTTTAATAGCTTACTTAAGTAACTTTACTCTATCTCCCGCCCCTATAAGGGGGCCTTCGCTTTTACTCTACCACATCGTAAGACTAAGAGATCAAGCCGTTACTTCACTTTACTTCAACTACTCGTACTTAGCCGCGTAACAGTGTTCTTAGTTAGGGGATGTAACTTTGATAAGAGTTGATGATGAGCGACCCGAACCTGAGTTACGCCCGGCGCGCCGTCGTTCCACGGCTCATCGATCTGATAGATGCCATGCCTATGTCATATTTGAATCTCAGAAACGGCATTTGACCTCAGAGTTACTTGCAGCTTTCATACCAGTGAATGGTCGTCTCAATTGCGAGCTGGTTGTCGACGAACGCCTCTAACGTCTCACCCTCGTTGACCTCTAGTACAGGTCCCGGAGTACCACCATTGATGAGATAAGCCGGTCGGCCGTGACCATCTAAATACTCGAGTCAGAAGAGCACAAGCTCACTTCACGGTCTCCTCATATAGGCTCACCTTGTTTGCTCCAGCCGTACGTCAAGGTGAGATTGTATCTCCGAACCGCCTCAACGAAGAGGACAGGAACCGAGAGAGCTGTCACGAAGGCGTTTGTGAGTCTCATTTTCCTCTAGGCGCGAAAACAGAGTAGAGCCTGGGGCTGACAGGTGTGAAGCTTGGGACGGGCGTGGGCCGCGATGTAGGCCAACCTGAGCTGGGAGGGAGACACATGTTGTCCACGGGCATTTTACAAGCAGTTACTATCGATCCCGAGGCATGCGTCCTACCTGTCCCCTCCCCTCTTACACAGTGCCCAGAAGAGAAGTGGATGAAGTGCAAACAGGCTTTAGCATCGGCGCATCTAGTTTCTTGTTTCGATCAACATGGAAGCGTACGAAGATCGGCGGCCCCGTGTCAGAATCAACGGACCTGTCCCTGCGTGGCAGGGCCCAATAGCTTCGAAGCTTCTACGCGGAAGAAAGAGCTTAGTTAGGAAAGGGAGGACGCTATGGCAGAGTCTCAGTGGTCGATCGTGACATTGACGAGTCATTAGCAACTTGTACCTAGGCAAGTCCTGGGTTCGCTCTCGGCATCGGGGTCGAGCATAAGAAACGACAGGACGGTGGCAATCTTTACGACAGTGACATACAATTGCCTTGCAACCAAAGTGCCCGTAGGGCTGGACGTAACACGCCCGGGCTTTTCAAAGAAAGTTACCGTTACAGAAGAGCTATTGCAAGTAGGGCCCTAACAATCTTGCCCATATTTTATCCTTTCCAGGTGCCGAGTCCCCGGACCACCATCCCCCCTTCGCCTGTGAGAAATGACTCGTAACCTACCACACACTTACAAGCGCGGCTCCGTGTAGTTCTCCGGATTACTATCCAGAAATTCGTTGACCCTAGCGGCGTTGCTCTCGGCGTACTGCCAGATCGACGCGTGGCCCGCCCGCGGCCAGATCACGAGCTGGCAGTTGGGCATCCCGTCCATGAGCTCGTAGCTGCGCGGGGTCGGGACGAGGTAGTCGTCGTCGCCCGTCATGACGAGCGCCGGCATCGTCAGCTCGCCGAGTCGGTAGTACGAGTGCTTGGCGCGGTCGGGCGCGGGCGCGCACCAGTGCTTGATGCTGCCCAGCTGGATCATGAAGCTCTCCACGTCGTTGAAGGTCGGCAGCTTGCCCTCGACGGCGAGCTCGTTGAACTCGCTCTCGCGCAGGCGGGCGAAGTAGGCCTCCGCCGCGGCCCTGCCCTGGTCGTCGTTGCGGAAGAAGGTCAGGGTGTAGGCGGACTGCCAGTCGGCCTCGCTCGCGCTGCGCTGCAGCGAGATGAAGCGCTCCAGGTTGGGGTCCGTACGGGGCCAGAAGTGATCACCTGGGACGGGGCCCGAGGGGTCTGCACCGACCAGAATGAGGCGCCTCACGCGCGAGGGCCTCGCGAGGGTGGCCATCTGGCAGGCCATACTCCCGATGGAGAAGCCCAGGAGGTCAATGAGCTCGAGGGACAGGGCATCGAGGAAGGCGTTGAGGTCGTCTCCCATGATGCTTACTCCACCGACGGCTCAGCCCTGGAACACATCCTACAATCACCAACAAACGAGGAGATGAAGCGCAAGGGGGGTGGGAGGGACACTTACTGTCAGTTGGTGTGCGCTCGGTGCCGCCGCTGCTCTGTCCGACGGCCGGGGGGTCGAACATAATGACAGGGCGTCTTGCCGTGAGAGGACGTATGAAAGCTGGATCCCAGTATCCCATCGAAGCCCGCACCTGTCACGGACAAAACATGTTACTCAGTTGTGCCGATGGGACCTCAAGGGCGGAGCAACCCACATGCATATGCAACACGAGGGGGACGCCCTGCGCGGGACCCAGCCGGCGGTAGGCGTACACGATGCCGTTGCTGGCCTCGACGTTTTGGACCGGGATATAAGTTGGGAGCATTGTGTTATCAAAATAAGGGGTCACGATTCAGAAGATGTCTTTGACTGGGCCACGAGAAGCGATTAGTGATTGCTATTGATGGATGTGTTTCGTTGCGTATTGCCAGCAACCGATTCACCGACCCATCACTCCATTTTGTTTCTTCAAGAGCCCGGATATGCGTGTCTTCTAAACCCAGATAGGGGAGCCCCTTGCGTACCGCAGCCCATTATCTTTCAGAGTAGGAGAATAGACTTCAGCCCATGACTTCAAGAAATATCACCTCGAAAAGGCATGGACTCGCCGAGCTCCCCAAACTCTGCTGATCTAGGTACTTGTAGGCGAACCGCCGCGGCAGTTGGGCAGCCTGGAGGAACACTCGGGAAGCCACAGCCTGGGAGTCAAATGTCCGCTGCCGTCAGGGGAAGCTTTACTGGCATCCCAGGGGCCTGACGGCAGATAGACTTTGCCATGTGCATAGGCCACGAGTCGTTACCAGCAAGTCGCGGAGACATACGCAACAGTCGTCATTTGATAAAGTTCATCCAGACCCTCAATGGATAGCCAAAACCCTTTGTAAAACCTTGTCTTGCAACACGAAGATGGGCGTCAGTGCACAACGTCCAATAAACCAGACCGGATTGCTCCCTGGAAATGACCACACGATGGCGAACATTACATCCTTGTTCAAACTCATCTCAACTCTTGCCTGTTCCGCGGAGTTCATTTAGATTGAGCTTTGGCTACACGCGTTACCGCCAGGGGCACGTTGATCACACGCTTAGGGGCCAACGCTTCAATACTACGGCTCTGCTCAAAACTGAACTACAACCAGAATAAGTAAAAGTAGCCGTAGCCTGCAGTCCAGCTCAGAAGTAAGCATCGTACGTCTTGATATAGCATCTCAAAGTCCGAAACGCACCCCGAACGTCAATGTCTGATCTGTTGCCTCCTGTCAACCAAAAACTCCGTCGTTCTTTGGTTCGAACTCAACATGGGGCATGGTTCGGGGTCCTTCGGGAACTTGATCCTGCATGCTTGAATCCATTCCCTCCAGAAGAGGTGCTGCCATTCCCATCTAAGAGATAGAGGCAACCTCTGGTCAGCGAATCTCGATCTGCCAAGTGTCTTTGGAAAGGGAAACTTACCGCGTAGTACTTGAACTTGTTAGAATGAAGCATAGTAGCCCCGCGAACGCGGATCTGCCACCGCAGGACGGCCCATCCAAGTGGCGGCACATCGTGAACGACCTGCGCGGCGGGCGTCTTCAAGTCCAGACCCTTGACGCCAGCCCTGATGGCGTCGTCGACAGTGTCCCACTCCCAGGTCGCGTTGGCCGCGGAGCCGAGCAGGAACATGGGGTCCCCGTGTTTGTACAGCGGCATCACCTCGTCTACCGTGTTCTGCACGATGACATCGACGGTGGTTCCCCAGGGCAGCCCCGCGACGACGGGCGGCTCGACAGCTGAGACGTCGTCCGTGAAGAGCAGCGGCGCCATCTGCGCGTGGTACAGCTGCCAGGGCCGTTGGTTGAGGAAGCACTCGGTCACGTGCTCCTCATACTTAGACGGCTGCTGCGCGATGCGGAAGTGAAGGGTGCGGTTGGCTCTCGGCGGCGGCGCCGGAGGGTATGGTGCCAGTGACGTCGGGGCCGTGGTGTTGCAACCTGTGTGAATGGATCCGTCCGGCCGGACGCAGGGCGGCGAGCCGGACCTCGGGCTGGGGATCTCCATGGGTGCTCCGTGAAGCGGGTAGCGCAAGGCCTTCAGCTTTGTCAGTTCGGGTACGACCCAGGGATGAAAGCTATTTGGACATACGGGGTATCTCAAGATGGAGTATCCTTCGAGGTTTTGTTGAGTGCTCGTTGAAACATAGCGCATAGCGTAGTCGGCGCCCTCCCGGTCGAGCTTGACCAGGATGGTGTATCGGGCGCCGTTGGTAATGTAGAGCACGTCGACGAGGCGCGGGCGGACGAAGCCGCCGTCGTTCGCGATGACCCAGAACCTATGGTCGTCGATAGTGAAGTGGACAGCGTGCTCGAATCCGATGTTAAGGACATTGAGCATGATCCACGGCTGACCATGAGTCTCGACAATCTGTGTAATGTTAGCTCAATACACAAAGCAACATGAAGTGTTTGATGTTGAGATGAGTGAGAGCACAGGTCAGTCTACCTCGTAATCGGCGTCGGTGGGAGAGCACGCCACTCCGTCGTTTCCCTTCTCGATGGCACATCCAGACTCGTCAAGCTTCTTGCCGTTGAGCGTGTGATAGTCTGGATGACGGCAGTGTCTCCTGCCCTTCGCGTTCACCAGAATAGAGTCGTAGCAGTTGAGGTTGGTGCCCTCGCTCCGTAACTCAAGGACCCGCCAGTTGACATCCCGCCGGTAGTAGTTCCAGACCAGCAGATGCTGAGCATCACGCTCGGCTTGCTTGATCAGTTCTAGTTCGGTGGGAGACGAGGTGATGAAGTGATAAGGCCTGGGCCTCGAGGGCGAGGGGACGATGTATGCCAGTCCATGGGCGCCATCTATGATGCCCACGCCCGTGTGGTCAGCATACCAGTTCAAGCCCCAGTGGCCAGACGTGTCGTAACGCGACGTGAAGTTGCCACGCTGGAGGAGCCCATACTGCGACTGTGTAAGTGAAGCCCCGAACATGAGCTTGCACGGGGCTCATACTTGATTCAAGCCACCAGTCCCATCGTTCCAAAAGCCGAATCTATTATCGAAAGTAGTTAAACACAACCGCATATCTTAACCAAATTAGGCTTACTCTTGAGACTTACCTCCGGTGTGGCATGCCCGACCAGTGGATCGAGACCTGGCCAAAAAGGTCATTGTGGACGTTCAGCTCGACGATGTCTCCCTCCTCTGCAAATAGAGTAGGGCAGGGAGCCTCGCCGTTACAAACGTACACTCCTCGCCAGAAGCCCCCATCTAGAGACACAGTTAGAAGCAGTGACACTTCGTAGTTGCTCGTGGCGATAACATGCCCAAGTTCATCCACCTGGCACCGACGGTGAGGTTATATCGTCGAATGACTTGGTCATCAGCCCCTCCATCGGGTCTTCCGTGTCTGTGGGTTATGAACTTGATGCTCTCCGTTAAAGGGCTCCGGAAGGCCCAGCCGAGCATAAGGAGTGCTGCGGTCAGACCGATGAAGAACCATCTTAGACAGTGCCGTGTGTTGTTTGTTTTTCCGAGCCGGCAACTCGACGGATCCCGCCACCGCGCTCTGATATTGCTACGGAGCAGCAGTTCGTGGGACTTTTCGTCTGGTGTCACAAGAGACATGATTGATGAATTGAAAGAAAGAGGCCGAGTGTGCGGGTGCCACATCGAAGGTCGCCAGCCGACTCGCGCCAGAGCTGGTGGGAATCAAAAGCACTTCATTCATTCATTTCCTAGTAGCGCGGGCGTCGCCTGACCCCCAAGTCTTTGGGGAAGTCAGCCATGCCAACCAGGCATACGCACCTGGCACCCTGCCGTTTGTTACTCTACCGCATCGTTGCTCTTCGCCATCTGCTCTTACAGTTTAGGCAGTTCTTCCGGCTTGTTCCTTTAGTAAAGGTATACTAATCATCCCATAATCCTCGGGGGACGGACCCCTGGCCTCCTGCCGGGGTCCTCACGACGCCGAAACCGAGCATGACGCTAGGACCGCGATGTGTCTCGCCCGGTGGGTTTTCTTTCTTGCTTTGGGATCGCTCATGCAGGGTCGATAACGTGGAAACAAGCTTCAGCGAGCGAGCAGAGTTTCTCTTCGGGCGTGTACCTTTCGTTCACTTTGAGTTTGATTTGACACTCGGCCACAGGAGGTGCGCATGTACGGGGTTTATGAGGGCGACAACGGCCAATCTGAACTTCTCCTGCTGCCTTATCCGTACGTATGTAACCCGGGCAGGTAATAGAGTTGTGGACGACTACTGCCGTTTAAACGCGAGACTAAAGCTGTAGATGACATGAAGGCGAGAAGTCTCAAGGGGTGCATCGCAACGTACCTTCGAGGAAGTGCGGGCTTGCTGACTCGAACCCGAGCTGTTCGGTCATCGTGATCAGCGTTATCCGATACCTCCGGCCACTTGTCCGGCGTTTCAACCTCCACGACGTCGTTTGCCTTCGAGCTTTGCTGAGGGGTATGGAGCATTTCAGGAACGGAAAGCTTTGAGCTGCCTAAACTAACAGGATTGGTAAAGTTCCCCGAAACACGCTTCGAGAAGCCTTTGCGGCGCCGGTTCGTCGTTGATAGGTTGGATCCGCACATCTGAGCGACAGCAAACAACTTCCGAAAGAGTTTGCTCGAAACAACACGCAGGTCAAGCACAATGTCTACTCTGATGCAATGGTTACCGATAACTTACAAAATTTGGGGTGAATAGACTCGCAGACAACCCGCATCGTCGTACAGTGTCGGAATTTCGGGGTCGGACTAGCATCCAGAATCTGAATCATTGCATCTGTCAGCTGCTCGGAGGAGTCCCGAGTCCTTCTCATGCCATTCGCATCCCGCGTGGTTATTGTAGGCTCTCTAACCACGGGTCGTTTGCTGCTGCCCGCTGAACATCGCGAAGTACCTTAGCGCAGGTCTCTCACACACAAATCTGTTGTCATTGAGCTCCAATCCAAGCGTGAGGCATCTTATGCACATTCTCACCAGCAACTCATACTATGAGCTCTTCAAAGATGAACAGCAGCAAATGGGTCTTCCCTTCCATGCTCATATTTGGTCCGCAGGCTCAGCCTTCTTGCCATGACCTCGCCGAGTTGCGGAAGCGTCTGGTCACAGACGAAAGACTTTCCAAGCTAACGGACGCCGTCCGGGGCTTGCCCGCCTTCTGGCCGAGATTGGTGAATCTCGACCCGCAAATGGCCGCATTCTCCGGCGACTCGGTCTTGCGTCAGTTCGATAACTGGGTAGTGAATGACACGCCGCTGCCGTACCCGCCCTCCGAGCTGCCGACGACCCTGTCTTTCATGATCAACTTCCTGTTTCAGATGACACAGTACATCTCACTCTGCGAACATAACGCCCACCGGCTCATGGCCCGGAAGCTCGAACGCGGAGGAGCGCAAGGCTTCTGTGTCGGGTTTCTCTCGGCCATCACTGTTGCGTCGTCCCGGGACGAGGAGGAGCTCCTAGAGACTGCTGTGCGGGCCCTTCGGCTGGCTGTGTGTATCGGCGCATATGTCGACCAAAATCGGTCACATACCGCGCCTGCATGTATTGCCGTTCGAGGCAAGCGTCATGAGACGGGTACTCAAGGACGCCTGGAAGAAGTCATTAAAAAGTTCCCTAAGGTGAAAGCCCAGACTCGACTAGTATATCGGTCTGCTTGGCTAACGATCATAGTCGTACATATCGGCCATTACAGACCCAATCTCTTTCACCATTACATCATCCAGCGGTGATGTTGCTCAACTAAAGCACGAGTTAGATGCTGCCGGCTTTCTCATTCAGGATCTTCCAGCTCTCGGTCGATTCCACTCAGCCTCATACAGCCTCATTGTAGAAAGGCTCGTCGACTTCTTTAGGAACGCGGCGGACCTGCGCTTTCCTGGCCCTAATCGGCTACAAGTCCCCGTCCGATCCGCCACAGACGGAAGTCTTATCATACAAGGCGATCTAGTTCGACACATTTTAGGCAACACCCTTCTCGAGCCGGTCCAATGGTACAGCACGCTAAGCTCTGCGGTAGCTGCTCTACCGTCAGGTCATCATGTCATTGCCCTGGCAGGCCTTGCAAACCACTTCCCAGCTTCGTTACAAACCAACTCACATATGAGTCTCTTAGACCTGCGGGGCTCCTTGGGGGAAACCTCGAGGAGCTCTGAAGGGCTTCACACGCCACCGGATACGCCACCAGGAAACGACGAGGCCAGCTCTTGGTTGAACCTTCAGGCAACCTTGAAGGAATGCTCAGAGGAATGCTCAGAGGAACAAACAAAACCTTTGTCTTATCAGTTCCCGCCTCACTCGGTCGCCATCGTAGGCATGGCGGGCAGATTTCCCGGTGCTAACTCCGTCGATGAGCTCTGGGACGTCCTGTCCGCCGGCCGGTCCATGGTCGGCAGTGTCCCCGAGCGAGTCGGCCTCAATCAACTAAAAGAGGACACGTCCAAGTCCAAGTGGTGGGGCAATTTCCTCGACGATCCGGACTCCTTCGACCACAAGTTCTTCGGCAAGTCGTCCCGCGAGGCCGCCATCTGCGACCCGCAGCAGCGCAAGCTTCTCGAGGTCGTCTACGAGGCTCTCGAGTCCTCGGGCAACTTCGGCCCAGACGCCCGCGCAGACCAGACGGACTACGGGTGCTACGTCGGCGCCGTCATGAACAACTACGTCAACAACATCAGCTGCCACCCAGCCTCGGCGTATGCCACAACTGGCACGGGGCGGGCGTTTCTAAGTGGCGCCGTTAGCCACTTCTTCGGCTGGACGGGGCCCGCGTTGACGGTTGATACCGCGTGCTCGTCGTCGCTTGTGGCAATTCACACGGCGTGCCGGGCCATCGCGTCCGGCGAATGCAGCCGTGCTGTCGCCGGTGGGACGAATATCGTGACATCACCTCATGACTACCGGGATCTCAAGGCAGCCGGGTTTCTCAGTCCCACCGGACAGTGCAAGCCGTTCGATGCGGACGCTGACGGCTACTGCCGTGGCGAGGCCGTCGCCGTGGTGGTGTTGAAGAATCTCTCGGCGGCGATCGAAGAGAACGACCACATACTTGGCGTCATCGTGGGATCCGCCACGAGCCAAAATCACAAAGACGGCCCCATCGTGGTCCCGAATGCCAGGTCACAGGCCGATCTCATGCGCAAAGCGATGGGGATCGCGGGCTTGTCTCCGGCCGATGTCAGCTACGTCGAGGCCCACGGCACCGGCACCTCCGTCGGGGATCCGATCGAGGCGAGCAGCATCCGAGAGGCCTTCGGGGCAGTATCGTCTCGGGCTGAGCCGCTCCGTTTCGCCTCGATCAAGGGCAACATCGGCCATGCCGAGGCTGCGTCCGGTGCCGCCGGCCTCGTCAAGGCGCTGCTCATGATGCAACACGGGCAGATCCCACCGCAGGCGAGCTTCCGATCCATGAACCCGACGATTCCGGACCTGGCTCCCGACGGAATGGAGATCCCTCGGGAGCTGACGCCTTGGAACCCGGCCAAGCGCGTCGTTTGCGTGAATAACTACGGCGCTGCAGGGAGCAACTCTGTCGTGATTGTCCACGAAGCTCCGTCCCGGGATGCCCATCAGGGGAATACGGCTCGAGATGTTGTTCCGCCCTCACGGTGGCCGTTAATACTATCCGCAGCAACCAGTGACTCGCTGTCTTTGTATGCCCAGAAGCTTCTCGACTGGATCAGAGAGGAACAGCCAACGAAGCTCTCGGATATTCTTTTCAACCTCGCCCGGCGCGCCAACCAGTCACTAGACATTGTTCTGTCAACCACTGTCTCAACCATTACCGAGCTCGAGTCGGTAATCTCTGAAGTTGCCGCAGGGGGCGGTCGCATAACGGAGAAGCCGTCGCCACGGCCCGTCATTCTCATGTTTGGCGGCCAGGACAGCCGGTTCATCGGCCTATCAAGGGCGGCATACGAGACTTCAGACATTCTGCGTTACCACCTCGATGCGTGCCACGATCTGTCGTTAAGCATGGGTCTCGAGGGGTTGTATCCCGCCGTCTTCCAGCGAACTCCCGTACAGGATCTGATCACCCTGCACGTTGCCCTCTTCGCCGTGCAGTACTCTTGCGCGAAAGCGTGGATAGCATGCGGGCTCGAGGTGACGGCCGTCCTGGGCCACAGCTTCGGCCAGCTTACCGCTATCTGCATCTCCGGTGTCTTATCTCTGGCGGACACCTTGAAGCTCGTTGCGGGTAGGGCCAAGCTTGTCAAGGAGCACTGGGGTCCGGAGTCTGGAGCCATGCTGGTCCTGCAAGCCAACCTTCGGGAAGTCCAGAAGATACTGGATCGATATGAAGACCAGATCGACTATGCCGAGATTGCATGTTTCAACGGCCCGAGAAACCACGTCGTCGTCGGCTCTTCAGCGTCCATCCAACGGCTGGAAGACCTCATCTCCGACGACGAGCAACTACCGGCATCGGTCCGCTATCAGAGACTGGCGGTTACAAACGGGTTTCACTCCAAGTACACGGAGGCACTTCGCCCCGGTCTTGCCGAGCTTGCGAGCGAGCTGGACTGGAGACCGCCGACGATCCATCTCGAGGTATGCACTGAGACGGAGACCGACCAGGTGCCCGGTCCTGATCTCGTCGTCGAGCATACACGCCGCCCGGTCTTTTTCCAGCACGCCGTCGACCGGCTATGCAAGAAACATCCGCAAGCCACATGGCTAGAAGCAGGCCGTGGCTCATCCGCCGTGCAGCTGGTCAAGGGATGTGCCCAGGTCCAGGAGAAGAACGTGTTCTTGGCTCCACAGCTCACAATGTCGAGCGCCACGGACTCTCTCGTCGACGTCACAGTCAAGCTCTGGAAGAATGGCCACGGCGTGCAGTTCTGGCCGTTCCACCGGAGCCAGAGATGGCAGTATCAACACCTGAGCCTGCCGCCGTATCAGTTTCAGAAGACTCGCCACTGGCTTCCTTACATAAGAGCAGAGACAGATCATCCCAAAGTCAGCCCTGCGCAGGAGACGTCCGCGCGCGCCGAATTTCTTGCTCTAGTCAGGGGCGACAAGGCAACCGAAGCCGTGTTTTGTATCTCTCCGACCAGCGAACGCTTCCAGGCTCTGCTCGCGGGCCATGTTATGTGCGGAAACGCAGTCATGCCGGCTTCGTCATACCTCGAGGTAGCCTTGAGAGCAGCGCTTTTCCTACAGGGAGACATAGAAGCCGCGTCTTGGACCCCGAAAGTCGAAGAACTCGACATGAAGGCACCGATCGGACTTGACCAGGACAAAGATCTGCCTCAAATCAGCATGATATTGACGCACATCAATTGTTCTGCACCATCATGGTCATTCTCCATCAAGATTGCGTCCCGCGCTAAAGACGGCCAGATGGAAACTCGCGAGACAACAACCGGACTTGTCCGTCTCCAAAGACGCAACGACGCTCAATCGGAGCGGGAGCTGAAGAGGTTCGACGTCTTGATCGGATCCCGCCGACGAGAGGAGATTACAAGAAACCAGGATTCTGAAGCCATGCACGGGAAACACATCTACCGCGCTTTTGATCGGGTGGTCGAGTACTCCGATCTCTTCAAGGGCATCAAGAGCATCGCCTGCCTCGGTAACGAGGCCGCCGGTATTGTGAAGTACTCATCGGACGAGAAAGCTCCCGCCGACCAGAGGTTGACAGACGCTCCCATGATCGACAGTTTCATGCAGTTTGGCGGCTTCATGGCCAACTACTTCAACGAGGCGGCGCCTCCGGACTGCCTGTTCGTCTGTCACCACATCCAGCGAGCACATTTCGGGCCGTCATTTTCACCTGACGCCCGGGAGTGGCACGTCTTTGCAACCATAGCCGTCGTCGATGAAGACAATCTTTCAGCTGATGTGTACGTCTCCGAGGCCCGTGGCGGGAAGACCGTCTTCGTGGCGCTTGGATTGGAGTTCACCAAGATGTCTCGTTCTTCAGTTGCGAGAATGATCGGCGGGTCTTTGCGCGGACCCGATACTTCTCGCTTCCCGGAAGATGACAAACTCCCGGGTCGATCGACGAATCTTGAGTTGACAGCAGCGGAAACCCCGAAGACAGGCAGCTCAGCGTCTAGCAAGCGCACCGAGGTTATTCGTATAGTTGCTAGCATCGCCGACGTTCCCGACAGCAACCTTACCGGCAGCGAGTCCCTGGCGGACATCGGCATCGACTCTCTAGGGGCAACGGAGCTCGTCGGAGACATGACCTCGGCTCTGGATGTCTCGATCGACCTCTCCACTCTCTTGCTTTTCCCTGATATCAATGCCATCGTTGCCCACGTCGATGGGCAGCTCGGAATTCAGCCTGAAAACCATGATGGTTCAGATCAAGCATCCTCGAAGCTCGCCGGAGACTCGCTACCGGCCACGACTGCGACGACTCCGCCCAAGTCTCAGACAATCTTCAAATCCGACAGTTCGGCGCTGCCCACAATTGCGTCCTTCCGTGATTCCTTCAATGGCGTCCGTCTCACTTACGACGATATCGGACGCGAGACGCACGCCCTCGACTACTGGTCTGATATCCATCCAGGCGATGCCCGGCTGGTCGTCACATATGTCGTGGAAGCATTTGCGAAGCTCGGTTGCGATCTTCAGAATCTGAGTCCAGGGCTGAGAGTACCTGCCCTTACGGGCGTCCTTCCTCGGCACCAAAAGCTGGTTCGACAGCTGTACCGCTGCTTGGAGGAAGACGGCATCATCGAATCATCGGAGAACGATTCTTTTACCCGTACCAGAAAAGCTCTCGACCCAACGAATAGTGAGCAAATATTCCAGCAGATCATAGAAAGACACCCCCTTAACGCCCCGATCCGCCACCTCCTCCACGCCGTTGGCCCGCACCTTGCGGCCTGTCTGGCCGGAGAGCACGACGCGCTCCAGATCCTGTTCGGCGACCGGGGCCCGTTCCGCATCTTGGAGATCGGTGGAGGCACGGGTGGAACGACGCGGCACCTAGTTGATCTTCTCCGAGGCTCCGGTGTCCCGTTCGAGTACCACTTCACCGACATATCGGCCTCCCTCGTGCAGAAAGCGAAGACGACGTTCCTTGGGATTCCTGAGATGAGGTTCGGTGTGCTCGACATTGAGCGGGATCCCCCGGACGACTTTGTCGAGGCCTTCCACGTCGTCGTGTCGACCAACTGCATCCACGCAACGAGGGACATTGGCCACAGCCTTTCCAACGTACGCAAGGTGCTTCGCGAAGACGGCGCCGTTGCGTTGATCGAGATGACCCCCGTTCGTCCGCTCTACGTGTTCGACGTTATCGTCGGCCTGCTCGAGGGCTGGTGGCTCTTCGAGGATGGCCGCTCCCATGCCCTCGCCGACGTGGGCCGCTGGGAGCAGGCTATGACGGGCGCGGGATTTGGAGAGGTGCTCTGGTCTAGCGGGGAGTCGGTCGAGGCCAACACTGTCAGAGTAATCTGCGGATTCCCAAAGGCCGTGGAGGGGAAGAAGAGGAGTGATTCCAGCTCAGCCGATGTCAGAGTGCAAGAGGTGGTATACAAAACGGTAGGTTCTCTGGAGGTCCACGCTGATATTTACTGTCCCCTGAAAGCGGATTGTTCTAAGAAGATGCCAGTCGGTAAGTGAAGTCCCTGTCGCATAAACTGCGCACCAACTATTTCAAATACTAATGAGGTTTCCAGCATTAATGATACACGGCGGCAGTCACATAATCTTCTCTCGAAAGGACGTCCGGCCTCCGCAGACGCGCATCATGCTCGAGATGGGTCTTCTCCCGGTCAGCCTAGACCACCGGCTCTGCCCAGAGACCCGGCTGGCCGAAGGGCCGATGGTCGACGTTTGCGATGCTCTGACGTGGGCTCGGACACAGCTTCCGCTCATCGAACTGGTCAACCCAGACGTTAGACCTGATCCCGATAACGTCGTCGTCGTCGGCTGGTCCTCGGGGGGTCAGCTCGCGCTATCAACTGGATGGACGGTGCCACAAAGGGGGCTCAAGGCTCCCAACGCCATCTTGGCGTTCTACTGCCCTACCGACTACGAGGATGAGTGTAAGTAATTGGCACTTCACCGTTGAACAGCCCCCTTGTGGGATTTGCTGACATCGGACTTTTAGGGTGGCAACACCCGATCCAACCAATCGGTGCCGAAGACTGCGGCGAAGAGTACGACGTGTTGGAGGCGGTACAAGATAAGCCCGTGAGTAAAGCCACCAAAGTTGACAAAAAGCTACAATTAGCGTGTGATCTGACTAGATCTTTCCAACTCAGGTCACAAACTACGGCGCCATCGGTGCCTGGGAGCCTCTCTCGGACCCACGGATCCGAAGTGATCCACGAGCGCGCATCGTCCTGCACATAAACTGGAAGGCTCAGACACTCCCCGTGGTTATAGGTGGCCTGCCTAGCAAAGCTCGGGCAGCTTCAAAGGCATCCGGAAGAGACTGGAATTCCCTGCCGCAGCCTTCCGCGGAGGAAATCCGGCGGTGCAGCCCCTTGGCCCAGGTTCGAGCGGGAAACTACACGACCCCGACGTTTCTGGTCCACGGGACTGCCGACGACCTCATTCCCTGGCAGCAGTCGGCTCGCACCGTTGAGGAGATGAAGGCTCGGAACATTGACGCGACGCTAGTGCTGGTCCCTGGGGGTCCACATGTTTGCGATGCGAGCCATGACGTGGAATCGCCTGGGTGGCAGGCTGTGTTGGAAGCGTACCGATGGCTTGGGGAGCAGATTCGTACTCAACGCTGATGTTGCCAAGTTGTCACACGTGACAGTTACTCAAAGAGGAGTTGCGGCGTTCAGGGAGCTGGAGAAAGACAATTCAAGAGTCAGATTAGACAAACGGCGACACAGCCGCTTGCTGGTGCGAGTCCAACGTCATTCCGTCTGATTCCAATGGTTTGTCCACTTGTGAAGCGGAGTCGGCGGCATTTAAGCTTACCTACATTGTCATCCTAATGGGGAGAAATGCAACGCCGATGCGCTTGGCCTGGTTGAGTGTGCCCGATTGTGGTCCACTGAGCCCCTGTTCCTCGTGTTCCTCAACGCCGTTGATCGTTAGCCCAGGTTCCTTCCTGCTTGTCACGGAGATTGTTGTGGTATTGAGATCACCGGTTGCCAGAGTCTCTGAGCAGTTAGACTAGATTGACACAGTCCTCAAACACTGGAGATATTGGCAAAGAGAGAACGTAATGCGCGCTGTTGATCAGCGGCAACTAATCCCTCACAATCGATACCAAGCCGAGCCGCCGGTTCATGCCCCTCTATCTCGCCGACCATGCACGGATACCGGGATCCCCGAACAAGCACCAACCGCATCAAGGGCGGGCTTAACCAAGCTCAGCCGGGTGAGGCAGGGATCCCTATTCCACAGCCCTACCGCGTGACCTCCGTACCCCAGACGAAATTGCTCCAGGCACCGATAGCGACGCTATTGGGCCCGGCGGGTAATTGGACAGCGGCTTTATCTGCCATCATGCACGTGGAGATGGCTGAGCTTTGGAGAGGTGTCACCGATGACAAGCGGGAGAGAGAAGGGGGGGCGCGGGTTCGTCGTAATGTGAACCCTGAACGGCGCAGTCGAGGTCATATGTCGGCGGCTAAGCCACCGTCAGTCCGACCACACCACCCTCGTCCCACGCTTCCAAGCAACCTGCACAAATACTCAAGCTTTCCGCCCGTTCTGCTGGGCTTTTCTTGTCTTTTCTCATTTCTCCCTCGTCCAAGACACAAATTGCGAAATCGCTGGTAACAGTCGAGTTGCGAACTATCCACACGCTCGACACCTACTCAACTCAACCACCACATGAAGCACTTCCGCTACACACATCTCACACGAACGACGATCGTCTCACTATTCTAACCGGTCGCACCATCGGCCAATTTCCATCGAACCAGACCTCTACACCCCTCCCCCAAAAAAAAAAAAAAAAGACACGATGCGCAACCTCTTCAAGCAAAAGAAAGTCCGGCAGAGCTGGGAGGGCAGGCCACGGGCCCTCACGGTAGACGACCCGGTGTTCAAGGACCTCGACAGGGACGAGATCGAGAGCCAGATCAAGCAGCACAGGTCGGCAGAGGCGCCCGCGAGGCTGCCGTCGAGACAGGCCGCCGGCGCCGCCGAAGGGTACCGTCCCTCCACCGGGAGCAACGTCCCGCAGTACAACCACCACACAACACTGGGTTTTGCGTCGATCGCGGGGGCCATGGCGGCGGCGGACGCCGGGTCGAGCGCACACGGCCCGGATTCGGGCATGGACGCGGGCGCGGACTCGAGTAGCAGCGCGAGCAGCTCGGCGGATAGCGGGGGGAGCACGGGCGGCGGCGACAGCAGCGGATGATGCAAGAACATCGGACTGAGGGGAACAGGGGGACACGGAGGAGGCGTGAGGTCTGATGCGATACGAACATGTTAATACCCTAGACGATTATGATTTCGGAAATGAAATGAATGAAGAACATTCTTGGTGTTCACGAGCTCGCAAGAACAGCATGGCATGCATTTTCGCGTGTTGGGGTGGATGTTTTCGACTTTCCAAGATTCAATGCTGTTGGAATCTTTCCCCTCCTTGCTACGGTTGTCTTCTTATTTTATCTGCAAGCCGCCGATAATCTGACACTAAGGTCTAACGGGAATGCCCAAAACAGAAAGATGATGTAGTCAGAAGGCGTCGTCATCGCATTAGATTGCATGTTGAACAAAATGACCATTTTTGGTAATTTGTCATCACACAGCCTCCTGGGCGAGACAATGATGCTACGCAGCTTTGGGAGCCTTTGGCCCAAGGCCCCAAGCCACGAGAGAGCTGCCGGCGAAAGGTCGTAATACAGCGCTATTTTGTGGCAGGAGTTTTCAAGGCCTTGCAGTCAGCTTGAAAACGCCTGTTGGCATGTATGGGAAAGCTGATTTGTTGGGGGTTTTCTTTTGCTCTCACAACGGCTGCAACTGGCGTTGCACGGAGACTACTGCCGCCGGGCTACACAATCAGACTTCTCAATGGACGGTTTGCGAGTAACGAAGAGGGGAAATGAATATCTATATATGCAGAAAGGACCACCTGCCTCGATCGTCAGTCGTCGACATCACATCACACTGGATACCACACCCTGTACCTACTAACGATACCTACTTGAACCAACATGGACCATACGCAAGCATCCTATCTTACCAACAGCAACTTCGTCGAGGCCGGAAACGAAACAGAACTATCAAGTGTGCTAAAAGACGCTAAAGACAACGATTCCATGAGAGAACGAGACCTCGAAGCTCGAAACCTCCATTCAGGATGGATCCTGGCGTCGCTCTCGTGGCTCTGGGACAGCATCTTAACCATGCTGCCAATGCTTTTCTTTGGTAGGAACTCAACTATTATTCCCCTCACGATTGCTCAATACGTGTAATCAAACCGTAGTATAGCTCTCTCCTTGACCGTCTTGCGGCTGAACGGGCAACCGGTCTCTGGATTCGGCAGTCGGGTTATAGAGATTTGCCGCCTAAGCCCGACGTTATACCCAATCCTATTCGCCATGATAGCCTCTCGATTTTACAAGAACCTTGCTCGTTGGAGTTTAGAAAGACCTCAGGGAATCAAGATGTCGTGGCTTGAACAAATATTCGGGAGCTTGAGCTTTGCGACTGCAGTCGAGCGCGTAGTTACGGTCCGGACCAACCTTGTCATTGGAATATTCATGTTGATGACCTGGTCTCTTTCACCCGTCGGAGGTCAAAGCTCGTCGCGACTGCTTGACGTAACGCCAAGTACCACGACAAGTCATAGCACTGTGTACTATGCCCACATGGACCGTCAGAAATCTAGTTACGTTGGTGCCAACAGCATATCTTACTTTTCCGGCATTCTGACGACGGCTTACTCTGCTAACCTGCTCTCCCCGGCAGCGCAACAGTGTGCCTTCTCCGATCTTTGGGGTAGGCCGAGGATCCCACAATGGCCGCTCGAAACAGACCAAACGCCGGTCGGATCATGGCGCCAAGTCAACGGTTCGGGTCTTATCGCTGGCGACGAGTACTACACTTCTCTCATCGGGACCAAAGTGCAGGGTATCTCCTTTGTGGACAACACCTCTCAGTACAACTTCAGCCTTCAATCATTCTATAGTGATCTTGTCTGCAATATCGACTCGACCTATTCGGGGCCCAGCATCGAGACATTAGACGACCTGCTGTTGCACGAGACGGGGAAGAATCGGACCCGCTTGATAGATGTGTGGAGTTTCGGCTTGGCCTTCTCGCGAGATGAAAACGACAATGAAATTGGCGGTCTTTGGGAGCATCTACCAAAACACCTACTCTACGTTAGCCACGGCTTCGGTGTCTTCACCCTAATCACTTGCAAGATGCAAGTGATTGACATCGAGACGAACTTGCTCTGCAACGCACAGGAGTGCTCTCCGATCCGGCAACGTCGCATAACGAGTCCTCGGCCGCAAAATCGCCCGTGGCCAAAAAGCATGTCCGTGTTGTCGTCGCTCGTGAATATGCTATCCGTGCTGCCGTCCTTGGCAGGCAAAACAAAGGCGGCACAGGCTTCTCCGACCGAGAATTACCTCGCCAATGACGAGTTTGCCTTCGCCGGTCAGGATCTGCGCACTTGGGAGGACGCCCAGATGCCGATATTCTCACGCAGGCTGACGACATTGTTTAACACGGCCTGGCAGGCAGGACTGAATGCTGAAAACATCTCGACGCAGTTCACGACTGGGG
This sequence comes from Colletotrichum brevisporum, assembly GCA_030770045.1. Lineage (NCBI taxonomy): Eukaryota > Fungi > Ascomycota > Sordariomycetes > Glomerellales > Glomerellaceae > Colletotrichum > Colletotrichum brevisporum. The sequence goes on along the minus strand of JAUGSI010000001.1, from coordinate 2,703,853 downwards.
CGCCCGTCATGGACGAGAACAACACAACAGGAGGAGTAGGAGGTGGGGTTAGAATCAACACCACAATGGCTACCGTCAGTCGCACGCGAGATGTTCACTGCGCCAACCTATCTTGGGTGGCTCTTCTCCTGCTCACGACGACGGTGTTGGAAATCCTAGCCTTGGGCGGTTTCGCTCTGCGGTTCTTGATCAACGGCCCGGATATTCTCGGCTTTGCGAGCTCCCTGACACGGGACAACCGCTTCGTACGGGTCCAGGGAGGCTCGTCGCTGGACGGAGCGGAAAGGGCCAGGCTGCTGGGAGACTTGAGACTTCGCCTTGCGGACGTGAGGGCTGAGGAGGATGACGGATATATCGCAGTTTCCACTATGCCTACATCATCTGTGGGCGACCTACCTGATGACGAGCAAGTTCCGTGTCTGACTTGGAGACCTTTGAATAAGAACCGGGTGTATATATAGTGATGAGTTTAAGGATCATGGTGATGAGCGACGGGTTTCCGTTGTACGCCTTCTAAGTAATCAATTTAACTAAACAGAGGGTTTGTGTGCAATTCTATCTAAACACTTTACGATTGCTTCACTGATATCCTTCCGCGGTCAACGTGATAGCATGAATGGATTCTGGTCTCTCTCACGGCCCTGTGATAGAGCATCAGGAAGTACCTAAGGACAATTACGTTACTTATCTATACGTTCTTTATTACTTAGTTATAAGTTACTGGATCAAGTACTCGAGGATCAAGTTATGTCACACTTGGTATATAGGAGTTAAAATAAGAATCAGAGATCTCATCTACTAAGGATCCGGGCAGTAGTATCCTGCGCATATGTAGCTACGGCCCGTCACGGAGTCTTTGGCAAACTCGGCCCCGAAGTAGGCGAAGCCAACGCCAAGGCTCGCGCATGTTACCAACGACATGTCGTTCCGGGAGAAATTGGCCCGGTGCGCTAAGCGAAAGGGGAAAGAAAGGTGGCAGGGGTTGGACCAGACGCTACTATATAAAACAGCCCTGGAGGACCCGACTATCCGTACGCCCTCAACCTAACTTGCACCTCCGTCCCCGGCAGGATACAACATCAACAGTCTCACTTGCCTCCGCCTTCTTCCTGCATGCTTTTTTGCGCCCGCATTCTCCTTTCAACCAAACCATCATGGCGGGGCTCTTGTCGTGTCCGGTCGAAATTATCGTCTGCATCCTCTCCCACTGCCATGGGTTCCCTGCCGTCCTGGCCCTCGTCTCGACGTGTAAGCAGCTGCACTCCCTTTGGGAGAACGCCGCACCTGCAGTCATCCGTACCGTGGCACAGAGGTGCATACTTGCCTTTGACGATGCCTTGATGGCGGCAAGTTCACCCCGTTCCTGGGTCGTGTGAATTTTAGCCTAGGCTGACACACTTGATAGGTTCGGGCTACGAACTTGGTCACACCCGCCTTCGCGGCTGGTAGCCTTCCGCCAGATATTGGTCCCATCGCAGACCTCAGTGTTACGTCACGCAGACCCGACATCTCCGAGCTCGCACAGGTCATGAGCTTGCAGCATCTGGTCAGGTGCCTTGAGCACATGTTCTTCTACTCGGAAGTCCAGAATGGCATATCACGGTGGACCGCTATCTTGCAGCCGAGGCCCCCTCAACTCATCGTGCGAGGGGGCGAGGGGCATGATCAGGCTTCGCTTGATCGTGCCATGGAAAAGTGGAAGGAGACCTTCCGACGGTCTACATACAGGCTGTTTCTCGCCGGCGCCGCACTTGCCCACGCGTACAACGAACCCTTTTTCCGCCTCTCCAAAGACGAGCACGGCCACTTCCAAAAGCCGCCGACCCGCGAATCCTTGCAGAGGGATCAGCAGTGCCTCGAAAAGATATCCACAGCTTTTGATCACAAGCCCAACGATGAGAAAGAGGCAGCCATCTTCGAGCCCCTGTCCAGCTGGCTCGTCGGGGTGGCCAAGGACGAAGCCTGTCGCCGGGCTTTTATTCCCTCCTGGAAGAGACCAGCCTTTCTGGCCGAGATGCCAGAAGAGGAGGACGAAGAGGAAGAGGAAGACGACGACGACGTGTCTGATACCCTGAGCGACCCGGACGTCTTCGCTGTGTGGGAGGTGATGCGAATGATGGTGGCCTACGAGCTCACGCACGTACGGTTCACCAGACAGGTCGAGCCACCTTCTGTTGCGATGGAATGGCTGGCCGCCCTACGGCCAGAGCAGACACGCAAAGTGTCGGTCGTCATGTTTGGCGAGTTCCAGCTCGACGAGGTCACCATGCCCGCACGACTCGAGGATGTGGACGGTATCCTACTGGTTGCTGACCGCGTCCCTCCATTGGACAAGCAGATCTCGTCCGATGACGGAGGCGGCTTGCCTCGAATGTGTTCTTGGAACATCGCTCAACGACTTCTGTTGGCCCCCCTACCGCCGGGACGCTCTAGTAGATTTCCCGGTCTCAGACTACAGCAACAGTTCTTCGCATATACCCTCAGAGTGCGGTGGAACAGAAGGTTCACAGACTTGGATGCCGAATGGGTCAACTCGCCATACCAAGAGTTCATCGCACAAGGACAGGCTTTTGCCGAGGGCGATTATGGCGGCGAGAATTACGGGTTTGATTTTCTCGAGCCGTCTTAGGCAAGTTTCCCACTTGTTCGTGTTGAATTAGCCGCCTTTTCAATTTGCTTGTCTGATGTTACGGCTGCCATCAACAAGGTTGCTGCGGACGGGAACAGATACGGCCTGGCATAAGGAAGCACCACTACGTTTCAGGCAGTAGTTTAGTTTCCACCGGGCACGCACATCATCAGCGAGTCCATCGTTCAGTACTACCATAGGAAGATCCGCCAAGACGGAAGAGTGGGGGAAGTGAAGGAGATATGTCGGTCTTTCCAACCCGTCGAGGATCTGGGGGACAGTAGCCCACGCGTATGCAGCTGCGGCCCGTCAGGTAGTCTTTGGCCGCAATTTGACTATGAAGACACCTGATATGATCCCGCGAGTGGCCACCAACAAGACTGATCAGCAGCATTTCCCGGCCTTGCCAATGCGGCCGCTGCCGCGTCCCACTGCAACCAAGCCGAGTCCTGCCAATTGGCAATGAGTCCGTTGTAACACAGGCTGATGATCCAGCTTTGTCGCTCTTAGCCGTCCACGTCTTCGCCATCGAGATTTTCGGGTGCGTTTATCCGGACTATCTAGGCTTGCGGTTACACGGAAATTCCAATCTTCTCAGTCTTTGCCACGAACCGTGGCCCCTCAGCTATCAGTAGGTATTTATAGATCCCCAGGAATCTCATTCGTAGCATTTCAACAGTCATTCAGGTTTGTCTCAATCTTCAGGAGACAGAGAAAAGAAGAAACCCCTCAGAGACAACAGAATGACAGAAGAGTTTGACTTTATCATCTGCGGGCAAGTTACAAGTCCCCAGTCACCATGGGCCCACGAAACTGACTTGAAGCTGGCGGCACGAGTGGTCCCGTTGTTGCTGCCCGCCTGGCGGAGACCCCGAGCATCAGGATCCTCCTGCTCGAAGCTGGCAAGGATAGCAAGGACATGGACAACATGCACATGCCTGGAGCGTAAGTGTTTTATTTGCCATTCTCCTTAATATACCAAGCGCTAATCCCATGGGTATCTTGAAGCTGGACTCCCCTCCACAAAGGAGAGACGGACTGGGACATCAGGACGCCCGCCCAGCCAGGCCTGAACGGAAGGGAAGTGCATCTCCCGCGAGGGAAGTTCCTAGGGGGCAGCAGTGGGTGTAACGGAACGATCTGCGTCAGAGGTGTTGAGCAGGACTATGACGACTGGGGGTTCCCGCAGTGGAGCGGCAAGGAGATGTTTAGAGCCATGAAGAAGGTCGGTTGGCGCCTCTCCCCCCTTCTTTTTGGCCAGCATTACACTCTGCATCCGCTCATTCTGACACTCTCTTGATTACCGTCTACAACAGGCAGAAACATTTCACCCCAAGGAATGGTTTCCTCACGATGAAAAGGCGCATGGATATGATGGCCCTCTGCACATCGAGCCGGGGAAGACAAGTCCGTTTACTGGCAGGGTCATTGAATCGTACAAGTCTTTCGGCCTGCCGTACATTCCCGACATGTTCAGTTCAGGCGAGGCGGCCAACGGCTGCGGCCACGCCGGGAGAACCCAGCACAAGGGGACCCGATCTACCGCGGCAGACTTCATCGCGAAGGATCGGGCGAGGCCAAACATCAGCATCAGACTCCACTCGACCGTCGACAAGGTTTTGGTTGAAGATGGCGAGGCGAGATACGTCGAGTATCTCTCAGACGACGGCCAAAGACACTGCGCAAAGGCCACAAAGGAAATGATTCTCTCGGCCGGCACCTACGGCACCCCCGCCATCCTCATGCGCTCCGGGATCGGTCCCCGAGCGCACCTCGAAGAAATGGGCATCCCTGTAGTCAAGGACCTCCCCGGCGTCGGCCAGAACCTGCAAGACCATCAACTCATATTCGTCTACTACGAGCTCAACGAGCCCGACCTCACCGACGATGCGCGGGTCAGCCACGACCTCAATGCCTTTGAGAACGGGCACAAAGAGTGGACTGATACAAGAGACGGTTGGCTCGCTAGCTTCCCCTTTGGCGGGTTTGCCTTCGCACGCCTCAACGACCGGCTCGAGGCGGAGAGCGAGGAGTGGCGGGGCTTTCCTCGGTTGCCTGGACGCGATCCTATGGACCTCACGGAGACACAGCCGAACCTCGAGTTCTTCCACACCATTTGCTATGGAGGACCCCCGGAGTACACTGACTTTCCCAAGGCAGGCGAGTGGGCCTTCGCTATGTGCTGCTTTTCGTGTGGGCTCAAGGGTCGCGGCGAGGTGAAGCTGCGCAGCGTTGACCCGCGGGACAACCCTCATGTGAACCCTAGGTATCTGGAGGACCGGCGAGACCTGCTAATGATGGCCGAGGGGGCGAGGTTCATGAACGAGGTGGGTTTGAAAGGGGAGGGCACCAAGGATGTCGTCAAGGGCGGCTGGCCTGCGGGCGCGGAGCACCATCTTTACAAGAGCAACGAGGACTGGCAGACGCACGTGAAGAGGTATGCTTCGACGTCGTACCATCCCGGCGGGACCTGTAAGCTGGGCCGCGAGGACGACCCTATGGCTGTGTTGGACGGGGACGCGCAGGTGTACAGCGTCAGGGGTCTGCGCGTCGCAGACTGCAGTATTATGCCGACGCTGCACAGCGGGCACACTCAGATGTCCGCGTACGGGATCGGGGAGCTCGTAGCGGAGTTTGTCCAGAAGAAGTATGGGCTCAAGACGGTGTAGCAAGCCAGGATGCTTCTAACGGTTCAGTGGAGGTTATCAATGGAAAGAAAGCACACTCAACCTGTGAGGACTCAAAGCTCCTGGCGACGGTAATATCGATCCATGTACTCAGAAAAGAACCCTTCCTACATCCGTCAACCTCGATATTGACGGCGATTGGGCAGTACAGGTCTTCAGCCGACGAGGTCTACCGTACCGGCCCCACCGCATCTCCGTGATGGCCGTGGGAGTCACCCGAAGTGTTGCAAGTCGCGGACCCACTCGGGCCCGAGTTCCGAGTTGACATACACATGCGGACCCAGTCGGCAAGCACACCCCTGAGCGGATGGGGAGGGAAGGAAGTATGTGCTCATCTCAAACTTGCGTTGCCAGTAGCTCAAAAGATGTGAACGCATATTTGCCGCTCGGGGAGAAGTTGATCTTATCCTCGTGCAGCTGACCTACAATTTCTATTGGAACGGCTCGAATAGAATGCCGGTTTGGATGGATTGGCAAATGCTACGTCAACGCCGACAACGGGCAGCACCGACTATCACGAACCATGTCCGGAAAGGGCCCTTCATAGTCACCTCCCAGCTCCATAATATTCAATACCAGTTGTGTAAACTATTTGCTGGGATCACGGAGAGTGGCGGAATTCTTATTCTCATAGGTCAAAAGATCTCGTGTGCGACCCTTGGCCGTAATTGAAAGCTTGGCTTCTCATAGGGACAACAGGGACGATACATGTAGAGACGACAGCAGCTATACATGCAACACGACATTAACGTGACAGGGGGGGGCTTAATTGCGGAGGGTGAAGTGGAATTTCTTCCAGAAGGGATTAACTAGAATGGGCTAAGAGACTAGGGGCCACCGCAGAGGCTGTCACAACGACCGTCTATTCGAATACGCCTTGCCAATTTTCTGCGGCTTTCTATCGCGAATCTGCAGGCCGCAACAGGGCTTAGATGGAAGTGAGCCTGATCTGTTGGCTGCGCCATGAGCCAGGGGTGCATTACCGGGCCACAAATAGGAAGCCTCGAATACGAGCTCACAATATTACCCCTCTTCTAGATAAGACTTCGCTCCCTTCTCCGCCAAAGTCTTGCCTCCTCTGCTTCTACTTTGCATCCCTTGCATTGATACTTCGCCTCTACGTCTCATCGACCACGTTGCTCCATCACATTTGAACGACTGGTCACCCGAAAATGTCAGGATTGTCTCTCGCCGAGAGACTTTCAGTTGTCAAAATCGTCTTGGCAGTGCCACCGGTTTACTGTTAATCGCGCTGAATCCTGGAACGAACGCTCGGCGTTCAGGTCATATCACACTTCAACATGGTGTTTCCATCGACAGTAGAGGGGATTGGAAACATTAGTGAGGTGGCTTGGGGTGTCTACAAATTCGGTTGGGACAGGAATTTCCAATCTTGTGAGTTCACCGCACTTTTATTCATGCGAATTCTTGTCGCTCGAAGAACGTCTTACCACGGGAGCACTATCTTCGTTAGAAAGCAGGCTGATGAACCACCCACAGCGAAGGAGTATTCAGGACTGGGCCGAGATGTGCGATCTTTGGCAGAGAACCTCGACACCATCGGTATCGTGGTCAACAATGCAGTCTCACACCTTCGTCAGTCGTCAATCTCCAAGCCTTTGCGTTGGGATCCGACATCGCTGGGCGAGATGATAGGAGATTATCAGCAAACACTAAGCAAATGCTACGATCTTATCGAACGAAACGATCGCTACTGGCAAGTTGTTGGTCACCGGGAGGTCCTTACGTGGAACGCTCTTTTGGCGCCACATGTAGCCAAACAGCGCGACCAGATAAGACTGCACAGCGCCAAGATTTTGCATGCATTGAAGCCTTTCGAGATGCAAGTACAGTTGGCGGAGAAACCCCTTTATATTTCCCGAGAAACTAATTTAACTATTCAGAGACTTGTTATGTCGTGTGCAAGAAGATATCGACCTTGCATGCCAGTGTCCCACCCCGTCTTCAGGTACCGTCGTAACTAGTCTTCGCGGGATTTTAGTCCCAAATATCGACTTGCCTCTCTCTCGGCCCTTTCAAAAACCGATCAATTTTCAAATTCCGGAGTCGGTTGCAGCAAGGCTTGACAAGATATGGGCTTCAGAGGAACAGTATGGGCCAGGCTCCAGCCTACAGCGAATGGCAGACGCCTTTGTCTATCACATCGAGAGATCTACCATTTGGATTCTGGAGTCGCGAATGCTCCTCGTACCTCTGAATTCTGAGAAGTACTTCAACTTACTCAAGTGTGTGTGGTTGATCCGCTCAATCCTCGAACACCCCGAGCTGCGGCAGTCGTCCGCCAGCACGTCTCACTGGCCATCGTACATTGATCAGCTGAATTGCGTGAGTTTCCATTCATAATCCTGTATATTTCGGTCCTGACGAATCACAGATACTCGAAGGGCAGTGCAACCGCTTTGGTCGAGATCTGATGGAGCAGAGCCGGTGGAGAGACGGGTTGACGCCCGAGATGTGGACTTTCTGGCCCGACATAAGTTATTTCGACGGAATGTACGTTTCACGTCTCAAAGAAATGGACTTGATTGATGAAATGAGCTCATGCCATCGCATGGAGGCGGTTTTGGACGTGTAAGTTTATTTCCCCAACGTTTTGGTTGACAGTACGGCATGCTGACAAAGCACCCTCAAGGCATATTCAAGATCCCATTCATGTCAAACGGAGACTTCAGGCTTTCCGCTACTTGGGAGCCGAAAGAAGTCGACTGCGCACAGTAATCACCGATATGGAACGAGAACAAAAAAAAACGGAACGCTTCTGATAGAGGTACGTCGAAAGAGGCGAATCTCTATACACGAAGCTTGGGCTAATGCGTATATCCAACTGTAGAAGCTGCCATTATCGCCTTTGACATCAAATCAGTGGCCCTTACTCTATCATATATCATGCCCTCGAAGGTCGACCCCTGGAAAATGCTCCTGCGGTTGGACGAGGAGGTCACTTGTCTAGGCATTGCAAATCCTAAGGAAGGTATCAGATTCCAGGAATTGATTACCGGTTTTGAGGTTTTTGAGGATTATACAGAGTGAGACACGTCCCTTACATACGACGAAGCAACATCATTTGACAGTATATCCAGGCAAGATGTAACGGTCAGTTTCGTCCTTTCCAGCAAGGGCGAACCAGTTGTTGCGGACGCTTGGCTCCAGCTGTGGTATCCGAGGCAGCGCGATGGACAATCCAAGAACGTCGGGAAACCAACGGGCCATACTTTTCCTAGCACTTCGACTAGTTATCACCGCCACCCCTTGCCCTTCTTGGCCCCCTTGCCCCGCTTGCCCCAATTCCGTCCACAGCGACCATCCAGCCCGACGTCGGTATCTACAGTTAGCACACTTCTCGACGACACATTCAGCATATTCAGCGGATCCTCAGACTCCACCTCCTCTTCCGTCTTTACTTCGCACGAAATCGAATCATCTCGCCCTCCACCCCCGCCCATCCCGAGGCGGGACTTGCCTGATCAACGCTCTCGCGCTTATCCCATGTTGGTGATATTCACACGGGATCAAGCAACGGGCAAGACGGCACTGGTCGCTCTGGATATCGACGAGGATACCAAGATTAACCCCGACCGGTGCAACTGTAGCAGGACAGAACGGGATGGACCGGCTTGCTTAATCGCCTCCATTGAGTCACACGGCCGATCGTCTCAAGGAAGCCTGCCGATGCGAAGATTCGAGGGCCATAATGCCTGGGACGTGGCTCAACTAGCCATGGGGCGGCGGGTAGAGAGTCAGTATGCCGCCGCTTCTTGGGAGAACGTCCGCCGCATCAGCATCATGTTTCCAACTGCGAAGAGAAGAGCTCGATTCGGCGGAACGCCCAGCTTGTGTCGCTGCGAGAAGACCCCAGATGCGTTGCCCGGCTGCCTCGCCGCAGGACACAGAGGTTGCTTCGGGTCGATCCAGGAGTCCTGGACATTGCAAGCCGATAATATTCAACGACCTAAACATCCACATGAAGCTGCGGAGGCCAGGAAGGCGACTACGTCTTCGGTTGATTTCAGCGACCCAATCTTGGAGGATCCCGGCGCAAATCTCCTCGACATCGCAAACCCAGAAAGAAGCAAAATGAGCGAAATAGCGAGTACGATCATGCTAGTACAGCATCCACGTCAACAGGTTGCACGCAGCTGCCAGAACTGTCTCACTCGAACCGCTGCATCAGGGGTTTGTGAGAACCACACCCACCCATTTTCTATTACACTGCAAACCGATTGGAAGCCCTTGGAATTACTGAGCCCGAAAATCGGGTCTATGGTCACCTTTACGGGCCTCGTCTCATCAGCAGTCGCAACGACATGCTCGGAGTATTTCAGTTTGACATGGCCGCGAAACGACCCAGACCTGCTCGACAGCCTCGAATCGTTCGTTAGAGATACACGACTGGGCACATCTGCCCCCTCGCCGTCCGGTACCCCTAGCCCTGGCCCTTTGCCGTCCAGTATCCCTGCTGTCTCTCATCCCCCGATTATTCCTTTCGCTTACGTTTCAACAAAACCTTACATCCAGCTTTCCTTATCCAAAATGGGAAATCTAGTTGTTGAGGCTGAAGGAACTACCTCTATGTTAGTACAGCTGGCACAGCAAGTTGCCTGGCTGACCTCGGCGCTGCGGTCCTGTCCACGGCCAGCCCACGTGCATCATTACGCGGACGTAAAGGTCTCAATGAGGCTATTATTTGATACAGGTGGTTGCCCGGGTACAACCTTCACCGTCTCGTCTCAGTTCGAGAAGGTGCCACCCAGTGAGAGCTGCTGCTGGCTGGACCTTGTGAGTTACGACACGGTCATCGCTCGCGGTTTCCCTGTCCCGCAGAGACAAGGGGAAAGGGGGCTGGAGATACCTCTTCCTATCTTGGTCGAGATGACCGGTGTGCGTCATGCCGTTGAGTTCCAAGGTGGCGTCGTCCTGAAGGGGCTTTCGTCGATGCTTCTTCCAATCAGCCGCACTGAAGACATCATACAATGGCACCTCGTCTCAGCACCCCTCGAGGCCGACAGGCTGACGTATCAAGCGGGAATCGATCTATGCAAGAACAGAGCCCTGTCGAAAGAGGTCCCTCTGGAATGTATCGCCAAGAGCCGGGCGGTGGTGGGCTGGTGCCGGCGCGCCGTGTCGCGGCTCGGGAGCGAAAACGTGGACTACGACAAAATCGACTACTCGGACGCCAAGGAGTCCCCCGCCATCATCAACGTCAGCAGCGTCGCTCTCGGGATCCAACAGATCGGCATGGGGCAGATCGAGTTCACCGTCGGCGCCAGACACTCCAGGAGCCACTTCAAGCGCGAGGGGCCGTACGCTCACCTGCTGAACGTCGCTGCCAGGATGAAGGTCCTGTTGTACGACACGTGCGAGCGACGGGCCTGGCTCGTCGGGGCCGACGAGGTTATCCTGCACATTATCCGCAAGAAGCACTCTATGGATCCTTTTATAAACAGCGACGGCCAGGAGGTGCAAATAGAGGCGGCGGAGACGGCCAGGCGGACGCTATTTTCGAACCGCACACTCGTCCTGATGGAAGACGACGAGAGGCCCGAGACCCTGCGGGACATGGTGTCGAGGCTCTTTTCGCTCTTCGAGTTTCTGATCGACGAGAACGTGAGGCGGGACGCGTCGCCAGAGATGACGGTCAGTGCGCACGCAGGCCACGAGCTGGCCGGCTACGAGTTCATGGCCGTAGCGGAGGAGCACTCGCCTTACCACCGGAAGCACTCGCCGATCCTCAAGACCAGCGGCGGCTGGACCGCGCTCATTGAAGCTTGCGACGCGCTGGTGCTGTTCGCCAGCGGGTTCGAAGATCTGATCTGTCCCGCGGAGCCGGCACAATGGGAGCGGAGCGCTGCCTCGAGGTTGTGCCACAAGTACGGGACCGTGCCAAGGGACAACGACTATTTGGCCACTAGGGTCGCCGTCCTGGCGGAGCTGTATGTTGCCGCGGGCTGCAAGCTGACAAGGGAGTGTCTGAGCAGCAGCGGGCTCTGCTGGCACCGCGAGGCGTTGCTATTTGAAGACTGTACGTCTCCAGGGTCGTTTCGGTGCTCCTGCAATCGCCTGCAGCGGATCGTCTCGAAATCGAGTCTCGGGACTATTGAGAAGCCCGGCATTTTGGATGACGATGGCACTGTGATATTTGGGAGAAGCTCCGAGGGGCCCACGTTGGTTCTCCCCAGCAGGAAAGGCAAGGAGAAGGCTACCACCCTTTACCAGCAGCCTAACATTGCCCTGGCCTCGACTTCTGGGCAGAGCCTCGAGACTCTGGTAGAGGATCCTTCTTGCAGCGAGACAGACTCCGAGGACATCGATGACGTCTACGATACCGCCGCTAGTAGTGTCTCATCTTCAGAGAAACCGGGCAATGCTGTAGAGCAGTCATTCTCAGGCCTCCCAAGTGGAAGGGGTAAAGAGTCAGCAATTCCGTAACAGCGGCTAAATTGTTGCCGTATTGGTGAAAGATTCATATGACAGTACCTTTTATAGACTTGTTCCTCTCGTCGTTGTCGTCCTTGTTATCTTCGTCGTCCTCCGTCATCCTCCGTCGTATCCGTCTTCCTGCATCGTCTTCGTCGTCCTCGTCGACGTGCGTGACGAGCTTTTCGTATCTACAGTACTGCTATAGATGACCCGATGGCCGTGTGGAATGGGATGCTCTGTTGTACGGCCTTGGTGGGCTTTCTATCGCCAGATTCAGCATTATGCCGAGCCTATACAGCAGTTATGTATAGATGCCGGTGTACGGGCTCGGGGGGCTCGTGAGCCGCCCGGCCGATGAGCTCCGGTGCACCGGCCCCGCAGCACCTCCGTGGACGAGTCCAACGATCTGGGGTTGCACGTCCGGGCATCCGTGCCCCGACTGTGACCCGTGCCTACCTGCCTAGGTGTTAAGAACACTAATACCCAGTCAATGGGTAATGCGCTGTGAGCCTATCTAGAGAGCGTAGGTGCAAACACTCCAACCTCAACATTTCATGTACAGAGTCTTCGATAAAAAGTAGCGCGGTTCTCGTTATTCATTACATCTTCAGATACCCAGGGTCATCAGATAAGCTGATCTCTAGCCATCGCCCACAAAAGGAAAAGAAAAAACGGAAGTCGCCGTTCAATGAACAAAGTAGAGACGCGGGCCGTTTCCTCTCGTCTGGAACATCTTGTGAACCTCGCCAAACCTCTCAAGAATGCGCACCATCCCGGCGTGGGTGAGCGCCTCTGCCAGATACGCCTCCCTCGACATGTAAAAGACCACGCTGACCGCCGCCTCCACCGAGTGGTACGCCCACTGGAAGGCGCCGGCCACGGAGAACAGGGACCCGAAGAGCATGCGCACCTGCGACTGGATGCCTGCGAGGGTGATGCTGCGCCTGCGGAGGATGCGGCACATCACCCTGGCGGACTCGTCCGTGTCGATGGCGATCTGGGCCAGGAGCACCGCGAAGTGCTGGCAGTTCCAGTCGATGGGCGAGTACATACCCCACGACCTGCACATTTCGAAGCCTTGTTTCCTCCCATCAGCCTCAAGAAGCACGAGTAACAGGGAATCGATGAGACAAAGAAAAACGTAGGTCTTTACCCCTCTCCGCGATCCAGGCGTTGTCCCTCGTCGTCGTGCCGACATCGTAGAGGGACGTGATGCTCATGACGGAGGACGCCGCCCATCTTGTGTTGTGACGCAAGCCGCGGGGGCTGCGGCTGGTCGAGGAGAAGAAGCCGCATATGGGAGCCGAGTCGACGCCGAGGTCGAAGTAGTCCGCGTCGAGGAACATTTGCCGACAGGCGTCGCTCGTGTAGTCGTGCTCGCCGTCGGGGATGATGCACAGCGCCCAGTGCTGGACGATCGGCGTCAGCTCGAGGAGGCTGGGTACGCGTGGTCTATATTCGACCCGACCGATCGTTCTCCAGGACTCGTCAGGACCAGTGGCCATTGAGAGGGGGCGCGAGACCAGCAGGCACCGACGAGCCGGAGAAGACGGTTTGATGACCCCGTCCGCGACCATAGCGGGCAGTCTTGACGGTGCTCTTCTCTTTTCCCCCCTCGCTTCGAAATCCAGGATGAAAGTTTGGTTCCTCTGCGTCAAGGGTTAAGGGCGTCTGAACGACGATCTGGTAGTTTGTCTTACTTATAGCTGTGGAGCCCCAGCGCAGCCTGTCGTCGTGGGTGGCTGGATATCATTTTTTCAGCCTACAAGAAGCGCCGGGTACGGTAGACTTTGATGAAGTCGATCCTGCCCTTGGCTGGTGGTTATTTCTGTCGGTGTGTGGCAGGAAATCTTGCATAGAGGCTCTCGGTTGGTCGATAAACGCCACGTCAATACCGACTCATTGGATAGGCTTGCAGATGCTGCGCCCGGGAAACACGGCCAGAACCAGCCCTCACGAGCGCTGGCAGTCTTGTCAAAACGCCTCAGGCTCTTGACTGGTGAAGTCTCCCCAGTCACCGCTGCGGCTAAAGGCCTTGTGCAAAGCCGTTGCAGCGGTTGGCCGTCTGGGAGAAGCAGGCTGCGACGTTGTCTGCGCCTCCCATACGACCGGACCCGAAGCCAAGAACGCGGCACGGTTCGTCAGATCAGGCTGTAGGTATATCTGCCTCAAAGTCTCGGAGCGTTCAGGATGGCCGTTGGAAAAACGCAGATATGAGAGGAAATGGTGCTAGGGAACTATAGCAGAGACAATGACAAGGAGGAATGATGAGGCTGAAGACATCAGCCGAGGCAAGACTGGACAGCTCAGTCAACCTCGCACGTTGCGGTCGCCATGAAAAGAAAGGGTACACAATCTCAGGGGTGAGAGCACGCGTAGAGGACAAGACGTAGAGAGAGGCCGTGTTTTTGATTACATACGGTGACTAGAACGGTGCTACTCGAACACCAGTACTGGATGGTCGATCACAGGGTTTTCGAAAGTCCCGAACAAAGCCCTTGGCGGAAGGCCTTGCTATCCGCCAATGCTCCTCGATCTTGAAGTCAGGCGGCAATGTTTGTCTAGACCGTGTTATGATCTAGTTACGAGGCCACAGACATCAGCCTCAGAACAACGTCGGGAAACATCCGACTTACCGCGATGTGTTACACATAGTTCAGACGCCGAGACGGAGCGCGGCAATGGCAGCCTCGTCGTCGCAAAAACAAAGCGCTCCCTTCTCTATCTGAAAGACAGTCTAGCGCAGGTTCGGGGGGGTATCATAGCATATCTTCGTCTTCGTCGTAATCGCCGTCTCCGCTGCCACGCTCCTCCTCCTCCTCGCGCCTGCTCGCCTCGGCGCTGGCGCCGATCTTCCGCACGCCCTCCATGACGCCGATGAAGAAGCCGCGGCTCTCGGCGAGCTCCATGGCGCCGACGCCGCGGAGGCTCATGACGCCCGGTATCCCGCCCTCCTTCCCGTTCTCGTCCTTGGCCCCCAGCTCCTCGGTGCTGCGGCGCAGCTTGGCGGAGCGCACCTCCTGGAGGTCACGCAGGAGCGACCGCACCTCGGAAGACGAGGGCACGTCGTCGGCGGCGTGGGCGAGCAGCATCTCGGCGAGCTCGAACCAGTGGTACGGCAGAGCACCCGGCGGGGCCTCGGCGGTGCAGGAGGGGAGGAAGGGCGCGGAGAGGGTCTCCCCGCTGCTCGCGCCGTATCTCGAGGCGTTCCCGGCCGCGTCGGCTCGTATTGGCGGGGGCGGGGGCGGGGAGAAGGCGTCCGGGTCGCGGTTGGTTTCCTGGTGGACGATCTCGGCGAGGGAGGTTGGATGGAGCCAGGACGGGGGCACGATGTTCGCTCGGCGTTGTTTTTTGAGGAGGAGAGCGAGCCAGAGGGGCAGGTTCGCGCGCGCGGGAGGTCGGAGAGGTGGTGTTGCGCCCTGGGTAGAGAGAATGTCACGTCAGACATGGCGTCTAGACGCGACGCGTCGCGGGGAACAGATGGAGGGGCTTACGCTTAGCAGGTCGATGCTTTCCAGCCTCTGGCGGGGCACGATGGTGACCAATTCCATTTCGCATATGAAGGCGACTTCGGCGGGCACGAGGCCCGGCGGCAGGGGCAGGGCCATGGTGTGTCGCGGAGGGAGGAGGAGAGGGGGAAAGCGGTCGCGAGGTTGAGGCTCGATGGCGATGCGGCTTCACATTGGCGCCGCAGATTTGGCGGTGCGGCAGCTGCACCTGCCAGCCATGGATGGACGGCGCGGAGGGGCGGAATTGGAATTGGCCGACCGTCACTGCCCGTCACTGCGGGGGGAAGGAGCGAGCTTTCCATGTTGGCCTGCCAGATGCGCGGGGTGGTGCTGCCACCTGCAGCCACTCGAAGCGGTAGTAGATACGTACCTTAGCGGGGAGCCGGACTGATAGTCCGACCCACTCCCCTCGGGGCGCCCCACTTAACTGCCGCAGCCTCCGTGCCGTTTACCAGGGCGGCGGACGTGGAAGGCACCAACAAAAGGTCCAAAGATAGAGTGCCTGAAGTGCGCATCAGGCGCTTAAGGCGTGCCAGCTGACATGTTTCTCTGCCGTGGGTTTTATTCCAGGGATGATGATGGACGCATGAGCTGAATGCCCTGTTAGGAAGTAGCTCTTCGGCCTTGGCGGTTCTGGACCTGTAGTCCTTGCTGTACGGAGTGCAGCTTACGATCTAGACTCGCATCCAGGCTTTCCTAGATCGAGACTGCAGATTCATGAGCTGGGAAAAAACTACCGTTATGATCCAATGCGCCGAAAAAATCCGAGGCAGGGGAGGAGAAGACGACCTGCCCAGCTGAGCTGAGTCCAGAAGCCGCAACTTCAATGACCGCGCCAAGTGCCTGCAAGGCCGAGGAACATGACCGAACGAAGAGCCAAGACGTTATCCATTCTTGCTTCTTTTGTACCGGGGCCACTCCGGCACCATGCGCCAATGAGGCCACATTAATAGAAGATGGGACCAATAGTAGACGACGATGCCGGGCGTTCCTTACCCAGGTCGGTACTTGACCAAAGTACCCATACGTACGGAGTAGAGACATTACGAATACGTTGGTTGTCTGTAGGTAATAATACCTAGTACACAGGCATATCCGTACTCCGTAAAGCCAGGTAAGGTGTATGCTATGTACCTAGCCATTCTAGGTAGGTAGTTGGTAGGTATGGTACTTTGATTCCGTCGAGACGGAACCGTACCTTGGGGGGATCTCTGTGTCACCTCATCTGCAGTAGCAGTAGGTACGGTAGGTACCGCAATGCCCTGAGATGGAAAGAAGGGACGGGACGTGCTGCTCTTTCCCTACGAACCCTTCCAACCTTCGTTCCTTCCGCGTGCGCCCCCTTCACATCACAATCTTCTCAACGGTTCTGTGGAACCTTGACGCCGATCTCACCCCCTCCCGCCCATCCACGTCTCTCTTTTCCACAACCTCACGGTGCCTCCTCTCGGCATGCTCCGACCACTCGTCCCATCTAGAGTTCACACAGGCGCTGCATCTCCACCGTTCACTGAACATCCTTGCTCCCACGACTTGGTACGGCAGCCCCCTCGAAAACGGTCCAGGAACTCCCTGGTCCTGGGCCACGGCACCGAGGCCACCGGCCTGTTCGTTCATCGCGATACCCATGAGAATCATCGGGCTACCATATCACTAGGTATCCTCTGGGAAACAGCCTCAGTCGGCCACTCTGACGGCGTAGCCCAGATCTTGTCCATATCCCATATACATACGAGAGTCGATACTGGGGAAAGGATACGCCCATCAACATCCCGGCCCTTATCCCCGAGTCATTACTGATCGAGACACCTCGGCCTCTCCAACTCGCCAACATCCCTAGTGGTCGCGACCTGTCAGGGACGGCACGGCCGGCAAGGTGGAGCCACCACAACTACCACGCCCCACCTAGAAGGCAGCCCTAAGTAGCCAAGCACATATAGTACGTACGCTATGCATAAGTAGATAAAAGGCTAGGCTTTAATAAAAATACTAACTAAGACCTACCTTTGACTTTATATATATTTATTTAGTACTTTAGTAATAGTACCCCCTAATAAACTAAAACTTTTTCTTTAATAATCTAGACTACTAAGTAGTATATTTATAAGTACGCGTTTTATTAACTAGGGTAGTAAGGAGGAATCCTAGTAAGGAAGTAGTAATAGTAGAACTTAAAGAATTATACCCTTTAATAATAATAATAACTAAAAGTCCCTACCTACTAAGTATAATATATATAGGGGTATATAAATAAATAAGTAGTATAAATACTAAGAGACTCTACTAAGAAAGTATAAAACCCCCCTTTAAAGTTATATAGTATTAAAACGTATTACTTTTTTATTAAAAAAAAAGTAAGCTTTAAAGGAGTAGTTTAAAATAGTAAGAATTAAGGAGTACTTTTAAGGCTAATAAAAAGAGCTAAAGTAACTTAAAAGTATAAATAACTATACCCTATAGGACTAATACTAATAGCTTAGCTAGAACCTTAATACTTTAGTACCTAGTAAGTTACCCTAAAGTATTACTAGTAAAGGGGGCTTTTAGCTTTTTTACCCCCTATCCCTACTAGTACTAATCTATACTAGAAAGAACTCTATAAAACTTTAAACCTTTTTATTTAATTACTATTTCTACTTTAACCTATAGAGGGAGTAAATAAGTATAAATAGTAACTATATAGCTTTTATAGTAAACTACCTTTAGAAATAAGTAAAGATATTATAGATATATTACTTAACTAAGAAATATAAAGACCCTATCTTTTTTTTATTTTTAATTATATAAGTATAATTTAGGGTAATTTTAGAAAATTAGATATTTAACCCTAAGAGTTGTACTATAGTAACTACGATATAGCTTAAAAGAGCCCACTAAGGTAAAATATAGATAGTTAATAGTTTTATTATATACTATAAAAGACTAAAAATAGACCTTTTTTATTTCCTACTAGAGACGTAGCGTATTGTATCCCTTATTAGTAAGTTATAACTAAGTATTTAATAAGCTATTACTATATAGTTATACTTCTTAAAAATACAGATTAAGTTAATTTCCCTAGTTTAATAAATTAAATAAGGGTTATAGTAAATAACCTTCTACTACTTATAAAACTACTTCTATTTAATAAATAACTACTAATAATAGTAACCCCCTAACTTATAAGCACCTAAAAAGCCCTAGAATACCCTATAAGTTTCTCCTAAAAAAATACTTATTACTAATAAAGTAATAAATAATACATAGCTACCCCTATAATACTATAACTATAAATAACCTAGCTATATCTCTATAAACTATATACAACTAAAGTATAAATAGTACTATAACTACTACAAGACGGGCCATATCGCTATAAACTATCTATAACTAAAGTACAAACACAGCGCGTGTAATACCTATAAGTAGATAGGATACTTTACGTAAAGCTGTCCTAATAAAACATACCGCCACTATAGAGACAAGGAGTATATAACTAATACGTGTAGTAAGGTAGTAGTATTAGTATTAAATACAATACTTATAGTAGCTACTAAAGAGATAGAAAGGTAGTAGAATAGCTACTTAGAGATCCCTTTATAACTATACTTTAGTAGTTAATAGAAACTAAAAAAGGTTTTTAGTAATTTAGGATTAGAGGTAAATATAATTAGTACTAGCTACTTTATAGTATATATATAGTAAATAAAGATCTACCCCAGGCTACCTATTATAAATATTAGTAATAACTCTATTTTAATATAAAGTATATATTATATCTATATTAAAGTAACTAATAGTAAAGGGATAACTAAATAGTAGCTATATTACTTTATTATAGCAGAGCTACTAACCCTAACCCTAATCTTAAAGCTACTATAGCTAAAAGAAGTAGACTTTATAATTAACTAGTAATAAAAGAAATAGTAGTACTTAATATTTAAGCACTACCTCTATATAGTATTATTATAAAAGAAGCTCTAATAACTCTAAGTAGTAGTAATAGTAGTAGTGATTTTTTTAACGCTAATAGTGATAATAATAGTAGTATAGAAGGAGTTTAAAAAGGAGATATATATAAATAATATAGTATTTTAAATAGAGAAATACGTAAATATAAGCAAGGTTTTTATAGAGAAGAAGGCACTAAAGACCCCTAAATACACTATACTTAAGTATATAACTAACTAGGAGGATAATATAGCTGCGCCTAAATAAGTAAATTTTAAAAAAGAGATATATATAAACAATATAGTATTCTAAAAGGAGAGATACGTAAACGTAAGTAAGGTCTTTTCTAAAGAGAAGGCACTAGAGACCCCTGAACACTCTACGCCTAAGTACACAACTAACCGAGAGGACAACGCAGCTATACCTAAATAGGTAGATTTTAAAAAGGAAATATATATAAATAACGTGGTATTCTAGAAAGAAAGATACACAGACGTAAGTAAGGTCTTTTTTAAGGAAAAAGCACTAGAGACCCCTAAATACTCTATATATAAGTACGTAATTAACTTAAAGAATAACGTAGCTACACTGTAGGGGCCTATTTATACACTATTAGCGAAAGAGCTAAAGGTCCTTAAAAACTACTTTACTAAAGCCGAACAAAAAGACTAGATCAGGCTATCCATTAGTCCAGTAGGGGCACCTATTCTCTTTATTTCTAAAAAGGGTAGTAAGTTACAACTTTATATTAACTATAAAGTACTAAATAAGGTAATATATAAAAATAAAATACTACTACTATTAATAGGGGAAATATTAAATTAACTCTTAAATACTAAAATATTTATAAAACTTAACTTTAAGAATATGTACTACTAAATACGTATAAGGGAGGGTAATAAGTAAAAAATAGCGTTTCATACCTAATACAGATACTTTAAATACACTATTATACTATTTAAACTTACTAATACACTTACTACATTTTAGTTATATATTAATAAGGCCCTAGCTAGCCTAGTGAATATTATATATATTATCTACTTAAATAATATTTTAATATATAGTACTAACCTAGTAGCTTATAAAAAGGCAGTGTAAAAGGTCCTTAAGAGACTCTAAAACTAGGGACTATATTTTAACTTAAAAAAGTACGAATTCTATAAGATAAAGGTGTCCTTTTTAGGTTATATAATCTCTTAAGACGGGGTATTTATAGAACGGGAACGTATTAAGGTAGTTATATAATAGCCCCTTCTACACTGTATACACAATATCCAAACCTTCTTAGAGTTCATAAAATTCTACTAATAATTTTCTAAAAACTACTTTAAAATCATAGTACCCTTAACTAATAAGTTTAAAAGAGGTAAAAAAGAACTATTAATACTAAATAAAAAAGTAGTAACTACATTTAAGTAACTTAAAACAGCTTTTACTAAAGCTCCTATACTATAATACTTTAACCCCGTATTACCCATAGTACTATATATAAACGTATTAGCTTTTATAGTAGGTATAGTCTTATACTAACTATTTAAAGAATAATAGTACCTAGTTACCTTTTAGTTAAAGAAACTAATAGAACTTAAAACATACTATAGTACTAAAGATACTAAGTTACTAACTATTATTAACTACTTAAGGAACTAGTAGTATTATATTAAGTATTTTAAAAATACTATTATAGTATAGATTAACTATTTTAACTTATAGTACTTAGTTACAAAAAGTTAACCTAATTTATAGTAGTTATACTAGCTTAATAACTTAGTAGTAATAAATATTAAAATTAAGTTTAAACTAGGGGCTTAAAACTCTACTAATAGGCTATTAAAAAGACTTAATTATAAAAGGGAAAGTAAAGATACCTTAGATAATACTATAGTAAAGATAATAAAAAAAAGACTAAAGGGAGTAGTAAAGGAGTAAGAACTCCTTAGAGTAACTGCCCTTATTAGGGCCTAAGTAAAATATATATAAAGTAAAAAAAGTAATAGAGGTAGGTACCTCAATCCCAGCCCAGGTCCAAACTAACAAGGGACTCTAGGAACATAACTAAAAAGCAGTACAAGTAATACTTACTACTATAATCGTAACAGAGTAGTAATACCACTACTTAAGTTTATTACTAAAACTATAAATTATAAACTATACATTCTATAGAGGCATAAAGCGAGTAGTACTCCTAAAATAATAAACATAGGGTTTTAATTAATAATAAGTTACTTTCTAAGCCTATAATAAAAGGACACCTTTATAATAAACCTAGAGTAGACTAAAAAAAAAAATACTACGTTTAAGCTAGGGGTAAGTAAAAAAAAAACACACACTAAAATAGTATATTAACTCTAAGGGTCTACTATATATAGGGGACTAAGTATATATTCCGCGCATTAATAACATAAAGAGTAAGCTACTAAAAACCTACTATAACGCAACTATAGTAGGATACTATAGGGTAATAAAAACAATAAAGTTACTATAGTATAACTACTACTAGCTTAGAATAAGACAAAACGTTAAAGTATATATTTAAATATACGTAATATACTAGTAAACAAAGGCACAGTACTACTAACTTTATAACTTATTAGTATTACTACTAGTACTATAGTACCCTTATAGTAAGATATTAATAGACTTTATTATAGGCCTACTAGGGTTAATTTCTCTATTAGGGGGGAAGCCCTATAATATAATACTAATAGTAATAAACTAACTTACTAAATATAGTAGCTATATTATAATAACGTTAAAGTTAATAGTAAATAGCCTAGTAGATATTTTATTTATAAAAATCTTTACCCTTTATAGTATCCTAAAAGGAATTATATTAAATAGGGAATTACTCTTTATTAGTAAGTTTTAGTTATACCTTTACTACCTCTTAGCAATTAAGTAGCGGCTAAATACTATATTCTACCTATAGATAAATAGCTAAATAAAAAAGTAAAACTAAAATATAAAGTACTACTTATACTACTTTTATATAAATAACTAAATAAATTAAGCATAGTAACTCTACCTTATATAGTTTATTTATAATAACACATAGTACTTTTTTACTAATATATTATTTAATAAAGTACTATATAGCTATAACGCCCCTCTACTAAAACACATAGGCATTTAAGTAGCCCCCTAGATAGTTAATATTTTAGTTAAAAAAAGAACGTAGTAACTATAATAATCCTAAACTAAGCTATAGTTACTCTTAAAAAAAACCTAAGTAATCTAGGCCTTTTATTATAATAAAAAGTAAATACTAAAATAGTTTATTATAAGGGACTAAGTCCTACTATTAAGTAAGAATATTAAATAGTAACACTTAAGTAAGAAGTTAGTAAATAAGTAGCTAGGACCATTCTATATCCTTAAATAAAAGGGGAACTATAGCTTAGTATATAAGCTAGCTATCCCTTCCCACTACTATACTTATAATATATTTCCTATATTATTATTTAAACTATACTATAAAAAAAGTAATAATACTATAACTAATATATAACTCTTAATTAGTAAAATTAAAGGAAAACCCCTTTATAAAGTTAAGTAAATTCTATACTATAGGGGCTCTAAAAAAAAATAATAGTACTTAATATAATAAAAGGGTTATAGTAGTAAAAAAAATATATAGAAACTACAATATTATATTAAAAATAAAGGACTAATTACAGAATATAAAAAAAATAGTAGGGAAAAAATAATAATATTAGAGCCTAAGGCCTAGGGGTATTATAACTTAAAGACTAAAAAAATAACTAAACTTAGGCCTAGAGGCTGTATAAAAAGGGTATAGGAGATGCCCATAAAGGGCGCAAAGAAGGGCCGCGCGGGGGTATAGTATATACAAAGTACGGGACCAATAAGCACTTACTATATATTATTACTAGGGGTAGTATAGGAGTTAATAGTAATAAACTAAAAACATAATATTAGTACTAGAGAACTATAAACTAAATAAAGAATAAGTAGAGTAAGTATATAATAGTAATTATAGTAGTAAAGGTCTTTATAACTATAATAAAGTACTTTAATTAAGTAGGAAAAAAGATAGATATAGGTATAGTAGTAAGTATAGGTATAGGTGCTATAGGAGTAGTAGGGGTAATAGGTATAATAGGTGCAGACGCAGGGGTAGTTAGAGTAATACTATTATTAGTAGTAGTAGTAGTAGTGTAAGTAGTAATATAGTAGAGGTAGTAAACCACTTTACTACCTATAAGGGTAAAAGTAAATCAAAGTTATATAAAAATTAATAAATAAGTAGTAAAAAAGTAAGTAAGAAGTAGTAATTTATATACGTAACTTTAGTGGTAGGGCTAGTATTATTATCTTAGGTAGTAACTAGGGTATAGGTAACTATATTAAAGCGGGTATATACCTTAAGTACCTCTTTATTAATTTAGAAATAAATAAATAGAGAATAAGTAGAAAAAAAGGGGAGTACTTATAGGGCTAGAGTAGTTATAGGAGTTATTAGTATACTAGGTATAGTACATATTAGAGTTTATAGAAAACGAAGTTAAAACGGAAACTAATAATAAACTTAGAAGTAGTAAAGAAGAGGCTTATTATGCTAGTTAGTATAATACTTAGTGCGCGGGTCTATAGTAAGATAATAGATATATAAGGTATAAGAGAGGTAGTAGGTAGTACTATATAGAGTACGTACCTAGGTATTATTATAATAAGGGTACTTAGGGGCTAGGGCCTTTTTACTACTTTATAAATAATTAGTATTAAATAAGTAAAAGAGGAGTAGGAAATAAGTATATATACTAGTAGGGGCTTTATATTTACTGTTTTTATTATTAGTAGGGGTAGGGGTAATAGGGGTAATAGTAAATCTAGTTTTAAAAGTTATTTAGAATAGAATTAGTAACTATAAAGTATAGGAGTAAAGAAGTAACTAAAAATATATAGTTATATAGTAGAAAAAAGAAGTAGTAATATTTGAATTTTTAAAAGATATAGAGGGTTAGTGCGAGATAAAATAAAGTAGTAAAGGAAGAGTAGTATATATAAAATAATAGTAGAAAAAAAGAGTAGTAATAGTGCTTTTAAGTTTGTAAAAAGTTAGTAATAAAGCCTAAAAAGTTAAGGTTAAAAAGTAATATATAAAGTATTATAGTAGTTAAAAAAGGAAAAAAAAAGAAAAAGAAAAGAAATTAAAAAAATAAGGAAGTAAAAAAAGAATAAAAAACAGCCCCCTTAATTAAATTAATTAAAAACTATAAAAAACCCTAACTTACTTATTTAATTTATAAAAATAAAAATAATAAAAATATAGTAAATACCCTATTATTTAATTAATTTTATTATAGTAATAAAAAAAAATAAAAGAGAATATTAATATTAGGGATATAAAGAGTATAGAGCTACGGCTCTAGGGAACTAAAGCCTAGAAGAAGGGGCGTTATATTAGGGACAGTATAGCTAGTAAGGTAGAGCTACCACAATTACCACGCCCTATCTAAAAAGTAGCCCTAAGTAGCTAAGTACACATAGCGCGCACGCTACGTATAAGCAGATAGGAGGCTAGGCTTTAATAGAAACACCAACCAAGACCTACCTTTAACCTCATGCATATTCGTTTAGCACTCTGGTGACAGCACCCCCTGACACGACCCCGGCCCAGAGAGACACGCACTGCGGCACTAGTGCCATTACCAGGCGGTGCTCCCCCGTCCCGCTCCTCGCAGAGTCTTCTAACTAACTAGGTAGTAGGTAGGCCGCAGCTGGCCCTCCTGCACCCTACTGTTAGAGTGCTGCAGGAAAGAAGGTGACCTCGACGTGGTCCCCTCTCCATGGACGGAGTGCCGTTCCGTTGAACAAGTGGGACCCTTCGACTCGCATTGCCAGTCATCCCATATCCATCATCATTTTACCCAGGTACGCTGATGCGTGGCGGCCTGATCAACTTGAAAGGTCACATTCGGCAGTGCCTACCGGTTCCCGCTCGTTCAAAGGGCTCCATGTTCCTTAACAGGCATGATTCTGGGATACGATACAGGCGTTGTGCCCATCGTTGAACCGTCATTCTGGAAGCCTACCACACTGTTCCTCCTAATCTCGTCCACCTAGTGGCCCGCGTCAAGCAGAGACCAAAATCCGCTGCGGCTCCAGGGCGAGTGAGTCTTCTAGGGCTCCAACGCCGCCGCACCATCAACTGTGCACCAAAAGAGGTCGCTCGAGTCGAAAATTCTGCACCAAACACCCGACACCCCAACGGCCGAATAATATTCATCGTCGATAATAGCGCTGTTCCGGTCGCTTCTTTGAGCAGATTCTCTGCCTCTGCCTTGGTCGTGCATCGTTGCAAAGCAGAGCCTTGACAACGACCATGTCGTCCAATCTGCTCAACTTCAACAAGCCTTGCAATGGGTGTCGCCGGCGGAAGGTGAAGTGCGACAAGGAGAAGCCCTGCAACAATTGCGTTCGCCATGGCATCGCTTGCGTTTACGATATCCAGAGGGAACCCACCCTCCCCACGCCCGAGAGCCAGCAGCAACTCCAGGACAGGGTAGACCGCCTCGAAAAAGTCATCGAGGAGATGAAAGCCATGTCGATGCGCGGGGAGCCCCTCAAAGTACCGACTACATCCTTCCCTTCTGCCAGCCCGGCGAGTATAAGCGACTACTACGGGGAAGACCCCACGGCTGGTGATCCGGGCTTGCAGGTGTACGAGGACAATGTGTCGTTCTACCTCGGTCCAAACTACTGGCTAAATCTCCAGGACGTCGTTTACGAGCCGCGGTGTCTTTTCCGTATCGACTCGGACGCAACGGGCAAGAACCCGGACAGCCCTACCGCTTGGCCGATTGGGAGGAATCCAACGCTGGCAGACCTGTCGCACCTTCACCTCGACCACGAGAAGGAAGACACATTGACCGACCTCTTCTTAGCTCACGTTGAGCCCTTTGTCAGAGTGTGTCACAGTACCAACTGGCGGCAGCAGATTACAGATTTCCGTGTCGGCGTTGGGAAAGTCCCAATAGACGTGGAGGCGGCCATGTTTGCAACGCAGGCCATGACTGTGGCTGCGATGCCGGCCAATGTTATTTTGGACAGACTCGGGAAGACAAAAGAACAGGTGCTGCAGCATCTCCAGGAGGCTTCCCGGTTGGCTCTGGAGCGTGCCGATGTTCACCGGAGCAGAAAACCACTCGCGTTCGTGTCCTTGCTCTACCATATTGTGGGTTGTTTCTGCCAAGTCATGTCGTGCCCCTCACGCAAATCCTGCTCGCAACAAGGTTAACATGCCCACCTCTGCTAGCAAATGAAGTTCATCATTGGAGACGGGGAGAGCGCCGTTATTTTGCTGGGTCTTGCCGGACGCTTCGGAACGCGACTCGGTTTACACCGCGACCCTGGTCATTACAGTTACTCCCCATGGATTTGTAACATGAGACGCAGAATATGGAACCAGTTTGAGATCATGGACAACCCGATGTACAACCTCGAGGGCGCCGAATCCGGCCTTTC
Source organism: Colletotrichum brevisporum (assembly GCA_030770045.1). NCBI lineage: Eukaryota > Fungi > Ascomycota > Sordariomycetes > Glomerellales > Glomerellaceae > Colletotrichum > Colletotrichum brevisporum. Next base: position 2,677,169 of record JAUGSI010000001.1, on the reverse strand, counting down.
TTTCATCTCCGACGTCCAACCGCCGAAGAATGTGAACGACAGCCAATGGGCTCCGACACCGTTCGCCAAGCCGGGGTCTACCCCGGCCGACGCAGACGGAATCACCGACATGTCATTCGTCCTTGTGCGCTCGTGCCTGCTAAAGACACTGCACTCCATTACCAAGAGGAGAAACGATGCCAACCCCGACGAACTCAGACGAATCGTTGACCAGACGGACAACTTTCTCAAGACCAAGTTCATGAACCATGTCGACGCTACGTCCCCCATACAGGCTCTGCTTCTGTCCTACTACAGGGGTGGGATGCAAAGCATCAGGCTCCTTGTCAAACAGGTCCACGCTCAGTACACCGGCGGCCAGACAGCCGAGTTTTGCGCAAAGTAAGCCTCTTGTATACGAACAGACGTTGCGGTACGCTAACCTTTGATGATTCCCAGATTCTACCACGAATGCGTCGAAATCCTCGAAGAAATGGAACGCGGAGAGACCATCGCAGTGCGTCACAACTGGGGTTGGCTGTACCGGTGGCCGACCACGCCGTGCACGTTATCGAACGTCCTGATCGGCCTCGCGCAGCAACCGAAGCACCCGATTACGGACCGGGCGTGGCGGCAGGTTAGTGTTGCCTTCCGAAGACACAACAACGCGGACATTAGCATGCGCAAGTTCGCGGCCTGGCGGGTTGTTGAGGCGCTTTGTGACCAGGCGATGCTCTACCACAAACAGAGGTCGCACGAGGGGGCATGGTACGCCCAGAGACTCGACGAATCCCAGCCAGCGACGATCGCGAAAGGGAAGATCCCAGTGTCCCTCGAGAACGCGACCGTGGACGACATTTTGGGGGATGTCCAGATGTTTGGGCAGGAAACAAGCCCACATGGAGGAGCCCTGGGTGGCCCAGGCTATTTTTCAGCTCAACAACCTCTGCATCCAATGGGATATCCGGCCTGGGGTCAGACAGGACAGCATCCTGGCCGGAGTCCATCTCAGACGCAACATCAACCGTCTGGCGATGAGGAAGAGATGGAGTAGCGAGAATTGACCATGGCGAGAGTGGGATCAAAACAGGTTATTGATATTGGTCTATTAAGGTTCTAAGGAACTTCCCTTCAGGCCAGGTCTATGCTTCTAACTCTATCCGAAGTATTCTGCAACGGATCTCCGACGTCAATCCACCGCTATCGCCGATGATCAAAACTCAGTTACTTAGTGTTTGGGTCGGTGCGTCCTCGTGTTTCCAAAGGCCCAGCCGTCTAGGTCGAACAAGTCAGCAACATGCAAACAAATCAGCCGGGGTCTACTCACATTGGCTGGCGGCATATGTGTCGATCCCAAGCTCTTCAGCCCAATCTTGCGCGAGATTAGGGTTCTTGAGGAAGCCCCTACCGACGAGAACGGCATCAGCTTGACCGTCCGCTAGTACCTCCTTGGCCTGCGTCCCTGTCGTGATGGCGCCGACGGCTCCGACGTAGACACCGGTACCTTGGACAGCCTTCTTCACGGCCTCAGCCAAGTGTGCCTGGTACTTGGGACCGTAGTTCTCGATTCTCATGCGCGTATCGTTGGCGCCGGCCGAAACGTCGAGAAAGTCGACGCCCTTGTCCGCCAGGATCTTGGCCAGCTTCTGTGCTTGAGTAACCTCCCACTGGGGAATCGAGGGGTCGTATTCGAGGTAGTCGCTCGCCGCGAGACGCACCAGGACGGGGTAGTCCTCCGGCACGTTGGCGCGCGTCAACTCGGTCAGCTCGACGAGCAGGCGGACGCGGTTCTCGAAGCTGCCGCCATACTTGTCTGTCCTGTGGTTGGAGGTCGGGGAGAGAAACTGGTTGATGAGGTAGCCGTGTGCGGCGTGGATTTCGACAGTCTGAGAGACTTTGATCAGAATCGAAGAGGTGGCAACGGGCCAATAAGAACACTCACGTCATAACCGGCTTTTACCACGCGCTTCACGGCTTCAACCCACTTCTCCTTGAGCGACTCGATGTCTTGCAGAGTCATCTCTTTGGGCACGTACGTGTCCTCGGAGTAGGCCTCAGCAGAAGGGCCATAGATGGCATCTGGCCATCCTCGTGCCTTCTCGCTCGCCACGGCCTTGCGGTCGATCCACGGGGCGAGGGTGCTGGCCTTGCGGCCGGCGTGACCGATCTGGGCGCCGATAAGGCCGCCCTGGCTGTGGATAAAGTCAATCACCTCCCGGGCGGCATCGACATGGGAGTCGCTCCACAGCCCCAGGTCCTCGGGGGAGATGCGGCCCTCGGGGACGACGGACTGGACCTCGGTGAGGACGAGACCGGCGCCGCGGACGGCGAAGCTGGCGAGGTGGGTCTTGTGCCAGGGGGTCATGTGGCCGTCGTCGGCCGAGTACTGGCACATGGGCGAGACGAGGACGCGGTTGTGGAGGGTGAGGCGGCGCAGCTTGAGGGGAGAGAAGAGGGTGCCCTCAGGCTGGGGGTCCCTGGCCGCGCCCGCGGCCGGGTCCTGAATCGGAGTGAAGTATGGGACCTTTGCTCCGGTCAGTGTCTCGTCCGGTGGATGACAGACCGGGAAAGTGCATCGACACTCACGTTCTTGGCGCCCTCGTTGATCAGGGTCTCATTGATCTTGAGCTGACCGATCAACGGAGTCTTGTCAGAGGCCTGGGGAGCTTCGACTTTGGTCATGGTGCCTTGTGATTGGGTGGATGTCTCGATCGGATTTGCAAGTCTTCAAGTATTCGCAGTGTTCGCACGATCAGGTGGGGTTATGGTGATGTGTCTGTTGTTGTGTTGGATGCTACCACTATCTCATCTGAATATAGCCGACGGGATGGCGAGGATTTATATGACAATTTTACCAGCATTTCTTAACATCATGTCTGTCGGTGTTTTCAGTCGACGCTAGGGCTGATTAATTGAGCGACTCGCCGACAATCACGGTGAATGGCACAATCACGGCCGACTGGTGGTGCAATCGGGTCAATTACTGAGCTCAAAACGCCGACGACGCCAAGTGGCACAGACGGCGAAAGATTAGTTATTAGCTTAGTTAGGAATGCCTGCCGTGACAGGAGGATTACGTGAGTGCTGCCCGAGTGTCACACCGTTCCAAGGGCGCCATACTAGAGGTGTTGTTGGCACCTAACCTATGCAGGTAGGTGCCTATGGTATGATAATTGTCAGCACGATGTCAGCTACCCGCGAGAGGATTAGTCAATCAGCGCTTGCTCGGCTTCGCGGTTCAAGCCCATAAGCACGACGTGGTGTTCGCGCGGCGCGAGCCAATCTCCAAACAGGAAGATAGATGCGCAAGCTTTCGCGATGAAGAAGACAGGGTGAGAAGATCGGAAGGGCACCCGTCCATCGCTTCGGGGGCTTCCTTCAGGGGGTGGGGATGTTTAAGAGGTAGGCCGTAGGTAGCTGGCTCTATAGGGCACCATCCGCGAGTCGTAGTGCAGGACGGGACGGGATCGGGACGGGAGACGGGACGGAACCCCCTCCATCCCTCTATCATAGGTAGTATTACAACCTAGTAATAGTGCCAGGTGGTTTCTAGCCTCGCATTTCCCGGCGGTCTCGTAATCGTAAAGGAAATACTAAACTGCCGTCCTCTTGTTTTTTTTTTCCTTTTTTTATTTTTTTTTTTTTTTTTTTGCTTTTTCTGCCACGCGACAGTGGCCCTGCCATCGCCCTGCGGGTGGCCCTGCACGTTTCCTCGCTAGGAGCGGTATGCACGTTATTTTCTTGTGCGAGAGGATCTGAACCCCTGACCAGCAGCAGCAGCAACCGGGGCAGACCAATGTTGCGCTCGGCGGATTCGGCGAGCCGCCGACTCGTGCCGAGGCGGTGGACGGGCGGGACATTGGGCCGGGGCGCCGATTGTGGAAATGTGGAGCCCGTGAGGGGAATGCTGAGTAATGGACGCTGAGCAGTATCCGCAAGGGTCCTGAATTTCCGGAGTTCTTCCTATTGGCTGTTTTGAGTTATAGAACATACAGGTAATGTGCATCACTTCTTTCGTTGCACGACCACGATAACTTTGAGCTTCTGTACTTGAAGACTCGATTTTGTGAGATCAGCCGTATTGTCGCTGTTGATATAATGACACTGCATACAACGAGATACAACTGACAAGGATAGAGAGGCTGACGACCCGGCGGCAGTGAGAGCCTGATGATCGTACGCAGGTGAGGGCAGGGCCACAGGGGAGTGGGACCCTCTGGCAGGATACCTGTTCAGAAGAGTCTGATGGCACCTGTGTATGAAGACCCTGGAAATTTTCCCTCTCAGCTCATGTCATTCATTCATAAAAGGCAATCCAGGTACCGATTCTCTCATCTACCTACCTAGTAACGGTCACTGACGGATGTCTCCTTGAGTTGTCGGATGGGCCGATCCCTCAGCATGGCTAGGAGCTGCATCTGTCACCCCTCCCCTTTGACTGCTCGCCGGTGAAGGGTGACGAAGACACCATCATTTTCATACTTTGTTTCTTTTTTCATGTATGCTCTATCTCTAGCTCGGAACACGTTTCAAGAGGGGCCCTTCAGAACTCCTCCGATCAACCCTTTCCCAGCATCTGAGGCCAATATCTGGCTCACGTACCCCCATGCACTTGTCAGAGGCTTCGTGCGATCACCCCCACCACTACAAACACGTGAACGCTCGACTTTAGAACCTTGATCGGCTCCAAAAGAGCCAGCTCAGTGGCTGAACCGAAAGTCCAACCTCTTGTTCCCCTCGTCCCTTGTCGTCGCCAGGTATGTAAGCCTCTGCTCTTCCGACATGCCGCCCCACGTCCGGTCGCGTCGCCTGTTGCGGTACGCGTAGTACGACCTGACCAGCGGGTAGAGCACCAGGTTCATGCACAAGATGCCGAGGAGGGCTCGGTTGCCCCTCTTGTACAGGGGCGCGTCGTCTGGTCCATGTCAGCCCTGCTGTGTGATGATGTAGTTGAGGGCGTCTGAAAAGGTCGCCGCGACTTACCAGATCGATAAATGTTGGACGAGATGATGCCGCTCGTCTGTACGAACATGTTGTAGCACGCGGCGGAGACCGTCCGGGACCGCACCGTGTTCGAGTTGCGGCTGTTCCATCCGACCTTGACGTCAGGTTAGCCAAGACCTTCGAGAACAGCATCAAGTCTGGTGACACGGAGGCTCCTGAGCTGAGGGCGGCGTCACTACGTGAAGCGACTTACTTGGATGGGGTGCGCTGCAATCTATGTGGTTAGCTAGATTGCAAAACGGATTTGGAGCAATGGGAAGAACGCACCATTTGGATAGATGAGAAGGAGCGAGATTACCGCGTACAGCACCCATCTGTTGACCTCCGACGTGTCGACGACGTTGAGGTAGATCAAGAACGGCAGCGCCCACACCTGGCCCGACATGGACACCAAGGTGAGCTCCTGGAAAATCTCGCTGAGGTACGTGACGCCCAGCATGATTATCACTATCACACACGCGTCAGCAAGAGAACAGTCCACCGGAATATACTCGCAACGTGTACTACTCACTGTGGCCCAAGGTGTACGGGATCGACAGCAGGTTCGCCTGGAACGTGTCGAAGCCGAGGTTGCGCAGCGTCAGGGTGAGGTACTGCGACGGCGGCGTCATGGGGATCTGGAACGTCAGGCCCAGGACGTACAGCGGCCACAGGTCGTAGTCGCGGATGCTGTCCCAGAGGAGGCGCGGCGTGATGGGCTCGCGGTTGTGCATCCCGCTCTTGCTCGGGTCCTCGCGGAGCACCCTGTTGACGATAATCGTCTCCTCCCTACACCGTAGCTCGTTAGCCTTTCGAGACCCAGGCCTGCATGTGATGGAGGAGACGGAGGGACGTGCCTTTCGGTGAACCAGCCGTTCTTGCCACGGAACCAACTGGCGGTCTGGCAGGGACCGGCGGGCATGAGGAGGAAGCCGAAGATTCCGATGACGAGAGTCATAAGGCCCTATTATGAGGTTTAGTCTCTCTCTGGTTACATGCTTATTGTCGGAAAGACGTACCTCAATGAGGAAGAGCCACCTCCAGCCAGCATGTCCCTCGAGGCCACGCATGTGAAGTAGCCCGTACGCGAGGAGGGCCGACAGGATATCCGCCATGCTCATAGCCGTCCAGAAGAAACCGAGTCTGAGGGACAGCTCGTGATGCTTGTAAAAGTAAGATAGATACAAGATGACCTGCGAGTCTCATGTTAGCCACATACACAAACCGTTGCGCATCGTCAAGTCTGATTCCCACTCACATCGGGGATGAACCCTCCCTGCAGCAGTCCCAAGAGCGCGCGGCATGCGAGGAACGAATCTCTCCCCGACAGCCAGAACTGGCAGCTGGCTACGATGCTCCAAAGGACCATCTGCGCGGGGATCCATCGATCCGGCCCGACCCACTTGGAGACAAGCTGGGAGGGCAGCTCGGCGCAGAGGAAGGCGAGCTTGAATACCGTGTTTCCTAGGTTGAAATCTACGAGGGTTAGCTATCATCACAGAGTCGGAGCGGAAATAGCAGTTGAATTGGGATTTACCGTTGGTTGTCATGTCGAGGTCGCCAAGCATGTTGTCCGTGTTTGCTATCGAGCGTTTCCGTCAGCGTGGCTCCGTTGCTCCATTACCATTGATCGAAACTTTTAGTTGACGGAGGACTGGGAGCTTGCTGTTTCTTACCTTGACTGATGTTTGCCCTGTCAAGCTCAAGAGCCATGAACTATGAGAAAGTTGTCAGTATCCAGGGTGTCGGAAGGGCATATGTTTTCTATAGTCCCTCACCATTATGCAGGCCCATACCATAATGCGGAAGTCAATCTACGCATACACTGGTAAGTGAAGAACTATCTCAGTTGTCGGTCAGATAGATACCTTGCGAACGATGGCATACTCCTCGGCCCAAGTCCACCGAGCCAGCGGATCGAATCGGTGAGCATTCTCCCTGAGGCCCCGTTCAGTCCAGGTCAGAGCCATGGTAAGAGGGTCACTGCATGCTCACCAGTCAGACCGCGGATGATACTTTTCTGCCGTGTCTGGATCGTCGAAGACGCTGGCCTGGTGAGTTCCCTCGTCAGTCCTCCGTCACACATGACGAGGGACCAACGTAAGCAGGCATACCTGAGTGGCAACGGCGAACGGGTCGAAATGTTTGTCCCGCTGGAACCAGAACCGCTTCTCCTCTTTGGGTGCGCCACGAGGAGGAACACCCTGGAGGGACAGCGTCGAGACAGACTCGTCTCCCTTCCTCGTGGGATCCTTCGCCAGCACCGTCGCCATGGCCACTGGTGTAACAGTGACAAAGAGATATCGTGGCGCGGGTGTAGTCAGATTGAGGCTGAAAAGGCGACTACCGGATCTTGCTTCTCCTCGGAGCAGGAGACTTGGCTGCTCTTAAGATGGCACCGGCTCGAACGGGACCGGTCGGCGGATCTCGCGGGGGGCTTGAGGAGGACTCGGAATTGTTGTATCAAGCAGCGATGGCGAGTTCGGTCCACAAAATCACGTCCGCGTGACGAGTCTCAGCTATTGCGAGCTCAACCTGACCAAACTCGGTACGTAGGATCAAGATCCAGATCTGGAGGTTGGCACAACGGGGGTCCTCTTGCTTGACGTCTCCCCTGTCTTGGCGGATAACGAATCGATATCGGAGTCCCCTCACGGTGCTGCGAAACACGTCAAAGAAGCTTATTAGCGCAGGAATAGCCGTCGATGTCTGTTCTCTCTCGTCAACATGCACCGTTATCACTTACAACCAGTATCAATTTCTTGATACCCAAAGGTAGCTGCAAGAGCTCAGTTATCGGTCGAAGAGACCCTTCTGATTGCTGCTTAGCAGTGCCTCGCAGGTTGATTCGGCTTCAAATTATGGCTTTCAACCATCAGACACCACGCACACGGCGGGAACTTCAGACGGACAAGCCCTGAAGGTGTAGAGGGGTAACGGCACTGGCTGGTCCGATCTCGGGTCGCGAAGCTTTAGCTTAACCTATCAAGACTCAGATGATGCTAAAATACCACCATATTCCAGTCCTCGAAGTTAGGGGCAGCGTGTGTTGGCTGCTCGACATCGAGGATGTTTCTGACGCAAGACACCACCGCAGCCAGCACCCACATATTAACTGTTGACCCGAACCCCCACGCACCGCATAACTAATCACTACCTGGCCCATTCCGTTGCACAAAACAACGACATTCTAAACCCGGTTATCTATGTCGCGTGTGTCCGGGGGGAGGAACGTGAAATACGGACATCGTGATTGGTTGGTCGGAGGCGGGCGGTGCGATCACATCATCCGCCCCGGATCCACGCAATTCACCCGCCGTAGGGGGCGATCAGAATCACGAAATAAGCTCAACCTGTCTCGCCATCCCGGCGAGATCAATCAGCTCGCAGAATGCGGGGTGTATTTCCGGTACAACACTGAAGACAACCGCTCGCTCCGGATGTCGCGTCGCTCGCAGGTCGTCTCATAGCCGGCGACGTCGCGATATCAGCTGTGAAGCCGTCCGCGATGCGAGCCGGTCTAATGAGGCGCCCGGCATTATAAAGATGCCGGTTTTCTTCTCTGAGCATGATTGATTTTGAACTTTCAAGACAGAAACAGATCACGATCTCCTTTCCATTATAGCATCCAGTTCTCACAAGAAAAGAAAATCGATCACCATGGCGCCGACTGCGATTGAAACCGAAGTCCCCATCCACACCACCACGAAGGGTTCTTCGTTCCCGCAACCGCTCAAGACATCCTCATCAATCGATGCTTACGAGTCGTTCGACGTGACCCCCGTCATCGGCCGGGAGTTTCCCAAGGCGAACCTTGTCGAGTGGCTGAACGCCCCCAACGCGGACGAACTGATCAGAGACCTCGCGATCACCAGTAAGACACTACATTTGAACTGGAAAATGTGACCTCAGTACTGACCTGATCTCCTCAAAAGTCTCCCAGCGCGGCGTCGTCTTTTTCCGTGCCCAGGATGACCTGACCAACGACCTTCAGAAGCAGCTGATCCTCCGGCTCGGCGAGCTGACGGGCCGGCCGGCCGAGTCCGGGCTCCACATCCACCCGCTCCTCAACTCGGAGCGGGAGCTCGGCGGGTCCGACCCGGAGATCAGCACCATCAGCTCTGTCCAGCACAAGCAATTCTACCGCAACAAGCCCCTCGCCGGCGAGGAGCTCAGCCCCAAGAAGCAGTCGACCGCCCAGTGGCACAGCGATATCGCCTTCGAGCCCGTCCCCGCCGACTTCTCGTCGCTGCGCTTGGTCCAGCTCCCCAAGACCGGAGGAGGTGAGAATTGCCACGCCCCCTTTCCCTCACAAACTCTCCAAAGAAGCACATGACTAACGCGAGAACTGCAAATCAGATACTCTATGGGCATCCGGCTACGAGATCTACGACCGCCTCAGCACCCCTTACCAGAAGTTCCTCGAGGGCCTCAGCGTCACGTTCGAGCAGCCCGGCTTCGGCCAAGCCGCCGCGCGGAACGGCTTCGAGCTGTACGACAAGCCGCGCGGAAACCCGCGCAACATCGGCAGCGTCCTCAAGGCCGTCCACCCCGTCGTCCGGACGAACCCCGTCACCGGGTGGAAGAGCGTGTTCCCCGTCGGCGGGCACGTCAAGCACGTCAACGGCGTCACGGCCGAGGAGAGCCGCCACCTTCTGGACTGGTTCCTCGACCTGCTGCAGAAGAACCACGACCTGCAGGTGCGCTTCAAGTGGCAGAACAGCAACGACATTGGTGAGTTTGGCCTTCCTCTATTATGCGAAGCATCATTTTATTTGAGACTGTTGAGGCTGACGGGAGATTCGCCAGCGATCTGGGACAACCGCAGCACGTTCCACACGGCCACCTTTGACTACGACGAGCAGGGCGACAGGTTCGGCAACAGGGCTGTCGGCATTGGCGAGGCGCCGTATCTCGACCCTAACAGCAAGGGCCGCCGGGAGGCTCTGGACATTGCCTACATCAGTGGTCCTTGAGGCGGACAGGGTGATGAGGCGAGAGGAAACGAGGGCAAGTAAGCAATGTGTAACGGCCTAAATCTTGTAGCGATGAGATACGAAAGACTCGTAAAGCTCGTAACGTACGTCGATGTGTCAAATGGCGTCTCTCGGAGCCGCCGACAGTATTAGTGCGATTCCCTGACTCGACAAAGGTTGAAGAGCTCCCATGGAAAGGTTTTGAGACTCGAAGAGGTTCACTATGAGCACTGGCCAGGGGGCCAAAGCTACAAGTGGTGTTGGGTGTGTGATTTGCGTTGGCTTTGCCCAGCTTCCCGGGTGACGTAAGTCGGATGGGGCAGGTTTTGGCCGAATGTGATGCTTGGCTTGGAATTGTCGCGAAACTTGATGTGTACCGAATTGACTCAATCTAGCCAGCGAAACAAGACTGGTTATGTCCACTCATGACATGTGCCTAGAAATGTTGGGTATCTATGGGTATTAACGTGCACTCAGCCTACCTAGGCCACCAGACCAAGTACATCTATACAAATAGTGAAAACTCATGTCTCGTTGAACAGTATCTTCCAGAACCCCTCCAAGAGTCGCCTTAGTCTAGTAGGCAATCCAAAGGGAACCGTTTCTCAAACGTACTGTTCAGTGAGAAGTGAAATCAATTACTAACGGTCTAAACATGTCCTTGCCGCTGTTATCTTGTGTCGTCCCAAAACGAGCAGCTCATCACTCCGTCTTGGTCCCGGGCCGTTTCGTCCGCACCCCGACCCCAAGGACAATCAACACGCGCGCAAGCACCATCGGCGCCGTCGTCCAAAACACAACATAGTCCTCGACGGTCCAGTTCCCCCGGTCCGACCACGCGGCCCACCCGCCGACGGCCTGCGCGGAGCCGTGGCAGAAGGCGGCGTCGCTGAGCAACATTCCCGCAGAGAGCACGCGCCAGACGTCGAGGTCGTCGAAGACGCGCAGCACGACGGCCTCGACGAAGGCGAAGAAGAGCCAGCCGCCGGCCATCTGCGTGTAGAGGAAGCGCGTGCTCTCGACGAAGGGCGCCGCGTTGCGCGTCACGCCGGCGAGGTACTGGTGCGGCGTGTGCAGCGTCATGACGGCGCCGAGGAGCGCGAGGAGCGGCTCGAACGTCGTGATGATGACTTGGTACAGGAGCGGGACGGCGGAGGAGGCCTTGATCGGGCGGCGGGGTTCCATCGCCATTTTCCTTCTTCGTGGGTGGCTTTCGCTTCCCGCGATTGGGGTTGTTCGACTGTCGTGTCGTGAACGGGCTGATTGTTCCTCGTCAAGTCGGAGCACCGTCTGTGAGGAGCTGTCGTCGGAGTCCCGTCCGTGATGGATTCGCGTCGTTGCGTAGACTGGGGCGCGCGTCTTGCTGCAGTGCGGAGGTGAGATATGACCACGACTTTGCGATGAAGGATTGCAAGAGAAAGGATAGGACGAGCGACCAGCAGCTTTCTGAATTTTCGACTGCCTTCGATGCTAGCTTTTTATCGATATGGGAACCTGCCAAAGCTTAAGTAGCTTGCTGAAACGCATGGATCGGATGTGCCGGGCTGCGCGAGGGACGTGATCCGAGACTTTCCAACATGAGCCATCCTGGTCAGGGTGAGCTATGCAACGAGGCGTCGCACGGCCTTTCTAGCTGGCTTTATTTAGCCTGATGAGCTGGCATGATGGTCCTGCGAGGGCATGATTCTCAAAGCTATCATCCCTGGCCGGTTGCTGGGATGTTGCTTGAAATGAGGTGACGTGTAAGAATGCACACGATCTTGCCAACGAAGTATCACAACTCCTGGACGGCTGTCACTCTAGAAGACCGGTGTCAGCTTGGGTTGAATTGTTTGTTTATCCGAGGGATAAGTCTGCCTCTTGCATGCATTCCACCGACATGAATAATCGGTTGAAGTTATTAAAAGGGAACTGACAGACAACTTCAGACTTTGCACTTTAGCTCGAAGGTGCACATGGTGCTTCTTAGAGGTACGTGAGTTTCTCAGTGGCCTAGTTGGACTATTGGAGCTTGCGAGTGGTTCAGAGTGGAAACAGAGCGATGAAAGTGTACTTGATCTGACACATGTCTCTGACTAGACCATTTTAATGTACAGATGCTGACATCTGCATAGCCTGCTAGTAGACGGAGCGTTGCTGAAAGCCACGATCCAAACAAACTCTCAGTAGTAGAAGAGAACATTACAAATATTCTACTTCAGAACGTCTGTCATTCACTCGGAGGTTATTCCTTCTTCTCGGTGACCTTGTCAGATTCCACATCGACTGTGACGTCGGGTGCTTTATCCTTCTGCCCCAACACGCCAGACTCGAGCGATGTCTCCGAAGGAGTAACGTTGTACTTCTGCTCCCTCCAGATGAGAAGCCTGATGGTAATGACGGCAATCATGGCGGCGAAGATGAAGCCAAACGTGGCAGGAAAACCCCGTCCTAGAAGAGCAGGTTAGATTGGAATTAAACCGGCAACGATCGGGCGCGTCTGAATTTGCGGCGTTCTTTCCGCTAACAACCATACAGGATGGCGGTAGGGATCCTTGACGCGATGAAGAAGGCACTCACTGAAGCTGGGCGCCATCGTCTGCGGGAAGAAGACAATAGGAAGCCAGGCGTCGACGGCGTACTGCATGCCGTTCATGCTGCTGATGACCAGGGCGCGCTCCTCGTTGTCGCCAGCGCAGACCTCGTTGGCCCAGGTGTAGCTACGATCCAGATTGTCAGCACTGATGTCGAGAGGGAAATGAAAAGCCAGGTGGACTCACAACACAGCAGTCATCAGATGGACACTGCTCGTAAGTAAGGCAAACTCCTTGAGCGGCACACTCGCCGGCCAGACGGCCAAGATTCCGTTCGGGATCGTGCCCCAGACCTTGCCGGATGCTTGTTAGCACTCAACCAAAACACGCGCCGAGCTCCATGTGACTTACCAAAGGCCCTAGGATGAATGCGAATCGGCTACCTGTGTAGTCCGACAGGAAGCCCCAGAGAATGACGCAAAAGGCCATAATGAGCTTCGACCCGGTGGGGATGACGTTCCTGTCCACGACGGAGAAGTTCTCCGACTTGAGCCAGATGCCAAAGTACCCGCTAGCCTGGCACGATATGCCGTAAAGCTGGCGATGAAGTTCATTAGCATACGGTCCTTACTCAAGGGGAATTACGGCAGGTATCTACTGACCACGTAGCCAACGACGAATGCGTACCATCGCCATTTGGTCAACACCCGCTTGAACGTCTCGAGAGTGACGCCAGCAGGGGCCGCCTTTCCGGCCTTCTGGACCCGTTCGATGGCGATGTCGCATTCTTTGGACGTAAGAAACCTGGCCTTCGTCGTGTACGGCGTATCGGAGAGGACGAAGAACGTCGCGATGCCTACGGGGACGGTCATGCACTTTCAGAGTGTCAGCGATGCTTCCGGCTGTCAGGTTGCGCAAAGGAAAGACTGGGAATAGGCGAGATCACTTACACCGCACACGATGTATAACCACCGCCATCCGGCCAGACCATGAGCGCCGTCAAGACTGGTGTATACGGCCGCTTGGAGATATCCACCTGCGAAACATTAACATCTCTTCCTGGAAACATAGAGATTGACTCACCGAATGCCGACCCGAGAGGTGCTGTCATGTGGAAGATGGCCACCCTCTTGGCGAGCTCCGTCTTGGTGTACCAACTACCCAGCACGTACAGCAAGACCGGAAAGAACGAGCTCTCAAAGAACCCCACGAAGAAGCGGAACGCATACAACTGCGAGACGCTATGCGTCCCCGCCTGGGCGAACGTGAAGACGCCCCAGGCGACCTCCATCGCGGCCAGCCAGACGCTGGGCCGCACGCGCTGCACGATCAGCGTGCTGGGTACCTGCATCACGGCGTACGCACACGTGTAGGCCGCCTGGGCGTAGGTGTACTCGTTGCCGAACATGCGCAGGTCCTCCTGCATGCCCGAGACGTAGGCGTTCGACAGGTTGCCCTGGTCGAGGTACTTCATGAAGAAGCCGAGGCAGCCGATGGTCAGGATGGACCAGTCCAGCTTGCGCAGCAGTACGCGCTCCTCGCGGCTCTTGAGGTGCGTGTCCGTGTCCCAGATGAAGGAACGGAAGGACCGCGAGGGGGCCTTTTCGGGCTGGGGGTCGGCCATCGCTGCGGATGGCTGGTCGTTGATGGAGGCTGTAAAGAGATGGGCTGGCTCAACGTTGGCTGTTCTCTTGGAGGACGAGGAGGCACCGACTGTCATATATCGCCATCCCGTGCTGCATGTGCTAGTTCGAGTTGCGCAATCGGACGCCTGCAGACGCTCTCCCCCGAGAATCGGACATCACGGCGTCCACATGATTGTGACGAAGTCAATAGCGCGATGGCGATGAATGCGAGAGATATCTCCGAGGGAAACAAGGCAGCTCTCCCCGGGGACGGGGACTGACAAGAACACCATGTTTCTAGGCCGATCCACGACGGCCCCCCGCCAGTTTAGTTTCGACCAAAGGACTCATCGGGCGCCGTCCGACGCGCATCGTCCAATGGCTTTCGTTGCAGCGGTGCACCTTCGCGGGGTCTCGATCGGCGGCCGTAAGACGACAGCGACGGGGGTGATGGCGAGCTCGCTAGAGCGACGAGGGATAAGGCACGATGATCCAGGCAAGCAGCACGCCTATGTCTCCTTGTCAAGATTGCAGTCTCTGCAGTGTAAACGACAAAACGCGACCGTTCAACGAGTCACTTTAGAGATATTTAACTCCACGATAGTCAAGAAACCTTGTGAGTAGAGGTTGGGGTCAGGACAAAACGAAGAGAACAGCTGTCTCTATCGTATCTCATAGCCGCTGGTGAGAGGACACACGCGGGGAGGTCCGATTCGGGGCTTGGCTAACACTAAGAACACGGCGCGATGCTACGTAAAGGTATGGTGCGAGGTTGCGACATGATCCTCCGACAAAGTTAAACCCCCGAGACGAGGCCCGGTGGCGGGCGAGCCCCGCTCGTGCCGCCGGCGAGAGGTTCGGCGATTTCTTCTGTTTTGGGCAAAATGTTTCGTGCGAAGCTTTGGGGGAAGCCCGGCAGCCGGAGCCGACCGCCCTTTCCGGGCTCCCGGTGCTGTTTCGGGGCCGGGGCCCTCTTCGTTCCGGGGGAAGTCAGTGAGGAGTCAGTGAGGACCGGCCCCGCCCCGGGCCGGGGTGGCGGATAAAACACAGTACTTGAAAGGTTAAAACTATTTCACACCCGCTCCCCTCCTTGTTTCCTCGATATGCTAGGTACTGCTTGGTATTATCATTCGAATCCGGGCCAGTTTCGATGGAAAGCGAGTGGTAAACAAGGGACCTCAACAATGACAGTACCTCTCAAATGAGTTGAACGGCATGGAGCTTCTTCGGGCTCACGGACCACACAACCAACGCTGCCCGGCTATCTATCGCACGTCCAGCGGCTCCTTCAGACACAAATCCTCTTTCCTGGCCTTCTTACGCCCCCAAACCCCGTGACAGGCGATACCAGCCGATCATGATTTTGCCGATGGTGTTCGTCTGCAGGCCAAGACCGCCACCCCTCCCGAGGTTGCATTATCGATTCACGAAGAGCCGGGATGCGTCATCTTGGCGTTTCCAGGTATGGCAGGTGCGTGGGCGGGGTTGAGCTCCGGCCGTCAGGGGTCTGGATCGCGTCAGAGAGCTGGCTCGTGGTGTTCTTTTGTCTCTTTCGTCTGCCGACGGGAGACGATGTTGTTACGCAAAGTGAATATTGGTAACCAGATATATTTCGGATAATACCGCCGGTATCTCACTTCAACATCTCAATCACATGTCATTCAACAGAGATCGGCAGAAATTGACGAGATAACCCCGTTTCTTATTCTTCATCTCATGACTACACACAAGGTATCATAAATAAGCACTCATTACATGATTAAGCGGCAAACGCTCGCCCTCTAGTAGACGTTGTCGTCGCCGTGCGAGCAGCTCTTCGCGTGCTCGGCCTGCTCAGCAGCGAGCGCCCACTTCTGGAACTCGCGGCGGATGGCGTCGCGGCCGCGACGGGCAGGCGTGGTCTTGCTGCGGCGCGGCAGGCCCTCGGGCAGCTCGAGCGCGAACTGCGCGGCGACGCGGCCGGCGGCCTTGGTGTTGATGGTGATGGCGTCCCAGTTGATGTTGGCCAGGTCGTCGCAGGCGAGGTGGTAGCAGGGGTCCGTCGGCGCGCCGGCGCCCGTGAAGATGCCGGACGACGGAATGCCGTTGCGGATGAAGCCGACGTAGTCGGAGCTGTCGCCGAAGCTGCCGAAGGCCGCGGGCTTGCCCTGGGCGGCGATGTAGTCGTGGATGGGCTGGGCGCCGAAGGTGTCGCCGGGGTTCTCGCCGAGGTAGACGTTGTAGACCGGGTTGATGGAGCCGATCATGTCGTAGTTCCAGTAGAAGCGGATGGCGTCGGCCTCGGCCTCGGACAGCTGGGATGTGTAGTAGAGCGAGCCGACGAGGCCAGACTCTTCAGCGCCCCACCAGATGAAGCGGACCTTGTTCTTGAAGCCAGAGTACTTCTTGAAGGAGCCGGCGATCTCAAGGAGGGCGCTGGAGCCGGAGCCGTCGTCATTGACGCCCGGACCCTCCTGGACGCCGTCGAGGTGGGCGCCGAGAACGATGACGTTGTTGGGATCACCCTCCTTGGTCTCGGAGATGATGTTCCACGTCTCGCGGGTGTCCCAAACAGCGTCAACAAGCAGGTTGACCTCGAGGGTCTCGCCGGCCGCGAGACGCTCGCGCCAGGCGTCGGCGACCTCGAGGGGGATGAGGCCGACGGGCACCAGCAGGCCGAGGTTCTGGGCCTGCAGGGTGGCAGAGCCGATGTTGGTGCCGGGGGTCTGGTTGTAAAGAATGACACCGACACCACCGGCGGCCTTGGCCAGCTTGAGCTTCTCAGCGATGGCGCAGCCGCCGCGCTTGATGAGGGCGAGCTTGCCGGTCGCGTCAATGCCCTCCCACTGGTCGGCGAAGCAGCCGGAGCCTGTCGAGCGTTCAGTTTAGCACGTGCTGGTATCAACAATACGGGTCTTTGAGGAGGTGCGTACCTCGGACATCATCGACGGGAATGTCGATCAGGGCACCGGTGTTGCCGCCGGGCAGCTCGGTGGGGTGGTTGTACTGCAGCTTTACGGCGTAGACATCCTCGCCGTCCGGGCCAGTGACCTTGAGGTCGCGGGTCTGGGCGAAGGTGTGGTTGAAGTACTGCAGCTTCGTGTCGAGCTGCTTGTGGAAGCGGCCCTGGACGCGCTCGAGGATGTAGTCGGACGACGCCTTGTAGCCGGGCAGGCCGAAGGCGCGGTTGCCGCCGTTGTCCCGGGCGATCTTGTTGAAGTTCCAAAGGTTGCGCTCGAGCCTAGGGGAAATGGTGGTTAGAACAGTTCACGAACAACCTTAATCGGGTTGAGGGCGACTCACTCCTTGGTCAGGATGTCGGCCTCGACCTTGTCGGCGGTGAGGGGGTCAGTCGCAAAGGACCGCAGCGCGAACAGGGACGCGGCGAGGGCGGCGGCGGTCTTCATCTTGAGAGATTGACGGAAGCTGTTCCCGGAGATATCTCCAATTGAGCGGAAAGAATTGACTGAAGCTTCGATGGATCCAACAGAGCGGACTGATCAGCGGAGGAGAACCATCGACAACCTGCGGGCACCCGCCGCGCATTTATACAAATTTCCTTCAGTCTCTCTCAACGGAAAGACGCCGTCTGGGCGGCACCGCCAAGACGTTTGCTGGCCGAGCAGGCATAGTTGCGCGATAAGACGACATGAACGGCCAGCCGGGGGTCGAGCTTCTTCGGTTCGCGGTGGCCGGACGGCGGTTGCAGAGAGCAGGGAATAGCTTCGACAGAGTTGAGCGGAGGCGTGGGGGGAAAGTCCTTGTTCTCTGAGGCATCGCTGCAGGCCGGGCGATGCTACCTCGGGCAGGTGAACGACGTCGAGAAGTCTTGGCGAGCACTTTTGCTAGCACAAGAATTAAGACAATTGGCGGGTTCCCGCGTTGGTTGTTGGTTACTCCTCGGCTCGAATAGTTCGCTGGAGAGAAGGTCGGTTCGGTTGCCGGGGGATGGAGGCGAAAAGAGAGCAAGAAACACCTGCGGATCCATGGATACACCATAGTGAATCTCCGGGATTCTTGTGGATCATCGTTGCTTCATCGGGCAGGTAAACTGCCTGCCAAGATGCTTCTTAAGAGGGGGGAACAGGGGTTCGTTGTTTATTCCCACTAGCCCTCAGCGAGACGGTGACCTCTGGATTCCGGCGATGATGAGGTAGATAGAAAGGCACTAAACAGAGCAAAACATTACGAAAGAGGCTGGGAAGAAGCCGAAGAAACCAGAGTTCTGGCACAGCCTGGAAAGTTACTTTTGTTGACTCTAGGCATCGTGAAGAGCATTGCATCTCAAGTCCCTGACTCGCTCTGATGTAAATTATCGGAACAATGACACTGCCATTTGCTCGCTGTAATCCCGCCTCGAGAGCCCAGTTGACTGCCTCGTGTGCGCTCTTGTGCCTGCATCCATGCTGCAGGCGATGTTGCCACCCCCGCGCAGTCCAGATCGCGCCACCGCCGGAACAACATCCAGCTGTCAATCATCCCATCTTTCGCCACAGATAGGTAGTCCGCAGGTGAGCCGAGGGGAACCGCCCTGTCCGGTCTCTGGGCAGTTGGACTTGCTGGTGAGAACCGGAGTTATTCGTACAAATGGCCCGGGATGTCATCATCACCAGAATCGGTCCATTCCGGCCCGGCCTTCTCTTTTCGCAAGCCGCTGGGCCAAAAGAGGCATGTCCTTTTCGGCCGGCGAGTCTTGGCACCTTATCATTGATACGCGCAACCAGAGAGAGCCTGGGCGAAGCGGGGGAGGGGTTGACATGATTGCCAACACTAACAATCTTGATTTCACTTGGCTCTCGGCGCTTTTTTGAGTCCTGAGCTCGGGTAGAGAACCCCCGCACGGCGCCAATGCCGGTGCGGCAACTCTATTACTCCGCCTCGTCTAAATGCCGCGATCCTTCAGAGAAAACACAACTCTTCTATTGACCGTCACACTCCTCCTCTCTGCTATGCACCTGGTCTATTCCAGATTTTAAGATTCGTCTTAAGCGGGCTGTCAGTGGTTCCATTGTGTCAGCACGCCCGGGGTCAGGCCACTTGGTTGCGGTGGTTGAGGAAGTCATGAACAACATACGAGAAAGGTTGACGACGCCAGCGAGATGTTCTCACTTCAACACCAACAGCAGTGGAAACAAGCTTTCTGAACGACGGGGTATCGTAAACTTGCTGGTATGACTTGCATGTGTGCTACGGCCCCGGCAACTCGGCTGGGTGCAACCGCGCCTTTGAGGACCTTGATGGACCTTCATGCCTGCCACGAAGCACCTTTGCGGCCTCCCCCATTCCGTCCTGTTATCTGTGTGTCTTCCTGTGCCCCTGATGATCACGGGCCGCGGTGGAGACACTGCCGATCGCGCTTGCTCTGCTCTATCGAAGCCAAGTTGCGGGGGCCGCTGTGCGTGGCACCATGGGATGTAACGCTTTCTCTTCTGACGAAGGCCGGGTCGCCCTATCCCGGCTCCCCTGGCTTGTTGCTTTTGGGTTCGGGATGGGGCAGCCTTAATGCATCTCTTATCAACCCGCATATGTCCTCTACTTGAACGACTTAGCCCGTATTTGCCAGGCCTCTTGATAGCTTCTTCTTGATGGCTTCTATTGCTTCTACAACGATTACGGCTTTCTGCGATGTATAGCAACAGATCTATTTCTTAGTGTTCTTCATTGTTGACAACGGAACAGGGAGGAAGGGCGGTGCTTGTGCATCCATCAGGATGCTCTGCGTTCAGACGAGCATATGTAGGAGAAATCACTTGATATACTCCTCGTGTTGTTGGTTTAGATGTCAGCATCGGTGGAGGTTTGAAGGTGAATCAGGCACTGCGACCTAAGTCTTTGTCCTACCAACTCACCAAGAGTGTCGAATAGGGAGGGATATTGGTTTACAATTGTTGACCTGACTACTGTGGTTTTTGAAGGACAGTCATATGCCTTTTACTGTTCGTTTACAAGAGAATCACTTCTAAAATTAACGCCTGAGCGGAGTTGTGTACTTTACACTTCTTATCGTACAAGTTCAGTTGAGAAACGATACCGAGCCTCGAAAACCACACTACATGTACTTATTCCACGCCTTCAGCTCTCCCTCAGAAACACCCCGATCCTCTCAAACCACCTCTCAAGAATCCTGTTGACCTTCTCGTTGTTATGCTGGTGGGACCAGTGTCCCATTCCCTCCACGATATGGATCTCGTCGAGCTCGCTGCCGGGGGGCATGTGGTTCCGCTCCGTGCCAACCCAATACTCGCTGTTCCCGATCGTCAGGCGCGGGGCCTTGACCCTGCCGCCTTGCCGTTCAACGGAGGCCTCCCGCCGCCCGAGCCCCTCCCGGTCACCCAAACTAGGCCGGCACTGCGCCAGGATTACGGCCATATCACCTTGCGCCGCGCGCCGCGCGATCCAGGTGTATTGCCACGCGAGGACTGACGGCGGATATAGTGCTAGGCTAAATAGCATAACTAGGCTCTATAGCACTTAGAACGGGTTACTTAGGTGCTCCCTAGCCGTAGCTACTAGGACGGAGTATAGCGAATCGAGGATAATAAGGGCGCAGACGAGGTCCGGTCGCGTTGCGGCGAGGTGGTACGCTGCGGCTGTGCTGAGAGAGTGTCCGATCACGATGACGGAGATTACGTCGAGGTGTCGCAGGAGGTCGGCGAAGTCCTCTGCCGTGGACTGCGGGTAGTAGTCCACGACGGACGCGTCCCCGACCGGGCCCGGGTACGATGCGATGTCTGGAGTCGGGGCCGGTGCCGACGAGCGGCCCTGGCCGTGGGGGTCTGGCGCGATGACTCGAACCCCGCGGGCGAGGAGGAACGGGACCTGCTAGTTTCAATCGTGGAGGTCACAGGTTATACCAGGGATTAGGACGACGACTTGCGAATCCCTTGGGCCTTCATCGTCATCGAGATAGAAGATGGAGATGTTGGCATTGTGCTGAAAGAAGGGCATCTTTCGTGTTATCTGGGTTGTGCTTGATCCGTTTGAATGATGATTCTACTTAACCCCTTCTCTCTGATACATTTAATCCTGGACAATCTCTCTCTCATTTATGCCGCTTCCTCGTTCATAGTGGGTCGCAGGACGTTCAGAAGCAGGCAATAACTCCGAAGAATTCCGCTTCAGGGTTGTCAAAGAAGTCACGTTCAGCTTCGGGGACGGGTGCTGACGGCCTTGGGCCAATCACGAATAGCAGCTCCGAGGTCAACCCGGGAGGCACCGCGCCTGCCGTCGCTTTATTTTGTCAGACATGCAAACTTGGGTCATTTCCGGGGTTCAGGCTGGAGTTCTCCCCGACTGGAGCATGCTCTCGGACTTAGGTAATTCGCGTACGTATGAAGCATTATTTGTTCCAAGTCCGTAGATAGACAGACAGAGTCATATAGTTTCTTCATGCTCTCGCAGCTGAAGTTTCATGCTCATACGTACCACTGCATTAGACCTTTGGCCCTCTTTCTCTTTCATAATGACCACAGTGCTTCTCAACGCGGCTTATTCAATCCTGTTACATGATGATATGGCGAGGTAGGCGTAAGCAGTTCCATGTATTAGCAATTTTGCTGGTCGCAATGCCTGCAGGCTAAGTTGTCGAAGAGATGTTTACCTTCGCATGAGACCGTATATGCTAGTTAGAGCTGTTGTCTCCAGTCATGTTTTACAGATGCCCACATTCAGGCTTTAATCACACCACTGAACGTGATAAGCAACTTGGAATCTGGTTCAACCCCGAAGTATTGATCTGTTCCTGCCCAAATCTCGACCGATCCTGTGAAACGTCCGAATTCGGCATGAATCAGCAGCTGTGCCGAATCCTCAACACGGGCACGACAACCCGGGGTGTTGTGAATTCAGGCTAGGTTGAGTATAGTTCCCGTGAAGTACTTGATCTCAAGAGGCATCTTGGACAGTTGCATGGGTTCTGCATTCTTCTCGGGGACGATTTTCGAGCGGCCAATAATTGAAGAAGCCAAGCTCAACATACTAAAAACACAAAACGGAACAGACAGGATGTAACGCAGAGGATTCAAAACACAAATGGATCTTCACATCGGCATTTCAGTGACGGTGGACTGCGTATTCCCCGCCTGGGCGTTGCCGCTCTGTTTTGGTACATTGGGGTCTCACTTGCTTAGTCTCGCGGGGGGGAAGCTGGGCTACTCTTTTCTGGGAAATGCCCATGCCCATTGTTAGCTGCAAGCGGCGCGATCTGCGGCCTTTGATGTCAGCGAGCGTCGTCCCCGCGACTCCAGCCCAATTGAAGGCCAGTCAGCCCAGTCCATCGCGCCGTTGATTCATTCAGGTACTTAATTAGATACCTAGTTCGTCCGGTGTGCTGCCCTTGCTCACCTAGTTGGTTGTTGGCTGGCATCTCGGAATTCGGCTCGCCGGCCGTACCTAATGATTGGCAACAGAGGTGATTATGCCAGGCGACAAGGGTAAGAGTAACCGTCTCCTTGTCGACATTTAGGTACGCATGGAATTGTCACCTTGGAAGGCGTGTCAGCTGGATGATGCCGGTCTTCATTCCCGAACACTTGTTGTTGATTTCCACTTACCTGGGATCGAGTTGGAACAACAAGCCGAGACATTCGATCCGTCTCTGGGTATTTTCCCCTGACACCTATGTCTGATCGGCGAGACCAGCGGATGTCCCGAGAGGCTGAAGGCTGAAGCACACGCACACCCGGAAATGGTAGCAAACGTACAGCTTGACGTCGCCCGGCTGAGTCTGCCGCGTCGAAGCTGCCGCGTTCTGTGTAGGATTTACCCCAAGCATGCCCTCCTTTTTATTACCCCGCACTACGGCTTTCCGGGGCACATCGGACTCGATCAACGATCGTTGCAAACCAGAGAGTCCAGGCCCTTACGTAAATCATCGCACCGCTGGTTGCCAGAATCTCTGAGCCCTCTGACGGTTTGGCGTGGTGGAGAGGCTCATTTCATGTACCTCAAAGTGAAGATGCCCAGCATGAAAAAGCCTAGTTGACTCACCTGGTTTGTCTTCCGCCCACGTTGTTTCCTCCAAGCTGACCCCGCACCCTTGGCCCTGTGTGATGATGTCGGGATGAGTGATAGTGATAGGAACACGAATATGAACGTTTCTGGGAGTTTTCGTTCTGTTCAGTTTGTGATGGGCCAGTCGGGACATTAACACACTAGATCAGGCCAGGCCTGAAGGAGTCAGCATAAGGCTAGGGGAATTTCCTAGCTTCATCTGTACTTCAGACCCGGTCTGATCTAGTCTGGTCGATATTCGAGACGGGCGGCGCGTATCGCGGCATAGCCACTGGCCTTTCCCGTGAATGTCGACAACACAACTCACCGGCCTGTGTCTATTTTCCATACGCGCCTGAAAAGGTCACATTCATTTGCTCCTGGCACGTATGCTGCCCTACAGCTGTCAGCGGCGTGACGCGTACAGCTCTGCTGAGCTCAAGCGGACCGGAGGATTGTCAATGACAGTGACAGGTGCCGCAACCGAGACACTTTGCTTCTGATGATGATGTCCGTGGCTTCCAGGCCTAGTCGGTTCGGGTCTAAGTCCCTGCGCTAATCGACCGTTAGGCCCCCCTCATCAAGCACCATTCCGGAGACACGCATTCTAGCCCGCCTCTCACACGAGACCCGTCGTCCCAACACCTATTTAGGGGTATTAGCTACTCGCTCGCAAGTGGCTTTGACGGCGAGAGCGCAGCTGTCTGTAGGAGACGCCAAAGATGGGCGCGCCGAATGCGGGTTGCTGTCGTAACGGGCGCGCTTCTCTTCAAATGGGGGTATGATAGCATCACCCGCGCACTAAGGGGGGTTAAAGGGGGTGTGCGGCTGAGAAGTAGAGCTGCTGAAGATGTGGAAGGCGAGTCGCAGGCGAGATTTCCATGTTGATATAAAGCACAGTGGGCCCTTGAATGTGTCTCAAAAGACCGAGGAACGCATTTCGCTCATCTGAATCACCGACGATAGACCATGAGCCAAGCCTTACGGCCGCCCCTGCCCGACATCAAATAACCTCGACCAGCTTTGCCGACGTCCCCGAGTCCTTTTTTGAAATACCTACAAGATGTTGAACCCAAAGAAGATCGTGAACCCAAAGGCCATCATGCAAAAGCTCACGACGGACAACGATGGCGAGTACGACAACACGCTGCCGATGCTGCACCTCTCCGACACGGCGCGCAACAAGGTCGTCTCGGTGCTGGGCGAGTTCATCGGCACGTTCCTCTTCCTCTTCTTCGCCTTCGCCGGGACCCAGGTCGCTAACACGGCGGCCCCGTCCACCAACGCGGACCCGAACCTGCCGAACCTGCCCGTCATCATCTTCGTCGCCCTGTCGTTCGGCGTGTCTTTAACGGCCAATGTGTGGGCGTTCTATCGCGTCAGCGGGGGGCTATTCAATCCCGTCGTAAGTGGTTGAGTGACGGGATCGTCCAGAAGGAGATGCGTGTGCTAAGATGTGTCCCTCCAGGTGACGCTCGCCCTCGTGGTCTGCGGCGGCCTGCCCATCCACCGCGGCCTCCTCATCCTCCCGACGCAGCTCATCGCCGGCATCGCCGCCGCCGGTGTCGCTTCGGCAATGTTCCCAGGCCACCTGGCCGTCGAGACGACGCTCGGCGGGGGCACGAACACGGCGCAGGGCTTCTTCATCGAGCTCGCCCTGACGGCGCAGCTCGTCTTCGTCATCCTCATGCTAGCCGTCGAGAAGCACCGGTCGACCTTCCTAGCTCCGCTCGGAATCGGCATCTCCTTCTACCTCTCGGAGCTCGTCGGTATGTCTGCCCTTTGCCCTCCTGTAAACAGTCCGATAAGGACCAGACGGAAAGCTGATCGGCTGGGAAATAGGCGTCCATTTCACGGGTGGCTCGCTCAACCCCGCTCGAACCCTGGGTCCCGCGGCCGTGAACGGCTCGTTCCCGGGGTATTCTTGGATTTACTGGTTCGGGCCCATCTTTGGCTCGCTGCTGGCCTGTGGTCTCTACGCTCTCTTGCGCTGGCTGCGTTACTACGAGGTAAACCCCGATCAGGATGCCGACCAGGAACCCGAGCCGGACGTGGACGCAGAAGCTGCCAGCAGTGCTACTACCAAGGCAGACTGAGGGAGGCAAATCGCACACGGGGTCGTTGACGGTTGTCTATGAGTGAATTGAAACTATGGGCGGGTATCTGCAGCGGCTTGGCGTGCACCGCAAGTTGTCAAGAATTTCTCTGTGTCTCCGGGTTTTGATGACTGGGAGCGCGTCGGTGGCAATCTTGTTTTGGGCGAATGTTCACTTAAGCATGGCTGGAGTTATTCTTTCTATCGACTTGAAAGTCACATAGCAAACCAGGATGAACTACGGGTAATCATTATATTGAAATTGCAGCTATCGGGTCCGTGCATCCGGCCGTAGGTATCGCAGGAGTTGCCAGGAGACTACAGATTTAATCCGCACTTGTTTAGCGCAAGACCGGATTGTCGCCATAGAATCCTCTGATGGGCTGATTTCCGTCGCATGTTTTGCAACCGGAGTTAAGACTTTCTTAAAGAGGCAAATACCACGCGAAGAGAAGTTATACCCGTCGCTACTCGGACTTAGCTTGTGTCAAGACTCCCCTCCTCTTTAATGCTAGCCTCGCCGTCTCAACTACCATCGACCAACCCACCTGGCTGCTCTTTCTTACCTATATTCTTCCAGAAGCTCGCGCAAGATGGTATTCACTAGTGCAAGGGACTCCAAATGGGAGCTCACCAAAGTCGAGAGCCCTCGCATCGACCAACCGGTGCCAACAGTCGCGGCACTGAACGTGCCGTACGTCCAGGATGGACACCGGTTTCAGACCCTCAACATCTACCTCCCACGCACAGGACAGAACCCGTCTATGATCGGGTCGCCAGTCACCTCGATCCCCGGCGCGTCTCCAGCCGACGGCGTCCCCAGATGGCAAGTCCACATCCACGGCGGAGCATGGCGGGACCCCAACCTCACGGCAACATCCATCGAGCCCGCCGTCGCCCACGCCTTCTCTGACGCCGACCCTTCGAAGCCCATCGACGCGATCATCTCCATCAACTACACCCTCTCCCCATTCCCATCCCACCCGTCGCTGCCGCACGACCCGACCAAGAAGGGCAGTCCGGACCCCGCACGGGAGGGCCGCCACCCGGATCACATCCGCGACGTGCTCCGCGCCTTTGCGTTTCTTCGCTCACTGGGCCTCCGAGACGACTCTTACATACTCACAGGCCATAGCGCGGGAGCCTGTCTAGCCTTCCAGTCCATGCTCCAGCATCCATTAGCATGGGGCATCGATGATGTCGACGAGCCCCCTCGCCCGGCTGCGCTCCTTGGGATGCACGGCCTCTACGACCTGCCCGATCTCGTAGACGGTTTAGGGGACTCTCACGCTAACCTGGCGGAAGTGTACCGCGACCTCCAGGGCCATGCCTTCGGCGCCGACCGTGTCCTGTGGGAGCAGGCTAGCCCGGCCCGACTGCCCCTCAGCAGATTGAGAGAGCGCGCGGCGCTGGGGAGGTTGCCGCGGTTCATCATCGTGGACCAGAGCGCGGAGGATCAGCTCGTCCCGATGAACCAGGCCGACAAGATGGAGGCGCATCTGCGCAGTGTGGAGGGCCTGCGACTTGTGAGAGGGTCGCGGTGCACCGGGAAGCACGCCGCCCCATGGGAGCAGGGGATCATGATCTGGGACGGGGTGAAGGACGTTCTGGGACAGCTTCCTTGATGGCACCAGTGGTAGTCTACGGGAACATCCCATTGTTGGGCATTAGAAACAGAGAAGGCATTCGCAGACACCGACTTGCTCTATTCCTGCCAGCTCTACGCCACCCCGGCCTGCCACCAATTTAATCCCGGATGAAACACATCATCTTACCGTCATCTCCCACCGTCCAAGCCTGTCTGACTGCACGTGATATCATCATATTGATCAAAAGCCCCATCACCAGCCGCGTTCCAAGTCGCATGCTCTGCATCTTGACGGCAGACTGGTGGCGGTCGTCCTCGGTTTCCAGCCAATTGAGCCTCTTCCCTCCCTCTCTCCCCAATCCTCCCAGCAAGGCTCAGTTCAAACGTGGCAAAACTCCGACACACTGGGCGAGCTCTTGGATTGTTTTGACAGGAGGTGCAGTGCAACGAAGATAGAAACGGCGAATGGCGGCGCCATTGGCTGAGCTCGAAGGGAAAAGAAAGATGGTGTGCACAGCACCACAAGCTCCGGAATGCCATTCGCGCCGAGCGAATCCGAAGGAATGAGTTTGGCCACTTTTATCGTTCAAGGGTCCCCCCCTTCTCTCCCCTTTGGTGCGGTGCAGAAGGAGTTGGCGGTGCCGGGCGGCGATCGGGGGCCCTGGGGGCTGTCAGATCACGACATCGAGAACCATCATTGGATAGGGACCCTGTAGGACGCCGATCAGATTGGGGCCGATCATGCGGGACTGCGGCGCAAGGGGTGAGTCGTGGAGTTGCATTTTGTCTGACCAGCAGGGATCAGCCGAGATCCTTCGCCCCGGGGAGGCGGTCGACGAGGCTGATTTTCGTCTTCTGTGCCTTGGGGGTTCGATCCTAAACGGGAAAATGAAATTACCTACCCAATGTGTGAGTGGTTGAAACCGTTTCGAGGTCGTTATATCGGAATCGGGTTCTTGCATGTCGTTTGTGCGTCCAATCGCCCACGTGGGAGAACATTGCACCGCCGTGGCCAGTCCGTTATTGGACATTACGAGTCGATGAACCATTTAGACTGACAACTTCGTTCGGACATGCCCGTAGGATACCTAGACTGACAAGCTGAGCTAAGGGAGCGATAGGGGTTTCCAAGCCATGCTTAGGCAGGTCATCTGCACAGCAAAATAGAATAAATCGTATCGCTGCCAAACCACATCACGGGCCTCATACGGCCATGTCCGCAAGGCTCACTCAAACGGCTGAGGCCCTTGGCGATGAAACGTCGTGGTTTACGGCAGGGCAGTTCCTGGTGGCAACCGTACCTGGCCGGAGGAGACATTCAAATGCCGCATTGATGCTTTCCAGAGATAACATGGACGGGTTAGAAAAAGAGACAAGACGGTTGCCGGGATCCAAGTCCGTGGCTGAGCTCCGGCCCCCAATATCTTCAACTTTTCCCCAGTTCTCGCCCGGCATGGGACGATGTTTTGCGGTCCAGTCCCCACTCAGCCCTATCCGACTCGTATCTCGCAATTCAAACTAGCAAACCAGCTCAAAACTTGGTCACGAGGGCCCGAAGGATCGCCAACGAAAGAATACCCTCATCCAATAGTGCCTCGTGGGTGAGTAACGCATGGCCAGATAGTGCTCGCCCCCTCGATCCTGCAAACATGGCTCAGGGGCAAGCAAATGACTCTAATTCCTTCCGGATTCACGCGTAAGATGACTGATTGGACGTCACAGGAAGCTTCTATCGACGGGGCCTGGGCTCGTCCAGCCCTACGGGCCCGTCTCTTGCAGCCCAACCGAGGGGTTGACAGACAGACCGGGCGTAAGCGGACGGGGGGCCTCGGAGGCAATATTGTCTCGATGCGCGTTTAGGGCTTCCGACGCGGTGGAACCGGAGCTTCTGATACGATCCTTCAGATCGAGCTGGACGTCTCACACCTCACAGCATATGTACTAGTTAAGGTCCGTATTATTCAGAGGGAGGCAATGTTCTATTCTCATCAGTCCCGGTCCAGACCCAATCATGGAACTAAGCTCAAAGGTCTCTAACATCTCAGCATCTTCCATCCAAGACAAAGCTTCACAAGCCAGTAGGCCTGACGGAGGTCACAACTATACAAAAGAAGCAACCCAGACCCTTCCCAACGGTCCTGGCCTTGACGATAACCCAAGCTTGGCACGCCCTTTAAGACAACAAATACATCCAGTCTCCCGTCTTACCGGCAAGCAGCAGCAAGCAGAAGCCGTGATGCCATCGGGCCCGACCCACGACATGGCCGTCCCGGCCGGCCTGCCCCTCCGCAAGCTCGACCACGACTTCAACAACGCCGAGGGAAGCATCCTCTCCTTCGACCAGATGCAGGCCCTGACTATGTCGAATCCTCTCTGGCGCGAGTTCGTCGGGAACCGCATGGGCCTGGAGCGCCGGTACGGTGAGCTGCTACACGCTTACGAGGAGGCCTTTGCGTATTGAATCCCTACAGACTCCGACTTGTTTTGTTCTGAGGCTAACACATGTGACTGTAGTCACTACTTTGGCGGGTACCGTCCGATTGATTACCGACACAGCAGCGCAGACACGATGGACCCGGACACCATCGTCAAGATAATCCTGACGCTGGCGGAGGTGCCCATGTCCGAGCCGTCCGACTCGTCCGAGAGCCCGTTCACGGACGAGGACGACACGCTGAGGCGGATCGGGTGGGAGGATATCCAAGCCAAGAAGCCGCGCTGGGCCTTGCTGGCCGATACATACGCGGCAGCAACGAGCTCCTCCAAGGCGGTCTCCGCAGTACGTCTCTGTTCTTGCATCTGTGGGACTTACACACGCTGACTACTTCACAGAAATCACCACCTCAGTTCTCCAGCTCCAAGAGACCGTACGGCAAGAACCCGATCCTCCTCCACGCAGAGGGCGTCTCGGACGACGAGCTCCGCGAACAGCTACGCGCGGCCAAGGAGGAAGGCTGCATCGGCGTCATCGTCGAGATAGTAGAGAACCAGTACAACGGCCGCGTCTTGGAACCAGTCCTCCTGGCCCGTCTGTCCGCCGCCTGCGCCGCGGAGCGCCTCCTCCTAGCCGCAGACGAGACCCTCACGGCCATCCGCTGCGGCGCGCCGTTTGCGTTCCAGCGAGAAGAATACGTTGCCGCAGCCGCCCCGGATCTCGTCTTCTTCGGCAAAGCCACCGGCGCTCACGGGACCGCCATAAACTTCGACGGCGCCTTCCTCGGTCGCCTCGGGATCTTCGCCGACGCCGTCTCCCGCGCCCGCGCGGTCGGCAGGTGGCGCGCGCAGGTCCCGAAACCCCTGCCCACCGCAGACCTGATCCACGCGACGGCGGCGCTGGAGGCGGCCGTGCGCGGGAACTTCGCGATGCTGAGCCGCATCGTCGGACAGGCGGTCCGGGCGTTCGTGCTCGAGCGCGCGGCGGAGCGGGGCTGCAGCGGCCGGGACGGGGCGGACTCGCCGGTCGAGGCGCGGGACGTGCTCGGGGGGCTGGAGAGCCTGATCTTCGTGCGCCGCGACGTCGCGGGCGCGATGCTCGTCATGGGCGCGGGCACAGCGGCGGGCGCGGCGTGGGTGCCGTGGGTCCGGTGGCTGCCGCGGCTCGAGACGGAGCTGTCGCGGAGCGAGGTGCTGGACGAGGTCGTCGGGGCCGCGAGCCGGCGGGCGCGGGAGGAGATGGCGGGGATGCTGGCCCGGAGGGGTGCGGGGCCGAGTTGGTGCTTCTGGTGCGGGGGCCGGAGGACGGCGGCAAAGGAGGATTGGTGCCGGCGATGTTGCGTCGGGGCGTGCGGGGAGGAGGTTTGCAGTCGGCACTTTAAGCAGCATGAGCACATATGACGGGGAGTCTTGGAGTTAAGGGTGGTGTAGGAGCACATAAGCGGCGTAAAAGGCGGATGAATTACACGAGGATGTGGTTGCTTATTACCGGTAGCATTGCACAGGCTGCATGGCACATAGATACTACAAAAGACGAATAGACTTCGTCCCGTTCGAAGCTGATTACTTCTATGACAAAACTCGAAATGAACTCAGATTGGCAAAAGAATGATCTAGCCCGGACTTGAACCGGAGACCTTCAGTGTGTTAGACTGACGTGATAACCAACTACACCACCAGACCTGATTAGTAATTGGAAAACCTTGATTAGAGCTTGCCTATGACGCGCGCAACCGAGGCACCTCATTCAGCGCTCCTGCGCAAAAGCTCGCATTCGGTTCGTTCGCGTCAATGGCGGCAATTTTTTGGCACTTCTTGATCACGAGACGAAGCACGTGAAGTTGGAAGCATTAAGGCGGAGAGAGATCATAGGCTATTCACATTGTTTTGCCTGTATATACAACCCCGACGTCCTGCAAAGTATGTACTAAGAATTTGAAGCCATCGCGGCCCTCCTTGGGCAACCGAGTGCCCATCCCACAGCCTAATCCTCCGCTGCAACCTAGTAGACGGTCTTGATGGGGGTCTTGACGTGGGCAGCCAGGCTGGTGGTGCCGTTCATCTTCTGGAAGATGGCCTGGACGAACGCCTGGGAGCTGAGGTCGGCGCCGGCGGCGCTGGTGTGGGTGTTGTCCTTGATGTACAGCGCGTTGGTCGCCGAGGCGCCGAGCTTGCGGTACATCTTGCTGACGGCCTCGTGGTGGTCGACGAAGGTGACGCCGGGGTCGGCCAGCGCGTTCTTGGCCTTGAGCTGCATCGGCACGAAGCGCGACGGGGTGCCGACCCAGGCGCCCGTGGACCACTGGTTCTTGGGCGTCTGCGAGCTGAGGATGACGGTGGCGCCCTTGGACAGCATGAGGCGGGAGGCCTGGATGATGTAGAAGACGTAGGTGTAGACCGTCTCGCCGGTCTTGTCGGAGACGCACGTCTCGGTGCCCTCGCCGGGGCAGACGGAGCGGCCGTTGTCGTTGGAGCGCGGGGAGCCGACGTCGTTGTGGCCGAACTCGATGACCACGATGTCGCCGGCCTTGACCTCGTTGGCGACGTTCTGGAAGCGGCCCTCGTTCCAGAAGGAGCGCGAGGAGCGGCCGCCGATGGCGCGGTTGACCACGGCGATGTTGAGGTACTTGGAGACGTACTGGCCCCAGCCGTCCATCTGGGAGTCGCTGCTGCGCGCCATGGTGCTGTCGCCGCAGAGGTAGAGGGTGGGCGCGCGGGCGGCGAGCTCGGCCGGCTGCGGCTCGGGGGCCGGGGCGGCGGAGACACCGAGGGCCAGGGTAGCGAGGACGGAGAAGAACTTCATGGCGGGCAGTGAGATTGTGAGTGAGCGGGCTTGTCCGGGGGAGAGAGAAGGGGCAAGTGATCAGAGGTTGGCTACGGCAGTGGGAATGAAGCTCTTCATATAGCAACTTCCTGAGGTGAGTGGAAACGTCGTCGCCCTGTCTCCCCACGATGAACCGAGTGGAAACTAACACCCTGACAACACTTTAGAGTGAGTCTTGTGAGAGCTCGCAAAGCGGGAATATCCCCGAATAAAGTTGCAGCTTCCATATTGAGCTTGGCGCAGCTTGCTTCCGCTCCGCTCGGCCGACGCTTCAATTCATCTACGCTACAGCCTGCGAGGGGGTTTGCGGTGTGAGAGAGTCCCATGTGTGTGTCCTGCCAAGATACAAATCAAATCTCGCCATTTGTTCCGCCAGTCGCGAACGCGGGATGATAGTGGACGTGGGAGGCCGGTCTATCGCGGATGCGACGCTGGGCTGGTCCTCGGCCGGCATTCTGGACTCTATATGAGACTCAGCCGAATCACGGCGGTTGGACAGATTGAGGGTCCCCGCCGGAGTGTTCCTGGAGGCTGGACTTGTTGACAAGTTACAGCTCATAACCATGTCTCTATTAGTTTGTTTTGGGCACTCGTGGCCGCAGTAGCGCCTTGGCGAATTAGCAGGGGATGCAACGCAACTTCGTGGTTGTCCGTAACTCCCGGCAGAAGGTTTCGCTGTCGTCCCGCCAATGACGGGCAGACTGCAATTGAATCTGCAAAGCTAACAGTCGTTTGCGGGGAAAAGGGATGCAGGATTCAGGATTTCGGGGGCCGATCTGAACCCAGTCGAGGGCTGTGCCGCTCCGATTTGGGATGAACGGGCATATTCAGAGCGGAGATGGGGGGATGGCTTCGGCTCATGTTTGACGCGAGAGGCTCAGCTGAATTACAGGGCCGTTGCACTTAGGTTAAAGACAAGGTGTGCACGCCAAGTGTCTGGGAAGCCGCAAGAGCCGAGATGGGTGCGCGCCTGAGTATGTGTGATTGAATGTGGTGTGGGTGGCTCCTCTGCGGTGGAAATAACCTTTAAACTCGGGTCGCGCGAAAGAAACCCCAGAATGTCTCTCACCGGGTTCTAGCTCGGATTCGGATGGTATTTCTGGGGTTTCGCTGGTCATCTGATCTTCTTGTGACTTGTCGGTCAGCTGTGCTGTTCTGGTGTGGAGCGGGAAACCTGGTTAATCTGGTTCCAGTTTCCAGAGATGGAGAGACAATCACCGATGCGCCCCAATAGTTTATCCCCATGTTCTCTTGGTGGCAAGACCGCCGGTCTCCGCGAGAAAAGGGGACGAGACTCCACACCATAGACTGTTGTGCGGAGGCGGAGCAAAGTCCACATAACCAGAGCGGCAGTCAGTTTGCAGTGGTCATAAATTGGTTGAGAAAACAGTTTAGAATACGAGATCACCAGATCTGTATTACCAAAGCTCTGTGCTAGTCATGGAAGACTTCCTAGCGAGAACCGAGAGACAGGCGGGACACAGATCCGGCCATCGACGCTTGAGAAAAGACTCTTTTCCCTCTCTCTCGCGAGGTTTCTCAGCTGAATTGAGTTGACATACGTGAAAAAGTCATTTGCGAAAGAAAGTTTTCTAGATCTATAGCGTTCTCGCACGCTAGTGGTTCCTCCCCTCTAAACCACGAAGACGTTTGAAGTCTCCAAGGAAAATCTGTGTTTAAGGAAAGATTATTCAACAAGAACTATCCACCCTTTTTTCAACGTGATGGCGCAGAAAGGTAAAGTGCCTAGGCGATTAATCAAGCCGCAACGTGGTGTTCATCGTGTTGGTGGCAAAGGCCTGCAGCCACAGAGTCGGTTCAAGCAGTTGTACGGTGTACCTGACGTCATACTTTTGAATCCTCACGCCCTCGGCCGATACAGTTTCCACCATCCAGGCGCCGAGAAAAGCCATCACGGTCAGGCAGCCTCGCTGAAGAGGTTTTAACAGGTAAGCGTTTTCCTCAGTGGCGGTCATTTGACAGTAGTCTCCCAGGCAACTACGAAACTGCTATGTGAGGCGCACGGGAACTGAAAAGTAAAACTCTCGAAGTGGAGTTTCTGGAGCGGGCATCATGAAGCGGCGTTACATTTGTGTGTTCTTATTTCTTAATCGGGAACCCGGATGACCCACGGTGGCTTCCATTGTCGCGTGTTGAACCCAAAAATAGAGGCCCAAAACGAAGCCCGCCCTCGTGGTCAGCCCTAGGGGCTGCCCCGAGCCGTTGGTATACGTCGCTTATTGTTATTGTGCGCTGATGTCGTTCCCGTCAAGCTTGCGAAGCGATCACAATCTGATTGAAGATGAAGCAGTCATCCATGTTGTGAGTCGAGTTCTCTCCGCGGTCTGGTAAATCCCTTCGTGTTCGTTGAATGCATCATCCATCTCCTCGTCGCCCAAAACATCCGTCCACGTTGGATCCATACCTAACCAATCGCTGACACAACACTTTTCACACGCCTGGTCCTCTATTTTTCTTTAATTTCCAAACTTCCTCCTCGCTTCATTCTGCATTTACAGCCACTGGATTAGTCTCACGATGGAGAGTTATACGATGCTGTTGATTGGAATACATGGCTCCTCATGTAGGCTCGCGATACGAATCTCCTGATCTCAAGTTTAGATGCCTGGCGCCTCTATCGCTCTCTGCAAGTCAGCAGATTCATACCCCGTGTGGATGGCGGGAGACCCTGAGGACTCGTAGGCTTCCATTCGGTTCTTTCCAGCAACAAATAGCCATCTACAGGCAGGAAATATGCCCAGGGTGACCACTTGGGCTTGCATTTCGTTTTCTAACTTTTCTTCGGAGATAGAATCAGCTGTTGTGGCTTCTTGATTCCCCTATTCGGGCATTTCAACAGCCTGATAGTCGCTCTCAAGGTTTTCAACATACAACCTAGGACTAAGAGCCCTCAACTCAACCTTGCGGTCCAGTGCCAGTTTTGCTCTCAAGTCCAAGGCTATATAAGAGGGTGGCTTCCGGTCAGAGAAGACTAGAAAATATTTCCCACGCTTCCTACCAACGACAGTCCCAAGTTGATCACCATTCTACTTAAAGACCAAGCAAACCCGACTTTTCATCAAACACTCTCAGTCAGACTCTGGTCTTCAGCAAAAAGCAGTGGTCTACTTCACCAACCCATCTTACAACTAAGAACGACGACGTCAAACTTCCACCGCTATCAAGCAACTTGTTTCTCTCACCTAGGAAACCTTCTTTCCTTCATCTTCACCAACAATTACAACGTCTTTCCCTCAACACTAGGGAAGATCCCGGCTTTTGTCCAAACACAACAACGACGTTATTTCTAACCACCTAGAAGGACTCCGCCCTTCTTCGACAACAAATCTTCTCTTCCCTCTCACCCTCTCTACCGCAAAACCAAGACATTATTCGTCAAGATGTCCGGCTACGCAGCCCAGACTCTCACTGTCGACGAAAAGGCTCGCATTGAGAACGAAGAAATAGCCAAAAGCGCCCGCGGTTTCGGCCGCCTCTGCTTGGACAGAGCTCGCCAAGCCGAGCTCGAAGGCGACGATGTTGTTTCTGAGCAGAACAGAGTTGCTGCAGCAGTCTGGTTCGGGAGGGCCGAGACATGCGAGCGGGACTTGGCAATCTCGGATGCGCAGGCTGCTGCCGCGGATGACGAGACCGATGACCCGGAGGGCGAGGCTGACCACGACGGCGACGAGGACTTTAACAGCGACGACGAGCTTGATAGCGACGACGAGCTCGATAGTGACGACGAGCTCGATAGCGACGACGAGCTCGACGGCGGCACCTGCGTCGAGGGCAACTACTACATCGAGTATCACGACTACCTCGAAGACGGTGACGAGTCGGACGACTACTGGGCGGGCGCGGAGTACATCGAGGACGGCGCCGACTACATCGAGGGCAACTACTACGTCGATGGCAACGGTTACCTCGAGGACGACGGCTACGACGCGGCCTCTGAGCAGAGCGAAGAAACAATCGCATGGGAGGAGTTGGCCGAGACGCATGGACTGGACTCCGCCGTCTCGGAGGCCATCGCCGCCCTCGCGAACGCCCAGTACCTCCTCGCTCAGAGCGAGGCCGGCTACACGCATGTCCGCAACCGAATAGCCTGCAACGAAGTGGGCATCTGGGCCCTCGAGAGGGGCTGGGCCCGCAAGGAGCAGGCCTGCCAGGCACTGGAAGCCCGGCTGGCCGAGGCCGAGCGCGCGGAGCGCCAGCGGCGCCTGGACGACCTGGTGGCCAGACAGCAGCGCCAACTTCGCCATCTCTGCCGCAACGCCAGGTGCGAAGATGACTTCGTGTCTTTCCGCTCCGCCGCCCAACGCGAGTGGTCCGCGTTCCACACCGAGGTCGATACCAACGCCGAGGTTCCCCGCTGGTGGGGCGATGATCCCGCTCAAGCCGCAGAGATCACGTACCATATTCATCGCGAGACGGAGCTGATGAGACAGATCACCAGGAGTTACAACGAGTTGGCTCACATGATGTCCATGTGATCTGTGGCCGTGGCGCGCTTTGGGTAGGAACGGGGTGGAGGATACCAAGGGGCATGATGGACGAGGTCATGTATGTGATCTTTACTAGTGAGATATGCACGGGAGGAGTATCATTGGGTTGATGGACTGGTCTATCACATTCTCGTCCGTCATGCTTGGAGTATTGGTAGGAGGAATAGCGTGAGGGCAGTGAGGGGAGGGGTATAATTCGCATTCAGATTTAATCACCACACATGTCTTTACTCCTTCCATTGTCTCAACATCAACTCCTGACAATAATACCGTTGACTAGAATCGAAACCTAAGAGATCGCTAATAGATCCCGCCTGCTTCTTCCCTTTTTCTCGGCAGTGAGCTTCTTATACCTACTGGCAAGCCTTCACTTGCTTCTCTTGCCAGAGTCATCGGCGTGCTTCAACAAGGCATTTGGCTGAACAGTTCTGGTTGCTGCAGTCACAACCAGTGGAACCGAAAAAGTATCACCACGGGACGTGATTGACGGAGTAGAAAGTGTTGTAAATTATAAGGTTTTGAATCCGGAAGTATAGTAAACAGGTGGAATACTTTACGTATAAATGAGAACGAATTTTTATTTCGACTATTTACAGAGCAAGTCGATCGTATTCACAAAAGCAACTTAATCTCGTTGTGTGGGTACTTTTGTGGTGTTCTCTCGTCCCCGCCAGGTCCAATCTTCTGAATCCAGCGAAATACCAGATAACAACTATGATTCAGTCATTGCCTGAAAAGAGTTCAGCCAGTGATTGTCAATCTTTTGTAAATGATGCTCTACGCCCACTGGTCTTCCGGTCTCACCGTAATTTCCCAACGACAAACATACCGATAACTCCATCTAAGCGTAAATATAACAGAACGGACTCCCGCCAATGGTGTTCAACATATCGCTGGTGGGGCGGTTGGGTGCGTTGGGCTCTTGCAAAATCATATCATCAAGCCGCGTGTCGCGGCTAGGGGGGTTGTTGAGGAACGTGATGGTCCCGGCGACGCTCCGCGCCTCGCGTGGGTGCAGCGCCTGCCAGAGCCAGTAGACCCGGTCGACCATGGCATGGTGCAGGTAGAAGGTCGGGTCGTTGGTCGAGGAGAACATGTCGGACGCCTCGCCGTTGACGATCATCTTCATTGACGCTGATGTCAGCTCTCAAGATCGCGGCAGATGGCAAGGGGTAATGATAGACTAACGTGGCCCGATGTGTGCGTCCCGACGAAGCCATCCTTGAAGCGGCCCTGAAGCTCATCCTGGAACGTGCGAATGTTGGTGGCCGCGGTGCCGATTGTAAGATTCAGGAGGTTTTCGGGCGTCATCCACTGCTGCGACGTCCAGTCGTTGATATCGCGGAACAAGCAGCGCGGGTTGTAGGCGAGGGGGCCACCGGGGTTGACTTGGAGGCCGTCGATGCCGGGCGAGACGGGTCCGAGGTGTACAGTCATGCTGGTCTAGAGTTAGTTGAAGCCTCACTGTATCAGACCAGTCTGAATACGAAAGTAAGTGGCCTAGGGGGCTTGAACCTTACTTGGCAAAAGGGCCTTTGGTGACGCAACCGCCACCTTTGCCCGAAGGAATCCAGACGCTGCCAGCAAGGCTACCGTTATGAGCCCGAAAGTCGCCGTCGCCGCCCAAACTTGTGTCGCTCCCGTCGAACATCGGCGACTTGGACGGGCTGTCGCGGTAAGCCAGCCAGTTCCAGTACTTTCGCAGGACGAGTCAGTCGGAAAATGCCCCTAAAGTGAGACTCAAAGACTATTTAAACTCACAGGCTGGTACCCACGATACCCGCACTCTTTTCGTAGGGCATTCTCGTAAGCCCAAGTAAAATACCGATGAAAAGTGAGAAAGTTTCCCGTGTCGTGAATGCTCATCGTCTGGTTGATGTGGACGGCGACGAAGTCGTCAAAACGGCTTTGCGCCCCGGGAGCGAATCCAGGCTCGAGCTTCGACGGCTTGTTCAGTAGGCAGTTGACGGCGCTGGTGTAGTCTTTCTTCTCGGCTCCAGACAAGGAGTTCCTACAGAGATCGACCACAATTAGCTCACAGATCACTTTTTACAAGGACAGTTTCCAACGGACCAATCTCTCCGGACCCGGGCGTTGAATAGGTTGCAGCCGCCTCGCCTGTCCAGCGCGCCATCACTTTCGGCTGCTCTGAGGGCCTCGAGGGCCTGGGCCTGCACTGCTGATAGCTCGTCTCCCTCGATGGCTAGAGCCGGCAGGACGCAAAGGACGAGGACAGAGATGGTGTTGATGAGACGCATCTTGGCGGCGTCTGCAGCAACTCCGGCGAGAAAAGGGTCGACTGGCGAGGCTTCAGGGTCTGACTTCAAGTCTCGAGTAGCTCTCGAGACGTAACGAACTAAGTTCAACCTCCATTGTTGGCCTAGGACATCCTGTTATATGATCATCGTCCCCCATAATCTCCAAACCCCTGCCATTATCGAGGAGCACTTGCAGAGACGCGATTTCCATCAGTCCAGCAAAAGCGGCATGAGAGTCAAGGATTCGACAGGCTGGTGAACGCGAGTGTGACACGAATTCGAAAAGTCCTGGACCCTGGTTGTGCCTGCATCACAACTTAGATGTTGGTTGGCTGCTGCAGAGTTGTCCTGCAGTAGCGACGTGTCCCGTCTCCAAAGGACCCCTCATGGATCGGGCGAGCCCAATGTCAGCGTTGCAGTGCCGGTAAGCACTAGCTAAGCGTGAATGGTGTCAGGGGACTCAGGGTGTAATCTGCTTAGGATGTTGATTAACCGAGACTCTGGCTTTGCTACCGTCGCGGGGTATCGACTGATGTGGAACACCCGACCGGAGTACGCGGGGTATACACGGGAAGTCGGAGAGGGCCGCCGGAACCGAGCTTTGGTAGTCAAGCATGGTCCGGTAATATTTGTTGGTGTTCAAGTATGTTTCGAGAGCAGAGCCGAAACTCCCAATAAATGAATGCCAAATTGTGCAAACATCAACGACACCATGCCCGTTGCTAATCATTGACAAAACGGGAGCCAATTCTTAACTCTTACATCTCTTCTACAATTACAGATATACATATGTAAACAAACGTAGAACGATATCCTCTGATCTCATGCTATCCCTTGACTTGAGGTTGGAAAAATAACGGCACATCTGGCGGACTCTGAGCTAAGATTTGATCAGCGATAGCTTGAATGGCGTTGAAGGTGATAGGAGTATCATTGGGAGCCCATCCAAGTAACACAGGGAACCGTTCATTTCCTTCTTGATGTCAACAACTGTAGAG
Organism: Colletotrichum brevisporum; assembly: GCA_030770045.1. Taxonomy (NCBI): domain Eukaryota; kingdom Fungi; phylum Ascomycota; class Sordariomycetes; order Glomerellales; family Glomerellaceae; genus Colletotrichum; species Colletotrichum brevisporum. The sequence continues at coordinate 2,637,419 of JAUGSI010000001.1, read as the reverse complement.
CTAGACATCTGTGTCACAGAACTTACTGAAGAAGTACTCAAAGTACAGCCTCTTCGCCACCGGCTTGTCGGGGCTGCCCCAAACAGCCAGCATTAGGGAGCTCTCGCCCAGTATCCGCGGCATAGTCTCCTCGGTGATGGTGAACTCGGGATTGATCTTGCTCATCCCCAACGCATGCCTCGCCCGAGCATTGGCAAGGCTTCCCACATCGAGCGTCTGGGCGTCTCCGAAGTACGCAAGAAAGCTGTCAAAAGTCGCCTCGTCAAAAGGGTTGGTCGGGTTAAAGTACTCATCGCGCCGGGAGAGACTTCCGTCGTGCTCGATGACGTTGTGGACGTGGAGCATGTCCAGGTCGATAAACTGAGTTTGAAAATATTCAGCAAGTTGGGAAAACGAACTGAAATTAAAAGACGTGCTGCTCACATTTGCGTTCGGTAGTGGATTGGTCTTCAAAGCAGGCGTGAAAGCCGCCGTTGAAATGTCTTCGGCGATGCTCGCTCCGTCCATCATGGCCTTCTTTACCATGTCAAGGGTGATTCCGCGTCCGTTGCGCGGGAGGAAACCGTGGTTAGCAAGTGTATTAAGCATGGGACAGGGAGATCGGACTAAGATAGGTCAGCTAACGTTGATTCTCGACCTTAGGGCTGGGAGAAAGCTTACCGTCTCCCGGCCCAGGTGGAAGCCAAGTAAAGTGTTTTGGTTTGAGTCGCGTGTCAAGGGTTCGTGACGGCAATAGGTGAGCCTGGCAATCACCATTCTTATCCGAATGTTGACATGTTGGAAAGCCCAGAACGAGGGTTGCTGTCCAGGATAAAAAATAGAAAGGTCTCATGATCAAAGAAAACGAAGGAGCTTTTAATACCCGAGTTAAAGTTTGAAATTGGGCAGGAAAAGTGTCGAGGATAAGAGACTCGCCTGGGATAACCTTTTTTTTATGTATGTGCATCATCTTCAAATCTCCAACCTGAGAATTCCAACTCCCACTATGGAGCGAAAAGTGTCAATCGCGGGCAGCACATACCCGTCCCCTAGTGATTTGGACCCTACGTTTCGACAACATGGCGATCTTCGGCGCTAGCCCCACCTCGGGGCACAACCTCCCAAGCGCCGTCGGGGTCCGCTCCGTACTATTCGCTCGGAGAGTGCAGAAGCCGGGCCTTCGGGCAATCCTTAGCGCTCGGAGTTCGGATAGAGAGACTTTGAGTCGAATTGGCCCTTGCCGTTTGCCCCTTTCTAACAGCTTTACAGCTCCTCAGAATGGACAACGGCGTTATGTCCTAGCAGTGATCTCCAAGTACTAGAGTCAAGGCTAGGTCTAACGGTAGCCAGCCACAACCGTAAAAGGCAGCTCAGTGGCGTAAGCCGGCCAGACAGAAATTTATTACCGGCCGGACTGGTGTCGTCCGTTCTTTGTCAGAGCCGCGTCGTGGTTCAAGCGCAGAGGGCTTCCGCGATGGTTCTCTTCAGCAAACCGCAGCGGGTTTCATCCCACAATCTCTAAATTTGCTAATCAGATTGAAATAGGTGTTTATTCGCTCAAGATTCTCTTTGCAACAGCTGCCGTCTCGAACAATAGTTTCAAGCCTGAAGCCTGAGGAGAGACATCGTGGAGAAGGAGATGTAATTTACTTAAGCTGGTATGCCATGAAGATGAATCTTCATCTTCAACCCCCAAACTCATTCTTCTTTGCAATGGTGAGTATTGTGACAATACAATTCATTCCGGGCCATGACACCTCCTCTTCTAAACCCCTCTTTTTTTGACCCTCAGCCGTTTCAGAACAGGCGGATTGATCTCAAATATCTGCCATACTCATATCTAGGATCGCTTCACTGATTGAAGGCCTACATAACCGAGTATTTATCGTTATTGAGCGACTCTACATGTCCGCTCATCTCGTCGTCCCAGGCGAGGGTAAGCTCGTCCCAGTATACGAAATCCGTGAAGTATTTTTCGTACTGGCTTTGGAACTGCTCCGCCAAGATCCGAAGAGCTTTTTCGTCCTGTTCCCCCAGAGCTAGGATCGCAAGTTCCTTGTTTCTCTCGGTGAGAGTGCCCCCTACGCCGTGGGCACGCGAGTACAGTGGATGTCCAACACGCTTGAGCTCGGCTTCCCAGCTCGCAAACACGAGGAAGAACCAGCCCATCGCGCTCAAATAGTTGAAGGCCAGGATCGGCTTCGAAACGCCGGCCACGTCCTCAAGAACATCGGTCCGGAGGGCCCTCAGGAAGTCGCTGCCCTTCTCCGGGCTGAACTCCTGCTCCTCCAACCTGTTGCGCGGGAGCTCCGTGACTCTGGGTTCCCACCCATTGTCGGCTATCGTCTTGGGGGAGATGAACTCGAGCAGTTGCAACCTGATCGTTCTTCCAACATCCGGATCGGCGTCACGCTTCACATGTCTGGCGCGCATCTCTCTGAGGGCCGAGTTAAGATCCAGTGCCGAGTCGGGTATGCGATCCACGCTCCAGCCTGCCTCGCGGCACAGCGTCAACATCGACTTCTTCCCAAAGGAACCTTTAAATAAAGCAGCTGAGAAGTTCTTCTCCGGGTACGCTGACGGCAGAGACGGCTCCGTGGGCTCAACGATAGATAGTCGCTCTAGAAGAGCCTCCAAAAAGTCGGACGTCGGAACCTCATCCCGTACGAAGAAGGCATCGCTTTCAATTGACACAAGACGTTCAATCAGTTCAACCGGTTCGGCGAGGTAGCCCTTGTGGAGGAGCATGTTGTGAAGATGGACTGCCAAAAGAGGCTCGTTCAAGGCTTCCCATACCAACATGGATCCCTTGTAAGCCAGCTCCAGGGCCTCCATGAGACCCACGCCGCAGAGGAACGGCGAGTATTCCCAGAGTCCGTTGGGATTGGTGCTCGAGAAGCGAGAGATGGACGTCTTTGAGAAGGTATTCACGAACCTGCTCTCGCCAAGCCAGTCCAGGAAACTCTTGCCGACGATTTCGAGCCTTTCGCTCACCATTCGAACATACTGCCCCTCAGCAGATTTGTCCATGAGACCAAGCCTATTGAGATAGTGCCGCATAAAGAAGGCGCTTTGAGGGAATCCACGTTGAGTTTCCTCCTCCTCTTCGCGGACCGCGAATTTGTCAATGTCTCGTCTGGGACGGAAACCCTCGGCCGGGGCACGGAACGAGTGGCCGCCCGAGCCTCTGAAGGTCCAACCACGCGACACGGTAAAGGCGTCGACAATAAGTTGGAGCTGGAATACGTGGTGCGGGAGAATTCTCTTCCGAACGTCAGTCCCGGGCTTTTGCATTGCTAGCGTGGTGACGAAGCCGGCAAACTCATCGATGCCGTAGACCACGCGATTAACCATGCTTCCCTTGAAGACAGCGGCCGACCAGTCGACATCCTCGAGGACGTGTGCCTTGCCAAGCAACCGAATTTCCTGCATGACCGGGCCTGAGAAGATGTTGACCAAGTCGTAGAGCCAATTCATCGTGTACGACCTCCGCCACTTCAGCCTCTGCTCCTGAGACGCCTGCTGCAGGTCGAAGTCGGGGTCCCAGTTGTTGATCTCAGCCTGCATTGCTTTCGTCGGCTTGCCGGTCCTGTTCTTTCGGAAGTCCGTGACAAAATCAACCAGATCTCTGTAAGCATGGACCATGAAGTGCTCCTTTAGTGGTAGCATCGAAAGATCAAGATTCAGACGATCTCCGCCGGGGGTTTGCTGTTTGACCTTGGATGCTATGTCCATATTTCCGCATGTGAGTGCGTGCATAAAGGCGTCATAGGACTCGTATCCTGGGAAGTCGACAAAGATATCCGATTCCGTGTGCTTCACCCTTCCGATAGCGAGATTGGACAGCGTCCCAGCAACTGCGGTATTGAGGCCTTTGTACGCAACATCGTCCCAGACGCTTTGTATGTAGCTGCGCAAGTCGGTACACCCGGCTATGATGGAGTAAAAGGCCATGCGATGCTCGACAGCCATGCCATCCTCGTCCTCGATGAGACGGTATTTCTCGATCGGCACGTCGTCCAGTTTGTCCTTCTCGGCCGCCAGTGTCTCCTTTTGTTTCTTTGACTTGGACTTCTTCCCACTTTTGCCCTTCTTGCCCTTGCGAGACTTCCGCTGGGCACATTTCCTGGGGGGAGCCGAGACCCTGGCCGCGTTGCTGGAGCTTTCTGCGGACGAGTCGTCACAGTTGTCCGCGCCGAGCCCAAGGACCGCGAACTTGTGGCAAAACACCACGTCATCGACTTCCGAGGCGTCCAGGTTCGAGGGGTTCTCCTGATCCGATGCCCAGTCATCCCCGCCGAGCGCCTTAAAGGCTATGTCGAGGGCGTCGATGAAGAATTTGTGAGTGGCGTTGCTCTTTTCAACTTCGGCGTTGGGCTTCACCCCCATGTGCCGTTAGAATCCATCGTGATAGGCGGATCTGGCAGCAATAATCGTTCGGAGCAGCCGAAATATCACGTCTGGGACGGGCTTGATGTGTTTCCCGATGAGCTGCGCCATGGCCACTAGATCTGCCACGGTGGTTTGGCCTGACGTGTTCAGAGCGACTGAAGATTCATCTGCAACCGCCGGTAGAGACTTTACGATGGCGTTCGAGGCGTGGATCATCCAGTACACGAGGTTTCTCATGTCGCGCTTGTACGCGACATATGAGTTGTGGGTAGCCATGACAGCGGTAATTGAGAGGTTTGGGAGACCTGTTGAAAGCATTAGTACCAGGGTACTTTAATTCCGTTTCAAAATATCGCATTACCTTGAAGATTAAGATGATGCCCGAATGTCTTTGGCCGACTCGCTGCGGTATTTGGAAGTCGGGATGAAGTTTGGGTGAGGCTTGTAGATATGTTGTTGGGATGTAAGGGAGGAGAGATCCACAAATGCTATACCGATGTTACGTCGTTGTCTCAGTCTTCCCGTGGTGATTTAACTGCCACACTGCTTATGCAAGAGATATCAATTCATTATAATCATAAGGAGGCAAGGGGGATCCGTACGGATAAATCGGTCGTGTAAGACAGTGCTGGTGCCCGTTTGCCGGTTTGTCAGTCATCAAACAATAGGTAGTGCATCGCCGCTGGCGAAGCCTCCATATTGCGCCGCAAAGGTATTATTGCTGCTTCTGTCGAGACAGAAATGATGTGAAATTGATAGTACACCACGTTTTCCAAACTTAAGTACTTGCCAGTTGTATGACTCCCCAAAACGTTTTAGGTATGGTATGGCCTTCCCTGCTGCGCCGATGTCTCAGAAAGCGGCATTGCATTGAGAAATGTGTGACTATCTCGACGTAGCTATCGTCGGCGAACCACCAAATCTGTCGATCACATCCTTACATAAGCACTTGTGTGATAGGAAGTCATAAGCGACTGGCGACGAGCAGACCACAACCGGTTTTAAAACTTAGTATCTCTGTGATTTGAATTAATAAATCATTCGTAAGAACTGGATAATAATTAAAATTATGAACTCACAAGTAATTGTCTACAACAGAACTGTTTTGCTGGACGGGGCTCTAAACTTCCGAAGTTAAAACAAGTCTACTTTAGCCACTACGAACTCTAGATATTCTTTTTACACAGAGAAAGAAGAGAACCCCAAAGATAAGATAATTATATACTAAAAGTAAATTTAACGTATTAATGTCTATAACAACGATAACGCAAAAATACATGCAACACTGGGCATTCGCCGGTCGTCTCTGACCCGACTACTACTCCAGCCCTCGCTGGTTTATCGATGGGAGAGCGGACGGGATCCTGAGTTCTCCAGTGGGTATGGTCGCATGTGATAGCTAAGGAAAAGTTAGAGGTCCATAAACTTTTATTGCATTCTTGGTAATCACTACCACGAGAGATGTGTTTTTCTCAGATCGCTCAATCTCCCTCTTATAGAGTACGATTAGCCTATGGTTCCGCTACACGGCAGACGAGGTTTCCTCTGCTTGAATGCTTGCTGAAGACCTATTCTTCAACGATAATTGATGTACTCCGTAAGTCATGGTTGAGGGCTGGAAACTTACCAGCATCAACTGACGTACATGTCAGTTAGCTACAGCATCCAGACACGTTCAAATATCCGTTGAAAACGGACGATACACAAACTTGAGAAGTCTGCAAAGTGATCAGTGATGTCACTCGTGGAGCCTTCCTATAGGTGCGGTTAGTCGTCGACGATGTATGCACGGCAATAGTCTAACAGAAGGAGAGACTCTAGCGACAATGTTGGGCAGTTCAGCGGCTTCCGCAGCAGGATTTACCAGAGTTTCTCATGGACAGTCCAAAGCAAGCGCCCCTAGAAGCCAAACGAAAGACCCAGGCGGCGTTCGAGCTGTTACTAGCTTCTAGGGACACGATCAAATCTCTCCGGATCGTTGGCATACCTTCAGCATGGTTTTGAAGCACCGTAGTCCAGACCAGAACCGCTTCTCGGAGGAATAACTATGAGAGCCCTCGGCCACTGGTTAAAAGATACAACAGTGAGGTCTATTACATGTGGTACCCGCATCAAGACTGAAATCTTCAAAAACCCAAGCCCAAGAAAAGGGGGCGCAGAGAGACTGGATACATATAGGTTCCTAATTCGAAGAGACGCCAAGGTTAAGGTTTCAATTGCGACCCAGAGGTCTAAGCTCGACAGAAAATGCAGCCCAGAGCCCGAGTAAGACAATCAACCCACGGCTCGGTTTTCATGCCACTCGAAAGAGTGGAGTGGACTGCGATCCTTCCAGTCAACACCCCGACAGCATTGGATTTACGCCTGAACCAGAAAAAGGGCGACGGCAAAATTGCCCAGTCGCTACAGCATGGAGCCCTCACCGCACCAGGACATGTTGATGAGGTTCACGCTGCAGTGGGAGCTGCAAAGATGTGTACGCCGTTTCTCTTAAGCAGCTTGTTTCAAGTGAATACTGCAATTCGAAGTTCTTGAAGCCAGACTCATGGATCTGGCAGAGAAATAGCCGCTTGATTTGTTGCTTGTGATCAAGCTGAGAGAACAGGCCAGAGACAGCTCAGCATTCGTCAGTAGGGCTGGCATGTTAAACTCGCCGATCCCTTGAGATCCCCGTATTTAATTTGGGCTCGTTCCCCGGGGCTGATTACAACGTGATCCGGTGCCCTCTGGGATGAGCTTAGGACAAACTGCCCGAGATAACACTTCATCCCTTGACAACACTTTCCACGGCGCGAGGGGGGAACTTTTTTTTTAACACTTTCAATGTATTCGCGCTGACCTGGACGACTTCGCAGTCTGACCTCAATATCAGGGACAAATCTTCGCCGCGTACGCCACCTAAGAACCATATGCGCATCTCATCAGCGGCGCTCGCCCTAGCGAGCCAGCACCTTCTCCTGCTCGCCGGCATCGTCGCTGCCCTCGAGCCAGCCCCCGAGCCGCCGTACCGCTACCTGGGATGCTACGGACGCGTCGAGTCCGGGTACTTCTCCTCGGTGAAGATCGACAGAAACACCATCGGCGCCGGCAATCCTGCGGTGTGCCAGTCCGAGTGCGACAAGGTCGGCGCCCCCTATGTGTACATGATTGGGAACCTCGAGTGCCTTTGCCAGGACCCGAGCCAACCCCCGGAGCCCCCAAGTCCCGCTGCCGGCGATAGCTTCTGCACCGAACCGTGCAGAGACAATGCAACTGCGCCTTGTGGCAGTGGCATCGACTACGCAACTGTGTACGGGGGCCGGCCCGCCGGGATTTTCTCGTCGACCAGTTCGTCGTCTACGGAGACGTCTACATCCACCGAGACGTCTTCCACTGATACGGCCACATCCACCGAGACGACCACAGAAAGTTCTACCTCGTCAGAGAATTCTTCATCCACGGAGAGTTCTTCCTTGACAGAGAGTTCTACATCCACAGAGAGCTCTACGTCCACAGAGAGCTCTACCTCGTCAGAGACCTCTTCCTCAAGCCCCTTCTCATCTTCAAGCGAGACGTCCTCGTCTACGGGGACATCCATGACCAGCTCCTCCTTGTCAACAGAAACATCCACGTCCACCGAGACGTCTATCTCGGAAACGTCTACTTCCGCGGATGCTTCGACTTCCACTGCAACATCCACTTCTACCGGAACCTCTACCTCTACCGATCCGTCTAGTTCTAGTACCGGAACGTCGACTTCCACCGAAACGGTGACTTCTAGCTCATCATCGTCTGCAGAAACCTCGTCAACCAGCTTTTCGTCTTCTTCATCTGTCGAGACATCCTCGTCAACCACCACATCGTCCCTTTCCAGCTCAACGTCGTCCAGTGAGTCACTTGCAACCACAATGACGACTACGTCCTCGACCATTACTACTGCGTCTAGCACTTCAAGCTCTAGTAGCAGCACCGGCTCTTTCACGTCCGAGTCGTCCACGTCTACTGCCTCGGCTTTATCCGGTACCTCGTCCAGCACTTCGACGTCGAGCGGGTCTACGACATCTACCAGTGAGACTACGGTTATGAGCTCTTCGACCGTCAGCTCTTCGACTCTCAGCTCAACGACTCTGAACTCTACCTTGAACTCCTCAACCCTGAGCTCTACCTTGAGCCCAACAGCGTTGAGTTCGACAGACAGCGCCAGCACTCTTTCAACGACTTCCTTCAATTTCACCAACTCCTCGACGATCAGTACCACTCGAACGCAGTCAGCAACAACCAGTGGCAGCAGTGTCCAAAGCAGCCCCACTGGGACGCCGTCCACCACGTCCACTACCACCAGCCAATCGCCGCTCTCGTCCTCGACCGCATCGCTATCCTCTTCGACTGGTGTCAGTCTCGGTAGCAGCGTCAGTACTTCATCAAGCTCCCTCGGCAGTTCTTTTCCAAGCTCCGCCGTTAGCCCGACTACCAGCTCCTCGAGTGGCCTTGCGTCTACGGGAACAACATCACCTTCTGCTTCCACGCCATCTCTCGCAACCAGCACTTCGTTCTTGGTCGGAATTCCTGTGGTCCTTTCCATTCTCCCACCCGGGGCAGCTCCTCCGAACCAGACTGGCACGGCGGTGGCGGGATGATCCTCGATCTCGACCGGTGCTGAAGGCACACGCGTCAGACCCGCAGTAGTCAGGAGTGTTTAGACGTCTCAGAGGGACTCTAATCAAGGGTTAAAGCTTTGAAGAAGGCGTGGAGGCCGGCTCGTATTCACAACACCCACTACACGCACACTCATTCTTGTACATGTGTGAACACGGCGGGGAGAGTTCACACGGTAGAGGTACTCTAGTAGCACGTAATATCCAGATATAAGTGTAGATAATTCAAGTTCCTAACCGCTATCTGCACGCTGGCCACAGGAGAAAAGAAAAGAAGAAAACAAAGTCGCTATTAAACATCCTGCCCCTTGCTCTGCCACCACCCATTCTGGGCTTTGACCTGCGTGACAACGCTCTTACTCCTCCGTAGCGGGTCGACATGCCCGACGACGTAGTCGTCCAGATACCCCCGCCCGCCGTGGCCGGAGACGGGGCTCGCGGTGCCGGCGGCGGCGGCCTCCTGCCTCAGGCTCGCCTCGCTGCCGACGCGCGACCGGCGGTGGCAGTCCGGCTCGAGCTCCATCCCGTCGTCGTCGATCTTGACGCTGTCGAGCCGGCGCACCTCGCGCGTCACCTCGATCTCCTTGGTGACGAAGATGCCCGGGAACGCGTCGCGCAGGACGGGCCAGAAGATGGGCACGCTGCTGGCCACCATGGCCAGGTCGATCTCGACGGCGGAGAGGACGATGCTGATGGGGCCGTACCACATGGGGTCGAGGGTCGGCACCGTCGCGGAGCGGTGCTGGACGATGGTTATGAGGCGGACTATCGAGACGGCGTTGACGCTGGGACAGTGTTAGACATGGGGCAAATTTCTCTTCGGTTCAAAACGACCGAATTGTAGGGACACCTACGCGATACCAATGCCCAAGAGCGCTAGCAGGCCGAGCCGTGATTTGAGCGGTACGTTAGGCCGGAAGTACAGCGGCACTGGGATAGCCAGCACCACCAGGTCGAGGAACACGTTAACCGATGAGTGGCTCTCGTAGGTGCCGGAGAAGATGTCGGAGTCGAGCGAGCCGTAGGCCCAGCGGGTGGCCGGGACGCTCCAGTCCCAGTAGGCCCTGATGGGGACGCAGGGCACCCAGGCGAGGACGGAATAGGCGAGGCCCCAGAGGCCGATGAAGACGTTGAGGCCGATGCAGAGGTGGCGGAGGAAGCATGGCTGGTCGAAGATGCGGAGGTACTGGAACAGCAGCGAGATCTTGATGAAGGCGGTCGACATCTGGTAGAAGGCGTTGGCGATGTAGAACGTCTGTTTCGTTGTTTCGGTGTTAGTCAGACCCGTCGTGGGGAGTTGCCCCGTGGTTACGGAGATTGCATTTTCAGCAAGTCATGGATGGACGTACGCGGAGGTAGTTCTGGACCTGTTGCGCGGAGAGCTCGTAGATGTGTTTACCCATGCCATACGCCGGGCCTAATGTTCGATTAGCACACAAACGCATCTCTGAAATGGTCTAAATGCCGTTGATGGAAACTCACCGAAGGAGATGGCCGTTGAAGCCGAAATCGTTGATAGCTAAAGCAGGTTCTCATGTTAGATGACCACAAACATCACCAGGCCGCAAGGGCTGTGGCGGCGTCGACGACTCACCAGCGACAAGATGACGAACACGTCGTCCCAGCCCATCGACCTGACCAACCTGGCCCTCGTGTAAAGCCGGAAAAGGACGCATAGCCCGGAGAAAGTCTGTCGTCGCAAGTCAGTAGGTGTCATGACTTCCACCAGCCCACTCCAAGATCCATCCTTACCGCAAAGGTGATGATCACGCCCAGGATGGTGGACTTCCTGTTCACCAGCGGCTGCGGCTCCCCAGAGTTGTCGTACGACCCAAACAAGGCATGGAGGGTGTGTCCGTCCATGGCGAGAGGGAGAGAAAACACGACGGGTGGACGGGTTTCAAAACATTAGATCGGGAAGACCGAGCGCTCCACGGACCGAACCGAAAACCAGACCAAGAGAAAACACGGGAATTGGGAGGGCGGTATAGGAGAGTAATTATTATCGGGTGGTTCCTCGATTTCGCTGCCGTTGGTAGTGAGTCGGCCGAGCAAGCTTCAGACAGTCGCGACAGAGGAAGCAGGCGCCATCCCTTCCCGAATCTGGGAACAAAAAAGAAAAGAGTTGAACAGGAAGAGAGTCCTGGGTGCGGTACCGGGAGACCGCGAGCCCACGAGGCGGTTCCCACCGGTTCCATGTCCATGGTATTATAATCTCTGCTCGACTTTTTCTCCACGGGAGGAACGTCGAACGCAACCGCAGAACCCACTTACCCTCTCGCCACCGACCCTTGCATAGAACCCATACACCATTTGCCGGAATGCGAGATACGACAAGGGGGTGTGAATGCTAGTGGGTTGTGTTTGTGAGGGTGTTTGCGGTTTGTGGTGCGGATGACGAACGACCACTAATTACCTGCTCCACACTTCGAACGATGCCCCTTTCTCTCCATGTCTACGGCATGCCGGGTTAGATATCAGCGGGGAGACATTGACAACTACGGGACTTGCAAAGAAAGGAAAGACCGCTGGACTCTGGAGTTTCTGAAGCTAAAGCTAAGTTGGGGACAAGCGTCGGTTCGTCTCAAGGGGAGGTGTCGACACCTCCTCGCTAGCCGCGGTGATCACCTCTTTGAACTGCCCGCTGGGCGTCCGTGCGAGTGCAACCCTGCTCGAACCGGACCAGCACCGGGTGGGAACGATCGTCCAAAAGGGGGAACAATGGGAAAAGAAACACGAGGCGCCAAAAACGCCTCAGGAAGGCTTGTTGTTGGTCGTGGATTATCAATTGAAACATCGTTCGGGATCTGATTGTACTTGAGCTAAGACTCAAAGCCACGTTGTTGTCGCCCTTCCCGTCCCGGCCCTCCCCCGGCTCAGCACTATAGTGACTAGCGATAGCATGGCTCGCCTACCATTGAGCGCCGGTAGTCGTTGGGACGGGGGGTTCGGATGGGCCGGTTGATACGACTTTCCTCCCAGAAACCAACGTGCAGGACCGCCGGCTCAGCCAACTCTCGAGACAGCGTGGCAGATCATCTCAAGTCCTCTCCTCTTTCGTCAACGTCAAACGCCTTCGCTTCAAGAAAGGGGGCGTTGAGGGGTTTCGTCTCGGCAAGTGGCGAGGAATGCAACCGTGACGGACTGTCAGGACGCGCGACTGCAACCCAACCCCACGATCTCCCGCCGCACGTGTCGGTGATGGGAGGACGCGAGATGGGTAGCGATGGTAACAATTGCGCTGTCAGATGTTATAGCACTCTCATCCCTGTTCTTGTTCCGGTGAACGGAGAGGCTCGCCCGAGTCATTACCCGCGGGCAGACCGCATGGTTCAGCAGGAGCGTTCCTTGTTTGCGCCCGGGACGCGGGCACAACTGACTGAATTTAAGATTATTTGCGGTGGCCTGCGCCGCCGCCGTGCATAGTTCATCCCAAAACATCATGTCATCCCAAGCTTTTTTGCGGCTCTCGGTTGTCGGCAAACCTTGGGTCAGATTTCAGGGTCGTTTGCCAGTTCTTATTTTTACTTTTCTAGGAACTTTGGGAAACTCGTTCGAGGACGTAGAGATCACATCGTCATTGCGTCGGTAGGTGTGTGCGAGCGAGTCAACGAACGCAAGACGTAAACGATGAGGCGATAATTGCTGCGCTGAAATCCGGCTACACCTCTTGTTGGACTGCACTCTGAGCGCTGAGGGAGCTACGGACCAGTTCAAGATCTCGGCGGCCTCGATCGGAACTCCTCAATCCGATATTACTGATATCGTCCATTCTGACCGCCGTTCGAACCGGCGTTTCCTCCCGGCGGCTTGTTGCGACCGAAGAATATTGTGACGAATCACGCCTATTTGACCTTGGCCGATCTGAGTGCGACAATGGACTGAACGGTCGTCTGGGAGGGTTTCTTCTGCGTGTGATTCGGTGATGATTCCGCAAGAACCCGAGCAAACGCATGAGATCAATACGATGAGCAGACAAGCGAAGGCATGAAATCACCAACAAGAACGAGAAAAAAGGAACATGTCTCGGCGGAAGACGATGCAGGGGAGAGAGAAGACTTCGTCCGCAGTTGGCAGTCCGTAAATCTCGCCAATCTGGTGACGAGCCACGCCCCCAAATCCAAGCCCATGTACGCTCGGACGGCAGACCAATCAATATTGACGGACGGAGGGGCCGCGGTGGTCGAAAAAGGGTCAGTTTGCTATAAAAATCAGATTGCTGCGAAGCCAAGTCCACCAGACGCGCCGTCACCGTTTCTCAGGCCAGCCGCCGCCAATCTACTGCCTCCCGCATGTATAGTGGGTGGAGAGAAGGTCCGTGGTACTGGAAAGAGACGTCGATATGGGAATGGGGGGCTGCGATGGGGAGAAACAAATGCGGAAGAGGACGAGAGAGCTAGTCCCGGGAAGCTATGGCGCCCCCCCCGCTGTCGAGCAGCTCTTTGCCACGAGGGCTGTGCGTCTGGCAACCTCGTGGCAGGCTTTCGAGGAGTCCGAGGTGCGAACTAGGAGTTGGGCTGTTGGTGGTTTTATCGTCGTTGCCTAGTTTCTGGTCCCTTTCCCGTCGAGATGGTTGGTTCGAACCAAGGGTTTCCATGCACGGTAGATGGTCCCTTGAGCCGCATAGGGGGGAGTTAAGAGCCTCGCAAGGTTCTCTTTCCATACTGCTACACGTCCACTGTTGGATTGCTCCGCGATGGATGGTTCCTTGCCTAGACGATTCGCCTCCAGAGGAAGAGACAAGATGGAATAGGAATCACGGTGACTGGCTCCATTTCGCCGTCGCGAGACTCGCCCAACTAACCTTGACTAGAATCCTAACAAGTTGGCGATTTCTGCGAAGGAGTCACCGCTGTGCTCGCTGCACACGCACCTTTCGGGGGGAGTCCCAGCTAGACAGGGGCAGGCCGAGTTTCCCACTGTCGTTTCTGTGATCCGCTGAAGAAACTAGAACTACCAGACAGAGACGACGTCGACGAAAAGAGACAAGATATGCGACGAGGTTTCTGTTTTCGGCGCTTTGCCATGTCCACAAATGTTCGAGAATCTTTTTTTTTTCCCTTCTCCCCGCCACAAGTTGAGTCTTTTTGGCGCGGTCCCGAGTTCCAAAGAAGCAAGACTGGGCGCTGGACAGAGAGGATCCCGGATTCCCGGATTCCTACATCCCAACAACCTCCTCTGCTCGCGACCCATGGTGCTGGCTTCGAGGGAGCAACGTTGTCAACAACGGGCGCTGCCATGAACTTATCTCGAAGGGCTCGGAACCCCCCCCCCCCCCCCAAAGGGAGAGGCCCAACTCGAATTCAGTTCCGGAAATCAAGATCGGAACTTCCGCAACCCCCAAGGCTTGGGAAACACCCTTCCCGACGTCCCGTCATCCCGCGGAAGTGGCCAAGCGAAAGCAGAAATGATCAAGAAAAGAGGTCTGAGCGGCTAATGGTTCAAAGTCCCCGGTGACCAAAAAAAAAAAAAAACACACGCGTAAATAGGGGACACGAGTAATGGGATTCCCCGTTCTGAATCCCAGAGGGCCTGAACGACCCTGGGCGATGGTAACCTCGAGGAGAGGAGGTCCGAGCGAAACGACACCTGCATGTTACCATCGGCTGCGACGCTCTCATCCATCAGCTGTCTTCACTCACCCCTGCCCCTTCTTCCTTTCGACAGCTTTCGAGTTCTTTTTTTTTTTTTTTTTAAGCAGGCATTCTCCCATCCGTCCGTTCATCCAATGGTGGTTTGAGCCGCCCTAGCCACGTGGGAAATGCCACCGTACCACGCGCGCACACTCGCCCTCAACTGTGTCACATTCACGACAACCATAACGCGACGGTGACCATCATCATCATCGTCGCCGCCAGTCTCGACAACCTCCAAGCACCCTCAAAGATGAAGAAACGACTGGCCTAAGCTTCCCCGGGTGACAGCATCGTAAGTTCGACCTCGCAGGAGGCGGACTGCCGATCCGAGGAAACCTAGGCGATCCTCACTATCTCTCTCTCGAAGAAAACCCACAGCATCTCCACCTTCGCATGGAAACCAAGCGACGGAAAGGACTCAGTGATTGCCCGGAGCAGTCCCCGAACCAAAAACTGATTCGTACAGCCCCATCCCCCCCTTCTCACTCCATCAGCTCCCGCGGCAAGTCGTGAAATAATATATGTTCATTACTCGCTATTCTCCAAGGGTTCAAGATGGATAGATAGATGCCCGCCCTCCAATATCCTTTTTGGTAACAAATGAAAAAAAAAAAGAAGAAGATGAACAAGAAGAAAAAGTACCTCCTCCCCCACGTGCAATGTAACCAGGTCCCCAAAACGCCCACAACACACACACACAGACTCTGCTCGCTCCCCTCTTTCTACCTATTTTGTACTTGCTTGCGAAGATTCCAAAAACAAAAGAGAAAAAAAACAACTAGACAAAGAGAAAGAAAAAGAAGATCCCGCAACACTAATTAATCTCCCCGGTAATGTACCCAATCTGCCTCCGCCCGTTGACCCCCGCGTTCGTCAGCTGGCTGGCCAGGTGAGTCTGCCCGTCGACGAGCCTCCTCTGCTCCGCGAGCCTCGCCTTGAATCGCTCCTCGGCCTCGCGGTCCATGCGGTCCACGTCCTCCCTCTCGGCGATGCGTATCGCGCTCAGCGCCCGCGCGTGGTCCACCTTCTCCGTCGCCATCTGCTTCTCCCACTCGAGCATCAGGGACTGCCTCGTAAGCGCCATCTCCCGCTCCGCGACGCCCACGGCCCGCGCGCGCTCGATGCTCGCCTCGGCTAGGGCGGCCTGATGCTCGATGTCGGCATTTCTCTCGCTGCGCTTCCTCCGCATCGCGGCGGCGAAGTGGTCCTCCTCGGCGCGCGCCCGCTCCTCGAGCGCGACGAGCTCGTCCTGCCGGATCCGCGTGCGCCGCGAGTCTTCCAGCTCCGCCTGCGCGGACCAGATCTGTGCCTGGACCGTCGCGAGCTCGCGGTTGCGAGCGATGGAGAGAAGGTGGTCCTCCTGCTCGAGGTTGATCCTGTCGAGCCGCGCGCGACGAGTGCGCTCCTGCGCCTCGACGTCCTCGGGCATGCCCACCGCCCCGTCCGGCTGGGGGCCGAGGTTCGCGTAGTAGACATCCTCGGCGCGGTTGGCGCGGAGCAGCTTGACGAGCTCGTCCCGCTGGTCCATCTCGGGCAGCACGTGCTTGACATACATGGTCGGCGAGTACGTCATGTTGCCGTCCGAGTAGTTGTTAAACTTCTTGTTGATGTGCTTCCACATGCCCGCCTTCAGGAGCGTCCTGCTGGTGACGAGGGGGTCCTTGGAGTCCAGCGCGAGCAGCAGGATCGACTTGCCCTCCGTACGGAGCGTGATGTCGGACCCGGCCTCGATGAGGAAGTTGATGACCCGCTCCATGAGCTTCTGCCGCGATGCCGTGAGCTCGGCGCCGTCTGCCGCGTGCAGGCAGAGCTCTCCCAGAGCACTGCGTCCGCCGTGGAGCGTGCTGGGAAAGTCTGGGTCGTGGCCGTACTGGACCAGCACTTGGCACGCGGCGACGTTGAGCTCGCGCGCGGCGTTGTGCAGAGAGCCGTCGTTCCTCGAGGCGCCGGCGGCGAGCAGGTTCGACATCATCTTGATCGCGATCTCGCCCCCTGCCTCGGTAGACAACGTCAGGGGCGTGTTGCCCTTGGCGTCGCACACGTCCACCTCTGCGCCCTCCAAAAGTAGCGTCTTGACGAGATCCGGCCGGCGCATGCGGATGGCCAGCATGAGGGGCGTTGTCTGGGAGACCTTGCTCTCGAAGTTGACCTTGGCACCCGTCTCGATAAGCATCTGGATGATGCCGCTGCTGATCTTCTTTTGCGGCTGCAGCAGCGCCCACATCGTCAGCGTGATAGGCTCCTCCTCCATGTCCTCGTACACCTTGCAGGGCATCATCTGGTCGTAGTAGTATCCCGCATCCAAAAGCGCCTTCGTGATCTGTATCGACCGTGGGTGCTGCATGATGGCGAGGAAGAGCAGGGGCATCGAGCCGGGCGGCGTGTACATGACGTCCAGTCGCGTCTCGCCGTCTGCGTAGTCAGTAAACATTTGAATTAGCTCCAGAGCCTCATCTTCCGAGGTGGGGTTGTCGAAGATGCGGTAGAATGCTCGGGATATCGACTCGGTATTCGGGCGTTTCTCTAGTAGTCGCTTGACGAGGAACGAGTTGCAGGCTGCCGCTGCCGACTGCAGGAGCTTTCCGTCGTCGTAGTTGACGTCGACCTTGTGGTCGAGGAGGATGTCGACGAAGCCGTTCGCGAGGCTCACGCTGTCGTCGGATTCGGACAAGGGCATGTCGACGACCTGGGCGAGCACGGAGCTCAGGCCGTCGCCGTGGGCCCCCTTCTGCAGGAAGCTGTGCAGCAGGCTGAAACCAGCTTCGGTGAACCAGTCCTTCGAGCTTTCTTTCGTGAAGCCCTCCCTGATGGCCAGGTTGAGGTCCTCTCCCAAGATCTTGGACTCCAGCATGAGGGCCAGCGGCCGGACCAAGACCCTCCTCGTGGCGTCGATCAGCGTCTGGCAGTTGTTCGCAATCGGCGAGGCGCCGTATTTCAGCAGGGATTTGATGAGCTTGAAGTCGGGCTCCTCCTCGTTGATGGCCTGGTTCAGCACGACGTGCAGGTCTTCAGAGATGGGCAGACCGGCGCGGAAAAGCACGTCGATTGTGGCGGCGCGAGTCTCACGGCTCAGCTTCCATGCGGCCCTCAGAGCTCTGTTGAGCGTGGCGGGCGCCGGCTTGTGCAGCCTCACGATGTTGGAGCCTCGACTCGACGGCCTCTGGTTACCTGCCGGCTTCGTGCCGATGTCGGCCTGGCCCAGCATCATTTTCAGACTGCTCAGGTAAGCACTTCTCGTAGCCGCCCACACGGCCTCGCCGTTGTTGTGGTTGGGATCCGCGCCGGCCTCCAGCAAGATCTTGACCAGGTCGTCGCCCTCGGCACCGAATCGGACCGCGGATGCCAGCTGCACATGAAGTGCCTCGCCTTCCACCCCGTGACACAGGAGCGGCTCCAGGATGGCCGCCCGGGTCTTGAGGTTGCTGACTTCCGTGGCTGCCTGGAATCCCCTCTCGATCGTCGTCTTCTTCGGCGTGGTGTTGCCGCTGAGCAGCATCGCCAGGACATCGGCGGCCCCAGAGCGACAGGCTTCGACGATAATCTCCTCGTCGATCTGCGCACCGTGGGCCACGAGGATGTTTCCAAGCACCAAGTCCCCATCCGCGGCCGCGGCGAGCAGAGCGTCGGAAAGGACCGTGCCCGTCGCGCCGTGTTCCAGCAATGACGTGCAGATCGCCGCTCTCGCCTCCTTGTCGGACAGCATCGCCGCTTCGGCGAAGGCGTCATTAAGAACCGGAATTGGGTGCTTTTGCTTCAACACGAGTTCAACGATGTCCGGGCGCTCCTTCTTGACCGCAGAAACAAGGGCTTCTCCGTCGCTGGTGTTGGCCTTGGAGGCCAACGTCCGAAGCAGGGCGATGTCGTTGGTGTAGGTGTTGATGGCGAACCCGAGAGCGCGGTTCGCTTCCGCGGCCGGTGCGCCGGCATCGAGAAGCTTCTGAGAGAAGTCGAGACGGTCCATCGGGTCGGCGATGCGCAGCGCGTGCGGGAGGGCCGAGGCCAGTGATGCCGGGTTCGGGCGCGCGGCGAAGAGAAGATCGGTAATCTGAATGTCGCCCGCAGCAACGGCGTGGCAGAGAGCAGCGGCGTTGTGCGAGTTGACATCGGCACCGGAGTCGAGAAGAACCTTGACTATCGACAGGTTCCGCTTTTCCGGTTCGGTCTGGAGCAGTGAGTGGACTTCCTTGACGAGGACATCATTGAAGAGCGTCTTGTCCTTTGTCTTGGACAGCAGGATCTCGAGCTTCTCGGCCTTGACTTCCGAGGACTGGAGCTGAGATAATTCGTTGATGGCTCGTCCAATAGTCTGTGGTGAGGGCTTTCCGTGCTTCAAGAGCGTCTCTAGAACTGGAGGGTCGTGGCTGTGGATGGCTGCGGTCAATAGTTAGCAGTGGACAATGTGCGTGGCTGCATGCATGCTACTTACCAGAGGCCATGGCAATGCCGTTGTCCACGTTGATGTCAGCCCGGCCCTGAAGCAGCAGCACTTGCAAGAGCTTCAGGTCCGCCGGGCGGTAGTTCAGCGTGTTGAGCATTGCCTGGGAGACCTTGGCCGGCTCGAGTGTCGGGACGGAGGTGAAAAGGAGCGTGGCCATGTCGAGCCTTGCCTTGGCGTCCTGTGTCGCGATGATCCTCGGCAGGATGCTGGCGGCGGTTTGTGGGGTGACGTTCTTCTTAAATAGGGCATTGAGCAACCTGAGGTCCTTCTGCGCGACGGCTGCCACAAACGCCGATCCCTCGTTCGTGTTGATGTCGGTGTTGTACTTGAGAAAGAGGCCGATGAGGTCTTCGTCACGGTGCGGCGGCTCCTCGTCGATGGCTTCTTGCAGCGCTTCGTGAACGATGGGGCCGGTGAGGCCGCTTGTGAGGAAGCACTCGACCATGCGGTACCTGTTCTGCCGTGACAAGGTTTTGGTTAGAGGGAATATTTGCGCCAAGGTCTCACTCGACGGACCGCTCGACAGCATCTCCCTCGTCATGGCGACATCGCTTCTCATAACCGCAATCTGCAGCGCCAGGCCCCCCTTATGGTCGACGGAGGCTATTTGATGCCGGTCGTAGACCTTGGACCGCGGCCCCTTTTTCACATCATGGTCGGAAACCACCTTGCCTCCCGGGAACACCGGGGTGAGGAGCAGCTTGACGGAGTCGACGTCGCCAGCCTCGGCGGCCTCGATCAGCATGTCGTGCAGCGCGGTACCGGCCGCTCCCCGCCGTAATAATACGTCCAACAATAGCCGGCGGCTCTCGACCGCCATATTCCTCGGGATCAGCTCGACGCACTCGGAGGCGTGAGTCGCGGTGAGTTCCGAGTTGCCGTTCAGGAGTGTGTAGGCTACGTCCGCCCGTCCATTCTGAATCGCTTTCCGGATCGCCATGGCGTCCTGGTATTCGATCGATACCCCGTACTTGACGAGGAGGGCGACCATGTCCTGGAACTCGGAGGCTGCCGCGTGGATGAGGGCCAGGGCCGGGCCATCACCGTCCGTTCCGGCGCACAGCAGCAGCTCGGCAACGGCGACCTTGTCGTTCGGGTTCATCGAAGGGTGGTCCAGCAGCTGCGAGAAGGCCTCGTCCAGTCCCGGACGTTTCGGCGGGTGGTTGCCCATGACGAGCGCGAGCGCGATGTCGTGGCGGCCCTGCCCGATGGCAATCTTGAGAGCTTCGGCGTGGTTCCAGTCGCCGTCGGCGTCAGACCGACTGAGATGGAGAACTGTCGCCAAGCACCCCGCCTTCGTAGCGTCCACCATGCACTGAGATAACCATGCCGACGGGGGCCGTCCTTCTGATCGCAGAATCATGGCGACCAAGTCCGCCTGGCGTCCCGAAGCGCAAGCCTGGCGAAAGGCCTCCTGGGTCTCGGTGCTCTGGACGACACCCGCGCCGTAGCGGAGTAGCAGCTCGACGGCCTCGACGTTTTCGGCGCGCATGGCCAGTGGTAACGAGGCGTCTAGGGCGAAGTGGTCGGCGTGGGGAAGCAGGACCTGGATCATGTCCATCTGGCCGTTGTGGACGGCGTGCTGGAGCAGCTTGCTGCGCTCGCCGAAGCTCTCGAGACTCCTCCGGCGCGGCAAGAGACTCGTCCGGGCCTTCTGGGCCATGTTCACGTCGCCGCCGGACTGGAGCAGCAGCAGGACGAGGGCCTCGGCGACTCCGGGGGATCCGGCGTCGGCGACATGCTGGTCGAGGGTGTCGAAGATGACCTTGTAGTCCCAGGCCTTCTTCTTGCCGGTGAAGGCGCGTCTGAGGTTAGTAGTCGAGTCGGTGCGGCCGATGGTGGCCTGCTTCTTCTTCAGGAGCTCCTCGGCCTTGGTGTCGTCGTCCGGGGTGCGGAAGCTGGGGGGGCTGGAGGGCCGCGACAACGGCGTCGGGGAGGGCGGGGGCTCGATGCCCCATTCCTCGGCGAGCTGGATGATCCGCGTCTTGCGGTCATCCTCGGACGGAGGAGTCGGCATCGGGCGGCCGGCTGTGTGAGGCGCGGATGAGACGGTATGGTGAGGGACGGCGGCGAGGGGCCCGCAAAGGGGCGATGCGTGGGGGGTGAGAGAAGAGGAAGGTTAGGTTTTCAATTAGGGGAGAAAGGAGCGTAAGTGAGTGAGAAGCAACAGGAGGTGGGGTGAAGCGAATCGTGGTGAGATGAGTCGAGGTGAGGCGCAGAGAGGTCGGGTCGCAAGGCCGCAGCCAGTTCGACGATGAGTGACAGAAGAGGAGACGTGCGGCGCAAAGTTTCGTTTTCGTCCCAACCTCTAGTCTGTCTGTCGGTATCTGGCCGTATGACAGGCAGACAATCTTGGTGTCGTCGACAACAAATGGCCCTATCGCCCACCAAATGCCCAGCGGACAGCGAGGTCAGTCAACGGAAAAGACGGCCTCTGGCCCGGTGGCAACCCGGTGCGCTGGCTGGATCTATCCTGAATGGCATGAACGGAAAGATAGGGTTGAAGAAGCAAGCATCCAGGATCGACGGGGGGCACGGCGACAAAAAGGGACGGATGACCACGACAACGACACGTTGGGGGGGACGAAGGGGGGGGAAAACCCAAGGGGATGGACTGGGGTGTGGTCGTCGACGCGGCTGAGGGAGGGCTGGCTGGGCCTGAACTGGAGTCGGACGGGGGCAAAAAGTGGTAATAAAAATGAAATAAAATAAAAAAAGAGACGTTTGGATCGTGTTGGACGGGGCTCGTCGAATTCCCCAGTCGAGTCGGATCCAGTGTGAGACCGGGATACTGGTTGGTTCGCTCGCGGGACTTCGGCTTAGAGCAGCCGCCCGGGGTGCGCGAGAGACGGGACGTGGCAAGGCTGTGGAAACGCGTAAAGTGCCGTCGATGGAAGATGTATTTGGCGAGGCTGGGCAATGTAAGTAGGTACTTTTCGTCGTGAATGAATTCGAGATATGTAAATATCTGCAAGTATCTTGTATCTCTATCGATTGTCGAATATGAGTGTAGCGTGTGATTGCAATGGGAAGGAACGGATAGTAGGTAGTAAGTAGCAGCAGGTGCCACTGCCCTGAAAGACGGGAATAGGCGCAGCACCACCTGCAACTGCGGCGGCGGCAGAGGCTGCAGCCGCGAGACACGGACGCAACGGCGACGGCGACGGCGACGGCAAACAGCAGCAGAAACCACGCACAGCTCTGGGCGTGCGTGAGTGCGTGTGTGTGTGTGCCAATTGGCGTGTCGGACCGGATGGTTCTCGTCGTGGGAGGGAAAAAAATGGGAGGATGAGGAAGTATTCACTGAATCAGTACCTAGGTGAGGTGCGACGTCGCGGACAGCTGGCAGGCGCCGTTCGGTGCCGGGCCTCGTGTCTCTGTACCGGTGCCGTGGTGAGGTGCAGGGTAGGTACCGTACCGGCGAGATGGGGAGTGAAGATACTTGGCGAGAGGTTGAGGTGGCGACAATGCGTCGCGTTTCAGCGAGGTGGGGACCCACTCTCTGCTCGGTCTGTTCGTCTTCAGTGGTAGACTGGCTTTTCGCCCCCTTTAGCACGCTAACAGTTCAGTTCAGTTGGCTGAGGTGGTCTTTTGAAGCTGGGAACAACGTTGCTTACAGGTGGAGAGATGATTGACCGCTAGAAGGGTCATGAGGGGAAGGGCTAGAAGGCACGAAGGGTTCTAAAATAAGAGGAATTTAAACAGGAGAGGGATTAAAAGTCAAGATATACAGCCAAGACCAGTTCCTCGAGACTTTTTGGGTGTTCCTCGTTTAAGCTTGTTGAAGGCCTCGAGCACCTCCAAGCCCAACCTCCAACGTACCCAGGGTCGGATTGGATGGCATGGATTGGGCGCACACGGCAGGGCATACGCGGACACTTTGGCGATCCCTGACAGCCGACAGTCGCCAGCGGTGACACGATGGCACTAGAAGCGGCATGGAACTTCCGCGTTGGAGAACCAACGTTGGCCGCATTCCTTAACCGCAACGGCTACCTATTAACACCGTCTCGAATCCAATCGCCTCTGATTGCTTCCAAGACCGCCGCCCAGAAACCTTGACTTGCCCAGCCAGGGGCCCTTTCAATTAAGTCCCGGGGGTATACAGCGTAGACCAGACGAAGACCCGGAAACGAAATGTTTTTTGGGGCGACCGAGAGTGAAGCTGGAGAATATTGGGGTTGGGAAATACACTACCTAGGTACCTACGGATATTGGAGAGAGTAAGCTCAACCCCTGACCCCTCGACCCCTGACGCCGTCTGTCGGTGATTGGCTGAAATCGACGTCGTGGACTGAGAAGATGGTACGTACCTACCTATTTATCGATGCAAGAGCTGCTGCGCCGCCGCTCCTTCCTTTCCGCTTCTCGAAGGGCTGGCTCATCGTGACGGAATGGACGTCGGTCCCGTCCTCTCTTCTTACGCGGCCGAACTGCGCTTCTGAAAAGCTTCCCACCAAACAAGAACCTGCACGAAACATGTTTTGGCTATCAAGCTGCACACACTGCCACAAGGCACACACACACTCGCAAACACGCGCGACAAGACGCCAAAGCCAACCAGAGAGTAAGGTCGAGGCGAACTCTAAAAAAACCTCTCGCCCTTGCGGTTTTCGCCCTTCCCGCATGGCCAAGACGGCTGAGCCTCAATCGAGGTACGCCATCCATTGCGACCGACCCCAAGGTTTTGTCGTTGATTTGCTTCTTTTACAAAGAGCCGCGGGAATGCGACGCGCACGCTCACAAGTCGCATGTGCCCACGCTACGCTATCAAGGAGGTGTCCATCGTGGCATCGTGGCAGCGTAGCCTTCCGGGCGATTGGGGCGATCATCCGGCCGTCCATTCCCGATCCCCATTCCCCCTCTTCTTCCCCCGCTACCTTACTACGGGAGGTAGACTAGTCGCACTTTATCCATCGATGCGCTGGCATCCCTTTTTTTCCCTCTCCACGTCGGTCTTGGCGACTCCGACCCTATTCGCATGACCTCGCGCCTGAGGGAACATGCCGGCTCATCGACCCGGGGACGTGTATACGGGAAACCCCTCCTTCCCGTCCTACTTCGTTTGTGATATCGATCCATGGTGCATGACTGGGGAGACTTTGGCCTGCCGTCTCTACTTGAGCAAGAGAGACAGGAAAAGATAATAACGGTGGTGCCGCGACCATCAGTTCGTGCCACCCCGAAAACGAAAAGAGCTTGCTTGCATCAGACTTTCTTGTGCAGACCATCCCAAATCTTCGGCGTGCGCATTGGGCCGCAATCCCAATTGCCTCGAAACCCTCGAGGCACATTTCTCGACCATTGCAACGAATTCCCTCTCATCCATCCTGTTACTTCGGAGCCTTTATTGATGGCCCCCCGGGAGAAACACGATCCCTTATCAATGATTCTTCTGACCAGAGACCGCGTACGTACCTAGGAACCTGATCATGGTCTCGACCAACGAACCGTCATGGAAAGCTTTGCGTGTGGCATTTTTGGTTTCCCTCTAGTAAAGGAAGGACGAGTTCACCCCCGCGTTCTGAGCCGTGTCTCCAACAATGTGAATCTCCAAGGTGGAAACACAGACAGACGAATCCAGGAACAAGCCAAGATCCAACCCATCCCGCCCGCCGTTTAGTCAGCACCGCCTTCCCCGCGTCGCTGCTCCGACTCCGGCCCCTCCAATGCCGAAAAGGAACCCCGCCTCCACCTCGACCTCATCCCGAGAACCCCCTCACCAGCAGAAGCCGACTGGATTAGTAAGACGGAGCTCCCAATATGTCGCAATCCGGATAGCTACCTATCCAGTTCCCTTTGTAACCTCGCAGTGAGACATGTCCGATTCGTCTAAATAAACAACAAACCTACCTCTCATGTCCCGATTCCTCGTCCCGAGACACTCCTCCAAGCTCCTCCCCAGACTCTTGTCCCGCCAACACCTCCCTCTCACCACCTCCCCCATCGCAAACCGCACCTTCCACCACTCCTCCCGCCCCAGGACATCCCTCTCCCCCGCCCCTCACTTCGCAATGGCCTCCTCCACCACCCCCTCCGCGATGGCGGCCGTCCAGATCCCCCGCACGGGCGGCGTCGAGGTCCTCACCCACACCACCTCCCTCCCCGTGCCCCCCCTCGCCGAGGGCCAGGTCCTCGTCCGCAACGAGTACGCCGGCGTGAACTACATCGACACCTACTTCCGCACGGGCCTCTACCAGGCGCCCCTCCCCACGACCCTGGGCCGCGAGGGCTCCGGCGTCGTCGCCGCCGTCCACCCCTCCGTCCCGTCGTCCTCCTTCAAGCCCGGCGACCGCGTCGTGTACATGGGCAACTTCGGCGCCTACGCGGCGTACTCGGCCGTCGCGGCCCCGCAGCTCCTGCGCATCCCGGACGCGCTGTCCACGGAGGTCGCCGCGGCCTCGCTGCTGCAGGGCCTCACGGCGTGGACCTTCGTCCGCGAGGCGGGCGAGGTGAAGGCCGGCGAGCACGTGCTCGTGCACGCGGCCGCGGGCGGCGTCGGGTTGCTGCTCGTGCAGATGCTCCGCGCCGTCGGGGCGCGCGTCATCGCCGCGGCGGGCAGCGACGAGAAGTGCGCGCTGGCCAGGGAGAACGGCGCCGAGTGGGTCGTGAACTCGCGCTCGCAGGACGTCGTCGCGGAGGTGAAGAAGATCACCGAGGGGCGGGGCGTGGACGTCGTCTTCGACGGCGTCGGCAAGGCTACGTTCGACAGCGATATCGAGATGGCGGCGCGCAAGGGCCGGTTGGTCGTCTTTGGCAACGCGGTAGGTTCCTCGTCGAAGTGAAAGAGAGAGATTTGCGACTAACACTATCACAGTCCGGCGCCGTGCCCCCCTTCGACATCCTGAGGCTCGGCCCTAAGAACCTCAAGATCATGCGCCCCGTCGTCAACAACTACACGGCCACCCGCGAGGAGCTCGAGACGTACAGCGCCGAGCTCTTCGAGATGATCACCTCGGGCAAGCTCAAGGTCGCCATCCACAAGACCTACCCCCTCGCGGACGTCAAGAACGCCCACACCGACCTGGAGAGCCGTGGCACCACCGGCAAGCTGCTGCTCAAGATCGACTGACTCGGGGCGAAGATCTGACGTAGATAAATCAAAGAATAACTCTTAATGTTCAAACTTTTTTTCTATTATGCTTTCTATATGGGGTCAAGGTCGTGTCATGGCTGTCGCTTGTGAATAGCACTAATTCTATATAAACCGTCCGTCGTCAACGCCTCCGTGCTCTCAAGAGCTCGTGGGCTTGACGCTGGCCAGCAGCTCGGGAGGGGGGTCCTGGCGGTAGCCCTTGGGGTTGTTGCTGACCCAGCGCCACAGGTCCTCGCAGGCCTTCTCCATCGTCAGCTCCGTCTTCCAGTTGAGCTCCTTGTTGGCCAGCGACGGGTTGGCCGTGAGGTCGAGCACGTCGCCCTGGCGCCTGGGCTCGATCGTGTAGGGGAGGTCGCGGCCGACGACGTGGCTGAAGGCCTTGATCATCTCAAAGACGGTGCTGCCGCGGCCGGATCCCAGGTTCCACGCCTTGATGCCGGGCTTGTTCTCGCGGAGGTAGTTGAGGGCGACGAGGTGGCCCTTGGCCAGGTCGACGACGTGGATGTAGTCGCGGATGGCGGTTCCGTCTCTCGAGGCGTAGTCTGCTCGTGTTAGCGTCGGCTGTCTTCCGTCACGGTACGGCACGCCGGTACTCACCATCGCCAAACACGAGGAGCTTCTCGCGCTCGCCGGTCGCCACCTTGCCGAGCAGCGGCAGCAGGTTGTAGGGGACGCCCTGGGGGTCCTCGCCCATAATGCCCGAGGGGTGGGCACCGCAGGGGTTGAAGTATCTCAGAAGGGCTCCGTTGAAGTGCTCGAAGGGCTTGCCGGCCTTCTTCAGCTTGTTGCGCTCAGCCTGGATGTGGTCCGTGATGACCTGCTCGACAAAGGCCTTGGTGTGGCCGTAGGTGTTGGTAGGGCCAATGGGGCAGTGCTCGGGGATGGGAATCATGTTGGGGAAGCGGGTCGCGTCGCCGTAGACGGTCGCGGAAGAGGAGAAGACGATGTTGGGGACGTTGTTGTCGGTCATGGCCTGGAGGAGGGCAACGGTGCCGCCGACGTTCACGCGGTAGTACTCGAGGGGGATCTCGCCCGACTCGCCGACGGCCTGCGGGGTGGTGTGTTAGTCTCGGGGCGCGGCGGGCATCACGGAAACGGCGTCTGGCATACCTTGAGCGCGGCGAAGTGGATGACGCTGTCGATCTCAGGGTGCTTCTTGAAGACCTCATCGAGGGCGGCCTTGTCGGTGACGTCGACCTGGTAGAAATGGGGGCGCTTGCCGGCGAGGAGCTCGATGCGGTCGACAGCGACCTTTGACGAGTTGTAGAGGCTGTCGACAATGACAACATCGTAGCCGTGCTCGAGCAGGGCGAGCGAGGTGAAGGAGCCAATGTAGCCGGTACCACTATACGCCACGAAGTTGCGCGATTAGCCTCCCGCCACGTCCTCTCTAGTTTTGCGCCGGCGATGCGACAGCGACTCGGGGCAACGGTCGCGAAAGCCTCTCCCGCGCTGTCGCATCGTCCAAGACGTCAAGAGTCAACTGGTGGGGCGGCTTACCCGGTAACCAAGACAGTTCCAACGGCCATTTTGAAGAAAATTTGCTGATGCCGATCGCAACTAGACGGACGATGGGGTGAGGTGAGGGGTCGATTTGGAGACGATCAGGAGACAATTGATGGCTGCTGTCGTCGGAGGTGGAGGGGTATCAAAAGCAGTGGGTGGTTGAAGAAGGAGCGAAGCAGAGGCCTTTCAGCATCAACAGAAGAGAGTGGGAAGAGGTGGGAGATATAGGTCTCACAGCGAGAGTAAAAGCGACGGTCACAATATCACACAAACAACAGGGTCGTCTGTCTGTAACGTTCCGCCGTGGGATGGATGCGGGAGAGAAATTGGCTCGGCCTTGTCGACACCGTTGCGACAGTGGGAGTGGCGCCGCCAACGGCCAATCTGGCGGGGGCAAGCCAGAGCGATGGCGGGGTCTCGCAGCGGGGGTGGCACCAATCTCAGGCGCTGTGGCTGGCTGCGGAGCCCAGTAATTTCTTCTCAAGCCTCAAAACGGCGCACTTGAAACCTGCAGCGACCGGGGATCGCGGTGCCGTGGATCCTGATCTTCAGGACTGCGGACGGGCCGACAGGGTCCTGTCGTCTGCTCGTCTGCTTGTCTGGCAGGTCTTCTTTTTTCACGTGGGAGGCCAGGCTGGAGTGGCGGACGAATGGCAACCGACGAACCGCGGATGACGGGACGGGAGACGGGGGAGGTTGGGTGGCATCTCGGGGGAGCAGGAGAAGGATCGGATGAGGCATCGTGGTCTGCACTGCTGCGGCCCAGAGGCTTCCATCTAGAGGTATGTAGTGGGGTTTGTTAGTTTCTCGCCGAGGTTCCCGTCCTTCTCTCTGCTGTCGCTATTTGTTGGAGCGAGAAGATGGCTGACTGTGAATGCCCACCGGATACGAGAGAGTGCTTCCACACGCGCGCTTCTTGCTTCCCTGCTTCTTCTGCAGGTGCTAGTCCGGAACTTGGTCCGAGAAACGAGGAGGAGACAACAAACGGCTTGCCGCTCATTCCATGTCATGTCAGGGCCCGAAGTCCGACGCAGGACGAGGCAAGCCGTGCAGCGTTGGAGGGCAGAGCTGCTGCACCGTCAAGGCGAGGTTCGACGCAGGGTCCCTTTTCGGTGCAATCGAGAGCGCTGTGGGTTTGCGCATTGGTGCCCAGTTGCGCGAATTCCTTCGCAGGTTGGAAGGATGCAGAAGTCGGCATTCAATAGATGGGAGGGACCGCGCCAGGATGGGCCGACAAGAGCGAGGTGGGCGGGTGAGACATGGATTCATCAGTGACGTAGGAGCTGCAAGGTTGAGAAGTTTGGCAGTGGCTTGGTGGTGGTGGGTGGCCTTGGTGGCCCGTCAATTGGCATTTCTGGTGGCCTGAGGATCCAGCCAGATTCAATCCCAATGCTTACATAAGGCGATACCAGATGGTAAATATTCCATAAGGTCGAAGCTTATGTAAGGCTTAACCCCCGGCCCCGCATCCCACGTCCCAAGGCGCGTTGAGCAACGGACACGGTACAGGGGTCCGTGCCTCTCTGCGCTCTTTACCATAGTATTCCGGTGGCGGGTGCCTGTCGCGAAAACATTCCAGCCGCCCTGAGGCCAGATGAATGAGTGAACTCCCGCCTCTTCCAGCCGGCACAAAGACCCCCAACGACCCCTCGAGACGCTCCCTGTCTGGCATCGCTGCTGTCGCGTGGCCTGCCTTATCCCATCGACGACTAATTGAGCCCCAGAAACGCGCGACGAAGACGTGCATTCCGCCTCCGTCCGATACACACCCGGCCGGCCCTCCGACGACCACCGCGGCGCGTGCGCGCGCGACACAACTCACTCGCCCAGGGCCACCAAAAAAAGAAAGATGGTAGTTGCGGCCAGGGACCGCTCCTCCTCTCTTTGTTGACAAACCGCCCTGTCTCCCTTCCCTCCCCCCTTCCCGATCCGGCGGGTCTGCCTCTCAGGAATAGCTTCACTTTTTTTCCTATTATTGTCTGCCTCCGCGCAACCGGAAGCGGCCGCCTGCAGCCCTTCCACAAAGGCACCTGCCCTCTCACCCGCCTTCCCTCGCAGGCTCTCTTTGCCCGGCAACCTCCCTTGTTGCTACCTATTCCCTCTCAACATTGAACTCATGGACGTCGGCGCCCAGCATTGTTGATGAGACAAAGCCCCGGACTGCAGCTTCAGCTATTCCACTCGACCTGAATAGCATCCCTCGTTGCTGCTGCCCATGTCCTTTGGGGCCAGATTATAATGTGAGTTGTATCTGACCGCTTCTTCGTTCTTGCCCTTTTATCTCATCAACTCTTCTTTCTCATCGCTCCTGCCTTTTCTTCCACCTGCCCACCTTCCACTTTTCATCTTTCATCTTTTATCTCATTTTTTTAGACTCGGAGAATCTCACCCAAATCCTTTCTCTCTTGTTTTTCTTCTCTTCTTCTCTCACCTTCCCCTTGTGGTTTGCCATAACAAACTCTTAGCCACTCATCTCCATCTCATATTCGTCACTCTCATCGCTTCCTTCTCATACTTCATTTCAGTCTCAGCGACAACCTCATCCACTAATCACCTCTTCAGTCCTCTCCTACTCACAACACTACAAGATGCCGCCGCGAAGGAAGCCGCGCGCGGACGATGACGACAACACTATCATGCCTCGTGGCGGGGCTGCCGTGTCAACGGAACTGCCGGCTTTGGCCACCCGGTTCGACACATCGTACGGCTCCGCCCCGTCGACTGTTCCCCGGAACAGCCGCCGAGGCCAGATCCGCAACATCCAAGACATCGTCCAGGATGCATTGGAGGACAGCGACAGCGACGACGATCGATCTGCCCTCGTCGCGACCCCTAGGCAGATCCAGAGAACCAGGCCCAACACCAGATCGTCCGCGAAACGAGTCCGCCCGGTACGCCCGCCCCCGGCGCCGGAGCCGGAGCCGGAGTCGGAGTCAGAGCCAGAGCCAGAGCCCGAACCCGAGCCCGAGCCTGAACCCAAGGACTCAGGCTTCGGTGCCGGCTACGATCCGGACTTGGACTCGATCAGCCCTCCGAGAGACCCCACGCCACAACCGCCCAGCCTGAGAAACTCACCACAGCGCAGTCCGTCCAGAACAGGTAAGCTCAGCCACGTGCGGACCCCCTCCGGTCTTGCCTTTGTCTGTCGCAGTCTCAGATCCCCTGACTAACCGCCCGCCCAGCACCAAACGTTAAAGCTCCTACATTCCCGGCAGAACCCCTTGCTGGCAACCGTCGACCGCCCGTCCTTCCTACCGCTGCTCCTCCCCAAGGCTCCCATCTATCACCGAACGGCCCAGCAAGAACCCGAGGCGCATCGCAAGAGCCGCGATTCCCACCAGCTACCAACCACTCATCAGGAAACCCGGGCTCTTCCAGCTTGTTCCCACCCCAAAGCATAGGATCCGTCTTCCATCGCGCCATCTCTGCGGAGCCCACGCCCCAAGTCCCGGATCGCTTCGCCCAGCGACGTCTTGGCTCAGAACCTCCGGGCTCGCGCACCCCCGACTCTGTCCGAACCTTTGGCCAGGAGAGCTCGCTGTTTGGCGATGCGAGAATCGGTACTCCCTCGAGAAACTCGTCCTCTGGCAACGACAGCTTGATTCCTACGATCGAGGAAGAGGAGGCTGAAGACGACTTCAGACCCAACATCAGAAGTCGAATACTGCATTCCCGGCGACAAGAACCGCAAATGCCGCCCCGGGCGTTCCTCGAGACGGACAGGCCGCTCGGCCCTGTCCGGTCGCCCATTACGATAGTCGCAGACCGGCCCGCCCCGGACATGCGGCCACTTCGAAGCTCATCACATCCTCCTGTCCGGTCGGAGCCACCCAGTACACCAGTAAGAGACCTGCGCGCGGCAACGCAATCACCACCACAGGCGTCGCCTCCGAAATCAGTCGGCTCTCGGATCACGCCAAGGGCTTCGCAAGTTCTTCCTCCCCGTCAAACCCCTCGCAATGTCGTCGGTCGTAGTGTATCGCCCACTCCTGTGACGAGCTCCGCTCACCGAACCGCAAATCACGTCGCCCACGACTCGCCAGTCCAAAGCCAAGATCAACCTCATCCACCCCCAGATCCAGTCAGTCCCAGCCCTGCTCGGTCGGCACCGCCTCGCCAGGCCTCCCGCCCGAAGCACGTTTCGCTGCCTCCTATCCGCAATAAAAACAACCCGGGCCAACCTGTCGCGTCAGGGGCTGTAAATGGAGCGCAGCGCCTCTCTTCCGCCGCCGCCACTGGCCGCAACGCGACGAACCAGCCTGAACGGGGTCTCTTCACTCCCGCCATGCAAGAGAGCATCGAAAAGGAGCGCCAGCAGGACGAGGCCCAACAGAAAGCCCTACAAACTGAGCGCAACGCGCGTCTCCAGGCGTATCCGCGCTTCTACAAGACTATTTATCGCTGGACAAATACTGCACGGCCTGACACCCCGACCGATGCTGGTTCCGACGCCTCCGAGTCCTCCTGGCAGCCGCCACGCCAGATCCCCACGAGCCAGTATGC
This sequence comes from Colletotrichum brevisporum, assembly GCA_030770045.1. Taxonomy (NCBI): domain Eukaryota; kingdom Fungi; phylum Ascomycota; class Sordariomycetes; order Glomerellales; family Glomerellaceae; genus Colletotrichum; species Colletotrichum brevisporum. Next base: position 2,605,235 of record JAUGSI010000001.1, on the reverse strand, counting down.
TTGGGGACCCTGGATGATGTTCACGTTCGCCGACGGTCTTGTGGATGTTCTCGCGTTTGTTCTCTCCCCCGAAGCCTGGCTTATCAGGGCAGTGGTCGGTGTGGTGGTCGCATCTTTCGTCGCATGGACGACAATAGCTGGGCTCGCTTCAGCACCAGTTGGAGGCCTAGGAGGCTTTCAGTGGTACGGCTTGACGGACATCTCCCACAACTTGGGACAGTTCTTGCCGCTGTGGATGTCCCGGCCGTCTACGGTGTTCAGTGACGAGGACACCAGGGAGTATGTGCGACAACAGCGCGATCACGAATACGAAATTACCAAGTTGGTGAAGGCCAACAAACTGCACGAGGGTTCCCTGGAGAAACTGGAACGAATCGTTCCCAAGGTCGTCCACATGTCCCTGGACAAGCACGGCCGACCCGTGATAGCCCAGGACTTCTACCATGCTCTGCGGGACTTGATGAAGGGTGATACCGAGGTTCTGACGCTGGATAGAGGCCATGGCGGATATCACTTCGTATCCGAAGAGCACTGGCGGGCCATCAGGGACAGGCTTAGACAGGACCCGGTCTACAAAAAGGCGGCCTCCCCACCCGACCCGGGTGTCTCGAGTGCAGAAGTGGAAGCCATTTTGGAGAACAATCTGTCCAAATCCTGGGAGAAGTGGCTCAAGAACAACAACATGAAGGTGGCCAAGATCCTCGAGCCTGCATTCGGCACCTCGATCCCGGACAAGATCGGAAAGGATCTCGAGGCCAAGCTTGAGAAGTACGTGAAGGACCTCTATAAGGAGAATGGCACCAAGGACATAGTCGTCACCCGGGAAGAGTTCCTCCGGCACCTGAAGGGCGAGTTCATCGTGCACCGCAACGAGGTCAAGGCCGAAGCACAGGAGATGCAGCAGAAACTCGAGCAGTACGTCACTACTGCGGTGGATGCCGCCATGAGCAAGGCCCCGCCGACGGGTGTCTCGCGCGCCGAAATGATGCAGGTCGTCGATCAACTGGTCCGCCAGGCCGTCGCGAACGCCGGCCTCGAGGCGTTGGCGAAGGGCAAGATCGGGGCCAACTGGACCTATCAGCTGCGTCGCGAGGTGAACTTCCTCTTACGGGGCAATGGAGCTCTCATTGATCCAATGCACACCTCCCCGGATTACACACCAGTCATAAGTGACAAAATCGGCTCGCCGGAGTGGTACAAGGGCACGAAGCGCAGCCCCGACATCTTCGGACCCTTGATGACCATGTTTAAGTGGGACGACGAGGGCGATTGCTGGTGCGGCAGTCCCACGGTGGACACGGAAGGGAACCATCACGGCGTAGTCATCTCGTACCTGCTCAGCCACGAAGTGATCCCCAGGCAGGTCGTCATTGAGCACATCTTACCCACCGCGACGCTGAACCCGGACGCCCGGCCCAGGGACATGGAGATCTGGGCCTACATCACCGAGCTCAACTTGCGGGACCGCGTCGAGGACTTCTCCGCCGCCCACTTCCCCACGCCCAGCATCAACGTGCTCGGCGACGGCTGGGTCAAGATCGGCCAGTTCACTTACGAGAGCAACGACGCGCTCAACGGCGTCCACGTGCACCAGCTCAGCCCCGAGCTGGCTTCGCTCGGGGTCGCGACGGACCAGATCGCCATCCGCGCCGTCAACAACTACGGCGCGGACCACACGTGCATTTACAGGGCCCGTCTATTTGGCGACAGGCTGATTTGATGGACCATACAAGGTGGAAGGCGTTGGTCAACATCGGATCGGCAAAGACTTTTCTTTTTGGGGCGGAAGGGAGGTGGGAGGCACCGCTTTTTTTGTTTTCTGAGCATTCTGGGAAGATGGAATGGAAGTTTCTTCCTTTTTTTTCTGGCGTTGGGGGTTGGTGATAATACCCCTCGGACTCCCATCTACGCAGTCCTTCAGGCAGGCATTTAATGCATTACGTATTTCTCACCACCTATTACTGTGTCTTGGAGTGATTTCTGAATGTGTGTGTCTATTTGAGTACATTGAAGATGACAACATGAGCAAAACAACCAGTGCTCGAAATCATTATTACTTTTCCTTGCCCGGGTATCAACGCCTATGATGATGATGCACACCGCCGCCGCCGCCGCTGCTTCTAATTCAACAAGCCCGAGGCCAGCGCCTCGAGGTCCTCGAGCGTCTCGGGCTCCCGGTCGATCTCGAGCACCTTGCCGCCCTTCTTGGCCTTCTTGGCCTTCTCCCTCTCCTCGTCCGAGTCGTCCTGGAACCACTTCTTGGCCTTCTTCTTCTTGGGCCGGTCGTCCTCCGACTCGCCCCCGCTGCCCTCGCCGGCGATCGGCAGCGACCGCAGCAGCGCGAGCGGGTCCTCCTCCTCCGCATCGCCACCGCCAGCTCTCGGCCCCTCGACCAGCTCCGGCGCCCTCTCCCCGCGCTCCTCGGCCTCGCGGATCTTGCGCTTGAGCCTCTTCTCCCTCCTCTTGTCCTTGGCGAGCGCCTTGTCGTCGGCGTCGGCCTCCTTGACGCGCGCCGTCTCGCTCTCGACGAACTTCTGGCGGAGCTCCTCGGCGGGGCCCTCCTGGCGGAAGTCGTCCTCGTTCTGCAGCTCGTAGATCTCGTGGGCGTTGCCGTCCTCGTCAAAGACGAGCTTCTGGCCACGGCCCTTGAACTTGAGCATCTTCTTCTTGGACGTCAGGGCCTTCTCGCGGCGCTTCGAGTCGACGATGAACTGCTGGTCGCCGTAGGTGATGACCTTGGCCTTGCCGGCGGCGGCGAGCTGGGCCTCGGCGTCGAGGGCGTCGTCGTTGAGGACGCGCTTGACGGAGAGGAAGTCGTCCTCCTCGTCGTCGCCGCCGTCGGGGTTGACGGCGGGGCCGTCGATGGCGCCGTTGGCGACGAGCTTGGTGTAGTGGCCCGACAGGACGTCCTGGTTCGTGCGCTCGAACATGCGGTCGTACTTGGTGCGGACCTCGGGCTTCTTGGGCTTCTTGGGCCCGCCCTCGGCGTCCGAGTCGTCCTCGTCGCTGGAGAGGCCCATGCGCGGCGCGTTCTTGACCTTCTTGGCGTCCTCGCCCTTGTGGAACTTGATCTGCGGCGCGCCGGGGAGCCCCAGGCTGGCGGCGAAGGCGTCGAGGTCGAGCTCGTCGAACTTGAAGACCTCCTTGTCCCTCTGCAGGTACACGGAGCGGACGTAGCTGATGAAGGCCTTCTGGCCGAGGTACTTGAGGTCCGGGTTCTGGAAGCACATGCTCTGGAGCTGGTTCGCGACGCTCTTCTTCTTGCTCTCCTTGACGGTGATCTTCTGGATCGGCACCTTCTTGGCCTCGAGGCGCTTCAGCATGCCCTCCTCCTCCGACGGGTCGAGGAAGAGCACGGCCTTGCCGTCGCGCTCGTAGCGGGCCGTGCGGCCGACGCGGTGGATGTACGTGTCGACGTCCTCCGGGCAGTCGACCTGGACGACCCAGTCAACGGCGGGGAAGTCGACGCCGCGGGCGACGACGTCGGTGGCGAAGAGGCACGAGTGGTTCGCCTCGGCGAAGCGCTTGGTGATCTCCATGCGCTGCAGCTGCTTCTGCTTGCCGAGGAGGTGCAGCAGCGGGATGCCCGGCTGCATGTGGCGGAAGCTCTCGTAGACGAAGCGGACCTGCTTGCCGGACGACAGGAAGACGATGATCTTGCTGCGCAGGTTGGCCTTGATGAAGCCGTAGAGGGTGTCGAGCTTCTCGGGCAGCGGGGTCACGAGGTAGTGCTGCTGCAGGTTCTTCGGGGTCGACTCCTCGTGGACGGAGACGTACTCCGGGTCCTTGAGGCTCAGGCGGGCGAGGTCGGAGACCTTCTTGCTCTGGGTGGCGCTGAAGAGGAGGGTCTGGCGGGTGGTGGGCAGGTGCTCGACGAGGGCGTCGACGGCGGTCTGGAAGCCCATGTCCATGATGCGGTCGGCCTCGTCGAGGACGAGGATCTGGAGGTTGTCGACGTCGAAGCCAGCGGTCTGGTCGAGGTGCTGCAGCATGCGCCCCGGCGTGCAGACGAGGATGTTCATCTTGGACAGGCGGTCGGCCTCCTCCTTGAGACTCTTGCCGCCGATGACGAGGCCAGCGGAGAAGGCGTGGGCGCGGCCGACCTTGCGCAGGACCTCGAAGATCTGGGCGGCCAGCTCGCGCGTCGGGGAGATGATGAGGGCGCCGAGGCCGTCGTACTCGGTCCAGCGGGCGCGGTAGAGGCGCTCGAGGACGGGGATGATGAAGGCGAGCGTCTTGCCGCTGCCCGTCTTGGCGGCGCCGAGGATGTCGCGGCCCTTGAGGGCGAGGGGCACCGCGCGGGACTGGATGTCGGTGAGGGTCTGGAAGTGGGATTTCTCGAGGCCGGTCGCGGTCGCTTCGCAGAGGGGGAGGTCGGAGAAGCTCTTGACTTCGGTCTTGGGGTCCTATCGGGGTGAGGGAGGTCAGCCATCGTGGATCCGCGCGTAGGGCAGATCGAGACGGGGAGTAGCATTAGCAACGACACGAGGGAACGGGAACTTACAAAGTCGTTTACGGCCTTCTCCAGCTGCTCGAGGGTCTGCAGCTGTTGCTTCCTCTTCTCCAACCGCGAGTCCCTCTTCATGGTCTTGGGACGCTTCCCGGGGCCCTTCGCGGGGGTCGCCATCTTGTCTGGTGTTGAGCTCGTGGTGCCGGTGCTGGTGCTTGTCTGAAGGCTTCGCCAAACTTCTTTGGAGGCTGCAGGCTGGAAATTTTTTGGTAAAAAAGTTCGGCATTCGGCGACAGCGGTCGCCGCGTGTGGGGTTCGCGCCGGGGGTGCCTGGCAGCTGTTGACAGACGAGGACTGTGCTTCCATGATGACTAAGCATCTCCAGATCCATTCCCTCTCCCTTGGACAAAGATCTTGGCATCTTGGGTTACCTTCTACCACCACATTTGGTGGTAAACCAAGCGAATAAGTGGTGATTTTAGTTTTGTCGGAGTGAGCCACCGTTACCTATTTCCAGGGAAACAGGGGGTTTAACCCTCAGAGATAGGAACAGACGACTCTATCGCGTCCCTCATTGTTCAAGAGATGGACGATTTCCGAAGCATGGCTGAAGTAATCCGGTCGACATGGACTCCGACGAGGGCCCTGAGGCGATACTCCCGCAGATCAATGTTCGAGGTTTGAAACCACTTTTGCAAATTGAAGGGCGGCAATAAAAGATGACTACCTAGGTCTGGTTCTGGGAGCCAAAGGGCAAACGTAGTTGGTGTTGGTGGCGGTAGAAACCTCACCGGCTGGCGCACTGCGGTAGGGTGTTGTCAACGGCAGAATCCGCATCGGAGGCAGCGCCGGTGACGGGCGATTGTGGGTCGGCGGGTTCCGGCGCCCAGTGTCCGGTGTCCGGTGTGGATTACAACCGGTATACTCAGGCTCTGAAGGACGCTACGAATCTCTCTTCCATGGCGATGAAGACACCGGCATATAGGAAATCTACTTATCAGCTGGTTGTAACGCTACGTGGTAACCACCTAGGTACAACAATGCCATGTCACTGGTGTTTGCTGCAAAAAACCCCGAAATGCAGCTGCCAACTAGGTTCTCCAAGGCACAAAGCTCTTCTTGAATATATAGGTACGCATCTAGAAGACATATTGTTCTGCTCCAAAGTCTGGCCTCAACATCGACCGCGGAGCTCTCGCCTGTACTGATCTTCAGGTAGCCAACCTGTTAGCAGCGTCATTTCCGGGGAGAAACCAGTGGCACAGCTCCAAGTCTTGACTCACCTGAGGAGCTTGCGGACTATGAATCTGATGAGGGTATTGCTTATCAAGGCACACAACAACGAGTTGTTGGTTTTAGTGAGGCCTTCGCCTAGAGGTTTGCTATCTCCGTCCCCAGCCTCTCGAAAACGGCCGGCGTCTGCACGTTGGTGCAAGATACTCACCGTCATTCCGCACATCACAACACAAGCGGACGTTTGGTTGTTGGTTGTTCGTTGCTTAATACTGAAGGATGGGTCGTACGGGGCACCCGTCCGATGCGGCCTCGGTCTTGGCTGCCGGTGAGGGGTCGGCGAAAAGGTCCGACGCGAGGAACGTGTTGGCGACGATCTTATCTCCAACGCATGGTACGTGACAGACGCCTGGTTGTATGTTAGACGTCTCCCCAACCCTGGCCTCAAAACCCCCAACCTGACGACCTCCACGGATGGACGGACTATCTCGGACCTTGTTGGAACCGATAGCGGGCCAAGATCCCATTGGGCCGCATGTTCACGACAACCAACCAAACCGAGGCGATGATGTAGCAATCTGCCCATTCGTGGTGTTGTGCCTGTCGCAAAGAGCCGTAAGCTAGGTCTACTCTATTGATCGGATCCCACCATCGTTACTCCCCCGCAAACCACTAGCATAGCACAGGTACCCGCTTCCCCGGACTTTGTAGGTAATATCGAGTCTGAAAAATGCTTTAAGAAGGTTATGCCGTCCACCTAAGAAGATCGTCGGTCACGCCGAGGCGGTAGCTTTTGCTAGTTTATACTTTGCCCTAATTCGAAGTCCTGAAGCCTTTGCTGTGCTATTCTCCGCCACCATGGCTACGGAAAAAGTCGTTCCCACGGCGAAAGAGCTCGAGCAGTTCGATCTAAGCGACGCGCACACTGTCGAGCTCATCAACCGCGCGCAAGAGGGCGATGCTGCCGACCGCAAGCTCACCGTCCGCCAGGCGCTGGCAAAGTACAAGAAGGCCGTCTTCTGGGCCTTGTTCCTATCCACCAGCTTGATCATGGAGGGCTACGACCTCGTCATCGTAAGCAATCCAACCCAGAGGTACCGAGTAATTCAAACAGCTGACCAAGGCCAGATCACTTCATTCTACGGCCAGACACAGTTCAAGGAGCGCTTCGGGGAGTACGACCCGGGCACCGACGAGAAGCTCATCACCCCCGCGTGGCAGTCTGGTCTGTCCAACTCGGCGCTGGTCGGCCAGCTGGCCGGTCTGGTCGTGAACGCGTGGTGCCAGGACAGGTTCGGCGCGAGGAACACCATGATGTTCTTCATGGCCTGGATGGCCGTCATGATCGCCATCCCCTGCTTCGCGCCATCCCTGCCTGTCCTGGCTTGGGGAGAGGCCATGTGCGGCGTCTCTTGGGGTGTTTTCCAGGCAGGTACTCCAGGATTTGCCTCTAATCCGTCTCAATACTAACAGAATCCTGTGACGCAGACACTCAGCACGACCTATGCTTGCGAAGTCGTCCCCACCGTCCTCCGGCCGTACGTGACCGCATACGTGTGCATGTGTTGGGGCGCCGGAATCCTCCTGTCCGCCGGAGTCGTGCGGGCAGTTGCTGGAATCGAGGGCGACATGGGGTGGAGGCTTCCCTTCCTCTTGCAATGGATCTGGCCGGGCCCTCTCTTCATCGGCGCATACTTCGCCCCCGAGTCGCCCTGGAACGCTGTCCGACGGGGCAAGTTTGATCTTGCGAGGAAGAGTCTCCTGCGGCTCCGCCAGGATACCCCCGATAAGGAGGTGGAGGTTGACGCCGCGCTGGCGTACATCAAGCATACGACCGCGCTTGAGGAAGCGGAGACGCACGGAGCGACATTCCTAGAGTGCTTTAAGGGGGCCAACCTCTGGCGTACGGAAATCGTGAGTTGTCTCTGCGTCAACATTGATAAACGTGACTGACTAAAGCCTGGTCTAGAACTGCGTCGTATGGGCCGCCCAGATCCTCGGAGGAAACGCGCTCGTGGCGTACGGAGTCACATTCCTCCAGGCCGCTGGGTTCTCCGAGATCCAGTCGCTCAACCTAAACATCTCGTTGTCTGCATGCTACGTCATCAGCGGCATCATCTGCTGGTTCCTCTTCCCCCACGTCGGGCGGGCAACGCTCTACATGAGCGGTCTCACATTCCTCTTCTTCTGCAACATCGTCATCGGCGGTCTCGGGTTTACCGACAGCGGAAAGGCGCAGATCGCCATCGGCGTCATCTTGGTCGCCTCCAACCTGGTCAACATGGTGACGGTAGGGCCGGTCTGCTACCCCATTGTCGCGGAGACGCCGTCGGGAAGGCTCCGGTACAAGACCATCGTCATTGGCCGCTTCGTATACAACGTCACCGGCATCGTGGAGCACACTCTGACGCCTCGCATGATCTCGCCGATAGGTATGTGCTGACAAAACTTCTTGGGGCCTTGGGCCTGCTGCTCGTGGACGTTACTGAAGGACGGCAGGCTGGAACTGGGGTGCAAAGGCCGGCCTCTTTTACGCCGGAACAAACCTCGTTTGCAACACGTGGTGCTATTTCCGACTGCCCGAGACCAAAGACCGGACTTTTGGCGAGCTCGACATCCTGTTTGAGAACAAGATACCTGCCAGAAAGTTCAAGTACACTGCGGTTGATCGTAAGTAACCATGAGAAACAGACTGATTCGACAATACTGATTCTGCCGTAGAATTCGCCGGAAGGAACGAGACTATGGGCAAGGAAGAGGACATGGCTTAGCTTGTGTAGGCGCATGTTTAGACCGGATGATGTAAGCGTCGCCAGATCTTTACCACCAAACGAGGTAGACAAAATATGAATTCTCGTCATCTGGATGTTATGAAAGATCTAATATGAACTTTTCTGCCGACTGTGTTGCTTTCTCGAGTTCATTCCCTGTTGATTCGTCCCTGCTTGCCCTCTTACATGCTCGGTCTCAACTCATGCACTCAACCCGTGTGGGCGAGGCTATGTTGAAATTCGCGTTCATTAACCGAAGCACATGACACCTGGTATCTTCTACGTCGGCGTATTTTGTATGTTGCTACTGCCGTACTCGACTGACTGACCTGGGCCGTCGTCCGTGATAGCCTGCCTCTTGTGGCGGTTGTCCGGGGCCCGCTCTGGCCAACGGCCCGGCCTCACAACCTCGCCGGGTCCGATGCGACTACATCGGGTCTTGGTCGTGAACCCGAGAAATGATCGTCGTACATTCGAAAACATTCTTCCTTCAATCGGCCGGTGGGACTGCGATTGGAAACATTTCCCAAAAAAAACCTTCCGAAGAGGAACCTCTCCTATTAAAAGTTTACGCGGTTGTAGCATTGGTGTTTCGTCGATTAGCTGTCTTTTCAAACCAGCCCGAATCATCTCACAATGCCGTCGGCTCAGGCTATCAAAGTGTACGACAGCCCTCCGGAGAAACCCATTAGCGGCGATTTTGTGATTGAGGCTCGACCAACTCCGCAGAGAGAAGATGACGTCCAGCCGTGGTCTCGAGTTCCTGCATACGCTGTGGAGGTGGCCAGCGCCAACATCACGAGGAACGCATTCAATCGACACACCGTCGCGCTCGCCTCATTCGACACCAGCAGTCCAGTCACGCTCCGAGTGAAATACACCGCCGGAATGGTCGAGAAGGCGGCCATCCGCCCCCTCTCCCTTGGATGCCAAACCCATGTTGAACACGATGAGATAACGTTCACTCTCGACCGAGCGCGGGATGTGATGCTGGAGATCAACGGCGACAAGTGGAAGGCTCTGCACCTCCTCGTCAACACGATCGTCGAGGATGCCCCGACCCATGACACCGACGACGTCTGGTACTTTGGCCCTGGCATCAACCAAGGGTCCGCGTACTCCAAAATCACCGACGGAGTCAACCTGATGATACCGTCAGGCAAAACAGTCTACCTCGCCGGCGGCGCCTTCATCACCTGCAGACTGAATTTCATCGGGGTGTCCGACGCCGCGGTAAGCGGCCACGGCTTCATCCTCGGCCCGGAGGGCGGCTACGTCCGCCGCGAGCACGGCGGGGCCATCCACATGAGCCGGGCAAGCAACATCGCGGTCCAGGGAGTCACGTCCATCGGGGCGAACGGCTTCAGCCTCTCGGCCGGCGAGTGCAGCAACGTGCACGTGGACGGGTACCGGTCCTTCTCGTTCGCCGGCAACGGCGACGGCATCGACTTCTTCTGCTCCTCCGACGTCACCATCGAGAACTGTTTCTTAAGGAACTCGGACGACACTATCGCCTTGTATTCGCATCGATGGGACTGGTACGGCGACTCGAAGAACATTACGATCCGCAACTGCGTCTTGCTTCCTGATATTGCGCACGCCATCAACATGGGCACCCATGGAAACCCCGCCAGGCCCGAGACGACGAGCAACATTAGGATCAGCAATGTCGACATCCTAGATCATGAGGAGAACCAGCTATGGTACCAGGGGTGCATCGCCATCAATGCGGCGGATGAGAACCTGTTTCACGATATTCGCATAGAGGACGTTCGAGTGGAGAGGATCACCCGAGGGCAGCTGTTCAACATCCGTGTCATGCAGAATTCCATGTGGACTACGGCCCCAGGGCGGGGGATTCGTGACGTGGTCTTCAAGAATGTCTCGCTGAGCATGAACGAGTCCAAGGTTGTGAACCCGTCAATGATGCTGGGATACGACCAGGCTCGACGGGCGGAGAACGTCACCTTTGAGAATCTTCAAATCGGAGACAAGGTGATTCACGAGGGGATGGAAAAGCCTCGATGGTACATGGTATTTGACTTGGTTCCTGTCTTTGCGAATGAACATGTCGAGAGCCTGAAGTTCGTGAAGTGACCGACTCTGATGAAATTGGGTCCATACAAGAGATACTTTGCGATAATTATTCTAAATCTCCTAGAGAATTAAAAGATGGGGTTCATTAGCTTGGAATAAATCGCCCCCACGGCCGCTCTCGTGCCCGTCGTTGATGTCCCTCTCCTTGGGGTTAATCTCATAATGCTTCTCGTGACCAAAAGCGTTGTGTTCTCTTGTAGAAGTAACACGACCTGTAAGAATGGTTAAATGGCGAATTTAACAAGCAAATCTTCTTGGCCCTGGGCTCAATATCTGGCCACAGCCTGACCGGAGTTCGGGGGAGTTTCCGGTGTTGTCCGTGACGATCATCTCGGCAGGGCCGAACCATGTTTCCATCCCCGTATGAGCGGGGAGATCGTGGGGAAATCACGGGGAACCACGCGGAGAAGTTTTGGATACCTTTGCGGGTGTGAAATTGGTACAATGCGACGGAAGCCTGTGAGATCTCGGAACAGCCCAGGGTCATGTCACTGGTGGTCGCTCTCAGGGTAGAAATTGGTTGGGAACCTCCATTCTCGTCGACACGCAAGCTATTAATCCCCTGGGCTCTGATTCATATCTTGATTCCGTGCGAACTTCAATAATGCATCTTCACAGATTTGTCGCCGCAGCAGTCCTAACCTGGAGCTCTGTTGATGTCATCAGTGCTTCTGCCCTGCCGCAACATGAGGAGAGGAATGACAACCGACCCCGGCCATTCGCGCATCCCGGCGCCCTCCAGTCAGCCCGAGACTTCAAAAGAATCAAGTAGCACGTCGAAGCCAAGGAACAGCCGTGGTACAGGGCGTGGCAACATCTCGAGTCCACCAAACTAGCCCAGACCTCCTGGGTCCCGTCACCGAAAGCCGTCCTCGTCCGCGGCTCCAACGCCACCTTCACTGAACCAAAACAGAACTACGTCTCTGCCTACCGCGACGCCCGCTCGGCGTACCAGCTCACCCTGCGGTGGCTGATCGGAGGCAACACCTCCTACGCCGACCACGCCGCCGCCATCCTCGACGGCTGGAGCGCCACGCTCACGGACATCGACGGCACCGAGGACAAGTACCTCGCGGCGGGCCTGTACGGTTACCAATTCGCCAACGCGGCCGAGATCCTGCGGGCCTACCCCGGCTGGCCCCGGGAGAACCAGACGGCATTCGGCAGCATGCCCAACGACATCTTCGCCTTTGGAAACACAACCATGACTTCCTCGAGCACCACTACAACAAGCCCGACTTCTACTACGCGAACTGGGACCTGTGCAACATCGCCTCGCTGATGGCGATCGGGATCTTTAATGACAACCGGACTGTGACGCTGCAAAAGTGGAACCACGATTACAACGCTGGTAATCGCGTATACGTACTTTCAGTACGACACGGACCATGTACGACTACGCCGTCGCGTACTTCCGGGACGGCGTCCCCGGGCGGCCCGAGGTCGTGGCCAACGGCGCCCTGCCCTACTTCTCGATCGCGAACTTCACCGAGGAGGGCTCGGGGAAGACGCTGATGCAGATGCAGGAGTCGGGCCGCGACCAGGCGCACGCCCTGATGTGCATCTCGCTCCTCGGCGTCGTCGGCCAGCAGGGGTGGAACCAGGGCGTGGACCTGTACTCGACCTACAGCCGTCAGATTCTCAACGCGTGAGTCCTCGTCGAAGTCTCGCTGCTGCGAGAAGCCTGACAGCCAAGCTCCGGGTATGTTGCTAACAATGCCAACCCGCAGCGCCGAGTACGTTGCCAAGTACAACACGAACCACTCGGTCCCGTACACCCCTTACTCCAGCTGGGAGGGCGTCCTCGAGGTTGTCGCCCCAAAGGCCCGCTTCGACGTGAGGCCTGGCTATGAGGCTATCTACTCGCATTATGCCGAGGTGAAAGGGATGAACGCCTCTTGGTCGCGCGAATACCGAGAATTTGTCAACGGGAACATTACTTCACAGGTTGAAGGCGGAGGCGGTGATTACAGTCCCAACTCGGGTGGCTTTGATGCACTAGGACACGGCACGCTGATGTATAGGATTGGAAAAGAAAACCAGCTCTCCTCCTGTTGAAATCGGTAGGTTAACCACTATTTGGTCTCATCGAACTCGGAAATAGGGCGAAATGGGGCGTGTCTCATCCGAGGCCCTTCGCTTTTGCCTCCTTTACTTGAATGTCCGCTAGATAAGCAATCACCCTGCCGAATCGCCACATGTGTCACGTTCAGTCCATCTCGACGAGACTTTCACGACCCCGTCTCTTACTGATTCCTAACTGAAAGAGTTCAGTCTGTGTAACATGGGGCCTCTCAAACTCCGGCTCGAAAGCATCCTTTTCTGTACCCAGACCATAGCGTACAACCGGACTTCGGGGGCCAATGTTTGGCAAGCCTAGGACTGAATAAATGACGTAGGGGTTGTCGCCGCCATGATAGAGAAAATCGTCTAACTCGTTTTCGAGCCAGATGGCACGCCCCGCCATCCAGCGCTCTGTATCATGTCGAATGAGCAGGCGGGGTCGCGCGGCTCGCCTCTGCCACCCCAGCTCGTCACGGATCCCGAAGAGCAGGTCTCTGTGGTTTCCGTCACCTTTCGGAAACCAGAGGAAACTCAGCTCCACGGAGCGGAGGGTCTGCGGCAGTGCGGCGAGGAAGTCGAGCAGGTTCTGCTGTTTGACGAGGAAGCGCGATAATCCGAAGTGTGCCAGGTTCTTCCACGCCTCCACGGGGAAAATGGATCGCAAGGGTATGAAATGATCCAATGCCCATTGCGGGGGGTATTTTGTCTGTTTATGGCTGCCTTCCTCGTCGGTCTCGAGGGTGAAGTGTCGCAAGTCAGCCTCCAAGGCCTGACTCAGGCGTCCTGTGCGGAGTGCGAGGTGGTTGTTGTGCTCCTTGGAAGTCACCATGAGACTCAGTCTGAGCGTCGTAAAGCCAGGCTTCTTGATGATGGAAACCAGATCATCGTACTCGGCGCAAGGTTCTGATGCGTGAAAGAGGCCACACGTAAGCCCAGACCAAACCTCAGTGCCGCCCACGACGAGTTCCTGAATCCTCGAGTTACTTTGCCGAGCGAGACTTTTGATAACGTGAAGGAACCCACGCCATTGATCCTTCGATCCCTCATGGTCCCAGTCCGCATAAGGGCTTCGCTGTTCCGGCTTTTCCGCGGGCCAGCCACGAGGAAGCGGGTAGTTGAAGCCGTATGGAAGAGCGCGGATGGCCGGCGTTGGGTAGAGCGGGTGGAAAGGAACGCCGTGTGCCGCGGGGGTCAGGGTAATTCTCTTCAGGTTCGGAAATTTGTTATTCTCCAAGGCCCAATCGAAAGCGGCCAGATCGGCCGACGGAGAAAGCACCTCGTCCTGCTGTGCAAGGAGCTCTAAGTAGTGATCGAAGGCAACGTCGAGGGGCAGCCGGGCTCCAATCTTTTTATCAGTCTCGACATGCTGCGGCAACGTCCTGGCGTCGCCGTATCGTCTGTATTCCAAGTAACCGAAATTGTTTTGGCAGCGTCTGAGAAACCAGAACCGAACGCTAGGTGGGGGCCATGGCCCCCGCCAGTCATCGCCCTCCTTTTCGTCTTCTTCTTCCTCGTCGTCTTCCTCGTCGTCTTCCTCGTCGTCTTCCTCGTCGTCTTCCTCGTCGTCTTCCTCGTCGTCTTCCTCGTCGTCTTCCTCGTCGTCTTCCTCGTCGTCTTCCTCGTCGTCTTCCTCGTCGTCTTCCTCGTCGTCTTCCTCGTCGTCTTCCTCGTCGTCTTCCTCGTCGTCTTCCTCGTCGTCGTCCTTGGGAAAAGAGCCTTCCAACACATGCTGAGGCCTGGGACCTAGATTAGGCGGCGTTTCGTAGCGAGCGTCGTCCCAGACAATCTCGCGGACACGATGGCGAAATATCTCATGTCCTGCGATGGCGCGGAAGACGGCCACGTTCAGCGGACTGGCGGATATGAACACGCGCTCGAATCTTAGATGGGGGGCGACGACGCTGGCGAGCGTGTCGTTGGTTAAGCGCAGTGCTTTGAGGTCGCTGTTGTCGAGGTGGGAGAGGACCAAGGCGCATATCTCGAAAGACGAAGTAGTGATGAAGTCGATGACAGATGGAACGCCCGTTGAGGGTTGGCTGGGTTCAAAGGGCGCCATGCCAGTCGGAATGCGGCGGTGAAGATGGGAAGAAATGAAACGGGGGGCCTGCGAAGTACTTATGTTTGTTGGAACTTCAGTCCGTATCAGTCGCGCTTACCTAGTTATCTAGTTGCGGAGACGCCGCTGCATACGGACATGAGCCTTCGCGCCCAAGGTACCGAGGCTATTTCAAGTGGTGAGTAGTCTCAATACCCGCGTCCCAGTCTGAAAAATGCAACTCGTGCCTGTTCTGACAGGCAAACCGAAGAATCTGATGGGTTTTGTTGCAAGAGAACAACAGAAACTCCCCTCACAAATTACCATCTGCCCGTCTCATGTTACAATGCCGTCACGTGAGTCCTTGACAAGTCTCCTAGTCAATCCCGATCCAGCAATCCCCTTCAGTTCTCACCTGATTGCCTCCGCCATTTTGATAAGTGCTACCTTCCTTATTCTCCCATGGCTCCTTTCTTCTTCCGTCTCTCAGCAGGGAAAAGTTTCAGACATGCGAGTGGTTAGCAGTGGACAGGAGTAACAGTGTTGTTAGGCAGGTCAAGGTTGGGGCTGGGTGGTGGCAGAGTAAGGGGCAGGGTGTTTAAAAATGAACTTATTTGACATCTTTCTTCCTCGTTGCTAGTTCAAATGGCGACTGGGAATCTTGATTGCCAAAACTTATGTCCTAACACCTTGTGTGTTGGGACACGTCTTGCCACATCGCTCCTGCCATTTTCCCCTTTCCCAACTTGTGCCTGCCTACGTTGTGCCTTCCCACCTTGTGCGTTCCTTCCACCGTACGTCTTTCTATCTCTCTTGCCCCGTATAGCTCCTTTCTAGGTATATGTCTCCTTCCTAACTCGCTCCTTACTTAGGTACTTACTGCCTCCCGACTTAATCCTACCCATCTCCCCCGCTCCTTCCCAACAGTCTTCCTCTTTGGCTGGGTGCCTAGCCCCCGCCTCCCGCATGCAAAATATTTTCTCGTTTTTCTTGTGTGCCTCAGTGTGAAGTCTTTTCTCGGCTCCCCAACTGTCAGTCTAGCTACCTATCTACGAACAAACCCGCTCATACATCAAACCAACCCAACCAACCGAGCCGAACGAAATCAAACACCCGAAGCATGTCACACCATTCCCGACGGTTTCGAGCTATTACCGACCCCATACAGATGAACCACTTCTTCGTCAATGGCGACGGGGTGTACTTCTCTGGCGGCGCGGTGTACTTCTCTGGTGGAGGCGGTGGCGGCGGCGGCCGTGGAGGATTCCACGGCGCCGGAGATTGGCGGCGTTCGAGAAAAGCGGTATGTCGTTGCCATTTCCAATTGCTTTTTGGTTTGAACTGATAGTTGGCCAGGCCAGAGGCGAAAGGAGGCGCCTCCAGCACCGCCTCCAACAGATCGACCAATGGGTACGTCGTCTCAATCGTCTGGTCCACACATGTTGATTCACTCGCTAACGATTATCCAGCTCCTCGACAACCCCGCACCCACCGGCAATGGTCAGAGCGAAAGCACCCACGGTGACAGCCTTTTGGTCGGACAAGCACAGGGCGGAGGCCCTGTGATCCAATACCCTGACAGCCCTGAGAGACAAGCCCAGAATGACGGCCCTGTCATCGGAGGCACCCGGGATGCTGGCCCTGGCAGCCGGGGCGGTAGCCCTGCAATGAGATGCAGACGGGGAGGTGGCCCTGTGATCAGATACTCCCAGGGTAACGGCCCTGTGGACAGACAAGCCCAGGGCGACAGCCCTGACATCGGAGGCATCCGGGACAACGGTCCCGTGATGAGACACCCACAGGACGACGGCTCTGGATGGGAGGGAACCCCATTCACCGAACTCCCTGCCTGGGAGGAGGAGGTAAGCTATCCATATCCACCGGTTCGTGTGCATCAAGAAGCTAATCATGTCTGATAGAACAAGCCAGACAGGGGGGAGTAGAGGCCCAAGGGCAACGAGCGACGACTTGGGAATGCTTGACGAAGGGGCCGTCTTGGCGTTTGGGCGTAATATGGCGTTACAATGCGCTTGATTCACAATGCAATGGAATACGCGACACTAGGGTTCTCGTGCAGCCCCGAAGAGACGTCGCGCGTCAGTTTGGCGTTTGCCGGTGTCTTTGCCAGATTGGCATCATCGTCTACACGAAGGCCGAAGGGAATCGTCGCCGCTGCGCAGTCAAAGTCCACGAGTGCCGAGGCCCAAGTGAGATGAAGTGTGGTTAGGGAGAATGTGATAGTTGAAACCTTAATATGAGAAACTTCTTCGGCATCCTGCAGGCGGGGTGTTGCCAGGGCTTGCCGATATGTATACAGTCTCCCGAGATCAACTCATCTGAGATCATTGCGGATCCTGAGCGCGCCTTAGTCCAAAGAGTGCACCCGTTACCCTACTCTTTGTAGGAACCGCTAATGCGTCCAACGCAGACAGCCCGGCGATGGCAAAAGAGTCTGGCGACAGTAACAGAGCAAAACGACAGTGACAGTGACAGAGCCAAGCGGCAGTGATAGAGCCTAGTATCAATAGCAGAGCCAAGCGACACCATGCTGCGTAATGGAACTCCATTAACCAGGACGATGGAAGGCCTCATAGCCACTTTGTGAGGTCCCAATAGAAGGACTCTGGTGATAGGTGATCAAGGAAGCCAAGTCGCCAACTGCAGTTAACTTCATAAGGTAAATGACATACACCTCAAGACCCAATGCAATACAACCTAGGTAATGCAACCTAGCACACTATAAGCCCACACGACAGAAGTTCTAGTTCGCAGCAAAGCGACTGCGTGATCTAATTCTTTTCCCGAACACCAGAAAGAGATACGGAAAAGGCAGCATTGCAACGGTCATGAAACCGAGAATAGATGACGCCCATTGGAAGCCGACCGCCGTGTACATTTGGTTCCCAAACAGAGGGAAAATTGCTGGGCAAAGCAGGTTAGTCTTTCGAAAATTTGAAACCAGACCGAAGCGCCTCCAGAGCCATCGGAGGGAATACTGACCAGCCAAGAGGCACCGAATGAACGTGTTCGCACCCAGTGCGCTTGCGGCGAAGTTGGGATATGCATCAACCTGTTTTTTTTTGGAGACTGAGTTAGATTGATGTCATTCGAAAGCTTGCTCGAGATCACTCGTTGGGGCTGAAGCTCACCAAGAATGTGAAAATTCCCGCAAAGATGAGGAAATATCTGAAGTCGGATCGTCAGTGGAGGGGTCGAATCTCAACTTAGGTATCTTGGCAAAACCGTGGGAACAATGGGGAGGAATGTACCCAACTCCGAAAATGGTTGAACCCGCGATGGGCACCATCCAGTGGACCTCCGGAATAGACGTCCAGGCGAAGATGAAAAGCCCGACGGAAGCAAGCGGGGCTCCAATGATCGCGGGAATCAGACGTATCTCTGGCTCTTCTGCTGCTCCTTCGCCAATTGTTTCTGCCAGCAGCGACGAGTTTCCCCCAGCCATGCGGGCGATCATGCGCTCCCAGGCACCGCGCCATTGCAGGTCGGCCAGGACGCCGAGGACCAGCCCCACGCCGATGCCGAGGAACGAAAGGCCCTCCTGCCACTGGCTGAAGCCGTAGTTGCGTGAGAAGATGAGCGGGAACGCGCCGAAGAAGAGGTAGAGGATGCCCAAGAGGATGGCGGAGTACATGTTGAGGGCGAGGCACATGGGTTCGAGGGCGAGCAGTTTGAACGGGGTTGCTAGGGATCGCCCAATGGCAGCAGCGAGTGAAGACATGGACTTCGCCGTCGACGCCTTGCAGTTGCCTTCTGGTGACGTTTCTGCAAGCTGTCGGGTTCTTTTCTGAAGCAAAATGGGACCTAAGACGATCTTGATCAGCTGACCTTGCCTATAAGTAAACCTAAGAAGAGTTGGGTAGCGTTTCTTACGGAACGTTTCGGGGACAAGGACAACTATGGCCAGAAGCATTGCAAATGTCCAGATGACCAAGACGTAATATGTCCACCTCCACTGGAGGTTGTAGTTGATGAGACCTCCGATGAGCGGCCCAATACAAGGCCCCAGGAACGGCGAGACGGTGAAGATTGCCATTGGGAGGCGAAGATGTTGCTTTGCAAAAAGGTCATAGACCGTGCCCGCCGACACTCCAAGGAAACAGCTTCCAGCAAGCCCATCTAGGAACCTCCCGGCAATAATCGTCGCGACGTTCGGGGCCACTGCTTGAGGTATTATGAAGAGCAAATGCAATGCCCATCCCACCAAGTACATCGGTCGCCGGCCGTAGAACTCGCTCAGGGGGCTGAAGAGAAGGGGTCCGAAGGAGAGCCCGAGCACGAAGACTGACAGACCCGCCGTTGAGACCAGCCGGGTATTGCCGAAGGCCGCTTCCATCTGGTCATACGTCGAGGTGTAGATAGAGCTTGCCGAGGTACTGCCAGCACGAGAGGCGAGACTGGTAAATAAATGCGGTACTGGATCTGATTCTTAGGAGAAAGGGGAGGTCTTACACGCCAAAGCTGGCAAACGATAGCACAATGATAATCGTCCATTTCTTGGTGGATCCGAAGCTTCGGGGGTCGATGTCCGCCCGCGCGACCTCGACTTGTGGCGGGGGATCGCCCTCCGACAAGGCCCCGAGATCTGGTGGCGGTGGTTTCTTGCCCTCTTCCATCGCGTTCAGCTGCGTCTGGCAATGTTGGATGGTACACCGTTATCGCCCGTCAGCTCTACCAATGCAAAGACATCTCGAAACCAGGGGTCGTGGTGGGGGGATGTGAGATGCAGTGTCGAGTAACAGTCGACTGTTCAGTGACAAGAAATGGAGAGTACGTTGCCGCTTGATGTTTTTGGAGAAGCAATTGGAGTCGAGGTACATGAAATGAACACGGCCTAATATCAATGTTGGAAGCGGTAATAAACGGTCTGCAGGTGTTTGTCATTGTGCAGCATACTGACAAAGTGGGGAAAGGATCGCCGTTCAGTCAACTCGCACGAGATGTCGGCCTCCAGGGGGCCTATGGTAAGCTTACATGAACACCAAGCCGCTCTCTCCATGAAAACGCGGGGTGAAAAAGGGGTCGACTGGGCCAATCGCGGTCAGCTCATCGTCATCACGGACGAGAACCGCAATGGTTATTAAACCCCAGCGTCATTCGCACTACCTTGATACCTGCTGCAAGAAACCTAGGAACGACAACAATCATAATTTTAGTGGCAACTGACTTGACAAATCGAAGTCTAGACAAGAACCAAAGGACCCCACGGGGACCCTCAAGCACCTTCAGTTCGTAGACTCTATGTCGGCATTGACACTCGCAGGACAGGTCCCAAGAAGATATAAAAGTGGCCGAGGTACCGGTGGTTACACTAGAACCTGTGTCACGACGCAAGAAAAAGAAAGTGTGAAACAATTGCAAATCTATTTAATTCTTCGCTAGCACAACCTATACTCTCTGTATTTCTCCCCTCGTCTGGTTAACCAAGATAGCCATCAACATCCACTGTGATTCGGGCAGTGACTCCCAACGACGTAGGTAGGCATTCTCCGACCATTTCCAAAAGAAATCATGCAAGTTAACACTGACTGATGTTTTACTCATAGAAATGATGGAACCTCGGCGATCGACCCTGACAGAGCCCGCCGACGAGGGCACGATTCGCGCCGATACCATCAAACCGCATATTAGCAAGGAGGAGCAGACCTTAACGAACAGGAACGATCTACAGTCTCAAATTTGCGGCGATATCGAGAATGCCGACCACCAAAAGCACAGGCTAGTCGGCTTCTTCGCCCGCCATCGGCGAGTCTTCGCCCGCCATCGGCGAGTCCTCGCCCACGTCCTGCTCTTCTGCCTATTCACCGCGTGGTGGGTGACCTCGTTGGTCCGTCACCGCCACGATAGGAACTGGGTGGTCCCCTTCCTGGTCTACCTTTCGCTCTTGCTCCGGCTTCTTTTCTACTACGTCCCCGCTTCAATGGTGATCAAGCCGCTGCGATGGACGTGGAGACACACCGCGTCCCCGGTTCGCGACCTGATCCCCTCCCGGTACAGAGACCTGGCAGGCGGCGCCGTGGTCGGTGCCGTCATCGTTACGGGCTCTTTCGCCTCGGAAAAGAACGCCGACAACAGCCGCGCCAACAGGGCGATCAGTCTCTTGGGCCTGGCAGTGTTTCTCTTCCTCTTCTGGGCGACGAGCAAGCACCGACGTCACGTCTGTTGGAGGACGGTGTCTGCCGGGCTTCTGTCGCAATACATTGTCGGTCTCTTCGTCCTGCGTACGAAGGTGGGATACGACATCTTCAGCTTCGTCGCTGCCCGGGCAGGGGACCTATTGAGCTTTGCGCGGGCAGGCGTTGCCTTCCTCACGACGCCGGAAATCAGCTCCTTGACCTTCTTCTTCTTCAGCGTCATCCCAGCGATCATATTCTTCATCTCCTTGGTGCAGATTCTTTACTATATTGGGGTTTTGCAGTGGTTCGTGGTTAAAGTGGCTTATTTTGTGAACTGGGCTCTCTCCGTCTCCGGGGCGGAAGCCGTGGTAGCAGCCGCGACGCCTTTCATCGGGCAGGGCGAGTCGGCGATGCTCGTGCGACCTTTCGTGCCGCACATGACGAAGGCAGAACTACATCAGATCATGACCTGCGGGTTCGCCACGATCTCCGGCTCGGTCCTGATCGGGTACATCCAGCTGGGTCTCAATGCCGAGGCGCTCGTATCGTCGTGCATCATGTCGATTCCGGCGTCGTTGGCCATATCGAAGCTCCGGTACCCGGAAACGGAGGAAACCCTGACCAAGGGGACGTTGGTCATGCCTCAGGAGGAGGACCGGCCCCAAAACGTGCTACACGCGTTTGCGGACGCGACCGTCCTTGCCATTCGAGTGGCGGGGACCATCCTATCTACCCTTCTCTGCATTGTCGCGCTCGTTGGCTTGATCAACGGCCTCCTCGGTTGGTGGGGCGGCTACTTGGACATCTTCGAGCCGGATAAGCTCTCCCTACAGCTCGTTCTTGGATACCTGCTTTATCCCGTGTCGTTCCTCCTTGGAATTACTCGGGGAGACGACTTAATGAAAGTCTCCAAGTTGATTGCCGAGAAAGTAGTCGTGGTAAGTTGCACTCTTTCTCCCCTGTCCGCACAAACTGATACGACTTGATCTCGATCAGAATGAGTATTCTGCATTCACCATTCTCGCCGACGATCCCGAATACACCGTCCTCTCGCCCCGGTCCCGGCTCATCGCCACGTACGCGATCTGCGGGTTCGGAAACCTGGGCTCCTTGGGGATGCAGATCGCGGTGCTCGGCCAGATCGCGCCTCGCATTTTCGGCGCTCGTGTCGGGCGTCGTTGCGACGCTGACTTCTGCGAGCGTCGCAGGACTCGTCGTCACGACGCAGATCGACAAGTTTACTTCCACGTCTACGTAGACTGGTGGGGAGGAGGTAACAAAAGTCGCACATCTAGTCAAACAAGCCGGTCTTCGCAGGGGAGGGGTGATGGCCAGGGTATCTTTGCATGTATCTTTCCCGTCGATAGACGTCGTCTTATCAATTCATCGTTGTAATTCACAATCAAAAGACTAGAAACCACGTCATTCTGCTCTTTCTTCAACTGGACTTGATGATGCTCTTCGACTTGTCACACATTGCATCTATCATAGAGTGATTAGCAGGCAAAAGTTAAGCTATGAGAGTCTTATTTAGTGGCTATTAGGGGCTTCCCTTGTTAGGCAAATAAAGTAAAGATAGTCATCGAGCCGAGTAACGCTGATAACGCCTATCGACGAAAGCAGAGCCGATCGACGAAAGAAGAGCCTAGGGACAACAGCAGAACCTGACGACAACAGCAGAACCTGACGACAACAATATATCAGCGTCTCTGATAACTATGGGAAGGCCCCAATAGCAAAATCCACCTGGAAACCCCTGTGTCGGTCTCGAGGGCAAGTCACGTAGGGTTGGGGTTTTGCTCCAGCCTCCTAATGTCAGCGCAAGACTGGACCGTCGGAAGCACCGTGTCAACTGGAAATACAACCGAATTGATCCTGTCACGCAGAGGACTGAGAAGAGTACGAGGCCGCCAGCCAAGTTATCAAACGACGACCGTTTACCTGTGTTCACGAATGGCAGGCCGGTCGGGCATGGACGGCAGCTCGTCCGAGTGAAAGCCCCATCATCGCATCTGGGTAGGTTGTAACTACTCCCTGTGGGGAAAACGACGATGAAATATATACTATGCCGGCGGCTACGCTGATCGCGATGCTGCATCCTATAAGAGTCTTAAGCTCCCCTGTCGTTTTGTCGCAGTGACGGATATGTGCACGAGAGCTCGAGGAATATTCTGCATGCAAGAAGCCCGTCAAGACATATTCTCATCATACCGTCAGTTTTGTCTGTCACTGCTGCAACTCTCAAATTCAGGCATCATGGCCCCAAGCCACAGATCAACTCGACTCTTGCATTATCATCGACCGTGTTGGACGAGGCAGATGAGCTGGACCGCCATCTCGCCAGCACTGAAATTCTGCGCGGCAAGCTTCACGGCATCCCGGTACTCGTGAAAGATTAGGTCAGCCCTAATACCCCGAGTCTCCTGGCCTGCCACGACTTTGATGGCAATTCACTCAATGAACAGTGTTGTAGGCCGACACCAAGGGCATCGTCACAACGTACGGATCGGCAGTCGCAAAGAACAATGTCACCGATGCAGATGCAACCGTTGTACGCAAGCTGAAGGAGGGCGGCGCTCTCGTCCTCGGCAAGACCACGATGGCCGAGTGGGCGACGGCCTAGTTCAGCGCCAGGAGTTCGACCGACTACGTGTTCATAAGAAACCCGTACAACCTGAATCACGACGTCGGCACCTCCCCCGGAGGTTCCCGCGCCGCTCTGGCCGCCAACTCGTGTCTGCTCGCCGTCAGAGAGAACACGAGCGGCTCGATCCGCATCCCGTCGTCGCCCAAGGTCTTCCCCGCGGCGGTAGCTACGCAGCCAACCTCTCCTCGGGGGCGCTTATATGTAGAATTCAGAGCGCGACCTTCGGCGTCGTGCGTCAGTTCTTCGGCGAGGGGCAACAACTCGGCATGCGCCGCCGTCAACTCGGTCATGGCGTCGGCCACCCCGCTTCGTCGACGTGCACATCCCGGACCTGGACCACTACATGAGCTTCACGCTGACGTAGGTACCACCAGCGGTCTTGCAGCAACACCACATGCAGCGGCTTCCTCGCGGAGAAGCCCGGCCTTCCGTCCGACATTGCCGACATCCTGCCCCGCGAGGCCCCCAAGCCCTATCTCGAGACGAACCGCCAGGTCGCCCACGGCCCGCGGACGCCGCTAGACGACCCGTCGTTCGCGGCCAGGCTGCTCGCGCGCGACGAGACCCGGCGCAGGGTCGAGGTGCTGATTGCGACCCACGGACTTGATGGGTTAATATTTCCCAGCGTGCAGGTTCCTCCGCCGCGCATCGCCGCCGCAGAGAACGGCAAGTTCTGGGTCGACGGCGAGGAGGTGTTCCCAACGAACACCTTCCTTGCGAGCACCACGCGTCTCCCGGCCGTTTCGCTACCAGCCGGCTTCACTGCGGAGGGACTTCCGATCGGAATGGAGATTGTGGGCTTGGAGTATCAGGATCAGCATCTTCTAGAGCTTGCATGCGGCATTGAAAGAGTAGTCCAGGCCCGGGACGCACCACAGGGACTGTGAGATATAGAAGTAGAGTGGCAACAGATCTAATTTCTCCCTTTTCCAAGTCGCGGCAGACATTAGAAAAAGAGACGTGACGCTTCGAGAACGTGGGGGTGTGGGATCTAGACAAGACGAAGCTGATGTCTCGAAGTATTCGATTGGGGAGAAGCGCAAAGGCATCGTACCCCTTGTCGGGGTCTTGGAAAGTTTCATACGTCAGGTTCAGCACAAAGGCTGGACGAAGACGACGAAGACGACAACAAGGACGAGGACGAAGGCGAAGGGGATGAGGACAAGAACGAAGACGATGAAGAATAAAACACTAGCACTGTGTTTACCTTCGAGAAGTCAGCCGCCGATGACTATGTTCCGTTGCTCCGTCGAAGTCAAGACCGAAGTCGGCTCGGGAACTCGCATTGGGCAGGCCGTGCCACATCCGAAGACGGACCGGGAGTCCTTGCGTATGTATACGCGTTTAGCTCGCTCATCTCCGCAACTCACGATTCATCTCACAGTCGAGAGACATAAATCGAGATTGAATGCCGTCAAAGATGAGAAGTCCTGCGATAACCTCCTCTTGACTAGCATCAACCCCAAGTTAAGTACTACACCACGCTCAGCCCGCAAGCCATAAAGTGCATTTCGCTCAAGCCTCCGTCTCATCGTGCATGATTCCTCTTTCCCCTTTTCCATCAAGCGGGGGTTCTTCGCCTTCAAAACGCCACCCCGTCGGCCTCTGCCGGCACCAAACCTCATACGGACGGCTGCCTCATCTCGGTTCGTCGCGACCGTGACAGAAACTTCAGAGATTTATTTCTCGAAGCCCGACGAATCCTGATACCCAATGCCAAAAAACGGTGAGCGGTGCGGGCTCGTTGCAGGGCTGCTGCTGCGCCTTAGTAGACGAGGGGAAAAGTTTTCGGTCACGAGAGCAGTTGGAATTTGGAAAACTCAAAACACCCCACAAGGTCTGGACTCAATTTCCGGCTATCTTCCCGGACCACCCCCCGCCGGAGTTAAGCGGTGACAGCTCTGAGGGGTTGTCCATGGCAGGGCAAGTTCGTTTCCAAAGACTAGAGTTGAGGGTTCAATGTCAGAATCATGTTGCTGTTGTTGATGCCGAACATGAAAACTCGTGTGCGGCATGTAGGTACCGAACCGTAACGGTGTTCAATCGCATTATCAAGCAACGACCTCTGGCTTAAGGATTACAAGTAATGTACTCAGGTGGTATCCAAATATAACCCCCAGAGCGGTTGCCCTTGTGTTGTGAATAACAACAGTTGAATTCATCAAGATGCAGAGACAAGAGCGGCTTCGTCACAAACGATCGCTCATCGCTCACACAAAAAAAGGGGTCCGAAAAGCTTGGGCCAACAGCGTGTGATGGAGCAGCACAGCGTTCTGGCCAAGCCGAGCCGGGTCTGCCATGACTCAGGAACTCCCGGGTGCAGGCTGGGAGGATCTGACAGCGGGCCAGCGCTCTCCGCCGTGAGCAGACAGTCGGGTTCTAGACTTTCTTGCAAAGCCACGAAAAGCCATGCAATTACTGTCACGAAATACTGGAGATGTGGTTCTCGAAGACGAAGAGCCGGTCGCAGAGAGCCTGGAACCGCGGGAGGACCCTTGGGTTTTTACCCCTGACTTCTGTGTATGCAGGTATTTATGGAAGCACACGTGGAGCGCTCGAGACGCGTCTGTGGTTGGCCACGTTTGGATGACAAACTCGCAGGACAAATCGGGTCGTTCCGCGCGGGGGGTTCGTTCATGTCTTGCCCGAGCACACCGTCTCATGCATGATGCCGGGATCGGCCCCCAAGCCTGAAAGTTCAGTCAACACAACAACGACGACGGCTCTAGTTGCGGCTCCCGGGCTGCCCTTCAGCGCCGTTGTGTCATGTCAACCGATTATGTGTCCTACTTGAGCCCGGAGCCATGCGTCAAAGACAAAGAGGAAATCGAGTGACGCCATGTCGCCATGCCCTTTTCCTCCCGTTCACACCAGGCCAAGGCCTTCCAAGGACGCACAGGGAGAACCCCGGGCGAATGACGACAGGCGCACAAGAAGTTATTAGGTAACAGAGTGTCGGAACCCGGCCTCGGGCCCCAAACAAGACCGTGGCGTGCTAGTACTACGGAGGCAATTC
This sequence comes from Colletotrichum brevisporum, assembly GCA_030770045.1. Classification (NCBI taxonomy): domain Eukaryota; kingdom Fungi; phylum Ascomycota; class Sordariomycetes; order Glomerellales; family Glomerellaceae; genus Colletotrichum; species Colletotrichum brevisporum. Next base: position 2,578,788 of record JAUGSI010000001.1, on the reverse strand, counting down.
GATCTGCTGTCATATCCAGTTTGTTTCGGCCCAAGTGGGGATTAGATGGATACGAGATGGCATTCCCGCTGTGCGAGAATCTCTTTCCGCTCCCTCTGCGGTGCAGCTGCGGCTTGGAATTCCGTGGTTTGATGGATGGCCAAATGATGCCGGGCTCTCCGGGGAGGGAGGCAATCAAAGCCCACAACGCTGATGGAGTGCTCCGATTCCAAAGGGACGTTCGCGTCGATAGGAGAACCGCCGGGGCGGGTTCGCTTATAAAGAAGAGGGAGGATCCCCAGACTTTGCTTTCCGCGCCCCCCCTCACGATCCACTGTGCCCTCCCATTTCCCACACCGCGGGTTTTTTTCCTTTGCCTTGTTGTTGTTGTTGGCATTATTTAATATTTTGCTTCCCCCCCTCCGATGAACGGGGCCTCTATTCACACAACCCAATCCTGACCGTCGATGCAATGGTCGGAATCTCACCAGCCAACCAAGATGACGATCCCGGCCCCGAACCCGGCGGCGCCGCCCCGATCTCGGCTCCCGCCCCGGTTGTCACCGCACCTGAAACCCAGTCCCCCGATGTCACGCCCTTGCCGTCTCCCGATCTCAAACCGGCCGCACAGCCGACTTCCCCCGCCGAGACCGCAGCTGCAGCCGCCTTGAGGAAGGAGAAAGGCCGCGTGCGCTTTAACAGCCGCGCGGCCGTGACCCAGCCACCCATCTCACCACCCCCGAAATTGAACCTACCCGTGCCAACGCCGGCAGTGCCCCCGAGGCCGTCTATCCTGCGCGGCGGCTCCGGTAGTTCCATCCCAACCGTCGCGACCTTCGCCCAAGACAAAGAGAGACCGCCGCGCCCGTCCATCGACAGCGAGCGTCAGGAGTCCAAGTCCGCCGCCGCGGCAGCTCAGGAGCGCGCGCGCCAGGTCGCCGAGAACATCCAGCTCGGCTCTCCGATCCGAGAGTCCCGGATTTCGCTCGAGTCCGCAGCTACGGCAACCACTGCGAGCGAGTACGAGCCTCCCATCGATGCCTCGAGAGGCTACATCCCCCTCCACGACCTCAACCCCCGTCAGCCGACAGGCGGAGACGGTGCCGCAACGACCGAGGAAGAGAAGCATCAGCACCAGGCCCAGATTAACGATGAGGCGTACCGCATCGTCAGGGCCCACACCTGGCGTCTCGCTGAGAAAAGCGATGGCGACCCGGGCCCGTCCAACGCCCAGGAGGCCGAGAAGTCCGCCCCGACCGACCAGCTCCTGCCCGAGGTCAACGACGGCAACTATGACGGCATCTACGCTGTTCCCGCGCCCAAGGAGTACCGCGGCGGTGTGCTCTCTCAGCTTCTGAAGCTGTACAAGCCTTCCGAGACCGGGTCCCAGTCGACCCAAAACAAGCGTCACTCCGGCTCCTCCTTCACCATGTTCGGAGGACCGCTGTCTGGAAGAAGCACCCCAGGCTCGGAGTCCGGGGCCACGACGCCTACCTCAGCAGGGTTTACTTCAGGAACACCGTCGACCCCTAAGAAGAAATGGTACAACGCGAACAAGTCCACGGACACGCTCGTCAACCTCATCGAGGCCTCGGCCCGCCTCGCCAACCCCAACCAACACCAGCAGGGCGGGGAGGGCTCGCCGGGCCGCCCAGGGAGATCTGGCGCTGCAAGCACCTCGGCCGCCGGCAAGAAAAAGCCCAAGCACAAGCGCGCGTCTAGCAACTCGCGGATCAGCGCGTACCTCGCCCGCGAAGAGGAGGAGGCCAAGATCACGGTTCACATCGCCGAGACCCTCGCACGCCAGGAGTACATCATTTGCCTATGCCGCGCGTTGATGCTCTTCGGCGCTCCGACGCATCGACTAGAGGAGTACCTCTCCACCACTGCCAAGGTCCTCGAGATCGACGGCTCGTTTTTGTATCTCCCCGGCTGTATGATCATTTCGTACGACGACCGGTCGACGCACACGACCGAGGTGCGCATGGTCCGTGTCGCCCAGGGCATCGACCTTGGCAAGCTGCGAGACACGCACAGCGTCTACAAGGAGGTCATCCACGATGTCATCTCGGTCCACGAGGGCATCGACCGCCTTGATGCGCTCATGAAGTCCAAGGACAAGTTCCACGCCTGGATCCGCGTTCTGGTCTTTGGTCTCACTAGTGTTACCGCCGCCCCCTTTTCGTTCGGCGCTCGCCTCATCGACCTTCCTCTTACCTTCTGCTTTGGTTGTCTCGTCGGCTTCCTCCAACTTATCGTTGCTGCCCAGAGCAAGCTGTATAGCAACGTCCTCGAAGTCACCGCTACCGTCCTGGTCAGCTTCCTCGCCCGAGCGTTTGGAAGTATAAGGGGTGGTAACCTATTCTGTTTTTCGGCGTTGGCTCAGGGCGGTATTGTAATGCTACTTCCCGGATACATGGTTTGTAAGTGATCATCAAAACTCCCCCTTCTTTCTCCTGGCTTCGTTCATGCTAGTCGCCTTCGACGTGCTCCCCTCCCGGGACAACTGCGGCATGCATCATGATCAAGCAAAGCAGGACAGACCGCTGACGGCCCAGTGTGTTCCGCCCTTGAGCTCCAATCGCGCGCCATCGTCCCCGGTTCCATCCGAGTCGTCTACGCCGTCATCTACTCCCTCTTCCTCGGCTTCGGCATCACCATCGGCTCCGCCATCTACGGCCTCATCGACCAGAACGCGACCTCCCGCACGAGCTGCGACGACCCGATCCCCGCCCTCTGGAGTCTCATCTTCGTCCCCCTGTTCGTTGTCTGCATCGCGATTCTCTACCAGGCCAAATGGCGCCAGATGCCCGTCATGTTGGTCGTCGCATTCGCAGGTACGGACAGCCACCACTCCAAACAAACTTCATTGCGCAGCAGCTGATCCAAAGGACAACAGGTTACATCGTAAACTACTACAGCAGCCTCCGCTTCTCCGCGGCGCCGCAGGTCGCAAACACCCTCGGCGCCCTCACCGTCGGCGTCCTCGCGAACCTCTACTCCCGCATCCGCCACGGCGTCGCCGCCGCCACGCTCATCCCGGCCATCTTCACCCAGGTGCCCGGAGGCCTCGCGTCCACGGGCGGCCTGCTCAGCGGCCTGACGACGGCCAACATGATCACCAACTCGACGCAGGAAGTCAACGGCACGAGCTCCATCGACTACGACGACAGCTCCATGAACACCGTCGTCTTCAACGTCGCCGCCCGCATGATCCAGATCGCCATCGGCATCGCCGTCGGCCTGTTCCTCAGCTCCCTCATCATCTACCCGCTCGGCAAGCGCCGCAGCGGGCTCTTCAGCTTCTGAGGAGAGGGGGAGGGGGAAAAGAGTCCGTCGACCCCAATGTTTGATCGATACGTATGTAGGTCCTGTATACAAGGTTGCTGAGGCGCCTTGTGTCTACGTAGCCCCATCCCTCGTATTTCACAGGGCTTCATCCTGTCGTCTTCTCATCCCCAGCAATATTCCGCCATATTCACTAGCAGTGGGTCATTCCATTTTCTTTTCATGTAGTTGGGTCAACAGACCAGTACGATGAACGACGGGCAACGCGCCACGTCGTCCACATACATCATTTACCATGGAACGCCTTCTTCACGCAGAAAGCAGGGAAGAAACCCAGGAAAAACACCAGAACTCGAAAATTTGTAACAGTAAACTTATATTGAAGAAAAGTCAGGGGCAGTATAGCAAGAGCTAGCGTTTTGTTTCATCAATTTTCTTAGTAGCAGAAGAACGTAAGAAGTATCAGAAGCGTTGCCCTTGGCCCGTCTCACTCGTCTCAACTTTCCTACATGTTAGAGCCACTGTACCCGTTTATCCAAACTTGGATTGAAACCATGAGCTCTAATATCGAGTAATGCACGTTTCTTTTTTTGACGTACAAGACCTGACGAAGATTAGATTACCATGGGTTTGGCGTGTAGACTTCTGGGGCAGATTCCTCTCCGATATGGTGCTGTTCCTGAATATCATACACCAAGAAGAAGATAAAGTGGGAAAATTTCCGCCATTGAAAGAGGGACTCGGCGGCGTCAAAGGAGTCGAAAATTCAAATATATCCTCGGGCGCTTGGCGAACGAAATTGTCGGCCAGGTGTCGGTCTCTGTTTGGTCCGGTCATGCGCAGGAGGCGGGAAAAGGGCCGGATCCCTCCCGTGACCATCCGGTGCAGGTTGATCAACTTGTCTGCGGACTGCCAGCCCTCGTGCATCTCTCTCGTGACCAGCTCACGCACAGCTGTGAGTCCGCCCTCGTCCCTCTGGCATAGGTATTCGGCCTTGTCGCAACCAGCTGCCATGTTTCGCTGCCTGCAAACGATTCTGTAGACGGGCAGCCCCCCTGCCTCCGTTTGCCAGCCGGGAACCCTGGCCCCTGTGAAGATGTAGTAGCCGTGTGCCTCTCGAGGTCGACATTCCTTGATGTCGTCTCCAGCAACTGCTTCCGCGTCGCTGATGGTTCCACTACGGGCGCGGTCATACCCCGAGGTCGAGAGCACGACCGGGTCGTGGAGCGCCTCGAGCAGGCTCGGAGCCGGTTCTCTTGATGTCCCGTCAGAGGCCAGGGCTGCTTCCAGCCGGTCGTTCGATGCGCATGTAGACATGCTGATAACTCTTCTCGAGGCCGAGCAAAGATATGCGTTGTTGAGGAGGCAGACGAAATGAGAAACCAATGTCAAATCAGTAGAAACCCAATCTGTTGCTCTCGGTTCCACCCCAGTTGCCCCGACAAGACGCCTGTACTCTTCATCATCTTCCACGTATTCCAGGGGTTTACGATCCCGGAACAGAGTCTGCACGAAGAGCTCGAAGACCAAAACCTCTCGTTGGCGGAAGTACATCTCCTCTGTGCCGCACGTCGGAAGAGACGGAATCTGGCGAGCACGGCGAGATGACGCCGGCAGAAACCAAGGCACGGTGTCGAAAAACACATCGCGACCAAGATCGAACGCTGGGTAGCCAGTATTGATCGCTTGTATCACGCCAGGCACGACACAGTTCACCTCGTCGACGAGCCCCAACAAGCCAGCGATGGTGGGGTAGTCCTCGGGAATCAGCGACGTCGGAGAGCAGGCGGCAAGTTCGCTGAGGGACTCCAAGGCCACGTCAACGAGGTGAGCGCAGCCGTGGGCGGGGTTCTGGGGGTCCCTTGTGTCGTGAAGCCCGCGAATGCGGACAACGGTCAGGGCCTCGGGGAGCAGTTTGAGGTCGAGGTGTCTCTGTAACACTGTCGCTTTGTAATCGACAAAGAGGCCGAAGTTGTCGCGCCTGGTTGAAATCCACGCCAGAAGGTCAGCAGGGGTTGCTATGTCCTCCATGATTTGGAGCCATAACTCCCCCGGGATCTTCTCCAAAAGGCGGTCCATTCCAAGGACGCTTCCGGGTCCGGTGTTAGATGTGTCCATGATAAAGGAATGATGGGGTTTAGAGTGGGAGAACCAGATGTGAAGTCGCTCCAGTCGGTCTAGGTATTGCTTTCCCTGTCGAATAATACTTCTGATGTGAAACAAAGTCTTCTGATATGAAACAAAGTATGCTAATGTCAAGAAGTGCCGAAGAAAGACGCACTCGAGAAAGGGAGAAAGTGGTTGATATATAGTGTGCGAGTCCTTAGGAGGAAAAGAAGAACAATAAAACTTTTATCGGCAGCCACCTTGGAGACTTCCCTTTTTCTTCCTGGCTACCCGCCTGTCCGCCTAAATCTGCCACAATCGTGGATAAGACTTTGAGAAAGCCCGCTTATCCTTGATTTAGAGTTGTGTTTCTGTGTGTGTCTTTATGGCTTTTCTGGCGACTGGCGCCAGAATAGAACAGAAAGAACCAAATTTGAAAGCAAAAGACGCCACTTGACCACGTGATCTGACGCTCTTGATTATCGCCGAGGCGCTGTGCTTGTAGTAGTTCCACATGCACTTTGTGTTTCCGCTGTCCAAGATGCTGGACTTCCTTTCAGTCGAGAAGAAGTCCATGAGACAAAGTGGATTGCGCTAGGCTATTCAGGTAGACCGGTATCACTACACGTAAACAAGAAGATCTTATATCCCAATGCCGACAACCACCCCGAGTCTAATCATCTTGAAGAGAGAAATTTCCTGTACCAAAACCAGTCTAAGCCACCTAAGCCAGCTCGCACTTCAATACTCGCTTCAAAACCATAGTCGCCAAGTTCTTCGCATCCTCCTCCGACACCTGGGTGTCACCACTCCTCGCATCCCATGTGATCTCCGTGATGGCGGCCTTTGGTACCCCGTCGCCAAGGCCGTCCTTCTCGGAGCCGCGATCCGCGGCCCCGTGGGAGGCGCGAGCCTCCTCCACCTTAATTTGAAACTGCTCGTGGCCCGTCCAGCTGCGGTACACATGAACCACCAGATTGCCGCGTTCGTCCGGTTCATCCGAGCGGCACATCCAGCGATCCTCCATTGCCGACGGCTGGTAGCCGCGGTAGAGCTTGTCGACGTCTTCGCCTGACAGGTCGAGGCGCCACGGTGCGGTTGCGGGCTGGGATATGGGATGAACGTCCCAAGTTGCGCCGGTTACCCGGCCGGCTGACTCGTCGGCCGCCGGGGGGCCGATAGTCGGGGTGGTAGATGAGTTCTTCATGCTCGGAAAGAGGGAGCCGAGAATTGAGCTGAACATTTTGCTGGAGGTTGGGAAGCTTGGATGTGGAAAGAAGATAGTCGTGATGTGCGGGCTGTGGTCTGTCGTAGCCTACCGGCTAATCATCGAAGTGCGACTGCTTTAAAGACGTTGCTTACAGATGACTCCGCTCGCGTGGTGATGTTGGTAAGCTCGAGGCCATCTAAGTGAAACGGCGAGGCCGGCAGTGTCACCAGGCAAGGCCGATTCTAAATTTAAAGCCAGCGCAGATCAGTCGGTTCGTTCGGGACGTTTTAAGGTTTGTTACGGCGCCGCTAACCTCCTAGCTGGGAACCTATTTAGACAACGACTATGGATCTTCGTATAACCGAATAACGACTGACAGCCTATATTACCCATTTTTGGTTAAACCGTCTGATATCAGTGGGCTATAGCACGAGTCGTATCGAACCTTGGCTAATGCGCAGCAGTCAAGCTGTTCTTCCGATCAGTCCATTTCCTCTCTTCTCTTAAGCCGAGACTTGGCGGGGCTTCTCGGAAAAGGTCAGCGACAACTTGAAACCTTGGGGTCGGCTGCGGTGGGATGGTTCGCGGACGGAGCTGTCAGTGACAAATCTGCGAGACCGAATGACTTCCCTTGAGCTCTCCTAACTGAGTCGGTCTGTCTATGGGTCTAATCGCTTTAGACTTTGCGAAGCCTTCCTGTCATACGGAATTGGGACCTGCCAAGCATAGAAAGAACGACTCATCTAGATGATCTTAATTGAACAATAATTAGCTGGACATCCCATCGGCTCTGCTCGAAGTCTGGATTTTGAGGTCGCCGACAAGATCCCTGCCTTCTACCGCGGTACCAAGATTAATTGAAGGCCGAAGAACTTGAAAGACATGCGAACCCTGTCAATATCAACGCCAGCCAAGGCCAGGTACGGAAATAGTGTGCAGAGGTCAATAGCATCTTCGGCCCTCAAGTCCGAAGATGAGAGAGACAGACAACGCGATGAGGTCTTTCTTTGATCATATAAACCTGGCGGTATTCAGTGTCTCTGAGGAAGTTCATGCTCTCAACCAGCCTCTCATTCCCAGCTATCCAGTCCTCTCTTTACAATACTCTCGTTTCTTCTAGATATACACTCTTTCGTCACTCTTTCAACATGGCCAGACCGCTTTCCTTCGTGTTTGGATTCTTCCTCTTCTCTCTTTGGTCGGTCCTCTGTCACGCCGTAGACCTCTACCGCGCCGATTCGCGGCCCTACGCTACGATCCAAAAGTCCAAGGGGTTCCTCCCGAAGGGCCAGTCCACTTTCGGCGTCGCCGCCCCGGACACCAGCCTCTGGAACCACGTCAACGGCGCCGACACCGGCTTCAGCAAGGACGAGGACGGCTACGTCTCCACGACCTCGGACATCAACCTGGCCCGCACCTGGGTCCGCCAGTTCCTCGGCGGCAACGGCTTCATCTACCGCATCCACTCGGCCCCCAACATGATCGACTGCCAGGCCACCCTCGGCAAGTACAACCCCTATCCGCAGGAGAAGGAGTTCGCCGCTCTCGGCGGCATCAAGGACAACCAGATCATCAGCTGGATCCCCGTGAAGAACAACGTCGCCGCCAAGGAGGAGAAGAACCCGTTCTACCAGGCCAACATCTACGGCAACATGGGCACCGGCGGCGCGCAGCCCAAGCTCGCCGCCTTCCCGCCCGGCCACGCCGCATGGAAGGAGGCGCCCTGGTCCCAATTCAGCACTTGCGGTGCGCCGAGGCGCTCGGCGAGGGACTTCTTCGACTTCGAGAAGAGGCAGCAGTGCGGCCCGGCCAAGAGCAACCAGGCGTATGCCGCGGAGCATCTCGACTACGTCGACTCCGTGTGCCCTGGATGCCAGTGAGCTACTGGTGATTTCTCATACGGCCGCCCTGGCTTCGACGATAGCTTTTGCCTCCGGTCTCTTCGTGCAACGGATAGTTTCGGTAGCAGCCAAGTGCGGCGACTACGCCAGGGTTGAAGGCTTCTTGTGTTTCAATAGGCAGACTGCGGGATTGCGTGGAGGCTTAGGAGATGAAGCGCTGTGCATGATGGCAACCTATTCGAATGTACATTGTCATATTCAAATATCACACCGCCTCTGTGCGGCTCTAGAGACTGTCTTCCCATCTGCACAGTGAAATCCCATCACACGAGCCCGGGATGTGAGGTAGTTCTTCTTAGACCGGTCGTCTTTGATCCCCATGTGGTGTTATCTCAGCGCGTGGGCTCAAGCAGCTTGTTCCAACCCAATAGGGAAAGATTGTGGGTACCGCATGCTCCAACGGTGCTGGATCCGGCCCGGAATCATATGTGAGCTGTGGGGCCGGGGCCGGAGGATGCGGGACTCGAAGGGAGCCGGGCCGGACCACTGACAGGCCGCTGATTGGAAAGCTGATTGCAGTCCACAGGACAGCCAAAGCCGTTCATATACGTTTTCTCTAGAACATGACCTTGTTAAAGCGCACTTGTATAACCCCCCAAGCCCATGAAAGGGCGATCTCTAGATGACAAAACATTTGTGGCAATGCCTGACTTCCAGGCAGTGTCCACCGGCCTGTCGATATTCTGCTGCAGAGAGACAGCCACACGTTCCACTCCAGCCGTTCAGTCCGCGAGCTGAGGACGATCAAGTAAGCACAACCACCAGGCCCCGAAAACCCCGACGGAGAATTCAAACACAGCTGGATGATGTCCGCTCTTGGCAAACGTCGACGCAGCCAATGGCGAGGCACGTATCTAACACATTGCCACTGCCTGTCACCAAATCAAGCAGTTTCGCAGCACGAGCGGGAAACTTCGTCGTGGTATCTCGACATTCTTGGCTTCCTAATCTCCGACGTGAACACTGCCAACACCATAGTTCGTGAGTTTCGAAATGGTAGGATGTTTGTACATGTAACCTATTTCTCAGCAGTTTTCGACTTTGAAATCATGATTTACTCGCCGTTGATGGACAAGGCAGAAAGCCATTTCTAAAATCAACTGGGCTGTGCACATCTGAAGGCTCTCTGATGCTCTTAACATGGTTCCAGGAAGCATGATTTTCGGAGGTAGGCTGTATCGATCTCATGTATTTAAGAAAGAAAGCATCCGCAATATCATGACTTTCGACAATACCATAATCAGACACAAAAACAACAAATCTCACAAAGCCACATTTCCCACCCTCCTCATCTTTCACACAAACCACCATTCATACCCACCTTCACCACAACACCTCCAAGGACCATGGGCGTCTTCTCAGTCGACGAGGCCCAGTACCGGGCTCACTGTCAGTCCCTCAGCATCCGCAAGCTGCAGCAGGAAGAGACCCGGGCGCTCCGCTCCCGCATCTCCAGCGGCTGGGGCATCTACTTCGGCGTGGCCGCGACGGCGGGCACCGCCGGCGCCGCGCTGCCGCTGCCCATCATCGCGGGCGTCCTCCGCGACAAGGCCAAGGACCAGCTGGAAATCGTCCAGCAGGAGCTCCGCCGCCAGGGCGTCGCGCCGCGGGAGCCGAGCACCCGCGACTACCTGTTCGGCTTCGGCATCAGCTACGGCGCGCAGGCCGTCGGCCCCGCGGCGGAGGGCCTCGCCGAGATCGCTGCGGAGAACGCCGCGTCGTCTGCGTCGGCCAGTGCCGCGGCCGCCGTGCAGACCTCGGGGCCGGAGAGGTTCGAGGTCGAGAACGTCGCGAAGGAGGTGGCCAAGGCCGTGCCGTCTGAGGCTGCCACCGCTGCTGCGATCCATGCTTCGAAGAAGATTTGAGTGCGGCTGTTGTTTCGGTTGGTGGCTTGCCTCCCGGCCCCTTGTTTGAGTATACGGGAGATCTGTTGTTTCTTAGACGTTTCCGAGGCTGAGATATTCTCTCATCTTTTGAATTCTTTCTTTAGTACGACTCGTGTTATCGGTGCTTTGCATTATCTGTACGGCTATTAGAGGCGGAGTTCTATAAGCAATGGGTAAACACATCACGGCATTATTTAGGCATAACATTCTTTCTGCCAATTTCCCAAGGTTTTATCGACACGCTACGTGATGTCATCGAGAGATGCAAAGCCGACAATACCTGCACCTTTGTGTCCTTCGACTCGCCGTTGCTTTCTCAAGCCTTGGTACCTAACTTTGGGACGGTCATCCCGAGACGAAACGGGGGAGTCACTTCACGCTGTACTTACCCTTGAAATTCAAGACGTTTGCAATTCCTCAAAAGCCCAGCAGTCCCAAGGGTCTCAGTTGGCCGGCCTCGCTAGGTAGAAGTTTTGGACATGCGGTCAGGCAATGAGCACAATCCATACATAGGTAGAGAAGCCGAGAGAGGCAAGGCAAGTCAGATGAGCCTTGCGACGCCGCAGAGTACAGGTGCCAAACATGGACGGCATGCCCATGTTCCCACGACGTTTGAGCAAGGAGGCGCAGGCGGGTTTACCGGGTGATGAAGACAGAGCTAAATACTTCGAGTAGATAACCAGCAGGCCTGTCACCACGTGCCCGGCTTTGGCCATCACGACCAGTTCGAAAGGAGGAAAAGAGTAAAATGGCAAAAGTCGGGCCCCGAATCTTGAGTCCACCATGATCACCGACACAGTTAATTATTTGAGTAATAAACAACTGAGCCAATTGAGCACGAAGAAGATCCGATAGCGCGGTTGCGAGCACTGCGGACAAGAACCCCTATCAAGCATCCGACGGGGTTGGGAGGGGGCGCATCAAGGCAGGAACGCGTTTGCAACCTGGGTAGGAAGGAAGGTTCCCACCAGACCTACTAAGACTTGATGGCCTAGATCAAAATATCTAGGAGACTGTGTCAGCACGAAACTGTCTCAATATCATCTTCGAAACTCCCGAATTGCCGCACAGTAATAAACATGATCCATCCACTCTTATCACGAGACCTGCAGAAATAAGCTGTCGCAGTGTTGAACAAGATCAACGCCAAAAGTTATCTCCCAGTGTTGCGTCAAGATAACGAGTCCGTCACGTCATTTAGATTATTACCTATTGCCCGTTTGTTCCCGTGGCCTGCGGAGTTGATATGTCCACAATCAGATCCGGCTGAGATTTCATGTCTCAGTTATCCCATCCTCTAGTTCTCGCCGGAACGGGCCAAGGCCCACGTCTATGCCATTCTAATCAAGAATTTTGGAGCATTCCTAGTCAAATTTCCTTTTAGGTGCCACAGCGGGACGATCCCTTAAACGCTCTAGATCCGGCCCGGGAAAACAGCCTTCATCCTCGGTCTCACACCAGCAGCTTAGACTTGTGAGACCAGCTCGGCCTCGTATCGTCAGTCCTTGGGCCATCGAGCCGCGCTAATACAGGTAGCTTGGCCTGCTTCCCCAAAGTCGACGATGTCAGGGATCTTCGTGACAGCCTGCTCTTTTCGAAGATCGTCAACACCAAAGGGCAGATCGCTGCCTTCCCGGACATGCTACCCAACCTCCCTTCTGCCGGCTCCACGCCATCGTCGATGCCGCCAGCCTGCTGTAAGTTGTGTAGGCCGGGTGGACGGCGGGGCGGCGCCGCGCGCCCCACGCGATGCCGTACAGGAAGGCCTAGCTGCGAGATGGTTCTGAAGTCAAGCAGCTGCTCAACTTCAACTTGAACATGATGGCCGATGTCGACGCTGCCCAGAAGGTCTGCAATACGGGCAGCGCTTCTGCTCACTCACTACCGTAACGTGGAAAAGACGGCGCACCATGCGATCTTGAATACCGACAAAGGGAGCCTTGTGGAAACCCCTCAATGACGTCGTCCGGGGTCCCTCACGAGGATTGAGTTCCAGTCTTCAACGTGATAAGCCAAGAGATCGCGTGGTGTTTCGTCGTCTCGAGGCTTACCCTTGCCGGCAGCCACGCGTTCGAACTTGATTTCTGAATGGCATCACGATTCCGGCTCGAAATTATGCTGCTTTCCTCAATCCGTGAGCTTATTTGATGTCCAAGAGGTCATGTATGCCCCCCTCCTCTCCCTTCGGAATGATCTTCAATCAGGATCTGGCCCCATCACACGGCCCGAACACGAATCTGTCCTTGCAGACAGATCCCGCCGTTTTCTCCGGTCCCGAAACGTTCACGCCCGCGAGGTCGCTCGACGACGATCAAACAGTGGATCGTCACCAGTATGGCTTCGGGATCGGTGACTGTACCTAGGTATGTGTGTCGACAGCCTCGTCACATCCAAGGCACATTGTTGACTGATCAATCCCATGGTCATTTCTCCAGATGGGGGCGGGGAGAAGCCAGCCGGGTTGACCTCCGTTGCCGGACCTGGCAGCTTCCGGAAATCAACAAGCTGCCGGGAAGACTAGACGCATCGACTTTGTGCTAAGCAAACCAGAGGCAACAAGGAGACTGGTCGAGACGGCACTGTGAGACATGGACGCTTGAGCTTGTTTGGGGGACGGCTTTTGGTAGCGCTCCTGTTCGGGGTTCGGCCGAACCAAGCGGGAAGCCCAGCTGAACAGACAATACCACGACTAAAATATCCTCGAAGACTATTTAGTTGTTTGATGACGAGAGTGGCTATTCATTTTGTCTTTTAAGTTCACTTCCCGTCCAAAAATGCCTGTCGAGAGTGCCAAAATGAATTCCAGCAACTATTCTCGACAACCATCCTGTTTACACTCCACAGGAGATGAAGCTCCGAAGAGGGTGTCGTGGGAATTGCGTGGCCGTCGGATTAGGCCTTAACTCCGCTGATCTCGGGCCAACATTCGCGAGGTGTTCGCATTCCGTACGTACCTTTCTACGAGGGTTGGGGGGCTTGCGGCCGTGGAACCGTCCAGATTTCCGGCCCGGTCTAAGCTGGCGGCGGCAATCTCAGTCCGAGACATCTGAGATTGGCATTTGCGGAAGGTCCTTTGACAGGTCTCCCGCAGCCACAGCCGACTTGGCTTGCGGCCGAATCAGAGCTGAGATTGAGGGATCGAGGCCTCGATGAGCTTGTCATTTTCCGCGCGTAGTTCGCACGCTATTGTGAGACACACGTTTTCCCGCGAGAAATGTGAAGTCAGATTGTGCTCCAACGTTGTTGAGGATCGTGTTCCTCTTGTGCTTCACATCGATGAACGAGAGAGCGCGAGAACGAGTATGTTGCCATTGTGTTTGACTAAGGGGCTAGTGAAGTCTTGATGGGCAGAATTTGTGGCTTCAAACGGTGATATTTCAGCTGTCCACTGTCTATCTATCCTACCTAGTTTCCTCTAGATTTCGGTGTTCAACAGGACGGCACAGCGGTGACGATGTTTTCTCGTTTATTCTTTCGAGAGATCGTAGGATGACAACATATACATGGTTCACTGGACAGCAGCAAGCCTAAAGATAACCGCACAAACCCATCGAAAACGTAACTTTGCGTAGCCGTCGACCATGTCCGGCCAAACGTCATTGCAAAGCTGGCAAGAAAGCCTCGCCCGGTCCTAACACATGAGGCAAGCCTGCCGTAGAAGTAAACATGCCGGAAGCGTCAACGCCAGCCAGAGTCGACGGCCGGTTCGAGGTCATCATTCTGTCACCCCTCTGGCCTCGCAACACTCGTACCAAAGGACCCCTGAGCATGTAAAAATGCACGTAAAACGTCCCGTCCCGTCCGTCGTCTCGGGGTCGAAAACACCCAAGCCAAAGGACAGCTGAAACCCCTACGTTCTTCGCAGTTGACCTGCCCAACTTGCCAAAACCCCACACATGGACGGCAGCAAAGACATCTCCCTATCAGTCGAGGGCAGGAAGCTCCTCTTCCTCATCTGGCAGCTCTCCCGGCGCCTCGGCCGCGCGAGCACATCCTTCCTCCGGCCTTCTTCCCGCCGTGCCTCCGCCCAGGCCATGGCGTTCACCAACCCCTTCGGCGCCGGCGCCGAGCACGGGCAGCGGCCGCGCAGCAGCTCCGAGTCCCGCCGGTCCAGCGACACCGTCATCTACCACGACGCCGAGAAGGACGACGGCGACTACCCGATCCTCGTCTCCATCAAGTCCGCCCGGTCCTCCGTCTCGTCCTTCTTCACCGACCCCATGGGAGGAGCCGAGGACCCCCGCCCTTGGAAGTCGAGAGGGTCTTTTGTCCTAGGCCGCCTCCAGCCCGTCCTCTTCCTCCTCCTCCCGGATTTACTCTTGGGACCAATCAACCGCTTCGTCCTCCGGCGGCCAACTCGCGGCGGCGTCGCCCCGAAACGCCTGGGTCCCACGGCCTACCTCGACGGCCTCCGCGGCGTCGCGGCCTTCACCGTCTACGTCTTCCACTTCTCGTACCTCTGGATGCCGAAGCTCCGCAAGGGCTTCGCCTCGGAGCCAGACAACGACTGGTTCTGGCAGCGCCCCATCATCCGCGTGCTGCACTCGGGCCGCGCCAGCGTCACCGTCTTCTTCGTCATATCCGGCTACGTCCTGACCCTCAAGACGCTCAAGATGATCCACGCCCGCCGGAACGATCAGGTCCTCAGCGCCCTATCCGGCTCCGCGTTCCGACGGCCCCTGCGCCTCTTCCTCCCCATCGCCGTCTCGACCTTCATGATCGCCATGATCTGCCGCGGCGGGTGGTACATCCGCGACCCGTCCTTCGCCCCGACGCCCCCCGTGGCACCGACTTTCGGAGCGCAGGTGCACCACTGGTTCTGGGACTTCGTCGACCTGGCGAACCCGTTCAAGGGCATCCGCAACCGCGAGAACATCCGCGGCATGGAGTACGACGGCCACCTCTGGACCATCCCCATCGAGTTCCGCGGCTCCGTCCTCGTCTTCGTCCTGCTCCTCACCTTCGCGCGCACGCGGCGGTGGATCGCCGCCGCCGCCTCGGTGCTGGTCGTTGTCTGGCTGGTGCACCTCGGCGACTGGGACAAGGCGCTCTTCCCCGCGGGCATGCTCCTCGCCGAGCTGTCCATCGTCCTGCCGGCTGAGCCGGCCCGGGACGTGCTGCCGACAGTCAACCCATCCCTCGTTCGGAGCGGGTTCCAGTGTCTCTTTACGATGGTCCGCCACGTCGTCACGATCGGCATGTTCGTCTTCGGGTGCCACCTCATGAGCTATCCGGAGCAGAACGGGCCGAGCAGCCCGGGGTACAGGTGGATGACCTCCCGCGTGCCGGCGTACTTCGCGACGAGCCAGGAGCGCGTCCAGCTGCACTGGATCGCCACCGGGTCCATTGTCTTCATCCTCTCCTTGATGTACTCCCCGCCCGCGAACCTCAACATCCGCGGGCGGATCAAGACCTTCTTCCGCGGGCGCACCTTTGACATGCCGTGGTACGAGACCGCCCCCTTCCTAGACGAGACCGAGAAGGAGGCGATGGCAGCCCTCTCCTCCGCCGCCGTCGCGCCCCGGGCCCCGGACGCCGGAGCCCCTTTACTATCAACGCAACCGCCGCGCCCTCTCGCCGCCGGGGACGCCGAGCCGCTGCTGCAGCAGCTGTTCACCTCCCGCCTGGCGCAGTACCTCGGCCGCATCTCGTACTCGCTGTACCTCTGGCACGACACGGTGAACCACACGGTCGGCGTGCGGTGGCTGGCGCCGGCGTGGGCGGCCATCTCCAAGATCCACGAGAGCGTGGCGTCGCTGCCGCCGGGGACGACGCCCGAGGCGGCGCGGGCGATGCTGGAGAGTGCGTGGGAGGACTACAACCTCGCCTTCTTCTGGGGCGCGCTGTTCAACACGTTGGTGCTGCTTTGGGTGAGCGACGTGTTCAACCGGCTGGTGGACGTCCCCTGCGTCAAGATCACGCACTGGATCGGGGAGAGGTGCTTCAGGAAGGATTAGACGGTTCAACATATATCTGTCGAAGAGAGCTTGGTATCTCCTGTAATATTTAATTTCTTGTAATCTATCGTCATCAGCGTCATCGTCATTGTCATTGTTCGTCGTCGTCGTCCTCGACATCATCATGGAACGGACAGTTTGTGTTACGACTTCTTCTCCTTCCTTCTGCTTTTACCTACATGTAGTAAGAATATACCAGCATTGTTCCATCTCCAAGTCTTTCATCGGTAATACAAGATCAAGACATGTCCAGACATAGCCACCAAA
Organism: Colletotrichum brevisporum; assembly: GCA_030770045.1. Classification (NCBI taxonomy): domain Eukaryota; kingdom Fungi; phylum Ascomycota; class Sordariomycetes; order Glomerellales; family Glomerellaceae; genus Colletotrichum; species Colletotrichum brevisporum. The sequence continues at coordinate 2,562,194 of JAUGSI010000001.1, read as the reverse complement.
CAAATCAAAGATATCAATACAACCCAATCTCCCGCTTAGAAAGCATCCCTGCAACCTCTCCATTCATCACGCCGTGAACATAAGACTCCCCAACAACCCTCCACAACCCCGGCCTCCCCCCCCTCCTGAACACGAAGGGCGCATCGCACCCGTCCACCAGGAACAAAACGTCCCCGGGCTCCGCGTCCGGCGGGAACAGGCACAGCAGCCGGCTCATCTTCGTCAGCCCCAGGCTGTACTTTTTCGCGACCCGGGCGAGACACCCTATGAACAGCGCGGCCTCGGGGACGAGAAACCCGGGAAAAGCGGCACACGAAGCGCCCAGGTACGTCAGCAACGCGAGGAACTCGTTGTACCAGTGGCAGGTGAGCGCGCGGCACCCAGCGGCGAACAGGAGTGGCAGCGCGAAGTACCACGGCAGCCACCGGAGCACCGGCAGCAGCACGCCCAAGACCCCCGCGATCCTCACGGAGTGGCGCATCCACGGCCGGAGGCAGCACAGGGCCGCCAGCGCGAGCACCTCGCTCCACAGCGGGAGGGCCCGTACGATCGCGAGGATGAACGGCGAGACGGCGGCGCCGGCCCCGAAAATACCGCAGAAGAGCATGGTGAGGAGCTGGACGTCGCGCTGCCGGACGACGTTGTACATGGCGGCGTACTCGGGACCCGGGACCTTGCCGTCGAAGGTCAGGTTGGCGATCTGCGTGCGGCCGAGGGCCTCGTCGATCGGCTCGCCGAACGGGTACGTCCCGCTCCGGTAGGCGGCCCGGATGAGCTTATCGTGGATGTACGTGCCCATCATCATCCTGCCGGGGAGGAGGCCGGCCACCTCGTCCATGGGTGCGGCCCTGACGTACAGCACGCCCTGGGCCTCGTCTGTGCGGTGGTGGAACTTGGTGTCGCCGCAGGCCTTGTAGAATCTGCCTGGTTCGTCTTCTTCGGCGTCCCCCTTCTTCTCCTCCTTGCGTTGTTCGTCTCCATTTTCCCCCCCTTCTTTGGCGTGCCCGTCTTCTTGGGCTCCGTCTCCCGGTTGCGGACCCGGTCGTTGATCCGTGCGGTCTCCCGTCTCCGTCTTCTCCGGAACGTCCATTGGGAACCTGGCAGTCGTCTCGTCCTCAATGGTCCCGGCAAACGACCTCCCAAGCACCAGCCTCCTGTCCTCGCTGTTGACGACGCTCGTCCAGTTCGGCACCCACGACGGCGTCCCGTCCCCCCTCTGCTCCCCCAGTCTCGCCGGCGAGAGCACCTGCGGGCCCAGGCCTTGCCTCACCAGCCCCGCCGCGATCCTCGTGCTCACCACCGGCAGCGTCTGGCCCTCCGAGTACAGCGGCTCAAACCCTTCCCCCTGTGCGTCCCCCGCGAGCCCCAGCAGCGCGTCGATCCGGTCGACGGGCTGCGTGGCCAGGAAGCCCCTCGACGCGTCCAGCAGCCACAGCAGCCCCTTCTTGCCGAACGGGAACGCGTTCCCCCGGGCCCGGTACTCCGCCATCCTCCAGCTCTGGACCTCCTCGTACTCGCGCAGGGCGCGGTAGTCCTTGCGCAGCGGCAGGTAAGGCCGCCACCGGTCGCGCTCGCTGCGCTGCCCGAGGTTGAAGATGGCGTAGAACCCCGTCGCGAAGCCCCAGGACCGCAGCCGCAGGTCCGCGACGGTCGTCAGCGCGCGGGCGCCCTCGAGGGGGCCTATCCAGCGCTCGATGCGGCGCCGAAGGTACCGCGGCCAGAGGAGCATGAGGGCGAACTTCGCGACGCCGACGGGGAAGCCGACGTGCGAGAGGCGCGGGTTCATGGCGTACGCCTTGCCCGCGAGCCAGAGCCTGCGCCAGTCGACTTCCCGCGAGCCGCAGAGCACGATGAGTTCCGAGGCGTAGACGAACTCTTGTATGATCCACACGCGGCGGAACCACGGCCGGCGCCAGAAGTTGCGGACCGCTTCGAGCTCCGGCGCCTCGCCGTCTGCGGGCATGTCGAAGCCCGCCGCCACGGCCGCCTCGAAGCTGGCACCGGGCTCCAGCTCGTCCAGAAACTCTGAGTATTCTGCGATGTGCTCCAGGAAGCTGATGGCGAGGTCGCTATCAGGAGATGCCGGGCCGAGGTAGACCACCGTCCGGAACGCGATGCGGTAGATGTCCGGCATCAGGCGGATCTGCTCGCCCTTCTCGATGTTGGCTGTACTGAGGACCTGATTAATGCATATAGCGTCCACCCAAACGACGCGTTCTTTATCTGTGTAGACGATCTGGCGGAGCAGGGTGTATAGGGCCGCAGTGAGGGGGATGACGGACGCCGCGGCGCTGCCGTCAGCGCCCTCGTCCCGGATCACCAGGTTGAAGGGCGTCCGGGTATTGCTTCCCCAATGGTATGAAACCGCTTCGTAAGGAAGGGTGTGCTTGAGTAACTGGCCGTCCGCACCAATATGGAGCTTGGGGTTGGTCAACTCGTGATGAATAAGAGAACCGGAGAGGTCCCACTCCGGATCTGGGGCCTGATGGAGGCGGAGGAGTCGGATCTCGCCAGGACGGAGGCTTCGATACTGGTATGGTCTCATCGTTTAGCAGTTGCTTTTGGGGAGCCTTGGGATAAAAAGTGTTACAAGATTTCCAAGTCTGGAAGGAGACGACGCCTTTTCAGCTCGCTCCCGCACACCCGTGGCAGGCGGCTCATGCACGAGTCTTGCTCGGCTCAATGTCTCAACCTGGCCATCAGGCTGAGATGTTGCTAAACAGGCCTCCGTCTTGGCCATTCTTTCTAGGTTTGGGTCAAGAAGCGACGGATTCTTGCCATAAACATGTCGCGGGGTCTTTTTCCCTTCGCTGTTGATCATCCACCGAATGGTATTGGATCATCATTTCGAACGAAGTTATGTAACCGACAGAGTGCACTTTGCTTCTCCCTGCGTCGCTATGCCCGTGTTCTTGACCATTGCAAAAAGCCATATTGTACAAATTTGTTGAAAGGAGGAAGTACAGAAGGATGAAGTGACCCAATCGCGGATCATGCTGCTGTGAACCCGCAGCCCGTCTTTCCATTTTCCTCGGCAACGGCCCTCGCAGAGCATGCGCCCTTGGGACCGGCGCAGCAGCCCGAGGCGCAGTCCGCATCAGAAAGACACTGGCCAGTGATGAATTGCGAGCCATTCCCCTTGCCTACGTTCTCTGAGCCAGCGGCTCCTTGATTTCCACCCCCGGCTGCCGGCGCAGGCTGAGCAGGCTGAGCAGGTGCAGAGGGTGCTGCTGCTTCGGCCTGCCCAGATCCGGCTCCCGCACCACCGGCGCCGCCGAAGCCGCAGCCCGTCTTCCCGTTCTCGGTGGCAACGGCCCGTGCCGAGCAGACGCCCTTGGGGCCGGCGCAGCAGCCTGATGCGCAGTCCGCGTCGGTCAGGCACTGCCCTGTGATAAACTGTTGGCCGTTGCCCTTGCCGACATTCTGGGAGCCTGGTGCGGACGATCCTCCATTGGCGCCTGCATTGCCTCCGTTTCCAGCAGCGGACTCCATAGACGGCGTCGCCTGACCTGCTCCTGGAGAGGCAGCACCACCATCACCGAAGCCACAGCCTTGCTTGCCTGCCTGGAACTGGGCACCGACTCCGGAGCAGATGCCAGCACCGCTCAGAGTTGCGCAGCATGCCGAGGCGCAGTCTTTACTGCTCAAACAGGCACCTCCGATGAACTGGACTCCCCGGCCGTTTCCGACGTTCTTGGATCCAGCAGGGTCGGGAATAAGGGGGCTCGGGACAGCCAAAGCTGTGGCAGCGACTGATAGGCGTCAGTGATGGCACTTCAAAACGTGATGTTGTGAGAAGACTTACAGAGTGCCGCGGCAACAGAGAGACGAACCATGATGAAGAGGTGGAAAGAAGTGAAGAGGTATTATCAAAACACCTTGATATTATTAGAAAATGATGTGATGCAGGCTCGGTTGATGCTTCTGGTCAGTCTAAAGATAAACCAACCCTCGGAGGACATCTGCCGTCTTAAATAACAACTCCATCTCGACAGTTCAATCCGAACTTGACAGCGACCGACGTCTGAGCAATCAGCGCTTGCTGATGTTTCCCGTCTTGTCAGCTGGAGATGCGACGCACTTCTGTCACAGGGGCACATCTCTGGAACTGAGGCTGAGCGGGAGGGACGCTATTGCTCGGCTGGTGCAGTTTGGAATCGGGTCCATGGATGCTTGAAGGGTCGACCGAACTCGGGAGACGCCACTCGGACATGTCATCCGACGAAACTAGAGCAATTCTGCATCGAGTTTGCAGCGAAAAGCAACGCAGCGCAGACTTGCCAGCGAGGTTATTGAGGCTGATCGTCGGGGGACGAAGGGGGGCCCAAAGGTCACGGACGAGGTCGTCCCTGTCGGGCCAATGTTTCGGATGGGACGAAACATCGGAGAACGAAAAACAGGCCAAACACGTCAAGCCCCTGGCGCCAGTGACAAGCGTCCTGAAGAATCCTCGAGGGCGAAGTGGCAGAGAAAGGGGGAAAAGAGAGGCGTCGGCGCCTAGTCTGCATTGAGGGCGTCCCCTGCAACGATCTTCCGACGATCCAGGTTTCCCGGTTTTCGCAGATATCCAGAGCGGCATGTCTGCATCGCGTCTTCATTCGCCTGCGCGGGTGTTCTGAGGGCCTCGGTCGGCATTGCGAAACTTCAAACTGCCTCCGCCGTCAGCTCGGTCTGCCGTCTGTCCGATTTAGGGCCGTTTTGGCCGGATCTGCCCCTATTTTCTTGGTCCAGTTGGCCTCCAGTCTGGCTCCAGTTGACTGGAGCAGTGAAGTCGTCGTCAGCTCAGCTGGCCAAGGGGTCGACGGCCGTCTGAGGTGTCTGAGCATGAACCGTCTAGAATGCCGCTCAGCCGAGCTGCGAAGTGTCTCCTGTACCTATCCTTCGAGATCAGCCCGCGTACTCTCCACTGAAGTCGGTCTTCGTGGCCATGAAGCCTGCGCGGGAGTCTTGAACGAGGGTTCCTTGGGTAGAGACTGGCACTTCGTCAACCGCGGGCCCCACGGTAGGCAGGTATGGGGCTTGTCGACGGTGTAATAATCCTGTCGAGAATGACGGCATCAGAATCACGATGTTGTATTCTCGAAAATTTCAAAATGTCCATCGTTGAAGTCGAAGATGCCAAGTCCAACTTCAGCAGAGTTTGGGAAGGCGGGAAGGAAAGGGCCAAGAGGTGCCCTGTGAGGCAGGAGCGATGGACTTTCTCTCGGCACGGCTCCCGGGCTAGGTAGGTGCAGGCACAGGGGCACTTTAGCAGCTTCTTTCAATTTTGTACCAGTGTATAGTAGACACTGAAAATGTGGCTGGGATTGTGTTGAAATCCGTGTATTTTGCCTGCACCGTTGGGTCGTTGAGGTAAAGGAAAAAAAAAAAAAAAAAGGTAACAGGTGGGTGCCCTGTTCGTCGCTGCAGCTGCTTATCGTGCTCGTTATCAGATGCTTATCTTATCGCCCCCAGCTCCCAACGTCGAGGACAGCTGTAACCCCTCCACCCCTCCACCCCTCCCCCTCCTCGCCTGAGACACACTCTGGACATCGACCTGTCCTGCTGTCATCCTCCATTCCCTCGAGTCTGAGCCGTGTCTCGATTGTCGACATTTGATTGCCCGCCGTCTCTTTGAGACAATCGCTACACGCGTCCATTCCAGCTGAACGCCATCATGCTGCCCGCCCTTCCTTTCATGACGAAGACCGCGTTCTGCTCGATGAGCACACCGACGTTGTTCTGACGAAGCGAGTTGGATTTTGAGCTGAAAGCTTTCTATATCGTTGATTTTACGACGCAGAGACGCCCTCATTCTGGCCACATATCCCAGAGCAGCATCCAATGTCGGCACTTGGGATCTTCAGACCATCGTAACTTCGGTTCCCCCGGCATTTGGCGCTGATGGTGCAACGCCTCGGCTGCAATCGTCTTCGCACTCGACTATTAAGGCAACCTCGCGCGCCCAGGAGAACAATCGCCGTGGCCCTCTCTCTCGTTCGACTGCGGTCTGGCAAGACGCGTCACGGAGCCCCCTCCGGGCTCTTGCTGCTCCCCAGTTCCTCCCATTGGCCTCCCATTCTCTCCCGGCGAAGCTGTCGAGAAACGGATTAGAGCAATCGAGTGGCGTGCTGCACTAGCCAAGACATGGAACTAGTGCCGATGGCCGCCGCCGCCTGGACAGGCACGCCACAATCTCGACGCAATCCCCTCCCTGAAAGAGGTATTATCTGCTATCTTTTTGAGGGGACGACTTCGGACTGTTCGAGCGGAACAACACTGCATGCGATGTTCCGATTCCATCCCGATTGACCCATGACTTCCGCGTTCCACCAGAGTTGGGCATATTCAAGAGCTGGATGCATAAGGCCTTCGTACACGGAAGCCATGGGTCCTCAATCCGAGGGCATTCTTCTGGCCCCTCGCTCTCATCATTGGCCAGACACCGGCCGCCACTCCTGTCACCATCGATACCCCTCACCGATGGCGCTATCCCTGGCTGAGACCACTCTACATGCACGAAGCGGGAAGAAGCTGGCTGGCCAGGCTGTCCGGAACCTGGGCAATGAAAGGTGCAGATGCTTAGGGCTCTGCGCTTGCATCACTAAGTTCAAGCTAGCAATCTGTCGCCCGCTGTCTCTCTCTCTCTCTCAGTACGCCTTTGATGCCCCTGGGGCTGTGGGCACGGAAAACCCAGTGACATCAGTTCTTCCCAACAACAGGACCCCGCTCCGGACTGCCAGAATCACCACCGGAGCCGTGACTACTGTGCTTCTACGACAGCGCACTTCAACCGTTGCTCTGCCTTCGCCTCTCTCGTTACGAAAGACTCGACGAAAGTTTGGACATGGCTGCGTTACAGGCGGGAACGGATGTCGTGGTGGAGCCGGATGATTTCAACGACAATGACTCCTCCATGGGCGACGTAAGGAATCTCCTTTCCCTTTTCAAGTTCAGGTGATTGACCAGCTGGACAGGAAACTGGTTCGACAACGGCGAGCTTGAGCAGCTCGATCCTCGACTATCGCAAGGAGAACGGCCGCACATACCATCGATTTCGAGACGGGAGTACGTCGGCAGGCTGGGGAGGTCGCACCCGGGGACGCTGACAATTTCACAGAGTACCATTTTCCCAACGATGAAGAAGAGAATGAGCGACTTGGTAATATCATTTCCATTCGCAGGATCGTCGCGGGCGACTTGCTGACATGGCCACAAGATCTCCAACATCACATTTTCTATCTTTCCTTCGATGGCAGACTGGGGCTGTCACCTCCCAACGAGCCCGGAGCGAAAGCAGGTCGCGTGCTAGACCTGGGCACAGGAACTGGAATTTGGGCAATGGACTTTGGCGACGAACACGCCGGAGCCGAGGTTGGTCAAGGTCCTCCCTCTTTCACCATCCATCTGACCCTTGCATCGCAGGTAGTCGGTGTTGACCTGTCTCCCACGCAACCGCAGTAGTAAGGTCCCCTATCGTCGAAGTTCGGGTCTTGCTCTCTTGCTAAGGGACGAATAGCGTTCCCCCGAACGTCAAGTTCGAAATCGACGATATAGAAGATAGCTGGACCTATTCACGTCCATTCGACTACATCCATAGCCGCATGATGAACTCGGCCATCGCCAAATGGGACGAATACCTCCGTCAATCTTACGAGTGCTTGCCTCTCTCCTTTCATTTGCCCTGCGTCTCTAACATGCAGACAGATACCTCAACCCCGGCGGCTGGCTCGAGCTTCAGGAATTCAGCCTCCCGCTCTCCGATGACGGCACCCTCACCGAAGAGCATGCACTCTACAAGTCTATGAAATATCTGGGTGAAGCCGCCGCGAAGCTTGATCACACCTTTATCGATCTCGACATGCTGAAGCCCATGATGGAGGCCGCCGGCTTCGTCGACGTCGTCGAGGTCAGGTTCAAGTGGCCTAGCAACACCTGGCCCCGTGACCTTAAGTTCAAGGAGCTCGGTGCCTGGAACTACGAGAACATCACTAGTGGTCTGCAGGGTTTCCTGATGGCTGCTCTCACGAGAGGTCTCAACTGGAGGGCAGACGAGGTCAATGTGCTTGCGGCCCAGACGAGGAAGGATGTCGGTGACCGCAATATCCACGCCTACTGGCCCATGTGAGTTCCACGTCCGTCTGTTTTGCGCTCGTGCGGGTGGCTGACTAGTGCAGGATCGTGGTGTACGGGAGGAAGCCCGATGCCAACTAGGTAGATAGCGGGGACCGAACCGGGTCCGGGAGACGGGGCCGGGTGGGTTCGCTCTTGACGGAGGCACGACCCCGACCCGCCTGGCGCACCGAAATCCACAATTTCTCGGAAATTTCAGCAACGAGGCACTTCACGATGAAAACTCTGTTTCCTCCTCCCCAAGCCCTACCGCTCCACTTGCCTCTTAGTGCTTCACACAGTGGCTCCCTTCAACAATCGCATCTCGCAGGCCTTGCTAGCTCAATCGGTAGAGCGTGAGACTCTTAATCTCAAGGTTGCGGGTTCGACCCCCGCGTGAGGCTCAATTCCTCCCACCTGCAATCCTTTTTGGCTGTTTTCATGTATTGACAAAGATTTGGGTGATACAGCTTAGTTTTGCCGCCCTGCTTGGCAAACTGTGCCGCAAACACCCTGCTTCGTAGACTACAGAACATCCCAGCCATGCAAAGTACCTCTTGTTGAAGAGACATCTCTCTTCTAGACATCTGAGAGTAGTTTGAGCACGTTTCTTAGCTCAGCACACCACTTACAGACCCATTGTCCATTCGAAGCATTTCATTCATGCATAGCTCAGGGCCAGAAGTATCCAATAGTCTGGAGCCCCATGGACAGAGAACTGATAGCCAAGCAGAGGCACTGCCATAGAGGTGAAGTTGGCGAACACCAACCCAAACCCCTGCCGCAGAGGGCAAACATCAGGTGAGCAAGGCACCCCCGGACGAGGGTTTTTTCGCCATGCAAGCACACCGAACTTCGCACCCAGCTTACCCGACCTGGCATGGTGTAAGACCAATAGGATCATTGGCCAGGCAAACATTGCTCCCCGAAGGAGAAGGCGACTCAAGCCACACGAACTCCCTAGAACCAACGGGCCAAGCAGCGACACCTCGTGCTGTTGAGTTGCAAATTTACCTGTCAGTTGGTCCCATCGGGATGGGTCGGTAGTCAACTCGCTGATGTGATGTGTCATATACCCGGTGCCTGGTACAGCTGGCGTCTGGGCCAAACATGTCTTCGAGGACGAGGGCGAGGCAGTGGAGGGAGCAAACATCACGGCCCTGTCAGTCCGCAAAACATGAACGATGAGCAGCAAACGTCTCTAGGCGGTGGTCTTATTCAACAGCTCTTGCTAGTTGCTGAAGACCTTAAAATGGAGCCATCGCGAGATCTGTGGTCTGAAGAACATCTTCATCGCCATCATCACTCTCATCTCCATCTTCCCGATCAGATTACCCCCGTCTTGACTGTCCGTTGATACCACCAACATGCCTCGACAAGAGGTGTACCACCTCCACCCCCGGGGCTGGGAGACCGACCCAGAGGACGAGTACTTCCCCCTCTCGACGCTCGACTACCTCGCCGCGCAGATGTGGTGCAACTACGCCCTCTTCTTCAAACTGCCCCCGGCAGTCGACCACGCCAAGCTCGTCTCGGTGCTCAAGCGGGGCCTGGAGGTGACCCTCTCGCAGGTCCGCCAGCTCGCCGGCGTGCTGACCAAAGACCCGCGCGGCTCCGGCCTGTGCTTCCACAGGCAGCGCGCCAACACCGTCGAGTTTCACGTCCAGTGGCTCGGCGACGACGCTTCTTCCTCTTCCTCGTACCCTTCGTTCGAGGACCTCGAGCGCCAGCACTTCGTCGCCAAGGCCATGGGCGACCCGGAGACGTGGTGCGTCCCCGGCTTCCAGGGCGGCGAGCGCCCCGCGGCGCTGTACACGTCCCTGCCCAGGGCCGCGGCGTACAAGCTGAGCTTCGTGCGCGGCGGCGCGGTGCTGATGGCGCACCACCACCACTTCTCGGGCGACATCATGGCGTGGTCCGCGCAGACGCGCCAGCTGGCCGAGAACTGCGCCGCCTTCTGGGCCGCCGACGCCGCCGGCGCGGAGCCGGAGCTCCCCCCGTGGGACCCGGCGTGCCTGGACCTCTCGTGCGTCACGGCGCCCGAGGTGGCCCCCGAGAACCAGGTCGACGGGCCGTCCTCCCCGCCGCAGCGGCACCCGGCGCTCAGGCCGGGGCAGCGGCTGCTGTTCCACCTGTCGCGCAGCAAGACGGCGGAGCTGAAGCGGCGCGCGACGCCGCCGCCGCCGGCCTACGGCTCGGGGAGCAGTAGGTGGATATCGAGCTACGACGCGTGCATGGCGCACGTGTGGCGCGTGCTGTCGCGGCACAAGGCCCGCCTGTACGACGCGGACATGGGGGAGAAGATCATGTGGGGCGAGGCCGTGAACATGCGCCGCCGGTTCACCGACCCGGCCGTGCCGTGGCGGATCCAGGGGAACCTCGTCTTTGCGGCGATAAGCGACCGGAGCGCGCTGCCGCAGTTCACGGCCGGGGAGGTGATTTCCAAGGCGGAGCTGTGGGAGCTGGCATGGTTCGTTTTCCCTCTTCCTTCTCCCTTTCCCTCCAACGAAAGAGAAGCAACAGCTGACACACAAGTTCCACAGGTACGTCCGCCAGCTCACAAACACGGTCACGTCGGAGTACCTCGCCGCGGTGCTCTCCTCCATCGCCCCCGTCCGCGACAAGACGACGCTCTTCTGCCGCACCGACTCGTTCCACCCGCTCGGCAACCTGTGCACCGACTGGCGCGACGCGGCGCCCTGCGACGAGGGCGTCGACTTTGGCTTCGCGCGGCCGTACGCGTTCCGCTGGCCGTTCGACACGCTCATGGCCAACATGTGGGTCGTCTACCCGCGCCGCGTCGGCGCCGGGGCCCCCGCGGGGGAGGACGAGGGGTGGGAGCTGAGCCTGCCCGTCGAGAAGGAGATTGTGCCGGCCTTGCTGGCGGATCCGGAGTGGAGCGATGTTTTTGAGTTTCGCGGGGTGGAGATGGACGAGGAGGAGGAGGAGGAGGAGGAGAGGAGTAGCAAGTCAATGGCGGTCGAAGATATTGGTTGTGTCGAGAAGCAAGCCGCTGTGAAGATGGAGAAGGCGATTGTCGTTGACCCGGTGGCTATGTGATTTCTTGTCTGGAAATGTCAGCGCGTGCTAGCTATAGTCCGAAATTGAACGCCTCGTAAGACAACGTTGTCAGTGACTAAAGCTTGTCCGTCAATTTACAGAGCCACATCACAAGGTCCTCGCATCATCGTCCAGAATTGTCATCGAGTGGTATCATTGTTGTATCCTAACCTAGCAAGTTAATGTATGGCTCCGGCCACTTGCCCATCAGCATCGGGCGGTCCCCGAGCCGGCCGCTCACCGGCGCCAGTATCCTGAGCTTGCGCTTCTCTTTATCGATGTCGGCAACGTATACATAGCCCATAATGTTCGCCGTTCTAATCGTCTCCGGTGAGTCCTTAATCGATGCGTACGCGATGGCGAGGGTCCAATGCGCCTGGAGCTGGGACGCGTCCACCTTCATTAGGCCCTCGTCGGCGGCGCCATACATGGAGTCTTGTGAAGTAGTCAGTGTGTGGTTCTCAGGCAGATACACGGCCATCGTCGGGCGGTTGGGAAAGAAGACAGGGGGGGAACTCACAGTCGCCAAGCCTGTACATCGACAGGCTGTCAAAGTCCACTTGTTGCGTCGCGGGGCTCAGCGTCCGGCCGACGCTGCCAAAGAAGTACTCCTTAATAGAAGCCTCGCAGAACTGTTGCATGAAACCCTCGTCGCGCTCGGCCACGCCTTCGGACTTGTCCAGCAGCAGGATGCTGTACGGTTCCCCAAGGCTCGTCTTCTCCGCGGCGAACCGCTTCTGGAGCTCGGAGTGCAGCCGGGAGGATCCCAGCACTATAATAATGTTGACTGCGAGAAGGTCAGCACACGTCCATACAGGCGGTATTTCAACCCGAAAACGCACCAGAAAGCTCCTCTACGACGTGCGCAAAGGAATCCATCGCGACCTGGCTCCTCTCGCTCAGGCCGGGCGTGTCGACGATCATGCCGGCACTCTTGACGTCGGGGTCCTGCCACAGCCTCGACGTCGCCGTCGCGGCCATCTTACTGACCAGCTCGCGGTACTTTGGCGGGTCCTCCTCCGCGCTCGCGTGGCCGTAGTAGTAGACCAGCGGCAGCTTCACGGGCACCTGACTAGGGCCGCTCGTGGGCGTGGTGCCCCAGCCGTCGACGGCCTCGACGTCCAGTATGGTCCCGACGACGCTCGCGCTCAGCGTGCCGGGGAGGCTCAGCATGCCCTCCTTCGGGTCCGTGTTCACGACGAGCGGCTGGACGCCGGCGCGGGTGGCGTAGCCCGCCAGGGTCCGGGCCAGGGACGTCTTCCCGGAGGCCCTGGGCCCGCAGACGGCGACCCTGGGCCCCTCGCGGCGCTCGGCGGCGGCGCGCTGGCGGATGTTGGCGAGCTGGAAGTGCAGGTTGACGTGGGAGTTGGAGGGCGAGTCCTGGGGCCTCTGGTACTCGGCGACGAAGTCTTCAGCGGGGCTGCCGCCCTCGGCGACGAACTCGCAGCCCTGCAGGGTCAGGATCTTAGACTTGACGCCGGTGAAGGTGTACGCGTGGTGCAGGGCGAGCTCGGTGCCGTCCTTCTCGGCGGTGCCGGCGACCAGCTTCAGGGTCATGTCGGAGCCGAAGGGGACTTCGAAGCGCCACTCCCAGAAGGGCTGCAGCTTGATCGTACGGGTTTGGTTCGCGTTCGCCGGTTGCTGTACACGAGTAGGTTAGCAGCGATTGACGAGGGGAATTGGGCGGGTAGTACCGGCGCCGCCAGCTGGCCCAGGCCAGGAATCGACATGTTGGTTTGGCTATCTGATGATCATTGGGGAAGCTCGAAATACGTGTGTGTTGCGTGCGCCCGTTTCTGGGGCTGGTGTCGATTGACAAGAGGAAGAAATGTCGAGATTGACATCACCAGCCAAAAGGGTGCAGGTGGCCCGTGCTGAAGCTTCCTCTGGGGTTCCATTGTCAAGGTACGTACCGACGAGAACAGTGACTCGACCCAAAGATGTCCGGTGTCATGGAACAGTGGACTATAGTAGTTCGTTTTTCTTAAATGTGTCAACTAAGATTTTGATTGTTCAATATAAATAGTACTAAAGTAAATGAGAAGCTTATCTAGGACAGTATGCGTCCATCTCGCTGCGGAAGGGACTGAGTCTAGTCACGCCAGTGACTTGTTTAATTTTCTCTATTGAAACCGATCCCAGCTAACTTTCGATGTCCTTGGGCTGCACGTAATACGATGGGGATGCCGGACGATAGGGATGCCATGAAAAACGTCTCTAGTTAGTTCTTTTGAGTTTCTTATCTCCCGACTCTTCTCCGGGGGATGGAGCTGACCGGCCTCGGAAGTTCAAATTACAGGGGGAGCCATTCAACTGGCAGGACGGAACCTGGATAGAACATCACAGGAACAGAGGTCGTTTTTATACTAGTAACCAGAAGGCATCTTTTTTAGTATAAGTGAGACTACAGTGCTGCGTGCCATCACCAATGTTTGATCAGAATGTGGACAAAGTGAGGGTGATCACTAGTTACTCGACTGGAGTGAGTAGGCTATGTATGCGTAGAACGTCCTTTAATACTCGGCATAGGACCTAAGTCGACTTTCTATCTTTGATGCCGACCAAGAGTATTGCTACAGAGCATGCTCTGTTCAACAGATGTCACTGTTGCTTGAATCGATGCTTGCCCCTGCTGGTGTCGAGCTTCTAAACCTTCTTATGGGGAGGTGGGGGATAAAAGACCGGTCAAGGTTTCCAACCTCGTAGGTAATAGCCTAGGCCTGTTGCTTTGCATACCCGTACACGTTGAATGTTGAATCAGTCTCTTGCAGAACACCACGCCAAAAGGCAATGTCACCCGGCCCAGAATCGGGACCGAATGCTTAAAAGCTCGAGCTCCACCCATGGACCCGGAGGCCCCCGGAAACCTCCGCCCCTCGGCCTCACATTTGCCCGCGCCGGCCAATCATCTATCGTGATTCATTCTCTCTTTCGGCGTAATGCAAGCCCATTACGCAAGCCCCACGCCGCAGAAGCAGCAGCAAGCACAGCTCCGCCACCCACCCACCAGTTCGATTCCTCGCTGCCTGCCCGCCGTGATGACAGTTCAACTAACCATTGGGGGGGGGGGGGGTTACCTAACCTAACCTACCCGTTTAGGAAAGGTGCAAAAAAAAAGAGGTAGGGGCAGGGAATTAATTAATTAGTTAAAAAATTATATATAGGTCTAGGTAACTAGATTTTTAATTAGCTATATATAAGTAACTAATTATACAACTAAGTCTACTTTTATTAATTAAGTACCTTAACCTACTAGAGTATAAATTCTTTTTTCTTTTAACTTTACTTCTATTTTCTATCTTTTTTATAACCTTAATAATCTATAGCCCTTTTAAAGTACTTCTAAAATTAATAATATTAGTATTATAACTAAATTTAAAAACTCTATAAGTATTTTTTAAAAATACTCCTAAAGCACTTTAAAACTAATTTTAAAATAAATAGTATATATTAAGTATAAACTAAGTTAACTTAACTCTAAAGGTAATTAAGTTCTTAAAAATAACTAACTCTAGTATTCTACTAACCTTCCTATTTAAAAGGCTAATACTATAAATTTATAAGCCTTTTTAAAGCCCTTTTAAAGTACTTTTAAAGCTATTTTAACTTCTTTTTTAAAAAATAGAATAGAACTATTACTATTACCTTAAGTAAGGTTTACTATTATTACTCTTAAAATAAAAGCACTATTACTTATAATAAAGTTAGTATATAATTCTTTTTAAACCACTTTAGAATTACTTTTAATATACTTTTAAAAGCGACTTTATTTATAACTAAATTTAACTTTTTATACTATACTTATAAGTATAGTAACTATAGTAATAAAACTTTATTTATAGTTAAGAACTATAAAACTAGTTTTACTAAAGTAACTAAAACTAAAGTAGTAATTAATAAGTACTTTAAAACTACTTCTAAAGCAATTTAGGATTAACTTTTAAAGAATTCTATAAATACCTTCTTACCCCCTAAGTTAAAAGTAAAGCTTCTATAAAAATTATTACTCCTAAAAAGTAAAAGTAGTTAACTACTCCTACTAAATTAAAGCTTTCTATTAAAATTAAAAAGAAAAATAAAAGTATAAGTTCGTAACTATTTCTAAAGTATTTCTAAAGCCCTTTTAAAGTCTTTTTAAATTAATATTACTTAAATACTTATTTTAACTAGTTACTCTTTTATTTATAATAAAGCTAATTACTATAATAACTACAAAAAAGCTAATACTAATAAATATAAATTCCCTAACTACTTTAAAAGTACTTTAGTACTAATTTCAAAAAAGCCCTCTTAAAAAATATAAAGCTAATTACCTAGTTTAAAATTACTTTAAAATTAATCCTAAAGTTAAAAGTACTACTAAAGATAAAAAAAAAAAGTTAAAGAATAAGTTTTAAAATAACTCTTAAAGTACTTTTAAATTAGTTTAAAATAATTTACTTTTTTTTAAGTATTTAAAAAGATACTCTATTAAACTACTATAAAGGTAGTAAGTAATAAATATATCTATAACTTAACTTAATTTCTAAAGCAATTCCAGACCACTTTAAAAATATTTTATAATTTTTAAAAGTTAAAGTACTATTTATATAAATTATAATTTTATTTTATTTATATATAAATTATATTAATATTTAAAGTAAATAATAAAATAAATATATATTTAATTATAATATATATTTCTAAATTATAATACTATATAATATTAAAAAGTATATAATATATTAAATTATAATTTTAATTAGTATAATTATTTAATATATAATTAAAATTATAAATATTATATATTTATATTATAAAAAATTAAAATAGAAATAAAGTATTTTAAAGTAGTTATTATTTTATATAATAATTTAAATTTAAGTATTTAAATATATATAATATATAATATATTATATATATTATATTATTATTAAATATATTAATATATAAATTAAATATAAATTAAAATATATATTTATAAATAACTTTTAAGTTAATACTATATAATTTAATATAAGTAAAATAATAATAATTTTAAAAATTATATATAATAATAATTATATTTATTTAAGTTTTATTAGTTTTATTATATTTTATAATATATATAAAATATTTATTAATATATTTTTAAATATAATTTAAATTTTAGAATTATATAAAAACTTAAAGTAATATATTTTTAATTTTTAAAGTATTATAATAACTATATATTATATAATTTAAATATTTATAGTTATTATTTAAATTAAGTTAATTATAACTATAAAATAAGATATATATAGATTTTAAACTAATTAAAATATATTTTATAAAAGTAATAAATTAAATTAAACTCTTAAACTATATATAGTTATAATAGGAAAGTTTATTATTAAAAAGTAATTTATATTATATTTTTAATAAATAATAATTACTTTATTATTAATATTATAATTAAAGAATACGTATATACTGTTTATAAAATTAAGTATTTTATTAAAAAAAACTATTACTTTTTTTTAAATATAATATATAATTAAAACTTTAAAGTATATATTATAATATACTAATATATATATTATAATATACCAAAATATATTTATTAATATAATAATAAATATATTCATTTAAGTAATAATTTAAAGTAATTAAAAGTAATTTAAAGGAATTTAAATAGTATTTTAAGTAGTAGTTTAAATAATAGTTTTAATAATACTTTTTTATTAGTCTATTAAAAGAACTAAAAATAAAAGTAAAAAGAGACAAAAGGCAGAATTGAGACATGTAGCCTCTAGCTCTAACTGACATAGACTCTCAAACACTAGGTCAACTACTGTAGTGGAATAAACTACTCTAAACCATCTTATCCAACCTACTAGGGTGCTTGTGTCCGCTAGCCCTTATAGCCAACCACAGCGCCCGTGGCTAACCACAATAAATGCAGCTAACTTCTGCAGATGACTACTTAGCTAAACTATATATAATATACTAAACCCTAAAAAGGACTAGTGGCACAGAGAAGCTAGGCCTAAAAGGGTAAGTACTAGGCCTATAAAGGTAGGGCGCTACCTAGCCTATAGAAGTTACAAACCTTACTTTTTAGTAGTAAATATCATAACAACGCTAATATAATACTATTACTACTACGACAATACTTCTATCTCTTTTATTTATATATTATATAAACCTATTCTTTACTAATATATTAAACCCAAATACCACTATACGATATTTAAGTAATCTTATTATAAACCTCAATACTCTTATACCTATACTTATACCTTTTTATGTGTTTAAATAAAATATATTTTATTAGTAGTATAAATATATAGTATATATATTTTAAATTTACTATATACTAAATTAAATTAATTCGTACTTATTATATAGTATATATTAGATAATATAATTTATTAATTTAATATTAATAAATAAAAAGTTTTAAACTTTTTTTAAGTTATAAAGATTTAAACTATTAATACTGTTTTTAGTATTAATAATTTACTATTACTAATAGTTCTTTTTTTTAATAATATACTTTTAAATTAAACTTTATATTAATAAATATATAAAATAATTCCAATTAAAAGTTTTAATTTATATAAAAGTAGTAAAATAAACCCTTTTATATTTAATTTATTTTTATAAATATAAATTATTCCTAACGTTTATATTTATTTCATTATATATATATTATTAATTATATTTACTTATTCTCTATACTATTTCTTAATCATTCTAAACTTAAAGTATTTAATTAATAAATTAAACTTTATACTATTAATTAACTTTTTATATTATTATAATATTACTATAAATTATTTTATTTTTATTATTATTTTAATACTTTTATATTTATATTATATATAACAATATTTAAAATAAATAAAAGTAAGTATAATAATAAATAATAAATTGTATTTAAATATTTATCGTTTCATTATATATATATATATAAATATACTTTATTTATAAATATATTTTATTTATATATTTTTAAAAATATAATTTAAAGGTTTTATAATATATTATTTAAAATAAATTAAAATTAATATAAATTAATAAATATACTTTTATAAATAAATAATAATAAATATAACTATTATTAAATATTATAAATTATTATATATATTAAAAAATAAATAATAAAAGAATTAATAAAAAGTTTATTTATATTATTAGTATTCTTTAAAAATGTATATATATTCTTAAAAATTTCTTAAGATTTATATATAGTATAATTTAGTTAAATATTTATATAAATAAAGCTTCTTTAATCATACTATTTATTAATAATATTATTATTATTATAATAATATATAAAGTAGATAAATAAAAGTATTAGTATATATATTTTATTAAGACTTTATTTATTTATATAAATTTAAATAATTTATTTTATTAAATATACTTTATTAAATCCTTTTATTTAATTTTATATACCCAAAAATATATTTAAAACTTAGAAATAACTAATAATTCTTTATAAGTAAAATATATAAATATATAAATATATAAATATATAAATATATATTATATAAATATATAAATATTAAACTATAAATATCTATAAATATATGATATAAATATATAAATATAATATATAAATATATAAATATAAAATATATAAATATAAATATATAAATATATAGAATATATAAATATATAAATATAAAATATATAAATACATATAAATAATATAAATATATAAATATATAAACATATAATATATATAAATATATAAATATATAAATATAAATATAAATATATAAATATATAAATATATAATATATAAATATATAAATATATATATATAAATATAAATATACTTATATGAAATATTATTTATATTTATATAATTATATATTTATATAAATATATAAGATATAATTTAAATTTATTATTTATAAATAAATAACTAAATAAAATTATAATCATTCAATACCTTCTAAGCCATTATAAAACCATTTTATTAACTATATAAACACCCTCTTTTACCTTAATCTGAAACCCTTTTTTTTTTTTATACTAACTCTCTTTAAGCTTCATCCATATATATCATATAAATAATATCTTTTAAGTATTTAGCTTACTCATAAAGTACTCTTTTATTTTAAAAATTAACTATAAAGCTCTTTATTAAGTTATGCAGGCCTATACTACCCTTAAAACTAATAGGAACTATTAGTACTTAACTCAAAATAAAAATAAATAAGATCTTTTAGCACATCCTTAACTAATTCTAAAAGGGGTTTAGAATTAGTTTTAATAACTTTTAAATTACTTTAAAAAGTAGGACTTAGAAGGATTTTGTAATAGTAAAGATTGGAAAGGGTTAAAAGATATAAAAATTATTTTTAATTGTATGTCTTCTTCTATTACACTCTATATAGTTCTAAATCAATGTCTTTAAAATTAACTTAGAAGTAGTTAAAAAAAAGAAATTGCCAAAATTCATATAACTTCTTCCTTCTTGGTTTAATATTTACCTATAATAGAAATATTATGCTATATAAATCTAATACTAAGGGTAATAAAGATTTTATCCTATTAAAAGATTTTAAGGTTGTATTATTTGTATTTAAAACTACTTTAAAAGTACTTTTAAAATAGAGGTAAAAGACTTATATATTTATATATGAAATAGGTTAATATAATGCTCTTTAGTATATAAAGCCTTATATAGTAACTTTAAATATTAATATTAAAATTAAAGGTTTTAGTTTTAAACTAATTTTAAAAGTACTTTTAAGTTTGATTTTATAAAATATAGTATATTATTCATATAAATTCTCTGCAACTCCTAATTAGGTACTTAAATATATAAAGGTTAAAGTATATTTAAAAATGGTAGTACTTTACTTATATTTACAATATATTATAAAGGATATATCAATTACTCTATAACTAATAGAATAAAAGGCCCTTGTATTTAATTCTAAATGTTCAAAAAGTAGTCTTTATTAGTATAATTTTCTATACCCTAATTAAAGTAATAATACAGTATTATACTATTTACTTAATATACTACTTTCATTATATTCTCATTATGATTTAATAAAGTAGGACCTAAAATACCTGCAAATTAGTTTTAAAGTACTTTAGAAGTGGTATTATTTATTAATAATATTTTAGTAGTTTTAATTAATAGTTACACCTAGTAAACTATCACTATAGATATACTTTTAATAGACCTTATATTTAATATACTTTTAAAGTAGTTTAAAAATAATTTTATATATATATTTATATATACTATTAAATTTATAGTTTAAAAAGATTTAAACTAATAGAATAGCTAAAAAGTATTAAGTTTAAAAGTAGTTCTAAATTAAATTAAAACTATTTATACTTTTTAAAAGTTACTTTATACTAGGCCTAAATAACTTTAATATCCTAGAGCCTAGTTATATACTTATAATTTATATTAAACTAAAACGTTTTAAAAGTACTTTACTTCTAAAGCTCTACTTACTCTTTATAAAAATAAATACAGAGGTAATTTAAACTATTATTCTTAAAGAATTAAATATACTATATAATAAATTAAAAAGCTATTTAAAAGTAGTTTTAAAGGGTTTTTACTTAACGGTTATTATAGTATTAAGTATATTAATACTTATACTAAACGCCTAACTTATTATAACTAGTAGGGTTTTAAAAAGCCTTTTACTTATAAATAATTAACTATAAATAATCTAAATTTAAAAGGCTTTAGTAAATATTAAAGATTAATTTACTACTATATTTAATACAGAGTTTAACTAACTTATTTAACTAAAAAAAGTTATTTAGAAGTAATTTAAAAGTTATTTTAAAGTACTTTAAAAATTAAAATAACTTACTTAAACCCGTTTATAGTTTATTAATCTTCTTTACTATATCTATAATCCCCTATATAATATACAAAGGGGTAGAAATAAATAAAGGGGGGGGTGGGTATAGAAACTATAAAAGGTTATAAGAATAACTAAAGTTACTTCTAAATTGATTAGAATAAAGTAGTTTTACTTTACTTTATAGTAAACTTATTAAATTTTTAAAGGGGTAAGGTATATTATATCTAAAAAACGTTTTAAAAGTACTTCTAAATTACTTTAAAACTTAATATATACTATAATAGGGGGTCTTTTAATAGTTACTTATAAATAAGTAACAGTTTTTTTAGGGGAAGGGGGGTAATAAAGCCCCTTTTAGGATCTTTTAAATAAGTTTTAAATAACTTTAGAACTTAATAGGGGGGTAACTAATATAGTAGTTTTAATAACTAACTCTAATTTAGCCCTAATAAATATAAAATACTTAGAAGTATAGCTCTTTAGAAATACCCTAAAAGCGGTTTAAAATCGATTTTAAGTAACTATAAAGTATTTATTTACTTAGTACTATAAGACTTATATTTTATAAGTTTTAAAAGTAATATTATAAATAAAACCCTTTTTAAAGTAGTTAAGCTATACTTAAGCCTAACTAAAAAAAAGTAAATAAAATTCTAAATTATTTTTAAAGTAGTTTAGAAGTTAAAATACCTAATAGCCTTTTTTAATAATATCCCTTTAAAAGTCTAAATATAAAAATTTATAATATTATTAACTATTTTAAAAGTAATTTAAAAGTAATTCTAGATTAATAGAGTTTAGTTATAATATAAATATACCTTCCCCCCTATATACTAGTATATTACTTGTATATAAACTACGCTCTAAAGAAAGGTAGATATAGTTTATTTAAGTACTACCTTTTGTTGGTAGTTATACTAATTTTAAAATAGGTTAAAAGCACTTTTAAAACAATCTAAAACTAATATACTACTTCCTATAGTTATTTTAGGGTTTTAAGTAGTAATACCCTAATATTAACTATATAAAGAATACCTATTATACTAGTTTTAGAGTATTTAAGTATTATAAAGTAATATATAACCTCTTTAGCTATTAAAAAAGTATTACTAATACTTTAGTATTAATTTTACTCTACTTAAATAAAAATAAAAATAGGGACTAAAGGGGTAAATTAAAATTAAGTATAGAATTTTTAAAACGATTTAGAAGTAGTTTAAAAGGGGCTTAGGAGCCTTTTACTTTAATTAAAACTAAAAAACTAATAAGTTATTTAAATAGGTACTAGTAATAAGTAATTACTTCTTAAGCTTTATAGTTTAGTTTATCTTTAGAAAAAAGGATAAACCCTGTAGCCTATAGTTAAAAAAAAACCTCTTTATTTACTATTATTAAAAAGTACTTCTAGAAGGGTCTAGAATTAATTTAGGAAATAAATATTATAGTTTTTATTTATTATAAAAGATAAAAAGTAAAAGGAGGGATAGTTTGACATTACTTGCCCATAAGCAGCTAACCTTATAGGTCCTTGCTTAGTTAAGTGACTAGTGGGCCTACTAGGCCTAATGCGGTAGGTCAGGTCAGGTAACCCCCCCCCCCCAATGGTCAGTTGAACACTGGTCTCTGCCCGCCTTATTAGCACCAGCTGACCCTGCCCGAACACAACCCACCTTACAAACGGGTAGGTCAGGTCAGGTAACCCCCCCCCCCCCCAATGGTCAGTTGAACTGTCATCACCCTTACCTGCACACCCATTAAGACGTCACCTCATTTGCTCTCGATTCTCCCGCCACAACCTTCCAAATAAACCACCCTTTTTCGACGACACTGTCTTTTTTCCAAAGGAAGCAATCGCGACAATTCAAGTCTTTCGTTTTGCTTCACACGCAAAGAAGAAAACAATGTGTTCTGCAGACATCTTCCTCGGCCTCCTGGCCCTCCTCTTCCCACCTCTACCCGGTACGTCCGCCCCGCATCGTCGCATGCGACAATGACATTCCACTCACCCACTCAACCCACCTCAACACCAAAACCACAGCATCGCTAACAAGCACACAGTCTGGGTCAAGCGCGGCATCTGCTCCGCCGACTCCCTGATCAACATCCTCCTCTGCCTCCTGGGCTACGTATGTCTTCCCCTCCCGTCTCTATCTCTCTTCATGACGGCGCTGCTAACACGTCCCTCCGCCACAGGTCCCCGGCCTCATCCACGCCTGGTACATCATCGCAAAGTTCCCCGAGCCGGACTACGAGTACCAGTCCCTGCCGCAGCAGGACCGCGAGGGCGGCCGCGTCACCTACGTCTTCGTCCACGGCAACGGCGCCGCCCCGCACACCCGCCAGCCCCAGCAGCAGCCTCGCCCCTCGGCGCAGGGCGGAAACATCACCTACGGCACCACGAACAACAACGTTAAGACCAACGGCAACGGCAACAACAACAGCAACAACGCAGGCGGCTCGTCCAGACCGCAGCAGCAGCAGCAGCAGCAGCAGCAGTACCAGGGCGGTGCCGGCGAGGGCAGCAGCGACGGCGCCGTGCCGCCCAGCTACGCCGAGGTCGTGGCCGGGGACAACAAGATCCAGACGAGGGACTAGGAGGACTCTGCCGGTTGCACGCGCCGGACGTCGGTTCCGTCCAACAGGGCGGTTGACCTGTCTGGCTCGCGTTCTGTTGCCGCCGTGAGGGGTTTTAGAGACATTGGCCCCTCTTAGCTGGCTCATGTAAATTGTGTTTCGGGTTTTCGCAGGCGGGGTTTGCTTTTTCCTTTTTCTTATTTCATGGAACCTCTCGCTTGTTTGGCGTTGGGGGTATTCATGAATTGGTACGCTGTGCACGAATTACAAGTTCAATTTGATGCGGACCTCGCATCATTTCATTTCTGAGAAGGCGTGGCTGTATCTATGGGTATCTCGTGAAATGCCGGTGCCCATCCAAATGTTCTTTGGCAACTGTAGTCCCAGAGCAGCTTTCCCAGTATCCATGTCCTTCTAATGTTGACCAGACGCATCTAATCCGCAACAGCCGCATCAGCTCCATCAGCGTCGACGCCATCCTGCGCATCTTCGACCGATCGCGCCGGTTTGTCATTGGCGACGGGCTCCTTGAAGTGAGCCATCAGGGTCTGCGGGAGGAAGACGTGCCAGGCCACGAGCACCGACTGCACCTGCTTGATGAACTCGAAGCCGCTGTGCAGCTTGGCGACGCGCATCTGCATCTTGAAGCCGACTCGGAGCCTCGCGAGAATGTCGTCGTCGACGAAGAAACACGACTCCTCATCGGACACCACCAGCTTTCCGTGGTCGTAGCCGTCCTCGATGATGCACGGTTTGACGATGAGCTTGCCGACCGCAGAGAAGCCTTCTTTCATGCCGTCCACGGTGAAGCATCGGGCGGCGTGGCAAACTTGGGGGGGAGGGCGTTCGATCGCGACGATTTCCACGCTGCACTCTCGCTCGGCGACGACGCTAATAGCCTCGTCTTCTTTGACTCCATGATCGACGCCAAGCGCGGAGGCCATCTTGAGAGCGTCTCTCGGGCTGAAACCCACGGGCCGCTGAAAGCCACCTCCCTCACCAAGGAAGACGTCTTCTCCTAGGAGTTCCACGAGGGCCAGGTTGAATTGGCCGGGGAAGTGGATCAGCGCCTGGTGCGTCAGGGGCAGGTCGACCTTGGCCCTGTTGCAGAGGGCCAGCGCCTCCCTGACGTCGTCCTGGTACCCGGGGCAGACGTCGTGCTGGAGGACGTACGTCAGGAAGTTCTCGACGATGCCGACGGCCTTGCCCATGCGCGGGTAGTCCCAGTTGGTCATGATGGGCAGCGACTCGGAGCAGAAGCCGGCGACGACGCCGGCGAAGTCGACGTCCCAGTGCCCCGGCTCGTCGGCGTTGTAGAAGCGGGAGCCGCCGCCGGAGCTGTGGACCGTGTCGATGGCCGTGGCCTCCCGGCGCTCCTCGGGGGTCATGTCCCGCACGTCCGCCTCGGTGTTGCCGCCGAACATGCGCGGGGAGGTGTCGATGCCGCCGAGGAACAGGTACTGGTTGAACAGGTTGATGTTGTCGGAGCCGCTGATGCGGCGGCGGGCGCGGAAGCGCTGGATGCAGGCCTGGATGCGCCTGGTGGTGTTAGTGACGGCAGACACGCGACTGCCATGGGGGGCTTACTCTGGGAAGGGAATGTCTCTAAGAAGGTAGACATCAGCACAGATTTGGCTCTCATGAAGCCGGGACACTCACGGGTTGTAGATGTTTTCTCGCTCCTCCTTGGCTTCGGCAGGAGTCATGGGAGGATCGGCGTAGAACTCTGGACAGGGGATGTCAGCGCTGCGTCTCTGCTATAGGGTTCGCTCTCTAAGGTAGTTGCGTCGCTCGGTTGGCCTACCCTCGAAACCGGTGCCGCAAAACTTGGGCAAGGCGGTTGGGCCCCGATCCTCGAGGCTCCTGTTCTTCTTGCCTGAGACCATCGTGAGGCGGCGTCGTCTTGTTGTTGCTAGGAGGGAGCCGCGAGGCGGGGCTGCGAATTGTGATGGAAAGAGAAGTAATGTATCCGGAAGAGGGAGGAGTCGATGCCCGGAGTTTCAAGTGGTTCGTACTTGAATAAACGCGGAAGGGACGAAAGTTTGGGTGAGGGAAGGCGCGATGTGGTTAAACAAGTGCAGTCCCCAAACTCGTCGACACTTCAGTAACTGGGAGCCTGATGAATCAGAGAAAATGACGTGTGATGAAGACTGAAGCACTGCAGTCAAGGAATATTGAGTATCTATCTTCTTACCGGCTGCTTTCTCAGGGTCGGGGAGGTTTGGGCAAATATCTCAGGAAGGCACGGCTCAATACACCAAGTAGCTGCATACCGCAAACCTATTGTTTGATATGATTTTCCTCTTAATAAGATGCGTTTCCTCTTAAGAGGTGAAAGAATAGTATTTTCATTGGTAGGCGTCGTTTGTCAAGGTGCAGCTACCCTTTTATCCGTCTATGCGATGTTCAAACTTCAATCTGGCTTAGACATCACGGCGGCCGTAAAGATGTATATCAAAAACCAGAAGATTTTGCAAGGCTGCCTCAATAATATCCCAAAACGCCATTCAACTTACTTGAGAGACTTGACTTCGCATCTCGAAGGACGTCAATTTTCATGTGAGTTCCAGTCCCAGGTCTGCCCTGGTTGTGCTGAGGCATCGGACGCATGTCGCAGCCAACTCCAAACAGAGTTACCAAGCCGCTGGGTGCAGATCTCGTCCCAAGGCTTTCCACTCGGCAAGCCGATGCGATCCAATCGCAGGGCCGCCCATCCCGGCTGCTGGAGGCCTGCCGGGAGGGATCGCCAGGCAAACGCGGACGGCAACCCAATGAGATCTAGAAGCACGCGATTTGCCAACGGGACGCCGATGCAGGTGTGCTAGTGCTAGATATTGGGCGTTTGCGGAACACAAGAGAAGCCCGTTCCGCAGGGTCGGCTCGAGAGGCGGAGTATCGCGGGTTGCATGTAATACTACGAGCTGCCATGTAGGCTGCTTCGTATGCCGCCGCAGCGTGGGATGACGGGCTGACGCAGGCAGGCAGGCCCGGGAGCGAGGCAGGCCAGCTCACGTTGCCTTACCCTTTGCAGGAAATAGCGCGGATGACACGCCTGATCCTCTGGCGGACACTGGCAATCCAGAGAGAAAGCGGGCGGACGGGCGACTTGTTGATGTGGGAGTTCCTGCAGAAAGTTGGCGGTGAGGTCCTCAACCGGAGGGCGCAGGGTAGGCGGTCAAGTTTTCGGGGAGCACGCGCTCCTGCTTCACTCGTCTATCTCGTTGCTGGAACGATGTTCGAACAACCCGACGCTTCTCCGTCGTTATCCGAAGTGGCGATGAAGCAATACCTGCGAACGTGAGCAGCAGACCATGTGTCGCGATACACCACCCGGTGCGTTGTTCCAGAACCCCGGAGAAGGCGATACCCAGAGGAAACGTTCCGTCCAGGCTTGCCATCCACTCCCATTGCAGGATATGCAGTCATGCTACCTGAGCAGAAGTAGAGAGCGAGCGAGTGCGAGGTCAGTTGGACGCCGAGGGTGAGATGGTGGCCTACTCAACAGCGGCACTGTCGGGTCTGACGCATCAATCAATCACCCTGCAGGCGGCACATCACCCTCCCTGTCCATCATCCTTTCGAGGGTGAACAACCGCCCGCACCTCGAGACCCCTGACGATCTCGTCGCTGTCCAGCTGCGAGGACACTGTTCCGCATGCGAGCTGCGGCTGGGTGATGGAGCAAATGGAGTCCGGGATCTCGCGAGGTTGAACGGGAGACGAGCGCAGCCGCAGGGCAGGGAAGTTGAGTAAGGCGACCTCTCCTCCACACACCCGACTCGGCCGATTGCGAAGGCGAAATGAGAAAACTGGAACAGCGGAACCGCAGCCGCGTCTTCGTCAAGGGCTCGGGGAATGGCTCGAGTGTCGGATGCCAATGGTTCACGTCCAGGGAGACGACGGTGTACGTGTGTGCCTTGAGGCTTGAAAAGAGGTTTCGTAGGCGCGACAAGGGCCAACTGCTGGACAAGGCGGACTGAGCGGTACCTACCGGGCTGTATCAGTACCTATGTACTCTGTATTTTAGCCTGTAGGAGGGAAGGAGCTGCTCAAGCAGCTGAAGGAGGGGCGATAGCGAGGGTGGCGCGCGAGTAAGATGCCCCAGAGATCCCCCCAAGGTCGTTCGTGGCCAGTGGCTGAGCGACCCTTATTAGGGGGGCCACACTGTGACTGTAGCGATGGGCATCCGCCACCTCGTGGGGTACGGAGCTGCCATCCATAGGTTGCTCCCAGAGAGGCACCTTCCTGCGGTGTTAGCGTCGTTTCGCAGGCGGAGATCCCTGGCCGTGCCGCCCACAGGCCGCATTCGTGCTGCGTTCTAGCGCTCGCTCCACCGCTTCCCCCCGCTGCGTGGTCCCTAACTGCGGTGAGACTGTTACTGCTGTTGCTGGCCCCCCCTGTCGCGAACAATCAAACCCAAATGCCATTTTCAATTTCCCGCTCACGCCCAAATCCCAACACCTCGAACAGACACAGCAAGCAACATCGTGACTACGCCTCAATCCTGCCGCCGCTCTCCCCTCCTTTCTCCTTCCCCCTCTCTCCCTCTCCTCATATAACAACTCTGTTCCCCGCCTCCTCCCTCTCTGCTCGTCTGTCCCTACTAGACTGTCGATCCACTCCTTCTCCGATTCCAAGTCGAGGATACCGCCTATTACGCACCAACGCTGCTCCTCCTCCTCCAATACCCCCGTTGCCAAGCCTCCAGACTGCCGGTTGCCGATAGCTAGTTCTTGCGATCTCGCCTTGGCTTTCGTCTTCTTCTCTGTTACCACTCCGTCACTGTTCTTAAAAGCACGACGCAAACCTCGCGCCCACCCCAACTTCTTCGCGACAGACGATTCTGGGATTCCCCCTGGGCGCGCGATTCAGCAAAACACTACTTCGAGCATCACCTCCCCGACGAACTCTCGACGCCACAGATACCATGGGCAAGAAGGCGCTTCCCTCCCGTTCCGACCTCGTCGATTACGGCCACACCGTTGCCGGACAGTAAGTTGCTCTTCTGCCGCTGCTAGACGCTCTGCGAAGAGACCTCTCTCTAACGTTGCCTTCGCTCTCCAGTGCAGGAACCATGTGCGACGAGTCCGGCGAGCTGTTCATCAAGCCCTGCACCCTGGCCGAGGTCGACTTCTACAACTCGGCCAACGAAGACCACCCCGACTTCGCCGAGCTCATGCCTCTGTACATGGGCACGCTGCAGCTCAACGATAGCGCCGAGCTGAGCTCCGTCGAGGACGGCGTTCCCGGCTCCTCGGACGCCGCCAAGGAGGAGCTGACGAAGGCTGTCTCCGCTGCCGCCACCGAGCAGCCCCAGGACAAGGAGAAGTGGGTGCAGAACAAGTCCAAGAAGATCAAGACGGACCAGGCCATCGTCCTCGAGAACTCGGGCGCCGGCTTCTCCAAGCCCAACATCCTCGACGTCAAGCTCGGCGTCCGCCTGTGGGCCGACGACGCCCCCGCCGAGAAGAAGAAGAGGTTCGACGCCATCACGGCCAGCACGACCCACGGCCCGCTGGGCTTCAGGATCGCCGGCATGAAGGTCTACCGCGGTTCCCTGACCAAGTCGGAGCTCGACGAGGAGGACTACAGGATCTACGATAAGGACTACGGCCGCGTCCACGTCAACGCCGAGAACATTGTCGAGAACTTCCGCGAGTTCATCTTCGCAAAGGGCGCCGGCATCAGTGACGAGCTGGGCCGCGCCGTGGCCGAGGCGTTCCTCCACGACCTACGCAACGTCGAGCGCGTGCTCGCCGCCGAGGAGAGCAGGATGTACTCGGCAAGCCTGCTGTTCGTTTTCGAGGGCGACGGAGAGAAGCTCAAGGAGGCCATCGCGCAGAACAACGCGGCCGCCGACGAGGTCGAGGCCGCGGCTAAGAAGGACGGAGCGACCGCCAGGGTGGACAGCGGCATCGAGCTGAACGTGGAAGACGTCGCGAACGCCGCCGGCGACGAGGACGACGAAGAAGAGGACGAGGGCCCCTCCCTGCCCAAGGTCTACTCCCTTAAGCTCATCGACTTTGCCCACGCACAGTGGACCCCCGGCCAGGGCCCCGACGAGAACACGCTCAAGGGCGTGCGCAGCCTGATCGACATTTTCGAGAAGCTGGTGCAATGAAACAGGCTCCATAGAACGCGGGAGCACGCAGCAGGGCACAGCGGACCCTTCAGACGACACCAAAAAGTTTTTACTCTTTTGACAAGTCATGATTTTCGTGCGGCGAAAGGCATCAGACGAGCGCGGTCGCTCTCGACCATCACAACAAATACCCAGATACAGTTGCGCGGAGACATGAGTGCGAAATAGAAGTCGCTCCTCAGAGGAACAGATCGAAAGCGGGCTGGCTACCTTGGCATCCATGATAATGATGAACATACCTGGCGTCGGGGCTACTCTTTTTTTTTTTACATTACTCTTGAACATTGAATACCACACGCGGAGGTTTTCACCTCAACTCGTCTCGTTTACGGTCGTTCGTGTGATGATATCTTGACGTGCCATGACAGGGAAACTAAGGTTATCCGCAGACTCCATGCCGGAACCTGCATGAAACCAATGCAGGCGCTGCAGAGAAGGGTCCTAGTGTGCTCCGTATATCTGTAGGGTACGCCTGTCTAAACCCCACATGCACCATGGCAACGGAACGACGGTGGAGGATGTGTTACTCGGGCAATGTGTGGGTAGGTAGGCTGCGTGCGACGAGTGACATTCACCGACATTTCAGGAACGCGAAGCCAAATCCTAGACGAGAAGTGATACGGAATCAACTGAGAGAAGTGGCGAACCAGGCAGTAGGCCGCAAAAGGAGACAAGACGAAGACTGGGTTTTGAGGCACGGCAAAGAGGGCGCTGAATAAGACAGCAGAATTGGCCTCAGCTGCGAGAACGGAGAGTCTTGTGACAACGTCCTTAACAGCACCTTTATATGCCAGAGAATGGTTCATGAGTCCTATAGGCCTCTCTCTATGTCCTAACAGCACCACCTCAAAACCACTCTACTCGGAATATTGGACGTATTGAGGAAATATCCTTCAAGGCCCTTTGCCGACATCGTCACCACCTGGAAGGAACCCGATAAGCGCGATAAGGTACAAGTGGGGCGCCTCGGAGCGGAAACACTTTCTCCGATACGTCACTTTCCGCCATCCGACGGGCACCTGGGCTCGTCGCGAACTCGAGCTGCCTGTACTTTTTTGCGAACCTGCGCGACCATCGTCACCGAGGTCGAGAAACAGCCACCAGCGCCATTCTTCGTCTGGACACGAAACAACCGCGACCATGGACGACCTCTTGAACCTCGAGCTCCTGTCGCTCGTGTCAAAGGTCACCTCCGAGTTGCAGAACCATCTGGGCGTGTCCGACAAGACCCTCGCCGAGTTCATCATCGCCCAGCGCGTCGACTCGCCCGACTTCGATGGCTTCAAGAAGAAGCTCGCCGCCATCGGCGCCGACTTCCCCGCCAGTCTGGTCGAGAGCGTGGACCGCCTCGTGCTGAACATGCACCCGAAGCTCAAGGGACAGAAGCAGGCGCGGCACGGTGGCGGCGGCGACGACGAGGAGCACCACCACCGGAGCAACGAGGAGAAGGAGCACATCTTCAAGGGTCTTTCCGTCCCGGACAAGCCGGTCGCCTACGATAGCATCGGCGACGCCGACGCCGGCGGCATCGACGCGATTGACGACACCCTGGCCCTGCTGGAGGGGCTGGAGGGCAAGGCGAGGCAGGAGAAGACGAGGAAGCGGAGCCGCAGCCCGGACGACGGCCGGGAGTCGAGGAGGAAACGCAGAGACCGCTCGAGGTCGAGAGAACGCACCAGGCGCGATAAGTACCGCTCGCGGTCGAGGTCTCCCGACGACTACGAGAGCGGCCCCTCGCTGAAGCAGCGCCGCGGGAGGAGGAAATACGACGACGACGACGGCTACGGCGGCAGGCGCGACTACGACAACTACGACGATGACAGGCGCTTCAAGAGAGCCCCCGAACCCGAGCTTGACGACGCGCCCGAGCTGCACAAGGTATACAGCGGCCACGTCACGGGCATCAAGGATTTTGGCGCCTTTGTCAACATCCACGGCATCCGCGGGAAGGTCGACGGCCTGGTGCACATCTCCAGGCTGGTGGAGGGGCAGCGAGTCAATCACCCTTCTGATCTCTTGACGAGGGGTCAAGAAGTGAAGATCAAAGTCGTCAGCATCGAGGGCAACAGGGTAGGCCTGTCGATGAAGGAGGTGGACCAGGAGACGGGCATGGACCTCCACCCGCAGGACAGGATCACGTCGGGCGCCAACATGGAGGCTCTCGGAGGCAGGGGACGCAACGGCAACATGTTCGACAACGACGTGATGCCCGCTCCCCAGCACCAGGCAGGAGCCCGCCGGCAGAAGAAGCGCATGACCTCACCCGAGCGATGGGAGATCCGTCAGCTGATTGCCTCTGGCGTCGCCAAGGCCTCCGACTACCCCGACCTGGAAGAGGACTACAACGCGACGCTGAACGGCGATGCCGGCATGGAGCTGGAGGAGGACGTCGACATTGAAGTCCGAGAGGAAGAGCCGCCGTTCCTGGCCGGCCAGACGAAGCAATCGCTCGAGCTGTCGCCCATCCGGGTCGTGAAAGCGCCGGACGGATCCATGAACCGCGCGGCCATGTCGGG
The DNA here is from genome assembly GCA_030770045.1 of Colletotrichum brevisporum. Classification (NCBI taxonomy): domain Eukaryota; kingdom Fungi; phylum Ascomycota; class Sordariomycetes; order Glomerellales; family Glomerellaceae; genus Colletotrichum; species Colletotrichum brevisporum. The sequence goes on along the minus strand of JAUGSI010000001.1, from coordinate 2,530,012 downwards.
CACGGCGCTGGCCAAGGAGAGGAAGGAGCTGAAGCAGCAGGAGGCCGAGGCCGCGGCGGCGGAGGAGTCCAAGGTCGACCTCTCGGCGCAGTGGAACGACCCCATGGCCGACCCGGACAAGCGCAAGTTCGCCAGCGACCTGCGCAACGCCAAGTCGCAGATGAACCAGAACAAGGCCGACGCGGTGCCCGAGTGGAAGCGCGCGGTCGCGCCCAAGGACCAGTCTTTCGGCAAGCGGACGAACCTGAGCATTAAGGAACAGAGGGAGTCGCTGCCGGTGTATGCTTTCAGGCAGAAGTTCCTCGATGCCGTCAGGGATCACCAGGTTCTGGTTGTCATTGGAGAGACGGGCTCGGGCAAGACGACGCAACTCACGCAGTACCTCGCCGAAGACGGTTTCGCCAACGACGGAGTCATTGGATGCACGCAACCGCGACGTGTGGCAGCTATGTCCGTGGCGAAGCGTGTCGCCGAGGAGGTCGGGACACCGCTGGGAGAGGCGGTCGGCTACACCATCAGATTTGAGGACCGTACCAGCCCGTCCACGAAGATCAAGTACATGACGGACGGTATGCTTCAGCGTGAGATCCTCGTCGATCCGGACCTTAGGCGGTACTCGGTCATCATGCTTGACGAGGCCCACGAGCGTACCATCTCGACAGACGTGCTGTTCGCGCTGCTGAAGAAGACGATGAAGCGCCGCAAGGATTTGAAGGTGATTGCCACGTCGGCGACGCTGGACGCGGACAAATTCTCGTCGTACTTTGACGGGTGCCCCATCTTCACCATCCCCGGTCGCACGTTCCCCGTCGAGGTGCTCTACTCGCGCGAGCCCGAGTCGGACTACCTGGATGCAGCGCTGGTGACGGTCATGCAGATTCATCTGACGGAGCCACCAGGTGATATCCTGCTCTTCTTGACAGGACAGGAGGAAATCGACACGTCGTGCGAGATTCTATACGAGCGCATGAAGGCATTAGGACCAAACGTGCCAGAGCTGCTCATCCTGCCCGTGTACTCGGCGCTTCCCAACGAGATGCAGAGTCGCATTTTCGACCCTGCGCCTCCCGGGTGCCGAAAGGTGGTCATCGCCACGAACATCGCCGAGACGTCCATCACGATCGACAACATCTACTTCGTCGTCGACCCCGGCTTCGTCAAGCAGAACGCCTACGACCCCAAGCTGGGCATGGACTCTCTCGTCGTCACGCCCATCTCTCAGGCACAGGCAAACCAGCGTGCCGGCCGAGCCGGACGCACGGGACCGGGCAAGTGCTTCCGGCTCTACACGGAAGCGGCGTACCAGTCCGAAATGCTTCCGACAACAATCCCGGAAATCCAACGTCAGAACCTGTCGCACGTGATCCTCATGCTCAAAGCGATGGGCATCAACGACCTGCTGCACTTCGACTTCATGGACCCGCCGCCAATCAACACGATGCTCACGGCGCTGGAGGAGCTGTACGCGCTCAGCGCGCTGGACGACGAGGGCCTGCTGACGCGCCTCGGGCGCAAGATGGCCGACTTCCCCATGGAGCCGTCGCTGGCCAAGGTGCTCATCATCTCGGTGGACATGAAGTGCTCGGCCGAGATGCTCATCATCGTGGCGATGCTCAACCTGCCCAACGTCTTCTACCGGCCCAAGGAGAAGCAGTCGCAGGCGGACCAGAAGAAGGCCAAGTTCCACGACCCGCACGGCGACCACCTGACGCTGCTCAACGTGTACAACTCGTGGAAGCAGAGCGGCTACTCGTCGCCCTGGTGCTTCGAGAACTTCATCCAGGCGCGCTCCATGAAGCGCGCCAAGGACGTGCACGACCAGCTCGTCAAGATCATGGACCGGTACCGCCACCCCGTGGCCAGCTGCGGGCGCAACACGCAGATCGTGAGGCAGGCGCTGTGCTCCGGCTTCTTCAGGAACGCGGCCCGGAAGGACCCGCAGGAGGGCTACAAGACGCTCATCGAGGGCACCCCCGTGTACCTCCACCCGAGCTCGGCGCTGTTCGGCAAGCAGGCCGAGTGGGTCATCTACCACACGCTGGTGCTCACGACCAAGGAGTACATGCACTGCACGACGAGCATCGAGCCCAAGTGGCTCGTCGACGCGGCGCCGACGTTCTTCAAGGTGGCGCCGACGGACCGGCTGTCGAAGCGCAAGAAGGCGGAGCGCATCCAGCCGCTGCACAACAAGTACGCCGGCGAGGACGACTGGAGGCTCAGCGCGCAGCGCAAGGCCGGCCGGGGCGGTGGTGGTGGTGGCACCTGGGGTTGATGCGGCTGTTCTGTATCATCGTATTGCGGCGTTGCTGTTGCTGCTGTTGTTGTTTTGTTATAGCTCGAAAAGAATATACCCGAGAGGATCGATAGGATGACGTGTTGCTATTTCCAGTCTGTCTACCCCTCCACGTCACCCCTCTAAGAACTAAACCGCGCGCGTGTCTGTTTTTCAGTATTTGTCATTACTTTGAGGGTGTTGCACTGCCTGCCGAAAAGCTCCTAAACGCCAAGCGGGCCTCGCCTTGTAGACGAGCCTCTTCTCCTCCCACGCCAAGCAAACCACGAGATGGATACCTACCGGATGAGCGCGTTGGTCGGCGCGTCAGGTCAAGGGGACCTGTCCGAAACGGGCCGGATGAGAGGGCCGGCAGCAGCAAGACGAGCGTTGCGGGAGCCAAGGCGTGACAAGACTTAGCTCTCGCATGGAGGAGGGCTTCTCTTGTCGGCGACAGAGTGTCGCTTACCTTACACGTGTGTAAAGGGGGATGGATGGATGGATGGAGTGATGAGTGGGCCAAGTATCACATCGTAGGCTACCGCCAGCTGGCCGAAAAGACAAAAGGGAGCCAAGATGGGTGGGCTCGGTTCTCAGACTCTTGAGTTTTTAAGCATATACGCGACGACTTGGCGTGTGGCAGGTGACGGCGGGAGCGAGGAAGGGCGTGGGCGACATGGATCATGAGTCTTGTCGTCGTCGGTGGTTTGACAGGCCGGGGGTGGGCAGCAAGCAGCTCGAAGGGAATACAATACTTCCGTCACCAGAGAGTGCGCGATAATGCTTCCGTCATCAGAGAGTGCGTATGGTAGAGTTGCCGGAGGCTCTGGCCCCGAGAGCTCGGGGGCCTCCCCGCGAACCCGGAGGCGACGGACTCTTCGTCCGGACCCGCGCGCATGGCGCTTGGCGCGGAGTCGTCTTCTCTCCGTTGTCGAAGAGTCGAGACTGGACCGTAGAGAATAAACTTTCGGTTGCGGTGGATGTTAAAGCGTACGATTAACTGACTCGTTTGCAAACCACGTCTCTCCTGACACCGCTATACTACGCCACTAAAGGAGGGACAATCGATATTTGTAAAAGTGCTCACCCCCCGGCGACGATCAAGCAACGTGTCGTTCATTCTCCCCCTTTCTGGCTAGTAAAGCCAAAATTAGGCGAGCCCGGCAAAGTCGTGATGCGCTTTCGCCTCGACTCCAATCGACACCTTCCCGCGGCGATTGCGAACTCTATCTGAGCCGCGCTACTCCGTCGGGCTGTCTCTGATCATTAAGAATGATTCCCCACCACGTTCGCTTCGCGAGTAAGCGCACGGGAAGGTGGGGGGATTCCTCAGCTCGCCTCTCTCTTTCTCTCTGGTGGTTCGTCGTTCGTGACACGCCAAGCGTTTTGGGACGGTGGCCCTTCGACGTCGGCCGGCGTTTTAGACTGATGTTTCCGAGGGTGTCATTCATTCCTTTTCCGCCGACTGTGTGTGCTGCTATCCCTTTTCTTTCCGATTAAACGAAACGAGAAGGGCCTGGATTGATAAAGTCGACAGAGCCGCTGCCTCCCCCCACGTGGATTGGGTTATTTGGGGATGGTGTCTTCATTGACGGAGGGAAGGGACGGATTCTTATTTCTATTTCCATTTCCAACCTAAAGTATTGATCCGTTTGAAGGAATAGAGTTGCCAGAGTACGCCGTCGAAACATTGGATGGCACATGTCAACAAGCACGACGAAGATAGTGTCATGTTTCCTCTGAGAGGCCGACATTAGACGACAGAACCCGACTGGGACCACGGAAGGGCAAAAAAGGACGGAACCGGAGGAAGACGCTTCAACAGCCACGGACGCGATGCCGCGACGCCACCACCTCACAATCTCCCACCTCGCCGCCCTCGCCCTCCTCTCCTCCGGCACCCTCCCCTCGACCGCCGCGGCCGAGGACCTCGAGGCGGAAGACGTGCCCTCCGAGTGCGCCGCCGTGTGCGCGCCGATCGTGCAGCTCACCGCGCGGTGCGAGGCGCAGACGACGCAGCGCTTCGGCGACCTCGACAAGCGCTTCGTGTCCTTTCCGCCTTCTTCGTTCCCGTTCCCGCCACTAAGAAAGAGAAGAAGGAGGAAGATCTCGAGACGGCAGGACGACGACGACAGCGACAGCGAGAACGAGGGCGGCGCGACGACGAACCCCGCCACGGCGGCGGCGGCGGAGCAGGCGACGAGGACGTGCGTGTGCGGCGAGAGGGGGTTCGATGTGCAGGCCGTGATGGGGGCTTGCGCGGTGTGCGTGGCGGCGAATCCTGCTGCCGTGGAGGCGAATGAGGGTATGTTGCTCCCCTTTTGCCGTTCCGCGTTGTTTTTTTTTTTATGTGTGTTTGATGACTGATAAACGGCAGACATCAAGGAGATCATGGCCGAGTGTGGCTTCGCAGTCCCTGCCGCGCCGGCTGCCCCGGTAGTGACGTCGACGCCTCCGGTGGCTCCTCCGGTAGCGGCCCCTCCGGTAGCAACGCCTCCGGCCGCAGCCCCTCCGGCAGCGGCGCCGATCCCGGGGTTCTCAACACTACCGCCCGCGATGCTCGCGCCCATCGAGCCGTCTTCACTTCCACCTTCTTCCACCTCATCCACATCATCCTCAACACCGCCGCCGCCACCGGCCCCTCCGCCGACGACATCCGCCGAGCAAACACCAACGCCGCAGCCGCCACCTCCGCCAGCCACCACTCCCGACCAGACACCAACACAACCAGCACCGACAGTACCGCCGGCATCCACGCCTGGCGAGAGGTCCATCACGCCGGTGACGGTGTTCGAGACGCCGACGTTCCGGACGCTGCCGCCCATCGTCTCGCCCAATGACGCCTCGCCGCCAAAGGGCGAGCTGCTGCTGAGCGGCGCGGCGGCGGCGGCAGCGGGCCCGATGGGAGGGTGGTTCAGGTGGGCGGTGTACATCTCTGTCGTGGTGTTCATCTTGAGGTGACGGCCCCGTGTTTTGTCTGTCATTTTTTCGAGAGTTGCAAGCGTGTTTTCTTTTCTTGGAGATACCCTCGTGAGCTGGGTGATTATATTCTTTCACTTCTTTCTTTACAACGCTCTTTAATCACGGAATATTATGACATTGGGGGAAGCATTGATAGCGACGGCACATGAAGGCGGGATACACTCTTTAGAATCATTAGATGGAGGAGTTCTTTCCGGCTCTTGGCGGCTTGACTCATGTCGACGGAAGTCTCGGGAAGAGAAGAGGCGACGGCATCAAAGTAACAATCCGTTGGGGTTGCGCCGCCACAGATTGGTGGCAGCATTTCATGCATGTTCTGTCTCAGATAATTCTAGATGTGAAGAGAAAAAGAATCAAACAACAGATGACAGTTGCGATTGAAGAATCGCGGGCACATGCAGGATGCCGAGGCGCGGGTCTGGTGGTGCGGCCCGCGTCGAAACGGGCCACCGAGACAATCAATGAGAGTTTCGGGACGACTTGTTTATTTCAACGCCAAAGAGACGACACCACGATCGTGCGTCTCGACAGCTGTGTAAGTCGCTAGCTATTGATTATGAGTAATATGTTCAGTGCATGGTCTTGTTCTTTAAAGCCTGTTTGATCTCTTCAATGACTGTTTCTGACGGTTCCATCGCCACGAAAGCCGTCAGAAACCGGGGAATATTTCCCCCCTGGGAATAGGGAACGAATCGCGCGTTTAGTCTTGTATAAAACTGCAATAACCGCCACCTTGACGCCGAGATTGGAATCCTCGACGACCGGTCTCCAGCTAGAGTAGACGCTGCCCTACGTCGCGAGGCATCCAGCACGACTCATGACTAGCCGCCGTCCCTCATCCATCCTCACAAACCTGGCAGACTTGGTGTTCTGGTCCAGCCAGGCAGTCGCACTCTATCTGCATCACAGGAGAGATTGAACAACAAGAACCCGCCCCCCGGCCCCCCTCGTATACCGTTTTTCAGTTGCCAGGCCTCCGGGGTCACCGTTTCCTCGAGCATACCCTTCCCCCAACCCTCGACCACCGAAAGAGGGCCAAGTACCAGACAACGGCTCTGCCAGGTCGACATGCGACGCGAAGACGGAGCTGAAAACAAGGCAAAGAGGCGATCACTGCCAGAACCGTAGACGGAATCCCTCGCCCCCTCGACTCAGTGCCGTTGCAAGGGGGGGCCGTAAACCGGGATGCGCCAAGGAAGCGTGCGGCCCACCGTCCGCGGCTAGACGTTCAGGGCGTCTATGACGAGTAGCGAGACAAACGGTTCGCCCGTGCAGTGAAGATCTGTCGGCGAACTCTATCAATGCGCACCAAGAGAAGAAGATCTTGGGGCGTTCTCTTTTAAAGCAGACCAAGGTTAACGTATCTGTATTTCGTCCAGTTTAGTGGGAATTCTCACACCCCAGCAGTGGATGACTGAGAGCCCACCCTGATAAGGCCTGAAGACCGGGATATCGGCACGCTCTGTCGGAGTAGCACCCAACAAAACGGTCAGACGATGTGAGTTTCACCCGCCTGTGTGTTGGAATTTCTAAATGCACAGAATTGAGATGGAAATTAGCTGCACAGTATTTTCTCGTGTAGGTGATTGCAGATGGCTTCGGATCTTTCATCAGCCAATATCACACTCCCCTTCCCGGCGTACCATCCCTCAGTTGAGGCGCAGTCTGCCAATTCTACTCTGCCCTGGAACCAATCACCGGCTTCAAGAATAGCAACAAACGGTTACTCCAGAATCGGAGAATAATAAAAATTCCCCCGTCCAATATTTGCTACGGCCAAGTTGTTCGGTTAGGAGGCGGGCTCGATGCCAGGCTCAAGCGAGAGGACCGTAGTGGAGTTCCGACGGTCCAAGCGAAAGCAGCTGGCACCGTAACAACAGATTCAAGAGCATTCCGACGGAGGTGTCCGTTACTTGATCAGCGACGGAGCTTTATGTGAATTTTGTGCAGCTCTCCCGGTGAGATATCTCCAGCCAGGCTGGCTCCGTTGCTCCAACAAAACAAACAGATAACCAGGATGCCAACAACACCGTGGGCAAAGAATATCCACCCTTCAAACAAACCGCCATTTTTCTACAGACGATTCTCCACCGCGATACCCTCCACTAAGACCAATTCGAATACGAAGACCGCCGCTACGCCGCGGATTCCAGCCCTGTAAAGGCCCCGATTGGACCCTGTTCCTCCGAAACGGGAGCCAGGGGCCCCGGGTGGCGGGAGCACCGTTCCGCTCGCTCGTTAGGTGGGCGGCGGGCGAGATAGGGGATGCACTAACAAATAAAAACACCACGCCCGTTATTCCATGTGCGGTCCTTTTTTGGGCCTTTGGTGGTGGATTTCTTCGATTTGGAGGACCGTAACGTGAATATCTCGCCGCCACGGACTAGAACTCGGCAGAACTTGGCGGGATGCGCAGAACCAGTCAGTTAGTCGAGTTGATCTGAATATACACACAGGCACCTCCAAGACTCGAGTGACGTCCGTCCATCCGTGCCAACTCCCTGCCGCCTCTTCGGGGGCCACGGACGCCAGTCCAAGCCGCGCGGTCTAGAGTCTTCGACGCAACGGCGCAGGAGATCTCTCTGCCAATCACACCCCGAAACAGTGACAGCGCCATCGAAGATCTGGGCAGCTTCGCCGCAGGCCGCGACCCCCTGCGATGTGCATGTCTAGCGCAGGAAATCTGCTCGTCCTTCCAACGAACCAAGTGGGAAGAAATAGGGGGCACCAAGGCACCACCGTGGCACCGTCTGGCATATCTCGACATGGATGGTGGTGACTGGGGTGCGTTTACATGGTTCACATGTGTGTGCGCATCCACTCGATGTCCACCACCTCACCACCACCATCTCTCTCTGGCGCGAGCCGGACTGTGCCTGAGCCGCCAGCCAACCGCTGCCCTCCCGTTCCTGGCCCGCTGGTGTTCGGCGACTTTTGCTCTTCGCGCTCTGATGTGTTTGTTCCTGGACCTGCAGGAAGGGTAAGCGTGTCCACTCACAGCCCACTTCTTCACGCCAGGCTCGCGAGATATCCTGAGTGGAACCACGCAAGTTGCAAAACTCGACGTGCCCTACAAGGTGGTCCGTCCCTGCTATGTACCCAGGGACAGCGACGGACGACAACAACGATGACGGACGACGACGGCGACAGCGGTGACGGACGACAGTAATAACGATGAGGGACGACGACAACAGGAGCGTCGAAGGGTGGAGATTCGTCGAGGAATAGTTGGCTGACATCGAAGAGAGGACAGAGGGCCACCGAGTAGAGCGCATCCACAACTCATCGCGAACCAGGCCATGCACAAGTCCCCCTCACTCCTGCTTACACCCGTCCAGAACCGGCAGTCTTGTCAGGGGTTCTTGGACCGTCGTTCTAGTCCTTCTCCTGATCTCCTCCTTCCCGAGCTCACCACACCCACTCGCACGCCTCCCCCCCCCCTGGCATAGCGTGAGGCACCGTTTTCCTGTTCCTGGTGCTGCCGCTCCGCCTCCCAGGAACGAGAGAGACGGAGACCCAATGGAGAGAACGGGCATGGGAGACAACAGGCGCGAAGACCCCTGAGGGGGACTTCATCTCACCTCCCTGCAGCCGAATCGACAGGACAGGAACGCTCCCCGGGTCGACCGTATTTTTGGGACTGGTATAAGATGTCCCTCACCCCGTGGGACGCCCACGCGCCCTCGGCATCCAGGCCTTTCTACCCAACCTTATCCCTCTTTTCAAAGATCCTGTTGTTTTTCTCGGGTATCTTTAGTCACTCCTTTAAACAAGAGAAGAGCTTCATTCTCTCATTCTTTGAGTTTGAAGTCGTTTCTCTTTAGCCCGTCGTTATTCGTGTTGTTTCGTGTGCCTTTTTTTTTTTTTTTATAATTTCTGTTTCGTGTCTTTCCCCCCCGTCAAGATGGCGCCTTCTCTCTTCTCCACGGTCTCTTCCGCCCTCCTCCTCACTTCCACCGTCTCTGCGGTCCAGACCTACCAGGTGGTCGACAGCTATGACTCTACCAACTTCCTCGACAAGTTTGGCTTCTTCGTGGTATGTGCCGCCTTCCTTCGTTGAACAAGACGTTGTCGGTTGGAGCATCTCCACCAAACAGACTACATGCTTGATGACATGACGTGACGGGATCAACTGACGATCCCTCCAGAGCGACCACACCACCGGCAACTACAACGATGTCGACCCCACCGGCGGCTACGTCTCGTACAAGTCCGCTGAGGAGGCCAAGAGCATGGGTCTCCTGAAGACCGTCGGCAACGACCTCTACCTCGGTGTCGACCACACCAACAAGCTCGACCCCAAGGGCACCGGCCGCAGCTCCGTCCGCATCCAGTCCAAGAGCAAGTACAAGAAGGGTCTCTTCGTCGCCAACTTCTCCCACCTTCCCAAGCCCGTCTGCGGTGCCTGGCCTGCCTTGTAAGTTGACATTCACGCAGACATATGCACTGGTATATATACGTACCTACATGAAAAGAGGCTAACAAACACCTAGCTGGATGGTCGGCAACCCCTGGCCCGCCGCCGGTGAGATCGACATCGTCGAGTCGTGGAACGAGGGCCACGACGGCAACAAGGTCGTCATCCACACCGACAGCAACGTCGGCGAGTGCCGCATCGACGGCCAGGGCATGACTGGTACCATTAGCAAGCCCAACTGCGCCAACTTCGCTCCCGGTCAGGCTGACAACGAGGGCTGTGCCGGCCTCGACACCTCCGCCCCCTTTGGCTCTCCTGAGGGCGGCGTCTGTAAGGACCCCATTCACCTCTTGAATTTTTTTCACAAGTGCCCAAGACTAATTACGTCATAGACGCTATGGAGTGGACCGACGACGCCATTCGCGTCTGGGGTTTCACCCACGCCAACGTCCCGGCAGACCTCAGCGACCCCAGCACCTTCGGAACACCAAGCTTCACCACGAGCACCTGCGAAGCCGACAAGGTCTTCGCCGAGCAACAGCTTATAATGAATATTGACCTGTGCGGTATAGCTGGCGAGTCCAGCGGGGGTCCTTGGGATCAGAGCGGCTGTGCGGCCAAGACGGGCATGTCCTGTCACGAATTCGTCGCCTCCAACCCCGAGGCCTTCGCCGAGGTGTTTTTCCAGCTCAGCTCCATCAAGATCTACCAGCTCAAGGAAGGCGAGGCCCCTGCCCCTACTTCCTCTGCTGCTGCCGTCACCTCGTCCGCCGCCGCCGTTCCCACCTCTGCTGGCGAGGTCGCCCCCTCGAGCAGCGCTCCCGCCCCTGCCCCTGAGACTCCCGCCGAGACCTCCGCCCCTGCTCCTGAGAAGCCCTCTGTTCCCGCTGCTTCCGAGCCCGCTGCCGAGAAGCCCACCGCTACCGCCGCCGTCCCCGAGACCCCCGCCGAGACCCCCGCCGAGGACCTGACCACCCGCCTCGCCACCTCGACCGTCTACGAGACCGTCCTGCATACAAAAACCTCTTGTGCGCCGTCCATCACCAACTGTCCGGCCAGGGAGACCCCCGAGGTCGTCACCGAGGTCATCGCCATCTCCACCACCATCTGCCCCGTCGTCGACGTCCCCACCACCATGACCGTCTCGCGAACGCAGGTGGTTACGTTGACCTCGTGTCCGCCATCGATCCCCAACTGTCCGGTTGGATCCAAGACGACCCTGACCACCGCCGAGGTCGTTCCCACCACCACCGCCATCCCCGTCGAGAGCTACACCAAGCCCCCCGCCAAGCCCCCCGTCGTCACCCCCGGCCCCGAGGCCCCCGTCGCCATCACGACGTACAAGACGAACCTGGTTACAATCACATCGTGTCCGCCAACCGTGCCAGACTGTCCCATTGGCAAGACGTCGACCGTGGTTACCAGCGAGGTCATCACCCCGGGCGTCCCGGCCACTCCCACCGAGGTCCCGCAGAACCCCCCCGCGAACCCTCCCGTCCCCGGCACCGAGAAGCCCACGACTCCTGCTGCTCCCGGTGTTGAGAAGCCTACCACCCCCGCTGCCCCTGGCGTCGAGAAGCCCACGACTCCTGCGGCCCCTGGCGTCGAGAAGCCTACTACCCCCGTTGTCCCTGGAGCTGAGAAGCCTACTACTCCCGTCGTCCCTGGAGCTGAGAAGCCCACCGCCCCCGCCGTCCCCGGCGTTCCCGAGGCCCCGGCGACCACCCCCGTCCCCGGCCAGACCACCTCCGCCGAGCAGCCCGTCCCCGAGACCCCCGCCGCCACGCCCACCACCCTCGTCGTCGCCCCCTCCTCCCCCTTCAACGGCACCCTGACCACCGCCCGCATCCCCGTCGGCACCGGCACCCCCTGCATCGGCTCCGCCTGCCCCGCCACCACCACCGGCCCCGTCCAGGCCGCTGCCGGCAAGATCGGCTCCAGCGTCTTTGCGCTGGCCGCAGCGCTGGCCGTCTTCGTCTTCTAAGGTGGAGGCAGGCGAGGGAAGCTCCAGAGGGAGCCTGTAAAACACCGTGTGTCTGAGGGCGCTGTGTGTCGTAATTTCTTTGTCAGTGTGGTTTTCTCTTGTGTACAGTATATATGGTTCCCGCTAGAGCGCATATACCCTTCGATTAGAAAAAGGGGAGATTGGAAAAGCATCCCGAGACGGATTCGCCCGAGGTATTGGGGGAAGGATACATGTAAGGTAGACTTGGATAGCGAAAACAATCGCCTTTGAACCGTTCATCCATGAGGCATACCTCGGCGGCGTGTGATACTGCTTGCCTCGAACTTGAACAATCAAGACGTCTCATTGAGACCGACAACAATTGGTCATATTCTCAGATGCTGATTATCGAGCTTTGGACTTTGGACTTCAAAATAGTTGAAGTTGGATACCGAAGAGAGTAGAGAGAGAAATGTGAAACAGGACGACTGGTTGATCCCAAGATCGAATCCCTAGTGCTTATTCATTATATTTATAGCGTACTTAGCTTTCTCCTATCGGCCTCTCGCCCTCGCCGTCGTCGTTCTCCTCCTCCTCGTTCTCATCCTTCTTTCCATTATCCTCCTCGTCCTCACAGCCCTCGTTCTCGTTGGTCTTGGTATTGGCCCTATTCAGGTGTTGTACTTGATTCCGAGGTGGTCCGGACGAGCCGCATGAGCAGCTGGCCGAGGGGTTTGTCATCGACTTTCTCGATAGTTTCTTCACAAAGAACAGAAAAGTGATGCCAGCAGTTCCTCTGATGATGATGTAGATGAGAAAAGGCTAGCTGTCGAGGTCGGAGATCGGGATCATTGAGTGCCATAGCCAGCCTCTCTCGTTCTTTCCCTTGTGCTTGGATAGCTCAACTGTTCCTATCCACATCTCAAGGCTTTGCGGAGCTCCTCCCTAACATGTAAGGTAGATCCCCAACTTCCAAGCCTCCCGTTTCAATTGATTTTAAGGTCGGAAATCGGACAGGCGGCCAGTGCCGACTTGCCAAAGTGCTGGATGACTAGGAAAGGGCGTCTGTCGCAACCACAGCCTCTCTCAATGAGTATCGACGGTAATTTCTCACCGAGGAGTTCCAAACGTTACCACATACTGTCTGACGAGTTCTTAAAACATAATCATTCCTATTGCGGCACAGTGGTGCCCTTAGTCGCCTCCTATCTAGGTCCTCGGGCTGCTTAGTATATTAAAAGTATTTAAATTGATGTATTTTTAAATACTTTAAAACTTTATTTAGTATTATAGTTTTTTATAAAATTTTAGTTAGTTATATAAGGTTTTAAGAATAATTATTAAGTTTATTAGAGTATTATAGAGAGTAGTTAAAATGTTTCTTATAAGATAGTGTGAAGCTTTTAGGGAGTTTAAGAGAAATAAAAAAAAAGGAGTTTAAAGTTTACATACTTTACTTAAGTAGTTAGGGGTAATAAATATTAGTCTATTAAAAAGAACTAAAAATAAAAGTAAAAAGAGACAAAAGGTAGAATTAAACCTACAGCCTCTAGCTCTAATAAGCTAGACTCTAAGCTACTAAGTTAACTACCTATAGTAAAATAAACCACTTTAAATATCTCTTATTTACCCCTCTAGGGTGCTTATAACTAACCACAACCCTTATAGCTAACCACAGCGCCTATAGCTAACCACAATAAATACAGCTAACTATATACAAAGCCTAGAGCCACTTAACTAAACTATACATAATATACTAAACCCTAAAAGAACTAGTACCTTAAAAGCTAGGCCTAAAGGGTAAGGCACTAGGCCTATAAAAGGCAGGGCTCCCCCCAGCCTATAGGGGTCTAGACTTCTACTTTTTTAGTAAATACGTAATATAGCAAAACACTAATACAACACTATTACTACTATAACAATACTTCTACCTCTTTTATTTATATATTATATACTAAACCTATTCCTTTACTAACTCTATTAAGTCCAATATTACTATAGAAGTATTTAGTAATCTTAATACCGACCTCCATACCCTTATACCTGTGCTTATAATAAATATTAGTTAAAGATAAGCTAGGCTTATAACTGTAGTAAGTATTAGGGTGTATAAGTGTTTAAGGGTATAGATGACTTGTGGTTGTTTTAGGAAGAGATCTATGCTGTGAGGCGCTGTGCTTATTAGAGTATTATATCTATGCTTAGTTACCCTAGTGCCTGAGGCGCGGCTTGCGAGGCTAGAGCCTTGGAGGGTTTATCGCAACACTATACTTATACTCGGAGGACTTGTAGGACGTAGTGACATATCTCCAGTAACCATCTGCAATTCAAGGCGAGTGTGTTGAGCTAGGAACGCGTAACACGCCGGTTTCATTGCGATCCTCTACCACTCAGCTGGTATATTCTGGTGATAACAAACGAATGCCATATGCCCTGACTTATCCAGCAGACCGCAGCGTCAAGACGCCTTGATGCCAGGAAGGCTGCTATACCCAGTCACTGGTACCGTGGGACCGGGACTGTCGGCTTAGACTTTTGCTTCAGCAGTGCCCCAGACGGAGTCCGTTTCACCCGCGTCCGGGGTACCCGTCGATTTGCTCTCGGTTCCGGTCCTAGTGGCACAATAGTGTCATTCTGACTAGACAATATGTTGAATTTACTGATCTTGCGAGACTTGAATGAGAGAAGAAGGAAGAGGGAAGAAGATCAGAGAATAGCGAACGTGTCTAGAACAGGTGTACTATCGCCCGTGTATTTCCGCCTCTCGTCCTTGAGAAGAAGGTTACATTGTGCCAGGACTCTGACTAAGAACTGTGAGGCTCCATGTCTTCTGCGTTTCTCATCGGTACAATGCCGGCAACGCCGACTTTTAGAAACATCGGAGCTACCCGCGAGGACATACCGTAAGGCTGGAGTTGTGCTCGATAGTCGACTATGAAGCAACGACGTACGCTTGTGGAGCTCGCTAGTACGGCCCGTTTCAGGATATCAAGTAGCAGGGTTCACCGTCGGCGTGTCGTTCCGACGGAGAACTATTTTCGGCGTTCAAGACGCGTACAGACGGATCATAAAGTTCAGGCCATGACAACTGACGGTTCCAGAGGTTCGGGTCGCACATCAGCTGATTGCTGTTGGCATAGAGGATGGCCTAGGTTCTTCGTGCCGGATCCTGGGAACGGCGCCGGGTAACGAACATACTTGGTACTTGAGCCACCCGATCAGGCTGATTATTTACGCCCCGATCAGGTGTCAAGAACTCTCCGTTCCTTGGGGATCCCGGTCATATGAAAGAATCATTCGCTCTTAAGCGAGGAACTGTCCACGTTTTGTCTAGGAACCCTCTGCCGATCAATTCGGGTTGCTCCACGTCTTGCTTGAAGGACACCGGCCATCTGCATGCCCGGGTGGGTGATAGTCAAAGTATCTCACCGTTTGACCACAAGCTGGAAGAGCACGCGCACTATTGCAACGAACACACGGTATAAGTGACAAGAGAAGCTCGTATCACGATTCAGACATCAATAGCTAGAGAAAGCGAAGGTTTCATACAGGTTTTATCAGTGATAGTATTACACCAAGCCTGGCTTACCCCAGAGGGCTCAAATGCTTTACAGCAAACTCATCGCCCAGAGATAATGTCATCCGCAACCTTCTCCGCCAGCGCATAAACAGCAGACTGCGGGTGTCCCGGGATCGCAAACGGAAACGTACTCGCATCCGCCACCCTCAGTCCCTGAACACCGAAAACTCGCCCGCGGCTGTCCACAACCGCCTTGCCCGCCGCAACCTCCTCCTCCCGGCCCATGGCACACGTTGAGACGGGGTGCCACACCTGCCCGGCGTTGGCCCGGACGTACTCGAGAATCTCCCCGTCCGTCTGCACGGCCTCGCCGGGCAGCGTCTCCGGTCCGGCCTTGAACCCGGGCGTGTTCGCAAACTCAGACCCCCACGCGGCGCGGAGCCGCTTGACGGCTGCGATGGCCAGCTCGACGTCGGCATCGTCCGAAAGCCAGTTCAGGTTGATCTTCGGCGCGGTCCCGAGGACCGTGGCGGACGAGATCGTGACGTTGCCGCGCGAGAATATGAGCGGCAGGTACGCCGCGAGCGTGCCGCTCGTCTGCCCGGGGCCCGTGGAGAAGGACCCCACGATGAAAGACAGCTGCGGCCAGTCGGACGGCACGGAGGCAAGCTTCTCTCTAGTGCGCTCGCTGAAGCCGGCGAGGGTCGAGTTGGGCAGGCGCTCGTGGGCGAGGAAGCCGGCCGCGGAGCTGTAGGGGCCGGAGCCTGAGCGGAGGTACTCAGCGACGAAACCCGGGGCCAAGGCCGGGTCAGCGGTGAGCGACTGGGCGGACGGCGTGCTGACCGGGTAGGCGACGAAGATCTGAATCGGATCCTGGAGGTTCTGGCCCACGCCGGGGACGTCGGCGACGACCGGGATGGAGAGGGCCTCGAGGTGCTCGCGAGCGCCGACGCCGGACGCCTGGAGCAGCTGCGGGGAGTGGAAGGTTCCCGCGGTGAGGATGACCTCCTTGCCGGCGCTGAGAGTGTAGTCGACGCCATGGGAATTGACGCTCACGCCAGTGGCCTGAGTGCCGTTGAATAGGATCTTGGTCGCCTGCGTGTGAGTGTAGACGATGATGCCCGTCTTCTCGATGGACTCGCGAAGGAAGCTGCTCTCACTCGTCGATCTTTGCGCCTTCTTGGGTTCAATGGTCGAAGGGACCCAGGCACCGTGGCCGGCGAGCTCGCCACTGCTAAAACCATTGGGGCTGATAGTCAGCCCGAGACTCAAGACCACCCTCGCGAGCCAGGTGAGCGTCGGATCGACCCAGTTGTTCCACGAGACCTGCAGCGGGCCGCCATCCTCACCGTAGTCGGCCGGATCGAAGACGACCGTCGCGTTCGTGTTGTCCCGCTTCTCCTCATCTGGCGGGGTGAAGCTGACGGACCGCTTAAAGTAGGGCAGCATGTTCTCCCACCGGAACGACTCGTCGCCGACGGTCTCGGCCCACAGGCCGTACGAGCCCTTGGTGCCGCGGATGTACGACATGGTGTTGATGGCCGACGAGCCGCCGAGCGTCTTGCCCTGCGCGTAGTGCACCCTCCGGCCCCCGGCGCCGGGGATCGGCTCGGAGACGAGGGACCAGTCCATCAGCGGCTGCGGGGTGAACTCGGGCGTCGGGTCTATGAAAGCGATTCCCGTCAGGGAGAGGAGCGGCACGACGCTGTTGTTTCCGTTCTCCACTTCGTAGAACCCGCCGGCCTCGACGACGGCGACAGAGGCCGAAGTCGCGGCGAGACGGGACGCAAGGGTGAGGCCGGCGGTGCCGCCGCCGACGACGACGTAGTCGTAGCTGGCATCGCGGCCGGGATATCCGAAGGCGGAGGAGAAGAGACGTTGGTCCTGGGCGGCAGCGAGGGCTGCGGCCAGGGAGAGGATGATGCCCTGGGACAGCATCATTCAAAAGTTGCTTTCGTCAGTTGACAGGGGCTTGGCAGTGGGGGGTCGAGAGACTCCTGGGGAGGAAACATCTCGAAAAGGACAGGAGCGTCGGGACTTCTTAAGAAGTCGTGGATGGCCAAAAGCTAATTCGTATTGAAGCATCGTGACGTGCAGGGCCTGGGCCGACGACCAGAGTGCATGATACTTGCATGTGCTGTCGCTGCACGCTGAGATGAGGTTCCAGAGGCAGACCCCTGACGATGGATCAGCTGGGGACGGTTCCCGCTCCTCTATGAGCCTTCCGAGGCCAGTTCGGATTCTACTGTTGCATCGAACCGGCTCAAGTTTCGATAGTCTTCGGAAGCCCCCTGTCGACCGTCAGCACAAAGTGGGATCACCCACGGCAGCCCGCCTGCACTCCAATGAGGCCCCAGATTCTTCAAGCACGCCGAGCTGAAAGACGGACTTTGCGAGTCTTGGGCAAAGCAGACTCGTCGCCCTTGCTAAACAGAAGTGGCACGCTAAGTTAACCACGCAGCCGGCATTTAAGGCTGAACTTGCAGGGAACATGCATCGCAAAACGAGAGAGACACACCGTCTTTTCTACATGAATTTGACTTGGTTCCCATTGTGACAAGCAAATCGATCTGTGGATTATCACATACATGTAGTCTGGCAACCATCAGACGGGTTAGCGCTGTCTTCAGAAACACAACATGAACCCTTTCAGAATCTTAAACGGTGCATTCGGATTGTTGCAAACATATAATCGAACTATCGGATCCTTACTGAGCGTTCAGAGTGAGGACCTTTTGAATGACCTTCTTGCTACGCAGCAACTAGAACGTTGGTTCGTGAACCTTTAGTGCCCTCATCCGATCGATGGTCCTTAAGAACACGAAGCGCCCGCGGCGTGTTAAGGAAACCACAACCAGGACTCTTCAAAAAGCATGTACTCTTCGAGATTGAAAACTTGGATATAAATGAACTTGTGGAAATATTATAGTCCAGGTAGGGCCAGAGCAACTTGCTGTCACCACACCCATTTTATGTGCGAAACTCGCCAAACATGGTTCCGATCATCCCTCAAGTATAAAGAGCGGTACATTTTACTAACCGCCACTTTCTCAACAAAGTACGTTGAGAGGGTCTGTACAGTAAGTGGTGCTTTCAAAGACGAAATCGTTCCGCCCACCCACGCTCGCCTTCGAGGGGTGCTGTGGAGCTGCGACGCTTGGGATCGATTGTGGCTGGTGTCATTTCAACGAGATCAACTTTAGTTTTTTGGTCGTAAAACATGTTCGTGTCTAACCGAAGGAAATTAAGATTCCCAACAGTCAGGGGATAGAATACGGACTGAATTCCGACTCTAGCAGTGTCATGATTGTGACCGATTTGGCTCACAATACTTAAAGAGATCGGCGGTGAAATTAGAGGGGCAGGGCAGAGAGACCAGGGTGATGGGATTGTAGAATGCTACACCAGACGACCAAAATCATGCGAGAATCGACAAAAGTTCCGTTTATACCTTGCAATTCAGCGCTGTTGGCAGTCTGCCTCGACCAACCAACAGTAATAGATGCATCTGCTGAGCCACCAACGAGCCGTCACACTCGCCTTGTTTAGCGCTGTCTTGCAGACTCTTTTTCTTTCTCTGTGCTCGTTCCTCCTGGGCTTGGCACTCGTTGACTCTCGTCTCCTATGCACGAGCTCCAGAGCTTCGTTTTTCATGATAGTCGCACTTACACCACTTTCCCTCCCGTCTCGTCATCACGATGTACTCCGCCGTGCCACTCTCGGCGCCCGAAGACGGAAGTCGCTTCGTACCTGATGGTGACAGGCCAGCACAGAAACCGGAGCCCAGACTCTCGAATAGCCCCGGGCAGGATACTCTGAACGGCTCACGCAAACAGCACGAACGGATCTCGGAGGCCGAGACATTGTCCCACGAAAAGCATGCAGCCCAGGGCGCGAAGCCGGTGTCGGTCTTTGCGATTTGGTGGACGGAGATATGCAGCAGCATGCTGGCGCTCGGCTGCATTCTCGCCATCGTCGTCGTCCTCGTCGTCCACCAGGGACGCCCGCTGCCAGGCTGGCCGTCCCTTATATCCATTAACTCTCTCATCGCCGTCTTCACGGCCGTCTTCAAGGCCGCGCTCATATTCCCAGTGGCCGAAGGACTGGGGCAGCTCAAGTGGAACTGGTTCGACCGCCCCGAAAAGCTGGGTGACCTCGTCCTCTTCGATAGCGCCGGTCGCGGGCCGTGGGGTTCCTTCAGGCTGTTGATGAACCATGTCACCCGGCCGCAGCGAGGCTACCTGGCTACGCTCGGTGCCCTCATCACCGTCGCCGCCCTCGCGATCGATCCTTTCTCCCAGGCCATCGTCAGCCACAAGGGCTGCGAGGCCGTCGTCGACTTCGGCCGTGCCGCGGTCTCCCGCACGAACAACTATTCGACGAATCCGTTCGAAATCTTCAACACCGAAGAGTATTCTTTGAGTTCTTGGGAAAACCTAGACCTGGAGATGCAAAAGGCTATTGAGGGGGGCCTCACCGATCGCACGAAGGCGGCGGAGCTGTTCGGCTTCGAGTGCGCCTCCGGCAACTGCACGTTCGAGCAGGAAGGGGGCGGGCCCTACTTCTCCTCCCTCGCCATGTGCCACTCCTGCCAGGATGTCACACCCCAGGTCGAGTCCTCGAGGCCCGAAAGCTGGTCACCCCCCTTGAAGGAATGGTACCTCCCGTGGCGCGAACGGAATACATTCGAGGAGAGCGTCTACAACAATCTGTTGCCCGCGAAGGTCCTCTTCGTGTCGAAGACGCCCCTCAAGGCTTACATTCGCGACGACGCCCCTGCGCTATTCAGCTTCGACCTTCTGGCCATCCATACGCCCCACGGGGCCAACAAGACCCTCATGATGGCTGGACAAACACCACTAGGGGTTCAGTGCCGATTCGATCCCTGCGTCAAGCGATACAGCGCCAGGGTCTCGAACGGCGTGTACACGGAGGAGGAATACGGCGACGCACTCCTCTTGAGGAGACGTCCGTGGATCGACACAGACCCCTACAGCGAAAACCAAACGTCTTACGCCCTGGTCACAGACACCGTCCTGGTCGACGGGGAGGAGAAGAAGTGCGAGCCCACGGCAGACGGCGCGGAGGGGTCCGTCCGCATCGGCTTTAGGGATGGCGTCTTCTGGCAGGTCTTCGACGGAGACTCCATGATCAAGAAGCTGCTCTACGACCTGACGTGGATGTATTACCCCCATGTCACGCGGCTAAGTACGTTCGCTTTAGAGACAGTAGTTCAGAAGTGTAGTACGAGCTGGGCTCATAACTGTCACGCGGCTAAGTACGAGTGGTCGAAGCGAAGTAAAAGTAACGGCTTGATCTCTAAGTCCTACGATGTGGCGGAGCGAAAGCGAAGGCCCCCTTATAGGGGCGGGAGACGGAGCGAAGTCGCTTAGGTAAGCCGCTCAAGTAAGCAGTCGCTTACGTACGCAGCCACGAATAGCTTCAGCTATCACGACACCCCAGGAGTGCGTCTGGGTCGTCTCTAAGGTCACGTGGCAAGACATGTATGCAACCTTGACTTTGATGCTCGAGGGCGAGGTGAGTATGATGTCGGTGAAGGACCTCCAAGGGCCGCTCTGGCAGAGGCAGTTGTTCGCCGAGGGGAACATCACGGCAGCCATGGTCGAGGAAGTCGTCGCTAAAGTTACGGCCTCGATGACGGCGACGATGCGCCGGCGCCCACACGGTATCATGACCGACCTCGCGGACAACACGCCGGCAGCCCTCAAGGAAGCCCTGGGGCGAGTTATGGTCGCGCAGACGTGCATTTATGTCCATTGGGGCTGGATCGCGTATCCTGCGACGCTGCTGGCCCTGCAGTGGACATTCTTGGCCATGGTCTTCATGGCATGCGGCCGAGGAAGAGCGGGGTGGAAGTCCTCGCCTCTGCCACTCTTGTTTCACGGGCTTGATGAGAGCTTTCGGTCGAGGGAGTGGCATCTTGACAACGCCAAACGGATGCTGGACGTGGCGGAGAGAACCAAAGTCCAGCTGATGCCGGTAGAAGATTCTAGGAGGGGCGGCTGGAGGTTTGTTGATACTTAGTCAGATCGATTTCTCTACTCAGATCTGGGAGCCCAACATCAAGTCTCTACGCCCAATATATCATTCAAAGATGCCATCTGGTCTTGATTCCATCGATGAATTTCGGACTAGGTTCTCGATGACCGAAGTCCGTTGTTATTGAATATAGCCCAAGAGTCGCAGTCTTCGATATTTCAGGAGTCTTCAGCGTCTTTCGCACACGGAACTACAACTCGACCAAATAAACAATGGGATGAGCTGGAAGTCACTTCGAAATTCCTCAGTGCTTGTTCGAAAAATCAACGGGAAAACGCCTTACACTCACAGCCAGGTAAGCAAAAGCACTTAACGAACATCAGGCCGTCTGACAAGGCTCGACTTGCCTGACTAACCAAC
This sequence comes from Colletotrichum brevisporum, assembly GCA_030770045.1. Classification (NCBI taxonomy): domain Eukaryota; kingdom Fungi; phylum Ascomycota; class Sordariomycetes; order Glomerellales; family Glomerellaceae; genus Colletotrichum; species Colletotrichum brevisporum. Next base: position 2,508,456 of record JAUGSI010000001.1, on the reverse strand, counting down.
CAGCCCAGTCATTGAAGCGGCTATGTGCATGCAGCTCAGCCACGCTGGTAATCATATGTAACCCCAACGCCGAGCGACAACAACAACGCAGCCCGGATTTTGAGCGCCTCTCTCCCGTCCATATTACTCGCCATACCAGTCGTCCCGCCGCCAAGATGACATCCCTCTCAGACTCCGAGGTGACCCTTCGCCGCCGGGATGAAACACAGCATCGCACGCGGCTCTTTCTCCGCCGCGGCGCCGTTACGGAGCTGGCGGATCCGTCGGCCGGTCGGCCATTTCTCCAGGGCGTACCCGCCGACTGGGTGCTCTCGGTCCCGAAACAACGACGTCCGTCGGCCCAGCCGGATATGGACCGGATGCCGTCCCGCCCGCTGCCGAGACCTCTCGCCCGCCTGAGAACGGCGGCATCTAGTGCGCTGGTGGCGTCGCTCGTTCTGGTTTGGGCCGCCAGTGTCTGGTGGCTTCTCCATGGCGCTTCGTGGCCTCGTCTCTCGGCCGTCATACGCCGCATTACTCGATCGGACGCGGGGACAGCCCCGGATAGACCGAGTTGGACTTCCGCCCTCTACCAGCCCTGGATGTCCGACGTCATCCCCGTAGGAGCCGTCATAGTACGGACGTCCATGTCCACCTTTGGCGGACAGCGCCTCATCATGAGCGGTGCGCGATCCCTTCTCTCCCTCGTCCCTACGGACTCCCTCCCCAGGCGCGTCTTCGACGATGAGACCACTGCAAATCGCCTCGCCGTCGCCGCATTTGCTCTCTTTCCCACAGCTGCATCCGCGGCTTTGGCCTGTGTCATACCTCAGGGCTTTTGCAACCCCGAGCACAACGCTCACCGATTTCTGCCGGCAAGGACCCGCGACGACATCAAACACGCGCTGGAGGCTTGGTTCGGCCTGGCCCAGGCCAACGCGAAGGCCGGCATGAGCCTGTGGCAGATGGGTAGGTGGGGGTTTACCGCCGGCCGGGCGCTGGCATGGGTGTTTGGAATTGCCGTCTGGGCCACCGTCGAGATCGTCGCGGGGCCGTGTTGGTATGTTCCGCGAGCCTGGGGGGCCTGGTTCTCCGTTCTCTGCCTGTCTCTTGCTTCTTGGTTGGCCGGAAACGCGACGAGCTTGCTCGTGGACAGGTGGTCCTTGGTCGGAAAAGCGCACGCTCAGTTGCTGCTGTTCATCGGGGCTATCTATTTTGCGGGACAAGTTGACCCCGACGGATTTTGTGTCAAGCCCAGTTGCTGGTGACATCAATATGGTGGAGACCTTGGAGCAGAATTCACCATAATTGAGTTGGCGCCTGTATAATTGGAATATTCAATTTCTCATTATCATGTTCAGAGATGCCTCATCTCTATTTAACCTTGAGAACAGCCTTACCAAAGTTCTTGCCCACGAGCATGCCGATGAGACCATCGGCGGCGTTTTCGATGCCCTCGGTGACAGAGAGCTTCGCCTTGGTGCTCCCATCCGCCAGCCACTTCTGCATGTTTTCCTGGTGGTCCTTGAAGTAGGCGGGCCCGAAGCTGGGGTTGCCGACGAGGAAACCCTGCATCGTGATCTGCTTGGTGACGAGCTGTGTCAGGCCGTTGATTCCCTTCTGCTGGTCGGGAGGAAGGTTGTAGTTTCCAATCTACGCGAAAGTCAGCCGCCGTCAAAAGTTTCTCTTGCTTGTTACAAGCAGCGTTCACTCACCATGCCACAAACCGGCACGCGTCCGCCAACCTTCATGCTGGTCAGGGCTGCCTCAAGGTGGTCACCGCCAACGTTCTCATAATAGATGTCAATTCCCTCGGGCGCCAGCCTGGGAAGGGCCTCCTTGGGATTCTCCGTCTTGTAGTTAAAGCCAGCATCAAACCCAAGCTCCTTGGTGATGAAGTCTAGCTTCTCGTCCGAGCCCACGGAGCCAATGACCGTCAGGCCCTCCCGCTTGGCAATCTGCCCAACGACTTGTCCGACAGCACCAGCAGCAGAGCTGACAAAGATAGTCTCGCCCTTCTTCGGCTGTCCGATCTTGTGCAGACCGGCCCAGGCCGTCAGGCCCGGCATGCCCAGCGGACCGAGGAACAAGCCGAGATCGAGGCCGTGCGGGTTGTTGATCTTGCGGCCGCGCTGCAGCTGGGCGGGCGTCACGCGCGCGTACTCGGCGATGGGCGTGTGCGCAACGACGAGGCTTCCCTCGGGGAAGTCGGCGTTGTCACTCTTAAGCACCTTGCCGACGGTGTCGTTGGTGATGGGGCCATCGACCTCGAAGGGCGGGGAGTAGGACTTCTTGCTGGCGTCCCTCATTCGGCCGCGCTGGTAGGGGTCGAAGGAGGCGTAGAGGATCTCGACGACCAGACCGCCCTCGGGAGCGTCGTTGAGGTCGATCGGGCGGTCCTCGACGGTGAGGTGCTCCCCCGCAACCGGGAGGCCGGTGGGGATCTTCTTGAAGATGAGAGTCTTGTTCTGAGTCATTGTGGGCGAGTGTATTCGATACCGAGCTGGAACAGAGGCCTGGAACAAGGGGAGAGGGGGAGAAATATGAGAGATTTTATATCACGATGACCTGTCCGCAAAGTTGCATTGACGTTGCGGTGTGTAGAGAGTTCGTAGCCGATGCCGAGGTATGTGGGTTTGTAATGCCTTGTCTTAACGCCGAAAAGGGCAAAATCCCGCGCTTTCCATGGCCACGACCCCGCCTTTGCGGGCAGCTAAAGTGACAATGCGAGACAAAATGATGTGCTCCTGCTTATTCATCGTGCGGTCGCAAGTTGTCATACATGAATATTACCAATTCTGGCATGTTTAGAGTCTCTTAAGATGAAATATGAGGTTATTCCCAAAAGATCAGCTTCTGCGAGCAGACAGCATTGCTCAACTCTAACCCCGGCCTCCACCTTGCTTGGATCGAATGAGACCAAGGAGCAATTTTTATAGCATGAAACTGTGTACATGGTAAGGGTTTTGTCTAAATTGGACATACAAGAATGCTGTGTCCTTGCGAATTGGGTTTTCTTCAGCGAGAGTAGGCAATGCCATCCTTCCCGCTGTCGTTTCAAGCTCTCCAACCAGGGGAAATAGGGCGATCCTCTTCGCTGTCGTCCCTCTTCCAGCCAGGGTAAAGAGGACGGTCCTGACCACTGTCGTCGTCCCTCTTCCAGCCAGGGTAAAGAGGACGGTCCTGACCACTGTCGTCGTCCCTCTTCCAGCCAGGGTAAAGAGGACGGTCCTGACCACTGTCGTCGTCCCTCTTCCAGCCAGGGTAAAGAGGACGGTCCTGACCACTGTCGTCGTCACTCTTCCAGCCAGGGTAAAGAGGACGGTCCTCGCCACTGTCGTCGTCCCTCTTCCAGCCAGGGTAAAGAGGACGATCCTCGCCACTGTCGTCTCTCTTCCAGCCAGGGTAAATAGGGCGATCCTCTCCGTTGTCCTGTCGGACAGCGACCTCATCGGAGGCGGGCATCTGAGTTTCATTCGCGTTGGCTACCTAACTTTGGTGTCTCATGGGGGCGGAAAAGACCCGAGCTGCGGACCCGCGTCAAGACTTACAGGAACGGCTGAGACGAGAGCAGCCAGCGCAAAGATGGCAAGGACGGAGACCTTCATTGTTGCTTCCTTTTTGAACAGGCAAACCTGAACGGCGGAGGCGAGTGGGACTTGCTGGTTGATCGGGTGGCTGTCGTTTTCTCTTTCTTCCATGGGACAGGTGATCCTTTTTATACCGTGCCTAGATGATAAGTCTTGAGACTGGAGTTATCGATGTTGAACCGGGGCTTTCGACTACCAAATGGGAAGGCCATCTCGATCCAGCCATGCGTGCGGAATTCCATCCGCTGGGGTGGTGGTTCGCTGCTCACTCAGCACCCGCCCAGACATCGGCAATCGCATTGCGACTTTCGTCTATTCCACACCTCACCTGGTTGATATGTTCTAGACTGGTCGCGCGACAGGATGCTGCATGTGTTGCGGACACATATACCGTGGTATGGTTACATTTGAGTGCAGGTGTTATTCAGCAATGTGAAGCCATGGCCCATATATAGAATACCTGGCTTGGCCTCACCAGAATAAGAAGGTGAGGAGATTCAACGATGTTTTATGAGGTCACTCAAGCGAGAAATGACACGATGAGAAGATTCACATCCTTTGCGCCTTCTGTCAGGACACCTTCGTCGACAAGGAAGCTGGCCTTCCTTCGGCGCCACTGTTGAGCCAAGACAATCCTGACTACCTGCGAATTTCCAAAGCAAGATGTTAATACACTCTGATATTCACTCAGAAATGATTTTATCAACCTCTCCTGGTTTGGAGGCGCAGAAACGCCTGCACAGGCAGATATAAGTCAAGACAGCGAAAATATGATTCTGAGGGACAAATCGGGATCAATAGCTGGATATTATGGCTGACGAGCTGACAGGTTAGTTCCTCTCGGGCGCAGAAGAAAATATCTTCCTCAACCGGTCGTCCAGCCACTTGACATCCTCCATGTTTCCCGGAGGTCCTCCAGCCCAGTGTCCCCAGATGGACGGGTAAACATCCAGTTCGCCCACACCCTCGCTCATGCAGGCCACCTCATACTCCGAGTCCTCGGGCCTGTCTTCCGTTAGCGGGGGCAAGTAACAATACGGGGAAATGCAACTCACGGGAAATAGAGATCTGTCTTCGACGGGAGGACCAGCGTCTTCGCCTTGATGGCAGCCATGGCCTTTTTGAAGTCCCCGCCGTACGGCTCCTGAAGGCTCACATCGCCGGCCTGCCATGTATGCAGCATGACGAGCAGGTTCTCCGGGTCCTTGCTCAACGCCCACTTCTCCCAGAACGACACCAGGAACTCCTCCAGGTCCGCGGCCCCGTAGTGCTCCTTGTACAGCTCGTGCCGGTAAAATGCCTGCGAGAATCCCCATCCGGCATACCCGCGGCCGAAAGCTTTGAGACCGACCTGCTTCTCCTCCTCAGACCACGTGCGAAGCGCCTTCTTGTTCACGCCTGCAGCCTCGACGCGGCCCTTGGCGCTGCCGGCAGAACTCGCTCCTTTAGCCGCCAATAGCGCCGTCTTGACGCCCTCGAGGAATACCTGGTTGTGCAGCGCAGTCTTTGCGGCGCCGCAGAACGGCACGCAGACATCCATGAAGTCCGGATACTGCGTCGCCCACTGGAACGACTGCGCCGCGCCCATGGACCAGCCTAGCACGCCTCGCAGGTGTTTGATCCCAAGCCCCTCGGTGACCAGCCGATGCTGCGCTCGGACGTTGTCGTGGAAGGTGACGTCCGGGAACGGGTTGATATCAGAGTTCGACGGGCTGACAGACTGACCGTTCCCGAAGAGCGCCGGAATGATGATGAAGTAGTCCTTGGGGCTCAGCGTCTTGTCTTCGCCGACGAGCCACTCGTTGTCCGCGATCGCGCCCGAGTACCACGTGGGATAGACGACGGCGGGAAGTGAGGGGTCGCCGAAGGTCTTGTAGGCAATCCAGGCCCCGGGTAGTACGTCGCCGCTCTGGAGCTTGAAGTCTCCGAGGTCGAATCGTTTAATGTCAGTCATGGCGAGCTTCGAGGTGATGTCAGTCAGTAGTTGATCCATTAGTATGGAAGGAAACGTTTCTTGCGGTAATCACGTTAGGATGGGCTTATGAGCAGCGGAATCTCAGACCGGATATCAATGGCACGTCAGGACAGGAATTGGGGTAGTGTAAATAGTCGTTCCAATAAAGAGTTGATCTTAGTCATGTAATCTTATCATGTGCCATCAGGACGTCCGGTTGTCTGCGGCAATCAATGGTTGGCTAGCATTACCCCAAGGTTTACCCCTCACATCGTTATCATAGGTACCTGTGTCAAAAACGCCCTATGGTTCAATTGAGATAAGCTTGAGACGTATCCTCGAGGGCGTTTGATAAGAGAAACAACGATCGAGATACTTTTAATACGATGGGCTAGCCATTGGATGCTGAGAGCAAAAAGGGCACGTGACTGCTCATTGGCTGTATTCAAGAATACAGCTCACTTCCAGAGTCGACAAATCCATCTACTTATACTACATAGATTGGGTCCGAATAGAAGTAAGGAGTACCTCTATTTAGGTAGGTTGTTAACATGTTTCTGACATCTTCTTATCTGACAGTTCCCAATACCAATCCCCTCAACACTTCTATTCATGGTACCCACCCTATATATTTCCGATTCCACCTATATGGATCTCTTTCCATGCAAGATGAAAGCCTGTTTGAGAATTCATCTCTGTTATGGGCTTTGATCTTGTTGTCTTCGCTGCCCACAGGAAAGCCGATGAGGGCCCGTGCGCTCACTGAAAGGCAACTCAAGATGGCAATTTCCATCAAAATCAAGTTTCCCATCCCCAGCCACAATACGGCAGGGTTGAAGATCATCACCAATCAACCATTGGCTCCCCCTCGTCATCAAGGTCACATTGATCCAGGGGACAGCAGCCACAAAGCCAATCATGCGTCGCTTTGCCGCCATTCGCCTCTCCGTGCCTGATTTCCCTCCCTGTTTACCTCATCGTTCGACCCTGTTTTTATTTAACAGGATTGATCTCAACGTCGGTCCCTGGATCTCTCCACATGCCAACACTGAAGTCCGAACCACGACGCAAATCACACTTCACGACACAAACCTCATAGAACCATTATATCAACGTCCACGATGGCGGACGAAGAGCAAGCCGTCCCGCGCCCTACGCAAACCTACCAGACTCCCGAATGGGAAACTCGCACCAACAAGCGGCGGTCTCTCCTCGACCGCTTCATCCCTGCGACAACTGCCGGACATCACACATCGCCAAATGGCGATGCCTCCGCAAAGGAAGCGGGTCAATCAAATCAACAAGCAAACCTCGCGACACCAGGAGCCGCGACAGGCGCCGCCGCAGCGACGGCCGCGCCTCGAACTCATAACTCGTTCGGAGCTCGCTTTGACGCTCTCTTACCACCCCACAAGACCTATCTCGGCCTCTCCCGGAAGCGCTTCCTTCTCTTCGTCGTGCTGCCCCTGGCAGTTCTCTTCCTCCTGGTCCTACCACTCGCGCTCGGTCTCGGGCTCTCGAAGCGCGGCAGCGGCAAGCAAAACCTCCCGCTCCCGGACAACCAGGACGTCCACACGGGCGATCTCACCTACTACGATGTCGGCCTAGGCGCGTGCGGCGAGACTAACGGCGACGACGACATGATCGTCTCTGTCTCGCACTTCCTATGGGACGAGATTCAGGAGGGCGGCAACCCGAACAATAACTCGCTATGCGGGCGGAAGATCCGGGTCCGGCGCGACGGCAGCGAGGGCTCGGTGGACGTGACAGTGGTTGACCGGTGTACCGGCTGCGAGCCCGCCGATCTGGACCTGAGCCCAGCCGCGTTCGAGAAGCTGGCGAACAAGGCGGAGGGGAGAGTGACTGGCACGTGGAGCTGGTTGCAGTGAGGAACATGTCTTCCGCAGAAGGCGGATACAACTTCTTTTCTTGCCTTCCTGCTGGCCGGGCTTTTTCTCGTCGTCTTTTCATCTTGTGATGGATTTCCGATGCTATCTTTGTGCGTTTTACGTGGATACCCCCTGTTTCCTTTCCATAGATGGCCCTAACACATATCATCTGCATGATCAAGTTTAACAAGTTACATGAATTAGACATCTGAAAATGATAGATCCCAGAGACAAAGTGAAAGGGGTTGGTTTCGGTCTCTGTCCCGCAACTAATAACATATTTAAACCCCTACTTGTTCCATTGCATCAACGACTGCCCTGGAACCTGTTTCTCGAGAATCCACGGCTTTTTCCAGTGTTCACGTATAGAAGTCATGTCCGCCTGTCGGGATCACAGTTCCCTCCTTGACAGCATCTATGTGACGAATACCAGGGAAATCCACTGAACGTGTGTCAATACAAGATGTTGAGCCTATTGAAGCTGACAAGCACAGCGCAGAGCGCCTGACAGATTTCGATGAGAACTGCTCAGCTACAGCATTACCGCTGTTAAAGTGAAGTAACACATTGTGAACGTTGAGAATGTATGTTTTGCTTACACGTACATTCGTACACGGCTAGAGACGTTCGATATCACGTTCTCATTGGATCAACACCACCACCAGCATTGTCCGCCAATTCCCTTAGCTCAGTCCACATTCGCGAGACTTCTGCCCCTAGAGGCCCGGAACCCTACGCAGCTCGAGCTCTGCCGCGGCTACGGCCTCTTTCAACATCCCTAGTTTCATAGAACCCAGTAGGGTATGCAATAATACATAATGAAGGCAGCAATAAATATCTGCTGGGTGAATTCCAACTGTCTTTGCGGTAAGTAGTTGGACAAATGATAACAAATACGTAGTATTATATTCCTGCAACCCTATTGTGGACGTTGCTGCTATTACCACTACCTCTGCGACTGCACGCATTCGCTGCCCGCGTAGGGGGCAAGTGTGAGCTCGGTGTTGACACGGTTGAAGACGCGGCTGGCGGTGGCCATGCGGACAATACCTTCGACGTCGTTGCTATTATAAAAAAAGCGGGTATAGGAGTTTGTACTCGAGCCATCGTTACCTGAGGCAATGCAGTCAAGCGGCACACCAATAGGCAGGCTAGAGCCAGAGGTCCTACAGATAAGGGGCGCAAGTCGGATACTTTGGACCTGGGAGGGGGTAAAGCTATTAAGTGGGCGCGTATCGGCCTCAAAAGGGGCGGAGAGGGCAACGGCCTCATTATTCTGAAAGACCTGGCCGGTAGTTAGGTTGATATCAAACAGGGCGGCCGGGGCAGGATCCAATTCGCCTCTTAGGCTAAATCGGTTAGGGCCGACAATGAGCTTGGCGCCCTGGAGGATGCTGGGAGAGGTGACTCTCAGGCAGATATTACGGGCGAAGACATCGCTCGCAGTCGGGGAGGCAGTGGAAGAAGTGCTTGTGGTGGAAGAGCTAATGTTCTCAGTAGCGCTGACGCTGGTAGTGGTCGTGCTTTCCACAACAGGCGGCAGAGAAGTGGTGGCGGTAACGAAGGTTGTGAGGGTAGCGCTGGAAGTGACCGTGCTGGTCAGCACCTCGATCAAGTCCGTGGAAGTGGCACCAATCTCAGTCGTAGCGGTCACGGAGATCGTCTCGGTAGAAGTGACTGCGGTGGTTACGAGCTTGTTTTCTGTGACGGTGCTCGTGGTCAGAACGATGGAGGTGGGAGCAGCACTGCCGGTGGCGGTGACGGCGACAACGGCGGTGGAGATGACGGTGACTGGGACTGTAGTGGTCGTAGTCACGGTAGCCGGAGCCACGGTGCTGGTGGGCGCCGTGACGCCGAGGCAAGAGCAGGCCGAAGAGTAGCGTATAAAGCCACCACAGGCGGAAGCGTATGTCGGAATGCTGGTGGCGACCTGGCGCTTCTTGATGACGGCGTTGGTGGCATCGATGGCCTGCATCTCCGTATCAACGTTGAAGATCGGGGTGATGCTCAAAACGAAAGTCCTGGGGGAAGAGACGACAACGGTGGTGGGAACAATGACAGTCTCGGTGGAAGCAGTAACGACCTGGGTGGTTCCGATGACATTGGTTATAGTCGCGGTAGAAGGCGTGGTCTCAAGGACAGTGCTGGTGTTCACAGAGCCAGTGGCACCGAACTCGCTCACGGTGAAGGTTGAAGTGAAAACACCGGAGCTGAGTGCGGTGACCGTCACGGTCGCGGTCCTAGAGAAGGTCGTATCAGGGAAAGAGTGATGTGGCTAAGGGATGTGATGTGAGAGCTTACATGACACTGGCATTGACGCTGACCTGCAGGAAGCGAGAGCAGTCCTCAGTACCGTTTCGGTTAGGGAAGTCACCGGCAGTAACAGCTACAGAGTAGAGTATTAGCTGGCGATCATGTAGACGAGATCTTCCGGGATGGGACACGTGGGAAGCATGGGTGAGATAGATGAAATGTACCTTGCAGACAGCTGTCCCTGGCGCACTGGGCAGTGCCCATCCCGAAAAGGGATGCCAACACGGCGGCGGTAGTTGTTTTCATGAGTGCTATAACCGGAGGTCCTCTGAGACTGGAGCACTTGAATTTTCGATTTGAAACGAAGGAAGGGGTCGACTGGAGCTTGTCGAACGAAGGAGATGCAGGGGGTAATTGCGTTGGTGATGACGAGGAGCCCTAAAAGTGCAAGTCACATTTGATGAACGTGTGTGAAGTCTTCAGAAGCCCTGTATTGTCCTTGTCGTTTGGAGGAGACGGGCGCCACAGGCTTTTCGATGGTCCCACGCGAGTCTTGTTGTCTCAAAATACCTGAGATATTGAGAGAATATTGAGGTGAACAATAGCCTGAGTCTCGTGCCAAGAGCTGGATTTTGGTAACTTTAGAGCAGAGCGTGAACCATGTCTGTTGGTTGAAGAATGCTCCTTAATATTAAAAAAGGCGGTTGAATTCCAGAGTAACTCTCCTGATGGGTCCACCACGAGCATTTTCACTTAGCTCATACAAGGCAGTGTCTTGATCTGATTTTCGAAGAGCAAGAGGCATGCATTGATGCCGTCATCTACGTATCTCCGCGCAAGACACAGCATGGGTCACTGCGTTCAAGCTAAGCTCTGACTAGCTTCCGGGTCTCATCCGGAGCGGTCTGCACGGCGTATGGTGAACCATTTCAACACTCACATTTCGTTAGCCAGTCACTTTATGGCTGGCTGAAGAAGATGCAAATAGGTACCCCCCCACCCCCGTCAACCCCGACAAGTAACCTACCACTGAAAACCAGACACTCCTTTTTAAGCATTACTATGGACACATTCCAAAACAGTAATTCCACGGAACATCTGTTGCCCCATCTAGGTAATCTAAGTGTCTGGACCCATTGTCGGTAATCCTCCCAGGAATTCACCTGCTACAACAATGTCTTCGAGACGGCTCTCCCTGAACTTGGTCTTAGATCTTGTCGTGATAGCTGAAGCTATTCGTGGCTGCGTATGTAAGCGACTTCGCTCCGTCTCCAGCCCCTATAAGGGGGCCTTCGCTTTCGCTCCCATACATCGTGGGACTTAGAGATCAAGCCGTTACTTTTACTTCTCTTCGACCACTCGTACTTAGCCGCGTGACAGATCTTTTACCCTGATTTCATATGTCCGATTCCGTGTTGAGGAGGGAGGCTTTGTCTCCAAGATTTGCGCAAGTTCTACAAGAGACTCCGGTCACGATTGCAGCAGAATTTCTCCCCAGCGGCTCACAGAAGGTCTGAAGTGGGCTGGCTCATTCGCCTAGGCGATCGGCTGTAACTCAATGTCATCGCACAGAGAGCCCCTGCGGCCCGCAGTATCGAGAGGGACTGCCGATTTGTTCTCATCGCAAGCATATTGGCACACCAACAACGCAGACCTTCATTTCTGTTATAAATGAATCATTGGCTGGCGATGCGGCAAGCGTACTGAGACGGAGTATAGTGTCCCAAGGCGGTTCTAGGGCCCACCACATCGGGAAACGACTATTAGAGGAAAGAACAGAAGAACGGAACATAGACACAAAGCGCCTCGGTGTTACGACCCGTTGGTTAACAGACCTCTGACGGTGACCCCGCAGGGGGCTCAGCGGTTAAATAGGTAACAACAGCGCATATCAGCGTAATACCTAATACAAAACAGAAAAACTATATACTAAAGTTAAATTAATTAAACTTACTACTAATCCTAACTAATTTAATACCTAGGATTATAAAAATACTATTCTAATTTAGTACTATAAATTAAAGAACTAAAAAAATAATTTAAGGAAATATATATATATATAAATAGAACTTAAGTACCCTTAAATTCTACTTTTTATAGTTCTTTAGTTATTAACTTTATATTAATTTTTAAATACTTTTAGCCCTTTAGTAGTAACTACTATAACCCTCTTATTAAATACCTAGATTAATTACTTAAGTACTTTAAAACCCTAAGATCCCTTTAGTAATTAGTAGTACTATTATTAGTATTAAACTTTAGTTTTTATTAATATAAACCTTATTATTAAAAGGTTAGTTATAATATTTTAATAGCTTTTATTTAATAAATTAACCTTTAATACTAATAAATAGTAACTTATAATAGCCTTTTTTAAAAATACTAAGTATACCCCTACCTTATTTAACTCCTTTAAATAAAGTACTAAAAACCTAACTTAGGAATTATAAAATATAAAAAATTACTCTATACTTAATATTAAGTATAATAAAAATAAAAAAGCTATTATTACTAAGGAGGTGTTTAATACTTTTTTATAATAACTTAAAATAATAAAGTAATATAATAAATAATTTATTAATTTAGTTAATAGTAATTTTAGAAACTTAGTTAAACTTTAAAAAACTATTAAGTTTATTTAGGGAAAGTTTATTTAGATTTAAAGAATTATTAATAAGTTTAATATTAATTTAAAAAGTAAAAAAAATACTAATAAATAGCTTTAGGATTAGTTTAAGATACTCTATACTACTACTAATATTATTAAGATACTTATTTATAATAGACGTAAGAAACTTAAACTTAACTTACCCGTTACTTATAATAGAACCCCTAGAATACTTAAAGGATTTTTAATTTAAGTTAAAAACTACTAAAGCTTTTATTATAATAACTTTAAAAGTAATACTAAGTATATTATCTATACTACTATATTTCTCTATAAATACACTCTTTAATAAATTAAACTATTTTAAAAATAGTTTTTTAAAATTAAAACCTTAAATAATTATACTATTACAATTAAAGACATCTTCTTTACTTTTAAAGAATTTAAATACACCCTTTAAACCCTATTCTAAAACCCTAACTAAAAATAATAAACTAAGTATAACCTTATAACACTTTAATAAATTAAGTCTACTACCTACTATACTACTAAATTTTAATGTATTAGTATATAGCTAGATTTTACTAAAAAATCTAGAATCTTTATATTTTACTAAGGCCTAAAGGATAAAGTTAAAAATAAACTTATTAAAATTAATTATTCTAAAGATTTCCTTTAATATACTAAATTTACTATTAAAATTAATAACTATTTTTAAAGAAAATACTATAAAAAAGGAGAACGACGGCTAGGTACTAACTTAAGTAAAAAGTACTAATAGTAACTTAGATAATTTTAGTACTATAACTAAAGATAGTAACCTTAGTAGAATAACTAATAAAAATAAAATAACTACTAATAAAATACTACTTATAAATACTATATAGGCTCTATAAACCTTAGTACTACTAAATAATATAAACTTAATAAAGAATATACTTTTAAGTACTATAACTATAATAAGTCTAGATATATAGTTAAAAATTACTATTAACTTAAAAAGTAATAATAGTAACTAGTACTAGGAGGTAAGTAACTTAATACTACTTTTAAAAAAAACTATACTAAACTATTATAAATAGTATATTATAGTAATAAATACTTAATTTACTAAGATAGAAAAGAATAAGTAAAATAGTACTCTAGAGATACTAAACGCTTTAAATATAATACTATAAGTATACTTAAAAAAATACTTATAGTTGCCTATAAGGCACTTTACTATAAACTAACTTATAAAGTTAGGGAATAGTTAAATAGTATAAATTTATAATAAGTAAATAATAACTTTATAGGACTAGTAAATAATAAACAAATTTAATATAATAATAAATAAATTATTAATAAATTTAATATTATAATTAAAAGACTTTAATATATAGCTAATATAGAACTTAATAAAGACTATAGTAAATACTTTTAAATTCTAGTAATAAGAAGGGTAAAAAGGATAAATACTTATAATAATATACCTAAACTTAAATAGCTCTACTATAATAGTAGAGAAGAGATAAAAGGGGCTTTACCCGACCCTATATTTTAGAAAAGGACCCCTAAAATAGATATACTATATAACTTAAATAAACTTTATAATATTACTTAATAATATACTTAGAATAAAGTCACTTAGGGAGTATAACTTAATACTTAGAACTTAGATTCTAAAGAGGAACTTTTAATTTAGAAAAAGGAATATAAATACTTATTACGAATTCCTTTAGATAATAATAAGTAATAAATTATATTTTATAAAATAGACCCCGTTTAAAAAAATAAAAAGTAGCTATTTAAAAGTTTTTTAAAAAACTATAAATAGTTTAAACCCTTATATAAAAAATACTATAACGTATTTTAAATATAATACTTTAAGAATAAATATTAAAAACACTTTATTAAAAAACTTAACTTATAATTCTTTTTTAAAAAAAAGATAAACACTTTATATAAAAACGTTTACTTTAGTAAAGAACTTAATATATAAACTATTTAAGAATATAAAGGACCTAAAAAAGTAGTATTTAAACTAAACCCTAACTTTTTAATAAGGTACCTTTATAATAATAATATAGAATAATAAGAATACTATACTAATAAATATTAGGTTTATTATATTATTAAAGTATAAATACTTAGAAGAAAATAACTTTAAAAAGAGAAAGGAACTAGTTTTACACTACTAATTATTAATATTAAGAATACCCTTATAAAAGGAGAAGTAATTAAATACCTTAATAGGGATAAAATGTATATAAAATAGAAACTAAAGTAGTTAAAAAACTAGACTCGCTTACTATAAAAGAATTATAATAAATAACTAAAATAAGATTTATTAACTTAGCTATAAAAGTAAACTAAGAAGATAAATACCTTTACTTTAATATTATAGTAAATAGAATACGGGTTAAAGCCTTAATTAATAGTAGCACTTAAAGTAACTTTATATTACTATAAATAGTAAATAACTTATAAATACTATAGAATAAAAAAGAGACTCCTTATGTACTTTATAATATAAAAAGAAAGGAGTATAGTATAGTAGAGGTATTATTAATAGTAAAACTATACCCCTTACTTTAAACTACTATAACTAAAAAATATACTACTATTTTAATATTATAAATATAAAATACTAAAACATAATTCTAAAAATACTATAACTATAAAAAAAAAACCTATAAATAAATTAATAAACTAGCTACTTTTATTAGAATAATAAAAAGAGTTTAATTACTAAAGGATATAGTTAACCACTAGCTTTAAACAAACCGTACTATAATACACTAACAATATATATATTACAATTTATTACTTACCTAAAGGTTAAAAAAGTAGTTACTAGGCCGTTATATATAAAGGACCTTATAGTAACATAAAAAGAACTAATCCCTAATAAAGATTAACTTTTATTTATTCTAAAAGAGTATAAAGTATATAAAAAGCTATTTACTTTAATACTTAAAACAGACCTACTAAAATATAGCACCTTTAACTATAAAATCCCTATTAAAAAGGAATAAATACTATTATTTAACAAAGTTTACTAATTAAACTAATAAAAAATAAAAGTACTTAATAAATATATTAATAAATACTTAACTAAGGGCTATATTAAAGAATTAATATTACTTATAAAATACTTAATTTTATTTATACTGAAAAAAAATAGTAAACTATAACTATATATTAACTACTAATAACTTAATAATATTATAATTAAAAATAAATACCTATTACTACTTATTTTTAAACTATAAAATTTACTTTATAAAGTTAACTAGTTTATAGTCCTTAATCTTAAAGGGACCTATAACTTAATTAAAATTAAAGAAGGGGAGGAGTAGAAGACTATATTCTGCTCTTACTAAAGATATTTTAAGTACTTTATAATACCCTTTAAACTTACTAACGCCCCTATAATATTTTAAAATATAATTAACTATATTTTATAAAAAAAACTTAATATTTTTATTATTATATACTTTAATAATATTCTTATCTTTTTAAAAACCTTTAAAGAGTATAAGGAATATATATACTAAGTACTTTAGAAACTATAAAAAGTTAAGTTATTTATTAAACTAGAGAAAAGTAAATTCTATACTTAAAAAGTAAACTACTTTAGATTTATAATTATACTTAGTATTATTAAAATGTTAAATAAGAAAATTACTATAGTTAAAAACTAGCTAATACTATAGAACGTTAAGGATATATAATTATTCTTTAAATTTATTAACTTTTATTAATAATTTTTTAAGGAATACTTAAAAAATATTTCTATACTTATAGATTTTATTAAAAAAGATACTAAATAGAAATAAATAGAAAAAGAGAATAGTGTATTTTAGAAAATTAAGGATTAAGTCCTTAGTAAACCCGTACTTATAATACTCAACTTAAATCTACTATTTTAAGTAGAAACTAATGCTTTAAACTATACTATTAGTAAATAACTTAGTTAATGTAATAAAAAAGAACGTTTATACCTATACACCTTTTACTTAAAAAAACTTAGTAGACTAGAACTTAACTACTAAATCTATAATAAAAAACTTAGAGTTATTATTAAAGCCTTTAAAGAATAAAAACTATACTTTTTAAAAATAAACTATAAAGTTATAATATATATAAACTATAAAAACCTTATATATTTTATAACGTCTAAAGACCTTAATAAACAATAAATTAAATAGTTAGAATTTCTTTTAAAATTTAACTTTTATATTATTTATAAAAAAAAATTAAAAAATAGAAGAGTAAATACTTTTAATAAATAATTAAACTTAAAATTAATAGTTTTAAATAAAACTTAAGTAATTCTTAAAAAGGATTTAGATAAAAACCCAGTACTAGCTGTTTATTTCTTTATAATTACTAAATAAATTAGTACTAGTACGCCCGGATAAATAACTAATAAAATAATTAAAACGATTTATAGTACTAAAGTATATAAATACTAAAGAGTCACTAAAATATAAAAACGTATTTAATAATATTATAGTAATAGAGTTACTTAGAAAATGTTAACGAAGTTATTAAGAACTATAAAGTTTATAATAAAAGTATGTTAAACATTGTAACTATATAAAAAAATATAACCTCTTTTAGTACTTAATAAAGTATAGTAATTAATTTTTTTTAATTTTATTATTAAAACTACTATAATTAAAAAATCAATAATAGAAAATAATTTAATAGTATTTTAATTATTATATAACTACTTACTAAGTATATTTATTTCTAATTTATAAATTAAAGTAAGTATAGTAAAAAAGCTTATATATACTTTTAATAAGTATATTAAGAGAAGCAGTATAGTCTACTAAAAACATTATATTTAATAAAGAACGCAGTTAATTTTAAAGTTTTAAAATCTTTAATTTCATTAGATCTAAACCTACAACTATTACCACTTACCTTTAATGAAATAACAACGAATTAATTAAATTTAAAATATACTTAAGATATTATATTAACTACTAATAAAATAATTGCTACTCATACTACTAGCCTAATTTACTTATAACAGTATAGTAACAAAAAGTATATAATATTTACCTTTTTACTTTAATTATAGATTTAAAACTAATCATTTATATAAGCATATAAGTAGAACCTATAGTAGCAGTAGTTACTATATTACCTAAATTAAAAAATTCATAAATAACTTTAAAATAACCTAATTATTAAATTAGAATTGCATATATAAATATACTAATACTTTAATATGAAGGGACTATCCTTTAAAAAGGGAAGAAAAGGTACTATATAATGTAATACAAACTAAATAACTAAGTAATAAATTAAACTATAAAAAACTTGGACCCTTTAAGATTATTAAGAAAATCTTAAAAATCAACTTTAAACTCGTACTACTAAATACTATAAGATATTACCTAGTTTTCTATATTTTACTTTTTAAATTAGTACTATAAAGCTTACATACTACTAACTATATTAAAGTTAACCTAGAATAAAACTATAAAATTAAAAGAATTATTAACTATATTAACTAGTAAAATAGTATAAAACTTTAATACTTTATTAAATAAAAAACTATAGTTATAAAGATAATACTTAGGAGTTTATATTAAACTTTATAAATATATAAAATAAACTATAGAAATACTAGACCTAGTAGTAAGAAAGATAATGTACTCTAAATACAAGGATACTAGTAAGTAAATCACGTATTATATACCTATAGCCTAAGGTTTAATTAGTTAAACTACTAAGAGTAAATTAAATATTTCTTTACCTAAAAACGCCTAGCTTAGAATAGTTTAAGGAACCCTAGTACTTTTTAAGGATATAACTAAAATACTAAGTAACTCTAAAAAATTACTAACCCCTAAATTATTCTAAAAAGACTTACTAGCGCCCTAGCTAGTAAGATCTAATATTACTTAAGACTCTAATGCAGTAAAACAATAATTCTCTACCTCTAACTTATTAAAAAATTATATTCTTTAATGGATTAACTTTAACCTATAATTCTTTAAAAAATACTTTTAATAATAAAAACAAGAAAGGCGACCTAGAGTAGTAGTAAGCTATATCTATAGTACCTTAAAAGCCTCCTTAGCCTCCTACTTAACTCGTTTAACTTTTTACTACTTTAATAAGTAACGAGATACTGTACTAGTTAATAAAGAATCCTTTATAGTAAAATAGATACTTATAAGTATTTATTATATTATTCCTATTATAACGCGTTATACTAGTGTGTATATACTTGCTATAGTAATTCGAAGTTTTATTTATTTTATAGACTTTGTTTAGCCTAAAGTATAGAGAATAAGGTATAACATTAATACCCTTAAATTTAATTACTAAGGTAAAAGTATATCGCTCTTAAGTCTTACAATTCTCTAAATTAAATTTTTACTTTAAAATATACTCTAATATAGTATTAGTATTAATATTAATAAAATAGAAATTAGTGCAATCTTAAAGTAAGGAGTATAGTCTACTTATAACTAGGTTTTAAGGATAAGACCTTTTAAGAAAGGAGCTGATGTTACGATCTATTGGTTAATAGACCTTTAATAGTAACTCCGTAGGGGGCTTAGTAGTTAAATAGGTAATAATAGTATATATTAGTATAATACTTAATACAGAATAGAAGAACTATACGTTAAGGTTAAATTAATTAGGCTTACTACTAATTCTAACTAATTTAATACCTAGAATTATAAAGATACTATTCTAATTTAGTACTATAGATTAAGGAACTAAGGAAGTGATTAAAGGAAATATATATATATATAAATAGAACTTAAGTACCTTTAAGTCCTATTTTTTATTAGTTCTTTAGCTATTAACTTTATATTAATCTTTAAATACTTTTAGCCCTTTAGTAGTAACTACTATAACCCTTTTATTAAATACTTAAACTAATTACTTAAATACTTTAAAACCCTAGGATCCCTTTAGTAACTAGTAGTACTATTATTAGTATTAAACCTTAGCTTTTATTAATACAAACCTTACTATTAAAAGGCTAGTTATAACACTTAGGATAATACTACCTACCTTACTAGTAAGTAGTAGGGGAGAAATACAGTCGCTGTGGCTATAATAGTAGTTTAGTAAGTTACTATAACTCCTAAAACAACTGTTATTAACTATTATTAATAGTTATTAACTATTATAGGGCCTTATATAAGAAGGAAAAAAAAAAGGACTATTGCCTTAAGTTGTTAGATTACGTGGCTTAGAGCCACTAGCACACTACGATGTATGGGTGGATTTTAGTGTTTGAGGTGGCTAATAGCCACTCCAGAGCAACGTTTCGCCGGCTCTAAAGGCTGTAGTTATATTTAAAGGGTTTAAAGGCCTATAGTGCTATTAAAGTAAAAAACGTATTAATAGCCCTTAAAGTATAGTTTTATATATATATAAATATACATAAAATTTAATAATTAAAAGTCTTATTTTACTACCCCCTTTACTATATATAACTAATTATTTTTAAACTACTTTATTAAATATAAAAATTACTATAAATATTCTTTTAACTCCTTAAAAGACTATTCTTAATAGCCTAACTACTTAGTACCTATAGTTCTATAACTTTTAAGTACTTATAAATACTTTTAATACATAAAAAGCTCTTAACCCAACTTCTATAAATCTAAAGCCCCTTATTAGTAATACTCTACTTTAAAAACTATACTTTAGTAACTACTTAAAGTTTATTATTTACTATAGCTCTAAACTAAAAGCCCTTTACTTCTAAACTATAGAATTTAAAGTAAATAAACTTACTATAAACCCTTTTCCTTAAGTACTTTTAAAAGAAAACCTCCTACTTCTATTTAAAGTAGTAAACTACTACTATACTAAAACAATAACTAACCTTTTTAAAAAGGCCCTTAAGTACTATATTAACTCTTTATCCCTATACCGTATTATAAAAGTAATATACTAAAAATAAAAAAAAGCTAAAAATACTATTATTTTTTAAATATAAAGTACTATTATTAAAAAACTTAAAATCTAGTACTACTTAAGTACTTTAGGGCTAGTAGTTTAGATTTAAAACTTTTATAAATACTTTAGACTTATAAAAAGTATATACTACTAGTGTGCTAACTAGTTATATATTAACTATTTTACTATACTTTATAATAAGTAGTTTATAATAAAAGCTACTATAGTAGAATAGTTTATAATATAGATTAATAATATATATAAGGACTATACTATTAGGCTTAAAGTAGCTTATAAAAGAGACCTATAGATCTATAAGCTACTTTACTTCCTTAATTACTTACTACTTTAATTTTAAGCTAAGAGTTATTATATAATAATAAGTAATAGCTAGAATAATTATAGTTTTAATAAGACTATTACTAAAATAACTACTATAATTAAATAAATACTAGAGTCTATAGAACGTAAAAAAAGCGTATAAAGTGCCTTTATTATTAATAAAGTAGCTCTCTACAGCCCTTTTAAGTACTTTAGTAGCTATAAATATAATAATACTAACTTAAAAAAATTATACAGTAAAGTTTTATTAGTATTTCCTACTCCTTTTACTCTATTAGTCCCTTCTTACTTAGTATACTCTATATACTACTACTTTAAAAATTACTTTTATACCTTTTTAAAGTATACGTATAACAGGTAAAAGCCACTTAACTACTACTATAAAAAAGCTAAAAAGAACTTTATAAATAATAAATAACTAATTTAATATATTAAAAAGATTTAAAGTTAGTAACTATATAGTTACTATATAGGGAGTATTAAGTATTTACTTATAGCGTTTTAAGCTACTTAATATAAAGGCCCGTTACTATATCCCCTTAAGGACTCCTACCTCCTTAACTCTAGTATATTTATTTATATTTTTAAAAATAAATAATAGTTTAGTAACCTTTAAATAACTAGCATAAATAATTACCTATAGGCTAGCTCTAAGCCCTTTATAATTAAAGAATATAGAAATATAAATATATACGTTATATTAACTAATAATAAATAATTTAACTTATACTTATATAATATTATATTATATATATTTATAATAATTAACTTTATTTTTTATAACTAACTCTATAAGTATAGGTACTAGTAGAACAAGCGCCCTAAGTAGTACTTTATACTATATAAATTTAATTACTCCCCTTTTAACTTTATTAAAACTATATATAGCTAAAGAGTATTAAAGTATAATAAGCTTTCTAATAAGGTACTTATACACAAAGACTCTATATAAGTTATTTAATATATATATACTCTATACTATTAAATAAAGTACTCCTAATAAAAATAAAGATCTTTAAAAGACTCTAAGGAAATATAGTACTAGTAGCTTGGCTACTCTAGCTCTAAACTACTTTAGTGCCTTTTTTTATTAGCCTATAGTATTTAAATCTCTATTACCCCTAGAATAGCGCCTAGTAATACCCTATTAAGCTGTAATACTTGTGGTATTAGTAAAGTAAGGTAAATTATTAACTATAAACCACATAAGAGTAACGCATATACCTACCCTAGTAAGTATATTACATTTAACTTCTACTTATATACTAAAAGCTATAGTGGGTTTATATCTATATTAGTATTTACTAACTATATCTTATAGTACTTATAGAACTACTACCTATATAACTATAGTATAGAAATACTTATTAAGGTCTTTAAAAAGTTTATTTTACTTTTAAAGGTTTAATATAATATTAAGATACTTACTTTTAAGTATAATAGTAAAATTAAAAAGTATTACTACTTTATAAATAACCTCTAGAGGCGTAGTAAATACATTAAGCCCTCTACCTTATATATATAAAATTAAAATAGTAGTACTAAGTGCGTTAGTACTATAATTAAAACAAAGGTTTAAATAATACAAAAAGGAGGTAAACTGCCCTATAAGGTATAGCTTAATATTTATAAAATAGTAACTTATTTTTATAACTATATACTTTAAGTAGCCTTTAATTAAAAAACCCTATATAAAGTGCTTTATTAATAGCTTTATAGTAATAAGACTATAAAACTAAGCTTTATATACTTAAGATTATATAGGTATAAAGTGTATGCCCTTATAGCCGATACGCAGCTTAAAAAGAAGTATCTTAACCGCCTTTATAGCTGTGCTTTTATAGGCTTTTTTATTAATTATATATTTATAAATTAGTATTAAATATAGAACCCTATAACTATAAAGATTGTTACTACGCACAATATTATATTTAATAAAAAAAAGTACTATAATAGTAACCTAAATTTACTTACTAGTAACTATAATAACCTTAACCTTTAAACTATTACTAAGTAAGTTTAAAAGAACCTTACTATAGCTAGTAAAACTAACTCTTAAGTATAGCTCCACCCCTCTTTACTTAGTAAAAAAGATAATAAAGTATCCCCTTTTATAAACTCCTTTAATAACGTTTTTAATAAACTTAACTTAAATAATACTACCCTTAATAATAATAAACCCTATAACTATAAATACTCCTTTACTTACTTTAAACTCCTACTTACTCTTTTTAACTTACCCGTTTTATTCTTTTAAATATTAATTAAAAAAAACTAATACCTAAAAAAGTAAATTATAATTAAATTAATAAATAAAAACCTTCTTTTTATAAACCCTTATTAGTCCGTATTTATAGTTAAGTCTATAAACTAAACTACTTTAGTAATTTATATACTTTAGTATAAATAAATGTTTTATAAAGCCGCCTTTTTAGTAAGTACTCTATTATTATTTTAAAATACTTTATAATAAAGCCACTTTTAAGTTAGTTACTTAGTTATTTACAATCTATTAAAAGGAACCCTTAGTATTTAATATACTATAGGGGTGTTTTAAAACACGGATATTAAATACTTTAATAGCAAGATTTAGCTATAGGGAGGGGTTATAGGCACTTAGATTTTATTAAGTAAGTATAAAGTACTATACTAACTATAAACTAAAGTTTTTACTCTTAGTACCCCCTAGTAAAAGCTCTAGCCCCTATCTACGTTTTATTTAAAAGTATTAGCTTACTTTTATACAATTTTAATATAAATAACTAAAGTAAACTATTTATAAAGTTATTATAAAACCAACTTTTAAAAAAAGGTTCTTAAGAATACTATTAATAGTTCTTAGATTCTAGGATACTATTAGGTATATATATATAAGTTAAATAAATATAAAAGACTCTTTAAGATTAAAGTGTGCTTTGTTATATATAGTAACTAGTAATTAAAAAATAAGTAAAATACCTATACTTTAATACTTACTAGTATATTATTTTAAATAATTATAGCTATTATAAACTACTTTAATTTTAAGTTCCTATAATACAACGTAGTAAATACATTTATACGGGTTTTACTTAATAAAAACGTTTATATATAAATACTCTTTAAGTATTAAAAGCCTAAGTATATTTTTAAGCTTAATAAAGTACTCTATAGTTTATACTACTTTTTACTCCTATAGTAATACTATTTAGAAGCTAGTTTAAAAAAGCTTAAGTTAAAGTGTGTAGTAAGTAAGAATTACTATTAAATACGTAGTTATATTATCTTTTTTTTTTATATTAATAACTACGTTTTATACTTCCCCTCTAAATACTATAAAAAGGCCCTTTTACTTATAAAAGTACTTTAAAAGTAATACTTTCTTAAGGGTAGTAAAGACTTATAATAGTTCTTAGGGATTAAAGTTATTTATAACTATACTATAAAGTACTTTTAGTTTTTATAGTTTATTTATATTAATAAAGTTATTAAGCGCCTAGAAAGGCAAAGCCTATAAATAAAGTAACTATATACTTCTTTAATTTAATTACTTAAGCTACTCCCTTACTAGGACTCTACTTTATATATAAACACTAACTATTATTAAAGTAATATTAGTTTAATTATATATAGTATAATAATAACTTAACTAAATATAGCCCTTACTATAAGCTATTTTATATACTTTAACTATAACCCTGGCCCTAAGTACTTTAAAAAGGCTAAATAGATAATTAAATACCTTACTATAAAGTACACTCTTTACCTTAAATTTAGCTATAAAAAAAGCAGCCCTAATAATAGTTTAATAATTACTTTAAATACTAGCTTTATTAATAATATACTAAACTATAAAAGCTTTTAAGTATTTATAATTAAGCTTTTTAGTAACTTTATTAATTAGTAAACTAATAAATAAAATATTATAACTATATTAATAACTAAAGCTAAGTTTTTTACTCTTTTTTAAATAGTTAAAGAGGCTATTTTTATAAGCTGTTTAATAACTATACTTTATATAGACTTTAGTAAGTAGACCTTTAGTACTACTCCTACTTTTAATACTACTATACTAAGTATATGTATTTAATATAATAATTAATAAATAATTTATTTTATTAATAACAAAATAGTTTAACTATATATAAAACTTTACTATATTAATATCTATAACTATTAGTTATATTAAAAAGCTTAAAAAGGCTATATTAAAGTTAAATATTAGTTTATAGTATAGTTAATAGTAAACAGTCTTATAAAGCCACTTACTAGTACTTACTTTAAACTCTTCTTTAAATAACTTAATATAGTAAATTAAACGACTTAACTTTAAATACTTTATAATACTAAACTTTAAAGGAAATATTATAAAAGCCTTAACTCTACTAATAAAGAATAAATAAAAGGAATTATAGCTTTTAAGTACTTTAAAAATAGTATTACTCTTTTTACTATAGGGATAAAGGTTTAATAAAAATAATAAGACTACTTAAGTTAAGGACTTTAAAGGGATTATAGCTTTAGAAAAGTAAGTTATATAAGAGTAATTATAGAGTAGTTAGAGTATAATTAGTACGTAATTTTATTTATAATTAAATTTAATAAAGCCCTTAAAAGGCCCTTACTAGGGAAGTATATTAAATTATATAGCTTAAAGTTATTAATATACTATAATATATAAGTAGATTTTAGCGTTTAAAGTAGCTAATAACTACTCTAGAGTAACGTTTTACTGGCTTTAAAAGCTATAGCTGTGTTTAGAGGGTTTAAAGGCCTATAGTACTATTAAAGCAAAAAACGTATTAATGGCCCTTAAGGTATAGCTTTATATATATATAAATATACGCGAAATCTGATATAAGTAAGTAGCTAAGTAGGGAGGTAGTATATAAAATATTAGAAAAAAGAACTATAAAAAATAGTTATATACATAGATTAAAACCCATAAACTCTAAATTAATAAATAGAATTACTAGCTATAGTATCTATAATTTTACTTAATAGCTATTTAAAATTTTACCTATTAGTAGGGTTAGTAGGGCTAGGGGTGGTAGTAGGTAGTAGTTATTACTAGTAGGTACTGGGTACTATAGTAGGCGCTGGGTACTATAGCAGGTGCTGGGTACTACAGCAGGCGCTAGGCACTATAGTAGGCACTATTTATAGTAGCCTAAAGTAGGGCCTACCCTATAGCTGTTAATAACTATTAGTAACGGTTAATAATGGTTGATTACTGTTGCGGGCTAAGCAACTGTTGCACACCTAACAACTACTGCCGACAGTTCTACAATAGTTGATGGACATCTACAACAGTATTTTCCCACCACCTATTCCCAGTAAGGTATATTTCCATGTTACTATCGTGCAAACGCATGCACATATATGCAATGTATACCTATGCCCTAGCCCCGTTCTCGTTCTGTTCACACACAAGCGTGTTCCCAGCTTGGGCGAGTGCCTGGAGTCCGTCTACACATCGACAACATTCAGCTTAACAGACCTGGTCGCGGTACAGATTTTCTTCCGCGCCTGTGCCATCCACCCGGCTGTGAGGAACGTGGGCAGAACCGACAGTAAGGCACCGGTCTCTCCGTCGATCCTAGCTGATTCGGGCCTATGCTCGTTGACCCCGAATCCACGTCACCATCAAAATCATCGAAGAACGAAAAGTCGTCGCCGAAGAACTTCCGCAATGCTTCAGGAACAACCCCTGGGAAAGATTTCAGTAAGGCTGAGTAATCAGCTCGAGAGTGCAGAGGTTCCCAGAACCTATCTAGTCTGGACTAAGGTCTGACGGCTTAGGATCACTTACTAGTTCGCACCTTTGCCCCCAAGAAGTGCTCCATATTCTCAACTTCTCCGACTTTGACTTCGTAAAGATCTGAGATCCGAGTTCTCCAAGGACCAAAGATGAAGGTTTCGAGATCCTGCGGAGTGCCATTCCTTTTCCCCAGCTCTTGTCTGAACTCTACCATGAGCTCATTTAACAGTTTCAATTTATCTACGTCAGCGGAATACGCGTTTTGTGAGCCTCGGAAATTGATAATCATGTGTTGAAAATGGTGGTCTCGCGCGGCAAGTTCGCAGCTACAACACGTGTGGTTCATCTCGAGAGCCTCGAAGGTAAGCAAGCGAAGGAGCTCCAGCTGCCACTTGGGCAGGGAATTCGGTTCTGCAAGCTGTTCATGATCGTCTGACGGCGACGGGACGTTGCTGGAGCTGCCTTTGTGTCTGTGTTGGAATAAGACATGTGTAAACGAGTCAGGATTGTCGACTTCCGTCACCCGTGAAACTGTGAAGGTATTGCTTGCACAAGAAGCTGAAGGGTGAACAACCACTTCCGGATGATTCAACACGGCTTTCTGTCGTCTCAGATGTTTCAGAGTCCATAGTGCACCAGCAAACACAGTTGTCGTGATGATGTTGTGCCTCTCCCTCGGCAATGCTAACCACCAAATCCATGGTCGCTTTTGACACATAGTCCGTGTCCGGGGCTTCAAGACCCCATGTTCTTGTTACCACCCTAGCGGAAAGGTAGTGCCAGCCCGTGACGTCTGTATTGATTTGCAGCTTCGATTGTCGCGACCCTTTTACAGCAATCGGTTTCGCATTTAGACATCCGTGTTCGATGAACCAGGGCAACACATCCTGTATCTCGTCTCCAAGCCCAGCATTGGATAGGCAATAAGAGCTCCGCAAATCGTTCATGAAGGGTCTCAAGCCGTATCCGTCTGGTGTGTTGTACGCGGCAAATCCGTGTCTTTCAAATATGGGGAAGAATAGCAGGGGCAGTCCAGGTAGCTGGTAAATGTCATGGTCTGGCAACTGTGATGGCTGAAGTGGCTCAGGAACAGATATTTCGATATTCTTGAGTGTCGAAAAAAGCAAGTTACTGAATGAGTCATCCGGTATGCGCGGTGTTGCTTCCTCGTCGGATCCCATCAGCACTGGATCTCAATTGCCCCCGAATGCTGCCTCGATGCGTTTCACAAAGTCTTTTCCATGGGGTTCAAGAGAAAATAGACAGTCTTGAAGCCTTTTCAGATTCGACTTCGCAAGGGATAAAAGCTGCTCTCGGCGTCGGGCCATATGACTTGCGAAAACTTCAGCGCATTCGACTGATGTTACTTCCAAGGCGCATGACAATGCGCCGGATTCCCCACCAGTAGCCGGATCTACTGGATAGAGGCTACATCCTGCGTTTAGCAGAATATTAAGACTCTGCGAGCATTGGTTCGCAGCGGCATAGCTGAAAGGCCAGGAGAGGTTGGATCGGCTGCCATCGGCCATCAAGATATCGTCAGGCGTATCGAGCAACAGACTTCGCGCGTCTGTCTCCAGAAGTAGGGAGAGACCTGAAGGCCATCCGACGGAGAGATGCAGAACTGTCAGTCCGCAGGTTCTCCCCAACAGAGACTCTGGGGATAACCTGATTGCGCTTTCGAGGTCGTCGAGGGACCTCCTAACAACTGCTTTTGCCACTGGGGAAATCTTACTCATGCCTGTAACTTGTATGCAACGGGTTAAAATGGATGATTTAGGAAGTCTTTTGCAATGACAGTGATATTGACACCAGAGACTCACAAGTTTCATAGTCGACGATTTTGGTGAAGAAGACGCCAGGGTCCACGTATGGTATCATGCGCATTACATCCTCCAGCACCGGATCCGAGGCTCGCGCAATGGTGGAAACAATTCTAATGCTCTGGTCGCTTGCCCGCTTTCCGCGAGGCTGGAGGAACTCGGCTGATTTCGCGATGGTCGTGGATGTTGCGGGAATCAGCTGGTGAGACCACTCAGTAGATATACCTATGGTGACCTCGTGCGTATCCGCCTCATCGCAGGTCAAGCCCGCTTTTATGTAAAGCGATATTATGGCCATGATTTCATTCGTTACCTCCTCTTTCAGTAATCCAGGGTCCAATGACCTAACTAGGAGGCCGACGAAATTCTTATGCGACTAACATTAGACATGGCCAATACATCCATGATACTCATTCCTGCGAAGACTTACCTGCAAGTGATTCTTACCACGCTCATCGACATCGTTGATAGAGGCTTTGCCGTCCTTATAAAGCAGACTGATGCTTTGTTTTGTCTTTGCGAGCTGCTTTTCAACTTCAACCGCATTCCGGGTTCGATCCTTGGCCCTCAGCCACGAACCGATTCTGGAAAACTCTCGTTGCACAAGGGACTGTCCGCTGGGGACGACACTCTTCCAGCTCACCGAGGGCCCAAAGGAAGCGGCCCCGGCCCCTGTCAAGCACCAAAAGTTCGCTTCGATGAGACTGCTCAGGAATGTCCCCATTCGGAGGCGTGCGCGTGCCCCAACCGTAGTTGTGCGCCCCTTAGTGACGGCGTGGAGGGGGCAGTTCCTCTCATGGCGCGACAAAGTTTGCTGTCGGAGGAAGAAACGGAAGTTGTATATATCAAATGAAGACGTAGTCGATCCGGTGGTTCCACTCTGGCATTGGCAATCGGAGAAGGCATCCAGTGCCTGTTTGAACATCGCTGGCGGTAGGCTCATTACCATTCGTTTGGCCACTTGGGTAGATTCGACCCCAGCGGTGGTGCTTGCGGCTTGTTGCTTCAAATGATAGCTGATCATGCTTAGCTCTGTCAAAATGAGTTGTCCGGTGCTGTGTACTGCCCCCTCTGTTGCTGAGAGTTGCTGCTTGATGGAGGATAGATCATGCGCGATGCTATTTTGCAACTCGCCCAAATCGACAGCGTTCTTTTGCACGATAGCTTGTAGATCATCAGCTGCTGCCTTGTTCTGGGATGCTAGTAGGGCGAGGTTGGAGTCAGCAGCTGAAGCTCCAGCCGAAACTGAAGTTTGTACGGCTTTGAGGTTTTCGGCCAGCTCCTCGCCTTGGTTCCTAAAATTTAGATCCCGTCTATTGTCAGTAATCAATGTCACCATAGGGAAAATCTCTCTGCGGTGTATGACTTACAAGTTGACGGCGAGCAATGCAGTGCTGAGCGATGTGGCTAGCTGCTGTAAGGCCACTCTGAGATCCTTCACATCTTCCTGGTGGAATTTGTAGGCCATTGCACGCCCAGTATTTTTCACCTTCCTCATCATGTCGCCTGATTTAATCGTCGCCGCGGACAGAGACGACCCAGGCAAACTCTGAAGTGGCGGGATCGCATTGTCAGGGAAACCCTCCAGTCTTGCCACGACATTTCGCAGCTCTAGGAGAGGACCCTGGGCTCCTTCGAGGCACTGCAACAATAGAGCCGCTTCAGCCGGCCTGTCAACCTGCAATCGACTGAGAACTCCGTTGAGCTTCTCGAGCACGGCGGCTAGTGTGCGCGCGGCGTCCCATGCCGCCGCTAGTTCTTTGTGCCTGTCTTTGATCGCGTTCGGGTACTTCCGCACACCGCCGCAGATCTGGACGCCACCGGCCACAAGGCCAACTGCACCAGAGAATATTGAAAATGGATCTGCCATCCTCGTCAGTTCCTCAAGCGAGGTCTTGTGTTTGTTGTGCGGGCTTGCGGAGCTTGGGTCTGGTTATGGATGGCGTCTTTAGTTGATAGAGATATTCACGATATGATGGAACCCCATGGCCTGCCAGACGCAGGCCTATCTTCCATTTATGTCCGGCGCGACGACATGTTCCATGGCGGCTAAATCTATTTCGGTGTGCATGGGGCTGATCATGGCCAAATGAGACATGTACATGTGCGGGCTGTCAATTGGGCAGCTACCTACCTACCTATTGTGCTACCACACAGCCACATGTAGCACAGCCTGCCTGAAAGTATCAGACACAATTAGTCCTTCAGAAAAGTCGTGGTAAAGGCTACCTCCTCATAATACGTCTTCACTTCCGAGACTTTTGGTCTCCTCGAAGCTTAACGTAGACGGGAGTTACCGACCAAACTTGTGATAATGTCGTTGTTATCTATCAACTGTGTGCGAAAGCAATACAAAAGGCAGCGCCCAAATAATGTAGTATTGTGGCAGTTCTGTGTCCTTCCCTGCCATCCACACCCAAAGGGTAATACAGTAGCACCTAAGCCACCGAGGTTGCCCTGCCTGCCTGCTTGCCACCAATAAAAAGTGCGGTGAGGTGGTGACGGCAACCTTCACCAAGGGCGTCAGCGCCGCCAAGATTGCGACCTGCATGGGCATTTTACATCGCCCATCAACAAGAGGTTTCAGGTTGGGGGTCCTCTCTGTCCTACCCCCCCCTTTTTCAGAGACACAGACGACCAATAACGAGGAACTAATCATGCAGCACAAATCAAGGTCATTCATGCCGAGGTCGACTTCGTCTACGATACGGCGCGTGGCACGTCAAGAAGCTCAAGGAGCGCCCGACACTGAGCCGTCGGCAGTGCCACGACAAGAACAGCCACGAAGGTCGGAAACGGCGAGATCTACTGGCATGCCGAGCACGTGAGCCGACTTCCGCCTGAACTTAGAGATCACGTTGGCCGAGGGGTGCGAGACCAGGTTCAGAAGCAGAGCACTAAGCAGCCCCTCGCAGACAAGAGCAGCGTTTCCTGATCTAGCATCATGGGGAAGAGCCCAATGCGTGTCTTTTAAGTCGCAAATATCCGTTTCATTCTTTTCATTATGGTGATGCTCTAATTTGTCCCCCTGCTGACATGTTTACGCTGCTGACAACAACGACGGCGCCGGTTGGCTCATCCAGGCGGGCTACTTGACTCCGTGTTACCCAGGATTCTGCATGATTAGGCTTGTATCGGTTTATTTTCCTCGTTTTCTGTCTTTTAGGAACGTCTCTGTGACTTCATAAGTCGGGTCTGGCTAAAGTTGAAACTCCAGACCCTCGCCTGAAATTGTGAAAGCAAAGATCACCAACTGTAGTTGCTTCAATATAGCCTAAACGTATAGTTGATATTATATGTAATATTGAAGGTTAGTCTGCGAAGTACCAATCTATAGGCATCTAATCGCAGTATCATTAACTATAACGTTTCTCCTCGTCTTGGTGTTATTGTCCTTCAACAATTAGTTAGTTATTAGACTTACGAAGCCCTCTATTTCTGGCGCACTAGTGCTAAAGTACTTGAAAACCCTTCTTCAATACAGTTGGTACAGTCTTAGTTTATTTTGTTAATAAGAGAAAGCTTAAACTTACGCGTTTGATGCTGAGGCTGTGATCATGGGTTAAACAGACGTATGATTTCGGCAAAAGCGAAGATGTACATAAAGTTCGGATCGAGCGCAAAATGTTGATTATTAACACTTTCCTGGCACGAAGGTATGATAAATGATTCTTTACTTCATAATAAATTGATTATGAAGTTCAGGATACCAGTTCTGGAGGGATCCACTTCGGTCCAGAGAACTTTCTAACCCGCTCCATGTTGACCTTGTAGACTGAGTAGAGCCATAGACATTTACCCTTGAGGTAAAGACTTCCTGCACAGCTCATTCCGATAAAAGCTCTGTGACAGGTCTAAGTGGCCTCCTCACCTCCTTAGGTACCTATATACCTACCCGCTTACCCGGATCGCACGACTTTGGAGAGGGACCGGTCACACCCGAACGCCGTAGTGGATAGGCCCCACCTGAGCGGCTCCGGACATGACGCGTCGTCATTTACGCTTCCCCAGAACCCCGGACGGCCTCGTCACAAGAAAGGAACGGGCCTCATCTGCCCGGAACGCCAACTTTAGGGCTTTGTCAGGCGCGTGAGCTTTGGACGAAATCGTCGCCTTCATCCACAACTCACGAAACCCTGGCTATGTGACCGAGCCCAAGAGACAGGAACCGACGAAAATCCCAGCCAGAATTGCGAATTATAAGCCTTTCCAAGAAAACACCGAGCAGGGTGTCAAATCTTGGTCAACTGACAGAAAAGTTTGAAGCGAAGGAAAGGAAAAAGGTTTTCAAACAGACGCCGATCGCGCGCGTATTTTTTGCCCTCAAGGTTTGTCTGTTTTCTTGGTTTTGACCAAGAGAAACAGCCCCGAGCCAAACAAATCCAAAGTCCCAAGAAACTCCCAAGACCGCCAAGCTGAAGGTTCCGCATATGTTTGACTTGGAAGTGGAGGGACGAGATATCGCGGACCACAGAGTCCCCGCCGGCAGCCAACTAGAGAATTAAGCTTAAAACTTGGCCAACGTCATAGTACGGCATCACATCCATGTCGCCGAGACAAAACCACACAACAAAAAGGGGTCCCGAAATCTGAGAGGTAGCCGCCCTTCTCAGCTTACTACATCGTCCAGCGCTCGGTCCTGGCTCTTTTGTTTCCTTTGCCCAGCCCTCGGGTTACCCTCTTGGGCATCCCGCCCACGGGAGGATGCCGATGCATCGATATATCGTTGGCTTGTCGGGCTCGGCGTTGGTCGCCCGCCCATCCACATGAAGTCGGAGTCTCGTCATGAACAGGTGACCGGCCAGCTTTGTCGGATCGGCCGCTGACAGAGGCTCTTGTCTGGCTTGCATCCACGGCGCTGGAGCTCTCTCATTCTTTGGATCCATGGAACTTGCATGTATGCAGGGCTTCATCGATCACCTCCCCTACACGAGAGTTTTCTCGACCGAAAACTGGGGTTGTAATATTCAAATTCCCAGTCCATTGGAGGGCCGTACCTCGGGCGTTCCCCCAAGCTGACTAGAGCCTTGTACCAACACCGCCCAACACCCAAGACGTGAGACTGGAGACTTGTGTGGATTGGGGTCGTTGGTGTTGTTGGTCACCACCCCTCGAGCCGCATGGGGACTCCGTTTTTTGCCCCGGGCTACTCATCTCTGAGCGTCCCGAAATGACCTCAGCCAAGTCATCCTCCGTCGAGTCTTGTCCCGGTGGGCTCCACGATGTCGGTCAAAGGCGTTTCCCGAGGTGAGAAGTGAGCGAGTACAAGACGCGCATCGCTCCCTCCCCGCGAAAGCCACGTTTTCTCCAAGACGCACCGATCATCCTTTCCCTCCCGTTACACGAACATCTCCCCTTCCCACGTTTCACGGCGCCTGTTTCCACCCCCGCGTGCAACCATGGCCGAGAAGCGAGAGAAGCAAGAACGCCCCGGCTTGACCGGCGGAAGCCCGACCCCCTCCTCCGTCGACAGCAGCCGGGTCGTCAACGAGAAGCCCGCTAGCGCGTCCGGCGGCTTCTGGGGCTGGTTCGCCAAGTTCGGCGACCTGCCCGAGTGGAAGTGGCGCGGCGCGCTCCTCCAGGGCAAGGCACTCAACTACAGCATTGGGTTCATTGCATGTAAGAGATTCAGTTGAACCCCTCGACTTCTACCCATGCTAACCTTTCTATGACAGCTTGCGGTTTCTTAATGTTCGTGACCAGCACAGTTTCCACATGCTCAACGTTTCCTGACTTTGCGAAAATAGGTTCGGCTATGACCAAGGTGTACTATCCTCTCTGCTCACCCTCGACGACTTCCAGAGGAGCATAACTCTGATGACGCCCCTCGAGCAATCCAATCCTCTTTGCTGGCTCGATTACCCTGAGAACACCCAGCGAGACTACAGCCAGTGCACGGGCGACCCGAACACGCAGGCCGCGGCCGTGGCCGTCTATCAGATCGGATGCTTCCTCGGGGCCGTGCTCATTCTCTTTTACGGCGAGACCTGGGGCCGCAAGTCGTCCACCTTCTGGGGCAGCGCCATCATGATTCTCGGCACGATCATGCAGGCCGGTGCCCACGAGTATGGCCTCTTCTCGGCTGGACGCATCGTCGGCGGCGTTGGCAACGGCATGGTCACCTCCAGTAAGTCGCAGAAACGCCGTCTTGTGCTGCTGTTGCTGACAGTTTCGAAGCGATCCCTACATGGCAATCCGAATGCGCGCGGCCTCACCAGAGAGGTTTCCTCATCACCCTGTCCGGAGCTTTGATCAGCTGCGGTATCGCTATTGCCTACTGGATCGACTGTGAGTATCTCGTGCCATACAGCGTGCTCCCGTCAACTCTCGACTCACTGACTGACGCTTCAACAAGACGGGTTCTACTTTTTGGAGGGCTCCATCCGCTGGCGATTCCCCATCTCGTTCCAGTCCTTCTTCACCATCATCGTCATGATCGGTCTCCTCTACCTCCCCGACTCTCCCCGCTGGCTCGCCATGAAGGGTCGCGTCGAAGAGGCCCGCGAGGTCACGGCCCGCCTCCTCGGCAAGCCCATCGACCACGAGGACGTCACCGTCGAGGTCAAGGCCATCCAGGAGGCCCTCGAGGTCCAGAGCCAGGGCGGCGGCTTCAAGATGAAGGAGCTGCTCACGAACGGGCCGTCTCAGAACCTCCGCCGCACTATACTAGGAATCGCGGCCCAGTTTTTCCAGCAAATTTGCGGCATCAACCTCATCACGTACTATGCCGGCTTTCTCTTTGAGAACTCGCTCGGCTTCGGTCCGGAGCTCTCCCGGCTCCTCGCGGCATTGAACGGCACCGAGTACTTCCTCGCCTCGCTCGTGGCCTTGCCCTTGATCGAGAGGACCGGCCGCCGGAAGCTCATGCTCTTTGGCGCCTTTGGCATGATGGCCTCGATGGCTATTTTGGCGGGCACCGTGTCGACCGGAACTGTTGCTGAGAACGGCGCGCCGAACCTCGAGACTCGCTACGGAGTTACCGCCACCGTCTTCCTCTTCGTCTTCAACTCCTTCTTCGCCATTGGTAAGTCCCCGGCCTCGAGTTACCGAGAGAATCAAGAAGAGTCAAAACAAACTAACACCACACAGGCTGGCTCGGCATGACCTGGCTGTACCCGGCCGAGATCACGAACCTCCGCATCCGCATCCAGGCCAACGCCCTCTCGACGTGCTCCAACTGGCTCTCCAACTTCCTCATCGTCATGATCACGCCCCCGGCCTTCGCCAACCTCGGGTACCGCACCTACGTCATGTTCGCCGTCTTCAACGCCGCCATCATCCCCTGCGTCTGGATCTGGTTCCCCGAGCCCAAGGGCCGCAGCCTCGAGGAGCTCGACGTCATCTTCGCCAGCGCCCACGCCGACGGCGTCAACCCCGTCAAGCGCGCCAAGGAGATGCGCCACATCGAGGGCAACGAGCTCGAGAGCGAGCTCGACAAGTACTTTGGCTCGAGCGAGCAGATCGAGGACGCGCGGCCCATGACCCGTCCGATGACTGCGCGCAGTCGGCAGACTGGGCAGTGAAGCCTGCCAGGCCTCTGTGAAGATAAACTTGTGCATGGCACAATCTGTTACCACTTAATACTATAGTATGATGTTTTAACTACATCCTATCTAGATAAATAATGTGTTGTGATAGCTGAAGCTATTTGTGGCTGTGTACATAAGCGACTACTTACTTAAGCGGTTTACTTAAGCGACTTTGCTCTATCTCCCGCCCCTATAAGGGGGCCTTTACTTTTGTTCTACTATATTATAGAACTTAAAAATTAAGCTATTACTTTTACTTTACTTTAATTACTTATACTTAGTTATATAATAGTTATAAACCTAGTTTATACTATACTTTTAAACTACTATTTTTAAAGTAAATATACTTACTAAGAAAATATTTATATAAATACTTTTTTATTATAATATTTTAATTTTTTAACTACTATTTTAATTTAATTATATTAAGTTTAACTTTAATCTCTTTTTTTTTATTCTTTTATAAACTTATAAAGTAGTATAACTACTCTATATAGTTTAAAAACTTTTAAATTAAAGTAGTTATATAAAGGGTCTAGTTTTAACTTGACCCTAATAACTTAGTTTTACTAAATAAGTCCTTAAGAAAGGTATTTTTAATTTTATTTATTTAGTAATTTTATAATTAAAATATAGAAGTAAAAAGAATTTATTAAATTTACTTTAGTTTATAAAAGAATAGTACTACTAGGTACTAGCTTAGTACTTTAATTAAATATAAAAATAGTATTAACTTTATAAAAGCTCTTAAAGTATAGACTTACTTCTAGAGTAAAAAGAAGTAGTTTAAAGGCGCCCTAGGGCCCTTTTTAAGTAATAAAACCCCGGGTAATTTAATACTTAATAGTAATAAACCTAAACTAAAATATAACCTACTTTTTACTAAATAAAATAAAGGTATATTTAATAACTATTTTAGTTATATTTTTAATAAAACTATTAATAATAAAGTCTAAAAGTAAAAAGTAAAAGTTCTTAAAAAGATTAGGTTATATATTAATAAGTTAGTATTTTTAAATATCCTTAAACTAATTTAGTCTAAACTCTTTAATTAAAAAGACACCTCCCTCTATAGCTTACTCTAAAGCCTTTAAACTTAATACTTTTTAAGTAATACTAGTCTTTTAACTATAATATAATAAAAGTACTAAGTAATACTAAAAAAAGTAAATAGTAGTACTATATTAAATATTTAACTAAAGGAATTCCAGGCTATATACCTTTAAATAACATAATACCACTTTTTAAATATAATAAAACTACTTATAGTTTAAAACTTCCTCTCTACTATAGAGTAAAAGATTACTTTAAAATAAATATAAAATAAACTTAAATAAGTTTTTATAAAAAAAAAACTTAATTAAGCCTAAATTTTACTTAAAAACTACGTATCTATACTTAAAAACCTCTTTTATAAGGACTTACTTCTTAAGTCTAAAAGTAAATTATTTAGTATCTTTTTAACCTTTATAAGTCACTTTAACACTATAATCTCTAAAGCCCTATAATCCTTTACTACTAAACCTAAAGGAATTTAGTATATTTATAGTTAAAACTATAGTTAAACTTCTATAAACTATAAATATATCTACTTTATAGTTTTTAAGTAAAGTAACTATACTATTATTAAAGTTACTTTTAATAAAGCTAAAAAGATTTAGAGGAAACTTAATATAAAAGAGTACTAAAGCCTCTTAGTTAAACTTACTTAAATTAATTAAATTAAGGTTAACTCCCCCCGTTATTTAAATTTAGTACACTTTACTAAATAAAGGAAAAAAAAAAAGAAAAGTAAGGATATAAATACTTTAAATACTAAAGCCACCTTTAAGCTAACCCTTTTAATAATATACTAAGTTATAATTATAATTAGTAGTAAACTAGTTTAAAAGGCCCTAGGGACCCCTACTTTACCTACATATACTATAAATATTTTTTTTACTCCCCTAACTACTCTTTATACTTTAAGTATAAGTATAGTATTTAATAACTATAGTGTAACTTATTTTATTAATAACTTTTCCCTTTTTAAAAAGGGCTTTATTTACCCCCCTAATAAAGAGAAATATATTAAATTAAAAACTACTTTATACTCTATTTTAGTAGTAGGTATAAGGGTTATAAAGAATATACTTAATAGCTTAAATAGAATAAATACCCTTAACCTAATACTAATAAATATTACTTATATAAAAAACTTCTATATAAATATTGTCTTTAAGGTACTCCTATAAAAAAAGGGTATCTAGTATACTAATTATAATACTTTATTTTATATAGGTAATAATAAAAAGAGTTTTATAGTTAAGAAGTTAAAAAGAAAGATAAATATTTTTTTTTTAAATTTAAAGTTACTTCTTTCTACTTTATATCCCTATATATCCTTATTAACTTTACTATAACTATAAATATAGCTATATTAACTATAGCCTTTTAAAAGTCCTACCACTAACTAAAAAACTACAATAATAATCCCCTTATATAGTATCTTTACTCTAGCTACCTAGAACCTAAAATACTTAACTATCTCCTATACAACACTTAGGGGGTAAAACTTAAAGGCCTAATATACCTTTAATATAAGTATTATACAATAACCTATACTACCTAAATAGTTTTAAAACGAACCTCTAAGAGTTAAACTATATAACTATATAAATAAATATTTTAAAACCTTTTTAACTACCCTAAGGAGTATAATTAAAGCTACTAGTTTATAGTAATTAAAGATAAGTATACTAACTACCTCTTTGCCTTCCCCTGTATTAATAAATAATATAAATCTATTTTTATATACTAAAGATATTTAAATATTAGGTGGTAAAGTAGTGTAGTATATTTGTTTATAAGATTTATTAAAACGTTAAATGCATAGTAATTATAATATATAGCTATACTAAGTACTAGTAATAGGCCCTAAAAAAGGGAATTAAAATTAAAATAACTCTATTATATATAAAAGAACTAAATAGAAGGAGTAAGCGTACTAAATAAAAAATAATACTATAAGTTATTAAAATATTTACTTTATTTAGCCTCTCCCTTATTTTATAAATAAAAGTAGCTATAGTTATAACTTTTTTTTATAATATAAGCCCCCTTAAGTAAAAAGTATAGATTTCTTTAATCTAAGTTAAAAAGGCCTAGTTCTACTAGTACTTCTACTAATAGTAACCCTTTTACTAGGCCCTTTTAATACATAACCTTTACCCTTACTAGGGCTGGACGTACGTATATAGTTATAAAATATACCCCCTTAAAAAAAACTATAAGATAAATTAAAAAAAACATAACTTTAAAGTAAAAGTAAAAGTGTACCTTAAATACTTTATAAAATACATTTTAAATACCTATAACCTCTATTAAATCTAAGTACCCTTACTTAAATAAGTTATTATTATATATAACGTAACCTTTAATAAAATAAAGTTTTATTTAAAGCTTAATATAAAAATAGTAGAATAAGGTAAAGTAGTTTATACTATAGTTAAGGCTATTTAAAAGCTTATTTCCTCTCTTAATACTAAACTCTAAGTTCTAAGTATCTTTAAAATAACTAATACTCTATTAATATATAATAAAAAAAAGCTATTTCTATTAATACTTACTCTAGTAACTAAAAACCTAAATAAAGGCATCTTAAAGGCTAACCTAAAGCCATTTAACTAGTATAGGGGGTAGTTATTAACCCTAAACCTTATACTAGTACTTAAAGAGACTTAAAATCGTACATAAAGAGTAAAAAGCTCTATACTTAATATAAAAGTATATTAGGCCTATAAACTATTATCGTCCCCTAACCTAGTCTCTACTCTAAAAGTTAACTCTTTTTATAAAAAAATTAAAAACAAAATTATTATAGTAACTAATACTGAAGTCCTATAAAAACTAAATATAAAAACTAAATTTTTTTTACTCTAAAAAAGTAACTTACTTTTTTTTCTAATATAACTATATATAGATTTAGAAGAAATAAATAGCCTTTTAAAGGAATTAAAGTAGGTATATAACTATAAAAATCTAACCTAACTTAAACTAAAGCTATAATAATTACTATACTTTTATAACTACTTCGCGTTCCTTAATACTAAATATAACTAAAACGCCTTTTTTAATATATATATACTAAATTATAACTACGCTTTAAAAAAGGTAACTTAGAAATACTATATATATTATTATATAGTTTTTATTTTAATTAATAAAGTAAAATAAGTTAAGTTAATTATACTAAATATAAAAGTCTATTTAAGTTAGTTTAATAAGGCTTTAACTATATACTAGAGTATTTATTTACTACTACTAAAACTAAAGGACTACTTTTATAAAGTAGTTAATAAAAAAGTATTTAAGTTTAAAGAGATAGGGGTATAGAAGGTTATTAACTCCTATAAGGCTAAAGTAAAGCTAATTTCCCTTAAGTAGGTATTTATATATAAACTTAATAAAAACGGGTATTTTTAGTACTATAAAGTAAGGTTCTATATCTATAGGGATCTTTAGGAAAAGTATCTCCTTAAATAAACCTATATAACTATACTTATAGTTTATACTTTTAAAGTCACTATAGCCCTTATAATATAATTTAACCTTAAAGTTAACTAGTTTAATATAGTTAATATATTCCTAAATACTAAAAGGGGACCTAACGATCCTTTAGTTATATACTACTTCTCTAAGGGCTTTAAGTAAAGTAGTAAGCTCTTTAAGCTTTACTACGACCTTTATAGTCTAAGGAATACTCCTTTTTTTTAGTATAAAGAGTTTTTTTTAACTCTTTAAAGCTTTAGACTTATACTAACTAATAAAAACCTATACTTTTTTTAAAGCTATAACTACTACGTACTTATCCTTTTTTATATAAATAATATTTTTATTATAAACTATAAAAATAATACTATAAATGTAAAGTAAATTATTAAGGGTATTAAAGTAAAGTATAAACTTAAAAAGTAAAGAGCTATTAAGTAGTACTTTAGGATCTAGGTTATTTATAACTATAAAGTAAAGAAGATTTATTTTACTTATAATTAGTATATTTAATGCGTTATAGAAAAGTTTAGCTTTATAAACTCCTACTACCCTTTAACTCTATTACTATTTACCCCCTTTAAAAAAAATACTAAAGACCCTATTAATACTAATATAAAGCTATACTAAAAAAAGATTAGTTTAATTTTATATACTATAATTATAATCTACTTTAATATAGCTTTTACCTATACTATTCTTTTAAAATTCCTAATAAACCCTTTTTATAAATACTAAATTACTATAAATTAAATTATTTATTATTTATACTATACTTACTACTTTTTACTCTACTATAGTAGCTTAAGGGGTAGGGGAGTATAAATACTTTTAATTACTAAAAATACTTTATTTATAAATAATAAGAAAATACAAAAGTTATTCTAGGGATATATTATTTTACTTTTTAATAGCCCCGTTTAATAAAAGGCTATAAAGTAAAATACTATAATAACTTTAATAACTAAAGCTAAGCTTTTTAACTTTAAGTATACTATAAAAAAAGTAATTACTCTTAAGAGGCTCTTTAAAGACTTTAAACTTAAACTAAGTAATATATAGTAAATCTACTATAATACTTATTAAACTATATACTTTATAGTAAGGGAAAAGAAGTATATTTTAATAAAACTTTACTATATTAATATATAAAATATATAACTTTACTAAAAATATACTAAAAAGTTATTTAATATTATTTATATACTAATTAATAAAATACTTACTAATAGCCTTACTAAAGTACTCTTTTATTTAAAGTTTAAATAATTTAAAATACTTTTTAACTTTTAAAATATTAAGTTATATATTATAAAAAGTAAAAAGAATATATAAAATAAATATAGCTTTAAACCTATATTTATTTAATTCCTTTTAACTTAAGGGCTAAGGAGTATAA
This sequence comes from Colletotrichum brevisporum, assembly GCA_030770045.1. Taxonomy (NCBI): domain Eukaryota; kingdom Fungi; phylum Ascomycota; class Sordariomycetes; order Glomerellales; family Glomerellaceae; genus Colletotrichum; species Colletotrichum brevisporum. The sequence continues at coordinate 2,466,885 of JAUGSI010000001.1, read as the reverse complement.
AAAGCTTTTATAAAAAAGCTACTACTATACTATACTGGGCGCTACTACTACACTAAATACTACTACTACTATTAATACTACTATTAAAATAAACTTATACTTTTATTATTACTACTACTACTAAAACAAACTTATACTAAGTTAGAATTAAGTAATACTACTACTACTAAAATAGACTTATACCTCTTTATATTTAGCCTATAAAGTATCCTTAAATATATTTAATATAAACTAAAATAAAGAGGCTATACTTTAGTTTAAGTTAACTATAACTAAAGTATTAAAGTTTATTTAAGTAATAGTTAAATATAAAAACTCTTTATTATAAATAAAAGAATAGTCTTTAATACTTACTTTAATTACTTTTTTAGGGGTCTATAGAGTAATAGTTACTTTAAATAGCTTTAAAGGAGTTATTTTTGTAAAGGTTATTTTAACTTTAAAAACTAGTATTAATAAGGCTAAAGCCTTTTCCTTCCCCTTTTTTAAAGGAGTTAACCCTTAACTACTACTTTTACCCTTTAGTATAAATACTAATAAAAGCTAGGCTTTTATATTATTAAGGGCTATAAGGATAATATACTTAAAGTCCTTATATTAAACTATAGTTTTTATAATAAAGAACTTATTTTATTAGTACTAAATAAAGCTATTACTAAGAAAGGAAGTATAAGACTTTTTTCTATTCTTATAGTAATAATACTTTAAACTATTAGTTAGGGCGTTATATATACTAGAGTCTCTACTAGTTAGTATACTATAAATATACTAAATATAAGTAAAAGCCCTAAACTAAATGCCCTTATTATTAAAAACTACTATACTTTTAACTATACTAAAGTAAAGTTAGTAACTAAACTAAAAGAATAATATAAAAAGACTAAACTTACTATAACTACTTAGGAGTAGCTTAAGTATTTTAGGAATAGGAGAAGGAGTATTAATAAAAGGCCCTAAACCTTTCTCTTTTATAACCTCCCCTTAGACTATAATAAGTTAGTTAGTAAAGGTAGTATTAACTACCTTTTTAGTATAGTATAAAACTATTTAAAATAGTTAGTATAGACTTATAGTAATAAAAATAAAGGTAATTTATTCTAAAAAGCTATAAACTCTTTATAATTAACTAACTAAGTAGCTATAAGGGTAAAGTACTTCTTTTTTTTAGAGTTTATATAAATATAAAGTTAAATATAACTTAATTAAAATAGTAATAAATAAATTTATTATTAAGGAAAGTAGGAGTAGTTTTTTATTTAAAAGGCTTTATAAAGCCCCCCTTATTACTAGTATTATTAAGTTAGTTTAAATTAAAATATATATTAATTTAAGTAATAATAATATAAAAAGGAAATAATTAAATATACTAGTAGTAGCCTTAGTAGCTATAGCTATAGCCACTATAACAACTATAGCTTTCTTATTAACTTTATCCTTTATATACTTTATAGTACGTACTATACAGATAAACTTAGTTTACTTTTTTTTAAAAGCATTATTAACTATTATACTATATAAACTATTAAAATACTATATTTTAAACTAAATACTATTAATACTTTTAAACTATAAAGTAAAGTATTATAGTATTGAAGTAAAATTAAAGTATTTATACTTTTATATAACACACATAATAAAAAAAGAAATTAGGCCTTTAAAGAATTATTATTTACCTACTTTGGGTTTTGTATATTTATTTAAATCCAGCTAATTAAAAGCACTTACATATTTATTAATTTTTACTTACCTTTACTATATAAATAAAAGTATAACTACCCTAGTAATAGTAATAAAAGTGTTTATAATAAAATAAGAGTAGTATTAATAAAGTAAAGAGATTTTATTTTATTTATTAGTTTTTTTATAATATATATAAATTTATTATTCTTTATTAAATATTAATATTAATATTTTTAGTTATATATTAAAAAGTTATAAGTATAGTATTTTTAGACTTTTTAAGTCTAGGAGGTATATTATAATAACTGTTATTTAAGTTATATAGTAACTACTTATTAAAGTAGCTACTGTATAACTTACTTATTTCACCCATAAGGGGGCTCGCATTTTGCTCCGCTATAATATAGGACTGAGAAATGTTTGCCACTTTTGCTCGCTTAACTGATTTACACTTAGCTGCATAATAATGTTTTATTTTAGTCATAGTCTTTACCCGTTCGTCAGGACAAGCGATATGCATTCTGGTTGATGAAAACATATCAGTCTTCTACCTTAACTATCATATGATGCAACTCATTTCATGTCGCCAGCAACTGATTTGGTGTTTTCGAGATTGAAATTGCAATTTCCTTGTTGTCTTCGAGGATTGGAGTTATTTCTGGAGACTCTTTGTCAATGTCTCTTTTTGAACAGGACTCTTTAAGACTCAACTGTACGTTGTGTTGACTACAAAGGACTTCCAACAATGACGATGGTTCTTTCTTATTTCTTGGATGGAATTGTCAATCTGCCTTCTTCTTTCCTTCCTTTGAGCCTATATGGTCCTCGGGCTGAGCATTTCTGCTTCCTTTGGCACGGACAACCATTCTTTGCTACTTCAGGGATGTCAAGTAGCATTGAGAGGTTGTCAAGTAAATGGTGAACCAACAAGCGGGTTGTTCGAAAACAGCCAGATATGAAGAAGATCCGAGTATATAACAACTAGACCAATGGCTCTTCCCCCAAGCTCAAGACATCGACATCAGACACAACAACAGCAACAACTAACTAACAACCGCTAGACGTAGAAGCATACCTATACCTCAAATACCACACACCCGACACAAGTCCCCAGCAGCCTAACAGAACAACGCCGCAAACGACAACAACTATTCAAAATGGTCGACATCAAGCGCGAAGTCGAAGAGTTCAACATGAGGAGACTGCCTCGTTTCTCGCCCCCCAGCGGCGAAGGTTATCCCCATCCTCCCCTGCCATGGTATGCCGCCATTTTCAGAAGAACCGGTTTCTTCCTCATCTACAACTTCCGCACCATGCTAATCCTTGCTACCTTGATCTTTGCTGCATACTTCTTCAGAGAATCGATATTCGACAACACCACCTTTATCCAAGAAGTTACAACGGAAGACTGGGCGAGCATCTTCGCGGTCCTGCTGTTCCTCCGCTACTCGCGCCTCATCGTCAACATGTGGGGTTATTGGTTTGTATATCGCCCCTCTCCCATCGCTGCTAACCCGGCCTGGACGCCGAAAGACGTCAGCGTGATCCTCCCGACCGTCGACCCGAATAACCCCAAGTTCAACGAGTGCATCCGCTCCATCCTCGACAACCGCCCGGCCGCGGTTCTCATCGTCACCGTCGGCGCCGCCATGCGCGAGAGCCTCGAGCGCATCGTCGAGCGCCACCGCCGCGCCCACCCGGACGTCGAGATCGGCATCAGCGCCATCCTCCACCCCTCGAAGCGCCGCCAGGTCGCCCACGCCGTGCCCCACGTCCGGACCGAGTTCACCGTCCTCGCCGACGACCACGTCTTCTGGCCCAGCAAGAACTTCCTCCACGCCGCGCTCGCGCCCTTTGAGGACCGCCACGTCGGCGTCGTCGCCACCCACAAGCGCGTCCGCCGCACGACCCCGGGCCGGTGGAGCGTCGCCTCGGTCCTCAACATGATCGGCTGCTTCTACCTGGAGCGCCACAACTGGGAGCTCGCGGCGTCGAACGCCATCGACGGCGGCGTCTTCGTCGTCTCGGGCCGCACCGCCGTCTACCGCTCCCGCCTGCTCAAGGCCACCGACCTGATGAGGCGCTTCTGCGACGAGCGCTTCTTTTTCGGCCTCCTCGGCGGGGAGGGCGGGCTCGGGCCGGACGACGACAACTTCCTGACCCGCGAGGCGTTCAAGCGCGGCTGGCTGATCAAGTACCAGGAGACGCGCGACTGCGTCATCGAGACGACCATCGGCGACGAGTCCATCTCCAAGTTCCGCGGTCAGCTCGTCCGCTGGGCGCGCACCACGTTCCGCAGCAACCCGTGCATGCTCATCAACGACCGCTCGTCGACGCTCGACCGCATGCCCTTCACCTACGTGGCCGTCTACCAGGCCGCGCTCTTCAACTTCGCCCTGCTCTGGGACGCGGCCATCGTGTGGTCGTACTGCCACTCGTGGCGGTTCGACGGCCTCTTCTCCACAGGTATGTACCAGCTCGTCGGGTGGATGATGTTCACCAAGGTCGTCAAGATCCTGCCGCACTTTGCGCGCCACCCCGAGGACTTTCCCCTCGTCGTCTTCCAGATTCTCTTTGCGTACCTGCACTCGTTCGTCAAGTTCTGGGCGCTCATCACGTTCTGGGACTGCGCCTGGGCAGGCCGCAACCTGGATGCCATCGACGCCGAGTCGGAGCACTACGGGTATGCGCTCGACGAGACGTTCAGCTGGGCCGAGAACTCCGCTTACGGTAGGCGCCGCTATGCCCATTCTATCTAACTGATCACAGGTTGGTTGATGTACCTAGGTATGTCAGAGACTGAAGTTTGTATTATGATTGGCGGTTTTGTTAGTTTTGAGCATTGGAGTTTCGGAGGACAGGAAAGCTCGAAAGGTCACCGAGAGAGCGCCAACACCTTCACGCGGTGTGGTGATAGCTAGTTTCGAGGCTCCAAAAATGGGATGATTTTCAAAAGGTTTTCTGGGGAGAGATGTGTCTAAGCAGAACAATGAAGAAACCCTAGGCCTTGCTGAATTGAGGCTCTTTGGCGAGCTTCGGCGGTGAAAGGGGGTCTGCCTCAGTTGTTTGTTATTCAAGGGGGAGCGATCAAGGCTGGCCGCAAATAAAATTCTGTTCAAAACAAAGAACAGGTTCTGCCTGCCTGTGAGTGAAGTAGAACTGCAATAGCCGGCTGCCTCAGTCCTGTTGCACCTGGACAGCACTGAAGGGAGACACACTGGCAGCTGCTCCAGCAACGGGCACTATGGGTTTGTTTAGGTACCTACTTTAACCGTCTTCCGCCAGATAATCTTGATCTACTTTCCATAGCATTTCTTTAAGAGAAGGCCTGTAGCCCCTGGAAACTCAGCTTTCATGGGTAGGAATCAGAGGGAGTTAGCCATGACGATACCCTCTGTAGGCTACCATTGGCTAGGAATGCCTGACATGAGCAATGAACTGGTCAAACGCTGAGGCGTAACCACCAATCAGTCCGAAGTTCGCTTCTATGCCTGTCAGTGTGTTCCCGTTCTGGATGCCCGGACCATGGATCATGAGGCTCCCCCGTCCTACGCCTCACTTTAATCCAGCCCTGAATGGCCCTGCGTCCGATTGGCGAGCAGGCATACGTCATACTTAACGCAGGTTGCCCTGCAGAGAAGGCGAATAAGGTATCTTACAGCACTCACCACAGTCGCCGGCTTGCTGAGGTGCCTAAGGTAGACAAAATACACCTGATTGCCAGGCAACCTACCATTTGGCGGTTTCCAGGCCCAGACTCCCGTTCTCCGCTAGCAGGCAGCACTTCCTTTACCTAGGACGCCGTTCTCACTTGGAGGTTGGTGAGGAAAGTACCTAAGTGGATCCTTTTATCACTTGGAAAAAGGGAGGAAGGAACTTCGCAGGATCGGGTTGATAGGTAGAAAGGCTCCTTACTATTTGGGAGAGTTGACTACTGCGCTGTAGTAGTAAATTTTTCCTGGGTAGGTACTTTGCCTCAGCTAAATCCACGTCCTGCCGGCTTTTCCTCGCAAACCCTTTTTTCTTCAAACGCCAGCCAACCTCATTCCATTTGGCCCAGCCTTCACGATCCGTTCAACAGCCCTCTCATACCCAACACCGCCGGCGCGCCGCCTTGATCACGTTCAGGATGGCAGCTTCGACGGGCCCCGCGGAGGAACTCGACAACCTCACCAGTGAGTTCTCGCTCTTGAAGTCTCAATCCAAGCTTCGCAGCAGAGACTGACGTGACCTTCACAGAGGTTTTCGAGTGGAGATTCAACGAGATCTGGGACATATGCGAGCGAGGCGATCCCGAGGAGGCAGAGCAGATGGCTGCTCAGCTGCTCATGGAACCGCGTCTCGGCCCGCTTCACCAAGCTGGTATGCATTTGCTGCTTGCCTCATCTCCTTATGAGTACGTTCACCATGCACAAGAGGCGGTCCGCCTGTTCACCGAGATCCTCGGTGGCTTCGAATTCACGACTGCTCAGCGAGCCAATGCCCAGAAGCTCCTTGATGCCGCCAATGTCTCCTTGGAGAAAGCGCGTGCAGATCACAGCGCGATTTCTCGGGAGGTTAACAAGGCCCTGTAAGTTTGCTCCGATGAGTAACTAGGAAACAGGCCTAACATATTTCTCTAATGCCAACGGAAAGACTATGTCCGACCTTCACGACGCTCAAATCAAGGCGATGCATGACCGAGCGCAGCTCATCGACGAGGAGCAGGATATCAGTGAGCCGAACACCAGCGAGGAGCAGGATACCAGCGAGGAGCATGATGTCAGAGCGGATGATTTCGGCCAGGCGGAGAAAGTTCTTGGAGTCACGCCAAAGTCGGTCACCCAGTCCAGCCTGCGGGGTGTTCCTGAGACAGCCAGTGTCTCCCAGAGGACTGGCGCCAATGAGGGCAGGTCTCGATGTACTGATTGGAGTCATTGGACCGACATCGATGACACCGAGCCGCTTCCTGAAATCTCCCGCCGGGCTCGTCCTGAGCGTCATCAGATAAACTTATCGTCCTACAGTGGACGCTTCATCGTGAAGGGATGGGCCAGGCTAGATTGAAGAAGCATCAATTCGAAGAGTCTTTATCCCCTTTCGATAGGTACTCTCTGCCGGGCCTCTAATCGTTCAGAAACCACTACTTTGATAAGAAACCGTCCCGTGTTTCGTCGCTAGCAGCGACAAATCCAACGGCCGCGTTTTGGTGGTGGTCTGCAGGCAAAAGCAGTCACCTTTTTTTGTCATCCGGGGGCCACATTGCCAACAAGCCAACACCACAGTGTCCTTTAAACAAACTAGAAAGATTGGCAAAAGCTCTAGCCACGCCATCCTTGCCAAGTGTCGCCCGATCTGACCAGCAGGAAGAGATCTGCCAGACCGCGTTGCTCCGGCTCGTGGCTGTGGGTGACACGGAAAGGCAAGGGACGGCCGGTACGTACCGCCTTACCTCCTGGATGCAGCCAATGCAATAGCTCCGTTGGCCACGCTAATAAAGCGCGCTGTATTCTGCCTGGCAGGGCGGCGCAGTCGCCCCCCGCAGCCGGCAGGAGAACGCCCTAGCGCAGCGACTGTCCCGGGCAGCGGGCCATTTCACTGGCTGAAATCGCCAGGCAGCAGGGTCCTGTTGGCCTGGACGGGAAACAGCGCGGGGATGCGTCGATCTACACCTCCCCATTTCTACCTGGAGTCTCCTGGAACAGTTTAGGGTGCTAAATTAGGATTCCTCTCTCGGCGAGGCTCTGTCGGCGTGGTGAGTCTCATTGGGTGGGTTGAGGAAGGATTCCGAGGCTGCGGGTGCTTGTACGTGGCGGGATGCAGATCATGGGCGCACGGGAGGATGGAGGCATGTTGTCCTCACGTTGCCTTGTAGGATTGTGTAGTGTTATGTTCGATATATAAGACGTTGATTTCTGTTCTGTTCTAGTCGAGGAGGAGGTCAACATTCGCATCTTGTATCACAACACCATCACCACTCGACACCAAGCATCAAACCAACACCACACATAGACCATCACAACACCAGAAACGACATCATGGTATCCCCCGCCACCACCGTCGTCCTCAGAAAAATCACCATCGCCTCGTTTCCTTTTGCCTTCACCCTCCTCCTCATCCACGGCATCATCACCAACCGCTCGTTTCCGGCCCTCGACATCCTCCCCCTCGCCGCCTCCGCCCTGCTCTCCGTCTTCATCCTCCGCCGCGACCTCCTCGCCGCCCTCGGCTCCCCCATCCAGGCCCTCTCCGAGTCCAACATCTTCGCCGCCGACCTCGTCCTCCTCGTCCTCGACTTCATCTTCCTCCTCATCAGCTGGGCCACCATCCGCGACCCCTGGGACCGCGGCCAGATCGTCCTGGGCACCTACGGCACCGTGCCCCTGATGCTCGACTTGTGAGTCGCCCCAGCCTTCTAGCTCTCCCTATTTTGCCCTACACTTCGATTAAAAGACTGACGCTCCACCGCAGCGGCATCCACGCGTACCTGTCCGCCTCCCAGCTCGGCCACATGTTCGTAAGACGATCCTGCGACTGCCCTCACTGCCGCGACGTCGCTAAGAGCCACTTCTCCTCGAGGGTCTCCGAGTACACCCCTCTCAGCGAGGCTGACACCGAGCCCGAGGTTATCGACCGCGACATCGAAGAGGGTGTCGCGAGGGTTTGAGAAAATCACGCCCGCCGAGCACCTTCGGCATTCAAACGAAGTAGATTGGAAGCATAAGATTTAGATATGGCGCATCTTTGTTTGTTTGGATTCTTTCGTTTTGTACGGTAACTCAAGGATGAATCAATGGAATATTTTACGGGAAAACGATGCCCAACGGAATCGCTCATGCAGGTGGATGAAATCGTCGGCAGAGGCGCGACCGAGCACCGGGGTGGCGCCTACCTAGGCTCCGGCCGAAAGTGGGGCCGTATACGAGACATCACCCGGTGTCTCGGCTGACGGTATGAGGAACTATTCTGCTTGTTGTTACATATGCAAGAGCATGGTATCTTTTTTTTCCTTGGAGAATATCTTGCTGGTCCTTTGGAGCATATCTTGTCTGGCCATCTGAATTCTCTCCGCACCGCCAATTCTTGCCTTGGCTGCTGCAGGAGGGCAGTTGGATTCGCAAACCTTAGGCTTCCATCCAATCTCACCGAGAGTGTGTACGGACCAGCCTCGGTCTATCAGTGTGCCAGGCATGTAGACAAGAGTCATAGGTTTTGTAGATCCCGGTCCAAATCAGGTACTTCATTCGCCAAACAGCAATTTACAAGTTTATACTCGCAGGTACTACCGGAGCTATTTCCTTGAGCCCGCCGTAACCGACCTCGACATCCTTGATCCTGCGGGCTGCGGAACATCTTAAGCTTCTCCCTCCGGAAATGCTCCCACGTGGGTAATCAAGAAGGTAGTTTCACCCGCCCGCTTCATCCGACGTCGCCGAAGCTCTGGCTGATACAGACTCACACATAAAACCCAAGCTCCTTCGACGGCACTCCCATCCACGTCCTGGACCAACAAAATTTTCAAACTGGCAAGATTGTACCCTAGAGTCCATCAAAATGCTTCATACAGATCCATCCATCGTGGCCTACACGGCCTTCTCCCTCCTCACGATCCTGACAATTTACGTAAGCCCTCTTCTTCGACAACTTCAGCCAAGTCAGAACTAACTGACAAACCAACCAGTTCCTCCACAAAGCAGCAACCTCCCCCCTTCGCCACGTCCCGGGCCCATTCTACACCCTCCTCACCCACCTCCCCCTGAAGTACCACGTCCTCGCCGGCCGGCGCATGTACTTCGTCCACGCCCTCCATGCCCGCCACGGCCCTGTAGTCCGCATCTCCCCAACCGAAGTCTCCTTTGCCTCCCCAGACGCCTTCGCCGCGATCCACCGCGTCGGCGGCGTCTTCCTCAAGTCCAGCTGGTACGATCAATCCACCAAGCCCTCCGACGCCGGCTCCGGCCGCAGGCACGAGCCGAGCCTCTTCGCCATGTCCGACCCCAAGCTCCACGCCCAGCGCCGCCGCCTCCTGTCGCGTGTCTTCACGAAGCACTCGCTGCGTCGGGACTGGGAGCCCGCGGTCCGGGAGAAGGTCCTCCTCGCCGTGGACCGGATCCGCGAAGAGGCAAACGGGGGAGGCAACTGCGACGTCATGCGCTGGTGGACGATGATGGCGACCGACGTGATCTCGCGCCTCGCCTTCGGGGAGTCCTTCGGCATGCTGGACCGCGGCGAGAAGAACGACTACGTCCGCGCCGTCGAGCTCACCGCGGCCCAGAACACGCTTCGCTACGAGCTGCCCTGGCTGCACCGCCTCATGTCCTGGCTGCCCGAGTCCCTGCAGCCCCCCCGCGGGCCGGACGCGCAGCTCGTGCTCCGCGAGTACGGCCTGCGCGCCGTGGCGGGGCTGCGCAGCAAGGCCGACGCCGACGGCGCCGAAGCCAGGACGAACCTGTTCAAGGGCGTGCTCGACGCCGCCGAGGCGGGGGAGGAGTGGCTGACCGAGGCAGCGGTCCAGGCGGACGCCAAGAGCATGATCTTCGCCGGCTCCGAGACCACGGCCGTGACGCTGACGTACATCGTCTGGGCGGTCCTCAAGCGGCCGGAGCTGCGGGCGCGGCTGGAGGACGAGGTCGCCGCCCTGGATCCGGGGTTTGACGACGCCGTGCTCGAGGGGCTGCCTCTGCTCAACGCGGTGATCGACGAGACGATGAGGCTGTACGCCGCGGTGCCGGGGCAGCTGGAGCGTGTCGCGCCCCCGGGTGGCGCGACGCTGGAAGGCTACTTCATCCCGGGTGGCATCGTCGTCGGGACGCAGGCGTACACGCTGCACCGCGACCCGGAGGTCTGGCCCGATCCGCTTCGGTGAGTATCAACATTCACAGTCACTTGGGCTTGACCTTGACATCGTAGATGTCGTGCTGACGCTCGCCAGCTTCGACGAAACCCGCTTCCTAGACCCCCACCGCCTCACCCCGCGTCAGAAGCTGCTCTTCTGCCCCTGGGGTGCCGGCTCCCGCATCTGCCTCGGCATCGACCTCGCCAAGATGGAGCTCCGGCTCGCCGTGGCGGAGCTCTTCCGGCGGTGCGGGGGCCTGCGGCTCACGCCGGGCACGACGGACGCCGCGATGGCGATGGAGAACTACTTCATCATGTGCCCTGTCGGGCACAAGTGCGAGGTCACGCTGCCGTGATTGTGAATGACGCGATCGACACGGATTCTTCGGGTCAGGCCGCTACTTAGCGGACTGGATTTGCGGACTGGTAGGGCGTCTGAACGCCGGTCTCGCCAGACATCGTCAAGTATCCATCAGAAACCTCCACCCATCTCCAGCTCAACCGACGCATGCCGACAGCCCCTGGAACCCTCGAACCCCTCGCGATGTCGACCTGGCCAGACCTCTGCAGGCAATGAATGGGTTAAACACGTGGGGAAAGCACAGGACCCCTTCTTTGCCGTCGTGTAGCTCAAACGAGTCATCTCCGCGCCGCAACAAAAGAACCTGATTCTTTCCCCTTTCCAGAACAATTCGCTCCAAAAACGATTCATGCGTTGCCGCCGCCCCAGATTTGCTCTTTCAATCCAACCACTCACAGCTTTGGAACCAAGTGGGGGGAGCTCGACCGGGACCGCGCTACCGAACGAGTCTCCACCCTCCCCGGACCCGGACCCACCGGCGCGGCCACCGGGGCAAGAGAATTTTTTACGTAGCAATAACTCCCCTCGATCCATCAACTCGCACCACTTCTGCGAGACCGGAGGTGAGGCATTCGTGAGGAGACGAAATGATTACGAGCATGTGTGACGCGCGAGAATTCAAGTTTGCAGACATCGTCGCAGCATGGGAGGAGCCTCACCTTCTCGCGGAGAACATGCCTCCCCTCCCCTGTCGTACAGACCGAAGCTTGACCGAGCAGCATCGCGACAAAGCTCGGTGAATACCACATCGACGAGCACGCGATCTTCACGAGCTAGTTATCCCGTCCTCGGGATTCTGCCCCGCGACCCCACTAAACCCCCAATGATGCCATCACAGGCCTCCGATCTCGCCCTATGGTGGGAAATTCGAACATGAAAACTTTTCTTGATGAGCAATCGCAAAATGAATAGGAGAATTGGTCCTTATATGACTCTCGAGTCCCGATCCTAGCCCCTTGGCTTCCCGTCTTAGCTCCCGTCTCTGTTGTTGTCGTTGTCTGTTCCATCACCAAACCACCACACGCTCCGAACGAGAAGCAGCAGCCATGACCAACTACGACGCCGACATGCGCGCGGCCGCGCCGCACGACGACCCCATCCGCGACGTCGAGAAGTCCAACCCCCACCACTCCGACGCGGACGACAAGGCCGCCATCCTCGAGCCCCAGCTCAACGTCGGCGGCCACGGCCGCACCCAGCGCCGCCTGCGCGACTACCAGGTCACCATGATCGGCTTCTGCTCGGGTATCGGCACCGGCCTCTTCATCGGTACCGGTTCCGCCTATGCCAAGGCCGGCCCCGCCGGCCTCCTCCTCGCCTACGCCATCGTCGGCTCCGTTCTGTTCGCCGTGATGCAGAGCATCGGCGAGCTGGGCGCGCTTATCCCCACCGCCGGCTCGTTCCCGCACTGGGCCACCCGCTTCATCGACCCGGCCGTCGGCTTCTCGCTCGCCATCTCCTACGGGTACTGCTACACCGTCGCCATCGCGTCGGAAGCTTCGGCCGCGGCGATTCTCGTTAGTTACTGGACCGACATAACGCCCGCCGTGGTCATTACCGTGTCCCTGGTGCTCATCCTGATCTGCAACCTGATGAGCGTGCGCTGGTACGGAGAGACGGAGGTCGCTGGCGGCAGCATCAAGGTGCTGTGCTTCATTGGCCTCGTCTTCACGTCCATCGTCATCACGGCCGGCGGCGCGCCCAACAACGAGGCAATCGGCTTCCGGTACTGGCACAACCCCGGAGCCTGGGTCGAGTACAACGGCATCTCTGGATCTACGGGCCACTTCCTCGGCTTCCTCGCCGCCTTCGTCAACGCGTCCTTCTCCTTTATCGGTGAGTCCTACAACATCTTGACAGCCTTTGTTGAGGAGGAGCATGTGCTCCCTTGGTCACGTGACCAGCACTGGTCCGTGCGCCAGTCCCCAGGGCCCACTTTTTCATAGCTCCCTTTTCCCTCTTACATCTTCAGCATCGCGAGATCGATCTCAGACCTCACTTTGAGAGCTCTCCGTCCCTCATTTCTCATCTATGTAGCCAGCTAACACATTCGAAAAGGCGTCGAGACGGTCATAATCAGTGCCGCAGAATCCGTCAATCCGCACAGGGCGATCCCCAACGCCGCCCGCCGGGTGACCTGGCGCATCGGCTTCTTCTACGTCCTCGGCGCCCTGCTCATCAGCTTGATCGTTGACCCCCGCGAGCCCGGCCTCGTCTCCGGCTCCGGCAATGCCAACAGCTCGCCGTGGGTCATCGCCATCCGGAACGCGGGCATCAACATCCTCCCCTCCATCGTCAATGCCTGCATCCTCGTCTCCGCCTGGTCCGCCGGCAACTCGTACTGCTGGGTCGGCTCCCGCATGATCGTCGCCATGACCACCGACAGGCAGCTGCCCCAGGTCTTCGGCCGCACCAACAAGCAGGGCGTGCCCTACGTCGCCGTCATCACGGCTTGGCTGTTCGGCCCCCTGGCCTACCTGAGTAAGTGGAAGAACCTGTGCCTCCTCTGTTTCTAGGAATGTATGCTAACCAACCAATCCAGGTCTCGGATCCGGAGGAGCTGCCGACGCCTTCAACTGGCTTCTCAACCTCAGCACCGTTGCCGGCCTCATCGCCTGGGCGACCCTCTGCTTCTGCTACATCCGCTTCCACAAGGCCATGAGGGTCCAGGGCGTCAGCCGCGACACCCTGCCGTGGAAGGCGCCCTTCCAGCCCTACACGGCGTGGTTCGGCTTCGTCGGCGCCACCGTCATCACCCTCGTCGCCGGCTTCTCCGTCTTCCTCAAGGGCAACTGGTCCACCGCCGACTTCGTCGCCTCGTACATCGGCATCCCCATCTTCATCGTGCCCATCATCGGCTGGAAGCTCATCCACGGCACCAAGGTTTGTCTTCCTCCCCTTTATTACCCCGACAAAAGCAGCACGGGATGCTAACAGCAAGCAGTTCGTCCGCGCCCACGAGATCGACCTGTGGTCCGGCCGTCTCCATGAGTCGGAGATTCCCCCTGAGAAGCCCCAGCCCACGAACTTCCGTGAGCGGGTCAGCCAGTGGTTCTCATGATCCCTGGATCGAGCGTAGAATGGTGTAAAGATTCCCCCCAGAATCGAGGCGTAGCGATAGGCTACAGCCCGTGTTGAAGTGTACATTAGTTTTAGTAATGCGAATCTGCAAGTTATGCCAGTTCGGGATAGGAAATCTTATTCGACACCCCCAACCCGTCACCCCTGTGGCTTCCATCTCTGACTATCAGCCTATCTCTCATATAGAGTACTGCTACCTAGTATGCAGCCAGGACAAAGTCATTCCTACTCTCCAGTAAAAATCAAACAAAGTTGGAAATCAAAGTATTAACACTAAGGTCCCTTCCTACTTAGAGCCCTTTAGTACTTAGACCTAAGATCTGTGACGGTCGTAACAAAAATAAGATAGGAGCTACACATCTGTGACTCTATGACAGTCACAGCAAAAATTAGGTGGCAGCTACACACCCAAAAGCTCTATAGCATGGGGCACTTAGGGACGCCCAGCTACAAAGTGTGGGGCGTGATGGATACTAGAGATGGGGGTGTCGAATAATATTCCCTTTCGGGATACACTATGCCGATGCAGAGCTGAGCTTTTTGACGTCGGATTGACTCCCCGACAAATTCTCAGCTGCATCTGGGCATGTATGTTCTCAATTTCTGACGGCACGACGTTAGAGCAGCGTACGTGCGTAACTGTGCCACCGCGACTTCCCGTTAGGCACCCTCGAAAGCCCCGGCTCTGCGGTAGACTGTAGTGACGAGCGACGTCACAATGGGTACCATTGAGCTGCCATTCCAAGGCATCCAGACCGAATAAACGAATGTCGTGATCAAGTCAGCCTAGGCGAGCCAGACTGGCTCCCCGCTTACAAGATGAGGGGATCAAGCTAGACGAGCACTGCCCGGCGAAAGACTGCCGGTTGTCCCAGTTCACAAATGTACAAGCCTACAAGGAGGTTCTCCGACTTCCGAAATGTGACGGCTCGTGCGGTGTGTTATCTGTTATTCCATATTACATCGCACCGGCGTGAATGAGATGGCCCCCCTCAACCGCTCCATAATCTGTAAAGGACCCATGCTCGGGTACGCGTTCCGACGTCAGACCACCAGACGCTCCGCGTATTAAACCTCTAAGATCACTCATCGACGTCGGCAGGGCGTTAAGTCTCTGCAGTACGGACAGAGAAATTCATCGGACACGTAGAACCCTCTGGGAACCACGAAAACCGACAAGAACGGAGGCTTGGGGGCCAAAAGCGCCGGAGCCGTGGTGATGTGGAATCTAACGGAGCCGTGAATTTGTGGGCTCCCCCCTCCTCCCCACCACGAGCAAGCGGTGCGACGTGACTGCAGTGCGCCGGTATGCACCCCAGCAGATGCCAATGTAGGATCAATGGTTGGCTGGACGTGGTCACGGCCTGCCGTTGACCGCTGCGTTGGCAAGGGAGACCTTACCGTGGAACACCACGGCAATGGCAGAGGCGCGCAACGGCGCGCGATGAGACTCGGTTGAACCCTTGGCGTCAGCAGTTTATTGGTCCAAGGGCCCGCCGTTCGCTTAATACGGCATGGTCGATGATGCAGAATGTCGGCCGTTCCGCTTAGGATCAATGATATATATCCGAGGGGATGGTCCTGATTCGCTTCTCTGCCAGCCTGATTCCTTCTCTTTCCCACAAATCATTGGCAGTGTGTGCGGATCTCATTTGCTTGGACGAGTTCCGAGCGAGGGTGTGAATCGCGAAGGCTTCGTGACTTCGTATCATTTGAAGAGGATCCAGCGCAGAACATCGTGATCTACCAGCAGTCATCCTTAAGCGAGCCCTGGTGTTGAGCTTTCAGGTTCACAAGTCCGGATTTGCGGTCAAAGGCGAATACATCCGACAAAACACTGTGCTGACCCGATAACAACAGCTAGTTGTCGCAGAGTCCGATTTCGTGGGCCTCAAGTGCTTCAAGAGCCAAGTAACGATGTCGTTCACAAGAACGAGAACTGTCGGCATGTTCCTTCAGATGTTTGCCGATCGCGGCCCGGTACGGATACGTCTGTGAAAGTAACACGATTTTGCTTGCTACGCGCTGGATTGGCGCACCTGCGGCGGCGCCTCCTCCGCAGATGACATGGCGAAGCGGGCATAGTGTACCGGACTAGGGCCTCAAGCGGTTCAAGGAAGATACGGGGCCAAGAAAACCAGGCAGGATTTTGTCCAGTTCGCCCTCCAGCCCAAAAGTTGGAGCCTAGAGGTTGCTGCAGCTGTCCAGGGCAAGGCACATCCAGAGCTCGGGTACCAGATCCGATGCTGCGGCCAAGTCTGGACTCTGAAGTGGTACGGTCCACGTTGCAGACTGGCCTGGAAAGACGGGGCATGGGAGCCAATAGTCCAGTGGTAGCAAGATTCGAAAGCGCGGCATCCTCATGACGCCCAAGGAGAGAGGGATAGGGGTACGCGCCAGCTCCAGGGGAGGCCTTACGTCCAGGCTGTGCACCACCTGCATGAAACTGCTGCACATTTCGCAGATGTGAGAGAGAGAAAGGGGTTTCGAGCTGAAGATTGAGAAACTGGCTTATCTCGAACTGATGATCCCGTCACAAACGCCGTTACCGTACACCTCGTCATATCATGGCGTCTTAGGTAGCCCGCTGCGGCGCTGTCATCTCCATCGTGAACCAAGACAACGGTAGATAACGCGCAAATGTGAACCAGACATGGCCTGCCGTTCACCGACGTTCCGGACGCCTGAATAAGGTGTGACCCATGCTGAGCCACGCAGATGTGATGGGAACCGTCCGGGACAATACCTGGTGCCTGGTACCGTCAGACGTCAAATTCCAAAGGGCGTGAGGACGGGTAAGGCTGGCCGCAACGCTTTTCCGGCCCACACCCGTGCCCCAGTCGACCCAGCTGCGTCTCCTGGGTCTCCTGGGTCTCCTGGGTCCCCTGGCAAGACTGCAGAGGGGTAGCGCCCATGTCTGGCCAATCCTACGTGTTGCGTCGCCAGTAGGTCTAATGGACTGTAATCCCGTCTGGGACTCGTGCGCCCGTAGGGTCTTGTCGATCGAAAGGGCGACGAGAAAGTACGTCTAGGGTTCGAAGCCTCGCCTGCTTTTGGCCGAGGGGGTTGTCTGGGGGCCGAATTCGGCCCCCAAACTTGTTCTCGCAGTTCAGTGTTGAGCGTATGTCGTTATGTTTAAAGAGCGACATTCCGCTACTAACAGATGCTTTAAAGAGGTTCTTTTCGACTCTCGGGACTCTTGACTCTTCTTCGTTTTCAAAATCGCTCGCAAAAATGCCCTCCGCCGTGTGCAGCTACGGTGGGAGCCAGATCAACTTCTTCATGCCACGAACACCCGGCGCAGCTTGGGCCGAGCCCTCCAAAATGGCTGCGGCCCCCAAGTGAGCTCCCACACCCTCTCATACGTGCATGGCGGCACGGGTTCTGGTTGGTTGCCGTTTAAAGGAGCCGGCTGACAGGAGTAGGAGCACGAAACCTGGACCGCAGATTTTCACATTCGCCCTGCAGAAGCGGCCTCGAGCCACTCGTGCGAGTGTTCCCAAGGTCCGGACGGGCTGCATTTCTTGTGAGTAGTTCTTTCGTGGCGTCTGGTGTGACTCTGTAGACGTTAGCTAACGATCGACGTTATAGGCAAGTAAGTACTCTTACTCGGTAACTAGCGACCATCGTCTCATGTCTGCTCAGGCGACGCCATGTAAAGTGCGACGAGGCAAAGCCAGCATGCCAACGATGTGTCAAATGGCGGGGATTCTGCGAAGGCTACGAGTCTTCTTCGAGCGCGAGATCGACACCGGTCCTCGAATCCTCCGATTCGAGGAGTACGACTCTTACACAAAGGGCTGTGGTCAAGATAGAGGACACCCCAAATGAGACATGGTCTCCCCCCCAGTTCAACAGCGACGCCGTGCTAGTTGAGCCGACGGCAAATCTTTTTGAGAATGAGACCGAGCGGCAGTATTTCAACCACTGGCTCGAGTATCGAAATCAACTCGGCGGCGGCTTCTTCGACGAGCAGCTGTGGAACGACACCATCCCTCAGCTTAGTCTCCAGCATGCCTCAGTCAGATATGCCATTATGGCCATCGGCGGCATCGCCAAGGCAACCCGGCACAGCTTGAAGCCGACGAGCCCCGCGCAGATGGGCGCCAACGGCCCTCACTATCACTTGGCTCTCTCGTACTACGGGCGAGCCATGCGCGAAGTACGAGAAGCAAACCTGGACACGGGCAGCCTGCAAGGGGCGATCGTATGCTGCCTGCTCTTCACCTGCTTCGAGGCTCTGCATGGCGACCGCAAGGCTGCCTACTCTCACATCAACAACGGCCAACGCATGATGGACGAACTATTGCGGAGCAGCGAACAAAGAGACAACGTTCTGGGTGCCGAGTCGTTCGAGAACGATATCCTCCACGTCTTTCAGCGGCTCATTCAGCAGACGTGGTGTTGTGGCGTTCTTCGAAGACGAGACCAGTTCCTCTCGGATACAAGCAGCAACAGGAGCGGCGACGAGCCCAAGTCCGACCAGTCTTGGTGCTGCCGAGGAGGATCTGGAGAGAAATATGCGATCCACAAGATGCCTTCGTCGTTCACGACGCTCCAGGAAGCGCGTTGTTGGTGGGACGCCACGCAGCACTACGTGACGCACTCGTCCGACATCGTCTTCCGGATCACGCATCTCGGCCTCGAGGACGAGCTCGTCTCCGAGTGCAGAGAGCGCATCGAGAGGCATATGGACATCATCGAAAACGCCAGGGCTGGCGCCAGGCCAGCGACTTCAGAGCAGTGGCAGGGCTTCAAAGACACCCTCGAAAGGTGGCATACCGGCTTTGACGCTCTGCGCCTGCGTCAACTCACCGTTGAGCTGCAGCTACGACAGCATCGCACAGCTAACGCCCGAGTACCGAGAGGTGATCGAGCTCAGCAAAGACCTCCTCGATTACCAACGGCAGTCTTTCAACACGAGTGAGATTTTCACCATGGACATGGGCCCGACTTTGCCGCTCCTTCACGCCGCCACGCGGTGCAGAGACGCCGAGGTGCGGAATTCGGCCATCCGGCTGCTGCACGCGAGTCGGCGACGGGACGGGCTGTGGGACAGTCGCGTCTTCTACGCTATCGGGGTTCGCAACCGCATGTTGGAGATTTCCAACGCCAGAGAGGGAACTTCCGAGGAGCAATGGTGGCGACTCCAGCAACGGTCGGGCTACGTCGACGAGCAGGGCAGGCTGATGGTGCGGGCCTTGGCCAAGAACCCGGTGACGGGTACTTGGGAGTTTGGCGAGGACAACCTCCGCCGGTTCTTGTATGATTGATCAAGCACCCCATGGTGGAATGATTTCTGATGACTTTGATGTGTGGTATGGTGTTGATGAATGATGAGAAGTGGACGAGGGCGTTCCGGAATGGAGGGAGTCGCCATGCCACATTGGCTGACTTACTAAGTGCTTGGTCTCATAGAACATACATACAAAGGGTTCTATTTTGGCGCTCGGAGCCTAGAAAATATCACTACACGTTGTCCATGTTTCCTCTAAAAATCGTCCCTAAGAAAGAACATCAGTCCTCGGCGATTTCCCTACTCGCAAGACTTGGAGTGAGATTGCCCGGGTGATGCACTGTATTTCCCCACTTAACCCGGGACCCACCGCCGGGCGGAAGCCGCACTGACTTTTCCGTCCTCTGTTTATGCGGTATTCATAAGCATAATGGTCTACCTGTCAGAATGGCACTTAAACAGAACTGATCATTATCGGGAACCCACCTTTTTTTTCTTTTGTCTTCTGATACCACCAGAAGGAGCATCGCATCCCCGACGACTCTCCGGCTCCGGCTCCGGTTCCGGCCCCATAGTTCCGGCGCTCGCTGCCCGGTGTGCATTTGCTGCTGTCGCCCTTGTTGCCACTCCTGTTCCTTGCATTTCACTGTGGTATTTCCGACCTCGCCCATAGGTCCAAAGATGTCGGCGACCTGTTGCTAGCTGGACTTTTGAATCTATTCAACGAGTCCATTGGTATTGGTATCGCCAGCTATCTACCACATCTACCGCGTCCGTCTCTTGTCCTCTTGCAGCTACAAACCCGCGACACAACCATAAGACAAACGCATGATTTATCTCCGACGCCGCCTTTGCCTGTCGCATTATTCAGCGAAAGGAGATGCCTTCTGATCATCCCCAAACCACGTGAGTCGGAAACGACGACGTGGGGTTGTCAACCAGAGTCTCAACCAGGCTCATTGCAAGACGCCCCACGATTGGGAAGCTTATAGAGCATCTTCGATGATACAGGACTGGCTCAAATTTTGTCCGCACATCAAATTCATCGCATTATCATTCAAGCTTTCTTCTTCATCGTCGTCCACCAATCCAAGGTCCTGCCGGACTGCAAGAAAACACGAAAATAACGCCAACTTCCAACACTTTCTGCAGATTTTCCCACTCACGGGGCCATCTCCAAATGTTTCTGGTCACTCCAATTTATCTGCCTTCCTCTCCATGCTCACCCATACAACTACGCACCGCCCTTGTCCGTACAATGAAGCTGGCCCATCGGAGGAGCCAAGTTGATTTCCCCGCCTCGGCCGAGGCTCCCTTTCATCGTCATGTCCTTCCTTCCTCGGCCCCGTCTTTTGGCGTTCGGAGACGCGCCATCAGGCGGCTGCGCAGTCCGGTCGTCTTCGCCAGCTCGCCTTCTGAGTCGTCCTTCGCGGCCGCAGACCACATCGAGGCGCGAGCAAAAGCACCTCCGCGGACGACGAAGCGATCATCGTCATCGTCGTCCTTGAGCTGTCGACTGATTTCAGCCACTTCCTTATCAGTCTTGGTCTTCGATCCCGACAGGATAGCAGAAATCTCTGCGCTCTCGGAGATCTGCGCGACGGTATGCCACGCGTTGTCGGGCAAGCTGCATTCAGTCGAGTCGAAGAGGACACATACGAACAGGAAGCAGACGAGAAAAGTGCCAGAAATCCCCACGACGGCCCAGTAACCTCGCTGGCGCCCGGGTACCGTCGCTAATTCGAATGTTGAAATGATGAAATTGCAATCATCTCTCGGTGGTATGAGATTGATAAAGTCGTGATATATTTGACGTGCCCTCGAAAAGAGAACGGCTTGCAGTGCGCGAGCCGGTGACTTGGTCTCATTGATCGTGGCAGATATGAGGTCGGAATATACTTGGTTTCTGGGAAAGTAATAGTCCCCATACCTATTTAGTGGAATGGCGTCGAAGTCTTTGTTGGCGTTACGGGACCAAGATCTGAGGAGCTCATCGGCTTCTTCGTACCTCATATTGCCGGTTACTGGGTCGCGAGCCTCAGCTAAAGCTAATTTGAAATGATCGGGGCTGATGATCATGATGTTACGATCCTCCGCGGTTGTCGTGCTTGGGGTGACCCCAAGTTGTTTTCGAGCGATACCAAGGTCGTAAACTTGCCTGTCCGAAGCTAAGACGTACGTCGGTTCTGTTCTTGGCTTCGTGCCTGAAGCGAATATTTCTAGATGGCTCAGGCCTGAACTCCTTGGAGATGTTCGAAATTCATTGTACTCGAATCCGCCACTAAAGGAAGCAGGAAAGAGGTTAGACTTGGCCAACAATTGGGACAGGGTCAGTCTTACGAAGCGAGAGCTGCGCAAATAGTCAGTCTCAACCCAATACCAACATCCCCCCATTTTCTCCTCGCGTTGCTGAAAGAGTAATCCAACTCCTCAAGCGTCCCCTTCATCCACGATATGACAGAACCATCGGAGATCCTCTTTCTTAGCAGCCGTTCTACATCGTCCAAGCGTCTCATCTCCAACTTGCTCCGTATCTCTTGTACCTCGCTTTCCTGGAAACTTTCCTGCCTCAGACTGTAGTTCAACCGCCGGAAGAAAATACCTCTTGCCATCTGTTCCATTCCGTCCAAGTATGCTTTTGCGTCCAGTATCAGATCTGCCCATGGCCCCGACTTTGTAGACGTTTGGACTTTTAGGTTGAAAGTCACATTATTTCCCTCCATGAAGTTGGACTCGAAGGGTGAGTGAAAATAAGACCACAGGTCGTGAACCGAGAGGAATGGACTCGCTAGGTTGCCTGCGTCCACCAGTATCGTCTGGAAGTGACGAGCGCCGCTCAGAGGGTCTCGAACGTTGTTCAGCTCAGCATATCTGATCCCACAAACCTGCCAGACATGTCTCTGGTTGGATCGCATTAGGTTTACCTCACAATCGACGTATGCCTCGTCTTGGTAGTATTTTGGATCTGCACCAAGGGCGGCCTCGATCTTGACACCATCTATTTGGATGGTGCCAAATAGCTTAGGCCCCACTCCCAACCCCGTCACCGGCTGAATGTTCACATTGTTCCAATAGACCATGCGTAAGTTGGGCACTTTGGGCCGTACACATACAACGCGAGAATTGACGACTCTCGCCATTCCTCGGAAGTCTTTAAGGGCTTTTCTTGTCTCTGGCGATGTGAATGGGAGGAATGCTCGTACTGCAAGTCCTGTATCATCAATACCCTCGTCTGTTAAACCAGTCTCGGCGTACTCGGCATATGTTTCTGAAAGTCGCGGTTTCTCAATCCAGTAGTCCCTAGGCTCTTTGTTAAGCACGGGGTCTGTCGTACTATTGGCCTCGGGAATGGCGCAATACGCGCCAGACGCTTGCTTTGGGAACGAGCCGATGTGGCTCTGTTCGAGGTCGGCAACCAGTAGCGTCGACGTGAACTGCGACGCAATGGTCGTCAATGCAAGGCACAGCAAGGTCATTCGCAAAAAGAAGTTCGCGATCGAGTCTTGCAGCGCCAGGACGGCGAGAGAGATGGACCCATTGCTGGCAAAACGGGCCATGGAAACCTGCGCGACTGCGTGGAGGCGCACGCCGTATCGTTCGACCGCCACGGATGCAATCATCATAGCAGCGGAAGCTGCGAGCGTTCCGATGGCGGTCCGGATGACGAGGCTGGCGACGTTGACGCTCAGCTGGAGACGGTTCGGGACGAGAACCCATCTGCGCCAGAGGGGGTCCTCGTGAGGAGCCCACCACAGCCAGGAAATGAAGCAGAAGGCGAGGACGAGCGACGCGATTGATAGAGCTATTCCCACTCTAATCAAAAGGCCAAGACTCTTCCGCTCTGCCCGCGCCCCGTCAGGTGGAGTGATTGCGGTGATTGAACTGGCAGAGCTTCCGTCGTCCAGCTTCGTCTGCTCATCTTGGGCGGCTTGGCCGGTGGTGTTGTTCTCGAGCGGCTGGTACATGGCGAGAAGCCTTTGTTCCTTCGGTCTGTGTATCTGCATGTTTGTCAGCTCAGGCGAATATTTTGCATTTGGTAGACGGTGTTACTGGTAGTTGGTGTCGTTGATGTTTCGCAGGACTGTCGTTGTTGGACCTGCAGAAGTTGAAGATTTGGTTTTTTTTCTCTTTCTGTTTTCTTTTTCTTTTAGGTATTTTTCAAAGACATGATTACTAGATACCCTTTGAGCTCTTGATATTTGAACAGCCTATATAGACTGCAGTCGGTCTTGGGTGTAAAAGAGTTGTGTCTAGGAGCGCGCACTCAACTGAGAGTTGAAAAATTGAGCGGGGGGGTCGGATGACCCCGAGGATGCTCGACTCAAATAACCCGGTTTAGCAATGAGGCGTAGTAGATCAACAACCAATACTTTCAAGGAATCACTGGTCGAACCCGACATCTTGCGAGTTCCATGCGCTGTGCTACCCCAGATGCATATGGGGGCCCAACTAACCCGAGATAGGATGTCGGGCTAGACAGGTTTTCCCCTCGACCGTTCAAATCGAGCACTGGGAAGATGAATTACCAACCGAAGGGTGGAGTATCATAAAAAACCAAATCCACCAAGAGAGACCATACCACTAGTCAAACACATCAACAGCGTACCTAACATTCCTCATCCCCTCAAACCACTTCCTCGCCCCCTCCCCATCCAACCCCTTCACCTCCTCAACACCCTCCTCCACAAGGGCCTTCACAAAAGCCTCCTCGACAGCCTTCCCAACCTCCCTTGAGCCACAAACATAGACCCTGGCCCCTCGCGTCCACAAGCCCGCAACATCCTCCCTCTCCCGCCAAAGCCGATCTTGCACGTACTTGCACCCCTCGCTCTCCCCCTTCTGGCGCGAGTACGCCCTCCTAATAGTGACGGCACCCATCTCCTCCCACCGATCAAACTCTTCTCGGTACAGATCCTCCGCCCCAGGCGTCCGGCATCCGAAAAACAGCAGGGCCGGCGCCAGGGCGCGACCAGCAGCGGACATGGCCGCACGTTCCTGCACGAAGCCCCTAAACGGCGCGATACCCGACCCCGCAGCGACGAGGATAAGCGGCGTCTGCTCGGGCTGCGCGGGGAGATGGAAGGCCGCGGGCGAGGGCCTGACGGCGACGTGAAGCTTGTCCCCCTTCCTGAGAGCAGAGAGGTAGCTCGTCGCGACGCCGACGTGTCGGCCGCCGTCGCCGGAGAGCGAGGGCTCGTCGAGGATGGAGTACGTGAGAGTTACCTGCGACGGGTTGCGCAGCGGGGATGACGAGATGGAGCTGTGCAGGCGTTAGTTCTCCAGGTCTTCCAAAGGATCGTGATTTGACTTACTACTGCCTCACCCTCATGGGCGGCAACATCGCCAAGAACGTCCCGATGGACACCTCCACGTCCGGGAACCGCTCCAGCAGGTCCAGCACGCTCACCTTCTTCGTCGTGACCTCTTCGTGATAAGCATCCCCCGCCAACCGCTCCAGCTCCGTCCTCGCCTTCCCGCCAGCGGCAGCAGCCTCCGCCAGCGCGGCGACGTTCCTCTTGGTCGCGGGCTGCGCGACCTCGACGTATGCGCTGAGCACGTCGAACGCGGACACGGTCCGATCGACTGGCAGCGGCGTGCGCTGGTCGCCTGAGATAGTCAAGCATGCGTCCCACGCGAGTTGGAACCGGCGGAACACGCGCTCGACGCTGGCGCGCGGGTTGAGGGGAAGCACGGCGAGGTAGTCGCCCGCGCGGTACGTCGTGCCTGGCGGGAGCTGGATGTCCATGTGCTTCTTCGTCGGGGCGGCGTCAGCACCGATAGTGAGCGTCTTCTCGTCCGCGACGACTGCTTCTTGGACGTCCTGACGAAGGGTTGACATGCGAGGGTTCGAGATCTGCACGGTCAGGCCCGAGGCAGCGATGCCGTTGGCACCGTTGGTACCGTTAGTTGTGGCATCCTGACCCCCGGATACGTTGTACTTGGCCTCCAAAGCAGGGAATAGGACGTCGTCCTCCCAGACCTCAAAGTCGGAAAACATGTCACGCTCCGCCGCGTCGGTGAGCCCGATCGGCGCGAGGCGGATGCCGCCGTGCTTTTCCATTGTCTCGTTCACGAGGTTAGGGATGCGGTGGAAGGTCTGGACCCAGTCATGATGGCCGCAGCCAAAGACGGCATACGCCACGTTGTCGAGCTCCTTGGCCTTGAGGGTCTCGAGCCAGGCAACGAAGTGGGCCGCGTTGTCGGGCGGTTGGCCCTCGTAGGAGGCCGTGATGATGACCACCGGCCGGTCCCGGGGAAGAACCTCCCGCGCGTGATCGAGGGGGTCTACAACGGTGGCGTCGAAGCCGTGGGCGGCGGCATCGGTGGCGAGCCTCTGCGCCAGAGCCTCGCAGGTGCCGCTGTTGGATCCGTAGTAGATGCTCATCGGCTTGCCTTTGGGGGTCGCGTGCCCGTTAGTCGTGTGTCCGTTGGTGGCATGTCCGTTAGCCTCGTGGTGACCGTTGGTCTGACCGTTCGCCTTCGCCGGCCGGGAGGCAAGCGTCGTCTTGGCCGGGCCCCTGCCGGCGAGCCGGTGCTCCAGCTCCGTGGGGGACATGCCGTGCCGCAGCGCCGCACGCATGTAGAAGTCCTTGGGTTTGATGGTAAGCGACTCGGCGATCTTGAGCTGGTAGTTCGGGTCGTCCATGGTGAAGTTGAAGTTTTGCAGCAACATCGCCGTCGCCAGTAGGGCCTCCTGCCAGGCAAAGGGACGGCCAATACATGCGCGCATGCCGTTGCCGAAGGGCTTCCACGAATTCGGGTGTTCCTTCTGGAGACGCTCAAAGTTCTCGTCCAGCATTCGCTCGGGCTTGAAGTCCTTTGCATCCTCACCGTACACGGCCGGGTCGATGTGCGATCTGCCGAGCATACATCCGATCGGTTCGCCCTTCTTGACGAAATACTTGCCCGCCAATAGGGTATCCTCCTTGGCCTCGACACCAAAGCCGGGAATGGTGGCACAGAGTCGCAGGGTTTCACGGAGGATCTGTGCAGCCGATGTTAGTATGCTACTTCTCCATTGAGTGAAAGCTGGACCGCGACTTACGGCATTCAGGTACGGCAACTTGGACAAATGGTCAATCGTGATGGGACCCTGCCCAATGACCTCATCAACTTCCTGCTGCGCCTTGCGGTAAACAAGTGGCTTCTGGAGCATCTCGTAAAAGGCAAACGACAACAGCCCCGACGTCGTCTCGTGGCCAGCAATGAGGAACGTGATCAGGTTATCAATGATGCTGGAGTCCGTCATCTTCTGGCCCGTCTTGGGGTCCACGCCGTTCAGCATCGCAGAGAGCAGGTCGCGCCGGTCCGACGGGTTCTTCTTACGCGCCTGCAGCACCTCGTCGGCCGTCTTGCGCAGCAACTCAATGTCTGCGAAAAACTTCTGCTCAGTGCCGCGCAAGAAGTAGTTGGCGAAGGCCGGCCGGCGGTCACGGTTGCTGCATTCGCTGAGGGAATCGCCCATGGCCTCGATGAAGGGGTGCAGCTCCTCGCGGTAGTACGAGTTGAAGCGGAAGTCCATGGCGCAGAGGGCGATGGTGTCGAGGGTCAGGCGGGTGAAATCCTCCGTCACCATGATGGGCGTCGACGAGCCGTGGCGCGCCCACTTCATGGCCATCTGGGTGGCGATATCGTGCATCTCGTCAAACATGCCGCGAATGGTGACGGGACCGAAGGCCGGGATGAGGATGCGGTGAGCAATGCCCCAGTTAGGCTCGTCCAGTTTTGCCTAGAGACGAGGCGAGACGTCAGCATATCTGATCTCATTTGCTGGTTGGTGATATTGGGATGCTCACTGTGAAAAGTCCATCGTTGGCAATCGTCCTTACTTGCTGCGGCTTCGTTAGCTACCTCGTGTCCTCCGTTGACATCGACGGTAGACAGCACTTACACTGAGGACGTTGTTGAGCGTCTTTTGAAAGCGGCTCTCGTCGCATACTTCGTTGACGAGCGCAACGGTGGAAACGATAACGAGAGTCTTGCCCGGCAAGCGTAACCTGTAAATTTCACCTACGCCAGGTCAGCCAATATCCCAGTCGAAACCCGTCGTGCCACACACCATATGTGTCTGCGAGCCGCAAGATGTCGTCCAATGGGTTCTCTGGGCTGAACTCGGCAATGTGCCCCAGAAAGGGGAGGCCCCGTGGTTCGGGAATGGGCACTTCTTTCTTGACAGCCATGTCGTCTGGTCCGACGTGAGTAGGACGTTTGAGTGGAGGAAAGGTCAGTTGTATCGTTTTCACCCAACCTTTTTGGTGAGGGCGTTAAGCGGGGGGGACAAGCGAGTCTTATAAATGACAAAAATCGGTCGATGTCAGAACATGAGACGGGCGCACACAGGCCAACAAACCCGCGCAAAGCCCGAGTATGTTCGGGCTGTTGGTTGAATGGGAATGGACTTTCCTAATCCTTAGTGTCACGGTCCCTGTCATTGACCCGGCCTGCTGGGGTGGGAATGCAACAGGGATGTCACAATGGCACACGGAGTATTAGAGGTGGTATTCAGCGGGTCAGCAGCTGGCAAGAGATGAGGAGCTCTGCTTCTAGGGTTGCGTCGAGAAAGAAGACCGGCCTGTAAGGGCCGGGAGGACGGGAACCGGCGGATGAAATGGACATCTGCAGGTCGCTTCGGGATAGGACGTATCGCAGGCAGATCAGCACCAACAGGTCGATGAGCTGGTGGATTCATCATTCCGGAGGGTGGGAGAAAGTTGTTCGATATTGCTGCTACAGACCAGTGATGCCAAAGTCCCTTTCCAGACGCATATGGAGGGGAGGGGGCCTGGCATCGTTCCTCCGGGGGCCCCATGATTTCAAAGCCGGGATCTGTCTAGCTCTTCTGAGCATGGTCCGAAGCCGACGAGTTGTCAATAGCAAAGCTGAAAAGCCCTTCGTCGGGGACCAGCTCCTTAGTCTCTGGGGCTGACGTATCGCCGCGTTCGTATTACGATCGATAGAGAGGCCGTCCGTGCTTGTGGATTCGAGAATATGCCGAGAAAGACAATGTCCCTTGCGCGTCAGAAAGGAGCCGTCCGCCGGCAGGTTGGCGAAGCGGCTGGTTACTCGACACCGACCCTCCGCTCCAAAACTTCTCAGGACCCGTAATTCACCGCTCAGAAATCACCGAGCGAAGGCATCGTGGTGGGTAATGTCCGATGCCTGCTGCCTCCTGCCTTCTCCACGCCTCCGAGTTCAACCTGTTTGCCGTATCATCAAATTCCGATTCCAGAGGAAGGGAAAGCAGACAAACAATAGAAACAATGGTCGTCCATTTTGCAATGCGGCGAGGGACCGGCCTAAGCTTATCCCGGAGAACCCATGCTCTCTTTCCTGTCCTAAGCCCGACTTGGGCCTGCCAAGGCACGTAGGAGGTCGGAATTCCTGCGGAGGATTCGTCCGTCTCGCGTGTGTTCGCTCCGCTAGTGCTGACAGTCTGCCGACGGCCAGAGTCCGAAGGCGCCGGGAGCCGCACGTCGTCGTCGTAACGTGATTAGCCACTTGGCAATCTCCCTCCCATGAGCTCTCCGCTGCCGTCGGTCTGACTTCAGTGAATCCCCGGCGGACGATGCCCCTTGATGAGTGCCGCGACCCGCTCACGGGCTGCCGCGGGCTGCCGAGATGACCCGCAAGTGGTTCCCGATATTTGATCTGGCCGTTACTCGTTCAAATACGCGACAATATCTTCCTCTTCCTGGTTCAGCAATCGAGATCTGCCTGGGTACGAGTCGAGCATGAGACGGAGATTTCGTCCCGACGGCATGGTCCTCTGTCACCAGTAGCGTCTGGCGATGTCTTGCCATCGGGGTATGCTGAGGGACTCGGGTAGATGGCTTCAGTTGCATCGGAGAAGCTGAGCGTCTATCGAACAGCCCGAATTAATTGATAGTTGAGGATTGAAGACATCCTGATCTTGAATTCTTCGGTGGAAGTTTTGTAGATGTTCAGGAAGGAAGGCAATTCTCGAGGTGTTCGTACCGGGCAGGAATCTGGCTGCCTTGGGTGCCGGGCGTACCTACCTAGGTACCTACAGTGTACTGATGGTGCCCCACCGCGGGGTAGCAACACTGCGACTGCACCGAATGGCGGGGTGACACTCTGGACTTTCTTGTGAGCTTCAAACAGCCTCGCCATTTTCTCTTCTGCCCATCTCCAGATCCAGATACGCCTTCGAGCTCACGACCCCACTCCAGCCTCAATTGACGAACACCTAAACATCCACAACATCATGGCTGACGTGAAGGCTAACGCCGAGGCCTTGGTGCCCAGGTTCAAGCTCGAACGCGTCCTGAACCAAGGCAAGCCACTTCCTCCCTCCCACTTCCTCTTCATCTCGCGAATACCTCTCCTGACAACACCCCAACGCAGACCAAGCCGGCCGCCGCATATCTCTCCTCGGCACGATCGACGAGAAGCCCGCCCTCCTGATCCTCGAGCGCGCCCCCTTCCCGACGGACCCTTCCTACCTCGCCGCCGCGCCGCAGACCCTCTCCTCTATCGCGAACCTCGGCGCCAACGACATCTACAACTGGTACCTCGCCCACAGCGGCTCCCCCTCCGCTTCGTCGAGCGACACCTCCCTCGCCGACCTCAAGATCAACCTCATCTACCCCTGCACCGAGACGCACGTCAAGAAGTACTCGAAGCAGGGCGTCCGCCTCGTCACCGAGACGCCCGAGATCTACGCCAACGCCGTGCGGCCCTACATGCAGCGCAAGCGCGACGAGGGCCGCCTCAACTGGGTCTTCAACATCATCGAGGGCCGCACCGAGGTCGAGGACGTCATCTTCCGCACCGAGCTGGGCGCCGCCGAGGACGACGAGGGGTTCCTGCTGCTCCCGGACCTCAACTGGGACCGCAAGACGGTCGACGCGCTGCACCTGCTCGCCCTCGTCGAGCGCCGCGACATCTGGTCCCTGCGCGACCTGCGCCGGAAGCACATCCCCTGGCTGCAGCACATGAAGGCCAAGCTGCTGTCGGCGACGGTGACAAAGTACCCCGAGGTCGAGGCCGACCAGCTCAAGCTCTACGTGCACTACCAGCCGACGTACTACCACTTCCACATCCACATCGTGCACGTGCAGCTCGAGGCCGGCGCGACGCAGGCCGTCGGCAAGGCCGTGGGGCTCGACAGCATCATGGAGACGCTCGCGGTCATGAAGGGCGGCGACGAGGCGGGCATGGAACAAGTTTCTCTTAGCTATACACTAGGGGAGGCGAGCGAGCTATGGACCGAGGTGTTCGAGCCGCTCAAGCGCTCGACGTGCGCGACAGCTTCTCAATAGCGATGACGAGGTCGTTGACGCCCGCGCCGTGCGGGCAGTCCTTCCACTCCCCACCGTCCCGGATGCAGTAAATCTCCTCGTTGAGCCTGACGGTGCAGCTCTTGGTCACGCCGGCCTGGAGTAGAGGGTCAGTAGATGTTTCAACAAGATGTAAATGGGGAGCACTCACGTCCTTGCTCCTCCGCACGCTGTCGCGCAGCATGCCGAGGCCCAGGGCGCCGTCGTCCTGGGTGGCGCAGTCGTTGAGCTGCTTGATGTCGATGGCGTGCTCCAGCGCGCAGTCCTCGACGAGCGAGCGCTCGGGGATGGCGCTGTACTCGCGGGTCAGGCACATGGTGAAGCCGAGGTTGATCTTGGGGTCGGGGTAGAGGTGGGCGGCGCAGAGCTCGATGATGTTTCCCATGCCTGTAAGCAAGCGTGTTAGACCGAGGTACAGAGATGAGAGGATCGGGGACAGGTAGATGCGCGCGATAGACGTACATTCAGACGGGCCGTGCATGCAATCTATGCCATCGTTCTCGGTGGGCCTGCGGTATCGTCATTTAGAAGCTGCCTCCTCTATCGCATCGAGAATGGAGTGACTTACGTGCCGATGTACGACAGGGTAAAGTTGACCTTTTCCTGGGCCTTCATCATGGTCGGCAGGACTAGATCCCGAAGACAATCCTACGATTGGCATCCGTCAGCACGCTTCCAGCTCCCCCTCACTCTTGTTCTTCTCGTCGGGCCCTTCCTTACCCTCGCATCCGGACACTTGCTCATGATGTGCGCCTCCAGCGGCACCAGCTCGCCCTGCGCGGCGATCGGAGCCTCCTGGGGAACGAAGCGCGAGGCAGCGACGGTGGTGGTGCCCGCGGCCGTGAACTGCCAGACGGTGTAGACGAGGAACACGGCGATCGCGGTCAGGAGCAGCGGGCCCCTCTTCCGGGCGACGGCTCGTCCGGACATGTTTGGCGTTGTTGCTGGGTTGTAGCCGCGCTTCTCGTCCATTGCCGTGTATAATGGTGGGTGTGTGTTATCTACGGGGTGATCGGTCGCTTCGGAACGGTCGATTTCGATGAGGGGCTAGAATGGCAGGAATATCGATGGTGAATTCGTACGTACACACACGGGTGCTACAGTGGTGACGAAATGGAATGCGGTTGCGCAAGACAACGCCTCCCGTTCCCCCCTCGGTCGGAGGAAGTTTATGTCGCGAGGGGCCGTGGTTATTGCGACAGCAGCAGGTGCGTTCGCAGGAGCACAATTGGGCCGTTGGAAGGGACGTCAGTCCTAGCTGGAAGGGGAAAGGTTGCATGATACTACGGAGGTACATGGATCTGTGGGACTGCTCTGTAGTCAGCAGAGGTATACCTCTATCTACTGGCCAACCCCAATTTCCACCTTCCAGTGGTGGCCAGAGCTCCGTTAACTGTAGCAACTGGCGGGGATGGCCCTCACTGACCTTAGGTACGCAGGTAAAACCTACCTATGGAAAGGCCCTCAGTGCCCTTGATGTTCCTTCAGTTCAGTCTCCCTCCAAGTATTACTATGTGATTATCGTCAGCTAGAAACAGCGGCAACAGTGATGAGAAGAGGAACCGGATAGGGCACCAGATAGCGCCTCTCTCCTAAAGTACCTCACCCTAGTATTCTAGGTGGGGAGGTACCTCGGCAGGCGGATCCCCCTCCATGTGCTCCGTACTGTTGTTGCATTCGGCGACGACGATGCAACAGTGCGAATACAGCGGCGAGCCTCTACGGTATTCCCGCAGGGATGCGATACCGAGACCTGTTGCTTGCATCCCGCCCGTCTCGTCTGATCTGCTCTGCTCTGGCATTCCTTTTTCTCCCGCCTTTTCTCCCCTTCAGAAATCGGTTCGAGGCGACGAGTAGATGTTGATTTTAGATAAGGGAAGCAAGAGTCATGTCGGCACCTGCAACAGCAAAAGGGAATACCTTACATAAGAAACGGCATCTATTCAGGTTGTACCTATACTTGGGTACTTAGTTCTCACTGGACCTCACCTGTGACCTCCAGCTTCCTTGGTTGACCTTGGCTCCTCCTCCCCGCCCCTATTATCCCATCAGAACACCTACGTAGTAGAACAGACACAGTGGCATCCACTGCTACTGCCGCTCCTCGAAGCTGCTGCTGCTGGACTGGACGGAGAGAGCGACGAGAGCAAAAGACGGGGAAAGCACCACCAAGCAACAGCCCATCGCAGCTGAGTGTAACGTGCCCTACTTGGAGGGGGCGCCCGACGTGCATCTCTTTTTTTTCCCCTTCTCCTTTCCCTTCACTTCGATCAGCCGATATATTTGAAACCGTTTTTCCTCTTTCCCGGATAGCCATACCTCAACACCACAAAAGCCTGTAGGATCAGAAAGCGACCCGACCCATTCAACTTATATTTCATTAAACCCCCACTCAGAGTGAAGCCTGACAGATTTAAAGTATTGGAATACAGCTCATCCCAAGGAATTGGACAGCGACAACAGCAACGACCTGACGCAATAGACACAGAGGGAGCAGGAGAACAAGCGCCTCATCGAGAGACTGAAGTCTATCAGCAATAACCTCGTTTTTGAGAGCAAGAATCCAACATTCACGAAAGGAGTCTCTGCAGTAGAGCTTCTCCTCTGTTTTTCCACACACACAAGCCTCATCTCTCCTTCTCACCTTTCTCCCTCCCTCTCTCTCTCTCTCTCTCTCTTTCTTTTACACACACCCTGAATACATATACACCACTATACACCAGATACATACACACTACACAGGCAGGCACACCACACGCCACGAAAGAACCATAGGAAGCAAACAAACATGGATCCCGGCTCCGCCCTGCAGCAGTTCCTGCAGCCGCTCCAGGTCGACAACCATAAAATCCACACACTGTCCCGCCTCTTTTACTCGAATTTCAGGGATCTGGCCATCAACGCCCACGATCAGTTTCTTCCCACTCCCATATCCGAGTCCATTCTGAGACCAGTCAGCCAGACTGGTTGTGGCAGGTGTGTTCTGTTCCTCTAGAGTCAGATGGGCACTTCCTCCGCCTGCACTCATTTCAAACACTGATTTCAAGAAGGAATCACTCGTCGTTCTGTTTACATGGCTAACACGACTGCAGACATCTGGCCATCGATATGTACGTCACTCATGAGAATCATCACACCTTTTCATGAGGCCTCGCCACAGCACCTCGCGAGCCGTCTGCCATGAGGACCATGCTAACACCAACCCAGCGGCGGCACGAATCTAAGAGTAGGCTTCGTCGAGCTCAATCCCAGGAAATCCCACGACGATGCCGCCCCTAATGGAGGGCCCCAAACAAACGGCGTCTCCCCCTCTCTACGCATCCACGAAAAGGCCTGGCCCATCGATGATCGACTGAAGGCCAACCCGGGCTCGGGCTCCGACTCGGATCCCCAAGCTCTCTTCGACTGGATCGGTGCCCGCATCGCCGAGGTTGTCCGCTCCTCATCACCCGCGCCCTCCTCGTCGGACCCCCTTCCCCTGGGCATCACCTTCAGTTTCCCGATGGTCCAGCACTCCATTTCCGACGCCACCGTCATGACGATGGGCAAAGGCTTCTCCATGTCGTCCACGACCTCCCTGGGCGACCTCCTCCTCCGCGGCTACGAAAAGTCCCGCACGCCGGACCTGCCTCCCCTGACCATCGCCGCCATATCGAACGACTCCGTGTCGACCCTCATCTCCTTCATCTACCTTTTCCCCGAGTCCGCCTCCCGCAAGGCCAGCATGGGCCTCATCCTCGGCACCGGCTGCAACGCCACCGTCCCCCTCAAGCTCTCCCTCCTCGGCGCCTCGAAGCGCCCCGCGAGCGTCTCCGCCCTGGCCGGGGAGTCCGCCAGCGCTTCCTCCTCCTCTCTCGACGACGTCCGCATCGCGGTGAACACGGAGTGGAGCATCCGCGGCACCGCGCCCCCGCTGCGCGAGCTCGGCCTCATCACGAAGTGGGACGCCGCCCTCGACGCCGCCCTCGTCGGCCCCAACGAGATCGCCGGCTTCCAGCCCCTCGAGTACATGACCGCCGGCCGCTACCTCGGCGAGCTGGGCCGCCTCATGCTCCTCGACTATCTCGTCTCCGTGCTCCGCGTCGACCACTCTGTCCTTCCATACAGCCTGCTGGCACGCTACGCCCTGACAACGACCTTCCTCAGCCACTTCAGACCCCTCGACCCGCCCACCCTGCTGCGCAAGCTCGAGACCGAGTTCCCACCAGCTGAGGGCACCTTCGCATGGACCGAGGAGATGGCCGCGGCCCTCTACCACATCGCCAAGGCCATCGAGCTCCGCGCCGCCGGCATCATCGCCGCTGGCATCGTCGCCCTCCTGAAGCTGGCAGGAGACGTCCCGCCCCCTGCCGACAAGGCCAGCGCGGCGCCGGCTCGGGAGCTCGGCGTCGGCTACACGGGCGGCTGCATCTCGCACTTCCAGGACTACCTCGCCGACACGCAGGCGTTCCTCAACGACGTCGTCGCGCTCGAGTTCGACGGCAGGCCGCCGCCCGTCAGGGTCGTGCTCAGCCCCTGCCACGACGGAGGCATCAAGGGGGCTGGCATTCTGGCCGCTGCCACGGGTGCCAGCGAGGAGCGCGAGACATGATCTTCTCGGGAAGACGCGTCTTTGGATCGGGAGGGGCGCTATACGTCAGCCCTAATTCGTGAGAAGAGCGGGGAGAAGGACGAGCCAGCGACACAATTTTGGATCATTAAAGCGAGAGAGAAAACGAGCCAGCGGCAGTTTAATCGTGATTCGTTTCCGGTACCGAGAGTACATCGCAGCATGGCTGCCAGATGGAGCACCAGGATACATCGTCGCTTCAAATTAGAGCAATCGAATGCACAGTCACACTAGGACACAATCCTCTCCATATGAAAACTTGTTCTTTTGCGCCGAAACTAAAAAGCTAGGCCCCAAATCGCTCTCAACGTTGGTCGAGATCGGAATTTTGACTTGGAAAAAAAAAACGACGTCTCCTAGCACGTCAACTCGTGAAAAACTCCCTCTGCACCCTTCGTAATCATTAAAAAGAGGAAAAAAGGGGGGAATGTAAACCGCGGTGGAAATAGAAAAGATATCATGTCTTCCGCCTGCTATCGGGAATCGTTTTCCCAGCTACGCAGAAAAACAAACGACTCTGCCTCCACCTCCCTTTCGCGTAAAAGTGGCTCAGATATCTCCCCCCTATGCAAAATCGAAGCAATGGTGACCAAGCAGACGCTATGCTATGCTCATGTTGTGATTTTCTTTTTGATGTCATCAGGAGCCATGGCCCGTTCGAGGGAGACATGGCCCCCGCGCAGATCAGACTCCTCTCTCCAATGCTTTTGGTCCCAAATGCTCCCCGGGTTGAGGCCGTATCAGTCATGAAATAGGTATGCTCGTATGATGTGACGGTCAGAAGTCTCACGGGCGCACCGGTGGGCCTCTCATGGCCCTCGTGGATCGATAGTTCAACCTCGGCGGAAGCGAGATCTCCATGTCGTCGATGCCCTCGTCGTCCGCCTCGATGGGCGCGTCAGCAGCCGCGATGAGTTTGGACATGTCCACCTCTAACGTCTTGGTGATGGGCGCCTTGGCCTCCACTTCGAGCTTCGCGTCAACCTCAAGCTTTCTCGGAGTGATGGGCGGGTTGCTGTCCTTGGCGGGCGTGAGCTCGCGCCGCATGCTCGTCGGTCGAAGAGTCCGCACCTTGTTCGTCTCGCTCGCCTTCAGCAACTCGGGCTCCTCTCTCTCGATGCGCTCCATCTCCTTGGCAGCCAGCTCCTTGGTGTCTCCCAGGCGCCGCTGGATGTTGCCAATCTCCTCTCTGCACTCTCCATCGCGTAGGAATTGGTGAGCCGCGTGCTCGCACATGCCTTGTACATACTCCAGACCCTTGTCGAGCTCGTCATATGCATCCGGGGCGTTGTCGCCCATCAAGCCGCCAGGCTGGCCGCCTCGAGCATGTGGCGCTCCCGGAGGCCTGGGGCCCATTCGTCTTGTGCTCATGTAGCGCAGGGATGGGAGGCCATTGGGGGCGTTTTCGGAAGACAGAGGTGCATCTGGATTCGAGTCTCCATCGTCATCGGGCACCTCGAGTTCGGCCAGGCGGCGGATCTGGGCTACCTTGGCCGCCATCTTGGCCTTTCGCATCAGGTTGCGGCTTGCCGACACAAACTTGACCAGCTCTTCGAAGAAATTCTGTACAAACTCGTCGTAGTAGACCTCGACCTGGGCTTTTGTGCGGTATTTGGAAGGCGCTTCCTCCACCGACGCGACGGAATCGGGACGATGGCGCTTCTTCACCTCGGCACGCGCGCGCGCCTGCGCATTCACCATGGCCTGCTTGGTTTGCTCTCTTAATGCTGATGGCGTGCCACTGCTGGGACTCGAGGGTTGGGCGTTGGCTGTTTGGCCATTTTGAGGGGGAGTGGTCGAGTGGCCGGCGGCCTTGGCGTCGTCTTTCTGGGCGGCAGCGGCTTCATCGATTGGTACGACATCGGGCTCTGCGCTCTCGTCCTTGGGTTTCAGAGACTCTGTAGAGCCCTTGTTCTTGATGGACCTCGCAGAACTTTCGACGCCGAAAGAAGCCAGCTGGATCTGTCGCTGATCAATCTGGTCGCCAAGCTCGTCGAGGCGCTTCAGCCAGTCGGGGACATTGTTGATGATATTCTTGAGGGCATCCATAGCTGCAACAGGGTGGTCGTCTTCGCTTCGAGGGTTTGCCGTGTTGAATTGGAGGTAGACGTCAGGTGCACTCGGACAGCCCAACGTCTAGATGCGGATGAGAATTGCGAAGTCGGTCGAATGACCAGCAACAAGGTGCACACGGCAAAAGCGACGGAGGCGGGTTTTCAGGAGGAGGGTGAGGGTGAGGGTGGTGGTGTTGTTCGGTGGAATATGGGGCGGTGATCGGCGTTGCAGACTCGTCGACGGGGGAAGGTGAAGGAAAGGGGAAGAGATCGGCGTTGCTTATGGGTGAAGCATGATCCGCCAGCAAGCGAGGTTGGCGTGTCTCTCCCTGAGGGGTCGTACCGCAGTGTGGGGTAAACAGAGAAGCGAACGGCCGTCGAGCGTCGCGTCGATGAGCGACTATTCAGAGACGGATGAGGAGGGGGGAGGATATGTAAAGGCACAAGGCGTGTGGTTTGTGTGTGTGTGAGTGTGAGTCGACTTTTTGACGCCGCTTAGACCGGGGGCGATGGATGGCTTTAAACTAGCGGCGGTCTCGAATCGGCAGAGGCGCGGCAGCAGAGACAGATACGTGCGTGCCGTGTCGTTCGGTGCAGGGAATATACGGAGAACCGCGGGGGGCCGGCAAGAAAAAGAGCCGTAGATTGGGCCGGGTGTGATGGCCAACTAGATGGGAGATGGGGATTTGCGCAGGAGGAGGAAATTCCAAGCTTCGTCGTAGGAAGGGTCTCGAAAATGTGGACGAGTGGGAAGGAGGGGAAAGAGAGAGTAGGATGTAAATGGAACGGGAGGGATGTGAGGTGAGTTGATGGAGAGAGAGGAAGAAAAAAGTGAGGTAAGGATACTCGGTAGGTAGATGAAGGGTGTACAGATAGGTTGGTGTAGATGTAGGCGTAGGCGTAGGTATCCGTTAAGGATGGTCGTGGACCGTAGACGCTAAATGCTCCGTAGCAGATGGAGGCTTCGGGGATGTGCGCCCGTGTCGTGTGGGTATGCCGTTTCCTGTCCAATGCCTTCCTTTTTTTGCCCAGGGCTCGCCTTTCTTTTTGGTCCTCCCTTCTCTCTGTCTCCTCTCTGTCTTGACGGGAGAGGGCTTGGCGCTAAGAATTGGGGGTCAATGGCGCTAGTGATGGCCGCTAATGCTGTGGCGGGCCAAAGGTGACGAGACCGATGGAGTCTGGAGATTGGAGACCTTCGAGGAGGAGGAGGAGCCGGCCTTTACAGTACAATGAAGAAGGAGGAGGAGGGGTGAATGCTCGAGTTCCTGATTCCAACGGCGATGTCGAGTGCCGGTATTGGAACACTGCAGATCCAAGGTTCAAGGCTTGCGGAATTATAAATGTCCAGGAGGGGGAGAATCGGTTGGCCGTACGGATACTAGTAGCAAGGTAAGGTAGGTGCCTTACACTAGCAAATACCTAGATCAATGCAGACAAGCGACGGGATAGAGAGGCACGGGACGGCACGTCTTGGAGAAGGAGGAGGGAGGAGTAAGACCAAGAACAGGAATAAGAATCAAGGAGGAGGGGGGAAGAAGAGGGAAGAGGAGGAATAATAGGGCAGAAGTGATTATGAGAGAACCGGACTTGTGCGATGTGAAGGCGGTGGGGGTTGGACAGCAGCAGGCAAGGAAGAGGAGGGGAAGAAGGAGGAGGAGGAGGAGGAAGTCCAACGGCATAGGGCGGACGGTGAGCAGGCACAATGCATAAGGGACCTAGAGCAGTAATTCGTCGACAATACGGATAGATACCTAGGTGAAAGCGAGGACCATGTATCCGTATGTATGTATGTATGTATGTACCATGTAGTATGTAGGGGCGCTTGTGTGTGAGTGCAGATGCAGCAGATGCAGAGCAGCAGACCGCAGATGTAACACCAGAGGGGACGACGACGGCAGCAACAGAACAGCAGCAGCAGCGGAGCAGAGTAGCAATAACAACCTACTGAACAGAGCAACGACAGCAACAACTGAGAAAAGAGAAGCGGCAGGGATCGGTTGTAAAGTAAAAAGGCGGGCGGACAGGGGCATGGACACCTTCAATACACTGCGGAGTGCTACACTAGTACCTAGGTATGTACATACTATGAAGGTGGACTAAATACCTGCGGCACCGTACCGTACCGTAGTGTACCTATACGCCGTGGTGTGGAGAACATGATGGCCAAGAATGGGGACGTACCCGACCCTTTCCTTCCGCAAAAAGACGGGGTGGCGCCGGGTGTGGAGGGGCAGAGGGGGAATGCGAGAAGAGAGGAGAAGGAGGAGACGACCTTCATAGCACTACCTACCTAGGTACCTAGACACAGGTACCTAGGTACCTAGGTATGGGCGGACAGGGGGCGGCAAGGCCCCCAGGTGTACTGTACGTACCGTGACCGCCGGCGAGCAGCGGATGGTGAGGGGGGGCATTGAACGGCTCGACACCGGACTGGGCAGTTGCTCATCCCCACAGGTCTCTAGGTAGTACCTACCTAGTGAATTGCCTACCTACGGGTAGGTAGTGTACCTACCTATCTCGCTACCTTGGCCTCCTCTCACAGTGAAAAAGCTGTACCTATATCAGAGGTATCTAGTGCACACAAAACACGCTACTAATAGAGTGTAGGCACTGCGCAAAGTAGTATCAGATTTGCAATCTGCTATGAAGAGCAGTTGCCTATCGTAGTAACTACCTACTTCGACAGGACCAGGAGGTGTCTTGTCTCTCTGCTCTTGCATTCTGAGATCAATGCCTACTATGTACCAGTCATAGTGCCTCGCAGTCAAAATAGGCAGGAACAGGGGGCTCGCATGCACCTTCCAGTGTCCACTGTGCTGCGCTCTTGCCTTCAGGCACAACTTACAAGGTTCCTAGGGACGGACACTAACACGGCAAGAGAGAGCTCTCCCGCCATCTCCATGTCTGACAGTGGACGATCGGATGGAGACACCTTGACACACACCCACACACACTTTTCCCTCTCTCTTTCTTTCTTTTGAAGCAGAATGGCATCTCTTCTCTCAGATTCACGCATATCGAGATGTGCCCGACTACTACCCGATTGCCTATGCCGAGTCCTACCTTGCCAGCCAGCTTACTTTGCTCAAACGCCAAAGTCAGCTACCTACGCTACGTCAAGGCCGAGAAGAGAATCTGCGTCGCCGCAGTAGTGTATCTCGGAGAAACGATGCGACTCTCTCTCTCTCTCTCCTCACCCCCCAGTCAGAGGTACCTTGGACTACGGTATCGCTTATTGCGTGCCTACCTAGGTAGGTACCTAGCCCGGGGGATCTGAGACTCTCATCAACACTCGCGAGACACAACGTTACGTTAAGGCTAGGTACCTCGACCAGCTGTTCTTTTCCCCAGATGCGAGGCGCCGCTCTCTTACCTCACCGTCTACCTACCTAGTTACTCGCTCGCCTACTACTATTTACACCAGTGACCGAAGTGCCTACCTACCTTCCGAAGTCTGCCTCAGGTACTACGACGCGAGGTACTGCCCTGCATTGCATGGCAATTGTCAGAAAAGCGCCGACCAACTGCTCCAACACAGCACCACCATCAACACCACCATCATGTGCGCCGGTACAGATGCAGATGGGCACGTCAAGACATCCGTCACTTACGGCCGTTGCGTTGATCAAAGCCAGCTTACCCACCTACCAACGATGTACCCGGCGGCTGTCTTGGCCCGAAGCCCAAGTCCAAGTCCAAGCCCGAGCCCGAGCCTGAGCCTAATCATGAGCCTCCGCCAGCCGCCTCGAGCACCATCATCATCATCGCCATCAGCGTCACACATCATTACTTCTCTTTTGAGAAATTGCACCGGCTTTCGGCGCTAAACAGAGACATTCTAACTGCCCCGATACCTAGTCTTGTCACAAAACGAGCCGTCATTTCTCAGGCCCGCAACTGTCAACATCAATCCAACAGAAGAGAAAGCAGCCTGGTCGTTTCTCCCTCCGCCCATCGGACGTAGCTCCGACTCACGCCGCCGTCTTTTTTTCCCTCGCGGCTTCTACAGTCCTCGCCCTCCCTGTCTGTGCTCAAACTGTCTGATTAACGGCGCCAACAAAGAAGACACCACCAAACCACCAAGCCCTGCCACTGGCTGAGATACGATCGACACTGGGGAGCCGGCGACCTGCTAAGCCCACAACGGCATTCCGGTTGCGAATGCTACCTATTACACTACGGAGTACTTGACCACAAAGCTACACTACCGCTGGCTACTCCCAGTCTCCTACAGCCAATCACCCCGGAATGGATGTCGCCGGATGGCTGTATCGGCATCAGGTCCAAACGCTGTCGGGCGCCTGCCGAAAAGATCACCGTCTCATTTGCGTCTGTCTGTCACGGCACTATCAATTTCAAGGCTGAAGGGCAGAAGGGACGAAAGGAAAGGAAAGACAAAACCCCGTGATGCTAAGACCAAGGGTCACGCCATATCAGACCGCTGCCGACTGCGGTTCGAAACCAAACCAAACACACAGCAATCCTTGACCCTCGAGGGTTTCGAAATGCCCGTCGACCGTAACCTTCCATAAGAACCCTGTCTCCCCTGCCGACGACGCCCACTCACTATCGAATTGCTCTCGGGCGGCGTACGTCGATCCCCGGCAGCAACAGCAAGCACCTCGCCAGCGGCGGCAGAGCCCTAGGTCGCTCCGAAGGGGACCATGCGGCCAGCCTCTCTGCCTTCTCTCAGAGCTTCTCGAACAAATCATCTTGTGGAGGCAAGCAAGGGTGAAACATCTCACCGCAGCGCGGCCCCCGTTGATCGCCGCTGCTGGCCCTATTCCTCACCACCGCCACGAGCCGGGGCTGCTTGTTCCTTCTGCCTTCTGGCCTGCGGCCTGTCTTGTCTGCGACTTCAATCTCGCATTTCGCCATGACTAGGAGCTATTTGAGATTGCCAGAGCCCAATGACTCTTGTTCACCACCTCTTCATCGAGCCAAGAGAAGCCCTGCCGAAGCTCAATCTCGCAGCTAAAGACCTTTTCCGCAGCCCATGACCCTGCACAGTCGCAACCTGTCTTCTCCTCTGGCATGCTGGACCTTGATTTAAACAACATCTGGGGCAGTCAGATGTCGGGGGTCGACTGCCAAGCATCTGTGTGAGCTGAGCGACGAGCCAGTCCCTGGACACGAAAGGACTCGTAGTTTGGTTGCTCCGACACAGGCTCAGTGCTCATCCTAGGAAAGAATGCGTGAGCCTTGTCAAAAGAAACGGTGTTTTCCGTCCTTGTCGCGATACAACGTCGGGACAGGGTCGACAGACACCTTGCCATGTCGGTAGGCCAATCTAGCACCTGTGTTGGCAGCAAAAAAGACAGAACAGACAACGCGAATGCGGTCTCCATCGGCAACGAACCAAAGCGGGCAAGCCTCGCCGTTCCATGCATCTCATGCATGCAACGCCCACTGCCCACTCCTCATCCACTCAACGCCGGGGGCTCGCGATCCTCTCGGCTACCGCTGCATGCCGTTGCAGATCAAGTGAACTGCTTGCTGCCCGCCTCCGCCTCCCGAGTCTCCTTCAGCCCCAACCCTCCAACACATTATTCCACCCTGTTATTCACGTTTTGATGCGTTGGCGGTTTCTCAGGCGGGCTTTTTGTTTCTCGCCTGGCTCCTACGAATCCCCCTACACCACGCTGCGTGCTTCTGCCATGCGGCCGCGCCGCTGAGATCAGATGATTTGCCGACATCTCAAGTCTGATGTCTCCAAGCCGCACTGCTCTTGGGATGCCACCTCAGGCTGTTCACCAAAGCCGTTTGGACTAAAGCTGTCAGGGCACGCACGAGACGAAGTGCAGTAAATGTGGCGGGCACATGCATCGTCCCCCTCAACGGTCAGGGTTTTTGGCAGAAGCCCCAACGCGCAAGAAATGACAAAACAAGCCACGATTGCTTGGCCAACAAGCAACAGACCAATAAACCCCACGCCCGGCCATACCGGGGGTCGTTAATGGACCGATCAGTATCAGTACCTCCGGATGCCACAGGTTTTACAAGCAACCTCGTCCTCGAGAGTCTCGAGCCCCGCGCCGGCGTGTCTTTAACTCGGACGGCAACTTGCCCTCATTCGCTCGGTAATAGTCTACCGTCCAGGACATTGAGCCAATTGCCCGCCCTGCTCGCCAGCCGGCTGCGAAAGTCGCGACTTTTGGTCAGGGCAAGACCAGGTCAGAGCCTCCAGTCGGAGGAACGGCCTGCAAACGGCCGGAAAAAGAATAGGAGTCGGGACTGTGCACGAATTACAACGATCAGGACGCCGGCTCTCTCCGCCCGAAGCAACCGGAGACAGAGTCATACTGACGGTGATCGAGGTGCCCATGAAACACTTGACGACTGCGCCAGGGCGATCCCCGCGAACTCCCTAGGATGTCGCGGATGGCTGGCTCCAAGAATTTTGGCATGCTTGGTTGAACTCGAACGGTCCTTGCCCGCCATACAATGGCCCCATGAGGAGATGAGCTATGGCATCGCATTGTCGCACAGATAGATAGCTGGTGTCAACGAACCTGCGCCATCGGCCAATGTTTCTGTCATCGTCGTATTTGCCGGCGAGGGTCGCATATGAGAGCATTGGTGCCTGGGCCGAACGCACATGTCAACAAGCAGGGCGACGCGCGCCACAGTTTTCGTCCTCGGCGGAACCAACCTTGTCTTGGGCACCGCCAACTGCCAACATGGGCAATCACCTTCAAAATCAGAACTCAGCAGCACGGGGGAACGGCCATGATGTGACAATGTGGGGATGGTCTTGTCTTCTTGCCTGCCGTGTGTCAGTCGCACCGGCTCACGAACTGGTGATGAGTTCAAAGTCTAACTCAAGGAGGTGGCGTGCCCGTAAACAGGGTTTTGATCGTCAACTCTCATGCACACCCAAATTGGTCCGAGGTCCGAAACACATGAGAACGGACGGCTGCGGGCAATCGCAACTGGTTCAATTGAGCGAGTGAGGTACCGCGAGGCTTCGGCAGCAAACTCATCGCATGTTGCCTCAATCCTCAATTGCCGTGGACTGGACAGGGCATCCGCAGCATGCCCTAAGAAACTCACGCGCCGAATCCACCATGCAGCTCATCGACGCGGGATATCTAGCACCAATGAGAAGAAGATTCGAGGGTTAAAAGGCCACGTCCATCCTGGGCGGGACGGTTTGCAAATGACGGTGAGGAGAGGAGAGCCGGCAGCGGCCACACGCCCAACATAACACATTTCACACATGTCTCGCCGGTCAGGTTCGCACCTGGTCTAGGTAGAGGTGAGGTATCCGTACTGGATGTAGGTATCTCAGGGTCGACTCCG
Source organism: Colletotrichum brevisporum (assembly GCA_030770045.1). NCBI lineage: Eukaryota > Fungi > Ascomycota > Sordariomycetes > Glomerellales > Glomerellaceae > Colletotrichum > Colletotrichum brevisporum. The sequence goes on along the minus strand of JAUGSI010000001.1, from coordinate 2,422,448 downwards.
CCGGACGGCCTTGTCAAGCGGGCGGGCGGTTCCTCCGGCGATCTAGTGTCGCGTTCGATCTTAGTGAGAGGGATGGCACCGCTTACGTCCGGTAGCGTCCGGCCTGCGTCTGTCAGGAACTCATCATCAACCCGACGCCTCTACCATAATCTTCCGTGTCAATTTTTAGCTGTGGGCGTTGCGACATGCAACGTCAGTCCATCTCCGGGCTGGCTTGCGAGCCATGCGCGGCACCTTGCAGCCAAACACGCGTACCTACACTCACCATCGTTCACTAGGTACTACTATGTATGGTACCTGCGACACAAGTCAGGGCACGGAGATGGAAGAAGGAAGAAGGGGCCTTGCTATTTTGCCGATAGCATGCGGGCTGCAACTCAGATTCATCTTCGGACCCTATTCGGACGAAGACCTCGGCTCTGGATGCGGTCCGAGGGCCAGTGAGGACTACGCGTACACGTTCGAGAAATCCGGGGTGCAACCTTGAGTCGACATGGTGTCGACAATTTAAAGTGTCTGACAAGGAAGCACGAGCGCGGTCTGAGTGCAAGAATGCGGAAGCAGACGTTCCTCATGACGGCACGGCCAAGGACGTCAGGCCGCTCTTGAAGTGCCCGTCAAAGGCCGGGGATCCTGAGTCGCGACCGTTTGCGAGGCACGGGAAGACAAGGCAAAAGAACAGCACGCACAGGACGCTTTCGACCGTCAACGTAGTACCGACCACCTGCTCGCAGCACCACCGGCAGCGGATGGCAGGGGTCAAGTGAAAGTAGTCAACCAACCTCACTGCTGCTCTCTTTCTTCCGATCAATCGAAAAGCGACAGATGCGAAGCGAAGCGTTCTGCCGGCGAATCACGGCTCGCCGAGCCCCATACGCCCACGGCACCTGGTCTCGTGATGCTGTCTCGGCGGCTAGGCGGGCATTACACTGCGGATGCCGGAGCATCGTCTAGAACGTCTATTGGGTCGACGGGGATGAGTTGCGGTCTGGCGTCGTTGGACACTTGTCAACGACGACGGACAAGAGAAGACAACGATGATACGGAAGAGGGCCTGTCGGGGCCGTTCCGCAACCTGTGCAGGGCTGCGCAATCCGCCGGCGACGATGAGCGTTTCTTAACCTGGTGCGGTTTAGAGTTTCTAGCCCTGGTTTCCCGACATGAGTGAGTGCGTAATAATATCATACGGATACCAGTATGGTGAGTGCTAATAACAGCCCAGTACCTTGCACTAAGGTATGTATCCATATTCATCTCATCAAAGGGGGCTGGCCCTGACCGTGACGTTGGCACTTCAAACACTTTGCAACTTGTTGCTCCGCCTGCTCCCGCCATCCATGATGATCCGTCTCATCGCTCCTCCGCTAGTCTACGGATAGGCCAACAAAGATTCGGTCGGGAACGACAAGAGTGCAGGGAAGACGATCGCTAGCTGCAGCCCGACCCGTGGTCCAGTACGACCTCCCTCATTCTCTGCCTTACATACCCGCGCGTAAGCATGCAGCAGCACTTGCTCGAAAGGGAGGAAACAGGCCAGTTGTCAATTGGCAAGTCAAAGACGGGGTTTCTTGACTTGACGAGCACATTCTCACTCTGGACTCCGGGGTTGATGTTCCCCGCGGGCATGTCGGCCGGCAGCTTCGCCTCCCTCACGAAGTCACCACGGAGAAGGCCGTCGGCCTCGCATATTTGTTTCGTGGGGATGGCATGATCACCTCCTGTCGCGTCGAGTCCGCGGACCCGCCCAAACAATACACTACACAAAGAGGACCAGAGACCACCAGTAGCGGACGACGACAGGCCTGGCTTCTCCCCTTTCTCCTCTCCGAATCGCCCACATCGTCTGCCTGTTGCCCCCTGCTGGTCACGCTCCGCGCAAATGACGGCCGACGCCAAGTGCTCGCGGAAGCACCGCTCCCAGATCCGGAGTGGAGAGCGTTTTCCCATGCGGTTTAGGGCTTGCATGGCTGCCATGTGGGATGACTGACTAGCAACGGAGGCCGGCTTTCGGTTACGAAGTTTTTTCGTGTGCGAGAGGGAGAAATAAAAAAAAACTAGCCGAAGAATGGTGGGTTGAGGAGAAGCTGCTCCTCGATGAGCGAGACGAAGGTGGCTGGTTATTGACCAGCAGTATCCGTAATAACGCGCTTCTGCCACTCGAAGCTGCGAATTCAGCCTCTGAATCCTAGGGGTTCGTCTGGTTCTGCCAGTCGGCGCCTTCGCCCATCCGAGACGAGCCCCATTCCTCATGTTGCAGCGAACCGGTCGTCGGTGAGATGTGACGAAGTCCCTCATTTCGCTCCAGCCTCCGAAGTGCTTAGAGCCGCCCTTTCTGAGCGCCGCCAGGGATGTGTCGACTTCAGACTGGCGGTCCTGATCGGAGATGCCATGTGGCTCAAACCAGGGCCACCCTTGAGCAAGCCTTCGAGACGATTCTTGGTTGCTGTTGTCTCACTGCCTCCCTCCACCGTGCTAGTTAGCAGACGAAGACGAGAGGACCATGTTATTAGTGGGCACAGCAACTCGGCGACCCTTTCCAACAACAGCGCGCGAGAGAAAGATGGCATTTCCACGGGAACAGTCTGCCGGGGTGTTTGCGTAGTGAAAAGGAACCGCATCGTACGTATCGGCATCACGCAAGCCTGAAGCGCAACTCAACCGTGGAACGGCGGGTCCGCAAAACCAGGGCAGGGGAGAACAAGGCAGAACAAGGCAGGTTGGGAAACCAACAACAACAAGCAACACGAAGTCGCGTTGCAGATGCGGTCGGTCACGGCCATCTCAGACGAGGCCCCGACCGACCTGCCTGCGCGTACGGATACGCACAAGAGAGATACATGCACATTACATGCCTCGGCGGAGGAGGAGGAGAGAGGGGTCATCTCATCCCACGCAGCGCGCTGCAGATCCATCCGACGCAGCTGTATCCCAATGAGGGAGAGCTTGCCGTCCGCCGTCCGCCGGCTTACCTACGCCAGCCGGTCAGTTCGAGAAAGAACCCCTGCGCCAACAGGACTCGGGCGATGTACGCAATATGGGCCATGTATCCCGTTTCGATGGACCGGTGAGGGGGTGGTAAGCACGGCACGGCTCGGCCAGCACTTGCTCGCGCGCGCACTTTGGACGGTTGAGCGTCAGCCACCATCTTTCTCGAGTCTTGTGCAGACGCCGGGAGTGTCTGTCTGTCTGTCTGTCTGTCGTGCTGCTGCTGCCGCTGGTGCTGTGGCCAAGGCCGTTGACCTCGTGATGCTACCTGCGCATTGATCCCGATTGTACGATGATGGAAGGAGAACGTGTGAGATAGGCACAGTATAATGGAGGAGCTACTCTCGATAATCTGCGACAGGTCGGAGGCGGGCTCGCAGCCCGGCGCCGCTCGCATATCGGGAGACCAAGCAAACACGTCTCCTCCTCCTCGCTGCTCGCATCCTGCCACCACCCCCCTCGTCAGCAAGGAGTAAGAGGTGCATCTGTGGCCTCAGCAGATCGCCGCCCGCGCCCCCCTCCGACTGACCGTCCCCCGCTTCGTTGGAACGATTGCCAACTCATCACGGCCACACCTCGACCACCTCCCAGCCGTTGGTCCTCTCCTGCTCCGCGCCACCGCCATCCGCCGGCTCGCCCCCATCCCCCTCGGCCCCCGCGCCGACGAACCGGTACAGCCACCGCCGCGGGTCCTCGGCGTCGCTCAGGTCCGTCCGGTCCACCTCGGCCGGCACGACGACGACGACGCGGAAGTTGGCCCGCGCCACGGGGTCGTCCAGGTCCTCGACCTTCTGCCCGAGCCGCAGCTCGTCCGTCGGCGGGTTCGCGGCCCGCGGGGCCCCCGGCTCCGGGTTGCGGAAGGTGCCGCGCATCGCGGGGCTGAGGTTGCCGAAGTGCGCGGTGACCTCGCGCGCGAAGCTCCAGTCGTCGGCGCTGCTGCTGTCGGAGGCGACGACGACGTGGTCCCTGACCTCCGCGGGGAGGTCCTCGTTCGTCCGCCGGACGACCTCGGAAGGCGAGGAGGCCTTGCGCATGCGCGCGAGGAGCGCGGAGCGCACGGCGGAGGCGTCGGCGTCCCGGCCGAGGACGTAGGCCTCCCCGCGGATGCGCCACTGCACCCTGGCCGGCGTCCAGAAGCACGCCTCGACGGGCGCGCCGCCGCCGGACTCGGGGATGCTGTCGGAGGACTGCTGCGCTAGCAGGTCGGGCACCTTGGCCATGCGCGCGTCCGTCGTGAGGGTGAGGAGGTCCGACTCGTACCACGGCGGGTTCAGGGCCGCTGTGTTTTTGGGGTTGACGGGGAGGGAGGCCCAGAGGCCGCGGAAGACTACGGTGCGCAGGCGAGGCGATGCGGAGGTAGAGGTAGAAGATGCGTCGTGGAGCGTCGCGAGGGTGAATTCTGGCGAGGACATTTCCGTGACGTTTTTGAGGAAGGATGACCGCCATGGCGCGGGGCCTGCTGAGGAGGTGGTGGACATGCTGCGCGGGGTGGTGAGGTGGTGGGTTAGTTGGGTCAGACGGGTTGAGAGGTTTCGGGAGGGATTCATGTGAGTTTGTTGATGAGTGAGTATGTGATGATTGTGTTTTGCTGACGATGTGAATGCGAGTGAAGGTAGGTGGGGGAGTTTATTCTGGCGCGATTTTTGGGGGGTGTTGTGGTGGTGAGTGGTTTGTGTCTATGATTCATCAACCACCCGGGGACCCAGTTTGGGAACTTGATGTTTTTGTCAACGTCAACGTGATGTCTTGCGATAATTGTTACATTTGAAATTAAGAGAAGGAATTGCGAATTGGATGCCGCTGGTAGGGGAATTGAAAAATGTTGTGTTTTGGTTCGGTGATGGGATGGGGTGAGGGGGTCGTCGGTGTGGTGTGACATCACCGGCGATGGCTTGCACGACTTGTTGCTATTAGCAAGCCGCCACGTCCAATCGTGGACCAATTGGCGCTTGGTAATTTAGACGGGTAAAATGGTATTTCAGTTGATCTCGTCGAGATGGTTCAGAGGTGACGATTGACTGCCGGGGAAGCGGACGAGTCGACAGGCGGGCGATGGAGGCCGCAGTGATGGGGCCGAGGTCATAGATTGAGGTCACTTTTCTGGACGTATGAGGGCTTTGAGTGGGATCAAAAGCTGAACAGGATGTTTGAACCCCTTTTGCTGATGAATTTCTTCATTTTTCGCAATCTCTTGGAGTTGTGAGAGACGAACGGCTAGCGGTCCTCTGGGGAGTAGACTTCAAGGTCGGCAGATTGAAGGAACACTGGGCAGGTTTGCAAGGCAGACGAAAAGCACGGCTGGGTAGTCCGAACTTTTAAATCTCGAGATAATCAGGTTCAGCAGTTGAGAATACAAAAGGTTGATGAGGATGTTGATGATGTTGTATATGTCCCTTCTGTGGTGAAGGTGTGCGACTGATCGTGCGTCCTGGTCTGTGAATCAAGTTACAGCTATTAGGTGGCACGAGGTGCCGATCTACGACTATAAAATACACTCAAGGGGGGACGGAAAAGAAAACACGAGCACCAAGACGAGCTGATGTGATGGGTGATGCTGTCGGAGTGGCCACAGAATAAGAACGGGTGGGCCAGGACTGCTGGGACTGCCGGGCTGGAGGGGGGGTGTTGGTAGATTGATAGATGCCGTGCGTTAGCCATCAACACTTGAGTTCTCTGCTCTTCATCTCAGTCTTATTATCTAGGGGAATAATCCCACGACAGAAGTACGCGGTGCTCGACCTCTTGTCAAGAATATCGAGCCATCACATGCTCTGGTACGCCAGAGTAATGAACCCAGCGACGAGAATGCGATTCGGGATCGAATTATTCCAGCCCAGCACATGATCGGTTTTGACGCAGTCTGTGCTGACTTTGGAGGGTGCCCCTCTTCCTTCTTATACCTAGGTACGTGAGAAAAATAGTAATCCGCGTTGGTCACCCAAATGGACTTCCTACTCAAAGACAAGGGACCTTGGCAAGTTCTACTCAATTGAGGCTGCTTGAACCCTTGAGAGACTTAGATACTAGACGGCCAGCACTATTGGCATTATTTGCCTCAAGTAGTATACCGAAATGAAGATGGGGGCACATCATCAGATGCGTAGGTAGTTTGTATCAGACGGATCTTAAACCTGAAATCTAACTCCCTCACAACTTCGGCAGGAAGACGAATGAAGATGAAGACGAGTATAGAGCATGGCCTTGCGGCGGTTGAAGCTTTCCGACTACACAGGATCAAGAAGGGGTTGGGAGTAGGGCTAGGTGTAAAAGCGTTGTTGCGGTGCTCCAGATGAAGTCAACGATAATACTCTCATGCGGGCGAGAGTTGTGATTCTCGTTGCATGGCCTTAGACTGATACCCGTCGGTCGTCAAGTCCTAAGAAGACCTCCACTACTGAATTCGGCCAGATGAAGGTGCCAGATGAAGGTGGCCGATGCACTCAGAGTCTCCAGCGTGGCCCAGCTACAGATTCACACCACACATGTTCCAAGACTCAGGGGCTTCTTCTAGGGATTCGCCTCGGCGACTTGACTTGTGCTCTATATTCACATTCTCCTCCTCCGTGAACTTCGACCCAAGGTGAGACCGTATCTATCACAGTCTGCAAGCTCAAGTAATATAAACGTGTCAGGTCCAAGACACCAGATAATCCAAGAGACCTTTGATGGCTGGAGTCTGGGACCTTTACCAGGAGGATGTCGCAGTACGTAAAGGAGTAGGCTTAGTCCTCCCTCCGAGCTGTCTCATTTTCCGCATACGAGATCTTCCAACAACACATCACCTCTGTGGCAGCAAATGGATCATGATGTGATGCCGGGTACTAAAGAATGATAAATGAGCGGAATAAGCCTCGACCACCGTCATCCTAAGAGGAAAGTGACTAGTATTCGCATGTTATGCAGCGATGGAAACGCACATGCCAGTCTAGTTCGATGGCATAGTGCGCCGCGGCCCGAACAGGGAAAACAGACACGAGGAGAGAGGATGAGCGGACACCACTTTCCGTGGTTGATAACGTTCTAGGGGCACATCAGCTATGGCAAGCTTCACTGCCTGCCGTGGCGGAAGCTCCTCTGATAACACTGAAGTCGACTGGGCCTCACCCAGCCTGCCATATTCTTCACGTTGTCGAATGTGGCATCCCGAGGCTTCTGCCACAGCATCACCCCTGGAGGAGACTGGCCATGAGGGGATGGGGAAGAACAACGCCGTACCTGGCGTCCAAGGAATGGGTGCCTTTTTAAAAATCCGCTCTACAGCATGCCAGCGATCCTCGCCAGGCCGGAGCGGTACTCGAGTTCAACGGGAAGCAAAGGCGTTTCCGGCAGGAGTGGACGGATGTCTGCCGTATATTTCGAAGTTGCCCTTCAGAGCGCGGAAGACAGCTTCGATATTGGAAGTAATTGTTATTGGAAAGCCCTCAGAGGAACGAGCCAAAGCGTCTAGGCTTTCTCATCCCCGTGTGCCTGGCAGGGCTGTGGCAAAAAGCATGGCGACGGACAGCACCAGAGCCGACGGTACTCACGACTACTGAGCAGGCGCTTTGTGGCGTATCATCCTGAATAAGACCAACACCCGAAGCCTTTTCGGAAATAAACACACAAGAAGCCGGGCTGGAAGAGTCTTTCAGACTTGGAGTCCAGCGGCCGGTTGCTCAACTCACGTGGTGGGTTTTCTTCTTGCTCGAGGAGACTACCTAGGTGTACGGATAGATTGGGAATACTTACAGCTTCTCACCGTTGAGGGAAGTCGGTTGATTATTCTGCCCGGTCTCGGGTCTAGTACCTCCATCCATCAGCTGGACTCGACCGTCGGTGCTACAGTTGGGCTTCTTCCTTGCATGTTCGAGTGCAGACGGGAGAGTTCGTCGACTGGAGGCTTGCCTTGCACGGCTGTCACTAGGAGCGGGTATCTTAATCCCATCTCCCAGGAGAATGCGTCTTCAAGCAAGAAACGCCAACATCCTCAACGGGCTGGCTCTTCACTTGACCGAGCGTGCCATCTGATTTGCTCGTGGATGCCGTATATGTGATAGTCAGCCAGCTAGGTAGCTAGACCTTCCCATTACCCAGACTTCATTTTTGGACACGGGGAGTCGAGCCATCCCACCAACAGTCAGTCGTTATGGAAAAGCACGCAAAAAGAGCAGCAGAAGCGTCAAAACTTGATTTCCGTGCTTCATATGCCACCAAAAGCAAAAGAAATGCGCCGAGGGGGAATCGAACCCCCGGCTCCCCGACGCTGCTGGATGGCAACGGAGAATTTTACCACTAAACCATCGGCGCTTGATGAATCGTTGGTGATTGATGCTGAGCCGAGTCGTGTGAGGGCCTATGCTGGAAGTGCAAGAGCGATAAGCGGCGGATGCGGTTGGGAGTGGGTCGGTCCGGGCAGGGGCTTCGGGGCGATATCGGCCGGCGAGGTTAAGTCTGGCCGACTCTTGGGGCGGGCGTGAAGGGCGTAAGCTGGTTCAAAAGAGCGCGTGAGCATCCACCAGCATTCAGGAATCGGGCTGGCAATCTGAGGCAAGCGACTCGGTGGGATCGGAGAGCTGAGGGCCCGTGGATGCAGTTGGTGACGTCGGTGCGGACAGAAGTGCGTGGGTTCCACGAGACGTTTCTTCCGGCAGGCAAGCTCGCCGGACGGCAAGCTGGCTGCTCTGGCGACGCAAGGCTGGCTGCATGCCTTGATACCAAAGGGTGCTGGCGTCGTTGGTTTTGAGATGCTGGAGGGTTTATGACGCTTAAGCGTTTGAGAGTAACAAGAACCGGACGCGGAGTTTGCCGCGTATATCACAATAGCACAAACTCTCGCATGAAACCAAGGCGCCATTCGACCCTATGGCAGGCCGTGGCTAGCCGTGCTGGTGCAAGTGCCATGATCAACAGGACAGGGCCCCCAGTGAACCAATTGCTCAGGCGCGATTGATCAACGACGATGTCGCAACGGGCTGCCATGTTCAACGTCCCGGATCGAAGCCAAGTTTCCCCGGGGCTGAAGACGATCTCGCGACGGCAGAAAGCAGGGTTTTCTGGCGGCTCGTTGAGCGGCGCAAGGCCGGGTTCGGCTGGTTGGTCTCCTCCCAACCCCGTCTAGTTTGCAGAATAGGGAATGGACCAAAGTCGGAACGGAGCACCCTCCCTGGCCATTCAGGCATGTTGCTCCGTATGCCAGCCGGCAGTTGACCTCGGGCCACTGATGAGAGACGAGAAACTCGAGCCGGGACACATCTGTTTTGTAGGGAGGCGGCATTCGTACTGCTGGTGATAAGCCAGATGCAGATGCAGATGCAGGTGGGAGGCTCGTTGACGTGAACCAAGCAGGGCGTGTTAGTTGACTGCCAAGCTAGGTAAGGTAGCTGCGGCTGGCGAAAAGGTTGTTTATGTATCTGGCATGGACAGCTTTTGCCTCGAGCACAATGAAGAGAAAGGCTTGCCCCTCGATGCTTTGAGGCGCCTCAATCGAAGCATAACCGATGCCGGGACGGTTGCTGACTAGTCCCGAGAGGCGGTGGCTGTTCCCTTTTTTCGGCTCTCTGCGTCTCTCTGGCCCCTTGTTCTCCTTCATGTGCGTAAGGATGTTGGCCATGTTGTTATTGTTGTTGGTCGGATTGTGGAATCGATCATTTTTTCATGAGGAGGTCTAGGTTCTTGTTGTATGTATAGGGGTAGGTGTAGGTATTGTGGTGTTTGTTAAGTGTGTCTGCTACATACCTACTGCTGTGTGAGCTGTACCTTCCCCATGGTTCATAGGTGCTCCTTCCCAGTAATAGCTGTTTCCCCTCTTTTTTTTTCTTCCCTCCCCCCTTCCTTCCCATCAAAAAAGTCCGCGTCCAGTGTCCCAGTGTCCACGGGTGTTTCCCATTCCCGTCCGTGTTCGCTGCTTCCCGGTCTTTTCTTTCCTTTCCTTATTTCCATCCATTGTGATTATCACATCCGCTGATTTTGCAGCCATCACTCTCTATTATTCCACCCCCAAATGTCCAAGACTTTGGATCCCCTCTCACACGCCCCAAATTGCTTGTCATACATACGGTGGGCGCGTGTGTGTCAATAATCTATTCCCCGTCGTCCGCAATTGCCCGGCGGTTGTTTATTCCCAGAGACCCAAGACTTTTCAACTCCGATTATTTGCGCTACGTTGCACAACTGAGCGCCGCACACCCCCAGAGGCCCGCGCCGTGCCGTGTCGCCTTTATTCCCGGAGGCTTCACCTTGTGTTCCGTTCAACATCGACTGTGTTCCGTCCCCGCCGGCCCGATCCTCCATCTCGGAGGAGCGCCCGTGTGACCGTGGAAGAGGAGATTTCCTCCCGTCCCGGAAGGGCGCCGCAACACCACGACCACAACCTCCCTCGCCACCCCGCGATTCCTGTCGCGGCGTTGCCCAGACGGAGAAGCTGGAGCAGCCGGGGGAAAGTGGACGCCGGGAATTGGCAATTGTCAATTGCGCCGATCGGCATCGCGGACCGGTATCAGCCCCGATTGACTCATCCATCGACCGGGTCAGCTTCAACGCCGTGAGAGAAGGGTAGCCGGCTGCAGTCATCTTTCCTCGGCCATCTGCTGCCGCTGCCATGGCTCCTCCTCCTCCTCTGCCACTCCCACTGGACCACCAGCACCAGCATCAGCAGCAAGCCTTCACGCCGAGCTCGGCCTCAACAAATTATGCTTCGCCCGCTTCAGAACACGGCCGCTTGCCACCACCGCCGCCTACGACCACCTCAACTCCGACCGGAGGCGCTGGCCCACCGCACCCGCCGCCGGCCTCATCCTCCTCAGCAGCCGCAACGCCAGCAGGACTGCCACTGCCGCCCTCGCATAGCTACCCGTACGACATCAAGACCGAGGACAGCCTCGACGGGAACTCGGCGAGCCCCGACGGTCTGACGAATGCCGACGATGAGCCTCCCAAGAAGAAGCAGAAGCGCAACAAGCCGACCCTGTCGTGCCACGAATGCGTCGAGCGCAAGACCAAGGTTCGTTCCCTCCCCTCGGCTACCTTTCTTTCCTTGTTTTTGCTTGTTTGACAGCTTTCCCCGGGCGTTCGCACTCGTTCGCCGGGGGTTCTCGACCTTTGGTCTTTTCCCCCGCATGGCAAGCCTTATTTTATGCATGGTTTACCTTGGCTGGACTTCGGGTCTCGAGTCTAGACTTCGTGAAACGTCGCTCGCACATCCCCGTCACCCTGTGTTCGACAAGATGGAGCGTCGGGATTGTGAGCCATAGTCGCACGTGGCTTGCATGCTTCCCCAACCTTGTTGCGCCTCATGGACTGCTTCCCCGGACTCCCTGTCCTGCGCAATCTTTGTGTTTCGTACGAATTGTACTCGGCTTTTGAACGACAAGTCATGTATCGATCGGCCTGCTAACGACAACCAGTGCGATCGAGGCAGGCCTCACTGCCTGGCATGCATCAAGCGCCAGACCGAATGCAAGTACGCCCACGTCGCAAACCTCCTTGAGTAAGTTGAATCGGAAGCTTGCCCCGGAGACAGAGAGACGAGTCACGGCTTAACAGCTCCCACAGAGAGACGACGAGGTCGGCCACCAACGGCCGCCGTATGACCAAACCCCCCAAAAAGAAGGCGTCGGACGTCAACACGATCCCGAACATTGCCGACAGGGGTCTCATCGAGGGCCGCGGCTTCACCTCGCGCGGCTCCGTCGGCTCCATCGCCTTCTCTTCGTCCACCGGCCTGCTCTCCGACGTCCCGTACTCGCTGCCCACCGCCAGCAACGTCTTCGGCATCGGCTCCGAGCACCCCTTCGCCAACTACTGGACCTGTGAGGGCGGCCTGCCCGAGGTGGTCTCCGTGTTGCCGGAGAAGTACCAGGCGGACCTTCTGTTGGCCCAGTACTTCGAGTGCGTCGACCCGGTGTACCCCATGATCCACCGCCAGACCTTCTACGCCGACTACGAGCACTTTTGGAGCTTGAGTCCGGAGGAGAAGAACCGCGTAGATGCAGCCTTTGTCGGCCTCGTCTTCGTCATGCTGGCGCTTGGCACCCAATTCGTGACGACGACGTTGCCCAAGGACAGGAAACAGACAGCCGAGTTTTATGCGTCAGCCAGCAACCAGGCCTTGCGCATGTTCTCATACTTGAGCGCTGCTTCGCTGCGGTCCATTCAAGCCATGGTCCTGTAAGTCGTCCATCATGGCACTGGCCGTGAGACTAATACTAACACAACACCCACAGGTTGACGTACTTTTTGATTAACGACAACCATGCGTCAGACGGGTGGGCTTTCGCGGGTATCCTGATAAGACAGGCGTATGCCATGGGCTTGCACCGCGACCCCAGCATTGGTGAGCTCCGATTTCCAAGCCTTACAGCTGAGCATCCTTTACTTACACGCGAACTAGTCACACCCGATGCCAGCATCTTCGAGAAGCAGCAGCGCCGCAAGCTGTGGCAGGCCGTGCTCCTCCAGGACACCTTCCTGACGGTGCTCCTCTCCCTGCCGCCGTCGGCGACGCACACGGACGTCTCGGTCGAAGACCTCCACGACGACGGGTCGGCCATCGCCCCCAGCGACCCGACGGACATCGCCTACATCCGCGGGTCGTGGACGCTCGCAAACTTGGTGCAAGAGACGATCTGCTCGCCGCGATCCCTCGACATGCCCATATGCACGACGGCCAGGCACAAGTCGAAGCTCGTGGCCGACTTCCGGGCGGTGTACCGGTCGTTCCCGGACGTGTTCCGATCATGGGACGCGGAGAGCCTGACGGCACTCTCGGGGACCAACAAGCGGGTGGTGCGGCAGACGCTCTTCCTGACGAGCAACTACCACCACAACATCATGCTGGTACACGCATCGGAGAGCGCGGACGTGCCGGTGAACGTGCGCGGGACGCTCGAGGCGGCGCACGAGGCCATCAACTCGTTCTTTCTGCTCTTCAACATCTTCGAGGTTGAGGCACGGGTGTGGTGGGTGTTTAACCACCGGGCGTTCCTCGAGGCGCTGTGCATCGGCAGCGTCCTCCGCGAGACGGCCAAGGACGCGGCAGCGGTGGAGGCGTCGGAACGGGACCCGCTGTTTGTGAGGGCCCGGGGTGACATAAGTAAGCGAAGACATTCATTCTTTCAGTCAAAGCTTTATCCGTAGGCACAGGGCAGATGGCTAACCAAGGTCACAGCGCGCATGATTGAGATTATGGAGTTGATGGGTGCAGGCGACCAGGGGTCCGACGTCGCGCGGACCCGGGTGCAGGTGCTGAGGGACCTCCTTTGAGGGCGTTCCTGCATCTGACTGGCGCTCGACCACACGTTTGTTCTTTGCAGGTGTTTTTGACGGGTTCAAAGGGTGCTTGAAGGAGTTCAGGGGCACGATGGACCTCGATCCACCATGGAATTGCTTGCATATATTTCCTGAGGAGCCACTGAGTGTATTCATCGCTCACCTAGGGTAATGATAGGATAATGAGGATTTACAGATGAATGGATCGACCCCCAGAAGACGGGTTCGCCGCTTGCGAGGTCTGCTACCGCCACAGCAGATGTCAAATCACATAACCCGTCGACCTCTCAACGGGGATAGCACCCGAGATAGCTTCCCCGGGAGAGCTAGCGTGTACTCCCCCCACGTTCCGTGAAAGACCCTCTCGCTGCCCTCACAGCCTTGCCCAGGACCAGCACGAACCTTTCGCATCAACCCCACCGCGATCAACCCACATTCAGTTGCTTAGCCCTCCTGACCTGGGTATCATTGGTCTATGGTCCCCTCGATGTTGGTCCCGATGCACCAGGGCCGGCCGGGTTTCGGTCGGTGGGTGCCGTCCCGGGGCAGGTACAAAGGTACTTGTCGATGCACGGGCCAAAATCAGCCAAGAGGACTCGTCAGCTCGTCGACGCTGATTGGTTCATGGTGGTCCCGGTCTATAATAGCACGCCGAGATGGAGATGGGGGATTGCGCAGCCCCAAAATGGGCCCCTAACGGATGTCTGCATAGAGGCAGTTCCTGGGCGATGGGCCGCAGGGACGCGTGGTCTGTCTCTCGAGGGTACGGATAGCCAAGGTACCTACTCTTTCTTCCCTCTCTCTCCTCCTTTCTGTCTCTCTTTTCTCTTCTTTTCTGCTCATCAGCTTTCATCTTGTGAGAGTTGTGTGAATACCTTCGTTCGCTTCTCTGCTTTGTGTTTCTTCTTCTTGGTGTATGTTTGGTGAGTTGTTGGGTGGATAGCTCTCTCCCTCACCGAAACGGTGTAAGACGACGACGACGACGACGACGACGATAGTCTTACCACACCTAAACAAGTATACTACCGAACTACACACCACACCACCACGTCAACGAGCATATACATACGTACGCCAGCCCAGGCAGCCATTTATCACACATACCGGCCGCATCTCCCTCTTTCCCTCGCCCCCCGATTGCCTTACCTTTATACAGCCAACCCTGGTTTGGTGTTATTCGACGGAAAGAAAGGGACCACCGACCCCGTTCTCAAGGCAGAAAGGAATCCCGTCGGCTGGTGAAAGGCCAACTAGGGAATAACTCCTTGTTCGTCGACTAAACATCATCTCGCCCGTCATGCGCGGCCTGGCGCAGGCTCTCCTGCTCGCGCCGGTCCTGGTGGGAGCAGCCCCCTCGCGGATCGAAGGCGACAAGGCCAAGGGTGTGTTTTCCTCTCACGATCCTCTCTCTCTCTCCCTCCCATACTAACACGGGAAAAGATGCCTCGCCCTCGACCTTTGTCACGTTCGACATACCCCCGGGCTTCGACGAGGACCAGCCCAAGCCCTACGTAAGCCTCACCCTCTCTCTTTCACTCATCACAGCTAACACGCCCATAGACCCTCCACCTAGAGGTCCTCGAGGCCCCCTCCCCCTGCGCCTACCCCAACATCGTGGTGAACGACGTGCCCCTCTCCAACGGCGGCCACACCCTCGGCCGCGGCACCTTCGCCGGCGACAACGACGCCACCACCTTCATCGCCTCGTGGTCCTCCACCTGCGCCGGCGACGAGCAGCTCCTCCGCTTCACCCTCGAGTCCCTCGCCGGCCGCACCCTCGCCTCCGATCTCGATTTCGTCGCCCGCTTCCGCCAGACCTCCCCGGCGGCGATCGTCGAGGTCGCCGGGCCCGTCCGCGTCTCCAAGTCCCGTCCGGAGCCGGGCCCGCCTACCCTCCCCGACGGCCGCGAGCCCCGCCCCGGCGACGACGAGGACGGCCTGCTGGAGGACCCTCCCTTCCCGCCCCCGCCGCACCACCACGTCGGGAACCACCGCGAGGGCGACCGCCCCCCTCCGCCGCCGCCGCCGCATCCCCCGCACCGCCACCACGAGGACGAGCGCGTCGACCACGAGCTCCGCGAGCTGGACTGCCTGCACCACCAGCTCCACGCCCTGAAGCACCTCATCCGCGAGAAGGAGCACCGCCTGGAGCGCGAGCACGGCATCGTCGTGCCCCACCACCGCGGCCGCCGCGGCCCTGGGCTGAAGGACTGCGACTCGCTCAAGTGCGTCCTCGACACGCTGATGCATTCTGTGGGAGGCGGGTTCCGCGGCGGGTTCCATGGTTTCGGACGCCACCGCCACGGACCGGGACGCCACCACGGCGGTCCGCGCCACGGCGGGCCCCCGCCCATGTGCGGCGGGTTCCCGTTCCCGGGGCACGGGAACCATACCCACGGGAACCATACCCTGCCGCCGCCGCCTCCGGGGTTCTGCCACTGCGGCCCGCCGCCGCCTGAGGGACCGCCCGAGGGACCTCCTCCCCCTCCGTTCGATGAGCCTCCCCACCACGGCCCTCCCCACGGACCCCCCGAGGGACACCACGGCCCGCCTCCTCCCCCTCCGGGACCCACTCTCCCGGGCCCTCCCCCCGACCGTGAGCACGAGTTCCCCATGACCTCGGACCACCACCACCGCCCTCGCCCCCACGGCCACCACCACGGAGTAAGTCAAACCCCTTTTCCCTTTTCTTTTCACCAAGCTAACATTTCAACCCAGCCTCCTCCTCCTCCCCCTCCCCCCCACGTCCCCTTCATATTCAAACTCGCCACCGGAGCAATCCTCCTCGCCGCGATCGCAGCCTTCTTCCGCGCCCGCCTCCGCCGCTCCTCCTCCTCCTCCTCCTCCTCCCGCCGCTCCGACCGCCAGCGCCGCCGCCAGCGCCGCCGCGACGCCCGCGAGGCGCGCAGGGCCGCCTTCACCGCCTCCCTGGCCGACGTCTGGTCGCGCGTCTTCGCGGCTCGGTCTGGCGTTGACAGTGGATTCGACGACGAGGAGAAGCGCGCGTTCATGTCGGGCGGCCACTACCGCTCCGCCTCGGACGTTTCTGACGCAGAGGAAGAAGTGAGCTACGACAACGCGGGGAGCATGGCCCGCGAGATCGTCGAGTTCCGCAACGCCGCGACCGTGGTCACGGAGATCGTCGCCGCCGAGGAGGGCAGGCAGCGCAGGCAGCAGCAGCAGCAGATGCTCGCGGCCCAGCGGAGGCAGAAGGTCTCCATCCCCGCGGCGCCGGCGGGAGCGGTAGAGATGTCTGTGCCTCCGCACAGCCCGACGGCCGCGTTCGCCGAGTACATGGCCGCCGGCGATGACGACGGTCTGCCGACGTACGACGAGGCCGCGCCGTCGGTCGTCGTGTCGGACGGGTTCGTCGTGTCGGATGGGTTTAGCAGCTACACGCCCGGCTCGAGCGAGTGCGCACCGATCGCGCCCTCGGACGGGCCTGTGGCGGACGTCGAGGACGGCCCGGCCGAGTTGGACTCCAAGAGGTGAGGGCGAGAGAAGATGTGAAAGAGATTTTGGAGGAGTTGGTTTGTAGAGAGATATCCCCGGCGCCCGCGTCGCACTTTACCGTCTTACGTGTCTGGTTCGTGTTTTTATTTGTTCTGGTACTAAATTCCTTATTTTGATTGTGTACATACTTTGTTGTGTCTCTTTTGCCTTTCTGGTCGTCGCACGTGTCTTGCTTTAGTCTCTCTTGGTGAAAGGAGCAGAGTGATTCGAAGGAAAGGCGGGCGAGTCTTCTCCTGGTTGGAAACGGGGAGCATAATCAAGGGGTTGTCGGTTCCCAATGTTTCTCAAACAGTAGCCTCCGGGATACCTAACATGGGTTTCGAGTTTTTATCGAAACGTGGAGTAATGAGTGATGGGCAAACATCTCGACCGTGATCGAACCGCATGCGCGACTGCTCTCCCCGTCCTTTATAACCGACTCCCTCTTGCTTCTCGGAAGGTATATCCACCGCAGTGCCTGATGCTACTGCCGCTTTTGTTCTTCTTCCTGCATCAAGCGGTGCTGTCGCTACCGGTACTTCTGCCGTTACTGGCACTGTTGCCACCATCGTACCGTCGCTGTCGTAACAGTCGCCGTCGCAGCCAGTCGTCCGCCACTGTCCCTACGTGTGTATACCTGAGCATATCGAGATCACGACGACAGTCATGGTTGGCTTTCGGCGGCAATTCATTCATCAATTTGGCTTTTCGCATGGGAAGGACACACGGCTGGGAATTGCTCACGCTCATTTCCCTTGTAGCATCTTTTCGCGCAGGAGTTCATAGCAAACGTGTTCGGTTTTGTGTTTTGTTAATCCGGCTAGATGATATAGATATATATGTAAATACATGTATGTATATACACACACGTGTATGCTTCTGTAAATATGCCTTCTGGGAAGAGTCGTATGACACCGTAACACGACGCCTTCTTCCATCTATCTATGGAAGTACACATCTCTTCACGTGCGGCGAAGACCAAATCAATCATTGACCTTAATCTTGATTCTGTGAACATGGGAAACCACTAGTCTATGCTGGATATTTGGTGTCCCTGACAACCGTCTGTCTCCTTCCAGGGGGTATCTGCGCATTTAATTACTTCTTCTCCTGCACCACGGCGTAGCAGCCCCTCATCCAAAGATGAAGTCCCTGTAGTTTTTTCCTATGCGGTCCACGCCCTCCTCGAGCGTCCATCCCTTGATTTCGCAGACCTTCCTGTACATCTCCTCAAGCCTAGCGTCCATCTCCTCTCCCGCGATGTGCAGGTCGCTCTCGACGAGAATGCTGTCGTCCGGACAGGCTTCGAGGACCTCGCCAATCTTGTCCGCGCCGGCCTTGGTCCCGAGGTTGATAGCCGAGGAGAAAGAGAAGAATATCCGTGCGGGGATGGCCGGGTTAGTGTACTGTCTGATCATCTGAGCAGGCCCAGAATAGGAGTGCAGGCAGATGCGCGGCGGGAAGGGCTTCGGCGGCAGGACTTTTCTGCCAAAGTCGTCTTCCTCGGCTTCGTCGTCGTCGTCGGAAAAGTCCTCGGCTCCCTCGGCGACGAGTCGCTTCTGACGCTTGGTGATAACCTCCTTCTCGTGACCCTTCCAGAGGGCGGCGAGGGTATCGTGGAGCACGCCGTGCGCCTGGACGCCATGGACGCTCACGGGGCGGGCTAGCTCGCCGGCAAGCTCCAGCTGAGCTTTAAGGACGGCAACCTGGTGGGGGGTCTTGACATGATAGGGACTTAGGCGACGCCCCTCGCGGCCGCCGGGGGTCAGGGTCTCGTCACGGGAGGACTGGTGGTCGTCGGCCCATCCTTCGGGCAGGCGAAAGGCCTTGTCGAGACCCACCTCGCCGACTAGGGCAAGGGGGTGGTCTTGCAGACGGGCCCGCGTGTCGGCCAGGAAGGCGGACAGAGGGCGCGGGGCGGGTAGGGCGTCAACAAAGGCGGAGTGCTCGGGGGCCGGGGCCAAGACGGCCTCGTAGTGGCGCCTCTTCGCGTCGGGCTGGCCCTCGCGGTATGTCCACTCGGTTTCGGGGGCGGTGTCGTCGAACAGCTGGTAGGAGAACCAGGGATGCCAGCCGAAGCAGGGTATCAGGCGACCCTGAGACATCTTGTACCTGGAGCGCACGCCGTGGGCCGCGGCTACCTCGGCGACGAGCGGCTGGTCCTGACTACGCGTAGCCATGACCGTTAGGGCAGCAGCGCGCATGCTGGGGATCGCCTCGACCGACGACATAGTGTCTGTGGGATGACAGTGTGCGTCGTACACCCCACGGTCCCAGGGGAAAGGGTCCGACGATGGCGGGGGACGAGGAACGGCGCCTCCTTCCTGCTCGGAGTGTTGGCCGCACATGCCGGGCTAGAAAGCGATGCTTGGTATTTTGAGTGAGACTTTTCCTGGTTCTGCGATTTGACGATGATGAGCAGTAGAAGCTGCGAGAATGCGGCTTATTGTGTACGAAACGCCAGGTTGTTGTTGGTGTTGTTGAAAGGTGGCGTGGATGGTTGGACCAGGATGCGAAAAAGAAAAAAGGATAAGAGAGGTTGGTTGGGTGGGATCCGGAAGGAAGGAGGGGTCCTGCCTATTCGGCTCAGAACAACCTATACAGCCCTACTGCAGGCAGGCGCCACCTAGGTAAGACAGTAATACCCTTCCTGCCGTCTCTGAATCCAACTCAAGACAGATATCTGCAGCTAAAACCAGGCTCAGGGTGCGCGTTTATTTTTGTCGACCAGAGCAACAGAGACAGTCGACATTGACAACAGCGGTGAAACGAGTTAAGTTGTCACTGGATAGGGGACCAAATAGGGCGCTTGGGCTGTCTCAGTTGAGGTGCGCACCTATACATACGACGGCGCTATGCACGACGTGAGCATGCGGCCAACAACCGGTGTACCTCGGTAGGTAGTCAATATAGCACCACCGATTGGCGTCTAAGGGTTCAACCATATCACTCGTATCTCACTAAGCCACGGGAAACCAAGGGCAAAGGGACCTAGTGGTCTTGAATCTGAGTGTATGAAGAACTAGTATTACCTTTCAGAACGTAGGCAGGCAGGGTGCCCGAATCATGAATGCAAGGGTCAGCTTATGACAGCACCCCTGTTCAAAGACCCTTGCTTAGTCAGTAGCCCCTCCACTGGCGCATGCACTTTAATACGACGCGTCGAGACGCGTCTTTTGCCAGGTCGATTGTGCATCTACAGCAGGACAAGGCATCTCCCGAAGCGACAGATTATTCAATTCCCCAGATATCCGTAAGGACACAGAAATGGCACCCGCTGCAGTCGAAACAACAAACATGTCTGCCCCAGAGAACCCGACCAAGCAGAACGGAGGTGCGCCGGCCAAGCGTCACGAAGAGTACCAGTACCTCGACCTCGTCCGCGAAATCCTCGAGACGGGCGAGCACCGACCAGACAGGTGAGCAACCCCATATCTTCTCTCTCTATAGTATTTGAAGCATTTTGAAAACAATACCTAACAACATAACAGAACCGGCACCGGCACGTACTCCATCTTCGCCCCGACGCCCCTCAAGTTCTCCCTCAACAAGGACGGCGAGCCCCTCCTGCCCCTCCTCACGACGAAGCGCGTCTTCCTCCGCGCCGTCGTCGCCGAGCTCCTCTGGTTCGTCGAGGGCAACACGTCGTCGCTGGCGCTCAGCGAGGCCGGCGTCAAGATCTGGGACGGCAACGGCTCGCGCGAGTTCCTCGACAGCGTCGGCCTCTCGCACCGCGAGGTCGGCGACCTCGGCCCCGTCTACGGCTTCCAGTGGCGCCACTTCGGCGCCGAGTACGTCGACTCCAAGACGGACTACACGGGCCAGGGCGTCGACCAGCTCGCCGAGGTGATCCACAAGCTCAAGACGAACCCGTACGACCGCCGCATCCTGCTCAGCGCGTGGAACCCGGCCGACCTGAAGAAGATGGCGCTGCCGCCGTGCCACATGTTTGCGCAGTTCTACGTCTCGTACCCTCGGTCGCGCGGGGCGGCGCCGGCGGACGGGGAGGAGAAGCCCAAGGGCCACCTGCACTGCCAGCTGTACCAGCGGTCCTGCGACATGGGCCTCGGCGTGCCGTTCAACATCGCGAGCTACGCGCTGCTGACGCACATGATCGCGCGCGCGTGCGACCTCGTCCCGGGCAGCCTGACGCACGTCATGGGCGACGCGCACGTCTACGCCGACCACGTCGACGCGCTCAAGGTGCAGCTGGAGCGCGAGCCGAGGGACTTCCCCATGCTGGAGATCAACAAGGAGGCGGGGTGCAGCATCGACGGGTGGAAGACGGAGGACTTTGTGGTCAAGGGCTACGACCCGCACAAGACGATTGCCATGAAGATGTCCGTGTAAGCCGGCGCGGGGATGGAGAAGCAGTTTTGCGTTTGGTGGGCTGGTTGGTTTTTCGATATTTTCAAGCTGGCATTTGGTGTTTGGATTTGCATTGATGGGTGGACATACTGAGCCGCGGTAGCATGACGCGGGAGTAAAGAGCATGACAAAAATGATGGTTTGGCGCTCTAGAACACGCTAGAGGGCAGATGTGGGACATCTCACCCTACGTAGATAGACGGACAATGGGAAAGGAAAATAGCTCAACTTGACTCAGAGGCGGAAGAGTCCTCAAGTGTTCAAATCACAGAGTTTGGATGTCTGTCGAATTGTCTGCTTGCCTCTGTTTTGTCTCTTGGACGATGTGGTCTGTTTGTAAGTCGGCCGGTCACGCATTAGCGGCCGTGATAGTAGCAGCTACCTAGGGAGGTAGCAAAAACAACAGCAATATCAACAAGTCCATCTCAATAGCTCAATTGATGCAATTCGAATGGGCAATTACTAAGATGGATTAAACAACCAAAACAATCCGGCCTGGCAAGCCGCTGCTTGGGAGAAGCCTCTTCTCCTCATCCATTGCGTAAGTACCTTTTGCTTCCAGATAGGTAGGCAGGTACCTAATTACCTTGTAGGCAGGCAATACGAGAAAAGAGGCTGCCACATGTAAGTGAAGCGCAGGTGAGGCAATTATTTCACGTGGATCTCGATGTCGACGGCCCATTGTGTGTCAAAGGCGCGCGATGATGATGATGATGCTGTGGCAGTCGGTAGTGGCATCAACAGGGGTAGTGGTAGTGATGAGAAGTGACTGGCCGAAGACATCTCTACGGATGGATGAAACGGGTAATTAGTGGAGAATCTGCGAAATGATGTCAAGTGGGCGCGGTCCAGGCCCCCCGACTGGCAGGAACGATCTGAATGCCACTACCATTTCTCCTCTCCGTCCTCCTTCGCTTCAGAATTACCTAGGCAGGTACTTGGGCTCTCAGGATCCAAGCACCATCAAGCACCGCCAGGTACATGGGCGAGGTACAGGATGTCAGAGGTACCCGACTTAGGTACCTAGATATGGATATGGACCTATCCTAGGTAGGCAGGAACGGGGAGCAACGGGAAAGAGGGACGGGCTGACGGGCAAGACACTCGAGACCCTTACTGCGTCGAGCTCATGGGCGCCTTGCCGCGTCCGGACTTTTTTCTTTCTGATCTTGGGGTACCTAATTGAATAGTTCGGGCGCCTAGGTAGATAGTGTACCTCTTAGCAAGGTGAGAAACCTCGGTACCTCGGAACCTAGATACAGCAGCTTTAGGAAGGTGTTTCCGTCGTTCCTACCTGCCTGCATCTCGTCTCTCGAGTCCTCCTCTCTTTCTCCGAGGACTCATTCGCCGCTCCCAGGCTGGCACTGAGACGGGTTTCGCTTACTGCATAGCTTCGTTGCAGAACTTCTGCCCCCCATGCACAACACGGACAAACACCCAGCAACATCGCCATGGGAATGGACACCTTGACGCCCGTAGGATGCTTCCCCGAATCACAGCGCCGAGATACACTACGGACACGACAAGCCCCGGCTTCAGATGCACAAACCGACAGCTTCCTGTTGCCAAAAGGGTCTCGTCCCGCCATGTCAGTTTATCAAGCTAGCCCTGCCTACAGGTACTACGTGAATACCTCTACCCTACCTCAGCTAACCTAGCTAGTAGGAAGCTCTAGCACGAGGAATGGCAAGGTAGGGGGAGACGACAACGACGAGCCGAATGCATCGCCGTGCTTCGGCCTCTCCGCGTCCTACGCTCCCCCAGGCTTCGCACTATCCACCGCTGCGATCCTGAAGCTGACTGGCCGTTCCAGCTGGCACGCCAATCGAGGAGCTCTGGCTTCTGGTGATCTTCCCGCCCGATTCTGGTGTGACGTCTGCCTCTGACGAGACGGTGCGGCGTGCGAGGCATGGGCCAGGGCCACGGGCATTCAGCACATTGACAGCCCACCCAGCCCTCCTGCCCCAGACCCAGACCCAGACAACGGCTCTGGAGAACCGGAGATGACACGCAACGATTGACAGAAACAAGAGAAGCAAACATGCACCCCGGGATCTTGATCACCCCGGGGCCTTGACAAAGGTGCCGTGCGATGTCGATATCGCGGGGAAGACGGCAAGATCTGGTCCGCCTGTCAAGGGCCGACCCTGGGACGGCAGACGGCAGTTGTCGCCTTTAGCACCACGACGTGCTGAACGTTTCGCCCCTGCTAGGGATCTTCGCTACGCACACAACGTTACCACCCAATAAACGCAGCAAGCAACCGTCGACTGATATGCCGCCTGCGTCCCGACCTCTATCCATGCTCATGCTGGTTGCTCGTCTTCGACAGAGCCTCTCCTCTCACTGGAGAGCTTCCTGTGTCTGCAGGGCCTGGATCTGCGGGGAGGGGGGTGTTCTTCTCGGGGTCCTCCAACTCCCTTGCTATTCCCCGGGCGGTCCCTCCAATGTCCATACAACACCAGCCCAGCCCTCCCCCGACCCTGGCACGTCTGGAGTCTGGAGACGCGGAGACAGCGGACGATCGGTTTCGGAGAATTGACCTCACACCTCACCAGAAGAATCCTCTCCTCTTATCTCTGCGCACCAAATGCCCAGCAGCGCTTCTTACGCAGACGTCGTCGCATCGCATTGCATGCATTCATCATCGCCCGTCACAAATCTCAACAGCCAGTCTGATAGGCAGACCTGATAACGGCACGCCGGCAATGCGCACACGCACACGCACACAGACGCACATACTCACAACGTCCCCCATCCCAAGTCCGGCGCCCTAGGAGCGAGGGCCCTACGGTATTCTTTCGTCACCCCCTCAGCTTTGGCTGGTATCCGTAAACTAGACCGAGGGGATCTATTCCCTCTCGATTTCCCAAGTCCGTAGGCGCAACAGTCGAGTCCACATCGCTGATTCACCCGGCAAAGTTTCTTCCCTCTTTTTTATTTTTTCTTCCCGCCCGCTTGCTCCCCACACGAGCCGTTTCTGTCTGTCAGCCGGGAACAACAAAAGTCCCTTTTCACATGGGAGACGCCGTTCAGGAACTGCAAACTCTGTTTCCCCGCCCGCTGTTCCAGGCAGGGACAATCGATTCGAGCAACCAAATATTGGACGGCCTGAAGTCTGACTGGCCAGAATGACGGCCGCTTGAATACGAAAGAGAACACACAGGCCCCTCATGAGCCGAAATATCTATCAAATGTGAAAATGCTTCATTCCTTCCCGGAGCCCCCGTACGTGGCAGATGCAAACTCTCCGAGGCTCTCAGAGCTCGAGCGCAAGAAAAAGAGAGACAACACACAGGGCGAGTGACGACGCTACAGCCCATGTAGATACACTACGCTGGCCCGGCAGCCATTCGCAACGAATCAGCCAACAATTCCATCATGGCCTCCCCAGACAACCAACCGCTGGCAGCAAGTGTAGCGCAAGCCTCCAGGTTCCTGTAGCTTCTGATAGCGCAACAAACGTGAAGCTCGGCTTCTCCACTTTGGTCCCCTCGGTGGCTGCTGCTGCTCTGCTCTGCTCTCTATTCTCGAGTAGCGTTGTAGCGTTGCACTGCATACTGCATCGAACCCCTCCGGGACGACCAGGACAAGGGAAAGCCAGAACAAGGGCGGCGCTGGCCTGGGCTTTGCCGCTAGCGCGGTAGTGTTGCTCCCGGCATGTGAAAGAGACAAACAAACCTCACCTCTCTCCGACCACCACCACCACCAGCACAGGACTGAGCAGAACTCCTACACCCCCCTACCCTGCTCTACCCTACCCTACCCTACCCTTCGAATCGGCCGCAGTTCAGACCCCCCCCTACCTCCTCATCACCTCGGTGCTGGTGCTGGTGCTGGTGCTGGCGCAGGTGTTGGTGCTTCTGGCGCTGCTTGTGCTGCCACTCGCCGCTCGCCTGGCAGCCACCAACCTCAAGGTTTGAAGGTTCGCTCCCGGCTCCCCTCCGTCTCATCCCATACTCTAACAGCATATTTCTCCCGTCCACCACCATGCCTTCTGCGTCTTTAGACTTTCGTGTGCCCCCATTCCATTCCTCTCAGCTGTAGCCCATTCCGTCGTACAAAGTCGCCAACTGTCCGTCCCTCAACGCCCTTTTTTCGTCCTCGCACGTTTTCTCTTCTCTGTCTTGTGAGAGATATCGAAAGATTGCGACAGAGGGTTGGGGTATTACGCCGGAATCGAACGATCGGACCACCGACCGAACGACTTCGTGGGGATCATACGACTAAGGTACTGGGAGATACTGGCCACCCTCCTTCCTCCCACGGCCAGATAAACGACAATCCGACCAGTTCAACGAGGGATGAGAGATGATGTGAATAAGGCCCCGACCGAGCAGTCGCCCAACACGCACCTCTCTATCTCCCGACTTGTCCGCCCCACGACCGCAAACATGGCTCTTATCAACCCCATGTACGCCATTATCGTCCCCTTTCTGTTCCTGTTCACCGTGCCGCTCGCCATCTTCGCCGGCATAACGACGACACTCGCCTTTACCGTCCTGATCTTCCGAGTCATTCTCGTATACTTTGATCTGGCACTGTCTCTTCTGCCGTCGTACATCACCGGCCGGCCTCGCTACCTCTCCTACGCCTCAAAGGCTCCGTCCTCTGCGAGTCCTTCTCCCTCGCTCACGCCGACCCGCCGCTCGGCATCCCGCCGGACCCGTCGCCCATCTTCCGCATCCGCTCACTCTGTGGGTACAATCACCCCCATCTCGGAGTCTGGCGGCATCGGCCTCTTCCCCTCTGTGGGCATCGATCGTGACTACGAGGGCGTTGGCGGCTGGCGCTTGGGAAGCGGCAATGACGATGACCTCTGGACGACCATCAACTCCCGTCTCGAGCTGCCCGATCGTCAGTACCAAAGACACCACCACAGGAGCCCCAGTGGTGGTCCTACCACGCCCGGCGGAGGCGAGGGCTACCTCATGATGAAGGGCGGCCGCAACCGGAGCCCGGAAAGCAACCGCGGCGGCTACATCGTCGTCTCCCCCAACAGCTCCCGGGCGAGGACACCCACGAACGCATCACACATCGCGTTCACGGCGCTCGACACCGACGCCGACTACTTTCCCAGCTTATCAACAAAAACCGTAAGGAAGGTTGCTGTGGCATAAAAAAGGGGACGCAGCAAACGCACGCGCCCTACCACTAATTTAAAAATCTAAAAACCAATGACGAACTACCTGAACAAGACCAACACATTTGGTCTCTTATCTATACGAAAGTCAGACTCGCAAGATCGATGACGACGAGAAAAGCAGGCCCCTAAAAGCGGGTGGTGTAAGAGTTGTTTGAGTCCTTCTTTTTCCTATGTCTATGAACCGGATGGGAGCGGGACCAGGAAATGCCCTGGCCCGGGCAATGGGAGGATGGTAAGGTAGAACCGGGCTTTTTCCTTTTACTTCTTTTTTTTTTCACGACGATACTAGGGGGCTTTCCAACGAAGGCATAGGCAAATCAATATTCTCGGCCAGCGCAGCCTGCCAGGGACGGAACGGACAGACAGGTTTTTAGGATCGTTTCTGGGAGTCACTGGGCGTCTGGCTGTATCACACATCTCATCATTCAGTCCCGACTTAGACTTGTTCAGAGGGACAAGCTCGGGGACGTACACAAATCCAAAGTGATTGATCATGTTCAAACATTCATGTTACGTGCGTTAAAAAGGCGTCCGATGTCCAGACTTGGTATCCATAATAAACCCCCCACCCGCCCAAGCAAGCCCCAAACGCCGCCCGAAAACAAAGGTATACCAAAGGGCACACACAACACACCCAAACAAGTACGCAGCGACCCGGCCTCCCGATTTACAACGTCTGCCAGAAGTAGTTTGCGTAAAAGAACTTTGAGAACTTGGGGTCCATGTTGACGACGTGGACGTCGCCCTTGCGGTCGTTGCGGACGACGGCGCGGCTGAACTCGCCGTCGCGGCCGTCGCGCTCGATCTCGATGCCAAGCGACCGGTAGACCTTGAGGCGGAGGAGGACCTCGTCGTCGACGGGGTCGCGGCGGCGCTGGCGGTCGTCCGGGTCGCCGTCGACCCCCTGGAGCTCGAGCTCCTGGAGGCGGGCGGCGAGGTCGGCGGCCTGCTGGGCGAGGCGCTCGGCCTCCATCTCGGCGTCGGAGGCGGCCTTTGCGGTGCGGAACTTTGTCGTGTCGAGGCGGGCGATCTCGGAGGCGTGGGCGGCGGAGGAGTGGGAGGAGGTGAGCTCGGCGTGTTGGGAGGACATTGTGTTTAGTTGGCGGGTGAGCTCTGGGGGGGATGGTCAGCGCTTGCACGAGAGGGAGACAGTTGTGCACGGGGAAGGAAGCGAAGGATGTAGACGTACTCTTGAGGGCATCTTCGGCTTCGCGGAGGCGGAGCTCGCGGGCCTGTTGCAGCGTCTCGAGGGATCCATTGATGCGCGCGACGGCTTGTTTGTCGGGCTGGATGTTGAAGTTTGCGATGGTGTGGTGGATGAGCTGGGCGGGGCAATGATGTTAGTTCAAAGTGCCTTCAAGTTTTCCCCTTTGCACGTGTGTGATGGCCATGGCTTACCGTCGCGGGCTCCTCTGCCAAAAGCATCTTTGCAGGTTTGGTGGTGTTTCTCCTCTAAGTGTGCTTGTATGTACGGTTCGATGTGGATTGATGTGAAAGCGCCGGTCGCGAGGAGATAATCAGGTGCGAGTCGGTTCTGTTCGTAGATTCGCGTCGCGTGTCGTGTAGTACGTGTGGTTTGTTTGATTGAAGTTGGATGGGTGGGATCGAGTGTTGGTCGATCGGTGCCAGTAGATAGAAGGCTGCCGGCCCAAAGTGGAAACCGCCCAAACAAAAAAGTAGAGTGTCGGGTGTGGTGTTTCCCGGGCTTATCGGCGCAGGCATCACCGGGACGACAATCATTGGGTTGTCACTGGTCAGTGCTTGCTAAGTGGGCACCTCCTTCCGTCTTTCCCTTCCTCCCCCTCCAAACGGCCCCACAATCGGCTCCCCCCATTCGCCGTCCTTCCCCGGCGTTCCCTCCCAGTCGTCATCAGCTGCTAGAGCTGGGCCAGCCAGCTGCCGCCACCGGTGACCGCAGAAGGGCTTTCCCGCGCCACACTCGCACACATGACCGGGGGTCCAGGTCGCTCTCCCTGGGTCCCCACGTCTTTCAGATGTCAGAGCTTCAGCCACTCCCGCCTCTCCGAGAGCAGGTTTGCCATCATCCATTTTGCCATATCTTGTCGGCAGCACATCCCGCAACCGCTCACCCCCGGCCCCCCTTCGTGCAACCTACACAGGTACCCGACGACGAGTTGCTTCCCTCTTCCACGAACGACGAAACGAAACGAGCTCGAAAATTCGCGTCCCCCTCAAGATCCCCCTCCCACAGCCGAGAGAGAGAGAGAGGGAAATTTACAGAAAGGCCAAGGCGAAAACGGCACAGCAGAGTGTAGCGGCTACGACAGAACGCAAAAATGGTCGATCTTCCTTGTAAGTCCACCTCCACCCCTCGCCACGTCGCGACAACGATGGACGGCGCAACATGGCTAACCCGCTGGATCTAAGACGCCCTTGACGCGGAAACGTACGTTCCCTTCCGAATGGCCTCGCCCGCCATGCCCCGCAGCTCCCGTCCTGCCAACACCAGACTCACACAGAATACAGGCCCCTCAAGGCATCCGAGCTCCAGGTCCTCCGCGCCCAATATGAGAAGGAAGGCGAGATGGTCGGCGTCCAGACAAAGTTCAACTACGCATGGGTAAGCCTCTCCCCCCACCCTGTCCCTCTCCCGTCGAACTTCTCTCTACATGCCCGCCGACGCCGAACCCCAAACTGACATGACGATCCACCCAGGGCCTCGTCAAGTCAGACTCCCGAAACGACCAGCAGCTGGGCGTCCGCCTCCTCTCCGAGATCTTCCGCGTCTCCCCCGAGCGCCGCCGCGAGTGCCTCTACTACCTCGCCCTCGGCAACTTCAAGCTGGGCAACTACGGCGAGGCCCGCCGCTACAACGACCTGCTCCTCGACAAGGAGCCCGCCAACCTGCAGGCCTCGAACCTGCGCCAGCTCGTCGACGACAAGGTCGCCAAGGAGGGGCTGATGGGCGTCGCCATCATCAGCGGCGTGGCCGTCGCCGCCGGCGTCGTGGGCGCGTTCCTCGTGAGGAACGTCAAGAGGAGGTGATGCCTCTCTTGTTGTTTTTGCTTATTTTATGCTCTTCCTTTTTGGGGGTCATTATCCTCTACTATGATTCTGCGCGATTTCCTCCCCTTTCCGTTGCAGTGATGAAGACATGACGGACACGGTTCTCGAGAAGAGCCCACGGAAAGAGACGAATGCTTGCGCGCGCGAGTTGGGTTGGGTTGGGTGGCTTGCGTGTCACTTTCTTCCAAAAGAAACAAAGAAATGACAGCACGGAAGAAAAGAAAAAAACAGGGCCAGAGGAGGGGAAGGGCAGACGGGACGATCGATTCGACCCTCATGCTTCCCTTGATGTTTGTGGCATTGGAACCATGAGAAATCCCCCACCCCTTCTTGGCTAATTTGTCCAGTAATGTGTATTTGTATGGTCATGACGGGGCTTTTTTTTTTTTTTCCCGGTGTACAGGCGCAGGCACCAACAACCTCTTTTCTCCCGCCATCATAGCATTCTTGTCACTTTTTGAAAAGAAAAGAAACATTCAGCTCACCTTTTTCTTGTGCTACTTGTGTCATTCAGTAGGGGACAACAGTAGAAGCTCCTGCCAGGAGGGCGATAGTGCAAGTCTGAGGGCCTCCTGTTGAGTTTCCAGACCTGCTCGTTGGATAGGACTCTGCTGCCTCCTGCTGCGGTCCGTCACTAAGTAAGGAAAAGAACAGGAAAAGACCGGAAAAGGGGGAGTGGCTTCCAATAGGAAGTTGAAGTGCGATCCAGACTGGCAAACACTTGGTGTATTTACCAATCCCAGCCAACACTTGGCATCAAAGGACACACAGGAGATGGTTAGACAGGGGTATGTGTTTCTTCACCCGCTTTCCAACAACACAGACGTTTACCGCGCGTATATAACGGGCTGAAAGTCTGGATTCCCGAAGCAGCCCGTTCGTCCAGGCCTTGTAAGTTTCGTTGACGAGCTGACATGCCAAGCATGTACGCAACCCTTGCCCCGTCCCCTCCAGGAAGGACCATCTTCAAGATGGGTCTACCAACGTGATCACTTGATTCAACGCCCAAGATTTGTGAATTTTTTTGTCCGACGGTGGCAACATATGCCATTTCGAATACGTGCGCACCGTCGGAAAACAGTAAAAACAATGCTGGAGCTTTTGTTGCTGTGAGTGCAGGCAAGGCTGTTGTGAGAAGTCTTGAAGAGCTAGCTAGCTGCCCACAAAAACATGGACTTTCTAGTACAACAACGGGTGTACAAGCGGCTGACGGCGTTCATTCCACCATGGAGGGCAGCTTGAGCTGAAGATATATAGAGCGGGAGGAGGAGGGGTTTTAGAGCTCGACTAGAAAAGACAAGTACACTTTCAGAAGGTTCAGGAAAGATCCTAGTCTTCAACTACAGGTCCTGATATGCGTCCGCAAAACCAAGCCGGTTGCTGGCTGGAGCTAGATGCAATGACTAACCGCAAAACTTTCTCTTCTCTCTTCGAACTGGGGACGTCAGGTCGGCCCGCCTGCCTGTCCCTATGCTTAGCTATCGCCTGTTCTAGTATCCGCTTGGATGGCAGCCAGCCATTCGATCTTCTTGCTGACTTGCGTGGCGCCCGAGAGGCGGCTGTTGGCTATGTGTCCAACCACGACGGCTGTTCAGCACTTGCCTCGACCCATTGGACCAACCGTAACATCATCGGCCAAGGGACAACTTTATTGCGACTCAGACGAAGAGGAAATGAAGCGCTCTTGATTTGTGCGTGATGAGAGCTATGATCTACCAATACACGTCCAGGCTGAACGGCGGGAATAGCCCCTGGATATGGTCCCTTAAAGGAGAAACGGCATAAACAACCGATGCCAAACGCCGGCAACCCACTTCATAATTCGTAAACCCCAGACGCCCATCATTTTCTCGCGCTTATTACACTTCTCGGTGGCTTTCACGGCCACGGCCTGGCCTACCCAATCGACTGAAAACTCATCCAGAATCCAATCAGTAGCGGCGTCTCTCCCTCGCATTGTTGTCCCCGGAACCCGATCCCCGAGAGAACGTGTTCCTAAGCCAACTCAGGGGACCGTGGTTGGCTCCAGAGTCTTGGCCATTGTTGCCGCTGCTTTCACTATTGTTGCCCCGGTCTCTGTCCCAATTGCCGGACGATGGACTACGCTGTCTGGCGCGGAAAGAATCAGACTGTTGTCGTCGCAAGTTGGGAGGTGAGTGGGAGTCCCGGCGTGAGCGAAAGCTGGGCATTCGGCTCGACTCCTGGGGACGAGGGGGGATTTCGGGGTTCCGCGATGCGTCTCTGCCGTATAGGGGAAACGTCAAGTCCCAATCCATGGCGGGCGGTCTCTGCGGTCGTGTAGAGCTGGCGGGAACGGGAGGAGGTCGGTCGAAGAAAAGCGGAGATGCGGCAAATGTCTGTGATCCCCAGTGGCCAGGCATGCCCGGGGGCGCATCGTCCCAGATACCGGGGCCATTGTTGGAGCCGGACGACCCAGGAGCAGCGTCCGGACCACGACGAGACGTGTCGTTGTTTGAATTATTGCCGTTGTTGGAACTCTCTGCGTTGCCCGCATTGCCGCCATTGTTATTGCCGCTGGGCTCCTCGATCGGCGTACGGCAGATGGGGCAGGTGTTGTGTTCCTTCAGCCACATCACCACGCACGCATCGTGGAACCAGTGCTTGCAGGGCAAGACCGCCACGTCGTCACCCACTTTGAAGTCGTCAATGCAGATCGTGCACTCGGTCTTTCCCTCAGGACCCAGCATCTTCTCGTCGACCTTCTTGCGCTCCAGCTTGCTGAGGGCATCCTCGGTAGCTGGGGGTGCCGCGTTGGACGACGTATTTTGCTCCATCAGCGTGGAAATGATCCTGTCCAAGGCTTCCTGGGTGTACACGGCATCGCCGTGGGCCGCATTCGCCGGGTTGAGCATGTTGAGGATCTCATGCAGGAGCGTAGGCGCCCCGCCAGCACCACGGGGTCCTTGTCCAGGGGCAGCAGCCCCATCAGGAGTGGGAGGGCCAGCCCCGGCGAGAACACTGCTAAATATACTAGGAAGATGATTAGCATTCGCTCTGATGGACACCAGCGTGATTCGTGGTCCATCCGGAGGTTGATCGCGAGGGCTATGGCGCACATACGATTGAAAAGGGTCGCCTCCGGGTCCGGCAGGGGAGCGAGCGCCTCCTTGAATGTGGATCGGTCCCGTGGCGATTGTGAAGCTCG
The DNA here is from genome assembly GCA_030770045.1 of Colletotrichum brevisporum. NCBI lineage: Eukaryota > Fungi > Ascomycota > Sordariomycetes > Glomerellales > Glomerellaceae > Colletotrichum > Colletotrichum brevisporum. Next base: position 2,390,019 of record JAUGSI010000001.1, on the reverse strand, counting down.
TCATGCCCCCAGGGCCTCCTCTGGTAAAAGTGCGAACGTTGGCTCCGCCACCAAACAGGCCGCCACCGCCAAACGCGGCCGGGCGAGCTTCCTCGGCCGGGCGGGGCGGTGGCATGGCCATTCCAAACTCGTTGACCATGTCAATGAAACGTCTAATGATCTGGTCGCCATCACCCGGGTCGGGCGGCTGTCGAGCGTCGGGGGCTGGACTCTGTCCGGGTCTCTGAGAATGGTCCCATATCGTCCTGTGGACCGTGAAGCCGCTGGGGCCTTGGTGTAGATGCTCTTCTATGTCGGCTTCCTCGGGGTCGGAGTCGTCGTCATGATATCTGCCTCTATGACGGTCGAGCCCCAGAGAGCCATGGAGTGCAGGGCCATCTTCGATAAGTCTGGGATCGTTGTCGGGAGAAACCTGGTTGCGGGTTAGGGGTCAGCCGTATGTCAGCGACAGAAGAAGGTCATGGTGTGGCGTACGATCTCGGTGATTTCGCTTTCGCAATGAGGGCACTGCAGGCCATGCTCGTCTTTCCACCACTCGTGGGAGCAGGCGTGGCAATACACAACCTCTCGATCGGCCGTGGCATCCAGGTGGCCACCTCTTGAAGTGTGTGACTCCATTTCAGCCTGGTTGCGCTGGTAGGCCGCAAGGGCAGTAAGTCCGAGGCCTACAGCGAGACCGGCGGCTCGAAGTGCTCGGAACGCCAGTCTGAATTATTTGTAAGGAACTTAGTATTGGAAGCTCTTTGGGCAGGCGATTTTGCCTGTGTTGGGACGGGGCTAGGCGCTCAAGCTTCCACGCTCGTGATATTATTAGATGCAACAAAGCCGGCGAGCTTTGGGCAAAGGAGGCAAAGAACCGCAGCAGCTACTGCTATCGTCAATGTGGTGGTGAAAGGCAGGCTGTGGTCAGCCGAATCGACGCTGGGAGGGTCGTTATCGGTGGGGGGCGGAAGGTACGGTACGACGTGGTACGGAAGGTGCAAGGTAAGGTGGGTAAGAAAGAGCCCTGTGACTGTGAGGGTGGAGGATCGGTAGTGGGAAATGTGGAAATGGAAGAAAGCCTGGACGCAAGGTCAGCCTTATCCTAGCTGTGGAGAGAGCTTGGAGCCAATGAAACAAGAAATGAATAATCGCCTCCAGGTCTCCCGTCTTCAGTGTGCAAGCCTCGCCTCCAACAAATCGTTTGCGCAATGGGTAGAAGGTAATAAGGAGGGTGAGGGTGTAGTAGGTAGGTATGTTGGGATGGAGGCAGGGTGTGTGTGGTGTGCCAGGACAAGGAGAGGACGTACCCAAAAAGCTAAGAAGCCATGTACCGTAGACGGAGCAGCTGTGGGTGCATGTCTCCAACAGATGTTGAAGCAACGGAAGCGAGGAGGGTGTTCGCGACACCATGTAGGACCTTAGGTAGGTAAGTTTCGAAGAGAAAGAATGATGAAATGGCGGTAGAGACGGGGGATTTTTCTGGAAGAACCGCGTCAGAGGTCACGTCGGCTTGTAGTCGAGCGGAACAGCGGACGCCGTCACGTCAAATGCGCTGTACCGGCAGGGGAGGTACGTGACGTTGGTGGTGGGGAAATCGCCGGCCGGCTCAAGGTCTTTCTATCTGTCTTAGTAATCTGACGCTGCCGCAGCAGTGTGACAAGCGCTGCGATCGCGGCATTGGACGTATCCCGCTCCACTTTTAACCACCTTCAGAGCTCTTTCTGCTTCCACCGGCTTCACTGTGGCGGTGCGTCACTATTCAGCCGGGCCAGCACGCGACGGGACGGGAACATGGAGGCGTCCACTGCCACATGCATAGAGGCGCTCTATGCCTACACCGGCCAAGCTCACTTAGGTCTTGGGAAAGAATTTCATTTAATGGACACAATCTTCACAAAATATGTCATCTGTGGATTAAAGCTTTTTTGGATGGGATTTTCTTTCTCAGATACGAGATTCCTCCCTCGAACGCCTACCGGACACCGCATATAGAACCAGAGGCCATCGTACAGGGCGCCTCCATACGTGTCTTGATTGTTCCATCTATGATTCACTGACTGGGCTTGTACCTAGGCATGGGCTTTCATTCACGTGCCTCTGTTTGGTGATCCGTACCTAGGTAACACATGCCGGCCGGCTTGGACTTGTGGGCGTGTGGCCAAGCACCAAAGGCGAGCCTCAAGCATACCACATTCATGTCAAGTTCCGTGATTGTTGCGCCTTAGAAACCAAACTCTTGCATTTACCATAAACAAGATATCATGAACCTGTGAAGCACCATATAAACCGGCTGCGAGCATCTACCCCTTTTGCTCTGATGTGATATCATCAACATCTGACTATGACGGTGTGACGTGGGCAACGTATGATCGCAGTCAAGACCAGCATTTCGAAGGATATGAGTTGACGCCCACAAGATGGTGGTAAGCATACAGGTTATTCGCGGTACGAACTTCGCAGTCTGACAGCCATCTTAAAAGAACAAGACATTCCCCTTGATATTCGTGATATCGTTCCTCGTAATTGCCATGGTAGTATATATAGAGGTTGGCGGTTTGTGGTCCGGGATGATATAGTCAGCGACACACATTGCCAAAGGGGCAACACAGTCTGCAAGCTGCGACGAAGCCCCGGCTTTTCATGCCGTCTCCTCAACTAACCCCCGAGCTGCGTTATCCGCTGAGACACTAGCCCGTCCAGACCCGCGGGCACCTGTTCCGACGACATACTGTCCATTAGATCCGCGACTTCGTGCATGCCCCTATGACGCCGAGCATAGCGACGACTGCTCACTCCAACGTTGTCGACAATGTCCGGGTCGGCACCGGCCTGCACCAGCAGCTTGGCCGCTTCAACATTGTTCCTCCACAAAGCCACAAACAGCGGCGTGGAAGAGAACCGCCCGCCTTTCTTGTCGATCTCGACGTTGTGCTCCGGCTTCAGAAGCAGCCGCAAGATTGACAGCATGTTGAAAGATGCGGCGTAGTACAGAGGCTCCGACGCGCGGATTGCTTCCAGGTTTTCCGAATTTTGGATGAATTGCACCCATGCCGCAAAGGGGCCGCCGCCGGGCTGCTTTTTCGTCGCGAAGAAATTCAGTATGAAATTCTCATCGGATTCATGCAACGTAAAGCGTTCCGAGTGAATGGACCACAGGTTAGACGCGTAGTCGAGGAATGTGTACTCGGTGAAGTAGCGCTTGACCTGTTTCAGGTGTGGCGAAGGGCCTGAGGCGAAGGGCGCGAGACTGAGGTACGTGAGGCATTTGCGCATGATGCTTCTGTGAACTTCGGAGGCGTCGAGGGCGAAGTATGAGGCGCTGGAAGACCGAATCCAGTCTGACTGGAGGAAGGTCCTGATGGAATCATGGGCCAGTGTGACAAAGTCCTTGCTGGCGTGGACCAGGCCTTGACAGATGGCGGGAACGACGGACGGATTGGTCAGACGACAATCTGCGTCGATATCCGCGTCATCCTCCTCGATGATGATGGCCTCAGCAAGCTCGCCGAGACTGAGAGGTCGAAGAGAAAAACACAGCCAGGCGAGGGCCTCGCGGACAATCTGGTGGTCTTGGTTGGGAATTCGGACCAGGATGCTGGCGTACGTCTCGTTCAGAGTAGAGGGGATATCACCAAGAACCCGGCGCATTTCCCGCCCAGTACGGAGTGTGCTGAGTCTGTCCATGCATAGCTTTGCCCAACGGAATCTATTTAGACCAGAAAATCAGTGAAATCCCGCATCCGAAGTCATCATACACAACTTACGTCCCATGAGCATCTGCCACAATCTTGCTCCTAATCTCTTCTCTGAAGTTGGGACTCAACGTTTGGAAGCTGTGCTCGATGGCAAGTCTGTTCTGGACATACATGTCAATATCTAGGTCGACACATGACGTGCTCATATGCCTTGTGTAGATCATCTGGGAAGGCGGATTTGGTTCGCGTGTGCACGTAACCAATACGCGGAGACTCTCGTGTCTCCAACACATGGCCAGAAGAGCTTCGACAACGAGAGCTTCATGAGGAGTCTCGTTTAGAGCGTCGATCATGATATAGAAGACGTCGAACGATTCCAAGGCTTTGTCCATGACCTCGTGGACTTGCTCTATAGACAGATTGTTCTGGGGAATAAAACTGTTGCCTGACATCCTCAGAGGCCTGACAAGGTCCAGAATATCGGGTCGAAGGGTGCCAATCTGGGCCAGCATAGACCCAAAAATATTGGGTATTGCCTGAGATGCAGCATCATCTAAGGAACAACAGTGGAAGGCCAATCCGGTTCTGTAATCCTTTTCTGAGGCGAAAGAGTCGACCCGCGCCTGCAGCTTGTCGACCAGATGTGAGCTGGAAATGTCAGCAAGGATCGTGGGGCGACAAGACCAAAAGGCGTTGACAGGGCTGGTGCTTACAAAAGAACAGTTTTCCCCGAGCCGGCTGGTCGCATTAGCTGAGAATCGCTAGCAACAATACAAACGCTCATGAGTGAGCGAAACTGGCTTACATCGGCCGGTAATCCAAAACACGGGCCATTGGGTCGGACTGCCGCGCTCCCAAACCGACAACCGGCCGGCATGGATCCATTGCCCAGTCCCCGGCAATCGGTCTACCACAGATTCGCGGAGCTTCTCCCTGCTGTCAACGGGAGACAGCCACTTGAGCAAGTCAGACGTCTCGCTGAGCATGCGGTCCGTCTTCCGGGCGATTATGTCCTCGTGAATCACAGCCGTCAGATTCTGCATTTCAGTAAATACAGACGCCGTAGTGTCTAGCGAGTCCCTCATCAACACCATGATGAACCAGGTCTTGGATCTCTCGATGGTAGCGAGGTACTTCTCAACGTCTCCAGCCCTGAAGGGCCAGGCTAAGCTCTGGACAGCACGGCCCATCTTGGAGGTCTTGGGCGTCCCCAGCTTCTTTGCTATGGCCTCCAGGGTCTCCTGGGTCATGCCCAGCATGGACTGGGCTTGCTCCTGCAGGTAGAAGTCCGATTCGCCCTTGGCCTGAGCATGGAAATGGTCCAGAGCTCCCCTGAGGGCGAACAGCTCCTGGGTGAGCTTGCGGATATCATCTTTGGCGCTCTTGACGGTGGAAATAAAGGTGTAGAGCCGTTCGACAACCTCTGTAATGCAGAGAGCGACCTCTATCACAGTGAGAGCCTCAGCCATTGGTCCGGGGATGCGAGGCTTCAACGGACGAACTCAATCTGGAAAGGAGGGTTGTCAGTGGTTGTGGTCGTGGCTGTAGATGTGGCCATGTCCAGGTGTATGACGTCTATAAACGGCCCGAGAACTAAGATACTCGCTGACCGGACGGACACTGGAGCAGCTAGGGGCTGATGTCCAGGTCTCGGAGGCAGCCAATGTTCTCTGCCTCTTTCTCTCTTCTCTCTCCTTCTTGGTAAATACTCGAGACAAAAAATAACTGTACCTGAGAGCAATGAGAGCAAACGAAAGTGCAAAGGCGAGAGTGATGAGGCGCTTGCCGAGATGAAGATGGTACCTTGGCGTCAGACGGGTTGGTGTCTTGGTTTGGAGATGGTCCGTGACAGGCGGGGAAGCAGCTCTCGCTGCAAGGATGAATTCAGACTTGGAACTGAAGATTTCAGGTTGGTGGTGTACCTGAAGGTGGGGGAAGTGGGTTGTGGGGTGCTTCGGGCTGGCACGTGCACCTTCACAGTTCAGTTCACGTCCACGATGGCAGCACCTGCTACGCTGGGACGTTGTATCCATAAGAACTGGGTAGCTACCATAGGTATGTACGACTAGCAGTAGAAGAGGCAGGCAGTTTACCTAATGCAGGGTTTTTAGAAAGTGCGTTACCGTTTCATGACTCCGCAAGGAACATTAGAAGGGAGGTAGACCTGTTACTTGGCGTTGTCCGTGGCAGGTTGTACGGAAACTGTTGATATTAATACATCCCATGAATTCAACGACCGAAACAACCAATCTGCATGCATCCTTGCTTTCTACCCCGAGCCAAGGGCGAAAAAGGACCGAAAAAAAGAGTTCTGCATCTTCTCCGAGGAGCGGAACTCAGGAAGCTCTTTGTTCATCCACTTTTTTTGTGTTTATTCATCAAACCACACTGCAAGGAAGTTCGGATAGAGAAGTGGGAAGAAGTTGAGAACTGGTGTTAGTGATGCTGTAACCAGTTTGTCTCCACCCTTCGCCTGTCCGCATTGCATTATGGCAGGGTTGTTCCTTCCTTGCCGGCTCGACTCCCCATTCGTGCAGTGACGGGCCGCGGAGGTATCAAATCGAGGCAAATTCATGAAAGGCGGCAAGAGCCAAAATCTTTTTTTTCCTCAGCCGCTCTTTCTTCAGAAGGGGGGCCGGGCGTGCGGGATTACCTACTAGCAGCAATTGCCTAATTACCTACCTAGGTACCGCAGAACAAGACAAGCACTTGCCTTTCAATGTCAGTTGAGTCGCCGACTAACAAGTAAGTTTCTTTTTGTCCCGAGTCCTACATTGCCTACCTCAAAAGTACCGACTCACCTGTTGTACCCGAGTCCACGGATGCGGCAGTCCTTTCTCTCCACCGACTCTATCGGCTCCTCCTCCCCAGATCGGCCGGCCCTGCCTACCTACAAGGTCCAGCAAGTCAAAGGCCGTTGATTTCTCATCCCGCCTTCGCCGGGCTTTTCTTTGCCTGTGCGCCAAATTGCACTACCAGAATTTACCTCGCGCGCCTGAGCGCTTAGCCCTCGGCTCTGGCCCCTCCTTGAGTCTTCCTTCCCTCCCTGACAGGTCGAACCAGCGCTGCGATTCATTCCGTCACGCGCTGCAGCAGGAGCTCCCGGTACAGCTTGGCGGCACGGACACCACCTACCTACTCCGTACTGTTCTCTCCTCACCACTGGTGCTGCTGCTTCCAACTGGTGCTGCTGCTTCCAAACCAAGAAAGCGTCCGGTTTCTTGTACGTAATATGTAAGTACCCGGTGCTTCTATGCAATAACACCACTCTCTCCCTCTCCCCCGAACAGCCCGCGACCAGCAGATGACAAGCAGGGCGCACAAGAAACCACTCCCCCTTGGAGCTCAAAGTCTTGGTCAGCCCAGGCGCGCAGCACTCTCTCAGTTCTCAGCTCAGTCGACTTTTTTCCCTCATGAGACCATGTTCTGATGTGTGTCTTTCCCAGACTCAACTGAGAATCCTCAATCAGCAGACGAGAGAAACCCACGGGTTCCCAGGCTCGACGATACGCCCATGACGGACGACAAGTGAGCGATCTGTACCTCTTCAGGTCGACGGCGATCCAGCTCCCTTTTAAATCAATCTGTTACTGCCAGCCGGCCAAGCCACCTTCCCAACTCTTCCGCGTCGTTATCAGACGCTGCGCCAATCCGCATACCTAACCCTGCACGCCCAATCGCCGGCCGCTTGTTTATCTCGACGACAGGGTCTCTATCTGTACCGCATCGCATCGCACCGCACCGCACGCACCGTACTTGCGTACCTCCGCTGACCGACGGCGCCCGCAACCTGACCTCCCCAGTCCGGAGTGCCTGCGACCCCATCTCTCCACGTTGTCGTGCTCCCACTACCGTCTCTCACTTGCCCGTCTGCCACGGGGAACACGGCATCGTCATCTCGCAGACATTCCCTGACCTGGTGGGGCTCGCCGCTCTCCAGTTGCTGCCGTCTACCCCCCCTCTTCCCCGGGATTCTGCCCCCATCAGATTCCCACATCTCCGTGCACCGCATCTGCACTGGACCCAGCATCTCCGGCTCTTTGTTCGACAGTCTCGTCTTTCCTATTAGTCGTCAAAACCCCCAGACATGGAGGACCAAGATCCCGAGCTCTCCCTTCAGGCAACTTCTGCCGGCCCGTCCGAGGCTTCCTCTGCCTCGCAACCAACAAAGAAGAAGTCCCGCAGAGGCGGCGATTCCGCCGCCCAGAAGCGACGTTGTGTAAGCACCGCTTGCATCGCCTGTCGGAGGAGGAAATCGAAATGTGACGCCGCCGTCCCGAGCTGCGCTGCTTGCGCCAGCGTCTACGGCACCGAGTGTGTTTATGATCCTAATTCAGACCATCGTCGCAAAGGCGTCTACAGAGAAAAGATCGACAGCATGAAGGCTCGGAACTCCACCCTGCAGATTCTCATCGAGGCCATTCTGAACGCCAGTGAAGATGAGGTCCCGGACATCGTCAAGAAGATCAGAACCTGCGACAGCCTCGACACCGTGGCCGAGCAGATTTTGAAGCAGGAAACTATGCTTCAGGAGGCAGAAGAGAACGACAACGGCGACGACGGCTACGCGACCGACATGCCCGTTGAGGGTGAGAGGGAGCTAGCCCGTAAGATGGGCGAGCTGCGCCTTGAAAACGGCTCAGTTCGCTTCATTGGAGGCACTTCACATCTCATCTACCTCGGCGATCCTAGCGATGCCAACTCGAATGAGCCAGAGTCCGACACGAACTCGGCCAACGAAGACCCCGTCACCAGCTGGACCAGAGTAACCCAGGACAAGGAGCTCATTGCCCATCTCATGAACATGTACTTCAACTGGCACTATACTTACTTTACGACGCTATCCAAGACACTATTTTATCGAGACTTCTTCAAGGGAAAGCACGGCTTGCAGCACAAGGGCACCATCTATTGCTCACCTCTGCTGGTCAACGCCATGCTTGCCCTTGGCTGCCACTTCACGAGCGTCCCAGGCGCTTACGGAACCCCGGGCGACAGCAGGACCAAGGGCGATCACTTTTTTGCCGAGGCAAAACGTTTAATTGTGGAAAACGACGAGTATGAGAGGCCCAGGCTTACCACCGTCCAAGCACTGGCTCTCATGTCCGTCCGAGAAGCCGGCTGTGGAAGGGAGGCGAAGGGTTGGGTGTATTCGGGCATGGCGTTTCGGATGGCTCAGGACATTGGTCTAAACTTCGACGACGGCGGAATGTCTACCGATAAGCAGAACCTTGGCGAGCATGCCGTCGATGCTAGGCGGATGACCTTCTGGGGCTGTTTCCTTTTCGACAAGGCGTGGTCCAACTATCTCGGACGGCTGCCGCAAATCCCCAAGAACTCGTACAACGTACCCAAGTATGACGTCTTCCCCTCCGAAGACGCTGAGTTGTGGGCACCATACACGGACACGGGATTCGACCAGACGAGCAAACAGCCGTCCAGGACGCGGGCAATAGGGCTGCAGTTGTCGAAACTTTGCGAGATCAGCAGCGATCTTCTTTTGTTCTTCTACCACCCGAATCATATCGGCCGCTCGAGTGGCAAAGCCGTCGAGCTGAAGAAGCTTAGCGAGTTGCATCGAAGGCTCGAAGACTGGCGCAAGGAGTTACCCCAAGAGCTGGAACCAAAGGAGGGTCAGCTGCCGAATGTGATCCTCGTACAGTGAGTGCCGAATCATGCGTCTGAGTAGGGCATGTCGACTGATATCTCGCAGTATGTTCTTCCACCTCCAGTACATTCATCTGTTTCGGCCGTTCTTGAAGTACGCGCCAGCAGCGTCCCCACTCCCGTCGCACGTCTCCCCGAGGAGGATATGCACAGCGAACGCAGGTGCCATCTCGAAGCTGATGCGGCTGTACAAGAAAACCTGGAACCTCCGTCAGATTTGCAACATCGCCGTCTACATGATCCACAGCGCCTGCACTATCCATCTTCTCAATCTGCCAGAAAAGACCGCCAAGCGAGACGTCATTCACGGCGTGAAGCACCTCGAGGAGATTGCTGAAGATTGGTTATGCGCAAGACGAACCTTGAGCATCATCAGTGTGTTGGCCCGCAAGTGGAACGTGGAACTTCCAGAAGAGGCATCCGCGGTTCTTCAGAGGACGGATGAGAAGTACGGCCACTTCAATACGTCGGACGTACCCTCGCCGCACTCGAATATGACCACCTCACCATCCCCGACTCAACCACCAGCATCTCCAGGAACCAGCAAGCCAGAACAATACAGCCCATTAAATCAGTACGCGCAGCCGCAGATGAGTCAGCCAGACATGTCACCTACCGATCTCATCATGGCGAGTTCCTCTCTAGCACAGATCAGCGGCACAAGACCGCCATCCCGAATGCCTACTGCTACAGCAGGCCCAGGCATGGGTCTCGGATCCGAGTCCATCGGCAGCTGGTCTCAACCAGGCATGAACCAATCCATACCCAGCTATCAACAACAGCAGCGCTTCCGGGCCATGAACAGCGCACAAGGAAACATGAACAACAGCCTAAACCCCTCCCAGTCGAGTCGCCCTGGGGCAAACCCAAGACAGGTCTCGCCAGGCCAGGTCTTCCAAGGGCTCGACCAGGACTGGTTCCTCAACGACGGCGCCAAGTGGCACCAGAACTTCGAGGCGTGGAACATGCCCGGCAACATGTCGAGCAGCGAGCAGATGTTCATGTTCCAGGGCGGGAGCGGCTCCATGCCGCCGCCGCGACAGTCGTCCGAGGACGCCTCGAGTACCAATTTCGACAACCTGAGTTCTCTCAACAGCAATGGGTGGCTCCCAGGGTTGGATTAGAAAGAAAGAAAGAGAAGAGATTGGGCACGGAAGGTCCGACATGAATGATGATGACGTTATCTCTGTTAAAAAATGTCCATGTGAAAAATGTCATGCTATATCAAAAGACCTTTTTTTATTTATTTGTTGAAGCTTGCGATGAGGTTGCCTGTACCAACTGCTGCTGGATGTAAGAAGAGGAGAGGGGAGAGAGGTTTCGAGATACCACGAATCAGGAGGGGATCTAACTTAGCAAGCAATATCTGTATGTCCGTCGTACCTATTTGTACACAGAGATTGTCTTTTTCTCGGCCGTGTGTGGACTACCTAGTTGCGTTTGCTCCCAGCACGAAATGACAGTCGTCACACGGAAGAGGTTCTCCGCACTTGTTGTCCATGCCGCAGCGTCCCCCAAAGCTGGCGATGACCCCGAGAACCACAGACATCGGGGAATCCTTCTCATCTCGTCTCGTCTCCAGTAATAATCATTCGAAAAGGTCTTTACATAGCCTGCCGCTAGCTACAACATCGTCACGGCCTTAGAAGGAAGCCCGTGGACCCATTCAATCGTCTCCCGACGTGCCCCGATTCATCATCCCGAGAAGCCAAAAGAGGAGAAAAGAATGTCCTGCAAGAAAACTCCCCTGGTATAAAACAGAAAGGACAACCCCGAACCCACAGTGATATCGTTTCTCGAGAATCTGAACCGGAAAAGCTAACCAACCCGCCGTCCTCACTCCCTTCCGTTCCAGTAGCCCTTGAGTTTTCACATCTCATTCCACCCAGTTTTCTGCATGCCCTTTTCCGTTTGAGCATTGCTGTGCTCGGCCAATTTCCCGTCCGCGCCAAATGTCCCACTCCAGTAAACGTTCAAGTGCCGTTCCAGACCGGTTCTTTCGTATCGCCATCTTCATCGCATATCGTAAGTATCCACCCCACACACGATCCTCCGGACCGAAAGTCCGTCTCACAATGCCAAGCCGGTTCCGTCGCCAGTCCAGCGGTAGAGGGCTAGCAGTTCTCGTCGTCGTTGATGCTGCTCGTTGAGATCCTCGGGCACGCGACCTCGGACCTGCGCCAGGGCGCTTCGCATCACCTTGCTAAAGTTGCGCTAGACTCAAAGATTAGCTTGATCTGAAGGCTAGTAGGCAGAAAAATGTTGCTCACCTGGTACTCCGTGTTGAGCGTCACGACGCAGGCTTCGTGCGCACGCACGATGGTCTCGCAGGCCTTGACCACGCTAGGGGACGCTTCGAGTTGAAGTTTGTCGGCAATGAGAAGCAGGAGAAACGAGCCCTGCAAGAGATAGATGCCGAAAAAGAACGGCATGAACTCCAAGCCAGGGTCGAATTCGAGGATGTTGCTGATGGCCTCGGCGGCCGACACGGCATGGCCGGTGGCAGTGATGAACCCCTGGGACGAAATCCAGAGATCGTTGTCGTCGATGAGATTGATGGGGTCCCACTTGCCAGCAAGGAGGATGTGCAAAACGTGCATGACATGGGTGCCATAGGCCATGACAATCTTCGTCTGGATGGCGCTCTCCGTCATACGATTTGATGCGTTGGTATGAACGGAGTGGACGGATGGGGTGCCGATGTCGGAGATGGGGCCGTGTTCCACATTCTCGGGGTTAATGACCTCGCCTTTGTCGTCAATGTTCGCGTTGTGCCGGCTGAGATTCTGCTGTTCGAATCTCTTCAGGCTCTTCTCGTAAGCTTCCAGATGGTGAGTGATCTCCGTCGCTTGATCGTCCCATTCACGGGCGGAGCGGAAGCCAAGCCCAAACCGCGGGTGGTTCCGCGCGTGATGTAGGTCGACAATCTCTCCCAAGATGGTCATGAGAGGCAGGAAGTAACCGAAAATGCTGTGCCCTGTGCATTCGAAATGAGGACCCCGGACGCGGCCGACATGCCCGTCAGAATGGTCTCCGAGGCTCGGGTCAGTCAGGGTCTCTACATGGCGGAAATCTCCGTTCTGCCACGCAGTGTCGTCCATCGGCTGAAGAAGGCCGGCGCACTCGAGATCAAGAAGAAACAGAGGCCGGTTGTAGCAGAGAGCGAGGTGACGGTCGACAATATACGTCAACCACCATATGCGACGGCGCTCCTCGCGTTCTTCTTCCGTGATGATTCCGGGATGGGAGCTTCCACCCAACCCATCTTCGGCATCGCGATCACCGTCTGCTTCGTGATTTTGTGACATTGACAGCGGCGTTGGGGGTAGTTCTCGGCCAAGTTTGAGCTCGCGAGCCAACGACCATGCAGCGTTCCACCACCGAAGGCTTGCTCCTTTGTACTCACTTGCTGAAACTACCGTTGCGAGGTGGATGTAGGTGATGACATCGTCCAAAGTGCCCGCGGCTCCGAAAGGTCCAGACTCTCCAGTCAATGCATCCATGCTGATGGATCCGGGAAGCGCAACACCCAACCCGCCAAGAGCAACACCGTCAATGACAGGGCTAGTGACGGGCGATGTGTCGCCAGATGGGGTGTGGATCAATGGCTTCAGCAGGCTCACGGTCAACTCAAGCAGCTTCTGGCAGATCTTTCCCCGTGCCGATGGGACACTGGTCAGGAATGGCGCATCGCTAGTCTGAGCTGCTACCCAGAGCATGCTGGCCAACAGAGCGGGCTGACACAGCCTCGGTTTGGTCGGGTGCAAGAACGACCTCTTTCGGAACACGAATCCCAAAACATACGGCGACATCGGGTGCATTTTTGCCGAAGACGAGGATGCGAAGTAGAGATCTATCAGGTCGCATGCCAAAGAGGTCGGAATGAGATTTCCAAGGTGAGGAAGGAGAGGCTGTAAAACCGGGTATCGCAACTGGTGTGTAGGGTGCCCATAGCCGCCTGCAGGCAAATGCGTCGGATACTGCGCCGGGGGAGAAGGCATTGACATCCATTCTGGGGACGTCGCCTCGCCTCCTAGGGGGTATGCACTTATAGGACTCGCTGCAATCCGGAATGGCGCGCTGTTGGTGTATGCCGTAGGGCTCTGCGTCTGAATGGCGTATGGTATATCAGGATAAGCCGAGATGTTGCCCTGGCCTGGGCCGTAACCGGCGTGGGGAGGGCCTGCCATCATATGTGTACCCAGACCTTGTCTGTCATAACCTCCGTGGACACTGCCATAGCCGTTCAAGTCCAAGGTCGTCGGGCTTTCCAGGTGATCTCTATCCATGCCATGATGATTGCCCAGGTGAGACTGATGACCGACCATGTCACCCAGACTGTCGAGTGAGTCTGTTCTTTGACTCCGTGGCATGGGTTCTTCGCCTAGATCGTCCATGCCTTTTCCCCCGTGGCCCTGTTGCGTATCGTTCCCGATTTGTTGGCCAGCCTTTGTGCCGATGGATTCGGGTTGCTCTGATGGCTGACCGTTCTCATCTGAAGGCGACTTTGGGCCTTGGCCGCCTCCTGCGGCTTGTGCTGCAGCCTGTGCGGCAAGATCCTTTCGGGAAGCCTTGCCTCGTTTCTTCCTTTCTCGGATGTATTCACATCCAAGGCCAAACTCTAAGGGGACTGTCAGTAAACAAATCAAGGAACTACAAGTCTGTCGACGTCGGTGCTTACCTATGCAGTGGGCGCAAGGGTGTTGGCCATCGCATTTCGTGCGTAGCTGGTTGCACTGGTCGCATGCTCGGCTGATTCTCCTTCGAATGGGCCCTGAAGAGCTAGATGACCTAGCCGAGGGCCCATAAGGATGCTGGCGATGTTTGGGTTGCGGTCCCGCTCGGGCAAGATGTGGGTTGTGAACTCCGACATGTTGCAATTGTTGTTGAAGAGCATAGTGCGAGCTTTGGGCGAGAGGGTCGATTCCTCCGGCATGAGGGTGACCGTTTGGGACGTGATTGTTGGAGAAAAGCGTGCCTGATGACATGCCATGATATGGCGAGAAACGGTGAAGCGGATTGGACAACATTCTGTCTCCCTCGTGCTGGGACCAAGCCCGCTGATGGTGGCGTAGTGGCTGAATGGTGACTGATTAAGGCGATATCCGGGTCCTCGATTGTCCTCGGTGCAGCAAACTCGTATACGCGGTTCAGAAGATCGCAACGGTCGTCTCAGTTCCAGGAGGGAGGAGCAGTCGTCGGAGGTGGGAGGGATGTCGTCTGTGAGCGCCGGAAGTTGGCGAGGCAGTGAGCACAAACAGCCGAATATGCTTTCAGAAGCAGGTATTGCAAGAGACTCGCTGGTGTGCCTTGCCAGTTCTGTTTGAGCTGGTCAGCGGTACTTCAACGAAGCGAGATGCTTAGATGCGTCAGGGGGGCGACGTTATGGAGTCTGGGCCGCGAACAGCAGACTAATACGACTAAATAAGGGGCAGAGCAACCACCGCCTTGCCTAGTACCGCTCTTTAAACACGGCACAGCTGGCACCCAGCATGGGAGATGGCGGGGTCGATGTGCACCATCCCAAGCTGCCAGGACGGGAGGGGTGACCAGGGTGTGATGAAGGAGCCTTGCATAGGAGTGGTGTGGAGGGGGAATGTCATCCATCTGGGAGGCGAAGAGAAAGTAACATACCTTGCTCTTGGCCCGAATGCGCCTGGAAGTGGTCGTCTTCGCCTACACAATTCGTCGCTGGACAACGAATGAGTGGCTCTGAGGCTTGAGGACTGGCCGTGACAGCGATTCACCGAAAATTGAGCCCGTGTAAGTCGTGGTGTGTCGAGGAACACTCGCGGAGCTGCTCTGGAAGCTGCCGGACAGCAACGAGATATCCAGTCCGATCAATAGAATGGTTCCGAATCGGGCCCGATCGTTTTGCAGAGGATGTGCCAGAGCTCCTTTCGTCCTTCTTGTTGTCCTACTTTCCAGGTCGGGGCAGCGCCTTGGCGAGCATATACAAATAGGGAAGCTCTCGTGGAGTTCTCCCGTGTTGAGATGGTTTGTAGGTTGGTGACTTGGCTGATCCACCTTTCAACGAACGATATGGACAATCACAATCAGATTGGCGGCGCAACATACATTGCGAGAATTGGGACGGGTGCGAGAGGTGGCGACGTGACGGGCGAGCGCAGTAGGTGTGTGTGTATGTATGTATGTACGCGCGAACGGGCGAAAGAGGAAAAAAAGGTATTCGGCAACGCATGTACGCCTGGACGTCCCAACGGCGCGCCGGTTCTCGAAGGGGAGAAGAAGCGAAATGGTCACTTTTTGGTTCCTCGGGCTTAGCTGTTATATGGGACGCTTGTACATAATAGCATGCGAGGGACGGGGCAGGGTTGCAATGAGGGGAACAGGGGTCCAGCGGTTCGATGGCCGATGGTAAGGTGAGGAGCGACGAACAGCAGCTCGAGGAAAACTGGCGACGGGCGGCCTTTTACGGGTAGAGTGTGGAGCGGTGCGGCATCTTGGGGCGAGCAGGAACAGCAGCAAAGGGCGGCAGGGCCACATGCTCATGAGCTTCTGTGCCGGTCTAGAACCAAGGCCTCGACCCCAGGATGATCTTGCCGACGTTTGGTCTTCTCAGATACGTGGTTTACTGTGGTAGTATGCGACCCCAGGAGGTCCAGCGCGCTGTAGATGATCGACCAACGAGGTAAAGGCGAAGGGGCTGGCGACGGCGACGACAACGGGCGGATTGGCAGGCCTAGAGGGAACGACGACGTCAACGAGGAAGGATGTGGCGGTGACAGACATCGGGATGGTTGTCATGTCATCAAAAACTTTTCCCACCATCGGGCCGGGCTCTCCACTCTGCTCTGTTCCTCTTGTCTCTCCTCCCGGTCGTCGTCCGCGCCTCGGGACAAAAGTCACGACACTTCGGTGCTCCTGTCACTGTCAGGTAGGTCGAGAACCGAGGGTAGACGGACGGTAGCGTGGCGCGTGCGGTAGGGATGGAGCGGCACATTTCTTGGGGGCGGCGGGCTCCAGAGTCTAGAGATGGGGAATCGTGCTTTCGAAGAACAGCGAAGGCTCGCTTCTCCAGTCTTCAAGGCTGGTCTGCAGACCTCCAAGCCTCCACCATGGTGTGGGTTGGAGGGTTGGAGAGGCAGGCCTGGTTCGTTGGACTGTGCCATCCCGGCCAATAGTACCATTCGGCTTGGCGGATAGGATCTTGGCTTGTTCTCCTTCGGTCTGAGTGCCGCCGAACACACGACCGGTGTTCGGATCCATCCTCACTTCGTCCGTGGTCCCGTGTCGATGGCCACGCAGCCTCTTGATGGCGAACAGAATGCGCATCGGCCAGCGCCCGCGAGTCTTAGCGACGTGTCTTGGCCTATATCAAACGGTAGTTATGACATACAATCGGGAGGCTTCGTTCCTTTCGGCGACGAGGAGCGGCAGGCGGCAGGCAGGCAAGCAGGGACGGGGAGCGGCCGTTGCGTGGCAGCGAGCGTCGAGACGCTATATGTGCCTGTCGCTATGCTTCTTCCCCAGACTGCAGACCAAGCAACGGAGACGAGTACCCTTTTCAACGTGGCCGGCCGAGTCGAATTTCGACGGCGCTGCGCTCGGTCGCCGTGCCGAGTTGCTGCTTTAAAGCAGGTTGAAGAAGGAGCCGGGGAGTTAAGAACGAGACGAGTCGTACAGTGGCCTCGATATGCCTGCTTGCCTAGGAGTTTGCACACAGCGAAATGCTGGTCGGGGTGTGTGGAGGGTTGCCGATGGAGGGGGGAGGGCGTCCCTGCAAGAACCCCAGATTTGTGACTGCGATGCCTGCATTGAAGAGTGAGTAATGGTGTACTGTACCAAGAGCGCGTAGATGAACACCCAGTGCGCGGTCTGTCGTTGTGTACATACCACAACATCAGACTGCAACGTAAGGTAGTCCTGCCATAGGCGTACGGGCTGCGGAGAGCGTCGCAGTTCATCCGAACCAAACAGGTCTTCACTCTTCAGTGTCTCCATTTCGGAACGAGTCTCACTGCGCGCCGGGCTGTGCCATTGATGTGCTCAACCTAATGAGGCAACGGGCGGCGGTTGGCTACCCCAAGTTTTGCTGCAGGTAGTACACTAATACAGTACCTAGTGTATTGGCCGGCTGGTACGTTCCCGTATTACACACATGCTCGTCGATGGAAATCGGAACAGGGATGCGTGGTCGTGGTGGACAGAATTGGCATGGAGTGGTGACATGAAATGCGGAGAGAGGACCATGTCGAATCCGACGGTGAGGTCGGGCTGGTGGTGATGCTGGTGGAATGAAAGTGGTGGGGGAAGGAAGGGAACGTGTCGGCTGAGGTATCGCGGTACACCGTTGAGACCGGGCTAGCTTCCAGGCAATGGCAGGGACGCTCTACTCTGCAAAACGAAGCCCGACTACCTACCTAGGTACGCTGTATTAATACGTACCTACCTGTTCAACTGCCTATCCAGGTGCCAGGTACCTTGAAAAGCAAATCTCATCTGATTGGCCCAAGGTCATGTGGAAGACCCGTCTTGTCCAGCGTACCTGACTCTGCAGGCGCTATTTTCAGAAACTTAGAGCCCTCCAGCTGTGTTCATAACTTCATACGCTGAGCACTCGCGGCCTCGGGCGATCTCTCGGCCTCGCCTCTGGGCACCACCTAGCAACCTGAGGTACCTGTAGGTAGGTACGCGTCCTCGAGGTGCCCGCCTATAGCAGTGAGCGGTCACTGTACCTAGGTACTTGGGTACCTGAGAGTGCCCGCCTGCAGGGACCACTCGATGTCGCTGGGCGTACTCCCCCGCCCTGAACGGTGAACCTGACAGAGGGAAGGTGCATCCTGTCTTTGCAACTACCTTCCTTGTAAACTTGCCTTGCCTTACCTTACCTCGCCTTGCTCTGCCTGACCTCCCATGGACAACAACAGATCAGCATCGACAGTCATCCATCCATCCATCGTCGTCCTCATCATCCAGTTATCTGTCGGTCAGTCAGTCACTTGCCACAAGGCCAGGGATGATCATGGCCTTTTACTGAACAGCAGGCGAATGCTAAACACGATTTACCATGCGCCACCGCCTCGTCTTTTTCTTCACGATTCAACCAAACCTCACTCGATCTGTTCCACCCGAAGACACTCGAATTTCCCAGACTCCGCAGAGGATTGAAATGTCCCGGACCCATTCACACAAAAACCTTCAGCTCCAGTCCCGCAGGTTGAGTGCCGGCGATGTCCAAGGAATCCCTACCCACCTTAGCTCGTCTTTCTCCAGACGGTGGTGGCCAGCCGCCACCCATGTTGGCCACCAGTGCACCACCTCGACATCATCTCCAGACGACTCTCTTGGAGGAGGGTGTCGACTTAATTTCTCCAGAGGCAGCTGTAAGGGGCACATTGCCTTAGCATGGAACCAGACGACGAGATGAGGGGGGGGGATAATCAGTATGACCTTTCCACGTCTTTTAGGGCCATCTCCCCAGAACCCCAGAACATCGATGACCACGAACTGCTGCAAAGGCCAGGCCATTTTCACCACTCGATTCGCTCGCATGCAGACGCGGTTCACGCAGCTACATTACATACATACATCTTGCTCCACTGAACGTGGCCGACACGCAACTCGACACCAGCATAGACGCATATCAGAATCTAGAGAGACGGTCTTTCTGATCCGGCCCACTCAGCATCCTCCAACCCTTCTCCGCACATGCGGAGCAGAGTATGCATGTCTCTTCTCCTCACCTCCCACACACACACACCTCCTCCCCCAGGAGTCATCCCACATTCAACACCACAGAAAGCTTTCACTCGGACCTTTCCGAGCGTTGTGCGAGAGACAGGAATCGTCGTTCTTCCTACCTAGGACACCACCAGTACCGACGAAAGACCATGGCCAGGCTGTCACGCCCGTTGTGCACACTTGACCGTCGTCACACGCTGCGCAGAGGTGCCAACTTCAGCAGTAAACTAGGTATTTGTGCTCTAATGCCTCTGGCTCCCTCCCCTTCCCGTGCCGCCCGTCCATCGGGGAGATCCTTGTCCTTTTAGCAACCACGGTTGACTCTTGAGGGGTTTAGTGAATTAGCACCAAGTACCAACACCAATGAGATGAGGTCTCTTCCCCATAGACCGTCCTGAAGCCTGAGGAAAACGGCAGGAATTGGAGGAGCTACAGTGCCTGCAGCACCTCACCAAGTGCGGGTGGAGCTTTTGGAGCACTTTTGCCAGGGGCAGACCAGCTCCATGTCCCCAGCCATCGACAGACACATGCGCGAGTACACTATGGGACGAAGAGAAGACCTCGGGGATCCCTAAGCATACTTGTTGGGCGTCACTACTGCACCTCGGTACCGCTGCCACCCGTCGCCTGCTTCTCTTTGCGAGTTTTCCGGCGTCTTCGCAGACCTTCGCAAACCAATCTTCCAACAGCCACCGGATCCCTTCTGAAGACCGCCAGCTGACCGTCTCCTTGTCACCCGTCTACTCCAGATACACTTCACCACTCTCCATATTCCAGAAGCCGTCGTTTGCAAGTTCGATGAGGCAACAGTCACACTAGAGTAACAGTGGCGGCTCCTCCCCAGATATCTCTTGAAGGATGGCGCCACCAAATTAGGTTGCTCGGTGTGCCACGAGGCATTCAGGCAAAAGTGCAGCATGGCGTCGCGCGTGGCACCATACCATAACGGTCGTCGGTCCGAAACTCCAAGATTTTGGGAAAGATCTGACGGCAAGCTGCTTTCATTCGTGGGTTTCTTGCTGGCGTTCCTCCACGAACCAATGAGTAACCCTTGCTCTACCCCAACTCATCCACACCTTGATATTGCTTCAAGCCCTGACTTCACCAGTCATCTCGAGCGCCCAAAACCATGGAAGCGGTCAGCTTCCTGATGTACACACTAGGCCTGCCTACCTCTGCAATGCTTCCTGCTTACAACGACGTAACACCCTCCTGATCCGAGGACGCGAGGCTTCTTCTACTCGAAATCCGATGGCAATGCCCTCTCCTTGGTCTGCCATGGCCTACCTAGGTCTGACGACATACCAAGTTGTGGTGGGCGCTAACTTTCCCCAAGCTCGGCTCGGTATGTCTATCTCGGTATCGAGCTCCGGCGGGTGCTAACAGGCGCTGCCGTCTCCATCCCTTTTGTTTCTTTCTTGGTTGTGTTGCGTCTCCAAAGTCGCGTTCATGTTCCCTTCGTCCTTTGCGTCCACGTGGCAATGCCACCCTGTCCTCCTTCTCAGAGCCTAGCCAGTGGCAACTCTTTGCTGGTATCGAGGAATTAAGCCACCGCCTTGTTCACACCTGGTTACTATCCCCCCTTCAATGTTGCTCATTATCGTTAATATCGCCTATGGTTCTCTGTTGGTCCGGAACGGATTTGTCGACCGGGCCAGCCCCATAGTCGACACTCGGAACTCCGAATTTCTATCCGATACGAGACGGTACACGGGAGGGTCCTTATTGTCACTAGCTGCTCGTGCCGTCTTGGCTCGACCGCCCTTTTGTCCCATAATCCTATGAGCCAAAGCAGTCGAAATCAGGGAACCACGTCTTATTGGTCGAGTGATCATCCCGTTGCAATGAGCATCGCTTGTGGATGGTAGAGCGGCCCACGGGTTTGCAGAAGCAACGGCTCGTGCCTCTATGCCGCCCAAGTAGGACGGCAGTCAAGTGACGGCGGGATGTTTACGTGGGTCTCCGGTAATCCCCTGGACAGTTCGGGGATTGCAGTTCGGGCTGGGACGACCCTGTTATCGCTGATCATGAGCCAGGAAGGCCCAAGAGCCGGAATCGGCGTTCGTCATGACAGCTTCTCGGCGGCTTCTGTTGGTTTGCTGAACCAGACGAACATCAACAAGTCAGGTAGAGGTGCGTTGGAGGCTTCGGCTAGTGGACCGCTCTTCCACTCAGCAAGGACTCTAGTCTACGCCTTCCCCATGAAAATAACTTTGGGATTTTTTTAGACCGCGTTAAGACCGACTCACGTTGTCGTGACTCTTCAACGGTCATGGGAATTTTGATTCTACACAGGGCAGCTCCGAATGCAGAGCGATTTCCTAGTTCAAACGTCGTTCAACACGTAACTCCTGTCAGGGTTTCCCGAGTTGCCCTCGACGACTCGTGACGACACCCCAGTCTTGCAGTACCAGCCACTTGCAAAGTCGACACACATCTTATTTGAACATGAGGCGTACAATTCGGAATAAAGGAGAAAACTTATATTGCCCACCACATGCCGGATAAACCTTGTTGCCTTGCTCGGGAGTTGTCGAGACGCATCTGGCTCTATTCAGACAACCTAAGCAGCAAAACTATCCACTGCTGTACACTGTCACTTCCATTTACAACTCATCCAGACGACCCAGCACTTAATTCATGAGCGACGAAAACGATATGTAACCTGTGTATGTCAAGGTTGCATACGGTGCCACCCCACGTCGCATGCCCCCGGATTCGAGTGGTCAATCTCGTTGGGGCTAATCAGCGAGGCGACCCAAACATCAATCTATCCAGCCGGGTCATGCGGCTGCTTTCTCCGACCTCGCCGGAGGACCTGCGTCTACTTGCCGCCGCCGGCTTAGACTTGGGGTCGACTAGTCTTGTGCGTGGCCGACTGGCCGTGACCTGCGGAATGGCACACTGCTGCAAGCGTCAAGCGTCTTATGGGCGCCCGGTATGTGCCCTGCCTCATGGAGCACGGATCGATCGTTCGGGCATTCGGAAGATAACACAGGCAAGGCAGGCGAGCTGCATCTTTGAAGCGGCGCCCGCATGCATAACCTGAACTGCCAGACTGGGACTTGTGGTCTCCTCTACCAGCGTATGTCCTCCTCTACGTGAGACATTGTTGGGGAGCCTGGTGGCTTGCAATATGCTTGATGCCCGACTATTTTTGGGAAATGGAAGTCGAGTTGAATTGGGAACATAGTGGTCGCAGACGGTACTACGACTCTACGGTGCCCTGGTCTCCGTAAGAGCACGAAGTGATACTGTGAACCACAGACATTGCGCTCCCGAAGCAAGTTTAGCTGAGCTTTGGCAGGCAAAAGATACCTAGCTAAGCATCTTACCATGCCCCCAGTTGAGGAAGGTCCTCCGTCCCGGGTTCCAGTTTGACAGGGCACTTTGCGGCACTTGTGGCGGGCTATCGAGACCCTGAAGCCAACCATTTGCGGGGATGATGTAGAGAGGTTCGTGACGTACGGGCCGTCATGCTATTTCGGATGCGTTTTCTGGTGATGACATCGAACTGAGTCTATCATGTGCCTTACATGTGGACCAAGTCGATCAGCCTTCTCAGCAATTGCTACGAGACTTCCGAAGGATTCTCATCATCGGAAGAGCCCTTTATCTGATCGCCACCACTTCTCCTGTCTCTTTCCCGGTGGAGACCCCTCCCAGATCAAGAAGCACATCAATGATAGACATCAAACACTGCCCCAGACTCTCGAATCGTCGGCCGATCTCGCCGCTCCCCTAGTACCAAAGAGGGGAGGATCCCTTTCCGGACTTCCCGTAAACAGTCGCGATACAACACAAAAGACGGGGATCCGAAGAGCTGAAGGCCCAGACAGCTGAACTTTCAGCGTCGATCCTCCTCCATCTCAACTCTGGTCAGCCAACCAACACAACAGCCCCTTCCCAGAAAGTTGTCAAGTCTGGATCTGGGGGTGGCGGCGGTGCGTCCGTCAGACCATGTACATCCCGTCGGGCATAGGCACCCTGCCGACGCAAGCCAGGGGAGGGGGGTTCCCTCACCCTGCAGGCAGGCAAGCATGAAGGACTAGCCTCCCTTTCCCTCGTCGTCCGCACTGCTGAGCGTGAGGGCGGGTTGTGCCGTGGTGATATTCGGAGCCGTCGCCCGTCTCGTGCGCGTGCGTGTGTGTGTCAGGTGTGAGCTGCCCTCCTTTCTGGGAGAGGGGCTGCGCCGTGGTTGGTCTGCGTTAGTGCGGGCTTGGTGAGAAGGGTTCGGATCATCGGTCCTGATGCTTACTGCTGTTGCATCAGGACTAGGTGCTCCCTCTGGGCAGAGACTCGTCGTGTCGAGCATGCGAGCCGCTTCCTAGCTTGGTTCAGATTTGGCATCTGATCTGTGGGCCCACGGGCAGCTTCGACGTCAGCCTGTTGGAACGTAGATTGACAGTCAGGGACGATATTTTCTACGCTCTCGAGCTTATTTCGCTCCGGTTGCTTGCCACCTGTTGTGACGCTTCCCTTGGCAGCGCGCAGGTAGAGATGAATTCTGACACAGGGAGTGAGGACACAGGAATGATTCTGGGATATGAGCTGGAACTGCCTACGAAAATCACAGTCAAGCCGCGAGAAGACGTTCCTGTAGCGATCGAGCTATCCACCATGCACCATGAAGTAGTTCTGCTGGAAGTTGTAGCTACTTACACGATCTTTCAGCGGTCACCAGAACCCGCGATACCGCCTGCCGACACAATTCTGTGATGTTCTGGCTCCTTAGGATCTCAGACACGGGCGACCTCGACCTGGAGCTGCTTCATGAAATGACACCGCACCTCCAACACAATCAACGAGTCTTTCCCAACGGTGTACGCCTCTTTTCCGGCATCGATCGTCTCGTCGAGAGCGACTTTGAAGAGCTGCTGCATCAGGCCCTGCGTGACGACCTCGTCAGATGCTACTTCGCCTCGCTGTCCACCGTGGCAAGGACCTCGCCGCGGCAGCAAGGAAGGAAATGCTCCGCAGGAGCTTCTTTGTCTGTGTCCGGGCACTTTACGAAGGCGCCGAAGGCGCCGCCGCAGGATCTTCAAAATATTATTGCGTCGCCGGGTCGTAGCGTACCGCTCCTTTTGCTGCCGCCGCCATTGGAGGGCACGCGGGAGACGATGGAGACACCGGCTCCGTTGGAGCCAAAGCTCCCTGCCGGGGATCTGGCCGAGGGCTATCATGACGTCTGTGAAGTTCATACTCGTGGCCCGAGCATCAATGTCGACCTTGCCCCCCTTCCCCCAGCGAGCTGGTCTTCGGCGCCTTGAGAATCCACGGCGTAGAAGAGCGTGCCGAGGAGACTCGTCGTCTCTACGCTCGCGGACCTGTGGTTTCCTCCGCTAGCGGCGGATGGTCTGAGGGGGCGGGAGGTCAGGCTGAGGGTCACGAAGACCTAGTTAAAAGCATACATTCTTATCAAGGTCGAGCTTTCTGAAGGTAATGTGGCACTATGCGTAGTTATAATATTCCCGAGATTTCTAAAAGAGCCCGGCAAAGATGTTGGTCTAGAAAGATACTCTCCGAAGCTACAAGATTGGATACTGATGTTTGCCGGGGAAGAAGCTCGGGTACAGTCACAGTCGTCCATGATTGCTTCCATTGCCTTGTAATGGCACCCGGCTTCGATTTTCTTCTCTGAAGCCAGCTTCGGGGTCTTGGACGACGCTGCTTGAACATGAACAGCCCAGAGAACGCAGATACTCGTCGCACTCAGCAAGTCTCTACCGGAAGACTACGTACTAAAGCGGGCCTCTCGCCATGATTGCATACTAAAGGCCTTGATCGATGAAGATGAAGGCAATGTCAGATGATCTGGACGGCAGCGTGCAGACGACGGGTGAGAAGGACTCTGTTAACTCACTTTTGACATCGTCCATTCCCCTGATCACCGCGAACGCACGCCAGCTCAGCAGAGCTCCCCGAGAAATCAAATGGGCTAGTTCTAACATGCCGTTGGCAAGGATGACTGATTATGTGAAAAAGCATTGTTCAAGTGCCTCGTCTTGCTTTCAGTAACATCCTCAGCTGCCGCAGAGAAGATCAACATGGCTTGAGAAGTAGATGTCCCGTCAGAGTCATACTCACGGTTGCTCCTAGAGCTCTTGTCAGTGCTATTGAGGGTATGCCCAGTCGAAGTACCCATATTGTGGTTCATACGAAGCCCCTGGATGCGCAAGATGTTGTAAGCATGCAAGTGAGCATTCGAGCCTTCGCATCCAAAAGAGCTGAGGTATGAGACCCGGCAGACCCCAGAAGAAGACTTTTATCCGGAAACAGGCTTCTTCAGGAATCTTATGTCTAGACTGTCGATGTTACTCAGCGGGAAGGTCACGCATTCCTGAGTTGAATAGGCGTTGGAGCCGCAAACGATGCTCATCTCCGATTTGCCTGCTAGGCTGGTTTGGCATGCGAGGTGTAAACCAGCGCGTTTAACTGATCGAGCAGGTTGTGTCGACGGTGACTAACGGTCCGCGGAGATCGAAGAAATGGCTTAATAAAAAGATGACCTGGACGAAGTTGTCGGGTGTCGAAACTCAAACTCTCCATTCGCGCAGGATCCGGGTGATAAAAGACGTTAACCTTGAAACAAGAGGGAGGGAGTTTTCCAAATACATATCTGGCACTCTCCAATATCACCCAGAAGGACTCTAGCGACACGACATCTCCTGGAAACTTGAGATTCAAGCCAATGATATCTATAGGTTAGGTCTTGTTCATTTTGGCAGTGTTTCTGCGTTTTGATGTATATGCTCAACGCCTTTCGTATAACTTCAAAATCTTCTATCAAGGTAAGAGAGCTCGCTCGGCATTTGGCGCAAATGTTTGACTGAGGAGCTATTCTCTACGGATTATCAGGGAAGTACGTCGCCTGGTGTTCAGAACACACCTCCAATCTAGTTTCCCTGGCTTACCTAGGTAGCTGACGAAAAAAATACTCTTTTTCTTTAATTCTGCTTGTCATTTGACTTAGTTGGTAAAGCGATTGATTTGAGTATGATCGATAACAGGAAGTTTCGGAAGGGCCAGAAGCCTCACGAGCGCCGTTATCGTTGACCAGGATCGCGATATACCCATCGATGCAGAATATCATGGTTTTATCACACGGTTGTGTTTCATAGCACAATACGGCATCAAGCGAGCAATTCGACTGACAGAACCACGAAACCACCACTGCTTTGGCCAGATTCTGAATGAGCTGCGAGAGAAAACCACTATCTTTTATTGCAACTTGAGTTCCCCGGCGCAAATAGATAACGCAATGAAGCCTCGCTACCGAGTTCTTCTGGACAGAGTTAATGAATCACCGTTGCCGATTGTTTACCCAAATGACAGCTCAAGAGGACTTTTGAAATCATGAACAGGACCGAGTTTGGCAACGCCGTTTGGTTTTCCTTGTGAGCTCTACGAAACGCTTTGCCTAGATTTCATCTGCACAAATTCGATTTCATTTCGTATGCTACCGCTGTATACCTTCCCAGGGGTGGTTGCCGGAAAGGAGGGGGGGGTTGCACGGTTCCATGACATCTTAAAGCCCGGAGGCGTTGTCATCAGCTCTGCCGCGTTGGGTCGTGGAGTGAAACACAATTCTTGTGGAAATGTTCTTATGTGTTATATAATCTCGCGGGCGTCTTCCCGCCCGAAATTGAGTGGACGACATAATCGATTATCGAGTTACCAATGCGACCTTCAGAAAAGGTTGAGTTTCGGGTGAACGGGATTATATTTTTTTCGAGGCTTGTTTAATATTCTTATTAATATATTGCTTTTTGAACTTTGAGTTTCTGGTGGTTAACACTTTGGACATGGTTAACTGCAAGGACAAGAGGCGAAGTTGAGAACCATCTGCCAAGGCGCCAGCCTGATTCAAATTGCTTCATTCTCTTCTGTGCATCTTCAGCTGAGAAGGCAGCCCGTTATAAACGGCAAGGTCAGCCGTCAGTTTAATCGTTGCCGTTATGGGCTTAGCTTGACCTCAGGGTTATTGGAAAGCAGACAAGCTTATGATAGGCGCTGCTGATGCCCAGCTTCTGGGAGCAGGCTGCCGCAGCTTGCACATAATATATATGCGCTCATAGGTAGCCTGATATTCCAGCACCTCTCACAACTTCTCTCTCCCCACTCATGCGTTCCCTATATCGTATCATTTAGAGCCCATCGGTGGACACGCCTTTCGTCTCAAGAACATCTTTCTTTGCCATCGCTTCGAACGACAGAGTCACTGTAGACGAACAATCATCATGTCTACCGGCGCTAAAACAAGGACTTATCGAATACGACAACTCCCATGCATCTTGAAATATAGGCACCAGGTCGCGTCATTCCTAGCCAGCATCGTGCCGGACCTCGCTGCAGAGAATGTCAGGGTAATGTCATTAGCCGCGAGCCTGAATCCCCTGGAGATTCCTGCGACCAAAGTGGCCACCGTTATGTTTGATCATATACCCGCCGCTTTCGATACGAACGACACTCAATGGGTCATCCCCGGTCAGTCCGCCGGGTTGGTGAGGGACATACTTGTGGACATACACTTTCGGGACTTTACCCCTCTGTTGGCATAGCCGCTGCGCAGTCAGCCCCCGTGGCGCGCAGCGCCACGGCGGGAGCTATGGCCACACGGAGTCACGTGACTACGTGGCTCCACCCATAGCTCCGATATCTACGCTGGCACCTAGGCCACTTTGAACTTGCGAATATCATCACTCTTTGCAACGAATTTTTGACCCCGTACGGATTGATCGAATCTTTTACCCTACGAGTAAACCAACACCCTCTGAACGATGTTCTGCCGGACGATCACGAATTTGAGTAAGTCGCACTTCAAAGCATCCGTGCCACTTGCGTTTGACGGCACGACTAAAACACTGTGACTTGGAAAGCTGCATTGCCATACCTGGCTTAGCCAGCCATCCGTTCGGTACCTGGCAGCAGTCTGGCTCCCGGTCGTCTTTCATGTGGCTGAGAGATAGACTGCCCAAAGAGATGCCCAACTTCCGGAGCATCATTTACGGCTACGACACGTCCCTCGCTGGGTCCGAGTCCGTCAAAGGAGTCGATGACATTGCGGTCGCACTCATCAACAAAATGAGGTCGATCGGCAGATCCAACCCTTCTGCAAAACCACTTCTTTTCCTGGCTCACAGTCTCGGCGGCATCGTGCTGAAGCAAGCGATAGTGATGATGGCTCGGACAGGCAACTCAAACGAGGGCTTGATCAGTCTGATTTGCGGAGTCGTCTTCTTCGGTGTCCCGAACAAAGGGATGAAAACATCTCATCTGCTGCCAATGGTACAAGGTCAGCCCAATGCGCACATCGTGGATCTTTTATCCACAGGCTCAGACTACCTTCAGAGCCTAGATGAGCAGTTCTCGGGTATCGTCACCCACAGAGACATCAAAATTCTTTCCGTCTATGAGACGAAGAGATCTGCCACGATGCAGGTACGTTAGCGACACGCGCAGTAAAACATGCCGATTACGCTCGAACTAACACAATCAATTAGAAAAATGCTTCTGGCCAATGGCGGAGAGATGGCCCGTTAGATCTTCTGGTCAAAAAGTCTTCTGCCATTCAGAAAAGCTCTGACGACCATATGCCCATTGACGAAGACCATTCTAATATGGTCAAGTTTAAAGCTGATGACCAAGATTGCCAAGCAATACTGGGTTTCATGAGCGAGATAGCTGCGGCCAGCACTTCAAAATCAAGCAACGCCGGCAACATTCCCTCGGAATCTGGCTGGTCGAGATCTGACGAAGACGACGGGGACTTGGAAGGTGTGTAGCAACACCGTGCTACCATTTTCAACTTGCTAACTTGGACTTGTAGCAATGCTCGAGAGCTTGTGCCATAAAGAGACCGGACACCGACTTCGCGAGATACAAGCGCGCTATAAGTCGACATTCGAATGGATCTTCGAAGACAAGGACCTTCATTTCGCCTCATGGCTTAAGAGCCGGCAAGATCTGTACTGGATCAGCGGTAAGCCAGGGTCGGGCAAGTCTACGCTCATGAAGCTGGTACGCCAGGATGTTCGAACCCACAATTTCTTCAGAGAACACGACCGCGGCGCAAGGCACGTGGAGATCGATTTCTTTTTCCACGATCGCGGATCAGCCGTCCAAAAGTCGTTGGAGGGTTTGCTTTACAGCATGCTGTACCAGCTCACGCGCTGCCAACGGGAGCTCGCGGAACTTGTCTTTGCCATGCTCTCCTCTCGGCCGGAGAAGTATCGCCATAAATGGTCCCTTCATTATTTGCGCCAAGCCCTCGAAATTATTCTCGCGCAAAACAAGATTGAACTTCGTATTCTGCTCTTCCTTGACGCACTGGATGAGTTCGACGGCGAACCGCAGACGATCGTGGATTTTGTCAAGGACATGATTCGACCGCGGGCTAATTCAACCACGCAGATAAAAGTCTGCTGTTCTAGTCGGCCCTGGAATGTGTTTCGGGACGCTTTCCTTGACGTTGTTGGATGCAAAGTTCACGAGCACACGATTGGCGACATCCGCAGCTATATTGATGGGCGATTCGAGAGTAATGCGCGGATGAGGGAAATGATGCAGCAGAAGGTGCGAGGTGGCAACCCGATTCAACCATTGAAAGACGCCCTCTTGGTTCGGGTAGAAGGAGTCTTCATCTGGATACGTCTAGTCCTAGACAAGCTCCTTACAGCCTGCACGGATGGCGCCATTTTGGAAGAGTTGATGGAGATGCTGTCATCGTTTCCGGATGACCTCGACAAGTCGTACCAGAGACTTATTGACCGTATTCCCAAGCATTACAGATTCGAGAGCTATGTCCTGATTGAGGTGGTTTTGCGAAGCAAGGACAGCCTTGGACTGCGGGACCTCGGCCTCGTGCTGTTGTGCGCTCCGGGCCGTTCGCCGTTGGAGTCAGCAAAGTGGCTGCCGTCGGACCCTTATTCGGAGCAGTTCCTTGCATCGACAAGACGGCGTCTCCAGAGTCGTTGTGGGGGAATGCTAGAGGTTCTCGGAGATACTACAGTGCAATTCATGCACCAGACGGCCAAGGATTTCTTCAGCAGACCGGGGTCTACCGAGGACATTCTTCGACACGATCCAGACCGCTTGAGAGAGAACGGGTACTCGTTCCTCACGAAATTCTGGCTGACACTTGGGACCGTCCCGTCTAAGGGCTTTGACTGGCTCGGCTACATTTTGTCTATGTACAAAATGGACGGAAGCAGCAATTATTTCTATCTCGTCCAGCCACATTATCACGCTGCCGGATGCGTGCTGTCAGCCAAAGACGCTGATAAACAGGAACGGGAGCCAGATGAAATCTTTTATCGCCCCATGAAGCGTGTGCTGCAAACTGTGCTGCAAACCCAACACGTTGAAAACCGGTCCAAACAGATATGGTCATCTAACCCAGAGACTCATCGTGTGTATCTGATGATGTACTCCGCTGGTTTCAAATTCAGCATATCACACGACCGCTGCCACGAATATGCGTATCGAGCCGAACTTTCCACAGGCCGAGCCCAGCGAAATTTCCTTGACAACCTCCAACTAGATACGATGTGTAGATTCTTCAGAGAAAAGTTCAGCTCGGTTTGCGATTTCGCAAAGGTTGCAAAACTTCAACTGTACATAGCGGAAACCCAGGGGGAGAGTGCGGTCCGAGTAGCCGGCAGTCAACATCAGCAATCGTCCAAATCGTCGGCGGGTCAAGGCCGTCCACGTACTAAACGGAAAGAACAGCCACATAAGAAAGATAGCAAGAAGCACAAGAAGGAGAGTAAAGGGCACAAGAAAGAGAGCAAGGAGCATGAGAAAGAGAAAGGGAGTAAGTAGCAGAAGAAAGAGCGCAAGGATTCAAGCCACAATGCCTCTCGAAAAGCAAAAAGGTCTCAGCCGTCAAGATCATAGCACTAGTTGGCCATAGGAGCGAAATATCAGGAGAATTATCTACCAGGATACTGACGTACCGGTTCTATAATTAGTGCCTGTACGCTGTGACCATCCGATCCTGAGAGCGTATGAGCCTTGTTTGCCATCCATTTCAAAGGCCTTGGTCAAGGCGAAAATTTCGGAAGAGAGTGGTTTAGGCCCATGGAGAAAAGAAATTTCAACGTCAACGGCAGTACATGGCACAAATATTACCAACATCTCGGGACCCTTTCCACTCGTCAATGAGTGAGCGACTTGGCATGCTTCGAGCCGCATGTCCAAACCATGATTCCCATGGAACAGGCTGGGCGTGCACTGGATATAAAGGGTCTAAGCATACTTGCCCTTGATGTTTCCGCAGATTTTCCCCTTAAGAGGCAGGCCAACCCACTTGCGATCCACATTAACAACGTACAAGATACTGAGAGCATGGGCTTTGTAACTCATTTGTTATATGAGAATCTATGACTGATCCCAAGCGCGCTGTTCAACATCTACGCGGCCCCTAGTTCTTGAAACACCTGTCTACGGGCAATAGCCCTCGTGGGAACGATCTTGTTGGTATTCGTATGGGCGCACAGGTTATCTAGTACACCATCATACTTCAACTGAGAGAAGATGTGAATACTTGTGACGCCACCCCCATCAAAGAGTATTACCCTTGTCAGGTGAAGTCTTGGAGACCACAGCCTTGGTACGTTCCCTTCAATAGATGGTCTCGCCTGTGTGTTGGGCAACAGATGGCTCTCATCAGAATGACCTATGTTTTGGTGCGTGTATTTCAAAAGTATAAACCCGTTCGCTTAGCAAGACGGCCGCACTAGACGAGGAACTAGGCTAGATAGGGGTAGGAGAAACCCAGAAGCAATCAAAACCTTTGTAGGTCCTATCAGCAAATGGCCAGTGAGATTTAATCTCAAAGAAAACCTGTCGATTTGGTGTTTTTTTTTAATGGTTGATTCACGTCTTCCATGAAATTTACTGCGCGATACTAGGCAAAATACGTTGCTCTAACTTAATGTGAACCGTATCAGGACAATCATTTTCTCATGTCCTGGAGTGAGGGGACTTTTCAGTTTCCAGTATAGACAGCAACGTAAAGCCCGCCGCTATAAGGGACCATTGTTGTTCTGAAGCCGTTCTTCGGGTCATCCAAGTGCGCCAGCAAGTCCTTGTATCCGGCGCTGCTTGAAATGATGTTGTCCACCACTATCAGTGCTCCAGGCTTCAGGTGAGGCTTGACGACCTCCAGAGTAGGCATGGCGAGGACGGACCAAACTGTTTGTTACTTCGTCAGCAGCGAGTTCTTTTTCGTCCGGCATCCCTTCAAGCCATTCAATTGCTGGTGAAAACTCACTATCCAAAAGCAAAAAGTCGACCTGTGGGAGATCCGTCTTGAGAGTCTCTCGAAGGTCTCCCTCGCGGAGTTCAATCCACTTCTCAACGTCTTCACCGGCCTTCTTCCAGTGCTCTCGGGCTCGCTCGGCCTTCGCCGGTTCGTTCTCCGTGGCGATGACCTTTCCAGGGGCATTCTGAGCGGTCGCGTTCTGTCCCACAGCCAGCGCAAGCCAGATGGTACTGACTCCGAACGAAGTGCCGGCCTCGACGACGAAGCGAGCACCCGAAGCGCGCAGGAGGAGATACACCAGCGCACACTTGTCCGGCTCCAAGGCGACGAATCGGTCGAGGGCAGCGGATGCGGGCTGGCTGTCGGTGCTAACATACGGAGGTTCCGTGAGGGCCTGGATGTGCAGGTCCTTGAGGACTTCGAGGGTCGTCTGGCTGGCCTGCAGCGAGGCCAGGTGCCGGTCGAGACTTTCAATGCCAGCCATTGTTGCTTACGCCGCGCCAAGATTGCGTTGCGGAGGTTTAGAGAATGAGAGATGAGCGATGAGCCAAAGTCGGGAGGGGGAGGCTTTTAATCATATATAGAAACTGAAGGGCGTGGCTCTACATCCATGTTGAGTTATCCGGCCCGTCCCGTGAATGTCGGCTTGTGACGCACATCGCGAGGGGCTCGGATCGTCTCCGCACTCGGCGCGCATTCGCCGCGGGCTCTTACTGCAACACCGAAACGACCGACTGTTGGTAGTGGTCACGACAAATCGCCCTCGGCTTTTTCCAGCTTGGCAAGGTACGACACCAAACCCCTGTCGCTAACGAAAGCCTGGCTGCGGGCCAATTGTGGTGCAGACAGGACGACTGGCTTGGAGCATCTGGCAGCAGCGACGGCATTGGTTGACCGCTGGCATCTGAAGGGAAGAAGTTGAACATTGGCTGTGTCGTTGAAGATTGAAAGTCGCCGCGAGTCACCATGAGGGGCGTGACGATCCCCTGCCTTCAGTATGACGGTCTGCGACGGTTTCCGGGGACTCGCCGAGCGCCCGCGGCCAGGAATTCAGCACGGCCCCACTCCGCGCCCGGTCCAGCATCCGGTGGAATGAAACCCCGCGCAGCGTCCGGTTCTAAGGCGAATTACCTAGAAGACACACACGAACTAAAAGGCTCGATTGGACGACCCGAGGCCAAGGTGACGTAGCAACTGGATGACTTCGCACTTCAAGTCACATATAGCTTTCTCCCCATTGAGTTCTTGTTTTCTTACAAACTTAGGTATTTATCTTCCTTATGATCAACTATCAAAATTTGACGCCTATGTAAGGAGACTTCCTTGCGATTCAGCTCCGGCACGAACAACGGGAGCGCGAACCTGGACACACTCCACAGGATCATGTCTCTTCTGATGGCGCTCGCCAAGTGCCACTGGTAGCTATCAACGAGGAAAGCCTGCCCCAGAACCCGATGATGGCGCCCGCGCTGGGCAGCATAGCGCCGTGATTAAGCCACACCTATCACAACTTGACCTGCGCCGCCCAGCCCTAGACTAGCAGGCCTGTCGGCACGAGCAGGGTACCCGGTATCATCACCGGCACCTGGAACTCGGGCCTTCCCGGTCTTGCAGCTCTACGCACGTATGTGACCCGAAGCAGAGGCCGAGAGAGATTCAGTTGCGCTGTACTTGCCCTTCCAGAGGGCCGAGAACGTCGAAAGCATGGGGTCATCGCGGCTCAAACCGCCCGAGGAACCGAAAGAGCAGTTACCAGAAACGAACACACATCAAGTCTGAGCCAGCCTGATCGACGTTTGTTGCGGCCAGGCACCAAATGATAGCGAGATCCTGGCTTCGTGTCCGCAGACACAATGCTGTCAAGAAGCTTTCTTCATCCGAGCGGGAACTTGGGTATCCCATCTCTCGTCGATCGCTGCCTCTCGATGGAATCACTGCGAGGTAGCAGCATGGCAATGCTGCCACGACATTGCTACCATTGAAAGGCGTGGCGTTGTCCATAAAAGCCCCTTGGCGACGACAGCAGCATGCTCGTTTCCAAAGCGGCGGAAGGTCTGGGCTTTTCGAATAGCATCAGCACTCTCAGTGCTACACGTTGATTCCCTTTCACATGGGACGTCGTTCAACATAAGCTCGATTGGCTCAGGCGGACAGCAGATCAAGTGGTCCGAATATCTTGATTGACTAAAGTTGACACAGCAAGAAAGAGCCTTGCATCCGCTCTCGAAACATGGGGCGGAGATCCTCGCAGACGAACGGCTGCAGACGGAAAAGAGGAGACGCCATCGAGTGAGTGTAGGTAGGTCTCACACGTGCTAATGCTATTTCATAACAACCAGACCTCTAGCCAGCCAGCTACCTTAAAAGCCAAGTTCCCGTGAACGCCGTAGACCGTTGTGCCTCAGACAGGCATATGGGAAAGCCAAAAAATCGAGTCCCGATATAGTGCTTTTGTAAGTGGTATCGTGTTGTTTTTAAGAGCGCCATCTTCGTGGCGACGCGAGGAGCGGTGGGTTGTGCCTGTCGCTATCCCTTTATGCGGTGGCCTCGGTCTTGGTGTCGACCTTCTTGGCCTCGGGCTGGGGGGCGGCACCATCGTCCTCACGAGCGCGCTTGCCGTTGCCGTTCTTGTCCTCCGCAACGGGCTCGCCCTTGTCGTTGGTGGCCTGGATAGTAGGCCTGGCACTGGAGAGAATGTTAGCAAAATGATTCGGCCGCAAGCAATTTCGATCGAAAACGTACTCGTTACGGCTAGCCCGCTCGTTGGGGTCCCTGCGGTTCTCCTGATTGTCGCGTCCGCCTCGGCGGTCACCACCACGGCCGCGGCCGCGGCCACCACCCCGGCGGTCCTTGAAGCCGTTCTTCTGGTCGTTGTCGCGGCGCTGCTTCCAGTTGTCCTTGTTGTTGAAGTTGCCACGGCCGCCCCTGCCACGGCCTCCGCGGCCGCCACGGTCGCTGCCGTCCTTGCCCTCGAAGAATCGGCGAGAGGTGTTGGGCTCGAGCTTGCCGGCGTGGATCAGCGCGCTCTTCTCCTTGACGTAGTCGACCTTGGGCATGATCTTGAGGTCGTGGCCCTTCCACTGGGGCTTGGGCTCGATGGCGAGGAACTTCTGAGCGGCCTCCTCGTCGGGGAACTCGACGAAGACGGAGCCCTTGAAGAGCTTCTCAGCCGTGCGGCGGAGACGGACGGCGTTGATAGGACCGAACTTGGTGAAGAAGGCCTCGAGGTCGAACTGGGTAGAAGGCTCCTCGTCGCCGAAGCCCTTAACGTACACGCAGCGCGCATTGTACTTGTCGTTGCTAGCAGTGTAGGCTTGCTTGCGCTGGATGGTCTCCTCGCCCTCCTCACCAGCGATCTCGACGAGAGAGCTCTCCTTCATCGCGGCGACGACGGCAGAGTAGGGCTGGAAACGGCGCATGCGCTTGAAGGCGCAGATGGTCTTCAGAGGAATTGCCTTGTTCTCAAATCCGCCAGTGAGCTCCCACAGGAACTTGTCGTGGGGGAGGTTGCTATCCGACAGGTAGAACTCGACCTGTTCATGACTATGATTAGCTCTTGCGGTCGCACTGGGGTGGGCCACGGGGCGTGCTTTACCTGCTTGCGGATCTCGACAGGGTCTTGCGACTCCTGAAGCAAAGAAGCGTCGAACTTGACGTTCTTGGAGTGGTCCTTGGGATCAATCTGTGCGGTCGTCTTGAGGACGTTGTCCTTCTTCTCGGGCTCCTCGGCCTTGACTTCGGCGGTCTCCTCAGCCTTGACCTCAGCAGTCTCCTCCTTCACGGCAGGCTCCTGGGCCTGTTCGGGCTCTTCAACCTTGACAGGGGCCTCGGCCTGGGCAGGCGCCTCGGGGGCAACAGCCTCGACGGGCTTGGTCTCCTCGGCGGCGCTCATGGTGTTGCGAGACGGGATATCGAGTGTAATGGTTCGGTGATCTGAAAGAAGCGAGATGAAAAGTCAATACAGATTGTCTTTCGCAAGAGATTCTCGGTTGCAAATACAACGGACTCGAGGCTTATATATAGAGTGAGTAACACCAACACCACAAGGGTGGACAGGAAAAAGTGAATAGGCCAGGCAGAAGATGTGGTGGCGGGGTAGTAGACCACAAGGTGTCAGAGTGTGAGTAACCCGGGGGGACAAAGCTTACAGGAAATAGGAAGGAAATCAATTCGAGCCTGGCGACTGTGACTCGACTTGTCTGACGATTGTAGGAACTTTCAATTGGTGTTGATCGACTGTGTTTTCTGGATATCCTTTTGGAGATTTTGTTTCTTAGCGCAAGAGAAGAGATAGAGAAAGTATTGCGGCCCCGTTTCCCCAGCGAGGATTTTGCGACGAGACTTCACGCATGCGAGAGAGCTCCAGTTTCTGCCGCTGCGAGTTTCGCGCATTTGACGCACACCGCCCGCAGGAGTACCCACTTGGCGCGGATGGGGGACTGAAAAAATCGAATGGGCAGGAGGCTGGACGGCTTGCTGGGGCGGGCCAAGGGGCCACCGTCCAGGGACCTGCCAGAAGGGGTCCTTACCTAAGCAGCTTCCCAACCGTGTACGAGCCGGTCATCCACTAGTGCACGTGACGACGTGACACCTCTCTGCAGGCGAGTTCTTAGTGGCGAGACACTGGTACCCCAAGTCAATCGGCGGATCGCACAGCGGTACGTACCCCTCGCAGCGAGCCCGGGAGATGCCGTCCCATCACCAAAATTTCCACTACGTCGAGAGTGCTCCTGAAGCTGTGCAGCATCCGTACGACGGGCCTGACGAACGTGACGACGACGACGACGACCGCCCAATTTGCCCAACATGAGGGCTAGAAAGCCAAGATGGTATAGTCTTCAGACTATGGTAAGCCTTCCTCCCGTCCGACCTCTTCCCGAGGACCACAATTGCACGCAGCAAAAACACCATTTCGACGAAGCCCCATCCAACCCATCTCGTGCGATTGTACACCACCATGCTACGGCAGAACGATGCACCATAGCCACGACGACATCCTCTGCCTCCTCCCTCGGACGATGAACGAAGGCTAACCACACCACGACCCCTCGCTGCAGAAAATCCGCCAGTCATGGAACAAGCACAACCTCTTCAACATGCTGCGCAAGTCGCTGCCGCAGCACCGCTTCGGCAAGACCTTCTTCCAGCAGAAGTGGATGGCCAAGTCCGTGACGCGGGCCTACCACGGCGCCAACATCAAGGAGTCGGACTGGAACCGCCAGTTCTCCCGCCGCCTCTTCTCCGCCGTCGAGATGGACCCGGAGTACCTCGCCCGCTTCGACAGCTCCGAGCAGGCCGCCGGCCGCGGCTCCGGCCGCAAGGGCGAGACCGTCAACGCCGCCAACTTCTCCCGCCACGAGACGGACCGCCTGCGCGCCAAGGCCGCCCTCACGAGGTCCAACCGCCTGTACTCGAGGCAGGCCGCCCTCAACCGCTCCGGCGAGATGCTCGCCGAGCCCGTCAAGGACATGACCCCCTACATGCAGATGGCCTACGCGCCGCTCGAGAGGAGACTAGACGTCGCCATCTTCCGCGCCATGTTCGCCAGCAGCACCCTCCAGGCCAAGCAGTTCTGCACACACGGTGCCGTCAAGGTCAACGGAAAGACGGTAAGCTGCTCCTCCCCCTCTTGGGACGGTCTCTCTGAACGTGTCTGACAATGTTTTCTCCTCCTACAGATGCGCTACGGTGCCTACCTCCTCAACCCTGGTGACATGTTCCAAGTCGACGTCGAGTCCGTCCTCTACGCGACCGGTCGCCCCAAGACCCCGTCGCACGCCTTGTACCTCGCAGGCAAGGACTGGGCCTCCCTCGAGACCGCCAGGCAGCAGAAGGCCCTCGCCGCCGGCATCGCTTCGGAAGAAGCCGAGGCCGCCGCCGCTGAGGCCGAGGCCGAGGCTGAAGAAGCAGTCGAAGAGGCCGAGGCCGAGTCCGCGGCCGAGGGCGAGGAAGACGCCAGCGAGCTCACCGAGGAGGAGCGCGTCGCCAGGCACAAGAAGCAGCTCAAGGCCCTCGTGCGCTCCGCGAAGGAGCTCGTCAGCGACGGCGAGGGCCTCAACCCCCGCAAGAAGCGCCAGCTCCGCGCCTTCATGAGCGAGGCCAAGCGCGCCATGTCCGCGTCCGGCAAGGCCACCGAGGCCGCCGCCCTCGACCCGGTCAGCGTCATCGACCACCTCGCGGCGCAGCTCAAGGACTTCAAGCTCGACGGCACCAAGGT
Organism: Colletotrichum brevisporum; assembly: GCA_030770045.1. Classification (NCBI taxonomy): domain Eukaryota; kingdom Fungi; phylum Ascomycota; class Sordariomycetes; order Glomerellales; family Glomerellaceae; genus Colletotrichum; species Colletotrichum brevisporum. The sequence goes on along the minus strand of JAUGSI010000001.1, from coordinate 2,351,486 downwards.
GGAGGCCGTCCAGGAGCAGCAGGAGGAGAAGCAGCACGTCGGAGCCAAGGACAAGGCTCTCTCCGAGGAGATCAAGGAGCTCGTCTCCTCCCAGGAGGTACGCGCGGCCGTCGAGGGCTTGTCCAAGCAGGAGCAGAGGGCCCTCGCAAGCTTGCTCCGCAAGGACGCAGAGAACCCCATCGACGAGTCCAAGCCATACTGGACCCCCTGGCAGCCACGTCGGTGGATAGCCCCCTTTGCTTTCATCCCCCGCTACCTTGAGGTGAACCAGAACATCTGCGCCGCCGTCTACCTCCGTCACCCCGTCGCCCGTCGTGGTATGGCCGAGGTCCCCACTCCCTTCCCCTACGAGACGAACCAGCTGGCCTTCAACTGGTACCTGAGGAGGCGGTAAATGCCGTCATAATGATGTCCGAGGTGAAGAACATGGTCTGCGGATGGAACGAGGACGGGCTGCCGCTGCAAGGGGTGCGTGGCATTGTAAAACAGGATATAGAGCCCGAGCTTGTAAGGCTGCATGTAGAAGGCTTAGGTGTAGCTTTATATGTATATCATCAAGAGTTTTGCTGTTGGGGCGACCGACCCCCTTTAGCTATCCGGGCAACCCCCGGGCCGTTGCTATCGCCATCGCTGTCGCCGTCTGTCCCCGTCCCCGTCGCTGTCCCCGTCGTCGTCTGTTCCCGCCGCCGTCGCTGTCGCTGGAGCCGGAGCCCACGTTGATTAAAGCCGTCGCTAGAGCTAGAGTAATTAAGCAATTAAGCCCTTTTTAAAGTGCTATATATACTGAGAGTGCTACTGAGAGTGGTCCTTAGAGTACTATAGTAAAAAGTAGGGGTCGCCCGGATAGCAAAACTCATCATCAATGGTAGGGAAAACGAGCAATCTCCATCTACCCTTCAAAAGAGTCGTCATGACGATGGTCGTTTCAAGGTTCGTCTGGGAATATCACTCGCGGTGCGCCTTCTGACACGCAACCCGGCTTCATGCAAATGGGCGAGATGCAGTCTAGGAAACAATCCCTTTTTTTTTAACCACACAGGAACTAAAACTAGCGTAGAGAATGGACAACAAGGAAATCAAATGCCGAGTAATCGAAGATGCCTGCTGTCATGCCTGACAGAGCGTCTTCAGCCCCTCCTTCTCAATGGCCTCATCCGAATAAAATACAACATCATGGGGGTTGTTTGCTGGCCGTAACCGAGTTCCTCTATTGTCACGGCGCATTCCTCCCCACCGCCGACCATGTTTGTGCGACCATGGGCCAAAGACGGCCCGACCCCGCGTCTTTCTCCGAGGTCTTCCGCTTCCCAGTCTGTCACAACAGGATCAGTCGCGGCAAGTAGAACCGCAGATGTGTTCCGAAAACGCCGCATCGCCAAGAATCAGGCCTCGCAGAAGCAATGACTCATCGTGTTTTCTGTCGCGTCTTCCCTCCATAGTCTGCATCAAGACCCCCTTGCATGACTGTTTCGTAAAGACTTTTTGGTGATGTTGGGTTTTCGTCTGATTAGATGAGGGGTTGGTGATTAAAAAAGAGGTCCAGGGAAAAGGGGTGATAAGAAAGAACAAGAAGGGAACCGACAAAGAGGCGCGTTGTGCTGGTATTGTATGGGCATCATTGGTAGTACTGAGACATGGGTCGTAGAAATGTGAGAATGCGGGCGAGGAAGCATCAATGGTTCGGCAGAGGAAGCTTAGCGAAGAGAGAAACCCTTTCGCTTGCCTTCCTTCTCGATGGGTCGGCCGCTCTCGACTCTTTGCTTCTTCTCTTCGAGATCCATCCGTTGGCGCTCGAGCTGCTCCTTCATCTCCCTGTGACGAGAGTAGAGCTCCTCTTCGCTCTGCTTCAGTTTGCTCTCCTTCTCGGCAACCTTCTGCTGGAAGACCATCTTCATCTCGGCTTCCATCTTGGCGAGCTTCTGCTCGTGCAGGGCACGCTCCTCCTCCTGCTTGACGGCAGGGTTGACCTCCTTGAAAACGCTGGGGTCTTGCGACACGCCCATACCAATGAGCTTGTCGGTACGGTAGTTCTCGTACAGGCTGTTGTTGGTGTGCTCCTTGAGCTCCTCCATGTGGGTGCGGATGAGCATCTGGCGAAGCTTGACGAAGTCGCAATGCTCTTCGTTGTCGACCTCGATAACACCCCAGGGGTAGCTACGTCCACGGACCTTGCGTCCGTCCGCGTTGGTGATCTCGTTGGTGGCACCGACGACAGCGAACGGGACCTTGGACATTATCTCATTGTTCTCGGCAATGGTCTCCTCGTCGTCGAGCTCGTAGCGAGGTCCCTCGAAAATCTGGATACCGTGGTACTTGATATCGGCCAAGATCTAGATGCGTTAGCACTTGCAAGAGACAAAACTTATCCAAGTAACTCACTCTGGACTTGAAGTTCGCGATTTCCTCGTCGGTGAGGGTATCGGCCTTGGCAATGACGGGAATCAGGTTGACCTTGGTGTGAAGGCGGCGCATGACCTCGATGTCGAGAGGCTTGAGAGAGTGGCCAGTGGGCTGGATGAAGAAAACGCAAGCGTGAATGCGGTTGTCAACGATGTTCATGCGGTTGACCTTGTTCTCCGCGTCCAGGTAAGCGTCGTAGCGCTGCTCAATATTATCCACAATCGGGCGCCATGACTCGTCGTTGTTGACGAAGTCACCAAAGCCAGGGGTGTCAACGACGGTCAGACGGAGGCGAACACCCGCCTCCTCGATGTCGGCACTGATAGACTGGATAGTGACAGTCTTCGGGATGATGTCGAGACTAGGTCCCTGGCGCTCCTTGGGGGGGTACAGCGAAGTGTTGAACAGAGTGTTGACGAGCGTCGACTTTCCGAGGCCAGATTCACCTGCACATCATTCTTGTGAGTCTCTGATTCACGTACCAAGTCCTGCCAATCAAAGCGAATAAGAACTTACCAACAACCATGACGTTGAAGTTGAAGCCCTTGCGAACACTCTTGCGGTGCCATTGGTTTGGCAGGTTAGCGAAGCCGACGTAGCCAGTCAGCTTACGACGGACAATGTTCCTGAGATCGCTGGAGGGCGCCATCGCTGAGGGGAGTCCGCCAGCTGTGGACGCGTTAGAAATGGCTTGATCGATCTCGTTCGCAGAAACAAGGTTGCCAGCGGGCGAAGCCGGCGGGGAAGCAGCAGAACCTTCGGAGGCTGTTCAATTCATCATGTTAGCAATTCAGAATCGTCACAAAAAAAAACCTTAGGAGTAAGTATGCATGGAGAGGCAGAGGCAAGAGGAGCTTCTGACCACGCCGCTGATCGGAAGAAACTTTGGAGACCATTGGGCCTTTTCCTTTGTCGATCCTGGAGGGCTGAGCGGTGTTTGGCGATGCCAGTTCGTTGCCGTGATGTTCACCCAGAGGCACGCGTTCGCGTTCTTTTTGCTTGTCACCCGACGATGCTGATGTATTTAACCCTGGGTCAGGAGGGTCGTCGTCATGATTCTCGTCCTTTTGGGCAGATCCTGCGGTCTTCTCGATCGAAGAGGAAGAAGACGCCTGGCCCGAAGTGGAAGACGCCTGGCCTGGAGTTGAAGACGCCCGGCCTGAAGTTGAAGAAGACGCCTGGCCCGAAGTAGACCCGCGCGATTGAAGATTTGGCTGCGCAGAAGATGAAGCAGACAACCGACCTACATTCGCGGGGTGCCATGGAGAATCTGGAGGATGTGGGATGCCTTCCAACTCGCTTCTGTAGTGCGGTTGAGGATTTGGATTTGGCGGCGCGGAAGACGAAGGGCCTGCCTCCGGGGAAGACGAGGCAGAGCGCGCTGGGCGTGCACCGCCTCGGCCTGGAGAAGACCATGGTTGATTCTCCGGAGGTTCTACGTCAGAGGACGTCGGCTCCGGAGGCCACTCGACGGTCTCTTGTACCCGGTGTGGGTTCATCAAGATGTTTTTTTTCGCTCTGTAGTTGTGTGGGCAAGGGTCGTGATGGCCGGGGAGTGCTCTGGGATGTTTGATGACTCTGGGATCGAATTCAACACTGCGATTGCGCCTACGGCTCTGGTTGGGAGTATTGTTCTCGCATTGGTTGCCAGGATTATTCGGGCCCTCAATGGGAGAATCGTCCTGGTCCTGGTTGGGAGCAATTTCCTTGCCTTTGCCTTTATTGGGAGGATTGTTTTGGCCTTGGTTGGCAGGATTATTCGGGCTCTCGTCGGGAGAATCGTCCTGGTCCTGGTTGGGAGCAATTTCCTTGCCTTTGCCTTTGTTGGGAGGATTGTTTTGGCCTTGGTCGGACATTGTGTATGTCGTTCGGGCGGTTGTGTTGAGTAGTAGAGGGTGATAGCTCTGGTCTACCAATAAAGGACCAAAAAAAGAGACCCAAGAAGCGGTAAATTGGTGCAACGGATGAAGTCGAGCAATGAGAAATGTGGTGATGTTGAGAAGACAAGTCTTGGTGTTCGATCGGATCCAGAGGGGAAACCATGATATAGGCCACGAGGTCGTGGCCTGGGAACGAAACTGATCTCCTCTTGCCTTGCCTCGCCTTACCTTGCCATTGTGCGTGAAGGTTCACGATGTTCGGGGGAAGGGGCTTACCCATATCGAATGTCGCGAATGTCAAGTTCAGGAAGGAATTGGTCGAGTTGAATGTTCTGTGGAAGGCAGAGAAGGCGTTAGCTATGCTGCAGTTCGCAGGAAGGTATCGTGGATACAAAGCTCAAATGTGAAGTGGAAAGGGAGAGTCGACGACGACGAGGGACGGGGGACGGGGAGATGACTATGCAGAGGGCGCAGCCGCAGGATCAAGCCAGATGGACGACCACGAGGGCAAAAAGACGAGAAGGGGTAGTCCGCCTTCGGAGGGTCTCCTGAAGGCAGGAGGGAGGGCAGAGAAGGGCGACCGTCGAACACGTACGTACCTGGACGTCTACAGAGTAGTCGCGTGTCAAGGAGCGTCGCAGAAAGAAAAAAGGGTAACGAGAGGAAGGAGGCAAGACTGTGGCAGGTGACGATGGGCTGCGACAGGTGATTGAAGAGCCTCGGGGTTCCTAGGAGCAGGAAGAGATGTTGGTGATGCCGGTGGCAGTATCAATGATGCGGCAGGAAGAAGGGGGAAGATTCACAATCACAACCTCAGGGAGAGAGAGAGTGTGGTGGTTGCGAGGTGTGAGGTACGGGAAGGTCAGGGTCGTCGACGGACGTACGTTTTAGGTGGAAGGGGAAATTTGGGGTGCACGCAGCGAGCGACAGCAGGAGATTTGACTGAGGCCAGTCCAAGCAAAGTCCAGTCCACCAGTCCGATCCAGTCTGGCCAGGTGGTGTGGACGGTGCCACCCTGTTCCGTTTCCTCTTTCTCTGGCACCCTCATGCTAGGTACCTAATGCCTATTGCCTACCTATAGGGGGGTAAGGGTAAGGTAGGGGGTCCTGCAGGGCACCGGGCTCTAGATGTTGCGCTGCCAGGAGAGCCCCAGGGGACCTGCCAGGCGTGTTTCTGGTGGCAGCAACCCGCGCAGGGACCAACATATGCGCTGAAGCCTGCCCGTAGACCGGGTGGTACTTGGTCCCTATTATTTACCTAGGTAGGGAAGTACGGATACCGGTGGGTGTGTTGAGGCCTGACCTGCTGCTGGCCGCTGCGTGGCCGACAGGCACGCAAGCACGTTGCTGCCCCCCCCTTCTTGCCTTCCTTCTCTCAGGCAAAAGGGGGTTGAGCCACGCTAATCCCGGTCAGGCTAGCTTGCATTATGTGGGTCAAGTGCCGGGGTCACTGGTGGAGAAAGAGAATGAGGGACCGGGGTCGTCCTCAACAGCGTGCAGTGATTGGACACGGAGTGGAGGTCGTAATGAAGCATCAGAGAAAAAAAAAAGGGCGCCAAAAGGAGGGCCCTGGAGATTGGATTTCTAAAGACGGAGGAGATTGGGAGCTGGTCGAACCAAAGTGACAGAGATTTGGACGTGACTTCCAAAGCATCTTCACTACCTACCCTAGTTGTCTAGATATCCTACATCGTAGATAGCAAATAATACCCAAGCAGGTCTGGCAATCGCGAGAAGTGCGCGGGAGATGGAAGGGAGAGCGAAATGGCTTTTGAGTTTTGTTATTTTTGTTTTTATTTTTCTGGTTGCTGACTGACAGCGCCTGTGGTGACCTGGCAAGCTTGCGTGTTCTTAATCATGCCATCCTCACCGGAACTCTCCAGAGCCCAAAGTAAGGTTTGACAGTTCACGTTGTGTTGAGTTTCCAGTTTCCCCAGCACAAGGCACCTCAGGTAGGTATGTATTTTGTCTTTTTCCCACCGTCCCACGGGCATTGGAGCTGCCCCTCCCCCCCTGTTTCCCCAGCGCACATCACTTTGGGTCCTGGCCTTTAAGGTACTGTCAGTACAGTGAATTTGGGCTTCTTAAATTGGGACGAAGATGAGACGGGCCACCTCCAGAGCCAACTCTGCCGTACTCGCATCGGAACTGTCAATGTCATTGTCTTGGCTCAAAGTCAACTGTGCAATCACTTGCCAGTGCCCAGTATTACCACTAACCGAACAGCGATTGAGCAACTACGGAGCCTTGTATTCAAGCGAGATGCTGTCGCGGAACCGACCTTCAGTTTCCACGGCTCATCCATTCATCGATCCATTCATTGAAAGTAGGGAAAGGCCGCGGACGTCAACACCTGCACCTTCGCACTTCTCGACTCCCAAGTCACTCAGAACAAGCCCATCACCTCATCTGTCAAATCGATGACTATCACCCGAGTGAGAAGGCGTTGAGTGCCTGGCAACTGGGAATTTGGGTAGGTATGTAGCTACCTATCCGTACCTACCTAGACTTCAATGGGCTGCCAACGTTAGGTAGGTATCTACGTACCTAGGTAGGTGCCTATGTACATACCTACGTCGAAGGAGAGCGGGAAAAGGTGCTTCCGGCTCACGGGCCAGCTCCTGACACTGCCTTTGCAGGTTCACCCCAGCTCCTTCGGCTCTCTCTAATGTGCTGCAAGCTTCACAGCACCATGCCTTCCTTTCGGCAACCACTCTCGACCATCCACATCATCGCACCTCGCTTGAAAGCTCTTATACGAAGAAGAGAGAGGGGCCGCCTGATGCCACTTGCAGGTACGAGGTGGTGCTGGCGTCAGCCTGTTGTTATTGCCCTGATTTGCTCTTTGGCATGGAGTGGAATCCGCTGGTGGAATGCTGAGCCTTCGCCATTCGTACCACCATTTTGACAGCTACAGATGCAAATGGCGTGTCGCTCGCAAGTGTCCTACATGCAGCGGATCCCTTTGCGACTCGGCGACTACTTGGCTGGTCCCATTGACTTGGTCAATCGATGCCTTGCGAACTTGCAGATAAAGACGCAGCAAGCAAGCAGCACAACGGCCCAGCAGCTGCGTTGCAGTCGACTGACACGACGCAGAACCGCAGCAACCGTGCAGGTCTGGCAGCTTGCCTTTCCGTGTCTCGGGTCTCGCGCTGTCTTGCCTTGTCTTGCCCAAACATCTGGCGACCGTTCCAACCAGCCTCAGATCGGCTTGGTGCAGATTTTTGTGTCCCCTGTGTGTCTGTGGTTACGCACGCCAGAAGCAAACAGACGCCAAAAGAAATACCTGAGGGGAAACCGAGAAATCAAAATAACAAAAAAACGACTTTGCGCCCTGGCAAACACTATTGATTGATCTCGCAGCCACTCAATCTGCTGCATTCAAGCCACCCTGCAATCTCGATCAGGCTCTCTTGGTTTGGCCAGCGCCTTCCATCCGCGGGAACATCTTTTCTCGGTCCTCGTTCACTTTGAGGATGGCCTGCCTCGCGCCGGGCCACACCCGTCTCTTCCCCGTCTCGAAGAGACGGTATATGTGCGGCGAATATGCCCCCCACGCCACCAGCCTATAGAATGCTCGATCCTGCCACCAGAACTTCCAGGCCTTCCATCCCCATCCCAGAGCTTCGTACACACCAGTTCCTGCCATGTCGTGGACGAACCTCATCCATCGATGCGGTCGACCGGACCCAAGTGGCGTTGCAGGGAAATATCGAAACCGCCTCCAGAGCCACTTCTGGTACGCAGTTACATGGCGCCTCATTTCTGTTTCGGAGGGCAATGACGAGTTCCCCGCCCACACCTGCGCGATGGCCATGGACTGCAGCTCCCTGTACGATGCAGAATTGTCGTTGACGACGCAGTAGCTCGTGCAAGCAAGTGAATCTGGATAGTCCACGGAGAACACGTTTTGGTACAAGTCTGGAAGGGGCGGGAGGCTCGGATCCTTGGGCTCTGCATGGCACAGTGCTGGCACCAGTGAGAAGTCCGGTCGATATCCGGTGGCTGCGATGAGGACATCAACGCCCTCGACAATCTCACCGTTTTCCAGTTTGACAGTATGCGGGCCAACAACACCACTGACGCCTTTGACAGACTCGATGCGTCCTTCTCGAAGCCGAGAGAAGAGGTCGTCATTGACCACGACGACATTCAGTCCGATACCGATGCTGGGCGAAGGCTCAAGTCCCCATGCTGGATCTTGTTCACCGAGTGCTTCAGCATTCTGCCTGAAGACAAGATCACCAACCAGACCAAAAGCTCGCGGGAAATAGTGCTCCAACCAAAAGCTGATGCGAGACGTCCGCCACGACAGGATACTGTCTACGGGGCCGCCTTCGTTCATGCGCGGGACAACCTTGGCGCCTCTTCTGTGCGAGAGATAGACTTTGGAAGCATGGTCTGCTAATTCCTAACCGTGTCGATTAGAGCAGGCGCCACGCTTGGTCAAAGGTCCCATTACTCACCACGGCGATGTCGCAAGCAGTATTCCCCACGCCTACCACCATCACACTTTTGCCTCTGAAAGCCTCAGGCCTTGACGCGTTGTCAGTCCGCCGTTGTTGAGCCCCGTTCTTGCCCTCCAACTCACCCTTTGTAAGCCTGGGAGTGCATGAATTGCCCCCGGAATCGGGCCAGGTTCTCAATCGCTGGAAAGACCGGTTTTGACTCGGACCCGCTGGCGAGGACGACCTTGTCGAAAGACCGCGGCACTGCTTCGCCCGTGATGTGAACGGTCCACCGCTCGTTCTCATGGTCCCGTTCGATCAGCTCGACGGCAGCGTTGAGAACAATATTGTCGTAGAGGCCAAAGTGCCTGGCGTACATCTTGTAGTACTCTGACCATTGCGTTGCCGAGATGTGAACCGGGTAGTCTACCCGGTTGTCAGATGTTTCCGGCCATGGCCTACACGCCTGGACCGAGAACACTTGCCTTCAGGAAAGGGGAAATCGGACATCGGCGACTGTCCTTGCCGTCAGCTGGTAATCTGCGGACGGCTCTGGACACTCACGATGAATTTGCTTATTTGGGACTTTGTCCCTGGTACCTGGTCATCAGCGTATGGAAATCATAAGAGACTGCAGAATGGGTCCTTTACAAGCCGTGGTTGACGTTACGGAGGGGTCGTCAGAGAACGTCCAGAGCCCGCCCACGTCGGACCGCCTCTCAAACAACGTGACATCAAACCCAACTTCCCGAAGTTCCTTCAGGGCAGAGAGGCCACCCGGTCCTGTTTATTGTTGTTTTCAGCCTAGTCTGAGGAGAACGTGTGCTTTCTCTGCTGGAAAGTCAAGGACTCACCAGCGCCAATGACAGCTACCGTAGGAGACGCAGCCATTGTCAAGATTTTGCGGATGAGGCACTCAAGGACGGCGGGGAAATCGCGTTCTCGTGAGTTGCGGGAAGATGGATAGTTGAATAGCATAGAGCTGATGCTGATGGCAATAGTCACATAGGCCTTGCTCAAGGGGACTTGGGGTCGAGGCGTCAACACTTTCGATGTGGCGAAGTCGGGGTTGACTGGGGTCCGAAGACTAGCCAACCCCGGATTTTTCGACATGTCCAACATTGTCCTGATTATACCTATTAAATACACTAACCGGGCCAACTTTTTGAAGGCCGGGCCTGTTGAGTGATGAAGTTTCGGTTTTCACATCTCGAGATAAGCAGAGCTAGATTTCTCTCGGGAGATCTTATTCATCACCCCCTCTTCCAGCAGTTACACCCCCTTTCGTGGCTTAGCTCTCTAATTGTCGGCCTCCCCCTCTACAATACACCGGACGACGGACGACGATGACGGACGACAATTACAACTGCGACAACAATAACGGACAACAACAACAACAACGACGACGACAATGATGACGAGAGACAATAATAAGCCTATATAGCCCTTAACTTAAGGACCCCTAGCTACGTAGTTGTGGCTGAAGGGGGTGTTGGATACTAGAGGATCTCCCTTTCTCTCTTGCCTTATGATTGTGCAGTAAGAAGGGAGTGTAAACACATTGGGCTGTAGTTGTCCAATTGCAGCCCAAGCAAGGAACCAGTGATGGAACCAGTGATGGTGTCCACATGTTGACTCCTCTTTATCACTCACCTCCCACCCCCGATAAGTAGTTATGATGGCACTGCTCGGTACTCAAAGTCATCTGAGGATTCTTTCTCCGTGGTTCTAGACTCTCAGACATGCTGGCCTCCACTGGGGATTGGGGAAGGTGACAGCTACGATCCGTCATAGTCACATGGGAACGAACGGCAGAGGTCGGGCGACAGGTACCTCACGCCGCAGAGTGGTCAGAGCGGCGCTCAGATCCACCGTTCTAATTGGCGAATCACGCCGCCCGGAGCATTTCCAGCGAGAGAGTGGAAATTTGCGCACCATAGAACGGTACTTTACCGTCCTGCAATCGCTGGGCACATTCACAAGTCCCATCTTAACGGTCCGTCGGGGCCCGCCCGTCCCCGTTCCCCCTTGGCTCGTCCCTGCTTCTGATCCACTGATTCTAATCATGCCTCAATGATGTCAACAGCAGACCAGGGTCAGCAGAGAACTGTTGAGTTGCACTTGCACTGCCTTGCGCTCATCGAGCCTGGCGCGGGTCTCTTTTTTTAGGCCAGCCTCGTCCCCTTGGTTCGACGTCTCTCCCCTACCTTTTTTTTTTAACAACTTGAACAGAAGCGAAACAACAAGAAGGAAGATGAAGAGAACGTCGCCGCAACCATAACGCGTTCGTTGCAGCCAAAAAAACCCGCCTAGTCAAGCTAGTGAAAACACACACGTAAACCACAACCAAACAACCCCCACGCCACTGCTGATCGCCCAGAGGCGTGCCAAACTCTGAGGGCTGTCCTTCCGGCCAGTCATGTCACACGGCTTCAGCCTCGACCCGACGAACCCAAGATCGCCAAAATGAGGCTATTCGCGGCCTATTCCCGCGCATCCGCCGCTCTGCGCTGGGCGGCCTCGAGTCGCGCGACGGGAGGCCCGGCAGCATCAGCGGGAACGAGGAGGAGGAGCGTCCACAGCGTCACCGTCGGCCGCATCAGGGCGCATGGCCTCCTCGCCCGGCGCCGTCCCAAGCTCTCGCCGCGCCGGTCCCGGCAGCAGGGCTTCTTCACCGCCAGCAAGGAGCAGGACCGCGGCAAGAAGAACACGACGTCCCTCCCCGTCTCGGTAATTACAGGCGGCCTTTTCTTCTGGTGGCTGTACCCGTCTGACGACTTTCAGCGGCTGTCCATTGCGCCCCAGGACGAGGGGAGCGCGCCGCGCGGCGAGGGCGATAAGCCAGGGGCCGCCAAGTCGGACTCGTCGGCGTGGTACAATTTTGCGCTCAAGTTCGAGAGTCTGTCTGATGCCACCGACGTCGAGTGGAGTGCCGACAAGATTGTTGGCTACATTCTCCCTGAATGGTCCAGACTGGTGCCCGGTTACATCCGGAAGCTCCAGAGAGAGGTGAGTTCAGGTCCTTGCAAATGCTCTGGTGTGATTCGGGAAGCTGACTGCTTGAAGTTGTCCATGTCGCCGGGATCCTTGGCCGATGAGATTTGGCGAGAGGCCCACGATCCGTACATCAACCCTGAGGTGCGGTATGCCGCCCAGGTCAGGGTGTCTAACGATCTGTGTGACGAGGAGAAGGAGTTTCTGTCGAGGCGGAAGCGGGTCACGACGATGGCCTTGGCCAAGTATCTCGACATCCCCGAAAAGGACGTCCACCCGGACGATGTCCCCACCATCGCCATGTGCGGCTCTGGGGGTGGCCTCCGGGCTCTCGTTGCTGGAACAGGTTCTATGCTGGCCGCCGACGAGGATGGGCTGTTCGACTGCGTCACTTACACCTCGGGTGTGAGCGGGTCCTGTTGGTTGCAGACACTGTACCACTCGACCATCTCGGAAGGCAGTCTCGACCGCGTATTACAGCATCTCAAGGCCCGCGCCGGAATTCATATCGCTTACCCGCCGGTTGCTTTCCAAACGCTGCTCTCTGCGCCGACAAGTAAGTATCTCCTTAGCGGTCTTGTCGAAAAACTTAAGGGCAACCCCGATGCCGACTTTGGGTTGGTCGACGTGTATGGCCTGCTCTTGGCGGCGAGGTACCTTGTGCCAAAAGGCGACCTCGAGGTCAGCGACAGGGACTTTAAGCTGTCGAACCAGCGCGATTATATCAAGTATGGCCAGAATCCTCTGCCCATTTACACGGCTGTCCGTCACGAAATTCCCGACGTCGACATATCCGGGACCGAAGCCGTGCCCTCCACGTCTGAGGCAGCTAAGGAGGTCGCCAAGCAGGAGGCATGGTTCCAATGGTTCGAAATCACGCCCTACGAGTTCTTCTGCGAGGAGTTTGCCGCCGGCATCCCGACCTGGGCTATGGGCCGGCGGTTCAAGAACGGCGTCGACATTCCTCCCGAGGAGGGCTTCCACCTACCAGAGACCCGCATGCCGTTCCTCCTGGGAGTGTTTGGCAGCGCCTTCTGCGCGACGCTGAGTCATTACTACCGCGAAATCAGACCGCTGGTCCAGAGCCTGACGGGCTTCGGCACATTAGACGAAATGATCTACGGCTACAACGAGGACCTTAGCAAGGTTCATCCTATCGACCCTGGCACCGTTGCCAACTTCGCCTACGGCATGGAGGACAGACTGCCTAAGACGGTACCCAAGAGCATACACAATTCGGAGTACATACAGCTCATGGACGCCGGCATGTCCAACAACCTTCCGATCTATCCGCTCCTCCGCCCCGGAAGAGACGTCGACGTCCTCGTTGCGTTCGACGCCTCGGCGGATATTAAGACAGACAACTGGCTGGCCGTCGCCGACGGCTACGCCCGGCAGCGCGGCATTAAGGGGTGGCCTGTTGGCGTGGGCTGGCCCAAGGCAGACGAGTCGCCCAAGGAGATCCGAGAGGAGCTTGACCAGGCCGAGGCCGCATCCGGCCGCGAGGCGGACCAGAAGCTGCGCGAGGCCCAGCAGCACCAGATCGACCACCGCGCCGAACAGGAAGCCACAACAGCCCACAAGGCCGACAGCGGCGAGAGCAAGGAGGAGTCGCAGGCGGCCAAGTTCTCTCCCGGCGACGAGGAGTCCGGGGAGCTGGGCTACTGCACCGTCTGGGTCGGCACGACGCAGGAGCGCGCCTCGGAGCCGCCACCGCCATCCAAGGCGATTAGCGAGTCCACGTCATGGCAGCTCATGGAACCAGACGCCGGCATCGCCATCGTCTACCTGCCGTACCTCGCCAACCCCAAGGTCCCCGGCGTCAACCCCGGCACGACGGACTTCCTGAGCACGTGGAACTTCGTCTACACCCCGGAGCAGATCGACGACGTCGTCGCGCTGGCGCGGGCCAACTACGCCGAGGGCCGCGAGCAGATTCGCAGCACCATCCGGGCCGTCTACGAGCGCAAGAAGAAGCTCAGGCTCGAGAGGGAGGCCAACGCGAAGAAGGACAGGTACAGGAGGCTGATGCGGAGGGGCATGGCGCACAAGTTGGGGGAGGGCGACCAGTTTAGCTGAGTCGTCTCAGGAGAGAAGCTTTTCTTGAAGACAGTTTGTGATACCCGGGAAAGAGGAGGAGTTGGTAGATAAAAGGCGTACGCTCATGTTCGTTTCAACTGTCCGGAACTACAGATTTGTTTTGTCATTAGTATTCTTTTATTACCGCAACAGCCAGCAATCATCAGACCACTTTATACATCCCTCTTTCCAGCGTGCTCGAAATGGAAAGTTCGCTGGTTGTTTTCAGAAATAGTTGCCCCCGTTTTGAGGAGTGTGTCATTGTTTTTACAGATCTATTCATCTTACAGAGACATGCGTAAACCCCATCTTCTACATGCCCTTGTCCAAAAATGTACACTGCCAAGCGGCATTTTGGGGGTTTTGTGTCCCGGGGCGTTGTTTGTGACGCCCCCTTCCCTCCTCGCCGCATGCTTTGCCTCGTCTCGTCTCTCCCCGCCCTTTTTTCCATGGCAATTACACGTGAAATGCTATTCCCACAAAGCCTTGTTTGTAACGGTTTTTTTCGGTTTTTATTTGATCCTCCCGTCTTTCCTCTTCCCCCGTTCGGCCTTAGATGATCTCGCCCATGTCGATGTGCACGGGCTGCCACGGCGTCTTCTGATTCCGGGCGAGCATGTCGCTGGGCACGCGGACGTTGGGGCCGGGGCTGTACAGGTACCAGGACTTGAGGGCGTTCATGGCGGCCTGGAGGCGGGCGAAGTCGAGGCTGGCGCCGGTGCCCTCGCCGAGCTTGTCGGTGCCGCTGTAGATGCCGACGACGAAGACGGGGGTCCTGCTGAGGCGGCCCGTCTCGCTCTCGACGCGGGCGACGGGGGGCTCGAAGCCCTCGCGGGCGCAGAGCATGGTCAGCTCGCGGACGGGCAGCTTGAAGCTGAAGAGCTTCTCGAGGTCGACCCTGCGGCTGAGGACGTGGGCGTCGACGAAGGAGCGGACGGCGTCGAGGCCGCAGTGGGCGTAGAGGGCGCCCGCGACGGCGCGGAGGAAGGCGGCGTGGGCGTTGTTGCGCAGCTTGTTGTAGCGCTCGCGGACGGCGTCGGGGTCGTGGGCGTCCGGGGCGGGGTTCTCGGGGTTCTCCTCGGGCTGGTGGACGGCGTCGCCGAAGTCGTCGTCGAGGACGATCCTCGAGCTCATGCCGCGGCGCCACTTGAACTTGTCGAGGTGGCGGTGCTCCTTGCGGACGTATCCCCAGCGGCCGTGGACGACGCCCGAGGCCGGGTCCTGGGACCACTGGAGCAGGCCCGGGTCGACCTCGGAGCCGGGGAAGGCGGCGCTCTCGACACCCCACTGGTTGGCGACGCGGAACAGCGAGTCGGAGCCGGCGTAGGCGCGCATGGCCTCGTAGAGGATGGACATGGGCAGGCGCGGGTAGTGGCACAGGAGCCACTCGGAGGTGTGGTAGGTGAGGAGGGAGCCTCCGACGACGGCGAGGTTGGCGTTGTTGAAGTTGGGGCTCGGGTCGGCCGAGGGGTCGACGAGGCATCGCGCGAGGGTCTCCAGAGGGAGCTTCGCGGGGAGGGAGAGACGGGCGTGGAGGGCGGCGAGCTTGGCCGAGGTCTGGGCCTTCTCGGGGAGAGGTGACGGGTAGTGCGTCGGTTCTGTGACGGTCTGCTCCTCGACGGGCGCGGAGGCCTCCGCCTCATCTTCCTTTGCTGCCTCTTCCTTGGCCGCATCTTCCTCGGTCACAGCTTTCTCGGCCGCGTCTTCCGACTTGACGGGCGTCTCGGTCGTCTCGGGTGTCTCCTTGGCCTCCGTCTTCGACTGAAATGCTGACCAGAAGCTCGAGCTGCGTCTGGGGGCGTGGCGGGGTGCTCTAAAGGAAATGGGCGTCAGGTAGGGCGAGGCGTGTGCCCCGGCCTGGGCGTTGAGTAGCTGCCCGGCGGTGCATCTTGATATCCTTAACCTCTTCATCGGGGGTGGCGTTCTTGTTTCGTCGACGGGGTCGTCGTCGACTTTTGTAGGTGGAAAGAGTGGGACCACAAAAAGGGAAGGGGAAAAAGAATACAGAGATGTCAATTGGGTGTTGTACAGAGCCGGAGCCGACCGGGCAATTGAGGCTGCTGGGGGGGCGGGCTGTTGAGGATCGCGAAAACGGGTAGGGGAGAAAAAGTTCCACGTCCCTTTCTCTCTGCGCAAGTCGGCCGGTCGTCTCCCGTCACGAAAAAGTTTCTGGAGCCGCACGATTCGAGTCGTGTGAGCTCCATTGGCAGGATTGCTCCCGTGCACGAGCCACCTAGCACCAGCAGACGACGGAACATCCGCCCTCCGGGCCTCCGGGGTGCTGCGGGGCCCACTTTTGGAGAATCGTCGAATGGCGGACCTCAGATTACAACGACCGGCGACAAAAGCTCCATCCAAGGCGTTGACATAACCACAACACCCAGTCTCTCTCTCGTTGAACAATTCGTCAAGATGGTAAGCAGCCCCCCTCAATTGTTTTCGGGACGCCAATTGCTAACTGTGTGACCAGGGAGGCGGCCCCAAAGTTCCGTGAGTAGCTCCCGACACCCTCTGCGCGATCCCGCCCCGAGCCATCCACTGCCCCGATCCCTCGACAGCAGAGCCCCTCTCTAACATGCGCGGACTCAAGTTACCCCAAGCACGTCTGGTCGCCGGCCGGTGGTTGGTATGCCCAGCCTGCCAACTGGAAGAAGAACACTGCCGTTATCGGCACTGTGATGGTCGGCATCGTCGCCATCATCTGGAAGATCAGCGCCGAGAAGGAGGTGCGCTACGTCATGCCTCAGGAGGGCCGTTTCTTCCCCAGTAGATAGTACGTCCTGCGGCGCCGTAGCATTTCCCCCCAGCTCGAACGCGTGCTAACCCCTCCGAAACAGCTGGTCGAAGCAATTGATCGAGTACGACAGAGAACAGGCCGCGAAGAAGGCCAAGGAGTCGGCGCAGGCGGAGGCTATCCAGAACTCATAAACGAATCGGACGAGGGAGCAAAAAAACTGTACTTGTATCAATGGTACCCAACGAATTGAGAGCTGCGTAGTTGCGGCGATTGAGAACACTGGATGCTCCGGGAACGTTACTCTGTGCTCCGTCTGTCCATCACGTCTAGACCAGGGCCAATTGCGATGCAGAAGAAGCTACGAGCGGCCCTCTATCAACCAGGAACGCGCTTGATGTCTGCTGTAGCGCGTGAATCCGATAGTGGACGGGTGGACGAACTTCTCGCAAGCGGTCCGGGGGTTCTTGCGAGGCATTCCGTCCAAGCGCTTTCACCCTCGTGCTTATGATTGTCTTTGCTGGAACCGAACGCCACCTTGACTTGGTAGGCATAGCGCGTGGCCTCGAATGCCCCACCCAAGCTTTGATCACTACTGCGAGAGCGCTGCTTCTCACGCTTCCTGGGGCGGACGGAGCTTCTCGGGCCAAGGAAAGAGGATGCCCCCGAGTTCGTCACAAAAGCGTCCGCTGAATGAAAACTTTCCCGCCCCTCAGTACTTGCTCTACGTTTGGGAAAGGTACGCAATGCCCGGTGAGGTTAGCGAGATGCGCCAAGCTTATACCGTCTTCTGCGCTCGATGTCTCCGGGTTTCAGGCAAACAGACCCGATGCCACATTATCGATGCTCGTCTGTCTTCTGTTTACGTTCACGCAGGGCCTCTCCGCTTACTAGAGATGGAATCCAGGAAAGCCGCGTCGCTGAGCTGCCCGTCATCTGATGCACCAGCGCTCCTTGTCTTGGCCCCAAGCATGGCTGCCAGCCAGGTCAACATTAGACAGCGCAACAAGCAACTATTACGGGACGTGTAGTTGCGAATTTGGCAGCAAGGCAAGGTTCGGCCAGATTTCCCCTCCGCTACCGCGAAGCATTCAGCAGCCCAGGAGGAGCGACGTGGCCCAAGGCCATCTCTGGTCAACACGCCGCCATTCACAATTCACCTTCAGAGCACACAAAACCGAAGCCTACAATGCGCCCAACGGGTTTCATTCTCTTTCGATCTGCAGAGGATGTTCATTCCATACTTGACTCTCCTAGAAGGCCTTTCAAGACTCATAGTCTTGGCCTTGGGAGATTCATACCACCAAGACTTACATAGGGTAGCGCCAAAAGTCACAAAACGTCGACCAAGTTGTATACACAAGAGAACCTCCTGGGACTATCTCGCGACTGGAGAGAGATCTGACGAAACGAGATGAACAGCATACTAGCCAAGAAGATGCAAATGGGGCCGTTTGATTTGTACTTCCAACGTTAACCTCCCACCTCGAAGCTGTTTACCTTCTAAGCCTTTGAAACGCATCCGCCCTCCCACGTCAAGTCATGTCGCAAAAGGATGCAGTCCACTTCAGTAGCATCAGTGACCCAACACCTCCCAAACCGTCCATCAACACAGTCCTCTCAAGCTGAGTTGCATCATGACCTTGTAAAGACGGCACGCCAGGTCAATAGCACCAGTCAGGGCCCAATTATGAGTGATTGAGAAATTCATGCCGGTAGCTGTGTCATATCCTTGCCTACCTAACTCACATGACCTGATCAAGGCACTGTTCAGGCGAGGTGTGTTCTCTTGGAGACCACCTCGGCTCCTTGTAACTAATCCAACATGAATACGTCAGGTCCGATCGGCGCCAGAAACGACGGACGGCCACGGGTTGTTTCCCACCTTTCTTTATGGGCCCCCTTTCTCCTAGGGTGCTACCGAGTCATATCCCTATCTGGGGCCGAGGAGTTGAGCGAACTACACACTGACAAATGACCAAAGACGCCCGCACTGGTGTGTCGAAAACGACCTGTGAAGGCTTCCTCCCCAGCTAATATATAGTAGTTGCCCAAGGTTCAGAAAGAGCCAAGGAGAAGTTTGTCAGAGGCGTGGGGAAATGCCTGCCAGCTTGGGTGGGATCCCGTCTTATAACAAGTATGGTGTATTCACCAACGCCGGCAACGAAGAACAATGGGAGGAAAAGTACGCCTCTGGGAATACCTACTTCTCCCTTCCAGGCCACGTTGCCAAACGACTACCCTCATCACCTACCTGCTCGAGTCCGACCGGGCATACCATGGTATCAACCCGATATCTTTTGGCCTGGACACAAAGCAATGTAGACGGACGCTCGTGTACGAGCCGCGCCTAGAGGAACTCGATGCATGGGCAGGTAAAACTGGATTTCTTCTTGGATAGTTGCCACACGAAGGCCAATACCCTCTGTCAGCTCTTCAGGTGCTGTCTCTGGAGTCCTGAAGCATGCCAACGTCTCTCTGTCTGCTCATACGTGGTTGGTCTTTTGTCCACCAGGGCCATAGGCTGACGGTGGTTGGCTTTACATTCTCCGAAAATCTGAAAAGGCGGGCTGCCTTAGACTCCGGATTATTTGACCAGCCCGTTCGATCTCTACAATCACACGAAACAGGACCCGTGTTGAGTTATGTCATCTCATTGTCTACCTAGCTTCCTCGACGGCAGCAGCAGCTCTGGCGTCCCGTCCTTTAAGGAAGGACGCCAAATTCATCTTCTCTCGATTCACTCTCATCTCAACGCGTCGTTCACGTGACCCTCGCATGCCTCAGCATACAAGGCATCCAAAAGAACCGGCATCATTTCCACCCTATGAGTCGCCAACTTGCGACGACCACCAGCCACCAGAGCTGCAAGAAAATCAAGAACGAGAAGAAAGGGAAAAACAACAAGAGTGGTGCAATATACATTAAGCACTAGGCGCTTCCTCTCCCAGCACTCATCGCCAGAACGTGTCTGGCTTCTCCGAGTCCGCGCCGGTATATGAATCGAAATGGGTCAACGGGTTGGTAAGCGACTGTCGAGAAGGGCAGTAGAAAAAGAATTGCGAGACTCGAGGGTATAGAAACCAGCTCGCAAAGGGGTGTATCAAAAGCTTGTGTCGTAAAAGAGTGACTCGAAAGGTAAAAAACGCATCGTTGTCGTTTGTCCCCATAGTCGGAATCTCAACGATTCCGGTCGGGGCAAGAAAGCAACCCTCCCAATTTTGTTGGTTCGCAGAAACGCCGTGTCCGTGCTGTCCAGAATGCATGGTAGACCCCAGTCTATCGCCAAACAAAAGTGAATCCCTGGTCTTTGTACCAAAAGACGTTATATACGTAGGGAATCAGTGTATATCAACGGTGTTTTGGTTGCACTCAGACGGCCTGACCGGGGGGCGCTTGAGTTGTGACGGCCTGGCCAGGCACAGGCTTGCGACCAACAGGGCCTGTCGGAGGACCAGGCGGGCCAGGGCGAACTGGACCCGGGGGTCCGTTCATCCTGCTAGGCTGGGGAATCCTGCTGGGTCCCGGAGGGCTCGGCTTGCGTCCATGTCCGCCGGGGCTCTGAGGTCTTTGTCCCGGAGGTCCCTGAAATCGGGGGCCAGGTCCTCTCTGTCCGTTGCCGCCCGGAGGGCCGTGTTGGCCAGGAGCAGTCATGGGGCGGGCGGGCGACTCAGGGCGAGGGTAAGGCGGGCCGCCATGGGGGCCACCCTGAGGAGTCATGGGTCGCTGGCCAGGAGGGTAGTTGGGGCCAGGGCCGCGGTGAGGACCGTTCGGACCATTGGGACCCATGGGAGGGCCACGAGGAGGGCCTTGGTTCTGAGGAGGCCTGGGCTTAACGGGACGAGTAGACAAGCAAGTGCGCGGCACGACACCCTGTTGGGACCTATCCAAGCGGATGCAAAGCGCCTATTGTCATTGTTAGCATGTACAACTCTCAGACGGGAGTCTCCAAGCTTACCCAGCCGTCATCGTACTCGTGGAGAAGTCGCACGAGCTGGCCAGCCCTCAGTTCCATCTCATCCTCAAGAGTAGGCTTGAAGTCGAGTTGCACGCGGTGGACAGTCGTGTTCGCGGGACCGCCAGCAGCGGCAATGGCAGCAGATCCAGTGGAGCCGTTGGACGAGTGACCAGGGCCAGCGGAGGTGGCGCTAAACTCGGTACCAGAAGGGCTGGCGGGGACAGTGGACAGGGGCGCAGTCGCGGGAATAGTGAGATCAAGCGCCTTGGGGCCGTCCTTGCGGGTCGACGCCTTGCGCACAAGGCCTCCGGCGGCAACGGCTCCAGCACCGGCGGCAACGGCAGCACCGGCAGCCAGAGCGGCACCGTCGATGGCGCCATTAGATGCTGCGCCGCCAGCAGCGACGGGAACAGCTCCGTTAACCGCGGGCAGAGGCTTCTCGCTGATATCCATGGAGCGGACAGACTCCTCGGCGATGGGGCCGTTGATTCTCTCGGCCTGGGCACCGAAGGGGTTGACAGGGCTGGCGCTCTGGCTGGTGCTGGGGCGTTCCCAAGCGCTCTGGCCCGGGGCGCGAGCGCCGACGGCAGCGGCAGGGGCCAGGTTGCCATTGACGTTGGTCCGGCTGGCGCGCTTGTCGATGTTCAAGTTGGGCAAGAACTGAGTGACGGGTCGGAGGCTGATGCGAGGAGCGCGAGGGTTGTTTCCACTGGTGACGGCGGCGGCGGTTCCGAAGGAACCGTTGATCTTCTCATCCTCGTCGGCCAGACGCTGCTGCTCGAGCTGCTTCTTGCGGCGGTTGAACAGGAAGAAGACGAGCAAGAAGACGACCAGAACACCAGCCAAAACGCCGATTGCGATACCGGCCTTGGCGGCGCCGCTGGTCTCGGTACTGGCAGAAGACTTCTCGCTGGAGGAGGAGGTAGCGCTTGCCGTGGCAGCGGTCGCGGCGGTGGCCTCGTTGGCTGTGGCAGCAGACCTGGTGGAACGGACCAGAGTAGGGGCATCGGTTGCGAGGGCGAGAGTCGTCTCGATGCTCTCAGTAAGGGGATCCTCGATCACGGACGGCAGCGAGGTGGTCGAGGAGTCGGCGGTGGAAGACACACTAGGAGTCTGGGCGATAGGCGCGCCGGCCCTTGCGATGGTGGTGCCCGTGGTCTCGACAGTGGTGGACCTCGTCCGGGAGGGGAGAGGGGACTCGGCGACGATGAGCTTGGTGGAAGTGGTGCTGGCAGCAGCGCGGGGAGCGCCATCGGTGACGGTCTGGTAAATGGTGCGAATAACGGTGGATCGGCCTTGTCTGGTATTAGCACGTCGGGTGGAAGTGCGGTCGTCATCGTCGTCGTTTTGACGCTTGATGTTGTGGTTACCTCCGTTGCCACTGCTGGTGGTAGTGTCGTCATCATCAGATGCGAAAGGGTTCAAGTTCTTGAACTTGTCCCCGACATCACTCCAGAAGTCGGGGTTTCTAGGTAGATGCCTGTGGCCGTGGTGACGGTGAGCCATTGTCGGTGATTGGTGGTGCGGCGGCGGCGGCCGTAGTCGTGCGATTCGTGAATCGGAAAATACCAATTAGGCTCAGCCAAGAGTCGTCGTGATAAGAGGAATGAATGTGGGGTGAATTGTTTCGGTATTCGAGTCGTCAACGTCGTCGTCGTGGGTCAGGCGGGGTATCTGAAATGTGAGGGAGGTTCTGGCATGCGCGGGAGAGGCTGGCGATGGGAATGCTCAAGGGCGTGGCGTGCCAGAAGAATGGGTATGTTCCGGGGATCGTGATCGTCAAAAGAATGAAGAGGCTGTAAATAGGTCCAGCCAGGCGGATCGAGGTACTCAGATTTGTCGTAGACGGGAGGTTGTCTCTAAGTTGATCCTCGCGATTTTTGTGTCGTCGAGAATATCGCGTGCTGCGTGTTTTGGCGGTTGTGTGTGCGAGTTTTTTCAAGAACGAATGCAATGCGGCACTAGGCGCGGAAGGAGGGTAAAGCGAGAAGGCGGACGAGGTGAGAAAGATGAATATCTCACAACCAGCTCACAGTCATGGACAACAACAAACAACAGGTCGGTGGATTGCCGTCGTGGTGTGTTGGGAAAGAACGGATGAATCTGCACACAGTCACTCTGCTCGCAGGGAAACAACACAAACCAACCTACGTTTGGCGGTGTTGCAGCAAGCGGCAGTGAGAACAGTCCCGTAGAGTGCAGTTCGGACGGGGGGATGGGGATGGGATGAAAGAAAGGGACGGGACGGGAGAGACGAAAGTGGGAAAGGCCGTGAGAAGAAGGAGAGAAAGCGACGGGGGGGGCACGTTGAGGGTTGCAGTGAAGCGCAGCCAGTCAAGTTGGTCCCAGTCACGAGCGCAAGGCACATCCCAGACGTGCTGTAAGCCGTACGTGAGCAACGTTGGACGGAGGGAAGGAAGGACCAGGTGGTGACTCTGGTGAGTGAGTTGCGTGTGTGGTGAGAGGCAGTTGCGTGGTGACCGGGGGGGAGGGGAAGGGGAAGGGTGAGGAGGAGGAAGGAGGAGGAGAGAGGGCGTGTGCGCCTAGGACGGGGATCCCTGCGTCGTGCGTCGTGTGTGTTGCCCGTTGGGTGGGACCCTGCCTGCCCGGTGCCTTCCCCCCCTCCTTCATGGACCATCTCTCTCCACTTGCTCCTGCCTATTGTCGTGTTGTGTGTTGCCGTACCTGCGTCTTGCGTCGGCCAACACCACAGAAAGCGAAAGCGCAGCCGTGCGGTACGGCATGGCTTGTATCGCCTTGCAGTCTTTGCCGTATTAGTGCCAGTAGCGCTTCTTGGCCTCTTACGTTGGACCGTTAGGTACCTCATCCACCTACCAGTAAGCTTAAAGATACACGAGACACCGAAGTGAAGTTGCTCGGATCACATTTTGCACAATACACCTAGGTACTACTAATAGTGTTCGGGATTGGGTTTGGAGAGGACTGGATTTAGACAATGGCACAATAGGACAAACGCCGCGGTCGATACGTACCCCAATAGGCAGTAATAAACGGCCACCTTATTCGACAATGCAACTGATCCAAGAAGCCACGCGCCGAGTCAGCGTTTCACCTGGCGTCCAGTTCTGGGCCGCGGTGCCACTTCCCTGCGCCTTCAGGGAGCACTGCACTGCATTTTACCATGGTGCCATGGTACATCGCGGCTGCCGTCCGGACCAAACAAAACATTTCACGATAGTTGCACAAAGATGATCTCTCGCTCGCACTTTCCCCCCCGAATTCCACATAAATCTTTGCCTCGTTGAAATCACTCAAGTCCACCGCGCGTCGTCAATCACTTCCCTCTGCACGGGTAACAAAATGGCGCACTCGGTCGTCCTCCCAAGACCAGAAATCATCCACACCGGCGCCCATCTTCATCAGCGCCCATGCACGGCCCGCGCTAGACAGGGGTGTCCCCAGCGCCATCCTGTCAGGTACCAGCGCCGCCTCATTGGCCCTGAAGGGTGACCCACCGCGCACGCATCCCACAGGATAAACGAAATTGTTTGCTCAGGGTTCAAATCTTTTTAGACCAATCACACCGCTTGATGCGCACAAGGAAAAAGACGTCTGGCCGGCCCGAGCTCCAATCGCCGGCCCCCAAATCCAAAATCCGACTCCGTCCCCAGACGCCTGCGACGTGCCTATGATCACCACCAACAAGGGGTGCCGTGTGCTGCTCCCCTTTTGCCTGCTTCTCCGGCCGCCGCCCGCCATCCAACGATTACACGCTCCAACCTGACGGGCTCTCTTTCTGGCCCTCTGAACGCCTTCGAGAAGCGCGGGATGGCTGCTTACGCCCGCGCGGCTTGCGACCATGTCCTGCAGCCAGCCATCACCACCTGCTCGGCCAATGCCAGGCCAGCAAGCAATGTATCAAAATAGCATCTGTCGTCCGTCATAGCATCTGTCGTCCGTCACTCTGCCGCATTCCAGCCGCTTCTCATCGGACGACGACTGCCCGTGTTGTTGAGCGCGAGGCTGTGAACAAGACTGCCCATCGTCATTTCCATGTTCGGCGGTATTCACCACAGTCCCCTCGAGAGGTGACCACCACCGCACCTCCGCCACCGTCCTCATTTCATCAGTGACCAGGATCAGAGACATGCCGCGTCTGACAGCGTCAATCAGTCAGTCACTCCCGGATCCTGCTCCTCCAAATGGCATCGCACATACACTGCGAGACAGGTCAGCCCACAATGCCGGCGCACCCTTGAGCTTGCTCGGACACGTCTTTTCAGGTCTGACAACCCCCAAGCACTCACCGTTCGACTCTGGCCTTGTGCTTGCTTTTTCCCGCTCCCTCTAGGACTCAGGTGGTTCTAGGTCAAGCCAGCGGACATCGCTCCCGCTGTCCGACACGGTACAAGAGAGAAATAAGCAAGCGAGAGGGAAACCTTCCGGGGAAGCGCCAACGGTGCCGGCCGCCCTCACTATCTATGGATACACTAGCACAATACACACAAAGGGGATACAATCTGAAACACCCGACTTTTGTCCGCCCGAGCCGTCATTCTCCTTCCCCGTTTTCTCCTCCTCAGAAGGCGGGAGATGGATGCAATGATCTGCCTCCATGCCCTCAAAGGACCCGACTGCCGCCAAGCCGCTCCATTCCCCACCACTACCGAGATGACTTGCACTCCTCCGACCCAGCAGCCTTGCCCACGATCCATGCGAGCACACGCGGAACACCAGGCAAAAATCTACGAGCCAATTTAAACCCATCGAGAAGACCCTGTCAAGATAGAAAAAAACACCGCACCGTTGGCAGGTAACCAACGTCACCGGCCCTCGCGAGTCCGCCGTAGATGTGGATCTTGCAATCCGCGGTCCCCAAATGCACCGCGCGTATTGCATGGGGAAAACGTCGCATTCTAACGGATGGCCAGCTCGATTATCGAAATAGCGAAATAAAAAAAGTCAAAATAACAGACCGGGACCCAGCGTCGTAGAGATCTGCGCTTCCTCATCTTAAACTCGTTCATCTAGGGCAAATGACGAAGGGAAAGGTTCCAACCAACAATCTCAGCTACCCAGCCAGGCCGTGTGTCTCGCGGCACATGGAGATTGTTTCGCTCCGGCTATTTGGAAACTTTCGACCGTCTTCCCGGGATCGCCGTCCTTACCTGCACTGCAGCGCATTCCGCTGCACCTGAATGAAGCTTTCCCTCTATTCCGGCTCAAGTGCCGGTGTGCGATGATGATAATACTTCCAGAGAATCACGATCAGTCGAACGCGCCATCACAGCATTCTTCTCGATATGCTTCGGCGCTAATAGTGGCCAGCGGCCGCCTCAGCCGGTAGGGCAGCACCCGCTCGTCCTCAGCCCAACGAATCTTACTCTGGACATCTCTTGTGTGTGTTTGCCTTCCAATACGCGGCTGTCTCTTTTTTTGTCTCTCTCTATCGCGCGCATTGTTGCGGCCCTCGAGTCTACCCAGCTAAGATTGTAACATACACACAATGATGCGTTGCTTTTTTTTAAAACTTCTCGGTTTCCGACTCGGCCTCTTCTCTCACCTTGCCCAATCTCGACAAGAAGAAGAAGCCGCCAGGCAAGCCCAGGCTAAACCACGCCACCCGACACTATGCAGCCCCTGGCCTCATTTGCCTGGATCCGCGCCCAAGCAGCAGCTTGTGGTTTGGCTCCCCCCTAATTACTATGTAATAAGTGTGTCACAGTCACACACGCTCGCAAGCAAGACCAACGACCTGCTTTGAAACAGTGAAGGCTCTGGTTTCCTCCCAGCCAAGTCAGTCTTGTTGAGATCTCCTCGAAGGAACGCAGGCCGCACTGACAGCCGGCTCAAAAATAAACTTCTCATCTCTCCCCTTGCGTGAATCACCGCGGCGGCTGCTGCTGCTGCGCGCCCCACTGATTCGGTGGCTGTTGTGGCGGCTGTTGCTGGTTGTTCTGTCCAGGCTGCTGCGGCTGTTGCTGAGCGTTCTGCTGCTGGCTCTGCTGCTGCTGCTGCATCTGTCCCAACAACGCCGCGAAGAAGGCCGGGTTGATGTAAGCGCCAGCCTGGTTCTGTCCGGTCTGTCCGCCCTGTGCCGGCCAGCCAGGCGGCGGCGGCGGGACGGCTGGGAAGCCCTGCCCCGGCTGCGGGGGCGGGAAGGGGACCGGGAAGTTGAAGGCTGGTGCCGCGGGCGGCGGCGCCGACTGCTGGGCAGGCGGCTGGTAGCTGCTTCCGCCCCATTGTCCCTGCGCCTGCTGTGATTGCTGAGGCCGTTGCTGCGGCATCGAGTACCCGTCTCTGGAATCCCGCTGGCCGGGGCCGCCCCGTCCGCGTCCGCGACCTCCTCTGCCCCTGTCGCCACGTCCCTTAAAGTCGCCGCGACCGCCTCCCCTGCGGCTGCCGAACCGTACGGGCCCGGGCTCGGGCTCCTCGCCATATGTTTGCTGCGTGGGGGGTACCTGGCCGAACCCGGGCGGGCGGGCGAGCGGCTTGTACGGGCCCTCTTCGTCGTCGTCGTAGTTAAGCGCACCGTCCGCCGAGGAGCCCGCGCCGATCTCGTTGCGCAGCGGGTGCGGCTTCTGGGCTCGCCTCTCGCCGCCGCCGTTCTTGGCCCGCGCGTCCCTCTTCTTCTGCTTGACCTGCCTCTTGTGCTCGAGCTCTTTTTCGTCGTCGGAGAACTCCATCTCCTCGTCGCCGACCTCCTCGTCGTGGATGTTGCTGGCGTCGGAGCCCTTGAGGTTCTTGAGCGGCTCCGTGAAGACGAACGTCGCGTGCGCGGTCGGGTAGCACACCTTGGAGCCCACCTCCAGCCCGGCCTCCTTGATTTCCCCCGCCGTGTTGAACATGACGGTGTACATGGGCTGCACCACCTTTCCAATCGTCTCCCATACGGTACCGAAAATCTTGCGGTCCTCGGTGCAGAGCGCCGACCCGGAGTCGAGGACTTGGTACTCGCCCGGCGTAAACGCCTTGATGACCATGATATTGTCAACGATCTGATCCACGACGCCGAGCTGCTCGATCTTGTCCTCAGGCGTGAGCGTGATGTCCGGCTTGGGGATAACCTCTGGAAGCATCTCGTTCCTGGAGCGCACGATGCTAGCGCCGGCCTTGCTGCCTTCGACCTCGTCGTCGGAACCGTTGTCCATCTCCATGAGCAAGCGCGCCGTCTCCTCAATGCCGAGGAGCTTGTATCCCTCGCCGGACTCGGAGTCATCGTCCGAGGAGGAGTCGCTGCTGGAGTCGTCGGAGGAGGATTCGTAGGGGGAGGAGTCGACCTCCCACTCGGGGTGCTCCCCTTCGCCTGCCGGTTGTTGCTCCGCGGTAGGGGCAGCGGGAGCGGCGTCAGTTGCAGGAGCAGCTGCTGGTGCTGTTTCCGGTTGCTTGGTCGCGGTGACGGCGGCAGCGGTGATCTGGGGGGCGGGAGGAGTGGGATCAAGGCCGTTGATCATGGCCTCCAGAGCGTCGGTGAGTGAGGGTGGCTCGGCGGCGTCGATGCTCATGGGCTCGTGGTCAATGGGCACGGGCAGCTCCGGGAGGGTGGGCTCGTCTTCCATCTTGGTGTCTTCGTTCTGCGCTTGCGTTTGCTTGTCGTCATTGTTTTTGCTGGCGTCGTCCTTGACGGCCTCGACGTTCTCAACGCTGGCTGCCGTCGTCGCGCCGTCGGCGGGCAGAGGCGGGAGTGTCTCGTTGGGCTTCGCGAACCCCAGACCGGGGATTTGGAAGCCGGACATTATGTATGTGGTTTTCGACTCTCAATTTCGTGTTTAGATAATGCTGCGCATTCCAAAACAAAAATAACTGAGTGTGGAGTAGCGAAGATTTTGAACGGTGTCGTTGAGACGGAAACGAACAGTCTCGAGAAGGCGCGGGCGCAAAAAGAAATCGAATACCCCCAAGGTCGACAACACTGATACGAAAATTTTAGTGGGGCGATAGCGATAAAAACTGGGAAGGTGGGGACTGGGCGGTAGGTAGTGTGACTGCCGAGGGCCGCCCCGCCTTCACCGAGTTTACCGAGTCTCAAAACGTCACCGAGATGTGAGTGCTGCAGTGTATCCGCAAATCAATGGTTCCATTTATCCAGTAATATATGAGGAATATGTTTAAGATTCCAGTCATTTGCTTCCTTCAATCTTGAATACACCAAGACTGAAGCTTCCAGCTAAAGAAAGTATGGCAGTTGACCCGGGGTAGAGCTTCACCGCATATATGCTCTCCGTTTCTGCTGCAAAGACAGCTACGGGGAGCAGATATGCGCAAATCTTGTCAATATTGCCAAACTAGACGAACACATCGTCTCCTTCCAGCTACATTGAAACATCATGGAAAGGGAAAAAGTTCATCCAATGACCTCTGGCAGAACACCAAACAGGAATGAGCAAATATTTTGTACGAAAAAGGAAAAAGGAAAGGGGGTTTGGCCATGTGATAACCAAGGCTTTCGGTCTTGACGCGCACATTGGAATCGACTTTGCAGACTCGTTTCCAATGTGCGCGCCAAGACCCAAAGCCTTCTGTTGGTTCCTTCGACATGGTGGATCAACCACTGTGTCAGGCTCGGGTTTGCTGGTGATTCCTCCGACATTTCTTCCCGTTCATGTGCCGCTTGAGATTGTCAGTCCGACTTCCTTTGACTTGGGCCGAACACAGTGGACACTTGAGAGTTGTCTTCTCATGTTTGCTGTCGCGATGCCGTTGAAGATCCCTGGGCGTAGAAAACTTCCGAAAGCACCCATCCTCCTTGCAAAGGTGGCGTCGGTTGTGAGACCGCATGTGTTCTCTAAGTAGGCAGGATTTGGTTAGCGTTGGTCTCTCTCAACATTGTGGACCAGTGTAGTACCTCAACTTCCTTCCGGTCTTCAGTTGGTGATCGCAGGCAGAGCACTCATGAACGGTGGTGCTTGCAGGTGAACTGGGGTTCGAGCTAAGCTCTGCCGGTTCGAGGCCAGTATGACGACCGCCTGCTATTGCAAGGGAGCTACTGGTCTTTCCCCTTTCGCTGCCGCTAGAGTCTGACGTGGATGCCTGAATGGGGCAGGGAACTTCGGAAACGTTCGTGAAGCTTTCCGTCGTGAAAGTGACTAGTTCAGATTGCGCCTGTGAAGTTTGGAATGCGCCATCGAATGCCGCCAGCGGTGAAGATCCAAGACAACCAAATCCATCGAGCTGAGGGGTGACATCCAGAATGCCTGCCCGTTCAACAGCATCAAATGAAGTCTGCTGTGCGTTGACGTTCAATATCGGCTCGGCATGGTCGTCAAGGTTTGACAGAGGTTGCTGAGAGGGGTAAAAGCCACCAGAGAAGTAGAGGCTGTCTATACCAGTGAAAGGAAGGGAGTTACAGACACCCGCCGAGGAAAGATCGGGCATGAAAGGCCCGGTTTGGTTTATGCCGTCTCGTAGATGGTGGTACTGGAAAAAGTCGACGTCTAGATTCGTCATGCCGTTGTGAAAAAGTCCATGGCTGCCGCAGTGAAGAATATCGTGCCCTCCATTGAAAAGAACAACCGGAACGCCTGTAAAGAAGAGACCCAAGTTTCCAACCCCGTGGTGACTCGCACAAAGACACGAACCAACGGCCAATCTCTCAGGCGAAGACGCCAGCCCACAGCCCGGTTGCCAGCGGGCGGCTTCGTCTGAGAAACTGGCCGTTGGTTCGCATTCAGTTCGATCACTAGTCCATTGTGCCGAAATTTGAGTTTGCGCGGGGACTCAGCAAGCCCCCGCTGAGAAGCTTTTGGTCGATAAAACAGTCGCTGTCAACTTTTGTTAGGTTGTGATTACTGAATTTCAAAGCATTTACTTACGTGACTGCGATGCCTACGAGGCAAGGTACCTTCGGGGTGTAGAAGGGGCAATGCTGAGAGATAACGGAAGCTCAGGAGGCGGCGGTCTTCAGAGCCTTATGTAGTTTTCTGTCATAAACCACAGAGCGTTGGCAGAGCAGCAGGTTTTCCGAGGAAGTATCAGTACGTAATATTTCATGGCCAAAGCAATGAGAAGGCGGTATCAGGACCAATGCATGCCAAGGAAAGGCACCTGAGGCCACGCCTGGGAGATATGCAGTTGGTAGCGAATGACAACACATACACGTTGGCAACCTAGCCCAAAACCGGAGGCCACACCCATGTCATTGCCAGATGAGGCGATTTCAGTCATTATTGATCGGCATGTCAACTCCCATACTGGGTCTATTGCCATGGCGGAGGCGGTTGGGGAGTTGGTGAGCAGCACTTAACTTAGCACATCATCGCCAGTTCCGGCGAGAAAGGCTGCCATCTGGGGGTCCACGTCGGGGGGTTTCGTATTTCCGACCACCTACTGAGTTAATAATATCTAGCCTGGACTCTTTAAGTATTAATTGTTCCCATATTCATAACTATGCAGTCAGATGATACGTTGCCTCCATCAGGCTACCTAGGTAACTTGCAGACAGCCTGCTTCAGGAGTCAGGAACCCCGTAGCCTCGCCCCGGGCTCGCCAAAGAAAGATGAGAACAGTTTTTCTGAGCTTGGAAAGCCACATTTGAGAGAAGTAACTAGATTAGAGACATTTGATTCTGCTGATTTCCACCAGACCTATTAAGAAGGTCCCGTATTTATCTATAGCCTCCGCCATCCGGCCCTGTCATCCAACCCTCAAACCCAAGAACGCAACCAGAAACATGCTTAATCAAACCCACCACGAGAACTAATACGCATAGTTCTCAAATCCTCCTGCAACCTCCGGATGACAAGCCTTCATATGCCGCTGCAGGTTGTCCTCGCGGTTGCCCTTGAGCAACGCAGAACACTGAGGGCACTTGGTGAAAGCGTTCTCATGGACCGCCTTCTCATGCCGCAGAAGATCTCGCGGAGTACTGAAGCGCTTCGGACAGCGAGAGCAACCGTGCCGCTTGTCGTGGCATCGCATGTGATCTCTGTTGACGTCGGTCAAAGTCTGGCGGTTGGATCACACGAGGCCGAGGGTTCGACGCACCTTAGGCTCCTCATATCTCCCCTGAAGCGGTTGCATACCGAACAAGGATAGGTTTCCTCTGCCGACTGACCTAACTTTGGGTCGTGCTCTTGGGGGTAATCACTACCACTAACCCCTGGTGAGCTTTCCGCCGACAGGGACTCTGAGTGAGGAATCGTGGTCTCGGGGCGATGATCAAAACGTGCCTTCGGAACTGGATCAGTGCGGTAAGTCGTGCCGTAGTTTGGCGTATCGTCGTACCCCTGGTTCGTAGGGGCAGGCTGCCGAAGAGTCTCAGGGGCGAAAGAAGGGTTGTCGTACGCTGCAATCATCTCATTAGAGTCCCATGCCTCTGTAACGTAAGTACTCATGCTACTGAATGGAGTATTTGTGGTAGCAACGGTCGGGTCTGGAAAGTAGCTGGCGTCGAAGGATGGTGATATCGAGGCCGGGATTGTCAAAGCACTCTGCTGGATGGTGTTCGAATTGCCATTGATGCCGCTGTAGTGTTGGCAGGCGACTGGAGAATATTCTTCTGGTGTTCTGACAGAACCAGTGCTGGAGTCCTGGTAGTGCTGTGTGCCTGTCTGGTGGCTGTTGTCAAAAGCAGTCGCAACACTAGTGCTCCCGAAAGAGCATCCCCCATCGTATTCCCAGGCATGGGAAACTCCATAGGCAGATCCAGTGGTTGCATAGGCAGTATTGGGATCATCATAACGAAAAGCCGCCACGGCAAAACTGGGGGTCGGCGGGTTTTGCCATGGCCCTGTGGTGGGTGGAAGAGCAGAGTAATAACGTCCCATGTCCTGATCCTCCTGCAACTGACCGCTGTCCCACTGAGTCTCTCCTGAGATGGAAGCATAACTTTCTCCGGCTGGTTCATCCACGGTCGCCCCCGAC
Source organism: Colletotrichum brevisporum (assembly GCA_030770045.1). NCBI lineage: Eukaryota > Fungi > Ascomycota > Sordariomycetes > Glomerellales > Glomerellaceae > Colletotrichum > Colletotrichum brevisporum. Next base: position 2,319,168 of record JAUGSI010000001.1, on the reverse strand, counting down.
CGGCGGGGGCTCGGTTCGGTTACTCCACGATTGTCTGGTGACATAGGAAAACCTCTCCTCGGGGCTGAGGGAGGGAGACGGCTCCACGAAGGCATTTGAAACGCCTGTGATGTCCTTGGCAACCTTGGAGTCATGGCTGACGGCGGACGCCGACATGAGAAAACAGAGAAATGTCCTGGCTAAAGTTTCGTGGAGATCATGTCAAGATATGGAAACCTGACAGGGGAGATCTTGATATCTGCAGAGGCGAGAGGCATGAAAAGCCTGTGTCATCGACACAAAGGGAGTCCAGGGGCGAGCACGACACGGCTGTGTGGGGCTTCCACGATAGAGCTGCAGGTCTGCAGATGCCAGTGATAATATCCAGGGAAATCAAAAGTCCTAGGTTTCCGAAGTGGTATATGGTCCGTATTGGGGTGGAAGTAAACGCAAAATATGCTGAGAACGAGGTACGGAGACTTCCAATACCTGTTTTGCGGTCGTCCAGGCTTCAAGTTGGTGATTGGCTTCGAGGGAGGATGAAATTGCGGACCTCAAAGGTGTTTCGAAGCTGGCGGTGTCGTTGACTGGCTGTATTAGTGACATAAGTCCGGATTGTTGCAAGTCCCGAAGCACAGCAAAGTGCCATAGCCCAGGTAAGAAAACGAGACGATCGCCGAGCCCAAAACGTACCAGGTGAAGTCGGGGAATCGAGGTCGGGTCCAGGGAAAATTGAGTCGGTGTAGGGTCCAGAATGGCCTCGGATTTCTCTGCACCATTGAAGGTGATAAACGGGTATGTTTCGTGACCAGAGGGAGATGACTTGAAATGTTTTGTTATTCTGGCGACGATTAGGTCGCGATTGGGCGCTGATTCTCGGTTGTCGGAAAGAGGCAAGGCGAGTAAGCGGAGGCCTCGGGCGGACATAGATACTTGCCAGGATTCTGATCCCCAAGCTATCGGAAAGGATTCTAGAGGTCTTATAGTTGGGCATTGACAAAACAATGGCACATGTCGGGCTTCCGTGTTCACGATGAATCGACGAGCTTCGATGACAACGGCGGCTCGCTGACAAGTGCAATTCAGGTGAGGTCATCCAGCGATCGTCCACATATGCCGACAGCGAATGAAGAATGTAGACACGATCCCTCGACACCCTTCAACCATCTTACCCCGGAGAGGCCACAGTTGACCACCCCCATCTGCATGCATACATGACGCGAATGAGATAGGTAGTCGGTGGCGTGGCGGGGTTTTCTCGCGGGATAAGTGTATAAAGTCTGAACCGCGGGGGAAGCCTTTCGAATCTGGTACGGAATTGACGTTGCGGACCAGCCGCTGCGGGTGGTGTAACCACCCAACGTCCAAGGTAATGCCGAGTGTGTTGGCGAGGCCACGCCGAGAGACAGTTTTGGGGTTTTGATCGCAGGGTACGAGAAAGCCTTGGGCTCAACCCTCAGCAAATGGTAGTGGGTGAGTGACTGGCGTACTTATCCTTGAATTGAACTGTGCCATACCGAGGTCCTTGAACACAGCCGCTGCAGGGTGGCCCGTTTGGGCGAGCTGCATTTCATGGCTGATCTGACGGTTTCTCGGCCCCAGGCAGAGGGAGAAGGAGGGGCAGACTTGTGCAGCAAGCAACGATGCCGCATCATCATCGTGCCCAGAGACTCAGCCTGATTCGAGATAAGAGGGAAAATCTCTCCTCTGAACATCTTCACGATGTAAAATGTCTCCAAGAAAAGACCAGTAGCAGACAAGCTTGCATGGGTGATAGAGCATCTCGCATACAGAACTTCGAAATGTGGACTGGAGTTGCATGCATTTCCGTCGAATCGATCGCCATAATTGATCTCATCATCTAGGTGGTATGGAGCCGTAATCAAGTTTCGCTTGTTGGCAGCAGGCCACGATTAAAAGAGCGTATTGGAGTGTTCGAGATCTCGCGTATATTGAGCCACTCGACTCCAATTGATATTGTTCCATCTCGAAGAACACCTGGCCTATTGCACCAACATGCCGTAGGCTGGATAAATTCCGTCCAGATCAAAGTCGAAAGTACTATCGCGATGTAGCCAGCCGTGCGTCAACAACCTCACGAAGTAATGCAGAGTTCCTCCCAGTACATATCTATAACTGTTAGAAACGGCACTAGGAGTGTTTGCTGAGGCTTAGGGTGGGCATACCTTACACAAACTCATTCGCTCTCGAGAGGTCAGGCCTGGCTAAGAGAAAGCCAGTGAGCCCAACTTTCGTTATCGGTGTTCATTCAGGCCCTCGGTCCCTATCAGGGATGTAGGAGTAACCCCGGCGAAGTCATCGTACCCGGGAGTTCTTTGGACGATGCTTATTCATGTGTCGTTTCAAGTTGTCAAGTCGATATCCTTTGAACTTGCGCTTGCAGATTCGACAAGTGAGCGTCTTGTTCTGGTGGGCGGACACTTGATGACGCTCGAGGTCCCGGGGGGTGCTGAAGGCTTGGTCGCAGCCGGTCGCAGGGCAGCCGTGTTGTCGATCGTGGCATCGCATGTGTTCCCTAGTGGCTATCGGTGAGCTGCAAAGCCTACAAATTTGCATGTATTGTTGCTGTACTAACCTCAGAGCCTTTGCATCTCCTGTAAAGGTTCTGCAAAATGGGCATGGATGGGTTTCGGATGACGACGAAGAGGACCTGGACATGGCTTTTGGTTGAGGGGCCAGAAAGTCATCTTCCGAAGACTCTCCGCTGGCGGAATCCTGGCTAATCGTTTGGTCGCTTGGGCTGGAGGGCAGACATCGCGGTGGACTCGTGTCGTTGGTAAGGCCCATGAATGTCTGGTCCTCAAAGACCGTTTCTCCAGCGTGCCCCATAGGTAAGAGAGCAGGGTCAATATTCCACTGGTCAATAGCGTGACAAAGATTCTCAGCCAACTGTGGTTGGCCATGGCTTTCTGAACCCCCTACAAAGTTATCATCTGAGTGAAGCGAAGGCTGCGTGGGCCTTCCGCGATCAAGGAAGCCAAGCGAATCGGTACCGGACGAGGTAACGTTGATGTCAAAGCAGTCGAAGGAGCTATTGTTGTTTTGAACAGTCATGGAGGGCGAAAAGGCATCCGTGAGAGTGAATTGCTGGTTGTGATCTCCATGTTGTCGAAACCCGGCGAAGTTGGTTTGTAAGGGGGCGGCAGCGGGGTTGACCGGAACTTCATACAACGATGGCGAGCAACACCCTCCAGTGTATCTAAACAAGTAACACCTGCAAGGGATAGCTCCGGTATGAGCATGGATGATATCGGGTTGGCCCATGCAAGAGGATGACTTGAAGACAAGACCATCCGAGAGGTTGAGGGGCCATGCCGATGGGAGTAAGACATGGGATTGATATGGAACGCTATGATTGAATGAAGGTTCATCGATGTCCCATGATGTCAAGGTAGACTGGGACGCAGTGGCGGCCTGAGGAGACGTTGACCAAGTCGATGTGGGCTGAGATGATGGTGGGTTGACTGGACTGTGACAGTTAGGGAAGGGCTACAATAAATGCTCTCATGGCGCTTCAGTTGACTATGGGTGGACTCATATGGGCAACATACAGTGACCATGCATGTGAGGTTACGTGCGAGAGAGATGCCCGTCTACCACGGTCGGATGAGGTTGTAAGCAGTTGAGCCATGCTGCCAGGCAAGGGAAAGATTCGGGCACGAAGCGACAAGGACAAACCTAAGGAACGGTCATGGGGGATGGGCCATCTTTATGTTGACAAGGAAAATACTGGTCAGAATGCGATCGTATTAAGTCACTCGCAGTGAACCACCGTCCTGCCCATGGTAACGGTCCATGGATGGCTTTGCTATGAGAAACACGACCATGCACACAAGAGGCTGTGTTGCAGAGGTTTCAACCATACAGGAGGATACGAAAAGGATGAGTCCCAGGAGAATCACTGCCAAAGTGGCTCTATGTGCTGCTCTGGGTTCCCGATCTAGGAAAATGGATTTTGGAATACCTCACCCTTAGAAACCCGGGAGCAAGAGCTTTTAAAGGTTCGAGCGACTTCCTCCTTCATTCTCCTTCCCTCGCCTTGTTTTTGAGGCAAGAAAATAGTGCCCAGATATGTAAGGCAGCCGCATGGTGCCTTGCCAGAACAGTGCCAGTGAGGCGGTGATGTCACACCGCCCTGCACTCCTCATTGAGGCGACGAACTACCCGACGCCGCGTTGGCATCAACACCGATGAAATGGAAAAGCCGTGCATCATGTCAAGGGAGCCTGCAGACTGAACAGCCTCAGATGACCATATTGAGGCCACGGAGGGTGAGGATCGTCTGCAGTGAACTCAGCCCCGGAATGCGCTGTCAACGCATCCCTCCAATCGCTGACGCCCGAACAGGCTCTGTCGTCCGTTTAACCACGTCCACATCATTGAGGCTCAATCAAACGGCCGCCGGCAGCCGATGATTGCGCAATGAATCAGGAACCTGGAGAGTCTAGGCTCCAGGCGAACTGGAGAGCCTAAGGAGCAGCCGCCTCAGCGCCTCAGCGCCTCACCTTGGCAGCGGGCTGACTGCATATCCATTCGACAGGCGGACAACTCGCGCACGCCTGTCGTCTTCGGATTGACGCGCATGGGCTCGGACGAAAACACTCGCATGACGGCAGCCTATCCTCAGAAAGCAGCAAATCTATTCTTTTCTTCCAAACTTACACGAAGCTGCTATGGTTGGGGGGGCTGTACTCCAGACAAATGTACGCGTGGCAAGGCTGCCCACCCAAGAATATCGCTCCAGTTCCTTCCTCGTAGGGGGTATCTTCCGTTCAACGCCAGACAACTCAGAACCAAAAACATTTGATACACAATCTCTTGTACTTGGCGCACGAAACGGCCGCAGCCGGATTCGGCGCGCAGAATGTAGACGCAACACGAGCGGCGTAGTTCAGTAGAACCCGCGGTGGCCACCACCGCCCTTACGCCTGTCGTGGTGGCTTCGCCGCCCATGACCGCCGGGCCACGGGCCGCCGCCGTCGTGCCTCTTGCCGTCGCGGTGGCCGCCGTGGTTCGGGCGCTCGGGCTCGATGGGGACCTCGACCTCGACCTCGTACTCCTCGTACTCGTCGCGGAAGTACGGCTCGACCTCGCGGCGCTCGCGGCGCGCCTGCTCCGGGTCGAAGACGAAGCGCATCGTGCCGTCCTGGCTGCGGCCGTTGCGTTTGGCCGAGTTGCTGCCGAAGAAGGATATGTTCCGGAGGACGGAGGTGCCGTTGGACAGGTTCTCCTCCTCGCCGCCGTCGCAGTTGGCGCACCAATGGGCGTGGCGAGCGAGCTTGGGATCGTTGTCGACCTCATTATTAATGACTATCTTGACTTCGATGAACTTGTTCAGGTCGAACCGGTTGCCCAGCTTGGTCGACTTGAGGTGCTGGGTGTACAGGTCCAGCAGGTCGAGCATGGTCTCGACGACGCCCTGGCGAGACGTGTGGTATTCGGAGAGGTCGACCTTCTCGATCTTGTCGACGCCGACGCCGGTGAGGCGGGCCGTGAGCTCCAGCAGACCGAGGGCCATGGCAAAGGTGGGCTGCTTGATAGGGGCGAAGGTTTTGTACATGTCTATGCTCATTTCCATAGCCGTCGAGAACAGCTCCTGGGCGTCGTCGCCCATGATCTTCTTGGTGACCTTTCGGAGGGCTGCTTGAGGATAGCGGCAGCGGAAGTCGAAGCCGACAGTCTCGAGGATCAGACGTTCCAAGCCGATGATGATTTTGGAGGTTTGGTCAAACATCTGGAGCTGTCAGTCCCTGCCAACCTGCCGAACACCTGACCTGGAACCATATTTGACGTACCTTGTCATCTTGAGTCGTGGGATGATCTGGATTCTTAATGTTATATGCAGCGCACAGGATCTCCTTCGACTTCTTGATGGTGTCTTCGACCTTGCACGCTAGGAAGAGCGAGGCCATGGCGGCATCCTGGTAGCTATACTCGGCGTCGCGGAAGGACAGACGGAACCAGTGGTAGTAAACGCAGGCAGTGTCAAACGTCTTGACGGGGCTGTAAAGCAGTCAGCAACCGGGCTGGTAACCTGGACGACAGGAGCATTGCGACGTACACATGTAGCACATTGCGGACGTTATCGATGAGCTGCACACCCTGCAGACGGTAGCTGTCCTCTCTAGCTGGATCGCTCTTGTTGTCTCTCAGCATGCGACGCAGGCGCTGCTCGCTCGTGTACTGGCATGACACCTGGATATGGCCCGGGTGAGGGCCTTTGGGCAGCTCCGGCTCGCTGGCTGGCGTCGGGGTCGAATTGTTCGTGGCCGCAGCCTGCTGGGCCTTGGGGCCGGATGGAGCCATCTTCTCGGATCGGTCGTCTAGGCCCTGGCCTCCTTCGTAAAGATCGGTGAGCGTGCGACAGGTGCAGTCGTCGTGATGCAATCGTCCTCCCCTGCTGGTCTCCCGAAGACGCTCCAAGTAGCCAGTTCTCGTCGGCGGAGGAGCTGCCGATGCAGCACTGCTCGGGGAACTCAATCGGAGAATTCTTGAAAACAGCCGGTCGTAATTTCGTCCGAATACAACCTGTCAGTCGAGAGGGGGGTCGAGGACCTGGCTGCCTGGAAGTTGCAATATGCTTTCGGGAGGTCCAGAGGTGCCGCGTCGCGAAAGGTGCTGCCCGTAGACCTGCCTGGTAAATCTCAGCAGTGGGGGGCGCTGCGAGCACAGACCACAATCCCACAGGGTGTCCGGGTGGGGCCCTTTCCGGAGCTGGGGCCGGGGCTGGAGCGGACACTTTCCTGCGTCCTTGGACCGGCACCTTGAATCCTGACTTTGCAGTATTCATACATATCTTCCATTTCAATTTCCCAGTCTCACTGTGAGAACAGGATCTGATTGTCAAGACTTCCTATGGATGCATTTCGTAGTCTGCTTCGACTTTTGGTGTCCCTTGGAACTAGTGTTTTCCAAGCTTCCTTACATGGCTTACATGCTGACAGTAAATGTGTTCTTGGCTGTCGTTTCCCTGAGGTGCTCACCTGCTATTGCTGCCTGTCACTTATCGGCTTGACAAGGACTACCTACTAAACAGGCGATTCTATTTCCCGGAACATCGATTTTATAGTGCATAAAGACTCTTCCTACAGATGTTCTGTTGGAGAGAACACATTCATTACGGTACAACCTGGAGAGGGACTTCCAGATCGACTGTTGCGCGCTGGTGAGAAAGTAACGAGATTGAGGTATAATGTCTTCTATATCTATTTTCCCCGGAGCCAATACAACTCCAAAAAGTAGGTACAAAATTTGATCTCCTGACCAAAGGTTTGCGACTTTTACAAGGCTGGAGTATTTTGACAAGTGAATCAGCTCTGCGTGTAAAAGTCAGCAATGCACTTCAGCTAGTGAGATTGCTATACATCAGAGCATCTAAGGTATTAATTCCCAACCCCGTCTTGAAGCATTCATTGAGTGAATACAAGTCGCTATGGTCCAGCAGAGGCACAAGCTTGACGTACCTTTGTGATAGTGACCAGCCAAGCTGCAGCAGCATCGAGCAACACAGGAAGCCATCACCAAAGATGTCCCTTGCGAAGGAAGGCAGTTACATCATGCCAACCACCGCTAGTCGCTCGATGCCGCCATGGTTGAACCCGCTTTACTCGGTGCAGGTGTCTTCCTGAGGGACGCGTCGGTCAATGGCCGGGACCTCCGGGGCGACCGTGTTGGGGTCCATCGTCGGGACCTTGAAGCTCTGGAACGGAGCCGCAAGGGCAGCCACGGGGAAGAGGACGTAGAGGACCTTGGAGAACTGCATGTTGACCGTTTGATAATCTCTGCAGGATGGGAAACTTTGACAGGTCTGCGAGAGAGAAAGTTGGGAGGAACGGGATGCAGGAGGGAAGACAAAAATCTGCAGGTAGTGAGTGGCCGGTAGGTATTATGTAAAAAACGAGAGAACAACACTGATCAGATCAGACTCGTCTTAACAGGTTTGTTGCGAGGCGGCTGTGGTGTTTCAAGTCGTTCGATCTCGGGTTTACCGTCCATACTTATGGATGGGGCGAACCGCCGTCACAGCCACGGGTTCCGTAACAATCGACCGAACACGCGTTGTCCGAGCCAAGGCCCACGAGGAGATCCGCCGATCAACGACGACGTGCGTCCAGCCAAGGGCTCAGAGCCCGTGTTTAATGCACTCCTCGGTCAAAGAGAGAGAGGGAGAGAAGTTGTCAGCGACGCTTGAAACAGGGAGCCATCTTGGAATCCCCAAAGCGTTTCAGACGGCAGGGGACCACTTCTGACCAGAGGATCTACACGCCATGGCCTTGGGTCTGTCGAGTCGTCGACGTCGTCGTCAACCTCTTCCCGTCCGAGGGCTGGCTAGCCTTGCAGTAGACCAACAATTGAAGGGCCGGTAGAGGCGTCCGTCAGGACCGGAGGATTCGGACAAGACTTTTTGACGGACATTGACGGACGTTTGACTGGAGGCCCAAGAGGTGGAAAGATGGATCACTGCTGAGCTAAGAGGAAACTACAGCGGTTGGGGGCTTTTCGGCGTTAAAAATTTAGTGACATGGCACGGACCATGTAGCTGCAGAATGGACTTCCATCCGCCAAGTGGTTGCCGCCGGATGCGGTACGTACCAAGGTAGGTACTGTGGGCCAATGGGGAGCTCCATTGATACCAGCAGCTGAGGTGATAGCGAAGCTCGCCCAGCCTCACAGCTGTGCCTGCCTGCCAAGCACCCAAGGAATACCTGAACCTCGGGCCTGGCGTCGTCAGCTTTCCCTTGCCACCAACCTTCCAATCCCTTTGGAATCCCTTGCCTGAGAAAGCTCCCCATTGTCCGACGTCCCTTCAACACCAGGCGGGGACTCTTAGCATAGCATTGACCACCATTAATTCAACACAAGTCTATTACCAACACAATGAAGTCTTCATCCGTCTCCAGGCTCCTCGCGGCCGGCTCGCTCGCTGCCGTTGCCTGCGGCGCCACTGTCCAGCGCCCCCTCTCCGATGATATCGACGACCACCCCATCCCCCTCATCATCTGGCACGGCCTGGGCGACTCGTACGCCGGCGACGGCATCAAGCAGGTCGGCGAGCTGGCCGAGGAGATCAACCCGGGCACCTTCGTCTACACGGTCAAGGTCGGCTCCGACCCCAACAGCGACCGCTCCGCGACCTTCTTCGGCAACGTGACGACGCAGCTGGAGCAGGTCTGCGAGGACCTCGCCGCCCACCCCATCCTCTCCACCGCCCCCGCCGTCGACGCCATCGGCTTCAGCCAGGGCGGCCAGTTCCTCCGCGGCTACGTCGAGCGCTGCAACAAGCCCCCCGTCCGCAGCCTCGTCACCTACGGCAGCCAGCACAACGGCATCGTCGAGTTCAAGGCCTGCGGCGACTCGGACTACCTCTGCAAGGGCGCCATGGCCCTGCTGCGCTTCAACACCTGGTCCGCCTTCGTCCAGAACCGCCTCGTGCCCGCCCAGTACTACCGCGACCCTGCCGCCGACCAGTACGAGAAGTACCTCGAGTCGTCCAACTTCCTCGCCGACATCAACAACGAGCGCGAGCTCAAGAACGTCCGCTACGCCAAGAACATTGCCAGCCTCTCCAACTTTGTCATGGTCATGTTCGAGGATGACACCACCGTCATCCCCAAGGAGACGGCCTGGTTCGAGGAGGTGAACGGCACCGAGAGCCTGCCGCTGCGCGCCCGCCAGATCTACAAGGAGGACTGGATCGGCCTCCGGGAGCTCGACCGCAAGGGCGGCCTCCGCTTCCGCCAGATCCCCGGCGACCACATGCAGCTCGGCCAGGAGACGCTGAACAAGACCATTGCCGAGTTCTTCGGCCCCATCAAGAAGCGCTTCAGCGACGAGCGCAAGACCACGTCTGTCTCGGAGGAGCTGTAGGGTCGAGGCACGGGTTGAGCAATGCAAGGAACGAGTCAAAAGAAGGAATTTGGTAAACAGGGCCAGATTGTACACTAGGTTCGATTAAATAAATCCCTGACACACACACGCGATCTCTCTGGTTATTTTGTCTGAACCAACGCCGTACGCCACAAACCATGCATGGTATAATCCCGCACGAAGATTTCCCCTCCCATCTCTGCCTTTTTTACTTTTTCTCGCCCGTCTCTATCCTATACAACGGCGAACAGGCTTTAGTTGTCCAGCGCAGCCTTGGCCTTGGCCTTCTGCTTCTTCAGCTTCTCCTTGCGCTCCGCCGCGATCTTCTTGTCGAGCTTGTCGTCGTTGCTCTCGGGCAGGGCCTTGGGCGCGGCGGCGGCCTTCTTAGCCTTCTTGGCAGTGGGCTTTCCGTCGTCGTTCTCGGCCTCGTCCTCGGCGGGGACGGCGGCCTCGATGGACTTGCGCTTCTTGCCGACGTTGGCCTTCTCCTTCTCCTCGATGGCCTTGGCCTCCTCGCTGCCGTCGGCGACGATGTCCTTGTCCTCGAGCCAGAGCTCGTCCGTCAGCCAGATGGGCAGGGCGGCCGTCTCCTGGCCCTTGACGTAGATGCTCTTGACGTTCTGCCACTTCTGGGGCACCCACTTCTCGACGAGGGCCGTGACGACGGCGTCGGCGTTCTCGGCGATCTGCTCGGCGGTGAAGCCGGCGTAGCCTATCCGGATGGCGGTGTTGGTGGAGGGCGTCAGGCTGACGAGGGCGGAGCCGATGGCCTTCTGGATCTCGGCGGCGATGTCCTGGGGCGTGCCGGCGCGGACGGAGGGGCCGGAGGCGGAGGCGGCCTTGTCCTGGGCCTTCTGGCGCTTGCCGTCGATGCGGACGGGCTTGGGGGAGAGGACGACGGGGACGGGGCGCTTGGTGGTGGACTTGTAGAAGGTCTTGCCGAGGACCTTGGGCAGGCGGTTGACGATGCGGTCGTCGGCGAGGAAGATGTCGTGCTCGGCGTAGAGCTTGCGCTGGGCCTCGTACTGCTTCCACTTGGACTTGAGCTTGCCGACGTCGACGACGCGGGTGATGCGCTTGCGCAGGGCCTCGGGGAAGTCGTCGGACGCGACGATGTTCTTGTAGGCGCGCTGGGGGTCGGCGGTGATGAGGCATATCGTCGACTCCTCGTCCGTGTTGAGCGGGTGCGGCAGCGCGATCTTGCCGGGCTTGAGGCGGTTGCTGTCGGCGATGTGGCGCTTCGTCGTGAGGGTCAGCAGGACGGGCGCCTGGGCGAGGTCGGCCTCGTCATCGGGGTTGGCGAGCAGGTTCTTCTTGCCGGACTGCTCCGTCTTCTGCGCGGCGGCCTTCTTGATGTGGGCGAGGAGGGCCTTGGACGCCTTCAGGGTCTGCAATTTTTCGTTGATGCGGTTAGCGATCGGTCAAAAGATATAGGAGCGGCTGCTGGGAACTCGGGTAAACTCTAAAGTCTTACCTGCTCGGGGTCAACTGCGGGGACGACATCTTTCGAGGCGACGGCGACGGCCTTTGAGGTCTTTGAAGTCTTTGAGGGGGCCATGACTGCAGATATATGTTCTGTTGTTGTCGTGGCTTGTAGAGAATTTCGGGGGGTGTGTTTGGATGCAGGACGTCTCTCTACGCGCAAAGGGACGGCGGGGAATAATTTTTTGTCTGGAATTTTTCTGGGACAACTTTTTTGACAGGGGTCACTGGACGTCGGCGGATCCAGAGGCCGGAGCCGATGGCACGGACCACCTCGACGCCGACCCGACTTTACCGACCGCGCGGATGCAGAAAGGCCGGAATTTGCTCCATCTCCATCGGCCGAACCTCTGGAAGTCCCAACCGGAAAATGCCACCGCGACTTTGCTGGAGTGCATGACGGGTGGAATGCCGTGGGCACGCAGCCAGCGGAAGGCCGAAGGGCAATTTAGTTGTAGAGACGCGATTTTATGTGCACATGGCACTATACAAGCTCTAGCCACTGTGCCTTGTTTAAGTCGCAATGTTGCATACCTTCCACTTGCCCAGATATGCCAGATGAACAGCCACCTGATGGTACAATGTTCGGATGCAGTTTACATTGCAGCCCCCTGAAAACTTGCCGGATGGCCACTTCCAAGAACAAAAACTCGTTGGCGGCGCCTTGCGTCGCGTTGCTGCACATGCAAGGCCTGACTAAGGTAGGCAAGGTTGGTAGGAGACGCGTTTCTTGGTCTTGACGTCGCGTATTCATTTGCAGGCTACCTAGCTAGCCAGCCAACTCTAGGGCTGAGCAGTGGAAACGTCTCCAGAGAACCCGGCAACCTGCCTGTCTGCCTCTCCATTGACTGACGCAGAGCACCGACAATTCGCCCGGCAACGCCCGTCCAGACGTCAGTCAAAAGCCAACGTTAGTTGCCGTGTCTCCACGGATGGGGACGCTCGAACCAGTTGGTCTTGATACACGAGCGTGCGCGTGTGCTGTCTCACTCTGGAAACGGGGGCCCTGGCAAAAAGAGCCTGGCATGGTACGGTACGGTACGGGAGCAGTGGGAACGAACAGCACGCTTGCGATCCAATTGGGAAGGCCGAGAACGTCATTAAAAAAAAATGTCAAAGCCTCGGCGGGTCGTATGAGCAGCAGCAGCAGCAATACGACTGGAAGCGCGACTTGCGTTAGCGATGCGGGGATGGGATGGACGGCCTCAGCGCGGGGCGGCTCGGCTGTCTGCACCTCCTTGACGCTCATTTCCCGGAAACTGCTTGTCAGCCCTCGTCGCGCACAAAATTGCGTGTTTTCGGGCTTGTCAATGAACCTGAGGCAATGAGCTAGGAGATATGGGAGTGAAGTTTGAGAAGGATCGTTGCTGTGACTTGTCAGATATCTACCCAAGGCAGGGGTTGCAGTGAGTTCTAGATATCGCAGCGGAACGCTAAAGAGACTCCCTATTCCCTGCTGTTCCTATTGTTTTTGTAGTACGTATCCCTATTCCATAAACAAGGTTAATAGTGACACCAGCAAACATAACGATGATAATGATGTATCATGGTTAATATTGGTGAAAAGTGAAATGGGTCTGGATTCATCGGATAGGCTACAGGCTACAGGCTACAAGTATGGACTGGGGCTAAGCGTTCCCAGGTTGATGCCACTTTACGCGAACCAACACGTCCCCCTACCCCCGACCCGCGATGCCTCGTTTCAACCCCTTTGCCCCGGCTGACTTTCATGTAGGTAAGCCTTGTTCTGGTTCAGTTTTCCGATCCCGGTCAGCAAGCGGGTCAGGTCTCAGCAAGACGGACGGGTAGGACATGCTCGCGGGAAGAAGGAAGGGTAGAGGCGTCGAGCAATGGGATGGTTCCACGGGACCCAATGAATCTGGAGTATTATTGCCGCTTTATCTGATGACCTCACTCCCGGACGGACGAGCAACTATTGGAAGCGAATCTCGCTCGGACGGGCGAGGGAGACACAGGGATGGATGACCATGGTGATATACAAGGGAAACGGGCGGGAATGCACGCACAATAATACTGCTAATACAGAACGATACGGATGCAAAGAAGTAGGGCCAAGTCAGCTATGCAGTGCTACTACTCGCTAACTTGGCTGCCTACCCAAATAGTTGGTATGTAGGTGACATTACATTACCTCGACGCGCGCTCTATGGCTATCCCAGTTTGGTAGGACGACTCGCCTGGCCGTTGACGCGTGGGTAGTGGCTCTCAGCTTGCTCTTGAGAAGACGGACGTAGGGGGCGGGCGGCTAAGAAATACGTTCTTCAGCGTTCTGCGCCGTTGAGCTGTCCCCGTAACGGAAGGAAATATGCCCGGGCCTTCTGGGCAGCTCGGCCGACACACTAACTGAACGGAACGTACCCAAGTAGATAGGTACCTTTAGGTAGCCAAAGTACCTGCTGTCAGCGGGCGGTGCAGCAGGAGCAAGACGCGCACCGGAAGTGGACTCGAGTTTTTTTTCTCTTGGTGGAGACGTGATTTGGGAGAGGCTGGACTCGACGTGGATGAGGGGCATGATGCGTGCATTGTGAAGTCAGAGACAGGCTGAACTCGAGATGGCTGGATTGGAAAAAAGCGGTCAACTATACGTGAGCTTTCCAAGTTGAGCATTTGTGAAGGGGGAAACAGTGAATTTGAACAAAAATGTCTAGCAAACAGCCTCAGCAAAAAGAAAGCAAGGGACGGAAGGAAGATGGGTACTCGGCAGTCCGTGTGCGATGCTGAGCAATTAGCGGTTGAAACACCCATTTAAGCTCCGTTGATGGCCCGCGTTCAGGCGCTCATGGCCTGGAAACGCGGCCAGCTCCAGGTGTGGTGGTCCCTATATCGTGGGCCCTACCCGCTGTAGAGAAGTCTCCCGGGCGCCGTCACCGCTAAAGGAAACCCGCGCCGGGGTACCCAGAGTACCTCTGACGGGCGCCACACGCGCGACCTCACGCCAAACGCGATCGCGTCCAGACCACGCTCCGTCCCACTAATGGAAGGAGCCATCAAAAAGGTCCCGATCCCATGCCCAGTCACTCGCACCTGCACTCTGGGCCTCCTTCCACCAGACCTGCAACCACTTTGACAGTTTTGCAACCTCTAGTGTGAAAATATCTATTTCGGGTCGCCTCTGAAAGGCCTTACTATCCTTCCTTCGTTCAACTTCGTCCTGTATATCATTTCCAACGTCTTCTCGACCTGCCTCTCCACGGTCCTCCGCTCAACACGACTTACACGTCTGATATCCGAATCCGCCAACCCGAAAAAACGCGCCCCTCTCTCAACGCGGTGGAAAGGGCTCACGTACTGAGCAAGACGCACACAATATATACTCGAAAAGAATCACAACAGGGAACAAGACCACAACCACTCGGGGGATTTGATTCTTTTTGGTTGGGCATGCCTTCGTCGCCGCAATGATGGACTCGTCGCCTCAATCCAAGCGCCCGGAGCCCACGCTCCCCTCGGCCGGCACCAAGCGTCCTGCCCCGAGCCTCCTCCCGGCATTCGAGCCTCTTTCTTCCTCTCCAGGATTCCCTCGACCCTCCAAACGACAGGCACGTCCCGCATCCATGGTTGGAAGCAGTGCCTACCTCAAATATCCCACCCCAATCCCGACTTCGAGCACCGGCATCCTCTCTTCGTCTCCGCCCCGCGTTCACTCGAGACCCGGAGGTTCCTCGCGAGCCCAGTCTACCGTCTCCGAACGCACACCTCTCGGAGCTGTCGCCTCCATTGAGCTCAACGACAACGGAGAGACTCTGCTCATGGGTCGCTCCAGCAACTCGTCCCACTACCAGCTTTCCGCCAACCGTCTCGTGTCCCGCGTCCACGTCAAGGCGCGTTATGTCCCCGCGCCCTCGGCATTGGAGCCGAACAAGATTGAGATCTTGTGCAATGGCTGGAACGGACTGAAGCTGCACTGCCAGGGCCGTACGTGGGAGCTCCTTAAGGGCGACTCCTTCACCTCGGAGACGGAAGGCACCGATATCATGCTTGACGTCCATGATTCCCGCGTCATGATCCAATGGCCGAAGCGGGATGTGCGTGACCGTCTCGCGAGCCCCGAGTCCGCATGGGGTGACTCTCCGCCCCGGCACAATGCCCGTGCCGCCGCCGCTGCCGCGGACCTGCTGCAGTCGAGTCCTCTGCGTCGTACTTCGCGCATTGAGTCTCCCGACTCGCCCACACCTGCCCACATGACCAGCTCCCAGAGACTGCAGGCACTCCTGCCGACGGATGACGGAGATGTGCACATTTACGAGGACTCCAGCGCGGACGAGCCGGAGCTTCCCAAGCTCGCCGACTCTGCTGCTGCTGTCGGCCAGAGCTTCGCGACGGAGGTGACCAACTCATTCTCTTCGGAGCTCAGCGAGCCCGAGGACGAGAACGACCCCGATGAGGAGAACGACCCCATCGTCCACTCGTTTGGCCCGTTCGGCGCCGACATCTCCAACCGCCTTGCCTCCGTGCTGGCCGGCTCGCCCAAGTGGCCCGGCGGCCCCAAGCACACCCGCCTTGCCCCGGTCCGCGACCAATCGAACCCCTCCAGCCCCATCTCTGCGCCGCCCAAGTCGCCGAAGGTGGAGGAGGAGGAAGAAGAGCGACCGAAGGCGCCCCCCTACCAGAACTCGGCTGTCCGCAACCACGTTGTCAACCAGCTCGCGTTCTCTCGTCTTTCGTCCAACCCGCTGTCGACCATCATGAACAACCTCCCGACAGAGGAGAAAAGGGGTCTGACCAAGGACCAGCTCCGCAGTCTGCTCGAGAACACGGCGTGCATCGGCATCATCCAGCGCCAGGGCAAGGATGCCGCCGGCAAGCCGCTCGAGAGCGAGTACTACTACGTCCCCGAGGCCGACGACGACGAGCAGCGCCGCTTCGCCGTCACCGACGGCCTGCGCAAGCCGAGTCTCAGGAACTGTCGAAAGCAGCACAAGGTAAGCTCTGCCCCAAGGACGAGGGGTCGCTTGGAGTTTGAAACTAACGCGCTCGGCTCATTAGCAATACTACTGGAAGCGCCCTCGAACACCTTGAACAATCCCTGCTTTGGTTTTCATCCCAAGTTGCAATTTTTTGGCCCGCACCCAAGAACCTTGCTTTTGCTGAGCTGATGCCATGCACACGCACGACGCACATCGTGTGCATGAGCAACAATCACCACGCTCCCCTTCTACTGTCCATACCGACCACGACCTTGGCTTCAAACCCCACCGGATAGGCACTCTTATGTACTGGTTGCATAGCGCAAGGCGTTTGATGGATTTGTTTACCTTTTTTTGTTTTCTTACTTACTGTACGATTCACTGCTACTATACCTCGGGTCCCCTTATTCTTATTCCCAGACGATTCCCCCATAAACACAACCCGCTAGATGAGATCCACGCATTACACCCCGGTCCAGGCGACGATTTGGAGCGAGCGCAGTGTATACGTTACTAGGTTGAGATTCTTCATTTTTTTCACGTCGGCGGCCTTCTTGATTTCTATAGCGAGCGCGCGAGCGCACGTGCGATGGGAAAGGGAGGGAATGATGCGGACGGGGTTCAGGTATGGGGACGAATGGAAAACGGATTGACGAGGTGACGGTGGCAATGTTAGGAAAAGAACGACGAATGCTTGAATCAGGCCTGGCGAATAAAACGCGAATTTCGAGATATTTGGGGTTCATGCGGTGATGTTGTGCTCATACGTCACTGGTCAGGAATGGACCTTAGAGCTTCCACGAGGCAGTCGTCTCCCCGCTCTCCAATTGGTATCGCTAGAAAGACATGTAATATTTTGTGGCAACTAGTAGAAGAATAAACTGCAACGCGTCTGTAAACTAGGTACGATATCACGACACCAAAGAGCAACGAGGAAGTCATGACCACAAGCGAACCGCCCAGTCTCGATCCCCGAGGAAGAGGAAGCTCATGTGGGTCCTCCTCCGCACTAGGACCCCCGGCTTCCCCACCAACGACAACGTCCGATAAGCTAAAAAGGGCAAGGGGCCGGGGCCTGGACCGCCGCTTCTTCTTCTTTTTACCCCGCAATGACGGCGGTGGTTCCTCCCTTGGCCTTCCGTCCCTTCCACCTGCACTCGACACTTGCTCAGTTGAGTTGCAACAGGAGCAGCAAATTTCAGACGGGAAAGGTGCACACCTTCTCTGCCGATGAAGGAGGCCACCCATCCATCTGTAGCAAGCAGCCAAGCAGCCAACGTCTGGCAGCTAATAACAGCTGCCCACCTACGTAACGGCGCCTGCAAGCTCGGAAAGCATGTGCTTCTACTCTCACCCATTTATCTAGTTCCGAGTGGTGTTCTCTTGTTTATTCATATGCCGTATTGCTGATGGTGTGGTGGAAAGATCGGCGCGAGCTGCAACTCTTCGGTGTGGCGAAAATCGAGAGAAGCGGCGAAAGATGATGCTGTCCGCCTCGCCGTGGGGCGATCGTCGTCTGATGCAATTGCCCAATAAAGGGACAATGCAGAGAGAGTTTTTTTATTTTTTACGTGAGGGACGCACCTCCCATCTCTGGTAGGTCTTTGACCGGGGGAGGAGGGCAGGGCGGGATTGGATGGGCGAGGCTTGTTGGTGGTGGTGTTACCAGTTGCGCTGGCTGGCTGGCTGCATCATTCGGCAGAGCTCGAAGGCGCATTGGACCCTTGAAATACAAGAGGAAGGGGGAAATTTTTGGGGAGGGGGTGAGGGGAGCGGGATGATACCACCTAAATTACCTCCTTCCGATGATATAATAAGGCAAGCTCCCAACCCTACGCGCCAGGTAATCTTAAATCTTCATTCCAACCCTCCTCTGGTGTAAACAAAAGCCCCAACACTCCAGGCATCCATCTACTCACACTTCGCACCCGAAGTAACCTCTCAACACCCCGACATAAAAAAAAAACCCTCCTACTTGTACCATCTCTCTCGCGCGGAGTAGTAAATCCAAAAGCATCACCCTACGGACGACGACAGTAACAGACAAGAGAAAAAAGATCAAGAACACAGAAAAATGGCCTCCCAGACCGCGACGATGAACAACCCCGCCGAGAACACGGCCGCCCCCCAGGCCACGTCCCCGACCTCCAACCCGTCCACCCACTCCGCCGCCGACGCGGCCCGCGCCATCGAGCGCACCAACAGCTGGAAGCCGTCGTTCGAGCGCCGCCAGAGCTGGAACAAGGAGGACCAGAAGCGCGAGCTGCAGATGAGCCACATCGACACCGTCAAGACCGGCCCGGGCTTCACCGAGCGCGGTTGAGTCTTTTTTTCTTTCTGGGGGCTAATGGTTCCGCTTTCCGGTCTCTTTTCCACGCGATTTCTGGCTTTTTCGCGGTGAGGGTTGTTGTTCGGGTTCTGCGGAGCGGGTCCAGGGGCAAAATGAAAACGACGGTATCATGATGGTATCCCGACGGTATCACGACATGCTAAGTTGATCAGCAGTAGACGGCTGGAACGGTTTTAATGGACGGCTGGAACGGTTTTAATAGGGTATTGTTAGGCGTTTAAAACGACAGCACGATTCATGCACATTACTTCTACGTCACCAACACACTCAACCAGTGGTAAAGATATATCGTTGTATGCCTTTGACTCCGGTGTTTCGAGCCCGTTGTTCCATCCTACCAACCTAAGAACTAGCAAATAAAGACCTGAGATGAGCTGAGGCCGTGTCGAGAAACCAATCGCATCTTGGCGACTACTATTGGTACATGTGGAGAGAGGGTTGAAGCAAAACATAGGGAGGACCAGGCATGCTCGTGCGAATGCCGCATCCTACAACCGCGCAAGATGTATATAACCCGCCGTGAGTTTGGAAAAGAGGAAAAACCATGAGTATCACAACCATCGAGCCACTTGCCTACAGCCCCTTGGGACCGCGGCCGTCGGTACCTCCTGACTTGAAGAACTCTCCGACGACACCAATGGCGTACGATATGCCTCCCACCCACACAGCGCCAAGCATGATCTTCTTGGCCCTGCTCTTCTTCCGCGGTTTGGGAGGCTCAAAGTCCTGGCTGTCGCAGGGGATCGTGTTACGCCTCCTTAGCGGGTTCAGTGGTGGTGGGGGTTTATCCTCCGCCTCCGCTCCTGGGTAATCATAGTTGAGGTAGCCTGTAGGACTGGAAGAGTAAGCGCTTGGTACAACGGGGTCCCGACCCATCATGTCGATGGGGTTCACCTTTGGCGCCTTGTAGGTCGTCGGCTTCTCGATGGTGGGGGCGAAAGAGGCAGCGGCCACATCCGCACCGCGGACCTTGCGAAAAACTAGGACATCTCCGCTTCCGGAAACAATCTCATATCCTTCCTTCTGAAGGGGGCTGAAGTATGGGAAGAACTTGGTGGGGTTTGACAGCCGCAGGATAACCTCGGCCGGCGTCAACGGTGTCGCACTGTCAGGAACCACAGACGTGGTCTCGGCCGTGTTAATAGTCTGCATCGTGGGGTCGTAGGCAAGAATCTTGTAAACCACCGGTTCACGAAGTTCCTCCTTTGCAGCGGAAGAGACAAAGCCCTCCGACTTCGCGGCAGAAACAGCCTCGGCGGAAGTCCCGGCGTCTTTAGACGCATCGGCGACGGTGCCGTAGGATCGGACGTACGCGGGCCAGGTCTGCTTACCACCGCACTCCTCAGCGTAGCTAACCTCGAGGCCTTGCGGTTCTTTCGAGTACGGGTCCGAGGACCCTTGCTTTCCCGCAGATCGAGAATTGAAGGCAGACGATCGGCTCAGCGCCGGCTCTAATCTGGGCTCCAAAATAGGGAAGCTCTCGTCAAAAGAAGCAGGCTCGACATCGTCGCACTGCGCACTTTGGTGCTTGCTCTCTTCGTACTTTTGAGTCTGCTCCATGACTTTGCTCCAATTTCCGGAAAATTCCTCTGGGAAATCTCTGACATAGTTTCCAGTCAAGTCCTTCTTCAAGTCCTTCCTGGGCGAGTCCTCCTTGGGCGAGTCTTTCTTGGACTGGGTTTTCTGCCAGGCCTTGCTCTTTGACTTGCGGAGGCTGACACGAGCAGCTTTGCTCGAGATGTCCCAGTTGACTTCGTACCGGGGAAGGTCCGATTCGAGAATTTGTCTGTTATTAGTGCTGTACTCCCTGCGAGACTGGCCAGACGAGGTGGGTATCTTGGCCCGTATATCGCTGGCTCGGAGGAGGTCCAAGTCGTCGGCTCTCTCCTGCTCGGTTGCGTTGGTGTTAAGAAAGCGACGTCTTGACTTGGCCGCAATTTCCGCATCGAAATCGCTCAGTCCCTGAGAAACGGGGTCGATCTGCTCGACAGGCCTGCCGTCAGGTTCGTTGTATTTGTAGGACTGATACTTCTTGGCCTCTTCAAAAGCCGCCTGGTCCCAGTCTGGTTTGGGACGTTGACTCTCTGGCTCGTTGTATTGGACGGGCTTGTGTTTGGCCAAGTCTTCGGGCGCCATCGGGTGAACCATGCTCTCTGGTGTCTTTCCTTCACCTCTCTTGAAAGCCACCGGGCCATATGTGCCCAAGTCTTTGTACTGCTTCGAAGCCTCCTCGGGATGCATTGGCGGCTTGCCGTGCGGCTCGTTCCAACCGATCGGTTCGTACTTGCCCAAGTCTGTATAAGCTTTTGAAGCCTCCTCAGGGTGAACCGGGGCTTTGCCGTGGGGCTCATTCCATGCAACGGGGCCGTATTGATCGAGGTCAGGGTACGCCTTAGATGCCTCTTCGGGGTGGACTGGAGGTTCCCCAAAAGGCTCGTTGTAGGCCATCGGACCATACTTGTGGAGGTCGTCATAGTTCTTCGACTTCTCCTCGTCGGTCATAGGACGCGCACCTTCCGGCTCATTGTAGCCGCTCGGGCCGTACTTGTGGAGGTCGTCATAAGTTGCCGTCTCTGCGACCTCCTTCTCGTTGTGCATGACCGGTCCATACTTGTTCAGGTCTTCGTACTTCTCGTTTGCTGCGGGAACCTCCGCATCCTCGTTGTGCATGACGGGGCGGTACTTGTCAAGGTCTTCATAGGCCGGCTGCGAGAGATCTTCGGGTGGGCCCTCGCTGAGCGATGGGTTCGCATACTTGTGGAGGTCCTCGTACTTGGGCTCAGACTCCACTTCATTGATGAAGTCTTTGAGGCCCACAGGCGTGTACTTGTGCAAATCGTCGTACTTGGGCTCATCGGAAAGTTGCTCGGCGTCCAGCTGCTTGTCCATGACGGGCTTGTACTTGTCCAGATCCGCATATTGCGGGGTCCCCGCATCCCCACTGGCCTCGGCCCACGGGGTGCCATCAAGCGGGACCTGACCGTACTCCTTCAGTTCATCGGCCGGAGGCACCCCGTCTGGGAAGAAGGGCTCCTGGGTGTCCTTGGCCGCCGAATTTTCAAAAACTGACTCTGATGACTGCGTCGATTGAACCTTTCGGTTCGTGATCGGGTCGATCTCAGAGTCGAGACCCCTGCTGGCGGTTGTCGTCGACTTGCCCCTGGTCTGACTGCCTAGGTAATTGCGAATATTTTGCAGAGGCGACTGCCACAGATCGTATTCGTACGAGCCCGCACGCTTTCCCGCAAAAAGTGCGTTGATCGCACTACGCTCGACATCCTCAATGTTCTGGCCGGGTCGCGATCCTGGAGCCTCATTGGACCCAAACTTCATTTGGTCTTCGTTCACGTATTTTCCCTTGGAATGGGTGTGGCCGTGTCTAATCCAGCACTGCGTCATCAATTTCTGCAGCACCATTCTTGAATCATCGGCGCGCGAGCTGGGGTCCCACGATAGCTTCCGGTCTATCGACTCCATGTACTTGTAACTGATGTTGCGCTGTCGCTGTCGCAGCTGTCGCTGGAGCTCGGGATCCAGGTAGGCAGACCATGCGCGAAAGCGAAAACCGCGACTCTGGCCGTAGTGGCTTGCCTTCGTGGGGGCCGGGTTCGCGTGGACGAGACCTCTCACTGCAGGGCTTCTGCCAGCGAGGAGGCCGCCCCGTGCGGGCGAGGAACGAGAAACGTTGCTGAGCATAATGAAGACCGAATTCTTTGAGCCTTTACCATGCCTCCATTCCTAGTAAGACCCAGAGGTCAGCAACCGGAAGCTGGCACACCCAGAGAGCTGAGCCGAAGACCGACCACGGCAGCCGACAGTGGCGTCGAACTGCACGTGAATAAACCGGAACAACTTACACGAAGAAAGCCAAAGGAAGGAAAGTACGCGATCAAGCGCCCACATGTAGGCCGTGGAACACGATATTTCGATTGTTGAAGTTGAAGGGTTGAAGAAATTGGAACGAATCCGCCACCTCCGCCATGCAAAGGGGGGGGGAACGAAGAAGGTGTGGCCGGCGAGGTTGGACCAGCAAGAGTTCAACAGGAGAGATGATCGATGGGAGATGGGCAGATCAGAAGGGAGCAGCCAGCGGCAATCACCTGCGAATGGCCGGCTTGGGCTCAGGCAGGTACTTCGTCCTCCCGTGAGGTAACCTTGGACGGCGAGGTATCTGATCTGACCTCACCTGGTGCTACCTACCTTGAGTCTAGGAAGGTACCTCGAAAGGTGTAGGTAGACGTACGGTGTAATACCTACTACCCTACCTAGTGCGCTGGGGTGGGAGAGGATCCACAGCTACCGCTCCCTAGCGCCCTTCCCGCAGTGAGCAAAGTGGGCACCGAGTTCAGCGACTGGCCGCAAACTGCTGGGCGGTGGGGGGACTTCGTGCTGCAGTTTGCGGGGTAGCCCTCTGTGGCCCCCTCGACGCCGCGTGAAACCGCCGAACGACACCGAATTAGCAGCGACCTCGAGCCCGCCGGGGGACTCACTCAGGGAGTATCTGGCAGGGAGCCCTTTGCGACCGGCTGACTGCTGGAGCCTGGAGGCGGCTGGGCACAAAGTGGAGCAGATAGAAGCTGGGATAGTGATGGACCAATGAGTAGGTCAGGATAAGACAGGAAAGCACAGACGATAATGTGCACGGATGAGGCCAGAAGTGGGCAGAGTCACGTGCGAGCTACCCATCGATGACCGCATCGCCGCCAGGGGTTTTGGGCGGTACGGGGTACTTGGGTACCTACCTACTTTGTAAAAGAAGTGGTGGTTCCTCTATGGGGCAGCTTGGCTGTTTTCATTCGCCGCATCGGCCTGAGTCAACATCTGGGCTGGTCCTGCAAGGCTGCACAGCGATTCAATTCTCGAACCTACTTTATATGTAATCGAATGCGACGAGTCTTTCCCTCCGTTTGGCGCAATTCGAATTTCGATCAGCCAGAAATCTTCTAGAGAACGAAGAACCTGCCGAAAGACGACCAAATTGCTTTCCATCGGTTGTCATATCGGCTCGGCCTTCCATTCCTGCTCGTCCGATCTTTTTTTCTGGATTACCTATCAGGCGCGCCTGCACTGTACCCCGCCAACGTCATTTTCGAGCTCCGATGCGTGCCGCGCTAGGTGCTTCACCAAGCTGCAGCGGCCACGACTTTGCTTAGAACACCACCACACTCCGCTAACGACCAGATCATGTCTCGTGCCTTTGGAAAAGGCGGTCGCTCCGCCGGTGCGAAGGGTTTCGGCACCCCCGCGCGCGGTGGTTTTGGCGGCTTCTCGTCTTCGTCCGACGGCAGCGGCCTGTCTTACCTCGCCGAACCTCCCGACTTCTCCTCCCTGTCCGATGCGAACGTCGTCGTCTCCTTCAAGAATATCCTCAAGAAAGATGCTACAACCAAAGCCAAGGCGCTGGAAGAGCTCCTGGCATACGTGCAGGCTCACCCGTACGAGAAAGACGGAGGCGCAGAGGAGGCAGTCTTGGAAGCATGGGTGCGTAGTCCTCTGGATGTCCATTTTGACGACCAGCTAGTAATGTATGTAACAGGTGCAAATATACCCCCGTACTTCCATAGACAACTCTCGTCGCGTCCGCGAGCTCTCCCACACCCTGCAGTTCGAGTTGATGAAGTCGGCTCGGAAGCGCATGGAGAGAAACGTCCCCAAGATAGTCGGCGCCTGGCTCGCGGGCCTTTATGACAAGGACCGAGTGGTTTCGAGAGCAGCGAACGACGGGCTTTCATCTTTTCTCAACAGTCCGGAAAAGGTCGTGTTGTTTTGGAAGAAGTGCCAGACCCAGATCCTCTCCTACGCGACGAATGCGATCCAGGAGACCAAGGATACCCTGAGCGATGAGAGGTCGACGACACCCGACGATGCTGAGGCCAAGTACCTCCGAGTTGTAACCGCCAGCCTTTCCCTTGTTCTCGGCCTTCTGCAGAAGTTGGAGCCGGCCGATGTCCAGAAAGAGGAGGAGGCATACGACAACTTCTTTGCCGAGGAGAAGGTCTGGAAGAGTGCGACTATGCCGGATAACTCGGTTAGAAAGGCAGCCTGCCAACTATTGTGGGTGTGCTTGGAAAAGAGGCTCGACTCAGTGTCGTCGCAACTGTCTCGCCTCAAAAAGATTTTCATTGCCGAGGGCCTCAAAAGCAGCCAAAGCGGCTCAGCTGTTGAATACGTCAGAGTTCTTACAAAACTGACGAACAAATTCCCCGAAATCTGGACGAGTTCGAGCGAGAAGAAGACACCGATTACCAGGCTGAATGCTTTTTTGGAGAAGGGATCTCAAGGCACCTCTGCCAAGTACTGGGAGTACCTCGAACAGCTTGTCGTGGCAATCCCAATCGAGCACTTCACCCCCGAGGCTTCCGGCGATGCCCTGAAGTCGATGAGAACGGGTATCACTCACAGAGAGGAGCCACGGTTCAACGCACCTACAGCTTGGACGTGCTATGTCCACGTGGCTAAGCACTTCCTTGAGAATATAACGTCCGACGGCGCCCGGGCCAAGGTTGTCCAAGAAAACCTCTTCCCCTTGCTCGAGCACTTTCTTTTCCCGACACCCGAGAACTCTGCTTGGGAGATCGGCGGTGCCGGACGTTTGGGAGTGCTCAGTGAGGTCTTCGAAGTTGCTGCAGATTCATCCTCCCCAGAACTGGTTCAAGCAACGACGGAGAAACTGGCGACCCTCTCAGCTACTTTCTGTGCGAGGATATCAAACTCACTGCCGGAAGTTTCCCAGGGCTACGAAAAGTCCCAGGAAGAAATTTCCTCCGAAGGCGATAGGTGGTTTAATCTGGTTGGCCAGATTCAGACTAAGATCAAGGCTTCTACCACAGGCCCAGCACAGCTCCTTATCGGTCCCTCCAAGGCAGTCATCACTCATGCGATCAGCCTGCTCGATAGCAGGAATTTGAAACCATTCGGAGCGGCTGGGGTGCTGTACAACGTTGGCAAGAGCGCTCCGCGCGTCTGGGAAGATGCCGAGGCAGCCCAAGCCTTGGAGCAGTTTCTTTCGAAACAGGGTCGTGAGCGCATGGATGTGTTAATCAGCTCCCGATCCGCGGGATATCTACTGAGCTGCGTCTCTATTCTCGGTTCCCTGGAAGGACAACAGGAGGCCTACAGCTCCATCTGGAAGACCTGGATAGATGCACTTTTGGCTCTTGCCGATGACAAGCTCACCGTCAAAGGCATCGAACGATTGATCGCCAATCGCCATGCTTCAAGCCTTTCCAAATCGCACGAAAAGCTACAGGACTTCCTTGGAGCCAAGTGCTCTAGTGCCGCTTGTGGGGAGTCGGATGCTTGGGCGCTCGTCGAGGCAGCGTTGGGCAACGATGCTATCACAGAGTCCACAGCAAAGCAGCTGGTCGACAACAGTATTTCCTCGTTATCGCAAGATAAGCAAAAATCTACGCATGCGCTGCGGGCGTTGGAGGTTATCGCGAACAACAAGCCCGGCATCTTGTCCCAGGACGAATCGACTCATATGGCTGTCATCGCGGAGCTGCTGGGTCTGGCTGAGCTCAACGACAGAGCAGTCTCGTCTCGTGCGGCCTCTCTCAGAGCTCTCCTGGAACAACCTCAGGACGGTACATCGCCGTTGGTCACGATTATCCAGAGGAATCTCGAGGATGCCGGTCAGCAATCACTCGGGTAAGTTATTAGGACATTGTTTGACAAGCAACCACTCGCTAATCATTCGTAGAATTGATACTCTGGTCCAGCAGGCTCTGCAGGCTTCCAAGTCGGGCTCAGTAAGCCCCGAAGATCTCTTCCCAAGCACAAACATCTGGATGCAGCATTTGTCAGTCTTCCTGCAAGGCTCACTCAACCCATCCTTGTCTATCACGAGCAGCCTGGGAGGTGCACACTTCCTCGTTCAACCCTCGCAGGAGGCGCAACGTCTGCGCGTGCGTAGAGACCGAGACGGATACTCCATCCCGGCCAGGATGGCGTCTTATACCTCCAAGCTGCTGTCGTCCGACATTTCCGTTTCCACTCTCCCGGAAAGCTTCCAGGTTGAGCTGCTCTACCTCCTCTGTGTCTCGGTTCAGATTGTGTCTGACCAGATCACACTGATGGACGAGAACAAGCTGTTCTTGAACCTCGAGGCTGGAGATGCACTTGCCGTCGCCGAGTCATTTGTGTCGTCTACCAGAGTCACAATCAACGCCATTGTGGACAACGCCACTGGATGGCGAGACGGCTCAGACTCCGGTTCTACGAAGCTGGTAGACGGTCTCATCGAGATAATGAAACAGGAGACAAAAGAGTTGGGGCCCCTCGGGATCTACAGCTCTAGGGCCTTGAGCGAGCTGCTGCAGACTCTCGTCGAGAAGCACGGCTTCCCCGCTACAGGCGACGAGAAGATTAACCAGCTCGCCACACTGAGAGCTACGCCCCCCACAATCCTAGCAGCCACCGCAGTCCTCACCGGGTTCGGCGAGAGCCTGGAGTCTTCCAAGGCTATCAACAACCTCTGCAACCGCCTCGTTAGTGACGTTGCCGGTGCAAGCATCGAGCCGGAGAAGGCTGAAAAAGCGCTTATGACACTCGTCCTTCTCAATGCTTCACTGCAGGTCTACGAGGTTGGCGAGATCCCCGTGGCAAACAACCGTATCGTCTTTGCGGTGCGCCAAATCACTTCGTGGTTGGAAGACGCTCTCAACCTCACACCCGCTCTCTCAGCGGAGATATGCCGGGCACTGCAGAGGTTGCTTCCCAGCATCAAGGACGTCTACGGCCCGCACTGGGACAAGACGATTGAGTTCTCCACGGCCCTCTGGGCGAAGGCCTCAGACGACCGCCTGGATCAGTCGCTGCCGTACATCCACACCTCGTTAAAGCTCATGACTGCCCTGGAGACACTGTCTGAGCCCAATGACGACCTGGAAGAGGCGCTCAAGGAGTTCGCCGAGACAAAGTCTCTGTCCTTGATCGAGCTCCTCAAGCTCACACGGGAGAAGAGCACCCAGCCCCTGGAAATTGTCGACGCCATCATCTGCAGACAAGTCGACAAGATCCCCCTCAAGCACATCTCCGACCTCTCCGACCTCTACGGCCTCATCGCCGCCGACTCGCGCTCGATCCAGACCGCCGCATTCAACCTCCTCCACCGCGCCCTGCCCGCGCAGCAGGAGGAGCTGTCGGTCAACGTCCTCCTCGACAAGAGCGACGCCCGCCTGCCAGACGAGCTGCTCTCCCTGCTCCTCGACGCCCCGACCCTCGAGCGCTACCCGGACGAGCTCCTCGCCCAGTTCCCCGTCGCCATCCGGGGCTACCTGCTGTCGTGGCACCTCATCTTCGACGCCTTCTCCACCGCCTCCCTCAAGGTCCGCAACGACTACACGGAGCACCTCAAGACGGAGAACTACATCGCGCCGCTGATGAGCTTCACGTTCGACGTCCTCGGCCACTCGGCCGCGCACCCGCTCAACCTCGAGAGGGAGGGCCTCACGGCGCAGCACATCACGTCCTACGACCTCGCCCTCGCCGACGCCGAGCCGGACGAGCGCAACCTGCACTGGCTGCTCGTGCACCTGTACTACCTCACGCTCAAGTACGCCCCCGGGCTGTTCAAGGCGTGGTACCTCGACTGCCGCTCCAAGCAGACGCGCATCGCCGTCGAGGCCTGGATGACGCGCTACTTCTCGCCCATCATCGTCTCCGACGCCCTCGACGAGGTGTCCGCCTGGGCCGCGGCCCAGGAGCCGCCCGCCGACGACGACGAGAAGGAGCTCGTCGTCAGGGTCAGCAAGACGGGCAAGGAGATCACGGCCGGCTACGAGGTCGACGAGAGCATGGCCTCCATCGCCGTCAAGGTGCCCGCGGCGTACCCCATCGAGGGCGTCAGCGTCGTCGGCCTCAACCGCGTCGCCGTCAGCGAGAAGAAATGGCAGAGCTGGCTGCTGACGACGCAGGGCGTCATCACCTTTTCCGTAAGTCTTGTTTCGTTCTTTCTGTTTTGAATACTTTTGTCGAGACGTTGTTACTGACGGAAAGAAACGCAGAACGGGAGCATCATCGACGGCCTCTCGGCCTTCAAGCGCAACATCGTCGGCGCCCTCAAGGGCCAGTCCGAGTGCGCCATCTGCTACTCCATCATCTCCACCGACAAGAAGATGCCCGACAAGCGCTGCCAGACGTGCAAGAACCTGTTCCACCGCACCTGCCTGTACAAGTGGTTCCAGAGCAGCAACCAGAACACGTGCCCGCTGTGTCGCAACCCGATCGACTACCTGGGCTCGGACACCAAGTCGCGCAGGCGCGGTGACGATTACTGAATAGCAAAGGGGGGCAAAGCGGTGGGAATGGAGTATGAGGTAGCAATGATGCGAGGTGCATGCCGAAGATGGGGCATTGTGTTTGCTTTTGTATGTCGGGCGTGGAGGGCATTGCAAGTCAGCAGGAGAAAAAGGAAAGTTACGATTAGAAAGAACGAATTCGAATTTCCGACTACAAATGAAAAAGAGGCAATGCTACTACACATGTGGGTTTGCGACGCCCGGCTTGAGTCCAGCTCAAGCGAATATCCCAGCCCCCGCCGTTGGCGATCAGGATCTCAGACGGTCGAGAGTCTCGCTGATTCTGCGCTGAAGCTCCGCGTCCTCCTCCAAGCGCAGTCGGCGGGCTTCGTCATCCGCGATGGCGTCCACCTCCTCCACGCCCACGTCCTCCCACTCGTCCTCCGTTTCGTCCATTTCGTCCGCAGACGAAGAAGATTCGATGACGATGACCTCGGAGATCGTGTGGCGCCGGCGAGCGTGCGCCGGGCGGATTGGAGCACGCCCGGAGAGCATGCGCTGGCCGACGCGGCCGGTGCGCTTGCGGACGCCGGCAGGGCGGCGGGCAAAGGCAAAGTTCGCAATGGCTTGAGCCCTTTCGACCTGCCTCCTCGTGTTGGCTTCGTGGTGTGCGGTCTGCTCCAGCGCTCTCTTCTCGCGCTCGTTGGCGCTGTGCCTCGGCTTCCGCTTGCCGCGCAATGCCTCTGCCTCGACCTGCTTGGCGTTCAGCTCGGCTTGTCTCGCTCGTTCCTCCTCCTCTTTGTCTTCGTCTTCTCTGGCCTTGGCCAACCGTCTTGCTAGGCAAACCCGGCAATTGGTCTTGTAACTTGCTGATATGTATTCTTTGCACTTTGGGCATTGAATGATGTGACCTTTAGAGATACATCGGCCGGCGTCAGCGCCGGCACACAGCCCGCAGTGGTGAATCGTTTTCCCGCCGACCGGCCTCCGGAAAACGTCTTCGATAGCCTTGACGCCTCTCTTGTTGACTCTACCCTCTCTCTGGCGGCTGTTGTCCCTGTAACCGGTTGTCAGAGAATGGTCCTGGAAAGCCTGTTTGCCAATGTTGGGCCCAGTACGCCTTCCGTTCTTCGGGGGCATATTGGCTGCTTGGAGCTGCAGGCGAACAGGCGGAGTTTTGCGATTTTCAGAGGAGTCAAAGAAACTATGCTGGGGTTCGAGGATGAGTATAGAGGGTTGTTTGGTTACGACGATTTGAAGACGTCACGGCGGCGGTGTGCATTAATACTACAATCCCTTGGGCGATGCGTCTTTGTTCCCGTTGAAGTTTGACTCAACTGTACCAGGATAACCAACCACCTGCAACAGGGCGACGGTTGCGGAGGGTGGGCTCAAAGAGGACCGGGAACACAGGCAGCCAGACTTGACACAATGCCATACAATGTAAATGGCAAGCTATCATAATTCGACCTCCCTGGCCATGGCAATCGAATGATGGTGCTGTAACCGTTGGCCTAAGGCTGAGACCCGGCGCCGTCTTGCAAGCACTTGTGTTGCAGGGCCTGGTAAAGGTCAGAAAAAAAGAAAAGCGGCTTCGATGAAGTCTACTATCAACTCACCTGTTCAGCACTGCACCTCTTGGAGTCAAACCGAACCAGGCTCGCGACCAAGTCGCGGACCTTAGGATCAACCTGGGGCAGAATTGCCTCCCAGGGCTGACCGTCGAACATGCGATACATTTCGAAAGGAGGCGTCTTGAAGCTTGCGGCTTCGGGCCAGGTCTCCGGCGTCGGAGTGCCGAGCGTCTTGAAGATGCTCAAGATCAAGCCCAGCTGATTGCCATCTTCGTGAGTCGGTCTCGATTCGAACAGTGGTTTCGGAGGATCTGCGCAGCATTCTGCCAGCATCGCGCCGGCAGCCCACATGTCGACGGACGAACCATACGCCTTATCGCCAAAGAGTGCCTCTGGCGCCCGGTACGGACCGGTCCCAATGTCCAGGATCTTTGCGTTGGCTGGCTCTGAGACGGCGGACATGGTGGGATGCCAGGCCGTTCCGAAATCTGACAGATAGGCCGGGCCCTCTGGACCGTCGAGGAGAATGGCCTCCGGCTTGATGTCCCTGTGGATTATGCCCTGGGCGTGGATGTCTCTCAGAGCGGCGAAGACGTCCATGAAAATGGTCCGAACTTGTGGGAGAGGGAGAGTTCCTTTGTCGATGACATCGGCCAGGGTGAGCGGCTTAAAGGGAAACACCATCACGAATCTTTGCTCTTGGTCACGAAATGTTTCCAGCAGGGGGATGCAGGGCCGCTTCAAGGTTGCCAGAATCTTGGCCTCTCGGTGGGGGTTGTGCGGCTCGATGTTGTGCGTTTCGACAATGACCTTCAAAGCGCGGTCCTTGCAGCGGTAGACCTCTGAAGTCAGGCCGGTTGCAAAGGGCAGGCAGTTTCTGTAGGCGCCGATGGTGACTCCGATGTCGTCGTCCGACAGATGATTTGCATCTTGAGTTGAAGAGCTGGCCGGTGCCATATTGGCTGAGCCGACCAGCTGGCAGATTTCATCATATTGAACCTGGCTTCGTTAGCGCCTGTCTATCTTGCCTCATAGCCCATTGACACGGATGAGTTGCGCACCTTCGACGATGAATCCTGATAGGCCTGGTTTTCGACAGAGAATGCCTCGGATTGCGATGTTGCCTTGGCCTCTGGACTGGCTGCTTGTAGCACTGCTTGTCTGTGACGGGATTAGATTGTGACGTTAAAGCTGTATTGGCAACTGCCTCACTTACATCTTCTGTATGTTTTCATAACGCTCGGACGCCGACACCTGCGTCCTCCAATCCGAATTGCCGTCAGCCATGAGGGGCAATCGAACAAGAATGCTATGGAGGTTTCTGAGTTGAACCGGCTGTGGCAGGGATGGCTAGATGTGCGATTTGGCTGGCAGCTGCTGGTCTCTCAACGGGTAGGTAGGTATTAGTGAGCGCCAAGCACGAGGACGAGGAAGGAACGGGTGGGTGGTGCGGTGTCAGTCCGGTGTGCCTGCCTCCGACGAGAGGCGGTGCGAGAGATTTACCGTGCGAGAACATTCGACGACTGTCCGGACCGGCCCCGCCGAGCAAAAACCCGTCGCAATCTCCGGGCCCGTACAGTGTCTAATAGTGGAGAGGAACTCCAGCACGGTGAATCTTACATAATGTGGCTCCAGGAACACTGTCTGAACAGTGGACATCAATTTGGCGGGTACCTGGACCCGGCGGCGGAGGCGTTCCTTCGGCGTTAAATTGTTGTCTTGCTAATTATTGCTTCATCTTCAGCTTAGCTCTCTCTAGTCCGCAGGTACGGAGTGATGCCAGGGGGCACATTGAAGGCACAGCAAACGCTAATGCGCCTACCGTACATACTATGTAGTATACTACAAGCACATCAGAGTCGCGTGTTGAGCAAAAATTCTGGAGATGAGCAAGCCACCCGCAGAAAAGACCTTTTCGTCGCGTCCATTGGTGACACCGCAGCGTCGAGATCCTTGCGACGAAAATAAGGACTGAAAGTGTAAATTCATGCAGTGCCGGCTGCGATGGCAAGGATGGCGCGGCTGGAGTCTCGACAGCCGTGGTGTCCATTGTTGGGTTTTGGCTGCCATGCGCACACCGAATTCAATTGACGCGTCAGGGCTCTTCCCGTCATCTCATACAGGCACCGGTCTCTGAACCTTCCATCATCCATGGGAGAGTTACTGGTGGCTGAAAGAGGCACCGAATAAGCAACGTGTAGACGGCAAGGTGCCTTAGAGTTGGCGGAACGCGTTCCCGAGTTATGCAAGCCTGGCGCCGCCGCCGTCGTTTACAGCGGCAGGGGAGCGAGCGGCAAGTTTCTTTTCCTGGACACTACGGGTCGAGCATCTCGAAGCTGTGCGAGGCGTCTTCTGAAATCCAGGCTTGGGGCAGTTGCTGGATTTCTGGAATCACGCAAGTCTTGTACCGATTCCAAGTTTATGATGAATTGGGCCGTTCGTCGGGAATGAACAAACGAAATAGTAGGTAACAAGGGCCGTAAGGCGCGTGACGTATTGCAGAAGTGCCCCCCTCCAAGCTAGCCCGTTTCGAGTACAGGAGCCCTGTCAGGCCTGAATACCTGGAGAAATGAGCAAGAGACGCGCATAATGTAAGTACCTGGCTGTTGCTCTCTGCACAGGTGGAACCGAGGACTTGACTGATGGATGGTTAGGTAGGTACTCTGTCGCCCAAGGCTTCGTGTGCCTGTGTAACTCATACACTGATGTGCCTGCTACCTACTCAGCCAGCTGGGCTCTGAGTGAGATGTGAAGGGACCTATTCCCGCGTTGCAGGGCCGTCCGTGTCCGCTGCTCCCGGGCCAATTTCCATCCCAAACCCAGTGAATTTAAATTCTCTGCTGGACATGCGCCGAACGTGTCAGGACTCGGACCAATTGGTGCCTTGGGAGACCCAACTGAAAAATGGCATTTAGCAAACAAGACGTGGTGATTTTGAGGGACCTTCTGACGGGTCGAAGGCTGAGGTACCTTCATAGGTACCCAACTTGCCAGTGTAAGGATCCAGACAAGGCACTGAGTATTAAGTAGGTATCTCCACAGAGAGGCAACACATAGGACCTAGTGAGAGTACGCCCAACACTGCAACTGCAAACAGAAATACGTAGGTACAGTGAACATTCAGTCCGCTTGATTCTTCGGAGCGTGCCTGTTCCAATTTCGTCAGGTCGGGTGTGTGTTGCAGTGTTTTGCCATGTTCCAGCCAGCGAGCCTTACCTCAAGCGACTTCAAGGTACCTACAGCAAGGTGCCTGTCTACCTAGGTAGGTACCTAGGTACTTGGGTGCCTCTTTACCCTCTGTGAGGTGCAGCCCCCGGTCCGATCCACTCCACAATTCTCCATCATCAGTCCAGTGTCCACCGTCCCGGCCTTTCCACGTCCTCTCCCCCAAGGTCCCGTCCCCGTCCCCGTCCCGCCGTCTGTGGCCTGCTGCGACTGACTGCCTTGCCTCGTACGTATCCGTATTAGCGACAGCACGGCGGAATTAGCCCAGCAACGCCTTCCTTGCCTTTCGTCAGGCCTGGCCTTGCTCGCGAACTCTTTCCGTCCATCCAATCCGCTCGATTCCCTCCATTCATTTCGCAACCCACCACCACAACCACCACCACTTCTGCCAACCACCTCCTCCTCCGTCGTCCTGCTGCGATACAATGCGAATGCTCCTCGCCTTGGCGTCACCTCTCCCAGCATTATAGACAGCATCGCTATGCGCGCCGTTTTCCTCCTTGCTTTCATTCATCATTTATGATTTTGCGCGCCAATAATTAGACACAATGGATGACCTCGCAAGGGCCGAATACCCTGCCATGCTGGTAACGTTTTCCCATTCCTTTGCCTCCTTGTTGCCTCCCCCTCTCGAATACCACTCAAGCGCCCGACCGCTCGCCAGACGACAAGTTCCAAGCAAGGGGACTCGAGGCATCTTCCCTCTCAAAGACCCCTCTGCCATTGCCTTGCGGTGTTCCTTGTGGAAGCGCATTGTTTGCGACATGATTGCTAACCGTCCTTCCCCTTTGTCCAGGCAAACCTCCAGCCCATGCAAGCTGTGAACGTCCTTACCGACCGCGTGAAGAGAATAACCAAAATCAATACCGAGATTGCCGACTGGATACAGGTACGCGACACCCAAGTCCGTCCCTCGAGGGGCCCCTCCGAAACTAAACATTGCTACTCAGGAGCGCCGCCGAGTCGAGGAGCAGTATGTCCAGAGTCTGAAGAAACTGCTCGCCTTCAAAGTCCCCAACAGCCAGTCCGAGCTCGGGTAGGTCGCATCCAGCTGGATTGACGCCAGAGTCTGGCATCCTGTGCTAATCGCTCGCTCAGCGTCTTCTCTGCCCCCTGGGACAAGATACTGCAATCCGTCGATGCGACCGCCCACTCCCACCATGTCTTGGCGAGCCAGCTGGACAAAGATGTCGAGGGCCCCTTGCGCAACTTCCAGAACCGCAAGGAGATGCAGAACATGCAGACCATCTCTGCTAACCTGACAGCCATGGCTCGAGACCTCGAGGACGCCCAGAAGAAGACGGACGCATTGGCCAGGAAGGGCCCGAAGACGAATGCGCAGAAGATGGCAGATGCCACCGCGAGACTCGAGCAGGCCACCCAGCAGTGGGATTCGCAGGCCCCCTTCATCTTCGAAACCCTCCAAGCCCTCGACGAGCAGCGCATTAACCAACTGCGCGATCTGTTGACCCAATACCAAACCCACGAGAGCGACCAGGCCCAGCGAGCTCAGGCCAAGGCTGTCGATACGTTGGCCTCGATGCTTGAGATTAGCACCGAGCTAGAAATCGCAAGCTTCAAGGAGAAGGTCATTTCCGGAAGGCCGAGAATCGAGAAGAGGGCCACGGCCTCGAGGCAGTCGTCCAACGTGCCCACGAGCCAGACTTTGGCGCCCCCGCCCCCGCCGTCCTCCAGCTTGGGACACCACGATGACGACACGAGCGACCATTCGGGTTTCGCCGAGGGCAAGACTGGTATGAGAACTGCATATGGGATTTCTCCGCCGTGGCCGCAGAGTGCTGACAGACAGGATAGAGTCGAAGCTTCGCAGTCGAATCGGGACCATGCTCGGCCGTCGCCGACAGAGTGTCCACGGAGGGTTCGGACCGCTTTCCCCACAGAAGACCGGCGGTGGCGCACCGTCCTTCGGTCGTGGCCTTAGTAGTAGCCACAGCAGCACGCACGTCCGCCCCGGCCTCTCCCCCCGAGCCTCGTCGAACAACCTGCACGAGACGAACAACCGTTTGTCTGCTCTCGCGGAGACGCCCGACTCCCCAAGACCGCCCCAGTCTTCCGGCAACGACAAGCCGTTCCACGAGGAGACCAATGGCGTCAGCAATGGAACTGCGGAGGCTGCGCGCTTGGGCTCATCAGCCGGTACTGTTAACGGAACTCACGACACCGATGTCTTGGATGTTGCACCGCCGCCTGGGCCGCCCCCGTCGCATAACAAGGAGCCCGAGGCTAAGGATGCCGAGGGCTTCACCATCCCGCCACCTGCGGACGACCCCATTTCTCTGGCCCAGCGCGAAGCAGCGGATGACAATGAGCAGCTGTTCAAATTGAACATTCAGAACTCTCCCATTGCCGAAGAAGATGCCGAAGCCAAGGAGGCGGCCATGTCGAACGTGGCCAACACCTTGACGCAAATGGCTGCCCCGTCGCGCAAGATTGGAACCGTCCGAGGTCGCCGAGATGTGCGAAACACCATCTACGTGCCTCCGCCGAACATGCCCGAGCTCACCAACGACAACCCCTTCCCGACGTCGCCCTCTCTGCCCAGTCAGTCGTCTAAGCCTACCACCGTGGCAGCTCTTGCCTCGGAGGCCAGTATCGCTGCGACATCAGATACCCAGTCCATTCGCTCGGCCAACTCGCTCGTGAGCCTCGCTCACCTCAAGCACCCTGAGATGCATGAGCCAGGCCTGAATGCGTCCGTCATTGAGACCGTGTCTGCCACTTTCGAAGACGGAACCGTAACAAGCGCGAAGGTTCACGGCGAGATCGCCCTTGCCTACCACGCTACTGGTGACTCTGCTAAAGGTAGGTTCCTGTGCCCCGTCTGAGGGAATCTGAGCTAACACGAGATCAGAACGTGAAATTATCCGTATCAACAACTTTCCGAATCTGGAAGTCATTGGGCCGAATCGCATCTTCGTTCAGAACAGCCCCGACAAGCCTGACCAGTTCAACCTGGATGTATCGCACCTCAACAAGACTGCCACCGCATTTACGTATCGGGTTCACGCAGGCGAGGCTGGACTAGCTGCTCAAGTGCCTTTGCTACTTCGGCCGGCCTGGAAGCCTCAGGGCGACAAGCTTGGCCTGCTCCTGCAGTACTCTCTCAACCCTGCCAGCAACCTGACAGGTCCCATCACGCTGCAAAACGTCGTTTTTGTCGCCACATACGAGGGCGCCAAGGCATCGGGCGCGCAGACGAAGCCCACGGGCACGCATCTCAAGGACAAGCATTTGGTGTATTGGCGCCTTGGAGACCTGACCCTCACATCCGAGACGCAGAAGATTGTTTGCCGCATCATCGGCGCCGAGAACGCGGAGCCAAAGCCCGGACACATCGAGGCCAGGTGGGAGTTCACGCCGGAGAGCCTCAGCAGCGGCATCAGCATCTCGAAGCTGGAAGAGACCAAGGGCAAGGGCAAGGAGGAGGAGGCGGACCCCTTCGCCGACGACAACCCGACCTCGCCGGCCCTGCCAGCCGACCAGCAGTGGGCGGACGTGAAGATGCTGAAGAAGATCACGAGCGGCAAATATGAAGCCAAGTGATTGTGCATGCATTTGGAACTTAATGAGACGGGAGAGGAAACTGTTGGTGTACATACCCTTTATTGGAAGATGTAGATTTGATTGAAGGACATTTACATAGCGAGCGTTGCGCGCGGTATGCGACGAGCACCGGAGAATCGGATGGAAACAAAAAGACACCCCCCGGATAGTTTCGTCTGGTAAATTGCTTTTTTCATTTTCCTTTCTGGATTCCCGCTTAAGGGAGGCGGATTCAGGACAGTCTCTCCTCGGATCGGCCCTTGAGCACGGAGGAGGTCGATGACGATTTGTAGCTAGGCTTTTTTTTCTCTCATGCCCATATGATGAAGAGAGGATTTCAAAATGCTTCACTGTGAGAGACTTGCAAGACAATTTCAAAATCATGAGGCAAGGACAAATCAGTGGGCAGTAATCCTTTTTTTGTCTTTTCGTCATGAATCTACTCATGCCGCCAGCGTTGTGAACACTCCTTTACCCCCCCTCCCGCCGTACGGAGTGGGTTCTGATGTCTGGTATCTCGTGGTATAAAAATTGCAAGTAATACATGTAGCCGCAACGTAGCTGGCTCAGCAAAATCAACAGCAAAGCCGCCGCACCTCCGCTTTCGTTGGGGATCAACAATAATCTTGTAGAAGCACGCGGTTCCCTGTCTCTCTAGGCGTCTAATAACACACCCTCTGCAACTTGGGAACTCGCACACGGCACTTCCTTTCTCTACTCGGCGTTGTTCTGGTTTCGCGAGTGCTCCTCGTAAAACTCCAGCGTGAGCGCGGCCAGGAAGCCCGGGATGCAGCCCTTCTCGCGCACCCAGAAGCCGATCTGGTCGCCGATGCGGCGGGCGAAGGCGCTGCGCGGCCCGCCGCCGACCTTCATGGTGCCTTTCTCGCCGTCGAAGACGATGGAGTTCTCGTGCTCGTCCGTCTGGGAGGGGTAGAAGGTCGACTCGACGCGCATCTTGCCGTTGGGCATGAAGACGACGGTCCAGCCGAGCGTGGAGAAGATGGCCTCCTTGAACTCGAGCGACTTCTTGGACCACACCTCCTTGAGCCGCTTGGCCGACTTCTGCGCCGACGCCGTCTCGGCGCGGGCCTCCTCGACGAGCCGGTTGGCGGCGTCGAGCTGGGTCGTGGGCACCAGCCGGACGGACGGGTCGGAGCGGAGCTGGGCGAGGAGGTCGGCGTTCTCCTGCTTGAGGGCAGTGATTGTGGACATCTTGAACGCCTCGAAGTCGGAGGTGGGGTTGGAGCGCAAGGAAAGGACGCGCGTCTTAGACTGCGCCTTGAGGGCCTTGAGCTGCTCCTTCGTCACGGAGAGCTCCTTCTGCGTGACGGTGTGCTGCGTCTGCACGGCCGAGAGCTGGTCTTGCAGTTTGCGGTTCTTTCGGGTCAGCAGGCCGACCTGCTGGTGCGCCGCCTCGTCGTTCTCGTCGCGGGGGCGCTTGGTGCCGGCTACCGCTGCTGGTTCCGGCTTGGGGGGGTTGCCCGCCTCGATGGACGACATCTCGGTGTGCAGGGCCTGGACCTCTAGCCTGTACTTGTCGACCAGGTCCTCGAGCTCCTGGATGCGGCGGGCCCTCGTCTCGTCGACGGACTCTGGCTGGAAGGCCTCGTCCTCTGCGTCGAAGGTCTTGAGCTGGGCGCGCAGGTATTCGACCTCCTTCACGGCGAGGACGCGCTGGCGTTCGGTGCGCAGGCGGGTCTTGTCGACGTTCTGGGTCGTGGCGGCCGACTTGGCCTCTGCGAGCTGCGACTTGAGCGCCGCGTGCTCTTCTTGCAGGGACTTGAGAGCCGAGTCCTGTGCGGCGAACTCGGCCTGGAGCGAGCCTATCCTCTCCACGTGCGAGGCAGAGCTGAGGCGTTCCTGTATGAGAGCGCGGGCGACGGCTTCCGGCGAGTCGAATTCGGCGTCGGCGCCGGTGCTGGCCAGATATCCCGTCCAGGCGATGCGCTCGTCCTCCAGACGCTGGCGCTGGATGCGAGCCTCTGACAGCTCTGCCTCGAGCGACTGGGCCGCCTCGAGCTTACGCTGAAGGGATCGCTTCTCCTCTTCAACGACCTCGACGGCCCTGTGGATCTGGCGCAAGTGTTTCAGTTCGGCGAGCTGTTCGCGGTTCGAGGCTTCTAGACTCCTGATGTGGGTAACCTGCTCGGACAGCTCGCGCTTAATGATGGCCATGGTGTCGGCATCGCCCGTAACGGCCTTGAGGCGCAGGACCTCCGCCTCCAGGTTCCCGACCACATTGTCCTTTTCGACAAGTTGAGATTGGATCTGCTGCAGGACCGCCTCGCGGGCTTGCGATTCTTGCTCCAGCTCTTGCGTAGACTTTTGCGCAGCCTGCAGCTGCATCTCGAGGTCGATTGTCTTCTTTTCGTTGATCCTCGCTGCTTCGTTCTTTGCGTTCGATAGGTCTTCCAATTGTTCCTGTAGTAGACGGGCCTCCTCTTCGGCGTCGCGCGCCCTCCGTTCCAAGCCAGACTTGTCCTGGGCGGCGGCCTCCCGCAGGTCGGCCAGCTCCTTCTGCGCGGTCTCGAGTTGGCGCAGTGCCTGCGACTTTTCGCTCTCGGCGGCCTGCTTCGCTGTGAAGTCGGCCTGGGCGCGGCGGCGCTGGTCCTCGAGCTCGGCATTGTGCCGCGCGTCGGTCATCTGCTTCTCCTGCTCGAACGTGCTGATGGTGTACCGGAGCGTGCCCAGCTCAGCCTTGAGCTCCTCGATCACCTGTCGCTGGGACTCATACTCGGCGGCGTCGGGGGGTGCCATGTTTTCTTTCGAGCTTTCGCGGGAGACGGCGCGAAGGGATTCGGGGGCGAAGCTCTGACGCGAGCCTGGACGACTGTTTGCCTCACCGCCGGTGAAGAGGTTGTATGTCGGTTGCGTTGCGCGGAATGTCTAAGGTTTTTTTTTAGTCTTCGGTCAGTTTGTTTACCCGGTACTGTTTTTGTTTATTTCGTACCCTGGATTCGCGGAGGGAGGTATGCGGCCTCGGAAGGGCGCTGGTACTGTTTCGAAATCGATTTGTGACTGAAGCGCGCCTCCCTGGAGGGTCGCCGGACGGAGTGTGCGACCTCATGGCGGCGGTTGAAGAGTGACGGTTCAAGGCGCGTCTTGGAGATGGCCCGATGTTTTGGCGGGTGTCGAGAGCTTGAGTTGCGGGAGAAACAGTCACGTGATATCGACCGGGGTCCTCTGGCAGGTGCCGCTGGCGTTCCACTTCCATGTCATGGGCCCGCGGCGTGGCTTGCTGGTCCGCATATGGAGCCGTTGGTTTGGCTGGAGTTGGCTGCGCCAACGCTGAAAACCGGTTCAATTCATCTGTATGGCTTGGGCGCTCGTCGTCGCTGTTTGGATCCATCTTCATGGTCCGAGTTGGTGGGTTGGGGATGGACTCAAACACCACCCAAATGCAGGCAACACAGTGTCTTAGGGTACCTACCTAGCTTGTTGGTCTTCAAATTTTCTGGCTCATTTCCCGTTGTATTCAATATTCCCGATGAAAGTGGTATCCTTGCTGCCTTCATTCTTCTCTTTCGTCCTAGGAGCTGGTTCACCTTTCTGCTAAGTTGTTGGTGCGTCTCTCCAATGGTACTTGAGCATCTTTTCTTTCTGCTTTGCTCTTCATTACGTCGTTGGGAATCTACTTGGCTCTCTTCATGAGGCTGGAGTAAGGTTAATTAGAAGGCTTTTTTGGTAGTCGCCAATCCCTCTGCAGTGTTGTCTAGGTAGTACACATATCAGAAGTAACAATATAGTAGTAGTGGAAGGTGCGACCGAAGGAAGGTATCGGTTGATAAGTCCACCAGAGTCGAAAGTCCCAGTTCAGCGTAACTTCCATACAGACCAGGTCCGATGCGAAATGGCTACTATCTCCAGGGTACCTGGGTAGGCTCATTTGGAAAGGGCTTGGATGACACTGAAGAGAAAGGCGGGCTGAAGCTGTTTGATACCGACATCATCAGACATGCTGATAAAAGAGTGATTACCTTTGCTAAGCAGATATCAAAAGCTCTGAGACAGATGACAGTGGCCCTTGACCCTGCCCACGTCTAGAAAGGCAGGACAAGGCGGAAGGAAGGAAGGCAGACAGGGACAGCTGCACCATGACGTGATCCCTGGGACCCACATGTGTGGAAGCTTGTTCCTGCCTTGGCGCTCACACTGATCAGATGGTGCTCCGTGCCCTAGTTGCCCGTGAGATTTGTCTAAGCTCATGGGTTAGAAGGAGCAGAGCAGAGCAGATTTCGACGATAGCTTCAGCCCCCCTCCGCCCCTCCCACTTCCCTCCACGACCCCCGACGCCCACGCCAGCGCCGAGCGCCATCCCGAGCGCCATTCCGAACCTTCGATACCCAACGCTCCGATACCCCCGACAGACTGCTTGCGAAGGAGAACCTCGGCCAATTGGGGCATACACACCAAAAGGGGTTGGCCGCCAGTAATACAAACTGTCGTTGTTATTACTCGTAGAAACCAAGCTGAACACCCCCGGCGGAACCCATCCACGACATCGATCTGTAAACTGTCGCGACTATCCCTCCAGTTCATAGAAGGAGCACCGCGATCTATAGCCTCGGAGGCTAGGGGCCATTCCTGCATCGATTGGATACACACATAGGCCTGGATAAGGCTGAGTCGGCTGCGGCGGACACACAAGAACAGTGCTGTCCTGACCCTGGAGTGGCCGCTCCTGCCTTGTGTACAAAACTGTGCTTTCTTCCCCTTCTGCGACTAAGCAGTCGGCCCTGAATGGAATAGTTTGATAAAGACCTGGCCAAGCTGTTTTGATTTCTTCTCTGCCAACTCTTTTCCGTCTGTCTTCAGCATACCTCTTACATCATCACGAAGCATCACAATCGTCATGTATCGCCTCATGGTAAGCCTTCCATGGTCTCGAAACACATACCTCTAGGTGAGATGCATATGCTGATAGGTATCTTGCATAGCTTCAGCCCCTCCGGGCCGCTGCCCAGCATCGATTCGGCCACGCCGCCTCCGTAGGCCTCTTCCAGACAAGACGCCCCTCTTCCTGGTATTCGACGGATAGCAAGGACAAGAAATCCGAGGAGGAAGACAAGAAATCCGAGGAGGAAGACAAGGCCCCTCTTTTCACCCGTCGCGGTTCGGCCATCAACTTCAACTGGGATCGCGGGGCCGGAAAGGCCAAGAGAGATGGCCCGACACTGTCTGCAGACAACTGGGAGGAGCATCCGGACGCCAAGATTGAAGACTTCGAGGAGCTTCCTTACAAGGGGTTTGGCATCAATCAACACATGGAGGTGAACGCCGAGTTCAAGAAGGTCCTGACCCAGGTTGTTCGGGAGTTCCGCGCTCCCATCATGTACGCCATGGCCTACGGTTCCGGCGTGTTCCCTCAGTCCAAGGCCAGCAAGTCTGTCTCTGACGAGGACTTCCGCGCCATCCACCCGAAGCCCTCGCCCGCCTTGATGGAAGTCCAGAAGGGTGGTCCCAAGATGGTTGACTTCATCTTCGGCGTGACCCACACGCAGCATTGGCATTCGCTCAACATGCGCCAGCATCGCGACCACTATTCGGGCCTGGCCAGCTTTGGCTCTGGCCTGGTGTCGACGTTCCAAGACCGCTGGGGCGCTGGCGTCTATTTCAATCCCTACGTGACGAAGAATGGCATGCTCATCAAGTACGGTGTCACCTCGATCGACAACCTGTGCACCGATCTTTCCACCTGGAATAACCTTTATCTCGCGGGAAGACTTCACAAGCCGGTTAAGATCCTGCGTGATCATCCCCGAGTCCGCCTCGCGAACCAGGTGAACCTCATCTCTGCAGTTCGCACCGCTCTTCTGTTGCTGCCACCCAAGTTCACCGAGAAGGAGCTCTACTCGACCATCGCCGGAATCTCCTACCTGGGCGACCCGCGCATGTCGCTACCCACAGAGAACAAGAGCAAGATCTCCAACATTGTCGACAACAACATGGTGTCGTTCCGTAATCTCTACGGCCCTCTGCTGAACACCCTACCCAACGTCGACTACAACGATGGCGCCGGCCATCAGTCCAAGCACGCATCGAACCCCGACTACGACGCCGCCATGCACCAGGACATGGACCCGGTCAAGCGTGGCAACATGGTTCGCCGTCTCCCCCAAGCTTTCCGTTCGCGACTCTACTTTCAGTACCAAAAGAAATTCATGGTGCCCGCTGCCGACTTCAAGGCCATGATGGATGCCTCCAGGGATGAGGAGGCCGTGAGTTTCAAGCGTCGTGAAGGTGGCGGCTTCGAGCAGCGCATCGTGCAGGACGAACCCGAGCAGCTGCAGGCCTATATCCGCAAGGTCATCAAGCAAACCGTCGAATGGCCGGCTACTGCCCAGTCGTTCAAGAGTTTCTTCACCGCCGGTGTCAGTCGCTCTATTCGCTACCTGTCCGAGAAGTTGGAAAAGTACAAGGAAGGTAAGGCCAAGGACAAGGCCAAAGCCCAAGCCCAAGC
Source organism: Colletotrichum brevisporum (assembly GCA_030770045.1). NCBI lineage: Eukaryota > Fungi > Ascomycota > Sordariomycetes > Glomerellales > Glomerellaceae > Colletotrichum > Colletotrichum brevisporum. The sequence goes on along the minus strand of JAUGSI010000001.1, from coordinate 2,275,477 downwards.
CGCCGATAAGAAGCCGGCTGGCGGAGAGACTGGCAAGGAAAAGAAGACGGAGTAAATTGCTTCGACTCACTGCTATCAGTCACACCGGCGACATCAGTTAGGACGGAGGTTCGAATACAGCTGAACCCAGCCGCCAGCTCACGGCTATCCAACATTACTACGTTTCAGCATAACTACGTTTCAGCGATTGGTACATATGGGCCTTCCATCTCGACGCCAAAGCGTCGATCTGTATATTTGAGAGGAGCTCCTCGAGCAAGGTCCTCGAGCGACAGTTGTTATTTGCGTTTTGTGTCCATTTGGCATCTCAGGGACATGAAGGTCAAGGACACGGAGGGTTGTCAAGCCCTTGAGCCGGGCGGAACAGACGCTTCGGCAAAGCGACATCAAGGCCTTGGAATGGCTGAGCCCGTCTTTTGTTTCTTTTGTCAACGCCGCAAGGAGCATCGAGCATCTGCATTGGGACATAGTTCCCGACTTGGAGGGGGGAAACGGACAGGGTTTCGGGTTGGCGATGCTTTTCCCCCCATTTCCTTAGTCCTCGTCTTCTAACTACGATTTCTCCATGGTTTGAACAGCAACCTCGAGAATCGAGTTGCTTGGAGGTCCCCGTCGTCAGCACTCGGGGCATGGGACACGCCGCGGGGGTTACTTACCGGGGATGAACTGGGATGGCCATGGAGGATCGGAGGTTTCCGGCGTTCAAGGCATACAGTAGAGCATTACCAGGAAAAGCGTCCTTTGGGCCGCATTAGGCAGACTTGAATGGGTAGCAAGAGCGTCACCGTTCACCATGCTGTTGACAAACCCCCCAACTTGAACGTCGATTCCAGCTCTTCGACGTTTGGTACATTGACCTCGCACCATCAGTGACAGGGCGACGTTCAGACAGGTAAGTAAATGTGGTCGAACATGGAATTATTATATCGGGTCCATGACCCAGACTAATGGTACAGTAGTGTTCATTACATCGTTCCTCATGAGGACGCTCTTTGCCGCTGCGGGTTTACCACTTCTTCTTGGCGTACTCGGCAACACCGTCGATGACCTTGTCGGTGAAGCCTCCGTCGTTGTCCTTCTTGTCTTTGCCGCCGCCGCCGAGCATTCCGCCCAGCAGACCGCCGCCGCCGCTGCTCTTGTCGTCGCGGTCGTAGCTGTCGCGGCCTGGATAGTGTCAGTGTTGCTGTTGCCAAGAAGACTTATGGGTGTATTGGGAGTATCGTCACTTACGACCGTGGGAAGGGCGTCCTCCGCCGTAGGAGTCTGAGGGACCGTAGTCATCGCGGCGGCCAACGCCGCTGCCGTAGCTGTCGCGACCACCGCCGCCGTAGCCACCACCGGGAGGACCGTAGTCATCGCGTCGGCCGCCTCCGCTGCCACCGTAGCCGCCGCCGCTTCCGTAGGAGTCTCTGGGACCGGGGCCACCGCTTCCGTAGGAGTCTCTGGGACCGGGACCACCGCTGCCGTAGGAGTCTCGGCCTCCGCCGTATCCGCCCTCGCCGTAGCCGCCTCCTCCGCGGCGGTCATAGTCTGAGCCGCGACCGCCGCCGCCGTATCCGCCTGAGGGGCCGTAGTTCTCGTGTCTGCCGGAATGCATTTTTGTGGTTTGGGGTGGGCTTATGTGTGTGTGGGTATGTGAAGGACGTTGTTCACCGTGTTGAGTGGGAGCGTAACTTGTTTGATGAGTAGAATGGTTCTTCCAAGAGATATCTGTCAGGAAAGGGTCCTCGGCGTCGGCACTTATATACTTGGCTTTCGCGGCCTTCATCATCCCAAGGGACGTCAGGACCCCTTCCCCTAACGACGTCAAAAATCCCACCAGGGATCCTATGAAAAGAAGACATTACATCAAACATCGGCAAGCATCATCGTCAGCCCATGGAGGGGAAGCAAGGAAGGGACGGCGGCGAAGGACGTCAAGCCCGGGAGGATCTCCAGCCAAGTGCCGGCCAAGTGCCGCGATGCCGAGCTCAGCATCATCAAAGATGCAGCAGTCGCCTGTGAGACTGGTTTTTCTGCTGTGGTAGTAATGGTAGGGTTGATTAGTACCTAGGTATTCCACTCCGTGATTCCGTGAGCCGCATCGGTCCCCGTTTTCTGATCTCATAGCCCGCGCGTCATTCCCACCCAGATATACCAGGATTACACTGCGGCGGGTGGGGGTCGCTGTGCAACTGGGAACCGGGAGGAAACGCACTGAAGCGCCGTGGCGATGTGGAGCCGGGGGGGACTTCACAGTGCCCAGGCAGTATGCTACGCTGCATACCTACCTATCACCATGTACCTACACACAAACATGCTACTGCACAAGTGTAACGAGCGGGATATGGTAACCGTACACAAAGAACAAGAGTGGAAACTTGGAATTTGGAAATGGTTAAGGACGTGGACGGGGTCGCGGCCCGTATTTTGGTTGGTGTCCATGTTTATTTATGGAAGGACCCTGCTTTCTTGTCTTCTTGGGATTGTTTATCTACCACCTCTTCTTCCCGCTGATCGTCGTCGCGTTTGGTACTGGTGGAAGACTGAAGCTGTGACCACTACTAGCAGAAGGGTCGCGTCGGCCTTATTAGAAACACTAAGGGTGTCGTCGTCGAACTTGTCCTGGAGTGGCATGCTTCTGGAAGCGTTTCGCATGACCCTTGTCCGGCCGGCGTGCCTGCCTTGCCTTTCCATGGTTGGGATGACGCAGAGGGGGAGGAGACGAGACGACCGACCACCGTTTATTCGCCGTTACCATATGGACGTCGGATTACATAATGTGCTGCGGCTTGCAACAGCGTCTCAGGTGAGTGACCAGTGAGCAAACTTTCCCAGGGCCCAGGGGTCTTCCCAGCCACACCGAACAGCTCCAAAATGAAGAGCGAAAGAGGATGCTGATTCAGACGGGGAACAATTGCCATGGCAGGCGCGGCGGGAAATGCATCTGCATCAATGGGATGGGATGGATGGGGGGGGCCGAACATTATCCACCGGAGGTTCTCTGCCACCCGCCAACGTTTGTCCGGGTACTTCAAGGTTGGCCCCCCAAGACCTTTAGTCTTCGTCCTCGACCGCTTGCTGTCGCATGCATATTGCGCCCCAATTGCGGTTTTCTTTGCATTTCATGCGGCCCACATGCACCAGAGGACGGACAGCGGCGGAGACGAGAAACAGAGCAAGAAATGAAATACCAAAATGAAGAGAATGAGCACTAAGCTACCTAGTTGAAGATGACCTGGAGGGATATATGCTGGCTGAGACATTCGAGGGTAATTACCCCCAGCGTTGCCTCCCACTGTCATTACTATGTAGTAATAGTGGTCTCGACTCTTTCAATGGTCTCCCTCCCGTGCCCTCCCATGTCTCCATCCCCATCCCCATTTCCAGGTTCCATCTTCCCCGTGAGTCGTGGTCTTCTACCTGGGTAGGTCGTGTTGTCGTGGCCATGGTCGGGCGACGCTCCCTCCTCCCATCCTTGTCCGTAGAGTCTTGGCAGTCGCACGCTCAGCACCGCTTGGTTCGACTGATGGAAGGCGCGCCCGTTTGACGCTCCTGCCACCAACAACCGACCGGCGACTGCCTCCCAGGTCCTCTCTCTCTCCCCGCAAAGGTCAAGGAAGGCGCGATGTGGGCTACCCAGGTAGGTACATACTCCGTATACCACCTGCATTATTAGCCTACCCGGTTGCCATTCATTTGATTGGGGAACAGCATCTCCCGCGACTTCCTGCAGGCTCCTGCAGCATCGCTAGGTACAGCAGCGCACCTTCTCTGGCTCTGCCTCTGGCCCTGCCTGCGCCTGTGCCACCTGAAGGACATGCACCCGACGTGCGGGTATCCGTCCCAGTCCAGTCCAGTGTCCAGGACTCACCAGCCCGCCTCTTTTCCTCCGCCTCCTCCTACCTAGTCCTTCCATTCCCATTCCCACTCTCCTACACTTTCAGCCAGTCCCGTTCGTCTTACTCTCCCTCCCCTCCCTCTCCTCTCCTCCCCGCTGAATTATTGGCGGTTGGTTGGGAAAGAGCCGACGCCCAAACAACGACACATCTCATCTCAACCTCTTTTTTCCCCTTCCCTTCTCTTGCATCGTCGACCGCTGGTTGTCTCCGACCTGTTCTCACGCCATCAGCCTCCCGCCAAACCGGCCGTCTTAGCTGACCGTTGCCGGATGTAACCTTTCGCTCAACGGCCAAACGGGATCAAGAAACAACTGCGACGAAAAAAAACCACACGAAATCCCCGAAACAAAAGCAACGGCGGCCCTCTTCGCGAACCCCGCCGAGCCGAAAGTCGCAATACCACCTCCGATACCCCCGACCGATCGATCACCATCACCCCGAGAAATAAAAATAAACCCGCCCACTATTAGACGAACCGCCGCAAGCAACAAGCGCATGGTCCCACGATAGAGCCGCGAAACCACCCTCACCGAGCCCTCGAGGCGATTCCCGCCCTGCCACCATGTCGCGCCCGCGCATACCCGCCCTCTATGGCATCCTCCAGTTCTGCCTGCGCCTGACCCTCGTCGTCTTCGAGGTCTGCGCCGTCGCCGCTCTCATCACCTTGTCGCGCTACGGCTTCGACTTTCCGCTGGGATATGTAGCGGTAAGCTTTCTGCCGGCATTCTGCCTGCCCCAGCTCGACAGGACCATGTGCTAATCGTCGCGGCTAGTCCGTCACGGGCGTCGTTTTCTCCATGATGGAGATGGTCACCCTCGCCAACTCGACCGGCCAGATCCCCCGGATGCGCACCGGCGCCATCGTCGTCGGCGACTTCGTGCTCTTCGTCCTCGGCCTCGTCGCCTTCTTCTACTTCATCATCCTCAACGGCTGGCGCAACGGCAGCCCCCACCGCGAGTTCCGCGCCTGGCGCGACGACCCGCTCCGCGTCGAGAAGGCCACCTGGGCCCCCTGGTACATGTGGCTCCAGCTCATTGCCGCCGTCCTGCACTTCCTGTACATGATCATGCACTGCGTCGACGCCTGCAAGGAGGGCACCCCGGAGCAGCAGCGGCGCCGCCAGCAGAGGCGGCGGCAGAGGGAGATGCATAGGGAGATGGAGAGGCGCGCGAGGCAGAGTGAGCGGGAGCAGCAGCGAGATCCGGAGACGGCCCAGGTGACGACGAGCTAGCGACGGCTTGGGAGGAAACGACGGACACGGTTTTTTTTTGGTCTTTGAATTCGCTCGCATTGGCCCGTTTGGTGTTTTTGGCGTTAGGAAAGAGGGCATTTTTCTTCTTCTTTCTTGTTTAATGGCATGAAAGCGTGGAGCAAGTGCTGGTCCAGGCTTGGGGATGGGGAATCAAGGGTGAAGACAGGGCTTCACGCGCGGGACTGACCGCATCGCCAGGCGAATATGCCTGGTGTCACCTCACACGGAGCGTTACACATATGTCCAGGAGGAGCACGTTACTCCAGTCTATGTACATTTGCATAGGTATGTAAATGAGGGGTCCTCTGTGTCCCCAGGGACGATACGAAAAGCTTTCTTTCATTTTCGTTGTGCGTCCAACAACCTGTACCAACGCTCTTGGTTCAAGCCGTCTCGTCCGGATTCGGGGTCCAGCTAGCGATCTGCATGCAACGGCGACTTTCTGCAGACCGTTGGGATGATCTGCAAGGACAAAGCTCGGATGACTTTCGAAACGCTGGGCACGATGCGGCCGTGGCGTCCGATTAGCGCACGTCACACACGTCAAGAAAGGCTTCTTGTTAACTCGGAGCCGGCGGTGCTGGTCGAGTCGTCCGGCATTTACTTTGGCGTTGCTCGCTAACATTCTCCCCAGCTGCTTCGAGTATGAGCATTTGCTGCGAACCTGCTCTCTCTGCTCATGAGCGCCACGTGCTGACATCACCCCCGTCACACGCTTCTTCCGGCACCTGACCTGCTGCTGCTTACGAGGAACGTTCGCTCCGCTCGGACGGAGGTACTCGAGGCGTACGTTGACGCGCGGCCCCGGCTTCTTGCTAGTGTGTGCGTGGCTGTCCATCACACGCCCACGGACGCGCAGCCAATGGATGGGTTGGTTGGTCTCGCACCGAGACGGGAGTCCGGACGGCGCGGAGCTTCGCGGGGTTCCGCGGGCGGACGGCGCCGTCGGGATGTCTTCTGGATTTCTTCTAAGGGAGATCTTATTCATCACCCCCTCCTCTGGTATTCAACACCCCCTATTAATACAAAAGTACTAGAGGCTCTATATACTTAATGTTGTTGTTGTTGTCGTCCGTCGCCATCGTCGTCGTCCGTCTCTGTCGTCCGTCGTCGTCGTCCGTCGTCGTTATTATTGTAGGAGAGCCAAGCTATGTGGGGGTGTGGGATACTAGAGAAGGGGGTGACGAATAAGACTCCCTTTTCTAATGCGCACGCATTTCTGTCGATCACTTTCGGGCTCTCTCCCAAGGGCGATGGTAAACAACGGCCGACTATTTTAGTCCGGGTTCTGGCCTTGACTCGGTTTTGTTCTTTGACCGGTGTTCAGTGCTCTTCTTCGGCGGCTAATTACTAAGTCGGGATCTACGCTATCGCTCGAGCTTCGCAACCTCAACTTTGACGACCGCCTCCCCCTTCCCGCCGTCCACCCATCGCTTCTCCTCCCCGAGGTCGAGCCACCCCCTCGTCCCCGCGGGCGCGTCCCACTCCACCCGCGCCACGGACCCCTCCACCTCCCACCGGGCGCTGAACCTCCCCAGCGCCGTCGTGAACCCGGCCTGCGCGGCGGGCAGCTCCCCGAACACGGGCTTCAGCTGCCACTCGGCGCCGGCGGGCCGCGTCACGCGCAGCCCGACGAGGTACTCCGTCAGCGCGCTCGTGGGGCCGCTGCTCCAGCCGTGCGCGTGGCTGACGTAGCTGGGGTCGTCCGTGTAGCCCCTCGAGCTGCGGTACCCGAAGCTGCCGTCGGCGAGGTAGCCCTCGATCACGGTCGACCCCGTGCCGTTGGGGTGGGAGAGGTACCAGCCCCACGAGTCGCGGATCAGCCGCAGCGCGCGGTCCGGGCGGCCCGCGACGAAGTGCGCCTCCAGCTCGACGCTGGAGATGAAGGGGGATACGTTACCCGGGAGCTCAGGCGAGGACGGGCCGATGGGCGTCCAGTTCTCTGTGAGCTGCCGGGATACGGAGGCGGCCTCGGGCGAGGAGGGGGCGACGACGCCGAAGGCCACGGCGTAGCTGTTCGCGTCCTGCGGGTAGAGCGTGCGGTTGCGGTGGCCGTCGATGAAGGCGCCCTTGGAGGCGTCCCAGAAGTGCGTCATGATGTCCGCCCTGAGCGTCTCCGCACGCGCGAGCCAGGTCTCGGTCAGGTTCGCTGACGCCGAGCCGTTCGAGGCAGACGCCGGGGCCAGCTCGGCGAGGAAGGCGCCCGTGGTGAGGGTGCGGTAGAGCAGCATGCTCGGGGCGCTGCCGTTCACCGAGTTGACGTAGCGCGCCCAGTCTCCCGCGGCCGTCGCGTTGAGGATGCCCGTCTCGGGGATGACCTTGGCGTAGACGTAGTCCATGGCGCGGAGGTAGGTGGGCCAGTACGTCGCGAGCCAGTCGAGGTCGCCCGAGAAGAGGACGTAGTTGTACGCGCCGATCATGGTCCACATGTGGTAGGTGTCGCTCGCGGCGTCGAGGTAAGGGGGGCCCGCGCGGGGGAAGATGCCGCTGGGCTGCTGGAACTCGAACATGGTCTGGATGGCGTTTTTCGCGCTCTCGAGGTCGCCGGTGCTGACGAAGGCCGAGGGCACGGCGACGCCCATGTCGCCGGGCCAGATCCAGCGGTCGCGCTTGGCGCCGTCGAGGAGGAGGGAGGAGCCGACGCCGAGCCAGGCGTCGTTGGACCAGCCGCCGTCCCAGATGTCCTCGGTCAGCACGCGGCCCGTCTCCGGGGGCGCGGCGTTGGTCTGCAGGGTGTAGGCGCCGGCGTACCAGATCTTGTCGAGGAGAGGCTCGGAGGAGTGGAAGTAGCCCTGGTAGGCGCGCAGGTTGGACCAGGTGGGCTGGAAGACGATCTCGAGGGACACGTCGTCGATGGAGAGGGTCGGGACGGTGGCGTTTGCGGCCTTGCAGGGCGAGGTGGAAGAAGAAGCGTTGGTCATGAGGAAGAGGGTGAGGTAGCGGAAGCCGCCGCGCATCTTGGGCAGGGGCACGGTGTAAGATCCCGTCCCGGGGCCGGTGATGTTGTGGACGAGGGCGCCGTCGACGCTGATGAGGGCCTGGCCGGGGCCGCGGTAGTTTCCGTTGGAGTTGTCCGAGTACTCGCCGATCCAGTTCTTGGCCTCAGTCCAGGCGAGGCCGAGAACAGCCGGGGTGGAGGGGTCCGCAGGGCCGGCGAGGGTGTAGTTAACGGTGGTGACGCCGCCGACGAGGACCCCAAAGTCGAAGACGAGTGCGGAGCCGTTGCCGGTGAGGGCCGAGGAGTATTCCGGGAAATCACCGACGACGTTGCCCGTCGCGAGCGAGAGTACGGACTTTGGTCGCGCGGTGCGGGAGTCCGGAGCGTAGATGTTGGCGTCCCAGGGGCCCGGGAAGGAGGCCTCGGTGGGATGGGTGCAGGTTGCGTTGCGCCAGCACGAAGACGCCAGCGCGCCGGCGACGAGGCCGAAGCCTGGAACAATGGACTTGAGTGAGACCATGCCGGGCTTTGTTTGGACTGTCTGGGGACGAGATCACCGGGGCGGACGACCCAAGTGACGGCACCGGTGAGTTTTAACGTCGACGCATCGCGAGATGCTATGCCGAACACCACCGCAAGAACCGAACCAAGACGCTGGGATTCGTCTGATGGGGGGCCACTAGCTAATTAGCCTAGAGAGTTTATACCCCGTCCGCAAGGGAATCATTGGCTTCTTGACCCGCAGAGATGACGAGGAGGCACGATTCAAGGTGGTATTGTCTTCCCCGGCAGATGCGGGTCTTTTCTCTCGGTCACTTCGGGGCAAAGTTAGGCGTCGTACCTGAGAGGCCACGCCTTTTCTGCAGCTTACCAGCCTGTCATTCCCTGTTCCATGGTCATGGAGCACGGAAGACGGGGTCATTGAAGGTTTAGTGACATCGAGTCAAGGCTCCAAGACCTCGGAAAAGGCTGGTTAGTAGGCATTTTATCACTGCAATAAGAGGGCCCGAAGTCAATTTCACATCCGTCGGGAAAAGACGAAGGAAAGGAGGAGCCACGGCAAGAACATGGGGAGGAACAAAAAAGAGGAGAAGAGTGCGGGGTAAGTATGGAGTGGCTGGAATGAGGAAGGCGGGGATGTGGGGTAACCTGGGGGAGAAATGTGGGACTCGTTCGTCTGATGAGATGGTTGAGCTCTCTAATGATGATAACGACGAAGACTACGGATGACGGACGACGACGAAGACGCCAACGGACGACTACAACCAAAAAAAACAACAAGAGTAAACCTACACAGAAATGATGCCCACGTTTTGTTGCAGTCATGTATTCTCCTTCAGACTACGGATATCCCAGCTAGGTATGTAAGTATCTACCCTTCCTCTTAAGCCTTAGCAATCGTAATCTCGGCACTGCCACTCGACAAGTCAACCTCGTAACCACCCCTCGCCTCGGTGGCCCCGGATACTACAAAGGCCGCCCCGCCCGACACGGTCTGGGAAACCCAAACGATCGCCGACGAGGCCTTCAGTGCCTCTTCTGAAGCCGCGGGGCTCACAGAAAGCTTGACCGTCTGTTCCTGCCGGTCGTACGTCACCTTATCGATGGCACCGGCGCTCAGGCTAATCTTGAGCCCCAGGTCCGCGACGAACACCCGCCGGCGGACCGCATCGCGCGGCTCAGCGACGACCGACGCGTCGTCGCTCACAAGCACGTTGCCGCCGAACACCACCTCGCCGTACTTCTCGTGGTCGACAATGTACAGCGTCTGCCCGAGCCCGAGGCCGAGGAACCCGAGGCCATAGTCGCCAATGTACGGGTCCCACTCAAGGTGTTCCGGGAACGAGTGGAACGCGGCCGAGGGGAACCCTTCGCGGTCGATGTTGCTCAGCGGCGCCGTGTTGCCCGCGAAGGCGACGCGGATCGCGTTGACGTCGGCCGGGTGCCGCTCGTAGTAGTGCAGCAGCGGGAGCGAGTTGAGCCCGGACCCGTAGTGGTGGATCTGCCGCTCCGTTCCCGTGTGCTTGGCCCCGTAGTTGAAGTCCCAGTACCGCCGCGCGTTCCCGTTCCAGCCCCAGTGCGCCACCGTCGGCATGTATGCCACGATGCTGTTGATGGCCTTGGTCGCCGTGTCGCTGAGCCCGAAGTAGCTGTGGTCGTCACTGTTAGAGATATTACGCAAGTATAGTGGAAGGGGTTATCACGAACTTGGTCCAGTAGTAGACTCCTTCCTGTCCCGTGCTGTCCCACGCCATCTCGCTGCCAAAGGGGACGGCGAGGCTATCCCAGAACTCGGCCCGGAAGCGCATAGAGTCCTCCAGGGCGGCCGCCTCCTGCGTGAGGTTCTCCCGCTTCAGGTCCTCGAGCAGCTCGGCAAAGACCGTCTCGCCCATGAGTCCCGTCAGCCCGTAGTGGCACTCCTCGGCGCCGTCGGCGAGGCAGTACTGCACCGTGTTGTACGCCTGGTTGAGATACCAGCTCCACTCGGCCCGCGTCTCGACCTCGGGGTATCCCCTCGCCAGCCGGTACATGGACCAGTACGCCACAACGGGGTGCACGTAGTTGTACGCCCGCACCGTCGTGTACGCGCGCTCCTTGTCCCACGCGGCCCACGTCGTCCAGTCGAGGTCCGCGTCGTACGGGTAGTCGACCGCGTCGGGCTGGTAGAAGAACGTGCTCGCCCGCACGGCGAACGAGTCGGGCGGCTGGATCGTCCCGAGCACCGTCTCGTGGATGAACTCGTCGAGCACCTCGACGTCGCGGGCCGTCGGCTGGATGAGCAGCTTGGTCGCCGCGGCCACGTACGCGCCCGTGCCGCCCTCGTCGCTCAGCCCCGCGATCCACACGCGGTGGTCCTGCGTGAGGATGGCGTTGACCTCGCGGTCGTAGCCCATGATCGAGGGAGCGCGGCCGAAGGGGTCCGACTCGTCCGTGTAGTGAGCCTCCGTCGTGAGGAACTGGCCCAGGTCGGCCACCGTCTGCGGCGCCGCCTTGGTCACGAAGTAGTGCACCACCTGCGTCTTGCCGTCCGCGTAGGTGATGGTGACCTTGGTCCTGCCCCAGCTGCCCTCGGTCGGGGTGAGGAGGTACGGGGAGCCCTTGGCCGCCTCATCTTGTGTAATCGTGAAGGATCCGCCGTCGTCGATGGACTCGACCGGGGACGAGTGCGAGAGGTACAGGCGGGGGGTAAGGTCGGCCGGGACGACGTAGCCGGGAATTCCCACGGCGAGCGGGATCCCCGCCTTCTCAACGGCGTCTTCGATCGTCTGGATCGTCTCGGCGATAACAAACTTCAGGCCGACCGAGTAAGTCTCACCAGCCTTCAGCGTCTTGGATGTAGGAGCGTTCCAGGGCTTAGCATCCTTCCACTCGTCGTCCGCCCACGCCTGCGAGTGAATCATCCACTCGTAGCTGCCCTCGTACGTCTGCGTCTGGTACCAAAAGTCGCCCTGCGGCTCGTCCAGCAGCCGCCAGGCCTCGAAGGGGCTGGAGCCCAAGGGGCCGACGACGAGCGCGTTCCCGCGGCCCGTGACGGGCGACACCCGGACGTACCCGGCGTCGAGCCCGATGTACGGGTCCGCGAGCGAGCACTTCTCCTGGATGTTCTCCGCCGTGCGCGTGTTGAAGATGTTGTTGATGGCGACCGGCAGCCCGAGCGAGCCGAGCTCGACCGTCGCGTTGGCCGCCTTGTTGGTGAAGTTGACGCGCAGCGCGAGGCCGTCCCCTTCGGCGAGCCACTCGCGCGTCACGGTCAGCGGCACGCCGGTGGGCAGCGTCGGGCCCAGGTCCGCGGCGGCGAGGACGCCCGGCGCGAGGTCTCCCTCGTCCAGAGCCGTGACGGCCTTCCTGGCGAGGGCCGAGTCGACGTCCGTCCAGCCGCCGCCGCCGTTGCCGGCAACCCTGAAGCGGAACGTCACGTCGCCGAGGTGGTGCGCGCCGGCCGTGTGCGTCAGGTTTGGGAGGAAGTCAGAGGGGAGGAAGTCGAATCCCGAGCCGGCCTTGAGGGAGGCGAGGGTCTGCGAGTCGCGGACGATCTGGCCGCTGACCTGGCCGGCCTCGAAGTCGATGAAGCCGTTGGCGAGGCCGAGGGTGTCCTGGCCGCTTGCCAGCGCCATGAGGCCCAGCAGCGCCAGCGACGGCGCGAGGCGGGGGAGCCGTGGCATCGTTGGTGGGAGAGCGAGACTGTGGGAATAGGTCACAGACGCGGTGGGATTGGACTAAGATGCGGCCGTACCTTGCATGCGATTGCGCATGCTGTACAACATCCAGCAGAAGCGGCGTCACGTCGATATTTAAATACCTTGCTCTAAGGGGTGGGAATCTATGCCGATCCGTTACCCCCTCGGCTCCCATATCCCCAGGCCTTGCGTCTGGTTCGTCCAGAGTGACGACGGGGCCTGGGGTGAGGGCATCGTGCCATCCGCTGTGGAGGAGGGCATCACTCAATCTAGAAGCTCGGGATGAATTCGTGCGAAGGAGAAGAGAAACTCCGACACCCGCGACCCCCCAGGGGCATCACCCGATTCCTTCGGCTATTGCCCATTGGCGAATGATCGACGGGTGTACTCTGGCCGGGGTCCATTTCATCTTGTGTTCATGTAAGGTACTACCTCCCCCACGCACATTCGGGCAAAGAGGGGGAGGGGCGAGCGTCGTATCATTCTTGCTCGACTATGCGTGTGTGTGGACTACATCCTTGACTGCCTTGCATGTGTGATGAGGTCACATCGGGATGGACGCCGGGCTCTCTTGTCGCTTCTCGTCTTGATCATGGTTGTGTGTCTCTCGATGTAACCCAGCTCCACTCGCGGAACCTGGGGTCGGGAAGCTAGGCCCGTCGCCGGTCCGAGAAATAACCTCGTTTTTGATCTTACCATGTACGAAGATGGGGTCGTCGGCCTCATTGTGCGAACCGGAAGCAATTACCAAAGCGATGTCACCAATGAGACAGCTTCCTGTTTGCCATTCCACACTGGCGAAGGCGACAGGGACGAGGGACGACAGAGACGGGGGACGACAGAGACGGGGGACGACAGAGACGGGGGACGACAGAGACGAGGGACGACAGATACGATAGAGACGACAGATACGATAGAGACGAGGAACGACGGAGGCGTCAGTGACTTAAGATGGATGGTAAACGTAGACATCATGAGATTAAAGATCGTAACCCTTATGGACATGTACCCGTATTACAAGCAGTAACCAAACCATAACCTATGCATGCTCTTCTTGAACCATCGTGAACGACATCCACTCATTATCCTCCCACTCCATCGAGTTGACCACGTCGATGATCTGCTGCGCCGTCAGGTCCTCCGCCTGGCTGCTGCTGCTCTCCTTTGCGAAATCCCCATACGCCGGCAGCGTCTCCGTCTGCGACGCCTCCTGAAGCGTCGTCCCCGGCTGCTGCTGCTGCCACGCGACAACAGCTTGAGAGTCGTCCACGGACCCACCGCCCGGCCCTCGGGACTGCGCCGCGACGAACTCGCTCAGCATCTCCTCGAGCTTCTGCGTCTCGCTCTTCCTGAACTCGGCGATGAGGTTGCCGCTGGCGACCATCTCCTCGAGGATGCCCGTCGACTTCTGCAGCCACGGGGACTGGCTCTCGATCAGCCGCGGATCGACGGCGCGGGCGACGAGGAGCGCGACGGTGGACACGAAGAGCGAGTCGAGGTCGAGCGGGAGGAAGGTCTCCAGCAGGCCTTGCGTCTTCAGCCGGTCCAGGATGTTGAGGATCTGGATGGAGGACTCGGCGCACATCTGGACGGGGTTTCGGACCTTTGGGGATGCTATCAGGGAATCTGCCTCCAATGGCGATTCGAAGCGCTTGATCAAGCAGCAGAGGAGTAGGGGCCTTGTTGCGAGTACGATGCACTGATAGTACGAGAGATGGAGATGCGCCGAGAGCCTTGAGATGCCGTCGAACCGCTCGTCTGCGTGCAGCGGGAACGACGTGCGAAGCTCGTCGGCAACCGACACGATGCTTTGCAGCACGGCCTTTGTGCTGAGAACGAATCTCTTGTTGAGCCTGCCTGTTGCGCCATAGACAGCTGGACGGAGAGGGTTAGCAACAAAGCTTTGTCCTGACTACAGAGGAAAGACATACTGCTGCTAATCTCGGCGATGATGCGCGCAAATTTGATCTGCATGCTGAGAGCCGTCGTTCTCTGGACCGAGCCCGAGTAGGATGGCAGTTGACAATAGACGCCCTCATCGAGGGTTGACTGGGGAAGCCCCATCAACGAAGTCATCTGGCGGTCCAAGACGTACACCGTCCACCAGATCTTCCGGCATCTCTGGACAAGCTCGGGACCCAAGTCCATTATCGGCATGTCGGTGTGCATTCCGTGGTTCATAGCCATACTCTTTGCTTGACCGATCTGATGAAAATTAGCATAACGATCTAAACGATGTTTGCAGTACAAAACTTACAAAGTTGTGGGCGGCATGCCGGTAATCCAACGCTTGGTAGTACCAGGCAATCGAGGTCAGTATCTCGGTCGCTAGAATTGGCTCCTTGCAGAGAGCAGTAATATCCGGCAGCAGCTGAAGAGCTCTAACGAAGAAGTCGGCACCAGACGGCCTCTTGTCCTGGCTCTTCTTCTGTATGAGGCTCTTTCCGAAAGCCAAGATGACGAGGAAGTGGATATACCAGAGACTGGTGTCCTCTGCTCTGTCGGCCGAGGATTTGGAGTAGAAAGTCTGCATGCTGGCCATGAAGTCATCTACCTCGAAGAGGTGGAAGAGCTGACCGCAGTGGAACTTGACTGCGTTGATCAGGAAGATGGCGTAGTCGATGCTCGGTATCAGTCTGCTGTCCACCGCCGGCATGGTGCGAGAGCCGTTCCATCCGAGGTCGTAGGCGAAGCCGTCGAACAGGAGACTGTTTGTGGGCAGAGGCGCCTGACACACATGCTCATGAGTGACACTGAGTACTTGGCGAGAGAAGGACCAGTTTGATGATGGCGCGAGGAAGTCTTCAGAATCCAAAGTCAGCACCAACACATCAAAGAGAGGAGATGAAACTGCATGGTGTACTCACATGCCATTCCGTTGGATGCTGACATGCAATACCGAGAAGGCGTCGCCGTGAGCGGGTTTGTCAAGTCCGGTCCGTCACCGTCCGGCAGGTTCCTCGGCGGAGAGTCTCTCCTGGCGATCTCTGGACTGTGATAGCTGGCCCTTCGAAGGTCATCGTATCTTGAGGAATCCCCAAGATCATCTGTAAGAAGGTTAGTCATTGACATCGGCACACGATCAAGAGCGCCGAGTAAACACCCACCCTCACGGTGGTCGGAAAGATCCTCCGTCTTTCCATTGACGAGTCTCGAGCTTCTCTCAGCAAAGGCTCTCGCCTGAGCACGTTCTAAGCACGCAATCTTCTGCTGGAGTTCGGACAGATAACTGAAGCAGCACGTGTCAGAATCATACGTTCCTGGCGAGATGCCGGCTCAGGGTTTACTCACCCTTGCGTCACCATGACCTTGTTGTCGCGCTCATCGAATATGCAAGTCAGCCGCCGCTGGGTGCAGTTGTTGCACGGGTGCAGCCCCGAGCACTTGATCTTTTGCCTCCGACATCGCGAGCAGCTTCAAGTCTACCTCGTCAGTCCAGAACCACACATGTGAGTAAGGGAGCGTCAGAAAACCCACGCATAAGATGATCGCTTCGTGATGCGTCGTTGAGTATTCGAGGACTCCATTGGGGCTCTGCTAGGCTTCCAGATCCATCCAAAAGTCTTGGTAAAGCCATCGTAGGTGGGTATTCCGAGAAGGGGACGAAGGCCCAGAACCTCCAGATATCCGTCGTCGAGTGCGGTGCGGGGTCGGCATCGCCTCCTCCGCCGGCTTCCCTGCACTGCATGAGAGTTCCTTTCGTTCGAGTGCAGATAAGAGATAGGAAGTGATAGGAGCGCTTATCTAGGGGGATCCCAGGATAACTGGGTGGTCGCTATCTCCAAATTCCTCTTTCAGCGTTTGTGTCGTGTCATGGCCGCGTTCGAGTGGTCGGTTGGATGCGGGGTGCATATCACGCCGTCCACGCGACGATGGTGGGGGGGATTCACTGCTGGGGTGCTCCTTGCCTCCAACTGCTTGACATCTCGTTCGCTGGCCGAATATCCGTTGATTATTTTGCTTGCTGCTGTTGCGGTGAAGGACCCAATGGGAGATAACAAACAGGGGCGACCTGGATAAGTGCCGATTGGGTGGCTGGGGGCTTCGTGATCATGGTATTCTCCTTCCGCTTCTGGAACAACTGGAATGAAGTCCCGAAAGTCAGTTGTTGTCATGTGTTTACCTGGGGTAAATGTCCAGATCCCGTTTAATAGAGTTAATTACCTGAAATGCAGCGTGAATTATTCCGAAGCTGGGGGCCATTCAATGCTGGCCTAATGCCAAATAGGTGGGACAACACTGACATGATTGCCTGCTGGTGGTTTCCATTCCCTTAATTCAATAGCCCTACCAAACTGCCACATACAATGGGGAGAGATTAGATGATATTACGAATCAAGGTACAAAGTCTAAGTTGCAGATTTGATATAACCAGCTTAGAAATGAAACGGTCCCGGATGTCTTAAGGACCCATGACCTGCGTCACTTAGTTGTGAATAGTCCACATTCTCAACAGCGGTATTCACGTATGCTTGTTTCAACATCAGCTTGAACCAAGTTGAATTATTCTGTGAAAGATGACAATCAAGGAGCCTTCTACATGGGATTTGATAATCGCATTAACAAGTCGTCTCACAGGAGTCACAGGTCTGACCCCAAAATATCCACCTTCGTCCTTGACTTCTTCATCTAAGCGCCATCCTACCCAATCAGACAATACAGATTCTCGACTACAACTATTAAGCACACCCTGTATCTGTTTTGCATTGCTGATCAGTGAGAGTTGGCACGCACCAAAGTCGCTGGAATGCCCTCAAGAAACGCCAAGTCGGACGCAACTTCGGGACCAACCGAGGGCGCAGGGGTACGATGCGGGGCCGGAAGGCCCGATGTGATAGTCGCGGAGATCGGGAGGGGCGCCGAGGTAACGTATGATACTGCAATTGATCATCACATCTTTCATCTTGATTCAGCGACACCGTTCAAGGGTTAAAGGTCGTGGTGGTGGCATAAAAATTGGCTTGCTTCTTGGCAGCGCGAGGCGATTGGGGCGCGTAGCTGCTCTTCAACATGTCGAGGCCCAGGTGAGCTTCCCCGCTTCAGGGTGTGACGGACGAAATGTCCGCCAAAGACAAAGCTGTCGACTGTGACGTAATTTGGAGCAATGCGCGGCGTGTGTCTTTTGTTTCTGGCCGAGCACCGGGATCACTGGGTTGCAATGGAACACACTCCGAGGTAGGGCTATCAGCATCGGGAGGTCGGGTGGCACTCCAGGAGACTACCGGGATCTGGGTTCGGCACCGCAGTTCGCAATCAAGACGCACCTCATTCTGCGCGATGAGCTTCCTAATCAATCAGAAATGTATCATCGCAGCCATCCGTACTTGCAGCCAGTTCCAATCACTATAATAAGTCGTGTTGCCATCGGGCGGACCGCTATATACGAAAGTGATGTTCAGCAGCAGAATACTTTTGTCCCACGCCGGTAGGCTATCATCATGAAGCTTCATCAACTCGTTTCAGCCTTGCTTTCCGTTCCGGTGATTCCCGCCATCGCCGCTGTCCTTCCGAGACAAGCACCAGGCGCGGCAGAGGGCGTGACGACTATCACGAGCCCCGGAGGATCCCAGATTCGCTTCAAAGAGCCCGGGAAAGACGGCATTTGCGAGACGACACCCGGAGTAAACTCTTATAGTGGATACATCGACATTGCCCCTGACGTCCATGTCTTCTTCTGGTTTTTTGAGTCTCGCAGAGACCCCGCGAATGATCCTGTAGGTTGATTTCCCCAGCCAAGGATGAAGTTGTCTTACCGACCTGTGTTTACTAGGTAACGCTCTGGCTCAATGGTGGCCCTGGCTCCGACTCCTTGATCGGGTTGTTTGAGGAAATCGGCCCCTGCGAAGTCGTCGAGAACATGACAACGGTTCTTCGAGACTACTCGTGGACTGACATTTCCAACGTTCTCTTCCTCTCCCAGCCCGTCGGGACTGGTATGTCGCACTCGCAAGAGAAACGAACCTCGTTTTGTCAGGTCTAACCAGTGGTCTTACTTTCAGGATTCTCCTACAGTGAGAAGGAGGTCGGATTTCTTGACCCTACCTACCTTAGTGTGGACAAAGAGCCAGGAAGTCCTCAGGAGAAGGAAGGCCGCTGGGCTGTAATCGACCCCACCAAGGAGGACACGAGCCGTCTGGCGGCCATCACCTGTTGGGAAGTCTTGCAAGGCTTCTACGATGCTTTGCCGCAACTCAGCCCATCCAACATCTCTTCAGTTGACTTCCATCTCTGGGCAGGTGAGGATGTCCGGCCCCCAAATTCGGAGTTCCATACTAACATGATTACAGAATCGTTCGGAGGACACTGGGGACCTGCGTTCTACAAGTTGTTCAACGAGAAGAACTCGCAGCTCGACGAAGACCCTGCCGTGGGCCGCAAGCTCAACCTGAAGAGCCTCGGTATCGTCAACGGCATCGTCGACGAGCACGTCCAGACACGCTACCTCTTGGACTTCACCAGGGGAGAGAACAACGGCTACGGCGTCGACCTCATCAACGACACGATCTACGAGTACGGCAAGTTCAACCGCGACCGTCCCGGCGGCTGCCAGGAGAAGCTCGACTACTGCGACTGGCTCGAGAAGGACTCCATCGTTCGTCGGTCCGCGTGCTCGGCTGCGCAGTTCATCTGCCAGGCCGACGTTGAGGGGCTGTTTTACACCTTCAACTCCGAGGGCCGCGGCACTTACGACATTGTGAGTCGTCTCAAGCTGGCTGTCTGACAGGACCCAACTAACGTGGGCTAGCGTTTCCGCTCTGGGGATGACGTTTCTCCCAACTACTGGCGCGTAAGTGACTCTGATTGAATACGGCGATGTCGAGATTTTGGCTGATTATTGCAAAGCCTTGGCTGAACACCGCTCCTGTCCAAAACTCGCTCGGCGTCGATCTCAACTACACCTCCAACAACCTGCTCTACACCGCTTACACGCTGTCCGGTGATTTCGCAGTCGGCTATCTTCCGGACATCGAGGAGCTTCTGGAAAACGACGTTCAAGTTGCGCTCGTGTTCGGAGATGCCGACTACATCTGCAACTGGCTCGGCGGCGAAGCCCTGTCTCTCGCAGCTGAGTGGTCTGGGGCTGAAGGCTTCCGCGACGCGGGCTACACCAACCTCATGGTCGACGGGGTTTCGTACGGAGAGACCAGGCAGTATGGAAAGCTCAGCTTCACTCGCGTCTGGAACGCTGGACACGAGATTCCCTGTGAGAATACCTCCTCCCCATCACGAGACTCTCTTATCTGACCATCAACAGACTTCCAGCCTTCTGCCTCGTTCCAGATCTTCAACCGAACCACCAACCGCTTTGATATTGCTACTGGCGAGGTGGAAATAACTGCGGACAGCACCCACCAGACCAATGGCACGGCTAAGACCATGTACACTACCACTCTGCCACCCCTGCCGGCCGAAACCAGTGCCTAAGGAGTAGGAAAGCACGGTCTCGGCTGGTAGCAAGGAAGTTTGATACAACTCGATTCAGTCAGCGTTGAGACTATGTCTAGAATGATTTGAGCGAGGAGGAAATGAATGTAATAAGGCTTTAGCTGTGTGCATGGAGCTTCTTCACACAGGAAACTCGGAAAACCCACTAACTCTACTTAGCAGGGAAGCTTGAAGGCCTGAGGTAATGTACATACATGAGCTCAGAACCCATTATCCCCACTATAATAGTTACATCTGTTGCCAACGCTGCACTGTCTCTGCTGCTCGTACAATGCTTGAGTTCATAAGCAAATCTTCAATTCATAACCTTAACTTGTTCGTTTCACCGACTCAGACAATCAGACTGGCCCAAGACTCCTTGAACCAGATTTCACGACAGTACCGGATATACCAGATAAGAAAAGAGCGTGATACTCCTGTTCTAACAAAAGTTGGATTGAAAAGAAACTACCTAAGACTACAACTAAGCGTCTACATCCACAACCGGAAACTGGGCTACATGCAGCTTCGCGGTCCCATATGGCACTAGCTTGGCCACGAAGAAATCCCCTTGAAACTTTCTCTCCACATCACGAGGGTCAGCCGCAGTCCCGTTGCGGGTTGGCCAGTTAACCCACGCCGCAGTTACCTCGAGATGAACAGGAGAAGCCCCAGATCCCCAGACCGGGTCAGGTAAGCCCGCGACTGTTCGCTCGCCATTTCCATTGTCGCTCCAAGGCTCTTTGCTTACAACAACCTTGACCTCTTTCGTGGGGTCAACCGCGATGTTCCAGTCCGACTTTGGAAGGTAATCATGATCTCGAGTACGCTGCATCCAAGGCTCGCCACCCCGGCCACCCAGCTCGGCAATTTCGGCGCAATCTGAAGCCTGATCCTTGTAGTTTCGCGGAAGCCTGGTCTTGGTATCGAAGTCTATCTCAAAGGCGTAGAGCAGCGGGCCGTAGTAGAAGCTGACGGAGTTGTTTTCGTGTTGCTTGACTCGGACCTCAGCGTTGATGGTGACGAAGATTTCAAAGCTACCGGCTCTGGGGATCTTGACGCTATGGAGAGAGTCCGGTTGGGTCTCCGTGTTGGGAGCGAATGAATGCACAATCGAAGTAGAGCTAGGGCCGAGCTCTTTGAGCTCAATTGTCGAAGAGGTTGATGCCGAGGTTGGTATCCGGAGAAGAAACTCGAATGCCTTGTCCGTCGTGATCGAATAATGCAACGCGCAAGGGGTGAACGGATAATTGGACTCGCAGTTGATAGTGATTCCATCTGTTGCCAGTCTTGAGGGAAGGAGGTAAGCGTGGAGGATGGAAGGAGTCCCTTCATCATTGCTCTTCCAGAGGAAGGTGTTCATCAGAAGTTTCGGATAGGCGGTTGGGTGATTGACGGTGCAGCATGGCTAACTTTTGTAAGTAATCGTAATTCTTGACGACTTTAAACAGAGCAAACTTACGAACTCAGGCTCCAGTCCAAACACGTTGGCATACCTACAGACGTCGTAGAATGGCGTCTTCTCTCCCTCTGGAACTTCAAACTCGCGAGCCCACGGCTGGTTGACCTGAGTGATGTACTGATGGCTCCACCAATCTGCACTAATGCCAGCAGGCACAGCGTTGAACGCAGCCGAATCCACCAGGTCCGCAAAGCGGTTATCACCAAAGAGTTGATAAAGGTAAGACAGGGAGAACATGAGCTCAACCGAGCAACATAGCTCAGAGCCACGTTGGGGAGAGAGACCGCCAATGTACTCATCGCTGCTGATGGATCCCGCAGCAGTTCCGTGGAACGCGAATGTCTTGCTGACTGCGTCCCTGCAGAGCGTCGAAAGTTCATCCGAAGGTTGCATGCGGTAAAGGTGAGCTGGATATCGGAGACCTTGTGCAACGTTGACGCCATGCTTGAAGTTCAGCGACTTGTACCTCACTGAGGGTTCAACCGGAAAGTCTTTGCCAAAGAACTGGGTCCAGTCTCTTTCCATGATGCGAGAGCCCTCCCACATCATGTCCATGACCTCCCAGATGATTTTGCGATCATTCTGATCATCAGTCTGTTCATACAGCCACTGCAGAGTGAGAGCCAGCTCATGAGCTCGGGCAACTCCGAACAGCTGAAGGTCGAACACGTCGTCCTTTTGCGGCATGTAACCCTGATAGTTGTTCTTGAGCATGGAGTGGACAAGGCGAACGAAGCGAAACACGGCTTCCATGATGGACTCTCGTTTTGAGGCATCCGCAGCGGCGTGATTCACCAGCCCCTGAAGCAGGAGGCATCGCGCCCATATGCCGCGGGTGTGCGACGTCGTCTCGGGGCCCAGCCAGCCATCCTCTGCCTGCTGCTTGAGCGTGTAGTCCAGAAAGTAGTCGGCTTGCTTCTTAATCTCCGAGAACAGCTCGGGGTCGGAGTTTTCGTCGAGCGAGTATGCGAGCGGGACGATGTAGTTGTACCAATACGGCGCGGCCTCGTTCAAGGGCGTATACTCCCAGGTGCCCCCAAGCCAGGTGCTGTCCTTGACGAAGCGGTAGAAGTGGAACAGGTTCCCACCGAGACCTTTTGCACTGAGTCGTAGCTGATCCCTGAACCAGCCGTTGGGCTTGATGGATCCTAGCGGGTAGAGCTCATATTTGAAAGGCACGAGCGATTTTCTGAAAGGTTCCGCGGAAGACATGATCAACGAAGGCTACAAGAACCATGGACGGCCGATTCTCCGCTAGAGTGAATTACGAACAAACACAGAAAGTATTCAAAGTCAAGATCACATCTGTTGGACGTGCCTCTTCTTCTACCGTGTGATGAGCAAGAAGCCCCCACCAACAGCCCAAGTCTTGCCTGATGTTGAACGGCGGATGCGGGGCATCGGGACGACATGTCACTCACAACAAGGATTATCAAAGGAAAGAGCCAAGTCTGGTGGATAAATGTTGTCTTCGGCTCTATACTCCGCCGCGGGGAAGTTCGGGGCGACTTGGTCAGATGCAAGATCGGGATCGTCCCCGGACGCTACGGAGCGCCAAGCCGGACCCCTTTACCGGTACCCCGCATCCTTACCGGCAGCCGATACAGGCCTGTCCCTGACGAACAGGAATGCCTGCCTTTTCGTAACTTTCAATCATATCTACCTGACCACCAACCATCGTAGATGAGGAAGCATTTGAGATTGTGAATCTTCAACATCTGCAGTGCAGCATTTGACACGAGGTTCAAGCGGTATGCTGCACATGGCTGATGCCACACGTCTGCGATGCTTGTTATTTTCCACCGCTGGCAGTCTGGGGTGTTCTCGAGAGTCTAGAAGTCGTCTATCTACATCAGAATCTCCAGCCTGGTTGGCGATCAGGTCGCTGCCTAGTTACCTTGAACTGATTGGTTGGGGCCAAGATGAGCCAAGAATGTCAGAATCAGGCTGCATACATCCAACCCAGCTTGCGCCATTTCCGGCTGCTCTCGTGCTTGCTTTCGTCTTCTCAACCCAAAGTTGACCATCTCGCAACATTCTGTGCTTCAACACGAACACCTACACGACCAAGCGCTGTTCGTTACTTGCTACCTTCAGGATGAAACCTACCGCAAGTTCTGTATCACCGGCGCTTCCCGAAGCCGTCGAACACGAAGTCGACCATGACCACTCCTCAATCAAGAATGGCCAGCCTCCGCAGAGCTGGCAGAACCATTCTCACGAAGAAGCAACCCTCAGCCTGGACAAATCTGCTGGCCCAGGCCCCGAATCTCACTCGCCGATCCACGAGCAAACGTCGATCAGCCGCGAAGGCGCATCTCAACCCGAGCACTTGTCCAAGTCAGAGGACAAAGCACCTGCCATATATGCGCCCCTCCCAGACCCAAGTAGCTACATCCGGCTCCTGAAAATTCAGAGCGTGGAAGCCACTTCATACGGTACCTCACATGGACGCTGCGCGCTGCAAATATTCCCCCTCGAACAAGCGCCCTCGTACAACGCCATCTCCTACACTTGGGGCCCTCCGAAACCGACGAAGAGCATATATGTGAATGGTCAGCTCCGAGAAGTACGGGAAAATTGCAAAGCTGTCCTGCTTCAAGCCTACAACTGGCGACCGAGCGAATACTACTGGATCGATGCGATCTGCATAGACCAAAACAACCTAGAGGAGAAGGGCCCGCAGGTCGCGATGATGGGTGACCTGTTCGGCAAAGCAAAGCGCGTCTTGGCTTGCGTTGGAGAACACGCGAATGACAGCGAACTTCTCTTCGCCATGCTGGAGAAGAGAGAGTGGTTGTTTCGAAAGATGGGGGCCTTCAAACATCACGTCTATGCGGGGGGAACTTGCGCACTAGCGTTCGTTCTATGGGCGGTTTGGGAGAAAGAAGAAACCGTGCTTCAGGTGTACGACGCCCTGGAATTCTTCAAGGCACGACCATATTTCACGCGATTGTGGGTGTACCAGGAGCTTTTCTTGGCTCGAAACGTAACGATCTTTTGCGGACAGAGCTACCTGCCCATCAGGCTTTTCCTCGGCATGTCAGCCGGCGCCACCACTCTCTTTATGTGCAAAAGGGCATCTGGATTAAAAAGTTGGATTGTAAAGTTCGGAGGTCGTTCGACGCTCGTCAAACAGCTGAACTACTTTGAGTTGCGGAAGCCATTTCTTTTGGCCGGGTCTGTCATGAGAAAGCGATTGAGGATTTTGGAAGTCTTTGAGGATGTGGAAGGGCTTACCTGTGAAGATCCGAGGGATATGATTTACGGTATCCGGTCCGTCGTTGACTGGAAAGATGAGGTACCGATCCAGCCGGATTACATGCGAGGTAGGTTTGATTTGGCCGTTGACTTGCTGGATATTTTGAAACGATTGGAAGATCCGGTTGATTTCTGGCCGGTTTTGAGAACAGTGAATTACTTAAAGCTTCAGACTCACCCATCGTCCAAGCTGAGGAAAGAAATCAGGAAGCGAGGGAGCTCAGAAGCCACGGTCTGGGCGCAAGCTCAAGATGAGATGGCAAAACTAGTCAACGAGAGATCTCACATATCGAAATGGAATTTGACCAGGTGGAGAGGATCCTGCATCAGCAAAAGAGCCGGAAAGCTAGTAGTCGTTGGGAGCGACGGCGCGGGCGCACTTACTTACAAGGTCTGGCCAATTCCCAACTACGCGGCTTATGGGTCTCAGGCGCCTCCGAGTGGAACGATTTTAGCCGTGTCCGAAATCGAAATCCTGGTCCCTCCAAATACTCGGGCAGGCGATTGGATTATCACGTTGGGGGCCGTAGGCTCTCTGCATCTTGTAGTAAGGAAGAAGTTTGACGGGCAGCCATATTTTTGGATCGTGGGGCGTGCTTTTATGCCAGCCGGCGACTTGCGCGAGTTTGGCTCTACGGCTTGCAAAGTGTTCTTGGACACCGAGGACGCTGTAGTTTCCGCCAGTCTGTGCTGGGATCCGCGGAAATCACAGCCAACGCTCAAGAGAATCAGAGAGTATGTCGGGACAGGCGTTTGCGGCAGTCCAGGATCTTCGTTCGCCGAGATGGAGACTGAAAGCGAAGTGTAGGATCTCTAGAATCTTGTTGATCGAGTTTGACAGTAAAGCTGTATTCCTCTTCTGAGCTCTCGCCTACTCCCACTGCTTCCAGACCGGTTCTCTTTCTTTGATTCTGAATTCGTGGCTAGCTTTAACGTAGACTATGACCCAATCCCTAATCAGTCAAGACATTGAACCGGGGATCACATGATTGTCAAATGCAGTCCAAATCTTCTTTCATCACACTGAACAGGGACGATAGGGCCAGTAAGGACAAGGACAACGAAGTCTCATAGACGTCTTGAAGAGGAATATCATTTGAAATCATAAGTGTAATCATAACCCGCTCTACACCAAGCCTAGCTCGCAAAAACAGACCTCAGCCGCCTCCAGCACTCGCTCTTGACGGCAGCGTGCTCGTCCGACGTCCTCAGCACCGCGTCCCTGTTCTCCACGGCCCGGCGCAGCAGGTACGCCAGGCACTCCCCCATGGTGCCCCAGGTCGAGCACTTGAACACGTCCGGGCCGCCGAGGCCCTCGTTCTTCTCCTGCAGCAGCGAGAAGCTGACCTGGTCCGACATGCCGTGCAGCTGGCCGAACGCGATCGGCACCGTCGGCTTGCCCTCCCGCACGCGCTGCTGGTGCAGCCGCAGCGCGGCGAACAGGCTCTCCTTGTTGTGGCTGGCCAGCAGCAGGTCGACCGAGGGGAACGGCTTGGACGACGCGCTGTCGCCGCCAAAGTCCCCGATGTGCCGCTTCACGGCGCCCTGCGAGATGTAGTTGTACGCGTCGTCCGTGTCCTGCTTGGTGTCGTGGATGCGGGAGCGGTTGTCCGAGAGGATGTACGCGCCGCGGACGAGCTTCAGGCCGAGCGTGAAGCCTTCCTTGGCGGCCTCGGAGAGGTGGTCGAGGACGTTGCCCGGGGTGCTCTTGAGGTAGGCCTGGTACGTGTTGTAGATGGCGGCGTAGCCGTCGCGGTTGAAGGTGCGCATGAGCTCGAGGGTGACGCGGTCGATGGCCCGCTGGAAGTGCTGCGACTCGGCGTCGACGATGATCTTGATGCCGCGCTGCTTGCACGTCGCGGCGATCTCCTTCAGGGCGTCCAGCATCTGGGCGGGGGGCATCTCGTCCTTTGCGAAGGCCGAGGTGACTTCGCGACCAGCTCCGGTCAACCTAAGAAAGTATTAGCATTGTTTCTTGAAAGCAAAAGACTCGGATGGATGTACTTGATTGCGAGGTAGTCGCCCTCGCCGACCTGCGCCGCAGTCTCCAGCGTCCCCTGCCTCCACGACTCGATCTCGGCATCGACCCCATCGCCGACGACGGCGGAGGCCTTGCCGTGCTCCTGGGCCGTCTGGGTCAGGTGGTCGAACACCGTCTCCTTGGCGTACGTGAGGATGACGCCCCGGAACCCG
Organism: Colletotrichum brevisporum; assembly: GCA_030770045.1. NCBI lineage: Eukaryota > Fungi > Ascomycota > Sordariomycetes > Glomerellales > Glomerellaceae > Colletotrichum > Colletotrichum brevisporum. The sequence continues at coordinate 2,248,886 of JAUGSI010000001.1, read as the reverse complement.
AGCGCCTTGAGCCGCTGCACGCAGGCCCGGGTCTGGTCCGCCGTCTCGCCGGCGCAGAACTGGTCGTAGAAGGTCTTCTTGAGGATCCCGTGCAGCACGGGGTTGCGGTCGACGTCGAAGACCCAGCCCCGGCCGGGTTTCACAAGGAAAGAGAGGGCGCGCAGGGATGGGATGAGCAGCAGCCGGTTCGAGGAGACGGTGGTGATGAGCAGCGACCTCAGCAGCGTGCCCGTCGACAGCACGGATAAGGGGTGCCCCGGGACGGATTTCCGCGCGGGGGGACCGGCGGCGGCCGGCTTGAGGTCTAGGTTGCTGGCGTCGCTCGAGCCTGAGATGGCCGCGTGCGGCGACCCGGCGCCGACTGCCTGTCTCGGTTGTGTTGGTTTCCCGTAGCTTCGCCTGCCGGATGCGACGACGAGCGCGGGGGCGGACCACGGCCTCTTGGCGGATGCCAGGCCAAGAGAGTGCTTCATGCCAGGCGCAGGCTCTCTCTCTGCGTACGGATGTAAGATGAACTTTCGAGAACCTTTACTTGAATGGGTGTCTCTGTTCTTGGTTCGACTTGACAAGTGACTATGTTGTGTTGGTCAGGAGACAGTCAACGGCTGGCGCAACCGCTTCTAAATGCTCATCACCATTCCCCGCCTCAAGCCGTAGTACCGGCCTCGACGCTTCTCCAACATCCTCCCCCTCCTTCTCCAACGCTGCTCGATCCGGTCCGATGTACGGAAGCAGCGGCATGGTGTCCCTGGTGGCGGGAGAGGTCACATGTTCTTGCGTCGAGAGGCTCACGCGAATCGGGATCGTTCCCAACTTGCCGATAGATCTGGGAGAGCCGTCTGAGCTGGCACCGGCGGTGGTTGGTGAGCAGTGGGCGGCGGGGGAGGAGGAGGTGCTGCCACGGACGGAGGGCCTTTGCCGCGCGGGCGACGCGATGCTAGCCGAACAAGGAGTAGGCTTGGAACTCTGCGCCCGGTAAGCTCTCGATATCTCGGGCGTGCATGCATGTCTTGGACGGCTTGGTGACCAACCGACGGGTGCAACATGATAACATGTCATAGGATCTGGGCGCAGATAAGACAGCTGATCGTCCAAACATGATCCTTGTTCGGGATTCCGCTTCGGGATGGAGGGTACCGGAGGGGAGTCCGGGGAGGATCCACTTACCGGGTGCCCCTCCGATCGAGACCCCGCCATTGCTCAACATCGCTCCGGTGGCTAGGATGGTCTTATCAGATGATGCTTTCCAAGTTGAACATGCGCGATGTCGACACTCGAAATGAAGAGGATTGGGCGATACGAGCCAACCTTATCTGGGCCCCCTCGATCCCACCTAGAGCTCCCGAAAACGCCAATGCTTGGGATGTGGATGGTGCCTGGGCAAAAGCTTCTTGGATATCTTTGTATGTGGCCTCTTTCCACTTGATACTGACTTCCATCACAGAAATTTGGTGTTGGACCAATCGTACGACACAGCATGGCTGAAGATGAAAAGTTCAATTACTTTTGTGGCTAGCAATTGCCAGCATATGGAGCAGTAGTCCCATCCCATGGCTCCTTGTAGGATTTAACCAGGACGCTGCTACTTGTAAGTTGTGGGCTGCATCTATTTTGAGTGCGCGTCTGTAACCTTTTGGGGCCCAATGACAAGGGGATTGATGCTCCTGCCTTTGAAGCCCATTGTTCAGGTTGTCAACAAGGGTACCATCCTCCTTCGCTGCTGTCCTTCACTTGTTCCACTTTCTCGGGAGTGATTTCAGTGACCTTGCCGGTCGACTGGTGGAAGGACCCGAGAAAGGACGAGCTGAAAGGCCAGCGCGCCACAGTCTCGGTACTTGGTTGGCCTGCAGGCCAACGCCAGGTGTGAATTCCCAGCCCATAGCCTCACTTCTTGTGCTTCAAAAGACAGTGGCGGCCCCACTTCCTTTGGAACTTCTCGGGGATGAATGGAAGATCTGGGACCCAGATTGCCCTGGCCAAAAAGTGCGTGTTTGCCGCATCCATGAACGAGACACACTTGACAATCTCCCAGTTCTCCTCGTCGGCAATGTAGTCAGGCTCGTTGGGTGGCAGAGCCTCTTTACGTTCCGGGTATTGAGTATCCACCAAGAAGCCACACGCTCTCTGGTCAACATACTTGCCCATGTCCTCCTCGTTCCTGTCATTGAGGCCATTGGTGGGCATCCAGGTGCCACTCCAGAAGCCGAAGCCGGTCCGGGCCTCGGAGAACTCACCGGGCAGCAGCCCCCGAAACTCGGAGCGGACGAACTTGGCGTGCATGTCGCGGGGGAGGAAGTAGGATGACGGGAAGCGATACCATTCTTTGCCGAAACAGACATTGTCGCCGCGAAGGCCGAGCCCTTGCTCTCCGCTAGCGCCGGCTCCCAGTGGCGAGTACAGTCTCAGCGGGGCGGAGTAGGCGGACCAGATGCCATAGACTCTCGAAACGCCGATGTCGAAGGACAGCAAGAGAACGAGGGTAACGGTGACTAACTTGAGCTGGGCAGGGATCTTGCCCACCAGAGTCTTGGGGTCCGAGTTGCCCAGAGCGGTCAGGACGATGTGGAGGGACATGGCCGCATTCAGAGCGAGGAAAGGGTAGGCCGGGTACATGAAGCGCTCTTCCTTGTGAGGCTGGAGGGTGAAGATTCCCAACCACAAGTAGAAGGGCGAAATGAAGACGAGGGCGCGCAAGCCAGTCTGGAAGCCGTGGCCCGAAGGAGAAATAATCTTCTGCAAGAGGAACAGAGGCAAGCAAAGAAGTGCCAGGATGAACCAGATGTTGAAGTTCAGGGCTAGGTTGCGGAAGTAGAAGGGCCACGGCTCGGTGCCGTACAAGTTAGGGCCGCCCGTCTCGGAGAAGATGTTGTACTTGACAATATTCCATGCAGCAACCTCGACCTTCTTGTAGAAAAAGGTGTTGATGCAACCGTCGAAGAACTAAAGCCCGTTAGAGCAGAGACTGATTCGCGCGGATAAACAGAACTCACCAAGACGATCAGGCCGGCAATGACACCTCGGGTGACGCGGATAATGGCCTCAATGAAGCGGTCCTTGTCGCTCATCATGGCGAAGAGAGCCTCCTCGATAAGGAAAGGCAGAGCAAGGGCCACGGCAAAAGGCCATCCCACAACGCCGCCTACGGCGAACCAGAAGATGCCCTGGGCAGTCTTGAGGCCACCGCGCCAGTTCATGAAAGACGAAGCTCCCAGCATGGCCGTGTACATGGCGAAGCTGGAAGGCAGGTAGGCGGTGCTGGCATGGAAGTTGCCGGGGCTGAAGATGGTAGCCAGCACAAAGAAGAGACCAATGCGCGCATTGAGGGTGAGGCTGATGGTTCGGAAGAGCAGGGTCTGACACAGGGCGCAGCTGAAGGCGAGAACATATCGAATGAAGTAGAACTCGCCGACCTGGGGCAGTCAGAACCTCGGTATAGCATCGCAGAAACGCGCAGGCGAACTTGCCTTGGTGGATTGCGGTAGCAGACGACGAATGTTGCCGACAATGGCGTGCAGACTGACATACAGCCAGCTGCGGATAGAATAAGTGGGCGAGTACTCCCAGGTCTGCAAGCCGTAGCCGTGGGAGAGGTAATGTGTAGGCTCGTAGTAATTGAATGTCTCATCGCAGTCTTGAATCGGAGCGAAGAGGGCGGAGATTACGTTGGCGACGAGGAAGCAGTAGAAGGCCGTGATGGGTTCGATGGCGAAGGCGCTGGGCGGCCTGTCGAGCGACTGTTAGTTGGAGGGGCACAACGGGCAGGAACGGTGGCAATTGGGAAGCTTACTTCTTTCGCGCATGGCTTGCTTCGGGGTGGACGAACTCCCGCTGTGCAGGAGCTGCTTTTGGTGGCATCGTGGCGGATTGTCGAGGTTGACGTGGGTGAAAAGACAGACACGAACCGTCGAGACAGATCAGCTGTGTGGTGATGCGATGCAACGGAGCTGCGGTTCCCAACATTTCTGAAGTTCGGGGGAGCTTCTGACGCCACAGGTCCCAATTGCGGCAGGGGTCTCGGGGTACGGTCGGCAATTGAAACCGACACTGTGGTTATGCTCAATTGGAGCAGGAACGTACAGTGTCAATCGTCCCAGGGAAGCGGGGATGTCTGATTGGCCAAAGCTTGATGGAGACGAAGGGAGCTGCAGCTGCCGCACAGACCAGGTTTTAATGACGAAAAGAAACAAGCGGGCCAATTTGTGGCTTGACCTGAACAGGGATGGACTCCGGCTCTGAGCTGCGCTAGCACCAGGTGGTGATGAATGATGGTCGCTGGAGTTATCCGTAACCAAGGCAGAGATAATAGGGTACGTTTGCTCTGTGTAACGCTTTCCATCAGCGCATCAGCTCATGAGCGCACCAGCGCATCAGCGCTTCCACATGCTTTTTTCTTATTAGTGGCTAGTCTGCTGATGTTCCACTGCTGCGCTGCACGGATTCCTTTCCGTCGTCTCATCTTTACTTTTACCTGAAGGGGTGCCGCTGGCTCGCTCGGATGTTCCTCTCAGTCGGGAACACAGAGGGCAGAAGCAAGAGACGGACGCAGATGAACACTTTGAAGAAGGAAATTAAAAACAGAACCAAAATGCTCCCCCAAATGGCATGTGCGGGAGTCTTCGATTGCAGATCTGCCGCTCAGGGTGCCTGGGACCCTGGACTGGAATCCAGTTGCATCGTCACAGTTGGTGTTCGCCGGCCCACCGAGCTCCCTCTGGACCAGTAATCGGCCCATTGTAGTGCATTACTGGTAGGTGTTAGGTGCCACCCCTAACAGCGAGGGCAACAGCAACGACGATACCAAACGACGATGGAACCTACCCAGACACCTGGCAAGAACAACAACAGTAGGGGCGCCAATGATATCACCAACAAGTAGCTGAGGCCCGGTGGAATAAGTGCTCCTTTACCTGAGCTACCACTAATCGTCTCTCGTTGTCGTCGACGTCCATCGTCGTCGTCCGTCATCGTCGCTACCTAATACCTGCAGAATAGATGCTCCCTTAGTACATATGACCTAAGTACTGACGTAGTAAAAATAGCTTGTTAGGTACTTCGGGGTGGTAGTGTGGAAAGGTCGTGAGGAGGCACCTGCTCAAGAAGAGAGGGGCCTACACACAAAAAATCAAGGGCGAGGACAGGACTGCCCTCAGTGCGGTGCGGTGCCCTGGCCACCGGGAATCCCGCAGAACACAAGCAGCAGTGACGCACTGACGCACCGACCACCGCTTGCCCGGTCGGTCCAGGCTCCATTCCCTCCTCCACCTTGGACCAGCCACTCCAACCTCAACTTCTTGCGCATTCTGGCCAGTTCACGAATACCTTCCAGCATCAAACACCCTCGCACGCCGCACCGCACCGCAGCTTCGACTCGTCTTCGCGCATACTGCTGCTGCTATTCATCGAATTCCGTCGCATCTATCGCACACAACCTCATCACGATGGCTCCCCCTCCGCCTGCCAACGTGCCTCTGAGCCAGAGGCTCATACTCCTTGCCCAGACCCTGCAGTGTGCGTCTACTCCCCGATCTCGTCTGCATGTCTGACTGCGGCATATGCTGACTTCTCTTTCGTTGAACAGTTGCTTGGTTTGCCGGGTATGTACAGAACTCTGTCTCTGCTTCGTTCGACAGCTTTCGTCTCCCTGCGACATGATCACGGAAATGCTGGTCGCGCAGGTGGAGAAGCCCGATGCCACCCCCTCTGGCGACAGCAGTTTCGACAACAGCCCATGCTCGAGGACAATGGCTAATCGCAAGCTTTGCAGACACTTGACCTTGATTATGGCCGTCATCAGATATACCTTTTCGTACATCACCTTCAACTACTACAGCAGAGTCGCCCGCTGGAGTTACCGCCTGACTTTCCTTTCCGCCGCCCTCACATACGGCATCGTGGTTTACAAGACCCTGCGTGCCCGGAGCAAGGCCGGCGCGAGGGCTCCCCAGAGCCCTCTGGCTCTGATTGCCGACGAGAACGTCCAGTACCTTGGTAAGTTTTGTCCCGATATCCCTCGGCTTGTCTTCTTTTCTGACCACGTTTCCGACAGGCATGTCCCTGGTCTGGCTCTTTTCTCCCCAGTACCCTCTGGCTATGCTCCCGTACGCCATCTACTCGGTCTTCCACGTCGCCACCTACACGCGCGCCAACGTGATTCCTACCATCACTCCCCCTACGCCTATTGCGCCGGCTGCTGGTGCCTCTCCCGGCGGCAAGCCCCAGTATGCGCACAACCCTATCGCCGACAAGATTGGCGCCTTCGTTAAGGAATACTACGACGCCTCCATGTCCGTAGTCTCCTCTCTCGAGATCTTCCTCTGGGTCCGGCTTTTGCTCTCGGCCATCACCTTCCAGCGCCGCTCCTGGATCCTGATCGCCATCTACACTGCCTTCCTCCGCGCGCGCTTCACCCAGAGCACCCACGTCCAGAACTCTCTGGCTGCTTTCGAGTCTCGCATCGACTCGGCCGTCGGCAACCAGGGCACTCCTCCCGCTGCCCGCCAGGCTTGGGATGCCGTCAAGGGAGGCACGCGCCAGTTCTACGCCTACACCGACCCCAACCGCTACCTCAGCGGTACCGCTGTTCCTAAGAAGACCTCGTAAGGCCGCTACAACAAAAGTGAGATGTCAGATAAGTCAATGTGACTTTTTGACTGTTCCACTTCGGTCTTGATCACGCGATACCGCATCCACAACGACCCGGACGCTACGACGGGTTGGGCTGCAACTACAGCCAGTATGGGAATGTTTCTCTTGGGGTGATGATAACAAACGGCCGAGCAAAGTTCAAAGGGTTTTTTCCACGATTCATTCAGGCTACTGGAGTGTCGGCGAGTTTGGGCTGGACTTCACCCGGGTTGCTCTCTACATTACACTCTGATTTCAGGTTTTTCCGTTTTGTTCTCTGGCTCCGGCCACTGTCGACTAGTTTGCTTGTGCAATAAACAAATCTGCATAATTCGATGGCTTCCTTCTCGTGCTTCAGGCGATTCAGAACAGTGACGATGAAGAACGACAGCGTAGACGATGAAGGACGACAGCGCATTGACAAGGGCACCAACCTACAGAACAGGTGAGTGCTCCCTAATTACCTGAGGACGTTCGAGGAGAGATGGAGAGAGAGGGCTAAGCACATGCTACCAAGCAGACTAGCAAGCGGACTCCCTAGCCACACCCGAAAGTGGCGTAGCTTCACTTCTGTAGGGAGGTAGGTACACCTATAGGTACCTAGGCACCTAGGTATGTACCTACGTAGGTGTAGGTTCGGGCTGCCCGCCAGGTCGACCCCACTATGAATGACGTCGCCCTCCTTTCGGGGTCGCTCATGCCGACGTCAAGGCTTGACTGCTGCACGCGACCAAGGCGCAGCTGCCCCGTTGCACTGGGAGCACTGGGACAAACGTCAGGCGGCGTCGACTCGACTCGACCTCTCCAATAGACATTAATACAGACGCACTGCAACAATCCCTTTCGTCCTTGGCAAGACCCTGTCCTGCACCGTGCTCCGCTTCCACTTTTTTCTCTTGGTTCGTCTTCTTCTCCAACATGGCCTCTATTTTGCGACAAATCGTCGCGGGGCCACGTGCTCGGCACGCGGAATCCGACCTGGATCTCTGCTACGTGACGTCCAACATCATCGCAACGTAGGTATCGACTATGATGGGGTTTTTCAAGAGACTTCCAGCTAACGTATTCGTCGCAGCTCCGGCCCGTCGCAAACATACCCCCAACGAGCCTACCGAAACCCCCTCGATCGCCTCGTCACCTTCCTCGACTCGAAACACAAGGACCACTGGGCGATATGGGAGTTCCGCGCAGAGGGAACAGGGTACCCGGATGAGGAGGTGTACGGCCGCGTGCGGCATTACCCCTGGCCTGACCACCATCCACCGCCGTTCCGTTTGATTCCCATGATCATGGCCAGCATGCGCAACTGGCTCAACGGCGGCGACTTGGAGCAGGGCGACGTCGCTGTCAGCGCAGCACACAACACGGGCGGAAACAACAAGGACGAGGACAACAAGCGCGTCGTGGTCGTGCACTGCAAGGCTGGCAAAGGCCGCAGCGGGACCGTATCGTGCAGCTACCTTATTTCGGAGTGTGGATGGAAGGCAGAGGAGGCGCTGACGAGGTTCACCGAGCGGAGGATGCGCCCCAAGTTCGGCGCTGGAGTCTCAATTCCCAGCCAGCTGAGAACAATCACATACGTCGATCGATGGACAAAAGGCGGTAAGAAGTACGTCGATCGGGCCATCGAGATCATGGAGATCCATGTCTGGGGCTTGCGCAGCGGCGTGAAGGTCGATGTCGAGGGCTTCGTTGAGGAAGGGAAGAAGATCAAGGTGTTTCACACATTCAAAAAGAGCGAGAGGGTCATCATTGAGGGTGATGCCCCCGGCGGGAGTGGCGTCGCGCGCATGGTGACCGACCTCGCCACCGTCGGCGCCAAGCCCACGGAGAAGGCTCCGGAAGAGGCGCCGCTGGCGGAGGCCACTAACACCAATAACGCGCGCAAGAACAGTGCCGACAAGAAGGAGGCGGAGGACAACAAGGACTCGACGCCGTCGCGTAGCGGATCCAAGAAGTTGCGCAACTCCAAGACGACGTCTCTCATCAAGGAGCCGGGCTCGGTGTCGACACCCCAGCAGAAGAGGAGCGAGACCGATGCCCAGGCAGCGGACACGTCAGACGGCGAGCCCGGTGGCATAGCCGTGATCCTTAAGCCAACGAAGCCCATCTGCATCCCTAACAGCGACGTCAATATCTCGGTCGAGCGCCGCAACCGCACCTCGGCATCCATGGGCCTTACGATGGTAACGGCCGTGGCGCATGTCTGGTTCAACGTCTTCTTCGAGGGCAACGGCCCGGAGCAGAATGGCAAGCCCGACGCTAGTGGCGTGTTCGAGATCGAATGGGATGCCATGGACGGCATTAAGGGCTCCAGTAGGAAGGGTTCGCGTGCATTCGACCGGATTGCCGTCGTCTGGAGGGTTGCAGACTCGCACCGCGCCGCGGACGGCGGCGACGAGGTTGGGCCCGCGGAAGGCGAGACAGTACGGGAGCCTTCAGCGAGCTCGCCAGTCCCGCAGATGAAGCCCGCCGACTGGAAGGGCGGCAACAAGCCGGACCCGCTCGCCGACAAGCACCTCGGCCTCCGGGCGGAGAACCCCGAGAGCGCGGACGTCAGCAGGGCCAGCAGCGTCAAGGACCAGGTTGTCAAGGACGGCGATGAGACGGACTCCCTGGAGGGCGTCAAGACCAGCGGGCCGTACGGGGAGGAGCAGCTCGACGCGGAGGAGGTGGACGCGAAGAAGGTCGAGAAGGAGGCGGGGCCGGCCGGCAAGGACAAGAAGGAGCCCGGGCCGGAGTTGCTGGACTCGCCGGACACGGCGAGCGGGACGACGGCGCTGGGGACTACCGAGGTGAAGAAGTGATGGTACCTAGACAGTGACATCTTGTAGAATTTTGTGGTATACTTGGTTTTTTGTGGAGATACCAGGAGCTGGAGGTCAATGTTATTGTTTTAGACCCTGAGCCTCCGGTCTTTGTTGGCGCATGGTTGAGCTTCAAAGCGACACTCGCGAAACCTCTCCCGGGATTAATAAGAGATTCAAACTATCGCTCCCGTCCAACACTCAACTCGGCATCTCTGCTTAATCTCGCTAGGTCATAGCTTGCCTAGAGATCGCACATGGCAAGCTTTCGCCAAGATGCAATCTTCCACTGGGCACTTGCCGAGAAATCCAAGTGCGCCGAGCCGTTCTATAATGTCGCCTAGAAATACCGTCTTTCCCTCCCCATCTTCTTGAATTCGCCGTGGTTTCTTCTCTAGAGGGTCACGATTCCCGAGTTCCGCGCCTGCGCTCGGTCGAAGGCTCTGACAAGCGGTCACTTGACGAGGTCACGGGGGTTTGGAAGCATGGCGTCGACTGTCTCATGCATCAAAGTCTCCCCCATGCCGCATGATCTTTCGTTGTTGCAAGTGATTGTGCGAAGTGATCACGGCTGAGATAGAGGAGAAAAGAATCTTTGCGGCAGGACCGAGAGGGTATGATCAATCCACAGTCCAAGTAGTACTTTTCAATGAACAACACCCCCGTACGGCAAGTTACGAGAAAGTACCGTGGCCCCCACGGTCCCTGGCATTTGTGATACCGCATAACCCATATTACTTGAGAAGAATAGGTCAAATGTACGACTTAGTCTTCTCTGAGTCCGCCTTTTGAGTGGTTGATTGTGTTTGCCGGTCAACTCTGCCAACCTGAACCTGTCAACATCGACGCACTGGATATTAGATGGTGTCAGTGAAAGCTCCACGGTCGCGTCTAACGCGCAAACCTTCCTCCTCGTCAGATGTCCCAAAACCTAAATTGACGCGACTTTTGCAATCCGATCTCAACTGTTTTAGCGGTAGTTTCCAGAGGCGGCGTCCAAGCCCGAAACTTTAGTGACAGTCTTCGCTGATGTTAGTTCAACCTTCAACGGATGGATCCGATGGGAACGACCTAACGGCAATCTCCAAACCTTCCCAGCCCCATGTCTGGAAGGTCAAACGCAGAAAGCCTTCCTCTCAAGTAGCCAATACCGCTAGGATTGGGTGTTATTGGACATGTTGCATCCTACCTGGCATTACCAACGTGTTGGTCGCCAACATACAACGCCCCTGTGTGGCTTAATCAATAAGAGCGGACGCGGACGAGGACGACGGGCAATAACGACGACAGTGACGGACGACAGTGACGGACAATAACAACAGTAACGGACGACAATCAAAAAAATAATAATAAAAGTACAGTAAGCCTGGTTGTAATCTGGGTTCAATCTGGAATCCTGGATGATGAGGACTCTCAATTTGTATCAATGGCCTGTTATTCTCTCCAAATGGCATAGGGCCACGTCGTTGTGTACGAAGGGTGAGGGAAATACGGAACAAGGCATTGGAAATCCCAGTGAACTCCGAAAGTGCGACAACGTCGCGACTTACACTACGCCACCTGGGCCTTCTCCACGGGTTTCAAGGACAGGAACAAGCCCGGCTTGACCCAAACAAGATACGCCTTCTGGTTTTCCATCCACCCCTGGCTCTGCTCGGTCTTGTCGATGTCGAAATTCCACAACAGGCGGGCAAGGATGTACCGCATCTCGGCAGAAGCGAGACTTGCACCTCAGGTCAGCCACACGCCCCGAGAAGTAGCTACCTCCCACAACTCTGTCATGGCAGAGAGGAGGCAAGGGAAACACTCACTTCGATGCGATGCAGGAACGCGGCCCGTAGGAGAAGGGGTGGAAGACGTCCCGCCGGTCGCCGTCGAACTCGGCCGGGCGCTGTTCGTCGGGCAGCCAGCGCTCGGGGTGGAACTCGTCGGCGCGTTTCCAGTTCCGCTCGCTGCGGTAGGCCACGCGGTGCGGGATGCCGAGGATGGTCTATCTCACCCAAGTTGTGAGATCAGCCTCGAACCGGTTCTTCTCATGTCAGGTTCTCAACTTACGTTCCCAGGTATGTAGTTTCCCAGAATGGTGTTTCCTTCGGGAGGCGTCGTTCGCCACATGGCGTTCGGGGCTGGCGGATAGAAGCGGAGGCCCTCTTCGACGAATGCACCAGTGTACGTCAGCTTTCCGACGCTGGTCATGGTGATCTCACTCTCCGCGGCGAAGGCGCGGTGCAGCTCTTCCACGAGCTTCCGCTTGATGTCGGGTCGGCTGGAGAGGATGTACATCATGCCCGACAGCGCGCTCGCTGCCGTCTCCGCCCCGCCTCCAGTGAGGAGGACGGCGTTCTTGAAGATCTCCTCCTCCGTCATGTACACCCTCTTGTTGGGAGTCGAGATCATGACGTCCATGAAGTCGTGGCGCTTGGTCGGGAGCGCCCGGCGACGCTCGATCACCTGCTTCAGCGCGGCCGCGTGGTTTTTGAAGTCCTTCTGGAGTTGGAAGGTGGTCTTGACGGGGAGGAAGAGGTAGAAGAACGGGATGCGCTTGCAAAGCAGGAATACGTGCGTGACGTAAATGTTGGCAAAGACGAGCTGCAGCCAAGGGTGCAGCATCGAGTCCCTCAAACACCCGAACGGCTCGCCGAAGGCAAGATCTCCGATGATGTCGAACGTGCAGTATGTGAACCATTGCAGCACGTTGACGATGGTGCCACCTTTTCCGTCGCTATCTTTACCGATGGAGCACATCTCGGAAAGCCGTGAGATGAGGAGGTCGACGTGGGCTTTGATGAGGGGTTCCTGGTTAGTCATTGCCGCGGCCGTGAAACCTGGAGCCAGGACGCGGCGCATGCGGCCGTGGTCGCCGAGACTGGCGCCGATCATGTCGTGCTCGTCGGGACCGCAGAACCAGACGGGCTTGGGGTTCTCTCTGCGCTTGCCGGGGACGTAACGACCGTAGACGTCCTCCCATGCCTCGGGGCACGTAAATGACAACTCGTTGGGACCAATGCGAACGACGGGGCCGTAAGTGTCGTGCAGTTCCTTGTTTTTTACATACCACAGCCCTTTGATGTACCAAAAGCCATATGGGAGCGAGGAGGCCGCGAAGAGCTTCGGTCAGGGGTACTTCCTCAGAGGGTGGAAGAAGATGTTATAGAGAGGTCGCAAGATGATGAAGTAGCTGGTAAGCTGAATAGATGTTATTAGACGGTGGTCCCGGGACGACTCGATGGTGACCTACCACTCCTGTAATAGCTAAAAGAAGGAGCCAGTATCTCCCACCAAACAGCGTCGTTAGGGAAAGGAAAGTCATATTTGCAAATGGAGGATAGCTGACTTGAGGAACGAAGCTCCAAGATCACCGATAAAGGGAGATGTATGGCCGACGGGATTCGGCATGGAAGACGAGATACGCAGCGGATTTTAAATATGGGATGGTCCGACTGGTCTGATGTCGGCCAGAACTATGCGCCGGGGGCAGAGCTGCACTTGGCGGGAGGGGGAATGAGAATTGGGTTTGCATCAGACTTTCCCATGCCGTATTCTGAGTCGCGTAAACCGTGATTGACGAATTCCCGCCCGGGGAGCCGGCGGAGAATTCCTAACTAATTACCAACCGGCAAATACGTATCCAATCTTTGGGGGAAGAATTCGACATCCAAAGTGACGTTGTTACCTTTGACCTCGACTTGCGGTGAGAATGTCCGCGGGTAGCTTGGACTCTGCGCCTGGCTCATACCAGTCTACCAGCGTACACTCCGCCTTCTCCCTGAGCTTCCGCTCCACGAAGCCTTCCATGGCATCGACCTGCTCCGATGGCAGCAGGTTCAGTCTCGCCTTGAAATCTCCGGTCTCGTTCTTGCCGAAGAACTTCTCGTCCAGGAACTTCCAGAAAATACCGTCGACTGCCCAAGTCCTTCGTGCCGCATATGTTATCCAGAACCGACCTGACTCCCAGTTCTCACGCATGCGCGTGGACAAGATGTCTGATTCGTTCAAACCCCCCTTTTCGATCAATTCCCTCTCTTTTGCTTCCAAGGCACGCAGGAACGTGGCCAGCCTTGGCTCGTATGTCGCTACCCAGTCGTCCAAGCCAGCGTCCCAATCTTCAGGAGCCTTGAGAAGGAGCCACCAAGGTGGACTGGTTGAAAACTCAGCCGGGGCGGCATAAGTGAACTCCCAGTCGATCACAGCCGCTATCTTGTGATCTTTGTCAACCAGGACGTTGGCCGGCCGAAGGTCGTCGCACCACAGCGTGAAGGGCCCTCGGTCAAACTCGAGATCGGCCAGTCGGGACTCTGAAGCAAGTTTTCGGAACAGTTGTCTGTAATATTTATGATTAGCTGCGTACTGGTTTTTGTTTCAAGAACTGAACAAATCCAATATTCTGACCTGGCAATGTACTTCTTCCTGCAATCGTCGGCCGAATCGATAGCTTGGTTGCGCTGAAATGAAAGCTGTTGGAGGTGCATGTCGGCCAAGGCAGAATAGTATTCAGAGGAACTCGTGAACGTCGTCGAGGTGGATGGCAGCTGGAAGTGTGGGACGCGCGCGAAGTTGGCAAGCTGAGCAATGTTCAAGGACAGCGGTCGCTTTGTAGCACCTTGGCCGTCTTCCTCCTCTCGAGAGTCGAGTGAGCCGATGGCTGGAAACTTGCACTTGGAAAGTTGAAGCAGCACATCGGCCATTTGGCCGTACATGTACTCGAGCTTCTCCTCGTCGATGTCCGGGTTCAGTACGGGAGGGTCTTTGTATTCAAGACCCGGCGTGTTCAAAACATCGACGACGTCACCGGCATTCTCAACCCATTCCATGATCACAAAAGGCCCCAGCTCACCAGGGCTTTCGTCCTTCATGCCGTAGTGTAAGATAAATGGTAGCGGGATCGTGGTGTGGTCGGAGATGTAACGCATGACAGCAACCTCGGCCAGAAGCTTCTCTTCAGCATATCTGAAGTAAGCAGGCATGGGAAAGCGTATCATCGCATCAGCACCATCAGCGAAGCGGATGCGATAGTAGACGTTGAAGGCGCCTCTCTGCGGAGCAAGAATCTCCAGCGCACGACCGCCCATTCGATGCGTCACTACCTTTCTTGCGATCTCGTGGTAGAGTTCCTTGTTGTAGAGCAGCTTCTTCCAAGCCTGAAATAGCTCGTCACCATGATCCCAGGCAAGATCGTCGTATTCCTCGAATGAGGGCGGCATGTTCAAAGACCAAGAGGGATTAAACTGATTGCAAAATGTTTAAGAAAGAAGTCAGAATAGACAAGCGTGGGGAACTGACAGGGCCACGTAATAACGGTTGGGCATAGGGTCTTGTAGGTCTTGTGATAGGCTGTTGTTGTTGTTGTTGGAACAAACACTCCCTCGAAGCCAATCAACGCTGTGCTTTGCGTTGGCAGAGATCTTGGGGAATGAAACAGCAATATGGGTCCTGCCTCGGGATTGGCGCAAAGTAGTATAAGAAGGGAGATCTTATTCATCCCCCCCTCTTCTAGTATTCAACAACCCCCTCTGTGGCTTACCGGTGGAGTGCCAAGCTTACTGCTTCACCGTAAGTGCTGACACTCTCCGCGCCTACACCCAGCTAGTAGATCGCACAAATCAAAAGCAGATCAAAGTCGAGAAAAGGGGAATACATCAGAGCAGTTCCGCTTTACTTAGACCTAGGAACCTGCTTCTGGCTTAATGTTATACATCGCGTAAAATTCATCGTCCAAGCAGAAGATGTCGTTATCATCTTCGGCCTCAAAGACGTCGTCGTCCTTCGAGCTCGGGTGGTGCAGGACCACCTCTCTGATTGTCAGCCTCCTTCCCCTTAACAGACAATAATAACGGACGACGACGACGACGATACCAACGAGAGACTATAATAAGCCTAAATGATTAACCCTTGGCTTAGCGAAATCTAGCCGCGTAGTTGTAGCTGGAGGGGAGGGGGGGGGGGTTAGATACTAGAGAAGGGGGTGACGAATAAGAGATCCCTAAAAAGGTGAAAGAGGCATCACAATATGCCACTCGATTTGGTTTGATGAACGTAATACTTTCTATATGCCTAATATACTTAACACTCAAAGACTAGCTCTGGCTCTTAGCTGAGAAGAAAATACCGAGAAAAAGAGATATTGAAACAGCCTCAGAGTCCGGCCCAGTGGAAGTATGTTTCAGTTGTTTGTTCTTCATACCTAATGAGTAGTTGTTAGCGACATCGCTTGTATCGTTCTTCTGAGCTCCCGGCGCAGGAAAAGAAGTCCGCAAATATCCGCATCGGAAACGCGAAAGCTGACACTCGCATCAGTCCAGATGTCATCCCCCTTGACATGGTCTAACCCAAGTCTGTCACCGCGTGGCAGCCTTGTCTACCCTCCTTCTCAAAGCCAACTAGTCCGCTGCATCAGCTCCCTGTTCACAGCAAATCAGGGCCAAGAAAAAGGAAGCAGAAATTCAACAATCGAACCCGATGGGAACTTCGCCTCTTTCGCTTGCAGGATTTATTGGCCCAGACTTGAGGATTTATCTGTCTGCCTTAAATACAGCCCCCAATTCGGATCAGCATCCACCCCGGATGCAACGAAACGTCCTAGACGGCACGAAATGGATTTCAAGCCTGGTCGTTGAGCCTGATCACTCGCAGCGGGAACAAGCAATTTGGGCTCAGCTTGCGAAGAGTTCTATTTCTTCGCCCACCATCCATCATGTTCAAAGACAAGGCGACCTATCAACTCCTCCCTTTCGGAGGGTGGGTGACGCACACTTACATGCGCAAACGGCGCAGTTTCTGACTGCGCCGACATCGTGATAACGCGTCCAAACAGACAGGCATGGGGGCCAGGGAGGCCAGGTCTGCCTTATAAATCCCAGGAGATCCTCGTCCCTGACGGGAAGTATGCAGCCACAGTTACACAACTCTTTTTTTGCCAGGGATTTTCGGTAGCTTGCATATCGGTTTCCACGACAGTTTCTTCATCATGGGCGACGAAATCAACTGGGCAACCGTCCCAGGGTACGACATGGCGCCGCCGCCTGGCTTCTCTGGGTCGGCGGGTTTCATCAATCAGGCAGCTCCAACGTCAACAACAGCGTCGACGCGAACATCGACATCGAGCTCCTCATCATTGGCAGAGAAGACTGAAACCCCCTACCCCTCGAGAACAAAGACATTGACAAAGTCACTTACACGCCCTGATCCGTTGATCGGGGCCTGGACAACGAGCACTACCGTCCCATCATCCACCTCCACAGCTCCGGCGGCATACACCCCTTACGCATTCGCGCAGATGATCGACAATACCCCGCCTAATTTCTTCTATCAGGTTACAGAAGATCAACTACTCTCAACTCCCTTCAATGACCTATGTCCATCTGGCAATTGCATCGCCGATTGCAACAATATCAGCCGCGTATTCCAAGGCGTTCCTGACGGGCTCAAAGTCGAAGCAGAGCTGTACGGGAGATTGGATGAGAACAACAGGACGGATGTGACCCTCTTCGGAACATGCAGTAACCTCCAATACGCCTCGATTGTTGCTGCAGCATATGAAAACAGCACCCTCGGCAAGTACTTCTCGGCGACCAGTGCCGAGGACGACATTGCCTTGATCACGTCCAAGATGACGACTTGCTTCGCGACGACTTGCGAAGAGACGCGCAACCCGGCGCTCTGCGCCAACGCGTGCTCTGCCACGAGTCTCATGGCCTCCTCGACGGCATTCGACTTCGGCCGAGGCGTGCCAGACTGCGTTTTGAGGCTGTGCGACAGTACCTGTGCGTTGCCGTACGTTGACCCAGACGTTCTTGGAATCGGGGTGAGTTCACCGAGCTTAAACAATGTTCTCTTGGTTTGGAACTAACTTTTGTGCAAGGTGTTGATCTCGTACTACGTCCAAGTGTTGCTCTTGATCCTGTGCGCGACTGCTTTTCTCGTGTCTGCCGGTCTTCAGCTGTGGCGGAACCCGACGGCCGAGCCCACAGTCAAGAAGGCCTTGAAGAGCCCTCTTGAGACTTTTCTTCGAGTGCAAACATTCTTCGGAAGTGAGTTACGCCATCAACAGTGCAACTTTCTTGAGCCGGGAAATGCTGACGTCTCCAAATACGATAGTCTCCATAGCAATCGCCACCTTCATCCTGAAGCCTGCCGAGGTCGACCCGTTGAACGGGTACGCATTGATCCTGACGAGCGTTATGGGGTTCCTGCCGCCGGTCTTCACGATTATGATGATGCACAGTCACGGCGTCAGGTCTCGGTTCTCAACCTCACTGGTGTTCATCAGTTACTTGATCAACAGCGTCACTTTCTTCATCCTCGTGCGCAACCTTTCAACTCGCCCGAACGACAGAGAGTTCCTGGACGAAGCCATCAACAACCTCTTCAGCACAGAGGCTTGCGGCGGCGGCTCTGCAATCTCTCTATGCCACCAGCTGACTGGAACTGATCCGGTCGGCTTCCTCGCCGGCTTTTACAACGCCAACTCTTTTGCCAACATCAAGACGGTGCCCCTGTTGTGGATCTGGACCACTCTGGTGTTGCTGCTTCTGTTGACGAAGCAGGTAGTAGCATCAGCCGATGAGGCCAGGAAGAAAGACGTGGGCGAGTTGCCGAATGCGAACAATAGAAACGATCGCATATCGCCTGTGGCCGCGTTCTTCAAGGCTCTTAGTGGACCTATCTTTACCTTCACAACGCTGCTCCTGGCCACGGTTGTGTTTTGCCTGGCTCTGGGATATCAGTATCTCATGGTGGAAACCAATGACCTGATGGACGTAATGGACCGGAAAGGCTGGTCTTTTGGCCAAGTTGTTGCGTTGCTGTTCTGGGCACCCCCGCTGGTCGACATCTTCCGGTCGTTATATGAAGAAAACCAGCGGTCCAAGAAGCAGAAGTACGAGAAGGTTGGACAGTTGTAAGATTAGTGATCAGAAAGATGCAAGAGCGCTGTATGAAAGAGGCCGAATTAGACGAGATATTCAACCCATTTGATGCCCATGCTCAACGAAGCATAAAGAGGCGATATTGTCACTGTCTCTAGCTCTCTGCTTCTAGCCAATCACTAAAATCGCAGCCGCCTCACTTTCGCGTCGAGTCATTTTCGAACCAAGATGGGAACGTGCGTTGATGCGGTGCCTGGAGTGTGCAGCCGTGCTCTCTAGTTGAACTCTCTACACTTGCTGGATTCAGTGGAGTGAAACCAACGCTGAAGAGGGGCGACAAGGATCTTGGTGTTGGCGCTGGATCGTGCGGATCGCAACTCGTCATTTCCGCTGGTCTCCTTCATCGTCGGCTTGGGTTTCAAGGGTTGCTTTTCATGGGCTTCCGGTAGGAAAAGAAACGAGAAGAGATGAGAAAGACGAGCAACTCGTCGGGTTTAAGTACTTAGCGACCCGCTTGCGTTGTATCTCTTAACCAACTACTGAACCGGCAGTTTATACGTTTCGTATTGGTTTCGTACTCGGCTTGGATCTCGTGATGAGCCCGGATGACCCCCGGATGCGAGAGCGAGGTGCATATGAAAGTACAACTACCGACCCAGCTCCCGCCGCTCTCGTCCCTCTCATCCCAACCCCCGCTTGCTCACCCCTCCACCTGCAACAACCACGAGCACTTCCTGCACCGCCAAACCCAAACCCACGCGCGCGCGCCCGAGACTCACGATGGCCGTAGAGCAAAGCGACACTGCCGTTGCGCCCACGCCCGCGGCCACGGCCACGACCACGGACGATTCTTACTGCGTGCAAGAGGTCCCTTTGCTGTCAAAGATCAGATACGGCGCCACGGCCTATGCGATCCAGAACCTCATCGTCAAGCCCGCGCTTTTCCTCCGCGATGTCAAAGCACACGTTATTCCGCCTGAGCATCGCCCAGACTTCGTCAAGACCTACGAGTGCCGTCCCTATCTTCCCGTCAGGTATGCGCGTTCCTCCCGCAGGAGCGGCTCGAATCCTTCGTCCGGTCTAGATATATGCAAGCTAACGACTTGAATTTTTCCAGAATTTTCTTCCCCAAGTGCTATGACAAGACGTCCAAGGACACGTTGCCCGTCCTCTTCACGATCCACGGCGGCGGGTTCGTTCTCGGCACCCCGGACGACAACGACGGCTGGAACTCGCTCTACTCCACGCAGCACCACTCCATCGTGATTGCGCTCAATTACGCCAAGGCCCCGGGCAACCCGTTCCCCGGCCCCATCCACGACGTCGAGGAGCTCTTCCTCGCGGCCCTCAACGACGACTCGCTACCTCTGGACAAGACCAGAGTCGCGCTGGCAGGCTGGTCGGCAGGAGGTAACCTGTGCCTCGCGGTGTCGCAGCTGGAGAGGGTGAAGAAGCACCTCTCGGCCATCGTTCCTCTGTACCCGTGCGCCGACCTGTCCATCTCCGCCGAGGTGAAGGCGACGAGACGCCAATACAAGCCCGACCTGGGCGGCTTCCGCGCCAAGGACAGAGATTTCCTGCTAGGCATGGCCCCCGTGTTCGACTGGTCCTACAAGGTCCCCGGCGACGACGTCCGCAACCCGCTCCTGAGCCCTTTGTACGCGCCCAAGAACGCCTTTCCCAAGCAGGTGTTCATGATCGGCTGCGAGCTCGACTGCCTGGCGCACGAGGCCCAGAGGCTGATCCACAAGCTGGCCGGCCGCTCCGAGGCCCCTGCGATCGTCGGAAAGGAGGGGGTCGTGGGCAAGGGGGAGCTTATCCTCGACGACGAGAGGTTCCACTTCGAAGTCTCGGGCGCCGACGGCAGCCGATACAAGTGGCTCCTCGTCCCGGACACCATCCATGGGTTCGACCAGAGCATCGCCGGGCTCGTCCGTGACCCGGAGCTCATTGAGGACGCCGAGATCAAGACGCAGAAGACGATGAAGATGATTGGGGAATGGGTGCTCAAGGCCCCTCCCACCACCGCCTCGTGATCCCGAAATACGATGTGTAGAGAGGACGTCTTTTTCAGTCCAAGTCTGCTTCTTTGTTTTCATCGATTTTGCTGCAAGAAAATATCCCTCGAGAAACAAAGAAAAAGACCTCATGTCTATACCTTTTGTCAATTTTGTACTGAATACCTTCAATGTCTATTTATATCGACCCTCTGTTGAAACAGGAGTCAGCCAGTATCTACCGTGTAGGATTGTGTCTATATACGCCGTTTCAATCAAAGAGTACCTACTTCTTGGTTGAAATACCAAGGTGAAGTTGTGTCGTTTAGCTCCACGTGCTATGCTTACAACATCTCCGAGTCTAGTCGGCCCAGCCACACGATACAGCCACAATCCGCCGGTTCACAACAGTCTTCGCGGCTTGGTGAGTCTCGTTTTGGTCTGAAAAACTTTCAATTGATCGTGGCTGTAGCAGGATTCAAAACCCTGGGAGCCCATCAGGTACCACCTAGTAAGAACAAAAGGGCCCGGAGAAAACAAGCA
Source organism: Colletotrichum brevisporum (assembly GCA_030770045.1). NCBI lineage: Eukaryota > Fungi > Ascomycota > Sordariomycetes > Glomerellales > Glomerellaceae > Colletotrichum > Colletotrichum brevisporum. The sequence continues at coordinate 2,228,051 of JAUGSI010000001.1, read as the reverse complement.
AGTCGGTGCTAGTATCCTCGCGACACGACACCAGCCAGGTCAGTGCCTCCCTCGTCTGTCCCTCTCTACGAGAGCGTCATAGAACCGCCCCCATTTGTCCGTGCTGGGCAAACCAAAATAGAGCTGCCAGGTATTACCCCTCGGGCTTGCCTCCACGGGGTTCAGGACCAGCCCGCAGGTAGTGCAGGTGAAAGAGTCGCCCACAGGATCATAGTGGACAAATTCGCCCGCGTAGATATCCGGCCGTCTCATGACTGTTTTGTCGTGCCGGCAGTCCCTGCAAAGCTCACTATCTTGCGACTCTTTGTCCAGCAGCTGCTCGGCCTTCTCCTGGGCCCTGGCGGCGTTCCTCGCTATCTCCATCAGGGACAGCCGCTGGGCGACTGGCAGGGCGGCTTGGCCCCTGTACTGGACCGCGTTGCACTCCGTGTAGACAATGTCGAAGGACGTCTGGTTGGGGCCTCTCCGGTATCGCTGGAGAAGATCGTCTTGCTGCCCTGGGTCGGCGGTGCCCAGAGAGGTCGCCAAGGGGAGAGAGGCGCAGGAAAAGCATAGCTTTCTGCGGCTTTGGTCAGCATGGCGTCTCCGGTAACCATGTCTGCGGCATTACGGGACGGCGTCGTAAGGTTTTGTGCGTCACTAACGGAGAAAATGAAAGGGATAGTCTAGTAGATAGCCTTTTCACAAAGGATGTAGCTTTTGGAAGAAGTATGTAATTGATGGTCTGGTATAGAGACACTCGAGGGCTCTTATGAGCACCTCATCGTAGCCTGATGAGGGGCTCGAAGGGATGCCTGAGACATAGCGTCGACGTGCTTCCTTCTCCGTGGTAGCTTAAAGCACCTAATACATGGTGAGCTGGTGATCACTCTCCCGTAGCCAATATGAACATCGGGAGTGTAACGCTGTCCTGCCGTATCTTCCTTCAGCTCCAATGCATGGTGTCCCTGGACATATGTCTAGCATCTACGGGAAATCACTTCGTGTCAGCAATAACAAGGGCAACTACAGACCTAAGCAGGAAAGACGCAGAAATTTATTGCATTTTATTCTCTCATCACGTACTGTTCTAGCTCTGTACCACCGTTCCAGCGGGTGGGACTTTCAGGTTGATCAAGTAGTCGTCCACGACCCGCGATGCATCCCCCTGGAGCAGGTAGCTCGTGTGCCCGGATCCCTCCCTCAGCACCAGCGTCGCGGTCTGGAACTCCTCCGTCATGCCCGCGGCGTACACGAAGCTCGTGGCCGGGTCGAAGCGCGAGTGCACCAGCAGCACGGGGGTCTGCGTCGCCTTGACGCTCAGCGCCGCGCGCGGGTTCGTGATCTTGACGGGGTACCCCGTACAGTCGATGACGCGGTGCCAGAACTCGCCCATGCCCGGGGTGGTGGTGAAGGAGCGCGTCATGTCCGCTACGCGCTTCACCTCGACGTGGTCCTTGGCCGCGAAGAAGTGGCCGTCCTGGCACTGCACGTTCGTGATGGAGAGCGAGCGCGAGTCGACGAAGACGTCTCCCGAGAGCAGGCCCGGGCTGAAGAAGGAGCCGTTGCCGCCCGCGCCGAGCTTGAGCTGCTCCGCGAAGAGGGCGCGCTGGTCGGCGAACTCGAGCATCGAGCGGGCGGAGCCGAGGACGTTGGAGACGGTGGCGAGAGGGAGGCAGCGGGTCTTGATCGTGCCGTCGCACTCGGTCGCCTTGAGTTGCCCCGCGGCCGCGACGTCGATGACTTTGTTCCAGATTTGCCTGATGTTCTGGCCGCCCTCACCGCAGTTTGTGTTGTTCGCCTCGCAGAACCTGAAGAAGTCCTGGATAGTCGCGTCCAACGACGTGGCCTGCGTCATGATGTTGGATGCGAAGGCGCCGGTGTGCTGGAGCATTCCGTCGAGGGCCATGGCCCTTATCACGTCCGGGAACAAAGCGGCGTACTGCGCTCCCAGCTGAGTTCCGTATGACACGCCAAAGTAGTTCATTGGCTCTCTTCCGGCAGCTGTTGAAATTTCAGAATCATCCTGGATGAAGAGATAGGGTGTAGGTACTCACCAACTCGAACGGCCTCCATGTCCTTCGCTACCAGTATCGTGTCCATGTTGTCGAATAAGGGGCCAGTCAAGGCGCGACAGGACTCGCCAAGAGCCTTGTTGTAGTCAAACAGTTTCTGGAATCCCTCGGGCGTAGTCGCGTCGAACTCACTCGGCTGGTTGGCCAGATTCGTGTCACACTTCTGCGGAGTGCTCAATCTCACGCCTCGCGGGTCCATGCCGATGATGTCAAAGTTCTGTCGGACCGCGTCGCTGATGTAGATACGCTTGGCCGCCATGGCGAGGAACATGCTCGACGCAGCGCCTCCCGGCCCGCCAGGGTTGACGAAGAGGTTGCCTTTACGCGTGCCACCCGCCGCAACCGGCAGCTTGACGACCCCGAGCTGTATTTTGGGCCCGTTGGCATCGTTGTGGTTCAGAGGGACTGAGAAGTTTGCGCACTGGAGCTGCTGGCTGGCGTTCACCCCGCGGAATGGCCTGATGTCGGTCGGGCAAGCTGTCCAGGTGAGGGGCGCCGGGATGTCTTGCTGCGTCGGGCCGACGGGCTGGGGGATCATCGCGGCCGCCGCCAAGGACGCGAGCGCGAGAGTTGCCAGTATCACGCGAAGCATCGTGTTGTTGGCCATCTTGAACCTGCCTGCTGGCGAGCAACAATACACTGAAGGTAGTGAAGACCACGATAACAATCGTCAACTGCGGGACAACCTGATCTTCCTCGAGCACTTACTTGAACCTAGAAGTAATAATTGGCCCGTTATATTAGGTTTCTCGAGGGGTTCCCTCAGTATCACGGGAATCTGGCCAATCCCGAGTCAAGAATCGTTTTCGTCCAACGTCGGAAAAGTATACCGACCACCACCGTCGGCTTTTCTCTCGCAGGACAACGCCGTCTCGCGCGCGTATCAGTTCCTGAACACAGACCAGTGGAAGAACTCGCGATTGAGGTGAAACGTCCAGGGGAACGGTGATGAATAGAGTTTAAGCTTCTCCCACGCCAGCCATCCCGTCGGCAGTGAGAAGATGCGTCTGAAGCTAGTTTGGAAGCGGCAGAAGTCGTTGCAGAACCTCGACCTATTTGGCGATCTCGGCGAACATATCCGTGGGCCGTTCAAATGAGGCCTGCCTTGAACCCGCAGGAGGCTGAGCAGATGTTCGAGATGTCTCTGGAACACGCCTTTTAGGGTTTGCAGCTCACAATCGGTCTGGTCGTCGTTCAGACGCCGGCGGGAAGGGACGCGCAAGCGGCCGGACAATCGGGATTTCCTCGGGGATGGGAGAGACTTTGAGACTGCCTGTGACATTAGATCAATTCCGTGGTCAAAGTATTCGGATCGATCTGTGCGCCTACCTGCAGTCTGATCATGAAGAACAGATGAATAGCCGCGATATGCAAACGGCGGTCCCGTGCCCCTGTAAGAGATCGAGACGAATCTCATAATCTGCTATTGCCGCCTCATGCGAGTGGACTTCAAGCAGCAGGAATTACTCGTGCCTGCTGCGCCTGTGACTTGCGCAGATGCGGCAGGGCTTCTGACGTTTGAAAGTTGCTGGTTGGGCATGTTTAGTGAACAAAGGAGTTTTGGAAGTGGAGAGGTGGAGTACAAAACTCGTTGGGCAGGAAGGGACTCGGCTCCCTCACCTCTCTCCACGGCAGATGGTCCAAACTGTCACGTGGCATATGAGCGTGTGTAGGCGTGATTTCTGGAGCAGCAATTACAGATATCTGTTTTTGCGGCGACACAAACTCAGTGCAGCCTATGGGAAGAGTTGTGGAAGTTTGTTCAACTGCCCAAGAAGAGCGAAAAGGAATGAAGCTTGCTGAATTTTTGTATGATCTCAGCAGTTAGCCAATTCAAGAGTCAAAACTCAACTGCTTCAGGGACTTGTTTGCTCACCTATGTTCAAGTTCAAGACTGGCGTGGACATGGACAAACCAGGCCATTTTGGTAGGTAGTCTTTTTCTTCTTCTTTGGGTTTCTAGCTAACGTCTCTTTATTCCCCGGTTTAAAGGACATATTGATGTACCTAGTAGAAGGAAGGTGTAATAATATTCTATTAGCTCCTTCCGTTCCTGTTGTGTTGTTGATCAAGGTGGTCGCCTTCGTAACGTCCTTGGACCCACTCTTAAGCCAACTTCTCATCCCTCAACAACCCCTTCTTGACAAACATCCTACTGCCTGCCCTACTGCTGGTAATTCACCACTATTCACACCACATCCAGACTGAATGAGCCGATTGCATTGGCTTGAGACAAAACAGCCTACGGACCATTAAAAGCCAGTCTTGCAAACACACCCAAAGCAGTTAATCAGTATGGAGAGGTGAGATATCTCATGATGCACGCCTTGCTTCCCAACTAACTTATTATGACTTGTGCAAACAGGCTTGAAGATCAGCGAGTCGCGTTCATCGTTAAGGGTGACGGCCAGCCACATCCTTTTTTGGCCCACAATCTCACTGGAACTGAAGTTTTGAACCTTTCCAGCACACTCCTCAAGATGGTCCATCGGAAGTCTGTCCACCGAGATCGAGAATGCCACTGCCAGGGCACGGACTTGCTGCTTCCGTCCACGGTTGAGCTCCTTGATATGGACGAACCAACCTTCGCGAGGCTCCGTCAGTTTTCGATCTACGGCGATTACCATTGCGTCGCTCTCACACCGAAGGCGGATGAGAAGATGGTCCCGTCGCTCAGTGAGTCTTTGGGCAAGGGCGATGTGTTCCCAAAGACGGCGCCCGTCATATACGAGATCGGCAGGAGATTCCGCTCCGACACCATGGCAAACTGCGCCAGGGACTGTGTCTTCCTCAGGAGCTTGCATTTCCAACAGATGAAAAGCCCGCACATGGCCGGACAATACCACGGTCTCCTCTGTCACATCAGGCTCTACCTCGCGGCCACCCGGTTCTGGATGCCGGAGCTGCAGGCGCTCACCCTCGGCAGGCTGCGCATCTGTCTCTACTACTTGCCCTGCAGCGAGAGGGTGGCGGACGAAGTGTTCAGCCTCTTCGGGGACCTGGACGACAGCGACGAGGACAGCCAGGACGCGGAGATCGTAAGGCAGGAGCTCGTTCGGTACATAGTCGCCCACACCGCCGTCCTCTTTGAGCTCGGCACTCACCAAGAATACTTGACCCAGCAACCCGACCTCGCGCGCGATCTCTACAATTACATGGGCGATCAGATCCGAGAGGCCCCGCCCGGAGAGGAAGAGGAGCCTAGGAGCACTGGCAGGAGGGAGGTGACGGCGCCCGAGTGATAACATCGGTCGAATCCACGCCCGGGATTTCGTACGGATCATTGCGGAATGACATCTTTCCTAGCAAGCTGCCGCAGTCGATTGCTGAGTCTTCAACCGTCAGAGGCGAAAGTTGATCGTCTATTTCTTGGGTCTTCTTGGGCAGAGGTGGATGGCTGGGCTGCGACCATGGCATGGGCTGTGATTCTGGCTGCGATTCTGGAGGTTGTATTTGTCTGTCTAGTACCATCGATACTATTTTCTCTCATCCCACCCACTCCCCCGTTTCTACAAATAAACCTGCCCTCTCACAGAGCCTCGTGATCCCTCCGAGAAACGGTAACATTGGAGCACGTCGTGCCTCCCCGGGTCAAGCTGGGGACCCGGAAGCACTCGTTCGGGCACGGCGCGCTCGCGTTGTACTGCCACGAGAACAGCGGGTCCGTCTCGTTGGTCAGGATCTGTCCGATCATGACGGTCTGGTAGCCTGGCAGCTGGCGTGACTGCTGAAAGACGTCGTACTATTTTGTTTGCGTGTCAGCACACGCCGGCCCAGTCGAACACTACACGGGAAAGGAGGGACTTACGCTGCTTAGGGTCATGACGCCCCAGCCAACGTTGTAGTTGTGCTGGATCGTGGTGCCGTAGACGTATTCTGGGGCGATGGTCAGCCTCGGACGTTGGAATTGTAGGGATCAGAGCGGGAAGGAGGGTAACTCACCTTTGAATCCCGCCCAGCGGATCGCGCTTGCGCACTAGGTGTTCAGAATCAGTTCGCTGGCTCCATGAGAAATATCAGAGATTCCGGAATGGCATACCATGGGACACGACTCGGCGTTCGTGTAGATCGATAGCTCGCCCCAAGCTGCATAGATTTCTCTGCGGAAAATGTCAGAGCGCCGTCCTCTGACGAGGTTTCCCGATGGTAGGGTGTTTCTCACGAAGGCGTCAGGCCCTGCTCGGCGAACTTGGCGGTGCAGGCATTGATGGCCGAGATTTCCCCATGGACTGCTTCTGTCTTAGTCTACAGAACCTCGGGACGGCTGCGGCCATGATGGTGGCTCTCACTCGTCGGGTCTCCCGTCCGGAAGTTGGCTCCTTCGCAGACGACCTCGTCACTGGTGTGGTTGACGATGATGGTGCCGAAGGCGGCGAAGGGGCAGCTGCAGGCCAAGCGTCAGTGACACATCTCAGAGGGAGGAGAGGAGGAGAAACGTACGGCCCGCTTTGTCTGAACAACGCTTCGTTTGCCTGGAATCGTGTGAGTAACTCGAACCAGGGACGACTGTCTGGATGCCTGGGTTGAACCTTTCTCATGTACTCGATCCGCTTCTCGGCCGGGATCGAGTTGACCGTGAGGCCGGACATGTTCTGGTCGTCGTTCGGGATGACGAAGTGGGCCGAGCAGGCACTCAAAGCCCCCAGGGCGAGCAGCGCGATTGATCCGAACATTCTGAACTATTCGTCCCACGTAACGGTACTAGAAGAAATGAGAACAGTCAGAACAACGTCAAAGGAGGAAAGATTTGCAAATCGCCGCCTTCATGTATTCCACAACTAGGTCACCGCTGGATCGAAATGCCTCAAACACGATAAGCTATCCGCGGAAAAGCGGAGCACAAATCCCTGGACCCAACCTCCACGCCTCCCGGAAATCGGGACGAGTCCATGATGCTGCCCCAGTGAAGCTATCGCCAGTGTGCCCCGCAGAGGCCCGCAGAAGTGGAGGCGCGCTTGTCGCTTGGCGCCGTTTCTTATCTTCCTTCTGTCCCTATCGCCCATCTCTCTTTTCGCTATCGTTCGTTCGTCACTCTCTTCGCTGTCGTTCGTCACTATCGTCCCTGTCGTTGGTCAGCATCCCTACGTATATGTCGGAGAAGAGGTTCCATGTACCAGGGATTAGCTGGCACCGAATTGGGGGTCGAAAGGAGGGGGGGACCGTACCTATGTTGATAGCGCTTGTTCCTTTCGGAAAAGGGTTGGTTCTTCGGAGACCGGGGGGCGTAATAATACGACATCGGCGCGGGATCGGGCTTGCTGGGGATTGGATCAGCTTGGCCCGGAGCACCACCACGAGTTGTAAATTGGCGACGAAGGACTTACTTCACTCTTGATTCAGTGCTACCTTGTCTGAGCTACTGCCGTTCGAGGCCTTCCCAGTGAACCCAAAGACACAAAGAAGCCTCTCTTTGGCCCGTGTCAGCACTGACTTGGATCCCTCTTTGTGTCGCACCTCAGAGCTCGCTTTGTGTCTTCCGGGCTTCTCTTTTGGTTGCGGGCCGTCCTTCTCCGGCTGCTTGACATCGCTCTTCGAAGTTCGTTTCGTGTCTTCCGGGCCTCTCTTTTGCATTGCGGGCTCTCCCTCTCCAGCTGCCTCATCTTGGTCCTCCTCCCATTTCCCTACTAGGTCCTCTCTTTTGTGTTGCGGACCGTTCTTCTCCGGTAGGAATTTGGTCTCAACATCGGACAGGGCAGCTTTGTGATCATCCCAGTACTTGGGCTGTTCTTGCAAGATGTCCGCTGCCAAAGCAGGCACTTTATCGAGGAGATCAGAAAAGCCAGGGACCTGCCGCATGTTACCAAGGTCTGCAACGCATGCCTGCACAAACAGCTTGCGCAAATTGTCTCCCTCTCGCGTGTTGTCATAGACAAGACAAATGGTCTCGAAAAGGAGCTGGTATCCCTTCTCAGAGCGTCTGGCTCGCAGCAAGCAGTAGTGTACCTTGAACAGGCAGAGCTGTCGCAGCTTTGGGACGTCGTAGCAGTCGGCGAATATGTAGACCTGCACATGGTGGTTGCATCTCTCCCTGGGCTCACAGTCATCTTGCATCATGTCACGGCCTCTGAACCAGCCGTTATCGGTTTTCGTCATCCCAAGAATGTCCAAGAACCCATTTGGTTCTCTGTAGCGTCCACCTGAACGATTGCTGGCATTAAAGAGTTGTATGTAGTGTAGGTAAGGTGTCTTGGCGATCACTTCCGTGGAGAACAGTTGGAGATGGTCATGAAGTGACCCTCGATCGTGTGCTGCCATGGCGGCAGTACTTTCTAGTGGCTGTGCTTCTGCTGTGGGTGTGCGGGTAGTCCGGTAGGATCCAGTGGTTGCAAAGCTGATGAAACTAGCAAAGACAGCGGGTTGAGTGTCTTCGAGCGTGACCTCTGCCTTGGTTGACTCGGTCATTCCGTTGGCCGCGTTAAGCATCGCCGCAAAGACGGGCGAGCATTCTGTGATAAGATTCTCATGGACAAGGAACTCCTTTTTTCCAGCAACAGAGAATTTGATGATGCGGGAGGTGTAGATTCTGTTATAAGAGGTAAGTGACATTCTGTTCCTTATCCACTCCCAGAAAAAAGAAAACAGGGGGGGAGGGCACAAAGGCGGGAGAAACATACCTCTCTACGTCGTTAAATCTTTCGAGTGCCATGATGATGAGGTGCCTGAAAGAGGGCAGACTGTTGAAGTTGAAAGTAGACACGTCTTCGTGTCAAGTAGAAAGAAGAGGAAGCTAACTGTCTTTGTATGTTTGTAAAAAGCAAAGCAGCTAGCTAGAAGAAAAAGTAGGAAGAAAATTTCGTTTACTCGGATGGGCAGGTGCGCCTCTGATTTGGCAGTTTGGCACTTTTCGCGAGGTATTGATTTTTTACTACCTCCGTACCTAGGTAGGCAGGCAACTAATTTACTGCCCCTACCCCTCTTGGCCCCCTATTTCTGTAGTTCTAGTTGAAACCCCCTTACTTCTACTGCTTCTGTTGTTCATTTTCTTAATATTGTTTTCTTCTGCTAGACTGCTGTCCCCTGTCACTGTTGTTGTCCCTTATTATTTTTGTTTCTGTATCCCTAAGTTGCCAGTATGGACAATAAAAAGGAAACAAGAGGCACAGTGTGCAAGGTGTTGCTAAAACCAATGTGTTTGGCTAACACCAAACAGAGTACTGCATGCCACTGAATAAGGTCTGTCCCAAGAGGCCATGCTGATAGCTCACTTGCAGTCTAGGTAGGCGGTGGAGCTGTTGGTTGGTTGCCACTTCCCCCCTTTTCCTTTAAGCATCACTGTGGCAGAACAGGGGCCGATTCAAAGATGTCAAGATCTCAAAGCTTGTACCTTCATATTGTCTCTTTGTGATTCTCTGTCATTGTAGAAAACCCATAAAAGTTGCACAGCTACAATCCAGAACATCAACTTTCTAAGATTGTATCCTAGAAAATGCACCACTGATTCTTTCCCATTCCTCGCTTTCCAGGCAAGATAGCACATCAAGACTAAAACCCTTATTGTTTGACATTTTCCTGGCCCTTCTCATTGCCCACTGGTCGTCAGAGTCGAGCCAGCCCAGGCTGTCCGCGCAAACTTCGCTCAGCAGCCCCTGCAAATCCTTGTCCTTGGTTTCGTCGTCGTAGGCGATTCTGGCCATCTTAATCAGGGCATCGAACGTCTCGTCGCGGTGGAGGTTGTCGATCAAGCCCTCTGCTATGCGACTGAGACACGTATATTCCAGATCCTCGACGCCGTACTTCTTTGCCAGGAGGTAGAGCCTGGTGTGTGCCATGAAGCCGGCCTTGGTTTCGGGGCGCGACTCCTTGATGTGATCGAGCACATCGCAGAGCTGCCTGCCGGATGCGATGTGAAGCTGCTGGCCGGGAGCAGCATCCGGAATGCGCTCTTCTGCCCTTCCTTCGCGACCTTGCGTCATCTGATTCTGAGGTCTTGGGGCAGGCTGGTTCGGTACATCCTCAACTCTGATAGGGAAAGCAGAGGAACCGTCACCTTCCGTGATCTGAGGCGTTGCGGGAGGCTGGCTCGGTACATCATCAAGTCTGATAGGGAAAGCAGCGGAGCCCTGGAGTTGCGCTATGGCGTCCATACGATGACTGTGGTTCAATGGCTCATAGCCTTGCGTCTTACGACGAATCGAATCTCTGTTATGGAACTCAGAGAAGTAGGAATCATCTGCCGTGTCGTGATCGGGTACGAGACGAGAGAATCCATTGGTGGGAGCCATGTTCGACTGAGGCGGATTTCCGTATTGGTCCTGGGGCATCGGCCACGGGCCAGATGGTGTCGGCCATCCGAATGAAGGTTGCAACGCGGGACGATATGCCGGATACGTGAGCGAAGGTGCCAAAGACGCGTCAAAAGGCTGGCCTCCGAGTAGAGCGGAAAACGGAAGAACGGAGGAAGTGTAGGCGGGATCGGGGAGCACTCCGCCACTCAGGCCGAAGTCAGTCCACTTGGGGGCTGACTCTGCGCCTCCAGAGAGGCACTCCCAGTCGATGGCGTCACCGTTTACACCTCTGACAGAGTCGGACGAGTCTTGGCTTTCTTCGTTGCTTTCGTCTCTGGACTCGGAGTCGGAGTCACTTTCATCTCTGGACTCGGAGTCTGAGTCACCTTCGTCTCTCCATTCGGGGTCGGAGTCGGAGTCACCTTCGCTCTCGAGCCCCAGGGTGTGCGAGCTCATGCTGGAGCGGTCGTCGTCCTCCTTATCACAGAACGAGAGGCTGTAGGTGCCGAGGCGGGCGAACTGTATCAGGTAATTCAAGGTGGACATGTCGACGTCCTCCCAGGCGACGCCCTCGAAGAACGAGCCGTCCTCCTTGACGAGCTTGCTCCGCAGAGACTCGGAGAGCTTGGCGACCTGTTCGACCACGTCGATGGGGAAGGGGCAGCCGCCGTCTACCGCTTCGAACTGGACGGACATTCTCGGGGGTCTTTTTTCACTCGTGTCAGCGTCATACGAGACTTTCTCCCCGCGTGCGAGTGTGACGGCCTTACACTTCCACATCTCTTAGATCGAGAGATGTCTTGTCGGGCATGGGCATCACGGGCGGCATGGTTGGATGGGTTGCTTTTGGGGTGATGTGTGAGGACTATATTGACACGAGAGATGATGGACGAGGATTTTGAGGGGCAGGGAAAGTTGAAATAAAGAGAAAGAAAAATTCTGTTGCAACCCATGGGCTCGCTCTCCTTTAAGTACCCGCGGGCAAGGGGGAGGGCGTGCCTTGGGTACCTAGGCGGAAAGGGGGGAGGAGATTGGGACAGTGGCATCGGGCGTGAAGAAGGCAGCGATATCCGCCCCACACGCCATCCGGATCTTTGCCTCAAGGGAGTGATTCATCAAAAGAGTTTCATGTTGCCTCGTTGATTCCTACCGGATGGCTTGCTGTTAGAGTTGGTGATCGTGTCTGCCTTGTCAAGCCCTACGGGGCAACATCTCCACACATACACTCTACACAGTTCGCGAATGGGAAAGATGCGATGTCAGTCCACATAAATTGGTTCAGCCTTCTACCAACATTCGTGTGGAATTTAGTCAATCTCTTTGTCTTTTGGTGACGTGTCAAGTCGATCGAAACACCACTCCTCAAGTCAAGCCTTGCAGCGGCAGCAGCCCTGCCCACCTACCTGCCTTATACCCGGCTCATCTCGCTCTTGCCCCGAATGACCCGACTCAGATCGCCGACGGGCAGGTCCAGCGGGAAGTCCAGCGATGCCAGCAGGATGGCGAAGATGAGGTACCAGCCAGCCATGCAGGTCACGAACGCACACGCCCCTGCGGCCTGGAAAGATGCGTCATATCCAAGGTCAGCCATACGCCACGAAACGTCGGGCAGAGTAGATCTAGACCAAGGAGACCGGTGTATCGGGCCTTTTTCCAACTTACCTCGAGAAGCTTTGCAGCAAAGGCCGAGTTTCCGACAAAGTCCATCGCGAGGAACCAGTAGGACGCCGTGATGAGCGAAAAGGTGGGCACGAGGGTCAGAAAGATGATGAAGAAGACGACGTTCGTCCGCAGCGAGCAGACAAGAAAGACAACCGTGATCATCCCCATGGAGAGGGTGAAGAAGCCTGTTGTTGTGCTGTCAGATTCTATGGCATACAGTGGAGCAAACGATGATGATGGGAGCACTGACCGAAGCTGGCGTTGAAGCCCTTCGTAGCCAAGCCTTCAGCCCCGGAAGCCGCCCCCGGGGGCGCATATGACGAAAATGCCGCAAAGGACGGGTTCAGCGTGGCCCCGAAGCTGAGCCAGTAGGCCCCGAAGGTGGTGAAGACCACGGATGGAAAGGTATTGCCGAGTACCCATTCAAGTAGACCGCCGACGAACATGAGCAGCCCACCGAAGAAGAAGTAAGAGCCACTGGAATGGGAAAATCATCGTCAGCGGGTGCCCGTGCCTTGACATATTAGGCGTGTTCCCAACTTACATGCCCGCCGCGCCGCCACCTCCCGCCCCTCGCCATCCCATCAAGTCGCACGACAGGGGCGTCAGCGAGATGAGGAAGCCGACGATGGCACTAGCCCGATGTTAGCCAGACCTCTCTCCCCAAAGAAACACGGCATAGCTCATAGAGTGTATGCATACATGGGCGTCGGGTTGCCAAACGTCTTTCTCAGGTCGCCCTTGACGTTGTTCTGGGGCGACAGGTACAGCTTCTCGAAGAGCTCGGGGGATATGGAGACGGAGCCGGCCGTCTTCACCTTCCTGAGGGCGTCGTCGCGGCTCAGCTGCGGCGAGATGTACTCCTCCGCGTAGTCGTACCCGTGGGCCGAATGCGGCGGCGGCGGGCCGCGGGATCGGTGGTGGCCGCTGCCGTTGTGGTGGTAGTGCGAGCGCACCTCGTGGATCTGTTCTTTGTGGTCCATTGTGACTTGTTTCTCGGCGTTGATTATGATAAAGAATCCGTTTCTTGTCGAGACAGTGATGAGTAAACCCGGGCGATGGAGAGACTTTTAGATGAACGGCGAGTAGGACAAGATGTGTCAGGCACGAGCAGATGAGATGATAAGGGCTGCTCAGAGGCGGCTCGCTGCTATTATGAATGATCACCCCCCCTCACCAGCCCAACGGCGGAACGGGCCTGGACTTGGTGCCGGCTTTCTAGCCAACAATTCCCATCAGAACGTTTCTCAGAGCTAAAAAGACCGGACTGGGGTAGGATGACCGGGCATCTTGGCATGGTCCTGCTGGCAATGCCGGTCCAGTCAGAACACTGGGCGAGCAGGACGTAGCCACGACGAGGAGACGTTTGACTCCCATACACACCCCTCTACGATATGCAGGCAGGCATTGTGAAGAGGCTTTTCCCTCCCTCCCCGCTAGGATGGCCGGCAGACGGGCTCGGCACAAGGGATGAGGAGGGTTTGTCGCGTTCGAGATGGGAGGAGAACGACGAGGATGTGTGGAGCGGGCGTGATGAGGGTAGGATGATTCGTCGACTCTCCCTGGAAAAGCTTCTCCCCCATGGAGGGGGGAGCAGGGGAGGTGGGCACGTTTGGGGTTCAAGGCGGTGATTCCCCCGATGGGATGAGAACTCATGCCGCATAGGAAACAGCCCGGCGTAGTCGTGAGGGTGGCGTTGCAGCGCGCGTCTGGGGAAGTTTCCTGTCAACGTCTCATATTCTGACCTGCCAACCAACCGCATGGCCGGATCTGTGGAACCGAAGGGCAATTCGTGCCCTCAAACTTGAGGCATGCTTATTGCTGTCAGTCTCGTGTGTATCAAGTGCGCGACGCGCGCGCGCAGAAGTTGAACCTGGCACGCAAGCGTACGCAGGACGTTATGACAAGGACACGGGATCGCAACCAATGACACGAAGATGACGGATCTAGACCCGGCGGCGAAACGGAAGTAAGAAAGGGAATAAACAACACGCGGCTTGGGGAATACGTCGTGCAGCTGTAGCGCGATCGCCATCCCCTCTCTCTCAACATTCGGGCAAGTCTGAGATGGGAAACTTCTTGGACTACTGGCGCAAGTGGGCGTGTGGGTGTTTGGCTGGTTTGAGTTTCCGGGAGCTAGGAAGCTTCCAGCTGCTGGGCAGAGACCATTCACATTGACCAACGAGCGAAACTTGTGCGGGGAAAGCTTTCGGACAAGGAGGGCGACGGGTCAAGGGGGGTTGCAGAGATCGGGGTAGCGGATGAGGCGCGTGCAGGTATTGCGGTCGTGCGAACGTGCAAGAGGATGAACCGGGGTTGGGATTGGGGGAACGGTGTATGCTGCAAAGATGGGGTGAGACGGCCCTGAGGAAGAGGTGAAGAGCATTTCTGCGAGGTTTGTTCTTCTGGTGCGTGCCTTTTTTCTTTTTTCCCCCAGGTAGTAGAGGAGCCGACGACGTTTGAAGATGTGCACTGGAAGCTGGACCAGGGCTGGTGATCACTTGAGGCTCAGTCACCAGGACGGGGCCAGGCCTTGCTACCCCGGACTTGGCAGCTTGACTCGATCGCCTCTCCCCACCCGGGTTTTAATGACAGAGATTCCCGAGACCCTCCCCCGGATCGACATCTGATGCGACCGCCGACAACAGACAGAAAGAAACCCTCCGTGGCAGGTTAAGGCGGGGTGGGTGTGACCTGAAATATGCGCCGAGCCAGCGCTGGGTTGGTCCAACGATGACAACTTTGAAGAGCCTGGCGATCAAGACGGAGCTATCTCGGTATAGCCTCGCCAACGCGGCTTCTTCTCACGATCCAATGGGGGGATGACCCTCGCGGAATCCTTCGACAAGGGGGGAAGGCAAGGAAGCTAAAAAGTATCTTGTCTGTCATTCATTTCGTAATAGTGCGCCTAAATCGCATACGTGTCTTCCCCGTTGCCGCTGCTCGTCAAGACCAGACGAGAGGGGGTTCGGAGGCGGGGAATAAAAGAAGAAGAGAAAGAAAAGAAATCACAGCTTTCCGGCATCCTTGAGGGCCCTTTCGCCGTCGACGAGCACGCACCAGCCCTCGCCGCCGACGGTGCCGCCCCCGAACCCGGCGACGACGGCCTCGAAGCCGCCCTCGCCGCGGGCGTACTCGAGCACCTCGTCGTCAAAGGTGCCCGGCTGCAGCCAGACGGCCGGCACGCCCAGCTCCCGGGCCTCCTTCAGCACCTTGAGCGTGGCGGCCGGCGGCGTGATGATGGACACGGAGGTCTCCCGGGGGTGAGGCAGGGCCGTGAGGTTGGGGAGAGCCGGGTGGTCCTTGCCGAGGGCGTTGACGGTGCCGGCGGTCGGGTTGATGGGCGTCGCGGCGATGTTGCGGTGGAGATACCACGCAAAGACTGGGAGGTGTTAGTTTCTCGATTTAGGTGCACGATCTGGGCCGTGGGAAGTAAACGGGAAGATGGTGTGCAATAGAGTGAGTGGGAGAGGGTGAAGGGATTCCGAGGTACGCACTCTTGTGGCCGAACTTGGCGGGGTTCGAGCTCGCGCCGACGACGGCGAAGAACTTGGACGAGAAGAAGGCGCGGGCGGTGGCTTCGGTCGACATGTTGGGCGGTGATTTGGTCGATGCTTATCGTGATGGATGGGTTTCTACGTCGTGAGTCGTAAAAGCGAGGTTGGAGCGAGGTGGTCGGAGATGAGGGGTTGATGCCACCTGGGCGGCTCGGAGCTTTTTCGAATCTCCATCGCCATGGGGAAGGAGCTCCGAGCACGTCAGCGGGTTTGGGAAGGTGCGGAGCCCGCTGTTGCCGAGTCGGAGGGGCCTAAGCCGCAACTCCACCCGGGGAAGGGCGCCAATGATGGGAGGGCCGTTGCCGATGACGCAGGTGCGATGGCTTCGTCTGCGGCTGCCGGTTTGCCGATATTCCTAGTCATGGTCAGGTCTGGAGGACTTTTGGATTTTATTCTGGATTGTTTCGTGACTGATCACGCGACTGACAGGAGTACGTGACATCCGGTGGGAGAGCCGAAATACGAGGATATAATGGAAGGCCTGGGTCATTGTCATCTGGCAAGGCATCTCGAAATCGGAAGGTGACAACTTCAACCAAACACATTTACATCGGAAACCTCACATTAACTTCTAACCCACGGATCTTACAATGTCGGTGTTTGCGTAAGGCAGCACTCACATCTACAAGCATGTTCTACGCGATGGAAGCTAACAGATGGCAGACGCTCTACGTTCTCTGCTGCCGGGTACGCGGCGTTCCGTCCATCCTATCCAGCATCGCTGTACAAGACGATTCTGGCATATCACAACGCACAATCAGCCAGCGGCACGGCGCTGGATCTCGGATGCGGCCACGGGCTCATCGCGCGGGAGCTCAGTCCCCACTTCGGCAAGGTCATCGCCATCGACCCTAGCGCCGGCATGGTCAAGCAGGCGGCCGAGTCGACCAAGGACCCCAAGATCACGTTTCGCCAGGCCAGCTCCGAGGACCTCTCCTTCGTCGCGGACAGATCCGTCGACCTCGTCGTCGCGGGCCAGGCAGCGCACTGGTTCAACTACGAAAAGGTGTGGCCGCAGCTGGCCCGCGTCGTCCGCAGCGGCGGCACGCTCGCCTTCTGGGGGTACAAGGACAACATCCTGATCGGGTTCCCCGAGGTCAACGCCATCTTTGAGCACTTTTGCTACGGCGACGGCGAGGCCAGCCCTGCTTTTGCCTACGAGACAATGGGCCCCTACTGGGAGAAGCCCGGGCGCCAGATCCTGCGCGACAACCTATCCGTCGTCGAGCCGCCCGAATCGGAGTGGGAGAAGGTCAAGCGCATCGTCTACGACCCGGACCGGACGACGTCGCAAGTTGGGTCTGACGTGGCGCCCGAGGCGGCGTGGCAGCGGAAGACGCTCAAGCTGGGCGAGTTCGAGGGCTACGTGCGCACCTTCAGCGCGTACCGGGGGTGGAGGGATGCCCACCCGGACGTCAAGAGCCGGGCCGAGGGCGGGTCCGGCGACATTGCCGACGCGCTCTTCGACAGGCTGCTGGAGGCGGTGCCGGCGTGGAAGGCCAGGGGTGAGGAGTGGCGGGACGTCGAGGTCGAGGCGGTCTGGGGGACGACGATTATCCTGGCCAAGAGGAAGTGAATTTCTGCAGGCGGACGAGATTCATGCCTGCCTTGCTCGTCTCCCGGAGGAATGACTCGCCGGCGAGGGCCAAAGTGGTAGATAGGGCACAGCCGGCAAGGTCGGGACGAACCGCTTCAAGGGCTGCAACGTGCGAGGAGGACGATGGTATTGTGAGAATGACGGCATCGCCGGCGTGTTTGTCGGTCAAGCTGTTCTCCGTTTGGCGTGTGGGCGGTGCATAAAGCTGAAGCTGTGGAAATAAAAGTATTCGATAGTGCTGTGCAAACCATCAAACAGGACCGCGAGAGAGTCGAGGGATGACAGCAATGACAAAACTATTGGGCGGCCATAGACGAGGAATAACCTCTCGAAGGGATATAATTGGTTGATGTGTCTTGATGGCGCTTTGAAGTCTCCACCTGGAACCTCGTTGCCCCGTCAGGTTTCAGGAGTTTTGGTGCGGCGTGCACTGTGTTCGCCGCCTTCAGGGGCCCCCAGGGCGCTGTCCCCCCCTACAGTCCGCCATCGCTCCAATAGTGCCAGCACCCATGGAGTCCTTCACACCGCCCGTCTCGAGCCGCATGAACAACGCTGACTGGGACTGACCATGGCCCATGACTTGGATAAAAAAAAAAGGGACGTTGGATAAAACCCCGGGAGCAGACTGAATAATAGCAGGATGGGCAGAGGGAGAGGTAGAGGGGTCGGGCCAGGCATAAAGTGTTTCGACCGCCAGATGTCAACCTCCAAGAAACAACATCGCGAACCTGTTCTTTTCTCTCGTCTTCAATTGATTACCTACTGAAGTAGCCTTCGCTCTTCTCGACTTGTACCGATACCTACGACTCTTTCTCTCTGTACCACACATCAACCACACACACACATACACAATACAATGGTGAGTTTGAATTCGGCCTCCCCCCCTTTTCTGCCTTGCTTTTTTTGTTTTGTTTTCCCCCCACCGACCACCCCCCTCAGCAATGTAAACAAATGGGAGCACAAAGGGCGCTGAATGGCTGGAACGATGGTCCTTTGACTGCTGCCAAAAAACCTGCCTTAGCGCCCGGTTGGTCCAGCGGCGAACCTTGTAGAAGGGAATTGCAGCTACACAGGCGCACAGAGAAGCAGGCGTCCACCCGCCAACAGGACTGGACCAAACACTTCGCCCACTGTAGCCTCTGAGCCAGTGAGCAAAGGAGGGGAGGGGGGGAACTTTCCGATCAGCAGCGGGCAGGAGCAACCACCGGGAGTCGCTGGGCTGGGCTGCATGGCATCGCTCACATCACGACATCCCCATTCCATGCTTTTCTTCCCGAACCTCTCCCATGTTTCTCCTTCCCTCCTGACCACTCGCTGCATCACATACAACGCAAACCGCACATTCTTCCGCGCCACGCGTCTCCCATCCACACTTTTGACTATACTCGTTTAATCGGGCTCTCCCATCCGAACGAAATATCGCGACTTTTTCCCGTTGCAGCAATCAACATCACAACCACACGAGTCAAAATGTCTTCTAACCAGTACGACGCCCAGGCTTCGACCAACTACAAGGAGGCCTTCTCCCTGTTCGACAAGCGCGGCAACGGCCGCGTCGCCCTCGACAGCCTCGGCGACCTGCTCCGCGCCTGCGGCCAGAACCCTACCCTCACCGAGATCCGCGACCTCGAGAAGAACGTCGGAGGCGACTGTGAGTTCTGTCCTTGCCCGAGTCCCGCATATTCCGACGCGCGCCTGTTCAGATGCGTGCGCACCATCTGCGCCGCCGCAACCTGTGCGCAGGTCGAAGACGAAAAACAGAGAACAATTGGGCTGACTTGATGATTTCCACCGGACAGTCGACTTCGAGACGTTCCAGCGCATCCTCACCCGCCCCGGCGGCTTCCGCGACCCTGGCGAGCCCGAGGAGTACTGCCGCGGCTTCCAGGTCTTCGACAAGGACATGACGGGCTTCATCGGCGTCGGCCAGCTCAAGTACATCCTCACCAACCTCGGCGAGAAGATGACGGATGAGGAGGTCGACGAGCTCCTCAAGGCCGTCGACACCAGCTCCGGCCAGGTCAACTACACCGGTACGTCTTTTATTTGCCTCATGAATCGCCGGATTCCGTTTTGCTCGATAAGCCCAGAAATGCTGACCAGAAACACCAGAGCTCGTCCGGACCATCCTCGCCAACTAGATTTGCGCAACCCTCTCTTTCGCCGTATAGAGGCGGCTGAAACCAGACACGGCATCGAGCGAGCAGGCGAGCGTTTTGTACGACATGGATAAGAACTAAGGAGGAGGTAGAGCAGCTTTCACGAAAGAAGACATATTGCATGGCTGGCACGATGGGATGGCGTTTGCTTTGCGTTGCGTTGCGTTGCGTCGAGGGCGACTGTTTCGCCTTCGCTGTAGGGAATTTGGGTATATCTGGAGTTGGCTCGTCAGAGGCTTGCTCTGGACCATGTACGGTCTCTCGACAAGAGATGCCGATACCAAAAACACAATACATGTGCACTTTTTGATACCAAGTTGCTGTCACCGAGTCCCTACTCTATTTCGCTACATGCCTCCTCAGCCACAGGTCTTTCGTGACATCTACCCCTGGTTGCTTGCTGATGGCGGTCTGCCCGGCAACCGGAACCCCTCGTGAGACGATGGGTGGGGCTTTCTTAGGTAAGCTTTCCAATGTCAGGCGATCTGGCCTGCATCTGGACCTGCAGCAACTCCAGCTTCGTCTTACGTACTCAGTACCTGCCTGAATGTGTACCTTGAAATCCGGACATTGACCTGGGGAATTCATTTGTCTAACATCGAAATGCTTAGCTTAGAAAACAGCGTATACACTGGGTACACCAGAAATGACGGACGGTATTGAATCACTGGATTTGTAGCGGCTATAACTCGCCAGAATAATGCGTTCCTAGACGCACTTGGAGGGGTCTCATTCGTAGGTACCGAAGAGGTTGCACGGTAGGCAGGTACCCATGGGTCATCAATGCCTGTACAGACACTCCGTAGAAGGAATAGCGACCCCGAGACCCCGCCTGCCTCAGCGTGGGGCGGCATGCTGCAGCGCCGGGAGCTTGGACGCAGAATGACAACCTCAACTGGAAGGTGAAAGACGTCCTACCGCATCTCCCACCCACTTACACACACCACACGTTGTCACGTATTACTCCCCGCTCTGAGCTCCTGCAAGTCAACGCCCTCAGTCCACTCTTGCGTTCCAGTTGTCCTTGCCCACGGCTCGTCGAACTCAAAAGGTACCTGCTCACCCACTGTCCAGTACACCACCAATTGACCGCCGGAGCATCCATTCGCGTTTGCCTCCCCCTCCCCCTCCCCCGCTACGACTCCAGACCGACTGCTCGTTTCGTCCCGTCCAGTCGTCGTGGCGTCGACCGCTTCCTCCCGGCGCCTACCCCTCCTCTCCCTGTCTCTTTCCTTCTTATTCTTCTTCTTCCTCACATCAGTCATCCTGGCGGCCCCACGAGCTATCCCGAGAATCACTTCGTTGTTCGCCCAACTACGCTTCAAACCCGCCCAAGTCCCCTTCGTCGCCACACCAGCCGCCTCCTCGTATCGACCTCTGGTGACCGCCGCCATGACGGTCCCCGACAAGTACAAGTCGCCGCCCCAGGCACCCCCCGTCTTCACCGGCACGAAGGAGTCCATCGTCAGCGACTCTCAGAAGATCTGCGATGGCACCCGTGCCCTGCTCGACAAGCTCGTCGCCGAGATCCCCGCCGACAAGGCCACCTTCGAGAACGTCATGCGACCCATCGCCAAGGACGAGAACGAGAGCGGACTGTCGACGAGAATCCTGGGCTTCTACCAGTACGTCTCCGGAGACGCTGCTTTGCGCGAGGCATCGACCGAAGCAGACAAGATCATGGACGACTTCTCCATTGAGGTCAACATGAGGGAGGACGTCTTCAAGCTCATTGAGGCCATCCACAAGCGCAAGGACTCGGAGGGCATCGACCCCGAGAGCCTGCGCCTGCTGGAGAAAGACTACAAGAACTACATCAAGATGGGTCTCGGTCTGCCCGCCGGTCCCCAGAGGGACCGCTTCAAGGAGATCAAGAAGCGTCTTAGTCAGATCCAGATTGAGTTCCAGAAGAACCTCAACGAGGAGAACGGCGGCATCTGGTTCACTCCCGAGGAGCTGGACGGCGTTTCCGAGGACGTCATCGACGGCCTGGAGAAAGGAACCGGCGAGAACGAGGGCAAGCTCAAGCTGTCCTTCAAGTACCCCGACCTCTTCCCTACCCTCAAGTTCGCCAAGAACCCCGAGACGAGGAGGAAGGTCTTCATTCAGAACGAAAACAAGTGCAACCAGAACGCTCCCCTCTTCAAGGAGGCTATCATCCTCCGCGACGAGGCCGCCCGCATGCTCGGCTACCCCAACCATGCAGCCCTCCGCATCGAGGACAAGATGTCCAAGACCCCCGAGACCGTCAACACCTTCCTGGGCGACCTCCGCTCTCGTCTTTCGGCCGGCGGTGCCAAGGAGGTAGAGCACCTGCTCCAGCTCAAGAAGGCTGACACCGAGGCTCGCGGTGTTGAGAACGACGGCAACTACTACCTCTGGGACCACAAGTTTTACGACCGCTTGATGATCGAGCAGGAGTACAGCATCGACGAGAACAAGATCGCCGAATACTTCCCCATCACCTCGACCATTGCTGGCATGCTCAAGATCTTTGAGGAGCTGCTTGGATTCGTTTTCGTCGAGCTCAAGCCCGAGGACCGTGCCGCCCTGAGCCCCACGGGCAAGGCCGAGGACATCGCATGGCACGACGATGTAATCATCTTCAGCGTCTGGGATGATGCGTCAGAGGGAGAAGGCTTTGTCGGCTACCTGTACCTTGACTTGCACCCTCGCCAGGGCAAGTACGGACACGCCGCCAACTTCAACCTCCAGCCCGGCTACCTGCAGGACAACGGCAGCCGCAGATACCCTGCCACTGCCCTGGTCTGCAACTTCAGCAAGCCCACCCCCAAGAAGCCCTCGCTTCTCAAGCACGACGAGGTCGTCACGCTGTTCCACGAGCTGGGCCACGGAATCCACGATCTTGCCGGCCGTTGCACTTACAGCCGTTTCCACGGCACTAGCACTGTTAGAGACTTTGTTGAGGCGCCTTCGCAGATGCTGGAGAACTGGTGCTGGACGCCTAGCGTGATCAAGTCGCTCTCCAACCACTACCAGACCGGCGAGAAGATTCCCGATGATCTCATCGAGAAGCAAATCTCCACCAAGCACGTCAACGCCGCCCTCTTCAACCTGCGTCAACTCCACTTTGGCATCTTTGACATGACTGTCCACACGCCCAAGTCCCACGAGGAAATCAAGAGCATGGACATGGCGCAGGTCTACAACGAGCTTCGTGGCCAGATCGCCGGTATCAAGGGGCCCGAAGCTCAGGGTCAGAAGAAGTAAGTGGATCCCGCGGTCAGATAGCTGAGGACGATGCTAACAAACGCAGCGATTGGGGCAATGGACAGGCCTGCTTCGGTCACCTCATCGGAGGATACGATGCTGGTTACTACGGCTACCTCTCATCAGAGGTCTACTCGACCGACATGTTCTACACCGTCTTCAAGTCCGATCCCATGAACGGAAAGGAGGGCCGCCGCTACAGGCACACCGTCCTGGAGAAGGGTGGCAGCCAGGAGGAGATGTTGACTCTGGAGCAGTTCTTGGGCCGCAAGCCGAGCACCGAGGCGTTCTACAAGGAGCTGGGCATCCCCCAGTAAATCTGTCATAGAGGCCCGGGATGGAGCATCTGTTAATCCCACGTTGACCTTGATAAAAACGAGGTTTATACGCATGAAGTCAGCCGGCTCTACAGACAGAACCGGCGCTTCCAGCGAGGTGGTGGGCAAGTAGCGAGTAATGGACAATGTTATGCCGAATGGCAATATGATCGAGCACGAGTCGCATGTTTGCACTGATATTGGCAGCATGAAGTGACTGAAGTAAACAGGCTCTGAAGACACTAGGTAAGACGGAATGGAGCTTCAGCCACAGTCGTGAAACCAGGGTCCCATCACAAGCCACACCCCGCTAAATCCACTAGACGCCTTCTAGCAACGGGAATAGCAAAGTCGAATGTAAACAAACGCGACGAAACTGGCCAATGCGAACGAGGCTCTGCCGAACCAACCCACGCCCAGCGCCCTTCCGCCCACGCTTTTATCGTCCATCACTAGAACCATTGTTGCGATCCATCAACCACGACGAGTCAACAACAGTTGCTGCTACTAACCATTGCACCTCTAGCATTGCTACCTTCACGGCGCCTACGCGACCTCTACTTGCACCTCTTACGGCCCGATGCATCTTTGCTGCGACTAATATTTGCTTCTTGCGATCGACGCGCCCCCTCCGTTTTCCCCCTTCGCAAACACTTCGCGCACACGGTCGCGACTACTCGCCCATCCCGCAGCCCTTCTGAGCTTTGATCCCCGAAACTTCCCACCGAGAAACGCCGACCGCCGTCATGTCTTTCGAAGGCTTCGTGCCGAGCGAGTTCTTCACGTTCGAGGGCCGCCTCGCCTCCTTTCAACAGTCCTATCCCGCCCCGAAACGTCGCGTATCCGGAGCGACCAAGATTCCAAAGACCTTGACATGGCCGCATGCGAAATATCTCCCGGCCGAGGAGGTGCGTTCTGCCCGCCCCCATTTCCCGAGCGAGGGTGGCCATTGAGGGAGGGAACTCGGTCGTGCTAACTCGCACCAGCTCGCGAAAGCAGGTTTCGTCTGGCGCCCGTTCCCCGAGAACCCCGACAACGTCGCTTGCTTCCTGTGCAACAAGTCCCTCGACGGATGGGAGGAGGGCGATCACCCTCTCGAAGAGCACATCAAGCACTCGACGGACTGCGGCTGGGCCGTCGTGGCCGGCATCGAGGCCAACTTGTTCGACCTTGCTTCAGAGGACCCGAGTAGCGCTCGCATGATCGCTGCCAGAAAGGCGACGTTTGGTGGACGGTGGCCCCACGAGGGCAAGAGGGGCTGGAAGTGCAAGACCAAGCAGGTCGGTTTCGCTCCGTTTACGCCCGTTGGCTCTTTCTCGTGCTAACCGTTTGCAGCTTGCTGAGGCAGGATGGAAGTACACCCCTTCCCTCGAGTACGACGACATGGCGACCTGCACCTACTGTGACCTTGCTCTGGACGGGTGGGAGCAAGGCGACAAGCCCTTGTCAGTGCCTTCCTTGCGTGCTTCTGGGTGACATCGACTGACACATAGCAGGGAAGAGCACCACAACCGATCGCCAGACTGCCCCTACTTCGCCCTGGTGGACCAGTACAGCGCAACAAGGAAGCCCAAGGGCAAGGCAGCCCGCGGCTCTAAGACAACGGCGAGGCTATCCGTGCAATCTGTTGCAACCACAGCTTCGGACATCACAACACTGACCGACGTCCCGGCCGAATACGACGACAGCGTGCTCACGACATCATCCACCATGGCCGGAAAGAAGGGCACACGCGCAAAGAAGGCCACGACGGCTGCCAAGGGCAGGAAAACCAAAGCCAAGAAGGACGAGCCTGTCGAGATCGTTGAGAGCGAACTCCAGGTAGATGACGAGCTGCCTCCTCCGCCACCGGCCAAGACTACCCGGGGCCGCAAGCGGTCCAGCGACGATGTAGACGATTCTGCTCTCACCGTTGCCGAGGCTCCGGCCCCTAAGAAGCGCGCAGCTCGTGGCCGTGCAAAGGCCGCCGCCGAAAGCTCCGTTCTCGATCAATCGCAGCAAGACATCAGCGTCACCGAGGCGCCCGCACCAGCCAAGGCACCGAAGGGTCGCAAGACTGCCCGTGCTGCCGGTACCAAGGGCACTAGAAAGGCCTCTGGAACCTCGCAGAGGTCCACGGCATCGACTGCCTCGTTGCGTGCTGCTCCTGGTGCCTTCCCCGAGGACGAAGAGGACGACGAAATCGACCGCCAGCTTGAAGCAGACCTGGATCGCTTCGAGCCTGGTGAGGATGATATCATGCACGACTCTGATACCGAGAGAAAGAAGGCGCCTGCCGAGAAGCCCAAGGCCAAGAAGAGCCGCGCTCGCCACGATGCCAGCCCCGAGCCCGCTGACAGTCGCATGTTCGACACCGAGCCTTATGTCGCAGACGAGGAGGCCGTCGACGAGGAGCTGCGACAACTGGAGGCCGAGATGACCATTCACGAGATGACCATTCACGACGAACCCGAAGTGCTCGAGGTGCCGAAGAAGGGTCGCAAGGCGGCCGGCACGCGCAAGGTCTCCAAGCAGACCAAGGCTCAGAAGGCCAAGGCTGCGAAGGCCGCCGTCGAGGAGGACGAGCTGTCCATGTCAGTGGAGCCTCAGCCCTTGCCGGAGCCCGAGCCTGCCGAACCCATCCAGCCGGAACCCGCTCAGCCTGAGCAGCCCGCGGAGATGGAAGAGGACGAGATCAGCACTGCCACCGTCATCACGACCACCACCAAGGCTGCTAGCACAAGTACCGGCAAGAAGCGAGGCCGTCCTTCCAAGAAGTCGCTCGAGTCCCGTGCTTCTGTGGCTGAAGTCACCAAGACTGAAGACATTGACATGGTTGACCCTGAGCCCTTGGCCGAGGCGGAACCTGAAGTCGAGCCCGAGGTTGAGGTTGAGCCAGAAGTCGAGCCTGAGGTTGAGCCCGAGGTTGAGCCCGAGGTCGAAGTCGATACTGAAGAGCAAGAGGAGGTCGAGGAGCAGTTTGAGCCCATGGAGCAGATTGAGCCCGAGGTACAAGCTGAGCACAAGATTGAGCCTCCATCGGCAGCCAAGGTCGAGGTCGAGGAAGTCGAGGCTACTGAGGACGCTCAAGAGGCTGAGGAGCACGAGGAAGTGGACGAGGTTTCTGCACAACAGTCCTTTGCCTCGGCACGGCAGACGCCTGGGCCTGCTGAGCCCGAAGATGAACCAGAGGAAGAGCATGAGGAAGAGCTCGAGGAGGAACTCGAGGAAGCATCAGAGGAGGAGCTCGAGGAAGAGCCCAAGGAAGAGCCCGAGGAAGAAGTCGCAGAGGAGGCTGAAAAGGACGAGGACGAGGAAGAGGCGGAGGAGGAGGAGGAATCAGAGCACGAGCCGGAGGTCGAGCCGGAAGCTCCCGAGCCAACCCCTCAACCTCCACGAAAGAAGAGTGCTCTGCCTGTCCCCTCGCCGGCGGCTCCATCGTCCGTACGACGCAGTCTCCGGCGGCAAACCGGAACCCCGCGCATCTCGCACGTCCAGTCCGCCCGGCAAGCCGCAGTCTCCCCCTCGCCCTCTCCCCAGTCCTCGGACGCGGAGAACCAACCGCCCTCCTCAAAATCAGCAACGGCCAAGAAGCGCGTCACGCACGCGGCGCCGGCCCCCTCCTCGACGCCGGCGCGCCCCAGCTCCCCGACGAAGCGCAAGGTCCTGTCCAGCCTCCAGAGCACGACGCCGTGGGACCCCGTCGACATCGACCTCATCTTCGGCTCGCCCGAGAAGTCGGACAAGAGGAACCCCGTCGACAGGCTGCTCCACAAGGGCACGGAGCTCACCAGCCCCGAGAAGCGCATGACGGTCGAGGAGTGGATCCACTTCAACGCGGGGCAGGCCGAGGAGCGGCTGAGGCAGGAGTGCGAGGCCATGGTCAGCAGGTTCGAGGACGAGGGCTCCAGGGCGATGCACGTCCTCGAGGGCCTGATTGTCGAGTAACGTGGCTTTTTGCATAGCGTTAGTAGTTTGTTGGAGAGACTGACGTTTTCAATTGTTGGTTCATTACGAGTACAAGAAGAAAGCTGTCACCTTCGTGGAGCTTATTCGGGCGTACCTAGCTGGACAGAGTCGAAAGATTATGAATTAACGTCGCACATCAAGACCTATTCCGTGGGGGAGAAGTGCGAAGGGAAGGGAGCCAGAGGATTCATAACAGCATTTTGTTTTTCAAAGACTTCTTTTTATACGAAGACTGGCGTTTTTGGGGTCGGGTCATATCAGGTTTAGGTCATGGAGGTCTTCCATTGTTTTTGACAGAAAAAATGTCATTATATTATTATTGATTGCAGTTTGTTGCTGGTCTTTTCCAAGAACCAACAGAAATAATGAGGGTGTTCGTCTAAAAAGTCTATGTAATCATTATGAAGTTTCGTCCTCCCCAAAAGTTTCCCCGTTCTCGACTCATTTCGTGAGTCTCATGTGTCTGTCTAAAATCGTGAAGATGCAGTGGTATCGTTTCAGGCATGCAAAGTTTTTCCTTTCGTTATAAGCGGTTTTCAACTCTCATCCTTCTCTTCAACTTGTTTTGCTTCGAGCACCACACCACGCCCTTAGACGCAGTGGATGACGCCGTCGGCGTGGGTGTGGCACTCCTGGGGAGCGCTCGAGGTGGTGGCCGCGGGGGTGGCGGCGGTGGTGGTGGCAGCGGGGGCGTCGTCCTTGCTGTCCTCCTCCTCGAGCTCGCCGGAGCAGCCGACGCCGGGGGCGGCGATGTCGTAGGCCCAGACGTCGATGGCGAAGTACTGCAGGGCGTCGCTGTCGACGACGGAGAGGGTCGCGTTGTTCTTGGCCAGGTCGAGGACCTCGGCGAAGTCCTCGGCGTAGTGCTCGACCTGTCCGAGGGAGACGAGGGGCACGTGGAAGGCGCGGTGGAGGAGGTCGGTGGCCCAGAAGGTGTTGAGCTTGGAGTTGGCGACGTTGTAGCCGAGGCCGCAGACGGAGGAGAGGGGCCGGCGGATGGCGAAGGAGAGGGGGCAGATTACCGTCTCCTGGGTGGCGTTGTCGCCGCGCCAGTGGCCGGCCCAGCCCTCCTGGGTCGCGCAGTTGCGGTCCGGGTCGTCGCAGCGGAAGGTCATGCCGGTCTTGTCGGCGTTGACGACGCGCTCGTACCAGCCGACGGCGGTGGCGGTGGAGGCGTTGCCGAAGTACTTGCGGACGTGCTCCGACTTGTCGCCGAAGTGGAGGATGTGGTCGCGGGCGTGGGCGGCGAGCTGCTGGGTCTCAGCAAGGCCGGCCTCGAGCTGGGCGCGGAGGGTGGAGTTGCAAGACTGGTGGATGGGGAAGGTCTTCTGCCAGCCCTTGGACCAGTCGTAGGGGGCCTCGGGAGTGGTCGTCGGCGCCGCGGGGACCACGGGGACGGTCTCGGAGGCCTGGCGGCGGGCGAGGGGAGTCGCCGAGGCGGAGGAGAGGAGCAGCAGGGCTGCGGTGGCGAGGCTGTTGTACATCATCTTGACGGGAGGTTGGCAAGTGTTGGAGAAGACTTGTGAGGAAGAATTGTGTGAAGAGGGCTGATGTAAGAACGAGGCCGAACTTGTCAGGAGGTGAGCGAGCTAGGAGCTTAGGAAACAGCTTGGAGCTTGAGCTTGAGGAATATCGTCGACTGAAGAGGGCATGCGGGAGGTCTTTTATAAGCTGCAAGATGCCGCATGAGAAAACTCTTTCCTTCTTGGTTCCGTGCCTCTGGGTCCCCAATCAAGCTTGCTCGTCGACGTCGAGCCAAGACATGAGCCTCTCTAGCCGTTGTTCCTCCTCGGGTGGCTCGTCAGCTCGTGCGTTCCTCGTTCGTCATGGTCCGCAGCCGGGCTGATCCTTCCATGTGAACGAACGAACCCTGGCCGTATGTGTTGATCGCGTGTCTCTCGTCCATTCACGCCGCTCGTTTGCAGTCGTCGCCAGCCATTTCTCGCTTCCCGGGTCCTCTCCAACACCTGGCATCCCTCCAGCGCCCCCTCTTCTCTATGCCATCGCGCAAGCTTTTTTGATGAAAGAAGCCAATATTTCGCCCCGGTGGAGTCCTCATGTCGGTCACGACTGCCTTCCTAGAGCGACCTTGGCCCTGCGAGTGGTGTAAGTCGGGTGATGCCAAGACGCGGGCAGGTCCATTGCCAAGCTCACGATCAGCTTGATGGTGGTGAGCGCAATTGGCCAATGGACAAGACGGGCGAATGGCGAGGCCGGTCAAGCAAAGACACGACTCCACGGCCAAGAGGTGCTAAGATGTGTTGGCTCGAGAACTCGGTGACGTTAGGGGTACTCTTACAGGCTGGAGGCTGAGTCTTTTTGGTCGTTTGGACGCCGGCCGGCCATCCGGGTTCTCACTTCCCCGCTCCGGAGGCCATCCGGGTTCTCAGACCGGGGTCCGGAGGTCGTCGTGTCCCCGCTTTTTGTTTTTTGTTTGCGCTCCCCCACGCTGCTGCTGACCATCCATCCTGTGTTCTTCTTTGCTTGTCTTTCTTTACGTTGCCTTGTCATTCCTCCTCAGCTCTCGTGGTAGGCTGTCGAATGGCATGGACTGACAGGTACAACACGCAACCCCCGCTCCCGCTCTCCGACCTCCTCCGTTTCTCTGTTGTCTCTCCCATGCATGCAACCATGGAGGCGCCGCGGAGATGCCGAACGAATTTGCGTCGTTGAGTCCATTTCTCTTGTCGTTGGTGAAAAGTAGCATCGTGCTCCAAGTGGCTTGCCGTGAATCAACTCCCCGGATGCGACTCTATTGCGTAAAGTAGGCGTCGAACACCTGCAGGACCTTGCTTCCGGCGCGGGGGGAATCCTCACGCTGCTTCCGCCGGTCGTGGTCCAGAAGGTCAGACTTTGCCATCCACACCGCGCGGCTCCGCCCCGTCTTTGCCTTGAGGGATTTATGAATTCCCTTCGCTGGGTAGGCCATCAGTCCAAATATTCCTGGTTCGTGCGCGAGCGGGTTAGCTTTGGCCGAACATTGTTTTGTTTTCCATCGGAGGAGGGCGAAGCCCCTGCTGTTCTGCGAGGGCAAAGAGAGGAAGGTCCTTTTGCTCACCTGCTCCTGGTTTGGTTACAAGACCGAGGGATCCTGTGCCCACTCCCTTCATGAGGCCGAGAGCCCCTCCTTCCTTCGCGCCACGGTAAGGGTCGGTAAACACACCGGTCAAGCCGTCGTAGAAGCCGGTTCCAAACGTCTAGCATATTCTGGTCAGAGACGGCGTCAGATCAGCAATGGCGGGTGACGAGACGTACCTTGGCAGCAACAGTTCCTCCGCTCTTCCAGTCTTCGACCTTGCCGTTGTCTCTGACCTCGTCGCCGTACAGTCGGGGAACATTGCGCAAACCCTCGGCCAAAGCCAGCGGCAGGCTCACCAGACCTCCCTTGGTGACGGCTCCGGCCATACCAGCAACGCCCTTCCCTGCAGCCAGGGCCGCCGCGCCGCTTGCTCTCCCTGCTTCGTGGCCAGACGCCCTGGATCGTTTGTACTCCTTCCAGGGGTCTATGAACGTCCCGCCCAGAGCAACGGTAAGGTTGGTTATTGTGCCCAGGACCGAGGAGGCACCGCCGGTGACCGGGTCCCATCGTTTGACGTCTGTGTAGTACTCACGCGGTCGAAGAGGCTTCAGGTCCCCCGGCTTCAGCTTTCCTGCGTCGACCAGGTACGAGGCTGCTTGGTTCGAAAGCTTCAAGTGTTTGCGCCCCGTCGGGGTTTTAGTTTCGTACGTCCATCCCGCGGGCTGCTCGGACAAGACGTCGCAGGTCAAACCAGCTGCTGGAATGTTTCGATGGAACGAGTCGACTGCAGCATCGACGCCGCGTTCTTGTCGCATGATCTCCGCAACTTGATGGACAGCGTGGTTGGCGGCCGGCGACAGGCAAAACCGGATCGCTGACACCAGTCGCTCCACGCTCAGTTCTTTCTGCGGGATGGGCCCCGGTCCAGCGCCGGCGCTCGCCGCAACGCGACCCCAGAAAGGCTGGTCGCCGAAGAACGGTACGATGATGGTTGGTCTGGCGTTGACGAGGCCGCACGCCGTCGTCCCGGCTCCTCCGTGGTGCACGACCGCTGACACTCTCTTGAACAGCCATTCGTGAGGGCAATCGCCCAAGAAGAACACGTCGTCTGTGTTTGGTTTCCCTTCGCCGAGCTTGCTCCAACCGCGTGAGATGATCACGCGGGAGTTGCACAGCCTTGCAGCCTCCAGCACGATATCCGTCAGACGAGCCGGGTCGTCAACCACGATGCTGCCGAATCCGACGTACAATGGGGACGGACCCGAGGCGAGAAAAGCTTCGAGGTCGGAAGGCGGGTTGTATGACGGTTCGTCTCTCATGAAGAAACCGCAGACATCGATCTCCGGGCCCCAGTCTGCCGGCTTGAGCACGATTGCGGGCGACCAACAGTAGGTGTGCGGAATCTTCAGGAAGGTCGTGAGACCCGGGCCCATGCTCATCGGTATCGGTTCGAGGTCGAGGTCTTTCCGTCGCCAGTGGTTGATCACGTCGCCAAGTCCCTGCCACGTCATCAGCTCGACAACCCCGTACGAAAGCCAGTTCGTCGTCTGCGGCTCGAGGTTTTCCCCGCGCTGGATGTTGGCGAGGGGGTGCGGAAAGGCACGGGTCGCGGTCCACGGCATGGTGAACATGATGTGCACCGGTATCTCCAGGGCCTGGGCGCAGTGGACGTGGGCGAAGCTGGGGGGATTGGCGATGATGGCATCCGCGACGAAGGGTTGGCTGCTGACGGGGTCGGGGTCGATGCAGGAATGCCAGCACCCGCGCAGCATCTCACGCATCATGCAGCGCTTTCTCCCAACGTCGCCTCCTTTCAGCGATTCCATCGACGGCATCAACCCGGGGTTGCGGACCATGTACTGCGTGGTCAGCTCAGCATTCGATATGGCACGAAACTGCAGAAACCCAGACTTACCGACATGAGATCGGCCGGGTCGCCGCCGATGGGGAAGAACTCCAAGCTGGAGTCTCTTACGAACTTGTCGAACGTGTCGTGCGTCGCGAGCCTCACGCGATGTCCGTAGCGACGCAGAGCGGTGCCGAGGGCAATGAACGGCTGTACATCTCCTGGAACACAGGACGTTAATGGCAGAAACAACGAAAGGCAGGACCGAGTCGGCAGCTTACCGCGACTGCCCACTACCTGAATGACGACGTTCAGCAGAGGCACTGGGTGGGTATTGGTGGCAGGAGCAGGGACGTCGTCGGTTTGAGGGAACGGCGGCAGCTGCTCTGCCAGTTGCTCTGGATATTCGGAGTGGAAGTTGATGCTGACGTGGCCGTCGTCTAGTCTTCTCGTCAGTCAACGCCCTGCAAATGCGAAGCCAAATTGGACAAACGTGATATCGCCGCTGCGCTAGACAGAAGTGCGCCAGAGGACCGGAGCTCGTACGGAGGAGGATCGCCGGACAGGCTTTGAGACTCGCTGGACTCAGCGGTGCGCAGGTCTCGTTTCGACTCGTTGAAAGACATGTTGAAAAGTCACGTCGTCGCGTTGGTGCTGAAGCATAAGATCTGCCGTCCATCTCGAGTCGACTTCCATCGCGTTTATATCCGACTTTTCCATGTATGAGGTAGATGTCGAGTTCCCCATCCGAAGGATTCGGAAACATGGTGCCAAATCCATCGTGTGTGCGACTCGTCGGCGGATTCGTGGACTCTGGGGCGGAGCTTTTCTGGGTCGCCGTAACGCCGTTCGAGGCTGACGCCGACGGGGATCCGCAGCAAGCTGGATACTGGCAATTAGGCAGCACACAAGCACGGGCAGGTAGGATACTAACCGACGCTGTTGGCGTTTATAGAAAGATCGACTGCAATAATGGACAAAAATGGCCAAATGCCGTTTAGTCGGTTCGGCGATGCCGCCCCTCCTCGGTGCGATGCGTAAGTGCGGCTGCGGCATCCTTGGATATGATGGTGTTGCATTGCGAATAGTACGCGGCTCCTCGCAAACTTCGGGTTCTGGGATGTCTTTGCTTCCACTGGATTGGACGCTCGTATTTTCCGTTTCGGACTCGGGTTTCGGCTTGATCCACGTGGAGCTGCCGCACCTACACTAGGTAGTGTAGTAAAGACCAATCCACCTCTTCACGTGCGCACTACTAATAATAATATCGCTGCTACTTACAGTGTACCTAATGCTTCTTATGCCGTCCGTAGGAAGGACAATGAAAGATAGCAGCGACGACGGTGAAGAGCAGCGAACTACCTAAGTGTACCTACTGATGCGAGACACCAAGTCCGGTATCGTACACTCGGGGGCAGGATGATATTGGGTCCATATGGTTGTCATTTTATATCTAGCTAGGTTGAAGGAGCGTTGCCACATCACCACCGATGTGAGAACGCCTTGATGTGCATAACCCAAAAACAGGGTAACAGAAAGGCAAGAAAAGTAACTGATGCGCTTGAAAAGCGAATCGCGATCGTCGTGATGTATTTCGTGTGACGTTAAATGGATTCCGAACTTCGCTGGGTCTGGCGACGTGCTCGTCGGCGAGCATTGGCGTACTCTCTATCGAGACGGGCCTCTCGGCGAGCTTTGGCGTACTTCAACTTGCGGAACGCAAACAAGAAATCGATTCCGTTCAAAGTTCCTTTGAGGGTAGCGTGATCCAAAATGGCTTCCACCAAAGGCATCGCAATCCATTTCATCGCGACGTCTATCTCCACGTTTGGATCGACACGCCGCAACTTAGACTCCAGTGTACTCAGCATAGCCTCCAGTTCCTCTCCTTCAGTGTCGGCCCAAATTTTCTCCAGCTCTTCACTTCTCGCGAGTATAGTCTCATCGTCGACGTCGAATACTGCCGCCGCAATGCGCACTCTCCTCTCGATCTCGGCATTCTCTTCCTCGGTGAACGTTTTTCGTTTTGGGGTTTAGCCGTCTTTCTCATCCTGAGTTCCCTCGGATGTTGCAGCATCGTTGAGTTTGTTTGTGCTCGACCGGTCCTGACCTCGCTCAACAGGCGGAATGACGTCTCCGGGTGCGTGCGGGCCCTCCGATGTCTGAGCCTGGATGTGTGCGGGGGTTTCGTTGTCAATGGCATCGGGGGCCTGGTTGTCGACAGTGTTTCCGCGCTCCATTGTGGTGTAGACGTTCTGTGGCAATGAGGTCGTGTAAGGATGCTGCGACGACGAGGCTTGATCGTCAGAATTTGCTCGCGTAACGTGAATTTGTTTTCCCGACGTACCTTTTTGAAGAATGTTGGAGTAAAGATCGAAGGTGATAGAGAGCTTGAGTGAGAGTCCTGACTGGCTGGATATGGAGGCAGGTGAGGGCGGTGGGAGTGAGAGTGGGAGAGTGGGAGAGTGGGAGAGAGATACGGAGTTGGAGGAGGAGAGTCTTATTTTTCTTCCCTCCGAAGAAATTTTGATGTGTAATTTCTAGGACTTGTTAGGAAGGCACAACAGTGAGATGGAACTGGTAAGTACGACTAGTTTCCAGAGAAGTGAGGAAACGTCTTTAACAACCCAGGAAGGTGCTGCTCGTCCTTTTAGTCCCCTTCAGTACGTGGTTAGGCGTCCCTAAGTGGGCTATATATACTGGGTAGACTTAGGTATTGTTGTTATCTGTTTTCTATTGTCATTATTATTGTCCGTGTCGTCCGTCATTGTCTGTCGTTGTTGTTGTTGTCGTTGTTGTTATCGTGACATCGTCGCGGTTGTTGTTGTCGTCTGTGGTCGTCTGTAGTCGTCCGTCGTATAGTATAGAGAGGGGGCCGACGATTATGGGGGTGTTGAATACTAGAGGAGGGGGTGACGCATAAGACATCCCTAATTGAGTGTGTAGGACTGATACATTTGCCACGACGAACCATCCTGAAACATATGGAATTGAGGGAGGTAAAGCTCAAATCGATGGACTCTGACGGTACTGCCTCTGCAAGTAGCTCAATTCGGTAGCCAGTTCGGACTTCTTTTCAATGACTGCTCTCGAGCCGTACAAAGACATCCTATCCCGAGCCTTGTTCACAGGGTCCCCCAGCTTCGACAAAGACATTGTCACTCACACAATCTTTGTTCCTGGACTGGCTGGCCCAACGTCACTGAAGTCTCCGCTCTGTAGACGAAGACGGCGGGAGTACTCAACACAACAAGTCATTTCAAATGGGCTAGAAAGATAGCGATCAAGTGTAGGTTTAGTACTCGCCATCGGTTTCTCGGTCCTATCCGACGTTACAAAGAGCAGGTTAAACAGGTTTAAACCATATGCCGGTACCCGCACTCACTGAAGGTATTGGGAGACGATCCTGTACCATCTATTCCAAGGGAGAGCACAAGAGCAGCCAGGGATAAAGCGCAGTTGATTGATTCATCTCTGTCTAACTGGATCTTCATCTCGATTTCATAGGCAGCCCAGCTCCCCCGTCATCCGGCATTTCTCATCCGCCAGAACGTCCCGCCATAATCTCAACCGTTCTTCCGCCCCGGTACGTCGTTGACAAAATACCCCTGACCAGTCCTATTCGACTTCATCTCCAGCCTCGTCTGCAGCCTCCTGGCCGCCCTCTCCGCCTTCTCCAGCTGCTTCTGTCGCGTCGCCAGGACGCTCCGCTGCTCGGCGGCGGGGAGGTGCGCGAGCGCGGTGCGGTCGTTGACGCTCAGCCGCGCCAGCTGCGTCTCGAAGACGACGTCGCGCTTCTCCGCGCGCGAGAGCGCCTTCATGTCGACGTCCCTCGTGCTGGGCGGCGCGGTGAGCTGGAAGCTCGCCTTGGACTCGTCCACCTCGGTATCGTCCTCCACGAGGTTTTCAGAGTTAGGCTCATCTGCGGCGGTCCCAACCTTTGCCCTCGGGCGCGCCGGTGCCGGGGCAGATCGGTGAGACACCATCTTCCCAGACGGCAGTCGCACGGCGCCGTTCTCGTCCGACGCATCTGCAATCGCCTTGCGCCCTCCCTCCGCTGCGTCCTCCCCATCCTCCCCATCCTTCTCGTAAAAGTCCCTAAACTCAGAGTCCTCGGCCGTAATGTCGAAGCGGCAGTGGTTCTTCCCAACCATGTGCTGCTGCACCGCCTCCGCGGTACGCCTCTGCGTCCCGCACTGCAGACACTCGCGGTACCCCTGCACGACGAGGTGCAGGTACCGCAGCAGCGTCTCCACGTCGACGACGAGCCGCTCCCTGTCCGGGACGAACATGCCGTGCGCCTTGTGCATGTGCGCGACGTTGTCGTCCAGCGACTCCGACTCGGCGTTGCAGAACAGACACTCTTCCGGGACGAACTCCTTCTCAGGCGGTGCCTCTCCATCCGTGTCCGCATCGGAGGCGGAGGTCGACGAGTCCTCCGGGACCGTCTCGGTGGTGGGGCCGGTGGCCGCAGGCACCGTGGCGGCGTGCTGCTCCGCCGTCAGCGGCTCGAGGTCGGCGATGCGGCGCTTGAGGTTCGTGACGTGCCACTGGCTCTTGGAGTGCGCGCGCCGCGTCTCCGGGGTGTCGAAGTGGACGGCGCAGGTGCCGCAGGACGTCGCGGAGAGCTTGAAGTGGGAGGTGTTTTGTTGCTCCATAGTTGCGGTGTTGGTGTTGATTTTGGTTGTCGTGCTTGGCATTGTATGTGTGTTCTTGCAGTTGAAGTTGTGTTTTCTTTGGAGCATTGCTGTAACAAAGACACTTGATTTAGATGAGGAAACGAGCTAGCTTTATACTTAATTCTTGTGATCGAGAGACAACATTCTTCCAAGGAAGTACTCCGGTAGAAAAGCATTGAATCCGCCGTGGCGAGACTGATCCACCGCAGTATCTCAACTTCGATAGGCGAATCAGCGATGCATTAGCAAAGCACGGCCGACAAGACGTCCTTTCAACATCATCCATCGGTCGACATTGCAGAGGAAACGATTCCGTGAGTCAAAAAGTGGAACCCATTAGACAGCTTCGGTCTCGACCCTGGCACCCAGAGACTCAGAAGAAGGATTTCCAGGCTAGGCGGTTGAGAGTTTAGGTAACGAAGATCTTGGGAGCGCCGTATGAGCTTGGCCAACGGGAGAATGGCAAAGAGAAAAACCGTGAGTCACGCGAGGGCCGAGACCTTCCTGTTCGGGCATCGCCAGGGTCAGCAACCGAATGAGCCATCATGAGTCGACCCCACCCCGCTCCGGGTGACAGGGGGGTCGCGGTCTACGGTGCCGAACTGATTTACGGGCTTGACCTCCGTCCACTGCTCGAGCCAAGACGGATGAGGCTCTAGACTACATGGCATTCGCTTCGTCACTGCAGGAACTTGAATATCTTGAGCATAAGTCGTTGAATGTTGGTATCGAATCACTTTTCATCCCGCTATCTACTACCTCCTCTCGCCGTCGAATCTAGAGAAATCACCGAATGCTGATCCTCTCTCTAGCCTGCTAACAACACATGATGTGAATCAAACCCGCCGTGGGTCTCCGAACCCGACAGTGTCCCAAAATGCGCAACCCCAACTCCTCTCAATGACACCGCAATCCTTTTAGTAGCTGCGGCCGAACATGACGTACTTCTGGGCCTTGGCCTCGCACTCGGGGTTCAGGCACTTGGTCTCGCCCGCGACGATGCCCTCGGTGGGCTGCTCGAAGGGAATGCAGAGGGACTTCATGCCCATGGTGGGCTGCTTCTTGCCCTCGGGGAGGGTGGCGTTCTCGGGGGGCTCGCTGGTGGTCAGCTCCTTGATGCGGTCCTCGCACTTGCCGCCCAGGCAGTGGGGGATGAGGACGACGTTCTTGGTGTCCAGAGCGGGGGTGACCTTCTCCCACTCGTTGAGCACGAGGCGGTGCTCGCGGAAGGACTTCTCAGCCTTGCTGTACATGTCGGACTGGATGGTCTCGAGGAGCTCGGGGACCTTGGTGGCGAGCTCGGCCAGGGGAATGCTGCCCTTCTCACCGGTGTCGCGGCGGGCGTAGCTGACCTGCTGCTTCTCGGCGTCCTTGGGACCGAACTCGAGGCGCAGGGGAACACCGCGCAGCTCCCAGTCGTTGAACTTCCAGGCGGGGGTGTAGCCCTCCCTCAGGTCGGACTCGGCACGGACGCCGGCCTTGCGCAGCTCGTTGCGGAGGTCGTCGGTCTGGTCCTCAAGCTTCTTGCGGTCCTCGGGAGTGGTCTTGGCGGTGATACCGACGGCGATGAGGATGACCTGGGTCTTGGAGATGCGAGGGGGGAGGACGAGACCCTTGTCGTCACCGTGGATCATGACCATGACACCGATGACACGGGTGGACAGACCCCAAGAGTTCTGCCAGACGTGGATCTTCTCGCCCTTCTTCTCGGGGTCCTCGACGGTGATGTCGAACATCTTGGAGAAGTTCTGGCCGAGGCAGTGGGAGGTGGCACCCTGGATACCACGGCCGTTGGACGGGATGTAGCCCTCGACGGTGGTGGTGTAGAAACCACCAGCGAACTTCTCGTTCTCGGTCTTGGTGCCGCGGACGACGGGAACGGCGAGGAGCTGCTCGTAGACACCGGCGTAGAGCTCGAGGATCTCGAGGACCTCCTTGCCGGCAAGCTCCTCAGTCAGGTGGGCGGTGTGGCCCTCCTGCCACAGGAACTCTCTCGTGCGGAGGAAGGGGGTCGTCTGCTTGGCCTCCCATCGGACGACGGAGTTCCACTGGTTCAGGCGGAAGGGAAGGTCGCGATGGCTGCGAATCCACTTGGAGTAGTAGGGGTACATGACGGCCTCGGAAGTGGGACGGACCGCGACGGGAACCTCGAGGTCCTTGTCACCGCTAGAAAGGGGCGGGTGTCAGTACTGAAAGAGCGGCCTCGAAGGGAGGGTGTTACTCACGCCTTGGTGACCCAGGCCAGCTCGGGAGCGAAACCCTCGACGTGGTCCTTCTCCTTCTCGAGCGACTTGGACGACAGGAACATGGGGAAGCTGGTCTCGTCGACGCCCATGGCCTCGATGCGCTCGGAGAACCACTTACGGATGACGCTCCAGATGTACATGGAGGCAGGGCGCAGGATGAAGAAGCCGGCAATCTCGTTGTAGTACTCGACCATCTCGGCCTTGAGGACGACCTCCTGGTACCACAAAGCAAAGTCCTCGTTCTTCTTGATGGTGATCCCGATAATGTCGTCGGTCTTCTTGCTCCTGGCAGGAAGAGCGGCCTGCTTGGCGGCCTTCGCAGCCTTGTCGGCAGCCATCTTGGCCTGCTTCTCGGCCTTCTTCAAGGCGCTCTTGGATTGTTCGGCAGCAGGGGCGTCGGCCATTGTTGCGGTGTTGACTGCGGATCGCAAGGTCGTCTCGGGAAGGGTCTGGACTTTTGTAATTGACGGCGTGATGACCAGGTCGGCCTGAGTCACTCGAGATTTTGGGCAGAGACGTGGAAGACGGTGCGGTGCGATACGGCGGAAAATGTGCCCCGCACTAAAATGTGAGTCGTGTGTCGAGCTGGTGCTCTGGGCCTGGCCACCTGAGTGAGGGGTCAATTGAGTGTTGGCCAGCCACACGACGCCGGGATGTGCTGAGGGGTGGAGGCAGTTTCCTAATCAAAAGCGGGTCATTACTGTCCGGTAGGCAAGTCGAAGCACTGTAGCTACAGCGGAAGGCGCCTTGAGACGGTGCTCACCGCCCAATTAGCCGTGTGGATTCTACCTCTAATCGCACGGCTCTTATCAGGTACTGGACATGGCCCGGGGCGGCCCCTTCCAGACTCATCAGCCACACCCCGGTGCCTGGAACAACCCCGGATCCGAAAAAAAGTTGTGTCGGGCGGTCGAGGAGACAAGGCAGGCACAGCGCAGAAGCTTCTATCGCTGTCGAAAGGCACACACCGACGAGCTCCTCCCCAAAACGCCCCTACCACCCACCACCTCCATCCCGCGATTTACGATCTCTGCAGGCAGTGAGGCGCAAAAATGGCTTCCATGTTCGAGCAGTCAGGGAGCGGCACCCTTTTCCTCGGTGGCCAGAAGATTTCCGGCTCCGATATTCGAGACCAGAACGGTACGCTTTTCCCCCGCGATGCCCCCCCAAGTCGCAGCTCCAGCCCGATGGTTTGCTGACAAACTTGCACAGTCCTCGCGACCCAGGCCATCGCGAATGTCGTCAAGAGCTCGTTCGGCCCCAGCGGCCTCGATAAGATGATGGTGGACGACATCGGTGTATGTTCGACGGACCCCTCCCCCCTGGACCCCGCTCACCCATGGCACAGGACGTCACGGTCACGAACGACGGCGCTACCATCCTCAGCTTGCTCGACGTCGAGCACCCCGCCGGCAAGATCTTGGTCGACCTGGCACAACAACAAGACAAGGAGGTCGGCGATGGCACCACCTCGGTCGTCCTGATTGCGGCCGAGCTGCTGCGCAGAGGAAACGAGCTGATGAAGAACCGCATACACCCTACCACGATCATCACCGGCTACAGACTCGCCCTCCGTGAGGCCGTCAAGTACATGAACGAGAACATCAGCATCAAGGTCGAGAACCTCGGCCGCGAGTCCCTCATCAACATCGCCAAGACCTCCATGTCCAGCAAGATCATCGGCGCCGACTCCGACTTCTTCGCCAACATGGTCGTCGACGGCATGCTGGCCGTCAAGACCACAAACAACCGCAACGAGACGAAATACCCCGTCAAGGCCGTCAACATCCTCAAGGCCCACGGCAAGGGCTCTCTCGAGTCCATGCTCGTCAAGGGCTACGCCCTCAACTGCACAGTCGCCTCGCAGGCCATGCCCACGAGAATACAAGATGCCAAGATCGCGGTGTTGGATATGAACCTGCAGAAGGAGCGCATGAAGCTGGGTGTCCAGATCACGGTGGACGACCCTACCCAGCTGGAGCAGATCCGCGCGAGAGAGTCCGGCATGATCCTGGAGAGGGTAGACATGATCCTCAAGGCCGGCGCCAACGTCATCCTTACCACCAAGGGCATCGACGACATGGTCCTGAAGGCGTTCGTCGAGAAGGGTGCTATGGGTGTTCGCAGATGCAAGAAGGAGGACCTCCGCCGGATCGCCAAGGCCACCGGCGCCACCCTGCTCAGCACACTGTCCGACCTCAACGGCGACGAGAAGTTCGACCCGGCGTACCTCGGACACGCCGAGGAGGTTGTCCAGGAGCGCATCTCGGACGACGAGTGCATTCTCGTCAAGGGCACCAAGACGCACTCTTCGGCATCCATCATCCTCCGCGGACCCAACGACTTCACCCTGGACGAGATGGAGCGGTCGATCCACGACTCCCTCAACGCCGTCAAGAGGACGCTCGAGAGCGGCAGCATCGTCCCGGGCGGCGGTGCCGTCGAGACGGCGCTCCACATCTACCTCGAGGAGTTTGCCGGCACCGTCGGCTCCCGCGAGCAGCTGGCGATCGGCGAGTTCGCGCAGTCCCTGCTGGTCATCCCCAAGACCCTGGCCGTCAACGCGGCCAAGGACGCGTCAGAGCTCGTCGCCCAGCTCCGCTCCAGGCACGCGCTCTCGCAGCGCATCCAGGAGGGCGAGGCGAACGAGGACGAGAAGATTGTCGCTCGCAAGAAGGCGTACAAGAACTACGGACTCGACCTGACGCGCGGCAAGGTCATCGACGAGGTCAAGGCGGGCATCCTGGAGCCCAGCATCAGCAAGATCAGGCAGCTGAAGAGTGCCGTCGAGGCGTGCATCAGCATCATGCGCATCGACACCCTGATCAAGCTGGACCCCGAGCAGAGGGGCGAGCAGGACGACGGACACGGCCACTGAGAAGGCGGGCGATGATGATGAAGAGTAAAAAAGCAAAAAATGGGCCAATTTTTTCATGGGAGTGATACAAGGTTAGACGGTTCATAGATCATTTGTTAATGATACCTTGCCATGCCGATTCGGACTGTTCCGTCCTGTATACAAAAACCACCCCCGCCCCCGCCGCCGGGTTTACCTCCCGGGGTTTCCGTTTCCAAATAATGCAAAGATTTGTTCGCTCGGAAAGATGCTGCTATCTGCTGTGCCGCGTGTCGCGCTATAATGATGCTTTGAACCCGTGATCTTCCTCAACACCAGCCAAACTTCTCGTTGAGCACCCACTCGACGTCCCCGTCGCCGTACCACATCAGGCTCGCGATGCTGTCCGTCTCCCGCTCGACGAACTCGTGCGGGATCCCCGCCCTCTCGACGAGCTGCCTGATCCTCGGCTCCGGGTTCCACAGCTCGACGTTGTTGACCTTCCACTCGGCGGCCTCGGCCCTCGCGAGCGCCAGCAGGTCCTCGACGGCGGCCTGGACGTACGCGTCGTCGGCCGAGGCCTCGTCCTCGACGACCAGCCGCAGCACGTGCATGGTGTTGCCCTCGGGCTTCTTCAGCCCGCCGTAGTAGCCCCTCGTCCAGA
Source organism: Colletotrichum brevisporum (assembly GCA_030770045.1). Classification (NCBI taxonomy): domain Eukaryota; kingdom Fungi; phylum Ascomycota; class Sordariomycetes; order Glomerellales; family Glomerellaceae; genus Colletotrichum; species Colletotrichum brevisporum. Next base: position 2,186,012 of record JAUGSI010000001.1, on the reverse strand, counting down.
CGGCCCACACGCGGCGGCCCGGCTCGCCGACGACGGCGCCGCGCACGGTGGGCGTCTTGCCGAAGATGTGCTTCGTCATGAAGTCCTCGCGCATCAGGTGCCAGAGCACGGCGTCGATGTCCGGGAGCAGCGCGACGCGGGCCCTGCTGTCCTTGGACGCCTTGGAGAGGCGCGCGCGGAGGAGCTTCTCGTCGACCGAGGCGAGCTCGGCGAGCTCGTGGTAGCCCACGGGCTTCGCCTTGCTGCTGCTGCTGCTGGCTGCTGCCTTGTCGCCCGCGGGCTGGGGCGGGAAGGATAGGTGGGTGCTGTCGTACGGGTGCCAGCCCTGCTTGGCGTAGAACTTCTTGCCAATGTCGGAGAAGAGCACGGAGAAGGCGACCTCGCCGTCCTTGATGTCCCCCCACTGCTCCCCTTTAGCCATGCGCTCGCCCTGCCACCCGCCGAGGTGCGGGCCGAGCAGGCCCATCATGGTGGACGCGTAGCCCTTGCCGCGGTGCTCGGGCTCGGTGAAGACGGAGGCGATGCCGTGGGCGACGGCCTCGGCGACGGAGCCGTCCGGGCGGGCGGCGAGGGCGCGCTTGCGGATGCTCTCGCACGACGAGTAGATGGGGCGGGCGTCGGGGGGCTGGGACGGGTCGGTCAGGATCCACTGGGTGATGCCGCCGTTGCGGCTCATGGGCACGGTGGTGAGGAACTGCTCGCGGCGGAGGTAGTCGTCGAGCTCGAGGGCGGCGCCCCATTTCTGGTGCGTCGAGGTCCAGACGCGGATGCGCTCCGCGTCGGTGGGCTGGGCGAGGACGAGGTCTGCTTGGGTTGAGCCCATTGTGGATGTTTTTTCGTCTTTGGGTTTCTTGTTCTGTGTCTTGTTTCTGTCTTGTCTTTCTGTGAGGAGGATGTTTTGTGTATTCGTCAATTGGAATCTTCTCGGGAGGGATCACACACGTCACAAGAAGGGAATGGAGGAGAGGTTGAAGAAAGCAAAACAGAAGAAACCAGCAATCATGCAGCCTCGGGATAAGAAATGGAGAGCGGACAAAGCACAGTCCCTTTATTATCCAACGCCCGTCAAAACTCGAGGTGTGACGGACTTGCCTGCCTTGCTTCTTGGGCCCCACCAGGAAGCTCGATCGAAGGGTAAAAAACAATGGCGGGGAAGACCCAGCAAACCCCACGATTGAGGACAAGCGCCGGGGTTCAAGCCTTCCTTCCTCGCCGGGCGACTTTTACGGACCGGCGTGGCACGACGGAGCCAGCAAACGACGGACGGCTCTACGCAAGTCTCACTCGGTAAACAAAAAAGGTGTCAGCAGGTCCCCTGATGTTAAGCCAGGCGGAAGCTGGTCTTACGTCACGAGGATGAGAGCTAGACGGCGGCGGCTGACGGGAGATGCGGTATTCCAAGACATTCAGGGTGTACTTACCTAGGTAGGTACCTACCTATCATGGTAGTACAGACACACTCCCCTTGGTCCCAGGCATCGGGGATTTTTCGAAAGCGTCGTCTTCTGTTCCTGCGCCCTGGAACTCTGGTGACCCTTTTTTTAGGTAATTGTTTTGCAATCGTCGGCGTATCTAGAAGAGAGGGGGTGTGCAGTATACAGCATACTAAGGAATACGTGCTTGCCGGTGCGCCATCGCAAGGGGCAGGTCACGCCCGGACGACGACGCCGAGCCGGCGTAAACCGACGATAGGCGGGGCCGGGGGCCGGTTTGAGGCGGGCGTAGCGGGGGCGGGGCAAGGTGGAATTGGCTCCGCTCCGCGTGGTGCAGCTTCCTCTTCTGCTCCCCAAGTACAGAGGTACAAAGGTACTTTTCTCATGTATCTTACGCCGGACACGCACGACATGGCGGGATGGGATACCTAGCAAGTATTACAAGTACTACAGGTAACAAAAGTACGAGGACTAGAGCCATGGCTGCATCGAACGAGGGATTCCCTGGCCTTGTTCAAGTCGGCTGACTTGGCTGAACCTCCGGACGAAGCGTCTCGTCTGTGTGATCTGGCTTGGCTATTTGTTTTGATGGTGTTGATGTTTGTTCATGCGCCCGTTGTAACACAGTCCGGCTTACTACTGGAGTCTCATTCATGAATTAGAGATGCATCTAGTACTCACTAACTCAGTAAGAGGATAGTAAGAACGCCTATCTCTTTAGCTGCTTGTGTGATTCAACAATAACAACAACATCTTATCGAACCACCCGTCCTCCCCACCGGAACCCTTCCCGACGACCACCCACAATCGGAATCCCTTCCCTATCTCCAACCCGCCTGAATCGCTCCTCAAACTCTATCAAACAACATCGTCCCTCCACCTTCCATTCCCGTCGCCCCCCTGTCCCGCAGCACCCGCACGACCCCTCCGTGCCCCCCCCCCCGCCGCCTGCAGCGCCGTGAAGCCCTTGTACCGGCACGCCGGCGCGTTGACATCCGCTCCGTGCTCGAGAAGCAGCGCGACGACGTCGGCGCTGGCGCCCTCTGCGGCCGCGGCCTGCAGCGCCGTCCGCCCCGCCGTCGTCGCGGGAGGCGCGTTCACGTCCGCCCCGTGCCGGAGCAGCGACCTCGCCACGTCCGTCGATCCTGGCCCGAGGCGGACTGCAGCGCCGTTCGCCCGGAGTACCGCGCCGCCGGGGCGTTGACGTCCGCCCCCGCGGCGAGGAGCATCTCCACGACTTCGAGGGCGGCGTCCGGCCGCGCGCCGCCGCATGCTAGTTGTAGTGCGTTCCGCGAGTCGTTGTTCCCCGGCGGCGCCTCGACGTCCGCCCCGTCCTCGAGGAGAACCTCGACGACGGCCCCGTGAGATCCCGCGCACCCGGCTTGCAGCGCCGTCCGGCCGTAGTGTAAGAAGGTGAGATTCCACGTGAGCGATATTTGCTCTTGGCATGGATGCCGGAAGTGCGGCACGGCAAGCTCGTATTATCGCATCACGCGCCCATGAGTGACAGCAGCGTATCAACATTCGGAGAATACGTTATCAAAAGGCCAAAGGATCTCCTGCTTCTATCTATCCGTTCATCCCGGTCACTCATCCTCCGTCTCTGCCTTCTTCTTGCTCTCGCTCTTCCTCTGGGGCTCGCCCTTCTTGGGCTCGTTCTTGGACCCCGCCTCGTTCTCGTAGTCTCCGCCCTGCTTCTCATACTCCTTTGCGAGTTTGGATGCCTGGCTGGGGTGTGAGCGTTCGCAAGGACGAACCGTGGAAAGGATGCCACAGTATCGGGATAAGCGAGCTTACCTTCCACGCTGACCACTGCCCCTCACCACCGCCGGACTTGTTCGGCTCTTGCTTGATTTCTGGAAGTGACTGGTCAACATACGGCCTACGTGCGGTTCACATACACGCACCCTCTTTTATTTCTTCCCTCAGCTCGGGGTCGGTGGGCTTTCCTTTGGATGAAGGCATATTGAATTTAGAAGATGTTGTGAAAGCCCGTCGTGGGGTTTGTGTGAAACTCGGATCAGAGCTCGCCGGAAAAATGAAGCGAATCAGCAACAAACGAGCTGAACCTCCCATTTTGAACTCAACAATTCGTTGGAAGCAAACGACTACATCATCGCTGTGAAAGACAAGCTCATACCAGACGGCGATCATCTATGACGCCTACAACGCAAGCCACCGCGTCCGATGGTCGCGGCCCGCTAGCGGCCCCGGTCAGACCCACATCGCAGTCCGTGCCGGCCTCAAGTCCGCTATCCTCGGGACGGTGTCATCTAAGCCCTTTCACTGTCGTCCCTTTCGTTCGTGTTCTCCTGGTATCCAAGGAAATGTGAAGGAAAAGTGGAACAGCACACTCTGCCGGAATAGAAAGTCTCGACGCTGAGATCGAGAGGACTAAGGGCCATCGCATGGCGCCTCTATGTGCACTGCAACTCTTCGCCTGTGCCATCCCATCATGTTCATAGCAAAGGAGACATCTGGGTAGGTACTTCGTCATGACTGCGTTTTTAAATGTCTATCCCCAATCCTAAAACCTCTATTTTCTATTTTTCCGTTCCCCCCCGTGTCCGTGTCATGCCGTCATGAAATACCCATACGAAAACTGCCAGTCCCGTCGCTCAGTGGATCGAGACATCCTCAAACTCCTCAACCCCCTCGACCGCCTCGCCCTCCATGATGCCGTGCACGTACGCCGTGCCCACGATGCGCATCATCCCCTCCCGGTCCGCGCTCTTGCGGAGCACGAACGGCGCGTTGCACCCCTTGAACACCCACACCTCGTCGCCCGCCTCGGTCCCGTCCGGCACCATGGCGACGTACTTCCCGCCCCTAGCGAGCACCAGGTCCAGCGCCGACCGCGTCGTGAAGACGCTGTTGATGAGCATCTGCGCCGCCGCCACGAGCGCCTCGTTGGCCTCCTCCTCCGTCGCGCCGGACAGCATCACCTCGCGGCGCAGCATCTCCCGCTCTTTCCGCTCCGGGGCGAGGTCGTCCTCCTCGACGGACGTGCAGAACCGGTACGCCAGCGACAGCGTCGCCGCCGAGAGCTTGTCTTCGCTGCCCTCGGCCTGGAAGAAGGTAAGCGTGCGCAGCACCGCCTCGAGCCCGGTCTCGCCCGTCGGGTAGGCCGCGGTCTCGAAGCCGGGGATCTTGGCGAGCTGCTCGGAGAGCGTGATCATGTCGCGCTTAACCCACATGGCCGGGTGATCCGTGTGCCGGTGCGCGGCGCGCGGCACGCCGCTGACCTGCGCGATCGTGTCGACCTTGACGCCCCTAAGCATCAGCACGTCCTCGGCGTCGTTGGGGTCGAAGCCGAAGTCGAAGTCCGTGTCGCCCGCGGCCTCGGATTCGGCGGCATCGGCGACCGTCATACGTCGCCAGGACCGGCGCCAGTCGGGCAGCCAGGACGGGAACTTGGTGGCGGTGCCGCCGCCGTTGAGGTGCTCTGCGATGCCTGCGTGGTCCAGCAGCTCCTCGCTCAAGGGCTCGTGCAGGAGCGTGCGGCCGAAGCGGAGGGCCGTCTCCTCGAAGGTCTCCGAGTAGTCTGGCTGGAACTCCTCCCTGTCGCCGTCGGCCGCCAGGCCAAGGAGGGAGTAGTAGAGGTCGCGGGGGTCGGAGGCCTCGACCTCACGGAAGGTCAGCAGGAGGTTCAGGAGTTCCGTTGAGCGCTTCGAGTCGTCCTCTTCATCCTCCCATTCTCCCTCGTCGCCTTCGCCGCTTTCGGCATCATCGTGATCGTGATCGTGATCGTGCTCCTCTTCCTCCTCCTCCTCCTCGTCATGTGCGTGACTTCCACAGCAGCCGCCTCCGTGCTCGTGGTCGTGGCCATGTTCGTCGTCGTGCCCCTGGCTATTAGCTCTCATAGAACCGAGCTGGTAGAACCGGAACCTCTGGGCCATGTTGGCCATGAGGTCCTTCGCGCTGTCGGTCTCGTTGCCGGCCTCGTCGACGAGCGGCCAGGGCGGGCTCTCGGGGTCCTCCATGGCGACCGTCGCGGGCCACAGCTGCTTCCAGCTCGCCTCCCTGCCGCCGCAGATCATCACCACGTCCCGCGCGAGAATGAACTCCTGCACGATCCACGCGCGCTTGAACCACGCCCGGTTCCAGAACCGCGAGACGGCCAGCCACTTGCCGTCGCCCTCTGCGGGCAGCTCGGCCTCGGCGCCGGTCGGTGCGTCCGCCACGGGCTCGCCGAGGGCGTCCTCGATAAAAGCGCGCGCGCCGGCGTTGAGCTCCTTCGGCACGTTGACGCGCCAGTACCGCTCGATCAGGTCCATCGCCTCGCTGCTGCCGTCGGCCTCCTCGCCCAGGTACGCCAGGGCGCGCCGCGCGGCGACGTAGACGTCGTGCAGGAGCATGACCTGCGACTGCTTCTCCTTATTGTCGGACTGGTTGATGCACAGGGCGTCAACCCAGAGGAGGCGGGGACGGTCCTGGAGGCGCACGCGGCGCAGGCAGTGGAAGAGGTTCTCGGTGATGGCGACCTCTGCGCCGGCGATGGTGATGCGGCGGGGCTTCTCTTCGGAGCCCCAGACATAAGAGACGGCCTCGTACGAGTCGGCAGTCTCCGGCAGCTCATCGCCTTCGGTGTGCTTGCTGGCCTCCTCGAGGTAGGGATCGACGGAGCGAACGATGACTTCGCCATTGAGGGGCTCATCGGTGTTTGCGGCGGGCGACAGCTTGAGGAGACGGAAGTCTCTCTCGCCCAGGGCGAGGCTTGAATAATCGAAGGTGGCCATAGCCAATACTATCCAATCGTTGCGTAATAACCTCTACCGGGAAGATGTATTTCGTGATAATGTTTAACCGGATCTTGACGATGTGAGGTGAGGTGAGGTGAAAATTTGGCAGGCGCGAATATTTTGGAGATGTGGAGTGTAACTGGAGATGCGCTGCGACTCGGGGACCACCGCATGAAAAACACCCACAATTGATCCTCATTGGCGGCAAGCACAACCATGTCAAGCAACTGCCATCGGACAGGCTTTGAAGGCAGATTTAATTAGTTAGGTGCTGGCTGAAATTCTCCTTTCTCTTCCCGAATACTCTCGGAAAGTGTTCTGCGACGTTCCGTTTAGCCAACTGTTGTTACATTGACATGGAACACTTTAAATCTGTCTACAACACCTGACTCTTGCCAAACATTGTTATTGTCTTATTGTAGATGGGCATTTTGGAAACTTTCGAACGGACTTGTAGTCAAGAAAAAACATCTCATCATGATTGAATTATGTTAGCTAGCAAGGACTGACGTTTCCGACCAGCATTACTATGAAACTCCAACAGACAACCAACCCCTCAACAGACGGCCACCTTACAGACCGAGAGCCGCGTTGAAAGCGTCAGCCGCAGCCTGGCCCTCCAGGCCCTGGGCGTCGGCCTGACCCTCCTCGCAGGCAGCGACGGCCTCCTCGCCCGCCTTGCAGCGGGACTGCAGCTGCCCGCAGACGAAGCTGCTGATGATGTTGATGTTCAGCGCCGAGCCGTGCTGGAAGTCGCCGGCGGGGCCGAACGAGGCCTCCTGCCGCCCGTCGAGGCCCTCGACGAACTGGATGCTGGGGTCCTGGCACTCGCCGAAGTCGAGCGCCTGGCGGGGGGACTTGACGGTGGCGCGGCTCGCGATGCGCATGCGGCGGCCCTGGGAGCCGACGCTCGACGACCGGCGCAGCTTCTTGAGAGAGGCAGCCGCGAGGCAGTCGTCCTCCTGCGCGTCGCAGTCCGCCACGCTGATGTCCGCGGCCCCGGAGTTGGCGGCGTTGGCGCAGGCGTTGTGCTGCACCGCGCAGGAGCGCTGGAGGGCCGCGCCGGCGTTGAGGAAGGTGTCGCCGTTGGTCTCGAAGGGCTTGTCGGCGGCGGAGGAGGTGACGGGGGGAGGAGGGCCGCCGAGGTCGCCGGTGAAGGTCTGGACGTCCGCGGTGCCGGTGGCGGCGCCGTTGCCTCCGTTGTTAGCGTCGGCGTCACCGTTCTGGTTACCGTTTTGGTTGTTGTTGTTCTGGTTACCATTTTGGTTGTTGTTGTTGTTGTTCTGGTTGTTGCCGTTGCCATTGCCGTTCTGGTTCTGGTTGTTGTTGTTGTTGTTGTTGTTGCCGTTGCCGTTACCAGTGTTGTCATCATCAACCTCATCAGCAGCGTCATCGGCATTTCCGTTGTTGTTGCCAGTGTTGTTGTCAACAACATCGTTAGCACCAGTATCATCAGCATTGCCATTGTTGTTCTGGTTGTTGTTGTTGGCGTTGCCATTGTTGCCGGCATTTCCGTTGTTGGCGTTGCCGTTGTTTCCGGCGTTGTCGTTGGCAGCATCATTGGCATCGGCGTCATCGGCGGCATCGTCAGCGTTACCGTTGTTCTGGTTGTTGGCGTTGCCGTTCGCAGTGCCGTTGTTGGCAGCATTGTCGACGTTGTTATCACCCGCGTTGTCGTCGGCGGCGCCATCGTTGCCATTGCCGTTCTGGTTGTTGCCGTTGTTTCCAGCGTTTCCGTTGGCGTTGTTGTTGCCGTTGCCACCGCCGCGGCGCAGCTTCTCAGCAACGACAGAGCCTTCGACGACAGCGGCCTTCATGCCGCCGCCAGAGCTGCGGCGGACGACGGAGAGGCTGTTGGAGGTGCGGCGGACCCTCCTCCTGTGAGCGACGGTGGCGTTGGTGGCAGGGCAGGCTGTTGGAAGACAGATTAGTTATGTGCGACTGACTGCAGAGACTCCCGTGGAATGGCTTACCCTCAGCAGCATCGTCGGTGGCGGTGCCGTTTCCAGCGTTGCCAGCGTTTCCAGCGTTGCCGGCGTTGCCACCAGCACCGCCGGCGACATCAGCGACGGCGGCCTGGATCTCCTCGGGGGTGGCGTCCTCGACGAGCAGGCCCTTGGTGAAGATGCAGCCCTCGGGGTCGTCAAGATCGTCGCAGGTGTTTCCTGCTCCGGTAGCGTCGTTGAGCTAAAAGGCCAGTCAGCATCTCCTCCTCGTCAAACTCTCTAATCGAAGCAAAAAACTCACGTCACCGGGCTCAAAGGTGCCCGACTCGAGCGCCAGCAGCGGGTCCGCCCCGACAGCGGCGAGCTGCCTCGCGAGCTCGAGCGTGATGGCCTTGTTCTCCTCGGCGGCGCCCTCGGAGGCCGGGTCCTGATGCTGGCTCAGGGCGGCGATCTCGGGGTTCGCGGCCGTCTCGTCGCACAGCACGCTCTTGAGCCCCACGGACCCGGTGTTGCGCTCGATGGCGCGGAAGACGAGCGCGCTCGCCATGCCGTCGACGTCGCCGGCGGCCTTGGCCGTGGAGAAGGCCGAGTCGGCCGTGGCCTGGTGCAGGCAGTCGAGGTTGGTGACGTCGCCGGCGCCCGCGGCGGCGGCGGCGTTGCCCAGGAGGCCGAAGACGGCGTCCTGGATGTTGCTCGGGTTGTCCTGCGCCAGCAGCTGGTTGACGGCCACGAGGTACTTCTCGTGGGAGTGCTCCTGGGGCACCTCGGCGGCGGCGAGGCCGAGGAGGGCGGCCGAGGCGAGGGCGGCGGCGGGGGTTTGGAACTTCATGATGAGGATTGTCTTGGGTTTCCTGTTTTCGAAATCGAACCGATGAAGAAGAAAGCACAAAAAGGGGTTTGTTAAAGTACACAGAAAGGACCAAAGAATGAGGGCCGGCCCAGAAGGTTTGGAGTGAGGCACAAGAAAAGAATGGCAAGAAACCAAGAAGAGAAGAAATGCAAAGTTCCCAGAACTGAACGAAGGAGAAAGAGAAGAAAAAGGTCGGTTGATTGCTCGATGTAGAAGCAAAAAGGATATTTCTTCTCTCGACTGGAAGTACGGGACTGTTATATATCGAGAAATGGCAAAGGCAAGGAGAAGGGTTACCAACGTCCACGCCCGCGCCACACAGAATCTTCATCCACCCCTTCTTCGTCTCATCATCCCAACCATTGACGACGTTGCCGGCAATGCTCCCCCTGGAAGCCCGCTTGGGGGAAAAGAGTACGCCGATCTTAGGGGCCCTCCACGCCGACGACAACCCGCCCGGGGTGGTGATGCGGCTTGGCGGTTAGGAGGTCGGAAGCTCCAGTCCCTGGGTGGGTAGTGGTATGTCGGCTGGCGGCGCTCCGATGGGCTTGTCCACTTGGACAGGAGGAAGGAGGTAGACCAAGCGGCGCATGGCCGAGGGTGCGAGCCAAGACTTTGTCCATCCCATCGTGACAGGCAGCTTGCCCATGGCAGTTGACAGGACAGGTAACCGACGTGTTTCGGGGATTTCGCCGATCGGAGCGGCCATGGGACAGGCATGGGGTGGAGGTTGAGATTCAGGCTCGACTAAGCGAGTATCTTCAACAATAGAATCTGGCTTTGGGTGGCATTCGCACTGAATTGGTTGTGTTTCTTCGCACATTTGATCCCAGGGTCTCTCTCTATGCCTCTGCCTTCCAAGCATTCTCATCACTCGATGAACATGCCCATCAACAAATACATGCCTAGACGGATATCTAAAGGACGTCCTCGAAAAGAAAACTCAAAAGGAGCCTCAACAGTCCAGTACAAGCCGATCAGCAACAACAAGCTGTGGTCCGTCACCCCCTGCCGCGCTTGGCGGGGCATGGTGCTGAAGTCGAACAGAGTTTGAGGCGCGCGGAAATCAGACGGCAGCTGTCGCGGAACAGCGTCTCATCCAGGCCCCGAGCCGCCTCTCCGTGGGTTCTCATTGGACTTTGGTCTCCTATGTGGGGCCGTGACAGGGTGCTGCCGGGATCCCGGGGTAACGCACCCCGGTCGAAACGTTCAGCGCTGTCCACAGCAACAATGTGAACCTTTGCTTGGAGGTGACGACCGTCATCTTGCTTGGGCGTTGTCTAGATCTTGATGATTGAGCCTATGTTGAGATTGTATAATAACAGGCTCTATTATAATGCCTAGAATGTGTCATCCCATGAATAGACCCGAGAGCGTCGATCTTCTTCCGCATGACTTCAGACGGTGAAGCAAGAACCCCAGGAGCATCACCAGAATCCACTCCAGTCCCGGAAACCGTCAACGAGGCCCAACATCGAAGAAAAGCAAAGCTTTAACCTGATCCGCAATACAGAGAACTGACGAGCCGCCCCGCAAGTCCGATAACTCAAAACTTCAAGAAGCCGGCAAGGGGATCTGGTCGTACGTGTAGTCTATTTTCACGACCCGCGTTCTCCAAACAACAAGACCCTCTTTTCCCGCCTGGGGGGTTCGAGTGTCCCAAGCGGCAAGCCCAGCAGACCTGCAACGCCCAGCCGCTCCTCGAAACATTTCCGTTCCCTCCTCTTCCTCCTTTTTCTTTTTTGGGTGTGCGAATCGACGGCAGAGGGCCGGAGGCAGGTCTGACATATGCCCAAGTTCTTCACCAAGAGTGTCCATCGACGTCGAGAACCATCCCGGGCTCGCGGACCGAAGACGTCCCACACGGCCGTGGATCTTCGTCCCAAACGCCAACGCGTCATCCCCGGACGCGGTCATCTCAGGCAGATGGATCAGCCGACGACCGCATGAGCTTCGTGCCATCACGGTCGCTCATACGCCACCGGTATCCAGCCACTTGGGCCTCGCCGTCGCAAACGGGCGGCTCGAGTCTGATCGGCCCTAAAGGTCCCACCGTCGACCAACTCCCATCACAACTCTGATCTACAAGACTGGCCCGTCGTGTCGTCTCTCCAACCGCCGGCTGCTACCGAGTTCTGTCGTTCCTCGGTAGCAAGCCCGCCCGGAACAGTTTGAGGCTTTCATCCGATCTATGCTGTTGATCGTTACCGGTACCGTTCTCTTTTGACGGTAGGTCGAAGCGGTCTCCCCGTGCATGGATCAGCAATATCACTCCCACGCAGCAAAGTCACAAACCTGGCGGGCCCTCTACAGCTGGCTATTATGAAGTTGCGAGGCTACTTCATTGTTCCTGGACGCTCTGTGACTTTTTTGTACAATGGCATCATTGTGCCCGGGACACGTCTAAGAAAAAGGGAAAATTCGACCTCTTCTCTCTCTCTCTCTTTCTCTTCGACTTTCTCTGGAACCCAAACCCCCAAAGCACCACAGGCGTCTCCGATGCAAAGAAAAAAGATAAAAAGGTTCTCTAGTTGGTAGTTGTTGCCAGAAGAACCGCTTCCCTCCACAAAGGGAGGGGGCGCGGCCCTTTGTGTCTCCTCGCCCGTCTCTCTCTTGGTCTCCGCGTCTTAATAATCGTACATGGTGGGTGCTTAACCGATGACCAGCTTGCCTTCCTCGGGGAAGTCGTACTCGGGGATCTCCAGGTTGAGGGGGGCGGGTCCTTTCCTGATACGTCCGGAGATGTCGTAGTGGGATCCGTGGCAGGGGCAGAACCAACCGCCGTAGTCGCCGGCCTCGCCGATGGGGACACAACCCAAGTGCGTGCAGACACCTAAGGAAAAGGAAATGTTAGCTCACGTATGGCGCTGGTCTACCGGCCGGATCCTTGAGCGGCCCCGGGAATACAATCCGTCAAGTCCGGTCCGACCAAGGCTCCGGCTGGACCTCACGAAATTCCGGACATGTAAAATATCGTCGCAAGGGGGGGCACGTACCCAACATGACGAGCCACTCGGGGTTCTTGACACGGTCGTCATCGGTCTGGGGGTCGCGGAGGGAGGCAACGTTGATCTTGTTGGCCTCGTCGATCTCGGCCTGGGTGCGGTGGCGGATGAAGACGGGCTTGCCTCTCCACTTGATGATGACCTGTGATTTCCCCCAGTCGTCAGCATTTCTGGAGTCCCGAGTTCGCTCGTTCGCTGTCGGCGTTTCGAATCAGGCCACTCACGTTCTTGCCCTCAGGGATGGCGTTGAGGTCGACCTCGACCTTGGCCATGGCCAAAACGTCGGCGGAGGCGGACATGTTGACGAGGAACTCTGGGAGAGAAACAATCCGTCAGCCATCGTTCGCAACCAATCCACATTCCACATCCTCCAATTCGTCGCGTATCGATTTAGGCTCCTCCCAATGGTCCCCGTGGACGGAAGAGAGAGAAAGGGCGTCCCTACCCTGGACCGTGGACTTCGCGCCGGCGGCGGTGATGGCGCCCATGGTGCCGACCATGAAGTAGGAGATGAGGTGGTTGCCGGCGGGGGATCCCTTGCTCATGTACTTGCTGAAGTCGGGGATGCTGTTGCCCTTCTGGGGACCGGTGAAGGGGCTCGAGTAGCTCGAAGAGGTGGCGTCGTTCCGGGCGGCCGAGGTGCTGAGGGCGCGGGCGGCCGTCGTCGCGGACGGGCTGCTGCGCGCCAGTTGGCGCAGGCAGGTGCGGGAAGCGTGTGCGAGGGGCGCCATCTCGTCGGAGGAGGAGGGGAGAGGGTTTGGGTGGTTGGTTGCGGGATGCAATTGCAGAGGGATGACGTTTGGGCAGGAGAGCGTCTTTTTTCGTGATGCTGTGGTTTGAGGATTGCCGAAAGCTTTCTGGCATGGCGGCCTGAGGCAGAACGTTGTGAAATTGGTGATTGTTGATTGGCTGGTGGAGACAGCTCATACCCGGCCCTTTCCGGAGTGGCGCCAGACATGGCTGTGTTGTTGTGGATAGCTGCAACACCCCCATTAAACCATTGCATCATCGAGTGAAAATCCAGGCATCTCTCCGTTCGCCCATGATAGGCCGTGACAGAATCAATTGGCCAAGTCTCTCGGTCAACAGCTTTATACCGTCTTTGAATATCATCAGTTCTAAAATTTCGCTCATTAAACATCATCCGGACACCTGAAAGCGGACATGTGCCAACGCCGCTTTGCCTGAATATCCTTTTATCATACATCTGCATGCATTGCTTTAGTGCATGCGCTTCAACTCCTCGACCAAGTTGCGCATGCTCTCAACCGTTGGGCCCAGTCCCTGGACGATAGCCTCCTGTGTTTTCTCGTCCAAGTCTAAAAATCTCTCGATCATCTCGCCGTCGATGAAACGGAATGGTGCATCGGCTTCCCGTTTCGCGTTGCGGAATCCTCTCCACGACATGAACGTGAGCCCGGCACCTGGATTCGAGTCTTGTCCCAGAGTCCTTACAACCTCGGCCAGTCTCTCTTGAAACTGTAGAAGAAGACTCTGGTACTCGGCCTTAATGTCCGCGAAGACGTAAAGTGATCCCTCAACCTGCGAAATATTAGCTTCGAACGACGTAATGATTAGCCAGGACCATCTTACTGTTCCCAGGAACGCCTTCGGCACGATGGCGTCGTTCTCGTTGGGAGTAATGGCGAGCGACCGGATCTTATTGACTTGCTCTCCGAGATGAATCTCACTTGTGACTTCCATTTGCTTCTGGTCGTGCTCGGTCGGTGCGTCGGGGTTTCGCCTCAGCACCATCAGGTTTCCCTGTGCATCAGCCTCCAGCCATGAGTGACCCTCCAGATGGCAGACCGAGGTTGCCCAAATGTGTTGAAAATGGCGTGCGCGCTCGACAAGCTTCGCCTTGTTTCCATCCTGTGCGGGTATGAACTCGAGCAAAGTCATCGACTGCATCAGGTCGGCAACGCCAATCATGTTTTCGTTGACGTCGAGATCGACCGGGAAAGTTGAGGGCCGGAAGGTGGCGAGTTTTCGGAGTGCCCCCGAGGTTGTAGAGTCTTCGGCGTAGTCGTATACCACCACCGTCTTGCTAAGACCAGCGACAATCTTGTCCCCCATCACAGCAAGACTCCGGCATGCACCCTTCAGCTCATGACTGACAATTTGGTAGGGGTTCTTGTCCGAGTCTACGCCCAGGACCAAGATGCGCCCTTTGACATCGTTGTTCTCGCCCATTTCTGGGTCGGCGATGTAGCTGGTTCCGACGACAAATCTTTCAGCGGGCTCGCCAGTGCTATCTGGGAGTTCGGCTCTGATGACGCTCTCAACGAGCTCGGTGGAACCAGCACCATCCAGATGGAAAGGCCGCCCGACCACACCAAGAACAATCTCGTCGACCAACTGGAAGGTGCTTGTAACGAGTTCCTCGTTGTTCGTGAGCTCTCTGCGAATAGTGCCGATACCGAAAGCACGTAAAGCTGGCGAGTACGCGACTCTGCGCACCGTCTCTCGCAACGGGAGTGGATTGACATGCGTTCTTCTCTCCGCATCGATGTGAGCGATTCGAACATTCTTGTCCGTAGCCAGGAAAATAGCACCCGGGAAAGCTTCCGAGTCGAAGGGGGCAATGTAGTTGACATCCTCTGCCGTCGCAGCTGAGTAAATCATGCGACCCTCCGAGCTGTAAATGAGGCTCGAATGTTCCGTTGTGGCAAAGACGTTGCTCATGCCCTCGCCGTCGGGCCTAGGGAGAATATGCAAGCCTGCTTGCTTGCTCCCGAGGGTAACACTTTTCCGACTGGATAGCGAAAAGTCCTCTTTTGAAATGTTGAACGAGATGACCTGTCCGTCTTCCATCGAGACAAACAGGGTTGGGCCTAGTAGGCTGGGTGGGTGGAGCTGAACCAAGACTATATCTCGAGGAACAGACACGCTGTCGTCTGTTTGTTTGATTGTTTCTCCGTGAAGAGCATTAAGGGTTCTTAGGTCGATGATAGACACCGAACCTGTTGCCCAGAAACCCACGACACCAATATCCTCGAGGTCCTTCGCAGCGTGAATGCAGGAGAGCTGGTCACCTTCACCTCCAACGCCACTACCTACCGCCTGCTCCCGCGCAGATAGGTTGTCAGAGAGGTTCAACGAAACAAGTGTAGTGCCGTTGACTGAGAGTAACACCCACTTGCCGTTGGACGACGCGTTGACAATGCTCCCACCTTCCGGCACCGACCACGTGTTCAACGTAGTTCCGCCTTCTGGATCTAGCAATGTCACGGAGGCAGCAGTGACTTGCAACAACTGCCCATTAGGCAACGTTGACGCTATTAAAGTCGGCTTGTCCATGGCTAGGCCCTGGAAATCAAAGACCTCCTCTATACCGCCCTCCTCATCGAACCTAAAGACTCTGGTGTCCGTGATGGACGATACCACCAGAGTGTCATCCTTGGCCGATCCGTATGACCGAAGGGGGAAGAGACCGCGGACCTCTCCCAAGTCTTCTAGGACGCCAATATCTTCAAGGCCAACACTGCTCCGAATGCTCCGCAAACTACCGTTTTGGTGAACGCCACATCCCGCGACGATACGGGCTTGGCCTGAGGAGAAGGCATTGCCAACCTGGCTGTCGCCGGCATTCCCCAGATCCATGATTGAGAAATCCAGAATAGGCGCAATGTTCGGGATTGTCTGGACGAGTCTTGTTTTGTGTTCCTTGACATCAACGTGGAGTAGCTGAGAATCTCCATAGTGTGAACCCAAGAAGAGCATGCCATCCCCCATGTAAACAAGGCAGGATGCTCGAGAGGTAAGACCCAGATGTGTCACTTTCAGCTCTGTCACAATAACACCTTCCGTCTCGATGGTCAGAAGGTGGAGATTGCCGTAATCGTCCGAGAGGAAGTAGTTCCTCACGTCGTACTCAGCCCAGGCAACGAAGATGGTCGGATTGGCGAGGGCAGCGGGGACTTTTGATTTCGTAAGAGTGTCGATGTAGACAAGCATCGTCTCCCCGACAACTATTAGGCCGCCCAACTGTGCCCTGGCGGCCGACGTGTCTCTCTTGTGGTAGCGTTTGACTTCGTCTTCCTCGATGGCAACGGGGATCAAGATTCTCGCATAGGGATCCCGTATCTCCACGTCAAGATCTCGATTCTTTTCCGGGTCAAACTTGGACACGGTAGTGTTCCGGTCATCGGACATGAGCCTGTAGACAGCGAGTCGAGCATCCTCATCGTCGATCTTGGATTGGTACAGGAAGGCGATGGTCGGGTGGCCGGTTTCGGTAGGGACGAAGGTGCTGGCCTTGATAAACAGCTCTGACAGTCGGACTGGGTCCCAATTAGGGTCGATTCGCATGTGGTACGGAGCTCGAGCTCCCAGGCGCATGACATTTATAACACCCTCCCACAAGTGCATGACCATGAATCTGCCCGACGGGTCGACGAGGCACTTGTCCTGGCTCTGGGCTTCGCGCATGTGAGGCTCCGACACGTCGGCCATGACCTGCTCCGTCACCAGCCTTTGAGTCACCGAGTCCCATCTCGCAGTGAAGTATTGGAATCGGTCGGTACCGACGAAAAGGAGGTCGGTCTTGGAGTCCTTGGGTACAAGCCGCTGGAGGAGGAGGATCGTGCCATAGACAGCTGCCGAGCCGAGCATGTACATGTCGTTGGGCGTGACGCGCCATACCTCGAGTCTATTTGATCGACTTGAAGAGAGTTAGCAAGTGACCACCAGGCGTGAAGACCATCTCGCCGAGCCATCGCTCGGCTCGGCGTCACGATGGAGGGGATGGAGGGGCAGCCGCGGGACAACGGCGGGCTTCACTTACGACACGACCAAGCTCTCCTCGTCGGGAGACAGGCGTATTCTCAAGGCATGGCGTATGCTGCTAGGCCGGTGAATGGGTGCAATGTAGGACATGTTGGAGGTCTGTGAGCTTCGTCGAGTGAGAGCTCCGTCCCAGGGCTGCGGCCATGGATGGAGGACGAAAAGGACGATTTGGCTGGCGCTTTTGCGTCGGAGTTTAGCCAGAGGCCTGGGCTCGTTATCTCCACAGGGAAGGTTCCCGGGCATCGATTTCATCATCATTTCCAGCGCTCAAAAGTGGGGGCCCGCACGTTGCTGCACGACCACACGCTGCGAGCAGTGACCTACGTCTCCGAGCAGCGGGTCTTTAGTGGACAGGCACAGCGGCCCTACGCAGGGGCCACTTCCATTCCCGGGTGAAGGCGCAACCCCACGATTTCGACAACAGGTAGGTATTTTTTTTCTTCTTGAGCTGGCCCAATTTCCGCACTGTCTTATTACACGTGAATGTGGACACTGCTACTGTGTGCAATGTACATAAGAAGCCTTGCGGACACAGTATGTAGGTCCCTGCACATCGGGGAGGAGCGACGGGGCTGAGAAGTTCGACCTTGTCCAATGTTTTTCGAACTGCATATGTTTCTTCTGATCAACTATATCTCGACACGGATGCGTCCTCTCCCGATCGATCCTTTCAGCCTCACAACTCCAAAACCGCTCCACATCTCCGAATCATGAGGTCATGGCCGAAATCCTTCCGTCGGCCTGTCTGTCCGCCTCCGTGCGGTTCGCAGACAGCAAACGGCACATCGCGTGGCTCCCTTCACGGACAGCGCTTGTTCGGAAGCTCCCAGATCATGGCCCAGTTGATGTGAGGATCGGCCATGCCAAACTTGCTAAAGTCCACCCGCCGCTCCTCCACGTCTTTGAATCCCACCTTCTGGTAGAGACGATGACCTGGCACGGAAGACTCCAGGTAGGCTGGGATGCCCAGCCGGACGGCCTCTTGCATCCCCCAGGTCATCATCTTCACTCCCACTCCCCGTCTCTGATGCTTCGGGTCTACTACAAGGATATGCAGGTCTTCATCCAGCGTTAGGTGACAGCTGCTCGACGCCATCTGACGGGGAGTGGAGCACTTACAGACACACGGCTTGCCTCCCATCAAACGCTCGCGCATCTGGTCCATACCGACAAACATCATGCGGTAGGCCTCGTCGTTGGCCGAGGGGGGAGAAACACGGTCTTTCGCCGCCGGCATGCCAGATTCGTGCACGTTCCACTTGCTCCAGCCCACGATGGCCTGGTCGCCCTCGAGATCCGTGTCCACGGCCTTGAACATGTGCACGGTTGGGTCTTCCCGAAGCTCTTTCGTCAAGTCAGTAGTTCGGGCGTCCAGCCCGTCTTCTGCCCGCCCGCCAGGAAACAGAACGTTGTTCAAGGGGCTCTCTGAGAAGGCCTGCTGCTCGATTTCGGCGCAACGCCGAAGATCGGCCACGAGGACAGGCTGTACTTCGATTGGCATGTTTCCGAAACTGATGCTTGTTGAGTATGTTCCTCGGTATTCTCTCGATTCACCGTTGGTAGATATCGACCTTTTCGTCTCGACTCTTTGGGGAGGACGTTCTTGAAGTACCTTGCCATTTTGCCTGGCCTGTCGTGCCCCGCCGCCTCCTTGTGCGTGACCAGGCGCTGCCTGCCTGGAGAAGTGGGGTACCGCGGACTGAGGATTACAGGTAGGTACGAACACCTCACAATGGAGGCGTCGGGCTCCGTGGCCCCCGGTCTGACTCGGTCCAGCGTTGGCAAACTACCTACCTATCTAGGTAGGTACTGTACTTCCTACTACGGACATCAATACCATTGCTGTAATTACCGTTGTCTCTCACTATTGTCGCTGTCGCCAGTCGCTGTCGTTCGTCATCTTCATTCATTAATGCCGTCCATCGTTGACTTGCTCTTGTCACTGTCGTCCGTCATTGCTTATTCCTGTTCCTGGGAAGGATTAGCTGGCACTGGGGAGAGGACCGGGGGTCATCGTTTTGGGTGCCTCCATGCATGATGGATGCATAGGCATGGATGCTACTGCTTTCCTCAGCCACACCACATGTCACTTTCGCCGTTAAGGAGAGTAAGCATACATGCCCACAGACTATACATTTCTATTTCACTGATGTCTTTTTCTCTGATTCTACTCGTATGTGGGAACGCCCTCTAGAGCCTTCTGTTCTCTCAGAATTTGCTGCAACGAGACGGGCCTGATGACCTGGCCTGAAAGCTTCAAGTAGCGAAGTGCATCGCCGTGAGACTTGATAGTATCTTTATGCAGCAGTTCCTCGGACAGGTTGAGCCTCCGACCATCCCACTGATGCATCACATCTTTCCAAGCCTGGATCGTGGCCGGTTCCAAGGCCAACTCCCACGTGCCTCTCCAGACAATTGCAGCCTCACCCTCGTTGCGGAGCGCCTCGAACCGAAAGAGCGCCGCCAGCCCCTTTCGCCCGTTCCAGATCTCCATCGTCTTCAGCCGGGGCATCTTCATGGCCGCCGCCGCCGCTGCCCGGAGCATGGCTCCGATCTCGGCCGGGTCCGCGGCGGGCGTGAGGAGTTGCGAAGTCAGGACGAGCGAGGTCAGGTTCGGCCACTCCCAGGCGGGGTCCGTGTCGAAAAAATGGCCGGCGTCTATGACGAAAGATGCTGCGAGATGCTCGAGCTTGAGGCTGGCCAGGGTGACCGACCGGGCAACGGCTGGGTGAGAGTCACGAATGATGTTGAATCCGTCTGCGTGGCTCCAAGAACTGGGCCATATGATACCTGGATACTGTTGATTGAAGTTTTCGAAGATGACGAGACTTTTGAGGCTGCTGTTGCAGCGCTGGATAGACTTGAAGAGACATTCGTACTCTTTAGAGACGACTGGGGTCGCAGTCAGCAAATGAGTGCCTGCATAAATCAAAGCGAGTAATAACTTGAAAGTGAATGGAGACTAATGCTGGAATACTGACACCTATCTGCACCGTACTGCGGCCTTTTCAACAACCTCCAGGGTTCCCAGTGTACTTCCTGCAGTCTGGGAAACCGGGAAAGCATATAGGCTAGCTGTTCCGGCATCCACCTTCGGCGGTTCTGCTGTCTGAGGAGTAAACTAGTCACGGCTGGGACTCGTGGAAGGCTGTCCCTCCATAAGATCTCTGGTCGGAGCCCTGCCAGACTAGAAGACATGGTATGTGTCCAACAGGCGTGGATGGACTTGATGTAATGAAATACTCGCGAAATAGCACCTCGAGTCGTTGTGCTGTCGCTGCGGCCGCAAACCCAACCATGTTTCGGGTCATGGTAAACTCGTTTCGGCATCGCCGTTTCTTCAGTGCGATCACCCAGCATGTCCGAAGGAGTATCGGGCACAAAGCTCAGATATTTGAACCAATGTTCCGAGTCACTGGGCGAGTAGATGCTGACGTCGAGTGTCAAATCGCCGTGAGGTTCCCATGTGCTCAGAGCCGAGAACAGGGTCAAGAAGGACTTGATGATGGAACTGTTAACGTTATCGATATCATGTGGATATGCCCCTTGCGTTGGTTCGTTCAGTTCGCACGTGGCGCAGTCATAATCGTCAAGTTCCACGCAGAACCAGATATAGCGGACGAGAGCCCGATTCCTCTCGATCATCGCGCTAAAGTCGGCGAGGCATGCCTGCGTCAGCCTAATTCGCGCGAAGTTGTGCCGCTCAATGTACTCTTGCCATTCGCGACACACTGTGGCCAGGCGGGCCAGCGGGCAACGGTCTTGGGTCAGGCATGTGAGGATGAGGATCCGGATTTCGCGGGGCAAGCTATTCCATTTTGAGTTCTCTTGCCCCGTGCCCAGAGAAGGCGAAGACTTGGGCAATAGATCGAGGGCGCTTGTTGATTCCGTTGACGTGGCCATGTGATTGTATAATTTCCGAGGTGAGCGTGGGCGTAATTAATTATATAGTTGAATAAAATTTCGTGTTCGTCAAGTGAGCGCAGTGGCAGAAAACATATGGTATTTATGGCAATAAAAGCTGTGGTCCCCATTACATACCTTGAGGATCAAAGGGCGTCTTTTATTCTTAGAATGAGAAACTTTGACTAAAGACATGATTCTATAGCCACAGGGCTCCATGGAAAGGTCGTTTGAGTTTCAGAGGGCTTGGGTAGGGTTGGGTAGGCTGAATCTCATGAGAAAGATTTTCAAACTCTAATTTAAGAGTATCTGATTTTTAGAGCCTTTTCTTGTTATCATCCTCTCCCCCTCATGAAATACGCTGTTCTCCTAGGTATTTTTATACAAAGAGAAAGAAAGTAAGAAAATCTACTGATCAATATCCCTTTTCTTACAAGGGCCTGCTATCTCTCCTATAAGTCCCTTCTGTCAGCTCTTCCTATTTATCTACTTACTAATTCTAAGGTACTTATTTGACTAGGGAAATTGGCAATACAATGGCAATGATGACGACAACAATAGCTTATGCTCCGAAAGAGATGATAATAACGAAAAGTTGACAATAACGACATGATAGTAAAAAGATCGCGCTAGTACTGGATAGAACCCTGGGGCTCGCAATGTTAGCTCAGCGCCACAGTTGGTCAGCCAGGGCGTTGGCCAGGTACAAATTCTCATCGAGTGAGGCGTGGCTGAGCTTGAACAGGGCGGAGCCTGAGCAAGAGCCAAAAGGGCTTTGGGAAACGTGATGAGGTACTGACTACACCCGGTTGCCGGGTCGGATGTGAGGGTCGCCGGTCTGACTCACAATCGCCGTCGGCTTCAACGGTGGCCCAGATGTGCGCCCTTAGCCTGCGCCGTTTGATGGAGCACGGCGAGCCTGACTAGGAAGCTGGGTTAGCTGGCGAAACAAGAATACGCGTGGCTGTCATGCTCGTGTCTTGGCTGCATCCTGCATGCAGTCCACGAAAAAATGCCTCTTTTCTGCAGATCTGGCATTTGTAATTCATGCAGGCGGCGAAAGGGGGACATGCTGTGCTTATAACAGCTAGATGCGGCTTGCAAATAGCCTCAAGGTTTTCTGCCCGGCAACAGACAGAGGTTTATTTGGTCACTGACAGCAGTCTATGAACTATCGCCATGTCGTTGTCGCCTGGCCCGTGTGGAACGATGTCAAATTCTCAATGGCGGATATCCGCAATCCGATGTCCGTCGGTGGTCATCGCCAGCTGACGCGCGCTCCGTCAACCAGTCTGTCAACGGATCTCTAGAGACGGCATTTGACGAGGGGTCCGGGGGAAGCTATGTCCTTGCTGGCGGCCCTGATTACTGGCCACTCGTTCGAGACCCCCGAATCTTATCAAGAGAGGCTTTTCTGCCGAGGTTCACAGCCAATGGGGTCTCATGGCAACAGTCTGCGGGGACGTGCCGCCATCGTCAAAGATCCAGGATTAGGTTGCATCGACGCACATCAAGCGATGTAGATGCAGAAGGATACAAACAACTGGATAGGCTACGGCAGCTTGCCGAGGGGGCGCAGTAGTGCCCGGGCTCACACATATCGACCGAGCGGCGAAGGGGACGGCCTCGAAACGCATTATGCGTCCCCGGCCGTCTGCTCTAGAGTCTAAATGTGGTGTTCCTTCGGGCCAGGTCCCGGCGTTCGTCTCATGAACTGGCGTATGGCAGCTGTCTCTGGAAACCATGCTCAAGAGCCTCCCCGAGCCTCCTCTCATGCTGATGCCGTCGGCTGCAGCTACGGCCACAAAACGATCTGTTTCATACCAACATGCAGCCCTTCCGCACCGTCTCGCTGGGGCCTCATCCCTGATGCATCGGCAGCTTGCCTTCCCTTGCTGCGGGGAGCTGCTCGCACCGACCCTTACGAGCTTCCCGGAGACAGAAGTTTACTCCCTTTTCGGAGGCTGGGCGGGAGTTCGTCTAGATGTCGAAGTGTAGAGAACCGCCCCTCAAGTGGAGGATGGTAGTGGGCATTTCCCGGCCGAGAAACACGGACATCAGCACGGGCTCTGGTGGCCTGCTTTAGAGTATCTTTGCGTCGGGGACGCAGTGTTGCGAGGACCTGGGTTCCGTTCCAATACAGCTCTCACCACTATTAGCACACCAACTCAGGGAGTACCACGGCATTCGGTTTACGCATGTGTCTCACGGTCTCACGCTGCCGACCCTGGCGGGAGCTTAGGATGGCACAACTGATCGATCTTGGCCCCGATTCCTTGCGAAGCCTCTCGATATCACGGACAACTAGATTCAAGGTTATAAACCTACTCGGTCTCCCACCGGAAGAAAATTACCTTCTGGCTCATCAGACAAGGATACAAAGTCAAGAAGCTTGATCAACCTTCAAAGCCACGCTTAATCTTCTTTTCCAAAACTTTCAGGACCCTTCGTCTGTCATCCAACACCTTCTGTCCAAAATGTTCACCCTTCAGTTGGTCATTGCCCTCCTCAGCCAGTCGGCCCTCATCGCCGCGGCGCCCTATGGCAACGTCATCAAGGCGCGTGACAACCTCGATGACATCGTGAACGCGCTCGCCCCCGTCTCCCAGTCCCTCGTCCAGGTCGACAACGCCGTCCTGGCCCTTGACGGCGGCCCCGTCACCGCCAACAACCTGCTCGTCGCCTCCCAGCAGATGCAGGTCGTGACGGACCAGGCGACCCTGAACATCCAGGCCTCGGGAGAGCTCGGCGCCATCAGGGCTGCTAGGCTGCGCCGCACCACGGACGACCTCATCGACCAGACCACCACCACCGTCAACGACTTGGTCTCCCGCAAGCCTGTTCTCGATAACCTCGGCGTCAGCCCCGTCGCCCTCGAGTCCCTGCAGAGGCAGAAGATCTCCACTATGGCCCTGAGCGCCGCCCTCGAGGAGAAGGTTCCCAGAGTCGGTCAGAGGATCGCCGCTGAGGGCAGGTCTCAGCTGGAGTCTGTGCTTGACCAGGGCATCGTCGCCTACTCGCAGCCCGCCGTGGCCGCGGTTCCTATCGCCGCTCCGCCTGCTGCTGCAGCCCCTCCTGCTGCAGCTCCTCCTGCTGCAGCTCCTCCTGCTGCAGCTCCTCCTGCTGCCGCTCCTCCTGCTGCTGCTGATCCCGCTGCCGCCGCTCCTCCTGCCGCTGTCGCCCCGCCTGCTGCTGCCCCTCCCGCCGCCGCTCCCCCCGCTGCCGCCGTCCCTGCTGACGCCAACGCCGGCACCTGGCCCAATCAAGCCGGCGCGGCTCCCCAGGCCGGTGCTCCCATCCCAGCCGCCGGTGCCGCTACCCCGGCGACGCCTGCCGTTCCCGTTGCAGTCGTTCCCTCAACTGTCAACGGCATCGCCCCTCCCCCGCCTCAGGTCACGCGCCCTGCCGGCCGTCGCCTCCGTGGCAAGAAGAACGGCCTGAACAGGGAGGTTGAGGCCGTCGAGGCTGACGAGGAGTAAAGAAAACATTCTCGATTCTATCTATCTTCTTCATTCAAATATTTGGATTTGGCGTTTTGAGGCATCACTGGCGCGGAAGAATGGGAGTATGGTTAGTCACGGAATTATGACAGAATATTAAAGTATTGAAAGCAAAAATAGAACGATGTATTGCATCCTACGACGAGTCTTTCTTGGATATTCCCCTGCACATTTCCGTGGGCTCTAATTAGTGATAAGTCAGCTCATTAATAAGCTTATTCAACGTTTACCCCCGACCGAGCGTGCATCTGCTTTGGACTGGCTCTGAGCAGCGTCCGAGACACCCACCCACACACACACAACTCCTACTTGGGCAGACGGAACAAGCTGCACGATCTGAGCGAGGACCGATGCCGAAGCTAACGAAGAAAAGACATGTCGTGGATTTTCTAGTGTAGTTGAGACATGCCTCGCGTCAAATAAAGCCAAGCACGTCTCGAGACACGAAGTTTTGATACATGTATGTTCTACAGACCTTGCGATGACTCCCGGATAGAGCATGGTCACAACTCGTCACACAATAAGACCGCAGCTGCCCACCAGCGCTGTTGCCGGTGAGACATGTCGGAGCCATTCGATTGTGAAGTTTTAATCGAATCGTCTGCATTAGCATGAAATGGGAAGCCGCTGAAGTTGACACCCCAACATCTCGAAGAATAGAAGCCTCGCAGCTGGGGCCTATTCCTCGCTTCCAATATAGAACCTCACTATCTATTTTTGCTTAAAACCGCGAGTCCAAGCCGTCTCGGAATCGTGAGAACCATGCTTCTCCACGTCGATCCGCCGCCGGGGAAGAGGGTCTTGGTGTAGCCGAAGAGGCCATCAACCGCCTTCTGGCTGTACCACTCGCCGAGCTTGATAAGTAGGTCGCCGGAGGCCGTACGGGCAATCTAGTTGATGTTAGAACCACAATCTGTTTGGTTATCGGATAAGGGTTGGGACCGGAAGTCCTGAACGAACGATGTACCTATGCAGAGCAAGAATGTTGTACTTACATCCCAACTATTCGGAAGAACGGGAAGAGAATCCAGTGTCTTTTATAGCTTTCAGAGCCGCTTTTGCCGCTCTGCGCTTCTCAATAGCGTGCGTGACAACCTCTTCGGCGGCATCGAGCTCGTTTTGCGCGTTCTCGGGGGCTTCACGAGCCTTCGCACGCTCTATAGGTTGTTGTTGTTATCCGTCATCGTCGTCCGTCATCGTCGTCCGTCATCGTCGTCCGTCATCGTCGTCCGTCATCGTCGTCCGTCATCGTCGTCCGTCATTGTTGTCCGTTATCGTTATCTATTATTATTGTATAGTAGATGGGGAAGCCGCATTTAGAGAGCCAAGGCACAAAGGGGGTGTTGGATACTAGAAGAAGGGGACTGGGATGAACAATAAGATGCCCCTAGAAGTCTTGCGTGCCTGGGAATTCAAGAATTTCCTGGGATGGGATGTTGTTCAGAACAGAAAGGACAGAGAAGAAGGCATGGTAGGAGACTTTGAGGCGTGCCCCCTGTGCACTTTGATGATCTAGAAGGAACATTAAACCAGGTGCCACCTTTCTGAAGATAGGTACAACTGTATTCTTGAGAAACAAGTAGCTACTTACCTAGGTAGGTAGGTACGTACGATGAGAACCGCGATCACTGCTATTTCTGCGGCAGCTGCGACTGGTGTTACTAAGTCACATGTATATAGCACCTTGCCACCTGCATGCTGACCCTTCCTCTTTCTCCAAGCACTTATGGCACCTAGAGCTGCTTCTCGACCCCAGATCGATCGCAGCTTCTGTGACTGGCACTGGTAAGTTCCTGCTGGTTTGTCTCCGAAGGACGGAGCAAGGAAAGCACCTAGCTCAGGGCGTCGTGTCGCGCTCCGACGCAAGAACCCACATGTCCCTATGTCCAAAGAGCCCGGTGAAGTTCGATTCCTTCCAAGGACGATCCGGTCTGGCGAGACACCAGTCAAAGTTGCGCATGAGCTAAATCAGACGTCAGCCTCCTCCGTCACCATCACAGCAGGGGGGAGGGGGGGGTGGCTTCTTCCCGAAGTAACAAGACGCTTGAACCCACCTCGTAAATGGTCTTGCCAAGTTCCATCATCGCGACGGGCCGGCCCAGGCACTGATACCTGCCGTACCCGAACACGAGCTCGTGCACGCGGTTCATCGTCGCGAGCTTCCGCCCGTCCGCCTCGAGGAGCCAGCGCTCCGGGCGGAAATTCTCGGCGTCCTCGCCGAAGATGTCCTTGCTGAGGTGCATGGGCCAGACGGCGTGGCTGACGATCGCACCTCCGGGCAGGAACACGGGCTTGCCGTCGACGACTACAGTGTCGCCGCCGTCCGGCACGCGCTTCGGCACGGCGTCCGTCACGGGCGGGTGGACGCGCATGCCCTCCTTGATCACGGCCTGGAGGTACACCAGCCCCCGCGCGTCGGCGTCAGAGATGACCCCCGAGGACCTGCCGGTGCCAGCGGCAACGAAACCGTCGATCTCGGCACGCAGCTTGTCATACACACGTGAGTGCGTCAGAAGGTACAGCATGACGATCCGCAGCGACGAGGCCGTGGTGTCGGAGCCCGCGATCATCTGCAGCGTCGACTCGGAGAACACCCCGTCCTCGGTTAGCCCATGCCGGAAGAAGGACGCAATCATGTCCGAACGCTTGTCCCCAGCCTCCGCCGCCGCCGCAGCGCGGTCCCTGATGGCCGCGCGCCCGTTGGCCATCATCCGGCCGAAGCCCGAGGCGTCCGTCTCCTTGGGCCCGACGAAGGGCGCCACGAGCGGTTGCTGCACGAGACGGTGCAGCCCCAGGGCCGCCATGACGGTGAAGGCCAGCAGCCCCTCCTCGGAGGACCGCGCGACGTCGTGGACGTCCGCGTCCGCGAGCAGGTCGCCGAACGCGGCGCCGAAGCTGATGTCGCTGATGACGTCGAGGGTGAGGAACTGCGCCTTCTGGGCGAAGTCCATGGGCCGGGCCGCGGCGTCCGTGGAGAGGTACTTCGATCGGATGAGCTGGACGAGCTCCGAGACGTGGGTGTCGACCGAGGCCTCGAGCGCGAGGTTCTCCTTGCCCGAGTACTGTGCACGTGGAAGCAGTCAGCTGGACGTCTCCGTTGAGACGGTCTTGAAATTACATACCCCCGCTGACATCTTGGATCTCAGCTGGCTGTGCTTCTCCTCGTCTATCTCGCTGAAAACGTGGTCCTTGTCCGGTCGGTGCCGCGTCGCCTGGTAGAACCACTTGCCCCGCGTGTACGGCGAGCGGACGGCGCTCATGTGGAGGATCAGCTCCGGCGACGAGGTGATCAGCTCGTTGGGCCCGATGCGGGCGATCGTTCCTTACCCTGATATTAGCTCCGCATCGGAAGGCGGCTGAGGTATGGTCACCTACCATATTTTCTGATCACCTCGTCGTACTTCAGGTGAGACTTGAAGCTCAGGATGGCTAGGGCGTGCCACGCCTCGGACCATCCCGTGCCAAATGGTCCCTTGAAGGCCTTTAGGCGGTTATAGGTCCGGATCTTGGTTCCTGCATATACCGCGAGAAGCACGAATGCAACAACCCAACGGAAGCTATACAAATGGGCAAGTAGAGCCATGTGTGCGTGTCGATCGTGGAAAGAACAGAATGAGGAGGAGGGCTCACAGCCTCGGACCCGGGAGTGTTCCCTCACCCTTTAACAGCAATCGATTCCCATCACCTCAGAGACGAGGAGAAATGGCGGGGGGTCCGCAAGACGGTTCTCCCAATCAATAGTGGCGCTTTTGTCATGCGAGGCCAGCGGAGGACGCCCCTAATCCACGTCATGCATTGCTGATCTCCGGTTCCCCTTCACACTTGCAGGTAAGCTTCCATCCCCGTTGAACCTGTCAGACTGCATGAGCGGTAGTGTTTCGGTTCCGCCAGGAGGGGGGCGGAACCGTCAACAAAAGGTGGCGATGGGGAAGCACAACGCCCACCCCAAGCCCCGGGGATGCAGCTAAGCGCTCGCAACTGGCGAGTCGAAAAGGCGCCTTACTCCGTGTCCCACCGTACCCTATTCGCTGCCATCCAACTATTTCTAGAAGGAACTTATATCCCACTCAATTTCTGTCAGTTACAACTACTGTTGTCCGTTACTGTTGTCCGTTACTGTCGTCCGTTACTGTCGTCGTTGATGTTATCCATCTTTATCGTTGTTGTCACCGTCGCTGTCGCTGTCGTTTTCGTCCGTTACTATGCTTATGCGATGCTGTCACGCGGCCAAGTACGTGTGGTCAAAGTGAAGTAAAGTAACTAACGGCTTGATCTCTAAGTCCTACGATATAGGGGAGCGAAAGCGAAGGCCCCCTTTTAATAGGGGCTGGAGGGAGCGAAGCCGCTTAGGTGAGCCGGTGGAATAAGCAGCCGCTTACGTACGCAGCTACCAATACCTAGCTTCAGCTATTACGACAGAACAGGAACCTCTAAATAGAAACTTCTTCCTCAGTCCGTCATCATCATCATCATCATCATCATCAAAGCAAGCTCAGATAAAAAAATCCCAATGCCAGCGTCACCTGGGACAGAAGCGGAGCAATGGTCTCTCGAGCGTCTCGGACCTAACGATGATCCGAAACCAGTTCAGGTCCAGGATTTGAATACGCTTGGCCAGATGAGGTCGTCCACATACTATAAAACGATCTTCAGCGACGAGATGACATAGGAGATGCACACCCGCCTAAAGGATCAGATTACAGTCACCACTTACGAGTTGACCGGGTCCAAACCATACAAAGCTCTCCGCAGGGCAGTGGTTCCGAATCCAAGACAGAGTGAGAGCCCGGAACAGACGACGGAGTGCACGTTTTGGCTGCTTGCGATCCGATCCTACACGCACCCAGACGCTGGGACGTTGGAGCAGCTGTTCGAAGACTGCATCGAGATGAGGGAGATGATAATCGCGATGAGGGAGATCGTCAGCAAGCTCGTCACGCGCCAACCCCTGACGATAGACGATTGCAAGAAGCCGTTTCAGACGATTGTGCCATACGTTACGTATCAGAGTCATGTCGCAATATTATACATCGGTAAATTGAGAGCCGGAGATAAATCAAAAGCCAGAGGCAAAACTGCGCGGGCACCTCAAGCTCCCCGCGGCACTGACCAGCAGTCTACCGAGGAGACCCAGGACTTATTACCACCAAAAAACGGACATCGAGCACACGAGAGCGATATGCTACTCAACAACAGCAAGGTGGACGGCAGCAGGGTGAACGACAGCAAGGTGGACGACAGCAGGGAACATGTCCAGGATCGCCAGATGTCAAACTGGACGGCGGAGGAGAAAGCCGAGCACAGACAAAATGTCCAGAGAATCGTTAAGCGGCTTCCACCGGAGAAGCAGAATATCCTGCTGTGGGAGATTGTTATGGAAGCCTTGGAGGCAGGAGTCAACATCTCCAAGATTGCAGAATCTGCTGCAGCCAGTCGAATGATGGGAAGCCAACAACATCAACAACATCATCAACATCATCAACAAAAACAACAAAAACAACAACAACCGCGGCCTAGACGCGATGCTTCGTCGTCCAACCCATCGACCACGCAACTTACACCCTCAAACCAAGACCAAGCTGACACCCGGCCCCAACGCAAACGCAGGCGTCCCGATCGATACTGAGTGACGTTCGTTCAGAACAACCAACCTGGTTACGTAGAAGATAGAGGAAAATACATCTTTTCTTTAAACAACCCCCCCCCCGAGATCCTGCTGCAAGACCACATTGCTTGCTTGAGATAGGTCGGGGCCGACTGGGTGATAACCCCAATCCATTGTATTCGCTCATAGAGATGGACGATAGTGATGGACAATAGTGATAGACGACACTAATGGACGACACTGATGGACGACACTGATGGACGACACTGATGGATGATAGTGATGGACAATAGTGACAACAGTGACGATAACGATAGGACTGACAGTATTAATACATCTTACAGGCCTGGGCATGTCTTTAACCAATGGTTAGATGGCACAAAGTAAGGGAACATTCCAAACAAGCTGGCAAGCTCGATCAAAGTTGAATGTTTGTCAATTTAATAGCCCATATAATAAACCCAGCGATTCTCTTTAAACCTCGGGATGCTTCGCCGTGATCCATCGCAAGTGCTTTCCCCCATCCAGACTACAATCTCTTCCGCCAACTCCAATGGTTCTTTGGGTTCTCCAGCAGCTCCCTCATGTCCCCGACACCCTTCGCCCCCGGGCCCTTCTCCAGCAGCAGCTGCTCGAGCGCGAGCCCGGCGTACTCGACCGCCTTCTCCTCGTTCCCGACGGAGTTGTAGTTGAGGGCCGCGAGCCGGTAGGCCTCGAACCCGTGCGACTGGTCGACGTTCTCCTGCCGGTAGAGGTTGACGAGCACCTCGATCTGGTCCTCGTCGAAGTCGACGGCGGCCCAGTCGCTAAGCTCCTGCTCGATCTGCCACATGCGGCCCAGCCGGGCGTCCGAGTCGCGGACCAGCGGCGGCGGGAGGCTGCACTGGTCGCAGGCGCAGCCGAAGCCCCAGTTGCGCTGGGCGCGGTCCTGGCGGACCATGCGCGTGCTGAGGGAGTCGACGTAGGAGATGGTGAGCTCCTCGCCGGGCTTGATGTCGCGGACGGCGTGGGTGTAGTGCCGCAGATCCGTGTCGATGTAGAAGGCGACGCTGCGGGGGTTGTCAGACTGAAGACTTTCTCATGGAGGGGCTCATCGCACTCACTTGGGTCTGCAATCGTGGTTGTACCGGGAGACTTCGGGGAAGTTTCCAAAGTGGTGGCCGTCTCTGATCCCGAGGCGGAGCTCAAACGAGTTGGTGTGGATGATGTCGTGCACCTTGTGCCCGCCACACTGCCCCATCTGCTCCAGGAAGATCTCCCGCGTCTGCTCCGGAAGTTGGCTGACGGCGGCGTCGAGGAGTCTGTACTGGCTCTCCAGGTCGATGTCGTCGATGAAACGCCGGTGAATGACGATGGCCGGCGGATGAACCATGATGCGCTGGCCGCGCTTGATCAGCTTGCTCGCGACGAGGCCCTTTCCCTTGCCCGGCATCTCGACGACACGGTACAGCGAGCTGTCGCCCAGATCGGCGTCGGCGTCGGGCTCCCGGGCAAAGGCGGGAATGTGCGAGGCCTCCTCGGCGTTGTACGCCGTGCTCACAAGAACGATACCGCGGCCGCGGGCGAAAGACGGCCGCGAGTATGCGCAATATTGCCCCGCGCAAGCGTGAGGACCATGCCACCCTTCGTCTGAACGCCAGATGTCCTTCTTTGGCTGCTTGGCCGTCGTCCGGTTGCCGGCGGTGTCATTCTCACCATTGGCCGACGACCAGATCGAGCCTTTGCCGCAGGCGAGCTGGTAGTCAGGGAACAAAGGGCTCGCGGCGCACAAATCGAGGATCGGGAGCTGCGCTTTGAGGGCGTGCCTCTGGGCGAGGGCTAAAGACGTCGATGCCGCGAGCAACGAGAAGAGTCTCATGGTGATTTCTATTGATGGGTTTGGGACGAGCGATTGGTCAAGGGAAAGAAGAATCTGATTTTCATTTCAGGCACCCATCACTCGTAGCTGTCTTCAGATTCGAAAAAGGGTCTCGGGGAGGTGGTCTCGATGTTTCAAGGAAGCGTTTCATGATCTCCGCATCGTGGTCCGTGGGCTGCTGCGAGTCCTGAGCTTGTCGCGCACCTTAAAACACGAACGACCCTCGGATGCTTGGAGAATGTCACCCAATGGCGTCAAAGCTTCTGCGTCCAGACGAACGTGTTCCCAGCATGATGGAGCTTGACGATTGAGAAGGAGAATGGCAGTTCTTTGCGTAGCCAGGTAGATGGTTAATTTCCTTCAAGACGCCTGTTAGCACCAGATGCATTTGCAGAATGAAACAAACGGCTCAAGTTCTTCACAGCAAACTTGAAGAGTGCAGGATGGCCAGCAAAGCCAACAAATCGACCCTGGTACTCCGAGACGTATCACGTGCCGGCCATTGCTCGAGAAGGGGGTTTCCAGTCGTGACACTCACCTTGGGTATGAACGAGGACTGTGGAGAGGAGGTCACGTCGCAGTGGAAGGGTGGATGGAGGACCGTAACTCCTGCACGGCTCCAATTGCGTCGTTCTGTTTGGAGCATCCGCTCGAAGACCCCTGATGAACTCCGCAAACAAGAAGAGGAACTATGTTCGGAGCAAAAGCCCGCCCGGAATGAGACGCTGGACTGGAGGTATCGTTGGGTTGGGGCGATGGAAGCCATGGCAGAAACATCGGAGGCCAACGGATCACCACCCCTCCCCTCTCGCGAATCCAAGTTGACATGCATCGGTTGGCCGGAAGCGGGGAAGACGGGCGAACGACAAGGCCCGGATCCAACCGAAAAGGCAGGAACGTAGCGTCGCAGTGCGTTAGGCGTTGATCGAAGAGGAAGCTCATAAGTTCTTCGCAGGACTATCACGACTTATCGTCCCCGGGTGGCGTAATGGAGCAGAAGCTCGGCCCAACAGCAGAATGCACGGGACGAAGGCCAGAGACGGATGAATTGCTTCTTGGGACGCAAATGAGCTCTTGGCCGCCATGCCCCCGATGCTCTGAGAGGCAAGTGGTTAGGCAGAGCTGGGTGCGTAGGTGGGTGGTCCGGCCTTCAGGTTGGTTACCCGTTGGGGGCAAAGCAAGATATCAGATCCGAGGGAAAGAACCCGGATGGACAACCCCGGGAGTGCGGCGGTGTATTGGATCTTGGCCAGCCGGGTACGAGGTAGCATTCTCGAGAGGGAGGCCGGAGCTAGTCAAGGTCGATGACGAAACGAGTAGGGTTTCCAGAGTCGGGAAGTGATGAGGTAGGGAAGGAACTTGGAATAAAAGCCCGTGGCCGTGTGTGTATGTGTCGGGGAGAGAGGAGAGGCCGATGATGTTGGCCCAAGGCAGTGGTACTACGCTCCTTCCTGTTCAAGATTAGCAGGACACATGGTACGTGGGTGGGCAAAGCGGGGGAGATAGGCGGCTTGAATAACCATTTTCGAATTCGGTGCACACGGTCACGACCTCACCCAAGGGCCAACAGCATCTGCGGACAATACTATTAAGTACCTAAGTGTGCAGCTTTTGTTGGTGGCGAGAATCGGCCATTCTGATAGGGGCGAGACGACTGATCAGCCCACTTTGACTGCTGTCCAGCGAGCTATTGGGTACATTCTCCTTGGTACCTGCTCCAGTGTCTTGGGGAGGTGAGGGCAGAAAGGAAGGAAGGAAGGACGGGGGAATTCAACTCTTTAGACTTTTCGATAGAGTTCGGACGAAGTCGCTCATTTCCGACCACAGCACCTGCCACACGTAGAGGTACCTACGCGACCTGCTGGCACCTACCTAGGTAGATACCTACCTACGCCGCACGCCAATGGCAGTGCCAACGCTAGAAAGGCAAGTACCGCGATCCTTCGGACCATGTGCCGGAAGGAAGGTAAGCACGACTCGGAACTTACCACGACATCTCATACCTAAGGCAGCTGCGATAAAACCCGGAGGAGTGGGTCCATCGGTTCCGCTTTTTGCTGCGTGGTGGGCCGCCGTCCACGAAAGACTTCCCCGGACCGCTGTCCGCCAAGCGCCCGCTAATCCCGGGACCTTCCCCTTCGAGGCCCCGCCAAGAGGCCCCAAGAACGGTTCCCCAATCGCACCGCCGCCGTATGGGCATTGCCTCCAAATTATCGCTCATGCCGCGATGTTACTCTGGAGTCTGCTGCCGTATGTGACTGGCCGACCCGTCGATACGCACTGACAACTACGGATACGTTAATGCTTCTCACTATTCCAGGCACAGTACGGATACCCGACACTTCGCCTTTGCATCCCGGAGACATGGCCGGCCATGTGCGGCCCTTCAGAAATGTCTTGCCTTGGTTGCACCCGAACTTTCCACGAGGCCGCCGCTTCCCCGTCTCGCCGAGGAATGCCCAGAGCCGCGACCCTGTGCTCCTGGCAGGCATGTTCAACACGTCTTTCGCCGTCGGATATCATTGACACGAGGCAATGACTAGCAGGAAGACCAGGGCGTCGATTGGAGCTTCGTCGATGCTCCCCGACTCGCCTTCGAGCGGGGGGGTGTCCAAGTGTCGACGTTATAAACCCTGGGGTCGCTCCCGCCGGTCAGCAGTCCTTCTCCGGAGCTTCAAGGGACCTCGATATCCATCTCGACTCCTTCGCTGGTCAGGCTCAGTCCAATCCCTCCCGTCAACCGATCAGAACACTCCAGTTTTGTTCCAATTGGACACTCCGGCACCATGGTTCGCGCCTCTTCCTACCTCGGCTCCCTTGCCGTCCTCGCCGCCTCCGCGGTGGGCAAGGAGATCCAGCCCAACGAGGCTATCGCCGCTGAGCTCTACGACTCTGGTATCGTTCACGAGCAGATGATGGCCAGCAAGAAGGTAAGACCCCCCTCATCTTCATCATGGCCGGTTCCTCCTACTGACACGTCCCTTCACAGGCCGAATGGGCTCGCCAGAGAGAGGCGGGCGCCTACGACAGCGAGAAGTACCCCGAGCTGGGATACACTCCCTGCGTCAACGGATGGGCCGAGGCCGTTGTTGGTGACAGGATGAACACTTTCCGGTGCCACAACATCGACCTGTACTCTTTCCTGAGCCATGCCGCCCTCGGAGACGAGCTCGGCGAGGGTTCCTCCTCTTGGGGTTGGACCTCCGACGACGGCCGCGAGTTCGTCGCCATTGGCCAGTACCAGGGTGCCGCTTTCGCCGAGATTCTCTCGGACGGCAAGCTGGTCTACCTGGGCCGCCTGCCTGCCTACTCGAGTCCCTCTGAGTGGCGCGAGATCCGATCCTACAAG
This sequence comes from Colletotrichum brevisporum, assembly GCA_030770045.1. Lineage (NCBI taxonomy): Eukaryota > Fungi > Ascomycota > Sordariomycetes > Glomerellales > Glomerellaceae > Colletotrichum > Colletotrichum brevisporum. The sequence goes on along the minus strand of JAUGSI010000001.1, from coordinate 2,151,033 downwards.
AACTACATGCTCATCGGCTCCGAGGCCGTGGGCCATGGTATCCAGATCTTCGACATGAAGAAGCTTCTGGACATTGACCCGGCCAACCCCGTCACCTTCGACGCAAAGGCCGACCTGACGAGCCACTTTAATGCTCTGCTTCCCTTGGGACGTTCCCACAACGTCGTCGTCAACGAGGAGCTCAACTACGGCCTCACCGTCGGTGGCTGGCCCCGTACCGACCCTTACTGCCTCTCGGGTCTGAACTTCTTCGACCTGACCGACCCTGCCAACCCTGTTTCTCTGGGTTGCGCCAAGGACGACGGCTACGTCCATGATGCCCAGTGCCTGGTCTACCGCGGACCCGACAAGCGCTACGAGGGCCGTGATATCTGCTACGGCTACAACGAGGACACCCTTACCATCTACGACGTGACCGACAAGGCCAACGTCACCAACATCATCTCCCGCATCTCGTACGAGGGTGCCACCTACACCCACCAAGGTTGGGTTCTCGACGTGAACAACCAGGAGTTCTTGGTCATGGACGACGAGCTCGACGAGCCCCGTGGAAACGGTCCCGCTGCCGACGGCTACCCCGTGACCTTCATCTGGGACATTCGCGACCTCGAGAACCCCAAGCAGACTGGTAAGCACGATTCACAACATTCCGTGAGACCAAAATTTGAATGCTAACGCACTCCCAGGTATCTTCAAGCACCCCACCAAGGCCATCGACCACAACCAGTATGTCATCGACAACTTCATCTACCAGTCGCACTACGGCGCGGGTCTGCGCGTGCTTGACGGCCGCTCGATCCCGTCTGATCCTACCGGTGCCGGTGTCTGCGAGGCCGCTTGGTTCGACATCTACCCTGAGGATGACCACATGGAGGGCGGTGGCTACGTCGGCTTCGTCGGCTCGTGGTCCTCGTACGCCTTCTTCCCCTCCGGCTACATTTTCGTCAACACCATCGAGCGCGGTGCCTACGTCGTCAAGATGACCGGCTTCGACTGCCCCAAGGCGCCCGTCTGCAACGCCGACAACTGCCTCCGTTCGTTCCGTGCCTCGTCGATCCCCGGCCGTCTCGAGGAGTCCCAGGCCTTCTGCAAGGACTTCCTCAACGCCCCCGTCAAGGACGTCTCCGCGCTGCCCGCGCACGCCGTTACCAACTGCGCCAAGGAGGACAAGGTCGCCCAGGCCAGCAGCGCGTGCGCCTGCCTGCCCACCGCCACCCCGGCCCCTTGAGTGCACGATGATCAGTCTGAGAGGAGGATGATCATGCGCGGAAACGCGACACGCGAAATGTTTAATGTAATTGCGAGTTCTTGTATATAGTACCCAAGAGCAATGTTATGCAAAATTACGATCAACTTTTGGATGGATCGATCCGGACAGCTTCCTCTTCCTCGTGCCAGCAAGCGTGATACGTCATATGTCTTCTCTTCCACCGAATGCTCATGTAAACGGTAAAGCAGGCGATAAATGCCATGTGCTACACTGCTTGGTACCTGTAGAGCGAAAAAGGATGGCCGCAGCCAGAAGTGTAGAAACGACCTTGATTCTGTAGATGTTGTATCTAAGTTCCTTTCGTGCCAGTTGAGTGGCTCCCCCTGTAATTTTAACTTTTCGCAAATCCCCCCTCAGAGAGACGCCCCCTTCTCAGATCTCAAGAAATATCCTCGCCTTCAACTGTCCATGCAATCGCCATCGCCCTCTGGAAGACTCCAGGCACGGCCATCCAAGCTTGAATCACACGGTTCTCGGCCTCACTCCGGAGAGTTGTAGATAACGTGTCTAGCTTTGCCTCATACTCTTGGATGCGCCTTGCCACTTCTGCAGGACTTACTGCCTTTGTCGCTGGCTTCTGGGTGCCATTCTGAACAGCGCGCTGTGAAGAGGTCTTAGCCTCACTGAGTTCTCGGTTGAGGCTTTCGATATTAGCTGAAAGTTTGCCGATTGTGTCTTCAGCCTCCCGCTTCTGCGTGGCATGTTCTTCGTCCAGCCGAGAGTGTTGATCCTTCAGCTCGGAAATCTCCCGCTTGGCTGATTCCAGGTTGGCTTTCTGGCTTTGCAACTGACTCAAGTCCTCCCGGAACCTCCCGATTCTCTTCTGGAGGTTCTCAATCTCCGTCGCCAAGTTGGTGGACTCCTCCTTCGACTTCTGCCTCTCAGTCTCATGTTCTGCCTTCAGCTTGTCGAATCGCTTCTGAGCTTCCTCTCGGTCGGTCTTCGCTTTCAGTTCCGAGGCCTTCTTCTCTTCTAGGGCCGCCTTCAGTCGAGTCTCAAGCCGCAGGGCCTTGTTGACAGCAGCCACTCTGTCCTTCTCAGCATCGGCCTTCTGTTCTTTTAGCGTGTTGCATTCTTCGGACTTTTCCGTGAGCTCAGATGATAATCTCAAGTTGTTGCTGATTCCCTCATCCCTGTCCTTCGTGACTTCTTCCACCTGTGCCTCAAGCTGGGCGATCTCATTCTCAGAATCTTGCCGTGTCTTCCGGGCTTCTCCAGTTCCAGCTGATGTCTTCTGCTTCTTGGATGGACTGCCTTTTGCTTGGTCATTCCCGGCTTGGCGCTTCTTCTCATTGCTCTTCCCGAATGAGCTTTGATACTTGACTGCCTCGTGCGTTCTGCAATACACCGCCATGATGCCTGCGGCGCTCAAGTAATCATTGTGTCGAATTCTGGACAGGACTGATCCTATCCTCAGCAGGATGCCTTGCATAATCCTGTCGTCTGTAAAGCATGTGGAGATCATGCCGCATTGTTTTGAACGCCAAGAACCAAAGGCGTGATTCCGGTACCGGCTTGTCCCTCTTCCCATTCTTGAATTCCTTAATCGCCTGTCTGATATTTTGATATGCTTTTGTTTTGGTTAAGGCGAAGGTGATGTGGGACTGTTTGATTTCAATTTCCTCTCGTATCTCCTTGAGGATCTCTTCCGTGAACACCTTTTCGAGCGTGGTGTTCGACTTCACTTCTCCTTCCAGAGACCGAAATAGATCCCACATAGCTTCTTCGCTCTTTGATATGGTTTCCTTGGATACCTTGGACGGCTCAGGTGCAGGAGTTGAATTCTCGGGCTCGGGCTCTGGTTCTGGCTCCATTTCGGACTTCTCTTCCACGTCAGACTCAGAAGATTCCGACTCGGAAGACTTCAACTCAGATTCAGGTTCAGACTCGGGTTCAGATTCTGGTTCCGCTTGATCCGAAAGAGGTAAATGGGAGGTTGAAGAGAGAGATGCGAGGTTGAAGAGAGAGGATGCGAGGTTGAAAAGAGAGGATGCAAGGTTGAAGAGAGAGGATGCAAGGTTGAAGTAGGTAGGTGCTCTCGTTGTCCAGGTCAGGCAGGTGCTCCAACAAGGTCGGTGCTTGTTTAATCAGAACACAGTAGGAGGTACTCGCGATAGCTTCAAGTAACTCCAAATCTCTGATTAATTAATTCTATTCCTAGGCGAACAGTCAACACGTCCCATACGCTCCCATTTGTCATGACCCGCTCCGGCTGGCGGTGCGACGGTGCACCGCGGGCCGTCTGGTACGGGAGCGGGGGTCGGGTGGGGGTCCCGACAGCCCCACACCGCGCCACAGCCCGGCGTCTACGTCTCGACCCTTGTTTCCTCGGGGCCTTGCGAGCCAAGGGTTCGACGTCCGTGGTCACAAATCTCTTTTCGCTTCTTGCCATCACCTATTCCCATTACCAACTGTCACATACCTCTAAACAATGAACACAGCCAAGGCAAGCGCAAAAGAGCATATCGCCACTCGCAGGCTAGCGCAAGCGCCGCAGGCTGACCGACCAAGACCTTCCCATCCCATCCCCAGCCACCTTTCCTCAACTCCTACCATGGTTGCATGGAAACGGAGCTGCAGCCATGGCTCGTAGATGCAGGCTGGAAGGATTACATATGCGGGGTCGTTTTCTTTTTCTTTCTTTGGCGTTGTTTGCCCGCCCGCGCACACAACGGGGAGGGAGAGGGGATCCGCTCGCCAATCTTTCCTCGAACGACTTTCATGCGCAAGAAGCGGGTGATTCTGGGGCCTCCGAATGTTTGTACGACGGCGCAGCCGCAGGCGATTGGATTGTTTCCTCTTCCAAGACCTTTTCTTCCAAGGCTCTGCAGAAGACCCTGCAAAGCCGGTTCCCCCCTCCAACACACCGTGACCCCTTTGCCCCTCCATGGACCCCGGGACTGGGAAAAAGCTGACGGGTGTTGGTGCAGACCTTCAAGGATCAGCCAACCAAGAGATAAGAGGGATTACCAGAAACTGACTTGTGCATATATCACACCCCCTGGACCATGGTGTTTCTTTCTTTCCCCCCTTCCCTTTCGTCTACCGGGGTACGATTCCGACCCAGAAAATCATGTCATGGCGAAGGACGGGCCTGGACTGGTCCTTGGAAAGAAACATGTTTTTAAAGAAGACTCTTCGCCGCCGCTTTTATGATCGACACTGTGGTCAACGCATGCCTTACTCGGACTGACTGAGTTCTTTTTCTCGTCTTCATCTTTCCTCAACACGTCGGCTCAGCTCGGTAGGCCATTTTGATCCAGCGAAGCCCTCCGCCGCCAGTCGAGACCCGAGAGAAACATGGAAGCCTCGGGCGTCAGCAAGAGGACGACCGGATCGGCGTCCCCGAGCGACGAGCAGCAGCCTGACCCGAGCCGCGACTCGAGACATGCCGGCGGCAAAGACGGCGGCGACATCGAGAACGGGTTCAGCGACAACCACCGCGGCATCGACACCCGTGCCATCCACGTCGGCAAGGACTACGTGTACGAGAAGAAGGTGTCCATCATGAACCAGGCCCTGATCGACATCGGCATGGGGCCGTTCCAGTGGAAGGTCTTTGCCATGACGGGCTTCGGCTGGTTCGTCGACAACGTACGAACTCTTCTCTCCCCACGTCCTCGACAAAAGGACTTTAGCTGACTTTTCCCCCTCCAGTTCTGGATGCAGGCCATTACAATCATCAGCGCCCCTGTCCGCAACGAGTTCGCCGTTGAGCGCATCGCCTTCCTCACCGTCGCAAAGTACGTCGGCCTCGTCATCGGGTCCACCGCCTGGCCCATATCCGCCGACTTCATCGGCCGCAGGCTCGCCTTCAACGTCACCCTCCTCATCTCCGCCGTCTCGGGGCTCGTCGGCGCCGGCAGCCCCAACTTCGTCGCCGTCGCCGCCTTCTGCGCATTCATCGGCCTCGGCACGGGCGGCAACCAGCCGGTCGACAGCGCCATCTTCCTCGAGTTCATCCCCGCCACCCACCAGTACCTCCTCGTCGTCCAGTCCGCCTTCTGGTCCTTCGGCCAGGCCGTCGCCGCCCTCATCGCGTGGCCGCTCATCGCCAACTTCTCCTGCCCCTCCGGCCTGCCAGCCGGCCAGTGCCGCTACGAGGACAACATGGGGTGGCGGTACACGTACTGGGCCTTCGGCGGGCTGACGCTCGTCATGTACCTCCTGCGCCTGCTGTTCCGCGTGTACGAGACGCCCAAGTACCTCCTCGGCCGCGGCCGCGACGCCGAGGCCGTCGACGTCGTGCGCAAGATCGCCGCCAGGAACGGGGGCACGACGTGGCTGACGATCGAGCACTTCCAGGCCGTCGACGCGGAGCTCGGCGTGGGAGCCGGCACCGGCACCGGCACCGCACCTGGGACGACAGCAACCATGGACAGCCAGGGCGTCCTCCGCCGGCGCCTCGACAACTTCAAGCCCGAGAAGATGCTCACCCTCTTCTCGACCCCGCGCTTCGCCCTCTCGACGTGCATGGTGCTGTTCGTCTGGTGCTCCGTCGGCATGGCCTTCCCGCTCTACAACTCCTTCATCCCCATCTTCCTCGAGAACAAGGGCGCCAGCCAGGGCGGCTCGTCGCTGTCCGTCACATACCGCAACTACGCCATCCAGGCCGTCTGCGGTATCCCCGCCTCGCTGCTGGGCGGGTTCACCGTCGACATGCGCCGCGTCGGGCGCAAGGGCACGGGCACGTTCGCGTGCATCGGCACGGGCGTGTTCCTGTTCCTGTTCACGCGTGCGACCACGCCCGCCGGCGTCACGGGGTTCACGTGCGCCATCGCGTTCTTCCAGAACCTCGTGTATGGGATCTTGTACTCGTACACGCCGGAGCTGTTCCCGGCGCCGGTCCGCGGGTCGGCGAACGGCCTGGTCGCGCTGTTCAACCGCATGGGGGGGCTGATGGCGCCCATCATCGCTGCGTATATCGGCATCGACACCGACCTGCCCGTATGGATCTCCGCGGGGCTGTTCATCGTCGCCGGGCTGGTGTTTTTGTTCCTGCCGTACGAGACGCGGGGAAGAGCGGCGGCCTAAGCATCGCGGCGGTTGTAGGTTTGGAGGGGGATCGACCCGTGTATGACGGGCTGTGCATCCATTGGGCAAAAGCATTTTGGTTTCTTCTTCTCGAGCCGAAACGGTGCATATTACAAGCGTACCCCTTCCTCATGATATTGAAGCTTCGCTACATAGACTCGTAGACACATTGAAACATGCATTGGCGCTCATATCAAGCCCCAGAAGTGCCGCGAGATTTCCTCCTCGCCCATCGGCAGCTGCTGATCGCTACCGCCGAGGTACTCCTGCATCCCGCTCGTCCACTGATCGTCCGACTGCCCAAAAGCGTCGAAGAGAAACATCAAATCGTTGCTCAGCGAAAACGCATCCGGCGCTACCACCCCGAAATCCGCCGTCCCCACGGGCTGTCCGGTAGGGAAGCCGCCCAGCTCCGGCGCCAACGGGACCGCGGGCTCGGCGTGAGAACCCCCGGGTATCCCTCCCGCCACGTACCCCCGGATGCCCGGCCCCGAGTCGGGAGCATGCCGGCCGGGCCCATCTCTCCGAGCGGCCCCGTCGTCTCCCCTCAGCCCGATGCGCTGGGCCAGCGGCAGGAGCCCGCGTATGCTCTTCCATAGCCTCCGGCTCGCAGTCCCCTGGCGGGAAAAGCTCTTGACGAGCTCCACCGCGGAGAGGAAGCTGTCCCTGCAGGGCTCGGCGAACGTCCTGGAGCCGTGGCACACGGCGAGGAAGATGACGGCCAGGGAGCTGAGGAGGAAGTAGTTGAAGGCGCTCTGCTGGCGCATGTAGATGTCGCTCGTCTCGCTGAGGCGGACCAGGACGGAGATGCTGTCGATGGCGATGTCGACGACCAGACGGGCCTTCTCGGGATCCGCTTCGATACTGGCGGAGCTGATGACGTGGTGCCGGTGTATCAACGTGCGGATGTGGTTTCCCCTGAGGTACAGAAGGGCCTGCAGGCGCCTCCGCGCCCGCGTGCACGGCGTATCGTCTTGTGAATAGCGGAGTTGTAGGTCGTCCGGTATTGACTTTGACCAGTTTTGTGCGGTGAAGTCGAGGAAGGCAACGGTGTCTTTCGGAATGGTCTGCGTTGTCGCGCTGAATGGGGGTAAGGCGTCCCACGCCTTGGAGCATAGCCGGCCGTAGCCGATTAAACATCGGAGGTAAGGGAAGTCGTCAGACTAGAACCGGAGTCAGGAGCTGCATGTAATAATCGCGGAGAGAGACATACCGGCTCTGGTAGGCCCGGGTCAATGTCCCGGTCGAACAGGGCAAAGGACAGGCTCGTTCCGAAACTCCAGCGACGGTCCAGCACGTAGACGCACCAGAAGACGCGAACCGCTAGGCTACGGTCTTCGGGGTTTGGGAAGTTTTCCGTGAGGCTGAGGTTCTGGTGCAGGCCCATTTCCAACGCCGATCTCGCGGCGATGCCAATGTTTCTCCAGGCCAGGAGTTCTTCGTCGGAGAAGAAGTAGTAGATGCTCTTTATCCGTGGTCAGTGACGTTCAGCTGCATGAATTCTCAAATATCTCACAATCATGGTCATGATCTGGATGACCTTGAGGTCCGCCTCGGCATCTATAGAGAGCTGGTATGTGACGTGCTTGAGCGGCTCGACTAGTTTGTTGCTTGCGTGGTTCTTGCCGTGCGCTTCGACGACGATGCTGGTAGCGATGGCGACTTTTGCGAGAATAACGTCCTTGATGTCTACGGCCAGCGAAGGCATCCCTGACGGTCGGTCGGGAGGGTCTTCGACAAACGCTCTTATGTCTGCCGCCTTCAAGATCAACTCTCGCGTGTCCAGGAAAGGGTAGACGGTCTCGACCTCCTCCTGGAAGACCTCGAGCAGGCGAACGACCTCCTCCAGCGGCATCGTGAGGAGGACGTCGGTCCCCGGGACGGAGAGCGCCGGCTCGGACTGCTCTGGCGTTGGATATCGTGTTGGTGCCAAAGACTCGCCTGCGCCAGACGGGAGCGGGGTCTGGGCTGAGATCCCCATCCTCGCAGCGAGGTCTCCGCGACCTTGAGGCTGAAGGCTGATCTCGTCGGGCCGACGAACTGCGGCTGCTTCGGTTCTTGTCCACCCTGCGGCGATGCGTGCTCGTGGACGGAGTAGTGACGCTGAGAACTCGGCGAGGTCGACGTCGTCTGGCGAGTCTTGTCGGAGGCTAGCCTACCGACTGTGCTGGCCAGAGTGGCTACCTGTTTTCGCAACAGGGAGAGTTCACCCATGATGATGTCGTTGGGTACGCTGTTGAGGTCAGTGAGGGTCCAGATTCATCCATTCATACAGCCCTCCGGAAGCGGGATGACGGGTGTCCTGACCTGTTTCTCGCAGTCCGTCGACTGGGCCTAGGTCTTTCTCTCGGTGCTGCGCTTCCTTCCTGTGATGGAGCGGGACCAAAGATACACTCGACGCCGCCTGCGATGCATCGCCGACATTCTTCCTCATTCTCCTCCTTGACGCATTTGAGCTTGCGTTTCTTGCATTCGAAGCTGTTCCATGATCAGTCTAGGTTACGCCTATGACCATGGGGACACGGATCTACACACCAAGCCGCAGGGGCATACTTGGCACGCTTCGATCTCTGCTGGTTGCTCGCCTGGGTGTGGGTGGGTGGTGATCGCGATCGTCTCCGGGAGGAAGTGGCGCCAGGCGAATATGCCTGCTCATTGCTCACGGAGTCCGGGTCGTCACTGTGTTCCGGGGCCATCGTCGGCGAACCATGAGCAGCGCGGGAGTCACCGGAAGAAAGTCGTGGTGTCGTCGGAGCCGGGCCAAGGTTGGAGTCGTGCATTTGTCACTAGGAGAGGTGCGGAGGTGGGGGTTTTGTAATGGACATGGCACGTATCGACAGACGAGCCGGGCCAGGGGTCCGGGATCCGGCTCTTTCCCCGCAAGATAAGTACCTTATCCCCCCACCCGTTGTGGGGAGGCGGCAGGGGCGTGTCATTGTACCCCGGTGTTAGTTGCTCTTTCACAACCTCAAAGAGGCCTTTCGATAGGTAGGCATAGTCACTGAAGTTGCCCTTGATCACACGAGCAAGCTATGCTGTTTGCTCTTTCATCACTTGAATGTATCATGATATTTGCCCGTGGCTGACGTAGAGTCTTTCATTACATAAAATAATGACTACTTTGTTCACTGCAGTAGACGAGAATGATCTTGAAAGAAGTATTCACCCTGTTTAGTCCGCTTACGTCTCTAATCCAATTACTGTTCTGCTTAGCCTAGTTGCGCTCTCTTGTCCACCTGGGATCGAATCTCACGCCTTCTCCTTCTCCTCCGAGCTCCTCAGAGCAGCGCCCAATACGTCAGCATCTCTGGGAACGAACCTCGCCCTGTAAGGTCTCGGCATCGCCACCAAACTCGTAGGATCGGCGTTTCCAGAAACGGGGTGGTGGTCCACATCGTCGTGCTTCTCGATCCTGAAGCTGTTGATGAGCCTCATGTAGACCAGGTACAGCTCTCTGTTGGCCAGAAGAGAGCCGGCACACATGCGGTAGCCCACGCCGTACGTAAAGAGCGGCGCGTCCGGCTGCTCGAGCCAACGTTCGGGGCGGAAGACCTCCGGGTCCGTCCATACTTCAGAGTCTATCTCAAGTTAGAAAATCCCTCTCAATGAATGTACCAGAAAACAGAAGCACTTACCCATGTTGCACGCCCACGCATTGAGAAAGATGACGGACCCCTTGGGGATGACCACCTCGCCGTAAGTCACGTCGCGCACCGAGGCCCTGGGAAGAGCGAGCCGCAGCACCGTGTAGTACCTCAGCGACTCACGCACCAGCGCCACGATGTACCGGCACTGCTGGTCGTCCTCCTCGTCGCACAGCGGCTGCTTCTCGCTGTAAAACTCTCGGATGGCCGCCACCGCCTTCTCCTGGACGTCCGGTCTCTGGGCGAGCATGGCGACGAACCAGGCGACCTGCGTCGTGATGGTGTCGAGCCCGCCCGAGAGCATCGTCAGGCTGATGGACGTCAGCTCCGCCTTGTCCAGCTTCGCGTCCTGGTCCTGGATGACGTTGGCCTGGATGCAGGGCTTGTGCGTCCCGCTGGCCATGCGCTCGTCGAGCCCGCGGTTGAGGCCGGACAGGTACACGTCGCGTCGGTTGCGCATCTCCCGAGCCTTGGCCGAGTGGAGGTTGATGGGGTTCAGGCGGAGGAGCGGGATGTAGTCCTGGAGGTTGCCGGTCGTGGAACGGAAGCGGCTGATCTCCTCCTCGACGTGGGTGATCTCCTTGAAGAGGCCGTCCTTTTGGCTGCTCATTCGCGTGCCCCAGTTCAGGGTCAAAGCGAGCGATAGCGACAGGCGCTGGATCATGGGCATGGGATCGACGGGAGCCTGTCCGGCCTTGCCATACTCGTACAGCTCCTTGATGAAATCGCGGGTTTCGACATCGAGGTGCGGAACGTACGTGGCAACAGACGGACGGTTCAGAGCAGACGCGGCGCCCTTGCGGCGGCGCTTCAGAGAATCGCTGTAGGGAGACGTTCCAATCGTGGTTCCGGCAGTGTCCGAGAGAACCTGTTGGTTTCTTTTAGCCCTTCTTGGGATCTTTTAACCCATACAGTCCCGACGAGCGTCATACCTTATGGAATGTGTAAAATTCCGGACGCGAGCTCAGAGCCTGGGCATTCTGGCCGAAGAGAGCCCTGGCAGCAGAGGCAGAGTTGACAACGACGACGGGAACATTGCCCAGTTGGATTTGGTACACCGACCCGAACTTCTTAGCCCAACGGCGGTACTGCTCCGCAGCATTGACTCGGATGTCCCAAAGGTTGCCGATCAGAGGCAAGCCTCGAGGCCCGTCGAGCTTCTTGATCCGAGCTTGTGAACGGATGAACTCATTCGCAATGACGTATATGAGGGGTATCAAAAGGATGGCGGTGATGGTCGTCTGCAGGGCGTGGTCAAGAACCCTCTGCTGGAGGGCCTTGATGGCAGTTGAGATGGCCATGTCGATGAAGCTGTTGCCAGTTCGTTGATGATTGAGTCAGTGATCAATAACCGACTTCAGAACGAGACCAAAACGCCACTCCCATCCTCGTGATATGTATACCCAACGGTCTCTGCCGCTCATATCCGGTCTTGGGCAACCTGTCCGACCATCAGACGCAGTCCCGTGCGGGTCTCGTCGGGAATCCAATGGCCGCGCTTCCCTCGGAACCAACCCAGTAGAGCCATTTACTAATGATACAAAGAACAACTACACAACGCTAATTTACCCCCCGCATCTGCAACCCCAGGTTTTCCTTGTGGGGGGGACCCCGCACGGAACGTCAGGATCGCCGGCAGGTACTCGCGGCCTGCAGGTTAAGGGTGTTCCGAGCGGAACAGATGTGGTTCCGAGTGCCACAAAGCCGAGGCGAGAACGGTTGTCCAGCGCTGCTTAAGTTTTCCGCCGGATAATTTGTCTTCTTTTGGTTTAGACTGATACCCCGATGCTGATAACGACCCTGTTTACTTGGCATGCCCAAGTAATGCGATGTGACAGGACCAGGTTGGTCAATTCCGTCTTGACATGGTCCTTGACGAGTTGGTTCCTATCTCATTTCGTTCCGCGAAGATCTGAAAGAATGCAAGATTCGCATCTGGGCTTCAGTGATGAAATGCCAGGGAATTGTACAGGCTGGAGGGATTGTAGAGGATGGCCTTGACGAAGTTGGTAGTCAGCATGAGACTCTTCTGCCGGCACTCTCGCTGCTGATCACGTCGAGGCTGGTTTCAACAAGAGCCTGGACCATTGGAAAAGAATTCCGTTTCTTATCGCGGAATGCGGAATTCCTAAACGCATCGCCTCCTAATTGCTTTCCAACAAAGATCACGTCCACTAGCGGCTCAGCTGAGATGTGACGTCCCATGACCGGCATCCATGAATGGATTATCACCCATGTTGAAATGTCAAGACGAATAGACCTGTCACGATTGACGAATTATCAATGAAATTTCCCCCGTATTTTGGCATACAGGGGCAAGATAACTTGGTGCATGTGTTGATCGCAAGCCCAGACCACCCGACGATAAGGACAGTTCCTTTACATTACCTATCCGCTCCATTCCTCAAGCCCGACCAACTCACATCAACATTGACTCTCTTGAACCTGGAAGCAGTCAATCGGAAATCTTTTCACGTTTGCTTCAACCCGTTAACAGCCCAGTACAATGTCCAAAGACTTCGACATGGACATCAGTGAGGCTAAGACGGGCGAGCCCCTGAGACCCATCGACTCCGCCCCTGGCAACATCACCGCCGACGAAGACCGACTTGCGCAGCTCGGACATGCTCAAGAACTCAACAGAAAATTCTCTCTGCCTACACTTGGGGCTCTTTGTCTCTGTCTTATGGCCACATGGGAGGCGCTTTCGACCGTCATCGCCCAAGCACTCCTAAGCGGCGGAGCCCCGTGTCTCTTTTACAACTAGTACGTTTTCACCGTCTCTCAACATCTTCATCATCCCTCATTGTCGTAATTTATCATCAAGACACACAATAACTGATGAGTCTATTCAATCCAGTGTCCTATCATTCATCTGCTCGGTATGCATCGCGGCCTCGCTGGGCGAGATCGCTTCCATCTATCCCACCGCCGGAGGTACGTCGCCGCAGCTCTATTCTACGAATCATCGAACTCCTAACACATAGTTCACACAGGACAATATCATTGGGTGGCCGCGCTATGCCCTCCTCGAAGTCAGTCGCTCGCCGCTTTCACGACTGGCTGGATATCCGTCGGAGGCCTGGTAGTGTTCTGCGCATCTGCTGCCTTTGCGGCCGGGCTACAGACCCAGGCCTTGATCATTCCCAACGACGATGCATATATGCCGCAGAGGTGGCAGGGGATGCTCTTCTACTGGGCCATTCTTCTGTACTCGGCCGTCTTGAACATCTGGGGTACCAAACTCTTGCCTCATGCGAACATGATATCTGGTAAGTATATACTCAGCCTGACTTTGGTCCTATCAAAGGGTAGAAGGTCGACTCTGAAATCGGGTACGAACTTGTTATCGTGTCGAAGGCGTGATTCATGTCGTGGCCTTTGTTGCGATCCTCGTTGTTCTGGGTGTGATGGCGCCCAAAAACACGGCATCCTTCGTCTTTACCGAAGTCGTCAACAGTAGTGGATGGGAAAATGATGGTGTATCATGGCTTGTCGGTCTTATTAGCGCCGTCTACCCCTTTCTTGGGTATGTTGTTTCTCTCAAATGCTCCGTGTATCGATGTTCAACATCAAGGTCATTGGCTGACTTGAGAAAACCCACAGCTATGATGCCGCCTGCCACATGGCCGAGGAGATACCCAACGCCACACGGAACGTCCCCATCGCCATGGTTGGCAGTGTTGCCGTGAACGGCCTCATGGGCCTCGTTTACGTTATCGTTCTTCTCTTCTCGACCGGACCGCTTGATGCTCTCCTGAGTACCCCAACGGGCTTCCCTTTCATGCAGATCTATCTCAACGCCACCAAGTCTCGACCGGCTTCAACGATCATGTCACTGATGTTGATCATGATTGCCACTGCAGCGACTGTCGGCGGCATAGCCTCCGCTTCCCGTACTCTATGGGCATTCGCGCGCGACAAAGCGGTGCCCTTCGATGGCTACTTTAGCCATATCGATAAGCGCCTTCAGGTCCCTGTTAGAGCTGTGGTCGTGGTTACTTTGGCCCAAATCCTGCTTGGGTTTCTCTATCTGGGTAACACCACTGCTTTCAACGCCGTATTATCGATGGCAATTATTGGCATCTAGATCTCATACAGCATCCCGATTGCGTATATGCTGATATCCGGAAGAAAGAAGTTGGCTCCCAGGGAATACGGGCCGTTCAGGCTGGGAGGCTGGTTGGGCCCCCTGCTGAATGTTGTGAGTTTGATGTGGATGATTCTCGTTATTATTTTCAGCACGTTCCCGTCCATGCAACCTGTCACTTCACAAAACATTAATTATTCTACCGTTGTTATGGCCGGGTGGTTGGTTGCTGGGCTTTGCTATTACTTCATTCATGGGCGTTCCAAGTTTGAGGTTCCTGTTGTCATTTCCGATGTTGTGGAGGGCGTGCGGGATAAATGAGCGAGTATTTTGAGTTGGGGTCACTTGGATGAAAGGCTGCGATCGAACGAGCATGAACGAGTATGAAGTCAGATGGGCACTGTTATCTGCGTATACGCGTATTGTTTTACCAACAAGATACCACTCCGTTTCAGTTCAGTCAGTATCAACAAAGCGTCTGGGTCAAGATGAATTCTCTAGCCGGCGGGCTTTTCAAGTCTCCGGGGGAGAGTCTCACTTTGCATAGCACATGTGTTGATATTTGCGAGGAACCAAACTTCTGCTCATACGATTAATCATGTACCTAACAAGTTGAGATTTCCTGTGGCTATCACGTGGTCTTACGACACAGACACGTACGTATGTAACATGTTGGCCCCTCAACACTTTTAAGCATACGAGAAGCTCCCTGTGGCACGGACAACACCCTTATATAACCAGGAAAATGACAATTTCTGCTTGCTACGCGTCACTCCGGCCGCTTAAAGTGCGACACCAAACCTGACCAACTATCCTCGCTGTACCCCTTCTGGACCTTCTGGCACGTCTCCAGACCCCATTCAGTTACCCCAATCATCAAACAGCTCTCAAACATGAAAGCCATGCTGCCCTCCCCAATCTTCTGCGGCTTCAACTCCGCGTTGGACGCCCTCTCAAACGTGCTCGCATCAGGCCCGTGGGCCGACATCACGTTGTGACGGCTGGCCCCCGCGGGCCGGAAGCCGCCCCCGGTCTTTGCGTCGTAGTCGCCGCAGATCAAGCCCATGAACTCGGACATGGTGTTGCGGTGGTACCACGGCGGGCGGAAGGTGTCCTCTTGCACGAGCCACCGGGGAGGGAAGATGACGAAGTCGGCGACCGCCGTGCCCGGGTGGTCCGACGGGCCCGTGAGGACCGTGTAGATGGACGGGTCCGGGTGGTCGAACGAGATGCTGCCGATGACGGAGAAGCGGCCCAGGTCGTACTTATACGGATAGTACCGCCCGTGCCAGGCCACGACGTCGAAGGGGGTGTGCTTTTGCTTTGCGATGAAGAACTCGCTGTTGAACTTGTTGACGATCGACCACTCGGTGGCGTCCTCATCGAATGCGGCGGTGGGCACCTGGAAGTCCCGCGGGTTCGCGAGGCAGTTGGAGCCAATGGGTCCGAGTTCTGGCAAGACGAAATGACCCTGGTATAGCTCGAGGATGTACCCGCGAACGGGACCCTCTGGGAGGTTGACTTGATACTTGATCCCTCGAGGGATGACGGCAATTTCGTTCGGTCGGACAAGTATGTTCCCGAGTTCAGTCTTGATGTCAAGCACGCCGTGTTGGAGAACAATCAGCATGTCTCCGTCAGAGGAATACATGGCCGTGTCGGAATCCATGCTCCTCCCAGCGGCGAAGATGAAGATGCCTAGACCGGTCTTCATGGCGGGGTCGCCCGCACCACCGACCGGCCTCAGTCCGCTGATCCAATCGGTCTCGAGGTTGATGTCGAAGGGGTCCCACCGCAGCTGGTTCGGGATCTGGTGGAGCTTGCCACCGGACTTGGGCCCGGCCTCACGCAGTGGCTCGAAGGTGGTGTGTGCTGCAGACGGAATGATGCGGTAGAGCCACGTCTGCAGGTTCTCGTGTCGCGGCGCGGTGAAGGCCGTGCCGGACAACTTCTCTGCGTACAGACCATACGGAGCCTTCTGGGGGGAGTTTGCTCCGATGGGAAGGGCGCCTTTGATGGCTTCGGATCTTCGAGGTGAATGGTTAGTGAACCCATAGGCGTAACCAGTGACCGCAGCAATGCGGGCGTCAAATACGAGGACTCACTCGTGGAAAGATCCGAATCCGTTGAGGTATTGATACCTCTCCTTGGTGGAGAAGTTTGTCACTGGCATTATGATGAGGAAGGTGTCGCTCGCAGAAGGCTCAAGAATGTAAGACGGACGACGTTGTTGTCTCAAAATGGAGTAATTTATGGTTCTGGGGTAAGTAGATTATCACCACGGGCGGTGATGAATTAATAGCAATCAGCCTCGATTAATGGGAGTACGTATACATGGAGGCCACCTGTTACAACCAGACGTAAATGCTTCCAAAGAAAAGGCTTGACCGGCTGAGGGCTGTGATGCAGTCGTTCAATATCGGAAGCTTCTAGCCAAGCCGCTCCCCGCACGTATCAATAATCAGTCCATCTCTGCTTCCGGCCCTCCATGCCGACTTCTCATTACCGGAGTTGGAACAGCAGAAACCTACTTATCCGGGTCTCGGATGTAAATGGAAGTTGTTTGCTACCCGTTGTGTGGTCTCGGAACCCCGGAACGCTGCTGATTCCGAGCTCCGCGCTGTGGACTACCTACCAACCAACAAGGCGCGGCAGCAGGCGACCTAGGGCAGACTGGAGCAACATGGAGAGACGCGCACATATGGCATTTCGTGATCAGTTGAGATTTCGACGATAGATGGTAAAAGCGATGTTCGTGTCTCACTGCTAGGTGCTGAGGAAACATCAAGCACGGGTAGAGAGGCACCAGAAGAGCCTCCGTAGCGTAGCCGTGGCGCTTCTTGATAGTTTGTTCGCAAGACCTATCCACTGGTTAATGCGGTGAGACATAGTTTGCTACTCGAACGAAGGCTGGCATCCTCGACGCCGGGTTCCAAAAGACGGACAACTCGGCTTATCCATCAAGAAGCTCCTCCTCCAGGGTCTTGATAGTATCCTCTCGCCCAACGAACTTTTCGTTCCCCTTAAAAGGCAACCAACCATTGTGCTTGCCTATCAAACGAAATGTTCTGGGCCCGATGCACCTTCACGTCAAAAGTCCGGGCCCGGCTGTACACTATACTCAACGGTAAGTGCTGGGTGGGGCCGACATTCGGCCCCTCGATTGCCTCTTTGGGCCCATAGATCCGAACTATCAAGACCCGAACATGGCGGTCTTTGGAACCAACACAGACATATTTCACCGCCCCCCATGGTTTAACACGGGCACCAATCTTCACCTTTTTGCTGTTGCTCTCCTTGACATCAATTTTCGTGAATGTAAACATGGCTGCGACGATTGAGTGGTTTGGTGAGTTACAAGATCGATTTGCTTCTTTCCGAGTATTCAGACTTCGAACTCACCATCACTGGTTTAGGCACGACAACATACCGGTTGAAAGTCGCCGGCTTGGTGATTTGGCTTGATACATGGCTCGAGAGGCCCTCTGTGCTACCCAAATATTTGAACATCGAAGATGTCAAAGAGGCCGATTACATCTTCATATCCCATGCACATTTCGACCAGTATAGTTTGAGTCCGCCCACGTATTTCTAGCACAAAAGTACACTACTGACAAGTTGTGACTGCTACAGCCTACCCGGCGCTGATCTCATCGCGAAGCAGACAGGTGCTATTGTGGTCGCGAACGGCGAAGCCATAAATGTTCTTCGAAAGGCCAAAGTCCCTGAGGACCAGCTCATGCCAGTTGCTGGCGGTGAGAGAATCCCGCTCTTCCTCAGGGCTGACCGTGACCGTGCGGCTTCTGGGCAGATTGAAGCTGCGCCAGGCGCACCAGGGGCTCCTCCGCGACCGCATGATCGCTTCGCCGTGTGCCAAGTCCACGTGTGGCCATCCTTGCATTGCTTCATGCCAGGTGACATTGGACACCCCCCTGAGATTGTCGATACGAGAACAGGATACACCGGCGAGGCCAGCCCGTACACTTGCACAATCGACATCACGAATGGCATGAAGTATGGCCTCCTCCGATTGGGGGACCTGATCCCCCCGGAGCATAGAGACCCGGGTGTTCAATCAACGATCGACTACCTGGGTGATACCGACCGGCACAAATTCTCGCACTTTGACGGCGGCCAGCTTGCATTCAACTTCCTCCTTGGCCCGGGCCAGACGCTCTTTTGGAACGCCCATATGGGCGCCTATGAAGGCGTTCTCAGGAACCTGGAGCCAAAGCCAGATGTCGCTATTCTGGCATTGGCAGGCAGGGCCAACCTTGACGGGCGGCCTTACAACGGTTCAGCGGCACAGTTCATTGTCAAGATGATTGGTTGGCTGAATCAACCCAAGACGGTCATTTGGTGTCTACATGACGAAAGGCAAGTAATCCCGTGCGAAAGCAATGTGATTCGGTTCACTGCTGACCCCCCAAAAGCCCAATCCGTCCTCGGAGGGTAGACACCGCAGGTGCCGACGAGCTAGTGCACAGCCGGACGTCGTCTCGAGTCCTGACCCTAGAACCTGCTGTTCCGAGCAGCATTTAACACACCAGGAAGTGAAAGTGGCTTGACTCAGTTGTCGTGAGCCCGTTGAGACACTCCATTCGGGTTTCCACTGGTTGAAAATGCACACCTGCCTAGCACGATAGAACCGGAAAGACACATGTAGAATCGAGCATTCGTAGTTTTTGTGGGAGCAGGGCGCGCTACGTTGTGCGTAGATGACATGAAATATACAGTTTGATGTGTTGAATTAGACGTATTGGTAGATTGATGTTGATCGAATGGATGGTTCAAGTGCCAAGTCAACAGCGACTCTCCGCTCTCGGCGCCGCTAAATGCCCCGGCCCGGATGGAAGCCGCCCCCCGCGCGGGCCATGTAAGAGCCGAAGTCCGTCACCGGGACGGCCCTTTGCATTACCCGACATACCCAGACCATGTATTGGTAGGTATGTAATCTGACGCAAAGGCCCCGCAATGGGAGTTCGGACTCGGACATAGGTATGATAGGCCCGGCCCAGCAGTTTGACTCGCACCTGGGCTTGCCGATACCGTAAAATACTGAACAAACCTCTCCCGGCATCAATACAGACTGAGGCTTCCTCGCCCTCATGCTTCCGCGACGCCACACAAACATGACATCTCCAGAGGTCGAAGAAGAATCTGGCCCTCAATGCCCTATCTGTGGAATCCTGTTTCAGCGACAAGACCACCTGCGACGACACATCATTCTTCATCAAGGCTCCAAGCCGTTCGCTTGCTCCGTATGCGACAGGACCTTTTCAAGAGGGTACGCGCCATATCTGGATTAAACCCTTCTCCCCTCGGCCTCGACTGATGCTCCGGGATTCCGCAGAGATACCCTAGCGCGCCACCAATCAGTCCATCATAATGCACCGCAACAACCACGCCAACCCCGGAAGCCGGCTGGAACAGCCCGAGGACAAAAGGCATGCACCGAATGTCGTCTATCCAAGCAGCGATGCGACGCATCAGATCCTTGTTCTAGATGCTTGCAAAAAAACAAGTTGTGCGAGTATCTTCCTCGTCGATCACGGCAGGTAAGTGCAGATGATAGACATAGTGTCTCGCACATCCGTACGGACTCTACATCACTGACTCGACCTTGCTGATTTCCAGCCTTCGCGATGGAAGATGAATCTGAACCAAGGGCTCCAAACGACTACCGAGTCCATTCTTCACTTTGACGGCGCATCCGTCCCTTCGCTGTCTGGCCAAGGTTCTACGTCGTGGGGAGAACGGGACACACTTGAAGTGGAAGGTAGTCCGCCGTCAAGTGTGGATGCCACCATCATCGCGCCATCTGAGCCGCTTCTGGTCGAGCCGACCCATGAGGATGTTGTTCAGCAGCCAGTTGAATGGGGAGGCGCGATTCCCAGCCCATCCACAATTCTGGACAGCCGCAGGGAAGGCCTGCCTGGCGTGGATTTGTTCCATCTCGAAGGAGCCGGCTACTCCCCCCTTCTCTCTTATGAGAATCTGGGATCTCCGGGCCTCTTTGATTCCGCCTTGCAGGCCTTCATGAACCCATCAACACCGAGCTCCCTTCGCCTACCTCTGGTTTCCCCCTCTCTCGGTTTGACACAATCTCTTCGCCAAATTGAAAATGAGCACGCGTCAAGCATAACGCCCGAGACCCTGTACAGCGAGCTCGAAGACTTTGGTCATGTCGAGGCGCTCTCGATCAAAGGCTATGGAAATCTGAGCCTCTGGATTGACGCCATGGGTCCCGGATGGGAGCTTGACACGGGTGCGCCGTACTCCGAACAGTGGAAACTCCCGTCTCTGAAGGCTCTCAACGCGTTCGTACAACTCTACTTCGAGAATTTTCACGACATTCTACCAATCATCCACCGACCGACCTTTGATCCCAACAAGGCCCCAGCGCTGTTGGTGCTGGCAGTTGCCAACATCGGTTCTCGCTTTTCCAACTTGCCGGCTGTTGGTGGCGCGACATCTGACGAATTTCGCTTGAACAAGACGATCCATCTTGCTACATTACGCCATGTGAGTGCAGCTTCTACACTTTGGCATCACTGAAACCCTAACTCTTCCAGGTCGGTGACTTCAGTTGCCGCGAGACAGCTCCGATGTGGCTCGCCCAAGCCCTTCTCCTGTCTTCAGTCGGCATGTGCTTTTCAGATAATAGGCCCGAAATTGAGAAGACCCTCGGGAATCGCGGCGTTCTCGGTGCTGTCCTTGCGAAACTGGAGCTTTCCTTGGCAGCGGCTGTCGCGAGCATGTCTGAGAACGAAGAACATCTAGACGATCAGGAACTTTGGACAGCCTGGAGTGAGTGCGAAGCTCTTCGGCGCACGGCACATGGTATCTGGGTAAGTCGGAGTCATCCCGATCACATCAGCTGCCGTTGGGTCGCTTCTGATATTTTGAACAGCTCTTTGACAGCCAGTGTCATTTGTTCTTCGACGTCACGCCGGTCGTGGGCGCGGAGGCTGTTCAAGTCGCCCTCCCCTGTCATGAAAGCCTGTGGGAAAAGTCTAGTGCCTCTGCGTGGAAACGCCAATGGACTAGTAAGAAGACCATCTCAGATTTAATCCTGCGGGATGCTGACACTGCCCCGTAGGCACGAATGAAATGCGAACGCTCAGAGAAGAGTTAAAGTCGCTGTATCTGCTTGTACCCATCCCCACAGACGTTGGCGCCTTTTCATTCTTGATCATCATGTTTGGCTACTTTAGAGATTGCCTCTTCCTCAAGCAAGCCGAGGCCACGAGCCTGACAGGGGTGCTCAACATGCACGGAGAAAAGATCACATCCGAAAGAGCGCACCGGCGCGATCTATGGAGCCTCCTTGATCCTACCAAAAGATCCGGATCGACTCTAGTAACCCTGATAACAGTCCAGTACTATCACATGAATCCAGACACCCCATATTCCGCTGGGAAGGATTGGCCTCTCTGATGTAATACAACACCGAACAGCGAGAGACGAGGCGGAGGCTGGGTGCCTGGGCTTCGGAACAAAGCCACAGCGCCAGAGAGGCGGCTCTGCATGCCGGATCACTCTTTCACCGATGCCGATACCATCCAACATCTGGGTACCAAGAGCCTTTTGCGGTACTCTTCGCGAAGATTACTCTCTGGGCGTATAACAGCTCTCTGCCTAGTCGCACATTGGCGGAGGAAGGAGCTCTTGATGCGGAGCAGCGGAGTCATCCGTTGTTTCGGCTGGACAACAAAACCGACGAGGATGAGTTGCTGCATTGGATCCGTAACGGCGAGCGCACGGCCCATTCATTAGAATTGGCACATTCACGCCCCCTGAGGGCATACCCAGGCCAGCTTTGAGTTGACTTTCGCCCGCTTCGCCATGGCGGATCAGCCGGCTCTTCTGGTCAGTTTCGGTGGACTGTTGTTCTGGCCAGAAGACAACGTAATCATTTTGAACCCGCCCAGGACTGGTTCTGGCTGACCCTTCATGACACACCCGAGAACATTACACCCTATTGTGCCGGGCCTGGCAGGGATACTTGTGCCGTCGATAGGCATTCACGCTCAGACCGCCTCGCATCTCGAGGGTGAAATTGTCAATCCTTCGGGGAGGGACAAACCCGGCACAGAGACTCAGTTTGTACTTTCGGAAAATTGACGCCAGGATGATCGTCATTTCAAGGGGAACCAGGCTGTATACCCCTCAGGTCAGAAAGAAGAACGCAATTCTCGTGGGAATAGACTCACTTGATGCCGACACACATCCTGGAGCCTTTGCTGAAGGCTACTTGGTACTCTTCCAGCCTTTTCGAATCTTCCACGAGCCAGCGATTCGGGTTGAAGTATCGGGCATCTGGCCCCCAGATGTCGGTACTGGTGTGCATCGTGTGCGCCGACATGGATACAACAGTCTGCCAAAGAGTGTCAGTCTCATCATGCATGATATTCTAAGCTTCTGATGAACATACCCCCGGTGGAATGACGTGGCCGTCCACAATGAACGGGCTGGATTCATCTGGAACAACTCGGGGAAGCCGTCCAGGTACAGCTGCGGCGAACCGAATTGCTTCCTTAACGCAAGCAGCCTGCCACCCATGTAGTTAGCGATTTGTAGTCCTGCACATTGAGCACGATGGGCTACTCACAAGATAGGGAAGCTTGTCCAGAGTTTGGACTGAAGGCAAGTTGTCCTTGTTTGGGATGGCGGCGTCTAGCTCCTCCACCAGCTGTATGTGCATCCCGGGATGACTGAGGATTTCAAGAACCGCTATCGTGAGGGATGTTGCACTTGTGTCCGAGCCAGCTATTAGCAAATTCATGGATTCACCAAGCAGCTCGTCTTCGTTCAAGGATTCGAGGCTGTCCAGCACGAGCCGGTGCTCATGACCAAGCTCTTTCTCGTGAACTTTGCGCCATCGCTTGATGCAAGTCTTTCCAAACTGAGTTTCTTGTAAGTATGCGTCGACATCATCTTCCCAGGAGGGCGAACCCAAGCATGGATAACTCACCTCCAGGATGTCAAAGATGCCTGCGGCTTCTGGATTCAGAAACCTCAGCATTCCCTCCGGAAGCTTGCTGGACAGCGTACGAAGCCACGGATACCGTCGAAATGTAACAACTGCCCCCGTGCTGGCGGAGAAAGCTTCGAGAAACTTGGAGTTTGAAGCCATTTGGATCCTCGTCCGTCATGCCGCCACTGTCACCGAAACAGAGCTCCATGATGATATTTGTGGTCAACAGCCTGAATGCATTGTAAATTTCGATTTCCTCGTCGCAGAGTCGGTCGATCTTATTTTCCAGCAGCCGCAAACGCTCCCAAACAAGGTCTTCGAGCTTAAGCACACCGGCACGCGAGAACATGGGGTTCAACATGCGGCGGCGTTCCTTGTGCTTGTCCCTGCGAACCTCGGTGAACGAGTTGGGCGACACGGCGCCGAATCCGAGATAAAAGTCTTCGTGCTTGGGAAAGGGATTCGACTGTTTGTAGATGACCTTGTACAGTCTCGTGTCGTTGATGTGTAGCTCGTTTGGTGCGATACGAATAGCCTTGGCCGCTGCGATGAACCATTAGTAACCCATGATAGGAATGTTGCCACTTGACACTGTTGGGTTCAATGGTACTCGCCATGTTGCTGATGAAGATCCTCGAATGTATTTTCTGGGAATTGGCCAAGGTCTTGGTGATGCAGCCACTTTCCAGACTTGGCTGCTTCTTTTGGTCCAGGAAACTTGGAAAGGGGATGCCAATAAAGACGATAGAGGCCACGACAGTAACAAAATACAAGTGCCAGGGCAGAGACGGCAGCAGCGGTAACAATAGCACGACTGGGAGTGAGCCAGTCGGCAAGTTGCCGCTTCCAGTTGACTGGGGACAATTCTTGGAGAAACATGACTGCCAAAAGATGAATAGAATATGGAAACGATATTCTGAGAGGAAGCTACACAGCACGCGACAAGACAGACACCTGAGTTGCCCTTAATACATGCCTGGTGATGGCGAAAATACCGGCGGGAGTTGGCACGCTCGCAGCACATTCTCCTATTACCTTAGCTACCTATGAGAAAGCAGAACTGAATCCACCAAGACTTTGAGGAGCCGCTGCGTTCATGACGTTGCGGGTGTTGCGGGAGCTACCTAGTTGCAGGGAAGCATTTTGGTGTAGGTACCTAGTCATCGGCTCCTCAGTGGGTCCATTGCGGTGAAGTCGGGTGCCCTGGAAGCCCGGGTCGGCTCCTCAAAAGGTGGGGCATCTATTGCTCGCCCGACAACCGCATTGTCTTATACCATGTACTGCTTTCGACACAGATAGAGACCATCGGGCGTTGACGATATCTTGATCATTTTGATAGCGGTTCAAGTCGTTTGCTCATTTCAAAGAATCACACATTCTCAGTCATGGCACCCTTCAAAGTCGCTATCGTTGGCGGCGGTCTTGCCGGGTCGCTTTTGGCCAATGGCCTTCTGAACAACGGCGTAGCAGTAACTGTCTACGAGCGCGACGCAGCCGATTCCAGAAGAGAAGGCTACCAGATACGCATCGGCGAGTCGTCTGATATTGGATTCGATGCTTGCCTGACCGAAGAGATCAAAACCAAGATTCACGCAAAGTGCGGCCAATCTTCTGCGGTAGGAAGCACGGCACCAACTATCTGCAACTCCAGGTTCGAAACAGTCATTGACCTGACTCAACTTCCCGGCTATTCGAAATCAGCGGCAATCAACCGAGTTACTCTGAGAAACACCCTCCTCGAGCCTTTGAAACGGGCCGGATGCGTCCAATGCGAGAAAAAATTCGAAAGGTACGACATAGTCACCGACTCAAGCGGCAACGAACGTGTTGTGCTGCATTTCTCCGACGGCACCACCGACATCTGCGACATTTTTGTCGGGGCAGACGGCAGTAAGTCAGCGGTAGGTTGCATATCAGTCGTGTGGGTATAGATCGTAGCTCACCCGGGTTCTCCAACAGGTAAATCACCAACTCGGAGTCCGTAATCTCGTCGATATCGATAGTCACGTCGTGTTTCTGAATAAGGGAAGCTTGACTGAAGATCTCATCAATACGCTCCCCAGACGGCTTCGGTCAGGTCCAATCCTGACCTTCACACCGGACATGAGCTTCTTCTTTGCTCGTAAGCCGTGGTTCCAATCCATCCCCAGAAGGTGTAGCAACTAAAATTATGGCAGTATATCTTCCCGCTTCTGGATCGCAAGGTCCTCCGACGAACAAACAAAACAACTACGACCTGGCCCAAGGATCATACTATTGGGGCTTCACCATCAAGCGGGAAAGGATCCCCAACGGCGACGTGTCAAAACTGACCAGTCTGCTGGACTTTTGCCTACAGCAGACCCAACACTGGGCCCCCGAATAGTACGTTCTGCGTGTGGCTGTGCAAACCCGGGGGGAAAGGAGGCTAAGCGCGACTTCACAGCCGTACCATGTTCTCTGCTGCCGCAGAGCTTGGTCAGACGGACAACATTGTCTGCGTTCCACTCCGTGCGAGTAAGAAACCTTCCAAAAGGTGGCGAGAAGACCTGAGAAGTAGGCATGGTGGCGATATCAATGAAGGCCACCCGAGGGTTTGGCTCATCGGAGATGCCATTCACGCAATGCAGCCCAATCGGTACGCAGCCAGGCCCGCACCTTTGACCAAAAGCCAGAGCTGACAAGATGGTGTAGCGGCATGGGCGGCAACCAGGCAATGCACGACTGTGCCGATCTGCTGCCGGAGCTGCTCCATTTGGCTGAAATCGCCGACTCTGGTACTCCTGTTTCGTTGCTAGACCTCACTTCGGCAGTGACGCGATATGAAGACAAGATGATCACCCGCGCCTTCGGCTGGGTGAGGAAGAGTGGCGGCACCTCTGTCCCCGTAAGAATACCAAGACTCTTATGTGACCTCGCCTTGGTTGCGCGACCCTGGCAGTCAACTGATCTCGACGTCACGCAGTAATTCCCGCACAATGTTAGTCCAGGTACGAAGCAGGCGCTGCTGCTGCCAACCGGTGAAGCCCAGCCGGTCTGTGCGGCCTGGCAGATTCTGGATGAGCATGAATACTACCGCGGTCAGCTTTTTGTGGTTGCCAGTCCACCATAGCCGCTTTATATGGCCTGACCAAACAAGCGGGATTTCAGCGCAACAAACATATCGACCAGCCGCTCAACGTTCCGTACAGGCCTTGAAGAATAGAGCAAAGGCTTTTGGCGCAATAGCTGGCGTCAGGATACCTGAACGCGAAATGGCGGAACACATATGACGTGGCAGCTGATGAGCCTATATCAGCTTCCTGTGCGCAGCGTACTGGTTGAAGAAAGAAACGCCATCCAGAAGAAAACAGCGTACACCAGCGGTACCGTAATTACAGGGTAGGCGCTTATGCCCGGCAACAGCATCCACTGAAAGAAATTGCGCTTTCCCATTACGAATGGCCACACGTAGTTACCGTTCGACAGCGTTTCCTCTGCGCGACCCGCTTCATTTGCCGCACTGCGAGTACCACTCGTTTGTAACCTTGCAGGTTCCCCGGCGAAGACCGGGCCGGTGTAGTCATCGCCACCGCGACGGCCTGGGGCGATAGCGCAGCGCCGGCGGCCGTGGTCGCGGCGGGAGGGGCCTTGGTGGTTACGGTGACGATGGTGGTCACGGGAGGTGATACAGGAACGGTGGCGGCGCCAACCGACTCACGGGGACCGGCGCACTTCTGAACGAGGTCGGCGAGTTCGGCGAGCGTCCGGTCAGCGAGCAAAGAAGGTCCGCGGTTGCGGTGAACTCGCCCGGCGATCGTCTCGATCCTGGGCCGCTGTCCTTTCGTCGCGGTGCTGCCTGGAGATTGCGGATATGCCGGTGGCCAGCGGGACGCGAACGCGGACGTTTCGTCTGGCTGGTGGGCGATATCGCCCTTGGCGGCTGGCTCGGACGAGGATGGAGCCGAGCCGAAGCCGATGGCCGAGCTGCCGTGGTCGGCCAAGAAGGTGGCGGCCGCCGCCGCGCAGCGACGCGGCGCGGCGCTGGTCGACGTTCTGGGCCCACCAGTTGTGGTGGTACGTGACGTGCAGCTTGCCCTCGTCCTCGGGGTGGTCGCCGCCCTGGGAGTTACCGAGCGCAGCGGGGCGTGCGATGACTTGCTGGTGTACTGCAGGAATCCTGGCACCAATACACGTCCTGTAGGGCTGGACTTGGGTGATGCCCAGTTGTTCGTCGCCGCCGGTCTCGACGTTGAGATGATCGTACCAGATGTGGTGGGGAGCAGGCTGGCAACCGCGTTTAGTGCAGAGGAGCTGGCGCGCATAGCGAGGTTCTGCTGATGGATGTCGACGCCATTCCGGCTGAAACCTCCACGATGGTCGAACGGCATTTCGCCCTGACGAAACCAACATCGCTACTCTTGATCGAGCCGTCGGTGGCGGCCGCCTGGAGTGAACGCCGAGGTAACCGTGGAGCACCCGAGGTGCCGAGCTGCACTGCAGAAAACGGCGCTGCTGGTGACCATGATTTACGCGTTCCGCCGTGCTGGTCGTGCCGTCTGGCACTGGCGGTACGGCTGACGCCGGGCTGGGGCAGCTTCCTGGAAAAAAGAGTTTGTCTGCGGATAAGCAGATGAAAAGAAGGCCGGCCCTGGCGGCGTGGCAGAAGAGAGTGCCAGAAGGGGAATGCGCGATTAATTCAGAAAGAGAATGAATGTATATTTCTGGCGAACTTTATTGAACTGTGGTCCGCGACGAACGATCATTGGGTCCATCTTACATCACTTCGTCACTCAAACCAAAAGTTTATGTCCCAGGATAGCGGTGCATCAGATATCATCCTGAAGACTCAGGTCAGGTCATTCAGATTACACTGATTTAATATAGCGCGTCTGAACAGTCAACAGTGTCTTCTTTAATCCTCGTCCCCGCTCCTGACTGAACCAGTCGCCGACGGGATAGAAGCGAAATGAAGTGGAGAAGAAGCTCCTCCAATTTATTCTGAAGATTTACGGATAAAGCGATGACCAACAACACCCACGAAGCGGTTACCGAGAGACCGGTGAACTGAAGATCCACCAATAATGACACCAGCGGCAAAATAATCCAGATGATCATTTCTTCCCCGTAAGCAACTTTCATCATCCTTTGCTGGAAAGATTTCAGAGATCTTATCTGTCAACTAGAGCAATTGAATTATCTTTAACGCCCAGGTAGAGAATCAAAACCTGGGATAATGCGACTGTCATGACGGATCGATCCGCATGACCTGGAGGAGAAGTGGGGAATTACGTGCATGGAGAAGTAATGAGCTGCGATCGCTGGACTACCAGCGCCTGGAAGGAGCAGCAATGGCGAGGATGTACATTGCGATCATACCATGTCCGGTCAGGGGTCGTGGTTCACCGTTCCCGGTCAGTAAATCAGAGCCATCCGGAGGCAGTTCACTTCTTCGTGATACTGCTGAGGTAGGCAGGCGCGGCTGCCGTCCGTTCCCGGTGTTGCAGCTCGAAGATTATCGGCTGTGATATTGGGATGGTAAATCCACTGACGATGCGGATACCGCACGGCGTTGTGGACGGTCACAATCGTGTTGGCGCCTTTGCGGTCAACGCTCACTACGAGCAACAGTCCATCCCAGAATACCCTGATAAACAGTATCACGGGTGCCGGTCATCTTCCATCTGGTTTGTGCAGAGGTGTACAGGTCAGCGGGGCAGGCGGGCAGGCCGCCCGAGCCAACCAGCACTTCATCGGCAGCCAGCACAATCCGGGAGGTTTTGTCAACAGGCACCGCGCAGGAAGCCGTGTCGGTAGCCACCGCTTTTTGCAGTGTCTGGACAATAACCATCTGCGAACCGGTCAGAACCCCATCAGATTGTGCATCGTTCATCGTACACTGGACACATGCAGGAAGTTGGCGTACTGGCGATTACTACGTGTCGGTCCAGCCAACATCAACAACGCGCTGTACAGCATGCAGCTAGAGAATGATGACCTTTGGGGATGACCAGACGGAGGGAAATACGAGGAAACCGATGCCAGGCTTGGGGTCACAGGTCGCAGAACCATGCGGCAGTTCAAGGAGATCCTCGGCGCGGGAGGAGTGTGACCAACGCCGAGTTAACCTGAGATCTACTCGCCCTTATCGTTACATATACCCCGTCAGGCGGTTTCAAAAGCCCCTTCAGGCCTCAGCTTTGTTTGACATATTTTGCAAAACGATATAGCAATGACAGGCGGATCACCAACGTACACGCCCTTGAAAACACACGGCTACGTTGTCGCGGCTTCCATAAACGCTCCGTCTACACTTTCCTCCACCTCAAAACAACCCCCTTACTCCTCCAGCCCGGTTGTACTGAAGCTCCCAGAGCGATCCGATGCGAAGTGTTTCGAGGACACCGCCGCATGGCCGACGACACCGTTGGGGTTGGAAATACGTTTGGCGAGTCAGCAAGCACTGATACCGACAACATGCTTCCCGTTCCTGATCGACAGAAACCGTAATGACGAATTGCAGAAGAGTGGCGACGCCCTCTTGGACCTGAAATGATAGCTGACAAGGGGCCCGCCCCCCTTTTTGATAGACGACCTGCTCAGCCTGCCCACCAGCCCTGCATGGGCGGTGGATTTCGGCCGGTACCGACAACACTGCAGCTCACCTCATCCCAAGAGTATTCCCAGACGTGGTGTTGTCCGCCCGGCGATTGAAACGGCGGGTTGAAGAGAAGTCGGCAGACTGTCGTTATCGTGCACGCCAACTGATAGGCGTTCAACGTCGATACAGAGTTGCGGCTCGGAGCGAGCAGCACGCTGGTGGTCAGTCTTTCAGCAGCGTGGCATCTTCAGACCTCCCTGCCGGCGAACGATCCTGGGTGCCAACCCTCACCAGGCCTTCCTCTGCCGCACGCATGCACCCAAGCCAAGAGGCCGTCGAGGAACTACCCGACCGGCGGGGAGCCATCGGGCCGGAATCCCCGGTCGATAGTAGTCATCATCCTCTGCCCGGTAAGGTATTTTGTCCATTCGGCAGGAAGAGGAAACGAAGGGCGATATTTTGCCCCGCAGGCCGATGCTAATGCTGGAACACGACGCCGACGGGGTGTTTGACGAACGAAGTGGGCGAGCTGTCCGACGGGCGCCTGGAGATACACATGATGCCTGTGGCTCCGGTTGAGTTGCCTCCGTACACGAGGGCGATGGAGGTGGAGCCGGACAGCTTGAAGCCGAGAACCCGAAAGGGCGCTCAAAGGGATGGCCTGGACTAGGGAGAGAACGGTGACCACTGCCCGACTTGAGAATACGACCCCCCACGTCGCTGCACACAGCCCATCCCCCGCTGGCGAAGCTGGTGTCCAGATTCATCGAGAAAATGCGTCGTGATTCACTTGCATGTGCGCCCACTGAGTGGAATGAATGTAACCACCAAGGAGTCCAGTGGACCACTTAACCGAACAGGAACAGGCTGATGAATAACGTTGTCGCATAAAGAGCTCCTCGAAAGTCACACCTGTCAAGTTTCGCCGAACCAGACCAGGACGCTGACATTCCCCCACAAACAAATGCTGTTCTGCTACACGACCTCTGGTATCGGCTCCAAGGACGAAGCATCAGTACGTCCGCCTCGAATAGCCACAATTCTTCCAACGGAATTCGACCGAGCACTTCCGCGTCTCAAGACTGATATCCAGCAGACAATGTTCAAGAGGCAGGACCCGGACCGCGAGCGCAGGGAGCGCGAGATCCGCGAGGAGAGAGAGAGGGAGCGGCAAGACGCTGCGGACTGGGACCGAGTAAGTCGAAAGCCCCCCCTTTTTTTCTTTTGCTTCGACAAGCTGCTTGTCCGGTGGTTCAACTCACGAGTCCCTCCACTTCAGGAGTATGCGGAAGACATCCGGCCCGGGAGCTGAATGAGCAAGAGTTCAAGAGCGCCGGAGGTGAGGAGCGCGAGCCACGCCGGAGGTCGCTGGCCACGGCATCCACGGAGAGCGGCTGGGGAAGCCCAGGCAGCTCGTGGGATGAAGAGGACTCCGAGCGGTAGTAGCCCCGGTATTCTCAAAGAACAACCGACAAGAGTTGAAACAGCCACCCAAACCATTCAATGGCGGTGGAATGTTTTCTCAGGCGTGACTTGATTTATCGTGGCAACAATTAGATTGCGGTGAATGTACCAGACTATGGAACCAGGCATATACTTTATCTGCTGCCATTGGGTAGAGTTTTGAACGGTCAAGAAGTAGTGCAGAGACAAGTCGCGAGGGTTCCGCAAAGGGCTTATCGCCAGAACCTCCAGAGCAGCGGACGTTAAACTTTTTCTACGCCATGTGCAACCCGCACCATGAGGCAAAACAACCTTTCTGTCACAAACTTAACTGATGACTCTCCGAGAAAATGAGCAAAGAAAATCCGGCCAACTGTAAAAGTGAAGCTGGCTAACGTGCCCGTTTGACGACAGAGTGGATCGAACCCACGCCAATTACTTGACCAGCAAGTTCTGGAAGAACCTGTTTGGCGTTTTAACCGTCACTATCTTGTTCGTCGCCGGTGGAAGCAACGCCGGAGTTTGGTGCCCGGAAGCTGGCGGGCGGTAAACCGTCGCGACAAGTGGGTGGGGAGAAGTTCATGCCTCGTCCCGGGGCTGGTGCGGGCGGGATTCCGTGCTTGTCATGAGTTTGCCTGCGAATGCTGGTTTCCATTGTTTAGGGGTTGCTGCGCTGGTGCTGGCCGCATGGTCTGGTTGGCAACCACACAAACGTAAGGCTACCGGAACAAAATCTGATGGGGTGAATGGCGGGAGCCAACGCGAAGTGGTCGCCACCAGAGCGCAAGAAAGCGAACCCATGACTGGAGAGCAAAGACACAGGGTAGTGGAAATATTCGCTAACAATCCGGACGTAAACAGCTGCCAGACGCCTGACACAGATCTGCATGAGCGACGGCGTCCGCAACAGGCGGTTCTGAATTTCGAAACCCAACTATAGCGGCAACGGAAGACAATGATCAGGTCTATCTATCTTCGCAGTCTCGTAATGCAATGGCGACGCGTCGCAAGAACGCACCAGAGATGCAACAGTAAATGCAAAAGTAGCAGGCTAACCATTGCCCGCAGATTCAGACGCTTGAGTATCCTGACGTCGGCTGGAGGGAGGGACGGAGTGTGGGGGGAGAGAAAGAGATGGGTTGAAGAAATGGCGATATACGCGGCGGTACACGTCACCAGCGTTAAACGACCATTATTCGTTTTCTTCGGCGAGTTCACTGATTTATCAGCGCTGGAGATCGCCGGTACCGCCTGAACAGGATATGTTTGTCGACCCGGTCGCCGGAGTTCGATGCGCACCGATGGCAGAGGTGGCGCGTCGACGTCGTCAACCTGGGTAGCGCGGTGATGGGGCCGGACATGGGCCTTCGTGGCGCAGTTCGACTGACCGTTGCGTAGCCGAGGAGGACGGTTGACCTGCGGCGCCCTCGATCGCCGAGCGAAGACCCGCCTGCGCGGGACTCGAAGCCGGCGCATCGTCGGCAGGATGGCTGGCGTCTGATGCTCTCGTACAGCTGGATGATGCCGACGATGGTGCGTAGCCTGAGCAAAGATAGATGGTCCCGGCGCAACCGTGGTTGCCGGATCGAGGAAGAGTGCAGGCTGAAGATGGCGAGCGCGACCAGCTGAAAGGTGGCGGCGTCAGCCGATTGCTGGTCGAGCCTGCTGGCTATGGCGCTGGGGACGTAGAGGTATTCCTCGCGGTGCGCAGTATGACGCGGAGAAGCTGGCGATGCGCGTACCGGTCAGGGAACCCAGACTGCGTATGTGCTCGAGAACATGAACATGACTGCGATGAGTCCAGATTGAGCGATGTCGTCCGCATGAGCTGGTGCTGACGGTATGGTTTGAAGAAGATCTTGAGCCAGAACCACCGCTGGAGAGGAAGTGTGGCGCGTCCTGCACACAGCGGTAGTGGTGAGAAACCGCGGTAGACAATCAACAGGAACCATAACCTGACGGTTCCGCCCGTCTCCTGAAGAGCATGGGACTAAAGGTGGCCTGACGAGAGGCGATGGAAGCTGAGCAGCGAGAAAACCTCGCGTAACGGCAGAGCCCTGAGGGGCAAAACGTTGAAGGCGATGTCGCGCGTCGCGGTTGCGACGGCGATTCCGATGATCCCGGCCAGAAGTCAGGTCGGTATCGCTGGCCTGGAAGAAGATGATGCAAGTGAGTAACGACAACAATGCCAATCGAAGTATCATGTCGTGCCAGATTCCATAGCTTGTCGGTATGTGGCACGGTCCCGGCATCGGCCCACTCGCTGAGCTCACTGCAGAGGAACGCGGCGCAAGCTGGCGGGAGAATATTTTTGCCGTGTGATTCGCCTGGTGCGTCGGCCTGACAAGGACCGAGTAGTACAGGCAGAGGAAAATGAGGAAGAAGAAGGCTCCTGCGCTTGAGGTACTGGGGAACCTTCAGGGATTGCAGAAGATGTCGGCGGTGTGATCGCCAGAAGCGGTTTCTTCTCGGCGCGGAACGGAGAGGCTGACCTGGCGATTACGTCGCCAACCTGATGCCAGTGATGACCTTTGCAGCGCAGCCGCTGACCGATAGAACGCTGGCGTCTGCAACGGCAGCAATCTCAAGAGCGTTCAGGTTAGTGAAGGAGAGGTGTATCGTCCCCTTCTCCTCCTGTCCGGTGTATGTCGGCGTGGTGAGCCCGGCGATAGCGGCTGTACAGCCGGTAACGCCGCGCTGCTGCCGGGCGATTGAGGCGCGCCTGCTGGAGCTGACCAGCCGCCGCCGGATATGAGCGGGCACTGGCGTTTGCTGGCCTGGACGTCAGAGCGCTGGTGGACAAGCGGCGGCGTCGCTCGAGTTCCTGATGTCAGACCTGGCAGATAGTAGGCCTGATCATTTCCGCCTCGAAAGGCGGTGAGAACTCGCCGTGGCGATACCCGCAGGCGTTGCTGTTTCCTGTGGAGACTCGACTCCCACTCGTCGATGCTGTTGTGCCATTTGAGAGCGCTGACCTCGCATTAGAAAACGCTCGTAAGATCCACAGCCGAATCCAAAGTAGATACATGGCAGAGAATCACGACAATGGGGAGTTTCAATCATGCCGACGGGAATTCATCCAATCCAAAACGACGCTGGGAGACTTACAGCAGGGCGTTGACAATGGCGGGGTTGGTGCAGGTAGCATTGAGGTGGTCGACCAAGATCCTCAAGCACTCGCCGGCCGCGGTGGTCCGCAGCTGCTCAAAGGTGCTCGGCAGGACAATCACATCGGTGATGTAACTGTGCCGGACCACGACCTGTCAGTAAAGGGTCCCGACGTCCCGATGGCCGAAACTTACACGGAAATCTTTTTGACCACCTCCCGGAAGGTGTCGGCTGTGCCAATGTCGGGCAGTTCGAAGGTGTCGATGCGCATGGACACGGGGCTCAGGTCCCGCGGCTGCGGGAGTTTTTTCGACTTGACGCGTATCGGCATTGTTTTTCTGCCCTGCCGTCTTGGGAATTGGCCAATGGATCAAGACGAGCAAAAAGAAAGACCCCTTCCGCAGTTGTCAGCAACAGCGGCAACAGCAGCGGCAGCAACGTCGGCGTCGGCGGCGGGCTTGGATCGGTAAGATGATGGTGGTAAGCAAAGCAAATTGAGAGGCGCGCCGTGTGCTCGCGTCCGGAACGACCCAACCTGCAGCAGCGAGGAAACAGAAAGAGAAGAGATGCCGAGCCTGAAGGGACCCCGACGAGATGGCTGCGCGCGCTCCTGCCGCTGCTGCTGTTGCGGGCAACATCTGACAGGGGTAAAAGTGGGGCCGGCGCTCTAGTGGAAACGATAGACGGGCGGGGGTGCGCGGGGGCGGAATAACTGTCTGCCATTGGTCTGTGCTGATCTTCTCCTCTGTTTACGGTTTAGCGGCTTCCGGCGGGCCTGGTGCTCGGGCCACCACGATGCTGCTTTGCTCACCGATGGTTCTCTCATAAACTCACTCACCGCGTGTCTCTCTCCCTCAGTGAAGGACGGTGAATCATTCACTGACTCTGCCCACGTGGTTATGTCTGTATTGTAGAGACTGAGATGTCTCGGGAAGAAACAGAGTGAAAGGTTCTTGTGGCGTTCAGTTATTCAGGAACCGACCAGTGCCACCAAGCTCACCATGACACCCAAATCCCGCCTTTGTATTACGTTTCCCGTACCACTCTCAATGGAGTCTTTTTTCTTAAGTGTCGTAATAGCTAAAGCTATTCGTAGCTGCGTACGTAAGTAACTACTTACTTAAGCGGCTTACCTAAGCGACTTCACTCTATTTCCCGCCCCTATAAAGGGGCCTTTACTTTCACTCCACCACATTATAAAACTTAAAAATTAAACTATTACTTTTACTTCACTTTAACTACTTATACCTAACTACATAATAGTTATAAACTTAGTTTATACTATACTTCTAAACTACTATTTCTAAAACAAACATACTTACTAAAAAAAATATTCACATAAATACTCTTTATTATAATATTTTAATTCTTTAACTACTATTTTAATTTAACTATATTAAACTTAACTTTAACCTCCTCCCTCTTATCTTCCTATAAACTCACAAAATAGCACAACTACCCCGCATAGTTTAAAAACCTTTAAATTAAAATAGTTATATAAAGGATTTAACTCTAATTTAACCCTAATAATTTAGTTTTACTAAATAAGCCTTTAAAAAAAGTATTTTTAATTTTATTTACTTAATAACTTTATAACTAAAACGTAAAAATAAAAAAAATCTATTAAATCCACCTTAACTTATAAAAAAATAGTACTACTAAGTACTAACTTAGTACTTTAATTAAATATAAAAATAGTATTAACTTTATAAAGGCCCTTAAAATATAAATTTACTCTTAAAATAAAAAAAAGTAACTTAAAAGCACCCTAGGGCCCTCTTTAAACAACAAAACCCTAAATAATTTAATACTTAATAATAATAAACCTAAGCTAAAACACAACCCGCCTCTTACTAAATAAAATAAAAGTACACTTAATAACTATCTTAATTATATTTTTAATAAAACTACTAATAATAAAGTCTAAAAGTAAAAAGTAAAAGCCCTTAAGGAAATTAAGTTATATATTAATAAGTTAGTATCCCTAGATATTCTTAAACTAATTTAGTTTAAACTCTTTAACTAAAAAAACACCTCCCTCTATAACTTACTCTAAAGCCTTTAAACTTAATACTCTCTAAGTAATACTAGTTTCTTAATTATAATATAATAAAAGTACTAAGTAATACTAAAAAAAACAAATAATAGTACTATACTAAATATCTAACTAAAGAAATTTTATACTATATACCTTTAAATAATACAATACTACCTCCTAAATACAACAAAACTACTTATAGTTTAAAACTTCTTCTCCACTATAAAGTAAAGAATTACTCTAAAATAAGTATAGAATAAACTTAAATAGGTTTTTATAAAAAAAAGGCTTAATTAAACCCAAATTTCACTTAAAAACTACATATCTATACTTAAAAACCTCTTCTATAAAAACTCACTTCTTAAATCCAAAAACAAATTATTTAATATCTTTTTAACCTTTATAAATCACTCTAACACTATAATCTTTAAAGCTCTACAATCCTTTACTACTAAACCTAAAAGGATTTAATATATTTATAACTAAAACTATAATTAAACTTCTATAAACTATAAACATATCTACTTCACAGTCTTTAAATAAAGTAACTATACTATTACTAAAGTTACTCCTAATAAAACTAAAGAAATTTAAAAGGAACTCAATACAAAAAAGTACTAAAGCCTCCTAGTTAAACTTACTTAAGCTAGTTAAATTAAAGTTAACCCCCCCTATTACTTAGGTCCAGTACACTTCACCAAACAAAAAAAAAAAAAAAAAAAGCAAAGACGTAAATACTTTAAACACTAAAGCTACCTCTAAACTAACCCTTTTAATAGTATACTAAGTTATAGTCATAATTAGTAATAAACTAGTCTAAAAAGCCCTAAGGACCCCTACCTCGCCTATACACACTATAAATATTTTCTTTACTCTTCTAACTACTCCTTACACTTTAAACACAAACATAGTATTTAATAACTATAGTACAACCTATTTTATTAATAACTTTTCTTTTTTTAAAAAAGACTCTATTTACCCCCTTAATAAAGAAAAATATATTAAATTAAAAACCACTTTATACCTTATTTTAATAATAAGCATAAGGATTATAAAAAACGTACTTAATAACTTAAATAAGTTAAATACCCTTAACTTAATACTAATAAATATTACTTATATAAAAAACTTTTATATAAATATTGTCTTTAAAGCACTCTTATAAAAAAAGAGTATTTAGTATACTAATTATAACGCTTTACTCTGCGTAGGTAATAATAAAAAGAATCTTATAATTAAAAAGTTAAAAAAAAAAATAAATATTATCTTTTTTAAATTTAAAGTTACTTTTTTTTACTCTATATCCCTATGTATCCCTATTAACTTTACTATAACTATAAATATAGCTATATTAACTATAACCTTTTAAAAGTCCTACTACTAACTAAAAAACTATAATAACAATCCCCTTATATAGCATCTTTACTCTAACTACCTAAAACCTAAAATACTTAACTATTTCCCGCGTAATACTTAAAGAATAAAACTCAAAGGCCCAATACACCTTTAGTATAAGTATTATATAATAACCCACGCTACTTAAGTAGTCTTAAAATAAACCTCTAAGAGTCAAGCCATATAGCTATATAAATAAATATCTTAAAACCTCTTTAACTACTCTAAAGAGTATAATTAAAACTACTAGTTTATAGTAATTAAAAATAAGTATACTAACTGCCTTTTTGCCTTTCCCCGCGTTAATAAATAACATAAATCTATCTTTTACGTACTAAAAATATTTAAATACTAAGTAGTAAAACAGTACAGTATATCTATTTATAAAATCTATTAAAATATTAAACACATAGTAATCGTAATACACAGCTATACTAAGTACTAGTAATAGGCTCTAAAAAAGGAAATTAAAATTAAAATAACTCTATTATATATAAAAAAACTAAATAAAAAAGGTAAGTATACTAAATAAGAAATAATACTATAAATTATTAAGATACTTACTTTGTCCAGTCTCTCCCTTATTTTATAAGTAAAAACAGCCATAACTACAGCCTTCCTCTATAATATAAGCCCCCTTAAGTAAAAAGCATAGCTCTCTTTAATTTAAATTAAAAAAGCCTAGTTCCACTAGTACTTCTACTAATAACAACCCTTTTACTAAGTCCTTTTAATACATAACCTTTACCCTTACTAAAGCTAAATATATATATATAATTATAAAATATACTCCCTTAAGAAAGACTATAAAACAAATTAAAAAAAATATAACTTTAAAGTAGAAGTAAGAACGTACCTTAGATACCTTATAAAATACATTTTAAATACCTATAACCTCTATTAAATTTAAGTACCTTTACTTAAATAAGTTATTATTATATATAATATAACCTTTAATAAAATAAAGTTCTACTTAAAACCTAATATAAAAGTAGTAAAGTAAAGTAAAGTAGCCCGCACTACAGTTAAGGCTATTTAAAAGCCCATCTCCTCCCTTAACACTAAACTCTAAGTCCTAAGCGTTCTTAAAATAACTAATACTCTATTAATATATAATAAAAAAGAGCTATCTTTACTAATACTTACCCTAGTAACTAAAAACCTAAGTAAAAGTATCTTAAAAGCTAACCCAAAGCTGTTTAACTAGCATAGGGGGTAACTATTAACCCTAGACCCTATACTAGTACTTAAAGAGACTTAGGATTGCGTATAAAAAGTAGAAAGCCCTATACTTAATATAAAAGTACATTAGACCTATAAGCTATTATTGTCCCCTAACCCACTCTCTACTCTAAAAATTAATTCTTTTTATAAAAAAATTAAAAATAAAATTATTATAGTAATTAATACTAAAGCCCTATAAAAACTAAATATAAAAGCTAAATTTCTCCTACTCTAAAAAAATAACTTACTTTTTCTCCTAATATAACTATATATAGATTTAAAAAAAACAAATAGCCCCCTAAAAGGATTAAAGTAAATATATAACTATAAAAATCCAAACTAACTTAAATCAAAGCTATAGAAATTACTACACTTCTATAACTACTTTATATTTCTTAATACTAAATACAACTAGGATACT
This sequence comes from Colletotrichum brevisporum, assembly GCA_030770045.1. Lineage (NCBI taxonomy): Eukaryota > Fungi > Ascomycota > Sordariomycetes > Glomerellales > Glomerellaceae > Colletotrichum > Colletotrichum brevisporum. The sequence continues at coordinate 2,111,827 of JAUGSI010000001.1, read as the reverse complement.
TTTTTTAATATATATATACCAGATCACAACTACACTCTAAAAAAAATAACTTAAGAATACTATATATATTACTATATAGTCTTTACTTTAATTAATAAAGTAAAACAAACTAAATTAACTACACTAAACACAAGGGTCTACTTAAACTAGCTTAGTAAAGCTCTAACTATATACTAAAGTATTTACTTACTACTACTAAAACTAAAAAACTACTTCTATAAAGTAGCTAACAAAAAAGTATCTAAATTTAAAAAAATAAAAGTATAAAAAGTTATTAACTTCTATAAAGTTAAAATAAAACTAATCCCCCTTAAGTAAATATTTATATATAAACTTAATAAAAATAAGTATCTCTAGTACTATAAAGTAAGGCTCTACGTCTATAGGGATCTTTAGAAAAAGTATCCCCTTAAATAGACTTATACAGCTACACTTATAGCTCGTACTTTTAAAATCGCTATAACCCTTGTAGCACAATTTAACCTTAAAGTTAACTAGTTTAATATAGTTAATACATTCTTAAACACTAAAAGAGAACCTAATAACCCTCTAGTTGTATACTACCTCCCTAAAAGCTTTAAATAAAGTAATAAACTTCTTAAACTTTACTACACCCTCTATAACCTAAAGAATACCCCTCTCCTCTAGTACAAAAAATTCTTTTTAACTCTTTAAAACCTTAAACTTATACTAACTAATAAAAACCCGTACCTTTTTTAAAACTATAACTACTACGTACTTGTTTTTTTTTATATAAATAATATTCTTATTATAAACTATAGAAACAATACTATAAAAGTAAAGTAAATTATTAAAGTATTAAAGTAAAGTATAAACTTAAAAAGTAAAGAGCTATTAAGTAGTACTTTAGGATCTAAGTTATCCATAACTATAAAATAAAAAAAATCTATTTTGCCTATAATTAATATATTTAACGCATCACAGAAAAGTTTAACCTCGTAAACTCCTACTACCCTTTAACTCTATTACTACTTACCCCCCTTAAAAAAAACACTAAAAACCCTATTAGTACTAATATAAAACTATACTAAAAAAAAATTAGTTTAATTCTATATACTATAATTATAATTTACCCTAATATAACTTTTATCTATACTATTCTTTTAAAATTCCTAACAAACCCTTTTTATAAATACTAAATTGCTATAAATTAAGTTATTTATTACTTATACTATACTTACTACTTTTTACTTTACTATAGTAACTTAGGGGGTAGGGGAGCATAAGTACTCTTAATTACTAGAAATACCTCGTTTATAAATAATAAAGAAACATAAAAGTCGTCCTAAGAACATATTATTTTACTTTTTAATAGCCCCGTTTAATAAAAGGCTATAAAGTAAAACACTATAATAACTTTAATAACTAAAACTAAACTTCTTAACCTTAAATATACTATAAAAAAAATAATTACTCTTAAAAAACTCTTTAAAAACTTTAAACTTAAACTAAGTAATATATAATAAATCCACTATAATAACTATTAAACTATATACCTTATAATAGGGAAAAAGGAGCGTATCTTAACAAAACTTTACTATATTAATATACAAAATATATAACTTTACTAAAAATATACTAAAAAGTTATTTAACATTATTTATATACTAACTAATAAAATACCTACTAATAGCCTTACTAAAGTACTTTCTTATTTAAAGTTTAAATAATTTAAAGTACTTTTTAACTTTTAAAATATTAAGTTATATATTATAAAAAATAAAAAGAATATATAAAGTAAATATAGTCTTAGACCTATATTTATTTAATTCCTTTTAGCTTAAGGGCTAGGAAGTATAAAAAGCTCCTATAAAAAAGCCACTACTACACCGTACTAAGCACCACTACTATACTAAATACTACTACTACTATTAATACTACTACTAAAACAAACTTATACTTTTATTATTACTACTACTACTAAAGTAGACTTATACTGGGTTAGAGTTGGGTAATACTACTACTACTAAAATAGACTTATACTTCTTTGTATTTAACTTATAAAGTATCTTTAAATATATTTAATATAAATTAAAATAAAAAAGCTATACCTTAGTTAAGGTTAACTATAACTAAAGTATTAAGGTTTACTTAAGTAATAACTAAATATAAAAGTTCTTTATTATAAATAGAAAAATAGTTCTTAATATTTACTTTAACTACCTTTTTAGGGGTCTATAGGGTAATAGCTACTTTAAATAACTTTAAAAGAGTCGTTTTTATAAAAGTTATCTTAACCTTAAAAGCCAGTATTAGAAAAGCCAAAGCCTTTCCCTTCCCCTTTTTTAAAAAAATTAACCCCTAACTACTACTCTTACTCTTTAGTATAAATATTAATAAAAGCTAGGCTTTTGTATTATTAAGGACTATAAAAACAATATACTTAAAGTCCCTATACTAGACTGTAGTTTTTATAATAAGGAACCCGTCCTATTAGTGCTAAGTAAAGCTATTGCTAAAAAAAAAAGTATAAAACTTCTTTCTATCCTTATAGTAATAATACTTTAAACTATTAATTAGGGCGTTATATATACTAGGGTCCCTATTAACTAATATACTATAAACACACTAGATACAAATAAAAGCTTTAGACTAAATACTCTTACTATTAAAAACTACTATACTTCTAACTATACTAAAGTAAAGTTAGTAACTAAACTAAAAAAATAATATAAAAAAACTAAACTTACTATAATTATTTAAGAGTAGTTTAAGTATTTTAAAAGTAGAAAAAGGGGTATTAATAAAAAGCCCTAAACCTCCCTCCTTTATAACTTCCCTTTAAACTATAGTAGACTAGCTAGTAAAAATAGTATTAGCTACCTCCTTAGTATAATATAAAACTATTTAAAATAATTAGTATAGACTTATAGTAATAAAAATAAAAGTAACTTATTTTAAAAAGCTATAAACTTTTTGTAGTTAGTTAATTAAATAGCTATAAAGGTAAAGTACTTCTTTTTTTTAAAGTCTATATAAATATAAAGTTAAATATAATTTAATTAAAATAATAATAAATAAACTTACTATTAGGGGGAACAGAAACAGTCTCTTACTTAAAAGGCTCTATAAAGCCCCCCTTACTACTAGTATTATTAGATTAGTTTAAATTAAAATATATATTAGTTTAAATAATAATAATATAAAAAAGAAATAACTAAATATACTAGTAATAGCCTTAGTAGCTACAGCTATAGCTACCACAATAACTACAACTTCCTTATTAGCCTTATCCTTTATATACTTTACAGTATATACTATATAAGTAAACTTAGTTTACTTCCTTTTAAAAGTATTATTAACTATTATACTATATAAACTATTAAAATACTATATCTTAAACTAAATGCTATTAATACCTTTAAACTATATAAAATAAAGTATTATAGTATTAAGGGTAAAATTAAAGGTATTTATACTTTATATAAATATTATTACTAAAAAAGGAAAAAAAAAGAAATTAGGGCCCTTAAAGGATTATTATTTACCTACCTTAAGCTAAGTATTTACTTAAATCTAGCTAATTAAAGGCGCTTAAAGATATTTATTAATTTTTTTACTTACCTCTTACTATATAGACAAAAGTATAACTACCCTAGTAATAATAATAAAAGTATTATAATAAAATAAAAGTAGTATTAATAAAGTAAAGAGATTTTTATTTTATTTATTAGTCTCTTTTATAACACAATATCTTTTATTTATACTCTTTTTTATTAAATATTAATATAAATATTTTTAGTTATATATTAGGAGGCCATAAGCACAGTATCTTTAGACTTCTTTTGAGTCTAGGGGGGTATATTATAATAGTTAAAGCTATTCGTAGCTACGTACATAAGCAACTACTTACTTAAGCGGCTTACCTAAGCAACTTCACTCTATCTCCCGCCCCTATAAAGGGGCCTTCACTTTCGCTCCGCCACATCGTAGAACTTAGAGATTAAGCCGTTACTTTTACTTCGCTTCAACCACTTATACCTAGCCGCGTGACATCAGGCCAAACCCGGCTCATGATTGTCCAGTCGCAGATCAAAAGTCTTTCCAATTAAGCAGTTAGGCTCACCAAGTACCCACCAGTGAGACTGCCGCACAACTCTCGGTGTCTCTAGGAGAATTCTAATGTCTCGGTCTCCCGGTGACCTCGGGCCCAGGATTAGCCTACAGGCGTTGGCTACCCTTCAACTAGGACGGACGCGTTATAACGAGGTGACGACGAGCCGCATGCTTACGCTATTACACGGCATTCCCTCAGGGCTGAAGTGAGGCTTGGCTTGTGAAAGAGGCGTTTTCGTGATTCTTGGGGTCAGCCTGGTGGGGATTTAGTCCATCTAGCGTGCCCAGGGATTCGAGAGCTTCTTTCACCAATACGGCTACAGCTTGCTAATCGTCGAAGCTTTGCCGGAGGCTATTTGTAGCCTCAATGTCTTTAAAGCCAACATCTGCAACTATTTCGGTCCCCAGCATCACCTTGTCCAAGCCAGACTCGCCATAGCACGACCGCATTCACCGGGGAAGTCCGGGGGTGTCCCGAATCGATGAATGCAACTGTTGTCATCTGTTCGATGCAAGCTTCGGGGGGTACGGCATTTACCACACCCTTCGGCGTTGTATGATTGCACGTTTAGTCCAGCTACGTTGCGTACAGAAAGGCACGCAAGTCCGACTCATAAACGGAGGTGTTGTGGGGTCATAGTCGCAGATGTCTCCTCTGCCTTCGTCCGCCGTATTGGGAAGCACCTCACATGAGCAGATGCGGGTTGCAGAACTCATTCATCGTCGCCTCCTGCAAGCTCGTGGGACACTGGACGCTTTTACGTGAAGATGTGGACGGGCGCAGAGGTTCGGCCTCGACTTGAAACGAGCGAGAGCCGCGGTGACGGCGATGTGCGTTGTGTTGGTTGCTTACTTATGGTCGCAAGTCCCCCCCGTTCTGCTTTTTGGCCCCCGGGCCTTCAGACGGCGAGGCGAACTGCAAGGCGTCGTTTGACAAGACGGGATGAACGGACTGAGCGAACACGGCGGAGATCCGGATCATCATTCTGTTGGTGGAGTCGGGTTCGGGCCCGTAGGAGACACTGACAGCCCGAGCCTAAAAAACGCGTTCGGACGCTCAAAATGGTGCTCGCGCTCGTGCTGGTCCATACCGTGCTTGCGTGCGTCCGAACGTCGTGCTAACGTGCCGAGGAGGCGAGAAAAGCGAGCTCCCGAGGTTGTCACGGATGGTGTCGAGGCAGCTGTCAGAAAAGAAGCAGAGGATATGTCAGTATCTAGGCACCTAGGTGCGTGAGTGAAGAATCGATGGGATTAGCGCCGTTTTGGGAGGCAGGTACCCTCGAAACAGGTGGTGCTCAAAGATCCGGTATCAGATATAGTGCAGAATTTCGCGGTAGCAAACAATTGACCGGAATAGGAAATATTCATCACAAATTTGGGATGAATTCCGTGTTGGTGTTGGATCCCAGCAGTTTGTCTTGTCGTTTAAAAGTGGTCAAGTACACTACTAGAGTGTACGTAGGTGGGAAGGAAGGCAGCGGACCGGACCCTGAGGTGACTGCCTGATGTGTTGACAGCACCGCCACGGAAATCCACCCGGCGGATTAGCGCCGGTTACCTATAAAAAGCAGTCCGATTGGCGCTAGCGGATGACTGTCGACACTGTGATACTGTGCATCCACGGCATTATATGCGTGGAGGTACAGTGCCAAAATAGTCCGAGGGATGCCGCCTAGTGCCGTGGCCGTGGCAGAGAACCTGGAAAGAACGCCTCGATAGCCCCTGCGCCGCAACATTGGGTCCTGGCTCCTTCAATATCCCCAATCGAACGAGTCGGCCAACACGATTCCTAAAATCCCAACTTCTCTCCCTCTTCATCCCCTGTCCGTTCGGACCCGAACCACGAGCTTTTCAAAACTGGCATGTTGCGCCCCCAAAAGCAGAAAGCCAAGACGGGGTCCCTTGGGCCTTGGGGAACGGGGGCCGGTTGGGTCCCACGGCTTTCTAACAGCCCGAGAAGAAATGCAGCTTGGGGGCACAAATCACAGACTGGACCGCCATGTCATGTATGTGCTCGGCTCAGGGAAAAAAGCAACCAGCTATCATCTGCCCGTCTCGACTCTAAACGGTCGACAGAGCACCCATCATCGTTTTCTTAGCGTCAAGCGTCAGTCAAGTCAGCCGAATCACCTCCTCGCCCCTGGGTACCTACCTAGGCAAGCGTGAGCTCGAGTGAGCAAAGCACAACGGCCAGGTGGGAATAGGTACTACAGGTATTCTATTCTCAGAGTGAAGGACTCAGCTGGGTATCTCGTACTCTTCTGCCTGCTACACTACCACTATTAGCACCCTGTCTTGCCTGCGTATTCCCGAGTTCTCAGATCCGCACGGACTGGTCCCGGTCGGCGCTTTCGCTCATCGCCACGGCAGAACGTTTCCAACGATCAAGAGATCTCATAGCCCCCTGCACGCCCCAAGCGGAGCGACCTCACGCAACTTGCGGTCCACTCCCCTCCCCGTAGCCCGTCCATACTATCCGGACCTACGGGGAGAGACATGTGTCTCGTCTGCCCCTTCTGGCGCAAGCTTATGATGGAAGGATTCATGAAACCACATGCTCCCCAATCAGCGTCAGCCTTGCTACTGTCCGCCCCCCCGGAACACCCCCCTCCTCCTTCGCCAGGTCCCTGTTCCGATCTAAATTGCAACTCCTCTCCCGATCCCTCGAAAGGATTTGCTCTTCTTTCTTACCCTTTCTCTGCTTTCTGCCTATTCTTCCATCGCGGTCTTTCCTGTTTGCTCAGTCTAGACGTCGGGTCTCTTTCTCTAGTCTCTCTCGTTTCGCGTCTTGTCATTGTGGGAGTGATACAACACGACGGGCAGCTACGGTGCTTTCGACATCTCACTTACACTTGACACCAAGGTCATTTCTTGCACACGACTAGGACTTGTAGGAAGGATTGAACCTGGGTGAACGTCGCCCAACCATTGACGCAATGGTTTCTCTCGACTGCGTCTCTCGCCTGCCGCCCGCGGCCGCCCTCCTCCTTCTATCAAGCGTCTTCACCCTCGCCGATGCCTCCATTCTTCTTCCTCGCCAGACCGCAGTAATTGCACTGCGGACATTAGACGTGGTCAACTGGCCGCTAGCCACGGCGGCGCCTTGGCTCGATGGCCTTCAGAGGAGGCAGGACGCCAGCACTAACACCATCTGCGGTTACATCGGCGCCGACCCGAACCTACCGGCAACATGCTCGGCCGGGTCTCACTGTGCCATGGACGCAAGCGTCTCCGCCATCGGCTGCTGTCCCAATGGTGTCGCCTGCACAACGGGCGTCTACACCGGATGCGTTGATCAGAGCAGCCCTACCCAGGCAGTCTCCGACCCGTATGTCTATACCTGCCAGGGATCCAACGTCTGCTACAGGAACACCTTCTCCGGCGGCGCCTTCCAGTATGGCTGTGGTTCGACGTCGGAGGGCAACACCGTCGCCGCAACCGCCACCGGCTTGAGCACGACCGTCTCCATCACCCACATTTCGGGTCTCATCACCAGGGCGCAGACATCGTCGTCGAGCTCTAGCTCCACGTCCAGCTCGTCCTCGTCGACTTCCACCTCCAGCTCCTCTTCCCCCAGCTCTTCCTCGACGAGCAGCTCGTCGACCACTTCTTCTGCCTCGAGCACGGCCTCGGAGACCGCCTCTTCTACCGAGACCGAGAAGCCGGCGACAAGTAGCCCCACAGGGCCCCCACCCGGCGCGGCCGAGGGATTGCGCCGCAACGGCGCCATGATCGGAGGAATCATCGCCGGTGCCGCCATCTTCGTCGCCATCATCTCGGTTGCCATCTGGATGCGGAAGCGCAAGGGCCGTAACCAACGTATGGGCCCTGGCCTCGGCAAGGGGCCCTCATATGTCAAGTAAGACCTCGTCTTAACTCTTCTTAAGTTTGTTCTTTGCTAATCTGAATTTCAGCCCCGTGACGAACCCGAAGGACTTCGCCCCCGTTGCAGGTCAGGAGATGTTTGATAATGCCGGCTACGGTCACCCGTCGATGATGCCCGGCGCCCACGGGACGACTACCTCCATCAGTGCAGGCCGGGGCGTCAACACGCCCGTTGGCTCGTCATCCGGCGGCTATCACTCAGGCGCGGCCGTCTCGTCGGGCGGCGCGGCCGATGAAGTGCCTCTGACGCACCAGAACGAGATGGAGGAGTTCCAGCGTGGTTTCAGCGACGCCATCGGTCGTGGTGACGCGGATGGCGCGCGCCTGGGCAGCGCCGGGGCCGCTAGCACCGCGACCGCGGCGACTGGGAACGGGTACGGCGCTGGCGCCCCCGTGGGCTCGGGAGGGGGCGACATCACGGACGAGAGGCCGCTGTGGCAACAGAACAGGAGGCAGAGCCGAAATCTGATGTGGATGTAGGAACACCAACCGGAAAAGGGGAAACAACATAGGGGTTCATCAAACTAAACGGTCAGGCGGTCTAGGTAGGGGCGGGGGGTATGACAAGGTGTTTTGGAGTTTTTATACATACTGCCTAGGTCAGCCAGAGATGGCTTCGACGAAGCGAGGCTCAACAGCTTCTAATCGCATATAATTCGCATCTGTATCTGTATGGTCTTGCATGGATTGTTTCTGTTTGGTAGTAGTAAGATGCCAATTTGGGGATCGTCCAGTAACAACGACGACAATGGCCAGAAAAAGGGGTTTGGTAATAACACTGGAAAGTGGACGGGGGCCAATTTCCTAGGTCACGTCCAGATGCACCGCTGTTGTGTGGTCCTCAACATCTGCCGGCCCCGCTTGTCCGTTTCGTGGGTCCCACTACCCCGGAAACGGAGCTAGTTTCGGAGCCGGAGTCGGATGAGGAGGAAAAAAAAAGAAGCTCGAGATAAAACTGTCTGAAACTCTGTAACGGCTGGATTGTTGCACACTCGTACCTAAATTGCCGTTTGAATTGGCACGTGCCAAGTACAGCAAGCAATTGGCCAGATAGCTGCCTTGCGGAGGTACTTTATCTTTACACTAGGTACCAAGACAGCCCGAGGACCCTGATAGCGGGACGGTGGCCAGCACAGCCCGTGCGCTCAGGGTGTACCGCTGTGCTTTCTGGGGCACTTATCGCAGCGAAGCAACAGCAAACTGGGCGGTGAGGACTTTTTTCTTCGCTTTTCACACACTTCGTGGCCTCAACTTCCTTGGCGGCGACAGCGGAGCAGCAACGTCGCGCCCACCTGCCCGGCCATTCTAGCCACTCGCGTGCGCGCTGAAGGCTGTTTTCTCAGAGCCCCCTGCATGATATGCCCCACAACATGGGGCGATACGGGGCGATACGGTGTCCTAACGACGCGCAATTGCGGTTAGAACGGTGGAAGGGGCCCCAACGGGGTCCCCCCCCCCCTAAGGCCCTTGGCTTTGGGGCCCGGCCTTCAGTTGGGTCGCACGCCTGACATGACGGAATGGAGCTCCAGCTTAAATCTGTCCTCGTCCACCAGCTTTCAGCCGCAAAGCTCTTTCCCACTGCCACCACCGTGTCCCTCGCAGCATCGTCAAGGAGGAGAGAGAAAAAAAAACTTCTCTGCGCGCGAACCACCACCACCGCAGACGAACACTCTTCCTCCCCAATCCCCTCTGCTCTCCTTCACTCCCGCCATCATGGCTACCAAGAAGCAGGGTGAGGAGCTCGAGGGCGACATCACCTTCATCAAGACCCCCGCGGCTCTGCGCTCCAAGTTCGGCACCGACCAGAGCCCTGGCGTCGAGGTGACCAACGTGAGTCTCGAATGAACCCGTCGCGATCATTTGCTGGGTCAATTGAGCTTTAACGAGCTCAATTGACCTCCAGTGCATCAGAACGAGACTGATCTTTTCTTCTCCTAGTTCCCCACCATCAACAACGCGCCTCTTCCTGCCGAGGGCCCTGGCTATGAGTCCTTCAACAACTACGTTCTTGGAGGTCTGGTCCTCGGAGTTCCCTACTGGATCTCCCGCACTCTCGGTGGTGGCATGAAGACCTGGATCTTTTTCGTCCTCGTCCTCTTCTTCCCCATCCTGATTGGCGTCTTCTACCTCTTCTCCACCTACTCCCCGCGCCTCAACGACAAGTGCAAGCTCCCCGGCCGCCCTGTCGAGCACTACATCTCTTTCAAGAATGACCTCGACCGCCAGCGCTGGAGCGGCCGCAACAAGATCCCCATGGCCACTTTCTACGAGATGTACTTCAACGGCGAGGCCGAGTTCAACGGCGACTGCCTTGACGTCCTCGAGTACCGCCACGACTGGGCTACTTTCGCCTTCACCTGGCCCGTCTTCCAGTTCTTCGTCATGGGCTTCCTGAAGTCCGTCGTGCTCCACACTCGCGCCGCCGACGAGGAAGAGATCCGCCCCAACTACGACCGCGGCAACGACCACTACTCCTGGTTCCTCGGCCCCCGCATGATCTACACCAGCGGTGTCTTCTCCGACATCACCCGCGAGGAGACCCTGGAGGAGATGCAGGACAACAAGATGGCCATCGTTTGCGAGAAAATCGACCTCAAGGAGGGCGAGACCATGCTGGATATCGGCTGCGGCTGGGGTACCCTCGCCCGCTTCGCCTCCGTCAACTACGGCGCTCACGTCACCGGAGCCACCCTCGCCCGCAACCAGGCCGCCTGGGGCAACGACGCCCTCCGCCGCGCCGGCATCCCCGAGTCCCAGAGCCAGCTCCTCTGCATGGATTACCGCGACATCCCCACCAAGAAGTTCAACAAGATCACTCAGCTCGAGATGGGCGAGCACGTCGGTGTCAAGCGCCTGTCCAAGTTCTTCCGCCAGTGCTACGACATGCTCGAGGACGACGGCGCCATGTACGTTCAGCTTTCCGGTCTGCGTTGGGCTTGGCAGTACGAGGACTTCATCTGGGGTCTCTTCCTGAACAAGTACATCTTCCCCGGTGCCGATGCCTCCACCCCGCTGTTCTACTACATTGGTGCCCTCGAGAGGGCCGGATTCGAGGTCAAGAGCGTTGACACCGTCGGCGTCCACTACTCCGGCACCCTCTGGCGCTGGTACCGCAACTGGCTCGGCAACCGCGAGACCGTCACCGCCAAGTACGGCCAGCGCTGGTACCGCATCTGGGAGCTCTTCCTTGCCTGGTCCACCATCGCCTCTCGCCAGGGAAGTGCCACGTGCTACCAGATGGTCGTGGTCAAGAACCTCAACGCGACCCACCGCATCAACGGCTGGGCCTCCCAGTTCGGCCTCTCTGGCGCCCTCGCTGCCGCCAAGGCCAAGGGCAAGGCTGTCCTCGCCCAGTAAGCGGTCACGACACCTCGGCCGCGTGGGTGTACGCGTCCATGAGACGGGACTTGCTTCCTCCCTCGTCCCTTGTTTTCTTTCTTTTCTCGGCTGCGTGCTTGGTGGCTCGGTGACTTTTGGGAGTCGGGATAAAAAGCACGAATATAAAAGGGAGGAAAGGGAAATAGGGCTGGCTTGCTTGGGCACATGCTGTATATCGCGTTATGAGATCGGGACTTCTGAAAAGTTTTGGCTTGGAACTAGATGTGGCATGGGTATAGGGGGAAAATGTCCCGGTATTTAGATGGAGCAGCGCGGCGACGTGCGGTTCTGTTCTGCGCTACCAGTTTTGACGCTGGTCCCTCCAATGGCAATGAACTTGCTTGCTTTGAAAGCACCTTTGTTTGTTGTCGTTCTGGTCCTTGGGCCTAGAACTGTCCCTTTCATCCTTTCACGACATCCTCATAACCCATGCTCTCACTCATCATCACTCACTGCCTTAACTCATTAAAATCATTTAAGTAAGCATTTCATAACTAGGTACATGCGATATTAGGAAATTGCATCAGGTGTTCAGACCACACTCTCGGGAGCGGGAGGGTTTCCAGCCTCGACGGCAAGCTGCGCGTCAACCAACCCTCGGACGATGCTCTCCAACGGCCTCCACTTGATTCCCAAGATCTCCTCCGCGCCCTTGGTGACCGCAGTCACCAACGGCGGGCCGGCCACGGGGCCGGCCACGGGCGGCTTGAGCTCGAACCCGCCGTTGGGGTAGAGGCTCTGCGTCACGGCAGCCACCTCGTCCCACGAGACAGCAGGGGCCGTGAGGATGAACTCCTGGAAGGGAGCCGAGGAAGAAGACCCGACGTCCGCCGTCAGGGCCTTGGCAAACGCCAGCGCCACGTCCCGGACGTCAACAAAAATGGCCGGGATGCCGGCCTGGCCGGTCCGCAGCGCGGCCAGCACCATGTGGTTGACGCCGTCGATCTCCTGCGGCGTCTTCTGGGACAGGCTCGGCCCCGTGACGAAGCTCGGGTGGAAGGTGAGCACGGGGAACGAGGGCCTGTGCTCGGCGGCCCAGTCGGCCGTCGCCTGGTGCGCGAGGATCTTGGACCCTTGGTACTTGTAGCCGTGGCCGGCGATGCCGTCGTCCAGCTGCTTGTTGACGTCGACGACGATCTTCTGCCCGGAGTTTTCTGTTTTGCGAGTTGGTGAGCAACGGTGCCTCTTGAGGAACGAAAATCTTTTTTTTCTCTTTTTTTTTTCGCTTCAACTCTCTGAAGAAGGGGCAGAGGGAAGAGAGGGGGAGGGGGGGTGGACTTCATTACCTCTCGTCACGACGGGCTCCGCGGTCGGTTCCGTGAGGACCCCGGCAGGCAGCAGGGCCAGGATCGAGGACATGACCAGGACCCGCCTGATGGACGGCGACGCCTTGGCCGCGTCCAGGACGGAGACGGTGCCCCGGACGGCCGGGTCGATGTAGTCCCGCTGGAAGTCGGAGCCCTTGCCGACCATGGGCGACGCCACGTGCACGACGTAGTCGACGCCGGCGACGGCCTCGACGAAGGCGTCCGGCTTGGTGAAGTCCGGGACGAGGACGAAGTCGATGTTCTCGGGGTCGGAGAAGGCGGAGAAGGTGGCCCTCAGCTTCCCGATCTGCTCCTCCTTGCGGACGCTCAGGCGGACGCGGTGGCCGGCCTTGAGGACGACGGCCGTGATGTGGGCCCCGATGAAGCCCGAGGCCCCGGTGATGAAGACGAGAGAGCTGGACATGTTTGCTGTGTCAAGTTTGCGTAGTTTGTGATGTGCGTGAGGTTTGCACGTGTGAATAAGACTGTGGGGATAGTAGAGAACAACATCTCCGTTCTTCGAAAAGGAATCCAGTCTTTATATCAGCGAACTGGAAGGTTTTCACATGAGACCCGGACTGCGGATTGCCGCATTGCCAGCTGGAAAGGCGCCATCTGTCTCGAAGCTTACCTACATCGACCCACGATTATTATTTCGCTGCCGACGGGGGGAGATGGATTCTGACGTAGACCCGTCGGCCGGCATTTCTTACAAAGCAAGCCGCTTCGTGTGAAAATACGCTACCGGGCTCCCGGTCAGGTCCCTGCTCCCGGTAATAGATCCCAGTGCCGGGGAGGGAAGCTTGGGGGGTTTCGTCGTTGAGCCGCTTGCCTGGCGGATTAGTGATCAGACTGACAATGCCGGACAACACTAATCACCTTTCCGAGCGGGTCGCAGCTCTCGGCCAGGATTTTATAATCACTGTCCGTGGCTGTTTTCCCTTCCATCATGCTTATCCGCAATTGTCATGCCTCCGCCTGTGAGAGGAGAGGAGGTGGCGTCGACACTCTGAAGTTGGAACAAGCCGACTGATGGACGCTTCGCAGCCTGGAGTCTAGAAAGCGCTTGAAGGATTTAAAGAGGCGATGTCACCTGTGGCCGATATGAAATTAATAGATAAAAATACAACTCAGTTCGATCTCTCCCGTTCTCATCTCCTACTCAAGAAACCAAACCAACAACTTCTGTCCATCTCCCTCACAACTCGCAGTCATGCCTCTCTGGATCATCTACCACACCCCCGACTCCTTCGTCGACGACGCCGCCAAGCAGGCCCTCGCCAAGGACATCACCGGGTTCTACACCCGCATCGGCCTCCCGGCCTTCTACGTCATCGTCAACTTCATCCCGACGCCCGCGGGGTCGGCGTGGAAGGGCGGCGAGGTCCCGGCCAGGCCGTTCGTCAGGATCTCGATAGAGCACATCGCCGTCCACCTCGAGAACACCGTCGAGGACTACAACGCGACGACGGCCTCCGTCGAGGAGGTCCTGAAGCCGCACATCGCCGACAAGGGCTACGACTGGGAGTTCCACATCGACGAGACCGAGAGGGGCCTCTGGCGCGTCAACGGCTTCATCCCGCCCGCCTTCCAGAGCGAGGCCGAGAAGCTCTGGGCCAAGCTCAACAAGCCGGTGCCTTTCGAGCCGGAGCAGGGCCGCGGGCCCGAGGGGCTGCTGAGCCCCGTGAAGGAGGCAATGAAGAAGGCTGCGGAGGCTGGCGCGAACTCGAAGGAGTGAGCGGGGGGTCGTTCGACTTCGACACTCGTGTACGCTGAGGTAGGCGAGCTGGTCCGCGTCATCGGCTTGAGGAGCCTGTTCCATGTCGCCATGCAGAATTCTTCTCTCCTCATGTGTTCCGTTTACTTACTTTGAATCGATCTTATGTTTTCCATATTGTCCATTATTCTCGATTTATATGGCTTCTGGTTGAAGCTCACCCGGCGGGGAGGGGGCCAACATCGGCGCTGTTGAGACCTGCCTTTCCCTGAACATGTGTTTAGTGCCAAACCCAAGTCATTGTGAAAAGGGCTGCTTTAATATCCTGGTGACACTCGGAGGCTATGTAAGCTCCAAGGAATGAACCGAATTATCCTCGTCCAAGCAAAAAGAACAGCAGTAAGACATAGAGCGATGGGAGAAGGTGCCAATTTCCCAGCCACTTAGCCAGGCAGGCAACACAAGGAGGTAGATTTGATGCCTGGATAACTGTTTCATAACCAGATAGCAGGCAGCTATTCAACATTGGAGCCAGGTACGACTTGGGTCCGCGCTTGGTTGCGATGCTAACCTTGTCCAGGTCCTCCTACTCTCCCAGGCACCATGTTCATCAACGTTCATCATTTCATCTCACTCCAATAGTGCAACAACCAACTGGAAACAAACCCAACCTTGACAACGATCATAGCGCAAGTATGCCGTCGACCTATCGACGCAGTGAGGCATACGTGTGGTACCTCAACGAGGGAGGTGGCTACCAGCGGCGGCCGCATCTGCCCGTATTTGAGAGCAACGATGTAAGCTTTTACCAGCACAAAAGGCATTTTCACAGCTAAAGTTTTTCTTTACAGCAGGGACAAGTGGTGGTCGTCACGGGGGAGGTTTACTGTCGATTCTCCGAAGATGGCGGTATCACCATGTGCCACGATGCATGTGTCTCGATTCCCCCGCTGTTCACTAGTCTTGCTAAAACAACACAGAAGCACAAATGGTCCTCTGTTGCAGGCTTGAAAAGACACATCCAAGACGCCCACAAACAGGAATGTGCCCCCCAAAGCCGTATTGGTGGTCTTAGCTCCCTTGGTGATCAGCTTGCTGGCCGTGAGTCTTGACTCAAAATCAGGGGGACAAGCTCCATTCGCTGACAGTCTGTGATAGGCTTTTTTGCAAACATGATGAGACATGCGACCGACGCCGGTGATGCCGAGCTCAACACGCTGCCGACTGAGTCCAGTACCCAAGCAATCGCGGCAACAGGCGGCACCAACAACGGAAGATCTGGCGATGCCTAAAGGGGCACTTGCTACCCAAGTTTGGAACCACGCGTATTGAAATTCGATACTATACGGTCTCGTTGTTGTGATAGAGGAGGCCAGGTAATAAACATTCTACAGAAAGAACCATACAGAATGGCTTGTATCCGCCGTGGATGCCCCTGAATGCAGATGGCTTCATGTCTAGGTATGAATTGTCCGGAATGGGCTCCTACGCCGAAACCTCTTGAGTTGAACGACGAATGACCCACCGTTCTGCCCCGTCCTTCGTTCTATTCTTCATAATGTTTATCCTGCAGGTAGCCGGGTTGCTGGAATATTTCCCATTGATATGCAGTTAACGCGCGCAGGTGTGTGCTGCCTAAGCCATGACACCCAAGGTTCAGGACGTACGGACCATCTTCTTCAAGAAGCCTGAGTCAACGAGCAAAACAACAGTCTTAGATTGACGTTACAAATGAAACATATCTCTATTCTCATTGACTCTTGTTCTCGAAATACACCATGGCAAAGCCCTGGTGTGCACCTTTTGCAAACGCTTTCAGTTCCGCGTGTGCCGCGCACTCGTTGTCGTAGTACGCCATGTCCTCTGCAGATGCAAACGTCGACACAGCCGCGATGGTGAACCCCTGAGCTCGCTGATCAGCGACGGCTAGGCCGGCGTTTACTGAGAGAATGTAAGGCTTCCCATCCTAGAGACTGTCAGTGATGGTCGTAAAGCCATGGGTGGCCATGAGCCAAACGAACCTTGACGGCTTTCTGGGGCATCTGCTGGTAGAATCCGAGTACTTTTTTCTGGCTCCCCTCGTCGGGGATCTTGAAGAGAGTAATTCTGGTGATAGTTCCGGACATTTTCAACGGTTGAGGTGAGAGTGTTGGTTGAGAACGGGTATCAAAACACTGATAAGACGAGGGGAGTTGGAATCAAGGAGTTGTCACATTAAGAGCCATTAATAAGTAGCCAATTGATAAGAATTCCTCCACTAAAAGGAACACGAACTGCCGAAAGTTACGTTGCCGGCCGTTGCTTTGCTCGGGGGGAAAGGCGGTTAGTTGGTTCCGACGTCTCGGAACCGCATCTCGGCCCCTCGGAACACGGCGAACGTCCTCTGTTCCGTCGACACACGCCGGATACGGTAATGCATAGCGACATTTGAAATGAAGAATAACTAGTCTCGCAAGAAACTGTGCTGATTAGCATAGAATGCATCTCACGCGTCTCAATTGTCTCAAAATGAAGTCTTGGTTTCCCATCCCGCCTCGCTCGCACTTCTCGCTGCACAACCTTCCGTTTGGAGTGATATCCAGCAATGACAACCAACAACACCGCCCGGCCGTCGCCGTGGGCGATCACATCCTCGACCTCGACGCTTTCACCACCGGCGGCGGCTTTCACAAGATTTCAGACTTGCCAGAACAGCATCTGAACGTGTTTTCCCAGCCGACGCTCAACTCGTTCGCCGAGCTCGGAAGACCCATCCACCGCATCGTCCGCGGCTACCTGCAGGAGGTGTTCCGTGAAGACACCCCCCATCCAGATGTCCTCAAAGACAACGCCGCCCTGCAAAACGCAGCCCTGAAGCCGGCGTCAGACGTAACCCTGCACCTGCCGCTCACGATCGGGGACTACACCGACTTCTTCGCGGGGCGCAACCACGCGCACAACGTCGGCACTCTCTTCCGCGGGCCGGCGAACGCGCTGCAGCCCAACTACCACCACCTGCCCGTCGCCTACCACGGCCGCGCCAGCTCCGTGGTCGTCTCCGGGACTCCGATCCGGCGCCCGTGGGGCCAGGCGCTGCCGGCCCCCGGCGCCGCTGAGCCCGTCTTCCGGCCCTGCGCGCGGCTGGACATCGAGCTGGAGATGGGTATGTTCGTCAGCCGGCCGAACGGCCTCGGCAGCCCGATCCCCGTCGGGAAGGCCGACGAGCACATCTTTGGCTACGTCCTGATGAACGACTGGAGCGCCAGGGACATCCAGCAGTGGGAGTACGTGCCCCTCGGGCCGTTCAACGCGAAGAACTTTGGGACGACCATCAGCCCCTGGGTGGTGCTCGCGGACGCGCTTGAGCCGTTCAGGACGAAGGGCCTCGAGAACCCCGTGCAGCTGCAGAACTACCTGCGCGAAGACCGGGCTGACAACGTCTTGGACATCAAGCTCGAGGTTTCCCTGTCAGGTATGTCGCCCCCTCAAATAGTGCGCCACGCCATCTGGTCGAAGGCACGAAGAATATTAGAGTCCATGTACTGACCGTGCTACAGCATCGCAAGGCGAGGAAACCGTCCTCACCCGGACGTCCGCCAAGAATCTTCTCTGGTCCTGGCCACAAATGCTAGCACACCACTCCATCTCTGGCTGCAACCTACGCGCCGGAGACTTGCTAGGATCCGGGACCATCTCCGGGACCGAGCCGGGCACGCAAGGTAGCCTGCTGGAGCAGTCAAACGGCGGCAAGACGCCTATCCGACTGCCCGGGGGCCAGGAGCGCAAGTTCCTCGAGGATGGAGACACTGTTGTCATTCGCGGATGGGCCGGCGAAACCGACGGGGAGTTGGTCGGTTTTGGGGCGTGTTCAGGCAAGATATTGCCGCCCATTCCTTTGTAGATAGCTGAATGCAAGTCACGGAGAGCCGAGGAATACCAGACGAAACATGCAGACAGACACCTCTGAAATTGACGACAATGGTTCGGATTTCACTCAAGTTCCAATTCTCTAAATTGAAGTCAAAACGGTAGGGTTCCGAAGTTTTTCAAAGGCAGCGACAGAATGGTGAGTGTGACCAAACAACGACAAGGAGTGCAAAAGCAATGAGCAACACTCCGCTCATGCAAATTCTAGATTCCATCACGATGTGCTGCAAGGATCAACACATCTCCCCAAACGTATGCCTGGGTGTGTTGATATAGAAATTGCTCTTTCGAAGGTTTCTACGCGCAGTATGGTGCAGAACCCAGTTCCCAATCATTGACCACGCTGCATAGCGCCACCCGAGGTGTAAGTTTGTTTTCGAGGCCCCCTCTGGGCGTGGGCGTCTATCATCAAGGAGTCACGCGGCGCTGGCCTCACTCCAAGCCTCCACAAGAAGAAGACTTAATCATTCCTGACATCTCCCCGTCCCGTGGCGTTGCGGGGACTATGAATCTACGTTTCTTGGTGGCAACAATATGAAGCATGCAAACCCCGTTTCTTTTCCCCATGTCTACCACATCGTTTCCCAGTGCTGAACACGACTTTTCGACCTCCCGAGTCCTTCTGCAAAAAGCATCTGGAAAACGTCAATCAAAAGAGAGAGTGTGAAAGAGAAAAGGGCAAAATGCATCCGGAATCTCCCTGCAAATGCGCCGAAGAATCGGAAAAAACACTCTACGTCCTTAAAGGCCTCAAATCAAACACCAAACATGAAGAATGGTTAGCAAAAAATAGGATCACAGTCTCGAGAATGAATTACACCCTCAACAGCGATCCCAGAGGCGCCGATGGGCCCCCTCCCAAGACATCATCGCCAGAGGCCAAGGAAAAGGACCGTGAGAATTCCGCGTTCGCGAAGGTGCGATCCCGGATCTCGGGGCGGAGGCCGCAGACGACGCAGAAGACGCAGAAGACGCAGACGACCCAGACGACCGAGTACCACTGGCACCACTACGCCCCGTGCCCGCACAGGGCCCCGACGCAACAACTCCTGAGGGTGTTCCAGGGCCTGGAGGAGGGCGACAGGGAGATGGAGATCGCACCCTCGGATTACTGGCCCGACGAGTTCAGGTGGAGAGCGCTGGCCGACTACGCGGACCCCGACCTGAAGTACGTGGTCAGAGTCTGGCTCAGCCTCAAGGACTTCCCCCGCCAGCTCCGGGCCGGGGTTGACCTGAGCTCGGGCGATCAGGTGGGCAAGGAAGAGCTCAAGCGCGCGGCGATGGATGCAATCTGGTTTCGTACGATGGTGTTGAGGGATCGTCAAACGGACGACCCCGCGTGGGAGGCGATGATGAGAGTCTCGAGCTGGAAGCCGCACGACCTTCTCGATCTGGATCCTAGAGAGTTGATGAATTTCGAAAACATCAGTAGGTAAGTCAACAGGCAACCCCCCGCCCCCCAACTTCAGCCTCGGAATTAAAAAGAAAAGAAAGTATGAGAATGTCTCTTATTTACTAACACGCATCATTTTCTAGCTTCTGGTTACAGCAGCGGGTCAGTCCTGGCAGCTACAAGCAGGTGGTTTGCTACCAAGATGGCTCGTTTTACGGCAATGACCTGCTTTGCCAGAAAGTCACTCCTTGGAATGAGGATTCCTACCAAGGGTTCAACGACTTCATAACGCCCTTCGTACCGTCGAAGGGTGCACAAAGTCACTTGGACCACACGACCTTGGTAGTTCACGACGGGGACGATGGGGACGACGGGGATGGCTGGGAGGCCGTGGACGACGTGGACGACGCGTGACGAGAAGAGCACCTGTTCGAAACACGACTTCGATGATATTGAGCACATGTACATGTTGCATTCTCCTTTCTACGCATCTTGTGCTTGATATCGAGCATGGCATCTCCGTATTTCGTGGCGTGCAACGATGGGGCGAAACTCCAAGCATCCTCCTAGTGCCCAGTTGCCTAAACCAAGAGCCACTTTACCTGTCA
This sequence comes from Colletotrichum brevisporum, assembly GCA_030770045.1. Taxonomy (NCBI): domain Eukaryota; kingdom Fungi; phylum Ascomycota; class Sordariomycetes; order Glomerellales; family Glomerellaceae; genus Colletotrichum; species Colletotrichum brevisporum. The sequence goes on along the minus strand of JAUGSI010000001.1, from coordinate 2,091,556 downwards.
CGGAACAGAGCTCACAGACCCCATCGTCTGTTGTCCTGGTCGACATGCCACCAGCGTAAGAAAGCCGCAGGTGACTTGTCAAATAAAACAAAACACCAAGGTAAACTCCGAAAGAGGGATTGAAGAGAAAACGGCAACAAAGAGGAAAAGGCCGTGGGAGATCCTAGAAGAAACCTCTTAAGCTCTGAGCTTGTGTCTCTAGATCAACCCCCCACGCTCTTCGTTCCACCGTGCGCGAAGAAGCCCTCGTCCCTTGGTGACCAAGACCATTGAAAGAAGGCGACGGGGCGAGAGATCATCTCGTTGGTGTTGAAAGTCGGGCAGGACATACTGAGGCAATGCGGTCTGTAACTTGTTACTACTACCTTCGAGTTTTCAGAAGAAATTACAAATGGAGCGGGCTGGAAACCGACATCGTCCGCACTGGAGGAAAGAGACGACGCGGGGCAGGAAACATCAAACCTCCAAAGCGTGAATCCGTTCGGAGTAAGATATGTATACCACACGCCAGTTTCCTCTCTCGACATGCCTCAGAGTCAAACACCAGCCAGCAACGTACGAGAGAATCACATCATCTGATTCCCAACTAATAATTCATCTAGCATTATACCACACCTCGGAGCCGTCGTCATTTCGTTGTGAACGTCCCCCACCTACCTAGCCGGGAGCTAGGTTATGGGGGTTTGCCTTGGCCGCCTGTCGTTTGTCGTTCTTCTAAAAAGCCCAATACGTTCTATCTACAATTCGGTCGTGTGTACCATTCTCGTCTCGTCACCCCTTTTGATCATCCCCTGGCGTCCTCCCCTGGCGTTCTTCCCTGGCGTCCTTCCCTGGCGTCCTTCCCTGGCGTCCTCCCCTGGCGTCCATCGCCACTCACGGCAGCCAGAAACCACTCCGCAGTCGGCGCATCTTGACGTGGCTTATTAACTCCACGGGCCGCGGCTGCAACGCCCCGCTCTACTGGCCTGCTGCGTTGGCGAGATCGTTGAGCTTGCCGCGCTCCTCCTCGGTAAGCATGCCGTACCACTCTTGGAAGTTGGCAACGTTCTCCCGCGCGGCGCGCATGAAAAACTCCGTGAGGTAGGCCTGCGTCTCGTCGTCGCGCTGGCGGGCGCCACCGTCGATGTATGAGGACATGAGGTCGGCCTTGGTGCCGCCCAGGCTAAGGTCGAGAGTGTCGGGCTCGTCCTCCCATCCATCGTCGTCGTTCTCCTCGTCGGCGTAATCGGCTGCGGCGGCCACTGCTGCTGCGTTGGCAGCAGCGTTGACGCCTGATGCGGAAAGAAGCTCTTCAATCAGGACCTTCAGGATCTTGAGCGATGCGGGGATGACGGTGTATTGGTCGGGGTCTAAGCAAGGGCATCAGCAGCGTTCTTCCACCGGGGGAGCATGTTTGACTCACTGGCCCTCGCGCGCGAGCGCGTCATGATCCTGCCATCATTGTTGTTGATGACGAGATCGCCCTTGACCATGGTCTGGGCGAGGCGAGGGTCGTTGAGGGAGTAAAGCTTGGACAGAGCAATGACGCTATCAAGGTCAGATTTGTTGCAACTCCCGTGTTTGACAGAAGACTTACTTTTGACGAATCTCATCGTATCCCGCGAAGTTGACTGAGTTCTCGAGCCACTTGCTAAGCACGACCTGGAGACCCGTGTTGTCGTGGATCTGGATCTGGCTGAGGAACTCGACGACGTCGTGAGCGCCGACAAGCGACAGGCGTGCAAAGACGAGGATCAGAGACTGGATGAAAGCGGGGGCTTCGGCAGATGCCAGTCTGGTAGCGACGGCCTGGAGAAGCTGGGGTAGGAAGGGGCCGAGACGCTCTTGTCCGGCCTTTTCGACCAGCTCTGCAGCGAGCCCGCCGACCTCTGAAGCCGAGTTGTCCTCGATGGCGGGTCCCAGTAGGCGGTCGATGATGTGGAGACAGACCTCAAGACCGGACCGGCCGTTCTCGTCGTGCCAGCCAAAAACCTGGTGGTGGTCGTGCATTAGGAGGTACTTGACAGACTCGGCACCGGGGCGCAGAACCTCGCCCTCGTTCGACTCCATCAGCAGACGGTTGAGCTTGGGAAGGGTGGCGGCGACGAAGCCGGCGGGAAGGGGCTCGGAGCCGTGCTCGACAAGGGCGGTAAGCAGCTCGGTGGCAACGGTGACGAGAGGGTCGTCCTGGGTGACGTTGGCGGTGTTAAAAGCTGCCGTGAGCGTAGGGAGGATCTTGGCGCAGAGTGCCGTGTAAGACGCGGTGTCGGACAGGGTGCGGACGATTTCCTCGAAGGCCTCGCAGATGAGCATGGTGGCCTGGAAGTTGGAGGCGCCAAGCTTGGCAACCATGAACAGCAGGTCGACAGAGCTAACGTCCTGTGAAAGAGCGATTCGGGTGTCAATGTTGATGGCGGCGCGCAGAGACTCGGCGAGGGTGACGAGCAGCTCATCGGCATCTTCCATTTCCTCAGGGTCCTTGTTTTGCATGTACTGAGCGATGGCGTTGATGATGGGAACCTGGCGGTCGGCAGCCACTCTGCCAGAGCGAACAAAGCCCTCAACGGCCTTGATGCAGGCGACCTGAACGACCTCCGAGTCCTCGGAAGTGATGCACTGGATGATGCGGTCAAGCAAGGCAGGCGGAGTAGCGAAGCCGCGCGCAAGCGTGCCCCCAACCAGGTAACCGCGCGCCCTCAGGAGGGGCTGCTCCGACTGGTTGACGGCAAAGTCGACCAGGCTGAGGTAGGCCTCGGACACGGCATCGGGAATAGGCTTCTCCATGTCCTGGAAGTCGCTGAGGAGCATGTTGAACAGGTAGAGGGACGCCTCCTGGCTTCTCCACGTCGATCCGTCGCCGGGGAAGAGGGTCTTGGTGTAGCCAAAGAGGCCATCAACCGCCTTCTGGCTGTACCACTCACCGAGCTTGATAAGCAAGTCGCCCGAGGCCGTACGGGCAGTGTAGTTGGCCGTCACCGAGGTTTCCTCGGCCAGGTACAGGGAGCAGTCGATGTCCCACAGCTCCTCCTCCTCACGACTAATGCGAGAGTAGCCGACAACCATCTTCATGACCTCGACCATCCAGGGGGTCTCCTGAGGCGAGGCGTGGGCTGACAGCTGCGCCTCGAGCTCGGCCTGGACTGGAGGTGCGCGGAAGCACTGGTTGAGGAAGTCGAGCTCTTCCAGAATCAAGAAATCCAGGGTATACGGGAGTCCGTCCGCGTCCTCCAGGCGGCCTTGGGCCTCGTGTCCTATGTAGAGGTCCTCGTGCGGCTTCTGCAGCAGGGACAGCTCCTCCCAGATGGCGGTGAATAGGCTGGTGCTCTGGGGCAGCAGGAGCTGGGGGAAGACCGACTTGACCTTGAGGAGGGTCTTGACAACCTGCAGCTTGAGGGAGATGATGTGGTTCCAGCTATCGGGCTGGCCGTTGGTGAGCTCGGCCGGGCCGGCGTCGGGCAGGCGGGTCTTGAGGACCTGGTCGATGAAGGGATACCAGTCCTTGAGGGCGTCCTCGGCGAAGGCCCTGACCTCCTTCTTGTGGTCCTCCTTGACGATATCCATGAGGTCGAAGCACGAGCGGAAGACGGAAATAGCGAGTGCGCGCAGGTTGGGCTTGCGGCCCTCGTTAAGGGCAACACCAGTGACAGCCTTGACGATATCGCGGGCCATGGTGAAGAACTGGTCCTCGCTCAAGCTCTCGTCGATGATGTCGCCGAGGACGCGAAGAGCGCCGTGGAGCTGGAGGTCGGTGCTCGTGGGGACGACGCCCAGGACGGTGGGCAGCAGTTGAGGCCATCGTTCGGGGAAGTCGGCGGACGCAATCTTGCCAATGGCATAGCTAGATGTTGGGCGTGCCACAGTCAGCTTGGGCCGTCTCGCGCGAAGTTTATTCGACCGGGGAGGAGAGGGGAGGATAGATTCTTGTCTCTTTCGCTCCTTCCACGGTCTCTCCTCCTTCCTCAGATGCCACAACCACCGTACCTTGCCGCAATCTTGACAAGTCTCTTGTCCTCATTGCTCAGGGCGATCTCGAGCAGGGTGTTCCGCAGCTGGTCGCGAGCTGCTTCGGAGATCTCGACGAGGGGCTCGCTGGCGTCCCTGTCTTCGGGGCTCCAGTTCCTCTCGATGAAGAGGCGGAGGGTGCTGAGGGCGGCCTGACGGATTCCCGTGTCGATCGAGGCGTGGTTGGCGATGTTGGCCAACGAGGTAGGGAAGGCCGGGTTCACGCGCGCGTGCTTGAGCTCGATCTCGGCCTGCTGGCGGGGGCCCTGCTCGGAGCTCTGGGTGCTCGCCAAAAGCGAAACCAGCTGGTCCTCCATGATGGGCGGCGGGGGGGTTTGACGTGGGAGGGTTTGCGCACTCTAGGCAAATGCTTCGTCGGGGTCCTCGGTCGTGTGTCTTATATAGAGTTGAGTGCTCGCGTGTGTTCGTAATATGCCGTGTGGGTTGATCCCGCGCCACCAAACTAAACAGACGTGTCGCGGAAGAGGGCGTGTTGGGTGTTGTGTATGGTATTGTGGTGTGGTGTGTGGTGTGTGGTGTGTTTCCCTCTGTACTATTATTTTTGGCGGGGTGGTTTTCCCGACCGCACACCCAATACACTAGGTACACCTATCCCACGGTCTTAAAGGTTAGCGTGATACCTGCGGGGCCTGGATATATGGGAAACCCCGCAAGAACTACGCTAACCTTTAAGACCGTGGTATAGGTGTAGGTACCTGCCCGCCTTGATAGCAGGCACGTAGACACAAGTGGAGCCTTCGGCGGAGCCACATTCCACCCTCTCACGAGCCAGGAAGGCGGTCTTGTCCACTTAGAGCGTAGCTTCCAGCTTTTTTTACTGTAGCTGGAGGCGCCGACCACTGGCACCGCCGCAGAAACAAGTCCAGCCAGGCAGGCGCTGAGGGGGACGAAGGAGGGGAGGGGTCGATCCGGCAATTATCCAGGTGGCAGGCCCGGCGGGTCAACGGCGTCCACTGAGACTGGAGGTCGTGGGTGCCTGTCGTGTGCTGTAGGCTGTAGCCTGTGTGCTGCGCGCTGTGCTGTAATTACTGCCGGGATGCTAGCCAGGCACGGGCCACAATACGGCTGTAGCCACCCTGGACTTTCCCAGTCCCTCATCTTCTTCACCGAGTCCAGAGATCATCTAGGGACAAAATAGGTACCTAGCGCGGGGTCGTCTGTTGGGCACGGGCGGTGTACCTGCACGTCGAACGGCCGTTTGCACGTGGGGTCATTTAACCCACTCGATCCATCGTCGAAACGGTGAAGATTCCGAGAGGCTACACCAGTCTCCGTCCGTATTAGCAGCATTACATTTTATGGCTCTTCATGGATTTCTTCACTTCACTTTTCACACGCTCGTCTCCTCAAGGTAGGTATCCTTCAATTCGTCCACCCCGTATACACATCTATGCTCACATGATCCATGCTGCTGCTTTCCTCCAATGGGTCCCAACATCGCCAGAAACACTCGATAAAAGAAAAAACGTCTGGCGGCCTGCTTGCTGCCAACTTGCCTGCCCAGGCCCCGACTGAAAAGGTCCAATCCTGCCTCCTTCCAGCCCATTCTAGGCGGACCCCCTGGGGAACCAACAGACCAGGCCGTAGCAGTAGTTAAAAAAAGTAATAGTGGTAGTAGTACACCCTGAAAACCCGTGGACTCGCTCGCAACGCAGTAGTTCCCAAAACGCCGCAACGTCATCCCGTTGCATTCTGTATCCGACAACACTCTCCCTTCTTCGTGCTCTGCTTTTTTGTACTTGGGATCGCAGACGGCACGTGGGATCAGGCATCGCCGCCCTTCATCAAGGTCCTGAGGCTCACAATTTCCCGCTTGAGGCGCGCGTTCTCCTTTTTGACCCTCGCCGTCTCTTCGCTTTGCTCGCGCAGGCTCCTCAGAAGATCCTCTTTGTCTTCGCGGCCCTTGCCCTTGAGCGCTTTGACGATCTTGCCAAGCTCACTGTTGAACTTCTCGTACATGAGCTCGTTCTCTGCGGTCGACTCGCGGTAAAGTTGGTCGATGCTCTTGACTTTTGTCTCCGAAGCCCTGAGCGTGCTCTCCATATCGCGTTGGATCGACGTCTGCCGCTCCGTAAGCTCTGCTATCATGTTCGGGATCCGCTCCTCGAGCGTCTTGACCGAGTCCGTCAGCATGCGCAGGTCCACCGTGTTGGTCCGCGTGCCGAGACCCGAGTTGACCCGGGACATCTCTTCTGCGATTTTGGAGAGCTCCGACTTCAGCGACGCATCCACCTCTTCGACCGCCTTCTTCTCCGTCTGCAGCCGCTCTCGAAGCTTCTGGGGCGATTGGAGACGCAGCTTGCCGCTGCTACCCGGAGGCTTGCCGGGACTGGTTGACGGTCGTGGGATGGAGTCGGTCGAGTGGCTTCCGATAGGTCGCGTGGGTCGGAGGGTGGGAATGTTGGACGTCGACAGCCCTCTTCCATGGCCCTTGGGCGTGCTTCTGGGTGTGTTTTCGCGATCCGCAGGCGCAGGTGCAGGCGTGTGAAGGAGGTGGAGCGGATCCGGCGACGCAGGGTTCTCCTTCAGCCGGGGAGACACCATGCGAGGAGACCGTAGACTCTGGGAAGTCGGACTTATCGGTATCCTAGACGGGGACGGTATCCTGGGTGTCGAGTTGAATTTTTCCGACGTCTGCTTGTTGATGCGTAGCGGCATCATCGCCTCCTCCATGATCTGCTCCTGCGGGTCGTCGATCGTCGCCGCGGCCATCAAACTTCTCAGGTCGGAGACCGAGCTACGGCGCTTCTTCTTCGTCGATTTGACGGGCGTCGTCTCGACTTCGGGCTCGCCAATAGTCTCCAGCCGCATGTCCAGTTTCTGAGAGCTGGTAGGTCTCGGTACCTCGTCAAAGGCCCCCGCGAGGGGCGGCCTGTCACGAGAACCGGGTCTCCTAAGCTTGTTGGGTCGCTGGTCGCCCGAGTCGATGGACTTTGCGCGTGCCGAGGTCATCTTGGATAGACTAGAACTCGAGGCAGCATCGGCAGACGCAGGGTGGCGACCGTGTTTGCTGAGGGTGCGCCACACGGACGGCCGCTGCTCAGAGTCGTTCTTGCTGTTCTGCCGCAACAGAGTGTCGAAGCCGAACTTGCGGCGGATGGAGGACGTGTTCGACGTGAGAGAGCCCGTGTGCGACTTTCCGCTTCGAGAGTTCATAGACTCGAAAGCTTGCTGCACGGTCAAGTGGATGCCGAGGCCGTCGTCGAATATCCTATCACAATCTTCCACGAGGCGATCTAGGAGATTGATGTAGTTTTGCGCCGTACCGTCGTGAACCAGAAGCTCCGCAAATGATACCGTTAGGATACCTCGGTCACCGTCGTTCCCACATCCGTCGAGCAGATCGGCAAGGAGCTTGATGAGAGCCGTGAATGCCCGCTGGTTTTGAGGCGCCATTTCCTTGAACATGAAGTTGACAAAGTCGGCAAAGTTACCTGGGACCTGTCGGTTCATTCGCTCCAACAACGTGTCGAGTGCTTGTTTGGTCATGATCGGGCCCATCTGTTCACACCATGCGATGCGAATGAATTTCTCGAAGGCTACAAAGATGACGTCGGCTCCAAGCTCCGACGAAGCATCGAGGTCGAACGGGCTCTCAATGAGGCGGTTGTAAAGATCGTTGACCGAAAGCTCGTCAGCAACCGATCGGTTAATCAGCATCCGTCCGATGATGCTTCCCTTGCGCGATTGCAAGCTGGCGACGTATCCCGTAAATGTCTGTTCCAGCCGCACAAGCGGGTTTTCAGGACGGTCATCACCGCTCATCTTGATACCGTCTTTGCCCCTTGCTGAACCGAAGATGGAGCCTGCTTCACTGCCAGCCTTCGAGGGCGGCGCCGGCGGGAAGACGTTCGTGACAGGCGTGCGGCTGTGTTTAGGAGGGCTGTGCGCCTCGGTGTTGGTTGAGCCACCCCAAATGCTTGAGAAGAGGCCCTTGACGGGGGATGAGGCCAGGAATGATCTTGTCTTCTCGGCGCGGGTCATGAGAGGCAGGCTCTTAAGAATCTTGGTGTAATACGAGACCAGGGCGGGTGCTAATCGCAGATTCGATGCATTGAACTGCGAGCTAAGCAGTTGAATGACTGTATCGGGTTAGCAATGCTTCTCAATCAGTGAGTGGGTAGGATCTTACTTCGTCGAGTGAGCGTCGGCAGAAAGTCGTCCAAGGCCACGTCGTCCGTAAACTGCCTGCCGTTCAGGCCGGCCGTCTGCATGTTCACCTTTTTGAGATCGCCGCTCCTCACGTTGACCGTAATCTCGACGCCGTAGTGGCCAATCGGTGCCCCCTTGGTACCCTTGTCGTGGTCAACGACAATGCGAATCGGTGCTGGCTCTCTCCTTCCGTCGATCAACTGGTCTGCGCCCTCTTGGAAGACGGCGGCGAAGATTCCAAAGTTGTTGTCTTGCATCCTGACTGAACGAAGAGACCAGGAAGGATCCTCGCGCTCCTTTTCCGAGAATCTGCCTTCAACCCGAGCCTTGACGATGTCCTCCGTCCACTTCGATCCCTTGGCCTCAAAAGCCTCCTCGAGTAAGAAGCATCGCGAGGTGACGGCGGTACCTGTGACCCACTCTCCCGCGTGCGCACCCTTCATCTCCTGTGTTGAAGTCATCCAAACCATCGTACCATCCGCCGACTCGGTGAATCGAACATCGGCGAGGACGTGCCAACCAGTGAAGGCAAGCTCGAAAGACGCCTCGCCACCCGCGGCGTTGGTCATCGACATGAGAAGCCCGGCCGCGGAGGGCTTGTCGATCTCGCGAAGGAGGTCCCGGGCGCACATTGGCTTAGGACCCAGCTTCTTCAGAATGACGAGGCAGTCTGAGAAGAGGACGAAAATTCCGGAGCGCTCTGACATCTGTGGCGGGTCCAGCAACCGGTACGGTGCGGGAAGCTCGACGAAGTCTGCCGCGAGCACCAGCCTGCCCTGAGGCTCGAGGTCCAGTGGCCAGCTCTCAACCAGATTGCGCAAGCGTCCGGTCACGTGGGGCTTTTCGGGGACCGGTTCGTCCATCGAGCAGATGTTGGTGATAATGTCGCGCGCCTTGAGCATCGGTTGCAGTGCAGGGTGGGTCATGGGGAGGCACGACACGATCTGGTCAATGAGTAGGCTGTATCGCGGAAGGCGCTGGACGGGCTCGATGAGGATGGAGCGAACCGTCTGCTCGCCGGTCTGCATGACGCGCTGTCGGAAGCTCGACTGCTGGTTGAGAAATGAGTTGAGCAATGTGGGGAAGTGCTGGCTTGCGCGGATGTAGTCCTGGTAACATTTGGTAAACTTGGGGAACCATTCGAGGAAGGTTCTCGCGATCACCAAGGCGCCGCTGGGGTCCTTGGCCTTGGAGGGCGATCCAAGCCTAGATCCCGTCAGCGCAACGGTCGTCGTCTCCATGTCCTTCAAAGCCTCCTCCTCTGTATCATCCATGATCTCGCGCAGCTCCTGCATGAAGGCAGAGTTGATACGGAGTATCTGATCCGCAGAGCGGGGGAAGAGCTTCTCGAGCTCCTCCTCGGACGGGCTGAGGCTGTTCGGGTCGCGCTGTTTTGCCGACTGCCTGAAGTCGTCGGCGATATGTTTGACCAGCTCATTCAGCTTCAAGACGTATCTCTCCTCGGTGTCGACCAGCTCCCCGAGCTTCATCCTCAGCTCCACCTTCTGATCCTTGGAGAAGGACTTGCTGCGATTCAGCGAGGTGGGCTTCGACGGCGCCCTCCGCAACCTCGATGTGGGGAGGAAGACGGGCTCTCCCAGAAGCTTCACCAGCGATGTGTATCCTCCATACTGCCGCAACGTCGGATCCAGAATGTCATCCTCGTCCTCGGGTACCTCCTCCAGATCCTCGGGCTGCAGCGGCACGACAGAGCCTGGCGGCAGGACGAAGTCGATGTCCACGTTGCTGAGGTGCTGGGTTTGAAGCGCCGTCTGCAGGGTTTCAAGGACCTCGGCTGTGTTCTCGCTCTTGATCATGTTCTTGGCGAGGTCGGCGGCGTGCTGCTCACCAAACAGGGCGGGCCCACTTCCCGGGCGACGCCCCCTCGTGGTCGGGTACGTGTTCTTGAGGTGGTTCTTGACGACTTCGGGCAGCTCCTGGAAGTACTTGTACAGGCCAAAGGCGAGGCCGCGGTAGATCTCGTCGCCCTGCCATTCCCGCGGCAGGTGGTTGACGACGGTGTAGAAGGGGGAGTTGGGCTGAATGGTCAGGCGCGGGAAGGACTGGAAGCCGGCGGGGCTGTAAACGTGGATCTGGACGCGGGAGCTGTTGAGGGTGTAGTTCGCGGTGGTGGAGGAGCCGTGGAAGAGGAGAACGGGCAGGTGTCCGAGGAGGGGGTCGGCTGTGTGGTAGAGGGTGAGGTGCTCGGCGGACAGAGCCAGCTCTTCCGTGACACGAACCATTGTCGGGGTCGAATGCTGCGCAGATGGCGATGCGGTCGGTCGGTCGGTCGGTCGGTCGGGACGGTCGCGGGGTCTCGTTAACGGGCCTGGGTCATCGCTGACTGGCTGGCGTACAAATCACACAAAAGGGCGAGGTATCGAAGACTGCAAACGAGTGTGACTGTGTATGTAAGGGCGTCGATCGCGTCGGGCGCAAGTCTGTCGAGGGCGAGTGGCGGTCGGGGAAAGGCTGCAGCGCAACAACACGACAATCGCGATGCGCGAGAGCAGTAAAACGCCGACGAAACGAGAGAGGGCGGTTGAAAAAAAAAAATTATAGACGAAAAGAGCGTGACGAAAGAGGCGACGATTGCCAGGCTGGCTAGCGCAGGAGGGTTGACAGGACGAAAGCTGCAAGCCGGCAATTATCGTGTTGTGTCGGTGTGAGTTGGCTGGCGTTGAGCTCGGCCGGGGGGTCCTGTATGAGTGCTGCTGTCTAGCGGGCAGGTGGAGGAGGAGAGGAGGAGTAACAGTGTCACAGCGGTAATGGCAACGCCTGTGCGTGGAGCTCGAGGCAAGGCAAGGCAGGCCAGCCAGGCCAGTCAAGCTAAGGTAGACCCAGAGCGACAGCAGCGGTGGTGCTGGCTGTCGCTGATGATGTGGTTGTGTGGGTTGGCGGGCGCGCCGGGTGGTGGTCCGTGGGGCGCGTCGGGGGGTGTGTTGTTTGTTGTTGATATTGAGCTGCTGGTCGACCAGATGCAAGGGGGAGAAATAAAATAAAATACGGCAAAGGGTCCTGTCGGATCCAAGGTAGCACAAAGACAAGCAAACCCTGTCGATCAGGCTTGTATGTGTGTCTGTTGTGTGTTGTGTGTTATTGTTGTTGATGAGTATCCCGATGTCCTTCTTTGTTGGCCGAGAGAAGGGCAGGTGTGGAACAGAAACAATCGAATCGCTCGCCTTCTCCTTTGGTTCTGCTCACCGATTGTCTATGGATAATGCCACAGAAGTGCAGAGATGGCCAGAACAAAGAGAAACAATGCAGTGCAATGGGTATATGTGATGGAGAAGTGGGAGGAGGATGACGACAAAAAGAATACCCGGACAAGGGGGGGCGGGCAGCGGGAGGCTGGGGAATTAAGCGACCAACGCCGTCAATCGGACTCGACCCAGGCAGGCTCTTTCCCTCTCGAGGTATCTATCGAGTATCGTGCCTGCCTGCTCAAACCAGAGAGAGAAAACACACACACGCACAGAATAGATAAATTCGTTCAAAAAAAATCTCAAAATTAAGCTCAAAATCACCGTGGCTACGGAAGAAGAAAAAATTACTCGACACACTTATCGACCAGGGTGTGTTGTACTATGCCGCCGCCCCAGGGGGGAGAGTTTTCACCATGGACGGCTCTGAGTGGTGTTGGTGCTGACGAGGTGCAGAGACAGGCAGCCGACTTGCAGCGGGATGCAGGAGCGATGGAGAGGAGCAGGAACAGGAGAAGGAGAAGGAGCATCGAACGCCAGTCGTCGACCGAGTCCAGGCCTCGACCGCCCAATGAGAGGTTGCTGCCCGTACGGCACCTTGCCTGACCGACGGATTCCTACCGCAAAATGGGGTGAGACGGTTGCCAGGTGAAATAAATCGGTATCATTATCAGTATTCGTAAAGTGCTTGCCTGTCGTCTACGATGTACCTAGACAGGTTAGGTAGTTATTCAGGTAAGGTAGGGATTGTATATCCCGGTCATTTCAAGGTAAGGCAGCCGTCATCATGGATCGTGACTGCCCAAAGATGGAGACGCTTGATTCTCGACTCCTCGTTGTGGGAAAGAGCGATGAGAAATTTGTGGCAGTTGGTTGAGCCGAACAACAACAGCAGGCGGTAACACACCGCAGCAAGGCACAAGCAGGCGCCGCCCCACCTCACCGATACCCGAAGCAAAAAAGAGTCCCAGTCACTCAGTGTCAACATCCCAATCGCCAATGTAAACACGCGACCCGCGGTCTCCCCCCAACCAGAAAACGCCGCTAAAACAAGGCACATCGGCCCTAAAAAAAGCTCGGACTGGCCATTTTTATCCAATCACATTTCCTACTTCGTCCCATCCCGGTCCCTGTCTAGCCACCGCATCGAACCCCCCCTCCAACCGCAGCATCCAATCTGATCCCATCTTCTCCAATTTCCCGTCCCTTTTCCCTCTACCCCTGTCCGTCACTCTTCAGCATGTTCCAGCCTCCAGTTCCTCACCACGGGCTCTCTCTCACCTGAAATTTTCCCCGCACCAATTAGGCGACGCCTGATTCGACTTCACGTCCCCCGTCAACTTCAACACCAAAACCACGTGCGATCCACGAGGCAAAATACCAGACAGAAAGAGACAAGAGAAGAAGAGGAACAAATACACGTAAACGTTGACGCCACAGAAGCCTGCCAACCATGTCAACCCAAGACGCGACCGCGATCCCCCTGACCCATGCCCCTGACTCCCGCGGCTACAAGCTCATGGAGCTGCCCCCGGAGCTCGAGGCCCTGCTCACTGCCGAGGATGCGCCGGTGTAAGTCCTCCCTACCAGCAAACACATTCACACACACCCCCGTTCCGCTGCCGCTGAGCCGCATTCACGACATACCATCTATCCCGCGCCCTCGGGTTAAACACCAACCTTCACTCACGTTGCTTTTCCTGATGATTTATACCTGCCTACCCTCCCGTCGCAATTGCTCACACCCCACCAAAGCATAACCCTCACCTCGACGCCGGCTTCCGCCCTCCTCAAAACGCCGGACAAGACGTACAAGCTGCTGCAGAAGAACACGTCCAACTCCCTCATCCTCCTCACGCCGCACGCCTCCGCCCCTGAGCCATCCGCCATCCCCGTCTCCGGCCTCGCCGCCGTCGCCACCATCCACGAGACCATCGAGCTCGTCGCCCAGGCGGAACCACAGACCATATCCAACCTCAAGAACACCGGCAGCAAGGGCAAGTGGCACGAGAAATTCGGAAGGGGCCGGTAGCTTCACCTAGGCCGCCCGCTACCTCACGACATGACAACGCTTTCGTCCAAGTTGCTTGATTATTGGGTTTCATTTCGCTTGTATCAAAAGGGAGATCTTATTTGTCACCCTTTCTTCTAGTATCCGACACCCCCTCCAGCCACAACTACGTCAGTAGCTGGGCGTCCCTAAGTTAAGGGCCATATAGGCTTACTATTATCTGTTATTTTTGTTGTTGTCGTCGCTGTTGTCCGTCATCGTCATCGTCGTCGTCGTCCATTATTATCGTCGTTGTATTGTTATTATCTATTATATAGTAAAGGGGGAGGGAGGCCGATAATTAGAAAGCTAAGCTGTATAGGAGGGTGTTGGATACCAGAGGAGGGGGTGACGAATAAGATCTCCCTATCAAAATACCTTTGCCGATCGCTATCGACCATACCCTAATCTAGTCCAAGGTCAACGGATTATTCCTACTTGTTCCCGGTTTTGCGACATCTCTCGGCTGCCAGATCGCATTGCCTCGACCCATTACCTGCTGCGGTTGGTTCTCCATGTCGTTGCGCTGTGCGAGACCCAACTGGCCATCTGCCGCAGCTGGAGGTGCGAACAGTTGTGCCCGTTGCAACTGCTGTGCATACTGCTGTGCATTCTGCTGTGGTGCCTGCCGTGCTTGTTGCATAATTGGTCGCGCCTGCTGTCGTAGTTGTTGCGGGTTAGGGTTTACCAGCTGTCGTAATTGTTGCGCCTGCTGTTGTGCTTGTTGTAACTGCCGTTGTAATTCTCGTGCCACTTGAGCCTGATGTTGTCGTGCCAGCTGTATATTCTGTTCCGCCAGCTGTTGAGCCTGCCGTCGTTCCCGCATTCTCCTCGCCTCTTGTGCCATCACTTCTTGAGGGTCCATGGGGTCTCGATGCTGCTGCGCGATATTCATGGCCGCGGGCTGTTGTGCCTGATGCACTTCCTGCCCCTGCAAGAAATTCATGGCCAATCTCAAGACGTTCGCCCCACCGAAGTTCATCGCGCCTGCCTGAGGGACTGGCAGACCTGGTGCTCCAACCATGGCCTGGTTTGAAGGCCGTGGGCCTCCACGTCCCAGTCCTTGCACTTGTTGTTCAAGAGGGGGGTGGACGAGAGGGTTCACGGGGTTTGCGGCCGCCGCTGCGCCTTGGAGCAGACCAAGCGGCTGGTTGTTTCCAACCAGTGGTGGTGGTTGTCCAGCCAGTGGTGGTTGGTGTCGTCTTTGAACTGCTGGCACAGGTGCAGCGTTGTTATTTTGACCGGGCTTCTGGTTGGTATCGGAGACGCCGACTTTCAGGGCATCCTCAGGGATATCTGGGTTTTCTTCCATGATCTTTCTTCGGGCTCGTTCTTCGGCTTCGTTGACTTCTTTGGTGTGCCGAACCGTGACCTCGTCAAATAGGGGACAGTTGCCTGCCTTCCCGCCCCGACCTGGGTCATTAAAATGGTCATAACCACACGATTTCGAGCAGATGTAGCACTGCACGTTGTTGCATCCGCTCCGGGTACATGTCATCTTGTTGCACCCCTCAAGTTTGACGAAGCGGGTGCCACCTTAAGAAGTTAGCATCAATTCGTCTGCAAATAATTCAGTCCTGTGGCCACCAACATTTATTGCACTTCCGGATCATTGCTTCGGACATTGCTTCCTCGATCTGGTGCCGGGCCGAGCTGTTGTGGTCGCTGGCAGATTCTTCGCAAGTTTTGGGTATGTGCGTTTCCTCTCTGCAGAGCCGGCAGCTGACCACCTGGCACTCGGGATTGGCGCACCTGAACTCCTTGTTCTCTTCGACTGGCGGGTACTCGGCTGCAAAGGGACAGAATGGGCAGGTCTCGAGGTTCTCGACGCCGGCCAGCCGTAGTGCGTCCTCGGCCTCGATGCGGTCGAGAGCTGCTATGAGCTTGTCGTCAAGGAACAGCGAACGTTGGAAGTTCGAGAATCCAGCGTTGCATCCATCCGTCGACATGCAGGTGAGTTCGTACCTGGAGAGGCCGATGGCAGTTTCGGCGTTACGTCTCGCACAGTCGATGCAGAAGTTCTGAAAGGAATGTCAGGCTGTCTGTGAGTCGGCAGAAATCGACAAATAGGTAGGAGGCACTAACATGCTCACTAACATGCCCATTGTTCAGATTGTCGCAGCAAACCATGCGATTCATCGCAAAGTCACCAAAACAACAGGCACATTCGGCGACGGTGCCGTCTTCCTCGGCTCTCTTGAAATTCTCCTCTTCCTCGCGTTCCTTCTCAGCTGCAGCGCTGCTCTTAGCAGCCTCCGACTGGCAGACTAGTCGGGCTGCGCGTAGCTCCTCGAGGGCTCTTTTTTGGTCGGGATTGCTGGTCTTCGCAAGGATGGTCTGGTCCAGCATCGCTGGCGAGTACTCGGCGGCGGCAGGCGTCGTCGTCTTCTTCATCTCAAAGCCGGCTTGCAGGTTCCTGTCACGATGGATTTTGTCGATGGCCATGTATGTTGGGAATAGCAGGTTGTCGTTCTCCTGGAGCAGTTTCGTGATGCTCTTCATTTTCGCCCGAGGGAAGTCTTGGGCAAGGACCTTTCTCCTGACAGAATAGTAAGTACACGAGCCAATGTCAACGACTGGGGAACACATACGAAACATGTATGTAATTGGATGACGTCTCCTTCTGTCGGCCGGCACCATCGTACCTCCGGCGATTGCGCGAGGCTTCATCCTCGTCGTCGGCATCTCGTTTTCGTTTCAGGGTCTTCTGATCAGGGAGCTTCGGATACGGCTTTCCCTTGTCGATGTCGCGCATTATCGCGTCGATGACGAAGTCATGGTTGTAACTGAACTCAGCCGCCGTTTGCTCGAGATAGTCAGGGCAGATGTCCTGGAATATATCCCGGACGGCGGCCGTGCAGTCGCTCTTAGCCTGATCGGCAGCATCATCCATTGGTGAGGAGGAAAGGTCTAGTCTTTTTGTGGCCTTCGCGAGGTCTTGGGTTGTTTGGGATCTCCCCAGGCGCTTTCTGAGTCTTTCCTGCCAAGTTCCGCGTTTCTTCACGTCATCAGCGGGACATCCAGCCTCGGGCGCTGGGAGAGCTTCAGACCTGGGATGGTTAGCTTTGCGTCGAACTCGGGAGAACATATCCAGCAATGCCGAAATCATAAACAGAAAGCTGACGACCAGTCATAGACCAAAGCCCGTAGAGAAGACGCTGACAATACGCATCGTTACGTGCGTGTGCCGGCGAGTCCAGGATGGAGATTCTTTTCACTGGGCATGCTTCTGGTTTTGAGGCAGTGCATACGCCAGTGGAAGCATCCCAACCACCCAAGCCACATACATATGTGGAAGGTGAGCGGTGACGATAATGAGTGGGAACGAGAATTGAGATTTTGAAGCAGGCTGAAAGGCAGTTCCAGTGAGGACGGCGAGGGGTGAGGGGGGGGGGGGGGGGGGGGCGCAGATGCCCACAGAGAAGACGCCATGTAACTTACGTCAGTATCGCAGCGAACGCGGCTGCTGCGCTGTTCGGATACGCAGTCCGATCAGAGTCTGATCAGAGATGAAATGGTCGCGGTTCACGGAGACGGGATCGAGGGTCGCTGTCGGTTAGGAACGTACTCGAGATGAAATGTAGTGTCGTGGTGATGGTTCCCAAAGTGCTTGTGACGGATGAATAGGCGTACGATCGAGCGCAGAAATAGAACCAGGTTCCGAGCAGGCAGGATTGCTCCTCTCGGTGACCTCTTGCCTTCCTTCCTTCGATTTCGAGGCGAGGTTGAGGTGCCTCACTTTACGCGAAAGGCAGCAAGCGCTAGGTACCAGAGCCAGAACCGGAAGCAGGTCCTTTTCTTCCTTCGGAGTACCTAACCGCAGTCGTTGGCAAGGAGCCGACGAAATTGCCTACCTGCCTAGGTAGATGTAGCCTCTCACAATGTGTCTTTCCGATTCTCTGGCGAAAGCTGGCGAGCTCTTTGAAAATTGTGAGCGCAAAAGTGTGAAGACCGAAGAATGGTTATGTGGATTGTTGGCTTCTTGGCCCCTGGGATAATAGCTCCCCGTGGCTATCCAGAGAGGTAGGTAGGTACTTACCCCCCTACGGAAGGAGAGGTACACAGTGGTCTTACTTTGGTACGTGCCTACTAAAACCCACCACCTAGGCGCTCCACAGTGCCCATCTATCAAGGTACCTGCCTAAGAATGGTAGGTAGCTTCAAGCCACAGGGAGCTCCCGTGAACATCCGTGCGACCGCCAACATTGCCTTTTTGCTGAGGGGTGTAATGCTACGTGCAATCTCCTGGCTTGCAGGTCTTTTTTCGGCCGTTGCGCATCTGCCAAAAGAAAAGGCAAGAGAGCTATCAGGCTTGCGCATACGGCAGGCGCTCATCAGCGAGGCCGATTTGGGCGTTCATAGCGAGATCGACCGGAGGCGCGCGAATGAGCGAACGCAATGTAATACGGGAGATCTTATTCATCACCCCCTCTTCTACCTAGTAATCAACACCCCCCTATGTAGCTTGGCTCTCTAATTACTGCCGGCCTCCCTCCCCCTCTACTATACGGTGGGCAATGGACAACGACGATGATGGACGACGACGACGACGACGACAACGACGGTGACGGACGACGACAATAATGATAATAATTTGACTTAGTGACGCCTAGCGATACTAGAGGAGGGGGTGACGAATAAGATATCCCATGCAATACGGCTAGTTTCGGGAGGACAACCCCTCGCACCAAACGAAAGAAACAGACAGGCAAACGCCAGCCAGTTGCGAACCATCGCAAACGGCTCCTGTCACTCCTGGTTTTTTTCCCTCTCTTTCTTGTCCACGGAACCATCAAAAAAGCCGTTTTTATTCCTTCACTTTTTCCCCCCCTCTCCCACTATGAACAGGGCGCTCCGCTATCGGGCTAATTCGACCCACCGTGGCTCTCGAGGCACACCCCGAAGGTTCGTTGTGCGGAAGGAACCTCAACAGACTCGGCATGAGGTCAGGTGAGGTAGGACAGAGGGAAAACATCTTACGATCCCTGGAGCTAGACAACGCCATCCGCACATATGGCTCTTCATCTAGCTATTTCTTTCTCTTTTTATTTTTATTTTATTGTTTCATTGATTCTTACACTTATGTGTAGCAGGTAGACCTCTCGTTGGATAGTTTTCTCTTCCTTTTCACAAATTTTACAAGTGAGATCAGATGTCACTGTTGAGTAATACAATTCTGGTTTGTATTATTCTCTCCAACGTGCATTGAACATGCAATAATCCAGTCAATCGAGATGCGTTCCAACGGGACTAGAACCTCTCTACAGGTAGCCAGACATCACCGATAGTCCCCGTCAGAGTCTTCAAAATCCTCATCCTCACCGTCTTCATCCTCGTCCTCGCTTTCGGACACAGGCTTCCGTCTCCGCCTCGTCGACCGCCTCGGCGCCACCCTCGTCGCCTTCTTGGCTCGCGGTTTGGCTTTGACCGGCACGGGGAGGGGCTCAGGCTCAGACTCTGGCGAAGGTTCATCCTCACCCACCACCTCTTGTTCCGCGCCTTCCGGGTCCTCCGACCGCTCGTCCCCGCCGTGGTCGACGACCAGGGCGTCGCCCATGTCCGCGTCCTCGTCCTCCTCGTCCACCACGGGGAAGAATCCCGACGTGAACCGCTTCGGCTCGACCTCCTCCTCGTCGTGGCCGTCCGGGAAGAACCCGCCGGCCATTTCCTCGTCCCGCGCCTGCATGGCCTCCGCGAGCTTCGACGACGGCTCTTCCTCGTCTCGCGCGTCCCTGGCGCCCTTGTTTGCGCCGTTCTTCTGAAAGACCGGGACGCTGTCGTCCACGTGCCCGTAGTCCTGCCGGATGCGCTCGACAATCCGGAGGCCCTTGAGGAACTTGCTCCAGACCCTCAGCGCCTCCTTTCGCCGCTTCTCGTCCTCCTTGCGCGCCCGCTCCACCTCGTCCTTGCGGATTTCCTCCATCACCTGGTCGTGGTATTCTTCGGCGATCACCACCCCCTGGATGACCGGCACCGCCATTCTGTTTCCGAACTCAAAGTCAACCACGGCTTCGGCGTAGTCGATCCCGAGCCTCTTGCAGACCTTGACGGCTCCTCGGAAAGGCACATGGACGGCACCTTCGGGGCACATGTGCTCGGCAAACAGGTCAATGTTGCTGCAACCTGTTAGCGGATTTCACCTTTGCATGTCATACCAACTTACCCATAGTCATTCTTCGGGATGATGCCGTCCTTGATGGGATCGGGTATGATCCAGTCCGTCTGCTCCAAGCTGTATAGCCCCTGTAGGACCTTCTCGCCGCTGATGGCCTCGGCCTCTGCGATTTCTCGCCGCCTGTTGGTCGTTGCAGCACGGTAGGGCACCCTTTTTAGGGGTTGCTCGCCGGGCTTCGGCGCCCTGCCCTGTTTGTGCCATGTCTCTGCGCTCTTGACATTGACAACGTCCTTCCGTGAGTACACCGGCTCTTCCGAGACATCTGCGCCTTTGCCCTTGTTCTTGAACGTTTTGACGGGAGCCGCCCCAGGCAGCAGGGCCTCCTCCCGCTTCAGGTGGCGCTCGAGACAGAACTCCTTGGACTGTTTGTAATACGCTAGAGTCTCGCTGCCTTCCTTCACCTCCTTCTTCTCGGGCTGCGCTGGTTTCAGCTCTGTTGAGTCCTCGACCTCGTCCTCTTCGGTCAGCGGGTGTTTGCGACCGCCCCTGACAAACCCGTGCATGGCGGACTTGAACCAGTCGAAGTGGTCGTAGCGCTTAACCTTGCCGTGCTTGTTGTAAATCGGCACCTTTTCGAGCGGCATCCTCGCGCCCTTGGTCCTGCCGGGCCACAGCTGCTTTCTGAGGTAGCGAACCGTGACGTCTTTGGCCGTACCGTCCCGGGCGAAACCGATAACGTACGCCATGACCTCTTTCGCCTTGTCTGCTTTTCCTCCGCGGGGCTCTAGCGACTCGATCAACTCCCGATTGGTGCCAATGATGTTTTTGACGATCGGGTCTACTGGCAGCCACCTCTTGGTGACTGGCGACAGAACCTCAGTCCAGTAGTGCGGAAACTCAAGGTCCACGTCGAACTTTTTGGTGGGTGCTGCCGACTTGCGCGGTGTAACTTCTAGTTCTAAAATCGAGTCATCGTCACTGTCCGGGTGCTCTAGACCGAGCTCGTCGTCCGAGTCAACGATCTCAATGACCGATGACTTCTGATTAGCACGCCTCGAGTGGCCGCTGCGTGGTGTAGCTGCTGTCTTGGATGTCTGTTTCCCCCCTTTCTTTGCCGATACACCCTTTGCGGGCGTTTTAGCCCCCTTTTTCGGTTTGTCGCTCTCTTCGCTCTTCTCGTCGCTGCTCTTCGATTTTGAAAGTCCAGTCTTTTCCTTTTCAGGGTCCGCTTCCTCCGCCTTGGTCCATCCAAATCCAAGGGGCTGCAAGTTGGCGACCATCCGAGCCTCTAACCCCAGAGCCCCCATAAGAGCTGTGAAGAGCTGTGACCCGACATCTCGGCTTCCCGTGCACTCCTGAGCGCATTTTCTGAACCCTTCGAGACCGGAGATCCGCTCTCCGAAGCGCGCCTGGTCGTGCTCCTCGTTCTCCCATGCTTTCCTGAGCTTTCCGAGTCGTTCGGGGTGCATGTAGCCCCACTTCCTGATTCCCGGTGCCGAGACGCGGAAGCGCTGCCTCCACCACGATACCAGCGACTTCATAAGTCTGAACAGTGGATCGCCGTGGCTCATGTCGACAGCTCCCTCTTCCAGCCGTTCCGCCGCGGTGCCCCAATCTCTCGAGTCCTCCTCCTCGGCCTTCCTTCCCTTTGGTCGTCCTCGCGTCTTCTTTGCGGATTTGGGCGTCTTGGTAGGCTGTGGCTTCGGCTTGGGCTTCGCGGCCAAACCACTGGCTATCCTCCACCTCTCCACCTCATCCCAAAGCCGCGGCGGGAGGTGAGACATCATGATGGCCTGAACCTCGGGATCGCATAGCCAAGAGTTGCGGACAGCGTTGTGCCACAGAAGGAACTGGACGTGAATGCAGTGCGTTACGTTTCTGACCTTCTTTTCGCGCTTTGTCGGCCCCTTCCTGTCGCCGTAGGGGTCAACCATGGCGGTGCCGAGTCCAGCGTCGAGGGTGAGTTGCAAGGCGCCAGACGTCGGTGGTGCCTTAGCCAGGGTAGTCCTCGGGGCCTGGACATCCTCAAATTCGATATCCTCGTCGTCTTCATCTTCAGAAGGCTCCTGCGCTCCCTGCACGGGGTGACCACCCGGAACCGGGACATCCTCAAAGTCACCATCGGATAAGTCGGTCAGCGAGCTGTCTTCCTCGCTGTCGCTGAGAACGTCGAGAACGGACCGACCGCCCTTGGCCGACTCGGGCGTGGCAGTCGCATCGAGGTCATCGTAGAGCGTTGGCTTTCTGCGGGCGTTGGCGGCTTCTGCAGGTGCAGCCTTTGCTCGTGATTTCGCTACCTGCTGGCGCTTGGGGCTGGGCCGGGCAGGCGACTCCTCGCGCAACCGCTTGCGCGGCACGTGAGGAGGCATTTTGGGCGGATGTGGTGAGGTGCAAATCTGCGCATGTTCCGGGGATGGAAAGCCTTAGGAGGAGCTTTGCCGGGGCGATGCAACGACACCGCTGCCAACTGCGTCATTGACTTTGGGCAGGAAACGCGACAGCGCGACGCAGTGCACCTACCTACAGGCTACAGTGCACTTTAGGGGTCCGGGGCCCACTCTGCCGGGTCCGATGAGAAAAGCGGGCCTGGAGATCGCCCCTCTTTCACCCGACGTGTCGACCAGTGCAGCTGTGACACTCCCCGTACCTGAGCTGCTTCTATGCATGCACGTACCGGATACTTACAAACTGATTTCAACAGCCAATGGCAGCAAGATAAATCGAGCAACAACACAAAAGGGTCTCCGGCCCATTTCGCTGTGCAACACTCCAGATTGAATTCCGGGCCGACCAAGGTAAGTATTGGTATCGGCCCAGGGATCTCCGGGACATCGGCACCTTGGCAGCCGTTACCTATGGACCTTGTCTAGGTATCTCACCCAGGCTCCCGGTGGCCACGCGTGCGCTGTACTTGGCGCCTGGCTGAGCCGCATCAGCGGTTGCCCCGCCGGGGGGAGTGAGTGACCAACGCCAAAACCCGCCAACTGGCTCCTTCCAGACTCTTCCGCAGCCATTTCTCATCAACGCCGCCGCCTCCTCCTCAACACCGTGCCATCCGATCGCGCCCGGCCGAGGCCTACGTATTCTTTTTGTTGTCACGATAAATAACGACCCCAAACACTGCAGTCACGATGGCGTCCTCGAGCAATTCCGACGAGACGAGCTACGTCAAGATGGACGACGCCAAGAAAGACGGCTTCGACGAGACCCTGCTGGGCAAGCACTGCGAGTACGACTACTGCAACCAGCTCGACTTCCTCCCCTTCTTCTGCCAGAGCTGCAAGAAGACCTTCTGCCTCGACCACCGATCCGAGACCTCCCACAAGTGCGCCAACGCCGGCGCCTGGGCCGAGCGCCGCCGCCAGGCCGAGCTCGCGAAGCCCGCCTACGGCGCCGGCCGCCAGCTGCGCGACCACGTCTCCGAGAAGCCCTGCGCCTCCGCGGCCTGCAAGACCACCGTCGGCACCTCGCTGGTCCCCGGCGTCCACTGCCCCGGCTGCAACCGCGACTACTGCCTCAAGCACCGCCTGAAGGAGGACCACGACTGCAAGAACCTCGTGCCCCTCGGCGCCCGGCCCGGCGCGCAGATCGACGTCGCGGCGCGGACCCGGAGCGCCCTCGACAAGCTGAAGGCGTGGGGGACGGCCAAGAAGGAGCAGGCCGGCAGGGCGCTGCCGAAACCGAAGCCCACGTCGGCGTCGGCGCGGCTGATAGCGGTGAACAATCTGAAAAAGGTGGCCAAGGGCGACGACAAGCTGCCGCCAGAGAAGCGGGTCTACCTGTACGTGGAGGCTGAGGCGGCGACGACAAAGGCCAAGTTCCCCAAGGGCGAGTTCTACTTTTCCAAGGACTGGGTGGTGGGCAGAGTACTGGACGATGCGGCGCGAAGGTTACAGGTGGAGAACGTCAACAACCGGTCGTCAGACGAAAGAGATAAGCTCAGGGTGTTCCATGTGGAGGGAGGGAGATTGCTGGAATTCAACGAGAAGGTGGGCGCTGCGCTGACCAGCGGTAATACCGTTGTTCTGCTGCGTGGAGTCGGGCCGCCGCCCAATCTCATGGAGGTTTAACGACGATGACGAAAATTTATGAAGAGAGTTGATAGAAGTGTTTTCCCAATATACCCCCAAGTATACATACACCACACGCCAGTTGAAAAGCTTCTGACCCCGCCCATGCCAACCGTTAAGGTGAGATATAAGATGCGCCGAATTACAGGTTTAAAGATGTTCCATGTCCCGCCGTTCCTTCAGTCAAACACCAGTGGAGTTTTACAGCTCCTTCTCCTTCGTCTCCTTGGGTCGCTTCGCCAACAGGTCCTCGCGACCTGTCGCAGGCGCGTTGCCGACAAACTCCTTGCCGCCGTACGTCTCGAAGCCCTTGTGGAAAATCCACTCCACGGCATTCTCGACAGGCTCGTCAAAGAGCGTCGGCAGGAAAGGCACGACCGCAAGGCCGAGACCGATGGGTCCCCAAGTCCTGATCCTCGCGTTCTTGACGTTCTTCATCGCCCGTCCGGAGTACCTCACGACGCTGTGGATCGTGAACGCGGGGAGACCCATGCTGGCGATGCTCTGGAAGATGCCGCGCTGGACCATGACGGTCCGGTAGTCGTCCAGCGGCGCCACCTTGCCCCCGGGGACGACGACGTCGCTGGGGTGCGTCGCGTCCGACACGGCGTCCGGCAGGCCCGTGATCTTGGCCTGGCGCTCCGTGAGCTGAAGGTGCGGGTTGAGGATGCGCTGGTTGGACCAGTACGCCTTGTACCCCTCGTAGCTGACGTCGCCGAGGATGTACAGCCAGGAGACGCCGTACGCCGAGCGGACCAGGAGCGGGTGCGCGACGGGCCGGAACGACTCGCCAATGTCGGACGTGTAGGCGACGTATCGATGCGCCGACATTAGGATCGTGCGAATGCGGGTTGCGTAGGCGGCATAGCGGACGTTGGACTCGGTGGACTCTGGGGCGCTGCGCAGGGGGGAGAAAGATCAGCAGGGCTATACGGTGCAGAACGTGGGCACTTACTACCCGTCCACTAGCTCGTCGAAGAAGTTGTCTTCCTTGTCTTGTTTCTCGACGATCTTTTGCAGTGCGGCGGGCAGCTTCCCTCTCGCCGGGAGCTTGTCCGGGTCGAATGCCTTGGCGTCATTGTCCTTGGGTGCCGCCGCGTCTTTCGTCTCCTCGGGCTTCTTGTCTTGACTTCGTCCCCACATTGCGCTGGGATTTTTTTAATTGTTGATTATGGATAGACTTCGTCTGATTCGGAAGCGGATCTGGAGGGTGGTTCGCAGGCTTTATGTGTGCATGGATGTGGTAGCGTTCGTTTGGGGGGGCGGATGGCGAGGCATCCCGCGCGCCGGAAACGCCCGCAGCTTCTGATCTTCTGGTATCGGTAGGTGACGTCTGGGTCGCTACGCTGAGTTTAGCGCACCTGCCTGCCTGCCTGGACATCTGGGGAAAGCCCGGCAGCTTCGGTCAGCCACTGATCGGTCACTGTGGCGAAGGCGGGAGCGGAGATATCGGTGGCTGCAATTCCACGTCCCCCGCCCCGCTCTCCCGGCCGAGCTGGACCCGCGCTCAATGTATGTTCAGCCTGACAATCCAGGCACCCGACCTCGCAGCTTCCGACGAATTTCGAGCTCCGAGTTATCGACGCCCTCGAAATCTGGAATCATCACCATCGCCCTCCCACCCCCATCGAACCAATCCACCCCCGAACGGCTCGCAAACCCCCAACACCGCCAAAATGGTTCAGATGTACACTGTCGCCGGCCGCCAGATCGGCTCCCACTACGTATGTGCCGCCCCCGAGCTCGCCCGCGGATCCCTGCGACCCACGCCCGAAGAGACTGTTTCCACGAACCGAACATCGCAAAACGCTAACCTCTGCCGCAGCTGGCCATGGGCGTCCTCGCGACCCTCTTCGGCGGTGCCTTCTACGGCACCAGCGGCAGCAAGCCCAAGGCCACCGCCGCTCCCCCCATCAACGCCTCCAGCTCCGACGAGGCCGACTTCATCAAGTGCGTCAATTTACCGCTCGGGGAGCCTCTCTCTCCGGCGACACAACCTGCTAACGCTGTCACTGTAGGAAGTTCTTGGACACTGCGGACAAGGATGAGAAGGCGAAACACTAGACGGCGGGCGATCGGACGAGTCATTGGTCAATTGCGACCTAGTGTATTCATAGAGTGATGGACTTGGTCGACGGGAATGAAAGACATTTTCTGACCAGCAAAACGCAACTTCGACGCGCGGCGGGGACGTGACTTTCGATACCAACTGACATGCGACAGCCCAGGCGGTAATTCTCGAGAAAGGCTCAACGACATGGGCATGAGGGGCGACTGGGACGATTACCGCGGGACATCACGGACTGCTCTGTTCAACCTGGAAAGGGTCCCAGGATCTACGGAAATCTTCGTGGTCGTTTACCTGGCAGGCATTCCTCCCACCTCCGCATTCACTCCCTTATCAACTAGAAGTACAGCGCATCAAACTCAAGGCGGCCCTAGCCACATAGCAGTTTATCGGGTGCACCCGATGTGATGGCAGTTTGAGGTTGCCTGCTGCCTGTGACACTGAAGTTTTCACCGCGAGCTTCTATGTCTTCAGTCGTCGTCGTGTCGTTCGTGCAAGGCTGCTTCTGCCGCTTGAGCTCATGACAGCTTGGGAGAAGTCTGCCTTTCAAAGTCGAGGAGAGGAGGATTGAGTGACGATTGAGTTTGGCGACCTGCCTCTCCCTCTTGGACATCAAGCTGGGCTTGCGCCGAGTCGGGAGTGACTGCAGACTTGAGGACGTTTCATTTCGCAGCATTGTTGGCCAAGGCTGTCCGCGAACTTCTCTTGCTGCTGCAATAGTTCGACAGCATATGATGCAGTCCAATCACAGACCTAGGTCGCTGACGACCGTCGGAAAATATCGAACCCGATACCTCCGACCTGTTCTATTTCATTCTTTGGTGACCAGAACAAACAAGCCGCACTTAAAGAGCAAACACTGAGTTACCATTGTGCTGGCAGGCGTTCAATGTTTGGTGTGTGGCCGCATTATCATCCGTAGTCCCGATTCGGCAGCGGCTCAGGGTCAATCGAGCCTGCACCGTATCAATCCCCTGTTATCGCATTGACGTTCTTCCTTCCTTCACACACCACCCTCGGCCAAGTCTTCACCTTCAGTAAAAACAAGCATGCGCAAAATCGGATGACACGATGGCCACTGTCAAACAGACTGGCATCCAAGCTGTGCCGACGGTGGTAGAGGTCAGTCAAGCCATGACTGAGGCGAATGTCGGTTGATGATGATTCACAGCCACTTACTAACGCCGACTTAGATCAGAGATCGCCGGATCCAAACACCACCAGGCCAGTCGCCATCCAGTACCAAGGTGAGCGACTTGTGCTCGTCACTCGGGTCGGGATGCTAATAAGCGGTTTCTGTCAGCATGATGTCTCGATTGTGCAGTACGACCCCGACTTGAAGTACATCGTCGGCTCCAATCCAACTCATGCTCTCCTCCTATCCACCACCCAGGACTCTGCAAAGGCACTGTTCCATTACGGATGCATCTACCTCGCATCGCGCAACGAGCTCTGGACCACCTCGGCGCCTCTTCCGACGGCCGACCAGTCCCGCACCAGCGCCATCCTCATGTCCAGGGTGACCGTGACCACGGACCCGCGTAGCGGGACCCTGACGGCGGAATGGGCGAAGATTCGCCCGCCGCGCGAGATGCCCATGCCCGCGAGTGGCTGCGCCGTGAGCGACAACGGGACGGTCTGGTGCTCGCAGGGGACCGCGCAGGCCGGAACGGGGGGCGTGTTCCACATGCCCGCGGGCCGGCCGCCGACCGCGCTCGTCACGTCCTACTACGGCCGCGACTTCAACTCTCCGTACAGCGCCACGGTGTCGGGCGGCGCCGTGTGGTTCACGGACCCGTGCTACGGGCACGAGCTGGACTTCAGGCCCCAGCCGCAGCTGCCGCCGTCGGTCTACCGGTACGACCTGGAGACGAGGGAGGTGAGGGCCGTCGCGGACGGCTTTATTCGGCCCACCGGTATCGCGGTCGACGAGGACTCCTCGACGCTGTATGTGGCAGAGGCGGGAGGCGTCAAAGTCGATGGGACCCTGGATCTGGTGCAGTGAGTCTGCTCGACGTCCAATTATCAAAGCAGCCAGCTAACAGCGAGGTGTCCAGGCCGAGGAGCATCTATGCTTTCGACATCATTGAGAGAGGAGGTTCTACCTTCCTAGCCAACAAGAGGTTGTTTGCGCTGGTGAGGCGAGGTTCCCCAATGCACCTGATGTTCGAGAACGGCAGCCTGTGGGCGGCCTGCGGCGACGGCATCGAGATATGGAACAGCGGCGGCTCGCTGTTGGGCTTCATCAAGGTCAAAGGTAACGACGAGGCGCTCGGTGGTCCCCGAGCCGGTAGCGAAGCTGACACTAGGCCAGACGGGGTGTTGAGCTTCTGTCGAGGACCGGACAATTCTCTGTTTGTTTGCGCGCAGCAAACGCTGTGGCGACTTCAGTTGTCACCGGACTTTAGGCAAAGCGTGGCTTCGCCTATCCTGTAGCCAGTCGGTCATCGCCAGTCACCTATCCAACGCTATTTAGACCATTTTCGCTCTTCACTGGGATTGTTCCCCATCACTGTCGTCGCCGTCGTCCATCCCTTTTGTCACCGCTGTTGCTGCCATCGCTGTTCTTCTTGGCTTAAGAAGTAGGAATACTACCGGGACAGTAGGACGCGAGGGCAGGGAGGGCACTGTCGGACGCCACACCCGGTTGCCCGGACAAGAGGCTCACAAGACGGGGAACCTGGCCGCGGGAGATCTACGATTGGTTCTTCTTTTTGGATGCTGCAGTGCGACGCGGAGACTTGCAGCGAGCGGCAAAAGCACGTAAGAAAATCCAAAACATGACCAGCACCCAAAGGGAGAGAGAGGCCGATGGAGAAGAACCACAAATTCCCTGCAGCCGGTTCTTGTTTTATCCCGTCAATCTTTTGCAGGGGGCAACATCTGAATGATGGAGAGGCTCTGGTTTGGCTCCAAAATCAACCCCTGTTTCGACACTTGCAGGGAAAAGAATCCCATGTCGTGGCGCGGCATCGTTTCTCTGCGCCGTTGATCGGCCTACTATTAGACCAACACTGCCCCTCGTGTCAGCAGACTTATTTAGCGTATCAACTAGTAAATCTACTAGACCGCTCAACTTTCTCCCCCCTTAAAGTAAACCAAAGCTGGTTAGGCCAATTGAGTCTATCCAAAACATTTACGACTTTCTTATTCTTATTTTTCAATAAGACAAAATATTGCCCCAGAACGTCGACAACATCAATCAGTCTCGAATACATGTTCCGTCTCCAGAGTGCCAGCCTCGGAGTGTGAGAGCCCACCCCGTCGTCAAATCATGCCCGGATCAGAGGACAACAAGAGCGAGGTTGCATCTCAGACCAAGTCGTTTGAGCCGACGCTGCTGCAATGGCCGTCTTCGAGGCTTGAGAGCGGGTCCTCGAGGCCCCTTGAGCTGTTCCTCAACACTCTGTCCACGCTCATGGCCCTTGTGATCATCGTGTACGTCGGGTTCTTGTTCGTCTACAACGGCCGGGATATCGCCAGTCTGCCACCCATGTGGAAGTTTATCCACGAGTTTTCAAAGCTGGTAAGATTTATGTTCCCGTACTTCTTCCCACATCTCAGGGTGCTGACGCAAAAAAGGGCCCTACCGTTGTTCCATTGATGTTCGCCTTCGTCCTGGGCCGGACCGTGAGGAGCTACGCCCACTGGAGGCTTCAGCAAGGCGAGCGCATCGGGTTCCTGGACAGCCTCTTTGGTTCGACGACGATGACCGGCACCGTCACGACCATGATCGACTCCAGACACGTCGGCATCTCCAGCCTCATCCTAGCCCTCGTCTGGTCGCTGTCTCCGCTGGGAGGCCAGGCCACGCTCCGCGTCCTGCTGCAGCAGCCCGAAGCCCACCGTTCCGTCGCGACGTTGCCGTACCTGGACGTCAACACCTCGTTCCCCAGCCGCTTCATCGTCAGCAGCTACGGCGGGCTGCAGATCCCCGTCAACGCCCTGTTCACTGGCTCCCTCGGCGCGTCCGGCCAGGTGAGGAACTCGACCCTCGACTCGTGGGGCAACGTCAAGATCCCCATGATGGAGCGCCTGCCGGGGTACAAGGGCGCCGGCAGCACGGATTGGGTCGAGCTGGGCGAGAACCCGGAGTCGGCCGTCTACTCGTCCCTCCTCGGGATCCCGATCGCGAACCTCCCTCGCACGGGCGAGACGACGTTCAGCCTGGAGACGTCGTACGTGACGATGGACTGCGACGTGCGCGAGGCCACGATGGCCAACGACACCAGTGGCGCCGGCCGGGTCGTCTCCGACGCCGCCGACCGCTGCGAGTCGCACGACCTGTGCTACACGCGCTTCACCTGGGGCGCCATGAGCACGGCACAGGGCCCGGCCAACTCGACGCTCCCGCCGCGGTGCGAGGATCCGAAAGTCCCCGCCCGCACGCTGCTCTACTACAACCAGGACAACGACAGGGGCACGGAGACGAACTACACGGCCACCCTGGCGAACTGCAGCCTGTCGACGTCGTACGTCGAGGTCCGCATCGCCTGCTCCGGGTGGGACTGCGCGCCGGCGGCCGTCCGGCCGTCCACCCTGACGACGAACCCGAGCCGCAACGTCACCTTCCTCGACAGCTGCGGCGACGGCTTCGAGTACGCGACGGGCTACTTCCTGCAGCTCTTCCAGACCGTCACGGAGCGCGGGTACTCCCACGGCCGGCCCTCCGTCATCCAGAACTACCTCGTCGACCCGGACCTGGCGCTCAACGCGACGGCGGTGCTGACCAACCCGCCCGTGCACACCGTCGGCGCCGACACCTTCTCCGTGCGGCTGGCGCAGCTGCTCAACACGTACTGGCTGGCCGTCGTCGGCCCGGAGGCGCTGTTCCTCGGCCACCCGGCGGACTTCAGCCGGCTCAGCACCAAGACGTACAACACGACGCTGCTGGAGGTGCAGGCCGCGGTGGACGAGCGCGCCGACACGCTGCGGTACGACGCCGGGTGGATGGCGGTGCTGGTGGTGTCCGTCGCGGTGCTGCTGGCGGCGGCGGCGGCGGGGCTGGCGCTGGACCTGAGGATCCGGGTGCCGCGGCTGCTGATGAACGTGTCGACGATGACGAGGGGGAACCCCAACTTCGGGGTTCCCGTCGGCGGCGGGGCGCTGTCGGACGAGAAGAGGGCGAGGCTGCTGGCGGACGTGAGGGTGCGGTTCGGCGAGACGGAGGTCCGGGACGGGACGCATGATTTGGTCATCGGGGACTGCGCGGAGCACGGGGGCCGCGTGGCGACGGTGACCAAGGGGAGGGTTTATGGTTGATTTTTCTTGGGACGTTATTAGATACCCGTATGAGTGGCAGTGAAGTCGCTGTTCAGTGAAATGGAGCATTGAAGGATCAACGTAAATAGGTTGAGCTTGATGAAATAGAATGAGTATCACGCTCTCATCAGATCCTCAAATGATATGTAAAGACTCGACCAGATATGCAATATTGTGAGATGGATTATGGTTGTTGTAGATTGGTCCTCTAAGCGTTCTCCTGTAGTACAGTATGATACCTAAGTTGTGTAGTTAGGAAAGGCTCTACAATATGGCGAATTTGTTTTTGTTATTACGTCTTAAGACTTGCCGTCTCACCGGTCAAGACGCCTGCAGACACCAAACTCTTCCAGCATCTGACCAACAACGACCATGCCGCCTATGGCCGGGGTAAAGAGGATTGCAGCCCCAATGCCCACGTACCAGTAGAAGGACGTCTCGATGACCCAGAAGTACTTGGTGACCAACCAGTCTATCGTGCGTTCCATAAAGGTCGCGTTCTCGAGGGCATACGCTATCGCGTCGTTGGCACGTATCTTGTACACACCGTGGATCTCAGAGGGGAAGATGGTGGACATCCTGATGAAGGGCCCCATGACGACGCCGAAACCCAGCCAGCACAGGATCCATACCCTCTGGTTGATAGTGCTGTGTCCCGGGCTGAAGCCGGTGAGCCCGGCAACGATGACAACGGGAACTAGCAGCAGCACCGTCGTGACGGCGAAGTACGACGCATGGGCGGCCTGCGACGGCCAGAACGTGCGCAGCGGCTTCTCGATGGCCTCGACGTCGACGCTGGCCACCATGCCGGAGAACCTGCCCCCCTGCCTGCGCGCCCTGTCGAGGTCCGGCGTGTGCACGAGGTAGATGCAGTTGTACTCGGGCGTCACGAGCAGGGCGACGAGGTTGACCAGCGACATGAAGGCGTAGGGCACCACGGTGACGCCGAACGCCGCGTAGCCGTACCGCTCCAGCTGGTCGCCCTGGGTGCGGTAGACCGTCGTGACGCCCCAGACCGCCTGGCCGAGGGCGAACAGGGCCTTGGGGATGTTGTAGGTGCTGCCCAGCTGGACGTTCGTGCGGTCGAGGTGGCTGGCCGCCGAGTCCGGCGGCGGCCTCAGCGGGGTGCCCACGGGCACCTCGACGAGGATGAAGCCCTTGGGCAGCACGCAGGTCCCGTGGATGGTGCGCGAGGAGTGCACCCACCGGCCGGCGCCCCGGAAGCGAGACCGGTACCAGGGGGGCGCGGAGAGGTCGGTATCGTACCTGAGGTTGTGCATGAAAAGTCAGAGGAGGAACTAGATTTTTGGGTTTCATGCCTTCGTGGATGTGAGAAGGCTCTCTGCGCAGTTTACACTAACCAGCTCCGGGACGCCCTTTGGAATCTCATCCTTCTCAGGGAGCGCTCTATCCAGGACACCTTTGATCGTTCGGTCTCATCGACGATCATACAAAGCGCGCCGGCCCTCGCGGCGCGGGTGAGTTCATCACGCCGGACTGTTCCAGCGTGAGAGAGCAGCCAGCGGGCGGCGCGCAGGCAACCGGTGCTCGGCAGGAAGAGGGCGGTGGCGACGGTGAAGCAGGTCTCGAGTACGGACTCGCCGGGGCGGCTGGGGAGGGTGAGGGCGTGGACGAAGTAGTTGGTCGCGTAGAAGATGACGAAATCCGTCCAGATGGGAGGGGTGCAGAGGAGTCTTGGGTCACCGTGGTTGACCGTCCCGGCGGGGACTGTGATGGTGATGTTCATGAGTTAGATGGCGAAGGACTATAGTGAACAGGACGAGCTGCATGTCTCTTAGGATCGAAGCAGATACTACACGTTTTATCCTGAGGACGACATGTACGCGGATGCGCAGATGGGCGAGGCTCTGGCGCTGAGGCGGTGGCAGTGAGAGCTGAGGAATCCGTAATTGCACTTTAGAAGGCAAGTAGAGTAACGCCAAAACGAAGCTTTCAGCTGGTATCACCGAATCTTCGGTGTTCCCAGACTGGAAGATCACCTTTGCTCGTACGGTGGTGATCTTCTGGTGCGGTGATCGGAAGACCGGCTCAGATACACCTCCACGACACATGAGCCGCGGGATGTGCCTGAAGACATTTCAAGGGACATTGCCACTTCAATCAACATCCGGTCAGTGTGGAACATCTGAGCCCCTGGTGAAAGGGGAAGAGAAGGGATAGAATGAAAAGATCCGACGAGATTGTGCCTTTCAAAAGATGCGTTGAAACAGAGCTCCAGCTATGGCTGACTGCACCGTGTGCTGCTATTCGCTGGAAGTTCAGCAGACACGGAACAACCTCCAGCGCATGAGAGACGCTAACTTGTCTTGCTTGGCGCCTACCAGGCCAGGACCTGTGATGACAGTTCAACTAACCATTGGGGGGGGGGGGTTACCTAACCTGACCTACCCGTTTAGGGAAGGTGCGAAAAAAAAGAGGTAGGGGTAGGGAATTGATTAATTAGTTAAAAAATTGTGTGTAGGTCTAGGTAACTAGATTTTTAATTAACTATATATAAATAACTAATTATATAACTAGGCTTACTTTTACTAATTAAATACTTTAACTTATTAGGGTATAAATTCTTTTTTCTTTTAACTTTATTTTTATTTTCTATCTTTTTTATAACTTTAATAATTTATAGCCCTTTTAAAGTACTTTTAGAATTAGTAATATTAATACTATAATTAAACTTAAAAACTCTATAAGTGTCTTTTAGAAATACTTTTAAAGTACTTTAAAATTAATTTTAAAATAAGTAGTATATATTAAGTATAAACTAAGTTAACTTAACTCTAAAAGTAATTAAGTTTTTAAAAATAGCTAGTTCTAGTGTTTTACTAACTTTTTTATTTAAAAAGCTAATACTATAAGTTTATAAGTCTTTTTAAAGCCCTTTTAAAGTACTTTTAAAGCTATTTTAACTTCTTTTTTAAAAAATAAAATAAAACTACTACTATTACTTTAAATAAAGTCTACTATTATTACTTTTAAAATAAAAGCACTATTACTTATAATAAAATTAGTATATAATCCTTTCTAAACTACTTTAGAATTACTTTTAATATACTTTTAAAAGTAACTCTATTTATAACTAAGTTTAACTTTTTATACTATACTTATAAGTATAGTAACTATAGTAATAGAACTTTATTTATAGTTAAAAACTATAAAACTAGCTTTATTAAAGTAGTTAAAACTAAAGTAGTAATTAATAAGTACTTTAAAACTACTTCTAAAATAATTTAAAATTAACTTTTAAAGAATTCTATAAATACCTTTTTGCTCCTTAAATTAAGGGTAAGGCTTTTATAGAAATTGTTACTCCTAAGAAGTAAAAGTAGCTAGCTACTTTTACTAAATTAAAGCTTTTTATTAAAGTTAAAAAGGGAAATAAAAGTATAAATTTATAACTACTTTTAAAGTATTTTTAAAGCCCTTTTAAAGTTTTTTTAAATTAATATTACTTAAATACTTATTTTAATTAATTACTTTTTTATTTATAATAAAGTTAATTACTATAATAACTATAAAGAGGTTAATACTAATAAGTATAAGTTTTTTAATTACTTTAAAAGTACTTTAGTATTAATTTTAAAAAGGCCCTTTTAAGGAGTGTAAGGCTAGTTATTTAGTTTAGAATTACTTTAAAATTAATTTTAAAGTTAAGAGTACTACTAAGGATAAAAAAAAAGAAGTTAAGGAGTAAGTTTTAAAATAACTCTTAAAGTACTTTTAAATTAATTTAGGATAGTTTGTTTTTTTTTAGGTGTTTAGAAAGATACTTTATTAAACTACTATAAAGGTAGTAAGTAGTAAATATATTTATAGTTTAATTTAATTTTTAAAGTAATTTTAAACTACTTTAAAAGTATTTTATAATTTTTAAAAGTTAAAGTACTATTTATATAAATTATAATTTTATTTTATTTATATATAAATTATATTAATATTTAAAGTAAATAATAAAATAAATATATATTTAATTATAATATATATTTTTAAATTATAATACTATATAATATTAAAAAGTATATAATGTATTAAATTATAATTTTAATTAGTATAATTATTTAATATATAATTAAAATTATAAATATTATATATTTATATTATAAAAACTTAAAAATAAATAAAGTATTTTAAAGTAGTTATTATTTTATATAATAATTTAAATTTAAGTATTTTAAAATATATATAATATATATAATATATTATATATATTATATTATTATTAAGTATATTAATATATAAATTAAATATAAATTAAATATATATTTATAAATAAATAATAGTTAATACTATATAATTTAATATAAGTAAAATAATAATAATCTTAAAAATTATATATAATAATAATTATATTTATTTAAGTTTTAATAGTTTTATTATATTTTATAATATATATAATATATTTATTAATATACTTTTAAATATAATTTAAATTTAAGTATTTAAATATATATAATATATATAATATATTATATATAATATATATAATATATTATATATAATATATATAATATATATAATATATTATATTATTATTAAGTATATTAATATATAAATTAAATATATATTTATAATAACTTTATATTAATACTATATAATTTAATATAAGTAAAATAATAATAATCTTAAAAATTATATATAATAATAATTATATTTATTTAAGTTTTAATAGTTTTATTATATTTTATAATATATATAATATATTTATTAATATACTTTTAAATATAATTTAAATTATATTTAAATATATATAATATATATAATATATTATATATAATATATATAATATATTATATATAATATATATAATATATTTAATATATTATATTATTATTAAGTATATTAATATAAATTAAATATAAATTAAATATATATTTATAAATAACTTTAAGTTAATACTATATAATTTAATATAAATAAAATAATAATAATTTTAAAATTATATATAATAATAATTATATTTATTTAAGTTTTAATAGTTTTATTATATTTTATAATATATATAATATATTTATTAATATACTTTAAACATAATTTAAATTTTAGAATTATATAAAAACTTAAAATAATATATTTTTAATTTTTTAAATTATTATAATAACTATATATTATATAATTTAAATATTTATAGTTATTATTTAAATTAAGTTAATTATAACTATAAATAAGATATATATAGATTTTAATAATTAAAATATATTTTATAAAAGTATTAAATTAAATTAAACTCTTAAACTATATATAGTTATAATAGTAAAGTTTATTATTAAAAG
Organism: Colletotrichum brevisporum; assembly: GCA_030770045.1. Lineage (NCBI taxonomy): Eukaryota > Fungi > Ascomycota > Sordariomycetes > Glomerellales > Glomerellaceae > Colletotrichum > Colletotrichum brevisporum. Next base: position 2,055,349 of record JAUGSI010000001.1, on the reverse strand, counting down.
TAATTTATATTTATATTTTTAATAAATAATAATTACTTTATTATTAATATTATAATTAAAAAATAATATATACTACTAATAAAAAAATTAAGTATTTTATTAAAAAAACTATTACTTTTTTTTAAATATAATATATAATTAAAAAACTTTAAAGTATATATTATAATATACTAATATATATATATTATAATATACTTAAAAGTATATTTATTAATATAATAATAAATATATTAATTTAAGTAATAATTTAAAGTAATTAAAAGTAATTTAAAGTAATTTAAATAGTACTTTAAGTAGTAGTTTAAAAGCAATAGTTTTATTGTTTTTATTAGTCTATTAAAAAGAACTAAAAATAAAAGTAAAAAGAGATAAAAGGCAGAATTGAACCTACAGCCTCTAGCTCTAATAAGCTAGACTCTAAACTACTAAGTTAACTACTAATAGTAGAATAAACTACTTTAAATATCTTTTATTAACCCCTCTAGGGTACTTGTGGCTAACTATAACCCTTATAGCCAACCACAGCGCCCATAGCTAACCACAGTAAATACAGCTAACTATACATAAAACCTAGTATTAGATTTCGCGTATATTTATATATATATAAAGCTATGCCTTTAGGGCCCTTAACGCATTTTTCGTTTTAACGGCGCTGTGGGTATTTGAACCCCCTAAACGTAACTATAGCCTTTAAAGCCAGTAAAACGTTACTTTAAAGTGGCTATTAGCTACTTTAAACGCTAAAATCCGCCTATACATTATAGTATACTAGTAGCTCTAAGCTATATAATTTAACACACCTCCTTAGTAAGGGCCTTTTAAAGGCCTTATTAAATTTAATTATAAATAAAATTACGTACTAGCTACGCTCTAATTACTCTATAATTACTTTTATATAGCTTACCTTTTTAGAGCTATAATCCCTTTAAAGTCCTTGTTTTAAGTAGTTCTATTATTCTTATTAAACTTTTATTCCTATAGTAAGAAGAGTAATACTATTTTTAAAGTACTTAAGAGTTACAATCCCTTTTATCTATTTTTTATTAGTAAAGTTAAAGCCTTTATAGTATTTACTTTAAAGCTTAGTATTATAAAGTACTTAAAACTAAGCTATTTAATTTACTATATTAAGTTATTTAAAAAAGAGTTTAAAGTAGGCACTAGTAAGTAGCTTTATAAGACTATCTATTATTAACTATACTATAAGTTAATATTTAACTTTAATATAGTCTTTTTAAGCCTTTTAATATAGTTAGTAGTTATAAATATTAATATAGTAAAGTTTTATATATAGTTAAATTATTTTTTTATTAATAAAATAAATTATTTATTAATTATTATATTAAATATATATACTTAGTATAGTAGTATTAAGAGTAGGAATAGCACTAAAGGTCCACTTACTAAGGTCTATACGAAGTGTAGTTATTAAACAGTTTATAAAAATAGCCTTTTTAGCCACTTAAGAAAGAGTAAAAAGCTTAGCTTTAGTTATTAACGTAGTTATAGTATTTTATTTATTAACTTACTACTTAATAAAGCTACTAAAAAGCTTAATTATAAATACTTAAAAACTTTTATAGTTTAGTATATTATTAGTAAAGCTAGTATTTAAAGTAATTACTAAACTATTATTAGAGCTACTTTTTTTATAGTTAAATTTAAAGTAAAGAGTACACTTTATAAAGAGGTATTTAATTACTTATTCTACCTCTTTAAAGTACTTAGGGCTAGGGTTATAGTTAAAGCACACAAGACAGCTTACTACAAGGACTACGTTCAGCCTTATTATTATTACACTATATATAATTAAACTAATATTACTTTAGTAACAGTTAACATTTATATATAGAGTAGAGTCTTTATAAGAAAGTAACTTAAGTAATTAAATTAGAGAAATATATAGTTACTTTACTTACGGGCCTTACCTTTTTAAGTACTTAATAACTTTATTAATATAAATAGACTATAAAAGCTAAAGGCGCTTCGTAGTGTGGTTATAGATAACTTTAATTCTTAAGAACTATTATAAGTCTTTACTACTCTTAAGAAAGTATTACTTCTAAAGTACTTTTATAAGTAAAAGGGCCTCTTTATAGTATTTAGAGGGGAAGTATAGAACGTAGTTATTAATATAAAAAAAAAAAGTAATACAGCTACGTATCTAATAGTAATTCTTACCTACCACACACTTTAGTTTAAGTTTTTTTAAACCAGCTTTTAAATAGTATTACTATAAAAGTAAAAAGTAGTATAGGCTATAGAGTACTTTATTAAGTTTAAAGATATACCTAGGCTTTTAATACCTAGGGGGTATTTATATATAAACGTTTTTATTAAATAAAACCCGTATAAACGTATTTACTACATTATATTATAAGAGTTTAAAATTAAAGTAGTTTATAACAGCTATAAGCATTTAAAATAATATACTAGTAAGCGTTAAAGTATAGGTATCTCGCTTGTTTCTTAGCTACTAGTTACTATATATAACGAGGCGCACTTTGATCTTAAAGAGCCTTCTATGCTTATTTAACTTATACATATATATTTAATAGTATTTTAGGATTTAGGAGTTATTAGTAGTACTTTTAAGAACCTCTCTTTAAGAGTTAGTTTTATAATAGCTTTATAAATAGTTTACCTTAGTTATTTATATTAAAATTATATAAAGGTAAGCTAATACTTCTAAATAAAATATAAGTAGGGGCTAGAGCTTTTACTAGGGGGTACTAAGAGTAAGAACTTTAGTTTATAGTTAGTATAGTGCTTTATACTTACTTAATAAAATTTAAGTACTTATAACCCCTTCCTATAACTAAATCTTACTATTAAAGCATTTAATATCTATATTTTAAAGCGCCCCTATAGTATATTAGATACTAGGAGTCCTTTTTAATAGGTTATAAGTAACTAAGTAGTTAGTTTAAAAGCAGCTTTACTATAGAGTATTTTGAAATAATAATAGGGTACTAGCTAAAAAGGCGGCTTTATAAGACATTTATTTGTACTAGAGTATATAAGTTACTAGGGTAGCTTAGTTTATAAGTTTAGTTATAAATATAAACTAGTAAGGGTTTATAGAAAAAAGATTTTTATTTATTAACTTAACTACAATCCACCTTCTTAAGTATTAGTTTTTTTTAATTAGTACTTAAAAGAACGAAATAGGTAAGTTAGGAGGGGTAGGTAGGAGTTTGAAGTGAGTGGAGGAGTATTTATAGTTACGGAGTTTATTATTATTAAGGGCGGTATTACTTAAGTTAAGTTTATTAAAAATATTATTAAAGGAATTTATAAAAGGGGATACTTTATTATTTTTTTTACTTAATAAGGATAAGTAGAACTATATTTAAAAGTTAGTTTTATTAACTATAATAAGGCTTTTTTAAACTTACTTAGTAATAGTTTAAAAGTTAAAGTTATTATAGTTACTAGTAAGTGAATTTAAGTTACCGTTATAGTATTCTTTTTTATTAAACGTAATATTATATATAGTAACTATTTTTTTAGTTATGGGGTTTTATATTTGATACTAATTTATAGATATATAGTTAATAAAGAAGCTTATAAAAGTACAGCCGCAAAGGTAGTTAAGACGCTTTTTTTTAAGTTGTGTAGTAGTTATAAGGGTATATACTTTATATTTATATAATTTTAAGTATATAAGGCTTAGTTTTATAGTTTTATTACTATAAAGCTATTAGTAGAGTACTTTATATAGGGTCTTTTAACTAAGGGCCACTTAAAGCGTACAATTATAAAAATAAGTTACTACTTTATAGATATTAAGCTATACCTTATAGAGCAGCTTACCACCTTCGCGCATCGTTCAAGCCTTTATTTTAATTATAGCACTAACGCGCTTAGCACCACCGTTTTAATCTTACGTATACAGAGCGGATAGCTCAACGCGTTTACCGCACTTCTAGAGGTCGTTTATAAAGTAGTAGTACCTTTTAATTTTACCGTTATACTTAAAAGTAAGTATTTTAATATTATATTAGACTTTTAAGAGTAAAATAAACTTTTTAAAGACTTTAGTAAGTGTTTTTATGCTATAGTTATATAAGTAGTAGTTTTATAAGTACTATAAGATGTGGTTAGTAAATACTAATACAGATATAAACTTACTATAGCTTTTAGTATATAAATAAAAGTTAAACGTAATATACTTACTAGGGTGGGTATATACATTACTTTTTTATAGTTTACAGTTAATAATTTACTTTATTTTATTAATATTATAAGTATTGTAGTTTAAAAAGGTATTACTAAGTGCTGTTTTAGGGGTAATAGAGATTCGGACACTACGGGCTAATAAAAAAAAGTACTAAAGTAGTTTAGGGCCGGGGTGGCTAAGTTGTTAGTGCTACGTTTCTTTAAAGCCTTTTAAAAATCTTTATTTTTATTAAAAGTACTTTGTTCAACAGTATAGAGTATACGTATACTAAATAGCCTATATAAAGTCTTTATATATAAGCACTTTATTAAAAAGTTTATTATACTTTAATACTCTTTAGCTATATATAATTTTAATAAAGTTAAAAGGGGAGTAATTAGATTTGTATAGTATAAAGTACTACTTAGGGCGCTTATCCTACTAGTATCCGCACTTATAAAGCTAGTTGTAAGAGATAAGGTTAGTTACTATAAATATATACAACGCGACGTTATATAAGTATAAACTAAATTATTTACTATTAGTTAATATAATATATATACTTATATCTTTATATCTTTTAATTATAAGGGGCTTTAAGCTAGTCTATAGGTAATTACTTATACTAGCTACTTAAAGGTTATTAAACTATTGTTTATTTTTAAAAATATAAATAAACGCGCTAGAGTTAAAAAAGTAGGAGTTTTTAAGGGGATATAGTAACGGGCCTTTGTATTAAGTAGCTTAAAATGCTACGGGTAAATACTTAATACTTTTTATATAGTAACTATATAGTTACTAGCCTTAAATTTTTTTAATATACTGGATTAGTTGTTTATTGTTTGTGAGGTTTTTTTTGGCTCTTTTGTGGTAGTGGTTAAGTGGCTTTTACTCATTATACGCGCGCTCTAGGAAGGTATAAAAGTAATTTTTAAGGTAGTAGTATATAGAGTATACTAAGTAGGAAGGGGCTAATAGAGTAAAGGGAGTAGGAGATACTAATAAAGCTTTATTTTGCGATTTTTTTAGGTTAGTATTGTTATATTTATAGCTACTAAAGTGCTTAGGAGGGCTGCGGGGAGCTGCTTTATTAATAGTAAAGGTGCCTTATGCGCTTCTTCCGCGTTTTATAGACTTTAGTATTTGTTTAATTATAGTAGTTATTTTAGTAATAGTTTTATTAAAACTATAGTTGTTTTAACTATTACTTATTATTATATAATAGCTTTTAGCTTAAAATTAAAGTAGTAAATAGTTAAGGGAGTAAAGTAGCTTATAGATTTATAGATCTCTTTTACGAGCTACTTTAAGCTTAATAGTATAACTCTTATATATATAGTTAACCCATATTATAAACTATTTAGCTATAGTGGCTTTTATTATAAGTTACTTATTATAGGGTATAGTAAGGTAGTTAATATAAAGCTAGTTAGTGCGTTAGTAGTATATACTTTTTATAAGTTTAAAGTACTTATAGAGGTTTTAAATTTAAACTACTGGCTCTAAAGTACTTAGGTAGTACTAGATTCTAAGTTTTTTAATAATAGTACTTTGTATTTAAAGAATAATAGTATTCTTAGCTTTTTTTTACTTTTAGTACGTTGCTTTTATAGTGCAGTATAGGGACGAAGAGTTAATATAGTACTTAAAAGCCTTTTTAGAAAGGTTAACTATTATCTTAGCGCAGTAGTAGTTTACTATACTAAATAAGAGTAGGAGGTTCTTTTTTAAAGGCACTTAAAGAAGAGGGTTTATAGTAAGTTTATTTACTTTGGATTCTATAGTCTAGGAGTAAAGGGCTTTTAGTTTAGAGTTATAGTAAGTAATAGACTTTAGGTAGTTACTAAAGTACAGTTTCTAGAGCGGGGTATTACTAATAAAGGGCTTTAGATTTACGGAGGTTAGATTAAGAGCTTCTTATGCATTAAGGGTATTTATAAGTACTTAAAAGTTATAGAGCTATAGGTACTAAGTAACTAAGCTATTAAGGATAGTTTTTTAAAGGGTTAAAAGAACGTTTATAGTAATTTTTGTATTTAATAGAGTAGTTTAAAAATAATTAATTATATATAGTAAAGGGGGTAGTAAAATAAGACTCTTAATTATTAGATTTTGTGTATATTTATATATATGTAAAGCTATACCTTTAGGGCCCTTAACGCGTTTTTTGCTTTGATGGTACTGTGGGTATTTGAACCCTCTGAATGCAGTTATGGCCTTTAGAGCTGGCGAAACGTTACTCCAGAGCGGCTATTAGCCACTTTAAATACCAAAATCCACCTATACGTTGTAGTATACTAGTAGCTTTAAGCTACGTAATCTGACACTTAGAGCTACTTAGTTAAATTATATATAATATACTAAACTCTAAAAGGACTAGTGCTTTAGAAACTAGGCCTAAAGGGTAAGGCACTAGACTTATAAAAAGCAGGGCTCCCCCTAGCCTATAAGGGTCTAAACTTCTACTTTCTTAGTAAGTAAGTAATATAATAAAATACTAATACAACACTATTACTACTATAATAATACTTCTATCTCTTTTATTTATATATTATGCACTAAACCTATTCCTTTACTAATTCTATTAAGCCCAATATCACTATAAAAGTATTTAGTAATCTTAATACTAACTTTAATACTCTTATACCTGTACTTACACTTTTAATAATAGTTTAAATAAAATATATTTTATTAGTAGTATAAGTATATAGTACTTATATATTTTAAATTTACTATATACTAAATTAAATTAATTAGTACTTATTACTATTAGTATATAGTAGTAATATAACTTATTAATTTAATATTAATAAATAAAAAGTTTTTAAATCTTTTTTAAGTTATAAAGATTTAAACTATTAATACTATTTTTAGTATTAATAATTTACTATTACTAATAGTTCTTTTTTTAATAATATATAAATTAAACTTTATAATTAATAAATATATAAAATAGTTTATTAAAAGTTTTAATTTATATAAAAGTAGTAAAATAAACCCTTTTATATTTAATTTATTTTTATAAAACTAAATTATTCTATTACGTTTATTTATTTTATTATATATACTATTAAATAGTATATTCTTTTTATTATATATACTATTTAATAGTATTTAAACTTAAAGTATTTAATTAATAAATTAAACTTTATACTATTAAATTAACTTTTTTTTTATATTAAGTATAATATTACTATAAAAGTCTTTATATTTTTTAGTATTAATTTTAATACTTTTATATTTATATTTATGTATAATAATGTTTAAAATAAATAAAGTAAGTATAATAATAAATAATAAATTATATTTTAAACTTATTTATATTTTATTATATATATATATAAATATACTTTATTTATAAATATATTTATTTATATGTTTTAAAAGATGTAATTTAAAGGTTTTATAATATATTATTTAAAAAATAATTAAAATTAATATAAATTAATAAATATACTTTTATAAATAAATAATAATAAATAGCTTTATTAAATATTATAAATTATTATATATATTAAAAAATAAATAATAAAAGAATTAATAAAAAGTTTATTTATAATAGTAGTATTCTTTAAAAATATATATATATTACTAAAATTTCTTAAGATTTATATATAGTATAATTTAGTTAAATATTTATATAAATAAAGCTTTATTTAAATATTACTATTTATTAATAATTATTATTATTATTATAATATATAAAGTAGATAAATAAAAGTATTAAAAATATATATTTTATTAAGTTTTATTTAAAACTACTTAATAAATTTAAAAATAATTAATTTTATTAAATATACTCTATTAAATCCTTTTTTATTTAATTATACTATTTAAAAAATATATTTAAAACTTAGAAATAATAATAATTAACTTTATAAATATATAACTATATAAATATATAAATATATAAATATATAAATATATAAATATATAAATATAAATATATTTATATATTTATATAGTTATATATTTATATAAATATATAAAATATAATTTAAAAGTTTATTATTTATAAATAAACAAAACTAATAAAATTATAATAAATTTAATACTACTTCTAAACTACTTTAAAATTACTTTAAATACTTTATCCTAAATACCTCTTTCTTTCCTTAATTTTAAGCTACTTTTCCTTTTATACTAGTTTTTTCTCTTTAAACTTTAAACGCCTCTACTTAATAACTAAATAATACTCTTTTAAATTTATTTTAGTTTACTCCTAAAGTACTCTTTTATTTTAAAAATTAATTATAAAAGTTCTTTATAAGTTATTTTGGGCCTATACTACTTTTAAGACTAATAGGGACTATTAGTACTTAACTCTAGAAGATAAGAAGTAACGGGGATACTTTGGCCCTTACTTAACTAATTTTAAAGGGGTTTAGGACTAGTTTTAGATAACTTTTAAATTACTTTAAAAAGTAGGACTTAAGCTTTGTAATAGTAAAGATTGGAAAGGGGTTAAAAGACGTTAAGAAAGTAGTTTTTTAAATTATGTATTATTAGTTATATTACGCTTTATATAGTTCCGAATCTAACGCGCTTCTAAATTAATTTAGAAGTAGTTAAAAAGTACTTAGAGGAATTACTTACTTAACTTCTTTATAGTAGTTTAATATTTATTTATAATAGAAATATTATACTATATAAATTTAATATTAAGGGTAGTAAAGATTTTATTTTATTAAAGGATTTTGAGGTTGTATTACTTATATTTAAAACTACTTTAAAAGTACTTTTAGAATAAAGGTAAAAGACTTATGTATTTATATATAAGAGTAGGTTAATATATTAACTACTTTAGTAATATAAAGCCTTATGTAGTGACTTTATAATATTAGTATTAAGAGTAAAAAGGTTTTAGTTTTTTAAATTAATTTTAGAGTACTTTTAGTTTAGTTTATAAAATATAGTACGTTATTACTTATAGTTTATTTAGTTTATTAATTAAGGTTTATTTAAATATATAAAAAGGTTAAAGTATATTTAAGAGTAATTTAGAAGTACTTTACTTATGTTTTAGTATATTATAGAGGATATAGTAATTGCTTTATGACTAATAGAATAAAAGGCCTTGTATTTGATTCTAAAGTGATTTGGGAGAGTGGTTTTTATTAGTATAATTTTTTATGCTCTAATTAAAGTGAATAATATAGTATTATACTGTTTACTTAATATACTACTTTTAATTATATTACTAATTATTTAGTTTAGTAAAGTAGGACTTAAAGTTTTTTAAAATTAGTTTTAAAGTACTTTAAAAGTAGTATTATTTATTAATAATATTCTGGTAGTTTTAATTAATAGTTATACTTAGTAGACTATTACTATAGATATACTTCTAACGGACCTTATATCTAATATACTTTTAAAGTAGTTTAAAAATAATTTTATATATACGTTTGTATATACTGTTGGATTTGTAGTTTAAAAAAACTTAAACTAATAGAATAGTTAAAAGGTATTAGGTTTAAAAGTAGTTTTAAATTAAATTAGAACTATTTATACCTCCTAGAAGTTACCTTATACTAGGCTTAAATAACCTTAATATTCTAGGGCTTAGTTATATGCTTATAATTTGTATTAAGTTGAAACGTTTTAAAAGTACTTTACTTCTAAAGCTTTACTTACTCTTTATAGAAATAAATATAGAAGTAATTTAAACTATTACTTTTAAAGAATTAAATGTATTATATAATAAATTAAAAAGCTATTTAGAAGTAGTTTTAAAGGGTTTTTACCTAATAGTTATTATAGTATTAGGTATATTAATACTTATACTAAACGCTTAATTTATTATAACTAATAGAGTTTTAAAAAGCCTTTTATTTATAAATAATTAATTATAAATAATTTGAATTTAAGAGGCTCTAGTAAATATTAAAAATTAATTTACTACTATATTTAGTATAGAATTTAGTTAATTTATTTAACTAAAGGAAGTTATTTAGAAGTAATTTAAAAGCTATTCTAAAGTACTTTAAGAATTAAAATAACTTACTTAAACCCGTTTATAGTTTATTAATCTTTTTTATTATATTTATAATTTTTTATATAATATATAAAGAAGTAGAAATAGGTAGAGGGGGGGGGGGTGGGTATAAAAACTATAAGAGGTTATAAGAATAACTAGAGTTACTTTTAAATTAATTAGGATAAAGTAGTTTTATTTTACTTTATAGTAAATTTATTAAATTTTTAAGGGGGTAAAGTGTATTATATTTAAAGAATGTTTTAAAAGTACTTTTAAATTACTTTAAAACTTAATATATACTATAATAGGGGGTCTTTTAATAGTTACTTATAAATAAGTAACAGTTTTCCTGGGGAAAAGGGGGTAATAAAGCCCCTTTTAGGATTTTTTAAATAAGTTCTAAATAGCTTTAGAACTTAATAGGGGGGTAACTAATATAGTAGTTTTAATAACTAACTTTAATTTAGCCCTAATAGATATAAAATACTTAGAGGTGTAGCTTTTTAGAAATACCCTAAAAGCGGTTTAAAATTAATTCTAAGTAACTATAAAGTATTTACTTACTTAGTACTATAAAACTTATATTTTATAAGTTTTAAGGGTAATATTATAAGTAGAACTCTTTTTAAAGTAGTTAAGCTATACTTAAGCTTAACTAAAAAAAAGTAAGTAAGATTTTAAATTGTTTTTAAAGTAGTTTAAAAGTTAAAATACTTAATAGCCTTTTTTAATAACGTTCCTTTAAAAGTTTAAATATAAAGATTTGTAATATTATTAACTATTTTAAGAGTAATTTAAGAGTAATTTTAGATTAGTAGGGTTTAGTTATAATATAAACATACCTTCCCCCCTATATACTAATATATTACTTGTATATAAACTATACTTTAAAAAAAGGTAAATATAGTTTATTTAAGTACTACCTTTTATTAGTAGTTGTACTAATTCTAAAATAGGTTAAAAGTACTTTTAAAGTAATTTAGAACTAATATACTACTTTTTATAGTTGTTTTAGAGTTTTAGGTAGTAATACTCTAATATTAACTATATAAAGAACGCTTATTATATTAGTTTTAGGGTATTTAAGTATTATAAAGTAGTATATAACCTCTTTAACTATTAAAGAGGTATTACTAATACTTTAGTATTAATTTTACTCTACTTAAGTAAAAATAAAAATAGGGACTAAGGGGGTAGATTAAAATTAAGTATAGAATTTCTAAAATAATTTAAAAGTAGTTTAAAAGGGGCTTAGGAGCCTTTTATTTTAATTAAGGCTAGAAAGTTAGTAAGTTATTTAAGTAGGTGCTAGTAATAAGTAATTACCTTTTAAGCTTTATAGTCTAGTTTATCCTTAGAAAAAAGGGTAAACTTTGTAGCTTATAGTTAAAAAAAAACCTCTTTATTTACTATTATTAGGAAGTACTTTTAGAAGGGTCTAGAATTAATTTAAGAAGTAGATATTATAGTCTTTGTTTATTATAAAAGATAAAAAGTAAAAAGAGGGATAGTTTAATATTACCTAACTATAAGTAGCTAACCTTATAGGTCCTTACTTAGTCAAGTGACTAGTGGGCCCGCTAGGCCTAATGCGGTAGGTCAGGTCAGGTAACCCCCCCCCCCCAATGGTCAGTTGAACACTGGTCTCCAGGACCTTGGGATGCTTATCTTATCGGTGACATACCGTACAGTCCTACCTGTAGCCTACCTATGTAAGTACTCCGTACCTACCTACGCAGCTACGGTAGTCCTGGTCGCATGGTTGCATAAAGACAGGCCTACAGCGTATGCAACCTTACACTAGGTACCTAGGCCAGCTGCTGTCGCGGATACGGATACTTTGTTGTGCCTTACACAAGAGATACACAACAGGGAGACAGGTATACGATACTTCATGCCTGGGCTATAAGATGCTTCTAAGAGCAGGAACAGTATGTACCCAGAGACTTGCCCGAGGTGGTGCCTGCCTTTTAATATCGTGTTGCTCATGGGAGGAAAGAGCTCTGGGGCGGGCCGTGCACCGCACCATGGGTAGGTTACTACATGGTAATGGATGACCATGTGGCCGCAGCCGTCGTAGAATGGCACTGGCTGGTCTCCCCCAGTCATTGGCCCCAACGCCCCACCCCATGGGCCTCGTTCCCTCGTAAAAACCCGCCTCCGCACATTTCTCACTCGCTTCGTTCCCTCGTCCTCCTTACTAAACGCATCATCTCTTTCCGATACAACGATTCCCTTCAATTGAATGACCCAAAGCACCAAAAGTCCGACCCCCTTCCCGCGATCCATATCCCACTAAATCGAATCACCGCCAGCGCGCGCGCGATGCGCCCGGCTCGACCGAACAGCTAAATAAATCTTGGGGACAGAAGGTGGAAAAAAAGACCGACAAACAGAACACGTCGCCGCCATCACGGTCGGGCGCTCTGGCGCGCTGAACTCCCTCCTCTCCCGCCGCCTCTGTGTCTCTATCTGCCTTCACCATGGCGTCCGTCGCGATGGCCGATCACGACCCTCACCCTCACGACGCGCACGACGCGCACGACGCGCAGCACGATGCCGCACACGATCTCCACCACTCCTCCAACCCCAACGCGAGCGGGCTTGCCGACCCCGGCGCGCCGCCCCCCGAGAGCGTCGACTCGCCCCTCTCCACGCCGAAGGAGCGTCACTCCCTCACCCTCGACCAGCGTCGCGCCCTCCGCCGATGGGCTAATGCCCAGAACCTCCGCCCGAGCCACAAGGCCTGCATCGACTGGTTCTACGCCCAGTACGGTCAGCACATCTCCCAGTCCACCGTCTCCCACTCCCTCAGCCCAAAGTACTCCCGCCTCGACGGCGACAACCCCCAGCTGAGCGGCTCCCGCCTGCGCTTCGGCAACTGGCCCGACGTCGAGAAGCTCGTCCTGCGCTGGTACCAGCAGGTCCAGGCCACCGGCCGCCACCCCACGAACGAGGAGCTCGGCGAGAAGGCCAAGGCCATCTTCACCGCCCTCCCCCGCTACAAGGACGAGACGCCCCCCGAGTTTTCCCCCGGCTGGATCCACCGCTTCAAGAAGCGCTACGGCCTGCTGATACGCCGCCAGCGCCGCCACGACAACGGCAGCCTGAACGCGGCCGACGACATCGGGTACCTCGCCGACTGCGTCCCCCGCCTCATGGCCCTGTCCGCCGAGACCAGCCCCGCCGCCATCCGCGAGGCCGTCCTCCGCTCCGTCGGCGTCGAGGCGAGCCTGCAGACCTGCGCCCTCGTCCGCGACGAGGTGCTGCGCAGGCTAAGCACCGGCCCGGGCTCCGCGGGCACCATCTCCCCCTCCGCCGCCGCCGCCTCCGTCCCGCCCCCGGACCCCTACGGCGCGGACGCGAGCGTCGTCGTCCCGCCCGGCGACGCGCCCGTCTACGGCAACGAGGACCCGGACATCGACCTGCAGAACGTGCTCCGGCAGCTGCAGCAGGAGGAGGCCGAGGCCGAGGCCGTCGCCTCCGCCGCCAGGGAGGAGCGCGAGCAGCGCGAGCGCGCGCAGGGCACCGCCGCCGCCGCCCTCGCCACCCCGGCCATCCAGAGGACCTCCTCCGCCGCGCCGTCCCGCTTCGTCCCCGCCACGCCCGAGCTCAACCTGACGCCGATTAAGAACGACGACCCGGTCTCGGCCAACGAGCGGCCGCTGCGGTGCCCGTTCTGCGTCAACCAGAGGATGCTGAGGACCATCAAGGAGGCCGTGGAGCACATGTCCACCCACGTCGTCGTTTGAGATGCGGCGCGTGTCGCGACATTTTGTGTGTCTTCTCCACTTCGTTCATTTTTTCCAGTTTTCTCGCGGGACGTTTTGACAGTTGCAAGTGAATCAGTGGCGGATAACCAAATGAATACCCAAACTTGTTGCTGTTGTACGAGGTAAAGGAGGGAAGACAGGGAGGGAAGCTCGTTGTTTGCGCGTGCTGAGCAGAGGCTGGGGGCACTACGAGAAACGCAGGAGGTCGAAGAAAAAGTTAAAACACCGGGCGTCGTGGCGGTGAAGAGCAGCGCGACCTGGCAGCTTTAATGATGACGTTGAACCGTACATGCACCTTTCCACTGAGTGAGACCCATTCCGGGGTGGGTTGGCTGTGTGTCGCGAGGAGAAAATTTCCATCTCAAATCATCAGTCACAGTCGGCGGTAGGACGTGTCAAGTGTTTGAACAGGCTCATCATCTTCATCTCAACTAAAAGTACTGGTTTGGTGGTATTGGACCATTCCCACACGGCCTTTCCCGACAAAACCCTCGGACTTCCATCCGCTCATCATCAGAGGGACCCTCTAATCTTTTTTTTTCTTCTTCTCCGTGCGTGCCGCACGACCACAACGAGATCAGAGAGGCGAGGGAATCTGTACAGAAGCTCCGTGCCGAGGAGGAGAAAGGTAGTAGTAGTAGTAAAACAGCGAGAAATTGGCAAAAAAAGAAAAGAGAAAAGAAAAAAAGTCTTGCCGTTTTGCCCAAAAAAACGCCCGCCAATGTCCCCTCCCGTGTCCTCATGATGGAAGCATTTCCGTCTTTCGTCTCTTGAGAAGTTCCTGGACATATGAACCCCCGGGGGCCGTATCAATAACTCTTTTTTTGTCTCCCATCATCAGCATCAACATCCATCAAGGTTGAAATCGTTAAGTGGGGCTCTCCGGAGCCAAAGAATCAGAAAAGGAGCGTAGCCGCTTGCGCGCAAAGGAGGGTCGATCCACTGGCATCATGGTCATATATCGAGTCCAGCTACTAGGAGAAAACAATATAGAAGTAAAAAATCAGCCGTCGCCTGTGTAACAAGACAGGGCGTGGCAATGCGTCGCATGCGCTGGGAATCATGAAACAAGAATGCAATGGCGATTGTGGGGTAGACTTTTCTCGCCAGGAAGATTGCAGAATCCATCCGGCTTCCTCAAGCTTGCGACTCATATTTGCTCGGCGTACAGCAGAAGCTTTTCGTTTCTCTGCAGGGCAACGTCGAGATCATTGTTGCTCATCATGCTTGGTTTATCACCCGTCGGCTCGTCCTTGTAGAACAGCTGGATCTCCTCGCCAATGGGAACCTTGAGCCTGTCCCGGATTTTGTCGTAGAGCTGCTGGAACTGGATGTCCGTTGGTACGCGGAGGGCGATCAGGTCGCCGTTGTAGTAAAGCTTGATCTTCATGAGTTGCGCCTGGCTGATGCCGGGCGAGATGGATGGCTGAGAGGGTTGGGACAGAGACGACGGCTGCCGGTTCATGCCGGGCTGTGCCGCGGCGGAATGGCCCGCGTAGCCGTTTCCGTTGAGGTCATTCCTCGAAGGTTGCCGCGACGCACCATCTCCCGGCATTTCATTCGAAAGCTGTGAACCCCCGGACAGCCTGTACTCATCGTCGTTCGGCGCGTTGGGGTCGATTTCGTAGTCACCTTCTCGGGGTGCAAAGAACTGCCTTACCAGTGTACACCTTGCGATGTATGCTGGCTGTGCGAGCAAGTTCTTGACGTACGCGTCCAAGTTGTGCAGGCGCCCTTCGGTGATGGCATCGGTGACGTAGTTGACAGGGCCAGGCATGTACGGCAGTGTGCGCTTTTGCGTGCCGGTGTTGCCGGCCTCTGCTGGAAACTCTGTCAACAGAGCGATTTGGAAGTCGTAAAAGTCTTCGTAATAACGGGAAAGCTCCCAGTGACGGCCATCTTCCAACACAGCCTCGATGACAAACCAGTACTTGTCTTCGGCGAAGCAGTATCTGGGGATGCGGGCCGAAATCGGGGCATAGAGCTGATCTGCGGACTTGATGTAGGGGCTAGGCTGGGCAGCTTGTTGAGACGCGCGCGCCTGCTGGTAAGCAGCCTGTTGCTGCTGCTGTTGCTGCTGCTGCTGCTGTTGCTGCTGTCATCCAACACAAGTCAGTCTCGGTTCCCATCATGCAAGCAACGACCATGGCGATGGCACTTACAGAATTGCTGCCGTTTTGCGACGTGCGCCCTCCCTGTTGAATGCTCATGCGCTCCATACCTTGCTCGAGAGAGCCTTGCTGTGGCGCCCCGCTGTCAAACTTGCCCAGCGTGATGCTGCTGTTCTTGTAGTCGGCAGCCATTTTCTTCCATTCCTCGACCTTGGGAATGCCCGCCTTCTTGATGGCATCCGAGGCGTCGCCAACGGCAGTGTCGGTAGACATATCGCGGATCTCGACGAATGATACAGGAATCAGCCCAGGCCCTCCTAGACGGCCGATGGGCTTTGCGACGAACCATTCGGGATTAGACTGGGCGATGACAATGATGGCTTCGCCTGCCTTGGCTTCTAGCTCGTCTCCACGCTCGGCTTTGAAGTCGTACATGACGATGCCGTAAACCATGGCGCCAGATTTTCCGGACTTGGACATGCGCTGCAATGCTATAGGAGATTGCATGCCGCCGGGCGCAGGCGCAGACTCGGCGTAACCGGAATCGTGGTCGGGATTCTTGGAAATGGTCGGTGACATGGTGGGCGGGCGAGGGAAGGCACCGCCGTCGGACTGGCCACTATCTCTCTCTGTTCGGCCCAAGGCCTGGAAAAAGGCGACAGGGACGAGACCACGGGCGTCAGGCAGCGCAGGATTGCATGCTTCGTACCAGTCGGGATCGTTCTCTCTGCCGATGACGTGGAAAAAGTCGCCTCGGGAGAAGCTCAGCTCTTGAGCGTTTTGCGCTTCATAATCGTACAGGGCTCGGATAACCTAGAGAGCGTGTCAAAGGTCAGCATTGAGCTACTCCATGCCGCAGGCGTCCCGCCACTTGAGCGCATTCGGCGCTGGAGGGAAAACGGTAGGAGATAGTGTACGCACCTTCTTGGGAGGAACGATCGCAACGGCAGATTTGGGGGCGATGTTGATCTTGGAGTTATCCTTTTCCCCCTTGATGGACCGTCTGAGGGCCTGGAGGAGGTGAGGCATCGTCAGTAAGTGGTCGGAAATCCGATTTCTGGCCATTGATTCTCGAGGCATGCCGGGCGCATGCGGGGTTCGGCGTGCAGGGGATAGGGAAGAGATGCGGATAACGCAGAGTAGGCGGGGTGCAGACTTGGGTTGCGACTCAGACTCTCCGAAGTGGACAGCTGATCGCGACGTGGTGATGTGATGTAGAGGAGATGACGCGAGCACACGTGGTGGTGATGAGATCCGCGCAACTGTATGCGCGCAAGAGGAGGAGGATGAGGAGGAGGAAGGGGTGGGTTGAAGGGGGGAGGAGGGCCGAGAATGCAGCACAGCACAGCGGCAGGTACCAGAGGGGAAGGTGAATCACGAACCTTCATCTTGTGTGACGCTCCTGCTCCTTCCAGGGGACTAGCAGGGCAAGATCGGATGCGAATTTCGAAAGTGGTGGTGACGGGGGGACCTCGTGGTACCACGGAAAGTGCGAGTCGACACAGCCGGAAGCCGGTTAGGTAGCCAGAGGAAGGAAGGGAGAAGCTGTAGCTGTGATGCTGTAGCTGTAGCTGTAGCTGACGCTGATGCCGATGTACCGTCCTAAGGATAAGGAGCCTGATTGGGTACAAACAGGGGCCAGTGAAGTGAATCAGAAGGTGCGACCCAAGGCGGGAGGTAGGCGTGTCTTGCTCTCGTCCTATGTCGCTGCTGCCGTTGCTATCGCGGGGGCGCGCTGTCGCAAATGCAGCCTTCTTTCGAGGCGAATGACGAAGCGGAAAGCGCTGGTGGAGGAAGAAGTGGCGGACGGGAAGGTGGGAAGATGGTGGTTGGTGGTAGTGTTGCTTGTTTTTTCCCCCCTTCTTTTTTCCTTTTTTTTCCCTTTCTTGCTGTCACTCCTGCCTTGTAGCGTAGGTACCTACTGAGGAGGAACGAGGGGAGGTGGAGGGGCCAGGCTGATGCCGGTGCGGACGGGAAGGAAGGAGGAGGGGCGGCGTTGATGACCGGGTCGGACTTTCCCTCTCCTCTGGAAAACGAATCCAAGGCGGAAGGTGGAAGGTACCGTACGGCACGGCTTTGGGGGTCGGGATCCGAGTCGGTTCCTTCTCTTTCCGCTGCGCAAAGCTTTTTTGAAAACTGTCGTCCGCAACGAACTGAAGCTTCTCTTTTCCCGTCTGGCTCGGATTTGCCTTACTAAAACAACCCACTGGCTGTGTCGAGGTCGAGCTCAAGCTGTTGTTATCCGGCGTCCACCACTCAGAAAAGTCGACTTCCGCTTATCACTCGGCCTTGACCTGGGTAATCGAACAAAAATCTCTTCTGTCGACAACCTTTCCGAAAATCCCGCTTTTGAGGCAACGTTGTCCAGTTGTGCTCCTTGGCTGGCTGGCTGGTTGGTGTGATCGGCCTGTGGCTGTCTCTCTCAGTCTCCGAAACAAGACGCTCGCGAACCCAACTCGGGCTACACAGTCGCAAGGGGAGTTCGATGACGCGCGGATCACAAAAGCACTCGTCGACGTTCGATCCTCCAGTCTATGACTGTCGTCCAAGGTCCAAGGTTGAAATTCGACAACTCGGCGAAGTGCAAAGAGTGCGCTGATTGCGGCGGGACGGCGAGCGGGCTGTGAGCAGAGCGACCTGGAGGGGTGAGGGAAGGCAAGGGAAACACGACCAGATTGAACGGCGGACGGGCGAGGGTAGAAAAGGCTCGTTCGCCCCAAACCCAACTCCCCCCAGAGTCAACCGTGCTGCACTGCCCAACTTTCAAAAGGCAAGGTCCATGGTACCTGGGTACACGCTAATGCTACCCTACATAGTACCTAGCATCCACGCCCACGCCCAAGACTGCGCAGTCCCTCACGACCATTCGCCGTCCAGTACGCACACTCCAGCGCCCGGGATACGCTCCCCAAGTGGTAAATCCCACCAGACCAGACGAAGGGAGGGGGAGGGGGAGGGGAGGGGACACACGGTTGGAGAGGGCTTGACTGGTGGGACTGCCTGGCTGGGTTGACTGTCGGGGCCAGGGGGGGTAGGGGTAAGCGGGGGGGGGGGAACCAAGTCGTCGACATCCTGGCTCCCTCGTTCGCTTCCACCCTCTCAGTCTCGCTCGCTCTCTCTCCCTCAGTCCCGTCCCTCTGCCCTGTCCACCAGGCGTGAGTGGGTAAAATTGCGCTAGGGTTGCGGGTGGGTGTCCAGGCTCCAGCGAGGGTGTCGACGTGCAGATTATGGGTGGTGGTCCCGTCTTGGTCCTGTATGGCCATGGGCCATGGCCAAAGGTGACAGGGTGAGTGCATTTGGACCGTGTCATGGCGTGCGAAAATGTTTCTTCTCTGACCCTCCCATCCTCTCTCTTTCTTCTAGGTAGGTACTGCTCTCGCGGTTCACCCACATCAAGATGGTTGTTCCGATCCAGATATCGATCACTGTTCATGTCTTGCGCCCTCACATTCTCCCCGGCTGCTCTGTCACCAACGCTATCATCGCATGACCACGCGCTGGAGCTGGAGGGGCTTAAATGCCAACAGTAATCGCTCCATTCGGTAACGCAGCAACAGAACGCCATCGGTGGACACACCCGCTGCTAGACTACCGAGCCAGGGCTAAGCAGACAAGCAGAGCACGCTGCGAGACATGGTACAGATTGTCAACTGACGGGCAGACTGACAACACCAGCACCAGTGACCAGACAGGCGACGGCCCACAGGCACGGAGACTAAACCACCTGCGTCCGGACCGGGCATTGCGCGAAACCACAGTGGGCGTGGCAACCAACGATTAGAAGCCCGGAGCCCTCACCTCGGACGGAAAGCTTGAATTGCCTACCAACAAGTGCCCTGGAAAGGGAGACAGAGACCGCGAATAATAGGGGGGTACTGATACGGCTACGGATACATGATCCATCTGCTCCATAATGCCTCAGTTGTTACCCAACTCGCCGCTTCGTATCTTCTTTGCGGCTTACCCGTTACCTGCACAGTTCTCGGTTCTCAGTGGACACGACACGCCGCCCGACCAGTTGAACATTGACCCGTTCTCCATCCGCGTCTAACGGGCATCTGTGGTCGCATGTCTCTTGCAGCATGGCCAAGTTCAGAGTTCAGGGTCGGCTTCTCCTCTGCCAGTCATATCTTGCAGCTGCATGTCTCGCTCTCATGCTCCCCAAGCCTCATGCCGGTCGCTGCACCGGCTCTCCAAGCCGAAGCAAAGCACCGGGGGGCCGCCTGGAGGACAAGACCATCAACCGGACAGGGCAGGGAGGGGTGGCCTTCGACAAGCCAAGCGAACCACTGGATAGCCCCGGTGCCACGCCCTATGACGGCACCGTTGCAATAGTATTTTTTGGCCCTCGCAGGGCATCGCACAATGGCTTGCAGGGGACACACGACGACTCGCACCGCTGACACGAGCTCCGGTCGGACCATCAGCGAGAGTATAGTAGTGTGTACGGTACGGAATATTGCAGTTACTCTCTCTTCGACGACATTGTCCCGCTGGCTCAGCTCCTTCTGCAACGGCCCTAGATGAGCGATTCATCGCACAACGACGGCTAGCCTTTCAATAGTCTCGTGGCTCACTGCCTGGCGAGCGTGCCTCTGGACGCGACTTGACCTGTTCAGCCAGATCCAGCAGTCGGCGGAGCACACACGTAGGTTTTAATGGACTAATAGAATGGGCCAGCAGATGGATCTCCAGCAGCTCATCCTTATCGACTTGTTGCTTGTCGGCTTATTCCTCTTTTGCTCGTCTCCCCCGCGGTTGCAAAGCTTTTGCCACTGACTGCCCAGGCACGCACATGGCGACCCCTCCGCTAAGAAAACACAGACCTTTTGCTCTTCGTTAACCCCCTCCGAGTTGACATGGACCTCACACGCCCCCATGCGAAACGACAGCACGCAGCCAATGGCATTGGTCTAGTGCTTTTGACACTTGCTTTTGCATGAACTGACCTCTCTTCTCAGCAGCTTATCCCTCCAGCAGTGCCGAGTTGTCAAGAGCTCGCTCGCCTTGGATGGCTGTCACGCAGGCCAAAGGACAATAAGGACAGGCTCGGAGCGGTACCTTATCGATTAGCGCAAAGACTCAATCGCTCCCTTGTGATCCCGAATAAAGCGGCAGGACAGGGTATCCTGTGCTCCCTCCATCTATCGGCCACAGCCTAGCAGAATCTTCCTTCTTCGTGGTGGTCACTGGTCGGGCACACAAGTCCAGCGCCCAGCTCCGAGAAAGGCCTCTCTTGTGCGACCCCTGCGCGCAGCGGCGGGCCCGGATGGCTCTCTCGAGTCTCGACCCATTGGGTTCCAGTCTACGGATGGATACCTGATGAATCCAGTGCAACGGCCCAGTCCAGGTGCCACTTTGGCTTCAACCCAACAACTATCGAACCTTGCCACACGGGATCCTTCCCCGGCCTGCTGGATTCGCCGAACACTAACAGGCAATACAAAGTGTCCACACGAGATGAGAGAGAGAAAAAGAGAGACCTTGGGGTGATGGGTCGCGATGTGTGGCTCTGTGCTTGTTCCGGGCTGCTCTGCGAGCCCTGCCACGCGACCAGGACGAGGAAGAAGGGTCAGGCCAACAAGAACAACAAGGCCCTTTCCACTCTGTATTCAAGATCTTGGTAATCCAGCGACGGGTCTCGTGGACCCAATCCGATCCATGCAAGCCAAAGCCAGTATCGCGGATATCCCGCGGTTTGTCCGTCTCCGACTGGTTATGCGACACGAACATCGTCAGGCGGACGCGGCGTCGTCCTTCCAAGGCGCCTGCTATGCGCCGTCTTGCTGCCAGGCGTCTGCCTCAACCATTCAGACGGGTCGGAAGCTTATCGGTTCCCGTCCTGACGATATCGCGATCTCGCCCTATCGTTGGCTCCTCGGCGCTGAAAGCTCTGCGCTTAAGCTAAGAGTCCCAATTTATGGGAATGGGAAAGTCTAGGCCAGGCTAGAATGCGCACTAGCCAAATGATCATCACGAATAGAGGACCAGCTTACGCGCCAACCCGTTGATTAGGCAGCATGGCGCGCGCATCCATGACAACGGCCACCACCACCGGAGACTCTCATCTGCACTACTTGACTACCTACTGTAGTGTACGTACAACCCCGACCCCATCACGACTGATGTCGTTGTCGACGGCGTTGTACCTTGCATGGAGGAAACGATGCGCCTCCCATCGGAATGACCTCATCTGCAGACGGTCCTGCTGTCGCTGCCCTTGTAATCCATCCCAACTTTCCGACGCTTCGAATAGATTGCTACTTCTCCATTCCCCCACCCCTGGCATCAGGATGGCGCCCTGGCTTCGCCGAGTGCTAAAAGCGCTACGGTTGGTGCGAGTATCCCTGCCTCGGCGTGCCGTTTCAGCGGGACGGTTCAGGAACCACATGCCCGCCCCTCCCATGGCCGACCAGTGACGAAGGTGGCAGGCTGGCGGGCAGCAGCGAGCTTCAAAGCCCATGCTTTGTGTCGTTGGGTCACTCCTGATCGCCGTAGCCTGCCAGTCACTATTCTGGGAGAAGGGCTGCGATGTTCAAAGATAGCAGCGGGATCTACTCCGACTCCACGTTCAAAGCGTGGCCCAGGCCGCCTCTCCGCTGTCGTATAATGCTGATGGCATACTCGGCCACTACGGGAGATATTACACTAATACGGCTACAGCCCTCAAAGCAGGATGACGTACGTCGGACGCCGGACAGCCTTACCGTATGCCGACGCCGCGGCGATATGCCGTTTGCTTGTCCCGCATGGAGACCCTGCCGTTAGCCCCCCGAAAGCACACTCCGTTTGGTTGCCCTTCACGCTTCCAGAAGCTTCGGTATCGCAGCGAGTCCATGGCCTTTCAAGGGAGATAATGCGCATAGAGATGTTCTTCTAACTCCGACAGCAAGTGTGGGATTCCAAATACCGACCCCGATATTCACAGCCAGCCAAGCCAAGCTACTTTTTGGGCTACTCGGCCGCTGGATTCTACATACCTAGGTAGTAGAGTGTGAGAGGGGACAAGGTCAAGCTTTAACTTCATGCCGCAGCTGTCTTCGGATCCAGTCCATCCCGTTCGCGGACACACTACAATTTGAAACTCGACGTCCCATGTCGCCTGAAACGAAGTAGAGGCCAAGACCAATTGTCAACGGGATGCCAGCGACGGTCACCCGTCCCTCGGGAAAAAGACTGCTCTACATCGGGTTCCGAATATGAGCAGGAACCCCGAGCCTGTGATTGCTGATCGTCAAGTCAAAGCGCCTTTGATTGGGGTGCCTTGGCAAGAATGCCAGACCTGTCAGCCTCAGTCCCAGGACGGAGCCTCGTGGACGACTGAGGGTGGCAGCGTCTTTTGGATGATGATCAGCCCGACCCTGGTGCTTCTCTCCGGGCCTCGCTCCGGCAGCATGTCGGCTCGAGCGTTGACCATCTCGTTGGGGCGATTATTGATCCAGCGCACACATTCCATGCTCGAACCATGACGATGTCCTTTTTGGCAGAGAGAAAGCGAGAGAATGAGCATGATGTCAACCAACCACGTCGGGTCGCACAGCCGGTTCTCGAGTCATCGACGAACCAGTCATGAGCTGTGCAGAATAGGTATGCACCGGGCCACAACAATTCCACGTGAACATTCCAAGGGAGTGAATACCGCCAATCTCCGTCATCTTGGCTCATCGTCAGGAACGCGACTCCGAAACGCCTAGCCAGAATGGCCCGGCATGCAAGGTCCCGTCCACACCATCCCCCATACGGCACCGATTTTGTGGTTGCCGATCCGCAGGCCAAGCGAGAACGTGGAGGGGAGGGGGAAATGCCGTCCTGGAGCTCGCTCGCTCGCTCGCTCGCGGAGAACAGCTGTCTTGGCGAGATGAAACGGGGGTCTCTCCGTCCCATATCTCCTCCTCCTCCCACCCCCAGGACGTCCATTTGCCACGTCTTCTCCGGCGGAGGGGGGCGGACACTTCCTTGGGGTCCTGCCGGCCTAGGTACTTTCTCGGGGTGGCGAACCGGGGCGGGTCTTCCCGCTGGAGCAGACACCCCCGTACTCGGTCCCCGACGACGACCGTAGGGCTGTCTGGTCATGTAACAGGCAGCCGATATCTAGAAATGCGACCCCGAGAAGCCCCCAACGTCGCAGCCGGACCAACGAAGCCGGCTTGTTCATAGGACACATAGGACCCTCACTCATATAGGCACACGTACAAGTACACGCACACACCTCGCGTTCGTTGAGTGGGAATAAGGCATGAACGTACTGGCACAGACCTGGACGTGAGGGCTGGCCTATCTCTGTAATTCTGGTTCTCGGTTGTAGATCCGGCGACGAGGGCCTGGACTAGCTGTAGATACATTCAGAGGTTGTTGGAGGCTAAAACAGCCATGGGGGCTATCTCCAATCAGCGCGTCCAGACCAAACCATAACCTACCTTCATAATCATGACAAAAAGCTGAACGTGCCGAATCCTACACCTTTGAATGCCGCCGATCAAAAGTGTGCGCAAGAGAACGGCGAATCGCTCCAGTGAACGATCCTGATCCAGCCTGGCACACCGGCCATCGCCCGTTCCGCGGTGGTGTCCCAATGCCACGCGTGGCCGTCAAAGCCGCCGCCGACTTGTGTGTAAGATATCGCCCTTCCTTTCTTTTCTTGCTACGTCGGGTTTCCGTTTCCCGTTGGCACGATACCGAAACCAACACACCGAGGACACGGGTTACAACCTGGCCGAACCCTTTTTGCAGACCTAAACCATTCTAGAGCGTGTTCGGACAGCCAAGCCATGCCAAAAACCTCCTCTCCTTGCCTGTCTACCCGCCATCCGAGCCTACGTTGCGGGACATGGGGCAAAAAGGGGGGGGGGGGGAGAAAGTCACGGGGGAGATATGGCCCGGGCGTGCACATCGCACGGGAAGGAATCGCCACGGCCCCTTTCGAAGGAAGGAGGGGGTGTTTGGTTGAGCACGCGGAAGAGCACGGATGGCTTTCGGCTCGTCTTTTCTTGACATGTTGAGAGAGCGTGCCTGATTACCGGTCTGGACCACGAGACGATTGATGGCGGAGGACCGAGAGCGCGCACTCTCTCTCTCTGTCGTCCTCTCCCAAGCCCTCTGTTAGGCACACAAGTCTCTGTCGGCGTCTCGTGGCCAGCCCCGGACCGGAGCAAATCGCCCCATCTGCAGTTGCCCCTCCGGTCCTTTTCTTGTCTGATGCTCCGCGTCTGTCGAGTGATGGGCCTTCTCTCGGAATGGGACAGACGCCCAGTCGGCGTTCCTTGTGCGGGCGGGCCTTCGGCCTCGGTCTTGCATCGGGCAGGTTGGTCTGCCTGCGGCCTACTAGTCTTAACGCAAGCTTGAGGGTCTTGATACTGTGCATAGTCGAGCTGACGGCTGTCATTTTGTAACCCCAGTGCTCTACCGCAGGCCCTGAGGTAAGCTGTCAATTGGCCTGCGAGGACAACCGTCTTGCCACCTCGGAGACCGAATGTCATATCGCGCCTTGACATGAGGGCAGCACTGTAGGGCACCAGGCACAGCTCGAAGAGACAGGTCCCGTGAGACCGTAGGGGTTTGAAGGCGGTTCATAGCAAGAAATATTAATGCATTCAGTATGGAGAACTAAGCTCCAACCGCGGCGCAGTGAAGTCTAGGCTTCAGCAGATGGCTTGAGTATCACGGCGGATATGCAAACGCCTTCGTGGACAAGACCCCAGAGGCAAACTCCAGTCGCCTATATCCCTAAACCTTCCATCTGTGCCTTTTCACATCCCGAACGCCGCTCTCTTCGTCTGCACGCCGGCAGTACGGATGAAAAGACCTAGGTCAAATGATAACCCCCAGTGCCCAAAAAAGTCGGCCACCAGGGCCGAACATGCGGCCCTCAGTGCCGCTAAGCGTGACATCGCCATCCTCTGCGTTCAAGCCTCTTATCTCCACGAACCCCACGAGACGTAGGTATCTTGTTGCTTGAAGCTGTTCGTAAGCGTCGATGTCTGAGGGGGGACAGTGAAGAGGCAGATCGATAAATCGTAATTCGTGACCAACAACGGCGGTATTCTTCGAGTCGCGGACAACGCATGCTGGAAAGGTGCAGGTGGCAATCGACGGGAAAGAGAAGAAAAACAAAAGTGAGGTCTACGAGGAGAATCCAAACCCAAGGGCTTCCGTGCGAGAGAGAAAAGGTTTGCGGGGGAGAGGAGGCCACACGGGTGGCTGGTGATCGGTCGTAGCAAGGGGGTGTCAAGAGGTGAGGTGAGGTGTCAAGCAAGTTGAAACAAGGGAAAGATGGCGAACAGCTCAAATCTGGCCTTTGATGTCAACTTTGCGGAAAGCCTCGGACCTCGCAGATTCGAACAGCGGACCGGCTTTGCCGGTTAAGAGCGCAATGTACTCCTGTCGTTCCTCTAGGAGGTGTTGACCGTTGTAGTCGACAACAAACTGAGCCGCATCAACGTCGGACTCGAAGCCGAGTTCCTCAGTAATGAACCGTAACTTTACGTCTGGCTTGTATCTGTGATGTTGTTAGCTTCCGACAAGACTCGGGCGTTCAGATGGGAGGGGGGGCTTACGTTTTGCAAATGTTGCACAGAGCGGCGAGTCGCTCACGAACAACAAACATGTCCATGAGGTACGCTCCCATGTTGGGAGTGTCCAAGTAAAGCTGGAAGAACTTGTGGTAGTTTCCCAACGCAAGAGCGGACCGCACCTCAAGGGCATGCTTGATGGGTCGCTCCTCTTTCTCTGCTGAGGTTAGATCTGCCAAAGCATCATTAAGGCCGGTACGGTTGGCGGTGTGAATAAAATACAAAATTCGGTATGCCTTGAACTCGATGGGGTTCCCTTTCAGTCCCATGGCGTACAGGGTACGCAGCTGGGTTTGGCACTGATTATACTCACCGAGGTCCCCCTTTTCCAAGGCAATACGAGCGTGGAGTTCGTAAACGGACACTGTGAAGTCGTTCTTGATGCGTTGCACTGTCAGGTCCTGGCGCATGGACTTCAGCTGGTCGCATATGTAAGAATAGTTTCCCTCCTTCTTCCACTTCTTCTTCAAGAGATCCATGGTCTTGTGCAGGACACGCTCGGGCCGAACCTGGGAAGGTACGGGAGGAGCAGTCAACCGCAGGTATCGCTTCTCCAGCGTCTCACTGGTGCCGACAACGGGACCGTCCGAGGGCGGAGGGCTGGGAGATCGGTAGGACGACTTGTAGCCCCCATCAAAGCGGCGCTGTCGCTTCTCCATCTGCTTCTGGAACTTACTTGACTTGGGCAGAGGCTCGTCGAGGTTGGCGCGCTTGTCAGGGGAGGCGAAGGTGATGCGATCTTCCAGGGCGTTGGATCGGTTGTTGTTAGTAGAGCGCCAAGGCACAGTGGAAGACTTTTCATCGGTGAAATCAGAGGACTTTCGTTTCTTCGGGTTGGCGGTCGGGGTTTCATATCGCGATTCATACTCGGGAGCAGACGTCTTGACGGAGCTCAGCTGATTCTGGCGGTCGATCTTCACCAACGCAGCAGGAAACGGCAGTTTATCCCAGTCAGTGGACTCGAGAGTGCCGTTTTCCATGTGTTGGGAGATGGTCTCCTTCAGCTTGATTTCAATCTCGGAGCGAGACACGGAGGGATCCATGTTGGCAGGAAGGAACGATTTTTGAACATATTCTCGCACGGAGGGCGGCCACTCAACCTTGCGTTGAGGTGGCCGCGGCGAGGGCGAAACACCGTTCGGATCGTAGGCGGCAACGGGCTGGGGCGGGCTGTACATAGGGCTTGCGGCTTGGGGAGGATACTGGACGAAGCTCTGACGAGCCTGGACTGCGGTGTAGGCTGGATCTGAAAGAGAAGGTTAGCAGCTGATCTGCCAAAAAACCGTTTTGAGGGTAAACCTAGGGAGAAGACATACTAGGGGGATACGCGTAGTTGGCAGGAGGTGCCGCGTACGAGACGCTGGGCGGTGGCGCCGGCCAGGTGGTGGGCATCATGGTGTCGGCGGCTGGTACTGGATCGGGGATTAGTTTGACCAAGTTTGAGTGGCAGTGACTGAAGGAATCGTCGAGTGACGGGATAATAGTGGTTGTTATGGAGCTGAGCGATGAAAAAGGGATGTTGGAAAATAGGCGTTCAGGATGGGTGAGGTTGGGGAGATTCCGACAAAGGCAGTGGTCTGTGGGCGAGGGATTTCAGGCAAAAGTGGGGTCAGGGTGGTCACGGCTGTTCACCCTGCGGTCCCTGCCACAGTGTGTAATTCAGTAATGCTATGGAAATCCGTAGGTGCCCAAGATAGCCTTTTATTAGGTCATCAGCTGCCGGCGGCTATACCCCGGCTGAGAGTGACAGTCTTCGGCGATAAGACTAGTCGGCGATTATGGCGCGGAACGTGGGGTAAGTACCTACCTTGGAAGGAGGGAGGCGCAATCCAACCGAATAGGTAACCAATGCCTTCAAGTTACGCCATCACCAAGCCATCCTACGATATCTGTGAACGCTTCCTATAATCTTCCAGATTAGTCGCATATACTATTCAAAAATGTTTGATTCTTGAATAACCGCCTCCACGACGACGAACGACCAACGCGCCTTCCCTCACCCAACCGTTCTTGCCCCAGAGACCAGTTCCGACGTCCGTGACGACTCGTGGCCTCCGTCCTCGCAGCGCCGCCACCCTCCGAACGACGCAGTGCTTGCGCATGCTGCACCACCCACGATATACTTCTGGCCAGATATGACGGATGTTTCTAAAACACATCGACCTCACGACCGCTCTCCGGCCCTCTTATCTTCCGGATGAAGTCTTGTTGTTCGTTCAAGATAATGTTGGACTCTACGAGGGGTATGTTGATGGATCCAAAGGCCAACCTGCGTCTTCGAGATGTGGCTGACAAAGATGCTTGTCTCTCAGAAAGTATAAGCTTCCTCATCAGCAGAACGGGCAGGTCTACCTGACATCCCATCGAATCTGCTACGTCGACAAGGAAGAGCCGCGCAAACATTCTGTTGCGCTCGACCTGAAGGATGTGGACCGATACGAGTTCTACGCGGGGTTTCTGAAGTCATCGGCCAAGATCACTCTGATCCCTAAACCCTTGAAGCGATCATCTCTTCAGACACGCGCGTCTGCGATCTCGTCGCCTGGTCGCTCTGGCACTGGATCTCCTGCACGCGCGGATGGCCCGTATCGGCCACCGCCCGATCCTGCTGCCGCTGCCGCGACTTGGGTCTGCACCATTTGCAGCTTCTCGAACCCGGTGCCGTCCAATTTCGACCCTACAACAGCCAACATCCATACTCCTCTGCCGCCATGCCTGGCATGCGGCATCAAACCGACCTTGGCACACGTTCTAAAGGCCTCCATCTCCAACGCGACCAGCCGGACACCTGCGCCGGCGAGTCCGACCATAAGCTCCCCTCTCGCCGTGCGTCTGCAGTCCACGTTGAACAAACCAGAAGATACAGGGTCGCTGCCTCCTTGGCCTGCGGCTTCCAACATCACGGGTACTCCGAAAAAGCCATCCGATCCGAGTGCGACCTTTCAATGTCCAAGATGTACCTTTCTCAACCACCCGTCTCTGCTGTCGTGCGAGATATGCGGGGCACCTCTGATATCGCAGGACGTTCCGCAGGCGGTCTCGCAGACCCAGGCGCAAACACAGCGAACCGAATCGCCGGGGCCAGTTCTCACCTCATCCGCCTCTAGCCAAGGTACAGCAGAGAGTGTCAAAATCTCGTTTCGGGGTGGTGGAGAGAAGATCTTCTACGAACGTTTGAAGGGCTCTATGACGCAGCGCAAATGGCTTCTCCAAGGTGCTCCGCCCATTCCACAGAGCAACAGGACGATAGACGACAGCGGCGCCATCGTCCGGACCCCATCGGCTGCCCCCGAACGGCCTAAGGGTGTGGGCATCGCCGGGCTCGAGCAGCGCGGCCTCGACATGCGCAAGAACAACGAAGTGATGATTGGCAGTGCGTTCGAGGACCTGGATGCGCTCATGGCGTCGGCGAAAGAGATTGTGGCTCTGGCCGAACGATTTGCAAGACAGGCGAACGGCGGGAGCGGTGCTGCTGCGTCCGAAGCGAATGCCCTCCTGGCCGAATCGGCAAGTCAGCTTGGCCTCGTAACCACAAAGGATATCGTCGGAGGCAGCAGTTCCGAGAAGCTGTATCTGTCTGAGCTGTCGCGGAACCTCGCAGAGTTCCTGACCGATGACGCCAGGGGTGTGTTGAAAAAGGCTGGAGGGATCATCAACTTGGTAGACCTCTGGGCCATGTTCAATCGCGCGCGGGGCGGTGTCGAACTTGTGAGCCCGATGGACTTTGAAAAGGCAGCGCAGATGTGGGAGTCGCTGAAGTTGCCTGTTCGGCTGCGCAAGTTCAAGAGCGGCGTTCTCGTCGTCCAAAGTAGCGAGCGCACGGACGAGACCACCATCAAGGCCTTGGTTTCCTGGCTCGATGACCTGCACGAGTTCCCGCCCGAAAAGGAGCTGGCATGGGACTGGCGGCAGTTTGGTCGGGGCGTCACCGCCCGCGACGCCGCCGAGCGGTTCGGCTGGAGCATCGGCGTCGCCGAGGAAGAGCTGGAGATGGCCGAGGAGCGCGGCATGCTCTGTCGCGAGGACGGCATCGAGGGCCTCAAGTTCTGGAAGAATTACATCGACACGGGAGACGTCAAGCACCGAAGGCGCAGGAAGCACCGGGAAGAGGACGAGGTGATGAGGGCACTTCGAGAGAGCGGGCTGATGTGAGGGAAACTCTGAAGCTGGATATCTATCGTGTGCCGCGTTGGCGCAGTTGCAGACATTAAAGCGCATTACTATTCTACATGAGTCCTGGGTTCCCCGCGGTCTGTCGTCTAGATGCCCACCCAGTCTTTTGCTGCCGGCTGGGTGTTTCGTCTTCCCAGTCTATCCCCCACCAGAAACAACACAGCGAAAAAGAGACCTGTATTTCCAAACGCCGCCCATATGAACCGATGCCCAAGGGTACTGCTAATGATAACCGCAAAGAAACAAGAACAAAAACAGTTCGTTGACCTCATCCAGGCCAAATCCAGACGTCAAGACTCGTACAAGAGACGTTTATGTTTATGTGCCCCCTCATGGCTGTTTTTCAACCTTCTCCATGAGGCTCAACCTCACCTTGCGGTTGACGACGCCGCCGACGCCGTAGGCCGGAATGATACGGCAGATTCTCGCCATGGTGCTGATGCCCCAGTTCTTGGCGACCGTGTGCCAGCGGTCCTTCAGGGTCACGGGGGTGGCGGCGGCGTTGGGGCGGTTGTAGACGTCGAGGCCGAGCAGGTGCAGCGGGGTGCTGACGAACTGGACCATGGCGGGGGCGGCGAACTGGACGACGGTCAGGCCGCTGACCTTCCTGCGGAGCTCCTCGCCCATGCGCTCGTTGAGCCAGGGGCCCATCCGGGGCGGGACGTTGAAGCTGGCGAAGATGGTGAGGCAGTCGCGCAGGCCGAAGAGGGCGTAGGAGACCATGGGCACGGCGCGGGGCACGACGCCGGGGGGGCCGAACATGCGGACGAAGACCTGGTCCTTGTACATGCAGATGCCGATGTTGGCGGCGCTCGAGGCGGCGAACTTGCCGGTGCCGGCGGTGACGTGGGTCGCGGAGCGGTTCTGGACGGTCGAGACGGCGGTGTCGAGGGTGTTGGCCGTCAGGTAGGTGCCGCCGTAGAGGGCGAAGATGAGGGCGAAGGGCTTGCTGAAGACGACGTGGTGGGGGCGGAGGAGGAGCTCGCGGAGGCAGGACTTGACGGACTCGCCCAGGCTGCGGCGGCCCGAGGCGTTTTCCATGATGGAGCTGTTGGTAGAAGTAGCTGGTCAGCATGATGATGATCTCGTCTGGGGGAGAGAATAGCGAAGGCGCATCGAAGACTCACCGGTCAATGATGGACACCAGAGGAGCAACTAGCGTTCCAGCGCAGGCGGCACTGAACAAGTCCACACCCAGGCGCGAGCCCAGGCTCCTGGTGTTCCAGGTAGTCTCGCCGATCTTGGCCTCCATCTCGACTTTCTGGGTCGCGGCCAGGGCCAGCGGGTTCGGCGGTTTGATCTTGAGGTCTGGCGCGACGGGTACCGGAGCGAGCCCCTCTGGTCTGGTGTCCTTCTCAGCCATGCGGCAATGTGCGTATGTCTGGCCTCTCGAAAGCCTTGGAGGTCACCAGTCGTTGCGACGTCGTCGTGCGCTTTGCGACGGGTGTTCGACGCTTATAAATAGACCAGAAAACCCCAAATTGTGACGTCTTGGGGTTAGGGTGACGTCGTTGAGGAGCCGAGCCAGGACGCGGGGGGGAGCTAAAGCAAAGCAGAGCTGGAAAGCAGGCCACACACACGCAACGAAACGAACGGAAAGGACTAGTTGAATTTCCTTTGGTTGAAAAAAATGACGGGAAAGGAGGGAGGGGAAGGGGGGAGAAGCGAGGTGTAGGTAATTGTAGCTCTTCGGAGGGGAGCTACGATACACTGCAGAGACGGAATTTGTCCACGGTCGAGCTCTTGCCCATGTCCCCGACACGCGCCCAATGATTTTTTCCCTCTTTTTGGTCTCGAGTCGACCCCGAAAAAAAAAGGGACCTTTCCGGGGGGGACAGAAACACATTCTAGCAAATGACTTGCGGCGTAGTGAGTAAAAAGAGTGGACTTTTGGCGGTGCGACAGCGGACCAGGGCCCGGTGGGCATGCCGCAGGGCGGGCTGGACGAATGGCCTGGCGCAAATTTCAGCTTACCGGGGCCCGAAGTCGGAGATAATCGGTACGAGGGCCCCGAAGGAATGGGTGACAGCGTGGGATTGCAGCGGGACGTGCTATCTCAGGCCGAGTGAAGGAGGCCGCAGGCGAGACTTGACTGACTGACTGACTGACTGAGAGCCAGCCAGCCAGCGGCGGACATTCCACTGGAACCTTTTGTTTTTTCCTCGTTTCCAGGTTCCTTATTTTTCTCTTCCTCGTTCTTTGCGACCGCACTAACACACTATAAAAACTGGGTTACGTATGGAGATCGATGGGGGTCGAGCCGGGGGCCACCGCAGGCTCTCTCCCTCCCCACTGGTTGGCTTGATGCTTGACCTTACGTCGCGGTGCTGGCGGTGATGGGGGTCATATGGGGAATACCTATCACAATCACCTGATTCCCTTCGGACGAGTGCTGAAAAGGCCAAAATAGGAAGTCGTGCTGCGCTCTGGTGCGCTGACAGGCACCCGAAGACCCGAAGGTTGATGCTTTTCGGTGGGTCTCCCCCGTCGGCCTAGCAGCCGTTCCCCGTCCGGTCCTGTTCCGGGGGGCCTGAGGGATGCAAGGACGCTCCAGTGTCTTGGCCCAAGTAAACATGCCGTAAGTACCCAACCAGGGGGCCGCGTGGCTTTTCTTGCGGTGTCCCAAGTGCCCCGTCCCGTGTTGTAGTAGTACTAATACTAGACTTGTTGGTAGTACTACTTACATCCATCCATTGGCAAAAGTGCGACAAAAATGCTTTCTGAACCGCAGCTCTTGGCGGACCACGCTCCGAAGCATCAACAAGTTAGGTTGCCGGCTGCATTTGTAGACGTTTACGAGACCTTCGACTGCTAATGTTTTCTGCACGCTATAACAACGGTGGAAATAATCAACTGTTGAGGTGTCAGATGGTCGGCACGGACTCGATAGCAAGGTACGCGATCTGGTACGGGCGAGGTACATGCTGTACTCAGACTCCAGCGCCTGTGCGGTAACAAAGGTCCCCCAGGCCTCGTCAACACAAGGTTCCCGGAAGGAAGACAGCCAGGCAGGCACTAATACCACCTCAACACCTACCTGTTATTGAGTAGGTGCCTTCCTGGAAAGGTAGGCGCATCCTCCTCCCAAAGACGGAAGGAGGCAGCCTCAGGAGTCATGACTTCCCTTCAGTGCCTGCCTTAGCCCAAGCTGTCGCGTCCCTCTGAGAGGTTTGCGTCAGCCTCATTCGTACTTCTCTCCACCAGATCACATTGCGCTGCTTCGAGTCCAAGAACCATTATTACCTCAGTTTGCTCCTCACCCGCAGAAAAAAAAGAAGAAGACGACTGATTCACTCTTTCGCGAGCGTTCTTCTCTTCTGATACTTAAGGCTCACCCGGTTGCAACCTTCCTGCAGACCTTCCCAGCGACAATTGTTTCACCTTGGCAGCAGCCTGTGTCGACGGCCTCCAACACGCAATATACCGCCGCACCCTCGTTCACATATCACATTTGCACCAACCCGGGGGCCTCAATCACATCCCATCGGGTCTTCGCCAATCATGCGTGTTGCTAAGGAATTCACCCCCGAGGTGCTTCTGAGCGCCCCCCGTCGCACACCTGCCATCCCCAGTCCCGATGGTTCCCTCGCCCTCTACTTCCAGGCAACGCACAGCTTCGAGGACACCGAGACGTTCAAGGAGGTCCGTATCATGAACCTGGAGAGCGGGGCCTCTGAACAGCTCATCGACGCCGAAAATGTCCGTGAGGCCCAGTGGCTGCCGGGTACGCCAAGCCATGTCGTCTACCTCAAGTCAGGCGACGAGGGGGCCACCCAGGTGTGGATCGCCGACGCCGCCGACCCTTCCCGGGACCACTACGTCGCCGCCGAGTACAACGCCCCCATCTCCGCTCTCAAACTCAAGTCCTTGCAGGATGGCAGCGTTGCCTTCGTCGTTGCAGGGCTGGTAGGCCCCGACGGCGGTCTGTTCAATGGCGAGGCCGAGAAGCCCAAGTCTACAGGTCGTATCTTTGACGAGTATCACGTCAGGACTGTAAGTCGATTCGAATCCGGCTCGCTCGGTGCCGCTGCTCCCTGTGACTGTGACTAATCCCTTTGTCAGTGGAACCGCCTGTACAAGTCACACAAGTATGCCCTCTGGTACTC
Organism: Colletotrichum brevisporum; assembly: GCA_030770045.1. Taxonomy (NCBI): domain Eukaryota; kingdom Fungi; phylum Ascomycota; class Sordariomycetes; order Glomerellales; family Glomerellaceae; genus Colletotrichum; species Colletotrichum brevisporum. The sequence continues at coordinate 2,020,479 of JAUGSI010000001.1, read as the reverse complement.
GACTCTCGTCAATGCCCATGGAAAGTGGGGTGTGGCCGGCGAGCTGCAGAATGCCCTCAGGGACACCGGCCTCGAGGCCCCGATCGGCATGTACGACGTCGCCGACCCGGCAGACAGCTTCGACGTCAGTGAGAAGGGAATCGCCTTCGCTGCCGAGAACACCAATGTCACTCCAGAATACTCCGGCATCTCGCATGTCTATTATGTTCCTCTTACGTCTTTCACGACAGTCCCAGCTGCCCGGCCGAGGGCCATCGTCATGGGCATCTCCGAGACCAAAGCCTACTACAGCAATGTGAGGTTCTCGCCCGACGGCTCCATGATTGGCTTCTTGCAAGCGTCTTACGCCAACCCGGCCGATGTCAGGCTCTTCATGGGTCACACCAGTTCCTTCGGCGCCTTCGATGTTCACACCATGGTCTTTGAAAAAGGCCCTCATCTTCCCCCACGAAACTTTGAGTTTGCAGGAGGTTCTGACGCGCTGCTAATCACAACAGAAGATTGCGGACGAGTCAAGCTGTCGCACATCGAGCTCCGCCATGGTGCTGAGGCCACGGCTCTCGTGGAGAATAGCGTGGTAGCTGCCTTCTATCCCTTGAGAGAGGGCAACTATGACAAGCTGCTCGTCACGAGCAGTAGCATCGTTGACAGCAGCTTGTGGCAGATCGTTGACGTCTCGATGACGACCCAACCGAGAGTGGTCTCATCGGCCACCAAGCACGGCGCCAAGTACGGCTTGTCCCATAAGATGGTGTCCGAATTCTGGTTCGAAGGCGCCTATGGCTCAATCGTGCATTCGTTTCTGATCAAACCAACCAACTTTGACGAGAACAAGAAGTATCCCTGGATTCTCTTACCCCACGGCGGGCCTGAGTCGGCTTGGACAGACTCATGGTCAACAAGGGTACGCACCTAATACCTAATAAGCTCATTCTGTTTACCAAACTAACGACACACCACAGTGGAACCTTGCCCTCTGGGCACAACAGGGCTATGTCCTTGTCGCTCCAAACATCGCCGGCAGCACCGGGTACGGCGTTGAATTCACCTCTCGGATCTACCGATCCTGGGGTGGCGCACCTTACCTCGACCTCGTCAATCTGATGAAGTACCTCAAACAGCTGCCGTATCTCGACCACGATCGCTCCATCGTCGCGGGCGCCTCGTACGGCGGCTACATGATCTCTTGGATGATGGGTCACGACATCATCCGCGAGTTTGCCTGTTCCGTCTGGCACGACGGCATCTTCAACCTACCGGTCTTCATGCTGCAGAGTGACAGTATCGGCGGCGGACCGGACTTCGGCGGCGCTCCGTTCTTGTGGGACAACGGCGACGAGCTCGAAAAGTGGAATCCAGCCCGGCCGGATCTGCTCCGAAACTGGAAGAATGCCCCTCCGACCCTTGTGATTCACAGCGAGAAGGACTACAGGTGCCCCATCACCGAAGGATTGGCTGCGTTTAACACGCTGCAAGCACAGGGAGTCAAGAGTCGCTTTTTGACGTTCAGTGACGAGTGTCACTGGGTCTTGGACCCCGAGAATGCGATGATGTGGAACCGGACAGTGTTTGAGTGGATGGAGGAGCACATTGGGGGCAAAGAGGCCCGTATCCGTGAGCAAGACGCAAGTGAAACCACGATCAGCCGACGGTAGGTTGGGTTGTGCATAAGGCTTACTTCTGCGGGCATTCTAGACCAAGGTTGGTCTATCTCTCGTATCTAGGTACGCGTTCATGTCTTTCCCAACCGGCCCCGGTGGCGTAGATAGACTCCGAGTTAACAAGCAAGTAAGTTTCTCAGATGACTTCAATTTTGGCACGAGCGTCCTTGACCCTGTTCACTGCGATTCTCACCGTCATCGTCGCCGTTGCCTGTGCTTCTTGCGGGACAAGAAGGGGTCCGTTACTTGAGGAATGCCTATCTGCAATTACCGTGAACAGCCGCGGCCAGGTTCCCCCAGCTAGAGTCCCGGATCGGATAGATTGTAAAGGGAGATATGATTCGTCACCCCCTGCTCTAGTATCCAACACCCCCTCTAGCCACAACTACCTACGTGGCTAGGCGTCCCTAAGTTAAGGGCTCTATACATTACTATTATTATTATCTATCATCGTCGTCCGTCATCGTCGTCCGTCATCGTTGTCCATCATCGTCGTCCGTCATTGTCGGTCGTCATCGTCGTCCATCATCGTCGTCCGTCATCGTCGTCCGTTATCGACGTCCATCATCATCGTCCGTTATTATTATCTATCATTATCGTATAGTACCTAGAGAGGGAGGCCGCAATTACAGAGCCAAGCCACATAGGGGTGTTGGATACTAGAAGAGGGGGTGATGAATAAGATGCCCCATTGTAAATTGGGACATCGCGTTTGTTCTAAGAACGACGAAAAGGATAAATTGAAAGCGACCCGGGAAACAACACAACGTCGGTAGTTTAAATCCCCGCATCGGCCCCGCCGCGGGGGACGAGTGGATACTGTCGTGCCTGGGGAGCTTCATATTCCCGTCCCCTCGTCGCTTGACCAAGGCGTTTGGCGCTGCCTCTCACGCGCTGATTCGACATGGCGACGACGATGCGACTCCTCGAAATGTGGGGGGGAGACGGCCGCTCAACGACCCGATTCCGGTTTCCCTACCCGGTGACCTTGGGGGATCGCCGCGCGGGGACGGTCGTGGCCGTCTTTTGTTTATAACCCTCCGGTCCGGTGAAGCTGTGCCAACTTGACTGCTGATACTACCGAAAGAGACGCCTGAGAAAAGGGGATCCTTACTTTACACTCCAGCATACTGATATCAGCCAGTCAGGATGGTCCTCCTTCGGCATGAGCTCAGCTCCGGCTGGACCTTCAAGCAGAGAGACGACCCGTCGGAAAACCCATGGCTTCCGGTGGCGAAGGTGCCCAGTGAGGTCCACGTCGACCTCCTGGCGAACAAAAAGTGAGCAAAACAACACACCCTCATTGTCTGGACCCAGATAGAGAGGAGGGGCTGGAAGAAACCGAACGCGGCTGCTGACACGGGGGCCAGGATACCGGACCCCTTCCTCGACATGAACGAGCTGGCGGTCCAGTGGGTCGCGGAGAAGGACTGGGTGTACCGCGCCGAGTTCCGCACGCCGGACGGCTTCTCGACGGGCGAGGGCGTCGCGACGGACCTCGTCTTCCAGGGGCTCGACACCTTTGCGACGGTCACGCTCAACGGCGCCGAGGTCCTGGCCTCGGACAACATGTTCCTCGAGCACCGCGTCGCCGTCTCGGAGCACCTGCGGAGGGACGGCGGCGCCAACGTGCTCGAGGTCGCGTTCCGGTCGGCGCTGCTGCGCGGCAGGGAGCTCGTCGAGGAGCGCGCGCACGAGCACCGCTTCATCGCGCGCCAGACGGAGAAGGGCCGCATCCCCGTGCGGAAGGCGCAGTATCACTGGGGCTGGGACTGGGGCCCCATCCTGGTGACGGCGGGCGTGTGGAAGCCGGTCCTGCTGGAGCAGTACGCCGCCCGGGTGGAGGACGTCTGGGTCAAGAGCGAGGTGGGCGCCGACCTGAAGAGCGTTTCCGGGCAGATCGTCGTCGAGACGCGGGGTTCCGGCGCCGAGACGGTGGCCGTGGCGTTGAGCATCGGCGGCGAGGTCGTGCTGGAGAAGGCTCTGCCCGTCGAGGACGGGAGAGCGACGACGGACTTCCGGCTCGAGGACCCGCAGCTGTGGTACCCCTTCGGCTACGGAAAGCAGGCCCTCTACACGATCTCGGCGACGCTGCTGCACAAGGACGGCAGCAGCGTCCTGGACGCCGTGGCCAAGAAGACGGGCTTCCGCCGCGCGGAGCTCGTCCAGGAGCCCGACGACCTGGGCAAGTCGTTCTACTTCCGCGTCAACGGCGTCGACGTGTTCGCGGGCGGCTCGTGCTGGATCCCCGGCGACAGCTTCCTGTCGACCATCAGCCCGCAGCGGTACCGCGACTGGGCGCGGCTGCTCGTCGACTCGAACCAGGTGATGCTCCGCGTCTGGGGCGGCGGCGTGTACGAGGCGACGCCCCTGATGGAGGCGTGCGACGAGCTGGGCGTGCTGGTCTGGCACGACTTTTGCTTCGCGTGCGGGAGCTACCCGGCGTACCCGTCGTTCCTGAGGAGCGTCGAGGAGGAGGCGAGGCAGAACCTGAGGCGGCTGAGGGGGCATCCTTCCATCGTCATCTGGGCTGGTAACAACGAGGACTACCAGGTCCAGGAGCGGTATAAGCTGGACTACAAGTACGACGAGGATAAGGATCCGGAGTCGTGGCTCAAGTCTAGCTTCCCTGCTCGGTACCTGTACGAGCACCTCCTCCCGAAGATTGTGGAGGAGGAGAGCCCTCAAACGGTATACCACCCGAGCAGTCCTTGGGGAGACGGCAAGCCCACCGCAGACCCGATGGTCGGCGACATTCACCAATGGAACAGTACGTTCGAACCCTCTTCCTTTTCTTACTCTCTCGCGCCCGAGACTAATCCCACCTCAGTCTGGCACGGCGCCATGAACAAGTACCAAGACGCGCACCTCCTCATCGGCCGCTTCGTCAGCGAGTTCGGCCAGGAGGGGTACCCGCACCTCTCGACGACGGAGGCGATGCTCACGTCCCCCTCACAGCGGCGCCCGGGCTCCATGGCGCTCGACTTCCGCAACAAGGCCTACGACCACGAGCGCCGCACCATGACCTACGTCGCCGAGAACCTGCCGATCCGCTACGAGCTCGCCTGGTTCACCTACCTCACGCAGCTCGTCCAGGCCGAGACGATGCGCTACGCGTACAAGGCCTGGCGGCGCGGCTGGGGCCGACCGGGGCGCAGGGCCTGCGGCGGCGCGCTGGTGTGGCAGCTCAACGACTGCTGGCCGACCGTGTCGTGGGCCGTCGTGGACTACTGGCTCGTGCCGAAGCCGGCGCTGTATGCCATCTCGAGGGCGCTGCGGCCGCTGGACGTCTGCGTGGGCAGGCGCGTTGACGAGTGGACCAAGTGCCACGCCGATCCCACGCTCGGGGCGCGCGGCACCGAGTTCGAGGTCTGGGTCGCGAGCGGCCGGACTGAAGACGTCGAGGCGACGGTGGTGGTGCGGTTCGTGTCCGTCGAGACGGGCGAGGAGGTCCACGACCGGGTGGAGGAGACGTTCGTCGCCGCGGCGAACGCGACGACCGAGGTCGTGGGGAAGACGAGGCTCAGGGCGCTGAGGGAGGAGCTCGGGGACGAGAGGGTGCCGTTCCAACCGGAGCAAGACGAGCCGTTTGTGATCCACGTCGCGCTCTCTGTCGGCGGGGAGGTCGTGGCCGAGGACGCGGCGTGGCCGGAGCCGTTGAAGTATCTCGAGTTCTCGGACCGGAGGTTGCGGGCCGTCGCTGAGGGCGGGAGGTTGACCGTCACGGCGGAGAGGCCGGTGAAGGGCTTCATTATTCAGGAGCAGCGCGGGGTCAAGCTGAGCGACAACGGCTTTGACCTGGTTCCTGGGGTTGAAAAGGTTGTTGACGTGGAAGGCATTGATGCTGGAAAGTTGCGGTGGACGTATCTCGGAGCTCCCGAGTCGTCTTTGGGAGTTGACTCGTAGAAGTGGCTCATAGCATCGGCGTTATTTTTCACGTATGACACGATCATGTACTTGCGAGGGTGCATCACGAAGAGTGTGGTCAAAGAGTGTTTGCATTACGTCATTTCTCATTACGGCATACAGTAGAGCCACTGTGACAAATTCCCTTCGACAAATGTTCCCGTGCTCCCAGTGATTAGATTATATCGCCGCCAAAACCTCCTCCGAAGCTGCCACCGCCTCCGAAGCCACCTCGACCTCCAAAGGGGTTTCCTCTTCCACCTCCCTGGCGAGGAAGACCGCCTGGACCGACTGGGTCCCATCTGGCTCCCGGTGGCGCCTGCGGGTCGAAGCCGCCACCTTGGCCCCCGGGTCCGCCAAAGAGAGGGTCGTCAAGAGTGGGATGCATTCCACCAAATCCAGGGCGAGCCAAACCACCGCCGCCAGTGAGGGAAGGCCTCAAGGGGTCGAACGGTCCCAGACCGGGTGGGTTGAGATCGTCGTGGCCGATGTTGAACGGAGATTGACCCGGAACACGAAGTGGTCGCGGCGGTCTGTTGATCTCGTGCTCGTCCTCGAAGCCGGGCGGGGGGAAGTCTCCTGCGGGAACGGGCCGTCTCGGCGGATCGGCAAGCGGGTCGTTGATGGGGTACGGGTTGAACGGGCGAGGCAGGTCCTGGGGGAACGGCCGTCCGGGCTCGCGGCCTGCTTGCGCGCGGCCTTCCTGCTGTGCGTTGTCTCGAGCGTCGCGGTCGTCTGGCGACTCCGTGTATCCCTCCACCTGCATCTTGGGGATGAGCTTCTGCACGATCTTGGTCTTGAACTCCTCGACGAAATGTTCGATCGCAGAGTCCGAGGCGAAGGCGGCCTTGATCTTCTCGGCGAGGTCGCTGCGGTCCTCGGAGCCATCGTCGCTGGTCGTAATGCGCAGCGGCAGCGAGGACGAATTGACCAGGTCCTTGGTTGTAACCTCGAAGCGGTGGATGACGTCGTGGCTGACGCCCATGCCGCTGACCTCGATCTTGCTGCCGAAGCGGCTGATGCGGATTATGAAGGTCATAGACGACTGCTTGTGCGCATAGACGAATCGGATGGTGCCAAAGCCGTTGTTCCACGAGGGAGGGAGTCGCGGGGCGATGGTGTTTATTTCACTCTCTGCAAAGATAGTTAGCTTTGATGGGCTCGTTGGATGACAGGTCATTCATACCTATTGTCTTCTCCTCATCGAAACCGAGGAGGCGGAACTTGAGTGCCGTCATGCAAGCATGGGCGAGAAGGGCAGGAAGCTCGTAGCTACTACTGAGGTCCGATGTGTCGCCTTGGTTGGGCAGGGCGTCTGCCATCAGGTGCAGCACCGACTGCAAGTTGAGTGGGTTTTCCATTGCGAATTGTGTCGATGCTGAATGCTCTGGTGTTGCTTGGCAGGGTAAAGCTGGATGTTTGAAAGGAGGATTCGATGCTTTATAGGTCCCAGATGCAAGGTGCAGGTGGCGTCACAGACTGGTGCCTTCAGCCCTACGGGTGGGGTCATTCCTATACGGCGGCTCCAAGCTCCTTCTGCGGTAGGGAGATCTTATTCATCACCCCCTCTTGTAGTATTCAACACCCCCCCTATGTGGCTAGGCTTTGTAATTACTGGCCTCCTTACTATACGATGGGTATTGGACGACGATACTGGACGACGACGATACTGGACGACGACGATACTGGACGACGACGATACTGGACGACGACGATACTGGACGACGACGACAATAACGACAACAATAACAATAATAATAAAAAAATTGACTCAGTGACGCCTAGCTACGTAGTTGTGGCTGGAGGGTGTTGGATACCAGAGGAGGGGGTGAGGAATAAGATATCCCCTGCGGTATCAGCTAAACCGTTTCAGGGAACGTATGCTGCCAATACTAAGCCGCAAGAGCACCAAGGACAGTAAGGAAAGTAGAGGGCAGAGACAATACAAACATACCCAGGGAGAGTTCAGAACTTCAGGCCGAGGAAAGCACGCAACACAATAGGAGCCTATTCCGAAATGGGTTTGGCTGACACCCGATAGAGAACAGGGAGGTCATGTGGCGGTGAGGAGCTACCCCTCATTCTGCAGCCTGCATGTACGGGCTGCGCCTCGCTAAAAGCATAAAACGCTTCCCGTAGTTCGCTTCCCGTAGTACGCCGCTGCGCAAAATAATGAAAGAAGCACGTGACTTGGCGTATGCGGGGCTCACCCAAACACGCCTCTGTCGCGTGTACCTAGGTAGTTTTGTCAACGTCATTGTACCTATCCGAGGCAATCGCGACTGCAGAACCCTGGATCGACCGCAATATCGACGTTCAGCGCCCCCGGCAACGTGTCAACAGACTTTGCGGAAGCCAATCCGTGCATTCTTCTGGAATCATGTCGTCCATTTCAAAGCCCCCAGATTCCGCCACAGGGACGCCGGTTCCCATCCCGCGTCCGCAAGCCAACACGCTCCTGAAGTCCTTCACTACTTTCTTGACCCTCACGATCCACACCATTCTCTACTACAGGGGGATCTATCCGAAACAAACTTTTCTCATGGCAAAAGCCCACAACCTACCCGTCCCGCAGTCCCGCCACCCTGGCCTCTGCGAATGGATCAACTCGGCCCTGGCTGCCATCCAGGACCAGCTTGCCCTCGGCTCCGTCTCCAAGGTCTGCATCGTCGTCCACTCGCCAGATACGATGGCTGTGGTCGAGAGATGGGTGTTCGACGTGGCCAGCTTTCCGGTCTGGGTCACCGGCAAGGGCAAGGATAAGCTGGGCGCCGGCCAGCGCTTTCAGCGAAGGGAGGAGGACGACGATGACGGGTCCGTCAACTGGGTGGACGTGAACGAGGCGTACCGTGGCGCTCTCAGACGTATTTCGTATGCGGGGGAGATGAAGGGTCCTCTGCCTGAGGGCTGTACGTTCACCCTCGCTGTCGAGCTGCGCGACGAGGCGCCGGCGCCGATCGGTGTAGGCTTTCTCTCCTTTTCGTCCGCGTGACATATTATCGCTGACACGACCGTCTACGTAGCATCCTCAACCATGGATTCTCTCCGAGCCCTCGCTCCAGCCCGCCTCCAGAACGAACCCGGTCCCAGGCGCAGGCATCGGCGGCGCGTCCACCACACCCCTCCGCTCCGTCGAGGCCGGGCCGCTGTTTTTCGAGTGTTGGATCGAGGAGGGCAAGTCAGAGGACTCGCCTCCTGCGACGCAAGATTCGTACTATTCATAAATCTAAGATACCCATTTCCTTACATCTCTGCCGTGATTAAAATTCGTGAGCTGAGTCCACACTAGTAGTACGATAAATTACAGTTGATGTCTTGTTATGTTTGTTCTAGAATGGAACGACCGTATCCTCACTTAATACTGACCGCTTGAGTCAATGGAGATCGGTGCTTGCTAAAGACTTGTCTCTGTTAAAGTGTAGATCAAAAGGAAAGAAAAGTTCTAGTGAAGGAGGGTTGTCAGACTCGAACCCGCGACCTTGGCAAAATCAACAAGTCGAGTGACAGCACGAACTCCAGTCACCATATTAAGAGAACAAGACTATAGAAAAATTGCAAAAGTTCAGGACCAGCAACTGCTGGTCCCTATGAAACCCGCTGCCCTAACACTGGCCTCTACGACTACTGTCGGAGGCTCAATGTACGGGACAACAGTGCTAGGACGGCAGGTTTGCTCAGCGATATGTTGCGTCAAACGCGCAATCATACCGCTGCCCCAGCCGGCCCTCCCCTTTCGGGGAGGTGGCAATAGTACTTACTGAGTTCTCATAGATAAAGGGTTGCTCAGGCAGAAAGGGAAGGAGCAGTCACGACGGCAAGAGGGCGGTGGTTGGTGGCTTGCAGCCTGCAGGCTCAGTTCACGGTGCACTGTCCGGTCTTCCCAGTCCACTGGGCTACGTCTAGTTGTTCCCCACTTTACTAAGCGTTCGGTAGTAGGTCGTACAGTGTGGACAAAGTACGCAGCAGACTTCTATACAAATCTTATCGTCCGTCCTCGCCGACGTTGTCGTCCGTCGTCGTCGTTATTATTATTATCACTGGGACGAAGGCCGATAGTTGAAGAGGTAAGCTCTTTATTACCTATGTATTGTTGTGGCATGTTGTTTGTGCCCTGACCGTCAAGATCCCGGTCCTTGCGATTCCCACTCGCAGACGGCCATCCTGGTCAGGGGTCGAGTCACCCTAGCGACCGCCAAATTACAAACACATACGGATACATTTCTTTTTCAGAAGCTCAAAGACTGATTTTTCGTCCCTTTCGATATCCACGTTAATCCCGACGGCCTATCCTTTCAAACGACATCTGGTGTATTCAGGGCCTTGCCGAATAGCCCATCGTGCACCCCCAAGTGACGTCGCAACTCTCACGATGGACTCTGGTCTATTAAACAAGCTACCGCCAGAGCTTGTTGGCCGAGTTGCGTATCGCGCCGATCCGGCCGACCTTCTCAACTTCGCCCTCACCTGCAAGAGGCTCGCAGTCTGTTCCGAGCACATCCTCCGCCGTCACCAAGATGCTTACGCCAAGTACGGCCTGTGCTCCGATATTTCTCCCGAAACAGTCCCAGCCCTCCTCCGCCTGGTAATGAAAGATCCGATCGTCGCATGGAACGTACGCACTTTCGAGGTCTGGGGAGTCCGTTACTCTTGGGACTGCTGGAAGCAATTCCGCCACATGTTTCACCGCAGTCAATATGAGATTGATCCTGAAGTGAGTTGGCCAGCGCAATGTACATGGGCGACTCCGATGCCCTTTAATCGGAAGATTCGGATGTGGACGAGCAGCATAGTGACGAACAAATTTAGCAAGAGTGGGATCACGGTGACGACGAAGAACCTGACGTGGGAGACACCGAAGACGGCGATCGCGAGTTCGATATTTCCACATGGAACGACCAAGTCGATCGTCACTTCAAACGTGTCGAGCTGGAGGAATTGATGCGCTATATGCAAAAGTCCATCGGCTTCTCGTCTTCTCAAGCTGCCCGAGCTTGGGAGGAGATCCAAGAAGGGAATGACGGTATTTTGAAAATGCTCTTATTCTCTCTCTGCCCGCGCCTTAATACCCTGAGGTATGCGGATACCGATCTAGTTCTGGGTCTCGAAGATGTAGTAGAGGACGTTGTGAGTGAAACTGCATAGTAAGTTCAGTTCTTCTGCCAACCTGGCCACCTACTGACGATACCCAGCATCAGACAAAGCAGTCTTGGTTGGTTGATACGGGCAATCTATCTCTGTCGAGTCAGAGGTACCTGGCCACCAGGACTGCAGGCCTTGCGCGACGTCGCCATCGGCATCGAATGTGGACTAGGCCACGGTCTTCACCAACCACCCATTTTAGCCACCAGCCTTTATCATCTGCCGGGAATCAAGACACTGTACATTCATGGCAGTGATTTCCTCAGTTCGACTGACCCAGGCCTTGAAGATGAAATGAACCCTGTTCTCGGACAAGGCATATTTGCTCTAACGCCGGGTTGCTCATCGCTGGAACATGTCTTCTTCGACGGATGCAACCTGCAGAAAGATGGCGGTTATCACTGCTTTACAGCAGCTCCTCGAAATTTGGTAAGTTTCGCCTGCAGGGCCGGGGCGATTGACGACCGTAAAAAGTGGCTGTCCTCGGCTGTGGAATACCAGTCGAAGACTTTGGAGGCCATGATGTTCTACGACGACAGGGACAACCCTCCCCACCTCGGTTCCCACAGCGCTGAGCTGCAGAAGCAGTTTGAAAACCTGCGATGCTTTTATCTTCAGGTAGCCAGCATCGAAGAGGTCATGAAGGACCCTGAATTCCCGGGGAGCGATACCAATCTCGCTGTAGCATTCCTTGTTCAGTGGCTTCAAGAGAAGCTGTCAAGAAGCACAGAAGTCATCGTCTGCGATTACTCGTGGCATCCAGACCACGAATTTCTCGACAAAACCCTCCTTCAGTTTTCTGACATTATCTTGGCTGCTTTTCTGGATTCGGGAGTCCCCGAGAAACTCAAAGCGGTATATTTCAACACTTATTTTTGGGGCGGAGATGGAATGACATGGTTTCCATACCTTTTCCACGCTGGTGAAAAGCACGGGATCGACATTTGTTTTGAGGGAGCGGCACACAGCACCTTCACCAAGTACGAATCCTACTTTCCCAGGCCTCTCGAGAGGTACGATCTCTTGACAGGGCCGTTTGCCTCACGACCTCGAAAGGTGGCGTTTTTCGACAGGGAACGAGCAACCTTTCTTGTCACCGAGGCATCCGGCGGTCGCGTTTTCAATCCTTTTTTTGGGGAATGGGACCACGTTGGGAGGTCGATCGTTTCCGGGCCGGCTGCCGAATGAAACTCACTTGAGTTGCACAAGGACAACAGAAGATGGTTCATACCTTTTTCAGCGGCAAGGTCATGCTTGTTTGTGCGAATTGAGTATTTCGAGGAAATATGGGAGGGTCTTTCCATCATCGGCTTGAGTTCTTTCCTGTTTGACAGGAGTATCTTCGGACACTAGAGAAGAGGTAGCAAATTATGTGCACGTCAAGGCAGCTGCGCTGCACTGGTCGCCACCTGGGAGGTACCATTGGTTCAGTGATTTCAGGCGAGGGATGCGGCGCAAGGTGGAGGTGGGAGCCTTCTAGGTAGACTCGATCTGTCGCTCGGCCGTCAGGCGAAGGAACAAGGACCAGAACGAGGAGAACGAGCATCGCAGCCGTCGGGCGTACCCCGACGTCGGAGAAATAAAGACGTGAATTGTCATCGCTGGCCGCGCGGGGGCGTGTGCAGCACCTTGCCGTGCTTGCGTTGGGTGGATTGCGTCTTCTCCCCAGTCAATGTCGTAACCTCCACACCAGAACGAAAGCGCCACCACAACAAAAAGGCCTGTCTGCGCTCGCGCACACGCCTGAGCGGGCATGTTCCGACAGACGGAAATACGGCACGCGAGGTCGCCCATCTGGCGAAAGGGAACTGCCACCTGGATGCAGAATGCTTTGCGCGCCTGTACGAGGTGGTAGTTAAGATCCACTTACACCAGCTTCTGGGCCAAGCACGTCTTCGTCTATCACGTTGATACCATCATGTAGGATTTTCGGGCCATCGCCGTGGTTCTTTCGCCGCTCGCTGGGAGATTGACGCGTCCAACGGTTGGGCGACCTGATAAAAGCCAACACGCCACACCTCGGGATAGACTCTCACCATGGCATGTGGGAGATTTGTTGCGAGAGCGCCTCAAAGTTTACTCTTGCCTTCTAGCAATAGACTTTCTTTGATCCCGAATCCAGTATGGGCGTGCCAGAGGACGTCAACACCACTGCCCAGCTGTCGGCGCATGCCATTGATGCTCGTGGCGGGGTTGCCAACGAAAAGACCTCTGGGTCCGACGATGTCATCACGCCCGTGGAGAGTGAGTCGAAGGACTACATTGACCCGAAAGAGGAGAGAGCGTTTGTGTGTTGTATCTTGCTATGTGGATAGTCCTCGTGACTGACTTCAGTTGTCCAGGTCTGGCGCCTCGACTTGTTCTTCCTCACAATCGGCTTTCTGGGGTACATGTTCAAGTACATTGACCAAACCAACATCGTAGGTGCCCCTCCTATTCTAGCGGATGCATCAGAAAAGCTCATGACTTCAGAACAATGCATACGTCTCCGGCATGAAAGAGGACTTGAGCCTCTACGGGAACGAGCTGAACTACTTTACCACCTTTTTCAAGTGAGTTTGAGCACCGCCTCACCAACCCAACGACCAAGACTTACTTGTTCTCAGTATCGGATACATGATTATGCTGTACCCTTCGTGCATCATCATGTCTCACTTTGGACCCTCGAAGTGGTTGCCAGCATGCGAGGTTAGTGCTCATTTCTGAGAACAACACAGTCATGAGTTCAGAGATACTGATCAAAGACAGCTCATTTGGGGATTCTTGACATGTTGCCTGTCGGTGGTAACGGGCGCCAAGCAGGTAGGTTCTACAGGCGCTTTCCTTTAGCGTTCGCGGCCGGGCGACTGATAGCCAACAGGTCTACGGCCTCCGGTTTCTCATCGGGCTGTTCGAAGGCACAGCGTGGCCCGGATACTTCATGCTCATCAGTCAATGGTACATGCCGCACGAGGTTGCCATGCGCATGAGTCTCTACAATATCGCCCAACCCGCAGGCGCGATGCTGTCTGGCGCCATGCAAGGCGCCCTCTCCACGAACTTTGAGGGCGTGGCGGGCAGGGCGGGCTGGCGTTGGGCATTCATCATCAACGTACGGATCGAGAACCCGTAGTAGCGAACACTCTCGAGGCTGACATGCGGTAATTCAGGGTGCTTGCACAATTCTTGTAGCGCTTGCTGCCTTTTTCATTCTCCCCGGCTACGTGAGTCGAGTTACCTGCCTGCCCCCTTTTTGGCTTGGCCGCTGCTGACAACCGACAGCCCGAACGCCCGAACCCTCTCTCAAAGTTCTACTTGAAACCTCGGCATCTTGAGATTGCACTAGCGCGGGGTCGGCGCGTCGGTCGCAAGCCGGTATCACCGTCAAGTCGTTCCTGAGATGCTTCACGTTCTGGCAGCTATGGGCCATCGCAAGTAAGACTCCTCCGTTTCAAAGCAGTAGTTCTCTTACTTGGTTGCCTTGAGATAGCGATCATGACTTTGCTAACTGTCAGCCAGTTGCGTGGCCCATTGGCGGGAACTTTACCCCTGCGAGTTACTTCAACCTCTGGCTCAAGTCGCTGAAAAACGCTGACGGAACGGTCAAGTAGTATGTTGAAGAGTATCATTTCACCGTAGCTTTTTGATATCTGACAAGTGTATCTAGCTCCGTTGCGATGCTGAACTACCTTCCAATTGCGGGTCAAGGAGTCCAGCTTGTCGCTGAGTTGCTATTCAGCGGCTTCAGCGGCTACTTTGGCGTTCATCTGCCGTTTCTGCTGCTTCATTCGGCAAGTCCCCCGTCAACATTTGCTGAAGAATTGACGCTGACGATGAACAGGCTGTCAACATCACTTCGCATATCATTCTTATCATTCGCCCAAAGAATGAGCAGGCTTACATGGCCGGATGGTACATGAACTACATGGGAGCGTAAGTCAATGAGCACATCTCATCCAATGCCATCGTACTGACAAGTCCTAGCGTTTCCACAATGCTTCTGTGCTCCTGGGGCTCGGCGCACCTCCAGCACGAGCCCGAGGTGCGCACCGTGTTGTTCGCCAGCGGTACGGTCATAGCCTACATCCTCAGTGCCTCCCTCCCCATCGCGGCGTTCCCGGCCTCTGAGGCCCCCAACTGGCGGATTGGGTCCAAGCTCTACCTCGGATTCGCGCTCGTCGCCACTGTCGTGTTCGTTGGCATTCATTTTGCCTTCAAGTGGGACGAGAAGAAAAAGGCGAAGGCGGCTATCAAGGAGGGCGTGGTGGGCGAGCCGGACAATGCGGATGTAGGGGTCAGAGGACCAGCGACGCACGAGGGAAAGCTTTGAGACGGTCATGCCGCAAACATTTCGCAAGGGACGAAATCCGATTGTTTGTTCTCTAAGAACTACCAACTCCAAGCGCCCGAGCATCTCTCGCCCGGAACCAGCAGCTCGCCTGCACCTCTGATAGTCCGCGAGGCCTCATCAGTACTCTTCCAAAACGTGTTCGCTCATACCCTTGACAGACATGTGCTTGGGTGCCCATCTCCATTGCCTGAATATGGTCTCTTTCACCCCGGCTTGAGCCAACCGGCGCTCATCCCACATGACATACCCCCATTCGCTCAGCCCGCCAGGCACGCATTCCCCAAAGACGTTGACGTACTTGCCATCCCACAGGAGAACCCATGCGATTGGCGGGGTGTCAGGCGGCACGGCGTCGCCTCCGAACTCCATCGGATCCCTCCTCCGCTCGGCTTCGTCTCTGGCGTCGGGAAGCCTTCTCGAGTCATCACGCTTCTTTTTCTGTGCATGGGACGAGAAACAGTAATGTACAGGGGGGTCTTCAACTGGATTGGGCCTAATGGATTGCGATACTTTGACGACAAGCGTGTCATGATCGTCAACCGTGAAGAGCCGTACGGCTACCTTCAAGCCTCGAAAGATGGTACCATCCATGTAAACTTCACAACAGTAGTTAGTTGAAGGTTGCATTTTTGAATGAACAGATAGTGGCCCATGCTCAGGGGGGAGGAGGTGTTCGTCTTACATTCTCTCATGTGGTCCGAGAGATCGTACGTCTCAACTGTTGGATGCCAGTAGCCGTCTTCACTCCAATGTTTGGGGTTTTTATCATTGAGATCCCATTCGACCTCGTCGCAAATTTCGTCGTATCTTTTTCGGATGAAAAGTTCGAGGCAAACGATGGCCTCGACCTCCCAAGGGTCGAAAAGGCAGAAAAACGTCTCAATGACCTGGTCGTCGTCCAATGGGGTTGATATCTGGCGATATCCTTTGTTCACGCCGAAAAGATGATGATAGGTGTCGTATCGGTAGATTGCGCGGAGAATCCGTATCTCCTCGCTCCGGCTCAGAGCCAAGTCGTGCTCGTTTTCCGTTTCGGTTTCTCCTGTCGTCGATCTCGAGCCTGCCACCGACACTGACCTGGACAGCTGCGCGAGGTTTCCGAGCGCCCACTCGCTGTACATGCGAAGCATGGGACGAGCGACGGACAAGTGGTATGCTGCCAGCCAGCGAATGGCTCCTGACTCGGTCGAGCCCATGCGCGAGCGCGGAACGGACCCGGCGAGACACTGCCCGTAGGATTCGGCAAAGGCGGTGATCATCTCATCGACCCGGGGGGATCCCAACACCCCTGCTCGAGACATCAAGGTCGCCTGGGCATCGACGTAGAAACCATCCAGCTCGCGATCCAGGCAGGCATGGAGGATGTTGTCGCGGTTCCCGCGATACTGCGCATGCATGGTGGGAGAAGCGCGGACCAGTGCGCGCAACGACGGCAGGTCGGGCATGCTCCAGAGAATCCGAGACCTCACTTCGGAAGGGAGATTCTCGAGCAGCGAAGACGAGCTTGCATCGTCTGTCAATCGTTTTGAGATCTGGGAACTCGCGTCCACGACATTTGCGTCAATATCACGGGCATGGACCTCATCGTCTTCGCTGTCGTTTTCACTGTCTTCGCTGCAGATGGACCTTGTTGTCGTGAACATCGAGGCTTGCCTGATATTGGCGAGAGTCTTTTCATCGTAACCGTATACTGTGTCAGAATCGTCGTCACTGCAGACGGATTGCGCCGCCGCGGACATTGGAGCTCGCTAGACGATGTTGAGAACGTGCCTGAAGGTGGCCTTGAAGATGCTGGAGTCTCTGCAAGATGTTGAGGCGTGGGAAAAGACCGAGAAGATTGAGGCACGTTATAGGAAGAAATTTCGAAACTTTGAGGTGCTACGCTCCTTGATATCTTCGAGGGAAACTTCGTTGAGGGGTTAACTGGTGGTCTTGATCGGCAGGGACAGTTCTCGAATCGCGGAAAGGTATTGTTATCAGTTCATCCATTGCGAGTCTGTCTATTTTTAGTGCGGAAGACTCTTCTGTTCCTAGGTTGTACTACGTTTTGAATACAAGACATCCCTACGTCGGTGGCCATAGGAAGATCATGGTAACACTCCTTGATATTGTTGTCAGTTTGCGCATTCTGGTTCAATGCAAAGTAGCAACCATATATTACAGGGAGTTTTACAAGTGACACATCTAATAATACAAGCTCCACCGAATCGACCCTGCCCATTAGAACACATTCCAAAGCCCCTGCCTTCGGACTGTCACACCTACCTAGTGACAGACAAAAATGACGGAAGCAAGCAAGGGGCGACAGTAACAGACGATAGTGACGATAGTGATGGACTGTGGTAACAACAGTAACAACTGTAAAACAGTCAAGGTATCTAGTAACAGTAAGTAGCAGTTAATCAGGTCCTGTAGGTTAAGGGGGAAAGAAAGTTCTTGTGGAAAGGGATTGACCATTAGTTTCGACGTCTAAGTCTTGCAAGTGCTGTTCACCAAATGTTGTCAGTAAGTATTCATTGTGTTTGAGGTGGGGACATCACTCTAGCATGGGAACAATACCTCTTTGATGCTCATCAATCTTTCTTTTGGCGTTTCTTGCTGAGGTGAGGTTGTCCTCTGATGCCTTGATGTGCCCCTTCTGGCCGCTGGTGGTGAAGGCAAAGGGGTATTTGACTACAAAGTCCAGTCGCGCTTTTGCAGCACTACATACGAAAGTGTTAGCAGAGCAAAGGCCAATCCTGGAATGAAACAGGACACGTAGTAGCCAGCAATAGTACTCACTCAATGGCAGTATCAAGCCAGGCTTTAGTATCGTCAGAATCCGTGCAATTCGTCTCTTCAGCCGTCTTTTTGGCGCTAGACATGATGTCAACCTTGGCCTTGTAGTCTGTATGTTCTTGCTCCATTTGATCTGTCCAGTCCTGTTTGTGATCTTTCGGGTGTCTTTTCTTTGCCTTGTGTGACTGAATCTTCCGCTCGATTAGGTATGGCCTGTTGGTTTTAGTGATCTTTACATTCTTTAGCATCTCAATGAACTTTCTGTCCTTCGGCTTAAAAAACTTCGCGGCGCAAGAGTCTTCAGAGAGGAGGGACTCGTAGGAGCCCATAGATCCGGTACGGCGAGGTGTGGGCAGAGGAGAGTTCATGGTAGGCCGTGGGAACGTTGGCTGTTAGATGTTCAAATGACAGTAATAGGTATGATCCGTAACCGGAACGCGTGAGAACAATGACTAGATCTCGGTACTTGTTTGATGTTCTGTGCGAGAGGGTTAGTTTCAAAGCAGAGAAAGCTTCTTATAGGGTAGAGAGAGTTAGTTGTAAAATAGATTCGGTTGGTTCAGGTTGTAAGATAGCTCGGAGTTGTGTTGATGATGCTGATTGAATTAGAATGGGTTTGGATTAACTGCGTGGGCGTCACTGTATTTATCCACCCTCTAGCATCAGCAGCAGTAACTAATCAAGATTTCATAATATCTCAGAAATTTGGGCTAAAACTTCTGGCTCTTTGAAAAGCATGGACTTAAAGAGAGGAAACAAACACTTCCGAGTCGCGGACTGCATTGAACCTCGGTCGGGACTGAAACTGGCAGCCTCACATGAGACAACTCATTATACTCTCTGTAACAATCTACCAAGCTCAACGAATGTGAGCAGCACGAAAATGGTTTCTGACTGACTTTGTCATAATTCTATTAACAAAGTATCCTGGAGAATAAGGAGTAGTGACTAGCTACACAATGTGGACTCAAAGAATCGCTGTTGTCCGTCCCGACGTAGCGTTTCTATCGTCTGTCACTGCCGTCAAACAGTAAACAGCCTCTTTTATCTCCTACAGAAGTCTCACTCAGTTTATTAAAAGCTTGTATAATTAATGAACCATTGAATGTTCCAGTTTATTAAGGATATCACACAGTAGTATACATCAGACTTGTCCAAGTCTACTCTGTGGGCTTCTGCCCCGAAAACGAATGGTAGTACACGTATGTATGGTTGGAGTTGTTCATCAAGTCCTGGCGTACTTTGACCAGGAAGACTTCAACTTCCTCGGCAGTCCAGTCAAGACCCTTCGTGAAAGGACCAATAGTGATAGCGTGAAGCCCGTCGTAGATGACGGCACGACAGTATTCGCCGATCGTCTTCATCTCCCGGTCCTTCGGCCATATGCCTACAGGCACCTTTTTGACATCTTGGGTAACGTTTGTAAAGCCTGCAGCCTCAATACGCTTACCGTGACTTGCCGCTGCTATCAGATCCACGCCGAAGTTGGCGAGTGCCTCTTTGATGTACTCTATCATCTTCGTCGGCGCATAGTCGGGACTGGCTGAGCCATCATCACAGTCAAACTGCCACATCATCTCCTGGATCTCAACCCAGCCTCCAGGCTTGAGCGATCTATCGGGAAAGAGTCAGTTGTTGCGCAAGGGAAATTGGCATTGGGATCAAGTCGACCGCAACGGAACAAATCTCACCTGAAGGCTTGATCTAGTAGCCTTGGCCAGTTTTTGATGGAAGGCGCCATGTGTCGGAGATGGATGTAGTCGATGGAGTTTTCCGCGTACAGCCAGTCTGACTCTACATCATCCACCAGGAATTGGACATTGGGCGGAACGAAGGGGGGCTGAATAGGGCTCAAGTCAAGACCTATAATTTCGGCTTCCGGATATTGGTCGCCCACTTGCACGGCTGTCAGCGTCCAAACGAGAAATAATGGCTGGAGAACAGGATTGTGATGAGCCTTACTGTCGATGGCCCAAATTCCAGTTCCAGTGCCGATGTCGAGGATTCTGTGTGGGTTGTCCAGGGGGGCCCGGTGCAGAGCCCCCTTGCAGATCTCGACTACCATGGCGTGCTTCATGTCCTCACGATCCTGCTCAAGATCGTCATTCGGCAACATGTAGCGACCCTCCTTGAATTTGTGGTAGCGGCGCTTGTTCTCGAAGTTGTAGTCTCGCACGCTGGAGCAAATCGACGTTGACGTGCTCCCGCTTGTGTCGGTGCCGTAGCCGTACTCGGAAGATGTCTCATCATCGACCGGGATGACATCGGCAAGATGATCCTCATTGCCAGCCGAAGCATCGATTTCCGTCTCTGCGATTGCCGACCGTGGCCGAGCGTCTGCCGAGTCCGGGGCCGTTGAAGTGGCTCGTCCAGCCTGTGTAGCGTTCGCAGTGATGCTGTACGACTCTGTGCTTGTCGAAACACCCAGTTCTTGAGCCATTTCGCTGCGAGAAGTGATGACCTATGAAGGGATGATGGGGAGAAAATCTTGAATTTCGGATGTCATCACGAAGAGAAGGGAAAAGAGCAGGAAATAATTTGCCGCTACACCGTGACGGAGATGGCGCCAACCCTCTCATATCCGCATGCGTCGCTGGGGAGAGAGGCGTTTCTTTCACATTCCTAGCTCTGGCTTAGCATTCCAGGCTGAGCACACGAAGTTCGGGTTTTCACCAATGGTAACTCTTTCCTCTCGCTTTTGGATGCTATTCCATCTCTAATATCCTCCAAAATCGACCTAGCCATACCACTGGGGCAGAAGAGGTGGGCCAGCTATAGGCTCGGGTCAGTGTCGGACCAATTTGGGTCAGCTGTCGTGACGGTACTCCCGCTGACGTCGTCGGGCTCGATGAAGTTCACAACCTAGGAGACTCATAATGAGACCGTTCTTGAATAGATAATTCGTGTTGTCTTATGTAATTTGAAAAGAAGAGAAGAAGAATCAGTCTTCAGGCCGCCATTAATCTCGACGCCACTGTCGACGATCATTTTGTTTCTACATCATTGAACCAAAACTTAGTCAGCAGCGAGGATCATCTAGAAATCCGTTGTTACTGAGGTGGACGCCGGTGCTAGTCTCATATTGATCCAACAATCAAAGCAAATGCAGATGAAAAGGCGAAGGCCGACCGAGACGCGCCGTATAGCTCGCAGAATTTAGGTTCTATTTAAGTATGTTCCGCTGTTAAAATGTATTTTCAAGACGGAAAGCATGATGATGCGTGCATTTACAGCACAAAAGCTGTGTCTCGATAGGTAGTTCGGTTTTCACTTCCCAGTGGGCTGGGAGTAAGCCCAGCCCCAATCCGTATCAAATGTTGAGTCTAGCTTGAGTAGCCACTGGCTTTGCGCGAATCATCAACGGACCCTTAATCCACAGAGCAAACGACTTTTGAGCTGCCCAGTCGCGAGATTCATCGCATAGCTCAAGATCGTATTTGAAGAGCAGTGTGACCAGGATGAGCCTCATCTCGTGCATGGCCATATTCTGCCCGAGACAGTTACGGGGCCCCAAGCCGAACGGCTGGTGGGCTTCAAGAGCATCCGTAGCGTAAACCGGGTCTGTCTTGAGCCATCTCTCGGGTGCAAAAGTGTCGGGGTTTTTGAAGTTCGCCTCAGACTTGTACGTCGACCAGTGGTGGACGGAGACGCGCGTCCCAGGGGGCACCCACTTCCCAAGGATCGCCTGGCCTCCGGGAAGTACAACTCTAGGGCTGCCGATAGGCACCGGGGGGTAAACGCGCAGAGCTTCCTTCAAGCAGGCATTCAGATACTTCATCTCCGCAAGACGCTCAAATGTGAGATCATCCAACTTGGTGAAGCTGCTTCGTACTTCCTCAAGCAGTGTCTTCATCTTTTCGGGATAGGAAAGCAGGTTGTAGACGCATCCGCTGAGAAGTGTGGCTGAAATGCCAATTAGTCTTTTCCCAAACCATACGTGCCTCACAGAAGGACTCTCACTCTTCTGAGAGCGAAAAGTTGTCAGTATACGTACCTGTTGTTTCCGACCCAGCGAGCATGAAGAGCTCGGCATTGGAGTGCATCTCCTCCAGCGTAAGTCCCTTGCCTTCCTTGGCAGCCAAGACCAAGTTCCAAACGTCAGGCTGGTCGGAGCCGTTTTGCAGTCGCTGGTTGACGCGCTCCTCAGAGTGTTTGCAGTGCGTGACTCTCTGCTCCGTAACCGACTTCGGCTCAAAGCGGGTGAATATGGCGTTGAGAATGGGGTAGTAGTTGATCATGGAAGCGATAGGCAGCATCTTGAGCGACTCGAATATGGACTTGACCCACGGGCTGTACTCGTTTTTGGCCAAGAGACCGAGAGGCTGCCCAAAACAGAGCTCGGCCATGACGTCGAAAGTCGCAAAGTTGAGAAGCTGGCCCATCTCCACCGGTTTCCTGCCCTCGTCACCGACCTCTGAGATCTTGTACATCAGAAGATCGACATACTTCCGGAAGAGAGGCTCTTGCTGCCTCAACGCTCTCTCCGAAAAGGCGGGAGAAAAGAGTCGGCGCACACGGGAGTGGTTCTCCGTGTTAGCCGTCAACATGCTTGGAACTCCTGGAGCAAGCCATCCTTGTAAGCTATATCTTCAATTGTGAAAATATCTGCAACTTGAAATGCCACAATGCTTGCACTCACCATTAACGGGCTGAACAGAGAACTCCTGCGCCTTCTCCGACACCTTGGGGCCGTGAATGTCGTTCCATGTCTCGCTTGCCGTGTAGCTCAGGTCCGTGGGGCCGAAGCGGACCACAGGGCCTTATCGATCATGCAAACTCTTCATCCACTGAACGTCGTCTCCTTTCAGAGCGACAAGCCAGTAGGGGATGCGACTGAACGCACATATCTTGGGGCCAGGTACATCGGCCAGCGGGTGAAATGTGAGGAAGTAAAGTGCGCTGACGACGTAATAGAGACTCAGTAGAGCCACGAAGGCGAGAATGGTGCTCAGCATCATGAAGAATGCGGATCGTTGACTGTCGTTAGTACCACGATGCGTGTGAAGCTGGTAAAAGACTGGCGGGGCCAGAAAGACGAACTTGAACTGGCAGCCACGAACGAGGGGTGGGGGAATCGAGACGGAAGTTTGGAAAATTGCTGAATACCGCGAGCTTGTCACTGGTCCGTTTGGAGACCCCTGGTACCACTGGCCAGACCACTAGAGGAGTTGACTTGACAAACTGATATACAAACCTTCGGTGAAGACTGGATGCCGCGTATCGTCAACACGAGCTGAAAACGGGGCTGGTCCACTCGTTATAACCCCATGTTGACGGTGAATGGAGTGCTGGTTAAACTGTTGGTGCGCGTGCATGTTCTTTCTCAGGTTCTTATCAAGACCCATGCCAGAAGCCTCTCTCTATGACAGCGGGCTTCTTGTTCCGGTTGATTTAACGTCGGAAAATCGAGGGTTCAATAGTGGAGAGTGTTCCCCCTATCCGTACAGCCAAACATTTTCACCAGGAAAGAAATCTGGCCAACTCTCCAAGGCAAAATATCCCGCGGGGGCTTGGTCGTCGTTACCCCCCAACACGACCGTAAGGGTAGTTATGCAAGGGTCTGCCGGCGGGCGAGTCATGGAGGGTCCGTGAGGTCACATTTCCAGAGACCCGGGAACAGGGCTCTACCGAGGACTCGTCAAGCTGCCAATAGGATGCATCAGTTCGTCTGTAACCGTTAGTCGTTAGTTAGTCGATCACGCAGTTTCTACTGGAGAAGCTGTAGTCCAACTGCCGCGTAATACTCTAATGATACTCTATGGTATTCTGGCAACGGGTAACCGGCAGTTCTGACAGCAAGGGAAAACGTTTCGTGTAAATATCTTCCCGGCGTGACTGTGACTTGACATAGATGCAGCATTCCCACGGAGTTACTTCGTACAAGTGAGGGATATTTGAGCACCATGTTGTACATAATCGTGCAGGATGGAGGATACACAGTGAATTCGCGTCTGAAAAGGGCATAGATGCCAATTTGAGCCTGAGAGGGGCGGTCTTCAGCATCCCGGACTTCGCGAGTCGAAAGCTGGGCTGGACTTTGACAGGTGATCCGCTCTGCATGGCCGATCTGCACCGAGATGCTGCCCAAGCCGGCTCGCTTTGACCCCACGGCGCATAAATAATACTATCTGGGAATCTTGGTGGGCGGCTCAGCCCTTAATACCGTGCGCGTTTGCTCGTAATGATGTCCGCTGGCCTTACTAGGAAACCTGTGCGCTTCGGGGAGATAATCAGACAGGGCGCTGTTTGCTAGGAGAACTCCGCTTTCAGGGCATCCAAGAGGGAAGGAATATGGAGAGAACCCACTGCCTTGATGGAACCGAAAACGAAGCGAAGATGTCTGGCGCTCCCCAGACCCCAAGGAGGCCCAGTTCTGGATCTCGAGAAGGTCGGAGGTTTTGGACATCCATCTTTGGTCCTGCCCTGTAGCTTTCTTTCTCCCATCTCGATTTTCGACGATAAGGCCAGCAGCGTCAACGCAGACACGCATCACCTTCGGCCGGGGTTGCGCCCAATACCGACATACGAGAACGACGGCTATAAACACGAAGGCGGAAGACGAGGCCCTAGAGCCGTTACCTCGGGCGGACGACAAAGATGGCCACCCCCATGACAGGCGAGCAGATTCAGGACATCGCTTACAGCCTTCCGCCTTTGACGCCTCAAGGTCTCGGACCTGCCGTCGAGTTCTTCGCCCTTTTCTTCGGCGTCGTCAGCGTCCTCGTCGTTTCTCTTCGAGTCTATGTCCGCGCTGGTCTTTCGGGGGCATCGACAAGTCTCTGGGGTATTGAGGATTACATGGTGGTGATTGGAACTGTGAGCCCAAAGCCCCGCTGGTTGCGCCCCGTTTGTGCGGCATGTCAACTAACGTCTTGGCCGGCAGCTTCCCTTCATACCAGCAGTTGTCTTTGCGGTTTACGCGGCTCGATATGGAGTCGGGTCGCACGACGTGCAAATACCATCGCCCCTATACTTGGTACGCGCCAGCGAGTATCAGCTCTACTGGGAGGTTCTATACTTCATCTCATCGACGATAATAAAATGCGCCATCGGCTTTACGTGCATACGCTTGGACCGCCGCAGGAGAGTTGTCGTCATTATGGCGGTTAACATGTCGATAATGGTGATTGTTGCTATTTTGGCCTTGGTGTTCGTCTTTGCCAACTGCACTCCACTTGCGGCATCATGGAACCCGTCACTGTAAGGGGCTTCTGCCACTCTAACAACGACTATGCAGGCGGCCTTACTGATCAGCTGTTACCTAGGGGAACGTGCCAAAAGGTCATCAGCTTGCAGACGGTGAGCTACATCGTTTCAGCCATCCAAATGGCCACCGACTGGACATGCGCCATTGTTCCTTTTTTCATCGTGTCAGGGCTCCAGATGCCTCGGCGCCAGAAAGTATCCGTTTGTGCCATCCTCGGTCTCGGCATATTTGCAAGCATCGCCACTTGCATCCGGATGCCATACCTGAAGTACTACGATACCGTGCTATATCCCACTGAAGTAGCGTGTATGACTGCCTCTATTAGTATGCTTAATCTTTCGGCTCTGACTCTGACCGATTTCTCAGATCACCTCGACGTTATCAGCATCACCTCAAACGTTGAGTGCAGCCTTGGGATCATTGGCTGTTCTCTTCCTCCCCTGCGCAAGTTGTTCAAGTTCTACTACGGCTCTTCCCACGACGCCAACTACAAGATAACAGGCGATGTAAGTGTTTTCCCATCAATCCCTTCACTCAAACTGTCAGTTCTTTGCCGTGTCCCGTCTCACTCACAAACCTTCAACAGAGTCAAAACGTTCTCGGAAGCTCCGGCCCGGCGATAAAACTCAGCTCCATCAACGACCACGACAGGACGTACAACGTGTCTGCAAAACGGGCTGCTTCACCTTCCGGAGAGCTCGAAGTTGATGACGACGATTCGAGTGGAAGGGGAATCATACGCAAGACCGAGGTCAACATCAGCTCATCTGCGTCTCGCGGCTAGGTCGAGTGCTTTGCAGACGGGAGAGTCGGGATCATGCAGTTTGAGACAATGTACAGCAAAGACGGTGTAGATAACGGTGTAAATAGCCAAGACCAGGAGAGAACCGTGAAGAGTTCCCAAGTTGATTTACTGCTTAGTAGGTCTGTCGGAGACTGACGGGCGGGCACCTTGGTTGTGTTGTCGGGGAAGTGGGCCCGGGCCCGACGTCATCCCGTGTCACGGATACCGGCCGTAGAGCCTAAAGCTCTTGCACTGCATACATCTCAGAAGCGGGAGATCCTGAGGCGAGACGAACCACTGGATGAGTCTCCAAACCATGTTCGTGTAACAACCGATGGCATTTGCGTCTAGCCTCGCAGGGAAACTAGCGTTAAAAGTTCTGTTGGCTTGAAGGGAGGCATTCGTGGATCCTTGCTGGCCCAGACGCTTATGTCTCAGCAGGTAGTGTGGCATTGCCGTCTACACCGCACATTATCCGAGACTTCGTTGCAGTTTTGCGAAATTGCACACAGCCTCTTGTTCGTTTCTGCTGCCTACAGAAAACGAAGTGACTAGGCCGATTGCATAGCTTTTGTTTCTAGGTCATCAACTTTGCCGTCTCGCTCATTAGTGTAGCTCACTTTATACTCTATCTCGATACCTACTATTCTCTAGACTGTAGTCTCAACGATCTCCAACCCACAACGTCATCTCCTTTCGGTGAACAAAGCCGGACCCCATTTTCGGTAATTGGGGGCCAGTCAGAGTCGTTAGTGTTCCCAGAAGAGGGGACATCGGGCCTGCAGCACATCCCGCCATCCCGCCTGACGCCCATGGGACTAGGGAGCAATGCTTTGCCTCTATCCGGTTTTCCAACCCCTGACTTTGAAAATTTCAATACTATGATGGAATCGCGACTCACGGCGACTCCATGGGAAGATGATGGCACATCCTGTTTCAAGGTGGAAGTTCAGGGCATATGGAGCGTCGGTCCCATGGTGCAACACTCTAGCAGGATCGAAGGGGGCTGTGGACAATCCGCACATGTGCCTCTTCAACTCAGTTCCATGCTAAGCCCTCCATCCGAACCCAGTCCTGAAAAGTCAATTCCATCTTCCAACCTAGAACAACAGCCCAAAGGAACGAGGTCGACTAAGCCCCTAGCGGAAATTGGATGCAATAGCTGCAAGTAAATATCGGCTTTTCTCCAGGTCTTCTCATGAGTTAAACATCTGACTTCTCCCACAGATCTCGACGTATCAAATGCGACATCAAATGGCCCTCATGCTCACAATGCCTCCGTTCGAAGATAATCTGCCCTGGATATCTGCCCCTCAGTCGTCCCGCACCAAGACGTGTTGCAAAGAGACGGTGGGCGAAAACAGGTCTCTCTGAATCGGCGATTAGTCCTCCTCCAGACCCCTCTTCCAGCACCTCTCTCTTTCACCTACATACCACCCCATTCAATTCGGCGTCTGTCCCTCCAAAGCATCATCAGCCTTGGACTTCCGGGAGTGACGCCTTCCCAACCCCAGGTCCATCCACCGGCGAGAATATTATTCTAAGCGACTCTCCTCGGTTTGAAGTTTCCCCATTCTCACAGACGTTCTCCGCTGCTGAGAACACCCATGAATCGATTTCTTCTCCCTTTATTCTCCGAACTTGGCATGAAAATATGGATCATTTACAGATCGGCTCAGGATATTCGACAGAAACGAGCAGATTGCCAGAAGTTTCCGATTCTTCTTCAACGGATCCATACTTATCTGAGAACGAGGAATCCGGCATGAATCTGAAAGAAGCCCTGCTTAGCAGGTTGATGGACTACTTCAACTCAATATTCTCTAACTATTTTACGAAGATGCCGCGCCTCACATCTCATGGACATGGAATGGACCAGGATTGCTACGAGGTATCGCAAACCGAGACAACAGAACCAGGATCAAGGGTCTCTCCAATGGGGCAAAGTCGACAACATTCTCGGAAGCGGAGAGCCGACGAAGACGAAGAAGCTGGAGATGGCCAGACGCCGCCTTTTAAAGTGCAAAGGCTATGTGATGAGCCTGGCAAAGTTACCCCAAGGCTAGCCTGCCCTTACTTCAAGAGGAATCCCGCAAAGTATCAACAGCGCGGCTCCTGTACTGGTCCTGGATGGGTGACGGCTCATCGTGTCAAGTAGATGCCGAAGGAACATGGATGGATCGTGAAACTAACGTAGACAGGGAGCACATATACCTCAACCATTCGTTACCAATAGCATGCCCAAGATGCCATGTTGTATTCGAAAATGATAGGCTCAAATATGAGCATTTCAGGGCAAGCGAACAATGCGAGGTCTTGGATCGGATTCCAGTCGAAGGCATCGACGCCACGCAGAAGGAGCTGCTGCGCCGCCGACAACGTACACACAAATACATGACGGAGGCTGAGAAATGGAACGAGATATACCTCATCCTGTTCCCCGATGCCAGTCCGACCTGCCTCCCGAGCGCTTGTAAGTGTTCAGCCTTTCGATCTTATGGCTTTCCGCTTACGATAAACCAGACTATGAGTATCCCGAATCGAGTGTCGCAGCTGACAGCTCTCCGCAAACAGAGTTCGCCCGCTATGAGCAGTTTCTACGGAGAGAGCTTCCGACGCAAGTTCAGAGGCAGTTGGAGCTTCGTATCGAAGAGCGTCTGAACCCGATAGAGGAGAGTCTTCGAAGCGAGTTGGTCGGCATCATTCGAGACACTCAGATTCATCTGTTCAATACTTATCGCTCCCTACGTTCGTCAACGAACGACGCCGCGGGTGCTGAGACTGCCGCAAATGTGAGTACAGATGCTGAACGTGCCGACTCTGGAAACACGAACTCACGCGAGGAGCCACGACCGATGGAGGTGCCGGGTGTGGAGGATAGCCTTCAGACGTTTTATCAGCCACCCTTGACGGACGGCTCTTGGAGCTTTGATGCGTTTGATGGTCTCTTGTTTGACTTTTCCGAGATGCCGTCGGGCTCTGTAGATCTGGACTCCGGGTACTGGTCGGTGCCTCCAGCGGATACAGACGAAAAGGGAAAGGGGGCAGAGAGCCTCGGTAGTACCGGTTTAGAGCCAGGGCAGAGCAACTTTTAGGCGATGGAAAGGGATATCTACGTAGTAGGACCCTTGAGGTCGGCTCGGAAGGAAGGTTCGCGAGTTGAAGGCAGATGAAGCGATGTTGTCTTCTCGTGATGGAGAAAAGAAATCACACCGATACGGCACACCTAATTGACCAAAGTTCCTTCCGGAGCGCGCCACTGATGGAGTGGGGTAATATGAGGCACAGCGGTAACAACCCCGGTGCATCGGACTTCACGCATTCCTACATCCGACTTTCATCATCCACCACTCAACATACCCGAAGGAAAAAAGGGGAAAAAACACATCATCAGCCCCCTTCTTTTGCTATTGTAATTTCCAACAAAAACATAGTCGTCCCGGTATCTCCGACCATGGACCCTCCCTTATTACCAGAACTGCTCACTTCCTTGCTCGAAGTTCCGGATGACCAGATCTACGACCCAAACGAGAATCTAGACCATGACTACAAGGAATGGGGATTCAACATTTACCGCACCGCTTACGGCGGTCTCGACTCGGACAGGGCCTGGGAGGCACTCGTGGAAGACGTCCGTACCCACGTACGCCTCCAGATCCAAGGCCGATACACCAACGACAACGAGGAAGAAGTCGAGGCCGCAAAGAAGCTGATGTCGCTGTTCCGTCTCAGCGTCCACTCTGACCCCGAAACTCTCCAGGGAGCTGACTTGGATCAACTCCGCCGAGTCCACGTCGAGAACGTCCGCACGGGCAAGGCACTTTCGAACGCGTGCTGGGCTCTGAGACAGATGTTCTTCGTCGCCGACGGCGAGGTGCTGACCGACGTCGCCACAGGGGACTTGTGGATCAAATGCGTCGAGGCAGACTATGCGGTCTCGTGTCACGCCGGTCGAGACCCCCGTGTGCCCCAGCGGTACTTTGGCTGGTTCAAGATGAGATCGAACCGCTTCGTTGAGCTGTGGTTGGACTTGCAGGTTTACCACCTGGAAAGCATCGCGCCTCCTACCATTGGCGGGATGCATCTGGAGATATGGCTTGGAGACGACCGCCTCTGAGCTTCACGCTTTTCTTCTTCCTACTTTCAGAAGCCAGCGAGACACATGTTTTTGCTTCGATCTTTGGAATCAAGTTGGAGAGTGGCATCAGCGTAAATAGAAGAAACCCAAGAGAATCACATCAGAGTCCAAAGCCACGGCACCGCGATCGGCCTACACGTTTTCGTCCAAGGCGACGATGGATGTAATATGAGTGTGGTTACACAACCGGATGTAGATACTTACGGCATTGTCGCCTAGAAGCGCGTAATTCACAAAGCTCTCCATCCAACCTGGAGACCATGCTCCCGACATTCAGAAGTAGAAAAAGGCTGCAAAAATGTGGCTGTCTTTTTTTTTTATCTTCTCCAAATTGGTAGAATGAAGTCGAGAAGTTCAGTGCGAAAGGCTTTTTGTGGCTGGATGTCGAACATCATGTCGGGACCAGTGCTGATCCTATTTTCCTAAGACGGCCGTGAGCTAAAGGCAACACAAGCACTACAACGACCGTAGGTGCGTAGGTGCCATGGCCTGAAGAAAACTTCTTCTTTTGCGTCCGTCGAAGTGCAAGACATGCCAAGTTCCGCTATCCCGATTCATGCCCCTCGCAGGATTCAGCCTCATTTTACTTGGCACTTGTTTTAGGAGAGCCGGCGATTTAAACCAATGTCCTGATGTTACAACGCTTGCACACAATGCGTCCCTCGACAACACCAAGTAATGCCATGTCTAATGAAAGTTCCTTCACCATCAAAAGAAATTTATATATGCGCAAGTACATACTTGTGATCCTTTGGCCGCGAGCTCTTCGGCGGCAGAGAAGCCTCTCAATGTCAATATGTGGCCCCAAAGCCTCAACTTGTCTCACTCCCCAAATAGGTATATCGGTGTATCCCAGTGGTATGTGTCACGCTTTTCGCCAAGGGTTGGGCTGCTGATGGAGGACACTGCTGGAATCTGTCTGCCTCGTCTGATTTACACGCCACCAAGACGGTTGCAGCCTTATTTGGATATTGGCCGATAGGCAGAGAAGATTGCAGGCCTTACATGTAAAGATGAGAGTCCGCGTTGCAGACCTGCGCTCCGGCCCTACCTCTAATCCTACATACTTCACTGACCTCCATATATCGCCAGAATGGGACTCCTTCCCGAGAACATGGGGCTGATTCCCCGCGGCAAACCCCTTGTTCCTCGCAGTCGATGGAGGAGGGGTGCCTTTTTCTTTGCGATTGCGGCTTTCCTCACCTTCACTATCAACCTCTCGTTCATCGCCTGGGCTACCTCGAACCGGACGGAAACCCTCGAACCCGGTATTGGAATCATATTCGAGAACACATGTTCGATAGTCAAGCGATGGAACACAGCAATCCATGTCATTATCAACATCTTCAGTACAATCCTATTAGCCGGGAGCAACTATTGCATGCAGTGTTTGATAGCACCGACTCGGCGCGAGGTTGATAAAGCACACTCAAAACTGAAGTCCCTTGATATAGGCGTTCCAAGCATTCGAAATTTCTGGAATATTACATATAAAAGAAAAGCTCTCTGGCTTCTTCTATCTATATCATCCTTTCCACTGCATTTGCTGTGCGATAACACAGACTTCCTGAATAATGAGACACAGCTAACAACTGCTCAGGTTCAACTCTGTTATCTTCAGCTCCATATCGTTCAATGTATACAAAGTTTATATTGTCAACGAGCGTATCTTGGGGGTCGAGGATATGGATTCATTGCCCGAACAGCTACGAATCCCTACCGGATGGGACGAGATATCTGCTACGATCAATAGTGGAGCCATGGAGCGACTCAGTCTCGAGGAATGTCTCAACGTTTACGGCACTGCATTTCAATCTTCACGGGGCCTTCTTGTGATGACTGTGCCTGATGACGTAGAAGGCGACTTTTTTTGGGGTTATAATCATGGTGGCACTTTGTATTCTGGCTTCAACTGGATTTGTAGCAACAACACCCGATACGGGGAGGAACCTTGCAACGAACTTATCCAGGAGTACAAAGCATCGCCTAGGGATTGGAGACCAGTCGGCCTTCCCCTGAAGGAAATTTACAGCCAACAGACTGAGGAGCATTGCAAACTGCTCTTCAGTAGCTCGTTGTGCTGGATTGTAACTAGCCTCAACCTGCTAAAGGGCATTCTCATGCTCCTTGTTGCATTCGGGTTTGGGACTGCCAACGAGATGCCGCTTCTGACTGTTGGCGATGCCGTGGCGTCATTCATGGAAGAGGAGGATATGCGTACGGAGACCATGTGCCTCGCATCGAAAGCTCGAATCAAAGGGAAGAAGTGGGACAAAATAGCGCTGCCATACGAGGCCAAACCCCATCGCAAATTTGCCGCAGCGAGTCGCACCCGATGGATCACCTGCATCTCATCGTTAGTCTTCAGCCTCCATGCAACCTTTGGCTTTCAAAATACGCTAACATATACGTTAGATGCCTCTTGGCTGTCCTGGTCTGTGTTGGGTTGCTTGTCTACGGTCTGCACCCCGACGCAGGGGGTCTCGGCAGAGTCGGCACTTCCTTCGGTATCGCCAAATACGGACTCGGTGAAATCCACACCGAGACAATCATGGAACACGATTCAGCTTTCGGCGCAGTGTCCGGGGAGCTGCTGTTCAATGTTGTCCTTGCCAACACCCCACAAGCCATTATGTCGCTTCTTTATTTCAACTACAATGCCCTTTTTACCAGCATCTCCTTGGCAACCGAGTGGGACAGGCTTGGAGGCAAACATGATAAGGGTCTCAGGGTGTCATCTTCGCCCCAAGGTGCCCAGAGAGAGACGTATTTTCTACAGCTTCCATACCGATATTCCCTACCACTCGCAGCAGTTTCTGGGACCGTTCACTGGCTCATATCACAGAGCATCTTCCTAGTGTATTTGGAGGGGTACGCTACCACCGGAATCAATCTAAAGGTATATTTACCCGATGCAGTGGGGAGGAAATCTTGCGGTTGGTCACCAATTGGGGTTATTCTTGTGTCTGTGGCGGCGGTGGTAATGATTGCATTCCTCTCTGCTTCTGGGTGGCGTCGATTTCGATTCGGGGGAATTCCAGTGGCCGGCTCATCCAGCGTCGCGATATCCGCCGCCTGCCACCCTGGAACGTACGAGAAGGACGCCTGGAAGATGCCGCTCCGCTGGGGTGTTGTGCCCGAGCCGAAGGTCGAGCCGAGGCACTGCTCCTTCTCGAGCGAGCCGGTCGAGAAGCCAGTGGGAGGACAGCTATACGCATGAGTCACCAATAGTTTGAAGGCGATCTGCATCACCCTCGTGGAATGAAACATTCGAAGGGCCTGAAGAGGTGTGGGGCCGGCGTCGACGGTGAACTTCGGACACGATGCCGCTTGCACGAGCTGTTGAAGGGTTATCTTGGAACAGGAAATGTGCAAGGGAGGGATTGGCTGGGAACAGCATGGCAACGCCTTCACTTGAGATTCATCTCGTCCAAGATCGTGCAGAGTTCTTCTGGTGGAAGCAAGATTGTCTACCATATTTCAGTCATGCCATAATTCAAGCGTCAACGTCAACTCAGCTCTCATTCTGCCACCGAGCAACATACCACGTACTGATCAATCATCACTCGCCATCTGAATTCTTGCATCAGCTGGTGAAGAAGCAAACAGAACTATGAAACAAGCCGTTTTCTGCGTCCACTTACCGATGACGTTCTCTACGGTTCAAACGGCGCTGTTCTATCCACTCCCGGGGGCGGGGTGAGGATGGTCGTCGGCGGGGTGGCCGGTACTTTCGGCGGGAGTGGAGATGGCAGCCGACCACACCGATGGAATCCTCTTTGCCTTACCCGCCGCGCCGTGCGCTGAATTTATCGGCCCCAGCTCCATGCAGACCTCCGCGCCGAACATAAGGTGCCTTAAGTCTAGCCGAACGGCTTGCATATCATGATGTGATGACCAAGATATTGGCTATGATTGGATCGAGTAGGCCGGTAGGGTGCTTGGAATCAACAGACTTGCCGGACTGCATTGCATGCACAGCATCCAGTAGGTATATTCTTGTGCGGGCACTGCGGTGTCACAAGGACATGATTATCAAGTGGTCGGTCGGATGACGTTGCTCTTGCTCAGCCCTATGAACCTTCGATGTCGCCATCGCAGGATTTGGAATACCTAGTTCAAATCAGTGAGAACTGACAGCAAGAATGAGGAACCAACATCGAAAGGCCCAGTATGAGCTGATTCAGCATTGTAGATGACTAAAGTGAGGTGGCTCGGGGTTTGAAGGTGTGGAATCAGGACATCTCGGTAGAGACCGAGCTCCGGCGAGAGATGGCCGACAGCCGTTCTAGTGGGTCCCGCCAGTGGCAGCTTAAGCCTTTGGTGTAGGTACATAGACAGGTGCCAACCGAGCCCGAGGTCTGGGAGCACAGCACTGAGAATATAAAGATACCTCGGTTTACGCAGTAGTTGCATGCAATCTAGAGGTACCCCTCGGGCAGTGCTTGCGCCCACGATGCAACTCTCGCGTCATCGATACCCTGCGCCCCTGACAAATCAACAAAAGGAATTTACTGGCAACGCCCATGTCACTTTAGCGACTCTGCACTGCGGGCAGCTACTTTGCTACCTCTGACCAGCTGGTGTACCTACCGGTTGACCTTACCACTTCCACAGTACTGAGCTCGACTGGAAACCTCGTCACGCCCTTTGCCCACCCAACCACAACGCTCTTCAGCCTCCATACCTATTTCCCCCTCCGTTGCACTATTTAGTCCGATTTCTGCCCGCGTCACTGCCGGCTGCCCCTCCCTCCATCCCACATGTCTCTCAGACTCTTCCGTCCAGTCCAACGCATCGCGACCCCTCGTCTACCATCCACCTACAGGAATTTCCACGCTTCTTTGCCCAACATGGTTGTCCACAACGTCAAGAGGTCCGTTTTTGACTTTGCTGTCGCGCGCCAATCCCACCCTTTGATGCGTTGATAGCAGTGCCCCGCACTGAACACATTGCCTGCTTTTTTGCTTTGCGACATGTGCTGACTTGTTATCTCTGTTACAGCAAGGCCGAGTTCGACGAGGTCCTCAAGAACAACGACGCCGTCATCCTCGACGCCTTCGCCACCTGGTGCGGTCCCTGCAAGGCCATTGCCCCCATCCTCGCCAAGTAAGTCGACATCCCCAACGTCCTCTGGGGACAAATACCATTGGCAAGGACTGTTTCTGACCTTCTCTTCCCACCAGGCTGTCCAACGAGGAGAGCAACAGCGGCCTCCACTTCGTCAAGATTGACGTCGACGAGGTCCCCGACCTGAGCCAGGACCTCGGCATCCGCGCCATGCCCACCTTCCTCATCTTCGAGAAGACCGAGAAGACCCAGGAGATCGTCGGTGCCAACCCCCCTGCCCTTACCCAGGCCATCGCCAAGCTGGCCGAGAAGTACCCTGGCCAGAAGGCCGAGTAAATATGCCTTCAATTGGCGGAGGATGGATATGAAAAGAAGAAGAATCGCTCATAGGATAATGGCTTAAAAGACAAGCCTGCCCGGGCATCACCTAGATACCACATTGCAATACAAAACGCTTGCGCTCGACCAGAAGAGACCTCGATGATCAAGATGTGCGACGTGAAGTGCCTGGACCCCTCGTACGTCATCAAATACCAGGGCTGGGTAGCTATGTTGCAGCTCACCGAGTCTGAAACGAGCCGTTGTGCGCAAAACTGCTGGGAGTTGGAGATTTTCATTGGAGAAACATAATGCTATCAAAGGCGAGGAACCAGCGGTAGCAAACATGGCCTGGAAATTCTGTGCGCCTGGTTCGGATACATCACTGGCCTCGAGAATCGGAGACATTGGTTGAATACATAGGGTTGGCAAGCACGCTTCATGCGAGAACCGGAACATGTTTCTTATCGCACCTTTCTCACCCCGCAGCATCGAGGGAAAAGCCATCATTTTAAGGGATTCGAGACATTGAGACTCGTAAATCGCGTCGCGTCTCACCCTGTCAGATGACCTCATTGGCCACCTCGGTGCGGCTCGGCCGTCGAGGCCAAGGCGCCTTCAAGTGACGAGTCATACCGTTGGCGATTGGCGATAACCAACATGTCACCCGGTACAAGGTGCAAGGCTTTGTTGGTTGTCCAAAAGTCCAGATCCTAGCAAAACAGAAATCCTAACGGCCTTTATCGGCTGGGGCGGCCGATTTCCGCAGTGGCTGGGGTGAGTCAATTCCAGTGCCCCGCGCCGGTTTTCGCCCCGAGGCCGCGGGGGTTCTTGCCCGCGGGAAGGGCACGCCCCAGTCTCTTGGGACCTACTGCCATGCGAGCTCCCGTCGACCCCGATAAACATGGTGCCATTCTTTATGCAGAAAATCACGCAAAGGCGCACTTATTATCCGTAGTCTTGCTCGGTTGCGTTGTAGGTCGGCGAGGCACTTTGCAGACGCAGGGTATTAAAGGATTGGCTGGTCTGTTCCCGACTCGAGCGGCAGAGATCACATCACCCCAGAAGCCAACAAGTACGTTGTTTTCCTTGGCCGCCGCGGCGAATCCCTTTTTCGTGAAACTCCTCGCCGCTGACGACGCTTCTGAAGATATAAGCTGCGTGGCCTGCAACTTACTCTCATCACTCGACATCTCAACTGCCACAGAGACTCGGCAACTCCTCTTCAGGCCAACCAACATGACGAACCACATCGTTGTTCTCGGGTAAGTAACAGCATCCAGCAAGCTTTTCCCCGTCCACATACTTACCGTGTTCAGCGCCGGCGTGTCGGGCCTTACCACGGCCCTGCTCCTGTCCAAGAGCAAGGCCAACTCTGTCACCGTCATTGCCAAGCACATGCCCGGCGACTACGACATTGAGTACACCTCGCCCTGGGCCGGTGCCAACGTTCTGCCGTAAGTAGTGCTCGACAAAAGTTTAGGCTGCCTGAAGCTCACCAGTCCGGCAGCATGTCACAGCCCAACGACAGCAGGTGGGAGAGGAGGACGTGGCCCGAGATGAAGCGCCTGGCCGCCGAAGTCCCCGAGGCCGGCATCCACTTCCAGAGTGCGTTCTCTTCACCAACGTCGGACGTCAGGAAAGCACGCTAACCCCCGCCGCAGAGTCCATCGTCTACCGCCGCAAGAAGGACATTCAAGCCGGAGGTAACCCCTACGACTCGCTCTACGCCGTGAACCCCTGGTACCGCGACCTGATGCCCGACTACCGCGAGCTGCGCCAGGACGAGCTGCCCGCCAACGCCCACTCGGGCTGCGAGTTCACCTCGGTGTGCATGAACACGGCGCTCTACCTCCCCTGGCTGGTCGGCCAGTGCCGCAAGAACGGCGTCGTCCTCAAGCGCGGCGTCGTCTCGCACATCCACGAGCTCAAGGGCATGCACCACACCGGCAACCCCGCCGACGTCATTGTCAACTCGTCGGGCCTGCTGGCGTGCAAGCTGGGCGGCGTCGAGGACAAGACGGTCCGGCCCGCGCGCGGGCAGGTCGTCGTCGTGCGCAACGAGATCGAGCCGATGGCGACCATCTCGGGCACCGACGACGGGCCGACCGAGGTGTGCTACATGATGACGCGCGCGGGCGGCGGCGGCACCATCCTGGGCGGCACGTACGACAAGGACAACTGGGAGTCGGCGCCGGACCCCAACATCGCCGTGCGCATCATGAAGCGCTGCGTCGAGCTGTGCCCCGCGCTGACGGGCGGCAAGGGCATCGAGGCGCTGAGCGTCATCCGCCACGGCGTCGGTCTCAGGCCCTACCGCGAGGACGGCGTCAGGCTCGAGACGGACAAGACTACGTTTGCCGACGGCACGCCCGTCGTTCACAACTACGGCCACGCCGGGTGGGGGTATCAGGGCTCGTACGGCTGCTCGGAGGCCGTGGTCGAGCTGGTGAACGAGATCAGGAGGGAAAAGGGAGAGGACCTGTCGAGCGAGCCGAAGCTTTTCTCCTGGGACAGGCCCAGCAAGTTGTAGTCAGCTAGAAGGTATCTTGGAAATGATGACGATTTGCATGAAATGAAAGAGAAAGAAACACCAATTCGAGTCAATTTAAAGGGGACTCATATCCCAAACTCCTTCTAGAGATTATACCCTAAAGGACAAGACGACAAGGGTGGACAGGAGACTTGCTGACGTAACAGTATGAATATGTGATTTGGTGACTTCCGCACGGTGCCCGTACCTTCCAGTTCGCGACAGCTTTCAGAAGCTCCCCTGTCCATCACCAAACCTCACCACCACCACTCCGACAGCTTGCAAAGCTGCAACATGGCCGATCCAACGCCCCCAATCCACATCCGAGCGATACGCACCGTTCTGGACATTGCCAATGGCCAGCATGCTCTGTCAAAGGCCATCCCGCCGTTGCTCCTTGCGCTGGATGCGGTCCTCTGCGGGCTGATCATCTGGAAAGTCCCTTGTTAGCTTCGACCTTGGACCCTCGATGGGAGCCACAGGACGCTGACATGGATTTTTGCAGACACGGAGATCGATTGGGTGGCATACATGGAACAGGTTGCTCAATTCGTCTCGGGCGAGCGCGACTACACCAAGATCAAGGGCGGCACCGGGCCTCTCGTCTATCCCGCCGCACACGTCTACACCTACACGGGGCTCTACTACCTCACCGACGAGGGGAAGAACATCTTCCTGGCGCAGCAGCTCTTCGCGGTTCTCTACCTCGCTACGCTCGCTGTGGTCATGGCATGCTACTGGCAGGCAAAGGTGCGTCCTATTCCTCGATCCCCGTCCATGAACATTGAAAGCAAGCTGACGCGCCGTTCTGCAGGTCCCGCCGTACATCTTCCCGCTCCTCATCCTCTCCAAGCGCCTCCACAGCGTCTTCGTCCTGCGCTGCTTCAACGACTGCTTCGCGACGCTGTTCCTCTGGCTTGCTATATACTTCTTCCAGAAGCGTCTCTGGACGCCGGGCGCGATACTCTACAGCTGGGGCCTGGGCATCAAGATGTCGCTGCTGCTCGTGCTGCCGGCCGTCGGCGTGGTGCTCTTCCTCGGCCGCGGCTTCCACGGCAGCCTGCGCGCGGCGTGGCTCATGGCGCAGCTGCAGATCGTCACGGGCGTGCCGTTCCTGGCGACCAACGCCGGAGGCTACCTCGGCCGCGCGTTCGAGCTCTCGCGGCAGTTCTTCTTCAAGTGGACGGTCAACTGGCGCTTCGTGGGCGAGGAGACGTTCCTCGGCAGGCCCTTCTCCGCCGCGCTGCTGGGCCTGCACGCCGCGGCGCTGGCGGCGTTCGTCGCGACGCGCTGGCTCGCCCCCGCGCGGCGCCTGCTGTCGTCGCTGCTCCCCCCCATGCTCCGGGGCCGGTCGCCGTTCGCGCAGGCGGAGGAGAGGCAGGTGGCAGGCAGGGTGACGCCGCGGTACGTGCTCACGACAATCCTCTCGGCCAACGTCACGGGGCTGCTCTTCGCCAGGTCTCTGCATTACCAGTTCTACGCCTATCTAGCCTGGTCCACGCCGTACCTCCTCTGGCGCAGCGGCCTCCCCGTCTATCTGGTCTACGCCCTGTGGGCGGCGCAGGAGTGGGCCTGGAACGTGTTCCCCAGCACCGACGCGAGCTCGATGGTCGTGGTGGGCGTGATGGCGGTCACCGTCGCCGCGGCGTGGTTCGCGGGGGCGGAGGACGAGGGACGGCCGGCGGAGAAGCCGGAGGAGAAGAAGCGGTGATTCTATGGGGGAGGTGTGGATATCATTAAGTCATTAGAGTCGCTTTTTGTGCCTCTTCCCGTTCCTGAAATTCAATAGTCGTCTTCCGAGTCGGACGGCGGCATCTTTCCGACGTTTGAATCGCTCTCCTCGTCCTCGTCGTCGTATCTGCTCTTGGCAAACTCCTTGGGCCTGGGAGGTGTACATGTTAGCGGTGTACGGGACATGGGGGGGGGGGGAAAAGAAGGAAGTGGTGGAGGAGGAGGACGCACCAGTACGACTGCTTGCGCCAGGCCTTCTCGTCGCGCACGACGTTGATGATCTCGCCCTGGACGCGGCCCTCGGGCTCGTCGTACCGCTCGGCGAGCACGTAGCCGCCGCGCTTGATCCAGATGGTGTTGCGGAAGCGCTGGGCGAGCTCGAGGACCATGTCCTTGCGGTTCGGCAGCTCGCACGTGTACAGGTTGTTGCCCTCGGCGCGGACGACGCGCACGATGGACTGGTTCCCGGCGAGCTCGTCGGGCGGGGTGAGGGCCTCCTCGGCCGCGGCCT
The DNA here is from genome assembly GCA_030770045.1 of Colletotrichum brevisporum. NCBI lineage: Eukaryota > Fungi > Ascomycota > Sordariomycetes > Glomerellales > Glomerellaceae > Colletotrichum > Colletotrichum brevisporum. Next base: position 1,980,373 of record JAUGSI010000001.1, on the reverse strand, counting down.
GGGCGCTGCGCTTGGGACGTCCCATTGTCTGTCTATTGGTGGTGGGGTTTGAGATGTGTGATGTGTGGTTTAGCGAGGCTAGCAAGGCTGATGGTTTGAAAGTCTTGGACACTCTTTTTTTTTTTTTTTTTTTTTTGCGGTGATGGTGGGCTAGAATTTTGGGTGCGGGGCAGATGGGATGTCACAGTGAGGGGAGCGCTAAGTTGTGTGACTTTAGTGTACTAGGTACGTACCTAGCGCAATGGGTGCCTTGGCGGCCGAGTCTCGGTGCCCGGCCGGGTTGGTGTCGGGGTGAAAGCCCGTCGGTATTACCTACTGCGAATGCCACACGAAAACCCATCGGTTAGCAAGCGAGGATTGAGGTCCAGATGGCAGTCTTGTGAGTCAAAATTACATGGACGGCTGCCTGAAGAGGAAATTCAACTAACCTGCTCGCACTAGCACCTGCCCGGCTACACACGTAGGTGAGTTGCACTAGGCCGGCCCGGCGCCCCGAACATTCGCCGATGGGAGACCCGCCCTGCCGGAGTTACCAACGGAGGATCGCCGAGCCGATCGCTCGCGTGGCACCCCGGGCGATCCAGACCGTGCTTATCAAGCACCGCGCCGCACCCAGCACGCAGAGTCGGATGCCCGACGCAACTCGACGCAGTTCTCGACTCGGGGTGACTCTTTGTTGAGCTGCAAGCTAAGCTACCTTATCCGCCTGTTCTGACGCCGTCTTGGCGAAAAGTGCCGAACCAGAACATGCCCTTCCCGTCCCTACCTTGACTCGTCACATGGAGACGATGCATACCTACCTAACCTAGCCGGCAACTACACCAAAGCCGGCTGACCGACCACCACACTCCCTTCAGATTTTCCTCAATCTTCTTGGGCCTTGTGGGGAACTAGGTCGCGCCGCCCCCTCGTAGGCACCTGGGGGGAAGCTTCTCCCGACCCTCCACGACGCTCACCGCGGGCCAGAAGGCCGGGGATCCGCACCACACCATCGTGAGATGTTGTGGCTATCAATTTTTTTTTTCGCCCCGAGTTCGCTGCTGTGACTTGCGCGGGATGGAGCTTCCGCAATTCTGAAGCAAATCCGTTGGTATAAATACTACCAAGCTTCCCCAGGATCTCAGACCGTCTGTCTAGGTGTTGTGCTCTCGTGTTAGTCCTTGCATCCATCCGCGGAATTCATATTCCGCCCCCCTCCCCCTCCCACTTCCCATCGCGACACAGCACAAACATGGAAGCCTCGTCGTTCGGGACCCTCGTCCAGGTCGAGTCTCGTGGCCGCGACGACCACGACGCTCACCATCTCCCCGCCGCGCCCGCCAAAGCCGTGCCCCGGACCTACCCCGGCGCTCCTCACCGCGAAGAAGCCTCGATCGAGCCCCAGCGCATCGATGTTGTTAGCAACTCAAAGGGCGGTCGTCAGAGCCCGAAGGGCGGCACGTCGCCGCCGCGCACGCCGACGGCCTCGGGAAGCGACGACGTCGAGATGAGCCGCCCGTCGAGCCCCGTCTTCGTCGAGGTCCTCCAGAGCATGACGGACCCTCACATGAACCGCTTCCGGCTCGCGGCCGTCTGCCTGATGGGCTTGGGCAACGGTCTCAATGACAGCGCGCCGGGTGCCCTTATTCCTTACATGGAGAAGTAAGCCCCCCCCCCCCCCCCAATACCCCTGAGATGGCGCCTTCACGCTGACACCACCCCCAAGACACTACAACATCGGCTACGCCATCGTCTCCCTCATCTTCATCGCCAACGCCTTCGGCTACATCCTCGGCGCCGCCTTCCTCGAGGCCCTCCGCGCCCGCCTCGGCCGCGCCCGCATGCTCGCCCTGGCCGAGTCCCTCATCGCCCTCGGCTACGTCCCCGTCCTCGCCCAGGCCCCCTTCCCCGTCGTCGTCGTCTCCTTCTGCGTCCTCGGATTCGGCATGTCCCTCAACCTCGCCGTCGGCAACGTCTTCTGCGGCTCCCTGCGCGAGGCCAACGTCGCCCTGGGCTACCTCCACGGCGCGTACGGCGTCGGCGGCACCATCGGCCCGCTGATGGCCACCGCGCTGGTCACCGCGGCCAAGGCGCGCTGGAGCACGTACTACTTCATCACGCTCGGCCTCGCCTCGTTCAACTGCGCGTTCGCGACCTGGTCGTTCTGGCACTACGAGCGCGATTTGCCTCAACAGCAGCAGCAAACACAACAAGACTCATCGAAGCATCTGCTCAGCATGTTCTCCGCCCTGAAGACGCGCGTCGTCCTGCTCGGCGCGCTCTTCATCTTCGCGTACCAGGGCGCCGAGGTGTCCATCGCCGGCTGGGTCATCTCCTTCCTCATCACCGTGCGCAACGGCGACCCGAACGCCGTCGGCTACGTGACGGCCGGCTTCTGGGCCGGCATCACCATCGGCCGGCTCGTGCTGTCGCACCCGGCGCACCGCATCGGCGAGAAGCCCTTCGTCGTGTTTGCGACGGCCGGCGCGGCCGTGTTCCAGGTGCTCGTGTGGTGGGTGCCCGACGTCATCGGCCCCGCGGTCTCGGTCGCCATCGTCGGGTTGCTGTTGGGGCCGATCTACACGTGCGCTGCGGCGGTGTTCATGAGGGCCATGACGGGCCGGGAGAGGGTGGCCAGCATGGGCGTCATCAGCGCCTTTGGCAGCTCCGGGGGTGCCGTGGCGCCGTTCACGACGGGCATCCTCGCGCAGGCCGCCGGGACGTGGGTGCTTCATCCGATTGCGATTGGGTTGTTCGCCGCGATGATGGCGGCGTGGTACGGAGTGCCGTACAAGCCGAAGCGGAAGGAGTGAGGGCATTTCCTCATACGGTAGTCGAAGGCAGAAAAATAAAAGATTGAATTGAGACTCGGACGTTTCCCCCGAATCCACTGCAGACTGATCTTGATCTGGCCTTGACTGATGATGAACAGCTGACACCGAGATGAACTAGCGAGCGTAGCTGACCGCTTCCGTCGTCTCCTGTAGCCCGACCCCGATCACGGGCTCCCCGTCCTTCGTCAGCTTGGCGACCCCGTACCGGATACGTGAGTGCCTCATCGCCTTCGACAAGCCCATGCCGTCCTGTCGCCCGGCATCCGACGGCAGGTCCATGTGCCTGGAGTCCCGGAACACGGTCGACACGTATCCCAGGACCTCCGGCCCCCGCGCCCAGTGCTTGAAGACCACCCCGAGAACCCCTGCGGCGAGGAGCATGATGCTCGACGCCAAGCATGCCGCTGCCCATTTGTCCGAGATGTCGTACACGACTATGAGCTCGCTCGTCCTCGACGGCACCGTCACGTTGCTGTCGAAGAGGAAACTACCGCCTGCGCCTCTGATCTGGTGAGACAGCTGGCCCAGGGCCAGGTACGTGTTCAGGAGCTGGGCCAGGCGGATCTGGAGGGTCTCGCCGGTGATGTTGTGCAGCATGTCCCCGAGGGTCGCATCCCTCGATATGCCCTTGAGGCACGGGTTCTCGAGGTAGTAGAGGGAAACCTCCGTCCCGACGTTCGTGTGGCCGCCCACCGTCAGCGGCAACCGCAGGGACACCAGGTTGAAGAGCAGAGGGAACGAGAGCGGGGAGATGTTCGCCGGCGCGTGCTTCCGTTTTGAAGGTCTCTGGGCCACCACTTGGCAGGTTTGCCGGGGACCGGACCCGTCGCGGGAGCAGTTTACCCGGGACTCAACCCACTCATGCGTGAGCCCGCAAGACGCCACTATGCCGGTCAAGGGGCCGGCCATGTCGTAAACGTAGACCGCTTGAAAAAGGAGGTTTGTCGGGCCCGAATCAAGTGCCGCCTCGTCTTGGAACAACGTGGACTGGTGGCGATCTTCGAAACGTCCGTCTCGATCCTTTGGCAGTTCTTCTCGGACCACCGAGCTGTTCTCGCGCATCCAAAACTCGCCCACGAATCTGTCAATTGCCAGGCTCCAGGTCGTGGCGAGGTTGTCGTCGTCGGTGAGCTGGCGGATGGGATAGCCGTGCCACGTGCCGTTGGTCAGGTTGAAGGGTCCCTCGAGCACGATGCTGCCGGCATCCGACAGCGCCGTCGCATTGACTTCGACCATTGAGCCATTTCGGGGCGGTGATCCTGGGCCGTCGCCGACGAACGTGACATCTTCGCATCGCAACCGGAGATGGCTCGACTCCACGGTGAAGCTCGTGTTGCCGTCATTGATGTTGTTCAGGGGAATCCCGGCCAAGGAAGAATACATGTACGGGAAGTCGGGCGCGTCCTGCTGGACGTCCTGCCACTCGGACTCTGTGTGGTTCAGGAACGGTATCTTGACGTTGCCCCAGAGATCCATGGTGTCAGTCTTGATCGCGTCGGGAGTACTGATCAATGTCGTGTACATTGCCGCAAGCGCCCGAAAGTAAGAGGCATCTTTGCGGAGAGCCGGCCCGCCCCAATACGTGTGTTCGAGCAGCTTGCTGTCGGCGCTGTTGTCAAAGTAGGTAACGCTCGTGTCTCTGAACCGAGGCTCCAGCCGTGTCGACTTCATCCGGAGAAGGGCCTGGGTGCCGAGGGGAGACATGGCCCAGGTGATGACCAGCGAGAAGCTCATGACGCTGAGCAGTCGGAAGTGTATCAGCGTAAGCAATGTCGATCCAACCGTGCGACTGCTGATGAGCTGTTCGAGCAGCCCTACCGTGGCCCCTCGCTCCAGTGCCCAGCGTGCGGCTTCGGACACCAGACGGCCGACCACCGAAGCGAACAATATGGGGAAGACGGTGGCGATCTAGAAGGAAGACGAAAAGTATCTGATCAGTCGGCATACTCAGGCTAGCCGGAACAGGGGAAACATACAACAGTGATGCCGTTATCCCAGACCTGCTCGGAGGTGGCATTAACCGTAGTGCCCTCCAAACGCCAAAGCGCAACGACGAACAAGACCATTGCGAGGGGGAGGGCGATCGAGCCACAGTCCGCTGCGACTGTGAAGGCGTCCGCTTTCTGCCTTGGGTACTCGAATCGAGGGGCGGCATCCTCGTCATCGGCGACGCGCGTGTAGCTCCCCGTTGACGTGCTGGTCCCCGTGATGCTCTTCACATCGCTGGGGTAGCCGTCGGGACGAGCCCTCTCATCGGTCGTTTGGTGCGCAGCAGGATCGCCGTCGTCACGAGTTCTGTTGTCGTGAATCGACGTCTGGTCCGCCGACGGTCGAGTGTCCATGTTGGAGAAGATGGTAGCAGATCGGTTGCGTGTGCGGGAGTAGGTAAAAGCAACAAGGGGGATACGGGCTCCCGAGTAGATCCACGCAACCCCCTTCCTCTTGTATGTAGTCTGGTCTCCTAGTTACGGAACCCAGGTGATGCGGAACATCTTCCACAACGAAAACAAATCGCCAAGGACACTGCCTCTGCTTATCGTTGCACCTGCGCGGCCGGTGCCAGACCGTACCTGCTGTACGACGCGCCTCGTCGGAATACGCACAGCAGTTCTCCATCAATGGCCGGCAAGGCTGTCCATCAAACAGGTTTGATCGGCGCAGGATCCAGCGGAACAAAGTCAGGCGGTGCGACCATCAATCCTTCGTGAGCCACGGATCGAGTACGGACAGGTGTCGTAACATGTGCCAGGTTCAACGAGTCACACAAGATAGGGCAGCGGAGGAGTGAAACATGGCCATACGTCCGTCTGCGCCAGGTCGACGAGACCAGCAAATCTCAACCTGCTGCGCCAGCGGCGAGCAAAGGTGTGTGTGGCCAGGGTTTGCCGCCATGACACTGCCACCGTGGGAACGCAAGAGCAGATTAGATCAACATCATTGTTTGACGCCGATGAGCTGGCGCGAGCCGAATGCGCCCTTCCGAAACAGGTCGGACGCCTCACGAAGTACCCAATATGAGACACGGCGTGGCTGGCGTGTTGGGTGTAGGTTGACGGACGTGGTCGGCTCCGTGGTCCCGGTCGGCATGCCGCTTGGCCATTGCTCCCGGTCCGGCCCGGGCAACGTTGCCGAGGTGGCACCGAGTGCCGCCTGCTTCCGCGGCGGAGTCGGAGGGAAGAAACGGGACCGACCGCACGTGGTTGGGGTGAGATCGGAGGCCGACATGGGAGGGGATGCCCGACCGTTGGTTGGGAGCGGAATGTCTTGTTTGGGACATCTCGATGACGATGAAAACTGGGTCTCGCCGGTCGGGACATTGGTGGATTGAATTTTGTAGTGAAGCTTACTGTTGATGCGAGAAATTGTAAGATGAAATGTCAGAGATCGCCAGCTGCTGGTCAGGTAGTCGAGTCGAGTAGATCATCTTCTGACCAAAAAAGCAACGCTTTAGTATTGTCTGTATCCTAGACCCAGTCCGTGTCTATCATCTATCGTGAAAGGGAAGAAATGTCCAAACCTCATGTGTATCGCTGTATCATCTATTCCCGGCTTCCTTTTACCTGTAGATTCCGCCCCGATCTGGTCTATGAGATCTAGTGGTGAATGCGCCCCCTGGCAGCGTCCTTGACGCTGACCTTGCCGTCGACAATCTGCTTGACGGTCTTCAAGATGTCGGCGAAGTCGTTGAAGGTGACAAAGGAGACGTTCTCCCTCTCGCACCACGACACGAGGTCTGCGTTCCGTCAGCATCACATTCGAGCAGTCTTGAATAAGGACGCGGGGGCTCACCCTTGCCGCGCTTGGCAAACAGCAGGTCCGTCTCGCGGGCGGCCGACAGGTCCGACACGCCGTCGCCGGCGTAGAACATGACGGGGCGGTCGGGCAGGGACGAGTACTTGCGCAGCTCGATGGACTTGTCGTGGCCGTGGACGCTGTCGTCGTGGTAGACGATCTGCCAGCCGCCCTCGTCGTTGATGCTCTTGCCCTCGCGGGGCGCGACCTGGTTGCTGACGATCTGGACGTTGCGGTCGACCTCGTCCTCGCCGAGCCACTGGACCAGCAGGGCGCGGATGATGGGCCGCATGCCGCCGCTGATGATGACGACGGGGATGTTGTTCGCCTTGGCGTAGCCGTAGAACTCCTTGAAGACCGGGTCGAGCTTGACGTTGGCCTTGAGGTACTCGATGCACTTGTCGAAGGGCAGGCTGACGCTGTCCATCATCTCGCGGAAGGCGTCGCGGAAGTGCTTGCGGCCGTCGAGCACGGCCGTGTTGCCGTCGCGGCGCCTCTCGTAGCCGAAGCCGATGTTGTCGGTGAGGAAGTCGTTGGAGTCCTCGAGCGTGATGGTGCCGTCGAAGTCGGTGAAGAAGATGAACTTGGGGTTCGTGGCGAGAGCCGGCGTGTCGGTGACCTGGGAGCCCATCTTGTTTGGTGGTTGAATGAAGTGAAAGTGAGGGTAGGAGGTGGGAGTGAGTGAATGAGTGAGTGAGTGAGGCCTTGATAGGATGAGGTTCAAGGAGGGGGAGGGGTAGAGATGAGTGAAGTGAAGAGTGAGAGAATACAAGTGTGGGTCACAGACGTGGTTGAAGAAGGTCGGCCAGAGGCTTTTATGTCAAACAGATTCAGATACCAAGCCGCCGCCCGGACATGGCGCTGCAGTCAACTTGGGATGGCACATAAAACGTACAGTCTTATCAAAGCTGTATGCGGGCAAGGTTTCTCCCCAGAGGCAATCCTCAGATGTACCTAATCCATGTGTCCATCTCATCCTACAGTTGTCCATACAAGAGAACAATGCCATTCAGTTGAGTCAAACTGAAAGCTGTCCAGCCAACCAGATGTCGACAACGAAGGAAAAAAAAAAGACTCGGATACTCAACGTGCAGAGAGAGCCCTGCACTTCCGCCCAGTGACGACATCGGCGGAACCGCCGTGGCCCCCGTATCGAGTCCACGAGGGAGGGACCCTGGGGAACGGCCTTTTTCCCAGATCTCACCCACTGAAGGACGCCAAAACAGCGCCCCGAAGGTCTCGAGAAGCCCCACCCGCACGCTTCCAAGGCACGGCATCTTAGTGGCCCTGCAGCCTGCAGAGCACAGGTAACCCCCACCAACCGCCAAAAGGAAAAAAAAGAAAAAAAAGAAAAATAAAAGAAAAAAAGTGAATGGTCGTAAATCTCTGTCCTGGTCCTCCGGTACGTACCTCGCCTCCGTCTCGGGCATTCTTCGCCCTTCTTCTCGAAGCTCGGTCCCCGCTCTACCCCGGCACCGGCTCCTCCCCCCAATCCGACAGGCGGTGAGAGCTTTCCCACCCGCCCCAACGGATTGTAGCTGTCCTCCGGCAGAAACCCGGCCGCCGCGACCGCACCGCACCGCACCGCACCACCATATCGCATCGTCCCCAAACTTTCCACCCTCCTCTCTCCTCGCGAGAGAGCAGTGCGGCTCCGACCCGAACCCTCGGCCCTCCCACCCCTCCCCTCCTTCCCACGAATATCCCCCTCCCCCCGCCGAAACCAAGACAACACTTCCCTTTCGGTCCTAGGACCGACAATTGGTTTTTCCAAAACCCGTCGACCGACCGTCGTCGGGCCACAAACCGACATGCACCCCATCGCCCGGCCGGCGACGCGCCTGGTCCACGCCCGCATCGGCCTGCGCACCGCCACCGCCGTCCAGAGATGGCCCCCCGCCGCCGCCCTCCGCCTCCGGTACAGCCCTACGACGGGAGCCGCCGCCGCCGCCGCACGGCTCTACTCCGACCTCCCACCCTTGCCTCCTTTCCTGACGAACCACCCCGCCTCGAAAGAGCAAGCCAACAAGACGCCTCCTCCCGCGAGCGAGTCCTCCCCCTCCTCATCGAGCGCAGAACCGACCTCTGAGACCGCCGAACCAAGCTCCTCCTCGACATCCTCCGACCCCTCGACGACCGCGCCACCATCCTCCTCCTCCTCCCAATCCCCCCCCAAAGATGCGCCCCCCCACGACCCCCTCCCCGACGTCGCCTCCAAGATCTACACGGCCCTCCCGCCCGCCCTCTCCGAGAAGCTCTCCCACCTGATGGACACCCTCCAGACCCGCCTCATGACCGCCTCCACCACCCTCAACGCCCTGACGGGCTACGCCCCGATAGAAGTCATCAAGCACCAGAACACCCTGCTCGAGGCCCGCCTCGCCGCCGCCCAGGACCTCGTCCGCACCGCCCGCCACACCTACAAGACCACCAACGCCGGCCGCGCCGCCACCCAGCGCGAGGTCACCACGCTCCTCGCCCGGAAAGAAACCTGGACCCCCTCCGACCTCGAGCGCTTCACCCAGCTCTACCGGCAGGACCACTCGCTCGAGCAGGAGGTCGCCGCCGCCGCCGAGGCCCTCACCGACGCCGAGCACGCCGAGCAGGCGCTCGGCCAGCAGCTCAACGCCGGCATCCTGAAGCGCTACCACGAGGAGCAGATCTGGTCGGACCGCATCCGCCGCGCGTCGACGTGGGGCACCTGGGGCCTCATGGGCGTCAACGTGCTGCTCTTCATGGTGCTGCAGTTCGTCGCCGAGCCGTGGAAGAGGAGGCGCCTCGTCAAGGGCGTCGTCGAGCAGGAGAAGGCCGTGCTGGAGGGCGTGACGGCCGAGCTGGCCGAGCTCAAGGCCGCGCTGGCGCTGAGGGAGGCCGAGCCCGCGTTCGCGCCGGCGGCGGTGGCAGCAGCAGCAACAGAAGCAGCAGTGGCAGAAGAAGAAGCACCGGCGGCCGAGACGGAAGGGACCGCGCCGGTGGCGACGGAGCTGGAGCCGGAGACCATCGCCGAGGAGGCTGCCACCCCCGAGGAGGCACTCGCCGCCAAGGTCGAGGAGCCCGCCGCCGCGCAGAACGAGCTGGACCGCGAGGTCGCCAGCGCGCTCGAGACCCTGGAGAGCGAGACGTCGGAGGCCAAGTCGTGGCGCGAGTTCCTCGCCGACCCGGCGTCGTGGCAGCCGGCGCTGTGGAAGGCCCGCCTGGCCGACCTGTACTCGGAGCGCCGCATCGACCTGCGCATGCGCGACGCCTCCCTCCTCGCGCTCGAGGGCGCCGCCGCCGGAGCCACGCTGGCAGGAGGCCTGGCGATCCTGCTCCTGCGCAGGACATGAAGAGCCACAAACAAACAAACCCCGCTACAATTGTATATATAGCACTGTACAATATGATACCACATAGAAGACCCCAGGAGGACGACCTCATACCTAAAAGGACAGGAAAGGCCTCCCGCCAGTGGTACGCATTTCATTCCAGATGTAGACCATTGAAGGTTTCGTCTATTAAAAAGAAGCTGCGGTGGGGTCCGCGTTACCTCACAGATATAGACTCTAGCCGTAATCCGACAAAGATCGGCCCCTTTTTCCAATGTTCACGTAGCGAACGGCCAGGGCACCACTTCACTTTTTGTCCCCCGTATATCGTGTCCACCCATTGCTTCGTTTGTACCGGCAGCGCCTCATCTTCGTCAAATTCTTGAGGCGTGGCGCCGCCGCGACTCTCATCGGCCTGGGGCCTGGCGTCACTGGGACATGTAGCGCCTGCTGGGCGCTTGGTGCCCCGGGACGCTTGGCCCCGCCGTCCTGGTCGGCATGCATCGTGCCCTTCTTCACGTCGGCGTCGTCGCCTCATCAACATCACTACTTTCGTCATTCTTCGTCCTTCAATCAAAGTCGGCAGTGTAGGAGAATCCGCGGAACTCTTCCTGCATGGCTTGCGAAAGAACTGTGTACCGAGTTAGTCATGAATCTTTACAGCAATTAACAGCCACATACCTGATTGGACAGGGGTCAATACAGGAGTCACACTGGTGAACTCGGAGTCGAAGTTGCTGGTATCAGTGGCGCTCTTGATCTGCGGCATAAACGGCGGCGCCACACGCTTGTGGTAGATGTCGTCCCAGTTGATGTTGCGGAAGAACGGCTGGTTCATGACTTCCTGCGCGTCCGTGGGGCCGCTGCCAAGACGCTGATCGGGCTCACGGGTGAGGAGCTTCTGCAGGATGGAGACGGAGTCTCTGGGCATGTGAATGGGGTAGAGAGGCTCGTCGGCGAGAATGGCGTCGTAGATTTCGTCCTCGTCCTCACCACGGAAGGGCGACTGCTGGAGAAGCATCTGGTAGATCAAGACGCCAAACGCCCACCAGTCGACAGCGCGGCCGTACTTCTTGTCTAGAAGAATCTTATCACAGGGTTAGCGGGGCGTAGAACCACTTAGATAACTTGACGTACCTCAGGGGCCATGAATTCAGGGGTACCGCAGAACGTGCTGGTGGTGGAGCCAAACCACATGTCCTCCTTGCAGAGACCGTAATCGGCAATCTTGATGTGTCCGTCGAGGGTCAACAAGATGTTGTCAAGCTTCAGATCGCGGTAAATGACGCCGTTCTCGTGGAAGTACTTAAGCGCCAGGCAGACTTCGGCAGCATAGAATCTGGGCACCGTTAGCGTTTACCCCTGACTATCCACGAGACTGAACTTACTGAGCTCGCTTGGTGCCGAACTGGCCACGCTGGATGTGAAGCATAAGATCACCACCACTGATGTACTCCATGACGAAGTAAACGCGGGTCTCGGTCTGGAAACAAGCATGGAGGTTGGTGAGGAACGGGTGCCTCTCCCGGTTGGCAATGAGGAACACTCTCTTCTCGGACCGGATGCTCTCGACTTCGTCGTTCTCGATGATGAACTCCTTCTTCAGCACCTTGATGGCATAAAGCCTCTTGGATCGCTTCGTCTCCGCGAGCATGACCTTTCCGAAGTTACCCTTACCCAGCACAGCCAGGAAGTTGAAGTGGTCCAGACCGATGCGCTGGCCCGTGCCAGGATCGGTGGCAGACGGCAGCGGCTTGCGACCTGCGCCGGAGCTGGGAACGCCGCCGGTAGAGAGGGGCGACAGCTGCGGAGCCTCTTGCAACTTAGGCGAAGAGACAGGCTGCTGTTGCTGCAACTGCTGCGGGGGCTGCTGGTACATTTGCTGCTGGTGTTGCTGCGGCTGGTGCTGCTGAGGCTGGTGCTGCTGCGGCTGCGGCTGCTGGGGCGGCTGCTGCTGGTACTGCTGTTGTTGAGGGGGAGCTTGCTGCTGAACAGGGCGTTGCTGTTGCTGAGCAGGCGGTTGCGGGGGATACGCGTTAACAGCCGCATAGTCGGCCGGGTTGTACTTGCGCTGGTGCTGGCCGTAGGGGTCCTCGGGGCCCTGGTCATGCGGAGAACCGTAGCCGCCTCCACCGCCCGAGTACCTTCCGTAGTCCTGCTGCTGCTGGGGTCTCTGCTGGGGGGGCATCGATCCGCCCATAGCAGCTGTCGCCGCCGCCGCCGCCGTCGAGCTCGAGGACGTCCGGTCAGGGTGGGGCCTCTGACCAGGCGGAGACTGCTGCTGCTGATACATGAGCTTCGCAGCCTCAGTCGCCTCAGGCGAGCCTCCAGCGTACGCGGGCCGGGCGCTGTGGGGCGGAGAGCTCATGGTGCTGGTAGGGCTGGTCGGCTTTCTCAGGGTACGGTCGCTCAGAGAAGACGTCTTGCTCTTGGTAGACTTGATGCCCTCCAGAATCTGGTTGGCCACCGCCATCGACATGCCGCAGAAGTCAGGAACGAGGTGGACGCAAGAGGAGTGCGCAGTGAGACCACACTCGGCGCACTTGCGGCAGTTCTTCTTTCCGAAGGGCAGGATGTAACCGCAGTGGCAGCACCAGTTGGCCGTCATGTTGGAGAAGGCCTGGAACCTGTGGGGGATGCGGTGGTTGATCTTCTCCTCGTCCGGATCCGTTTCGGCGTTGCTCTTGCTGATGCACTTGGTGACGACACTGGTGTAGCACTTGGTGTGGCAAGTGTACTTGCAGTCTTCGCACTGCATGCCGGTCGAGTACTTGAGGAAGTCTCCGCAAAGGGCGCAGCGCATGATGTTGTAGAACTGGTGCTGGACGAACTTGTGGCCGTACATCTCGTGAACCTCCTCCTTGCGCTGACGGACGGCACCCTTTCGTCCGAGTCCCTGGAGGTCCAGAGGCCGTCGGTCCTTGTTCTGCTTGAGGAACCCGAGGGAAAGTTGAATCTGGCCGGCAGGCTCGAGGTTGAACCAGCCGTCGATGGGCTGCTGAGGCACAACTTGCATCGGGATAGGTCCAGGAGCGCCGCCCTGCTGGGGAGCGCCGGGCGACGGCGGGGGCGCGCCCATCGATTGCTGCTGGGGGTTCATGGGGAACTGCGGCGGCGGGGCGCCCATCCTGTCGGCAGAAACCCATCCGGAGTTGGTGATCTCGGCCTCGATCTTCTTTCTTCTCATCTCCTCGGCGATGTCAGAAATCCGCACCCACAACAGGCCGATGGGAATGGCATGCTCGCCAGGCTTGTCGTAAACAGTAAGCTCGATCTCGTTGGCCTTGTCAACGTCGATGGTGTGGTATTCGGCCTCCCACCTGTCGGTCCTGGTGACTCTGGTGCGGGCGACGACGTTATCTTCGACCTTGACGGCAACAAATGTCTCGGGACCTCGGCTGAAGCGGCTCATGGAGGCGTGATCGACGTCCTTGATCTGGCCGACACGAATAGACAGCTGACCAGTGAGGGGCTTTCGGAGATTGGGCATGTTGATCGAATCATCTACAGCGGGTTAGTGTCTCGGCGCAATAGCAAACGCGCGTCACCGTTGTCGCTGTCGCAACTTACCGTCGGGTCCGTCAGTGGTATCCATGTCAATGTGAAGCTCCTCGTAGCGCTTCATGGCCTGCTTCAGCAGCAGGATCTTCTGCTTGCTCTCGACCTTCCTGGCAGCGGCATCGGCCTTGCTCTTGCGATCGCCCTCCATGCCGTAGAGCTGAACCATCTTCTCGACACCCTTGAGGTACTGTTCTTCCACGTTGAGCTTGAACTGGATCTGGGACAGCATGAGCTGGATACGGGGGCCGAGGTAGGGAGTGTCATATTTGATCAGATCTAGAGGGTGGTGTTAGTAGCTGTCGCGAGGTGGAAAGAGGGCGGCGCAAGACAAACCGAGCTTGGTAAAGTTGGGACGCGGCTTGGGAATAGACGACGAGGGGCCAGGCGGGGCGTAAGGATGGCGAGGAGGCATCAGATCGCTGTGGCCACCGATCTGGCTGTACTGGAGGTTGCCGCCCGAGACTGCGTTGCCCGAACCGTAGCCGCCGCGGTCCGCGGACCACTGGCTAGCGTCCTTGGGAGGAGGCGGAGGGCCACCGTCGTCCATATCGCCGCTGAGGGGCCTGCCGTCGGCGGAGGGGGAGCCGAGGGACATGTTGTCCATGCCGCGACGCATCTGAGCCTCGCGGAGCTTCTCCTCGAAGAACTGCAAGTTCCGGCGGCCGTCGCGCATTTGCGAGTCGAGACGGGATTGGACGGCCTCATTGTTGGTCTGGGCCCGCATAGCCTGGGCGGCATTGAGCAGAGCCTTCTCGCGCTCAATCTTTTTCAAGATGTTCTGGATAGCATCTTCTTCGTTCATGTTGGGCGGTGGGGTTGCGCGACTCCACGCGCGGGGGGGGTTGTGAGGTTTGTTGATGTGTTTTGCAGGTGTGTACGGGGTGGTGGTGCGAGGAGAAGGAAGAGGACGTGGTCTGTTGGGTGCGTCAGGTTATCGATAGCGACCAAGCTGCAATCATCCGAGACCTGGCGAGGAGGCGACGATATGCGGTAACAGAACGGGACGTGGCAAGGCTCGAAATCAAAAGCCGCGAGGTGCAAAAAAATACAGCCAGGTCTGTTGGTGGAGGTGTTTTGGACTGCTGGCAACGGTGGTGCAGCGGTGGGCGAACGTGAGGTATAGAGACTACCTGGAGGCTACCTCTAGGTAGGTAGACAGCAGGTGGATATGGATACCGGAGGGTCGGCGGGCGGGACACAGGAGGGGCTCGCTCGGGCAGGCCTGGGGTTGGCACAGTAGGATCGGGCTGTCGGCGGTCGGGGTCCCGGAGAAGGGAAGAGAAGACCTAAAAGACTAATATGTCACGACAGGAGATCGGTGGGTGCGGCCAGCCCTCGAGGACATGGAGTGCGGTGATGTTTTTCGCAGGTTGGGCTGGTTGGTCAAAAGGATGTCGTCAGTGGGTTTTGGGGGAGCAGAGGAGACTCCTCGGGCGTGGGAGGGGTCGCTCGCAGTTGCAGCGCAAGGCACAGGCGCAGACGGGACGCAATAGGTGAGGATGCCAAGGCCTTTCCTTGAGAGGTAAGGAACGGAACGGCAAGGTACGTAGCTACATAGTACTATTAGTACCTAGGTAAGGTGGTAGGTAGGTAGGTATCACGTAGCGTTGCCGTCCGTCGTGGAAGGAACAACGCGGGACTGGCACCTACACCTCCAAGTCCCAACTGTGATTCAGGCAGGAAGGCACGCAGGTACATTGAATTAGGCGAGCGGCCCAAGATAATCACTGGTACCTACCCACCTTATCCAGAGTCCAGGTGCCTCAGTCAAGAGGAACACTGCATTATTTCGTCGGCCTTTTAGAGACTCTATTCGCTTCCAGCTGTGTCTCTCCCAGGTTCCAGCTGTTGTTGTCTCTGGTGCCCAACAACAAGAACACGCATACGGGCGGGCAGCAGCGAGAACATCCACACCGGCACCGGCGCATTCGTTGCGGGTACCTCCATAAACATCGGCTGGGTGTGTTTCCCCTCTCTGCTGCTGTGCGCGTCTTTCCCTCTCTCTGTCGGTCGTCGCGCCAGTGACATTGGTGGGTGGTGGTGGTGAGGGGCAGCAGAAAAGTCCTGGGGCCAGACGTGGGGCTCCTAGGACTTTTTCTTCCACGTCCCTCCTCTTCACTCAGTGTGTTTCACCGCGGTGAAGATTCACCTCTCCGCGCCAATCATCCGTCCGGGCTGGCCAACCAACCCATCAAGTCTTCCCGGCGCTGCCTGAGATGAGGAGAAAAGGCATGAAGCTAGTTGGAGGACCTCATTCTAGCCAGTGCTGGTGCCGTAGGGCCTCTGAGTCCTTTGAATTTGGAAAACAAAGTAATGGAACAGAGTACAGGACTTGCTGGTACTGGTACATCTTGAGACGGTGATTGGTTACCACTTGCCCACCTCTTTCCCCAGCATCCAGACAATATTAATACGGATACAACAGCTACAAGAGCCACTCACCGTTGCTACGTCGGGCCTTGGTAATGGTATTGGTATCCGTACAATATTAACGAGACGAGGTAATAAAGTGACACCACGCAACCGCCCGCTGCTTCTGCTGCTCGGGCTGTTTTTCTCAGACCCGGTTTTTGCTCCGTCTTCACTGGGAGACGCTGGACAGCAATCGTCGCTGCATCATCGCCCGATCTTCAATTGCCCTCCCAACCAGTCCATGATCTGATGATGCAGCCCTAAGTTGCCCGTTCTTCCCGTCCACCTGCTGCTGTTTTAGCGGCCACCCTCCAATCGCGAACCAGCCGTCAGCATGCACAATCCATCCTTTATTGCACTGACACTGACAGCCCTAGGCAAGCAAACAGGCACATGCAAAATGTCGGCACAGGTACTACAAATCTCCATGTCTTCTTCACCAAACGTCAACAAACATTGTGGTCTCCGTCCTCCCTCCTGGAGGCCACCGCAGCGCCACATTACCTGCTACTCCCTCCTCGTGATTGGACTTCCACCCCAGCTGACACCGCGACTCTGCCGGACAAAAAGTCTCGTCAACTTGGCTCCAATCCACCTGCCGGCCGGCCTTTCCGCGCCACACCGACGGCGACCCCAGGCCTAAACCCCACCCGAGTGCCGTAGCCTACGCGGCGGCACCTCCTTCGGTGCTGACACCCACCCACCGGCCCGCATCGTCATCGCGAGCGAGCGCTTCTTCCCAGGTCGAATACGAGAATCCATAGCAACCTGCCTCCTTGGGGGAAGATGGGATATTGCCGCCGCCTATCTACCTGTCCGTACCCAACGATCCTCATCTGACAGCTATACTCTATCGAGCCTTATTAATCGTCCCAAACACGACCTCCGTCAGCCAAAACCCCCCTGGCACTCTTTCATGCCCGCCAGCTGTAACGTTAACTTGAAACAAACCTAGGTAGGTAGCCCTCGCCGTAGTGAAAGATCGCCCACGTCATCTTAGACGATGCCCGTCAGCCTACTACCTATGGTCCGGTCAGTCTCTGGTGCGGTCCTTCATTCATGCCGCAGTCCGTCTGTCGGGAAACCTGCAGCTCTTCCAGGTCCGGAACTCAAATCAACATCTACGTGTCTTGTATTCAATCGTCTCCTCTCCTCTCAAAAAGATGTCGCGAAACCGTTTCGACCCACTCCTAGAAGCCGAGTGCCGCGCTCTTCAGTGTTCTTCCTCCGCCTCCCTGGCAACGACCAAACTCAAATCGACCCCGCGGAGGGGGAATATTGCTTCCGGTGCAGGAGGCTGATGTACCATGCAGAGTCCCCAAACCCAATTCCTCTCAGAAACCCAATTGCCTTGTTGCCGGACGACCGGACAGAGTTGCGGCTCCAGCCGTTGTCCCTCTGGCGTTCGACAGCCACGACACGGGGAGCATATGCCACACACGCGCCGAGGCGACGGCTGATATCACTCGCGTGCATATTCTCCCGCTTCCATCGCTGCGTCTCGTCTATTGCACATGGTCTGTGTGGCCCCTTTCTCGTTCGGGACCTGGTCTGATATGAGTTATTGCGGGTGGCGTTGCGTCCTGCGCCACGATGTCTGTCCGCAGAAACTCAGTAACCAGTCGGACGAAAGGTCCTGCAGCCGTCCTGTCTTGCGCCGAAACGTTTCGTTCGATGTTCTGGAGTGGGAGATCCGAGATCCGCCCGCGACTGGTCTGAGTTTCTGAAAGTCAATGGGTCATCGACATCGGCCACATATTCCATGTGTTCGTGACGGCGGCAACCCAGACGTGATAACTATGTCTGATATTAGGTCCAAGGTACTCCCAGACCTTTGGCGGTCGGTATCCGGCTGTCTAGGCTGCTGCATCTTGTCTTAGTAGGTGGTTTTCTTCCGTTCTAAATAACATTAATGTATGCCTCTTGACGCCTATGAAGTAGACCGGCGGTTCCGTTGTTAATGCTGGAGGAGGATATATCAGCTGAGACATCATTGTTTCGTCCAGTGGCCTTATGGTTTGAACCAACGATCTAGGACTCGTGATAATCAGGCCGTTTGCTAGGTTCGGCATTGAATCTCTATTATTTTGGCTCTCTTAATTCGTTGATAAGCCCGAGGAATCGGGCACCGACTTTGGCTCACTTCTCAAAACGCAGACAACAATCATCGACAACCTGGGAAGTACCTAGCAGCGAGACTGGCGTTTGTCCACACTTACTTGTTGGGGTCTAGTCATGAAATGAGATGTTAGCTAGGTAGGGTTTGATTAACTGTACCGTTGGCGGCCTGTCCTGAGCTCCCCACGCAATATCACTACCAAGTAACGCGGCGAGGCAGCCTCTGGTACAACTGAATATTGGTGCTGATTGAGGTAATCCTTCCTGTGGTCAGCGCAGCTCCTCTGCTGGGAGACAAATGCAATCGAGTTTATCACCACCCACTTAGATACCCCCGACCCCGGATCTTTTATCGCGCTTCGACGTGTTCGTCACAGAGCAAGCATGCTGTTGTTACCAATATGTGGAACGCTCCGAGGGCTTCTGTAGAGGGCATGGATACAGGTCTGTAAATGTCGAAGTCGCAACTGCTCTGATCCCAGTCCATTACTACGAGAAATCGTGTTCTTCAATTTGGCTTGTCAAAAACGGCAGGGACAGGCCATGTCTTCACAAGCTCCCACAATAACAAGGCGCGCGGCTTCTCCACACAAGGGGACACCAAAAATCACAAGGATGAAAGACACCCAACACCGGATCGTGTCGCTTTTTTCTTTTCTACTCGTTCACTACTTCCCGTCTAATAACCTACAGGTCCCGTCCAGACATGCGCCATTACACCGCCAAAGAACCGAACCAAGGAAAACACAGAGAAGGGAGCCTCCGCTTTACGCAGTGTACTCCTTCTGCAGCATCTTGGCGATGGTGTTGAGCTGGATGTTGCTGGTGCCCTCGTAGATGGCGCCGATCTTGCTGTCGCGCCAGAACTTCTCGGCGGGGCCGTCGCGGACGAAGCCCATGCCGCCCATCCACTCGATGGCGAGCCCCGAGACGCGCTGGGCGACCTGGCTGGCGTACAGCTTGGCCATGGCGGCATCCATGACGAAGTTCTCGCCGGCCTCCTTCTTGCGCGCCGCGTTGTACACCAGCGCGCGCGCCGCCACGATCTCGGTGTACGACTGCGCGATCTGGTGCTGCATGCCCTGGAACTCGCCGACCAGCTGGCCGAACTGCTTGCGGTCGTTCCAGACGTACCTTTCGAGGAGAGCTGTTAGCTGGCCCTATTCGTACAGGAGGGGGGGTTGAGACGGGAAAAAACTCACTTGACGGCGTTCTCCCACGAGCCGAGGGCGAGACCGGTCATCTGGGCGGCAATGCCGATGCGGCCCTCGTTCAGGAGGCCGATGGCGTACTTGTAGCCGTGGCCCTTCTCGCCGAGCAGGTTCTCCTTGGGGATCTCGACGTCGTCAAAGTTGATGACGCAGGTGCTGCTGGCCTTGATGCCGAGCTTCTTCTCCTTCTTGGCGATCGAGAAGCCCTTGGCGTCCTTCTCGACGATGAAGGCCGTGATGCCCTTGTAGCCCTTGGCTGGGTCCAGGTTCGCGAAGACGATGAAGAAGTCGGCCTCCATCGAGTTGGTGATCCACATCTTGGAGCCGTTGATGCGGTACCCGCTCTCCGTCTCGGTGGCCTTGGTCGCCAGCGCGAAGGCGTCGGAGCCGCTGACGGGCTCGCTCAGGCAGAAGCTGCCGACGGTGCTGGTGGCGAGCTTGGGCAGGAAGCGCTGCTTGAGCTGGCTGCTGCCCCACTTGATGATGGCCGTGTTGACGAGGGTGTTGTGCACGTCGACCATGACGCTGACGCTGGGGTCGACGCGGGCGAGCTCCTCGATGCCGATGATGGCGCTCGTGAAGTTCATGCCGGCGCCGCCGTACTCCTCGGGGATCTCGACGCCCATCAGCCCTTGCTCGAAGAGCTGCTCCACCACCGTCGGGTCCATGTTCTCCGCCTCGTCCATCTCGCGCACCTTGGGCGCGATCACGTCGTTGGCGAACTTGCTGACCGTCTCGGCCATCGCGGCCTCGACCTCGGAGAGGTGCGTGATGGGCGTCGGCGGGATGTCGGTGATGTCGAGGTGGTCGGCATTGCGGCGGCGCTGGGTGGTGGACAGGGGCCTTGCGGTTCTGGAAGTAGCGAGCTCTTGGTCAGAATGCTTCGCGTTCTTCCACAGAGAGGTTGTGTGACCGATGGAAATTGGTCGAAGACTTACTGCTGGAGTGGCGACAGGGTCCGGCCGGGAGTACAGCTTCTCGCCCTTGCGAGCGCAGCAACACCACGGCTTCCCCTCATGGCGGGGCGAAGAGCCCTCGCGACCGAAGACATTTTGTCTGGATTATTCAAAAAGGTAGACGTGACTTTGGGAATTCAAAAAGAACACAGGAAAAGAAGAAGTGGCAACGGAAACACCAGAGGTGAGAAAGATGGGGGAATCGTAGATCGTGGGTTCTGCTACTTATGGCGGCCCCAGCTGGTGTCTGTGACCCGTGTGCAACTCGAATGTGCCCGGACCTGATTGATCAATCGGCGTTTTGGCGAAGACCCGAAATGAAGGGTATAAGAGATGAGATAGAGGCGAATTGGCTCGGTGGCTAAGGTGTTAGGGGGAAGAGGCGGTAGGTAGGTGGGAGAAAATAGAGTCAAAGATGTACCGCCCTAGTGTAGGCCGTGAACCTCAAAGCCATTCGAAGCCACGGTACCTCGCGGCTGGCGAACAGACGCAGTGCCCGCTTCAGCCGAGGATATCCATCCCGCACCGGGGGGGATGCTCCAGAAAGCTGTGCAACCCCAGTCTGGGGGGAGGGGGCCGAGTCGCAGCAAGCAACACCAAAAAGCCGGGGTTGTCTCCTGGAGCTTACGTCAGGATCTTCCCCCAAAACCGCCCGGAATGGGAATTGGGCGGTGGCATGTGATCCATCAGAAAAATCCGGTCCCGTCGGTGCCAAGGAACACCAGAGGGCCGAGGGCGGAGGCGCACTACTCGGTGGGGCCCCGGTACCCTCAGTCAACCTTCCGAAAAGGCACATACATAGGACAATGTTGAATGATAGCGATAATAGCAATAACCGCAACGGACAACGGTGATGGACAATGGTGTTAGACAACGGCCCCAACAGTGATCGGCGATAGTAATAACGTCGACGGATAGAGGCGGAAGACGGCGAGGAGTGGGTCGTCCGGGGGCTCCGGTCAGTTGCCGGCCTCAGGTCCCGACTTTGGGATCCAGAGGTGTCTGCATCACGTGAGATTAGCTAAGCTATCCAAAAATTCCCCAGATGATGGCGCATCGCGACCAAGGCGGATAGTTCGCGACCGCAAGCAATTGGACGTCCGCCGTACCGAAACCGAGCTGTTCGTCATGGCCAGCACACTCCTCAGATCCCTCTTCGCTCCGGCGATGAGGCCAGCCGTCTTCTCCCGCCCCGCCGCATCCCTCCTCGCGCCCAAGGCATCGCCCCTTGTCCGAGCCTTCTCCTCGACTCCCAGCCAGAATGCCACCGTCAACCAGGTCCTGCGGGTGAGCTTTCGCCCCTCCTCCCTCCCTATCTCGAACTTTCGCACGCAAAAAGGACGACCTTACTGACCGCAATTCTCTCCTCCCAGGGTTGCCACAAGAAGGGCAAGAAAGCCCGCCACGCCGTCTCCCCCGCCCTGTCCGAGATGAACGCCCCCCAGATGAAGGGCGTCTGCCTCAGAGTCGGTATCGTCCGCCCCAAGAAGCCCAACTCCGGCCAGCGAAAGACCGCCCGTGTGCGCCTCTCCAACGGCCGCCACATCACCGCCTACATCTCCGGCGAGGGCCACAACATCCAGCAGCACAGCGTCGTCCTCGTCCGCGGCGGCCGCAGTCAGGATTGTCCCGGTGTCCGTTACCACCTCGTCCGTGGCGCCCTCGATCTCGGCGGTGTCGGCAGCCGTACCAGCTCGCGCTCCAAGTACGGTACGATGAAGCCCAAGAAGGCCACCGTCAGCTAGACGAACGGTCAGGGACGGTGGATAAGGGGAGGACACGGTCGAATGGAAGGGAATGAAGCTGGAGACGGGTAAAAATACCACGTTTGCCTCTAGAAAACACGTGTACTACTACTGCAATGTACAAAATATCTGGTCATTTCAATTTGAAGACGTCAAGCAACATGGGAGTGATTTGTGGGCTTCAATCGAAGCACCAGTTACCTTGTTGGGGAATGGGACTAGCAGAGGGCTCTGGACCAGTGGGACGTGGAGGCCGGCGAGTCCGAGGGCAAGGAAGCTCTTGGATGAATGAACTCCGAATCACTCTCGTTACGAAATATCTACAGACCACAAACGTGTCCAAGTCAAAACCCTTTTGACGCCTGCCCCGATTCCTGCCCATGTCCTCTCGTTGATGCAGGTGAAAATAAGTTCGTGGCAAGACCCAAAGCCACCGGTGAAATTTGTTGATACAAGCTACATTTTTAACATGACCTCTCTAGCCTTAGTCCTGCTGGTTCTCGTAGCCCTCGGGCTTCTCCATTCCGTTCGTCTCGAAGAAACGGCTCGTGCCTAAGAAACAGCCTGTTAGATGAATCGCCACTCGCAGCGGGTAGTGTTTAAACTTACAGGAGTAACCCTTCCAGTCAAAGTTGTCCTTGGGGTTGCAGTGGCAGCGTCTGTCCAGGCGCACCTTCTCGCCAGTCGGGCAGTGAGTGAAGGGTACGTGGTAGTAGGCAATGTCGTTGAAGAAGTGTATTTGATCCTTGGGAAGCATGAGACCGGCAGCGATCGAGTGCACAGGCGCATCACCCCATCGCTCGTAGAAGAAACCACCGTCCTGGTCGAGGGACTCGAAGTAGTCGACGTAGGCCTTGGAACGCAGCCAGTTGAGGTCGCCGACTTCGAAGTTGGACCACTGATTCCTGTTAGCACGTTGCCTGGTCCAGGCATGCGGAAGAACTTACGAAGTGGCAGTGGTTGTAGGTGTCACCGCCGTCGTCACTCAGGAAGCTCATGGAGTTGCCCTCGGCGATGTGCTCGGGGTGGTTCTTGATGAACTTCTTGGTGCTGTCCCAAAGGGTGGGAATCGTCTCGACGTACTCGTACAAGCTGAGGACGAAGCTGTACTTCTTGTTGTTCTCCTTCATGAAGCGAAACGGGTCGTAGTGGATGTCGCAGAAGAGCTCAATGGAGGGCTCAACACGCCAGTAGTAGTCGTAGTTCATCATGGCCTCCTGGCGGAAGAAGAAGCCAGACTCAAAACGACACATGTGACGGTAGCTGACCGAATCGCCGTAGATGATCTTACGCTGGGCCATGTCCTCACGAACCTTGCGGGCCTTGTCCTGGTCGATCCATTCGGGGAAGGACCAGTGCTCCTTGGGGATCTCGCCGTAGATGGTCTTGCCAGAGACTAGAGAGGTAGTGACCTTCTTGAAGGTGGCATCGAAGGGCTTGTCGTTCAGGAAGACCCAGTCGTAGTTGTAGCGGCGGTTGAAGCGATCCTCGACCTGACGGATGGAGCGGGCAATGTCCCAGATATCGGAGTTGCGGGCGAGGGTGACGAAGGTAGCGTTCATGCGCGGGCCAGGGGCGAGGCCGACGAGATCCTCCCAACCGGGCTCGTTCGGGGTCAATGGCATCGGCCAGTCCTTGGGGTCGTACTTCTCGCCGACCTTGGGCGCGTTTCCTTGCGGCTTGGCTGGGGGCTTCTCGGCCTCCTTGTTTCCCGCCTGGCCTTGCTGGCCCGCGGCGCCCGGAGTGTTGAATGTGCCATCATTGATTCTTACGCCCTCATAGCTGGAGTGGGAGATGAAGTAGAAAACGGCGAGGCCCTAGGAGAGAAAGAAAGTCAGCAAGACGATTCGCCATCGATGTTGATCTCCCAGCACCGCCAAAAACGGCCATTCATCGTCCCAGCGTGTTACTTACGAAGAAGGCGAAGAGAATGTATCGCACGTAGCGTGCTGACCCGGTGGCCATTTTGTCCGATCGAAAGCGTTGTCGAATCGTAAGGAAACCCGGAAAATAAAAGTTGAGAGGGAAAAAATAATGCGGGAAGAAGGCGTCCTTCCCCGAGGTGAACGAGGTTGAATATATCAAGGACACAGAAGGAAGAGGGAGACAAGTGAAGGAAGGGATGGACGACAGAATGGCTTCAGGAAAATGTTCAGCGCCCGGGGCAGCTCTCAGCACCGTGGCGTCCCCGGCACTTTACAGTCTCCCACAGGGTTTGGGGTACGAATGCAGCTGGGTCGGCACGCAGGTAGGTACTCCATTCCCTTCCCCAGCGCCCTACAGTACGAAGTACCGCTACTTAGGTCAGGTAACCTGCAGCTTTCCTACTTACCTATAGAGGACAGATAGCTCTCCACGTACCCAAGCCTAGCGCCAAAGAGAGCTCTCAACAGAGATTAGACTCCGCCAAGCCGAATAAGGGAGCGTGAGCGGCCTAGCTCAAGCAGCTAAAACATCATGCCGAAGCTCTTCTTCTTCTTCTCGTTGAAGGGCATTATGCCTCTCGCCTGAGGTCGGAATCTCAGGGTAGTGAGTGCTGTTTCTGTGGCTCAATGGTGATGGAAACCGTCCGAAGAGAGCATCTTCATGCTGACGAGTGACAGCCAAGGTACACTGCATGCTTGTCAGGTCTTGAGTACCACTGCTCCTCCAGCTTTGCTGCAACAGGCAAAAGTACTCGGTACGCGGTATCCTCCTCTCACAGCCTGCCGCGTACCCGTTCCCTCTGGCTTGGTTCACCCATGATATGATCGGGACAGGGAACGCGGCCACTGTGGGAATCTGACGCCGTAGCCTCAGCCTGATGTCCCCAAGGGCACAGGGGCCTCCCCTCGCGAAACCTGGAGCCACTCGATGGGAATTTCTCCGTGCCATCGAACTTGTTCGTGCTACGGGAGGATGGGGGTGGGAAGGTCCCGTACCCGGGTCTTGTTCCCAAGCGGCCTCCGCCCTGTGCCGAAGTTGAAGATGGTGGTGCCCGCTTCTCGTCCTTCCCTGCGTTCCAGCAGTACGCGACTCCGCAGCCCCTTGGTAGGTGTACTTGTACCTGGGCAAACACACGCGCCCCCCTATTGCCCCTGACAGATCTAGCGGCCTCGAATCAAGTGTCGATACCTCATCAACTCGGTGCTCTCGTCGAGAGTTTGGGAGTGGAGAGAAGCATGCAGCAAAGTACCTCATCATAGTGTCATTGTATTGAGGAATTCTCTTGCCTTCTTGGCGCCCTTGACCCTGACAAACGGGACACATTTCGATAACGTCAAGCTGGCTCCTCTTGTTCCCTCGTGGCTCCCGCTCCTGCTCGTACTCACTAGGTACATAGGTACCTGGTCTTATTAGTATCCGTATCTCGCCCACCTAAGCAAAAGATCGCCAGCGCCTTTTCCTGTAATAGCTCGACCCGAGCAAATTCCGGACCCGGATCCGAATCCCCTGCCGCAAGCATGCTTTCGCGATGGGTCAACGTGCCTAGACATCAAAAACTAGAACCTGCTATTTAGCCAGTTATGCTCGCGCTTCTTGTGTTATCCGTTTGCCGACGCCCTCCCAAGATACACGTGCGCGTTCTATCATTTCCGCAGGCTTTCATGTTGCGCTATACAGCGGACAGCCCGAGATCAGAACACGCACCACTTCAGAGGCACTGGCCGCCTAGATGGTCGTGCTTTGCTGGCGGCGTCAAATCTGTAACTGTACACCTTATCTGGCACAGGGCACATTCCGAGGCGCAGCCCGGCCTCTGGTGTCTATTTCTGTGTCGCCGAATCATCAGACGGGATGAACCTGTCAGTCTCTGATGAGCGGCAACAGCTGCTCGAAGTCCTCCATGCTTCCGGTCTGGCCAGGGAAGGTGACCTGCGGACATTCCAGGGCGCCGTTACGGGCCGTTCACGGCGTGATGCTACCGCAGCATTTCCGGTCAGGATCGTGCAATGAGCACATCTGGGAGCGTGTCTCTCAATTCAGCTTCACTAGCAAAATTCAATTCCTGCACGTTAACTAGTTTTCTCGACTCCGCGTAATACTTTGCAGCTGTCGTCCCAAGCTTTGTTCGCTGCCCAGGTGCCAGGCTTGCGAAGGAGTGCGGAATCGACAGTCATGTCCGAAACCTAACCAACATCGGACTGCACGTACTAGTGCTGTAGATACACCTTGCAGGTGCTTCCAGCAGACCTGTTGGCCTTGAAAACTGGATGCTGAAAGCCAGTGCAGATGTCGTTGGGCGATACGATACGGGTACCCAGCGACATGGCATGGCTGCTGATTGCCGAGCCAAAGGGTTCATGTCCGCGGTAAGGATGCGTCAGACTGGTCAGTCCAGTCGTGCGAAATTGCTTGCCCTGGTATCCGTATTTGCCGTCATTAGATCTTGCCTGCTGGGGAGGGCGTAAGGCTGAGAACAGTCTGCAACATGTCGAGCGGCTGCTTCGGGTCGGAACCCAAGCCGGTGGTTGTCGCTCCGGCAAGCTGGATGCAACTAGATAATCATGCTTAGTAAGAAAGCAAGCGCAGTGAAGTGATGCCATCGATGGACAGACGTGTCCCTGGCCACGTACCCCTCCATTCACGTTCGGTGGGCGAGTATCCGTACAGGCCACCGCGAAATTAACCATGGCGAGAGGGGCCGACCGGGAGTCAGCCAATGACTAATACGTCACGTGGCTTTACTTCCAGCAGCTGCCCCGAGTGAGCTCTTTCATTGGTCTGGATGGCCCAAGCGTGTGGGGGCTAAGGCTCTCGAGCCTCAATTCCTCCCCACGAGTGCGAATCGGTGCATCACCACTTCGGACATCGCATCCCAACCCCAGCGACGCGACTCTTTTGGTTCCCTTCTCGCTTCGCCTCGCACCTGGCGCATTGTGTTTGACCCTGTGCTTGGGCACCATCCTTCCCTCTTGATGTGGTTTTCCTGAGCAGCTCGGCCATAATCCCCGTTTATGTCCTGTCGCCTTGCTCGCTCTCTACGAATCTGGCTTTGACGACATCATGATAGTTTTGGGACCAGCTCTACTTGAAGCCACAAATCTCTCATTCTCTTAGTGGTAAGTCGCGAGTCTTTACTTATTCGTTAACAGTCCATGGCAAGTGCCTTGGACTGCTGCCTTCCGTTTTGCGCTCGCTTGCCTGCTTGGCTGGGGAGGTGGAAGCAAACGCTCTTCCTTCTTTCGGGGGCAGCATACAGTCAGGCAACTGCAGGAGACATCATATGTCTTCCTGTTATCCTATTCCACATCACCATCCAAGAAGGGAAAAGAGATATTCGCCTCTTCTTTCATCGCGGCAACATCTATTTACCTCGCCATCCTGCCGGGCATCTAGACTCCGATGCTGACCATCACCCAGTATACAGCTATCCTTTCTCTGCTCTACTTCGAAGACGGATCAGCAGTCAAGCAACATGTCCTTCTTCGGCTTCGATCCGACCCGCCACAACACGGCGGCGCCGGGCTTCTCCCAAGCCCACGACCCTTTCGCCGGCCTCTCTCGCGGCAACGACGATGACGACGACAATGCCGTCGAGTTCGATGACACGTACGATGGCTTGGGAGATCAGCTCGAGGAAAGTGGCGATGCCTTCAACGACGACACCTTCGGTGGCGGCGATCAGATTACCACTGCTCCCGTCGGCAAGGACTTTGACTTCTTCGGCTCTACGGCCAAGGTGTCGAATGCCATCGAGGAGGAGCAAGTTCGTTACAGCCGTCAGGTCCCTGCCGCCAAGCCCGCTGCCGCCCCGGCCCCGGCTCCCGCTCCGATGCCTATTCAACACCACGTACCTCAGGCCCAACCGCCCTCGAACTACTACTACTCTAGTCAGCCGGCTCCCCGGCCTGTTCGCACTGGATATGAGAAGTACAAGGATGCGGAGCCCATTCCCGACCTTCACGTCGACGCGTCTCTCTGGGGCATGCCTTCCAAGAAGCCTGCTGCCCCCGAGCCCTCCCCGCAGCCGCACGCCGCGGCTCCCTCGAGTGGACGCAAGGTTATGAGCTTGGAGGAGGTCGAAAAGGCGATGCGAGAGCAAGCCACCCAGCGATCTGCCCAGCCACCCCTCTCTGAGTCCGCCCCTAGTGCGCACGGCTTCCCCGCGGAGCGTCTGGACTACGGCTATGCTCGACCGGAGCCTGCCCAGCAGCAATCTTTCCGTGGAGCCGAGCAGCAGCAGCAGCAGCAGCAGCAGCAGCGAGGCAGCCAGGCTCCTCAGCACCCCCAGCACTCCGGCCAAGGTCATCCCGTCACAATTCTGCAGAGACCTCAGTCGATCACCTCGAAGCCGACCCCGCCAATCAACACTCCGAGTCCCCTTGGTCAGCCGCCTCAATCTCAAGCCCCTTCTTCTCAGCCGACTCAGATCCTGCAAAACCCCAACCGACTTTCAGGTGATGCAGCCCGCATTGGTGCTCACGGTTCCCAGCATCACGCAGGCCAGCAGCAACATGGTCACCATGCTCACCGATCGCAAGGTTCTATGGGCCGCGTACCCCAAGCGTCTCAGCAGCACCTGGCCCATCTGTCGGAGGATGAGAAGGCTGCGTACCTGGACCAGGAGACCAAACGTGCTAAGCGCAACCATAAGATCTGGCTACTATCCAAGGACAACGGCCTCATGACGCCTCAGGACAAGAACTTCGTCACTCGTATTCAGTTGCAGCAGTTGGTATCTGCTACCGGTAACCCGATCGATCACACCAACGATGACTCTTTGACCGAGGACTTCTACTATCAGGTCCTGAGCCAGATCCGCGGTGGCCAGCGTCAGAACCCCAACCAACCCCTGAACAACTTTGCGCAGACGTACCTCTTCCAAACTGGCAGCCGCCAGGGCAACATGCGGAGACAAGGCCGTACTGCTGAGAACCACGTCCAGCGGATGGAGCAGCAAGTACAGCGTGCCGTTGAAGCGGCCAAGAACAAGCCCAAGAACCCGCAGCTCGTTATCGCTGGTAGCCTGGGCAAGATTTCCTTCAGCAACGCCAAGACGCCCAAGCCTTTACTTAACATCAAGAGGACTGAGAGCAGCGGTGATGCTCAACGCCCTGGTAACGGCAAGCGTCATGGTGAATCTACCACCTTGGATCGCAAGGCCATTCTCCGTAACATTGAGAATGTGTTCTCTACCGTCATGAGGATGGAGGATCATACCAGATACATGCCCCCCCCGCCCGCCAACGGCAATGACGAGGAGTTCCATGCAAAGCACCAAGAATGGTTGCAGGGTGCTCGAGCACTCAATGGTCAGCTTTGGGCCAACCTCAAGGTTCACGAGCCTATCGGGGCCACCTCTATTCACCCGTTCATTGCTTTCCTCTCGTTCCCCAAGGGAAAGAAGGCTATTCCCCGAGTTTTCCGCCACATCAGCTTTGAGCAACGTACCACCATTCTCACGATGATCATTCTTCATCTTGACCAACTCGATGTTGTGCAGGGTGCTCTTATGACGGACGGCGAAGTTAACCTCAACGCTGCTATGCGTGAGAGCATCGACCTCTTTTCCGCCACTGTCATGCCAAGCCTGTTCGCCTATTTCAACGAGACCGAGCTCGATATCGTCACCGGTGTTCTTGGGCTCATCACCAAACTGAACGTCGACTTGATTGCCAGGACTCGCGTTGGCTGCTCGATGTTGACGCTCATTCTGAGCAGAGCCGAACTCCTTAAGCAAGGAGGTGGAGGCACTCCTCAGCTGTGGGCTGAATGGTAAGATTTCCGCATCGGACTACAATGGCTTGAGCTAATGATTCCCAGGGAACAAACCTTTAACGTGTTCTTCAACATTCTCGAGCCTACTCTGCACCACATCTTCCCCGGTAGCGTCAACACCGGAGAGGATGTTGTCGTCTGGCAGTTTTTGGCCGCGGTTGGCGTTAGCGCCAGCCCCGAGCAGCAGCAGCGCCTGGTCCTTGCTGTCAAGGATCGCGTGCTGGACACCGTTGCGCATGCGAAGACCCTCCCGGGTGCCATGGCATCGACTCGGTTGGCCACTGTCAACCTTTTCATGCACTCGATTGGATTGGATGTCGAATTGCTTCAGTAAGAGAGGATTTAAGTGCAAATGAGGGGATGATCATGGCGCCAATAGCGCCACACACACATGCTTGGGGACGCACCGCACTTGTTTGACCGTTTGCGTTGGAAGCTTGGGATGCTGTTGGCCGTATTCTGCGCTTGGCCCGTATTTTTAAGGGCATGGGAGTTGAATCACTTGAAGCTGTAGTACCGGGGATGCAGCTCGGACGGTGACTTCGAACTTGCGCGGGAAGGAGAGGAGGGGCCTTGGACCCATGGCCATATGCACAAAACATATCTCGTGTACATTGCGCACACACGATTCTACGACTCTGCGCCGCCATAGTGTTATTCGCGGTGCGTTGAGACCAGACTCGCTAGTTAGAGCAAAAGAAAATCTGCATTTGAAGTAAACCACCTGTCCATCGGCGTGACCGTTTTGTGTCTCGACGATACCGAACGCCTAAGCTATGCAAATCAAGACTATGGGAACTCTGCCACCGGTTCTCTTTATG
This sequence comes from Colletotrichum brevisporum, assembly GCA_030770045.1. Lineage (NCBI taxonomy): Eukaryota > Fungi > Ascomycota > Sordariomycetes > Glomerellales > Glomerellaceae > Colletotrichum > Colletotrichum brevisporum. Next base: position 1,949,938 of record JAUGSI010000001.1, on the reverse strand, counting down.
TCAGATCCATGCTTGACGACGCCTGGGCAGGCGCTGCCCTGGCCTTGCCGCCTCTTCTCGCCGCAACGACACCGCGAGCCTTGGGCTTCATCTTCCGCGCCTCCTCCTCAGCCGCCGCCGCAGCAGCAGCCTCAGCCTCCAGCTCTGCCTTGGTCAGGACCTTTGGCTTCTTGATACCGCTGACGGCCTCAAGCAGCTCGTCGTCGCCCCACTTCGTCTCCAACCGAGACACGCAGTCCGCCAAGTCGACGACGGGCTTCGCCTCGACGTCGAGCGCCGCCTTCTTCTCCTTATCCTCGTCCTCTTCTGCCGGCGGCGGCGGCTTCCCGTTGTCGCCGGGCGCCCGCAGAATGAGGGACTCCTGGTAGATGTCCCAGGCGGCCTCGTCGTTCTCGTCCGTGTACCTGAGCTTGCGCCAGGCCTCGATCTGGACGGAGCGGAGGCGGTCGGCCATGGTCTCGCTCTTTGCGGCGCTGCCGTCGGCGGTCGTCTTGATGGTCATGTGAATAGCACGGCCCGCGGCGCCCTGGGCCCCGGCCCCCGACGCTCCTGCTCCGGCTCCGGCCGCCGCGTTCTCCTTGGCGGCGGCGGCGGAGGCGTTGCGGTCTTGCTGGGCTACTGCGTCGACGTGGTGCAGCTGCGGGCGGAGGTGGACGAGGTTCGTGACGGGGGTGAGGTGGAGGTCCTCTGCGAGGTGGGGTTGCTTCGTCAGTATGCTTTTGTCTGCAGGTAGACAGCCGAGGGGAAGAAGGATTGGGAGAGAACTCACTGCCCTGGAAGACGCCGATCATGTACTGCACTTCCTTGTGGTCGGGACACTGGCCGCCGAGGGTCTGGGTGCGGAGGACCTTGTCCTGCCGCACTGCCTCGGGCCACTCCAGGTACATCTCGTCGTCGAGGTCGATCTCGCCGCGCTTCTTGGGCCTAGGAGGAGGCGCGCCGACGCCGAAGCCGCCGGAGAGGCCGTGGGTGCCGCCGTTCTTGGACTCGAGGCTGGCCTTGAGCTGGCGGCCCCACTTCATGCCCTTCTCCTTGTCGTAGGCCTGTGTGTAGTCGAGGGGCACGTCGACCTCGACCATGCCGGTGCGGGTCTTGAGGCGCATCTCGGTGGGCGTGGCCTGCCGCGGGTCGGTGCGGTTGGGCTGTTGCAGGACCCAGAGCTTGCGGCCCTGCGGGAGGGAAGGGTTGAAGAAGACGTCGTAGGAGGCGATGACGGGGTCGGCCTCCTCGAGGGGCTCGTCCGAGGAGGGCCCCATTGATGCTGTCGGGGCGGGCATTGTTGCTGGTGAGGAGTGGTGTGTGACTCCTTCGGCGGCGATGTGAACGATGATGTTGTAAATTTTTGGATCGCTGCTCGCGCTGTAGGCAGGTAGGTACCTCACCTCAAAAAGATACCTACCCCACGGTGGAGACGCAAGAGCTTATCTTATCGATAAGCTGCTGCCAGTCCCACTTTGGGGTGGGGGACGACGACGGACGACAGCGACGGACAGCAGCGGTGGACAGTGTTAACAGTATTGATGACTACCATAGAATCCGAGTATCTCATCTTCATCTAGGGACCTATATAATTCTAACTTCTTCAATCTGACAAGTAGCCTTGTCTAGCAGTGCCTTGGCTTCCCCGCGCATGAGGCCATCGACGAAACACTGACCGATCACCATCCATCCTCCCTCCCGTCGTCGCATGATTACCGGGGCAGAACAACCGAGTATAACGAATATCGAATCGCCCTTCTGCAAGGACTTCAACGTCGCCGTGCCAAACAGCCCCCGCCCAGTGGTGAAGACAGGGTAGACGATTCCCACGTGCTTGTCAAGCGATTCAGTGAATGCTTTGGGGTTCTTGCACTCGCCCGTATCCTCTAGTCGAGGAAAGAAGGATTTGAACTCTCGCCCCCACGGCCTCCAGTGCTCATTCACCTGCTTGCGAAACAGGTTCAAGTCGTTGAGGTTGGCGTGGTTAACCACCGGACCCCAGCCACGCTCCTTCAAAGCCTTGACATCTGGATCGCTCGGGTCTAGGCTGTTGAGCCACGGGATGTCGAGGATCGTTGTACCGGTGCTGCAGTCGAATACTGCAGCCCTGTGCAATGTCCTGATGATTGCAGCCTTCGGGTCATCGGGCATATCTGTGCAAGTCGGTGGAACAACGCCTCCCACAACCGACAGACCTCCATGCGTCCAACCCAAGTGAGGGGCAATTCCGGCCACCACATCGACCTGAAAGCCCCTTGTGACCAGGACTCTGTCGTTCTGCTCCAAGTTGAAGTCGGCCTCTTGTCCCCAGCTGGCATCGCAGTCAGTGCCCCAAAGGTACGGATCCCACTCGGAGGTCAAATCTGGTACCCAGGTCGGCAAGTTCAGAGTCGAGTCTGATGTTCCGGTGAGGACTATGTCGAAGGACTCAAATCCTGAAACCATAGCTCTGGCGAAGTCGCAAAAGACGTCTCCCACGTCTTTTGCGTAGTCCGGCTCGATGTGTTTCGTGACATACTCCGGAATCATACCCATCAAGCCATAGAGACGATCTCTCAGGTCGAGCGAACCGGCAAGCCTGCCGACCATCAATAACAGGCCCAAGTCGTCTTGGTCCTGTCTCCTCTCTTCTGGGGTAGTCGCGCGTCCACGACGGACACGTTCTTGGTTGGCTTCCACCAGCTCCACCAGTTTCAGTACCCTCCAGACCTTTTCACGAGCTCTCACAGCCCCTCGAATGTTTGTGACCCGCTGCAGGAAGTTCTTGAGCGGGATCAGACCCATTCGAAACGTCCCGAACAAGATGGAAGGATCGAAAGGTCCCAGACACTTCTCCTGGATCACCCACACCCTTGACCAGTACGGTGCCCTGACGACGATGTCGATTGTGTTCCTGATGACGTCCTTCCTCTTGGGGTCGCTGAGGGCGGCTTCTAGCACTTCGTAGGCTGCCTCCTCGCTTTTACACTTCACGACATACTCGTGAAGCATCGTCATGTCGGCGATGGCCTCGTCGGGCACCTTGCCTAGCCAGATGGAGACGATGAGGGCCTTGCCGTAGATCATGCGCATGCGCTTGACCTGGCGATTTCTCTCCACGAAATCCTTCTGGTTGATGCAGATGGCATCGGCCCATATCTTGAGCCCGTCGACGTAGTCTGGGTCCGTCGACAAGGCTCGCAAGGCTGCCTCGAGATTCTGGCCGACAAGGACAACTCTCCCGTCCATGATGATCGGCACTTTGACGGTCTGGTCGCCCCAGGCGTAACTCAGCGCCCCGTAGTCGCCCCATGCGAAGCGGTGGTAGCGCTGGTGCGAGCGGACGCGTTCGGCGGGCGAGCTCACTCTGGTCAGGCTGAGGGAGCGATACCGCTCGTTCGAGAAGCGCCGCCAGCCCTCGTCGCTGTTTCTCCGGGATAGGGGCCGTATCTGCGAGCGCGACTCGAAGAGACGGTAGTCTGAGAGGTGCGCATCCAGCGACACATGTTCCAGAGTGCAGTGGACTAGACCGTGCCACTCTGGAGGCTCGTCGCGAAGGTTGGCGAGTGGAGGTAGCTCGAGCCTTTGTAAGTTGAGAACTCGGATCTCGTTGCGACTTTCGTCAAGCGGGGTATAAGGGAAGTCGGCAATTTGGTCCTGGGGATTTATTGATGCCATTTTGAAGAACTCAAGGAAATCCCATCAGCTCTTGGTAGAGATAATCGAAAGTACCTAAGAATGAGAGGGGGGGATAAAGATATAGATAAGAAGAGATTGGGAGGGAACCCGGGAGAATGGTTCACATGAACCAGGATGCATAGGAACTAGCATGCGGCACATGAGGGATTCAGCCTTGGCGGGCGTTGCGTGAAGCTGATTGATTCGTTCAGCTGTGCTCCTGCAGCAACCCACATCCGTTCATCGTGAATTCGACACTGCCACACACACAAGCTGAAATGGCAGATTGCTATTGAGGTTTTGATAACCTATTGCTCCCCTCCCACTTCCCGCAACAGAGCAACGTTCATTATTACACTTCTTCAGATAACCACACTTTCGGCGTAGTCTCATGCAGACGACACTCAATGCTTGTCACGATTACAACCCATTGGAACTCATATGCAAGATTACAGGTTAGATTAAGTACCGTGCATCACTTCTCCTTGCCCTTATGCGCCGCTCGTGATACGAATTCATCAATCTCACTCCCGGGAATGACCTCAATGATCCTCTGGCCCTTGCCTTTCGACTTCTCGACGACCTCTCTGATCTCATAAGCTCTGCCTGGACGAGTGCGAATCGTCTCCCATCTTTTCCTGCTGCGATGGCGTTGATGATGGGGATTGTGATGATGATGCTTTCCCACGGTAGCAGCGTCGCTTGCCGGGTGGTTCTGTCTGTGCTCGCCGGGGACAGGACTCGAGTCTCTCTGATCGGAGTCCTCGGTCCTCCGTCTTGCTACTTTGCTATCATCGTCGCTGCTCAGAACAGACGATGAGCTCGACTCCTCGTACCTAGGACGGGGCGTCCTCTTTCTCAAGGGTCCCGAGCTCCAACTCAACCGTCGTCTCGCTCCGCCGCCACCACCGCCAGGTCCAGGACGACGAGGCTGCCTATCTGTGGTCTGAATCGAAGCATCACCCTGGAAAATCTCCTTGACCATCATCCGGGTGTACGTGACCTCCCTCTCCGTCCGGCGCAGCATGACCCGCATGACCTCGTCGCCCAGCTTCTTGACGTCGTCCTTGGTTTGCCACCAGATGAACCGGTGCGCAAAGTCGCACTTGTAGAACGCGCTCCAGTCGGCGAAGCTGCCCGCCTCGCCGTGCCGCTCAAAGTCCGGCCGGACCTTCTCGTCGAGGTCGTTCTCGCACCACGAGGCGCCGTTGTGGATCGCCTCGGCGCGGTGCCCGCTCGCGACGAGGAACGGCCGCTCGAGCTCCTTGAAGCTGCGCCACAGGTCGCGGAGCGTGAGGTAGTGCAGCGGCAGCGTCTTCTCGGCGTAGTCGAGGGCCTTGCGGGCCTCCTCGTTGGCGAGCTGGTCGCCGATGTGGGAGATGCGCTGGCGGAGCTTGCTCTTGGACTTGGACCGGATCTCGCGCGTCTGGTGGCGCAGCGCCTCGCGCTCCTCGCAGAGCTGCTGGCGGAGGTTGCCCAGGGAGTCGCGGATCTCCTCCGGGGCCGATCTTATGGTGGCGACGAAGTTGGCGTAGAGGGCGATCAAGTTGAGCGTCGTCAGGGCGAAGCCGAGGATCCCCGTGACGAAAGAGAGCCAGTTGAGCGAGTTGGGAACTTCGACCGCCATGATGGGCTACTTGAGGACCGCGCACTTGCCAGAAAAGTTTCTTGCCGCATCGTTTTCACTCGATTCACTGAAGGGCCGTGCTCGGATCTTAAGATGAGTTGTCGAGACTCAATTGCTGTTTCTGTGCAACTATTCACGTGGTGGTTAGCGTCTCTCATCGGCGCCATGTCGTCGTTAGCCCGAACCATCATAGAAAAGGGCGTAGCGTTGCCAGTTGTCAATCATCTTATATTTCCCGGTGAATAATATCCCACGTAGCTCAAGTTAGCCGCAAATCCTGAAGACTAAGTCTCCTTGCAGCTGCAGGATAGCCATAAGACCGGGCGGGCATAACACGCATCAGTAGACCCGACCGAGTAGATTGAATTTGCAGGGTTATGATTGTAAACCTGCTGTCATCATCAAGTAAACTAGATGGTACAGTGGTGTCTCACGGATTTAATCCTACGCGCCTTTGAGCACTTTGGGGTGGGGGAATGAGTCGGTTTGGCGTCTCGTCGTTTATGGGTGTGACCATCGGTCTACACACATCCGGACCACTAGCTAAAAGCTACTTGTGTTTATTCTTCTGTGTACTGTTCTTATGGCGACCGAAAGGACAGATGAATCTCAGGCGGCTTTATGTGCATAATTCATAAACTCCAGTCCCTGCCGTCGTCATTGATGTTATCATGTTCTGGTGCTGTCTAGTCGTAGTCGTCGTCCTCGGCACCCCCATGTTTTCGCCTCAAGCTTTCTTGGAGGCCTCACCGCGACAAGAACACGCTACTCCACGGGGGCTTATCAAAAGAAGAATCTTCAAAGTCATTCGAGGGATTTGATTTGTCAGACGGCCCGTCATTCCCCAGATCTCATTCCAATGCGCTCGAGAAATCCTTTAATCATCTCGTGAGCCACCCAAAGCGTTAGTGCTTATCTATGTGGTTCCTAGACAAAGCGAATTACGATCATGCCAACTTTGGATAGTCTACCTGAGTCTTCGATCTCTAATCGTACCAAGCATCACTTCAGGTTGGCTCTCCTATACCTAACAATAATGACAACGACGACGACGGGCGACAACGACTTAGACCATTGCGGGATCGCTCTTCTCAAATTTGGCCATCTCTCCGATAACCATACAAGTTCGTACTTCCTCATTTCTTGAGGGCGAAACACCGTTCAATGTTGCTCGCGTTGTTTCCCCACCAATTTACCATGACTGCCCCCGTAGTTCCGAGGAAGATGAAGATGAACAGCAAGTTGGCGTTGAAACCAGTGTCCAGAGCCGCTCCGCTGATGTACGCCCACTTGTTCCAGAACTTGCGTCTGTATCGGTACAAGTAAAAGTTGAAGAACGTCCCAACGAGAAACGTGGTGAAGGGTCCGGTGCTGAGGTTGCCGTGGAACGTCGCGGCGCTGGCGAAGAAGATGGTCGAGTTCCAGAGGTCGAACCGGGCCTTGGGGAACTTCTTGTGAAGCAACCAGATGACGATGGGGGCCACCGCCCCTGCGGGGAACCCGTACAGCACCGGCTTGAAGAAGGACGACGCGAAGAGCTTCTTGGGCCCGACCAGGGCGTATTGGATACCCGCCGTGTTGTAACTCTTGAACTCTTGACCCGTCCATTGTCCTTGGGGGTCGGGGATTCGACCGCTGACGTAGTCGAACTTGGAGGCTATCACCCAGCGCATGACGCCGTAGTTGATGGGAAGAGCGAGCATATTGGCGATGATCTGAATGCCAATCACATCCCGAGGCGGGAGATGCAGGTAGTGGCCGATCTGAAACTTCGTCAATGGGTGTTCTGTTGCACAGTCTTGGGACGAGTCCTCACTTTCTGATCCTCCAAGACAATGCGAGCATCGTACCAGACGTTGCCGGATATGATGCGGTAAGCAAGTTGACCGAGCGGATGTCTAGATGATCCTGGTGCGTCGATCATATCTACAGTTTCACGTCATTACGTTGCAACCTCCAAGGCTAATCAGAGACACCTACACCCGTAAATGAGCTCGTTGAAGAATCCAACCTTGATGGAGTAGCCCGACATGGCATAGACCAGACTCATCGGCAACATCGCGGCTGCACCGAAACCCAACGCCACGAAGTAGGTCCATGTTGGCATCCATATCGACTTGGTAGCGACGATGACGAGGAGGATACCGATAGGAATTGCGGTCAGAAGCCCCCATTCCCTGATGTTATTATCAGCAACTGTCCTCGATTGTTTCCATGGACAGTTGAAAGACTTACCATAAAGTGAGACCAGGGTATTGCTGAATGATACGACTGATGAAGTCAGAAGACTTGTGAGGCTTCTCAAGTCTAGCAGGACTACGTACCTTAGGCGGTCCTGGTGATATTCTCCGTCCGCTTTTCTTGCTTTCCAGATTTTGGCAATCTTGGGGCCCAGGAACAAGCCGCACCAAACAAAAGAAGAGATGTACGAGGCATACCACTTCAGGAACTAATATTAGCAAAGAAAGGATGAAGCTTTGCAGTGGAGGCGTACCATGAATATTTTCCAAGTGTACTGGGCGCCGGAATACGCAAGACCAACCTCATGGTATCTCGTCTCATTGACATGCTGGATCCCACTTGCGTCCGTGTAGACTGCAAAGTTTAGCGATAGTTCTCCTCATGGGGAGCAAGTGGACGCACTCAAAGACTCAAAAGGATAGGAAGATCCGTTCTTCTGGAAGACTCCGTTGGACATGATGTTGTAAGTTGGCGATCCCCATAAGTTACCAAAGTAGGCCACCGGAATCAGAATCCATGTCTGCATCTTTGTTAGCCACCATCTATCAAAAAGAAGACGAGAATCTCACCGTGATTACAAAACCAACGAAAATGGTGACCTGGACACTGTAGGGGTACGTGATGACAGTGGAGGTGATGTTGGACCAGTTAAGGGTGATGTTGAGCAACCCTATGCCTCCCCTCCCAGCACCGAGGAAGTTGACTGTGTGGTTGCGGCTAGCAAACCAGCAGAGGGGAGCAAGTGCGGCGACGAAGGGGAAGAGATACTCAGGCAGAAACTGCCAGATGAAAGTTCCAAGCAAGATCCACCAGAAGACCTTTTCACCGTTAGCCAAATCCGTCGTCGTCGGCCGTGACGCAATGCAACATACCTTCATCTGCTTCTTGGAGGTACCTTTGTGAAGCTCGCTCTTGCCTTGCATACTCCGGTACAGGGTAACTTGTTGAAGAGAAAGAGGGAAGATGAACTCAGGATCGTCAATGAGAATCTTCCGAACTTGGTCACGTTAGGAGGCTGGATGTCGATCCGAAAGAAGGTGGAGGACGTACCCATGGCAGCAAAAGCAAATCCCAACAGTGAGGCACCCTTTCAAAGAGTCAGTAGCTATGATTTCTATGGGTTGAGGAACCTTACCCAGCCAAAGAAGAGTGCTACCGCCGGATTCATGGTGATGCCGTAGTATAGTGCGGCATTGGTGGGCAGGAAAGCTATCATAATCGAGAAGTGAGTAGGACTGGGCCACGAAGTCTATGATTTGGTGTTACTTACTTGCCCACTGCCCTTGGCTGCCAGCATTAGCAGCAATCCCAACGATCGCATGCTCCTTGATGGAAAAAGGCCCAGGGTTCAGAGAGAAGGAGAACCGGCCGAGCGGCACGGTGTAGTCTGGGAGGACTCGGGCGAGCAGTCTCCCAAGAGGGGCCGAAGCTAAGATGACGAAAAAGACCGGAAATGGAGCGGTCGTTGTTCTGAAGCTTGTTACCTGTTAGCATGTTCAGCGGAATATGACAACGCCGCTCGACTCACTATGACAGCTGAGAGACGATGCTGCCGAGGGTGCAGAACACCGCCGAGAGCAGCAGGGATCGAAAGGTGAGGACGGGCAAGGAAGGGTCGTCCTCGAAACCGACAACGGTCCGGACTAGCTCCGGAATATTGGCGAACTCCTCCGACTTGAAGTCGTACTCCGGCTCTGAGTCGTCGGCTGATCCGCGTTTCGTTGAGTCCGGGCTGTCGTCACCGAGGCCGCCTAGGAAAACCTTTTCGTTTGTTTCGAAAAGGGGATCAACAGCCACTTTCGGAGCTGATGAGTCTTTCGAATCGCTCAGCGTAGCCTTTTCGTCCGGTAATTGAGACATGGTTGGGCGCTTGCAGATTGGCAGTGCAGGGAGGACATATGGCGGCCACAGTGTTTCCGGCAGCAGCGTATATAAGGCAAGTGTCCAAGACCCTCGGATATTCATCGACCATATGGCAGCATGCCATTGCGGATCATCTTGATGTGCTGAAAGACCGCTTTGCCTTGCCACTCCGATGATGCAGCTACCTTACCTTAGTCTCTTTCAAGTTGGGAATGGCTTATCATCCCGCGGTACGCAGGGGATGCAAATAACCCCGCAAGGTATCTTGCCCGAGCAGCTCGGCAGGTCAGATAGTAATTCTGGTCAACCAATGGCGAGGTTGACGATGCTTCACGAACCTGGACTCTCCGATATCAGGACCGGTAGGGACGTTGCTTATCCCATGTCGTTCTCTCACCCGTCGGCTATTCTCTACTAGAAATACTACCGATGCGGCATCGGAAATAAGATGGACGACGGAAGGATCGAGTTGCAGCGCGCGAAACATGCATTATCTGATGGCGTTATCAAGACGCAATGTAGGTGGGGAATGTCGCCAACACTATCGCAGGATGCGGGTGAACCGCGTGGAACACACATTCAGGCCCGACCGATAAGACGGTGTATAAGTTCTGAGGGAGACGGGAAGACTCGCCAAGTACAGGTTTTGACCGACTTGGCGCATGCAACATTGTTTCTTGGTGTGTGATCTGGCAATCTATCACTCCTATCTATGACAATCAAGCCTGTGATTCGATGCTAGAGGCTGCTGGTATACGAGCGTGCAATGCAGTTGATGCTGCTTTTATACTGCACATACCATTTATCGGCGCGAAGGGTTCTCGGCAGGAATGTAAGTAAGGGTTGGGATGGAGCCCAGCATCATGCCGCTTTGGCAGAGAAGCCCCAGTCATCCCAACGACAGTTCTGACTGAAAGTTCAGCGGAGAACAAGGACGACTCAAGATCTCCATGAAATGTCCTCGATAAACGACCAGAAGTCACACCTAGCCGGGTAACCTAGTTATGTGGACTTGAAGACGCGACCAAAAAAATATTGATTTTTAACAATAGAATATCACGTCACAGGAGAACAGGGCACGCATTTCAGAGCGAATAAGCAAATACAATCGCTGGTTTTGGTTTCGTTAGAGATGAACAATTCTGGCTTATTCCTTGGATGACAGTGTTTCGTGCAACAGGCCCACCCAAAGCCAACTCAAAATCCACCCAAAGAAGTATGATAATATGAAGCCATTCAACAGGGACCGCCGTTGGAAAGAGGCTCATTAGGGCCGATGCCCCCGGTGGCGCCGACCCCGCAGCTGTCCGAGGTCTTAAAGGTAATGACGGCGCCGGACTGGGAGCTCGTAACGGAACCGGTGGCGCCGGCGTCGACGCAGGTGCTTCCGACAACACCGTTGCTGCTGTTGCGAACTTGTATATTGCATCTGAGAGCAACGGCCGAGGAAATGGCGGCGAAAATGGTGAAGAAAGATGCAATGTGGACCATTTTGCTGAGAAACATTTGCAACGTTAGCGTGCCTGACGTGATGTCACGGAGATGACCCAACATAGAGCATACCTTTGACGTTAACGTTGATATTTTGAGATGGTGTTGAGAAGAAGAATGAAAGAATATCGTACGGAATTTTGATAAGAGACTCAGGCAGAACGGGCATAGAAAACCACCAAGTACATGGGGCTTTTATATCTTTTCGTTCCTGATTCCCGTCAGCTGTCACTAAGTATTCAGTTGCGTATACCGGAGACTTTTTGTCTCGGTTTGCAGCCGTTTTGATCCTGAATTTGCCAGGATATCATGTGCTCGCTCGCAGCCTCGCCCTAATTGGGTCTTATACGCGCTACAGGTATTCTGATACATTTGGTTCATGTCTGTATGTTGTATCGTGCGTTATAAACCCCAGACCTCGGTTTTGTATAGGTGTCATGTAATAGGCGGTAACCGCCCCTGATGTAAAGTAACTGAGTGGTGAACGTGAAAGGGTGTTACCTATCCAGAAAAGTCTCGTATGTTGATATGCCTTGGCAACGTAAAGCTAGATAGTTTGTCTGTCTTATAAAGAATTTGGTTACATTTAGGCGCCCGGAGTTCAACTAGAATTCAGGGTATGAATGGCCTGAAATGTTTGATATTTAACACAATTGCTTCTTTTAAGGGCCAACGCTGTCCAGTATCTCGGGAGGTCGGCTGGGCTCGTGCTTCGGCATTGGCCGTAAACCAGTGGAACGAATGTAGTTGTGGTTCTAGAACATTATTCGAGCCATGGGGTTCCCAGGTAAACTCAAGAGCCAGGTATATTTGGGCCGGAGCTTCCCTGAAAAATAGGACCTAGTCGTTTCTGTCCCTTTGAATGTGTTTGATAGAATAAAGACAATGATCAAATTATATTCCATACGTCGACACTGAACAATCATGGCAAGACACACGGTGATGTGCCTTTCGCGCAGCAACCGTCGAACGGGGTGGTCGTTGTCCGTTGCTGGAAAGCGTCACGATAAGGAAAGTCGAGTAATAGTCCGAGTCATCCACGGGTCAATGCGAGGGTGTCGATCAAGCTTCAAAAGTAAGACATGGACAGTGTACCAAGTACTGCCGTGTAGACTTTCGCCAGCTGGCCAAAAAAAAAAAAAAAACGGGAACCAAGTACTGCCATGTATGATACGGATCACCGGACAAGTATGGTCAGAGTTTCTAGCTCGAGTCAGTCTGCGGAACCTCCCTGCTAGGTTGTCGCACGGTTTGTGCCTTCGGAATGACAGCCGGCGGTTAGTTCCGAATTTGACACACACACATGTAATGCAGCAGAGGATTGATTGTAAAAGGAGTGCTTCAGGACCGATCGCAGGCTTGTTATTTCGTTTGACGCAAGACGGCGTAATCTTAAAAAAGAACCATATTGAACTTCCTGGGAAAGTATTTACTGGGAAAGCTTGGTGATACAAGAAAATTAGTCGTGCTAACTTCCACAAATCGTCTCCCAAATCGAATAGACAGGGATCGTAGCGTAGACGTTGCTCATAGAAATCGGGGTCATCGACAACGTGAAGATGGTGTTGAAAACCCCAAGTTAGTCGAAAGAATGCATCGCAGAGTCAGGGATCGAGAGAACCAAGAAGGCGAGCTACATGTACTTACTCAGCCGAAGGTGTCGCCACTCTGGATGCCGTACTGGTATGTAACGAGATGGGGTTAACTCAGTTACCGTCAGGGTTTGACACGCACACGACGTAGCCGACATACTGGCCAAGGTTCTGACAAGAGTTGCCGAGCTCTTGGTTCCAGACCACGATCTGAGTCCACGTGGCATTTGCGGAGTTGAGGATGGCAGTACAGGTGTACGGTCCGGAGAACTAGCTCACGTCTCTGAAGAAGTATGATGGACCGCACTATAAGCTCCTCGACTGCAAGACCAGGTTTCTCCACGAAGGCTGGCAGACCATCAGAGCTGTTAGCAACGATACATCAAATGCTAGCTCAAGTTGTTTCCAACTCTCAATACACGATCCCTTCGCGCACAAAGTGCCCATAAAACCCATTTACGCTTTGCAACAACCTCCCGCTCCCAGGCCTTGTCCGAGCAACTCCAATTTCAGCCGGCTCACGTGCACACAAGCAGGCTCCTCCCAAAGTTCTACGTGCAAAATTCTAGGATGCTATTCCGAGATACGAGAATGGAAGAGCCTGACGCTCCGTTTGGCCCGCATTATGTGAGCAGCTCGAACTCCACAGAGCCTCCGAGACGCGAAAGGGCAATATCGGGTGAACGAGTTCGACCAGAAGCTACTGGAACTGCAGAATCGCCCCGTTCTTTGTCACTAGATCTTGATTCATCTCTTTATCTGACCAGGGAATAAAGCAGAGTTTATCGATATTGATTCTGTTCTCTCGATATTTCTAGAAACGATGCAACTCTGTTCTCCGGATACCTCCAGAAGAGATGCAAATATGGGTAGGTAGCAACCATGCCGGCGAATCGAATGTTACTGTACGTAGCTTCCATTTCAGACGCCTCCCGACTCAGCCTCGCCCTCACCCTCGTTGGCGGGCTGCTCCTTCTTCTGGCGGCTGACGCGGGCCCTCTTGGCGGGCGGAGTCTTGGGCGAGTTCGGCTCAGCGCCATCGGCAGTACCAGCGGCGGCGGTGGTGGAAGCGGCGGCGGAGAACCAGCCGTACTTGTTGCCAATCTGGCGGATGCGCTCGCGCACGCTGCGGGTGCTGGCGGAGCCGAGGTCCTCGGCGATACGGTCAAGGTCGAAAGTGCTGGGACGCGGGATGTGCTTGAGGATGGACAGCATGAGCTTCACCTCCGATTCGGTGCAGGCGTGGCCCGTGGCGGCGTCGCCGGCGGTGGCGTTCTTCTTGGGAGGCATCGTGGTGGACTTTTGAGTGGGTTAGCGGATGAAGGCGCAAAGGAAAAGGGAACTCCGTGGATGTTCTTACGTTGAATGAGAGGCGATAGAATATGTCTCAGATGAATGTGATGTTGATTTGAGAGAGCGAAATGAGGCAAGATTTGCTGAGTTGTGATGATGAGGTTTGTGGAGGAAGCCGAGTTCTGCTGTCGCGTATGAGAAGGAAAGAGGCTGGTCTTGCCTTGAACCGTTGGATTTATTTGCAAGGAAGGAACAGGGGCTTAAATTCGAGAGCAGTTACTCAAGGAGGCAGGTGCGGCATGGCTTTGAGAATTTCTGGTGATGTTGCAGAGACTTCCAGAAAGCCAAATAAGCCGGCAAGGTCTTGTCTCGTTGGATCTTGTTTGGAGCAAGAGTAACCCTGAGTTATACCACCAGAGAAAAAGCAACAGGCAACTGACCCCGCTTCTGCATCAAAATCTTTCCTTTGCGGGCCAGCTTGTGCGAGGTGTCCCTCACAAGCCAGGTGTGAGACACTCCATGAATCGGGACTATGTCCAAAAGAAGGATGTCAAAAGGTTGCCTTCAGTAAACCTGTCCTTGAGAGCACAGCTAAACACAATGGTCAGCACAACAAAACACTCACAGTGTATATAATGATAAGTCAGATAATTTTGGCAATGAGACATCTCACCAGGAAGACTTCTCGAAACCTATTTTGGTCACTGTTTGAAGCTTTGTAAAGTGGCTTTCTTGTTGTAGCACTTTCTAGAGAAACGGCTTGTTGATTTAGGAATACTCTTAACAAAGCTGTGACTAAAACAGGGGGCAATATTCCAGCTGCCCAAGGTGTTGACAAGCCAATCTACCACCAAGACGCAATCCAGTAAATCATTTTGTATCTATGCTGATAGCCATATGTCATGCCGAGAAACGAAATTAGGCATTGTGTAATCCTGGGGCGATCTGGCTCTGGAATACGCCGCACATCACTATGTATCTGACTACTGAAATAAGAAAATAATTGTGCTATCAAGTCCCTAGCGAATCACAATCTCACGCCATATCCCACAAGTCTTTGGCAAAAGCGACTGGCCACAGCCCTCCGAGACCCCTGGTTCCTTCATCCATAAGACTGCCTCTCCAGCCATGATACCGTGAACTAAAGTATGCGTTAGAACCTCTGATCCGGTAATGTTGAAATCAGTTACTTGCCATAAGCTTCGCCAATGAGTTCAAATTCCCCAGTTCCATCGCCATCCTTGTCGGCAATCTCTCTGAGGATGAGGGGAAAGTTACACCCCGCAATGATAAAGACTTTGTCGCCAGGGCGTACTGAAGCAGGGCCGATGCTTAAGTATCTTTCCCCTTTTGTGACGAAGAACCGCCGGAGTGGCATGACGTTTTGAACGACTTTTTCGAGAGTACTTGAGGCCGATGAGCCTGCACACAGTACTTTCTCGACAATGTCTTGCAGTCCAGCTTTTTTTGGTTTCCCTGCCTCCGACGGCCGTGGCCTATAAGTCATTCCCCGGCTCTGCAGGTATGATCTCCACTTCCTCTGCCGTGCCTGATTCTTCTCCTTTTCACCATCCATCCACCAGTACCGTGTCCCTTCTTTGAGAGCGTCATATGCAACGGCACAGGCATCATCGACGATCGACTCGAATATGACTGGGCCGGAGCTTTGAGGCATACCGCACCAACTACTAACCTCGTCGATGAAGACGGCACGAGCGTGAAGTGTCGTGAGGTCTTCACCAAACCAGGCGACAGCCTTCTCTCTAGCACAAGCTGCATATCCATGTCCGAAGACAAGCGCAAAGTGCATGGATCCTCCAAAGTATGGAGAGTTTAGCCGCTCGCGGTTGACAAATAAGACTGGCCTAGTCTCATTTGCTTTCTTGCGCCAGTCGGGAACCCAAGAAGGTAGCACACCGTCATCGCAATCGCCCTTTGACCCACCCGCTGCTGGAAGATTGTCGAGACTGCCTTCTGAGTGAACGATATCCCTGGCTGTTTCGCAGAACACCTGTCTTACACCTTTGCCATAGTCAGGGATCATCAGAAGCCGCGTGCCCTCGCCGACAAGGCCCAGGATCGCAAACACCTTGTCCCTTGGATCAGTTGCGTCTCGGTCCCATGTGTTCCATAAGAGGTCCGAAAGTTTGCCATCCAGAAGTGTCATGCTGCTTAGATGAATAGCCAGGCCGTATCGTCTCTGAAGCTGCGTCCAGATTCCAGCTCGACTGTTTTGACTATCCCTCAATGTGTCGCCCATCTCATCCCAAGCGTCTTGATAAGACATGGCTCTCTGGAAGGTTTTCCATCGGATTGTCTGTCGCGCACACTGGAGGATCGCTCTGTCGCTTGCACTCCAGACTTCTTGAACAACCCAGACACGGCTCCACCACGGACGATTGAGAAGGCCATCGACGGCTGCCCAATGCCGTTGGAAGCGCTTGTGGTAAAAAGGACGTAAGCGATGACCGAAAATGCCAGAAAGCACGGGAAAGCCGATTCCGATGTGGCTAACGCCTCCCTCGATATCACAATCAAACGCCACAGCCATTTCTGCTCTTTCCTGGGCCGGATTCCGAGTTGTGGGCTCCTGGAACTTTAAGTATCATCCGGAGGAAAGACCGAGGAAGAACCTGTAGACCCGTCATCATCAAATTCAAGATGATCGAGTTCTGAAAAGTGGTCTTGAATAATCTTCGGAGTATAATTCAAAGTCCGCATGGGTTCAGGCCGACTTTCATGTACAAGATCGTTCTCGTTCAGATTGGATTCTGAGGATAGGCTTGTAGATCCTTCATCTTCGTCGATGTCGCTCCCGCGTTCCAAGTCTTCGAGGGTCGGAGGCTCGTCGTGACTGAACTCTGAAATCTCGTCCGAATCACGGCTCTTGTAGTCGATCTCAAGCCTTTTCATGTACGTTCCCATTCTCTGAAGGAAACGAAGTGCACGATCACTTTCACCGTTTTCCATTGCCCGGCCCAGCCAGATAATGACGCGCTGGGCGTGGCTGTAGATCTGTCGCATTTGCCGCACCTGCATGCTCCTCTCAGACTCATTCGCTTGGTTGATGCAGATGGCGTCAATCCATAGAACACGAGGCTCGATGGCGTGACGGAGAGAACGCAAGAGAGATGTGACCTCGGGTGTTATTGAGACGCAGCCGGTAGGTTCCGTTTCCCCCGCCTTCGACGCGGTAGGGAAGGCGACTTTCATAGTGTCGGTGAACTTTTCAGTTCCCCAGGCATAAGATACCGCCTCAAACTCGGGGGCTGATGCAAGCGGCACTGATCTCAGCACACCTGAGAGTGGCGTTGTTTCCTCTCCAGGTTGAATCGTTAGCACACGAATGTGGCCATTGGGGAGTTCTTGATAACAAGGATTCATTGCAATGAGACACCACTGAGGGCCGGAGGCAAATGTCTGTGATGTTGGCAGGTAGATGTCTCGTTCAAATAGAGGGGGTGGTAGATGATGGGCGGAAGGTTGAAGAACCCGTCTTCAAACGAATATATCTTTTGATGTCTTGGATCAGGCAGCTTGATGTTATGAAGAGGATGAAGCCCTTTTCTGGGGGTTGCTGACTCTGAAGCGGGTGATGTCTGAGGGAGAAGGTGCTGGCAGGAGCCTGGAGAGAGGAGGCCAAGGAGGCTTGTGGGGTCACGTGACCCCGCTCTTCAATATGATATTTAGAACCATAGAATTAATCGTAAGATCATTTGCAATGCTCCATCCACTTTTAATTGATTGGCTGTACCCCGCATGGGATTCTTCGGAATGTGGGAGAATATTTATTCAAACAACGTGTTGTGTTGGTTGAGCGACATTTCTGCGAGGTGTTGCCGCAGAACGTCCGAAAATGGGCTGGGCAAACATACGGAATACAAATAATTGAGCCCGAATTCCTCGACGCAATCGACAAACTCGATAGAACTACACAGATCAAGGCATCAGTCTTCTTCGTTGGCGTTAGACGCCTGTTTGCACTGACTCTGAAGGGTGTGCATACACCTCTGTCTTTGCCAGATGGCACTCGCATGGTCATGGTCAATCTAACCGCAAGCTTCACCGTTCTAGACGGATCTTCCTAGATAAAACCTTCGACTTCATACAGGGAGGCCTGGAACATCGCACGATCCCAGGCGCACCCTTCTTCATCGCCAGGCCAGCCCGCCTTTTGCATCCTCCTGACCAAGAGCATGTGGTCTTCGTAGTCCTCGCTCCATTCGCAATCCATCCGCAGCGAGTCCACGTTGCAAGTATCGATGCCGATCCAGCGCAGCTCCCTGAACCGCTGCTTGCAGAGCGCAAAGAAGTCTTTCGGGCGGTAGACGTTGACGCCGCCGACGCGCCAGCTCTGGGTCTCGTCACCCGCGTACCTCTGCTCGACGACGTCGTTGGCCTCCGTGCCGGGCTCGTCGTGTTGCCCGTTCGGCTCGCATCAGTACACGTTGCCGTCGGCGGTGTCGACAATCAGGTGGTATCCGTTGCGCCCCTCGCTGACGGCGAAGCAGACGCAGGACGGAGGGAGGGACCCGTTGTCACCGAGGTCGGGCTCCGCGTAGGTATCGAAGGAGCCCTCGCGGATCGTGGCCTGGATCTCCTCGCTGCGGTAGTCGACGATGTTGGTCTTGTTCATGATGTGGGGCGGGTCGGAGACCCAGTCTGGGTCAAAGTCCACGTAGGGCAGATGGCGGAGCAGGTTGATAGCCGTGTCGCTCTTCTCGAGGTTGGCCATGGTGTCCTGGTTGATCGAAGGCCAGCCGCCGCCGGGGGCCTGCGCGACGGTGGTGTGCTCCCAGAACACGCGGTTGCAGAACTCGTAGTAGTCCGTCAGGAGATTGACGAACTCTTCTTGATTGAACGCCATGGATAGGGATAGATGGTCTGTTGACAGAAGTTGGGAGAAGTAGTGATGACAGAGTTTCCAGAGGCCTGGCTGGCCACAATGGGACTTTTGTTGGACGCTGTAGTTGACAATGAGTATGGGGACGACGCCAAGATCCCGATAACGGCTAAGCTGAGGGTGGGATAACACAAATATTACATGCGACTTGCTAACTGCATTAACACCTCAGACGCGATATTATCCTTCATTTCAGTATTTCAACTGCATGGCAGCGTGAAATTAGTCTCAACTTCAAATCGTGTGGCATGGAACGTGGTCACCAAGTTCACAGACTTCTGTCTTTTCTTTCTACGGACTCTCTAAGTAACATATCGTCTTGAGCTCTCCGCCGCCCACCCAAAGCGTGCGAAAAGGCTCAGGATTGGTACCCGTCGGCCCTATCAATTGCGGTAGCCTGAGCCAGCTTGGATGCATCCACACTGACGGTAGGAAGGTAACCCTGAGGGTTGACTCCGCCGCCGGTGATGGCAAGCGCCTCTGCGGACGAGTTGACTCCAACTGTGATCTAGGTACTGTTAGCAACTCAAGTCCCAAACTCTTGTTTGTTGTGTAGCTCACATATCCAACCAGGCCGTCTTCTATGTTGTCCGTCAACTGGCTCACGCTGATCACAGCGCTGTAGCCCTCAGAGCTAGCATCCGAGTACAGCGAGTCCTCAGCATTCGTCGTGCGGTTCAGCGTGCTCAGGTGCGCGCTGTACGGCTCGATCGCGTACACCTCGGTCAACAAATCCTCCTCGAAGAACAGCTGCCCGATGTGCTGGACGCTGCTGGCCGAGTACGACGTGCCGTTCGTGATGTTCGTCTGCGCGGTGACGTGGATGTGCGTGGTGCGCGTGATGTAATACCCGGGGAACTTGGTCAGGAACTCGACGATGCCGTTCTGGTCGGTGACCTGGATCCCGCGCAGGAACGTCTCGTCGTCCGTGGTGCCGTCGGTCCGCTTCGCCCACCCGTCAAGGAGCTCCGAGGTGTCCGGGTCGATGCCTGTGAAGGACGAGTACGAGCCCGTGGCGTTGCAGTTCCATATCGTGAGCGCGGTTCCTTGTAGGGGCTCGCAGGTCTCGATGTCGATGACGCCGATGTCGAGGTAAAAGTCGATTCCTCCCTGCGTCTCGCGGAGATCGTGGCGGTTGATTTCACCGTCAACTCTGCCAAGTTCAGGTGTTAGCACCAGCTTCACAACCAACCTTCCCGTCCCAGATGTTCATACCCGTAAGGACCCCAAACAGTGTCCGGGGCCAGAACGCAAGTGTTGTTCTGGATGGTGGTGTAGTGCAGCGAGTCCCTCTCCATCAGATCACGCGCGTCGACGTGTCCGCTAGCTGCTCGGCGTGCCCGGAGCCGGCCAGCTCTCTTCGCAAGCATTTCTGCCTTCCGCTTCTCGATGGCGGCAGCGCACTTGTTCGTACTCCTTCCGACGAGATGTACCTCTGACTTAGCCTTCTCGGCCGTCATCTTTTCAGGATGAGCGAGAGCCGGGACCAGCGCCACGGCGCACAGGAGGAGACTGCTGAGTTGCATGTTGGAGTGTGATGGAAAGAGAGACTTCTTCGGCAAAGTAATGAGTGGATGGAGGGTGATCCTGCCATGTGAGTCATTCCTAAGAGAAGGATGTCTCTGTCCAAAATAGCTGATGCATCTCTTCCCCTATTATCCGATTCTTCGAATCTCCCACATGCCTCCTTGATCTATTCTGGACTTCGCCCTCGCCGAACCACCATGTTCTCCAAGGTCGATTACGTTGCAGAGAATGTGATTGGGAGATGGCGTTTGCGCCCCGGCTGGCTGACGTCTACTCCCGCGGTTCTCTTCGGGATGTGGGCGCTTCTGTGGAGTTGAGGTTCTCACGGACCGGCCCTGCGGCGGAAAGTACGGGGCCATTTGGGGGGATGCCCGGCCTATATGCGCCGGATTATGTGGGTCTTCGCGCCGAGAGCACCAATGTTGACCAGAGCGGCAACTTTGCCCGGGGGATATAAGTCGGCCATCTTCCCTTGACAACATGCCGCGCGGGTTCTGTGATGTTCGCCCCTGGCGGAGAGGCAACATATATCTGGACGTTGTCGTCAGCTCCAAAAGAACGACGTGACAAGAACTAGACTGTGGCATTCATCCACGACATGATAGGGGCGCCGCTCTCTTTATGCGTGACGGGGGAACCCGTCGTGAAATAATTCGATAATAGGGTGTTTGTGCCCGCTCTTATAGCTCTGCTGGCGTGGAGGTACATCTTTCGAAGCATCCCTTGGGAAGAGTTTCCCCAAACTCTGCCGCAGAGTAGTGCCTTGGAACCTCTTGATGGTCAACTTGACAGCCATGAACAGCATTGAAGTCCTGTGAAAGACAGGGCTCAATTGGCCAACAGCGAGATTTGTCGCTATGATTAAGCAGTGATAGTGATTGACCGAGGACCGTTCCTCTCAATTATTAGTGCTTTCCCGCATGAAGCTTCGGGTTGCTTATGTTGAACCCCACTCCCAAGCTACACAGTGTCCTTGAGTAAACCAAACACGAAATCCGATTCAAATGCTTTTTTGAAAGAAGAGAATCCCATGAGTGAGTTTCCAATGGTACAAGACTCCCTTTAGAGGTAGCCGACATGACTCAAGTGGCATTCTCCAGGGGAAAGGCTTTCACCACTCAACTGACCACCACAAGGACAGAGATGAACGCGGAGCTAGCTGTTGTCTAGGTAGGCATGATAGAACCAGAACCACAGCACGTATCCCGCCACGCATAGACCCGTATCTTGCTGTAGCCATAGGCGATACCGGGATTGAATAGTGGGTGTCGCGAAAACAAGCTCCCGGCAGTTCCGGTTGCCATGGACGCTGCAGCCCAATCTACCTATATAGCGGTGAGCACTGAGCAGGTGGCCTTGAGATCCAATTGGGCCTTCTGCTTTTTGTTTCGAGACCGGCCGAGACGTTGCCAAGGCTGACTCGGCAGCTTATTTTGACTCTCAAACTGGTGGGCATTAATGCCCATCTGATGACGGGGAAGACGTGTGCCACGAACAGGTGGGGAAGTCCAAGATCAACCTGCATATCGGAGAGTCGGCCTGAAGGGAGAACCTTCACGGACAACGGGTACAGATTGCTGTCTACAGAGAGCCCTGTTCAGCGACAGAAAGACAGAATGATCACCTTAGGTGTCTGGAGAAGAAGAGAAATCTTGCGTGGCAACCAATGAATCCAGAAGAGCTCGGAGCTCCAGGTATGAGAATGAGAAGATCACCGGCCCCCAGGGAAAAGAAAACCACCGAAACCATTGGCTTCTGGAGGCATTGGAGTTAAAACCCTGAGTGATGTCGGAAAGTCTGTCTCCTCTCACGCCTAGACCTTTGCCAAGACCCGAGGATCACCGTTTGATCGCTTGGCAAAGTGCTTGATGATCCGGAAACACAAACAGCAAGAGCCGAGTTCAAGCTCCATAGCGTTTTGTAAGCATAAACTCGTCTAATAGCGAATTGACAGGAGAGGTTTCCAAGGGCTGAAACCTCTGGCGGGCGCGAGGCGAGTCAAACCTTTGACAGTACTACTGCCAGTGCCTACAGTTGAGGTCGGGCCAAACGCCGAGACATCGGGAGCGGAGACCGCAGGCAGGAAATCGTGAGGGGCCGATCCCGAGCCCCGCCAGAGCCCCGACGTTGGTTCGTTTCTTGCAGATTCGACCTGTGCGCGAAACGAGATGTGCTGATCAAACCTGGGCCGATGTCCGATTTCCTTTTGATCGGACCGAGACCACTGCCAAGAGACGGACACTTGGCCGGTGCTTTCGTCGGAGCTCCGGGGCATCAACTCCGCAAAAGAAGAACAGCAAAAAACATCAATAATACATACAACACCAGGTATTCGCTGGTCGTCACCGACCCAACTACTAATCCGGCCCTCATTGGGTTATCTAGGGGAGAGCGGACGGGATCCCGAGTTCTCCAATGGGTATGGTCGTATGTGGCAGCTTGAGGTGATCCAGTGGTCTATATCCCGAATCCCGCAGGCAGGCTAGCGGTGTACGACGTCTGGAGCCTTCAGCTGCCGTGATGAGGCTCAGCAAGGGTGCTAGCTGCTGTGCATCCTAGGGGCTGCAGAAGCCCGCAATCCTTGGTCGATAGCACGGTAAGCTTCTCCACCCCGCTGACTTGCAGGCCAAGGCGGTGCCAATAAGCTCGACAGACGGACGTTAGACCATCGGTGCTGAGGCGTTCTGCCACGCGGCGGCGGGCTTACTGTGGACAGCAGTGCGACTATTTTTGTCCGAGGTGGCCTGGTGGTGGTGGCTCCCGCAATCGGGCGGAACTGGAGCTGGTCGATTTCGTGTTCTGGAAGCCCATGATGTGACCTCCGACCGCGGATATTTGGGACTCATGATATTGAGAGACAAAGAATGTAACTGTCTGTGGACCCCAGAGTGTACATAGCAGACCTGGGGAAGCGCCGGTATGAGAAACGTCTGGCATGCAGTTGGTGAGGAATGTGATACAGCTCGTCGGCTGGGAATTGACTCGTAACTGCCTTCTGGAAAGACACTGCGCTAGCTGAAAACAGAAGGAAGGCGCAGCCCAGGCGGCGGCCAATCAGTACGTACCGACGAGGGGGTCATTGGGTTTGGATGGTGGGGCACTGGGTGTTGATTGGGCACTGGTGGTACCAAGGCACCTGACAACACAGGTAGGTCCCTACAGCGGAAGGAACTTACGAGTCTGCATAGCGGGAGCTGAGATGCACATGCAGATGATCCGAAGAGGTGGGCAGTTTTCAGCTCAGCCCAAGAGGATGGAGACTCGAAAAAGAAGACGACGTGACAGAACAGAAGGACAGACAGAATGCCATGTGTGCGGTATTACAAGGCATGTGTTCCGGCATTGTTGACAGACGGCGCAGAGCTTGTTTCCGTTGCCACGGGGAGCGAGCGACACTGCAAGGGTCTAAATTGGAGCCGGCCGTCGCACGTTGGAGCGACACGGGCCTATCAGCCGTTGCGGAGGGCCACATTCCTGTGCGGCCTTGACATCACCGCCCGGGATGCTGGTTGCGACGAAGAGTCTGGAGGAAAAAGAAGGCAGTCGGATGGGTTGACGTGTGTCGCGCATCATGTCAGAGATGTGCCCCATTGGGAAACGGGGCGACCCAGATGACGGGCCGTCGTTGGTGTGTCCGTCTGGTCTGGTCTCGAGTGCAGC
This sequence comes from Colletotrichum brevisporum, assembly GCA_030770045.1. NCBI lineage: Eukaryota > Fungi > Ascomycota > Sordariomycetes > Glomerellales > Glomerellaceae > Colletotrichum > Colletotrichum brevisporum. The sequence continues at coordinate 1,926,105 of JAUGSI010000001.1, read as the reverse complement.
GGTCGTCCGTACGCCGTCCATGAATTTTGGAAAAAAATCTGCGAAACAAAACCGATATGCGAATTTCCCGCGGGCGGTTCGAGCACGACACAAGTACGGCAAAGCTTGTGTTTGCAGCGGGTGGTGGCGGGGGAGACCTGGGATAGAGCCCGTCGGGGATTCCATGGGGATGGATCATGGCAGTGTTGGTGGTGCGGCACAAGCTGCGTGTTCGCATTCCGTGGACGGAAGGTGCGCATGTCGTTCCCGTAGTCTTATGCGCATAGTGTGGTGCCCCCATCTCGTCAATCCCCGCGAATGAAGCGAGGCGTCTCTGGCTGCTGCTCACGTTTGCTTTCAAGCACTCGGCCTCGTCTGGCCCTTTCGCCTCGCCTGGTGAAAAGTCTGATGGCCAGAGGAAGCTGGGTTGAAGCTCACAGCCGTACCAAAACCTCCTGTTATTTCTGTTTCTATTGTCGACAGCCAGAGACTGAATGATGAAGCAGGTGGCAGGTAGAACCCCTGGGCCCCTCTGCTCCTTCTTTCCAAGAACAGGGTGCGTCCCGCGCTGCGGGAAGGCGCTAAGCAAAGCTGGGCCTATGTGTATCCACCTATACGATGCGGACCGCCCAATCATGCCGCTGTAGACCCCGGAATCTAGACCTGTGTATCAGCATCAACCATGACAACTAATAACATGTCCCCTAGCCTCTTATTAGAAGCCAGCTAGCCAATTGTGGAATCCACACTGACTAAGTACTTCCAGGTATTAGTGTACCTAGGCACTGAGAGGTGCACAGTAGGAGGATGGTATTCCTAGATAGCAAGACTGGCAGAGATGGGAGACTTCAGCGAGCTAAATCGGTAGGCAGTGATTGAAAAAGTGACAGAGAACAATGACGGACGATAGTGACGACGATAGTGACAATGATACAGCGTGGTGACGGTCGAGAGTGACGGAACCTCCACCGTTCGCATGCATCCAGAAACGGTTAGCTCACATTGAATAGAGAACCAGGGGTCGTCGTGGGGCCCTCCCACTACCTAACTAGGTACACCAGCCTGCTGTTTCTCGTTTTTGCCGTTGCCATTTCGTATTGGGGGGTCCTTTTCCCGTCTGTCTCTCTCCTTCTTATCAGCCATTCCGCCGCTTCGTCACCTCTCACCAGAACGACCGACCTCTGCGTCCTATCTTCCTCCTCCACGATTTCTCTCGCACCTGTCCCTACGACTCGATCACCAACCGCTCCTTCCTAACGACTCTCTCCTGACGCGAATGGCCACGAACCTCGAGTAGCGACAGCCTCCCGAACGCACCACCACGGCGACTTCGCGGCCGCCGTCGCCTTCGTCGCCGGCGCGCAACGGCCAAAATGGCCACGGTCCACGAAATATACGCCCGAATGGGCGCCTCCGATCCCAATGCTGCCACGAGACCCCCGGCCTACAAGGCTATCGGCATTTCTCTCGCCGTTGCCTCGGGCGCATTCATCGGCACGTCGTTTGTGATAAAGAAGTACGGTCTGTTGAAGGCCAACGAGAAGTACAATGAAGCACCCGGCGAGGGCTACGGTTATCTGAAAAACGCATGGTGGTGGACGGGCATGGTCTTGATGATCTTGGGCGAGGTCTGCAATTTCGTCGCCTACGCTTTCACCGACGCCATCCTCGTCACTCCCCTCGGCGCACTCTCTGTCGTCTTGACTGCCATCCTCTCCGCCATCTTCCTCAAGGAACGTCTCAGTATGGTCGGCAAGGTTGCCTGCTTTCTCTGCATCGTGGGATCTGTCGTCATTGTCATGAACGCACCCGAGAACTCGGCTGTCGCCAATATCCAGCAGATGCAAAGCTACGTCATTCACCCTGCCTTCTTGACCTACGCTGGAGTCATCATTGTTGGCTCCGTCGCTACCGCCCTCTACGCCGGACCGAGATGGGGTAAGAAGAACATGCTGGTCTACATTTCCATTTGCAGTTGGATTGGTGGTTTGAGCGTGGTTGCGACCCAGGGCCTGGGAGCTGCTATCGTCGCCCAGGCTGGCGGCCAATCGCAGTTCAACCAGTGGTTCCTCTACGTGCTACTCGTCTTCGTCATCGCGACGCTCTTGACGGAAATCATCTATCTCAATGTAAGAACCGCCTCCCACGCTCAATGCGAAATGAGATGCTCACCCAAGCCGCAGAAAGCACTGAACCTTTTCAACGCCGCCCTCGTCACGCCGACATACTACGTCTACTTCACCAGCACCACCATCATCACTTCGGCAGTGCTGTTTAGAGGTTTCAAGGGCACGCCCACCGCCATCGTCACCGTCGTCAACGGTTTCTTGACCATTTGCTCAGGTGTCGTGCTTCTGCAGCTCTCAAAATCTGCCAAGGACGTGCCAGACACGGCAGTCTTCACCGGAGATCTCGACCAGATCCACACCATTGCCGAGCAGGAGCAGCCCGAAACCGAGCCCAAGGCCGACGCCATCCGTGGAACCGCCGCCATCGTTCGCCGCATATCCTCGGCCAGACAGAAGATGGAAGAGGAGGAGCTCAAGCGACTACACGAGGAGAAGATGCGCGAGACCTTGGAGCCTGTTAGCGAGAATGGTCAGCCGATGTATGAGTGGGACGGAGTGAGGAGGCGTCGAACCATGACGGTCAGCAGCCGAAGCACTCGTGGAACCAACATCTCTCCGTATCCGATCTCGCACTCCGGCTACCCATCCGGCGTGCCACCCACCCCGACCGTTGTCCCAAGCTCTCCAGTGGCCCACCCGCCTCTGGGCATGTCTCATTTCCCGACCGAGGAGGAACTGGCCGAACATGATCGCCCAACATCTCCCGGAATGCTCTCTAGCATTGCAGGCACAATCAGAGAGCGAGCGAGGAGCTTTCGGTCGCCTCATCCGCCCAACTACGCACAGGACCCCAAGGTGCAAAGCCCCATGCACCCCGTCCCTTTGACCGAGATTGCCGTGTCCACGCTCAAGTCAGATGACGACCGATCCCCGTACTACGACAGAAGCAGGGAGCACATGTACGGGCTTCCAGCTGGCCAACACCTCGCAGATACCGAGTACGCCGGTGCTGCAGGCGTGCACGATGAGCGAGCTGTATCCCGGGGTAGTGCCTTCAGCGGCACTAGTTCGCATCTCGCACCTACTCCGCCCCCACACACTCAGTCGGCCAAGAGACAGTTCTCCTTCACGAATGTTTTCAAGAGGCATCAGCACCACGGCGACGCAGCAAACGACGAAGAGGCCCACAGGCCACACAGCCGGTACGGCATGGGATCACGAGGCTATTCTAGCCCGCAGGTTAAGAACGCTACGGAAGAGGAGCGGCTTGGGCTCGTCAAGGGCGACTCCCACTCTATGCCGGTCCTGCAACGATACGAGACCGAAGACGACGAGGAGGATGCGTATCTAGACGGGGATAAGGTCCGGGCTATCGACTCGAGCCCGCCGCGGGACACTATCAGGTACGGCCGTGGCATCACGACGCCGCCAAGGAGAGGAAGCGACGGCAGGGAGGACTTTGACTCTGATGCGGCCCCCACGCCGCCCCCCCACGGGCGGACACGGCCCGGCGCTGGAGGAGGAGGTGGACGCCCCGATGCATTCTTATAAGCACACGATTAGCATGATTTTGGATCGATTCGACGCCGACGACGACGACATGACGCGACAGGCTTGTAGCTGCCTATCTCGGTATCCACGACTGTAAGAATAATGGAGTAGGTACATATCAGCATGACGACAGACTCGGCGCGGCCTTGTCTAGGTAGTAGATGGATGTTGCAGGAGGGGAACAGGCCCGCAGCCTGCAGGACTGGGGCCTTTGTTGGGTACCGACGGTCGGTTGAATATACGTAGCAAGAATACATTACGTGACACACAACCGGTCCTTCTCCTGGCTTGAGTCTTTCTCTTATCCTACGACGCTGCGCTTGTGCAACTTCGAGTTCCTGGACTCGAGAGAGACAACGAGGGATGGAATCAGCCCTCTGTGACACTTGGACCGTGACATTTGGATTGGGCCGAATTGAGCTTCCTTGAGGATTGCTGCAGAACGTCGGTCAGCCAGCTCTCTCGACCGACCACCACCGGGATGAGCTGGTTGTCCTGCGGTTGTCTCCGCCCAACCGCCTTTCCAGCGGCAAGGGTCTCGGGCAAGGTTGGCAAGTAACTGTCACAGAGCAAAGAGGTTGTCGGCTATTTTTTCCTAGACGACTGCGACCTAGACGACTGCGAGAATCTTTTTCTCTGGCCAGCACCCGAGAGGCCCGAGGGGCAACAACAGCAACACTGCCGGACAACAGTGACAACGGAGACGATGATAGAAACAGTCATAGCAAACTCTGGAATATGTCCTCTTGAAAATACCACTGTGGCGCCCCTTGATGCCGAGTTCTGCAAACATCCCCTTGTCCTAATGCTCTCTCCAGGTTAGACTTGCTTGCCTGGGCACTTTGTCCTTCACGATAAGAGACTGCCAACTCCCTGCCTCTCAATTTGAAAACGGAGGCACTGAAAAAAATAAAATCTCGTTCCTTCCTTCGGGACCCTTCCAAATCAGAGGGGGGAAATAATTACTGACCTCCACTGCCTTTGTCTACCTTGCCTCGCCTCGCCTCGCTAAACCATCTCACTTACATTCACCCACACACCATTCACGTGAGAGCTAGGCCTCTGCATCTCAAGGAGGAAAGAACGAAAGATTTTATTCAACTATTCACTTACTGTTCCTTCCTTTCTGAGTCTTGAGGTTGCTCGCTTGATTGATTTTTCAAGCCCTCAAGCCCTTGAGCCCTCCCACAACCTCTTCTCCCACACTACCCTCCCACCCTCTCTTCTCTTCCTCTCCTCCTCAAACCCTCCCACGGAAGAAAACTTCTCTTCCTCCTCAACTCAAACTTCCCTTTCACCACTGGTTCAGGAACCTCAACCTGAATCCCCTCACAGCAAACAAACCGTTCTTTCATCAACCTCATTCTCACACTCTGCGATTCTCTTTTGCATTCTCCGCACTTGTTGTCTTGTCCCTCATCAACAATGGCTGTCATCGCGTTTGGCGGTGGCACTCTGCCCAAGGGCAAGGGAGTCACCTCGGGCGTTCTCCTGCTCATCACGACTTTCCTCCTTGGCAGCGTTGCCGCTGGCACTGTCCACCTCAATCTCACTGACCAAATCGAGCCGGCCCTTGACAATGTTGCTGCTGGCAAGGTTAGCCTCAACCTCACTGACCGAGTTGAGCCGGCCGTCGTCACTGAGGTCGACTTCGACCCCGCCGATCCCCCCATCTGGGCCATCCGTCCTGACGACCGTGAGGCCTTCTTCGCCAACAAGGCCGCTGGCCTCTCCAACGCCAAGTTCATGACGTACAACGCCGGCGATGAGCCTGAGGGTGGAAATCCTTGTGTCAACCGCAACCATCCCGCCATCCTCTACACAACTTACACCAACAAAGACTGCAAGCCCTTTCTCACCTTCGACGGCTCTGGCACCAAGACTTGCATGTTGTGGAACAGCCTCAAGCACGAACTTGAGTGTGCTTCCTTCTGCGAGGAGAGTAAGTTGGCCTGGCCTACCCATGCAGCAAGGCAATGACTGACTGACACGGCTTCCAGCTACCACCTTTGAGTGGGCTGAGGAGAGACCCTACCCTCACTCTGACTGCCATTTCCCCGTCAAGTGCAGCATCCGCGAGGGAGAATCCACCAGCGTTGGATTTCGCGGCGGCTTCAGTGCCAAGGTCGGCAAGGCTTTCAAGGTTGGCATCTCCGGTGGCTACTCCCAGAGTTGGAGCACCACTACCAGCCGCAGCTTTGCCGTTGATCTGAGCGAGGAATCTGGCCTTCGTTGTGGATACTTCACCTTTGTCCCTGTCAAGAAGGTCGTCTGGTAAGTCTTGTCCTCTCCCTTTTGTCCACAACTCCATTATCTCTGCATCCTCGTCTGACTTTGAATCGTCTCTCAGTGGAGGTTTCTCTTCCGCGGAGCCCGGTCTCCGTATCTACCCCGGCACCCCGCCCGTCCAGTTCTGCGACTCGACCGACGGTCCGCACCAGGGCGCCACCAACACGGAGACATGCGCGACCGAGGTCTGGCACATCAACGACCGCAACCAGAAGCTCGTCCCGGACGGCGTCACCATCTTCGTCTACACCGACTGCAACACGCGCCTGCCCCTCTCGATGGCCTACCAGGACGAGATCTACCGCCGCCCCGGCGTCGCCCTCCCGCACAACGTGGTCCGCGACCTCCACGAGTCGTGGATCTACAGCTCCTGCAACATCGCCAAGCTCGGCGTCAAGCACGACGGCAAGGAGTACAAGACGGTGCACATGAACGGCTTGGGCTTCCGCGACGAGCAGATCGGCGGTCCCAACGGCGAGGGCATCCTCAGGGGCATCAAGGAGTGCGCCAAGGGCGACATGGTCAACACCGACTTCCACTGGTTCGACCACGGATACCCCACCGACGGGCCTCACCTGCGCGGCGCGGCCTGGCACGTCCGCGCCGACGTGCCTGTCGACATGGACGGCGGCTGCGTCGGTCGGGTCCTCGTGAAGGCCGGTGGCAGCGTCGGTCGTTGCGGCGACGGCAGCTAGATGTTCTCACTCGGCTACCGTGCTCATCCGGCTGCAGGTTCACTCGACGAGATGGAAGAAGCGAGGTGGATGAAGCAACGTCGACATTCGGGATCAAAGGTTCCCAACATCTGCGTGGTTCTGGCAACGTGAAAGTGACGAGATAGGTCACAGGGGGAAGTGATTAGATAGCCAGACCAGCACACGAGATATGCAATCAGAAAAGGAAATCTCCAGACCCCTCTCCCCGCTGCTGTGATGTCTCTGCTCTTTCTCACCCGTGATGTGTTCCATCTTCGCTGCTATGTTGTCGTGATGGATCGATGTCATACGGGCAGCAGCGTAACCACGTGACAAGAGCCGCCTCCTCAAGCGCCGTCGCTCCGTTTTCAGCACCCGAAATCGTCGAATCTAGGACACAGGCCGCCTTTGCTTCACTCCGTATGCCAAGTGACACATCAAAAGCTCTCGAACGCGTTCTTGTGTGTCAAGTAAGTGACCTGTGTTCTCACTGCCTGCCAGCGCCTGCCATTATCACACTAAGGTAATTGCGAACAATGCAGGCTGCCCAGGAACAACAGCCAACAATGCCTTTGACGTTTTACAGGTACCCCGGCTTCCTGGCAGATATTTGAGGTCAGAGGACTCGATCTTGTCTTGCCCTGGGTTACACCGCAGACTGGCATCTCAAGCGGCCTACGTCTCGCCTCCTCGGTGGCAGAAAGAAACGCGCCTCTCCGGCTGCGAGGCTGCCCTGTCCCTGTCGTTGGGAGCTTCCGTGGCTTCGGCCACGAAGAGCGCAACCTCGTGTACGCACAGAAGAGTGGCACGCTGCTCGCTTTCGAGGCCTCGTGCATCTGGAACAGTAGGGAGATTCGCCGAGGACACGATTGAAGGGTTCAAGCGTGAGTCTGTCGTCTACGAGGCCCTCGGGCCGCACCCATGCCTTCCCGAGTAGGTACCTACATTTGAGTCGATTGACGGGACGTGTACCCGAGACTGAGTGCGGTGGAAGGTACCTGCTCAGCGAATGGGATCTTGTCGCTTAAGCCGTGCTCCTGGCGCTTGATAGGTGCCATCAGTCCAACGTAAGCGCCGAGTGACCGGTTGTAACTGATAGATAATATGTCCTGTTTTCTTCCCTCCTCCTTGCCCCATCCTGTCGTCTACCTACATCTGGAAGCTGGGCAATTGAAACCAACATCACCGGGCTCGTCCAGTCTAGCCACACCACGACTGTCTCAATAGGGACGAATCTCTTCAGTGCCGCTTTCTGGGCTTCGTTGATCTGGTCTCGTCATGCCTGAAGATGGAAAGTTCGAACGAGGCGGCTGTAACGGAGAAGTCGACTCAACGAGGGACGACCCCGACGTGGATGCGCATAAGAGAGACGAGGAAAGCGAAGAGTGCGACGGCGGCGACAAAGATGTCATCTCAACGACGGACGAAGAACACTATTCCGCTTCCGACGGTTCGACCAGTTCCGAGGATGAACTACCGACGGCTTTGTTAATCGCATTGACTGAGAGGGCGCGGCAGCTGTGTTCCGCATGTCACGCGTTTTCCCGGGGAAGATTTCCTGCTAGGAACCTGGGCTGGAGTATGCAGACCGAGCTCGTCTTTTACCATCATTCTTTCACGTCACTAAGAGCGTCCATGAACGCTGGCTGCTTGATCTGCGCAATTATCTCCCAATCACTGGATGCCTTCTGCAACAAGACGCAGTCCCCAATTGCACTAGACGACTCATACTCTGTTAAATGCGCAATACATGGGTACGACAACTCTTCTGTCACTTTCTTTTTTTATCTTTGCAACGACAAGGACCATCCACTAAGGGACGAAAAATATTTCGAGATGATTCGGCTTCATTCCACCCGTCATCTGCACCTTGGATCCGACTTTCTGAGTATGTAACTATGTGGGCGATTAAGGAGCGGGGCGTTGATTATTGACAATTGACAAAGAAGCTAAGTTTGTTCAGATCCTTATTCTAGAGCGACCTCGACGAAAGCTTCGACGAGTCTCAATTCTATTCGCCGCTGGTATCACCAATGCTTAGACCACGGCACTTGTCGCAACTGGAAGCGGGACTCGAGGACTTTACCGACCCGTCTGGTCCACGTCTCGAGGCAAAGCGAGGCATCATCGGACATATCAGCAAAGCTCTGCGAGTCAAAAGACATGCCAGCAACTACTCGTTACGTGACTCTGAGTCACTGCTGGGGCGAGAAAGAGTTTTTCAAGCTCTCTCAGCACAACTACGGCTTGCTAAGGCAATCAATCCCAGTTTTCTCGCTGCAGATGACCTTCCAAGACGCCTTGTTTATCACTCTCGAGCTCGGTATCGCCTATATTTGGATCGATTCTCTCTGTATAGTGCAAGACTCACGAGATGACTGGCTCTACGAATCTAAGAGAATGGGAGACGTATACTGCTATGCCGAGTGTAATATTGCGGCAGCTTCTCATCGAGATGGTACCTTAGGACTGTTTGGTGAGAGGAAGTCGCTTCCGCTCATTCATCCTTCTCTCCCGCTGAAACTCACTCTATTCGACAAAAACGGCGGAGAGACGAAACGCTATTATAACGGATTTCATACTGTAGGGGATGATCAACAGTTCGAAGATCAAATGAGCCAAAGCATACTCAACTCTCGAGCCTGGGTGGCCCAAGAGCGGGCTCTATCACCCGGCGTCATTCACTTCACGCCCGAGAGGATATGGTGGGAATGCAACGAAACGATCGGCGACGAAGCCTTTCTCAACGGCGAATTTTACAACGTTTTCAGACACGCCCAGGAGATACGGTCGTTGGAAGTCAACCAGAAGGATGAAACCTACAGGTTCTGGAGGACATTTGTTGGTTGGTATGCCGGCACTCGGATAACCAAGCGGGAAGACCGCTTTCCAGCTGCCGCTGGCATAGCTCGCATTGTCGAGGAGATGCTCAAAGAAAACTACATCGCCGGATTCTGGGAAGGAGATCTCGTGCCCTCACTCCTCTGGCGGCGGCTGAGCGAGGTCCACGACGTCCCGCCGATACAGCACGCGCCGTCGTGGTCTTGGGCCACTATGTGCGGAGAAATCGATTATGAATTCATTGATGATCCCCGCACTCTCCCCGGCGTGGAAATCAAAGTTCTTTCCGATACCAAGGGCTTTGAGTCCGATTTGGGACCGTCCTCGGTCGAACGGTCCTGCGTTCGAGGGCTGGCCATAAGGGGACCACTGAGAGAGCTGCCACCTGACCTTGCGCGCGATTACGGTGACCAAGATGAAAACATCTTGTACGTGAATGTCAGGCACGACAAAAAGTGGCTGAATCACGTGGAATTTCCTGAAAGTCGGGCATGGGCTTCAGGAGAATCTACACATGTCTTACTCTTGGCGGAATTGAGGCCTTTTGTGTACGGTTTACTCTTACAGGAGGCACGGACGTCGACCGAGGCAAACACATTCCGCCGATCAGGATACGTTGAGTTCCGCTTCCAGACCTCTTGCGCGGTAGAGTATATTGATGAATATTTGGGTCTTCTGAAGAGAGATGGAAACTACGAACCGAGCTTGAGGTTTGGGGAGTACGGTCTCCAAGACATAGTCCTGATCTGAGGAGGATGTCTACAATACTTTCTGACAAAGTCCAGTAAGGGCTTTAGATTTCGCCTGACCAATCGAATTTAGCCACTAATGAGAATTTGCCTGCTATTCATGTCGGCTGGTTTCATTCAAAATGTGCTGTGTCTCAAAGCCTTTCTCTGTGGCCTTCTCTTGGAATACTTATCGTCGCGGCACACTCATTGCCGTACTGACTTCTGGAACCATGCGGAGCATCAGGAGTTCCGAGAAGTTCGGTCGGCTGGGGCGTTCCGCAGGGCAACGCGAGACGACAGTTAACGACCCGGAGTTATCCCATCGGTCTCGGAAGGTTTGACGCGACGCTGATGGTAGTCTCCAAGATGGGAGGTTAAACTCTCGCGGGAGGCGCAACAGGCATCGGTCCAATGGGAGGCGCGCCCACGGCTTCGGATACAAACTTATAGAGTTTCAGCCGGCGATTTCGGGTGTGACGGTAGTTTAGAGCCGCTGCAAAGGCTGGCATTAATCGCGGATTCTTTCTCCGGTCGTCGCAGAGCCTGGAATTCAGTAAATTACTTAACGCCATTTACTAACAACGGGAGGTCCCTGTCGCGTAAATACGAAAGCGAGTAAGAGACTCAACTATTTATACCCTCAGGACGACACCCGAAAAAGTCTCCGTGCGTCGATCGATGAGCAGACGATAAGAGTGAAAGAAAAAAACATACTATGGCACTCGACACACTCCCAATCCTCGTAGTCATCGGCGGCGGCGGAATCGGCCTCGCAACGGCCCTCCGCCTCGGCAAAGGCCGCCACATCCTCCTCGCGAGCCGCTCCGAGTCGACCCTCGCCGCCGGCGCCGAGGCCCTCAAGAAGGCCGGGCACAGATTCACCACGCAGCAGGTGGTACTTTGTTACTAGTTGTTTTGTTTTTATTAGTTGTTCTGCTGGAGTTACTGTTTTTAGTTATGGTACTAGAATTATTGTAGTTACTATTAGTACTTTCTACTAGAGTTAGTGCTTAGTTATTCTTCTCTTTTTTTATAGTGTCTTTTTTATAAATAGTTATTAATTTTAATTGTAAATTTAGTATACTAAAGGAAGTCTTTAAGTTAGTTAATTTTAATAAGTTTATTCTTAATTTTATTTTTTAAGCTTTAGTAAAATATAAAGATTCTAGATTCTTTAGTAAAGTTTAGTTATATACTAATATATTAGAATTTAGTAGTATAGTAAGTAGTAGACTTAGTTTATTTAAGTAAAGTTGTTACGACCCGTTAGTTAACAGACCTCTAATAGTGACTCCGTAGGGGGCTTAGTGGTTAAATAAGCAATAACAGCTTATATTAGTATAATACTTAATATAGAACAGAAGAACTATGCGCTAAGGTTAAATTAGTTAGGCTTACTACTAATCTTAATTAATCTAATACCCGGAATTATAAAAATACTATTTTAATTTAGTATTATCAATTAGGGAACTAAGGAAATAATTTAAGGAAATATATATATATATAGTAGGGACTTAAGTACCTTAAGTCCTACCCTTTATAGTTCTTTAACTACTAACCTTATATTAATCTTTAAATACTTTTAGCCCTTAAGTAGTAAACTACTATAACCCTTTTATTAAATACCTAAACTAATTACCTAAGTACTTTAAACCCTTAGGATCCCTTTAGTAACTAGTAGTACTATTATTAGTATTAAACTTTAGCTTCTATTAATATAAACCTTATTATTAAAAGGCTAGCTATAATATTTTAATAGTTTTTGTTTAGTAAGTTAACTCTTAACGTTTATTAATAGTATCCTATAATAACTTTTTTTAGAAATACTAAGTATACCTCTACTTTATTTAACTCCTTTAAATAAGGTACTAAAAACCTAGCCTAGGAGTTATAGAATATACAAAACTACTTTATACTTAATATTAAGTATAATAAAAATAAAAAAGCTATTATTACTAAGGAGGTATTTAACGCTTTTTTATAATAACTTAAAAAAATAAAATAATATAATAAGTAACTTACTAATTTAGTTAATAGTAACTTTAGAAACTTAGTTAAACTTTAAAAAGCTACTAAATTTACTTAAAAAAAGTTTACTTAAATTTAAGGAATTATTAATAAACTTAATATTAACTTAAAAGGTAAAAAGAATACTAATAAGTAGCTCTAGGACTAGCTTAAGATACTCTATACTACTATTAATATTATTAAAATACTTATTTATAATAGATATAAGAAACTTAAGTTTAACTTACTTATTACTTATAATAAAACCCTTAGAATACTTAAAGGATTCTTAATTTAGGTTAAGAACTACTAAAGCTTTTATTATAATAGTTTTAAAAGTAATACTAAGTATATTATCTATACTACTATATTCCTCTATAGATATATTCTTTAATAAATTAAGCTATTCTAGGAATAGTTTTTTAAAGCTAAAACCTTAAACTACTATACTAGTAAAGTTAGGGATATTTTTACTACTTTTAAGGGATTTAAATAAACTTTTTAGACTCTATTCTAGGACCCTAATTAAAAATAATAAGCTAAGTATAACCTTACTTTACTTAAACAAACTAAGTTTACTACTTACTATACTACTAAATTCTAATGTATTAGTGCGTAACTAGATCTTACTAAAGAATCTAGAATTTTTATATTTTATTAAGGCCTAAAGGATTATTATAGCTAGCCTTCTAATAATAAGGTTTGTATTAATAAAAGCTAAGGTTTAATACTAATAATAGTACTACTAGTTACTAAAGGGATCCTAGGGCTTAAGGCATTTAGGTAATTAGTCTAAATATTTAATAAAAGGGTTATAGTAGTTACTACTAAAGGACTAAAAGTATTTAAAGATTAATATAAGGTTAATAACTAAAGAACTATAAAAAGAAGGATTTAAGAGTACTTAAGTCCTATTTATATATAAGTTCCGTTCTTTTATTTATACTATAGTAGGGAGTATAATACTAGTTAAGTAAGTACTTAGTAATTACTAATAAGTACTTAGTAATTACTATTAAGTACTTAGTTTTAGTTATAAATACTTAGTCCCTTATTTTATTTTTATATAACCTATATTATAGTTTTTCTTTTTTCTAAGAAGTTTATCTATATCCCGTATTAGTTACGTTTTTTATTTCCCTTTTAATTACTAATCCCCTATATATAGGGTACCTATTAGTTTATAACTAATAAGTTATAATATTAGGTTTCTCTTTAAAAGTCTTATCTTTAAGACTTAATATAAGTAGGTTATAGTCCCCTAGTTAGAGGATTTATAAACCTATATTTTAATTATTTAATACTAATATATTAAATTATATATTAAAGTAAAAAGTATTTTTTTCTTTATATTATTATTATTATTACTTATAAATTACTAAAAAGGGCTTTAAGGTTATACTTTACTCTTATTATTATACTAAGGAGTTTTATTATAAAATATTACTAGGTTCTTTAATTTATAGTAAGTATATTATAGTAAGTAGTACGTAGAAATTCTATAATATATTAAAGGATATAATTTATACTTATAAGTTAGGTATTTCTTTTACTTAGTAGTTTTATATATTAATTCTTTTTTAATTAAGTAATTTATAGTAAAGTCCCGTTATTTAAATAACGAGAAAGAGGAGTCTAAAAAGCTATTTTAAAAGTAAATAAAGGCTTTAAAAAAAGTATAAAATAATATAAATAAAGTTTTAACTTACTTAGATTATATATAGTAGTAGAAGTAAATAGTGTTTTAAAAGGGTTAGGATTTAATAAATATTATAGTTAAGGAGCCTATAAGTTCTTCTAAAGCTATTTAAAATACCTAATTTATTAGTACTTTTAGTATAGTTAATTTTAATAAGGTATTAGTAGACTAGAATTCTAGTACCCCTAGTCTTTTATTAAGGGAAACTTCTAAAGCTACTATAGAGAGTCCTTAACTTATTCTAAGTTAAGTATTCTTAGGTAAAGAAATATTTAATTTGTTTTTAGAGGTTTAACTAATTAAATTTTAGGTTATAGATATATAATACATAACTTATTAGTTAGTATTTTAGTAGCTAGGGTATATTACGTTTTCTATTATTATATTTAGTATTTTTATAGTTTATTTTATATATTTATAAGGTTTAATATAGGTTCTTAAGTATTAGTTTTATAACTATAGGTTTTTTACTTAATAAAATATTAGGGTTCTATACTATTTTACTAGTTAATATAGTTAATAATTCTTTTAACTTTATAGTTTTACTTAGGGTTAACTTTAATATAATTAGTAGTATATAATTTTTATAGTACTAGTTTAAGAAGTAAGATATAAAAGACTAGGTAGTATTTTATAGTATTTAGTAGTATAAGTTTAAAGTTAACTTTTAAGATTTTTTTAATAATTTTAAAGAGTTTAAGTTTTTTATAGTTTAACTTATTACTTAGTTGTTTAGTTTTAATATTTTATTATATAAAGTACGTACTATTTTCCTTTTTAAAGGATAGTCCCTTTATTCTTAAGGTATTAGTGTATTTATATATTTATTATTTAACAAATTCTAAATTGTTTTAGAGTTGTTTATAGATTTTCTTAATTTAATTAATATAAATAACTACTTTAACTACTATAGGTTCTATTTATAGTTCTTTATAGGTGGTTAGTTTAAATTTGTAATTAAAATACAAAAGTAAATATTATATACTTTTTTTTACTATACTATTATAAGTAAATTAAACTATTAGTAATAGAGTAACTTAATTATTCTATTAGTAGTTAATATAGTATTTTAAGTATATTTTAAGAATTTAATTAATCCTTTTTATTTATTTATTAGTTTAGGGGTATAAGGTAGTAGATAGTTGTAGTTTAGATTTAAACTATAAAGTTAAAGATTTTTAAAACTTTAAAGTAAACTATGTTTTTGTATTAAATATAATATTTTTTAATAGACTCTACTAGCTAAGAATATACTTATTAAAGGTATATATAAGTTTTTTTATTATACTTATCTTAATTTATAAAATAAAATAGGTATACTTAGTAAGTTAGTTTATAATAACTAAAATACTATTAAACTATTTTTTAGTAAGTAGTTCCTTTAATTAGAATAGTTTAATAATAAAATTAAGGAAAATTAATTACTATACTTTATTAAGTACTGGAAGAGGTTGTATTTCTTTATATAGTTTATAGTGTCCTAGTTTACTTTTATTATAAATTTTATAATCCTTAATAGCCTTAGTTACTTATTTTTTAGTAACTTTATTACTATAATATTATTAAATATATTTTTATATTTTAGTGACTTTTTAGTATTTATATACTCTAATACTATAAATCGTTTTAAATATTTTATTAGTTATTTATTTAGGTGTATTAGTACTAATTTATTTAGTAATTATAAAGAGGTAAATAACTAGTATTAAGTTTCTATTTAAATCCTTTTTAAGGATTACTTAAGTTTTATTCAAGACTGTTAATTTTAAGTTTAATTATTTACTAAAAGTATTTATTTTTCTGTTTTTTAATCCTTTTTTATTAATAATTTAAAAATTAAATTCTAAAAGAAATTTTAACGATTTAATTTATTATTTATTAAGATTTTTAGATATAGTAAAGTATATGAGGTTTTTGTAATTTATATATACTATAACTTTATAGTTTGTTTTTAAAAGGTATAGTCTTTATTCCTTAAATACTTTAATAATAGTTATTAATTCTTTATTATAGATCTAATAGTTAAGTTTTAGTTTATTAAGTTTTTTTAAATAAAAGGCGTATAGGTATAAGTATCCTTTTTTATTATATTATCTAAGTTATTTACTAATAGTATAGTTTAAAGTGTTAGTTTTAACTTTAAATAGTAAGTTTGGGTTAAGTATTATAAGTATAGGTTTACTAAGGACCTAGTCCTTAACCTTCTAGAATATAGTATCCTTTTTTTTTATTTATTTCTACTAAGTATCCTTTTTAGTAAAGTCTATAAGTATAGTAATATTTCTTAAGTCTCTTTTAAAAAATTATTAGTAAAAGTTAATAAATCTAAGGAATAACTAGATATCCTTAATATTCCAGGGTATTAACTAGTTCTTAACTATAGCGATTTTCTTATTTAATATTTTAATAATTCTAGGTATAATTATAAATTTAAAGTAATTTACTTTTTACGTATAGAACTTACTTTTTCTAAGTTTAATAAGGAGTTTAGCTTCCTAGAGCTTCTAAAGTACTTAATATACGTACTATTTATATTTTTTAAGGGTTTTTAAGAAAATAAAGATATTATTAAAGTATATAATTATAAAAATATTAAGCTTTTCTTATAGAACGTAGTTAATTATATTCTAAAATATTATAGGGGCATTAATAAGTCTAAAGGGCATTATAAAGTACTTAAAATATCCTTAGTAAGAGTAAAATACGGTCTTTTACTCTTCTCCCTCTTTAATTTTAATTAAATTATAGGCCCTTTTAAAGTTAAGAGTTATAAACTAATTAACTCTAAAAAGTAAATCTTATAGTTTAAAAATAAGTAGTAATAAGTATTTATTTTTAATTATAATATTATTAAGTTATTAGTAGTTAATATATAGTTATAGTTTACTATTCTTTTTTAGTATAAATAGGATTAGGTATTCTATAGGTAATATTAATTCTTTAATATAGCCCTTAACTAAGTATTTATTAATCTATTTATTAAGTAATTTTATTTCTTATTAGTTTAATTAATAAACTTTATTAAATAATAGTATTTATTCCTTTTTAATAGGGATCTTATAATTAAAAGTACTATATTCTAGTAGACCTATTTTAAGTATTAGAGTAAACAGCTTTTTATATACTTTATACTCTTTTAAAATAAATAAAGGTTAATTTTTATTAGGAATTAGTTCTTTTTATATTACTATAAGGTCCTTTATATACAACGGCTTAGTAACTACTTCCTTAACCTTTAAGTAAGTAATAAACTATAATATATATATTATTAGTATATTATAGTAAGGTTTATTTAAAGTTAGTAGTTAACTATGTCCTTTAGTAACTAAACTCTTTTTATTATTCTAATAAAAGTAACTAATTTACTAATTTATTTATAAGTTTTCTTTTTATAACTATAGTATTCTTAGGATTATATTTTAATATTCTATATTTATAATATTAAGATAGTAGTATATCTTCTAGTTGTAGTAGCTTAAAGTAAGGAGTATAGTTTTATTATTAATAATACCTCTATTATACTATACTCCTTCTTCTTTTATATTATAAAGTATATAAAGAGTCTCTTTTTTATTTTATAGTATTTATAAGTTATTTACTACTTATAGTAATATAAAGTTACTTTAAGCGCTACTATTAATTAAAGCTTTAACTTATATTCTATTTATTATAATATTAAAGTAAAAGTATTTGTTTTTTTAGTTTACCTTTATAACTAAGCTAATAGATTTTATTTTAGTTATTTATTATAATTCTTTTATAGTAAATAAGTTTAGTTTTTTAACTACTTTAGTTTTTATTTTATATACGTTTTATTTTTATTAAAGTACTTAACTATTCCTTTTTTTATAAAGGTATCCTTAATACTAATAACTAGTAGTATAAAATTAGTTTCTTTTTCTTTTTAAAGTTATTTTTTTTAAGTATTTGTACATTAGTAATATAATAAACTTAGTATTTATTAATATAGTATTTTTATTATTTTATATTATTATTATAAAAGTACTTTATTAGGAAGTTAGGGTTTAGTTTAAATACTACTTCTTTAGGTCCTTTATATTCTTAAGTAGTCCATATATTAAGTTCTTTACTAAGGTAGACGTTTTTATATAGAGTATCCTTTTTTTTCTTAAAAAAGAATTATAAATTAAGTTTTTTAGTAAAGTATTTTTAATATTTATTTTTAAAGTATTATACTTAAAATATATTATAGTATTTTTTATATAGGGGTTTAAGTTATTTATAGTTTCTTAAAAGGCTTTTAAGTAGCTACTTTTTGTCTTTTTAAATAGAGTCTATTTTATAAAATATAATTTATTACTTATTATTATTTAAAGGAATTTATAATAAGTATTTATGTTTTTTTTTTAAATTAAAAGTTTTTTTTTAAAATTTAAGTTCTAAGTATTAAGTTGTGCCCCTTAAGTAACTTTATTTTAAGTATATTATTAGGTAATATTATAAGGTTTATTTAAGTTATATAGTATATCCGTTTTAGGGGTCTTTTTTTAAACTATAGAGTTAAGTAAGGCCCCTTTTACCTCTTTCTTACTATTATAGTAGAGTTATTTAAGTTTAGGTATATTATTATAGGTATTTATCCTTTTTACCCTTTTTATTACTAGGATTTAAAGGTATTTATTATAGTCTTTATTAGGTTTTATATCGGCTATATATTAGAGTCCTTTAATTATAATATTAAATTTATTAATAATTTATTTATTATTATATTAAATTTCTTTATTATCTACTAGTTTTATAAGGTTGTTGTTTATTTATTATAGATTTATACTATTTAACTATTCTTTAGTTTTATAAGTTAGTTTATAGTAGGGTACTTTATAGGCAATTATAAGTATTTTTTTAAGTATACTTATAGTATTATATTTAGAGCGTCTAGTATTTTTAGGGTACTATTTTATTTGTTCTTTTTTTTTTTAGTAGATTAGGTATTTATTACTATAATGTACTATTTATAATAGTTTAATATAGTTTTTTTAAAAAGTAGTATTAAGTTACTTATCTCTTAGTACTAGTTACTATTATTACTTTTTAAGTTAATAGTAGTTTTTAACTATATATCTTAGTTTATTATAGTTATAATACTTAAAAGTACGTTCTTTATTAGGTTTTTATTATTCTACTATACTAAGGTTTATAGGGCTTATATAGTATTTATATATAATACTATATTAGTAGTTATTTTATTCTAGTTAGTTATTTTGTAGTAGTTATTACTCTTAGTTACAATACTAGAATTATTTAAGCTACTATTAGTACTTTTTACTTAAGTTAACGCCTAGTTATTATTCTCCTTTTTTATAGTGTTTTTTTTTAAAAATAGTTATTAATTCTAATAGTAAGTTTAGTATATTAAAGGAAGTTTTTAGGGTAGTTAATTTTAATAAGTTTGTTCTTAATTTTATTCTTTAAGTTTTAGTAAAATATAAAGATTCTGGAGTTTTTAGTAAGATTTAGTTACGTATTAATATATTAAAATTTAGTAGTATAGTAGGTAGTGGACTTAGTTTATTTAAGTAAAATAAGGTTATACTTAGTTTATTGTTTTTAGTTAGGGTTCTAGAATAGGGTTTAAAGGGTGTATTTAAATCTATTAAAAGTTAAGAAAATATTTTTAACTTTAGAAGTATAAAAGTCTAGAGTTTTAGTTTTAAAGAACTATTTTTAAAATAGTTTAATTTATTAAAGGGCGTATTTATAAAGGAACGTAGTAGTATAAATAACTTATTTAGTATTGTTTTTAAAGTTACTATAATAAAAGATTTAATAGTTCTTAACTTAAATTAAAAATTCTTTAAGTTACCCTAAAGTTTTATTATAAATAATAAGTAAGTTAAGCTTAAGTTTTTTATGTTTGTTATAAATAGGTATTTTAATAATATTAACGGTAGTATAGAGGGGTTTATTCTAGTCTTTAACCTCTTTTGTGTATTTATTAGCTTATTAAATAGTGTTCTAAAGTTCCTTTATTTAATTAGAGTATTCATTAAATATTTTTTAAAATTACTTAATATTATAATAAGCCTATTTAAGTTACTTATTAGTGTTATTATTACTAGATTTATCTTTATTACTTTTTATACGTCCTTTTTTTAATTTTTAAATAGGGTTTTGGGCCTATTTACTAAAGGACTTAGATAAGGTGGGAGTAACTTTAGGTATTTTAACTAAAAATACTATAGGATACTATTTGTTAGTATTAAAGGTTAATTTACTAAATAAAAACTATTAAAATATTATAGCTAGCCTTTTAATAATAAGGTTTATATTAATAAAAGCTAAGGTTTAATACTAATAATAATACTACTAGTTACTAAAGGGATTCTAGGGCTTAAAGTACTTAAGTAATTAGTTTAAGTATCTAATAAAAGGGTTATAGTAGTTACTACTAAAGGGTTAAAAGTATCTAAAAATTAATATAAAGTTAATAGCTAAAGAACTATAAGAGAGAGGACTTAAGGGTACTTAAGTTCTATTTATATATAAGTCCCGTTCCTTTATTTATACTATAGTAAGAAGTATAATACTAGTTAAGTAAGTACTTAGTAATTACTAGTAAGTACTTAGTAATTACTACTAAGTACTTAGTTTTAGTTATAAATACTTAGTCCCTTATCTTATTTTTATATAACTTATATTATAGTTTTTCCTTTTTTTAGGGAGTCTACTTATATCCTATATTAGTTACGTTTCTTATTTCCCTTTTAATTACTAATCCCCTATGTACGGGGCACCTATTGGTTTATAACTAACGGGTCGTAATAAGGATAAAGTTAAGGATAAACTTATTAAAATTAACTGCTCTAAAGATTTCCTTTAATATACTAAACTTACTATTAAAATTAATAACTATTTTTAGGAAAAACACTATAAAAAAGAAAAATAATAACTAAGTACTAACTTAAGTAAAAAGTACTAATAGTAGCTTAGATAATTCTAGTACTATAACTAAGGATAATAACTTTAGTAGAATAACTAGTAAGGATAAAATAATTACTAATATAGTACTGTATATAGATACTATATAGGCCCTATAGACCTTAGTACTACTAAATAATAAAAACCTAATAAAGAACGTACTTTTAAGTACTATAACTATAATAAACTAGAATATATAGTTAAAAATTACTACTAAGTTAAAAAATAATAATAATAACTAGTACTAAAAAGTAAGTAACTTAATACTATTTTTAAAAACAATTATACTAAACTCTTATAAATAGTATACTATAGCAATAAGTATACTATTTATAGAAGTAGTAAAGAGAATATAGAATAGTACTCTAAAAACATTAACTAATCTAGTTATAATACTACTAATATCCCTAAAAGAATACTTACTATTACTTATAAAGTACTTTACTAAAAGCTAGCTTAAAAAGCTTAGAAATAGTTAAATAATATAAATCTATAATAAGTATACTATAATCTAATAGTACTTAGTAATAAAGAGGTTAGACATAATAATAAGTTAATTATTTAAAAACTTAATACTATAATTAAAAGTTTAAAATATACTATTAATATAAAACCTAATAAGGACTATATAAAACACACTTAAATACTACTTACTTAAAAAAATAAAAGAATAAAAGCCTATAATAAATTATCTATACTTAGAAAACTTTATATAAAAAATGCAAAAAGAATAAAAAGAATTATAGCCTACTCTATAGCCTAAAAAATAGGGTACGAATTAAATATATTCTATAACTTAAATAAACCCTATAACGTTACTTAATAATGTACTTAGAACGGAGTTACTTAGGGGGCCCTCCTTAATACCTAAAACTTAAACTCTAAAGAAGAACCTTTAATACAAAAAAAAGAACAAAAGTACTTACTATATATCCCCTTAAGTAATAATAAGTAATAAATTATTTTCTATAAAACTAACTCTATTAAAAAAAATAGAAGATAGTTACTATAATATATACCTAAAGATTATAAATAGTTAAGACCTTTATATAAAAAGTACTATAACGTTTTTTAGTTATAATACCTTAATAATAAATATTAAAAATACCTTACTAAAAAACTTAATTTATAATTCTTTCTCTAAAGGAAAAAGAACGCTCTATATAAAAACATTTACTTTAGTAATAAACTTAATATATAGATTATTTAAGAATATAAAGGACTAGAAGAAGTAGTATTTAGACTAAACCCTAACTTTTCTATATAGTGCCTATATAACGAATATATAAATTAATAAAAATACTATACTAATTAATATTAAGTCTACTATATTAAAAAAGTAAGGATACTTAGAAAAAAGTAACTCTAAAAAAAGAAAACTAGCTTTATACTACTAGTTATTAATATTAAGGATACTTTTATAAAAGTGTTATAACCCGTTAGTTAATAGACCTTTAATAGTGACTTTATAGGGGCCTTAGTAGTTAAATAGGTAATATTAGCCTATATTAGTAGAATACTCTATAGAGTAGAA
The DNA here is from genome assembly GCA_030770045.1 of Colletotrichum brevisporum. NCBI lineage: Eukaryota > Fungi > Ascomycota > Sordariomycetes > Glomerellales > Glomerellaceae > Colletotrichum > Colletotrichum brevisporum. The sequence goes on along the minus strand of JAUGSI010000001.1, from coordinate 1,903,771 downwards.
GAACTAGAATATAAGTTATGTAATAATAAGTAGGACTAATACTTAATAAATGGTCTTAGGATAGGACTAATAATACTAAAAGTAGTTTAAAGTTATAAACTAATATACTTAATATTACTTTTAGAGATAAAGGGATATATTTATAAGGAATAGGACTTATATATAAATAAAACTTAAGTACCCTTAAGTCCTTTTTTTTATAGTTCTTTAACTATTAACTTTATACTAATTTTTAAATACTTTTAGTCCTTTAGTAGTAACTACTATAACTCTCTTATTAAATACCTAAACTAATTACTTAAGTACCTTAAGCTCTAGAATCCTTTTAGTAACTAGTAGTACTATTATTAGTATTAAACCTTAACTTTTATTAATATAAACTTTATTATTAAAAGGCTAGTTATAATATTTTAATAGCTCTTATTTAGTAAGTTAACTTTTAATACTAATAAATAGTAATCTATAATAGCTTCCTCTAGAAATACTAGGTATACCCCTACTTTATCTAACTCCTTTAGATAAAGCACTAGGAACCTAGTTTAGGAGTTATAAAATATAGAAAACTACTCTATACTTAATATTAAGTATAATAAAAATAAAAAAGATATTATTACTAAGGAGGTATTTAATGCCCTTTTATAACAACTTAAAATAATAAAGTAATATAATAAGTAACTTACTAACTTAGTTAATAGTAACTCTAAAAGCTTAGTTAAACTTTAAAAAGCTACTAAGTCTACTTAGGGAGAGTTTACTTAGATGTAGGGAATTATTAATAAACTTAATATTAACTTAGAAAGTAAGAGGAATACTAATAAACAGCTCTAGAATCAGCTTAAGATACTCTATACTACTACTAATATTATTAAAATACCTATTTATAATAAGTATAAAAAACTTAAACTTAACTTACTTATTACCTATAATAAAACCTTTAAAATACTTAAAGGATTCTTAATTTAAGTTAAAAACTACTAAACCTTCTATTATAATAGCTTTAAAAGTAATACTAAGTATATTATTTATACTACTATATTTTTCTATAAATATACTTTTTAATAAATTAAACTATTCTAAAAATAGTTTTTTAAAACTAAAACTTTAGACTACTATACTAGTAAAGTTAAGGACATTTTTACTACCTTTAAGGGATTTAAATAAACCCTTTAGACTCTATTTTAGAACCCTAACTAGAAATAATAAGCTAAGTACAACCTTACTTTACTTAAATAAACTAAGTCCACTACCCACTATATCACTAAATTCTAATATATTAATGTATAACTAAATTTTACTAAAAAATCTAGAATCTTTATATTCTACTAAAGCTTAAAAAATAAAATTAAAAATAAACTTATTAAAATTAACTACCCTAAAGATTTCTTTTAATATACTAAAGTTACTATTAAAATTAATAACTATTTTTAAAAAAGATACTATAAAAAAGGAAAATAATAACTAAGTATTAATTTAAGTAAAAAGTACTAATAATAACCTAAATAATTCTAGTATTATAACTAAAAATAATAACTATAATAAAATAACTAACTAGGATAAAGTAACTACTAATATAGTACTATATATAGATACTATATAGGCCCTATAGACTTTAGTATAGTAAAATAATAAAAGCTTAATAAAGGACGTACTTTTAAGTACTATAACTATAATAAACTAAGATATATAACTAAGGACTACTATTAATCTAAAAAGTAATAATAATAATTAGTACTAGAAGGTAAGTAACTTAATACTACTTTTAAAGAAAACTATACTAAACTATTATAAATAGTATATTATAGTAATAAATACCTCATTTATTAAAATTAAAAAGAATAAGTAAAATAGTACTTTAGAGATACTAAATACCCTAGATAAAATACTATAAGTATACTTAAAAAAACACTTATAGCTACTTATAAGGTACCCTACTATAAACTAACTTATAAAGTTAGGGAATAGTTAAATAGTATAAATCTATAATAAGTAAATAATAACCTTATAGAACTAGTAAATAATAAAAGAATCTAATATAATAATAAATAAATTATTAATAAACTTAATATTATAATTAAAGGACTTTAATATATAGTTAATATAGAACCTAATAAAAACTATAGTAAACACCTTTTAATCCTAGTAATAAAAAGGGTAGAAAGGATAGATACCTATAATAATATACCTAAGCTTAGATAGCTCTACTATAATAGTAGAGAAGAGGTAGAAGGGACCTTACTTAACCCTATATTTTAAAAAAGGACCCCTAAAATAAATATACTATATAACTTAAATAAACTTTATAATATTACTTAATAACGTACTTAAAATAAAGTTACTTAGGGGGTATAACTTAATACCTAGGACTTAAATTCTAAAAAGGAACCTTTAATTTAAAAAAAAGAACGTAAATACTTAGTATAAATTCCCTTAAATAATAATAAATATTAAATTATATTTTATAAAATAAACTCTATTTAAAACTATAAAAAGTAGTTACTTAAAAGCCCTTTAAAAGACTATAAATAACTTAAACCCCTATACTTTATGTTTTTTTAAGTAGTATCTTATGTGGATATTTTAGTAAGTTATTCTAAAAAGAATATATTATAGCTATGTATTTTTAAGTAGTGTAATTAAATAGAAGTATCTAATAGGGTATATCTAGTAGGTTTAACCCCCTCTAGCTTTACTAAGTGGTCTTAAGTAGAGCTTAGTAGGGCGTGTGTACTTTAATACTTCTACTTACCTACTCTTTTAGTAATAACAACAATACTATTACTAATAAGCAGCAATATTAAAACAAACCTTTACTTGTGCAAACCTTTAGCTAAATCACACTATAAGCGCTGTAACATACTATAGGGCCTAATAAGCCCTAGTAGTATTTACAATTAAATAAAAAGGCACTACTACAAGCAAGGCCTTTATTAATTCCTCCTGTCTTCCACACACCTATATATAACAACCTATAATATTTAATAAAAGGTTACCTACCCTAAGCCCTTATAACTAAAATAATAACTATTATATAACCTTATAGTTATTAATTAGTTATAAAAGTAGTAATAAGTACCTTATAGCTAAGGGGGTTAATAAAATTAACTTAATCTATAATTAGTATATATTCTTTAACAAGGAGAAAAAGAAGCTTACTATTACTATAATTCACTACTATTAAACTACTAGTAATAGGCTTAATATAAATATAACGATTCTTAGATTATAGAACAGAACCCTTTTAGGTATCCTATAGTCTAAGGCTAACTACAAATACTTTAACTAACTAAAGGACACAGCTACTAGATTTATAGTGCTTTAAGTAGCTACTAATATTAGTATATTTAGCGAGGCCTGTATGAATATTAAGGGGGATACTGACGATAGTAGGGCTAAGCGGCTGGACTAGCTGTAGCTGTGTAGCCTGTAAGGGAAGTGATGGGATAGTTTAAATTAGATTTAATGGGTTTAGAGGAACGGTTTACTAGGAAGGTATTAGTGGTTTTGGCGGTATTAACGGTATAATTAGTAGTCTGCGAAATTAATTAAAAATACTTATTACTTTGAATCCGTAGAAGCTGTGTTGTAGTAGGTAAATTTAAGTGCTATGACAAAAAAGATTAATAAGGTGGGTAGCTGGACGGTTTCCTAGAGCACATGGCCCATAGGCCGTTAGTCACCCTAGAGGGGGTCCTTAAACCCCTATACAAAAAATACTATAATATATTTTAAGTATAATACCTTAAAGATAAATATTAAGGATACTTTACTAAAAAGCTTAATTTATAATTTTTTTTTTAAACAAAAAAGGACGCTTTATATAAAAACGTCTACTTTAATAAAAAACTTAATATATAAATTATTTAAGAGTATAAAGGACCTAAAAAAGTAGTATTTAAACTAAACCCTAATTTCCTAATAAAGTGCCTTTATAATAATAATATAAAATAGTAAAAATACTATATTAATAAATATTAGGTCTATTATATTACTAAAGTATAAATACTTAAAAAGAAATAACTCTAGAAAAAAAAGAAACTAGCTTTGTACTACTAGTTATTAGTATTAAGGATACCCTTATAAAAAGAGGAGTAGTTAAGTACTTTAATAGAGATAGAATGTATATAGAATAGAGGCTAAAGTAGTTAAAAACTAAACTTACTTACTATAGAAGGATTATAATAAGTAACTAAAATAAAATTTATTAACTTAACTATAAAAATAAACTAAAAAAACAAATACTTTTACTTTAACGTTATAGTAAACAGAATATAAGTTAAAGCCCTTATTAATAGTAGCACTTAAAGTAACTTTATATTACTATAAGTCGTAAATAACTTATAAATACTATAGAATAAAAAAGAGACTTTTTATATACTTTATAATATAGAAAAAGAAAGAGTATAGTATAGTAGAGGTATTATTAATAGTAAAACTATACTCCTGACTTTAAACTACTATAACTATAAAATATACTACTATTTTAATATTATAAATATAAAATATTACGATATAATTCTAAAAATACTATAGTTATAAAAGAAGAACCTATAAATAAATTAGTAGACTAGCTACTTTTATTAGGATAATAAAAAGAGTTTAGTTACTAAAGAATATAGTTAACTACTAGCTTTAAATAAACCTTACTATAATATACTAATAATATATATATTATAATTTATTACTTACTTTAAAGTTAAGAAAGTAATTACTAAGCTATTATATATAAAGAACCTTATAATAAAACAAAAAAAACTAATTCCTAATAAAGATTAACTTTTATTTATTCTAAAAGAGTATAAAGTATATAAAAGGCTATTTGTTTTAATACTAAAAATAAACCTATTAAAATATAGTGCTTTTAATTATAAAATTCCTATTAAAGAGGAATAAATACTATTATTTAATAAAGTTTATTAATTAAACTAATAAAAAATAAAAGCACTTAATAAATATATAAATAAATACTTAACTAAGGGCTATATTAAAAAATTAATATTACCTATAGAATACTTAATACTATTTATACTAAAAAAGAATAGTAAACTATAACTATATATTAACTACTAATAACTTAATAATATTATAATTAAGAATAAATACCCATTACTAATTATTTTTAAACTATAAAATCTACTTTATAAAACTAATTAGTTTATAGCTCTTAACTTTGAAAGGGCCTATAACTTAATTAGAATTAAAAAAGGAAAAGAGTAAAAGACTGTATTTTACTTTTACTAAGAATATTTTAAGTACTTTATAATGCTCTTTAGACTTACTAACGCCCCTATAATATATTAAAATATAATTAACTATATTTTATAAAAAAAACTTAATATTTTTATTATTACTTACTTTAATAATATTTTTATTTTTTTAAAGCCCTTTAAAGAATATAAGGAATATATATATTAGGTACTTTAAAAACTATAAAAAGCTAAGCTACTTATTAAACTAAAAAGAGGTAAATTCTATATTTAAAAGGTAGATTACCTTAGATTTATAATTATACTAAGCATTATTAAAATATTAGATAAAAAAATTACTATAGTTAAGGACTAGTTAATACCCTAAAATATTAAGGATATCTAATTATTCCTTAGATTTATTAACCTTTATTAATAATTCCTTAAAGAATACTTAAGAAACGTTTTAGCCCTAATAGACTTTACTAAAAAAAAATACTAAATAAAAATAAATAAAGAAAAAAAGGAAATAGTATTCTAAGAAATTAAGAACTAAGTTATTAATAAGCCTATACTTATAATACCTAACCTAAATCTACTATTTAAAGTAAAAACTAACACTTTAAACTATACTATTAGTAAATAACTTAGTTAATACAATAAAGAAGGACGCCTATATCTATACACCTTTTACTTAAAAAAACTTAATAAACTAAAACTTAACTACTAAATTTATAATAAAGAATTAATAGTTATTATTAAAGTATTTAAAGAATAGAGACTATACTTTTTAAAAATAAATTATAAAGTTATAGTATATATAAATTCTAAAAACTTTATATATTTTATTATATTTAAAGACTTTAATAAATAATAAATTAAATAATTAAAATTCTTTTTAGAATTGAATTTCTATATTATTTATAAAAAGGATTAGAAAATAGAAAAGTAGATACTTTTAGTTAATAATTGGACTTAGAATTAATAGTTTTAGATAAAACTTAAGTAATTCTTAAAAAGGATTTAAATAGAAACTTAGTATTAGTTACTTATTTTTTTATAAATACTAAATAGATTAGTACTAGTACGCCTAGATAGATAATTAATAAAATAATTAAAATAATTTATAGTACTAAAGTATATAAATACTAAAGAGTTATTAAAATATAAAAATATATTTAATAATATTATAGTAATAAAGTTACTAGGGAATAAGTAGCTAGAGCTATTAAAGACTATAAAGTTTATAATAAAAGTAAGTTAGGATATTATAAACTATATAAAAAAATATAACCTCTTTTAGTACTTAATAAAGTATAGTAATTAATTTCTTTTAATTTTATTATTAAACTACTATAATTAAAAAAACTACTTACGAGAACATAGTTTAATAGTATTTCAGTTATTATAAACTAACTTACTAAGTATATTTATTTTATTCTATAGATTAAAGTAAGTATAGTAAAAAAGCTTATATATACCTTTAATAAGTATATTTTTAGCTAGTATAGTCTACTAGAAGACATTGTATTAAATAAAGAAACGCAGTTTACTTTAAAGTTTTAGAAATCTCTAATTTTATAACTTAAATCTAAACTATAACTATTTACTACTTTCTACCCCTAAACTAATAAATAAATAAAAGGAATTAATTAAATTTTTAAAGTATACTTAAAATATTATATTAATTACTAATAGAATAATTAAGTTACTTTATTATTAATAGCTTAATTTAGTTATAATAGTATAGTAGAAGAAAGTATATAATATTCGCTTTTTTATTTAAACTATAAATTTAAACTAATTACTTATAAAAAACTATAAGTAGGACCTATAGTAGTTAGAGTAGTTATTTATATTAATTAAATTAAAACGATCTATAAAGAACTTTAAAACGACCTAGAATTTATTAAATAATATATATTTAAATATACTAATACTTTAAGCATAAAGGGACTATTTTTTAAAAAAAGAAATAGTATATACTTTATATAATAAAATATTAAAACTAAATAACTAAGTAATAGGTTAAACTATAAAAACCTTAAACCCTTTAAAAGTATTAAAAAAATCTTAAAAATTAACTTTAAACTTATACTACTAAATACTATAAAATATCACCTAATCTTTTATATCTTACTCTTTAAACTAGTACTATAAGGTTTATATATAACGGACTATATTAAAGTTAATTTAGAATAAAATTATAAATTTAAAAGAATTATTAACTATATTAACTAATAAAATAGTACAAAACTTTAATACTTTATTAAATAAAAAAACTATAGTTATAAAAATAATACTTAAAAACTTATAATAAACTTTATAAATATATAAAAAGAACTCTAGAAATACTAGACTTAGTAGTAAAAAAAATAATACACTCTAACTATAAAAATACTAGTAAGTAAATCACGTATTATATACTTATAGCCTAAAGTTTAACTAGTTAAACTACTAAGAATAAACTAGATATTTCTTTGCTTAAAAACACTTAGCCCTAAGTAGCTAGAATATACCTATTTACTTTATTAACTAAGGAACTAAAATTAGTAAACTTATCCCTAAAACTAAAAAAAGCCTATAGTAGCTTATTTTTTAAACCTACTACTTAAAGATTATTTACTATAAACCTCTTATAAGTATCTAGAGCTAATAATATATTCCCCTTAAGTAAAAACCTATCCTTTTAATTTACTTTTTATATACTCTATTTAAAGGCCTTAGTTTACTTTTTATAAACTTTTTTTTAAATTATATAAATATAACTTAAATAACTTACTACCTCTATTATCTAGGATTATAAGTATATAAATTTATAATAAAGTACTAGAAGCTTTTTACTTGCCTTTTCTTTCTTTTTATCCTACTCCTTTTATTAAAAATTTAACTTTTAAACTATAAGAAAATATTAGTACTACTACAAAAAACTAAAGAATTATAACTACTTATAAGTAGATACTACTAAGACACTATCGTAAGGCTTCTTTACTACAATATAGGTATAATAATAAGTTAATTTTTTACTAAAACAGTAAGGAACCTTTATATAAAAATAATAAGTATAAAGTATATTACTATTAATTAACTAAAACTTAATATACTTAATAAGTGTAGTTTTTTTATAATCTTTTATTATAGTTAAATATAATTTTGACTTCTAAATATAACTTAATATAGTATTAGTATTATAAAAAATAAAGAAGTATAATTATAAATCCCTAACTTAAGACTAATAACTTATTTATAATAAGGTCTTAAGGATAAGACTTTTTAAAAAAAGAGTTAATATTATAATTTATTAGTTAATAGACCTTTAATAGTAACCCTATAGGGGGCTTAGTAGTTAAATAGGTAACGTTAGTCTATATTAGTAAAATACCTTATAGAGTAAAAGAACTAGGATATAAGTTATATAATAATAAGTAGAACTAATACTTAATAAGTGGTCCTAGGATAAAACTAACAATACTAAGGGTAGTTTAAAGTTATAAATTAATATATTTAACGTTAGTTTTAGAAATAAAGGGATATATTTATAAAAAATAAGACTTATATATAAATAGAACTTAAGTACCCTTAAGTTCTCTCTTTTATAGTTCTTTAATTATTAACTTTATACTAATTTTTAGATACTTTTAGCCTTTTAATAGTAACTACTATAACCCTTTTATTAAATACCTAAACTAATTACTTAAGTACCTTAAGTCCTAGAATCCCTTTAGTAACTAGTAGTACTATTATTAGCGTTAAACCTTAGTTTCTATTAATACAAACCTTACTATTAAAAGGCTAGCTGTAATAAAAAAGAGGAGTAATTAAATACCTTAATAGAAATAGAATGTATATAGAACGGAGGCTTTAATAATTAAAAAACTAAACTTACTTACTATAAAAGAATTATAATAAGTAATAATAATAAGATTTATTAGTTTAGCTATAAGAGTAAGTAAGAATAATAAATACCTTTACTTTAATTTAATAGTAAATAAAATATAGGTTAGAGTACTTATTAATAGTAGCGCCTAAGGTAATTTTATATTACTATAAGGTATAAATAATTTATAATTACTATAGAACAAAAAAGAGGATCTCTATATACTTCACAACGTAGAAGGAAAAGGAGTATAGTATAGTAAAGGTATTATTAATAAAGAGACTATGCCCCTTACTTTAAGCTACTATAACTAAAGGATATACTACTACCTTAATATTATAAATATAAAATACTAAAATATTATTCTAAAATTACTATAGCTATAGAAAAAAAACCTATAAATAAATTAAAAGGCTTACTACTTCTATTAAAACTATAAAATAAGTTTAGTTACTAAAGGATACAGTTAACTACTAGCTTTAAATATACCTTACTATAATATACTAATAATATATATATTATAATTTATTACTTATTTAAAGGTTAAAGAAGTAGTCGCTAGGCTATTATATATAAAGGACTTTACTATAATATAAGAAGAATTAATCCCTAATAAAGATTAACTTCTATCTATCCTAAAAAAATATAAAGTATATAAAAAGCTATTCACTTTAATACTAAAAACAGGCCTACTAAAATATAGCGCCTTTAACTATAAAATCCCTATTAAGGAAAAATAGATACTATTATTTAATAGAGTTTACTAATTAAACTAATAAAAAATAAAAGTACTTAATAAATATATTAATAAATACTAGACTAGAAACTATATTAGAGAATTAATATTACCTATAGGATACTTAATTCTATTTATACTAAAAAAAATAGTAAACTATAACTATATATTAACTACTAACAACTTAATAATATTACAATTAAAAACTAATACTTTCTACTACTTATTTTAAAACTATAAAATTTACTCTATAAAGTTAACTAGTTTATAACTTTTAACCTTAAAGAAGCCTATAACTTAATTAAAATTAAAGAAGCAAAGGAGTAAAAGACTGTATTTTACTTTTACTAAGGACATTTTAAGTACCTTATAATACCCTTTAAACTTACTAATACCCCCGTAATATTCTAGAATATAATTAACTATGTTCTATAAAAGAAACTTAATATCTTTATTATTACCTACTTTAATAATATTTCTATTTTTTTAAAAACCTTTAAAAAGCATAAAAAATATATATATTAAATACTTTAAAAGCTATAAAAAGCCAAGCTACTTATTAAACTAAAAAAAACAAATTCTATACCTAAAAGGTAAACTACCTTAAAGTTATAATTATACTTAGTATTATTAAAATTTTAAATAAAAAAATTACTATAGTTAAAAACTAGTTAATACCCTAGAATATTAAGGATATTTAGTTATTCTTTAAATTTATTAACTTTTATTAATAATTCTTTAAAGGATATTTATAAAATATTGCTATACTTATAGACTTTACTAAAAAGGACACCTAGTAGAAATAAATAGAAAAAAAGGATACTGTATTCTAAAAGGTTAAGGACTAGGTCCTTAGTAAGCCTATACTTATAATACTTAACCTAAAACTACTATTTAAAGTTAGAACTAACGCCTTAAACTACACTATTAATAAATAACTTAATTAATATAATAAAAAAGGACGCCTACACCTATACACCTTCTATTTAAAAAAACTTAATAAACTAAAACTTAACTACTAAATCCATAATAAGGAACTTATAGTAATTATTAAAGTATTTAAAAAATAAAAACTATACCTCTTAAAAATAAACTATAAAGTTATAGTATATATAGATTATAAGAACTTTATATATTTTATAATATCTAAAGACCTTAATAAACAATAAATTAAATAATTAGAATTTCTTTTAGAATTTAATTTTTAAATTATTTATAAAAAGAAATTAAAAAATAAAAAAGTAAATACTTTTAATAAATAATTAAACTTAGAATTAATAGTTCTAAATAAGACTTAAGTAATCCTTAAAAAGAATTTAAGTAAAAACCTTATACTAGCTATTTACCTCTTTATAATCGCTAAATAAATTAATATTAGTACACCTAAATAAATAACTAATAAAATAATTAAAATAATTTATAGTACTAAAGTATATAAATACTAAAGAGTTACTAAAATATAAAAATGTATTTAATAATATTATAGTAATAAAGTTATTAAAAAATAAATAGCTAAAACTATTAAGGACTATAAAGTTTATAATAAAAGTAAATTAAGATACTATAAGCTATATAAAGAAATTTAACCCCTCTTAGTACCTAATAAAGTATAGTAATTATTTTCCCTTAATCTTATTATTAAATTACTATAATTAAAGGAACTATTTACTAAAAAATAGTTTAATAGTATTTTAGTTATAATAAATTAACTTACTAAGTATATATATTTTATTCTATAGATTAAAATAAGTATAGTAAAAGAGTTTATATATATTTTTAATAAGTATATTCTTAGCTAATACAGTTTACTAAAAGATATTATTTTAAATAAAGGAACGTAGTTTACTTTAAAGTTTTAGAAATCTCTAATTTTATAGCTTAAATCTAAACCACAACTATCTACTACCTTCTACCTGTAGACTAATAAATAAATAAAAAGGATTAACTAGATCCTTAAAATATACTTAAAATATTATATTAATTACTAATAAAATAATTAGGGTATTCTATTACTAACGGCCTAATTCGCCTATAATAGCACAGTAAGAAAAAGCACCTAATACTCACCTTTTTACCTTAATTATAAATTTAAACTAACTATTTATAAAGAACTTTAAGTAGAACCTATAGTAATTAAAGTAGTTACTTATATTAATTAAATTAAAGAAATCTATAAATAATTCTAAAATAATCTAGAATTTATTAAATAATAAATATATAAATATAGTAATACTTTAAAAATAAAGGGACTATCCTTTAAAAAGAGAAATAGTACGTACTTTATATAACAAAATATTAAAACTAAATAACTAAGTAATAAGTTAAACTATAAAAAACTTAGACCCTTTAAAATTATTAAGAAAATCTTAGAAGTTAACTTTAAACTTATACTACTAAATACTATAAAATATTACTTAGTTTTTTATATCTTACTCCTTAAACCAGTACTATAAGGTTTATATACAACGGACTATATTAAAGTTAATTTAAAATAAAATTATAAAGTTAAAAGGATTATTAACTATATTAACTAATAAAATAGTACAGAACTTTAATACTTTATTAAATAAAAAAACTATAGTTATAAAAATAATACTTAAGAACCTATATTAAACCTTATAAATACATAAAGTAAATTATAGGAATACTAGACCTAGTAGTAAGAAAGATAATACACTCTAGTTATAAAGATACTAATAAGTAAACTACGTATTATATACCTATAGCCTAAGGTTTAACTAATTAAACCTCTAAAAATAAATTAAATATTTCTTTACTTAGGAACGCCTAGTCTAGAATAGCCTAAGGAACCCTAGTACCCTCTAAGGATGCAACTAAAATACTAAATAACTCTAAAAAATCACTAACCCCTAGATTATTCTAAAAAGACTTACTAGCGCCCTAGTCAGTAAGATCTAATATTACCTAAAATTCTAACGTAGTAAAATAATAATCCTCTACCTCTAACTTATTAAAAAATTATATTCCCTAACGGATTAACTCTAACCTATAATTCTTTAAAAAATACTTTTAATAATAAAAATAAAAAAAGTAACCTAAAGTAGTAGTAAGTTATATCTATAGTACCTTAAGAGCCTTCTCTACTTCCTACTTAGCTTATTTAATTTTTTACTACTTTAATAAGTAACGAGATACTATACTAGTTAGTAAAGAATCCTCTATAGTAAAAACAGATACCTATAAGTATTTACTATATTATTCCTATTACAACGTATTACACTAGTATATACATACTCACTATAGTAATTCGAATTTTTACTTATTTTATAAACTTTATTTAGCCTAAAGTACAGAGAATAAAGAATAATATTAATACCCTTAAATTTAATTACTAAAGTAAGAGCGTATTGCTCTTAAGTTTTATAATTCTTTAAATTAGGTTTTTACTTTAAAATACACCCTAATATAGTATTAGTATTAATATTAATAGAATAGAGAATAGCGCGACCCTAAAGTAAGGGGCACAACCTACTTATAACTAAGTTTTAAGAATGAGACTTTTTAAGAAAGGAGCTAATATTACAACCTATTAGTTAATAAACCTCTAATAGTAACCCTATAGGGGGCTTAGTAGTTAAATAAGTAATAATAGCTTATATTAGTGTAATACCTAATATAGAACAAAAGAACTATACGCTAAGGTTAGATTAGTTAGGTTTACTACTAATCCTAACTAATTTAATACCTAGGATTATAAAGATACTATTTTAATTTAGTACTATAAATTAGGGAACTAAAGAAGTAATTTAAGGAAATATATATATATATAGTAGGGACTTAAGTACCTTAAGTCCTACCCTTTATAGTTCTTTAACTACTAACTTTGTATTAATCTTTAGATACTTTTAGCCCTTAAGTAGTAAACTACTATAATCCTCTTATTAAATACCTAAATTAATTACCTAAGTACTTTAAACCCTTAGAATCCCTTTAGTAACTAGTAGTACTATTATTAGTATTAAACCTTAGTTTCTATTAATACAAACCTTACTATTAAAAGGCTAGCTATAACAAAAGTAAGATTTTATTTAATTTATTACTTTTAATTAGGGTTTTAGAATAGAGTTTAAAGGGTATATTTAAATTCTTTAAAAGTAGCAAAGATATTGTTAACTTTAATAGTATAGTTACTTAAAGTTTTAGCTTTAAAAAACTATTTTTAGAATAGTTTAATTTATTAAAGGGCGCGCTTATAAAGTATTATAGCCAGCCTTTTAATAGTAAGGTTTATATTAATAAAAGCTAAGGTTTAATACTAATAATAGTACTACTAGTTACTAAAGGGATCCTAAGGGTTTAAGGTACTTAAGTAATTAGTTTAAGTATTTAATAAAAGGGTTATAGTAGTTACTACTAAAGGGCTAAAAGTATTTAAAAATTAATATAAAGTTAATAGGTAAAGAACTATAAAAAAAAGGACTTAAGAGTAATTAAGTCCTATTTATATATAAGTCCTATTCCTATAAATATGTCCCTTTATCCCTAGGACTAATATTAAGTATATTAATCTATTACTATAAATTGCCCTTAATGTTATTAGTTCTATCCTAGGACTACTTATTATATATTAGTTCTACTTATTATTACGTAACCTATGCCCTAGTTCTTCTACTCTATAGTCTATTATACTAATATAGGTTAATATTACCTATTTAACTACTAAGCCTTCTATAGAGTTACTATTAGAGGTCTATTAACTAACGGGTTGTAATATAAAGGAATGTAGTATAAATAATATATTTAGTATTATTTTTAAAGTTACTATAATAAAAGTTTTAATAGGTTTTAATTTAAATTAAGAATCCTTTAAGTATTTTAGGGGTTTTATTATAAATAATAGGTAAGTTAAGTTTAAGTTTTTTATATTTATTATAAATAGGTGTTTTAATAATATTAGTAGCTATATAGAGGGTTTTGTTCTAGTTCTTAGTCTTTTAAGTACGCTTATTAGTTTATTAAACAGCCTATTAAAGTTCTTTTATAGTAGTAGAGTTTTTATTAAAAAGCTTTTAAAGCTATTTAATATTTTAGTAGGCTTGTTTAAGTTATTTATTAGTATTATTATTACTAGATTCTTTCCTATTATTCTTTATATATTATTCTTCTAGTTTTTAAGTAAGGTTGTAAACCTACTTACTAAAGAACTTAAATAAAGTAGGAGTATTTTTAGTAGTTCTAGAGAAAGATATTATAAGATACTATTTATTAGTATTACAGGTTAATTTACTAAATAGAAGCTATTAAAATATTATAGTTAGTCTTTTAATAATAAGGTTTGTATTAATAAAAGCTAAAGTTTAATACTAATAATAGTACTATTAGTTATTAAAGGGATCCTAAGGGTTTAAAGTACTTAAGTAATTAGTTTAGGTATTTAATAAGAGGGTTATAGTAGTTACTACTAGAGGGCTAAAAGTATTTAAAAATTAATATAAGGTTAATAGTTAAAGAACTATAAAAGAAAGGACTTAAGGGTAATTAAGTTTTATTTATATATAAGTTTTACTTTTATAAATATATTCCTTTAATTTTAAAACTAATATTAAATTTATTAGTTTATTACTATAAACTGCCCTTAGTGTTATTAGTTCTATCCTAAAACTACGTATTATATATTAGTTTTATTTATTATTACGTGACTTATATCCTAGTTTTTCTACTCTATAGTGTGTTATACTAATATGGGCTAATATTATTTATTTAACTACTAAGCCCCCTATAGGGTTACCGTTAGAGGTTTATTAACTAACGGGTTGTAATAGTTTATTTAAGCTAGCTTAATAAAGCTTTAACTATATATTAAAGTATTTACTTACTACTACTAAAACTAAAGAACTACTTTTATAAAGTAGTTAATAAAAAAGTATTTAAACTTAAAGAAATAGAGGTATAAAAGGTTATTAACTCTTATAAAACTAAAGTAAAGCTAATTCCCCTTAAATAAGTATTTATATATAAACTTAATAAAAATAAGTATCTTTAACACTATAAAGTAAGGCTTTATATCTATAAAGATCTTTAAAAAAGGTATCCCCTTAAGTAGACCTACACAGCTATACTCACAACTTATACTTTTAAAGTCACTATAGTCCTTATAGTATAATTTAACCTTAAAGTTAACTAGTTTAATATAGTTAATGTATTTCTAAATACTAAAAAGGGACCTAACAACCCTCTAGTTATATACTACCTCCCTAAGGGCTTTAAGTAAAGTAGTAAACTTTTTAAACTTTACTATACTCTCTATAGCCTTAGAAATACCCCTTTTCTTTAGTATAAAGAGTTTTCTTTAACGCTTTAAAGCCTTAGGCTTATACTAACTAATAAAGACCCGTACCTCTTTTAAAACTATAACCACTACATACTTATTCTTTTCAATATAAATAATATTTTTATTATATACTATAAAAATAATACTATAAAAGTAAAGTAAATTATTAAAAGTATTAAAGTAAAGTATAAACTTAAAAAGTAAAGAGCTATTAAGTAGTACTTTAGGATGTAAGTTATTTATAACTACAAAGTAAAAAAGATTTATTTTACCTATAATTAGTATATTTAACGCGGCATAAAGAAGTTTAGCCTTATAGACTCCTACTACCCTTTAACTCTATTACTACTTACCCCCCTTAAAAAAACACTAAAGACCCTATTAACACTAACATAAAACTATACTAAAAGAAATTAATTTAATTCTATATACTATAATTATAATCCACCTTAATATAACTTTTACCTATACTATTCTTTTAAAATTCCTAACAAAGCCTTTTTATAAACACTAAATCACTATAAATTAAGTAATTTATTACCTATACTATACTTACTACTTCTTACTCTACTATAGTAGCTTAAGGAGTAGAGGAACACAAGTACTTTTAATCACTAAAAATACCTTATTTATAAATAATAAAAAAATACAAAACTTATCCTAAAAATATATTATTTTACTTTTTAACAGCCCTATTTAATAAAAGGCTATAAAGTAAAATACTATAATAACTTTAATAACTAAAGCTAAGCTTCTTAGCCTTAAGTATACTATAAAAAACAATTACTTTTAAAAGGCTCTTTAAAGACTTTAAACTTAAATTAAATAATATATAATAAATCTACTATAATAACTATTAAACTATATACTTTATAGTAAAGAAAAAGGAGTATATTTAAATAAAACTTTACTATATTAATATATAAAATATATAGCTTTACTAAAAGTATACTAAAAAGTTATTTAATATTATTTATATACTAACTAACAAAATACCTACTAATAGCCTTACTAAAGTACTCTCCTATTTAAAGTTTAAATAGTTTAAAGCACTCTTTAACCTTTAAAATATTAAGTTATAAATTATAAAAAATAAAAAAAGTATATAAAGTAAATATAGCTTTAGGCCTATATTTATTTAATTTCTTTTAACGTAAGGGCTAAGGAGTATAAAAAGCTCTTATAAAAGAGCCACTACTATACTACACTAAATACTACTACTACACTAAATACTACTACTACTATTAATACTACTACTAAAATAAACTTATACTATTATTATTACTACTACTACTAAAGTAGACTTATACTAAGTTAAAGTTAGGTAATATTACTACTATTAAAGCGGACTTATACCTCTTTATATTTAGCCTATAGAGTATTTTTAAATATATTTAGTATAAACTAGAATAAAGAAGCTATACTTTTATTAAAGTTAACTATAACTAAAGTATTAAGGTTTACTTAAGTAATAACTAAATATAAAGACTCTTTATTATAAATAAAGGAATAGTCCTTAATACTTACTCTAACTACCTTTTTAGGGGTCTATAGAGTAATAGTAACTTTAAATAGCTTTAAAAGAATTATTTTTATAAAAGTCATTTTAACTCTAAAAACTAGTATTAAAAAGGCTAAAGCCTTCCCCTTTCCCTTCTCTAAAGGAGTTAACCCCTAGCTATTACTCTTACTCTTTAGTATAAATACTAATAAAAACTAAATCTTTATATTCTTAAGGGCTATAACAATAATATACTTAAAGTCCCTATACTAAGCTATAGTTTTTATAATAAAAACCCCGTTTTATTAGTACTAAGTAAAGCTATTATTAAAAAAAGAAGTATAAGGCTTTTATTTATCTTTATAGTAATAATACTTTAAGCTATTAGTTAGGGTATTATATATACCAGGGTTCTTATTAGCTAGTATACTATAAATATACAAAATATAAATAAAAGTCCTAAGCTAAATACTTTTATTATTAAAAACTACTATACTTTTAGTTATACTAAAGTAAAGTTAATAACTAAACTAAAACAATAATATAAAGGGACTAAAACTTACTATAACTACTTAAAAGTAGTTTAAGTATTTTAAAAGTAGGGGGAGGAGTATTAGTAAAAGGCCCTAAACTTCTTTTTTTTATAGCCTCCCCCTTAGCTATAGTAAGTTAGTTAGTAGAAGTAGTATTAATTACCTCTTTAATATAGTATAGAGTTATTTAAGTTAATTAGTATAGATTTATAGTAATAAAATAAAGTTAACTTACTCTAAAAAGCTATAAACTCCTTATAGTTAACTAGTTAAGTAGGTATAAAGTTAAAGTACTTGTTTTCTTTAAAATTTATATAAATATAAAGTTAAATATAACTTAACTAAAATAGTAATAAATAAACTTACTATTAGGGGGGGCAGAAGTAGTTTCTTATTTAAAAGGCTTTTTAAAGCCCCCTTTACTACTAGTATTATTAAGTTAGTTTAAATTAAAATATATATTAATTTAAGTAATAATAATGTAAAAAGGAGATAATTAAATATACTAGTAGTAGCCTTAGTAGCTATAGTTATAGCTACTGTAGTAGCTATAGTTTCTTTATTAGTCTTGTTTTTTACGCGCTTTATAGCGCGCACTGCGTAGGTAGACTTAGTTTACTTTCTCTTATAAGTATTATTAACTACTATACTATATAAACTATTAAAATACTATATCTTAAACTAAATACTATTAACGCTTTTAAACTATATAAAGTAAAGTATTATAGTATTAGGGGTAAAATTAAAAGTATTTATACTTTATATAAATATTATTACTAGGAAAGGAAAAAAAAATCGAGGTCCTTAAAGAATTATTATTTACTTACTTTAAACTAAATATTTATTTAAATTTAATTAATTAAAAGTACCTAAAGATATTTATTAATTTTTTAACTTACCTCCTACTATATAAATAAAAGTATAACTACTCTTTAGTAATAATAATAAAAGTATTATAATAAAGTAAGGGTAGTATTAATAAAATAAAGGGATTTTTATTTTATTTATTAGTTTCTTTTATAATATAAAAACTTCTATTTATACTCTTTTATATTAAATATTAATATAAATATTTTTAATTATATATTAAAAAGTTATAAATACAGTATTTTTAGACTTTTTTTAAGTTTAGAGGGGTATATTATAATAATTAAAGCTATTTATAGTTATATATATAAGTAACTACTTACTTAAGTAGCTTACTTAAGTAACTTTATTTTATTTTCTACCCCTATAAGGGGGCCTTTACTTTTACTTTATTATATTATAGGACTTAAAGATTAAGCCGTTACTTTTTGTTAGATTTCGCGTATATTTATATATATATAAAGCTATACCTTAAGGGCTATTAATGTATTTTATACTTTAATAGCGCTATAGGCCTTTAAACCCCCTAAACGCAGCTATAGCCTTTAGAGCTAGCAAAACGTTACTCTAGAGTAGCTATTAGCTACTTTAAATACTAAAATCTACCTATATATTATAGTATACTAGTAGCTTTAAGCTACGTAATTTAATATACTTTTTTAGTAAGGGCCTTTTAAGGGCCTTATTAAATTTAATTATAAATAAAATTATATACTAGTTATACTTTAACTACTTTATAATTACTTTTATATAGCTTATTTTTCTAAAACTATAATCCCTTTAAAGTCCTTATTTTAAGTAGTCCCGTTATTCTTATTAAACCTCTATTCCTATAGTAAAAAGAGTAATACTATTTTTAAAGTACTTAAGAGCTATAATCCCTTCTATTTATTCCTTATTAATAAAGTTAAGGCCTTTATAATATTTACTTTAAAGCTTAGTATTATAAAGTACTTAAAGTTAAACTGTTTAATTTACTATATTAAGTTACTTAAAGAAGAGTTTAAAGTAGGTACTAGTAAGTGGCTTTATAAAGCTATTTACTATTAACTATACTATAGACTAATATTTAACTTTAATATAGCTTTTTTAAGCTTTTTAATATAATTAGTAGTTATAGATATTAATATAGTAAAGCTTTATATATAGTTAAACTATTTTTTTATTAATAAAATAAATTATTTATTAATTATTATATTAAATATATATACTTAGTATAGTAGTGTTAGGAGTAGGAGTAGTGCTAAAGGTCTACTTACTAAGGTTTATATAAAGTATAGTTATTAAATAGCTTATAAAAATAGCCTTTTTAACTACTTAAGAGAGAGTAAAAAGCTTAGTTTTAGTTATTAATATAGTTATAGTATTTTATTTATTAGTTCATTACTTAATAAGGCTACTAAAAAGTTTAATTATAAATACTTAAGAGTTTTTGTAGTTTAGTATATTATTAATAAAGTTAGTATTTAAAGTAATTACTAAACTATTATTAAAGCTACTTTTTTTATAACTAAATTTAAAGTAAAAAGTATACTTTATAAAAAGGTATTTAATTACTTATTCTATCTTTTTAAGGTGCTTAGGGCCGGGGTTATAGTTAAAGTACGTAAAACGGCTTATTATAAGGACTATATCTAGCCTTATTATTATTATACTATATATAATTAAACTAATATTACTTTAGTAATACTTAATATTTATATATAGAGTAAAGCCCTTATAAGGGAGTAGTTTAAGTAATTTAATTAAAGAAGTATATAGTTACTTTACTTACAGGCTTTACCTTTTTAGGTACTTAATTACTTTATTAATATAAATAAACTATAAAAGCTAAAAGCGCCTTATAGTGTAGTTATAAATAACTTTAATCCCTAGGAATTATTATAAGTCTTTATTATTCTTAAGAAAGTATTACTTCTAAAGCGCTCCTATAAGTAAAAGGGCCTTTTTACAGTATTTAAAGGGGAAGTATAGAATATAGTTATTAATATAAAAAAAAAAATAATATAACCACGTATTTAATAGTAATTTTTACTTACTATATACTTTAGCTTAAGTTCTTTTAAACTAACTTTTAAATAGTATTACTATAAAAGTAGAGAGTAGTATAGGCTATAGAGTACTTTATTAAGTTTAAAAATATACCTAGACTTTTAATACCTAAAGGGTATTTATATATAAACGTTTTTATTAAATAAAACCTATATAAACGCGTTTACTATATTATATTATAAAAGTTTAAAATTAAAGTAGTTTATAATAGTTATAAGTATTTAAAATAATATACTAGTAAGTATTAAAGTATAAGTATTTTACTTATTTCTTAACTACTAGTTACTATATATAATAAAGTATACTTTAATCTTAAGGAGTTTTTTATACTTATTTAACTTATATATATATACTTAATAGTATCCTAGGATCTAAAAGTTATTAGTAGTATTCTTAAGAACCTTTTTTTAAAAGTTAGTCTTATAATAGCTTTATAAATAGTTCGCCTTAGCTACCTATATTAAAATTATATAAGAGTAAGTTAATACTTTTAAATAAAATATAGGTAGAAACTAGAGCTTTTACTAAGGGGTACTAGGAGTAGGAACGTTAGTCCATAGTTAGTACAGTACTTTATACTTACTTAATAAAATCTAAGTACTTATAACCCCTCTCTATAACTAAATCTTACTATTAAAGTATTTAATATTTACGTTTTAAAACGCCCCTATAGTATATTAAATACTAGGGGTCCCCTTTAATAAGTTATAAGTAACTAAGTAGCTAGTTTAGAAATAGCTTTACTATAGAGTATTTTAAAATAATAATAAAGTACTAACTAAAAAAGCGGCTTTATAAAACATTTATTTATACTAGGGTATATAAGTTACTAAAATAATTTAGTTTATAAACTTAGCTATAAATATAGACTAATAAGAGTTTATAGAAAAAAGGTTTTTATTTACTAACTTAGTTATAATCTACCTCTTTAAGTATTAGTCTTCTTTAATTAGTACTTAAAAGAATAAAATAAGTAAATTAAGAGGGGTAGATAAGAGTTTAAAGTAAGTAAAGAAGTATTTATAGTTATAGGGCTTATTATTATTAAGGGTAGTATTACTTAAGTTAAGTTTATTAGAAACGTTATTAGAGGAGTTTATAAAAAGAGATACTTTATTGTTTTTTTTATTTAGTAAAAACGGATAAAGCTATATTTAAAAATCAGTCTTACTAGCCACAATAAGGCTCTTTTAAACCTACTTAGTAATAGCTTAAAGGTTAAAGTTATTATAATTACTAATAAGTAAATTTAAGTTACTATTATAGTATTCTCTTTTATTAAATATAATATTATATATAGTAACGATCTTTTTAGTTGCGGGGTTTTATATTTAATACTAATTTATAAATATATAGTTAATAAGGAAGTCTATAAAGGCACAGCTACAAAGGCAGTCAAGATGCTTTTTCTTAAACTGCGCAGTAGCTATAAGGGTATACACTTTATACCTATATAATTTTAAGTACGTAAGGTTTAGTTTCATAGTTTTATTACTATAAAGCTATTAGTAAAGTACTTTATATAAAGTCTTTTAACTAAGAGCTATTTAAAGTATAAAGTTATAAAGATAGGTTACTACTTTATAGATATTAAACTATACTTTATAGAGTAACTTACTACCTTTACGTATCGTTTAAGCCTTTATTTTAATTATAGTACTAACGCGCTTAATACTACTATTTTAATTTTATATATATAGAGTAGATAGCTTAACGCGTTTACTACGCCTTTAGAAGTTATTTATAAAGTAGTAGTACCTTTTAATCTTACTATTATACTTAAAAGTAAGTATCTTAATATTATATTAAACCTTTAAAAGTAAAATAAACTTTTTAAAAACCTTAATAAGTATCTCTATACTATAGTTATATAAGTAGTAGTTCTATAAGTACTATAAAATGTAGTTAATAAATACTAATACAGATATAAACCTACTATAGCCCTTAGTATATAAGTAGAAGTCAAATATAATACACTTACTAGAGTAGGTATACGTATTACTTTTCCATAGTTTATAATTAATAATTTACCTTACTTTACTAATACTATAAGTATCACAGCTTAAAAGGGCATTACTAAGTGCCGTTCTAGGAATAATAGAGATTTAAATACTATAAACTAATAAAAAAAAGTACTAGAGCGGTTTAAAGCTAGAGTAGCTAAGCCACTAGTACTATATTTTCTTAAAGCCTTTTAAAAATCTTTATTTTTATTAAAAGTACTTTATTCAATAACACAGAGTATACATATACTAAACAGCCTATATAAAGTCTTTATATACAAGCGCCTTATTAAAAAGCTTATTATACTCTAATACTCTTTAACTATATATAGTCTTAATAAAGCCAAAAAAGGAGTAATTAAATCTACACAGTATAAAGCGCTACTTAAAACACTTATCCTACTAGTACCTATACTTATAAAGCTAGTTATAAAAAACAAAGTTAGTTACTATAGATATATACAACACAATGTTATATAAGTATAAACTAAATTATTTACTATTAACTAATATAATATATATACTTATGTCTTTATATCCTTTAATTATAAAGGGCTTAAAGCTAGCCTATAGGTAATTACTTATACTAACTGCGTAAAGGTTACTAAACTATTATTTATCTCTAAAAATATAAATAAACGTACTAGAGTTAAAGAGGTAGAAGTCCCTAAGGGAATATAGTAATAGGCCCTTATATTAAGTAGCCTAAAACACTATAAGTAAACACTTAATATTCTCTATATAGTAACTATATAGTTACTAGCTTTAAATCTTTTTAATATACTAAATTAGTTATTTATTATTTATAAGGTTTTTTTTAGTTTTCTCGTAGTAGTAGTTAAGTAGCTTTTACCTATTATATACATACTTTAAAAAAGTATAAAAGTAATTTTTAAAGTAGTAGTATATAAAGTATACTAGGTAGAAAGGAGCTAATAGAGTAAAAAGAGCAAGAGATACTAATAAAACTTCACTTTATAATCTCTTTAAGTTAGTATCGTTATATTTATAGCTACTAAAGTACTTAAAAAGGCTATAAAGAACTACTTTATTAATAGTAAAAGTACCTTATACACTTCTCCTATATCCTATAGACTTTAATATCTATTTAATTATAATAGTTATTTTAATAATAACTTTATTAAAACTATAATTATCCTAGTTATTACTTATTATTATATAATAACTCTTAGTTTAAAATTAAAGTAGTAAGTAGTTAAAAGAGTAAAGTAACTTATAAATCTATAAGTCTCTTTTATAAGCTACTTTAAACTTAATAGTACAGCCTTTATATATATTATTAACCTATATTATAAACTATTCTACTATAGTAATTCTTATTATAAACTACTTATTATAAAGTATAGTAAAATAGTTAATATATAACTAATTAGTATACTAATAGTATATACTTTTTATAAGTTTAAAGTATTTATAGAGGTTTTAAATCTAAACTACTAACCCTAAAGTACTTAAGTAACACTAAATTCTAAGCTTTTTAATAATAATATTCTATATTTAAAAAATAATAGTATTTTTAACTTTTTTTTACTTTTAATATATTATTTTTATAGTATAGTATAGGAATAAAGAGTTAATATAGTACTTAAGGGCCTTTTTAAAAAGATTAGTTATTATTTTAGTATAGTAGTAGTTTACTACTTTAAATAAAAGTAAAAAGTTTTTTTTTAAAAGTACTTAAAAAGGAGAGTTTATAGTAAACTTATTTACTTTAAATCCTATAGTTTAAAAATAAAGGGCTTTTAACTTAGAACTATAGTAAATAATAAACTTTAAGTAGTTACTAAAGTATAGCTTTTAGAATAGAGTATTACTAATAAAGGGCTTTAAATCTATAAAAGTTAAGTTAAGTACTTTTTATATATTAAAGGTATTTATAAGTACTTAAAAGTTATAAAGCTATAAGTACTAAGTAGCTAGGTTATTAAGGATAGTTTTTTAAAGGGTTAAAAGGATATTTATAGTAATTTTTATATTTAATAAAGTAATTTAAAAATAATTAATTATATATAATAAAGGGGGTAGTAAAATAAAACTCTTAATTATTAAATTTTATATATATTTATATATATATAAAGTTATACTTTAAGGGCTATTAATACGTTTTATACTTTAATAGTACTATAGGCCTTTAAACCCCCTAAATACAGCTATAGCCTTTAGAGCTAGTAAAACGTTGCTCTAGAGCGGCTATTGGCCACCTTGAACGCTAAAATCCGCCCATACATCGTAGTGTGCCAGCGGCTCTAAGCCACGTAATCTAACACTTTTACTTCGCTTTAACCACTCGTACTTAGCCGCGTGACAGAGTGTATACTCAAAAGTGATGGCTACTTGAAATGGTGCAAGTTAACCGGGCCCTTGGCTCTGAATGTTCATGGTTCCGAGACCGCCGAGGCCCTGTACCTGTTCCACGCGCACAAAGAGAGCAAGCCCAGCCACCAACGCCGATTCGTGGTTCATTTTAGCTTCGACGCCTTCGACGAGCGCCGAAATTCTGCTCTGGCCATGGCCACATCAGCCATCGCCCAGATCACCACCGCGTCTAGGGACGCCCCTGCTTTTGCGAACCATTTCAACCTAAGACGGTTCTTCCGCGCCTGGTCACTTTACGATGCGCTGTTCGTCCTGGAGTGTCTGACGTACAGCGCCGAGATTGTTCTCATACTAAGAAACCTCGATCATTGCGATCAAGTCTCCTGCCGCCAACTTCTGCAGACTTTGAAGAGAGTGATCAAGTTGACAGACACCAAATTCAAGCTGCTCGTTTCTACGAAGAGAGGCATCATACCAGGGTGGTTTGGCGAATTACTAGACTTGGACAGCACAACGTCTAATGGCAAGATTTACGATGCAGATCGGGCTTCGGACACGGAGGGGGACCGACTTTGCTTCAAAAACAGCGCTTCAGCCAATGCCGACGCGATCAACGTGTCTGGCACAGGCGGCAAGGGTCCGCTCAGCCACTACGAACAGCACGCACTTCTCACAAAGCACGCCGAGTTACTTATCGAAGGTATGAACTTTCCGGAGGTTCATGCCGCGGAAGCTTTTTCTCATATTCTGGAAGTGATGTCGCGGGATGCCAATTTGAGAAAAGCCATGTTGCTTCAATTCACGGGTCCCGCTTCCACAATCCCGGTCGAGACTTTGCGCCGTCTACCAGCCTCCAAAACCCCCGACGCCATATTTCGCCAGTTATTGGACCGGGTTCCCGAGCCTGAACGTGCATACGCTCGAGAGATCCTATGTTGGGTTGCTTGTTCGGTCCGACCACTTAGCCTCCAGGAGCTCTACCTGGCGGTATCGTGGATACAAAAGAAGGCGAATAGCGACATTTTCAGCGTTTCGAAACAGGACAGCCTTCGCCTCATATCCCCGATCTTTGATTTGCTGTGGGGAATTCTATTGGTTAACAACAACGAGATAAAGCTGAGCCATCCGACTGTGCGTGATTTACTTTGTGGGTCTGGGCCAGAATGGTTCAGAATTGGGGAAGATGGCCACCGATATATCGTGCTCTTTTGCCTCGATTTTCTTCGGCATCCAGAGGTCCTCGAGTGGATGGAACGAAACCAAGAAGTGCCGTGGCAATTTGAATCTGAAGAGATACTGATCTCACGCTCCACATTCGAGGACCGAACGACACTCCACCAGTACATCATCAAGAACTGGCCGACTCATTATCGCAGAATCTCCGCGTCCCAGAAGCCAATTCGCGAAATCTTGGACTTCTTTACAGTTGGTGTTGACCAAGCCTGGCAGAGCTGGGTGAAGACAAGATGGACTTTGTCCAACCCTATTAGTAGGGTCGACTCGTCGAGCACGTTGTCCAAGTGTCCATTGCCATCTCTTGCCGAAATTGGAGATCTCCAACTCCTCAGAGAATGGGAGATTCTCAAGGGTGTTCAAACACCACTCGAAAGAGGCAATGCCTTGGTGGAGGCCTCCCGGGCAGGCAGGCAAGAAGTTGTTGAGCATTTCCTGCGATGCAACGATATTGATGAGTCCCATCTACAGGCCTCACTGATGGCGGCTGCGGCGTCTTCTGAGCGGTTTCTTATCATGACTATCATCTCTTCTGTTCCAGAAGGTTTCTCCTGGCCGGCATCTCTGCTCCCACGCCTGTCCGAGTTAGGGTACGCGGATTGCGTCGCCAAAGTTCTCAGCCGCGGATGCTCCCCAGATACTACTGTTGGCTCCGACAATTCGACAGCGCTGCTTAGAGCGGCGAGTAACGGGCATGCCGGGATCTGCGAATTATTGTTCCGATATAACACCGATCCCAACGCGTCCGGCGGCCACGCCAGTATCGTGAGCCAAGCCGCAGGTGGCTCAGCAGACGGTGCAGATGTTATCAAGACCCTGAAAGCACATAACATCGATCTAATGGCAAAGGATAAATTCGCCGGCATGGCTTTGGACGACAGCACCCGACTCGGGCATGTGGAAGTAACTCGGGTTTTGATTACCATTGCTCAACACTCGGATAGTCTTCCCAAACTGTCCGATATTGAGAAATGGCTGAATCGAACGTTGGGCCGAAACTACATTCAGACCGCAAAGCCTCTATTAGAGATCCTACGCCCTCACCCAGAGAAAAATGCTGTTCTGGACAAGCAACTCAGAAATGCGGTCAAATTTGGGCACATGGAATCCGCGCGCCTCTTGATCGAAAACGGCGCGATGACAGTTTTTCCGCCCGAGGTAGACAACATCATGTCCCTACTATACGAAGCTTGTGATATCGGCGCTAGTCAGGATATGGTCGAGCTTCTGCTGCACAATGACGCCGAGGTGAACCCTGGTGGTGAGGGTAAGACCCCTTTAATGTTGGCGGCACGAAGTGGGCGCCTTGATCTGGTTAAGTCCTTTATCACACATGGTGCCAAGGTCAATGGCAACAAATCGTCCCGGTTCTCTGTCCTTTCGCAAGCGGCAGTAGGGGGCAGCTTAGACTGCGTTTACTACTTGCTCGATAACGGTGCGGATATCAACTGGACAGATGACTTTGGAGAGACGGCCATATTCGAGGCAGCATCGTCTTCGCACTTTGACATCGTGGATCTATTGCTCGACCGAGGGGCCGCGGCTTCTGGGAGAGGATGGCATGAGAGAACACTTCCCCATCTTTGCGTATCATCTGCGAGCACGCTGAGAAAGGTTCTGGACAGCTCCTCCGAGATTTTGGAAACACGAAACGACTCTGGGTTAGCTCCGATTCACTTGGCGGCATATTTAGGGAGCAGCGACGCCGTCACTGTGTTGGCAGATTTCAAAGCTCAAATCGACAAGCTGGCCAGACTTTCTGGGGCCAAACCCTTTGAAATAACAGCTCTCATCCAAGCCACACAGAACGACCATCTAGAGTGTATGGAGACGCTTTTGGAGCTCGGGGCTGATGTGAACGCGAAGACGACGCCGGCAGGTCATACTGCTCTACATCACGCCAAAACGTCCGCCTGCCTAGAGGTTCTTCTTCGATACAGCCCGCGAGTGGATTCGATGAACTGTCAGGGAGAAACTGCTCTTCACCATCGGACAAAAGTCATGGAGCCCGAATTGGCCGCGATCAAAAGACTTGTCAATGCCCGGGCTGATGTTAATGCCGTATGCAATAACGGCTGTTGCACCCCATTGCGAAACCTCGCCTGGAATCTTAGAAACTGGCCGGTTATTGAGTATCTTGTGAGTAAGGGAGCAGATATCAACAAAGGAACCACTGGATTCGGGGCAAGTTTGCATCGCGCTTGCGCTGCAGGTGAAATGGAGCTGGTCAAGCGTCTCGTCGCGGTTGGTGCTAGAGCGGACGCTGGCTTTGGAGGCGCTTTCGGAACTCCCTTGCAAGCCACTTGTCTTGGTTGTGGCAATGATGAAATCGCGCTCGATATCATAAGATATCTCTGGGAAGAAGCCGGCGCGGACGTCAATCAATTCTCTGGACCTGTTGGCACAGCGCTGAACGCAGCTTGCCGGCGAAAGTCTTCACATGCTGTCCAACATTTGATCGGAATCGGAGCAGTCATAGATGTCGCTGATGAGGTTGGTAGATTGCCGTTGCATTGTGCCGCTGCATCGTCGCTTGATAGCTTCCAGCATCTTGTCAGTCTCGGTTGCGATGTCAATGCCACTGATAAGACTGGGAGAACAGTTCTACAGTGGGCTGCCCAAAGCGGCGACTTCAACATTGTCAGGATGGTTCTCGGGTATCCGAACGCGGAAGTCGATAAGGTGGATAAAGACGGGTGGACGGCCCTGTGCTGGGCAGCAAGGGGAGTAAAGGCCGACATTTGGAACGAGGAAAAATCTCCAGAAGGGCAGCCCAACATCATTGAGACGCTCCTTCAGCATGGGGCTAACAAGATGCCTATGGTCAGGGGCGACTTGAACGAAACCTGGAGCCCTGTACAGATTGCCAAATATCACAGCAGCGGACAAAACGTGGTGGAGCTATTGTGTATGGCGGAGCGGGAGGCAATGTGTCTCAATGGGGAACGAACTAATCTACACAGGAGCGAGTCCTTCGACAAGCGAGGATATCGGCACGAGAAATATTGCGACAGTTGCTTATCCGTATGTCATCTCCGTTTTCATAACATGGAACTTACTCAACAGAAATCGCTGTTAGATAATATTTTACTAACCAAGATCTCGTTAGTATCTCTGTGGCACGCGGCATGCCTGCCAAAGCTGCCAGGACTTTGACTTCTGCTTCAAATGCTACATTCACAGGGAAGCCATTCATGATGCTTCTCATGAGTTCAGAATTGAGGGCAATGTTCTTGATACGACAGAACATAGCGAAGATGGCGAGCTCGAGAGCGCTTTGGGATCGGAAGACAGGGAGAGTACAGCTTCTATTGATTCGATCGTGGTGTAGTAGTTGTGCTCGATAGTCATAATTTGAAATCAGTTTCTCGGTAAAGTTCATTGTTCAACCCGCAAACACCGCGAACTAGTTGCTGGCCTCTCGGGCCTTCGGCTCGACCCTAACTGAATTCTGAACGATACAGGAGCAGTCTAAACCCTCATCTTCTTCCGTATGTGATGCCTTGGGTAAGGATGGCTTATGAAATGGTTGCCAGTTGGTAGGTAATGTTCTCTATGGGATCTCAAGATCTTCTTCCAACCTTGGCTCATTCCTTTTGCTGTTGATAGATTAGAAAGTAATTGTAGGCATCCAGTCTATGGCCTACTGTACCATCTGGACAGAAGGCAGTTTGTATGCACCCTTCTAGTCTAAGTACCCACGAGCTGTGAAATGAATGAAGTCTCCAACAAGAACAATCGATAAAGACAACTGCTAACCCAGTGGTATTCATCTGAAACCGTAATGTTCACCCATGGAATTGTCCGAGAGTGAATTCTCATTCCAGTTGATGTACCATTATCATCCCGGACAAAAGCCAAGAGCTCGTATACCCACGGCAAAGGCCCTCTCCCATCTCCGGACAAAACAGAAAGAAACGCCAACAACCTCCCGATAGACCTCTTCTCCAGTGCAGGCTTTTTCAGATATCGAATGGGTCCCTTCGACGCCACGCGGACGTGGAGTAGATGCAGCTGTTATTATCGCACCACTTCACACGGCGCGTGTCTTCGCTTTTCTCCACCGTTGACGGGTCTATCAAGTCTATCCAGTCGGAGGTGACGAAATATCTCGGCAGCTTCGGGTCAGAATCCTCCCCTACGCTACAACTCCTCCATCCCCAGTAAAAGGCCTCGTTCAGGGCCGACGTGCGCGCTCCCAAGACTACTTGGCGGCTGTCGACCGTCCAGTGGTACTCATAGCTACACCGCGAGCAGAGGGCCGCGTGTCCCTGCGTCGAGCCCTCGGCAGCGGGCAGGGTCCCGGGACGGATCGGGAGATCCTTGTTCGAGCAGCAGCAGCAGCGGGTGTTGTCGCAGAGCCACGCGTCGTGGTGTTGCACGCAGAGCTCCGACGGCTCCCTGAAGCAAAAGCATCGCGCCCAGTAGAAAGGCTCCATAATCTTCTCCAGGTCGAACGAGATATGTCCGCAGATGAGCCCCTTGTGCCGCTCGTTGAATCTTTTCAGGGCGGCGCGGATCATTTCTTTGGTGAGAACCTCGCCCTCTGAGAGGGTGAGGACTGTCGCCGACCATCGGACCTTTAGGATACCTCGTGCACTGGGCTCGGTGTCAAAGGGGTCTTCAGTGTCTTCGGTGTCATTGGTGTCGTCGACGCACTCGGTATAATCCGTGCACTTAGGCTCAATTGTCCCGGCGTGCTCGATGTTGTCAAAACCCCAGCCGTACTTGCACCAGGGGTAGTCAGGGTTGGAGAAGCTCTTGATGTTGTCTTTGTCGTCCTTTTCCTCGACGTCCTCGGGTTGCGTTTCCTCTTCTTCATACACCCAGAGTTGGCCTTCGCTCTGGCCGCCTTCCTCATAAAAGACCGTGGGCGGGACTCGAGGCGCCCTGAACTCAGCGGCGCCGGCGCACTCCTCGCAGACGAGCACCTCAGTCATCTTTGCCCCTCCCGTCAGGGGCGGAAACCAGGACTCGACGGTCGAGAAAGAAGCGAGGTGATGGGGGCAGATCCGCACCTTGCCCTCGTGCCCGATGCAAAGCCTTTCCTCAGATTCCTTGGATATCTGGTCAGGAGAGAACCAGGAGTCGCGCTGAAATTTCTCACAGGTGTTGCAGAACAGTTCTTTGGGCCAAAACTCGTCGATGGGGTTGCTCAAGCATGACCTACAAACGACCCGAGACCGAAGGACAGATTTGACTTTCTCTCTGTCTGTCCTGGAGAGTTTGGTCCACGCAAAGGTGAGGTAGTTAGGGATGTAGTGTGCGACTTGGGCTCCCGGCATGGGCGCGGCCTCGTTGCGGTCGATTTTGATCTCGCTCCTGAGTTTCCAGAACCTGGGATCCGAGAAGAACTCGACAAAGCGGTAACACACCTGCGGCATGAGATACAGATCCGAGTCTGGCAGGTGGATCATTATTTCCACCAGGAGCTCTGCGGGAAGCTTTGTCAGCGGCGTCGATGTGTAGTTGGTGTCTCGACGGGCCCTCCACGCCTCGGTATAGCCTGTCGGAATGCCCACCCCCGATAGGGGCTCGTGTTTCCGAAAGGCAATGACCGAGTTTTCAGGGTTGGGTTGCGCCTCTTGGTGAGACATGATGAGCGATTTTTCACTATGATGATTTAGATCTGCCGAGTTGCTGCGACGGTTGTTGGAGTAGCTGGCTTTGGTATCGTGAATTAGGCCGTGGTGTGTGAGGTTGAGGTTGTGTGAATTAATGACCGAAGTCGGCAGCCCTTGAGAAGTTGAAAGTTCGGAGACGCTGCTTTTATGTACCCCTCTTTGAATAGTTGTAACCCAAGCTGAGAGAAGAAGATGAAATTCAGATCAGGGCTTCCGCAACCTTTATGGCTGGCAAGACGGTCAAGTGCTCGTTTGAACTCCACACCCACATGTTTCTGCCTGGCCATGGGAAATCTAATTTTATTTCAGTCCCAGCTGGAGGGATATACACTTTTCTCGAACGCCATCTCCGAACTTAAACTGGTCGATAACCTGAAGTTACGACTTTCGAGAATGCATGTCGTCCACATGTAAGCCAAAGACCTCGCTAAGAAGACGACACACGGCATCAAGGCCAACTAATTCAGGTGAAGCGTTACATCGCACCTGTGACCCGCTGGCTTCACCACTATGAAGCTCACCATATCCATCATATGGTCCGTCATATTGTCGGCGAGCCTGATGCCAGGGCACTTCCGGAACAGCAGCGCCACGGCCAGCCTCATCTCCATGCGAGCCAGGGCGACTCCGATGCACGAGCGCGACCCGGTGCCGAAAGGCGAAAAGACCTGCTTTTGCTTCTCAGTCGGCGCGCCAGGCAGGAAGCGTGTCTCGTCGAACCTGATCAGGGTTTAGATAAGCAACAGGCAACTTCGAAGGCGAGGAGATGCTTACTTCAGGGGGTCCGGAAACACTCCCGGGAGGCGATGCGTAGTGTACACCTGTGTGGTCACGATAGTGCCACTCGGGATGTGGTAGCCACCGATCGTTGCCCCAGACGGTGGCGTCACTCGGGGCGTAGTTCCTGGAACACCACTATATAGTCGTAGCGATTCGTTAATCACGGCATTTAGGAGGGGAAGCTTCTCTAGGGCCTCGTCATTAAAGCCGTCGTCCGGCCCAGCAACCTCCTCTTCCAAGCGCTTCTGCAGTTCCGGCTTCTTCAGTACCGCCCAGACAAGATACGTGAGCGAGCTGGACAGTGTGTCTGAGCCTGCGAAGAGCAAATTGGCGGCCTCGCCTCGGATGACGTTGTCGGTGAGCTCCGTCTTCTCGCCGGTCTCGCCTTCGGCCAATATCGTGGAGAAGAGGTTCCACTTGTTGCTATTCCCTTTCTGGCGCATGTTGTCCACCGCTTTCCTGCTGTAAGCAGCAATCTCGCCCCTGGTGGTGGTGAGGTGCCGCATCGACTTCGTCGGGAAGCGGCTGACAAAGGAGTGCAACAGCGGGAGTTCATAACGCAGCGTCGTCGCGGATACGACTGCGTCAAGAGCTTGTACGTAGTTGTTCTTCTGGACGGGGCGTCAAGAAAATGCCTTTGTTCATAAAGAACGTATGAGATCCTTACCTTTCCATTTTCCAACAGCTCAAACGACTCCCCGAACGAAAGCTGCCCGACAATATCGGTAGCCATAAGTGACCACCACTCGTGGACATCTGCACGTCCCTGGACAGCTTCGGATCGAATACGGTCAATGGCCAGCTCGATCTTCTCCCGAACCACCGCCTCGCAGTTCTCTCGGAGCGAGGATATGGTGAAAGCTCGGGCGAACAGCTTGCGGCGTGCGGCGTGCTGTTTGGGGTCCGTCATGGTGAAGATACCGGGCTCGCCCCTGGCAATGAAGTCCATGTAAAACCTGGACTTGTTGAAGCCGGAGCCCATACGGTGGATGGTGACGTAGCCGTCCGGGTCGGCGACGGAGACTTCGTCGGGTGAGATCCGAACGACGGGGCCGTGGCGGCGGTGGAGCTCGTCGATGTAGAACATGCGCCTGCCCACAACTGTGTAGTATTTTAGCACGTAGTGCGTGAAGTTGGCATACCATGGCGCTGGGATGTGCCTGAGGGGTGAGCGGCGAGCGTCAGAAGCAATCTGGATTGCTCAGTTAGAGAGGGATGAGGAATGATGATGGAGACGAGGAAGACGACGTTCAGGCGTACCCGAATGATGGAGACGATGACCACGAAGGCCAGGGAGGCGACCGCCACGGTTGGGCTGAAGATTTCCATGATGCTTGATTTGCAGCGTCTTTGAAAGTGAGATGAGGTAAGGTGAGAGGCACCGCAGGGTGAGGTGAGGCGAAACGAGATGAGATGGGAGGTTAAGTATTGGGGTATCTCGAGGTCTTGCTTGTGAGGGGGGAAAGGAGATCACCCCTCGGGTTTGCCAAGATGGGAACAGTCTGTCTTAGACTCTTGTGGTGTTTTTGCGCCTGGCCGTGTACGGTTGGTTAGAGGTATTATGTGAGACCAGTGCCACGATCCCAAGGATGTTGTGGCTGGATGCTCCAAAATGTTTCTGCCACGTAGATGATGATTCCAGGTTACGCATACTGGCAGGACATTCGCATGCTGTCATACAACGAACAGAAGAGAAGGAACGAACAGTTTGGGAAGGCGAGATTAGAGTTGTCGTAATTGGGCGGGGGTTTACGACGTGGCTGAACTCGTGTAAACTCAATTTATTGCTTCGTCATCATTGATACGGATGTACCTAGCAGGAGTGATCCGAGCAAGGACTGAAGTTCGTGCTGCAAATCTTTTCCTAGTAGACGTTCCTTCTTTGTTGTTCTTTGCAAGCAACCACGTCAGGGTACGTCTTTCGGGCCGGCAACACTCGAAATGGCCTTGGAAGCTGCTCCCGAACTCTTGCTGTCGCCCGGCTGCCGTCCTTGGCGTTGCCAACGGATCCGGACCCTCCGGAGCCTTGGAGCTCTTGGCTAGGATAGCCCGGACATCATGCCGGAGTACTGTTCAAGATCAAAAGTCTGAACTTCAATGTTGAAGCAGGGCCCAAGGGGTTATATGAAGTAGAGTTTTTTGTTCGTTCTTTTACAAAGAAGCAGGGCCCAAACTGTCCGGCATTCCAGGTTACGGGTCGTAAAACTTTTACCGGCATTGAGTCTTCATGTTACATTCACCCGAATAAGTATCTTCCACAGATGTCACCCTCAATTCAAGTGCGTATGTCGCCGGCCATACTTTGCAAATGTACTAATTCAAAAGCAACCAATATCCGGCCGTGACTTTTGTCGTAATGTTCCATTCAATATACCCCCAAACCGTCAAACTCCGAATTTTCCTTCGCTATAAATACAGACTTTCAACACCAGCGAGCCCTCTCTCTACAAACGGCTCTGCTTGATGAGGTGTGCGTTGACGGGCGAAATGGCCTTGCCGGACTGCGCAAACGACAGGATGTTCTGCATTCCCAGGCGCTCGAAGCCAATGTGGGCGTCCAGCGACGCGCCGGCGTTGTGGGACAGGACCTCGACGTTCCTCATGGCGATGAGCTCCTTGCTGACGTGGGGCTCGTTGAAGTGGACGTCGAGGCCGGCAGCGGAGAGGTGCCCGCTCTTGAGCGCGGCGACGAGCGCGTCCTCGTCGACGAGCTTGCCGCGGGCGATGTTGATGAGCTTGGCGCCGCGCTTCATCTTGGCGATCCCCGCGGCGTCGAGCAGCGTCTTGCCGGCGAAGGGCGTCGCGACGAGGACGCAGTCGGCCGTGGCGAGGAGGTCGTCGACGTTGGGGAAGTAGGTGGCGCCGGTGGCCTTCTCGACGTCGGCGGGCATGCGGACGACGTCGTTGTAGAGGATCTTCATGTCGTGCGAGGCGTAGGCCTTCTCGGCGATGCGGCGGCCGATCTTGCCGTAGCCGATGATGCCGAGGCTGAAGCCGTTGGGGTTGCGGGAGACGGCGGCGAGGTTCTTGTTGGCGTCGACGAATCGGTCCGGGTCGCCGGAGCGGGCGGCCACGGAGGACCAGGAGAAGAGGCGGAAGATGGAGATGATGAGCCAGATGGCGCCATCGGCGACGGACTCGGTGCAGGCGGCGGCGGCGTTGCAGTAGATGATTCCTACAGAGAGAAAATGTTAGCATCGTGATGTTCGCGTTGTGCTGTTGTTGGGTTTAGAGGGGTACGCACCCCGCTTGGCCAAAGAATCCGTGTCTACCCAGTCAAAGCCGGCGCCGGCCGAGGCATAGATCTTGCAGGACGACGGCAGCAGAGAGATCAGCTCCTGGTCCCAGTTGCCCATCTCGCCGCCCGTGTTCCAGAAGGGGCGGTACATGGCGACGAAGTCGCCAAACTTCTTGTCCTTCAAAGCCTGGATGAACTCGGCGCGGGGCATGCTGTAGGAGCGGCGGATCTCGAACTTGGACGTGAACTCCTTGTAGAGATCATGGTTCCACTTGATGTCGTCGCCGAGCTGGAGGACGATTGGCTTGCCCATTGTTGGGGTTTTTGCGGGAGCTTTGAAGGTGGGAATGAAGAGGGTATCGTGAGATTGCGCCGCGACGGGAGAGAGGAGAGACAGAGAAAGAGGTAGAGAGAAGGAAGATCAGGCGATTAGAGCAAGCGATAACTCGCGCCGCTTGCCATGATTTATTTATACGGACGATACGCGCGGGTTCAATGCTCCTTTACATCATATCAGAGACCTCCCATTGGTTTTTGTTGGGCTTGTGTCGGCGATATTTACCCTGTTTGGGGAGCTTTAGGGGAGCTATCCCGGTCGCTCCCCCTGCGTCCATGCACTGCGCCGGGGTGGGTGCCCTATCTCGCCCTGTATTAAGCTGTCAGCTAGCGCTGCTGCTGCTGTGAATGCCGCTGTGAGCTGCTGTCCCGCCCCCGCAATTAGGTAGCCCGTAGCTTTGGACCCACTCCAGCTCCCGCCCGGGGTCTCCATTTGCCGGCTGTCCAAGGACGGCCACTAGTCCCGAAAGACGCCAAGCCCGAACCTCCCCGCCGAGCCGCCCCAGGTTTGGATAGATGCCGCCGAACACTCACCGCCAGCGGACAGAAGCCGAACCTCCGTTGGACTTTTGACAAGCAGTTGTGTTAGTCAGGTGAGAGCTTTGAGTGGATAGTCGAGCCAAGTTCACCACTCGGAGGATCCTGCAGGTTGCATGATGGCAGTTGCGCATTGACCCCTGCAACAGTTCAACATCCGCGGGTTACCCACCACCAAAACGGATATAAAAGCCGATGGGTGACCAGTTGAGAAAGCCTCAAGTGACAGTATTCGAAAGTTTTTAGATAACAACCATCAATCCGCAATCGCATTTT
Source organism: Colletotrichum brevisporum (assembly GCA_030770045.1). Lineage (NCBI taxonomy): Eukaryota > Fungi > Ascomycota > Sordariomycetes > Glomerellales > Glomerellaceae > Colletotrichum > Colletotrichum brevisporum. The sequence continues at coordinate 1,866,366 of JAUGSI010000001.1, read as the reverse complement.
GTTGAACAAGAACATGTGTGGTGCTTGCGAAACTATTATTCAAGAACACACAACTCGTGTGACGTATCTTTAACAACCCATAGTTCATCACAGAGAACTTGAACTTGAACTGGAACCTACTTACTCAACTCTTGTTCGCATGTTCTGATGTTATTTCGGTGTCAACGAAAGCCTCAGACCCCTCCCGCGCCTGGTCCAACAGCGAGACCGAGCTCTGACCAAAACTCATCTCCCCATTCGCCCCATGCCGACGGATCAAGGAGAGCCTCCCAGCTTGATGCATCAAAAGCACCTGCGTCGCACATTGGCTGGTCGCTTTGACCCCACATCCCGTCATCGCACCCAAGATACTTGATGGCGCATCTTTCGAGATACTTCCGCGCCGAGGCCTCTCCCCCAAATACGGACGATATCTCAGGCGCAAGCCTGACCGGATGATCGCCCCCCTGAGGCAGGTTATAAGCCCGCTCATCCGACAACGACAGAATCCGTCGCAGAACCCTAAGACCGTCGATGATCGTCGCGATGCTTCGCTTGTCTTCCGTGGTTCCCGGAGCCGCTGGCAGCAGATCCGCCGCAACCATCTCGATATCCTCCCGGATCGACGCCGCGTCCACCGGCTGCTCCACGAGCAAGAACGTCACGAGAACAATAGCCGCAGAGATGACGTGGTACGCCTGAATGCGTAGCTTGTCGGACCGCAGGAACCGCGCCTCATCCCGCGATCGGATCGCCCGGTAGAGCGTCAGCGTCGACGACCCGGCCGCCACGCAGCGGCGGAACATCTCCCCCGCGTGGGGTTGCAGGAACGGCCGATACATGCGCACCCGCTGCACGGCGATGCAGCTGTCGAGGAGGTGGTGGCCCCAGAGGACGAAGCCGAAGTTGGGCGGGAGCGCACCCACCCCGCCACCGCCAGTGGTCTGCGTTGCGCTTTCGGCCGCGTTTCTGAAATACCAGGGAAACTCGTCCGTGACGGCGGCGAGCTCCTCGTCGATGGCAGAGACAAAGTCTTGAGAACCTAGGTTGGCTCCATTGTTGATCCAGAGCTTGTTAAGAACTTTGAAGATCCGAGCGCGGAAGTGGTGCATGCTCATCTCTGTTGGCTCGTTCAAGGATCTGACTTGAGCGCTGGCTGAGTTGATGTCGACGTCGTTGCAGTTGGAGGGAAACGGCACGTTCGACATGTGAGACTGAAGTAACGGGGGTCTTTCTAAACACAGAGACTGGAACCTATCGTTGCGTCAGAGAGGAACTTTGTTGAGAAGCACACAGGTTCTTACGTGTCGGCACCCGCCAGATCCCACCAAACCCTAAGGCGGATCTCTCTCTCAAGACAGTCCGTTATCGACTTTGGACTACCTCTGTCGAGACCCATGGCCTGGGCGTTGCGGATTGCTTGAGCCAAGTGTCTGTACTCGTTGGTCAGTCAAATATCCCAACTCGCTAACCCTGGAGACTCACGAGTTGAGGGCCTCAATGTCCTTGGTGCCGTACCAGTAAATTTGCGAGACGATAAACACCTGCAACTGAACCAGAACCGGTTTCGACTCGTAGCCCCCCGACTGCAGAGCCTGGCGAGACGCACAGTACCACCGGCGCGAGAGCACGGCCAAGTCGGCCACCTCGAAGCCCGCCGCCTCTGCCATGGGCGCCGATATGTACAGCGAGCTCAGCGAGAACACGATGTACAGCATCGCCAGCCACATCAGGTCCACATCCTCGACGTCCGTCGCCCACAGCTCCGCATAGCGCGCGCGGAAGGACGGTGCGTGCACGGCATGGTAGATCCAGTTGATGTTCTCGAAGAAGTAGGTCACGAGCAGGTCCGCCTGCGTCTGCGTGGGGAGCAGGCTGAGGAGGTAGCGTTTCCAAAAGACCTGCGTCTCGTCGAATAGGGTTGGGTTCTTGGACGAGAAGGGGTTCTGGAGAGCGTGAGAAGCGACAGAGAGTTTTGTTTTCCCCTCGGAAGAGATGGACGAGATGTTTGCCTGGTACGGTCGAGGCCGCATTGGAGGGAGCGTTGTTACTAGCTGGATGGGCTTCAAGCGGGACTCGGCTATGGCCTGGAGACTTGGGTCTAGTGCGAATTGTGTCCCCTGAGAGTGGCCTGCCTCCTCCTGAGTCTGGAGATTCGATTGGTATACGCCAAGATCCGGCGTCGTACCAACCGCAGTGACGCTGGACGGCGAAGGCTCGATGTCTAGTGAAGGATGATGCGTATTTCTCGGAACCGCATCTATCATGGGATCCGGAGCGGCTGTTGATGTGATTTCCGGTGTTATTTCTCTTCGTTGAGTATTCCCCGGAAGAGTGGGGTTAGACGCCGGGCCTGGCTGTATACGGCATTGGTCCTGGCGGTTGTACTGCCGGCAGGTGTGGCAGGGGACGGTCCGGTCGCATCGGAGCTTGTACCAACGACACGGAACACAGCTGACAACCCTGCGGTTCCTGGTCCGCTTCGGCTTCGGTGGGTTTGCTTGGACCGGATCAGACGTACGGACGCCGCCTCCTGGAGGGTCATGCTCCGGTCTGGACGACTGGGACATGCTGCACCGCTTGTAGCCAACGACAAGCAACTTTGGATGACCGGAGATATGCTCGTAGAGACGTGATTGTCGAGTCCAAAGGTGCCGGAGTTAACTCGGGGCAGAGCAGTACTGCAAACAACTGTGTGCTCCTCGAGGCTCGTCCAGCGGTGGTATCACCGGTACAGATTGTTCACGGCCGCCAGGAGATACCCAAGATCGCCACCACGGACTTCCGCAGCCCCGCGGTTCTGGGGCGCCACATGGTTTGCGATTCTTTGATTGTCAGCGAGAGGGCTCTTTGTTACCTGTTTCGATTCCAACGCACTCTCGGACTTAAGAAACACGCCATGGGGCGGAGATTTGGCATGTGCTCGAACTTGTCTACCCAGCCACAAGCCGATGGCTTGAAAGGTGGCTGAACCTTAATTCTCCCAGAAGCTCACTCTCAAGCGAACGAATACTGCCACCCGGTTTGCAAAAAAACAGGTACACTCTACACCCTTTACTGGATTTAACATATACACAAGTAAGAAATAATAAGTATAATTAGTAGTTTTAGAGTAGAGTAATACTTCTTAAAGTCAGCTAAATTTTATAGTTAAATTTATATAATTTATACTAGTATATTTTACTAGTATATTTGTGCTAGTAATATAAGTATATAAGACAGTAAGCTTAGAGTGTACCTGTTTTTTTATAAACTGGGTGACTGCCTACTCGATGAGATATCACAGTCATGCGTTCCTTCCAGCAGTGGTTTTCTGAGTGATTAGTCTTAAATCCGCAGCAGTTTCATGAACATATCTCGGCCAGCCCGTTGCGTCATGGCTGAAAAAAAGTCTTCCAATCACAACCATATTCTGTTGTGGGCTTTACAACCACATTTCCCTGAACCCTTCGTTCCAATTAGTTGATCTATGTAATTATCACGACAGATGGGAGTAGGTAGTCATCGTCTGCCGCTCACAACCATTGATCCATTATCCCGAATGCGGCATATGAGACGCTCAGATATACTAGATGCCTTCTGAGTCGCCATTACGGCTTATGTCTGAACGGGCCACCGGAGGCTTTCGTGACATATGTAAGAGTGGTGTGACCGGGGCAGGGTCATCACCTCTCGCCATGAATCTTCTCTCAAAGTGGCCGGCTTAAGACTCATCTACCTCTAGAGTGTCAGCGACGATGCTGTCCTCAAGGCCGCCGGAGTCGCATTCCGCGTTTCAAGCTCTCGTGGGGACGCGTCCAGAGAAACAGGTAGTTGCAGGAGCTCGACGGCAACGGGAAACGCGGCATACATCTCAACGTCCTGTGGGGAAGCGAGGTTCACCCCGTCGACGGTGCCGTCCTCGGGATGGTTCGGCGACGTGCCGGCCATAGACTGCGTTACTCGGATTTTTGAAAGGTCTTTGTCAATGGGAGATGCCGTTGGCCTGCCCGCGGGACGATCCAAGCCTGCTCCAAATGGACAGGATGACGATTCGGTACAGGCTGTCTGTGCTCTAGACCTACCAGGACGGCGAGCAGACGCTTGGTATGTCTGGAGGAATGTATGGGTCGGCAGGTTGTGATGGTCCGATTGCCCATTCCTCCTGTCCGAAGTTGGTCGATCTCCCGCATGATAGAACGAGGGGCATTGGAGTGGAAGTCCGTCCTCCTATCATGTCAGCGCCAAGTCCGCAGTTGCGTCGTCCTGCGTGAATGGACCTACACTGTAGGCCTAGAGTGTTTCTTCCTGCTCCTACATTCTCCTTCCGGCTTGACCTGAACCGGCCCTCGCCATTTCCCGGACGCCAGGCTTACTTACGTACATGTATAGGCCTGCCGGCGTCGGGAAAGCGCCGATGCTTACTATACCTTGGGCCATGTTTAGGCCATGCTCGAGACCCAGACATGCATCAGTCCGCGGCAGTTTGAATTCGTGTTTCTTGTCCAACAAGTTGGCGCCCTAGAGAGGAAATTCCGTTCAGAGATGAGCTGAACTCTCTCAACTCTTGACGCCCGTCGCCCAGGGAGCTAGTCTCCAAGGCCCGGGAGGCTTTGTTCCCTAGTTGTGGTGTTTCTGGCGGCAGAGAAACAGTTCGGCGGGCACTAGAGACACAGCCGCCTCGGCGATTTCGTGACCATGTATCCCAGTCGACCGTCGCTCAAATTGTCACAGAAACTGTTAACCGACTCAGAGGTGCTGGGCTCTTTGCGAGTCCCTCGGGTAGAATTGGACGGCCCGGGAGAGTCGGCAGGATCAGCTCTTGGTGATTTACGTCGGCGGTTCTTCCAGGTTTGGAAAGTCAATAAGACGGTCTCTTTTGTCTCTGGACTACGCGAAAGCCATCGGCCTCGGTAAAGCGTCTCCTCCCGTTACTGCCAAGGAAAGTATACTGCGCCCTTGGAATTTGGGGACACGAAGCTCGGCAACCCAAGTCCATCGGAGAAGGCCTAGACTCTTGGAAAACGCAAACAAACGAGTTTGAGGAGATGAGCGCCATGGGTTGTACAGGAACTGGCAAACGGTGAGATGCAGGAGAATAGTGGCCATGTGGTCCTTTCCCTTTTCGAAACTGGAGCGTGACCCCAGGTTCAAGCAACCCCGGGTTCGTCTCCTTTACGGCTACCGACTCGGTCATTGCGGCTCGGAGTATTTGTCCGCCTTCTGCATTGCTGAGCCCGCAAATCGAACTGTTTGCCAAGTAGTTGCAGTTCCATTACCTCTCCCACGGGACGCGCGCTTGTAATAATTTGAACCGCGTCGTCGGGTGATTTTCTATTCAGGGTATAGCTTGCGTCTGGAAGTAGCCGTCATGGCCAAGGAGCTAGTTAAATGCCCCATTGGCGGTCTGATTTAGGATTCTATCATGCTTCAGATGAACGAGCCCGGCAGGCACTAACGGCACAGTCAATCGTTGACGTTGCTGGAGGAACCTGAACTCAAGCGCAGCTTTGGCCACATCCTGCGGCGTCATCTGGCCGGCACGCCGCCGACGGGGGCAGAACGGCTGAAACTTGCTCCAAGTTGAGACGCTTTTAACGACCTCTTCCTAGGCTATCGGGAGGTCAAGGTTCGGTTGCGGACCACCTCCCCCAGCAACTCCAGGTTTCTCAAGGAGGTTTCTCGTTCTTATCCTGTGGAACAGATGGAGTGCCAAGCCAATTGTCGCCAGACAAATGTGGCCCGCTTTGTACCACGTGTTTTTGTTACTCTGCCTGTAGGTGTCTGTGAGACATTCAGATCCAGCGCGAATTCTCGTCATGTCAAACATGACTGGATATAGAACAGATGAGGGGATCGTTGCCATGCAACACAAGACAAGCGTGAGAAGTCTTCAGTCTTGATTGAGTAACAATTATAGATGGCAGTCTGTTGTAGCTTTTGTCTCGCACCTTGGCAAGGTCAGTTGCCGTAAATCTCGAAAAGTAAGCGCAACCGAGCACCTGTCGGCCGTGAAAGGAAGCACGAGCTGCCGTCGATGCTGGCCCTCAATAGGGGTTGATGACGACTGCAAAGATTGGTCCAATGCAACAAGACGCGGGACTAGATGGGTAAGATGCAACCCAACACTCCAGCAAATAACAAGACTTAAGAGCCAGGGTCGCGTAGAGCAAGTCGATCCGCCGGGTTCCAAGCGGGACTGGCTAAACTCTCCATTTTGCGATGCTGGGTTTTGCTCATGTCGAATCTGGCAAGTAGTGCAAAGGACTGGAGTTGCCTCTGCTAGCATCTTCTTCACATCTGCGAGGTGCCCGCTCCGAGGCTGATTGATGTCCCGAACTCTCGAATCCGAGTCTATCGCCGGATTCGCATTCGTAATGCGCTCCTGCGAGCGCGTTGGGAGAGTATAGGTTATTTTGAAGAGACGTGACGACCGAGCGAGATGGACCTGGCGGCTCTCAGGTATTCAATCTCGATATGGACGAGCTTCACGGCCAACACCGAACTATCCTAGAACGGTGGGAAGTTGCGATTGGAGGCAATACAGAATACTTCGGTTTCTTGGCCTCTTTACGGATACCTCGGTGTCAGCCACTTCTTCGACGTCCCGCATCACTTGACGGTGTTTACAGCGGTCGCCACTTCGCCTGGGAAAAAGCGTTAGGCCGTTATTTGGGCCAATATTGAACTCATCGAACGTATCAACGGACCAGACGGAACTTGAACTAAACAAATTATCCGTGGACACTGCGCATCAAACCGGCTTCCTACAGAGGGGCTAGAACGGGTGATTTCACAACCGCGACGGCACGGTGCCGACCCAGATGTCAGCGCCACGAAGGAACGGGATGCCGGTAGTTGCTGGGATATGGCCTGGGGTACCCTGTCTTCTGAGTCGTGTGCTTGGGGTATTTGACGTTCCGCACCCTTTTCTTAGTCTTTCGGTACTAGTAAAAACGGGAACCAAGTTAGTATATGAAGACCAGTCGAGCGATAGGACGAAATCTGGTTATCGGCGATCATCCCCGATTGCCATGTGCTGCCATTCGATGTATCACACGCAATTGCCCGAGCACTCTGCAACACACCATTGAGAGGGACGATCACGATTGTCGGTTGTAGATTTCCTCGACCTCCGGCTCGGTTTTGCCCGGTTACATCGGCCAGCCGTTAGCATGGCGCGTTATCGTGGGGCGAAGCTCTCTGCATCGCCTTCGTTACACTAACAGCCCGTTTCGACCAGCATGAACCTTAATGATTCAGTATCCATGCTGTCACGCGGCTAAGTACGAGTGGTCAAAGTGAAGTGAAGTAACGGCTTGATCTCTAAGTCCTACGATGTGGCGGAGCGAAAGCGAAGGCCCCCTTATAGGGGCGGGAGACGGAGCGAAGTCGCTTAGGTAAGCCGCTCAAGTAAGCAGTCGCTTACGTACGCAGCCACGAATAGCTTCAGCTATCACGACACATGCTTTTCGGCAGATCATTCTCAGGCGCAATTTCCGGATGACCTGTTCCAGAAGCCGGGTTTGGTCCACCTCGCCTCGCCTGTCAACCACGTGTGGCAGTTATAGCCCTCTTGCTGACCGAGCCATCGCTAACACACCGTCTTCCCAGGACATCCTTCAGCCGATATTCGTCTAAGTCATCATCCCGCCCTGATCGTGGGACCTCCCCGCCTCGCTTGCGGGTTGTTAGCCCCTCCCCGTGTGACCCCACGTCTCACTCTTAGTCGTTCCGCTGGCTTTTTCGCGCTATTGATATGTTGGACTACGATCCTACTGACGCTTGTGTCTCGCTTGCTGCTTACTATGGTGCTTTCTCACCTGCACCCTGGGTTATGGTGGAGCAGAGAGTTCGAACTCGGCAAGTAGGACCGGTAGAGTGGGCGCGCGCGGCAGGCAGAAAGCAGAGAGGAGGTCGAGTTTATCATCAGACGACGCGATCTCGTCTTCAGGGGCTGGCCAGATCATGTCATATATCGGGTCGTCCCGTGTCGACACACTTCTGCAACTCCTTACGTCTCTGTCGTGATCGCTCGCTCTTGCATCCTTGTACGAACGCACAAACACATTCGTTCCTTCTTCGTTCTTCCTTAAAGCGTTCCCCACCGTTTAGACCACCCGAGTCTCGCCATGGCGCTCGTCGTGAAGATGGCCGTGGCTGTGGCAGCTATGCCGCTCTACGGAGCGCTCGCTCGTCCGTCCTCTCCTTCAGGTTGCATTAAGCGCGCGAATGATACCAACTTGCTTCCGAGTTATGATTATGTCGTCGTTGGAGCCGGTGCTAGCGGCTTGACTGTCGCTAACAGACTTTCCGAGGACCCGAGTATGTTGATCCGAGAGCCGAGCGCGACCTTCGCAAACTAACAACGGATAGATGTAACGGTTTTGGTCATCGAGGCTGGAGAACTGTCAGTAACTTCGTGCGGCTTTGCGATTCAACGGCACTTCTAACAGCTGATTTCTAGTGACGCCGGCGAGGACTTTGTGAAGATTCCGGGCTTGGCGGGCGGCGCCGTTGGTACGAAGTACGACTGGAACACGAGCTACGTTGCAAACGATGCCCTCGGAGGCCGGACCGTGCCGATTCCTCAAGGAAAGATTGTGGGTGGCTCAACGAAACTCAACCGGATGGTCTTCGACAGAGGTTCAAAGTCCGACTACGATCGTTGGGAGGCTCTTGGAAACAAGGGCTGGAACTGGGACTCTCTTCTACCCTGTTTCAAGAAGGTATATGAACCTGCGTCTCCTTTCTTCCTAAGCTAAAGACGCCAGAGCTAATATTCAATACTAGAATGAAATCTTCACTCCTCCGACACCAGAGATTGCTGCGGAATGGGGCGTCGAGGTGGACGATGCTGCTCATGGCAAGGACGGCCTGATGCACGTCACCTACTCGCCCTTCTTCTGGCCTACTACCAGTTGCGTTCTTGTGCCCAACGTTTTCCCGACAATGTTTCTGTTTACAGTTGTTCTAATACTTGAGTCTAGAGTTCATGATCGATGCCGTCAAGGAACTCGGCATCGCCGTTGCCAAGGACCAAGCCAACGGTAGCCCCATCGGCGGCTACTTCTGCCCCCACAACCAGGATCCGAAGACCAACACTCGTTCTTCCGCCCGAGAGGCCTACTACGACAACTTCGCCGGCAGACAGAACTTGCACCTCCTCACCGGCCAGCAGGTCACAAAGGTCCTGACCACGGGCTTGGACGATGCCGTCAAGGCCACCGGTGTTGAAGTAAGCTTTTGGTTGTGCATTTTCCGGCCGAGAACAGAACTGACACGTCTCTTAGTTCTCTGCTAGCAAGGGCGGTCAGGTTCAGACCGCCAACGCCAATAAGGAGGTCATTCTTGCCGCCGGCTCTTTCCACACCCCCCAGATTCTTCAGGTTTCGGGGATCGGCGATGCCGCCCTTCTCAAGAGCATTAACGTCCCCACTGTTGTCGATCTCCCTGCTGTCGGCCAGAACCTCCACGACCATGTTCTTCTGACTGTGGTTAACACCAGTATGATCCAATTCCAACCTTGCTGATTTCACTATTCCAACAACGATTCATGGCTAACCTGACGATGCAGTCAACACTACCCTGCCCCAGAACAGCTTCCTGACGAGCAACGCGACCTTTGCCGCCGAGGCCCGAGCCCAGTTCGACAGCCAGCAGAATGGCCCCTTCGCATCCCCGACCGGCGACTTCCTGGCCTTCCTCCCTCTTTCGACGTACTCTAAGGCCGGCGAGACTCTCAGCACTCAGGCCACGGCGCAGGACGGCACTACGTTCTTGCCCGCGGGTACCCCGGCCGAGGTCGTAAAGGGCTACCAGGCGCAGCAGAAGGTCCTGAACGAGCGTCTTCTTTCCACCGACTCTGCCCTTCTCGAGATTATCTGGGCCGACGGAGTCATGGTCCTCGGTCTCCAGCACCCTTACTCCCGCGGCAGCGTCAAGGCCGCCTCCTCCAGCACCTTTGATGCCCCTGTTGCCGACGCTGGTTTCCTCCGGAACCCTCTCGACCTGTCTCTGCTGGTCGAGGGCGTGAAGTTCACCCGCACCTTGACGGGCACCGAGGCCATCAAGCAGCTCCAGCCCTTCGAGGTCGTCCCCGGCGCGAACGTCACCTCCGACGATGCCATTGCCGAGTTCGTCCGCCAGCAGAGTTCTACCCTGTTCCATCCCGTCGGCACTTGCAAGATGGGCGCGAAAGAGGATGGCGGTGTCGTCGACGCCAACCTCAACGTCTATGGTGTCAAGGGTCTGCGTATTGTGGATGCCAGCATCATGCCTCTGGTTCCTGCTACCCACATCATGACGACCGTCTACGCTGTTGCTGAGAAGGTAAGCCTATTCAATCTACAGAGCGACGAGTCCATGGGGATAAAGTACAACTCGATGCTGACAATTTCCTTTACTAGGCCGCCGATATCATCCGCGGGAAGACTCCGTACTAAAGCATGGAAGCGATACTTGGACTTATTACCATTCCTTCCCCATACCAACCTTCCTGTGGCCATACTTCAGTTAGAGACCGTAAATAAAGTACATTTGGAGACCTTATCTCAACTAAAAAACTAGTGCAACACATCACCTCGATACCCGTATAGTTATTTTGCAATCAAGGCAAACGTCAAAACCTCTCCTTGCTACCGCATTTGACTAGAATTTGTTGCGATGCTTGGCCGTGGCGTCTCCGAACACGATGCCGGTTTTGTCTCAAGACGGATTCCAACGCGCCCTCGAGCCACTCCAAAGCCTGTTTGTCTCAGTGACAAACGAGAACCACTCTGGTTGAGCACCGGGCGAACGGCTTCAGGCTTGGCTCAGAATTGCTGGATGGCTACAAGTTTCTCGGCGGTGAATCAATGCCCAGCAAGGAGACACGTTCGAATACAGGCCTATGTAACTTCAAGGCTGGAGTCTCCCTTGAAGTTCGTTATTGAAACAACATCGTGAGAAGTAAGACAAGTCTCTCGCCACATGCCAACCCCGCACCTGCGCCGTTCCCTACACCTTCTCCCTGCCTTTCAGTTGGGGGTTTACATTCCGTTGGGTGAAGTGTAACTCCGATGGAATGCTTGCGCCGTCGGGGCCACAGCCTGTGAGAATGTGTAGCGTGGAGCTCCTCAACCCACTCAGTGGTTGGTCCCGCAATCCAACATTCGCACCAGAGATCTCAAATTCCATCCAATGGCGGCAATGTCACTTCAAGAAGGCTTCTCCGCACAGAATCAGCGTTGGCCGTGTCTTTCCGAAGAATGTCGTCTGAGTAAATCGGGCCACAACCGAACGCGAATCGCGATCGACCTCGCAAAGCTCATCGGAATCCAATGGCAGTCCCTCGTACGTCGATAGGGCTTGGAGCAGCTATCAATTCCAAGGATGAATATTATCATTCAAGCGACCTGAGAATCAAGATATATCAGTCCTGGTGATCGGACGTATAGCTCTCCCCATGGTCTACTACATCCTACTTTACTTCGCAACACATACACAACAAAACTCCTTCCTCTTTGTCAGCATGCTCAAAGCCATGCTTCCGTTCGCCATCTGGGCGTTGTGTCTTACAGTCGCGGTGGCTGATGACTTGCCGAAGCTCAACCTTCCCTGGGGGACCTGGCAAGCAGCCCGCTTCCCAGATGACAAGAATGTAAGCAACCCCGTGTTTCATTTCTACCACTTTCTGCGACAGACTCTGGCAGATTCTGACAACCATAGATATTGGTATTCAGAAATGTTAGATTTGGTGCAAAGCCCGAGAGATTCGGCGCCCCATCCTTCCCAGACTGGAACGACGACAACCTCCAAGACAGCCAGGGCGGCCGGAGCTGCATCCAGATCGACCCCGACCAATCCAAGAACGCCCCCGGAGGTAGACATCGCCTTTTTGAGAAGCCGGGCAAGAGCATCATCCAGGACGAGGACTGTCTTTTCCTAGACATCTACGTCCCGGCCACGGCTTTCGAGAAGAAGACCAGCCGCCTGCCGGTCGTGGTATGGCTCTACGGCGGCGCCTACGCCTTTGGCAGCAAGGACCAGTTCAGCCCGCTCTACACCGGACAGTCAATGCTCGAGGCGTCGGACTACGGAACGATCTTCGTCACTGGGAACTATCGCCTCGGAGCCTTCGGCTGGCTGGCCGGCTCCTACATGGAGGACAAGGGCCAGCCGAACGCCGGGCTCTATGACCAGGCCCTCCTCTTCGAATGGGTCCAGAAGTACATCGAGCAAGTGCGAGGAGACCGCAACAGCGTCAGCGCCTGGGGCGAGTCCGCCGGCGCCAGCTCCATTCTTCACCATCTCATCCGCGAGGACGGCAAGGTCGACCCCAACTTTTCCACGTTCTTGGTCCAGAGCCCTGCGTTCGAGTGGCAGTGGGACAACTTCAAGGACGGCACCCTCGACAAGACGTTCCGTGACTTTTCTAAGCTTTCTGGCTGCGGCGACAAATACGACATCGAATGTCTGCGCAAAGCTGACGCCGGAGACCTGGCCAGCGCGAACCAGAAGCTCTTCGACAAAGTCAGACAGACCGGCCTTTTCCCCATCGGCCCATCTGTCGACGGCAAGTGGATCAAAACGATTCCGACCATTGCTTTTGCAGAGGGTAAGCATCTACATACCCTCCTTGATAGAACAAGATTGAGTTAACTGACACGCACCTTAGGCAAATACTGGGAGCATATTTGGTCAACTGTTGTTTCACACGTCGCGAACGAAGCGCAGACGTTTGTGAAGCTCACGATGGACTCTCAGGAGAAGTTTGACAAGTTCTTGGCTGAGTTCTTGCCCGGGGACAAGCTTTCGGGCGTGAGGGACCAGATCAGAGAACAGTACGACTGCGAGTCCCACTACGGCGGAAACTTCACCAACTGCCTCAAGGAGGTCATCCAGGACTCATCTTTCACCTGCAACACCAGGGACCTCTTCGAGGCCTACCCGGACAGGTCCTACATGATGGAGTACGCATTCCCCGGCGACACCCTGGCCTACCACGCCAGCGACCTCATCCCCCTCTTCGCCAACAACGTCGACCAGGTCCTCGGGCTGCTCGCGAAGGTCATGAGGAGCAAGATCCTTGCCAAGCTGTACGCCAAGGTGCTCGAGGGCCTGGTCGCCACGAGGTACAAGGCCTACTTTGCGTCCTTCGCCCTCACGGGAGACCCCAACGCCATGCAAGAGCACTCCCGGCTCTTCTGGCCCGTTGCGGATGGTGGGAAGGACGAGCTGACCGACGTCCTTCGTGTAAGCCGTCCGGGGCTCATCCGCCCGGCCTTCAGGCTCACTTCGGACGACCAGAACACCATCAAGACGTGTAAGTTTTGGAACGGAATCGCGAGGCGGATAGTAGAGCTGCAGGGCGATGAGTCTGACGATGGTGATCACGAACGGATTGAAGCACAAGTGGACCAGCGCGTTCTTCTGGAACTTTAGACCGGTTCGGGCTTATGGGATTTGTAACTCCCTGTCTGCTTCAAGTCATGGGGCGTGGGACTGGGTTGGCTGTGTCTATCTGGGCTTCAAGTCATAGTCAGATCTTTTGACGTCAACGATTTTTGTGATCATTTCTTTCTTCGCCAAAGTCAAACTTGTGCAATGCCCGACAACCCGTCGAGTCATCGCTCCTCGCTCTTAACCGAGAGATCCCTTCAGCGGCAAGGGAGTAGAGGATCACATGAATCAGGAGGCATTGCCCAATACGCACTTTCAAACTGATGAGTTTTCTTCGTTACGGCAACTCCAATAATACAGACAAATCAACTTGCTGAATGACAGTCAAGACCAACCTTGAACCCCCGCGCTCCTCCCCGGTATGACTTATTTGCCGGGGCAGCCACGACCCCACTTGGTAGAGATGGCGCAGCAGTCGGCATTCTTAAGTCGTTCATGTTAGTCAGAGGACATCGCTATGGGCAGATTCATGCCTTACGCAAGAAGACCAAGGGACACCAAGGTCGGGGCAAAGCTTGATGAAGGGACACTGGAGATAGTTCTCGGCCCAGTTGATCGACTGCCGGGTGCAGGCACCGCGAGTCGAGATGCAGCAGTCGTTGGCTTCCGTGCACTAAAGAACATGAAGTGAGTAACGTGGGTTCTATGTCTAGGGAGGGAGGGCCTTACCTCGTCGATGACGGTCCGGGCGGAGAGCGCTTTAGGGGCGGCTGGCCTGAGGTCCAGCGTAGCCGCAGCGCTGGTGCCGACGAGGGCGGAGATAAGGCCAGCTGTGATGATGGAAAATTGCATGTTTAATCTTGTATCGGGATGGAGAAGTTGTAAACAGTATATGTAGGTAAGATCGAAAGTGAAAGAATGTGGAAGTTTGGATGAGAAGAATGTGATGGTTGTGAAATCCAAAGGAAGAGCCTGTGATGAGGATCTGTCTGCTTCATATATCATTTTCTGGACCTAGACACGAACGAGGTTCCAACAGTGTCTTCGAGTCTTCAACCCGGGCAAGGTAATAGGCTTGAGTTGCAAGACCCATACTGCCATCCATCTTGCTTTCGGACTTTCGGAGACGTTACCTCTAGTTATCCCTTCCCGCCAGTGAGAAGAGAAACCTTAGATGACACAACCTCATCGTCCTAAGGATACAATTATCATTTAGATTGGAATTAGCTCCAGCCAGCCTTTCGTAGAGTATACTCCTTTACAACGGCGTTCAGCTGCGGTCAACTTTACCAAGTCTTGGCTTCCCATAACGTACCGATATTAACGCTTAAAGGGGCGAAATAACTCTACCACCCAACTTTAAGCAACGTCAACGAGCTGTACCCGGCTCCCAGGGGCGCTTCCTTCTTTGGCAACTTTCCTAGCTCGGAAGAAACCCATCAAACTCTAACAAAGCTCGGGCCGGGGTAAACCACGTGCGGCGGTTTCGCGTTCCGAGTTCAGACGACCAGGCCAGGATGACACCTGTCGACGCGGCGCCTGCCGGCGATCGACTCAACGGAACAACTTATAGGAACCACTTTTTGGAGGTTTGCCGTCAATGCCGTTTGGAATTCTGATAGGAATCTTCAGCCCTAGACCAGCATGTCGGTACGCAGGTTTGCGGGGGGGTACCATTGCGTAGGGCGCAGCAACTTAATCTCTTACAACGCGCCTTACAGATATTTGCAGCCTAGGTGTGGCGCAGAGTAAGCCACCTTGACTCTTGAGGCCTGCAAAAGCTGTGTGGACTTCAAAGCTTGCTCCCCTGGTAAGTGGGAGAATTGCAGCCTTGCAGTGGATTGCGGCATGAGACAATATCTTTGAACCCCGCTACGCTGTGTTAAGCTGACGATGCCTGGACTTCCTGGCTTGGACAAGCAGGCCGAGATAGGCAACTTCTTTTGCTTTGAATCACTCTATCGCGCCTCACAAAGACTAGAGTCGGAATATTAAGGGGTGGTACTCGTAACCTCGTGATCCTATTGTGCTTGAATGACTAGCCCCATAGGGCTGTGTCGATGATAGGGGTACCGTCTAACATAGATGACCCGTTGTGTAACACGAAGATTGGAGAGGACGGCCGGACTTTTTCTTCTCTCCGTTACGCGAAGGGAGGTTCATTAGAAGATAGTTAGTGGTGACTTGGAATTCTAATACAGGCCCAGTATCTAGATTATAAGTAAGACTTCGTCAGCCTGCCAATATTCTGTCTTTCCTTTTCAAGCTTCATCACCGCACCAACTTTCCTTCACATTTCAACTTGAACAACTTCCCAGCTACCAACACTCTTTTGGGGTTCTATACAAGCAACACTCTGACATTCGAAAACATGAAGTTCTTCCAGTCCATCGCCATCCTCGCCCTGACAATCGGCGTCCACGCAGCCGTAAGTCATGGCCCTCTCCCAAACAGCAGACTTGAGATCCCAATGCTAATGCTCCACCTCGACAGTGCACCATCGACGGAACAGACCCCAACTGCTGCTGGGGAGGAGACCAGGGCTCCGACGCCTGCGCCCGCCAGAACGGCTACATCGGCTGCATCAACGGCGCCGAGGACAACAACTTCTGTCACAACGTGGGGATTACCAACGCACAATGCGTAAGCAAACACCTTCCCCTCTTCTACCTAGGGCAAATCAACTGTGAAGAGCGACGGCTGACATGATCATCTTGTTTAGGATGCCGACTGCTGCGATACCAGGACTGGCTGGGGGAAGCCCTGCCCCAAGGGCAAGAACAGGTGCGACGAGGACTCTGGATGCCCTCACTAAAGGCCGATGCATCTCTTTGCTGTTCCTGTAGCGAGTAAAGTCTTATCCACCAGATGTGTATATCATTAAGGAATCCTATTTTCAGCCGCAACTGTCTCCCTTATTTCGCGTGGTTGGAAAGCCTTCGACCTGGAGAAAAAACTCCTGCTCTGTGCTAAATCCTGCAGTATTTCCGGAAGAGCTTCTAAACTTGGAAGACATACCCAGCTAAGTAGAATCCGACTCACGGTTGGTATACCCCAATACGTCGATCAGGGGTTGTTGGCCGGAACGAAAGTCAGATGAGTGAGTTGATATCCGGAACAACTCAGAAACTCCATCCATCTCTTGCCCAATGTGGGGGGTTTTTAGACTCTCGGAACAGAGGATACCAGGATGAAGCCTCCCGTGAGCGGGCCTCTTGGTCGATGTCGGCGCCAACCCTGCGACGCGAATCCACTCTTCCGCAAGCCATCCCCATCCACTCATTCTTGATAGCCCACTTGCCATCCCGCCGTCATCAACAAACACATTCAGCTGGGTTCAGTCGCCCGGCTAGCTCAATCGGTAGAGCGTGAGACTCTTAATCTCAAGGTTGTGGGTTCGACCCCCACGTCGGGCTCAATTCCCGTCAGCGATTGGCACTCAGTTCTCTTTTTGTCCCCGTGGACGACTAATTTTCCGAGATCAACCTTGTTCCCCTTTGTTTCATTGTTTCTTTTGGGGGATCTTGTTTGTCGCCCTCTCTGCCACAACTGCATCAACGTTGTTGTCGTTTGTCGTGGTCCATCGTCGTCATTGTCGTTGTCGTCCGTCATTATCGTCATTGTCGTTGTCGTCCGTCATTATCGTCATTGTTGTTGTCGTCCGTTATTGTTATTATTGTTGCTGTTGTCTGTCATTGTTATTATTATCGTTGTCGTCCGTCATCGTTATCATTATTGTTGTTGTCCATCATCGTCGTCATTGTCGTTGTCGTCATTGTTGTTATCATCATCATGAGAGTTAAGCCACTTATGGGTGTTGGATACCTAGTAGAGGAGGGGGTGACCAATAAGATAGCCAACCTTTTCTTTCTAGTATTTCTTTTTCTTGGTTCGGCTATCAAGGCTGGTGGAGCCCATGCGGTCATACCTAAGTGCAGTTGGACTCAGGTATACCCGGTGGACTGTGTGGTGATAGCGGCACTGAATGATTCGGGACAACCGGGACAAAGAGGACGACGAGAAAGGGGGGGAAACATCGAAGGGTTACAATAGAGTGTGCTGGGCCGCGGATCATTGAACCGTTGGTCAACAATGATTTCCACGACCGAGTACTTGGATGATCTGCATACACCCACACAAGCATCAGACAGGGGAAACCTTCTGCGTACAGCAATTCTCTACAGCCAGCAGCTAAAGCCACGGCAAAACTATTAAATAAATTGAAGTTGCCTCTACTGAGTACCATCCTGTTGCAACGCCGAACGCCGTGCTATGCTACCTAGAAAGACCTTGGCCTTGATCCAAAGAACGAACGCTGTCTTGTAGTGCGGATAGGGAGTGCGGATAGGGCGATGGCAGAATGCCTGCCGCTGAAAGACCACCGAGGGTGACGGCACCCACATCTGACGGCACCCGCATCGAAAGTCTACCAATCAACCGCCCAGCCATTTTTCTCTAGGAACTCCTGGCATGCCTGTCGCAGTCCGAGATTGGGTCTGAGTTCGGACGGCAGGAGTGGTTCTCTAGTAAGAGGGTCGCTTGGGTGTCTCCTGAGATGCTCCATGATAGAGGCTCGCTCATATGACTTCCCCGTTTTGGTCTGCGGTTTGTTAGCCGGTGCCTAAATAAGGATCGATCAGGGGCGACCTACTATGACAGGATCGATCATGATGCCGAAGCTGATGTCATCAATCGCCCAGTCTGGGACTTCACGTTTTTTGAGTCTCGATTCTCTACTGTCCTCGAAAACCTGTTGCGTTCGAGCAATCTTCTGTTCCCACTCTGCCTCGATTTCCTTTCTCTCGCCATCGTCGGCCGCCTCTTGAAGGGCCTGGTCGAGATCCTTCTCGAGCCTGCGTATTATTTCTTCCTCGAGGAAACGTTCCTCGCGGGTGCGTTGCTTCTCCATCCAATCCCATCTCTCCTTCTTGACCTTGAGGACCAGTGCGGTAATGGCGGCTAGCGACTTGTCACCAGCCTTGACACACAGCTCGTGGGCCCTCGAAGCGTTGGCGAGTGCCGAGTTATAGTCCTTCAGCGCGAGTTGAGCTTGGGAGAGGTAGTAATGCGCCTTGAGACTGTTGGGGTCAAGGCCGAGACATGATTCGCAGTCGGCGACAACGGCGTCCCATATCTCGAGCTTGATTCTTGCCATAGCACGGTTCGTGTAAAGCGCTGGGTTCTTCGGGTCAACGATGATGCTGTTCGGGACGTTCCATCGTCAGCGTTGCCAAAGCCGGAGCGGGACAAGGAGGGAGACGAAGTAGACTCACGCCTTGGAATACAGGGCCTCGGCCCCCGCGTAATCATGGTTCTGGAAGTGGAGGTTGCCCTCTTCCTTGAGCTGTAATGCCCTCGACATCTTGCGTCTAATTGGGTGCTTCGCGAATGGATGGATAGTAGTGGCAGAATGCTTCGATTATCGAAGGGATGTAGCAAACAGAAAACGAAGCACGAAATGGCTACGGATCGGTCGGTCGGTCGGGATGGGGGCGGGGAGGTGCTCTGCTCTAGGCTTCGTTCAGGCCAGGTTCGGTTGGACGCTGGGCGTTGCTGCCGCTCTCCGCAATGGAGATATACAGGTGAGGTGGAATGGAAGTAAGGCGAAGAAAGTACCTAGCTATGCTGACGCTTCGATGGATGGCGATTGCTAGGTAGGCACTGCGTGTCGTTAGCCCCGCCAACCAGCCAGCTTCCGATACTGGGGGCTTACTATGAGATGATCCCTGACGTTCTATTCGGTGGCAGCTAGCCGTTTCTGGACGGAACCTCGAAGCACCTACGGTTCCTGGGCGACGGCCATAGGAGCGACGGACGACAACAAGGACGGCAGCGACGAACATCAACAAAAACAGTGACTGAAGCGGCATACGACAGCAGCAACTCCGAAGGTATTGACAGCAGGAACGGCGACTTGTGTGTGATTGTGAGACAAAAAAAAAAGAACTCAGTCAGACTTGACAGTTCCTTCTAAAAAGGGTTAGACGACACCGAATAGGGAGCTTGAGCCCACCGTATAGGGCACCTCGTGCTCTGTCCAGTGCCGCTGCCCACTCCAAGGGTCTTCCCCACTTTCGCCCGGGAAGCGCGGGTGAACCAGTGTCGTTGCTGCGTTCTGGAATCTTCCGCTTAGAAATTCGTGGCTTATCCACCCGAGCTCTGTCTCTGCCACGTGATGTGGCTCAGCCTGCAGACCGGAGCCCCGTGCGTAGTGTGGGCGCTCGGCCTGGGAAACTGGAGTCCTCGGGACAGACCTCCCGAAGATATCGTAGGTGGCCAACGATGCCTTTCAACGAAGAACTCTAGGATGCAAGCATGAGTCACATCATTCAGCAATCTGGTTCATACGACGTCGGAAGTCCCCCGACAGCCAATAATTACGACCGAAGGGTAATGGATCCGAAAGCTACATCTCTTCAAGTTTCGGAAACTGAGAAGCAGGCTGGAACGGCGAAGCTCCATGGATCGTATTCATTCCCAGAACTTTCGGGCACTGGAGATATTTGTAGAGTCGAGCTTTCTGGAACCAAGTAGACTGGAGCTAGAGCGCTTCCTACACCCTAGCCTTCTGGCGAGTAGCATGCTTTGACCGTGTCAGCGCGGCAGTTCGACCGTCGTGTTTGACGAGTTACCCGAGAGGTTAGATGTCCTTCAAATATATTTGTTGAATGTATATAGCTCGGCCGCCTGATACCCGTCTAGGCGACCTGTTCCTGCGAAGATATGTACACGAAATTTCTGAAACCGCGGGCCCCTTTACTGAGCCTTCTGCGCCGGGATGTTGAGAGTTGCAATCTTCCAGGTCTTGCCGCCGTCCGGGGACGACATGGCTCCGCCGGTGGCGCCGTGCTCCCAGCTTCCAGTGTGCCCGAAGCTCTTGTCGGCCTGGCTGAGCACGATGGAGACGTCCTCCCACGCTTTTGATTAGGTCAGTAATGGGCTCAAGTCCAAGCCGGGATGCAGTCGTCGTCAACATACTGTGGGCGGGGTGGTTGGCGCAGTTGCCAGAGGCGCACTCGATGGAGATGTAGAAGATGTCGCCGCGTTGTCCCTTGCCTGCACGGAAGACGTCAGTTTCCAAAAACATGTCACGCCTTCCTTGGATACTTACTAGTAGAGACTGAGGAGACTAGCTTTCCGTCGATGTAGACGTTCTGGTCCCACAGCTGGGTGGACGAGTTCAACTTGTCTGGGGGGTTGCTTTAGCGACGATACTACAGGATCAGGACTGGTATGACCTACAGTGAGTCCTGATGGTTGACCCGGGCGAGGCAGTGACGGGCTTGCCGACTGTAGGGTCCATGCCTGCAGATGGAGTTAGATCAAGTGCCCGAGTAGGGATCAAATGACACACGCACCAACGAGGGTGTACGCAAAGTTGCACCAATTCTTCCCTCTGTCATTGCAGTACGATCTACAGAAGCAGCATTAGCCTGGCGTCACGATATGCACCATGAAGGTTCGAATCATACCCGGTGGGAGAGTTGGAGGTGACTCCCTGGAGGAACGACGCCTGGTTCTGCATCATGATGGCACTCCAAATGGCAACATCCCCAGAAACGGAGCTGGGAAGCTTGGGAAGCACAAGAGTGGCGGTGGCCTCCTGGATGTATGCGGCGCCATTGGTGTAGAGGGAGACGATGTCGGAGTTGGCCTGGGCCAGACCGGCGAGCGCCGTGAGAACACCTCCGATCGCTGCGTGAATTCCCTTCATATTGTCGGTGTAATGATTTCAGAGCGAAGTCCAGGTTCCGTAAGTACAAGTAACGTTCGAGCGGAACGGCCAAAGAGGCCAGCCTTATATGATCATCATCGCAAGGTCAACTCCAAATAGAGACGGTAAGGGGGTAGTAGACGTTTCTGTGGCTGTTATTGGATGGATAATGTAGATCTATTCGAAACAATTTACTGTGGTAACGGACGATGCGATGCCCTCCAGTCGGGTCGTGCGGCTCCGCAACCTGAATGTCCGGGGTGCATGGAAATTATTCCGTCGGGTAATAGATTCCTTTTACGAGAGTTCGGATGGCACGTTGACGGAGGACCTTTTGTTAGCGTCGTTTTCAAATAGATTGGACTCCTGGATTTTCGGAGTTCCAGGCCGCTCCCAGTTTGCCATGCTTGCTCGCTTGCACTTGACCCAGTTGCTTTTTGAAACACTAAAAGGCAACTCCCGCCGAGAGGGTGTTGCTTTCTCGTATGAATAATGTCGAACCTTTCGCCCTTACATATAGGTATTGTCTTGATTGAACTGCACACACTGACAAGCAAAACGCCTACAAGAACTTGAGCACACAGCGAACCCCTGATATCCGCTTCTGCCCGAACTTAAGAGATGAACGCCTTGATGTCGACCTTCTGCACGACACGCTTGTAGAACTCCTGCGCGAAGTCCCGACTTCCAACAAACTCGTCCCAGTCGCCATCTAAACAGGCAATGGCCGCCTCTTGATATGCTGTTCCCATTCGATGGGCCAGTCTCTCCTTCGCATCTTGCAAAAAGGCCTCTTTGATTTGTTGGGGCTGCAACCCTTTCGCGTCTCCGTCAAACTCACACTTGACGACATCATCGTAGATTTGTCTAGCCGTCTGCCACAGACCAATCTCGAGGAGCACAACACCCAGTGAGTAGATATCATGCGTCTTGCTGAAGCTGGTGCCTGGCAGTCCGTGCCGGTCAGGGTGGCGGTAGACCTCATGGTCCAAGTCAACCGCTTGCGCAACCAAGCGCGTGACTCCGGCCAGGGGTCGCGAGAACTCAAAGTCTGTCAAGTATGGGTTGCCAAAGTCACAAGTCTTCCCATCTGCTAGAAAGAAGAACTTGACTGCGTGGGCCCGGATGCTCTTGTGTAGCCATCCGTCAGAATGGAAAGCTCCGATCGCGCGGGCTATGCTCTGAGCGACGAAGAAACGCTGCTTGAGCTCAAGCTTATACTTCGGCTCTCGCTCACTGGTCACGATGAAGTCATTGAGACTCTTGGGCTTGCGGTCTGACGTGTTCGGCGGGTAGTCGAAAAGGTACATGTACTGGGCTTTCTCTGCGTCCCAGGCGTACGAGTTGAATGGTAACGTTCGGAACGAATGCTCGCCAGCAGTGTGAAGGAGCCGAGCAAGCTGTGGTCCGTACAGCTCCTTCATGGGACGAGTAATGTCCGTTTTGGCAGAGATCTTGGAGCCGTCCTGCTGCGGCTGCGTCGCTATTTGTTTGAACTCGACGACAACTCTGGCTTCAGAAGCTCTTTTCTGGGCAGCGCTGCAGGAAATGAAGTTGTCTATTCACTGTCAGCCTCGGTTGTGTCAGAAAGAAATATCTCGAGCCATCTTCTTCAATCTCACCGTTGGCTTTGACCAAATCCTGTGTCGTGTCGTTCGAGCTGTCATTGGCTAGCTTGTTGAGATCGACATGGCCCTGGAAGATGTTTACTGTGATGTGTCCGTCGCCGTCTGCCCGCAGTCGATCTTGCAGTCTCCGATTTTCGTCGTAGAAACCGAAGCCGACGAGCAGGGGAGCAATCAGATGCTCGAGATCCTTATTCCATTCCTCGAATTCTCTTAGAGTTTCCTGCAGAGCGCTCTTCTGGAACACCCACTGCATACCCCTCGGTAGGCTTTTCAAAGCGATTAGTTTCTTTGATGACGTGGATATTTTCGCGCCGACATGGGCCCTCCCAAAGCCTCGAAAGGGCCAAAACTTTGACTTGGTCGATGTCTGACTGTGTGTGGCTTCCTCGGACCTGTCTCCTGGCCTCTGTGACTCAGTCCTATTGTCGGTGTCCTCAATCTCCAGAGTATCTTGGACAGGGTCGAACTTGAAATGAGGACTCAAAGGCGAGAAACGCCTGTAGTCGTCATCGAGGTAAGCAGCATGCGTGGCGTACTTTGACAAGACTTGCTAAAGTTGCGCCAACACGCTCCTTACTGTGTTTAGATATTCCTGTTACTTTGTTTTAGCCACATGTATGGAGCAACAGTACAAAAGTAAAAAGCCGAAAACCCTCTGGAACGGTTTCAAGAAGTTTCATATCTACGGTGTTGCCATCAGCAGCGCGGAAGAGTCGGGAAAGGTTCTTCAGGCGGTAGATCTGGACGGTGTAGTGCATCACGAGCTGCGACTGTTCCGCCTGATAGCCGTTGATGGATTGTAATGTGTTCCTGATAAATTTAGCCGTGAGATAAGTGTCTTTGAAGACGGCTACGACGCCGAGAGCCAGGCTGGCGGGCTCCATCTGGTGAGTGTTGCGCACGCCGGCACGGTGACAGTGCAGTCCAGTTTGGAGTTGAATTCAATGTCTGGGGAAGACGAAAACTTCACGGTCATCTACCCCTCATCTCCAGATAGTCTAGCCTCGTGTTACCTACACCATGTCAAACTTGGCGCCTTTCAATTGGTGATTTGCAATCTGACATGCATTCTCAGGGGGGCTATGCAGTTTATCCTGATTCCAGTCTTCTACGCTTAGGCACAGCCGCACCGGTTGCCACCGATTTCCTCGGGCATCCAGGATCCATCAACTTCTCTGTACGTGTAGGCGACCTAATTCGCACTCACGACCATTTGGCCCTTCGACTCGCGATTGTCATCGATCGAGACGATGGACTATGCGTTGGATGAAGAACCCCTTCTGAGCAGCGACGGGCGCCAACACCGCCGCCGCCCGCTCACCATTCATCGCACTGGGAGGCGTGGTAAGCTCCAAGCTCTCACAGCCGACTCTCAAACACTGGCAGGACCGTCATCGGACTTCAGCACACGTCACACGAGGGTTCGCAAGGAAACCGAAGGCAACCCCGTCGATATCCTCAATCGTCTCTTGAACACACTCAAGGATAGTGGCATCCCTGGCCCTCAGCTCTTCCGCCTCGAAAAGGAATTTTACAGACCACTCGGGCAAGGCGGTCAAGGCAATGTTCGTGGCGTCGATATCGATATTGCACAGCAGTATCGGCGAGCGAACAGGGAGATCAAGAAGGCTTGGCCTGTGGAGCGAATCGCCATCAAACAACACTTGGAAAGAAAAGATGGTCAGGCGCGAAAAGATCGATTCGACAAGGAAAATCTATCATCACGTTTTCGAGCGGCTGAGTGTGAGGTCCTGGCGCTAGCTCCTGGGCGATTTCACGACGACCCCAAATCGTGAAGCTGGTTGGTTGGGGCCTATGCTCGGACACACTTGAAGATCCGAAAAGCCCCTGCTGTGGCGGGTTGCAGTTGCCACTGCTTGTCTTCGAGCGCGCGGAAATGAATTTGGCTCAGCTTCTGGAGGATATCTTCACCGAACCCAGGCATCGAAAAAGCGGCGAAGCTCAACTAGAAGAAGGACTTGCAGGTTCAACTTCATTGCACAATCCAAGGTCTCTTTTCACAAGAATCCTAGGTTTCATCTCTGGAGGAACGTTCGGTATCAAACGTGATATTGATCACTTCGAGCTCGTACGCAGGCTGTGCATCGATATTGGCAATGGGCTACAGAGCCTTCACGAGAACAACTTCACGCATGGAGACTTGAAACCCGAAAATGTTCTCATCTTTATAGATGGGGGTGATTTTACAGCAAAGCTTTGCGATTTCGGATGTGCCGTTGGCCATGAAGACAGCACGTCCTGGGTCCTCCGACCAGATGAGGCCAACGCACACGAAGACGACAGTCAGAGGCAGGAACACCAAACAACAACATACTTGGGAACACCAGGCTGGATCCCACCAGTGAATGAGCTTGAAACCGTCCGAGACTTTGATGGGTTGCGTCGCT
This sequence comes from Colletotrichum brevisporum, assembly GCA_030770045.1. Classification (NCBI taxonomy): domain Eukaryota; kingdom Fungi; phylum Ascomycota; class Sordariomycetes; order Glomerellales; family Glomerellaceae; genus Colletotrichum; species Colletotrichum brevisporum. The sequence continues at coordinate 1,841,275 of JAUGSI010000001.1, read as the reverse complement.
GCGACTTATACGTTTATGGACTCCTCGTATGGAGCTGCTTCTGTCGTGGGGGAAGACCTTATTCACGTAATCCAAGGTTAGAAGACATGATCGACGACCTGGTGCAGCTTATCACATCGAAAAGTATCACACAGCCTCATGTCAAAGCGCCTAGACCATGGGTTATCCGCCAAGTACAGTGGCTGTTGCAGGATACTATGGACGACCCGAGGAATCGTAGTTTTACGCCTTGGAGACTTCTCTATCATCCTTCTGAGTTTGAACAACAATATCTGACTAGAGTCACTAGACAGATGGGTCGACGTCTCCAACCAGAAGCCGATATCCTCGGGTCATCGTGGCCCAAATCGAAGGCAAAATCGGATTTCAACACAGCTTCCGACCCCAATTCGAATTTGGACATCAATATGAGCCTTGAAACGAAGAGAAAATACAACGAACTTCCATGGTGGAGCCAAACTGCCGAAGAGTCTCACAATGATCACCTCTTCAACTGGTTGCTGGAGCCATCTGAATTCCGACATGACCCCCTACTGCAAAGGTCTCGTCATTCTAGCGATCTTGTTCACGATGAAAACCGTGTATCGGGACCAGCATCGGCGGACTTTCTCAGCTCGGACGATAACTGCCTCAGCACGGAGATATTTCATACTAAGAGGCGCCTAAAGGATTCGAAACTCTTATACCGTCGCATTACATCAACGGCAAATTCTTTCATCAACCGTGTATCTAACGGTTTACGCATGGACCTGTACTACTTCGCCAGGTTCCGAAGTCGACTTCCAATGGCTTATTGGTCGCCTTTTGCGAAGAAAGATGACAACGTCCTGGAAATGGCTTTGCAGGCAGTCGTACCTGTCGATATACACACCCTGGCATGGCTTTGCGCCGGTCCAATTGGCAGAGCTGAGGCAAGGAACCTGACCACCCGTCCCGAAACATGGCGAAGCATAGTGGACCCGCATGCAGATAAACTAAACGAGTCTGAGAGACTGGACCGTTTTCTCCTTCTCTTGCAATCTGGTGCTCCTGTCCACAGACGTGGCCTTCCGGTCACAGCTTGGTTCGGTCGTTACCTGGTAGCAACGAACAACCAACGCGAACCTATTTTCAGCCGGTACATGAAATCCTGTCGTCCTGCTATCATGGATATAGCGCTGGCGCAGATTTTCAGGCGACTCGGCAGGGCCAGACAAAGTCGACTTATCACAGATTCGACTTTCCAGTACTTCTTTGAGAAGAAAGGCAATCGTCTTGAACCAGGGGAGGCTTTTCTCGGCCTCAGTGCCCGCCACTTTGACATCGCAATGGACGAGTTTAAGTTTGGGCTGGGCGGTGGCTCAGCCAAACGACAAGGGCCAAATGCAGGGATGACAGCAGCAAGGGCAAAGGGAAGAGAACAAAGAAAAACATCTCAGCGTCCCACGGAATCGTCGCCCCTGATTCAACAGACAACGCTGCCACACGGGTGGAGCCTAATTGAGGGAAGTACGAGCCTGACCAACGGCCAAGCGTCGATGTGCTATGAGGACCGATTCACACACTCCGTCACCCTAACAAGACCCAGCGTCAGCCCACTCCAGATGCGGCAGATGACAGTTGGGTCTCTGCATCAAAAGAGCGACGAAGGTCTCTCATGCCATGTCGATCTCCTGGCCTGCATGCGTGCTGGAAAGAACTCCAAAAACATGGAGCTTGACGAGTTGGCACAAAATCTGGAAGAACGGTTTCCATACTACGACGACGCCTGGCTAACGGCGGAATGGAACACAGAACCCAACACGGTTGACGTGTTAAACCGTCAAAAAGAACCGTGGCAGATACGAACATTTGCCTCGTCATTGAGAGTACCTAAGCCAGAGACTGTTTTGGTATACGTCCCGAAACTTGTTGGTTATATAATTTCTTCGTTGGTGGTGCTGGGTGTTGCTACAACCCCGGTCTATGTTTTCATTTATCTGTTTACCGGCACTCCGGTTCTCTGGTTACTTTACATTTCCGTTTTAGTGTTTCTTGTTGCTATGAGCCTGGGTGTGGTCGGGGTAGTTTTCGCCGTGCTGAGAATTATCTGGAGTAGTGTCTCCATGGGGAAAGACTAGGCACATGCAATGCAACTGTTCGCAGAATGCTGAGATGACTTTCAGATGATGAATGGAGCAATGCGGATGAAGCTTCTGACTAATTTCACCCTCAAAGTCCATTGTTGTTGGCTTCGAGTATGCTTTGGTCTTGTTTTTGGAAAGCCTTGCAAATGCAAACATCGGAAGGTTCAAGAGGAGACTTTTGATTAGATGAAACTTGTCAAACAGAGGTATTGATAATGGCAAGACAAAGTAAACCCCATAACCCCTTGAGCCGAGTCCTCATTTCCATTCCATGGCTCACCAAAGAAGAAAAGACAAAGAGAAAACGATCGTCGATGCGAAGTGCCACATCAAGCATTCCCAAACACCCCAAGCAGGCTTAGTACACCACCTGGTTCGGCGTCATCTCCATCCCAGACGGATGGCTCCAGCACCCCCACCTCTCCTTGGCCTGGGCGATCGAGTACCTCTTCTGCATGGGCGGTCTCTCGGCCTCGATGCCGGTGAGCTTCCACTCCACGGGCCACGTCACGGGCGCGGCCGCCTCCCTCTTCTCGTCCGCCGCGCTGACGGGCTGCCACTGCTCCACGGGCGGCGTCTCCAGCTTGCCGTACCCCTTGAGCCGGCCGTACAGCTCGCGCGAGGTGCGCAGGCCGTCGCCGCGCGACGCCCAGCCGCAGCGCCGCATGCCGTCGAGGTGCAGGTCCGCCGCGGCGCGCAGGCGCTCGTCCTTGTCGGCGCCGCGGGTCGCGAGGTGGTGCTCGTCGAGGTCGCAGGCGACGTCCAGGTGCACGCGCGCGGCGTCGCGGAGGCGGCCGGCGCGGCGGAGGAGGTGGCACAGGCGGTTGGCGAAGTCGAGGGCCTGCGCGTCCAGGCCGCCGCGGGACTGGCGGACGTTGTAGTAGATGGTCTCGCAGAGGGCGATGGCCTCGTCGAGGTGCGAGGCGGAGAGGTGGGCGTTAACGAGGAGCGAGCCGATGTTGAGGACCGTGTCGGAAGACCAGTTGCGCTGGACCTCTCTGGATCTCCAGAGAGAAGTGAGGAGGTTCTGCAGGGAAAGATATTAGCAATGATTCTGTGTCAGATCTGGATATTGGTTGGCTTACCTCGAGTTCGATGTAGTTCTTCTGCTCGCCCAGGAGGAAGACCAAGCTCGACAGGTCCTGGAAGCGCAGGCTGACGAAGTCGATCTTGCTCTCCTTCAGAGCACCAAGCACAAGCTGCAGGATGTTTCTGCTGGTGGCCAGCGAAGACTCCTTGAGGTTCGCGTCTGCCGACCTCCAGTTGTCCGCGCCGATGCCAGCCAGGAGCTCCGCCAAGCGGTAGCCCCATGCGTTGTTGCGGCGGTTGTGGTAGAACCGTTGCGAGTTGGCAAAGTGGAAGGCAACCTTCGAAACCTCGTGGGCCCTGGAGACGTCCTTCTCCTCGACCATGATCCTGCGGATGGTCGTGTACGCGGCCTTGCAGGTGACCTGACCAAAGTCGATGGTGTCCCTCTCCGCGGCGATACCGTTGCCGATCTCGCGGAGTAGGCCGACGTAGAAGTCGAAGACGGCCTTGTTGTCCCCGGCGTTGTGTCCAAGGTACTTGGAGTACCTGGAGGTGAACAAGGAGAAAAGCTTCTTGTCCAGGACCGCGACGAAGCCGGTGCGGCCGCGAGACTCCCAGACGAAGCGGAGGCGGGCAGCGTGCTCGATGATGATCTCGACGTTGCTGGACTCGCTGAAGGTAGACATGATGGCCATGTACTGCTCGTAGAGGATCGTCTCCAGGAGCACGTCGGCCATGATCTCCGAGAAGCTGTAGACGACCTTGGAGTCGACGTTCAAGGCCTGCTCGAACGAGATCAGGAAGACGAGGGACACCTTGCTGACCTTGCGCGAGATCTTGATGCTGACGTCCTTCTCGCCGCCCTCGAAGCCGGGGAAGAGCAGCACGTAGCGCAGCTGCCGGAGGAGGTCGTGGCCGTGGCGCACCATGCCGGACGCGATGTAGATGTTGGCCAGGCTGGTCGCCGCGGTGTGCAGGGTCATGGAGATGTTCACCGTGGCGATGATCTCCAGCACGGAGGCCTGCAGCATCTGGACGATGGTGGTGTGCGCCTCCTTGGTGCCGAGCTTCTTGTAGAGGAGCGTGATCTCCCGCAGCTTGGCCAGGGTGGTCTCGTGCCACCAGCCGTACTCGATTCGGAGTTGGTCGTAAATCTCGACGCTGACGGCGATGGCGCGCTCGACGGTAGTGGTGGTCGAAATCTTGCCCGTGGTGACGACGGTGACGTAGAGCTTGGAAAGACGCTTCTTCATCGTCCGGACGGTCGTCTCGCTGACGACGGTGGTGGTCTTGGTCCGGGTAATGACCTCCTCGTAGATCCTCACAGACTCCTGGTAGTGTTCCTCGGAGCCCTCGCAGACCTCGGCAAGAGCAATCATCGCCTTGATGACGAGGGCAGAAGCAGCGCCGAACCTCTTGGTCACCGTCTCGCGGTACTCGATTGTGAGCTTGTAGCGAACCGAGAACTCGACCTTGGCGTGGTACTCCAAGACGTAGCGGTAGCGCGAGTAGATGATCTCGACCATCTCCTCAGTGAAAATGACCTCATGGCCGTGGTGGACGAACGTCGTCCAGAGCACGGTGCAGATCTTCTGGAGCTCGGCCCAGCGCTTCTCGAGGTGGTAGTGGTTCATGACGATGACCGCCGCGTCGAGTCCCTTCGCATGGCAGCAGCCATCGTGGCTGTAGATGGTGACGATCTCGTTGTAGCAGTCATAGGCCTCCTTGCGACCGAGCTTGAGGTAGACGGCCGCAAGCTTGTAGATGGTCTCCACGGTCAGGTGGTGGTCGCGCTGGAGGTGCTTGCGGTAGTGCTGCAGGAGCTTGGTGTAGATGTCGATGACCTTCTCGTGACGGTGGTACTCCTCGTAGAAGCTGACCAGAGTCACGGCCGCTTCGAGGACGCAAGCGTCCTCGACGCGAAGAGAGCTAAAGCAGGCGTTGAAGATGCGGAGGTAGATCTCCTCCGCTTTGTCGAACTGGCCCTGCTTGTGGTAGCACCTGGCGAGGCTCTTGGCCACGGTGATGCGCTCCGAGCTGAACTCTCCCTCAATGGTAAGCTTGGCGTCGGCGGTCAAGATACCCTTCCAGGTAACCTCGAGAGACTTGCGGATGACGACCTCGGCCTCGGACCAGTTCTCGTTCTTGAGGTAGAGGTTCACAAGGGCCAGGCAGGAGCTGAAGAAACTCTTGTTAACCTTGCCACCCTTGCAACGGTTGTAGGTCGTCTCCCAGACCTCCTTGGTGACGGTCTCGACAACGTGCGTGGTCGTCTTTGTCTCTACGGTAGTCTCGGTGATCTCCTCCACAACCTCGGTGATGATCATGGCTGTGGAGAGCGCTTCCTTGTGCTCAATCGTCTTCCTCTCCTTGAACCAGCCCCAGACCCTGTTGAGGATAGACATGGACACGCTGACGATGCCGAAAGACTTGGCGAGGACCGCGAGCTCCTTGAAGCGGATGATCATGGTCTCGGACTCGAACTTGTAGTGCTCGTACTCGGCCCAGAGACAGACCATGATGTTGCAGGCCTCGTCGGAGCGGCCGATGCGCTTGAGGAATTGGATGTACTCAACCGCGATGTTGAGCTTCTCGAGGTGGAGCTCGGTGGTCGCCTTGAGACGGGTGGCCTCGAGGATCGAGCGCCAGAGGCTGACGTAGAGACGCTCCGCCATGAGGTACTGCTTGCGAGCCTCGTAGTTGCGGGCGAGAGTCATGATGATCTTAATTCGGCGGACGTCGGTGTACGACATCTCGGCCGCCGTCTCCCAGATGAGCTCGGCGTGCGGGGCGATGATGTCGCCGTGCTTGCCCGACTTCGGCTGGAAGACGACGGTCATGCCCGAAAGCTCCTCTGCAAGCCTGGTTTCCTGCTTGGAACCCTTGCCCCAGCGGAGGGTGACGATGGCGTGGAGCTCCTTGTAGACTTCCATCGCGCGCTCCTCTTCCCTGATGTCAACGTAGAGCTTCGCCAGGATCTCGTTCCACTTGATGACGGCGTCGCTGTGTCGTCCGTTCTTTCCCTTGCAGATCTCGATCATGAACTTGGTCATCTCCTCGCGGTAGGTGACGATGGTCGTGCGCTTCGTGAAGGTGATCTTCTCGGTGCAGGTGAGGAAGAGGTTTGTGCAGGAGACGACCAGCGGGCTGAACTTGTAGAGAACGACCTGGCCGGTGCAAGAGGCCTTGTAAAAGAACTCGGCCGCAACAGAAACATCAGTGTTGCGTCGGTGAAGGCTTCCGAGAATGATGAGGTTCTGGAGGTACGACCGATGCTTCTCCCCGAAGCAGCTTGATCTGATATGGAGACTGAGATCGTGCATCTCAATCGTCTCCGTGAGGCTATACTGCGTCTGCCACTGGGACCACTCGAAGAGAGCAAAGAACGTGGTGTCAGGGAAGAACTCCGTGAACTCGGTGGTCAGGGTGAGCTTGTTGTTCTGTCCGCAAAGAGACGACGAGCGGAAATGGGTGGTCCAGTGACGCATCATGTAGCCAACGATGTGGTGGGAATGGAGGCAGTCCTGGACGATGTCCTCGGGGAGGAACTCAAGCGACGGCTCGCAGGTGTATGTGAACCTAGTCTTGGCAAACAGCATCAAAGCCAGCGTGAGGTGGCGATGGGCATCTTCCAGGCTCATAAGAGTGTTGCCGCAGAGGCCATGGACGTACTTGCGCACGGCGGAGTGCTTGAACCGCAGAGTGCCGCGGTGGACGACCACGAGCCCGTGACTGCTGTTGATGGTAGTCCAGATGTCGGCATTGGGCGAGACTGTGCGCTTCGACAGAGAGACACCCATGAGGTCCGTCATCTCGCCGGACGTGAGCGGGCGCCGGGCGGCGATCATGAAGATGAACAGGTTGTAGGTCTTGCTCTCGCCGCCCTCCTCCTTGATCTTGACCCTCTTCATGAGCTCGGCGACGACGTTCTTGACGTCGGACTTGCAGTGCGAGATGGTGTCCCTGAAGGTGCTGAAGTTTAGCCCGGTCGAGAAGAGGCTGATGGATAGGTAGGCGAAGAGGAAGGAGCCCTTGGCTTGGTCGGCCAGCTGGTTGACCAAGTTGCGCTTCGCCTGGTCGTTCTCGCAGGCGAAGGAAGCGTTACGTCGGAGCTTGCTCGCAAGGAACAGCTCAATGTCGTCGCGAACGTGTTCCTGAGTGACAACGAGGTGCCTGGAACCCTTGGAGCCGTTGCCTCCGAGGTAGGAGATGGGCCGGGAGAATGTGACGGCCTTGATGCTGCGGTGCTTCTGAACGGCGGCGTGGAGACGCTTGTGCAGATCGCTAGCTTTCTGGTTGCCGCCGTTGATCTCATCCAGGCCGTCGATGACGAGGACGAGCTTGAGGTTCTTGTTGTTGATGGCTGCAAGACTCACGTCGAGGGAGTCCCAAAGGTCTGCCTCGAGCTTGTCGCGGTTCTCACCTGACGAGATGCGCTCGAAGGCCCCGGCAAGTCTCTCGAAAAGAGCCGTGTCGCCAACGTTGGTCTCCAAGAGCTGAGAGAGGAGACTCTTGAGAAGGGCGACGGTAGTCGCCTCCTCGGGCATTTCGCTCGCTAGAGAAACGGGTTAGTCCTTGCTCGGACAACATCAGTGGAGCGATACTGACAAAAAGTGTACGAGATGGTCTCGAATTGGGCTCTGTTGATGGGGTGTTCAAGCCTCTCCCTCACCCACGCCGCGAGCATGCTCTTGCCGCATCCCTCGTTACCAGTCACGGTGAAGATGTGGTCTTCGCTGGACAGGAAGCTAAGGAGATCGTGCTGAATCCACTCGCAGGTGCCATCGACGCGTGCGTTACGGTCGGCAACACGGCCGTAGACAAACGACCTGACCGACTCCTTGGTCGGGAGCAGATGCCGACGCAGGGCGGAGATGTCTGTCTGATGTCTCTTGTTGCGGAGCTTGTACGCCCACATGTGATTGAACAGGTGCTCCTTCTGAGACCAGATCTCGGCGATCTGAGCACCGAACTCGGCGTCAAAGTCGATGGTCACCGAGCCGCTGTAGATGCGGTTGATGCGCTGTCTGTAGAAGAGGGCGACGTCGCCCACGAGGTGCACCAGGCTGGCGAAGACGCGGCTCAGGTCGTACCTGATGGCATCGTTGGCAGAGAACAGCTCCTGCATCCTGATTGTGTGGGCTAGCATGAGACCAATCTCATACAGCGCATTGAAAGTGGGCTCCAAAGCGGTGGCTTGGTCGTGGCCGAGCTGTGGTCAAGTTAGTAACCCGGGTTCTTCTGGGCCTGAAGGGCGGACGGCATACCTCAAGCAGCAAGCAGCAGCTTGCCAGAGCAGTGTCACGAATAGACGCCCATTCGGGGACGATCCGTCTGAGCTGGCTCGCAAACTCGTCCAGCTGAAGGCCGAAGAACTCGGCCCCCTTGAGGACACGATCCCACTGGCTGCCCTTGGTGGGCATGTGGACCAAACGCTCGTCGGCGATGTACGCCAGGTACGCCTCGAGGTCGAAGTCCTCGAAATGGGCCTCCGTGACATCCTCAAGCTCGCGCACGATCTTGATCTTGACGGAGCGAGCCGTCTCGGAGACGTGGACGATCCTGCCGGACGATTGGGTCTGGGTCGTGTTCGTCATCGTGAGGGCCTCGGTGCTCGACACGGACGCCGAGTCGCTGCCGCCGGCCATGTCTATGTTGATCCGCGACTGCTCCTTGAAGGAGTTCTTGTTGAAGGACGCATAGTTGCTGGCACTGGCGACGACAGGTATGTTGGAGCCCGTGCTTGGAAGGTCGTCGTCGATGGACCTGCTGTTGTCTGACTTGTAGGACTGGAGCGAGGAGGAAGTCGATTCACGCTTCCGCCGGCCTGCTCGTGATGTCGTTCGTCAGCTGCATTGACTGGAGGAAGGGCAATTGCGATGAATTGTCGAGGGCTTCTTCGGGTCACGTACTCAATGGGTTTCTGCGGAATCCAAGCATCATGGGAGCTTGAATGCTGATTCCTCTTCTCTCGTTCTGCAGTGGAGGGACGAGGACCTGCTTATAAGTGATCGAGGCCGGCCTGACCGGGCTGTCGGGGCGCTGAAATTCAGATATTTCCTTGACGTATCTCGGGCGTGAGAACACTGAAGCTTGCCGAATGTGGTTTTCAGCCGATCCCGATCTCCCACGCCGGTGGGTGTTTGAGACAGGCTGGTGGAGCTTGCCCTCGTCGTGTCGGACAGAGTAAGGTCTGCTTGCGTTGTTTGCCGAATTTGCTCGCGTCGAAGAATGACATCGCGAGAATGGGAAAGTCCAACGGGACTTATGAGAGCTCGCTGTTTGGCCAATGTGAACGTGTTCCACTCGCAGTTGCCGATGAGGGAGTCGGTCAGGGAATGCAGAGCGTCTGCTGGAGAAGAAATGGCAAGTTTGAGAGTCAGAGTCATGTCTCTCCCGTCCCAGACTACAGCAAGCCCTGAGAAAGCCCCTCCAAACAACCAAGCCTCTTCGGACCCTCAGAATGCTGCTTCATGAGGAGGTTTTGTTGTTTATCACCAGATGTCTCAGCAACAGTGTACGGGGAAGCTGTTGTGGTTGGCTACTTGAAAGGTGACATACCTCATCTTGGCGATACGTTTCCCCGCAAAGGAGACCGAAAGCAACACTCTTGATGCGACCGTTCGAAACCGGTGGCGACGTTGGGTGTGAGATCCGAACGGCCCGCGCCGGAAGCAGGTCGACATGCGCTTTCCCCCGCTTTCCAGGGGAGAGCTCCCGACCCTTGGCAAAAGCAAACCGCATGTAGTACCCAATTGACTACAAGGAACCTCAGGGAAAATGAGGTACAGACCTGGTATCTGTAGATATTGCCAACCCATCGCTGGGTTTACCATTCGACTCTTGAGCCCAATTGGGGAATGTGGCGTGCAAGGGATCAGCTGCGTCGGGTTACCCGACTCGCTGCTAGCTCGCTCAGCTCCGGGGCACCGGGAGTGGTGATGAGTCCATACCGAGGTGAAGACCAAGATACGACCAACAGCATGGATTCAGCGGATTCAGGGTATGTCAACACACTTCTGCCTTGGCGACGTGGCGACTAGTGCCAGTAGTTCCATGAGCCATTACAAACGCATGCAAGGAGGGTAGGGACACCATGCCGATCTCAACGTCGGTTCTGAGAAGTATTCCCCGCGTCTCAGATATTAGAGATACCGTCAAGTTATGAGTTATGGACTGTAATGAATATTTCTTCGTATTCTCTGCAATTATGAAGTGGTTTCGAAAATCATTCTCGCAAAACTTGGCAAGTCATAACTGTTGTGACAAAATCGGTGAGACATAACCTCGGAGGTATGAGAAATCAGCCATACAAATACTATACGTTCTTTTTCTCATCACATGTTCCGTATCGTATCATTCCAGGCATGTCTCGCTCAGCCACCAAAACATGGCATTCAGATGCTGTGTCCCACGTCACGGCCGACCTCTTCCTGAAAACCCATGCCGTTTCGGATACGGCTCTCAACGTCGACGATGCGCTTGGGAAGCATGAAGCCGAAGCCGAAGAAAACGAAGAAGGCCCACTTCCAGCGGAACGGGTTGAAGGTAACGCTGAAGGCGAACCACCACAGCAGCTCGAGGTAGGTGAAGAAGTCGAATGCGCCGGTGGGAGAGTAGTGCTTGAGTAGCTTTGTCATCTCAATCCAGGACTTCATCCAGAATGGATGCGGCCTCGTCAAAGGGTCGACGAGGAACATTAGTAGAATCCTGGTGTAGATGCCAATGTGCCAATTGCCAACGGTTCCAATGGCAGCAACATAGGTACTATTACTTCGTTAGCAAACGACTCTGATTTCATCTGGGACCGGGCATTACCAGTTGATTGCAGAGATTGAGGGGTGGTTTGGCGGGAACGTCTGGATGTACCAGTTGGGCGGTGTGTAGGGCTCAGCGAAGCAGTCATCAGGCAGGAAGTCCAGTGAAGGCCGCTTGTAACCAGTGGCCATGACGATGATGTCGGCGGGAATGGCCTCCCTCCTGCCCGGCCCGCCCTTCGGGACGCCCTGGGCTCGCTTGTTGACGATGACGCCGTCGGCAGTGAAGCCCTCAATGTCGCAGCGAACCCACTCGGCCTTGCCAGATCGGATAGTTTCCATAACATGGCTGTTAACCATGGGCGTGTCCATGTAAATGCCCTTGCTGTGCGGCGCAATGTCCTGCAAGTCGCGGTAAAAGAGCTTCCGAAGTAGCATCTCTGGGATCCAGGAGAGTTTCGTCTCTTGGCCAAAGATGTTCATGGCGAGCAGCATGTTGACAATGGGGTTGCGAGGAATGATCCACTTGTCGCTGCGTGACAGGATTGAAGTTTTCTCGGCTTCCTCGTCGACGGCGAACTCGAGAGCCTCAACTGCGCTGGCACCGCCTCCAATGACGACCATCTTCTTGCCTTTGGCGTTCTTTCTGCATCATTGTCAGCATAGTCGCAGGCAGCGAGGGCCTAAAGTGATCATACCCGGTAAGCTGGCTGGAGTGGTAGACATGGCCCTTGAAGTCCTGCAGACCGGGAAGCTGGGGCATCTTGGGCTCGCCGCAGGTCCCGACAGCTGCGATAACACCCTCGAAGTGGCCGTTGGCGGTGTTGTTCACGACCCAGCGACCCTTCTCGTCTTGATAAATCTTCTCGACGGGAGTGTTGAATTTGGTCCTAGTTTCGAGCCCATATCTCTCCCACAGCTGCTTGACCTGGCTGAGAATCTGCTGCCTGTCCGGATAGCCGCGCTCCCACTTCACCGAGGGATGAAAGCGGAACATCATGGAGTGGATCTGGAGGCTCGACGAGTTGTTCACTTTCTGCGTTGACAGTCAGCTTGGACACGAGACCATTGGCTTTCAATTGCGCTCTTACACTCCAGATTCCTCCCAGGTTCTCACGGCCACCAGCCTCGAAGATGACGACATCGAAGCCATGCCCGATACAGTGGGCTGCGGAGGTCACGCCGGTAATGCCGGCGCCGATGACAGCAACCTTGGGACGGCTCAGACGCCTGCTCGGCTCAGGAGGAGTGGGCGAGAATAGCTTATCGGCGAACCATTGCCAGAGCTGGAAAAGGAAAAGAAAAGGATGAAAGAGGGGGTTCTCGATGCGAGACTCGGAAGGCATCGTGACGATTCAGCCCCAAGGCTAAGGTGGCTGTCGATTGATGTCGAGGCGATCAGGATCAAGGCCAGGTTCCTGACCTGAGTTGACAACAATTGCCAGTCTTGTTGGTCGAGTAGGTAGTTGGGAGGAGCGAGAGGGCAGGTAAGGGAAGACGAGGAGTTAAGGGGGTATGAAACTCTATAAAAACCGCGTCACGAACTAGGTAGGGAAGGAGCTCAATGGTTAAAACAACAGTCTACCTAGGTACCTACCTAGGTAGGGAGCTCCGGGAGCTCTGGGCACTTGGCTGGCATGTGAGCTTCGTCGAGGCAAGTTCCGTTTGAGAGATATTATTCGTCGCCCCCTCCTCTGGTATCCGGCACCCCCTCCAGCCACAACTACGTGGCTAGGCGTCCCTAAGTTAAGGGCTATATACGTTATTATTGTCGCTGTTATCCGTCATCGTCGTCCGTCATCGTTATCCATCATTATTGTATAGTAGAGGGGCCACATAGGGCGGTGTTGGATACTAGAAGAGTGGGTGATGAATAAGATCCCCCTTCCGTTTCTTCCCCCTCCCTCGCTGCTGCCATCCTGAGACGGCTGGCGAGGCCCACCGATGATAGACGATTATGGACGAATGACGTCACCAAGAACGCTAGGGGAGCTCATTGAAACGCCGCGCTGAAGCATGTGAAGCAGGTAGGCAAGAAAGTACTTAGGTAGGTAGTTAGGTAAGTAACCAGCCAGCTCGCCTTGAATGAATTACCTAGGGGGCTAGCCGCCGTGCCACATGCATGGACGTGTCAGCACGCGCACAGGCTGCTGTCTGTGCTGGGAACCTGGGACAGCTGGGACAGGAACCTTCGGTAAAAAGGACGCACAAACAAACAGAAATCATCGAGATGGAAGACGAATAGTGAAAATGCCATCATCCGGCAGCGACAATTCAAGGCCGGAGGCCAGTGGTGCAGGGGTCAGGGCCTCGCGTGGTTCTCCTCTTCGGTTGGTTCAATTGGTTGAGTTGCTATACCGAAGTTGGGATGGTGAATTTTTGAGCGGTTACCTCTGGGCACTTGGCCGCTCGGATTTGCTTCCGCCAGGGCGCATCCCCTCCAAACAACCTTGGAAGTCAGCACCAATTGTTGAGGCTGATCAGGTACGTACAAGAAAAAAGACATTCTCATCCCATAATACAATGCACCAAATAAACAATAGCAGCAGACGGACTGACTCGACTGCCCCCAAGACCTCGGCAAAACTTTTCCATCTTTTGGTTCGTGGCTCAGAGCGCACACTAGTGGGTATCTCCATCCGTCTATCGCTTGTTTCCTCTGTCGCGTCTGCCGGCCTCCAACACCTTGAGACGCTTCTGGAACCGGTCGCCCATCTCAGGACCGCCTCCGCTGCCCCTCGGGCCGTCGGTGGTCTCTCTACCGCGCTTCCGGCTCTTGTCGAGAAGATCGCGGGTGCTGCCGCCGCTCTTGCGCGCCGTGAGTCTGTTGATGCGGTCGGCGCCCTCTCCCAGGTCTCTCCACTCCTCTCCTCCGAACTGCATGCGCCCGCTGCGGCCCGTCTTTGCGGCCTCCTTCGCCTTGGCCTTCTTGCTCTGCTGGGCGAGACGGACGAAGTTGGTTTCCTCGTACTCGCGGCGCTCTTCTTCATCTTTGCGCTCCGACGCCGTCTTCATCCTGCGACCGCCAGCGACGATAGTTGTGCCGATGCTGGGCTCCGCCAGCGGGGCGGTGGACATCTCGGTTTCGATAAACTCGTCCATAACGGCCGACTTGTGTGGGCGGCGGTCGGTCTTTTCGCGACGTTCCGAGGGCATGACTGTCGGTGCGATCTTCGGCGGCCGGTACACTCCGTCCTTCTTGGTAGTTGCAACCACAGTTGAGACTGCAGCGGGGCGAACGAAAGCATCCGGTCTGGCCTGCAGGTGAGCAGCCTTCATGTCTTCTTCCTCGGACTCGTCATCACTGCCAGACCCGTCATCGGATGCCGAGTCGGAGTCGGAGTCGGAACCGGAGCCGCTCTTTGCGCCCTTCGAGGCCTTCATCGCTTGGGCGTTCCTCTCGGCGTCGTCTGCAGCACGCAAGATCTTCTCGATTTGGTACCGCAGCTTGTCCTCGAGAGGTCGCACACCCTTCTCCAGGTAGAGTCTCAGCTCGACGAGTTTCCTGACCACCGCGTCCGTAGTATTCGTAGTGTTGCCATCCTCGCTGGACTGCTTCTTGGCGTTGCGAAGTTTTAGCAGAATCAGGAAGACGAGGTTCTGGAGGTAAGAGAGCAGCAGCTCGTTCTTGACGTCGAGCAGCGAAATGCCGTTGCCCGGGGGCGCAATCGAGCCTTTGGGAGCGGCCTCGAGAGATGTCGTCAATGACTGCGTCAGGGAGTCCAGCAGTGCTGGCAACGTGCTCGGGGCGGCCATTTTGGTGACCCTGGATGGCGGTTGGTGCAGAGTGAAGAAATTTGGGGTCGCGGCAAGACAGAGTCGCGTCGCAGGAAATTTTTCTATAGAGACCAGAAAAAAAAAAGCGATCTGCAGTTGCGGGACCCGTCCCTGCGGGTGCCAGGCCTGGGACCCCGGCTCTCATGCCCCACTTCCAGCGTTTCCCTCGAGTGACATTCGGCCACCCCTGCGCCACCGGGCTGTCCCCGGGTGTCCGGGTAGATGATGTTCCGATAGGGAGCTCAGACACGGTGACTAAGCCGAATTTGGGACAGTTGTTCGAGCCAGCAGTAGGAGCTCCTGTGCTATGGCAGCAATACGAAGCTCCTGGGTTCTGACACAACGAAAGGGAATTGGCCATCTGTCCACCTTTGAAGCTTTTCTGCTTCGAACCACACCGATCGCGAGCGTCCTCGAGTCTCCCACGAACTATATCGAGTGCACTCGCCAGGAGTCGAACGAACCCGGATGATCCACCGGCTCTAAGCCGCTTCGCGCTACCTTACTGACCAAGGGTACGTAATCGCCCTTCTATGGAGCTATTCCCACCAGTTTCATGTTTCACCCGACAGCTTTCTGGGGCCACGATGCCGCATTGCAGCGATCAGATACTGACAATTGTCGATGAACAGAGGCATAGCATTTGATCAAAATGCATTTGCGAGATATGGCGCCTTCGTCGGCGCTCGTCGCCTCCCTGCTGGCCATCCCCCAACTGGCCTCTGCCTTCTACCTGCCCGGTGTTGCGCCGACGTCCTACAAGAAGGGAGACGTCGTGCCACTGTATGTCAACAGCATCAAGCCTGTTGCTGCTCCTTCCGACTCGCGACTCCACTCGGTTGTGTCCTACGACTACTATCACCCCGGCTTCAAATTCTGCGAGCCCGATCCCGCGCCCGAGTATGTTTCCGAGAGTTTGGGCAGCATCCTCTTCGGAGACCGCATCATGACGTCTCCCTTCGAGCTGCGCATGAAGAATGACGAGGTGTGCAAGCCCCTCTGCATTCAAAAGTATCCTCCGGCTTCTGTGGGCTTCGTCAGGCGCCGCATTGAGCAGGGCTACAGCCTGAACTGGCTGGTCGACGGCCTGCCCGCTGGACAGGAGATTTACGACGATTTCACCAACACGACGTTCTACAACCCTGGTTTCCTGATGGGTGGCGCCGACGAGAGCGGAAACATCATCTTCAACAACCACTACGACATCAACATTGAGTACCACCCGGTCAGCGGCGACCAGTCTCAGCTTCGCGTCGTTGGCGTTGTCGTCGAGCCTAGCTCCAGAGCCTACCCTGGCCTGATCGACTGCAACAACAAGATGGACCCCATCATCTTCAACGAAGGAGAGAACGTCGAAAAGGAGGTTAAGTTCTCCTACTCGGTGTATTGGAAGGAGTCGAAGACGGCCTGGGCTACCCGATGGGACAAGTACCTGCACGTATTTGATCCCAAGATTCACTGGTTCTGGCTCATTGACACCGCTATCATCGTCGTCATTTTGATCTTGACCGTCATGTCCATTTTGGTCAGAGCTCTGAAGAAGGACATCGCGCGCTACAACCGCCTGGATCAAATCAATCTGGATGATCTTTCGGGTACCTCGGCCCTGGAAGACGGTGTCCAAGAGGATTCAGGCTGGAAGCTGGTCCACGGTGATGTTTTCCGGAACCCATCTTCCCCGCTCCTACTTTCGGTTCTCCTTGGAAATGGTGTCCAGCTCTTCGTCATGACTGGCTTTACCATTTGCTTTGCTCTTCTCGGCTTCCTTTCGCCTTCCAACCGCGGTTCTCTTGGCACGATCATCCTTCTGCTCTACACCGTCCTTGGATTCGTTGGTGGCTACGTTTCCGCGAGAACGTACAAGTCTATGCAGGGTGAGAAGTGGAAGATGAACATCGCGCTGACTCCCATCCTGGTTCCGGGCATCGTCTTTGGCTCGTTCTTCTTCCTGGACCTGTTCCTCTGGGCGAAGGAGTCTTCCGGCGCTGTGCCTTTCACCACCATGTTGGTCATCATCGGCATCTGGTTCATCCTGTCGGTGCCGCTCTCCTTCGCTGGCTCATGGATGGGATTCAGAGCCACGCCTGTTGAGCCGCCCGTCAGGACCAACCAGATTCCCCGCCAGATCCCGCCTCCCACGACCTACCTCAAGCCGATTCCGAGCATGCTCATCGTCGGCCTTCTGCCGTTCGGCGCCATCTTCGTGGAGCTCTACTTCATTATGAGCTCGGTTTGGTTCAGCCGGATCTACTACATGTTTGGTTTTCTGTTCCTCTCCTACGGCCTGATGATTGTCACCACTGCTGCGGTCACCATTCTCATGGTGTACTTCCTCCTCTGCGCTGAGAACTACAACTGGCAGTGGCGCTCGTTCCTTGCCGCTGGCATGAGCGGTGGCTACATCTTTGCCAACTGTCTGCTGTACCTCTTCACCAAGTTGAACCTGAGCAATCTGGCCGGAACTGTGCTCTACATCGGATACAGTGCACTCATTTCCTTCCTGTTCTTCATCCTCACTGGTAGGTGTTGATCCCGCATGTCGATTATCGCAGATTCTAACGCTTCACAGGATCTATTGGCTACTTTGCCAGCTGGTGGTTCGTGCGGAAGATTTATGCCTCCATCAAGATTGATTAAGGGGCACCCATCCTCATTGGAGCGCTGGCATGTAATGACCGAATCATGCCCCATGTATGATACTTTTCTGTACGAATACGCTCATCGTCGTTGACCGTGAGTGTTGCATCGGCGTTGACGACAGCGCGTTAACATCGCGTTTGATATGACATGCAAACAAAATGCTTTCTGTTAGATGGTAGACGGACGTTAGACGAAAAAGGCCACTTTAGTTTGTTATTGCCGAACCGAAAAGTATTTGTGTACCAGGCTCCTGTCCACGTGCTCTGACTATTTACAATGTGTCCGCTCCGGGCTGCTAGTCCTCGTCGTCGTCATCATCCATCATGCTGGAGAACTGGAACTGCTTGCTCTTGCCAGCCGACGAGGCGCCAGCGCCGACCGCCATGCTGTCCCGCCTGTACGCCTCCTGCTGCTCGCGGCGGATCTTCTCCATCTTCTCCTGGTACTCGCGGTGCTTCTTCTCGAGCTCGAGACGCTCCTGCTCCTCGCGCGCCTTGCGCTCCTCCTCCTCCTTGCGCTTCGCCTCGGCGATCTGCTGCGGGTCGTACCCGCGGGGGTCGATGCCCTTGTCCTGCAGGTCCTGGTAGACGGCCATGGCGCCGCTGCGGATCTGGAACTCGTTCGGCCAGGGGATGAAGCTCGCGTTGAAGTGCGGGTCGAGGTGGTTCCGCAGGCCGTCGGGGAGGGACGTCGCGCCGCTCGCGGCGGTCTGCTGCGTCGAGGGGAGCAGGTCCTGCGAGCCGGGGGGGCCGTTCAGGGCGCCGGACGGGTCCGGGGTCTGGGTCGGGCCGGGCGTGGGCGCGGCGCTGACGGGCTGGCTCTGCATGCCGTTCGGCCCGCCGGGGGTCGTGGCCGCGGTGGTCATGCTCGCGTTGGGGTCGGGGGCGGGCGTGCTGCCGGCCGTCGGGGCGACGCCGTTCGTCACCGCGGCCGGGGGCAGGGTGGTCTTGCTGATGCGGCGGGCATAGTTGAGAAGCTCGTCGTACTTGACGGGGTACTTGGGCCCGTCCTCGTGGACCGTGATCTGCGTCGTGGTGATGTCCTTGCGGGTCGTCGCGAGACTGTTGAGGGTGTCGCGGATCTGGGCGTCCAGAGACGAGGTGGTCGCGCGGAGCTGCTGGAGGCGGAGGTGGTTGTTCTGGTGAACTTGGACTGCGGCCGGGGCGTTAGCATGCGTGCGAAGGCTGAGGCTTCTTTGCCGGCAAGCACTTACCCTCGTCTAGACCCCTCGAGAGGTCGTTGTCGGCTTCGTGGAGGTCCAATGCCTGCTTCGCGTGGGGATGGTACTTGGCGACGGACTCGATCAGGCTGGCCAGGGCCTTCTCGACGCGCTCGAAGCGCGCATCAATGACCGTGTCCATTTCGTGGTTGCGTGATTTGGTCACGTCCACCGCTTTTCGGTGCGGCCTGTGGTATAGGTGCAACGGAGGAAAGGATGCGTGTAGCGTGACGGAGACAAGGCTGAGCCGATTCAGGTTCGGCGAGTGGTGGGTCCCCTGCAAGTGCACCCCGCCGATTGGCCGAAGCTGTTCCAGCCAGTAGCCTGAGGCGCAATGGAAATCCGGCTTTTCCCGCCAGGAATCTCGCGCAAGAGAGCACCACTCATTCTTTCACGACTCCCTCCTTGCAACTGCAATTGAATCCCCAGTTCGTCCACACGACACCCCAGATTCAAGATGGCCTCCCCTGTAAGTCTTGATCTCCGTCTAAACGTTTCTTCTTGGACCTAAGTCCTTGGGCCGGCTTCGCACCGACGTGCATGCGACGCAGTTGCTAACCTCTGCATTCTTCAGTCCCGCGTCGGTACCACCGCTGCTACCTTCCGTAGCAAGTTCGGCCCTAGGTACGCCCTCGATCCCTCCCTCTACGAAGTCCTCCGACTACTCGAGCGAAAACCGAACGATCGACATCCCGATTGAGCGAGAGGACGAGCGGAGGACGGATGACGATTCTACGGACATGTGGGCTGACTCGACGGATGCAGATACACCACCATCCCCAACGTTGGTGGCTGGACCGTTAGCCAGGTCTTCAAGCTGTGAGTGGCCCTTGGATACTTCCGAAATGCCGCGGCTGTTATGCTGGCCCCGAGACACCTGGAAGTTGCCCAGCCGCTGGCCCGATGCGCATTTCGGAGCGGTTGAAAGCAAGCGGGGAGGGCATACCGGAGTGACGGAAGGCTGGACTGCGCGACACGAACTTGTCTGCTGACCCGTGGATACAGTGGCACCCGCGCTGCCGGCTTCGGCGCCGCTGCCGGTATCGGTGCTCTCTTCTTCACCTCTGGCATCCCCAGAATACAGAAGGACATCCTCATGGTTCGACGACCCAGCCCAAGGAACGATTCGCCTCGAGCAGCCGCTGACGCCCTCTGCAGAAGATCCCTGGTCTCACCCAGCAGTACACCAAGGACATCCACCCCGCCGACAACGTACGTCCAACCCGGAATGGCAGGCTATGGATGCAGTATGCTAATCAGGTTCCTCATAGCCCTTCTAAGCGCTTTCTTTGGCGACGCGTGCGTTTTCTCGGTGTAAAAGGAGAATGCATTGCACAATGGAGTTGTGAGACTGTGGAGTGTCTTCCCCTCGGGGCTTGTATAAAAGAATCAATAGACTCTAAACTTCACCGTGTGTTGCTGTGATTTCTGAAGTTGAGAGGCTTGACAGCATTCTTCTCTCTATATGAGTACCCGGCCACTACTTCTACGACTAGACTTGGAAAATGGGAAGGATTGCAACCTCATGCTCCAGCTGGTCTCGGTCTTGGTGCTGATAGAACGACCTAAATTTGGCACTGTACGAATACAGTGCGAAGACGCGCAACTTCCCCAGATTGGATCTCTGGTGAACTGTTTTGTTCCACCTCACAATAACCACTGAGAAGCCCGACTTCACAGGCCAACCTCCTTCGCCAGCAGGCTTCAATCGCCTGGACACTCTCTTTTCTTTCTTCCTTTCCCTTTTCTCATTTTCTGTGCATTTATTTCAAGCCTATGCCGTTGCGGACCCCACCCCGATTCACCTGCCCTCTCACCTCACTACCACAACCTCGGGCCGTCTTACAGACATTATGAAGGCCATTGAGGCCTTCGTGG
Source organism: Colletotrichum brevisporum (assembly GCA_030770045.1). Classification (NCBI taxonomy): domain Eukaryota; kingdom Fungi; phylum Ascomycota; class Sordariomycetes; order Glomerellales; family Glomerellaceae; genus Colletotrichum; species Colletotrichum brevisporum. Next base: position 1,820,870 of record JAUGSI010000001.1, on the reverse strand, counting down.
ACGGGATCAACATCCTGTCCGTCATCATTCTCTACTCGCTACTATGGCTCATTACGCCGAGACTTCCGGATCCAAAGCCATCGGGGCCCAAGACGAATAAGCTCTACGATGGCATCATGCACACATCCTACTCCATCATCTTCCTCCTGGGATGGATATGGTGTAGCAATGTCATGGAGCATGTTGAGAAGCCATACCTGGTTGGTGCTCTTATGTTAGAGCTTCTTTTTCTTTCCGAGTGCTCATGCAAAACAGGATGAAGTCTTCCACATCCCCCAAGCTCAGAAGTTCTGCCAGGACAGGTGGAACGAGTGGGATGACAAGATCACCACTCCCCCCGGACTGTAAGTCAATTCAGAGGCATCGAGCATGGGTGCAGGTGGTCATGGCTGACAATTCCAGGTATATCTTGTCCAAATACTACCTCAAAATCATGATGAGGCCCGAGTGCTCCGTCATCGACCTGCGCGGCGTCAACATCATTGCCATCATCGGCCTCGGCATCATGGCGACCCACTGCCGCCATCTGATCGAGACGCGCCGCAGCGACGCCAAATCCCCCGCGCCGCCCGCCGTGCTGTCCTTCTACTCGATCCATCTCGGCTGGAACATCGCGCTCTTCCCGGTGCTATTCTTCTTTTCAGGGCTCTACTACACCGACGTCGTGTCGACCCTGTCCGTCCTCGTCGCGTACTACCACCACCTCCGCAGGGTCCGCGAGGAGCGCAGCTCGTTCGTGAGCGATCTGGTCGCCATCGTCCTTGGAGTAGTCACCCTCTTCATGAGGCAGACGAACGTGTTTTGGGTCGTCGTGTACATGGGCGGCCTCGAGGCCGTCGCGGCTGTCAAGTCCCTCCGCCCCGCGCCTGTGGAGCAGCCCGAGTTCGGGAGCACGGGCGGGCTGGTGAAGTATTTCGCGTGGAGGTATTCCCTGGGAGATATCCATGATCCCCCGCTGAACACCGCATGGCCGGACGGTGAGTATTCTAGCTGTCGATCCCACCTCATTCGCTAACGAACTCCATAGACTTATTCTTCTCCGCTCTGGGCATCGGCGTGGCCGCCATCTCGAACCCCCTCCGCGTTCTGAGGAAGGTGTGGCCGCACATCACCGTCATGGGCCTCTTTGCTGGCTTCGTTGCGTGGAACGGTGGTGTCGTTTTAGGTGAGTTCACCGCACTTCCCATGATTAACGTTGTTCTCACATTTGCAGGTGACAAATCCAACCACGTCGCTACAATCCACCTCGCTCAGATGCTGTACATCTGGCCGCTGTTCGCCTTCTTCTCCTTCCCGCTGTTTCTTCCCTCGATAATCTCCGTCCTCCGCTTCGTTCGTGGAATCTTCGTCGCCACTCTCAAGATCGGTTCGACCAACGACGTAGGTGCTTCGTCGAAGAAGACTGAGCCTGAAGCCAAGGACTCCCACAAGACGGTTTCGAAGAAGTCTCCCCAGCCCTCTTTTATTCTCAACGTCCTCACTTCGGTCGTCCGCAGCAAGGCCTACCAGCTAGCCCTCACGCCGTTCCTCATGGCCCTCACCTTCCTCGTCGTCAAGTTCAACACCATAATCCACCCCTTCACCCTCGCAGACAACAGGCACTACATGTTCTACGTCTTCCGCTACACGATCCGGCGCCCGGGCCTCTTCCGCTACTACCTCATCGTCCCCTACACCATCGCCCGCTGGCTATGCTGGGACGCCCTCGCCGGCTGCGGCCAGGGCGGCGTCCTCGCGGACCACACGGCAGACTGCTCGGGGCAGTACACCCAGCGTCGACCAGGGCCGTTCGAGAACAACCCCTTCTCCGCCGCCGTCTCTCAGCAGAACCGCGCAGGGAAGCCCGCCCCGACCGAGACCCTCGAGCACGACGCAAAGGACGACGGGATATACCACCCCTACGCGCTCCTCGCGCTCGACGAGCCGACCTCGAACAGCACGGAACCCACGTCCGCGTCCACCGCCGTCCTGCTCCTCGTCGCGACGGTGCTGTCGCTGATGACGGCGCCCCTCGTCGAGCCGCGGTACTTCATCCTCCCGTGGGTCTTCTGGCGCATCCTCGTCCCGGCGTGGAGGATGCACGACCACGCCATCGTCCCGCCTGTACTCCGCAAGCTGGCCGGCCTTCCCGGCGTGGGCTGGCTGGTCCGGTTCGCCAGGAGGTTCGACGTCCGGCTCGTCCTCGAGACGCTGTGGTTCGTCGCGGTCAACGTCGTCACCATGTACATCTTCCTCGCCAAGCCGTACACGTGGAGGGCCGAGGACGGCAGGATCCTGGACGGCGGGCGGATGCAGCGGTTCATGTGGTAGACGCAGCCGGCCGACCAATCCGAACCCTTCCGAAGGGGCATTTTCCTTCACTCTTCAACAGACATCCTTCACTCTTCAACAGACACGCACAAGCGACCAAGTCAGAGTCTGAGTAAAGAATAGAGAATCATAAATCTGCTTAGTTGTCTTGCTCAACCTGATGCTTTTTTCTTTTGTGCGGCATGATTTGCACTTTCAAAAAGTGTGCTCTAAACCCTCCCTCTGTGGGGGATTTGATGAGAAGTGATATGCGGAAAACAAGCACAAGCAACCTCATCAACCATTCCCGTAAACGCCATATGAAGTCATCCCAGAACCGTCGTAGGGTTCCATATCCCGAACCTGGTCGAGTTTGTTTCTTTAAAAATATGCCTCGTCCCTTGTGTTAATCCAACCCATTTGCATGTCGTCATGTACCCCTTTCATCGTTTGGTCATTTCTCTCGATCAACGTTTTCGTCGCCCTCGTCCGTCTCATTCTATAAGCTCAGCCTGTCGAGGCTCAGCCCGTCGTTGCTCCGCACCCTCCTCACGACGCCGAGCTTGAAGAACTTCTCCTCGCCCGCGGCGGTCCGCCCGCCGATGTACCACTTCTCGGCGCCCAGGACGTCGCGGAAGCCCTCGCTGCTGCTGTCGCTCCCGCGTCGTCGGTTCGAGTTGCTGCCGGGGATCGGGATGCCGCCGCGGGGCGAGTGTAGCGGGTACTGGTTCACCACGCCGGACGTCGGGCGTGTGGCCGAGCTGGCGCTGCCGGCGTGTGTGGTATTTGAGGACGCCGCATTCGACGATATCGCCCTCGGGGCCGAGGCGGAGGACTGTGTCGCGTAGGACGAGGACGATGACGTCTGCGTCGAGTGCTTGTTCGGCTGTGGCGCCGTTATCGGGTTGGTGGACTGGCGGAAGGAAGAGAAGAAGGTGGAGAGGAAGAAGGGGCGTTGCGAGGGCATCGTGGCTCTCTGGAGTCCCTTTGCCGGAGAGGTGTGAAAGAGGGATGGAAGGTGATGATGAGGAGGTTGAACCTGGCTCCCCGTGCGCTGCGTGCGTGCACCGCGAGATTTTTTTTGGCGTCCGAGGGGAGGAGAGGGAGGGAGGGGCGGGTTGGACGTTATTGTACGTTGACGCAAGGGCCCGTACGGGGAGGTTTCCGGTTCCAAACGATAAATCAAGCGCTCGCTCGGGGGACCCCTATTCTATTTTTCTCGTGTATCCAAGAGGGAGTCGTAGGTCGTCCGGGTTGCTGGGGTTTATGCTGTCATCCGTGCCCGAGCCGGGTCGATCCTGGGGCAGGGCGTCCAAGCTTGCGGTTTCCCACGGGAAAAAGAAATGAGGTCTGCAGGCGGTTTCTCGTCTCCTATCGGTTGCCCTGTCGTCAGGGTATTCTCGTTCGCCGGGTCGGTGAAGAAACCGAGGATTCGTGGATGGGTCGCTATCGACGACGATATATGGCGGTGATAATGGTGGAGTAGGAGAAATGTCGGTCTCGATCCCGTGGGCGGTACCTCGATCGCGGAGGAACTTGGAAGGGGATGATCGGCGCGTAGCGAAGGTGTGTGGGCAGGCCGCAGACAGGGCTTTTTGGCGGTGCGCAATGCGGGATGCGGGATGCGGGTGGGATGGATATGTGCCCTAGGCGAGCGGATTGACGGAGAGTCGGGGGTTGGTGGTGTTGTTGTCGGTGCTTTGTATGTGCCCAGAATCCCGCAGGCTTGGGGATCCGGTCGGTCAAGGTCGGCTGTTGTCGCTACAGTACGGCAACGCAAAGGCGGTGGTTCGGTATCGTGTCGGCTGTGATGCAAGTTGCGGGAGGGAAATACTGACGTCGACTCACGAGCTGTGGCCCGCCAAACTGGATGACGGAGGGGTGACTGCAGTGGAAGGGGAATGGCGATACCACACTGTTGACTGTATCCGTTGGCATAGGCGTGGAGGGCAAGTCCGGGGGTGTCCTGAGCCTGCCGTCGCAACGCAGCGCTCTTTCCATTCGTCCCTGCTGGCCCCAGGATCGGCCAATCCCGGAAGCGGAAGAGGTGCCTCGCGTGCACGGGTGGGGGGGGGGGGGGGTCCATGGTGGTGACCCAGACCCTTATGGTCAAACGGGCAGTACTTGGCCAATGTACAGGCCCGACATGCCTGCAAAGTGTATTATGTAAGGCAGTTCATCACCACGGATCCCTGACTTCCCCGGTTGGAAAGAGCAGACAGAAGGTCGACTGGCGGCCCTTCTGACCCGATAACGATGCGCCTGCACCTCCAGGGCTCCAGTGTCTTCCCCAGCTTCATTCAATCCCCAAGCTTCGATGCTCAAGTCTCAACTTTCCGTGCGCCTTTCCCCAGATTCTTCGGGTTTTCCTCTTTAGGTCTCGTGTCTGTCCATCTTTCGTCCAGTCTGGCATACCGAGTAATTCGACTTTCTTTTCTCGCCGCCCGGCTCTGCTGTCGAGCAACCCCCAACCAACATTCATCACGGACGGCCCTGCTCCCTGCTCCAACATGATCTGATAATTTCCAGAACCTCCGAATCATCTTCGCTTCTATTGGACGACCTGAGTAAGGCTTCACACGCATCGCAGATCTGGAACAGAAACGCCAGGAGAACGCGGCGGCGCAGCACCAGCACCACCAGAAGGATTCCAGCAGCTGCGGATCGATGGGAAGGGAAGCAAGAGGGTAGCCACGTTTCTTCGCCTGGCTTGCCTTGCCTACCTAACCCTAGCCTCAACCGTCGCCTTGCCCCGTTGGTCGGGTGCCTTTTCTAGGTCCCGTTGGTTCAGCTTGTCAGCTCGACTGACAGACAGCTCGCTGTCCGCTCCATCTCCGCTCGCTTTGTTTGCTCCGGCGAGCAGCCGTCTGACTACACTAGTTCTGGACGCTATTACTTCCCGCCCTGCGAAATGTGATCAATCTTCGGGCCTCGGCGGCACAGGCAGGCAACATCGTCAATCTGCCGCGGCATCTGCGGTCATTGTGCTGTTCTGCATCGCGGCTCCGCTCGCCTCCGGCTTGTGAAGTGAAGCAGGCACCCAAGATTTTCAGAAGGAACAAAACCCGAGATTCACGTTCAAGCTATCATTAATATTTAATATTAACCAACACAGCAAGGCGTTACTTCGCAATTTCCCAAGAAAGAAGACGGTCCCATGCCATGTGGAAATCAACTAACTGCATTGGTTCCTCGTCTGAAGTTTCCAGTGTCTGGCGCAACGTACTGCAGAGCCCTGCGCCGCTCAGCTCGTCCTCAAGGTCCATCTCTCGGTCGGCACTACTGGCGTTCGTTCTCCGCATTTCAGGCACCGTTCCATCGTTCCAGTATCGCGGTATATCCCGACGTCAGCAAAGAGGTCATCCGTCCAGCTCAATCGTATGATCTGCCTCTCGACCAAGGCTTCTTCAACCATCCACAGCCAACGCCAAACCCGCCCAATGCCGAGACTCGTCCACTTCACCCCTCTTTTGCCGAGTCACAGCCGGTCCCCCGGGACGCTCGTCAGAGGCTTCGATCCCATCTTGCTCTCGATGGATGGTTTGGAAACTTGCGGGGTTTTGCGGGGTTGCCTTGGCCTGGAGCAAGCCACCAGCCGGTCAAAACACCAGCACTGCTGCGCCTAGCAACTCTCAGCTTGCCCATCCCTTGGCGTTTCGCTTTACCGTCTGAGACTTGTTTGCCCGCCTCGAGTGAGGACGCCCGGCATGGTTATTTGCGTGACGTTTCGCCGGCATAAGTCAGGATCGCTTCCTTGAGCCACTCATGCTTACTTCGGATGGTAGTTCGACCCCGCGTTTCTGAAAGGGCCGTCCCGAGTCGGGCGCCTCCTGTGCTCCTTCAAAGCATGGTGTTGTCCATCAGCAGAGAATTTCTCGGCGAATACAGGTCGATGGTCCTCGATAAACGGTCTCGAACATCTAAGAGTGAAGTCTCTGTTTGGATCTCTTTGGGCTTACGTGGTCGGCTTCCTACGTCTGCGCCCGTGTTGTGTTGTTATGGTTTATGGATGCGCCGTTCGCGCCGTTCGGGAGCGGCCTCCCGGCATCTGGTTATCTCTCTATGCGTTTGCCGTTGCTTATGTGACGTTGCACGCACATGGCCACTACTTCGTGCCTGAAAGCGTATGGTTATTCATGATCAAGGCTGCAACACAGCATCGTAATCTCGATGAAATCCATACGGGAGCCGTGGATGGGGATCAGCGAAATGCTTACAATGCTGACCAACATCAGCCAGGCGGTGCTAAAGGGGGGCCTCAGCCGCAGACACCATTTCCCAGCGTATCCGATTCTTCGACTTCCCGCAACGCGATGTCTGCGTCCACAAACAGGATGCTGCATCCTTTGGGGCCACGGCCTTACACAAAATGCAGATTCCCGACGTCCCAAGGGCTACAAACACGGGAAAGAAAAGGACAGATCTTCGAGGTTGCTGCGACGGTGAGACACACCAGCTCGCCGAGGGAGTGGCTAGTTCTGGAGGACACCCACACCCTTTTCCACCATCCCAGGCGCAGATTGGCCGTTTCGCAAGGCTGTATGTCTCGCCGCCACAGGCTCTACGCTTTGGAGGCCTGGATGGTAGCATAGTGAGGATGACTACATGATCCATCTGCGCGGCGCCGGGCCTCATTGGCCTGCCTTGTCGCAGGTGGCTTGCCTGCCGTCAGCCGCGATGCGGCTCGGCTGATCTGTAACCATCCCTTTGGGGGCCAGTTGTTATTTTAGATCGCCGTTCATTCCTGTCTAGACGGTATATCACGTCGTTCTGGCCCTCTCGAGAGGTGGCTGGTTCTCTTCGAACCATGTCTACTTCTCGAATCCTCACCCATCTCCGAGGCCAGCAGTATGGGTGGCCGAGGTTCCCGATTGGCGATCGCTGCCATTTTCCTGGCGTTCATCGTCGTTTTCTTTGCGTTCGAGTTGACTCTCAGCCGCTTAAAGATCTTCTTCGAAGACATCCTGGGAATTAAAAAGAATTCAGTGTCAAAATTCCAATACTTCTTCCCTTTTGGTTTCGCTATTTTGGGCATTATCATCATTCCTATCATGCTCAGCGACAAGAGTGCTGAAAGACGCTTGACAGAAATCGACCCCGACATTGGGGGGCCTGGCATCCGCTCCGCCATCTGGGCACAGGTTCTCGTCTTGATCCTCATTGCGATCATCGGCACGTTTCACACGAAAGCAAACGGCGCCAAAGAGACAGGCGCCGGGCTTATTATCACTCACGTCTCCCTCGCCGTGGCTCTATTGGTCGAGATGACAAAGAGGAAGGTTGCTGGAGAGCCTGAGAGACAACTGAAGCCCGCAGATGCCATTCTCGGATGCATGATCCTCGACTCTCAAAACATCGCGCTGTCTGTACCGCTCGTCATCAAGGAGACGCTGGCGTCAAGATGGCAGGTCTGCATCACTGTCGCGTGCCAGTGCTTCGGGCTCGTGGTCATGGCAGTCATCGTGGAGCACTTCGGCAGGGGGCTCTTTCTACCTAACCAAGGCAAAGACTGTATCAACGTGGTGTGGTGGGGTTGGCTCAGCAGCTGCCGGACTGAAAGCTCGGCGGTGGAGATGGATGTGTTCTGGGTGTACTACGCCTGCCGGTGGTTGATACTCTTCCAGACCAGCTTCCACGCGCTCAGCAGCATGTCGACGTTCCACCAGGCCGAGAAGCATCGGGCAAATGCCTTGGGCACAATCACTTTCCCGGCCCTAATCGCAAATGCGCCATGGCCTGTCAAGCTGGTCGAGTTTTTGCACATCACAAGACCGGGACCGGGGCCATATGGCAAGTATCCGACCACGGTTTCGCTCATGTACGTTCTCTACGGCGTCTTCTCGTTGGCCTCGCTGGCGGCTGCAGAGTCGGCCATGCAAACGGTCCCTGAGCGAGATACCGACGACTTTTCCGTGGGCCAGGTTATCGCGGTGGTGGTTGCTGGTGCGACGATTCTGAGGGGTTTCTGGCTTTTCTTCTTGATGTGCAAGGAGAAACACGGCCGTATCATGCCTAATCCTCTACATCCGTGACGGCTTCGCAGCGCAGTTGGCGATAGCTTGGCTGGAGGGTCTGTGACGTGTAACATCAACAAATATCTATGGCGTTAAGGTCTATAGGGTCGTGTATTTCATAGCAAACTGGAAAGGCCATATTGGACAGAGGCTAATCACCGATAGATCTTGTAACTGTAATCATATTCAACTCGAAATTGAATGAAGTGATCTGGTAACACCTGCCTTAGAGTTGTTTCTCAGTCGTTGTTAGCTATTCAATGTGTGCTTTATATTTGTAGGACAACGGTTCCATGAATTCGACTTCGAGTGTGTTTCTTAAGTCTTCTATCTTTTGGTAGTTAGCTCTCAGTCGGGATGGCATATGACCTCGCTCAGGTTGAAAACGTGGCAAATACTCTTTGATCTCTTCCCTAAGCGTGCGACAGATCAATACCAAGAATTGAGACCTGGTGTCTGCGATGTTGCTCTCTTCATACGTGTCTGGTGCCCATATGAGTAACTGGTTGTGTATGATTTTGCCGTTTACACTGACGGAAAGTTACAATACAGATGTTGTACAGAGAGTTTGAAACTAGTGTGTTGCTCATCAATATTTCAGTAATAAGGACGTCTTGATGAAAACCTATTTCATCCAAAATCACCTTAACTCAGGATGTGACAGTGAAAGTAATTCTATCAATGATAACTCGGTGCAAACTTCAAATGTCTGGATATCAATGCTAGTCTATCTACTTTCAGTCTTTGAACTCTATGACGCTAGTCTATGACGCTGATCTATTAACTGTCGTTGTCGCTCCCACTGTCTGCCCTAGCCCATTTATACATGGAAGGTACAACTCCGAGCCTTCCACAGTAAAGTCCTCCGCTTCGCCCGAGCCATGGACCAAACACAGTCTCCTTGGTCCTGCTGTAGGGATCCAGATACGTCATGTCGGCTTCCAGTGCCGATCTGTCTGAAGTTGCAGGCGTCTTACAACTGCAGTGGACCTTTTCCGCAGCCTGAGTTCCATCCGGGTTGAGGCCTATCCTGAAATCGCATTCCGAGCACGCGAAGCTTTCCGTACTTCGAGTCCGAATCCTGAAGCCAAGCGCATGGTCAGAATCGCTCGGGACCACTCCGAGAAAACGTCGCTTAACAGGATGGTCAACTCACTGCCGTTTCTCTCGCCAACTCAGCCCTCGTCCGTCAAGTTCTAGGCACTCATCCAGCGGGAGCCGCGCGGGCGTCCAGCTCGTCTTGCCCAGGTTGTCGCCGCGGCAGCAGGCGCCGAGGACGTTGTCGTCGATGCGTACGGACACGCAGCGCCCGCCCCACAGGTTTCGCAGCGTCTTGTTCGTGGGCGGCAGCGAGTCAAGGCACTCCTGTATGGTCGGAACCGTGCCTTCGGGGAGGGTGTTGAGGTGCAGGTTCTCTATCGCCGCCGCCGCGGCGAGGGCGATGCTCACTGCTGCGGGCAGGAAAACTCTCGGTAATCGCATGATCGGGTGAGCTGGTAATTCGCGCGCGCGAAGATGAAGAATTTGGCAGAGTATCTTGTTTATATGTGGTTGGGAAGAAATGGAGTTGTCGTGATTCGGAATACCGGTGCCAGGCCGTGCCACGGGGGGCGCTCGGTTTCGAAACGGTTTGAGCGATCAACTTCCGGAATAGGCCGCGCAATGAATCGAAGTCCGAAGAGGCTACCGCGGAAAAAAAATTCAAGTATTCAACAATACGAGCCATTTGTTGCATTACTGTTGTTGGATTAGCTCAGGACTCTGGTTCAAATTTTGCCGGAAGCCTATCCGTGAAGTCGAAGGTTAAACCTGAGTCGCCGTTGTGGAAAGTTCTGGCACCAACGAGCAGTCGCGGTTTATTAAGATGATGTTGTCATTGAATTCCGCTGCCAGTTTTTCTCGCTGATTATTCCACAGACACGATGGCAATTCGGGTCTCATCTACGTCAGCTGTGTAGGTACACAGCAGTTGGCCTCTGGCTGTTGTCCAAAAAGCGCGGCGATATGTTACGGAGCACTCCCTAGTCCTTCAGCTGCAGCACTGGTGAAGACTTACACAGGGAATGACGAACCTTGGCAACGTCAGCCCGAGTTTGCTTTGCAAGTTCGCTCCTTCTCCAGGTATCATATTTTTAAGATGTGAGAATCACATACACTCATATATCATGGCGATAAGATAATTGTCGTTTGTTTTCCGTTATGGAGATGCATCTTATAGTTGCACGTCGCTCTATTGGTGGCTCTCTTAAGCTCACTCTGGTGTCCCTGTTTGTCCTGTGCTATCATGCTTCCTCTCTCGGTGAGGGGAACGCAGTCGCCGCCGCATACGCATCATCATGCGTGTCCTGGCCTTGTTATCGCTATGATTAGCCATCAGCGTATTTGCGAATGCGGTATTACCTGATGCAGTAATGGGCGTTTTCGTTATGAGCATTGTCGGTACACCTACAGCCACATCTGGTGATGTGGCACCATTCCTGGGCCATTCCGGTCTCGAATACCTCTGGCACTGTGGCGGACGCCGCCCAACGCTATATGCCCAACCGGATTATTACTATGGCAGGAAGTACAACCACAGGCCGCGTAGCCATGACCGCGCACGCCAGCACGCGCTTAGCCTTATCATGCCGGGAACAATATAAAGCCGAGCGCTGTCGCGCGAGTCTCCTGGATTAGCCAGCCCTGTCCGCTTTCTGGGGCCTTATCTATGGTATTGCGCGGATATTGCTCACGAAAATTTTGCGGGCTCTGCCAGTAGTCGAAGTAGACGGTATTTGCTACGACAGAGCGCAGGAATGGGGGATATGGAGATAGTGGGTGGTCGATCCATGCAGGGGGGAGGGATCCCAGCTACATGCCACTAAATGCATTTTCCCGGTGGAACCAAGTTCCAGCGCCGTTATCTTGGTGCAATCAGCCAACCCACCGGGGATCGTCTTATCTGTAGCCAGAAGTACCGGTGTGTGTGCTGCCAAAAACAGAGTTCGGGCGGTAGAGCGTTCCGGTAAAGGCAATTATCACGCGAGCTGTTCGTGACTGCGGCGCATTTTGGGAACGTCGTGCGCTCAAAGTTCGCCGGACGAATTTCGTCAGACCACAGCACGCGCGCGTCTTCAGACTGCGAGGTCACCTGATGACGCGTTTTACCGGTTTCTGCTGCGTTACCACAGGATCACTTCGTGGAGCTGCGTTGCTGTTGTTGACGATGATGAGCAACACCGGATGAGCGGCCTGTTGGCAACCTGACTTTGAAAACGGAAGAACGCTTCCGGAATTGGCTGCCGTTACCGGGTCGTCATGCAGGCAGCCAAATCGGGGCCCAGGCCGTTGGTTTGGAAGAGTTGAAACAAGTAAGGTCGAGTAATGATTTTGCCCACCATGCGGGGTTTTAGGACCCAACGATAAGCTACCTGGTCGACGAATGCTGCATCATACATAACACGCAGTTCCCAGGAGAGCAGGCATCATGGTACACATCCGTACAGGCGGAGCCGTTGTTCCACAGGCTAACCTGCGCCGAGCGCCACCAGCTCTCTCCTGATTCTGTTGAGCGTGGTGCTCTCGGGTGAGCCAATGACAACTGCGGAAGCACTTCCACAACGCCAGCTTTTGACGGCTTCTGGTACCAGGGCTCGTTCGTCTTACTCGATCAGATTTGACGTCGTTGTAGCCGTTCAATCTGCTGCAATCACGGCGTGACCGGCAGCACCCTTGTCCGAAAGCAGTCATGCTTATGTACCCGCGTTTCTAAGTCTCCCTTTGTTATTTGCTCCCCTTCTCCCCCAATGGTTGTCTCTCCGTGTCCCGGTCTGAAGACCTGTATTACCATACACCGCCCGCATTGTGGGGGCGCTAACGCGCCGCGATTTCCAGGCCATCGGTCGATATCTCCCATTTGACACGGGAAGGTGCTCGCGACCTGACCGGCAGACCTTTATCAAAGAAATGATTCTCCCCATGTCGAAAACGTGACACCCAGCCAGGAGGAGAACGCCTTTGATAAATATCGGACAATGCCCTCGATCTTCACGCTGTTCGCCTGGTGATGCCGCGCAATGAAACCAGCAAAACGGGTTCAACTCTCTCTATTGGCCAGCCTGGTATCGCCCGCGCCTGGGATTGCAATCCGTCGCAGATCACAACCTGCAGTGGCTGGCGCGTTTTTCGACCTTTCTCGTCCTCTTCTGCCTGCGTGCATAGCGTCATTGCAACGTGTGACGGCCACTCGGTTCCGCCCTTAAACGGTCAGCCGTTCTCTCGCTTCTTCGAGATTACTCATTGGTATTCTTGACTATAAAAGCGAATGAAAACTGACCCGGAGATTCATACAGGGATGGGACCTGCGGCGACGTCACCGTGGACAAAGAGTCCACAGCACGAAGTTGCGGTACTGGGCCGACAAGCTCGCCGTCAGGTCGAACCCAACCTGACGAGGCAGCTGATGGTATGGCTGCTCCAGAGCAACCATCGGGCGCTCGAACTGTTCAGCGAGCGTAGCCCCCCGCTCTTCGTTGACGGGCACAGTCTGGAAAGCGTACATATTACAAAACGTCAAAGATGTTCTATGTGGTCGTTGCTAACATTTATGCAGAGTCGAGCCCGAAAGACGGCAATGGGGACCCTGGAACTTCGTCGGCTTCTGGATCGCCGATTCCTTCAACGTCAACACTTGGATGATTTCCTCCTCCGCGATGCAGTGGCGGCCTCTGTCGATGGCGGTCTGGCTGCGTGGCCTTCCCGTATGCGGATCGGCTGCACCTTGTCGCTACGGCGCCTTCATCTGCTTGACTGGCCGCATCGGAGCCGTCTACCACATTGGTTTCCCCGTCGTCAACAGGTCTTCGTTCGGTATCTGGGGCAGTCTCTGGCCCGTCTTCAACAGAGCCGCCATGGGTGAGTCTGCAATCGCTGTGCCGAACCGCATATTCCTGTACTACCGCGCGTGCGTTTGGTACGGTGTTCGACTTCATTGGTGATGCTGCTGTGTTTATCGCCGTCCGCGCCATCCTGGAAGTCTTCTGGGTAGCAGCATCCGTCTTGCGGCTCATCGCTGATCCTCTGGATCTAACGCATGAATAGGACCGCCATACGATTCCCAACACTTTCCCAGAAGCCTCTGGCACTAGCACAGCAGACTATGCTTCTTTCTTCATCTTCTGGCTGGTTTCTCTCCCGGCGATCTGGTTCCCCGTCCATATGCCGTTCGAGCATCTGTTCCCGTTGATCAACACGTCACCGCCCAACGCCATTCTCTTGATCTGGACCGTCGTACGCGCAGGTGGCGTCGGCCCTATCGTCCGCCAGCCCGCGACCATCCACGGCAGCGACCTGGCCTGGGAGTTCATCAAGGGCGTCATGTCCTCCATCGCCAACTTCGCGACCCTCATCGTCAACGACCCCGACTTCTCCCGTTTCGCCGGCCAAGCCCGCACCACGGCTTGCCCTGTGGTCTCGCTCTCGCTGGTCGCATCTTGGCCTTCTTCACCTCATTCATCCTCTCCAACATCATCGTCTCGTCAGCCTCCGCCGTCATCTACGACCTTGAGAAGCCCATCTGGGACCCTCTCATCCTTCTGGAGAAGTTCATCGACGACGGCGGCTCGGCCCAGAGGTTCGGCGTCTTCATGATCGCCCTGTCTTTCGCCTTGGCTCAGCTGGGCACCAACATCGCCCGCCAGCAGTGTCCGCCGGCACGGTTGCCGACGGCCTGCTGCCCACTACCTGAGCCATCCCGCGGCGGGCCACATATCCCCGCGCCGCCATCGGCTGGCCATGACCGCCACGCGCTGACACCCTTACCGACGCCGACCGGACAGTTCACGGCCTTTTACCTGTCGGCGCGCAGCGTGTTCTGCCTCTCAACTCCATCCGCCAGCGTCACGCCGTGGCGACTTTACCCGTGTTCTGGCAGGATAGTACCGAGGTCCAAAGGGCTGTACGACGCGCGCAAGTCGGTGCATGCTACACCTATGGCTTCCACTGGCGCGGCTGCGTGCTACATCGCCATTAATATATTAACGTCGTCAGGTTTCGTCGGCGCCATCAGTCTGCGAAGTGCCCGTCAGGCCTACATTGGCATCTTCTTCGCCCGCTGTCGCGTCCGAGCGGAACATACTGGCTCTCTGGCTGTCGCCGGTCTACGACAAAGCGACGATTGAATCAGAGGTCGGAGACGAGATCGAGGACATGCGCGTTGCGTACGATGGCAACAGCCAGGACTATGACGAAGAGGCCATGACCGGAATTAGGGATTGTGGGTGACTTGAAGATTTCGTTTAAGAGCGACCGGAAATGCATTATTTCGGGTGACGCAGTTCAGATATGATACCACTACATGTTAGAGATCATGCCGATTGGATATTGAAGGCATGGAATAATGAAAGATGAACAGCACGGTGGGCAGAGTCGATGAATAGCCTGACTGTGTCCTCATGCGATATGAGGTCGAAGGCGACCTAATCGGTGACAGCATTACATCCTTGTATCAGCCTACCCACCACTACTATTGTCACGCTATTGCTATGTTCCATCATCATTATCTCTATCTTCCGTCACTGTAGTTGCTATTCTCGATCGCCGTTGTCCGTTACTGTTGCTGCTGTTATCGCACGCTGTTGTTCAACATTGCCCTTACATGTGCTCACAGCCTCAAAAGAAGATTGGCTGAAATTCAAGGGCCTGCGAGTAGGCTTACCTCACGAAATTTCTCAGCAATGCGAACTCTGCTGAGTCAGACATAAACGCGGTGAGCGACGGGGAGAGTGGGGCGCGGCCTGGCGCTGGGGTCTCGCTCGCCCTCATCGCATCAAGCTATCCGGACTTGCGAGATGAAGCTGCTGCGCGCGTCTGGTACTGCCTTCGAGGCGGCGCAGAACGCCTGAAGCGCGCCTTCGCCTGCACACCAGGACGAGAAAATGAGTCGCGCGCGGTGTTCGCCAACATGGTTCTCTACGAGGAATTCCTGGAGGCCGCGCCTGCCGACCACCGACGCCTGCGTGGTGCCGAGGCCGGGCTGGGCGCGCCGGCGGTACATGCTGTTCGAACTGGGCAACAAGACCTGGACATCTATTCCTGCGCTGGCGCTGGCGGCGCGCGTGCATCGTCTACCTGGCCGATGTGGAGTGGAAAGATGACCTGGCACAACCCATGCCGCCAATGCATCAGCCAGATGCGGGTAGATGGTTGCAGGGCTGGACCTGCCGCGGGCTTCGCGCCGGAGAAGGTCTTCTTCTTCACCAAGGAATGGATCGAAATCGGGACGAAAACGGAGCTGATGTTCCCCATCTCCCATATCACGGGCATCGACGTGACTTACCTGGTGTCCAAGCGGAAGATATGGTCAGCAAGCACCGCCGCGCGCATGAGCTGGGCCTCCAGGGCGCCGACGGCTGCGCGCCCTCGAGGACGCTGGCTACTGCCTGCTGGGCATCTTCAGCCTCCAACACATGCCCCTGCTCTACGTAGGGTCAGTAACTTTCTCCGGCTGCAGGAGGAAATCATTAAGGCTTCCGACGACCACACCATCTTCTGCTGGAGCTGGTACCCAGACCCCGGGCAGACGGTGGCGGAAGTACTCCTTGTCGCCGGCCGTATTCTCCAGCTCCCATTACGGCAACCGTGCAACGCCCCAGCGCGCGGATCTCGAGCGCGCCGTGCCGCGCCAGATCACCATCGAACAACGTCGGGCTGCCCGTCGTAGCAGCAAATCAGGTATCCGGTGGGATGTTGTCCGTCATCAGCACCGATGGCGGGCCGGAACTGACGGTTGATGCCTCCCGCGCGCCTGATGAAGGAAGGCAGCATCTGCAGCTTTGCCCGTTCAGCAACAGCCATTACCGTTCTGCCTTGACCATGCGGCACGGTGAACATGTACCTTCTTTACAAGCTATCGAGGAACGCCGAAGACCCTGCATGCCTTGGCCTTTATTCTGGACTGTGCGGCTTCTATCAACGGTGACGTCTGGGCAGGTCGTTCTCGGCCAGGTGTATGGCGATGATGCATCAAAGTGACTGCCTGGTCTACAGTACATGCAAACGCCCTCTTCGAACGTCTCGAGGCCGATCTTCAGCGGCGTTGGATTCCGATCGGAGCTGACGCAGATGAACGCGTTTGGGGGGCTGATACTCAGGGTCACTCATCAGGATGACAAGTTCCTCGTACTTCTGTCCGTGAGCGGCTGGGGAACCCTGCTTTACTGGCACTGCGAGATTCTCGACGACAAATACGCCGAGCACGGGGTGCAGGAGTGGCTTCGAGAGTTCCGCAACCCGGCGTTTCAGAAGAGAGTTGACTCCAGCTGTTCTTACCACTCGGCAATGTCGGGGAGCGGTAAATCCGTGATGCTTGTTGCTCTGGATCGAGAAACCCGGGATGAGTTTGGCCGGGTTGTCAAGGTTGTGTACCTCGTGTTTAGAAAGGCGAATGGGGACAACTCACGTATGCAGGCCGTCTGGGACAACTTCCGACACGCTTTCAAAGAAAATGTCCAAAGACGAATAGATTCATGAGACTATAATTGACACAACAAACATGAGTCTAATCGTTCCACGGGAGCTGGTGTTCCGAAACACGGATCGCAACCACGACCCCTTCAAAGAAGGCCACAGTGAACAACCGAGAGGCTAGAATTGCCATGCATTCTTGCTTTAAGTAATCGAAACTCTCAGACTAGGCACCTAAATGAGGTTTCACCCCAACAACGGAGGTCTAATCACGACAACCGCCCGTCCCCCGAATACTAAAGTCCCCGTCGCCGTGCGGAACGACCAACGTGTTACCCTTTACCAAATCCAGCGCTTTAACACCGCCTAGAAACATCTCCAACTCCCCCTCGCAGACTACAACCACCGCGAACCCCCTCCGGAACTCCCTGCTGCCGCTGACGCCGCATCTCTCCAGGTCGAAGTACTCCCTGGCAACTTCGGGCATTGCGGACCCAATAGACGACTGGGAGGTCGCCAGTCCCATGACCTCATCCAAACTACGGCCGCGGGTGTCAACGGCGGTGAGCGCCTCCGGAAACCCGAGTCCCAGGTGCCCGTCCGCGGACCCGTCGATCCCGAACCCCTTCCACTCGCACAAGATGGAAAGGTCCTCGGGCTCCTGCACCTCGACGAGAAACACGCCCTCTCCGATGGCATGGAGCGTGCCCGGGGGCACATAAACCGTCTGCCCCGCTTCCACGCTCAGGCGGTGCAATTTACCAAGCAGCCCGTCGACGTCCTGCCTCTCCACAAGATCCAACAACTCCGCCCGCGACACATCCTCGGTGAGGCCAAGGTACACCTCCCCCGGGCGGAGTATGTACCACGCCTCGGCCTTGCCGTGCGCCGCCCCGAGGCGCTCGCGCGCCCAGTGCCGGTGCGGGTGTGCATGCACGGGGAGCCGCTGACCGGGGTCCAGCAGCTTGACGAGTACCTTCGTGTCGGCGCCGAAGGCCGCGACGTGCGTGGGGCCCAGCCAGTGCTCGGGCTCGGCGGCGACGGCCGAGGCGAGGAGTTGGCCGGAGGGGAGCACCGTCATGCCCAGGTTGGAGCCGCCGCAGCCGGCACAGCGGGTGGTAGACGCGACCCAGTCCTCGGGCTGGTTTGGGCCGGAGGGCTTGTCTGAGCGGAAGGCTGATATCCGGGGGCCGCCGAGATAGAACCGACCCGGTGGCTGATTAGCGGGGAGGATGACGGGAGGCATGGCGTCGTGTACCGAAGTCAGAAGAGGAGGTTGGTGAGGGATTTATTTGTTTTTATTTGCTCAACCACCATAAAGACGGTTGAGATTCGTCCAGTGGATTGTGCCAAGTAGAATCTAAGTAGCAGAGATTCCACAACCAACGTCAGCCCACGATGTGAAGGCTGTGCGATATATATACTTGTTTCTGCTGCCGGTACCTAGGTAGGTAATAAGCCGGTTGTTTGGTCCGCCAACATCCGGGACCAAGAGGCTGCGACCTGTATGCGTACGCACGTCAGTATTACGGGCATCCTCCCACCTGAGGATTTGGTAGTATCGTTATTCGTGCCGCCCGACTAATAGGACGGACCCTTTCGCGGGACGTGAGCGTGTGAGGGACGGGTGAAGTCCCGTCCCCTCATTAGACGGTCATCGTTCGAGACCGTTTAAACCGTGCAGCTTTTCCGACGTCCCCCTGGCTCTAGCTCGGCTAAATTACTCTTTGTAATCACCGCCCAGGAAGAGAGCGAATTGGTGTCGATGACAAAGTCAACGTTGAAAGACGTCGCATTGGCATGCTGTGCGAGGGCCAGGCAAGAGCTCGAGTAACGAGGCGAAACCTCGCCATTGGGGGTTGCTGGCTTCACGCAGACCGACCAACAGCATCCATGCATGTGCAGCTGGATTAGGTGTAGTTCTGGTCTGTCCCAAGACAGAGCCTGCGAATGTCTTACATTTCAGCCCATGCACGCCGCTACCGTCTTGTACCTAGGTAGGTAGGTAGGTAACGAGCTAACAGGGGAAGATTAGGGATGAGGCCAGCCCGCAACTCTTCCCTCTACCACACTCATTCAGGCCTCACGTTTGGCCCCTGAGAAATCTCTTTGACATCTAAGAAGCCGATAACTCGAAAATGGCGAAGACCTACATTGTCACGCCGAACTATACGACACGACCGCCGCCCACTCTGCAGAATGTAACCAAAGTCCCAGTCTCGGGGGGTGTTGACGGTTCCGAGGCTGTTGCAGAGCCCATCATCACCACAAACGTCGGCACCCTCTTCCTGGGAGATGTACTCCGATATCCCCTGGGCTCTGAGCTCAGCGTTCTCAACCGGGTCGATCGACTAAAAGTCCCCAATCACCTTTTAGCACTCCCTCCAGACGTCAAGACGGGCTTTCGCGCCACCCGCAAAGACCTGCTGAAAGGGCGCATTGGCGTCTGGGCCTCTCTTCTTGCTGCCCTCGGCCTCCCGTTCGGTATCGAGGTGGGGATGGCTCTGGAACGCAGTTCGGACGACATAATCTCGGCCGAAAGTGTCGAAACCCAGGAATTGGAAGTTGATGACGAGTTCATCCAGAAAACGATGCAGCTGGAATCTGTCAAGGCATACCTTGCCGGGTGTTCCAACCCTCCGCCAGCGCTCTACATCGTCACTGGTTTGAAGATTGTCCATGGTGCTAGCGCTCAGTCAGAAACGAAGTCGGCGATGGAAGCCTCGATAGGAGCGGAGGTTCTAGGTCAGGAGACGGTCAAGGTACTGGAATTCATGAGATCTCGACTCGAAGGCCAGGAGTTTACTTCTTTTACGCCTTTTGTTTTGGCATTCCGAGCGCGGAAGATCCTATACAGGAAGGGGAAGTGGCAGCATTCTTTGCTTCTTAAGGGTGCCAGCATGATGGATGGAGGGGGCGCTTTGGAAGACCACGATATCGAGGTCATTGGAATTGTGGAGGACGTTATCCCGGATCCCGAAGCGGTGGAGTATGAAGAGGTGGTCTTTCAGAAAGACCAGGAAGCTAACACTGACTGGATAGTCACAGAGGTCTAAGTCCTCATTAGCCCACCAAAGTCGATGTGAGCTAGAGTGTCTCCTGGCTACAGACAGGCCGCATGACCAGCCGCCTGTGATCATTGAAGCGTTTTTAATGATCTTATTCGTCGTTCTAAATATCTTCTTTCACTACCTGTGGTCGTGTTTGTTGGCTGTTTTGTATTTTCACTAACTCTGCACTGGAGGTGCCGACAAACCATTGAAGCAACGAACAGTAATCATGTGATGACTTTCAAATAACAGCTTTCAGTACGTCATTGAACCAAATTACTGGCATACATGCCCTCTCACCAAACCCAAGATATCTCGATCCGACAGAGACCTTCGCCATAGGTGCCAAGGAGCGACGTACTTCAGCTCTCCGTGGTTTTGACACATGACTCTGGAAAGAAGTCTACTGACTCCATACGAGAACCTCCAATTCTCAACCTCCTTCTGGCTGACAGACTCTGGATCCACCGCCACGGCCTCCAGCCATTCCAGCCAGTTAGCAGCAATACCAGCAGCTATGGGAGTTGCATATGAGGTTCCATTCTTGTAGACCTCCTTGCCTTTCCATGTTAGCCGAATTCCCATTCCAAGCGTGCCAAGTTGGTCGTGCTCATCCTGGGTTGTCGGGTTGAGAGATCCGCTGTCCCCGTTTCCGGTCATCGCATGAACGCAGATAACGTTCTTGTCTGTTCCCGGGTAGGTTCTCGACTGGTTCTTGCCCCCGTTCGAGGCGGCTGCGAAGAGTATCTGCCGCGATGCTTGGCCAATCATAGCAGCAATATCTGCTTGGCGATCGGGAACTCCGAACGACATGCTGATGATATGGACTTGGTTCTGAATCGCCCAATCAATGGCCTGAAGACAACCAAACGCAGGTCAGTCATAAAAATATTATCTTTTCACCATATTGTCGTCTCTCACCTGTACCACTGGATCGAAAGCCTCAAAACTGATGTCGGAAGCAATCTTAGCCACGAACACGTCGACTTCTGGGGCTGCCTTTAGAAGAAGGGCTGTCGTATGAGTTCCATGGCCACAAGTGTCGATTTCCGAGAGTGTTCCTCCGACAAAGCTTTGGGTAGCTTTGATAGGACTGAAATCCGTCTGATTCTTCGGTCTGCTACTTTGTCCGTTGTGCCGACCGCGTCTGCGTTCTGCTTTGTAAATCTTCCATCGACGCTCGCTGATACCGTCGATTAAAGAAGAGATCGAATGGTCTGTAACGTCGACACCTGCATCTAGAATGGCTACGCGAATGCGTTTTTTTCTATCCTTCCGATTGTCTGCCTTTGGCTGAATGTGAGCGCGGTGGAAGACTTCCATCTCAGACCAAAATCGATCGGCCTCTGCTATATGTCTGAGACTCGTCAGCTATTCTCCTTGGGCGACGAAAGTATTGGTTCAGGTATGAATGAAAGCCGTCAAGTCAATATCATGGTATGGTTTGATCGCAAAGCTGTCATGTGAGCGGGCGAGTTCAGTCAAACTTACTGGTCGTTCTTGGCAACCGTTCTTCCATCAAACATGAAAAACCTCGGCTCTATGATCTCCTCAGTGCCAAGTCTTCGTCGAGTTTGTGAATGTGACTGTCTCTGCGAGGGTCTAATTGAATTCAGTCGGCCTTCGGCTGTGCCTGGCACGTTAAAAGGCTCTGTCGAAGGCTCATTCGCGGTGATGCCGGTTCTGAGATTGATGTTGTGCCGACCTAGAAGACTTTCGTGCCTAGGAAAGTCTGCCAAGTTGTCTTCAAGCCGCTTGATAACCTCGGTATACAGCGCCTTTCTAATTTGGTAATGGAGCCTTGATTCTGGAAGTGTCGCAATCATTGCATGAGTCTTTGCAATAACTTGAAAACAGCCCTGGACAGCGAGGTAGTATGGCTTTCTGATGGCCCCGCTTTCGGCCTCTCTTTCCAACTGATCTAGCAGCGTGTCTCTGATGCGACTCGCTGGAAGTTGCTGGTCAACCATAATGGCTGCTCCTGTTTGTATCTCGAGGAGAAAACGAGCAAACGACGTCATTGCCGTAGTGATTCTCTTGAATTTCGCTCGTACGGTTCCACGTGTGTCCGCCCTCATGTTGGTGGAGAGCGGGTACAGAATGTACGGGTGGTTGATGTCAAGAAGCATGTCTTTTGTTTCGTCCTCCACGAATTGAATTGCGTCTCCGTTCCATAGATCACCATCCCACTGATCTAGTGGCAGATGAAGAAGGCATCGAGCGACAGATAAGGCCATAACAGCTTTATTTCCAGGCTTGAAATCACCCCCTCTGGCAGGTTCGCAGAGGCTACCACGCTTGAGGATGCTGTTGAGCGACACAGGAGACCAGTCTTTCTGGTAACAATCCGAATCAGTATTGTTTCGGTTCTTAAAGAATTTCATCTTGTTGAATTCTATTGTCAAAAGATTTGGTCTCGAATGCCGCGGGGTGTTGTTGTCCCTGATATAGGAGCACAGAGTACGAACATATTCGGGTGGGACACCATCATCTTCAGACCTAAATCGAAAAGAAAAGTGTGAGCTGGCCATTTACTACTGATCTAGTGAAGGGCGTGGTGGTAGTCAAGCTTACGGTAACGGAGTGAATAGAATCTCCTGCCAAGCTTCAGGATGCTTGCATGGCATGAAAAGCATCCCCAATTTCAGCTGTGAGGCTTCCAATTGGAACCCATTGAAACGCAAAATAGCTTTATGGCTTAGTTCCGGGGTAGGTGCGCAGTCTGGTCCGAGAATCGTTTAGAAATAAGCTCGAAGAGTTGGCGTGAAGTCTGAGATGGCTCTTCGTTTTCCCACTTCGTTCTGGGGATTTCCAGTTGATACGGCTCTTCAGATAGATAATGCTTCCCCGGTACGTCTGGAGATCTGAAAACACTCATGAATGTTCTCAGAAATTGATGGCCCCGTTTGTAAGTCGCTGCTTCATTCTTCAGCCTGAAGTACGGCGCGCAAGCTGTTTCGATGTCCGCTTCGGCTTGCGGGCAGTTCTTCAAGATCTTCTCCATAGCCAGCACATTCGTGAATGCTTTCGAGAAGTCTAGCCTGTTACAATGCTGATAGGGGTTCACTTTCTCAGCAGGAGCCCTATGTCCAGGGGTCGTTGTCTCCTTCAACTCTCGTGGAGTGAATATCAAGCTACCGAGATAGGACAAAATTACCTCGAAGGTAGACAAAAATGTCAAGCCAACGAGACAAGACAAAAGTAACTCGAAAGCAGACGTTTCTGGTGGTTCTTCTTGATTTGCACTGAGATCCTAGTTCAAGCGAAACAGTTAGCAGGGGTCTCAAATTTTAGGGATGACACACCGCCGCCAACATACGTCGTTCTGAGAAAGCCGAAGACGTTTAGAATGTGGTAGAAGCCTCGCGGCGTTGCATACGTCGTCTAATATAAGTCCGTCGAAGAAACTTAGAATCTCGACCAGGCTGTCGTGACAATCATCGAAGACAAGACATGTGAGATCCCGGTCCGACTGAGGGTCAGGAAGCCCAAGCAAATCAGCTTTGAAGAGCTTTAAGGCATTGGACGCCATGATCTTTTCGGCGTCTGAATGTGTCCATAATCGAGATTCGAAAGAAATGTTCTTCTCGTTTTCTGAGACCGACCAGCGAAGCGCGTTGGAGGCAATGAGAGGCCGAAGAAGCTGGAATAGATGCCACTCTGGTAGATCCTGTAAGGAATGAGGCTCCTTGTTGAGCGCGCAGCTTGGATGAAATGATGCCATGCCGGCAGTTTGAGGAAGATGAACATGAAGTTAGAAGCTATATCAAGCGATGATGTCGTTTCTGATGTGCACAGCGCCCTCGTTATGAAAGTTCCCAGAGGCCAGTCTGACAGCCACCCATGGCCCAGTTGCTAGCTATACTGAACGCAGACAGCAGAGGCTGACGGGAACAGATTGACAGCCGGGCGTCCTCAAAGGGTTCCGGCTCTGGACATAGGTGACGCGACTGTCTCAGCGCTTGTTGTGTTAGCTGCGGTTATCGGTTGTCTTGGACGCGTTGCTGTCCAATGGTGGTGATCATGTAGCGCGCCACATATGCAAAACCCGCACAGGAATTTTGGTAAGACATAATAATATGACCTCACCCCGTCGCATTTTCTCGAGGGTGGGTCCACGGAGACTACTTGTGTGGCATTCTCGACCGGGGCGTCTTCCTTTTCGACTGAAGTTTTCGCTATCTTGCCTCGAAACAAACCGTCCTCGTGTTCAATTTCTCTAGGACGCCGAGACAGCCGTGATGGACTCATTCCAAGAGGATAATCGCGAGATATCGACGCTTTCCGAGGCTTGCGAAGAGCTGTTCAAATACCTTCTCACGGCCTTGTCAAAGACAGAGAGAAAGAATCAACGCGCGGTTCGCGCATTACAAGACCGATTCGAACACTGGACTGGTCATTTCAGCGTGTTCGCCCGCCAAAAGACCTCTCTAGACTGCCGATTGAAGGGTCACGATGATATTCGCGACCAGGTTCTAGCGTACTTGGAGATTCTTCAGAGCAACCTACAACTTGGTAAGTAATCGTGAATTCTACCCTCGGCTTGACGCTTGGGCTGGGCTGAGAAAAGTTCCAAGGGATCGATTTTGAACTCGCGAGCCAACCTCTTCACAATGTTGAACCCCCTATGCCGGTTGGAGGTTACGACACTCCTCAGCAGACAGGAAACACCTCGCCCGATGGTCATAGTATCTCTCCAGCAACTCAAGCTGCTTTGGAAGGCGTGGAAGAAGCCATCGACAGCCTTCATCTCCTCGGACAGGCCATACATGAATGTTCCACGTTTGGCCTGGAACCACGTATGTGAAGATTTATAAGAGAGAACTCTGAGCAGTTTGCGTTCTATAATCGCATGGATAATCTCGTCGTTCGGGGTATCTACCCTCGAATTTCGCAGTCCTTCGTGGGGCAACTAGCGGACTCAGTCTCATACCGGAGAGCAAGACTCCTCTACCAAAGATCCTATCAACAAAGGCTCGACCAACAGGACAATCCAAGGCCTCGGCATGAGGCCATGAACAAGAAACTCTCGAGCTCCGGCGGGTTTCTGGATTGGGCCGAATCGGAAGATGCCATGGACCAACGTGGGCCCCTCCTTCAGATCATGGACACACCCTCAGAGCCTGACAGGTCTACGGTAACATATCCGAAAACTGTGGATGTTTTGGAAGCCTCTCATTACCCCATCGCCGAAGCCCACAGGAAGAGAGAGCCAAAGGATGAAATGCCAATTAGCGTCTCGTCTGTTGCTCAAGGCGACTTATACCCGCCAACGCCAAATGTTTATGTTGGCCAGCAACACTACCAATGCGACTGGTGCGCTCATCAAATCAAAGTTCCTGATGACATTGGCGAATGGAAACGAGCTTGGAGGTAAGGTTGTCCACCACCGAAGAACAGCTGATACCTATTGACTTGTGCGATCACCCTCAGGGCTCACTTGAAAGAAGACTTCCAGCTCTTCGTTTGCATTTCAGAAGACTGCGCCGGAAAGAACTTGTACTTCAGATCATCGAAGGAATGGCGTCAGCATATGACAAGTTCTCACACACCGAACTGGGCTCAGGAGATCCACCCGCGCAGTGCCTGGTACTGCGATGCTGAGCAGCATGATTTCCAGCTATTTCCAGACGTAAATGAGTTCCGAGACCATTTGCAGAGAGATCACGAGGGCATATTCGATCTTTCACGGGAGAAAAAGATGATCGAACGACAGACTGTGGCTGTGCCTCGTGGTGGCGGTATCTGTCCTCTTTGTTTCATCGGCATAGGCACGCTTCCGCCTTCGACAACAAGACTGCAGGACTCTTCTACTACTTTTGACGCTCCTTCTGGACAGCAAAGCTCACTGCTTCAAGATGGTCGCCCACAGCAAGCCAACCGTATGTGGTACTCAGAGGCAACGCATGACACGAATGATTTCGATCTTATCAAGGTCGCTGATCACATCTCGGACCATTTGGAATCGCTTGCTTTTCAATCGTTAAGATACATCAAAGACGGGGACGATTCTGGCTCGGAAGAAAGTGGCAAAGTAGACTACGGCAGGCCCTTGAGGAATTCAGGACCTGACATAGCTTGGGAAGACAAGATGTCTGACTTTGGAGATGAAGTTTGGGACACAGAGCCTAACTGTAAGCCCTACCGCGCTTGCAGACGTGACTTATACTGATTGGCTTGAAGTTATGGGGTTGAAACCAAGAAACGATGGGTTCTGCGGTCGCGAGGTCATCCTTGATCAACTGCAGAATTGGTTCAAATGCAAATCAACCCCGTATGCCGTTCTGTGGGGTTTGGTTGGGATCGGGTGAGGGCCCAGGATACTCAAAATGCGACGCGAGAACGGCTAACCTTGTCGAAGGAAAACCGCAATATCCCTCGAGTTCTCCTGGTTGCTGAGGGAGAATCTTCAAAATGTCTCGATCTATTGGGTCAATGCTACGAGCATTGAGACTGTCAAAACATCCATGAGTGCTATTGCCGATCGAATCATGCGTTCTCGAAGAGAGGCTGAGCATGGGAACATTGCATCAATCAAGAGATTTCTTGGCGATAAACGCAACGGGGAATGGACAATTATACTCGACAACGTGTTCGGAACGGACTTGTTGTCGGACCCGAACGACGCTAGCGACCAGAGCATATGGGAATGGGTACCCAAGCGCACCCATGGTCAGTTTCTGATAACCACGCGAGACGATCATGTCCCGGCATACCTGAGCACGGAGAGCTTTCGTATCAAAGTGGGTATGCTCAGCAGTGCTGAGGCGGCAAAGATTCTGACCACCTTAGTCGAGGACCAATACCTCTCTCGCAGCGACATTCCCCTGGTCACTTCAGAACTGGCCCAGTTTCCGCTGGCTATCTCGAACTTTGCTGGCGTTATCAGACAAGCTCAAACTTCGAGTGCCAGCCTCATTCGGCAATTGAAATCAGGGGCCCAATCCGCTGAACTCCTGGATTTGCTTGGTCTTAACCCAGTATTCGAGGCAGCGTTCAAAACATTGGGTGACTTTGAGATGGAGTTGATGTTTCTGATCAGTCTTTTGGACCCGAACCGTGTCCCACTAGAAACCTTGACTTCTTGCGGGAGTCGGATACAGAAAGCAAAAGGGGCTTCTAAGTTAACCGAATCTGAAGTCTCCCGAAGCCAAGCTGAAGCCTCTCGACGCAAAGCTGAAATCACCCGACGCAAAACTGAAGCCCGCCGAAGCAACCCTGAAGAGTATTTCCGCGAAACTCGGGATTGTAGGCTACGCGAAGATGAAATCTCCCGAACGGAAGCTGAACTTCCATGGTTTTATGGAGCTATAAGCTCCCTCGCGTCGAAAAGGCTCATAGACGAACGCGACGATGGGTTGTACATCATCCATCGCCTGGTTGCTCTATATATGAGAAATCGAGCTGCAAAGGAAAACAAGCTCGAGCACTTTGCTACACAGATTCTGCTGTTTGTCACGGGGAAGTTTCCTCTGGAGACACGTCTTGAGAACCGAGAGAGAGCTGGAGACATTTTGCCGCACGCAATCGCAATACTGAGACACTTGCCAGATGGAACAGCGGACGTCGACAAATCTGTTCTCCACCGAAAGATCGCCAGACTGTTCTTATTCGATGGCAATTGGAATGACGCCGAGTCACATATCTGTGAAGCACTGGAGATTCACCGCAGAGGACGCTGGGATTTTCACGAAGAGACCCGAAGAAG
The DNA here is from genome assembly GCA_030770045.1 of Colletotrichum brevisporum. Classification (NCBI taxonomy): domain Eukaryota; kingdom Fungi; phylum Ascomycota; class Sordariomycetes; order Glomerellales; family Glomerellaceae; genus Colletotrichum; species Colletotrichum brevisporum. The sequence goes on along the minus strand of JAUGSI010000001.1, from coordinate 1,793,367 downwards.
CCTTGCGATGATGATTGAAGTGCTGCGAGCTTCTGGAAAAGACCGAGTTGCCGAACAGATTGCAAGTGCTCTGCGCCTGCCGAGCACGGGCAGACAGGGTATGACAAAGCTTCATGGCATCGAAGCCGCCCTTGCATCGGTCTACATGGACTCGCAGAAGTACTCTAGTGCCCAGTCGATCTTGACGAGTCTGGTACCGCAGTTGGAGGAATTGCTGGGCACCACACATCCGGACACGATGGCGCAGAAAAGGCAGCTAGCAAGGGTGTTCCACTTGCAGCAGGAACATGACAAGGCGGAAGTACTGGCAGCTGAAGTGCTGAACGCGCATGAAACAACCTTCGGCAAGGACCATTCGGAAACGCTGGCGAGCATGGAACTCATGACATCAATATTCCACGGCCTGGGACGGGAAAGGGAGGCTACGGAATTGCGAGCCCACGTTTTGGGGAGGTGAATACACGCACACTGGGCGAAGAATACGTAAAGGCACTGCAGTGTATGGAGGATTCTGCCATGAACCTGTTCAATCTGGGTAGGAAAGAGGAGGCCTTGGACCTGATGGACAATTGCAGAAGTCGCGGGGAACGCTGCTTTGCAGTAGATCCCCCTTTGGTCCAGGAGTGCACAGGTCTTCTGGAACCCTGGGAGAGCGCTTCGTGACCATTCATTTGTATCTTCAGGTATTGAAAAACGCCATTATGCTTGCTCTAGTTATACTGATTCTACATGTCTTATTACCATACTCCTGTGCGAGGGACACCCCTCCCCCTCTGCCCAACTGCGCGCTTGATGCTTACTCCTTCGTCAAATATTCATGAGCGTCATTCGAAAAGAGACCAAGACCCGTTACGCAGATGCGCAGTGGCCACCGTCGACACGCAAGTCGGCGCCGGTCATGAAGGAGCTTCCCTCGGACAGCAGGAAGACGGCCGGGGCCTTGAAGTCCTCGGGAGTGCCGAGGCGCTGGAGCAGGGCGCCCCTCATCCAGGTCGTCTCGACCTCGGGCTCGGCTTTCAGGAGCTCGTCGGTCATGGCGGTGCGGATGTACTTGGGATGCGTTAGAGACGAGTCTACTTGGTGAATCAGGAGTTCACTTACACCGGGAGAGAGGGTGTTCACACGGATTCCGTACTGGCCCCATTCCTGGGCGACGGATCTGCACATTTGCTGGACGGCGGCCTTGCTGGTGTTGTAGGCGCTGCAGGTCAGTCCCTTTGACGAGTTGTTAGCATTGAAGAGAGGTTCTGGGACTGTCAGAGGGGCCACCTACTCGGTTGGCGATCTCGCCGGACATGCTGGAGATGAGCAGGATGCTGCCCTTGCTCTTGCGGTTGACGAGGACGCGGGCGGCGTGCTTGGCGGTGACGAAGACGCCGACGACGTTGACCTTCTGTATGCGCTCGAAGTCGGCGACGGGGTACTCGAGGGCGGGGACCTTCTGCTGGATGCCGGCGCAGGCGATGGCGCCCCAGAAGGGGGCGCCGCGGGCGTCGGCGGCGTCGGCGACCTCCTCGAAGACCTTCTGGGTGGCGTCCTCGTCGGTGATGTCGCAGCGGTGGTAGGAGACGGAGAGGCCGCTGGTCTTGGCCAGGCGGGCGAGGTGGGCCCACTCGGCGGCGGCGGGCTCCGGGAGGATGTCGACGCAGGCGGCGTGGCCGCCGGCCTCGAGGACGGCGAGGGCGAAGGTGATGCCGAGGCCGCGGCCGCCGCCGGTGATGAGGATGGTCTTGTTGGCGAGGGAGAAGAGCTGGGGGGTGGCGACGGAGGAGGCGAGGGGGTCCTTCGCCTCGGGGAGGGGACGAGCGGCGGACTCGGTGGGGAGGTCGATATCGCTGACTGCTACGGGAGGCATCGTGAAGGTTGCTGTGTTGGGTATCTTGATAAGGAATAAAAGAAACAAAGAAAGAGTATTATTACGAGGCTGGTAGAAGAGATCTACGAGTTCACGATGTGTAGAGGAAGCGAATAGCGCCGGGGATGGGGGCAGTGAGAGTGAGATCGAGTGAGCTGGAGGACAGAGGAGGTCGAAACACAATTCAGACTCACGGCGGTCACGGGATAGCTATAAGAGCGAGCGAGAGATGATACGCGGCGGAGAGGACACGACGGGCGTCGCTTGGAGTTCCATGTGTAAAGATGTCGACGGACGACCGGGAACTGAAGCGAGAACTTGGGCTGCAGCTTCAGTGTTTGGGCGGCATTGAGTCCGCGGGGTTCCAGTATGTTAGAGACTTTTTGGGGTTGAGCGTGGGCAGGTGCAAGCGCTGTAAGGCGGGGCTGGAAACGCCTTGATAGCGGGGAGGCGGGAACGGGCAGCTATCCGGGATGAGGGGGGCAAAGGACAAGAGGCAAGGGGCGACGGTGAAATGTGTAAGTGAGCTCCGGAAAAGAGGAGGAGGGATGAGACGTCAAAGTCTGGACCGCAGCCTGTGGAAGAGCTGCTGTGGGTTTGTGGGTTTGACAGAGGTCACGATGAGTTGGAGGGATTAGACTTTCCGGCCGGCGGTAGGGGACGGAAGGGCAGTTTAGTTTGAACGAGGTTTTGCAAACGTTCATTGGGTCGCGTTGGGGCCAACGGTGACAGAAGGCGGAAGCGAAGGAGCAGGGTCTAGCTTGCGGAAGAACCCCGAACGATGCAGCAGAGAGACCTTATTACTCGGTGTCAATGAAGTTCTCGTGTTCGAGAAGATGAAAATTGTTAGTGTCTGATGCGTGTGGAGATTCCCTTGGTGAAATGTGACTTACGTAAGGAGGAACACCAAGTGGTAATGGCGAATGGCGGTCCATGGGGATACCACCCTGGTGGCCCGTGCTTGCCGGAACTCGGGACAAGGCAAAGCGAAGCGCTTCCAATCAGATCTCTATCTGACGAAGGCACAGACCACCTACTAGGTATGCAAGCGCCATGGCTTAGTCACCACTGTGTAGAGAGGTCGGTCCTCTGCGGTGTGAGGTTGGCAGCGGTCACCCACCCACTCGCCCGATCAGCAAGAAACTGGACGCGGCCAACACATCTTCCAGTTCCTCTTTTCTGCATAAGAACACGACATGTCCTCATCATCGTCGAGCGAGAGGCAGGCCTAACCTCTGTCTCACTCAAAGACGCATCCTTTTGCCGTCTGTAAAGACCTACGGACAGTCCTAGCGCTGTCCCTTCGCCTCTACTGACCCAATAAGGCCCGGTAGTTCGCGCTACAGCCATTTGCCGTACTTTTGCCGACGAAATTTCCCAGCAGTCAAGTGACTCCACCCTGAACAGGAAGTGCTAAGCGCTCCTTCCGCATTCCGCACTGCTTCGCATTGCTTCGAATCCCACTTGCATCCCGATTTGGTCATCTCAACCACACTCTGGAGGGGGCCCCAAACCACGTCGCCCGCCATGCCCACGAATATATCTAACGAAACTGCCGCGGGCGCTGCCCTTGGGCATGTCGACCCCTTCCCTTTTCTCTCCTCACTTACTTCTCGCGAGAGAGACACGATTGATTGATACCACTTTTGCTTCACGTCTGCTTGAATTTCTTGCCCCTTCGTTAGACGTCTTATCGCGAGAATTAGTTACTGTCGAGACACACCGACGACCAACGACTGCCCGTCTTTACCCCACACCTTCACACCGAGCTCGAGATGCCCTCACCTTGGGACTTTTACAGCCCGACACACCCCAAAATCTCAGTCACAATGGCGCCTAGTGCAGTCTCGGCCGAGCCCGTCTCCCAGGGCGTCGTCGCCACCAAGTCTCTCCATGGCTCCAACGCCCAGTTCCAGCTCACCGAGGTTGAGAAGAAGGAGGTCGACTTTGTCCTCCGCACGTTCCGCTGTCTTATTGCCGACCTCTGCGAGCAGTTCAAGGGCGGCCACCCCGGCGGCGCCATGGGCATGGCTGCCATCGGTACCTCGCTGTGGAAGTACGCCATGAAGTACTCTCCCAAGAACCCAAGCTTCTTCAACAGGGACCGCTTCGTCCTCTCCAACGGCCACACCTGTCTGTTCCAGTACAGCTTCCTGCACCTGACGGGCTACAAGCACATGACCATGGACCAGCTCAAGTCCTACCACTCCAGCCGTACCGACTCCTTCTGCCCCGGCCACCCTGAGATTGAGCACGACGGTATCGAGGTCACCACCGGTCCCCTGGGACAGGGTATCGCTAATGCTGTTGGTCTGGCCGTTGCCTCGAAGCACTTGGCTGCCACTTACAACCGCCCCAACTTCCCCGTCGTCGACAACACCATCTGGTGCATGATTGGTGACGCCTGCTTGCAAGAGGGTGTGGCCATGGAGGCCATCCAGCTCGCCGGCCACTGGAAGCTCAGCAACCTCGTCGTTATGTACGACAACAACCAGATCACCTGCGACGGCAGTGTCGACCTCTGCAACACCGAGGATGTCAACGCCAAGATGCGTGCCTGCGGCTGGAACGTCATCGAGATTGAGGATGGCAACTGGGACGTCGAGGCCATCGTCCGCGCCATGGACGAGGCCCGCGCCAGCACGGACAAGCCTACCTTCATCAACATCCACACCGTCATCGGTATTGGTAGTGCCGTTGCCGGTAACGCCAAGGCTCACGGTGCTGCCTACGGTGCCGCCGACGTTGCCAACATTAAGAAGAACTTCGGTATGGACCCTGAGCAGTTCTACGTTGTGTCCGAGCAGGTGTACAACTACTTCCGTGAGGCCATCCCCCGCGGTGAGAAGATCGAGGCGGAGTGGAACCAGCTTGTCGAGGCCTACACCCGTGAGTACCCCGAGCTCGCCGCCGAGTTCAAGAAGCGCGCCGCTGGCGAGTTTGTCGAGGACTGGCGCAAGTTCATTCCTGCCAAGGAGGACTTCCCTACGACCCCCACCCCCTCGAGGAAGTCGGCCGGCCTGGTCTGCAACCCCATTGCCGCCGGTGTCAACAGCCTCATGGTCGGTACCGCCGATCTGTCCCCCTCTGTCAACATGATCTGGAAGGGCAAGGTCGACTTCCAGCACCCCGACCTGAGGACCACGTGCGGCATCAACGGCGACTACACCGGTCGCTACATCCACTACGGTATCCGCGAGCACGCCATGGCCGCCATCTCCAACGGTCTGGCCGCCTACAACAAGGGAACCATCCTGCCCGTCACGTCTAGTTTCTTCATGTTCTACATCGTAAGTGTCCTCTTCCATCACATCATGAATGACTGTTGTCTACCCGAACGCGTCAGCTGACACGCTCAGTACGCCGCCCCTGGTGTGCGTATGGGTGCTCTCCAGCGCCTCCAGCAGATTCACATTGCGACCCACGATTCGATCGGAACCGGCGAGGACGGCCCCACTCACCAGCCTATTGCCCTGCCCGCCCTCTACCGTGCGATGCCGAACCTCCTGTACATCCGCCCCTGCGACAGCGAAGAGACGGCTGGTGCCTTTATCCTGGCCATGGAGGCCAAGGACTCCCCCTCGATCATTTCGCTCTCCCGCCAGAACCTCGAGCAATACCCCCAGCACACCTCCCGCGACGGCGTTCAGAAGGGTGCCTATGTTTTCAAGGAGGAGCAGGACGCCGACGTGACCCTTATCGGTGTCGGCGCCGAGATGGTGTTCGCCGTCAAGACGGCCAAGTTGCTTGCGGAGAAGGGCATCAAGGCTCGCATCGTCAGCTTCCCGTGCCAGCGGGTGTTCGACCAGCAGCCCATCGAGTACAAGCGCGAGGTCCTGCAGTACCGTTCCAAGGCCCCCCGCGTGGTCATCGAGGCTTACGCGGTCAACGGATGGGAGAGGTACGCGGACGCAGGCTACTCGATGAGCTCCTTCGGTCACTCCCTGCCGGGTCCGGACGCGTACAAGTACTTCGGCTTCGACGAGGCCGTCATCGCGCCCGAGGTGGCCAAGCTTGTGGAGGAGGTCAGAGCCAACGGCGTCGAGAGCCTGCGGGGCGAGTTCCGCGACCTGAACCCCGTCCGTCACTGAGCGACTCACGCAGCGAGCGACGAGTGCATCTCTGATGATTTATTACCCAAGCGAGATATGCTTTTTTCTTCGACATGACAGCCAAAAAGAGGAGGAAGACCGGTTTCGGGACACATCTGCGAGCGGCGTTTAAGGGGGGCGTGGGCGGGAACATCATCTCTTTGGGACACATGGATTATTGCATAGACACGGATGTCCCTTGATAGTAATTGAGCCTGGAAAGTTACCGACTTGCCTTATTTTGGGAATCCAGTGATGCGCGTGGCCGCCGTCGAGTCATGCAGAACGGGGGTTGGGCTGGGCTTACGGTCACTGTTCGATTCGTCTAGCAACTGCTGTCATGATGCCCCTTGTTCTGTGTCTTCTACGCATTCGCGCACCATCCATCGTCCTTCCGGCGATACCTTCGGATACTCGTAATGAACATCGTTGGATGCTTTCCCCAATAACTCCTTCCTATGGCCTCAGCAGCTGGTAGGAAACATGGAGGACTTATCCACGGGATCATCTGGGCCGGCAGTCAAAAAAGCTTGAGGGTGTCATCCCCTCACTGCTGTGGGGCCGGGGGTTCCTGGGGTTTACGGGGGGTTTCCCAGGGCAGGAGCTCCCCGAGACGAGGACTCAGGCCGCGCCTGCCCAAGACACACCAAGAGATGCTGGAGACAGGGCCTGAAGGGAAGTGGCTCGGTCTCCGAGCCAATCCCGTCAGCCAATCCTGCAGTGCAATTCGAGAGGAAGGAGCGACGTCGCTTGCAACTTCCCGCCCAGAATTAGTTTCTTTCTCCCCGCAAACTCTCGCTCCTGGTCCGCTGCCGCTGCTCTTCCCCATCACAACCCGCACGTCAAGCAACTTCAGTCTCCGGGTCACATCCACTCTGATCATCCCCGCCTCGACGTTACGTCCCGGACTACGGCAGTGTTTTCCCATCACTCTCTCCGTCTCCCAAAGGCGAGAAACGAAAACGAAAGTAGCAAGTCAGTCGCCGTCATGTGCCCCTCGAAGCCGTCATTGGGCATCAAGCGACTGTCGATTCGATGAACTAAGCTGAAAATTGGAAGTTCCAGATCAATTCCGGGGCCCTGCGGCCGAACAGATGAATGAACTCTGTTTGATCTCCTCGTCCTTGTCCTTGCCCTGGATCCCTGCGGAGCCGAAGCAAAGTCCCTTGCAAAGCTCCCCCCCAACACTCGGCTGTCCGTCCCCGAGTCTGGCCCAGCAGATTATCAGGCGAATCTCCCCATCATTTTCCATTACCCTATGTTGCCTGCCCACAACATAAGCGCCCGCCCGCATTCTCCTAGAGAAACGCATGTCGAAGCGCTTCTGCTCCAGGAACTTCGCACCCAACTCTTCACCAACCAATTAGACGACGTACCCCGGCCGCAGTCGCTTGCTCCTCCCGTCACCAACGCCGCTTTGCTTTCCACCCCATCGGCCAGCGGGACTGCGCTTGCGCCTTGGAATGCCGAGTAGGGCCGCAGCTCGAGAGCCTCTCGCCGACGCCTGCAGCAGCCTCGATCTGCCGCCGCCGTCGCCGCCACCGTTGTCGTCGTTATGGCCGACAGGCCGCCACGCCGCTCACCACCTCCGGCCCGCGACAGCAAGACACGGCCGCCGCCTGGCCTCGATGCCGATGCCGATGCCGACCCGGAGCTGCAGCCCCCGCCGGCCAAGAAGAAGAGGACGCGCACGCGCACCGGGTGTCTCAACTGCCGCCGGAAGAAGCGCAAGTGTGACGAGGGCCGGCCGTCTTGCGGGGGTTGCTCCCGCCGGAAGGAGAGATGCGAATGGGGCATCAAAGTCACCTTCCGCGCCGAGAATGCCCAGACGATCTTGCAGGACCACCCGTCCATGAGGAAAGCCCGCCGGCCGCCTACGCGTCGCCGTTTCGAGATCCTCGACGTTACCAAGGAGGTCATTCGGGACTATCACCTGCCCCCAGGGTTCCACGACTATGACTCCGAGCCCGAGCCCGACATTGGGCCGTCATCGCCTACCGATGCAGAGCTCGATAACGATCCTGAGCGCGAGGCTGAACGCCGGCCTGGCTGCGAAAACGAAGACGTCAAGGCCTTTGACAGCCCCTTGTCGCACACAACGTCGACCGCAGGCGGCAATGCAGCCTCCACTGTAGAGTCGATCACCGCGAAACACAATCTATCATCGGCCGGGCTGAACTGTGCGCCAGCGGACCATGCACCTGTCACAGGCTTCGGCTCGCTGCTCACGCCGTCGACCCGTCGGGACGACGACCTAAGCGACAAGGGACAAGGACCAACGAGCGACCGCGTCGAATTCCAGCCTTCCCCTGATTCCGCATCGCAGATGCTCACAGACAATGCCGTCGCGAATCTCATATATCTCAGCCAGGGCGGTGCCGGACAAAGCCCGCACAACCACCACCATCCTACGTCCACTGCCGGCGGCCTTCCCGTCACGACCCTGTCCCTCGACCCCTTGATGGACGCTCCTTTTGACTTCATGGACCAGATGTTCACGCCAGAGGGCTCCTACGAGGACGGCATCTTCTTGCCAGGCTCTGCTTATCACGAGTTGCACTCGACACTAAGAAACCACCTGATCCAGGAGGTGCGATCGAATGGGCCCACGAGACCAGGGTCGCCGGCTTCGGGACAGAATTCTAGAAGAAGATCCATCGATGCCAGTTCCGGAGAGACCTCGTCGGCAGAAGCCCCGGAAGCGGTAGGCGAGATATCCTCCGACCACGAGGCCCCGTTCTTGCCCCTTGAGGAGGAGTGTGCGCTGTGGAAGAACTGGGTCGACGAGATCTCGCCTTGGGTGGACAAGTTTGATAACAACCGCCATTTCCAACACTCCCTGCCGACTATGGCGAGGTCACATGACCACCTGCGCTACTCAATGCTTGCCTTGTCGGCGCGGCAGCTGGAGCTAAAGGATAGGAGTCGTCCGACCGATCAGAGTTTGGCGCTTTACCAGGAGGCAATACACCTGCTACTACCGCAACTATCAACGCGAACAACGGCCGTGACAGCATCGTGCGTGGTGTTGTGCGTGCTGGAGATGGCCAGCTGTTCCCCAAAAGCTTGGAGGAGACATCTAGACGGCTGTGCCAGTCTTATGGAAGCCGTCGGGATGAACGGCTTCGTGGGCGGCCTCGAACAGGCCCTCTTCTGGTGCTTCGCCCGAATGGACGTCTGCGGCGGTCTCATCTCGTCTGTGAAAACTCTGATCCCGGTCAACCACTGGGCATCCCAAGTCGATCTCGACGCCGACGTCAACCTTTTCTTCTCGAGCCCCGGCCACGACATGTGGGCAAATTACGCCGTGTACCTCTGCGCCCAGGTCCTCGACCTCCTGGCCCCACTAGCCAAGGCGAACCCTGGCGGGCTGTTCTTTGACGGGCCCAGGAACGACATGGGGTATCGGGTCCGGTGGTTGAAGCTCTGGAGATACGTCGAGGACTGGCACAACCGTCGGCCGCATGAGATGCAGCACATAATGTCCATTCCTTCCTCAGACACGGAGCCGTTCCCCAAAATCCTGTACAGCAACCCGGCCGCGATATCGGGAAACCAGTTGTACCACACCGCCTCGCTGCTCATGCTGCAAAACAGGCCGGCCTCGGTCCGGCTGTCCCCGAAGCCTCGGTCGGCACTGTGGCACGCGAGGCAGATATGCGGGATATCAATGACCAACCACCATCACGGCGCCTGGACAAACAGCGTGCAGCCCCTTTGGATTGCGGGACGCTGCATGAGCCACCCGGCAGAACACCGTGCGATACTGCAACTTCTGGAGAAGATCGAGACGGAAAGCGGATGGGGCACCAAGTGGAGAGCAGACGACCTGAAGGAGTTCTGGGGCGACTTGGGAGACGGTTAGTATCCCGGTTTGTTTTTCTTTCCTTTTTCTTTCTTTTTTTGTCTCGACGAATGGACAAGAGGGTGGATGCGCTTCTGGCAGGATGGGATAAGACGAGTAGATCTGACTCAGACTCGTGTGAGCAGCTCCAGCCGCTCGGGAAGGCGTTGGCGCAGTGCGACCCCAGCGTCACGCGTCGATATTCAGTGTCGGCTCTAGCATGGAAACAACAAGTCTATGATACCACCCTAAAGCCGCATGCAGGGCCACCACGAGGCGGCGTACGCCGCGAGAGAGACAACAAGATCCGATCTAACGGTTCAGCATGCGGTCTCCGAGTGTCTGGATCCCGAGATTAACGCCAGAAGGCTCCGTCTGTCGGGTCTGGGCCCGCAACATCTCAACCTCTGACGTCGCGGTTGCAATGTAGCCAGAGGGGCGGCCCCATGAGACGATATTGGCGGCCCCTCCCACAAGTAGGTACGGAAGTGAGAGACCAAGGAAGAGGAGACGTGGGCCGCAGAGGCCCTCACTTATGTCATCTTTCCTTCGCCCTCCCGGCCGAGGGGGTGACCCCGTGAGTCGGCGAAGTAGGTCCTATGTGAAAGTCACTCTGCGCGCGGTTGACTAGGAGGCAGGCGAGAACCCAGTGCTAATAAGTGCGGCGTTCATGCGGGATTGCGGAGGTGGACAAGGGGTCGGCCGGGGTCTAAGGGACGGTGGCATGACCTCACTCTCCCCTCTCCGATTCCTGTTCAGGGTTTCGTCAAGTACTGGAGGCGGCTCAAGACCTTGCAGCGCGCTAGGGTCGGCCTAAGACAAGATGGGATGCGATCGGGCGACACCCGAGGCGCATTCGAGATGAAGTTGCGGTGGCTGTCTGATGTCTGACCTGTTCTTGTTCCGTTGGACTCATCATCGGTCATGAATTTCTGGACCCTGAAGAGGACCTGACAAAACCACAGGGGTTTTGTTTCCCCCAGCAGATGGACTTCCCCGCGCCTCTGCTTGGGCCTGAATCGTTCTGCCGCAGGCGAGAAGTTCGGAAAACAAGACCTCCATGGGGATGTCTAGCTGGCCGTCCGGGGTAGCGGAAGCAAGGCACGGCCTGAGGCAAGTTCAGCCGCAAGCCTGGATCGTGCGCTTACGCGGCAGCAGTGTTGTTCCCTGGGAGGGGCGCTTCGACTACCGCTGGGTAGAAAGAAACGAAGTCGAACGGGAAATATTCGCCCACCGGCATGTCGATCGGTGGTTGGCCGTGTTCGGAGGGAGCCGGAGCGGCTGATGGCAAGCCGAGGGCACAGGGCCGGGCCTACACTAATGGCGCTTTCGACTTCCCCAATCTCTCTACCAAAGGCAGTTCCACGCCCCTCACACCCTGGATCTAACTCGGCGAATTTGGGCCTGATCCCTGTCTCTCTGCGGTGTCGCCTCCACCTAATGCATGGGACGCGGTGGTGTATTTTCATGGACCGTGGTAAAGACGCCCCGGATTTTGACCTTTCCTCGGCCATGCTACTTTGCTTCCACGCACCATCGACGCAAACTATGTACCATGTACGGATATGCTGTGCGTCTTATTGCGGCGTTGAATAGCACGCCCGGTGGATGAAAGAGGAGGAAAAAACTCTTCCTTCCCGCATCCCGGAAACTCGCGACTCTTCCCCTGTCACGAGTCAGGCATCCATCCGGCGCCTTGGACTGCCCCCGTTGCAAGCCGAGAAAAGACAAAGATTCCCGGGGGCTCTTCCCCGTCCGTCCCATTCGCGTATCCTCTTTGGCTGCCTTAATAACCTCCGCGCTGGGGTCCCCGCACGCCTACACCACGCAACATCGCGCACCTTGTGGGGGCTCCCAGGTTGGAGATGCAACATTTGACACAGCTACTCAAGGTTTTGCGGTAACCGAATGACGTTGTGTCGAATTGCCGCCAATGATCAGACGGGATGAGGGAAGAAAGAAGTCGTCGGTACGGTACCGTATGGTGCACATAGCGGAGCGGCTACAGTTGTTATGTTTTCTTTTTTTCTCCTCAGTTACTTTCCCCTTCCTTGCGTTCGGTTGTCCCCCTCTTCTCAACACCACAAGTCGTTGGATGCATGATCCGATTATCTATATAGATCACTTACCCCCCTCGCGTCTCATCGTGAACAGGAGGCCTGTGTTCACTCTTGGCCCAGCCCAGATCGCCCCTCCCCCAGACACTCTCTTATCTTTCCTCGATTCAGTCACAAGTCATTGCCTGTGACTGCCGAGAGTTCTTATCTTTGTGCCTGTGTCGGGGTAAATCCGACTACACACATCTTTTCCACCCCCCCTCGTCACGAAGTCGCCAATATGACTATCCTCGTCGGCCGAGCCCTGAATTGGGCCGTTACTGCTACCGCGGGTTCCGGATTCCTTCTCTTCGGCTACGATCAAGGTGTAATGAGCGGTTTGCTCACTGGTTACGCCTTTACAAGAACGTTTCCCGAGATCGATACGACCAACGGTGGCGGAGGCAGCTCCTCGCTTCAAGGAACCGTCGTAGCCATCTACGAAATCGGATGCTTCTTTGGTGCCATCTTCTGTCTGCTCGTCGGCGAGAGGCTCGGTCGTCGGAAATGTATCATGCTCGGCTGCGTCGTACTGAGCATTGGTGCCGCCCTGCAGGCTGCCGCGTTCGGAATTCCTCAGATGATCGTGGGTCGTATCGTGGCGGGCCTGGGCAACGGCATGAATACCAGTACCATCCGTGAGTATATCCTCCTTTCCACAGTGCGCATTCCGGTTGCTAACACATGAGGCACGCAGCGGTCTGGCACTCGGAGCTGATGAAGGCCAACAACCGTGGCAAGGGCCTGGCCATCGAGCTCGCCATCAACATCTTCGGCGTCGCCCTCAGCTACTGGGTCGACTACGGCATGAGCTACGTCAGCAACGACGCGCAGTTCCGTTTCCCGCTGGCGCTGCAGATCCTCTTCGCCGTCGTCACCTTCTTCGGCGTCCTCGTGCTGCCCGAGTCCCCCCGCTGGCTGATTGCCCACGACCGTCACGAGGAGGCCAAGCACATCCTCTGGGCCGTCGAGAAGGACGCGAAATCCATCTCTGAGGACGAACCGAGACTTCAGGCCCAGCTCTCCGAGATCCAGGCCGCGATCCGGGAGGAGCGCGAGGCCGCCAACGCCGGCAGCTTCAAAGCCATGTTCAAGAACGGTGAACAAAAGTTCTTTATTCGCACTATGCTGGGAATCGGCGGGCAATTCATGCAACAGCTCTCTGGCATCAACCTCATCACCTACTATGCGCCCGTCATCTTTCAGGAGTCCGTCGGCATGTCTCACAACCTCTCCCTCCTTCTGGCCGGCTTCAATGGAATCGCCTACTTCCTCTCTTCGCTTATACCCATCTGGATTATCGATCGCCTGGGCCGCCGCAAGCTTATGCTGTTCGCAGCCGCTGGACAGTGCGCTTGTATGGCCGTTCTTGCCGGCACAGTGTCCAATGGCAGCGCGTCGGCGGGCATCGTCGCCATCGTTATGCTCTTCCTCTTCAACTTCTTCTTCGCCGTCGGCCTGCTCGCGATCCCGTGGCTGCTGCCGGCTGAGTACGCCCCGCTGGCGATCCGCACGCGGGCCGCCGCCCTCGCCACGGCGTCCAACTGGATCTTCACCTTCCTCGTCGTCGAGATCACGCCCGTCAGTATCTCAAGCATTGGATGGCGGACGTATGTCTACTTTTGCATCTTCAACGCCTTCTTCGTCCCGCTCATCTACTTCTTCTACCCCGAGACGCAGAACCTCAGCCTCGAGCAGATCGACCGCCTGTTCACCGGCGACAAGGTGCAGTTGCACTGGAAGGCGAGCATGGGCACCCCCGGCGAAGGGGCGGGTCACGGCATCGAGAAGGACTCCGAGTCGGGGTCAGGGGAGGTGCGCGTGGAGAACAAGGAATTGGGTCAGTAGATTGGTGACTCGGGGAAGGGGGGAAGGTGAAAAGGGGGTTATATGCATTCGCACTGTAGAGCTCTGCTCTTCGTGGGAATGTGAAATTGGCAGAGTGGTGGTTAGATTTTGATATCCAACGGTCAAAGTACCGTCAACAAGCACCAAGAAGGGGCTCCGAGAATAGCTTCTGGTTAAATAAAGTGTAATATTACATACAGTCAACAACGACGACCGGGCCGTCCGTCCGTCTCACAACTTGCTGTCCACCCACACAGGCTTCCTCTTCTCCACGAAGCTCTTGACGCCCTCAGTCATGTTCTCCCCGGCGTCTATGCGGCGGTACATGGTGCGCCCGATCAGCGCCGTCGCGTCCTCGGGCCCGATCGCCTCCCACCCGCTCTTGAGCCCCTCGCGCGAGACGATGACGGCGTCGGGCGAGTTGCCGCATATCGCCTCGGCGGCCGCCAGCGCCGTGCCGAGCAGCCTCTCCGGGTCGAGGACCTGGTTCACCAGCCCCCAGGCCAGCATCTGCTCCGGCGTGTAGTCCGTCCTCCCGATCAGCGCCATCTCGGTCGCGCGCTGGCGGCCGACGGCCTTGATCAGGCGCGGCAGGGCGCCCGCCACGGCGACGACGCCGATGGTGACCTCGGGCAGGCCGAAGCGCGCCGCCGCGGAGGCGTAGACCAGGTCCGCGTTGATGATCATCTCCATGCCGCCGCCGTAGCAGAGCCCGTTGACGGCCGCGATGACGGGCTTCTTGCCGCCGCGGTTGGAGAGGCCGCCGAAGCCGGACGTGGGCTGGGCGGCGTCGCCCGCTGCCGAAGGAGCGTCTGGAGACGGGGTGGGGCTGATGGTGCTGCCGCCGCCGCCGGAGGCGTTTCGCACGTTCCACTCCTTCAGGTCGGCGCCGGCGCAGAAGGCGCGGCCGGCGCCGGTCAGCACGGCGCAGCGGAGGGAGGGCTCGGCGTCGTACCACTCGTACAGCCTGCCGAGGGCGTGGTGCTGCTCTCTCGGGATGGAGTTTAGCTGCCGCGGCCTGTTGAGGGTGATTTGCAGGACGTGGGGGCGGGGGAAGGAGATGTCCGTGGAGGGGACGGCCGGGGGAGGGGTTTTGAAGGGGGGCTGCTGGGATGGCATTGCTGTCGTTGTGGTTTGGGAGTGGTGATGCAGCGGGTTTGACCGAGGAGGGCGGGCGGAGTTTGGATGGGGAGATAAGGATGGGTTTCAACTGGGTCAAGGGTTGGTGTTGACTCGTGAGTTCGGGGGATGGAGTTGGTGGTTGGGGGTTTTCACGATTGAGATGGCGAGGTTGCAATTGAGTCGAATTGATGATGGGAGATGTCGTTGGTGGGAGTTGTTGAGAGAGCGAGTGTTGGTTCAGGGAAGCGGATGTCCGGGGTAAAAGTGGCCATGATGCGTTGCAGGGGGCATCAATTAGCGATTTGCCTCGGCTCGATGTTGTGGTCGTGTAATCGGGACTGGTTTCCGTGCGGGGCACACCGAGACTGGTGAGTCTCGGTGAAGTTCGGTGAGTCACTGGTCTGTTCCTTACACACCTGTTTATCTGCGACGCGTTCCCGATGCTTCTGCGCATTCAGTTAATTCGATATTAACTTTTTGATTACTAGCGCTGATTATTCTCCTCTTTTTAAGCGTTGAATTGCCAGATGTGCTCTCTTGTCTAAATGGTCTTATGAAGTCGATATCGTTCGTCCGGTGTGTGCAGACCCACTATGGCATTGTGTAGCCGCGATTTCAGGGCATAAGTGGAACTTGACGCTGAACCTGCTCATAAAATCCCATTCCTGTGTATTCTTTTAGTTGCTTTTCAGTTGGCAGAAAACTGAGTCTATGTTGCACGTCCGGGCAGCTGAAATGGCTGGCCTGATGGGTTGAGCCCTAAACCCTGTTCTTCTGAATCGTTTCCAAAGAGCTCTGCCAGCCTACTGCGACAACTGCAAAGAGATGCCCTTTTGATATATTCCGGTCTAATGCTTTGTTGCGTTCGCCTCATATACCGGCCTCGGTCCGAGAGGAACCGGATAACTAGATTCATCTTGGCGTTATCCTGAGGGCTCGGAACTTGTCGTAATACTACTTCACTTCCAGCCACCAAGTCCTTGCCCGGTATCACTCGAGGCCCTTTCTGCCTTGTTTCCAATTCCACGTCTCTAGGGGACATGTGGCTTTCCGAAGGTGCCGTTGACGTGCTTGTCAAGACACCTTCGGCCAACTCCAAAACCTCTGTGGGTAATCCACGGCGGCCACGGGCGCAGCCTCACATCCACGGGCTGCGTGGCCGCGCTGGCCACCACCACCCAGCGCGGGCCCGGATCAGTAGATATTCCGGGGGTCACGTGACTAGCACGTGACCTCCCCCGGCATCGATTCTAATATCGCTGCCGGCTAGCTAGCTAAGTAAACTAATCTATCTAACTTCAACTTCAGCAACTAACCCCTATAGTAGCCCATTACTACTAAAAGGGATCCCTATAATACTACCCTTTTAACACTAATTAGTAGTTAACTTATATAGTTAATTACTCTATAACTATAAATTAACTATAATTATATAAAAAAAAGCTAATAAAGTATTATTCTTAGTTAGGCTTATTCTACTTTTAATATAATATTACAGTAAAATTATTATTTTAAATTAAATCTTATCCTACTGCTATAATAAAAAAACTATACTAAAAAGACGCGTCCCCTTATACTTTCTTTTTTAAAAAATAATATACTACATATTAAAACTTTCCCTAAATTCTAAAACATATAACAACTAAATTAATATTTAGTAACCCTTTTTTAACTTAAAATAAATCCCTACTTCTTTTAAACTAAAAAAGGTTTTTTTATAAAAAAAGCAAAAAATCTTATTAATTTACTAATTACCCCACTATAAAAAGTCTCTACTAAAATATTATATAAATAAATATTACTAAAAAACAAGAGTACTACTTAGTAATAATATTTTATAGCTCTTAGTACCTATTTAAGTAACTATTATAGTCCTTAAGTTTTTTTTTTATTCCCTATATTAGTCTATTAAAAAGAACTAAAAATAAAAGTAAAAAGAAACAAAAGGCAAAATTAAACTTATAGTTTCTAGTTTTAATAAGCTAGACTCTAAGTTGCTAGGTTAACTACTAATAGTAGAATAAACAACTCTAAATATCTTTTATTAACCCCTTTAGAGTGCTTATAGCTAACTATAACCCTTATAGCTAACTATAGTGCCCGTGGCTAACCACAGTAAATACAACTAACTATACATAGGGCCTAGAGCCACTTAGTTAAACTATACGTAACGTACTAAACCCTAAAAGAACTAGTGCCTTAGAAGCTAGGCCTAAAGGGTAAAGTACTAGGCCTATAAAAGGCAGGACTTCCCCTAGTCTATAGGGGTCTAGACTTTTACTTTCTTAGTAAGTAAGTAATATAGTAAAACACTAATATAATACTATTACTACTATAACAATACTTCTACTTCTTTTATTTATATATTATATACTAAACTTATTCCTTTACTAACTCTATTAAGTTTAATATTACTATAGAAGTATTTAGTAATCTCGATACTAACTTTAATACCCTTATACCTATATTTATAGGTTATAAGTTTAACTTATTAACTAACTTAACTTTTCCAGCTAATTATAAAAGTTTATTTAGACCTACTTATTTAATAACTAACTTTATTTTAACTATAAAAGATTAAAATTTATAACTAATACTTATAAATTACCTATAATTTAAATCCCTAAGTAGCTGAAAAACCTAGTTTTTAGAAAATTCTTAAATTATTCAATCTTCTTTAATAAATTCTTAATAAAGTCTTATATACGTTTACTATAGTAAATAAATTTTTAAATAATATTTAATTAATATAACTTATATAGAAATTAAAATTATAGTAACTTTTACTATTTAGTTTAGTTAATAAAAACTACTATAAGTTAATATTAATAACTCTAAAGTTATAGACTTTAAGTTTATTAGTTATAATAAACTAACTAAAATAGTTAAAAAAGATATAATAGGACTTTATAGTTTTAACTATTTATTTAAACTACTTTATTAGTTATATAATAAGTAGTTTACTTTTATTATTTTAAAAAAATAACCCTTAGGTTTTTAGGAGCTTATTTAGTATTAGTTATTTAAATAAAAAAGACTTTAAATTTATAAAATATAAATAAAATTACTATTTAAAAATTAAAAGAATAAATAAATTATTAAGTATAGTTTCTAAGATTCTATATAGTACTAGTTAATAAAGATCTAGTAATGGATTTTACTAAGCTACTAAATAATAAGAATAAAAATTTAAATAATAAAATATTAAGTTATATAAGACTTTTTTTTAAAAATAGTCCTTTAAAAGTTATAAAAAACTTTAAAATAGCTTTAAAAGTTTAAAAAAGCTTAAAAGAACTATATTAACTAAAAGGATTTATAAATAAGTTTTTTATTTATAAAGAGTTTTTTAATACTACTCTTAAAGACTTTAATACTCTTAAAGAATACTTTAATAAAGTTAAAGAGTTTATAGATAATTTAGCTTTAAATAACCTAGTTTTACTTAAATAGGTAATTATAACTTAAGTTTTAAATAGTTTAAACAACTCTTATAAGGGGTTTTTAACTAATATAACTTAATTTTTAAAAAAAGACTTAAAAGTCTATACTATTAAGTCTTTATTTATTAATTTATTAGATAAATTTAAAAAAAAGAGTAATAATAACTTTATATAATTCTTTAAGTTTTAAATTAAATCTAAAAAAACTACTAAACCCTAGAAATAAACTAAAGGTTAATACTATAACTACTATAAAAAAACCGGCTATATAGAGAATATTTATAGATTTTTATATTTTAATAAAGCTTTTAATTAGTTTAAAAGAATATTAAAAAATAACCCTTTTATAAATAATAAAAAAGGAAAAAGAGTTAAAAAATAAAATAAAAAAAATAATAAGTTAATATAGTTATTAATAATAATTCTAATTTTTTTAATTTATTAAAAGAAGTTATAGTTACTTTAAACTTAATAAATATTAACTTAGTAACTAAAAAGGACTTAAATTCTAATATAAAATTTAAAAATATAAGAATTACTTTTAAAACCCCTTTTAATATAGATTTTAAAACTAATAACCTATTACTAAGTAACTTAATAAAATAGTTAAATAAGGAACTTTTAAATTCTTTTATTTATAAAGGAAAATAACTATTTTATTTAGACTTAGATATAATAATTTATATAACTAATAACCTATTTCTACTTAATAATATTAAAACTATTAAAATAAAGGTTAATTAGGGTAAAGTAAACTGTTTTTTTGCTTATAAAAAGAGTGATTTAACTATTATAATAAATAATACTTTTTATATTATAAAAAATATTTATTATATACTTAAATTAAGTATTAATCTTTTAAATTAAACTAAACTTACTAAAATAAGTATAGCCTTAATTTACTATAATAAGTCTATACTATATAATATAATTAAAAATAAAGTCCTTTTAGTAGAAATAAAAAAGAATAACTTTTACTTTTTTAACTTTAATATAAATAAGGAAGTAATTAATATAATAAAAGATACTATAAAAGAGTCTTAAAGTTAGGATTAAACCCTAGATTCTAATATTAATATAATTAAACTATAGTATAACTAATTAGGTTATATAAACTAGTAATTTTTATTTACTATTTTAGATTAAACTAAAATTATGTATAAAAGGGCTACTGTAGAGGTATTTTATAAACTACTTTATAAGGCCTATTTAAAAGGAAAATTTATTAATACTATAAATAAAAAGTCTAGTAATTATATAAAAGACTACCCTTACTTATACAAAATTATATTAAACTTATATAGACTAATTATACTTAAAATATATAATAATTATAAATAGTTTATACTATTTATAAATAAAAAGACCTATTTTATATAGGGTAAATTATTAAAAATAAAGGAATCTAAAAAGGTTTTTACTACTTTTAAGGACTTTAAATTCTTAGCTAAGAATAATAAAAATAAGTATAAAATTAATTAATTTAATATAAATAGTAGTAAAGAGTTTAATAATAAAAGAATAAAAACTATATATATAAAGAATAGTATAACTTATAATATAAAACCACTTTATACGTATAAGCCTAATAGTATTATTAAAAACATAATATATAATATAATAAAATAAAGTAAGGGCTATACTAATAAATACTAATATTAACTTTAAACTATAGAAAGAAGCTCTTTTAGTAGCTATATATCTATATAATAAAACCCTATATAAGTTAATAGCTTATAAAACACTATATAAAACTAAGAATAATATAAAACCCTTTTTAAATTATATAAGGGTCTAGGGGAGTATTTATTACTATAAAAATAAAGACCCTAATATTAAAAAGCTTAATAATAAAGCTATAAAGGGTATAATTCTTAACTATAGTAATAATACCTATAGAATATAGAATTTAAAAGAAAATAAAGCTCTTTAGTTTAAAAACGTTAAAGTATTTAAGAATATCTTTATAAAAAATACTAATAATAATAATTAAGAACTACCTATACTAAATAAAATAAATTATCTACAATTTAGTATAACTAAAAGTAGAAAAGAATCTTAAAGTAATAGTTTCTTTAAGATAAACTTAGATTATAATAATATTAATAAAATTAATAATAATAATAATAATAATAATAATAACTCTAAATTAACTATAAAAATCCCCTATATAGATAAAGAGATTCGGGAAAGCTATAAATAGATTAAAAATTAAAAATATATACTATTTACAATAAAAGACTGCCCATCTCTAAACATAATATCCACTATTAATAACTTAAAAAATAAAATCTCTTATATACTAAGTATTAATAACTTAAATAAACCTACTATATATAAATAAGTTTTAGAATCTAATAATTTATAAAACTAAATTTAAGCTATATACAAGGAATTAAATATATTAACTAAATTAAATACTTAGAGTATTATTAAAAAACTACAATTTATTAAACCTCTAGGAGGTAGATAGGTTTATAGAAAAAAGGTTAATAATAATATTAATACTAAAACTAAAGAACCTAATAAATATAAGGCTCGTTAGGTAGTACAGGGTTATAATTAATATATAGGTATTAATTACTTAAAAACCTTTAGTACTACCTATAGGCCTAAATTCTACAGACTATTATTCTTAATAGTTATATAAAATAATTAAAATATTAAATAATATAACGTTACTAGTGCGTTTATATATACCAATATTAATAAAGAAATATACGTCTAATTACTTATTAGTTTTTTTAATAATAATAATGATAAATTAGTTTTTAATAAAAATTATAAAGATTCTAATAAGAAATTAGTTTATAAACTAAATAAAGTCTTATATAGCTTAAAATAAAGTCCTAAACTATGGTATAAGTATTTAAAAAATATACTTAAAAAGAAAGGCTTTAATATAACGCTTTATAATAAGGCTGTTTTTATACTTAATAAAAAAGGAGTTAAAGCTATTATAGTTTATTATGTGGATGACTTTTTAGTTATTACTCTTAACCCTAAAATTATTAATAGTATAATTAATAATATTTCTAAAGAAATTAATATAAAACTACTAGGGGTACTTAAAACCTTTTTAGGAGTTAAAGTAGATATAAATAGGGATAATAAAACCCTATTTTTATATTAAACTAAATATACTAAAAAACTACTAATTAAAGATAATAAAACCTACTTATATAAGTATTTAACACCTATAAATAATAATATAAAATTAGTAGAAAATAGAAGTTAAGTTACTTAAGAAGGAATAGAAAATTTCTAATAAAAAATAGGCTCTTTAATATATTTTACCTTAAAAACGAGGCTAGATATAGCCTATATAGTTATATTATTAACTTATTATATACGTAATCCTTTTAAAGAGTATTTTATTATTTTAAATTAGTTATAGGGATATTTAAATAAATTCCCTAACTTAGGGATTTTATATAACTACTCTATTAAATTTAAAATAATAGAATTTTTAGACTCTAATTAGGCTAGAGATCTTAATGATAGAAAATCCACTACTGGCTATTTATTCTGCTTAGGATTTTATAATATAATTAGTTAGAATACTATGAAATAAAAAATAGTAGCTTTATTTATTTATAAAGCTAAATATATAGCTTTTACTAAAGTTATTAAAGAAGCTATATATTTATATAACTTTTATAATTATATATTTAAATCTTTAGACCTTAAAAGTCTAGATAAACCTAAGATTCTTATAGATAATAAAGTAGCTTAAAGACTAGCTGAAAATCTTGAATTTTATAAAAAAGTTAAGTATATTGATATTAAATATTACTTTATAAAAAATGTAATAATTAATAATAAAGCTTTACTATTCTATGTATTTACTAAAGATAATTTAGTTAATGTTTTAACTAAGTTTATAGGTAAAATAATATTTAATAATTATATAACTACTTTAAGTATAGTAGACTATAAAGGTTTTTTATCTTTTTTTAAAAATAAAACTAAAATAAAAAAGAATATAAATTTATTAAAGGATAAGTTAGAAATAAATAACTTATTATATTAAAAAGAGAAGGTTTTCTTTATTAATATTTTTTTCTATTTTTACTCTAAATATTTTTACTTAAAAAGAAAGGTTTTTATAGAGTTTTTATATAGAAGTTTTTAATACTAAAGAAGTCTTTTAATATACTTTAAGAACGCTAAGATTTATAATAAAATTAAATTAATATATATTTTAAGGGGGGATATTAGTCTATTAAAAAGAACTAAAAATAAAAGTAAAAAGAGATAAAAGGTAGAATTAAACCTATAGCTTTTAGCTTTAATAAGCTAGACTTTAAGCTACTAGGTTAACTATTTATAGTAGAATAGACTACCCTAAATATCTCTTATTTACTCCTTTAGGGTACTTGTGGCTAACTATAATCCTTGTGGCTGACTATAGTGCCTGTAGCTAATTATAGTAAATATAGCTAACTATATGTAGGGCCTAGAGCTACTTAGTTAAACTATACGTAATATACTAAACCCTAAAAGGACTAGTACTTTAGAAGCTAGGCCTAAAGGGCAAGGCACTAGGCCTATAAAAGGCAGAGTTCCCTTTAGTCTATAGGGGTCTAAACTTCTACTTTCTTAGTAAGTAAGTAATATAGTAAAATACTAATATAATACTATTACTATTATAATAATACTTTTACCTCTTTTATTAACATATTATATACTAAACCTATTCCTTTACTAACTCTATTAAGCCTAATATTACTATAGAAGTATTCAGCAATCTCAATACCAACCTCAATACCCTCATACCTATACTTACAAATAATAATATAAAATTAGTAGAAAATATAAGTTAAGCTACTAAAAAAGAAATAAAACAATTCTAATAAAAAATAGACTCTTTAATATATTCTACCTTAAAAACTAAACTAGATATAGCCTTTATAGTTATATTATTAGCTTATTATATAAGTAATTCTTTTAAAGAGTATTTTATTATTCTAAATTAGTTATAGAGATATTTAAATAAATTCCCTAATCTAGGGATTTTATATAACTACTCTATTAAATTTAAAATAATAGAAGTTTTAGACTCTAATTAGGCTAGAGATCTTAATAATAGAATATCTACTACTAACTATTAATTGTATTTAGGATTTTATAATATAATTAGTTAAAATACTATAAAATAAAAAATAGTAGCTTTATCTACTTATAAAGCTAAATATATAGCTTTTACTAAAGCTATTAAAAAAGCTATATATTTATATAATACTTATAATTATATATTTGAATTTTTAGACTTTAAAAGTCTAGATAAACTTAAGATTCTTATAAATAATAAAGCAGCTTAAAAACTAACTGAAAATCCTGAATTTTATAAAAAAGTTAAGTATATTAATATTTAATATTACTTTATAGAAAATATAATAATTGATAATAAAGCTTTACTATTTTATATATTTATTAAAGATAATTTAGCTAATGTTTTAACTAAGCCTATGGGTAAAATAATATTTAATAATTATATAACTACTTTAAGTATAGTAGACTATAGAGGTTTTTTATTTTTTTTTAAAAATAAAACTAAAATAAAAAAGAATATAAATCTATTAAAGAATAAGTTAAAAATAAATAACTTATTATATTAAAAAAAAGGCTTTCCATATTAATATATATATTTTTTTATTTTTACTTTAAATATTTTTACTTAAAAAGAAAGGCTTTTATAGAGTTTTTATATAGAAGTTTTTAATACTAAAGAAGTCTTTTAATATACCTTAGAAACGCTAAAATCTATAATAAAATTAAATTAATATATATTTTAAGGGGGGATATTAGTCTATTAAAAAGAACTAAAAATAAAAGTAAAAAGAAGTAAAAGGTAGAAATAAACCTATAGCCTCTAGCTTTAATAAGCTAGACTCTTAACTACTAAGTTAACTACTAATAGTAAAATAAACTACTTTAAATATCTCTTATTAACCCCTTTAAAGTACTTATAGCTAACTATAACCCTTGTGGTTAATTATAGTACCCGTAGCTAACTATAGTAAATACAACTAACTATACGCAGAGCCTAGAGCTACTTAGCTAAACTATATATAACATTTTAAATTCTAAAAGGACTAGTGCCTTAGAAGCTAGGCCTTAAGGGCAAAGAACTAGGCCTATAAAAGGCAGAGCTCCGCCTAGTCTATAGGGGTCTAGACTTCTACTTTTTTGATAAGTAAGTAATACAGTAAAATACTAATATAATACTATTACTACAATAATAATACTTCTACCTCTTTTTTTTATATATTATATACTAAACCTATTTCTTTACTAACTCTATTAAGCCCAATATTACTATAGAAGTATTTAGTAATCTTAATACTGACTTTAATACCCTTATACTTATACTTATAAAAACTAATATTATAACTTATTAGTTAATAGACCTTTAATAGTAACTCTATAAGGGGTTTAGTAGTTAAATAAGTAATAATAACTTATATTAGTATAATACTTAATATAGAATAAAAAAACTCTATATTAAAGTTAAATTAATTAAACTTACTACTAATTCTAATTAATTTAATACTGAGAATTATAAAAATACTATTCTAATTTAGTACTATAAATTAGAGAACTAAGAAAGTAATTTAAGGAAATATACTTATATATAGCTAGGACTTAAGCGCCCTTAAATCCTACTTTTTATAGTTCTTTAGCTATTAACCTTATATTAATCTTTAAATACTTTTAGCCCTCTAGTAGTAACTACTATAACCCTTTTATTAAACACCTAAACTAATTACCTAAGTGCCTTAAACCCTTAAAATCCCTCTAGTAGAAACCAGTACTGTTATTAGCGTTAGACCTTAGCTTTTGTTAATACAAACCTCACTATTAAAAGGCTAGCTATAACACTTAAACCCTTAGGATCCCTTCAGTAGTAGCTAGTACTATTATCAGCGTTAAACCTCAGCTTCTATTAACACAAACTTACTATCAAAAGGCTAGCTGTAACACAGTAGCTAGCGGAACTTAAATCACGCACATATTTAGGCGTACTCCAACTACTAATATTACAACTAGCCTTTTAATAGTAAGGTTTGTATTAATAAAAACTAAGGCTTAATACTAATAACAGTACTACTAGTTACTAAAGGGATCCTAAGGGTTTAAGATACTTAAGTAATTAGTCTAAGTATCTACTAAAAGGGTTATAGTAGTTACTACTAAAAAGCTAAGAGTATTTAAAAATTAATATAAGGTTAATAACTAAAGAACTATAAAAAAAAAGGACTTAAGGGTACTTAAGTTCTATTTATATATAAGTCCCGTTTCTATAAATATATCTCTTTATTTCTAGAACTAATATTAAGTATATTAATTTATTACTATAAACCACCTTTAGTACTATTAGTTCTATTCTAAAACTACTTATTATATATTAGTCCTACTTATTATTATATAACTTATATTCTAGTTCTTCTACTCTATAGAGTATTCTACTAGTATAAACTAACGTTACTTATTTAACTACTAAGCCCCTCTATAGAGTTACTATTAAAGATTTATTAACTAATAAATTATAATATTACTTCCCCTCTTAAAGGTCTTATTTTTAAAACCTTATTATAAATAGGTTATTAGTTTTAAATTAGGGATCCGTAATTATACTTTCTTATTCTTTATAATACTAATACTATATTAGATTGTGTTTAAAAGTTAAAATTATATTTAACTATAATAAAAAATTATAAAAAAGCTATACTTATTAAATACATTAAATCTTAATTAATTAATAGTAATATACCTTATACTTATTATTTCTATATAAAGGTCCTATATTATTTTAGTAAAAAATCTACTTATTATTATACTTATATTATAATAAAAAAGTCTTATAATAGGGTTTTAGTAGTATTTACCTATAAGTATTCTAGTCCTAGTGGAAGTAGTAGTAGCACTAATGTTTTTATAGTTTAAAAATTCAATTCCTAGTAGTAAGAGTAGAATCAAAAGAAAGAAAAAGTAGGTAAGGAGCTTTTAGCTTTTTATTACGAGTTTAAGTGTTTATAATTATCAATAGTAGAGGTAGTAAGTCACTTAAGTTATATTTAGAAGATCTAAAAAAAGGTTTATAAAAAATAGACTAAGGCCTTTAAGTAGGGTATATACAAGGTTAACTAGGAGGATAGTATTTTATAAAATAGTAATGTACTGTTAGTATTAAATACTTATAAGAGATTTATAGTAAGTAATCTCTAGGCAGTAGGTTTAAAAAACGAGCTACTATAGTCTTCTTTTAGGTTTAGTAATGAGTTTGCCGATTTAGGCCCCTTACTTATTAGTACTCTTAATATTATAGTAGACGGTTTTTAATTTATTCTAGGCTAAGCGTTCCTTAGTAAAGAAAGGTTTTATCTTGATATTGCCTTGTTTTTTTTTTCTTATATTTTTATTATAGCTATTCTAAGTATTATAGGTATTCCCGAGGTTCCTATATATTTTTTTTATATTTATATTTTACTTATTTAACTAAGTATTCTTCTTTTCTATACTGTTTTTAGTAGTTTAGGATCTAGTTGATTTTGTACTTTTATTTTAAGTTAACTTTAATATAGTCTTATATATAGGATCCTTTTAGTACTAGTTTAAGTAGTAAGATATAAAAAACTGGGTAATATTTTATAGTATTTAGTAGTGTGAGTTTAAAGTTAACTTTTAAGATTTTCTTAATAATTTTAAAGGGTCTAAGTTTTTTAAAGTTTAATTTATTATTTAGTTATTTAGTTTTAATATTTTATTATATAAAGTATATACTATCTCTCTTTTTAAAGAATAGTCCTTTTATTTTTAAAGTATTAGTATATTTATATATACGTTATTTAATAAATTCTAAGTTGTTTTAGAGTTATTTATAGATTCTTTTAATTTAATTAATATAAGTAACTACTTTAACTACTATAGGTCCTACTTATAGTTCTCTATAAGTAGTTAGTTTAAATCTATAGTTAAGGTAGAAAAGTAAACTTTAAATACTTTCTTCTACTATACTATTATAAGTAAATTAAGCTATTAGTAATAAAATAACCTAATTATTTTATTAATAGTTAATATAATATTTTAAGTATATTTTAAAAATTTAGTTGATTCTTTTTATTTATTTATTAGTCTAGGGGTAGAAGGTAGTAGATAGTTATAGTTTAGATCCAAACTATAAAATTAAAGATTTCTAAAACTTTAAAGTAAACTACGTTTCTCTATTAAATATAATATCTTTTAGTAAACTATACTAGCTAAAAATATACTTATTAAAGATATATATTAGTTTTTTTATAGTACTTACTTTAATTTATAGAATAAAATATATATATTTAGTAAGTTAATTTATTATAACTAAAATACTATTAAACTATTTTCTAATAAATAGTTCTTTTAATTATAGTAATTTAATAATAAAATTAAAAGAAATTAATTACTATACTTTATTAGGTACTAAAAAAAGTTAAATTTCTTTATATAGCTTATAGTGTCCCGGTTTACTTTTATTATAAACTTTATAATTCTTAATAGCTCTAGCTACTTATTCTTTAGTAACTCTATTACTATAGTATTATTAAATACGTTTTTATATTTTAGTAACTCCTTAGTATTTATATATTTTAGTACTATAAATCGTTCTAATTATTGTATTAGTTATTTATCTAGGCGTACTAGTACTAATTTATTTAGTAATTATAAAAAAGTAAATAACTAGTATAAGGTTTCTATCTAAATCCTTTTTTAAAATTACTTAAGTTTTATCTAGAACTATTAATTCTAGGTCTAATTATCTATTAAAAGTATCTACTCTTCTATTTTCCAATTCTTTTCTAAAAATAATATAGAAATTAAATTCTAAAAAGAATTTTAACTATTTAATTTATTATTTATTAAGGTCTTTAGATATAGTAAAGTATATAAGATTTTTATAATTTATATATACTGTAACTTTATAGTTAGTTTTTAATAGGTATAGTTTTTATTCTTTAAATGCTTTAATAATAGCTATAAGCTTTTTATTATAAATTTAATAGTTAAGTTTTAGTCTATTAAGTTTTCTTAAGTAGAAGGCGTACGGGTATAAGCGTCCTTCCTTATTTTATTATCTACGTTATTTACTAATAGTGTAATTTAAGGCGTTAGTTTCTACTTTAAATAGTAGGTTCGGGTTAGGTATTGTAAGTATAGGTTTATTAAGGACTTAGTCCTTAATCTTCTAAAATACTACTTGTTTTTTTTATTTATTTTTATTTAGTATTTTTTTAGTAAAGTTTATAAGTGTAGAAATATTTCTTAAGTATCCTTTAAAGAATCGTTAGTAGAAGTTAATAAATCTAAGGAATAATTAAATATCCTTAACATTCTAGGGTGTTAGCTAGTCCTTAACTATAGTAATCTTCTTATCTAATATTTTAATAATACTAAGTATAATTGTAAATCTAAAGTAGTTTACTTTTTAAGTGTGGAATTTGCTCTTTTTTAGTTTAATAAGTAGCTTAGCTTTTTATAGCTTTTAAAGTACTTAATATACGTGTTTTTTGTACTTTTTAAGGGGTTTTAAGAAAATAAGAATATTATTAAGGTAAGTAATAATAAAGATATTAAGTTTTTTTATAGAATATAGTTAATTATATTTTAGAATATTATAGGGGTGTTAGTAAGTCTAAAGGGCATTATAAAGTACTTAAAATGTCCCTAGTGAGAGTAGAATATAGTTTTTTATTCTTCCTCTTTTTTAATTCTAATTAAGTTATAGGCTCTTTTAAGGTTAAGGGCTATAAACTAGTTACTCTTATATAGTAGGTTTTATAGTTTTAAATAAGTAGTAGTGGGTATTAGTTTTTAATTATAATATTATTAAGTTATTAGTAATTAATATATAGTTATAGTTTATTATTTTTTTAATATAAATAGGATTAGATATTCTATAAGTAATGTTAATTCTCTAATATAGCCTTTAGTTAAATGTTTGTTAATGTACTTGTTGAGTACTTTTATTTCCTATTAGTTTAACTAATAAACTTTATTAAATAATAGTGTTTATTCCTTTTTAATAGGGATTTTATAATTAAAAGCACTACTTTTTAGTAGGCCTGTTTCTAGTATTGGAGTGAATAGCTTTTTATATACTTTGTATTCTTCTAGGATAAATAAAAGTTAATTTTTGTTAGGGATTAACGTTTTTTATATTGTAGTAAGGTTCTTTATACCCTTTATACATAATAGCCTAGTGACTGCTTTTTTAACCTTTAGGTAAGTAATAAATTATAATATATATATTATTAGTATATTGTAGTAAAGTTTATTTAAAGCTAGTAGTTAACTATATCCTTTAATAACTAAACTTTTTTTATAGTCCTAATAGAAGTAATAAGCCTTTTAATCTATTTATAGGTTTTTATTATATAGCTATAGTAGTTTTAGAATAATATCTTAATATTCTATATCTATAATGTTGAGGCAATAGTATACCTTTTAGTTATAGTAGTTTAAAATAAGGGGCGCGGTCTTTTTATTAATAATACCTCTACTATACTATACTTCTTCTCTTTTTATATTATAAAGTATATAAAGATCCTTTTTTTTATTCTATAGTAATTATAAGTTATTTACTATCCTTAGTAATATAAAATTACCTTAAGTACTACTATTAATAAAGACTTTAACCTATATTCTATTTACTATTAATTTAAAGTAAAAGTATCTATTATTCTACCTTACTTTTATAGTTAAACTAATAGATCTTATTATTATTACTTATTTTAATTCTACTATAGTAAATAAGTTTAGTTTTTTAACTATAGTAGCTTCTATTCTATATATATTCTATTCCTATTAAAGTACTTAACTATTCCTTTTTTTATAAGGGTGTCTTTAATATTAATAACTAGTAAAGTAAAGTTAGTTCTTTTTTCTTCTTAAAGTTACTTTTTTTAAAGAGTTTTAGTTTTAATAATGTAGTAGACTTAGTACTAGTTAATATAGTATTCCTACTAGTTTATATTATTATTATATAAATATTATATAGGGAAGTTAAAATTTAGTTTAAAGACTATTTCTTCCGGGCCTTTATATTCTTTAATAATCTATATATAAAGTTCTTAGTTAAGATAGATATTCTTATATAGGGTATTCTTTTTTTTTATAAAAAGAATTAGGAGTTAAGTTTTTTAGTAAGGTATTTTTAATATTTATTATTAAGGTACTATAACTAAAAAACGTTATAGTATTTCTTATATATAGGTTTTAACTATTTATAGTTTTTTATTATACTCTAGAGCTACTATCTATTTATCTTCTTAATTAAATTAGTTTTATAGATTATAATTTATTATTTATTATTATTTAGGGGAATATATAGTAGATATTTATATTCTTTTTTTTATATTAAAGGTTCTTTTTTAGAATTTAAGTTTTAAGTATTAAGTAGGGCCCCCTAAGTAACTTTATTCTAAGTATATTATTAAGTAATATTATAAGGTTTATTTAAGTTATAGAGTATATTAAATTTATAATCCTTTTTTTAAGTTATAGAGTATACTATAATTCTTTTTAATTTCTTAGTACTTTCTACTTAGAGTCGTTAAAGTATAGATAGATTAGTATATACTACTAGTCTTTTATTCCTTTTTATAAATAGCGTTTAAATATACTCTATATAGTTCTTATTTAGTTCTATATCTATAGCGTACTAAAGGCCTTTAATTATAGTATTAAATTTATTAATAATCTATTTATTATTATATTTAACTTCTTTATTACCAAGTATTAATAGGTTATAATACGCCTATAGTATATTTATATTATTAAGTTATTCTATAGCTTTACGGGCTAGTTTATAGTATAGTACTTAATAGGAGACTATAAGGGTCTTTTTTAGGATATTAGTGACGTTATAGCTAGAGTAGCTAGTATCCTTAGGGTACTATCCTATACTCCCCTTACTATTTTAGTAAATAGTATATTTATTACTATAGTATACTATTTATAATAGTTTAGCGTAATCCTTTTTAAAATAGTATTAAGTTACTTACCTTTTAGTATAGGTTACTATTATTACTTCTTAAGTTAACAGTAATCCTTAACTATATATCTAGACTTATTATAGTTATAGTATTTAAAAGTGCGTTCTTTATTAAGTTTATGTTTTTTAGTAGTACTAAAGTTTATAAGGTCTATATAGTGTTTATAAGTAGTACTTTATTAGTAGTTATTTTATCCTTACTAGTTATTTTACTAAAGTTATTATTTTTAGTTATAGTACTAAAATTATTTAGGTTACTACTAGTACTTTTTATTTAAGTTAGTACTTAGTTATTGTTTTCTTTTTTTATAGTATTTTTTTAAAAAATAGTTATTAATTTTAATAGTAAATTTAGTATATTAAAGGAAATCTTTAGGGTAGTTAATCTTAATAAGTTTATTTTTAACTTTATTCTCTAAACTTTAGTAAAATATAAAAATTCTAGATTCTTTAGTAAGATTTAGTTATACGCTAATACATTAGAATTTAGTAGTATAGTAGGTAGTAGACTTAGTTTATTTAAGTAAAGCAAGATCTTATTTAGTTTATTACTTTTAATTAGGGTTTTAAAAGAGGGTTTAAAGGGCGTACTTAAATCCTTTAAAAGTAAAAAAAAATATTCCTAACTTTAGTAGTATAGTTATTTAAAGTTTTAACTTTAAGGAACTATTCTTAAAATAGTTTAATTTATTAAAAAGTACGTTTATAAAGGAATATAGTAGTATAAATAATATACTTAGTATTACTCTTAAAGCTATTATAATAAAAACTTTAGTAGTTTTTAACCTAAATTCAGAATTCTTTTAGTATTTTAAGGGTTTTATTATAAGTAACGAGTAAGTTAAGTTTAAGTTTTTTATATTTATTATAAATAAGTATTTTAATAATATTAGTAGTAGTATAAAGTATTTTAAGTTAATTTTAGAGCTGTTTATTAGTATTCTTTTTACCTTCTAGGTTAATATTAAACTTATTAATAATTCCTTAGATTTAAGTAAACTCTCTTTAAGTAAACTTAGTAGCTTTTTAAAGTTTAGTTAGGTTTTTAAAGTTACTATTAACTAAATTAGCAAGTTACTTATTATATTACTTTATTTTTTTAAGTTGTTATAAAAGGGCGTTAAATACCTCCTTAGTAATAATAGCTTTTGTATTTTTATTATACTTAATATTAAGTACAAAATAGTTTTTTATATTTTATAACTCTTAAACTAAGTTCTTAGTACTTTATTTAGAGGAGTTAAATAAGGTAGGGGTATATTTAGTATTTTTAAAAAAAGCTATTATAGGACACTATTAGTAAATATTAAAAGTTAACTTACTAAATAAAAACTATTAAAACATTATAACTAGCTTTTTAATAGTAAAGTTTATATTAATAAAAACTAAGGTTTAATACTAATAATAGTACTACTAGTTACTAACGGGATCCTAAGGGTTTAAAGTACTTAAGTAATTAGTTTAGGTATTTAATTAAAGAGTTATAGTAGTTACTACTAAAGGGCTAAAAGTATTTAAAAATTAATATAAAGTTAAAAGCTAAAGAACTATAAAAAAAAAGACTTAAGTGTTACGATCCGTTAGTTAATAGACCTCTAACAGTGACCCCGCAGGGGGCTTAGTAGTTAAATAGGCGATAGTAGCCTATATTAGTATAATACTTAATACGGAATAAAAGAACTATGTACTAAGGTTAAATTAATGAAACTCAACCCTAATCCCAACTAATCTAATACCCAGAATCACAAAAATACTATTCTAATCCAGCACTATAGATTAAGAAGCTAAAGAAGTAATCTAAAGGAATACACATATATATAGCTAGGACTTAAGTACCTTAAGTCCTACCTTTTATAGTTTTTTAGCTATTAATTTTATATTAATCTTTAGATACTTTTAGCCCTTTAGTAGTAACTACTATAACCCTTTTATTAAATACCTAAATTAATTACCTAAGTACCTTAAGCCCTAGGATCCCTTTAGTAACTAATAGTACTATTATTAGTATTAAACCTTAGCTTTTACTAACACAAAACTTACTATTAAAAGGTTAGTTATAATATTTTAATAGTTCTTATTTAGTAAGTTGACCTTTAACACTAATAAATAATATTCTATAATATCTTTTTTTAGAAATACTAAGTGTATTCTTACTTTGTTTAACTCCTTTAAATAAAGTACTAAGAACTTAGTTTAAAAGTTATAGAACGTAAATAACTATTCTATATTAAATATTAAGTATAATAAGGATAGTAAAGTCCTTATTATTAAAAATATTTTTAATACCCTTTTATAGTAACTTAAGAAAATAGAGTAATGTAATAAGTAACTTACTAACTTAGTTAATAGTAACTCTAAAAACTTAACTAAACTTTAAAAAGCTACTAAGTCTATTTAAAAAAAATTTACTTAAATTTAAAGAATTATTAATAAGTTTAATATTAACCTAGAAAGTAAAAAGAATACTAATAAATAGCTCTAGAATTAACTTAAAATACTCCACACTACTACTAATATTATTAAAATACCTATTTATAATAAATATAAAAAACTTAAACTTAACTTATTTATTACTTATAATAGAACCCCTAAAATACTTAAAGGATTCTTAATTTAGGTTAAGAACTACTAAAACTTTTATTATAATAGCTTTAAAAGTAATACTAAGTGTGTTATTTATACTACTATATTCCTTTAAAAACGTACTTTTTATAAGCATAGGTATGAGGGTATTGAGGTCGGTATTAAGATTGCTGAATACTTCTATAGTAATATTAGGCTTAATAGAGTTAATAAAGGAATAAATTTAGTGTATAATATATAAATAAAAGAAGTAAAAGTATTATTATAGTAGTAATAGTGTTATATTAGTGTTTTGTTATATTACTTATTTACTAAAAAAAGTAGAAGTCTAGACCCCTATAGGCTAGGGGGAGCCCTGCCTTTTATAGGCCTAGTACCTTACCCTTTAGGCCTAGCTTTTAAGGTACTAGTCCTTTTAGGGTTTAGTACGTTACGTATAGTTTAGCTAAGTAGCTTTAGGCCCTGTGTGTAGTTAGCCGTATTTACTATAGTTAGCTACGGGCACTATAGTCGGCCACAAGGGTTGTGGTTAGCCACAAGTACCCTAAAGGGGTTTATAAGAGACATTTAAAGTGGTTTATTCTACTATTAGTAGTTAACCTAGTAGCTTAGAGTCTAACTTATTAGAGTTAAAGGTTATAGGTTTAATTTAGCCTTTTATCTCTTTTTACTTTTATTTTTAGTTCTTTTTAATAAACTAATATTCCCCCTTAAGATATGTATTAATTTAATTTTATTATAGATCTTAGTATTCTTAAAGTATATTAAAAGACTTTTTTAGTATTAAAAACTTCTATATAAAAACTCTATAAAAACCTTTCTTTTTAAGTAAAAATATTTAGAGTAAAAATAGAAGAAAATATATATTAATAAGGAAAACCTTCTTTTTTAATATAATAAGTTATTTATTTTTAATTTATTCTTTAATAAATTTATATTCTTTTTTGTTTTAGTTCTATTTTTAAGAAAAAATAAAAAACCTTTATAGTCTACTATACTTAAAGTAGTTATATAATTATTAAATATTATTTTATCCATAAACTTAGTTAAAATATTAGCTAAATTATTTTTAGTAGATACGTGGAATAGTAAAGCTTTATTATTAATTATTATATTTCTTATAAAGTAATATTTAATATTAATATACTTAACTCTTTTATAAAATTTAGAATTTTTAGTTAGTTTTTAAACTACTTTATTATTTATAAGAATTTTAGGTTTATTTAGACTTTTAAGATTTAAAGATTTAAATATATAATTATAAAAGTTATATAAATATATAGCTTCTTTAATAGCTTTAGTAAGAGCTATATATTTAACGTTATAAATAAATAAAGCTACTATTTCTTATTTTATAGTATTCTAATTAATTATATTATTAAATTCTAGGCAAAATAAGTAGCTAGTAGTAGACTTTCTATTATTTAAATTTCTAGCTTAATTAAAGTTTAAAAATCCTATTATTTTAAATTTTATAAAGTAGTTATATAAAATCCCTAAATTAAAGAATTTATTTAAATATCCCTATACCTAATTTAAAGTAATAAAATACTCTTTAAAAGGATTACGTATATAATAAGTTAATAATATAACTATATAGGCTATATTTAGCCTCGTTTTTAAGGTAAAATATATTAAAGAGCCTATTTTTTATTAGAAATTTTCTATTCCTTCTTAAGTAACTTAACTTCTATTTTCTACTAATTTTATATTATTATTTATAAGTGTTAAATACTTATATAAGTAGGTTTTATTATCTTTAATTAGTAGCTTTTTAGTATATTTAGTTTAATATAGAAATAGGGTTTTATTATCCTTATTTATATCTACTTTAACTCCTAAAAAGGTTTTAAGTACCCCTAGTAGTTTTATATTAATTTCTTTAGAAATATTATTAATTATACTATTAATAATTTTAGAGTTAAGAGTAATAACTAAAAAGTCATCCACATAATAAACTATAATAGCTTTAACTCCTTTTTTATTAAGTATAAAAACAGCCTTATTATAAAGCGTTATATTAAAGCCTTTCTTTTTAAGTATATTTTTTAAATACTTATACTATAGTTTAGGACTTTATTTTAAGCTATATAAGGCTTTATTTAGTTTATAAACTAATTTCTTATTAAAATCTTTATAATCTTTATTAAAAACTAATTTATTATTATTATTATTAAAAAAACTAGTAGGTAATTAAACGTATATTTCTTTATTAATATCGGTATATATAAACGCACTAGTAACGTTATATTATTTAATATCCTAATTATTTTATATAACTATTAAGAATAATAACCTATAGAATTTAAGCTTATAGGTAGTACTAAAGGTTTTTAAGTAATTAATACCTATATATTAATTATAACTCTATACTACCTAATAAGCCTTATATTTATTAAGTTCTTTAACTTTAGTATTAATATTATTATTAGCCTTTTTTCTATAAACCTATCTACCTCCTAGAGGTTTAATAAATTGTAGTTTTTTAATAATACTCTAAGTATTTAATTTAATTAATATATTTAATTCCTTATATATAGCTTAAATTTAGTTTTATAAATTATTAAATTCTAAAACTTGTTTATATATAGTAGATTTATTTAAGTTATTAATACTTAGTATATAAGAGATTTTATTTTTTAAGCTATTAATAGTGGATATTATGTTTAAAGATAGACAGTCTTTTATTATAAATAGTACACATTTTTAATTTTTAATCTATTTATAGCTTTTCCAAATCTCTTTATCTATATAGAGGATTTTTATAGTTAATTTAGAGTTATTATTATTATTATTATTATTATTATTAATTTTATTAATATTATTATAATCTAAATTTATTTTAAAAAAACTATTACTTTAAGATTCTTTTTTACTTTTAGTTATACTAAATTGTGGATAATTTATTTTATTTAGTATAGGTAGTTCTTAATTATTATTATTAGTATTTTTTATAAAGATATTCTTAAATATTTTAACGTTTTTAAACTAAAGAGCTTTATTTTTTTTTAAATCCTATATTCTATAAGTATTATTACTATAGTTAAGAATTATACCCTTTATAGCTTTATTATTAAGCTTTTTAATATTAGGGTCTTTATTTTTATAGTAATAAATACTCCCCTAGACCTTTATATAATTTAAAAAGGGTTTTGTATTATTCTTAGTTTTATATAGTATTTTATAAGCTATTAATTTATATAGGGTTTTATTATATAGATATATAGCTACTAAAAGAACTTCTTTCTATAGTTTAAAGTTAATATTAGTGTTTATTAGTATAGCCCTTACTTTATTTTATTATATTATATATTATATTTTTAATAATACTATTAGACTTATACGTATAAGGTGGTTTTATATTATAAGTTATACTATTCTTTATATATATAGTTTTTATTCTTTTATTATTAAACTCTTTACTACTATTTATATTAAATTAATTAATTTTATACTTATTTTTATTATTTTTAGCTAAGAATTTGAATTCCTTAAAAGTAGTAAAAACCTCTTTAGATTCCTTTATTTTTAATAATTTACCCTATATAAAACGGGTCTTTTTATTTATAAATAGTATAAACTATTTATAATTATTATATATTTTAAGTATAATTAGTCTATATAGGTTTAATATAATTTTGTATAAGTAAGGGTAGTTTTTTGTATAATTACTAGACTTTTTATTTATAGTATTAGTAAATTTTCCTTTTAAATAGGCCTTATAGGGTAGTTTATAAAATGCCTCTATAGTAGCTCTTTTATATATAATTTTAGTTTAATTTAGAATAGTAAATAAAAATTACTAGTTTATATAGCCTAATTAGTTATGCTATAGTTTAATTATATTAATATTAGGGTCTAGGGTTTAATGCTAACTTTAAAACTCTTTTATAGTATTTTTTATTATATTAATTACTTCTTTATTTATATTAAAGTTAAAGAAGTAGAGGTTGTTCTTTTTTATTTCTACTAAAAGGACTTTATTTTGAATTTTATATTTATAGTAGTTTTATTATAAATTAAAGTTATATTTATTTTAGTAAGTTTAGTTTAATTCTAAAGGATAATACTTAATTTAAGTATATAATAAATATTTTTTAATATAAAAAGTATTATTTATTATATAGGTTAAATTACTTTTTTTTATAAATAAAAATATAAAGCATTTCTTACCCTAATTAACTCATTTTAATAGTTTTAATATTATTAAGTAAAAGTAAGTTAGTTATAAATTATTATATTTAAGTTTAAATAAAATAGTTATTTTCCTTTTTATAAATAAAAGAATTTAAAAGTTCCTTATTTAACTATTTTATTAAGTTACTAGTAATAGGTTATTAGTTTTAAAAATTTATATTAAAAGGGTTTAAAGTAATTTATATTTTTAAATTCTATATTAGAATCTAAGTCCTTTTTAATTACTAAGTTAATATTTATTAAGTTTAAAGTAACTATAACTTCTTTTAATAAATTAAAAAAATTAGAATTATTATTAATAACTATATTAACTTATTATTTTTTTTATTCTATTTTTTAACTCTTTTTTCTTTTTTATTATTTATAAAAGGGTTGTTTTTTAATATTTTTTTAAACTAATTAAAAGCTTTATTAAAATATAAAAATTTATAAATATTCTTTATATAACTGGTTTTTTTATAGTAGTTATAGTATTAACCCTTAGTTTATTTCTAGGGTTTAATAGTCTTTTTAGACTTAATTTAAGATTTAAAGAATTATATAAAGTTATTATTACTCTTTTTTTTAAATTTATTTAATAAATTAGTAAATAAAGACTTAATAGTATAGGCTTTTAAGTATTTTTTTTAAAAATTAAGTTATATTAGTTAAAAACCCCTTATAAGAGTTGTTTAAACTATTTAAAACTTAAGTTATAATTACTTATTTAAGTAAAGCTAAGTCGTTTAAAACTAAATTATTTATAAACTTTTTAATTTTACTAAAGTATTCTTTAAAAGTATTAAAGTCTTTAAAAGTAATATTAAAAAACTCTTTATAAGTAAAAAACTTATTTATAAACCCTTTTAGTTAATATAGCTTTTTTAAACTTTTCTAAGCTTTTAAAGCTATTTTAAAGTCTTTTATAACTCTTAAAGGGCTATTTTTATAAAAAAGTCTTATATAATCTAATATTTTATTATTTAGATCTTTATTCTTATTATTTAGTAGTTTAGTAAGATTTATTACTAGATCTTTACTAGCTAGTACTATATAGAATCTTAAAAACTATACTTAATAATTTAATTATTTTTTTAGTTTTAGAATAGTGATTTTATTTATATTTTATAAGTTTAAAGTTTGTTTTATTTAAATAACTAATACTAAGTAAACTCCTAAAAACCTAAGGGTTGTTTTTTTAAGATAATAGGAGTAAACTACTTATTATATAGTTAACTAAGTAGTTTAAATAAATAATTAAAACTATAAAGTTTTACTATATTTTTTTTAATTATTTTAGTTAATTTATTATAGTTAATAAACTTAAAGTTTATAACTTTAGAGTTATTAATATTAACTTATAGTAGCTTTTATTAATTAAGTTAAATAGTAAAAGCTACTATAATTTTAATTTCTATATAGGTTGTATTAATTAAATATTGTTTAAAAATTCGTTTGCTATAGTAGGTATATATAAGGATTTGTTAAGGATTTATTAAGGAAGGTTAGATAATTTGAGGATTTTCTAAAAACCAGGTTTCTTAGTTACTTAGGGACTTAAATTACAGGTAATTTATAAGTATTAGTTGTAGATTTTAGTTTTTTGTAGTTAAAATAAGGTTAGTTATTAAATAAGTGGGTCTAAATAGACTCTTGTGATTGGTTGGGAAGGTTGGGTTGGTTAATGAGCTGGGCTCATAACCTCTAAGTAAAAGGGCAGGCGCCTACTGTAGTATTTAAGACTATGGTCGCGTATTTAAGGCACGGCACCTTCTAGCTTAGTAATCAATTGCGCACACAAGCACGTAGTGCTTACACTTTTTAATAGATTAAGTTATTTTAAAAATAGTTCTTTAAAGTTAAAACCTTAAACTACTATATTAGTAAAATTAGGGACATTTTTACTACTTTTAAGGAATTTAAGTAAGCCCTTTAGACCCTATTCTAGGACCCTAACTAGAAATAATAAGCCGAGTACAACCTTACTTTACTTAAATAAACTAAGTCTACTATTTACTATACTACTAAATTCTAATATATTAGTATATAACTAAATTTTACTAAAAAGTCTAGAATTTTTATATTCTACTAAGGCCTAAAGAATAAAGTTAAGGATAAACTTATTAAAATTAACCGCTTTAAAGATTTCCTTTAATATACTAAACTTACTATTAAAATTAATAATTATTTTTAAGAAAAATACTATAAAAAAGGAGAATAATAACTAAGTACTAATTTAAGTAAGAAGTACTAATAGTAGTTTAGATAATTTTAGTACTATAACTAAGAATAATAACCTTAATAGAATAACTAGTAAGGATAAAATAACTACTAATAAAGTACTACTTATAAATACTATATAGGTCCTATAGACCTTAGTACTACTAAATAATACAAACCTAATAAAGGATGCACCTTTAAGTACTATAACTATAATAAACTTAAATATATAGTTAAGAACTACTATTAACTTAAAAAGTAATAGTAGTAACCTATACTAAAAGGTAAGTAACTTAATACTATTTTTAAAAAAGACTATAATAAGTTATTATAAATAGTATACTATAGTAATAAATATATTATTTATTAAAATAATAAGAAGAACGTAGAATAGTACTTTAAGGACCCTAGCTACTTTAGCTATAACGTTACTAATATTCTAAAAAAGACCTTTATAGTCTTTTATTAAGTACTATACTATAAACTAGCTTATAAAACTATAAAGTAACTTAATAGTATAAATATACTACAGGTATATTATAACTTATTAATACTTAGTAATAAAGAAGTTAAATATAATAATAAATAAATTATTAATAAACTTAATACTATAATTAAAGGCCTTTAATATACTATAGATATAGAACTAAATAAGAACTATGTAGAGTATATTTAAATACTACTTATAAGAAGGAACAAGAGAATAGTAGTATATACTAACTTATTTATACTTTAATAACTCTAGGTAGAAAATACTAAGAGATTAAAAAGAATTATAGCATACTCTATAACCTAAAAAAAGGATTATAAATCCAACACACCCTATAACTTAAATAAACCTTATAACGTTACCTAATAATATACTTAAAACAAAGTTACTTAAGGGGCCCTACCTAATACCTAAAACTTAGACTCTAAAAAAGAACCTTTAATATAAAAGAAAAAACACAAGTATCTACTATATATTCCCCTAAATAATAATAAATAGTAAATTATATTCTATAAAACTAACCTAGTTAAAAAAACGGGTAGATAGTAGCCCTAGAGTATAATAGAAGACGATAAATAGCTAAAACCTATATATAAAAAATACTATAATATTTTTTAGTTATAATACCTTAATAATAAATATTAAGAATACTTTACTAAAAAACTTAAC
Organism: Colletotrichum brevisporum; assembly: GCA_030770045.1. Classification (NCBI taxonomy): domain Eukaryota; kingdom Fungi; phylum Ascomycota; class Sordariomycetes; order Glomerellales; family Glomerellaceae; genus Colletotrichum; species Colletotrichum brevisporum. Next base: position 1,751,897 of record JAUGSI010000001.1, on the reverse strand, counting down.
TCTTAATTCTTTCTTTAAAAAAAGAAGAACGCCCTATATAAAAATATCTACCTTAGTTATAAACTTAATATATAGATTATCTAAGAATATAAAGGACCTAAAGAAGTAGTATTTAAACTAAACCTAAACTTCCTAATAAAGTACTTATATACTAATAATATAGACTAGTAGGATTACTATATTAACTAATATTAAGTCTACTATATTATTAAAGTATAAATACTTAAAAAAAAGTAACTTTAAGAAGAAAAGGAAACTAGCTTTACTCTATTAGTTTTTAATATTAAGGACGCCCTTATAAAAGAAAGAGTAGTTAAGTATCCTAATAAAAGCAAAACGTATATAAAATAAAGGCTTTAATAGTTAAAAAACTAAACTTACCTACTATAATAAAATTAAAATAGGTAATAATAACAAGATCTATTAGTTTAGTTATAAAGGTAAGTTAAAATAATAAATACCTTTACTTTAAATTAATAGTAAATAAAATATAAATTAAAGTCCTTATTAATAGTAGCACTTAAGGTAATTTTATATTACTAAGAATAGTAAATAACTTATAATTACTATAGAATAAAAAAGAGAATCCCTACGCGCTTTATAACGTAAAAAGAAAAAAGTATAGTATAGTAGAGGTATTATTAATAAAGAGACTGTGCCCCTTACTTTAAACTACCACAACTAAAAAATATACTATCACTTTAATATTACAAATATAAAATATTAAAATATTATTTTAAAACTACTATAGTTATATAATAAAAACCTATAAATAAATTAAAAGGTTTATTATTTCTATTAAAACTATAAAAAAGGTTTAGTTACTGAAGAATATAATTAACTCTTAGCTTTAAATAAACCTTACTATAATACACTAAGAATATATATATTACAATTTATTACTTACTTAAAGGTTAAAAAAGTAGTTACTAAGCTGTTATATATAAAAAACCTTACTATAATATAGAAAGAATCAATCCCTAACAAAAATCAACTTCTATTTATCTTAAAAGAATACAAAGTATATAAAAAGCTATTTACTCTAATACTAAAAACAAACCTACTAAAATACAGTGCTTTTAACTATAAAATCCCTATTAAAAAAATAAATACTGTTATTTAATAGAGTTTATTAATTAAACTAATAAGAAATAAAAGTACTTAATAAATATATTAATAAATACTTAACTAAAAGCTATATTAAAGAATTAATATTACTTATAGGATACCTAATTCTATTTATACTAAAAAAGAATAATAAACTATAACTATATATTAACTACTAATAACTTAATAATATTATAATTAAAAACTAATACCTATTACTACTTATTTTAAAACTATAAAATCTACTCTATAGAGTTAACTAGTTTATAGCTTTTAACTTTAAAAGAGCCTATAATTTAATTAGAATTAAAGAAGGAGAGGAGTGGAAGACTATATTCTACTTTTACTAAAGATATTTTAAGTGCCTTATTATGCCCTTTAGACTCACTAACGCCCCTGTAATATTTTAAAATATAATTAACTACATTTTATAAAAAAACTTAATATCTTTATAATTATATATTTTAATAATATCTTAATTTTTTTAAAAACCCTTAAAGAATATAAATAATATATATACTAAGTACTATAGAAACTCTAGGAAGCTAAACTCCTTATTAAACTAAAAAAAAGTAAATTCTATATATAAAAAGTAAACTACTTTAGATTTACTATTATACTTAGTATTATTAAAATATTAAATAAAAAAGTCACTATAGTTAAGAACTAACCAACACTTTAAAATATTAAGAATATTTAATTATTCCTTAAATTTATTACCTTTTACTAATAATTCCTTAAAGGATACTTAAAAAACATTTCTATATTTATAGAGCTTATTAAAAAAAATACTAAATAGGAATAGATAGAAAAAGAAAAAGTAGTATTTTAAAAGATTAAGGACTAAGTCTTTAGTGAATCTATACTTATAATACTTAACCTAAATCTACTATTTAAAGTAGAAGCTAACGCTTTAAATTATACTATTAGTAAATAACTTAGTTAATATAATAAAGAAGGACGTTTATACTTATATACCTTTTACTTAAAAAAGCTTAGTAAACTAAAACTTAACTACTAAATCTATAATAAAGAACTTATAACTATTATTAAAGTATTTAAAAAATAAAGACTTTACCTATTAGGAATAAACTATAAAGTTATAGTATATATAGACTATAAAAACTTTATATACTTTACTATATTTAAAAATCTTAATAAATAATAAATTAAATAGTTAAAATTCTTTTTAGAATTAAATTTTTATATTATTTATAAAAAAGAATTAAAAAATAGAAGAGTAGATACGTTTAGTAAATAATTAGACTTAGAATTAATAGTTTTAAATAAAACTTAAGTAATTTTTAAAAAGGATTTAAATAAAAACCTTATACTAGCTATTTACCTCTTTATAATTACTAAATAGATTAGTACTAGTACACTTAAATAAATAACTAATAAGATAATTAGAACAATTTATAGTACTAAAGTATATAAATACTAAGGAGTTACTAAAATATAAAGATGTATTTAATAATATTATAGTAATAGAGTTATATAAAAATAAGTAGCTAAAGCTATTAAAGATTATAAAGTTTATAATAAAAGTAAACTAGAATACTATAAACTATATAGAGAAATACAACCTCTTTTAGTACTTAATAAAGTATAGTAATTAATTTCCCTTAATTTTATTATTAAATTACTATAATTAAAAGAACTACTTACTAAGAAATAGTTTAATAGTATCTTAGTTATAATAAATTAACTTACTAAGTATATATATTTTATCCTATAAGTTAAAGTAAATACTATAAAAAAACTTATATATATCTTTAATAAGTACATTCTTAACTAGTACAATCTACTAAAAAATATTATATTTAATAAAAGAACACAGTTTACTTTAAAGTTTTAAAAGTTTTTAATTTTATAGTTTAAATTTAAACTATAACTATTTACTACCTTCTACCCCTAAACTAATAGATAAATAAAAAGAATTAACTAAATTTTCAAAATATACTTAAAATATTATATTAACTACTAATAGAATAATTAAGTTATTTTATTACTAATAGCTTAATTTACCTATAATAGTATAGTAAAAAAAAGTACCTAAAATTCACCTTTCTACTTTAACTATAAATTTAAACTAACTACCTATAAAAAACTATAAATAGGACTTATAGTAGTTAAAGTAGTTACTTATATTAACTAAATTAAAGAAATATATTAACAACTCTAAAATAACTTAAAATTTATTAAATAACGTATATATAAATATACTAATACTTTAAAAATAAAGGGACTATCTTTTAAAAAGAGAAATAGTACGTACCTTATATAACAAAATATTAAAACTAAATAACTAAGTAATACGTTAAACTTTAAAAAACTCAAACCCTTTAAAATTATTAAAAAAATCTAAAAAGTTAACTTTAAACTTATACTACTAAACACTATAAAATATCACCTAGTTTTCTATATCTTACTACTCAAACTAGTACTAAAAGGTTTATATATAGTAGACTATATTAAAGTTAACTCTAAATAAAATTATAAAGTTAAAAGAATTATTAACTATATTAACTAATAAAATAGTATAGAACTTTAGTACCTTATTAAGTAAAAAAACTATAGTTATAAAAATAATACTTAAAAACCCACTTTAAACTTAGTAAATACTTAAAACGAACTATAAAAATACTAAATATAGTAGTAAGTATAATAAAATACTAAGCCTACACTAAGCATAATAAACAAATTACGTATTATACACCTATAACTTAAAATTTAACTAATTAAATCTCTAAGGACTAAATAAATATTTCTTTATTTAAGAACGCCTAGCTTAAAATAACTTAAAGAGCCCTAGCACCCTCTAAAGATATAACTAAAATACTAAGTAACTCTAAAAAATCACTAACCCCTAAATTATTCTAAAAAGACTTACCAGCACCCTAGCCAGCAAAGTCTAATATTACCCAAGACTCTAACGTAGTAAAATAATAATCCTCTACTTTTAACTTATTAAAAAACTATATTCCTTAATAAATTAACTTTAACTTATAATTTTTTAAAAAACACATTTAATAATAAAAATAAAAAAGGCGACCCAGAGTAGTAGCAAGCTGCGTTTACAGTACCTTAAAAACCTCCTTTACTTCTTACTTAGCCTATTTAATCTTTTACTATTCTAATAAATAACAAAATACTATACTAATTAATAAAAAACCCTTTATAAAAAATAAATACTTATAAGTATTGACTATATTATTCCTATTACAATACATTATACTAGTACATATATACTTACTATAATAATTCAAATTTTCACTTATTTTATAGACTTTATTTAACTTAAAGTATAAAAAATAAAGTATAATATTAATACCTTTAAACTTAATTACTAAAATAAAAGTATATTACTCCTAAGTTTTGCGATTCTTAGAATTAGGTTCTTACTTTAAAATACGTTCTAATATAGTATTAATAATTAATATTAATAGAAATAGAAATAGTATAACTCTAAATAAAAAGCATAACCTACTTATAACTAGGTTTTAAAAATAAGACTTTTAAAAAAAGAGTTAATATTATAACTCGTTAGTTAATAGACTTTTAATAGTAACTCTATAGGGGGCTTAGTAGTTAAATAGGCAATAGTAGTCTATATTAGTATAATACCTAATATAAAATAGAAGAACTATATACTAAAGTTAGATTAGTTAGGTTTAACCCTAATCCTAACTAATCTAACACCCGGGATCATAAAGACACTATTCTAATTTAGTACCGCGGATTAAAAAGCTAAAGAAGTAATGTAAAGGAATATATATATATATAGTTAGGACTCGAGTACCTTAAGTCCTACCTTTTATAGTTCTTTAACTATTAACCTTATATTAATCTTTAGATACTTTTAGTCCTCTAGTAGTAACCACTACGACCCTTTTATTAAATACTTAAATTAATTACCTAAGTACCTTAAGCCCTAGGATCCCTTAAGTAACTAGTAGTACTATTATTAGTGTCAAACCTTAGCTTCTGCTAATACAAACCTCACTATTAAAAGGCTGGCCGTAACATTAAGGGTACTTAAGTTTTATTTATATATAAATCCTATTTTTATAAATATATTTCTTTATTTCTAAAATTAATATTAAGTATATTAATCTATTACTATAAACTACCCTTAGTACTATTAGTTTTATTTTAGAACTACTTATTATATATTAATCCTACTTATTATTACGTAACTTATATCCTAGTTTTTCTACTCCGTAGGGTATTCTACTAGTATAGGCTAACGTTACTTATTTAACTACTAAGCCCCCCTACAGGGTCACTATTAGAGGTCTGTTAACCAACGGGTCGTAACAACCAAGTGGCTGGCGACGCTCCACAGAGAGACCCTGGTCCGCGGAAACTACTCACAACCCGCCGGTTGGGATGATTACAGTCCGATCTCACGGCAATAAGATCGGCTTAGCAGATAGATCTCTTGGTCTTGTATGTGAATCGGTGCAATGCTGCACAGTGCCACGTCGACATCAGATGGAACTTAGCGCAACGAACCTCGCTGGACATATAGAATGCAGAAGGCAAACAATGAATGATGCCGAGACAACGTGCTCAACGTCGCCTGGTGCTCGCAAGTCTCGGCGGGCGTAGGCGTCCGGATCACGACATCCGTTCCCGGGATAGCCAGAGTCCCAACCTGCCGCGCAGGCCATTTCGCTTTCGCAGCTGGCTCGGAAAACAACACAACAAATGCAGAGAAGACGAGGAAATAACACCCATGGACGGCGTGCGGGAAATTCGGGACGTCCGGCGACAGGGGTGAGGCCGGCGGACGGGAGCAATATGGGAAGGGCGGACCGCGAAATAGCCTTATCGTCCGAAGGTCCCGAACCCATTGAACCATGTCCCCATACATTCCCAAGACGGAGGCCAGTCGTGCGACGAAACTCGAACTTCTTGGCCAAAACCGCCCTTGTGGTTGACTCGCTGGCGTGTTGTCGTCGCCGCTGCAACCCCCTGACAAGCCGGACCCCTGCTCAACTCGGCCAACAGTTGCGACATCGTCATTTTTAGACTTTTTCCTCTCTTTTCTGTCTCTTGTTCTTCTGCGAACTCCCTAGAGAACAACCACACCACACCACTGGGCAAGTGTCAGCATTGTCGCAATGCGTGCGCCCTTTTTTAGACTTTCGGTCTAAAACATCAGACTGCGTTCCCCCCCTTCCCCCCCAAGCTGCGAGTCAGGAACGGAGGGAGGCTTCGTCGCAAGTGTACGGACAGATGCAGTCTGAAGTTTTGAACTCGATTTTCGGATGGCGTGGGACGAGACGCCATTGCCGGCGGAGGCTTCCGCCGTTGAGGACTCGGGTTATATATCTTCACGATGTACGCCAGCATCGACAGAAGGCTTCTAGTTCGTCCATCACTTTCTCTTTGATAACACGGTCTCGGCTCTTTCTCCGTCTCTTCCTCATTTCCATTCTTTCTTTTGCGCAGTGCCGGCCACTTGCTCTTCTCTGCAGCCATTCGTTTCAACCTTTTTTTATAATCGAAATCACTTACATTCTCTTGAAAGAGTTTCCCCCCGAGACCCAAACAAAACGACAACATGAAGCCCACTTTCATCACCCTCGTCGGCCTCCTGGCCGCCTCCGTGGCCGCCGGTCCCCTCCCCGCTGACGTCGGCGGCGCCATCGAGGTTCGCTCCTGCGAGAATGCCAATGCCGCGAAGGAGAATCCCAACGCCGCGAAGGAGAACGGCAACGCCGCTAAGAACGGAGCCAACAAGGCTGGCAACAAGGGCGGCGGCAACCAGGCGGGCGGCGCCAAGAACGGCACCGCCAACGCTGGTGGTGCCGCTGCCGGAGGCGGCGGTGGTGCCTCCAACACCTCTGCTCTTGTCTTGCCTGACGGGCGCATCAAGCAGGATGCCACGCCCGAGAACTTCAATGTTCTCGAGAGCGTGTTCAAGAGCGCCGTCGTGAAGGGAGATGGTAAGTATCGCGAGACACTCGGCGTGGAGGTTCATATTTGTTAACAAAAGAATAGGCCTCAAGTTCAGCGATATCATCACCTTCCCCGAGGGACAAGCATCTCTGGTAAGTCTTCCCGCCTTCTAGTGATCAAGTTTCAAACGCTGACAGCAAGCAGTTCGACAAGGCTACCAACACCAAGGCCTTCGCCATCAACATCAACGACAAGTCCGTCTTCATCCCCCAGGGCGGCGAGGCGCAGTCCAACATCCGCCGCGCCGACCTGCTGCCCAGCATCCGCTCCCAGCTCAACGACGTGGCCGTCACGGGCGTGCGCACCATGCACTTCTCGATCCAGCGCGACGCCGCCAAGCCCCTGAACGCCACGCACGACTACCAGGTCATGAACCTCGAGTCCAAGGACTTTAGCTTCCACCAGATCGACGTCCGCACCGGCGCCGACAACGGCAACGAGATCGCCGTCTTTGGCAACTCCAAGAACCCCGCCGGAGCGCAGAAGATCTTCTCCACCCCCTTCGGCGAGGGCCAGTTCGAGAACTTTGCGCTCAAGATGGACTTCACTGCCAAGTATGTCTATTCCATCGTGTCATCATCTCGTGAAGGAGGTCACATGGCTGACGTGTTACCCCCACAGCACCGTTCAGGTCTTCCACAGCACTGGAAACGAGCCCCTCAAGCAGGTCACTGAGCCTGTCGCAAATGGTGAGTTCAAACTAGCCCGCTATAGAGACTTAAAAGTACTAATAAACTGCGGCAGACCTTGCTGGACTCGGCGAGTACCACTTCTCCCTACAGAAGAACCCCGTTGGCACTGCGGCCCAGCCCACTGGCATCGACGAGGCGGTCATCTTTGGCGGAATCTTCATGGAGGACTCCACTGGCGGACAGGTCACCCTTCAGTAGAGCAGCAGGTCGACGGAAGAAAATCATGAATCAGGGACTTTCATCAGAGAATTGTTTGCATGGAAACGCCCAGTAGTGGTGTCTTAAAAGCATAATGCAATCATTCTCCAACAACGGTATCGCTAGTCGAAGTGCTACGAATTTTGGTGACAAAACGAAAGACTGAAGATTACCAGTTTCCTCACTTCCAGATACATATACTATTTTCAGCTTCTGAGTTGCGGATTAAATGCTTTCAGATAAGTCCAATGGGCTGAAATGATAGACGTCTTAGTTCTTTGAGATCAGAATTAGCCCCATTTTCCACATAGAAGCGCAAAAGAAAAGAGCCACACAACTTTGGCTCGGCTCTATGCCGGTCCTTCTGTACCTCGGGTTTAATCGGTCGCAGGGAATGATTCCCGTCTTCAATACTCCATCAGAAAACCTTTTCCCTCCGCATGAGGACGCTGCAAACCAAGCAGATTGAGCCCGCGGCAATAATTGGCACGTAAGCCAGCTGGATGGCCCTCGTGATCCCGTGAATGGCCTCGGCCCTGACGTCCGCCGGTGCCGAGTCGATCAGTCCGCTACCAACGCCGGCTAGGGCGTCGGAAATCTCGCTGGCCGAAACGTGGGGGAAGACCTTGGCGAGAGCGCGCTGTCCGTAGTTCACGAAAAGGGCTCCGGACATCCCCGTCCCGAAGACGATGCCCATCATCTGGCCGACCGTCATGAAGCCGACGCTGTACGGGATCTCGCCCGGGGCAACCTTCATCTGCGCGACGGCGAAGCCTGCCTGGCAGAAGCAGCCGACGCCCGTGCCCAGGATGATGGTGTATCCGTAGATCTTTGCGTTCGAGGTGTGCTCGTCGACGGTGTCTGTAAGTTGGGTCAGTCTCGAGCCCGAAGAGTGTGCAGGCGATCACCGCCATCAGCAACTTACAAAGGAGGATGCCGCCAATCAACTCCAAGGCCGAACCGGCGATGTACCAGGGATAGTAGTAGCCGGTGCGACCCATGAATTGGCCGTTGAGAAGATTGAAGGCAACAAGGAAGAGGATGAAGGGCAGCAGGTGGACTGACGTCTCCACGGCCGATGTGCCTCGGGTGAACTGGTAGTACAACGGCAGGTAAAATATCCCAATGAAGCTACCAAAGGTGGCAAGCACTTAGACATGACGGTCAGTGACAGCGCCGCAAGTCCATGGGGAAGAATACTAACTCATGGTGAAGAAGAGGCAGATCATCGTTCTGCTCTTCCAGAAATGCATCGGGAACAGACGGTTCGTCCTTGAAGTTCCGATGAAGAAGACTTGCTGAAGGACGAAGAAAACGGCCAGAACACCCGCGGCCACGAAGAGGCCGATGCTTTCTCCCTCATTCCAATTCCAGAGGACACCGCCAAAGTTCATGGCCATGATGACACAGAGCAGAGCGCCGATTGAAAGAACGGAACCGATGAAGTCGATCTGCGCCAACCTTTGGATCAGAGGTACTCCGGCCTGCGGCTTGAAGTCCGGAAGCAGAATGAAGTAGATGGGCCCGATCACGGCGCCGACTAGCAGGTTCAGATAGAACGCCCATCGCCAAGTGGCCTTGCTCTCGCTCAGCGAGCCTCCGACGACAGGTCCGAGCACGGTGCCGATACCCCAGATGAACCCGGTAAGACTGAGGTATTTCGGCCGCTCCGCATTGGTTGTGGTCACGGAAAGGAGCGTCAGGAGGCCCATGTACATACCGCACCCGCCGGCGCCAGCAATGGCACGACCGATGATGAAGGAGTTGATGTCCGGCGCGGCGCCGCACAGGGCAGAGGCGGCCATGAAGACTGTCGTCGAACTAAGGTAGAGCTTCTTCGCGGAGAAGGTGCCGTAAGCCTTAGACCACGGAAGGGTTGTGGCCGCCGATGCGAGAGCGAAGGAGACGCCCAGCCAAGGGACGAGGTCAACGCGGTGGTAGGTCTGTACGACCTTTCCCTGAACGTTGGCAACGACGATGTTGTCTAGCGCGTACAGAAATAAGGCAGACAGAAGCGCGCAGATGACGAGGAACCACTGATAGTTGAAAACGATTAGCTCCAACATCGTATCACTCCAGCTTTGCTTTTTGCGTTGTCGGCTGAGAGAGGCAGGGTTAGGGTTGGGTTGAGAGAATAGGTACCTTGACACCATGAATTGTCCGGGGAGGATCATCCTCGGGCACGTTGGCATCTGGAACATGCTCGTTGCTCTCCTTGTCTGAAGGGTGGGATGATGGCGATGGGGTTGAGAGGGTGCCATCGACGCTAGAAGCGGCATTCTTCTCTAACTCCGCCATGGTGTAGGACGCGTGTCAGAAACAGGACAACGACTATTTCTGAGAAATGAAGTTCGTCTTGTTAAAAAAGACTTCGCCAATTTCCTCCTGACAAAATGTCAAAAACAAACAAGTGGTTGCGAGCATCGTGGCTTTCAGGGGTCATCTTTGATTTCTGGTTATGTAGAAATCAACTAACTCCGTGGAATTAAACAGACAAGCCAACAGCAGTTCTCGGCGCCGAAAGAACCCTGCACAGTGATTGCGATTAGAAATCAGGGTGGCATCATCCCAGGGGTTCAGACTTCAGTATGGCGAATCGGGAAAATGCAACCCTATCGCGAATCTCTCTTCATCCGGGAAGTGGATCCAAAGCCCCCCGGTCCGGGCCGCAGCGTTTCGGTCCCGCGATGCGGCGTTGCCGTCCAGACCTCCCCGTCCACATCTGCACGAATCTGCGCAACTAAACTTTATTAACACTGCACTGTGTAGTAGTTCATGTTTGACAGGCACTTGGCCAAGGCCTCGTCGATGAGGTCTAGGTCAGGGGTGGTTTGCACCATTCTGCCTGCCTGGAGCGGGTGCAGGCCCCTTGAACTCCGTAGCACACACGCACGCCCCTTATGTTGCACGCTTAGGCATGATGCGACGATCGAGTCTTTTGTCGCCCGATGGAGGCCATCGTATTCAAGAAAGTGACTGTCCTTGGCTATTTCTGTCAAGCATAATACTGAGGCACATCCTTCTATGAGATTCCAACTCTGCATGAGCTTTACTCTGCATCGAATATTCCTCCGCTTTACATCAATCATCCTGTCAACATCTCGGGTTTGAGCCAATCAACATGATTATCACTCGTTCCAAGTCGGCAACTGACTCGCCAAACGCCATCAGCTTCCATTACCCCGAGGAAAACAACGCGGGACTCACACTCCCTGTCGGCAGCAGCACCCTTGTGTCCTTCCTCGTCTCTCCGATCAATCCACAGGACCTGCTGGTCATTGCGGGACGATATCCCGTCAAACCATCTTTCAATCACGATGATGAGGCTGTACTTGGATACGACGGTGTTGCCCGCGTCGAAGCCGTGGGGGGCGAGTCGTCGTCGTCCTCGGAGCGGGTCCTGGCGCCTGGGGACCTAGTCATCCCACGCCGTCACGGGCTGGGAACTTGGCGCAGTCGAGCGGTCTTCGATGCCGCCGACGTGATCCGCCTGTCGCCCACTTCAGACCTTGTCGGCGCATCTCTCCTGAGGATGGCGTTCTTGCCCGCGTACCTCCTCATCGAAGACATGCGCCCCCTGGAGCCCGGCGACTGGATCGTCCAGAACGCGGGTTCTGGCACCATTGCCCGACTCGTTGCCCAGTTTGCCCGACTCGTTGCCCAGTTTGCCCGACTCAGGGGCTGCCACACCTGCAGCGTCGTACGCGATCGCGACGAAGAAGACCATGTGCCCCTGAAGGCGTCGCTTCTGGACGAGGGCGCTGACGCAGTCATCCGCGAAAGCGAGCTCGCGACGCTGGGGGCCGAGTCTCATCCGGCCCTCGCCTCGGCGTCAGCCAGCGGTCGCGTGGTCCTCGCCATTGACGCCGTCTTCGGGGAGGCCGGGGAACGGCTTTCGTCTCTTTTGTCCCATGGCGGAACCTATGTCAACTACGGGTCTCTCAGGGGCGCTGATGGCGTGATCCGCCTCACGCAGCGCCTCGTTTTCTGGTCAGAAGTCAGGTTTCGCAATTTTCGACTTTCGGAGCAGCTGGGTAAGCGCACCCCGGCGCAGCAGGAATCTCTCCTGCTCTGGTTTCAAGACCTGCTGGCTCGCGGAACTCTGGTAACTCCCAAGGTGCAAGACATCCAGGTTCCTGAGTCAGCTGAAGACAGGGAGGCCTTTGAGGAGCAAGTTGTCGAGGTCATTGCACCGGGGATCTCACGGATTGGCAATGTCAAGAGAGTGTTGCGGTTCAAGTCCGTCTGAGTCTTGCATACAAGACTGCTCGGCCTCAACTAGCTATAGACCGAATTGGTATGTGCTTTCATTTCGCTAGCAATTGTAACTATCTCGTCTCATGAATAGCTTATTTGGTACACATAGAATCGAGTGAATAATTATTTGGTAGTTTGTGGTACGTATTCAGTGTTTGTTGTCTCCGATGACCACCATATCGTGAATCAGTTGCCTCTAACATAAGCCATAGGTAGCAGTGCAACATTTCATCAAAACACTCTCTTTCAAGAAAAGTCAGATTGAACATCCCAAAAATCATACTTTCAAACCCACCCGTAATTCAATTCAGTGTGATGAGACTAAGTTCATGTAGGGAATCCAAGTTTAGTCTACATACTGCTTCTCCTTCTCAATAGCCTTAGCGTTATACTTCCGAAGCACGTCCTCCAAGCCTGGGATCGGCTCGTCAAAGTCAATGCGGACACTGTTCATGAACCTGGCCAAGAAACTGTAGATGCTCTGCACGAAGAAGATTTCGGTAAGCTCCTCGTCGCTGAAGGTCTTCTTCGCCTCCACGATTGTCTCTGCATCAACCTTGCTCTGGCGCCCGAGCTTCTCAACAATGCCAGCCAGGAGGCGCTGGCGGGCAGTGAAGAGCCCCTCAGGAAGGGGCTCGCCGATCTTGCGCAGGGCGGCAAGGTGTTCGTCAGTGAATCCAAAGATCCGAGCAACGGGCTCGTTGACGTCCCACTCGTACGGGGCATCCAGGGTGGCGGCAGTGCGCAGGACGATGAGCTGCCAGTCCGTCGAGCGGATCTTGCGATTCTCGTTCCAGGCGGAGGAGAGCAGTGTCATGAACGGCTTGAAGAAGACGTTGCTGTTCGCAAGCAGCTAGACATCACCTCGAGTCAGCACATGAAGTGGCTCTTAGGCTACAGGGATCGAGCCACACCTTGAAAATGTTTCTCTCGAACGGCAGGGTTTGGAGAGCGGCCTTGATGTCCGGCAGAGCTGTGCTCGAGTCCACATAAGGCAGCAGATGTTCGTTTGTGACGGTGCGGTTATCCCAAGACGCCATGGTTGTGAGAAGGGACCAGTACGAATGATGGTGGAAGATTGAGTTTAAGGTCAAGATTGTTTCATATGTCCTTTCGATCGGTGTTGCTCAAGAAACGACTTTAAGGTCTCAATATAAGCACATTCAAGTGACGACTGAAGTGACGACTGTAAGGCCCAGGTCCGCTCATCCTCGACTCATTTCTTTCATGATGTCGCCATAATGTATGTTGATGATGACGTGCTTTATGTTCTACTGATATATGATATGGGAATATTGGAGAGTTTGACAGCATGCGGCTCCCGCTCAAGCATGCCGTTCATCTAATGTGGAGAAGCCTAGATGGCAGCGGGAACACAGTTGGGCAAACACTGTGTGCAGAGGATGGCATGGAATCCTTGTGAAGTCAATGCAACCATACCTGGATTATCTGCCCAATCTATCAACCTGGAAGAGCCAATTCAGCCCATCTCAGCCCACACTTTGGCTAATAGACTTCCTTACATCACCAGTCCCTGCCTGCCTGATCGTTTCGCAAAGCATCCTGAGCGGGCCTAATCTTATCATATGTCTCGTGCATCCCGTGGTGAGGCGACTCCCGTGCATCCGCGTCATTCCACTTCCGCGCTGCCCCGGCGTACACCACACTCCACCTCACCACGCATAAGCAGTCGCATCCTCTCCAAGAGATCACGATAGCATCATGAGTTTGATGGCCACGATGCGTTCTCTCAAGATCATGGAATCTGACTCGCGATACAGGGCATCGGATTCTGATCACACTCTCCGCTGCATGTCGCAATTTTGTACGTGATACGCGACACTCGTGAGAGCCGGTTCACGCCCTGAACTGCTTGGCCAAGGCCTGGCTCATCGCCAGAATACTCGATCCCCCTCGTCTTCTTGTGTTTTACAGATCAGGCTCAGCTGAGAACGTCGGACCCTAGGCCCGTTGATATGTCGCAGTGAGGCATTTGTGGCTTCCCCCACGCCGACCGTAACACCCGCTTGACTTTGTAATGAAGGTGCGATGTTCAGGACCTTCAGGAGTTGTGACGACTGGGATGACCCTGTCTTGGGCGTTTCCTACGGTAAATTCAGGCCTGGAATTGCCTCACAAACAAAGTCCTTCTGTTGGTTTACTTGTAGGGTTAAAGATTTGATTAATCCGTACGGGGTCAAAGATTTGTTATGAAGAGTAATAATATTCGTAAGTTTAAAGTAGCCTAGGTACTAGTATAAATATTAGAGCTATAGGTAGAGCTATATAGTCACGTGACTCTGTATAGCTATAGCTCCTACTATAGTACTATATACTACTAGGGCTAATTATATAGTAGCTATACTAATACTAGTACTTTTTACTTTATAGTTTAAAGTATAAGGCCTTAATAAAAAAGAATAATTACTTTTATAAAAAAAGTAATAATTAATACTATTTAATAAATTACTACCCCTTACTAAATTAAAAGAAAATCTAAAAAAACCCCTATAGGGGTTAAGCTTTATTTCTAATAGACCGGTACTTACTAAAGCGCCTAGGGCTAGTTAAACTGCTTTTAGGGTAACTATAATTTATATTTTCCTCCTTTTACTATTTATATCTTTTAATTCCTTTATATTTCTAGCTCTATATACCTTTTTATATAACCTATCCTTTTATCTTAATCTTTATACTATTATTATTAATAAAGTTTTTAAAAGTATAGTTTAAGGAGTTTTTTATAAAAGTATTAGCCGGGTTATTACTTCTAGAAATTTAGTAAATATTAATAATCTTATATTATTTATAAAACTATTTTAAAACTATAACATTAATTATTAGTTACTTTTCTTTACTAGTACTAAGTTTAATAAAGTATTTATATAGTAAGTATAAATCTATATATACTACTATAGAGATTTTAAAAAGTTAAAAATAGTTAGTTATAATTTAAAGGGTTTTAGTAATAGTAAAAGCTATATTGGTACTGGCTATTATACTATAGATTTTAAATACTAGTATACTATAGGTAACGTACTTACTCTTTATAAAGCTATAGTAAATAATATTACTAAGAAGTTTAAAAGTATTACTAGTAAGGTAATACTTATTACTAAAGATAATAATAAAGCTAAGCTATAATAAGAGGTTATTATTATTAATAAATAATTTATTTATAAATATAAAAAACTTACTAGTAGTAAAATTAAGGGGTATGTATATTAACCCTTACTCCTAGTTATTAATTTACTACTATAAGTACTTATTTAAGGCCTTAATATTATTATTACTAAGCTTTTAATACTAAGTAGTAATTAATAGGTTATAAAATACCTCTAGTTAATAGGTTATTACAATATAGGTACTATAGACTTACTACTAAACGTACTTAGCCTTTTGATTTACTTTAAAAATTATAATAACTAGCTTTTTATTCTAGCCTTTTTATCTAAATACTAAGTTACTACCTTTAAGGCTTAAAATACTACTATTAAACATAAAGAGATTATTAGTAGTTAAGAAGGACTTTAGCTTAGCTATAAGGTTTACTTTTTAAAGCTAGTTATCCTCTTAGACTAAAAAATTAATAGTAAAGAGTTCTAACGTATTATCTATTTATATTCTAACTATAGTAAACTCTTTATTATTAATTAATAATATTAAAAAGTATAAATTATATATTAAACTAACTATATTAAGCCTTTTATAGTAGTAGCGGTTATATATTACCTACTAGTACGTTTCTACCTCTATAATACTATAAAGTAGTCTCTTAACAACTATAATAGTATTATAAGGGTATTAATACTTAATTTATTTAAAAGGTTTCGTAAAGATAGTTTAGTTAAGCTTTATCTTAAACTATATATACACTTAAGTAATATCTTACAGCTAAAGAGTTATACTATTATAGATTAAGAATAGAGCTAAAGTAAAAATTAGTTATTATAAGGCTTACTAAATTATTAAAAACTATATAAGGATTTCAGCCTTACTATCGTTAGTGTAGCCTTAGATTACAAAACGGGACTTCTTATAAAGGCTATCTATAGTTTTTTTTTAATTTTATTAATAATCCTTAATTTAAAAATACAGTAGCCCTTATAGATATTAAAGTTATAAGGAAAAAAGTTAAAGACGTTATAATCTTAAAGTACTATAATCTTTTACTTTATTAATAGTTAAAAGGGTTTACTAGGTATAGTAATTATACTCTTATTATATAGCCTAATTATAAGGGTAAAGTCGGCTTTCTCTTTTAGTAAAATATATACTACTACTATATTCTTATAAGGGCAGCTAGAGCGTCTTCTTAGTAGTTAAGTAAGGTCTTTAGTAGTAAGGGAAGGAATAGTATTAATAATAATTTTATTAAGGATTTCCTTAAATAGCTTAGCCTTACTAGGGGCATCCCCGGGGCTATTAACTTTATTATTTTTAGATTTTTTAGTATAACTAGGGTTATTTAGTAGTAGAGATTTAAAGTTAGCTTTATTATTATTATTATAAAAGGGTTTAATAAAAGTAGATCTAAATATATAAGGGCCTTATAGGAGTACTAGTATAGAGGACTTATTATTAATTAAAAAGAGTAAGTACGGGCCTTACTAACTGCCTTTTTTGCACTATACTCTAACTTTAAATTAAAGTAAAAGATTTAGAATTATAAATATATTAGGGCTATTATATACTTTAAGGCCTTTTATAACTATTTACTTAGTATAGAAGTAGTGGACTTTATTTATAGCTTTATAAATAGTAGTAGCTCTAGCTATAATATTTAATAATAGTAAAAAGGAGTTGTTTATGCGTAAGTATACTTTAAATACTAATAAGGTTAAAACGAGGCTATTTAGGCTAGTAGTATTATTAATAACTTTAATTATAGCCCAAAGGTAGGTATTATAGCTTATTCTAGGGTTCTTAACTTTACAAATCTTATAAGTCCTATGTACTATAGTATAGTATTTTTTAACTTTATTAATTAAGTAGTATATTTTAATAAAAGTATCTTTAAGAGTAATACTAAAGGATTTAGTATTAGTATAAAACTTACTAAATTAAAATCTAGTACCTAGATTAGTAATAAGGTTATTAAAAGGTCCTTAATATATATTAATTTAGTTTTTTTAAAATACTTACTATAAATATTTAGTAAAAAGTAATTCTAAAAAGTAGGTAGTATTAAAAGCTATAAATATATTAACTATATATAGAACTAACTTACTATTAATATATATAATATTAATAATAACCTTATAGTTAAAGTTAAAGTTATTATAGATACTAAACTTAAAGTAGGATAGAGCTAAACTATTAAGTTAGTATTAATAGTATATATAGTTAAGGGCTTTAATAATAAAAATCTTAATAGAGCTCCTAGCTTTCTATAAAACGTTATAGAGGTTTTAAATAGAAGGGTAGTTAAATTATTAATAAAGTCGGTATAGCTTAATGTTAATTAAGTAGTAGAATACTAGCGACTCTTTAGAGTTAAAAAAGAACTATTTATACCCCTATTACTAAATAATTAAAACTACTATAGTACTCTAATAGAGCTTATTATAAACTTTATTAAAAACAATACTAAGTTAATCTATATTACTTAAACTAAGTAAAAATAGAGTATTTATAAGTATTATATAAAAAATAATATTTTTAAATAGGGTAGGGATATTAATAAATTTTAATAAGTTAACTAGTACTACGTTCCTAAAAAAAATAAAAATCTTACTAGCCCTTAAAGTATTAAACTTAAAATTTAGTAAAAAGCGGTTTTATAGTACTATATATTAATTATAGCCTATAGTTAAAAACTTTACTACTTTAGTATTAAGTATAATATTATAAAAAACATTAAAGGAGTAGTAACTATTATATATAAACATTAACATTAGTGCTAGGTAAAAAAAGGGGTTTATTTACGTTAAGTAGTAGGATATAGTATTATTATTAAGTAGCTTAATAATCTAGTAGCTATTAATATTAGTTGGGCTATTAATACTTAAGGAAGTATAGTATATTATTGCGTAGTAGATAAATCTAATATCCTTTTTAGGCTCTAAATCCCCTTACTTAGGGGCACTTATAAACAGAAAGTTATTATTATTATTTAGGGTACCCTTATATTAAAGTAGAAACTAAGAATACTCTTTGTAGGAGGGGTCTTAAATATATAATAATAATATATAGTATTTATATACTTTATTATACTCCTTCTATATATACTTATTAAACTAGTAACTAATCCTACTATATATATAATACTTTAGTAGAATACTATAAAAAGGAGGTGTGTTACTATAGAAATAGTTATAATTATTATAAGCTTAGTGGTAGTTATTATAGTTACTACTATACTTATAGTTAATATAGTAGGTATTAGTAGAGATATATTAGTTGTTTATAAAGTAGCTATTAGTAATACTAGTAACTAACTATAGGTTGGTAATAGTGCTACTAAGTATAGGAAATTCTTTAATAAGGGCGGCTATAAGATTTAAGTAAAAGTAATAAGTAATAAAAAGTTAACTATAAAGGGCTTAGTCGCTTTAGTATACTTTATTGAGTATAGGTTAGATCTTTAAAAACTTTATAATTATCTTATTAAGGCACTTAATACAAAACTTACTTTAACTATTTTATATTTCTATAGTAAGGTTAAAATGTTACTACTTAAGAAGGTACTATTAATATATTTAATTAGTCTTAAAGTAGTTATATACTATAACTACTACCTTAGAGAGTAATAAGGGAAAGGTAGAGTTGCTAAAGTAGTTATAATAAAAAGTTTATACTTAACTCTTTAGTATTAATAGAAAGGTAATATAGACTTAGTATTATAAAATGCCTATAAGGTAGTAGTTATGTTTAAAAATTTTAAGTTTTATATTAAAAAATTTATACTAGTCGCTACTATATATGATACCTTTTTTAAGCTTAAAAAGGTTAATAAGTATTTTTAGTATAAAAGGGTTAAGGAGTAGTAGTACTAGAGTAGAAGTAGTTTAAGGGAAATCTCTAAAGTAGTAAGGGTAGGGTTAACTTTATATAGTTTTATAAAGCTAATAGGGCTAGCTATAATATTAGTTTTTTAAAAAGGATTAAGAAGTAGCTGCCCTCTAAAGTAGCGAGGTATTTATATTATAAGATGCAGTATTATTATAATATTTAACTAATAGTAAAATAACGCCCTTACTATACTTAATTAACTCTAAAGTAGTATATAACCGACTATTTATAATATATTTAAAGAAGTGGGGCTTTTTAGAGTTAGCTCTAAAGCCCTTATAAAGGGCTATAGCTATCGCAATATCTTCTTTACTCTAAAAGTTAAATTAAGTTACTTAAGTAATATTAAAAAACTACTACTTAATATTTTTTTATAAAGGGTTAAACTTAACGCTATTAAAGTATAAAAACTCTTTAATAATATAGTAAACTTTAAGTAAAACTTAAGTAAAGGTATTTATAGACTAGTTACTAAAGTTAATATTAAAAGTCTCCTAAAGGATATAACTAGTAAAGGTAACTTTTATAGTATACATAACAAACTATAAGTACATTTAAAAGTAACTATTAAGGTAACTTTTTATAGATTTATTATAATTATAAATAGGTCTCTAACTAGTAAAGTTTATATCTATTACTAATTTATAAACTACTACTATAAAGGGGAAGTCTTTAAAAAGCTTATTTATAAAAGCGGCTTAAGATATTTCTATAACTAGTAGAGTTATATGAATATATAAATATATATCATAAAAGTTACTAAAAGCTCCTTAAGTACTTTATAAAAAACTAGTAATAGGGGGTAGTTATTAAACTATAGATAATTAATAATAGTACTAGATTTTATTATTACTATATAGGTAAAATAGGATTTATAACAAATAATGAAATAATAATAGGGATAAAGGGATTAATAATAATTTATAAAGAAAGTCTCTTTATTATTTATATTAAAAGACTTAGTAATCATATAACTTAAAAACATAAAAATATAATCTCTTAAGTCCACTAAAGTATATAATAATAAATTCATAAAAAAAAACTAAATCTATAGAACAATATATAAATTTTTAGTAATAGAACTAAATAAATAAATAGTAGTTTAAACATTGCGTAGTACTATGAGTAAGTAATTTATAAACTAAAGTAGTTTAAGCTATTTTAGTAGAGTTAAATTTAAGTACAAAATGAGTTGAGTATAGTTATTAAAAGGGTATTTTTAAAGAGTAGATGTAACTCATTAAAGGAAAAGTAATAGAAGTTTATAGTTATAGTAAAGAGTAGTAATAGTAGCTTTTTAGAAAGTAGAATTTAAAAAAGTAAAGTAATTTAAAAGAAGAGTTCTTAATAAATAAGAATAATTAAAAGGCTATAGGTAAAAAGAAAGAAAGTTATTATAGAGGTTTTTATAATTTCTTTTTATAATTACTTTAGTATTAGTATTCTTATAGTCCTAAGTAATAATTTTATTAATAATGTTGCTTGATGCCGGGTTTATTATGTTTCTTTCCTTTTTATCTTTCCTGAGTCAGATTATAAAGTTAAGTCCTTTTAAAACAAGGGATACTTAGTATAATAATAATATCTTCAGGTCCTACTTATAGTTGGGGCAACGAATATATTATTTATATATAAGTAATCTATTGTCTATAGTTTATAGTTAAGTAGTAATAAATAAGTTAACTACTAATTAGTATTAGTTTATTTATAAAATTAAAAATTTAATTAATCTATATAAAGTTAAAGATTTATTATAAAGAGTAATAATATTTATAAGTTTAAAGTGGCCTAGGTACTAGTGTAGATATTAGAGTTATGGGTGGAGCCACGTAGTCACGTGACTCCGTGTGGCCATAGCTCCCGCCGTGGCGCTGTACGCCACTAGGGCTAACTGCGCAGCGGCTATGCCAACACCTTTATTGTCAACTCGTAGAGGAAAAGGCTTCCCGCCCAGCTAGCTGCTTCGTTACATCTCGACCCCTGACTGAGGAGCTGTATGAGAAATCCACTTTCTCAGCTTCATTGTTTCTAAGATGTCTAGGTACTGATCTTGTTATCAACCAATCCCAAAGGCTACACAAGACAGGACAGCAGCCCTACCCCGCTCCACGTCGTCTTTGGCTGGACAATGGTGAGGCTTGCCTTGAATTGTCAACTCGTAATGCTCCCATGTAGCACCCTGATCTTGAGATGGTTGCATGTCAAGGCGCTTCCAGCCTCTTTAGAAACGAGCATCTCCCCTGAGCTTTACCTATTGGATCATATTCTGCACATGTGCGATGCAAATTACTTGACGCCATTATCAGAGTTTTGACGTGGCTCTGTTGCCCCTGGAATCAATGTCGCGAGCTGTCGTATCGGTCAAGTTTCTATCCCGTTTGTGCATATGCAGTTGCGGGTCGAGGACGACCGTCGAAGGAGCCATGAATCGTGGATGATCTGCATTGAGAGAATGGATCACTCATGATTCTTCTGCGGGATTAGGTGCCTGGGTTGTTGCCTTCGAGGTGACCTCGGGGTGGACATTGGCCAAATTTAGGTCACGACGAGGCCTCTCGGTTTCGGTCGAGTTGCGCTCAATATGTGTTCACGAACGAGGGCACAATACAGCTAGTGTCGCTGTTGGATTACTTGTAGGTAAGGTTTTTGATTGAGCTGTATGGTATCCTGCAGTATGGGTAAAAATCGATGGATTCCTAAGTTTAGAGATGGGTGCCCGCCAGCGTAGATATCTGGAGCTGGCCCCGGCGGGTCACGTGATCCTCGGAGGCCCAGCTCCGCCTTGCGCTGCGAGGCTCTCAGGCCACTACGCAGCTACTGTAGCTAACGGTATAGTAGCTATTATAACACTAGTACTTTTTCTTTTATAGCCTAAGGCTTTAATTTAAAGAATAATTATAATTGTAAAGAGGGCGGTAATTAACGTAGTTTAATAGATTACTAGCTTTTATAAAATTAATAAAAACTCTTAAAATCCCTATAGGTATTAAGCTTTTAAGTTTAATAGGCCCGGGGCGGCTAAAGGGTGCCCGGGACTTATATTTAGCCTAGCTACGAATCTAGTATAGCTTCTATATAGTCCCTAGTTTTTTTATTATTCTAAATACCTATATTTCCTCTTCTTCCCGTATATCCCTTAATATCTTTTTTTTTATAATACTTTTTTTTTCTACTTTTATTACCTAGCCTTTTATTTTAATTTTTACTTTATTTTTAAAAATAAAGCTTTTAAGGGCTTACTTTAGGGAGTTTTTTATAAATACGTTAGTAAGGTTATTATTACTAGCGATTTAATAGATATTATTAATTTTTTATCTTTTATATAATTATTTAAGGGCTATAACGTTAATTATTAAGTGCTTCTTTTTAGTGGTACTAAGCTTAATAAGGTACTTATAAAGTAAGTATAAGTTTATATATACTATAGTTGGGATTTAGGGAAGTTCTAGGTAGTTAGTTACGATTTTTAAGGTTTTAGTAATTAAAAGAGTTATGTTAATACTAGCTACTATACTATAGATTTTTAAAATAAGTATACTATAGGTTACTTACTTATTTTTTACTAAGTTATAATAAACGATGTTTTTATTAAGTCTAAAGGTATTATTAGTAATCCGTTTTTTGTTACTAAAGATAATTATAAAGCTGAGTTATAATAAAAGATTTATATTATTAGTAAACGATCTATTTACAAAGACAAAGAGTTTATTAGTTATAAAGTTAAGAGGGATATATATTAAACTATACTATTAGTTATTAATTTACTATTTAATTCTTTTATTTAAAGCCTTAATATTCTTATTTATAGGCTCTTAGTATTAAGTAGTGACTATAAGGTTGTATAATACCTTTAGTTAGTAAATTAAAGCGATATACGCTCTATAGGCACGTTATTAAATATATTATACCTTTTAATTATTACTATTAATTATAGTAGTAAGCTTCTTATCCTAGCTCTTTTAGTAGAATACTAAATTAGCTCTTTTAAGGAATAGAATACTACTATTAAATATAAGGGGATTATTAGTAGTTAGGGAGGACTTTAGCTTAACTATAAGGTTCGCTTTAGTAAACTGTTTATTCTCTTAACTTAAAAATTTAATAGTTAAGAGTCTTAATGTATTATTAGTTTATATTCTAATAATAGTGAACTTATTATTTTTAATTAATAAAATTAAGAGGTATAGGTTGTACGTTAATGTGACTATTTTAAGCTTTTTTTAATAGTGATAATTGTATATTACCTACTAGTATATATTAGCTTCTGCGATCCTGTAAAGTGGTCTCTTAATAATTATAATAGTATTATTAGGGTATTAATACTTAATTTATATGGATAAGTATGTAAGGATTATGTGGTTAAGGGTGGTTTTAGACTATGTATATACTTAGGTAATATTTTATAGCTAGAGAGTTATTTTGTTGTAGATTAGGGATAGAGTAAGGGTAAGGATAAGTTATTAACTTACTTGTTAGATTATTAGGGACTGTATAAGGATTTTAGCTTTACTGTTATTAGTATAGCTTTAAATAACTAATTATAACTTTTTATAAGGAGTATTTATTGTTTTTTTTTTGACTTTGTTGATAATACGGGATTTAAATACTTATAGTTCTGTATGTACCCATTTGTTAAATAGAATAATATTAAATATATTGCGATTTTATAGTACTAAGATCTCCTACTCTATTAATAGTTAAAACGGCTTATTAGGAGTAGTAATTAGCCCTTTATTTTATAGTTTAATTATAAGGGCAAAGTTAACTTTTTCTTTAGCTAAGATGTATACTATGGGCTAGTATTTATGAGGTTAGCCTGGGCGCTGTTTAGGCTGTTTATAGTGGTTTTTGGCTGGGGAAGTAGGAGTAGTATTAATAATGATTTTATTAAGGGTCTTTTTAGGAGGTTTAGTTTTGCTGCGGGTCTCCCTAGGGCTTTTAGTTTTGTTATTTTAAGGGGTATTTAAGAGCTTAAGGACTTTAAAATTAACTTCCTTAATATTATTATAAAACGGTTTAATAGTTATTAATTTAAACAATTATAGACCCTATAGGAGTTAAAGTATATAGGTCTTGTTATTTACTAAAATAAAGTAGTACGGACCTTACTACTCGCTTTTTTTATATTATATACAAACTATTAATTATAAAGGGAAATTAACGGTTACTATAGTATTAGGACTATTCTGCGCCCTAAGGGTATTTTAGACCTATTAATTTATATAGTAATAGTAAATTTCTTCTATAGCTTTATAGATTATAACTACTTTTTTAATAATATTAAAGGATAGAGTAGAGTTATTATTTATCCTTAAGTACACTCTAAAGATAAGAAGAGTTAGTACGAGGCTGTTTAGCCTAGTAGTATTATTTATTACTTTAATAGTTATTTAAAAATACGCGTTATTATTTATCTTTAGGGTTTTATAGTAGATAATAGTAAAAACTCTATATAGTATTACGTAATACCGTTTAACCTTCTTAATTAAGTAATAGGTTTTAATTAAAGTATTAATTAGTGTAATATTAAATGCTTAGGTATTACTATAGAACTCTATTAACTTAAAGCTAGTATTTAGATCTGTGACGAGGTTGTTTAGGGGACTCTAGTATATATTAATTTAGTTTTTTTTAAAGCTTTTTTATATATCTTTAGTAGAGATGGATTTTAAGAAGTATATAGTATTAAACTTTATTATAGTATTAACTATGTAGAGTATAGGATATTTATTAATATATATAATATTAATAATAACCTTATAATTAAAGTTATAGTTATTGTAAAGTGTGAATTTAAAGTAGGATAGAGTTAATTTATTGAGTTAGTACTTATAGTAAATTTAGTTAAGGGTTTTAATTATAGAGATCTTAATAGGGTATCTAGCCTTTTTTAGTACGTTATAAAGCTTTTAAATAAAAGGGTAGTTAAACTAGTAGTGTAAGTACTAAAGTTTAGTATTTATTAAGTAGGAGTATATAAAGAACTCTTTATTATTAAAAAGGAGCTATAGATAACTCTATTATTATATAATAAGAACAATAGTAGTACTTTAATACAGCTTATTATAAATATTATTAAAAATAATTCTAAATTAATTTATATTTTTAAAATAAAGTAGAAATAGTGTATTTATAAGTATTATATAGAATATAATTTTGCTAAATAGAGTAAGTACTTTAATTAATTTTAGTAAAATAATTAGATTTCTATTTTTAAAAGTAATAGTGACTTTACTAGCTACTAACAATTTAATTTTAAGATTTAGGAGTAAATTCTTCTTAAGAGCAAGGTATTAGTTATAGTCTACTATTAAAAAGAAAGCTACTCTAGAGTTAAGTATAATACTATAAAAAATATTTATTAAATATTAGCTATTATATATAAATATTATTTTAGAGCCTTATACTTTAAATAGATTAAATTTTATTAAGTAGTAGGTAGTAGTGTTTTTTGTAAAGAGGTTAATAATATAGTAGCTGTTAATAAGTAGGTTTTTATTAGCTACTGTGGCGATAGAGCTAGTAGTAGTAGCTATAGTATTAAATGCTATTGTGAAATGTGTATAGTTTATATTACTGTTGTTTTAGTTAGAGATTTCTTTATAGTTTTTAATTACTATTTTAGGTTTAGAAGGAGTATTATGGTACTTAAGGGATGGGTTAGTGCCTTTATACTGGGCTAAAAACTAGGAATATTCTTTTTTTAAGATGTCCTGAATATACTTTAAGGCTCTATATTATTTATAAGCCTTGTTGCACTCTTTCTGCTTGTGTTTTATTAACTAGTAGTTCTTTTTACTGTAAATATAGTACTTTATAGGGCCCTTGTAGAAGGGTATAGAGTAGCTGCTGTTAGTATAGTATTAATTTTGGTTTTGGTAGTTAGACCTGCTGCTTTAAAAGTGACTTATATAGCTACTACTATATTATTAGTTAATAGGGAATACTTTAGTAGGCTCTATAGGCCTTATAGTAAACTAGTTAGGGTTAGAGTTACTGTTTGCGAGGCTTGTGGTGGACTATAAGTTAGTAATAGTACTGTTAGTAGTTTTTTTTAGTTTAAGGAGTGCGTTTATAATTTACGGGGTATTTTAGTAAGTAGTAAGTAGTTAGGTATAGAAAGCTTAGTTACTTTAGAGATAATTATATAGTATAAGTTAGATTTTTATTAACTTAGTAATTAATAAATTAAGGTACTTAACGCGGGTCTTACTATGGCTTTTTTGAATCTCTTTAGTAAGAGTAAGTCCTTACTATTTAAGTAGGTACTATTAATGTATTTACTAGGTTTTAAAGTAATTTTATATTTATTTAACTATTTTAGTAAGAGAGAGTAGAGTACCTGCGTAGAGATGATTATAATAATACGTTTATACTTAATTTTATAGTATAAGGGAGAAAGTAATATATGCTTAGTACTAATTAATATTAATAAGTTTATAGTTATATTAAAAGATACGAAGCTTTATATTAAATAACTTATACTAGTCCCTACTATACTTTATACTATTACTAAGCTTTATAAAGTTAGTTAGTATTTTAGGTATGGGTAGCTTATATATAAGGGCTATAGGAGGGGCTGTAGAGTTAGAAGGTTAAGGTTTAATGCGAAGGGACGGTTATTAGGTTAATAATAAGTTATAGGAGTTTCCTGTGGGTACTGTAATTATTACTTAGTTGATGTGTACGTTTTTTGACGGTGCTGTAGTGCCTTGTAAGTTAACTAGTTAGGCTTTAACTATAGACTATAAGGGGTCTTTAATAAGGCTATGGAGAAGGGACTTAGAGTAAATATTAGTAATACTATTAATAAATTTAAGGCTTTTATAGTTATTTTAGAAGTTATAGTATAGATATTTAGTTTTTATAACTTTATTAGTAGTTTAAAAGGTATAGAACTCTACTATTATAAGTTTATAGAGTATACTATTTATAATATTATTAAAGAAATCTACCCTAATACTATTATTATAGAGGTAATTCCTAACTTACTAATAGACTTTATAGTAGAAATGTTAAAAGGCTTTAAGTAGCTAGTAGTTAAAATTAAACTAAAAGGCTTTTTATAGGGCCTAACTTATAAGTCTATTAGTAGTATACTTATTAATATAGAATATTAGTATTGCGTTAAGCTTTATAGAGGGGATTGATGCGCTAGGGGCCTTGGGGCTAGGAGGGCCTTAAAGAGATATATTAATACTTACTACAAAGTAGTAAAGTATCACAAGGGATACCCGGGGGTTCTATACGCTCCTAGTGTTATTAAGCTACTTACTTAAGGCGCCCGTAGTAGAGCTGTGGCTCTTGCTAAGGCACTTATTAGAGGGGGTTGGCTCTTAGGTTGTAGTAAGGAGTAGTAGCTTAATATACTATTCTTTAAGTAGCTTATTAAACTAGTTAGCCTTAGGGGTATAGTAAGGACTACTTCCTATAGCTTATAAGGATAACCTAGTATTAGTTATTATATTAATACTTTTAGTAAGTAGTTAGTAGTATAAAATAGTAGTAAGGCCTGCTATTAAATTAGATCTTTAGTAGTTTAATAGCTTTTCTACTTACCCTAAGTAGTAAAAGCTTAATACAACCTCCTTTAAGTAAGAGTTTAATATATTTAGGGAAGTAAAGTCTTAAAGAGCTATAAGGGCGGGAATTAAAACGTTATAGGGTAGGTTATAGTATTTTTTGTTGCTATTTAGAAAAAAGTAAAGGTTAAATAGAGTACGGGTAATAGATAGTAATAATAAGGGATAATAGATAGTATTTTTAAGGTATAGTAATGCTGTTTAATAGTATTTTAACTCTATAGTTTTTGAGCTTTTTTTATAGACTTTATAGTTTAGAAGACTAAATAGTAGAGTTAATTTATAAGTATAGATTAAATAGTAGAGTTAATCTGTAGGTGCTATAAAGTTACTAAAAAGTTACTAACTTTAGTAGCTTTTATATTTTAAGTTTAATTTATAATAGTTATAATTAACTTATAATAGTTATTTAAGTTATTTAAAAAGGAGAAACTAGTGTTACTAATAGGAGAGTTGTTATAGGGCTAGTTTTAGTTGTATAATAAAAAGGATACGTAACTAGTCCTTTATAGTATTAAAAGAGGGGGGGGAGGATTATTAAGAAAGGCCCTAGACTATATCTTTAAAGCGGCTTAAGGAAAAGGTTATTATAGGTTTACTTTAGAGCTCTAGTAGTTGTGTTTTTATATTATAAAGGTTAGTAAAAATATCTTTTGTATTGAACGTTTTTAATAGAACTATAAACGGTCTTTTTTAGCGTTTTAATACTTCCTTTAATACTTATAATTAATTAAGGGCTAGCTTTTAGGAGTTAAGGTTGTTTTTTAAAGTTAAAGGGATCTTAGTATAGTAAATAGTATTATTAAGGGCTAGTTTCTAAGAGTTAAAGTTATTTACTAAATATTATTTCTTTTAAAAAATAAATCCTTATTAATCTACGGCTTATAATTAAGTAGTAATAAGTAAGTTAACTACTAATTAGTGTTAGATTACTTATAAGTAAGGTTTTTGATTAAGCCGTATAGTATTCTATAGTATAGGTAAAAATTGATAGATTCCTAAGTTTAGAGATGGGTGCCCGCCAGTGTAGATATCCGGAGCTGGCCCTGGCGGGTCACGTGATCCTTGGAGGCCCAGCTCCGCCTCGCGCTGCGAGGCTCTCAGGCCACCACGCAGCCACCGTGGCTGACGGCGCAGTGGCTGTTGTAACAGTCGCACCTGGACACGGCTGAGGAGGTTTGGACATATTTTTTCAGTATAGATCTCCTGTCAGCGGATTTGAATTATAATATCATCTGCAGCCCCCGAGCTCGTTATGATGAATCCCTGATGCACCCAATCTGCTACTTCATCGAATCAAGAACTCTAGCAATCCCAACACTTTCGCAATGCAGCTGGTCCGTCACATAGAGAGTCACGAAGATTTCTTTCTTCCAAACTCTTTGGATCTTTACAACGATCTCCATGTCCATTCTGCTGGCAAAGAGAATATCTCTACCTTCTCTGAGATCGAAGCAGTCTTTCCGGCCACCGATCTTCAGAAAGACATACTCAATGAGGATGTCCAATGGGCCGAGATTGTGCTCTTCTCCGGAAACGCATCGTCTTACGGTCTTGAAACAGTTTTCAATGCGTGGAACTCCCTAGCTTCACACCGTACGTACTTCAGCCTGTCTGTTTCAAATGTTTATGCCACAAGTAACATCGCCGGACCATCTGGCAAGCCTCACAAGCGACCCCTATCTTTTCTAGTTACCTTTGTGAACAATGTCTCTTTTTGTTTCCACTGAAATCTCATAGAGCCTAAACCAAAGTGTGCTTAAAAACATCGCTAACAACTGTAACCCTATTTTTAGACGTCTGTCTTCGGTTCTATCTCACAACCAGCCCCAAGTCAGGGGAGCCGCAGGTCGTTATTCTGCGCCGAATCGAAAGAATAAGGTGGAACAAGACCGGCAACAAGCCTCGCATCCCTAACGACAGTCCTGCATATGTGTCTGTAGATGGCACCAGACATGTCGACGGGATAAGCCTCATTCTGCACTTCCATCGAGCCTTGATCGACACTACCTCCCTGCATACGATCAAGCTCGACTATGCTCTGCAACTCCACGGCCTTCCAAGCATTGAGAGCGCTGGTTTTGCAACCTACATCCGGTACTTGAACCGACAGCGCCAGGAGGTTGAGACTTCCAAGACATACTGGTCTAACATCTTCTCTGGCACTGTTCCTCGATACGTGTTTGGGGAGCCCTCGGAGCTCGACAACGCTACCTTCAGCAGACACGGCGTCAGCGCCGTCGTCACCGGTCTTGAGCTCGGCAAGGTCACCACCCTGGATGCGTACGTGCGTAGACCAGCCTCATGGCGACAGACCTTCTTTGAAATCATCTGGGCCCATGTTCTCAGTACTCATACTGGGTCTGACGAGGTCATCTTTGGCACAGTACGCAGGGATGAGAGCTTCATCGGCGCTGAAACCTGTGTGGGCTGCGTTGACCAGACATATCTCGTACGCTTCCAGGCCGCCGGGGACCATCGACCGACGATTCTTGATAGCACCAGGTCCCTCGAAACATATCACGATGAGGCTGGTCGCCATGCGTTCATCGGTCTCAATGAAATCCAGCACCTGGCTCGCCACAGGAAGACAGTCGAGTCTGCAGTGAGCTACAGCCAGACAACCAACACCCCGTGCATCGCACCTGGGCTGAGCCGGTTTCCAGTAGTGCTCTGCATCAGCGATGCAGATGCTCTGCGCCTGACTCTCAAGTGCAAGGTGCACGTCCCTCTGGAGGAGGTAGAGGTTATCCTCAAGCACTTTGTCGCTGCTGTTCTGAGTGCTGCCTCCGTCCTCAGCCTCGACAGCGACCGTCCCTTGACGAGCTTGGATCTCCTCTCAGAGGAAGAAAAACAGACGATCATCTCCCAGTCTACTTCTTCGCGCGTGGCAGAGCCTACCACCATTCCAGAGCTGTTCGAGAAGACTGTGGCTTCTTGTCCGAACAAGACCGCCGTCGATTTCGAAGGCACGGAGTCCCTCACCTTCTCGGAGCTCAACCGGCGATCAAACGGACTTGCGAGAAAGCTTGAACTGGGAAAGGGAACGATTGTCCCAATTCTCATGGAGCGTTCTGCAGAGATGGTCGTGACGATTCTCGCTGTGCTCAAGTCTGGCGCGGCGTACACTGTTCTCGACCCAGACAGCCCGGTTCATCGACTTAAGCAGATCGTCGATGACTGCAAAGCCACTATTGTTCTGGCAAGCTCCAAGTATCTTCATCTGCTGTCCGTCACTATCGACATCCAACACATCCTTTTCGATTTGAATGCACAGGGGGCAGAATCGCTCGACGGCATTTTCGACAACCTCAACAGAGATATCGCGACCGAGGACCGTTGCTACGTCATTTACACCTCTGGCAGCACGGGCAAGCCCAAAGGTGCTGTTCTTACTCATCGCGCAGCCACCAGCGGGATGGAACACCATTCTCTGAATGGCCTCTCCCGTTGGCTACTCTTCTACAACCCGAGTTTCAGTGCCGCTCAGCGCACTATTCTGGGCACTCTCGTTCTCGGAGGGACGGTTGTCTTGGCTAGAAAAGAGACTCTCACCGGCAATTTGCCCGGCGTCATCAACAAGCTCTCCATCGACGCGCTTGGGATCACTCCGTCGGCCCTGTCTCTGATTCGGCCGGAGCACGTCCCCAGATTGAAGCAGATTACTCTTGTTGGTGAACAGATCTCGCAGGAGCTGGTTGACACTTGGGCCAGCCTCGATACTTTGAAGTTGAGGAACACGTATGGGCTGAGCGAATGCACCCAGCTCAACTTCGGGCGAGAGCTCAGCAACTCGACATCAGGCACTCTGAACCCTCGGATCGTGGGAACGCCAACGGATACCACAAGCGCTTTCATTCTGCAGTCAGAAAACGAGAGCTTGTCTCCAATCCTAGTCACCGGAGAACTGTGTCTTTCCGGGCCGCAGCTTTCCGAGGGTTATGTCAACAACCAAGCTCTCACAGAGCGGGCCTTCTTCGACAACCCTTTTGGGCCTGGCAAGCTGTACAGAACTGGCGACAGAGCTCGCAGGCTCGCTGATGGCCAGATTGAGATTCAGGGACGGATCGACATGCAGGTCAAGATCAACGGCCAGAAGGTCGAACCAGCGGAAGTTGACCGCCTCCTCCTTGCCTGTGATGACGTTGACGCATCCGTAACGCTTCCTGTCGACATCGAAGGTCGCCTGACGCTTGTCACTGGCGTCGTGATTGCCGCAGATCACACCTTCCGCAACTCTGTCGCTGAGGCTCGCGACCATCTACGGGAGCACCTGCCGACTTACATGCTCCCCGCTTTGTGGCTTCCTCTGGACGATATTCCCAAGAATTCCAACGGGAAGGTCAACTTTCAGCGCCTGCGCGAACAGGCAAAGCAGCTGGGTCCCGTGGGATTCGCCAACATCATGGCAGGCACTGAGGAGCACGGTACCATGAATCAGATTGAGGGAAAGTTCGCCCAAGTCTGGGCACATCTGCTCGACATTGACGTGTCCTCCGTCCGCCGTTCGCACACCTTCACAGATCTTGGTGGCAGTTCCATCCAAGCAATCCAAGTCGTCTCGGAACTTCGCAACGCTGGAGTCGCCATCGAACTGAGTGATCTTCTTGTCGGCAAGACCTTAGCAATTGTCGCTGCAGAATCCAGAGCCTTTGACCCCGAGAGTCAGCAGAACCTGGAGCCATTCGGTCTTATCGCTGATCAAGGCTTACTATCCGACTTGAAACAAGTTGGCGATGTCGTTGACGCCTATCCAGCCACGCCGTTCCAGGAGACTATGCTGGCATCTATCAATAGCCCCTCCGACCCGTACACCTACTCTCGGGCTTGGAATGTGTCCCACCTTGATCTCGGAAATCTAAGACGCAGTTTCGACCAAGTCTTCCGGGCACGCGAAATCCTTCGAACTGTTTTCGTCCCGCACAGACGGTCTTTTATTCAAGCCGTGAGGAGCGACGTCCTTCTTCCCTGGCATGAGTCTTCGTCGTCTCTCGAGGAGTATTCATCGCAGATAAAGGATCTCCAGTGGGATCTATCCAGCCCACTGTGGCAAGTCGCCATTCTTGCCAATCGGATCCTCGTGGTGACGATGCATCACTCCCTGTTCGACTTCTGGTCGCATCGCTTCTTGTATGACGATGTAACGTCTGTTTACTTGGGCAAGCCCGTCCGTGAAAGGCCTGGATTCAGAAACTTCATCCGCCACTTGCACCAAGGCGGTTCCGCTGCCTCCGAGGCGTTTTGGTCCGCCTACCTCGAGGGCGCAGACGCGGTCAAGCTCAACCACAGCCCCACTGCAGAGACAAGCAAACGCGAAGTCGACCTGGGGTTCAGTCTCAGCAAACGAGCCAGCAGTGCTGGTTTCACTCTCGGTACAGTGGTCTACGCCGCTTGGGCATTACTACTCTCTCGGCAACTTGGAACTGAAGATGTGACCTTCGCGACTACCATCTCTGGGAGAGAAGTCTCCGTGGCTGGCATCCATGAGATTGATGGACCTACCATGACGACAGTGCCTCAGCGCGTCAAAGTCAGTTCCGTAACAACCCTTGGAGAGTTGGCTGAGAACACGGTCTTGGGCTTTGCTCGGTTGTTGAGACACTCCCAGGCTGGGATGCTCAGGACACTAAGAGCCAGCAATTTGTCCCCTCAGGCGATCGACACTCTTGTCAACATTTTGGTTGCCGGAGATGACTCCAGTCACTTCCATGCGCCAGATGCCGAGAAAGTTTTCCGAATGCATGGTAGTCGACCGCAGTGGGCTTCCGGTTCCGACACAACTGTCCTCGAGGTTGAAGAGATCACTGGCTCAGCGAACACTACAACGATTCGGCTCATCAGCAACATGGAACCCCGGCGCCTCAAGTTCCTCGAGAGTTCTTTCGTGAGCATCGTCAACCAGATTCTAGAACAGCAGGCTCTGGCAGTTTCTTCGGTTGCCGTCATGAGCGACGATGAAGATGACTTTCTCTACAACACCCTGTCGAATCGCAACACACTGCATGTGCCTGAAGCCGAATTTCTCCACAACGCGTTTGAGCGACACGCCTCCAACAGCCCCGAGAGAGTCGCCATCAACTTCGACGGCCACGAGCAGGTTTCATACGCCAGACTTGACACCTTTGCCAACCGATTTGCCTATGCACTCATCGATCGAGGTCTTCGGCCTGGGGACTTGGTGCCTCTCGTGCTCGACAAGTCTGTGGACATGATGGTTGCCATCCTCGGTGTGTTGAAGGCGGGTGGGGCATACGTCCCTCTCAGTCCTGAGAACCCCATGGAGCGCAATGCCTTCGTTGTGTCAGACACAAAGGCCAAGCTAGTAGTCCTGCATCCTCAGCATGTAGCCTTTGGCGAGCACATCCGCGAACACCTCGGTGTCGAAAACTTCGTCTTCAACGACTACAGCAACTTGAGAGACTTCACAATTGATGGCCGCAATGCAACAGTCGCTCCTGCAGTCACCATGACCCCCGATTCTCTTGCCTATCTCATTTACACCTCCGGGAGCACCGGCCTGCCAAAAGGCGTCAAAGTCCCGCACCGGGCAGCCGCGGCGGCGGTCATCAGCATGGCAAAGGTCGAAGGTCGTCACCAAGGCACGTGGCGGACTCTGCAATTCGCCAACTACGTCTTCGATGCCTCGGTGCAAGACTTCTTCAACACACTCAGCACAGGGGGCACTCTGTGCATGGCCCCGACGGATGTGCTGCTTTCTGACATCGTCGGCTGCATCAATCGGATGGACGCACGTCAGGCAATTATTACGCCCACCGTCGCGAAGCTTTTCAGCCCCGACGACGTCCCTCACTTCGAAACCCTCATAGTCGGTGGCGAACCCCTGACTTCCGACGTCGTGGATGTTTGGGGGCCACGGTGCAAGATCCTGAACGTCTACGGCCCAACTGAGACTTCCATGGTCGTCACGACGAAGAACGTCAAATGGTCGCCAGAGCACAACAACCGCCGCATCGGCAACATCGGTGCCCCGTTCCCAACTGTCATGGCTTTCATCATCCACCCCGATGGAGAAGCCTTACAGCCCTATGGCGCAGTTGGTGAGCTGTGTATCGGTGGCTCGCAAGTCACTGATGGCTATATGAACCGCCCCGATCTCACAGACGCGGCCTATATTGACAGCCACGTTCTTGGTATGCGGATCTACCGAACAGGAGATCTGGCTCGCTGGCTCCCGGGCGGTGAGATCGAATGTCTGGGCCGCAAAGACAACCAGGTCAAGATTCACGGCCACCGAATCGAGCTGGGGGAGGTCGAGGAGTCCACACGCCGCTCAGGGCCTGTCAAAGACGCGGTTGCGACTGTCGCAAGCGTCCACGGCAAGGTTCATCTCGTTGCTTTCTGCATCTTCGACGAGGGCATCGCCGCAGTTGACGAGTCTGGAGCACAAGACCCTTCGGCCTTTGGAAGCACCATCGCTGAGCTCCGCGACAGCTTGGGCTCCTTGGCCACGTCCACGGTGCCCAAGTTTTTAATCCCAATGAGCACCTTTCCGAAGCTGCCTTCACGGAAGGTTGATCGGAAGACTTTGAAGAAGGCCGTCGACAATCTTTCCCGTGAGTACATGGCACGGTGTGTTTTCGAATTTTCTGGCGGAAACTACGAGGTTGTCCCTGTCAAGACGCCAGCCGAGGAGGTGCTGCAGTCCATATGGGCCGATGTGTTTGGTGTTTCGCCTGAACAGCTTGGGCGTGAGGCCAATTTCTTTGCTCTTGGAGGCGACTCCATCTCAGCCATCAGCCTTACGGGCCAGCTCCGCCGGGTTGGGTACTCATTGACGGTCCTCGATATCCTGAAGTCACCCAAGCTGAAGGATTTGGCTGCTTCGATGGGCAAGATTCAGTTGAGCTCTTCAGCTCCGAAGAAGTTGTTCGAAGTACCTGGAATTGTTAGAGAAACTGCGGATCGGGTTGGCCTGCAGTGGGATGAGGATATTGACTATGGTAAGTGTTGTACAGAGACTGTTTCGAGTATGTCTTTGGGATATTGACACACACCTCTCCTAGTTTACCCATGCCCTCCCGGACAAGCTGAGTTCCTCAAGCAGGGTAGCAGAGACTCACAAATGTGGGTGCTCCAAACAGTACGACGCATGCCCGCGGAGATCGAGCCGGACGCCTGGATCGAGGCAACCTCCAAGCTGACAGAGGTCAACGACATCCTCCGCACAAGTTGGCTGCAAGTGTCCCCGGAGGACTGGGTCGGGGTCGCCTTTCGAGGCTCGCAGTTGAATGTTGCAAGGCCGAAGCTAGAATCTGAGGAGGAAATCACTCGTTTCATTGAGAGTTTCTGGGAGGAACGCTTCAAGTTCGGTCAGCCTTTCATTAAGTACGCCGTCATCACTCACGAGGACTCTTCTTGGGATCTCGTGATCAAGATGGACCACGCCGTGTACGATGGAACTCTCCTGCGCGTATTCGACGACCACTTTGGCGCTCTTCTTCGCAACGAGCCGCTTCCGCCACGCGTCGAGTTCTATGACTTCGCGCAACACGTTTTCCAGGAGGACAAGACCTCGTCTCTCGATTACTGGAAAGCTAGCATGAATGGGTCAGAAGCCTGCAGCCAGGTCATAGACGGCGTCAATCTCGCCTCGATCGCGTCGCCCAAGATCACGGCAAGCCTGAGAAGGGAGGTCGATACCACCGACATAGACCAAACTTCCAGTCACTTTGGTGTGACTCCGAGCATCATCTTCCAGGCAGCGTTCTCGCTATGGATGGCCGGGGCAACAGAGTCGGCAGATATTCGATTCGATTATCTCCTGAGCGGGCGCAACGTGGCGCTTTCGGACCCTCAGTCCATCAACGGCACACTCGCCAACTTCCTGCCGTTCCGCACTGCGCTTGGACCCAAGGAATCGGTGAAAAGCTTCCTCTCGCGTCTGCAGGATGACTTCTGGGCTGTGACTGAGAACGGTTTCGTCGGACTGGACGAGATTTATCGCACGGCGGGGCTGTCGCGAGAGACCCACGGCAGCCGGGTCCTGTTTCTCTCCCAGCCCTTCGAGCCGGCGGCCGGCGACGATCCCAACGGCAAGTACCGCTGGCTCGTCATGGCCAAGTCAAAGGTCCGGATGTTCCAGCCATATGCGCTGGTAGTTGAGGTTTCCAAGTCGCTGGGAGAGCGGCATGTGCTGAAGGTCATGTACGATGCAGAGTTATTCAGTGTGACGACCACTGAGAAGATTTCCGATGATATCTTGGCCTTGACGAAGATACTGATGGATAGAGCAGCGGGTGATATGTTACTTGAAGAATTGTAGATAGCCGCGACCGTCCTTCGTAAGGGGCGTCTTGTTCGAACTGTAGAACATCACGATTACCTCTTTCCGGGTGTTCTATTTACAATCGATCTCGTTTCTTTAGACTTTTGATCACGCATGTTGTTAATGAAGGCAGATCTTATTCGTCACGACCTGTTCTAGTATCCAACACCCCTAAGTGATTCGACTCTCGTATAACAAGAACAACGATAATAACGATAACGGACGATAACAACGATGACGAACGATAACGACGATGACGGACAATAACGACAACAACTATGGACAATAATAATAATAATAACTAATTAATCCTGGGGAAAGTACTTAGGGACGCCTAGCTACAAAGTTGTAGCTACAGGGGGTGGGTGTTGGATACTAGAGGAGGGGGTGATGAATAAGATCTCCCTTAGTGAAGAGAATGACGGCAACGAATCGGTTCCGTGTGAGCGCTGTTCGTCAACTCGGTAATTACTTCCGAGCAACACTACGCTCATTTTCTTGGCGAATGCTGCCAAGCAGCCAAGCAGCCAAGGAGAGCGAGAAGCTTTGCGGCGTCGGCACCGCGGAGAGATCTCCTTTCTTGGCCATGCATCCACCATGCACCAACACCACGTCCATCTTCTGCCCACATCACGACCCGGCCGCGAGGAGCAAACAGGGTAAGCAGAAAAGAAACGGATAACTGGGGAAAACCAGCCTTCGTGTGGGGGATTTTGACTAACAATGCAAGCTGAATCCATTAGGTTGCCGGCTCGTTTTCTCCGGCGACCACGGTCGAGAAATCCCATCAATCACTGTCGCCCGTGGACGAGACGGCGCCGTCAACCCTGGGAGGCGATATGCGGGCCATCTGCACAATCTCCGAATCCACCTCAGCCAACAGGCCTATCTCTCCCCATCCTGCCCCAACTTCTCCCCCGTTGATGGAGTTGAAGCTGGTAAACCCAGGGCGAAGCCAGGCAGAAAACCGACGAAGCGGTCTGCTGATTACGCGGGTGAACTGATGCGGATGCTCGAAGGGAGGGGAGACGAGGGAATGATAGGTGGAACGACGAACCGGTGTTTCTCCCCTCGTGCAGCAAAATCCTGGTTATTTCCAGATGGCTGGACGAAGCGAGACTAACAACAACAACCCCCTGTCTCTGTGGATGCTGACGGCCCCCGGTTTCTCTTGCTACCCCGACTTTGGGGAAATCAACAAGCATTTTCTGGAGCCGGCGCGGCGGTGGTTCATCATTGACGATGGTGATCCCTTGGGTTGCAGTCTACAATGGCGAGGAGATATGTGCCAATGCGTCTTGGTCATGCAGGTCCTGTGCCAAGCTGCGTGAGTAGTATATGAAGAGGCCGAGCCTCTCGGAAACTTGAGATGGATGGATGGCCGATCACCTCTCCCGAGCAGCCCTTCTCTTGGCATCTCACTTGGCAATCCTACTCAACGTGTGCGTGTGTTTCCTCCCCTTAGCCGTTCAATCCCACACGCGCAGCCATGAGAGTCTCGTCCCTTCTTGCCGCCTTGGCAGCCGCCGGCAGCGCCCTCGCCTTCTCGGTCGAGGTCCCGGCAGGCGTGCCGCGAAGCATCGAGGAGTTCCGCGAGAAGCACCCCTTCCAGAAGCGCGCCAGGGACTGCCACCGCAAGACCTTCACCCTCCGGGCCTCCGAGGACGACCTCGACGACGTCTCGGACGAGTTCCTCGAGGGCCTGAAGAAGGCCAACAACGGCGGCACGCTGTACCTCCCGGCCAACCAGACCTTCATCATCGGCAAGCCGCTCGACCTGACCTGGCTCAACGATGTGCACGTCCACTGGGAGGGCGAGATCAAGTTCACCAACGACACCCCGTACTGGCAGGCCAACGCCTTCCGCCACCCCTTCCAGAACTCCATCATGTTCTGGAAGTGGGGCGGAAAGGACGTGAAGCTGTACGGCGAGGGCGTGCTTAACGGCAACGGCCAGCGCTGGTGGAACGAGTTTGCTGGACTCGAGTAAGTTTCACACGTTACGTTTCATGTTTCCTCTCTCTCTCTCTCGTTGCAGCATGGGACTGACGTATCGCCTCCCAGGATCCTGGACCCGAGCAACTCGTACCTGCGTCCCATTCTGTTCTACGCCGAGAACGCCACCGGCCTGGCCATTGAGGGCATTCATCTCAAGGACTCTCCCTGCTGGACCACGTTCATCGTGACCTGTGAGTTTCTGAGATTTCTGGGCATCATCCTACCGCCGCTAACAGTCCGAACCAGCCAAGGACATCTCCTTCAAGGATGTCATCTGTACCGCCGAGTCCAAGAACGCCACGGCCGAGCCGAAGAACACCGACTTCTTCGATTCCTTGAACGTCGAGAACGTTAAGGTCGAGCGTGCTTGGGTGAACATCGGCGACGACTGCTTCTCGCCCAAGTCGAACGCCAGCAACATCCACGTGGATACCATGTACTGCAACGGCACGCACGGCCAGTCCATCGGCTCGCTGGGTCAGTACGCCGGCGAGAAGAGCTTCGTCAAGGACGTCGTTGTCGAGAACGTCTGGATGCTGAACGGCCAGCACGGCGCCCGCCTCAAGACCTGGGCCGGCCCGAACATCGGCTACGGCTTCATCGATAACGTGACCTTCCGGAACTTCTGGCAGGCCAGCAACGAGTACACGGCCTTCATCGACTCGTGCTACTTCAACATCAACGCCAGCACCTGCGCGCAGTACCCCTCGCAGATGAACATCTCCAACATCCTGTTTGAGAACTTTTCCGGTTACAGCAGCGGCAAGTACGGCCGCGCCGTGGCGAAGCTGACGTGCTCGACCAATCCCAGCGCCGTCTGCGACAACATTCAGTTCAAGAACTTCAACATTACCACCCCTTGCGGTGGCGAGCCTGTGATTCTGTGTGATGGTGTCAAGGGTGGCATCGGCATGCCCTGCATCCCGTCCAACAGCACCGAGGCCAAGGCTGCCCTGGCGGCTAAGTGCACAACGTCTCTGGCCGAGGCAACACCGTGGGCGGTCAGGCCGTTCGAGGAGTAGGTGGTTGAGTGAAAGTTGGGTAGTTGGCTGAGATGCGTCATTCCGAATCGGTCAGCTCAATTTCCAGGTTGGAGCGACTGGAAGGACATCGCACATGTACCTAAATAATGGTCAACTGTTTTCGGCCCATGTACAAATTTAAGGAAGATCTTGTTTATCACACCCTTTTCTCTTATCCAACACCTCGTCTAGCTGCAGCTAGATAGTTGGGCGTTCCTAAACACTCTATAGGTGCCTAGGATTAATACCTTTAAGCGCTAGATAGGCTCATCGTCATTGTTGTCCGTCATCGTCACTGTCGTCCATCGACGTCGTCGTCGTTAGATAGGAGACATTGGAAACAACGACTTCTATTGATCTCTGAAAAAGCAGTTGATCGTTATCTGACAGATGATTTTTCAATACATGCCGTCACCTGGTATGTAAGTAGTGCTGCCTAAGTTGTTGCTCCTTTCGCCCATTGGCGTCAGTTCCCATAATCGTAGATCGTTACTGGGGAAAACTGAAATCTGCTGACATGTCGACCGTGTTAGGGACTTCTGACGCGGCCCACGTTAGGCAACCGAGCAAAGTGCGGATAAGGGCACCGCGAACTTTAGGCAACTACAAACCATCGAAAGTTATAATCGCGAGTTGAGAGACGTCTGTCTTGTCTCCCCCAACTTTTTCCTTACTTGCATCCCTCAGGTCCTCAACATGGCTCCGTCCGAAGATACTCCAGATGACGTTCGCAACAGAATCCAGACATCACTGACTGGAACGCCTTATGCAGTCAGCTCGCTTGAGCCATTGAACGGAGGCCTATCAAATTTCACCTATCGCGCAGCCCTATTGCGAGACCTCGAGAATGGCTCGGCCGATGTCTTGGTCAAGCACGCTGAGCCCTACATGGCCAAGTTCCCGGCGAACCCAATCACCACAGACCGCTGCGTAAGCATCAACATCATCCGCTGTTCATAAATCAAAAAACGCTAATTTCTTGAAGGACGTGGAAGCAGCGTGCTTAAAGGAGTTGTCGTCGGTGGAAGTATGCTCTGGCACACCATCGACGGCGAAGTTCACAGTCCGGGCCCCAAAGTGCTACCACTACGACTTCTCGACCAAGACACAGGTTCAGGAGTATCTCCCTGGCGTCGTGGGCCTCAAGACACACTGCATGAATACCATTCAAACTACAGCGGTAGTAAATGCGCAGCACGATTATCTTCTTCTCGGCAAGTCTCTGGCAGAATACATCCGGAGAGCCCAAGCTCTCATGACACGAACCATTGAAAGCCAGACCAGGGAGGGACCTGACGCCTGTGACACGACTGCGCTACACGGAACAGTCACCAAGGGTAGCGAGATCCAAAAGCTGGTCCATACGATCAACTACGACTGGCTGTTCGACCGGATCGAGCAGTATCCCGAGATGCTGTCCGACGCCAGGGACGTCTTCGTCCAGGTGAAGGAGCACGCTCTGGGAGAGATACAGGGCAGATCTGGAAATCTGTCCGTCATCAACGGCGACTTTGGACCGCACAAGTACGTGTTCGCTTCCTCGAGATGCTGTGTCGTCGCCGGCTGACTTTTATAAAGCGTGCTGATTTCGGATGCGCCGGTGGAAGCTGGCTGCGAGACTCGCGTGTTCGTCGTGGACTGGGAGAACGCCCAGTTTGGCGTCGAGGGCATGGACCACGGACAGATGCTCGGGGAGCTGTACTCGATCTGGCTCAAGGGCGCGGACGTCGGCCTCTGGATGTTCCAGGGATACGTCGAGGGCTTGGGCTCGATGTCAGAAGAGGCGGCTTGGAGGATTGCCCTCCAGGTGGGCGTTTACCTCCTGAGTCTAAGCACAGCGATTCCCGGCTGGACTTCATCGGCCCATATTGAAGACGTGGCTCGGAAGGGAAAAGACATCATCGTCAATGCCTGGAACAAGGAACGTGCTTGGTTCGAGGGGGGCGAGCTGGCCTGCCTGTTCAAGGATGTCTTCAGCGACGGAAATTAGGCCGTTCTCTCACAAATATCAACTTCTTCAGTGGTTTCAAAGTATTTGGTAATTCAAACTATCTCATTGAAACTGAAACAACAGCAAGGCTCGGTCTTGACACCGAGCAATGCTCAGACGGTATACGCGTGCCGGCCTCGTTTATCCCAACTCCCGAAAGAAAGCACAAGTGGTATGATTACGGTAACAGTTTTGTTCTTCTACAAGAAAGCAGCAACGCCAACGAAACCAGCAGCGGCGGCGGCCGCGGCCATCATGGCAGTCTCACGAGGGCCGGCGTTGCCAGAGACCTTGGACCCGGAGCCGCTGCTGGTCTTGCTAGCGCCGGCGGCCGTGCCGGTGCCGGCCGGTGTCTCTTCCTTGGAGCCTTGCGTGGGCTTGGAGTTAGAGCCACCACTGCCGCCAGAGCCGGAGCCGCCGCCGCCTCCGACGGACGTGCAGACGGGGATCTCGGTGGCCATGTCGGTGAGCGTCGAGCACTGGGACATCGCGGACTCGATGGAGGCCGAGTTGGCGCCGACCCAGCTGAGGATCTGGGACGTGTAGCTCGAGTACTCGGCGCTCAGCTCGGCGGGGACGGTGACGCTGCAGGGGTCCGTCTGGGGCGGGGCCGTCATCTCGTACGAGACGATCTCGGGAGGGGGCGTGGGCGCGCTGGCGTAGACGGTCGCCAGGGCGTTCATGCACGGGTCGGCCGAGAAGTCGGGGAGGTCGGTCTGGCGGGCGAGGATGTCGCGGCGGACGCGCTCCGGGTGGATGTTGGTCGCGGCGGCGGCACCGGCGACGGCGGCGATGAGGGCGATCTTGGCGTGCATGGTGAGTGTTTTGGCGGGTTCTGGAAATGTTTCAAGAAAGGATGGAAAGATGTTTGTTGGTAATGGTAGAGACTGAAAAGAAGAGAAGATTTGTGTTTGTTGTGATGATGGGAGGCCGGGATCATCAGTCGAACGGAAGCCCGGCAGCTCCTCGATTAAATAGACGAGATCCTCACAGCTGCCCCTGATCAACGTCGTTTAGTTTTCTAATTTCGAGCTTGGGAATAAGGATATTAGCAACAGGAGTTCGCCGCCGCCGTTGCAGCCGTGCCCCCGTCTAGCGGCAGGCTAGGTATCTTTGGCATGATGGACCAGCGAGCGTGACATTAACCGCCAGCCAGGAGTCTGGGTGGGATGCTAGCCATGGCTCCGGGCTGGCGACGGCCGTTCAGCTAAGGCAGATCTTCGAGGTGTTTCACAAACCTCTGGTGCCTGATTATTTATTGCCCCCTTGAGGACGACGTCGAATGCTTCATTCGAAAGGCTAGATGAGACAGGCTTAGTGCAGTTTCGACGAGGCACAACACAGGGGCAGCGGTCAAGCTAGTTGTTGAGACTAGGCAGCTTTCTGCTTAGAATTGATCCAGATTGTCCCCTTATTGAATAGTAAAGTGGAAAATCATGCCCGTAGTAGGGTTGCTGCTTACGGCTGGTGAACGGTTATCTTGACACCTTGAGTATCCAGAAAGATGACGTTAGGACTATGTGCCGGCATTCGGGGAAGCTCCTATCAGCTGGACTTGACACTCCAAAGGATTTGAAGGCAGTCTGGCATCACCACGGCTTAAAGTCGTTTGTAGAAGCGCCCTCCGCCGCTTCTTCTCAGGCTCTCAAGCCAACCTCGTGGATTGGCGTCCCGGCTTGGCGATGGGAGAGGTCAGGCTTCCTACCCAAGGGTCCGAACCGGGGGTGGTTCTCCCAAGCCACCACTTTAACCACTGCTTCAGCCTTGTGCCACATGAATCTACGGAAATGTAAGCTTTGCCTACCTCTCCTTGGCTGGCGGGCGGCGTTCATTCGCTGTGAAATTCTAGCCATCACTTGGTTGTATCAAATTCCTCGGTCCTAGTTCAGGTCTGCAACCAGCTGAACCTCATAACGTGGTTTGAGCTGAGATTGTAGTAAGTGTGATCTAATTGAGTCAAGCTGTTGCGCCCCTGGATATGACTCTGGAAAAACCACATCTGGAATAAAGGGGGAGCCACAGCCTCCGAGCTCAGCTGGCCATCGTCCTATTCACTGGTGCAGCCCGACGACGCCGACCTGGAGGAGGTTAGGGTTTTCAGTAATCTTCTCGTAGACCTCGCCGCCCCTCAGCTCATCGAGGTCCCACGCAGCCCAGACGAACCGGCCGAGGAGGAAGCGAGCCTCCTCGGGAGCCGCCCACACCGCATAGTGTCCGGCGAGGGTGTCCAGGACGCAGCAGCAAATCAGCTTTGGTCGTCCACCTCCAGGAGAGGGGGAGGGAGGCTCACCCTCGTCAAAGTCGAACGCGTCCTCCGGTAGGAACCTCCCAAATGCCGTCGGTGTACACGGCGCCCGGGTGGAAGCTAACGGCCTGCGCCGGGCTGGACGTTATGAGGTCGTGGGCGGCTGCCGTCGACGTGTTGACGAGGAACTGTTTACAAACGGTTTCAGTCAGTTTGAAGAACAGTCTTCGGATGTGACGACACCAAGAAACCTCGTCTCGCCCACCTTGACATGGCCCTCGGGCGCCCTCTGCTTGTAGAACCTCTCGGTATAGTCCAGCGGCCCCGCGGGCGTCGACGCGGAACTGG
Organism: Colletotrichum brevisporum; assembly: GCA_030770045.1. Lineage (NCBI taxonomy): Eukaryota > Fungi > Ascomycota > Sordariomycetes > Glomerellales > Glomerellaceae > Colletotrichum > Colletotrichum brevisporum. Next base: position 1,707,188 of record JAUGSI010000001.1, on the reverse strand, counting down.
TCCCAGATCTTGTCCGCTCCCTGGTCGAGGATCGGCCGGGGCTCGAACGACGCCGCGTTGAGGGCCAGGACGTCCACGGCAATGCCGTCGTCCTGCAAGCCTGCACGGAATCCAAAGGCCGGTCCGACAAGGGCCTTCCGTCGTGTTGCTCGCTGGGACGACGGGTACGTAGCATCGACTGCCGCTACCCGCCCACCAAGAAGGCAGCGACGGTGCGAAGGCCCCTCGAGCATCTGGAAGATGGCGTCAGCAACAGCGGTTCGCCAAGACCTCGTCCGCCGCGGCGCCGGCGTCCTCTCCTTCGGGCCTGTGGAGCACCACCCTTAAGACCAACCTCTCACTCCTTGACACGGACCAAAACACGAGATGCAATACGCACAAAACAGCTTCCATTTATTTGCAAGGCATGATCATTACCGTCAACGCCCGTCGAGGCAGGACCAACCCCTTCGACATCTAGGCCTTTTTCGATCCCCCCGATTCATACTGTAATCAAATTCCACCTGAGCCAAAGTAACGCAGCTTCTCCTACTCGTCGTCTTCCTCGGCCTCCTCGTCGTCCTCTGCTTCCTCGGCCTCCTCTTCTTCCGCCTCCTCGGCCGAGTCAGCTCCGTTGACCTTCTTGACCTCGGCCACCGGGGGCGCGGCGCTGCCCTCCTTCTCCAGACGCAGCCACTCGTCCCACTCGGGGAAGAGCTCCTCGTCTTCCACGGGGGCACCGATCATCTTGGCCACGCGGCCCTTCTTGCCCTTGTCGAGGCTCTCCTTCCACTGCGCGACAACGTCCGCCGTCAGACTCGGCTGGTATGTTTGCGAGAAGAGGACGGCCTCGGCTAACCGGCCGGTCTTGGTGAGGATCTCAACACAGCCAGCGACGTCGCCGAGCAGCCACTTGCAGCTGAAGGCGACGTTGTGAGCACCGGCCTCCTGGGCCTGCTCAGCCAGTTTTGACAGTCCAGTGCGGTCGGAAGTGGAGGAGTACAGAAGCAGCAGGGAGCCGAGATCCCGTGCGTGGGTGAAGCACTCTTGTGCAACGGCAACCTGCCACCCTGCAAGCGCCGCGTCACCGACCGTCTTCCACTTGTGCTCGACGTCGGCTTCTCTGGCAAGCTCGAGAGCGGTGTCGAGCTGGCCGAGGCCGAGTGCAAGCTCGAACTTGTGCTCGGGGTCGGTAGCCACCTCCAAAGCCAGCTCCTTGTGGCCCTGGCCCTCCAAAAAGCGCGCAATCTTGTTGAGCTGGTCGGCGGGGATTGTGGGCAGCAACTCTTGCGCCGTCTCCATGTCGTCACGGAGCACCAAGGTCTGGTACTCGAGGACGGGCAGGGACAGGGCGAATGAGGTGACGGAGACATCCTTGTCGCACAGGTAAATCCTCGAGTCGCGCTGGATGTAGGCCAGGATGTACATGGACTGGTCGAAGTGAGACACGGTGTAGGTCTGGTCGCCGACGAGGTAGTTCAAGCGGTTCGTGCTGTTGGTGTAGAGGAAGCAGTCGCCAACCCATTCTCCGGTGCGGACGCTGGTCTCATGTTAGCGCTTGTCTACTCGCTAGGACAGTCAGCATACCTCTCGTTGATATCGGTGATGACTTCGAAAGCGGACTCGGCGCCGTCCTCGTCAATCTGTCCGGTCTGCATAGCCTCGACGTAGGCGTCGCGGGAGAAGCGCAGGACGTAGAAGGTGTCCTCGCATGCGAGAGCAACCAGCTCACCGCTGTCGGACCAGTAGACCTATCACAGTTAGCATTCGAACCTGCCCGGTCGTAGCAAACAGCATACCTCTCTGGGCTCAACCTCAATCCGTCTGACCAAGCCGCCGGTTTGCCAGTCGAAGAACGAGATGCCGCCCTGGCCCTTGACACCGAGGAGAACGCCACCGGTCAAGCCCTCGGCCTGGAAGCCGACGTCAAGACCGCCCGTCTTCTCGACGAAGTTCTTGTAGACCTTGACGCTGGTCGCCGACTCGCGGATGGCAAAGTCATTGGAGTTCTCCTTGGAGGCCCAGACGAAGTCCAGGGCAGAGCCGAAGGCCTTGTTGCGCCACGCCAGGGCCGTGTAGATGATGTACTCGCCGTCACCGCAGACTGCGACAAATCGACCGTTCGGGTTGTGGATGAGAGTCGAGGGGTACACTTCGCATGTGCCCATCTCCTTGACGGGAAGGGAAATCGGCTCGTTGTCCTTAATAGAAGCATCTGCAGCTGTCAGCGATGGCCGTGCAAGCTCGCCTTACTGGTACTTACCTCCGCCCTTGATGATCGCCGAGACTACTTCGTTGTGGCGCGCCCAGATGAGCTTTCCTGATCCCTCCATCGACACCGCAGGCTCCTCGCGACCCAGCTTGACGACGACCGCACCATCGTCGAAACCAACAGCAACGCCCTGCTTGCCCTTCTGGTACGAGACACACCAGGCACGCTCCAGGCCATAGTTGAGAGACTGCTCGAAGCGGTAGGTGTTGGCGTGCCATATCCTGATGGTGCCGTCCTCGGAACCGGAAATAATAACTGGTAGTTCGGGGTGGTAGCACGCGAACGAGACGTTATTCGTGTGGCCCTCGAGGGTGGCGATCAGAGACTTGGTGGTGTAGTCCCAGACCTTGACAGTCCGGTCATCGGAGGTCGTCAGGAGGTAAGGCTTGTCGGAGTGGGGGTAGTAGTCGACGTGGTTGACACCCTTGGCCTCGTGCGCCTCGAGGGTAAAGTTAGGGGTCGCAGAGCCGAGGCTCCAGATCTTGACGGTGCGGTCCAGGGAGGCGGACGCGAAGGTGTTGGTGTCCTTGGGGTTGATAGCAAGACCCATGACATAGTGGCCGTGGCCCTCGAAGACCTGTACGCACTTCCAGCCCTTCTCCCAGTCCCACAGCTTGATTGTCATGTCATCGGAGGCGGTCAGGACGAAGGGTTGCGTCGGGTGAACAACGATGGCGCGAATGTAGTCGGGGTGGGCCTCGAAGGAGGTGATCTTCTCCGAGGTGTTGTAGTTGTATACGCGGATCTGGAAGTCATCGGAGCCGCAGACAATCCAGTTCTTTCTTGCGACGAATCGCCCGGCTCTCACGGGGACGTCGGTGAGCTCGAAGGTCTTGACGATCTGCTGCGTCTCGTATGACCAGATGTAGACGTGGCCACTGTAGAGGGTCGTGAGGATCCATGGCTCTTGGGGGTGGAAGTCGATGCCCTTCACCCGCTCGCTGCGGGCGAACAGTTGTCGCTGAATGTACAGGACAGGTTAGCTACTTCTGGAGCTATTCAGGAGATGACAGACTAGCGGTAGGAGCTCCCGCGAGCCCGGTCAAATAGCTCCTGCCACGCATTGCGAGACTCTCGGATGAAGAAAACCAGAAGTATTCGTACCTTCACGTCGACCTTCATCGTGAACGCCTATAGAAAAGTGCCAGCAAGGGAGAGATGAAGAGGCGATGTTGTCCACGAGAAGCGAAGTGGGGTGGGTATGTGCGGCGCTGGGTATCGAATCTCAGGAAGGGATCATGCGTCGTGTTCCGGATTATTGCATATATCGCAGGGCGAATTGAAATAGGCTGCTGGAAGCCGGTCGCGGAATATGTTTGGAGAGCCTCGAGAGCGTGGGTCGTGGGAATTGATGGCTTCCAGAGCTGTGGCAGTCGCAATTTTGGGCAGGTCGGTATTTCGAGCTTCAACAGATGTGTCCCTACCGCGAGTTCAGGAGCTGATTGGCGCCTGAGTAGTGTGGCTTTTGCCTAAGGCACAAACACTTTTGCGAAGCCACAGTTGCTCGCCGCAGGTCTGTGCACTAGCCACATTTTGTCTACAGAGTCCTGTGTCCGTGTCACGAGCTGCCCGACAGCTGCCATTCGCATGTGTTCTAGAAAGGCAGGAACGAAAGGCATCTCCATCCCATGGAAGAGAACAACTCCAGAAACCGGGCAGATGCGATGATACATATGGATGTTTGCATCACGAAAAGTCAATTTCCTACACTCTCGCGGTAATAATATCTGTCATCAGTTGATCATGACCTAATCCTGCGCATGGTGTACCTTGTATTCTCTGGTACACGATAAAGCCACGATAAAGCAGTCAAAAGGAGGTGGGACTGCTTATTATGGACAAAGCGACAATTGAATCCACGGAAAAGGAAATGAGGCAATCGTAAGATTCAAGATATTTATTCAAGAACAAATCTTGCTAGACTGTCCAAGTTAAACCAATTGACAGACCGATGACACGCCGAGACTGAAATGTCCCATATACCCCAACGCCATGCCATAACCCATGATATATGCTAAACTCCAAATCATGTCCCAAATTCCGTTAATCGTGACACAGATCATAACCGACTGTCGAGTCATTCCTCGCTATCGGCCTGGACCCTGCGGACGACGTTGACAAGCATGGGATGAATCTTCTCCGACGCCTGGATACCGCAGATCTTGGTAACAACGTCCTCAGGACCGTTCTCGGACATGATCTGGGCAAGCTCCTTGCTCTCGTCGTCACCCTCAACCTCCTGGAAGCGGAACGCCATCTCGGCAGCGCGGAGCAGGGCAGAGCAGTCCTGGCCCTTCTCGGCGAGCTCTGCAGCGGGGCCGATGAAGCGCTCCTTGCGGCTCAGCTTGCGGAGCGGAGCACGGCCGACACGCTCAACGGCATCCTCAAGATGCGGGTTGCCGATGCGACGAATGATCTTGGCAGCATACTCGCGCTGAGCAGTCTCGTCAATACCGAACTTGCTGATGATGAGGTTGCTGGTCTCCTCGAGAGCCTTGCGGACCTCAGCCATGATGGCCTTGTCCTGAAGAGCGTCGTAGACGGTGCGCTTGCTGCGGTTGTATCCGTGGTAAGCAGCGGTGGCGTGACCAGTGTTGACGGTGTACAGCTTGCGCTCGATGAAGGGAGCGAGCTCATCAACCCAGTTGATTCCCTCGATGCTGGGGATCTGGTCGAAAGGTGTGCGCTCGACAACCCACTCGTAGAACTTCTCGAGCGTCACGTCCAGGCCAGCATCGGGGTCCTGAGCGGGGACGATGCGGTCAATTGCAGAGTTGGCGAAGCGGGCGCGCTCGTGGTAGTTCTCGAGGCGGTGGGGCAGAGTGTTGCGGGGGTCCTTGATGTGCTCAGCCAGGGTGTCGGTGGCACCAATAGCGTTCTCGCAGGCGACAACGGCAATGGGAGCCAGGTCGCTGGGTCGCTTGTCGATACCCTTGGCGATGACGGGGGCGATAAACTTCAGGATGTTCGGGCCGACAGAGCAGGTGACAACGTCGGCGGTGGCAATCTCCTCAACAAGGTCGGCCTCGTGAGTTTTCGAGTTGATGGCGCGGTAGTTTGTGATGACATTCTCGTTGGTACCCTCGGCGCCGACCTCGATAACGCGGTAGGAGGGGGTCTCGTTCAGCTTGTCGATGAGGGCATCTTGCACATCGGCGAAGACAACCTCGTAGCCGGAGTTGTGGAGAAAGCAGGCGACGAAACCACGGCCGATGTTACCGGCTCCGAAGTGGACGGCCTTCTTGGTGTATGTTGTCGACGACATGTTGGGTGTGTGTGTATGAAGAAGAGTGGGAAACAATGTAGATGGCGGTGGTGGAGATGTTTGAATGTTTGGATATGCGGGAGTGATGAGTGAGGCAGTATTGATGTCAGTCGATTAAATGACCAAGTTGAAATAAATGTAATTGTTGTGAGAGTGATAGTCCAGAGACGAACATTTGGAGGGGGGGATTGGGTTTACTTATATTTCCAGAGACTTCGCCTTCCTCAGAGCGACGACGATATAGTAATCGTGTGCGAGTCCTTGAGGACGGCACCATGGGATGCCTTGACGTGTGAAAGGCTCATTTACAGTGGGGGCCGCCGCTCGAAGGGGGAAGCATGAGGGAGTGGAGGCGCTGGAGGGGGGACCCATGCGATACGTCGTTGTGACAGTATGTACTGGGGTACGTACCGCAAGGAAAAGGCACGTACCCACCACTACGTAAAGGATAAGGCATCAAAGTACCTGTGTATCTTGGGTGTAGCGAGGTACCTTCAAGGGTGTTTCCCTGCGTTCTCAGGCAGACAGGTACTTCAGACAGACGCCTCCGTGTGTGTCAAGGAAGGAGGGCAATGACATAACGCCGCAGCCCCCCAGCCATTTCATCATCCCCAGTCTTTTCCTGCCTTGCCCGCGAATAGACGCCTTTCATTTTCCACCATCCCGTCACCATGTTCGCCAGTGTCTCCGCTCCATTGAAACGGAGCCGCGTCGAATTAGCTCTCGACTGCGGCCCTTAATGGGCCAACGAGGATGCACCATTTCGTCAAAGAGTCTGCCGTACGCACTGAAGTATCTGTACCAGGCACAGTACATTGCCTCTATAATGTCAGGAAGGGAGGGTGTGTCGCGAGGAAGAGGGGGGTGGTGTTCCCTCTGTTGGGTCGGGCAGGAGGTGGTGGATGTGATGGGGATGAAGCATGAGGCACAAGGGGAACCGCAACAACTGGCAAGACGTCGTCGCTCGTCATTGGTACTTGCTGGTTTGCTTTGTTCATCTCGTCGGGTCAGGGTCTCTCGTCTCGTTGGCAGCATTTTGCAATTCAACTGCGGGCAGACGGCTGGGCGAGGGAGCGAGAGCCATTGCTGCGGCATATCACACACACACACACACATTGATGTGGACGTGTCCGCGGCATGTGCTGCACTTTCCTGATACCTCAGCTCGCCTCGCTTTTCATCTCTGTCTCCCTCCCATCGCGCTGGGTGGTGGAAATCTTTCCGATATTCATGTCCGTCAGGAAACAAAAATGGCCCCACCGGGCCAGAGGAGGAGGGAGCCAGAAAGGGTCACCCGTGGGCAATCACGAGCATGGCATGTGGTGAGAGCTATTCGCAGTTGGTGTGCTCTCTGTAAGTGTGTGTGCGCGTGTGGCACATGGCATACCGTGCCTACGCTTCCATTGCGGCGAGTTGCATTTGCCCAGCTGCCCTTGAAGCCTTAGGAAGAGTGTAATATCACATCAAAATAGATAATCCGAGACACTGTTGCCCGTCGCTGAGGTTGTGTCGATGCCTGCCCACCGCTTGTCGACCTGCCCTGCCTGTCCACGGGATGGCGCTGCCCTTCACTCAAAGGAAATACCGTACGCCCGCTCCGAGGACCCAAGCCCCCCTTCTGCCCCTCCCCCTCACCCGTGGCATGTAGCCCGTGGCTCGCGGGTAGGGTGGTGGTGGTGGTAGTAGTGACAGCAGTGGTAGTAGTGGATGAACGGGTGGATGGATGGAGGAAAACGACTCCGGTTCCGTCTGGTCTGGAACCACGAGGTCCCTGAACGGAAGGACAAGGAAGGAAATGTAGTGGTGGCCTGGGCCTTGACGACGATCAGTACCTGGGCATAAAGCCGCAAGACCAGCAAAGCAGCGAGTGTCTCTCGCGTGGACTTGTCCGGAGCGACCAGCCGGTGTGTCAAGCAATTTGGACGTTGGCTCGGAAAGGAGGATCGCCGTGGCTGGCTAGTGGTCGTGGCAGAGGCATTTTTGTGCGTTATCGTGGTGGTATCGGATCGCAAATCAATCGCAATCGCGGATCAGCAGCCAGTTCCCGACAAGTCACAAGTCGGAGCACCAGAGACTGTAGAAGCCCAGGGGCTGGTGCCTCCGTGGCCTGTTCCTGAATCTGTCCCGGGGGGCTCCTTCACGATAATGGTCGGACGGCCCGCCGATGGTGCCGAGAGGCCATGGAAAATGAAAACCAAGGAAGGCTGAGGGACGGGGAATGGCGTCTCGTACTGTACTTGCGGTAATTGTTGAAGGGGCCGGGCCTGCACTGCAACTTGCCCACACGCGATGCCACGACCGTGTTAATCAAGCGCAGACTCGTCAGAGAGTTGCTGCATAGGTAGTGAGTAGATGAATCAACCAGAGGAGGCTTGGACGGGCTCGGTTCGGCTGGCCGGGTATGGATCGCTGGTCAAATCAACGGTAGTATCATCAACAACAATAGAATAGCATAGCATCCAATCCAATGCCATGGATCATGGAATCAGGATGGATGGGGGCTCCTCGGTGGATTTCGCGGAATGCCCCTCCTCTCTCCTGACGCTCGGCTTCGCCTTGCTTGAGCCTTGCCCCGCGCCGCCGACTCCTTCAGCGTCAAAGTCAGACAGACCCCTGGTCATTCAAGCCAGATTTCAGCCATGAAACGGGACGCAATACCGTGAGGGAAGCCTGGCAAGTCTGGGAGGTGATTTTACGGCGGCGGCTGTTGTCAGGCTCGTCGGCTTGTCAATGCCCGTGTACCAGGGGTCCACGCCCCAAACGCAACGCTGTGATTTGCCGAGGGAGCGATATGGCGCCACTTTGGGGTTCGCTGTCGCCGCGCCCAGGCGACTAAGACCCGCAATTCTCGCTCTGTTGACGCCGACGGTGACGAGATGGGCGTGGTGCAGCGGAGATTCGGAGGGAGATGGTGGTGACTGGACGGCTGGACGGTCCAGAAAGACACCGTGAATCGAGCTGGAGGGGGTTCTGGAGAGGGGTTCCGTATCCATCCGTACCGCGCCGAGCCAACCCTGCTTAACCCTGCTCGTCCTGACCAACCCAACCCAACCCAGCGCAGGGCGATAAGACGACAGGTGGAATGGGGAATCCGAAAGCAAGGCCGCTGCACCGCTCACCGCAAGCAAACGGGCTAAAGTTCGGCTGGGCTGCCTCTCGAAATCCGCCTTCGGGCCGGTGGGTGATTGGCCGACGTGTGTCGTAGATTAGGCCGGTGATGCATATTGGCGGGCGAGGGGCAACACCACCGCAACTGGACGATGCCCTCTCTCTATCTCCTCTCTCGCCTGCAGGAAGGGTGCACTCTGCTGCAAGGCCATGACAAGGCACGGCGGGACGGATGAGACAATGGGATCCTGCCCTGGTCGTCGTTGTCCCATTGGATCAATCCGCCCGTGGTTGGTTGCGTTGCGCATCGCCACGACACAAGATTTTCTCGTGCATTTTTTCCTCGGTCGTGTTTTCCCCTGTCGTCAAGCCCCGGTCGTTTGCCCCGCGCGGTGGGATGAATCGAGTGGTTGACGATTTCTTCCAGGTTGTCTTGGGTGTTTCTTTCTGCTGTGACATCCGTACCTTCTGTTCGGCAAAGGCGTCACGATGACTTCTTGGTGCGGGTGGAAAGGAGAGGTCTCTCGAACATGCTGGAATTTGTACGTGCGGTATCTTTCCCCATTTTGCACAGCGGAGTGTACCTCCACCGGACCCGGCGCCGTGTTCTGGTGGGGACCCGGAAGACCGTCGTCGCCGTCTCTCCAGTGTTCGCGGCGTACACGATTCAACGAGCGATGATGGATGTTGGTGATGAACCGTGGGGGAGGGGGAAAATACGTAAGGTACACTGGGGCGAGACGTGGAACACTGGAGATTCGAGAGGACTGGAGGGGCGTTGGGGAGTGGGCTCAATGGGCAAGTACCTGCCTCGCCTCCATCCAAGTGGAGGTACAAATCGACGAATAATCGATGAGAGGGGAGGCACGACCACGATGGCTGCGGGCTGTGACGGGCCACGACAACTGCGTTCGAGGTCCTCCTGCCATCATTTCTCGAGGGTATTTTGCTCCCACGAAGTACCTAGGCAAGTGCCTACTAACAAAGGTACACGGATACCTGGAATGGAGGCCTGTTCCTTCCTTCCTGGCTGGCTTCCTCAGACTCGGGTGGATTCTTTTTTTGTGGGGGCACCTTCCGCAATTCTTCAGGGAAGCCACGGCTCGACCGACGTTTCCGTTTCCGTTTGCGGTGGGGATCGGAAACCAGACCCTCACTGCCTCAATCCTAGGCTGTCTGGCCCGAGATCCCCCGCTCACGCCCGCCGATGTGGAATTCCAACCTGCCCGATGAGGAAGTCGTGTCTTGCCTGGCTGCAAATGTTGTAGATGGCATCGGATGCTCTCCCGTCAAGCCCATCAGACAGACAGCAGCAGCCGCCTCTACCGCATCGTATCGTATCTCATCAGCTTATCTCACCTCACTTCACTCTGCCGCTCCTTGACCTGGCCGCCTTGCCTTGCTTTGTCCGAATGCTGTGGATGCACGGCGAGCATCATCTCACCTCAGATTCAAACAGCAAACTGCATCTGAGGTCTGGACCACCTAGCCTGAATACGCATACCTCAGATACCTAATATCGACGGCGGAATATGCGGCATCTAGCTGCTGTGTAGCATGATACTATCAAGAAACCTTCCATCAGACCTGTGTATTAGATGCAACACCAAGGCGTCCGTCACCAACACGCTTCGACTTGTACCCGCGACATGGCGTCTACTTTCCCGTCATGTCATCGTCAAACACACACCTTTCCCTCGGGACGGGAGCAGCCACGGGAGCACGACACCATAACCGGCGCCGCGGTGACACATCGCCTTGCCGGGCCATGTCCTCCAAGTGGAAGATACTAGATGGGCAGGCTGACTGAACTGCGTTTCACCACATGCCTCACTCTCACCCTCACCCTCACCCTCACCATCACCTCAGGCTCATCTTGTCTAGCCTCCAATTCTTCCTCCTCCTCCTACCTCTTGGCACGCGGGAGGCACTGGGAGGTTGCTTGTCGTTGCGGCTGATTGTGGCTGCCACCCCTAATGGCCGCCTTCTCATTTCTCGCAGGGAACCTCTGGCAAGGCCACCGTGTTTGAGATGGCTGCGATTGGCTTTCCTTGGTCTGCTCATTACCACCAAACACCACCATTGCAGTCGACGACACCATCACGGCCTGGCCCTCGTCGGCTCTTAGCCTTTCCAGCTGGGGCCTTAAACCCTCTTCGGCCCTTGCTCCCCCCTTCACTTCTTCGAGTACCGACCTCAGACGAAATGCCGTCGATGCCAGATGCTTCTCTTGCCTTGCTTCCAAGCTCTGCTCTTGGAGGGCTTGACCCGTCTAGTGCGACATCCACGACAATGCCGATGCACGACGGCTGCCACCCTGCAATGCTCACGTCCCCTTCATCAAGCCAACACCCTCGACTCTTCGGACGACAACGACGATGACTCGGGCACGAGCAAACAAACAAAAACGATGCTCTAGAAGCACATCGTCGTCACCGCAGCCAAGGGGTTCAGACCTCGTCCGGGGTGTGCTCCGCCAATCAAAGGAACCTCCAATCCGACCTCCAAGAGCCGGCCGAACAACATCAAAGGTGCGAGAGGGTCATAGAGTTCGGGTTCTTGTCACAGAATACACCGGCCCATGGGTATTCCCGCCCGCTCGCTGCCGATGACATCGCTTCCCGATCGCCACCGTCATGTCCGTGACGGGTAGCCACCGTGCCGATCAGCACAAAGAGTCCGTCACCTCGATAATTCGACTAGCGTGGAGCGAAATAGCCTCACCGGCCACGGAGCACAGCATCAGCCACGCACAACCGTCTGAAAACACACGCCCTGCATTTGCGTCCGCATTTCGCATTGCATCCTGCCATGCGCGGCACCTCTGTCACCGGCCCTAGTCAAGACACGGCAGTGCAATAATGCAGAATCTCCGGGGGACGACCTCGACGGACGAAATGACGTCCTTTTTGTCCATTTCGTCGTCCCTGGAGCAGCCGTCTCGTGGCAGCCGTGGAACAGACGGCTTGCCGCTTACCGCTCTAGAGTCGAGCTGGTGCGGATAGCGGTCGCCAAACACGATACCAACGATACCCACAAGCCCTCACGTTACCTCAGCTCTCGACAGACACGATCCCGTCATCGTGTATTACCACGTAATACGTATCCGTACTACGGATAGGCATCATAGATGCCTCTCCCACCCCAGTCTCGTACTACTCTACGAGATAAGAAGAAGAAGATAGCGGTCAACCTTGCCGCTTCGGGCGCTTCGGGCGCCTTAACCCTGGATCGACGAGCTGAAGCACTTCGACGCCCCCAGTGGCTCGTCGGGCAATGGAAAAGGACACATCCCAGCAATCTCAAAATCTCACACACAAGAGCTTCGTTCGCAACAGGCCAATCCGCGGCTGTTCCTGACTCCGCCGCAATGGGGCTTCCAAGAGATGGTCCCCATGAGAAAACGACTCTCGCAGATGCCTCTGCAACTTCTGACTGGACAGAACAGAGAGGAGAGGAGAGTCAGAGCGGACCTCTGCACGGCGCAGATTCCAACCTCCATCCTTCCGCCTTGTGTCTTGGCGTGCGTCATTTCTGGCTTCTCTCTATGCGCTCACACCCGCCGGCCCCGCGAACCTGTCCCACAGACACCATATTTATGCATCGTGATTGGCTTGTAGGGTCATCCACTCGTCTGCACAAGGAAGTCCTGAACACCAAGGGTCCTCTTGGTCGACCCTTGGTATCTGCGTTGTGTCACAGTACTTACGATAATGGGCCCCTAGGGTGTGTTTCTAGTTGCGAGACCCTGGTCCTAGTTCGACCATTGTGTATGTCTTTCTTGCATCTTCGCGAGTTGAAGTTTGTCAGAAACCAAATGGACCCGTCATTCTTGGACGTCGTTCGGCTACGGCAGATGGGGCCTCGCGATACGGTCAACTCACCATTCAACCAAGGAGCACGTCATTAACCAGACACCGCAAAGCCCGGTCATCGTGATTCTCAGGTTTCGAGGCGGCAAGCCGGACCCGTCTTGGGTTTAGGCCGAAACGTGACAGCATTCTACGATATCGCCTTGCCATGCTTTCTTTGTGCTGTCACAACTTAGACTGTGAGGCATTTTGAATAATAAGTCGAGTCGCGGCTAGGTTTTTTCTACGACGTTCAACCCCAGGATTAGAGTGATCGATCATCGGAACCAAGCAGAGATATTCAGGAGATATTGCCCTTCTCGAGTACTCTCTCCGCGCCGCATCTGCTGTTGCTCTCTTTCCGGGTAGTGTACAACCCGCAGCGTCTATCCCGCAGTCTGAAGGATAAACGTTGGTCAAAGCATTGCTTGAGTCGTCGGTTAACCCTGCGTAGTGGGTAACCCCAGATGATCCCAAAGATGGTGATGGATCATCAGAGGCTCGTTCTGTGGTCCGGTGGATTTCACATGAGAAGCTGACTAGAGTCTTCGCACTTGTTTGTTGGTCAAGCGACCCGCGACCCGGGACTGGTGTGGACTACGCGTTTGCCGCGGTCACACCCTCGTGGGACCAGCACACGCCTGGCCTCAATCAGCAGTAGTAGGTAGCTGCACATCGCACCAACATCGCCGACTTCAATTCGTGTGACCAGAGACGTGAGCATCACTGGCGAGGACGGTATCCGTACAGTATGCCCAGGTGTGCGAACCTCGAAATACCCGAAGCTCGTTCTTCCGCTGCTCCGTCTGCCGCATGTGCTTTCTCGAGCTTTCGCCACCAAAAGTCCAGCCAGTCGAAGACGCAGGGAGGGATATTTCGGATTACCCGCCTGGTTTCGCCGGTCGGGCAAGACCTTTGGGTTGTTTGATGCAACGTCTCGAAGACCAGATTCTTTGGGCCAGCAGACAGTTCACTGGAAACCTCGCAAGGACGGGCCGATATCACAAATGCGTCTTATCTCGGACAGCGGGAGATTTTCTGGCAAAGTGCTCTTGTTGATCTGCAAAGCGAAGCGAAGCTTGCTCACAGCCCCGGTTAAGCGCTTTTGTCGGCGGCCTCTCACGCCAGCGAAAAGTCATGGGTCGTTGTTCATTGCTTACCACCTTTTAGTAGGCGCCAAATGCTGACTCGATGACTCCTCACTGCTACCCCGTGGACTTGAGCAGAAGGTGTGTCTGTCGTTGCAGATGTCTGACCCCTTTCGGAAGAACTGCCTACCTGCACTGCACAGGGAGTTTCTCCATGGGGTCGGCCATGCACCAGGACGAAAACGGACGCCATGGGCCGCCCGGTCCACGCCGTGCCACCACACTGGAGTGGGGCCGACTTTCTCCGACGAAGGCGGTTGAAGACAGTCAAGAGGGGGCACGGCACGGCTCCGTAAGCCTACGATTACCTCTCATCACTTGATATCTACCATTGTAAGCAGCTGCCACGTACGAGCAAGCTGGTCCTTTGACAGCTCTGTCAGGACTTGCCTCGGCCGGAAAATATCTCATGGCAATGAGACAGATTTGCACCCAACCGAGGTCGAAGGTCAAACGGAGGTTATCCAACACCCACGCCATGACGATGATCGGCGGCCACAGGAGTCCCCCTCTGAGGCTCACCTCTCAGCCGCAAGCTTACAGATTCCATTCCTTGCGCAAACCGCAGCCGGAGGTTTGAAGGATTTCGCCGCGCCGTACGCGCCTCCCCCTCATCACCCAGCGGCCGAACCCCTCCCCTCGGCGGCGCGGCAGCTTGGCGTTCGTAATCCCGCATGGCGGAGGGTACGAGTCCGGCGAACGACGGCCATCGGCGGTCGGGTAGGCGGCACTGCTTGATTCACTTGGCGGCCACTGGCGGTACTCGGTCGACGGCTTCCGCAGGTTCAGCAGTGTACGGCCAGCCGACGGAAGGCCAGCGCTGAGTTTGACTTCACAGACGCACCGTGGTTGGGCTGCGTCTTCTGTCCTGCCGGCTACAAATCTGACTTCTTGATGTCCATGTTTCAAGGACTGGTGGTGGTGGTGGTCTCGGCCAGCGGGCGTTCGCTCATGTCGATCACTCTGAGCCGGGGGGACTTGAGAAGTGACCGGCCCAAGTGACGGCGCAATCTGGTCCCAAGACGCGACCTTTTCCACCGACCGAGCGAGGCGTTGCTTGGCCACGCAGTCGGATTCCCAAGCAACTGCGTATGGCATGGCTGCCCGCTTCCCCCGCCGTCGTTGATCAGATCAGATACGAGCCGGCCGCGCTCGAGATTTGCGTGAAGCGGCTTGCTCCACAACGGTCGGCACCAGCGCTGCTCCCCAGACCAACCTGCGGAGCTTCAAAGCTTGGGCACTTGAGAAGTGTTATCTGTGCCATGTGCAAAGTCAACGTGGAGATGAGGAGTGAGACTCCATCTGCATGGTGTGCTGGTGTGAATGGAGACACGGACACACAGACCGTGGAGTTGAGCCGGTCGTTGGTCGTTGCTCCAAATAAGCCCACCTCCGCCATCAGCAAATATGGGCCTCGAGCATCTTCGTGCCGGTCGCTCGATGACACAGAAACCCCGCGGCGCTTCGAGAATCACGCCTTTTTGTGGAGGAAGGTGTGGTTTCGAGGCTCCATGCCGTCCGCGTAGAACGCCGATCAACTCGCGGCGGGGTCGGGCTGACCCATTCTTTGAGACGGGTAGACCCATGAGTCGGCGACACCCCCCAGACGACAGAGCCCCGTTGAAGACTCGGATCAGATGGTCTAGACAACTTCGCGATCATCACTGAGTACAAAAGGTCGCTCGCACATCATGCCGATGTCACTCTGGGGATGGGCTGCGCCCCTGGCGATCGATCCGTGGGGAGTCGGGCGAGGGATGGTCTCCCGTCGGACGGCCGTTTGCTGAGGGGGCGCTCTCCCATCTTGGCGCTGCCTTTGTCCTGCGATCGTCGCGGGCTTCCCAGTCGTCTTCATCGGAGCTCGATCTCGTGAACTCCGGTCTGTGGACCGCTGGCGTCGGATGTGTCGGGAAGTGGACGGCTGACTGAATGTTGACGACAATTTCTGTGGCGCGCCACCGACCTTGATTCCCGTTTCCCTCTCGTCTTATATCAGTGCCTTCTTGCTTGACGGCCATACTGGGGCTTTTAGGGATTGGGACTCTTATTCTACCACTCGGACTGAGGATTGCACTTCCTCTGTGACTGGCACGGTACCACACCAATCCCACTGCTGCTGCCACTGCTGTAAGTATTGGTTAGGAAGGACAGCAGCGATGAAAGGCGGGCAGCAGAATATGACCGCCGTTAGCACAACTGTTTTCCCACGAAACACGCTGACCCTGAGTTGAGCGAAACCGTGTAAATAGGTAGGCTCCGGGAGCATCTTGTCTGGAGAAACCTTCTGCCTCACATGCTTCTCCCCCCCCAGGTCTGCCGTCGTATCGGAATTGTGAATACCAGGACACCGGCAGTGACGGGTGATGAGAAACTGCGGCATCTCTTTCAGCATGATATCTCTGATGTGTCCCATGATGTCCGAGTGGAAGCCGATCTTGAATGCTACTCCATGTGTCCGCCGACTCATGAATTGGGGCCGCCATTCCCACGCCAGACTGCGCCTGACGTCTACAACATCGCCAGGATTTCCCTTCTTTTATAGGCATGCGTATTCCAAGTCTATTCTTCCACCTTTCTGTTCGTACCCATGCTTAAGAGGATACCCGACCTCGAGGGGGCAAGTCCATATCTTCGTCACGTACGTGAAGGGCAGGCGCCCTCCTGGGGACGTGATTTACGCACCTGGTCCGGTCCGCCTGCGAGGAGATCGCAGCTTCACAGAGAGCCGTGCCCGTCTGTCTGTCTGTCTGCCACGCCGTCTTTCGCGGGGGCGGCCGTAGGCATCTCGGGTTGTTGACCCGGTTGACACCTCTCAACGAACTTCTTTGCCTTGCCCGGAAGGGTGCCATGACTGGAAAAAGAAAAAAGGGTAGCCGTCTTGATGGCGGCATTAAGGTTCTGCTGTTCCACCTAAGAGGGAGAGGAAAGGGGGAGAACGGATCTCCTGGAGACGGTGCTGAACTTGAAGATAGCAAATCTCGGAATTCGTGCTCGATTTTCCCGCCACCATGCCCCCCCCTCCCTACCATCTTTCGAGGTCACGTAAAGCCGCCGCGATGTTCTATTTACATACATCCCTCTCCGATGGAGCATCCATATTGCAGCCTTGGAAGCGTGGGCAGGGGGCATTCTTGGGATCCGACAAGAAAGACGAACGCCTTCTCACTTGTACTCTTTAATGGTGATTGTTGGGTGGTGATCCTTTTGGTCCCCAATTATGCTCGATGCCTGAAGCTATTGGCGTCCGGTTAAAGGTGCTTTCGGGTGGCCTGCCACAAGCAAGCCTTCTTCTTTTCTCCTCCCTAGTCGCGGGAGTATGTACGGGGGCCTTAGCACTGAGCGAAAAGAAGCCCGAGCTAGCATCTCAGACTTGTGGTCGGAGGTGCTGCTGTCGACATCCTCATCAGGCACAAGCAGTCGGTTGTAACCGAATGACTACCGAAGGCCCGGCCGTGTGGCGGTTGGTGATAGATTCATTCTTAACGTCGAAACATCGCTCGACACTGACCAGAGGTGAGTTTAGAGACGGGCTTTACTTCCGAGTCGGTAACTGCTCGGGCCAAGCCAAATCAGCCTTGAACTGATCAACATAAAATCACGCCACGCGAGGTTCGGGAGAATGTCTAGGGATTTGCTTTGTATTGAAACGTAAAATCGGCTTGACGCGCCCTCTTTCCAGTTTTTAAACCATCAAAACAATAACGTGAGGCATATTAGTAGTCATTACAGGTTAGCATACTTCTTGAAGGCGCCGATCAGGCCGCCGGTGGAGGCGTCGTGGCTCTCGCCGTTGCCGGGCTCGTCGAGCTCCCTGTGAATGTTGTTAGCATACAGCTTTCTTCGACAGCAAGAGGCGGAGGGACGTACTTGAGAATCTTCTTGGCCAGGACCTTGCCCAGCTCGACACCCCACTGGTCGAAGGCGTTGATGTCCCAGACGGCAGCCTCGGTGAAGGTGAGGTGCTCGTAGTAGACGATCAGGGCACCCAGCTCTGCAGGGCCGATGTGGCCACCGACAAGGATGCTGGTGGTCGGGCGGTTGCCCAGGAAGATCTTGTGGGGGACAAGCTCCTCGGGAGCGCCCTCGGAGCGGACCTCGTCGGCGGTCTTGCCGACCATCAGGGCCTCAGCCTGGGCAAAGTAGTTGGAGGCAAGCATCTTCTGGTGGACGTTGTCGCCGATGGGGTTGTGGCTCTTGGCCGCCAGGATGAAGTCGGCGGGGATCAGCTTGGTGCCCTGGTGGACGAGCTGGAAGAAAGAGTGCTGGGCGTTCGTGCAAGGCTCGCCGAAGAGAATGGGGCCTGTTGATCGAATGTCAGTCTACCTTGAACACGTTCCAGGGTCGGCGGATGCGCGGGCCTGCTTACCGGTGGTGTATTTGGCGGGAGTGCCATCCGAGGTGATGGTCTTGCCGTTGGACTCCATGGACAGCTGCTGCAGGTAGGCGGGGAAGCGGTGCAGGTACTGGTCGAAGCTGTTTTTGCTTAAATTAGCATATCCTCCCGGCTTTTCTATGCCTCTGGGGCGACACTTACGGAGCAACCAGGTGAGTCTGGGCCTGGAAGAAGTCAGAGTACCACACGCTGAGAAGACCTCCCAGGACGGGAATATTCTCCTTCAGGGGAGTCTCTCGGAAGTGCTTGTCCATGGCGTGAGCACCGGCCAGGAACTTGTGGAAGTTGTCGTAGCCGACGTAGATGGCGACGCTGAGGCCGATGGCGCTCCAGACGGAGTAGCGGCCGCCGACCCAGCTCTCGAAGCCGAACATGTTCTTGGCGTCGATGCCGAACTTGGTGACCTCCTCCTCGTTGGTGGACAAAGCAACGAAGTGCTTGGCGATCTCGCCCTTGTTGTCCGTCTTCTCGAGGAACCACGACTTGGCGGTGTTGGCATTGGTGGTGGTCTCGGCGGTGGTGAAGGTCTTGGAGGCGATGAGGAAGAGGGTCGTCTCGGGGTCCGAGTTGGCGAGGGCCTCGGCCATGTGGGTGCCGTCAATGTTGGAGACGAAGTGGAGGGTCATGTCCTTGGCCCCGTAGTGCTTGAGGGCCTCGGTGACCATGACGGGGCCGCTAGAGGGTGTTAGCAAAGGTGTAAACACGAGAAGGGGAGAAGGGATCGGGGGGAGCTTACAGATCGGAACCTCCGATGCCGACGTTGACGATGGTGGTGAGCTTCTTGCCGGTGTAGCCCTTCCACTCGCCGCTGCGGACCTGCTCGGAGAACTCCTTCATGTGCTCGAGGACGGAGTTGACGCCGCCGTCGTTGTTCATGACGTCGACGCCGTCGACCTTCATGTCCCAGCCGCCGACGTTGCGGAGGGCGGCGTGGTAGACGGCGCGCTTCTCGGTGAAGTTGATCTTCTCGCCGGCGAACATGGCGTCGCGCTTCTTCTCGAGGCCGGCCTGCTCGGCGAGCTTGACGAGGAGGCCGAGCGTCTCGTCGGTCAGGAAGTTCTTGGAGAAGTCGAAGAGGATGTCGGTGCCCGAGGCCTGGTTCTGGAAGGTGCGGGAGAACTTCTCGAAGCGCTCCGGGTCGGAGGCGAAGGCCTCCTTCAGGACGAAGTTCTTGCCGACATTGTCGCGGTGGGCTTGGAGCTCGGCCCACGCGGGGAGGCTGGAGGCTTGAGGCATTTCGATTTGTCTATAGGTACGAGGAAAAAGGAGAGACGTTAGCTGGGGGCGTCTCGCCGGGCGGGTTAATGATGATGATGACGGTGAATTGAAGCTGTGCCGTTGACGAGGAAAAGAACGGTGAAACGGAGAAGTAATGCTGGGTATTCAGTTGTCGTGGACTGACTGTCGAGTGGGTTACGGGTACGGGTACGGGTATGGGTATGGGCATGGGGTGGTTGTGACGGACGACGGCACCGAAGACAGCGGGCAGTGACGACCGGGAGCGTCAAGCCAATCGCAGCACCGCGCGGGGTGGCATGTCTGGCATGGAGGGGTAATTGCGTAGAGGTACAGTCCATAGGCACTACCTAGGTAGGTAGGTACCTGACTGAAGCACTGACCTGCGGGGGGAGGGGGAGCTTTGGTGCTTACGTAGTGTGCTACCGGAGCAGTAGGTAAGGTATCTTTTTAGGTAGGCCGGGTGCTCAGCAAGGACAGCCGGGATAGAAAAGCCAATTCGTCAGCGGTTGCAGAAAGAGGGAAAAAAAGAGGAAATGACGAAAAGTGACGAAGAGAGGAGGGAGGGGGGGGAAACATCAAGCTTTAGGTTTTTTTCTTCTTCTCCGTTCCTCCCACGAGACCTCGTGTCTCGCTGGCTGATATCCGCGCAAGCTCATCACCGCCAGGTTTCCGATTCCAGTGTCTCCGCCCATTCTCCTCCCGGCGCCCCGCTGCATCAGTGTTGTTGCTGGGCGGGCTTACATAAACTGCGGCGATTACGGTGGACGACAACCTCACGAAAAAACGCACAGCAGACCGGAAACACTTTTACCAGAACATCAGTACTGGCCCGCCTGGCCATGACATCTCCTTGTCCCCTCCGCGGCCCCGCCCCGTGCGTTGCGAGGTTCACAGTCCATGCCGACGCAGACCGAGCGACGATGGAACCCGTTCCCACCAAAAAGTGAACCGTTCCAAACGAGTGAACCCTCCAGAATTGTCCCAAATCGCCGTAAAAGGCGCCACTTTTTGGGTCTCCCCGTCGTTGCATGGATGGGCTCGTCGGAACCTCCTTCTGCACGCTCTGCTAATCGCCTATCGCCATGTTCCCGCCCCTCCCCTCACAGCCGTGCCAATCGACGCCTCCTGCAGCGTCTATTATATCCGATGGGTGGGAACCGCTGATAATCCAAGGTTGGCAATACTAGGTATCAAGTACTACAATAGTTGTGGTATTGAATCTAATCGCGTCGACAATGGCTTGACGGAGACGTCTGCTGATGAAGCTTTTCCAAATAACCCCCCATCTTGTACCCCCACGCAAAGATCTCGAGGACCGATGGAATTTTTGCTTTTTTTACCCGTCATCCATGCGTCTGCCCTGCCCCTCCTCGGGGCCGCCATCGTGAGCCCGCGTCGGGGTAATGCTTCACCGGGGACGTGTCCCAAATGCCTCAAATTGCCCTTTCCTCCGTCCCCAAATTCTCCGGTCACCGTCGCCGCCCGCTGTGCTTAATGCCGGAAACCCACGAGGCTGGTCGTGGTGTGGTAATCAAATGCGTTGACTGGGCACCTCGTCATATGTTCCGAGTCCCAACAAATATCCCCCCCGCCCGCTGAGCATCGTGAAATCCGAGACCGGATATGAAATGGGGGCAACCTTTGGCGGACAGTCCGACGACGGGGCGGGCCACCCACCTCGATCGTCGCTTAGTAAATCCGCGTTGAGGTTCGTCATGGTTCCCGTCCTCCCCTCCGGCAGATCCGACGTCCGACGTCAGACGCGTCCCGGCCCGAATCCGCCCCAGTAGCAAGCACCTCGCGAGGTCCCGTCTATTATGCATGCATGCATTCAGCATTTAGACCCAGCCGGGGTAAATGGACTCGGCCCCGGAGCCAGCCTGTACCTAGCCTTCGGGCTTCCTCTCCTGCGTCCCCAAGGAGCTGTCACAAGTCACGTCGCGTCTACACCACCAACCCACCACCTGTGCCGTGAACGATGCTGAGCGATTTCATCTTTCTGTCTGCTCAATGGTCTGTGCTTATCTACATTCCGTTTTCCCCTAGGCGTCATCATGCCCGTTCCAGAACGCCGTACAAAGACGAAGACGCAAGCTGTTGCGCGCGCGAGAGTCGACTGGTCGTGTCGAGTCGCTTTGCCGTAAGCTGAGGTGGTAACCCTAAACTGAATCACCAAGTCCACTCCACCTTCAATGCCTTCTAGTCGACCCTCTCCCAAACCCCTCGCACAAAATGGAAAGAAGACGCTCATCGGTCCTGGATGCTGCCCACAAATGAAGGGTCCTTGACACTGCCACCCGCATCACCCAGTCCCGCAATCGGTCGGTTGTAGCTGAAGCCCTGGAACTGGTTCTGCATCGTCTGCGAGAGCATCGGCCCTTCGACGTACGAGTCCTGGGGCGCTTCCGACGTGAATTCGGGGTCGAAGTTGGCCGTGTCGAGGGCGTCGACCTGGGAAGGAGAGGATTAGCTGACGTCATCGGGGCATCTTGTTGACGACATAAACTTACCACATTGGGCTTGAACGCCGGCTCGTACTTGCGCTGCAGGAGCTTGCGCCAGTCGATGGCGTGGAAGAAGGGGTGCGCCTTGATCTCGGCCGAGCCATTGGCACCGAGACGCTCCTTAGGGTCGCGGTTCAGCAGCTTGGTCAGGAGATCCTTGGCGGCGGGCGGGACGACGTCGTGTCCGGGGAAGTGGAGGGGCTCCGAGAGGATCTTGCGGTACATCTCGTTCGTGTTCTCGTCGTAGAAGGGCGGCAGACCCGTAAGCATCTCGTAGAGAAGAACACCCAGCGTCCACCAATCCACCGTCTTGTTGTATCCCTGTCCCATCAGCAGCTCGGGTGCCAGGTACTCGGGAGTGCCGCAGAAGGTGTTGGTCCGGTCCTCGTCCTTCATGTCCAGCTTGCAGAGACCGAAATCGCACAGCGCAATGTGACCCTGGTAGTCGAGCAGAATGTTCTCGGGCTTGAGATCGCGGTAAATGACGTTGAAGCCGTGGAGGCACTCGAGGGCGCACAGCAGCTCAGCCGTGTAGAAGCGCGAGCGGTTAACGTCGAATCGCTGCTCCTTTTGCAGATGATGGAACAGCTCGCCTCCGTTGACAAAGGCCAGCACAAAGTAGAGCTTCTCGGGAGACTGGAAGGTGAACTTGAGGGGGACGATAAAGGGGTTGTTAATCTGCGCCAATACCGAGCGCTCGGCGAGGGTGTGAGCGACTTCAGAGCGGGAGATGATGTGGGCTTTGCGGATGGTCTTGAGGGCGTAGATACGGTTTGTGTCCTTCTTGCGCACCTGCATGACCTTGCCGAAGCTGCCCTTGCCTACTACCTTGAGCAGCTCAAAGTCCTCGATCTTGAGCTTGCCGGCGCGGTTCTCGACGTACTCGACGCCGATCTTGAGCTTTCCGGTTCCGTACTGGACGTCCACCCAGTCGACGCCGCTCTGGCCAAGGGCGCGTTCGCGGCTGGCAAACTCTGCAGCGGCCTTCTCGCGGTCCTTCTTGTTGGCCTTGGGGTCTTCGACGAAGGTGTGCTTCTCCTCGAAGCGGGGGTTGATGCGGACGACGCCGAGGAAGATGTCCTGGCTGCGACCGGCTCCCGGGGGTGCCATGGGGTTGCGCATGTACAGGTGAATGACGAGCTCCGTCACACGGGACACATCGAACTTGTACTGGGTGTTGCCTCCGGCCCAGAGGGGGCTCTCTGGCGTGCCCTCGACCGAGTTGACGAAGACCTGCATCTTGTCGAAATCCAGCAGGGCGTAGGGCATGTACTTGCCCGAAATCCTACCATGGTTGGTGGGGATGCCGCTGAAGCCGCCGCCAGATGTTTGTGGGCGGCCGGAGCCGTTGATGAAGGAGCCGGCGACTCGCTGGGAGGAGGACGGGCGGACGGAGCCGGAGAGAGCACCGCCGGTGGATAGCGAGCCCTGGGCGTGTGAAGAGGCGAATGCCTGTCTGTGTTGTTCGGGGAGGGAGAAGCCCTGACCCTCGTGCAGCGTTACGACGAGAATACCGGGCTTCGGGGGGTTGACGACTGGTGCTTGCGCCATGGCCTCGGAGGCAGCTGCGACTGTCGTCAGTACGAATTTGGAGGTTGGGGCGAACGGTGCCTTCGTAAACGAAGCAAGAATGGTTCAAATCAGGGGCTAGATTGCATCGCTGGACGTACCGATGGTGCCCTCATTGGAAGGCGTGGCCGAAGCAGCGAGGCCGGCCTGCGCCTTTTCGCTGTTTTCGGTGATGGTTGATGTGGATGGCGATCGGGAGAAGGTGTTGGCCAAGGGACCCAGATGGGTCTCCTTCAGCTTCTTCGTGAGCTTCCACGACATTTTTGGGGATGGTTGGGGCCGAATGCGCGGCGACCGAATCGGCGAACGAGGAGAAGGAGGAGGCGCGGGGAGGAGGAGGAGGAATCGGGAGGATCAAATCGATGCCACCGCGATTTTTCCCAGACAGGTCGGAGGAAGCAAGACGGGATGGCGTCGGGAAAGGTGAGGCAAGGTGAGGCGAGGTAGATAATGCAAGAGAAGGAGTCGCTAGGGTCGTGATTTGTTGGTGGAGGTTCGAGGTTGCGTACGGAGACGCTCGTTCGCCCGTTCGGTGGAAGAACCCCGCAAAAGACGCCCCCTCTCTTGGGCTTGGGCTTGGGCTCAGTGGGTTACGGACCACGGTTACTGAGGTGCTCAGCGCTGGCGGCGGGCGGTGGTGCAGTGTGGTTGGTGGTGGTGGACGGACGGGGGGCGACGTGGGTGGTGAGACAGACGGGCGCCGGCCGAATGGTATTCTTGGCTGGTCAACAGGGCAAGAAAGAAAATGCAAGAAAAAGAACCAAGGCAAAAAAGGCTGTTTGGCTACAATCAGGGAAAGAGCAAGCCACCTCGGGAGAAAATAGAGAGAGAGAGAGAGAGAGAGGAAATTTGGTCCAGCACGCGGCGAGGAGTAGAGAGGCAAGCGAATGAGGAAATTCAAGCAGAAACCTGAAATCCAGGAATTGCGGTTGAATTGGATTGCCAGCGACGGGATTCAGGGGGTCGAATCTTGTCCTAGGTATTGCAAGCCTGGAAGGAGGTTTCTAGGTACCTACTCTATCTTACGCAGCATCTTACGAAGGGCATCTACGTTATAGGTACCTGTGTAGGTAGCAGTACAGGGCGATACGGGCAATAGCGCTGCGTTAGCAGCTGAATGGTGCAGCGGCACGGGAGGCGGTGCACCCCTCAAGATGGATTGGATGTCAATCGGTTAAGGGATAGGGAGCCCGGCGGAGACGGGAAAGGGGGGCGGGAAGGGGTAACTTACCAATGGAACTAAATAAGGGGAAGCCTGCCTGATGATGAGGGAGGGGAAAGGGGGAAGGGGCAATGATGAAATCGCTCGTCGACCTGCGCCCAGGTTCGCCCGGCCTCTGATACCCGCACTGTACGGGCAGAGCGACACAAAGTACCTGATCGGGCGAGCTGGGGCGGGACAGACGAGGGGCCCGCAGGAGGGACACCTTGTTAAGGGGGTTAAGGGGGCGAATTGGGGGCGGGGGCGGTGGACACCAGTTGTTGGAGGTACGCGACACAACAGTGTTAATCCTGACGCAACACATTGTGGCGCGTTGTGCTTACGGAAGCAAGTCTGGGCACTTCCCGTCAGCTTCAGGTCACTCTTCCCCCCTCCTTAGGTAGGTAGCACCCCTTATTATTTTCCATCCGATTCCCGCAAAATTACCTCTGCCCTTGTGAGGTCTCAATTCATTTGGACCTCCTGTCCAGTTGGTGCTAAACAAATACAATATTGGGAAACTCGTGGCTAAGAATTCCATGCCGGAGATATGCTAATATCCCCATTGTGTGTGTCGCGATGGCAGATGCGCATCATATCAGCTGTCCGTTCGTGTTCGTTCCGCGTCAACCCTGGCGGTGCTGATTATTGACTACCTACTGATTAGTACTGCATTTTGCCTGGGATATCTTATTCGTCACCCCCTCCTTCGGTCATCATCGTTATTATCGTCGTCGTCGTCGTCGTCGTCGTCGTCGTCGTCGTCCGTCATCGTTGTTGTCGTTGTTGTCGTCGTTGTTGTCCCTTATTGCCGTCCGTTATCCTCCGTAATAATTAGAGAGCCAAGCCATATAGGGGGTGATGAACAAGATCTCCCTTTTGCCTCAACGGTCTGCACTACTGGATGAGAGTACCTAGTATTACGAAGTGATTTTCTGCTCTGTGGCTAAGCCAACACCCGCAAACCCCAATGGATCCATTGGAAGCCCAAATCCTCCTTCTTTTGGTCACAGGTGAGGCGGGCCCTGGAGTCTGTTGCCCAGCGAGGCAACGTTATGGGCCGAGGTGCCTTATGCGCTGCAATGCTGCCGCCGCAGAAGCAACAAGAGACGGGAGCCCTGCGTCGATCCGTTACAGCGTGGGCACGTGAGCAAGGGAACCCCATCCTCCTGAGAGAGATGCACTGTGTTTGAGGAACATCGAATTAAACAGAGGGGAGATCAAGACGATCTGGTCCTCTGGTAATACTCCGACTTGGTGAGGCAAGTAAAAGCAACTGCTCTGGTAATTGCAGTCCTTCTGCCGAGACTCGAAATATCCGATACTCTCGTGTAATATTCGGTGCGACGCCCATCATCATCTTCCGGTGCAATGTGTGTCAGATCTCTCGTCGTTCCAGTGGAACAAATGCGCCAATGCATTTAATCCATGTCGCCTACAGCCTGCCTACCATTTACAATACGAATGCGGCTTTTTGCCTTGCATTACAGCACCTTGGATTCTTCAGCCCGCCAGGGCGGATGGGAACGGACCTGCCTTCAGCTCGACGCCGGCGCATTTCGAGTCTGAGAAGCCGCCCACGGCGCCGTGTCTGACAGGCACAACCCAGCGGCATCACGTGATCCTCGAACTGTCATCGGGCATGGAAGCTCCCACCCGCCCGTCCATTACCCGACCTTCCTTCAATTAGGTAAGCCGCAGAACAATGCTATGCTCCCGTAGGTACCTAGGTACTTGACGGCTCGGAGATTATCGTGGCCATTGAGCAAGGTACGAAGGTACTTCGGTCCTATCTCATCCAGTATCCTCGATTGACGCCGACAGCCATTGAGCCTCGTGAGGCTGGCTAGATTCGTGTCAGTGCACTCGACTTGCGATCTAGAGGACACCAACATAAATCCAAGTCGTCATCTGCCAGCTCTCAACACACAATGCCTTGCAGTACGGCCTCTTCTCCCATTAGCAAACGCCCCAAGCCGGAAGGCTGATTCCGGAAGGATGCGATTGACCCGGATCCTTCCCTCCCATCATGCCATGCCTCCCAACATATCCCGCCCGCCTCTGCTCTTAAGACGCCTCCGTGACGGGACCTCCGGGAAGTGAAAGATGGTTAACAGAAACGGTGTCAAAAGGCGACGTGATCGCGAGGGGATTCGTTACTTTGACCGCACATCTGCAGTTGCACTCTCACACCACGAACATGTCGGGACACCTGGCTAGGACCTCCGCGGATGCACCAGTAGGAACCTCGGCTGCGTCCCATCAAGATGGTGCAAACCCCGATCCAAAGACCGCTCCGGACGTCAACCCAAAGCCCGAGGCAGATATATCTCAGTCTCGGTCCCAGCCAGCACCGGGCCACGAGTCCATCCAGCTTGATACGAGGATCCAGAACCAGGCCGGCCAGCAGCCTCGGAGACGACGCCGCGCGTGTACATCACAGGATGGCGACTCTATGCCATCATTTCTGGGTATGCCCTCTCGATCCGTGCCCGACCTCTTCATTTCCTGACGTGCAAAACCTGCCAGGCTCTCGCTGTCCCTCTTCCTCTCCATGATGGAGACAACGATTGTCAGCACTTCGTTGGTGTCCATCACGAATGCCCTCCACGGCTTCGAGCAGCGGGACTGGATCGTCACGTCGTATCTACTCACGTACACAGGTGAGGCAGCTCTTGCAGCGGCGAGGGAACTTGCCAGGATTCATGGTCTAATGACAGCAACCCAGGTTTCCTCGTTGTCTTTGCCAAGTTTAGCGATGTTCTCGGGCGAAAATTCATGATTCTTCTGGCATTGGCCCTGTTCATCATATTCTCAATCGTGTGCGGTGTGGCTTCGTCCATGGTGCAGTTGTAAGGAGACTCGGGTCGTCGTCTGACATCCGGTGGACTGACTGATCGCGCAGAATCATCTTCCGTGCGCTGCAAGGCATCGGGGCTTCCGGGATCTTCTCCATGGTCACCGTGATCAACCCCGAGCTGGTGCCATCTGAGAAATGGGGTAATATTCTTGCCTTCACATCGCTGGTCATCATCGTCAGCTCAGTCCTGGGCCCCATTCTCGGCGGGGTGATCAATGACAACGGAAGCTGGAGATGGGTTTTCTTACTCAAGTACGTTCGTACCTCGCCGCCCGGGTCGTCGCGTCTGCTCATCATGATCCTGCAGCGCTCCAGCAGGTGCCGTCGCAACCGCCATACTCGTCTTTATCCTGCCGAACAACTTCCCGAATCTCAGCCGTGAACGCGGGGTACGTCAGCCAAGCATGCGGGACAGGTTGACCAAGACACCCATTGCCCGTTTGGACCTTTTGGGAGCCGCCATTCTCCTCTCCAGCTCCATCCTCCTCGTCTTTGGCTTTGAGGAGGCCGGCTCAAGATATCCGTGGAACAGCCCCGCTGTCGTCTCGACCATTGCTGTCGGCGGATGCCTTTTCCTGGTCTTTTGTGCATGCGAGTACGTTGTGGGCAAGCCGCGGTACCCACAGGAACCCGTATTCCCGCTCCGACTGATGAGGGATCGACAGTTCGTGGGTCTGATACTGTGAGTATCTTCGCCAGCCTTGCTGCAGCTACCGTGGGGGCGAAGCTCACCATACGCCTGTGCCCAGAGTCGCCTTCTTCACCGGCCCGCCTTTCATGACAGCCCTGATCAACCTCCCGCAGCGTTTCCAGGCAGTCAACGGACTCAGCCCCTTCAGAGCGGGCGTGCACCTGCTGCCGTTCCTCTTGAGCTCCCCGCTTGCAACGGCAATGGCTGGTCAGCTGGCAACGAAGTGGGACGTCCCGCCTTTCTACCTGTTGCTATTTGGGGCATCGATGCAGATGCTTGGCATCGGCCTCGCAAGCTCCTCCGCAGCCGAGAGAACGAGAGACCTCTTGGGCTTCGAAGTGATTATGGGATTCGGCTTTGGTATGACACTTGCTACGCTGCTCGTCTACGTCCCCTTGCTCGTGGACCGGGCGGACCTGGGTAAGCATCACCTCGCAGCTGTCATGCACCCGTTTAACGAATGAACACAGCCGTTTCGATGGGCGCCGTGACCCAAGTTCGAACACTGGGGGGCACCATTGGCTTGGCCGTAGGGTAGGTGTTGTTTCTCCATCAAACATGTCGTCTCACGTCGTCGGTGATACTGATTCGTGGCCCCCAGTGCAACAATTCTCAACAACCACCTCGCTGCCACGCTCCCCAGGCACCTCACCCCTGCCGAGATGCAGGCCATCTCGAACTCGGTCCAGAACATCGAGATGCTGCGCCCCGAGACAAGAAATGCCGTCCGGGCCGCCTTCGGCGAAGGTTACGCTCACCAGCTTCGTTCCATGCTCTACTTTAGCAGCGTTGCACTTCTCGCCATTACCTTGCTGTGGGAACGAAAGTTTAAACGGTCTCGTGACATGGCCGGGTATTGACCAGGCCCGACATTGGAACTCTCTCGATCCCGCCGTGTGCCTGGCCTGGCACGACACGAACCTCAGCCAGGCTATGGGACGGAGCAGCCCATGGGAAGCTTCGTTCAACGTGAACACCCGATGAATTGGAAGGAGTTGGAGAAGTTAGGAACAGTCCGGTCGGAAACCAGATGCTTGGCTACGGCACAGTTTGGGGGTCTTTGGACGATGCAGAGGATACCAACAACGGATGCCCGGGGGACCGATGCAACGCTGGCCGGATCTTCGAAACGCTCTGCAGTCACAAGCTCCTCTAGGAACGTGCTCCGAATGGCAGGCTCACCCGCCATCACCGGATAACCTCGACCGGGATCCATCTCCGTCACCATCACCGCGCAGCTCACCGCAGCGGGGTGGAGCTTGCATGCGCCCTGCTGCACCATGATGGGAACTCGGTGACACAGCTGCAGCGACGATTCGCCAACCTGCTACACTCTTGGCGGCTGCAGCTATTTTGATTGCTTCACCTTTCCGAGATGGAAACAAACAAAGGGCCGGAACGTTGGAGGGAGGTGGAGAAACGGCTGGGCATGTCGCAAAGCCGCCAATCGAGGGTCGCGATCTAGCCAAGAGCTGGGCCAGCAAGCTTAGACTTCGACTCTGCGACCAACAAGTCGGAGATAGCTCGGTGAGTGAGCTTTGACGTCAGGATCTCCTGACTCGCTGTCCTATTTTCCGAGCTATCTTCTCCTCACCTAAGGAGCTGGATGTAGGGACTTGGCTTGCAGAAGTCGGGCGGAGGATTGGAGGAGACGCCCAACGGGCTAGAATTCCCCCATGCTACCCCGGACTTTGAATTGCGGGGTGCAGAACGCGGGGGGGGGGCGGCAGTCGACGCATCCCCGGGTAATGTCCCTACACTACTCTGCGGGAGCACCGGGCATGAGTATGGGTCCGTCGCCTGGTCTATGAGGGGAAACCAAGAGGCATACGGGGAGGTTGGAGTGAGCTCCGAGCTACCCTGCCGTCGGTATGCTCACTTACAGCTACCCTCCCACAACCTACCTAGGGATGCTTGGGGGTGATTGGTATTTGGGGCTCGCGGCATGAGACGAGCTGGAGCTCCTCAAACGGGGCACACGGCGCTTCTGGACACAAGGTTTGCTGTGCGGCTCAAATGGGTAAAATATTTTATCTCGGAATAGGGGACTCGGCCAAAGTTGGGACAACTCGGCTACCTCAGACTCTTGGCAATTGATTCGTAAAGGAAGCAAGTCTGCGCCCCAATTCCAATTCTCGTCAGCAATTCGGCCATGGCAAACAATGGGTCGTACGTGTCGTCGTGGCGCTGGACAAGTCCCCCCTTCGGGCTTCCGGAAGTGTTTGCTCGTATGCAAGCTGGAAGAGCCGGCAGTGAGCTCTCAACTCCTCCTTCTCCTCTTCCTCCTCCTCCTCCGCGGACGCGGGCGGCTCGCTGGCTGGCCAATATGTGCGACGGCGTATTATCAACGTGCCGCATGAAAGCTGCCCGCCGTACACCTGCAGCATCAACTCGTGCGGGGAAGCTGGGAGACATGTTGATCGGGGGGCATGGCCATGCTGCCATGCATTGGCTTTGGTTGATACACTTCACACAGACGCGCGTCGATGATAGGTCGCAACCCAGCAACACCGGATGACACGGACTCTGCATACCTTGGGCCAAATCAGACCGCAGAACCTCGCGAATCCTTGAGGGATGCTCCATGCCTCCCCCTCACACCCCTCCCTCCCGGCCGGATCTTGGTTTGAGATGCTGGAGGGTCTGGAGGAAAGTCGGGGTCGAGAACGATCCTGCCCCCAAGCGAAAGGGCGAGGCAGACAAGAGCACGGATGGTCTTATGCACACCTCCTCCCATCTATTTAACGACCGTCCCGACGATTTCGAATTCATCTAGAACTCTTTCAAACCTGCAAGCGCATTATCAGTGTTGCAGTAGACCTGGCACGGTGTTCATGCCGCGACGCTTTGACAGCTGCTTCACAATCTCACCTTCTCTCAACCAAACACCCATTATTGTTTTGATCCTACCTTGAACAAGCCGTAACCATGAGCGGAGCGCTCCCTGACGAGTTCGACATCATCGTCTGCGGTGGAGGCAGCACGGGATGTGTCGTGGCTGGCCGGTTGGTCTCATCTCCTAACATATGAGCCTTCTAGAAGAACACTAACACGGCGTCAGTTTGGCCAACTTGGACCACAAACTCACCGTCCTCCTCATCGAGGGCGGTGAGAACAATCTCAACAACCCCTGGGTCTTCCGGCCTGGTATCTACCCGCGGAACATGAAGCTGGACTCCAAGACGGCCACATTTTACGAGTCCAGGCCTTCCAAGCACCTTTCCGGTCGATCGGCCATCGTGCCCTGCGCCAACATTCTTGGTGGAGGCTCCTCAATTAACTTCATGGTGAGTTTCATCCATCTCCTCCCTCCATGGTGCGAACACCGCTGATAGAAAGCCATAGATGTACACTCGTGCGTCGGCCTCCGACTACGATGACTTCCAGGCCAAGGGCTGGAGCACCAAGGAGCTGCTCCCCCTGATGAGGAAGCACGAGACGTACCAGCGTGCCTCCCACAACAGGTGAGCGAAGGCTTGTGCAATGGTCACGAACTTTGTTGAACTAAGCGCGCGGCAGGGACATTCACGGATTCGAGGGCCCGATCAAGGTTTCCTTCGGCAACTAGTAAGTTTGGAGCTCCGGGCGCAGGGCAGAGTTCTAATCGTCATTAACCGAAACTGACTGTTCTTGTGTTCAGCACGTACCCCATCAAGGAGGACTTCCTCCGAGCTGCCGAGTCACAGGGAATCCCTGTCGTGGATGATCTGCAGGACCTGTCAACCGGCCACGGAGCTGAGCATTGGCTCAAGTGGATCAACCGCGACGTGAGCTTATCTGCCGTGTTCGCGAAACAGATCTGGAGACTGACTCGATACGCTTTAGACGGGCCGTCGCAGCGACAGTGCTCACGCCTACATTCATGCGACCCGTGCCGTCCACTCCAACCTGTACCTGGCCTGCAACACCAAGGTCGACAAGGTCATTCTCGAGAACGGCCGCGCCGTTGGAGTGCGCACCATGTAAGTGACGATGAATCGGCAGCATGGCCGTCGGGTGAAATGAGAATGCTAACTAACGTCGGCCAATAGTCCCACCAAGCCCCTCCACCCCAATGAGTTGAAGGGACGCACCTTCAGAGCTCGCAAGCAGATCGTCGTTTCTGGCGGAACCCTTTCCTCTCCGCTCATTCTCCAGCGCTCCGGCATTGGTAAGTGACCAAAGTATGAAGCCGTAAGCCCGGCTGATGCTAACTGCGAAAAAGGTAACCCTGAGAAGCTCCGCAAGGCCGGTGTCGAGCCCATCGTCGACCTCCCTGGTGTCGGTCTCAACTTCCAGGACCACTACCTGACCTTCTCGACCTACCGTGCGAAGCCCGAAACCGAGAGCTTCGACGACTTCGTGCGGGGCGACCCTGACGTCCAGAAGCGTAAGCTGCCACCCTTGAAGAGGTCTATCTGGGAGTAGATTTTGTGCTGACCATTTCCAGGCGTCTTCGATGAATGGAACCTCAAGGGCACCGGTCCCCTAGCCACCAATGGTATTGAGGCTGGCGTGAAGATCCGCCCGACCCCCGAGGAGCTCCAGGAGTTTGAGAGATGGCCCACTCCTCACTTCAAGGACGGCTGGAAGTCCTACTTTGAGAACAAGCCCGACAAGCCGGTCATGCACTACTCGGTCATCGCCGGTTGGTTTGGTGACCACATGGTCATGTAGGTGCACACTCGATCCTAGTAAGATCTGTATGTTGCGACTGACAGCCTCAGGCCCCCTGGCAAGTTCTTCACCATGTTCCATTTCCTCGAGTACCCCTTCTCTCGTGGATCTACCCACATCACGTCTCCCGACCCATATGACGCTCCCGACTTCGATGCCGGCTTCATGAACGACGAGCGTGACATGGTCCCCATGGTCTGGGGCTACATCAAGTCTCGCGAGACGGCCCGCCGCATGGACGCCTACGCCGGAGAGGTCGCCAACATGCACCCCTTCTTCGCATACGACTCCGACGCCCGCGCCCGGGATCTCGACTTGCCGACCACGAACGCGTACGCCCTTCCCGGCAACCTCTCGGCCGGTATCCAGCACGGCAGCTGGACCCAGCCGCTCAACGAGGCGGACAGGAAGTGCGACATCAAGAAGACGATGTCGAACAACCGCGTCAACGTTCGCGAGGAGCTCAAGTACAGCGACGAGGACATCAAGGCGGTCGAGGAATGGGTCAAGCGCCACGTCGAGACCACCTGGCACAGCCTCGGAGTAAGTCCACTCGCGACATCCACACAGGAACACGCGCTAACAGACGTCGCAGACCTGCTCCATGGCACCCAAGGAGGGCAACAGCATCGTCAAGCACGGCGTGCTGGACGAGCGCCTGAACGTCCACGGCGTCAAGGGCCTCAAGGTTGCGGACCTGAGCATCTGCCCCGACAACGTCGGCTGCAACACGTACTCGACCGCGCTCCTCATCGGCGAGAAGGCCGCCATGCTCGTCGCCGAGGACCTCGGATACTCGGGCGCCGCCCTCGAAATGAAGGTGCCCAACTACCACGCGCCCGGAGAGTTCGTCCTCAGCGCCCGTCTCTAATCTATCGGCATTTGCTTGCTTTTTCTTTTTTTCTCTTTTCCCTGTCACTACTACCTTACCTCTGAACTCGATTCGGATGTATGTATGTTGGGAATATCAGAATGCTGGGATCCCCCGCCACGTAGTCAGATGTATCTATCGGCTGCTTGACAAGTCCTTTTTTTGCGATAGCCAGTTTGCGAAAAACAGATGTTTATGACGCAATTGATTTATGATGAGAATACTTGACGATGCTGCGTGTTCACTTGCTGCGTGATGAAGGGGATGTTTGAGGCCGCGCAGAATATATGGGTTCCTCTCTTTTGCCTTTGACTGGACTTGGTTGAAGATGAGATATAGTGCCTGTCATTCTGTATTGTGTCAGCTCCTGATTGACATCAGATTTTCTCGAGCTGATTAGTCCGCCAGCGGGCTGATTTTAACCCCCAGACATGATTCATCATTGTTCCCTGTACTTTATCGTTCTACACAAATTTATCGGGTTTTAATCCTTCATCGCCCTTTATTATTTTAGGCTATCACTTTGTGATTATTGTGGCCTTGAGAAGAACTATTGCTACCGCCGGCCCGCGACTGTAAGTAGTTATCTTCACTAGTTCCCATGATGCAGTCTAATACCTCCTCCCTTTTCTGGGATGTCTTGGAAGGAATCTTGGCAAACACGACAACGGACAGTAAGTTTGTCCTCATGAATACTGTTATTCACCAACATCACAACAAAGCGGTAAGAGCTTAGAAGTTGGGAAAGTTGCGGTAGGTAGGTAGGAGTAGATGATGAGACTGGGAACCCTGGATCAACCAGATCATGACGTAACCTGTGCCTCCTCACTAGACAATCAGAGGGGAGAGCGTGGACGAGATGGTATATACGTACTTGGCTATGGACGTCGGTGTGTTGCGTGTGTGTGAACGCCGGCCTAGAATCGTCGTTAATTCGGCGGTCAGTAGTTGGCTAGGTCGTCAACGGTAATTGTATTAGTTTTGCTATTGAGGCGGATACCCTCGACTACCAGTTATAGTCAAACGCCATACCTCAATTACTTTAGTCTTCCTGGCTGAATTGAAGTACCTTCATCACATCAGTCACAACGGCTCAATTATCGTCAGCGACTCAATTCCAACTGTTACAAGACCTTGATTACAGTACCTACATCACTATAGTTATCGCAGTGTAATTAATGTACTTAGATTATACAGGTTACTATTTAGGAGAAGGTAGAGTATCCGCCCCAATAGATAGCCGCCCTGATAGTAAAACTCAATTATACAACCTCTTGACCGCCGTCTCCTCTCCCGTTGAAGACGGCTACTCATAAATGCGACGCCAGTCTCCAATACCAGATCAGTGGACCGGAGAGGCCGAGGTCGCAACCGGGCTGTGCACGCACGCCTCTGTAATTGAACATGCATCCCCCGCGACGACGAGCTGACCGTCTCGCTCCCGAAGAGGGACCCATGAGAGTAGCGTCGAAGTGTGTGTTTCCTGGAGATGCGTTGTAGCCGGGCCGGTGGCACAAAGACGTCGCGACCTCGCGACCTCGAACTATGAGATAACAAATATGGTGATCCCCCAGTCCAGCTCCTATCTTGGTGTCGACTAACTCTTCCTGGAAGGAATCTACACTGCAGCACACAAACAGATGAGGGACAGTGATGGTTAATAGCGACAGCAGTGACAATAGCGACGGACAATAGCGACGCACAACAGCGACGGACAACAGCGACGGACAATAGCGACGGACAACAGCGACGGACGACAGCGACGGACGACAGCGACGGACGACAGCGACGGACGATAGCGACGGACGACAGCGACGGACGACAGCGACGGACGACAGCGACGGACGATAGCGACGGACGATAGCGATGGACAACAGCGACTGACAATAGCAATAACGGCGATATTCAGGAGGTAAGATTAATGGTAGTAAGAGAGGCGGAACGGGCTGCCACCCACGGCGATGTGGATCGCGTGTGACACGGCCGGTCAAGGGACTAGTACATTGCGTGGGCGAGGGACAATTTACGAGAGATCAGTGGGGGTCGGCTTATTCTTATCTGGGGCAAACAGCGGATCGACGACGCGGAGGAAATCGTGGAGAGGGTGGGTGACTAGATCGTGGTCATGCTCGATAGCGGGGGGTGAGGGGCGTGGCGGGCCAAGTCAAGACGCCTCCGTGATGGGAGGAGGGGGGCCAAGTATGTCGGCAGCTTCGGGTCTGGGGTCTGGGGAATCGGGGATCATGGGAGAGCACGGGGCCAGGCATGTGCTCAGGAGGGCTGGTGGCCGAGTTGGATGTTCTGATGAACTGGGGCCCGGGCCGGCAATTCAAATGTTCGCTGGCATTGGCAGGGACTCGTCAGAGTCTCCGCCATCTTCCCAAGTCCTACTTGCTCTTTTGGGGAGAGCCAGCTCTAGACTGGCAACTGCTGATCACGATATACACGATACGCCGAAGACGAAAAAGGGGTAGATGAGAGACTGCAATTCAAGTTGTTAATCGTTTCCACGACCACCAGACAGTATGTACAGGCTGACAGGTTCGGGATCCAGTTCCCGCCATTCATTTATACAGGTAAAAAATCAAGAAGTCGCTATGTGAAAAGGGGCTCGGAGCCCTGCTTCAAGGAGCGCAGAAGCAGGTGTCGTTGAAGCAGTCATACTGCTTGGGGGCGCACTATGAACGGCAGTCAGCACGCGTGACAAAACTGAGGCGTGAAGGCTTCAACATACCTGAGCCACGCACTGGTTGACCTTGGCAAGACTGCAAGAGGTCTGGGGGACGGGCTCCGGGGCCGGGGCGGCCAGGGCGGCCGAGACGGTGGCAATGACGACGAAGAGGCTGAGCTGCATTGTGGTGGCTGTTTGTTGGGTATTGAAGTTCTTGTGAGTTTGGTTTGAAGAGCAACTGAATTGTCTGTGTAGGTGGATGTGTGTGTATCGAGGCAGATGAACACTTCTTGCTGTGTGGAATCAGGCGCTCTTTTATATCCTGAAGTTCACCAAGCCCGACTCAATAAGGCCAACTCAACCGTTGCGGTAATCCCTCATGAGAGCCCCCTAGGGCGTGGTCATTGACCACTTCACCGGTGGGTTCCTCCTGTGGCTATCGTGAAGCAATATCAATGAGAATAGCTCCGCGACCCGCATGAGACGTCCCTTAGTCGTGATGATTGGTGCGTTTTGCGTCCTGTCGCCGCGTGACGGCTATATGAACCTGAGCTTCCCAAAGTAAAATAGATTGTTCGCGAATAAAGGTGGGAAGTCTTGGCGGCTCTCGTTGTGGAGTTGAGCAATAGCACTCTGGAAACCGGTTACTCGTCACGAAGAACAGTGAGTTTCAGCCTAGAATATTTCTGCTCTGATGGTGTACGTGCTTCCATCCCGACTCAATGCAGCATCGTGTCGTTCGCCGATCTACTTAATCTGAACCCGACGTCTCAACTTCTGAGACGCTCGAATGGCGTCGCAATATTTTGACCGTGGAGGAAGCCAGCTCTCTGGAGCTTGCCCATGGGGAACTAGGACGGCGAGCCGGACGGGTGGAAAGAGATCGTCAGGGCATGACTCGGCGGCCCGGCCTACCGTAGCATCATTTCGAGAACCGAGATGGGGATTTGTCCATCAGAGGGCCCGATTGAGCGGAATATTTGAGGGGCTCTTTCGGAGGCTCAGTCCGCGACTAGAGAATGCGAGGTCCCAACTAGATGACGAGAAGACTCAAGTAGAGCTTGCCAAGAGCAAATCTCAAGAGTTGGGTCCCGGGTGACATCTACCTGCCGCCCGAAGCCGGACGGATTTCGTCGAAGGGGGACTCGGGCTCTTCAGGGACACCGACCACAGGAATCACCTTTTGTCCGGGATTAGGTTTCAGGCCTTGTGCACTGAAAGTCTTGCATCTGTGAGATAAGAGCTGCGTGCGGATATTACTCTATTCATCCAACGTCCAACTTGGGAAACTTCCGAAGTTGGGACATGCTGAAAGTCAACTCGAGTTGCCTGCCGAAAATCTGTAGCTCAAACTCTGACAACTCGTTCCTCTTGTTCTTCACCCCCCCCCTTTTTTCGCAATCGGGTTTTTCTGCTTTTTGCCACATCTTCAGATAAGTTCATGGGAAAAGTTGTCCGAGCGCAAATGGAAAGCCGAGGGCGATACGATCAAATGGCGAATGCGAATAACATTTTTACGAAGGGAAGGCTTGATATGCAACAGCCCAAGAGAGGCACTAGAAGCAAAGACCAGTAAAAGTAACCAAGTTATTTTCTAGGGGATATCTTATTCGTCACCCCCTCCTCTAGTATCCGACACCCCCTCCAGCCACAACTTGGGCTAGGCGTCACTAAGTCAAATTTTTATTATTATCGTTGTCGTCGTCGTCCGTCATCGCTGTCGTTGTTATCGTCGTCCATCATCGTCGTCCATCATCGTCGTCCATCATCGTCGTCCATCATTGTTGTTATAGTAGAGAGGGCCCAAATAAGGCCGACAATTAGAGAGCTAAGCCATATAGGGGGGTGTTGAATACTAGAGGAGGGGGTGATGATTAAGATCTCCCTTTTCTAGGCCAATGGATCATGATCAGCTACCTATGAAAAGGGCTGTGGAACAAGCTGCTGTGTTGTGAAACTGATGTCTATTGAAGATGACGCGATACTTTTATAACTCGTTCTTTTCCACAGTCCTGATATTCGAGAGAAACAAAGAATAAATGAAAACAGAAATCCGCAAGGCCAAGTCTCTCAGCTCTCAACAACGACTCTGTGCTTAGTCAACGTCCACGACCTCGGATGCCGGGCTCGGAGACACAAGGCCCGCCATCGCGATCGACATGGCCGGCTTAACGCCGTCGCCAGCATAATCCAGACTCTTTGGACCACCTGAAAAATCCCATATCGGAGTAGTGGGAGTTCTCGAGAAAACAGGAAGACCAGGCGACAAAAGGTTGGGCTCGCTGCCGCTGTCGCCATCCTCGCTGCTCGTCCTACCCGAGTCCATGTAGCCGATTGCGACTAGATACTGCAGGCTCTTCCTCAGCACTCTCCTGACGTCGTCTTGGTGTTCCGCCTGATCTTCGATCGTCATGGACCCGAGATCTTGGCCGAGCTTGCCTTGCTTGTCTTCAAGGAAATGCATCACCGGCCACAGCTTGTGTGTAGACCCCCTCTCTTCGATCTCGTCACGCAACGCGCGCAACCAGGCTTCGGTGCCTGTGGGGGTCATCGTCTTTCCCGTCTCTTCGATGACGACGTTCCAGTACTCTCTCATAGAAACTCCGTTTAAGACCTTTCTGACAGTCTTGTGCGGAGCGTAGGCGTCTCGGCTGAAGCAACTCTGAAGCACAATCTGCGCGACAAGGTCTACGCCGGCAGCCGCAAGCCAAAGATCACCCTCGTCGCCACAGTACACACCAACTTCCAGCGCGCTCGCAGTCACGCGCCAGAGGAAGTCGTCCGTGTTAGAAACACCGTCGGAAGAGCTGCCCATGATCAATCCAGGCTTGACAACGGAGACCAAGGGCCCGTAGCCCGCCTGCGACAGACGCTCCGCAAAGCGTGCAACCAGTATCTCGGCGACAAACTTGGTCTGGCTGTAAGCAGGGTATGTTTGTAGCTCATGGGCGATCTCCTCCGTGACATCTGGAGAGGTTGAAAGGTGTCCCCCTGATACATAGGTGAAACGCACTGAGCGCGTTGCTGTCGCTTTCGTCGTCGCGGTGAGAAGGTCAACCGTGGAGAGGATGTTGGCTGCCGTCAGTGCCTGGTAGTCTGCCATCCAGTTTACGACTGCGCCGTTGTGTATGATGGCATCGATCAAGTCGCCGTCGAAGCTAGAACCATCAAGTCGCGTCCACTCGGCGTCGCCGAGGCCGAGTCGCGGCTGGGCAAGGTCGCCGTGCCAAACTTCAAGACGTTCGGCGTACTCTTCTCGCCACCAACTACTCGCACGAGCAAGAGACAACAGCCTTTCTGTTGCGTGCACCCGGTCCTGACCGCGGACGAGCGCGACGACCTTACGCGTGTCTGCCCGTTGGAGGAGTTGAGCCAAGAGCTGGTTGCCGAGGAATCCAGTTGCTCCGGTCAGAAATACTACTTGCGGCGTGTCCATCAGGACGGAAGTTGCCTGTGGTAGCGACAGAGCTGCCAGAGGCTTGTCGTGTGTTTCGATATCGAGAAGAAGATCCAGCCCGTCATCGTTGTGAGAGGTATATTGGTCGTCGATGATCCACTGGGCCATGTCGCGGATGGTGACCGCGCTGTTCATGTACTTCTTGATCGGAAGGTTGACGTTGTAAGTCTTGCGTACGAACGTGGCCAGGGATATAACTTGGATAGAGTCCATGCCGGCGTGGTAAGGGTTGAAGTTGTGCCCTCGTAACGACTCCGCGCTGTCGTCATCTCTTGCCAGCAAATCAGCCAGTTTGTTGCTAAGAGCAGAGGCGACGTCCTCGTCAGCTCGAAGCTTGTTGATGTGGTTGACCTCATCCTCTGCCTTCAGCAACGGAACCTCCAAGCTGAACACGGTTGAAGCATGCTCTCCCAGCCGCTTTCGATCGAGCTTGCCGGTCGGGCCAAAAGGAAGGGACTCAACGGCGATGAATTTTGAAGGGACCATATAACCTGGAAGCACGGTCGACAGTTGAAGCTTGAGCTTATTTGAGAGGCCCTCAAGGATAGTTCTTCGCTCGCCAAAGCTGCATTCTTGGTCGGTGCCGAGCTGAACAAAAGCCGATAACAACTTGTTGGATGACGCAGAGGTGGATACGGTGTCGACGGCAACCGTGGAGCCAGCCGGGAGGAGCTTCAACAGTTGATGCTCAATCTCTCCCGGTTCGATCCTCTGTCCACGAAGCTTGATCTGACCGTCTTTCCGTCCAAGGTATGAGATTGAGCCGTCCGAGTTGAGACTACCAAGGTCGCCAGTCTTGTACATCCGTCTCAGGTCGCCTGTCGTATCGAAACTCGCCGTCCACGCTGGGTTGGTGATGAAAGATGCGGCCGTCTTCTCTGCATCACCCAAGTATCCCCGAGCAACAGTAGGGCCCTCGAGCAAGATCTCTCCCGGGCATCCGATGGGCAGCAATCTGTTGTGGTTTTCTGAGTCGACGATCCATACGAGGCAATTGAGTCCCCGACCAATGGAATCTGCCTTGAATCGTTCTTCTGTCAGGTTGGCCACCGTACAAACGCTACCTTCGCAAGGTCCGTAGCCGTTGATGAGCTGTACGCACCCAGCCCATTTTTCGATACTGTCCGGAGTCATTGCCTCGCCGCCGATAACGACGGTCTTGAGACTGGGAAGATCCTTGGGGTCCAGGGTTCTTGCAAACGAAGGAGTGAAGAAAGCCCAGTCTGCCCGAGACCTGGAGATGAAACCGGCTAGGTTGCCCAAACGGTCCTCATCGGAGGGGATGCAAAGACAGGCGCCGAGTACCAAGGAGTTGACGATCTCAATAATGCTGACGTCGAAAACGTGGGATGAGAACTGGAGAATCCTCGAGTGCTCATGCATATGCATTCCGTCTGACTGAGCATTCGCCGCAGAGCACAGCGTTCTGTGCTCTTGAATGACTCCCTTCGGCGTTCCTGTACTTCCAGATGTGAACAAA
The DNA here is from genome assembly GCA_030770045.1 of Colletotrichum brevisporum. NCBI lineage: Eukaryota > Fungi > Ascomycota > Sordariomycetes > Glomerellales > Glomerellaceae > Colletotrichum > Colletotrichum brevisporum. The sequence continues at coordinate 1,665,973 of JAUGSI010000001.1, read as the reverse complement.
ACCGTCGCAGCGTTGTGCGGCTGAACCTCACTGCAGGAAAAGGGCGTGGCTTGAATGTCGTTGAGCCTGACGAACAGATCTGGGCCAACCACGACGACGTGTAAATCCATGCCGGAGAACATCTCTGCGTTTTGAGCCGAAGCTACGACGACTTCCGCCGCGATGCTTTGCAAGATGAATGCTTTCCGTTCGCGCGGATGTGCGGGGTCGAGGGGAACCATGGTGCCTCCGGCCTTGAGAATGGCGAGCATCGAAACCACCGTGTAGAGAGACTTCTCAAAGCAATAAGCCACCTTCTTCTCTGGAACGATTCCCAAGTCGAAGAGGACTCTGGCCAGTTGCGATGCCTTCTTGTCGAGCTCCGAGAAGCTGAGGCAGCCATCCCAAGCGAAGACAACCTGTGCATCTGGTTGGGAAAGAGCTTGCTCCTCAAAGAGCTGGTGAACGCAGGACTCAACGGTTTCGGGACGCTGATCGTTCCAAGCCTGAATCTGGTTGATGTCGTTTATGGTGGGCTTGTTGCCGAAAGCCTCGACGAGTTGATTCTCATCCGTTGTCAAGAAGTCCGCGGCCAGCGCAAAATAATCAATGAGGCGGATCATCTGTTGGCGATCCAACGTGGTGTCGAAGTGCGCGGTGAGGTTTACGCTGTCCTTGAGATTGCACTCAACCATGATGGCATGCGCATTGAATTCGCCGAGTTCCTGGGGCCTCTCCATGGCCGTGAAAGGAGTGCCGTCGATAGCCATGTCGACTTCTGGCTGGATGACCATTATGCTCTGGAAATCGCAAGCTGCCCGGCAATCGGCGTTGATACGTCCGATGTTCTGGACCCCGATCTGCTCAAACGGAATCATGTCGATAGTTGTCGTTTGAAGGCCCTCCAATAGCGCTCGAACCGTCGTGTCGTCACCAAACCTAACTCTCAGAGGGACGGTTGCGATGATTGGGCCAACCACTGATTCGACGCTCTCAAACGGAGAGTTTCTTCCAGATGATGTGACCCCAAAAACTGCATCCCTGGAACCACTGAAGCGAGCGATGACCAGTCCCCAAGCTGCACGCAAGATAGTTGCCGCGGTTACCCCCAGGCTCGAGGATGGGAGTTTGATCTGGCGATCAACGTAGGGCGAAACCTGATCTTCAGAGGGTAAGATGACCGTGGTGGGTTTCTTCGGAAAAGGCTCAGACTCGAGACCCTCAAAAGTCGACGCCCAGAATTGCCTGGCGGACTCGTCGCCCGTCCAAGTCCCCATGGAGTATTTGATGAAAGACGAGAACGATGAGGGAAGCGACGTTGTTGGCACGGCCGGGGAACTCGTGTCTTCTGGCTCCAAGCTTTCGAGGAAGGCATCGCGTACAGCTCTCAAAGTGAGACCCGCTGAATGGCCATCCGCAAGAGCGTGATGAACGGTCCAGACCATCTGGGAAGCGGTACCGGAATCATCGTAAATGATACCGTAGCGATTAAGCGGGAAGCCGAATCCAGACGGTCGCTTGAGGTCTGCCGCAAGATACTCGTCGCGGTCGAAGCTTTCGCACCAAGCCAGTTCCTCGCGTACAATTACCTGCTGGATGCCAGAAGCCGAGTCGTTTATCAGACGAGTGCGAAAAATGCCATGTGTCCTGGCAACCGTCTCCCAAGCGGCTTTCAGCCTTCTGATGTCGACACCGACTGCAACATCCAACACGTACTGAACCAAGAAAGATTTGGTCGTTGTGGAAGAGAGAGCCATCAACCCTTCTTGCAAAGGGGTGCATGGGAAGCAATCTTCAACGTCTTCAGCGCTGATAGAGTGCTCTTCTGCGACTTCTGTGAGGGTCCTCGAGCGGTCGGCGAGGAGTTCGAAAGGTTGTGCGGTAATCGCAGCCTCTTGCTGGACGGTGGGAAGCTGGCAGAGATCGTGGAGTATCGGGTTGCGGAAAATGTGAGCAACGTCAAGCTGCAGACCCCTTTTCCGCGAGGCCACGACCAGAGCCATTGCTGCTAGCGAGTCTCCTCCGAGACGGAAGAAGTTGCTGTTCTCTGTGACTGCATTGAGAGGGGCTCCGAGTACCTCAACCCAAAGTTCCCGCATCAATCGCACTTTCTCGTTCTCTCCAGAATGATCCGGTTTCTCGGCCTCGCAGTCTGAATAGAGGCTCTCGTGACTGAGGCCGGCGAACTCTTGACGCAATCTCTTGACATCGGCTTTGCCGTTAGGGCTCAGTGGAAAGTCGGAAAGAGGAACGTAGACCGATGGACACATCCAGGGCGGAAGAACTTCTGAAATTTTGGCCTCAACTGCCGGGACGATCCGCTGGAGCTCTGAATTGTGGTATGGTGTAATGAAAGCCCCGTCAGTTGGCGTTTCCTCTGTCGATCTCTCCAAGCATACAAAGGCGACAAGGACCTTTGACTTCGGGTTTGGTCCATCAGTCGGTCGGGGGAGGACATCCACGATGACATCGCTAGTGCCGAAAGCTGAGCGAAGGTGGTGCTCGACCTCTGACGCTTCCAACCTCTGACCAGAGATCTTCAACTGTGTGTCTTTCCGGCTTTGGTAGTGAAGAACGCCATTTTCATCAAACCGACAGAGATCCCCAGTTCGGTAGAGTCTTGCTCGACGACCCAGCCTTGAAAGCCAAGGCGGATCTCGAACGAAGGCCTTGTTGGGACCTTCATTTTCACCGAAACCCAGGTAGCCTCTGGCCAATTGGGGACCTTCGAGCAGTAACTCTCCGGTCGCACCCAACGGCATGAGACGGCACGGATCTTCCGGGTCCGCGATCCAGCACGTAGTTCCAATGCCACGGCCGATCGCATGCCCCTTGCCGTCGAGACCCATCGGGCACATGGTTGAGAATACGGTATTTTCGGTAGGCCCATATGCGTTAATAAGGCGGCGCCCGGGTGCCCATTGCTCGATGTTATCCTGTCCAACGGGTTCTCCGCCCACGACAACGGTCTTTATCCCGGAGAGCTCCGTAGGGTCGAGAAGTCGGATGACAGAAGGCGTGAAAAATGCCCAGTTGATCCTTTTCTCCTGCAGAACAGAGGTCATGTTGTTCATTCTTTCGTCTTCCGACGGAATGACAACACAGCCGCCAAAGGAGAGTGTGGTCAAGATCTCGGCTATCGAGGCGTCGAAGGTGTGACGGGCGTATTGAATGACTCTTGTATCGCCGTTGAACCCGGTGGCCTTTCCATGAGCAACAACACTGGAAGCGCAGGCTGAGTGGTCTATCATGACCCCCTTGGGCTCCCCAGTGCTGCCAGAAGTGAACATGATGTAGGCAAGATTCCAAGGGTTCACTGGCGTAGGGTTCCAGCTAGTTGGAAATGGCGTTGACTGAAGCCAAGCATCGTCCAGGGCGAGAACGTTCTCTGAAAGTTCTTGAAGTCTGTTCTCAAAAGATCTGGAAGTCAGAACAACCTTGATCTGAGCCTTCTGTAGGATATAAGAGATCCGTGCATCGGGCATAGATGCGTCCAGGGGAACGAAGGCGCCACCGGCTTTCAGAACGGCCAGTGTGGCCACAATGTTCCACATGCTTTTCTCAAAGAGGAGCGCAACAGTAGACTCGGGGCCGACGGCAAATTTCTGGAGTTCAGAGGCGGCTTTGGTTGATGCTTCGTCCAACTCGGTGTATGAGAGCGATCCATCCCAAGAGTCGACGGCTGGCCTCAGGGGCGTCGTCTGAGCATGCGTTGCGATCATGTGGTGGATCAATGTGTCGACCTGATTCGGCAATGATCGGTTTTCGTCGCTGCGTTGTTCAAACTCTCCCGCGCTTAGGAGGACAAGCTCGCCAACTTGGGCATAAGGTTCAAGGACAATGTTTTCGAGAACCTGGCGGAAAGTATTGAGTATACGTCTTGCTTGCCACTCGGATTGACGTGGATATTGACATCCCAGGAGGATCCCCTGAGAAAAGGCGTCAAATTTTGCCGTAAACAGTAAGTTGAGCTGACAAATTGTTATTCAAGGCGTCTCTAGATATGATAGAAGCCTGAAACTCACGCTGGGGAAGTCTTTCTTCAGGAGCATCAATGATGTAGGTTGAGAGATTGTGAGTACATCGTCTGTGAGAGACGACACACGTAGAGCATATTGGGCTTCCGCATCCTTTTCCGTATGTGCAGGCTGATGTGCAGACTCCATAAGAAGCGCCAGTACTCGATTCTTTCGGCCAAGATCGGGGATCCAAGAGTTCCAGATTCCATTGCTGTCTTCATGTTGGAAAGAGAGAGTAATTGCTTCGGTAGAGGAGTAAGCCTGCAAGGCGATAGCACAGGCAAGGGAGATAATGGAAGCCCCGGAACAACGAGCTTGCTGTTGGAGTTTAATGAATTGGATATTATGAAAAAAGAATGTCTCAGCCGTCTTCTGGTGGGCCATTCCCAGGTCTTGGTTGGTTGCCATGTTGCCCGGCGCCGACGAATGCCGAGTCAACTAGGTCGGTCTTGGGTGACGGCAGTGGTCGAAGTTCTTCGAGATTTTCAGAAGTCTTGGCTACATGAAAGAATCTCTTGAATGAGGAGGAAGGAATGGTCTGTAGCAGCGAGAAAGTCTTCTCCAGGGGGATCATCTGGTTTAAACTCACATGGGAGAATTACCAAGGAGGCGCATGTCCCTTCGCTCTTCCGGTACCCAGCTGTACATTCCCTTGCAGAATTCTCCTAGATCCCAAGAGCTTCTCTTGCTCAAGGCATCCATCACACCATTTCCGGTAAGGGGCAAAACTGAGAATGTGATATGGCCTGTCCGGATGTAGTGAGCAAGGTTGGTGCCTTCGGCGCCAGGCCAAGGCGATACCCTGCTTGCTGTGATGTGATTCGTCTCGCACACAAGAATGATGACTTCACGGAGTATGGCGAGCATGCAGTGAAGAGTAAACACCGGTCACCCGAGGCGAACATCCTGGCCGACCCGGGAAGTCCGCCCCAGCTACCTGGTCGTCAGCGGTTGGATTCTCCCGGATAACAGCCCCGAGGGTCCCTTTGCTCATCCTTACGCCTTACGCGTAAGCGAGGATCGAGGTTGTGACGAGAAATCACGAGAGGCAAGCCCAGAATTTGCCGATTGCAGACTTATCCTTGGAGTGACACAGCCTCCCTCGCCGTTCGTCGCCTTGGAAAGGATTGTGATACCCTGGTGATGGCTGCGGCAAAGTCCTGGTCGACTAGGTTGTGTCGGGAAAAGTCTTGAGGGTGTGGTGAAGTTCAATCACGCCTTTTAATGAAGAGAATCCTTCTGGTACTTCTGTATGCGGACCAACGTTGAAAGTTTCGTCAAAGTAGGAACGCGGTCGAGAGTCCGAGGATTACGATGGCCCGAGTTGGTGAGGAACCAGTCAATTCATGTCTTAGCTCGTCAGGCTAGGCTTTACTTCCCTCTCTCAGTTAGGTGCTTTTTCGACTTCTCATTTTCTCAACTTGTAACAGCAGGCTCGTGTTCCAGGGGGATTATTCAGAGCCACTCGTAAATACGAACTGTCGTTGGTTTCGGTTGATCAGTGGAGACTAACTCAAGGTAGAGCTAGAGGCCCAGAGGCGACTTTCCTCTCTCTGGCAGGTGTCAGAGTTACCAACGTTCCTTCAACCTTGAAGTGCGATCTTACCAATCGTCTCAAGAAACAAGGATGTTCTGGCTGATTCGGGAGTCTTGGCGGAAGGATGAGACCATTCACAACGAGCTTCCTCTTACGGCATTTTGGCCCCCAAGCCATTGCTATCATCTTGCATGCAGCATCCAGTTAAACTCGCAGCACTAAACAAAACCCTGGTCTGAAGGATCCTTGCCAAGATTCGAGAAAACATGCCTCAGCTAGGTGGTGTCTGAACTTCTGAAAGACAGGGCCACAGGGCTAGTCCGTCCTTAGTTTGGTAACAAAAGGTGAACTATCAGAAGTTCTCAAGAAGGCCTCAATCCCTGCAGCAGATCTGCCCCGGGCGTCGTCGCCCTACTTGTCTCGGCCTTACGAATATCATTGTCAAATAGGTCTCTGAATCGGGAGCGGGGCTTCACCTCCAATGCGAGGTTCTAGATCCTGCGGTTCGTCTTGGCCACTTTCACGTCCACATCGGCACGGAGGCTACCAGGGCCCCGGGTACTGGATGTAGCATGCAAATGTGACAGCCTGGAATAATGCACGAGACCGATTCCCTTCCGTTTCAACTTTTGCCCCCCCTGATAGCCGGTCCTGCTGTGACCCTGGGCTCGGGCATATTACGATGACTCTTTCTCTTCGTCTAATTTCTGACTGTCCACCAGCCGAGTGATGCTTACCGCGGTCTGACAACCTCGAAAAACCCTTCCATTTCAGTCTGACAGGCTTTCCGATGTGAGCCACTGAATAATCATACTTCTATCCAATCTCTCCGTCCCGCTTTGCGGACCTTCGCCGGCTTTCTGGGCTATTCCATCATGGCACCATCTCGGCCCGCAACGGCTTCGTCAGCGACAGAAACGAAATTTGCGCAAAGCACTTCTTCCAGCAGTCAAGATGTTCACTCCAGCACCAAGACTGCATCCGAAAATGCGGTCGACAATGAGAAGTCTGAGAAAATTTCAGCGGCCACTGACGAGATCGGAGAAGCCAGCGAGACGGGCGATGCCGACGATTCACACATCGAGTATCCGAAGGGGGTCAGGCTGGCCCTCATCATCATCGGGCTTGCCTTGGCAGTCTTCCTGGTTTTCTTAGACATGACGCTCATCGCAACGGCCATTCCCGCAATTACGAATCAATTCAACTCACTACAGCATGTCGGATGGTACGGTTCGGCGTACATGCTCAGTGTAAGTGGCTCTCGAGTTGCGACTTGCATGTTTCTCGAGCTAGGCTAACGTCTCGAAGCTTTGTTCTTTCCAACTAGTCTACGGCAAATGCTATGAGCTTTTTTCTCTGAAGTGGACTTTCATGGTCGCTATCGCCTTCAGGGAGATCGGTCTTGCAGTATGTGGAAGTGCGCCTAGTTCTATTGCCTTCATCATCGGCAGAGCCATTACCGGCGTCGGCTGCAGTGGCATCCTCATCGGCGCCTGGGTTGTCCTGGCACACTCCGTGCCGATTCGCAAGAGAGCAGTCTATACCGGCTTTTTGGGCGCCTTCTCTGGCGTCGGTGGCATCATCGGGCCGCTCATCTCGGGTGCTCTGACGGACAGTCATCTCTCATGGCGTTGGGCATTCTACATTAGCATTCCCGTCGGCATCGCAACGCTGGCACTTATTCTGGTGTGCTTCAAGCCGCCCAAGCAGGAAGACCAAGGCAAGAACATGAGTCTTCTGCAGAAGCTCAAAGAGTTTGACGTTCTTGGCCTGACGATATTCTTCGCCTGCATCATCTGCCTCCTCTTGGCTCTGCAGTGGGGTGGCTCGGAGTATGCGTGGAACAGCGGTCCGATGATCGCCCTCCTCGTCCTTTTCGCTGTTTTCCTCATTGCTTTTGTCGCCGTACAGATATGGAAGGGAGACAAGGCGGCCCTCCCCCCGCGCTTGATGAAGAGACGCAACGTCGCTTTCGCCTGCTTCTATGCCGCCTGCATCGACGCCTCCTACTACACGGCCGATATCTGGTTGCCGATCTGGTTCCAGGCAATCAAAGGCAGCTCGGCCAGGGAGTCTGGCGTCAGACTAATGCCTTTCGTTGGCGGAGAAGTCCTCGCAGCCCTGGCGGCGGGATATCTCGTCACTTTGACCGGATGGTACAACCCCTTCATGCTCTTTGCCACGGTCGTTGCTTCCATCGGTCTCGGACTGATGACAACGTTCGAGGTCGACACCGGACCGAGCAAGTGGATCACGTTCCCCGTCATCGCGGGCATCGGAGTCGGCGCTGGAACCCAGCAGCCGATGATGGGCGTGCAGTCAACGCTTGCACTGTCCGACATTCCTGCCGGAACCGCGGCCGTGACGCTGTTCCAGAACCTTGGCCCGGCCATTATCATGTCGGTTGCCAACTCCGTCTTCGCGAACAGTCTCCAACAACATCTACACGGCGCGGGAGGCCTTGACGGACAGACTGTCGCGGACATGGGAGCCACCAATCTGAAGAGTATGATCGCGCCGGACTTGCTCGGTGAGGTGATCAAGGCGTACAACGAAGCACTTCAATCAACTTTCGCTGTTCCCATGGCCGTGGCAGTGATTTCAATCATCGGCGTCTTTGGTATGAAGTGGGAGAAGCTCCCTGGCTGAACTGGTCTTGTCATTTTATGGTTTCATCTAATGGGCTATAGATGGTTGGTTGTTCATGTAACTCTCAAGAAGACAGTTGAACTTCATCCAACGAATTTCTGCTTGGTTTAATCCAGGTTCTGTGCATGTAATCCTGTTCCTTCGTATGTGTGGCAGTGTGCTCTGTCTCGGTTCTCGCTGCAAGATCCCCCACCTGCACGCAACGTCGGTTCCACATCATGCAACCCACGCTACCGTACCGGAGCCATGGTCCTACCTTGGTTCAAAGCTCTTCATAGGCTGGCTTCGGAGGGTAGTTCACTTGGGTACAGAAAGCCCTGTAAATGACTAATGGGGTGTATAAAAGTGCCGTACGGCCATGGAGAGGCCATGGACTTACACACATCTCCAGTATTCGTCCAGTCTTTCCACTTGCCATGCCTCCTCCTTTTCGTGCCGAGCAGGTTGGCTCCCTCATCCGGCCAGCATCCCTCTTGGAGGGGCGAGCTTCCCTGGGCTTCTATTCGGACAACCTATCCATAGATCAAGCTGCAGCCACATCAGCGGCCATCGCCTACGCCGCGCAGAAGCAGCTGGACCTCTCGATCCGACCCATCACCTCGGGCGAATATGAGCGCACCATCTTCTTCAGCGGGTTCTTCGAGAACCTCCAAGGCATGGAAGTGAGGCAGGACCTCAGGATCCCTCAAGACTTTCGGCCCGCTCTGCCCAACATCACAGGCCTGGCCAAGATCGGCCTGAACCACTTTGCCGCTGTCGTCGCCACGGGCAAGATCAAGCACGTCACGTCGGCGTACCTGCCCGCCTGGGAGATGATCAAGAAGGCCGTGCCCCGAGAACATTGGAAGGACTGCAAGATGGCCATCCCCTCCATATCCTGGCAGCACATGTACTTGGCCAAGGGCACGGCCTTCTCCCCCGGGGTCTACGCGTCGGACCGAGACTACTTCCTCGACCTGGCCGCGGCATACCGCGCCGAACTCAAGGCCCTGTACGATGCAGGCTTGCGGTCGGTCCAGATCGATGACCCGAATCTTACGTTCTTCATCGTGGAGGCCTTCCGGGAGGGTCTGCGGGGAGATGGAATCGAGCCCGACTCCCTGCTGGACCTGTACATCTGGGCGCACAACGAGGCCCTCAAGGACCTTCCAGCCGACCTGCACGTGGGAGTTCATCTCTGTCGTGGGAATATGCCCGGGGGGCCTTCTTTTGCCCCGGGATCGTACGAAAAGATTGCTAGTCGAGTATTCCCCCAGCTGAACTACTCAACCTTCTACCTCGAGTTTGACGACCCCCGCATTTCTGGTCATTTCGAGCCGCTGAGGTTCGTTCCTCGCGGCAAGAATGTGGTGCTCGGCCTGGTGTCCACCAAGGTTGCCGAGCTCGAGAACAAGGAGGCTCTGGTCAAACGGATTCATGAAGCTGCCGAGGCCATGGCGAGAGGGCAGAGAAGGAACCCCGATGAGGTACTCGAGGATTCACTCGCCATAAGCCCCCAATGCGGGTTTGCCAGTCACAACGTCAATAAGGGTGTGGCGACGGAGGAGAGAATGTGGGAAAAGCTGGTGTTCCTGAGAGATGTTGCTAGACTTGTGTGGAGTGATGCCATCTAGATCAAACTGAAATGTATCGATCAATCTGAGTGACCTTTCTTGCAAGTTGTTGGTTTAGTTGTTGAAGTGCACTTCGCACACGGGCACGTTCTCTCATGTGACGTGATGACCATAACGCTCGTCGAATCCTAAATACAAAAATAATACAGCAACCTGAGAACTAGTAGTACTAAGTTTCTGGTTTAGTTGACATCAAACTCTGAGTTTAAAGACATTTGATATGTGGCATACGGAGACCCTGATTTTAGAGAATTTGACGTCTGGAGCTACGTTAGCCATCATGTGCCCAAGGCAATCCTACAAAGTAGCAACAGGATCGAGAGTCATTGGAATAAAAAAGACGGGGGACAGCCGGGTCCATAATGATTCGAGCTCGGGGCACGGTGGAAGATAAACGCCGAGGCCGAGATCTCTGTGAAACGTGTCGGGATCTTCGCCCCAGTCCGAAGAGGGGCAAAAGCGAGCACAATGGTCTGCCGCACTGGAGTTGGACTTGAGGCTGTACCGATTACGTTGAGGATCTGACACAAAGCTGGGTCTGAGCGAGTTGTGCCCTTGGGTTAGTCTTGGACCTAACTTGGCGTTGCAGTTTCGTCTTGGGGCATCCTGGAGAACGTGGAATAAGATTAGGAATTCCCGCTCTCCCCAGAATCTCAGGGGTGCGCGGATTCCATATTCCCGGTAAGCACTGGTTAAGATGACACAAGATGACAAGGGACGACGACAACGACAACAACGACGCCGGACGACGACGGACAACGACGACGACGACGGACAACAACAACGGACAACGACAACGACGACGGAGAACAACAACAACGACGGACAACGACGACGACGACGGACAACAACGAAGACGACACCAACGATTGTGAATATATGACGAGGCCAACCAGAAGTACGATAGTTGGAAAGCCATAAGTGCACCAGCTAACGTTCTGTCAATTCTGCAAGCTCGTTGGGTTCAGTGAAACCATTTCTAGAACCCTTGATCTTGGCCACTTCAGCATTGAGTAGAGCCACCAGGTTTGTCTGCCTACTCTGTTGAACACAGAAACCAGGTTATGAAATGAAGATTAAGTTCAACCACTGATACTGTGATTGAAAGTTCACCAAGCGAGGGGCGTAAGGTACTGGAAAGTCATGATCTTGTCGCCCCAAATCGCCTGCAAAACAACTCCAAACTCCTTGGGAGCTGGACCTCCCTCAACTCATTGCTTCATGGACTTGGAGTAGCCATAAAACGGGTAGCTCACCTAGCCGACTTGGCACATAGTGAAGACAAGTAGGTACGTGACGGAAGCTTTTCTGCGCATAAGATGCGCTACAAGGCCTGCGCAGGCGATGATAGCTATCGCCGCCAGCATGACATCCATCGATACCTAACAGCTGTGGCGGTTACACGATCTGCTGCGGGTGAGAAACGCGCCGAGACTTTCCTTCACACATCGCACTGCCAACCCTACGGTGATTCGTGGCAATGGGTAGTTTCCGCCTATTGTGACCCTTGTCTGCGCGTTGGCAAACTGCCAGCAAACGCCATTCACCGGTGATGCTGACAGCCCCTCCTCTTTTCTCTGCCGAAGGCGCATTTTTGTTCTCATATCTCATTTTCACATCTACGGAAGAACGATCTATCAAGATGACCAAGGCGGAAGGCGCAAAGTTTCCCATCGTATCATACCAGCCCCTGCGGCTCTTCTACCAGATCTCCAGCGCCTTCCTCATTCTGTTCTTCCGCCTGCCCGTCTGGTCCATCCAGGCCCTGGTTCCGTCCTTCCGCCCTCACCCGAAATGGGGCTTCAAGCAGACGCTGATGGCGCGTCTCACGCGCGGCGTGGTCGACATCTACTCGACGGTGGGTATCACCGAGAAGCACAACCTAAAGCCGGGAAAGGAGGGCGACCGCTTCCAGACCGTGAAGCCGTTTTCCTCGGAGCTCTACCGTGGGCCCCTGGCCTCCAATCCCGACGTAAAGCCCGGCACGGTGGGCGGCACGTGGTTCCCTGGGAAGCCCAACCTGGCGAAGGGCTTGGACGGCCTCGTGTTCCTGCAGGTACACGGCGGCGCCTTCGTGTTGGGCGACGGGCGCACAGAGTCTTGCGGCTTCATGGCCCAGACGCTCATCGACAAGGCCGGGGCCAGTGCCGTCTTCTCGCCGCAGTACCGGTTGTCTGGGTATAGCAGCGCTGGAATGGCGGCGAACCCTTTCCCCGCCGCCTTGCAAGACGTTCTCACCAGTTATATCTACCTGACTCGGACCCTCGAGATCTCGCCTCGGCGTATCGTTCTCTGCGGAGACAGCGCGGGTGCCAACCTGGTTATCGCCCTGATCCGTTACCTCGACACGTTTGGACGGGACCTTGGCCTTACCAGCCGGAGTTGCGCCGTCCTGATCGCGCCCTGGGTCGATCCTCTGGCCAGTCTCGGCCCGGACTCGGTGTACACGCAGCACGAGAAGTGGAACACCGACTACCTACCCGTGTCGTTCCTGCGCTGGGGCGCCAGGGTGTACTCGTCGGGCGTGACTGACGAGACCTTGCCGTATGTGACGCCGCTCGGCAACGCGTGGAAGACCGAGGTGCCCATTTTCGTCACCATGGGCGAGGCCGAGATCCTGGAGACGGACGGCAGCGCGTGGTCCCGTCAGATGAGGGATGCCGGGTGCCGAGTAGAGGTGTCATATGAGGAGCACGCGGTGCACGACACGCTGTTGCTGGGCGCCGTCATCGGATGGGAGGATAGCGCGCAGAATGTTGCGTCTAGGATCGGGCTGTTCGTCAAGCAGGTGCAGAAGAAGATGGAGTTGAGGGGAGGCGACCGGCAGGGTTCCCGAGAATAGGAGTTTCTTCACGAAAGACCTAGGTGTGAGCCTCCTATGGCTGCGCCTCGGTGGCGTTGAGCCTCACTGCACTGCTTTTGGATCTCATTTAGGGTCATGGGATTTTTCCATCAAATATATCAGATTTTGCTCCGTGGCTCTAAGTGAAATCTCAAAATAAGATTCAGCCTCGTGGAGCTCATTACCGATTCTAGGTAGTTCGGGTGGTGCCTACGTAGTAGGTGCCTGTGCCTGTGATCGCGGGATCTTATCTCCATTGAGTTGGTGATTGGTTGAACTGCTGTGTGGACCATCTTTGCGGGCCTCAACCGTTTTCATTGGCTGTTGAGACACCAATTGATCGCCTCGGGTGGAGCTTTTATGGACCTTAGCTCTGTGTCGCGGTACAGGGGTCCACGTCTCCCAGCTCAAGGTTCTTTTGCCCCGCGTCATAGCCCCCGCCATCCACCCATTTCAGAGCTCGACTGAAAGCTTCTAGCTACCACTTCGCAGACTCACCCTGCTGATGACCATCTTGCCGCCGCGGATTGTTTCTTTCAGACGCACAATGGCGACAATTGGCACGCTCCAGCGCATTACCGCCGAGAGGCTCTCGACCATGCTCCTCGCAGAGCAGGCCGTCGCCGACCCTTCGGTGGCCGTGGTCGACGTCCGCGACGATGGTGCGTGAAGCTGCTCTGGTTCCCACGTCTCACCGATGTTCTTTGCTGACTTTGCACTATACAGATTACATCGGTGGACACATCAAGGGCTGCATCAACGCGCCCTCCCGCACCCTCGACGCCATGATGCCCACTCTGATGCGCCGCCTGGAAGGCAAGAAAACGGTCGTCTTCCATTGTGCCCTCTCCCAGCAGCGCGGTCCCAGTGCTGCCCTTCGATACCTCCGAGAACGTGACCAGCTTCTCGCCTCCAAGAACCCTTCTGGTACTTCAGGTGACGAAGCTGCGCCACAGTCACAGACAGTCTATGTTCTCGACCGTGGCTTCGTTGGCTGGCAGGAGACGTACGGTACAGACGAGCGTTTGACCGAGGGCTACAGCAAAGAGCTCTGGAAAGATGGATACTGGTGCTGACTTGGTGTCTGCATGACGCCTCATTTCCATCTTCAGATCAGAGCTGCCGTCGAGGGTCCATATATGCTTCCGCCATCCGAGGCAGCAACTCCGCTCTGCGCTCAAAAGGGTCACCGTCCCAGCCTTTCCGCGTCGGTTCTTGTATATAAACAGCAGTATCCATCTTGCGCACTGGATAGAACATTACTCGCCTAGCCAAGTAAATCGACTACGGCTACCGCCTGATTCCGACCACCAATCCCGCATCCCCTATCGCTATTCATCAAACACACTCTCGACTACGACGATGGACAACGGTACCAAGGATGCCCTCACTCTCGTGGGTAGTATCGTGGGGAGCTTCTTGCTAATGTTCATTCTGATTGCTGTATTTGTCAGCTGCATGGTGTTTTTACCCGAGAAGAACGCCGGACCAATTCAATATCTCGTCGCAGCCTGTGTTTTCTTCATCGGATATTGCGTTTTATGCCTGCCTATCTTGGCCTATTTGACAGCTATCGTCGGGCTGTTCATAGTCGCCATCCCCCCAGCTCTCGTTTTCAAGGCATGCATCGAGCCAATCTGCGGTCCCTTTGCTTGCATCGAAGGAACCACAGTTCCCAGCTTCTTCAAAGCCGCCTGTCTGCCTCCAGCTGTCGCCCTGGAGCTTTGGATACGATTCACTTGCTGGTTCGTCGGGGCAGGTTCGCTCACGGCAGACAAAAGCTCTCCGGAAGCACCTCCTGAAGCTCCTCGTGAAGCCGCTTCTGGAGCAGCTCCTGGACCTCCTCCGCCATACTCGGTCCCTCTTAAGAAGTTGGCCTCAAGCCGTGTGGCAGAACGAGTCTGAATATTGGACACGGACATGCAATAAGAGTACTGGCGCAGCTAGGAGGGGAGAATGCCGCTTGGGCAGGGATGACAGTTTGGGAATTCGCAGGTTGAGGGTGGAGGGCAGGGAGCTGAAGACACACATCCATTCACCCATCCCACGGCATTTCAAACCCATGACCCCCGAAATCTGGTCGGAGCTTTCCCTCGTGTTCTCAAGAATACGATCTCGGGCTGGTTCTCGCTTCAGAAAGACATGGATACCCCGAGAAATCAAGTGTCTGAAGTTAGCTGAAACCTTGCCTCCGCCCACCACCGCCCGCTCCCCCTCTTGGGCGCTCACAGCCCCAAAGCTTCCCGACCTCACGCTTTATCAGAGAGCACCCGGCTGTCTCTCGAGGGGAGCCTGAAATTTAAGTTGTACTCCGAATAAACAAATAAATAAAAAGCCATTTCAACATAACGCGGCGTTCTTGTCGCTCAGTATATCTTCCATCCGTGTTCGTGCGAGTTTCTTGGTTTATCAGCGACTGCGCTCCATCGTTGTCCATTGCCAAACCCCCTCTCCTTTCTCGCAACGGAGCTTCTGATTCTGTCCATCGCACCACTTCTATCATACTGACGTCAACGACTGTCAAACCCGCAACGCCTTTCGCAATATCCTCCTACCCGCCGGGATGGGGGAAGTGATGCCCTCAGCGGGCGGTATTACCTGGGAAGGAGGCAACGCATCTTCCTGGACGCACCCGCAGCCGAGGGAACTCATCCACGACAACCTCGCCGACCCCCAGAACGCCACGTTCGACAAGCAAGTCCCCGACAGCTCCTCGACGACGATCCGGTACCTGGCCTCGCGCTTCCTCATCGCCCTGGCGATCTGGGCCGGCACGCACGCCGCGCAGACCCTCCGCCGCGACGCCTCCTCCCCGCGGCCGCGGTTCCCGTCGAGAACGGCCCCCAGGCTGCGCTGCTGGCTGCTCCTCTCCCTCGGCTTCTTCCTCATCGGGCTCTTCTCCCTCGGCCAGGCGTGCCTCTCCAGCATTTTATCGTTTGTGCACGCAGCAACCCGATTCCTGTGCCTTTCTCCAAAGTCGCCGCCGTCGTCATCCCAGGGCGCCGGGTACAGGCTCACCATCTTCAGGCGCGACAGCCAGGAGGTGCTCGACGTGGCCATGGAGTTCTGGGAGCGCGAGGTCGAGCGGGCGCTGGTCGGCCCCCACGGCGCCGACGCGTCGGCGCTCGTGCTCGTGCCGCTCACGGTCAACTGGTTCTTCCTGGCGTGGCCGCGGGCCATCTTCCGCTCCGAGGCGGGCTACGAGAGCTTCCTGCGCGAGGCGCTGGACTTCTGGGAGGACCGGCTGCCGCTGATGCTCAGGGGCCCGCAGAGGCCCGAGACGAAGTCGGGCTGAGAAAGTGGCGAGGGGACCGGCCGTTTCTCGTTTTGGGGGGATCACGATTAGCCTTGCGTTTTATCGTTCTTTTTCAATGTCTATATTCACATTTCCTTCTAGAGAACAAAAGGGAGGAAGAAACCTTCGCATTGGGCAACCGACAAATCTATTTCTTTTTTGGTATCCTATGCCTGCTCCACCATCTCCCGCTTTATCCTGGTGATCGTGCCGGGTCCGCCGTACGTCAGGCCCGTGTAGACCATGGCCACGCTGGCGCCGGCGTTGAGGATCTTGAGCGCCTGCTCGCCGTTCGTGATGCCGCCCGTGGCGAAAATGACCTTCCTCGGGCCGTCCCTGCCGTCGATCAGGTCGTGGAGCTTGCCGGACAGGCCGCCGTCGGCCGAGGGGATGGCGGCGGCCTCGTCGGCGGAGCCGGACTGCAGGGTGTGCGCGTCGAGCTTGGTGCGGTACCGCTTGACCAGCTCGAGCGTCCGGCCGTACATGGCGGGGCCCGAGTAGCCGCCCGTCTCCATGAGGGCGGACTGCTCCTTGGCGGAGAGCTGGACGCCCTGGGGCACGACGCCGGTCCTGCGCTTGGTGGTGTTGCCGACGATGACGCCGTCGACGCCGCTGTTGCAGACGGCCTGGACGATGCCCTCGACCTGGGCGTCCTCCTCCTCGTCGGGGGAGACCTTGACCATGACCTTGGGGCGGGTCTTGCGGTCGACCTTGGCGGCCTCGTCGACGACGGCGCTGAGCAGCCTCGTCAGGGGCTCGGTGGCCTGGAGGTCGCGCAGCCCCGGGGTGTTGGGGCTGCTGACGTTGACGACGATGATGTCGGCGTACCTGGCGAGGGCCTGGACGCAGTAGACGTAGTCCTGGGCGACGGCCTTGACGTCCCGCTCGTCCGTCTCCTTGTTCTTGGCGATCTGCACGGCCAGCAGGCGGCCGGGGAGCAGGCTCCCCGCGGGCACGCCGGCCTCGCCGTCCAGGACCTCCTGCTCGGTGGCGCCGACCTTGCGGGCGAACCGGCGCACGCGCTCGCGCAGCGAGGCGGCCATGCTGTCGGCGCCGCGGGAGTTGAGGCCGTAGCGGTTGACCATGCCGTCGATGCTCGGGACGCGGAAGACGCGGGGCTTGGGGTTGCCCTCCTGGGGCCGCGGGGTGCAGCCGCCGACCTCGACGACGCCGGCGCCGAGGGCGAAGAGGGCGTCGGGGATGTCGGCGTGCTTGTCGAGGCCGGCGCTGATGCCGATGGGGTTCGCGAGCCTGGCGCCGTAGACGTCGGTGGCGAGGGCGGGGTTCTCGGCGAGGGTCCGGTCGCGCTCGCGGATGTGCAGGCCCAGGTCGTACATGGTCTTCATCATGGTCGTGCCGGCGTGGTGGGCGTCCTCGGCGTCGCTGTAGATGAAGCGCAGCATGGGCGGGACGAGCCATTGGTGGATCGAGGCCCTCGTGTCGGTGACGTAGAGGTAGGAGATGTAGAGGGAACCGGCGAGAGCGGCGGTGTAGAGGGCGAGCTTCGCGTCCGAGCCGGCGGTCGAGGAAGAGGAGGAGGAGGAGGAGGCAGAGTCGGTCGAGGCATGACGTCTGGCGAAGTTGCTAGGGAGTCTCGGGCGGACGATGGCGGGAGGATTCCTGGCCGACCGCAGGGCGGATTGCACGCGGCCGGAACGCATGCAGAGAGAAGCCATTGCTGAGAAGAGCTGCTGGTCGTGACCAGCACTCAATCGCACGGCGTTTTGGGTGGATTCGAGGATCGGGGGTATTGCAGAAGGGACTGCCGAGAGCGGGAATGGGACGAACAAACGCGAAGTTTGGGGTTCGGTTGGGGCCGGAGGACAGTGTCAGTACAGTGTCGAGTGGCACTGTGACGAATTAAGGTATTTTTCTCAATCTCTAAATCTCAGGTAATTAAGTACCTTGTTGATAGATCGTATCAGATCGTATGACGTCTGCATGTCTTTCTAGCCTTAGCCTCTAACCGAACGTCGTTCCAATGCACACTCTATTTACAAAAGAAAACACAATTTCCGTCTAGGATGTCTGGGGTATCCGAACTTCTACTGCCACCACTCTATGCCTCCATCTTCGCTGCCGCTTCGGACACAGCAATGTCCTGCACTGCCCGGGCCTTCTCTTGCGGGTGAGCGCGAGCGTGAGCCCTCTCTTCCGCCTCCTCGGCCTCCTCGACGACGACTTCGGCTTGCCTGTTCAGGAAGCTCAGGTACGTCTGCCAGCCGACGGCGATGACGCCGGAAAAGACGCTGCGGTATTCCATCGGGATGAAGGAGAAGCTGAAGGCCGTCACGGCGGGCCACAGCTTGCACGAGTTGACGATGCTCACGGGGACCGTCCGGCGGATTCGCTCGATGATCTGCTCGAAGTTGTCGCCGGCGAGGAAGGCCTGCATGCCGAAGAAGTACGAGTTGAAGATGGGCGTGAAGCACACCTGGTTGACGACGACCTTTGTCCCGAGCGAGAGGAGGCGCGAGGCGTAGTTGAAGTTTTGGGAGAGGAAGATGAACCTGGAGAAGACGATTGTCAGCAGCCCGTCGTTTCGCTTGCTCGCACACACGCAGAGACACACGCCGGATGGGAAGACGGAACGACGTACCATTTGTAGCTGGGAATCGACGAGATAGCGCCGATGATCAGCGACCGCGCCGTCCTCTCGGGGCTATATTCCTTGCCGCTCATGCGCTGGGCCGAGAGGTCGGCGCAGAAGTAGATGACGAGCGAGCTCACGAACTGCGTGGTCAAGGGCCGCTTACGCTGGGCGCGGGCATATCCCTCGGCGGCGCGCGTCAAGGGGCCGAGTCGCTGCCACAGGGGGACGACCGAGACGGTATTGGGGACGGGAATGGGATCGTCCTGTCGCTTCGGCTTTGGGGGTTCGGTGCCCGAGGTGGACGAGTTTGGGCGGCGCTGGTGATGCTGGATTCGGTTGCGCAGACCGGGGGTCTGGCGGCGCAGGAAGGCTCGAAACAGCGTCGCCGTCGCCATGGCTTGTTGCTTAGGATCGTTGGCTTCTCAGGGTATCATAGTCGTAGGGCGATAGGAGTCAAGTAGGGCTGAGAGTAGTTGTGTCGTCGAAGTTGCCATGTCGAGGACTGTGTGCCGTCCGGGCCCGTCTCGACTGTCATTCCCGCCCTTGGACCCTGCCTGCCCTGGCCGTTCATGGCGGGGAGGTACTCTCACTTCCAGGTCTGGGTCTGGGTCTGGGTCATCCACAGCGGGAAAGCGCGGCCCTGGTGACTGCCCTGCGCAGCGCAGCGCAGCGCAATGGAGTTGCCGATGCCGGTGGCGGACCCGTCGCCGGGGTCCGGGTCACATCTGAAAGAGTGGGTCCTATGTTTCTGCTGGTGTTTCTGTTGGTCCGTCCATCTGTTGCGTGCTTTCCTGCTGTAGAAGTGTGTGCCTGCGTGCCTGCCCTGATTATTACGTCTCAGTGTACGGATACGTACCTGCCGGTACACCAGTACCTGCCGTGCATTGGTGACAAAAGACGCCTAACACGCCCAACGAATGGCGTCAGGTGCCGTGGAGCAAGGATGTGCCTGGCTGGCAGCTGCCAACTGCCAGCCACACTCAATTGCCCCTCGTGGCCCCCTTCGTTAGCCCCTCCACGAGACGTACAGTTGTACAGTTGTACACCTCACTTGACCTCCACTGCCTCAAGTGACTCAACCACAATTCGACTCAACTTACAACATACGTGCTACGTATTACTACTCTTTAGTGCTTGCTTAATATTATCCCAGAGTTTGAGGCTGAAAAAGCTACCTTTCTAGATATCTACGTCAAAGTCAGTTTCTTCTCTGCTACGTTCATTCTACCAGCTTCATCCATCTAGATCGATCCCAAGGAACGTGTGTCATGAAGTCTGAATCCTGTTCTGAGAGAGGCACTGGACATCCATTAGTGACTGAGAATTTGCCCAACTCGTAAGGCGGGCAGGCAGTCAAGCCCTTTGAACTCTGAGCAAGACCTCTTGTCCTGCCCCTTACCAAGGACACAAGGCTGACTGCCGTCCTCGCCTGCCTCGTGTGTCACTCGAGTGGCAGCCTGAAATCATCACTTGACCTTGATATGTGACGCCTTCCGCCCCGTCCTCGTCGTCGTCCATATCGTCGTCCGTCCTCGTTTTCCGCCCTCGTCTTCCCTCCTCGCCATCTCCCTGTTGACGGCCATCCCAGCACTCCTCGAGACATCACAGCCAACATGTGGCTCATCGACACCACCACCCACGAACTGCACATGTTCAACAGCGACGTGCCCCCCTACGCCATCCTCTCTCACACCTGGGGCCCCGACGAGGTCACCTTCCAAGACATCCAGCAACCCCTCCGCGCCCGCTCCAGGGCGAGCTACTCCAAGATCCAGGGCACCTGCGCCGAGGCCCTGCGTCACGACATCCGCTGGGCCTGGATCGACTCGTGCTGCATCGACAAGACCTCGTCCGCCGAGCTCACCGAGGCCATCAACTCCATGTACTCGTACTACCTCCTCTCCCGCGTCTGCTTCGTCTACCTCTCCGACGTCCCGCCCCTGGCCTCCCACACCTCCTCCTCCTCCTCTTTGTCGTCAATGTCCCAGATGCCCTCCCTCGCCGCCTCGCGCTGGTTCACCCGCGGCTGGACCCTCCAGGAGCTCATCGCCCCGCGCCGCTCCATCTTCTACGCATCCGACTGGTCGCGCATCGGCACAAAGGGCATGCGCCGCGACGAGCGCCCCTTCGTCGCCGCCCTGGCCTCCGTGTCCGGCGTCTTCGAGTCCGTCCTCTCCCGCTCCCGCCAGCCGCGCGACTACTCCGTCGCCGAGCGCATGTCCTGGGCCGCCGCCCGCCGCACCACCCGCGACGAGGACCTCGCCTACTGCCTCATGGGCCTCTTCGGCGTCCACATGCCCGTCCTCTACGGCGAGGGCCTGAGCCACGCCTTCCAGCGCCTGCAGCACGAGATCATCCGCACCTCCCCGGACGAGACCATCTTCGCCTGGCGCGCCGGCCCGGACGACGAGGTCGCCGACCCCCACACCGGCGAGCGCCGGCGCAGGGCCCAGGGCTCCTCGGGCCTGCTCGCCGCCTCCCCGGCCGACTTCGCCCGCTCCCGGGACGTCCACCAGCGCGCCCTGCACCGGTCCTCGCCCTTCCGCCTCTTCAGCATGACCAACATGGGCCTCTCCATCGTCGCGGAGCTGATCCCGCTCGCGTCGCCGCCCGGCGGGGGCCCGGCCTCGCGGCCGCCCGTCGTCGTCGTCCCCATCGGCGCGAGCGACCGCCCGACCGACACCTCCCCGCGCGCCCGGCTGGGCCTCTACCTCGAGCCGGTCCTGCAGACCTCGTCCTCGTCGTCGCACGCCCCCGCGTCCGGCCTGCAGACGCTGTACCGCAGGGTGCGCTGCGGCGAGTTCTGCTTCGCGCCCCAGCCCGCGGGCGACTTCCCCCGCGGCGAGCAGACGGACATGTTCGTCCTCGGGGACGAGCAGTTCGCCGAGATGCGCTGGGCGGACCGCCCGTCGTCGTCGTCAGGGACGAGGCTGTCCGTTTCGCCCTCGGCGTCTCCCCGGGCGTCGTCTCCGAGGCTGTTGATGGACATGGAGTAGTAGTTTGAGACAATGGAGGTGCGTAGACTTATAAAGCCGAGGGAGAATGATCGACAGGGGGCGGGAGGGAGGGGAGGAAATGGCAAAGGGAGTCAAAACGGCGAGCCCCGGAGACCAATGGGAGAAAAGGCAGAAGACGGAAAGGGAAGCAGACGATGCGATATTGAGAGACAGACAAAGGGGGCAGAGACATTGCCGCCCCCCGAACATACCAACATAGAGATACCCCTGATGAGAATCGAATACCTATCTATCTACAAGGCGTTAGGGAGATCTTATTCGTCACCGCTCTAGCTACAACCAACTGCATTCAAGGCTCTATAGGGCTATGGCCGTTGTCGTTGTTGTTGTTAGCCGTCATTGTCGTTGTTGTGTCCGTCAAATGCATGATCATCAACCAAATCACAGCTAGAAATCAACTCGAAAAATCATGTTTGGATCCTTTTTATTCATTCAACCAACACACACCCCTTTGTGAAGACAAGGTGTAAGGTGTAATCTCCTCCCAATTCTACTCCAGAACATGAGACCAATAAGGGCCTCCTCGGTTGAGTTACTCGGGTATCTCATCCAGGAAAAAAACAGAATCCGTCCTGTAGTGCCTACATGCATGATCATCTTTTTTTCCCTCCCCAAGCCAAGAATGTTAGGCGGCGCACACGCATCATGATGTGCATCTCCTTCTTTCCCCCTTTTTCTCTTCTCCCTCCCACGTCCCCTAGATGTAACGTGAAACCCCTTTCCCTCATGCTTAGCCCTCTCTCCCAATTCTATGGTTTTGTTTCGTTTGGTACCGGGAGGGGGAGGGGGGGCAAGTGGAGCTAACATGGTGTAAACGTTTACATTCCACATGACTCCCGCCCCGCCTGTTTCCCGCACCCACCACACACCGCCCTTAGGCAGTGTGAGACACACCCGCCAGAGAGCGGGTTGGAGAAGTGTTTGCTTTCCAATCGGGGATCCGTGCCACGAGAGGGACAGAGAGGAGTGCCGCGTGCTGTGCTGCCGCTCGGGAGAAAAAGACGAAAAAGGGGGAGAACTCGAGGTCATCCCACCCCTGAATAAACAAAAACCAAAAAACTCAAATGTCTTGAGCAAAAGCCCCCTCCCGTTTTCCCCGTCTCTCCCGGTGTAGGGGGGAAAGGGGGGTTGAGGGAAGAGGCAAAAAGCTCTCGACGTGGTATCAAACGGTATATGCCCCAAGAACACGAAACGAATCAAATAGGCATTCCACGCGCAGTCTCGCCCGTGTATGCGTCCCGGGTGTGTAAGGTTAGAACAAAGGCGTCGGGGGTTTTTGGTATGTTGGTCGTAAAGGTCGTATCGTACAAAACATTAGATGAAGAAATCGAAGAGAGGCGCGAGGAATGCCCGAGAGAGAGAGACTGCAGGATGCCTGCGATGCCGTGAGGAGAGAAAGTTACCAAGATAGAGAGATGCGGAGATCGATAGCCAGCCAGCGTCGAGATTTGTGATTTGGTTTTTGTCCGTTTTCCAAGTGTTTTTTGTTGATTTTTGTCGTCAGTGGCAAGGAAATGTATAGCGGTAATGAGCGAATATGGTCGGTTAGAGATGACTTGGTAAGGAAATGTTAATGAGCGTCGGTTGCCGGGTGTATAGTCGGCGTAAGAGAGTCAAGGAAATAAGTGTTGAAAGATCGTCGTCTCGGTTGGCTGGGCTGGCATGTCGTCGTCCTGTATCATCGTCTCCTCTTGCTGTCTTCTCCCCGGTTAGTAGATGGCATCGCCGGCCCTCCTGTGGTCGACGCTCGTGCGCGGCGAGACCTCGAGCATCTTGGTGCTCCCCGAGCTCACGTGCCTGGCGTTGCTGAGGCTCACGCTCGTGGCGCGCTGGAGCTGGGGCGTCTCGCCCTCCTCCGAGTTCTCGGCCGACGTGTCCTCGTCCCCGAGGGGGGCGTTGACCATGACCTCGCGGCTCTTGATCCTCTGGTGCTGGACGACGGGCGTGGCGCGCTGCCTCTCGACGGAGCCCCACTTCATGTCGGCCTCCTCCATGACCTCGTCCTCGTCGCTGCTGGGGAAGGCATCGCCGGTGGACTTGCGCGGCGTGCGCTCGTCGGCGAGGACCTCCCGGGACGGCGTGGCGAGGTTGGACAGGTACTCGTCGTCGGCGAGCTCCTCCTCGGTGTCGTTGGGCGAGGGCGACGTGGTGCGGTGCTGGGCGCGGAAGCGCTGCATGCTCGTGCGGACGCCCGAGGACCGCTGCTTGCTGATGCGGCCCGAGAGCCAGGAGCCCTCCGAGTCGATGGACGCCAGGGATACGGACTGCGGCTGGTCGGGCGAGGGCTGGATGCTGTGCCGCATCGACGTCGGGGTCTGCCTCATCTTCTCGAGCTTCTCCATCTTCTCGTCGACCCTGCGGATTTCCGAAGTGGGAGTATCGTGTCTCACGACGGCGGCGGCGCTCGACAGGTTGTTTGCGGCCAGGACCTCCGAGACGACGGGCATAGGCGGCTCATCTGCCTCGGGCGATCCCACGCGCGAGTCCGGAGGGCTGAGGGGCAGCTCGGGCAGATCTTCCCTGAAGCGTGACCGGGTGCGCTTGGGAACGCCGGAGCTGACCTTGCGGGGAATGTAGTTCATCGGTGGCGGTATCGCTTCCGAGGACGGCGCCTGTACCGCATTCTCGTCCGCCGGTGGCGATTGCGATTGGTTAATATAGTTCTGGTTGTGATTCTGTATCTGGTTCTGGGCCTGGGCTTGAGCCTGGGCATGGGCTGCAGCGGCCTGCATCTCTTCCCGCGAAGTGTTGGAAAACGACGACGGTCCCGAGTTTCTCCTCTTCCTGTTGCCCCATCGGAACAGAGCCGCAAAGGACAGCCGGGCGCGGCCGCTGGAGTCGGATGTCTTGCGCGAGGTCTCAGTCTGGTCTTGTCTTGACGACAGTGGCGAGACGGCGTGGGGGTGCTCCTCGTCCGACACGTTGGGTGACCTCGATCTCGACTTCTTTGAGCGGAGAAAGCTGCGTCTCAGTCGCATACTCTTCTTGGGGGTAACCTTGGGTTCTGAGGCTTGGGGCGGCGGCGGCGGCGGGGGCAGAGAGATGGGGACGTCGGGTTGGATGCTCGACGTGCGTTGCAGCTCGGGCTCGATGTCCATCGGTTCCATCTCCGGTTCCGGTTCCGGCTCCGCTTGAGGGGCCAGGTCGTCTGTCGACGGCCGGTGTAATGAGCTGGACGACCGCCTCTTGTTGGATGTTACCACGGCTGACGTCCCGTCGATTCCCAAGCCGACCATTTCGCGGCCCATGACTCCGCGCTCCATGTTGACTGGCGGCGGCGAGCCGCTGTGCCTGGCCTCAGCCTCGGCTTCGCGCTGCTTCTCGGCCCTTCGCGCCAGTCTCTTCTCCACCCTCTCCTGGTCTCGTTGTCGTCTCCTCTCTCTCCTCCTGTTATCTCGTTCCATCAGTTCTCTCAGGTCGGCGGCGTCGAGGTCGTCGGCGAAGCTGTTGACCCTCTTGTGTGCCTTCACCACCGACTCGGGCACTCTCTCGGAAACCTTTCGTTTTTGTTGCGGGCGTGGCTGGCCCGCGCTGCTCTGTCCTGGACCCCATCGTGGGCAGACGGTGTATCGTAATGTCGGCCGGGGCGCCAGTGCCTCGAGGGCTGACACGCGGAAGGAGTGCATCTCGGACTCGGACGACATGCTCGAGTGGATCGAGATGGGCAGCGAAACATCCGAGCCCGGGCGCTCAAAGCTCCTGCGGAAGCCGAGGCCCGTCTTGACTCGCTTGCTCTGTTTCCTGATGGGCCGACCGGACGTCCAGTCGTCGGCGGCCGGGCGGTACGGCTCGAAGTTGGTCATGGCCTTGATTTCCGCCGCGCGATCCGATTCTTGTTTCCTCCTCTTGCTAGACTTCCTGCGGGAGGAGGAGCCCTTCTTCTGGCCGTGGCGTGCGTTATGTACATGTAGGGTTGGCGCCCGCTGCCACGATGGGTCCCCTTTCTGTTCTCCGTCATTTCGGTCGGCTGGGAAGGCCCCTGTCCATCGGCCAGGTACCGGTGGACCCGAGCCTTTCTGCCCCGCGACGCGGATGGAGTCTTTGCGACCGGGGGAGAAGCTGTAAGTACGGGTACGGGTGCTTCGGGGGTGTGGTAAATTCTCGTCAGAGTCAGAGGGGGGTGGGTGGTTATGGTTGCGGTTGTAGTCGTGGTGGTGTTGTTGCTGCTGCTCCTGGTCGAGTCGCTGCTTCTTCGGCATTGCCGCCGTCGCCGCCAGCGCATCGTCTGTGGCGACACTGAGACCCCGTGGTTGCGTTGTCTCGACGTCTGACAGGTTTGCGCCGCTTCGCGTGCGTTTGCGACCGCCCTTCCGGCGGAATGGCCAGAGGGCCATCTTCCCCATCCAACCGAGCCGCGTGCTTGCGTGCGTTCGTCGCCAGCTGCTGTGGAGGAGGTTTACGTGTGAGTGTTAGCGTGGGATGCTGGGTTGTTCCTCGCGAGACCGGGTTCTGTATGGGTGCATGATCGGTCGTTGTTAGTCGAGATCGGTGGACATGCGTCTCGTGAAAGGCGTGCTGACGGGCGGCCTCGTTTAGATCTCAATGCCAAGTGTCTTGTCTCTGTGGCTGTTCCGTGCTGTGTCTCCGTCTATTGTCCTCTTTCTCTCTCCTCAACCGTAATGAATCGCCACCGGCTTCGCAATGATCAAGCGACGATAGCCAACGAACGAGACGCCCAGGCGAACAACAGTGGGCGGGCAAGCGAGCGAGAGAAATACGGGGAGCTTTCCTGTCTGCTTAAAGAGGGAAGGATCCAGGGTTGTGCAGCGGTAAATATGGAGGAGCCTGAGGTCCGGACCGTACTGAACTGTAAAGCGAGTGGATGAGAACGACGGGATGGAGCAAGGAAGTAGCGAGTAGTAATGTAATAGATGCGAGCAACAAGTACTAGACAATGCTGATGCGATACGCCCAGAGAGGGAATAAAAGAGGGACGGACACACACGGCGAGTCGACTGAGTCGGTCATATGCTATGCAAAGTGGCAAGCAGTGGCTGGATAATGATGGAATGACGAACGAACTGGGGACCCAGAGGTCAATCAGGATTGAGCAGTTTCGACGTGACAAGACACCAGACTGGCTGGACAGAGTAGGTAGTTCCGTAGGTTGAACAGAGAGAGACGGGGGGGGGGGAGGGACAGCAGACCTTTTCCTTCTTTTCCTTGGTGCTGGGTGTGCGTTTCCAAGGTATCCGTACTCTTCACTCACTCTTACGAGTAAAAAGTACATCTCTTCTCTCGTTGCTTGGCTGGTTTGGCTGGCACAGCTGGACTCAACTGGTGCTGATGCTGGTGCTGGTCTTCGTACTGGTGCATCGCATCTGCTGGTACCTCACCGTCCGGTGCGGTACGGTACGTAACCGCCACCCCGTAAGGTACACCACCGGCGCTGACCAAATAGGAACAGGGCTGCTCAACTGGGTGGCAGGGCAAGGGAGCATGAGCCGGGTCCTTTGGGACGAGACCAAACCAGAACGGGAGAAGACGGTTGGGCTGGCCAGGGTTGGTTGGCTTTTGGGTTGGGAAAGGTTCAAGGGTAGGCCAGGGGTCAGGGGTGTGTACATGGAAGATGGTGTGTGAGAGGGGGTGTGAGTGTGTCTCGTTTCTCGCAGTGTATTGTATCCGCAGGCACTGACTTTGGCTCTGCTTCTGTCACTGCTTTTTGCTGCCCGTCAAGATCAAGACGTGTGCGTGCGTGCGTGGCTGGCTTGCTGTAGCAGTATATCATACGGCGGCCTCGATGATAAGAGCCGCTCGACTGAAAAGGAGACGCATATCCGTACAGAGAGATCGATCAAGGTCCCACCGGGGTGTGCCGTGCTTGGTGAGTTATGCAGCAATGCTCCTGTTCCATCCCGTCAGGAGTGTTCCGGCTCCCTGTCGGTGCCGGTTTGCGGACGGCCGTGAGAGAAGCAGCGAGAGGGAGGGAGGGCGAGGCAAGGAGGGAGGCCAGCCGCCAGCGACCTCTCTCGCCGGCAGGGGGCATGTCAATGTCGTCGATTGGCCGCGGATAGGGCTCTGATCGTCACACGTTTTCCTCCTCCAGTGTCGAAGTGGTCGAAGGGGGCAAAGGGGGTGGAACCTGTCCAGCTTCTTCCCAGCACACCACGCGCTCTCTCCTGTCTCTTCACCTCGCTGTTGTTCCCTTCTGTTTGATCGGTCGCCACCTCCTCCAGAGTGAGTCCAGCCCGTCCCGCCGCCCTGGCGTCTCCATGTCTTAGTCTCAGTGCCTCGTCGTCGCAGTCTCCATGTCTCGCTGCCGGCAGGTCCATCTTCGCCCTGCGTTGTCTCGCCTGTCACGGCGTATCTGTCAATTTTTTTTCTCCTTCCTTTCTTTCCTTCTTTCTCTTCTTCTCGTGGCCCTGCCATCTTACTGCCCAGCTCCGGTGGGGGGCAGTTATGTGCTCCAAGCTGTACGTCCGAGGTAAAGCTCGTTAAGGTTCCGGCCCATCCTGCTTTTCCAACGGTCGTCTCATGACACCCCCTGGTCTGATGGTCTCCGTGCCTTGCTGTAGTATTGCAGCCTGTAGCCTGTATGCGTACCTTGCTCTTGCTGTGCCTTGCTGTGCCTTGCTGTACATTCCCCTGGAACGAGGACGGGCAGCAGGAAGCAAAGAGAAGAAAGCATAAACGCCGTGTGCCCGCAGTATCCGTAGGTACACCAACAAGAACCTACACCACGTCGGCGCCAGTGGGATGTGGGAGCAGTCGAGGCAAGGTACCCGTGCCTTGTGCCTTGCGGTTCCGTATCTGCGCGCTCTTACTCTAATCCTGGCACCGGCTCGTACTCTACAGTGGCGCCCAGACCTTGGTGCCTCTCTCACGCTGCAAGCTGTGGTCGCCGCGGCGCTCTCCACTGTTGGCTGCAGAACAACTCAATAGGAAGCCGCGGAATACAGGAACAGGAATTGGAACAGGAACAACAGGAGCTCCGCTCCAGGGTGCCGGGAGGATGCGGTGTCGAACGCGGAGTTTCGCAATTGGCCTGTTTGCTCTTGCTTGCAACGTTTCTCGCCGAGGCGGTCTGCAGCAGCCACGGCTTTCCCTCTCTTTTGTCTGTCTCTTTTTTTCCCTCGTTACTCTCGTCGGCACCCGTATACATATCGCGGGCCCCAGTGCCAGCCGGAGGATGGAAGGGATCGATCGAGCTCCATTCCCCGTCCCCGCGTGACGACTGAGTCATATCATTCCCTCGTCAAGGCCAAGGGGCACCGACTCGAGCACTCCCCAGCTTGCCAGCCTCCATCGAGAATCGTCGGCGGCGGCAATATCGAGTCGGCCTCGTTTGGGAACCTTCATAGTGCTCCCATGGTGCTATTCCTTGCCGTGCCACATATTGGACCCCGAAAAAAAAGACCAAGAATCTCCCGTCGAGCCGGCCCAAATCCAATCGAGACCCACTGGTGCGCCAGATGAGGAACAAAATCGGTCGTGCCCCGGTCCCGACCCAAGCAACACCCGTGGTCGAACTCGCGTGGGCGTGAGGAACTCACGGAGAAAACATAGTATTTCGTACTAGTATCCGGCGGAAACTATCCGTGCTACAATGTGATTAGTGTACGGATGGGCCCCATGCTCCTCATGCTCATGGGCACTACGCAGCACAGCTCTTCACTATGAGTGACCGGCGGCAAATAGGACACGCAACCACGGTCTGCCCGCAGTGCCCGTTGTCCTTGGCCGTCGTTGATCTGGCGTTGCTCCGTGGCTACTTCGTGATACGGATCACCTGCACTTCTTGCGCCGTCTGCTTCTGCCGAATAATGAAGGGCGTTTATTAGCCATCGACTGCTCGGTGGCTTGTGTCCCTCGTTGCGCCGTCGTCCCTGTCATGCGCTCCTTCTGAGTTCTGCCCACCGAGCTCGACTCACAGACAGTTGCACAGGACGAGGCGTGCCCTAAGCTGTATTGTTGACTACACTAGGTAGTAATGTAGCATAGCTTGGGAGGTCCCTTGGTCCCCTAAGAAGGCGGGCTGTAGCTTCAAGCTTGTAGTGCACAAGACGGCAACAACCATTTGATACCAGCCAACTACCGGGAGACCGGCCGTCCCGCCGCCAGTTCACGGGCGGAGGATCGACCGGGGAAGCAGCCAACAATGGGCATGAGAGACGCCAGTCAACCAAGCAAAGAGAGCGCGCCACGACCGAATCTGCTTAGCTGGTGAGGGGATGCACCACATGACCCCTCTGGTCCCAAAGATAGCGTCCTTGGAGAGCCTCCGCGTGCTGTGTCGTCAGAGGGAGGCAGAGTCGGCTGTTTGATATCTCTGTGATGATATTAACGAGGCTTCTTCCCCTTCTATTCCGGGCCACCGCCGTGCTGAGAAACAGAACGGACGGGTCATAGGCGACAGCCGGCATCGTTGGGCAGCACCATGGCTAGGTATCTCAGCTGCGTGCGTGGCCTGGAGGGATCGTGCTTGTAAAAAACCTGAACAGTCAAACGGAGACTCTCTATACGTTGCTCCTCAGTCACTTATTCGGTGTCGGCTAACCTTTCCTGGGAGAAATCTCATCAGGTACTTTCTCCGTACAGCATCGCCAAACGTGCTGCGTTGTGTTTGCCGGGCGCACAAGGGGCCTTGCGCCGCTGGGACAGGGATTGCAGAGGTACCGGTACCTTCGCAGTGGGACACCAATACTTTTCTGATCCCGTGCCAACAGGCCTTGGAGGCCGTATCGGGCACAACGCCTCCATCGGCCCGCTACCTGCACTCTGTTTTGTCGTGTACGAAGTACAACTTCCATGGCTGGTGGGAACCTGCCTGCAGGTCGCCTTGGTGGAAATATCCTCACACTGGTGCATGTGGTTTTTTTTTTTCTTTCTTCGTATTCGTTCGTAACTCCCTGAACTGGACGACTCGAAGGACGCTGGACGTCCGTAACCTCTTACAAAGCTGCGGGCTGCTGTCCACTGCCCCGGGGCCCGGCACCCACCGGAGGGCCTAGAATCGTGCCCCCGTCGCGATTTGGCTTCTCACTTGTGATGAGATCACGGGTTTATTATGCCGTGGTCTGGTGGCCGTCCCGAGGCCCCAGTGCTGTGGCCCTTCCCCTTCGTTGCGTTGTATCGCGGCCAACGGCTTCGAGGCTTCGGCTTGTCCCTCTCGATGTTGCATGGACTCTTTGCCGCCGGCTCTAGTGGCGTGGATGATATCTGGGTCAGATAATCATCTCGGAATCCCAAGGCCTTCTCCGGCGGCGGCTTTCTCACGATGATGCGGCCGAAAGTTTCGGCCATTATGTCATGGCCGACATGGACCGCACGCGCTGCCACCTTGCCATCCGTTCAGGAGTCAGGACGTCGCATCGGCGCTCCCTCATCATTGCACTACACTGCTATCCGTACAGCCTGCTGGCCTGCAGCTTTCGCGGCGCGGCTGGCTGCGAGTGGGACGGTGCGCGCTGTAGTGGTAGTAGTATATTAGGTATCATATTGCTGCATGTGGCTTCGACGTCGTCGTCCATGGCCCTCCTGGGGGCGATCGTTTAAGATTGGCGTCCCATAACAACGTCATGGCGGCGGGGGGCTGTCTCCCTCGTCCTCTTCGCCGCTTACATGGCGCAATTTCGTCATCCCTCGAGGGGGCCGCAGCCTCTCGTCGCTCTGCTTCTGTTGGGGGCGGTAAATCACTTCGCTCCACGATTTCCGTCAAGCCCTCTGCGTCCATGTGGTGATGCGGTGATACCTTCCCAGCGGCGATTGAGTGACCTTCCAACGGTTGCATGCGAGATATTGTCAAACGTGTCGTGCTCCGCCATCATTTCTCCTGGGTGGTCCAGTGCTTGCTGCAGGCCGCCGCCGCATCGCTTTCCTGGTGCCTGTCAGACTCGACACGTAGTGCAACCCCCCCCCCCCCCCGACAATGTTGCTGATGCATGGTGCCCGCACTGAACCAGACGTCGCAATCCGGAGGCTGACCACAATGCGGCCCGTCTGACAAGCCTGACGAGGTGCCTGGACTCAAGACGATGGTATGGATACCGTGCCAGTAGCATGCGTTCGAGCGTCGATATACACTATACTAGGCAGATAGCTCAAGAGGCTCTTTTGATCCCTCGTCGAGCTGACATATGGATCGTCATATCGACCGGTAATGCCGTTGATGCCTCCGGTCATCCTTGGATCCTGCGTGGAGCCCACTACCAAGGGATGCACGTCACCCGCGGACGTCCATCGGACGATTTGCTCTTCTCGGACTGTCAATCGAACTTCTCGAGGCTTGGGGTTCTTCGCGAGCGCTCGAACGTCAGCGCGGCAGTCAGCATCGAATTTGGCAGGTCTGTTCTTCTCCTGCCTACGGCCTAAACCATAGCACCATGCAGCGAGGTCAGAGCAGATTTGAAGACGTGGGTATATGGCCAATGAGAGTCGGGTAGAGCCCCTTTCGTCTGATGGTGTTGTCGGTTGCTCCCTTGAAGGCCACCCTGGCAGACTGGGACATGCCGAAGAGCAGTTCCAGGCCGTTTCACGCTCGGGGCCTCTTGTCATTCAGGAGGCTTTTTCTTTTCAACCAATGACCGCCCACGAGAAGGAATGTTTCAGAAGGGGGCGGGGGTCCGGCAAACTCGAGATGAGCCTGGGTCCGAAGCGATGCGGTTTTGACGAGCCACAGGAGACGAAGTCCATAGCCTATGGTATCGAGTAGAGGCGAGCAAAGAAGACAGACGTGAAGATGCGTGGATTGCCATGTGGGCGAACGACGGGAACGTGCTAGGGTCCAGACGCAGATCGCAGTCGGGGAGAGGGTGTGTTCATCTGCTCATCTTTGTCCCGTTCGGCCTGAGATTAACAACTGCCCGCGGTCCAATTGGCCTCGAGAGAACCGAGCATGAGGCCGTGGCGATGGAACAAGGTCATCTGCCGCTGCGAGCAAGGGCAGCCAGCAGGTGTCGATAGCTCTGAATTTGGACCTTTTGGTCCGCTTCCGACATCCTGGTCCGGTGACACGGAGCATTTTGGATTTGTGGACGGGGGCATCTGTGCTTGATATTAGTCGCGGCTCTCCGCGGAGGACCAGAGTGTTCTGTGGCACAGCGAGGGATGCACAGGTTGTTCAGTCCCCCCCTCGGACCGGGCCTGGGCTGTCTGCATCGCGGGAGGCAAGTAAGTAACCTAGATTAGCATCGCATGCAAATGTTTTGCAAATTTGAGCAATTGGCGAGTAGAGTTTCCCAACGTTGAGTCGACATCGCCGCAGAGGCGATGCGGTTGCTGCCAACAATTGAGTGACGGACGACGACGACAGACGACGACGACAACGACGAGAGACGATAATAAGCCTATTGAGCGGCGAAATATCTCCATTGAGTTGTCTTGGGGTTGATCTGGCAGGGGCGGGAATAGCTCGGGGACACATCAGTGGATCTTGAAGCTGAGACGCACGTGATACTCTCATCACGTGGTCCTAGTGCAGCGCACCTGCCTTCACAGTGTTTGCTGGGCGGGAATTACCTAAGGTGGGGCCACAGTTCTTCGACGCACCCATGTACTCAGGCACCTAGGTACCGCTGGACTGGAGGGTTGGCGGAGCAACACCGCCGGCCGACAGCCCTTTCTGTTTACAGCGATCTTCAGGTCAGGAAATCGCGACCGCAGCCCGACCAAAATTCAAACAACCCAGCCAACCGACCTCAACTCTCGCAACCCGACATCATATCGAAGCGCAGAACACTCCCCCTCCCCTAGCCAAGGGAACCTCAAATCCAGCGCGAAAACCTCACTCGACACCGCCCAAGATGTCGTACAACCCGCGCATGAGCATCATTCCGACCTCGCAGACCCAGTCGCGCAACACCCGCAAGAAAGAAGATGAGGCCGACGCGTTCATGCGCCTCCCGGACAAGGAGATCGTCGGCTGCATAACGGACATTGGCATCCCCTTCGCCGTCGCCGACCTCCAGAAGCCCAACCCGCTGCAGGTCCAGATGATCTTCGAGTGGTTCGCCGAGCTGCTGCTCAACGCGACCCGCGAGACGGTCGAGCCCGCCATGCGCGCCGCCGCCGAGGACATCTGCGGCGAGTACTCGGACGTCGTCCCGCCCGACACGCGCAACCTGATGGGCTTCTACGTCTCCCTGCGCCGGCTGCTCGCCGAATGCGGAATTAACGATTTCAGCTTCAACGACCTGTACAAGCCCTCGCACGACCGCCTCGTCAAGATCTTCAGCTACCTCATCAACTTCGTGCGCTTCCGCGAGTCCCAGACGAGCGTCATCGACGAGCACTTCAACAAGGCCGAGACCACAAAGGCCCGCATCGAGAGCCTGTACTCGGAGAACCAAGACATGGAGTCGCGGCTCGTCGAGATGAAGCGCAACCGCAAGGCCATGGAGGCGCAGGTCCGCGAGAAGACGCTGCGCAACGAGGACCTGAAGCAGCGGCTGCTGGAGCTGCGCCGGAACCAGGAGCGCGTCGCCGCCCGCCTCGAGGACGCCAAGGTCAAGAAGACGGAGCTCACGACGGCGCTCGAGGACAAGACGGCGCAGAAGCTGGCCCTCAAGCAGGAGAGCCAGAAGCTGCGGCCGTACGTCATGCAGAGCCCCTCGGCGCTGCAGGCCAGCCTGACGGAGCTCAGCAACGCCCTCAACGCCGAGAAGGCGCACATCGACTCGCTCGACCGCCGCTCGCGCGCCCTGCAGACCTCGGCCGACTCCTTCACCGTCGTCTCGACGGACGTCGCCTCGTGCATCAAGATCCTGGACGAGATCGGCGTCGAGCTGGCCAAGGAGGAGGAGGAGAACCTCAAGAACGCCAAGCAGCGGGACGCCCTCTCGGAGCGCGGTAACAACGTGCGCGAGGTCGAGCGGACCGAGTCTCTGCTGCAGAGGCAGCTGCTCAAGTGGAACGAGCGCACGGAGAAGCTCCGCGAGCAGAGCTCGGCCAAGGCCAAGGACGCCAAGGAGAAGATGGAGGAGCTGCGCGCCGTCCACCGCAAGCTCACCGAGGAGCGGAACGAGAAGGGCAAGGATATTGAGAGGCGGAGGGTCCGCATCGAGCAGACGGAGAAGAAGGTGCGTCACGCGGTCGTCGGAACCTTTCCCCGCGAGTGCTTTGCTAACTCGATGACTAGATGCTGGATCTCAAGGAGAACATCGAGAACGAGATCCACAGCGCCTACGACGAGTTCCTCAAGATGGAGTCTCACATCAAACTGTACATCACGGAGATGGAGCAGGCCATCTGAGACTTGGTTTTTTTCCCCTGTTGTTTCTTCATGATTGGTCCGTTTCTACGAAGGCATGAGATACCACGGGTTCGGCGTTTTTGGTGTTGGGAATTCGCTTCTTATTGAGTTCTGTATGGTGTGTCTTGCGGACATTTCAGTATAGTGATTCAGTCCTAATGCATCATGGCCTATTCAAATATCAAGCAGTGCAATCCAGTAGTGGTATGCAATAGTAGTATCCAGATCTCACTGCTGGATACTGCTATTGCCTACCTTTACTGCATTGCGCTACTTGATATACGGATCGGCCCGCGATATATTATGACTGAATCACTATACTGAAATGTCCGCAGGACACACCATGTATGGATAGGCCCATGATGCATCACGACTGTTGGGAATGGGATATCAGTGTCCAGTTGGGAGGCAATGCTCGGGACACGCTTCCTGGACTATTGCCGCGATGACAGATACATAAAAGAAGAAGCGGTTTTGCTGTTCTTGTCCAACCTTTCTTGCCGTGCCTGCCGTTCAGACCGCCCCCTCCTCGCATGGCCACACAATGTTCCAACGCCCCTCCTGGAAGCGGAACCACCGTCCCATCACCCTCCTGACCTCGACCGTCCTCCCGGTCCACCCGCCCTCGTCCCTCCTCGCGCTCCCGCTCAGCACCGGCGCGTCGTCGCGCAGAACGGCCGCGAAGCTCTCGTGCCCCCCCGCGCCCTTCGGCTCGACGACGACGGGCTGGTACCCGGTCCGCAGCGCGGCCTCCACGAGGACGGCGGCCGAGCCGCCGATGCCCTGCGCGCTCCACTCGCTGCTGTCCCGGTGCAGGTCCAGGAAGCCGTAGATGATAAGCAGTGGTGGTTTGTCCCCGTCCGTCGGCGGGGGCAGGTTCGGCGGGGCGGGCGTCAGCGAGTCCGCGGGCGAGAAGACGGCGAGGTTGGCGCGCAGGTGGGCGACCGTCGGGGCGTGGAGGACGCGGATGTGGCGGGCGACGGCTAGCTGGAGCAGCGGCAGGGCCATGTGAGGACCATCTTCTTCGTCGTAATCATCGTACTCCGCGGGGTCGAGGTCTTGGGGATTGTCGGGCTGCTGCTCTCTTTGCGGCATGCGGCTCTTGAGGTCTGCCTGGAGGGACGTGATGAAGTCTGCGCGCGGGTAGCAGACGAGGAGCGTTGTCGGGTATCTTTGATATGTGAGGATGTAACGCAGCAGTTCGATTGGCGACGCTGGGGACAGCATTTTTGGGGCCATGTTGAGATTCACAGATCTATTCCTTGTGTCTTCAAGATTCGCCTGGATTTTTTTGTTGATTGATGCATTACACGAGTGTAAGTGAGAGCAAGCTCCCGTATTGGGACGGCCAGGCGTCTGGGAGTTGATTGGGTGGGGCAGGCCCGACCGCCATGGCGGGGTATTACCGCGCACCTAAGGACTGCTCAACAGGCAGGTACGCTGGACCTTACTGCACCGAGCACATCCATCCACTGGAAGCGAGTTCCCAGTGGCTACCTAAGTACTGCCATGGATGGGCAACAGCGTCTATTACCTACCTAGGTACACTGTAAGGATGGAGGCTGCAGCACGCCCGTCGGGCAGGCCAGGTCAACAGTGTCGCCCTACTCGGTACCTAGGTGACCTTCAGTCCCCAATCCAGGGTCATCTCAACTACCTACCCACCTAGGTACCTACCTAAGGTAGACAGACTCGTTTCACTCACGAATGGTATCGCTCGTCACTATCGTTCGCTGTTGTCCTACCTGGTTAAGAAGTGGGAATACTGCAGACGATAGGGGCGGCAGTACGATGTGATGCTGTCAGCACCAGGAGCATGGACAATCGCCGAGACTGCCGGATGGCTTGGTAAGATCATACGGCAGGCCTCCCGATGGATGCTACGCCTGCCCGTCGGCCTGTCCGGTCTACAATGGAGACGGCAATTGGGAAGCAATTTGTCGCTGACTGGCTGACCGATATCGATGCAGGCAGGGTCATGGGCAGTTCTCCTCCACCAGGTATACTAGGTAGTGAGTGACTCCCTCAAATCGACAAAGCTATGCAGCAGCTATTATCGAGAGCTTCGCGCATTATGCGCCGAGGTATCAATATGAGCTGCACTAACAAGGAGCTCTGACCATCCAGAGTATATCCGATCGGCGGGGCAACTCATGGTAGGCGAGGGACGTCGCTTTGTCGGCTTCATCAGATCATACATCGATTGACCAACAGTCAGTCAACATCGTACTCGTATCAAGCAAGACAGCAGACAAGCTCAGGAGGACGGTCGCAGCTGGAACAGACTTGAAGCACGTAGGGTGCCGGTGGCCGCCGCCTCTCCTGCATAACAGGATGAATCGAACCCGAACTCGTCCCCCAACCAGTCGCGTCGGGCTATTCGGTGGCCAGGGGAGGGAGGAGGGCTGGCACGTTGCGGAGACCAATGCCGCGGTGCCGTGTCATCCGGATGCAGTCAGGTCAGCCCTACGTGCTGCACCGTGCCTCCGAAGGGCTGGGAAAAGCCCGCTGGCCTGGTTTCGCCTGTGAGACAGCGCATTTCTTTGCGAGGCACATCTCGGACGCAAGCGATTCCACGAGAAGGTCGTGGACGACTGGGTAGGGTAAAGGTGCACCCGCACACGGAGATTCCGGGGTGGAATGCCACAGACGTTGGGACAGATCGCAAAATGCGGGCGGCGACGGGGGGCCGGCCAGGCCTCCCGTCCAGCGCGGGCCAGGGGGAGCCAAGATCGATCCTGGAGGGACACGTGGTGTTAAATGGTTGACGATTTCTCTTCTTCTTTTCTTCTTCGTGTTTGCAGAGCGTCGGAAGGCGTGCCGACTTGGGGGCAGGCGCCGGTCTGGGATCCGTGGATATGCTCCATGCTCTGGCGGGTTCGAGACGCATTCAACGCCAGTTGAGGGGCTGCCTGTGGTCGAGCATGACAATTGTTGGTCAGCGGAAACTGCCCAGGTTCTTCTGTCTGCTTCTCAGGTCTTGCAAGGTGCGGCAACGAACGCAAGGTTGGGACCCCGCGGGCCGCGAGATGTTCTTGTTGGAGGTTGTGACTTCTGAGCGGAGATACGAGGATTAAGATGGGGGTTTCGCTAGCAGCAGATTAATACCCACTGGCAGGGACCCCGAATCGTTAGAATTTTCCGTGCGGTCGGGGGGACGCCGGGCCTGCAGCCCCAAATGGAGGTGACCTAGTGCTGTTTAGTCGGAATACGAGACCTTGCGAAGACAAGAAGGAGAGACTATTGAGGTGAGGTCTCCATATTGTGCGCTCTTACTCAATTACCTCTACAGAGCAGTATCGACTGCAATGAATACCAAGCACCTTCATCTTGGGTAGGTACTGCCTATAGCCCGGAAACTCGGAAGGAAAGACCTACCTAGATACTTACCTAGGTACCTATCTTGTTGAGGCGTTTGACGACCAATCGCTGGTCTCGAAGCTCTACCTATGGTCAGCACTTGCCGAAGAAGCATCAGACGTCGCGGTCTGCCTCGGCGGTACAGTGTACGATGCCGTTTGGTGTACAGTACCCGTAGAGGCGACAGAGTCTGTGTGTCCCCCGCTATGAGGTGTTATTGATTG
Source organism: Colletotrichum brevisporum (assembly GCA_030770045.1). NCBI lineage: Eukaryota > Fungi > Ascomycota > Sordariomycetes > Glomerellales > Glomerellaceae > Colletotrichum > Colletotrichum brevisporum. The sequence continues at coordinate 1,627,656 of JAUGSI010000001.1, read as the reverse complement.
ATGAATGTTACAGGAAACGAAACAGAGGAGAAATTGTGATTGGCCCCCCGCCTGTGGTGATAGGTACCCGACGTCCCCCATAATAACTAACAACTACGGATACATGGGCACATAGGCAATGAAGTGCATATACTGACCACCGCATGGCTTGGTCCTACGAGAGATAGTAGGTACGCATTTACTTCCATGGTCTCTTCTTCCCGGGTGCGAAGCATTGACCTGGTGTTCGGTTCATCCTGGGGCCGGCGAGACTGAGACATCAAATGGAAGATGACCTCGGTCCCGGTCCCGGTCCCAGATGTGTCCTGCGCCTGTGCCTGGCTGTGCCTTTCCTCTTGCCTCTTTCTTGGAGGTTTCATCGCCTATTGCGAGCCGTAGGAATACCAAATGGTAATACGTGTTAAAGGTATCTCCATCGGACGATGCATCCTACCCATGACCTTCTTTTACAAAGTATCCGTACCTTCCTCAGCAATACCTCTTCCTGCCTTACGTACATGCACCTTAATTGGACGTATCATCCAAGTCGGCCCAGTTCCAGGTCGGTCCGCCCCCACCAAGCTCGGCACCGAGGTACTTCCCCAGCCACATTTCGCCGTGCGAGTACTCCGGTCTACCTGAAGGCCCAGTGTGTGTTCGTCCCAGCAGTCCAATCTGCTCTCTCTGCCATCTGGTGCGGCCGAGCCAAGACTTTCCAGGCCCGTCGCCAATTTCTTCTCTCCCACGAAAAGGCAGAGGAAGGAAGGTGGAAAGGTGAAGGTGCTCCTGCTCTAATATCCTGCGTTGCTACTCCCGCTGCTGTACTCCGTACCTGGCTACCTAGTAAAGAGGTACCTGCCCGGCAATTGTGCAAGAGCTGCTGCTTGTTTATACGCTTGCTATACATGTAGCTTCTGTAGGTATACAGAGGTAGTCAGTAGTCAATCATAGGTAGGTTCCATCTGTCGGGTTGGTGCCTCCTCATTTTGGTCACGGCACCCGCCTCTCTCCCCCATTCCCACCACCACCACCACCACCGCACCCGCACTTGCTGCACCCGCGCACACAAACACGCGCACACAACCGCCTTCAGTCGCCTTTGCTAGGTAATTACAACTACTAGCGACAATTGCTGGTCAGAGCGGCGGTGGTGTTCTGTCTCTCTTTTTTTTGTCCTGCTTCTGCTGCTTCTCAGGCCGCCCCTCGTTGCCTCGCACGACACCACACCCGTGACGGGACAAACAATCCCGACCTCATCGTCTGACCGCAAAGCGAGGCGGACTGTCCGTTTGCCGACCTTTGCACCAGTGTGCGTTTGCGCTGAGCCTCCCCCAAATTCCGACGGGGGCCTGACACCTAGAACCTTGAATCCTAGACATATCGAGGGAGTCCGAAGTCGAAACCACCCAGGACCACCATCGACCACGACGAACACGGCCAGTTTGGGTACGACTCGACACCCGACGTACCTCACCACATCGCCTATTCTCTTTTCTCGCCGTCCGCTTCTTCGTTGGCCGGCTTGTACTACGACGCGCTGCTCTGCGCTCCGCTCTGCTCTCTGCCCTGGTCCGGTCTGCTTTGCTCTGCCCTGCGCTTCCTTGCGCTGCATCGCTGCACCGCCAGCCCCAAGCCAAACCCGACCACTCTGACTGGCCTTGCGACTCTTTCCCCAAGCCCCGGTATTGTGGCTTGGCCCTCGCTCTCTCCGGCAGCTTACCCAGGCAGACGCAACCCACCGTACCGCACCGCCGCAACCCACCGCACAGTGTCTCTCTCTGCCTCTCTCGTCATCCGTCCAACTTGGTCGAGGTCAACGACGGACCACGCTTCCTACGGCTCTTCAACCGACCTAGGACCTTGCACCGCAGCCGTTTGGACTGCTCTTTGCTCTCTCGCCGAGTCCTTGCTCATCGCGCAACGGCAACGGCTGCCTCCGTCGCCTCTGTCCTAGCTGGATCAGCCCAACGTCCTCCCCCAACTCGCGACCGTCGCACATCACTCCAAAGACGTCAGTCAGTCCTGAGGTGCTAGGCCCTGTCCGCTTCTGTGCTTGCGCCGCACCACCAGCACCACGAGGCTCACCCCGCCGTCGCCCGGACGAGCGACTGCCCAACTTCAACTTCACTACTCCCATTTCATCAAAACACCATCGTCGAGCTCTCCGACCGACGCCGTCTTTGGCGCATATCGATCGAACCGCCAGCTCGACTGACACCCCGCACCTGCTGGACTTTGCTCCGATCAAATGCAATCAGGCCTGCCCGTCATCCCGCTTGTGTCGACATAGTAGCCTACGGCAGAGGCTGACTCCACGGAATTCTCTCGACTTTCGCTGCCACTATCGCCCGCGATCACCATGTCTTTTCGAGACGGCCAGCGCCGGTACGGCCATGTGCCCCCGGTCCAATACCCCACCGCCGACCAGTCGCAAGATCAGCCCTACCTTGGCCGACGCCAGAGTTTCAACAACGGCGACGACGCCGCTCTCTTCGACCAGAACCAGGTGCGGACGCAACCCCACGGCCATCAACATACGTCTTCGAGGGGCGAGGATGAGCTGTTCCTGACGAGCCCGACTGGATCGAGCCACTCGGGAGGTCGGCACAGCTACGGCTCGACAAACAACGCTCTGTCGGGGTACCAGCACCAGTACCAGGCCTCCTCCCCTCCCACGTCGTCTCACTCGACCTACAACCCTCAGGCTTTTGCCCGGACGCCTTCGACGGCCACGCAAGGGCTTCCTTATAATCCGCACCCGCGATACAATTCCACTTCCCCGACTTCATACGCTCCGCCATCTTCAGCCGGCTACGCGCCCGCCGCTTACAACCCGGCTGCCTACGCGAGCACTACCGTGCCTCAGCGGCAACCGACATACTCTGGCTACAACAACTACAGTCAAGGCTACGGCTCCCCGACCCAGCCTCAACCGTCTTCGGGGTTTGGGCAGTCGCCTCCGTCTACATACTCCTCCACGTTCCAGTCGGTGCAACCAACCGCAGCGTCGTCGGTACCCGCCTACGAGCCGTCATACTCCCAATACAATAACAACAGCTACGCCACCTACCCTACAAATGGTGCCAATTCGTCAGCACCATACCCGTCTGACGATCCCTCTGTTCCATATCCCATTCAGTCACAGATGCCTGTTGGGCCGGCCTACTCTGCCGACCCCACCTCTTTCTACCAGAGGTCTAATCGATCCGACTCGATGGCATCTCCCATCTCGTCGCCGCGGCTCCAGCAACACTCTCCCGGCTTACAGCGACATCCCACCAACGCCCCTCTTCCCAGTCGGCCGATGGAGGAGCCTACATGGGACCCGAGCGCCGCAACCCCCACCGACGAGGACCATGCTCAACTGCAAAACGATATCATGCAAGACATCGAGGCAGAGCTCGGCGGTAGACATCGTCCTATACCCATCAACGGCCAGCAGTTTTCCGACGACGAACTACAAGGTCTGCGGCGATACAATTCTGACCTAGCAGCCATGCAACAACCGTCCTCGGCTTCGCACGCTAGCAGACCCAATCCGACTCTCACATTCGATTACGATGACGACGACGATGATCCGGAAGGAACCGCGGGGGTACTGGCCATGCAGCAGGCCGAGTTGGACGACCGACGTTTCAGCAGCATATCCGCAATGCCATCGATGCCTTACATCGAGCCAGCCACTGTCAACCCTCCCGCAAACCGACTTCCGCCTCCGCCCGAAGAACAGAGCGACGGTACAGACTACGGCGGCATGGACCTTGGCGCGCTCGCTGGTGGTTATGCAGGGAATCTCGCATACGGAGGTGAAGCTTCAGCGCAGGATTCGCGGCCCCTGCCCGACCCTAACGACTATTCGCACGAAGCTTACGATAAAGCGCCTGCATTCAGAGATGCCGAGGTGGATTACGGTGGTACTGGTGGCCTGCAAGCGCCTACTGCTCATCGACTGAGCTTTGACGAAGGCGACGAGCGGGTTTCCGTCAACTCCAGACAGAGCGGGAGCGAATCCCCATACAAGGAGGACTACCCAGACATTTTCTACCATCCAGGACTTTCGAGCAGGCCTCTTCCGGCTCTGCCGCCAGGCCCTGGTAGCGACACGAGTTCCCTGCTCTCTGTCCAACAGACGAGTCGTATCCATCATTCGCACTCCCTTAGCACCGACTCGCGAACACTGTATCACGAAGGCTCTGAATACTACCAGAGCTCAACAACTTTGAACACACCATTCCCGGAGCGATCCATTTCCCTCTCGAGCCACAGCCATACCCCTCAGGTGCAGGCTCCCACGCGCTCGCGGACGGATGCGGCTGAGGAACGGAGGAGGATGGCGAAGCACCAGACGCAGCAGCAACAGCTTGCGGCGCAGCAGGGACTGCCATACGATGGTTACGAATCTACGACCCCCTCTTCTATGACATACGACATGATCACACTTCCCAGCGGCCGGAAGAGGAAGTTTGTCCCGTCCAAACTGACGCCCGGAGATCTCAGGAGGTGTACTGAGCCTTGGGCCTTGAGTGGGATCGCCTATTGGATTCGGGAGATGGCTGATGGCGAACCTGACCTCAAGCAGAAGACTGTGGAAGAGGCCCTGCTCAAGCTCTTCACGGCCAAGGTGCCGACCATCAACGTCGCCGATGCGGAGCTTCTCAGTGCTCGCGTTTCGCAGATGATGCTGGATACCGGAGTCCTAGTTCCGGAGGAAGAATGGGTCAAGTTCGGCAACGGCTCAATATCGGGAGTGTTGCCCCAGCTGACGGGAGCTGGCTGCTACGCGTTGAAACTGCACGACGACGAATCTCTGGGCGGCCGCTGCTACTCTTACCACTGCATGAGAACGCTCAAGAAGGCCAACCTGGATGAGCTGCTGCTCGAAGAAGTAAAGCCCGCCGACTGGAACGTTCACTACAAGGTTCAAGATGCCGAGTTGGCCGAGAAGCCCAAGAAGGAGATTGAGCGCCAGCACGTGCTGCACGAGATCGTGAACAGCGAGGAGCTGTTTATCAACCAGCTCGAGGTTCTACGAGTCTTGTACAGGGACCACCTTCGGAACAGCCAACCTCCCATCATCCCACCCAACAAGATTGATAAGTTCCTTCTTGTCGTTTTTGGCAAGGCCGATGCTGTCCAGATCGTCAACAAAGACAATTTACTGGCGCAGATGAAGTACCGACAGCAGGAGCAAGGTCCGTGGATCGCAGGCTTCTCAGATGTTTTCCGCGAGTGGATTCGAAAGGCCAGGGACGTGTACATCGACTACGCTTCTCAATTCCCATACGCCGAGTACATGGTCCGCAAGGAGTCCGACCGCAACCTTCTCTTCCGCAACTTCCTGGACCAAGTGCAGAAGCACAAGCGATCTGAGCGTCTGGGCTGGCAACACTTCCTGAAGACGCCAATCACCCGACTGCAGAGATACTCATTGCTGCTCGAAACCGTCGAAAAGAAATCGGTTCGGGATGATGAAGAGAAGGCCAACCTGCAGAGGGCCATCGCTGAGATTCGCAACGTCACCATGGAGTGCGACACCAAGGTCGCTGAGATGCAGAAGAAGGTCGAAATGATGGAGCTCAACTCCATGCTCGTCCTTCGACCAGGGTTTCACTCGGTTCTCAACCTCGACCATCTCGGCAGGGAGCTTATTAAGCAGGGCGATTTGCAGAGGATGGGTTCCAAGGGTGTGCGCTGGGTTGACACGCATGCTCTGCTATTCGACCACTACTTCATTCTGGCCAAGATAGTGAGTCCCAAGGATGGCAGAGGAGAGAAGAAGTACGACGTGTCGAAAGAGCCCATTCCAATGCCGCTGCTGTTCCTCGACACCATGAACGATGATCCGATCTCGAAGCAAAAGGGCATCACTGCTCCGTTGGCTCGCGGCGCTGGAGGGTCGGATCCGAGGCTCAACAAGATCTCGTCCAATGGCACAGAGCGTCCTGGTCTCGAACACGTCGCGACAAGCTCTTCCATCGGTTCGACGTCGACTGCAAGGTTGACGCCAGTCATGTCAGTCGATCCCGAAGGCAAGATCCTGTATCCCTTCAAGATCAAGCATCTTGGCCACGAGACGTACACTTTGTACGCCACGTCAGCCCAGAGCCGCGCAGAGTGGGTAGAGAAGATCATCGAGGCAAAGACCAGACACGCCAAGGCCTTGCACTCCCAAAACGCGGAGCCCTTCCGACTTCGCGTGCTGGCCGACAGCGCTTTCATCTATGATGCGGCGTCTGCTGTTGGGCGACAACCTGGCGTTCCCATCCGAGGCACGCCCCTGGACCGAGCTGTCCGCGAGATCGAAGAGGTGTACGGACCAGGCCGTGGACCACCAGCTGTTTGCAGAGCGCAAGTCAACTGCGCCTGTGGCTTCAACGCATTTGGCAAATCCATCATCGCCATTGGGACAGATTACGGCGTCTTTATTTCTGATGCGACCAATCCTCGCGGATGGACGAGGGTAAGTGCTAACCTTTGGTCAATTCACGGAGCACATTACTGACAGTGTGTAACAGAGTGTACAAACCTCCAGGGTGACGCAGATAGCTGTGCTTGAAGAGTTTTCGGTCTGCCTGATCATTGCGGATCGATCGCTCGTCGCGTACCCTCTAGATGTGGTCGCACCAGTTTCGAACTACCCGGCTCCCGCTCACGACAACCCGAGACGCGCGCCCCAGAGGTTGGCCAAGGACGTGGCGTTCTTCGCGACGGCGCGAATGAAGGAGCGCATGCTTGTTTTCTTTAAGCGGAGAGAGGGCATGCACAACACCTTCAAGGTGCTGGAACCTGTCTTCCAGAAGGCAACAGAGAAGCGGTCTCGCCTGTTTGGCGGGCGGAAGGCAATGGGAGGCAGCACCGACTCCTTCCGCGACTACGACGAGTTCTACCTGCCGACGGAGTGCTACTCGCTGAACCTCTTCCAGAGCTACATTGCGGTATCAACGGCGAAGGGCTTCGAGCTGCTCACGTTGGACAAGAAACAGACAATGTCCATTCCGGATCTCAAACAGCCTGCTATCGCCAACATCGCCAGCAGGATCCGAGACCAGAGGCCACTGGGCATGTTCAAGCTGAACGATCAGGAGTTCCTGCTGGCGTACGAGGACTGTGCCGTCTATGTCGACAAGCACGGCGACGTCAGTCGCACACTCATCATGGAATACTCGGGCAAGCAGAAGAAGGCGACGAGCGCGACCATGTACGGACAATACCTGCTTCTCTTCAATGGAGATTACGTCGAGGTGCGCAACGCAGAGAACGGGCGGCTGAGGCAGATCATCGCTGGCCGCGACGTCAGATGCCTCGACTTCGGTGTTAGAGGCCCGACGGGAGGCAATGCGTCCGGCAGCAACCAGAACAACTGGCTGAGCGGTCAAACGCCTGCCGCGGAGGATTCCAAGGGAACCGTGAAGATCTCGATGAGCCATCCCGAACAGCATGGCGTTCAGATCGTGCTGGAGATGCTTCTCAACGACGGGCACATGGAGAAGTAGGGGTAAACGAGGTACCTAGACGAGGGGAATGTCACGATTTACGAGAGGGAACCCCTGCCCCTTTTGTGTTTCCTATAATTGGACAGGTGTTGCACAGGGGCCAGTCCCATCATCATCCTTTGCCTTTTGGCACAGCCTCACCGCGGTGAGCTTGCCCGGTTTTGGTTGTTTTCATTTCCCCGGTTTATTTTTGTCCTTCTGGACGGGCTTTCCGACCTGATGAGCATGAGAGTCGACGAGGGATTGCGCGGACCGCATGGCGTTTTGGGGAGACAGTACGTGAGAGAGAGTATGTGTGTGTGAGGGGTTCGTCGAGGATCAAGAAGTGATTTCTTTCTTTTCCAGGTTTGGAAATGGTGGTCGCTGATCCCGAGGCCACGGCCGGGACAGCCTTCTTTGTTCCCTTTCCCCCTTTTTCTTCGTCAGTTGTCCATGTCTAGTACCTAGTTAAGGGGGGATCTGTTGTGATGTACAGGTCGGGGGGATGGCCCCTTTCTCCCAGCTTCGAGGAATATAGTAATGATTCCCACGTCACATTGGGACCCGCGAAGTCACTGTTGCCATCAAGTGTGTGTGTGTGTGTGTCTCCGCGTGCTGTGACCCAAGTGCTCAACTAGCTGTGATTGATGATGTCCAGGACAGATGGCCAAGACATCCCATAACGCGGCATGTGGCGTATGTCCTTCAACACCCCCCTGTCGTCAGCGGCCGCGCAAGGGAGAGGGGGGCAGATCGTAAGGTCAGGCACATTCTTCTCTACCCGGTCGCGCTGAACGTAAGCGGGAGGGGCATGTCAGATCCTCCTCCATGGTGCGCGTCCCGGGCCGCATCACTACCACTACTATTCCGACGTTATCACTGGACGGGGGAGGGAGGGGAAGGTGATCTCGTCTCCTTGTCTGCCAAGGTGGGCTGGGTGGACGTGGAACGCAGACTTGCCGTCCTGGAGATATTTCTCTTTGGGAGATCTTGTTCATCACCCCCCTATGTAGCTTAGCTCTCTAATTATCGGTATCCCTTCCCCTCTGCTACAAAACGGACAACGGACTACGACGACGGACGACGACGACGACGAGGACGGACGACGACGACGACGCTGGACGACGACGACGACGACGCTGGACGACGACGATAATGATAACAGTTTGACTTAGCGACGCCTAGCCATGTAGTTATAGCTGAAGGGGGTGTTGGATGCTAGAGGAGGGGGTGACGAACAAGATATCCCTTCTTCTTGGAGGGAGCATAGAACTGAGCTTCATCATGGGTTTTATTTTTGGTGTTGATCTTTGCAAGGGGTTTTCGGGCAGAGGCTAGGATGTGCCTCGTCCCCCCCCCCCCCCCGCAATATCTTTTCGTTTTATTTCCCATCTTGGGATGTTCTGTTCCCCCATCGTCGCGATTCCAGACAATAGGCGAGTTTCTAGTGCTTATGCACTTGGTCGCCGATACGAATCTCACGGCGGTTACTGGGGTCGTTGGGAATGTCGGGCCATGGGCTGTGCTGAACACGAACTCGTGTCCAAGAGGGAAAAAAAAAAAAGGGGAAATTACACGGATCATGGACAGGATCCTGCTCCTCTCATTCGAAGAGTGAGGGGATTCGTAAAACCGAAAACGGGCAAGCGGGAAGGATGACGCGTGCAAAGGGCATGCAACGGGGCAACGCGGGGACGGACGCAGCCCTACCCCGTTCCTTCCCATGCGGCACACAGGAGGTGGCTTTGTTCATCGAGCCCCCCCGAAGAGAAGCGGGGCCGCGGCCGGATACGGTATCGATGGAAGTCGGCCGTCTTTTCCCCGGGGGGGGGGGGGGGGGGGGGGGGGGTTGTTCTCGAACGAGTTTACAGAACGGCCGAGGCAGGGGTTGAGAGAACGAGAAAGAGAAACGGAACGCGGACACGGGTCCGGATCCTGCCAAGTAGACATCGACCGACGTGCGTTGTGTGCGTGTGGTATGCGCATGCAAAGATGCGAGATGGCCTGAGTCTTACTGCGTTTGGAAGGTCGTCGACGGCACGACGCGATGCGGTGATGCCTGGCGGGCGTATTGGCTGCTGCTTTGCTGCAGCGGCGACTTTTTTTTTTTTATAAAGGAGACCACGCGTCGCCGACGTTGGGAGGCTTGCATCATCAACGCTGTTGGGAGTAAAGACAGACAGTACAGCCCAATCGGATAGTTTCCCGCATTTTGCGGGATAGTCACTCGTTTCGATCACCACTTTGATAAACAGCAAAAGTAAGCAAACCTCCAGCACCGAGACGACGGGGTTTCCATCTAGAAACCGAAATCGAAGAGACCGGAACCGCTGACACCTCCCTCCGTAAACCAGACATCACCAACGAAGCCATGCGGTCGCAGGCCATCCTAACGACCTCCCTGCTGCCCGCGCTTGCCGCGGCGCAGTGGACATGCCCGCCCCTGGGCGCGGTCCTGCCCACGGCGCAGAACCCCGGCAGCCACCCGGCGGTGCGCGCGGTGCTCGACGCCTTCGCGGCCGCCATCAAGGCCGAGACGTCCGGGTTCCGGGGCTCGGCCGTGTCCATCGGCGTCAAGTCGGCGCTCGAGGACAAGCCGATGCTCGAGTTCCACCACACCCCCGAGGGGCGCGACCCGCTCGGGGCGCAGGCCGTGAACGGGTCCACCGTGTACCGGCTCGCGAGCGTGAGCAAGGTCTTCACGGTGCTCGCGGCGCTGCAGCGGGACGACCTGATCCGCTGGGAGGACCCCGTCACCAAGTTCATCCCGGAGCTGGCCGGGGACGTGCCCGGCGGGGAGCTGGACTACACGGACTGGGACGACGTCACCGTGGAGGCCCTCGCAACGCACCTGTCCGGCATCGGCGCCGAGAGTGAGTCTGCAGTCTTTTGATCGGGCCGTTTTCTGTTGCTTTGGTGAGATGGAAGGCTGACCAGGCAATTTGGGTAGTGTTCGCCGAGGTCGGGGCGTACCCTGGAGACTGGGAGTCTCTTGGGCTTCCTCCTCTCCCCGAGGATGAAGAGAAACCGGCCTGCGGAGGTCTTTTGGACGTGCCGGCCTGCACGAAAGAGGGTAAGTCGATTACCTATGAGATCGTTGGATAGAAGGACAAGCAAACTGCTGACGACTCGACAGAGTTCCTGTCAGTGTACAAGAACCGCCGGGGTCCCAACTACCCGGTGTACCAGACGCCGGTCTACGCCAACCCCGGTACGGCACTCGTCGGTCTCATCGTTGAGTCTGCTACGGGCAAATCCCTCGACCAGGTCTACCGGGAGGCCATATTCGAGCCGGCGGGCATGACGAATTCGTTCTATCCCGAAGCGCCGGAGGACCTCGGAAAGATGTTCATCCCCATCAACGATACGATGTACAAGTTCGACACGGGCGTACTTGCTCCGTAAGTCTCCCTGCACCTCGCGAGTTTAGCCACAAGCTCGAATCTAACACTCGAGTCAAAAAATAAAAGGGCCGGCGCGATATACTCTTCGACGGACGACATGCTCAAGTTCGGCGATGCGATCCTCCGTAACCGGCTGCTCTCCGGACCCAAGACGCGGCGATGGTTCAAGCCGGTCACCTTTACATCTGCGACGGGCTCCTTCGTTGGCAAGCCGTTTGAGGGCTGGGCGACGAACAACCTCACGGGCGACGGGCGCGTGATCGAGGTGTACCACAAAGGCGGCGACATTAGCCCTTATCACGCAGGGTTCACCATCATCCCCGAGTACAACCTGACCATCTCGATGCTCGTGGCCGGGCGCGAGGTCAGCGGCGGGCTGCCTTACACGCAACTCAAGCTCAACGACCTGCTGCCGCAGCTGATCAAGGCGCTCGACACGGCGGCACAGGAGGAGGCGGAGGCCAAGATCGTGGGAACGTACGCTGACGAGGCGAGCGGGTCGCGGGTGACGCTCCGACGGGACGGCGGCTGGGGCCTGCGGATGGAGGACTGGGTGATGCGCGGGTTCGACGTGATCCCCAACTTCTCACGGTACAACCCGATGACGGTCAACCTGACGGAGGAGCAGCTGCCGCCGGACACCTGGATGACGGTGCGGGCATACCCGACGGGGCTGCGGGAGGGCAACAGGGCGGGGTGGCGGGCCGTTTTCGATGCGTTCCCGCCGGCGCTGGCGGCGCAGATCGACTCGGTCGCGTTCTGGAGCAACGCCTCGTGCGCGACGTGGTTGCTCGTGGACCGGGTGTCTTACGGATACAACGGACTCGACGCCTTCGAGTTCACGTACGGCGAGGACGGGAGGGTCGCGAGCGTGCTGCCCAAGGCCTTTGCGGTCGAGCTGAAGAGGGTCGAGAAGAGCCAGTAGTCCGTCCAAGTGTCCTTGTTCAACCTCAACCATCTGTGAGCTCCGGGCTCGGTTGATTGGGTTGGACGTTTTCCTCCTTGGTCTCTTTCCTCCTTCTTCTCTTTTCTCGTCCGCGAGGGAATGGTCCTTTCGTGGTGTAATTAGCTTTCTGTAGCGGCATACCATTCCAGATGCGGTCAGCGAACGAAAGCCACGATGCCGTGGTGCCGCGGTGCCGGGTTGCCGGGAGCTCTCGTGTCCTTCTTCTTCTTTCTCGACGAACCCATGTTTTCAGCAACGTAGGTAGCCATTCACATCGACGAGGTCGTGTCGATGTCGATGGAACGGTTCATCGGGTCATACATCTGCGGCTAGTGAGACAGGTGGCTGAAAGTTGGATCGATGGAGACTCACCTGCCGAGTCAGGACTCTAGGACTTTTGTGTTCGAAGTGCCGACCGGGAGGATGCCTGAGACAAGGAAAGAAGCACGGAATGGGAAAGAAGGGGAAAACGCCTTGTGCCAAGTTTCGGGTTCATTCGTGGTTGAACGAGAATGAAAGAGCCACGAAGCCACGACAGTCCTTTTTTTTCGACGAGGCTCGAAGACCTGAGGCTCGCCTTCCTCGAGACTGGCAACCGGGGCACTTGCCCAAGTTGAAACTCAGGTACGTACTTCTTTGGACTCAGAGAAGCACCAAAGAGGGAAAGACCAGTCACTCAGTATCTAAGTACCTAGGTGTTCAAGTCTTCTCACTACCTAGGTAGGTACCTACCTATTACCACCTGGCATTCTTCCCTCTCTCAAGCAGCCAAGAAAGCCACCAGTCACAGCACCTTTCAGCTCTCAAGTGCTTCAGTGCCACAGTGCTGAAGTTGGCCGCTAAAAGATATTCAGCCTTAGCGGACTAATAACAGGCGAACAGACGTTCGCTTGCTACCCAATCACGAGCCACGACCTCCTAGGGGCGTGACGGTGACGGCATTGCTCTGGTGATCCCCTGCAAGGATCCAGATCCAGATCCAGGCCCTCCCTCTCTTGTCTCTGTGTGTTTGCGTCCCCAGCAAGGAAACCCACCTCCTGTGCTTCCCCCTGGGTCGTTCCGCAGGGGAAGGAAGGGAGGGGGACTTTGACGTTGGGTTGGGTTGGGTGAATAGCGGAGATTAGGACACTGCGAGGGAGGCACAGCAGCGGGCCGCAGCAATCAGCAGGCAGCAGAATTGCAGTGAAGTACCTATGCAGGTGGTCCTACCGTCAGTCTTACAGGCTACTGAGAGACGGTGTGAGGTCATTCGACAGTGCTGCGCCAACAAGCAATTCGTCAGGGTCCTTGCCCCCGTTGATCCCCCCAGCGGGTGTCCGTGTCTGCTCTTCTGCACCCATGTCATCAACAACACTATCCGTACCAACATAAGGGACTTTGTTGTTTTCCTCCTCCCCCCCCGTATTATTGTGTGCTGTACGGATATTGTCGTATTGTGCCTTGCCTTGCCTTGCGCCTTAATCAAATCGCTAGTGCGTTAGATTGACCCAACAGGCCGGGAAACGAAGCTAGGCCGAGAAGAGAGAAAGGCGGCTGCGGCTGGAAAGCCAACCTTGGCTTTATTCCGCCTCCTCGCAGCGAAGCCTAAATTAATTAGCTGTTTTTCGACTTACTTCTCCCCCTCATCTTCCTTCCTCCTCTCACCTACTCCAACTTTTTCATCCACGACAACGAATCACTGACACGCCGCGAGCGAGGGTTTGCTTCCATTGTTGCTTCCATTGCTCCGAGCTCGAGGGGGACAAAACGAAAACGAAACCAAAACCAGTCGAAGAACGAGAAGGAAGGAAGGAAAGGCGAAAGATAGAGAGAGACGGAAGACGCGGAAACACAACACGACGAAATGGCCACCGGCCAAGAACATCCCCAGCAGCAACAGCAGCAGCAGCAGCAACAGCTTCATGCGCCTTACCCACCACAGCAACCGCAATACTACGTCCAGCAACAGCAGTCGCATCCCCAATATCAACACCATCAACAACAATACCAGCAGCAGCAGCAATACCAAGCACCCCATCAGCCGCATTATTATGTCCCCCCGCAGCAGCAGCAATATGCCCCGACTCCCATCTCGCCGGCAGCACCTGCCCCCGCGCAGCAGCAACCACCACAGCAGCAGTTTCTTGCCGAGCTAGAAGACACGGCCATACCAGAGGGGGGTCCCGTCTTCGAGATGCCCGCCGAGTCAGCCACGGCCAAGCCTGAACCCCTGAAGCCCTCGGGCGCTTCGTCGCCTGCGCCGTTGTCGCCGGGCGCCCAGCAGAACCCTTCCGTCCAGGCGAACCCTTGGGGCTTCTTCCTTCCCGACGACATTCCCGACCAGGTCACCCCGCCCGCAAAAGATGGGCCTGCAGATGCCTTGCTCTCCGTCAAGCCTCTCAGGATCGTCAAGACGGGCCCTGCATCGACCACCTCAGAAGGGGGGGTCGAGACGGTAAAGCCTGCCGAGCCGGGTAGCAGGCCCCAGACCGCCGGCGCCGCACCGCAGCCCGAGCTCCCGGAGCTCTCCCCGGATGTGGAGAACAGACCAACCGCCCAGCAGGGTTCTTCATCTCCTGTCGGAGCCGGCTTGGCCCCGGCCCCGCTGAACCTTGCCCGTCCTCAACCTCCCGTCGTCCAGCAGCAGCCGGCCACCACGGGTGCTTCGCCAGTCATCATCCCTCCAGCCGGAACCTCTCCGCTCCCGTCCACCACCGGCGCTTCCCCCGTCTTTATACCGCCTGCCGGGACATACCCGCCTCAGAGCCCCGTCAGCCCGATATCCGCATACCAGCCCACTCCCGGTGTCTCGACGACCCTGCCGCTGCGTCCATATCCGACCGGGGGCTCTTCCACCGGACCAGCATCCCTGGCAAACTCGGCCGTCGTCACGCCTTTGACGCCTGCGCAGACTGGCCACCCTGCATATACGCAACCAGCACCGCCGCAGCACCCATACTCCCAAACGATCCCGGTCAGCCCCGTCTATGTTCAGGCTGGACTGCCTCCTACCCTGCCCCTGAACTCTTACTTCCCGCAGCAGCCCTCGTACGCTCGCCCGGAGCCGGCGTCGACGGCCTCGGCCCACCACAGCCCGGCTGCCTCCGTTTCCAGCACCGCACAAGAAGCTGCCCAGATCGCCCAGCATCTGGCAAGCCAAGAACAATACGCCTCGCCGCCCCCGTCGTATGACCAGGCAGTCGCCCAGACCGCCTCTCCGCCATCGTCCCAAACGCAGCCATGCCAGCCTCCGGCCGCGACCCCCCTCTCGCCACACCCAACCGCGGCATCGACGACGTCTTACCCCTTTTCCCCTGCAGACATCGGCGGTCCTCGACCCTTCCAACAGACCCCGAGCCCGCCCAACCCGCAAGCACAACCTCACGCTCCCCCAATCCCTCAGCCGTCGTACGTCAACGGCCCGCAGAGCTACCAGGCCAACCCGCCGCCCGCTCTCCCGCAGCGCACATCCCCGCCTACCGCCGGCGGGGGCCACGCGCCTCACCCGAACGCATACCCTCCGCCGCCGACTCGGCCGGGCTACGTAGCCCCGCCCCCGGGACCGGTAAAGTCCAACCCGGGCCTCTTCAGCAGCGCTACGGCCAGGAAGCTGCTAAGCAAGACGACTGACTTCGTCGACCAGGCCATCACGCCCTACCTCCAGGAGAACCGTTACAGGCCGCCCTACGGCCACTACCAGTACCCGTACCAGTACCAATACCCATACCAGCAGTATCCTGGGCACCAGTACCCGCCGCCGGGCCAGCCAGTCCATCCTCCCCCGGGCCAGTACTACCAGCCGCAGCCAAGCTACGCGCCCACGCAACGTACGTAACGAGCCAGGATCTGCGGGAAAGATCGACTCTTATTGACATTTGGTGATCCAGCAACGTATGCGAAGGTGCAGCCGCACGCGCAGCCGCCCTCGCGGCATGGTTCAGATGCATCTCACCCTGCGTGACGGCACCTCGTCGAGCGCGAGTAAATGACGCTTGCCTCCGGACCAACTCCCGCGACGAGGCATGTGCGCGTTTAGCGGAACCGACGAATAGTCCTTGGTGCGGGTCGAGACGAACGAATCTCGAAAAGACACACATACACACACCCATATGAGTGAAGATCATCTACAAGAGGCAATCGTAGCCAGTGGGAGGTTCGATCACAACGAAACCCAGCAAGATTCCAAACCACAGCGCCAAGCACATTGGTAATCTACCTGCAGCGTCCCATCTCGCCCATTGTCGTCCAGTTGTGCCACAGATCTACGGTGTTGCGGCGGAGTAACACGCAGAACTCAGTCGCTCAACGGAGGAAGTATAGGCATCAAATCCTTCAAACGTCTTGTCAAAGTCCAGGATATTCAAACAGATATAAGGTATTAACCGGAAGGGGGAGATTGAATGTCGTCAAGACGAGAGTAAGCAGGCGGAGGGCATGTTGCCCTGGAAGGAGGGCATCACGGGAGTCGGGCCTCCTTCCCTCTATCTCAGCTGTACTTAATACGCCACAACCTACGTGCCTACCTAGGTAGGTACGCCGGTTCCGGTTGCTTGACACGGATTGCTTCTTACGGAAGGAACGGTGTTACACAACAGGAATGCACCTGCCGTTGAAGAGGGGGCCCGACTGATTTGGTAGAGCCAAATGAGGGGAAGCCATAGAATATAAACCATCCAGACCGCAAGGGAGGAGGAATCTAAACTTTGACATTCAACACCCACACTACATTTCCATCGAGACTTTCTTCGCCTTTTGTCAAGCAAATTCTGACTCTTGGTTGTCTTTCTCCGTCTTCATTGCCGTATTCCCGCCCCGTCTCAGCCCATCGCCACCCATTTACAAATTATGTCTGCAGCCATGATGACCCCTCCGACATCGACCTCAACAACGGGTGAGGCATTGTCGTTTCCACCATTAGTGTCAACTGGCCCGATACAGTCTCCGAGAATCCTCGTCACTGGAGCCACCGGCTACATGTGAGTTCTCATGCACAAACAAATTCCTTATCACCACCAGCACGGTGAAATCGGACACAGAGACTGACACCAGGCGCCTTTGTGTCGCCAATCAGCGGCGGCTCCGTCCTGACGCGCCTTCTCAAGTCCGAGAACGAGTTCATCAATACGTGCAGCTTCACTGCCCTTGTCCGAAAGCAGGAGCAAGCCGACCTGCTGGAGTCCAAGGGTGTCAACGGGGTTGTCTTCTCCGGCCTCGACGACACCGAGACCCTCGCGACGCAGGCGAGCCAGCATGACATTGTTATCAACACGGCCTCCGCGTCGAACCTCAAGGCCGCTGAGGCTATTCTGTTCGGCCTCTCCGAGCGTAAGAAGGCCGGGAAGACGGCCATTCTAGTTCACGTAAGATCTTTCTCCCCATGTTCTCTCATCTAAAGCAATACTGACGTCGGGCTTCCCGCCCCTCAAAAGACCAGCGGCACGTCCTGCTTCGGTGACAACCCAGTCTCCGGCATCTACCGAGACGAGAATCAGGACGTCATCCACACGGACAACGGTAAAGCCACTTACTACGGCAGGAAACTCTACATCTACGAGAAGCGTCGCGAAGAAGCCCACCCGTATCCCCAGAGGACCACTGACGTGTTCGTCATGGAGCGCAGCGAGGAGCTCGGCGTGCCCGCGCTCATCCTGTCCTCGCCGACCATCTATGGTATCGGCACGGGCTTCTTCAACCGCGTCTCGATCCAGGCCATCGGCATCATGCGCGCCGCCCGGCGGGACGGGCACGTCTTCGTCATCGGTCAAGGGGCTGGCGAGTGGGACCACGTGCACATAGAGGATCTTGCGTCCCTGTACGAGATGATTGTCGGCCGGCTGGTGAAGGGCGAGCAGCTGTATTCCGGCAAGAGGGGCATGTACTTCACCGAGGCGGGGCATCACTCCTGGCGCGAAGTGTCGGAAAGGGTCGCGAAGGAAGGATTCAAGCTGGGATACCTGCCGTCTGATGAGGTGAGGGAGGTGACACTGGAGGAGGCCAAGGAGAAGATGGGAACCGACATGCCTGCCGAGTTGTTTGAGCTCGGATTCGCGTCCCGGTCGAGGACGAAGGCGGGCCTGGCCAGGGACCTCGGATGGACGCCTGTCAAGACGAGGAGGGATTTCGAGGCGAGCTTCGCCGAGGAGTGGAAGATGGTTGCAGAGGAGTAGTGGTCTTTTTCGAGGCGTGTAAGCCAGAGAGGTGTGTATTCTAGCTCTAGGATGCGGCATGGATGGGGGACAAGACTACGTACGGGCCCAGTAAAGTGCCGTTGCTGAACCCAATTCCGCGAAGATGTCCCGGTGGCCGACGTGGAACATGGTTCTCATCCCCGGATTCCACGACGCGGAGACTTCTTGAAGCATCAGACGACCAAGGACCGGCTGAAGGCCCCCCCCGGCCAGGCCGCCCAATCCAAGATGGAACATGACGTGGACTTTCCCGGCACGAGTCAAGGGCGCGCATTCAAGGATGAGGCCGAGGCGCTCGCACATGGGTAGTGGCATAGCTCTGGGCCTCTTAGGGAGACTGCGACCGGTCATATGCGGGGAGTTACGGACTGCGGCGGCGATGTCATCTCGCCATCTGCGTTCAACCAGCCGGGCAGAGGTGAAAATATGCTCCGAAGGCAACACGCCAGCATGCCTAAGAGCTAGGAGGATGAAAGCCCCCATTGTTGTCGAATTTCGAGAAGGATGTTCAATTTCCACACGCAACGGCCGCCCGCATTCTCTCCCGCATCGGTTGGCTGATACAATCTTCGGAGGCGCCTTACTCTGACCCTCGGCTCCCCCCCCTTATGAGGTGCCAGCTAACCATCCCGAGAATAAACTTCTACGTTCCTCTTACTGTTACAACTGTTGTTACTCGTGTTAGTATTGCTAGTTCCGTCCGTCCCTGTCGCTGCCATCCGTCATCGCTATCATTGTCATCCGTCACTGTTACTGCCGTCGTCCGTCGTTGTCCCGACGCGCGTGTAATACTAGAGATTCCTCCCCCAGGAAGGATTAGCAAACGCCGGACCGTAGAGTTCTCATCTTTCAATGCCAATGGGCCCCGTACGTCTCGTTGACCTCGTACGCTAGAAGAAAGCCACACAAACACCTACTAACGCCGTATCACAGACCGGGAGTCTATCCTGGAATACGCCTCGACAGGCCGCCCACCCCCCTCTTCCTATTACTCGCGCGATACCACGTGGGATTGTCGGGCATGGAGCCACGCGGGAGCAGGGGAATGCCATGCTGGCCTAGGGGGGGCTCGAGCAAGGTCACCGAGGGAGCGGTTTTTGGGAGCGACTTTGACGTTGGGGGGGGGGGGGCCCGACATCTGTGTGGGGGGGTTTGGCTCCATGCCGCCACGGACGAAGGAACGGTAGGTAGTATTTGGTCCGCAAAAAGGGTTGGGAACCAGAGAACGAAAAAAAAAGTTTTTCTCACCCCCTTCCCTGCTAATTTTTTTTTCGTTCATGTGTCGTGTGCTGCGAGGGAAGGTTCGTCTCAAGTTTCGGGCTGCGGGTGAGAGATCCGTGGAGGGACTCGAGTCAGGACCGGCGGTCAAAGGCCGAGTAAAAGAATGCTCTTCGCTACCGGAAGCCTGGCTCGGAGAACACCGATAGCCCAGGGCAGAGATGACCGAGGTACTTCGTCGTGAGCGTTGGGTACTATTCCATACCCCTTGTACGTATTTCGTGATATCCCTTGTGACTATCAAATGGTGTGGTGTTCTCACGATCTCGTTGTCGTGCTTGCGGTTGTCAAGTCCGGCCAGGACCCCCGGACGGAATTTCGCTAGCTCCATTCTGCCGATGATCCGGAAGGGTAGGCGGGAAGCGTTCATGGTTTCCAGAGTGCGGCCCGGAGCATGAAGTGGGATGGTCCGATGGCGTTTCAAGGCCTCGGGGCCGGACATGGGGTGCGAACGGCCCCTAAGCAGCCCCCCTTTCAAAATACGGTCCTGTGTAATTGAAGGGGTAATAGTGGGAAAAGGGCAAAAGGCTGGGCAAAGATGCTGTTTCGGCGGCAACCATGCGGCATGCCACAAGTCTCTGAACACGGATAGACACGCCTGGACTTGTCCCTCAAATCACCTACTAATATCCGTACGTATTGGAATAATGTGTAGGCACCGGTCGCAGCGGAGCGCGTCAACCGCAGACGGCGGCGGCGTCTGGCACCAGACAAACTCCTGACCACGTTGACGTCCAGACTAGTCGCGGTAGTCAACCTTCTGGCGTGTGCGGCCTGCAGTGTCAGGTTAAACGTGACCGTCTCTTGATTCCATGACATGCAGCTGGGCATCTCGTGACTTTTTGCAATTCGACGGCGAATGTCTCGAAGAAGGCAAGATCAGGCAACTCGCAGACTCGGTGAGCACGGCGCCAAGCAGCCCGCGGATCCAAAGACAGGCCAGGGCAGGCGGATCGGTGGTCCTCATGTGTGCTCGGGGCCCATCCGTAGGATCCATGCCGCCGCCGGATTGGTTGAGGCGGGAAATCCGAAGACGATCGGCGTTGGTTGGAAGCGCATCGACCTTTGTTCGAACGGCATGCTGGGCTCTGGATGGCTTGGCTTTGCGGGGGTCCTGGAAGCATCGGCAGCTTTTGAACATCCGTAGCTTCGTCTTCTTCCGCTATTATGTGTTCTTGATAAAGCCGCTTGACCAGCGTCTTGAACCTTTGGTCGCTTGGATCACTTCTTGCGATGGAGGTAAATATCTCTCAACTGGGCGTCTCGTGTCGGGAAAGGAGCCATCTTCGCCAAGGTCGCGTGATTGGCGCACAGTCGATGGTGCAGAAACGCCCTGCCAAGACTAGTGTGATAGATAGCCTTCTTCAATATGGACAAACGGCTAATACCTATCGGCCGGGAGCGGGTGATTGGTTTTGGAGTTGTGGTCGTCCCAAGAGACGGTGGGCGAGGGCGTCCGTTGGTTCGTGGTGGAGTGCGTGCCTTGAGCTCTGAACCGACCAGACGGAGACGGTGTGACGCGCCGTCTCCTCTCTTTGATACGTAATCAGTTCTCGAGATACCAATGTATCAAAAGGCGCAGAAAGGCGTCATAGCGCCCTTAACGGCGCCCTCAACGGCGGTGGGCTTCCAGAAGACCACGCCCGTCTGCCGCTTCTCGAACGTCTTAATTTAGGATGTCAACATACATACACCACGCCATGCATCTGGCCGGGGCTGCAGCCATCAGGGGTTAAGCTGAGCTTACTCAGAACTGAAGGCTCGGCGTATGACAAGATCAAGAAACATTTTTTTTCTTCACCACAATGTTCGTGGAGGGAGCCCATGCGTATTGCCGCACGTCAGCTTTCAAGGCCAGCACCAAGGCAAGAAGCGGGCGTGCCGCCGCCACCGCCAAAACTCGGGGTTCGTCCGCAACAACAGGGATAGATAAGTGGAAGTTGCCCGAGAGCACGCACGGATGGTTTCTCGCGATGCTTCATCTCTCGTTGCTTCCAGTACGAAGGGCAGGTTCTTCCGTTTCGTGAACTTCGGCGACGATTTCGATAGTCGGAACCGTGCGTTTGCAATGAGAGAAAGAGATATGCTTCCGGTATGAGTGAGCAATGTAATGGACACGGCCGTGTGCACCGGGAGCAAGTCCGCTGGCACGCACGGAATGTTGTAATACGGGTTCCAGTCTCGCAAGAGGCTGGGATTCGTTGTCTGGGGATTGCTGCCCAACTCCGAGACGGGACTGGCAGGGGTTTATTGTTCGGACGTCTGAGTCGCGGGTCGGTGACCGGTGAGCAAAAACCCAGATTTTGGGCGACCCAAATCATGATCATGGAAACACCGAAGCTGGGAGATGCTGGCTATCAATTGTTCTCTCGCATTGGCAAGGCATGCATCCAACTTCGCCTGAGGCGAGAGTGACGTGGTGGTTGTCGAATGGCTTATGGTCCGTCTTTTCGCCTGATCCGACGCCAATTTTTTTTTTTTTTTTGGCCTTCCTCCGACGCCTGCCATGCCAAGGGCCAGCGAAGGAAAGGCGGAGGTCGTCAGACGTCTAGTCGGCCTTGAGCGATAAAAAATAGCACTGTAAATGTCTTCGCCTTTGGTTTTGTGCACCACAGGAGAGGGCCAGGGTGGATATTACCCCTGGCCGTCGCTCCTTGGTTGCCGCCCCTTGCGGGAGATCGTCTGCTGTTTTTGAGACGTGGAATCAAGGGGGCATTTGGCAATGGCATTGGGATTTGATATCTCGGACGCCAGCATAGCAGAACCCGGGGGCTCGTCGCATTACGGAGGCGGGCGACACTGCATTAGCCACAGTCAGGCATTCCGAGCCGAGATTTATGCCGCGGCACTGCATTTGGGGAAGCAAAACGGGGTTTCTTTGACCTGATGAACGAGGCCCATACGCTGCTTCGCACCCAGGCATCTCGATCTCGTCATGCTGGTGCACTTGGTCGACTGTTTGAATTGCGGTCTCCTGACCGACAAGTGTATTGTTCTGGAGTTTTGGAATCCTGACTTGGTTACGAGAATGCCGCTAAGAGCGGTGAGGCTCTCGCTGGCTGGCGGTTAGCGCATCCTATATTGATTGGAGCTGCATCACCTGAGGGATTAGCAGGCGGTGCCGCCGTGGTAACTGCGGCAATGGCGACTGGCGAGGGGTTCGCTATGGCTCCTGGAGTAATATGCCGGCTCCCGTTGGAAATTGGCACGACGATGGCTTGTTCTTCCTCAGATTGGGAACAACCAACATCGATCGTCGATGCCAAAGGAGCGGGCGGTATTAAAAGTAGCGGCCGGGTAGTCAATCTCGAGCTTGCAAGGTGGGCGTGAAATTCGTGTCTCGCTCTTGTGTACGGTCGTGCGAGTCTCTGGTCCCGGAGTCCAATGCTGCCAGTCTGATCCCCGAAGAATTGGTTCGCTGCTTCCATATACTCAAAGAGGCACATGAGGCGTTGTGATCGGCAGGCAAGAATTAGCGGACATGCGCGGGACTTTGATAGGAGTCTCCGGGCGAGGCAGGCTGGCAGGCAGGAATGAGTCGCGATAGAAAGCCGGATGTGGGTGTGGGTGTGCTGATTAAGGGTCGTCTCTCGCCCGTCGACGACGTCCAAAGGGGATGGGGGTTCGGGCGGCGTGTACTCCGTAAAGAGCAGCGATTTAGTATCCGTAGATTCCCTAACCATCTCGAGACGCAGCATGATATCCAGGGTCCATCCCGCAGCGGCGACCTCGCATCATTCCGTGTCATTGACGCGCCCTGTCTGGCGTAGTTCTCGCGTTGGTGGCCCTGGACGTTCCGGATTCAGCGAAGCTCGCCAGGGTTCTTGGATGTTCTCGGGGGGCTCGTTAGGGGGGACCATGGGGCGCTTGTTGGGCTCTGGAATTTCCCCCTTGGGCGGGGTGGAACAGTAACGGGTGGACCGTGGGATTCGGGTTGCCCAGAGCCCCAATGTCTTGTCCGGGTAGCCCCCGTCGTCGTCCAGTGGAAGGGCCTTCATTGCATTGAATTGCATGGCCAATGCGTTGTTGCAACGAATGTCGAGATGGCTCCAGAAGCGGACGATGAGACTTGTATGCTTGGCCAGGCCACACTGATCATCTTAGGTAGTACACTACTTGGCCGGAGCTCGGTTGACCGGCCGGGACGGCATTGTGTGTCGCATTTGGAGTGGACGACAGCTGGCGAGAGGAAGCCTGAGGGTGAGAAGAAGCCCAAAGCAATCAGCACCAGGCGTTGCGGTACGCCGTGAGGTGCCAAAGACGGCTTGGCCAGGGCGGGCCGGCCACTGCAGACAGAGGAGGGCTAATAGTAATAAAGCTGCGAGCTGGCTGGGTGTCTTTGTGTCGTTCGTTGCTGATGTCAGGCCATGTCGAAACCTGCTTGTTGTCCGGCCCGCTTTGCTCTGCTTTGCTTTGTTGCGTCTGCGCTTGCTTTGCCATGCGGCGTCAGCGGTAAATTGAGCAGGGAGAAAAACTGCATCAACAATGAGTTCGACGGATCGGAGAAAGGAAGGGGAAGGAAGGAAAAAAAAAGAAAAAAGGAAGAATAGAGTTGAGGATGGAGAGGTTGAGGTCACAGACCACCCGTCAGCCAAGGCAGCAGAGCAGATTCCAACCTTGAAGCTGATGAGATGTCGTTTTAGCTTTGGGAAGGCACCACTCTTCAACGGGAGGCAGGAACCCAGGCTGACCTGCCACTAAAAGCAGCTTGACAGGTAGGTAGGTACCTACCCGCCTACCTTGGTAATATCTGAATCCAAAGCCACTGCAGTTGAGGTTGAAGGAGATGGAGGCCTTTCAGTCCGGTGCTATGGGGAAAAAGGCGTGAGAAGAAGGTACTAAGAGCATACCGTCATTTGTGGAGGGAGAGTAAGTACCGCAAGGGCGTAAGGCAACACAGACTTCGGAGGAAAAAAAAAAAAGGTACGTGCCAAACCAAGCGAAAATTGCGTGCAGACCCATGTACCTCACAGGCCTCCTTCTTCCATCATCCAGCCAGCCCAAAGGGTGGACACCGCGATTGGTACCTTGGGCTTGAGTTGAGTTGCCTACCTTGATAGGTACCTTAGGTGGGTAGGTGCTAGGTACCTACAGATAGTGCCCACCTACTATCCAGTACATGCCTATGGCCTACAGCCTACTAGGTAGCAACCTCTGGTTACCCGCGCGCCCTTTGGTGCGTAAAGCCCAGGCCAGCCCGGACCACCCTCACCCCTTCCCGTGTGGTCCTCCATTCAGCGCCTGGCCGCCCCAGTGGTCCGCCGCCCGCTGGCCGTCGCCTGCCTTTTCGCCTCCACTTTTGGGCTCCCATCCCATTAAGGTACGGTTTTCCCTTCCCTTTCTCCTCCCGAACTCTGCTTTCCTCTCCTCTCCTTCCCTCCTCCACTCCACGATCTTTCGACCCCTCGACAAAGGCATCTGCCTCCCATATCGACCTGTCCTTCCCATTCGGACACGGTGCTTCGGCTTCGGCTTCGTTTTCCACTGTTATCAATCAACACCCTCGCCATAGCCCGACCTCGTCAATCCACCCTCACCCTCGTCTCTCGGTCGGCATCTTTCGTCACCGACATCCCCAGATCAGACCCCGTCCGTAACGCCATCACCGCTTTCGATCCGATCACACATACATACCCACAGGCACACAGCAGGTAGGCTTTACCCTTTTCCTCTCAGCACTTGTGGTTTCCTACTCTCAGAGTAGCCTCGTTGTCATCCCTCCTTGATTCTCGTGTTCATACATCATCCTGTTCTCGGACGACCCTTTTGGGTTGGACATTGGGGACCCCGGTCGCTTGCTCGGCCTACCCAACAGCGTTGCCTACCTATCTTTGTAGTAGCCTCCAGCGGCTGGCCCCACCGAGCTCTTGCCTCGTCCAAATCTTCGCTCCACTCTATAACTAGCACCTCTCTCATCCACACTGGACAATATTCCTACTTCACATCACATTGACGTTGACAATCTTTCGTCGTTAGCCCGAACAGCTCTGCCATCGACGAAACTACCAATTCTTCCATCATCACCACCCCACCCAAGACTTGCTTCCTTCCTGTACGGAACGGAGCATAAAAAAATCAGCCAAGATGACGACTATGGTAAGTCTGCGTTTGGGTCTGCGGGACATTTTGTCGAGAGAGGTCTAACCCCATCGCAGGATCTTCGTGTCGGTAACAAGTACCGCATCGGTCGTAAGATCGGTTCCGGTTCCTTCGGTGATATCTACCTCGGCACCAACATCATCTCTGGCGAGGAGATTGCCATCAAGCTCGAGAGCGTCAAGGCCAAGCACCCCCAGCTTGAGTATGAGGCCAGAGTCTACAAGTCTCTTGCTGGCGGCGTTGGTATCCCCTTCGTCCGCTGGTTCGGCACCGAGTGTGACTACAACGCCATGGTCCTTGACCTTCTCGGCCCCAGTCTTGAGGATCTGTTCAACTTCTGTAACAGAAAGTTCTCCCTCAAGACGGTTCTTCTGCTGGCCGACCAGTTGATTTCTCGCATCGAGTACATTCACGCCAAGTCTTTCATCCACCGCGACATCAAGCCCGACAACTTCCTGATGGGCATCGGCAAGCGTGGCAACCAGGTTAACGTTATCGACTTCGGTCTGGCCAAGAAGTACCGCGACCCCAAGACGCACTTCCACATCCCTTACAGGGAGAACAAGAACCTGACCGGAACCGCCCGCTACGCTTCGATTAACACCCACTTGGGTGTCGGTATGTTTGCTTCGAGACAATCTTCTCCCTTTCTGCCCCTGGTGACTAACGTGCCCTCTAGAGCAATCCCGCCGTGACGACATGGAGTCCCTCGGATACGTCATGCTCTACTTCTGCCGTGGCTCCCTCCCCTGGCAGGGACTGAAGGCTGCTACTAAGAAGCAGAAGTACGACCGAATCATGGAGAAGAAGATGACCACCCCCACCGAGGTCCTCTGCCGCGGCTTCCCCAACGAGTTCGCCATCTACCTCAACTACACCCGCTCTCTCCGATTCGACGACAAGCCGGACTACAGCTACCTCCGCAAGATCTTCCGCGATCTTTTCGTTCGCGAGGGCTTCCAGTACGACTACGTCTTCGACTGGACTGTCTACAAGTACCAGAAGAATGCTCAGGCCATCGCCCAGGCCGCCGGAGCTACTCAGGAGGAGGATGACAAGGCGCGCGCTTCTCGCACGAACGCCGCTACTGCTGGTCAGCCGACCCCTCAATCTGGCGCTAACAAGCCTAACGCCCTTCCCAGGTCGCGCCGCCAAGTGATTGAACGAGGATCTGGTGCTGGTGTTTAACACTCCGGATACCAACCGTGCCGTCGGTGGAAGCGACATGATGTGAGTAATGCCCAGATACAAGTCGAATCTACCCGACGACACATGGCTGACAAAGACACGTGATCTAGTGGACGATGATCTACGCTCGGTTTCGGAAAGCGGTAGATGCACGTATGGTCCCGATTCTCATTTGCCGAAGTAAATCATCGACGACGGCGACCATGCGCCATTTGTCCATCCTGTGGGAGCATGATTTGACCGGCTTTACTGGCTTGTTCCTTGCGTGATGCGGCTTCCAGGCATCACGTTTGGTACGGTTCCGCTCACCAAGGTCTTCGATGATACGCCTTGCCATGCGAACCGGTCACACATCTCTTTTACGCATTCTCAAACTTTGCTCTTCGACATACATGCCTGGGTTGATTTCTACGCACGGCTCAATTCTTCATGACTGGATAACAATTCCTGAGGCTTCTGGCAGTCTCTGCCGGGGGGTTTGGGATTGATGTCCATGGCAGGAAGCTATTGAACGGCACGTCCGGTATCTTGTACTTCGAGGTACCGCGTCGGGCTGCTCTGCGAGACAATTGCCATTTGGTCACGAGTGCCTTGGTTCCAGACCTTGCACCTGGTCGATGCTTTAGAGTTGCGTTTACACCGACGGTTTTCCTTGTTCATTTCCTTATTCGTCTTTCTTTCCTTTTCTCATAATGGTTATGCGCACGACGAGTTGATTTCTATTCGCTGGCTTCGCACTTGTCAAATCTCGCGTCGAGGCCCGCTTCTGGGGAGGTATCGGGGATGGGGACGACGTTTGAGAAAGAAGCGGACTAATTGACGGGGAGGTTGTTGGAGCCAAGCCACACGATTCGAAAGAGTCGCCATCGACAACCTCCAGAACGACACGAAGCACGCATTAATAGGAGGGAGGATTGACTTTTTTCCTTTGCCATTTTAACTTTTCATTCTGAGTTGGTTGGGGAAGTCGGTCACCAAGCGACCATGGGGGTATCAGATAGGATTTGGAGTTTTCAAGTCCTACCGATTATAGCTGTCAGTGGCTCTGGTGGACAGTCTAGCGAAGAGGCCTTGGTCTGGCTGCCTTGTGAGTCAGTCTGAGTGCCATAGCATTGAGCTAGGACTATTCAACACTGCGCCTTCACCACCCAGGGACCTTGAGGGTCTGGCAAGAACGCAAATGGTGGAGGCGGAGCACGAGTAGCTTTACGCTGGTCGGGGAGGCATGATTGATCCAACCAACACACGTACGGTAGTCTCAATTTACACATCGGTTGCGCAACATATCAGGCCTTGTGGTTTGAAGTGATGAGATTGTCGTATTAGCAAGTCAACTACAGAGGCATTAAGGGCGGTGGTATGGATGCACCACTTACTGGGCACGTCTGCATGGGTCACGAAGTTGATGCAACCATGGCCCTGTGGAAAGTCCTACCTTGCGCGAGCAAGCCTTGAGGTGAGGCGTCTTTCATCGTCCCTAACGTATTACCTAGCTATCACCTACCAAGGTAGTGTAGGACTCGGCTGACGGACGACCCCGCTTTGGAGGGGCCGAGGGTACGGATACTGGGCTTGGGTCTATCAGGCACTACTATGTACCTGCCTTGGGCACTTAGCTACATACATATGTGGTTGACAGTATCACCGTAGTTGATGTCGGCGTGGGCATTTTGAGCGGAAAGGTCGGGGTGAGGAGGCTGTACAGGTCAGGTGCAGCCTGGCCTGATACCGCTGGTGCTGCGGCAGCTGACTCAACGCAGGAAAGGGAAGGGAGTATCCGTAGACGGGAGCAGCAACGAAAATCCAACCAAGTAAAGGTGGTTCAGTGCCAAGGGAAGTATATATCCCTCGAGTCTCCCATCCGAAGTTGGCATTGTTGGGCATCGACCGACATCTTCATTACCGTCACCGTCATCGAACCAAGTCACAGGAAACAGGCAGCCCAGGCCAGTCAACACGAGCTGCATTGTGGCTGTACAGTACAACTCAATCGCCTGTATCCGTACTCCGCATCATACCTAGGTTTAGGTAGGTCACAGTAGGGAGCCTTGGTCAGCCTGCAGCTGCCCTACTTTATTGGATAAAAGCCCGCTTGGCCCAGCTCACCCCAGCGCCAAACCCTCCCGCCGACTGCCGTACCTTCCATCCCTTCCAGCCTGTACCTAGGCACCTACGGATAGTTGTACCTACCTAAGGCTGTACCTACTACCCAAGGCCCCGTTCCGTCGTCGGCGTTTTCACCTCCGAACCGCGGTGATGGCGACCCTTGTCAACGACGTCAACTCCACAACGCCCGCCGGCAAGATGGCTCCCTCGACGCTCGACCTGTTCATGTTGACGTTCAATTGCGCCAAGAACCTCATCAATGCTGCCGTTTTCGCGTCGCACCTGCACGCGGCCTTCAAGCAAAATGCCACGGGCCTCCCAGACCTCGTCGTCTTGTGAGTCGGATTGCCCCCCCTCGTGACCGCCAGACAAGCAAGCATCCCTTGCCGCAAGCATCTGCTAACCCGGACGACTGTTCCAGCTCTCTGCAAGAGGTGGCTCCGCTGTCGTACTCTTTCATCGGCGGCTACTTCCTGAGCCCGTACCTCGCTCGTTACGAAGAGGCCCTGAACATCGCCGCTACGAGATACGCTTCAGGCGCCGGCGCCGCCGACGACGGCTCCGATGACGACACCATCACGGTCCAGCCCACGGCGCCGTCCCCCGTGCGGCCGTACACCCTCGTACGGGCCCGCAACGTCGGCATGACGGGCATCATGCTCTTCGCGCGCAACCCGGAGGCTGTCCTGCGCGTGCAGGAGGCCGAGGTGGGCTTCGGTGCTGCGGAGATGGGCAACAAGGGCGCCGTGGCGCTTCGCGTCCTGTATGAGGGCGAGGCGGCCGGCGGGGGCAAGAAGGAGACGGAGCTCACCTTTGTCGCGACGCACCTCGCCGCCATGGAGTGGAACTTGCCCCGGCGCAACGCCAACTGGGCGGCCATCATGCGGAGCTTGACCTTTGAGAACCCGGAAGACATTCTCAGCCCGAAGAAAGCGTCTGCACAGGCCGAAGCCCGCGATGACGACGACGCAGCCGCAGCAGCAGCCGGCGAGGAGAGGCTGCGCCTCCTCCACGACGAGCACCACGCGCAGAACCAGGCTCTCCAGGATCGCCTGCAGGACATCTCCGTCTTCAAGCCGAGCTCCTACCTCTTCGTCGGCGGTGACCTCAACTACCGCATCTCCACCACCAGCCCACCGCCTGGCGCGACCTTCCCCAGTCTCGACCCGGACAGCGAGCACCACTATGCCCGCTTCTTCGAGCTTGACCAGCTGACCCGCGAGCGCCGGGCCGGCCGGACGCTGCACGGCATGAGCGAGGCCGACGTCAAGTTCCCCCCGACGTACAAGTACGACGTGCTGCCCCCCTCCGTCGGCAGCGGCCGCCTCGAGGTCGACGGCGCCGAGGACGTGCCGTGGGTCTTCGCCCCGCACCGGTACCCCGGCTGGACGGACCGCATCCTCTTCCTCGACGTGCCATCATGGGCCCAGGGGCAAGACGGTGCAAAGGTCGACGTGAAGGCGTACGACGCGATGCCCGTGGTGCGCAGCTCCGACCACAGGGCCGTGTACCTCAGGGCCAAGGTCCCGCTCCTGACCGCGGAGGAGCTCGCCCCGACGCCGGCGGCCGGCTCGGACGGCGGAAGCAGCATCTCGGACCCGCGGCTCGCGCTGCCGGTGGCGATCGACCCGGAGGCCTGGGAGCGGCGGGCCGCGGCGAGGAGGAAGGAGTTGCTCGTCGGCTGGAGCATGATCCTGTGGTCGACCAAGGAGGGGGCGCTGGTCCTCGCCACGCTGCTCGCCCTGGGCGCGGGAGCCTGGTGGCTGAGCCAGTAAGGGCATGATGAATGGTCATTTTGGGGGAGGGGAGGGGAGGGGAGGCGGTCAGAGCTTGATACCCTGTTGATTGATTTCGGGTCATGCTTTAGATATATATACATATGCACACACACGCGCGTTCGTACACGTACTCAGCACGCCGGAAGGGGCTCGCATGATTATGACCGGAAGAGCAAAGTAGAGCATTATTTGACAGAACGAACGGATTGAACTGCCTAATACAGAGAGAAAGATGAAGGATGAGCATGAATCGGCCAATGAGCTGTGAGATAGCAACGTGTATGGTACGTTGCCTGGGAAAGCAGCCAGAGTGGCGAGAAGCACAGTTTACCCATGTTCAACAAAACCCGGAGGGGTAATTGAGCGGTCATATCCCCGTGATCTGGCCAAAAGAGATGGGAGGAGTCAAGTTCCCCAGCGGTTCTCGCTGTCCTGTCAGGTGTGACTCCGTGTGGGTGGTATATCAAACGTTCGTTATACGAGCCCCGGCTCGAATCCCGGAGGGTAGAGTGGCATATCCGGACGAGACCGGCGAACGAGTCAAAAACCTCGATTTTTATTTCCTGCGACGAATAGCGATGCATTTTTTCGTTCTTTAGCACGGCCGGTATACCTATACGTGCAGTGTACCTTCCCCAGTACTATTGACTAATGGAATAGCACTACGTAACCAAGGACCGCAGGGATGGGTCCTTGTCTGGGAAGAAGAACCATTTTGCAAGCTCGAGGTGAAGGGGGAGGGAGAGGAGCTCTTTCCCGTGTTCCCGAGCCCGGCCCCCGGTCTCGGTCTTTGGGATCCGGCCGGCACGAGATCGCAGGTTTCCCAGGATTGGGAGGGTATAGTACTAATGGGTAACCGCGCGTCTAGAGGTGCAGAGGCAAGATCAGTCGAGGCACTACACACACAGCAGAGCCGGCCCGCTGACTTGGCGCTTCGTAATCTCTGACACCGCTACATTCTTTCTTTTCTTTCCCCCCATCGGAGACTGGGAGAAGAAGGGGTTGAAGGTTCCCCATGATTCAGGAGAGGTCTGCTGCCGGTCGGGCTATGGGGCCGACCTCGATCGCGGGCGAAACTCGACGATCCTGCTTACATGAGCCGGGAGCTATGAATCGTCGCGGACGACGCTGATGATACCTCAGCCGAGGCATCCATAGCTTCAGCGCCAGCTTCCATGTCCGAAAATTGTCCGGACCTGACAAACAAAGCCCGTGTCTCTCGCCAGGACTACTCGACAAGAACTCCCGACGCCCAACGTCCATGGGGCCAAGACTCGACTTAGTCATTGAATCCGCGCATCCCCGGGTCAGTTGGAGGGACATGGGGGGGATGTGCCGTGTCAATCTCAATGTCCTTCTTCTTTTTCCGACTGGGGGGGCTTCTCGAGTCCGCATCCGTCGGACGACTGCCGGCCGGGGGAGGGCCGTTGATTCGATGCTGCTACAGCTGCTGCAAGTTGGAACTGCTGCTGCCGGTCACGCCCGCCATGGGAACATATACCTCCGCGCATCTGGACAGGAAATCGGTCTCGGTTGGTCGTTCAGTTGGGGGCTGAAAGTGACATAACCCATAACCGCCCACCCTCGCCGCAATCAGGCATGAGCACGACTCGTGCAGAGGCGGCAGGCGAGCTGAGCTGACGAAAACGCCCCCCCTTCTGAGTCCTCCCACCTCTCTCGCACAAAGAGAGGAAATGAGAGGCGAGGGGAAGAGGCAATGATAAACGACAACGCCAGTCCGCTGCCGAGAAAGCCAGGTAGCCCGGTGTATACGAGCTGTGTTAAGATGTATTTATAATTTGGTTTGGCCATGGGAAGTCAACGAGAAGCGTTCGTGGGGGAGAAGGTCATATTGCTGCTCTCTCACCACTCGATCTGCTTGGAAAGTGAGCAGTCCGGTGCGTCCGTGTACAACCACGCGAGCGGCTCGGCTTGCAGCTTTGGGAAACGTCTGTGTGGTCCATCAACGGCACGGGATGAGGTGGGATGGAAGGATGGGAATGATGAGAGGTGGGATCGGGGAGACCACCGTGGTTGCGTCATAGCCGCCGATAAGAATCGCTTCGATGCAGGGCATATGGGACCGGACGGATTGGATGCCGCCGCATGGCATGGAAGAGTTGATGTGCAGGCAGGCAAGCCAGCAAGCTGGGTGAAGCTGCCCTGTGCGAAACTGAGGCATCTGTCTTCAACGTCTGGTCAAAGAATGATAGATCGCAACGGTTGATTCAACCTCGGCGCCCTCGGTAAGTTGCAGGGCGTTTCCGGTTCAGCCAAGCGGTCCAGCCAGTCGGTATCTGCTTTTCTTCTTCTTCTCCCCTTCCTTTTTTTTTTTAAAAAAAAACGTCTACCGTCTATAGGGGAAGATCGGAAATCCAACGTCCCGGGTGCCCCGTCGAGCCACTTTTCTTTTTGATTGCCTCTTTCGAAAGGGGGCCGAGGGAGGTGTGGAAAAATTTGCTGAAGAACGCAACGACACCGCTGCCTCAGACTAAGACATCAGTCAAAGGCACGCTCGACCGGCGGCGATGGTGGAGGTTCTGGCGGTGCGCTATCCGAAGGCGGGCCGGCAGTTGGACGGTGAGGCGAGGTTAGGCGAGGCGAAGCGACGGAAAAATAAGGGAACGGAGTCAGGAAGCTGTGCTCTGGCCGGGTCCAAGTCAGGAGATGAAGGCATAGAGCTCCCATTTTTTTTTCTTTTGATTATTCATTCGGTCTGAAATTGCTGCTAGTCCTTGCGCGCATCAGGGTTTCGGAGGTTTCTTCAAATGTGGGAAAACGCAGCAGCGGATAGAGACGAGAGGACGGGTTGGCAGTCTGGGCCATTCTCGAGCGAACAGGGGGGTCTCATTGCGGAGTTGTTGTCTATTTCCTTCTCTGATTCCCGGGTCCAGTCAGAGACTGGCGGGGAGACCGCGGTAGGCTGAGACTCTCGGTTCTGATTGCAGTGTGAGGGACAAAGCAGATGAGGGGGGCTGTTGTTGCAGAGCTGGTTCCCATTCGCACATTCTGCAACGTTCGTCAGCGAGCACAACACTTGGTGGCCAGGAGGAAGAAAAGGGGGTAGCTTGTGGGGGTTTGAAGACGGATAGCCTCCGTGGCTGATGAAGCGTCTTCGAGGGGGCAACGAGGCAAAGCTGAAGCGCCCGAGGCCAAATGTCACTGGTCGCAGGCGTGTCAGTATGGGGAGCCAGCCATCGGATTTACACCACGGAGACATGACGCTATACCTGAAAAGGTAATTTTGCACCGGCTTGGTCGCAGGTCGATTAAACGCCGCATCCGCTATGATTGACCAGTGGCTCCTGTGTGCCGGTACGGTATTACGCCGTAGATCGTAAATGAGCAAGTGAGGTGAAGTGGTGAAGCAGGCCACCGTTTGTTGGCAGTTGGAAGTTTGCAAACCTAAGGTACACCAGGTACCTAGATACCTCCCTAAGGTACCAGACTTTTCACTACTACTTCGTGCACAGAAGGTACACTGGGTACATCTAAGCACCTTCCTTGGTGACGGTATCGAGTACCTATGTTCCTACACTTCTACGTACAAAGGTAGGTAGCAAGTAGGAGTATCCGTATGTATCCTCTAGACCAACGGCACCTTGCCTATTATGTCCACGATGCAGTCGGTACGTGCCCGCTTGGCGATATCCCGGCAAGCAGGTGCAAATGAGACCTGGCGGCAGGCGCAAGTGACCCATCGATCCATCTGCCTTGGGTGCGCTTGCTCCGTACAGATTCCCACTATGCGCTCTGGACACCACGACTGGAAGTGGACGGTGACCTACAAGTTAGCTGGCTGGGAAGGGGCCCCCCGTGTCGTCGGTTCTCCTGCCCCTCCCCTCCTTGTCTGCCCCATAAATGCTCCTACCGTAAGTAGCTGTCGGGCCTGCTGGCTTTCGTCATTGCCACGGCCCTTTCATCTGAAGGTTTCCCCGTCGACTCCCTGAAAGCGAAAAGCCCAGATTCGACAAGTCCAAGTCCAAGTTCAAGGGGGCCGCATCCCGCCCTTCGATCCAAACGACGACCCAAGAAACCCGACTGAACGGTGCCTGTTGCGCTCCAGAGAGCACCACCAAAAACCCGAGGCCCGCCTGTCAGACCGTTTGGTCCCCCGAACGAACGAACCACCACGCGAATCCCCAGACGATCCTCGATCCGAACCGATCCCCCTTTCCGCTCGCTCACCAGCCCTCCCATTGACCACTGACGACACGCAACGTCGCCCCTCGTTTGCGCCTCCACGATAATATACCTACCTTGAGTGTCCATCCCCAGCCCGTGATGGATGGGGCGCTCTAAACGCAAAGTAACGAGAGAAAAAGAAGAAAGTCAAAAAAGAAGAAGTTTAAAACCCAGACGCTCTCAGCTCAAACGAAAGGAAACCCTGTCTCTTCATCTTTATGACTGGAATTTCGACAATCGGCAGGAAGATACATAATATGGCGGCGACGGTAGCGCATGCGAGCCCCGTGCCGAATCAGGTCGGCGGAGGGCTCTCCAAGATGATGGGAGGAACGAGCAGCAGCCATGGCCAGGCGCAACAACAGCAACACGCAGACGCGGGAGTCGGGCCCATTGCGACTCGCAAGCTGACGCCCCAGGATTTCCGCGTCGTGAGAACCCTCGGCACAGGTATGTTGCATTGTCTCTCTCCGTCGTGTCTCGGACACCGTTTGCTAACTGTTTGCGCCGTCATAGGTACCTTTGCCCGCGTGTGTCTCGTACGGCCGGCAAATGCGACCGAGGAAGAGCGGGACACGGTGTTTGCCCTGAAGATCCTCAGGAAAACCGAGGTCATCAAGCTGAAGCAGATTGACCACGTCAGACACGAGCGCCTCATCCTCGGCGACGTCGCTGGCCACCCCTTCATTACCAACCTAATTACTTCCTTTTCCGACCGAGACCACTTGTACATGCTGCTGGACTACGTCCCCGGCGGCGAGCTGTTCAGCTACCTGCGAAAATTCAGGCGTTTCGAAGAGGAGACGGCGCGGTTCTATGCTGCAGAGATCGTTCTCGTGCTCGAGTACCTCCACGAGCAGCAGGGCAGGGTCGCGTACCGCGATCTCAAGCCTGAGAACCTCCTCCTGGACCAGGATGGTCACATCAAGCTGGTGGACTTTGGTTTTGCCAAAAGGTTAAGCACCAGCACTGGACAACCGACCGAGACCTATACACTGTGCGGTACCCCCGAGTATCTCGCCCCGGAAGTGATCCATAACAAGGGACACACGACGGCAGTCGATTGGTGGGCGTTGGGCATCTTGATTTACGAGTTCTTGACCGGATACCCCCCATTTTGGCACCAGAACCCCATTGAGATTTACAAACAGTGAGTTGCGTCCCAGGTGGCCCTAGATGCCAGCCAAACGACCTGACATTGACACCCTCTACAGAATTGTCGAGAAGCCCGTCATGTTCCCACAAGATCCGCCAGTGTCCGCCGAAGCGCAAGACCTGATCAGAGCCTTCTGCACAGTAGACAGGTCACGGCGGTTGGGCAACATCAGCGGAGGCGCCGCCAAGGTCAAAGAACACCCCTTTTTCCGTGGCGTGAACTGGGACGACATGTACAACAGGAGAGTACGCGGCCCCATCATCCCGCCGATTCGGTTCCCAGGCGACGCGCAATGCTTCGACATCTACCCCGAGGACGACGGCAAGCGAGAGCCGTACACGGAAGACATGCTTCAGAAATACGACCAGTATTTCAAGGATTTTTGACGAATGTTTTGGAAAGATATTTATCCATGAATTTATGCGCTGGGAGTTGTTTGCTCGGAGATCTTTTGTCATCTCCGTATTCCATTTCAGGCCGTTTATGATACTCCACATGTAACACTCTATCGGATGCATTCGTGAAGCGCGGGTCGAAGAGGCGGGTGTCTTTGAATTCCCCAGAGAGACAGGAGCGAAACCATGTTTTGACAAGGGGGGAGCTTTCAGGCTTCGGTGAAGGGCGAAGGGGGACTTCTTGCTGGCCAAACCCTAGATGAGATCTGCTGGGGAATCTGTTTTCGGCGTCCTAATGGCGTTTTCGGTACACATTGGTTTGTTTGTCTACCTCACCTTGTATATCCATCTTGGAGAACTGTTTGGGTTTCTTGGGCTGGCGAATGGCCGCCGCTCTAAATCGGGATAGATCTGCCACAATTCAGGTTCACCATCGTTTCCGACTCAAAAAGGTCTTCGTTTGGTCCGCAGCGGGATGGGTTGTCTCTACCTGACTGCCCAGGATAGAATCCTCACAGTAAAGCCGGTGAACGGAACTGGTCGTCCTTTGGGGACTGTATTCGGAGACTTCTCCATCACCGACTCCTGTCAG
Source organism: Colletotrichum brevisporum (assembly GCA_030770045.1). NCBI lineage: Eukaryota > Fungi > Ascomycota > Sordariomycetes > Glomerellales > Glomerellaceae > Colletotrichum > Colletotrichum brevisporum. The sequence goes on along the minus strand of JAUGSI010000001.1, from coordinate 1,590,911 downwards.
ACTGGATGGGAGATCTAATGAATCACCCCGACAACGACGAGGATGGACGTGGACGATAACGACAAGGACGATGGACGACAATAACGACGACGACGGACGACAATAACGACGACTCGGACGACAATAACGACGACGACGGACGACGATAATAATGAAGAGAATTCTATAAGCCCTGAGTATTATCAATAATAGGGACACATAGCCACGTAGTTGTAGCTAGAAGGATGTTGGGTACTAGAGAAGGGGACGGTGAAGAAGACCGCTGCTTAATATGAGGTGTAGTAAAGAGGTTTGTATCATGGCTGAGACTTGTCGTTAGGAGGAGGCTTGATGTAGATCAGTGTGAGGCTTGGGAACCTTATGCAGGTCCACAAATTATACTCGATCGCCAACCCAAGATGAGCTGCGAGATGTCTAGTAGGGTTTTATGGGACAGATGCCACGGCGTCAGCGGCCGCCCTGATCACATACATCATGACGTAGGCCATCAAGGCTCCCGGCACAGGCGAGGACACGCCGCTCCGTTACGCCCTGCCGTCCGGTGGTTGTGGGTCTCGGCGCCGGCCCGGGTCTCCGCAACATGCACGGCACGAGGCCGGCGAGCGCCGCTTTCGGGGCCGCATGTTCGAGCTGGGGGCGGATCTAGGTATTCCTACACATGTTCTCAACCAAGATCATTCGGTTTACCGAAAGCTGTAGATGGCAGGGCGTGACACAGGTCGAAAGAACGACGTTGTCTCTCAGTGAAGAGAGGAAAGGCCGATTCAGAGACGAAGAGAGCTTCAAGTCCATGCATGCAGAGAGCGTGAGGTGCATCAAAACAAGCCGTGTTTGGGCGTTTTTTTTTCTCGGTTGACCCAGCGCCGTATGCGAGGGCATGCGAGATATCTCGTGCAGCGAGGTAACACAATAGAGGTTGACGGGGTCATCAGAGCGTTCCGTGGAACCGAGCCCTTGCCGTGACAGCACCGGGTATGGTGTCTCAGCCCGGGGGTGGGCTAGCCCAGTCGGGCATGGCACATAACAGCATGGGCATCTCGCTCACGTCACCGGGCGCTTCTGGACGATGCATTGCCCGCGTTTGCCGGGGCGGCGGTGATGGCGTTGAGTTTGCGTAAGTGGAGAAAGGGGGAGGGGGGAGACGACGGAAATATGTCAGTCATGTCAGGAAGCACCTAAGCGGGACACTATCAAGGGGGGATTTATATACTACCTAGCATTCATGCCCGAGGAATGTCTGAGTCTAGAAATGCAAGATCGATGGTTGCTCGGTCAAGGAGGAGTCACTACGCAAGTGACGGAACTACCTATTACATCGTGCCTGCTTAGGTACGTCACGATAACACGGCGAAAAGGGCTGGATCATGCCATGCAAGCCCGCAGGCGCAGACTCGGTCAGCGGCGACGCAAAGGACCTAAAAATGACCGGATATGCGGGTTACGAATAAGGTGTAGAGGGGTCGCCCTCTGCAGGGGACTGCCGGGTGGGCGATTGGCCGCTGACGGCCACCTGGGGTTAGGTGCCGTAGAGCCTGCAGCCCAGGGGGTTAGGTAGGCGCATGGAGAGGGCAGGCTGATGAAGGTTCGTCACCTGAGGGTCAGCACTGGGCAAAGCTGACCAGCTGCTGATAGAAGGGAAGGAAGGGAAAGAAAAAAAAGGGTACCTCGGGGTACGTACCGGACCCTCTACACTACCTACCTAGGCAGAGCAGAGGGACCGGGTCTTGGCGGGAAACCTCCAACTATCCACTCTGTGGTTGCATTCAGCTCCAGTCCCGGCTCACGCCCACTAGTATCACTCTGTCTGTACCTCAGCAGCAGCTCTTTCCTGTCGACACCTTCGCTCCGTTCGAACAACCCCCCCAAACTCGAACACGCCGAACCGAACTCACGATCCCGCCACGGACACGATTGATGCCTCGGCAGTCCAGTTTTCTCTTCCTGTGACAACAAGACTCGCTCGCTTGCTTGCCTCGTTGACCGACGCCCTCTCGCTTCTCTTGGGCCTGCCCCTCAGGCTAGCCACGCCTTGCCTCGTCTCGACGTCGCCTGCCTCGACTCGCCTCGTCCACGTCTCTTCTCCGACTTCCTGTCTCTCCCGGCCAGCACCAAGCCTCCTTCAGTCCGTTCTTTCGACAACACATCCCCCCGAAATGACCAGCTGAGTGCGACGGCTCCAGGATGTTGAACCTATCCAGCCTCGTGCAAAAGGCACAGCAGTTCATCGACCCGACCCAGGGGCTGAATCTCACAAACTCCGACAAGAACCCCTCCAAGTCGTCGCTCTTCCAGAACCAGTTTCGCCTGCCCAGCAGCCAGACGCCCTTGTACGAGATCAACGCCGAGCTGACCATCCCGCCCCCCAATGCCACCTATGGTGAGAAGGATCACGACCGCGGCTACCACTATGCCGGCAAGCTGCATCTCTCCGAGGCCTACATGTGCTTCTCCACCACTCCCTCCAGCTTCGTCCAGTCTGCTAGCACCACGACGAGCTCTGCCTTTACCGGCCAAACGCATGGCGGCGGTCCGAGTGGGAATGGATTCACATTTCCCCTCTGCGCCATCCGCCGCGTCGAGAGGCTGAACAGCCAGACCTTTCAGGTGTGTTGCCCTCTGACCCCAGGATTGACAGTGACAGCCAGCAGTCCGTGCTCTCCCCCGCAAAGCTCTTCGACTAACGCCCTGCTCTACCTCTAGTTCGCCTTGGCGATTACCACATGGAATGGCATCTCCCAGCAAAAGGATAAGGACAAGGACAAAGACAAGGAGGCCGCCGCCGATAAGGACAAGAAGGACAACCGGGAGCAGAGGATCACTATACACCTGGCCGGCACCCGCCAGGGCTGCGAGCGCTTCTGCGATGGGTTGAAGAAGGGCCTCAGGGCCGGCGTCGGAAACGTCACCAAGTACAAGAAGGTTGTCGGCGAATGCTACTCCGAGTACCTCCTCCGATCCGACGACAAGAAGAACGCGAGCCCGCCCGACGCCGGCCTCGGCATGATGTTCCGCTACCCCGGAGACGCCAAGAAGCTGCGCGACCGAGCCAAGATGCGTCTGTGGGCTGAATACCTGCGCGACAACGGCCGGAACATGACGTTGATTCGACAACCCACCTTCCACAAGCTGATCCGCGTCGGCCTGCCGAACCGGCTCAGGGGAGAGACCTGGGAGCTGACGTCCGGGTCCATCTACCTTAGGCTCGAGAACCCCACGCTCTATACCGATACGTTGGCCAAGTACGCCGGACAAGAGTCCCTCGCTATCGACGAGATCGAAAAGGACCTGAACCGGAGTCTGCCAGAGTACCCCGGTTTCCAGGATGAAGAGGGTATCGGTCGCCTCAGACGCGTCCTCACGGCCTACAGCTGGGTGAACCCCGACGTTGGATACTGCCAGGCGATGAACATCGTCGTTGCGGCCTTGCTCATCTACATGTCTGAGACGCAGGCCTTCTTTTTGCTGTCGTCTCTGTGCGACAGACTGGTCCCAGGATACTACTCAACGACCATGTATGGCACCCTGCTGGACCAGAAGGTGTTCGAGTCCCTCGTTGAGAAGACGATGCCGATTCTCTGGGATCATCTGGTCAAGAGCGACGTGCAGCTCTCCGTCGTCTCATTACCCTGGTTCCTGTCCCTGTACGTCAACTCCATGCCTCTGGTCTTTGCCTTCAGAGTTCTGGACGTCTTCTTCGTCGAGGGACCCAAGGTTCTGTTCCAGATAGGTCTGGCGATCCTGAGAATCAACGGGGAGGAGCTTCTGGATGCCGCAGACGATGGCGCATTCATTTCCATTTTGAAGACGTACTTTGCGCGTCTCGACGAGTCCGCGCATCCCAAGTCCGAGAACCCGAAACTGCGTGCCGTCACCAAATTCCAAGAATTGATGGTGGTGGCTTTCAAGGAATTCTCCGGAATCACACACAACAGTATTACCGATTTGCGGCTCAAGAACAAGGACGCCGTCCTCAGCAACATCGAAAGTTTCGCCAAGAGGACAGCCATTCGCAACCTGGGTCCCGACAGCAAACTTCTTGCTGCCGAAGAGCTAGGCGCATTATACGACCGCTTCTATACAATCCTGTACGAGAGACAGCAGCGCGACAGCATCATCCAGGCGGAGAAGCAACGTCGCGCAAAGAACGCACGGCCTAGAGCGCGAGATGTGTTCGAGGAGAACCCTGACCACGGAGTCGAAAAGGGCCGGGTCGCTCTCGGTGCCAGCACCAGTCTAATGGATTACGACGCCTTCCGAGAGTTCCTTGCCAACATGTCCAAGTGGGCCATCTCAGACTCGCCTACGACTCCGAGACGAGACACATTCGCGGACAAGGACAGAAACGCCTATACCAGCCGGAGACAGAACAACGGACTGCTTTCGCCTTGGGGCGACAGCCCGGAGCCTGCCGATCACGAATTCATGCAGCGTCTGTTCAAGAGGTGGGACGTTGACGGCACGGGTGCGTTAACGCTGTCCAACGTGGTTGCAGGCTTCGCCAGCATCAAGGGCAAGAGGGACATCATGGGCACAATCACCTACTTTTTCGAGCTGTACGACGACGACGGTGACGGAAAGGTCGACCGTGAGGGAATCCTACGCATCTCCGAGGCTCTTCTATTCTTGTCTCGGCGGGGACTGGAGGGAACGTTGAGTCCAAGTGCGTCTAGCTTGACGCTCAGCACCCCGAACGGCATGGGCAACGGCTCTGAGCCGAGCCTGCCGGGTATCTCGACCAACGAGAGGTTCCTGGGAAGCGTCAGCGCATTCATAAGGAGATGCTTTGAATACGCCGATCCGGATCATCCTCACAACCAGGGCTACAGGGCAGAGAAGGCTACGGCCGCAGAGACCCCCGACAGCGCGTTCGCTATCGGCGATGACGATGACGAGGACGAGGACGAGGAGGATCTCCTTGCCATGGACTCACCCCCGGGCAGCCCTTCCAAGGCGAAGAGGCCGTCGGACGACACGCTATCACCACACGAGGACAAGCCTCCCGTGGAAGCTCAGTCACAACGACGCGTTTCAAAGGCGCAGTCCGAGGCAGCAAACGCGGCGTTGGATCCTGCGAATCCGCTCCACATCACGCTCCCCACTTTCCGCATGGTTGTCCTCGCCGACGAACTTCTGGAGCAATTCTTCGAATCATCGTTCCCTACGTCATTCCATCTCATCGAAGGCCTGCCTACCGTGTCAACACCCACGTCAACACTGACGACCTTTTCCAGTCTCAACTTCGGTCGCGCACCAGCTGCCGCACTGAATCCTGTCGCGCAGGGAGCAACCCGCGGTCTGCGCGGCGTATTGGACAACATTGTCACGGATGGCATGCGTGTCGCTGCCGAAGTCCGTAGGAGGATGGAGGAGGCGCAGAAGGATCTGGAGAAGAATGCCATGCCTGGTCAGAAGGACGAGGAGGAAGAGGACGATGCGGATATCGGAGTGGAAATTGGCATTAGAAAGGGCACGGCGAGCGGAAGCGCCGACATCGAGAGACGGAGCGTCCGGAGCGAAGACCGAGACCTGCTCGACGGCGCGGATGCGGAAGCCGGTGCCAGCGGAAACGGCAAGGAAGGCCAGCTCGTCGACATCGAGCCCGCTTCCAGGACTGCGGCCAGTTCCAAGGGCGTGGTCGAGTTCGAGGGCTGAGTGTGGGCTTCGGCAAGACAGGCGAGCCTGAGGGGCTCGTTTTGCAGCGAGAATTTGAGACATTACATGGATGAATATGGCTAGGCCGGGAGAGTGGGGTCAAAGCAAGAGCAAAGCGAGAGCACAGCGAGAGAAGCGGTAGTTGGCTGGGAGGAGGCCCCATGAGGCACGCAAGGGAAGTGAGGGAGGCAATCGTGAAGGTGGAGGGGGCATGGGAGTGAGATGGTGGTTTTTATGCCTCGTCCGCTTGCTGTAGAACAAGGTATCTGTGGGAACCGGGATTATACCTGCGGACATCTTGTAACTAGGAGTACGTTTGGGATTGAATTGCCTCTGCGGGCTAGACTATGCAGCTATTCAAGAGAAGATGCTGACTGCTCAAGGTCTGAGCACATAAGTATCCTCCGACGCAGACATCATTTGCCCTCCCTGGAGCCCACATAGCTCGCGGCACGCAATGGCGTCGAACGGTATTCTGGTTGCCCCTCAACCCTTGGATCAACGTCAGCCCCCTCACATTCCACCCGCGAGCCACCGCTAGACCTCTTCTTGCTCTCAGCTCTTGGCTTTGCGTCTGGTTCACGTCGATAAAGCATGCAGTGGAAAGTACGGAAGCCATCGGTATTCCCTCTTTATTCCGCCCACTCCGGCAACCTGATCAACGGAACCCTACCTACTGACATGGAAATCGAGGGCGGTCCCAACCCAGAGCTTTCCAGGAGTAACCATGGGGTGCAGGCCTTATTCTGAAAAGTAGATGGAAGGCAGCAGAGGCTGAGCTGTCACATAATGCCTGGAGAAGGCCGCACGTCTCCTTGGGCATACACAGCAGCGGAGAGGAGAACCGAGCATCAAATTGGAATGGGTGATGTCCAAGGGCACGAACCTTGTCCACGCCTAGACCTGAGAGTTTTCATTTCACGCATTCCAGATTCTCGGAACACGAGTGTTTTGGAAACACACCACGACAGCCCTAGCAGGGCAGAAGAAAGGGGCAATTTCTCCTTGTTGACTGAGGTCTGTCTTGGCCCCGAAGGGGGGAAAGCTTTCAAATACGGCCAAGGCTCCCCTCCCACGACGATTCTTCCCCCTTGACTCTACGATTCCGACTTGACTTTCCTCGTTCACAACCGTTCAGCTTTCCTGGTCTTTCTTTCCGGGCAAGTGGACATCCACTCGTTATTTGTTGCGTGGCTATTGTTTGATCTTCCAGGGGTTGCTCTCTCTCCCGACTGATAGAATCTGCTCCCTCCCAGCTCCAGATACCGACTTCTATCCTTGAGTTTTCTCACCAACCCTTCATTTACGAGCATCTCCTGACAACATGAGCTGGCTGAAGACGGCGGCCGCTTTGGCCGTTGTGTCCCTCTCGGGCATCGCTCACGCTAGAGCCGCTCCCGATTTCATCCACCACGCCGATGCTGCGGCCCTTTTCCTCGGCAAGCGTCAGGCTGCGACGCCGTCGACTTACGTTGGCAGGGTCAACAACGTCCACCCCTCGAACTGCTCCCAGGCTGCAGTTTTCAGAGTCGGGGCCGGCGGTGTTCTGTTGATCGACGAGACCCCTTTCAGCGTCAGCCCCGGTTCCACCTTTGCTCCCTTGAGAGTCGGCGTCTCGTCTGGAAGCATCAACGCCGTCTTCAGCAACATCGGCGGCAACCTCGCCTGGACCAACGCCGACTTCTTCGGCGGCCGCGCTGGCTTCTGCCAGGACAGCACCGGCCAGGTCTTTGCTACCTTCCGCGATACTACCCAGCCCACTAACCGTCCCCCGGGCTGCAACACGATAAACCTGTCTATCATTTCTCGTAGGTACTGACTCATGATAAATGCCCGAGCTGGTGCTGATTCATTGCATTAGGCAACTCATGCCAGAACGGAGTCGTGACTCCTCCCAGCACCACGCCCGTACTTCCTCCATCGACCACCGCTCCAGTCGTTTCTTCTACTTCACTGATTGTTTCTACTACATCGGTTGTAGTCGTCAGCCCCACGACTGTCGCGCCATCGCCGAGCGCCACCATCATCCCGAACCCTCCCATCGTCGGCGAATACGCCGCTCTCGGCTGCTTCGGCTCTAGCGGCAGATTCCCCTCGTTCATCTTGATCAAGCAAGACAACGCCAACGACATCGACTCCTGCATTGCTGCTTGTGGTGGTTCGAAGCTCGTCGGTCTCTTTAGCACCAGCTGCTACTGTGGAAGCATCCTCGACGAGGCCAACAGCCGTGGTGTTCCGGAGAGCGAGTGCAGCATTCTCTGCCCCGGAGACCCCAGCCAGCGCTGCGGAGGTCGCGGCCTCGCGATCGCCCGTCGCCAAGGGGGGGTTCCCCTGGACGTCCGCCTGAGCATCTACATCCGCATCGCCGAGGTGCCCGGCAGCGTCTCCACCGTCACGAGCGTCAGCGTCAGCGCCGGACCCGGCACCACCGTCTCCGTGACCTTCATCAGCGTCGTCACGAACCCGCCCGTCGTCACCGGTGGGGCCACCATCAGCATCGGCGGCCCCGGCTCCGGCGGCAGCACCCTCAGCCTGCCCCCCGGTCTTTACACCGAGGGCGCCGCCACGCCGGGTGGCCAGTACTGCCGCGTCACGACGGGGTCTTGGATCGTTGGCTCCACGACGCTGCTCCCTTTCCCGCAAGTCACGGGCGTGTTCTGAGTGTGAATACTTTTCCTCCCTTTTTCCCCCCACGACACGTAATGAATTGAGTTGCATCGAGTCCGACAAAGCAAACTCTCTCCGACATATTGTTTCCAGGAGATTTAATTCCCAAAGAACCGCCAGGGTGGGGTTGTAGTGCGTTCGTCCGGATGAAAAGAGTCAAGAAAGCTTTTCTCTTCATCCTGTTATAACCTAGTATAGACACTTAAAAAGGAAAGAACGGCTACAGCATTTACAAACTGGCTTGGGTAGCCTTGGGGTTTTCTTGAACCAGAGGTGTTCTTTTGTGTTGAAAGCTACTTTCGGATAACGGGGAATAGATTTTTTTCCAATGTCTGATCTCGTGTGTGTCGTGGGCACTTTCCGACCATCTCGTTCAATTTGCGATGAGTTGCTAGATCTGGTTGCGATTAATGATTGGTTGACACTGATTCTGCCGTCGTGGCTTGGGCAATAATCGACAAACAGCTGCGCGCTGACGTGGTCGGGAAGCTCGGGGCACGAGATCCGGTCCGCCGGCTCGGGCCGTTGCCGGAGTGGGACAACACGGCCGGGATCGTGTGGGGCTTCCGGGGCGACATGGATCGTCGAATTAGGTCTGTTTCTTTGATTACCTATCAAAAAAATTATCAAAAAAGGCATTGCTTCCAGTCATTCAATTGAGAGGCGCCTGCTGGGCGGCTTTCAATTTTCTATTTGGTGCCGGCTAAACTTCGCGAGAAGGTACTGACGTGTGAACAACTCCGACGATAGTGATAATCACGTCCATGGGTAATGGCGACGAGGATGGTAACGGACGACAGTGCTAATAGAGACGGACGACAGAGACGGACAACGGCAACAATAGGGTGTCTAATGGATATCTAGGAGCATTGGGCTGGACCTGAACAGGGGACGGGGCACCGCTGTATAAGGGTCGCCTTCATTCATTCATGTTGATTGTCGACTTGGATTGGTTTAACGATGCCCTTTTTTGGTCACTACCCACACATCAGCAGCAACCGCCCGGCACATGGCAGACAATCCTTGGGTACCCACAAGTCCTTGCGACGACCGGCACGAAATCACAAGTGTTGCCTTTCTCATGATGATGGTAACACGCCCCGGATGCACCCAAAAGTACTTTCAGCAGCCAACCCAACCGAGAAGTGGCTTCGCTCTTGGCAAAATGCATCCGCCAGACGTCCATTTCCAACCCACACACACGGGAGGGGAATCCAATCACGGGACGAATGGGAAAATGCAGTCCGAGGGAGGGCCTGGCTTTCCGAGGAAAGGATTGTAAATTTAATATAAATACCCCTTCGAACTAGCCCCTTCTCGGGCGCGGTAAGCACAACTTGCGCAAACTGCCTCGACGAACCCCACGGGCGACCATGGCATCCCGGTATCAAAAGCTTCTCAAAAAAGAGAAGAAGAAAAAGAAAAGAACGCCGAGTATTTAAAAGAGGGCTTCTGACAACGCACCTCCTGTTTCGCAATGAGGTCTTCATCTCAACCATAACCACTCGACCCCATTCTCAACCTCATCATGTCGGCATCATCCTGCGTCCCGGCGACCTTCGGTGGGATCTCCCTCTTCGGCGGCGAGATCCTCGCCGTCGAGGCGGCCCTCGTCGCCAACCACAGCGCCTCCGTGCCGGCGGGGGTCCGCTTCACCCAGCCGGCCGTCGAGGTCGCGGGCGCCAGCTTCTGCAACGTCACGGTGACCTACACGCACCCGGGGCAGGGCGACCGCCTCGTCGTCGAGGCCTGGCTCCCGCCGGCCGGTAGTTGGAACGAGAGGCTCCAGGCCGTGGGCGGGGGCGGCTTCGTCGCGGGGCGCTCCGAGCCGTTCTACGGCGCCATGAGCGCCGCGGTGTGGGACGGGTACGCGGCGCTCGCGACGGATGCCGGGCTTGGCGGCGCCGTGGACGCCACGCCCTGGGCGCTGCTGAGCCCCGGGAACGTTAACATGTACGCGCTGCAGAACCTCGCCTCAGTTTCGTTGGACGATGCGGTGAGTCGACGCTCTCAAATTCCGGGGGTCTGAGGGGAAAGAGAAGCATGCCCCTGAGGCAAGATGAACTAGAAGGATCATTACTCATCGCCACCCTCCAGGCAATCATCGGCAAGGCGGCCATCAAGTCGTACTACGGCCACGGCCCGCAGTATTCCTACTGGAACGGCTGCTCGCAGGGCGGACGGCAGGGGCTCATGCTCGCGCAGCGCTACCCGACGCAGTTCGACGGCATCGCGGCGGGCGCCCCGGGCATCAACTGGAACGACTTTTTCCCCGCCATGTTGTGGCCGTACCGGGTCATGAACGCACTCGGGGAGTACCCCCACGGATGCGAGCTGCAAGCCCTCACAGCAGCGGCCGTGGCGACCTGCGACGAGCTCGACGGCGTCGCCGACGGCGTCATCGCGGACGCGGACGGTTGCCGGGCCGCCTTCGACCCCTTCGACGCCGTGGGCATCCCGACGGCGGACTGTCCCGGAGCCCCGGAGGTCAGCCGCGCCGCGGCGGCGGTGGTCAACGCGACGTGGCAAGGGCCCATCAGCGCCAAGGGCGCGCGCTTGTGGCCGGGCCTGAACCCGGGGACGAACCTGGCGGTCGGGGTCGCGGCGACGGACTGCACGGGAGCCGGCGGCTGCGAGGCCGTGCCGCTGGCCATCGCGGCGCAGTGGATGTCTCTCTTCGTCGCGAGGGACCCCAGCCTCGACCTGGCGAACCTGAGCCACGCCGAGTTCGACTGGCTCGCGCACCAGGGAAGGCAGAGGTACGACTCGATCATGGGCACGCGGGACCCCGACCTGTCCGCCTTCCGCAACGCCGGCGGCAAGATCATCATCTTTCACGGACTTGTGAGTATTCCTGGTCTTTCCCTCCTTACATCAAAAGTCTTCACGGCGGCGGTGGTAAGTGCAGCTGCTGATATCCGCGCAGCTTGACGAGCTTCTTCCCTCGGCGGGCACGGTGAAGTACTACAACGAGGTCTCGCAGCTCCTCCCCGACACGCGCGACTTCTTCCGACACTTTGAGGTGCCGGGAATGGGACACTGCACCGGGGGCCCGAGCGGCGAGCCGATCAACCTATTCGACCAGCTGCGTGCGTGGGTTGAGAACGGCACCGCACCGGAGCAGTCGCCGGTCCAGGTGACGGACCAAGATGGTGTCGTACACAGCCGTATAGTGTGTCCTTACCCCAAGAAGTCCCTTTTCGACAAAGATTGTGGGAAGGCAACCGAAGCTCGCTGCTGGTCTTGCGCATAGCCATCTGGGATGTGGCGTATTTGTGCTGGAATCCTCTTGGTCACTAGAGATGAGTATTCGAGTGCCTCGAGTGCCACCTTGGAGTGAAGTTTCTTCATGATCAATAGGTAGAGTGTGGAAGTAGCCTCGCCCAACTTAATCTTTATTATATCATTGCATATCCTGAAGCTATTCAGTCTTGGTTGATGACGCCTTGTACGGCCTGTTCGATTCACCTCATTCTCGACCAGTCAGATTGTCCAATTCATCTGCAGGTACACGCACACTAGTAGACGTGAGAGGGACAGAGAAAAAAAGGTCTGTGGACGTCAAATCCTACCCCTCACTTACCCCTCCCTCGCGAACACTAAACTCAAGCGGCCCGGTCTACAACTTGGCGAGTACGGCGTCGGCGCCGCTGACGGTCACGTCCTTGGGGGCTTCCTCCTTCTCGGCATACACGATCTTGCCGTGGTCAATGACGAGGGCGTAGCGGGCGGCGCGCTCGCCGAGGGTCCAGCCCAGCTTCTTGCTGAAGGCGAGCTCGGTGTCGCTGAGGAAGAGGATGTCGTCGTTCTTGACGTTGTTGGCCTTGCTCCAGGCGCTCATCACGAAGGCGTCGTTGTAGGCGACGCAGGCGACCACGTCGACGCCCTTGGCGACGAGCTCCTTGCGCTTCTCGATGTAGCCCGGCAGGTGGCGGGCGGAGCAGCCCGGGGTGAAGGCGCCGGGCACCGCGAAGACGACCACCTTCTTGTTCGCCCACTCGGCCGAGGCGTCGTAGGTTACGGGGATGCCGCACGACGTGATGGAATCGGACGAGGGGTCGTAGGGGACGTATCTTTTGACGGAGAGAGGGAGAGTATGTTAGTCCTTGAGATACAGTATGGCGGGGGGCTGGTTTGGAGACGTACGAGAACTTGGTGCCCTCGGGCAGGGAGTCTCCGACCTTGACCATGGCGACGGTGGAAGAATTGAAGCGAACTGGTCTGCGAATGTAATGGGCTACTGGGGTGCGGAAGGCTTGCTGGCGGAATTGACGAGGTAGAAGATGTCGGGAAGATGAGAAGCCGATTGTGAACAGGGACATAGGTATGTGTGTTGTTTGTAGGTAGGTTGGCGGAAGAGGCGGGGTTGCAGGAAGCTGCGATGCCCGGGCGAGCTAATCATTACCTGAAATAGGTATCAGATAGCCCGCCGCCCGTACCTTCGTTCCGTCCCGTTCCCTTCCCTCAACATTCTAGGGATTTGTCAGGTACCTGCTCAACTTCCATGCTTTTGCTGTAGCTCCAGGTCGCGTCATTGCGCTGCCTCGGTTTCCCCGCCCCCAGACGAACCAAAAGTGGGAAGGGAGGGCGAACGTGCAGCGGGACCCACATTCCATGGCCCGGAGTCTCACTATCAAGGTTCTCGCCGTTGCAGCCCAAGCTTCAACCTTGCACTTTTTTCTTGTTTCTATACTAGATGTTCATATGCATCGGTCAACCGCTTTCAAGTTGCAGTGGAGGTTACTCAGAGACTGGGGGCTGCTTGAGCAAGGCGCCGAGACATGGGCCACAAACGCATGTGAAAGAACTCTGGAGTTGGCAGTTAACTACACAAACCAGAGGCTCAACCAGCAGTTTTGTCAGCTAGTTTGGCCATTGTTGCAGATTCGGGGACTGGGAAGTTTGAATAGTCAACTGAAGGTTAAACTTGTTGGCAACTAGCTCTGCTCTGGTAAGGTCCGAGTGAGTGATTCGAGTGTGAACTGAAACTTAGACTCAGCAAGCTGTATTTTGATCTCCTAATATCCTGCATTACACCAATTAATGTAGCTTTTTGAGCTTCTGAAAATCAGATTACTGTAGCAACTCGATGGATGGCTTGGGCTTAACCCCTCTAAGAACTAAGAAGACCCAAACTAAGACACAATTCAGCTAGATGTTGGTATGAATGGCTTGAAGTTATGCACGGCAAGTCTAAATAATGTAATAGTTGTTCGGCCCATAGCAAGCCCTTTCTAAATGTACTGACTGTTCTGAATACAAGCTGAAGTATCCAGAGTACATAAGTGGGAAATTGCTTACCGTCAATTCAACGCAGACGTTTAGCAGTAACGGAAGCCGTCACAATGTCCGGATATGCGACTAGACCACGCAGTCTCTACTCTTCAAATATAGCTAGTATTCAAGCCAACCAAATGTACTCTGAACACTGGTGTTCCTTAACCTGACTACTACTATGAGGTTGCTATCGCTAACTTGTCATTTAGAGTTTGCAACTAAGCGCGAAGGATCAACTCCCCGGACGCCCAGCCTTGGCCAAATTGCGCCGAATACAACCTCGGTGAGCTCAGAGGCCACCAAAAGCCAACGTGCCGGAATGTCGATGATCAGTCAGGAGAATTCTCCCAAGGCGCAGGACGTCTGTCACCTGCGACAAGACTCGGCCTCGAGAGTCGGACCCGCCTTGTCCGATGAGAATTCACCGCCAGTTAACTATGCTATTCTAAGAGAACGATCGACAAGCCGTGGACTGGCTCCTTGCTTTGCAGGGGCCTTGCACAATCCGCAACGTCTTGCGTGTCTCAAATGTGCGTTGGAAAAGGAACTGCTGCGAGTAGATGCGTGTAGCTGAGTGGGAGACTATTTGTTGCCGTTGACAACCCAAAGTCTCGTTGAATGCCGTGGTTCTCCTGCTTTGTCCCCAGAAATATGGCCATTCTTTTCTGAAGTTGCTCGCCTACCTATACGAAGATACCCCATGAGCTCCTGGATACCTAGGTGAAGAGACCCAACCTGTAGTGATGCACAACGATCGATGTTGTTCCGCTGAGGTTCCCATTCGCCCGGTCTAGAAGACGCAGTGGTATGTTGTCAGGACTTAAGTTCGAGCTCTAGATGGTCAGGTTGCATCGAGTTCAGCAATGTCAGGAAACCTTCCCACAACTGCGCAACCAACATTCGATGGCCCCACCGCATTCCAATCGAACATGGGCCCCCGATTCTGATGCACTCGTAACTCCCTGTCTTAATATTCACTAGAAGATCAACGACCAACACTCAATGCTACCGGAACAACTGCAGAGTGGAGCCGCAATATGAACACCCACACTGCGCTGGACCCATTTGTACGGTGGGTGCGAAAGGTTCGTTCTCGGGTCGTGGGGAGGTCGATAGTACAGTCCGTTGCATCGGCGGCTTCCAAAACCCAAAGTGGGGCACTGCTTACTACACAGAAAATTCGCGTTTTTACATAATACTACATAGAACACCATAAATTTTATTACTAACGGGGTAATTAGTCCTTTATAAAGGCCTTTAGACCGTTAAATTATACATTTTTTTTCCTTAGTATGTATAGAGTTTATATTTATTATACTAGTATAGTATTACTGTTTTTAAGGGGGTAGTAATGGATTCTAACTTAGCTGTTTTATTTTAAAATTAATACTTTACCTTAATACCTTAAATATCCTTATTTACCGTCTATTATCTCTATTATTTATTACTATAAAGTTATTTTTATAGCTTTTTAAAAGTACTAAGTATTAATTAATCCAGTTAATAATCCGTTATTAGTTCCTCTAATTGCTTATACCTATACCTATAAGTAACACAAAAATACTTTTAATAAAAAGTCTTAAGTTGTGTTTTAAGAGTTAATAAATAAGTAAATTATAATTATATAAATACTAGTAGTAAAGTAGTAAGTAGTTAAACTAAAGAATACTTTAATTAATTCTGGGCTATTACTAGTAAAACCTAGTAAATAGTAGGTATTAGTAATTAAGTTAAAGAAGTGATTAACTATAAGGAAGTAAGTAGTTATATCTATACTACTAAAAGAGCCGTTAGATCCTATTAAAGATAATACTAAAGTTAACCTAGGCGACAATAATAGTACTAAGAGCTATTGTATTAATAATAAGACTTTATTTAAAAAATAACTAAATACTTTAGTTACTCCCTTTTAGTAATAACAAGAGCCTCCCTCTTTTTAGTAATAATAAGCCCCCTTTTTTAATAACTAGTAAAACCCCCCCTTTAAGTAATAATAAAAGTCTACTTTTAAACAAAGTAATACCTATACTTTATAGTACTTAGAGATTAATATACTTTTTAACAATAATATTTTTACTAAGGATTAAAATTTATATATATTTATAAAGATCCCTATTTATATATTATTTAGGTTAACCTTTAATAGTATACCCTTTTTACTTAAACTACTCTATATAATTAAGTTATAAAAAATATAGTGTAATAAAGTTAAATCCCTAGTGCTTAGGAAGTAAAGGGATACTATTATTAATATTAAAAAGTGAATCTGTAATTAACTTAGAGTTATACTTAAGGCTATAAAGTTACATATTACCTTTTAAATTAGCTAGTAAAAGAAGGGTTTTAAACCTATTTACTTAATATATTAAAATAAATATAATACTATAGCTAACAATACTTAGCTATATCTACTATAGTACCTACTAGTTAACTAAATCCTTAAGGCTAATAAGTATAGCAAGACTATAATTAAAGTAACGTTTATTTTTTAACTTAGTATTTCTACTATAACAAAGACCTAAGCTAACTACAATACTATATTAATTACCTTATATACTTAAGACTACAGTAGTTAACCCTTTTATTAAACTAAGTAAAAAAAGTATATTAATAATAAGATACTTACTACTATTAAGTAAGTAAAGAAGAAGATATAGGATACGTTTAAGGACCTACTACATTATTAGCTATGCCTTAAGCCGGTAGTTTACAAAAATACTACTAAGAGTAGAAATTACTAGTATTTTTAGTATTAAATTACTTTTAATAAAAAACACTATAAGTTAAAGTTTCTTAATATTAAGGAGTAGTAAAGGGCCCTACTTAAGAAGGAGGCTAATATTACACTTAGTAAACTACTACTTAGTATTATACTTATAATTAGTAAATACAAGGGTACTACGGTTAATATAGCTAGGAATAATTAAAATAAATAAACGCTAAATCGCAAGGGTATTTAAACGGCTGTTTAGACTAATATTTTAATTTCTTTAACCCCTATAGCTACTCTTAGTTAACTAAGTTAAACCTTAAGTAATACTATTATAAACTTTTATAGCGCACTACTAACTTTACTTCCTCTAACTTAGCTATTACTACTGGTATATTAGGGTTAACTTTACCTTACTCTATATAGGTTTATAGCCCTAAATAAGCCCCTATATACTCCTTTACTATAGTAATAAATCCTTATTTAATTATTATTTTTAGTAGTACTAGATTTACTAATTAAGTACTATAGTTAAGTTAATAACTTCTTTATTTAGTTTACTACTATACTAGGTAAGTGTTTAAATATTAATAACTATTTTTTAATAATATTTAAATAACTAAGTAAATACTATAGTAGTCTTTACTTAATTAAAGGGCTCTTTAACTACTAGTTTAATAAAAAGGGTATTACTTTAAATATTATAAATATTATTAAATTAAATATTAAAACTTTTATTAATAATAGTATCTTTTACTTATATAGTAGAGAGATATTAATAGTATTTATAGAGTTTATAGGGATTATTAAGTTACTTAATTCTATAGCTTAAAATTAACTATATATATTTAATACTACTACTATAGCCCTTATAGAGTTTTTTATTAAAAAGGAAGTTAAAGAAAATTATAGGTTATAAAAGGTATTAGTTAAGGCTAAGAGGGGGTACTAAAGTAAGTAAAATACTACGTTACTAGATTAATTACTAACTAAGTTAGTACTTTAATAGTCTCTTATAAGGTCTTTCTCCCCCCTCCTAAGCCTCTTATTTAAAATCTCTTTTCCTATTTAACTACTACTACTAAATCCAGATTAATTTAATACTTATTTACTTAATAAGAGTTAGATATTACTTTAAATAATTATTAATAGACTTTTACTATAATTTAGTAGATTATAGTTAAGACTAATTAATATATTAAATAATAGAACGTTTTTAAGTTATTTTATTAATTTATTATTTAATAAGGACGATATAAAGTTAAGCTATAAAGAGATTAATAAAGAGGATATTAGTACTTAGTTTAAGTTAGATAATAGGTTATAATAGGTACTATTTGTAGTATCTTTTTCCTTCCTACTTTACCTACTTAACTATAGTATCCTTGTAGTTTATTTAATAACGGCCTTAACCTATTACTATTGTTTTTTCCTTTTTACTTTACTTACTTAACTATAGTATTCTTATAAATTAATAACAACTTTAACCTATTACTTATTTTACTTAATATATTTTTACTTTTTTTACTACTTATAACCTTAGCTATAAATTCGTTAAAAATACCCTTAGTACTATTAAAATTAATAAATGTGTAGTAGAAGTAACTAGTAATTTATAGTAATCTTTATCCTACTTCTAGGGTATAGTTATATAAAAACTCTACTTAATTATAAACGTTCTTATTACTAGTATTATATATATAAAAGTTTTTTTTAATATACTTTTTTAGGTTTTTAAAGTACTCTTTAATAGGGTTAAAGTTAGGTAAGTATAGTAGAAGGTATTTAAGGTATATACTGGCTTTTTTATAAGTGATTTAAATATTTTTTAGTAGTAAAATAAGGTATTATTTATAATAATTACTAAATAAGGGGTAGGAAACCTTTTATACTTAAGTAATATATAGTAGATAATTTATACTATAAAGTCTTTATTATTTATTGTTCTTAGGTATACTAAAAAATCTAATATACCCTTAAGAGTTAGTATTAATAAAAGTTATATTTACTAACCCCGTTTTAGTTCTATTAATCTTTATAGTATAAGGCCTTTTAGAGCCTATTCCGTTTACCTCTTATTAGTATTTTTATTTATTCTTAACTTATTAATAAAAATTAACTACTCTAGTTTATACTATTATATATAATAAAGCTACTTAAGCCTCTTTTTTAAATCTTATTAAGTAGCTATAATATATATCTTTTTATTAGTCTAACCCGCTTTTTTAAGATATTAATTAATTATTAATTTACTAATATTAAGATTAAACTACTTAAATAAAAACTCTTATATTTTATTTAATAGTAAATTATTCTAATACTTTAATAGCTTAAGTAGCTTAGTATAGTACTAAATTTCTATTTTTTAGTTACTTTTATAGGATTTTTTATATTATTAAACCTTACTAGTGAGGTTATATTAGTAGTAGTACGTTTAAATTATTTGTTAAGTATAGTTGGTAGCTTTAGTAATAGAGCTATTATTAAGGTTAAAGGATAGGAGTATTAAATCGATCTTAGTAAGCTAGTATATTAAGATATTTAAAGCTATTATAGTATATAGGGTAATATACGGTCTCTAAATAACCTTATAATTGTTTTTAATAATAGTAGTAGGATACTAATTAATAGTAGTATTAATAGTAGTATTAACGAAAAGCTGCTATGTGAAGAAAGTTAGATTTACGGGCAAAATTTAGCGTTTCTGTATAGGTAAGCGTTGCCCCACTTTGGGTTTTAGAAGCTGCTAATATAACGGACTGTAGTATATAATAAATATGTTAAATTACGTGGCTTAGAGCTGCTGGTATACTACGACGTATGGGTGGATTTTGGTATTTAAGGTGGCCGATGGCCGCTTTGGAGTAACGTTTTGCTGGCTCTAAAGGCCGTAGCTATATTTAGGGGGTTTAAAGGCCTATAGTACTGTTAAAGCGAAAAATGCGTTAATGGCCCTTAAGGTATAGCTTTATATATATATAAATATATATAAAATCTAATAATTAAGAGTTTTATTTTACTACTTCTTTTACTATATATAATTAATTATTTTTAAACTACTCTATTAAACACAAAGATTACTATAAACGTTCTTTTAATTCTTTAAAAGACTATCCTTAATAGCTTAGTTACTTAGTACTTATAACTTTATAACTTTTAAGTACTTATAAATACCTTTAATGCGTAAGAAGCTTTTAACTTAATTTCTATAGATCTAGAGCCCCTTATTAGTAATACCCCGCCCCGGGAGCTGTACTTTAGTAACTACTTAAAGTCTATTACTTACTGTGGCCCTAAGTTAAAAGCCCTTTACTCCTAGACTATAGAATCTAGAGTAGATAAGCTTACTATAAACCCTCCTCCTTAAGCACTTTTAAAAAAGAACTTTTTACTTTTATTTAGTATAATAAACTACTACTATACTAAAATAATAATTAACTTTTTTAAAAAGGCCTTTAAGTACTATATTAACTCTTTGTCCTTATACTGTACTATAAAAGTAATATACTAAAAGTAAAAAAAGGCTAAAAATACTATTATTCTTTAAATATAAAGTACTATTATTAAAAAGTTTAAAATTTAGTGCTACTTAAGTGCTTTAAGGTTAGTAGTTTAAATTTAAAACCTCTATAAGTACTTTAAACTTATAAAAAGTATATACTACTAATATATTAACTAGCTTTATATTAACTATTTTATTATACTTTATAATAAGTAGTTTATAATAAGAGTTGTTATAGTTAAATAGTTTATAATATAGGTTAACTATATATATAAAAGTTGTACTATTAGGTTTAAAGTGGCTTATAAAGGAAATCTATAGATTTATAAGTTACTTTGCTTCTTTAACTATTTATTATTTTAATTTTAAGCTAAAAGCTGTTATATAATAATAAGTAATAGCTAGGATAATTATAGTTTTAATAAAGCTGTTACTAAAATAACTATTATAATTAAATAGATACTAAAGTTTATAGAATGCGGGAGAAGTATATAAAGTACTTTTACTATTAATAAAGTAGCTTTTTACAGCCCTCTTAAGTGCTTTAGTAGCTATAAATATAATAATACTAATTTAAAGAGATTATAGAATAAAGCTTTATTAGTGTCTCTTACTCCCTTTACTTTATTAGTTCCTTTTTATTTAGTATACTTTATATACTACTACTTTAAAAATTACTTTTATACTTTTTTAAAGCGTGTATATAATAGGTAGAAGCTGCTTAACTACTACTATAAAAGAGCTGAAAAGAACTTTATAAATAATAAATAGTTAATTTAGTATGTTAAAGAGATTTAAAGTTAGTAACTATATAGTTATTATATAGGGAGTATTAAGTATTTACCTATGGCGTTTTAAGTTACTTAATATAAGGGCTTGTTACTATATCCCCTTAGGGACTCCTGCCTTTTTAACTTTAGTACGTTTATTTATATTTTTAAAAACGAATAATAGTTTAGTAACCTTTAAGTAGCTAGTATAAGTAATTACTTATAAACTAACTTTAAACCCTTTATAATTAAAGGATATAGAAATATAAGTATATATATTATATTAGTTAATAGTAAATAATTTAATTTATACTTATATAATATTGTATTATATATATTTATAGTAACTAACTTTATTTTTTATAACTAACTTTATAAGTATAGGTACTAGTAGGATAAGTGCCCTAAGTAGTACTCTATACTATATAGATTTAATTACTCTCCTTTTAGCCTTGTTAAAACTATATATAGCTAAAGAGTATTAAAGTATAATAAGCTTTTTAATAAAGTACTTATATATAAAGACTTTATATAGACTATTTAATATATATATACTCTATACTATTAAATAAAGTACTCTTAATAAAAACAAGAATTTTTAAGAGGCTCTAAGGAAATGTAGTACTAGTAGCTTAGCTACTCTAGTTCTAAACCACTCTAGCGCCTCTCCTTATTAGCCCACAGCGTCTAAATCTCTATTACTCCTAGAATAGTACCTAGTAATACCCTTTTAAGCTATAATACCTATAGTATTAGTAAAGTAAAGTAAATTATTAACTATAAACTACAGAAAAGTAATATATATACCCGCCCTAGTAAGTATATTACGTTTAACTTTTACTTATATACTAAAGACTATAGTAGGTTTATATTTGTATTAGTATTTACTAACTACGTTTTATAGTACTTATAGGACTACTATTTATATAACTATAGTATAGAAATACTTATTAAGGTTTTTAAAAAGTTTATTTTACTTTTAAAGGTTTAATATAATATTAAGATACTTACTTTTAAGTATAATAGTAAAATTAAAAGGTACTACTACTTTATAAACGACCTCTAGAGGTGCGGTAAACGCGTTAAGCTATCTACCCTATATATATAAAATCAAAATAGTAGCGCTAAGTATATTAGTACTATAATTAAAATAAAGGCTTAAATAATATATAAAGGTAGTAAGCTGCTCTATAAGATATAGCTTAATATTTATAGAGTAGTAACTTATCTTTATAACTATATACTTTAAGTAGCTCTTAGTTAAAAAACCCTGTACAAAGCGCTTTACTAATAGCTCTATAGTAATAAAACTATAAAACTAAACTTTATATACTTAAAATTATATAAGTATAAGGCGTATGCCCTTATAGCTACCGCGCAGCTTAAAAAGAAGCGTCTTAACTACCTTTATAATTATACCTTTATAGACTTCTTTATTAACTATATATTTATAAATTAATATTAAATATAGAACCCTATAATTAAAAAAATTATTACTATACATAACGTTATATTTAATAAAAGAAAATACTATAATAATAACCTAAATTTACTTATTAATAACTATAATAACCTTAACCTTTAAACTATTACTAAGTAAGTTTAAAAGAGCTTTATTATAACTAACAAAACTAACTTTTAAATATAGCTTTACCTATCCTTATTAAGCAAAAAAAACAATAAAGTATCCCCTTTTATAAACTCCCTTAATAACATTTTTAATAAACTTAACTTAAGTAATACTACCCTTAATAATAATAAACTCCGTAACTATAGATACTCCTCTACTTACTTTAAACTCCTACTTATCCCTTTTAACTCACCCGTTTTATTCTTTTAAGCACTAATTAAAAAAGACTAACACCTAGAAAAGTAAATCGTAGCTAAGTCAGTAAATAAAAACTTTTTCTTTATAAACCCTTACTAGTCTGTATTTGCAGCTAAGCCTATAAACTAAACCGCTCTAATAGCTTATATACTCTAGTACAAATAAATATTTTATAAAGCTGCCTTTTTAATTAATACCCTATTATTATTTTAAAATACTCTACAGCAAAGCCACTTCTAAACTAGCTACCTAGTTACTTATAACCCGTTAAAGGGGACCCCTAGTATCTAATATACTATAAGGGCGTTCTAAAATGCGGATATTAAACACTCTAATAGTAAGATTTAACTGTAGAAAGGGGTTATAGGTACTTAAATTTTATTAAATAAGTGTAAAGTACTGTACTAACTATAAACTAAAGTTTCTACTCTTAGTACCCCCTAGTAAAAGCTCTAGCCCCTACCTACGTCTTATTTAAAAGTATTAACTTACCTTTATATAATTTTAATACGAATAACTAAAGTAAACTATTTATAAAACTATTATAAAACTAACTTTTAAAAAAAGGTTCTTAAGAGTGCTACTAACGGCTCCTAGATTCTAGGATACTATTAAGTATATATATATAAGTTAAATAAGTACGGGAGGCTCCTTAAGATTAAAGTACGCTTTATTATATGTAGTAACTAGTAGCTAAGAGATAAGTAAGATACCTATACTTTAACGCTTACTAGTATATTATTTTAAATACTTATAACTATTATAAACTACTTTAATTTTAAGTTTTTATAATATAACGCAGTAAACGCGTTTATACGAGTTTTACTTAATAAAAACGTTTATATATAAATACCCCCTAGGTATTAAAAGCCTAGGTATATCCTTAAGTTTAATAAAGCACTCTATAGTCTATACTACTTTTTACTCCTATAGTAATACTATTTAAAAGCTAGTTTAAAAGAGCTTAGGCTAAAGTGCGTAGTAAGTGAGAATTACTATTAAATACGCAACTGTATTACTTTCTTTTTTTATATTAATAACTATATTTTATACTTCCCCTTTAAATACTATAAAAAGGCCCTTTTACTTATAAAAGCACTTTAAAAGTAATACTTTTTTAAAAGTAGTAAAGACTTATAATAGTTCTTAGGAATTAAAGTTATTTATAACTATACTATAAAGTACCTTTAGCTCTTATAGTCCATCTATATTAATAAAGTTATTAAGTACTTAAAAAAGTAAAGTCCATAAATAAAGTAACTATATACTTCTCTAATTTAATTACTTAAGCTACTCCCTTATAAAAACTCTATTCTATATATAGATATTAACTATTACTAAAGTAACGTTAGTTTAATTATATATAGTATAATAATAATAAGGCTAAATATAGTCTTTATAGTAAGCCGTCTTACACGCTTTAACTATAACCCCAGTCCTAAGTACTTTAAAAAGGCAGAATAAGTAATTAAATACCTCTCTACAAAGCGCACTCTTTACCTTAAATTTAGCTATAAAAAAAACAACCCTAATAACAGTTTAGTAATTACTTTAAATACTAACTTTATTAATAATACACTAGACTATAAAAGTTCTTAAGTATTTATAATTAAACTTTTTAATAGCTTTATTAAATAGTAAGTTAATAAATAAAATACTATAACTATATTAATAACTAAAGTTAAGCTTTTTATTTTTTTTTAAGTAACTAAAAAGGCTATTTTTATAAATTATTTAATAACTATACTTTATATAGACCTTAATAAACGGACCTTTAGTACTACTTCTACTCCTAATACTACTATACTAAATATACACATTTAATATAATAATTAATAAATAATCTATTTTATTAATAAAAAAACGGTTTAACTACGTACAAAGCTTTACTATATTAATATTTATAACTACTAGTTATATTAAAAAGCTTAAAAAGGCTATATTAAAGTTAAATATTAGTTTATAGTATAGTTAATAGTAAATAGCTTTATAAAACTACTTATTAGTACTTACTTTAAACTCTTTTTTAAGTAACTTAATATAGTAAATTAAACGACTTAGTTTTAAGTACTTTATAATATTAAGTTTTAAAATAAATACTATAAGGGCTTTAACTTTACTAATAAAGAATAAATAAAAGGGATTGTGGCTTTTAAGTGCTTTAAAAATAGTATTATTCTTTTTACTATAGAGATAAAGGTTTAATAAGAATAATAGGACTACTTAAAATAAGGACTTTAAAGGAATTATAGCCCTAAAAAAGTAAGTTATATAAAAGTAATTATAGAGTAGTTAGAGTATAATTAGTACGTAATTTTATTTATAATTAAATTTAATAAGGCCCTTAAAAGGCCCTTATTAAGGAGGTATATTAAATTATATAGCTTAAAACTACTAGTATACTATAATATATAGGTGGATTTTAGCGTTTAAGGTGGCTAATAGCCGCTCTAGAGTAACGTTTTGCCGGCTCTAAAGGCCGTGGCTGCGTTTAGGGGGTTCGAAGGCCTACAGTGCCGTTAAAGCAAAAAACGCGTTAATGGCCCTCAAGGTATAGCTTTACATACATACAAATATACGCGAAATCTGACAAAATACCCAGCACAAAGTCTCGTCACTTCTCATCAACGAGGACCGCTCTCTGCGAGCCTCAAAAAGCCGCCCTGTCACTGGTCGCCAAGCCCCTCTCGCTCACCGAGCAAGTGGACTGCCCGCCCCTCCCTCCCACCCCCTGGCCGATCCTTGCACGCAAATCACAGCTGTAACCAACCGCACGGTGACGGGTCGAGTGTCCGACGACGTGGTACGCGAGTCCGCCAGAGCTGCAAAGCGCCAGGGGGGAGGGTTTTGGGGGCCCCAAACTGCCAACAGGAGAAATAGTTCGCGACGAGTGGGTATGCAGGAGGACCGTGAGTCCCTCCTGGGCCTGTGAGGGATTAAAATGAAGCCGCCTGTGCCATTCATTGGTCGCCGTGTTAGTAGGTTGTAACGTGACGGCGGTGGATGTCATGTCCGAATTGGTATCGTTGTGATCACCAAAGTGGACTATTCCACCAGCACAAAAAGAAAAAACAAAAACCCCTGATATGGGGATGCCGTTCGGATCATAGCGATTCTACTTCCCACATTGTCCGCATTTTCAAGAATATGAGTCTTTCTTCCTCACGCGTGTGATCGTTATCAAAGATAGTCCTATTATCGTAACATTACTCTCTTTCCACCGGTGTTTTGAGTCTACAGAGTGATTTGTTCCCCCCCCTGAATCTACTTCGACCCCCTGCTCCCCGAGACGGCCACCTCGAACCGGTTCCCGGGCCCGTCCTTGTTCGAGACCGTGTCCTGCTCGACCTCGCGGGTGACGTGGATGATGTGGCGGGTGGACGCGTCGTCGTCCCCAGAGTGGTGGTCGCTCTCGTGGATGGTGTCGTCGATGTTGGACAGCTTCATGTGCGTCCGGCGGCCGTTGCTGCCGCCGATGGTGACCAGGTTGACGTCGCGGTGCGGGGTCGGGGCGGTGCCGCCGCTGTCGCCGCCGTACGAGGGCGCGAGGTCGCGGAAGAGGCGGCGCAGCATCGGCATGGAGCCGGCGATGATGCCGAGGTCGCACTCGAGGACCGTCAGCAGGACGATCTTGCCGATGATGTCTGCGGTTTTTGAACGTTAGCCTTTCGAAGTCTACCGGTTTTCTTTCTTGTCCGAATAGGACAAGAATCGGAATGCTCTGACGTACAGAATCTGTCAACCTTGGCGGTGTAGGCCCAGGTGTAGGTGATGCGTATCGTGGTGGCCACCGAGGCAAAGAGACCCAGCGACAGGATGAACATGGTGATGAGCTTCAGCTTCATCTTCATCTGGAGGTGCCGCAGCAGGAACGCGGGCACGAGCGCGGTGCACACGTCGGTGAAGATGTTGGCGGCCGAGACGAAGTACGAGACGTGCAGGATGACGGTCTGTCCGGAGGTGCAGTCGCCCGGCTCGCCCCACGCGGCGGACACCGGCTTGCACTGGAAGATGGCGACGGGCCACGAGATCTGCCAGGTGACCCAGCTGAGCGTGAAGAGTGCCCACAGGATGTACCTGTAGACGCGGTTGAGGTCCTTTGCGAGGCGGAGCAGCGTCCAGATGATGGACGACTTGATGAGGGCGCCGTCGAGGACGTAGAGGAACTGCCAGATGATGGTCCACAGGCCGATGTGATACTGCATGCCGACGGTGATGACGTCGTCGTGGGAGCCGATGCCGCTGAAAGAGAGAACCATGACGGAGGCGTTGTGTCCGAGGTTAATGATCTATTGGTGACGGATAAGAGCATTAGTCAAGCCGTCAGGAGATGAATGCTCTTGCTTCTATTCCAGAAGCATCGCGTGTGACATGGCACCTACCCATCCGAAGAGCATCAGCCAGTCCTCGACGGCAAAGGAGTTCATCGAGAGGCGGACATAGAAACGAAGGCAGACGATGACGCTGGATAGAATCGTAAAGACAATGGTGACTATCAGCATAGAGAGCGCCAGGCCCTCGGGCTGGATAGGTTCGAACACGGTCGTCGTCAAATCTTTGGCCATACTTGTCGTTCTTCGTAGTATCTCGAACCTGGGGTAAATCTTCACCGGCCGTTCTTGTCGGGGATGGGGAGATCTGACGCGGGCCTCCTATATTGTCGTGTTACCGGAAAGCTGGGGAGGGGAGGCAAAGAGGAGACGGATCCTGCTGAGCGAGAGACAGGGCCATTATAATTTAAGCATTACCACCGTGCCGTAGTATATGCGCGTCTCGTACCTGGTGCTGCAGAGATTGCCTGTACAATTCTGGACATGCACCCAGGTAACCGATCCCCTCTGCCGGTACTGGTGGATGAACCGACCCCCGGCCGGTGAAGGGCACAATTTCGATGTGCGTTCTATTTGGTGGTCCCCGGTTCCTTACCAGGTGTTAACTAGCCATTCCTAGATGTGCCCCCTTACTCATTGAATGTACATGCATTCGCTGTTATTCATCTCTGTCGTCACCATTGTCTGTCACTATCGTCCGTCACTATCGTCCGTCACTATCGTCCGTCGCTATCGTCCGTCGCTATCGTCCGTCGCTATCGTCCGTCACTATCGTTACGATTCTCGATCATCCGTTATTGTTATACGTAAGTGCTCTAGTAAATATTTGCTTTAGAATGGTGACACCGAATAGGGGGCTGGAGGCCACCGTTTAGTGCTTTTCATTTCGATCTCCTACTACTACTACTATGTATGGGCTTTACGGGAGGGCCGTTCAGGACGGTCCCGCGCGTATTGCCAGTGTGGCACAACCGCTCTGGTGTAGTGGTGTGAGTACTGTGTACCAAGGCGGGCCGGACCGGGATGTAATTTCCTCTTTCGGCCGGACCGGGGGTTCCGGGGAGATGGACGGGCAGCTCCGGACCCCTGGGCCGTCGAAACCAACGATCTCCACCACGACATTTCTGCGCCTACGCGAGACCGTAGACGAGAACCTGCTGGGCTGTGCTTCTTGGGAACGGGGGCCGTTCCTTACTCGCGGATCGTCAGCCTTAAAAACTGGTCAGGTACGCCGCACGCACCCATCTAGTGTCTGATGCCTGCCCGTCTTCTCGGAGACTACTATTGCTAGGTTTCTGGAGTTGATCGTTGGCGAACGCACGTAATCGCGCCTGGGACCAACGCAAAACGGACGGGGTGAAGCGAGGCAGATTGCAGCATGCAAGCAGAACAACATAGTGACTATGTAGGAATATGCAGTTGGCCAACGGTCGTGCAGAACGACCGCTCTGGACGACGGGCCCGGGCCGAGGAGTGGGATGATGATGATCCTATGAATGCCCTCAAATGGGCTAGCTTTACCTCTTCCAAAAGGGACATGGAACTAAGTACGGTACGCCGTACGCATACCCTGGCAGGATTCTGACTCGCGCTTAGAGCTGGAGGCTCTCTTTCGTTGCTTGACAAGAAAATTCTTTAGCGGCAGATAAGGAGAGACGCAGGGGAGAACTCGCATGCCGTACAGGGGGGAAGCGGTTCTCGTGTATTGAACCAATAGGAAGCAAGAATTCTAACGTGTGTCTGTCTGGGCCTGCAGAGCGTATTACATGGTGGATATTTCGCGCGCGGAGTGCGTGCCGGCACTCAGAGACCAACAGTAGTCCTGCAAAGTGGCATGTCTGCATACCATGCCATACTGTTGCATACTTGCCCTGCTCGTTTATTGTTCCCTTCTATGTAGGCCTGAACGCAAATTCATCGTGATGTGGGAAAACCCCTCCTCCAAACGAATCCCACTTTTGGCGGTAGGGTCTTTGGGTGACCGGCACGGCTTACGGCGGCAATGGAGATAGGACCAGCTTGCAGATGGCCGCGTTCTATTACATGCACATGTGCTTACTCCCAAGCCCTTTTTCACATAAAGACGGGGTGGCCTGCCGCTGATCTCGCCATCCTGATGTCCCGCTTCATCTGCCCAACTTTGAGAGCCCAACAACACGAGACACCAACCGCCGAAAGCAGTGTAGGATAGACACTTTACTTGATACCCCGAGACAGCAACAACAAGACGAAAACATGGCCGAGACGACAAGCGAGCAACTGCCGGCCCTCTTGGCGGACATCACCCCCGAGTGGCTGGGATCCAAGCTCGGGCACAAGATCAAGTCGCTCGAGAACACGCGCAACATCTGGGGCACCGGCAGCAAGCTCTTCTTCACCATCACCTACGAGGAGGAGAGCGAGGCCGAGAGGCCGTCGCACATCTGCATCAAGGGCGTCTTCCAGCCCGAGATGATCGAGGCCCAGCCGTGGACCGTCAGCCTGGCCCAGCGCGAGGCCGACTTCTTCTCCAAGATCGCGCCCAAGGTCGAGCACATGCTCTACCCCAAGGGCTGGTGGAGCGGCACGAGCGAGAAGCAGGGCCTCGCCATCATGTCCGACCTCGTCCACGAAGGGTGCACCTTTCCCGACGAGGTCGCCTCGTACCCGGTCGAGCAGGTCAAGAACGGTGTTGAGCAGCTCGCCGGCCTGCACGCGCAGTTCTGGGGCCACAGCCAGGAGGACTACCCCTGTATGGATATTCCTCGTCTATTCTCGTCTCGTCTCTTCTTTTCTCGTCTATTCCATCCCTCTTCCTCTTCCATGCCCCTGGTCTCCCCTTCTCCCCAACCCCACCGCTGTCGTTTCTCTACTTCGAGTCGTGGAAGCAACTCCCCAAAGAGGTAAAGCCTTGTGGGAACAGAGCAAGTAATTAACGAGGATAACCAACAGGGATCTGGAACAACTACGACCCGGCCATGAAGTTCATGTGCACGCCGTGGCACTCCGTCGTCCGGGAGCCCGGCCGGCCCCCGCTGCCCGAGTACCTCATGGACGGCGCCCGGTGCAACGAGGCTCTGGACCGGTACTACGCCGAGCGCAACCCCCGGTTCCGCACCCTCCTCCACGGCGACACCCACATCGGCAACGTCTACTTCCCCCCGGACGGCCGCATCGGCTTCCTCGACTGGTCGGCCTTCCACTTCGGCTCCTGCTTCCACGACATCGTGTACCACATGACGGCCATGCTCAGCGTCGAGGACCGCCGCGCCCACGAGATGGAGATCCTGGACCACTACCTCAACACCCTCGCCCGCCTCGGCGGTCCCAAGTTCGACCGCCACAACGACCCGGAGGTCATGATCGAGTACCGCCGCAGCTTCATGACCAACGTCATCTGGATCATCTGCCCGGACGGCCTGCAGACCAAGGAGCGCGTCGCCGCGCTGTGCGAGCGGACCGTCGCCGCGTACAACGACCACAAGGTCATTGACGTGATCCTCAACCAGCCCAAGCCGGCCGCCGCCGCATGAGAGAAGGACGAGAATGACGGGTAGACGGAGTGGATGGACATAGGTTTGGCTTCATTTGCCGTTTTTCTTTTTCTTTTTTCTACGCAGCGACCCAGAAGAAACATGATTCCCGCACGCATTTTCGTGCTGTACACCGAGTTTCCCTCTCTACCTTGTCCCCGCGGAAGTCCTCCGGTACGGGGACTGCGAGACGATCAGACAGTGACAGGCGAGGGCTCAAGGAGGCCTTGCTCCGCGGAACCCACTCGCAAAGTGACAGAAAGCCCAAGGGCTCCATCTCCAAGCTCACCTGAGAATGACCCCTGTCCGCTGTCAAATCTGGGACCTGACGCTAGTCGACAAGCTCTCGACCTGACAACCTCTGCATGAACGACTATCACCACACACCACCATGGGAGGAGAGAGTCGAGAAGGAAGAGAGAGAGAGAGAGATCGCCTTTGTTGGGCTTCTTTGAGGGTGACGGTCCGCTCTACCATCCCGTCAGCTTCGTCCTTTACCCGCCCGTCAACCCCGCATCCTACCCAGACACCCCTGACCGTGCTTTTTGCTTGCAGGGATGAGGTGAGCAACACATGATGATCTTCCCTCCAGAATCGCTCTCCCCCGCGTTTTCCAATATTCTACCGCAATGCTTTGGCCCGAACAGGCCGCAGTGTTGCATCGGTCTTTCCTCAATCGCGCCTTCTCGTCCGTCTTGGCTACCCTCTCCCGCGATTGCTGCTTCCCTCTTGGGCGCGTTCCCCTTTGCGACTTGCACATCGATACTACGTGACGTTCCTGCTGGAAATATCTGCGTGACGTCTCTTTTACTGTGCGTTGTTCCTTGTTCCTGGTTGACGTTGCTGTTTGCTGTGAGAGATGACCACTTGTTCCGGGATCACATGAAAGCTTCTACCTTGGTTCCGCGGCACTCAGTACCTTGAGAAGAGGGGGAAGATGGCTGGGAAGATCAAGGAAACGAACAAACTGAGGTTTGGCTGTTGGTAGGAAGGGAGGACGTCTCGTGGTATAAGTGAACCGCATGTTCGTCCCGTCGTCGAGGGACAAGCTTATTCCAGCCTCCCACCCCTTAACATGGGATACTGAGCCTGTGTTCCCATTTGTCGCTTCCAAGCACCCGTTCCATCTTGAATCTCAGCAGGTCCTCTCCTCCTCGGACGATGCTGTCCCTCCCCGCGCTGGCCGGCGCGGCCCTCGCCCTCGCCGCCGCCACCGTCTCCGCGTTCCCCTACAACACCTTCGACGGCCCCGGCTTCCCGGCCTGCCGCGACGTCGCGGCGGTCCACAACGCGACCAGCGTCGACGAGATCCAGTCCCTCGTCCGGGACGCCATCGCCGCCGGCCAGAAGGTCCGCGCCTCGGGCAAGGCGCACATGTGGTACGACACCATGTGCTCCGACGACCCGGACACGGTGATCATCCGCACGGAGGAGGTCAACGGCATCTCGGAGTTCGATTTGAACGCGGGAACCGTGGTGATCGAGGCCGGCGTGACGTTTCTACAGCTGGCCGAGTACCTGCACGCCCGCGGGGCGTCGGCTGGGTACACGCTGGTCAACTGGAATATCACGCTGGCCGGGTGCGTCGCCATGGGAGCGCACCGGTCGTCGATTAGGGAGGACTCCATGGTCGCTGCTGGCGTGCTGGAGTTGGACATTATTGACGGGAATGGCGAGTTGAGACATATCGTCAGGAAGGACGGCGACGATGAGTGGCTCGCCGCGTCGACATCGCTCGGCCTCCTCGGCGTCATCGTGAGGATGAAGTTTAAGATCTACCCAGACTCCAAGGTCTACGCCGACCAGAAGACGTGAGCAAGCCCCAGGTGGTCTTCGAGGACGACCCCGACTGAGCTAGATACTAAACTATGGGGACAGGCTCGAAGAGAAGGACGTCCTCGACGGTGACATCTACGGCATGATTGCGCCGTATGCCACGGCCAACTTCTGGGTAAGCCATCTAGCCTCACCTCCTCCCCCAAAGATCAGCGGAACTGAAAGACATTTGATCAGTGGTGGCCCTACAAGCGCAAGTTCCACTGGCGCTACTACGACGTCGTCCCCGCCGACACCAGCGACCAGCAGGGCTTCCAAAACACCTTCTCCGTCACGGACCTCGAGGCCACCGCGGCGCGCACCCTCCTCGACAGCGGCCGCTACCTCCCCACGTCCAACATGCTCGCCGAGGAGATCTTCTTCGGCCTCTGGTCCAAGCCCAACTTCCGCGAGAAGACGACCAACGAGCCCATCGAGACCTGGCCCGTGTACGGCTGGAACTACGACGTGCTCATCGGCGGCCTGTACCCGGACCAGCGCCCGCTCTGGGAGCTCGGCGTCCAGGGGTACACGCTGGAGCTCGCGTTCCCCGTGACCATGGCCAACGACGTGCTGCGCCGCGTGCGGGCGCTGTTCGACGACGAGCTGAAGAAGCTCATCGTCATGACGTCGACGTACCGCAGCGGCATCAACATCAAGTTCGGGCGGCCGTTCGAGGGGTTCATGTCGCAGGTCGCGACGAACACGAGCGACGGGGCCGACTGGACCAAGGGCGCCATCATGTTCGACTTCCCCACCTTCAAGCCCACCGTCGGCGACGGGAGCAGGTTCAACGAGCCTTTCTGTGAGTGTGCCCTCGTACACCGGTTGGAGAAGTCTTGAGAGGGATAATGGAGTGCTGACTGTGATGGAACAGACCACAACCTCGCCAAGGTCCTCATCGACGAGTTCCCGTGCCGCCCGCACTGGACCAAGAACACGCGCGAGGTCATCAGCAGCGCGACCAAGAACCTCGACCCCGATGTGAGTTCACAAGAAGTCTCTCTGAAATGGATCATACTGACAGGCTTCTTTTACAGTACATCGCCCGCTTCAAGGCTGTGAGGGAGAAGTTCGACCCCAACGGGGTCTTCAAGAGCGTCGTCGGCGAGGCCATTGGCGTCTACTAGTGCAGCACCTGCGTTCTCTAGAGCGCGTTCAGCATCGTTGGGTGGGGTTTTCAAGTTCTTGTATATATTATTTGATCTTGCAGTTTGTAATGTGTCTAGAGCGAGAACAACGCAGACTCAAACGCTCCTTCTCGTATTTGGAGATAGAAAAGTCGCCCAAGTCTACCGATTCTGGGGACATCTGGCGAATTCATTTACGTGGTAGGCCCGTCGAGTCCATGCAGGCTAGTCCGACCCAGAACACGAGCTTCTAACTCTCCAGACCCAGGGCGCCCACTGCCTACGTTGTGCAATCACGGGCCCAGCTGTGACTTGGTGGAGGTGCTGGCTTTGGCGGCGGCCTCGACTCGGTCGGCAACAGGCGACGGCACGGTGGCGTAAAAAAAAAAGCCGGGAAGCAGAGGATGGTGCTGTCGCCAGTGTCCATCCGCAACCATGTAGGGGGGAAACGAAAAGAAAGACCGCCCTCCGGTGTCGTCTCTCGGCTCTACTGTCTCCGAAGTATCCATATGCCGATAAGTGCTGGTGCTGGCCCGCTACTTACGTCCGACCAACAATTCAATGTTGCGAGGGAAAACGACGGCTTTTCCAAGTTGGAAAGATCATAGACAGGTTTAGAAGACCATCTTACGCCGTAGTCCCTGTCCTTCCTCCTGAACCCATGTTCCGCAGGTAGCACTTCCCTCTCTTCCACATCACCACAATACAGTCAGCTTTGCATCCCCAACATAGACCCAATCGCATCACATCGGAACTGAAGGAGGGAACACCGCCGAACTTACCCAGCGACCTGAGATGGAACGTGGTAGAAACCGCGACACGGCCTCGTATTCTACAACAGCCCATGCCTACCCTGTATATCGTATACCGACACTGATGAATAAGTTAGGAACATAGGAGCAACAACAAGTTGGACCAACATTGTGCAGTCTGACGGTGCATGTACGTCCTGATGGGCATCTAACGCGAACCCCCCGCCTCACTCCCTCTTCACCGGCATCAGCCTGACCATCAAGGGTCCCTTCTCCCACGTCAGGTAGGCCTTCTGCTCGACCCAGCGCTCCATGCCGGGACACAGCCCCAGGTCGTAGTGCCGCAGGGTCTTGGCCAGGATCAGGCGGAGCTCGAGCCAGGCCAGGCTGGACGACACGGTCAGCGACGTTTCCACGACGTGTGCGAGCAGGCAGAAGAAAAAAGGAACGAGAGGGACTCACTTCTTCCCGAGGCAGTTCCTCGGCCCATACGAGAAGGGCTCGTGGACCTCCCGCTTGTCGTGCCTCCACTCCGGGTCGTCCGGGCGGAGCCACCGCTCCGGGAGGAACTCGGTCGGCCGGTTCCAGTTGTCCGGGTGGCTGAAGGCGACGTACGGGTTGACGGACACGTGGGTCTTGAGCATTCGTCCACAGTCAGCTTGGAAACAAACAAATAGCAATCACCGCAACACCGAAGAAGAGAGACGACAAGGAAAAAACTCACGCCACCAGGGACGAACTCGCCGCAGATCTCGGCCCCGCCCGCCGGCACGATCCTCGGCATCCCGGCCCCGCCCGGGTTGTATATCCGCAAGCCCTCCTGCAGCACGGCGTGCAGGTACTCCAGCCCGAGCAGCCCGTCCGTAACCATGTCCTCGCTCCTCGAAAACGCCCCGCGCACCTCCGCAACGAGCCTCGCGTACGCGGCCGGGCTGCGCAGCAGGTGCCACGCCACGCCCGAGAGCACCGTGGCCGTCGTCTCGGTGCCGGCGACCATGAACATGGCGGCGTTGGCGTGCATCTCCCTGCCGCTCAGGCTGCGCGTCTCGTCGGCCTGGTGCCGCAGCACGAAGCTCCAGATGTCGGGCTTGGTGGGGTCCTTGCTCTCCAGC
This sequence comes from Colletotrichum brevisporum, assembly GCA_030770045.1. Lineage (NCBI taxonomy): Eukaryota > Fungi > Ascomycota > Sordariomycetes > Glomerellales > Glomerellaceae > Colletotrichum > Colletotrichum brevisporum. The sequence goes on along the minus strand of JAUGSI010000001.1, from coordinate 1,555,853 downwards.
CGGCGGTCGACGAGCGCGCCCGCAAAGTCGGTGTGCTCCTGCGCCTTCTTCCGCAGCGGCGCGGCGGTGACGGCCTCGACCAGGGGCCCCAGGACGGGGAACTCGAGCAGCACGAGGCCCCAGACGACGTACTTCAGGCCCGCGAAGAGGCCGTGCACCCAGGGGTGGTAGTCGCCGCGCTCGAGGAGGCGGAGGGACTCGCCGAAGGTGAGCTCGGCCATGATGTCGAAGGTGCAGAAGTTGAAGACGTCGACGAGGTCGACGGCGCCGTCGCCGCGGCAGGCGCTCAGGTGGCTCATGGTTTCGACCATCTGGTCGGCGTACTTGACGAGGAGGGGCTCCTGGGCCTTGAGGGCGGTGTTGCTGAAGGCGTGGCTGAAGATGCGGCGCATGCGGACGTGGTCCTCGGGCGTGGTGGTGACGAGGGCGTCGCGGCCGAAGGAGTCGCCGCCGAAGAAGCGCATGTCCTTGTACATTTCGCTCTTGAGGGGGCGGCCCATGATGTCCTTCCATGCTTGCGCTGCGGGGTGGTCGTCAGTCACGATCTAGGTAGGTTTGGTAGCGATAACACGTAGAGAAAGACGCGTACGTTGGATGTAGGATAGCTCGTTTGGAGCCACGCGGACGGTGCCGTGGTACGTCTCGTGGATCTCGCGGGCTTTCTTTGCGTAGAGGCCCCTCAACATGTAGATGTTCTTCGGTACCGGACTCGCTCGCCAGAGGAGCGGTCCCGGGTAGTGGCGGAGAGGATGGAAGAAGACATTGTATATGCCGACGAGGAAGTACTGCCGATGAGTTAAACGAGGCTTGTAGCGATTTTTTGTTTCTGACATAGACGCAGGTTGCCGCCAGGAAATAGAGCGTCAGAGTCCCGTAACTCAGTGCCATATTGGTGGAATACTGATCATGTATATCAATTACAGCGGCGGGTGAAATGAAAAGAGCTGAATCTTGTTACTTAAGGGCTCGACAAAGTTGACATCTGCGCGAGTGCCGCGCACCGCGCTTCGTAGGCATCTGGAAGTTTTCCAAGCAGGAACGAATACGAACTCGATGCGATGGTTCGCAGGTGTCAAGCATCACCACTGGTTGCCCACTTCAGACTTCAGACAAACTCAAACGATCGAAGCGGTTGAAACCCCCACGGGTAGCTGGTTTCAACAGCCGTTTCCGTTTCTCCTCACACGGACGGTAGGTTGTTTACCGGTCGGCCGCACCCGTGCTGACCTCACGGCCGATGGTTGACAGCCATCCATCCACACTCATTCTGTCGGATCCGAGCCCGTAAAGGCAGGCTTGAGACGAAGTCATGCTATGCAGGAAGGGCGTAGCGCACTAACGAGGACGGATATATTCAACAAGGTCAATTCTCGTCCAACTAAGCGGGATACTCATGACCCTGCTACCATGCAGTTCCTATCTTAGGTTGACGAGAGTAGATAGCTGATGGCAACCCAAGGAGATAAGTTGGTTGTCACATGCAGTCAACTGCAAAGACTCGTCGACTCGTGGATTGAGTGGCCAATGGAGGCACTTTAGGCACTTTCTTTTTCTGCATTCACATGGCAAGACAGTCTTCGTAGCCGCACAAGGCCAAAACTGAAGGCACATATACGTATACGTATTCGCAGCCCTGAGCCCTGAGCTCATGGTAGGAGTAGGTACTGAGTCGGAGTTCAGCTGCCATCAGTCAGCACCAGCCGGTCACCACCACCTCAGCTTTATCGATAAGGCGTCATGATCGCGACATCTACTTCTGCTATATAGGTAGGCTCCTTAGGTAACGGTGATGGTGACGGGAACGGTATGGACGGGCGGCAGGTGCAATCAGTGGTGGACGACGCAACTGGCTGGCACCTTCCCCGCTCCTCTAGGTACATGCGTACATTTGACTGCAAGACATACGTCACGACGGGAGCTTCACGGGCGACCTTCTCTCCCTTGCATTCCCCAAGCTCTCCCTCCGGCTCCTGCAATTGACATTTCAAAACGGTGCCGCATTCCAACCTCGTTTCGAGAGCGAACAAAAATAGAAACCAAAAATCAAAAGAGGAAAAAGAAGGCAGCACGAAGCATGTCGCCCGTTCTGATCGTTGGCGCCACTCGGGGCCTCGGGGCCTCGCTGGCCAAACAATACGCCGCAAAGTCCGGCACTACCGTCTACGGCACGACGCGTTCCTCGGCTGGCCCGGACGACTCCCCGGCGGGCATCAAGTGGCTGCCCGAAGTGGATCTCATGGATTCCAACGTCGGAAAACACCTGGTGAGCCTGCTGGGTGCTTCGAAGCCGCTGTCCGCGCTGGTATGTCATGTCTCGTCCCTCGCCCGTCGCAGCTCGTAAGTCTCGTCTGTCGGTCGGACTCTGACGTCGGGGTAGATCATCACCGCCGGCTACTTCTCCACCGAGGACCTCAGCGCCGACAAGGGCCCGAACTGGTCCGAGGAGCAGCGCATGTACACCACGAGCTCCATCGCCCCCGTCTTCATCGTCCATGCTCTCGTCCACGCCGGGCTCCTTCGGGACCACTCCAAGGTCGTCCTCGTCTCGTCCGAGTCCGGGAGCATCACCCTCCGCCATGAGAAGGAGGGCGGCGGCAACTATGCCCACCACGCCTCCAAGGCCGCTCTCAACATGGTTGGCAAGCTCCTGAGCCTCGACCTCAAGGACAAGGGCGTCGTCGTCAGCATCGTCCACCCGGGCTTCATGCGAACCGACATGACCAAAGGCGTGGGCTTCGACAAGTACTGGGACGACGGAGGCGGTACGTCGGTCCTCGAGCTGCCTGTTTGATCCTCCGCAAGACGGTGTCCGCTAACGTCCGAGTGTGCAGCTGTCACCCCCGACGAGGCGGCCGAGAGTCTCGTCTCCTGGACGGAAAAGCTCGACATGTCCAAGACAGGCGAGTATTGGGCGCCGAGAGGCCCGGGTAAGTGCCGATTTTGCGGTTGCACCGTCGAGTAGCACAAGACAGTTTGACTGACGCGCATAACCGCAGGTGACATTGGCACCGCCGAAGCCGTGCTTGGAAAGGGCCTGTCCACGCCGCTGCATCTGCCTTGGTGATTGACCGAGAAGATTCTAGACGGACAAGGCGGCGAGCGCCTGGGAGTCTGCGGGCTCCGGACCGGGTGTTTCCCACGAGATCGAGACAGGCTTCATGGGTCTTGAATCGGGCTGAGCAAGAGGCACCCGCCCCCGACCCGCTGAGGGCGGTACCGTACCTAATGCATTTCCCACCCGGGAACAGGTTTCTTGTTAACAATATTACTGTCCAGTGTCACCGTCCAGCGCCCAGAGCCCGAAAGGCTCGGGTTTAGCGTGCATTGGTGATTCGACGGCGCAAGAGGCGGCTCGTTTGCTCAGGGCCGTAAATGAGACGAACGACTCGCCTGATTACCGTCCCCGCATCAGAGTGGAGGACGAGCACAGTTGGCGGTCTGGCCACTCAGACCGACGAGATGTCGCTGGAAAACCGCAAGGTTCCTTGGGAGATGATGGACGGGTCGCATGCTCTGCAGATGGGGTCCATCATGAGGATAGCAAGGAAAAAAAGCAAGAACTGCAATCGGCTGCGAGTCGCGTCGCAATCTCTTGGAGATCCGCGTCTTGGGCTTCGGCGTGTCGTTTGTGGCCCTTGGACCTCATTACCTGATGGATCAACTACCGCAGCTGTAGATATTAATCAAATTCCCCATGATCGCCTCTAATATGAACAAGCTCCATCGTCAGATTTTGCTCCAATGCTATCGTCCATAGAAAGCTCGCTTACGTTTCAGATTGGCGACTTGAGCCCGGGATAGCGCTGTCTCCTCGGTGCTCCACGAAGCATTGCGACGACGGAAGGCGGCTCCCCGATCAGGATCTTGCCATCGAGCGCAAGTGATGAAAAGAAGGAAAAAAAAGAAAAGGGGGCCCTCGGGGCACAGCTGTCAGAATGCGCACCATGGCATTAAGGTTGCAAGGGCAGCCCGAGTAGAGATCAGTGCCTGGCACTACTGAACAACGGACACACCGAGAACTCGTTGTCATGTCGTTGCCAAGGAACTGCAAGGTATTTTGGCATGAACTCGAGCATCTCACGCAGTTAGAGTTGTGATGCGTGCTTGCTTGGTGCGGCGGCTTGCGCGCTTTTTGATTGCGCGACACAGCCAAACTCGCTGGTATGCGAGGAGCCAAGGGACGAGACGGGAGTTGATGAGCTGATCGAATCAGATCCGAGGCTCAGATGAGAGGGCGCCCTCATCACTCGTCGGACAGAGGCTGGAGGCTGGAGCTTGCCTCTACCGGGGTCTTGGCTTGGCCAAGGAAGTTTCGGCAAGTTAAGTTACAGTGTTGTAGCGACTAGCTGAGTGAGTGCTGCCAGTGTCGATCTCGAAACTCGTAGACTCTCTTTATCTCTCCCACCAAACAAGTAGGGTCTGTTCACTTTCCCCTTCGACGCACTGATGATGAAGGCGTCGGTTGCTTGCGCCCCGTGCGGGAGCTGGAATCGAGAGAAGGCAAGTGAATTGTCCGATGCAGAGTGACTATTGGACGCCACAGAGATGGCCGGGCCTGGTGTGGGGGAACGGACGGGCTCTGGAGTCTGGAAGCGTCACGCGTCAGACAGAACATGGACTCGAGAGCTCCCCCAAGTCCAGAGACACAGCACAAACGCTCCAGGGTGTCATACACCGTCCTCCTCAGTACGGAGTAGAGGCAGGCTACCTGGCGTTGCTGGCGGTGGCGCTCGCCGAGGTTGGTGGTGATGAGCTGGAGCCTGGGAGACTGGAGTCACTTCGGATTTTTCTCGAGCTGCTGCCCCGACTTCCAAGCCGCAGCCCGCTTGCCTCACACCTGACGTCCAAGGTCCTGCACCCCATGTTCGCTTAGCGCAGTTGAGATGACCGGGGGGCCCAACACGAGGTTGCGTCCAGTGAATTTGGAAGGGCGGGCGACGGACCAAGACCCTGTGTTACCCTTTTGATTTTCGTCATCTCCAGCTGGTGAAGGAACATGGACCAGGGCTGACGCCGAGCTCCATATACTGTAAAACCTGTCCATAGCGATAATGCACCATAACGATAACCCCCCCATAACGATCAGGATATCTAAAACACACGATTTTTGTATGGCTTATACGATAAACCTCTCTATTGGCGTATACAATTAATAGTATAGAATTTTAGTAGGGATATCGCTATAGAGAGGCGTGGCTTATAGTACTGTGACCCCTAGAGCCCTGCTGGGGCCCTGCTGGGGCCCTGCTGGGGCCCTGCTGGGGCCGTGGTGTCACCAACCGGACGGCCGAGGTCGAAGACGGACGGATTTCTCGGGACGAGACTCTGCTGTTACGTAGGTGAGCCCTCTGATCAAAGAAAAGCAATGATGGACCTACTGGGGGCCAAGTGGACTTGCTCTGAAGCTGAAGGGACCTGTTCAACTTCCGCCATGGCCGACGTCAGGTACATGCCACAGGTACCTCTGCGATAGACACCTAGCCAAGTCAAGGTAGCGTGGGCCAGAGAAGGCCCGGTCGGTTCTAGCCGGTGTGTATCTGCACGTTGCGCAAGGTTCCTTGTGGTAGTACAGTAGTACTCCGTGGCCCGTAGCAGCTAGCTCTGGCCTCTAGGGCCCGTCTCGGGGAAGGGATGGAACGTGCTGGGAGGGACGGATGCATTGTCGGTCAGACGGCTCCAGCGTCGACCGGACGGGATTCCCTCTGTTTCTGTTCGTCCGGTATCCGGTATTCGGGGGCAAAAGTCGAGACGAGCAGGTGTATCTGCAGATTGGACTGAAGACTGCAGCTGCCAGCTACGGCAGGTCATTATCATCTGTCAATTGTCACCGTCGTCTTATTTTGCGGAACTCCATTCGTAGGCGAGGCTGGGCGGCGGACACCCTGTCGTTGAACCGGTTGCCAATTTGTTGAACAGGCTCATGTGCACTGCTAGGTAGCAGTACTAGAATTATGATTAGGATTATTAGGGGTCCTGGGGGTGTGTCGTCGGCACGTCTCGTCTGCACCCCGGTCGGCCGAGGACCATCACTCCCGCGTTGGTGTCTGCTAGTGCTCCAAGACCCCATGCCGCGATACTGATTTGAGTGTAGAGCGGCAGACGGCGGTGGATATTCGTTTGTTGAACTTGAAGCTGAGCCCAGCAGGAGTAACCACAGGCTGCGCGGAGAGGAAAGGCCGAGCCCATCGAGTCCCCGAGCGATCCCGTCGTCTGTTGTCTGTAGTCGGATCTGTTCAGGTTCTGCGTATTAGCAGAGCTATCTTACGGATCCACGGGTGTCATCCACGGATCAGAGAGATGAGGGCGCAACGAACGAGCATATGATGTAGCAGAGGCATCTGCATTGATGCACAAGCAAGGCCATGCCCGCTGTTTACGCCCACGATGCAGCCACAAGCCCGGGCTGCGAGGGGGGAGGGGAGGTCCCAAGCTGAGGAGGCGTTGGGCCAGCGTCAGTGCCAGTGCTCGCCAGACCTGAGCCAGAGTCGGAGCCAGTAGGAAGCCGCCATTCGCAAGGTCGGTCTTGTTGGTGTGCCTCTGCTGGGAGTTGACCGCTGGCGAGGAGACGAGATCGGAGCGGGTGGAATGCGCGGGGATCGGGGGGAGGAGTGTGTCGTTAAGCTAAAAGTGAGGTAAGAGGGAGATGTAAGGCAGGCCACCGGTCGTGTGCCCGAGTACTGGGACTACCTAGGACCGGAGGAGGCGGAGGAGGCGGAGGAGGAGGAGGAGGAGGAGGAGGAGGTGTGCATACCTTACCTCTGCCTACCTACCTACCTACCTACCCGTACGGATACCTGGGGTGTTTTTTTTGCTTCTTTTCTCCGTAGGCAGGTCCATTGGGCCAGTTCTAAATATCCGTTCCGTACCTTCCTTCATCTGTCGTAGGGCAGTACACTCACTGTACACTGTAATTTGATAAGTCTTTGCTCTTGCCTGTTTCCCCGCTTGACCACCTTCGTTCGCACCTACCCTTACCCTCTTGCCCTTCTTTCCCCTCCTCCCCTTCCTGTCTGCTCCTTCCCCAGCTTTTTGCCTCGCCTGACATCTGAGAACTCTTTCTCCCAACCTTCTCTCCTGTTCCGTATTCCTCTCTTACCAACACCAGGACCGGCTCCTCGTCCATCGTCAAGAGTCAACCCCGGCAGCCTTGTATCTCATACTATCGCGCTTCCGGACCCGAGCCCACATTCGTTTCCTCTACAGCGAAAGCCGGCAATAGCGACAGCCGATATATATCCACGCACACGACAGACAGACACTCTTTACTTCACCGAACGAGAATCGCCCAGCGGAGACACCATCGCCTCACTCGAGGGAGTATTCGCCTGCTCCAAGAAATTGTTGAACAGGTCCAGCGAAACGAAAGAGAAAACAACTGGTTCGAACGAACGGCCGACTCCGAGACGCCGGCCCATCCCAGTCACCGGTACCGAGACAAAGTTGGCAGCACGGCCGCTGTCTACGCTCCTTCGTGTCGCAACCCCGTTGGGTGCATCGTCCGACCTGAAGACCGCCGACACCAAGAAGTTGGTTCGGTCCAGGTCCGTGTTGCAAGCGCACCGAGTCCGTTACACACACCTATCCCTCAGCTCCCGCCAGCTAGCCAGTTGGTGTTTTCTGGATCTGGTACTGGACTAGCAGGTACAGGTATCCGTATCCGTACAGATACAGAACATACCGATCTGTGTTCCCGGCAGCCTTCCAGCCTTGGTCTCGGAGGTCTTGGATTACCTACCTGGGTCGCTTGGAAACCCAGCTTGGATCGCCAGCCTATTATTACGCTGATTCGCCCTCGGAGGCAACGCGCACACGACACCCGCCGCCTCTCCAGTTGAGGAAAACAAAAAAGAAAGCAACCAGGACGGCATAAAGCAGGTGAGTGTGAGCTTGCATTCCCTTTCCGGCCCACCCATCCTGTCCTGCTGCTTGGTTGCGCGTTCATCCATTCACGGCATCACCCATCCCATGCGCGATCCCCCAAGCCAATCCCGATTCTCCAATTCCCCAAGCTTGTCGCCTGTCGCCTGTTCAAGCAGCCAAACCCCTTCAACCACGCCCTCGCCCGTGGACCCCCAGGTCCACCCTTCTACCACCCAAATTCCCAGCTAATCCAGGTCGCTAACCAGCATACCAGCAATCTCCCCCTGAATCCGATAATCCATCCGATAATCCATCAGTGGCCCCCTCCCCCCCTCCGAACCAAAGGGGCTTCCGAACCATTAACCAAATCTGTCTGGCCAGTTGCTGCATTACAGCATATACGATATCCAACTTGTCCCTCACTGGACTCTCTCGACTGCTCGACGTTACCTTCCCCCGGCCATTTTCACCCCTTTTCCCTCTCTTTGCTTTCTTTTTCTTCCCTTTTCCCCCTTTCCCCTTTCCAAGCAACAACCCGCATTGGACCTTCGCTCCGACGACCCACGGCCCCCCGCTTGCTGCTGCCCACCCTCGAATCCCTCCGGGTCCCGACCGCCGCGCATCTGCAGCTTGCACCTCGACCTGCCGAGGAACTGTCGGGTGGCCCCCCCCCAAAACCCGTTGTTTGGCGTCCCTGCAGAGAGGCATGACGCTAGGAGCGGGCATTTAGGCCAACAAAAAACCAAAAGCTTGCTGTCGTCTGTCGCTCTCGATCGGCCCAGCTCCCCTTTTTACGCGAAGAGAGGCCGATCCCCGAAATCCCAATACTACGCCGCCCGTTCATCCTCATCATTATCCCTCCCGTTACGGTCCCGGTACCACACCTCACAACCATAGCCAAAATGTCGGCACAATCAGCACAGCCAGGTAAGCCAAGCATCAAGGCAGTGGTAGTGGTGATATGCGCCGGGTTCGCGACCGCTGCCACTGCCACTGCCAATACCACTTCCCACCCTCCACAACGAACCCCTTTCCTCCCTGCCTGCCACCATCTTCCTAGGTTTCCTCCCCCTTTGACTTTGTCCCTGTCCAACGGGAGGAGAACCGCCCTTTTCGCTGCCTGCACTGCCGCCCAAGCAAACGCAAGCACCACGCCCGCTCCACCCAATTGTCGAACCTGCTGTGTCATGTAGACGGCCCTCTTGTTTCATATCCCATCCCCCTCGCCGTCATTCGCATGCACGGTGCCGTCTGTCTCCTGTCCTCCTAAACGAATACTGACTTTACTTCCTTGGAACACAGGCCATCAACCTAGTAGGTCGGCCGGCTTGACGCTTAACCTCTCATCCAACAACCCCTTTCGCAACCGCGCTGCCTCCCCACTCCTCTCCGGCGCTACCTATAGCAATACCACATCACCCGCTTCGCCTTTTGACGACCCTCCTCCTCGACCTGTCTCGCGCAACCCATTCCTCGATCCATCATATTCGTCTAGTCAACCAAATCTGATTGGAACTGGAATCATGGCACCAACGCTCGACTCGAAGGCGTCACCGACCGCCGAGGAACTCTTTGTACGTTGCTTGTTTTTTTTTCTCTCAATCCCACGCAGCCTGATTCAGGCGCACTCGGGCACCCGCCACCACGGTCGCGTCCGTCCTCGTAGCCCATCGATTGCTGACATTTTCTGCCATCCAGGACGGCCTCAACATCAACGATTCGAAGCGATCGCGTCCTGAGGGAGGACGACCCCCCGTAAACCGCCCGCCAGGACCTCCCGGACGCGACAACATGCCTCCCCCGGGCCGTCGCGGCCCCCCGCCCCCAGGCCATCGCCCGTCGAGATCGCAGGAGGAGGCGATGAGGCAGCGAAGAATGCAAGGCGGCAACGCCAGCATCAGCAGCGGCCCTCCCCGCCCTCCTGGCCCGCCGGGCTCTCCTCAGCGCCGACCTCAGGAACGCCGACCGCGTAGGAACTCGGACTCGTCGCTCCTAATCGACATTGAGAAGCCGCTCACCGAAGAAGAGAAGAAGGCCAAGGAAGCCAGACGTCGTGAGCGAGAGCGCCGCGCCAAGGAAGGAAAGGATAAGGACCCTAAGAAGCCCAGCCGAAAAATCGACATCATCGACCAGCTTGACGCCACGAGCATTTACGGCACAGGCTGTAGGTTTCATCACCCGCAAATGCATTTCAGCGTGCTAACATATCCAGTGTTCCACCACGACGGTCCTTTCGATGCTGCTAACCCCCATCGAAACCGAAAGGGCAGTCGCCGTGCCCCGATGCAGGCTTTTGCCAAGGACTCGCTCAACATGTCCTTGGGTGGAGCCGGTCCCCTCAACAAGCGCCCCGACCACGCTACCTTCATGGGCAACAACGATGGCGACGCGTCCGCCGACTTCGCCACTGCTGGAGGAAGAAACGGTTACCTTGAGCGAAAGGACGAGCCCGCTGTGTTCGATCCTCGCAGCCGCGGATCGATCCTCCACGGCGAAGAGAGCATGGGCCTGGGAACTTCGACTTTCCTCGAGGGAACCCCTGCCGCTCGCACCGCCATCCAGCGCCGCGAGGCCGAGCAAGCCCAACAGGTGGCTGCCGAAGGCCTCAAGCGCAACAAGTCGATTGCTCAGCGTATCCGTGGCATGAAGAGGGAGCCTCGCGAGTACGGTCCTTCTGGACGTATGACGAACCCGGAAGGTACTTATCACTCGCGCAGATCGCCCGACAGCGCGGGACCGTCTACGAGCATCTCTTACACGAGCGAGCGAAACCCCTTCTTTTCCGAGTACAACAAAGAGCCTGAGAACATTTCTGTTCGGCGGGCCGATGCCGGTGGCAGGTCGCCTGGATCCCCCCCGCCTGTGCCTCGACGAGGCTCCGCGAATGGCCTCGAGCGCCGCACCACGGCCGACATGGTGTCCCCCACTGATGACGGCCCCAGCAAGCCTTCTGGAGGATTCCTGGCCAGAGTCAAGAGTCTCAAGGGAGGACGCAGACGCCAGGTCTCCGATGCCATGGCTCCTCCCGCGCCAGGAACTGCTGCCTAGTGGAATCGCAGATCTTAGGGAGCTGGAAAGAAGCAGGAAAAGCCTGCTGCCGACGTTTAGACCCGCACAAAGGAAATTACGGAAGGCAAGCATCAAGAGAATTCTCAACACAAACTACAACTTTAACAACAATAACAACAACAATCCGGATAATGGGTGTTATCGCGCGATGGATGCCATGGTCCATTGTCAGCTGGCTTCTGCATCAAATAGAAGCGGACATGGGTTGGGATTTCGAATTGGATTGGGTGGCTGCTGCATAAGCCACCAGGACGAGAACAACAGGAGTCAGGGCGTGGTGGCTGCGTGTGGGCGCCGTCATTTTGACGCCAGCTGGCCAGCGATACCTTTCTCGTGAATAATCATATTTCTTTGCGGGGGGGACAAACCCCCTTCTTTGCCTCTTTTTGCTATGAGGATATTGGGCCAGAGAACGGCACTTTCCACAAGAAAGCGTAGAGCAGGCAGCCAACAGTCCGTAGGCAGATTGTTATGAACTAGCTTTTATTGACCAAATTCAGACCACTAAATCTGCGATATTGCATTGGCTGTGTGCCTGAGTGTAAATGAGTTCATCCTGAAAGTGTACGATATTTTTGGAAACCAAGTGGTGGTGACACAAAGGTTGTGAACTAGAGGTAAATGTGTGACTTGTCATTATGCAGGGGTTCCCATCTGTAGGAACAGTGGGATGAAGCAGCACACCTGCACTCTGCAGGAGCATCTTTCATGCAAACAAATGATGTCATTGAGGGTGGCTGAACATGCCTGTCTGATGTGAGCACAGAGCGCCGAGCCCCCGATCCCGATCCCAATTGAGCTGTTTTTGGTGGAGGATTTGCCGCTCCTCCCCAAAAGTTTAAATAGCTTCATCATGTGACCTCGACATCCTCCCCCGGCCCATCCACCCCGGCTCCGCGATGGAGTAGCAGTCAGTTTGGGAGCTACGAAGCTGATATCTGAGAGAGAAAAAGTGAGGAAAAAGACAGTTATGGAAATGACAAGACGACGAGGTCTCGTAATACTCTAACTGCGCCCGACGAGGAAAGACGAGGACGACGACGGGGGCCAGAACCAGCAACCAACACGATGGGCGACGACGTCCCCGCGTCGCAGGCGAGCTCGCCCTTCGAGCTGGAGCCGATCTCGGCGGCCGTCCTGTGCCGCAGGGAGACGAAGCGGCGCGACGCGCTCTGGGAGAGGGGTCCCGTGAGGGTCGGGTGTCGCGAGGTGGACGACTACGTCCTGATGGGAGGGGGGTTCGAGCGCGGGAGCGTGGTTGGGATCAGCGCCGAGAGCGAGCAGATGGGACTCCTGGTACGTTTTTTTCCCCACCAGATGATGACCTTTTCCTTTTCTGACTATCGGGACAGATTTCCCTGCAGGCAATAGCTGGCGAGCTGTGCGGGAGCGACTCCTCGACGGCCATGGTCGTCACGACGCAGCCGCCCGCCGCGATCCTGCCGAACCTGAGGGACGCCGTGAAGGCCGAGCTCGCGGCCCGCGGGGTCCCGGCGGCGGAGGCGAAGGGCAGGCTGAGGTCGTGCCTCGAGCGCGTGTCCGTGTCGCGCGTGTTCGACCTGGACGGCGTGTGGGAGGTGCTGGGCGACCTGGACATTCCGCCGAGCCCGCCGATGAGCCCTTTGTCTGCGTTGCATTCGCCCGCACCTGAGGTGGAGGAGGAGTCTTCGGTGCGGTCGCAGCAGAGTCAGCCGGCGGACGAGGCGGAGAGGATCGTGCTGCCGGAGCTCAAACCGGAGCCCGCGGTCCGGCCGTCGCAGAGGGCGGAGATTGCAGACAGTGACGAGGACGAGGGGCTGTCGCCGCGCTCGGCTTCGTTGTCGTCGGAGATTTCGACGCTGTCGCCGCCGCCTTCGTCCATGGCGTCGATGCTGGCTTCGCCTGAGCCTCCCGAGGTCGACGGGTCTCAGGCTTCCGAACCCCTCTCCGAACCTCTCACCGCGGATGGTGAGGTTTCGGAGGAGCTAGAAGAGGAGCTTAGAGAGGGGTCACAAGAGGAAGTCCCCGAGACCAAAGAACCCGACGAGACTACGGAAACTATCGAGACCATGGAAGCTATCGAAGAAGAGCAGCCGCCCGCAGCACAGCTCGGGCCTGGAGACCCCGAAGGCGGACCCAAACACCCCGACATCATCCTCGTGACGCACTTCTCCGCCCTCATGACGGCGCTCTTCACCCGGCACGACAGGGCGTCCGCCCACGACGAGCTGCAGCACCTCTCCGCGCACCTGCGCTACCTGTCGCGCAGCCTGCCGAGCAGCCCGCTCGTGCTGGTCCTCAACAGCACCAGCGCCCCGAAGAAGCCCAAGAAGGACGATCCGGACCCGGCCAGGGCGCACGACGCAGCACAAGACGAGGGAGGAGCGCCGCGGGCGGCGGACGAGAGCCCGTTGAAGCAAAGCGCGAGACGGCTAGACCCGACGCTGCGCTCCGTGTTCAACCCGCCGGAGATGGACGTCCCGGGGTACGTGTCGCGGGGGCTCGCGAGGCGGAACAAGCCGGCCTTCGGGCTCGTGTTCTCGCAGCTGCTGGACATGCACGTGCTGTGCACGAGGGTGCCCCGGACGCAGGAGGACGCCGACAGGCTCGCGGCGGCGGCGGGCGAGGAGGGCGATGCGCGGGCGAGGTACGCGTGGGTCGTGGAGGTTCTGCTGGACGAGGCCGGGGTGTGGGAGCCGGACGCCGCGCCGGGGCCGAGGCGGAGCCGGGAGCAGAGGTGGGCGGCCGTGGACGTCCGGGCGGGCCGGGTCGTTGACGCGTTCGACGAGGAGGTCGAGCAAAACAAGTACGCCGGGGACGTGAAGGTCGTCGGCGGTTTCGGGGGGCCTCGGGTGTGAGGCATGGGGCTTGGTGGCGGTTTACGTGGCGACGGAACAAGCTCGGGGGGCTGGCTTAAGCCCCGGAGTCATAGACTCGACGCAGCCCGGTGTTGTGGAAGTTTGTTTTGTCTCTCTTTCGGGCGGTGGACATCAACGGGGCGCGGCTTGGCGACGTTGAGAACCCTTGCGGAGGGGGCACCTTGATGGCCCTTTTTGATGATGTAAAAAATTGGCTGCTCTGGGCCATTCACGCGCGGCAGCGAGGAGTGCCGCGCATCGGCGGTCTGGGGTGGATATCTGCGGACCCGGATGGCCGCATCCCCCGGAGGCGTATGAGAGGGGTCACATGTTGTGTGAGGGTTTATACGTACATCCTCCCTGCTCCGCTGAGGGCAATGCGACGCCTTGAGTGGGCGGCCGGTGTCGAGAAAGTGTAAATACACAGATACCCAGTCTTATAGTTCGGGGCGTTTCTCATGTCTCGATCTCCTTTACGCAAAGTCCATTTGCTTAGTTGAAACTAAATCACTACCCGAAAGACCGAACCTCGTCCTATTCCTCCTCAATCTCCCCACCATACCCTCTCTACCTTCGACAACCCCCTTCCGAATCCCGAGCCCGACGTGATGAGACCGAGCTGTCTAATACCGGCGGCAGCGACGCTCGCCGCCGCCCGGAGCCTGGCTTGGCCCAGGGCAGACGACAGCTCACCGGCACCTATCTGGTATCATCCGCGCGTCCTTCCAGACACCGCGCCCGATACGAGCCTTTCGAAGAGCGTCTACCACATCATCGCGGAGAGCGAACGCGGACGCCGCTTCGCAGAGCTCCTGGATAGCCACGGAGAACTACACAAGAGATTGACCGACGGCGGCCAAAACATCACCGTCTTCGTGCCCGTCGACGATGCCTTCCGCCGGCTCAACGGCCTCAGGCGGGGCGGCCACGACGAGACATCTGTGAGGGAGGTCCTGGAGTACCACGTCCTCCCCGGGAGGCACTCGCTCGACGACGTCGCGGGGGTGCGGACGCTGAGCACGATGCTGGAGGAGGAGGGCATGGGCGGGCGGGCGCAGAGGTTGCGCGTCAGCGGAGGACTATTTGGCGTCGAGATTAACTTTTACAGCCGTGTTTTCGGCTCCGACTCGGTGAGTTTACGGCGGGCGGCGACGGTGAGAGATTTATTGAGACATTGGCTGATGTGAGAGAGTAGATTGTCGGTGCGAACGGTATCGTGCACTTCGTCGACGACGTCCTCGTCCCCCCGCCGCGGCACGACCGGCTGATCGGGGCGTCGCCGGAGCGGTGTCTTGGTACGTTTGCCGAGGCGTTGAGGAGGTCCGGGGTCAGCGGGGAGCTGCGCGGTAGCTTGTGGGGTGTCACTGTGTTTGCGCCGACGGATGAGGCGTGGGAGGCCCTCGGGGCGGAGGTCAACGAGTTCATGTTCTCGGACGACGGGAGGGTATACCTGGATGCGTTGGTGAGATATCATGTCCTGGCCAACGGGGCTGTCTACACGGACAACATGGAGGACGTCGCCGATGGGGAGGCGGTGGAGACGCCTGGTGGGTTGTTCCCAACGTTGCTGGCCGGGGCGAGCGTGTCTGCAGAGAGCGGACCGCTGCGCAGGTTGAGAGCGGATGAAGGGCTGGAAACCGCGAGGGATGTGCCGGTCAGGGACGGCGTGGTGCATGTCTTGGACGAGGTGCTCTTCCCGCCGGGTGCCGGCGTTGACGACAGCGGCCTCCCGAGGGGAGTTAAAGAGGTCAGAAGACGGCTGGGCCGTTTCGTCAACGGGTTCGAGAGCTACGAGTTGTAGGATGTGACGAATATTGAGAAACGGGACGGGAGTCTGCCTGTATGATAGCACGATCTGGCCAGCAAGCTTACTTCTTCATTTGTAATTATTGGGACTTTCTTTTCAACTCATATATATCTCGTCTCTGCTGTAGTCGATATCGGTTATGATGTCTCTATCGTTTATATTCTACTAGGAACATTCTGCCGTACGAATTTCAACTATTTTTGGCAGTAGTCGTAGCTGGCATATGGGAAGAAATACATCTCGTCTTCGTGCTACAATCACGCCGACCCATGTGAGCGTCTGGTCCAAGCAGACGAGGGGAACTTGACGAGGGAGAGGCTCTAATTACGAAGGAAAGCAGTGAGATCCGTCGATGAATTTGGGTATCTTTGGAGGAAGGTGGCAACAAAAAGATGTGGTCCCAGACAGGATCGAACTGCCGGCCTTCGCATTACCATATCATCTCCTGCGAGGAGTTTGTATTAGTACGACGCTCTAACCAAGCTGAGCTATGGGACCGACGAAGCTGAATGGTGCTTGCGGTGTGGGATCGCGAAGGAGAAAATTGGTCCATGGGGTTTGTCGCGTAGCCCTACTGAATGGGTCCTTGAGATGTATACCCACACATTGCCTCTCGGTCCACCTGCGGATGGATCGAGAAGCCGATGACATTTGGACATCCCACGTTGCTTACAGGAAACCCTGGCGGATTAGCTTGGCCGGCGGGGTTCCAATGAGCTCGGCGACCCGGCGAGTCGGTAACGGAGGATTCGGGACCCAGCGCTGCCGGGGGAGGAAGGCCAGGAGGCCGGGGGCAGACGTGGGCATGAGGGGATGTCAAGACGATCCGGAGGAGACGGCTCATCAAGACTGGTCTCCGTAGACCGCCAGACCTGTCATCTGATGTCTGATCCCGTTCGGGCGGTGGTGGTCACACGGAGGACGACAGGACCGGGGACCAACACCGATCGGGCACCCCGGCCGAGCCAAGCAGGAGACTGATTGCGCCGAGCGAGAGAATTGCGATCAAACTCGAAGACGTCCAAGGAGGTTTGCCTGCAGGAAAACAGCGCAAGCAAGTTTCACAATCAGGAGGACAACGCCGGCGGACGGCTCCAGGCCGCTGGCTCGGGTGGGGCTGGTGGGGTGGGGCCGTGGCCGAACGGCCCCTGTAGCCCCAGCCACTGGAAATGCGGCGAGTTTGTGGCGGCGGGTGTGGAGAATCTTTCTTCGGAGTGGGTCCCGCCCAGTTGTCAGGTCACTGGAGGATTTTCAGGCTTTCGCTTCTCAGAGGCAGAGCGCTGGCTGCTGGGCAGCAGCGCTGTTGCCAGGCCAGGGCTGCCTTTTTTAGGGACTTGTCGATGCAGGAACAGCTGTACTTGCAGGATACGTACCGTTGGGCAGGATGGTTGTGCGAGGATACAAAGTTGGGATGCACCCGCACAAGAAAACAAACAAGAAGAAAAAAACACTCAATTCTCTCTTGTCTCTTTCCTTTTGCGAGATTTTCCCTGGTTTTCTTTTTTTTTCTCCGTGTTGTGACGACCTCTTAATCTGCGACAATCGTACCTGACCTGGTAAGTCCCTGCCTCGTACCTTGCAGCATCACCGGGCGCTACGGGGGCTAGCGTCCGGGGGTGCTTCGCTGCTTCAGCGCTTCTGTCCATTCAGGGCCGTGGACCCCCCGGTTGCCCGGTGGCTGGGGAAGCAACGCCGCCCAACCTCCAGCCTTCCAACCTCCGCAGAGTTGCGGCCCCATCCCAACGGCGACCGTCATGGTCACAGTCACACAGCCAAAGCTGCGGGTTGCCCAACCACTCGGAATTCCATCAAGTAGCAAAAACCTCATGACAACCCATCCCATACCAGAACCTTTTGCCATGTTCTGCCCCCCCAATTTCTTATTACCACACCACACCTTTCACTTTTCTGCATTCCTGCATCATGCACCTTTTCCGTTGAAGCAATCTGCCATCTTCTCCGTCTCTGGTAATTGGTTCGTCTCGAGTGGAGAGAGAAAGAAGCTCATCCCACTTGCATACAAGGCGTCTTCTTCTTCGTCGTCGTCGATATGTATCCCTCTGATAATAGCTACGCCCGTCCCGAGTCTGGACAGTATCAACAACAGCAACAACGTAGGTTCTTTTATCTACTTTTTACATCGCAACTTGAGCTTTCCTTGTTCTCTTCAAGCATCTCGCTTGCCTCCTTCCACCCCCTCTTCTCTCACCTTCTTCTATTCTTCCCTCCTTCACCAACCTCCTCCTCCTCCATTACACCACATCCCTCACCCCTGATAATTATACTGACGGCCACATCCAAGGCGGCCAATATCCTCCACAGTACTGGTCTGCCAGGACACCCTCACAACAGTCGTCCACCCCCAACACCCTGCGTCCTCACCACGCTGTGCGACGCCAGTATGAGAACGGCATAGAGGAGGAGAAAGAGGAACACAACTCCAGCCCCCAGCAATCTTACTCCCCGCCGCGGTCTCTCGTCCCCCGCGCACCATCGCCGCCTGAGCAGCAGAACGCTCCGCAAGCGCAACCCTACCGTCCGGACCAGAGCTTCCCTGTCCCAGTCATCATCGGCAGCAACATGTTCAACAACAACCAAGATCCCTACACCTCCCAGCCGGCCGTCCACTTCAATGAGGCCCAGCTCGCCATGGACGAGGTCACCAACCGCGCCCGCTCCAAGGGCTTCCGTGACGAGCTCACCATCGCTGCCAACGGCTCCGTCACCCCCGGCGTCGACGACACCCCCTACCTCCGCTATGCCATCGAGGCCTTAACGAGAGAACACGGCCACAACTTCTCTCCTCCCTCGAGCATCCCCTCGCCCGACAACAACGGCTACTACCGCGTCGCCGGCTACCTCCCAGACGACCTCCAACAAGACCAGGCTCCTCAGATCAGCGGCGACCCCGAGTCCGGCTTCACCCCGATGCTCGCCGCCCCCGTCTCCGCCCACACCCGGGACTCGATGCTCCGGCCTCAGTCGCACCAGGCCGAGCGCCCGTCCATGTCTCTCGGCACCCGCATCATGTCGCCGCCGCAGACCGCCGACTCGGGCTACCGTCCAAGCCAGGACCAGAGGGGTCCCGCCGTTGATGCCGCCACCCCCAAGTGGCTGCCCATCAGCGAGAAGGAGTCTGTTTTCCCCGGCATGACCAAGCTCGACACCATCGACGAGACCCGCGAGACGTTCCCCCGTCTGACCTACGTTCCTGCGATCCTGCGTCTGCCTTCCATGATCCTGCTGGCGACGCTCTGCCTGCTCATGATCGCCGCCCACGTGCTCTCCGCCGTCTACTCGCCCATCCGGCCGGGCCTGCTCACCTACGGCGAGACCATTTACAGCGTCAAGTACTTCTTGTTCCGCATCGTGCCGCAGATCTGCGCGACCGTCATCTTCATCTACGCCCAGTGCGTGACCACGGCCTCGCTCCGCATCCTCCCCTTCGTCGCCATGGCCGAGGACGAGCCCATGAAGCGCCGCAGCGCCCTCTTCCAGGACATGTACCCCAAGACCTTCCTCCTCCCGCAGCTCGCCGGCCCCGTCCCCGTCAAGATCGCGCTCGTCATCCTCTGGCTCGCCGCCTTCACCATCCCCCTCGCCAGCGCCACCTTCACCGTCATCCACAACGAGGTGTGGTACTGGACCGCCGTCCAGGGCACCACCTGGGCCCTCGTCGGCCTCTACGCCCTCGTCCTCGCCGCCGTCGTCCTCCTCGCGCTCTTCTGGCGCAACCGCATCACCGGCCTCATGTGGGACCCGCGCTCCATCGCCGACTTCTCCCTCATGATCTCCAAGAGCAACACCCGCGACTCCTACCGCGGCTCCGAGGTCGCCGAGAACCGCGCCCACCTCCGCCGCATCCTCCGCAACCGCATCGTCGACCGCCTCGGCTACTGGATGACCGACGACGCCCGCGAGGCCCCCTGGTACGGCCTCGGCACCGAGCACTCCCAGGGCCACCACCCCTCCGACCTGCACTACGACGCCAAGCACGAGTCGGACCGCCGCTCCGTCACCTCCTCCCTCCTGGCCGGCGGCGGCGGCGCCGGCTACGACGACAGCTACATCCGCAACCTCTACCTGCCCTGGTGCCTCCGCACCGGCCAGGTCATCTTCTTCGTCGTCGCCGCCGTCGTCCTCTTCACCGCCGTCCTCGTCGTCTCCTTCCTCCACCGCACCGCCGTCGCCAACGGCTTCGACCCCCGCGTCTCCGCCGCCCCGGGGCCCGGCGCCTTCTCCCCGGCCAACTTCCTCTACGGCTTCGTCCCCAGCTGCGTCGGCCTGCTCCTGTGCCTCTCCTTCCAGTCCGTCGAGCACCACCTCCGCGTCCTCCAGCCCTGGGCCGACCTCGGCGCCAAGGACGGCAGCCCGGCCTCCCGCTCCGTCCTCGCCGACTACGCCGCCTGCCTGCCGCTGCAGTGCACCCTCGCCGCCCTGCGCAACCGCCACCTCCGCGTCGCCGCCCTCTCCCTGCTCTCCCTCCTGCTGGCCTTCCTCCCCGCCCTCGCCGGCGGCGTCTTCATGGCCCTCACCGCCGTCCCCGAGGGCGGCGTGCGCATGTTCCCCGTCCTCCCCGTCTTCGGCGTCGTCCTGGCCCTCCTCGCCCTGACGTTGATCGCCCTGGCCTCCCTGATCCCGGGGAGGAACCAGTACCGCCTCCCGCACGCCGTGTCCTGCCCCGCCGAGGTCTTCTCCTTCCTCGCCAACGAGGACAACGCGCGCGACCCGGCCTTCGCGTCGCCCTCCCCGCCGCGCGCCGCCGCCGAGCTGCGCGAGCGCCTCGGCGCGGGGCCCGCGTCCGCCCAGAGCGCGTGGATGTTCGGCTACTGGCCGGGCCGCGACGAGAGGCGCCTCGGCGTGAGGAGGCAGCGCCGCTACACCGAGCGGAAATCGTTCCACGTCCACGAGCGGTCGCCCCTGCAGGGCGGCTACTGAATCTGACAGAAGATATATTTACTATTTCGTCATGGTACATAATCCTTTGTACATAAGGCTACCGGACTTTTTTTTTTTGTTCTTTTAAATTTCTTTGCATTTACGGCGCTTTTTCTTTCTGTTTTGCATTGGCGTGGCGTCTGGGTACGGATCATCAAGTTTTTCTGGTTTATTGCTTTACGATGATACGGGAAACGCAGAACGAAGATGAGACGAGCAGAAGATCAAGTTTTTTTTATTTTTTTTTTATTAATTACGCAAGAATCATGGGCTACGAAGAGAAGGAAAGAAGATGCGGAAAAGAACGAATGTCTGAATGATCGTGCGAGAGCAGGAAGAAGAAGAAGACTTTTTGCATGTGTCAGAGAAGAAATCTTGTACATGACTACATACCCCCTTACCCGCCTCGGCATTTCTAGAACTAGGACCCGGCCCAGGCCCTCCTCCCAAAAAAGACAAGAAGAATGTTTTTTTTTAAAACTCTACCGCTCTCGAACGATGTTTCTCTCAGTGAATGCAAGAAAGGAGGGAGAAAAGGGCGAGAAGGGGGGGGGGGGGGCGGAAGTTTCCGACGCTCCCCACGTGCGATTGCATTGCTCCGTTCTCTCCCTCCGAGCTCGAGGGTGGTCCCGGTCGTGCCCGTCGCCCCCGTCTCCCCGGTAACCGTGGCCGAGAACGGTGTTCCGGGCGGGGGGCGGAAGCGAGGTAGGAATCCTGCCTCCAGAGGGTGTTCATCCCTTTCGCCGACATTTCCGAGGAGGTGTCGGCCATGGTCGGCGGACGAAAGGGCGGGTTGAGGCGGAAGGAACATCGTGAGTCTCGAAAAAGAAGAAGCGAAGCAAGTTGGAAGCAGAAACACGTTCGATTCCTGATCTCTCTCTCTGTCTGTTTCTTTCTCTAATTATGTTCCGTGACTTCATTCTTCCTAAGATCGTGGAGTAACAGTCGTCACACAACCACGGACAAAAAAACGTAAACATCTTCTCTCTCTTCTTTTTCTTTTCATGAAACATGGCTTCTTTTTCTTCCGTCTCCTTCCTCGACGCATGATCGTGAGGCATTGGGAAACTTCAGGGGACACATTCGTAAAAACAGGCCCAAAGGCTGTCTGCCACTCCCGCCTTCTCTCTCTCTCGTCTCCTTCACTGTCAACTCTCTAGTCATCTCATACCTCAAGTCTTTCTTTTCGTGTGGTCGTCCTGCGTCATTGAATCCGTCTGAAGTCGTAGAACAGTCCAGCCATGATCATCTCTCCCCTCGCCGTCTAAAGTCTTCCTCATCCACGTCCATCATCGTTAGATAGCAAATCCCAACAGTAAAGATAAAGACATCATCGCGTGAAGCATAACATAGGAGACAAACGACCAAACAACATGACAAATAAAAAGAACACAAAAGCTCGCTGGTAATCAGAGACGTCAACCATCTTTCGTTTGCCCGTCCTCATAAAGCAAGGAGAACATAGACACCATCAGCCGTTTCATGCATTGAATGATCTGCCGGACCGTCCAAACATGCGCCCAAAGACGGCACCGCCTCCTCTCTTCTGCCTCTCAAAGGGGAGCTCCTTGTCCGCATATCTCTCCGTCTCGGTGTCGGCGCGAGCCCTCCGCAGCTGGGCGTCGGCGAGAGCAGCGCCTTTGGTGCTCCGCCGGGCTTCGCTTGCGTTGCGCTTGTGCAGTGTCTTGACGAGGCGGGATATGGTGTGCTCTGGCTCCGGGTCATCAGACTCGGAGTCTGAGTCGAAGTCGAAGAAGGACTTGGGTGCGTCTGACCCGCGTGGCGTGTTCATGACAGGGGTCTGAGGGGGCAGAGGAGCAGAGCGTGGATGTGTGAGGTCGGTAGTGGATGGGTAGTAGCTGTCGTGTGAAGTGTGAGGCCGGGTGTACTCAGATGGGAGAGGCGAGTAGAGTGGTGAGTACAAGGGAGAGTACAGAGAGGCGGTGGCAGGGGAGTGCATGGGTGCGGCAACAGGTGTGGGAAGAGAGTGAAGGTGGATGGGGGGTGGACGAGAGCCTTTGCGCAGGTTGGCCAGGCTTGGTGTTGGCGGGAAAGCAGACATGCGTGGCGGCGGCGGCGGCGGGTAGTTTGGCGCCTGGGGCTGGGTGCGAGGGAAGAGGCTGTAGGAGGAGCGGACGGCCCGGATGGTGCGGCGAGCCTCGGGACGGTTGTGGCACTCCTCGGTGACCTCAGGGTCTTGATAGTTGAGGGAGGCCTGTGAGTCTCTCATTGCTCGCTGTGGCTGGGGTCGAGACTTGAGATCGTCCTTGGGAGGAGGGGCTGGTGTTGGTGAGTGGCTGACTTGGATGTTATACTCCACGGGGCGGGGTGGCATTGGGTAGTCGTCGTAGTTGATGCAACCCGTCTTCTTTGCCCGCCTGATGTGCGGTGATGGTATCAAGGCCGGATACCGGGTCTTGGACTTCTCGGGGGTCTGGTGACTGGGGTCACCCTCGGCAGGCCAGAAGGTGTCCCAAAGCTGGGAGGCCGAGGCGTGGTACTGGTAATCGTCGTCAAATGACACCTCCGAGTCAGTGCGGTCGTCGATGAGGCTGGGTGCCGATCCTTCCGAGCTCTGCGAACCGATAGATGAACGGTCTCGGCGAGTCGGGGTCTGGGGACGCGGCAGCTGCTGTTGGTAGCCCTGGCTCAGGTCGTCTGATGAATAGGTCTGCCCAGGTCGTCGGTAGGGATTGCGTGTCGGTGTACCGTCAGATCGGGGATATGAGAAGTTGGCGTAGCCGTAATACTTTGATACGAGTTTGAGATGTGCCAGCTTGGTCTGCCTTTCCATGCTCGCAGGTCGTGATGAGGAATAAGACGATGCTCTTGACTCGTCGAGCTCCTGAGCGTAGCCAATCATGTTCTCGGGGGGAACAGACATGACTGCAGCCCACGTCCGCAACGACGGCTTCAGTCGGTGTTGTGAGACTCTGGGGATGTGGCCGCCACGATGGAACAAAATTGGCCGAAAGGACCAAAAGATGGATGAGGGGGAGGCAACGATATATGCGTGGAATCCGTAGTTCGACGGAGACCGTCTCCCTGCCACAAACAAACTTCAAGTACGGTACGGCTCTCTGTCATGGGCCGCCGTCGAGACGAATCATATGCCTTCCGCTCAACGGCTAACAACAACAGGAGAGCCAAAAATGCAGCTTGCTGTCTTGGACTCCATCCGCTGGGTCTCGTCGTAGACTTTGGTCCACTTGGTGGCTGATTATGACAACCAGACCATCCCCTGCAATTCTCAGACATTCCTCGCCCCTGGGGGGCTATCCCTCGTGCGATATGCATACTCGGTGACGGATGACGGGAGGACCAATCAGGCCCGTTTGCGAGAAGGCGGCCGTCCGGTGTACTGTAGGGTGTCGGTAAGCAGTCGGAGCTGAGGGCCTCGACGGATGCCCAAGGAATGATACGCTGCCCGCTGGCGAGTTCCGTCGAAATGGAATGCACCACGAACTGAAAATGGCTTGACCTTGGGCCTTTGCATTGCTCAGGTTTTCATAACGTAGCAGCAAACGCGCTTCTGCCAACTTTCGTTGGTCCGTCGTTTGTGACGGATCGAAAACCGGAAAGTCTCCTGAGCTGGATCGGTTGGAAAAAGGCGAAGCCATCGCGATTGCCTCATCCGGCGAATGGCCCAACGAAGAGGGTGGGAAACCCGCTTTCCGAACCGTCGGGGTTCCCCGCAGCAGAGATGGAGAGCCAGGCCCGGAGAGCTTCACATTGACAGCATAATGCATCATCTTTTGCTTTTGATTCTCAACTCGAAGTCGAGACTGCCTCTGGCGAATGGCTAGGCCTGGATTTCTGCAGCTGTCGGCTGCTTGACTCGAAGCCGCCTTGGGGGCCGCCAAAAGCAAGCAAGGCGGAAAAACCTTCATGTGGGATTCGGCGGGTGGAATGCGTCGGCCTCTTCCATGTCTCACTTCCACGGCGACAGCCACTGCCCTCCGAGCCGATGGCGCCACAGCGGCGCCGGATATCCTTCTCGACCAAAGCGTTTGCTCAAGCAAACTCGTAAGGCCCCGGCCTAGAATGCCTAGGTGCTGGCAGGTTGCCGGAAGTCGGCGAACATGTGCTTACAAAAACGTGAGAATAATCGAGTGCTAGCATTCTATTCTTGTCAGCTATTATTCAGAAGAAAAAACAACAACAAAATACCATTCATGGTGGTGAAGCACAGGAATGAGATGTCGAACGGCGCGGTCGTTTGGCTCCGGCTACAATATCAACAGGTCGAACATGTCCCTGCCATCTTGTCACAAGAACCTTCACCAAAAAACAGCCAGAGCTTGCTCCCAGGGGGAATTCATACGAGCGGGAGAGATCTCGATCCGACTCTCGATTAAGAGATCGCGGTGGCTCTGCTTTTTTTTTAGGTGGCTCAGCTGGGGGAGGGCAAAACTGTGATGGCCACAAAGGGGGATGACGAAAAGCACGTTCCCCTGATTCTGTTTGTTTGGCGACAATCTTATTCTGCGGGCCGCATGTTATGATTATGTTGTTTGCTGCGGTCCCAGGCATGCGGCGTCCCGGAGCAACGGCCGCCACCGGGTGACAAGACGGGTGGTGTGCGGCTCAATCAGTCGGATGGCGGATGGCGCGCGAGACTCGGGCTGAGCCAGAAAAAAACCTGGCGCTGAGATTGAATCTTGCGGGCGGGGAAAACGCCTCGACCGAAGCGGGAGTGGCAGCATATTTGCCAAAGTACGTCATTCGTCTTCCTCTCGTCAAAGGCGTTGTTCGAAGCTCTCCAGTGAGTGGTTGATGTCATATCTCGATATCGAGCCCGTTCAAACGCTGCAAAAAAAAGACTGCTTTTCTGACCACAGTCAGCAGGCGTTGGACCCTCAATCAGAGAGACCCCTTCTTGTGCGACCCCTGCCCCTAGGAAAAAAGGGTGCGGGAGATCGCCCTGGGCTAGGATGACAGGCAATTCAGGGCATCGAGAAGTTGCTGTCCCTTCCAACGGAGCCTTTCCCATGCAAAATGGCCGTTTCCCGGATTTTCTCATACACACAATCCGATGGGGGCCAAAAGTATTCGGGCGATCGACAGGGGATGATCGTCCCTGACATTCTTTGTCAGCTTTCACAAGCTAGGGATGCAACCAAGTTCTCAAGTGGTGGCCTTAGGAGCACTCGGAGAGTGAGACCGTGGAGAACAGCCGTATGCAAGGGATTCCGGATTCTGCAAAGTACGTAGACAGCGAGCGGATTATCCTGTTCTTCCTGTGGTGTGCGCAGGCCGAGAGTGCCTGCTGGCAGGGCCAACTGTTGCCTCGTCTTCTCCATCGTGAACGGCCCCCTATTCTAGGGCTTCTTTCGGTGTTCCCTTGTCGTTTAAGCTCTCAAACGGCTCCCTGTAGTCCCTTTCGACAGTGTTTAGTTAGCTGCTGGTTTCAGAGGGGCAGAGCTTCGAATGAGCGACCTCCTGAGCCAGAACCATCCCGGACTGAAGTCGCACAGGGATGGAACGAGGCAGCGTCTCATTCGATCCGAATCGTGTTGAGGTGCGGGGTCTCTTGGTGTCGACCGGGAGCCGTCTAATGGCCCCTGGGCGGAAACGAAGCCGCGCACGAGGAGCTGATTTGCAACGGATTCTGGCATCGCCTCGGGCAGCTGTTGCCCCTTTGCCCTCCCATGCCACCGGATCTGCCTCGTGGAGGAGGCTTGAGGAAGATCGCCGATCTAGCACAGGCCACTTCGGGATGTCCTAGATGGGATTCCGAACTTCCAGTTATTCGCGTCGTGCGAGCAGAGTATCTGTAATCAGGGCAGACGGGACTTGCAGCAGACGAAAGAATGTCTGCGCCAGTCTCCCTGGCAGCATTCAGCATCGGACGATGTCGTATCAGTTCCTCTGGGCGAGCAAGCCAAATCCTGAAGAAAGAAATTTGCTGGCATGGCTTCCGGAACAGGGAGTCTGCTTGCCATGTCGGCAGAATTCGATCAAAAGACGCCGAGAAGGGATCGTCCCGGATGGTCGAGATGATCGGCTGTGCCCCGCCAGTCGAGAGACGACAATCTGGACCGACGTGTCGTTGAATTCGAGGACTCGTCTTCGGCCCCCAAGCCGTTGGCCCCCAAGCCGTTGGCCCCCAATAACGAAGGCTCAAGGTTCGTCTGGGGGCGTCGCGGAGTGATCAGCCAAAGATTGGCAAAGTGCTTGAGTTTCTTGATGGAAATGTCATGTCCGTAGTCGTGGTTCAGGCACACGAGGCAGTTGCGAGCTTAATCCAGAGTGTGGCCCATTGGCCGTTCTGATTGGTCGGATGGAAAAAGTCTAGGAACGGGGGGGGGGGGGCACCTCTCGGGAGCGACCCGTTCTTTCCCATTTTGATCTCCAAGTTCCCACCGACGCACGGGCCCCCTGACTGGCAGCTCCAAATTGGTGGCTCCTTCCATTGCAAGTGAAGTTCAAGTTCTGGGGGCTGGGGGCTGGGAGCTGGGGGAGGATTGGGTGAGATTGGAAAGAGCCCTCCTTCCCGCCCAAGGCACGGACTCAGGTACTCTACACTAGATACCTACAGTGGTGCAATGTTTCGTACCTTCCTACCTAGTGTATAAACAACTTCAGCAAGGCAGGTACGGATACAAAACACGCCTTGACTGTCAAAGCCGAAAGGGAAAGGGAAAGGGAAAGGGCTCGGTGCTTCTCACTTTGACGTCCTTTCCCCAACAATTGCCTTCTCTAACGCTTCCAGATCAACTCATTATTCATGCAGCCGGGTGCCAAATGCCGAATGGCAGAAGCGGATGGAACTCAACAGAGACGGACGAACGCCCCTTTGCAGCAGTCGGATCTACCGAACGAACTCTATCAACGGCTGTTCTCACGTGCCTTTTCCTCCTCAAGTTGCCCTCCTATGGATACTCCAAAACTACCTATCATGGTCCACGACGTACGCCGAGCTAAGTACTGGACACAAGACCAGCATCATCACTAGCACCATCAGCCAGGAGAAGATCCCCGGGCGGACTCTGGCAACCAACACTCCATTCTTGATTCAAACTCACATTTGAAGATGGGGATACGTAGCCCATCCCACCCCGCCCGCAGAATGTCATCAGCGACCGCCGCCCACGGGACCCTTTCCTGACTAGCGCTCCGGACGGGGGTTTCCCAGGCGCAGACCGGCCTATCGGGATTGCTGAAGAAGGGGGAGGCCGGTCTGCGGGTGATTGCCAGATTCGCAACTGGGAATAGGTTTCGTCACGCCGCAGTGACAACTCACACTCACACACACACACTTTTTACCTCACCTTGACTCTCACTCTCACTCTCATCATCACTCTCACTCACCTCTCACCTCTCATCACCGTCCGAGCCCCACTCACCCTGTCTCATTGCAGAGGCCATGCAGTGTTCGCCGTCGCGGTCGAGGGGGAGCGGAAAGCGAACCTGATTCAACGTTGGACTTGGTTCTTGCAGCAAGGTTTAAGTCGTCCGCTACGGCCGGGCTGCAGTCACCCACCAAGAGTCAAGACCAGGCCCATGCCGCGGCTGCGGCCATGGCTCTCACGCTCGTGTACATACAGGCTACTCCTGACTCCTCCCCAGCCCCCCGATTTTCTCCCACTGGCTGGCCAAAAGCCGCAGGCCGTTTCCCTGCCTTTCTGGCATCGCCCCTGTCACGGCTCGTCGGTCAATGGGCCACAGTCCACAGAATAGGTGAGGCGAGCTACGGTCCTAATCTCCCTCTTGCCCGGTCGTTGATCGCACTTTCAGGTCGCCAGCTCGCCCGTCCGTCTCAATTGGCATCCAATGGCTCCCGGCTGGCGACTGTCAGCTCATATCGCACCGAGTCCCCTCTGGAGTTTGGTGACGGGATGTTCCTGGACGAGCCCACGCGCGTTGGCGCGATGCTAAAAAGCAGACCGCCTATCCACAGTATGCGTATCCACGATTCCCCATGCGCGTCACTGGGCTCCGGCAACGATAGTCGGCGTGCGGGATAGGCTTAGGAGCAGGTTGTCAAGTCTAGCAGCTGCAGCCATGATCCAGGAGAGACGAAGAGGCCAGCTCGCCGATCCACTTGGTGCGCATCGCAATGCTTGTCGCGAGCTGCAAGAAAGCTGCAAATTTGCTGCACGTCGTGATTTGACGGGCCTAGAGTGTCGTCTCGTCTTGCCAGTCATTGACCTACCCCATCCGAGCTGTCGTACGGATACTCGGCCGCCTCTTGAATGGTCTTATCCGCACCGCAGGACAATGCAAGGTAAGGGCATCTGCATATGTATAGGTGAGGTTGGGAAGGCAAGGTAGAGTAAGGAGATCTTACTTGTAGGTAGGTAAACGAAAGCAAGGCCAGGTAATAATAGGTAGGTGAAGTGAGATGCTCCGCCAGGCTAAGCTCCCCGTCCCGTATGGCACCGCGTAACAAGAGGATGGGTATCCGTATCCAATTCGACTTGACGCGAGATGATGGTGCCCTGCCGAAACAATTAAAACCCGTCGCCTGTCCCGTCGCGCGTGTGTCCCCATCCACCCTGCTCTGATTCTGCCCTGTTTCATCACCAGTGAGTGGTCTGCTGCGTTCTCCAAAGACCACTTGCATCATAATCGTCCCGGCCCCCCGAACCCGAGTCCGCCACGATCAATACCTGACCCCCCGCGAATTCCCCGACCTCTCGTTTCTGCCCCGGCCGTCCATGACATCGACTCCCGCATCCTGACCGAGGTCGGACGGAGGCGGTGTTGCTGGGTGAGGTGCTATAGGTCCGTGTCGAGCAAGCAAAAGAGCAGCAAGCAAACCAGCAAACCCAGTCCGGGCGTTGCGACGCGACGGTGTGGAGGACGAGCAACCCGAGACAGACTGAGAGACACCACCACCACAGCACAATCGGCGCAATCCATCTCGAAGTGGAAGTTGGAAGGCGCCTCGCCGTCCTCAGATTGCCGACACCTCAGTGGGCTGCTCTGTAGTACCAAGCTGCCTCAACCCAACCCGAAGCTCGAGTCCATCCAGTCCAGTCCCAAGTCTCGGCCAATTGAGCTAGGAAGGAGGCAAGCGCAAACCCATACCGCCCCTTCTCCAGCCTGACCGTCCCCAGCCCAAGGTGCACCTACCTGACCTGCCTGAGGTAGGGTACCTGTACCTCGCACCTTCCCAGGGGTTGCTCCTTCCTCTGTGATGCCCGGTGCAACAAGAGACGCCTTGCTCTTTCCCAATTGACTAGGACTGCACCTGCCTTTGCTTGAGATTTCATTTTCAAGTCTCTTCACAGCAAGGCAGCCCAAAAGAGCAGTGCACCAGCCCTTTTGTTGTTTTTTTTCTTTTTCTTGCTCACACACGCGTAAATCCGCACTACCCTCTTGTGCGCGTGTTTTCCCTCTTACTCTTAATCTCACCCCAACCTCTCTCTTACCCAAACCACCAAAAGATCGCATCGCGGTCATCACCATCCACTCATTGTCGCTACGCCCACAACCTCCTATGTGTGCCGCCTCAAGCACTGCTTCAAACTCACCATCCATCTATTCCAATTAACCACATCATCAATTCCAATCTTCTTTTCTTCGCGCATCACCCTTTGCGCAACACGACACATCTACCATTAGGTCCTTCCGCTCGATTCCACGGCCACCACCAAAAAGACGCTTTTTATTCGCCTAGCCACCCTCTTTTTTTCTCATCTTACGCCAACCACCAACCTCTCCCATTTTCTTCCACCTCGACACCCTCACCTGGTTGGCTTCTCTTCCACCCTCTCTCGGTTTCGCGGCTACCCTAAGGATTCCTACCTTTCCGAATTTCACTTCTTCTCTGCAGAAGCCGCATCTTGCCTGCTTCCGCAGACCGCTGTTATTAATTCACTTTTTTCTGGGTGTGGCATCTGTACCCCATCGGCAGAATACCACCCTACCAGGTGAGCTGTCCCCTGCTCCTTCCAACCTCACCCATTTTTTCCCATGTCACCCTCGAGGAGCCCACACCACCCTCGTGCGCTATCCTTCGGTACTGGCTAACACGCCTTGTTGATCAATCATCAGCATCCTCGCAGGTCTCCCTCATCATCACCTGCGCTACTGCACCCGTCGACTCCCAATCACCACCTGGGTGGTGATACCTTCACCTTGTCCACTTCAGCAGGTCAGACTCGTGACCTGGCCACCGCCGCAAAGTTGACGAATCCCACATCCCTCACGCCTTCTAACGACCGTCACGAAATTCACGAAATCACGACTCCCACCTCCCAGCGCCAGCAGTTGCAGCGCAGGCAAGCCCGTACCATCACTCCAGATCCTGCTGAGAGACCTGCCACTCCAGCATCCTCTCAGCGCACCCTTCGTCGTACACCGCGATTCGAGGCCACCCCGAGTCCCACGCCCACGTCCACGCGCCAGGTCCATATCGAAGCGGCTTCGGTCGGTTTCAGTCCCAAACCTCACCTTGCGACTGCGTCTGCGCCCGCACCGCCCCTCGCCCTTGCGCCTGCCCCAACGCTTAACGACGACTATCCCCGACTCGTCGCCCACGAAGACCGACGAAACTCGCGTGCGCGAAGAGTTCTCTCCCAGGATCTGAGCGAGGACTTCAACGAAGAGTCCTCTGACGAAGCTCTGTCATACCGCGACCCATCCACCTCTCCCAGTAAACGCCGTCACCGCGTCTCCAGAAACACCCGTGGCGCCATCCTCTTTGCCCTCGAGGAAGCCCTGAGACAGCCCCACCCGTTCACGCCCGACGAAATCGAGGAAAGCGCATCCATGGCCGACCTTATCGGAGGCGGCACCGCCGCTTCCAATGGCAACGCGTCTACTTCCACTCGTCAGCGCCCGACCGGCGCCCCCAACCCTACCAGCTCGCCTTCTGGCATTCGTGGTCCTAGAATGATCATGCAGGAGCGAGCTGCCAGGGAGGCCGCCCGGCAGAGAGCCGAACAGGAGCAGATGCAATCGGAGAGACAGCGAGCTGAGCAGGAAGCTCGTTTATTGGAAGAGTCTCAGAAGCGGAATGCGGAGCGCCGAGCTGCCGCCGCCGCCGCTACTGGCGCTGCCGGAGGAGGATCAACTGGTGGCACTGCCAACGTGCCGTCCCAGCAGGACTCCACCTCGCAACGGCGACCCGTGGCCGCCGAGGCCCCACAAACCCGAACTGTTGCTGCGGGAAGCTCCCGCCAGCCTACGGCATCACAGTCACAGACCCGACCGACCCGTGCGACGTCGACTTCGCAGGCCGGTCAGCAATACAGCACCGCCCCTCAGGCTAGCACGACTCAGCAACAGCAGCCTGTCAACCCCGGTACCTCTCAGGCCATTCAGGAGTCTAGTGCTACGAGGCCCAGAAACTCGTTCCCGCACGCGTTCGAGCGTTGGGAGACCTTGTCTGCCCACTGGGAGGGTCTCACTAGCTTCTGGATTAGACGTCTGGAGCAGAACAACCAAGACATCGACCGCGATCCCGTCAACCAGGCGCTTTCTCGCCAGGTCACTGATCTTACTGCTGCCGGTGCCAATCTTTTCCATGCAGTGGTCGAGTTGCAACGTCTCCGAGCCAGTTCGGAGCGCAAGTTCCAGCGTTGGTTCTTTGAGACCAGAGCCGAGCTGGAGCGTGCCCAAGAAGTCAACGCCATGCTGGAGGCGGCCCTTGAGGAGGAGAGGCGTGCTAGAGAAACCGCCGTCCAGGCCGCCATCCAGAAGGAACGACAGCACTCGGCCAACGATGAGCGCGTCAGAGAGATGAAGAAGGAGCTTCAGATCTCCAAGGAGGAGGCCCGTCGCGCCTGGGAAGAGCTCGGACGCCGTGAGCACGAAGAGCGCGAGCGAACCCAATCTCTGCAGAGCGGCCAGCCCACCATCGTCGGCGGCGTCCAGGTCGTGCCCATGACTCAGGGTATGCCCAGCCGTCACGGCAGCTCTCGCGAGCCCCGCGGCTACCAGTCCGATTACAGCGGTCAGGGTCAGCAGAGCGGCTTCACTGGCGACTACTCCCAAGCGCCCACCGGTCAACCCATCACGTCGCCGAGTCCTGGCAACTTTTATCAGTCCGGTGACGCAGGTCAAGAGGGGGTGAGCTACACCGGTGCTGGCTCGGAAGGCGGTTACAGTGAAGGTGAGTACACGATTGATGCGCAAGGCCAGTTTGTTCGCGATTCCGATGGAAACAAGGTTCCCTTCATTGCTCCGCCTTCTCCAGTTTCTGACGAAGGTATAGAAGAGTATGAAACTCCCGCGACTCACCCTCCCAGCGCCGGCTACCCCCAGGTGCCAACCACCACTGCCGGTGGCCAGCAACAACAGCCCACCCAAGACTACAGCGGCTCGGGCTACGCTGCTCCTGGCTGGGAGACGGTGCCCAGGCATCACCATCCGACTCGCCTCAGCGATGTGATGGAAGAGGATGAGAGAAGCCGCACCAGCGCCAGTCAACTTGGTCGGCACTAGGGCTGGGCGACCGAGTACCAGGTCAATGGATACCAGCGGGCGTCGTCACCATCCAAGATGTCACCCTCCAAGATGTCACCCTCCAAGATGTCACCTTCCAAGATGTCGCCCAAGCGACACTTTCGACAGTTCTAAGGACAACAGAATTCGGCAACGCTTGTTTTCTGAAGTCTGGGGCTCGCCGTGTCTTCGCAGCCTAGATATAATACCGACTGTCAACAAGACATGGTCTCATCGTGTTTGGGGCATTAGCAACAGCGGCTTCCCTGCAACAGCAAAGCAAGGCACACACGAGTAATACGGGATTTGAGCGAACACATCGCCATGCGTTCCCACCCACATGACACAACGCAGCATCATCAGCACCAGGCGTTGCGCCTCGAACTTCCGCATTCTGCACCATTCCCGTTTTTTGCTTTGATGGTGGTTAGACTGCATGCAACGGGTACATTGTTTTCGGAGTGCCCACGTACTAGATATTGTTGGACTTTCTCAAGCGCGACTTGACGACTAATTTTTCTGTTTGGCATCACAACTTTTGCGAGCTTTGCGACAAAAAAGAAACGGGGAGAGAGAGTTGGTTCGGCAGGCGGACATGGCAATGAATGGTCAGCATCGCATGGCATACTGCGTTTCGTTTTGACGGCATTTCATTGGTTTTCTCGGCTTCGACTTGGCCTCCACGGCGACTTGTGGGTTTTCTCGCAACATGGATTTCCTCGGGGCGCGAGAGAGATCGCGCTCAACGGCGTCTGAGTGGCTTCCAAGCGGAACATATGGGGTGCGAGGAAGAGGTTTGGGGCAAACATGTTGGATTTTTGGCAGAGAGGACATATCGAGTCTGGGCTCAGGGGTTGGGGAGGGAGCCTTGTATTTGTAGCAAAGACTCTGGCCAGTGTGTAGGAGATAATTGATCAGAGTACGGTATCTTCTGCTCCATTCGATGGCATGTGCAGGCTGGATGGACAGGTGGCAGGATACTTGGGGTGGCATGGCCTTGTCCGGCTGCGTAGAATGCGTGCGGACTGCCTTACCCCAGGCTGCGAGATACATTCCTGTCCAAGGTAGAGGGGCTGAGGGGGTGTTGGGCGGGTGAGGCGAGACACCCGTAAGCCACCTTTGAGCTGTAAGTCCATGCTGTATTTCTGGCAGCGGGCCGTCATCCAAAGGAGCCTCGCCGTTTGCCTACCCTGGGGGAGGGGGAGGATGACGGTACGTCCAGCATGGGATGCAGGCGAGCCTGGAAGGAAATAATGCCGCATGCTGCGCCTGGAGGTGTGGCCGCTGGCGAACCACGGCGAGAGGTTGGGTGTTGGGTGTGCCGCGACCGAGAAATGCGCCGTTGCGCGATCTGGACACCATGCTTTTTCCTTTGTTCTACAAAGCAATCACGACTTCCGCCACGAACTTCGAATGCCACCCACGAGAAGAAGGCAGTATCGGCTGTACTGAGCAGCAACGGGCTACTTCTCTATTCCAAAGATGTCCGAAGGTTCTGTCCTTGATAACTTGTCGGATCGCCTTTCGGGGTTGGGTCTCGACGGGGGCGGCGGCGATACCTTGTACAAAAAAAGGCGTTCAAATCGCGTTGGCAGCTCACCTCCTTTGACGTCGGAAACATCCATCCATGCGGGCCTTGCGTGCCCGTACCTCAAATACGATCCGAAGACATACAGCCGAAGGAAAGATTGCCGCGGTTCCGCGTTCCCCTCGATTCACAGGCTGAAGTAAGTTCTCTAGCCATTCGTGGTCCTCCTCTGAAGAGTGCGGGTACTAAAACTTGAGAACGAAGAGAGCATCTGTACAGAAAGCACAAGCGGGAACCAAACTGCCCCCGCTGCCACAATATCTTCGACTCAGAGATTGAGATCGAGGCCCACCTCAAATCGAAGACCCCCTGTCAAGTTGTAGTAGGCCCAGCTCTCGAAGGTTTCAATGCTTCCCAGGAGAAAGAGCTCAAGAGTAAGAAAAGGGTACCCGGTGTCGTCACGGAAGAAGACAAGTGGAAAGAAATCTTCAGGATTCTGTTCTCGGATTGGACTGGGGCATCCATACCCAGTCCTTGTAAGTCTGCAAAACCGTCCTTCTTGGGACATTGGCTGAACAAACTCTGCCAGACTACAGCTTTCGTTTCTTGGACGACGAAGTAGCTACCTCGCAAGAGAAGGCCATCAAATCCGACGCAACCCAGAAGCTCGAGGCCCCCTTGCCGGAAAGGTGCGATGAAGCCGATGACATCGAGAGCACCCTCAACCAGGACGTCCCGCCTGAAATAAGGGAAGAGCTTTTCTCGCGGATGGAGGAAGCTGTCGGAGGGTCCTTCAGCATAGAGAGGAAGCGGAAGCTCATGGACGTCTCGAAAGACTTCGCCATCAAGATGCTCAAGCGCAGCAAGACGGGCCGTGGCCGAGACGAAGGCCAGGGGTTGCCAGGTCTCGCTGGGATTCAAGAGCCGACCGCGAACTTTGCTCCGATTCAGTCACATGAGAACAAAGGCCACAGTTTCAACGCTTTGGCAAGCGTGCCGGGCCCCGGGAAGAGCAAGCGAGGCCAAGAGGAAGCGCAGTCCACCGTCGTGTCGAGTTTCTGGGAAGTAACCCAGCCGGAGGGAGATGTGCACCCGATATCAGCCGGGACGCCCGGCTACAACGAGTCGTACCTTGAGGACTCCCATTGGAACGCGTTGCTTTACTTCGATCGTGTCCCCGATTTCTTTGTTGACGAGCAGACGGGTTGGGAAGAGAACTGTGCTCTCGTGGCCCCTTCTGCCGATGCTCTGGGAGATGGTCCTGAAGCTGTAGATGGGGGAAAAGCCACGGAGATCGTGAGGTAGGGCCGTTGATGGCATTTGGCTCGCAACAGGAGGCTAAGGTCGGTCGATTCAAGAGACTACATGAGAAATCTGATGGGATTGCACACGTCTGGAGCTTCCAGGCCAAGGCGTTGATGATAAACATGTTTCTGATGGTAAAAGGGACGGCAGTTGGGGAAAGTGATTTCCCAATTCGAAGGATTCAGTTAGAAAAGCAAATAGATCTTATTCCAGCTTGGAGACAATGAACTGCAAGAAGGGAGACGTGCAAGATGCACTCAAGGCAAGACACGATGGCCCAACGTACTACCTAAGTTGGTAGGTAGGCATTCATAGCTGTCAGATACCCAATCG
Organism: Colletotrichum brevisporum; assembly: GCA_030770045.1. Classification (NCBI taxonomy): domain Eukaryota; kingdom Fungi; phylum Ascomycota; class Sordariomycetes; order Glomerellales; family Glomerellaceae; genus Colletotrichum; species Colletotrichum brevisporum. The sequence goes on along the minus strand of JAUGSI010000001.1, from coordinate 1,519,777 downwards.
AAAAGAATCTGACAACCGCACCGATGAATTGATAGGGTGAGTGTAGATACTGACGGAAAGACACCCGGAGGAGGAAAGAACCAGGTCATCAACTCACAACAGGAAAGAGATCAGAGGATTTTCCAGCTAAGGGACGAAGCGGGCTTGACGGCGAGACGCAGCCTGATTTTCCCAACAAGGTATTGTGCATAATATCAACCGCTTCCTTTGCTGATCCATGGATGCCGACATGTCCGCACCCAATTGGCTCTCCTCGTCGCGCCTTCTGGTCGCCTCTGCGAAGCTGGCCGCCTGCATGTGCTGCCGGCCAACCAACCACATGCTGCACGAGGCAGACAGGGGCAAGAAAATACGCCGAAATGGAAATGCGAATCGGCGCAGTTTTTCAGATTTCACGTTCGGTCGGGGAGGGGCGTTGTTTATATAATTGCTCTTTCGCGATACTGCAGGCCTCTCCCGATAGATGTGCGCCATCAACGCAAATCCAAGACTTCCGTTTCTGCTGCTCCCAATGTCACCAGAGCTTTTTGATAATTTCCATCCTTTTACCGGGGACGACGTCGCCCGTTCTCGCCACCTGACGTCGGAACACAATGCACTCGATGACAGCCGTCGTCGCGATGGCATCACTATTCTTCACCATGGCAGCAACGACCGCGGCCGCAGCTTCACTTTGAACCACGGCACCATCGTTATCCACCAGAGCAGCACCGATCGCAGCGGGGAAGGCCGTCGTCGTCGGCATAGCGAGGACATCGGAGCTGCGAGACCACGGACGGCCCGTCCTCTGCTACTGACACAGGATGATAATTTGTATCATCACGGTCGTGCGATCCTCACCACAGCTCGGGCGTCCGGCTCTCGACGTCAGACCTACGCCGCCTACATTCGCTGTCACGCAGGATACGCCTCTGACGACGATCGTGACGCTGGAAGTTGGCATGACGGCGGCAATCTGGGCACGAGACCAGCTGTCGCTCGTCGCTCGGCTTCGGCAGGTGCGGAGGCCAGCCGTGTCCGTATACGCCCTCCCCCCAACGTTGTTGATACGGACCGCGAGAGTGCTCTCATCGAGCGGCTTGAGCGCCTGAGGATCGATGACCGCGGCGATGCCGAGGACGCGAGCAGGACGGACCCGGCAACGGTCGATCAGCTAGTCTCACGTGCAAGGCCTCTCCGTCCGAGACGGAAGGGGTCATATTCGCTTGGCGAAGGTCCTGTACAAGAGATATCGTCTTTACACAGTCCAGGCTGGCGTCCTTCTCGGCCTAATGGGGCCGTTGTCGACGTTGCCGGCGAGGGATGCCGGGTTCGTCGTCGTCGTCGTCATCAGTGTTACAGCGGCGAGGCCTACCCCCGAGACAAGGACGAGACGATTCTTATACCAGAGGTGCCATCGGAACCCGCTAATTTCTCTGCCGTCCCCGAGAAATCCGCCGAGGGCCGGGAGGATCACCAACAGCGACCATCCTCCACCCGGAACACCACGGACGGCTCTGACGAGAAGGTAGAGGCTGGTTCGCCCCCGCCACCTCAGACTCGAAAAAGAGGACAATGTCAATCGTCCGCGGCCTCGCTGTTCGTCTGTCCCTACGCCCGGTACGATCCCGAAAAGTATGAGAAGTGGAGCAGCTGCCGTCGGGGGGCGTGGAGCAGCACACACAGAGTCAAGTGAGTAGACCCAGCACGCATCGGGCCAGGATTGGTATTCTACTGGGACCTCGCTCGGAAATTGACACTCGGCCGGCATTTAGAGAACATCTATACAGGGTCCATCAGGGCAAGCCGTTCTGCCCCCGCTGCGGCCACACGTTCGAAGCCGAGGACGAGGTGCGGAGCCACCTGAGCCGCCCGGAGGGCGTGTGTGAGCGGGTGGACGGCTTCGAGGTCGAGGGATTCGACGCCGCGCAGGAGAAGAAGTTGCACAGCAGGAAGCGGAAGCGGACCTCGGAGGAGGAGAACTGGAAGGACATCTTCCGCATCCTGTTCCCGGGCGAGACCTCGATCCCGGACCCATGTGAGCAACTGTTCCGAAGCACTCTTGTCTTTGCTGGATCGCTGACTTCTGGTACCCAGATTATCGCAGCGCTCACTCAGCACCAGCGGTATCTACGGACCCGAGCGACGCCGATAGCGTCCACGGCAGGGAGAACTCACGACAGTTGGAGGCGGCGCTCGCCAGGGTGGAGGAAATCATCCGGCAGCCACTGGACAAGAAACAGAGACTGGAGATGCTCGCCGTGTTCGAAGACCTCGGGACAAAACGCAGCACGCAGCTCGACGACGGCAACGCGGGTACCGACACGTCCGCAGTCTACTCAGTAAGCTACGGGGAACGGGAAGTGAACAATGACTTCTCAGGCTCGCCGACACTGCCTTACAGCTCCTCATTGAACTTGTCCATGGACGAAGGTGCTGGCGATGGCTATGTGGCCCCCCTAGAGACGGGCCGGTTTCCGGTTCTAGTGAGCTTGGCGGCGGCATCGACCGACTTCTGGCCCCCGGAGGACAGCTATCTTGAGAAGTTCGATCCGGATGCCTTCATCCAGCAGTATCAAAATCCCTACCCGGAGTATTGCGAGGGCTCTTGGGGAGTTGGTGACGTGTTGGACGATAGTGGGCGTGTCTATGAATCTACCAACAGACCTGTATAGACGGGGGATGACAGACGGGGGATGAGACGAGTCAAAGATGATACAGAATGATGTTGAATATCAAGACATTTAGAGATCATTTAGCGATCACTTAGCGATATTACGGATCTGGACACTTCTTCTAAGCGGCTGCAATCCCTGAGTACGGAGTTTAATGCAGCACATCAGATTCCCTGCTCTCGTCTATATTTTGTTTATCTCATTTTCAGAGCTCATCAGTAGCCCTGTGTAGGGACAATAGCACTCTTCATCAACAGAAAGAAAGAAAGAAACCCCCTTACGACCGCGCGACGACCTCGTCGAAGCTCTTGCCGACCAGCTTCAAGAAAACGTCCTTGTACTTGTCCGCAGTGGCAAGGCACACGTCCTCGGGCAGCGCGACGCCCTCCTTGCCCTTGAGCCCGTTCTCGATGAGCCAGTTGCGGATGAACTGCTTGTCGAAGCTCTCCTGGTCGCGGCCGACCTCGTACCTGTCGGCGGGCCAGTACCGGCTGCTGTCCGGGGTGAGCACCTCGTCGACGAGGATGACCTCGTCCGTCTCCGGGTCGACGCCGAACTCGAACTTGGTGTCGGCGAGGATGATGCCGCGCTCGCGCGCGTAGTCGCGGGCCGCGGCGTAGAGCGCCAGCGCGAGCTCCTCGACGCGGCGGGCGAGCTTCTCGCCGACGAGCGCGGCGGCCTGGTCCGGGTGGATGTTCTCGTCGTGCTCGCCCTGCTCGGCCTTGGTGCTGGGCGTGTAGAGCGGCGCGGGGAAGGCCTCGGACTGGCGCATGCCCGCGGGCACCTGGATGCCGTGGACGGTGCCCTTGGACTTGTACTCGTTCCAGGCGGAGCCGGTGATGTAGCCGCGGACTGGCAGCATCGTCAGAGGAGAGGGGGCGAAGATGAGACTGTGATCACGTACCGATGGCCTCCAGGGGGATGACCTTGAGGCGGCGGACCTGCATGGCGCGGTCCTTGATGAGGGCGGCGTCGGCGGCGGGCAGGCCGGCCGGGGGGTCGAGGGTGATGAAGTGGGTCTTGAGGCCGGGGACGCGGTCCGTCAGGACCTTGAACCAATGGGCCTGAGATTATTCCATTCCAGTCAGCGATGTTGCCGAGTTTTACACGGGCGTGTCTGAGAGAACGAGAGAGAGGACTCACCGAGGCGTGGGTGAGGATGGCGCCCTTGTCGGGGATGCCGTTCTTCATGACCACGTCAAAGGCCGACACGCGGTCCGAGGCGACGAAGAGCAGCGTCTTGTCGTCCACCTCGAACACGTCGCGCACCTTGCCCTGGCCGATCTTCTTGAGGCCCGTGAGGTCGACGGAGGTGACGCTGGCCATTGTGACGTTGCGGATGTGAGTGAGTAGTTTGGTGGGGTATGGAGGGGTACTTTTTTGGTGGTGAGGGGCAGAAATGCGCCGAGGCTTCTGGTGGTGGTCGAGGATTCGGGGATGTATATAAATGAGTCGAAGATGTCAATCAGATGGTGAGTCGTGAGACTGGGAGATGTCTGCGAGTCCTTGCGGAGAGAGGTGTTGAGTCACGAGGTGAAGCCGAGTTCGGGATGAGAGTGAGGGTGAAAGTGAAATGCCGCCCACCCGCTCGGTCGGGTCGAGTGACATGAGCTGCGAAAAAAAAAATTCCCCATCGGGTGAATCCGCTCCACACAGCCATTGCTTGAACTCTGCCAGCCGCAACATTCACCTGAATCATGACCGGTCAATCACTTCATCGATTCTTCACCTGAAAGTGTGGGTATATATTAGTTGTATACATTAAGTTGTCTATAATCACGCTCGCTTCAAAGTTTAAGCAGCAAGAAGCGCTGCACCGCAGACAGCCAGCACGGACGTGAGAGCCACCATCAGGACACCTCCAAACCCGGCCGGCGTTGCGCCTGGCCGCGATGCCGCATTGGTTGGAGATGGCGTCACAAACACCGTCGTGACGCCGGCATCGGGGCCGGCCGTACGCGTCGGAGCCGGCGTCGAAACCTGGCTGGCCACCCCCGTCGCCGTCGGGAGGGCCGTCTCGCTGGCGCGCAGCTCGACAATGTTGGACCGCGACGAGTTCAGGTTCGCCTGGGCGATGCCGACCTGGTGGTTCGTCTCGTCGTACACCACGTACGCGCTGCGCAGGAACGTGTCGCCCAGGAGCGCAAACTGGCTGGTCCTGACGTCGAAGGCCGAGTTGCTCTGGATGCCGAACATGCAGGGCTTGTCAAACGGGAGGAGGCCCTTCAACTGGTCCATAATCGGCTCAAGGTTGTCGAGCACCATTTCCTCCAGTGGGACCCTAATAGTGACGCCGTCAAACTCGAAGTCGAGAAAGTGGTCCGCGCCGTCCTCGCCCCGCCACTTGCAGTCCACGAACCCGTAGCCCGCGTCAATGACGTTGTACTTGGTCCAAATTTGGTCGACCACCTCGTCGGGAAGCAGGCATATGGTCGAGCCCGAGTCGAGCACCGTGGAGGCGTTGAAGCTCTGAGAAGCCATCTCGACTACCCTTCCGCTGGGCGTTTGCAGTGAAATTCCCGTCATGGCCACGCTGTAGCTCGTCATCCTCTGCGAGTGGTAGTCGGCGACGAGGGGCAGCGTCGTCAGCGATCCAATGTACTTTTCCGTGTCGACGCCCCCAAAGAGGACGGTGCCCTCCGACGAGGACAGGTCATTCTGCGGCAAACGGTTAGCAGGTGCTCGCGAACCCGAGAAAAAAGAAACTATAAGTTGCATACCAGCCAGACACTAAAGGCCTTCCGGCCGATCATTTTCTGCGACACCATGTTGTCGAGAAGGGTGGGATACTTGCGCCGCGCCGCCACGCCCTCGGAGAACCCCAGGCCCATCAAACCCGTGCCCTTGACCGTTCGGATGGCGAGGCCCAGCTGCTGATTCGTCACCGTCTTGCCGTCGATCTTGACGGTGTCTGCGATGTAGTCGCCCTTCATGGTTCGGCTGTCGAGATAGGTGATGTCGAAGCCGTTCGCCGTGACGAGCTTGTAGGTCGAGCTCTTGGTCGTGTCAAAGGGCGTGCTGCAGCCTGTTTCGTAGGTGCTCTGCATGGAGCGACTCGTGCACAGGTCGGCCTGTTTGTCAACGACCCAGGTGTCGCTGCTGCCCGTATCGAGGTGCATCATCATCTTCTGGCCCGGCGTGCCGACTTCCACCTCGGAATAGTACCCGCCGCCGGTGATGTTGTTGATGGCTGCCAGATTCAGGGTATCGCGGCGGGTGATTTGCACCAGGTCCGGGGGGAACTGGATCCGGGTGAAGCTGGTCGACAAGACGAGCTGAGAAGCGGCCTCCTCGGCGAGCGCCGCAAGGGCGGCGACTCTTGAGAACCTCATCGCAGTTGACGCTCAATCCCTCTGGACCAGAAGGACCCCGGCGAACTATCAGTTAAACTAAGGCAACTGAGGGACGGCTGGTCCCTGTCGATTCTCCACCCCCGCAGGGTGCTGCAGAGCAGTGCGGAGAACCTAAGCTTCGCTGCGACGCTGGGATCGACGTTGGAGAAGCCGCGGGAAGCAGGGACCGCTGAAGAGCTCGATATGAAGGGTCCTGTCGAAGAAGGCGGAAGAAGCAAGCAGAGACGACGACCTCGCGAGGAAGTGGCACGGCGGCGGCCACCGGCCACCTCGGTCCTTTTCAGTCTGTCGCGGCGCCCCATGCTGTCGGGCTGGATTCAGCCGTGATTATGGGGTAGCGTCGGACGCGAGCCAGACCCTGGGCGCCGAGTTGGAGGCTATCGTCTTTTGGGCTGGCTTGCAGGCAATGGTTGCGCCACCTGGAGGGCAGCCCGCGGGCCAGATTGGAAAGTCGGGGTGATGGCGCCAACCCGAGGCGGTTAGGGAGGCACACCACACCCTCCTTCAGCTCCCAGCTTGTCTTGGCCCCGCCATTACCGTTGGGACGTTTGGCGAACAACTGTCGCCTTTCAGAGGAGGGAGCGGGCAGGGCAAGGCGGACGACGCCCTGCCTGGCTGAATCGGGGCACCATCCCGAGCGCAACGCTCAGGGGCGGGAGCGCAAGGGAGCGGTATGGGGAAATCATGATGGGCGTTGAATAGGGATGGGTGGCATTCTGGCAAATGTAAACCGACGATGCCGCATTCTTGACAAGCGGCACGTCTGTGGGTGATGGCAGGATGCGAGCGAGGCACGTGGAGTCGGTCGGATAGCGGGAGAGACGGGAAGGATGCCAGCCGGAATCTCTAGGGGGATTACGTAACGCCACTGTCAAAAAACCTGGGTACCTCAACAGTGAGCCACCCTAGGCAGGAAGGTATGGACCTTCCTTCCTCGTATCTACACTCACCTGACGGCAATAATATTTCAATTTTACCCCGGTTACAGATATCCGAGTACCTAATTATCCCGCTAGTTTATACACGCATGCTGCTGGAACAAAGATGTGAAAAACTGACGGTCAATTTAGTGATGGAAGCTCTCTAATTCTAGCGAGATATTATTCGTCACCCCCTTCTCTACTATCCAACACCCCTAACTAGGTAGCTTAGCTCTCCCATAACAATAACAACGACGACGACGACGGACGACGACGGACGACAACGGACGACAACGACTGCAACAACTATAAGCCTATTGAGCCTTTAATACAGTTGTAGCTAGAAGATGTGACGAATAAGATCTCCCTAATTCTATACCTATCTATCCCTTTCCTTCTAGTCTAGGCCTCCCTCCTGGGCGTTGCCGGTGTAGCCCGGATCAGCTCCTCGTCGCTCGGCTCCGGCGTCAGCTGTTCGACCCCCCGCGTCGACGTCCAGTGCACCGTCCCGTACCTATAAAGCTCCCCGAACGTCCCCGGCCGGTGGTCCGCGTCGCGCAGGTCCTGCCTCTTGATCATGTCTCCCAGCGCCGGAAGCCCACCCGCCGAGTTGTGGTACACCTTGTACATGTGGCTGTTCTCCAGCATGTCGACGACAAACTCCTCGGCCGCGCGCCGCTTCTCCTCGTCAGGCTCGTCGAGCCGCGTCGTGAACAGCTCGACCTGCCGCGCACCGTCGTAGCCCGTCTTGATGGCCCCGAGCACGCCGTTGTTGATGCCCTCGACCATGAACACCCGCTGCTCGAAGAAGTCGCGCCCGTTCCAGCCCGTCTCCACGTCGAGCAGGTTCCGCGTGCGGTCGCCGAGGAGCAGGTGCGCAACGTAGTCGCTCATCTCGATGATCTTGTCCTCGAAGTTCCAGTCCGCCAGGCCGTCGGCGAGGCCGATGTCCCGCATGATCGGGTGCGTGTGGGTGCCGACGTCGCTGGTGCGTTCCCTCCAAATCTCCTTGTAGCTCTCGTGCCAGTTCTTGATGAAGAGACAGCCCTTGCGCGCGGGGAGGAGGAAGTTGCCGAAGCTGCCCCATTTCTTCCTGATCTGGCCCGTGATGATCCACGCGCCCATCTCGTAGGGCGAATCCGGCGCGGCGAGGGCGTCCCAGAAGAGCTCGTCGAGGTGCGTGTGGAGCATGTTGCCGACGTCCATCCAGACGCCGCCGTACTCGAAGAGCAGCGGCAGCCGGATGAGGTCCGACTGGTGCTGCGCCCTGTGGTTCCCGTCCATGGTGCCGTTGAGCATGCATTCGGGGAACCAGTCCTTTGCGAGGTATTCGTAGACGTTGTTCGGCGAGCCGTCGACGAGGTCGACGAGGCGCACCGTCCAGCTGGGGCCAAGCTTGCGTACCCAGTTCAGGACGGTCAACTTGTAGCTGGGGTACATGGCGTCGATGCCCTTGTCCCAGAATGCCCAGACGTTCTTCTCCGAGGTGACGGGGCGGAAGGTCTTGAGCTGCGAGATGATTTCTTCATCGGATCGAAGGTCGAGCTGGTCCTGCGGTACTTCGCGAAGGCCGGTGGCCGATTTTGGGATTGAAAAGTATCGCATATTGGATTGCGAGCTGTACTGAGCCGGTGTCTTGAAGTGTGGTTGTTTGTCTGGTTCAAAAGACGGCTTGATGAGGGAGATGCCTGCCTCCTTTTGTACCTGCCTTCTTCTCATCTTTCAACGTAAAGGCAGGAGGAGGAGGGACCGAAGCCGCTTTCACGTCTTCGCGGCGTGTGGCTCTTCTTGGCGCGCGTGTCTTGGATGATTCATTCTGGGCAGGGGCGGCATCCCATACACCAGGGCGCACTTTCTTACCTCAATTAAGGGTCCCGTCGTCTCTAGTGCCGAAAAGCCGTCGAGTGGAAAAGCTTTCGCGCCTATTTCCACGTTACACACACCAGCGGCCCTATGGAATAGAGTCCCGATTAGGTTGTCAATCGGTCCCGGGCACTTGCATCTGGCTGCGGGACGCTAAAATTGGCGTGCTCTAGCGCGGATGATTCATCGTGAGCATCATCTGAATGGACACACGGTCACACCTACACCCGCCCGCGGAGCGGGACAGGCAGGGCATATCGGTCCAACCGAGACGGCCCGCGATGAACATCATCTTATCTCATCCTGCACGTTGGACTTGGCTTCACATAGAGCTTACTCGGGCGTAGAGGGAAGGCGGGGTCGGGTCCGACTGTCAAAGTACCCATGGTGAGTGAAACGAGATAGCATCTACATAAGGGTAAGCACTACGACGCCATCACAGTAGTTGGCTTCCATCAATTCAAAGCAAAGCGTTTCTCGAAGCATTTCTTAGACTGGTTTATTCTTTACCAAGACTTCGAATCTGGAGTTCATGATTTTTGACCCTTTTTTATCCGTATCCGTCTAATCAAATATCCACCACCACCATGGTGCCCTACATGAAGCAGAAGCCCGACTACGTCGCCATCCCCGCCGACTTCCAGCCCCTCCCCCAGTACGGCCACCTCTCCGAGAAGCATCCCGACTGGGTCGCCGCCGAGGCCGCCGTCGACGCCATGTACGCCCCGAGCCGCTCACTACCCAGCTACGCCGCGTGCCGGGAGCTCGTCGGCGACCCGGACGCCGTCATGCCGCCGGGCGGTCCGGACCGGTACCGGGCCGTCACCACCGAGCTGATCCGCTTCGCGGCCCGGGACGGGTACGAGGTGGAGCTCAAGGTTTATAAGGCCCCGGACGTCGCGCCGGACGCCGTTTTGATGTACCGCATGCATGGAGGAGGTAAAGTCAAGACGACCAAACCCCTTTTTCTTATGAATATGCTTTTCTGACGGTGCGCTTTGTGGTTCAGGATGGGTAATTGGACGCCACGAGGTTGACGGTGCCGAGAATGTCTACGCCGCGACGAACAAGAACATCGTCGTCGTGAGCGTCGACTATCGCCTGTATGTCCACCAAGCCTTTCCTGCTCCTGATTCTCCTAACACTTTGCAGAGCACCAGAAAACCCATTCCCTTGTGGACTTCACGACAGCTACGACGGCCTCCTCTGGGTGAGTGGCGAAACTCTCACACCCAACGTCTTGAAAGCACATACTGACTGCCCATCTTAGTGTAAACAAAACGCAAGCCGCCTAGGCATCAACCCAGAAAAGATCATCATAAGCGGCAGCAGCGCAGGCGGTAACCTCGTAAGGCCCTCAACCCTCTATCCATCAAACCATAAAACCAACGGCTACTAACCTCACAAAAAAAAGGCCGCCTGCCTGGCCCTCGAGTGCAGGGAACAAGGCGTAACAGGCGTGCTCGCCCAGGTCCTCCACTTCCCCATCACCTGCCACCCGAAGCTCTTCCCCAAGGACAAGCACGAGTTTGGCAGCTACATCCAGAACCGCGACAACCCGGTGATCGGCATCCTCGAGATGGAGAGCGTCTTCGACGCCTACGTCGGGACCGACCCCGCCCCGGACCAGCGCCACTCGCCGCTGCTTGCGGATTCGCTCGAGGGGCTTCCCCCGACCCGTGAGTTATACCCCTCTAGGAGAAAGGACATATACCCCAGCGAGGGAAAGACACAAACCAGACTGACTGCTGGGCTCTTAGTCATACAATGCGGCGGCGCAGACGTGCTCCGCGACGACGCCTTCGCCTACGCCGAGGCCCTGCAGGCCGCGGGCGTGGACGTCGAGGTCCACGGCTACGCCGGCCTGCCGCACTGCTTCCCGGCCGTCATCCCGACCGTCGACCAGACCGAGGTGTTTTACGAGAGGTACAACCGGTTCCTGAGAAGACACGCGGGGGGCGAGGAGAGTCCGTGATGTGTCAACAAAGGTTTGTACGATTTCTGGAGCGGTCTCATTAATAAATCGAGAGGAACTGGGCCCCTGATTTTGTCACAATAGTATAACAAGAAAGTCATAGACTGACTACAAACAACCCCCAAAACACCATTCGGCCCTGATCCCGTGAAGTTTGATTAGCATCCCACCGCCGTAACCGCTCATGTCCTCGAGTAAGCCGACAGATGCAGGGGAATGTTGGTGGTGTTCGTGTCCAGCAGCACCACGCCCTTGCGCCTCTTCAAGAAGCAGTTCCCGGAGAAGCTCCCCACCAGGTCCTGCATGTCGACGTTGTACTGCACGCCGGCGCACGGGTCGATGCCCTGCTTGGCGCCCTCTCTGGACGTGTACGACGAGCACGCCAGCAGGCAGTCCCGCAGTGAGTACGAGACCACCGCCATGATGTCGATGCCCGACCCGGTGTTGTCCACGCCGCACTCCAGGTCGTAGTGGTACGTCTTGCCCCCGTCGGTCACGGAAAGGGTCTTGCCCGTCAGGTTCGGGCAGTCGAGGGGCAGCAAGCCCAGCGTCGGCGTCGAGATGCGGATGTCTGTGCCCGTGGGCGAACTCGTCTGGGTTGGTGATGGTGTTGCTTCGGGGTTAATTACCGTCACTGTCACTGCAGCCGTCGCTTGCGCGTCTTCTTGGGATTTGCTGCGGGATTTGAGGTTAGCCTTTCTGCCGCCGAAGACGACCTAGTGTGATGGCTCCTTACTTTCTTGTCTGGTACACCGCCCATGATCCTCCGACGCCGCCACCCACCGATGCCGCGACCACGAAGATTGCGAGGACGAGCGCGAGGTAGAACGTCCGCCGCTTCAAGCCACATATTTTCTTGGGTTCTTTCTTTTCTGTCACTTCAGATTGCGGGAACGGCGGCTGGTGGGCGTAGTATGCACTGGCGGGACTGGGACTGTATGGGACCTGGTGGTGGGAAGGCTGGTAGTGCGATGTTGAGACCACCTCCGGGCCGTGGTCCGTCTCTCGAGCCGAGATCTTTTGCTCCCGTTCTCCCCATACTGCTTGGGCACCTCCGTTTTGCATTTTGGCCGCGCTCGCGTTCGTCGAGAAAGGATGGAGAGAAATGAAGAAAGGTCCGACGTGAACTCGACGGGAGCAGAGATTCTTGACTGGCTGGCACCATAACTGGACGATCTGCAATTGAACATGGCCGTGCTTTGTAAAATACCCTGTAAAGACTGATGAGTTATTGGTTATGGATCTTTTGTTGGTGCCGGGGTCAACACCGGGGGGCGGCACAGTCGCTTGACACGGCGCGTTGGAGCAAGTGGAGGTGGAGCGAAGCAATCTTCAGTTGTGAAGGCTCGTCGAGAACTCAGTATCGCAGACATCCAATCCATCTCGCGCTTGTATGTAATTGACAAGTCGACCATAACTCTGGAATCCGACTCGATGTTCTTTGTGTCCCTGGTTCTGTGCGACGGAAGCATTTCTGTGCAGTACCGGACCATGCTGTGAGACACACCAACTGGTGTTGTGGTCTGTCGACGATGGGCCGTTGGTTCGTCTGCAACAACCCTGGCATCTTCCTTCCTGATCCGTCCCTGATGCAACCGATGCTGGTTGGTGTAACCCTTCGACAACGGTGCTGCGGCCAAGCCAAGCCTGCCATCCTGAAGACCCAGCCATGGCACGACCAAGGCAATTTGCTAGGTGGATTCGAAGCGGCCCCGAGTGACCACTCACTGCTTCGCGTCAGGCGCCGTCTCAACCTTTTGCCCCGCGATGCCGTCCCGATTCGCCCTCCAGACGCCGTCCTCGCCGTGAAACTCCTCCCGCTTCCAGACCTCGACCTTGGCCTTGCACTCCTCCAGGGCCTCCTCGCCAGCCCTCCACGCAGCCTGGCGGTGCGGCGAGGAGACGGCGATCAGGATGCTCTCCTCCCCGATGGGCACGGTGCCGAGACGGTGGATCATGGCCACGCCTTTCAGCGCGTGCTTCTCGAGGACGGCGCGGGCGATGGACTGCATGGTGCGCAGCGCGAGCGGCGTGTAGGCGCTGTACTGCAGCTCCTTGACGGGCTTGTCTCCGAACGAGTCCCGCGTTGTGCCGGAAAAGAGAACGATGGCGCCGGCTTGCGGCGAGCGTACCCGGTTCATGATGTCGGCCACGTCGAGGGTGTCGTATGTGAGAGCGACGTAGCACGCGCCCTCGGAGACTTCCCAAGGCCCCTTGTCTTGCTGCTCTTGCTGCTCCATGATGCGAATCGAACGTTGATTTAGAGTGAGTCGGTAAATCAATTTGCTTGGACTGGATCTTTGTCCGTTCCCGCCCTTGAGAGATAGGTGAGGTAGCTTCCGCGTCCCGCCACTAATAGAGGAACGTACCGAGCCCAGCGGGGTTGAAAGCCACAAGCGCCGATTGAGGGCGCCGCCGAGAGAGGGGAGGGAATGAGGGAAAATGAGGAGGGATGGAAGTGGCAGGAGAAGGTCTCTAGCGACTCGAAATGTCCTCATTCAACGGCCATGATAACAAATAAAATAACTCAACCCCTCGTCCTCGAATGATAGGTAGTTAGTGAGTGAATTTCGTGAACTGTAATACTATCCATAATTCCCTCGGAGATGGACACTGAGAGCGAGCGGAGGGTTCAGCGGTAGGTACCTAGGTACCTACCTAGGAATTTATGCACCTAGGAATCTAGGTACCTAGTGCCAAGGTAAGGCGGTAGGGATGCATCCCCTTATCGCCCCACAGCTTATCAGGTACATGCAACTCTCAAGGTTTGTATGACTAATCCAGGCGAGCGCCTCATTCTCCAGCGTCCCCTCCAGTCGGGTGTGAAGCAGCTTTGCTCTTTCCCTCCCTTCCTTGAAAAACGAGGCAAACCACCAGCGCGGCAGGGGTTAAGCTTCTCCGACAATCACGGCGGGTGGATCGTCCCTTCTTCAACTTCACCATCTCTCGTAAACACAGGGCGGCATCCTTGTTGCGTCCAATACCCAACCGAATTCTAAGGCACGGTCTCGCTGACCCCGAGGGGCACTCCCGCGCCCCGGCTCGTCCTCTTACTTCGTATCTTTTCCCTCTTTCTCCTCCGAAACGAAAGCCGCGGCCTCTCCGACAGCTCGCATTGCATTGCGACCACGCCCCTTTCCGTGATCCGCGATCCGCGAATATGTACGAGGACACCTATCGCTTGAAGGAGAGGGGACCGTACGACCGACGAAGATCCCCTCCGCGAGATCACCAGCAGTATCCAAGCAACGACGCCTATCGCATGCGGCAGGGTAAAGAACTAAGCTGAGCCTGCGGAGGACATAACCATCTGCAGAACATCTGGCTGGTTTGAGCTTCCGCTAACTTCCCCACGGGCCGACGAGACTATTCTAGATCTCCCCCCAGGAATAACCACCACGAGCTGTCGTACGACGACGAGGAGACCCGCTACTACAATGGACCGCCGCGTGAGGCCCACCAGTCACGTCCTGGATCGGGAGATCAAGGCGGTTATAGGGATGACCATCTGGATCGCCGTGATGAAGACCCTGAGGTACTTCACCCATATGACGGCGGCGACCGCGGATCACGTCGTTACGATCGAGGTGGCCGGGGCTACTCTCGCCCTCACCACGACGATGGCCCTCGCCGCGACGATGCCCGACGTGGTCCTGACGAGGATCTTCGTCATTTTCCCCCCTCTCCAGGTGGCAGCCCAGGTCGCCATTCTCGTCGCGATCGTTCTGCATCGCCTCTTCGACAAGCTGGTGCTCCGAGCGATACCGTGATTCTCGAGGGTCTGCCCCCTGGTCTATCGTTGGAAGACGTCAAGGACTGCCTGCTGCGACAGGCAGACCTATCACGTTTCCCGGCAGTGGACATTCGCGTTCCATCCGGCCGAGGTACGTCGCGTGAACAAGCCGACAAGGACATTTTGAATCTGACATAACACGTAACAGGCCAGCGCCGCGCCTTTGTGCAATTCGAACAGGTCGAAGATGCAGTCGAGTTTGTCAAAGAGAACTACCCTAAGCTCGTCCTCGATTTCGCCGGTATGGTCGATGGCGACGCCGACGGCATGACGTCCATCTACATCCACTACGCAAGAAATCGCGACGACAACGAACGGGATAACAAGGCCGGCTATACCCCGAACTGGAACTGCCCTACCTGCGACTTTTCCAACTACTCCACGAGAAGTCGTTGCAAGAATTGCGGCGGTCCGCCGACTGGTATGGCTCCCCTAAGCTCATCGCCTTGTCTACTCAGACCTAACAAAAGTAGACCCGTCGCAGTACCGTCATCTCCTTACTGGGGAAAGTGACGCGGCCGATACGCCGTCGCAGATCTTGGTTTTCTTTCCCCTGGCCTCCTCGGTCTCTGAAGATGTCCTCGCTGCTGGTGCCGCCAAGCTAGAGCTAGCGCAGAAACCAGCTGCTCCTCGGACTTCTGGAGATGCTCCGAAACTCAAGTCAACTGCCCCGACCGGCGATGCATCAGGCTACGGCGCAAAGCCAGGATCGCTTCACCGTATCTTCTTGATGCGCGACCAGGATACGAACGAATCGTTCAACTTTGGGTTCGCCGAGTTCTGGACCGTCGAGGATGCTCTGGCCGCGATGCAAAAGTTCAAGATGATGAGAGAGTTCACAATCGCCTCCAAGCCTGTCACGGTTTCCACCATCCACCTGGGCGTCTTCGTTCCGGAACTGCGAGAAATCACACGGGCCATCGAGCACATCTCCTTCAACCCACTTTTCAACCCTGCCATAAGAGTCAAGTACTGGGAACCACATGTGTTTCCCAGCCAAAAGGTGATCACCGAGTCGCCGCCGGGTGGGAAATCTGCGAATGAAAGCAAGGCGGATGCGAACGATGGGTCGAAGAAGGGCAAGAAGCGTAAGGCTGACGGCAACCTGTCCTCCTCGACCTCGAAGAAGACCGTACCCATGGCCGGGCAGATGGCGTTCTGGCAGAGACGCCACGTCGAGATCCACGATAGCAAGCGGGCCGCCGATTCGATGAACGGCGATAACAGTGTCGACCAACGCAAGTCCGAGGAGCGCGCACCAGTCAAGATCTCGCTGTCTGGGTCTTCAAGCACAACTTCAGGCCCAATCAAGATTTCCTTAACCGGGGCGTCTTTGGTGGCTAATGCGGCAGCGCCCCCTGGAGACGCCGCAGTAGAAACCTCGGCATCGGGTGCGCCCACATCGGCGAACAGCACCGGAACCCCCGAGGTGCCCGACTCTCAAAAGGTCTACTACGGCGACCGCGAAAAGGTGTGCTGCCTGCTGTGTTTCATGAAGTACAAGTCCCTCGACGACCTCGACAAGCACGAAAAGTCCAAGAACCACAAGACCGCCATGGAGGACGAGGAGAAGGTCAAGGCCGCCAAGCCTCGGCTGGCAGCCCGCGACAAGAGGATGGCGAAGCAGGCGGAGGAGCGGGCGAAGAGCGGAGAGTCGGCGCCCCAATACCGCGACCGCGCCAAGGAGCGCAGGGAGGTGTACAACCAGCCCGCGAAGCCCAAGGTCGCCCCCGGCGGCAGCGGCGGCGGCCCGACAGGCAAGCCCGCGCCGCGCAAGGAGGAGAAGCCGGCCGCCGAGAAGACGCCGCCGCCGCAAAAGTCCAAGGGCGCCGGCATGCTGGCCAAGATGGGCTGGAACGCGGGCCAGGGCCTGGGCGCCAACGGCGACGGGCGGACCGAGGTGATCGCCACGCACGCGTACCAGGAGGGCGTCGGCCTCGGGGCCGAGGGAGGGAACCTGGGCGACGCGGCGGAGCTGGCCCAGCGCAAGACGACGAACAGCTACGCCGAGTACGTGAACACGGTGCAGGACAAGGCGAGGGAGAGATACAACAGGATGAACTAGGAGTTTTCCAAGGGAAGGTGGGAAGACGCTCCGCGCTTTGCATAATTCGCATGAGATGTGAGAATACCCCGATAGACGGCAAATATAACAGGCCCATACCAAGAACCGCGTGGTGTTGTCATGTTGAAAAGTTTGGGAATGTCTTGAATTTAATACAGTATCGAACGGTGAATGATAGCTAGGTAGGTAATACGTCTAAACTATGTTCAGTAGTCCACAATCTTGAGACGGGCCTGCACGTCCTCCGGGAGGTCCTCCTTCTTGACGATGCCCATGAGCACGCAGTCTCCCAGGAAGAAGAAGGCTCGTTCCTGGGCGTAGCCCAGATTGTCATACTCCTCGCCCGCCTCCTCCTCGGCCTCGGCAGCGGCCTTGACCTCCCTCTTGGCGTCCTCGTCGCCAGCAGCGGCGGCGGCCTCCTGCTGCGCCTGCTTCTCCTGCTGCTCCTTCTCCTCGGGCGTCTCGAAGCCCGGGACCTTGGCCTGGATGATGCCCCACGCAACCCACTGCGCGCTGTTGATGCCGCGCCAGAGACGCGTCTCCTCGTACAGCTCCTTGACCTCCGCCTCGATGGCCTCCTCGGCACGGCGCTCTTCGTCCTTCCAGTGGCTCTGGGGCACGCGCGCGTCAAGCATGAACTCGACGATGGAGCTCGAGGAACTGGTGGGGAGGAGGGCCGGGGTGTTGCTGCCGTCGGCGGGAGCGAGGCGCGGGGTCGAGCCGCCGCCGTGGGTGTACTGCGGACGGTGCTCGACGTAGGCCTTGAGGAAGCGACGCTGCTCCTGGATGGTGGGGTAGATGCGTGTGTTGCAGACGTGAGATTCCGTCTCGTGGTGGTAGTCGTAAGTCCACTCGGTAAAGTGGTTGGCGAACTCGGAGCCCGGCGTGTTGGCACCGGCGTACTCGAAATCAATCACGACGAGCTGTTTGTGCTCGTTGGCCGGTTTCAGGAGGGGCGACTTTTCGTCGTCGGGCCGCATGCGCAGAATGTTGCCGTGTTGTGTCTAGGACGGGTTTCAGTGACTTCTGGGTGTCGCAAGGGGACCATACAGTACTTACGTCGTTGTGGGCAAATACGAGACGCTCGCGGATGCCGTTGGTGCCCTTGTAGGCTTTGACGACAAGCTCACGATAGCTGTCGTAATAGGCCTTGAACTGGCTCCATGGCACTCCGCAGACGTAGCCCCGATCTCGGAAGACGCCGGTGCCACGGCGCGTGTCTTCGTCGAGGGAGAGAATCTTCTTCTCGACGTTGCCGAGCCAGGCATCCCAGTTCTTGAACCCGGCGGGGCCGTCGTTCCTTTCTTTCCACAGGACATCCATGCCGTCGTGGAGCTCCCTCATACGCTTCGCGATCTGCTTGGATGTCTCGGGCTCCCGCAGGTCTTTGGGGGTGAGGGTGATGGAGTTGAAGTACTCCTCGAAACGGCCGTTGGCGAAGCACCCGAGAAGCCTGGGTCCTATTTTCTTCCGGGCCAATCTGCGGAGCACGCTCAACTCGTTCTCGCGGTCAATGAGGTGCTCCAGTCCGTAGATGCGCAGCAGAAGCTTCGGGGGAGGCTTCTTTCCAGACGCCGGGTCATCGAGGTTTGAAGGAGGGGTCACCACGTAGACGGCGTTGGTCAAGGCACCGCTCAGACGCTGCACCGACAAGCTATTTCCCGACTCTAAGGGAACCCTTCTCCAGCCCTTGATCTTGAGAGTGTGAGTCAGGCGAACAATCTCGTTCTTGAAAGCAGCCCAGGCCTGTTCCTTGTCCTCCGCCTTGCCTGCGAGGGGCACATCATCGGTGCTCTTGCCGGCGTTGTAGCTGAGCGTCTTTGAGTTGTCCAAGACAGCATCGCATGTGGGGACGATGACGTCGCCATCAACGTAGTCGGTATCGGAGCTTGCAGTCCGATGAAGCATGCTTCGTGAAACCGACTTCTTAAGACGGCCAGAGGTGCGTCTGCCGAGCCTAGGGCTTAGATGGGGAACGGAACTGATGCCCATGGACGCCATACTGTCCTCGATAATCTTCTGCAGCCTGTCAAAGGAGACGTCGCTGGAGTCAGAGTCGACCGAGTCAGATCGGGGACGCGGGGTTGGCTGTAGGGGCTGGGCCTCAGGGCGAGGCTCCGTCTCGGCCGGTGGCTTGGACTGGGGGGAGCGGCGTCGAGGCGAGGTCTTGCTCTTGCGGGTAGCCTTCTTCTTGCGCTCGTGCTCCAGCCAGTCACTGAGTTGGGCGAGCAGCTTCTGGCTCTGGTAGAACTCCCTCTGGCTGTGGCGGTGGTGGTGTTGATGCTGAGGGGCAGCTGAATCCTCGGGCGACTGGACGGGCGAGGCCTCCAGAACGGGAGACGAGCGGGAAGAGGACTCGGAGAAGCTCGGCAGACGGCCGGTCAGCCTCTTGGCCATGTTGGCGGCGAACTGTCTCTTGTGGTGGCCGTGGTGCTCAGCATTGGGAGGCGGGGCGGTCTCTGCCTCGGGCTCGGCGATTTGGACGACTGCGAAGGCGTTAGTACAATTGGAATTTCACGGAAAAAGTCACGAGCCCAGCGACGATACCGGTCCATCAAGTCTCGCATGTGGTACGTGACGATGCTAGCTGTCGCGGAGCGTCACTGAGTGAGTGGCCCGGGTGGGACCTGAGCGAAAGGCCACCGCGGCTGACTGCCATGGATGTGAGCGTCGTCCCGCCCCTTCTCTTCCGTTTCTGTTTCACGGTACGAGGGGATCTCATGTCACGAAACCACTTGATGCTGGTGCGCCGGGCCTGGCAGACTTGGGGTCAAGACGGATGCGCCTATTGCGAGAACTGACCTTTGTTGGGAGCGGCGGCTGAGGAGCAACACTTGTCGTTATCGTCGTCGGTCTTCAAGGCGGAGCGGAGGGGCTGGCCGTTGAGCTGGGCCGAAGAGGACGACATGGTGGCGGGCAGGTCAGGCGGCGCACTCTCTTAAAGAGTGTGCGAGTAGCAGAGAAACGAAGGGTTGGCGGCTCGATCAGAGACACGACAATGGCTTGGCCGTACGATGTGCCGAATGCAGTCTTCGGTGAAGAAGATTTGGGAGGGTTTTCCTTCGGGTGCGGTGAGGTGAGAGGTGATAGATTGCGGCCCGGGTTGCGCCTGGGGGTTGGTGTGCGGTGGCAGCTCAGGGCGATAGAATGTCTTGTCAGGCGGGCGGGCGAGGGGTTCGTGGGGCACGCCGCACAGGGAGAGACACGGGATGGCCCCAACGACGTGGACCGGGCAGACTAACGGCGGATAACGGGGCGCTATCTTGTCGTGGCGGGGTGTCGAAAGTGCCCACGGACAGGTAATAATAGGGCACCTAACTAAGTGAGGTAAGACTAAGGATAGATAACGGAGCAGGGAAGTACAGTCTGGCAGTTGGAGACCAGACCGAAAGACGCGGGGTGGAAGTTGTCAAGAAGATGTTTAGTTGAGATGAATGAAAAGTTTTGAAGATGGACGAGAAAATCGGGAAACTTGTCGTGTGGTACAAGGTTACGGGTAGGAACATGCCTACCTACTTGCCTACCTGAGGTACCTGAGCTACAGTTGTACCGAGAACTGCCTACTGGACAGAAAGTAGGCAGTTGGAAAGGTAGGTACTTGGGTAGGATTTTCTCGGTCCAATGGACTGGCCTGGCCTGGCCTGGCCTGGCCTGGCATGATCTGGCCTGCACATGCACATGCAGTACCCGTATGAGCACTGCGCTTCCCTGTGTCCTCCCTCCATGTGTCCTCCTTCGGGCTTCCATTCCCTCTCCTCTGTTCTGCGTTTTGTGTCTGTGTCCTGTGGTCTCGTGGGTCCTTCTACTGTTTGGTTGACCGAGCCGTGGGGAGCTTGCCCCTGGGCAAGGTGGAGCTTGCAGCGGGCTGGTCAGCTGAGATGCATGTGCTTCAGTGGATCTCTACGCAGTACACTGTATTACATAGTCCCCGGGAAGGAACGGCACAGAATAACAGAAATTCCATCGTGTTCCAAAAGCGAAGAGGGAAAGAGTGAAGGGGAAGGAGGGGCCTCAGTTGGGAAGCCACCCCTGCCTCGTCCCAACCGCACAAGTCAGTCAGTCTCTCTACGGGGTACCTTACCTGCGCTAATATCCGTACAGAGATCACAACTTTGAGACTCGGAAAGATAAGACAACACTTGTGTACCACCTTATTAGCTCCCTCACTTGTCGCCATGATACTCAGTTTTTGGCAGGCTTAGCCACCACACACACACGCAACGCCCAAGGCAAACCACGCCACGCACCTACACTTGGGTCTCTCTCGTAGAGACTTGTGACGTCAATGGACCCTGTGTCCCGTCCAGTCGGGAGCTCCCGACCCTTGCTGCCACACTTGGTTTGCATGTGACGTACATACCGACGCATCTCAACGGAATAAACATGGCACAAACCAGTAGTAACCGCCGCACCAAACACTGCATCTTGACTGCACACAGGATTTCTGAATTACCATGCTATGCTTTCTTAGTACCAGCAACTCCTGTATACCATGTAGATAACGCTAAATAATGATTGATCAATCACAAACTCCAAAAGAGTCACGCGCCTCGTCCCGTCTCCGTCATTTGTGGCACAATCAACACTGCACACTGGCTGAGCCACTTGAGGAGGCGCCCCTCGACTCAGAACCGACCTGTCATAGTGATACCATGTCTGGTCAGATGCTCGTCGGCCGTCCCTCTCTCTCCAGCGCCCACTCGACCGCCGCCTTGACATCATCCACAATCATCTTGGGCTTAGCCGTCGGCGCGCCCCTCTCCTGGCTCCAGACGCCCGTCTTGACGAGGACCGACGCCCACTCCGTCTCCGCGCTGCTAAAGTCGTTGGCGCCCCGGATGTCGCTCTCCGGGTTGTCGCCCACCATGTACACCGTCTTCAGCGGCGCCGCCTTTCCGCCGCTGCCGCCGCCCAGCAGCGCCTGCCGGTGGGAGTTGAGCACCCGCTCCGCGTACTGGTACGTCGTCGCGAACGGCTTCCCGAACACCGTCCGCCGCAGCTCCGTCCCGCCCGTCACCTGCTGCCAGACCCCGGCCACCGCCGCCTGGAACGCCCCCTGCCCGAACCGCGGCTGGTGGTACGTCGTCGACCAGAACAGGTCCGCGTTCGAGAAGATGAGCGGCGGCTGCCCGTCCTGCTGCCACCCGTCGTTCGGCAGGCTCCTGTCGCCGTTCTTGGCCGAGTACGTGCCCATCACGCCGCCGCGCGAGAGCAGCAGGTCCGTGATGATCTGGATGTCCAGCGCCCAGTCGCGCGGGTCGTTGAACACGAACATGGCGTCGATCTTGAGCGCGTCCTCGTCCCGCATCCCGCCCCCCGTGTGGACGGGCTTCGGCAGTGGCTCGTGCGTGTCTGCGTAGACCTGCTTCTTGAGGAGCTCGAAGGGGAAGACCTCGGGGTGCGCGTGCAGGATGTCCGCCGGCGTCACCACGTTCTTGAAGCCGTACCTGGGCACTCGTTAGTAGTCTTTCTTTTGCGTGAGTTCCGTAGCATCTTCGTAACGCGTACAGCTTTGCAATCTCCCGACACTTCTGGGCGTCGGCGCCCGTTAGGAAGATGGTCTTGTCGCCGAGGCCCTCGGCGCCGTGGACGAGCTCCTGGAACGGCGTGTGCGACTGGACGAAGTTGTCCACCGACAGCTGCACCCCGAGCTTGTCGCTCAAGTCCTGCACGCGGACGGCCTCGGGCTTGCCGCCGCCGTTGGTCAGTAGGATGAAGGGGATGTTGTTGTCGTTGAGGAACTGCAACGCCTCCGCGGCCCCGGGGATGGGCTTTGCCACGTGTAGCAGGACACCGTCAATGCTGCGTAGCCGTTTTAGTCGTTGGTCCCTTGAGAATCCCCTTTTGGGGCATTCGTCCAGCGACTCTTGTGAGCCGGGCTCCGGTGGAGGGGTCTTTTGACTCACTCAAAAGCGAACGCAAAGGACGGCGTCTCGCCCGCCTGAAACACGCGTCTCTTGCTGCTGAAGCTTCGTTGCGACCCCGCCCAGCACGCCGCGCGCGGTGACGCCCTCCTCGAAGCCGCGAGGGGGCTCCTCTCGTGGCGTCCGGCACCGGCGGGCGCGAGGCGCAACGGAGCTTGCGAGGCCGAGCTCGTAAACGGCCTCGAAAGCCGTCCGAGGCTCGGAACCCTAATCGCCTGCTTCATGTTCTAGAAAGAAAAGAAAAGTATAGTCTCCCTGCCGGTTTTCGCTCCCCGCACGGTACTGGTATCAAAGTCTAAAGAGAGGTTAGGTTGGAGATAAGAGAGAGTGAGCGGGTTGATGGGTTCGAAGTCGGAGTGAGTGTCCCAGCTGGGATGGAGAGGTACCAAGCATTGCCCAAGCTCCCCGTCCCTTCCCCCCCTGCGCATGAACCCCTGCCACAGCTCCACTCGCTAGGTACTTTTAGGGGCGATACATCCGCCGCAGATGATGGCGCGGGGTGCTGTTTGGAGTTCCATTGCATTCTGGGCTTCCATCCATGAGTCGAGATACACCTGACAGCTCCGATGCAATTGAGCTCTTTCGTTGCAATGCTGGGACTCACTATGATGCGGCTCCCAGTTCCCTAGGTTGGGGAGGGGGCAGTAAGGACGATACCAGCCCGGACGATACCTATGGAGCGACAAGACCAGTCAGTGGTGATGGTGACAGACAACAGCGACGGACGACAGAAAACCGCAGCAATGACAACAGCGACGACAGTAGGGATAGCGACTACACTAACAGTAAGAGTGTGAGGTAGATTTTTCTTCTAGAAATGGTTAGCAGGCATGCAGTAGGGGATCGGGGTCCTCCGAGTTAGGCGCCTCGCAAAGCCACGGCTCAAGTGGTCTTTCTGGAGGTTTAGATGTTTGTGCCCAGGGTGTCATTGCCTTCACCATTTAGCAGCATGCTTCGGATTGTGTACAGTGATATTACAGTGATTGAGTGGTCTCGGAGCCGATTGCTCAGGATTCTATCTTCCCATAGACAGCTGTTGGTACATACTATTACACAACTTGGAGCGATCCCCGCCCCTTTTGAGCTTTTTTTTAAGATTCTCCCCCGCCTCTTCTCCAGCCGCGTATGCCTCTACTCCCCCTTCAACTGTCCCGTCCAGTCGTTCATGTGGTCCAGGATGACCTTGGCGGCCGCCTGCGGCGAGTGCTGGCGGCCCAGCGCCTCGACGAAGTCGCCCTGGGGGTCCATCAGGTAGAAGTATATGCTGTGGTCGACCAGGTAGTCCTGTCCGGGCTTGACGTGCTGCGGCGTGCTGAAGTAGACGCGGTACAGCTTGCACATGTCCTTGATCTGGTCGTAGGTGCCCGTGAGGCCGATGAACTTGGGGTGGAACTCGGAGAGGTACTCCTTGACGATCTTGGGGTCGTCGCGCGCGGGGTCGCAGGTGACGAAGATGGGGAGCAGCGAGCCGGGCCGCTTGCCCTCGACGAGGTCGAACATCTGCGCCATCTTGTCGAGCTCGTCGGGGCAGATGTCGGGGCAGTGCGTGAAGCCGAAGTAGACCTGCGAGGAGGGGCACGTCAGCGTGACGGGTTTCGCAAAAACATCCAATGATGCCCGCCCGCGCCGGGCGGGCCGTCGAAACCTACCAATGCGTAGCGGCCCTTCATGTCCTCGCTCGAGAACTTGTTGCCGTCCTGGTCGATCAGCTCGAACGGTCCGCCGACCTTGGGCCGGCCGATTCCCTTGGTCGCGTCCGCGATGCGCTTGCGCTCCATGCGCTCCTTCTCGTGCTCAAAGTACCACGTCAGGCCGCCGGCGGTTCCCACGAAGAGCAAGCCGGCCTTCCATGAGAAGGGCTGGATTGGGAGTACCCCCCGTTAGCTAGCTGTCGCTTCTCCCTTTTTTCTCGCTGTGGCGCGATGTGTTCCTTACACCGGATCTGTATCTGCTCTTCGCCTCCTCCACGGTCTTGTACGCCCTCCTCTGCGCGGGCGCCGGTCTCGATTGAAACATGTTGGGCGCCGCGGTCGGCCGGGTCTGCTTCGGGATCGCTGCCTGGGAGATGCATCGTCGGCATTGGCGCGAGGACGTGGAGATCAGGGACTTCCACAGAAGCCTCGACGAGGCTGTTGCGTGCGACATGGCTCGAGGTCGATTGGGGAGTCCTTGGTGAACTGGAACTGTCGTAGCTCTTGGTCGAGTCTCCAAAAGTCGTAAGATCCAGAAAGCTCTCGGTAAGCTCGGACCTGACCAGCATCCATTCCATGGATCCAGAAAATTGGCTACTCGGAACAATAGTTGATGCGACAATGGCATGGGCCTAGGCGGGGTGTGTTGGGTGGTGTCCGGTCTCACCTTTCTACACCGAAAGCTCGCCTCACCGAGGATAATGTGGGTCATCCAGGTACGTTAGGGGACGGAAGCATCTTCAGTCAACCTCAAGGGCTGGGTTTTGAGTTCTCTTACAACAACCACTATTACAGCACTGCAGTCGAATTTTTTGGGTCACAGTAACTATCCTATAGAATTGAACTGCCTGTATAACAAGTTCTTTGCTTTCATCTCTTTCTGGCGCCCCTCACAACGAATTCTTCGTGCGCTTTGAGCTATGGACCCAGACGGGGGTCAACCGGTCCAAGACCGCTTGGAAGAAGACCACCTTATGAAAGACGCATCATCACAGCAGGCAACCATGTCGCAGGAAACACCGCAGATCATACCCGCACCTCATACAACAGCAAAGTTCGCTCCTCCATCACCAGATGTTGTTGACACTCCCCCACCCATCGCGGAGTCGACAACAACCGGTCCCACCTCAGCCAACCCCAGCAACACCATCTTGGAAACCACGGAGAAGCCTCCTGAGCCGGCAAAAATGCCCCTGAAGAAGAAAGGCACGGCCGCCGTCAAGAAGGCACCCAAACGCTCCAAGGGCGCCGCATCGAGGGGCGGCAGAGCCAAGAGGCAGCCGGGCCCCCGCGCAACCACCAACAGCTCACCTGCGCTGGAGGACGTCGACGGGTCCGACGAGGAGTCGGACAACGGGCCGTATTGCATCTGCCGCGGTCCTGACGACCACCGTTTCATGATCTCGTGCGACGTTTGCGACGACTGGTTTCACGGCGAGTGCATCAACATCTCTAAGGACGTCGGCGAGCACCTCATCGAGCGACTAGTCTGCCCTAACTGCACCGACGGCAAGACGCAGGTGACCCTGTTCAAGAAGAAGTGCGCGTACCAACCGACGTGCAAGAAGCCCGCGCGGCTGTATGGCGACGGAGACAGCATCTTCTGCTCCGATGAGCACAAGAACATGTGGTGGGAGCAGGCCATCAACAAGATGCCCAAGCAGAGCGCGTCCAGGAACGCCCCCCCGCAGGATCGGCTCACCAAGGACGAGCTCATGGCTATTCTCGAGAGCGACCTAGCCGGCGTCGATCCTGCCGACGGCAAGTTCAAAATCAGCAGCCGCCCCTTCGCCTCGCCTGCTGTCGGAGGTAGGTTTGCGCGCACCCCTTCTCCATCTCTCGCCACTGCGCATTACTTACAATCAGCCGCAGTTGACAGCCCCGAGTCCAAGAGCAAGAACCCTCCACCCGGCATCCTGACCGAGGAGGAGGAGGGCATCCTGAAGGCCTCGGCGGCCGACCGCTACAGAATGGGCGAGGAGACCGTCCTCTGCCAGAAGATGCTGCAGCTCCTAGACTTGGCCAACGACCGCCGCAAGTCGCTCATCGCTGCTAAAAAGATCGACGACACCGCCTGCGGCTACGACTTCCGCCTCGACCAGGTCGGCGTCGTCGGCCCCTTCGCCTACTGGCTCAACAACTCGGACGAGGCCAAGGAGATCTTCAAGGCCGGCAGCCTCGACGTCGGCAGCCGCCTCACCGGCGACGAGAAGAACATCTGCGACAAGAAGCGGTGCAAGACGCACCAGGGCTGGTTCTCGATCTTCACTAGGGATGTCAAGCACTTGATGAAGCTCCTGGCGTCCGACGCGAACAAGAACCTCGAGAACGAGAAGCTCATCAAGGAGGCGGCGACGGAGCGGAAGCTGAGGAAGGAGGCGGAGTACAAGGCTGCCCAGGGCAGCGGCCTCCTCGGCGGTTTGCTGTGATTTCCCTGCGGCAGCGAGATTTCTTGGGGCACAAGAGCACACGGGCATCACATGCATCTGGGTTTGGCGTTGCTAGGTTGCCTCAATTGCTGCGACATGATCGTCTGAGTTGGCATGGGGGGACTTTGGCTATGATTGGGTCCGGGCACCTTGACCTCAAGTGTGCTATGTGGCAAAGATTGCTAAGGGGTCGAATAGTTACCCGTATTACCTGATAAACGAAATAAGCATGGCCATCCCATAATGGGACGACGATTTCGTCTCGTATCTACTCGTGTGGAATTTCTATTGCGCACGTCTATGCATCCAACTTCAAACGGTCCAGCATGGTGTCAATCTTCCCCAGTAGGATCTGGTAGTTGATGGCGTCTGACGCAAACTCGTCCTCGGCCATCTCTCCGGCAAGGGTCTTGACACCCTCCTCGCCATCGCCATTCTCGACGGGCTGCTCCTGGGAAACGTCAACTGCATCGCCCTTGCCGTCCAGCTGCTGCTCGCTCTGGGCCGCGATCGACTCGGCGAGCGCGGCGTCGATCTCGCCCGTCTCGTCCATCATGTCCTCGAGGTTGGCGTCCTCGAAGCGCAGGCGGAAGCGCTCGCCGAGGTAGTACCGTATGTCGTCGAGCAGCTCGATGGTGTCAGTCTCCTCGCGGTTCTTGATCCTCGACGCGCTCTCGCCGATCAGCTCCGCGAACTCGGGCTCGTCGATGTAGTCCTCCAGCCGGTGGGCCAGGTACCGCGCGGCGAACTCCTCCAGGCGCTGCACGCGCAGGTCCCAGGCGGCGTGGATCACGTCGTAGATGTTGATGGGCTCCACCTCGTCCTCCTCGGCCCGGCCGTCGCCGCCGCCGTCTCCTCCGTCCTGCTGCCCCGCGGTGCCGTGCGTGCGGTCGATGAGCACGTTGCTGTTGCCGCTGCCCAGGGTGCTGATGGCCTGCGCGGCCTTGGTCTTGAGCTTGTCGAGGAAGAGGATGTCGGCCGTGTAGAGGAGGTCCAGGGCGAGGTCGAGCGGGCAGTCGACCTTCTCGGTGTAGAGGAAGGTGAGGACGATCTCGAGGACCTCGGGCACGCAGTCCACGGAGACGACGTGGAGGTGCTCCGAGTCCTGGGCTTCCTTGAATTCGCTGGAGAACATGGTCTCGAAGTACGGGCTGCGGATGAGCATCGCCTTGTGCACGGGAAAGACGACCGAACGCCGCGGCTTCTTCTTGTCTTGCTTCTCGCCGTTCGCCGTCCTACCGAGGGGGATGCCATTAAGCGTAGCCACAACCTCCCCGCCGTTGTCCGACTCATCCGCGGCGTGTCCGGAGCCAGCCTCCGGCTCCGGCTCGTGCGCGCACAGGAGACAGTCGGCGAAGATGGAGTTGTCGTGGCGCCACTTGATCTCGTTGACCCTCCTCGTCTCGACCTCCATCCTGTGGCCCAGGACCTTCTCGCGGTAGAACTGCTCGACCTGGCCCTGGGCGCGCTGCACCTCGTCCTGGTACCGCTGGCGGGCGAGGCGGCGGTCGCCGCTGGCGAGGATCGCCTCCCACAGCTTCTCGATCTCGAGCTGCTTGCTGAGTTTGAGGACGCCGCTGAGCACGTCCTCCTCGGTCGCCGTGCTGCCCGAGCCGACGAGGTCGCGGGGCACCTCGCCGAGGTACAGGTACCGCAGGGCGACCCGGAACGAGTCCACGGGGTAGGTCGCCAGCAGCTTGGACGTCGTCGTCCCGGGGGCCTCGGCGAGCTTCTTGGTGAAGTAGGGCGTCCGCGCGGCGAGGAGGAACTTGTGCAGCTCGAACGACTGCAACTCCGCGATCAGGGTGATGTCCGCCGTCCGGGGCACGGATTTGGTGAGGAGGCTGGTGATGTGGCCGGCCCATGGCTGGAGCGGGTCGGTGGACTTTGAGTAGTCGTACTCGAGCAGCAGGTTACGTATCCTGTCGTTGAGAGCGTTGTATATGCATCTCTCGCCCTGGAACGTATTCCTCTCAGCCAAGGCACCTGTTTTGCGTCTTAGCTGTTGCCGCTCCCCTCCCCCGGGGAACGAAGACACTCTCACCGGATTCTAGAAGAAGCTGGACTAGTTCCAAGTGTCCACACAGACTGGCCTTGACACCTATTGTCAGCGACAGGTCCGAGCCCACGTCCCTTTCCGCTTACAATGATCAATGGCGTGTAGTCAAAGCGGTCCTTGCCATTGATGTTGACCCCGGCCGAGATCAGCTCCTGACATGTTTTCAGATCGCCCCTCCTGCAAGCCAAAAGGAAGGCCTCGAACTCGACGGACTGGTCGAGGGGGTTCTCCTCGCGCAGAACACCGCTCTTGATCAGTTCGTTCTCATTCTTGAGCTGTGTTTCAAGTTCATCTTTGCGAAGGACCATGATCTTGAACAGGGAAGGAAGGGCTGTATGCAGAGGCTTCAGTTCAAGCCCCAAAAAGAACCAACAGAATGAAAAACAACAATGTACAAAAAAAAAGGCCTGAAGTCTTCAAGTTCGCCTGGGAGATGTCAAAGTTGAAAGTCCGATATCTCCAGTCGCCTCCGCACGGGCCATTGATTCCCTTACGTTACTGCCTCCCACATCACCACTTGAGTGCCCCCCACCAGTACGTACCCATCGTACCTATGACCCCTCGGCAGCAAGAACTTTATCTAATCGATAAGGCCTATCGCAGATCCACCAAATATTTACTTAGCGTCCATCAGGTGCGGGCCCTGACACCTGGGCTCCAGGATTATCCGATCCCGTCCGACCTTTCCAGACCTGGTTAGCTCTCCTTTGAGCACTTGCCCGTTGCCATGGCACCCATGGCCCCCAACAGCTGTTTACTCCAGTGCACCTCTCGATTTCACAAGTGCAGCTTCCCCGAGCAACCACGACCACCACGTCCAGTTACTAACCACAGCAGGTCTTGCGACATCACCCCAATTGCCTCTCATCTTCTATGGATACAAAGAAAGGTTTCTTTTGATCAAGTTTATTGCGCGTTGTGTCCAAAATGAGTTCAGAGGCGGACAAGTATGAGGTGCTGGAGAAAATCGGTATGCACGCCCATTCACAACCATTCCCTCCGACCGAAGAGCTCCCAATTGACTGATTTTTTCCTCCCACCTCCAGGCCATGGCTCCTTTGGAATCATCCGAAAGGTTCGCAGGAAGCAGGATGGCCTCGTCATGTGCCGCAAGGAGATCAGCTACCTGAAGATGTCCCAGAAGGAGCGCGAGCAGCTCCATGCCGAGTTCCAGATCCTCTCGACCCTCCGCCACCAGAACATCGTCGGCTACTACCACCGCGAGCACCTCAAGTCCACCCAAGACCTCCACCTCTACATGGAGTACTGTGGCAACGGCGATCTCGGACGCGTCATCAGAGATCTGGCTGTCAAGGGACAGCGCGCTCAGGAGTCGTTTGTCTGGAGCATTTTTTCGCAGCTGGTTACTGCGCTCTACAGGTGCCACTACGGCATCGACCCTCCCGAGGTGGGCAGCAACATCTTGGGTCTCTTCAGCACCGCCTCCAAGCCGAAGCCACCACCGGGAACCATGACCATCCTGCATCGCGACCTCAAGCCTGAGAATGGTGAGTTGCGCATCAGACCACTTGACGGGAGCACATTGACTGACCATGCATAACAGTCTTCCTGGGAGAGGACAACTCGGTCAAGCTTGGCGACTTCGGCCTGTCCAAGATGATTCAGTCCCACGACTTCGCCTCGACATACGTCGGTACGCCCTTCTACATGTCGCCCGAGATTTGCGCCGCCGAAAAGTACACACTCAAGTCCGACATCTGGTCTCTGGGTTGCATCATCTACGAGCTCTGCTCTCGCGAGCCTCCTTTCAACGCCAAGTCGCACTTCCAGCTGGTTCAGAAGATCAAGGAAGGCAAGATCTCGCCGCTGCCCAGCTGCTACTCGAGCGAGCTCATGGGCACAATCAAGGATTGCCTGAGAGTCAACCCCGACCACCGACCGGACACTGCACAGCTTCTGAACCTCCCCGTCGTCCGCCTGATGCGAAAGGAGAGAGAGGTCGTCGAGCTCAACAAGGTCATCAAGACCAAGGAGGATTCTATCGCGCGCCGCGAGAAGGAATTGGAGAACAAG
Organism: Colletotrichum brevisporum; assembly: GCA_030770045.1. NCBI lineage: Eukaryota > Fungi > Ascomycota > Sordariomycetes > Glomerellales > Glomerellaceae > Colletotrichum > Colletotrichum brevisporum. The sequence continues at coordinate 1,489,017 of JAUGSI010000001.1, read as the reverse complement.
ATCGCCAGCTTCGAGGCTGACAGGGCTTCGGTTAAGCAAGAAGTCGACGCCTCGTTGCGAAGAGAGTGGGAGGTCAAGGCGCGCCTCGAGATCGACCGCCAGATCAACCAGGAGATTGAGGCTCTCCGCAAGCGATTCGAGAGCGAGGTGCAGGCTCGCGTTGAAGCCGAACTTCAGAAGAGGGTCGCGGAGGCGCAGGATCTTGCTACCTCGCAGACCAAGTCTGAATACCCGAGATCGTCTGTTGGCAATGCCAGCGGAGACGAGGAGTTCCCGTCCACGACAGACATCACCGACATTTCCGCGGACAGCCCGGTGACGAGCAATGAGCTTAAGAAGGTCACTCGCACTCCCTTCGGCCGAGCCCAGACCATGTTTGTCGGCGGCATGGGAACCCCCATGGACATCGAGATGGCATCACCCTCCCCCATCGCCATCGCTTCTCTATCGCTTTCTCCCCGACGCAACGCCGCCACCAAGGTTCCCAACGTGCACAATGGCAACCTTTTCTCGTCCAACGCCACTTCCGGCGACCCTGCCTGGGACCTGCCTCGCGATATCATCAACATCGATTCCGACGACGAGGACATTGTTCCCTCCCCGACGCGCAACATCAAGTCGAGACAGAACCCCTTCACTTCCAAGAACCGCCCGGTTCTCACCTCGCAAAAGTCTGTCCCGGTTTCTCGCCTCAAGACGCAGACGTCGTCGGGCGCGTTGAACCAGAACAAGACTCTGCCTGCGCTGCCCAACATGGCATCGAACCCCGACCTGAGCCGCGGCTTGCGCGAACGCTGCCCGTCCCCCAACCGCCGTCTGACTAAGATCCCGTCGGCGGCGAACCTCTCGTCGGCTGCGAACGGCGGCGAGTCCCCCAACAGTCTTTCCCGCAAGAACTCTACCAAGAAGGATCAGGAGCCCCTTGGCAAGGTTGCTGCGAAGAACAACATCAAGGGCCGCACGCTGGTCGAGCTCCAGCAGGCACGCGCCGGCGGCCGCCCTCTCTCTGCCGTCCTCTCCGGCGGCGAAAATGTCAGCCCCAAGAGGGCTTTCAAGGACCGCCTGGCAGACCGTCGATCCAGCGGCGGCGAACCTGCCGCAGTGTGGGATCCCGAGCGGGACGACATGCCCAGCCCGTTCCTGGTGCGACGCAAGCCCATGGCCAGAGTCTAAGACGATTTCTTTTCTATTGGCATAACACGAGCGTTCGGTGCGAAGATACCATAGCATGCACACGGATCATTCATTGGTTGCTCTCATTACTATCACTCTCTTTTGTTCCGGTGGCACCGATAAAAGTATCTTGGGGGAGGATTCTCCGATGGAGATAATTGTGGGTGTTCATACACAACTATCCTTGGGTCCCGGTGATGACCAGACGGGACTCTCGACATACACACTTATGAAGATGACTTTCGGAGGTGTTGGAAGGGGTGGGACGGTGTTACCGGACTCGGCAGGGTGTCATTTACATTTCAGACGTTCATGGCGTTTGGGTAGATCGTTGGTTGTTTGTTGTATAAGTTGCATAAGGGATTGCAGGTGTAGTTTTATTACGGACGAACAGATATCCTACTTTTAAAGCATGTTTCTCGGTTGTCTTCGATTACACGTGAGGCGACAATGCAGAGAGCTGTCTGCCATGCCAGGCGATGCGATGCGATGCGACGCATGTCCGATCTCGAGAGGAGTATTGGATACACGACATGTAGGTCGATATTGCGCGCGTCAATAGTCAGTTGCCAGAACCAGCAGCAGCATCTCCCCGCATCTCGATATCCTCGACGACCGCGTGTTATTGTCTTGCAATTTCCCACTAGGCGCTGCGCTGGTGATCGAGTTACGGTTTTGGCAACTCATTCGTCGTGTTGGAAGTTTCCGAGACAATCCGGGGTCTCTTCGAAAGAAGGACAACCGCCGGAAAATAATCAAGGGGTGGATGAATGAGATCTTCCATGATTGAGCATATCTGGGTCACATTCGAAATTGCTTTCGTGAAAGCCTACAGCGCTCCCGCGGCTTGTCCCCCTTCGCAACGCCATGTTGTCTCCTTGACTCTCGTAACCGGCGCCAATCATGTTTTATTTCCCCCCTCGTACTCTCTCGCGAGACCGAGACAAAGCAAACGGCGAGAAACAATGCCGGGCAAGTACTCCGTGTCCGTCGATGGGAGGTGGGCCGTGGAACCGAGTAGGGCGCGCGTGCGCGGGGGCGAGAGGCCAAGATGTTTGCTTTTCATACTCTCATGTCTCGTGGTTCCGACCTTGAGTAAGCGGTTCATAAGCAGAACTACGATGAGACCATCCACTCCGGGCCCCTCCAACCGACATGCCTAGGTCTGAGTTTATTACGACTCTACTTGACTCAGTGTCATGTCTAACATGCGGGCTAGCGATGATCTCATTCTTTCATCCCAAAGGGTATCCTTTTCTTAGAGAAAGCTACGGATACCTATGGAGAGAAAGAGAGACAGAGAGACGCGAGTCTTGCTTTTTCCAAGTCGCCCGACTGCCGGGCCTGTGCCGGTTGCTGCATGTCTCAGAGCCACCGGTCCGCCATCCGCATAAGCGTGCGTTTAAAAAAAAAGAGGGCATTTCCAACGCTAGCTGGCGCTAAGAGCTCGGGGCGTGCCTACGCCATGCAGTGGAAGGGCGACGGAGCGTGTTCCTTTGGTGATATGTGAGGGGGCGCCGTCGAAGCTTGGTGAGTGATCGCCGCTGCGAGGTCACCCATAATCCTCCTACTCTAGCCGATATCAACATCATCGTCATGGCGCCGAGACAACATAGTCGACGACGTGCCATGTATGTACTACGTATTAAAACACTGCATGTTGCATGTGTATGTGTGTGTGCGCGCCTGTTTAGCGTAGGCTTCCTTTCTGCCTGCAGCGGTAGCAACAGCCTCAATATTCCTCTCGAGTCAAGTCTCGACAACTTTTGACGACCGACGGGACGCGCGGAAGGCCGCGAGCACGCCTTGAGCTGGCGGAAAGGGGTGGGAGGCGTGCGCTTCAATGCCGACATTGCGATGGATGCATGCTTGCTTCTGGCCCAAGAGGTGTTCCCAGGTTCCTCGTCTCCGGGATCGCGGATAGGTTTCTTGGAAGCGGGCGATGAATGACACGATATCTGCCTTTACCTGGGGGAGGCGGGCATTGTAGGTGGATGTGGCCGAGTATGGTTCGTTCATCAGCTCATAAGAGCATCGCCCTATGCGATTTCGGGGTTGGTGGTTTTCTCTGGGGGGGATGCGATGTTTGCTTTTTCCTCTTGCCCTTCTACCTGTCGGTGGTGATTCTCGCTTGGCTTCCTGGAGCTTCGAGGAATAAAATACACACGCCCCCTTCTCGACGACCTGGACGACCAACCACGCAGCCGCTCTTGGGGGAACACTCCACCCTCTGATGTGCAAGCGCGCATCGAACGGCATCAGAAACATGCTGCGGTCTCTTCTTGCATGCGGGCGAGCTACTGCGCGGGGGATCACGAGAAAAGCACTGAGCACGCAGAGGCCTTGGACGACGGCAGACGGCCCATGACTTACAAGACCCCTACGGCCCTGACCCCCTGGAGATGTTGGTCGGAGACGAACGCTTTCGTAAAAAGCCCCGAAAGAAAAGAAAAATATAGCTTCTCGGTTCCCCGTGTCAGCACCATGGCAGAGTGGAAAGACGGGCTTCCTCCAGGGCCGGCCCCGTCCCCCTTCTCCCGTGCGAGACATTAGAGGAGGCTAACGAGGTGGTTTTCCAACTCGGACTAGCGCTTCCTCGAGGGCATGTAGATATGATGCCCTGAACGTTCACCGGTCAAGATGAGAAACACACAAGGGAGTTGTTCTTGTTGAACTTGGTAAGTAACTGTTTCAACATGAACATTATCCTAGACTCTTCTTCTGCGAATCTTCTCTTTCTTTCGATTGGATGCTGACAGGGCCGGGCATGGGGGCCAAAAGAACAGCAGGGGTGTGTGGGTGGATAGTCCAGTTGAGATTTATCACATCGTGATCGTGATGGGTGAGATCTAGATTACACACACCTGCTCACTCTTTCGGACTCTGCAGATTAGCTTCTGGGGGCGTGCGGAGGAGACAGCTTGAGCGAGAGAGGTCGGGCTTTGCTCTGATCCATGTGTCTCACCTGCAACGTGATTGTCTCTGGGAGAAAGAAGACTCTCCGTAGATAGAGAAAGTGGGATCAGCAAGGGGAACTCTGCCGGCATTCCACGACGACCACGGGCCGCCACGGTGACACTCGGCTCGTCGTTCGTCCAACCTCGTCATCACGAGGAACTTAACTGACTGGCAGCAACATGCATTGCGTTGAGGCTGGGCCAAGTGATGGGGGCTGCTTTGACTCAAACCTACACTTTTTGACGTAGGGGCTCTCTCACTCACCAACCCGCTAATTCTTAGCGAGAGACTCACTGAGGGATGGAATGTTCCCCAAACGAATTGTCTCAAGCCACTTCTCACAGCGAAGGCGCTACTGGCTTCTAGTCCGAACCTCTAGACTCGTGTTCGCGCAACTACAACGGCAGCTAGAAGCCTTCTTTTTTTTATTTTTCCTTCTCGGACAACCTCATCTCTTCAGTCTTGGCTCATGTCTTGCCGTGGACGGCGCAGAAGGCTTTGAGAAGGTTTCCTGCATGTCGCACTCGAGAGGACCGCCACGCTTCCTCCCCGGGGATTGAACTCTGCGACTTCAAAGCCCGCGCTGGGCTGGGCTGCTTTTAGTCGAGACAACTCCCACCTGCGCTCGTTTGGATGCTTTCTTTTTCCCCCGGATGGCCCTACCGAGAACAGAAGTGACGTCCGACGTTTTTTGCGGGCTGGGAGGGGATCGCCCGACGTTTCGTTTCTCGGGTTCGATGCAAGGTCTCCCTGCTGCAGCTCCCAAGCATTGTGACTCCCCATCCCCTACCCTCCCCTATCAAAAGCCGAAAAGGAACCAGTGGTAGGTACAGCATAGTAATGATATTACCTGGGCTAACAGAAGGGTTACGAGTATCGGCAATATCACGGCTGTGCGCGCCCCCGGCGTGCGCGCTCGCGTTCTTTTCGTTGCTTTTCCTTTCAGGGTATCATCCGGGCCTGCGCTCGATCGGGTCGTCCTGCTTACGAGGACATCACTTGACTGACCGGTTGGTTTGCCCCTGAGACTACAACCCTCATTACGGCGCCGGTCATCCAATATTCTCACACCGAGCTTGGTCCGCAGGCCCCCAGAGGAGAGGGATGTCGACAGAAAGAGGCAACTCGTGATGCAGATGCACCGCGCAGGGGGGGCAAGCCCAGCCGCGTAGCCGCCGCCCTGCCTCGAAAGCTCGGAGCGCAGCGTGTGACCGGACTATCACCCCTTCCTCCCATCTACATGTGTCCCGGGTCGATCAGTTCGGGTTTTGTTTGGTATTTTACGGATCCCCAAGCTGTCCAGCGCGGGCGGGCAGGGGGGGACGGCTGAGATGCCACTGGCCAGTTGACGGACGTATGTACGGACTTTGGTATGAGTGGTAGGCGGACGGACAAGGGGGCCAGCAGACTCGGAGGATCACCAACCAGCCGCAGGACGTGCATACGGGGAAGATGGAAAGCGGAGGGATGGGGTTAGAGTACGGATAGGAGGGGAGTGTTTGGAGACCGTGGAATGACCTGTCGCTACGCCGCAGCACGGGGAACAGTTTAATCTCGGACGCCTTGCGGTTTTCAGAACGGGCTGTGTTTGCCCTGCTACGGAGGCTTTCAGGTGGGCGAGAAAGGGACGGCACGACATATTCAATGGACGGATGTATGTGGTGAAGGCGACATTTCATGGCTTGGAAATATGGCAAGCGAGCGGCCGTTGGGATGAGCTCGGCCGGACTGGCCCTGGACGACGGGACTTATTGTCACAAGCCGTTGGTCACGAAGGATGAGGAGAGTACCCCTTTGCTCTCTACTCTTCGGCTTGTTGCCGTGTGGCTGCTGACTATTGGAACGTCTGAAATGCCACACGCACGCGGCAGACGCCCTGCATGGCCGCTCTTCCCACTCAACGGCCGGCCCTCTCTGTGCCTCTCTCCTTGTCCCTTTCTTTGACTCCCCCTCCTTCGCTTGAACAGCCCTGCGAACGTTGCCATGGCCCTAATGCTTCGACCTCTGAGTCTAGAAGCCTTAGGACGAACTGTGGCGCATGCGGGCACGGGATCTGGAAAGGAGAAGGGGGCATGGAGGGGACCGGAAACGGGGGCGTACGCCAAAGACGAGACCGATATGACATCGTCTAGCTGTTCAATCCGTGCAGGAAGTTCTAATGATTCCTAAGAGCTCCCTTCCTCTAACTTAGCAACTTGCCAGCAGAGACGAGATTGCCATCTCATACGCACCCCTCCTGTATAAAACTCGCCTCTACGTCACGTTAGACCAACACCTCCCCTACCGAGTCCTCGTCGGTTGTTGCTCTTGGGGAAGAAAACAGGAAGGCACGCAGGCAAGAGAATGAAAAAAAAGTGGACGAGCGAGCAACGTCCTGAATCCTGCGAAGCACCGCGGCCGGCAGTGAGACTGCTCGCTCGAAGCGGTTAATGGGCCGACGAAGAGGGTGAGGGGCGTCCCTTCACTCTCCTCCTCCTCGTCTCTAGGCGACGCAGATTTGCGAGATCGCAGTCGTGCGGGCTGTCACATTTTTCACTCTGCCTTTTTTTTTCTTGGGTGGTCCTGCAGGAGAAATATGACAAAATAAGGCATCCTCTCTCGCTATACGCACACGCCGGCGAGACTGGCGGCAGCAGAAATGATGGAGAATTCCGTCCGGCTTCTCGCGTGTACCTTATCCGGTTTGCGTGTAGTGTATTAGTGAGTGTAGTTATTAGCCTGGTGGGTGGATTTCACCTCACCGCCGCGCACATATCGTGGGCTTGTGATCTTCACGGGTACCCATTTACCCACGCCGCCCTCGCCGCCGCCGCCCCTCTTTGCCTTACTCATCTACCATCATCTGTCTCGTGTATGGCATATTCTCCTGAGCTAAGGTCTTGTCCTGAAGCAAGCCGGCGGAGCACGTTGGAGTTTGAGCTTGCTGCTTTATCCCAGGGAGAGCCGAGGGGGTTATAGGACAGAGTGACTTTCCCCTCTCCGCTGGTATGTGATCACGGACTGAGTGAGCAGTAGGGATACTCGGGGAGGCTAGGAAGAGGTTATGGAGGTTTGGAGGCACGTCGAGGAGGAGCAATAGTCGTTGACGTGCCGATGTTGGATTCACGCGCATACACACACACCAGACGCACACACCCGTAGCCATGCGCCGGTGATCACCCAGTGATCTCTGTTGCGGCACGTACGGAGCGCATATGCGGTCTTCGTTCTTTGGATACCATGATTGCTCGACTCTGGTACCATATCCTCCCACGACCACCGCGTCCATCCCACCGCCCAACCAACTACCTAATAACACCTAGCGCGCGAAGGTGAACGCGAGGGAACCAGGGATCTTCAGCAAGATGGGGGGCCAAATAGCGTAGTTTAAAGGGGAGGGGGGCCTGCAGAGCGGACGCTCTGTGGCTCCTTGGTGCGGTAGAATCGTGCCATATTACCTGTGCCAAGGGGCGCTGACCGTCGAGAGCGGGAACGACGAGCGTTGGGCCCTGCCTGGACGCTTCGGCGGAGGCTCGTGAATGGCGAGATACGGGTTGATCGCGAGAGCCCCGGCGCGTCGTCTCGTCCCGCCCTGCTGCTTGCTACCGGTGGCGGCGGTGATGGTGGGCGTGCCTGTCTAGTTAAGGAGTTTGTCCCTTTTGCGGCTGGGGGACGGCAACAGAGCTTCAAGCTACGTTACATGCGAGGCCGGCCGAGATCTTGCGAACAGGACGGGACGGGGGAACGACACGGGGGTGAGGGCACCACCCATGGAGTCCGAGATAGCCCTGCTGGGCCGGCTCCAGCCCTTCCTTTCATCTTTCATCTATCTGCTGGAATGAGGTTATGATGAAAGGGCTGAGGGAATGCTGATCGTCACTTGTTTTTCTCCTTGGGTGGGATATGAAGAAACAGACACTGATCCCAGAAACGATCCGGGATTCTCTCCTCTCTTTCTCTCTTAGAAGTGGACTCACGGGCAGAACTCCAGACTACCGGGTCCTTCGTCATGCGTAACCGGGATGAGGGTTCTTATGGCCACCGCGATGCCAGAAGACCGAAGATACTCATCTCCTAAAGTTTTCGGGGTTATGACTTCGGGGAATCGGGATAGACGCTGCGATTTGCAAGATCCCTGGAAATGATCCTCTGAATCGCGGCCCTCCCCTACCAAACCAGTCATCCCCCTACCGGCCCACGATTTTCGATACGTATGCAAGCACAGCCTCGCTGTCTAGTCTACATGTACCTTTTCTGGGGCCGGGGGGCGTGGGATGAAGAAGGGTGGGCTGGAAGCGACGTCAAGGGAAAGCAGAGCAGCCAGTCAGTGGACGGCGGATTGAGAGGTTGTTAAGCTCGACTCGGAGTTGTCCCGTTCTCTCGTGTAATACACTGCACTAACAGCTGGGCGTCATAACGGAACTTGCCATGTCAGTCTCCTCCTTCTAGCCTTGAAGATCGCGTACTATTAGACCAGTGGGCTCGCTCAGAAAGTACCGTAAAATCGGGGAGAGAATGGTACATAGTAATAGTATTCGACGAAGAGTGGCCGTAACTCTCTGCGGCCCACACAAACCCAGAAGGAAAACGGTCGCGGAGAACGTGTCTGCTGCCGGGATCACCCCTATCCCCCGACTCCCGGCCGTGAGGAAACTGTGGACAGCTCTTCTGGATAACTACCCACCGCAGCTAGCCCGTCCTCGCAGTGGAAATCGTGCCCACCGAGAAGGAGACGTTGAGAGTTCGTAATGGAAGGTTTCTCTCGCTCTTTTGGAATTTTCCTCGTAACTTCGCTCACCTGCTGAATTCTCCCGTGATGGTAGATCCCAGTGTTACCCAGTATTTCCCAACCTCCCCTGGCCCTGACTGCCCAGGAAGGGTGGCCCCAAGAGCTCGGTACTCGCGGAGCCTCGTCCGCTGGAGCTCGAACGACGTCAGGGTAATGAGCAAGGACGATGATCGGTGGACCTCGCGGTCTCCAGTCTCGTGTAACGTCGGAGCGCGTCTTGAGGATGGGCGGACGAGAAAGACGGAGTGCGTCCTCGATTCCAGGGGCGGTTTCTCCTTCGAGGGGAAAAAGGGAAACGCGGCAGGGAAATGGATCCACGACCACGATGCAGTTGTCGATTTGGGAATAGCTCCAAAGGGGGGGAAGGGGGACGGGGGGCCCGGCCGGCCCAACCTGCATGAGCTTCTGCTTCTGTCTCGAAGAGATGCCGTGCGTGCTCATGGGGCCCTCTAGACTCTCTAGGCTCTCTGCCTCTCTCTCTCTCTTTCCCTCTCCCCCTCGCTCCCCTCACCCTTGGCCGCGTTTTCCTGTCCACTCGGAGCCGGCTTTTGTAAGCACAGGCGTCGACAATCTCCGGAACTCGCCCGACAGCTCGGTACAGGCTGCTTTGGCCTGGCCCGGTGGGTGCCCTGCCTCGCATGTTGTCCTGTGGCCTGCCTCCAGCACATCATGTCGCCTTGGATTGGACGGTGCTATTACAAGTTCGTCACTCTTTTCCATGTTCCCACGGCGGCGGTGCTTTTCAAGAGATGCAGGCTTCCGTATTCAGACCAAGAGAACACCTCTCGGATGACGACCATTCATCTAAGATTCGTCTAAAACTCGTCTAGCCCCAGGCAGGGGACACTTCCAACGCAGGCCTTCTCGGGACACTGACATTGGGTTGCACTATTGGGAGAAGCAAGAAGAGAGTCCGAGGTCCGTTCGCCGGCCGGGAAACCCAAGACCGTCGGTATTTTACGTATATTGTTATTATTGAAAGTCTGTTGTCGTACGTGGCATTATGTTGTTGTTGTGTGTCAAACGAGCTGTCAAGGAAAAAGCAAAGAGCCCCCGGGGACGGCCTTAGCACGGGGCGGATATCGATAGGGGTCGCGATTCTCGCAAGACACACAGGCAGCCAGTTTATGTTCCTGTCAACGTTTAGAGGGGATATCCTTACATGTATGTTCCACTACGCTATTCTGGCGAGATTTGCCAAACGGTCGGCGGTCTGCCTCGCCGATGGCAGGCAGGGACATCCTTCTCTTGAGCCATGTGGCTTGCGAGTCATCGCGTCTCTCGTTTTCAAACCGTCAACTGTACAATACTCTGCGTCGTATTGTGGTTGCCAAAGCACTTCCCCCTCCACCCTCTGGGTCCCTACCCGGCTTCCCCGCAGGCGCGCGGCGACCGACATGTTGGAGATGAGCAAGGCTTGTAACCTCACGTGTTCCTGCTATGCGGACCTGACTTTTGACTTCGTTGGTGGATACGTGCTTTCTGGTTGCGCAAAAGGGACTTTGGTTATTCGTGTACGTGAGTGTACGTTTCCCCTCGTATATCACTTCCTCGCCCAGGCGCTGAAGGCGGCAAAAAAAAAAAAAACGAAAAGGAAGCAAAAGCATTACGCCGCAGGAGGGCGTCATCGTACGCGCCCTAGCACACCCCCCCTTCCTCGAGTCCGAACGGAACCATGGAGATTATCCACCGATGTGCGGTCCAGTCGAGGACTCGAGGCACGGTGGCACGTAAAGCACCAACGTACATGCATCTGTACCGGAGGAGGCAGCTGGCAAAGCAGGCCGCGTCTTGGGCCGGCCACAATTGGTGGGTGAGGTGTTCCGTTCGGTGTCCCTGGGCTGTTGGGAGCCGTTCACTCTGATCATCCACCTTCACCGGCTGCTCCTCTCCTGCACCCGTCCGATGCAGCGGGCTGGCCCCGACGGCATGAGCATCGTCAGCAGCACAGGAGCGGATACCCGGGAGCGGATAACATCCGTCAAAGGGGGGTCCGTAGAGGACGGAGCTAGCCTCGCAGCGTGCTCCTTGCCTCTTCCCATCCCCCCATCCCGGGTCGCGCGTCGGTAACAAAGTGAGCAAGAGTGGGAGAAAGAAAGAGAGGACGTCGACGTGCCGGGAGAAGGGAAAAGGGGAGCGCTCCGTCTGGTGGTCTCGCGTTGCACCGCAGATTCCCCCGATGGCCATCTTGCATTTGTCTTCTCGATACTGGCTGCTTGCTCACCTTGACATTTACATGACCACACCGAAAAGGAAATAGGCAAGCGCCATAGGCACGGGTAAGAAGCCGCATTTGCGACGACGGGCGCAGCGGCCAGGACGTGTGGGTTGCAGCCTGGCAGCGGCCTGCAGAGGCGAGAAGGGTGTGTCATTTGTTGGCATCTACCTGTCTCTCCCCACGAGGCGGCACTCCTATAGAGAGGCATATTTGGTTGGCCATGGTCGTTGATGAACGCATGGTGTGGGTGGAAGACGACGGGTGATGCGTACGGACTGTTGGAGAGAACAGGACAGTCCGTGAGATTCGATACACAGAATCTCGGTCCTTCCACCTCACCAACGCGTCCCTTCAGATGCACCGCATTCAATATGCGCATGTTGAGATGAAGACAGACGAAAGAATGTGAGACGTGAAGTCGAAAGGGAGCCTGGATCTTCCCGCACCGTCGTCGTCGTCGTCGTTGCAATACGGGAGAGACAAGTATTTCACAAAAAGCAAAATAAACAACAAGAGACACACAAACACGTTCCACCCCCGGAGTTGGTCCGCATTTGGTAATCTCATCGCATTGACAGGTTCTTCCCTGAGCCGTTATTAATAGCAATTTGATCTCAGGCTTCTGAGCACCAAGCATGTCTCTTGTTTCTGCCCCGCAGCTGGAGCGCCCGTTGTCGTTGTCGTAAAACAATGATCAAAAACGGAATCAATCTTCATATCGAGGGAAATAATGGGTGTCTGTTGGAGCAGGGTGTCATGGGGTTCCAGGTCCGGTCGTAGAAAGAAGCAGTCCGTTGGAGGAAGAGACAACATGTCGTCGAATGGAATGTGAGTCTACCAAACGACGTTGAGGGTCGGGCCCGGTCTGGACCGTGTGTCTGAGCGTGTGCCTGTCACTGGGCTGGAACGGACTGTTTCTGCCCTGCTGCAGCCTGCCACAGACTTTGGCTTTGTGGCTGATAGCGGCCGTTCTATAAGCCTCTCCCTCAAGTCTCTAAGCGACGCGAAGCCAAGGGGGTCGGGAAGGACGGGGAGGAGAGGCTAATGGTTCAGGTCAGACCATGATGACGCCCGGAGGCGTCGAGCGAGATTTGGAGTCAGACGCCGAGGAAGAAGGAAATACGGCAACGAATGGCAGCACAGCGGCATCATCCCCCACGGGCCCTTTTTTGACGTTCAAATGGATGATCGATGATGGGCTGCAGGGGGCTTGCGGTTCTTAGGACGGGCTCTTATTTGATCAAATGGCCAAGAATCTGGCAGTTCATGTGTGGATGGTGCGGTTCAAAGTGAGATGGGTAGGTGCAGGAAGCCAGAAATTGGAGAGAGATGGAGGGGACCGCAAACCGCGTAGTCAATATGACGTGCCAACAGGATTTCAGCGAGATTGATTACTGTAAAGCAAGAAAGGCGGCGAGTCGTCGAGCGATCCACAACAAGGGCCCTTATTTAGCGCGATGGGTAAAGAACGGGTTCCAGGTTCCAGCTACCCATACAACCACGGTTCTTCGACGACGTCTAGCATGCTTTCAGAAGAGGATGCGTCTCTCGCGTGGGTGGTCCCCCCTAACCCCCGTCCAGTGAAGATGGCGGTCGGTCGGTTGCTGGTAGGGCAGGGGGCAGGGGAATCCCGGCTGATCGTCGCGGAGGCTGGAGATCACAGGATTGTCCCGTGGGCCACCCCCATTCAGCTTCTTTCCCGTCATCCCATGCCCACGGGCCCAATTCGCCTACGCAGCGTGCAGGACACCACCTTGACGCCCTCTGAAGGTCCAGAGCTGTGTGGTAGGCGTTGGGAACTTTCGGGAGGATTGAGGAGAGGTGTCCAATGGGATTGCCGGCCGGGCACATTTTATGTTTTTGGAGAAGGGCACGGGGGAACGAGGGGAAGGATGTCACTGGGGGGTAAACTCTGCAGAGGTTCATGTCGGTTCTTTTCAATCAAATATCGAACGAGCAGAGGTGCAGTAAACTGGGTCGCGGGTTCCCTTAGTCAGAAATGTGTGTGCGTGTGAGACTGTTGGGGGCGAAAAAAGAGCTAGGAACGTAGGCGTCCGCCGCCACAACTCCGACCGAAACTCTCGGTTAGTCATATTCAGTCCGGACAACCTGGCGCCTCCCCAGGGCCAAGGAGAGATCTAATCGAGATTGTCCAGCTGGTCCTCAAGAGTTGAATTGCCCAAATCTCGCCAACGGGGGTCGGTCTCAATGCGCGCGGGCGGACGGGCAGAATTGCAGGAGCTGGCTCCGAATTTGCCAATAAAGCTGCTTTTTTTTATTTGCTCTTTCATTTGCGAAGGCCTGTGCTTCCTCCCCTCCCCCCCACTCTCGGAAATCTCGAGAGCACGACGCCGCCGAGGGACATGACAAGGATCCCAGGGATTCTCTGTTCCACGGGACGTTCTAGGGCCACAGCCAAGATGGCGTTGAACGGAGGACCGGCGAGCGGAATAACGGGAAGCCAGCCTCCAGGTTTGGGCGTCCACTACGTATTGTTGCAGACGTTCTCACACATTCCCCGTTTCCCTCGTGATGTCTCTCAAGTCTCTCGTGTATGAGTCTCATTTCCCCGGACCATCAGCTGGAATGCCCTCCCCGTTCCGTCATACTCTTAAAAAAAAAAGGACCTGGGGAGCAGGAATCTTGGAAGCGAGTAGCAACGACAGCAGCAAGGCACGCAGAGACACACAGAGACAGAGACAGAGAGGTGGAGTCCCGCGCACACGAGCGGTGGACGGCTGCCAAAAGCAAGTTGATGGGATGAGAACCAAGGGGGGTCTCGGGGCGGGCTGGTTCCCCTGTGCTGATCGACAGATCCTTTCTACGTCTTTAGTGCGCATCCCGGTCGACGGCCCTGCCGCGCCCCCATCCAAGAGGAACAGGCCGCGGACAGACGGCCGAATGAACGCTCGCCGCTGCTGGCGACGCCCGTCGAACCGGTACTGGGCACCGGCTATTGGTGCGAACGCAAGCTTGACGAACAGCTGGATTTCGAATGGGCGACGGCATGATCGGTTCGTCGTCATCAGATGGCAGAGAGGCCGCACAACAGGCAGTGGCCACAAGCGCTCTCTGGCTCCCTTGGCGAGAGATGTGATCCTCACCGAAGGCACTGCCGTGGCGGACGAGGTGCCGTTTGCTGCTAGACTCGGGCGTCTCGCGCGCTACTGAGCAGTTGGCTGTCCGCTACCTATTCTTCGTCGCCGTCAAAGTGCCGAGAGTGGCTTGTAGCCGGAAACGGCGCGTTGCTACGACGAAACCTACGACGGTGCTGTGAGGCGGCCAAGGGCGGTCGGCAGTTGCGTAGTCTAAGATAATGTAGTGTCTTGGGAGCTCGTGCGTGCCATGAGCCAGCAGCATGTTTGCCATGTGTTGCGACCTGTTGATCATCAATCAAACTTTACATAATCTTGGGGATTTTAAGGTCATTTACCATGGGAGCCATGACGCAAACGAAACGCCCATGTCTTACCTCAACAGTTGGCCATCAAGGCGGCTTAACAAAAAAGAATAATGGCAACTGGCGTTGGATTGGTGGCGGCATGCGAATCAACCTATCTATTTGATCCTGCATATTAAAACTCCCTCACCGGGTGAATGGACATATCAATGATGAATGATCGACTGCCAGCCGTGATTCTACATCCTAACATACGTCTGTTATAGGAAAGAGGGAAGAAGTCGGATGCGTAACCGGCATTGATCGACCTGAAGCACACAACCCGCACCAAACGTACAAGGCATCGGTCGGCCTGTCATCCGTGACACCACTCGTGCTTCAGGACGATCATACATGCGCCAAGCGGCGCACATGGCACACAACGAGTTGCAAGACAACCCTTTTCTTGTCGCCACCGTTCGGCTTTGAAGTTACGGGATACACCGGATGGCATTCTCTCCGCAAGAGCCAAGCGTTCGCGGGGTTGCTTTCCCAAACGTTGGATGGGTGAGCCGCGTACCGACCTACGTAAGGCGGATGATGTAGAGCACCCAGCACCGCGGCCTGCCGAACAGCATAAGCTGACCCACGTCGGCAAAGGGCCGGTCGGAGGTTCTCCTTGAGATCTCCACGAACATGGGGGCGGCATGGACGATCGTCAATTGATTCCATCAACTCTTCGGATTGTACATACACCACGTTTTGCAACTCATCATCGCTACGTCGCGGACCGGGGCTTTCCGGCGGGCCCCTCTTCAGGGAAAGAAACAGAAACCAGTGCCGGCTTCGACGACATCATCGGCCGCCATGGGTGGGATCAGCTTTCCCGTCCGGGTGCGTGGGATATTCTTCGAGATCGGCGCGGCGGGGGGGACGGGATCCAGCGAGCGGTCGCGGCGACGGGGCAACGGGCCTCTTGATGTTGCTGCTTACTACGACTTCCCAAGAGGACGTTTCTGGGATAATACCCGCAGGTACCCCGAGGGACGATCAGCGCGGGCGCCGCGTTAGTGGCGCGTCGGTTACAGAACGACCATCATATGGACGCGATCACAAGTGCCTAGGAGACAAGGGGAGACGCGCAGACGGCCGGCCCAGCCCTTCTGCGTGCCTGTCGGTACCGGAGATGAGCAACGAGCCAAGCGGAAAGAGAGGCGCTGGATTGGCTCGTTCTAGGTCGCGTCGAAGGATGAAGACAGTTGCTCTCTGTTACTCTCACCGATGTGAGCCCATCCAGAGGTTTCAAGACTCGATTTCTTTCTTTCTTCCTCTCTCTCAGGCTGTGTGGCCGGGGCAAGTGAGGGTGGTTACATCGGACACAGCTACACCGCAACCCCCAGGACCATCGATAGACAGCTCGACCCGGTGCTTGGTAAGACGTCCATCCACTACTGCTGTGGCGGCGCGGGTTGCAACTGCTGCCGTGCTCGCCTCTATACTGCAACGAGAATCACGTACCCTACGGTCAATCAGAAGAGGCTCCGAGGTAGGACCGCTTCGCGCCGTCAAGTAACCCCCATACTGCAGGGCCGACACGCTACAGTGTGCATGCTTGTGTGGGAGGGAGGGGACGCCTGCAATAGGGATACGTCGATACGAATGGGGGACAGAGAAAGTGAGTGCCACACACTCAGTCATCACAGACATACACTCCACGCTGGGCCCGATCTGGATGGACGCCGTTTCGTTTGGCAACCGGCCTAGGTCAGAGAAGACGTAGTGCAGGCTGGGCTCACCAGCCCGTCGGCCGTGTGGACGCTGGACCCCTTGTCAACTGAGATCTGGACTATCCTACGCCCATCGACACCGAGAGAGGCGCGGGCTTAGTTAGTAGGCACTAACTGACTGGGGGCAAAGGTGGTGGGCGGCGGATAACAGGGCTCATGGTCGCGCTAGCAGCTTCAAAGCCCGACTATGTGGTGTCGTTCAAAGCCCGAATCACGGGACTTGCGGCCTATGCCTAGGCTCTGGCCTTCTGGATCGGTCCGTCTAGTTGGTCTGTAGACGAGAAGATCGGCGTCACTCCGTCACCGTGGGGACATGCCTCTTGTTGGCCGAGGCTGGGAGAGACAGCAGAGCATAGGTGTCTGATGTTGCATGAAAAAACACAGGCCAAAAAAGTAAAAAATAAAAAAAATAAAACGAAAAGACCCATTCCGTCGAAACAAAGCAATTCAACAAGGTTTCTCCCGCGGCATTCCATGCGAGCGGATACTGAGTCGTGGACATCGATCATCAAATCTAGTCAGAAAGTCAAATAAACAGACAGAGCGAGACGGACGGAGTGAGAGAGAGAGGAAACGTGGGCGGCCGACCGGCCTCCCGGCGATCTGCAAGCCCGCTGCAGGTTCGTGAACTTATTTCTTACTGCCGTGCTCTTCCAATCTGCAGGTTGATTGCCTGCTTGCTTTCGTCACCTCGTCGTTTCTGACTGGCCATTCCTTCATTTCCGGTCCATATGGTATAGGGCGCGAGCGCGCTCAGCCACTGGGAAATGAGCAGATTACGTAGCTTCAGGGTTGAACCAACGACGCGAATGGGGTGGCCAAGAGCGCAATGATGGCTGTTGGTGCTGATGACCCATCACGACCCGCGGGGCACCAGCTACTGCCGATTGGCGAGTGAACGAGGTGTTACACCGATGGGAGATGGGAGATGATGGGAGGACCGTCCCATCCCAGGTTCAACTCTGTCTCCTACGAGAGCGACGACGACGACGACGAGACGTTCACCAGAGCGGGAGTGACGTCCGTTGCCTAGACGGAATTTGCCATAGTGGATTGCGTAGTGTGCTGTAATGTAGTTTAGTGTAGCGTAGCGTACATGCGTGGGTGTGTGCTTGTTGCTTGTCTGTATGTATAATTCTGCGTGAATCGGAATTGACCACCAAGGAACCGTCGTGACCTGCTAATGCGAGGAGGGCTAGCAGAGGATTCCATGGCCGTTCTGGTGTGAGTCTAGCGTGCCTCGCCGCGGAACAAGCGACTCATTCTGTGCTAGCACCCGGCATAGCGGCAGCAGAAAAGCCATTCCGCCCGTCTCTGGCGATAGCTTCTTGCATGGACAAGGAGGCCGGTTGGGAGGGAAAGCAAACAACGCCTGGCCAAACGAGGCCCACCCCGGGCTTCCATCTCAAGCCACACGGCGCCTCATCACATTCTGCCTGTGTTGTGGTCCCTCGGTTAGGCCTAGGCTTCTGCTAAGTCATCTAGATAGGGATACAAAGGGAGACGGCGAGCGGGTGACGAGAGAGTCTTCACGACGTCGTACCACGGTAGAGTCAAACTTGTCTCTCGCCCGGGCGTTTCTAGCTCTTCACGTGAAGAGCCGGCGGTGCCCAAAACCTCGCGATGGTTGGGCACGGAGGCGCTAGACGGCGCCGTCGCCAGCCATTCTCTCAAGCGAAGTCTGAAATGTCTAGTGTATAGTGTACTCGTGTCTCAACTCTCAACGTTCCGCCGCCGTCGCCGCCGCCCGCAGGGCCTAGCACAAGCAAGGCGTGTGAGCGTGATGGACCCCAAGGCCAGGGAAAAAGAGACGTGGGATTCGTACGAGTTCCCCGTTTCTCCAGATGTGGTGCCAAGATGTCATCAAGTCTCAGGGAGGCTCTTCTGTCACGACGCAAACGCACATGGCACCGGGTATGCAGAATGCGAGTGCGGAGGAATGCAAATCGGCCCCCCTTTCCCCCATCACGGACACAGGCACGCATACGTATGTACAACCCGCAAGTCACAAACCCCAACCGCATAAGAGCGTCAAGTTGTGGGTGGCTTCAATGCCTTTCTCTGCAACTTGCGGCGGTGTAGTCAGCCACAGCAAATCAAAAATCACAAAACGTCAGAGCGACCGGAGCTGTCACGCGCGGAAAGACTTGGGACGACGTCGGCGAGTGGGGGGAGAAGGAGACAAGAAACGCGACGGACGGGGGCGTCTGTCACTTCTCTAAGGTCGACAACGGACGAGTCACCGCTTCATCCGAAGGCAATTCTGTTGCAGTTTTGTGCCTGAGAAGCTCTCGGAACTCGAGGCCTTCTTCATGCCATGGCCACTCAAGAGAAGGGGCGCAGGAGTCCCCCAGTCCCTCTCCCCTTGAAGGGGCCCGTAAACCCGGAGTTTCCTGGCAATCTGTTGCCGTTCCGTGTGCATCCCATTCGCATTTCCAAACCTTTTTCCTCCCATCTCGTCTCCAGGTCGATCACGGACCCTTTCCACAGCCCAGGGGGGCAAGCAGTGAGAGCCAGAGAGAGGCATAGGCACCTTGCTGCGGACAGGGGAAGGGCGAGACATCGTGGCCCGGGCCCGGGGGATCATTTGTTTTGGGAAAGCAAGCACTAGCCCAGAGGAAAATCATACGTACTTCCTCTCTTTTACTTTCTTCCACTCTTCCTCTCAGGCACAGCCAGAGAGCGAGAAAGAACCCGGACTCGGAAACCAGACTTGGAGACCACCAGCCCCCCATGGCCTTGCTCTCCCCCTTCTTGCCCCTTGCCCTTGTCCTTGCAAGGTTCAAGCCACCCTGCGCAAGCGAGGGGGGCTTTTCTGGCGCCCGAGCTAAACTGAAGATCATCTTGAAATTAGCCTTTGTTTCCGACTCTCTGTTTCTCCTCCTCGCACCCACGGTTCACCCCACCTTCGCCCATCTCTCACACCCTCCCCTTCTCTCATGCCATGCCGATATGGAGTCAAGAAACAGTCTCTCGGCGTCCCAAATTCCCCTATCGATGCCGTGCCGTCTCTTTGACGCCGCCGCCGTCCGATCGTCTGGCTTCCATGCCCACCTCAACTGGAGCGAAAGGGGGTGTTTACGGGTCTCATGAAGGACGGACTGACGGCCTGTCAGAGAGAAAGCACGACGGCAGCACCCAGCCAATGGAGGAAGCTGTCGAGATCACTGACAACTGGTTGACGTGCGCGGCCCCCTTCGCACGGCCGCCGCTGCAAGCGATATCGACGGCGCCGAGTTGGCGGGAAAACGCCAGAGGGCGACTTCGGTGTTTGCGGCAACTACGAGACGGGAGAGCTTCACGGGCGCTTCTGGACGCCTCATCTGCACTAACCCTAGGTAGTCAAGCAGTGTATACACTTTTGACAATGCCGCCCACGCCCAGCAGACATAAACTCTATCTGGGGTGTTGAGAGTTCTGGTGGAATTACGATCACTGGGGACTTGACTCAATCAGACTAAACTCAAGAGTCAAGACCCCATCCTCTCGCTCCGTCTCGTTCGCCCTTTTCCTCTCTCGTATTGCGTCCCGCGTGGTTCGGACTGGTGCCCGCAACCCGAACGTTTGGCAGACGGCCGATCGGCCGTCCCAGAAAGACTCTTTCGCAACGTCGCCATCATCCCATCCGCAACACGTCCGCTTTGCCAAGCGGCAATGGCTTGGACGCTGCGACGCACACGACACGTCCAGACAGACGTCCGGTTGTTGCCGTTGAGAGGGTGGCGCGCCTCTTGGGACGCCTCGGAAGCCTCTTCCCTCAGCCTCCGGCATGAGATGCCAAGCGCAAGGCCGTTTCCCGCACAAAACCCTTTCAGGCTCGTGGCCGTTAAGCTTGTCTGAAGGAGCGACATGATGAGCGGCAATCCAAACACCAGCACACATCATCATTTTGCCCCCTTCCCTCCCCTCGTCCCGGCGGAGGGGATTGCCGCATCTCGACTCTCAACCCTGCAGAAAATCCGGAACATTATTGCAATTAATGTCCCATGATCGGGGATGGGGATTACCCCCCCTCGTGCTGTCTGGACTGGGCACCCGGGCTTGCCTTGCCTATGTTACCACCCCGGATGAGATGGCAGGCGGGCACAGTTGAGAGAAACGACAACTTATTGTTACGAATTCCATGCCAGGAAGAGCCGCTGAGACAAGATTATGATCATCTCGCGCAGGTTTAGGGAAGGAAGGGAAAGAAAGGGGCCTGGCCCATCATGGGCATCCTCCCCTCCGAGCGGGATCAGGACGATTTCTGGAACGAAGACACCAGTCATCCGAACATGGGACCCAGCACGGCACGTCGACAGACCGTTGCCGCCCCCGTCTTCGCGCGCAGATTTGGGATGACGTTCTGGCATCTGCGCACACGAGGCAGAAGCGACGAACGGCATAAGATCAGCTCGACAATCCGGTCGCAGCACAGGGCTGGCAGGGTATCGATGAAGCTCTTGGGGCCTCACACGCCGCACGCCCCCCGACGTCAGTCAGGCACAAGAGTCCCGCTGCTCGTCTCAAGTGCGTGCGTGCGTGCGGAGGCAAGAATCGAGTCTGTGGGCGCGAGTTGAGTTGAGAGGCGGCCCACGGACTTGGCTGGCAACCCCAGTCCACCACGAACGACAACTACAGTTACAACGGCACGCCTTCTACCGCTACATACGGTAAATGCTGCTCTGGTAGGTCGACCCCCCCTTGAGGCCCCTTGTCCCAAACACACAAGCCTTCGTGACAGGACAGGGGACAGGCATCTCAGACTGCCTCCTCTTCGGAGCGGGAGCAAGGTCCAGATTGGGAAATGGTGGCCCGAGTGGTCCGGCGGTCCCATGCATAACAGCTCTGGATTCGGATTAGTCTTGGACCTCTTAGCGGCCCACGCACCATGGCCGTGGGAGGGGGAAGCCGGGGGAGGCGTGGGCAAGGGTGTGCCGGGAAGATGGGGGAGTGTAAGAGACTCAGAGGAAGAGAGAGAGATAGAGGAGGGGCGTGAGGCCAAGACATGTAGGGGACTCTCTCAGTACATTCCCGTGTGGGAGGAGCAGGATGAGGAGGCGTTGTAAGGTAGGCCCTGACGAGCAGCAGGGGTGGTCGACTGGGGGTGTCTTTCTGGACCAACAGACCCTGCCGTTGCATAAACCAGTGACCGTTTGACCTCGAGCGATCCCATTGACGTTGATCCCAGACGAGGGGAGACCAGTCTCCCTCGATCTCACCCGCAATCCCGGCTGCCGCCAGCCAGCAACACGGATACCCATTACCACGAACCGGCAGCGAGAGTGGCAGCACCAGCAGATGTCCTTATTGCTGTGGTTGTTGTTGTGATATACTGGCAGTTGGGTACAACAAGCATCGCTCAGGATATCCCCCGAAGCGCTCCAAGTCAGAGAACATTCCCCTTGTACCCTCATCCCTCCGTCCTATTATCCAGGAGGCGCTATAGCCAGGCCGGGGGCGAGTCTCTCTTTCACTTGCTCACACACTCTCTCCGTCTTCTGTCTCCCTCGTCAATGTCTCCCCCCAGTCTTGTCTAACTAGTATCGATGACCCCGTCTTCGTCCCCTTGTCGAGTACGATGCAGTAGTGTACGTACTTTACCCCGTCGACTACCCAGGACGAGGACCTTGGACCGACCCTTGCTTACACCACACACGCCCCCATCGTTGGCGCCTTTCGTCTGGTCCCCCCCGGCCTGGCGTAACGGTTCCAAGACCTATCCCACTCTCTCTGCCTCCGACCCACACACAATTTGTGACAGGCGATTGTGGCATCCCATCGTCCAGGGATCATCGTGTGGATTTACGCTTGATCACCTATTCCACTCTGCTTCGGGAGATCTGATATACCTGCCTCCCCCATCTGCCACCTATACTCCATCCACCCACCAACAAGCTTCTTTGGCCCAGCATTTCATACTTAAGCTATCGACCCTCCCCTTTCCCCTCGTCGAGTTCCTGTCCTGGAATCTTGGAATCTCCCGAAGCAAAAACAATCTCTAGTATCCAGCTGGCACTTGGGGCTAATCTCTACTCTACCTACAACCTAATACTTGTTGTGTGTCTTAATATTCAACGCCAACCTTCTCACTCTCACCGACGACACCACCAAGACGACATCAAGTCTATCAAGCAAGGAACTACATCTCCACAGCACCGCAAAGACATCGACAAAAGGAAAGAATTCCTATAATCAGCAACAATGGCGAGCGCTTTAATATCGAACCCGTACGCTGCCCAGCAAAGCGCACACTACGGATACGTCCAACCGCCTCAACCTCCCCCATCGCCTCCCATGGACGAGACCTCGAGGTGCTCGCTCCCCTCCATCTCAAATCTGCTCGGTCTCGCAGACCAGGGCTCTCCCACATCCGAGACGCATCCCCAAATTCCTCAACAACAGCAGCAACAACAACAAGGTACGAAGCGGACGACGCAGCAACTCGGCAGCCCACCAGCAACACCAAGACTGACTCGAAAAGTAGCATCCTCCCAGAAGTCCGAGACGAGGCCAAACTCGTCCCACTATGGCAGCTCAGCGATGCGAGGTCTACCTCCTACGCCTCCCATGAGCTCTGACGCCTCCTTCGACGGCTACAACTCGCCCTCGACGAGATCGGTCAGCCACCTCTCCGTCGTCTCCCAGCCTCAGAGCAACTACTACTACGAGTCGACGCCCCCCCTCGAGACCGAAGCCCACCGTCCCATGGCGCCCATGGTTTCGAGAGTGCCCGTCCAGGCTCACTACGCCCAGCCGCAACCGTTCCCTCCGGCCTACATGGCCGCGCAGAACCCCATGGCGGCATCGTACTACCCGCCCATGCAGCCCACACCTCCTCCCCAGGCCCAGATCTCCGGCCTCTACTACCAGCGGCCGCTGCCGCAGCAGTTCCCTCCCATGGCCGGCGTCCCCGTCGGCATGGGCCCGAACCCGGGTGCCAACCCGTGGCAGCACCACCACTACATCTCCCCCTCGTCCGCGGCCTCGTTCCCCCAGAGCCAGGACCGCTACATCTGCCAGACCTGCAACAAGGCCTTCTCCCGCCCGTCGTCGCTCCGCATCCACAGCCACTCCCACACCGGCGAGAAGCCCTTCAAGTGCCCGCACGCCGGCTGCGGCAAGGCCTTCAGCGTCCGCAGCAACATGAAGCGCCACGAGCGCGGCTGCCACAACTACGAGAGCGGCAGCAACGGATCATCAATGTAATACCTGGATGGGAATTCCTATTTCCACGACCTCCTTTTTCTCTCTTTTTTTTATATATCATGACCAACAATGACAAAACTACTCGGGGTGTCTTATTTCTGGGCCGGCAACGGCGACGGCGGGGGCGGCGGGGTCGAACATCAAAGAGTCGGGGAAGAAAAGGGATTCGGACCGGGTTTCAACGGGAAAGATACTACGTGGTAGGCGTCTGTCTACCGCGAACACTCGCAACTACATCACACGCCTTTATGGGAGGGGGGAAGCAAGAGTGGCTGCTTCTCCAACAAGCATCCAAATTCATTACAACATAATCAGCAACGACGGAAAGGAACCAACGAGGCTCCGATTTATCAATCGGCGTTTTCGTTCGATGGGAGGGCTGGGGTTGGGAGGTCAAGTCTCTTCCCCCCCGCCCCTTCCCTCCCTCTTGAGACGGTCAAAGTGGAACGAAGGGGACGACTTTATTTGGAAAGAAAAGGGTATACTATTTTCCCTTCATCAACATGTGTTACTTTACTTGGGGGGGGATGGGGGGCGGTGGACAACTATTTTCCGTTGTGCTTTCAATCTTTTTTTTAAACTGGAGCAAAGAGGCGCGAATCATGGCTGGGGCAAAACTGGTCGCGGACGCAAGGTCCGGTCCAGACAATGAACAAAACTTGGCATTTACAAGGCGTTTTGAAAGTTCGCGTTCAAATATTTGTGCTGTTGCGTGTGAGAGAACGAGTTGAGTTGTGGGGCCCCGATGTCCACAGTGGAAGGGAAACAAACGGGTTCATCCTTTCCCTTCCCCTCTTGGCAATGTTTTGGGGAGTGGCTGCGGTTTTCTCTCACGCCACCTGTTCTTGTTTTGCTTTATTTCGGGACTACTACTTGTTTGCTGCCATACAACGACTGTTGGGTACGATCATATGCGGAAATGTATATAGTAGATAGGGGAGAGAGTGTAGGGGAAATCAACATTTGGCGGTGGCCAACAATTTCAGAAAGAAAAACGTCGCTCCCTCGTGCACTTTTTGCTTGCGTTGCATCATCGTGACTCTCTGCTAGCCTTAGAAGCCTCTTGGCAAGCTGGCCTTGGCCTCCAGCGTCTGAGAGTAAAACCTGGGATGGGTTCTGGGGGAGCTCGGGTCAAGCCGGGCTGCTCATTCAGCAATACTGAACGGGAAGAGGGGGCAGAAAAAGGTTCGACTTTTCCGGGGCCAAGTCTAAAGAGACAGGGCTCGTAGAAACATCACTCGCCGGAGGGTTGAGACGCTCTCACTGCTACACAGTTTTGGGTTATGCTTGAGACCGGACGGAAGGGCGCCGATCGCCTCATCGTGAGATGACAGCTCGCTGACACAGGCACACCCGATCCCCCCTACCTTCTCTTTTTTTTTTTCTCCCTCGAGGTGAACCTTTGCCGTGGATTCTTTCTTTTGGGCACCATACGTCTGTGTGTTGTGTGTGTTGTGTGTGACTTTGTGTGAGACTGCGAGTGTGTGTCCCCTTCCGAGGAAGTCCGAAACGAGGGTGGAGTGGAAATGATGAGCCATCCAGCGACAGAGCCAAGCAGAAAAAAGAAAACGAAGAGCAGGGCCGGGGTCCCGGGGCAGGGAAAACATGTCGATGATCGACGCTGCAGAAGGTGTCACAGCCTTGGGATGAGACGGGTCAAAAATTTACGCTTAAAAGACTCTGTGTGAACGGACACATAGTAATGGCCTGACCGGTCGATGGCCGGTCTTCGGCATCAGAATCCGCGTTTGAGAGGACGAGAGTTGAGATCCCTCGGTAGTTGTTGCTTGCTTTCTTTGTTTCGGCCGGTCTTTTCTGGCTTCAAGGTTCGCGCTCACGCGGGTATGGCGGGATAGGGGGGACTCGAGCTCAGCGTGGGAGTCAAGTCATGGTTTGCGTCTCTTGCGGCTGAACCTTTTCACCTGACTCTCTCCCTGGCTTCACTTTTTTTTTTGCCTCTCGCGTCTTCGGCTCGTCGCTTCTTCGTCTTTGCGGCTATATGGTATGGTGTCTTGCAAATCTCAGATTTCTTCAACCGATGAAACGAACTGGAGACCCCTCACGGGGGGGCCCGGACCCGGGACCGGCCTGAGCCCCCCCTTTGCCGACCCGTGACATCCCATCCTCATCCCGTCCATCTCTTCTTCTCCTTTCTCGTTCTGCATTCTGCCGCCCTTCCCTTTCCACAGCCGCATTGAACGCACTGGCGCCCTGGTTGGATCATGCTCTGCTCTGTCAGCTATGTATAATAAGGTCGAGGTGTCTCGTGCACGTCACGGAGCGGTGTCCCCTTCCTTGGCTAGGATGTTTCTTGACTGCGACATGCTTTCGAGTGGTGTAATGTGTGTGTCTGTGTGTCTGTCTGCTTTACGCTTACTTTTGCCCACGCCGATGCCGTCATGCCGGCCACGGCACGTCGACCGAAAAGGGGGGGAAGGTAGACATGGCCATGGCTCGATCACCGTCTAGCTGGCTGTCAGGCAACCACAAAGATGGCCAGCTTCCAAACCGTCCATGGCAAAGTGCCAACAGGCTACAGCGCAATAAGGGCCCTTCCCAAAACGGGGGCGAGCTTCCCAGTTGAACTCTGCTTACACAGCCTCTGTCGGCCAAGAAGCCGCGTACTCGACCACGGCAATCCCGCTTGGGGTAGCCGCCGTAGCATTACTTAGACGCGAATGCTACGGCGGGACAACTGATACCTTGCAGAGTCCGAGAGGAGTGATGGTGGCAGGCTTGTCATGTGTGGGCGGGCAGGATTCACAGAACCGTCGCAACCGCCACGACGGAGGCGAGCGCGGCTGAGCCTGAGAGAGTGGGCCTACCAAACTCTCCATTGGCCATGGTGGCCGTCCAAAGTGGGAGGAAGAGACATGCTTTCTTTACACTAGTGTCCCCCCGTCCGTCGATGGGAGGATGACACTGTCCGAACCGTCAACCAGAGACGAGCAAAGTCTGGCTGACAGGCGGGCAAAGGCTCGGGAAGACGTTACGGTGCGTGGATGAATGGATGGCAAGCAGGGCGGGTGTGGGGTTGAAAGCGAATGCTGCTCGCCGATCTGCGTACGATTAGGGGTGCCTTATCAACAGGGGTGAGAAACAAAACCTTCAACTCTAAACCGGGTTGAATGAGGTACAATAGAAAGGGAGGGAGAGGTGCGTCTGTGTGTGGGTTGACGGTGGTTGAACGTGACTGATTGGTGATCAAATATCATCTTGTAAGTAATGTACGCTAGCTAGAGTTCCAACGCAACGGTGACATTGGAAGCGACGGTAGAAGGCGGGACGGCGGCTGCTGACACCAGACCTTTCCTGGAAATCGAATCCCACGACTGGCTGGTTGTCTGCTTTCTGACACACACGGCGATGAACGGCGACGTGCCAAGAGAAGAGCACGTCGAAGACTTGCGTGGTAGGCAGTGCAAGTTGGCTTGGTATCGATGCTACCCCCGAGAAACCGCGTGGAATGGAAGCCGCCGGCACCTTTAAAGCCCCTCGACGTCGTCTCAACTCGGCCTGCAACGCCGTTCTACCTTACAAATCAACTTGCTCTGTACGGACTTCGTCCCCGATGAGCCGTCCAACGGCAACCCGGAAGGGAAATAGATTTGAGTTTGGAAGTATCGGTTCGTCGTCGAATCGATACTTTCCTACTCCTTTTTTGTACTCTGTTCTTCGTTCCCGGAAATTACGCTTGTTGTTCTCTTAAGACAATCCCTCTTCTTAGTCGTACCTCTCCATTTATTGTTCAATGATCCGCTCGGAGAACTGGGGTTCGAGAAGAAAGTAAGAAAACCTTATGTGTTATGATTTGCCCCAGGGTTCTTGACTCTTTCTCATCAA
This sequence comes from Colletotrichum brevisporum, assembly GCA_030770045.1. NCBI lineage: Eukaryota > Fungi > Ascomycota > Sordariomycetes > Glomerellales > Glomerellaceae > Colletotrichum > Colletotrichum brevisporum. Next base: position 1,461,703 of record JAUGSI010000001.1, on the reverse strand, counting down.
AGTTACCTTGCGTACAGCGGACTAGTTTTTTTTTCTTTGCTCGTCATGAGGGAACTTTGTTTGACTCGGCCCATTGGACGGGCACCTGTCGCGGACCCTTAATTCGTCCGTTCGTAATAGCAAGCTGCTGTATCGTCGGTAATTGGGCGGAGAGACTGATTGCTGCGTGGATCCTGTTGAAGAGAGCCCAGGAACTTGTTGATCTCCGCCCGAGACCCGTACGTCGCTGATTAACGCAGGCAATTTCCGGAGCGGGAGACCGGTGGGCGCAGAGGTCCGGTCCCTGACTTCCTCTCCTCTCCGAGCCCCGAGCCCCGAGACACGAGAGAATGGGAGGGATGTAGACTGCGCCCCTCTTGTCCTCTGTTCCAACAACAAACTCTGAACGGCATGTCGTTGTTTATTTTTGTTGTTGTTGATGTTGTTCTCTCTGACGACGGCCTTCCCAATGTCGTCAATCCATGCGCCCCCCCGCGTGGTGCCTGACCTGGACCTACCCGCGTCAATCTTTATTCCCGGCAACCAGGGGATCGCCGGCCACTGATCGCCGTGTCTGCAGCTCCGCGCCCAGGCCCCCGAGAGGGACGATGCCTGCTGCGCCAGGCACAGAGTCTCAGGCGAGCCGCGGTGCAGGGAAAGACGCGGAAGACGGATTCGAGAACGAGAACCCAAAAAAGACAGAGAGATGATGGTGATGATGGAGTCGGTGATACATGCCGCCGCCGCTAACGCGATCGGACTGCCTCGTGAGCTGTGGGTATGATGAGGATTGCAATGAGCCCGTCGCGAGGCAATCCTTGTCTTGACTTTACACTCAGTCCTCTGTTCAATTCTTTCTGGGATTTAACCGCCCCCTTCCCCGCTTATCACGAAGAACCTCTCCCAAAATCTTGGAAACCGTGAAGTTGTAGCTTTGGAGCTAACTAGGAACTACACTAGCTCGTCTTGCCCCCCAAATGACATGCCTTCATCTCGAACGCTAGACAGAAACCGAGAATCCTTCTAGCCTGGGCACTCGCAAGCGCACACGCGCGCGCGCGCGCCATTCCCACTAATCGAGAGAGGAGGGAAGGACCCTGTCCGGGGCGCCGGGACGACCGCAGCGGCGGTGGCTTTTCTGTCTCGCGCGGGTTCGTCGGGAACGCCTAGCCTGCTTCGCCATCTTCACAGTTCCGTCTTTTGCTACCAAAGGTAATCTCTCTCTCTCGACGAGGCTGGCCGGTTGAGAAGCACTAAGAGAAAACGAGCCCAGCAGTTTCAACAAGTTTAGGCTCTTGTAGGGAAGAGGAGCCAAGACTAGGAAGATGGCCTGATTTGCGTAGGTATGTGCGCGCCTGCGCGCGTGTCATGAGCTTGCGGTTCTTTTCGGCCGCGGCAGGCAGGCATGGACATTGCAAATCTCCAGTGCTCTAAATAGCGTGTCTTCTCGACGAGGGAACATGCTGGAGGCAGAGAGGCAATTGATGACCCGAAGCATTGGGGTTGATCGCTGCATCTCTCTCGGCGATCCTCACCGAGCAATCCGGACCGTATTTTCCTTTTTCGGTGTGTTACTGGTGCAGGAAAAAAACAAAGACCACCGCTGCCAAAACAAACAGTCTGCTAGAGAATTTATGACTTTGGGTTGCGCGGTTATAGGAGCAATAATTTCTCTCATATGATATTGACAATGGTTCAAACCCCCCCGGTACTCGTTCCCCCAACGTCGCAGATCGGTACGGCGATTGCAACTGTTCCAATCGGCCTTCTCTGCGGGAAAGAACAATAGTTGTGCCTATAGTTCGCTGCAACACGACCCGAGAGAGTGTGAGATTACTGAGCGAAATCCCACGCTATACCGACGGGCTTAACGGCTCTAGCTCCGTCCCCTTTCGTCCAGCGAAAGAAAGTTTAAGCAGGTAGAGCCCTTGCTCAACGTCCCTCCCACACGGTTGCAGGGGGGTGGATGAGGGCTGTTGGCTTGAGATGAGCCTGACCTTGACCTGGTCATGTTCCTGCAGGAGGAGGAGCAGCAGCAGCGGAAAAGCAGATGATGCACTCGACTCAGTGGTCCAGGGAACCCCCCCCCCCCTTCCCTCACCACGCAACACGGCCATCGGCACTCGCAGCGCAGGACTGGCATTCCCTGCTTTGCGAGACCTCAGACGATTCATGGGGAGTGGAGGGGGAAGGGGGGGGGGGGGGGTAAGGGCGTGTGGTGTGTGTTGAATTGGAGACGACTCGTCTTGGCGTTGGAGATGTGGTCAAGGTCAAGGCGAGGAGGAAGTCGGGAGGGATCTTTTCTGGCGTTCTTCTTTTTCTTCCCAGGCATTTCCTTGCTTTCCCTTAGCGTAGCCATGCTGTGTACACTTTGCACCATGTTAGCGTAGCGTTCCTCCGTCTCTAAAACTCCATCTCAATGGCTACCGTTACAGCCTCTTTTCGCTGTTTGTCTCCAGACTTTTGTAACGTGCGCGATGCTACGCCCTCGCCGGCACTTTTTTCTTTTCTTCAGGATGATGCCGCCATCAGACCGCCGCTCGCGCGGTCCCGGTGTCGCGGCGGTGGGAGGGTAGATGAATGGAGAACCCCCCCCCCCCCAGTCCAGTGTTACTCTCCATCGCGTTCCCCACGCCGGAGATTCCGCCCATGCGATGCAGCGTCTAGTTTAGCGCCGTTCCTTTCCAATGGTAACAGAGACGGATTGGCGGGTTAATGGATACTGGATAGGTACGGATAGCGTAAATGAATTTGGGGGGGAGCAGTGATGAGAGTTTGGACCCCTCCCTCACCGTCGTCTTGACCGCCAGACTGGGGAGTGCCCTTCGGCTTTTCTTTGCTCGTAGGTATGTGCCTCTTCGCGAGGCGTTCGTTTCTGCCGTTCTGCAGCGGTCGTCTTAGTTGACGTGCTATTGGTTGGTTTGGGAACTTTTCCCTCGAGTCGCACCACACCTTGACTCCCACCGAGCACACGCCGAGGGAGTGAGAAGTAGAGCGAGGTTACTGAGAAAAAATAGAGAGAGAAAAAGCCACCACACGTAATGTTTCAAAGGTTTCCATCCGATCACAAGGAGCTCGAGCTTCTTCTTGTTCTTCTTCTCCTTCTCCCCCCACAAATGCCGGCGAGTAAGTCGCTGACACAAGAGACCCAAAGAACTGCGACCGCTCCGCCTCCTCGCCCCCATTCCCAGATGACGGCTAGCGCGAAAAAAAGCGAGCAGTAAAGACGGATGGAAAGAGGCAGTTCAGACGGACCGGCCTCTCTCGTCGCGCAGAATATCTGCTCTCATCTGCAGCTGTCATCATCAGCCACACGTATGATGAAACGAGTCCAGACGAAAATCTGAACTGCTCAGAGAAAGTGTCTCAATAGAGCCTCGCTTATGCCTCAAGAGGAGACGTCAACGTTTGAGCCTCTGCCAAGCGAGGGGCGCGGCCCCCCGTTAACGGCGCCGCAAAATCGTCCCAACGGCTGGGCCACACCACCAAGAGTTGCGACAGGACGGTTTGCCGCTCGTCCCTTTCTTCCTCTCTCTCCCTGCTGCCCATCGCTCGGACGGGCAGATGTCACCTAAACACCAGTTGCAACGCCATGCGCTGGAGAAAACGGCAAAAGGGCCAAGGGGCCAAGAGCCAAGACCTTTCCAGAGGGAGAGAGTACGTAGACTGGGAGGATTGAAGCAACTGAAGACGGGCGACGATACGCATCCCATCTTCGATATCCCTGTCCCGGAATCTCGACATCCCATCTCCTCCCCAATGGATCTTGTCGTCCCCTTCTCCCCCGGACGATCCCAGATCAACTGATCACCATGATCAACCCCCCCTCCCTTCGACAGCTGCACGGCGCCCGTGGCTTCAAGACAAATCGAATCCTCCACGCCCCCCAACGAAGAGAGCATGGCCGGCCTGGCTTGGCCCTCTGTGACTGTTCCTTGCCGCTTCTCCTGCGGCAGCCCAACCGCACTTGTTCGTGACTAGCCAACTGCCGACTGCTCCTCTCATTTCGCCGTGTCTTTGAAATCCTCCCACTAAAATCATGAGCCACGACCAAGCCTGCGTAGCATGTAGCCATGCCGACAGTGCGAGCCGAAACCGAAATCCGGGCGGAAAAAAGGAGAGGACGTCATCGCGAGCCTTGCCAGCGAGCTCTCTGGTTGCGGAATTCTGGTCTTCCTCCAGCCTTGCTCCGTCTCCGCCTGCGCTCCGCACCCCCAGCTCGGCGCTGGCATGCCGCGGTGACGAGAACCAGCATTGAAAGACGGCTGTTGCGGCTACGCCCCTGTCTTCGCAGCAGCAATAGCCAACCAGGAAGAGGAAGGCCTCAGATGCGGCCGAAAACGAGGTTATCGATGACAGGCAGACGCTATGGTACCACAGCGAAGCACAATTTGGGACCGGCGCGGAGAGAGAGAGGGAGACCTCGTCCAGGTCTGTGACAACCCTCCCGTTTCAGGTGGCTGGGACTGGGTTGCGGCCAGCCCTTTCTCTGAAATCTTGACAAGCGGGATCGCGGACGCCGGGGCGAACGATGAACTGCCCAGTATCTAGGAGCTACCCGGGGCAAACGCCATCGCTGCATGTGTAGGCCGGAGAGGCTGGTTGACTAACATCTTTGTCAACAGGCCGAGCTCAACTTAAACTTTCTAGTGCCTGTTTTCCCGCTCGCCCGTGCTTTTTTCTTTCTTTTTCTTGTTGTTAGTGCAGCCATTGCGTGTGACGCCGTCAGGGAGGGGGGTGAAGGGAAGGCAAGCTGAACTGGGCTGAGATGGGCCTGGCTTTGGTTGACTCGAGAGGCGCCGCCCAGCACTAGGAAACCGATCGACGAAACTTTGGGCGTGACCGGCCTGCTCGTGGGATCGCCGCACGCTAACGCAGTGCCGGGTGGGCGTGTATCTGTGGGGAGGAACATGGCGAGGAGTGTCAGAGGCAAGGAGAATGAAAGTGGCTTCTCGATAAGATGATGGAGACTTGCGAGACCCCTGTGGGACGAACGACATGGGCGACGAGACGACGTGAACGGGTGGCGGAAGATGCCACCACGACTCCTAACTCGGCGCAGACTTCCCTTTTTCTCGTCGATAGGGCCGGAGCAGACAGTCGCTTTGGGAGTCGTCGGCTCGTCGGATGGGCATGCAAAACAGAGCGTCTCACGACTCGGGTGTGACGCACGCGTGCACCGTCCGTCTCAACTGCGCGGTCCCATGGCGGCACCCCTTTCGTCCCAACTCGTGTCCCTTGGCTCTTCCCACAAAGCCGGGGAATCCCATTACGTGTCCATGCCGGCTCCGAACGAGCATGGGTCCTGCCAGACCGTCTTTTTGGCGGAGCCCTGGTCGTGAATATCCTCAAGTGAGGAGCCGTGTACTCCGTATGTGTGCCTGGGTCCTGGATGGGGAGGGGGCCATACATAGTATGCAGGAGTCCACGAAGACCACGATACGATACCCCGCTCCGTGCAGGCTGTATTCTGCAGATGTAGGGGTTGCGGGAAAGATTCTTTCCGTGGCCAGGAGGAGTAGGGGGAGCCGGGGAGGCAACGAAGAGACCCTGAACACTGGGGATTTGCGGTTTGGCAATGCTTTTCGAGAATCTCCTGGACGAGAGGATCGTCGATAGAGTGTGAAAATCCCCCGAACCCTAAACCGGAAGCAACATGCCTTTGTTCGCAATGATCCGACATATTATGCGCTCCGGCAAATCATAACAGTAGGAAACGAAGGTTGCTGGGCCGGGCGAGTACGACTCGAAGAGCACGACTCGAAATAGACGAGGCGTGTCTCGTCGCTTTCGTGAAATAAGAACGAGTCGGCGGAGAGATTACTATTATGAGCCTCACAGCAATATCTCCGTACGTACTGTCATGTCTCCGATCCCCGCCGTTCGCCCTGTCAGCGGCTGCCATCGAGGCGTCAAGTTTCGTCTGTACTCTACGTCGGGCAATGACACGAGAGAGACATGGGAGGCGACACCTCAGGCGGGTTGGACGCGTGGCATCACATCTTCGCCGGAGAATTTCCAGGCATTCGCTTAGGTCGTTTTGGTCTCAAGTTGTTCAGCCTAGGCTTCGATCTGACAGCCGAGCCTCATGCACACTGCCACCATCCGACAGGAATGTGGCATGGTCAAGGACATCCGGGGCAGACATTTGTCGCCTTCATGGGTCGCAGCCGAGATGTATGATGCCCTCCAACCCTCAGGGAGGCACTGTGAGGCCGGTCCTGGGCCATGAATGATCTGGAACAGTTTGCGCTCCAGACGCCTGTCACCCCGTGTGGGTTCCCGTTGCGGGGGACAGAGGCCGGAGGCTGCCACGTCCGGATGCAAGAATAGCCTCCTGAATGACTGGGGAGTCAGACATCACCGGGGACGAGCCCCCTGCTAGCATGGAAGATCTGTGGAGGCTCAAAGCTTGGCTATATTGTCTTCTCTTGATGTCAACGACTGTCATTGCTTGTTGACGGGCGGGCCGACTTGTTTCGACTCCTCACCAGGCTACGGTGGCGCTGTTTCAACTCGACAGGTTGTTTATATATCGCGAGCCATATAGACTGTACTGTCAGATGGCCTTTCTCGTCATGGCTGCCGGAAAGCCCTTGCTCGCCCGTGTCACGATAATGTACCTCTCAAGTCACCATGTGGAAGGCATCTGCTCGAGGAGGGGGGTGTCTCAATAGCTAGACTGGTCGTTCCAGTAGAGAGTCTCGTGGTATACCCTGTAGATGGAGTCAGGATCGGTGCAGTCGAAACACTTCTGCTCGGCAGGCTTCGGCGATGAAGCCAGCATATCGCAGGTCCGAGCAAGCTTAAACGAGATCGCAGCACGGAGGCAGGGAAAACTTACTCGGGTCCTGTGGCGTACAGCGGCCAACCAAGCTTCAGAGTGATGTACTGGATGAGGTGGCTGGCAACCTTGATCTGCCCGACGTCCGTGGGGTGCCACTGTGGTGCGATGTCATTGTGCTGCAAAATGCCGGTTGTGTTGAAGAAGTGCACAAAAGGCTTTGCTGGCTTGCATGCCTTCTTTGTGGTGTTGGTAACAGCGTCCCAGACAATGGGGCTGTCAAGGTACTCTTCCGTGTTGAAGTACTCGTAGACGCTGTAAACCTCGTCTCGCAGATCTGTGTTCTGGCCATACGTATTTCCGTTCTGGAAGAAGCCTTGCCACATTTGCTGATCTGGTCAGCATCTGAAGCACGATATGGCCTGGAGACTTCTTCTCACCATGACAATGACCTGGGCCGCCGGCCATTTCCCATGAATACCTTGGATAAGTCTCTTGTAATGATCCACGTAAGTCGATTTGCTGACATTGTTGGCGGCGTTGGCGTCGTTGGTCCCTAGGTTGATGACAACAAGGTCTGCCGCCGGGTTCTTGGAGAAGTCCCAAGGCTCGGGGTCATCTGTACAAGCCTTTGTCAGTCGTCCGTCTTCCGGGCATCTCGGATGCGAATTGGGCTCCAGGCTTTGGTTCGCGTATGCAAAGTCTACTTGTTGCTCCAGCGCGCCCGCATAACACGTACCTCCCCATACTTCTGCCGCCCGTCCGCCCGTATCGGACGTGTAGAACCACTGGTGAGACTGGCCCCGAGGGTTGCCCCAACATTCCTGATCAGAGACACAGATGCCGGGGTACGCCGTGATGGAATACTCGGTATCTCCCAGGCCGGCACCGACACCGTAGGCAAAGCCCGCGAGAGCCTCGTACGTGTTGTACATGCCCGCCGACAGACTGTCGCCGACGAACTCAACCCTGCGAGGGTAGTCGGGGATCTTGATGAGCTTTTCGCCGGCGCCGACGTGGACCTTATCGATCTGGACTCCATATGCCCAGTTCGTCACTCTCATCTCGAATGTCACGGGGCTGACGGGTCCGGTGAGCTCGATGCCGGGGGTCTCGGGGCTCACGAAGAGGTGAGTTGCACCCGCAGTGACATTGGTATGCGTCCAGTCCAACCCAGCAATCCTGTATGCGACAAGAGTACTGCTAATGGTGTCGTTCCCAAAGGTGACGGCGACGGTCTGACCCGTGAATCCAAACTTGATGCCGGGAGCGCTGTTATGGATGAGACACTGCACGCCGGCTCGCGAAGGTGTAAACTTACGCCCACCAAGATATCTTCTTGGAGTCCCATCGTCCCTTGTACGATATCTCATCGGCGTCGGCATCGTATGTCTCGTAATTGCCGGCTGCCAACTCTACCTTGGTGTCAGGAAAGTCTGTGACTCTTGGACGACCATTTTCGAGGATGGTTGCCGTCACGGCAGACACGCAAGCGAGCACCGTCACCAGTGAAGGGACAATCATTGTTGCGACGGTGGTATTCTCTGCTTAGCAAGGCTTACGAACAGGACGCGCAACGAAGGCAAGCTGGCCGAGATTGGGACAAGCCATGATGGATGAAATGAAGCCTCTTTATACGATCAAGTGGTACCCAGCTATGCCCAGATAGCTGTGACCCCTCATGACAACATGGTCCAAGAGTGCGGGACGGTGCAAGAAGGACCGAAATGAGCGGGAAAACAGGCACCCCGGCTTTGCGCAAGTCGGAACGCGAAGGGCATGCCGGCTATTCGGGTCATGAACCGCTTCCGATCGATTTGGGTGATGAGCTAGCTGCCCAAGGTTGGTCGGGCGATACTGATTTGTAGCCCCAGGGGTTGAGACTTGTTGAATGCGCAGTCTGAAAGCTGTCGCCTCTCTTAAACTCTCTCAAACGACCTGAATGACTCTTTGGTTTGGAGAATCGCGACCGCGCTGAGCGACCGTATAGAGGATGCGTGGGGTTTGCCACGAAGAATGCCAGTGTCCGCGTACCTCGCGAGTCGGTTCATTGCTAGCCATGGGTGGCGGAGGGAGACGCTCCGTGACACCAATTGGTGAGGGCGGGTGGTTGGCAGGGTATGATGGCATGTGGGCCACCGGCGCAGTCAGTCTGTTTGCTGGGCGAGATGGACCCGGCGAAAAGCAGGCCGCAACCCGGGCCGACCGGACGGGATTCGGGGCAGACGGCGGAGCGGTGGGGTCGCGCTCAGTGCGAGGTCCAGGCGCCGTTCTATATAGGAAGGGTGCGAAGTCGTCCGTTTAGGCCGGAGGACCGGACAGCGGCCTTGCTTGGGTGCACCCTCACCCTCGGTGATGACTGGGCAAACGCGCGCGTATTGCGGGGGACAGGCGACGCCTTGATCTTCTCGGCAAGACGTCATGGACCATCGAGAGTTGATTGGAGAACGGCGGCCAAGCAGCTGGTGATGGGATGCAAGAGTCGATGATCGTCAAGGTTGAGGCTGGAATCCCACGCGCCGAACCAGTTGGCAGGGGAGGGGGCAGCGCTCCCAAGCACCCAAGCACCCATGCACCCCACCCAAGGAGGAGGGAGAGGGAGCAAGCGCCCTGCAAGGCCCCGTCGTGATGTGCATGCGGGATGCGCATGATTGCAGCATTCAACGTGGCGGTTCGGTTCTTTGCCTGCACCGCACTGCGTGTTGGACCAACACGACATCCAACTGGCAAATGGGAAATGCAACCGTGACGGTGGCCTACCCTCTGTCTCTGTGCCCCTTTTCTTCGGTTCCTCCCTAAGGGCGTGTTTCGATTCGCGCCCGGACTGGATGGATGTTTTCTGCATGCGTCTGTCTCCTGGAGAATGTCGTCAGCACCGCCAGTGTTGATTAGGACGATGGCCTTACTTACCCTGGACCGACAAGAACCACGGTCAGGTCAGGCCAGGTCAGAGGGAGAAAAGGGTGACATCGTACAATGTCGCCTGTGCAACCGGCGCTCGGTCGCGGTTACGCCTAACCGTACCAAGCCGTGTTCCCCGGGACGCCGGCTGGCCGATCGAATGAAGCTATCATCCCTGCGGTACGGCGGATTCCTTCGTGGTGGGAATATGGTGATGAGTACCTAGTAGGTCCAAGGAGGGAGGAAGATTGGAATCCCACGGACTGAGACAAGGTGGAAAAAAAGAAAGAAATCTCGTCGTGATGGAACCCAGCTCAATTTCGGGGAAGGAACGAAACAACACCCGCCCCGGTACGCCTTCCTCTCCAGTTCCTCTTCCACATCCACATCCACATCCACATCAAACTGTTCCATGGTACCTACCTACCTAAGTAAAGGCAAGAACGAATGATCGGACGGCAGGCACCGTGCACCGTACCTGCCTTCCACCTGAACCTCTTGCGAAGTTCTTGCCTCCCTTGCGCTGGTATCCCGCGCCTGTGCCCGCGCCTGTGCTTGTACTCGTGCTTGTACCTGTACCTGTGCAGATGCCCGTGTCCTGCTTGCCGGTGTCGGTGAGACTCACCTTAAATATCGTCGCTGCCCTCTGTAAGGTACCTCTGCGAATACTGCGTCTACCGCATCGCGCCTGCCTCGCTAACACTCCCATGATATTGATATCGACATCGACATCGACATCTCTGCCTCTCCGTCCAGCTGCTTCTCTACTCTCTCCTTCTCATCTTTCACTTCTCCGGTCTCTTCAGCAGTTCCAATTACCCGGCAACCCCTCACTTCTCCGCCAAACCATCCGCAGCCGAGGCGTTCGTTCGCGCGGAATCCCGGTGTGTGTCTCAGAATTTAGATAGCGATTCCATCCTCCGCCTCCCACACACCCACCGAAAATCCATCATCACGAGCCCGTCAATCGCCGTCTAAATAGGAAGGCCAATAATCTCGCAATACCACCACGGCGGAAACCCGGCGCTTGTCTCGAATTAACCACCACCGCCGAGGGCTGTCACACAGTCATACTGTGCCTGTCCAGTACTCTCCTCTCCCGTCCTTCTCTGCACACCACCAGCTCTGTGCTTCGTGCCATCACCCTCATTGCGCGACTTGTTGGTGTTCTTCTGCCGTTTTGCGACATTTCTCTCTGGGCCGCTGCAGCATCACATCGTCGCCCTCACTGCCTAGCGGGTGCGGCGTGCCAGGATCTGGGAGACCAACCGTCAGCTGATATACAGGGCTCATTCACCCACGTCGCGAAAAGACGGGAAAAGAAACCATCCCCCACGGCCAAGGGAGACGACTGTCTTCTCGTCTCTGGACCCGCGTGCCGTCACCACGGACGGTCCGTCTTCACCCTGTTCGGTTCGCATCGCAACGCATGTCTGTCGAGCGCCGGCCCCTGTGCGCTCTCTTCCTCCCAGCAGGCCAAAGCGGCCGAGACCTGGGTCCGGTCTGAGTCTGGGTGACCACAAACCAAGACCCTGTGCGGATAGCAGGCATCGCATCGCGGCCCTTGGAGGGTGAACTCACCGGTTGTGTATCACCAACAAAAAAGGCCACCCCAAATTTCAAACATTGTCTCTCACGCTCCCTCCCCTCCTTTGGCTCCGAAAAAAAACCACTCCCCCCTCTCGCATTTCACGTTTCGACGACGCTCCTTCTGACCTCGCTCCTCGACTACGCCAATCGCGCCATCTCTGTTCCGCTGCTACGAGCCTTGCTGCTGGCTGGCTTGATTCGACGCCCACTCCGAGCCCGCAACGCAACCTTGATCGCTGGCAATGCCCTCCGTCGCCGCCTCGATATCATGACTCTGTGCGCGTTAGAATCGCCCAAACACAGGCCGCTACGTCTCTCAACACCGCACAAGGGCTCATGCTATTCGCCGCAGCCGCATGCGCAGCTGCAGCTCTCACCTCCGCACCCGACTGTCGTCAGACCCCTCTCCCTCGAACCCCACCTCCGACAGGGACAAGACGTCGAAATCCATCTCCGCTGCCGTCGCACCGCTGGAGAAAGACGCTCCATCAACCATACCCCGTCCACGCCGAGGCGCATCGCACGCGAACGCCAGTCGTAGTCGTCCTCCCGCCCAGCCGCGCACGGTGCGCTGCACCGAGCCATGTCGACCACCCATACCAACGCGGTGCCGGACTCGCAATTGGGCTTGAGCTATGAAGAAATACAACTGTTGCGCCAGGGTCAGGCTGCGTTGGGCCAAGGGGCAGGAGGAGGCGGTTCGAGCTCGTCCCGTGCTGCAAGCAGGGCCTCGAGCCAAGGCTTGCTGCTGCTGGACAGCACCTCGTTGGCAGCTTTGGGCCGATATTTCGACCGTGTCATGAACCAGATTGAACAGCAAATCATCTACCTAAGCGAACAGAGCCAGATGTTCACCATGGCCCAGTTTGACCGAGCCGGGAACCTGATCGAAGGCGCCGACGCCGAGATCCAACGATACCACGAAATTCTCCGACAGCTCGACGAGCTCGAGCTAGACTTCGATCGAATAAGGCACATCAAGGAGATTGTGAGGGGATACAGATCGCGAGTGGAAGAGATGGAGCGTGAGCTGGAGCGCAGCAGCGGATCGTCGTCCCGGCACAGGGAGGGACACCACCATTCCTCGCATCGACATGGTCACTCCCACCGCCACGGCCATGAGAGTTCCCGCAGGCACCGGCATTAGACTGCTCGTCACACTTGTCGGCCTGTGATGTCTCACGCCGCTTGCTGAGGAGCACGCCCACCACTACATTGGGCAGATCCTACGAATATACCTACGGAGAAGAATTGTCCGACGATGTCTCATATCTGTGTTGGGATAAAAGGAAAACGGGTCACACGGCCGCCACAAGATGGCAAAAGCTCAAAAATCTCTCGGCCCAAGCGGGAAGACACAGCACCGCGCGGAAACGGACAACGGAGCCCGATGGCGGAACATTCGAACGCTATCTACCGGTTGAGCGAAAAGGTGGTCATTGGTGATCTCAAGATGAAGGGCCTCGCGGCTGGACAAGACGAAATAGCCTCACGGCTCGTTGGTTTACTTTCAAGGCGTTGATTTTCTTTTCCCCCTCGTCAAACGACAGCAATGTTTCGGCGGTTCATGACATGAAAACTTCAAGACTTCTTTTCCTTTTTAGGAGAGGTCTTTTGCTCGTTCAAAGCTGGAAAAAATACCCCTTCCTTCTCTTTCTTTGTCTACCAGGTCAAAACACAAGCCTCGCGGCGTTGTACATGTTCGATTTGATTTTCTATCTCAGTTGGCAAGGCCAAAATACGCCTCGAGATCACGCGTAACGTTTTCCACCGGTCGACCTCAGCCTGGCGGGTAGCCGCCCCAAGGCTCTCTGACTCCTCTTTTACGTTTGTATGAAAAGTATGGCTACCTTATATCATCTTAATTTATTCAATATTCTGGCTCACGATCGGTGCGGTTGAACGGTCCGCGCTGCTGGTGTTTCGAACGTTGGCGACAGCTCTCGATCGCGATTGCGAAGCGCCTAACGGGACATGGCTGGGGGTCGCGTTTGTTGGATGTCACCAAACCACCCACCTAATGGACAAGTCCGGGTTTGTCCCCTCTTTTGCGTCCGTGGAAAAAGGTTTGATACGGCCCAGAAGCGACCTTTGCACCTCCTACTGCCATGGCCGTTCCAACGCCAAGATACTCCCCTCAGGGATGAGGGCCCCTTTCTCCAAGAGGCTCGGTCCAGGGGTGTGGCCTTCCTTGACCCAGAAGGTAAGCACATGAGCATACAAGTAGTCCAGTCTGCTCGTACGAAATCCATTATCAGTCTAGAGGTGTTGCTGAGTGCTGTGGCGGAGCTTTTCCCCTAGAGTCTGCCCGCCGCTTCTGCGCCTGATTCTCCACGCATTCACGTGCTCGGGGAGCGGGCTTCACATGGCCTTGGCTCTTGGGATAAGCAATAACTACCAGCCCCCCAGCGGTTGGGACTGTGGCTTTACGCCCACATGTGAGTGCGAGGAAAGCTACGAGCGGACGTTTCGTCACACTGACATGTTTCGCTTACTGCGATGACTGCGAATGACGGGAGGAAACAACGTAAGGGTATTATCAATGGCAGCAAAGAACACGTCTTTCTGCAGTGGGGTTCATGCCAATGCATTGCGCTTTTGCTCAGTCGTAGCTGTTGATACATGGTTTCTTCGGGAGAAGCGTCGATATGTATTCGCGGGCCGTGGAGGTATCGAGACCTTGAATTGCTCGCCACCTCGCTTGGGGCCCTCGTAATCTTCCCAGAGACATGTGATGGTCCAAAAGTACACACACTTAAATGGATTGTCGCGAGGGCAAGTGCACATCAACAACGGAGGGTGCGGCAAATAAGTAGGCCAACAGACTCGAATACCTAGCCGTCAAATGGTCGAAGGCCGATCGGCATTTGATAAGAGGTTGAAGATGGTTTGGCATTGTAGGAGGGTAAAGATGGCTATCCTGGTGTACGAGGTACGAAGGAACGATCCTTGACGTTACACGCAGAAGGCCTCGAGGAAAAGAAAGAAAGTCACGCAAGAAAATAGCGGCTGCTGAGATATAAAGGGGCTCCTCCTTTTTCCCTCACACCCCGCGACTGTCCCACAGGCTCCTGAACCGCGACGCCCGCTCCAGGAGCTCCCTCGGGTTCCCTACCTCGACGGCCCTCCCCTCGTGCATGACGACGACGACGTCGTACCCGACGATGGCCTCCAGCCGGTGCGCGACCTCGACGACGGTGGACCCCTCGAAGGACCCCGCCAGCGCCGCGCGCACCTCCTCGTCCGTGGCGTGGTCGACGTTGCTCGTCGCCTCGTCCAGCAGCAGCACGCCCCCGCGGCGGAGCCGCAGCGCCGCGCTCGCGAGGCAGAAGAGCTGGCGCTGGCCGGCCGAGAGCCCCGCGCCCGCCATGTCGGCGTCCAGGCCGCCGCGCGCCTCGACGGCGTCCCAGACGCGGGTGCGGCGGAGCGCGGAGATGAGGTCCGCGTCCGGGGCGTGGCCGCCGCCTCCGCCGCCTCCGCCGTCCTCCGAGGCCGGGTCGATGTTGTCGCGCACCGTGCCCGGGAGGAGGACGGGGTCCTGCGGGAGGGCGGCGAGGGAGGAGCGGATGATGCGCCGCGGCATCGTGGTCAGGGAGCGCGAGGCGATGGAGATGCCGCCCTCGGTGTCTGGGGAGAGGTCGAGGAGGCGGAGGAGGGTTAGGAGGAGTGAGGACTTGCCGCTGCCTGAGCGGCCGCAGATGCCGACCTTTTGGCCCGGCTGGATGGTGAGCGTGACGTCCTTGATGACGGGGTCGGTGTCGTCGCTGTCAGGGGGGTGTTAGTTGAGTGATAATGCCAGAGGAAGAAGAGAAATAGGGGACGAACCTGTACGACGCAGTCACGTTCTTGATCTCGATCCTGCCGTCCTCGGGCCAAGCGGCCGGCGGCTCGTCCGTCTCGCACTCGCGGTCCTCGCGCGGGGTGTTCCTGACGAAGTACCTCAGCCTTGCGATGGCACCGAGGCTGGTCTCGAGCTGGGTCCACCACTCGATCAGCATCCCGAGCGTCTGGTTGAAGCCGATGAGGTTGACCATGGCGAGCCCGATGGCGCCCTCGGTCGTGGTGCCCTCGAAGTGCAGCGCGAACGCGACGAGGACGAGGGCTATCCCGGCGACGAAGAGGTCGAGGACGACGTTGAGCCAGCGCTGGACGCAGAAGAAGAGGTAGAAGGGACGCTGGGAGGCGTCGAGCAGGGCGCGGCTCTCGCGCAGCATCGGGGACCGCCAGGAGAAGGCGCGCAGCGTGGGCAGGCCGGCGAGGACCTCGGTGAAGTGGGTGAAGAGCGGGGACTTGGCCTCGAGGTCGAGGTGGCGGAGCTGCCGCGAGGTGCGGAGGTAGTACTTCTGCAGGAGGTAGAGGGCGACGAAGGACGGGGGGATGAAGGCGGCGGCGTAGGTCGCGCCCGAGGCGATGAGGGCCGCCTCGGCGAGGACCATGAAGAAGGTGAGGAGGGTCGCGAAGGCGGACATGGGCAGGCGGTGGTCGATGAGCGTCATGTCCTGGCTGAACCTGTTGAGGGTGGCGCCGCTGTCGGTGGTGGTGAAGAACAACAAGGGGGCGCTAGACGGGGTTAGTCGAGGTTATAGTGAGTGGAGAAATGGGCAAGTGAGTAAGAAGAGGTGGTGAGCTTACGCCAGGACTGCATCGAGAAGCATCTGATGTAGATGTCTCGCGGATCGAGGGATGACAATGAGCATCCAGAATCTTTTCGCTCGTCAGTTACAGCCCTACATGTAAATGAAGCGATGGAAGCTTACCCTAGAGAAACCCCGTTCATGACGAGACCCAGAAGCGTGAACAGCAGATAGATGCCAAAGTACATGGCAGGACGGTCGTTGGTGCCGTTCTCAGTCCACAGCCGCAGCCAGACCTCTTGAGAGAGTCGATTTGAGTCAGCCAACACCAGGTCCAAGTATTCTTTGCGGTGCGGGAGACACGAGAGAGAACTCACGGGGAAGTTTGGTAAAGACGACAAACAGCACGGTCATGCACAAAAACGGCCCCATCATGCGCCAGCCGATGGAGCTGAAGTAGAGCTTGTACACCTCCGTGTCGCCCGTCTGCCGCGTGATCTCGGCCTCGGACGGGCCCCTCGTGTTCATCGCGGCCGGCGGCTCCGCCTTGCCCGGCTTCGCTTCTTCGGCGGCCTGCTCCTCGTCATCTTCGGAAGTCTCCGTGGACTCCTTGCCCTTGACGTCCTCGGCGAGGTGGCCCCAGACGGAGGGGGCCACGGAGTCGAAGGCGATCTGGTTGTGGAGGATGGTGTTGTCCTCGATCATGGTGATGCAGTCGGCGGAGGGGAGGAAGTTGACTTTGCAACAGAAGCGTTAGTATGCGGCCGGTCGACTTCGTCGAAAAAGGGGGGGCTTACCGTGATTTGTGGCGAGGAGGACGGTCATGCCCGCCTGGCGGAGCAGACCATTCGGTCCAAGGAGGCGCTGGAAGACGGCCTTGGAGGTCGCGTTGTCCAGGCCGCTGAAGACGTCGTCGAGGAGGAGCAGCTTCCTGCGGGAGTAGACGGCGCGAGCCAGAGCCTTCGCTGCGTGTTAGATCATCATCCCCGAGTCCATGTGACGATAATCGACCGGGTTCAACTCACCACTCGCTGCTTCTGACCACCACTCAGCGCGACGCCGCCAGTGCCGACGAGCGTTTCCTCGGCCTTGGGGAAGAGCGCAATATCCTGGTCCAGCGTGCAGGCGCGCACGACGGCGGCGAACCAGGCCTCGTCGTACGCCGCCTGGCCGACGATGTTGTCCCGGACCGTGACGTTGCGGAGCCAGGGGGCCTGGTCGCAGAACGCGACGGACGACGTGTGTAGCGCGACGGTGCCGGCCGCGATTCTCAGCTCGCCGAGGATGCCCTTCAGGAGGGACGACTTGCCGCAGCCCACGCGCCCGACGACCATGGAGATGGTGCCCCTGCGCAGCGTGAACGAGACGTCCCGCAGGAGCTCGGTGCCGTCTTTTAGCGCAAGTGTCGCGCCGCGGATTTCCACCAGCGGCTCGCCCGCATTGACCGACGTCGGCCTCCCCCCGCCGAGGGGCCGGAGCTCCAGGGCCGCCGCGCCGGCGAGGCCGGGGGATAGGGGCTGCAGGTCGGAGCCGTCGAGGCTGGGTGGCGCAGGGCGGACGGAGTCGTCAAGCGATGACTTCTCATGGCCTGCGGATAGAACTTGCCGTCGGTCCTCGAGCTCGTCGAGGAGGAGAAAGTCCTGAATGCGGGTGAAGCAGCCAAAGGCGCCCATGAGCTGCATGATGGAGGCCATCAGCTTCGTCAGGGGCCCCGAGACGAGGGCGATGATGGCCAGGGCAGTGAAGGCCTCGGCGATGCTCAGGCCCTGCTGCGCGCGGGTCCAGAAGACGGCGGCGGCGATGATGACGACCGGAGTCAGGTGCTCCGCGAAGCCGCCTGGCAGCAAACGAAGAGGTCAGCAGGCTTGATACATCAAAGGCTGATGGTATGCTAAGGGGGTTTGTTTACTGAGGACGCTGAGAATGGTGACGAGGACCCTGAACTTGATCGAGAGCCTGAGCTCGATGACGCGGAGCTTCTGCACGATGCCGGAGAAGTGGTCCGTCAGCCCCATCATCTTGATGCCCTTGATATGGGTCAGCATAGAGGACGTGACGGAGACGCGCTTCTGGACGCCCTGGTTCCACGCGACGCGGGCGGGGGCCATGCGCGCCGAGAGCTTCGTCGTGATGGCGGTGCAGACTACACAATTCCTTCGTTAGCAACAGCCTTTTAATTTCCTTCGTCCACCTGATAAGACTAGGAATGCGTTGGGCACTCACCGACTCCCGGGATGAGGAGGAGGAAGCATGGCGGGCCGACCTGGCGGTAGAGCAGGTAGATACCGATGGGCAGTTCAATGGCTGCGGCCCAAACGTCGTGCAGGAAGGACATGGCCAGGGAGATGTTCTCAATGTCGACACTCATGAGGGTGACGGGCGCCGAGTCCTTGATGGACGAGGCGTCGAGGTCGAGCGTCTTCTTGAAGATCAGCGACACGAGGCCGCCGCGGAACAGCGTCACGAGCTGGAACGTCATGTGCTGGTACCAGCAGCGGGAGACCTTGCGTCACGGTGTCAGGAAGACTGCGTTTTGGATTTACAACGAGAGACGACGATGTTTAGGACATGCTGTTTTCTTGGACTTACGGCGAGACCGATGTAGATGCAGGCCGTCGCCCCGACGAGGCCGGCCGCGACGTTGCGAGACTCCTCGTCCCGGGGGCTGCCGACGAAGAGTACGACACGGTTCACGAGGAGCGGCTGGGCGAAGGTGAAGCCCGCGGACAGCAGCCGGGGGAACACGCCCGCGAAGAACGTGGTGCGGTACGCCCAGAACGTGCTCCTGATCAGGCTCCAGGAGCTGTCCTTCTTGCCTGCGTTCTCGTCAGAATTCTCGTTCTTAATCAGTGCCTAGGCACCTCCTGCAGCAGAACCACCTAATCTTAGACCATTCCCGGTCCAGCATGCCGAGCAGGCGCCCCGAGTCGAATTTGGGATCGATGGCGCCGAGGTCCTCGAGACCGATGAGCAGCCGGAAGCCCTGGAAGAAGAGCGAGTTGAGCCACCAGAAGACGCTGCGGCTGACGACGCCGGTGGTCGTCTCGACGGCAATGTCCTTTCCGACAGAGGGGACGAGGAGCGGTCGCTTCGGCGTCTCCTCGAGCGCGAGGACGGCAACCTTTGCCACGAGAGAAGCCGTGAAGACGCCGGCGACAGGCGCCATGCCGTCTCTGAGCCACAGCGTCCTCGCCTGCGCGAGGTCCAGGGTGATGGTCAGGACGAGGTAGAGCCCCAGCAGGGCTGAGGGTCGGATGGAGCGCCGGTGCTCAATGTACGACAGCGCGGCGAGGGCGACGGCCTCGACGGGGCCCAGGGCGCCCTCGGCGACCGATGTGCGCGGGCCTGGGGTCGACGGGAGAGCCCATAGCGCGGTGAGAGTGATCTGGAGGCAGAAGAAGACTGCGATTGCGGCCTGCGTAGCTTCGCGTTAGGTTTCGCCGATTTTGTCATCTTTCGAGATGTAATCTCACCAGCTTCAGCCACAAGAGCTTGCCCGATCGGACGTGGACATCTTTCTGGCGGAGTAGCCACGCGATCCGGCACGGGGCGAGGAGGATGAAAAGCGCGGTGGGCAGAATGGAGAGGATGCTGTGCTCGAACAGGACGGTGAAGTCGAAATACCCGTTGACCTGCGGGCCGAAGTAGTCGTCGCCGGCGTCGCTCATTGCGAAGCGGCGATTGTATTCTAGGTTGCAGTTTACGGCAACAACGTCGAAATGGACGAAAAGAAACCAGTTATGAACGCGATGCGATGCGCTCCCAAAGGTCCAAATAACCAACAACTTGCGAGTCCGCCAAGCCGTATCATCCGTCTACCGGCACCCGTCCCAAGCATGCATACATAGTAGACGCTCGAATTGAGCTTCCTAATCGAGTACCCCAGATGCTGACAGACCAGGGGAGATAGGCTACACGGTCGCAACTGCAGTTCAACCATGAAGATCGCAGATGGGCAGTCCAATCAGCCGCCTCCAAATGGTTCGAGGGACGTGACCGGGATCGCTATGGATCGCTGTGACTCTTATCAACGCCCGTCGAGCATGGCACACCATCAATTTGACTGTTGGTCGGTTTGGATCTTTGTCGTCGTCTAGGACGCGTGTATCCGTACAGAGTATGAAAATTTGAATGCCTAGAGCTCACGGTGAGAAACAATCCGCGAGAAGAGATTGCGATGAATCACACATTGATAACGTAACGCATCTTGGTACGCATGCTAACAGGCAGCAATGCTTGGCCTATCGAGTTGCAGGCATTGGATCGGCAGAAGAAGCAACAGGGAAATCCTGAAATTGGTAACATCCAGCGTAGATTTCTAGACATTAGACGTGAGGCAAGGCGAGCCCATCACTTGATATCGCGTCACCGCGCGTCTCCCGTACTGCCGACGACAGCCTCGACTCTCATCCCGCCGCCCCTGGCAGGGATTCTCGCTGATTCGACTTCCTCCAGGGCGAGTCTCGGACCGTTCCCGAGCACCTTTTCGCGGTGCCACTGCCCGACGAACATGCCCTCCGGATCAGCCGCGTTCCTGATCGACCGCCACTCCTGCAGCTCTTTCCCGTAAAACTCTTCAATCGCATCGCTCTCGACAAAGTTCTTGGCCCAGTGCGGCTTGCCACCCAGGTCCTTCATCAACCACTCGAAAGCCTCGTAGTAGCGGTCCCGACACGGCGGGTCCGCCAGATACGGCCGGTACAGTGTCGCGTTAAGATACAAGGTAGGGCCGTCGGGGAGGGTGGGGTCGAGGTACGGCCGGGCGTTGGACGTCAGCGACGTGTCGCTCACGCGGACCTCGACCGGCGAGTGGACGTAGAGGCCGTCTGCCGAGAAAGGGATGCCGTGCGGGACGTAGTCGGGGTCTGCCGGCGTCAGGTGGTTGAGCCACGAAGACAGGCGGCGCAGGGCCTCGGGGCCCTTGTCCAGAGGAATGGCCCACTCGTTGACGAACTGCGAGTAGAGGCAGTTCATGAGCAGCGCCTGGCGGCTGGGCTGGACCGCAGAGATGGTGGACCCATTGGCGAAGCCGTACTGCATGCCGAAGACGAACCACTCGACCCAAGGCAAGATCCGGGGGACGTACTGCGCGACGTACAGCAGGTTGTGGTAGACATAGTATCCCAGAGCCCCGTCGTAGTTCCTCCTGGGCGGGTCGACGTGCTCCTCGTCCGACTTCTCCGCCTTCCAGACCACCGCCCTACGGGTGTAGGGGAACCACCACACGCGGACGAACTCGCTCTGCTTCCACAGGTTTTTGTCCCAGGCGTCGAACATCTTGACGTCCGTGTCAATGGTCTGCGTCCACCGCAGCGTGAACGAAGGAACTGCGCGGAAGGTGACCTCGGTGATGATACCCAGCGCACCGAGCGACAACAGGGCGGCACGGAAGAGCGATGGGTTATGTTCGCGAGAGCACGACTCCGTGACGCCGCTGGCGAGCGTGATCTTGAGCGCCACCACGTCCTCGGACATGAGGCCATGGAACAGACTGCTTCCGTGGGTGCCAGTCGAGATGGCGCCGGCGATGGACTGCTCGTTAATGCTGCCCAGGTTCGGCATGGTCATGCCGCGGCGCTCCAGCTCCTCGCAGAGGGCATACAGGCGAATGCCGCTCTGGATGACCGCCAGGCCCGTGGACTCGTCAACGGACATAACCCTGTTGTAGTTGTCCAGGTTGACCAGCCAGCTCGAGGTGCAGGTGATGTTGGATGGTGAGTGGCCACACCCGGCGGTGACGATGCGGCGGCGGCATTTCCGCGCGAGGTTCACGACCTTTTCAACTTCCTCGAGCGACTCGGGCTGGATGTACAGCTCTGGGAGCGAGGAGAAGGTCTTCGCCCAGGTGTGGTGGACGTGGTTGGGGCGGGCGCGGAACGCAACACCATCGGCGGCGCTCTTCTCGAGCTCGGTGACGATGGTCGGGTCCATCGCGTGGAGTGAACTTCAGGTGTGTCCGAGATGGGGGAGGTGAAGTATTCGTAGTAGTCCGAGACCGATCGGTGACTACCTTTTCTCGGTTGGTTCGAGTGGCTGACGCAAGGTTCGGTGTGGTTGAGTATTGATTGTCTTGACTGTGATAAGCTCGTGTTCGCGCCGTCCAGGTCCGTACGGCCGTTCAGGTCCAGTTGGATCCCAGCTCAGTCTCGCATATCCGCGAAGGTGTGAAGCGAAGAAAGGAGGACATGGTGGTGACGAAGAAGAGGGAAAAGAAAGGCGCTTGTGATACCCTTTTACCCCTCCAGACCCGCGCGGCTGGTAAGGGAGGTACATCAAAGAAGGTGATGGAAAAAGGCGGGAGGGAACATCGGGTAGGGCAACTGCGGTGTAGTAGCTAGGTACCTGCCTAGGTAAGGTATGTAAGAAACTTAGAAGGTTCCCGTCGCGGCCCTTGCGATCCGGCAGCGGCGTCGTTGCTGCAGGTCACAGATGAGCTCATCGATCCGCTTCTCTGATTCGCCAGGCGCAAAAGTCATCGAGTCACCGTTTGCGACTTCAGGGCCTAGGCGGGCCCTAAACCCGGACGGTTCTTAGGGAGGGGGTGGGGCATCGTCCAGCGAGCTGGAGGGGTCCACGGGGTCCTTTCCGCTGCACCGCGCAGCGCTGGTGACCCCTGTACCGACCGAGCCGAGGAAACCTCCGAGAGAGTCAGGCACTAGGGTCCTTTTAGCCCAGGTAGGTATCTGGCTATCATCTCGACTTTAGGGTATGATCTTCCGCCTGGCGATGCCAGTTGCCAGTAGCCAGGAAGCTACAAGGCTAGTCTCAGCCACGCCGTTAAGGCGCTTTTGTGGCACTAAGGGGCACCATAGGTACTACCGTTTTTAGAAGTACGTACCTTATATCACTTTTAGGTTAAAGACAATACAAAATCCTAGTATTAATAATAAATTACGCCCTCGGGGGATACTAGAAAGTCGTGAGATTCCTAGTAACTATATAACAGCCTTACTAAATATAGTATATCTTAAATAACGGTATATTACTAAGAATAGTATGCGCCACGGTGCACCCGTGGCGCTGTCAGAGCCCTATCGGAGCACCTTATCCAGAAGGATTACGCCTACTTATGTCACCCTAATTACTAGTTACTGGCATTGCCAGGCGGAAGATCACACCCTTAGAACGCTTATTTACGGCTTCATCGGGATGGCATCACATTTGGGTGATTGTTCAACGAACCGCGTGGAATTTGGACGAGCTGCGAATAAAACTAGATATTCAGACCACCTTTCATGGTCCATCGGGATTCCATCTACCCCCCTACTCCGTCGGCCGCTTGGCCTGACCTCTGACCTGACACCATCAAACGCAAACCCTCCATCCCTTCTCGACGAGAAATGCAGACAAAAAGACGGAAAGAAAATGCCCTCAGATTAGCTCTCTTGTGTTCTCACGGACAACGCCGAGGATGAATCCTCGTGCTGCCTGCAACTTTGGCTTATTTGGACTTCGTGTCATCACCGGGCAATTCTATTTGACTTTTTCACTCGCGTCGCCGCCGCTTGGCTGGCAGTCCCGAGATCTGATGTCTTTCCGTCAGTCAAGATGCATCCACGCATCGCCAGATAGACAGGGGTTCGACTTACCGGCCAGCTCCGATTGAAAACTATGTACTTGCCGTCATGAGCGCCCGTCCAAGGTTGACCGAGAACCCATCCCGACGTATGAGTGCAGCCGAAATCCGAGGACGAGGCTTCCCGTTCAAGGCCGACCGAGAACCCGTCCAGAGGACGAGTGCAGCCGGGATCCAAGAACGAGGCTTCTGGCTTGTTGCTATTTGTCGTCATTGCGGCGCGTGATCCCAGGAATGACGCCTACCTCGCGGGCAGGAAACGACGAGTGACCCGGACATGGGCGGAGAACCCAGCCGGGCTGCCTGCTCAGATCTCTGTTCTTGGCGCTGGTCCTTCCATCGGTTCGACGTGTTTCTTGCGAACCGCCGTCGGCCGGTGGTCCCTTGACCTTGTGAGAGTTTTCATCAGTGCAGGCAGGCGGCGATGCAATAGACGGCATCGCCAGGCTTCAAAATGGGAAAGGGGGAAGGGGGGTAAACGGGCCATCCCACTTGAGATGAGCCAGCTGGAAAGGACGACTGAGTGCATGCTCTCGGCGCCCGTCTAACAACCTAGACGGAAAGAGACGTCCAAGAATTCATCCTTAGAGTTGCATACATGGCTTCGAGCTCAACAGACCTACAGAATTGTCAGTTTCGGCATCCTGCCGTTGGAGTTGCGATTGGCCATACCTACGGCTTTGGAGACTCGGTCCGGTGCCCCGATGGTGAGCGGGTATCCCTGCACCGTAGATAATGGTAGAAATCAAATAAGAGTATCGTGAGAATGCGACGTTTCCCCGATGTGAATGCAGTTGAATTCGCTCGCAGGCGTGCTTCCTGTTCTGTCGACTAGAAGCTTGTTGGTGTCGGGTAGCCTTGTGGTTTGAGAGAGAAAAGAAGGCGCGTTGGGAAGACGCGACGGACGCTGGAGCTATGGGCAGGAGCGGGATCCACTTTAAATCCAGGTCACAGTGCAGACACTGGATGGAGAAAGCCTCGGACCCACGCGTTCCTACCTACCTACCTAGGTACTTACCTATGGAGGTACCTAGGTACTGATGGATGAGGCTTGCCCCAACGACCTCAGTGCCTGATGGGCAAAGTAGGTGCTGACGTTCTGACGCTGGCGTCAAGAGAAGGCAAGTATTTCGTGTTCTCCGGGATGCTCTTACCACACGTGTGGGGGCTAGAGCACTTGTGTGAAAGCCTGCAGGCGGCTGATTTCGATTTCAGGATTTCAAGACTGGCTGCGTCATCCGCGGCTCTCTTGGCTTCGATTGCTTGACTCCATCTTGCCGAGATGGCAGCGAGCCGCATCAACTGTGTTTCCAGTGACCCGGTGCCGTCTTCCTCTCTTCTCCTTGGCACTCTTGTCAGCCCTACAGAGCCCAGCTTTCAAGAAGTTATGGACTGGCACTGCGGGATGGCGGACTGAATTACCACCGCTGATCTCTCGCCGTTGCAAACACCGCCCGGTAACGCTGAAGGGCGCCGAGACTAGTGCAAACAAACAAGGCTCGTATGTTCGATCTGAAAAGTCCTATTTAACCCTGACATGACGGTGGGAGAAAGGTGGCCTGACTTGGCAGTAGGGCTGTCATGGGCCCAGGCAGGCTATTGACATCACAGCCATGGAAGCGCCCGAGTATAGTGCCAGGCACACGACGGTTAAGCATCTCCCCTCAGCCAAGACACCAACTAAGGCGAGGCGCCCAATTCGGCGAAATGTCTTGCACCTGATATCCGCTGCCTCCTGCGCGAGAGAAGCGATGCGTATCCGTCCGGAGACAAACGCATTTCCATGCTGCAAGTCGACAATGATTCCACATTGAACAGGGCTGAAGGATTCACCCCGCAGGTCTCGAAATAAGAAAAGAATACCAGCCTGCCTCTTTCATCCTGGTTATGCATGTCTCCTGCGGAACTGCGGAATCCAATACGAGGACTTGGTAGGCATATTAAGTACTGCTGTATGTTCTACCTCTCCTCGGTCTCAGGACTCTCTGCCTGTCTCTGTCAGTTCAAACACACGCTACGCTGGGTCCTACCTCAGCACCCCCAAGCACCTTGGGCAAAATTTAACGAACCCAAATTTGAAATTTGCTCTTTCGATTTTCAGCAATGGTGTCAAGGCTATGGATGACATTGTTGCTGGCCGCCGGGTATCAATTGAGGGCTTGCTGTGCGCAGTCTGCTGCGCCGGCACCTGACGATTTCCTTCGTCGAAACTGGGCTCGATGTCCGTGTTGACCGGATTAATGGATCGTTCTATATACATTTACTAACAAGAGCCATGCAGCGACGATTATCGGGGACTATTTGTACATCGAGGGCGGCCAGATATCCCGGCTCGTGCAAGGGAAAAATAACAAAACCGCGGGTGCGTCGGTGACTCTTTCCTGGTTCTCGAACAACCTCGCTGAAGCTGATCTCTTGTGCAGTCAAAAACACCCTCTCCATCGATCTCTCAAAAACGTGGAAACCGAAGGATGTCGAAATAAGAGAGATCCAGAAAGATGTCCAGGTGGTTGCGAACCAGGCAATATTTACGGATAACTCATCCAATACCTTTTATGCTTCGGGAGGCTATGTTGGCCAAGGAGGTTCGCCGCCGGGACAAGTGCTCAAGTTCGAAGCCGATGGCAGCGGAGGCGGATCATGGAGCAACACGACTGAGCCGGACATCACCTACTCCCACGGCGGTGCCTTCGTGAGCACCCGTGGGTCAGGCTTCTATTTCGGAGGCCTTGATCAGCGAACGATGGTTTCCAACAAGGACATTCATTTTGGAAACTTTAAACCAGGCTTCTTCAAGTTCGACTTCTCCCAGGGACTGGTCGGGGCCAAACAGGCCGAGAACCACTCTGATTTCACCATGTACGCAGGCAGCGCCCACTATGTCCCCGCGTTCGGCACCAACGGGTTGATCATGCTCTTGGGCGGAAACGAGTGGGAAGCCGGCGCCCGCGAGACCCAGGATCGCAGCATGGACACGCTCTGGTTCGTGGACGCTGCAAACCCGGAAAAGTGGTACTCGCAGACGACCAAGGGCAAAGCTCCAGATCGGCGGAGGTGGCCCTGCGTAGTCGGAGCGCAGGGGCGCAACAACACGTACGAAATGTAGGTTTCGCGATGTTCGCGGCAAAGTACTGTGAGCGAAATCCCACTGACACAGAGATCGCAGCTTCATGTACGGCGGTAATGACGACCAGATCCTATACGACGACGTCTGGATCTTGAGCCTCCCGGGCTTCGTCTGGAAGGAGGCGTCGATAGACAAGGGCGGCATCGTCAGACGGCGCACTCAGATGTCTTGTGTCCTTGCCGGCCGGCGTCAGATGATTGTCGTTGGAGGTCTCAGCGCTGGGGAGGACTTTTACGACAAGGACCCATTCCCCCAGGGCCTCGGGATTCTCGATCTGACGAAGCTGGAATGGAAAAGTAGCTTCGACCCCGGGGCCGAGGCTTACGACACTCCAGCTGACGTCAAGTCGTGGTACTACGACGGGTAAGTAGCCACCCCTGCTCGTTCCCTAGATCGGCAAAAGCTCACTGACAAGAAACAGCAACCATGCCGACTACAGCCCGGATGTCGCAGAGTTTCTGAATCTGTCTTCCAGCGCCAACGTTACCGACGAGTCTTCCAGCTCCAACGTTCCCGACGACAATGGTAACGACTCACTAAGCCCTGGTACGATGGGCGGGGCGATCGGAGGAAGCATCGTGGGAGCCGCGCTGATCGGGGCGGCCGTCGTTTTGTTCATGAGGCGGCGGAAGAAGAAGACGCAGGCCCGGCGAAGAGAGAGCGAGCCCGAAGCCGTGGCCCTCCAAAAGTCGAACCCCTGGCAGGCGCCAACGGAGACAACCTCCTCCAAACCCTTCCAGCTGCCCGGAGAGCATGGAAGCTCTGAGCTCAGCGGGCACGTCCCTTCCTACACCACCGCGGAGCTGCCAGGAGGCCACCATCCTGTAGAGCTCGATTCGTTTGGGGATGGAGTACACAGGGCTCAGAGATGACGGGCCGGCCAGGAGTAGCTGGTAAGTTCGCGATGGACTTACAGGGGCTTTGGAGCGCGATTTAATAGATTATCGTAAACTCTTTTGAATCAGTCGACTTGACTTGTTTCGGGTGGTTCAGGAGCTGCAAAATAAGTCTTCTCGTCTGTCCAGAGGAAGAGATCGCCGGGCCACTGTTCTGTGAAATAGCAGGGATACCCACCTACATGTGGTAATAAACGACGACGGACGATAGCTACAACAGTGCCGGACGACGGTGATAGGGACACAGAAGGACAGTACTGGGGACACAGGACGACAGCAACGGGTTCATTGAAGGTGACTTTTTCATCATTTGAAAGCTAGAGAAGCTCACCGTCGAGCCTCTACACTATGCTAGTACATCCCCATGTCCATCTGTCGTCGAGCTGCGAGGTAAACTAGTGTCTAAGCTTCTCTACCTTGACGGCCTCCGCCAGCTTGGACTCGATCTCTGCAATGACGTCCGCATCGTACAAGTCCTCCAAGCTAGCCTGACCCCTGAGGTGCTGCTTCTCGTGACGCATGGCTTCGTCTCTGGTCATGCAGACAAGGTCGCGGAACCGGATGTTGGTCCACTTCTGTGCCTCGGCGCCCTCGCCAATCTGTAGCTTGACCTTGCCCTCGGGACGCCTCCAACGCACGAGCACAAGCCGGTTGATGAGCCCAGTGATGGCGCTACGGCCCTTCCACAGCTCTTCGGTCAAGAACGCCGCGTCGCCGAGGGAGATGGGCACTCTAAGGCCCCTAGACTCCTCGTTTCCGTCCGTGTGCTGGACAAGGCGGGTCTCTGAGCCCTGCACGTAGGCGACAACATCGCCGTAGAGCTTGTCGCGGTTCTTTGCCGGGAGGTAGTCGTGGGGGTAACCTAAGAGCTGGTTAGAGACTGGACTGAAGAAAGCACCCATCTGGACATGCGCGAATGACTTACCGGAAATGCTGAGAATGACGTGGTTGGCGACAATGTAGCCGAAGACGGCGGGCATGGTTCCGAGCACCGGGAGAATGCGCACTCTGAAGCTGGGAAGCACGCCAAGGTCGCCGACGGTGCCCTTCTTGAACTCCTCCTCGGAAAGGGGCAGAAGAGCGGCTTTGCCCTCGGTAGCGACCTCGTTGGAGTAGACGACAGGAATGCCGCTCGTGACGCCGAGTAACTTGAGCTTCCTGCGCGTAGCCCGGGAGAGGCCGTCGTCAGTGCTGGCTCCGATGTCCGCAACGTGGACGCGGGTCGGGTCGCCCTTGGCGCCGGCGCCCATGCTGGAAATGACGGGGATCTTGTTGTCGTGGCAGTACTTGAGCAGGGCAACCTTGGTGTCGATGTTGTCAATGGCGTCCACGACGTAGTCAGGCTTCTGTCCGTTGCCGTTCCATGACGCGAGGAGCTGCTCGGCGACATGCTGCTCGAACTTTTGGTTCTTTAGCTCGAACTTGGTCCAAGGGGTAATGGCGATGAGGCGGCGGTAGAGACACTGGACTTTAGGAATGCCGACGTCCGCGAGGGTGGCCACGGCGTGACGGTTAAGCGAACTGAGAGTAACCTGGTCGAAGTCGATGAGACGCATCTTGGAGACACCGGAGCGGGCAAGGGCGGTGGCACAGTGGGAGCCGACGCCTCCGCAGCCGACGACAATGACGAAGGCATCGCGGAGCTTCTGCAGGCCCTCGTCCTTGAGAAACACCCTGTTGCGGGCGAGCTGCTCGAGGATGAGCTCCTCGTCGAAGTCACCAGCCTGAGCCCTGAGAGCGAGGGCCTGGTTGCGGGCGTCCTCTTTGTCTACGGGAGGAGATGCGCCGCCATATTGGGTGAGCTGCGGTCGTCAGTCAGGGTATCAAGTTGTGACGAAAGAAAGAGGGGACGTACGTTTCCACGTTGGGAATCGGAGGATGCGGGTATCGACTTCTTAAGGTCATGGATGCGTTCCTCACGCTCGAACGCTTGGTATCCGAAGATGAGACAGGCAACAGTCGCACCGGACAGGACCGCGGTGGCGGCCAACTGTACGTGCGGGTTCGATGCCGCGCGGGACACCAGTGAAGACATTTTGTCAATGCTGTCTGCTCATGTTTGGGTGATGTATTTTGGAAAAGAGGTGGGCGAAGGAAAGGCACTGGAGGATGACCCGATAT
Source organism: Colletotrichum brevisporum (assembly GCA_030770045.1). NCBI lineage: Eukaryota > Fungi > Ascomycota > Sordariomycetes > Glomerellales > Glomerellaceae > Colletotrichum > Colletotrichum brevisporum. The sequence goes on along the minus strand of JAUGSI010000001.1, from coordinate 1,432,155 downwards.
ATCCAGTCTTCTGGGTTGTTCCTTCCTACTCCGTTCACCCTTTTAGGTAGGCAGGTACCTACATCAACGAATAAGTCTGGGCAGGAGCCACGAAGGTTGTCCAGGAAGGAAGGAAAAAAACGGACAGCATGATCTCGGTGAGAGACCAATGAAAACGTATTCCAGTTCAGACCGAGGCCGCCGAGACGCCTCAAGTACCTTGGTACTAGTTACTCGGTGGCCCCCAGTCCCTTACCCGGGGTCACTGAACCCACTATCTACATAGGTAGGTAGGTACCGTACCTAGTAACGACGATAGCGATGAGAGTAACATGCTAAGAGCGACGGACGACAGCGACGGACGACAGTGACCTCTTAAGTAGCTGGCACTGAGCACACTGTAGGGGACTGGGGACCGCCAATTATTACACTGGTGGTATCACACACTACCTATTAGTGCCTAACTGGTAGGTACACTGAAGCGTTTGAAGTGGGGTGGAAACCTTCCGCAGCCTATGTATCTACCTACACTGTATGTGGCCAGTGATCGTCAATTGCGCCAGGGCAAACACTGGGTGCCGTCACTGGTCAGGGTGGCAGCTACGTACCTTGTACAGTCGGGTGTAACAGCCGCTCAAGTCGACCCCACCCACTGCAGCTAGGTCGGGAAAGATATGTCTGGCAAGCTTCTCGTCCATCCACTGCATCCTACCAACGATAGATCGCAGCAGCCACGATGCGCGAGCGACTCGCCCTCCGCCGAATCCTCCTCCAGAGGCTCTTCAGGTTGCAGAATACTCGCCCTTTTACAAGTAATCGGTCTCTTACCACCCGCCCCCAGCTACCGTTCCTATCGATACCCGTCACCACCCGCCCGCGGGTTCGATACTTTACCACCGAGAAGAAGTCCTGGCTCCGCCATGAGGGCCGTCTCTTACTGCGCTATAATGTATCGATTTGGGGAGGCCTTGCCTGCTTGGTTGCTATTACATTCCTCCTCAACCAAGAGGCCCTCGAGAAGAAATATCCCACGCCGCACGAGTGGTCTTTCTGGACGCGCCTAGGCGTCCGAGGAGCCAAGAGCGCAGCCGACGGTAACAACGGACGGGACGTCAATTGGGTCGAAGTGATCGTAACCTGCAAGATGGCGCTGGCTAGGGTGGAGGATTCGAACATCGATGGTGCCGGTATTCGGGAATTGCTGGATGAGCCGCTTACGATCGAGGGTCTAGGCGCTGCTGGCAAGGACGTTTCGGAAAAGAGCGAAAACTGGCGGAGGGGTTACTACGAGCTGCTGATGCTCCTGGCTCAGGCCTCGGAGCAGCTCGACGGGTACGTCAAGGACCGCACGAGGAATATCATCTTCCCGCCCGAGGTCGTCATCGGCCCCTCGAACCCGAACCCGAGCCCTATCCCTCCCGGCGCCGAGAGCGCCCCGCGTGAGGAAGACTGCGAGGTCGCCTACGAGCCCGCCGAGAACCACTACCTGCGCATTCTCACCACCAAGGGCTTCACCCCCCGCCAAAAGATGGATGCTGCCCTGGCATACGCCTACTTCCTCGACTTCAAGCACCTCCCCGATGCCGCCGAGAAGATGTACGAGTGGGCGCTGTCCCTCGCCAAGGAGAGCTCACCCGACTCCGCGCAGATGGTCGACCCCCTGACCTACACCATCAGGGACAAGACGGCCCATCCCTCGGAGAACCTTCTGACCGCCCTCACGTCCATCGGTACGCATAAGGCCCGTCACGGGGACGTTAGCGCCGCCCTGCCCATCTTCATCTCCGTCCTGCGCGCTCGCCGCAACCTCCCCCAGGCCCCTCTCCCCGGCCAGGAGCGTCCCCGCGAGACCCCGACCACCATCTGGCAGAGCCTCTGGAACGCCGCCAGGGCGCCCGAGTACCCCGCGGTCCCCGACGACGGCTCCAGCCCCCCCTGGAGGCACCCCAAGGAGCTCTGCGAGGAGGCCGCGCTGAACCTGTACATTGGCGAGATCCTCTACACCTCCAAGAACGCCAAGAACAACCGCGAGGAAGGCCTCGCGTGGACGCGCGACGCCGTCGACCTCGCCGAGGAGCAGCTGCACAAGCTCGGCCCCGGCGCCGGCGGAGACAAGACCGCCCGCCAGACGTGCCGCGACTGCCTGGGTACCGGCCTGGAGAACTGGTCCGCCATGGTGGGCCGGCTGGCGAGGGAGGAGGAGGAGAGGAAGAAGGCCGGCCCTACCAGGTCGACGTTCGGCTTCTGGAGCGAGACTAAGAGCGACGACGGCAGGTGGGCCGCGGAGGAGAAGGTCGTCAAGGAGAGGATACGGCGCACGAGGGATCTGCTGATCCACGTCGAGCCGCCTGCTTTTGGACTTGCATCGCTGCTCAGGGCGTAAAGATAACATGAACCATGAGGGGCCGAAAGGCTAGGCTGTACACTACTGTCAAAATTGCTAGGATCAATGATACCAAAGAGATTCAATTCGTCTCAGATCCGCTTTCCTTGGGTTTTGCTGTTGGGGCCTTCCCTCGCTTATTCAAGTTGTAATGCAACGGTACCGGACGACAACAATAGAGGTCAATGACGGCAACAGAACCGACTGATAGCAACAAAACCAAGTAACAGTAACAGAGCTGAGGGACAGCAACAGAGCCAAGGGACAACAACAGAGCCGAGGGACTGCAGTAGAGCCGAGCGACAGAAACGGAGACGAGCGATATTAACAGAGCCAAGCAACAGCAACAGAGCCTAGTAGCGGCGATGGGGCATAACGAGAGTATACTGCGCGACGATCACAGATTTCAGCAATGGCATACCGTGAGATAGCAATCCTATTAACTAAGACCTAGGTAATCAGTCTAATAAGTAGAAGAAGGCCCCGATAGCAAAACTCGCCTTATCTAGTAGCAAACGCCGTCCATGCCGCAGTCTGTATCGCCTTGAGTAGGATGATTGAGCTCCATATCCATGTTTCCAGCTTTCCTGCAAGCTAGTCATCCTCCTCCTCTCTTTGCTTTCCACCCTGTGCCTCCGCATGCTCGACGATTCCCTCCATCACCTTCAACTGTTCCTGGGCCTCGCGCGGCAGGGCGTAGCCGATGCTGGGCTTCGCAGACTCGGGCATAGCGTCCCAAGCCTTGTCGAAGCCGGAGGCGGCGGCCCACTCCTCATCCGTGAGGACGGGCGGCTCGACGGGGACGATATCGGGGTGGCTGTAGTCGGGGCTCGCGAGCGCCACCTCCTGCAGCCAGGCGAGCATCGGGACGAGGCCGGCGACGAGCATGAGCTCGACGTAGTAGGACTCCCCCGAGGCGAAGACGCTGCAGCCGTGCTGCGTGAAGGTGGCCTGGTTGGGGTTCCCGCCGGGCCTGGCTAGGGGCGTGAGCGCGGCGGCGTCGTCGCCGACGTAGGCCCTGGCTTTGCGGGGGAGGAACTGCTTGAACTGCTCGTGCGAGAGCTCGTCGATGTTGGTGCTGCTTCCTACGAGTGAGAGCGTGTTGAGCTTGTCTCCCAGGGCAGCCCAGGTGTGCGGCCTGTCCAGGGTTCTGGTGACATTGTCGGCGCTGAGGCCGATGGCGAGTATGTCGATGCGGGCAGTCGGAGAGACCAGGGCGGGGACGACCTTGTCGAGCATGTACTGTACGTGAGCCATGGGACTCTCGTTCTTGGGAATGCTGTGGCGGTCTGGGTTGTGAGCTCGGCCGTGGTGAACCATGCTCTTCATCGGGACGCCCATAGCAGAGACGGGGCTGAGGCCCTTCTTTCCCTCGGGCCACCACCAGAGCTCGCCAGTATTGGCGATTATGATTCCCGGCGGTGAGGTATCTGTGGCGGATGCGGTCTGACGCTTCAACTCTTGGACGACAGAGACCATGGAGCCTTTGTTCACGCCTCCGGGGCCGTTGATCACGCGGAGACCTAAGTTGCCGAGGTCCTGGGCGGGCTCGCCGAAAACGACGACCACACGGGAGGCGGAGGCAATGTTGGCGCTGGCGAAAATAGGCACATTGCGCTCGGCGCGAGTAGCGCCCAAGGGGAGGAGGACTTTGGTGAGGCCTTCGTTCTCGAGGCGGCCGTGGACAACATCGCGAATGGCTTCTGTTTTTGGATATTAGCCCAAGAATGGCAGGATAGTCTCATGAGACGCCGCGTACCGTTGAAGTGAAAGCGCTGGCGATCGTTGACTCGGTCGTTCTTGCTGAGTAGGAACTTGAAGTAGTACTTGGGATCCTCGATGTTGCGGATTTCATCTTCCTCGTTGATGAAGTAGCTGTGGCTGTCAGCTCCTGCCAACAATAGTTATGGGAGGAGTTACTTACCCTAACTCCTTCAGATTGGAAGAGAACTCTGGGTCCCTCGGAAGACCTGACCAACGCCGGCGGAACATGGTATTTGGAGGCGACGGAGAATGAGGGTAGAGAGGCGGAAAGTGTAAGTTGATGACTTGGAGGAAGGAAGACGGCGAGGCGGAGGGGAGGAAGGTAAGAGAAGGTGAAGGATAGCGGGTGTGTTTGCAAGAAAAAGTAAGCGTTGATGGCCGATTCTGGATATCTCAAAGTGCAAGCAAACCGGGCAGGTGCAGCTGCGCTTTACAGGGTCAGTCAGTCTATCACCCAAGAAGGCAAGTAGCTGCAAACAGAGATAGTTCAAACCACATCTGAAATAAGAGGGAGATTCTGTTTTACATGTTCATATCTGTACACATAGATCCCCAGGTATTCAGGTCGCGCAAAGTTGCGACCAAACGCCGCGTCCCTTTTCGTCTATACAGCGCCAAACCCCAGCGGCTCACCTCTTCAGATGGCCGTTCCAACCGTTTTTTATTTTTACAGAGGCGCCTCAACGCCATGTTCACTGGAATCTTTCTCCCCTCGATCGTCCGTTTACCAACTGGCCTTCTTGACACCAGGAAGGTTGCCCTCGTAGGCCTGCATACGGAAGTTGAACTGCGCGGAAAGTCAGCATCGTGAGCTGTAGCTCGAGTCGCGCTCTCCAAACATACTCTGGTCATCTTGAAGTCCCGGAAGACACCGCGGGCCTTGCCTCCCATGATGCAGCGATTCCTGATCTGGGTGGGGCGGGTGTAGCAGTGCATCTGCGTCAGTTGCAGCTGCGCCTCGGCGCGCACGCGGGGGGGGAGAGTCGTGTTGCGGATGATGTAGCGGAGGGCTTGTCTAGAAAGACCGAAAAGTCAGCACTCTGGTGGTCGGCGTATTGAGGGCGAACTGCTCTCGGTGTGTTCGAAGGGGATCGTCGTCGCTGACCTCTCGGGCTCGTGCTCCATGAAGACCTGGCGCTTGGTGTGGTCACGAATCGTCCGGATGTTGACGAAGCAGCCCAGATCGAGCTTCTTGGCACGGAACATCGACATTTCGGCGGTAGTTGCGGGGGGATTGGGCGGTGTCCAGTTGTCGCTGCTGTCGGCCGAGGATGAAGCTCGGTCGAGGTCGACAGCGCGAAAGATCCCAAAATCGCGGTCACGTGGTAGGTGGCTTATCTTATCAGTCGCTCAACACTCGCCCATCCCCCCGACCATGCGACTGCCATGTCTTTGATTCTCGGGCGCCATTACAAGTCCATAGTGCGAAATTGCTATTGGAAGGAATAGAATTTTGGTATTTGATTAAGCCTGGAACCTCCCAAAAACGCCAGCCATCGTCCCAGTCCAAGACATGACCGAAACTCGGTATTGCAATATGATACAGCAGCAACACAGCGCCGCCCAAAACTTCTTCGCCCTCGACAATTAACACAGTCGTCATCATAAGCGTGAGAAAACGCACCCGCGAGAGTGCTATAACTGGTCGAGAAGCTTCTGCCGCCTCCGGTTGATCAGCTCCTCCTGCACCTCCTCCAGCGTTGGCAGATCCCAGCCCTTGCCGTCGCCACAGTCGCCCGGCAGCGGCTCCCAGCCGGGGGGTGGTTGTTGCTTGCCGGTCCTCGCCATGTGCTCAAACGCCTCTTTCTCCTTTGCGGCCTCGTAAGTGAGGAGTTCCTCGTCCTCCTCGTCTGGAGCGTAACCGTAATACGCGGCATTGACCTGTTTCCGCAGGTCGTCCCGCGTCTCGAGCGGTTTCTCGTCCGACGCCTTCGCCTTTGCAGCCTCAAACAACTCTTTAACCCCGGGCAAGTCGCGCGCGCGCCCGAAGTACCTGTAGCCCTTCCCACCGCCTGGTATTTCCTTTCCTGATTCGTCGTATATCTTGGCGCCGCCGCGCATGTAGTTTGGCCCTCCTAGGTTTCGTATTTGCACTTCCCACATGTACTTCTCCCTCATGAGCTTGTTGATCTCGTCGTTCAGGTCGCGAATCTGGTAGTCGCTGAGGGCGGTGTCCTGGATCTTGGACACCTTGCGCGAGATCTCCTTGAGCACCTGGCCACGCCATTTTTCGCAGGAAGGAATCGAATCGACTTCGGTGATTACTCTCGGTCGCCTCGTCCTGCCAATGTCGATGATTCCGAGGTCTGCAGCTTGAGCCTCCCTGAACCTGAAGAGCATGCTCTGCGCCTTTTCCGAATTTCGCGCCTGCGCGAGTTAGATCAAATCGCAAAAAGAAACCAAACGAGCAATAACATACCATCTTGAAGACTGTTGTGGCCGGCGAGGCGTCGGCGTCCTTGGATGAATGTGTCGGCTTGGCCTGCAGATGGAAGTTCTCAGTGCACGGCGCAGGACCTGGAGGGAAAGCTTTCGGTTCAATGTTGCGGCACGGGAAGCCCCACACCCAATCAGCCGCGTCCAACGGGGATGAATGTGGGGCGGCCTCTTCTGTAGTGCCCGCCGCCCACCTGGCGCAATTGACGACCACTGGCCAGGCGTGCGAAGGTACCCTAGAGGTAACGTAATGCTGCAACTGCACGTTGGTTCCTCCCCCCAAGCTTTCCCACCAGCTTCACGTCACACCTTTTTCGACGTGATAACGGCCTGCGAAGCTTCAACAACACCGTCACGATGCGCCTCCCGACGCTGCTTCTCGCAGCCTCATCTCTGGTTGGCGCGGTGTTTGTCGACGAAGTTGGCGACATTGAGTACCACCACGAGCTGATCGGCCTTCCTCAAGTCGAGACCACCTTCTTCCACAAGCCGAAAAAGGACGACAAGGCATCGCTTCTGTACACGCTCTCTGATGTGGGAGTCGTCGGCGCTGTTAACCCGAGCAACGGTGCTGTCGTATGGCGCCAGTTTCTGACCGGCAACATCACGAATGGCGGCGGACACCTGCGAGCGGCCGAGGGCGAGGACTGGGTCGTGTCTGCGTACGGCAGCTCGGTGCAGGCATGGAACGCCATGTCGGGAAGGAACGCCTGGTCGATCGACTTCACAGGCGAGATAAGGGACCTCGAGGTCATGGAGCTGACGGAAAATGGACGCAAGGATGTGCTGGCGCTGTTCGAGGAGGAAGACGGATCTTCGACACTGAGGAGACTGAACGGCGCGGACGGCACTGTGACTTGGGAGTTCAGGGACGCGAGCAAGACGAACCCTCTCCAGGTGTCCAACAACATTGAGAAGATCTTCGTCGTCAGCCTCTACGGATCTGCCAACTCGTACGGCGTGCGGGTCTCCGTCCACGACACTCTCACGGGCAAGCGCACCGACGACATCAGCCTCGGCACTAAGGGTGACGTGCAGAGCAAGGAGGACGTCATGTTCGTCGGCGCAAACTCAGCATCCCCCATCGTCGCCTGGACTGACGGCGCCCGCTCGAAGCTGAAGGTCAACGTTCTCGGCACCAAGTCCAAGCAGGAGTTCCCTCTCCCCGCCGACACGTTGCAAGTCGCCATCCACGCCCCGCATCACCTGGAGTCTGAGCCGCATTTCCTGGTTCACAGCAGAACGTCGGCCGGCAACAAGGGCGAGGTCTACCACGTCAACATCAAGACGAACGCCATCACCAGAGACCATGAGCTGCCTCTGCTGCCTGGCCTGGGCGCCTTCTCTACCAGTTCGGAGGGCGCCAATGTCTGGTTCACGCGCATCACCGAAGAGGAGGTCATCCTCACGTCTTCCAACTCCCACGCGATCCTGGGCCGCTGGCCGTACAAGACGGGCACGGAGAGCATCCCCGCTGTCCACGCTGTCTCGGAGGTCATCAAGAAGGCTGCTGACAGCTTTGCCGTCCGCTGCGCTGCGGTGACTACGTCGGACGACTGGGTCCTCGTTCGTAACGGCGAGCAGGCCTGGAGCCGCCCCGAAGGTCTGACCGGCGGTGTCGCTGCTGCTTTCGCGGAGATTCCCGAGAGCGAAGACTTGGCCAAGACCCTCGAGGCTGAGGCGCACGACAACGTTGTGTCTGCGTACATCCACCGTGTGACCCGCCACATCGAGGACCTGGCCTACCTGCCCGACTACCTTGCATCGATTCCCCAGCGTCTCATCAGCAGCATCACCGGAGCCGAGATCTCCCACAAGAGCGAGGGTCTCTCCCGCGATGCTTTCGGCTTTAACAAGCTCGTCGTCCTTGCCACCCGCCGAGGCAAGCTGTTCGGTCTCGATGTTGGCAAGCATGGCGCGGTCATCTGGAAGCTCAACGCTTTCGACATTCCTCGTGGCGAAGCTTGGGACGTCAAGGGCATTTTCGTCGAGGACGTCAAGTCGCACGTCACTGTTCGGGGTTACCACGGAGAGTACGTCGTCGCAAGGACCGATACCGGCAAGTTGGTTGATGCTATGCCCCAGGGATCTTGGGCGCAGACGCAAGCCGCTGCCATCGTTGACAGCCCATCCGGCCAGTGGCTCGCCCCTGTTGGAGTTGGTGGTGCCATTGGCGACGTCCCCGCTGCTTGGGCCCCCAAGCAGACCGTCGTCACCCGCGGACTGAAGGGAGAGCTGAAGGGCCTGACTTACATCGACGAGGATGGCACCGCCAAGGAGCAGGTTGCATGGGAGTTCGCCCCGCCGTCAGGCTTCGAGATTGTCGATATCGCTACCAGGCCTGTCCACGACCCTATTGCGTCCATCGGTAGAGTCCTCGGCGACAGACGGGTCAAGTACAAGTATCTTAACCCCAACACCATTGTCGTGTCGGCCCACAACGCGGCCAAGTCGCAGCTTAATGTCTATCTGGTCGACTCTGTGTCAGGACAGGTTCTTCACTCTACCGTCCACGAGGGCGTTGACGGCAGCAAGAGCATTCAGTGCACCCTGGCCGAGAACTGGTTCGTCTGCACCTTCTTCGGCGAGTACGCGCTCAAGGACGATGCCGGTCAACCCCTCTCCGGCCAGTCCCTCAAGGGCCACCAGATCGTTGTCTCAGACTTGTACGAGAGCGACTACGCCGACGACCGGGGCCCGCTGGGCGATGCTGAGAACTTCTCCTCTACCGAGCCAGTCGACACCCCCACCGGTGCCCCCCTCCCCGCCGTCGTCAGCCAAGCTTGGGTTCTATCTGCTCCCCTTGCTGCTCTTGCCGTCACCCAGACGCGCCAGGGAATCACTAGCCGTCATGTCCTTGGCTACCTGCCCGAGTCTCACGCCATCGTCAGCTTGCCCCGTCAACTGCTCGAGCCGCGTCGACCTGTCGGACGCGACCCGACGCCCGCGGAGATGGAGGCCGAGGGTCTCATCAAGTACCACCCGGCCTTGGAGATCGACCCCAGACAGGTAATCACCCACCAGCGCGATGTCATTGGCGTCCAGAAGATCATCGCGTCCCCGACCATCGTCGAGAGCACTAGCTTGATCTTCTCCTTTGGCATCGACGTCTGGGGCAGCCGGGTCGCCCCCAGCTTCGCCTTCGACATCCTCGGCAAGGGCTTCAACAAGATCAGCCTTATCTCGACTGTCCTCGCTCTCAGTGTCGGCGTTGCCGTGCTGGGTCCTATTGTGAGTAACCCCCTCCTCGTCCATGGACCATGATGCTTGTCCAAGTGCTAACGCCTCGCAGGTTCGCAAGAAGCAGACCAACATGCGCTGGGCGTAAATAGTGTATGATATGACATGACATAATAGAATCGTTTGAGTTTTGAGGCACGACTGTTCAATGGTTTCGTCGTTTGTGACTTCGGTGTGTTTACGAGCGTTGCGAACCCCGGACGGACCGGTTCCACAGAAGTGCAAAAAGAAGCATCACCAAAAAATGACAAAAGAACATACAACACCAGGTATTCGCTGGTCGTCACCGACCCAACTACTAATCCGGCCCTCATTGGCTTATCTATGGGAGAGCGGACGGGATCCCGAGTTTTCCAATGGGTATGGTCGTATGTGACAGTTTATGAAGCTGGAGATGGCTATAGAGGGTAGACGCGGGGGAGATGCAACCACCCAAAGCTTCGCGGGCTGCATCGCCAGGGTACACGCATGTTGAGGGTTCCAAATGGGTACACGGCGCGGGTTAGGTTGGCTGCGTTGCGCCCTCGGAATTCTACTAGATCGTTGATGGGACTTTCTGCCCGAATGACGGGTACCCGTGGAGGAGGTCGGCCTCCCGGACCCAGCCCAACATTCAGGACCCGAGGCGGGATCACACTGGGACGGCACTAACCTACCGACGACAGCCCGGATGTCCACGGCGTTGATACATTTTGGCCAAGACACCATTTTCGTGGACCATCGGAGAAAAAAATTGAAGAGCGTGGTGGGGCTTCGAAGCCTGTGATCAGAGTTTGGTCTGGTGTTCGAGAGAACGGGCCGGGCCGAAGCGCATGGAACGGCTCTTGAACCCTGAATAGAGGCGAACAGAAGGTGTTCGTTGGGCAAAGCCACGAGGACGAGAAGATTCCAGGACTTCTGGGGTACACTGACTGTGGCTTCAGGGTGGAGATGACTGGACGCTTTCCGGCAGGTGTCCATACCGGAAGGGCCTGACGGTGGATACTGGCTTTTTGGGATGGCCTCGGGTTCAGGTCATTACGGGTTTGTTCATAGGTCTGGAAAAGTCTGTTTCGATTGCGCGAAAACCGCCCGAGGTAGATAAGTATATTCTTCCAAGACATTCTGCTCTCTACTGCGTGGCTTAACCAGACTCAATTGGGGGCTCAGAACGGCAATCAAAGCTTGAAGAGTGCGTTATGATCGTCGCCCCAGAGACATCTGACGAACTCACGAGGTCATCGCTGTGACTCTTTCGTTTGGCTTCTCCAAGGCAACTCCGCCACTGGCTCTTTGGTGGCGCTCCGTGAACACCCATGGCAGTCATCACGGACGAAAAAGGTTATTTGCGGGGTGACGAGAGGAAACTTGTGGTGGTAGTTGTCCCGTTCCTGCGGGACCGGGACATCTTCTGATCCCTGCCACCCTTGATGATGATTTCCATCCCAAGTTAAGGTTAAAACCTTAGTTCGATCAACGACTTCCTCCCCTTCCAGGTCTAGTCTCGAATCTCGAAGATCATCTTCTCTGGCTTCTGGTATCGAAGGACCTCCCAGCCACCGTTCTTTCTTGCAGGGCCCATGTGGCTGGCTCGCCACCGCTCTCCATCCCAACCACCGCCTTTCTGGCTTGGATGCCTTCAACCTTCGCTGCAGCCTGAAGGGCATATGGAAAGACCCCGCGTCATTCCTCATCATCGTTACGCCCCAGTTACGTGACAGGCTCCCCCATACGCCGCCTGATATTGCGCCTTCCCTGGCTCGAGAGGTTCACGAGCAGGCTGCCAAATGTAATTTGCCCATTAGACGAGTCAACTCCTACCAGGACCAACGCATTGTTGCAGGAGCCTAACATATTGGCCGCATGCATCCTTGGGCTGGCCTGCGCCTTACCAGGCGGTCCAACGGGCGTTGGAAGTTGAGTTGGTGCGGGTCTTTCTTCGTGTAAACCCCATTCAGGACAGCACACGATATCGAAATGGGCTATTTCGGTATAGCCAAGGTCCCATGATCTAAGGGGCCTTCGAGGCAGCTGGTTGCCTCTCTCATTGTGCGTTTATTTTCCAAGGAAGGAAGGATTGTTGGATGTAGGTTGGGACGGGGACGTTGGTCAAAGCCACCCACGATGGAAGGACGGGACGTCATGAGGTGGGGGCCATGGATTCAGTTGTTGTTGGCATTAGGTAGGCACAACCAACGTCTCAATTCCCACCCGGGCGTTGGCCAAGAGATACGTAAACAACTCGGGCCAGCAGCCTATGGAAGGCCTTGACGAGGCATCCCGGTGTTTGCTTATCACGTCGACGCTTTCCCATTGTTGATGCAGGGCATTGCGATCAGGTGACGCGATGCCATTCAACCCTTTTGACTCATTGAAGGATTTATATCAGGATTTCCAACGCATTTTACGTTGGTACCGCAGGATTGCCTGCAGAAAAGTGCACATTCAGAAGAGGTCACCACCATTGGGAGGTATTATTTTGTTTTTGTTGGCTAACTTCTCCCACGCCGTTGGAGCGGTGAAGAGAGCACACAATCACAAATGCGTTGGCAAACATTTTACACTCTGAGCCTGTGTTTTCTCTCCTTTTCACTGTGCGGAGTCAGAAAGCCCTGATAATAATACACTAGTACACTACGGATCGAAAATCAGAAAAGAGCGATAAACCCGCCCCTGGTCACATACCGAAGCGACGGCGTCGGGCCGCTCCCTTGAGGACCCCGGACTGCCAGCACACACTAGACTAGGTAGGTTCTTCACCGCTAATACTATTGCTACCTACAATTCTTACTAGGGGAGTCTCGTGGCTCCCAGTCCGTGATGCTATTGACCTGAGCCTTCACTTTGACCTCTGCAGGATGTTAGTGCCAGGGTCCGCGTAAGGCGACCACGCAGGTGAGCGCAGCTCATCCTCCACATCTGTTCACCGACGGCAAATGGTATGTGCCCAGTGCCGAGCCTCATCCTCCCACGATCTTCCTTCGGTGTAGCATGTATGTAAGAATTTCTTTGTGCCGCAGTCTAGATTGAGATCCCACCCTGAGCTGCAACGTAGCCGTTATCCGAAAGGAGCCCGAGGGAAGGGGAGAACGGTCATTGCTAAACGCCGAAGAGCCTCCCGCAACTCGGGGTCGGACAAGAGAGAGCGTACGCGTGACCGAGAATGAACGAGGCATCTGACTCAAAATCTCACATAAATTAGAAAAGCAACTTATCGAACTCCCACGGCGTCCGCGGAGGGCGTAAGACAGCAGCGAGAACGACATCAGCCACCGGATCACGCTCGAAAGCCACCTCGATCAGTGCCGAAACCCCCCGGCGCCCCTGTCGAGGTTCATTTTGTGCGTACAAAGAGGGGGGGCCTTGTGGTCCATGTCTCGTGGTGCGCTCACCTCCACATGTGGTCTAACGTTGTGTTCACCGACGCCTGGGCCGATGGTTCCTCTGCTGAAGATATGATTCGATCTAATGCCGTGTCCCGTTTCACAAAACTGTCCCTCCGTCACCTTTCTTTTCTTTTTCCTTTTCTCTTGCTTGAGCATGTTTCGATTCGTTCGGGTATTCAGTGGGATTGTTCGAGATACTGTTTCCGTGGTACCGACTAACATTCGCCTCGATCATGTATATACAGATTCGGAAATTCGTAAAAAAAGAAAGGACGCCCAGGGTCAGAGATAGAGAGCCATGCGGAGGAGCGTCAGGCGATAAGCACAACCTTGGACCACTTCTAGGATGCTGATCGTCGCCTCGTCTACGCAAAACATCTGTTGCCTTGCATTGTCTTTCCTTCATTCCGTTGCAAGAGTCGAAGCGAAGGCGTGAAGGCGACGACGTGGGCCGGCCTGGATCACGGTTGCCTAGGAGCTTCCACCAGCCTCATCCGATGCTCGGACTTCGCTCACCGAAACGACGCAAGGTCAGCATCCGGGGTCCGGTTTGCGGGGCTTCGGAAGCGGCATCGCAGGTCGGCATGGGATTGCCTCGAAAGGCAACCCTTGGAAAACTTGAACTAATGCAGATGGCAGACCCGCGCACGGCGAGACATATGGTCGCACGTTGTACAATGGAGCTTGAGGCGGGTCGCCGAACAGGATGCCTCCCGGCTTCCCGGGGCCACCCTCGAGGGTCCTCCAAGGCCCCCGAGTGGGCGGACTATGGTGCCGACATCGCCCTGCTCTTCGCCTTACTATGTAGGTGCCTTACGAGTCCGGTCCGGAATAGAGTCCGTCTAGAAAGCGGGAAGAACAAGCTTCCAGTAGTTGGGGGTCATGAAGAGGGTGTGCAAGGGGATGCGACATATTCGCAAGGGTCTATCCGACGCGGTCATCACAGCAGCAGCTGCGATGCAACGGCAGCAAATTGGCAATGTTGGGGACAAAGGCATTGTGCCACGCATACGGTAAGTAGGGCTTTTACTCGACTTCCCGAACTGCGTCCAATAGATGACACGCCAGCCAAGAATCTGCGGGACTAATTTATGGGATGGGGTGATTACTAGTCACATTTTGCCCTCGGCTTTGCAGCACTTTGTAGTACCAGTGGATAGTCTCCGCCCCCGCGAATTGAAGCCCAAGTAGGGCATTGGGCGACAGGACAGTGGCCTCAGAACGATAGAGGAAGAGCTTCCGGACTACACCTTTGCATCTTGCTGGCCAAGCCGGCGACGGTGCCCGAATACTTGTATGCAGAAGCAAGCCAACGGCCCCGCGAGTTTTAGAACACCCCCGAGTAGGCAGTATTGGACCGCAAACAGCGGCTGAGGGATAACATCGACGGACATCAATGAATAGGGCGAAGTCTCGAGTCTTTTGGGAAGGGTCCGGTCGTGCAGCTTGCATGCAGACCACATGACTAGGTGGTCAGCCCAACGCTGCGAAATAGGGCTGCTGTAGCTCGAGATACTGAGAGGCAATCCTCGTGACCTAAGGATGAGGGGGTGGAGGATTGCGCTGGCGATCAAACCTGATAGCCCCAGTTTGGTTCTCGAATGAAGCAGAGACACGATGGTCTTCGAAGACTATTTCGTGCCTCACTAGCCAAGCCGCAGCTCTGTTATTCAACGTCTTGGGCAGAAATTAAGAAGGCAACCATAAGGCGGGCGGGTGGTGAAGCGTCAAGACCCGTGAGACGTCGTCGAAAAGCCAACGTGGAACATCAAGCAGGCCTTTGAAACTTGCTAGGGCCGTCCCGTCCCGGGAACGTGGCAAATCAATGCATCTCCCGGCTCCTCACCCTCCTTCTCAGAGATTTTCGAGGCATCTACAGCCGCTGAAGAAGCGGCTCTTGGACAGGGTCGATGATGCCCGAGTCGCGCGGGCGGGCGGGAGATGCCGTAGGTTGATGACTGGCTTTTGCGGGTGTCCACGATAACGACTGTGTTGCGGGCGTTGTGTATTGATGTGAGAGAGACAAGAGACGTCAAATCTGTACTTCGGGGTGGAAGATGGGCATTTGATGGAGGGGGACGGCGTCTGATCATAAGTTGTCGACCAAAGGCTTGAGGACTGTGGCTCGAATGCTTAGGTTTGATAGGTTTGTGACACCATATCGGTGTAGAAATGTCGTCCGACCGTCGCACAGTGACCTCTGACCGAAGTTGGCACGAGAAAGATAGACCATTCCAGGAAGTTGTCTCTTCGGAGCAATGGTACGGGCCCGATCCGAAGCTGTCAGGTTCGACAACCGCTGCAGGCTGTAAGTGACACGGAATCTCTCGATGGTACATACCACACAGGACCATCGAGCTGTGCGAATCCTTTCTCTCGCATGGTGGTGACCGTCTCAAGGGGTCCGGGTTGGACAGCAGGCCGGGCCGTCGCATAAAGCGGGGCGCCGCGGATGCAGTACACGAGCCCCCGTGCGTCATCGCCGGGCGAGTGGACGGGTCCCGACGGCGGGGAGCTGGTCCGGAAATACGGGCCCCACCTACCCGAATGTGCCGATACTCGTCGCGTATCCGTACACTAGCGATGAATCGGCGACCACCACGCGTGCGAAGGCAACGCGTGTAACCGTTGTCGACGTCAGGGAAAGGGAGAAGCCCTGCAGGGCAACGCTGGTTTTCCTTTTGGTCGCAATCTCCAGTGCTGGCCAACCAACTCCATGCGGGCGCCTTTTCTCCCTGCGTATAGCCGTGTCGCCCATTCGCGTTGATGCCAGCGAAGACAATTTCAAACACGATGAGGGGTAAAGCCCAGGTCGACAACTACACGAAAATGAGGCCCTCGTTTCCGAATATAGATAGAGAGGGGGTGGCGCAGGCAATAACTGTGCAGTATTAAACAAGGGGAAACATAACGAAGCGGGCGCAAAGGATCCATCCCACACGAATGAAAACGGTTTTGAAGCCCCTGACATATATGCGCCCGATTGATGCACACCAACCAACAGCCAACGACCAAGAGAAGCGCTGTCATTACCACTCCTCTGAAAGGGGCTTCACCACCACCCGGCAAGCTCCCGGTAAGGCAACCGGAATGGGGGTTTGGAATGGCGAGGAGCTGAGGCGCCAAATTGGATTATCAATGAGCGGCAAAGACGCCAAAGTGTTAACTTGCGCCGCGACAACGACGGTCTCGGCCCCTTGCACCGTGAAGAAGAAAGAAAAAGCTGGAACCCGGCCCCCCTCTACCGTAATCGCCTCGTCGGTGAGAAAGATTGAGGGGCACGAAGGCGCAAGGCTTCCAGAACCAACGAAGAACTCAATTGGTGATGAGCTAGGCAATTGGGCCAAGACGGTAAAAGTCAATGTTGGATCAAACACGAAACCGGAGATGGGCGTTTGCAAACGCCGACGGGCGCTTAAAACGCCCGGTTTGCAAGCCGGCACACGCCTTGTGCGTTTTACGTGCGGAGGGAATGAAACAAGTCGATACTGAATGCGGCACGCCAGGACACCGTATTTGAAATTTCTACGTGTCTGGGTACCGAGTGTGAATAGCTTCAATCCAACCCAAGTGGGGAGGCCAGTTCTTCGAGAACATGACGTCTGACCAGCCCCGTTGCGTAAGCTTCGAGAGGCACCGGCTCGGCGTTACAAGTGGGTCGCCGGTCCGCCCCGGATCGGGCGTATGGACATGAGGAGGGGCAGCGTGGCAAGCACTTTGACGAACGTCTTCGTTTAGGATCGGCAATCTCCATATAAAACATCATGATCTGCAAGAATTGCATCATGCACAAAATCAGGCAAGAAAGTCAACAAAATAACAGCGGAAAGCTACACAGGCTGCAGGCAGGCCAGGCGTTTCCCCATTCCAGCCCCGGTGAGGCGTCAGGCAAAGGCGCTGACAGCCTGCTCACCCGGAGAATACTTTCCCCCCAGCTCATCTCGTATTTTTTCTATCGCTTGCGGAGTAAAAGGGTACATGATGCCCCTCCCTCCCTAGCCATAGACGCCATCACCGACACCGAAACATGAGATCCGGTGCCACGCCTAATGTGCCTCGATGCCTTTCCATATTTCCATCGGAATCGTGCATATTGCCTAGGAGAGGCTACCCGAGAAGATCACCATGTGAACAGTAAAGAAATGATGCAGCGTGCCAAAGTGAGGTTTTCGGTGAAGCACGAGACAAGAAGGCTGGAAGGCGGGATGGAGGCTGGTGTGATTTAGAACCTTGAACCGGGTGATGGTGGGAGGCTTTACGCGTCGCCTGATATCCCGTGACAGGAAGGGATTGAGAAGTGGCCGGTTGTGGTGTGACGAGAGTCTTGGGCGCCCGGCCGGGTCAAAACACGGCCCGAGGAATATGCTTGGAGATGGATGTCATTCCCGGTCGTAGCCGTCAACCAACCTATGTAAACACAGGCATCTTGAGGCTATATCACAGAAGTTCCAATTGCGCCACGTGCCGCGCGCATGCAGACCGTGTTTGAGGTTTCGATTGAGGTCAGACAAACCACAACACTCGTAACGAACGTTGGCCAGGTGACTAACTGACAAATAGTTAGAATGCAAATAGACTCACCTCAAGAGACTTGCGCCAACACAATCACAGAAGAGAACCCGGTACGTAAGATGTAAAGCAATTATCTTTTCGTAGTTTCTTCCTTCTTTCATAAAAGAAAATATGCTTAAATTGATAGGTTGAGGCTGAGAGGCTTAATACTGGTGTTTAGGTGTAGTTTCAAGACTTGCGTTATCTGCAGGAAAGAGAAATGCCTGAATCTAGTAGTAAAAGCACTCGTCAACTCCGTCCCGTTGTAACATACCCAGCAGCTCCACAGATCTCTCCACAAACTGGTCACCACACTCCAGAGTCCCAAATTATACAGCATTGAATAATCGGATTTCTGGGTAGAGGAGTTGTTTCCTTACCAATCTCACGAAAACAACAACGACAAACCATGCCGCTGGTGGTGACAGGATATTTCTACCTACCTACGAAAACTGAAGGATGGGTAGATTAATGCCTGGTTGGCCGCCTCGCAATGCTATTGGTCCTTGGGCTTTGGAAAGACTTCTCATGAGGTCTGACGTCAGGCCGCAAATGGCCTCTTATTGGGCCTCATAGATTGGTACTGCTGCCCTGACAACTGACAGGTAGCCACGTGCCTTAGGTCGAGCTGACGACAGCTATGAAGGTAGTTCATTTGCTACTGACAGCCAATCAGATAGTTAGGCAAGAATAAGACTGAAAAAAAACAACGACATGCGGTCCAGCTGGGCCTGAAGACACCACCACCTCTGTGTTGACCTACTGCCGGGGGTCTCATGATCAGATATCAAACGATGCGCTGGACAACCATTGTGCTGTCGCCAATTGAACGGACACGGAAGCGAAGGCAATTCTTGAGGCTTGCGAGCCGCTTGTACGGGATACAGCTCACCCTAATAAACGGGTAATAACTGAGGCCCGACGTAAACACCAGTTCAACATTGAGGGTGTCCAGGCGACTAGAGTCGACGGGACAGTCACCAAAGCCCCGAATTACACGAAGACGCGTCGGTGTCTTTGCCGAAGGGGACCTCGGCACTGAAGACGTGTCTGCGGTTGACAGGGTTGTCCAGAGGGCAGCCTTGCGGCTCAATCAGAGTGAAAGCTGTATAACATCAGACAGCTTTCAGGCGTCAAGCCACGATTGTCACTCGTTGAGGACTTTTGACCTAAAGGAGTTGTGGATGACTTGTAGGAGAAGCAGGCAGGATATGCAAGTAAGGCAACTTGGCGTAGTCTCAAATAGTATAGAACTCCGCTAGTGCTGTTCCATGGCCGGCGTCATTATCCCGGCCGAGGGCCCGAGATGACCCAGAAGACGAGGCGATCTCCCTGCCGCTTTCACGTGTCCAATGACGACGGCGCAGTGACTCGAGGCTGGTGTAATAGCGGTTGCCTCCTGGCTTGGAAATCTCAGCCAGAAAAAGGGGGCCAATAGGAAGCTGTATGTGACCACCGTCGACGATCGAGGCAGCAGGCGTCGACGAGGCCTCGGTATGACCCCTGGAATCATGACAAGACTCGCCGCTCAGAACGCGTTTGCCTTCAGCCTGGCTTTGAGAGGAAATCACCGAGAAACATTTGCCTACTGCATGACTCATCTACGGAGGCAACAATAGGGTTGCCTAGGTGAGAAGAGGCTTCTCTGGCACCTGACAGTAATGAGGCCTCAGTCATCGTATGAATACGGATCCACTTCAGCTGGCTATGGTTGATGACGGAAGGGAAGCTCCTGATTCACGCGTACGAGATGATTAGCGGACGATGGAAAATTCTAGCAAGTCTTTCCCACATGCCATCTGTAGAATGTGAGGGGTGGCTGAACGTTGCCTTCAAGTGTTGAGGTCGGCCCGATGGTACTCTGGCGAATGTTCCTCCAGCTCTTGTCCAGCCACTCGTATTGATGATTGATCAAATTGTCATGGAATCATTGAAGATAGATAGACGACGCCGGCTAGAGCTCACCTTGGATGGCGTAAAGTTCGCCACCGAGCCGCAGTAGAATTCGTAAGGGACGACGAGTCAAAACCCTCCAGACCGGATTGCAAAGCGCGGCAGCCAATACATTGACTATTTCCAGAGCTTCAGCCTCTCTTGGCCGCCGTGAAAGGGTCACGAGGATGCAGCTCTCGTGTATGTGTCTTGTAAGCTCCAGTCCAGATCACCAGGGGTGCGCAGTGCTCGATATCAAATATCTCGGTTCGTTGGCATATGCATCCCGGGTGCCGGAACTCGTGGATCTTTGTGTACCTAAGTCAGCTCAGCCCGGAGGCGATATGGCCGAGACCGTCGTAAACCGACCCATGAGAATTTCGGCCGGAATACTTGGAGACTTATCGAGTCCAATGAAGATCTCGGCCTCGTACTTACTGAATTTTGCCATCTTTGAAAAATCTTTCCGGAAGAACGTAGGTCTGGGAGTGGTCCGGGGGCGCCGAGCTTATCCACCCCAATTGGTATGGAGTAGCGCACAGCCACACGGGTTGGGGCTGAGAGAGCGGGAGCTAGGACCCGATCCGATCAAGCCCAGCCCAATATAGACTAGTGGATAGGTAGCTGCCCTGGGCATGTGGCGGCCTCTATGGGAGCGGGATTCTAGAGCAGTCCCGACTGCCCGGCTCGTAGGTAATAGGTGGTACCTGCGTGGAGTTCCTTCGGAGAAAGCGGAATCGGCTTCTACGGCACCCCAAACTGGATGGCATGCAGACCAAGACCTCGTCACAAACATTGTCACTCGCCGTGACGCTGTGCTGACAGTTGTTCAGAAACTTACGGCGAGAAGGAGCCCGGATGCCCGGAAGCTCTATAAGCAACGCTGACTGAGCGCGACCCGACTGGAGGAAAAGACATCTAGACACCGGAGAGAAAACAGAGACGAGCACTCTTTCCGGAAAGAACGGGATGATTCATAGTGAGTAATTGCGGATATCGAATGAGGTACCTAGAAATTTGAATAGGTAGGAGGCAATATGGAAGGATGAGGTTGAAAGAGACCCGTGTTGGGAGTTGAGGAAAAGAGAAAGTCTAACTGACGCCACAGCTACAATCAACGAGGACGGACACTGGGCTATCCGTTGATTGACTGGTGTTGGTGTTGGGCAGGCACACAGGTCATAGGTGCAGCTTGACTGCATACCGGGAGCTGAGGAGGATCACTTATCACAGGTAGGTCCAGCCGACCTTCTTCCGGGCAGGATGACGGGCATTCCAGGCTGAAGGCCTAGGGGTCACGGGACTACTATGGTGGTGTCGAGTATAGACAAGTTGCATCTTGGATGCACTCAACCCACCAACCTTGCTCTGACATCTACTCAGTGAGATCTTAAGACATCGACGGCAGGCTGATTCGTGGCACGCATTCTTCGCAGCACTTCCCCCCCGGGCCGAGAGTCAAGCACCAACGCATCTAAATCGCTACTTCACTAGAAGAACAGCCTGCAAGAGAGCAGTCGTGTCTGCGTTGGGGCTAGAGATGCAGCTGGGGAAGTGACGAGAGGTAAAATGGTCAATGCTTGGGCAGGTCAGGAAGGAAGAACTGCAGCGGTCTTTATACTATAAAGAGTCGGGCTCCCCCCCCACTGCACGGTTCTTTCTGTCTTGGTTCCCATTAGCTCTAGGAGGCGTGGTATTAGGTAGCCCGCCCAGGCAGCAAGACACTGGAGACGGGGGAGAGCCCTGGGTCCGAGTGGCGGGGACACGCAAAGTCCCCCAAAAAATTTGTGAGGGATATGCGAACCACCGAGGCGAACTGGTAAGGCAACCACTGAGTGCATGCGAACCACGCCCCAAATCCCAACCTACCTAGTATGGTCTTCAATCTGGGTCGCGCACTTCAATCATCACAAACCATCTTTGGTGTTAAAACCAACACGTTTCCAACCATCTTGACGACTGTTCATCGCACAGCCATTCAATTGTTCTTGTGCCCACTATTCCGTCCGTCACCCGGATCATCGTTAGCCCACCCCGGTGATTGAGATATCGCCAAATTGCTCCAAGGGTCGCAGAAATGTCCTCTAACCCGCAACATGATCAGTCGGTCGGATTGGACCAGGCCCTTATCTTGTCCAGGCGGAAAGCAGAGCAACAAAGACGACGAGGAAATGGCCCCAAGCCTTGTCCCATATGTAACAAGGAGCTGCCGCCAGGGAGTCGACAGGCTCTCGAGCGGCATTTTACTCAATATCATCCTCTGAAGAACGACGACGAGGCCGAGAAATCGGAGAGAACCACGTTAATCGACAACCTATTTGCAAGGTACCTAGTTACCTTCCAAGCCCCTGGAAACCGGCAAGGCTGACTGTTGACTCCTCTCAGCTTTCGAGACACAACCGAGCAAGCCACCCCCACGCCTACTCCAGGCCCTTCGTCCACGTCTGCGAATCAGTCAACGACGACGGCCATCCCCAACTCGAATGTCGTAGCAGGAACTCCCGCCGATTCGAAGGAGAACGACGAGAAGGCTCTTCCCCCTAAGAGATCACGAGCGTTCCCACCCCCCGCGTTCAATACCTCAGGAAGTACTGCCGCCGCTACGCCGGATGAATACCGCAGAGAACCTACCCAGAAAGGCCGCCAGCTTTGGAATCCCGATGATGATCCTCCCGCCGCCCGCCGTACTCCGAAGCAGCGGGACGGTGCGGGTGGCGTGGCCGCCCCGGCCCGTTCATTCGACCCTCGCCCCGCTGAAGGCCAACATAGTGAAATGCTGAAGCAGCCAGAAACGAGACCCATAAGTCAGGAGCAGCTGGTTGCCGAGGTCAAGGGAATCTATGCCGGTCTGGTCATGGTCGAGAGCAAGTGCATAGAAGTTGATAACGCCCAGAACTCGTCCAACACCGACACTAGCTCCAAGCTCAACCATGACCAGTGGAAGGCGTTGATTGCCCTTCACAGAACGTTACTACACGAGCATCACGACTTCTTTCTGGCCTCCCAACACCCCTCTGCAAGCCCAGCCTTGCGTCGGCTGGCTAGCAAATACGCCATGCCGGCTCGTATGTGGCGCCACGGTATCCACTCGTTTTTGGAGCTGCTCCGCCACCGACTGCCTACTTCGCTCGAGCACATGCTCACCTTCATTTACTTGGCGTATTCGATGATGGCCCTGTTATACGAAACGGTTCCTGCTTTTGAAGATACGTGGATCGAGTGCTTGGGAGATTTGGGTCGTTACAGGTACGCAGCAGTTGATGGGCAACTGTCATTCCCTTTTCACTTCTGAACATGTGACCACTTTTCTGACTTGGGTGCTCGAGACAGAATGGCTATCGAAGATGACGACCTTAAGGACCGCGAAATCTGGACAGGTGTGAGCCGGCATTGGTACACCAAGGCTAGCGAGAAGGCACCGACTACTGGTCGCCTTTATCACCACCTTGCCATCCTCGCGCGCCCCAACGCCCTGCAACAGCTGTTCTACTACACAAAATCTCTCTGCGTCCCCATTCCTTTCTTGTCTGCAAGAGAATCCATCATGACCCTGTTCGAACCGCATCTCAACAAGCTTCCGACCCGTCTATTGGAAGTCGACGCCTCGTTCATTCGCGCTCATGGCATTTTGTTTTCTGGGAGGGATCTGGAAGAATTCACCCCGTCCGTAGATGACTTCATCAGCCGCCTCGACAATCACATCGCGCGCAACACTCGGAGGTGGATGGACTCGGGGTACCACATTGGCATCGCTCTCGGCTGTGCCATGCTCGAGTATGGCAGCGAATCCAACGCCATTATGCGCATCATCAAATCGGGCAGGGCTGACGACGCCGACGTCTCGATGGAGGGCACGGAGACGATTCCGAGCAAGAGGATGCTTGACGCCGTTGACTTCGCCGCCCGCACGCACAACGTTATTTTCAGACGGTTCGGGGACGATAGTGTCAACACCTATGTCCACGTCACCCTCGCCTTCCTCTTCCACATGTCTCACTACCCGGCCGCCATGGCCCTCATCGAGGAGAGATTACCCTGGAAGCTCATCTCTCTGATGCTCAATACGTTACTTGGACAGTGTTCGTCTTTCTCCAAGGTTGAAGGGGATGACTTTCCCCGACCCCTGAAGGACACCCCGCGCCCGCTTCCCGATGACTACGCACAGCGGGGTTTGCTGTGGGTTGACAAGTACTACCCGGACAACTGGTTCGACGCGAAGATTGAGGACGAAGAGAAGTACTTCGAGGTGGCGTCGATGAAGGAGGAGCGCATGGACAGGTGCATCTGGCTGGGCTGTCAGCTGGCCCGGTCTGGTAAATGGTTGACATACGACAAGACAACGAGACAATTCGGCGTGGCCCCTCAATATGACGTGGACGTCACCGACCTCCCCGCCCCGGCAAGCGAGACGACGGGCAACACCGACGGCGATGTAGAGATTCCCGACGCCCCAGCAGCTAGCAACTTGACCTCGGCTACCGCCTCTCCCTCCGTGGAAGCTCAAGATCCTTGAATGCAACAAAAAGAAAAAGAAAATCAACTTATCCCCGCCGCACCTAGATATGTTTTCACAGTGCTCGTGGATCATCCAGCAGAGTCTGGATTGTGACATCGGTTTTCATCTCCGATGCACGACAACCGGTGCCTGTCTAGACAGTCCTGTACAGACTTTCACGTCGCGGGACACCCTACCAGGCACTCATACTAGCCACTTCGATATGTTACTAATGCCCGACCCCGTCGGCTCGCCAGCACATGGGTGTTCGGGCGCTCTAAACGATTTATTCTTTCGGCATCGCCTGGTATGTTTCCGTCCATCGCCTGGCCGCCGGTAGAAAGGTAGGAAGAATACAAGTCCCCAGGAGTCAGCAGCCCGGATTCCTCGATTGGCAGTTCGTATGAGGAGAAGATACTTGGACGTGTGAGGAGGGAAGAGAACAGAGATAAGAGAGATGGAAGGAGAACAGAGATAGGACAGATGGAAAGAAAAAAAAATAGCAATAGAACAAAACGAACAAAAAAATCAGAATTAAGAAAAGACCAAAAAAAAGGACGAGGGAAGAGGGGAATAGAGAGGAGTGGGAGCAATTTGTAACGTACGGCTACGTCTGCTAGAGCAGGTAAGTATACACATTAGACCGCGTCAGTGCCTTCAGCTGAATGTTACATACGTTGCTTCTCTAGAAGATCATGAACTGTCCTTGTCGGTGTTCTCTCGCCAGTTGCTGAACGGCATCGGCGACCAAGCCCAAGTCACGGCCGGATGCCCCGGCGCCGACCCCGGGGTCGCGTCTGGCTCCATATCGTCGAGGGGTCCAATCGGGAGACCAAACGAAGGTTCGCGACGAAGACAACGAACACGACCAGAATGATTCGTCAATTTAAACAGTTTTCATAGAAACACACCAGTAGATTCAGATTTTGTTCAGTTCAGCTCCGGTCCCGAATTCGCTACCAACCGTAACGCCGGAAGAACTTGTCTTTGAAATACATGGACTCTGTCTTTGAAACCAACGTCTACTCGAAACAAAAAGCGACTTGAAATGCGGTTCTGCTGTTCTAGCAAATTGAATGTCTGAATCAGCATTGCCACCGGGCTAGAAACATCTAGCTTCTCAACCGCAATCGAGTTGATATCCCGAATACTTCAATCTCGATTAATGTTAAGGTAAATAAACGTCATTACTGGAAGCTTTCAGGTTTGTTATCTGACACGACTAACATCATTATTGAATACCCCGGTTACTTTGGACGTGTAAGTCAACTTTTCAGATTGTTCCCTAATTTTGTTGCGGTTTGCCCGTGTGTCATGGTGACGATATATCGATACCCAGACGAGCACGATCCGCAAATTCGCCGCGAACTCGCGCTCTTCCCCTCGTCAAACTTTCATTCCTTTCTTGTTCTTCCTTTTTTTCTTCTTTCCAGATCGAAATTTGAGTTGTCTTCTCTTCGTCATTGCGTTGCGTCCTGTTCTGCGTCAGCTCACGTGGCTGAGCTTTCGACGCTGCCATTTTTAGACCGTTGAAGAATTGGAACGAACCCCTAAACGCTAGCGACCCCACGAGCCCCGAGGACGTGTAAGCGGGATTGGCATTCGCAGACCCCGCGCGAAGCTCCTACCTAGTTGCCTCGAGGCGATGAATCATGAGGCTTCGAAAGTTGAAACTTTCTGAGTGATATTCGGGTTGCCTTTTCGAGGCGCAGTTGTCTCGTCCGGGCGTCTATGAGGCCTCCTGGATTGCGACATGACCTTCCTCATCCCTAAGGAATGATTTCCCCCAATTTTGAGGCATCTTCCCCCCCAAAAGATTCCTCAGCGCGTAGGTCCATGACGACGACCTGGAGCACGCGCGCAGGCGGGCGAAGCATAGCCCCAAAAGCGGCCGTACCCCGCGGGACGGACCAACGGCCCCCCGTTGGGGATCCTGATGGATGCTTGACATTTCTGGTACCGTTCCTGCCAAGCTCAAGGCAACGGGGTGCCTTAAACCAGTCAACAGGTCGTGAACGTCAGTTCATGAACGTTGGATGCACCGTATCGAAATGCGGTAGCTCGGGTCAGCGGATCGCATCCTCTGGGAAACCTGTGAGAGGGTGGGGAGATAAGACCACGAGGAGGAACTTTGGAAGCGATTATCAG
Organism: Colletotrichum brevisporum; assembly: GCA_030770045.1. NCBI lineage: Eukaryota > Fungi > Ascomycota > Sordariomycetes > Glomerellales > Glomerellaceae > Colletotrichum > Colletotrichum brevisporum. The sequence goes on along the minus strand of JAUGSI010000001.1, from coordinate 1,405,862 downwards.
CGACAGACAGGGCCTTCACCGAGATTGTGTTTTAGGCAGACGTCCGGATTCGGTGGTGGTGGGTGTAGGTCGAGGTCTGGTGTCACGCCGAGCAGACCGAGGATTCGAAGTGAAGAAGATGCACACCACTACCTAGCGATAGTGAAGGGCGCAATACCTGATGCTGCTGGGTTCTTCACACCGATGTATAGCTTCTACCGATGGGCCGTGAATGGCCATTTTGCCGGTCGGTGAGTCAACGCTTCGTTCCCCGAGAGGCGCACACGATTCGCTATGCAGTCCTCTGTGATCGATCACAGGCAGACCGACCGTCTGACTGTCCATGCTCTTCTGCCTTGGAACACCTCGAAACACGCAGCGTCTGTGGTTCATGTCGCAAGGCGACCCGCCTGAACGGACGGTAAGACAGGGCCGGGAAGGGATGACATTATCTCATTCCGGTTCGTGGGGAAGCGCTTCCGGCGTGCAACTGTGCCGATATTAGCAGATTTCCAGCGAAGAAGAAGCAAAGAAAAAGCCCGAGGGGCTCTGGAGGAAAATTGCGAAACGACTGAACTCGTAAGGCGACCCAGCTAGGATCGTTAGTTGCCTAGGGACCTAGAGCTAGCGGGCGGGTCGCTAAGCTCCTGTGAAGCAAGGGACCCTATTTGGAAGTGCTGCTTACCTATAGAGTAAGAAAACAAAGGGATAAGACGACGATGATTTCTCGCGATCCGGAGCGTTTCTCTGGCCAGGTTTACGAGATACTCATGTTTGTGGCTCTGCGAGACGCGGCGCCCGCGAGTGTGATTGTGGAGGAGGAGGCTTTGCTCAGCTTATATTCGGATTGTGACAGTAAGCCTATCGGACTCTTTAGCCAGCCCAAGACTTCAGATTTCGGTGCTGAACGAGGTCATGCCCGTCAGAAGCTGAAAGCTGCTCAGCTGGAAAGACATACGCCACACGAACCGCGCTCAGGGACGTGAGAATCGTGAATGGACGCCGCAAAAGCGCTACAGAGAAAACGGCCCCCAAAGGCGCGCGCTAAAGAGCTGCTGAGGGTCGTCTGTCAGCTGTCGGAAATCCCCATGTTACGGAACCCTGGGCCTGAGCTCGAAGAGCTCCAGAGACCCGAGGAGCTTCACGAGTGGCTGGACGAGGCTCCGTTCCAAGGGAGAAATGTAGGGTTTCAATTGGAACAATGTTCCATGCATCGAGAACTAACCTGTCAGCCTTCTCTTTCTTTCCTCCCCGCATGCTTGGCCAAAACGTTCGCGAGCCAGTGGCCGGGAAGGATCGCGTGTGCAGGCTGACGTTCTGTTGATTTTAATCTCCCTGTCAGCCTGCCTGAAGGGACGCCTGAGACGCCTTACGATAAGCGCCGGTCTATCAATATTCGCAATATCCCGGGTCATGATGGACATAGGCATGGCATGCATGCATGTACGAGATGCATTCCTTTGCGGTGCGGGGTTTCTTCTGCCCTTTCACGCATTTCAGTTGAAGCATCTCATCACTCATCTCCGAAAGCATGCTCCGATCCGCCTGCCCGCTTCTCAAGGCTGTGAGATTACGATCCATTACCGCGGCTCCCATCACATTACTTCACCCTTATGCCCCTTTCGGTCCAAACAATGTTACGGGTCACCGAGTCTGCTCGACTACTGCCAGGCAGCCGACGATCACGTTTCTATTATGCAACCCCTCATCCTCTCGTCACTTACCTTCACCACACCACTTTCTATACCTAGGCAGTGCCCACACCATGCACCTACCCAGCTGACCGCGCAGCCTGTTCCTCCTACACCACCTACGTGCATATCACTTGGAAGTGATAGCCTACTCTGTGGTATTTGCTTCTGATTGCGTGCAATTTCCCTCCACTCTGGAGATATAATACAGCAATACTCGACAATGATCGGCGCCGACGAGTCGTCGCTCGCAACCTTCTATCAACCCGGATGACTTCATGTCTCATGCTCATCAAGGCTATCATACCCGCAGACCTGCTCACCGGTCGTTGAGCCGATGCGGGGTTCGGTGTCGATGGACCAACCGGATGGATCATCGGCATGCAACTGAAGCAACCTCGACGCGTGCCTGGTTGCCTGGCACCCTGGGTAGCCCCGCAACCTCATAGGGAGAACCTGCATCACCCTCCCGGCCAACTTCAATTTCCATGCGTAGAACACATGAGGTACACATGCGGTACAGGGATGCGGGCAGCCCATGCCCCCTCTCCGGAACGACCCCCGGGGACTAGAGGCCGGGGCCCGGATTGACGCTATTCCAACTGCGTGGGTTGTCGTTGCCTAGGTATTCTGATACAAGGCCATCCAATGAACGTCACGGATTCTTCGTCCGCCTCATTTGTAGACATTGATCACGATCGGCTGACGCAGTATTTTGTGTGTGTGATGATGATTTCGACGCTGGTCCTCCGGGGGAAGTTGCTTCCGGACCCATGGACGGAGGTCTGCCTTTAAATGTGCAAATTCATCGCTGTTTTCTCGTTATGTGGGCGGCCGGAGATCGTGTTCCTTTGTGGTTCACCGAACCTGTGACACACGCATCCCGGATGTCTGAGAGCACGGTCAGGTTACAACGCCTGCAATGACGCGCGTGCTCGTGCCCCGGAATGCTGGGGGAGTGGGGGAAGGAGGTGCAGAAGGGACCGTGATTGGAAGACGTCAATATTATCATCTCATCAGATAAGACGCGAGATCGAGAGAGCAGGCTCCCACGCCGATCCCGAAGCGGTAACCCGAGAAGGGGTGGTAGGTAATCGATGCAGGCAGACGAAACCACCCCGTCAATCAACGATTTACGCGTGTTTTCCACTGCACCTTTGTAGAGAGAGCTGCAGAAAGCCATCTCGGTCACCAGACTGCTCGGGGTCTACCACGTCTGCTGTGCCTGCAAGGCGGCACCGAAACTGCATTGGAATTTGAGCCTCGCAAGTCATTCTCTGCGGGGGGGGGGGGGCTCTGAGAAGGTTCATCAAGAAGAAATTGGAATTTGTGAGATGGTGTTGTTTTGCGTTGTCGTCGGGCATTTGCTTTCATCTTCGGCAGCCGATCATTCTCTTGGGACGCCATGTATCAATAATCATCTTCGGTTCGTGTACCCGTACCTATCTATGGCTTGAAAGGGGGGATGAATATGCAATTTCCATTTGAGAAGTGCAAGACTGGCCAGGAATGGTCGAAAGTGCAGTAGACCAGGCATGTCGGGATCAGATAGCGTCATTCGAAAGATGCAACTTTGGGCTTCTTGTGCAAGATGGGAACTTCGATATTTTATGCACAGGCTGTCTGAAGGCGTTTGGGTGCTTGAAGTACGAAATGGAGATGAATGGACGTCTTGCCGGGGCAATGCTTCACTGTAGGCGTTGGATATTTCTCTTGACGATCAATATCTGACCAAAGGGAAACGGAATGAGCTCCAAGGCACAAAGGCAGAGATTAGTTGAAGACTGACAGTTTGTTTAGCCACGAAACCAGGTCTTCGTTCCTCAACAGCAGATGGTTTATCAGGGAGAACAGAACACAGCAACACTTCCGGTTGCCCTGGCACTGAAAGATCAGAATTAGTAGCTCAGACTTCACAACGGAGGTTACAAAGATCTATCGCGTCCAAGTGTCATGCTTCTTTTAAATTTGACGCGACTCGGCGTACCTAGGTTTCGCTGTATTATGGCAGTCTGAAACTATGTGCATACCTAATACAGAGCATGGACCTATACTTCAGTCGATTTGTTTTTGTTACGAGAAAGCATTCATTGCCGAACTGAGACTTGTGAAATGTGTGGTAATATCTGTCCAAGGCGCGTCTAGTTACCCTGAACCACACTAGGTTCGAACTCGAGTCTTATAGGCACTAAGAATCTTTCTAGTTGGTTTCTCCGTTTACGTACGACTTCACGTAGAAATCAATCTTTGGGAAAGGGGCATCAAGATGAGTCGAAACCGTACAAAGCGTCGAGTGATGCATGACATTCATGGAGCCACGCGAGATGGAACTATTTGCTTTATTCTGCGAAGTCTGTCCGCTTTCCACATGATCCTTTGGCTTTGGACAATGGAGATTGCACGTCACCAACGGAAGAAAACCAAGTCAAACCCCCCGGCCAAAGCCCAATTTGAAATGAACGAAGAGATTCATGGGAAAGTCATCTACTTGAGTCTGGGAAACGCTGCCCGCGCCGGAGACACAAAGGCAGGCCTCACCGCAAGAGAATCTGGACAAGGACAACTTTTCGAGCAAACGAGAAACTCCACAAGAGGTCTTCGAGAACAATGTCGGTTCATTGTAAGGAAAGGTGTTGCACTGAAAGTACGTATACGCGATTACCAGTGTTGTAATCGTGGTTCCACTTTTGCAGCGTCACAAAAGGGTTGTGGTCGAGTGACTTGACAACACAAAGGCTCACCCCAAGGAGTTGCTTGCTGCTCATGGTCATCAATTACATGGACATTAAAGATTAGCAGTTGGTCCTGGGTTCAGGTGCTCACGCCTCGTTGAACAGCCCATCTGATGTGTTGACGGCGCGGGACATCTTCCGCAACATGCCCTCTCCGTCTAGCCTTACCCGGCCCAGAGGCTTAGTCTAGCGACGTTCTATACTCCCAGACATCGGAACCCGCATCATCGACATCGAGACCCCCATTCCAGAGAGCCTCATCCTCCTTGATCCAGTCGAAGGCGCTGCTCCCGCCGCCGCACCCTTCGCAGGGGAGGCCGACGCCGTAGGTGCACTTCTTGCACCTGGCGCAGTGCCACTCGCGCCAGTCCATGCACTCCTTGCAGACCTCGCAGTGCCAGGTGTTTGAGTCCTGCACCCAGCTGCCGTCGTAGGGGTGGGGCCAGCCGGTGTTGCGGCAGAACGACCAGAAGAACCCGGAACCCCCGCCGCCGCCGCCGCGGAGGAGCGCGTAGCGGAGCAGCTCGTTGTCGTGCGCGGCCGCGTCCGCCTCGGGCATGCCGGCCTTCTTCTTCTGGGCCCACTCGTAGAGCCAGGGGTCCATCATGTCGTCCTCGAAGACGTCGTCGCGCTTCTGGAGGCGGTCCGCCAGCCTGGGCAGGTAGATCGGGTTCTTGCGGCGGGCGACGAAGGAGGCGAAGCACGGCTGGGCCCGCATCCTGGTGTATTTCATGCTGGCGCGGTTCTCGTCGTCGCCGGCGGCGCCCTGACCGAGGGCCTTGAAGACGTCGTTGAGCTTGTTGCTGCACTTGCCCGGGCCGTCCGCGCAGCTGCTGCAGGCGCAGGACGGGCCGCAGGCGAAGCCGTTCTTGACGCAGGCGCAGGAGCCCTTGCAGCCGGTCTTGCAGCCGCATTTGGCGGGCGGCTCTTTCTCCTTGCCGAATCCTTTGCTTGCCTGCGCGATGGGGCGGCGTCCAATTGTCAGTTTTGCTGAGAAGTAGGGAGAAGGAACTCGAGAAGGAGCTTAGGAGGGGTGTCTGACTTTGCTGACTGGCCTTCCCGACTTCTTTGTCTTCGTTTTCTTGACGGGCTGGGCCGGGGGCAGGTCCACGGGGTTGGCATCGGAGTCAGACGTGATGTCGATCGGTGACGCCTTGCGCTTTCCGGAGTTGGATGGCATCGCGGGTAACTGGGGCAGTGAATCCATGTTGGAAATGTTCTGGGCGGTTGAGAAAGGGGGAGGGAGGGATTGTAATTGATGGACAACAGTTCGCGATGGTGTTGTGGATTCTTTGTGTGGTGTTGTCGGAGGGATGGGGAGATATCGCAAACCCCTATCCGGGGTTTTTTAAAAAAAAGAAAATGGCGGGCGCGATGTCGCGTCGCGGACGTGTCGGCCGAAGCGGGGACTTAATTTAAGTTCCAAATCGATTCACGATGGAATAATCAGAGATTAATCATTACACTCATGTGGCCTCCCAGAATCAACTGCAGTAGGCGTCTGCCTATGAATCTTAATATCAAAACGTGTCAAATATCAGAAGAACGTTTTTTGTCTTCTGTTCGAGTGCACATGGTTGTCATATGGTATATGAAAGTGTTCAGAAGTAGTTTCTGGGTTATCTTAGTGCATTCATTTCTTACCTTCGACTGGACTTGATAACTTACTGTCTGTAACTGACTAGAATCAGAGCAGGATCACCAACACTGCTGGAACTTAGAAAGAAACGCGGACGAGACTCAGGATAACTAGGTACTAGAGTATAGTCAACTGTAAAGAATGTGACCTCCAGCGAGCGCTCCGAGACGGGCTTCAAGAATCTAAATCTCTGGAACAAACGCTACGGACTCAGGTAACTTCCAATTGAACGCCGAGGTAGTCTCATCAGACGCAGTTCATTGACATGGGCTGAAAATTGGTTGCGGGGTGTATCTCCATCAGCATTCACCGTCGGGAATCCACGATCATGAGCTCTTCGGATGACGGTCACTATCGGTAACAAACCGAAAGCGAACGCCCGTTCTCACTCATGTCGGCTATCCAGGAGACTCTGGCGCCAAGAAAAAGCGTCTGTCGGCAATAGCAACTATCTTGGGGAACTGAGGCCGTAAAACATATAAACCAGAGGAGCGGAAGAGAGTTCCGGACAGTGTCAAAATTGCAAACTCCGTCGTTTCTTGTATGGTCATGCGCACATAAACAAGGAGTAGGTTTGTCATAGTCGGCGTGCGAGAAGCTCGCCGATCGCGGCTCGTCGATATCGGCTCCGACGACCCAGGAGGCCGGGAGGGTTAGAGTTCGGCGATCCATATTAAGGGGTAGGTCATACCGATGAACGGGTATCATGGAGGGAAACGGATTGGTCCGTACGTACGAGACTAATCGTACTGACTTGACACAGCCCACGCGGTGTTGGAGGCATCAAGAGCAAAGTGCAAGATCGGACAACGTTAAATCTCCAACGAAGCGGGCCGAGTCTAGGTGGAGCAGTTGCCGAGGGGGAAGGAGGGACGGGGGAGGAGGGGGTGACTTCCGGTCGGCGCCGGTGACGGGCTGAAGAACTGAAGAAATGGACGGAAGTTGCGGCGGGCTTCCATGGCATGGAGATGCCGGTTCGGAAAAAAAACCCGTGGGGGGATGGGACTCAGTAAGTGTCGGCTAATCAAAAGCAGGAATTATTTCCGACCCACTTTCCCGATCGGACGAGTCATTTTGGTACGGATGCACCTAATTGCAATCGCGTTTGCAATTATCCCCGGGCTCTCGGGATGGCGTCAGCAATAACCGGCGGCCGGTGTTCTTTCCTTTCGACAACTGGAACACCACCTGCCACGGACGGTACCCCGCCCCCTCGTTGCCCCTCAATCTTTCCCCCACCTTCACTTCACCTTCACCTCGCGTTCGCCTGGTGCCATCCAATTCCACCCCACCATCCCCCGCTCCCTCACTAAATTGCACCCTGGTGCAGCAGTCACCTCCGTCATCGGTCGTTCTTGCCCCGAGGTAAAACAAAAAGGAAGGCCCGTCGCGGATTTCCACGATACCATCTCGCCTGATTTTTCTCTCCGTCTCTCTCTCTCTTCGCTTCCTGTTTCACGATCGTTCTGTTCGAAACCTCACCGTTTTTTCCCTCTTGATGTACGAGTTCTCCCCTCACCAGCTGGAATCAAACACAGAAAACTAACAATCGCAGACCCCAAACTCCAAATCCACCCCCAAATTCTCAACACCATCGCCACCATGAAGCTCCTCTACCCCACCTCCCTCAAGCTCGACGTCGACAGCCTCGAGGGCTTCTCCGTCAAGCTCGTCCCCTACGACGTCAAGAAGCCCATCCCCGAGGAGCACACCGACGCCGACGTCCTCGTCACCTGGACCAACACCGCCGACAACCTCAAGGACGCCGCCGCCCGCCTCAAGAACCTCCGCTTCATCCAGTCCCTCGCCGCGGGCCCCAACGACGTCCTCAACGCCGGCTTCGACATCTCCAAGATCACCGTCTGCACCGGCTCCGGCCTGCACGACCACACCGTCGCCGAGCACGCCCTCGGCCTCCTCCTCAACGCCGCCCGCCGCTTCTACGAGATGCGCGACTACCAGCTGCGCAGCACCTGGCCCGCCCACCTCGGCGGTCCCCAGCCCGACCGCCCCGCCGGCGCCTTCACCACCCTCCGCGACGCCCGCGTCCTCATCTGGGGCTTCGGCAACATCGCCAAGGCCCTGACCCCGCACCTGCGCGGCCTCGGCGCCCACGTCAAGGGCGTCGCCCGCAACGCCGGCGTCCGCGACGGCGTCGAGGTCTACGCCGAGGACAAGCTCGCCGACCTCCTGCCCGAGACCGACGCCCTCGTCATGATCCTGCCCGGCTCCGATTCCACCAAGAACGCCCTCAACGCCGCCCGCCTCAAGCTGCTGCCCAAGCACGCCTGGATCATCAACGTCGGCCGTGGCACCTCGGTCGACGAGGACGCCCTCGTCGACGCCCTCGAGAACGGCCAGATTGGCGGCGCCGCCCTCGACGTCTTCGTCACCGAGCCCCTGCCCGAGTCGAGCCGGCTGTGGAAGGCACCCAACGTTGTTGTTTCCCCGCACGCCGCCGGTGGCCGCCCCCAGGGCGCGGAAGCACTGATTGCATACAACTTGAGACGGTTCATCGCCGGCCAGTCGCTGAAGAACGTCATCTGAACAAGAACATAGATCGGACGGAGCGTTGTGTAAAAAGCATCTAGCAGCAAATAATAGACGAGCCAATGCATTTTTCTTTTGAATTGAACCAAAGCGGGCACTTTCTCCAAAGCTATGATCACCGTCCCTTGAAACTTTGTGGCATCTTCTTCATCACCCCCTCTTCTAGTAATATCCAACACCCCCAATCTGGCTTGGCTCTCTAATTGTCAGCCTCCCTCGCCCTCTATTATACAATAATAACGGATGACAATAACGGACGACGATGATGGACGACGATGATGGACAGTAATGACGGATAATAACGATGATGACTAGAGGAGGGGGTGACGAATTATATCTCTTAAAACGAATGAAGTATATTCCTACTCTCTCGACTTTTGTTTTTCAGATGCGGCATACCGATTTCAAGCGCCGCCTTCACGCATTGTCGTCCGCCATTTGAGACGCATAGCGGCCTTCCTATTTCCACGACAAGTTCCTCTTCTGCTCCTTCCATTCCTGTATCTTGTCCGTCCAGGCACGGCTGCAAGCCTCCCGGAGATCCTGGGGCTTCAAGCTCTCGAGGTTGACCTGGGTTGTTTTGCACCACTTGCGCAAGAGCTGGTAGCGGTCCTTCGGCAACGTGAGGTGGACCTGCTGCTCCAACCAGTTGCTGACACGGTAGACGGCGTGTTCCGCCGCCGAGACCCAGGGCTTTATGGCGAGGGCTTCTGCACAGCGCTGGAGCTCGTCTAACGTGAAGTGATTTTGGGCCGTGATTGTAAGACTTTTGAAAGCTTCGGACAAAGGCCTGCTGCAGCCCGTGACGACAGCGGTCCTGGCCCACTGTCGGAGAATGTCGTATGACATAGCCAATTTCGTTCCATTCGTTGGGCTGTCGAGGACAAAGTCGCCGTAGTCGACTGCGATGGTTCGGATTAGAAAGCCCTCCGGGCTTAGCCCGTGGCTTCGAAAAATGACAATACCGTCTGGCAGCCACTTCTGCACTTCCTTCTGGTCCGCCTCCACATGGGCGTGATATCTAACTGCGTCGGGCACGGCTACTTCGAACGGTTGGCCGGTGTGCTCAAAGCCGGGAAAGACACGATCCCATATCTGCTGGCGATGCTCCGCCCACGCGGGGTCGGCCGAGCTCTTGACGTACATTGCGTTTTCGATAGGCATGAGTGAAAGGCCCAAGGCCCGTCTCTCCAGCGCTGGGCGCTCGAACTCCTCGATCAGCTTCCTCCTCGTGACGGCGAAGTATTCCGACTCCTCGTACGCGCCCGAAGGTCTCATTTCGGGCTCCTCTGTCAGCCAGGGGAAGACCTGCTCGAGGTGGGTTTGGGTGTCGCCTTGACCAGCAGCTGCCAAAGGTCAGCAAGAAGCGATTGCGAGCAAGTCTACAAGGCCGGCGACCTACCCATGGCATCGAGCTTGCGCCACGTTTTCCGATCGGCCGCCTAGCTCATCCAAGATTCCGACACGGACTCGATGCCGCGGATGACGAGCAATCTCGCAACACTCCACTCGGCCGTGTACAAGACATCCGAAAAGTCTGTTTCCGCGCGCCGCAACGTGTCTGACCAGTGGCTTTCGATGATTTCCCTGCGCACCGGCTCGGGGAAAAACACCTCGATGCTGTCTTCCATTGGGCTGTCCATTCTTAGTTGTGCCTAGCAAAAGAAATAACAACAGAGAAAACAATGAGGATGATGGTGTGCAAGAGTATCAAGAAAGTATGGCTAGTCGTATCCCTTGATGCGTGACGAGCTCGGGTAGGTAACAAGCTGGAAGAAAAAAAAGACTCGAGGCTGTTCGCGTCCTGGTTGTGTATGTAGCATGTTGACGTTTTCTCTGTGGGACCGTCGAGACGGGATGCGTCGGAAAGTGTCCACGACTAAGAAGGAAGGAGACGGTCTTTGTTTTCAAGGGAGATCTTACTCGTCACCCCCTCCTCTAGCATCCAGCACCCCTAAGTGGCTTGGCTTTCCCATAACAACAACAACGACGGCAACAACGGACAACGACGGCAACAACGGACAACGACGGCAACAACGACGGACAATAATAAACAATGATAACAATAGGTAATGATTACAATAGCTACAGTGATAAAAGGAGGCTTAAAAGGCAGTTTAAAGTAGAGTAGGCGAGAACTTCGGAATTAGCGGTTAAAGGGACTCGGAAGGTCCGAACAATATTCGTAGGTTCCTAGGGTGTGCAGCAACTGCAATGATTGATCTTGATCTTCTCATTTCACTGTAGGTACACTGCCCCATCTGGGCTGGACTTGCCTAACCTGAGAGTTGAAGCTCCCAGCATACCTATCTAGGTAGGAATGGAATTGTCTTGACTGTACCTTCCTGGACTACATCTAACCGCTTCCCGTGCGGGTGAGCGACATGCATCTATTCGTCAGTCTTCACTGAGATGATCAGTCCAGTCGACTCTGGTACAAGACTATTGCACATGCGTGCAGACGAAGGGCGCTGCAAAATATTCTCAGTGTGTGGCTTCTTCGGCGAGTCTGAAGTGTCATATTTCGAAATTTACGATGGTCACACTCTGGACCCTCCAGGAAGCGAGAATGAATTGCATGAAACCGGGAATCTCCTTCGAAACCTCTCCCGCGCTGGGGTAAGCCTCTGAAGCCCAGATGCTTCAGTTGATGATGCACCGCCCGCTCCCCGTGCCGCAGTCCTTGGCGTACCCGTAGTCGCAGCACTTCCCCCCCGGCGAGCACTCGTAGATGTGGTTGTCGACCCGCTTGGCCGTGATGGCGTGCTTCTTGGTGTCGGTCCAGATGCAGGCGCCGCAGATGGTGAGCTGCTTGCCGCGGCTGTTGCACTTGCAGCCGTTCTCCTTGCAGGCGCGCCTCTCGAGGGGCTCGCTTCTAGAGTCTAGCAGCTCCGTGAGGCCGAGGTCGTCGCGCTCGGACAGGCCGGCGGACGGGTCCTGCGGGGCGACGGCGGCCTGGGCGGCGGCGGCGAGGAAGAGGACGGCGAGGGAGGCGGTGAAGCGCATTGTGGGTTGGGTAAACGGTGGGTGCTGCATATAAGTTGTGTTAGTGGCTTGCACGGTTGAGGGGTGAAACAGGACATCTTCACTTGCGAGTTTGAAGGTTTATTTAGGTTCTTGAGAAGAGTTGTTGTGTGTCAGTGTAGCTGATGACGAGACTTGAACTAGAGAGCGAGGAGATTCTCTTGCTGGTTTTATACCCGCGGACGCGTCGTGCCGTTGAACCTCTAAACTCCCAAGTCCCATCGTGAGGCCACACAAGTTCGACACAAAGAGAGTCCAGACTCGTCCTCTGGCTCTCCCCGGAATAAGAATCAGTCCGTCTGACCTTCTCGCACATCTCCCTGCTGGATCAAGACGCCGATGGTTTTCAGCTGAGCGTAAGACAATCAAAAAGTAATTATGGCACATGCGGGGTTGCTCGCAGCCCACGAGTAGTATTCGATGGAGTTTGCTACAGCTTAAACTGGACCTCGGGCTGATTCTAGCCCGCGAGAGGCACGGTCCGGCTGTTTTACTTGCCAAAAAGAGACACAAATGGTTTCATACGTGGTAAGTTGCCTGTAGTCATGCATCAAAATTAGGTTGTGAAGATGCTGGAGTTGGTGTTCTGGGTCGACCTGCAGAACATGAGTTGGGAATCGTCCCGCTTAGAGCGGCCACAAAATCGAACGTCCTCCATTGGCAATCACGGCAGTGTCTTGAATATCCTATCAGATACGTATTTGACAATGAGTTCGTCAACTTGAGCGCAAGAGGAACGGTAAACAATATATTCTCACAAGGCAATTTCCATCATACCATCAAACCCTCACAGTAGAAGGAATTGACAAGTTACTGGTCAGCGCGCGAATCGTATGCCCGAAAAGCACACTCGGGAGGCATGGCGGACCTCCGCCAGATCGCATATGATGTTGCATGTCAGGCAAACAGAGCCAGTCCATTATCGGAAAAGCTTCGGAGGGTAATTGCTGAGCTGGATTCTCGCTCGCGTTCGTTCGCCCGACTAATACTATGCTCACCGCCAGCGCGCCTGCATGGGGCCGTTGTAACCACACCGGGCGGGGGAGGCGCAGATAGGGCGGCTGCCGCCTATACGGGACAACCCGCCCCGCGGGCTGACTTGTGCCGCCTGGCGAGCTTCAGCTCGCCGGTTCGCCGAGAGAGCCAACCATCTCTGCAGTTTAACGTTTGCCTTGTCTCGGCGGGAGCAGGCGCTTGATCATGGGTTCCGACGGCGCAGTGGCTGTCTCAAGATAGTACGAGCTGATGATGGATTCTGTCTTGCACGGAACTATACGGCCAAGTCATTTTTGCCCGATTGTCGGAGATCGAGCTGACTTCTTAGAATAGGGTAAAATATAGAGGTCTCTCATGGTCTCTTTCTGCAGCTTGCACTTGCTGTGGCAGACCTGGAAATGGTATAGCCAGACTACCATGGCAGATCAATGCTGTCTTCTTGTAGTTGATAGACCGCTAGGAGTGAAGAAGTGGGAAAACGAGGTTTCCTGGCTCGTTCCAGCATAGACATACTCTATTACCAACAAAAACAACAATGTGTTGATGTTGGGTTGAATGAAAGGACCGATCTCGTATGCCCTGCGGCGAATGATGGTATTGCAATATACTGCGCCGTTAGCTACCGTGGCTGCGTCTACATCAACGCAAAATTCGATGATCTCGTATCTTGAAAGTAAATTACCTTTGACAAGCCGTCGGATGAGAGCTCCGAGCTATATGATACCCCCCATCCCCAGCCCTGTACTCAGGATCAAACAACTGTTACCCACACAGATATGTTGATATGAGATTCAATCATGCTTTGCCTGAAGCGCTGCCGTTAAAGACAACCAACCTCGGGGTGCCAGATATACGATCCCTGCTTAAACACGGAGCATTTATCATCAACACAGATCATTCTGGGCCCAGACAAATAACATGGCATGCGACCGCAAGTCGCAATTCTGTGAGATTCTTGGAGGTCCTGCTTGACACTCATGCCATCCGTGGACTCGACTTCTGAATCCTCCAAAAATGTCAGCTGGCTTCCGATAACGGCCGAGTGCTCGTCAAGGCACGCACTGGCCGAACCGCAGTTGGTCGCTCATAGTTGCCCATGACTGCACCGGGTCAACCGTTGTCGTCTGAGTCAGGGCAACCTCGAAGCCCACGGGCTCGTTGGTCTTAGATAAATAGTCAACATCTATGCTCCTCGTCCCATGTGTCAGATGTGAAACACGCCGATGACCAGGTTCCTGGAAAGACGGCGCGGAGTCTTTGGCAAACTTTTTCCACGCCTCCCAATCATCTACCTCATCACAAACGCCATCCGAACTACCTGGTATTCTCGACCCCTAGAACCCATTTTTCACGATGACGAAGTTGGCATCCTTCCCTCAATTCTCCAATCTTCCTGCCGAGATCCGCCTCGGGATCTGGGAGCAGGCAGTGTCCGGTCCGTCGATGCACGTCTTCGACGTCTGCTTCCCGTCGCGCCACGGAAACGACCGCAGCAAACATGCCTTTCAAAGAACGGGCGACTTGCACACAGCCGGGCAGCGCCAAAAGTGGACCAAATACGAATACGTTGCGTTTCTAGATCGTCTCGAAGCTGGCGATGGAGGTGTCGACGACGCCGACGACGGCAATGAATCAGGTCGGCAGCCGGGAAGCGATCCAAGCATGTACCGCCATCGACAGGCTCTGCGTATGGCTTGCAGCGAGGCGGCGTCGTCAGCAGTGCTCCGGGCAAGCAACTTCAACACGGTTTACCTGCCGGGCCGCGGCAGCGTGTTCGATTACGATAACGACAACGACGTTCTCTTTCTACGGTTTATGGACCGAGCGCTGGAGTCGACTGTTCATAAATCCATCTCGGCACCCCCAAAGTCTTTTCCTGGAACACTCTCAGAAGCACTTGAGACTCATTGGAGCGCGGAAATGGCGCTAACCGTATGGCGGGCACGGCGTGTTGCAATCGACGTTGAGGAGACGATGCCTTCTATGAGCCGCGTCGAGATATCATACCTGGCTTCCTACATACAGAAAGACTTGGAGGTTCTCTATTTGGTGGACCAACGCCGCATCAGCGGCAAAGATGGCGATCATCAAAATGACAGGAACTCGAGCATTCGTAACAGGGGTAAACTCTTTCGGATTCTGCACAGGAAGAACTTGAAGGACAACCTCATTAGAACCCCAGACGTGATATACGGCGTTGGGAGAACTTACCGAGAGACGTTTGACTTCGAAAGTCTTTCCTGGGACGAGATTCATCCAGCGTATAGCTTTGCACGATTGATCGCGGAATCCATCCGTGTTCGTCAGGCCGCGGCTGGGACAGAAGTGTTCCAAGGGATTCGGGTGCTCTTGGCTGAGGACGATACAACGTGAAGCTACGTCACCGTATCTATGCTTCTTTAGGAACGCCATTTCGGGTTAATGTACGGTCTTGTTTCTTTGTGTAGTTTCGGCCAACCTATTTTCAATCGTAGCAAAACAAAGCTCCTCCGTGTCTATAATCGGTTATCTGCTCGGGGTCTAGTCTCAAATGTAGTTTCTGTAAGAATGTAAGTTCCTGCAAAACCGGCCGAGGCAAGAATGGGACTTTCTTTTCTCAAGTTCTCAACCATCCGCACCGTTATCTCTGCCTTCGGCAACAGGCACATCGCTCTTCTTCCGCGCGTCATGGAGGCCAAGGCCGCATGCGAAGAGGAACATTCCAACAGAGAGCCCCGTAGCAATGTACATGGTTCGTTGGTAGCCCACCGCCCATGCCTTCACCACGTTGGCAAGGCTTTGCGGGGGAACCTG
The DNA here is from genome assembly GCA_030770045.1 of Colletotrichum brevisporum. Taxonomy (NCBI): domain Eukaryota; kingdom Fungi; phylum Ascomycota; class Sordariomycetes; order Glomerellales; family Glomerellaceae; genus Colletotrichum; species Colletotrichum brevisporum. Next base: position 1,390,458 of record JAUGSI010000001.1, on the reverse strand, counting down.
GCTTCGGAATGCCGTCGCACCGGCTCTAATGATGGCCCTTGGATCCAAGCCGGGAGCGTGTATCGCGATCTCGCTGGCGACCGTGCTATCGAATACGGCGTTTCCAATGCTGATGAGGACCGCGATTCCGAGCCCCTGGACGAAGACAAGAACTGTCAACGCGGTGGCGACGTGTGCTGGTGGTAACACGGTTTGTATGGCAACAATGGCCTAAGCCGACAGGGGTGGTGAGCAAGACTACGTTGCGGACGGGAGTATCACAGCTGATGAAGATGTTGCTTACCATTTGCATTCCTAAGCCTCGACCAGATCCATACAGAATCTGGTAGCCGATCCATTCTCCAGTGCTCGTATTTACGGACCAGCGTGACATGAGACCGCAGCCGGCGGCCGTAATCAATGCTGCGAAAACTGCCCATGGCAAGTAGTAACCAAGCTTTGAGACTACAAATCGCTCACAGTCAGCCCGACTCCAAAGATCAATCCTATTCGAATTCTCGGCGTTTAAGGGACAAGACTTACTGAGAGTTCCCGAGAGAATAGTAAACAGTATCGAACTGAGGATGCTCGGCAGCATGTGTATGCCGCTCTCCATCGGGCTGTCTCCCAGAATGCTTTGGAAGTATATGGGGATGAAATAGGTCGCAATGTACGTGAGTCCAGACGCGCAGAGATTCATCATCGTGCCGCAAGTTAGTACCCTGTTCAGGAAAAGCTCAAGCGGGATCAGAGCGTTCGGTCCAGCTCGATATTCCCATCCTACGAAAAGGATCGCAGCTGCACCGAAGCCGCATAAGAGACCGATGACGGTGGGGCTCCCCCATGGATACTCGGAGCCTCCGAAGTGGAGTGCGAGCAGCAGCTGGACCACGGTGCCGATGAGGATAGCCGACCCAGCGACGTCGAACGTTTGAAGTATTTTCCGATCTGTGAGCACGCTTCGCGCTGTAGGTTTCGGTACGTGTTCCGGGATATACACCAAAGCTAACAGGAAGCAGGCGAGACCCCCAACTGGGAGATTTATCCAGAAGCCTATGCATGATCGGCGTCAGCGAGGGTTCTGTACCAGACTTATGACTTGGGAATGCTTACACCAACGCCAAGTAGTGTACTGGGTTAACGAACCACCAATCAGTGGACCCGCGATCATTCCGACTTGGGAGATTGCAAGCATCAGTCCCATCATGAAAGGTCTTGTCTGAGCTGGGACCATTCCGTACACGATTATCATCGAGCCGTTGAAGAGCCCCGAAGCCCCGACGCCCGAAACTGCTCGGCCGGCGATGAAAATGGGTGATGATTTTGCGAGCCCGCAAATCAAGGAGCCGGCCTCGAATAACACGAGGAAGCTTATGTACGTCCACTATGTATTGTCAGATGATGTCTCATTGTTTCAACGGCGGTTGTCTTGCCTTGTTGCTGAAATAAGTGAATAGCTTGCCCGTCATTGGCTGTAAGGCTGAACTATAAGGCGTGAGCTTTCTTGTATCTCACTTTGGTCCAGCTGAACTGGGCAGGAGGAAGCTTACACCGCAAGTTGATATGAACTGACATACCAGCCAATATCCTTGACTGAATGGAACTCGTCGGTTATTGTTGGAGTAGCCTGAGACGAGTCACTGTTAACTCCTGAAGCAAGACCCGATAATATCATTGCCTCCAGACACTTACGGTAGAAAGAATGGAGCTATCCAAGTTTATCAGTATAGCACTGAGTGTCAAGGCGCCGATTGCGAGGAAGAGTTTATATCCTGTAACGTAGGACAATTCGCTGTCATCGTCTATCGTCGGCTGTTGCTCCACGTCCTTCTCTTGGGGTTGCAAATGGTGATCTCGTAATGAGGGTCTCCCGCCAACGTCCTTCGTGTTGCTTATCCCGCCGCCGTTGTAAACTGGCCGTGCTGTTGACATTTTCAACTGTGTCTTGTAGCGAGAAAGGAATTGCCTCGCGGGCTATTGGTTTGGGCCTTGGAAACGCGGCCGCTGCGGCATCTAAATTTGATGTGTTCGGTGGAATCGCAGACAACTGTCTGGTTTTGGTTGAGAACACACGTATGCTAGGTTTTCACCCCCTCACTTGCGAGACGGGAACGCCCAGCGGACCGACTCATGCGTTGTGGTTGTGTGTCCCGGTAGATAAGCTTTTTGCCCGACTCAGGAGTCAATAAAGGTCCTACGTCTTTCAACGAACTAACGGCAACTTGGAAGCACAAAGTTCAGCGCGTGTATAGTTAAGCTTTAGGATGAGACAGAGGGGAACGGCACTACGAGCAGAAATTACACAAAATTCCAAGGCTACTATCGGGATGCTCCTTTCACAGCAATTGAGATACACATTATAAACGATGAGATCAGCTACTTCTTACTACTGTTTCAGACACAAATTGATTTGACAAACAGATGGTCCCTCAATGTTGGTTCTTATGTCGTTCCAGTGGGCTCAATTCAGTTCCGACCGTTTCCCACCGACAAGAAGAAAGGATTAGAAAGACAAACAAAATATTTACACTGTGTCCTCTCTCTTTGATTGTCGCCCAATACAGGGTCCCTATTATATATTGATTTTATGATGCAGCCTTCTCACTTGCAAAGTTACTTTATATCCCATATCAAGCATCGCCGTAAAGCCTAGAAATGTAACATGATATATCCGCCTCAGTCTCCTTCTTTTATCTGGTAAGCTCGTATTAAACGACCACCCAAAGCTCCGTTAATGCTTCAGTTGCAGGTTGCCTGCATGTAGCATATTTCGTTCAAACTTCCAACTGTTGTAGAGACATCCCCAGCAACTCTTTGATGCTTCCCATCTCATGGCAGTCAGATTCAGCGGTAGTATCTCCAGTACGGGTGCTTCTCCATCTGGCCTCCCTCATCGAAATCAATAACGACGCCCTCAGGAGGCTTGCCGTGCTCTCTGTCCCTTCGCCGATTTTCTCTGATCGTCATGAAAGTCATAAAAGCACTTCCGACTCCAGTCCAGCAAGTCGCGGCAAAAAGCGTCCAGAAACCAGTCTTGTATGCAGGACCGTCCGTAGAAGGGAAGAGGTATCCGGTGGCGATGCCCATGGTGCTCCCAAACGACTGAAACAGCCCAGTCGCGATGCCCTTCTTGATATCTCCGCAGCAGTTGCTCGTGATGTTGCCGACGCTGAGAGTCACCCCGGACAGAATGCCAGACAGGATCAGGAACGTGGCGCCGTAACGCGCGTTGGCCGCCGAGGGCGGCAGGACGGCCAGCAGCAGGTCGCCGGTGGCCGCGACGATGGAGCAGATCACTAGCAATCCCGAACAAGACTTCAGCCGGTCGCTGGCATACCCAACCACGAAGACCATGACGAAGGCTACGCAGTACGGCGGCGCCGTCATCAGCTGGGCCTTGACGTTGTCGTAGCCGAAAGTCGCTACGATGATGGGCGTGAAGGTCGCGATCGTGTACGTCTGGAGGACCTGGCCCATGTAGATGGCGATGTTCATCCACAAGCGCCAGTCGCGGAGCTGGTTTAGCGTCGTCTTCCAGTGGATCTTGCCGTGCGTGCGGTTGCCGTCTTGCATCATCCGCCAGGTGGCCACGTCGCGCTCACGGGGGGTGAGCCACTTGGTGTTGTACGGCCGGTCGGGAAGGACCCAGATGCACAGCACGCCGAACACGATGGTGAGCAGGCCCTCGATGAGGAAGAGAGCTTGCCAGTGCTTGACGAGTGGGTTTGAGATGTTGGAGATGCCGTAGGCTACCCAGCCTCCGAAGGCGCCTGCCAGAGGAGTTGCTGAGAGGTAGACGCTGATGCGGCGGCCCCATTCCTGGCAGCATGTGAGCATTGTTGCAGCAGACGTTCAAAGACGGGAGAGTCTTACTGCTCGTGGATAGAGGACCGTTGTGAGATAGGGAGCTCCCGAGATAAAGGCAGCCTCGAAGACGCCGAGGAAGAACCTAATGGCATACATGCCTTCTGGGGAGCCGGCCACGGCTTGCAGCGTTGCGAAAACACCCCAGATAATCTTAGAAGGTGTGTGTCAGTCACGCGCGCAAAATAGAGACCAGTCACCGTTGAAAACTTACCATTGCGGTCGCCAGATACAGCGACGGACGGATGTACCGCATGCCGATGTTCGTAAAGAGGTCCGCTATGGCCGTTCCCACGAAGAACATGCTCACGGCCAGGGAGAACTGCCTGCTGGAGAACCCGAGGTCCTCCCTGATGTTCATCAAGGCCGCATTTCCCAGTGCGCCGCGGTCGAGCCAGGTGAACATGTAGAGAACCAGGAGGAAGGGAGGCAGACGCATGTCAATCTTCCTCCTGACCTTCTTCACCTCTTCGGGCGTGACGGGAGGGTCCAGATTGTTCATCCGGGTCACAATATCATCCTCGTCGATCGGGCCCCTCTTGGCGATATCCACGTGGGCATCGCCGGACTCTTCGTCTACCGATGGGTTCTTGGACGGGCCGGTGGCCGTTGCTGAGCTCGCTGGCTCGGCCATGGCTTTGTCGATTTGCTTTGCAAGCTCAGATGAGGATCAGCGTGTCGAACTTCTAGATTTAGCGACTGTATTTACGATACGACATTGGCTCTGTGGAAGTAGGCCGTCAATGCTTGGTTTGCAATTCGCTGCAGTCCTGAGAACCCCACGACGGCTTCGAGCCGGCCGAGACGTGCATGATATTTGCACCGAAGAGTCATATCAAATGCGTTTGCCGAGGGCCAAACCAGTCCCCTTTTCCGCCGTGATCGTACGTCACCAACGCGGGGACCAATACCCGCCACGATGCCTATCCGTGCCCCCGCACGTTGAGTGCTGGATTGGGCCGATGTTGTACGCTTGGCGTACGTGAGCTTCAACGAGCTTGATTCGCACGATACGCCTTGGCTACACGAGTCCACGAATGCCGTTGGGGGGCTTCCAGGCCGATCTTCCGGTCTTGTATGGAGGCGGGGAAGTCTCCGGAAGCAGGCGAAGCTATTCCGACCGCTTGGCATATGCTTGAGGGGTTGATGGACGTCGGCAATCATCACCCCGATGTCCGTCACCGGCTTCGGATCGGCTAACCCCACCTAGTCCATCTGCCGTTGACAGACTGTCCGCCGAAAACCGGCGGCCCTCCACGTTGTCTGTTCAGAGTACAGAGTACGGATACCGAGTCCGTTACCCAAGGTTTCTTCTCCCATTTTCGGACTCATACGCCGCCAGATTGATCACCGGGCCGGCCCCTTTGCTTTAAGAATCGGAGCAAGCCCTTCATATAGGCCAAGAAACGGAATAACTCTTTCACATGCGCTTTTACTAATTGGGCAGATCGGATTGGTTCTCGGCACAGATCCGAGGCCCACCATCCCGACGCCGGACCGGACCCGAGAACCGCTAGCGGACCGGCTTCCTCGTCAAACGCGCCCTGCCCATCACTCACGATGTTGTACCTCGCGCAAACACGAGACGTTAAGCGTGAGTCAGAGCCTCCTTTCTGACTCACTCCTGGAAATGCTGTCGTTAGCCCTTATTGTGTACGGCAGCATGTGTGGTAATCAACATAGCCGACCCGCGATTGAGTCGTTGGGAACCTGTCGTCACTCGGAGTGTTTGGGGTCATCCTTTGGGCAAAAGTAGATATTGAATTTGAGGCAGCTCGAAGTTCATTGCTTAGACTTCTCCTTCAGCTCTGCGCGTTCCTTCACCAGCTCCGCAATGTCGTCGCCCACTTGCGTCCCCAAAGCCTTGAATCCCTTGATGATGCCTGCCCTGTCTCCCTCGCCCATCTCCTGGCTCATCTTAAACTTGCCCCCGAGCCTGTCAATGGTGATCTCGATGCCGACGATGGCCATCTTGGACAGGTCGATGTACCTCTCGGGCGCGTCCGAGACCTTCCACGGCCCGGGGCGGTCGCCCTTGCCGGTGTACCTCATGATGGACGTCTCGCCGTGGCGCGAGATGTCGTCGATCTGCTTCCCCAGGAAGGCCTTGGTCTCCTCGGACTTGGCCTCGTAGAAGATCCTCGCGCGCCCGTACGCCTGCGCGGCGGCGTAGTTCCACGTCGGCACGACCTTGGCCGTGGTCGGCTTCGTCTCGGTGTAGAACTTGGGGGTGACGTAGTGGTGCGACGGCGCGGTGAAGAGGACCATGACCTCCTGGTCGAGGACGTTCCCGGTCCCGGTGCGGCCCTCGGCCGAGAGGGACTCGATCATGGCCTTGGTCTGCGGGTTGGCGCGCGCAATGTGGCCGCGCAGGACGCCGAGCTCAGTCTCACTGGACTCATCTTGAACGTCAAGAATCCATGGGATGTGGCTGGACTGGATGAGAGGGTGGGCGTCGGAGGCGATGGCCGTGGTGAGAACGCCGAGGGGGAAGTCCCGGATGAGCTTGCGCAACGCGGGGATGCTTTGCTCTGCGTGGACTGCGCGAAGATACATGGTGTTTTGCAGGAAAGAAAGATTGAAGTGAAAGTTTTGGACTTTTGCGTTTCTCTTTGATCTGTTGTCTTGAGCTTTAAATATCGTTGACGTTCGATGCTACTGAATTGGATTATATACCAACAAGGGTATCGAGCCGTTGGGTTTGTAGGTACTTGGCGTTCAGTTGCCCAGTGCTCACTCGCTCTAACATAAGCATGTTATCCAAGGGCGTGGTCCACTAATCATAGTTCCAGCAGAGGAAGAGTGTAACCCAGTTTGGCAACTCTCGCCTGCCACAATTCTTAAAATACGCCATACACGCCGTAATTGTGGCACGGTATTAGCCACGTTTCCTTGGACAACCAGTGCTGCAGCCGCTACGGCTGACTGGCTTCAGTCTTGTGAAACGACATGCACGCTATTCGTAATCCGCTTCATTTGACCCAAGCCAAGTGAAGACTCTCAGATAGACATGATATATAAGCAAGGTATTGACATCTCCGCGGAAGGTCAATGACATGGCTCTGGCCAACGTCATGTGCCAAATGGTTACTGTTGCTATTGAGACGTATGTGACTCACGGTAGACCGGCGTCACTCTAAACCGGGGCAGCTTTACCGCCCGTTACTAGTTAGGACCGGCCCGGTGTAGGTCTTCAGCTGGGCGGCCTCAGTGCCGCCGTTCAGGGTTGACCGCGATTCAGATCGTCCAGAAGTTTTCGCATCGCATCGCCATACGTAGTCATTTCGGCGAAGATATTAGACTTGGAACGACGTAACTTCGAAAATCAAATGATCTGTCTTTTTTCCCATTTGATTCGTGGTCTATAAACATCGAAGCTGCAAGTCATGTTCTTCCATGTCGTCATCCAAGACTCTATTCCGTGAGTGCCTCTATTTCAGCAAGAACTCATCTCACTCTCGAGATCTTGAAGCCTCCCGGAACTTGTTTCTGGAACACTCCCTCTGGGTCGTACTTAGATGCCACCCGGCGGATGAAGTCGACGTTAACATCTCCGTAGGATTTGAGGGGATCCTGGCTGGGGTCGGCGTAGTTGAGGTAGCGCCATTCCATGTTCCCGCCGACTGAGACAGCGAAATCTTCGATCTTGGCGGAGGCGGCAGCCATGTGGATGCGGGCGACGGCTTCTTGAGCCTCGGTGTTGACTGTGACGAGGCCGAGCCACAGAATCGCGTTCTCGGTCTCCTTGTCGAGACCAAGGACATTGCTCCCGTTCTCGCGACCGATCTTGGCAAAGTAGGTGGGTACGGGCTGGAAGACCATCTGCGTCGTGAATTCCCCGGCGCCGATGGCGGACTTCATCACGTCGACGAACTCTTGGTGGGCATCGACGGCGGTTCTCATGATCGAGGCGTCGTTCTTGAACGTGAGGGTGAACCACACACTCCTATTGGCCTTGGGTTAGCAAGCGTCTTTGCATCTCAGCTGTAATCCGACTTACCGACCGCCGCCGGGTGTCTGGCAGTTCCGTGTGTGGTCAGCATGGCTGACGTGGGCCATTCCGGTGCTGATGGCCGGGATTTGGTTGACCTTGTCGAACGCGGTCGTTTTCTCGTTGCCCTTGACGTTGATGCGGGATATGGGGACCACGATGTCGTCCACGACAGCGGTGTTGTGCATGTAGATGGCAAGCAGTGCGTCGTCGGCAAAGGACTCGTCTCTGTCGGTGAAGTCGACCATCGCTTCGAGAACGGCGTCGGAATTATCCTTGCTCACGAGATGGACGCCGGTGTAGATGTCGTTCGCAGGCACTGCCTCCATGTCGAAACGCGTGACGATGCCGAAGTTGCTGCTGCCGCCCTTCAGGGCCTTGAACAGTTCCGGGTTGGTCTCGCTGTTGGCGTTGACTATCCTGCCGTCGGCGAGGACGACCTCGAAGTTCCTGACCGAGTCGCAGCCAAATCCCATGCGTCCGGTGTAGTAGGAGTTGCCGCCGCCAAGTAGAAAGCCACCGACTCCGACCCCGCCGTCGCGCCCACCTGCGACTGTCACGTTGTGCTTGAGGAGGCTGACGTAGACATCTTTCCAAATGCCTCCGGATCCGATTGACGCCAGGTTCGTCTCAGGGTCGTAAGTCGCCTGGCTCAAGTTGACTAGATCGATCGTCACGCCGTTGGCGATGTTGTTTGTGCCTGCCCAATGGTTGTGGCCACCGCTTCTCACAGCAATGTGCCAGTCACCTACGCCAGTCCCAGCGTTGACCAAGGCTGTCAGAGTCTGTGAGACCTCCTGCGTGTTGCGGGGCTGCACGATACACCAAGGTCGGAGGCGGGCACTGGCGGACCAGTAGGTAGCAATTCGAGTTTCGTATCCTTCATCCGTTGCTAGAAGCAGACGGTCTCCCAGGCCAGCCGCGATGAGAGCGTCGCACTGTCACCAGAGTAGTAAGCAATTGGCTGCCATGTAAAATGCATCGCTGATATATAGTTGCCGGTGCCCTCTTTGGCTTCCAAGACACACAAGAGAGAAGGATGAGTTGATTGAAGTTGACATACAGGGGCAATGCCGGTGCGTGATCTTGCTTTAGAGGTAGCCATCGAGTAGATTCCGGGTAAGAAGAGAAGTTGAGAGACCAGGGGTGATATGCTCAAAGATTGAGCAAATATCTGGTGATTGTCGACCTTGGAGGAAGTCCAAGTTGAGGCAGCAAAGTCATCTGGAAACATGCTTATTTCCACGCGGGGTAGTTAACTGCCTTATTATACGCGTGTTCAACGTCGTGTTACGCCCCGCACTGACGAAGTGATTGTGTAAACTCCACCTGCACGAAGGTAACATGGCCTGAAACACAGAGTAAGCAAGGAGGATTCTGCATTCCCTTGGCTCTGTTCGTATGTTCGTGGGATATCCAGATTGTAGAGTCGTTTTCCCGAGGCGGCAGGGGGAGAGGGGCGGACCAGATGATACGTGGACCAAAGCTGTTTGCGCGAAACCAAAGAATGACATATTGCTGAAGTTTCCTTTTTCGGTAATGAAGCCAAAAAAACTGCTACTCGTAAATGTCTTGTTGGAGACCTTCAGCACCCGCAGAAGTGCACTTTTCTGCCGGCAAATCACGATCAAGTTCCCAGCCCTGCCAACAAGAACTGAATGCGACTCTGGTTGCCCAGACCCCACTTTCGGGCGTATGTAGTGTGCTATTTTGATACCATTCTTCAGCGATAAGACGCCTTCGTCGCACAGTTGCGCAGTGCCCCTGTCATTTGTTTAGCGAGGGAAACCAGGGTTGTCTTCTGACCGCAACTTTCTGGTGAGCCTGGTTACTGTCATGGATATGAAACGTATAGATACCTCTTCATTGCTATGTTGATGTATGTTACGAATTGATGGGGAGACCCATGATGAAAGCCAGCTCTTTGACTCTTTCGGAAGTTGAGGAATGCTCCTAACGGATGCTTGCTAAACTTGATGCATAGCGGAGATCTCTCTATCGCATCCTCACGATCACGGGCTAAGCTATACTTTCAGTGGAAGGTGCCCAGGACCAATACCGTAGGTTGATGCGGCATTCGTAGTAAACAAGACGCTGACGCTCAGATGGTCTGCGTTGCGGGCACGGCACGTCAACGCTGTAGAGCCTTGTATCGGCCACGGAACCCGAGTAAGCTTCAACGCCGGACGAAAATAATACGCAGTTCAAATGCATCTTCTTAAGCCGCTCCATTGTTCAGATGAGATTTTACTCGAGGAAGCGACCTATGAAGCTCATGCGGAATCCATCAGTCCAGACGAGCGAAATCTCATCATAGGAAGGTAAATCATCAGGCCGACGACAGGAGAGGAAAGTATAGGGCGGGTGCGACATGCCATTCAGTCAGTTGACGGCACGGGCCATTACTGTTCCCCCTCAAGTCGACTTGACCTAAGTGACATACTCAGTCTTTCGCCTCCTCCATGTTGCTTCACTTGATTTCCGATCTAGAGGCCTTAGGATAAATTTCAATGAAGCACAGGACCTACAGCTAGAGATAAAGTTCTAGACAAACTCGAAGCAAACTTCAAGTGGTGGGTTGCTTTGCGTCAGGTCTATCTTCTATGTTCACTTTTATTATGCTTAATGTTAGGTGCCAGCACAAAAGCACATGCCAAATTTCTGCTTTTAGAGTGCAGTCTTCCTCTAATATCATCATTTACGTAACTGCTCCCTGTGGTGCCTATGCAATTGCTTAACGGAGCTATTCAGCAGCTTACCATTACTCGAGGAGCTTGCCTCTTGGTTGTTCATAAGATGGCCGGACAATCATAAGTTGCACAGAGAGACGGTTAATGTTCTACGCGATAACAGATTGGCGACTCATCGACTCTGAGGAGTCGACCTTGTTTGGCGTCCAGGAACCACCAATTTGGTTTGATTTCTGTCTAACTTCGCAATTTTCGGACTTATGATTCAATTCAACGAGTTGGTCTCTTCTTGAAGTCGCAGTTGTCAGTCACCTGCAGGAACAGCATTTGTTGATTCGAAGTGCGTCAAGTCCCAACTTTAAGGTCTTCGTAGTTAGATTGCAAGGGGTAACGTAACTCCGATCAACGACGGCTGAGTAGTGTCTCTTTGAGATTTAGAAGACTACCATTGTACACGGTGAAACAATTACGGCGAGCAATTCCTTTCTTAACCCCCAGTTCCCTGCTGGGAGTTAACTGAAGCGACCAATCCGATCGCCAACTCCACCTCCGAACTCGAAACAGCCTAAACGATCTAGTTCCACTGACTCTATTTGAAACTTTCAGCCTCCCGGAACTCAGATTTAACGTTTCTGGAAAGATAGCTCTGGATCTCGTGCAGGATCACTTAGGATCGAGCACGTGCCGCACACATGGGCTAGGCCTTGTTTAGACCTCAACTAGATGCGTCTTCGAAGGCAGAACTGGTGATTATGTGTATGTTGTTTAGAACCCGCGTGTGGGCACCTCTCACCAACAGTTGGTCATAAAATTTGGCTTGTTGACTCCCTCTGGCATTAGTCGGCTGCAACGACTTGCTAGTAGACCTGTTTTTTGTCTTTTGTTTCGTCAGAACTAGAACCAACGTCGCACCTCCACGGGATTTTCAGCACATAATTTCAAACACGTAAGCGTTGGCTAATCCTTGCCCCGCAAACATTTGTCGCAACTATCTGGGAGGGGCCTAACCCCATGTTGGTACGGAAACTCACGCGTGAAGATATCCCGAACACTTCAAGGTTAAAACTCTTATGCAGAGCGCACGTTTGGGATACAAGAATAACAAGGGAGATATTATTCGTCACCCCTCCAGCTGCAATTACGTGGCTAGGCATCCCAGGTTAAGGGTTTTATGGGCTTTTTATCGTCTCTCGTTATCGTTGTCGTCGTTGTCATTATCGTCGGCGTCGTTATCGTCGATCGTCATCGTCATTGTCGTCCATCATCGTCGTATAGTAGAGGGGGAGGAAGGCCAACAATTTGAGAGCTGGGCCACAAAAGGGGTTGTTGGATACTACAAGAGGGGTGATGAATAAGATGCCCTAAGAACAACAGTTCGCAGAGGACTCATGACACTCGATATCCAAATGACACTCAATGTCCAAAGTCAAATCGACGCCATTCTCAGGCTACGTGAACACGTTCCACGTGTCGGCAAGCCGGCAGTCCAAGATGATTCGAACCCCTCCGGCCGTCGGATCTTACATGCATGAAGCCAATCTCCACGTCAACAGGCCCAAGTCCGACGAGACGGAATAAAGCCTGCTGGGCAACGTGCCCGCATCTCCAACCCCCTCAACCGGCCCAACCAACGCGTAGTCTAACCAGCAGCGCGGTGTCTTTATCCGAACGTCGTCGTCCTGGGCCAAGGATTTCCCACCAATGAGCCCCGGCCGAGCGATGCACTGCGACGTGCCCAAGGATCTTCCCCGCACCGTCTTCCCCAAGATCACCCCGGCCACGAAGCTTTCCCCACAGTCGATCTCCCACACGAGCCGGCCGAGGCCAGACCGCTTCACGGACATATCCACCGGCCTTTCTTTTGCTTTTGGGTAGGTATGGATTGTGACTTTTTGTGAGAGGGGCTGTGAAAGAGGGAGGCAGGGAAGCCCGGGTCCTTTTCCGATCCGCGCGGGCGGGCGCGGAGGCGCGGGGGTTCCTCGTCACTTGACTAAAAGCATGTTTTTTCCGAGTTTAATTGCGGTTCACGGCAGAGCGAGCTGCTGGACGCGGTTCGTCTGGGGAGGGATCGCTGCAGGAACATGACTCCAGTTTAACTTTTCCGTCTGATGAGGTAGTTCACCCGAGAAAGAAGTGGGAATGCCCTCGGCGCCGACTCCACCTAGATTGCGTCCATGTCCTGAGCAGGGTCGCTTCGAGGGCCTTTAAAGATGAGGGGGGCAATGGTCCCCTTCTTCCCCAGCTAGTCCTTCCGTCTCTTCTGGCACGGGATCGGATAGCGTCGTTTGCCATCGCAATCCTTTCTGACGTACTTCTGTTGCCTGGTTGAAACGAAACCATGCGCCTCTCACGACCCCTCGCCCTCCTCGCGGCCGTCACCGGCGTGCTCTCCTACGCGGTGGAGCTGCCGGCCGGCGTCCCGAGGTCATTGCTGGAGTTCCGCGAGAAGCACCCCTACACGGCGCCGGCCGACGGGTGCCGCAAGACGATCCAGATCCGCGCCTCCGAGAACGACACCGACGACGTCTCGGAGGAATTCCGCAAGGGAATCCAGGAGGCTAACAACGGCGGCACGCTGTACCTCCCCAAGGGCAAGACCTTCGTCATCGCCAAGGCCCTCGACCTGACTTCCCTCAACGACATCCACGTCCACCTCGAAGGAGAAATCAAGGTGCGGGACACACAATCGAAGCGACAACATATGGGATGCTGTGATCTAACACGTGATTGTTATCTTAGTTCACCAATGATGTGGCGTACTGGCAAGTACGTTGTGCCAAGCGTGATGCTTTCCGTCGAAACACTCGTCGTTGACAGTCGACTTTAGGAAAACGCCTTCACCCACCCATTCCAGGTTAGAGAATGCTTCATCCCCCGAGAATACGAATCCGACTGACACGTTCAACAGAGATCCATCATGTTCTGTACGGCACTCTGTCGTGGCCCTTGCGCAAACTTTCGACTAACCTCGGCGTAGGGAAGTGGGGTGGCAAGGACATCAAGATCTACGGCGACGGTGTGATCAATGGACAAGGGTTGGTCCCCGCATCCCCTTCTTCGTTCTCGAGACAAACTCTGATCAGCGAGCAGCCAGCGGTGGTGGGACGAATTCAACGCCGGCATTGGATCGTAAGTCAATCAAGAAACCCAGGCGGCCAGAAATCCTTGCGCTAACTCTTCTCCAGGATCTTGGTGAGAACTCTCGAGTCTAACCCGCCCAAGTTCGGACGAAGCTTACATCCCGACCCCAGAACCCGGACAACAAGTACCTCAGGCCTATTCTCTTCTACGTTGAGAACACCACGAACCTGGAAGTCCACGGCATCCACATGAAGGACTCGCCGTGCTGGACGAACTTCATTGTCGGATGTAAGTCCCCGTCGTTGTCCGTTGTGGAAGTCTGGGAGCTAAAAGTCACTCCCCGCGTAGCCAGCAACATCGAGTACAAGGACGTCATTGCCACCGCGATCACGAACAACGGCAGCATCATCCCCAAGAACACCGACTTCTTCGACTCCCTGGACGTGCAGGATGTCCGTATCGAGCGTGTCTGGGTCAACATTGACGACGACTGCTTCTCTCCCAAGTCCAACAACACCAACCTCTACGTGAACACAATGTACTGCAACGGTACTCATGGTCAGGTAAGAAGTGCCGACATGAAAAACATTCGAGTAGGACGAAGCTGACTTGAATCGCTCAGTCCATCGGATCCCTCGGCCAGTACCCCGGCGAAATGTCGTTCGTCAAGGACGTCCACATTGAGAACGTGTGGATGTTGAACGGAGACGTAAGATCCCTCGCGACGATTCCTCGGAGAGGGCTACGGCTGACAAGCATGCAGTACTCCGGTGCCCGTATCAAGACCTGGGCTGGCCCGAACGTGGGCTACGGCTACGTCGAAAACATCACGTACAAGTAAGAGACCCTTGGCACCGTGGCACTTTTCTGTCGTTGCGACGATCAAATTCCTAACACGAGACGCAAAACAAAGGAACTTCTGGCTGGCAAGAATGGACTATGGCATCATCCTCGACTCTTGCTACTTCAACGTGAGACACCCGCCCCTGGTAATATCCCGCAACCGGATCATAGTGCTAACAAAACACTCCGCAGATCAACGAGACGACCTGCGAGCAGTACCCGTCCGGCATGAACGTGTCCAACGTCTCGTTCGAGAACTTCTCGGGCTACACGAGCGGCATCTACGGCAACGCGGTCGCGAAGCTGACCTGCTCGACGAACCCGGACGCCGTGTGCCACAACATCAAGATCAAGGACTTCAACGTCACCAGCCCTTGCGGCGGCGAGCCGGTCGTCATCTGCGACGGCATCGACGGCGAGCTGGGGATCCCGTGCGTGAGCATCGACAGCGAGGAGGCCAAGGCGGCGCTGGCTGCGAAGTGCCAGACCCCGCTTGCTCCGATCGACACCAACCCGTGGTAGAAACGAAATCTCGGCCCATAGACATCACCGTGGTCACTTGGTTGGCACACGAAAAAGATAGACTTTTATGCTGAAAGACGATGTCATGATTCAAATTCAGTGCTATTCAAAACGTGCCGTGCAAAACTCCTTTCCAATGCCAGACCGATTAATGAATACAAGCCCCATTTCAACTCCTAAACTTTTGACTATATCTCAAGCACCAATCAAGCTCCGTTGCCCTGATTCTCGGAGGCGGGAAGGTCAGCCTGGGTCGGGATGTATTCTCCGGCGGGAGGGATCGGCTCAGTGAAAGCCGCGGAAGGCTGCGGGACAGTCGGGTCGTCGATTGGCGGAATGTCAGCAGTAGGGGTGTCGGTCCGGAGCGGCTGGGAGATGATGTCGGTCGGGGGAGCAATCTCGAAAGGATCGTTGTTCGTTCCGTCAGGCGACTCGGCGGTCGCAAAGTCGACCGTCTCCGGGGGCTGGTGGCTCTCCGCCGCCAACGTGACGCTGATGACGGGGAAGTCGAAGTCTAGCCCTACACCGGATGTGACGTTGACGGCGGCGTCGGCCTGGTAGAACCCTCCATCCGCCTTGCTCTGGTAGACGTGCGCCGCCTTGAGCGAGTCGATGGTGTTGTCCTCGTTGTAGATCCAGGCGGCCCAAACCTTGGACTCCTCCGGCTGGGGAGTCTCGTCGGGCAGGTGGCACTCAATCCAGTGCTCTTGGATGTAGACGGGGGTGCAGATCACGTTGAAGGCGGGGGCCCCCGTTGCGTAAGACTCGTTGGCGACGAGTTTGAAGTTCGCGATGCACCCTCCGGGCGAGCAACCCCACTGGTAACCCGTGGCCTTCCACGTGGCGTTCGGGGCCAACTCCTCGCGGCGGAGGATGGCGGCGGCCGAAGCGCTGGCCGCGAATGCCGAGACGAGGGCGATGCGGCTGCTGGCGACCATGGTTTCGAAGGATTTCAAGGTGCGACTGAAGAAGCAGGGTTGGTTGGCTCGCTGACCAAGAGGAAGGATGAGATGCTTTTCTAGATCTGATGTGCAAGGTGTGTTTCTTTTGGTTGTTTCGATGCCGTGAGCAAGTATGGTTTGTAGGGCTCTGGAGTGAGACAAGCGCCTGATGTTTGCGGAGAAGTTGATGATGAGAGCGGTGAGTAATGCTACGCGGCCTATGCCAGTGTGTGCTTGCTTGCTTGAGGTTGTCTGTGTTTGTGTGACGAGATGAGAAGAAATTAAGACACGGAGACTACGAAGCAATATATATCTGCTGCTTTCTTTGACGGGCCAGAGCCGACATCATTGCTTTCAAAATGTGGGCAGGAAACACAGAAGATCTTCGTCCCACCATGCAGATCCCAAGGCGAGAACATTGGGGGTCGGTCACCAATGGGCGCTTGCCATCCACGCTAGGAAGGGCGAGATCACCCAAAGAGCGATGTTAGAGTTGCTCCCTATTGTCGGATCCGTCGTCAAACGACCGTACAGGCTCAGCCCCAGACGTGTGCCGCGTTGGGAACAGTGCTTCGGACCGTGTCGACGGACAAAGACGTTCGCTTGCCCAAGCCCGGAGCACATCCTTGCCAGAACCACAAGGCCATGAAGGCCGGCTCGGGTATCACTGAGAATCTAGACGTGGCGAAGTCCTGTCTTCTGAAGAGAAGTCTTGTTCTGGTTAGCGACCGGCCGGTCCGACTTTAGCAAAGAGCGAATGAAGGTTGGACCCCTAAGGGACAGTCGCTTACCGAGCTCCGAGCCGTGAGACACGAATACATCAGCACGTTTTTTTCCCTCTTTTCCGTCGGGCTCTAGAGAACCCTCGATCGAGTCCTTGGCGGCATCCGGCTCGATCTGGTGCCTGGGAATCCTCGGGCCGCGTCTTGCCCAGGCTCCGCGCCGAGTCACATGGCTGAGGTCATCGCGTCCGCGCTTGCTGATTGCAGCCTCCAACGAGAAGTTCCAGTCGGGTCGATTCGCGCGGGCTCAGATTAAGCATGATACGCCGGTCGTTGCTATCAATCGGACTCGATTGCCGGGTTGGCTCGATGAAGAGCTAGACACGCAGACGGGAGACTATGAAGGTTACCGCAAGCCGACGACAATCGGCAGAGCGACAATCGTCTAAGATCACGGCATCGCCCACCATCGATCTATGTCGCTTCCGTCAGTTCGGTAGATGGAAATAGATATGACTAACGTCTTCGATGGGATGCACAGACTTCTCCGACGCCATGGCGTCCCACATCAACTTCGGGGTACGTTAGGGTCTTCTTGTTGCCTTTACAGTAAGGATTATACATTGATGATTTGATTGTGGTTGATTACCTTCGCTCTTTCTGTTCTACGCTCGAGACTTCGAAACCAGCTCCTTCAGCGCGTCCACGGCCTCCTTCCGGCTCCGCTTCTCCACCAGGCTCTTCGTGATGTTTTCCTGCTCGGACTCCGGCGCCATGCCGTCGTTCCTCGGCGGGTTGTTGTCCAGGTTGGTCGGGAAGGGGTACCCGTTGGCCACGGCGGCCAGGACGGCCTTCACCTCGTCGCTCAGGCCCTGGTCGTCGTAGAGCCTCGCGAGGTCGTCCCAGATCCTGTCCACCAGCGGCACCGCGTCGATCGACTCCATCGGCTTGCCGAACGGGCTGCTGATCTGCAGCAGGTTCGCCATCCTGTAGACGTCCGCCGACCGGTTCTCCCCGGCGGCGTGGAACAGCGCGGGATTGAAGAACAGCCCGTCGCCCAGTGCCAGCGGCAGCGCGACGTAGTTCTCCAGGAAGTACTCGTTGAACTCGGGCCGGCGGTACGAGACGAAGCCGGGCTCGAACGTCTGGCTGTACGGCAGCAGCCGCGTCGGCCCGCTCTCGAGTGGCACGTCCGAGTGCGCGACGGCGCCCTGCAGCGTCAGCAGCTGGCTGGCGATCTGCATGGCGCGCGGGAACGACGCGGCGGCGTCCGCGGTCTGGAAGCCGACGTGGTAGTCGCGGTGGCAGACCTGCGGGTCGGCACCAGGCTTGGTGTTGTTCACCTGCGCGGTGATGCGGTAGCCCGGCCCCAGCCAGGCGCTCGAGATCAGCCCCAGATACGGGTTCGCGTAGTACCGGACGAAGGACGCCGGGTCGGCAAGGGCATGCTTGCCGAAGGAGTTCCAGATGCGGTCATTCTTGCCGACGCTGCCGAAGTGGTCGCCCTTGCCGGCACTCGACCTCCGCTCCTCGTCGACGACGGACGCGAAGACGGCATTGGCGGCCTCCAGGAGACCCCTGTCTCGGAAGATGTTCTTGGTTACGAAGACACCGGGGCCCGAGAGGAGGACGCGGTACCACTCGTCCTGGAGGTCGCTGCGCTGGGATTCGCTCAGGCTCGGGAACTGCGGGAGGTCGTAGATGGGGATGTTCTTCTCTACGGCGGAGGCTAGCGGGTAGTCTTCGGGTTTTGTCTGCTGGGAGCAGATGGCTTTGAAGGAGTCGAGCGCCGAAGCCTGGGCTTTGGAGAAGAGACGGGCAGATGATGAGGTTGGGAAACGGGTCCCGTTTGTGTGGCCGTTGGGAGTTGTCATTGTGCTGCGGGTTTGTTCGGTCTAAGTCGTTGCGAAGATCGGATGTAGGGGCGCGAGCTTTGGGTTGAGCGTTGAGTTACTGGCGAATGAAGCCGGAGCTCTGAAGAAGTCAGTTAACCTGCTGATTGCGGGGTTGAAGAGACAAAAACGCGGGGTATTTAATAGTTAAGGAATTGAACCGACAGCAACGCATGATGGGTCTGTCTCTCCACATCCCGCAATTCCAAGACGGTAGACCCAATTCCGAGTAAAAATATATCGTGGAAACGATCAATTCCATGAAGGAAGGCAAGTTGCTTGAACATATGTCATCGCATCGTCCATCTGCCCGGCTGACCTGCGATGCCTTCTTGTGAAGTCCAAAAGTGGAAATATTTGACGAATCCAGGAGGGGAAATGCAAGTGTGCGGCTCTGTCCTGCCGGTCAGAATTACCTAGTCGAGTCCCGGATGGGGCCGTAGCTCGGCGGGTCCCACTCCGGCTGGCTCCCGGGACTGTCCCGACGTCACGTCAGGCGAATTACCCAGCGGAGTGAGTGATGCTCTATGAGTCGCATACGGCGAGGCGACGGGATCGGAGTGACGAGTCTAAGAGTGTTAACAAATGTCTTCAAGCCTTGCAAGAGGGTCAGCCGGGTTTCCCTATGGGTGGAGGCTCGGAAACCTATTTCCGATCGTCCTATCAAGTGTTGCGGGCCGCTCAGATGTCAGATCGTCTCGGAGCCGGGTTCCGAGCTAGTCGCCAGAGAAGGGTGGGGGCAAATCAAGCAGCAGCATACATAAACACGAGTACAGTAGTCCCCCTCCCTTATTAAAATTATTCAAATTGTCAAATCTTAAGGGCATGGTGTGTGGGCGCACGCGCAAGATAATCAGTGCCATCTGATGCATTCGTCATACCAAGACTTCAAAATGTCGAGCGTTAGAGGATCAACCCACCAACGCCGAACTCAAAAAGCACGATCCCTCTGCTCCTCCGCGGCGTCCGTCGCCCGACACGTGGAATCCTGGAAGCTAGCTGTGTGGTCTGTCCAGTCGCAATTCGTCCTCGAGAACGGGGAGAACGGGCGACGGATAGCAAGGCAGACGGTGGTCCCGGCGAGATCCGAGCGGACGGAGAGTTCATGTCGTCAGACGTCACGAAAAAGAATGAGTTGTCGGGGGGGCATGGGTTCCTTTAAGGCTCGCGCGGTTTGCGTAGTAGAGGTGAACTATGTATGCTGCAGGTGTAGAGGAGATGAGGCTTCTGGGTTCTACTAAGATGTGAAACGCTTTTCCGCGTCCGTCCACGAGGATACACATACCGTATACTGTCATCCGACAGGCTGATACAACTTCAAGGTTTCTGGGCAGCAACACCGGCGAGCAGTTCGTATTCAAAACGAGTGGATATACCTCGGACACGATGAAGGGTAGAGGTGAGGTCGGCAAAATCCTCGCTGGCTGCGACCGGGGAATCTAATTTCGACCAACCTTCTCGCTCAGCGGTGCCTCAGCCGTGAAGCTTCAAGACAGCAGTAGGGCCCGATGGCGCCCCGGCGGATTCCACGCGTTGTACGGGTTCCACGCGGCGCTAGGTGCCCAGGTGCGTCTTCCGTCAGTAGCTGACTCGAGGTTGGTATCAAATCGTGCCCGCGATCCGAAGCCAGTTGGGCCTTACCCGAAAGCCAGACCTCGACTCACGGAGAGCATTTTGAAATATTTGCAGTTCTGTACAAATGGGGCAATGCTTTCGATCCAAATTTAAACCGGGAGAGTTCAGCACGGCCCAGACCTTTTCCTTTCCGATACCACAATGCTACACCACACACGTACTTCCATTCGTCAACCAAGAAGGCCGCCGTGCCGTGCTCGGCCTATTATGGCACCTCCTTCGGCGTTTGTTGGTTTGATAAGCTTAATCTCGGCCAAGCTGGCGCGGGAGGGCATCGGTCATAAGATTAATGGACGTGTTATGAACCGTGGCAGAGACACAACGCCAGCGCTAAGTATCTATTACTGTCTAGTATCGACAGCCTCCAAGGCATCAGCCATATGTGGCTGAAATCACAACCCAAAGACGACCTGTTTCCTCCACCCGCCAACCGCCCGCAACTATCCACCCAGTCCACCATCGTTACATCGACCAAACCGAGTCTACGGCAACTTAGGCAGCAGTATAAGAGAAAATAAGGACTATTGCCGCCCCTCCGACGGATGGATCTAAAGCCTAGAGGGAACCTAGCGTCTTACTCGGTGCCGTGTAGTCGCTTTAGCGGCCCGGCAGGTCCCCTGCACCACTCGGCTCGCTTTCCACGCGCCCCGCGCCTACCGTTTCTTTGCAGGAACTCCCGAATAGTCGTAGTTGTGCCGGCCACTACCTACATAGTCGATGCGGAGCTCAAAGGCCCGGTCAAGGACTTCCCGCCCGCCCCCCAAGCGACGGTCGACACAATTCAGACCCTAGCCCCGTTGTCGTGCGCATCACTCCTCCACTCCTTCAACACAAAGAAACGCGCGTGGGAACTCGCGAATGACCCAAGCCCTAGAAGAACATGCCCCAACCGCCGAAGCCAGAGAACAAGAGGAGACATGTCACCACGGCGTGCATCTCTTGCAGGGAGAGTAAGATCAAGGTGCGCGGCATGCTCGAATCCCCCCTCCCTTGAACCAGTGCCTATCGATTACTCTTCGGTGTCTCTTCCTGCTGATCGTGGGGGTTACGACGGAATTAGTCTCCCGACATGTATGACTAACCTGGTGGGCTTACATTCTCTAGTGTGACGGCGCAACTCCGTCGTGCTCCAACTGCCGGAACAAGCGCAGAGACTGTCGATATCAAGCCGGGGAGGACAAGCGCAAGTCAGATATATCCCACCCCGCGTTTCTCGCTTTGGTCGTTGAAACTACCTGAAGCTCTGGAACTGACCCCCAGGTCAGACTCTCCCTGCGCGTTGCCGTAGAGTTGCTGTCGGGAAGGGTTGACCAGCTGTGCCAGTTCATCGCCCAGAATGGCCTTCAGCCTCCGCCGATGCCTCCAGACGAGGAAAAGAGCCTCACCAGGATCCTGGACACGCTGGGACTCACCAAAGTTGTCAGAGTAACCCTCACAGATCAGAGCGGCATGACGCCGCCTATAGACCCAGCATTGTCAATGTCCGGTTCAAGCTCGGCTCGACGTGTTGCGCCGGCCAACCCCGTCAACACGTGCAGCTCCATGACGGCAGCACCGACACAGCTTCCGTTAGACTTCGCATCGCCGTTCGATGCCACCGCTTTCAACTTCGGAGGCGGCTGCCGGAACGGCCACCTCCCGCCGCAAATGTGGGAGCACCACCGAGATTCAGTGCCGAGGGGACCGAACGACTGGGATTGGAGCACCCCGGGGAACAGCGACGTCGTGTCCGCGACGTGCGTCGACGTGGCCAGCGTGCGGGCCCCAAGCCACCCGTTGTTGAGCTGCTACTCGGAGGGGGCGGCCCTGAGCGACGCCGACAACGAGGACGGCGACGACGACGACGACGACGACGCGTCGGGCACGACGGAGGAGGACCTGGTGAACCAGCTCTCGGACCGGCTCGGGTCGCTGCACATCGGGCCCAACGGAAAGATCTCGTACTTCGGGCCGACGTCCAGCTTCAGCCTCGTCGAGATGCCGCTCGGCAGCGACCGGCTGGCCGTCGACCGGACGGTGCGCGACAACGGCCAGGACCACCTCGACATCCTGGGCTACGGCAAGACGATCCCGCCCGAGCTGGAGGAGCAGCTCGTCGGGCTGTACTTCTCGTGGCAGGACCCCTTCTCGCACGTCGTCGACCGCACGCTGTACGAGCAGGCCAAGTTCCGGTGGTTCGAGCGGGAGGAGGACACGCCGTACTATTCGGAGGCTCTCAGGAACGCCATGTAAACCCCGCCAACCTCGATTCTGTGTCTGGTTTTTTTTTTTCGTGTGGGAAACCACTGACGCATTTCTCCCTTTTATCTAGGTGCGCTCTGGGTGCGGCTTTTGAGGCGCGGTATCACCCGAGCTTCGTGACGTTTCCGAAGTCGCTCCCGGACTTCTTCGCCGCGCGGGCAAAGACGCTGCTCGAGATCGAGCTGGACTCGCCGTCCGTCTCGACCGTCCAGGCCATGGTGGTGCTCAGCAGCCACGAGATCGGGGCGAACCGGGACTCGAGGGGCTGGTTGTACAGCGGTACTGTCATCTCCCTGGATTCCACTTACCTGCTCACTCCTCTTTATATCGCCTCTCCTCGTTTTCTTGCCGGGTCCTAGCTGACAACTCATCCGGGGACAGGAATGGCGATGAGACTGGCCTTCGACCTGGCATTACACAAAGACATGGCGCCGTACGTCGCCAAAGGCGTGCTGACGCCGGCGGAGGTCGAGCTGCGAAGGGCGGTGTTCTGGGGCACGTACGCAGTAGATCAGTGAGTCGAGCCGAGAAACTCTCTCCCCCTCTCTCCCTCTCTCTACCTGTACAAAAACTTGCCGAAGTAGCAGCAGCTGATGTACATGCGTTGCTCTCAGAACGCTGGGATACTACAGGGGCCGTCCGTTCCGAATCAGCATGGACGACATCACGGTGAAGAAGCCGGGCGGCGGCGGCGGCGGTCCGGAGACGGGGAGCGGCAGGTGGCTCCCCTGCGCCTCCCCGCAGAGCGGCTGCAGCCCTCCCGTGCCGCAGACCGACCACGTGGAGAGCGTGAGCATCCAGAGGATAGAGCTGTGCGAGATCATGGCTCCCCTCGGACACACTCTGTAAGTCTTGTTTCTGTGCTTTGTCTGTGTTCTATCGGGCTTGTGGCAACTCTGTTACGCAGAGAGAGGAGACTTGGGTGCGCTGGTTTGGTTGTTGAGCTAACCACGTGAACCATCCGAAAGATACGGCAACTCCAAGATACCGAGAAACGTCCTGCAAGAGGGCAGCGAAAAGATCGTGGCAAAGCTATTCCTTTGGAAAGAAAGACTGCCCAGCATCCTGCAAGTTGATCTCGATGATACGCAGGGGACGTATCTCCCCCACGTCCTCCTACTACAGTAAGATAATCACCCCCCCCCCGAGTTGTCATGAACCATCTTCTCTGCACAACTCCCCCTTCGTCGTATCAACTCCGCCTCTCTAAACATCCCCCTCCTCACAGCATGCAATACTACCAAAACGTGATCCACGCCCACCGCCCCTGGATGTCCTCGAGCTACCTCCAGCCCCAGCCCCCGCAGGGGCCGGGCTACGTCCACGCCCAGCGCATGTGCATCGAGTCCGCCACCGCCGTCGCGAAGCTGATCCGCATCTACGAGCGCCTCTACTCCCTCCGGAGGGTCAACACCCAGGGCGTGGCCATCACCTTCTCCGCCGCCATCATCCTCATCTTCGCCTCCGTCTCGCGCCGGCTGCGCCGCCGCACCGCCGAGACGGCCACGCACCTCGGCGTCTGCTTCCGCGCGCTCGAGGAGTTCTCGCTCGCGTGGGAGTGCGCCAAGCGCGCGCGGGACTTCCTGCTCATGCTGCAGCGCAAGTGGGAGCTGCGATCGCGGCGGATGGCGCAGCAGCAGCAGCAGCAGTATCAGCAGCAGCCGGGGATGCCGCCGCACCTGGGGCTCTTGAGGAGCGGGTGTGAGCAGTCGTCAAGGAAGCGTGCGCGGACAGATAGCCCCGCGGGCTCGGGCTCCAAGAGCATTAGTAGTTTCCAGAGCATATCGCCGGGCCAGCCGGGGGAGCCGCCGGCCGCCGCCGACGAGCGGAGGGAGGAGCACGAGAGGATTGATATGGACATGAGGCTCGACCTGGACTGGGTCCTGGCCGCGGGGGCGCAGTCGATGCCGGCCAACTGGGATAATCTCCTCCCGCCGGACGTCATGTACTTTGACCATCCCCCGGCAGATTAACAGTTTTGATTCTTGGCCTTGGCCCCTGATAGCTACAATAATGTCCCACCAGGAACCTCGTCACAACGGCAATGGCTGCAGATCGGGTCATACAATGCAAACGTGTCACTCACACCAGTTGGAACCAGGAGCTGTCTTGAAATCCGATTTAGACTGTCTCGTCTATGATCTATCTTCGTGATGGGGGCTATGTACTACATGTACACCAACCCCCTGCCTTGTCTCGCAGTGGGAGATGTAGTGGGGGAGGATATATACGTCCAACAAAATTAGACAAAAAGGCCCCAGAGATGGGGGAAGTAAGAAGCGGAAGCGACCAGAGCAAGGGGCGAGCAGACCCAAAGGGCAGCCCATCCAAACCCACCCTGTCTACCCCCGATGCAAGAAGCGTTGGTATGAGAAATATGTACAACATGAGAAAGAGAAGTGAGCCCATTACTGACAAAGGCATCGGCCGTGAGATGCGTCGTCCATGTCGGTCAAAGCCACATGGTCCGCGATGATGGAAAAAACACAACACCTCGCTTTTCCCTCCCTAAAAAAACCGCTTGGTACCGTTGACGCCCAAAGACAATTCGTTTCTGATTCTGTCGGATTGCTTTCCACTGGCGGTTTACCATGTGAAACTCTCCTCGACAAAGTCGACCACTGTGCCCTCATCCTGCACCTCCCTTACTGCAGACCGCACATCGTCAGCCAGAGCACCCGGTCCACAGACCGTCACACACATTGCGCCAAGCTGCTCCGACACCTCTCGCTTCATGAGCAGGGGGATGTTGGGGCGGCCAGGGAACATCTGGACTGTTGTTGAAGCAGAGACAATCTGCTGGGAGTTCTGTGGGCGCGTGATGTAGAGCTGGATGCGGAGGATGTCCTTGCGGTTGGGCAGGCGGAGGACAGTATCCATCCACGGGCGGACCCACTCGAGGGCCTCGTAGTCGCGGACAATCCAGACGAGCGTGATGCGACGCGTGGCGACACTGCCGTTGTTGTAGCCGTCGATCAGAGGCTTCAGGTACGAGATCTGGTGGGTGATGCCCGTGGCACCGGCGAAGAGGACTGCGTGGCCGTACGAGTCGAGCGAGTGGTGGCCGGCGTAGGGGCCCTCGAGGCAGGCCTTCATGCGGATGGCGCGGTCGCCGCTCTGGCGGGCGACGTTGTAGAGGTCCCGCGTGAAGCCCTTGTGGGCGCCGATGATGAAGGAGATGGAGGTCGTGGTGTTCTTCTTGTCGATGGCGGTGAGAGTGGTCTTCTCCTCATCCAGGGGCAGCGAGCGGTGGTCGGGGATGTGCTCAACCCAGGCGACCGAGAAGGGGTGGCAGTCCCAGGGGCGGATGTCCTTGAAGCGCAGGTAGCAGTGGGTGCCAGGCTTGACGTCGACGTAGCGGGGGAGGTTCATGGTGACGCGGGTGCACTCGCCAGGGACGGCCTCCACGATGGCATCGGTCGTGCCGCGGTCGGACCAGTTCATGTAGGCAACGCGAACGATGCGGGCCATGCGCTCAAGGAACCAGAGGATGAAGATGGCAATCATCCAGGGGAGCTGCGGCAGACCACCCGGCAGGCCGGCGACGGCGCAGTGGATGTAGGTCATCAGGAAGATGAAGAAGGCAAGGATGATGTGGAC
Source organism: Colletotrichum brevisporum (assembly GCA_030770045.1). NCBI lineage: Eukaryota > Fungi > Ascomycota > Sordariomycetes > Glomerellales > Glomerellaceae > Colletotrichum > Colletotrichum brevisporum. The sequence goes on along the minus strand of JAUGSI010000001.1, from coordinate 1,364,457 downwards.
ATTGAGGAAGATCTCGTAAAAGGCGTGGCGGACCGGGGAGAAGGAGAGCAGCATGATCACCGCGAGGGCGATAGTGCCGGCCATGCCGGATCCGATGAAAAGCTCGTTGGACATCCTATGCCAGACACCTTCCCATCCACTGTCGGCGACCTGAACAATCATCCAAGCAATGGTGTGGATGATGGCCTCGATGACGGACATGCGACCAACCCAGCGGTGGAGCAGGTTGTAGGTGTCGAAGCTGACGTGCAGCATGCCGATCAGCGGGTTGTTGCGGCCGGCCAGGATGATGAGGGGCACCATGTTGACGACGGAGAGGGTGCCGGAGCGGCCACGGACTTCGGCGCAGAACGAGTAGATGTTCTGGTTGGACCAGTTCAGGAAGAACATGTAGACGATGTTGCTGATGATGTAGATGGCGAGGATGAAGGAGTGCATGCGCGAGGGCAGGGTGCCGATGCCCAGGTTCGAGAGCTTGATCTCCTTGTTGTGACGCTTGTTCCAGAGGGGGGCGTACATGAGGTGCTTCTTCAAGCCAGGCATCCACTTCCACTGGGCCGTCTTCCAGTAGTGCTGTCTCTCACCCTCGACGCTCATGGCCGAGACGTGACGGAGCTGGGCCCAGAGGATGCGGCTGATGGTGATGAAGAGGACGAACACGGCCATGCCGCCAAAGGTGGCCCAGAGGGTGTCCTTGAAGAGCATGTTGACGGGCTGGTTGACACCGTCGAGGTTGGAGTGGAAGGGAGAGATGGTCGAGGTGGCCGTGGCCACCCCAGCGCCGTCGGCGGCATGAGCGCGTTCGGCGAGAACCTTCGTGGGGAGCATGTCCGCCACCAGGCCGGCGATCCTGCGCCGGTGGAAATCCATTGGACTGTTTCTCTGTCGTTTGCTGTTGTTGATATGACTTTCAAAGTCGAGTGAGTGTTGCTGCGTTGCGAAAACGGGGTATCTCTGTTGTTTGTCGTGAGAAAACGGGACTGAATGCGGTCACGGGAGACTCGTGTGAGAGGTGTTCCGGGTCCGGGTTCAGGCTGTTTTGATTCGGGATGTAGTCAGGGTCTACCGGAAAGATCTGCTGGAAGCGTCCGGCAGAGTCGAAAAAAGGCGGAAGAGGCGTACTGTTATTGGGAGCTCAGGTCGGGGCACAATGTCATTGTGCGGTGGTCATGCAACAGGCGACAAGGGAATGACCGGGTGACAGTGAGCCTGTTCCGAAGCAATGGGGCCTTTGTGTGTAAGTACCGACACAGTGTCGAGGATGACGCTGTGTGAGTGGACAACAAAGGGATGCGGCCAACGTCGGAGCAAGGGCTGTGTGACGGAAGAGTGAGTCGAGTGACGAGAGTTCGGTCGCGATGCAGGTCGGGGTTGACGTGGTCGTATGTTGCTGATCAGCGTCGTCGACTTTGCGAATCCTGGGCCGGGCAGACGAGGACGGCGGGACTGTTGGCGATCCTAACAAGGCTAGGACGATCTGAATCTGACCGAGCAGGAGCCGGCTCGACGGGAATTGGGATTGGGAGAGGTCGGAGCGTGCGAGGCCAGGGCGGAATGGATGGGCTCAGTGGCTGTCGAGTTGACGTATTGGGACGGGAGGACAAAGCGACGTCAATATATTGTGCGTCTCTTGGCTGGGTCCCTTTCGCGAGCACTCGTGCCGCTTTCCGTTTCGGATAACCTCAAAAAAACCTGGAAATTCCTCGTGCTTGGTGCGTGGGTGTGGGGTGGGAAGGAAGCGCTTTCTCTTCTCTCTCGGGAGCTGGAGACGTCGGGGAATAAAAAAGAACAACAGACAGGTCTTCTTGCCGGTCTGTTGGATGACGAACGAAGTGGACACTGAGCAAGACACAACCGTTTGAGCCGTTGGGACTTGGATGTTTTGGGGATTTTGGGGGCGCGCTTTGGGGGCGTCGTTGCAGTTTTGGTGGCTTGGTGATGTCTTGCAAGTGGGAAAAACGAGTGTGCACCGCCGCTGACGGGGTAAGAAGAATTGATGGAGCGAAAAAAGGGTAGTCGCGAAGAGAGGGTGGAAATAAAAATTTCAGAAAAAAGAATGGAAGGAGCGTGGCCGTAGTGTATTCGACGTGGTCGAGAACGAGTTTGGCGTTTGCTCACACAGACTGTGGAAAGTCCCAAGGAAGGAAGGCGCGCGGTCGAGGACGAACCCAAAGGTTGAGGTGGAAGGAAGGGAAGGCGCGATGGCGTGGTGTGTAGTGTGAGTTCCGTTCCTGAGAGAGGTCGGGGGGTCGCGGGGGGGAGGCGTTGTCCTCGGGTCGGGGCCACGGCCGTTGTTTCCGTCTTTTTTTGGTTGTGGGTGTTTGTTGGTGCCGTGCAAGTGCCAATGCCAATGGCAGTGGCAGTGTAGTGAATCAATCAATCGGTTCCAGTCAAATCAATCCACCTTTTCCTTTTCGTCCGTGTGTTGATTTTTTCTTCCAGGTTCCCTCCTGCTTCTTGCTGGTCCCTGCTTTTCTTTGCTTTGCTTTGCTTTGGTTCGCTGAATAATGGGGAGTCAAAAAAAGGGGGTGTGTCTCCAGGAAACCACACCAGTAAGACCGGTCCAGCCTCTTCTTTTCAGTGAATTCAAAGAAAAAAAGGAAGAATGAGAGACAACGAAGATGTCGAAATTCTAAAAATCCGGTCTCGCCAAAAGGGAGGGAGAGCAGAAGAGGTCAGCAGTGACGATCTACGAGGAGAAAGAGAAACAGAGAGAGACGGTTTAGATGGCCTAGGCCGGGCGCGGAGAGGGCGACGAGGTTTAAGGTACTTTTAAGAGACGCATCTGCGCGCCGTGAGGAGGCCGGGGGGCGACCCACGGTAGCGCCGCCGAGAGAGGCTTTCCTCTGGTCCTCCTTGGCCCGTTGAGTCCTTCACCTGGGCTTCCGAGGGACCACCATCGCCAGTCCAGTCCAGCCCACCGAAGAAAAGCCCAGTCCCAGCAGTGGGCCCCCCCCTTGTGCGTGGCGTGCAAGGGCAGCGGACGGGAATGACTGGATACTGGAGGATGCACAGCAGCAGGTACTCTGGCCCGGCAGGGAAGGTGTATTGGCAGCTGGCCAGGTACTTGTGGGCTCCAGCATCTCAGCCCGCCTCGGCAGGTATCCGTCGACGCCCTCACGCCCTAGAGGGACTTTTTTCCCTCATGCCCGAAGTTCCCTCCAGCTGTCGTCGCTAGGTAGTAGGTACTACCTAGGCATGTAGGTACGAGAGATAAGGCCTAATACTAGCAGGGCGTAGCAGCCAAGGTGAGGTACCTGCGTCGCCGTACATACGCGGGGCGCTAGACATGTACCCCTTTTCCTTTGCTCAAGCTCCTGCACCTACCTCCCCCCTCCAACAAGATAAAATATGTATGTTTCTACCTATCCGTACCTACATCGTACATGCCTCCCTTGGCCTTTCTCACCTGGACCGTACAGATGCGAAATGGCCAAAAGGAGCGCAGCTTTCAGGGATATCGCGAGCCCATCTGCCCATCTCGCCGTCAACCTAACCCTATTACGATCCTATGGGTGCCAGAATGGACTCACTGCGCCATATCCATCGACCCACGCGCTGTCTTTTTGCTGCTCGTGGGAGCCAACAGATGACCCTGGCGCGGACGCAGTATACAGCAAGCAAAACGCAACGGCCCTTTTGTTGCTCTCCCACTCTCCCTCCCTCTGCCCTGGAGGAAGCACTCTGTCCAAGACGAACACGGCTCACGGTGAGAGGGCAGAGGGGTTTGCAGACAGGGGTGGCACTGACGCTCTGCGAGGGGGTACGTACCTCCTCGTTATTGCGTGCATGGGTTTTACTATGAAGATCCGTCGACAGGCACTGAGAGGACGGCGGTCCCTGGTTGCCAATCACTGAGATCCTCCCCCCTCTCCGATGCCACCTACGACGCTACTTGGCTAATACCGTTCGCTGCGGCTGACCGAGACGGGGGGGCGTCCCCTGCTGTGTGGCTTTGGTTTGCTGATTTACAGTGATTTTCATTCGCTTCCGTCGTCTCTCCTACCTTAAAATCGGATGGGCAGTTGTCGTCGGATCTTGGGAAGAGAAGAGAGAGACACGGGGCAAACTCTTAAACTCTGCGACTCTTCAACATCTTGGGAACGACTGGAATGCCGAATCGCAAGGGACTCTCGGCTCGTCGTCTCGGATCGTCTCACTCGGGACCGGAAGAGGCCGTGGGTGACGACGAAGTGACGGTTTCTGCCTGGCTGACTGAACCTCCGCCCTCCATTCCTCAGCATACATACAGAGTACGTACGTAGCCCGGAGTCCACTTACTGTTCCGACATCCGAGCCTGCCGTTCCGTCCACAACTGAAGACGATGTTTCTCGTCGTCTTTTGGGGGCCGCCCTCCCTCCTCGGCGCGCAGGGACGAGAACACGACAAGAGCCTAGAGGAAAAGAAGGAAATCCTTCGCATGCTTGGCGAGAACCAGGCACCCGACGGCGTCGATTGGTCGTGGCTTGCTCGCGGCCGATCGCAAATGGCCGTGTTCCCGGGCCAAACGCGCCGTCTGAGTGGCCCGGTGTTTGCTCTCGCCCCGTGGCTTTTCGCCAGCTTCTTGGCCCCTGAGCGAATTGACTGGCCAGCGAGAAGCGTCTCGTTTGCCCGTTCGACCTAGGCATTACTTCCATCTGCGCTGACTGGCTGCCAGCTGGCGTGCTGACTGGGCGATTTCAGAGAATCCAGGGGTTTTTTTGCTGCGGTGCGATGCAGTTTACTGGGGTTGTCCCTTGTTGGAGGAGGGCGATTGCCAGCAAATAACAGGGGGAAAGACCGGACGAACGTGGACCGGGGTGCACCTTCCAAACGGTTTGTCCTGAGCCAATCGCGCGGCGCCAATCGCAGCTCAAGATGCCAAGACTGGCGGTACGTACCGCGTACCTGTCCATTTCTGTGGACCTGAACCTGAACCCGACATGACCGTTGCGGGCAGTTGCACATGGCATTGCATCAGCAGTCATGGGAAGATGGGAAGGTGCTGCTGCACTGTCACATCTCTCCAATCCATTTCCCAAGAGTCACCAAGAAAATCCTTCTTTTCCTCGTTCCTTTTCCTTCGGTGCTGATTTTCTGGGCCTTTCTGGGCCTCTCTCATGAGTCTCATCAACCAGCCCCAGCCTCCCCTGAGCATGTTCAGATGAGCGAAATGGAATGTCAACCATTGGTTGCGAGGTGGTGTCGACAATCCGAGACAGGGCACCACCCTTCCCATCCTCTGGATCCCCTTGTTTGCTGTCACCTGTCATTCAATCATTCAAGAGACCCTCTCTCAGACTCATTGTTCCCTATTCTGTCCCCCATGACCGTGATTTCGACCAGTCCAGCCAGACCAGAGCTGTCCAGAGCTGTCCAGAAGCGGGAGACACGATATTACAGACAGACGAAGAGAGACACGGGCCCCAGTTTGTCATTGGGGCTCTGATGTTTTGATCCCGTTTCTCGGGCCCAGCATCTGACGCCAGACTGCATTCGGCCTGCTCTTCTCTCGGACGCCACGAGGGACGCCGTTGACCCTAAGGCGAGTTGTAACCTACCTACACAGGCTACACTACTACCGTCCCGTACCCCGAGATCCATATCTCGTAACCGGTGGGATACGGTCGCAACGCGCCCACCGGCCGCCGCTACACTCGATTTTGCGTAGCGTGTCACAGCCTTTCACCCACGCGGCAGCCCGAGTGGTACCTATCCGCACGGATATGGGATACCTATGGGTCCATACCTAAGATGCGCAGATATCGTCGTATCCATCGCCATGGAAAGCACGGCACGCCGACCTGACAGCACCGTGGGACGCTCGGTTCACGCGGCTCAACTGCGGTGGCGGTGGGTAAGCAATATCACATCGTAAAAAAACTCGAACACGAAACCCACCGCTGTCCACCAGTCGTTGCCAGTGCTCTGGAAGCATGTGAATCAACGGCCCCCCCTCCTCAATCGTCCGCCTCGTCTCAGCCATAATGCCGTGCCGTCTCTCTCGGCCGATTGACCCCGTGGCATTCATTTGACGACATCTGACGACACCGCGTCGGATTATGCCGCTCACTCACCTCATCGGTGCCAATCTCCGCCGAGCATTCACCACATCTGGGCAATCCCATCTTGCCGCCTTCCTTTCCCTGCCACCGAGGGATCAGAATCGAACAATCCATAGATCATGTCGTTGGCAATCCGTCGCCGGCCCCCCCGGCTCCTTGTTGGTTCGCACACTCTCCCGTCCATCCGTGCCCCCCTGGCCGATAGGTATCTACGTTGTAACCCACTAATGAGAGCAGAACCATAGCGACGTCAGTGCCTGCCACACCTGCAGCTCGCGTTGTCTGTGTGGTCTGCCATCTGATGATTGATCTGCCAGGCCGAGTCAGAGCTGTGTCTGGTTTATACCAGAACCCAATCGACGCTGTCGACGACAAGCATCCCCTGCCCTCGTCGTGAGGCAAGGCCTCCACAGAGGCGGAGCGTCCAGCCGACAAGGGATTCCCTACGATGGATTTGCGCATCTTGATCCTTCACTCAGGAACCTCCCTCTGACGGTCCAAACAGAAGAGGGAAAGATAGAAGGGGGGCGACACCGCGAATTTTCTTCAATTCGTGCTCCCTGGCCCAAGCCGCACACAAATTGCGGGATGTGACGGTGTAGCCGTGCCCCCGGTCGGCCCTGCCCTCACCCAGCGGGGAGTCCCTGTCAAGCGCCGTCACAAACAAATGAGCCAATCCGGCCATGCCATGGCAGCCCGCTCCCCTCCCCGGAGCCAAATTCCGAAAGGAGTGTATTTCGCCTTTTCTCCCACAGGGCGATATCGTGGGCCCTTGGTGGTTCTCCTCACCTCGCAACCGCCTGGCCGGGTCGTCCAGCGTGGCCGCAGTAGCACTCGACAAGAGGCGAGCCGCTCGCTAACCTCGCCTGGGAAGCCCAGCCCAGCCCAGCCCAGTGCTCTCCCCCCTTGTTGCTGCGGTCGGGAACAGCCTGGCAGGGAGAGGATCACAGAGAGCGGGCAAAGGTGGGCGAGGTGTGTGCCGCGGCCCATGAAGTCATTTGCTTGTCTGTCGACCTGTCGTTTCAATGATATTGCAGGCCCCGTCCGCTTCAGGTGAGCGTAGGCGGGCGTGGCATGGCATGCATTAGCACCGCCAGGGACAGACACGTGCAGACGAGGCCGAAAGATGCGACCGCTTCGGTTCGTGAGACTTCGCGTCAGTCCTCCGCCGAGTCGCTTCAAACTCTCTGCCGCTCCTCCGAGTGTCGCGACTGGCTGACCTCGGGGCTTATCGCTTCGCGATCTCGTTTCTCAACCTGGACGCAAATCTATTCGTCGTCTTGGCGCTCTCCGTATCGCCTTCCTGCTGAGGTTCTTGGGAGGGCTCCCTCGGTGAGCTCGCTTGGAAGCCCGGGAGGAAAAGCCTCTGAAAGCGGGGGGAGTTGTTGGGGGCCATCTGAGGTCGACTTTGCCTGGATCTCACCCGAGATAACGACGTCCGTGCCGAATAGTCTGCCTTCTGTCAATCTCTCTGCCACGATGCCGTGCCCACGCAGACCTTGCTCTCGAATAGAGACCACAGCTCCGCCGACGTCTATCGTACGCGGTCCTTGAAACAGGATGAGGGTGATGAAGTGCCTGGAATACATAGTAGTGAGATAGCCGGATAGTGGGAGCGCGGCGGGGGCCTCACTAACGTGGACTACGGGCGGGCGGCAAGCCGCAGCCGTCTGAGAATGATTAGACAGCGTTCGGATGCTCCGTACTTTTGCCGTCGAATAGCTTCAGTGTTCTGGAAGGAATGGAGTTTGTGGAGCGAAAAGACGCCCAGCTGTGCGCGGCTGGCAACAGCCGGTCTCAACATAGAAGCCACAGATGACATAAGCCCGGAATCCAGCTCTCGCTGACTAAGACTTCCATCACCACAGAAAGACCGTCACGTGCACCTCCGGCCTATCGGAGCTTCGCAAGCAGGCAAGCTCAACGTCAGGCGTTCGGTACGGCGACCCGGAAAATTCCATACCATCACCGGCGCGCGCCCCAAAGCAACAACCCCCCTCCGCAAACCACGCATTCACCTCCCCCCCGAAGCCAATTGAGGCCGCAATAATGGGTGCCAGCGAGTCCAAGCCGTCGTCGAACACGTCCCCACACCTGTGGACGGGGTGAGTGCAAAAAACTACCCAGAAACCGAGAGCCCGGCCTTCCCTTCGGGACGCCGCGAAGAGAGAGATATATGGATAGCTGACGAATGGTGTCGCTTGATAGTCGTTCGTCCGCCGGCCTCTCTCACGACCTCGTCGAGTCCCTGCAGAGCAGCCCTGAGGTAAAGCAACACCCAAAATCCCGGCCCCGAGTACTCTGGTTCCCTCTATGTATCTCGCCCCGGTGCGGGCTGGCAATCGCAACGCCTCCCTCCGCCTCGGCGCCACGCACCCACCACCCCCCCCCTCCGATACCATACCGTGACAGGATCCAGCTAAGCTAACACGTCACCCCGAACAGACCGATGCCTCCCGCGCCCAGCTCACCGAGCTCCAGGTCCAGGCCCGCGTCGCCGAGGAGCTGAGGCGCCTGCAGGCCAAGGAGTCGGAGGCCCTGAAGCTCGCGCACGAGAAGATCGCCGCCGACGAGTCCAGGCCCGACAGCACCTCCTCCCAGAACAGCAGCAGGAGCCACGAGAGCGTCGCCAAGGAGGTCGAGGCGCTCCGCAGCCGCCTCGCGGAGCGCAAGACGATCCGCGAGCTGCCCGGTCCCGTGGAGGCCGCGAGGTCCGAGGTCGTGCGGTGCCTGCGCGAGAACGACCGCCGGCCGCTGGACTGCTGGAGGGAGGTGGAGGCGTTCCGGGAGGAGGTCAAGAGGCTGGAGAAGGGGTGGGTCGACAAGGTCGTCTCGTGAGGATGGCGGATTTGGGGTTTTATACAACGCACAAAAAGAAGAAGTACTTGAAGGTCGAGGGGAGGCTGTCCGGTTTGGACTGGAGCTCCGTCTTCTTCTCTGAAGGGGTTGCCGTCCATCGCTATATTTGTTCGCGGTCTTGATAATTCTTTCTCATGATGGACGGGGAGGAGAGACGGTGCGCTCGGTTCGAGTAGACTACGCGGACGACGCGAGTAGAGGTGGGAGATGTACAACATTGTTATGCACGAGCAAAAAAAAAGAGATCAAGACATAAGTGTTATAGACGGACGAATCGACAGTCGGGTTTTCGCGCATCACAGCCCGTGGAGTTTGTATTCATCATCTACATCACCGGTAGGAGCCTCCTCGCCCTCCGGCTGCGCCCTCTGCCTGGCGGCCAGCACCTCCTCCCTCCTGCGCAGGCCCTCGGCCCTCTTGCGCTCCCTCCTGGCGGCGGCGTCCTCCCACTCGGCGCCGCCGTCGCCCAGCCGGGCGGGCGGTCCCGCCACGGCGTCCCGCAGCGCGGCGCGGAACCTCGCGATGCGGGCCGCGTTCTCGACGAAGCGCTCGTTGGCGATCTGGACCAGGTCGCGCAGGTAGGCCGGCGAGACGGTGACGTGCGGGAGGTTGGCTTGGTCGTCGTCATCGACGTAGCCGACCAGCGACTCGAGGCCGAGGCCCATTGTCCTGACGCCCACGACGGGGGTGACGGACGGGTCGTCGGCTGCTGCTGCTGCTGCTGGGGCCGGGAGCAGGTTCAGGGCGCCGGACTCGCGGAAGCCGGCTGCGAGGGCGCATTTGAGGAGGAGCTGGGCGTGGGGCAGCGACGCCGTGAGGACGTGGAGGATCTGGGCGGGGGAGGGTCAGTCATGTGAGCGAGGCATGCGCAGGAAGAGGGGTGGGGGGGTTTTCCTGTATGATGTTGCGGATGGAGGGTGAGTCCATGTCCCGCATGAGGATGAGGGTGTGCGGCGAGTGCAAGCGGTGTGAGCACACGCGGGAGATGCTACATACCATGGGCTCGAACTTGAAGTGTATAAGCCGCCTCCTCCGCCGCCCAGGCTGAGCCCTACCCGACTCTCCGGGCTGGGCAGCATCATCGCGGCCCCCCGCGAGGCCCAGCTGGCGCAGCAGCTCGTCGTCGTCGTCGTCCGCGTCGTGCGATTCGGGGACGGGGTCGTGCGATACGAAGAGCCACGTGCCGCCGCCCCCCTTCCCCCCGGGCCCGGCTATCGTGGCGAGGGCACCCCCAGCGGCGGTGTCTTCCCGAGGTCGCGATTCAGACTGCGGCTGCTCGTCCCCGGGAGCAGCAGAGGCCTTGCGCCCCTCGAGGAAGACGCTCACGCGCCCCGCGCAGCTGCTCGTCGTGACGTACCCCTCGACGGCGTTGAGCTCGTCGATGAGCTCGCGGATGCCGACGTCGACGGACCCCTTGGGCGAGGCGTCGGTGTACTCGGCCAGGGGCACGCTGAGCTGGTCCAGGATCTTGCGCTTGCGGGCCGCGAAGGTGGCGGGCGGGGAGGGGAGGTGCTGTTGCTGCGGCGCCATGGTTGTCGTTGTCGTTGGCTCGCCCTCTTCACGACGGGGTGTGTGTGTGAGTGGGGGGTTTGAGCAAGATCACACGCGCGGGGCGGCGGGGAGGAGGAAAGAGGCCTGCTTTCGGGGAGTTTGCAGGACAAGTCCCGTCTGGGGTGCGTCGGGGCGCCTCTGAGAAGAGTCACTGAAGTTTGGGGGGTTGGTGTTTTGGCGCGATTGCCCTGGTTTGCGTGTAAGTGAGCTGCGTCGTCCGTCGCCGTTGCCCCTCCATGCAGAAAAATTGTGGTTGTGTGAGATGAGGTACCTGCACCGTGTCAGGCCCGCGAAGCCGCACGGTGCCCTGTCGGCTTGCGAGCCGGTACCAAGCTTATCCATCTACACCAGACCATACTACTACCCCTCCGATGCCACCTCACGGGGCCGATGGGAAGCAGACCACTTCCCGGCGAAGTCAGGCTATCTGGAGGTACGTATATTGCGGCTTTAATATATTAGTCTGACTCCCTCCCTCCCTCCGTCAAGGGTTTGGTCATCATGAGCCGTGTGTGTGTGCGCCTGGACCTCTCGCTGGTTTGTCGTCCTTGATTCGCCCGCCGGGCCCCGAGGGGTTGGAAGCCGACGGCTGGACCGGGTTTCCAAATGAATTTTATATTGATCACGAATGCCTGGGCCTCTGGTGGCTGGTTTCCTGGTTGAGGTCGACGTTGGTTGCCTTGGCGGGGAAGAGCGAGCCAGACTTACACGGGTTGCTTGGGCAGCAACCACTCGGCCGCATCCCCTCGTACACTTGCGAAATGGTGTTTCATTGGCTCAGTGATGCAATGGATTGGATTTCATGCGATAATTCGCCAGTTCTGTCTGTTTTCCAGGCGTTGCGGAATTACTTGGTCCATTTTCTTCAGCGTCAAATGAATGATGCAGCATTTTAGACGATGAAAGACATGGACTGGGATGCAAACACTGGGAATGCCCCAAGACCATGATGAAACATGATTCTTGTGTCCTTTATCGGGTTCTACGCTTGCCTCGGGTATCCAGGCGCCGCGTCCGACCACGGCGTCTCTGTCCCGGAGCCCAACGGCATCGGTCGTCCCTCAAGCAGGAGAGCCATGACCTGGATTGTCCGGAAACAATCTCGGGCACGTGAAGCACCCTTGCTTTCCCGTTTCCATGGCTGATGTAGTCTGATTCCTCCTGATCAACGCCAGCAACGTGGTGCTATCCACAACCGGGCCCAGACAGGCAGGGACGTGGAGGGCAAGGAGCCACCAACAAGCCACCAGGACGCAATCGGAACGAATGAAAAATAGGCAAAATTCAATCATAGACCCTCAACTCAAGGGCGACACAGCAAACTGGCCATCCTCACCTCTCGATGCTGCCTTGGGTAGTCGCATCAAGGCCTCCCTCGCCCCTTGGACACCTCCCGGCCGTCACGTGCCCGGTCGCACCGCCTGTCCGCCGACGCAGCACCTCAAGCTCGGGCAGAACCAACCGAATCGCAGGTGTACAGAAAACAAGAGCAACAACCAGACGCTATTTACCCTGAAAAGAGCGAATCAAGCTTCCATCATCTGATTTTTGGTGACACCCGAGAACGGGGAAGGTGGTCACGCGGGCAAATCTGATCTTATCTCGGGTGCCAAAATAAGCTTTTCAAGAGCATCTGTCAGTGCACTATCAGAAACAAACTAAATCTTTCTGCACAATCTGTTAAGGCCTTACGAGCCGTCGTCAGCCGGTTCCCACTTTTGATCCAAGGTGCGGGGTCCCGAGCGGGACACCAGATCAGAGCCGCAACACATCACATCCACACAATCTCAGACCTCACTCTCACTCACACTCGCAGAGGGAAGCTCATCTTCAATCGTTATGTTGTTTATTCTTCTTATCCTATCTGAGTGACAGGATGCTCAGGTATCCGAGATGCTCGCGATACCCTCATGGTCTATGACCAGATAACCTTTCCGGAACGCCAGCATGCTGTCCCGTCCCGTCCTGTATATGTTTTTTACCCTCCGAAAAACGCCATCGTGAGAATGCAGAAGCCGTCATGCATCATATGTACAGTTCATTAAAAAAGAAGAAGAGAAAAAGGTGCCACCCCTCGAGGACGACGACGTCGACGAGCCTCAGATGGCGGCGACGGCCTGCTCCTGCTTCTCCGCCTTGGTGGCGGTCGCGATCACGGCCTCGGCCGACGACGACGAAGCGGGGGCGGCGTTCTTCTTGGCCTCCATCTCCTCGAGGTACTGGGCGTAGCGCGACTTCTTGTTGTGGATGCCGCACTCGGTCTTCTGCTGGCCCTTCCAGCGGCCGGCGCGCTCGTCCTCGCCCTCCTTGACGGGCACGGTGGAGTGCCAGTCGCCGACGGACTTGTAGCCGCGGTCGAGGAGGTCGTTGTAGGGGACGTTGTGGGTCTTGATGTAGTCCTGGACCTGCTTGAAGGACCACGAGGCCATGGGGTTGATCTTGATGACGCCGCGCTCGTCGTCGACCTCGATGACGGACATCTTGTCGCGGGCGCCGCCCTGGGAGCGGCGGCGGCCCGTGAGCACGGCGGCGACGCCCAGCTCGGCGTAGGCGCGCTGCAGGGGCTCGACCTTTGCGATCCAGTCGTACATCTCGGCCTCGGTCTCGTACAGCTTGGCGCCGTACATGCTCTCGAACTCCTCGGTCGTCTCGGCGCCGTACGGCTTGAAGATGTGCAGCTTGACGTTGGGGTAGCGCTCCTGGATGCGGTCGACGAGGGTGTGGGTCTCGTCGAAGTGGTAGAGGGTGTCGAGGAAGATGAGGTCGACGTTGGCCGCCGACGGGTTCTCCTTCTGGATCTTGGAGAGCATGTCGAGGGTCACGAGGCCGGTGAGGCCGAAGGCCGTCGACTGGAAGAGGTTGGGGAACATGATCTTGGAGAAGCGGAGGATGTCGATGGGGTGCATGTTCTCGAGCTGGTCGTTGAGGTGCTTGAGGTGGGGGTGGGTGAGGGAGATGAGCGGCAGGGCCGGGATCGACGACGACGTCGACGACGCATCCGTGGCCGAACCGTACCCGGACTCGACCTCGGTCTGCTCCAGCTTGGCGGCCTCGACGGCGCTGAGCCGGGGAGACGACGCCACGGAGGACGTGCGGGTGGCGGTCTCAACAGCAGACGACATGTTGAAAGTTGTGTGGTGGTTGAGAGGTGGTGTGGGATGGATGGACTCAGTGAAGAGGAGAAGCGACGGGTATGATGGTCGTGAGTACCCGAGGGTCTATGAGGAGTAGGTATGTTGGTTTATTGTAAGAGCAAGGAGGGTGTGTGTTGAAAACCCGGGGTATATTCGCTCAGCAAGAATGCTCTTGTCAAAAGAGAAGCAAGATGGACCAAACAGCAAATGACGCAAGAGATGAAAGCTTAGGGAGGGAGTTCTAGTTGAGGACGGGATGAAGGAAGGCAGGAAGATTTTGTTTTATGACCGACTTACACGGCGGGAGTGGAGGGGGGCGGGAGGAAGGGGAGTGCCATTCTAAGCACGGGGCATCATCAACCAACATTACTAATTTGGATTTCATCGCCCTACCCAAGATTCCCACCCATTTCATTTCTCTTACACGAGAAAGCCCGATCGAAGCAAAGGCCGCCCAGGAATTGCGCAATCGCAGCTCGTCCGTCGAACAAGCGCTGAGGATTTTGCAGTCTGGAGGAGAAGGCGTGGCCTGGGAGCAATCACGACATCGACGCTAAACCTTTCGTGATGATGGAGGCCGGCGGTGATTGGCCACAGGCTGCAGGGGGACCCTCCGTACCGTGGACATCCCGCGATTGCGCCATCGCCCCGGGTGCCGGAGTAGATTTACACGAACAAAAATCTTTCTCTGGAAGCCGGTCCCCGGCAGCCGGGAAGCCGCAATTCTTCAGCGTATATACATCGGGGCCGGATCCCCGTGTCTGTCAGTGTGAGAAAGGACCCAAAAAATCCGTGTTGATCTCGACGTTTGACGCCAATACTATCGAAAAATAGGGGAACGAAAAGCACGAAAAAAAAACGCCGCCCCGGATTCGCCATCATGATGCAAGAAGACGTGATTCCGCCCGGGCCACTAGGTGGCTTGGCCTTGCGGCACTCGGTGGGCGTTTCCCACGCTGACAATTCTCGGGCGGCACGGCAGTCGGTGGGCCTAAACCGGCCCTCGGTGGACAACCTCCGGGCGTTCTCCATGGCGCGAAGCTTGGAGAACGGGGCCGGACTTTGCGAGCGCCCATCTCCATTCCGCCAACCCGACAACACACGACTCTCCCAGTCCCCCTCGCCCAAGGCAGGCATTGATCCATGGTCCGCCCGCCCTGCCTTGCGAGAAATCTTTTTCGTCATATCCACAGTTGGGTTTCGACGTGAGGTTTCGTTTCGAGTCTTTTTTTCTCTATCACCGCCCGGCTTCCGAGGATCCTGTTTCGCCGACATTCTCCGAGGGGACATGGCTTCACCGCTACCGGACCAGCCTGAAAGGAGGTTCAAGATGGTGCATGTGGCTTAGAAAGAAGGTTCAATGCTCCGCTACGCTCAGGGGAGTCCGACGAGGGAGGTCTTAATCCCACGGGCTTGCTCAATGATTCCGGCCATTGAATGGATTCCATGAGACCATTACTTTGAGCCATCACTTGGAAGGTAAGCACGGATAGTGACAACGGGTCACAGCATCAGATTCATCATTCATCACCAATAGCCAAGCTTTGAAGAGTCCGATCGCGGCTGCCGAGAAGAGGAGTCTCTATTCCGATGCAACAAGACACGAACACATCGGCATCAGTCATGCTGGCGTCCTGGAGGTCCAACAAATGGCGAGCGGCATGGCCGCCAGAACTCGTGCGTGTCCATCCCCGCTGCCCTTCTCCCTTGGCAGGCTCTTGTTTTATCAGCGGAGCCCTTTTTGTCAGCCATGATCTGTCATCGGCTACCGCGGCGACGGGATGACGGCAACGAGAGTCGGGCTCTCTAAACAGGTCCTGCGTTAGCTGCGCACTTGCCACTAAGCGATCAGGGCGCCGACTAGACAGGGCGAGCTCAGACCTTGGCCTTTCGACAGATGGAAGGGCGTACGTTGTCCCGGTCGTTGGCGGACTGCTGCTGGCTTACATCAGAACTCAGGGAGACATTCGCCTCCCCTCGCTGCTTACCAACCACACTTGGTGATGTAAGCGCCAGCAAAGGACATTCCCAGTCAGTCACGTGCCTGAATCACTTGCATGGGATAGACCAGGCGAGACGCGAAAGTGACATTGAATCCGAAGACCCTGGTCGCGGAATTTATTTTCCCTCGATGTTCTGCATATGATGAATCTTGCCACACGTGCAGGCCTCACGTCATCAGAGGCGGTCTTCTATCGCGATGTTGGCCGCCCTGTGCCTTTCGGGTTGTCGCTATGCCTCATACAGCAGCAAGTACTTATGAGAATCTTTGAGTAGTATCTTCTCAAGCTGCTCTGTGAAGTCATAGTCCGTCTCTTCTCCAGGCACATACTCGTACACAACGTGCTCGGACCGTGGACGGCATTTTTGCGATTCGAATGGACGCGTCTGAACCTCCGCATCAACATGTGAGGATGCTAAACTTCGTCTTTTGCGATTGGGAACATTGGTCGTCAGCTCAAGCGGTGTTTGCTGCAGTTATTGTGGCGATTTCTCAACAATGATTATGGGATACAGGAGAGTAGGGCAGTCAGCAAAGCAATTGAAGGCTTTGCTGGAGAATTGTGTGGCAAACGCACGTATCTTCTATGCTAAAAGATGCCAAATCAGACTAGTTTCATACTGCAACAGAAAGACCCTGGAGTCCTGCTTGAAAGCGCCCTGAGGGTACATCTGGGATGTTTTGAGTTCCTAGAGCCATCTTGACCAAGCCAATTAGGGTGTGATGTTGTGTGTACCCAGGCTCCAGCAAGTTCCCTCCCCCTTCCTGGTATGGATCGTGCATTTGGACTTTTGTCATAAGAAAGTTTCTTTTCTCAAAATTTCTGTGACTTATTCTCTCTCCCAAGATCAGAAGCCCCTGCACTCGCTGGGCTTTTTGAGTTGGGCCATGTGTCTTGGGTTTCGCTCTTTAGCGCATCGGGTTGCCTTTTTCTCTATTTAAACAATGTCGTCCAACTATATTATACCCTTATTTTTCTCTCTCTTGAATTTCTGGATTGTTCTCATCCCCCTGCCTTCTTTCACCTTGGGCTGCTCTATCCTCGCAGTAGAGTAATGATCGTAAAAGGGCTTTACTCTTGTTGTCTCCGGAAGTCGAGTGTTGTCTCTTTAAGAGGTTGACAGATGCAGCTAGTAGATAGTCACTTTAGTCTCTACCATGTTAGACTTGATCAGATATGGCAACTCCAGGATCGATGACCCACTTGAGCTCATCCAACCGTGTACCACATCCACCTGTCAGGACTAAGGGGACGTAATCTTTCCGGCAGACATCAGAGTGACTGGAAAGTTCGTCATCAGAATCGATAGGTCGTAGGCCAGGCCATGCATATTGGCCAGAACCTGGAACAATAACAACAACGAGCGAGTAAAACTGGATACTTAGTCACACATAGCCGCAAAGACCATTCTCGTGTAAGGTGGACGGACGCCCCTAGTTGAAGTTCTTCCACCTTCGAGGCTTGGAGTCGAGAGACAGTTCGTCCCAACCTCCGGGACCTGCCCCTGTTGGTGGCCCAGGCAGTCGAAGAAGGCAACGATCGGCATTCAGGGGTAACGCCCAACTGAGTTAAAGAGCAGCACGTAGGAAATTGGCCGGAGCATTGCTCTCCAATGGCCCATCATACCGTGCGTTGTCATGTTTGCGACTATTCCGGCTAAGAACGTGTCAACCTGGGGCTCATAAACCAGGCCTCATGAATCTGATATCGAGTGACGGCCGGACCGGTTCAAGACTCAAGGTTGAGACGTGGGTGAGCCACGCCGTGTCCCGGCTCCGTGCGGCGGACCGTGGAGGTAACTGCCCGGCGTGACGTAGGTACCTCCTAGGGTGGTAAGTACCTGGCGTTAGCTTGTCACGTCAAATTCTTTAGAGGGGTAAGAGAGCCACGTGACTGAGCCAATCCTCTTTCTGGCCAATGAACTGCCGCCCAGATCATCGGGTGCGGGAAGCATGGGCCCATTCTCGGCTCCGGAACCAGTGACGGAGAGGCGGGGCACACAGTCAGGCTCACAGTGCCTACCGCGGCGCCTGCCACCAGCTTTGTCGGCTCTTTCTTGGGCTCGTCGTCCAACCCGCGCAAACATGTTTTACCTTCGGAACATGAAGTCTTTTGGTTCGCCGAGTCCCTAAGGTTTCCCGTTCACGAGGACGCAGCCCTCCGCTCCGCGAGCTTTGTCTCTTTTGCTCCCTCCGTCTCCTCCGTCTGCTGCCCCTCCTCAGCTGCCCGCCCGCTGCCTGAATCGCCGATAGGTCTTATCGCTGCCCGGTCTGATCGTATCGCCAATTGCTCACAGCTCCTCAGCCCCTCCATCTCCTCCCCCGCCTCACCCAAAGGGAAAAAAAAAGACACGATATCGTCTCCGCCATGGCCGACGCAAGCCCCGCCAAGTCGACGACGTCGCCCCGTCCTCAGCTCACCTCGTCCATGAGGAGCAGCTCGTTCCTCCGCGAGCACCAGCAGTACAGGCCCCCGCAGCACCCGGAGAGTCGCTTCGGCATCGACACGGTCGTCGAGGACCTTGGCAACACCTCCGTCTCGCCCCCCAAGCACGGCGGCAAGACCTACCTCCCCTTCAATGGCGTCCCCTCGGAGGAGCACCCGCCGACCATCGTCGACAGCGGCCTGAACCACACCTACTCGCACCCCAACTGCGCCCCCGCCGCCGGCAAGAAGGCTACCCGTCTGATCGCGACGTTGTTCTATAAACCGAATGGCAAGCACGCTTCGACGGCCGCTGCCGCGCCTGCGCCCAAGGCCGATGCCCCGGCGAAGGCGCCGGCCGCTACCTCGTCTGAGGAGTCGATCCCGGCCAACTTTGCGCCGACGCAGAACCCCGAGTCCTTCCCGCTCGAACCCCCGACGCACGAGGCCGAGAAGCTCGACCACCTCTACGGCTCCTACATCTCGCCCATGTGCGTCACGTCCTTCCTCCACCTGATGTCGACCTTCCCCCTCCCCGCGGGCGAGTCCGACTACAGCTCCTCCCACCGCTGCCTCGACAGCCAGGAGTCCCCCCGCGTCGTCGAGCTCACCCTCGACCCGGCCCCCTGCCAGAGCTACCTCAGCCTGGCCGACCTGCGCAAGCACGAGCTCATCTACCGCTTCGAGCGCGAGTGGAGCGTCGACGTTGCCCTGCAGCCCGACACCCTCTGGCGCCGCCACCCGCGCCTCGTCGTCTTCGACATGGACAGCACCCTCATCACCCAGGAGGTCATCGACCTCCTGGCCGCCACCATCAAGGACCCGCCCGACCTGGCCGCCCGCGTCGCCAACATCACCCACCGCGCCATGCTCGGCGAGCTCGAGTTCGACGCCGCCTTCCGCGAGCGCGTCCAGCTGCTCAAGGGCCTGCCCGCCTCCTTCTTCGAGGAGCTGCGCCCCGTCCTCGACGTCACCAAGGGCGTCCCGCGCCTGATCAAGGCCCTCAAGCGCCTCGGCGTCAGGACCGCCGTGCTCTCGGGCGGCTTCCTGCCCCTGACGAGCTGGCTCGCGGGCGAGCTCGGCATCGACCACGCGCACGCCAACGAGGTCGTCGTCGACGAGTCCGGCCGCCTCACCGGCGAGGTCAAGGGCCTCATCGTCGGCAAGGAGCGCAAGCGCGACCTGCTGATCGAGATCGCGGGCCGCGAGGGCATCGACCTGTCGCAGGTCGTGGCCGTGGGCGACGGCGCCAACGACCTGCTGATGATGGGCGCCGCCGGCCTCGGCGTCGCCTGGAACGCGAAGCCGCGCGTGCAGATGGAGGCCGACTCCAGGCTCAACAGCGAGAGCCTGCTCGACCTGCTGTACCTGTTCGGCTTCACCGGGGACGAGATCGAGCAGCTCGCGTCATAGACAGTTAGAGAAGACGAGAGGGGGCAAGCCCGTAGACTTTCGGGGTTTGGCGGGGGAGATTTCGACAGCGCACTCTATTTGGAGTGTGGACGGGTTAGGGGGTTGGAAACAACCTGCTCACAAATCTTTCATGATATTCGGGCACATCGACATGCGCCCAAGTGACCTTTTTGCCAATTGACATCTAATCGTCTTTGGATTTTTCAAAAAGAGATGCTCGACATTCTCAGAACGTTGACTCATCTTCCGCAACACCCGTGACATTGCAGTCGTGCTTGCCCAAGATTTTAAAACAAGAAAAAAAAAGAATAAAACGTGGTTTCGAGGTCTGGATTCTTCGTATCTACACATGTAAAAAAGACCACCTCTCCCCGCCCGTGGCACAGCTCGCGCGAGCGCACTCGTCTCCTCTACGCCGGTATCATTACGATGTCTAGTAGCCCTCCTTGCCCCACTTGTTGTACTTCTCGTGCAGCTCCTGTAAGGGGGGGATCAGTCAGCCAGGTGGTCATCTTTTTCATTCTCCGGTTCAAATCCCGAGGGAGGGCAGGGGGCAGGTTGTCCATATGCTGCGATCCGGAAGACCGCGCAAAACAACCACACAAGAAGACGGAGAGGAATCGCTACGCACCTTGGGGAGGGTGACGTCGGGGACGATGACGGTGTTGACGGCGCTGGGGGCGTCCTTGGGGGCGTTCTTGGGGTTGCCGCCGGGGTGGTACTTGTACTTGCCCTCGGAGTCGGTCTCCCACGGCATGCCGGCCTTGAGGACGGGGGACTCGGAGGTGGCGGTGGTGGGGGTGCGGCCTGAGAAGGAAGATGTTCAGCGGTTGTTCCGATGCTCGATGGGGAAACAGGAGGGTTGGGCTTTTCTGTCGACGCACCAAAGTAGAAACCGGCACCGCCGAGGGCGGCGACCATGACACCGCCGAGGATCTGTTCCGGCAAAAGTTCGAATTAGCCTCGAGATCTTCAATTCTTCTCCCTTTTCCCATCTACAGCCTCGCGTCATCCCCCGCACGCAATTGATCCCGGAGCGCTGCATCCAATGCTTCGCGAGCAGTATGACAGTTGCGTCGAGATTCGTTCCCTAGCGCGCGAGCGCTCTCGCGGCAACGGGGCGCGGAAAGAAGTCGTGGGCATTGCGTGCGGGCGGGCGGCGGAGGATCTCGGGGGGGGGGGGGGGGGTTTTGAAGGATATCACGCACGTAGAGCTCGGGGTTGCGCTTGGACTCCTGGGTGAGCTGCTGCTTCGCGTGGTCGTCGGCGAGGCGGCGGACGGAGGTGGCAAAGGTGCGGCGGGCGACGAAGGAGGCCATTGTTGCGGTTTTCGGGCGGCGACGGCGGTGGTTTGTTTGTTTGTGAGGTGTGAGGTTCTCTCCGGTTCGGGCTGTCGTATGATTTTCCCGGGAGCTTCAGGCTTCGGTCGAGAAGGTTGAAATTCGGGAGAAACGATTGGCCGGGCTTACGGAGGGTGGTGATTGGCCAATTGTCGATGGTGTGGGCATTACCTCATTTCGTAGCGCTTTGGCGCATAGTGTCTGCTTATGTGACGATATGTAACTAAGAGATGTAATGAGCTACGAGACTCTTCGGGGTTAGGACTTACGAAGCGATGAGTTTGAGAAACAGCATCGAATCACACAAAGAACTCGGAAACAAAGGAGGCATTGGAACAAAAGCTTTCGAAACAATATCATTCAGCCGGAGAGACCGATTGAGGAGATGGGATGGTTGGTCACAAGCCTCAGCGGCAGCTCGCCCTAGATCCGTTGACCTTTCATTGATTGTCACCATCAGTTCTGTGCTACGACAGCCCTATTCAATGCGCTCAAGTCTTGTGTGTCACGTTCAACGGTTTGAGTAAACGGCTCACCCAGCGAGACGGATGGCCGGTCGTCTAGCTAGACGTGTATGCAAATGGAAGGATCGGCGATAAGCGCAGAGATCTGTCGTCGCCTGTATGGGAGACTTCAAGACATCCCATTCGAGAGCTGCTGGCTGCATATCAAAAACAAAATCACACCCTCCCTCGCGTGGTTCAGACGGAAAGCTTCATAGCTCGTCTGTCAGCGGCAACCAATCGACAGAAGACGGCCAAGTTCAGGAACCTTCCGGGACAGCAACTTTGGGTTGGAGAGGGGAAAGGGTCCTTTGGGGCATCGAACGGGCTTGGTGCCACAACATGAGACGTGCGTCCGGCCGTGGGAGGATGGCAGATGCAAGTGCTCTGCGTGTCGCTGGTGGGATGACCCATGTGTGATGGAATGCGTGATACCACGATCTGGGTATATCGGACGGCTCGCGCATTTCCCGGCCGCGCGCAGGAGACGACTTCCCGCATGAACGTAATGCATGGGTGTTCCAGCCGGGACGTGTGGGAAAAGCAATTTCGGATTCCGGAAGTCCCCCAGCATCTCCCTGTGCGGGCGACATTCTTTGGCGAAATACTAATAGTACAAAGTGTTTCCGAGCGAGGAGCAACCCAGGTCTGTCGGGTAGATCGCCGCGAACCCTCAGCGTCGCAATAGCCTCGACGGCTTGTGATGAGGGGCAAGACGCGTCTTGTTGGTCTGCTGGATCAAAACAACAACACAAAGTCAACCTGACTTGTGATGGATGGAGGTCGAGATGACAATGGTAATGTGAGGCTGGAGATGTGCATTTTCAGGTCCATGTATTTAGCACAGGGACATTCAAGGCTAGAAGAACCCTCATCGGGCCGTGTCTACTAATAGCAAGCTAGGTTGAGCTGCCGCCTCAGGTGTCTCGTCGTCGCGGCGGCTGAACGGTTCCATCGTCTCCGTAACCGCATCCCGTATCAGTATCACCGCAGCACTTTTACAAAGTACCCATCGTGTAGGCTCATCACATCACCCTGGCACCGGGGCCGTCGAGGGACGCGGCGTCCAGTTGGCTTCAGCGCTGCCGTAGCAATTTAAAGCTGGGCCCCCGATCCGGCAATTGCAATCAAAAACTGGTGCGCCAGTGCCTGCATAAAAGGACGGCCAAAGCCGTTGGGTCGAGGTCCAAGCGCGGCTGCTATCGTGATCTGGTGGGAGTTCAGCTGGTAATCTGTTAGCTACATGGAATAGTGACAGGCGGCAGCCATTTCCCTCTGTTGGAAACGCTAGTCCGTCTTTGGCAGTTATGCAAGCACAAAGCACGGCTGGGTACAGCGGTATCCACTTCAGGCGCACCGGGCCCCCCTTTATACCTAGGTACCTGCGCACGCACCACCCATGGCACCTTGGGGCCTTGGGGGCCTCTGCTGGGCGCGCGCTGGGGGCAGCCCGTCCGGCTGCTGGGTAGCCTGTAGGTACTACTACTAGGTACCTAGGTAGGTGTGGCCTTGTGGCCCCCCTCCCAGGTACTTACCTAGAGGTATTCACTGCTGTTGGGTTAGGCCCATCCATGCTTTTTCCTGCACCCCGGGCCTGGCCAACCTCGATTGTGTGTGACCTTTTTTGCCTTTGGCCTTTGCCTTCCACGTCTCCCGCGCCGTCACAGGTGCCTTTTTCCCTGCTTTTTGCCGTCTCGAAAAAGCAACTCCAGAGGTCCAGACAAGAGCATCCCAAACTCTTGGTCTACCGCTTTGCTGCTTCGCTTCCCTCATTCACACACACGGCCTAATACCCGCCAACGTTTCTTCTTTTTTTTTTTTTGCTCTTTTCTTATTACTCATCTTCCAGTCACTCTCTCACCCTCTCTCGCGACGTCCCAACGATACGACGACACGATAAACCTAAACACACCCACACCACACACTCCCTTACGGATACCTTACCTTACCTTTCGCCTTAATTCACGGGCCTTTCTGTGTCCAAAGACGCTTCTCTCGCACGAACCCTTTTTAATACCGATTCCGACCGCGCGCTTCTGCGCTCCTACCTTTCCTAAACCTTCTGCAATACATCCAGCGCCGAACCTACCGGCCTTCCACCATCGACCTGCGAGAATCGTCACCCAAGTCAAAGCGCTCGTTACTAAACCCACGACGCCCCCGACCTCCTCTCCTCCTCGACGAATCGTCACCCGAACCACCACCACCGAACCGAGCGATATTGATCACCGCGCCGAGAGCGATATGTTGTAGTCGAGAAACGGCTGCAACCACCCGATAGCGTCGCCCTGACACTTTGTCCCTGATTGCAGCGACGATCATGACAGCCAGAGACCAGGGCGCCGGGCCGAACCCCCCGACCGGCGATGACAGCTTTCCGAGACCTCAGTTTTCTGGCCGCGCCGACCGACCAGGCCCCCCGAGTATTATCTCGTCGCGCATGACCGATATCGCCTCCGACGATGGCGGAGAAGCCACGGCCCCGACCCTCTCCGAGAACCCGCGTAGGAGGAGCGGTATGGCCTCCGAGACGTTGTCGCGGCCAGGAACGGCGAAGACGGGAATGTCTGCATCTCGAGAAGGCTGGCGACGCGGGCCTCCCCCGCGCCTCAACTACATTACGAGTCTCAGCGAGAAGAGAGGGAGCACCGGCGCCGGTAGTACCGCCGGCTCCATCAGCACCCGCCCGCCAAGTTCCGCCAGCCGTAGCCATGTGCCGTCCCTCACGTCTTCGGCCTTCTTCCGCCCCATGAGCTCGCAGAAGCTGCAGGCGCAGCGTGGTGGATCTCGTCCGGTAACCCAGAACCGCCAACAATCGGCGCTGGACGACGTCGAGGCTGCCGAGCAAAGCCCCAGTGCCGCAGCGGCTGCCGCGGTTGCTAGCGGTGGGCCAAATGCTCGGCACAGCGTCATCTCGAATCCGGTTTCCAACCCTGTCGCGCGCCTTCAGAGGCAGCTCAGTGGCCACAGCGACGGACGCCCACCTCCGTCTCGAGGAACCGAATACACCGACCAGGGAACCTTTGACCGAATCACCGCGAATACGAGCCCGACCCAGGGACACCACCCGGCCGGCAGCCTGTCCGAGAGCGTGACGCCCATCTACCGGCAACAGCGCAATAGCCGGAACCTCAGCGTCAATGTCGATAGAGCCTTCAGGGATCAGCGGAACCAGCCTAGCCCTGCCAAGTCTCCGCGATCTTTCCGCTCGAGCTTTCTCCTGCCCGGCCGGAGCGACGGCGAACAGAACAAGTCGAACCGAAATCTCCCCGGCGCTGAGAAGCTGTCGTCCACGGCTTCAACCCCACGCCTTAACACGGTGAACTCGTCCCAACCCGCTGACAGGACCAACATGAACAAGTCCAAGACCAACCTCGGCTACGTATTCCAGTACTTCGAGGGCAACACCGTCTTCTGCATCGGCGGCCGGTTCCAGAACACCAAGCAGAGGCCGGTCAATGTGGCCACCGGTTTGTTCATCATCATTCCGGCTGTGCTCTTTTTCGTCTTCTCCGCGCCCTGGTTGTGGCACAATATTAGCCCTGCCATTCCCATCACGTTCGGATACCTCTTCTATATTTGCATCTCCTCCTTCTTCCATGCGTCTGTCTCGGACCCGGGAGTAAGTTGCCGTCTCTTGAGTTTGCCGACATGTTACTGACAAGCTCCAGATCCTCCCCCGAAACCTTCACGTTTTCCCTCCGCTGGAACCCACCGACGACCCTCTGCGACTAGGCCCTCCGACCAACGACTGGACGCTCATCAAGTCCGCCGAGTCGTCGACAGCAGCCATGGAAGTTCCTGTTAAGCACTGCCGAACGTGCAACATCTGGCGCCCTCCCCGTGCCCACCACTGCCGCCTTTGCGACAACTGTATCGAAACCCACGACCACCACTGCGTGTGGCTCAACAACTGCGTTGGCCGCCGCAACTACCGATACTTCTTCGCTTTCGTCTCCTCCGCTACCTTTCTCGCCTTGTATCTCCTCGGCGCCTCTCTCGCTCAAATTCTCATTCACATGAACCGTTCCGATATCTCCTTTGGTCGATCCATTGACGACTTCCGCGTACCCTTCGCAATGGTCATCTACGGCTTTCTTTCCTTCCTCTACCCGGCCGCCCTCATGGGCTACCACATCTTCCTCATGGCGCGCGGCGAGACCACAAGAGAGTACATCAACTCGAGGAAGTTCATCAAGAAGGAGCGCTTCCGGGCCTTTACCCAAGGAAGCGCCATCAAGAACTTCATCGTCGTCCTCTGCCGACCGCGCCCCCCGACCTACTACCAATTCAAGAAGAGGTACAACGTGGGCGACCAACGCCTCGGCGCCCTCCGCGACCAGAAGATCGACGCCCAGGGCATGGAGATGCAGACCGTCAAGCCATCCCCCGGCTTCCAAGGGCCTGTCTCTCTGCGCAACGAAGCGAATCCAGCCACGACGTAATTTCTCCGTTCCTTTCTCTGTTTTGATTGTTTTGGTGCTTGGCGTTCACCCGCGGGAGCGATCATACTTATAGCGGATCCTGGATACCTGTAATGTATGTTTTCTATTATACCCGGTTCTTGCCCGCCACGGGGCGACTAAGACACACGCATCTGGCTTTCTCTCGTCTCTACGTACAGAAGCGAGCAGGGAACAGCCGGATCATGGTGTCGGGGCATTGCTGCTCCCCATCACAGGGAGCTTGTATATAGACAGACGTTTTTGGCGCTATTCACTGCGCTTGCAAAACACAAATAAAGCGAATACCCAGTGACTGCTGAGGTGTCCTATTTGCTGGGGATGTTTCATGATGTGAATCACCGCTGGCGTTTGCTGTCCAAACATGGAACTTTTCGTTCATCACTGACAGCAACATCGCAACATGTCACTTCGTGCCACCCAGGCGAAACACGTATAAATAACCGTGTTCAGCGCCCTCCTCTCCCCAATCATATTTTACACACACAGAGATCCAACATCAAGAAGTGAAACCCCCAAGGGCAAGATCTACTCATAAACTATGCAAGACGCCTTTCCCCACGAAGGAATTTTCAACATCACCACTATCAACATCGACGCCATCACCATGCCTTACGAATTCGACGGATACTCGGAGGCGAGCAGCAGCCCCGGCCGCGGCAACGCCCGGAACAACACGGGCGGCAGCGGCACAGGCGGAGGGGCAGGGGGCCAGCAGCGTCACAACGGCAGCCGCCCCTACGGCGGCGGCACGGGCGGCATGGGGAGCAACCCCTCCTGGGGCACGGGACGGTTCCGCGCGGACGGCGAGCGCCACGAGCGCGAGCGCGAGAGGCGCCCGTATGCCAGCGGCGCTGCGGGCGGATGGGGCCCGGAGGACACTGCCCCCAGACCCGGCGCGCGCGGCGACGACGACGACGAGAACGAGGCGAGGACGGAGCGGGAGTGGGGACGGGTGTTCCTCGAGGCGTTCCGCAGGGCCAGGGAGAGGCGTCTGCGGGAGGAGGAGGGCTGGCACGGAGCGGCGTCGTATGCGGACGGACGCCGGGGGTACGGGGTTGGAGAGGGTGGGTACGGTGGCGGTGGTGCCCGCGGCGGAGGGGGGGGATTGTTCGGTTCCGACGCGGACGAGTATGACGACCTTCCGGGTGGCTTCGGGGCCCGCGGCGGCGGAGGGCTCGGTTTCGAGGAGCTGTTCGGCTCGCCTGGCGGGTATGGTCGCGGCTTCGGCGGAGGTTATGGCCAGCCAGGCGGGTTCGGGTGTGATCCGGGAGGCCGGCGCGGCGGGGCCGGGATGACGCGGGAGGAATTTGCCGATCTGTTCCGGGCCCGGTACGAGTATGATAGCCCGTTCGGATACCCGGGCGGAGGTCCCCCGGAGGATCTCTTCGACAACTGGCGTACTGACTGGTGAGGTACTTTAGTCTACCCAGCAGTTTGGAGTGGTTCTTTGACTTGATACCTAGTTTATTAGTTCCTGCCTCAAAAGAAAGCTTTCTTCATGACGTACTGCCAAGAGCAAGGGGTCTGTCTGTCTGTTGGTGCCCGCCGCCTCCCGTCATCTTTGAGGACACGATTTAATTTTGCTGCAACTTCCTCCGCGCCATGTCCCTGAGACTCAGTGAGTAATCATGAATGGCCCAGCACGAACGTGGTGAGATATTGGTGATACTCAATGTCTAGGACGAGGATCCCCTGGTCACGCTATCATCTCGAGTGTCTGGGGCTCTCCGCGAGGCTGTCCGACAATCCAAATACTTCAAATAGCCCTATTTGCACCGTTACACCGAAGAAATGCACAGTACTTTCCCAAGGGCCAATCGTGGTCCCCATCTACATCTTCAGCATCGCGGCCCGACATTAGTCTCTGGGTGAGACAGAGGTCTCGTCGCCCCGATGTTGGCCGCGGTTCGTGAGAGGACCTGCAGTGAGACATGTGCATAGCGTAGGCCTACTTCAATTTCTCAATCAAGCCGGCTCACGTCCGAAGACTTTCAACTCCACTGATCAGTTTCCAAGCTTTCGAGAGCGCCGCCCCCAAGTTCTCCGTTTCACCGCGTCACCTATCACGCTGCGTACCACCCTGTCTGCCATGGATTTCGACATGGTCGACGGTCTTCCCTTGGCCAGGAGCAAGACCTACGCCACCGCGGAGGCCTGGGACTGCCATCGAGATACCATTGTCCGACTCTACCAGGTAGAGAGGAAGACGCTCAAGCAAGTCAAAGAGATCATGGAACGGGACTACTTCTTCTTCGCCACGTGAGTCCTCTGGTGACGCATATGAGGCGACGACGTTGACCAGTAGACGACCAGGGAGAAAATGTTCAAGGCCCGAATCAAGCGCTGGGGCCTGGACAAGAAGTTCAAGGAGGCCGAGGTCCTCCAGATGCTCCAGCTCAAGCGACAGCGCGACGCCGCCGGCAAGAGCTCGTCCTTCAGACTCCGAGACCAAGACGTCGAATGGGACCGGGTCGCCCGGTATCTGAAGCGCAGACCGGACCTTGAGAAGCGAATCAGCAGCGCGGGCGCCGGCCGTTCGAAGGTGGCCCACCTCATCTGCCGCACGCCCTCGCCGGTCCCCCGGCTCCTGCAGCCCGCGTCGGAGACGCGCATCCAGGAGGACATCCTGCGGCTGCTGAGGGACCACATCAACGGATCCGTCGAGGGGCGCGCGTGGACCGTCAGCCGCAGCGATCAATCCCTCTACGGCCGCGGGCGGAGGAGAGGCTTCGGCCGGGTCGGGATCTGGTACCAGGAGCTCTCCATCGCGCGCCACCTCCTGGCCGCCCAGAGGCCGACCGCCGCGTTCGCCGTCCTGAACAGGGGGCTCGACTCGATGAGGCGCCTCGTCAGGGACGACGACCCGCGGTTCTTCTACATGACGGTCGAGCAGCTGCGGAAGCTGTCGGGGGACGTGCAGCGGAGCCTGGTGGCCTTCATCGGCGAGATGCACGAGGTCGTCCTGGGGCGCCAGCACCCCATGAGCCTCATCTGGAGGCACCTCGGGTGCGTCATCGCAAAGTCCTGGGACCAGGTCTTCGAGACGTCGATGGAGTGCGGCAGGAGCTGCTTCGCCGCGCATCCGGGCGGCCCGGGCGACCACATGGCGCGCTGGCTGCACGTCGTGCGGCAGAGCCACCGCTGCCGCCACCGGGATGGAGGCGCGCGGTGCTCGAGGCCGGCGTCGGAGTACCTGCGAAACGCCGTTGCGTCCGTTGCCTTCGACGACGAGACGATCTCGCCCGGGAGGATGCTGGTGCTCGCCAAGTGGCAGATCGCGATGGGGCAGGAGAAGGCGGCGCAGGAGACCCTGGCCGAGGCGGGCCTGCTGATCGAACAGCGGCACCCGGAGTACGGGAGGAAGTGGCAGAAGCTGCAGGCGGAATACTACGAATGCAGAAGTGCCCTGCACTACATGGCCGGGGAATACGAGAAGGGCCTCGGGTACGACCTCAAGAGGCACGAGATTGTGAGGAGGACCCACGGACCGGGGTCCTTGGAGACCTTGGAGATCGCCGTGGGGATCGCTCGAAACTACAGCACTGCCGGAAACTACAAGGAGGCCGCCGTCTGGACGGCCGCTGTCGAGGAGGGCGTAATAGATGGCTTTTCGAACATGAGCTTGGATACCACCAATTGATTATCCACTTCCAGGTTCTTGGAAGAAAGGGAGTTGACCAAGATGCGAGGCCGAATCTGTTCATGACTGGAGTGACACTCAGCCATTGAACACATTCCCAGCTATAGATGGCAACCATTTCGGGAGCAATGTTGCTTTAGTTGTTCGAAGTGGGTGCGAGTGAGACGCAACCAGAAAGGTGAAAACTACCAAAGAGACACAACCCAAAGGTTTACTCGATCGTCCAAGAGGTATCTGAGTTGCGAAGGTACGGTGCCAAGGCCTCACGGTTGTCCTCCGCCTCCGCCTTGATTCTCCCGTTGCCCAGAAACGCCCACGGATTAGCATCCAAGTATTCCATATCGTAGTGCTCCCACCTCGGAGTCTTGATGGTCTTGAGGAAATGAATGTTCTGTCGTGAGTCGGCGCGTCAGCATCAGGGCATCTAAGACGCGAAAGGGAAAAGAAAAAAAAAGGAAAAAAGAAGAAAAAGACATCACGTACCGACCCGCCCCATACCAGCACCTTCCCGTCGACGCTGTTGTCCTTGTACCAGCTCCTGCACCCACCCGAGAAGACGCTCGTCTCCTGCCAGGCGTCGATGTACTCGTCGAGCTGGTCGACGACCCCCTCGCGCACGTCGAGGATCTTGATCCTGTCGGCCTGCATCTTTCTGGCGGCTTGGATGACGTACTCGAGCTCGGTCTCGAAGCAAGGCAGCACCGTGCCGTTGGCGAGGTTGCCGCGCGGCCCGTTCATGACGAAGTAGTTTGGGAACCCGGGCGCGGCCATGCCGAGGTAGCACTTGGGCGCCGGCGACCAGGCGTCCTTGATGGCGCGGCCTCGGCGGTCGACGAGGGCGAAGTGCGGGGTCCAGGCTGTGTCGTAGCCTGTTGCGCAGATTATCACGTCCGC
The DNA here is from genome assembly GCA_030770045.1 of Colletotrichum brevisporum. Taxonomy (NCBI): domain Eukaryota; kingdom Fungi; phylum Ascomycota; class Sordariomycetes; order Glomerellales; family Glomerellaceae; genus Colletotrichum; species Colletotrichum brevisporum. Next base: position 1,334,185 of record JAUGSI010000001.1, on the reverse strand, counting down.
TTCGTGGTGGGTTCCGTCCGAGGTGAGAAGGCTTGTTGAGCTGATGGAGGTGATTGGGGAGAAGGTCGTCTCGACGTTGGGCTCAAGGAGGGCTTCGAGGTAGCCGTCGCCTGGGGTGAGACGGCTACCAACAGGGTCAGTCAAAGGCACATATCACGGGGCTCGGCTCCAGACGTACCGGCACCCTACATCCCATCTGGGAATAAGCTTCTCGGTCAGGATGGGATGGTCCCTGAGCCGTCGCTTCATCTCGGTCTTCATGTATTCTTCAGCCATACGCGAGGCCTCCGAGTCCTTGTAGAAGATGGCGAAGCCCAGGCTGATGCCGGTCTCGATGCGCTTCCGGTACTCGAGGAGGTACTCCGGGTTGCTGGCGAGGTAGTTCTTCTCTCGCTCCGTGTAGACGTACCGTCCTACGGTCGGCAACGCGGCGTCCTTGTCTTCGACCGCCTCGTCGCAGCCGCCGTCGGAGGAGGGCACCTCGACAGGAACGCGGGGCATGGGTGCCGAAATCCATGTTGGGCCTCTCATGAAGCACTTGACTTGGGATGCCACTGGAGATCGGCCTTAGTCTTCTCCATGTCGAAATTCAATGACAGACGAGAAGCTCAACCCGGAGGCTTACCTTTCTGGACCTGCGGGACGATCTGGATTGCGGATGACCCGTTACCAAGCACTGCAACGCGCTTTCCAGAGTAATCCACCGAGTCTGTTGACTGTCATCAGGCTTTGCCATCAGGCTTACTACATGTAGGTGGACTTACGATCCCAATCGGCCGAATGCATCAGCGGCCCCTTGAATGAGTGAAGTCCCTCAATGTCCGGCCCTGAGATCCCGAGTCAGCCACGAAAACCCGGAAAGGTCAAGAGGATAAACGCACATCGATACTTGCTCAGAAGTCCCGATCCATTTACCAGTACATGGCACCAATCAGTAAACCTCCGCCCCTCATGCTCCACGCTGACCTCCCACTGCGCCCGCTCTTCGCGCCAGACGGCCCCGAGCACCCTGTGCCGCAGCTTGATATACCTCCGCAGGCCGTACTTGTCGCAGAAGCCGACGAAGTACCGATGGATCTCCGCCGCGGACGCGTAGTACGAGCTCCAGTCCGGGTTCGGCTCGAACGTGTACGTGTAGATGTGCGCCGGCACGTCGCACGCGCACCCGGGGTAGCGGCTCTTGAGCCAGGTCCCGCCGACGTCGTCGTTCTCGTCGTAGCAGACTAGTTCGTAGTCGGTCAGCTGGCGCTCCATCTTGTAGGCCGCGCAGAGGCCCGTGGCTCCGGCGCCGACGTGGATTATGCGGAGCTTGCGCGGCTGGGAGTGCCACTGCTGAAGGAGTTCGAATTTCTTCCGAGGGGGGCCGGCGGTGTTTTCCTGCGGTTGCTGATGGGCGTTCGTATCCGCCGGGGTCTCGCTGCTTTCAGTCATGTTGAAGATTCAAAACGGTGTGAAGGACGCGAAGGTGGATGGTTGGGATGGGCTGAGATGGCGGCTGGTGATCGCTCAAGAAGGAACAGGACGGCCTAACAAAGATACTCGGCACGGCCAACAAGCATTGAGAAGGCAGCGTCTGGTCAAGTCAATGTTTTTGTAGTCACTTGCATAAAGTGATATGGCCCATATTGTGATTGTCATCGTTGAGGACCGGAAATGCTCACCCGTCTGGTTTCTCGTGGTCTGTCAGTTAAACTGAGTCAGCCAGAACACCTGGCCTGACCCCCCTTTCCCACCATGGCCTCGACCAATGCATCTTGACTAGCTCATGGCTGTAGTTTGGAATGAAATATTAAAAGTTTTGACTATTGACTCACAGTGGTGGTTTCCCATTCATCAGCAAGGGACGAGGGGCCAACCCATCCATACTATACCGCCGGATCGGACGCCTTTTACCTTAGAGGGAGACAACAAGTAGCAACAATGACAACAGCAACTGAATCTTCGATACTCCAAGAGGATATCCAGCCCCCCGTGGTCAGCCATGGACCGGGATACGGCAATCTCTACTCGTGGTACCTCCACTGCACATCGGCGGCCTTGAGAGCCGCGGTTGCGTCCATGAGTGGCTCTGGAGCACTTTTCGACAAGACGGTCTCCATCCCGACACCAGGACTTGGAGGGGGCCAAGTCACCGTCTCCATCTGCTTACCCGGAGACAATCACGGCCGTCGTGCCTCGGCGCCTCTGGTGTTAGTGGCCGAAGGGGGAGGTTTTGTGCTCGGTCAGCCCAGCGACGGCGAACACATCCTTCGACCGCTGGCAGACCAGGTGAGAATCCATACAGTTGGCGAAGCACGGCTGCTTCCATCTATCGTGCTGGAGAGTAACATGTGTGCCAGGTCGGAGCCGTCATCGTCTCGGTGGACTACGCCAAGTCGCCACGCTGGCCGTTCCCCCACGCCCTCCTCCAGCTCTACGAGGTCATCAAATGGGCCGTAAGCCCGGCCTCCAGAGCCACGCTGGGCGTGCCCATCCATCCCGGAAAGGTTGCCGTGATGGGGAACTCGGCAGGGGGCAACCTCGTAGCCTCCCTGGCCCTCCTCCTGGGATTCACGTCCGGCCCATGCGCCGGGTTCCGCCGGGGCCTGCCGTCCGACTTTCGAATCGCGACGCAGGTCCTCGTGTACCCCAGCACCGCGCTTCACGTCCCCTACCGGGAGCGTTTGAACAGCGGCGGTGCGGACGACGAGCAGGTCAGGACCCGCAGCCTGCCGTCCTGGGCGGCGACGATGATGGAGGCGTCCTACCTGCCCCCGCACGTCGACAAGAACCAGATCTTCGTCGCCCCGGCGCTGGCTGGCGTTGAGCTCGTCGGGTCCCTCCGGATGCCCTCCAGCGCGCTGGTCGTCACTGCTGGGAAGGACTGCTTGAAGTTCGAGGCGCGGCGCTACGCGGAGATCCTGCGGCGGGCCGCGGGCAGCGTGACGGAGCACGAGTATCCAGAGGCGATACACGGGTTCAGCCACCACCGGCCGGGTAGCAAGGACTACCGCAAGGAGGACGTCGATGATTGTTGGGAACGCATAGGTAGCCACCTAAAGAGTCAACTACATGTCGTCTGAGAGTTGTAGAATTTTCTTTCGCCTTTAGTTAAGCCAGTTATTGATAGGCGTATCATTTAACCCCTATTACTCAAAGCTCCCTAGAGATATGACAGCTGAACAATGTGCGACTCGGCACCCTCAGCCAGCTCGATGTGATCCTCCCTCGCCTCACCCTCGGAATCATAGCCCAAAAGCGAACACCACCAAGTGTCCTCGTCCATGTCGACGGCATACCCGCCACGAAACTGCTTAGCCTTCGTCGAGCCTTCTCTCTCCCTCGCGAGGCTCGCGGCCCGCCCCTCCTCCTTGCCCTGGACACCGTCGTCCCAGACCATAACCCTGGCGAAGTCGGCCACGCCGGCGTCCAGCATCCCGCGGTCCCCGAAGTCGTAGTGCCGCACCAGCGGCCTCCCGGCCTCGAACAGCTTCACGATGGCGCCGATGACGGGCGGGAACGCGGGCGACTGCCAAAACTCCCAGTGGTCCTCGATCCGGTCCCAGTCCAGGGCCCAGACGAAGGTCCCCGGGTCGTCGAGCGAGAAGCCCCAGGCCAGCCTCCGGATGCCCACGGCGTGTGGGCTGCCGGGCTTGGTGTTGGCCACGATGTTGGCTTCGAACTCGGCAGCGGCGGCGGCGTGGTCCGCCGCGAAGGCGGGTTGCAGCTTGAAGATGCAGACTTCCGTGACCGGGCGGCCCTTGGACGACGAGGGGGTCCCGGCGTGGAGATGGGCTGCGTAGCCGGCCATTTCCTCCGAAGTGGCCATGACGAGGTTGGGGAGTTGATTAAAAGGTGGTCTCGAGAAGTGAAAGTCGCTATGGGAAGGGTGAGGTATGGTCTACCTAGCCGTAAGATAACACGGCTGTATATATTTGTCTGTGTTAATACGAGTCCCCATGTGTTCCGTCCTTGCCTGTCTCCTTCTTCAGAAAGATGCGGCTTGTCTCCGCCAAGCGGGCTCTTGACTCAGTTTTCCTGACAAAGTTCATATCCCTGTGACGGGAGCGGCTTTCGGCGATCAGTGGGGGCAGCTATGCGGGACCCCTTTTCCCTTCACTTATAATGTGACTGGGGTGACATTGTAACTATGTTGTGATGAGGTTGAGCAGGAAGCAGAAGCAGTGAACGAGGAGAGAAAGGGAGCCGGGTTGTGGCACGGTTATTGAAGTTTCAGGACATTATCTAAACCAGGAATTAATTCATCGTGCCCCGGTCAAGCTTCGTTGAGAGAATTATGTGTATCTCGCTCTACCGACCTATAATTCAATCACATTGTTGAGTACGTACATGTATCTAACACACCTCCGATCGATGATGATGTACTATCCAAGTTGGCACCCTGCAAACTCGGGGAAGCGCTCCACAAAGCTCTTGCCCACCTTCCAGAAGTTCCACTCGCAAGCCTGCCGTTCGATGATGGCAAGGATGTCGGTGCTGCCGATGAGCTCGGAGGAGACGTGCGCAGTGGGCGACCAGTTGGGCGTCATGTTCTGCAGCAGCGCCACGCCGACCTGTTCGGGATCTGCGGAATCCGAATCGCGTATCAGTGCTCTCCGAATGTCCGGCCTTGTGTGTGTGCGTGTGTGTTGTCAGCATCCGTCAAGCTCGCTAGTCGTCCGACTTGAGCTTCCCGTCACCCATCTCGGGAGGGGAGCATTCTTACTACACCAGCATCGCGATACAGGGCCTATGCGGGATGCGCGTTTCCAGGTCCGTCGGCCGCACAAATGCCGGCATGCGCATGAAGTCTCCTAGAGTGCCCAAGACGTACCACTGGAGCCAAGTTTGGTCTTGTCAGCTTTGAATATGCGTCGAGCGGGTTGGGATACCCAGGAGGAAGAAACGCCCGGGACAGCACGGGCGTGCCAGGCCTCACGTACTCTCAAAACCAGGTACTGGACCCAAAATATCGACATGAATTGGTGCAGCGGCATCGGCCCGGACGAACACAGATAATGGAAGAGCCGGGAGGCCACCACGTCGGTGCACTCATTGGACAGAAGCTTGCGCAGCGAGGGGGCGGCGGTATCGAAGTGGCCGTACTGATGCTGGACGCGCCCCTCGTCGACGATACTCATCAGTGTCCTGTCCCATGAACCCACGCTCTGGGACAACTTGGGGAAGCCGAGATGGTGTAATGAAGCCAAGGCCCCCAGCTTCTGAGCCGGGATGATGGGCTGCGCCGCGAGTCCGGGTAACAGCGGATCCCCCATGGCGGTTGATGCAGGCACGAGATCCACATTCATCTCCGTGCCGTCGATGATGCTGGCGAGGCACTGGTTGAAGTCGTCGCTGTCGAGCATGTCTTCGCACCCGTCGACGTTTTCCGTGCCGCTCAGAGATTGGTCCGTCTGTGTTGAGTCGATCTCTGCGACCCTAGGCTCTCCCAAGTAAGCCTGCTGCGCCGGCAATGATCAGAAGTCCCCTGATAGAAGGGCAAAGTCATCCGGCTCTTGAGGAAAAACTGGCGGGGGGGTTTCGACCGGAGCTGCTCCGAAGATGGGGTCTAGGCCTAGGAGCGCACTGATGTCGTTTTCCTTCTCGTCGTCCTTCTCTGCGGACAACGGAGAACTGAGAGTTGCTGGTATTTCTCCCGGTGAAGCCGACTTGTTCGCGTCAAGAGCGGCCCCGGTGTTCTCAACAGATCCAGAGACAGAGCCGGCCAAGGTTCGGATCCTGATCAGGGTCGCCTCGAGCTCGCCGCATCGCCGTCGCAGCTCGTCTTGCTCGGCAAGCAAGGCGGCGATGTTGACGTCGCCAACCTCGGAGAGGCTGGACTTATATGCCTCGACCGTCTCCTCGAGCTGCTTGACGTAATGGCGCTGTCTCTCCCGATGATGGCGCTGGGACTGACGATCCGTCTCCCTTTTCCTCGCGCGACGGGCGTCCGGGCCTTTCTCTGACCCGGCCTCTTTGCTGCCATCGCGGGATGGCTGGGTCCTGGAACGCCCGCGTCTGGGGGGGTTTTGTTGAACCATTTCTCGTCTCGGTCCGTACTGAAATCGTCTTCCGAAAGATGAGGTGTGCACACGTCCAGGTGGTATGGCGTTGAGGCTAGGGGGAGATGATGCAGACTGCGGGACGCGCGACTGTCACTAGTAAAGAAAAGGGCACTCCAAATCGACGACTGAAGACTCATGAAAACGCCTCGGATACTGGCTGTTACAATGTGCTCCGCTCTCCGTCCTTCCTCGGGGACTCGGAGTCGCTCCGGGGTGGAGGTTGCTGGGAGGGTGGCGGAGTACGGACACATCGGACCCCGGGTCTGTTGTGTTACATAAATCGACAGCCCGAAGATTGCGTCAATACGCGTATTGCAAAAAGATTCTAACGAAGGGGCGATGCTGCGGATAGCTCCTATTTACCCCCTCCCTCCCGACCTATCATACCCTCTAGAGTCGTTGACCCCGCTCTCAAGCGGTGGCTTGCTCTTGTTCTCTTTCAAAGACTCCGGGACAACTTTGGACATAATGCGCCCGTAGAGCATGAAATTGGTGGCGGGCTGCCTCACCATGACTGGTTTGTCTCCGTCCATCGCCCAAACACGCCATGATTGATTTGCCCGTAGCCGGTCGACCACCGAAGCTCAGGTGGGACAGAAACAAGAGGGCACGCCCCTGCACGTCACGGCTTCTAGATGTCTCTCGACTTGAATAACACGGGGAGTTCCGTATCGGTGATGCTCATGGTGGCAATGTGGAAGGGTCTTGGCGACGTCCCCGGCTCCAGCTTGAAGTCGTACCTGGTGAGAAGCAGACTGAACATGAGCTTCATCTCGTGCACTGCGAAGAAACGACCTGGGCTGAAGGAGGGGTGAGCGGTCAGTCACTTCAGCTCTGCTTGAGTAGGGGGGTCTTCTGAGCTACCAACCATGGATGTCTCCCGTGTCCAAAGGTGTGGTAGTGCACGTTGGTGCTGACGGCGAGGTTCTCTTTGGTGGCGGCATATCGGGGTGCGCAAAAGCGGAAGCCGTCGAAAACCTCGGGGTTCTCGTAGACTTCGGCGTCTCTGTGGAGGATGAGACTTGGAGTGCCGATCTTGGTGCCGGCCGGCATCACGGTGCCGTCGGAGAAGGTGAAAGGCTTGCGGGCGTTGCGCTGCATTGTCACTGGACAGCCGGGCTCTTCGTCAGAGAATGCTCCGATGGATCAACAACTGTTGTTGTTGTCGTTTTTGTCGTTGTTGTTGTTGTTGGAGTGATCGGGGGGAATACTTACTGAGGCCGGCGTCGCTGAACCGACTTGCCTCCCTCAAAAAGCTTTCCATCTTGGGGAGATGGCTCACGGTCTTGGCCGTAATCTCGCCTCCGTCGAGGTTGTCCAATACCTCCTGTCGCAAAGGCTCAAAGTACTTTGCGGGTTCTGACGCCAATGCATACAAAGCTTCCGTAAAGACCTAAAGTAAAGGCAGGGTGGTGATTAGAGGGCGTCTTCGATGCCATGCGGCCATGATGTATGGCTCGGCCGCCCACTTACCGTCGTCGTCGTGTGGATGGAGGCGACATTCAGCGCCATGACACGCTCTGCCAACTGCGTAACCGTCTTCTCGACAGGCGGTGCTGCATCGATCAACCACTGTACTAGATCCTGCGGTATCTCGCCGTCCGCATCCATCTTCCCGTCCAGCCGTTCTTGGATATACTTCCTGAGGAACTTCTCGCCCTTGCGACGATACTTCATGACGGGCAAGAATTCGACCACGATGCTGGGCTCATTATCAGTGACCGCCTCTATGATGAGATGCTACGGGAGGGGGAATTGGGTGCCTACCCTTTGAGCCACGACGGAAAGAGACGGAGGATTTCGGCGGAAATGACCACTGCCTGGGCGTAGTCTGCCGCGTTGTCGAGGAACTCTTTGTTCCGGCCTGGACGAGACGAGATGTTAGGCAAGGGATGACTCGGGGCGTCGTCACCGGGGCCGGGGGCCGGGGCCGACCACTCCACTTACAAAACTCGGTGCCCACGTAGACCCTGTTACTGATCCGTGCCACAGTCATTGCTATAGTTTCATACAGGCGGATCGGGGTGAATTCTACGTCAAGCCGTCAGCGCTCCGGCTCCGAAAGCACCGCGGGAAAGATTCATCAGCGCTGGTATTTACCGCGTGGATGACCGATCAGGTCGTCAAAAGCCAGCTTTGCCTCGTCAACCATGACCGGCGTGCCGGGCGTGATCCCCTTGGTGATGGGGCCGCGAACGACGCTGGTGTGATACGTCCGATGGCCGACGCCGTACCCCATGGTGTGTGGGATCTGCTGCTGCTACACCGCGCACAACAGTCAGTCTCACACGTGGTTTCATCGGTAGATCAAGTGACTTGCATCGTTGGCTCCGTCCTGGGCGTTCAAGACGCTGTCGGGTGCTTTGAGGTACTCGGCGACCTTGCGGCGGTCGGTCACCAGGACGTATTCTCCCTGGAGGGTTGCGATGCGGAAAAGACCGTTCTTGGCCTTCTTCGTGCCCTCGTTGACCATGTCGACCGGGCGGAGCATGAACCTGATGGCGGCGATCCACGACGGGAAGAGAGGGATCGTCGGGAATCCAACGCCAGGTACTTTGGGCTAAGATCTCGTCGTAAGCGTGAGGATACGCTTCGGAAGTTGCGGCATGGGAGCAGACCACCAGCCGGCGCGGGTGATATTTACCGTTTTTCTCTGATACTCAATCTTTCCGACGATGAACCAGGTCAGAAATACAAAAAGGAAGGCGTTGGTCCAGGAGGCGGAGGAGGCCACCGTCACCAGGTGCCGTAGCATCCCGCTCGTCGGAATGGTGTCGTTCATGTCTTTCGTTGTGGTCAAGTGCCTCACTTGGTCGGAAGAACTGACTTTCACGTTCGACTGGAGTTAAACAGACTTCTTTATAGTTCGTGTCATTTTCATAAGGAAAAACATACATGAGTTTGTAATCAGTCGAGGTATTGCAAGGTGGTTCCACACGAAAGTCGCACATGTCAGCTTTAATGACTCGACTAATCTGGCTGCGAATACACAAGAAAGTCGATCCTATTACTATCAGCAGGCACTCCGATTCATCTTGACCGCGTACAAAATGCTCATTTCCGTATGATAGTGACTTAATCTGCGGAATAATGAAACATTGAATCATCGTGGTGCTGCTGATTTAATATGATGCTTGGTGGTGAGGTCGTTCAGACGTTGTTAGTCGTGCACATAAGGACCAAGGAGGATATCAAACTAGCATTTTAAATAGCTACGTCATAACTACCCCTACATATATGGACCCTTGCGAGTTTATTCGACGTCGCAGCCGTTACCCTCCACGCTAGCTACTGACCTCTGGCCGCTCTACAGCCGTTGAAGACTGGCCGCGGCGTTCTCGCCAGTTCCCTTCAGAACATTCGCACCGATCTTACCGCTCTAAAACGGGAGGAGTATCCAGACCTAGAGCGCGCTTTTGTTCGTCTTTGCCACTAGCTTGATGCACCCGCTTAGCAAACGGCTCTCAAGTTGTCGCAGTTACCACTGGAGAAGCCCACCGACGGCCGGCATAAGGCAAGTACCGGAATGGACGCCCTTCTACGTTGCATTCAAATTCGTTCTGGATCCAAGAGGCTTCTCATGTCTGCTATGGGAAGACAATGCAGCAGACTGCTGCTTGATACGTTGCTGTAGCCATCAACATCAGCAGACACGCGGCACCTTGGTTATCAAACGTTCTAGCCTTCGCGTTTTGGCCTTGCAATATTCCAAGAAGGCTTAAAAGAGCGTACCAGTGAATTGAAATCAGCTGTAGTATTAGCATAGGTAGCTAGAGGATGTTTGTGTAGAACCTGTACTCGGTACGTGAAGCTTTCCGCATCTCCTACCTACTACCTAGGATACTTGCGTCTTGGCCCTGCGTACGGTTCCCTTTCTTTATTTTGGGGCTTGAGTGGAGAGTCGTAACTGAGTTTCGGATCAACATAGTTAGTTATGCCCTCTAGTTCCTTTTAACTGATTATTTTAATGCCGGGTAGTCTAGGTGCTATTCTTGATATTGATAGGTAGTTAGGTAACATATCGATCGAGACACAATTTCTATCTCCATTGTCAAATCAACGTTATATAATCAATCAGGAAAGTAGTTGCGTCCAATTTTCGGCGTATAGTATTCCGTTCCTCAGACTCGTTTCAACACCGTGGAAGATCAACCTGGCTTGCTTGGTGAATTCCACCGTGGGCTTGCACGTGAGCTCTGACTCTGAGCAACGAGGCTTCTCGGCGAGGTAACACCCCACCCACGAATATGAAGCCGGGCTCGTCTCTGTGGATTTCGGCGAGTCAAGAGTTGCCCGGTTGGCCTCGAGAGCTTGTCGGTGTCAGCAACGCGATGCCGCGATGGCTTGGACGATACGATTCTCCACGTCGCTCAGGTCCTCAAGGGTATGCCCATTACTCGTTACTGGCGTTGGACTCGATGTAGGTAGTCACAAATGCTTGGATGGGTGTCGCTAATAGTGAGTTTCTCAAACAACGCCCAGCCATAGACATAATGCAGTAAGCAACAGGCATAAACCTGATCAACGCGTCTAGATTTTTGACATCTAGGTCCGACGATCTGGTCCGGTAATGCTATGTTCCGCTCCGACCGTTTCGAGAAGCGATGCCCACAGCTTCATGTTGGCGAAGCTATCATAAAGCACAAGTTGGGACTAATCCATCTACCTAGACAATCGCAGTAACAGTAGTTGGGTTGGTGACGATCAGCGAATACCTGGCGTCATATGTGGGTGTGTACCTTAGGTAGGTACTCGTGCAGCTCCACATCCCACGATAGCCCCTTCCGTTGCTGTGTGGATCGCAAAAAACAACAACAATGGAGAAAAACAAACGACCCATCTCGCCGTCGACTGTGAACTGTTCGATGTCGCCGGTCCTTGGGCTGTCGGGGCTTTTGACGAGAGCAAACGTCACCAGCGATGATTACGGAGATGGTGTAGGGTCGGTTGGCAAGTTGGGGTAGGTCGTTGAACGGGCCTCGATTATTGTAAACGAACCAAAAGCTGGACTAGATATTCTGGGAGGCCGATATTGAATGCTGGTTTCTCGGCCGCCAATTCTACGTGGCCAAGGCAGAGGCAAGGCAGTCGTCGTTCCCGTCCCTGGATTCAGCAAAGGGCCCCGGACTGAGGACGACAACCGACGGCCCGGAACCAACTGGCAGCTCAGTTCGAGATTCTTCTGATGATGCGTCTGATGTCCCTCCGGCTTTGCTCTTCGCATCTGCTGGACGTCGTGAATGGGAATCGCCAGTCACATCAACAGGAGCCCGGTTGGGATGGATGGCTTCTTTCAAGTCGCATCTCCCACAAACAGCATACAAACGGCAGGTCATTGACATCGCGCAGGGATCACTGAGATAGAATAGGCATGCGTATCATCCTTGCCGGCTCCTGGAAAGGCTTGCCTCTATCTTTGGTCGACGGTGCTTTGTGCCAAGTTCTCACGTGTTGATGGAAAGGCGTCGTCTCATCAAAGTCACGTCAGCCAATTACCGCTTGGATCCAGGTGCCTGGAAAAAAAGGATGACGTCTAGTCGGCACTGACTCGAGGCCAACCCCTCTGTGGGAAGAAAAAATGCCCACCAAGGCAGTCAGGAACAGCCTTACGTAGGTAGTAGGTACCGTACCAACGTACCTGCCCATCTTAGCTCATCGTACCTAAGGCGCATGGTCTCTGGGTAAGGGGAGCAAAGGAGCGGCCAGGCCAGGTCATCTCAATCCTGTCACTTTTTGGCCGGCTCTACATACCTGCCTAGTATTGTCCATCCCGTCGTCTTCCTTGGGTTCGGGTCGCAGGCGCGGGCCCCAACCTAGGACAGGATGGGGGAAAGTCCGGTCGAGAATCCCATCCCATCTTGATGCGTCGTAATAAGTCACGGGACGCGGGGCATGTCTCGTCTCTGGTGTCTGCCAATGGCTGAGGGGATTCGCTCACTGCCGGCAGCGTTCTAGACACACACACCTCTACACACCGCATCTTTTATGCAATGCATCTTTTTTCTTGTGTCCTGCGCCCAGCAGCAGCAGCAGCAGCAGCAGCAGCAGCAGCCGCCTAGCAACCAGCGGCTTCATCTGCAGCCCTGACTCCTGAGTGAGTGCCTCCTTCCTGACTCCTGAGTTCCAGTGTTCTTCCCGGTCTCCTTTGTGTGGATGTGGGGTTTTTCCCTTCTCGCTTCCCGTGTGTACCGTTGGGGGTTAGCGTCACTGTCCCGCCCGCTTCGGCGTTGGTGAGACGAAATGCGGGTGGGGAGGGGGAGGGGCGGCGGTTCGCGACATCGCAGAGGGTACCTTGTCTGGGGGTACCTGCTCCTGCGGTATGTCCGTATCGTAGGGTACTGGCTCAGGTGCTGAAGACAGGTGGCAAAAAGATGTTCACCTTGATGACGAGGTAGCGTAGCGGGTGGCCCCGTCCGCGATGGGGTACGTCGACCGGCACTGTGCTATGTACCACCTATGGCAGGAAGAAAAAAAAAACATGACGCCGGCCGCAATAGGAAAGGAAGAAAACAATGTGCCGCATTTGGCTCCTTCCCCCACCTTGGTTTGTTTATCGTCGTCTTCAGTTGAGCGGCAGTGGTACTCATTCTATGTGTTGAATCAGGATGGGAGAAATGAAACAGAAGGCAGACGAACGTTGAGACACACAGGAGCAGATACTATGTGTTCCAACCTCTTTTTTCTCTCCTCGTCTGCCACTGTTGCCGTTGTCTGTCCGTCCCAGCAGGAAGGAAGAAAGGAGTGCAGGCATGCAGTAGAAGCAGACAGAAAGAAGCCCCTCCTCGGTTTTTTGCATCAGAGCAAAGTCTCTCTTCGTTCCCCACACTCATTTAACGCACACTCGCCCTTTCTCGTACCCACTCTTTTGCGACAGACACACTTCAGCGTTCCCAGACACTGGTGTAGGTACGTCTGGTGGCGGTTGATGGAGATACATACCGCTTTGCTGCTAGCACTGTACGGTACCTAATACAGCGCCATATTTCATGGAGGTCTCAAGCTTCTTTCCTTTCTCTCAGCGCAGAAGACCAGGCAGGAGCGACTTCGCCTGCATGCCACTTGCTCTCGCTGCGCCTGCCTGGTGGATGACTCTGCCCCGCCCGTACTTTCCCAACCAGGGGAGTAGGGAACACTGTGAAGAGGAAGGAGGCGAGGGGACCCAGAGAAACCCAAACCAGGTCGGTACGGCTACTTCCTTGCCCTGCCCGCCTGCTTGACCCAGGTAGGTACCGAGCCTGGCCGTCTGGTTGCACCTTAGCAACAGAGAAACTCGGGCAGCAAGTGCGACTGTGACATTACGCCGCAAGGTACCTCTGACCTGAAGGGCACCCACAACCCTGAGGTCCCGCTATCGGTGCAAACCGTCCACTGGGTTGCTGCACTTCGCTGCCGCTGACGCTACTGTTACCGCCATCGCTACCGCTACCGCTGCTGCAGGAGGCACCTATTCAGTGCTGAGAAAGAAAACGGGCCGCTGTTCTTCTCACTGCTTCCCTCTGCACCTCGACTCTCGTGAGGTCCCGCTCTTGTTATTATTTTTTTCTCCTCTTCCACCCGAATAAAAATAAAACTCAAGAAAAAATACATCAACTCACGACTCTTCCCGTCTGTTGTTGTTGCGACACTTCTTTTTCCCTCCTTTTGACGGTACGCATATCTAATTTTTCTTCCCGTCCTGCCCAAAACCCCCCTCCCTGCCCCAAAAAGAAGAAGACCAGCTGCACGCACCGTCGTCGCCAGTCCAAAGTCGCAAGACGCATATTTTAATACCGATACTACACAGCGAACGAATCCTCTCTTCCTCCTCTCTCGCTCTCTCACAGACTCGCCGTCGTTCGGTCCAGTCTGCTGTTTTTTCCCTCACTTACCTCCCGCTCATTTCCCTCTTCCGTAACGGGGAAAAAAACAACAACATACACCCCTGGCCGGCTGCCGCCTCACTGCGCGAACTCTGAATTCTGCCGTCTGCCTTGGACCACCGCCGACGCCGCAAAACCCGAACATTATTCCCCCCCCCCCCGCGTTGCTGACTTGACGACCTGAGGTACGCCTTTGCGTTGAACCCTTTTCCCTCCCACCTCCTGACACGTGCAACCTGTCAACGAGAGCCCCCCTCCTACTCTAATCCAGACCTCTACCTTCCCCAACACTGGCACTGGCTCGGCCTTACACCTCCTGCAGACATACCACATCGCACGGCAATCATGTCGGGCTCAGAGATCAACCAGGTTTTGGCCAATTCGCTGTCGCCTGGTAAGTTTTGCGTCGCTCCCTCTCCTCTTTCCTTCCTGCCCGCTGCGCAAGGCATCGTCGTCACCGTCATCAGAACCCACCCCTGGTCGCTACGGCGATGAGACAGACAGACACCGCCCAATACAGGCCGCCTGCCCGGCGCGCATCACGGCCTTCGCGAAGTACAGAGCATGACGAGGCTGACAATCTGAATAGACGCGAACTTGCGCAACGCTGCCGAGCAGCAACTCACACAAGCCGCCGAGAACAACTTCGTATGTGCCCGCCCACTTTTGCCTCCCGAGTCATCCCCCTCACTTCTGGCCTCTCCCCACCGCTCCTCGCAAGAATTTTGCTAACCACGTCCTCTCGCTCGACAGCCCCTATACCTCGCGACCCTCGTCCAAGAGCTAGCAAACGAGAGCGCAGACGGTTCCATCCGTGCCGCTGCTGGTCTCGCCCTCAAGAACGCTTTCACCGCCCGTGACTTCAACCGCCATCAAGAGCTTCAGGCAAAATGGCTCCAGCAGACCGACGACGAGACGAAGACGCGGGTCAAGGAACTGACTCTGCAAACACTGGCCTCGTCTAACGCCCGTGCCGGCCAGGCCGCTGCCCAGGTCATTTCCTCCATCGCCGGCCTGGAGCTGCCCAGGAACCAGTGGCAGGATCTTATGAGCATTCTTGTCAAGAATGTCAGCGAGGGCGCCGAGCACCAGAAGCAGGCTTCTCTGACCACGATCGGATACATCTGCGAGAGCCAAGATCCCGACCTGCGCACCGCTCTCATTACCCACTCCAACGCCATCCTGACTGCCGTCGTCCAGGGTGCCCGCAAGGAGGAGACGAGCCTCGAGGTCCGCCTGGCCGCCATCACGGCCCTGGGCGATTCGCTCGAGTTCGTCGGAAACAACTTCAAGCACGAGGGAGAGCGCAACTACATCATGCAGGTCGTTTGCGAGGCCACCCAGGCCGATGACTCCCGGATACAGCAGGGTGCCTTCGGCTGCTTGAACCGCATCATGAACCTCTACTACGACAACATGCGCTTCTACATGGAGAAGGCTCTGTTCGGCCTGACCATTCTGGGCATGAAGTCTTCCGACGAGGACGTTGCCAAGCTCGCCGTCGAATTCTGGAGCACCGTCTGCGAGGAGGAGATCGGCATCGAGGACGACAACGCTCAGGTAAGGACCGCATCAAAATTTCCCCCGTCCGCTCTGATTCGTACTGACAATTTCCTACTAGGTTGAGAGCGCCGACCAGATGAGACCCTTCTACAACTTCGCTCGCGTCGCTGCCAACGAGGTTGTGCCCGTCCTCCTGACGCTTCTGACCAAGCAGGACGAGGATGCCGCCGATGACGAGTACAACCTGGCCCGTGCCGCCTACCAGTGCCTTGCCCTGTACGCCCAGGCCGTTGGCGCTTCCATCATCAGCCCCGTTCTCCAGTTCGTTGAGGGCAACCTGCGTGCCGAAGACTGGCACCACCGTGATGCCGCCGTTTCTGCCTTCGGCGCCATCATGGACGGCCCTGACGAGAAGGTCCTCGACCCCATCGTCAAGCAGGCTCTTCCTATCCTGATCAGCATGATGGAGGACAGCTCTCTCCACGTGCGCGACTCGACCGCCTACGCCCTCGGTCGCATCACCGAGAGCGTGTCCGACAGCATCGACCCCAACCAGCACCTCGACCCCCTCATCCGCTCCCTTTTCAACGGCCTCATGAGCAGCGCCAAGATAGCATCTTCGTGCTGCTGGGCCCTGATGAACTTGGCTGAGCGCTTCGCCGGGGACTTCGGCGCCGCCCAGAACCCCATCACCCCCCACTTCAACCAGAGCGTCACCAACCTGCTTGGTCTGACTGCCCGCCCCGACTGCGACTCGTACGTCCGAACCGCCGCCTACGAGGTTCTGAACGTCTTCGTCCAGAACGCCGCGTCTGAGAGCATGCAGCCCATCGGCTCTCTCTCCGGAGTCATCATTGAGCGTCTGGAGGGCACCGTTCCCATGCAGAGCCAGGTCGTCAGCGTCGAGGACAAGATTACGCTCGAGGAGATGCAGACCAGCTTGTGCACCGTTCTGCAGGCCATTATCCAGAGAATGGACAAGGAAATTATTCCTCAGGGTGACCGCATTATGCAGACTCTGCTCCAGATTCTCAGCACCATTGGCGGCAAGTCCACTGTCCCCGATGCTGTCTTCGCCACCATCAGCGCTCTCGCCAACGCCATGGAGGAGGACTTCTCCAAGTACATGGATGCCTTCACTCCCTTCCTGTACAACGCCCTGGGCAACCAGGAGGAGCCCAGTCTCTGCTCGATGGCCATCGGCCTGGTTAGCGACCTCACCCGATCCCTCGGCGAGCGCAGCCAGCCGTACTGCGACAACTTCATGAACCACCTGCTGCACAACCTCAAGAGCCCTCAGCTGAGCAACCAGTTCAAGCCTGCCATCCTGCAGTGCTTCGGCGACATTGCTGGTGCCATCGGCAGCCACTTCGAGACTTACCTGTCCGTCATCGCCCAGGTTCTCCAGCAGGCTGCTACCGTCACTGCCGGTCCCGAGGGCCCCTACGAGATGTACGACTACGTCATTTCTCTCCGCGAGGGAATCATGGATGCCTGGGGTGGCATTATCGGTGCCATGAAGTCTGGAGGCAAGAGTAAGACCAATCCACAACCCCGCCGAGTTCGAATTGAGACTAACAATGTGTGTAGCTGCCGTCCTTCAGCAATACGTCCCCTCGATCTTCCAGCTGTTGAACCAAATTGCTAGCGACATGAACCGCAGCGAGGCTCTCATGAGGGCATCCATGGGTGTCATTGGCGACCTTGCCGATGCTTACCCCAACGGCGAGCTGGTGGACGTCTTCCGCCAGGACTGGCTGACGGCCCTCATCAAGGAGACCAAGACCAACCGCGAGTTCCAGTCCAGGACGATCGAGACGGCACGATGGGCGAGGGAGCAGGTCAAGCGTCAGCTCGGCGGCTCCACCAGCGTCATGGCCCAGACCTGAGCTTGTCCCTCAGTTGTCTGATGCCATTTCTACATGTTTGATTATTCACCCCCGCCCCCCGAGCCCAGCATGCGTCCTTGAGCAGCCGGTTTCCTCTCGCCGAAGCCCGGAACTGCGTCGAACCAGGAGACAGCACAGCCCAAACTCTCGACACTTCACAGCATCGACCCACACGGAGTTCCCTCACGTGTATATAGACCCTTACACACATCCCCTTCAAGATTAATTTCACCAATACCCCCTTGCGACCACAATTCATCATATGTCACTACACATTACCCCGCCCCTTGCCCCCTTGGCTGTATCTTCTGGACTTTGATTTTCGCACAACGGCTGGCTGGATTAGAGAGAGAGGCGGGAGTCCTCATTGTCATGTACGCCTCGCATAGAAACGCGGTGGCGACCTAAAAGTCATGTAGAAGGAGTTTCCCTCAGACGGAACCGGGAGTTTGTCCTTTTCTTCTCCGGCAGGGAAACGAGAGCAATGAGAGACGGAGAAACGAACGACGTCAACACACAATTCGGAGTCGGCCGCGTCCCTTGTCGAAAGGCGATGCCCTATCAAGTGACTGGGTCTCATCGGGAAGGGAGGAGTCGCGTCTCGCAAGAGGCATATGCTCTAGGCCATTCTTTGTTTGCGATTTCGTCGGGATATCTTTCACACGAAAAAAGGTACTCGCGCGAGGTGGATGGGGAGACAGAAACGCCACACGGAAAATGGGCGAGGAGCGTGTAGGAGAACCGGGCGGAGGAGCAAGCGAGCAAGTCTTGCAGTGGAGGAATGGACCGTTCCAACGGTTTGGGTTTGACGTGGCCAAGTGGTCGCTGTCGACCGGAAGACCTTGGTTGTTATTAGGAGCAGTTCAATGAGTTTTGTCCCCCTTCAATCGTTCGTGCGACGTGACTACCCCCTTGATGAAGTGACGTACCTAGGCAGGCCAGACTCCGAAAGTGGACGTGGGCTTAGGATTTGCAGAGTGTGATGCTCGCAGGGATTT
This sequence comes from Colletotrichum brevisporum, assembly GCA_030770045.1. Taxonomy (NCBI): domain Eukaryota; kingdom Fungi; phylum Ascomycota; class Sordariomycetes; order Glomerellales; family Glomerellaceae; genus Colletotrichum; species Colletotrichum brevisporum. Next base: position 1,315,892 of record JAUGSI010000001.1, on the reverse strand, counting down.
GCCTGACAACGCACATCATCTATCCATCACGTACGGTGTACCCAACTACGTCACGGGACACAGTCGCAGTAGCTTTCGCGTCGACAATATTTTCTTCGCGTCACACTGGAACATCCGGTTCATGGCTGACTTAAGCAAACCGCGCGCGTTTGAATTTCACTCTGGTATCTCGCATCTAAAGAAAAGGGCATAGGAAGCCACACGAAAAGAGAGAGACAAGGGGATGAGGTAGGGGATGATGGGTGGCCCTCAACGCACGCCTTCTCCGTCTGGAGACCATGGAAATGATTGCAACCCCGTGGAGGCGTCGCCGCCCACCCTCAACCTCCCCGCCCCAGCCCTTGTGGACCGGTGAGTCGTACTCTATACAGGCAAGTATCAAGAATCCCGTGTCGACAGACAAAGATATGAACGTGCTGCCCCCTACCTGCCGTTGGAGAACCCAATCTAGGATAGCTGTCTGTAAATCGCGATATATGCCCCTCCTCTTTGTGTCTATCGGCACCGAACCATTTGTCGAAATGTATACATGTCGCATAGAAATGAGTAGATCACGAACCGTACCATCCCAGGCCCGCAGCGCCGTTGCCGATCCAGCTGGTCGCTTGAACCGGAGCCGACCCGTCGAACCAGCTTTGCAGCTCGCACTCGAAGCCGTCGGTCCCAGGCCCGAGAGTGATGGACGTCGATCCCGGGGACGAGTAGAAGGCCGCCATGGCTGCGGCAGAAGCCGGGTCGTAAGGGTTTGTCGGCGACGGGCCGCTGACCGGGTTGTTGTCGAAGGCGGCTGCCTGAACGAGCATGCCCATGCCGTTGTTGGGGCTGTACGGCGGTGGAGCCTGAGAGTATATGGGCGGCGAGAAATGCTGCTGCAGCTCGGGTGGCATTTGATGCATTGGTGGTTGATGGTGATGTTGTTGCTGCTGCTGCTGCTGTTGCTGCTGCTGCTGGATTGGATGCAGCTGATGTTGATCAGGATGCAACGATTGCGTTTGTTGGTGAGGAGAGAAATGCTGGTGCTGCGGTTGGAAGTGTTGTGGGTGAGTTTGTTGTTGCTGAAGATTGTTGTTGATCAGCGGAGGCAGTGGGAACTGCGGAGTGCCTTGCTGCTGCTGTAGGCTCGGCGAAGGACTCGGCGGAGGGAGAATGTTCGAGGCGCTGCTGCTCGTGCTGTTATGTCGCAAAGGGGGCGGCTTCGTCTCGTTGAGAGGTGTGGGCGGTGGGCCAGGAAGTTGGTACTTTGACTTGTTGAAGTTTGATGGCGAAGGATGCAAGGGACGCAAGGTACGATCGTTCTGCAGATTTCACGGTGAGCTTCATGATCGTCACAGTGGATAGACAGAAGGAAGAACGTACTCCATCCGCCATGCTGCCCTCGAGGCTAAAAGCAGCAGCCTTGGGATCCCGAGAGAACCGTTCCAAAGACTCGAGCCATCGGGATGCCAAAGGCCAGGTTTGCTTGGAATCAATGAGAATCGACATGCATCGCTGAAGCATGTTGGGGGCCTGTGCAACGATGGACTTGTCGGAACAGACTGGTGCCGTTAGTACGGAATTCATTTTGCGCAGGGAAACTCCCACTGACTGTTCTTGTACTTGACCAGGTAAGTCGAGAACAGGCCGCAGCTGTAGACACAGAACGATGCCATCTGCGCGCCTACGCCCTCTTCGGACGACCTCACGCTAAACTGGGCATCGACCTGCTCGTACAACTCCCGTACATTGCGGAAGAGGTCGTCTGACATGTGAGAGAAGAATGCTCGTCGTTGGGGGTCCTTTTCATTCGTCTTGATGATACTGCTGGAGTCAGTGCCTGCCGAGTCATTCTGCCGCAGACATCGGTTACTCACTTGTCCAGGTATGCCCGCCTCAAGACAATGTTGCAGAGCTTTGTGATCATTGTTACTCCCAGATATGCCTCCGCCAGTCAGCGTGATATCCACAATGCCAAGACGTCAGAACCTACCAGATCTTCTCCCACCGTTTTGTGCCCCTTGAGAAGCACCATGCTCCATCGGTGGTCTGCAGGAAGTTGCTGCTCCCAATGCAGGAGCTGCTTGGCCATGATGGCATACTGACTTGTCGGATCCCAAGGATTTGTGCTCTTCATGGTAGCCATCGCCCGCCGCGCGACTTTGCCCCAGTAATAGTGTGCTTGGATCAAGCTCGCAAAGAGGGATCGAGCTGGCTGGTGAATCAGGGACGGCTTTTCGCGTGCCGGTGGGGTGTCTTCGAGGGCAGCGCGCGAGACCGGCTCCCGGCCGTTCGCAAAGTCGTCTTCGTTGCTCGGAAGGAGGGCGGTGATGTCGTTGGCGGCAAGGGAGACAGGGGAGAGAGCACCGCAGTGCAAATTATCTTGGCCTGTTTGGTTGTTAGTGGAAACGATGCTGAGAGACGAAGCCGAGCAACACACTGTGTAACATCCACTGGTAGCTGTTAGCATCGTAGCCCTTCGGTCTCTGGTCTTCAGGTTCAAGCCTACCAAAGTCCTTCGCGCAGATTCTGCCCTGATGATCATCTCCCTTGTAGGATTCTTCATCTTGTAGAACTCTTCTCGGTGTAAGTGCATTAAGACCGCCATCCTCGTGGCAATGCCAATGTTGATCTAGCACCCGTCAGCGACGAACCCAGCCAGAATCGGATCCCAACATACGTAGCTCCGGTTTCTCCAGCCGCTGCCCTGCTGGGCGAGACTGAGCAGGTAGAAGGCCTGACACCTTTCCAACGTCGGTTCTTGGTAAAGTTCGGTCAACGCGAGATCACTCGCTCGTTCCATGAAGAAGTCGACTGCCTTCATCTCCCCATCGTACCTTTCCGTCAGAGCAGGGGAGAACCGCGCCGATATGCTAAGGATGCCGAGCACGAGGAAGACGCTAACGGAGCGGTGGTTTCGCTGCAGCTGCTGAGGGAACAGCTCTTTCGGGATGAAACCGAGCTGGAAGTACTTGCGGGTGAAGACATGTACGGCGTCGACAATCTCGGGAAGGGGTGGCATCGAGTCCCACTCGTCGGCGGGCTTTCGGGGTGCCGGAGCACCTGGCCCTCGGGGAATGGAACCGGAATCGTTGCGTCGTGCCTTGTCAGCCTCTCGCTTGGCTGCCTTTTCGGCTCTCATGCGCGGGTGGCGATAGTCGCGATCAAGATCCGGCTGGCCACGTTGAGGGAACACGCTGCGTACAGGTCAGCTTCGAGGCGCTGGGGTAAGGTTGTTGATCGGCTCAGTCCGTACCAGTCACTCGCTTGCAAGCCCGCCTCGGCGCAAGACTTGCACGGGGGCTGGGCTTTGTCGTGGATGCATTTGCTCCTCATGCGTCGACATCTAGGGCAAAGCTCAGCATTTCATGTAGTAGCAAGCTGGGCGGGATCGCCACGGCGACAAACCTTCGGCAGGCGATGGGAGCTCTGCGCTTGATGGGAGGCTTGGGGCCGGCCTGGGCTTGCGGCACTGGAGGAGCGTCGAACGCGGTGAGCGAGTCGCTTCTCACGCTCGCGTTTCCGCTGGCGCTGGCGCTGGCGGCCATATCCAATGCCATCGGGTTTGGCTTGGGTTCTTCGAAGTCCATGGCGCATCAGGACGGCGTCGCCCAGGCTCGAGGTCTGGCAGCGTGCGGCCGTCTTGTGCGTCCCGAGAATGTCGAGCTGCGGGGAGGTGGAACGGGAACTGGGCCTCTGGCCAGTGGGAACGGCAACCCGGCGGTTGGGGCGTAGGATTCGCGGAGAAGAGGAAGGATCGGACCAGTGTCGAAAAAGAAGCAAGCAGCCAAAGATAAGGTAGGGCAAGACAGGCAGACAGACCAACAGATTCCGTGTGCCGGGGCCGATTGACGAGCTGACGGGCGGGCAGACGAAACGGTTATAGGCAAATGAGTAGTGACAAGCCCAGCTTCAGTTGCAAAATAGGTACCGTACGTAGCGTAGTGTAGTGTAGATCGTCTAGCGGCGGTAGTCAATGGCATTCCAGATAGTTAGTGTATGAACGGATCGGGTGGGTGAAGGAGGACGCGCTCGAGCGGATATCTCCATCCACCACCACCCAAGAATCTCCAAGGAATCTGGGAGAAGTCCGGCCCAAAAACCCAAGACCACGTTAGGCTGCAGCCCTGTCTGTAGACTGCCCCCCTGAAAGGCTCAAGCGTCCAGCAAGTTTTAGAGTTTACCGGCTTCTCGCCTGAGAGGCGCGTGCCTTTTTCCCTTGTTCGTTCTCGCTTGGAATTGGATGGTGATAAGCGGGCCTGGCTGTCGAGGGGAACGTTACGTCGCGATGGAGATTCGTTCAAAAGCCCGTCGTCGTTGCGATTTCTCGATCAATAATTTTGGGACGGGCCAGGGACACGATTCGACGAACACGGGGCAAGAATAAGAATGGTTAGGGCGTCCAAAGGCGTCGCGCCCCTGGTTGGTTGCCGGTTCCACACGTGCAAGAATGAGGGAAATGCCAAGCTCATGGTTGTGGTGGTGGACCATGCGTGCTCCCTCTCCCTCTCCCTCCCTTGGTATCTCTCCGAGCTCTCTTTTACTCGTCGTACCGCCTGGAGAGGCTCTCGCTCCAGAGAGAAAAGCTGCTGCACAGACCTCGATGTTGGGGGTCAAGCCAGGGGTAGGGGTGTGTTCGCCCGGAAAGTTGCCGGCATTGGGGGGCCTGGTTCCACGACAGGAGAGAAACAGAAGGTTGGTGGGGTGGTTTCTGGGGGCGCGCTGAACTCTGGAGCATCTGATGTCGAGCGGGAGCTGGGCCGATGAAGGTCTGGGACGCTCTGCTCGATGGAAGCACTGGGATTGAGCCTGCGGTAGACGTTGAAGGTTTGCGAGCCTGGCAGTCGTGAGCTTGGAAGGCTTCTGCGCGAGTCAGGAGTCGGGATGGGTGATTGACGTCATGCGGAATAATATTGCTTGTTCTTGTTGAATTGGGGGTTATGTCCCCGGAACGACAACCGGCGAATGGGGGCCAGAAACGGGGGGAACGGCGTCCCAAACTCCCAGGATCGACGGCGCAGTCATGGAGAGCTTCTGAGTGCGGCGTATTTTTCGGACAGTTCGCCGCCAACCCATGTTCATGTTGGACTGCCTCCGCGGGGCAAATCGGCGAATGAGGCATTTGTATGCGCTTCGAGAAGTTGGACAGTGAGTGTAATATCGCAATATGCCGCATGCGATTGGCCTATCTGGTCGGGCCTATTCGCGTGCCTCGGTTGCGATAGGTTATGGTTTGCTGGATGCTGGCCTCCATCGCCGTTCTCTTTCTGTGCAGGGACTGACCTGCTACGCTTCAGCGCGCAATTTCTCTGCTCGTGGTCTGGCCCGACGCATGGTTCCATCAGAATCTGTCTCGTTGATATTGTGGCCTCAACTAGACTCGCCAATGGCTGACCACGCAAGGTTACGAACTCGGAACGGGTAGGAGAAGGAACGGAAGTGGCCGCCGTGCCATTGAGTTCTCTCGTCGTCGTTGAAGCGTTCGTCCCGACGTATTATCGGTCGGCATCCTGTTCTTGGTTGGGCGGCCCGTCGAGGCTCCAGTCTTCGCCGTCTTGGCGGACTGAAGCTCCGTCCTCAAGCTCCGTCCTCTCGCCCGTCCGTCCGATTAAGGGTTGCATGTTGCGAGACAAGCACGACACAGATGGGGAAGCAGAGTCAGACGCCCGAGTAGGGGTCCTCTCTGTGCGCTTCTGTGGCGTCTTGCATGGCGTGGGCTAACGATGCCACCAGTGACGGTGTCGAGGCGGCACTGTCCGTGGGCTTGGACCGTTGGCGAGGGAGTTATTTCTGGACTATCGAGGCCACGGTGCGTTTGAGGAAACGAGGTAGGCGTACGGAGAAACCCGAAGTGATGACGGTGGCGGTGGAGAGGCGACGATCTAACTTGTTGTTCACGCGAAGAACGACGATGGAAGTTCTAGTAGCAAATGGAAGAAACTTGCTGGACAGTGGCGGACTAGAATTGGTGCAGCCATGTGATGCGGGCAGGTCCGTGCCATGGAAGTGGAAATGGGAGTGGAAGTCACTGTGGCTGGTCGCCATTGCCTCAAGAGAAGCCCAAAAAATAGAGAGGAAGGCACGAGGGAGGAAGGCACAAGAATAGGAAGGTACACCGTACGAGGTACACAGACAGTCTGGCAGGTGGTTTGGACGAACGGCACTTTCCACATTCATTGATTCCATCATTAATACGCCACAGCGAATATTCCCTGAATATTCCATTTACGTGGTGTGTACCTAGCTAGGTACATTGCACCTAGATACTTCGGTACGTCACGGGGCGTCGTGTCGGTTTGCTCCTTCATCTCTTCTCTCAGCTTCAGACTGACGAACGCACTCACGTCCAGTGTCCACGACCAGGCCCTTTGCATCGAGCTATCCCATCACCCGAACATTGCTCCTGTTTATGCCCGGCTCCCCGGCAGCTTCGCCCACCAGAAACTTGAGCGCATCCGGCAGGTCGAAATGGCGGCTCAGGCATCTCTGCACCACCCGACCCCAGGCCTTCGGTACTTGACTACCCCGAAGTCGGGGTAATCCATGTCGGATCACCTCTGTTGGCTTGGCCATCTCGAAAACCTAGATGGCCTCCCCAATCTCCAAATCTCCCGAGGGGCCTTTGTTTGTATTTCCACTTATCACCGCCCACCGCTGGCCGACCTTCTCCAGTGCGGAGAACGGGGCACGACCCTGCTGAGGCATACGTCGCCGTTGAACAGGTGACTTCCCGAGTTCGCCGACTCATTCACTTGGGCGAAGTTGACCAGGCCAGACACGTACGCCCCTCCTCCCTCACCGGAGAAGACCACGAGGGGGTCTACGTCAACAAATGAGGAGAAGCTGAGCGGCACCGACTAGCCGGATATGCGGCTCAATGCTTGTTGGAGAACCAAAAGTCCGGGGTCAAGTCTGGGGTCGAACTCGGGGCCGGGTTGATGTGTCGCGATTGAGTTGCTGAATATTTAGCTGCCCCAGCTCCCATCGTCGAGGTGGAAGGGGCCAGCACTCTCGCTCACGCCGACTCAGCTTTCTCCTGCTCGAAGACGATCGTCAAACGACACGACAAGATGAGGACCGCCCTCCTCGCGACCGCCCTGACGGGCCTCGTCTCCAACACCCTCGCCGCACCGGCCAAGGCGGAGCCCTTCCTGAAGCAGGTCAACAACCAGACGTGGATCATTGGCAATGACGTCTGGAACATGACACAGGGCCTCAAGTACGGCGTGAAGCTGTACTACAAGGATCGCGACCTGGTGGGTGACGCCGTCGGTCACTACGTGAGCTACAGTACGTCCCCTCATCTCGTTCCGGACTACAGAGTATACTGGTACTGACACCACGATACAGACGGCGCCGCCAACGACATTGCCTGGTCCTCGGCCAGCATCGTCAAGAAGGGGACTCACGAGGGCACCCCCTTCATAGACGTCGCCTTCACCGCCAATGACGGCGACTTCCACTGGGTCATTTTCCAAGGCCTCGCCGGTGCCTACCAGTACTTCGTCAACCGCGACCTGCCCACTCTGGGAGAGTTCCGCACCCTCTGGCGCCTCGACAACACCACGTTTCCCCGGGGAAAGACGGACCTCCACGACAAGGAGCTGCCTCCCCTCAGTGACTACCTCCCGGAGAACAAGGTCCAGGACGAGACCTGGCTCGCGCCGGACGGAAAGAGCTACATTACGAAGTACGACTTTTCCGACTTCATCCGCACCCAAAAGTACTATGGCGTGTACGGAGACGAGGTCGGTAGCTGGTACATCAACGCCGGCAAGGATTATTACAACGGCAACCACCTGAAGCAGGAGCTCATGGTATGTTTCCCTTCTGACTTCCACCACAACTGTTCTGTGCCATGCTAACACTTTCCTTTCCGCAGGTCCACCGCGAAAGCGCCACTGGAGATGCCGTCCAGCTCAACATGATTCACGGCACGCACTTCCAGGTCTCCGCGGTCGACGAGTTCCCCGTGGGCAAGATGTGGGGTCCCTGGCTGTGGTACCTCAACGACGGCTCCATGTCCGACGCCGAGTCTCGTGCCGCCTCCGAGTTCGCCGCATGGCCGTACCCCTGGTTCGACGACGCGGCCTACCAGACCCGCGGCACCGTCCGCGGCAAGCTCCTCCTCTCTGACGGCCGCCCTGCTGCCGGCGCTGCCGTTTTTCTTGGCGACAACCACCCCACCAAGACGGCTCTCGACATGGGCTCCGACTACTACTACACCACCTACGCCGACGCTGACGGTGCCTTCGAGATCCCCCACGTCCGCGTCGCAGAGGCCGGCTACGCACTGCAGGCCTGGTCCGCCGGCGGCGCCCTCGCTGACGTGACGACGCACATCATCCACAACGACGTTGCCGTCACCGCATCCGAGACCACGGACCTGGGCACGCTCGACTGGACCGTTTCGAAGCGTAAGCGCCTCTTCCAGGTAGGCGATTTCGACCGCACCTCGCTCGGCTTCGCCCACGGCGGCGACCCCTACTTCGGCCACGCCATCATCGCCTCCTGCCCCACCGACATCGTCTTCCGCGCTGGCGAGTCCGATGAGTCTGAGTGGTGCTACGGCCAGACGCACAAGGGCAACTACACCATTAGCTTCACCATCGACGCCATCCCCGACCCGCGCCCCGAGTCCGCGAACCTTATCGTCTCGCTGGCCGGCTACTCCACCGGCGCGAGCAGTGTCGTGCTTGCCAACGGCCAGCAGGTTGGCAACCTCACCAGCGGCTCCGTCGGCGCCGACTCCACCTCGGGCCTGCTCAACGACCCCTCCGTGTACCGCAGCGCGACGGCCGCTGGCGAGTGGCGCTTCTTTGAGTTCCCCGTCCCCGCCGCGTTGCTGAAGCAGGGCGACAACGAGGTCACCTTCCAGGTGACGAGGAACACGACCTGGAGGGGCTTCATCTGGGACAGCATCGTCCTGGAGTGGTGAGCGGACAGGGGATGAATCTTGGGAGATATTATTCGTCACCCCCTCTTCTAATATCCGACACCCCCTCCAGCCACAACTAGGTACGTGGCTACCTAGGCGTCCCTAAGTCGAGGGCTATAAACGTTATTGTCGTTGTTATCCGTTATTGTCGTCCGTCATCTTTGTCCATAATCGTCGTCCGTCATTATTGTTTATCATTATTATTTATTTATTATATAGTAGAGGGGGAAGCCGCAATTATAGGGCTAAGCCACATAGGGGGGTGTTGGATACTAGGAGAGGGTGTGATGAATAAGACGCCCCTGAACCTTGACGACTTTGATCTGGATTGTAAATAAAAGTTCCAAGTACACTCACGCATGAACATAGCAATTGATACCAGTACATGTACAAGATACTGCCTTTTTGAAAATCTCCCCTGATGACGTGCCAATCTGAAAGACGGGACGGGAAACAAGTGTATTCTCTGCGTACAGCGGTTCGACCAGAAGCGCCTCGATTCACAATACTACCTTACATCTACCTGTACTCTCATGACCTTGTACACACTACGAGAAAAAAAAGAGACAAGAAACAGACACCGTGCGCTTTTAACACTCGAATCAAGCCATACTAGCAAAATCAACATCCCAACGCCGGCACCTCGCGAAAAGCAGCGCCGCCTAGGCACTCGCACCCGGACCGTCCGCTGCCGTCTCGGGCTTCTTCTCCGCCTCGTCGACAGCCGGCGCGGCGGTCTGAGCTGCATCCGTCTGGGCTGCGTCTGTCGGGGGTTCGACGGCAGGAGCAGCAGCAGCGGGAGACGCGGCCTCGGCAGCAGGAGCAGGAGCAGAAACGACATCAACCGCGGGGACCTCAACCACAGGAACCTCGACCGGCTCAACAACAGCAACAGCAGGAGCAGCAGCAGCATCCTCCTTCTTCTCCTCCTCCGCAGGCGTCGCCGGCTCGACGGGCGGGACCTCGGGCACGGGGAGCGGGTTCTCGACGTGCGGCAGCTCCGCGTGCTCCGGGTGCGGGGCGGCGGGCGGCTCGGCGGGGAGCGGGGACTTGCTGAGCCCCTCCTGGCGGTCGAGCTCCGTCTCCAGGCCGGCGAGGAGGTCCGGCTCGTCGTCGACGACCATGGGGACCTCTGCGAGGGCGGCGGGGGTTGGTTCTGGCTCTGCGGTTGGGACGGCTGCGGCGGGGGGTTCCGCGGGCGGGGAGGGTGCGGAGGGTGTTGGTTCGGTTGGGGCTGGGGCTTCGACGGCAGCTTCGAGTGGTGCTTCGGTGGGTGCTTCGGTGGGGGCTTCGGTGGGAGGTTCAACTGGTGCTTCGACCGGAACTTCCGGGACGGGCGGAGCGGGAGCGTCGACGGCAGGTTCGGCGGGTTCCTCGATTTCCATCTCGACGGGAGCCTCGGTGACTTCAACAGGCGCTGGGACGGGCTCCTCTGCCGGCGCTGCTGCTGCTGGTGGCACCTCGGCAGGAGCTGGCTCGGGCGATTTGGCCGGAGACTTGGCCGGAGACTCGACTGGAGGCGCCAGCGGAGAATTCACTGGTGACTTGGCCGGCGACATGACCGGCTCTGCGGGCTGCTCCACCTCCATCGAAGGAGGCGAGGGGGCCTTTGCCTCCTCCACCGCGGGGGCGCTGGGCTCCGTGTCCATCACCATGGGCTCGTCGACGGGCGCCGGCACTGTCGGTTCTTCGTACTCCTTCTTCTCCGCAACCGGCTCGATGGCGGGAGCCGGCTCCTCAACAGGCGGCGCCGGGGGAGCTTCGGTCGATGGGGCTTCTGCGGCCTCGGGAGGTCTAGACGATTCTCGCACCTCGGGGACAGCGGAGTCTGCGGGGACTTCATCGGCGCTGGGAGCTTCAGGGACACCCGGTTCCTCGGGGGCATCCAGGACCATGGCATCCGGGGCAGCGTCGTTCGACGCGACTGTCTGGTCGCCGCTGTCCACCCTCGAGCCGGAGCCGTCCGTCTCGGCGGTGGTGGCCATGGAGAACGTCGACCTCGTCTCCGCCGTGGGGGACACGATGTCGCCGACCTTCTCCGCGGGCGGGATGTATGTCGTCCCCTGGACGGCCTCGGAGGACGTGTCGAGCGGCAGCGGCTCGGGAGTCGGAGTCGTCTTGGGCTTCTCGGCCGGCGCTTCGGGTGCTGCTTCTGCTGCTGCCTCTGTTGCCTCCGCCGGTGCTGGCGCCTCTGGCTCGGGCGCAGGCTCGTCGGCCATGGCCACATCCGCCTGTTGCGCCTCGCTGGATTCTGCAGGGAGAGGAACTGCAGCAGCAGGCACGACGGCGGGGGCCAGGACCTCCGCGATGGGCGAGATCTGGGGCGACGCCTCGGTCGGCGACGGGAGCACCACGTTCTTGAGCGGGCTCCCCTTCGGCGACGTGTTGGCCAGGTGCATGGTCGGCAGCGGCGGCGCGAGGTTGATGGGGTTCGCGGGCGGCGCTGCGCGCTTGGCCAGGGGAGACTCGGGGTCGGCCGCCGTCTCCGCGGGCGTGTCCAGCGCGGGCGCCGGGACGGACGGCGAGGCGTCCGTCATCTCCTGGTCCTGGGTGTCCGTGTTCTCGCCCTCGCGCTGCTCCTCGTCGCCGTCGTCACCGTCGTCGTTATCATCGCCGTCGTCGTCGCCCTCCTCGTCGTCGTTGTCGGCCATCTCGCTGTCGGGGTTGATCGAATCCTCGCGCTCCTGCTTGACACCCTTCATACAAAGTTAGCATCGAATCAATGGACTATCAAGTCGTGTCAACTCACGTTCTCCACGGCCGGTGTCCCCTCGACCTTGGGCTCCACGGGAGCAGCCCCCTCGACAGGAGGCGCGGCGCCAGGTGCCGGCGCCGGCAGCGGCAGCGTCTTCTTCTTGCGCCCGCGGCCCGGACCGGGCTTGTTCTTCTTCTTGGGCGGCGGCGGCCTCCGCACGCGCTGGGGCGGCGCCTGTGCGGGGTCGATCGCGGTCACGGGCACCACGGTCGTGGAAATGATCTCGCCCTCGATCTGCTGCCCGTCCTGCAGCGTGATCTCCTGCGTGTACGGGTTCCCCGCGGCGTCGGTCCTCCGCACGGTGGCCCTCGTCACCGTCGCGCCGACGGGCGCGGCCGCCACCGTCTTGGACGCGATCGTCACGGTGCCCTTGCGCCGCTTCGCCAGGTGCGACACGCCCGCGCCCTCGGCGCTGCGGCCGAGCTGCTTCCACACCCTGATCTGGAAGCCCTTGGTCTCCGTCTCGTCCTCCTTCTTCTCCGCCTTGTCGTTGGCGGCGTCCGCGTCCGCGTCCTCCTCCTCCGTGGGCGCGGGCCGCTTGTAGAGCACGCCGGAGCGCGCGGCGCGGAGCAGGTCCTGGCTGTGCTGCGGCAGCAGGCCGGCGTCCTTGGGCATGCCCCAGGGCATCTCGACGTCCCAGATGTCGCTCTTCTGCGTCGTCTCGTTGTGCTGGGGAGGGGCGACGCTCACCCACTCCTGGCGCCACTGGCGGACGGGCAGGCCCTCGAAGTCATCGTGCTCGGCGTATCCGCTGCGGTTCGCGCGTCGGGTCTGTAGATGGTTGCACACGTCAGAGGCGTCGGGGATGGTGGAGTCGCTGGGAGCGACCGCTGTGCCGCTGGACTTACGCCTGGCGCCATATTGAATGATTTCCTACAAATACACAAACGCGAGGTGGCGAGAGATTCCGACTACAAGTTGAGAGTGGGACTGGGACTGGACAGTCGCGAAGCGCGCGCGCGCGCAGGACGTCGAGTCGTCGGTTACGTTGGGACAGAGGTTCTGTGAGCAGGTCGCGAGCAGTTCCTGCAAAAATTCGGTACGATCGCGACGGGAGTGTCAAAGTCCGCAGGCTCAATTGAGTCGAAGCCGTGCAACGTTTCGAGGGTTTGCTGGGGTGGTCGATATACTACTACAAGCTGAAGCGCAGCCGTGCCGTGCCAGGATTGGCTCTGTCCGGGGTCCTAGCCTCGTCGCGAAATCTGGAGCTTGCACTGGGACTATCAGGGTCACGGGCCTTGTCACATGACCCATTTCTCGGTGAGAGACCCACTATCTCGGTGAGCCCCCCACCGTCCTCAGTCACATCGTCACCTCCCATTTTGACGGGACCCCTAGGCGCATTCGAGCATGCACAAATAAACCTAATCTTCAATGATGAGATGTGACAGAATATTCCTACGATTCTTTCTCTAGTCTGCTACCGTGGATACTCTATCCTAGAGTTATCCAAGTTGCAGCTGTTGCCCGCTGCATACACCACGTTGATTGTACTTGTCCCCTCAAGCCTCGGTCAGCAAATGCATGCAGTGCTGGCAGCACAAAGGTCCTGTGCTGGACGGATCCCTGCGCCTCGATACTCGCTTCTCTACATAGCATGCCCAGTAGTGTCAATATTCGGATGCACTCAGCATTCGGCCACGATGAGAGGAGCAGAAACGTCCATAGCCCACAGAAACTCCATTGCCATGTCTATATGCCCCCATAAGCTGCCCTTAAAACACGATACTCCCGGAGTGGAGGTTGCAAATAGGGGGCGAAATCTCTCATCCTGCTCCCGACCCCTCTTCGCGCCATGGTTCTTTCGTTTTTTTCCCAAAAAGCCCAAGGTACTTGCGTTGATGGAAAACTTCGACACGCAGCAGTAGTTGTACACATCCCTTTTGCTCTGCCGTTCATATAGTACAAATCCGAATCTCAGTTCTTTTCGACTTCGGTGTCGGCGTGATATTATCGGCCCCTCGTGGCTCTTCGTTTTAGTCCCAGCTACGACGTCCGTTAGCATTCATTTACCCCTCGAAGTCGATGCGAAGTCGCAGCTCCGAAGCGCAAGACTCACCCCTGGTCCTTTTGCCTGACGATATCTCCCTCGCTGCCCTTTTGCTTGCCCTGCACACTACCGCATCAGCATCGCCGCCCTAAGCTGCGCCGAGGGGAAGGGGGGAAAAGAGACATACCGCGGCACCGCCCTCGACTACTAACCGGTCAAACTGGAAGAACTGGCTGACGACCGTTTGCCTCTGCACAAGCGGGTTAGCACGACAAAGCTCCTCTGGCGCAAGCAAAACGCCTATGGGAACATCTCAAGACCGACCTTCAAGACCTGTAGGTCGTTCAGGCCCTTCTGGATCAGCTCCTGCACCCGCCGCGGGTCCTCCACGCTCTTGTTCTCCCTGAAGGCGTCCCTCGTCCGGCGCTTCGCGTACTCGCGGAAGTTGTACGCCGCGAACTGGTCTCCCTGCCTCAGCAGCTGTCGGTACTGTAGTCGTGAAGAAAGAAGTCAGCCATCGATGTCCTGAATATCTTCACTCCTTCGCGGTTGGTTTGGGAATGCAAGCAAAGCTATGAGCTGCGAGAACCCCCAAGCTCCCGCTAATTTGTGCAGAAGCTCTCTCTCGCCCCCCACCGCGCCCGAGGGAAAAAGACGTACCAATGACCGGACCTGCTGCGGCGCATCGCCCTTGAGAGCCTGTATCGCCGTCGCCATCGTATGCGCTGTGCGGGTATCGTGCGGCGGTGACGGTTGGGATAGGAGGGGTGAGGTCGAGAAAAATGCGCCGAAGTTGGTGGTGGTGGTAGTGGTGGTGACTGCGCTGCAGGCCTGGGGATTGATAATATTTCGGAGAGGGCCCGGGGGTGTGGAAAGCTGGGGGAGGAGCGCACCTATGATGCAACGCGGATATCCATTGGAAGGTCCCTCACGCCCGCCCTCGGCGTTAGGTAGCGGGGCCTCGGCGCGGCATTTTACTAATCCGCCGCACACCCCGAACCTCACATTTTCGTCACCTCTGCGTGAACGCGACGAGCTACGGCTGTTCGGATGTGCCGATAATTTTTTGGGCCCGGCGATTGTGATTCAGGCTATCTCCGTTGCTCAGAACTCACTCAAAAATGTTTCTTTCCCCATTTTGAGCGTCTCCACTATTCACAGTTGCCAGATCGTAAAGGCCTTCCGACCTCAGGGGCTCTTCGGCTCATAGGTTGCAATGGTAAACCATCAATTCCGGCGTGATCCCGTGTAAATACCCCTATTATGCTGAATTATCTACAATGCCGTTCCTCTGTTGTACAGGCTGCAGCTAACCCAGTCAGCGCGGCTTAAAAAGGCACCGCGTATGTCGTGTATGTATGTGAATAAGTTCCGCTCAAAATGCCACAGCAGGGCTCCGATTAAACCCATCAAGGCAGGCTCATGAAGAGCTTCTCCATCGCAGGGTAGTTAGGTGTTCTATGATGGCTGTCAGCGTCTGGAGCAGTTGGGTTGCTGGGAAGGACTACTCACCCCATGCCCGTCACAGGGTCCCAACCCGGCACCGCAGAGAACCCCTTGGTGCCGCAGCCCGGGTTGTCACCGTTGGTCACGTCGTTGAGAATCTCGGGGTGGGCGTAAAGCGTCGGGTTGATAAAGCCGACCGGCTTCTTGCTGGCTTCGATGCGCTTCTCGTTGATCATGTTGATGATCGAGCCGACCACGGGTGCAGATGCTGCAGACAGGTTAGCGATGGGCAATGCTTCGCATGAGATGACCGGAGCTTACCAGAGGTTCCGAACGACAGCGAGAACTTTCCATTGACAGCGGTCACGTAGTTGGCACCGTTCGCAGAAATATCAGGGAAGCCGCGCACAGCCTTGGAGTTGTTGTAGCGGTCGGCACCGTAAGGCGGAGCGTGGTCCTTGTAGTATTCTTCGACCATCTTCTTCTGGTAGTCGGGGATGGCGAAGATGTTGGAGAAACCGCCGCCGGAAAAGATGGCCTTCTGGCAGGCACTCTCTGGGGTGTGCACGGTTGAGCCCTCAATAATCTGCGTTGCGCCGACAGACGTTACCCAGGGGCAGCCGCCGGGGAACGAGGGGTTGAAGACACCAGTCTTGCCCTCATTGTATGCACCAGTCTGCGTGTCGATACACTGTTGACCGTTGCCGCCAACGCCAGAGTCTCCGGAAGAGTACAGGACAGTGACACCTTGCAGACCCATCTTCATGTACTCGGCACACTGGCGTTCGACATACTTGCGGCCGAGATCGGCCTCGTTGAAGCCGTAGCTGGTAGAGATGACGTTCACCATCGGCACCGAGCCGCAGACCTTCTCGCCGTACTGCCCATCGATGTTCGGGTCTTTGGAGCCGCCTCCCTGGAATTTGCAGTAGCTGCCGTCGATGGCATCCAGGAAGTTGTTGAAGCTTGCGCCTTGGTTCATGTCTCCCACCTGGTACAGCGTCGCGGTTTGAGGGTAGATCATGGCCATGGCAAACTCCAGATCCAAGGCAGACTCTCCGTTAAAGCGGAAGCTCTGGTTCTGCGTCTGCACTACCGCGTTTCCGACCAGCGTGACGATGGGAGGGGTACCGGCAAGCCGAGGCTCAAACTCCTTGAAGAACATGTCCAAGTCGCCCTGGAGGAAGGCTTGCGGGGTGTATTCGACGATGCCGAGAGTGTTGTTGGACGCCTTCAAGGAGCCAGGAGGCGTAGCGTAGAGCGCCCGCAGGCAGTCCGGGGTAATCATCATGTCGCATTGCTCGAGGCTCATGAGGGCATTCATGACGACGGCGCCCTGCTTGGGCCTGAACCCGCTGTCCGGATCACCCTGAATGGCGGGAGACTTGCCGCCGGTCCCGACTTCTCGCTTGGCGATCAACTCCCGCTTCTTGAGCTGGCGTTTCTTCAGCTCTTCCACGTGCTGCTCGGTGAGTTCGTGCTTGGTGTTCTTGCGCTGCTGGCCGAGGCGCTGGTCGAAGTGCACAGACGGAGTGACCATGTCGATGTGGCTCACCAGGTGCTCCGGAAGATGGTATTTGTCGCACGCAATGTGGGTGTGTCCTTGTTCGTGCTTGTAGACGTGATACTCCGTTTTCAGGAGCCTCTCGACCTCTCCGGCGGTCGCGTTGAACTGTATCCAGTTCCGACCCTTAGACAGGGCGACGCGACTGCGGTGGACGCCCTCGGCCTCGAGCCATTGAATGACCAGAGCTATGGACTCTTGCTTCGGAGCAAACATCTCCACGATCTCCTCGTGGGTCCAGTGCTTGCCGTAGTTGGGGGAGTCGGGATGCGCCACATCGTTCATGAACTCGTTTGCGCGGTGTAGGTTTGTCTGAGCGAGACCAATCCGGACTGGCAGCCTGGCCATGGAGTGCAACCGGTGGTTCTTGACCCATTCCCTCCGAGCAGGGTGCCGCTCTTCGTGGACAACGTGCCTGTGCGACCGTGTCACCGGGTTGGCAGTGGCCACTGCCGCAAGGGCAGCGAGAAAGGTCGCAACAGCACTAAACTTCATCGTGTCTCCCGGTCGTCTTCGTCGTCAACAAACTTCGATCTCACTTCACTCACACGGGTCTGGGAGGGCGGAAAGGTCGAGCGACGAGGCTGGCTATTTGTTGAAGTTTAGCCGCTGTCGTCCAGTCATGACGAACCCCCACTGACGCATGGTACCAGGTCCAGGCACGACGAATGCGAAACCGGTTTCAATACCATCCCGCGGGTTTGTTTGTCTGGTGGTGGTCATCCAAAACGAGCATTGGGGTGAACGGCAGCCTGTGCGCATGGGATCCTGTAGCAAAGAGGGGAACACCTCTTACATGAGCAGTTTCTCTCCAACCGAGCCCCGGATGAAGAACCACTGCGAGATTCACCGGACAGGACTAGACGTCGGGAAGCCATGTGAAGCAGCTTGATCGGTAAGAGGCCGATAGCCGAAGGTTAAGCTTTGGGGCGCGATATTTCAAACATTCGTCTCATGTTGGGGCGGACCATAATAAAATTCTAGGCGTTTACCAAACCAAGAGGACGAGGATGGCAGCCGATTCGTGTTGATGATGCGAGACATGGGGGAAGGACCAGGCCCTTCATGGTTTTTCTGCCAAGATGGATTTGATTGCGAAGTGAAGCTCCTGAGATGACTCGCTGGACGATGGGAAAGTTTGCAAAGTTTGGATAAGGTCAATTGAAGGCTCGAGCCGCCGTCTGCAGTCCGGACCAAAGAAAGGTGAAACGCTCTCAGGCATGAGACGATTTGGCCTCGATATGATGCTGCATAGTCAGCCTCTGCAGGGCCCGTTGCTCGTTCATTATCTCCCATAACTCGTCTGTATCCTCCTGGATCTCCGCATCGTCAACTTCTTCGGTAGACGGGTGCGCAGGAGTCTCTTGAAACGAGAGAATCGCCGCCTCGAGGACTTCATTGGGCAGCCCATGGCCGTTGAGCATATTTCCGAACCTCGTCTCTGGCTGAAGTTCCGTGACCAGTTGAGACGTGAAAGTGTATTGGCGCTCGGCCTGGGTCGGCTTGACAACTGCAGCAGGTTTTGTGGACCGGGCAGCTTGCAGTAGCGGCGGAAACACCAAATTTGTTACAGAGGCATTGAGGGACGTAAGTTCTGTAGGGAATCCGTTTTCGGCAAGTTGCCATTGCAAGATCTTGCCCTTTGTGTGTCCCGACAACACCGTCGTGCCGTCATAGTTTGATGCCAAGCACGAGGCCGGACCAGCATCCTCATCAGCGACTCCAATGGGGGAGCTGACCTGAACGACAGTAGACGACGATTCCGAGCTATCAGGACCAATGAGAGGCTTCTCTCCGACCAGCTCGACGAGGTAAAGAGATCTGTCCTCGGATGAAACGAAGACGGCACGGGCGCAGGGATCCATGGAAACGCAGAGCGGAGCCGTGGGGAAGAGCAGGGTGCGAAGAATATCGCCCGTTTGATAGTTCCAGATGATGCACGTCTTGTCCTTGCTGGCAGACACGCAGATGCTGGTTTCCGGGTTGACGCTGCGGCTGACAGCAAGCGACGTGATGGCAGCGCGATGGTTGGAAAGAGTGCGGTCCGGCTCGCTCTCTGCAGAAGCAGTCGTCTCCAAGAGACGGGACAACGTCCACACATGGACGTTGGAGTCTTCGGACCCTGTGATGATGTGATGAGGCGTGGCAGCCAGGCACGACACGGCCTGGACATGGCACGGGGGCGTGGTCAGCTGACGACCTGTGCACGTCTGTTGTTTCGTTAGCCACACGACACACGGGGTGTTTTCTTTCTTGTTTGCTGTCCAGAACGGAAATGTTTACTTACTTCCCACAAGATCAGCCTGCCCTCGGAGGTCCCTAACGCCAAGACATCGTCGATCAACGCCAAGCTGCGGATTCGCTCAGGGAAGGTTACGGTGGTCTCCTGGATGCCTCGCGACCTCGAGTAGACGTGGACCTGGGACTTTTCGTGCTGGGCGGCAAAGACGTGCGAATCACTGATGGCCAAGCAGTTGGTCGCGGTGTTGCTTCTCTTCAAAGTCGATTTGACAGAGTAGCTGGGGCTGAGCGTGTGGGCGTAGATTCCGATATCCTTGGAGACGGCGGTGTTTGCCGCAATAGGCGGGCCGCAGATACACGAGTAGAACTCTTCCGACAACATGGCGGCGATGGCGAGAACGATTGGTGTGGCCCGGAGGGTGGTAGAAGCCGGCTAAGGCGTGTCTGCCTCGAATGTCCGAGAGCGGAACTGACTCTGAGTCCTCGGGTTGTGAGGAAAAGGGAAGCAAGGGGCAACAGAATACGCAGCCGGGCTTGCTAATAGCCGCGTTCGAGAGCAGGCTCTGACCGCGCGGGAGCCACGAGGACGGAGGAAAACGTGGCCGGGAACGAACGAACGCCACGATAATGCGAGAGGTGATCCGCCAAGGCAGGTTTCCCGACTTGGATCTTCTTCGAACCCACGTTGAGGGCTTGGACGGCTTCGATGTTGATGGCCTGGCCTGACCGGGAGACGGGTGATGAGGAATCCGAGAACGGAGCGCGGATAGCTCGCGACGGAAAAAAGAATCAAGTTTCTTCTTTTGATCGATGAGACGCCGGTGCAATTGTGGCACTGAGACAGCAGCTGACAGACCTTGGCTGACTTGGAAAGAGTTGATATGTCGACGTCGACGAGGGACGACGAGGCTGCATGGAGGTACAAGATGGTGAAAAAATTCGAGTCCACTGAAAATGCTATCGATAAGGAGGTACTTACGGGTACATAGGTATGTACCTCGCAATAGATGCTGTCCAAAGATGGAAAGTGGAACTGGAAGGTGCGCCTGGCCCCCACTTCCAGCGCGCCTTCCTTCAGTGTTCCAATCCCATGTGAGGTGGCTTGTAGGGCCGCCGCCCGGGTCGAGGGGCGCTAGCAGCCGGTGGCTGCTAAAAGAGGTCTCGCTTTGACGCCACAGGGGGGACACGACCTGTGATCGGCTCTTGAGCCAGCCACTAATTCGCCCTTACAGCAGCCCAATGGCCCTGGAAGCCTGCCACGATTCCCTGGAAACGCTAACAGGCCGCTCCCCGTCGTTCCTTCCCGCGAGGTGCCTGCACTTGCACTTGGTAGGTAGGGAGGCCGAGGGATGGAAGGCACCGCTCGCCGCCTAGAATTTCCGCCAGTGCTGTGTTTTCGCCTAGTCAATCAAGCCTTGCCAGACTTCACCGACTTGCATGCATCACCACATCACCAGCACCACCGCCATCCAAGCACTTTCAAGAAACGCGAGACATGTCTTCTCTTAGCTGGCGCCACTAGATCCATCGCCTCTCAACCTTTGGTCTCGACACAAGGCCAAGTCCAAGCTGCCAAGCTCGTCACTACCGGTGTCTTGGTTCTTGTACCAGAGATGTGACGATCCCTCTCGAGCTGCATCGCCATTGCTCACCGCTACGACCACCAGCTTTCTTTTTCTTCCTCTGCGATCGCCCGCCATCTTATCTGGTCCGCACGCACCAGGGTTCGGATCTGGACTCCAAGTCTAGAGAACGGATACCTGGGCCTCGCTCGCGTGTCGAGCTCCATCTGACGTGACGGCCGCTGCATGTTCGCTTCCAGAGAGCACCGCATCGTCACATATCGCCTGCAGCTCGCCAACATTACTCACGCCTGCGCTGCAGCGTCTCTCGAGCCTCTCCAGTCTCTGGACCTTCAGCCGCTCGGTCCTGCGTCACTGATTCAACATGCCTGCCGCGAGACGGCGTCCCCTTCTCCCATCTGAGACAGGGCGAGATAGCAGCGGGCCAAAAGCGACGCTCAGAGCCGTTCACACGCAGATGATGATGGACCAGACCAGACAATCGACCGGTCAGCCCCGATCGTTCCAAGGCAGGACGTGCGGTCGAGATCTCTCGCGAGTCGCCGCAGGTCGTTGATTCTTGGTTCATCAAATCTGCCAGCCAGGATTTTTGCCAGGTACAGCTCTCTGGCCTCCAACACCCTGGGTCCCTGGCACAGGCCGCTGTGCAGGCAATCCATGTCCATTCCCCTGGAGCCGGGGGAGGCCGAATCGACGTCGCATTTCTATCCAATGATGCCTTCTGGGAGCTGCTGTGCCTCTGCTGACCTGAGAGCCGGAAGAGCAGCAGGCATCCGGTCCTGCGCTAATACGCGCACGCATGCGACCTGCAATTGCGGCAGAAGGGGTGGGATCATGGACGGATGCGACGCGATGCGACTGATCATGGGCAATGCCATTGCCTTCCGTGCCATTACTGAAGCAGACGCGGTCGAGCACCATCCGACACGGCACGACAATGGCTTTGTGCGGAGCGGAACAGAGAAGATCAGAGAAGACCAAAAAAGGAGAGAAGAGACGAGACTCAGCGCGCGCGCCGCGCAGCGCAGCGCAGCGCAACTGGGCAAACATCAAGCAGAGCAGGCTGCCCACTCTCGAGAAACGCCGCCCTATCACGACGTGCTCGCTGCTGCGCCGCCCCTCAATCTCCTGTTGATCCCGGCAGGGGGGGAGTCGAGCCGAGAGGGGAGAGGGGACAACAGGAAGGAGAAAGCCGAGAGAGAGGAGAGAGAGACAGTGTCAATCGAGACGATCCAACCCCCAAACCCAAATGCCAAAGAGGATGTGCCGAGACGATCACCTGCCACGTCCCGGAGCTTCTCGCCATTTGCAACATTTTTTGTGCTCGCCGCAATCTCGCCTCCTGAGGTGGATGCTGTGTGGCGTGGCTGTGGCAGGATGGAAGAATGAGCAAGCTTGCCTACCTCCCATTCATCATTCATACAGACGCATACAGACGTCACGACGGCTTGTGCCACTTGGTGTTTGCACCGCACTCGGTTTGCTTGGGACAGACGAGAGAGTGAGACGGACGGCTGGGTGTCCGGCCGATGCTGCTGTGCTGGTGGGCCACCACCAACAAGTCACAACAGGCCCAACACCAACAGCAATAAGCAGCTCATGCAGAGGCATGGAGCATTGCAGTGCAGTGCGGGTGCACATGCGGATGCGGATGCGACGCGGACGCGGACGCAGCCACACCAGGGTTGGGATTTAGTCTAGTCTAGTCTAGTCATGGGCCTGACTAATACTAGCCTAGTCTAGTCAGGGGGTTGACTAATACTAGCCTAGTTTAGTCAGGCCCCTGACTAAAACTAGCCTAGTTTAGTCTAGTCGACTAACTAGTCGACTAAATTAGTCACATATAATAAATAAAAAAAACCTTAAATACTTTAAATACTTTAATTTAACTACTATAAAAGTAATAATAAGAGTAATAATAGATAATAATAAGAGTACAATAAGAGTAATAATAGCAGTAGTAGCAATAGTAGTAATACTTATTTATATATTAATTAAATTATAGTTTATTTAAACTATTAAGTATTAAAAGACTTAAAACTAGTAACTAAAGGGGGAATTGAACTCTAGACCTTAAGAACTTAAGAAGTAATAAAGTAAAGACTTAAACTACTAAGCTAAATAACTATTATACTATATAGTAAAATCTTTAGTATATTACTTTTATATAGTTAAGTAAGTAATAGTAGAAGTAATAGTAGTAATAGTAGAGTAATAGTAAGAGTATAGTAAGAGTAATAGTAAGAGTAATAGTGAGTAATAGTAAGAGTAGTAAGAGTAATAGTAAGAGTAATAGTAAGAGTAATAGTAAAGAGTAATAGTAAGCAGTAATAGTAAGAGTAATAGTAATATAATAGTAAGAAAGTAATAGTAAGAGTAATAGTAAGAGTAATAGTAAGAGTAATAATAAAAGAGAATAAAGAGTAATAATAAAAGTAAAAGTAATAATATAAATAAAATAGTAAAATAAAGAAAATAGTAAAAATAATAATAAATTAAATCTAACTAAAAACTATAAAAACAATAACTATTCCTCCTCCTCTTCTATAATGTTACTATCCTCCTCGTTATTTATATAAATATCCTCTAATTCTTTTAAAGTACTAACTTGCTAATACTTTAAAAGAATTAATTTAGATACAGTAGAGGGATGTAGTTTATTTTTATTTTTAGTAATAATATTACTAGAAATAGAAAAAACCCTCTCTACTGAAGCTGAAGTAGCTGGTATAGCTAAATATCTTCTAGCTATAATAGTTAAAATAGGATATTTATAGTTATTATTTTTCTAGTATAATAGTGGGTCGGCCTATTATATATATTAGTAAATAAGTATTTTAAATATTATATAGAGAAATACGTACCTCTTGAGTTAAAGGGCCTTTATTAAAATAATTAATATACTCTACTTCTATATTAGTATTACTAATATAGAAGTCGTTATTAGAATCTGAGTTATTAAAAGTAGTAGATTCTAATACTTTTTTAGTAGTATTAGACCTATACTTTTCTTTTTTAACTCTATAAAGTATATAATTAGTAAAGTAGTATAATAATAAGTATAATAAAATACTTATAATTTATATTCTTCTTTTAGTAACTCTTTTATATTGTTTTTTATATTTTCGTAGTGATATAATAAACGATTTTTTTTAAAATGTATAAGTTTAAATCTAGGATCTAAAATTAAACCTAATATATGAGGTTTATATGTATTTAGATTAAATAGATTTAATCTTTTTGGAAAGTAATTAGATAGTTTAACTATTCCTTTAGTTAAACTATTTATTAAAATCGTATAGTATATAGCCTATTAACGTATTAGTATATAGTTTAAATAATAAAATATAATAAAATAGTACTTACTAGCTTAGGTAGCTGCTCTTTTAAAGTCTTAAACTTTACAACTAAATTATTAAGTTTACTATATATAGTATATATATATAGTAAACCCTTATTAAGGTTGATATATAGTTGAGACTGTAAACGAGTACTAGGTTTTAAAAAGATCTTAAATATAGATTCTAAATCTTTTAAAGCCTTATACTCGCTAGTAGTAAAATAGAGCTTTTTATACTTTAAATTACTAGTATTTCTGAATATATACTCTAGAGCTGGCTTAAGCTCTAAAGTAGTAGATATTATTCTATAGGTAGAATTCCATCTAGTTTTATTATCTATAATATATTAGTATAAACCCTTTATATATATATATATATATATATATATATATATATAACTTATTTAGAGGAATAACTCTTTTATTAAAATTAGAAGGTAAAGTCTTGTTTCTTTTAGACTTTTCTATACCTTTTAATAATAATTGTTTAATTTTGCTAGTATATTTAACCATAACTGTAATTCTACGGATACGTTTAATAAGACCTATATATATAGTTAGTATATATTATATAATAATATATATAATAAAGGAATACTTACTACTAAGTAAATTCTTAGTAGTTATATTTTTGTTAACTGCGAGATTATTATTAATTATACTAATATTATTATTAGTATAATTTAATAATTCTTCTTCTTTAGTAGTATTAGATATATAGTCGGCTAATATATCCTGTACTACTATATTGATAATATGTGCAATACATCTAATATTGTTTTTAAACTCTTTATTTAAAGCTAATTTATAATTAGTTTTAAAAGAGTTTAAAAATGTATTATTATTAGATGTATTATTTCTAGTAAAACTATATATATATTAGTATAATAATATAATATAATAAAATATAATTACGTACTTAAAGAAGTTATTAATAGTTAAGTTTGGATAAGTAGCTAAACTATCTATAACTTTTTTATATATATAAAGACCCGTATGTGATTTAGTAAGGTCTTTAAATACTATAAATACTAGTTAGTATATATACTAAAATAGGGTTATATATAATAACTTACTAATTAGCTTATAAATAAGCTTAAAATTGCTATTAATATAGCTTATAATAATACCTAAATAGGTATCTTGTGACTTAGAGGTCTATATATTAAAAACAAAGGAAAATTTCCCTAAGTTTTTAATATTTTCTGTTATCTCTAAGTTAATTAAAGAGAGAAATTTACTATACGTAATGTTTAGTAAATTCCTAATCTTTTTTCTACTAATAATAGGATTTGACCTATAATATAATATTAATAAGTAATAAAGTATTATAATATAATAATAATAAATATACTTATTATAATAGTTTAAAAGGTTTTTAAAAGAATTAGAATTTATAGTAGAAAATGGTAGATTATTTTTTACTATAAAATCTAATATTTTTAAATAAGCCTCTTTTTTGTTAAAATTGGTAATAGTACTAGTACGAGGTCTTTTATTACTAAAAAAAGACTCTTTTATAGGTACTATATCGGTTTCTATAATAAGTTAATTAGTATATATAAATATATAATAATAGTAATATTACTTACTTTTTGCTTGATTTTTTTCAGATTTTTTATTATAAGTAATATTAGAGTAAGATTGCTTATAATGTCTTATAAAGTTAGAGGTTTGGAAGCTTTTAACCTTAATAATCCAGTTTTTACTATATCTATAATACTAGTTAGTATATTTAAATATATAATAAAGGGGTATATTTACTTACGTAGTATATTTAACTTGTATTTTTCTTTTTTTTATATAATTAATAGGTAAAAGAGTTTGAGTAAATAAGTTATTTTTAAAGATATAAGTACTAGACTCGCTATTAGGCTCTAGTTTATAGTCCTTTTTATTATATAAAGAGTTTATAAAGCTAGTACTAATAGTACTACTAGTAGGAATATTATTAGTAGTAGAGGTAGGGCTAGTAGCTTGAGAAGAGTTTAGAATAAAAGAATCTATTATAATAATATTTTTATAAAAGAATATAATAGTATAATAGTAGTAAAAAGAGGTTAAAAGAGGTTTTTAGTATTGGTTGTAGTGTTTAGTAGTGTACTTGCTTGGTTGAGAAAAGAAAAACTAGACCTTAGGGGGTAGAGTTAAGCTCTTTTTATATTCCTTTTACTTTTCTATAAGATTCTAAAGCTTTCTATTATATTATTAATTATTAATATAATTAGTAATAATTTCTAATAATAAATTACTCTTTAGAATTATTTAGAATTACTTTATTACTAATTATTATTAATATTATTCTACTCTATTCTACTAGATTCTACTAAGTTCTAGACGTTTCTATTGTTTTTATTTATAGTAATTAGTATAATTACTACTTATAAGTATACTATACATACTTATACTACTATATAAGTTTTATTACTATAAATAGAATATATAGAATATTCTAGAATTTCGTAGAAACTTCTAGGAATATAATAGAAACTACTAGAATACTTTAACAACATATTTATAATATAACTAATTACTATTAAATATAATAGTAAAAAGAGTTTTAAAGTAAAATACTAATTAGTAATTTATAGAATCTTCTAGAAATTTAACTTAACTATATATACTTTTACTCTCCCCCCTTTACTTTACCTACTTTTACTTTTTAATAATAGTAATAATAACTCTTTTAATATATATATATATATATATATATATACTACTCTTTATACGGGCTTTATTAAGGTAACTATAAGTTCTTAATAATTAGCTTTATAATGTAACTATTAGTTATTATAAGTAAACGCCTGTGTGAAAATTATTGTTTAATTAATATTACTTTAATTAAACTTTAATTAGTACCACACTTTAGTATATATATATATTAATATATAGTATTTTTTAAGATTTTTTACTAAATATAATACTATTTTTACTATAATTTATTCTTTTTTAATTCTACAGGGGAATACTTTGACTAATTTAGTCAACTAACTAGTCAAGTAAGTCTGACTATAGTCACTTATATAAGCGACTAATACTAGCCTAGTTTAGTCTAGTCAGGATTTTTCAGTGACTATAGTTTGACTAATATAGTCTGACTATGACTATGACTAATGACTAAGCGACTAATTTGCCAACCCTGAGCCACACAGACACATCGGCCGCCCTGAGGCGATTGCACCAGACACTATACGTAATGTGGAATAGGCGGGAACAGATGCCTGTCGAGCGCGGTCCCGTTATGCTGGCCGTTGGGTCTGCTGGTGTCAGGTCTGTTCTCGAGACCCTTCGATGACCCCGGCGCAGATTAAATGACATGTTTATTCTGGTGTCATTCGGAAATCCTCGTCGAGTACAAACCCACGATGGTGGGTAAAGCCCACGGATTTCACAACTCGTACAGGTCAAGAGACCCTTTAAACCTTCATCGTACAGCCATTCACGCGGCACGCCTCCATCGTGCAGGTTCACAGGGGGGCATGTGGACACGCACATGTGTCATGGACGCGGAGCCTTATTCCGTCGCCGCAATGAGAGAAGAGAAATTTTTTACGAGTGCCGAACGGCCGGAATCGAGTCAACTCGAGTCGAGTCTGTTGGTCACGATGGGACGGTCAGCACTTGGCCCTCCACTCAGGATTTATTACGAAATAGTGCTAATAAGTGCTGCCAATGTCTTTGGAAACTCAATGGGCAACGAGCTGCCGTATGCAGGCCAGATGTGCACACGGAGCCCACAGCCAGCGTGGTATTATTGAAGGCCGGCCAAGGACCCCCCTCATATTGCTTTTTCCTTCTCAGTCTCGTCTCTTCGGAGAGGACCGAGGAAACGGGTCGAAAGCTCTCATCTCACAGCTTGTGCTGCGCCTACAGCCCCTGACCTGGCTGCCCTACCCATTCCCCATCCCGCAAGATCCGGAGTCCCGCAGGTGCTGGTGCCCTTGTCTTGTTAATACCACCACAGTAGCAGCAAGCTGCCAGCCTGCTGCTGACTTGACTCTCTCATAAGGACATTGGTTTATTACACGACAACCCAAAGACGGTAAAAAAGGGTACGCTGTGAGTAAGGGGAGTACGAATACAACACAACACTGTACACTGGTCTGTCACCACCATATGCGTACGATACATAGCAGTGTATCTGTATACTACTCGGATAGATGTACACTTTTATCCAGCGTCCCGCTGTTGCGGTACGACGCTGTCATCTCTTGCAGCAACTCTTGTTGTTGAGTAATCTACCTACGGATACTCTAGTCTACTCTGCCTTGTCCTTGCACACACCCACCCACCACACAGACGCCGCAGCGGCAGAAGAAAAGACTCGACGGGATGGACCACACGGGCTACCACTACCGCTTGGTACGCTAATACTGCAGAGTAAAGGACGGACGACGCAAGGGCGACGAACGCCGCGGCCAGCAATGTCTTGCAACTAAACATGGGCCGCCGCCCGTCATTCCGCCCTGAGAGATGAGGGGATGAGGGTAGGGAGCGAGCAATGATTGTTTTGTTGTTGCTATTCTTCCTGGCTCTCCCATCGAGGTGCCACGGCATACGCAGCTTTCCCCTTCGATTCGGACAGTCTTGTGAGCAAGCGTTTTCCAACTCACACCGGCAGACACCCCGTCTAGTGGTGTTGGTGTTGGTGTTCTCTCCATGCTCTCTGCCTACATCTCTGCATCCACGCCCTCTCATCTCCCAGGCCGTTCGTCCATCCAGGGTCCTCCCATAGGCCCTGCTCTCTCCTCTCGTCCCCCCTCTCCTCTCCGACTGCTTCCCTCTTAGGGATCCCGGACCCGAAGATTTCGTCTCTTTTCGGGGCCTCGCCTCGCCTCGCCTCGCCTGTCCTCGCTCCCAGTCCGTCGGGCAGTCAGTCCAACTAATCGAAGCTCGATCCTTGGCTACTAGGCGAGAGCTTCTCCCTGCCCTTCTAGTCCGTCCAACCCAAACCCACGGACATGCGCAGCAGCAGCAGCAGCAGCAGCAGCAGCAGCCGCGTCCCATAGACACCAGAGCTTCTCTCTCTTCCTGTCTGGTCTCTACAATCTATCCGTACATAATAATACTACTACACACTACACAGTACACAACTCGGTTGAGCTCCATCTCCATCTCCAGCCTGGTCCCTGTCCTCTTCTCTTGTCAGCCTGCCCTGGCCGGCTTTAAGGACATCGCAGCTCCCAGTCCTCCCAGTGGCCACGACCTCATGATACCCCCCTGGCAAGCACTTCTCCCCTTTTCTCGACCGTCACCCAATGGCATGAGCATCAACCCATGTGGCCTGCACCCCATGTTCGCGTTAGACGTTCCAGCTCCCTTCCCTGCCCCACACCCGGCGGAGGCCCTCCCTGCAAGGAACATCTCTCCAACAACCTTTAAAACATCCCGTCCGCCGGTCCTGGGGCGAAGACGCTCCGTCCGGAGCATGAAAAGTCTACTGCCACTGACGCTGCCATCCAACACCACACATCCGCCGCCGCCGACGACGACGACGAACTTGTCGAGATCTAGCATCACATCGATTCCGCCGCCCTTCCACGTCCGACCTGACCATCATCTCAGTCACCCTCAAGAACACTACCACCAACAACACCACCAGCAGCAACAGCAGCAGCGTCCCGACGAATACCAGACAGGGGATTTATGCATCCATCCCGGCACCATGGCTGAAGCCGCGGAACCGACCATGGACTGCAACCTGCCGGAGCTCTTGGCTCAGGACCTTGAGTTCTCGGCTCTTGTCTTTGCCGCTAAGAATATGACTGCCGGAGCTCCCTCACCCGCTCTCGCCTCCGACGAAGAAGAGTGGCCGTCGGCCGAAGCACCCCAGGTGCTCGGCGCACCATGCCATCCCAACGGCGTGCCGCAGTTCCAGCGCCTGGGCGCCATCGACGAGAAGAGCTCCCGCAGCGGAGCCAGCGAACATGACATCTCAGACGCCGCGTCGTCGAGCTCGAGTGGCATGTCCTTTAGCGAGGCCGAAGGAGACGACGAAGATGACGACGACGAGGCGGCCGCGTCGCCGCAAATACGGCAGCAATCCGTCATCACCACCGACACCACCATCTCCGCCTCGAGTCAACCGCCCACCGCAAATACCCACAAACGCCTAGTCTCCTTTTGCGATGGATCCGACGACAGCAGCGTTACACCGGGGAGCTGGATGGATCTGGAGCCGGAGGCCCCCGGCGACCACCCGGAGCTCGGCAAGAGTCTGGACCAATCACCCGTGTCGACGCCCATCAAGCCGGTGCGGCCGCTATCCCGGTTGGGAGACAAGTCCATCAACGAATCTCCGCCGCGGGCCAAGAGCGCAAACGCCGCGACCGCGTCTCGCCGGCTGTCCAACCCGTTCGACGGGTACACGCGGCCGGCTAGCCGGGCCCGGAGCCTGCAGGTCGATTCCGCAACGGCGGCCGCCAAGGAGAAGAACCGCCATTCGTTCCACTCGATGCACTCGGTCGAGATCCCCGTCCCAACGCGGTCCTCGTCGCTGAAGCACCGCGTTTCCTTCACCGACGACGCCCGCAAAGTGATTCCTTCGCGTTCGCGGGCTCGCTCGCACACTTCATCGTCGCGCGCAACCTCCGAACACGTCGTCGCACCCGGCACGAACCGAAGCTCCATCATCGCCGACCTCAAGGAAGAGCTGGAGCCGTGGTTCCGCTACCTTGACGAGCATGAAGGCCTCGCTCCTCCTCTGCTCGTCACGCCGCGCCGCCCCACGTCACGATCGGCAGAACCGTCGAGATCGGTCGTTACTCCTCGCCCCAGATCACAGGCCCACAACAGGTCGCGCCCGACGTCCTCGGTGAGCGCGTCGTACACGTGGCTCGAGGACCCCATCGACGTCCCCTCTCCGTCGTCGGACGAAGCCCGCCGCATCCCCCTCCCTCCCAACGTCGTCGAGTCCCTCCGCATCTCCGTGACGTGCTTCCCCGAGACCATGCTCCTCTGCTCCAGCCTCTCCATCGAGACGATCCGCAACTACTCCCACAAGGTCCGCCACCCGGTGCAGGAGCCCGCGCGCCCGGAAACGCCGCCGGCGTCGCCGAAACGATGGAGGTGGCTCGCGCCGCGCCGCACGGCGAACTCGGTCCGCTGCCGCTCCCGCTCCTCGTCCTCCAACGTAGACCTCCCCTCGATGCCCCCGTCGACGGCGACCCTCACGCCGCCGCAGTGGTCGCGCATCCGCAACCTCTTCCCGAACGGGTCCGACTACCTCTGCGACGCGCTCTACGCCCACGTCGTCGCCTACAACTACATCCTCCCCATGGTCCAGAGCGCAGCACCGCGCCCGCCCACGCCCGGCACCCCGGGCACGCTCGAGACGACGTGCAGCAGCGCCGACGACTCGATCCCCAAGAAGGCCGCCACGCTCCTGGGGCTGCAGGGCCTGCAGGACGGCACGCTGCCGCTGCCGCCGCCGCTGCGCAAGCGCTCCAGCATGTTCATGAGCCGGCGCGCGTGCTCGTCGCGGCAGTCCGTCCTGCCGCCGCCGACGCCGACGCAGGCACCGCCGCCCGCGACGCCCGTCCCGGCGGCGTGCGACGTGCCGCTCCGCGACCTCGTCGTGGGCCTGAGGCGGTGCGTCGCGCGGCTCGTGGCGACGCTGCGCGCCGACGGCTGCTCGGACGGGCCGCTGGCGGGCGAGTCGGTCAACGAGATCGATCCTCTCATCATGCGGTCTTTGTGCGAGATTGTCAAGTGCTGCGAGGAGTCGCCCTCGAACGAGCGGCTCGTTTAATCAACTGTATATCATTACCTGCGTGTTTTTGCTTTGTCGAATACTTTTCGTCTTCAGCTCAGCGATTCTTTTTATTTTATTCCTTTGAAAATCCGCTTTTCATTCGCGGACTCGTTTAGACACATCTTCACACTGGAGGGGTAGGGGACAAAAAAAAAGGAAGGGGAGGGAGTATGCGGGACTTGGGGTTTCATCATTTTTTCTACTTCGACTTTTTTCGTGTTTGGTATATATACCCTTATTGGCCTTTTCTTCCATGGTTTCTTCTTAGAAAAAGGAGGGGGGAGTTTCGATCATATTAGAGCGTTGGGAGGTGGTGGGTGGGAGAGCTTTTGATGGGGGAATCGAGAAGGACCAACAAAACATTTTTGGACAAGCACGTGGTGCCTTTATTGCTTGGTTGATGTCTGTGGATGATGAGAGAGACTCGCACGAGGAGGCAGACTGTCGCCCCTGGTCGAGAAAGGGTTCTCGTGTGAAGGCGACCCTTTCCCATCTAGGTATCATGAAGATACCCCCCTTAGGGGTGCTTGACGCTCCCCTCCAACGGGAACGGATCCCTCACGACAGCCCCGACCTGCCCGTCCCGATCATGCCCCTTTCCGTTCCCTTTGTCGCTTTCCTCCCGCCGATGCCGCCGTCCCCGCGCGCACACACACTTGACTCCCCGTCTCCTCCCCTCCCCCACTTCCCGGATCAAGCCTTCCTCGCCGTCGACGACCCATCCCAGACCCTCGCCACGCGTCCCTGCCCCCTGACGCCCTTCATGCTCCCGTTGCTCAGCCCGAGCAGCGCGGCGCTGCCGAGCAGCAGGACGAGGAGCACCGCGTTTCCGGACTGCGAGACGTTGCCCCCCAGCGCGGCGACGACGTAGACGGCCAGCTTCGCTGCTGCTTCGAGGTAGTTCTGCGCCTCGGTCCGGGGGAGCAGCGTGGTGCGGGAGGTCAGGGCGTCGAGATCGTGGGAGGGGCCGCGGAGGTGGACTGTCAGGGAGGGGGTTAGGGGGATCTTGTACTCTGAGAGCGCCGAGGATGGAGGAGAAGGAGAAGGAGGGGGGGTGCGGGCTTTGAGGATGTAGATGTTGAGGATGCGGGACGTCATCAGGGCTGCGATGGCGGATAGACCCCACCCTAAGATCGTTCAGATTATCATGACAGACGATGAGATGGATTTTGGGGATGGCTTACAGTCTCCCAGCAGGACCATCATCGTCACGGCTCCCGCCGTGAGCAGCGGGCTCGCGAGGTAGAGCACGTTGCTCGCCCTCTCGAACTCCCAGTCCCCTCCCCCGCCGGCGGTTGCAGACGTAAACGCCCGGCCCGCTCGTTTCCTCTTTCCGGAGTTGAGAGTGCCCACGTCGAGGAATACGACCCTGTGCTCGTCGTCGTGCATCTTGTCGTCGCCTCCCGCCGCGAATGCCTCGACACCTCCGCCGCCGGCATGTCTCTTTCTTAAGGTGGTTTGCTTCCTCTCCCTCTTCGTCCTGCGGTCTTCCTGCGCCCTGACGCGGGAGAGAAGTAACAGCATGCCCGGGTTCGTCACGCGGACGGGTCGATTCGTGCCATCTGCCAGCGCTTCGGCGGCGAACACACCACCGCCGCTGCCATCGTTCCCGGAGCCGAGCGCCCGGGCCGTCACGGCGCTGCCGGCATCGGAATCCGTCCCGGAGATAACTTCCTCCGCTGCTTGCTGGTAGTGCAGCCCCGGAGCGAGGACCAGCGCGTCGAGCCAGGAGGACGTGCCCGTCAGCGCGGCGCGGCGGGCGATGGTCTGCAGGTCTGCTAGGGCGACGAGGCCCGCCGCCGAGAGGGAGAGGTGCGGGATCGGGGTCTTTGGGAGGACGGGGAGGGGCATTTTTGGGTGTGTTCTCTTGATGGGTACCGATTCGGTCGGGATGTCGTTGCCGGAGGGGACGGGCAGAGGTAAAGATGGCGGGAACTTTATCTTTCTATCTAGGTACATGTTGAGGCTGTCTACTGGCGGTGTCATTTTGGCGGCGGTTTGGCCAGCCTGGAGGGTCCGGCTGTTGAAGGTCTCGGGTGCTGGTGACGTGGTTTCTGGGATCCTTCGCCATCCCGAGATGGTCGTCACGAGGGAGGGTTGTGTGTGTGTGGACGAGAACCCGCTCCCACCACGTTTAGCAATCAAGAAAGAAAAGCAGAAGCGAAAGAAAATGCAGCGCGGGCTCGTGTTCCGTCATCAGTCTCCTGTTGGTTCTTCGATGCATCATCCCACGCGCGAAGCAAAGAACAAAAGAAAATCCCCGGATGACCTGCTGCAGCAGGGCCGCATCCTGGACCCAACGGGCATGCTGACATCGCCCACGCGGGCGGCGCGGAGATCGGATGCTACGTAGCGATCTTGGCTGCAATTCCGTACATACTGCGTATGTTGGTTGGTTGTGTATGCAGTGAGCCGCTAGGTGCATGTGAAGGTTGCGGGCTACCGGGACGGCGCTGAGACGAGGGCTTTCCAATGGACGAACGCCAGTTCCGATACCATCCACTACGACTCGTGCGCTAGAACTAGCCCAGTCGGCGTTTGTTGCGACCACCACCATCGTTACGGCGATTCAAAGGTGTTTATCGCCGGCCGCTCCCCATCCCGACCGGCGCCGGGTGGGGGCCTAGGTCGATGCGTAAGGCCGGACGTGGGGCTCCCGCGGCCGTCCTTCCCACGGGGAGACCTTATCCATCACCCTCTTGTGTTTAACACCCCCTCTGGCTACAACTGCTTGGCTAGGCTTTCCCGAGCACTCTTCTCAGGATTGATACCACTGAAAATCAGAGGCTCTCTCTCAGGCTTATAGTTATCGTTAGGTATTATTGTCGTCCATCGTTGTCATCCATCGTCACTGTCCATCGTCGTCGTCGTCGTTGTCCATTGGTTTGATCTACCATTACCAACACAGTGTAGAAACAGCCCCGAGCCCTCCTAGGTTGTAGGCATGGTCGTGACGACAGACCTGATCGGATTCAATATTGGTCGTGGCAACGGCCATGAGACCGTTTGCAAAAGAGCAGAGTCCCGTATGACCAAGCCGTGTCGTGGATGGCGATATCCGCTTCGGTTGATGCCCGGGAACCATTGACGGTCCCAAGTGCGCACCTATGATGGCACGCGGATATCCATTAGAAGGTGTCTCCCCTCGGCGCTAGGTAGCGCCCCTTCCCCTTCGCCCAGGCTCTCCCCCCCCCCCCCCCCCCCCCCCCCCTTCTACTTCTTCCACTCATCCTCTCGACCTCACACTCAACCATCAGTTGTACTAGTATTCCATAATCATATCAGCATCCCATCCCTATCATTTTCTTCCTTCAATTCAATTTACTAACTACTATCTAGGCATCAACCAACATCATCCGCGGGACCGCAGAGAGAGAGAGCAGCGCCTTCCTAGCTATACCACCCCATACTCTCCAGCCGACAAGACCAAATCCCCATAATCCTTGGGCCATCGAAGCAGCACAGTTTGAAAAGAGTGGGCGGGGCGCTGTACTGATACCCACGAGAAGTAGTCACCACTAGAGAGCAAGTCCTTGTTGCGTAAGTTACCATCCCTACTACTTGAGACCAGTTTCTAACTAGGCACTGAGTCTTGTAAGAATTCAACCATCCATTACTACAACGTTCTTCATCTTTAGATACTCAAAGACCCAGGGCTCTGCACCTGTTCATAGGCGGAATCGCGCAATCATCTAGACGGTGGCAATTTTCTGTAGTACAATTGGTGTTGGGAATTCCGACAATCATTTTCCTCATAGAGTAGTTGGCCGGGATAGACGGCAGGTAGAAGCAATGGCAACGCATAGGTAGCCATGACAGATTCAGCGCAGCGTGTCCCCACACACCGAACATAGAGGAATACTAGCTCCATCTTCTCTGTTCTGCGGCTAACAAAAAGCACCGCGTATGTCGTATATGTATGATGCAACCCTGCTGCAGCAGGTCATCCGGAGACATTTGTCATTTATATTCTTTTCTCGTGTCCGTTTGGAGGGGGGGGGGGGGGGGCGTCGAAGAATCAATAGGAAGGCCCAGATAGAACACGAGTCCATGGTAGTTTTTCTTGCGAGATCTTGTTCATCACACCCTCCTCCAGTACCAAGTGGCCTAGCTCTTCTTTAACAATAACGACGACGATGGACAACGACAGACAGATCCGGAACGACGACGACGACGAAGACGACGACTGTAGACAACGACTATGGATGGCGACGATTGACAATGTTATACAGCTTAGGAGGGCTCGGGATCGCTTCTTCTTCACTGTGTTGACAACGGTAGAGGAAACCACAAAGGCTTTACGTAGGTACGCTTGAAGGGAAGGACGTCGAGGAAGAGCTGCAACAACGAGAACCCCCTGAGATGATGCACATGGCCATTTGGTCGAACGCGTCGCCTCGCTTCTTCGTTGCTACAACGGACATACCCCTCGTGCCGTTGCCATCACGTATCCCTGGGTCACGTTTACCATCGTATCTGCTCCGTGGATTTTGAACTGAATGTCTTCCCGTATTCCAACCATCATTAGACTTGCGTAAAGAATCGTAGCACTTCTCAAGAACAGCCCCGACCATCACAGAAACGGCCCCAAAACCTCCATAGTCTTCTCCCAAACCTTCCCCTGCACCTCCCCCCTCAACTCCTCCAGCGCCTCCCCCTTATCGACGACCTCGCACTTGTGATCCACAAGAAACAGCCCCCTCCCGACCTCCCCCCTCGTCCCCCTCCTCGCCTCTTCCCCGTCCCTCAGCCCCGACCCCCCATACATCCCCGTAGTCCCGACGTAAACATGCCTCTCGCCCGCCTCCTTATCACCAAACCCCAGCACCCAGAAAAGCGGCTTGAGCAACACCGTAAGCGGCACCGGCGAGAGCGCGCTGGGCACGTGGTACCGCCCGGCGTTCCCCGTGTCGACCACGCCGGGCCAGTTGTGCACGAACGTGACCCCCGCGTTCTCCGGGTCCGCGGACAGCCTGTCGAGGAAGAGCGTGTTCATGGCCGACATGTGCGTCTGCGTCGCCAGGCCGCCGAACTTCCCCGGCCTCTCGAGGTTGAGGTCGTCCGCGTCGATGGAGTTGGGAGAAAGACGCACAGCGCCGAGGACGGTCAGGACGCGCGCGGACGGGGAGGCGCGGAGGAGCGGGAGGAGGAGGAGGGTGAGGAGCATGCGGGAGTAGTACTCCAGCGAGTGCGTCACGTCGATGCCCTCGGACGTGTCTGATCCTCCAGTCAGTATCATATTCTCAACCTCGAAGAGGTAAGAGAGACGTACTGTTCCGCCCGCCAAAGGGCGCGTACCCGGCGCTCAGACACAGAAAGTCCAGCCGCGACTCTTTCTCTCTTATCAAATCGCACACCCGCCGGGCCTCGGAGAGCAGCGAGACCTCGGCCTCGACCCACACGAGCTCCGCCTTAGGGTTCGTCCGGCGCAGGTCCTCCAGCACGGGGCGCATCGCCGGCTCCGCGGACCTGCGGCCGACGACGTAGGCCTTCACGGGGAAGCCGAGGGAGACGAGCTCGACGAGCGTCAGCCTGCCGATGCCCGAGGTCCCGCCGACGAAGAGCGAGGTCCGCGGGACGGTGGGCTCGTCGAGGCGGGCGTTGGACTGGCGGACTTGGGTGAGGGTGACCATGGTGGGTGACGGGGCAAAGACTGTGACAAGGTTGTTTTTTTTTGTTCAGAATGTATTGGATTTCGATTGTGTTCAATATCAATCAAGACGGCCTCGAGGACTGCCGTCCAATATGGCCTCCTTTATACTACAAAAATGAGGTCCGAATAGACCTCTTCGCATGGCCTCGCATTCCCGATTCGGGTAGGCGGGCGTTGTGACAAAGACGCGGCGCGCTAGCTGCCTACCAACCGCCATGCACCACGGGGACGGGGAATTCGAGTTCCCCGTCATTGTAGGAATTGCATGTATCGACCAGGCAGCATTGGATGACCCAACGTTCATTCCTGCAAGACGGCCCGTGAAGCTGGACCTTTTTATTAGCGCGTGCCCACCGGATCCTTTCAGTCCACCCGCCTCGGATTCCCAATCGGGTATGCGAGGACCCACCTTAATCCGGCCCAGGCGGCCGTTCGCCGGTCGGGACACCAGGGGAGCGGCACCGGCGTCTCCACCATTTTCCGGTGCGCAGCACATTGCCGGACGGCCCAACGAGCGATACAGATAAGGTCGATCGGCTTCCAGGGTCATCAATGAGTCAGCGGAGACGAGAATTCAGGGGCTGCTGCGTCGCACTGGCCTTCGCGCCTGTCTCCGCGCACTCTGCCCCTTTCGACCAATTCATCTCGCCATCCCGCAGGCTCACCGTTTCGTGGCAGGCGGCTGGCACGGGGAGCGCGCAGGCAGAGGGGTCGACGTTTCGAGTCGCCGATCACGAAATGAAGGAATGACGACCGCCGTTCTAGAGCGAGCTTGCGTGAAAAAGTTTCACCCTGGAAAACAAAGATCGAACATCGCCCACGGCGGGTCTACGAGTTTAACCAACACTCGCGGTCGCGGCCGTTCTGCATCGAAGGTCTTACTTGAGATTTTCGTCTTGAAAGGGCCGCTCGCTGGACGCCTCTGGACAAGAGAAGCTTGATTTGCTTGGTTTGCTGGGCGGACAAGACCAGGCTTGCGTTAGCGAGCGGAGGACACGGCGGGACAAGAGGCCAAGCGCCAAGCATGCAGGCCCTCAACAAGACGCCGAGAGATACGACGTAACGGTGGCCGCGGGCCTTTTGATGTCTCACTGCAAGGGGCAAGAGCACCCTGGGCAAGTTTCTTCTGGTGCGGAGAAGGTTCTTTCACCTAACAGGGGTTGGATGGACGACAACGACAGTCCATCGTCTTAGGAGGTCGCGTATTGCAGGTGACGGGCTTCTCAAACACCACACAACTGTACGAGATGACCGGCAGGTAGAGGAGTCCACGAGGTGACGAGTGACTGGTTGCTCAATGGGAGAGGCGTCTTGCCCAGGGAACTTGGGCGAGTGAGAGGCTATCTCGGCCCCTTGATCAGTGTCTCTTGTCGGGACAGGCGTCTCATTAGACGGCTAGAGCTCACTTGCAGTGTTGATACGAGCTGGCCAGGCTCTGCGCAAGACAGATCAAAGTCTTTGGAAAAGCAAGCGTCTCGACCAAGGTTTCTTTCCCGCAACAACTCCCACGTCTTGAACGAATG
This sequence comes from Colletotrichum brevisporum, assembly GCA_030770045.1. Classification (NCBI taxonomy): domain Eukaryota; kingdom Fungi; phylum Ascomycota; class Sordariomycetes; order Glomerellales; family Glomerellaceae; genus Colletotrichum; species Colletotrichum brevisporum. The sequence continues at coordinate 1,277,133 of JAUGSI010000001.1, read as the reverse complement.
TCGAGGAGCCCGGAGGACAAAGCACAGCGCAACTCGGGAAGATGTAGGACGACGGTTGCGAGAGAAGCAAGGAGAGGCAGTCGTCTTCGGCTCGACGAGACGTCCCAGAAGACGCCATCCCGTCTTCATGTGGCAAATGACCTCGACACTGCCGATCCAGCGGAAGTTGGACGAACCGAACAGCGGACCAAGACGCCGGGCTTCGGTGGTGAGATATGGCGACGAGCTGGCTTGGCCAACGCTGGTTCGTCCTCATGTGCGCGGTTTATGCGTCGCAGAGGCAGGGTTGGAAACCCGAGGCCTTGCAGAGATGACGACTCCTTGGCTTCCAAGACGGCATTCGGTATTCGCCAAGGCAGCCCAAGATGCGAAAGATCGGGAGACTTGGCGGCCGACGTCGCATTCAGATTGAGTAGTCCTCGTGAGCCACTGGGACGACGACGCTGGGCAGACTTGGCAAGACGACGGCGGTGGAGGCCGGCCCCAGCTGGAGGCGGAAGACGAAAACGAAGTCCAGGGCGACTCTGGACGGCGGCCGAGTCACGCTTCGGGGGCCGAGGACGGACCATCCGGTGGTCGAGGCAAGCAGAACGTCAGGCTCTTCATCTCCTATCTGTCGGGTTGCTGAGGGCCGTTCGCAGCGTGTCCACGGCCGTGGAGCCTTAGGCTGGGTTGCCTCGTGGATTCTCTCTGTGGAGGACGAGGGCGCCAATGAGGATAACCTCAAAGGTCCCATGTCGTCGTCAAAACATCAGACGCGGTACCATTAGACGCTGGGACTTGGCGCGGAGGGGGGCGTCTGACGTCTGGAGCGCGCCAAGAAGCTTTTGGAGGAGGGCAAGCGGTGCCGACGGGGGGAGGTTGAGACGGGCAGCGGCAGAGGGAGTGTCGATGGTAGCTTCGGCGGGTGGCGAAGCGGCAGGACGCGCGTTGAGTGGCTGAAGAGGTTGACGGCTGTCGGAGGGGGAGGGGGAGGGGCTGAGAGAGAAGCCGAGTGCTACCAGAGCATGGCCGTGATCGTGGTCCAGCGTCGTCGACTGGTGATGCTTCTTGGTGGTGTTGTTGGGCGGATGTGGAGGTGGACGGGAGGCTTGCCCTTTACGAAGGGACTTAGTGTTAGTAATTAGTGTTTATTATTATGGGATCCCTGTGGTCATTATCCCTCTATCCTCCTCTACCCTCCTAGTCCTACGCCCCTTTTAGTACTTATTAAACGCCTTTATAAGGGCCTTTTTAACCTTACTAGTATAGTTACTATACTTATTAATTTATTTTATAATCTTCTTATCTTTAGTAAAGATATCTCCCTTTTTAAACTACTAATAGATTTTTTTAAACTACTTAGTAAGCTTTTATAGAGTAGTAATATTATTACTATATTTTAGTTTATTTTAGTAATTAAGGAGTAGTAAGTAGATTATTATTTAATAAATAAGGCTTTAGTTAATAAAGCTTTTTATAACTTATTTTAAGTATTAGCAGTATAAGTATATAGTACTTATACGCCCTATATTTACTCTATACTAAACTAGAGTAAGTAGTACTTACTACTATCTCTATAAAGTAGTAGTACAGCTGTTAGATTACGTGGCTTAGAGCCACTGGTATACTACGACGTATAGGTGGATTTTAGCGTTTAAGGTGGTTAATAGCCGCTCTAGAGCAACGTTTTGCTGGCTCTAAAGGCCGTAGCTGCGTTTAGGGGGTTTAAAGGCCCATAGCACTATTAAAGCAAAAAAACGTATTAATAGCCTTTAAAGTATAGCTTTATATATATACAAATATACATAAAATTTAATAATTAAAAGTCTTATTCTACTACCCCCTTTACTATATATAATTAATTGTTTTTAAACTACTTTATTAAACACAAAGATTACTATAAACGTCCCTTTAACCCCTTAAAAGACTATCCTTAATAGCCTAGCTACTTAGCACCTATAGCTTTATAACTTTTAAGTACTTATAAATACCCTTAATATATAAAAAGCTTTTAACCCGACCTCTATAAATTTAAAGCCCTTTATTAGTAATGCTCCGCCCTAGGAGCTGTACCTTAGTAACTACCTAAAGTTTATTACTTACTATAGCCCTAAGCTAAGAGCCCTTTACTCTTAAACTATAGAATTTAGAGTAGATAAGCTTACTATAAACCCTCCTCCTTAAGTACCTCTAGAAGAGAACTTTCTACTTTTATTTAGTATAATAAACTACTACTATACTAAAATAATAGTTAACTTTTTTAAAAAGGCCCTTAAGTACTATATTAATTTTTTGTCCCTATACTATACTATAAAAATAATATACTAAAAGTAAAAAAAAGCTAAAAATACTATTGTTTTTTAAATATAGAGTACTATTATTAAAAAACTTAGAATTTAGTACTACTTAAGTACTTTAAAGCTAGTAGTTTAAATTTAAAACCTTTATAAGTACTTTAGACTTATAAAAAGTATATACTACTAATGTACTAATTAACTTTATATTAACTACTTTACTATACTTTATAATAAGCGGCTTATAACAAAAGCTATTATAGTTAAATAGTTTATAATGTAAATTAACTATATATATAAGAGTTGTACTATTAGGCTTAAAGTAGCTTATAAAGGAGATCTATAGATCTATAAACTACTTTACTCCTTTAACTATTTACTACTTTAATTTTAAACTAAGAGTTATTATATAATAATAGGTAATAGCTAGAATAACTATAGTTTTAATAAAGCCGTTGCTAAAATAACTACTATAATTAAACAAATACTAAAATCTATAGAATATAGAAAAAGTATATAAAGCGCCTTTACTATTAATAAAGTAGCTCTTTATAGCCCCTCTAAGTACTTTAATAGCTATAAATATAATAATACTAACTTAAAGAAATTATAAAGTAAAGCTTTATTAGTATCTCCTACTCCCTTTATTCTATTAGCCCCTTTTTACCTAGTATACTTTATACGCTACTACTTTAAAAATTACTTTTATACTTTCTTAAAGTGTGTATATAATAAATAAAAGCTACTTAACTACTACTATAAAAAAGCTAAAAAGAACCTTATAAATAATAAACAACTAATCTAGTATATTAAAAAAATTTAAAACTAATAACTATATAGTTGCTATATAAAAAGTATTAAGTATTTACTTATAACGTTTTAAGCCGCTTAATATAAAGACCCGTCACTATATCCCCTTAAAGACTCCTACCTCCTTAACTCTAGTGCGTTTATTTATATTTTTAAAAATAAATAATAGTTTAGTAACCTTTAAGCGGCCGGCACAAGTAATTACTTATAGACTAGCTCTAAGCCCTTTATAATTAAAGGATATAGAAATATAAGTATATATATTATATTAATTAATAATAAATAATTTAGCTTATACTTATATAATATCGCGTTATATACATCTATAGTAACTAACCTTATTTCTTATAACTAGCTCTATAAGTGTGGGTACTAGTAGAATAAGCGCTCTAAGTAGTACTCTATACTATATAAATCTAATTACTTCCCTTTTAACTTTATTAAAACTATATATAACTAAAAAGTATTAAAGTATAATAAGCTTTTTAATAAGGTGCTTATACATAAAGACTCTATATAGGCTATTTAGTATATATATACTCTATACTATTAAATAAAGTACTTCTAATAAAAACAAGGATCTTTAAAAGGCTTTAAGGAAACGTAGTACTAGCGGCTTAGCTACCCCGGCCCTAAACTACTCCAGCACCTCTCCTTATTAGCTTATAATATCTAAATCTTTATTACCCCTAAAACAGCGCCTAGTAATACCCTTTTAAGCTACGATACTTATAGTATTAGTAAAACAAAGTGAATTATTAACTATAAGCTACGGAAAAGTAACGCATATACCTACCCTAGTAAGTGTATTATATTTAACTTTTACTTATATACTAAGGACTATAATAAGTTTATATCTATATTAGTATTTACTAACTATATTTTATAGTACTTGTGGGACTACTACCTATACAACCATAACATAGAGATACTTACTAAGGTTTTTAAAAAGTTTATTTTACTTTTAAAGGTTTAATACGACGTTAAGATACTTGCTTTTAAGTGTAATAGTAAAATTAAAAAGTACTACTACCTTATAAATAACCTCTAAAGGCACAATAAACGTATTAAACTATTTACTCCGTATATATAAAATTAAAACAGTAGTACTAAGTGTATTAATATTATAATTAAAATAAAGGCTTAAATAATACATAAAGGTAGTAAGCTACTCTATAAGATATAGCCTAATATCCATAAAGTAATAACCTATTTTTATAACTATATACCTTAAGTGGCCCTTAGTTAAAAAACTCTATATAAAGCGCTCTATTAATAGCTCTACAGTAACAAAACTATAAAACTAAGCTTTATGTACCTAAGATCATATAAGTATAAGGTGTATACCCTTATAGCTATTATATAGCTTAAAAAGAAGCGTTTTAACTACCTTTATAGCTATACTTTTATAGGCTTTTTTATTAACTATACGTTTATAAATTAGTATCGAATATAAAACCCTATAACTAAAAAAATTATTACTATATACAATATTATATTTAATAAAAGAGAATACTATAATAGTAACCCGAATTTACTTATTAATAACTATAATAACCTTAACCTTTAAGCTATTACTAAGTAGGTTTAAAAAAGCCTTACTATAGTTAATAAAACTAACTCTTAAACATAGCTCTACCCATCCTTACTAAATAAAAAAAATAATAAAGTATCCCTTTTTATAAACTCCCCTAATAACGTTTTTAATAAACTTAACTTAAGTAATACTACCCTTAATAATAATAAACCCTATAACTACAAATACTCCTCTACTTACTTTAAACTCCTACCTACTCTTTTTAACTTATCCGTTTTATTCTTTTAAGTACTAATTAAAAAAAACTAATACTTAAAAAGGTAAATTATAGCTAAATTAATAAACAAAAACCTTCTCTTTATAAACCCTTACTAGTCTATATTTATAACTAAGCCTATAAACTAAGCCGCCTTAGTAGCTTATATACTCTAGTATAAATAAACGTTTTATAAAGCCACCTTCTTAACTAGTACTCTATCGTTATTTTAAAATACTTTATAGTAAAGCTACTTCTAGACTAGCTACTTAGTCGCTTATAACCCATTAAAGGGGACCCCTAGTATCTAACATACTATAAAAGCGTCCTAAAACACAAATATTAAACACTCTAATAATAAAATTCAACTATAAAAAGGGGTTATAAGTACTTAGATTTTATTAAATAAGTATAAAGCACTATACTAACCACAAACTAAAATTCCCACTCCTAGTACCCCCTAATAAAAACTCTAGCCCCTACCCACGTCTTATTTAAAAGTATTAACTTACCTTTATACAATTTCAATACAAATAACTAAAACAAACTATCTATAAAGCTATTATAAAACTAACTTTTAAAAAAAGGTTCTTAAAAGCACTACTAATAGCTCCTAGATCCTAGAATACTATTAAGTATATACGTATAAGTTAAATAAGCACAAGAGGCTTCTTAAGATCAAAGCGCGCCTCGTCATACATAGCAACCAGCAGCTAAAAAACAAGTAAGATATTTACACTTTAATACTTACTAGTATATCGTTTTAAATACTTATAACTATTATAAACCACTTTAATCTTAAACTCCTATAATACAACACAATAAACACATTTATACAGGTTCTACTTAACAAAGACGTTTATATATAAATACCCCCTAGGTATTAAAAGCCTAAGTATATCCTCAAACTTAATAAAGCACTCTATAGCCTACACCACTCTCTACTCCTATAGTAACACCATTTAAAAGTTAGTTTAAAAAAGCTTAAGCTAAAGTGTATAGTAGATAAAAATTACTATTAAATACACAGCTATATTATTTTCTTCTTCTATATTAATAACTATATCCTATACTTCCCCTTTAAATACTATAAAAAGGCCCTTTTACTTATAAAAGTACTTTAAAAGCTATACTTTTTTAAGGGTAGTAAAGACTTATAATAGTTCCTAGAAATTAAAGTTATCTATAACTACACTATAAAGCACTTTTAGCTTTTATAGTCTATTTATATTAATAAAGTTATTAAACACCTAAAAAAGTAAAGCCTATAAGTAAAGTAACTATATACTTTTTTAATTTAATTACTTAAACTACTCCTTTATAAAGACTCTACTCTATATATAAACATTAACCATTACTAAAACAACATTAGTTTAATTATATATAGTATAATAATAATAAAGCCAGACGTGGCCCTTACAGCAAGCCGTCTTACGCACTTTAACTATAACCCCGGCCCTAAGTACCTTAAAAAAGCAAAACAAGTAATTAAATACCTCTTTACAAAGCACACTCTTTACCTTAAATTCAACTACAAAAAAAGCGGCTCTAATAATAGTTTAGTAATTACTTTAAATACTAGTTTTACTAATAATATACTAAACCGTAAAAACTCTTAAGTATTTATAATTAAGCTTTTTAATAGCCTTATTAAGTAGTAAACTAATAAATAGAATACTATAACTATATTAATAACTAAAGCTAAGCTTCTCGCCCTTTTTTAAGTAACTAAAAAAGCTATTTTTATAAACTATTTAATAACTATACTTTATATAAACTTTAGCAAGTAGACCTTTAGTACTACTCCTACTCCTAACACCGCTATACTAAGTATACGTATTTAATACAATAATTAATAAATAATCCGTTTTATTAATAAAAAAATAGTTTAACTATATATAAAGCTTTACTATATTAATATCTATAACTACTAACTATATTAAAAAGCTTAAAAAAATTATATTAAAGTTAAATATTAGCCTATAGTATAGTTAATACTAAATAGCCTTATAAAGCTACTTACTAGTACCTACTTTAAACTTTTCTTTAAGTAACTTAATATAATAAATTAAATAACTTAACTTTAAGTACTTTATAATACTAAACTTTAAAGTAAACGCCGTAAGGGCCTCGACTTTACTAATAAAGAATAAATAGAAGGAATTATAGCTCTTAAGTACTCTAAAAACGGTATTACTCTTTTTACTATAGGGATAGAGGTTTAATAAAGATAACAGAACTACTTAAAATAAGGACTTTAAAGGGATTATAGCTCTAAAAAAGTAAGCTATATAAAAGTAATTATAAAGTAGTTAGAGTATGGCTAGTACGTAATTTTGTTTATAATTAGATCTAATAAGGCCTTTAAAAGGCCCTTACTAAAGAAGTATATTAAATTACGTAGTTTAAAGCTACTAGTATACTATAACGTATAGGCGGATTTCAGTATTTAAAGTAGCTAATAGCTACTCTAGAGTAACGTTTTACTAACTCTAAAGGCCGTAGTTATATTTAAGGGGTTTAAAGGCCTATAGTGCCGTTAAAGTAAAAAAACGCGTTAATAGCCCTTAAGGCATAGCTTTATATACATACAAATATACACAAAATCTAACAACAACTTACTAATCTAATATTAGTAAGCAGAAGGTCCTAGAATCTTCTACTATACCCTAGAGGCTTAAATTATTAATACTACTTTTAGTATTAATAATCTACTATTACTAATAGGCCCTTTTTTTTAGTAATATACTTATAAATCAAATTATATATTAATAAGTATATAGAATATTTTAGTAAAAAGGATTAAGTTTATATAAGGGTAGTAAACTCTTCTATATTTAGTTTTTCTTTTTTAAACCAAACTAAACTAATCTAACTATTCTACTCTCTTTACTATATACTCCTTAGTATAGTATACCCCACTCGTTATATATATATACTATATACTAGTATATATATCTCTTTTATATAAGTAGTATAATATTACTTTATACTACTTATTACCTACCTACTGTACTAATATTAAGTAAATTTAATAAATATAGTAGTAAAAGTTATTAATATTTTTATTTATTATTCTAATTAACTAGTAACTCTTAGTATACTTAACTAGGGTATTAACGTACTTAGTAGTATTTATAAGCACAGGTATAAGGGTATTAAGGTCAGTATCGAGATTACCAAATACTTCTATAGTAATATTAGGCTTAATAGAGTTAGTAAAGGAATAGGTTTAGTATATAATATATAAATAAAAAAAATAGAAGTATTGTTATAGTAGTAATAGTATTGTATTAGTGTTTTGTTGTATTACTTACTTACTAAAAAAGTAGAAGTCTAGACCCCTATAGACTAGGGGAAGCCCTGCCTTTTATAGGCCTAGTGCCTTGCCCTTTAGGCCTAGCTTCTAAGGCACTAGTCCTTAGAGTTTAGTACATTATATAGTTTAGCTATGAGTTTATAGTCTCGTGTAGTGAAGTAGTTACATTTACTGAAAGACTATTGGTACCATAGTTAACTGGCTATAAGGGTTATAGTTAGCTATAAGTACCCTAGAGGGGTTAATAAGAGATTGTATAGTTTATTCTACTATTAGTAGTTAACTTAGTAGTTTATGCTTTAGTTTATTAGAGCAGAGGTTTGTAGGTTTAATTTACTATTTTTTTTTACTTTTATTTTTAGTTCTAATAGACTAATATCCCCCCTTAAAATGTGTATTAATTTAATTTTATTATAGATTTTAGTGTTTTTAAGGTGTATTAAAAGACTCTTTTTTTAGTATTTAAAACTCTATATAAAACTTATAAAAACCTTTTTTTAAGTAAAAATATTTAAAGTAAAATAAAAGAAAATATATATTAATAAAGAAAACCTTTTCTTTTTAATATAATAAGTTATTTATTTTTAACTTATCCTTTAATAAATTTATATTCTTTTTTATTTTAGTTTTATTTTTAAAAAAAGATAAAAAACCTTTATAGTTTACTATACTTAAAGTAGTTATATAATTATTAAATATTATTTACCTATTATGTTTACAAAATATTAACTAAATTATTTTTAGATATGTGAATAGGAAGTTTTATTATTAATTATTGTATTTCTATAAAGTAATATTTAATATTAATATGCTTAACCTTTTTATGAAATTCAGGATTTTTAACTAGTTTTTAAGCTACTTTATTATTTATAAGAATCTTAAGTTTATTTAGACTTTTAAAGTTTAAAAATTTAAATATATAATTATAAAAGTTATATAAATATATAGCTTCTTTAATAGCTTTAGTAAGAGCTATATATTTAGCTTTATAAGTAAATAAAGCTACTATTTTTTATTTATAGTATTCTAACCAATTATATTATAAAATCCGCAAATAAATAAATAGTAGTAGATTTTCTATTATTAAAATCTCTAGCCTAATTAAAAGTTTAAAAATTTTATTATTTAAATTTATCAAAGTAGTTGTATAAAATCCCTAGGTTAGGGAATTGGATAAAATATCCCTATAACTAATCTAGAGTAATAAAATACTTTTTAAAAGGATTACTTATATAACAAGCTAATAATATAACCATAAAGGCTGATGAAATTTAGTTTTAAGGTAGAATATATTAAAGAGCCTATCTCTTATTAGAATTGTTCTTATTTCTTCTTTAGTAGCTGAATCAGGGCTTTTCCACTTAATTTTTATATTATTATTTATAGGCATTAAATACCTATATAAGTAGGTTTTATTATATTTAACTAGTAGTTTTTTAGTATATTTAGTTTAATATAGAAATAGGGTTTTATTTTCCCTATTTATATTTACTTTAATACTTAAAAAGGTTTTAAGCACCCCTAGTAGTTTTATATTAATCTCTTTAAAGATATTATTAATTATACTATTAGTAATTTTAGGGTTAAGAGTAACAACCAAAAAGTCATCCATATAATAAGCTATAATAGCTTTAGCTCTTTTTTTATTAAGTATAAAAACACCCTTATTATAAAGTATTATATTAAAGCCTTCCTTTTTAAGTATATCTTTTAAATACTTATACTACAGTCTAGAACTTTATTTTAAGCTGTATAAGGCTTTATTTAGTTTACAGACTAATCCTTTATTAAAATCTTTATAATCTTTATTAAAAACTAATTTATTATTATTATTATTAAAAAAACTAATAAGTAATTAAACGTATATTTTTTTATCGATATCGGCGTATATAAACGCACTTATAACGTTATATTATTTAATATCCTAATTATTTTATATAACTATTAAGAATAATAGCCTATAGGATTCAGGCCTATAAGTAGTACTAAAGGTTTTGGCATCAATATCATATATTAATTATAACCTCTATACTACCCAACAAGTCTTATATTTCTTATTAAGTTTTTTAGTTTAGTATTAATATTATTATTAGCTTCTTTTTTATAAACCTATCTACCTCTAAGAGGTTTAATAAATTATAGTTTTTAATAAATAATTTTCTAAGTATTTAATTTAGTTAATATATTTAATTCCTAATAGGAATCTTAAATCTAATTTTATAAATTATTAAATTCAAAACTTATTTATATATAGTATTATCTGGTTATTAATACTTAGTATATAAGAGATTTATCCAAGTTGTTAATAGTGGATATTATATTTAAAGATATAGTTTTTTATTATAAATAGTATATATTTTTAATTTTTAACCTATCTATAACTTTCCTAGATCTTTTTATCTATATAGGGGATTTCTATAATTAATTTAAAGTTATTATTATTATTATTATTATTAGTTTTATTAATATTATTATAATCTAAGTTCATTCAAAAAACTATCACTTTAAAATTCTTTTCATTTAGTTATACTAAATTATAAATAATTTATTTTATTTAGTATAAATAGTTCTTAATTATTATTATTAGTATTTTTTATAAAAATATTCTTAAATACTTTAACGTCTCTAAACTAAAGAACTTTATTTTCTTTTAAATCCTATATTCTATAAGCATTATTACTATAGTTAAGAATTATACTCTTTTTAGCTTTATTATTAAGCTTTTTAATATTAAGGTCTTTATTTTTATAGTAATAAATACTTCCCTAAACCCTTATATAATCTAAAGAGGGTTTTATATTATTCTTAGCTTTATATAGTATTTTATAAGCTATTAACTTATATAGGGTTCTATTATATAGATATATAACTACTAAAAAAGCTTTTCTCTATAGTTTAAAGTTAATATTAGCGTTTATTAACATAGCCCTTACTTTATTTATTATATTACGTATTATTCTTTTAATAATACTATTAGACGTATACGTATAAAAGAAGGACATTATAAGTTATACCATTCTTTATATATATAGTTTTTATTTTATTATTAAACTTTACCACTATCTATATTAAATTAATTAATTTATACTTATTTTTATTATTTTTAATCAAGGATTTAAATTTAAAAGTATTAAAACCTCTTTAAATTCCTTTATTTTTAATAATTCTCTACTCCCATATAAAAACGGGTCTTTTTATTTATAAATAGTATAAACTATTTATAATTATTATATATTTTAAGTATATCAGGTCATATAAGTTTAACACAATTTCAGAGGCAATATGGTAGTCTTTTACGTAATTACTAAACTTCTTATTTACAGTATTAGTGAATTTTCCTTTTAAACTAGCCTTGTAGGGTAGTTTATAAAATGCTTCTATAGTAGTCCTTTTATATATAATTTTAGTTTAATCTAGAATAGTAAGTAAAGATTACTGGTTTATATAGCCTAATCGGTTATGCTATAGCTTTATTATATTAATATTAGGGTCTAGGGTTTAATTCTAACTTTAGGACTCTTTTATAGTATCTTTTATTATATTAATTACTTCCTTGTTTATATTAAAGTTAAAAAAATAAAGGTTATTCCTCTTTATTCCTACTAAAAGAACTTTGTTTTTAATTATATTATATAGTATAGACTTATTATAGTAAATTAAGGCTATACCTATTTCAGTAAGTTTAGCTTAACTTAAGAGATTAATACCTAGTTTAGGTATATAATAAATATTTTTTATAATATAAAAAGTATTATTTATTATAGTAGTTAAATTACCCTTTTTATAAGTAAAAAAACGGTTTACTTTACCCTAATTAACCTTTATTTTAATAGTTTTAATATTATTAAGTAAAAATAGGTTATTAGTTATATAGATTATTACAGCTAAGTCTAAATAAAACAGTTATTTTCCTTTATAAATAAAAAAATCTAAAAGTTTCTTATTTAACTATTTTATTAAGTTACTTAATAATAAGTTATTAGTTTTAAAATCTATATTAATAGGGGTTTTAGAGGTAATTTTTATATTTTTAAATTCTATATTAGAATCTAAGTCCTTTTTAGTTACTAAGTTAATATTTATTAAGTCTAAAGTAACTATAACGTTTTTTAATGAATTAGAAGAGTTAGAATTGTTATTAATAACTATATTAACTTGTTGTTTCTTTTTATTCTGTTTTTTAACTCTTTTTTTTTTTATTGTTTGTAGAAGGGTTGTTTTTTAATATTCTTTTAAACTAATTAGGAGCTTTATTAGGATGTAAAAATCTATAAATATTCTTTATATAGCCGGTTTTTTTATAGTAGTTATAGTATTGACCTTTAGTTTGTTTCTAGGGTTTAGTAGTTTTTTTAAACTTAATTTAAGACTTAAAGAATTATATAGAGTTATTATTACTCTTTTTCTTAAATTTATTTACAATAGTAAATAAAGACTATGACAGTATAGGCTTTTAAGTCTTTCTAAAATTAGGTTATATTAGTTATAAACCCCTTATAAGAGTCGTTTAAACTATTTAAAACCCAAGCTATAATTACCTATTTAGGTAAAGCTAGGTTGTTTAAAAATTTATTTACTATAGTAGGTATATACGAGGATTTATTAAGGATTTATTAAGGAAGGTTAGATAATTTAAGGATTTTTTGAAAACCAGGTTTTTTAGTTACTTAGGGACTTAAATTGCGGGTAATTTATAAGTATTAGTTATAGTTTTTGGTTTCTTATAGTTAAAATAAGGTTGGTTATTAAATAAGTGGGTCTAAATAGACTTTTATAATTAGTTAGAAAGGTTAGGTTAGTTAATAAGTTGGGCTTATAACCTATAAGTATAGGAGTATGTATTATTATGGTATTGGCATTGCTAAATACTTTTATAGTAATATTGGGCTTAATAGAGTTAATAAAGGAATAGATTTAGTATATAATATATAAATAAAAGAGATAAAAGTATTATTATAGTAGTAATAGTATTATATTAGTATTTCATTGTATTATCATGACTAAGAAAGCAAGTAAAGTCTAGACCCCTATAGGCTAGGGGGAGCCCTACCTTTTATAGGCCTAGTGCTTTGCCCTTTAGGTCTAGCTTCTAAGGCACTAGTCCTTTTAGGGTTTAGTACGTTACGTATAGTTTAGCTAAGTGGCTCTAGGCTTTGTGTATAGTTAGCCGCATTTACTATAGTTAGCTACGGGTGCTATGGTTGGCCACGAGGGTTATAGTTGGCCACAAGCACCCTAGAGGGGTTGATAAAAGACATTTAGAGTGGTTTATTCTACTATTGGTAGTTAACTTAGTAGTTTAGAGTCTAGCTTATTAGAGCTAGAGGCTATAGGTTTAATTCTGCCTTTTGTCTCTTTTTACTTTTATTTTTAGTTCTTTTTAATAAACTAATAGTATTATATATAGTAGTTTTAAGGATTTAAATAGTATAGTAATAAAAAGAGGATATTTAGTAAGCTCTTATTTAGCTTATCTTTTATCTATTATTCTATAAGTTATTAGTAAGGTTTAACCTTACTGTTTAACTTTAAGGATATTTATAAAAGTAGTTTCTCTGGTTTTTTTTAATTATGTGTTAGTATAAAGTAGGCGCTGTAATTATAGCTTAAATTCTATTTAAATCTGTATATTTAATCTACTGTTAATAGTGTTAGGGAAAAAAAAATTAGTAACTTAGAACGGGAGGTGTTAAATTTTTGTATATATTTATATATATATAAAGCTACGCCCTTAGGGCTATTAATGCGTTTTTCGCCTTAATAGTACTATAGGCCTTTAAACTCTTAAATATAGCTACAGCTTTTAGAGCCGGCAAAACGTTACTTTAAAGCGGCTATTAGCCGCCTTAAACGCTAAAATCCACTTATACGTTATAGTATATTAGTAGCTTTAAGCTACGTAATTTAATATACTTCTCTAGTAAGGGTCTTTTAAGGGCTTTATTAGATTTAATTATAAATAAAATTACGTACTAGTTATACTTTAACTACTTTATAATTACTTTTATATAGCTTACTTCTTTAGAGCTATAATTTCTTTAAAGTTTTTATTTTAAGTAGTTTTATTATTTTTATTAAACCTTTATTTCTATAGTAGGAAGAATAATACTGTTTTTAGAGTACTTAAAAGCTATAATCTCTTTAGTTTATTTTTTATTAATAACGTTAAGGCCCTTAAAACGTTTATTTTAAAGTTTTATATTATAGAGTACTTAGAGTTAAGCTCTTTAATTTATTATATTAAGTTGCTTAAAGAAGAGTTTAAAGTGGGTACTAGTAAGTAGCTTTATAAGTCTATTTATTATTAGTTATAATATAGATTAGTATTTAACTTTAATATACTCTTTTTATGCTTTTTAATGCAGTTAGTAGTTATAGATATTAATATAGTAAAGCTTTATATATAGTTAGACTGTTTTTTTATTAATAAGGTGGATTATTTATTAATTATTGTATTAGATACGTATACTTAGTATAGTGGTATTAGGAGTAGGAGTAGTGCTAAAGGTCTTTTTAATAAGGTCTATATAAAGTACTATTATTAAATAGTTTATAAAGATGGCTTTTTTAGTTACTTAAGAAAGAGTAAAGAGCTTAGCTTTAGTTATTAATATAGTTATAGTATTTTATTTATTAGTTTATTAGTTAATAAAGCTATTAAAAAGCTTAATTATAAATACTAAAAAGCTTTTATAGTTTAGTATATTATTAGCAAAACTAGTATTTAAAGTTATTACTAAACTATTATTAGGGCTACTTTTTTATAGTTAAATTTAAAGTAAAGAGTATGCTTTATAGAGAGGTATTTAATAGTTTGTTTTACTTTTTTAAGGTATTTAGGACTAGGGTTATAGTTAAAGTATATAAAACAGTTTACTATAAGGGCTACGTTTAGCCTTATTATTATTACTTTATATATAATTAAACTAATATTATTTTAGTAGTAGTTAGTATCTATATATAAAGTAAAGTCTTTATAAGGAAATAGTTTAAGTAATTAAATTAGGGATATATTTAGTTATTTAATACGCGGGCCTTATCTTTTTAGGTACTTAATTACTTTATTAATATAAATAAACTATAAAAACTAAAAGTACTTTATAGTATAGTTATAGATAACTTTGATCCCTAAGAACTATTATAAGTCTTTACTACCCTTAAGAAAGTATTACTTTTAAAGTACTTTTATAAGTAAAAGGGCTTTTTTATAGTATTTAAAAGGAAAGTATAAAACGTAGTTATTTATATAAAAACAAAATAATACAGCTATATATTTAATAGTAATTCTTATCTACTATGCGCTTTAGTCTAAGCTTTTTTAAACTAGCTTTTAAATAGTATTACTAAAGGAGTAGAGAGTAGTATAGACTATAAAGTACTTTATTAAGCTTAAGGATATACTTAAGCTTTTAATACTTAGGGGGTATTTATATATAGATACTTTTATTAAGTGGAACTTATATAAATATATTTACTATATTATATTATAAAAACTTAAATTTAAAGTAGTTTATAATAGCTATAAGTATTTAAAACAATATACTAGTAAGTATTAAAGTATAAGTATTTTATTTATCTTTTAGCTATTAATTACTATATATAATAAAGTATACTTTAATTTTAAGGAGTCTTTTATACTTATTTAATTTATATATATATACTTAATAGTATTTAAAGATCTAGAAGCTATTAATAATACTCTTAAGAACCTCTTTTTAAGAGTTAGTTTTATAGTAACTTTATAAATAGTTTACTTTAGCTACTTATATTAAAACTATATAAGGGTGAGTTAATACTTTTAAATAAGATGTAGGTAAAGGCTAGAGCTTTTACTAGGGGGTACTAAGAGTAGGATCTTTAGTTTATAATTAGTATAGTACTTTGTGCCTACTTAACAAAGTTTAAGTACTTATAACCTCTTTTTATAGCTAAATTTTGCTATTTAAGTATTTAATATTTACGTTTTAGAATACCCCTATTATATATTAAATACTAGGGGTCCCCTTTAATAAGTTATAAGTAACTAAGTAGCTAGCTTAAAAGCGGCTTTATTATAGAGTATTTTAAAATAATGATAGGGTACTAGTTAAGAAAGTGGCTTTATAAGACGTTTATTTACTCTAGAGTATATAAACTACTAAAGTAGCTTAGCTTATAAGCTTAATTATAAATATAAACTAGTAAGGGTTTATAAAAAAAGGTTTTTATTTATTAACTTAACTACAATTCACTTTTTTAAATACTAGTTTTTTTTAATTAGTACTTAAAAGAATAAAATAAGTGAGTTAAGAGGAGTAGGTAGGAGTTTAAAGTAAGTAGAGGAGTATTTATAGTTATAGGATTTATTATTATTAAAAGTAGTATTACTTAAGTTAAGTTTATTAAAAAAGTTATTAAGGGAGTCTATAAAAAGGAATACTTTATCATTTCTTTTACTAAGTAAGGAGGGGTAGAGCTATACTTAAAAATTAATTTTATTAGTTACAGTAAAGCTCTTTTAAATCTACTTAAACGACTTAAAGGTTAAGGTTATTATAGTTACTAGTAAGTAAGTCTAGGTTATTATTATAGTACCTTTTTTACTAAACGTAACATTATAAGTAGTAATAATCTTCTTAGTTATATAGTTTTATATTTAATACTAATTTATAGATATATAGTTAATAAAGAAGTCTATAAAGATATAGCTATAAAGGTAGTTAAGGTGCTTTTTTTTAAACTATACAGTAGCTATAAGGGTATACACCTTATAACTATAGGATCTTAGGTACATAAGGCTTAGTTTTATAGTCTTATTACTATAAAGCTATTAATAGAGTACTTTATATAGGGTCTTTTAACTAAGGGCTACTTAAAGTATATAGTTATAAAGGTAGGTTACTACTCTATAGATATTAGGCTATACCTTATAGAGTAGCTTACTACTTTTATATATTATTTAAGTCTTTATTTTAATTATAGTACTAACGTACTTAGTACTACTATTTTAATTTTAAGTATACAGGGCCAAGGGCTTAACGTATTTACTATACCTTTAGAGGTTATTTATAAAATAGTAGTATCTTTTAATTTCTCTATTATACTTAAATATAAGTATCTTAATATTATACTAGACCTTTAGGAGTAAAATAAACTTCTTAAAGACCTTAGTAAGTATCTTTGTACTATAGTTATATAATTAGTAGTTCTATAAGTACTAAGAAATATAGTTAGTAAATACTAATATAAATATAAACTTACTATAGTCTTTATTATATAAGTAGAAGTTAAATATAATATACTTACTAGGGTAGGTGTATGCGTTACTTTTATACAGTTTATAGTTAGTAATCTACTTTACTTTACTAATACTATAGATATTATAGCTTGAAAGTACTTTTTCTAGTACTACTTAGGAGGTAAAAAATATCTAGATACTATAAACTAATAAAAAAAAGTATTAAAGTAGTTTAGAGCTAGGGTAGCTAAACCGCTAGTACTATATTTCTTTAAAGCCTTTTAAAGATTTTTATTTTTATTAAAAGTACTTTATTTAATAGTATAAAGTATATATATACTAAATAGCTTATATAGACCCTTTATATATAAGTGTTTTATTAAAAAGCTTATTATACTTTAATACTTTTTAATTATATATATTTTTAATTAAACTAAAAAGAGAGTAGTTAAATTTATAAAGTATAGAGTACTATTTAGGGTACTTATCCTACTAGTACTTATACTTATAGAGTAAGTTATAAAAAATAAAGTTAGTTACTATAAATATATATAATATAACTTTATATAAATATAAACTAAATTATTTACTATTAACTAATATAATATATATACTTATATCTTTATATTCTTTAATTACTAGGGACTTAGAGCTAGTCTATAGGTAGTTACTTATACTAGTAGTTTAAAAGTTACTAAACTATTATTTATCTTTAAAAATATAAATAAACGTACTAAAGTTAAAAAGGCAGGAGTCCCTAAAAGAGTATAGTAATAAGCCCTTAGATTAAGTAGCCTAAAATACTACTAGTAACCGCTTAAAGATTCTAATATAGTAACTATATAGTTACTAGCTTTAAATCTCTTTAACGTACTAAATTAACTATTTATTATTTATAAGGTTTTTTTAGCTCTTTTATAGTAGTAGTTAAGTAGCTTTTAACTATTGTACGCGCGCTCTAGAAAGGTATAAAAATAGTTTTTAAGGTAGTAATGTATAGAATAAGCTAGGTAGAAAGGGGCTAATAGGGTAAAAGGAGCTAGAAATACTAATAATACTTTACTCTATAATTTCTTTTAAATTAATATTATTATCTTTATTACTATTAAAGTACTTAAAAGAGCTATAGAGAGGTACTTTATTAATAGTAAAGGCGCCTTATATGCTTCTTTTATATCCCACGGACTCTAGTATCTATTTAATTATAGCTATTAATTTAGTAATAGCCTTATTAAAACTATAATTATTCTAGCTATTACTAATTATTATATAATAGTTCTTAGTTTAAAATTAAAGTAGTAAGTAGTTAAAGGAGTAAAGTAGCTTATAAATCTATAGATCTTTTTTATAAACTACTTTAAACCTAATAATATAGCTTTTATATATATTATTAACTATTTAACTATAGTAGCTTTTATTATAAACTACTTATTATAAAGTATAGTAAAGTAGTTTGTATAGAGCTAGTTAGTGTATTAATAATATATACTTTTTATAAGTTTAAAGTATTTATAGAGGGTTTAAATCTAAACTACTAGCCCTAAAGTACTTAAGTAGTATTAGATCTTAAGTTTTTTAATAATAGTACTCTATATTTAAAGAATAATAGTATTCTTAGTCTTTTTTTACTTTTAGTATATTACTTTTATAGTATAGTATAGAGATAAGGAGTTAATATAGTACTTAAGGGCCTTTTTAAAGAGGTTAACTATTATTTTAGTATAGTAATAGTCTACTTCTTTAAACAAAAGCAAGAAGTTCTTTCTTAAAAGTACTTAAAGGGGATTTATAGTAAGTTTATCTACTTTAAATTCTATAGTTTAGAAGTAAAGGGCTTTTAGTTTAAAGCTATATTAAATAATAGACTTTAGGTAGTTACTAAGTTATAGCTTTTAAAGTAGAGTATTATTAATAAGGGGCTTTAAATTTATAAATATTAAATTAAAAGCTTTTTATATATTAAGAGTATTTATAAGTATTTAAAAGTTATAGAGCTATAGGTACTAAGTAGTTAAGCTATTAAGGATAATTTTTTAAGGGGTTAAAAGAACGTTTATAGTAATTTTTGTATTTAATAGAGTAGTTTAAAAATAATTAGTTATATATAGTAAAGGGGGTAGTAAAATAAGACTTTTAATTATTAGATTTTTATATATATTTATATATATATAAAGCTACGCCCTTAGGGCTATTAATGCGTTTTTTACTTTAATAGTACAATAGGCCTTTAAACCCCTAAACGCAGCTATGGCCTTTGGAGCTAGCGAAACGTCGCTCTAGAGCGGCTATTGGCCGCCTCGAACGCCGAAATCCGCCTATACGTCGTAGTATGCCAGCGGCTCTAAGCTACGTAATCTGACAGGAGGCTTGTCGCAGGCCCTGGGCATGTTGAGACGCGCCCAGGCGAAATCAGGAGGTGCAAGACTTGGCGAGGCGCGGCCGTTAGCGGCTTTCAGAAGCAGGAGGCGCTGTAGAGAGGCCTATAGGCTGTGGCCCAGTATTCAAGCGAGAAAACTGCGGCGGACAGGGAAGAGGCTTTCAGCGCTGTACCGCCTGAATGGAACGCTGCCACGTGAGAGGTGCACCTTGGACGTCACCTGAGTGGCTGCGCTCTCGCTTAGTAAGACCTGAGGTCCAAGTCTCTTGAGACTGAGGGAAGGAGCGCCTCCTGCTTCTGCTTCAGTGCTTCTTGCCTCAAGCTTCCCTCCCCTTGCCCTTCCTTACCCTTCAGGTATCCCCCGGTTTGACTTGGCGGCCATTCAGGGTCTTGGCTCTGCAAAAATCACCTTATTTTTCATCTCAGCCCTTGCTCCTGTCATCCCTTCTCGCAACCATCCCCACGGGATCCAGAGATGCCTGCGTTGCTTTGAGCTTCTTCGTGGGCCTGGGCTGGGCTTCAATGTCGAATTTCTCTCACTCTTGCGGGTACCTCACCGGCTCTTCGAGGCTGCGACACCGAGCAAAAGCAGGAAGCAGGAAGGTGCGGTATGTGCTTCGACCCTTCCCCTTCCTTCCTTCCTGCTGCGGCCTGGAACTGGCTGCTTCGTGCCTGTGCGCCGTCTCAGCACGCGACGAGCGGTACCAATTGTGGGCCGACAACGCCCCTGTGTCGTCCGAACGGAAGAGGCAAGCAGCAGCCAGCAGATATCCAAGGATGCAAGGGAGGAGGCCTGGACCGCCGGCTGGTCGTGCTTCGTGCATGCCCTAAAAGTCCTTAAGGTTTAGGGCGCTGCCAACAGTGCATTAAGGTTTTTAGCAGTGAGCTGCCCAGGTGGTCCCTGACACGCGCCCCCCTTCAGCGCTGCCAGTGACGGCAGGTCCAGTCGCTCTTGCAGCCACCGCCACGCGTATCAGAGAGCGAAAACCCACCAGAGAGATCCACTGGGCGGCCAGCGGCAGGCATGGATGATGGCACCTTCCTCCTCAGAGTCCTCACCACT
The DNA here is from genome assembly GCA_030770045.1 of Colletotrichum brevisporum. Classification (NCBI taxonomy): domain Eukaryota; kingdom Fungi; phylum Ascomycota; class Sordariomycetes; order Glomerellales; family Glomerellaceae; genus Colletotrichum; species Colletotrichum brevisporum. The sequence goes on along the minus strand of JAUGSI010000001.1, from coordinate 1,256,278 downwards.
TGGTCCTTCCTTGGCTCGCCCGTAACTTGCTCATTCACGGAAGGCAGGAACACACGACCACCTGGGCACTTGCCTACCTGCCCACGTGTGGTTCTGGATACGTACTGATACCCAAGACCCTAGTGTTCACGCCGTCTCGTGTGCGGCATGTGCTAGAGCCTAGGTACACCTTCTCCGCCTTCTTGGTATCCCCTACACTGAAGAGTCTTGGGTCTTGAGTCTTGGGTGCATCTCCTGGGCCTTGAGCCTCATCTCTTGTCCTTCTTGGGGCCTTCCTCCCGCCCGCTCTTATTTCTTCGACTACACATGAACGAACGCCGGCCTTGACGGCGATCATTCCAAATGCTTATTCTTAGGTGTTTTCCCGTCTTTTCGCTGTGCCGCCTCCGGGAAATCACCATCACGGACAATCAGGATCACTCCCCATGGTGGTGAGCATCAGTACACGCTAGGAGCAAAAATGCTGATCGTCTCAAGAGGGAGATCATCCCAGCACAGCAAAAAGCACAGCTCCCACACATTCGGACGGGTCGCTTCCTCCGTCCGAACCAAAAGAATGTCGCTCGCCGTCACTTCAACTCCCGGATTGAGACTCGTGGAACGCTCAACGGCAAGGATTCGCTCTTCGACCGTCTACTGGGCCAAGCATTCGACCGATGAAGTGTTCATATTCCCCTCACCGCTTCCAAACCTCCGGAGCCTGGCGGTTTCACGCTGGCGACGCACTCCCATCCTGTCAACCTGGTCCAGGGTCCTGGTCTGGTCTGGTCTTGTCTAGTCTTCCGCCAAACGCCCGTCCGCCGCCCGTCAAGAGTCTCAACAGCCACTGCCGGACTCGACCCGCAACACCCGCGCGCGCACACACACTCACCTCACTCGTGGCTGCGGCTGGTTTGCTTCGCTCCCTGGTCCCATAGTCCAGATGGCATACTGTCGCATTGGACGGAGAAGCTTGAAGGAACCCCCCTCCCCCCGTCTCGTGCGCCGGAAACACGCCCACGATGCCATGGGAAACGGAGGCGCCCACGCCTAAACCCCAACCCACACTGGTTCTCGACCCTCACTCGCTGGCTGCTTGCTCTCCTCCTCCTCCTGGCCTCCCGCTGCTTCTGCCCACCCTGGATGAAGCGCCCGCCAAGGCCCTCACCATGATTCCGTCCCTCCTGCCTTCGTCCGCTCCGGGACATCGTCGCATGGGTTCGTGGTCGTCGATGCTATTTTTGGACTCGCGAGGGCGATCATCGCGATAACCAATCCCTCAACCACCACCTCCAGATGCGAACTATATAGACATCATGCCATCTTGACACAGAATCTTCTTTTTCCCTTGCTCATCCGTTTCTTTCATCACCATCTCTTAACCAACTTCTCTTCTCTTCCCCGTTCGTTTCGTTTCTTCCCCTAGAGGGCTGGCCATTACCTTGTTTAACCAATAATCTTCTTTTTGAGACTATTCCATTCTATTCACTTTCAATCCCTCCTTCGACTTCTCTGTAGGCCCTCACGCGCTGGTCCCGTACCCTACCGTCTTTACAAAATGGCTTCCCGCATCTTCGCTGCCGGCCTCTTCGCCGCCTCCGTCTCTCAGGTCATGGCCTCTTGCGCCTACGGCACCCACCTCGACCCCCGCGCCGAGGGAGGAAAGGTCAAGGTCAGCACTTTCGCTTACACCGGAAGCACTGTAAGTCATCCCGCCTCCTGATCGCCGTCTCCTTCGCACCTTGCTGACCGGGATGAAGGGCCCCTTGAACTGGGTCGCTCTCGACCCTGCCGTCAACGCCCTCTGCGCTACTGGAACCACCCAGTCCCCCATCGACATGGTCGCCGGCTCCTTCAACACCCTGCCCGGCAGCTCCATCAACCTCGAGATCCCCGACATGGCCGAGGGCACCGAGTTCGAGAACCTGGGAACCACCATCGAGGTCATCGCCAAGGGCGGCTCCATGCAGGTCGGCGGCTCCAACTTCACCCTGCAGCAGTTCCACTTCCATCTGCCCAGCGAGCACCTCGACGCCGGAAGGAGCATGGCCATGGAGATGCACATGGTTTTCGAGGGTGCCAACCAGGAGATTGCCGTCATCGGTACCTACATCGACGTCGAGGCTGGCGCCGCCGCCGCCGCCCCCGTCACCAAGGCTCCCGCTGCCGAGGCTCCCGCCGCCGAGGGCAACACCACCGAGCGCCGCACCAAGATGTCGCGTCGCGGCGCCGTTGCAGCTGGTGCTGCCCTTCCTGCCGAGGCCCCCAAGGCGATTCCCGGCATGACCCTCAACCCCGTCAAGGCCGAGGCCGCCTCCTCCAACCTGCTCGCGACCGTCTTCTCCTCTCTCGACGCCATCAAGGAGCCCGGCACCGTCACCAAGACGGGCGCTCTGAACATGCAGGAGGTCGTCACCCTCCTCAGCGCTGGCAACTTCCAGAGGTAAGATCTACGTCAGGAACAAGCAAGTCTCAGTCTAACGCAGTCGCAGTTACATGGGTTCTCTCACCACCCCTCCTTGCAGTGAGGGCGTCCAGTGGCTCGTGTCCACCCAGCGCCTCATGGTCCAGCCCCAGACCTTCAACGCCGTCCGCGACGTCATCGGCTTCAACTCCCGCTTCCCTCAGAACACTCTCGGCCAGGAGAACATCCTCCAGGTCGCCCAGAAGACTGTTGCCAGCGCCAACGCCGCCGCCGCCGCTCCTCCCGCTGCTGCGGCCCCTGCTGCCGCTCCCGTTGCTGCTGCCCCGGCTGCCCACGCATAAGCGACGGACCACGATCGACGACGATAGCGGCGGCACGACGACTTGATGGGCGATTTCAAGCCACGCGGCGCAGTGGGACGGTCTGGGATATTCAAGGATGCTTGATCCTGTTTTGAGTTCGGCTGTACCCTGGAGTCATGCACGTCGATGGGCGAAGGACGAAAACTCCGCCGGAAAAGAAATCCCCGGGTGCAGTGTCTGCGGCGAGACAGCTTGCATGCCGGCGCGCATATCCACACATGGCTAATTCACGGATAGTACTTGGGTCAATCTCTTTTCCTACGTCTCTTACTGTCTTTCGATGCAGAAGCGCTTGGGTGGAACCATGAGTGTATACAACACAACAGTGATGTTTTCCTTTGTTGCGTCACCGCATACTACAGGCGGCTGATTTATGTCTGTAATCGGAGCGAGCTGAAGGACATGGCGAGGAGCAGTGGCATTAGACGGCGACTCGTTGGGGGAGATACCACGGGACTCTGGAGTCCCAATGCATTGAGTCAAGCTACATAATGAGGGAAGAAAAGTAGAACATGGACATGAACTGTCTCGATACCGGGGACTAGAATACACACGAGTCATCCTCACAAAGATCTGCCCAGTTTCCGGACGTGACCGAGAGCGCGACTCATAAGATGGTGCGTGCCGAGTGACGTTGAGTCGGCCGGACTTTGGACTTATCTGTCTATCTCCCTCTGGTCCCGGGAGAGCTCGTCGAGAAAGCGCGCGTTTGGCCAAGATACCAAGACGTGCTGAAATAGAAGCGGGATGTGCGGTTTTATGATGTCCTTCCCTTCTCGGGCCTTGGAAATCAGGACATTTTCTGGTCTTGGTAGTTTCTCTGGGCCTTGGTAGTTTCCTCTTGGTCTTGGTAGAGGAGTGAGATGATCATGTGGACGGGGTCTTGGCAGACCGGCTGCGCGGCTCTTTTTGCACCTGTGGCGGCTGCCGGTTTGATGGTAGGGGTTGGCTTGCGAGAGCGAGCCGCGTATGAGACGGGGAGCCACGAGTCGTGGCTGAAAGGGTTTTCCGTCGGCAGTGCGGCAGGCAAAAGTAGCCGTGTCCACGGATTCGTGGTGTACCTATGTGTGTTCCCGGTGCGGCGGCTCGGGAGAGAAGGGCCAAGGTATCGGGTGCGTTTCTCCTGTCTGCCCTGTGTATATTAACCCGCTGGAGTGGGTGATGTCACTTGCCCCCGTGATCTTGTGATGGGTGATGAGTCCACGGCAAAGACCATCGTTGGTATCCTGTTATTCCGCTGAGGTTTGTCAGGCCCTCTCCCGCGTGGCGTTGTCTGCTCGGCAGTTGTTGGACGGAACTTCCTACCGACGGGGGGGCGGTTGCGACTGCCGAGACTGAGATCATCGTGGGTCCTGTTGTCCTTGGCTTCATCTTTTCGATTTTTTACTTTTACGAGAACGAAGGAAGACAAGGATTCGGCCGGATGCTCGGGGGAGATACGGGAACCTCTGCGTCGTCCCGTCCGCGAGAAGTTGAAACCGCAGGCGACTCATGCGTCAAGCAGTGGGCAGATCATCTGGAGACGCCGTCACCTAGGTACCCAGGCACGTGTTCAAGCTTAACGGTGGTGGTTGTGTCCTGTCAAAAAGTAAAGAACGACAACGTCCAAAGTTCAGCTGAGTTTATCAAGATTGACATATGGCTTGAAGGAACGGATGACCGGCTTCCTTGGATGAAAATGTGAAGGGATGATTCATCGTGGGCTATACCGACGATCGGCCCCGTTTTCGGCGGCGAGCCCGGGTTTTTAGTGGGGCCGTTGCTGACCTGCATGCCGTGAAGGCAGACGGGAAAGGTGCCACGGGCAATGAGGAAGGAGCTTCAGCGGGACAACTAACGTACCTATTCTGAATAAAAAAAGACCATCAGAAGCATTGCGACAATATTCCATCCACAAACAAAAAAATCTCGTCCCCTTTTCAAACCCAACGACATACCACCAAACCAGCAACTGCAGCATCCGACGAAAGGATGGCCGACCCCGCATCCCACCTCCCCCCGCCCGTCGGCCCCGCGGCGCTCTCCGCCTTCGTGACCTCCCTCGGCCTCCCCGCCCCGTCCCGCACGGAGCCGCTGGCCGTGACGGCGTCCTTCCACCGGATCTACCTCATCCACTTCCCGGCCTCGGCGGCCGACGCCCTGGCCCCCGCGAAATTCGACACCGACGGCAGCGAAGTCACGCTGGTGCTGCGCGTCGCGGGCGCGCACCTGCCCCGCGTCAAGACGGAGAACGAGGTCGCGGTGATGCGCTGGGTGCGCGAGAACACGGCCGTGCCCGTGCCTGCCGTGGTCCGCTGGGACGCGACGACGGAGAATCTGCTGGGGTGCGAGTTTTCGCTGCTGGAGAGGGTGAGGGGGAGGAGCGCTGATAAGTTGTTCGGGGGCGTTCTCGGGGAGGAAGAGAAGAAGAAGCTTGTCGGGCAGGTTGTGGGGTTTCTGGCCCAGATTAGGGAGGCTTCGGAGAGGGCGGGGTGGGGACACGTCGGCGGGTTGAGGGTCGATCGGGCCACGGGGGGAATTGTCCCCGGGTCGGTTGTGGATGAGTGGTTCTGGATGGGGCCTGATGTCGAGGCCTTCTGGGAGGGGACGGGGGAGACTGTGGAGAGCTTGAATCCGATTCAGGCGCCGTTTGGGGGGTGGGCGGAGTTGTTAAGGGCGAGCGTGGGGAGGTATGTGCACATGATCGAGAGGCATGCTGCGTTGGCGTGGATGAGGGATCTTGTGCCGAGGTTGGAGGCGTATCGGGCGTGGTTGCTTGAATACCCGGGAGAGATGGAGACGGGGCTTGTGCTGGCGCATCGCGACTTGCACCTCGCGGACGTCATGGCCGAGGAGGACGGCACTGTCACGGGACTGCTGGACTGGGAGTTTGGCGGGGTCGTGCCGGGGCCGAGGTGGGACCCGCCGAATGCGTTCCTGTACCCCTGGGGAGAGGACGGGGACGCGGCGAGGAGGGAAAGAGACAGGATGAGGGGGTGGGCGAGGGAGGTGTGTAAGGAGAGGGGGATCGGCTTGGAGGTTGTGAACGGGGTTGGGTATACCGGGGTGCAGGAGACGGTGCAGAGGGTTGCCAACTTCACGCGGGCGATCTGTGAGGTTTGTCCTAGAGGGCAGAGGGAGAAGGCGGAGGGGTGGAGGGGTAAATTGGAGGAGGAGCTGGGGAATTTGGGCTTGTAGGAGGCTCGATGAGTAGATTAGGACGACCTTCATCGGCATGTCTATATGTTCAGACTTCTTCTCTTTCTAATGCCCTTCTATTGAAGACATCGCGGTCTTCGAGATGTCTCCTTCCCGACTCCTTTGAGAACCACGCGGCCTGGCTGGTTCTCTCCAGGAGACACAACATTGCAGCACTAGGTTTCTTTCCTTGCATCTACAACCAGCAGTCTCCCTATCCGCCCGTAGATCTTTGAAGAACCTAGGTAGAAACTTATAAAAGCCGAACGAGATTGCTCACACGAATCGAAACCCGCAACCCCAATGGATGCCGCGATTTACAGGGCCGAAGTTGAACGAGATCCTTCTCATCGTTGTGTATGATCACGTCTTACTTTCTCTTCTTTTTGTGTCCTCGTAGTAACGCTGGCAGGGGTTGGCGGCAGTGGTGGTGGTGTGTTACGGAGGCGAATACTCAAGATATGGCGGGCGAAGATGACGGGGTTTGGGATGTTTGCTGGGTCCTTACCGATCCTCGTGCCGTGTCTGCGAAGTCTTCAATATTCTTCAAACGGAACCTTTGGAGGATCAAGCTGGAGACGGGTGAGAACCCAGACACGTCTTGCGGCGGAGACCGCAAGTGATGCCATGCGTCCTCTCTAGATGAAGTACTCGAAGTGGTGTTTTAAAGTGCTGGTCGAACGTGCTTATATCGCGGACTTTTCATTCCGAGTTGATCCACCGACCTAGGATGTTTATACATGCGTATACAGACAGTTTCAGCCATCGCAGCCTGGTAACTCTCAACTTGCCTTCATCATCGGCAGGCACACCCAGCAAGTGCCTTCTAATGGTCGCGTGTGCTTACGTGTCTCCTCTTGAGCTCCTCCTCTTGAGCTCCTCCTCTTTCCGTCTTACAACTTCCTCCACCCTAGAAATAAGTGAAAAGAAAATGTTTCGTCCAACAGCACACTCGTCCATATGGCATCGTGGCTTCGGAAAAGGAGATGATCTTCGGCGATGCAAAACCGTCAAAAGCACGGCGCAAAATTGCAGGATTCGCACTGCCTATGTGGCTTACCAGTCAAACCCGACAATCTCACCTCGTGATCCTGCAGCCTGCAGCCAAGACTTGCTGACGTACCCGACTGCCCTCGCCGAGCCTGATCAGGCTGTCGAAAACCCAACACCTTCAAGACCCGGCAGGGAGCGGGGTTCACGACCGTCGCAAAGCCAATCTACAGCTCTCATCCTACGAGATGGATCCTCTTTCGGCTGTGGGATTCGCGTCCAGCATCCTGACGTTTGTCGAGTTCTCTTTCAAGGTCATATCGGGCACTTTCGAGATCGTCAGATCCGGAAACACGGCCGAAAACGCCCACGTGAGCGTCGTCATCAACGACCTCCATCGCATCACCGAGAACCTCCAGCAGTCGTCGGCTGCCCCGAGCGGTAGCACGCATCATGACGATGGCATTGCCAGTCTCGCGTCGGAGTGCCTTTCCATATCGAAGGAGCTGATCGATCTGCTGCAGAAGCTTAAGATGAAAGCCGGAGACTCCAAATGGAAAAGCATCAACGTATCTCTGCGGTCTATGTGGGCCAGAGGAGACGTTGCCTATTTGGAGAAGAGGCTCGACAAGTGCCGGTCGCAGATCATGATGCGATTGTTGCTGTCGCTGAAGTGAGTATCGAAACCAATACTCCGAGCTTGTATCCAGATAATTAACTAACGTCCAGTGATCGACAAATATCCATCATGGCTCAACTGCAAGACGCACACTCTCAGCCAGAGATGGGCGCCACATCCATCACTGAGCAGCTGACAGCACTTCAAGCCGCTCTTACCAATCCAGTTGAACCAAAAATATCGGACGAGCTGCTACGAATGATGAGCGAAGTGCAGATATCAATCAACAAGCTGCTCTCAGCACCCGCCAGGCTGACACCCGAGATAGTCATCCTGAAGAAGCTGTACTTTGACAGTATCTACTCTCGAGAAGACAATATCGAAGACCCTGACAGCAATACGTTCAGATGGATGATTGAGGAAGAGCCAAAAGACGTCGAAAGTCAAGACGACGTAGAGAGTGAAGACGACGTTAAAAGCGAGGACGATATCGAAATCAAGGACAACGTTGAAAGTGAAGACGACGTCGAAAGTGAAGACGACGTCGAAAGTGAGGACGACGTCGAAAGTGAAGACGACGTCGAAAGTGAAGACGAGACGCAAAATTCGCAACAGAGGAGCATTCAAACGATAGCCCGAGAGCAGTTTCTTGCGTGGTTAAGTGAAAAGAGTGGCATCTTTCACATCTCTGGGAAAGCAGGTTCGGGAAAATCGACGCTCATGAAGCTGCTTTTCACTCACGCCCAGTCCCGCGTCGAACTAAGACGCTGGGCCGGTGAGAGAAAGCTAACATTTGCGCGATTCTTCTTCTGGAAGGGAGGGGACCGCTTGCAAAGGTCGCTCGAAGGTCTCCAAAGGTCAATCATGTTTGAGACCCTGAAACAGTTTCCGGAGCTGATCCCCTCGGTGTTTCCGGACGTATATGCCGGCTGTTCGAGGGCCAACAAGGCCATCGACATGGAATTCAAACACTTCAGTCCCCAGGACTGGACCTTGGCCATGGATAGGCTGATTGCCGAGTCCAAAAAGTTGCAACACTGCATATGTCTCTGCATAGACGGCCTTGACGAGTTTGGAGACGTGGACGTCGACCGCCTGGACCACGAGAGGCTTGCTGAGCAGCTCAATCTCTGGGCGTCAACTAACGAGAACGTCAAGATACTGGTTAGCTCGCGTCCGTACCGGGCCTTTCATGATGCCTTCCCAGACCAGCAGCGAATCAAGCTCCACGAGCTCACCCGGGACGATATTGCGCAGTTCTCGCGCAACATGTTTCAACAAGACAAATACTTCGACAAAGTCAAAGACTGCTACGAGATATTGGTCAACAGGGTGGTAGCCGACGCAGACGGGGTATTCCTGTGGGCGCGTCTCGCCATGAGATCCTTGATCTTGGCAACCCGTCGGAGCAGCAAGCTTGCGTACCTGGAGAAGCACCTAGATCAGACCCCGAAGGACCTGAACGATCTGTACGACTGCCTTCTGTCCTCGATCGGCGTCCTAGACCGGCCGATGGCGTTTAAGATGCTCCTACTCGTGGCTGAGATGCAAATGCGGTCCCTTCAGCTTCCGCCAATCGCGCTATCGTGGATCGACGACATGGACGATCCGAGATTCCCTGAAATTGAATACTCCGTTGAATACAAAGACGAGGAGGTGGTCGACCGAGAAACAATGGTTGAGGAATGGCTTGACGAATTCACCAAGGGTCTGTTAGAAATTTCTATTTTGGGGGACCAAATATACTTGGACCCGATCCCCGTAAAGACCGTTCAATTCTTTCATCGTACAGTTTTGGATTTCGTTCGGGACAGCAGGATCCTCCAAAACTTTGCCGCCGAAAATCCTGGCTTCTTCACAGCCAACACACCGGGCCGGCTGATTCTCGCCCAGATGTGGTTTCTCGGCCCCCAAGATCACATATCTACCTCGATGATAGAAGAGCACCTCATCGTTAGGGCTTCTGGGAAAGACAGGCACATGAACTTGCGCAAGCTCAAGCTGGTGATAGCTAATACCGATTGGAAGTTTCGGTTTGGTGCGTGTTACATGTTCCCCCACCAGTGGCGGCAGTGGGGGTTGGGGTTGGGGTGGTGGAAAGGTTCGCCCTCAACGTCTTTTCGCCACTGGGTCGCGTGGACGTCGGACACGACAGATTACATTCGGGCCGAGGTGTCCAAGTCGCCGGATTGGCTGCGTTCCGAGGAAAGGCTGTCGATTGTCGTCTCGGCGGGTCTTAACATGCGTACTACCGCAATCCTCGAGGACCTTTTCGCGCTCGGGGCGTCGCCCAACGAGCCGATCATGGTCGACGGGTGCCCGTCACGTTCTGACACTACTGCGACAGCGTGGGTCATATTCTGTGTGACATACATCTGCCACGCGATGGCGACTTATTGCACTGACTATTCGGAAGCCCTCGAGAAGTTCCTGGCAACCAAATTAGTCGATCCTGACTGCGTTGCGCTAATCGGCGATAGTCGGCACCAGCCTAATGGCGAGTGGACGGTGCCTAGTCGCTGCATTTCCTTGCGGCACCTGATACAACCGACCAAGCCGCCGAACCGAGACAGGCTAGAGTCTTTGATTGATGATGCCGAGTCCGCGGGGCCGAGGACGTCGGAAGGTCAGCCGGCGCACATTGGTCTCAGGAGAGAGTATGACTTGGCTGCGTTGCTGAAGAAGTACCCCCCGTTTGATATATCCATGCAGGAGTGCCGGCATTTCTGGGTCGTAGAACAAAGAGACGAAGATTTCAGATGGACAGAGAGGGATACACTCGGCAAGTTCATCTTGCCAGAGGACGAACAAGGTCTCGAACAGAAAAGGAGGTTTTACGTACACTCAGTCTACTGGAAGACGATGAGGTTTGAACCAATAGGTATGAGATTTCGGCTTTGTTAACCTAGCTTCTACCAAATCCAAGGAGAACAACACAACTTGGATTTCGAAAGTGGGATTTTTTTAGGAGGACTACTAATAATACACTCTTGTTTATCATACCTATATTCTTATATACACTCACTTTTATATCACTCTATAGCAATCTTCTCCCGAGTTGTTCTCCACCTAGCTTAGCTTATTATTATTTATAGATATTAACTAATGTGGTAGAAGTTTATAAGTTAACAAATTAGTAACCACTAACCTCACAAACGGAATAGCAAGAGCAAGAGACAGAATATAAGGGTGTATATCCTACTGATTATTTCCTAAGATAGTCCACGAGTTGATATGATATCCTACAAATATTATCTAAGTCTCATTCATCAGTCCCACTTTTTGCAAGGTTGCAATACAGAGTCTCAATCCTCCCCTAGTAGGCCCCAGTAACCGCTGCCTCGAAATATCCACACATGTTGGACCAGTTGTAGTCTACGAAACTGGCAACACAGGCAGTGGAGACGAAGAGAGCAGCAAGAGCCCCCCTACATCCAGAGGTCCCCCAAAGGAAGCTGTGGTATTTATCACAAGGTACCTATGTAAGCAGAGTGATTCTACACAATCTTTTCTTATCAGGGTCAGGATGTTGGGGACTCGCAGGACGACTGCGGAGGCCGAAAGCGCAGCGACGGCGGGGACGACGCGTCCGCCAGGCGAGGAGGCGGGCTTGGGCTTGAGGAACTCCAGAGTCTCATGCATTGCTAATAGGTCGCGGATGAGGGTGTCGCGGGCGATCTTGAGCCGCCACTGTTTCCTCGTCATGCCAGAAGTATTCGAGCCCGGCTCGCGCGTAGACATGTCTGTGAAGATCAGCGATCATCCTAGAAGCTTTTTTGGAGTTTACGTACCTGTTACAGCGGCCTCCCCCTCTTCAGAGTCTTTGATTTCATGGACGTGCCTAGAACACCCCTCCGTTTGCACTCGGGGCAGGTGCTACAGGCACCAGCGCAAGTGCGTGTCCGCTGAGCGACGGTGGATTTCAAAGTCGTCCCAGAGCTCGCGCTGGATTTCTGCCTCTGTTTGGCACTGTGAGATGACAGCCTGGAGACGCGTGGAGACTTCGTCGGTGTTGTGACGAAGGATAAAGGGCGAGACTGCTGTGGTTGATTCGGGACTTCGTTGGTGCTGGCGCAAAGCCATGATTCCCGGCGAGTGGTAGGATTCTGCTGGATCGCTAGACGACATGATGTCGGCAAGAATAAGCTGAACGTATTTAGGGGTAATAGCTTGTGAGAAGAGGGGGCTACTGCACATCGACTGGTCCAGCCCCTTTACATGACCGTCCCAGGGTGGACTTGCCTGCTCCCGTCTCGAGGCCACCCCCTGGAGAATATTGTTTCCAAACTCTCAACCGCGCTATCGGATCTTCCTGGTCCTCAGTTGGCTCAGTTAGTAATACCCTAAATAACTCAGTAGTGTCGGTGACCACAGTGGACTCAAGGTCCGGAGCCCGGCTTTTGCCTCTTTTTTTCCTTTTTCGTTTCTTTTGCCAGGCAAGGCAACGACAACTTGTGATACTGATGTCTGCTGTGTTGGTTTGCGCAGGTAGGCAAACGAAACAGTACTAATACTGGGATAGGTAGTGGTCAAGACATGTGGCTGAAGATGGATAGATCGGTATGCCTCTCGAAGGCCTGCGAAGTGCCCAGGTACTTAGGTAGATGACGGAGCTATGCCCGGTAGAGTACGTCCCGAGGCACGTGTCCGGCTTATGCCGGGCGATGTGGTTATTCCCGCATGCTACATTCAGTCAATCTGATGCGTCTTTTTGATTGGGAGGCATGTCTGTCTCGTATCGAAACGATCTGAATTGTGCGAAAGCCAAAATAGGTAGTTGGAGCTTCCATTACGTTGCAACTCATGCTGGTTTACGGAACTGGTACTAACCTTTCGTCCCACGTCTTTCAAGGCTGAGCGATGCTGCTGGTACTGCAGCTGACGTGTTGAGAATCCTAGCCGCAATCATCTCTGTATACGTCGAGTACCACCGACAAAGGCAAGACCTACAGGACGAGAATCGCCGTGCAGACTTCCGATGCACGCATGGGCAAGCCCGTGTCATGGACGTGGACGTGCCAGAACGGTTCTTCGAATTGCGACGACTGTTCGATCAGGCAGGCTATTTCCCGATTCGCGTTGCAAAGGAGAAGCATCCATCTTCTCTTGGGCCCCCGGATTTGACGTAGGCTAACTGGAATTTGACCACCCAGGTCCGTCAGACCGGCAAACAAACAGCCACTGAGCAGCCAGATCAAGTCGCGACTGGAAAAGCGGCGTTGGACGGTGTCGTGAAGTCGTTCAAACGATATTTCCCACTCTCCAAGGGCATAGAGCGCAGGCTTGAAATTTTGGAGTCCGAACAGAGTGAGCTTCCATCCCTGCGTGCTACCTCGTTGTTGAAATAGCGAACCTGAGGTCTTCTCTCTTTTCATCAACGACTCGTCCGTCGGAGGAGCGCTTGAATCAAACAGCGCTGACGCAGAAGTAATAAGCCCTCTCCGACCAAGACCTCTACGAGCTCGTCCACGACTCCCACAACGTGGTGGATCAGCTCTCAGCCGTGAAACAGGCGGTGCGGCCTCTGGTCATGCTTCTCGACCGAAACTACGCTGCAGCGGTACAGAGCTACCGGAGTGCCCGGACCATGTCCGTCATCGCGGGCACCGTGTTGGGCTTTGCTGCCGCGATCGCCGCCGTCCTGCTCCTGTCGAATCCCGGCGGATGGGCTGTGTGCGGTGTCGGTCTAGTGGGAGGCTTCGCGGGAGCCCATCTCAGCGCCGTGGTGCACCGCGGGTGGGATGTGAAGCGCGGTAAGGCCTTCGGAAAGCGGGTCCGAGTGAGAGAATGTAAGCTCCTCTTTCTATCTTCCAGCCGAGTCTTCGAGGCAACCATATTGCCTTTACCTAGTCAACAGACCCGAGACCCTCAGTAGGGGAACGACACTGACAAAGCCGTTGTAGTCTGCCTCGCCGTCAGACAGCTGGACATGTACGCAAGTCGGGCGCACGCGGCCGTCGCGATGGTGTTCTGTGCCCAGGTCATGCGCAAGCCGCTGGGCGAGACGCTGCCGGAGCACGACAGGAGGGCCATCCTCGCCTCGTTCGGCGTGGACGTGAACGGCATGCCCAGTCCCGTCAACAGGGAGGAGCTGACCCGCTCCCGGCTCAGACCGTTCCGGGAGTGGAACGCCGGCCTGCAGGCGAAACTGGAGGCGTTGCTGGCGGATGTGGATTTTGAGCTTGGAGATTGATGACTGGGCAGAGCTGCTTACGTACAAGTTGCGAATACATGGCTGGTCCCAGCAATTCCTTTGGTTGTAGATGATGGACTGAATCATCCGAGCAGACTAATCTCTCTTAGTATTGTAGAATCGTTGGCAGCCTTCGGAGAGGACGTTGATGACTCGACTCAGGGGTGGACATGGAATGATGTTGGTTTGGGAGAGCATGCGACTCGGAAATGAACGGAACGTTCTGGCTGATATTCCGCGGCGAGCCCTCCTGTCTAAGTGGGAGTAAATCAGGAAAGATGCTGGGGGAACAGAGAATATCAACATCGTAGGACTTAGAGATGAATTCTTCACTCTCATTTCATTTTAAGACTCGTACTTAGTTGCGTGACACTAGCAAAGGCCGGTGGAAGGCAGATGTGAGGCGAAACCATCAAAGCCCTTCCTCACCCGGATGAATGCCACGACTGGCATGCGAATCGCCCAGTTCAGTCGAGTCGGAGCAGTCGAATGATATCGACCCAAAAAAGACAGAGCTCCGGGAAGCGCCAAAATCAGGCATACTCTGACCGGACAGAGGAACAGCACCAGCTCCAATTCCGAGTCCAAGTCCAGTAGTTGCACCACGCATGCCATCGCGACGTACACCACCAGACGCGAGCCCGTCCATCGTCTCATTCGCTTCCATTGTCCTTGACACCGGTTTTCTCATCATCCTCCGGAGCGAGTAGCTCCCGCTCCTGAAGCGTCTTGAACTGCTCGTCGTGAAGGTCGGACATGGTCTCCCCGCTTGCACTGAAGTCATACGTTAGTCCTTGGTCCATGTGAAAGGGCAGAGATACGAACAAAAGCTGATCGAAGTCCCTCTCCATGGCAGCTTGGTCGTCGCGCGCTCGCTTCAGAGCGTCCTCCGCCGCGTCCTGCAACTTCACAACATCGGCTCGCTGTTCGGGCGTGAACTCGTGGTCCTGAAGGAACTCGCCATAGAGGCGGACGGCTTCCTCGGCATGACGAACGACGTCGTCAGAGCAGGAAGTGAGAAGCAGGTGAAGGCTGGCTTGGTGGATCTTGCTGAGCCTAGGATCCATGAGGAGCGGCGCAGCCATCTGCTCGGCCTCTTCATACTTTCCGCTCTCGTGACTGTCTAATATGTTCAGTATTCGGGCCTCAAAAACAGCTGGAGGACTGTCAGTGTGTTAAAAGATAACTGCGGGTGGAGGGAGCTTGCCGTTGAGGTTGTCGAGCTCGCTCGAGGTGCTCGGCGTGGTCTCGGGTTTAGTCTCAGCCATTGTGAAGAGGATTGCGGTGAAGGTCGATATCGATTGATGATGTTGGTAGACAATGGTTGCAGCTGTTGAAGATGGATCGAAGGTTTAACGGTGAGGAAGGGTGGCGTGACGCCCTTCTAGGCTCCGTGGTTGAAGTAAGGAAGGTGCTAGGTATCTGGGTCCGGTACCTACCAAGGCAGGTAGGCAGTTTGAGATGGCATGGGGCAGTGACGCAGAGCCGCTCAGTTCAATGTTGTGAAGAATCATCTGTGCTTAAAAAGTCTCAGTGAACTTGCTTGCCTGGAACTGAGCATGGTGTTGTCTGTACCAAGTAACCAAGTTCATCATATGACGTCCGGACCAGCTCTCGGAGCTACACGGCCCCACTTCCATGGCCGCTGCTCCGCCAATACTGACCCACACCGGGATCGTGGCCGCATCGCAGACCAGGTGGTGCCAGAGTGGAAGACCTCGGTCAAAAAAACAAAATACGACCAGAGGCCAATGAGAGAGAATTTTCATGAACACATTCATCCATTCTATTCTTTGTTCCCACCTGATCCTAATATCTATTATGCAGTAAACATTTTGGGCAAACACCCAACCAGACAAGAAGCCCTCCCGACGTAAGAGATATCCCGAAAAAGCCCCGCTTGGTCGAGGCGTGAGAAAGGTATTCAATACACGCTTGATGCGAGATATGTGAAATAGAAACAAGAGCCAATATTCCTCCCAAAACCTAGTTCGAGTTTGAACCTCTGAAGGTGGTTTGACCCATCTAACTAAAACATGATGCTGCCCGTGGGGGCCATGTGCGCATGGCACACTGAGAGAGAGAGAGAGAGAGATGTATATACGAAGATACCAAAGAAGATCCCAAGAGACCCGTGGAGAAGGCCCTTACTCCGCCTTCTTGGACGTCTTGGTCCTCAGCTTCATGAGCAAAAACACGAGAGCGTACGAGCTGATGGCGAAGATGACGACAATCGCCGCGTCGCGCCAGCCGTAGTAGTACTCCATGAGGTTCACCGTGCGCAGGTAGTCACTTCCGTCGGTGTACTGGCACACGCGGCAGCCCGAGGTGGCGTCCGGGTTGATGAGGTTGCTGGCGGAGCCCATCCCTTGCATGTAGTCGGCCAGGTAGGACGCGCAGGTGGTGCCGTTGGGCGGGTCGAAGAGGGCGAACTCGCGGTCCTTGCAGTTGACGGGGGTGCCCCAGATGTCGAAGACGAGCATGCTGCCCATGAGGTAGTTGAAGGGGTTGCTGGGATGAGGGTTAGCCGGCTGGACACTTCTCAAAGAAGGTGGGTCACTTACATCCAGTACATCCAGTACTTCCAAGAAGCTCTGCAGCTGGTCGTATGGCACCAACACACCGCAGAAAGAAACCAGCACACCGATGAGCAGCGGGTTGACAAGCGACGCAAACACGGCGTTGGGCGCGTAGGCAGCGATGAACTGGCCGATACCCGTGTAGACGAACTCGTACATGAGCATGACGAAGAAGGTCGCGCCCGCGCGGTCCGAGTCGGCGGGGAAGCCGACGGTGTAGTACCAACAGACATAATACAGCACGGCGCAGATGATGAGGTACGGCACTTCCGAGACGATCAGGCCGGTGACGAAGGCGATCCACGAGTACATCTTGCTCTTCTTCTCGCGCGTCTCGAAGATGTCGCGGCGGTCGATGAAAAGGGGCTGCACCTGCGCCAGCACACCGGGGGCGACGAAGATGAAGTTGAAGATCGTGAATAGACGCGACTGAATGCCTGCCACCGATGAAGGTATCATCCAGAACGAGAACCCGTTAAAAAGAGCCGAGAAAATGTGCAGCGCGAACTTGTTGTTGACGTAGTCGACGTTACGGTACAGGGAGACGTTCATGCGGTGCGTGACGATCTTGATCTGGTCCCACAGCCCCAGCGCGAACTCGTGCCCATCGTCGACGGTGCCAGGCGGCTTGGCGGCCGCGTCGGAAATCATCCAGTCGAGCTCCTTGACCACGGCGTCGTGCTCCGGCGACGAGAGCCAGACCTCGTTCCAGTCCTTGCCCTTGGAGAGGTGGCCCGACACCACGTCGATCATGTGCTCGGCCGGGTTCGCCTCCTCCGGGCAGGGGGCGCCGTGGCGGCCGAAGTAGTCGCGGATGGTGGCTGCGTTGTCGCCGATGTCGCCAAAGTAGACCGTCCGCCCGCCCTTGGCGAGCAGCAGCAGGGTGTCGAACTGGGAGAAGAGCTGGGCGGAGGGCTGGTGGATGGTGACGAGGACGGCTTGGCCCGCGTCGGCGAGCTTGCGGAGGAAGCGGACGGTGTTGTAGGCGGACTGGCCGTCGAGGCCGGAAGTGGGCTCGTCGAGGAAGATGAGGATGCTGGGCTTGGAGACGAGCTCGACGCCGATGGTGACGCGCTTGCGCTGCTCGACCGAGAGGCCGTTGCCGACGCGGCCGATGAGGGTGTCGGCGAGGTCGTGGAGCTCCAGGAGGTCGATGATGGTGTCGACGTAGGCCAGCTTCTCGGCATTGGGGGTGTCGCGGCTCTGGCGGAGGAGGGCGGAGAACTCGAGGGCCTCGCGGACAGTGGCGTAGGGCTCGTGGACGTCGAGCTGCTCGCAGTAGCCGGCGGATCGCTGGAAGGAGACGGGGAGTGGGCGGCCGTCGACCATGATGGAGCCGTTGATGGTGCCTTCGGTCTTACGCTGGGCGAGGACGTCGAGGAGGGTGGTCTTTCCGGCGCCGGAGGAGCCCATCAGGGCACCGAGCATACCCTGGGATAATGTCAGTAAGCAGTGTCAACGAGATGGGGAAGAAGGTCATACGGGTTTAACCCAACCCTGAACGTTGTCGAGCAGCTTGCGATCCCCAGTGGGCGTCTTGACGGTGTACGTGAGGTTCTTCCAGGTGAAGATGGAGGTGTTGCGGACGAGACTTTGGTCGGTCTCGTCGCCGCTGGCATTGCCGCTGGCCTCGCCGTTGCGCTTCTCGGCGTTGCCCTTGACGTTGTCGGTCTCCTCGGAGGTCTGCGCCTCCTCGTCCTGCCTGACGGCCGGGTGGACCTTGGAGTTCTCTCTGGGGATGAGCAGCGACGAGCCACCCTCGGCCGAGGACCGCCAGCGAGAAGTAGCGACGACGGTCAGGGCGACGAAGAGAGCCCACCAGGCCCAGATGATGCCAAAGTTTCTCCAGACGTGGCTGTGGCTGTAGGACAGGGCCGAGAGGTACTGCTCGCCAGTGAGAGTGACCTCGCCCTGAGTTGCGCCAGCGACACCGGCACAGGACTGGTGTGCAGGGTTTGTGTACCCGGGGCCGTTGGGGACGAGGTTGTTTCCGACGCAGGCCATGGTCTTTCCGTAGAACTCGGTGGACATGAGTGCATCGAAGGCGTACGCCAGGGGGTTGATCCTAAGAGTGGGTGGGTCAGGATCTAGGTGGGAGTCTTGACAACAGAAAGACTTACCAGAAGAGCCAAACAAACCAGGGATGCATCTGAGACTTCTGGATCATGTACCCGCAGTACATGATCGTCGCAGAGACGATGAAACCGGAAGCCTTGGACGCGCCGTCGAAAGTGGTGAAGCCCGCCCCGATGGAGCGAAACATGGCGGTCATGCACATGGTCGTCCTACATACAAAGTCAGCATCATATTCTGTCCTCGGAGAGAGAAATAGCCACGCACGCAAACACGGTGACCCAGAACGAGAAGAACGCCGAAGCGGACGTCTCAAGCCCGACCATGAAGTAGAGGACCACGGAGAACATGGAGACCTGAAAGAGCAAGATCGGGATGTCTGCCGCGATCTGGGCGATACAGAACGCCGCAGGGTGATAGTACGCAAACGACTTGTGCTTAATCAGCACGGGCCGTCCGGTGAACGAATTAGTGACCTCGGACATGGACAAGAGACTGTTGAACAAGAGAGCGAAGAACAGCGCGCCGCCCTTCATGAAGAACCCCGCCGAGTTGTCGGGCGCGTTGTAGAACAGCGAGCCCGCGATCAGGGCCTGGATCAGCGTTGACGCCTGCGTGATGACGAAGGTCGCCTTGTCGCCCCAGATGATCTGGTACTGCCGCTGCACGCAGGCGGCGACCTGCGTCGCGAAGCTCGTTGTCAGGGGGCTGCTCGCGGGCAGCTGCTTGTGTTTTTCTCCGGCGACGCCCTCCTGGAACATCCTCGTGTTCTCCCTGGCCTCTTCTGTCGAGGGAAAGTCGTACTCGGCGATCATGCGCGGGTAGATGTCGGACTTTTCGTACTCAGCCCTGAGCGCGGCGGCGTTGCGGGGGAAGGTCTTCTCGTGGCCGGGCCGGATGGCGCGCTCCGTGGGCACGGTCACGCCGGTGAGGTAGTCGGCGACGTTGGCGCCGTCCTGGCAGACGAAGCCGAGCGCTTCCATGAAGGGGCGGGCCTCCCTCATGGGGCCGTAGTACATCTCCTTGCCGTTGTCGAGGACGAGGACCTTGTCGAAGAGGTTGTAGATGCCGTTGCCGGCCTGGTAGAGGGTGACGATGGAAGCGAGGCCGAGGACGTCGGTCATGGCGCGGACTGCTTTCGTGTATTCGAGGGCGCTGTTTTAATGTTAGAGGAGGGTGAGGCTGATGAGTGAGCGAGGTAGACCTACGTGCTGGCGTCCAGACCTCTCGTGCTGTTGTCCCAGCAAAACACCGACCCCCTCGTGGCGAGGGTCTCGATGATGGAAACACGCTTCCTCTCACCGCCAGAGACGCCGCGCACAAACTCGTTGCCGACCTTGGTGTCGAAGGTGTGCTCGATGCCCATGGACTGCAGCAGAAAGTCCCGGTTCTCCGCCCTCAGCTCCTCCGTCGACGCCACGCCCTCGGGCAGGTTGAACGGGATCTTGAGGCGCGTGGCAAAGTCCATCGTCTGGCCGACGGTCAGCGTCGGGAAGAACAGCTCCTCCTCGGTGTTCATGACGATCTGGCCCCGGTACCGCTCGGCCTCCTTGGCCGACATCGAGCCGTAGTGCACGTCGCCCGTCACCGACGAGTAGCCCCGGCGGTGGTTGGCCAGGATGTTGAGCAGCGTCGTGCAGCCCGATCCCGGGCGGCCGAGAACGAGCAGCATCTCTCCCGGCCTGACGCAGCCGTGCGTGTTGTCGAGGATCGTCTTCAGGGGCGGCTTGTGGCGGGACTCCCTGACGAGCTTGGGGATGTTGAACTGCGAGAGCACGTTCTCGTGTATCGAGGCGTCGGAGCTGACGGCCTGGACGGTGAGGTTCTTCCACGTCATGCCGAGCCGCCTGGCGGGGAAGCCGGAGCGCTCGTCCCTCTCCCGGACGGCCTCGACCTTGTGCTTCAGCGCCCAGGTGTTGTCGCTGCTCTCTCCGGGGGGGTTGACGTTGTCGAGCTCGAAGGATTGCTCGTAGTTGGAGCCGTCGGCCAGCGTGCCGTCGGACTCCATGTTGGCTTCGCGGGAGGACGAGGTGCTTGGGGGGACTCCTTGCTTCTCTGATGAATAGTTCATGGCGGCGTTGGGATGCCGTCAGAGGACGATGAGGTTACCGAGAGCAAGGTTACCAAAGTAAGGAAGGTAGAACTTGAAACTACAGGAATAGATACCCTGGGAAGTCTGGCTTCCTTATTTGTTCTTCAATGCATCACTCTCCGAACTACAGCAGAACCCCCAAGTCCGGCCGGCCCGCCGAGCGGACTCGGCCACATGGGCTTAGATTAGGACCCGATCCGTGGTTACCTACCTGAGATCTCCGTGCAACCCCCCTGTCCACCCTGGGTGTCTATGATGGAATGACGGGTCCGAATTGGGGCCTAGCTGCAGGATCTGGGAGGGACGGGTGGACGCCATGGCTACCCAGTTGTCCCGTCATCCGGTGTCCGACTCACTCGGCTGGACTGATGACAAAATGTGCGGACGTCAGGACAAAATAGCTTCTGGAATTCACAACGTGGTATTACTGCATGGCCCGGCACAGAAGTGCGGCTCACACCCCCTCCCCCCCGCTGAATAATTTGTTTTTCGTCCGACGTGATTTCAAAGAAACATGACAACATGGTTGGATGAACCTTGCAGGAGGCTGATGGGCTCGGTGGGACCCTGACCGAGGTGCGGGATGCCGTGGGCAAGCTCGGGAGGATCCCTTGACGGGAGCAGCCCTGAGAGCCGCAAAGATGCATCAGCGCGTCAGCCATCGGCGTGGCAGAGGCGGATGTTTTATGTCAAAGGTGCGTTTCGCCGCTGAGTAAGCGGAGGTTTCGCAGGTTTCAATTTGTCCAACTTGCGGCAGACGTTGGTTCGGCGCCCGAACCAGTCGGAGCGGCGTGTCTCGGAGCCTCACCGCACGGCCCCAAAATGGAGATGGCGGTGGAGCAAGCCTGAAGTTTTGCGTTAAGGTTTCGGACTGAGATCCAATCAGAGAACCGTAAGAAAGATAGAGTTCGGCCGTTTTGGACTTCGCCGCTTAGTCATGTCGAGTCAGCTGCCGCTGAGTCAGCGGGGTTTTCCATACATCTACCGAAGGGGGGAACGGCAACGGCAATCAGCCCAGATCGTTGGACTTTTTGCGGCTCCAACAGACCACACTCGCCTGGAAAAACTAGGCCCTTTCTTCGCCGACCAGATTTACGGCTGCTTTCTTACTGGGCCAGTCCCGACACGGCAGGAGCGTTGCCGCGGCTGCGCGGCGGCCAACGCGGATCATCGGCCAATATGAGGAAGCGAGCGTGTGATTCCTGCCACAGGAGGAAGGTATGTCACCCCAGCCCGCACTGGTTTCCTTGTTGATCTCTTGAGCCGCTCCCAAGTTCTCTTCGTTCTCGCTGTCTCAGACACGACGCTGATGGCCCTTTAGATTCAATGTGATGGGGCCGTGCCGCAATGCAACTGGTGCAAGCACCATGGGATGTCTTGCACCTTCAACCGGGCCACCAAGGTCAAGAAGCGAGTCGCCACGGCAAGGTGAGAGCCCCTGAGAGCGAGTGCCCCTGAGATCCCCCCACCCAAATCCCGATGATGGAGCACGAGATTTACGACATGCATGTGCAGGGCTGGATCGGAAAAAGACCTAGTCGAACGCCTCAACCGTATCGAACAAGCTCTCGCTGCGGCTCGGCGAAATCATGGCGCCTCCCAGACCCCTGGAGACGAGAATCCGGACCCATCCATGTCTCCATCGTCATCTTCAGCGCCAGTGTCAACCGTCGGCGGCCCGGAGGCCCCGGCCGCCGACGGCACCCCGGGGGAAACCCAAGCCCGAGCCCGTGACTCACACGCCCAAACTGTTCTGCGGGCTTCCGGCGCTACCGTGGGGAAGCTGCACTTCGCAGGCTTCTACATGGGAGACATTAGCTCGTATAATGGCATCCCCTTCTTCTCCGCTGACGGCCAGGAGTGGATTCGGGCCCGAGCCGGAGAGGACGCCTCGTTCCAGACCCTGTTTGCGTTGGGCCCTCTGTGGCAGACCCAACACCCGGTACCCATCCTCCTGGGATTCCCACAGTCCAATCCGGGCGGAGAGCTGCCTGACAGGACAGTCGTCGAAGAGTATCTCGCTCTTTTTCGGGTCTCGCACTTTTGCATTTCGTTCCCGATTTTGGATCATGCCTTGTTCCTCGAAGTCATTGATCGGGCTTATCAGCCGTACGACGGTTCCCCAGGCCTCGAGATCATCACAGCCAAAGCTTGCGTCTTCGCCTTCTTCGGTGTCGTATCCCTCTTCCAGGTAGAATGGAATTCCAGTCCGGAGATTGACGGCGAGGCATGCGCTGGGGCCGCTCAAAGTCTTTTGGCCATTATTCTCCAGGACACCAACATCACTGCCTTGGAGACCGTCTTCATGCTGGTTAGTTCCCCGCGTCATTGTCTGGCCAAAACGTTGCTGACACCCCATCTCCTAGAGTTTATACCACCTGTTCTCAGGCCATCTGCAGCAGGGAGCAATGTTTCACTCCGCCACGTGCCGGGTCTTGTTCATGCTTGGCGGTCACTTCAACTCCGAGACGAGCCGCACTCCTCACCAGTCGCCTGGAGAGGGAGACGACCACGCGTGGCGAGTCAGCAATCAGCTTCGGCGGCTCTTTTGGTTGTCGTACAAGCTCGACAAAGAAATCTCCCTACGCACGGGACAGCCTCCTAGCATCGACGACGAGCACTGCGACCTGACTCTTCCCCAGGAGGATTGGTGGACCAGTAGCTCAAACGACCTGGCAGGGTCGCCTTCGTTCCTCGATGAGGCCACCATCACATCGACGCTGCAGCCCGATTCGCTGCAGCTAACCATCATCAAGTCCAAGATCAGCCGGACGCTGTACTCGATAGCTGCTTTGAAAAAGGGCGATGCCGAGCTGTTGAGAGACATTCGCGAGCTGGACGACGAGCTCGAGCGGTGGCGCATGTCTGTACCTCCGTCATACCGGCCGACGCTGACATTCCCTCGAGGGAAGGTGATAGTCAGGAAGGGCCGGCTGGGCATGGAGGAGATCATCCTCCATTTCGAGTACCACTACCTGATGGCCATGATCCACCGCGCAAGCGGAAGGTGTCGTTGCTGGGCGAGTGGCGAAGGCGTCGGGTTGGAAGGAGTGAGCTCAAGCCAGGCTTTATCGGTGCAAGCGAGTCGGTCGACGCTGTACTTCCTCCGGGCTGCCATCCACGGCGTGGAGGGAGTGGCCTTTTGGTGAGTTCCTGGACCCGTCTACTGATCTGATCGGGACAGTCCGGCTGACTTGTGCAGGATGGTGGTGTTCTACCCCATGTCAGCGATTTTGACCATATTCTGCAACCTGCTTCTTGACCCACTCAACGCGCAAGCCGAGGAAGATATCGAACTGATGCGGTCTGTTCCAAAATTGGTCGAGGGTATACGGAGCCGCATCCTGACGCCGAACGAGATGTCGCACGTCAAGATGGTCGACGCCTTTGTGTCCGAGCTCTCTCGGCTTGGGAAATGTGCCATTGCCAAGGCAAAGCGTGAGGAACAGGTCGACTGACGAGGTCTGGTTCTTCTTTCGACGAAATCCACCTAGAGCATGGCGTTGGGAGGTTTGACTGATTTGACATGATTCTTTTCGTGGGGGCTTCGGCTAGGCTGTTTGCCGACGCTCGTTTGGGTTGTTTGGAGTTCAAAATAGACGGACAATGTATAATATCAACATGGAAATGGAAGAGACGGTCATGGATGGCTTCGCTAAACGCCGCAGTCATGATCTGAGTATCTTCTGCGGTGTTCGGGACGGAATCAGGCGGTGCATGTCGCAGTAGAGAAAAGTTCCCCGGGCCATCATCTCGCGGGGAAGGAGCAAGTTTTGCCGAGTTGGGCCGTGCCTGCCGCCTACCGTTTGTGCATGCGAACGCTGTGGGCGGAGAACAGGCCAATCAACGCGGCGAAATTCCGCTCCACCAATTAATTGCCAGCGCCCACCGTTTTCCGTCCTCCAGCCCACTCCCTTCCACTTCACAACCACCACGTCCACACGGAAAACACTCCTGGTGCTCGCTCAGAGCTCATACCAAACTCCATTTCTCATTTCTGTATCCGTACGCTACAGCGATGGAGGCCTGAGCGCTCTATTGCCCATACAATCCATGGTCGTATCGTATCGGTACGTGACCCGCTGCGGGCGAAGCCGCATGTTCTCCATCCATCCCATCTCTGCGCCACTGAACACGAACTCATCGTCTTATATGATCAGCCAAGCTGATAGTACGCAGTACTTCTGCCCCAGGGAACCTCCAGAAACGTGGACGCAGACGACGGCCACCACTCCATTTCGGCCGCCCCTCCGAGATCAGTGGCAAGACCAAGAGCCTCGATTACTTCTCGCCCAACTTTGGTCAGATGATTGGCCCTTCGACGCGCCACCTGCTGTATCGTGACTGGCACTGTTCGCAACGGGCGTGCGGGCCTGGATGTCGACCCTTGCATTGTCAGCTGTCGCTAAGGGACTAGCCAGAGAACCAGGGTCCATCATCTCCACACTGGCGCATCAAGCTCATCGCCCATCCAGTCGAATCATCTCCGGGGTCGAGGAAGAATGCCCGGTTAATATGCGCCGCAGCCTCTAGTTCGCCGTTTTCTGGGGTCTCCAGACTCCTGGCCATGTCCAGAAGGCTTGGTACGGGAGACTGTCTTCTCCTCGGCATGTATCCGTGGCTCGACTCGACGCTCTCGCCTTCTCCAAATCCATCACCTCTGCAGCACATCTTTTCCCCTCACGGTAGCTGGGGTAAATCGGGGAACCCCTGTTTGCCTGCCCGTCAGGTGTGGTACGCTGAGTGTGGCTCGTTGAAATACTGGCTACTGCTGCCCGTGCCATCCTCGCGGCCGTACGTCCTGTCCTGTCACATTCCTCTGTCACGAAGTTTCCCAAGAGTTCAGTCCGAAACAAGGTCACCGTCGTGACCTTTGGGATCCGCAAACGCATCTTGCTTTCCCACCGCGTCCGGTGGTAACTCAGCGCCATGCTCGTCAACCAGCCCGTTCGGCCCCGACCGATCAAGACTCGGTCTAGAGCAGGTTCGTATGGGCCTTCTCATAAGATAAAGCGTTGATGATGAGGTGTCTGACCATACATTCTGGCCTTCAGGCTGCAAATACTGGTGAGTTGACTCCGTCTTCACCTTTTCAAGACGGACCTTGCTAACATTGCTCAGTCGAGATAAGGTTGGTCACCGCGATTCACCTCGATTTGACCTCCTCACCAACATGCCTTCCAGAGAAAGAAGTGTTCGGAAGAACATCCTCAGTGTCTTCGCTGCGTGCAAGCCGGCGTCTCCTGCGTCTACGAACCGATCAAGAAGAGGAAGCGGAGAGCGTCCAACAAGACGGCGCAGCCCCAAGATTCTACAGCTTCCGACGATTCGAGTAGTCCGACAGCCAACACGGACCTTCAGACGAGCCCAGACACGAGCGTCCTAACCCCGTCCGATGTTCTTCGGCCCAACTCCGAAGTCACCTTTGGCTCACCCGGTGCTGTAGACACTAGCTTTCCGGCATCCATCGACTCCATCCTACCTCTGTGCGAGGAATTCGACGACTCGTTTACCTATGAGCTAGGCTGCGGAGACACAGACGTGTTCGAGGGGGAGTTTGCCACGCTCACCGAAATGGGATCCTGTCAAAAGGCACTTGATGGCAGCCTATTACTCAGTTTGGGTACCATGGCCGGCAGTGTTCAATCCATCGATGATTCGTTCTTTTCGGCAAGCTTGGACATGTCTTGGAACGAGCAATCGTGGTCAGCTACGTCCTCGCCAATGATTCATGCGATGCCGGCCTCCATGCACAGCATCCCAGACTGTCCTGAAGGCACCTGCTTGCTCGACCATTACTCAAAGGTTATGCTGCCCAGCATGGGCTTTAACGAAGGCTTCAACAACCCATATGAGCAGCACATCATGCCCCTATCGCACAGAAGTTCCGCTGTCCGGAGGGCGATATACGCTCTGGCCAGTGCACATCGTGAGTACACTGGCGTCGAGAACACGGAGGGATCGGCGGCTTTTCATGAGCAAGCGGTAGCCGGCCTTTCTGCCATCATTGAGGAAGGAGACGGATTCGAGGAGGCCTTGGCGACAATTGTGCTTCTTCTACAATATGATTTGGTGAGTCGGACTACCCACGGGCTCAGGGGAAACACACACTGACGACTTCAGATCATGCAACGGAGTCTACCTGACATCACCAACAACCATCTTCAAGGTGCATGGCATCTCATCAGCGCAATTCCGTCGCCTAGAAGCCCAAGCGTTGAGTTCTTCGAGCAGGTGGGTGAAAACCCGGAAGTTTCCCGGCTGCAGCTAACACTGTCAGATTTTCCGCTACTTTGACGTCCTCAACGCATTGTCTAACGGGACGTCTCCGGTGTTCACCACTCCAACGGCTAACCGAGCCTACTCCCCCGGCAGCTCGCCGCCCCCTGTTACTTTCAGCGGGATCGATCCCATTTTTGGCATGGCAGATGACTTGTGGCCGACACTTCACAGATTGGGCGAGTTGGCCACGATGAAGCGGGAGTTGCAGGCTGCGATGGCGACAGGTCAGGCGTCAAAGTTTGCAGTACTGAGGACCGAATACGAAACGACCTACAAAGCAATCGAACGAGCCCTCGAGTCGTGGAGCCCAACTCTACCACCCGGCTTCAACCTCGTCAACCGCATTGTCGACGGCCCTGAAGACGCCTCCGAGACAGAGCTTGCCAATATCAGGTGGATCACCAGCACGGCGCTCGCATACAGGCAGAGTGCGCTAGTCTACCTGTACAGCACCATATCCGAGTACCCTTCGTCGCATGAACTGGTACAAAAACACTCCCAGGCGTCCTTGTGGCACTGCGCCGCTTCCGTATCCCACGGCGGGGCGGGCTTGACCATGCTATGGCCACTTTTCACTTCTGCATGCCATGCCATCTGCAGCCGGGACCGCGGCCTGGTTCGCCAAGCCTTCACTGCATTCGGCAACAAGAAAGGGACGGTTAACACGGAGAAGCCGTGGGCCGTGGTCATGGATGTGTGGCGCAGAATGGATATGCGAGCCTATGGCAAGGAACAAGTCGGCTCCGAGGCTTGTCCGGACTTATGGAAGCAAGTTGCTGCCAACATGAAGGTCGGGATTGTGTTCGGCTGAATGAGAAGCCAGAAGGGAACACGAACGACCTCGTTAGGCGGGACCAGCGAGGTTGAGAGGGGTTATTCCCCCGAGGTCGATGCTACGATACTGTCACGATACAACGGCGCTCGTTTTCAGACACTCACGATACCACAGATACAGACATTGGGCAACAGGATACCAGGAAACATGGGGAAAACGCAGCGCATTGACACTTCAAAGAATACCACAATCGTTTATTCACCTTTGAGCTAAGCGACGTGGACTATGAACCGCCTGATCTCACGACATGAACAGTTCAGTCTTCGGGCCGTTGCAGTATCACATTGTCCCCATGGAGGAGGGCAGCCACGGTCGCAAGCTAATGCAGCTCATTTCTGTACCCGCTTGTCTCCAGGACCCGCCACTCCTTCAGGTGAGTCGACGTGGCTCGACCAATGCCAGCGCCACTGGTCAGATTGTCCTCCAACCAACGTTGGGGAACGCGGAGCCGCTTCTCGCAGAGGAGACCAGTGTTCAACTGACCATTAGGGGGGGGGGGTTACCTAACCTGACCTACCACATTAGGCCTAGCGGGCCTACTAATCACTTAACTAAGCAAGGACCCACAAGGTTAGCTACTTATAGTTAAGTAATATTAAACTATTCCTCCTTTTACTTTTTATCTTTTATAACAAACAAAGACTACAATATCCACTTTCTAAATTAATTCTAGACCCTTTTAAAAGCACTTTCTAATAATAGTAAATAAAAAAGTTTTTCTTTAACTATAGACTATAGAGTTTACCCTTTTTCTTAAGAATAAACTAGACTATAAAGCTTAAAAAGCAATTACCCATTACTAACACCTACTTAAATAACTTACTAACTCTTTAGCCTTAATTAAAGTAAAAGGCTTTTAAGCTCCTTTTAAACTACTTTTAAATCGTTTTAGAAATTCTATACTTAATTTTAATTTACCCCCTTAGTCCCTATTCTTATTTCTACTTAAATAAAATAAAATTAATACTAAAGTATTAGTAATACTTTTTTAATAACTAAAAAAGTTATATACTACTTTATAATACCTAAATACCCTAAAACTAGTATAATAAGTATTCTTTATATAGTTAATATTAAAGTATTACCACTTAAAACCCTAAAATAACCATAAGAAGTAGTATATTAGTTCTAAATTACTTTAAAAGTACTTTTAACCTATTTTAAAATTAATACAACTACTAATAAAAAGTAGTACTTAAATAAACTATATCTACCTTTCTTTAAAACATAGTTTATATATAAATAATATACTAGTATATAGAGGGAAAGGTATATTTATATTATAACTAAACCCTACTAATCTAGAATCACTCCTAAATTACTCCTAAAATAGTTAATAATATTATAAATTTTTATATCTAAACTCTTAAAAAGACGTTATTAAAAAAAGCTATTAAGTATTTTAACTTCTAAACTACTTTAAAAACAATTTAAAATCTTACTTACTTTCTTTTAATTAAACTTAAATACAACTTAACCACTTTAAAAAGAGTTCTACTTATAATATTACTCTTAAAATCTATAAAATATAAGTTTTATAGTACTAAATAAGTAAATACTTTATAGTTACTTAAAATTAATTCTAAACTACTTCTAGAGTATTTCTAAAAAGCTATACCTCTAAGTATCTTATATCTATTAGAGCTAAATTAAAGCTAATTATTAAAACTACTATATTAATTACCCCCCTATTAAGTTCTAAAGCTATTTAAAACTTATTTAAAAAATCCTAAAAGGGGCTCTATTACTCCCCTTCCCCTAAAAAAACTATTACTTATTTATAAATAACTATTAAAAGACCCCTTATTATAGTACGTATTAAGTTTTAAAGTAATTTAGAAGTACTTTTAAAATATTCTTTAAATACAACACACCTTACCCCCTTAGAAATTTAATAAATTTATTATAAAGTAAAGTAAAACTACTTTATCCTAATTAATTTAAAAACAACTCTAGTTATTCTTATAACCTCTTATAGTCTCTATACCCACCCCCCCCCTCTACTTATCTCTACCCCTTTATATATTATATAAAGGATTATAAATATAGTAAAAAAGATTAATAAACTACAAATAGGTTTAAATAAATTATTTTAATTCTTAAAGTACTTCAGAATAACTTTTAAATTACTTCTAAATAACTTCCTCCAATTAAATAAATTAACTAAACTCTATACTAAATATAGTAGTAAATTAATCTTTAATATTTACTAAAGCCTCTTAAATTTAAATTATTTATAATTAATTATCTATAAGCAAAAGACTCTTTAAAACCCTACTAATTATAATAAATTAAGCGTTTAGTATAAGTATTAATATACCTAACACTATAATAACCATTAAATAAAAACCCTTTAAAACTACTTCTAAATAACTTTCTAATTTATTATATAATATATTTAATTCTTTAAAAGTAATAGTTTAAATTACCTCTATATTTATTTCTATAAAGAACAAGTAAAGCTTTAAAAATAAAGTACTTTTAAAATATTTTAACTTAATATAAATTATAAATATATAACTAAGCCCTAGAATATTAAGGTTATTTAGGCCTAGTATAAAGTAACTTCTAAGAAGTATAAGTAGTCTTAATTTAATTTAAAACTACTTTTAAACCTAATACCTTTTAACTATTCTATTAGTTTAAGTTTTTTTAAACTATAAATCCAATAGTATATACAAACATATATATAAAATTATTTTCAAACTACTTTAAAAGCGTATTAAATATAAAGTCCATTAAAAGCATATCTATAGTAATAGTCTACTAAATATAACTATTAATTAAAACTACTAGAATATTATTAATAAGTAATACTACTTCTAAAGTACTTTAAAACTAATTTTAAAAGGCTTTAGGTTCTACTTTACTAAACTAAGTAATTAATAACACAATTAGGAGTAGCATATTAAGTAAATAATATAATACTATATTATTTACTTTAATTAGAGTATAGAAAATTATACTAATAAAAACTACTCTCCTGAATTACTTTAAAATTAAATATAAAGCCTTTTATTTTATTAGTTATAAAGTAATTACTATATTCTCTATAATATACTAAAACGTAAATAAAGTACTTCTAAATTACTCTTAAATATACTTTAACCTTTTTATATATTTAAATAAACCTTAACTAATAAACTAAGTAGACTATAAATAATAACATACTATATCTTATAAACTAAACTAAAAGTACTCTAAAATTAGTTTAAAAAACTAGGACCTCTTTACTCCTAATACCAATATTACAGAGTCACTACATAAAGCTTTATATCACTAAAGTAGTTAATATATTAACCTATTCTTATATATAAATACATAAGTCTTTTATCTCTATTCTAAAAGTACTTTTAAAGTAGTTTTAAATACAAGTAATACAACCTCAAAATCCTTTAATAGAATAAAATCTTTACTACCCTTAGTATTAAATTTACATAGTGTAATGTTTTTATTATAAGTAGATATCAAACCACTATAAAAAAGTCAAGTAAATAATTCCTTTAAGTACTTTTTAACCACTTTTAAGTTAATTTAAAAGTATATTAGATTTAGAACTATATAAAGTATAATATAACTAATAATATATAATTTAAAAAACTACTTTTTTAATATCTTTTAACTCCTTTTTAATCTTTACTATTACAGAACTCAAGTCCTACTTCCTAAAGTAATTTAAAAGTCATCCGGGACTAGTTCTAAACCCCTTTAGAATCGGTTAAATAAGGGCTAAAGTATCCCTATCACTTTTTATCTTTTAGAATTAAGTACTAATAGTCCCTATTAGTCTTAAAGGTAGTACAGGCCCAAAATAACTTACAAAGAGCTTTTATAATTAATCTTTAGAATAAAAAAGTACTTTAGAAGTAAGCTAAAATAAATTTAAAAAAGTGTTATTTAGCTATTAAGTAGAGGCGTTTAGAACTTAAAAAGAAAAAACTAGCATAAGAAGAAAAGTGGCTTAAGATTAAAAAAAAAAAAAGGTATTTAGAATAGAGTATTTAAAGTAATTTTAAAGTGGCTTAGAAGTAGTATTAAATTTATTATAAGGAAAAGTGGCTTAAGATTAAAGAAAGAAAGAGGTATTTAAAATAAAGTATTTAAAGTGATTTTAAAGTAGCTTAAAAGTAGTATTAAATTTATTATAATTTTATTAGTTTTATTTATTTATAAATAATAAACTTTAAATTATAGTTTATATATTTATATAAATATATAACTATATAAATATATAAATATATTTATAGTTATATTTATATATTTATATATTTATATATTTATATATATTTATATATTTATATATTTATATATTTATATATTTATATATTTATATATTTATATATTTATATATTTATATATTTATTTATATATTTATATATTTATATATTTATATATAAATATATTTATATATTTATATATTTATATATTTATATATTTATATATTTATATATTTATATATTTATATATTTATATATTTATATATTTCTATATTT
The DNA here is from genome assembly GCA_030770045.1 of Colletotrichum brevisporum. NCBI lineage: Eukaryota > Fungi > Ascomycota > Sordariomycetes > Glomerellales > Glomerellaceae > Colletotrichum > Colletotrichum brevisporum. The sequence continues at coordinate 1,224,179 of JAUGSI010000001.1, read as the reverse complement.
ATAAAGTTAATCATTATTATTTCTAAGTTTTAAATATATTTTTAAATAGTATAATTAAATAAAGGAGATTTAATAGAGTATATTTAATAAAATTAATTATTTTTAAATTTATTAAGTAGTTTTAAATAAAACTTAATAAAATATATATACTTTAATACTTTTATTTATCTACTTTATATATTATAATAATAATAATACTATTATTAATAAATAGTAATATTAAAATAAAGCTTTATTTATATAAATATTTAACTAAATTATACTATATATAAATCTTAAGAAATTTTGAGAATATATATTAGTTATTTTTAAAGAATACTACTATTATAAATAAACTTTTTATTAATTCTTTTTATTATTTATTTTTTAATATATATAATAATTTATAATATTTAATAAAAAGCTATTTATTATTATTTATTTATAAAAGTATATTTATTAATTTATATTAATTTTAATTTATTTTAAATAATATATTATAAAACCTTAAATTACATCTTTTAAAAACATATAAATAAAATATATTTATAAATAAAGTATATTTATATATATATATATAATAAAACATAAATAAGTTTAAAATATAATTTATTATTTATTATTATACTTACTTTATTTATTTTAAATATTATTATACATAAATATAAATATAAAAGTATTAAAATTAATACTAAAAAATATAAAGACTTTTATAGTAATATTATACTTAATATAAAAAAAAGTTAATTTAATAGTATAAAGTTTAATTTATTAATTAAATACTTTAAGTTTAAATACTATTAAATAGTATATATAATAAAGAAAATATATTATTTAATAGTATATATAATAAAATAAATAAAAAGTTAGAATAATTTAGTTTTATAAAAAATAAATTAAATATAAAAGGGTTTATTTTACTACTTTTATATAAATTAAAACTTTTTAATTAAACTATTTTATATATTTATTAATTATAAAGTTTAATTTAAAAGTATATTATTAAAAAAAGAACTATTAGTAATAGTAAATTATTAATACTAAAAATAGTATTAATAGTTTAAATTTTTTATAACTTAAAAAAGGTTTAAAACTTTATTTATTAATATTAATTAATAAGTTATATTAATAATATATATTTAATAGTAATAAGTAATAATTAATTTAATTTAGTATATAGTAAATTTAAAATATATAAGTACTATATACTTATACTACTAATAAAATATATTTTATTTAAACTATTATTAAAAGTATAAGTATAGGTATAAAAGTATTAAGGTCGGTATTAAAATTACTAAATACTTCTATAGTAATATCGGGCTTAATAGAGTTAGTAAAGGAATAGGTTTAGTATATAATATATAAATAAAAGAGATAAAAGTATTGTTGTAGTAGTAATAGTGTTGTATTAGTATTTTGTTGTATTACTTACTTATTAAGAAAGTAAAAGTCTAGACCCCTATAGGCTGGAGGGAGCTCTGCTTTTTATAGGCTTAGTGCTTTGCCCTTTAGGCCTAGCTTTTAAAGTACTAGTCCTTTTAAGGTTTAGTACGTTATATATAGTTTAGCTAAGTAGCTTTAGGTCCTGTGTGTGGTTGGCTGTATTTGTCAGTGCCATTACGGGCGCGTGTCGGCTACGAGGGTTGTGGTTGGCTACGAGCACCCTAGAGTGTTAATAAGAGATATTTAGAAAGTGGTTTATTCTACTACGCGCTGACCTAGTATTTAGAGTCCAGTTTATTAGAGCTAGAGGCTGTAGGTTCAATTCTGCCTTTTTATCTCTTTTTACTTTTATTTTTAGTTCTTTTTAATAGACTAATAAAAGTAATATTAAAACTATTATTTAAACTACTACTTAAAGCTACCATTTAAATTACTTTAAATTACTTTTAATTACTTTTAAATTATTACTTAAATTAATATATTTATTATTATATTAATAAATATACTTATATATTATAATATATATATATTAATATATATTATAATATATACTTTAAAGTTTTTTAATTATATATTATATTTAAAAAAAAGTAATAGTTTTTTTTAATAAATACTTAATTTTTAAAATAGTAGTATATACGTATTTTTTAATTATAATATTAATAATAAAGTAATTATTATTTATCTAAAATATAAATATAAATTACTTTTTAATAATAAACTTTACTATTATAACTATATATAGTTTAAAGTTTAATTTTTAATTTATTACTTTTATAAAATATATTTTAATTAGTTTAAAATTTATATATATCTTATTTTATAGTTATAATTAACTTAATTTAAATAATTATAAATATTTAAATTATATAATATATAGTTATTATAATAATTTAAAAATTAAAAATATATTACTTTAAGTTTTTATATAGTTCTAAAATTTAAATTATATTTAAAAGTATATTAATAAATATATTATATATATTATAAAATATAATAAAACTATTAAAACTTAAATAAATATAATTATTATTATATATAATTTTAAAATTATTATTATTTTAATATATTAAATTATATAGCATTAACTTATTATTTATAAATATATATTTAATTTATATTTAATTTATATATTAATATATTTAATAATAATATAATATATATAATATATTATATATATTATATATATTTAAATACTTAAATTTAAATTATTATATAAAATAATAACTACTTTAAAATACTTTATTCCTATTTTGTTTTTATAATATAAATATATAATATTTATAATTTTAATTATATATTAAATAATTATACTAATTAAAATTATAATTTAATATATTATACACTTTTTAATATTATATAGTATTATAATTTAAAAATATATATTATAATTAAATATATATTTATTTTATTATTTACTTTAAATATTAATATAATTTATATATAAATAAAATAAAATTATAATTTATATAAATAGTACTTTAACTTTTAAAAATTATAAAATACTTCTAAAGTAGTCTAAAATCACTTTAAAAATTAAGTTAAACTATAAATATATTTACTACTTACTACCTCTATAGTAGTTTAATAAAGTATCTTTCTAAACACTTAAAAAAAAGTAAACTATTTTAAATTAATTTAAAAGTACTTTAAAAGTCGTTTTAAAACTTACTCCTTAACTTCTTCCTTCTTATCCTTAATAGTACCCTTAACTTTAAAATTAATTTTAAAGTAATTCTAAACTAAGTAACTAGCTTTATACTCTTTAAAAAGGCCTTTTTAAAATTAATACTAAAGTACTTTTAAAGTAATTAAGGAACTTATACTTATTAATATTAACCTCTTTACAACTATTATAGTAATTAGCTTTATTATAAATAAAAAAGCAACTAACTAAAATAAATATTTAAATAATATTAATTTAAAAAAACTTTAAAAAAGCTTTAAAAATACTTTAAAAGTAGTTATAAACTTATACTTTTATTTTCCTTTTTAACTTTAATAAAAAGCTTTAATTTAGCAAAAGTAGCTAGTTATTTTTACTTCTTAAAAGTAATAATCTTTATAAAAACCTTACCCTTAACTTAAGGAGTAAAAAAGTATTTATAGAATTCTTTAAAAATTAGTTCTAAATTACTTTAAAAGTAGTTCTAAAGTACTTACTAATTACTACCTTAATTTTAACTACTTTAATAAAGCTAGTTTTATAGTCCTTAACTATAAATAAAGTTCTATTACTATAGTTACTATATTTATAAATATAGTATAAAAAGTTAGACTTAGTTGTAAATAGAATTGCCTTTAAAAGTATATTAAAAGTAATTCTAAAGTAGTCTAGAAAGGATTATATATTAACTTTATTATAAGTAATAGTACTTTTATTTTAAGAGTAATAATAATAAACCTTACTTAAAGTAATAGTAGTAGTTTTATTCTATTTTTTAAAAAAAAAGTTAAAATAGCTTTAAAAGTACTTTAAAAGGACTTTAAAAAGGCTTATAAACTTATAATATTAACTTTTTAAATAAAAAAGTTAGTAAAATACTAGGACTAGTTGTTTTTAAAGACCTAATTACTTTTAGAGTTAAACTAACTTAGTTTATACTTAATATATACTACTTATTTTAGAATTAGTTCTAAAGTACTTTAGGAGTATTTTTAAAAAACACTTATAGAGTTCTTAAGTTTAACTATAGTACTAATATTACTAACTCTAGAAGCGCTTTAAAAGGACTATAAATTATTAAGGTTATAAAAAAGATAGAAAATAAAAGTAAAGTTAAAAGAAAAAAATTTATACTCTAGTAGGTTGAGGTACTTAATTAGTAAAAGTGGGCCTAGTTGTATAATTAGTTACTTATATACAGCTAATCAAAAATCTAGTCACCTAGACCCACACACAATTTTTCAACCAATCAATCAATTCCCTACCCCTACCTCTTTTTTTTCGCACCTTCCCTAAACAGGTAGGTCAAGTCAGGTAACCCCCCCCCCCCAATAGTCAGTTAAACTATCATCACCTCGCAGAGTGACTGGGGCAAGCTTCCCCACGGGCAGGGGTGAGGCCATTCAGCCTGATTAACTATCTGCAGATCCAAGGACTGGGGGACAAGGGCTTGGAGCAATGAGCCCGAAATCCAAATCCCATCCGGTGATGGACCAGCAACGAAAGTGCGCTGAGGGCAGGCTCTGCCAACCCTGACAGGACAGGGCCCAAGGCCGTCTCCAACGCCCAGACGATTTGGAGCCGGGGGGCAGAAATCTGCAGCTGCGGGCGGCCACCGATCTGTAGAAGCAATTTCTTCGTCTGATGTGTCTGTGTGGTGGCCGCCCACCACCATCGCAGAAGACCACGCGCGAGGTCACACAATGCAACCCCAAGGCGCGATCCCACTACCGAAAAGCACGTTTAGGCTGATGGCCTCGTTTATAGAACCGAGATGCGACTGACTCTGGATCGCCCGCTCATTTAATGAGGGGCTCGGGGGAGGGGAGATGAGGAGCTGCCTTTCTAGTCGCCTCATGCCGCCTCTGAACACCACCGACGTTGGCCTGACGCAGGTCTATGTATGTAAGGCTGAGGCATACACACGAAGTCTGAAAGATGATCTGATGGCCTCGTCACGGGACATGTGCAGGACAGAGGAGTTGGATCAACCGCCAATCCAGCCTGATGGACTCCCTTGCTCCGCGTCCTGGGAGAAGCAAGTGATCCTCGGGTCGCACACCGGTCGCTTTGGTCTCGTCACTTCTCACCAACGCCCGCTATGAATGCGTGTTTTTTTCTTTGGTCACTGACGCATGCAAGCAGAAGTGCCCTGGTCATTCCCCTCCCTCCCTTACCAGCCTCTTCTGAGGTCCATTCAAAAGAAGCAGGTCGCACAATACAGTCATGCGACGGACGCGGCGACGGGCACTGCATCCACGGCACGGCGTCCGAGCCACAGCCTGGCATCTGGCGAGGAGAGGGAGGGCGAAAGAGGGTGCATGGGGATGATGAGTCTTGCCCTGCATGTTTGCTGATCCTCATATGCCGAGAGGCTCCACGATTGTCCCGAGGGCGAGTTCCATCATCCTACAATGCTCTTTTGTCACCAGAGTCCAGAACCTGCAAACTGGGGACGGTCTTCTCCTCGAAATAAAGTAAGCCCTTTTGGCGGGGTCGCAAACGCACTGCTACGGGCGGCCGGATGCCACCTTGTCTACGGCACGTGGCGAGATATTCCTGTTCCCAAAGGGGAGACTTGCGTCTGGCCCTTGCTCACCCACCATCATCACCGCAGTCACCCATCCCCCCTTCCCGTGCCGCGCCCGCATCAGACAAGCCGGACGAGCATTTTTTGGAGAAATAGAGATTTGTGGCGTTCAAGCGGCCTTTTGGTCCTTCTGGACGCTCAGGCTTCGCCCCCTCCCTTCCAATCGGCTCGGAGCGAGAGAGAGCGAGACGGAAGCGGTCGGGTTTGCGGGGCGGTGATTCGGCGTGGGACCACCCTCCACCCCCCGGCAAGGAGGGGAGGGCGTTTGCTAGGGGCGCTCGTTGGGCGCTCGTTGGTTCGCTAGTTGGCTCGGCTCGGATTGCCCTTGCCTACTGGCAGATATGGGGCGGCCCTTTTGTTTTGTTTATGTGCAAGGAAGGAGGAATGAGGGGAACCGGAGATGCAGTTTCCTTTCTCTTCGAGGGGGGACGTCGTTTAAGGATGGATGGTGTCCCGTCTCCGGGTTGGCGGTTTCTCGCTTGCTGTCTTTTTTAATTTGGGTTTGCAGGTGGGAAGGTGGTTACTTTGTAATATGTACCTGCTTCCTGGGACCCCCCCCTTTTTTTTTTAATTTATGGCTTTTTGGGGACGAGGTTGCGTTTTTGTCTTGGGGCCGGGGTTGGGAGGTTGCGCTTATCGAGTGGTGGCTGGAGTTGTCCTCGTTGGATAGATGGTTTGCTGTGTCTCTTGGCAACATGTGTGGTCTGAGGTTGGAGTTCGTACGAGTTAAGCTCACGGACTCTCGAGCCCAAGTCTAATTAGCTCAACAAGAATAACGATAATATGATCAATAGCAGGAAAGATATCTAGGTGATCAATGGTCAAAGTCTCTTTATTCCGCTGTCTGACGAGAGTGGAGTGAACCGACGTCTGTTTCGACACTCGACGCCCTTGCAGATGTCGCTTTCAGATGTCGACTACCTCCTGGTTTCTTTGTTCCAAGTACAGCTCAGGGGCACGAAACTTGTCAATGGTTTTTGAATGCCTCTAGGACAAAGAGTGGGCAATGAGTGAGATGTTAAACGGAGTTTTCAATGAGAAGTTGAAGTTCTGCCAGCAACGATAGAACCAAATTGAATCCTAAAGCCCACGTCCAGTTCCGGGAAACATTGGTCTCTTTCGAGCAACACCGGCAACAGCAAGGAATAACTACAAGCCATATATATACAGCTGACAGAGAACACCATCAGCGGTCCGATAGCTATCGCCAGAACCATCACCCTCAGGCTACCAACTTCACCCCAGACCGACAAAATGACCGACACGTCTCCCACCACGTATGAGATGCCCAGGGAGGAGCGCCAGATCGGCAGCGACGGCTGGCGCTGCGCCTCATACTTCGCCGATGACCATCGAGAGAAGGTCGAGGAGTTCTTCAGATCGGTCCAGTGGGATCGCCTGGCGAGAATTGCCTGCCACATCCGGGGGTCCAAGCGGGATCCCATTTACGCCACGGAGAAGTTCGCCGTCGGCCGCGTGAACATGGTCAGGCGCCTCACGTTCGAGGACGGCGTCGACTGGGTCGTCCGGGTCCGCCTGAACACCCGCGCCTGCATCCTGGCCGAGTCCGACGCCAAGAAGATCCAGGAGTCGTTCAACCGCGAGGTTGCCGCCGCAGCGTTTTTCAAGTAGGCCGATTTTCCTTTTGCTTTTCTTGAAATCATTTGGCATTGCCTGCCAGGCCTTTTGAAAAACGGTCCAAGAGTACTCACCATTCTCCCCAGGGCGAAGACGAGCATCCGCGTCCCCGAGATCTTCGCGTGGGACTCCAACCCGCAGAACCATGCCGGGGTGCCGTACATGTTCATGGAGTACATCCACGGCAGCACGCCGAACAAGGCCGGGTGGATCGTGTACGGCGAGGACGGCATGTACCCGACGTACGGCACCCGCGAGCAGCACTACAAGCTGCTGGACCAGCTGGCCCGGATCCACGCGGAGCTCGCCTCGTGGAAGTTCAACAAGATCGGCGACCTGTGCTGGGACGAGGACAAGGTCGAGCTGTCCCTCGGCCCCATGCGGGACACGCGCGGCGAGGGCCCCTGGGACACGGCCAAGGACTTCTACGAGGAGTACGACACGGGCGTGTTCTGGCAGCCGGAGGGGTACGCGGACGCGGCGCCCATACTGCTGCTCGACGTGCTCGAGCAGCAGGGCAAAGACAAGAAGGGGCCCTTTAGGCTTTTCAACAAGAACCTCTCGCCGACAAAGTGCCTCCTCGACGACGACTACAACATCCTGGCCATCTGCGACCTCGACGGCATCAGCGCCGTGCCGCTCGACGTCGTCGCGCGGTTCCCCATCCGCAGCCCGGACCAGGTCACCCCGCCGGGCCGCCAGGTGCCGGACTGCGACCGCGCCGCGCACGTCTACGGCTCGCGGCGCTCGACCGAGTGGTACGCGGCCTGCCTGGCCAGCCACGAGGCCGACTTCGGCGAGGAGGACGCGCCCGTGAGCTCGCACCTCGAGTCCATGGCGTCGTCGGCGTTCGAGGGGCTCGTGCGGTTCAGGCTGGGCGAGATCGAGGAGCGCGCCGAGTGGTTCGAGGCCGCGCTCGACATGCTCATGGCGTGCGGCGCGCGGCCCGTGCCGGAGCGCAGCCACCGCCGGCTGGCGCCGTGGTCCGTCCCGGAGGCGCTTGAGCCGCTCTCGCCGTCGCCCTCCGCGACTTCGAGCGATCTGCCGTGGACGTGTACCTGCGTCCGGAGAGGCACGTCGTCCACGCTCGCGACGTGCTCCAGCGACACGGCCTCGCCGCTGTCGGAGCGCGCGCGCAGGGCGACGGCGGCGTCGATCGCGTCGTCCTTCTCGCTGGGCTCGCCGCTGCCGTCGCCCGTGGTCGCGCGCAGGCCGACGGCCTCGTCGATCGGGTCGCCCGTCCGCGAGAGGGCGCTGGCGTCGTCTCTGAACGACAAGGTGCCGCTGTCGCCGGCCAGCAGGCCGCCCCGGCAGGGGGCCGCCGCGCGGACGGGCGCGACGTCGTCGTCGTCGGCCGGGTACATGCGCCGGCTGGTGGAGGCGCTGACGGCGTCGTGGACCGAGGGCCTGCCGTCGACGTACCTGCCGCACAGCCCGACGGACCGGTCGGCGGGCGAGATGTCGCCGTCCGCGTTCGCGCGCCAGCCCGCGGAGGCGGCGGTCAAGGTCTCCGATGATTTAGGTTCGCCTTCCGACTGCGCTCGGAAACTGGAGGGTGTGTCGATCGCGGATAAGAGCGGTTGATTGACGGTGGCGGGCTTCGATTTGCAGCTTCGGTGGAAGTGAGTTGGGAGGGAAGGGGGTTTTCAATTCTTGGGTTCTCTTATGTTCCTTGCTAGACCAATATAGAGGCTCTCCTGCGTGCAAGCAGAGTTATTTCAGTCATAACAACAGTCATTTGACTGGTTCCAGAAGCGCGAGCGTGGAGTTGGTCGCTTCGGCATTGGGCAGTATGTGAGGAACAACATGTACTCTCTCCGTGTGCCGATAGAGCCAGTTCAAAACTCGCTGAAACGATGTGCCTCCGAACGGCTTCGAACAAGACTCGGAACGGTTCAGTGAGCCCCCAGACTTGAACTGCTCAACATACGAAGGCTCTTGACTCTTTGGTTTCTATTTTTCCAGGGTATCGACATGTTTCCTCAAGTTCCGAGACACCTTCCTCATGGCTTCAGTGACGGACAATGGGATGGCTAATGAGAGTGGACGGCCTCCCGCCCTGTTCATCTCCTCCTCTGCCAGTACCAGAAGCCGATACCCGCCACCGCGACCGCGGACGACGTCAAGATGCGGATCGTCTTCTTGATGGCAGGAGACACGACCATCTCGGCGGCGACGTGGAAGTCGGCCATGGCGTTGATGCGCGGGTACGGCTCCTCAGGGACGTCGCGGCCCAGGAAGGCGCAGATCTCCTCCCAGCCGAAGCCCTTCTCCAGGTTGAGCACGAGGAGCCTCTCGGCAGGCACCTGCTCCTTGACGCTCGCCAGGCTTGACACGCAGTTAGTGACAGGGTTCTGTAGCTTCAGCCGCGGGCGACTCACTATTCCACGTAGCTCTTGGCGAGCGCGTCGTTGAAGCCGGGCTGATGGGGCTCCAGGCCGCCGGACCAGCGGTGCGTCATGGCCCTGAACAGGGCCGTGAGCTCCCAGATGAAGCTGTCAAAGTGCCTCGCTATCGACAGCGGCGGCTGCGCGAGCTTGGCGTGGTACGCGCCGAGGGAGCCGGCGATGGACTTGGCCCACGACTCGGGGGTGCGCTCCGTCAGGATGAACTTGACGTCCGGGTCTTCCAGGTAGGTCTGAATGATGGAGGGGCAGAGGTAGCACGGGCTCTCGACGATGCACTGTTCTCAGTCAGATTCATGTCTTCTTTGTTTTTTTGTTTTTTTTTTGTCGACGGTCAAGGGAGGCTCACGTCGTAGCCGGCAAACAGCTTGTCAAACTCTGGCTTGCCAAAGGGCTTGTCTGTGTCGTTGGCGATGATGGCCTCCTGGAGCGCCCTCATCTGCTGGAAGCCGTAGGGCAGGAGCTCGGAGATGTGGAACGGCTTGTAGCCCAGAGTCTTGAGAGCCTGCCATAATCCTAGTGTTCCTGTCCTGGAAGGAGATTCAGCTTTTGGCCAAACGCGGACGACTTATCTGCAGAGCCTCAGCAAACATATCTCTTACCTGCTGGGACCGAGGCCGATGACCTTCATCGGACGCTCGTCCGCGGGAGCGGGAAGTCTATCGACAGCGCGGGCCATTTTTCCGGTTTGACAGATTACTGAAGGAAAGTGAAGGAGACGGAAGGTTTGCTGTCGGCTTTGCAGTCCTCCGGCCGAACTCTTTTGTCCAACTCGTCCTCGGGTGGTGGTGGTATTGTTGACCCTTTTACTCGTCAACCCCATAGAACAATCCTATTCGTGCATGTACACTATCTCTCAACTGCCGGGTACATCCTGAAGGGTCCCGCGGCATCCCTCCCCCCTCTTTTTGCCCCCCCTTGCCGGACCATGTTATCAACAGTCCACATCACGGATCCATGACTCGCCAAGAGGATATCACCGACTCATGCGTGTGGGACTCCCCAATGTCCGGGGTAAGCTTTTTTAAAGTTTCGTCGAAACTTATCAGGAGAAGAAGCTGGGAAGTGATCCGCAGGTTCTATCTACGCTAGTGAGTTGTCCATTCTCGCGGGTCTTCTAGAAGGTATTAATTTGCTAATGATAACGAGGATTTCGGACCGCTGTCCCTGCGGATGCCACCCGATCTCGGCAGAAAGCATCCAGGGATGAACCGTCGAGGCCAGCCCGGTATTCCGCGTTCTCTTGCCGTTGACAAATTGGCTTGGGCGACGAATCAGGAGCTCGGGAGCATTGTATTGAGTCGATAACAGATAGCTGGGCATAACCAGATTGTAAGTGTTAGTGTCTCAGTCCCGAAAGGGGAGAGAGAGAGATGTGGTGTCTTTGTTGACGCATCCCTATTCAACGCTGTATTACATAATCACGCATTGGAACGCTCCCAGAGGCGTACGGAGGCCTTTCATTCGCCTGTCGTGAATACACCAAGCTGTTCATCCAATCGTCCAGGTCCAGTCCACACGCCTCATACCAACCATCCAGCCTTTGGGTTGATCACCAGAAATAAGTCACGAGACATGCACCTGTCAACGCCAGACGCAACGGCCGCCGGCTCCAAGGACCGGCGGCCGTTGAAGTTCCTCCTCCACTGCTTCTCCGCCACCGGCCACGTCCTCCCGATGCAGGCCGTCGCCAGGGAGCTGGTCGAGCGCGGCCACGAAGTCGTCTGGACCACCATCGCGCCCCAGGAGGCCCGCGTCGCCGCCTCGGGCGCTCGGTTCGTGGCCGCCGAGGAGGTCATCAAGGTCGACGCCCAGCTCGACGGCGCCGACCCGAAGGACATGGCCGAGACGGCGGCCGTCATGTTCGGCGGCCGCCTGACGGCGCAGGTCGCGGACATGCGCCGGGTGCTCGCGGAGTTCAAGCCGGACTACGTCCTCAACGACGCCCTCCCGCAGGGCGCGGCGGCGCTGCACGAGCTCGGCGAGATTCCCGGGTACGCGACGCTCGGGGTCGTGCCGCTGTACCTCCCGGACGTCGGGCCCGAGCCCGTCGAGCACGCGGCGCAGTCGGCGCTGGGCATGCTGATCAGCAAGCCGCAGCTCTCGCTGCCCGTGATGAACCCGGAGAGGGAGGCGCTGGGCCTGCCGCCGCTGAAGCCCACGGACGCCTTCTCCTACAGCCCGTACCTGCACATCCAGGCCTCGTGTCCCTCGTTGGAGTTCCAGAAGGGCCCGGAGCCGGTCATCCCCCAGGCGCACTACGTCGGTCCCCTGGTCTCGAAGAGCACGACGGTCAGCGTGCCGGAGTGGTGGGACGACGTGCTCAACGCCTCGTGCGTGGTCGGCATCACGCAGGGCACGTTCGCCATGGACCCGACGTCGCTCATCATCCCGGCCATCCAGGCGCTGCAGGGCGACAAGAGCCTGCTGCTGGTCGTGCCGTCGAAGCTCGCGGACGAGATCCGGAGCAAGGTCGACGTCGAGGACAACGTGCGCATCGCCGACTGGGTCCCGTACGACCAGCTGCTCCCCCGGTGCCGTCTGCTCGTCACCAACGGCGGCTACGGCAGCGTAACGCAGGCGCTCTCGCACGGCGTGCCTCTCGTCTGCGCGGGCACGTCGGAGGATAAGAAGGACACGTCTGCTCGGGTCACGTACGTCGGCGCGGGCATCGACCTGAAGACCGACAATCCCTCGGTGGAGCAGGTCAAGGGTGCTGTTTATGAGATTCTGAAAGAGTCAAAGTACAAGGAGAACGCGGAGAGGATTGGGAGGGAGTTGAACTCGCAAGGCGGTGCAAAGCGAGCATGCGATTTGTTAGAGAAGGCCGCACTAGAGTTGAAGGCCAAGAAGGCTGCATAAGATCGGTGCATACAGGTTTCAAGGGAGATGAAGCCGTTTAATCTGCGATTTACATAGAGTTGGAGCATAGTTACAATTAATACGGAATTTCTCTTTCATGGGCATTGTTCGTTGCGTGCAACGATCGAGAGTGGTCCACTTATCCTCGGGGGCGGTTTAGTGTTGTCGCTTCACTTGCAAAGAAGTCGAAACAAAGTGTAAGACGATTGGACGCGCCTCATCGTCGTAACCCTTTCAGGTACACTAGTTATTGAAACGAATGCAACGTAAATGCGGCAATGCGGCATTGCTGCGTTATAGTTCGGCGATGCTGTTCAAGAGCCGGAAGTATCTTCCAACAAGTCCCTGTCCATGGCACGGCTGGCCCATGCTCGCCAAGGAGATGGCGTGCTTCCACGCGAACCGTTGGCGACAACTTAAATTCGAGTCCAACGTCCACAGCACGCGACACTAGGTACAACGACATGTTGAGGTTCATTCAATTCAAGTTCGGGAAACGTTATATATACAGCTCGTGGCTCTTGTTTTCCATGCATTATTGACAAACATTAAGCACCAAATCCTACCCAACACCATTATCATTCTGGATATCAAAAAACAAGCCAACAACCAATCAAGTGTCCCATCAACTCATGCAAAGTCCAACTGCAAAGGCTCAATCAGGGCTTCAGAGCCTGGATCCTATCTTTCTCGCAATCGAACGACTGAGGGCTGAGGTAGGTCACCACCCTAAGCTGACCCTTAGCCAGAGCGCATCCGACGTAGTAGTGGCTTCCGCAGCGGGACTCGAGAGTTTTCATGCCACTACATGCAAACGTCAGTTGATGTCATCATCAGTAGGAATGGAGGTGCCAACTTACAAGATGTCAACCATGGCCTGCTCGTAGTTGTCCATCATCTTATCCGACCGGCGCGTGGAGAAGAACTTGCGCAGGCGGGCCAGCACGTCCAGGTCGTTCTTGCAAAAGTACTGCGGCGACAGATAGACCTTGGGCGAGATGGGCTTCCCGCAGCCGAGGGTGTAGTAGAACCCGGGGCTCGCGCGGCCGGGGGCGTCGTCGGGGAGCACGTCGGGCGCGTCGCCGATGAAGGCGCGCCAAAAGTCCTCGAGGTCCGCGATCGCCTCCCCGGACATGTCGAGCCGGCCGCCGAGCGTGATGCAGTCCATCATGTACTCGAGCGTCGTGTGCCGCGCGCGGACGTACACCTTGATGCGCGCGTCCGCGGGCGCCAGGCAGTCGATGGACAGGATGCCCGTCTCGAAGTCGTACTTCTCCGTGCCCTCGCGCAGGAAGTCGAGCAGGGGGCCCGCGTTGAGGGACTCGAGCTGCGCCGCCGGCAGGCTGCAGATGGACCGCTCGACGAGCTCGAGGTTCGTGATGCCGAGCTCCTCGGCCTTGAGACCGGGGTAGATGTACATCTTCATGACGGGGCCCGTCTTCTCGATGTCGAGGGCGACGACGGTGCCCGCCTTGGGCGTCGTCTCCTCGACGAAGCGCTCCGTCGTCTTGGACGTCCGCGCCTCGTCGCGAGGGGGGAGGATCTGGCCGGTGAAGTGGTTGTACCACTCGAGGTCGAGCCCGGGCACCATGTCCTGCCGGCGCAGCTTGTCGATCCAGTCGTCCGTGGCGTGCCTGTTCAGGGGGTCGAGCTCGGTGCCGGCGTGGGCGCCGATGGGCTCGAACGAGTAGCGCACCGTCGCGCGGTCGTCGCGGCCCCATTCCCAGCTGAAGTCGATCGGCGTCGAGTCGGGCGTGCCGGGGCTCCGCCACCGCCTCACGTTGCCGTGGCAGTCGGGGGAAGGGCCCAGCTCGGGGGCCACGAAGAGGGAGTAGAAGTTGAGCTCGCGGTACTGCTCCGACGCGCTGTAGCCGGCGTGCTCGAGGAGCTTGGAGAACATGCGGCCCGTCCTGTCCCACCAGAACTGAGAGTCGTCGTCCCTGAACCGCAGGACGGAGTTCAGGAAGTCCCAAGGCTCGTGGGACATGATCATTTCACCCATATTGGCGGTTTGTGATTTTCGACAAGGGAAAAGAAAGGAGGCAAGGCAGGTGGACTGCGTGCTGAATTGGGATTCGTGAAGGGTCTGTCCTGATGAGAATCTTCAGTGCGAGAGCTTCAAGACGCAAGAGACGAGCAAGATTCAGTTGCAACAGGGCTCTTCTGCTGAACCCTGAGGGTCCTCTCCTCATTTATCACATGCCATCGCCCAACCCGCGTCGAGAGCTCTCAACTCCCCGTATCTCTGGCATTGCAGCTGGATCTAGGTGACGATTGCTGGGATGCTAATTGGTTCGTCCCATGTGGAGGCTCAACAGTTAAGGGGGGGTTCACCGCCATGGAACCGGAGAGGAAGCGACATGGTCAGGGTCGTTGTTTCACGCATGCCTGTCAAGTCGTCGAAGCCTGGCGATATCTACAGCCCGGCCGGGCTATCCTTGAGAACCGCCGGGAACTGTCACGAGAACGAACCTCCTCCTCGCGGGAAAGGGAGCCGTCGGTTCGGGACTGGCGACGGGCGTTGAGCCCTTCGATGGCCCCAAATCCCACCGGCCGAGTCAAGCGGCGTCGTACTATGTAATTCTATCTTGTCATGTCCGTTCGTCACCCGGGTTCCTCCATTTCCAAACCCCACAGATCGAACATCCGGTTATCTATACGTGTATTTACGATGAACTGGGTCCCCGGTAGTCGTCGCGGAAAGTATATTAAATTGCTTGGCCATCGGCGAGTCAGCCGCGCTCCACGATTACCCCGGAAGCCAAGATGAGCATCGGCGACGACGACCTGGACATCGCGGTAGCGAATAATAGCACACACACCCTCACGAACCTCGGGGCCGTCCGTTCCCAGGGATTCGGGGCGGGGTGACGCTGGGGGTGGGCTATCGCCCTTTTTGACCGAAAGTTTGACCAGTGCTTAATTGTCGAGATAAACAAGCAGCCCGCCATTGACGCGGCAACTCCTGCTGTTCTGTTCTCTTCCAAGGGTTGTTGATACGGGCATATTGCTCTGACTCGCGAAGAAGCGGGCTGTTGCCGGCCGGCATCCCGACAACGGCGATATGCGTCATATTACTGAACAGATGAACTGCTGTCCACTTTGGGGCGGGCGCGTCATGCCCCGACGGCCATTGCATGTGGATTCCACATCCCGTCCGTTTTTCACATTGTATTACTCCATCAATCTTCATCAACCGCGATCCGCATTCTCCCCAAGGCATGCTCAGGTGACCTGTCAAAGACGCCCTGTTCCGTCGACGGCTCGACTCGTTTCATATGTCCATGACTCCTCGTCCGGTATCGTACCTACCGTAGACAACACAGCGGGGTCTCTTGCAACCTCAACTGACTAGTTCGCCATGGCCATTCTCGCACTCGTCGCGCTCCTGGTATGTCTGGAAGGGTGTAGTGATTAGGTAAACACTGTTTGGTACTGACAGAATACCAGGCCGTCCTGGGGCTCGTCGCCAAGGGCGTCTACAACGCCTTCCTCCATCCCCTCCGCAAGTACCCCGGACCGCCGCTCGCCGGAGTCACGAGGGCGTACTACCTCTGGTTCGATGTCCGCGGCGTCAGCCACTGGAAGGTCAAGGAGTGGCACGAGAAGTACGGCGACGTCGTCCGCATCGCGCCGGGGGAGCTGTCTTACACATCGAAAGAGGCCTGGCAGACCATCTACGGCAAGTGTTTTCGAGAAAGATACCCGAGTTTAAAAACACAGGCGCGCAAACATTGGTAATTCTGACACCTACCCAGGCTTCCCCAACCGCGAGGGCACCGGCAACTTCGAAAAGGACGCCCAGTGGTGGAACAAGAACGTCAACGGCGTCGAGAACATCCTCACGGCCGACGATGCGGGCCACAAGCGCATGCGCCGCCTCCAGAACCCGGCCTTCTCGGACAAGGCCCTGAAGGCGCAGGAGTCCGTCATCACCAGCTACGTCGACCTGCTCGTCCACCAGCTGCACGGCCAGGCCGACGGGTCCGCCGTGGACATGAACTCGTGGTACAACTTCACGACGTTCGACATCATCGGCGACCTGGCCTTCGGCGAGCCCTTCTACTGCCTCCGCGACGCGCAGTGGCACTGGTGGCTCCAGGCCGTCTTCGACATCTTCCAGGCCGGCACGTACCTGCGCGCGGCGCGGCGCTTCTCGTCGCCCTTCTCCGAGGCGCTGCTGCTGCTCATCCCGCGCCGGCTGATCAAGACGCGCGTTGCGCAGTTCAACTTTGGCGTCGAGCGGGTCAACAAGAGGCTGGAGCAGAAGACCGAGCGACCGGACTTTAGTAAGCTAGATTCAAGAATCCCGAAATTCGAGATGAGTGGCTAACCCGACACCTCTAGTGCACTACATCCTCCAGCACGACGGCAGCGACGAGAAGGGCATGTCGATCGAGGAGATCTACGCCGCGGCGCAGGTCCTCATCGTCGCCGGCAGCGAGACGACCGCCACGGCGCTCACCACCGCGACCTACTACCTCTGCGAGAACCCGGAGACGCTCGAGAAGCTGACGGCCGAGGTGCGCCGCGCGTTCGCGGCCGAGGGCGAGATCGGCATCCAGAGCACCGCGGGGCTGCCGTACCTCAACGCCGTCGTCGAGGAGGCCCTGCGCCTGGGCCCGCCCGGCCCGGGGACGTTCCCGCGCGTCGTGCCGGACGGCGGGAGGACGGTCTGCGGGCGGTTCGTGCCCGGCGGGTACTCCGTCGGCGTGCACCACCTGTCCGTCAACCGGTCCCCGGCCAACTTCCGCGAGCACGACGGCTTCCACCCCGAGAGGTGGCTCGGGGACATGCGCTTCGAGTCGGACAAGAAGGCGGCTGCGCAGCCGTTTTCGTTTGGGCCGAGGAACTGCATCGGAAAGAAGTGAGTCCCTAAGCACCCCAAGTTTAGATCCGAATCTCATTGAATCATACGCTGACGCTCCCATCTCACCAGTCTGGCGTATGCCGAGATCCGCACGATTCTGTCTCGCGTCGTGTGGAACTTTGACATGAAGATGCACCCCGACAGCGCCGGGTGGCTAGGCCGGCAGAAGATGTTCACGACCTGGCACAAGACCGAGATGAAGATCTATCTCTCTGCGAGGGCAAAATAAGAAGTTCATAGCAGAAGGCGGTTAGGGTCAAAGATGCCCTTAGACATCTCGCTCGGCATGTGACAAAATGACTGCTGTCAGCTGCTTCAATCTTCTGTACATTAAGTGGTTTTTTCGATGATCATTAGTCGGTAGAACTTCCTGGATCATGTCTTCCAACGTACGAGCCACTACGGCACTGCCATGGAGACGCTTGAGTAATGATGAACGAGACAAGAGAAAAGAAAAAGTTTGATTTGATTCGAGTTGATAGCCCCTCCTACGTCGCAGGCGAGGTGAATATCCCCGGACTACTCGACGCCTCAACCATCCTCTGCGGCCACGCCAGCCACTCGCTCCAGTACGTCCCCAGGTGAGCCGAGACGGCCTGCACCAGCGCCCTCCCCGCGTTCGCGTAGACCCAGCTCTGCCTCACGTTGTGCAGCAGCACGCCCCAGTACGCCAGCACGACGAGCGCCTCGGGCCGCCGCTGGTCGAGCAGGTTGACGTACTCGGTCGGCACGCGGATGGACCACTCCTGGACGGTGGCCATCCTCCTCCCGGGCGTCAGGCTCGGGTCCCGCTGGACGTCGAACATGAGCTGCAGCGCCTCGACGCTCTCGCGGCAGGCCGCGCGCGTGCCGTCGGCGAGGTCGCTGCGGTCGATCAGGCCCAGGAGGCCGGCGCACTCCGGGCCGGGCGGGACGGCGTCGCTCCCGATGAGGATGCTGTTCACGAAGGCCGACGAGTCCGGGCCGAGGTGGGCCTCGAGGTGGGCGCGGAGGGCGGCCCACGACCCGGCGACGATGGTGCGCACGCCGCGGTGCAGGTTCATGCAGTGGACGAGCTTGTCGAGCACGGTGGCGAAGTCGCCGCCGCCCGGCGGGAGGGAGAAGGTGTCGAAGAGGACGTGCTGGCCGAGCCAGGTCGAGTAGAGGAAGGAGGTGAGGATGCTGTCTTCCGAGACGCCGGCGCGGGCGGCGTTGTAGTGCGAGAGGGCGCGGGTCTGCAGGCGTGTCGCCTCGGCGCGGTAGAATAGGCTGTCCTCGCCCGGCAGGGTGCTCTTGTGTGCCGCGGAGAGGGCGAGGAGCTGGTCCATCAGGTACGGGGTGCGGAGGGCTTCGCGGACGGACATGCGCTGGTACTTCTCGCGCGTGGCCTCGCCTACCTCGTGGCCTAGTTCGTGCTCAAAGTGGAAGAGGAGCTCCATGTGGCGGAGATTGTATGGCTCCGCCGGCGGAGCCGCCGGCGGAGGCGGGGGTTGGCGGTACGCGGGCGGCTCTGAGGTCGGGACTACGGGGCCGCCGAACCCGGGGGTCGCGGCGGAGCTTGTTGACGTTGCCGGACTCGGGCACTGGTGGAAAAAGGCCGACGGCGAGGGCATGGTCGTCTCGGTGTCGAGGTAGGAGCAGCGCCGGAGGGCGGTCGAGCAGTTGACGCATGAGGGGCGGCTCTCGTCGCACTTGACGTGGCGTTGCTTGCACTCCTTGCAGCCGAACCTCGACTTTCTGTGAGGCGTTCTCTGGCGCATCTTCGTTGTCATAGGGCTGACTTGAAGACAAACGTCTGATGTTGGGAGCACGTCAGGGACAATGTTGGTCCAGGGGTTGGCGTTTCTTCGTTTGCAGATGTGCGTTCAACGGTTCTGGTCGAGTCCAGTTTACTAGCTTTGGTCAAGGTTCCTTTGGGATTCACCACGTGGGATCGATCGGATGTTTTGGTGAGGTCAAAACAAAGTTTGGACGCAAAAGATGTGCAAAGGGGTTGGAGGTGACATGTTGGTTGGAAGAGCCGAGAGAATCATTAAAGAGTGTTCCTGGGAGGACCGCACATGGGGCTGCTGAGCCACCCCGCCTCCGCCCCTTGCAAGCATTCCCCGATCCGCCGGACCCAAGCACTGTGCTCAGGAGATGGTTGCAGTACTTTTGTCATGCTGCCGTGTCCACGGGTGGTATATCTCGGTGTTCTAGAACAGTGTGATTGTCTTGGGTGTGATGGGGAAGACTAGGTCAGCTGTTGCCATGAGTCCAGTGAGGGGCAGCCATCGGCGACTCGGCCAAGTGACGAGTGAGGAGAAGCAGGGCAAGAGTTGAAGCTTTTTGACGAGGCCATGGAGGTCATTCCCAAGCACTCATCAACGTGAATCACCAAGTTGAGTTTACGCAGTTGAGTCGAGGACTTGGGGACTATATATGTTCGTCCTGACGGCCACGCCTTGCCGGTCAGGTACGACGAGTAATCACCTAGGGCTGGCAATAATTCCCCTCAATGAACGAAAAATCAGCGCTCGTTTCTCGGGGAGAATCGAGATGCCGCGGATCGCCGCACAGTTCGTACTGGACATAGTCTCACTGGGTAAGACAAGGCCGGCGTGCCGGGGTCTGTGGATCGCGGCCATCGTATTCATGAGTCTCGCGTATTGTAAATTGTGCGATTGGCCTCCCACATTCTCTCGGATTCAGGGCCAATCACGAGAAGATGAATACGTCTGACAAGTTCCCGCTAGTTCTCATGCCTAGCTCATTACGGAAGGACAAGCAGGGATCAGCCGCTACGGCTCAGTCGTGTCTTGTGTGAGCAGAGATTCGCGTGAGGGAAGTGCCGGCCCGTTGGGTCTGCACGACGTTGCCATGACTCTTGTGTATCTTCTCATGAGAGCCTCAAAGCTCAGTGAAGCCTGAAGAACGGGACCTTCTCACACTATGAGATGCTCTCTCTCATGGCTCTCTCATATGAGTTTGCTGTCTCATGTGAGTTGGATCTCAGATGAGACTGCAGCTGGCAGCAGCTGCCGCCAGCCAAGAAACCAGACATGATTATTAAGCGGACAACAAAGCGCGATCGAGTCGGCCTCGCGCTCTTTGTCGGCATTCGCGGCGTCGGTTCTCAAAGGCGACCCCCAAAACCTCATCAGTTCATCCCACTCTTTCCCACGCATTCTCACCTCCAAATGTCTAGCGCTCCCGCCGACGAGACGACCTCCCTCCTCCGCCTGCAGTCACAAGTCGTCGAGGACGACGAGCAAGAGCAAGAGCAAGAGACGATGAGCAGCCAGCTGTACTGGAGAGTCGGCGCCGTCTTCGGCGCCGCCGTCGGCCTCGGGGCTTTCGGCGCCCACGGCCTGAAGAACCGCATCTCCGACCCGGCCAAGATTGCGAGCTGGTCCACCGCCGCTCACTACCAGGTGCGCACGTCTCATCGCATTGAAGCGGCTTTCATCGATTCGACATTGTTTCTAGTTGACTGATGACTGACATTCATTCCCAGCTCGTCCACGCCGTCGCCCTCCTCATCGCCCGCCAGAACCCCATCGCCTCCGGCCTCTTCACCGCCGGCATGACCATGTTCAGCGGCAGCATCTACGCCCTCATCCTCAACCCGGACCTCAAGTTCCTCGGCCCCGTCACCCCCATCGGCGGCCTCGCCCTCATCGCCGGCTGGCTGGCGCTCGCCTTCACCAAGGCCCGCTTCGGACTCCGCATCTGAGTCCGAGGTCCAGCGAAAGGCTCCTCATCTCATCTGGATATCACATTGATGAGCCGACCATCTATATGTACTCGTACGCATGCTGATCTGTATCATAATTTTGTTTGGGTTACTACCCTGCATGCTAAAAGAAATCTCCCCTCCCCCGAGGCTCATTGCCTCTATCGCTGTACCAATGCCTCTCCGAACGAATGACCATCAGCCCGTGGAGTTCCTAAAAGCCAAGCTGCCGCCCAGCGCAGCCGTGTACGCGAGATGCCACGCGAGGCTCTGCCCCGCCAGGGCCGTGGTGTTCGGCTTCTGCGCCCTCATGAACCTGTAGCTCTCCACCGCGCCCTCCTCGTCCGCGATCGCGAGGTTCACGTACACGTGCCCGACGAACCCCTCCCCCCTGAGGAACCCCGTCCGGTTGCCCGCGAAGTACTGGTCCCACTCCTCGCGCACGAACGACGGCCGCCGCACGTACGCGCTGCTCGGCACGATGGGCAGCATGTGGATCCCCTGGATGAACGACACCTCGTCGCCGAAGTAGGTCGTGTGGTTCACCTTCCTGTCGAACAGGATCCCCGTGACGCGGTTGCCCACGAACTCCGGGGGCTGCACGTCGTTGTCGCCCGCGAGGAGGAAGTACGACCGCAGGCTGCGCCGCGTGACGGCGAGCTGGAGGTTGCCCCTGGCCTCCGCGCGCTTGTCGCCCGTCGCGCGGCCCCAGACCTTGATGGCGTACGTCGAGAAGGCGTCCTCGGCGGAGGACTCCTGGTCCTTACCGTCCGGGGCCTCGAGGACGCCGCGGGCCCAGCTGTGGCCGTGGAACCAGTCGAAGGAGCGCGAGAAGGGGAAGTACGGGTCCTCCGTCGAGGGGTTCGACCAGTCCCTGATCAGGTTGTCGACCCAGACGCGGTTGACAGAGTCGTTCCGCGTCAGCCAGTCCTTGTCAAAGTGCGCGATGATGGCGGCCGTGTAGACGTAGTACCCGTAGTGGAAGTTGTGGTCGTTGTAGAAGGTGTTGCCAAAGTCGATGGACGAGTCGCTGTTGTTGTACGAGCCGGACGACGCGAGGCCCTTCCAGACGTTGTCGTAGAACAGCGGGTTGGGCTCGAGGTTGTTGACGTAGACGTCGAAGGCGGCCTCGAGCTTCTTCAGGGCGTCGGCCGTGTAGGAGGTGTCGCCCGCGATGTCGTTGACCGCGTAGAGCGCCCTCGCGTACGTGGAGAAGGCGATTCCCGCGAAGTACTTGGAGGTCAGGTTGGTGAGCTCGGTGATGTTGCCTTCGAGCTCCTGCTTCCCGGCGGCCACGATGGCGGCCTTGGCCTCTTTCGAGACCGTGCCGCCGGGGGCGTTCTTGGACCCGACGGAGCCGAGCCTCGGCGACCACGGGTCGAGGCCGATGTCCGTGGGGAGGTCCCGCTCGACCATCGTGAAGGACTCGGCGAACGTGGCCGTCGCGATGCCCTTCGTGGTGCTGGCCAGCGTGACGTCGGTGATCCCCTCCGCAGTCCTCCTGTCGAAGGACTTGACGTGGTGCGGCAGCGCAAACATCAGTAGCGGGCGACTCCTGACGCCGCCCTTTTTCCAGTCCAGCGTGTACCTCCCCGTGCTGCCCTCAACGGAGCCCGAGATCGTTGCGCCGACGGGGTACGCCCCGGCAGCCCGGTCGAAAACGCGGATGCCGGCCTCTCCCTTGGGGTTCTTGGCGACCTGCACCGTTCCGGAGAAGTTCTCGGGCCCGGCGAGCGTCGCGTTGTTCGCCATCCGAAGGCTCGGCCGCTGGAACCCGCGGCTCGGCGTCATGTAGATCAACCACTCCGCCCCGTCGCCCAGCCGGGCGCTCCACCCGAACACGGCGGCGCCGAGGCCGTGGGGGTCCAGCGACAGGTTCTTGATACCCGTGAAGCCCCTCTCGGATTGGATCAGCACCTTCGCGTCGTCGTACTCGCCCGTGACGGAGGCCATGCCCTGCACCAAGGGAAACGAGACGACCGGCCTGGCGCCCCTTTTGGGAGCCAGGTTGACCTTGACGGAGAAGGCCGTGAGCGACTCCGTCGTCAGGACCGTCCCGTTCCGCAGCTCCTCCGCCGAGAGCGCGACGGACTGCCGGAACGGCGGGTCCTCGAACGACTTGACGGGGCTCCCGGGCCCGTAGATGAAGTCCCTCCGGTCCGCGTGCGCCACGGAGAGCCCGTGGCCCTGCCTGGCCGTGTCGTTGGACCACCACACCGAGTACGGGTGCGTCCAGGTGGCGTTGTCCTGCGCGCCGGCGAAGAAGTTTGCGTAGAACTTGTTGGTCTGCAGCGGGCCGTCCTGGCGCACGCCGACGGGCTTCTGCGGGTGGTCCTCGCGGAAGGGGACGTTGATGGGGCGGGAGTCGGAGACGAGGCCGAAGACGTCGACGGGGCCGCCGTCGCGGCTGCTGGTGGACGGGTCCTGGAGCGGCGCGGGGCCTTGGGGGACGGCGTCCCGGGCGGTGTTGTGGTGTTCGGGCGAGTGGGAGAGGGCGACGCCGACGACTCCGAGGAGTGTCGTGAAGGATTGGACGAACATGTTCGCGGTCGGCGGTCCTTACGCAGAGCTGCTAGCCGACGGGGCGATGCCGGCAAAACGCTTGTATCAGCGGACTCGATGTCCGTTTTTCAATCTGACGAGAGAGGGCCATCGTTTTGTGTCGGACTTTTGTCTACACTTTTGAAAAAAAAAAGGGGGGGAGCCGAAATAGAGAGAAACCACCTTTTCAGGGCGGGTTAAAGTTTCTTAAGTTTATTAATCATCTCATGTAACATGTTATAATCATGCGCAGCGACGACGAGTCGACGAGTGCCCTGGGCGAAGCGGAGTTCTGAGTTTATACATCCATGTCTCTCTGCGATTCGTGATGTTTCATGGCAACATGTGGGAGCCCGATTTATTGGTGCGACGCGAGGGGTGCGGTTCGTACGGGAAATCGGACGATCGAATGCCTTGTCTTGACCTCGAAATAGCTTCCAAGTGAGCCACATGCGAACCCATCTGTTGATGTGGACTAGCAATCCTGTCGACCAATACTGGGAGCCTTGTAAATCGGCCGCTATGCTCGACTCAGGGGACTGATTAGGTCTGTGAGAGTTGAGATGAACCTTGACGATGGCGGAGTTGTGGCTACATGTAAGCCTGGACTACTCATGCGACGAACCCCGCGAAGAACATTAAATACCATTCAGCGGCTTGAAAGAATCAGGGAGCGAGCCTTGGCTTCCGGCTACTACCTAAGAAGAGAAGGGTATTGAGCGGAGGGAATTTCTCGCATACGGACACAGCCCCATTTAGTAGTCCAATGGTCCGACCGGGGTGGAGACGCGCTGAAGTAGACCTCCCGGGGATGTCGGGTCACTGCGGCCGTGGACGGCCCCACATGGACCGCCGACCTATCCTGGTACCCGGCGGGCCGGTCCATGAGGATTCGGACTCTGAGAAGATGCAACCGGAACCGTGGGAAGAGAAGTTTTGGAGAGAAAACAGTTTCCAAGGCAGAGGACAGGTGAATAAGGTCGTTGGTTAATTTGCATCCACACCATCCGTCGTTCTTGTCTACCTATCTAGGTAACCATGGAAGCGATGGCTAGTCACACTTGCTTCTAGCTGCGATGTGGCTTTTCCCGCCGCTGCCTACATAAAGACTTCCATGAAAGGCAGCGACCACCTTTTCCTGTTTCTCTAACATTGGAACACAAGGTGGTTGCGCTACCTGTACACATTGTTTTCTTACTCAGCACAATACGTATCTACCTGCCAAGGGCATAACCCACAACTCTCCTTCCGCATTCCCATCAATCTCTTAACCTCCATCATCAACAACGTTCGAGAATCCATTTAATCATGGCAAACGAACAACCAAAGTCTTTCTTGGGTGGTCTTACGAGTCGTGTATACCATCTCTTCACGCCGAAAAACAAAGATCCGCTGTCTCGTCTACCATTCGTCGTGATGCCGGACCTCACGCCCAAGCCGCAGTCGTGGCACGAATACAACCGACAAACATCAAAGTGGGAGAAGGTCCCCGACGCCGGCGACACCATTCCTCCCCTCAGCTCCGGGTCCCAGGCCGATTACGACCCCAAGCTTACGGTCGCGACGTGGAACGTGGACGCCCTCGCAATTCATCACAATCCCCGGCTGGAGGCGATCCTCTCCCGTTTGATTCAGCAGGAGCCTGCGCCGGACGTGATATTCCTGCAAGAGGTCTACAGAAAAGCTGTGGTCCCGGCAATTCTGGACAACGACTTGATCCGCGAGGGATGGTTCTCCAGCGAGGCGGACACCACGATATGGGGTGGCCATCAGTTCGCGACAATCACGCTCCTCTCCAAAGCGCGCTTTGGGGCCCCCGGTGGATCCTCCCCGTGTGTGCTAGGAGGAGTCTCTCGCATCAACTTCAGCTCGCGCTTTAGCAGGGACGCGCTCTGTGCCGAGGTTCTCGTCCCCTCACAGCAGTCAGGCACCTATCGGCGCGTCCAGCTTGTCAACGTGCACCTGGACTCACCGTCAGCCTTTGTATCAGCGACATCATCCCGGCGGCCTCACCAGCTCTTCGTCGCGGCCGAGGTCCTCCGGAAGGCCGGCCGCGGCCTGGTGGCGGGCGACTTCAACGGCGTGCTGCCCGAGGACGAGACCCTAATTGCGGACAACGGGCTGTCGGACGCGTGGAAGGTTGTGCGTGGTGATGACCCGGGGTACACCTGGGGCGTCGACGGCAACGAGCCGTTCCCGCCGAACCGGTTGGACAGGGTTGCTACGCTGGGGCTGGAGGCTGTGGAGATGGAGGTGATGCATCCCGGGACTATCGACAACGAAGAAGCCGGCGAAGGGGCCCAGGAGAAGAAGGCGATGCCGTGGAGCGATCACTCGGGGCTGAAGTGTACCTTTATCGTGGAGGAATAGTTGTCGACAGTGTCATCAGCGCACAGTCGGTCAGTCATCCAGGTTCCTTGTTAGTTGCTGGTTGCTGGTTACTTCGGAAGTTGGTTGTCAGACTCAATGAACAACCCCGGCCAAGCCCCAACCATTGATAAACGGCTGCCTAAACGGGGTGATGAAAAGCGGGGAAGGCTGGCAATGAACTGATCCTAGCATTAAATATCTCAGAAACCAAGTTTCAATCACAGACTTCCGTGAACCAAACAACCCGTGACCAAGCTGTCTCAGCAACAACCAACCCTGCAGACCATATCGCCGTGCTAACAGGCCCCGAGATGGAGCACCTCCCGCTCCCCCGAGATCCGATCGCCGACCACCCGGACGTCCCGCTCGCAACCCGGCAGCACCACGACAATGCCCCGTTCCTCGAATACCCGGAGCGCCATGCCGGAGTCCTCCAAGCCCGGTACCCACACGTGCCCAGCCAGGCCGACGCCCTCCGCGGCACGGGCCCACCCGGAGCCGCTGCCATCAGCTCCTACCAGGTCCTCGACTACCTGCAGGGCTACCTCTTCTACTCCCTGCTGGGCGAGTTTCTCGGCTGGGCCGACGTCGACGACGACGACGACGGCGGGGGCAGGGGCGAGAGCGAGAGCGAGAGCGAGAGCGAGAGCGAGGGCCGATTCCACCCGAATGCGTACATTACCGTCCGCTACGACGAGGAGGGAGAGCTCAACTACATGGGCCTCTCGACGAGGAGATTACATCACGATCTCCAGGCGCTGAGGGCCGAGGGCTGGCTTGCGGACGTGAGGCGCGGGGACGAGAGGCATCGACACTTCAGCGAGTGCCTGGCCACCGCGGCGAGCACGCTGGCCGGCGTCAACGACAGGTTCCCCGGGCTGGTGGAGGTGTTCGCCGACGAGATGGTGTGCCTGGCCAGCGTGGGCGAGACGCTTGACGCGGCGCTGCAGACTGCTCTCGCGCAGGGGCCGGTGAAAGGTGAGTCTCTCTCTCTCATCAATGTCATTATATCGTTTGGGAGTACACATCAAAGGAGCACGATCTAACGAGATGGTCCATCACAGAGATGGTCCCGGGTAAGTTGCAGGTCCACGAGGGGGCAAAGTACAACTGGCTCTCCGCGATCGAGCCCCTTCTAGATCCCACCGCCGCCGCGACGAAGGCGTCCATGGTCGCCGCGGGCTGGTGCCCCGGCGACATCGGCAAGGTGTGCGAATCGTTCCACAGCGTCGCCGCGATGTACTACTTCACCAACTTCAAGGCCGACCCGGACCCGGCGGCGGCGGGCCTGCACGGGGACTGCCGCGACTACGGCTGCGACCTCCGCATCCCGGCCGCGCCGCGCCACATGGACCCCTCCGGGGACTGCGGGTGTCCCGGGACGCTGTCGTTCGAGGAGGAGGACCTGATCGAGATCTACGAGAAGGGCGAGATCCCGTGCTTCTCGGTCGGCAAGCTCGACGGCTCGCTGGCCGTGGCGCTGAGCTCCTGCGCGCTCGACGAGGAGGCCCGGCGCGACCCGGCGAACCACTACGTCGCGCTGTCGCACGTGTGGTCCGAGGGCATGGGCAACCCGGCGGGCAACGCGCTGCCGTTCTGCCAGGTCGGGTACGTGCAGTACTGGGCGCGCATGGCGTACCAGCTCGTCGAGGAGAAGATCCGGGACGACGCCGACAGCGGGGTGGTGGAGGAGGACTTGGGCGGCGGGCTGAAGATGCTCACCGAGGGGAGGGACGTGCAGGTCAACCTCTGGGTCGACACGCTGTGCTGCCCCGCGACCCCCGGCCGGGGGAAGGATCTGTGCCTCTCACGGATGCGGGCGATCTACTCGAACGCCTCCGCCGTGCTGGTCAAGAGCTCCGTGCTCTCGGCGGAGAGCATTGCGGACGTGGCGCGCGACACGGAGAAGGGGGTGATGGACGTCGCGGCGCGGATCTACCTCTCGCCCTGGATGCGGCGCATGTGGACGCTGCAGGAGGGCGTGCTCGCGGGCGCGTCGCACGAGGTCAGCGGCGCGGGGGCGCGGCTGTGCTTCTCGTTCCGCGACGGGCTGCTGACGCTCGACTCGCTCGTCGGGCTGCTCAAGCGGGCCCCCGCGTGGGAGGCGCGGCTGGCGTGGCAGCTCATGGGGAAGTTTGGCGATCTCAGTCCGCGGATGTGGCGGCTGGCCGAGGAGCACGACGACGAGGAGGAAGAGGTAGAGGGCCACAGGAGAGATTTGTTTCTGCCGATGCTCGTCCACTCGCTCAAGTACCGTGGCCTGACGGTCGCTGCGGACGAGGCGGTTTGTCTTGCCACGCTGTTGGACCTGCGCATCAACGCCTCCCGCGCCGGGCCGGTTGCTCCCCTCGTCGAGGACGGCGGGAGGGTGGTGCGTCCCGACAACGCCATGTGCGAGCTGTGGCGCCGCGTCGAGGAGATCCTGAAGCAGGGCGGCGCGAGCCTGCCGTCGGACATCATCTTCTCGCAGGTCCCGCGCGTCAGGGCCGCCGGGTTCCGCTGGGCGCCGCGGACGCTGGCGCAGTACGCGCGGCAGGGCCACCTGTACGTCTCGCACTCGAGCGCGCACCCGACGCGCATCGCCGAGGACGGGTTCCGGGTCAGGCTGCCCGGGGCACGGCTGGTCTGCGCGGGGGACCCGGAGGCGGCGGCGCGGGTCGCGCGGCTGCTTGGCCCCGCGAGGGAATCGGCCGATAATGACGGAGGCGAGCCGGGAGGAGAGGGGAGAGCCGTGAGCGTTGGGCGGGTGATCATCGCGAGGATGGGGGAGAGGTGGTATGCCGTCCGCGTGCGCGGCGAGGGCGCCGAGACAGACGCCTCCCCGCGATCTGAGTCAGATGGGAGATCGGAGGGTGCGAGTGGCGATGCGCAGCGTGGCAGCGATCTGGCCAGGGTGATCGGGAGCGGCTCGGTCGACCTGATATTCCGACGCGACGAGGAGGTGATGGGGCCCGGCCTGCTGGTCTCCGCGGCGGCCGCGAGGGATTCCTCTTCCTTGCGTTCGCCGCCGCCGTCTTCGGATCTGGGCAGCGCGCTGGAGGGGTTGAGCCTGGAGACGACTGGCCCGCGTCGGGTCCGGAGCGAGCTCCCCGCGTCGATCATGCCCGTGGCCGGACCGTCGTGCGTCATCTTCGCGGCGGCGCAGAGGTTCATCGATGACTCGCGCCGAGCCGCGGGGGCTGAGACGAGACAGAGCAGCGTCGCCGTTAGCGGCGCGGAGGAGAAAGAGGTCGTGGAGGATCAGAAGAAGGCGAGGGATCTGCTCGTAGCAACGGCCGAAGGCCTCGTGGGATCGTCGGAGGAGCTGAAGGAGGCGCTGTACCTGACCGTGCTGGCCCGCAAGTCGTCCGCGACGGACGGGGATGCCCTCGACATGTTGTTGGATTTCGTGCGGCAGGTTGCTCGCTGCGGCGGCATCTGGGAAGGGGAGCGGTACCCGGACGATCAGGAATGGTGCGTGGACTGATGAGTCTGGGACGAAGGGTGTGTGAGTGGTTCAGTCCACGTTGTTTTCATGATGTCGGTGAGAGGTTATCGAGATGTGTTTGGCGAAGTGATTCAGTAATCTCTCACTGAAGGATAAGATCGGCCATTTCACGGTGAGAGTGAGAGACACGTCCATGAAAATGGGCTGATGAGGCCTGAGATGAGTCATCGGTTGAAGAGGTCTCACATCTCAAGCGTGTTTTCAAGCTTGCCTTCATTGCGTCAGACATGTGGTGAAGTTTAAGCAGTGGCGTACACTCAACGTGGGGAATTGAGATCGATTACATACAAATGTTGGTGGACGCCCTATCGTTGAGTTTACGTCGGGAATAACCGCGGTGCCTTCACTCCTTTCTTTATGGCTCGTGAGAGCGTATACATCAGTGTCGGTTCCTGACAGTACTAGGCACATAACTGACTAGCTATACGGACTCGGAGCAGGCCATCCTGCGGCTGACCGCACACCCCGCCGGTAGCTCTCCGGAGCTGTCCGGAGCTGTCCGCTTTATATCTCTCAACCTCCACCGCCTTGGCAACTCGACAGGGTCACCAGCAAGAGAGGTGATTGCTAGCCGAGCCCCAAAGATCTCATTTCCGTCGATTAGCGCAACCCCCAAAAGCCACAAAAACAGGACAAGCAAGCAAGTACTGTGAGACAAGACACATAGTCATCCTCCGGGTGGCTTGGCGGACCGTCGAGATTAGCCCACATGCCACAATGCCGGATGCGGGAGCACCCAAGAGGGCTCCAGATGCAGGTTCACACAGCGAAGAGGAGGATCTGATATCGGAGCCGTCGGCACCGCCTCGCTAAGCCATTACAGATGCGGTATCCGGGGAGATGCCAGATCGGCGATGGGAAGGAGAGATCCGGAATGCTGATGCCCGGATGCCCAAAAACACGATGCGTCACCACTCGCTTGTACGGCATCGCCGGGCCTGCCCTTTCCTTTCACTTGCACGGTAGTCAGGCAGGCCAACCGGCAGATCCTCCCGTCATGCAAAGGCTTCACGTCTGTTAAGCACTCGACTATTTGGATTCAATCGACTACCACGAAGCAGATCACTGTCGCATGCGGGTTCCCGTGCCCTTGACCTCCAATCCCGAGGTCTCTCCCAGTCATATAGCCTTCTGGTATGGTTCCCCTCTTGGAATGCGATCAGCAATCTCGGCCGTCTCATTCTCAAGCCAATCCCGGCCCAGTTATGATGCGCAGAGCGAGTGAAAACAGGTACCTACTCCGGCATGCGTGGCGTATGAAATGGGCACACATCTCCCCTTTCCCCTTTGCCTAGTCGATTGAAGGGTCTCCGATCGGACAGACGTTGTAATTGACTACCTATTATCCGGCCATTCAGCGTAGATCTTCGGTCCCGATCTCTCTCTTCCACGCGACTAACAACCCATCAGGCTAGGTAGCTATTGTCTGTAGATACTACTTGAGAATTAGACAAATAATGTAAACGAACACCCCCCACGCGACACCCAGTCCATTCTTGCTCCGCCGTGGAAACGGTCCCAGCCCGCCGGGACCCCTCGTCCGCATCCGGCATGTTGATATTGGCAGAGGCCCGACTTGGCGGTAGCAAACGTTGATGTAGGAGCTTGCCGAAAAACAAACCATCGGCTCGCCCAGAACGTCAGCCCTTGGTACTCTGCGAGTCCGCAGGCTGTCAATAACACGGGCATGGTCATAGAAGAATAGGCATTGCCGAAGACTGGACCCAGCCCTTCGTCCGCCCCCATATGCTAGTAGCTGCATACCGTTCAGTTTCCAACGCCACGACTTGAATTGAGAGCAGCATCTGTTTTCCCCTCTCGCAGGAGTGAGTCCTTTGTGAACGAGACTTCTGGGGAGCATCGCCCCGTGATCCTCCTCTGCGTCTTCTAATTTTGCCTTTGCCCTTTCTTTCCCCTTTCTCAATCCTGCCCGGTCGACGCAAATTCTCTTTGCGCCGACCTCATCCCAACCCATGATCGTTTCGCGTCCATCATGGCGAGGTTATGGAAGCTCGTGCTGCCTCCGCTCCTCCTCGGAGGCGGCTCCTTCGCCCAGTCGTGCCTCGACGCGCTCAACAACGCCCAGGCCGACGCCTGCGTGTGCTACTCGCTCGAGTACGTCGTGAGCTACGTCGCCTACATCGCCGTCTCGACCTCGTACACCTCCAACTGCGAGGCCATCCCCACGTCCTCGACCATCAGCGCGTCCACCTTCTCGAGCTCCTCGAGCTGGAGCGGCCTGACGAGCGGAAACTTCTCCGCCACCGGAAACTTCTCTAGGTACGTGACTGTGGAAAATGGCATTTACACCGGCGCAGGCATCCTCGCGGGCCCGACGACCGTCGCCACGATCCTGCCCACCGGCACGAGCCCCGGCACCCTGGTCGTCGAGGTCCCGCCCCCTTACTACACCATCTCGCGGACGGGCACGGCGACCGTCAGCCCCGGCCCCGTGCCGACCTTCGCCAACTACACCAGCACCTTCACCAGCAACCCCATCTTCGCCGCCCGCACCATCCTGGTCTCGCGGCCCACCGCCGGCGACTCGGCGGAGAATGCGCGCGGCACCATCGTCGTCGCCATCCCGGACCCGCGGCTCTTCAACACGTCGACCGTCGCGTGGACCGGGACCGACCTCATCGCCGGCCCGACGACCATCTCCACCATCCCCGCGAGCGAGTTCGCCCCGGGCACCTTCATCGTCGCCGTCCCCACGGAGACCCCTCCCCCGGCGACGGCCGACGGCAGCCCCCTGTACGACGTCTCGACCGTGCCCTACACCGGCACCGATGAGATCTACGGCCCGACCGTCGTCTCCGTCATCCCGCCCGTGGGCACCACCCCCGGCACTGTCGTCCTCGGCGTCCCCTCGACCGGCCTCCCGCCGCCGCAGGTGACCTCCGTCGTCCCCTACACGGGCACCGACGTCCTCACGGGGCCGACGACGCTGCTGAACAGGCCCTTCGACGGCACCGTCCCCGGGACCGTGGTCGTCGCCGTGCCGCCCGAGTCCTTCACCACCACGACCGTCGCCTTCACCGGCACCGACGCGCTCACGGGGCCGACCGTCATCTCCGTCGCGCCGCCGAGCGGGTCGCAGCTGGGTACCGTCGTCGTGGGGAGCCCAACGCAGACGTACTTTGCCAGTTTCGTGCCGTACACCGGCACCGCGCCCATCGCCAGCCCGACGACCATCTCTGTGATTCCGCCGAGCGGGACCGTGGCGGGTACCGTTGTGATTGCGAACCCGCCGCTGCTGTCGCTGCTTCCAGTCGGCGACCCGGCCGACTTCGTGACGCTGCTCGTGCCCTGGACGGGGACCTCGCCCATCTCGAGCCCAACGACGATTTCCGTGATCGAGCCTGAGGGAGATAGTCCCGGCACTATTGTCCTCGCGGTGCCTCCCGAAGGCGGTCTTCCTCAGTCTCCCCCTCCCGCGGGTATTCCGTACGTCACGTCCATTGTGGCTTACACGGGAAGCGACGCCCTCAGGACCCCGTCGACGCTCACAGTCGTCCCGCCGAGCGGCCCCAACCCGGGGACTGTCGTCATCGGCCTGCCCAACATCCTCACCTCCGTGGGCACGGGAGCGGATACCTTCATCACGCAGTCGCGGCAGCCCTTCGTTACGCAGACGGTTCCCGGAACCGGCACCGTGCCTCTCATAACCGTCACGAGCGTCCTGCCCAGCGGCACAGTCCCCGGCACCGTCGTCGTCGTCGTGCCCTACTCGACGCCCCTGCCCGGCAGCGTCCCGACGCCCTTCGTCTTCTCGCAGATCCCCTACACCGGCACCGAGCTGCTGACGCAGCCGACGACCGTGACGGTCATTCCGCCGGGAGGAGGCCAGCCGGGTACTATTGTTCTCGCGGTGCCCACGACGACCCCCACCGCGGAGTCTGCGCCTACGCCGGCAGTCCCGGGAGAAGGAGAGCAGCCTCAGCCGCAGTTCGAGACACGGTTGGCTTCATACGACGGCACCGCGCCACTTACCGCGTTAACGACGCTCTCCGTCGTTCCGCCTAGTGGAAATGCCCCAGGAACTGTTGTTATTGCGGATCCTCGCTCGTATGCTGAGACTACGGTTCCGTATACAGGCACAGAGCTCATCACGGGCCCGACGACGGTCTCCGTCATTGTGCCTCAGGGAACGGAACCTGGAAGAGTCGTCGTGGCTACGCCGCCCGCGGCAGAGGCATCATACGTGACTTCCAACGTCGTCTTCATGGGCACGCCCATGCTGGCCGGGCCGACCACGATTCGTACCGTGTCCCCTAGCGGAACCGCTGCCGGGACGTACATCGTCGCCCGGCCGGCTGTGTTCGTCACCCGGACGGTTCCATGGACGGGCACCGCTGCTCTGCCGACGAGGACGACCATCGCGGTTGTTCCGCCTCAGGGTACTGCGCCCGGAACCGTGTTCATCGCCGACCCGACCGCTTTCGTCACGCAGACCGTCGACTACCAGGGAACCGCGCCGTACGCTGGGCCGACCACCATCTCCATCGTCGAGCCGAACGAGGTTAACCAGGGCACCATCATCGTGGCGGCTCGCCCGCCCTTTACAACTCAGTTTGTCAGAGCGACGGGCGCCGATGCTCCCGCAGACGGGACGAGCACCGTGACGGTGATTCCGGAGAACGGGCCAACTCAGGGAACGGTCGTCGTGGCTGTTACAGACGAGTACATCACCTCGACCGTCTTGTACAGAGGCACCGAGCTCGTCACGGCGCCGACCCCCGTGTCGACGATTCCTCCCAGCGGCTCCGCCCCAGGAACCGTCATCGTCGCTGCTCCTCGGGACCAGCTTCCATTGACGCCCGGGGGTGCGCCTCCCACTTCTCAGACAGGCTTCGCAATCACCTACGGCACGCCCTCGACGCTCCCCGCCGTCGCGCCGCAGAGCGCCACCGGCTACGTGACCTCGACGGTCGTCTACCGCGGCACCGTCCCCATCTCCCAGCCGACCACGCTCTCCACGATCGCGCCCCAGGGCGCCCAGCTCGGCACCTTCATCGTGGGCCTGCCCAGCACCAGCCCCTTCGTCAGCTCCGAGGTGGCATACTCCGGCAGCGAGTCCATCTCCGGCCCCGTCCCGGTCTCCACTATTCCGCCGTCCGGCTCCGTCCCGGGGACGATCGTGTACGCCGTGCCGCCGACCTACGTCACGTCCACCGTCTTCCCCGCCGATCCCGCTGGGAGTATCATCCCCGACACCGCGCTCACTGTCCCGACGACCATCCAGACCATCGAGCCTGTGGGGACTACGCCTGGAACGTATGTCGTGCTGCAGCCGGGCGTCTTCGTCACGTCGGAGATTCTGCTGTCGACGGCCGACCCGGCAGTTACTGCACCGGTTATTGTCTCTAGTGTCGCGCCCGCGGGCGGAGCTCCAGGAACCGTCGTCCTTGCAGTACCGCCCACGTTCGTGACGTCTGAAGTCGTCCTCGAGGGTCTCGACGGCCCGACGACAATTCAAACCATCCCCCCCGAGGGCACGAACCCAGGAACGCTTGTTGTCGCCCGGCCCGCACCCTTCGTTACGTCCGCGGTCATCGTGCCCGGCGCAAGCGGCACGAGCACAATCTCCATTGTCCCGCCCAGCGGCACCGCCCCGGGCACAATCATCGTCGGCCAGGCCGAGGTCGTGACCACCTCAGCCGTCGTCCTGACGGGAGCCGAGGCCAGCACGGCCACGGGCCCCGTGACGATCACCTCGATACCGCAGAGCGGAACGGTCCCCGGCACCGTCGTCGTCGGGTTCCCGCCGCGCTTCGCCACCTCGTTCGCCGGACCGACTGACGCGGCGGGCGGCGCCCAGGCCGTGCCCATCTCGACGATCCCACCCTCGGGAAGTGTGCCCGGCACGATCATCTTTGCGCAGCCCACGTTCGTCACCTCGCAGGTGGTCTACACCGGTCCCGAGACGCTCACCGGCCCGACGGCGATATCTACCATCCAGCCTGTTGGCACGACGCCGGGAACGATTATCTTCGCTCAGCCGCCACAGACCGTGCCGCTGGCGCAGCAGCCCGCGTCGGGATCGTTCGTTACGTCGCAGGTCATCTACACAGGTCCGGATGTCATCACGGCGCCTACGGTTATCTCGACGATTCCTCCTTCGGGAACGGCGCCGGGAACTCTTATTCTCGCGCAGCCGCCGCAGACTCAAGCTCCTACGCCGCCTCTACCGGTCAGCTTCGTCACCACGACTGTCCCATACTCCGGAAGCGACGTCCTGGCCAGTCCGACCACCATATCAACCGTTCAGCCCTCGGGAACCGCACCGGGCACTGTGATCATCGCCACCCAGCAGGGCAGATTCGTCACTTCCCAGGTCGTCTACAGCGGCACCGAGATCCTCACTGGGCCAACGCCGATCTCCACAGTTCCGCCCGTCGGCACGACCCCGGGGACCGTGATCGTGGCCCAGCCGAACCCTCAGCAGGGCTCCTTCGTCGTGTCACAGGTTTCTTTCACCGGGACCGAGATCCTCACGGCCCCTACCACGCTTTCCACGATTGCGCCCTCGGGCACGGAGCCCGGTACGCTGGTGATTGCGACGCCTACCTTCCAGGCCAGCTTCGTCACGACGACGGTGCCGTACTCGGGCGCGGAGGTGTTGACTGGACCTACAGCGATCTCGACGATTGCACCGGTTGGAACGACGCCGGGGACTGTTTTCGTTGCGCTGCCGCAGTCGAGCGCTGTTCAGCCTGCGCCGGGCGCTTCGTCTCAGCCTGCGGGCGTCCCTCAGCCCGGGGCGAGCTCCTTCGTCACGTCTAATGTCATCTACACTGGCCCAGAGACCTTGACCGGACCAACGGCCATCTCGACGATCCCGCCCGTGGGGACGACTCCAGGGACTGTTATTATTGCACAACCACAACAGTCTCCCTTCGTCACATCCAACGTGATTTATACTGGCCCCGAGACTCTTACCGGACCGACGCCGATTTCCACGATCCCTCCTGTGGGTACAACCCCGGGGACCATCATCGTGGCCCAACCGCAGCAGTCTCCTTTCGTCACTTCGAACGTGATCTACACTGGTCCGGAGACCCTTACAGGCCCGACGCCTATCTCGACTATTCCACCCGTGGGAACGGTTCCAGGAACTATTATCGTCGCTCAGCCTCAGCAGTCTCCCTTTGTCACCTCCAACGTCATCTACACTGGCACCGAGGTCCTGACTGGTCCGACCCCCATTTCCACAATTCCGCCCGTGGGAACGACCCCAGGAACCATTATTGTGGCCCAGCCCCAGCAGTCTCCCTTCGTCACCTCTAATGTCATATACACTGGGACCCAAGTGTTAACTGGTCCGACCCCGATCTCGACCATACCTCCTGTAGGCACCACACCCGGCACTGTTATTATTGCACAGCCAGGCTCCTACTTAAGCTCGACTGTCCCGTATACCGGCACCGAAGAGATAACTGGGTACGTCCCCGTCTCCACAATCCCTCCCGTGGGAAACTCCCCAGGCACCGTGATCTTCGCCGGCGCTGGACGGAGAGCTGGGGCCTTTGTAACCTCGCGCGTGACCTATACGGGCACTTCCATCCTGACCGGTCCGGTCCCAATCTCCACCATCCCCGGAACTGGCACGGAGCCTGGAACCGTGATTCTGGCAGAGCCCTTGCAGACCTTCGTCACCTCGGAGGTTCCTTACACCGGCACCGAGGTCATAACAGCACCCACGCCAATCTCAACCATCCCACCGAGCGGAACAAACCCAGGCATTGTGGTGATCGCGCAGCCGGGCTCCTTTGTGTCCTCGACGGTCGTCTACACCGGCACGGAACCCATATCAGGCCCCATCCCCATCCAGACGATCCCGCCCAGCGGCACCGCCCCGGGCACCGTCATCTTCGCCAACCCCGGCCTCTACGTCAGCGAGACGGTCTTCTACACGGGAAGCATAACCTTGACTGGCCCTACGCCTGTGTTGACCGTGCCTCCTAGCGGCAGCATCCCGGGAACTGTTATCTTTGCGCAGCCGCCATCGTACGTGACCTCTCGCGTGGTCTACTCTGGCACTGCGCCTATTACAGGGCCGACTGCGATATCGACCATCCAGGCCAGCGGTACGTCTCCGGGCACGATCATCATCGCGGAGCCTGGTGTGTATGTCAGCTCGACTGTGCAGTACACGGGCACCGAGGTCCTGACGGGCCCGACGCCCGTGGCTACTATCCAGCCCAGCGGGACCGCGCCTGGTACGATCATCTTCGCTAAGCCCGTGCCCCTAAGCTTCGTCACGTCAAACATCATTTACACGGGCACATCGTCAATCACCGGCCCGATCCCCGTCTCGACAATCCCGCCAAGTCGTACGGTTCCAGGAACTGTTATTCTTGCGCAGCCCGGGCAGTTCGTTACGACTACCGTTCCCTATACTGGCACAGAAAGCCTAACTGGACCAACGACTTTGTCGACTATCGCACCCAGTGGAACGGCTCCTGGCACATTCGTCATTGCAGAGCCAGCTACCCCCTTGCCTGTCTCGTTCGTTACGACGACAGTACCTTATACCGGCACTGAAAGTCTAACTGGACCGACGACTCTATCGACCATCGCACCTAGCGGAACGGCCCCTGGCACCTACGTCGTCGCGGGACCTGCAACGCCTTTGCCAGTCTCCTACGTCACGACCACCATCTCCTATACTGGAACCGACACCCTCACCGCGCCGACGACGCTCGCGACCATCGCGCCAAGCGGGACTGCCCCGGGTACTTATGTCGTCGCGGAGCCAGCCACAGCCCCCGCGGCCTCTTTCGTCACCTCGCAGGTCATCTTCACCGGACCAGGCGTCATCACTGGGCCGAGCACGCTGTCCACTATCGCCCCCAGCGGCACTGCACCGGGCACGTACATTGTCGCCCAGCCGGGTCTCTTCGTCACCTCGACCGTGCCTTACAGCGGCACTGAGAGCATCACGGGACCGACTGCTATTTCCACGGTCCAGCCGTCTGGCAGTGTGCCCGGTACCATTATTGTTGCTGAGCCTGCCTCCTTGGTGCCTCCTTCGTCGTCTGCGTCTGATGCGACGACATCTGCTAGTTCCGGAGTGTCTTCTGAGGCGTCAAGCTCTGAGCCGGGCGTCTCTTCTACCTCGTCTGAGCTGTCCTCTGAAGCGTCGTCTTCCATCGAGGCCTCATCTTCCGTCGGACCTTCATCTTCAGCTGAGCAATCGTCATCCGTTGAGCCGTCGTCTTCGGTTGAAGCTTCATCTTCAGTTGGTCCGTCATCTTCAGCTCCCGCAACCTCAGACTCAGCATCTTCGGAGTTGTCAACTTCTTCCGACGCAACCGTTCTCTCTGACCAGGCCGGCTCAACTTCTTCAAGCCTGCCGGTCACTGATGCCACGAGCTCTTCTGAGATTTCGTCGTCTCCAGAGTCTACCACGGTATCCGAAGCTGAGAGCTCAATTAGTGCATCGGTGTCTTCGTCCGAGGAAGCAGCGTCTTCCGCATCCGATGCTTCATCTACTGTTGACGCCTCGCCTACCTCGACAGACCCGGCATCGTCGGATCCAGCAACCACTTCCGAGGCCGAGGCGTCTCCCAGCCAGACGGCTGCCGCCACTTCTTCCGATGCAACCACCGCCCCTGGGCCGGCCAGCACCTCCGAGTCCTACGTCATCTCCGAAATTGAGTACTCAGGGACCGAGGCTCTCACAGGCCCTACTCCGGTATCTACAATCCCCCCAAGTGGCACGGCACCCGGCACCATCATTCTCGCTCGCCCGGCGTACGTCACTTCAGAGGTCGACTACACGGGTACGGAATTCCTCACGGGTCCTTCACCTATCGCCACCGTTCCTCCCTCCGGCACTGCCAGCGGAACAGTCATTGTTGCCCGGCCTGTTTACGTAACGTCAGAGATTGAGTATTCAGGGACTGACATTCTCACCGGCCCGACCGCAGTGTCTACCGTCCCTCCCAGTGGAACGAACTCCGGCACCGTCATCGTCGCCAGACCCAGGCGGCTGTTTGTTACGCAGCAGGTTTTGTACTCTGGCACCGAGCCCATCACCGAACCAACTGCAATTTCCACGATCCTTCCCACAGGTACCGAGTCAGGAACCGTCGTCATCGCTGTGCCACCTTACACCACTTCCGAGATCGAGTACACTGGCACGGATTCCATCACGGGCCCCGTACCAGTCTCGACCGTGGCGCCGAGCGGCACTGTCCCTGGCACAGTCATCTTTGCCCGCCCTGCTGCCCGCTTCGCCATTCAAAACGTTCGGTACTCAGGAAGCGTTCCCATCTTTGGACCCACGACACTCGCAACTATCCCGGCGTCGGGTACGGTTTCCGGCACCGTGATCGTGGCAACCCCCGAGTTCACGACGGTGGAAGTCGATTACTCCGGTACCGAGGCCCTGACCGGCCCGACCGCACTGAGCACAGTCCCGGCCGTCGGCACAGCCGCGGGTACCGTCTTCGTGGCCCGAGCCAGGGCTGCGTATAACACGGTCGACGTCGTTTACACCGGCACGGACATCATCACCGAGCCGACGCCCATCGCGACGATCGAGCCTTCCGGTACCGTTCCTGGTACAGTCATCATCGCCCGTCCTGCTACATTCGTCACCTCGGTGGTCGAGTTTACAGGAACTGAGTCCTTTACTGGAACTGAGCCGGTACCTATCACGACCATTGCCCCGAGCGGCACCGCCCCAGGCACGATCGTCTTCGCGAGGCCGCAGCGGCGGTTCGCCATCGCTAATTTGCCCTACTCTGGAACGGA
Organism: Colletotrichum brevisporum; assembly: GCA_030770045.1. Taxonomy (NCBI): domain Eukaryota; kingdom Fungi; phylum Ascomycota; class Sordariomycetes; order Glomerellales; family Glomerellaceae; genus Colletotrichum; species Colletotrichum brevisporum. The sequence goes on along the minus strand of JAUGSI010000001.1, from coordinate 1,183,867 downwards.
GGTCATCACTGGGCCAACGCCGATCAGCACCATTATTCCGACGGGATCTGAGTCTGGTACCATTATCTACGCCACCCCGGATCCTCTCATCACGTCTGAGATCGAGTACACTGGCGCGTCCACTCTCACAGGACCTGTTCCGGTCACGACCATCTTCCAGAGCGGCACCGTCCCGGGCACTGTCATTCTCGCGAGGCCTCGACTGCTGTTCGCGTCTGTCGCGCGACCCTTCTCGGGAACCGGCGTCATCACCGGCCCCACTCCGGTGGAGACCATCTCGCCTTCCGGCACGGTCTCCGGCACTGTCGTTTACGCTACTCCGGATCCGTACAGCACCACCGAGATTGAGTACACCGGCACGGAGGCCCTCACCGGCCCCGTGCCAGTCACCACTATTTACCAGAGTGGAACGGTCCCCGGAACCGTCGTGCTGGCTAGGCCCAGACTGCTCTTCGCGTCTGTCAACCGGCCATTCTCCGGCACCGGTCTCATTACGGGACCCACTCCCATCGAGACTATCTCACCCTCAGGCACGGAATCCGGGACGATTGTGTACGCAACGCCGGATCCTTTCGTCACCTCAGAAGTCGAGTATTCCGGTACTGAGGCCTTGGTCGAGCCTACAACTCTCACTACAGTCCCACAGAGCGGTACTGTCCCGGGTACAGTCATCGTGGCAGCTCCGCGGGCGATGTACACTACCGTCGATGTGATCTACTCCGGTACGGAGTCCATTACGGGCCCCACGGCTGTTTCCACGATCCCTCCCTCTGGTACGCAGCCGGGCACTATTTTCATCGCCAGGCCCGCCCTTTTTGTTACGTCCGAGGTTCCCTACACTGCCACGGATCCGTACACCGGACCAGTACCCGTGTCGACCGTGCCTCCTTCTGGCACCGTTCCAGGAACCGTCTTTCTTGCCACTCTTGGATCGGCTTCTTCGACGGAATCAGACTTTAGCACCTCTGAAACAGCCACGCCTGATTCGAGCTCTTCCGAGGCGGCTTCGTCGGTGTCGTCTGATGAATCCACTGATGCTACGTCGTCGTCGGAGGCTTCAACTGAATCTAGCTCCGTGGAGGCAACTCCTTCGGAGCTTAGTTCCACCGAGACGACCTCCACGGGGCCTGCCTCTGTTGAGGCGACTTCGACGGAAGATTTGACTTCTACGGACCCAGCCTCTACAGAAGCGACGTCTTCCGAAGCCACTTCTACCGCGGAGAGCTCAACCGAAGCATCCTCGACCGAGGCAGTTTCGTCAACCGAAGCGGCTTCTTCGACGGAAGAGACTTCACAGTCTGATGAGGCTTTGTCAACTGAGGCAACTTCGTCAGACGATAGCGCGTCAGAGACCAGCTCTTTGGACACAAGCGCATCTGAAACGAGCATTGAAGAGTCATACGTCACTTCTGAAGTGATTTACTCACCAACTGGCACGGAGGAGATCACCGGCCCTACTCCCATTTCGACGATCGCGCCCAGCGGAACTGCCCCTGGAACAATTATTGTGGCGAGACCCGCGCTCTTCCAGACCATTTCCGTGCCCTACACAGGGACGGGTCAAATTACCGGCCCGACTCCTATTGGCACCATTCCGCAGAGCGGCACCGTCCCCGGCACTTTGATCATAGCGACTCCTCAGTCATATGTCACGTCAGAAGTCATATACTCACCGACGGGCACAGAAGAGATTACAAGCCCAACTCCTATTTCTACGATTGCTCCAAGCGGCACCCAGCCCGGCACCATTATCGTGGCACTTCCAGGCCAGTACACGACTCTTACCGTTCCTTACACCGGAACCGCTCCTGTTACTGGCGCCACAACGATCGGTACTATTCCTCCAAGCGGTTCTGTCTTTGGAACTGTCGTGGTTGCCACCCCGGCTTCCTACGTCACGTCGGAGGTTCTCTACACCGGCACTGAGGAGATCAGCAGCCCGACGCCGATCTCGACCATCTTCCCCACTGGCACTGAGCCCGGAACCATTATCCTTGCCCGGCCTGCCATCTTCGTCACGTCGCAAGTGCCCTTCAGCGCGACCGGCTCGGAACAGATTACGGGCCCGACGCCAATCTCAACTATTTTCCCCACGGGCACAGAACCGGGTACGATCATTGTAGCCACGCCCGCGGGAGCCTTCGTGACAACCACGGTGCTTTACACTGGCAGCGATTCCATCACGCAGGCCACGACCCTGACGACGATTCCGCCCTCGGGCACGGCTCCGGGTACGGTCGTGATCGCCACGCCCGAGTCTCTGGTCATCACACCAGAACCGTCCTTCGTTACGACGACCGTGCTCTATACCGGGGCCGAGTCGATTACTGAGCCGACCACGCTCATGACGATTGCTCCCGAGGGCACGACACCGGGTACTGTGGTTGTTGCCACGCCAGTCTCGTTGACCATCACCCCGGAGCAGTCGTTCGTGACGACCACGGTCCTCTACACCGGTGCGGATTCCATCAGCGGCGCAACGACCCTGACGACCATTCCACCCGAGGGTACTGCGCCAGGCACGGTTATTATTGCCACACCCGAGTCTTTCACGCCAACGCCGCTAGAAGCCTCTTTCGTAACCACCACGGTCTTGTACACCGGGTCCGACGTAGTTACTGGGGCTACCACACTTACAACTATTTCGCCCGATGGAACTCAGCCAGGCACAGTTATTATCGCGACTCCCGAATCGTTTACGCCGACACCAGCGGAGGCCTCGTTCGTGACCACGACTGTTCTATACACCGGCAGCGACGTGATCACTGGAGCCACCACTCTTACGACTATTTCACCTGACGGAACCCAACCAGGCACAGTGGTCGTGGCGACTCCCGAGTCCGTTTCGTCTACTTTGGAAGCTTCGTATGTCACCACAACTGTCCCGTATACTGGCAGCGAAACTGTAACCGGAGCGACTACGTTGACAACGATACCTCCTTCTGGCGATGCTGCTGGCACTGTAATTGTGGCAACACCCGCGTCCCTCCAACCTACGCTGGAAGCGTCTTATGTCACAACAACCATCTTGTACACTGGCAGCGAAACCATAACTGGGGCCACCACTTTGACAACAATTCCGCCATCAGGAGACGTCGCCGGCACCATCATCGTGGCAACGCCGGAATCGCTCCAGCCTACGCTGGACGCCTCGTTCGTTACTACCACGATTCTGTACACTGGTAGTGATACCATCACGGGAGCTACGACATTGACGACGATTCCGCCCTCGGGAGATGTTGCTGGTACCGTAATCATCGCAACGCCTGAGTCTCTTGTGACGCCTCCCGAGGCCTCATTTGTGACAACCACCGTCCTCTTTACTGGAAGCGAGACAATTACAGAGGCAACTACTCTAACAACGATCTCGCCCTCAGGAACCGCACCAGGTACCGTGGTCATTGCTACTCCAGTAGGCTCATTTGTCACCACAACGGTCTTGTACACTGGCAGTGACCCCATCTCGGAAGCCACCACTCTCACGACCATTGCGCCCCAAGGCACTGCGCCCGGAACTGTCGTTGTTGCTACCCCTGAGGGCTCTTTCGTGACAACCACAGTTCTCTATACCGGAAGTGATGCAATTACTGGCCCCACGGCACTGACCACGGTCACCCCATCGGGCACTGCGCCGGGCACAGTAGTCATCGGGACGCCGGAAGGTGCTTTCGTGACTACAACTGTGCTTTACACCGGCCCTGATACTATTACCGGCCCTACTCCGATTTCGACAATCGCTCCTTCAGGAACCGAGCCGGGTACCTTGGTGATTGCGACCCCCGCGGCTGCTTTCGTAACTACCACGGTCCTGTACACGGGAACCGACGCCATCACCGAGCCCACGCTCCTGACGACCATTGCTCCCTCAGGCACTGTCCCCGGAACTGTGGTCTTTGCTACTCGGGCAGGCGTGTTCGTGACGACGACTGTTGCGTACTCGGGCTCCGACATCATCACTGGACCAACGCCAATCTCCACTATCTTCCCTACTGGAACTGAGGACGGCACTGTTATTATTGCGACCCCTGACGCCCAGTATGTCACAACCACTGTGCTCTACACGGGCACCGAGGCTATTTCTGCGCCGACTATCCTCACAACTATTCCTCCAAGCGGAACTGCCCCGGGCACCATCGTGATTGCTACGGCCGCCGGAAGCTTCGTACCGACGACGGTTCTTTACAGCGGATCCGAGCCCATCACCGGTCCAACTGCCATCGAAACCATCGCTCCCAGCGGTACGGCTCCAGGAACCGTGGTCATCGCGACCCCCGCCGAGAGCTTTGTTACTACAACAATCCTATACACCGGTTCGGACGAAATCACCGGCCCTACCCCTATCTCGACCATCCCGCCGAGCGGCACTGCACCGGGGACTCTCATCGTGGCCACGCCCGGTGCTTTCTTCGTCACGTCAACGGTGGCTTACAGCGCGACTGGAGACGAGGAAATCACCGGTCCCACTGCGATCTCGACGATTCCTCCCTCGGGCACTGCTCCGGGTACAATCATCATCGCGACCCCTCTGGCGGCGTACATCACCTCAACTGTGCCGTTCACCCCGACCGGAACGGAGCAAATTACCGGCCCAACGCCCATCTCGACCATCCTTCCAGTCGGCACTACTCCTGGCACGATCATCATCGCAACGCCTCTCGGCTCGTTCGTTACCACCACCGTGCTCTTCACTCCGACTGGAGACGAGCAAATTACCGGCCCGACGGCGATTACCACTATCGCTCCCAGCGGTACAGAGCCCGGCACTGTGGTGATCGCGACCCCCGCCGCCTTCTACGTCACGACCACAGTCCCGTACACACCCACTGGTGACGAGGAGATCACAGGGCCCACAGCCGTGTCTACCATCGAGCCGAGTGGCACTCAGCCTGGTACTATTGTTATTGCCACACCTGTGCTGGGCTTTGACACGACTACGGTCCTGTACAGCGCGACAGCAGGTGAGGAGATCACTGGCCCAACGCCTGTGTCGACGATCCCACCAAGCGGGACGGTTCGGGGCACTGTTGTCATCGCGACGCCCGCGGTCCAGGCTGCCTTCGTCACGACTACGGTTCCCTACACCCCCACGGGCACCGAGGAGATTACTGGCCCGACTGCGATCTCGACTATCCAGCCAAGCGGCACCGTTGCTGGAACTGTTATTATCGCGACGCCCGAATTCCAGGTTGGTTACGTGACGACCACCGTGCTGTACACTCCGACTGGAGACGAGCAAGTCACTGAACCGACGGCGATTTCGACCATTCTTCCCAGTGGTACCGTTTCTGGAACTGTTATTATTGCTACCCCCGAGTCTCTTGTTGGATACGTGACCACCACCGTTCCGTACACTGGCGAGGATCAGATCACAGGGCCTACGGCACTTACTACAATCCCTCCCAGCGGCACCGTTTCTGGTACAGTCATTATTGCCACGCCTGTATCCCAGGTTGGATATGTGACCACTACAGTTCCGTACACACCTACTGGAGACGAGCAGGTGACGGGACCAACAGCGATCTCTACAATCCCCCCAAGTGGAACCGTTTCTGGTACCATCGTCATCGCAACCCCTGAGTTCCAGGTCGGATACGTGACAACTACTGTTCCTTATACCCGGACGGGAGACGAGGTGGTGACTGGCCCAACAGCAATTTCGACTATTTCCCCGAGCGGATCTGTTTCTGGTACGATCATCATTGCCACCCCTGGCCCCGAGTTCCAGATCGGATTTGTGACCACAACAGTCCAATACACGCCGACTGGCGACGAGCAAATCACGGGACCAACGCCAATCTCGACAATACCCCCGAGTGGAAGTGTCTCTGGCACCATCATCATTGCCACGCCTGGACCGGAAGTCTCATACGTGACGACGACGGTCGCATATACTCCCACAGCCGACGAACAGATCACAGGCCCTACTCCAGTGTCGACGATCCCCCCCAGCGGAACGGCACCGGGCACCGTCGTCATCGCTACGCCTCTTGGCGCCGGATACGTCACAACGACGGTCCCTTATAGCGGCACGGACGAGATCTCGGGCCCTACGGCGATTTCGACCATCCCTCCCAGCGGTACCATCTCGGGCACAATCATCATCGCGACGCCCGCGTCCTCGAGCGAGGTCCCGGCCGAGTCGTACATCACGACCACTGTGTTGTACAGCGGCACCGGATCCGAGGTCGTAACCGGGCCTACAATCATCTCCACCATCCCCCCAAGTGGAACGGAGCCCGGCTTGATCATCGTGGCCACGCCGGCGGCCTTCTTCGTCACGCAGACCATTACCTACTCGGACTCCGACTCGGAGACGCTCACGGGCCCGACGCCAGTGTCTACGATCGCACCGAGCGGTACGGCGCCTGGAACTGTTATTATTGCCGTCCCTCAGTCTGTGGTCTCTGCCACGTCGTACGTCACGGCGACTGTGCTCTACTCGGGCACGGAGCCAATCACCGGGCCGACGCCGCTGACGACCATACCGCCGAATGGGCCGAACCCGGGCACGGTGATCATTGCGACGCCTGTTTCCGAGGTCGAGTCTTCGTTGTCTCCGGAGAGTTCGACGGCAGAGGTGTCATCGGAGACCTCAACCGAAGCCTCAACAGACCCATCATCAACAGAGATTTCATCGACGGAAGTCTCATCCACAGAAGTCTCATCCACAGGCGCATCTTCAACAGAAGCCTCTTCGACGGACGCCTCTTCGACGGAAGCCTCAGTTGAGGAAGCCATCTATGTCTCCACGACTGTCTTGTTCTCTGCAACAGGTTCCGAGCAGATCACGGGCCCAACGCCTATTACGACTATTCCGCCAAGCGGCACGCAGCCCGGCACTATAGTAATCGCAACTCCTGCAGCTCCGGTCTCATTTGTCACAACGACCGTGTTGTTCACTGGAACCGAAGCTATTACCGAGCCGACGATCATATCTACGGTTTTCCCCACGGGCACGGAGGCAGGCACGATTATTGTTGCCACCGCTCCCTCAGCAACTTCCGCGTCAGCGACAACAACCGAGGCTCCAGAAGAGTCATTTGTGAGCAGCACCATTGTCTACGATGGCACGGAGAGCATCACGGGCCCGGTACCCATCTCGACAATTGCACCAAGCGGAACCGCGCGCGGCACAGTCCTCTTCGCCCGTCCAGGCATTTTCTTCAGGTCTACAGTGCCTTACACCGGAACCGGGACCATCACGGGCCCAACGGTACTCTCGACCATTCAGCCAACTGGTACCGAAGCAGCTACGATTATTGTCGCTGCGCCCGCGCCGCCGCCCGACTCGGAAACTTCCTCGGACGTCACTTCGACTCCAGAACCATCTTTCGTGTCCACCACGGTGTTGTTCACGGGCACCGAGGTCCTCACCGGACCTACACCCATCTCGACAATCCCGCCGAGTGGAACAGAGCCTGGAACCATCGTCTTCGCCACTGCAGCTGAACCTGCCTCGTTCGTGACAACCACCGTGTTGTTTACGGGCACTGAGGTGTTGACGGAACCCACTGCGTTGACCACGATCTTGCCCAGTGGTACTGAGCCCGGTACTGTTGTGATTGCGACGCAGCCATCGTTCAGTCCTGAGGTTTCGTTTGTTACAACGACTGTTCTCTTTACTGGGTCAGACACTCTCACGGGCCCCACGGCCTTGACAACAATTGCCCCCAGCGGTACAGCTCCGGGTACAGTGATTATCGCCACGCAGCCATCTGCCAGCCCCGACGTCTTCTACGTCACGACTACAATCCCTTACACGGGAGCGGATACCTTGACTGGGCCAACAGCCTTGACGACCGTCGAGCCAAGCGGAACAAACCCGGGTACTATCATCATTGCCACGCAGCCTTCTGCAAGCCCAGAAGTTTCCTACGTGACAACTACTATTCCCTACACGGGCGCAGACACTCTGACGGGACCTACGGCCCTGACTACCGTCGAGCCAAGCGGAACCGAGCCGGGCACGGTGGTAATTGCTACGCAAGCATCAGTCACTCCCGAGGTCTCTTATGTCACGACCACAATTCCCTACACCGGATCGGATACCCTGACAGGACCTACGGCTCTGACTACCATCCAGCCAAGCGGAACCGAACCAGGCACCGTCGTGTTCGCAACCCAGGTCTCAGCAAGCCCCGAGGCCTCCTTCGTGACGACGACGATTCTGTTTACAGGTACCGAGACCCTGACCGAGGCCACTACTCTCACGACGATCGCACCCAGCGGCACCACTCCAGGCACAGTTGTCATCGCAACCCAGCCCTCTGCATCTGTGACTCCTTCCTACGTGACGACCACTGTGCTCTTTACTGGATCCGAAACTATTTCCGGGGAGACTACGCTTACCACCATTCCGCCAAGCGGCACTGAGGCTGGCACCGTTATTATCGCGACGCCCCTGTTTGCCGAGTTCGTGACTACGACGGTTGCTTACACGGGCACCGAGTCGCTGACGGGCCCCACGCCGATATCCACCATTCCTCCCAGTGGAACTCAGCCTGGAACCCTCATTATCGCCACGGCTATCTTCGCCGAGTTCGTGACGACCACAGTTCCGTACACAGGCACCGAGACTTTGACAGGGCCTACCGCCATATCAACTATTCCTCCGAGCGGAACTCAGCCTGGAACTGTCATTTTTGCCACTGCTATCTTTGCCGAATTCGTGACTACCACGGTCGCTTACACGGGTACCGAGACATTAACAGGACCTACCCCGATTTCCACTATCCCACCAAGCGGCACAGAACCCGGAACTCTCATTATTGCCACCCCTGTCTTCGCGGAGTTCGTGACTACTACAGTTGGATATACGGGAACCGACGCCATCACGGGACCTACCCCTATTTCGACGATTCCACCAAGCGGAACACAACCGGGCACCCTGATCATCGCAACGCCCGCCTCCTTCTCGCCGTCTTTCGTCACAACGACTATCCCCTACACCGGCAGCGAGACTCTGACAGGCCCTTCGGCAGCCACGACGATTCCGCCCTCAGGTACAGAACCGGGGACGGTGGTCATCGTCACGCCCGTCTCTCAAAGCGAGGAGCCGTCGTTTGTCACCACTACAGTGCTTTACACTGGCAGCGATACTATCACAGAGCCAACGCTTCTTACAACAATTGCGCCCAGTGGAACTGCGCCCGGAACTGTTGTGGTTGCTACGCCGGCCTCCATTGCCGAGGCCTCTTTCGTCACCACGACCGTCCTTTACACCGGAGGGAACTCAATTTCAGGGCCGACTCTGGTTTCCAGCGTGGCGCCTAGCGGCACAGTCCCTGGTACAATCGTCTTCGCTACTCCTGCTTCCTTCTCGGATCCCGGTACCGTCACCACGACGGTCTTGTACACTGGCACCGATTCTGTCACTGGACCTACTCCGATCTCGACTATCCCGGCTAGTGGAGCTGTCTCGGGAACTCTCATTATCGCTACGCCTGCTTCTGTTGAGTTCGCCTCTTTCGTGACAACCACCGTGCCTTACAGCGGAACGGAGCCGATCACAGGCCCCGTGCCCATCACAACTGTGCCGCCCAGCGGAACCGTCGCTGGCACTGTCGTCTTCGCCATTCCAGTTTCAGAGACTGAGCAAAGTGCAACTTCATTCGTCACGACGACTGTGCTGTACACGGGAGAGGATCCCATCACCGGCCCGACCCCCATTTCCACCATTCCTCCCAGCGGAACAGCCCCGGGGACGCTCGTCATCGCGACGCCAGCGGAATTTACCACGTCGTATGTCACCACAACAGTGCTGTACTCGGGAACCGAGCCGATCACCGGCCCGACCCCGATTACGACTGTCTCGGCAACCGGGACCATTCCGGGCACGGTGGTCATCGCGACTCCCGGCCCGGAGGTGCCTACGTCTTACGTCACCACCACCGTGCTCTACTCCGGTACCGAACCGATCACGGGACCCACTCCGATATCCACAATCCCGCCGTCCGGCACCGCGCCGGGGACGGTTATCATTGCGACACCGGAGCCGCTGGCCGCGTCGTATGTCACAACCACGGTCCTCTACTCTGGAAGCGACACCGTTACTGGCCCCACTGTCATTTCCACGATCGCTCCGTCGGGCACTGTCGCCGGTACAATTGTGGTCGCGACGCCTGCTTCGGAACTCGCTGCTTCTTACGTCACGACTACGGTGCCTTACTCTGGCAGCGGCACCATCACCGGCCAGACGACTTTGACTACTGTCAGCGCCGTGGGCACAACGCCTGGTACCGTTATTATCGCGACTCCTATTTCGGCTTCTGAGATCTCGGCATCCTATGTTACTACCACCGTTGCTTATTCTGGCAGCGACACGATCACGGGAGAGACAACCCTGACTACCATCAGCGCTGAAGGCACCACACCCGGTACTGTTATTATTGCAACTCCCGTCTCGGCTTCCGCGGTCGCAACGTCCTATGTTACAACGACAGTTGCTTATTCAGGCACCGATGTCATTACTGGTCCGACGACAATCGCCACCGTGCTGGCTCAGGGAACTGTCCCTGGCACCTTCGTTGTTGCCACGCCGGCCTCGTTCACGCCGTCGTACGTCACCACGACGATTCTTTACACAGAAACTGCACCCATCACGGGCGCAACTACCTTGACTACAATCCCTCCAGAGGGCACTCAGCCAGGTACTGTGGTTGTGGCTACGCCTGCCTCGATCACGTCCACCTCCGAGGTCGAGCCTTCTTATGTCACCACGACAGTCCTCTACCAAGGCACCGAGTCTATCACTGGGCCCACGCCGATCTCGACAATTGCTCCCAGTGGCACACAGCCTGGAACTATCATCATTGCTACGACGCCTTCTGTTCTTCCTGGGTACGTCACCACAACGGTGCCGTTCACGGGCACCGAAGAGATTACAGGGCCGACGGCAATCACTACCATTCCCCCCAGCGGCACGGCGTCAGGAACTGTCGTCTTTGCCACGAGGGATCCGGTCGTCACATCGTACGTCTTCACGACCGTGCTGTACACAGGAACCGAGGCCATTACAGGGCCGACTCCCTTCTCAACGGTCAGCCCAAGCGGCACGGTTCCAGGAACCATCTTCATCGGCACTCCAGCGTCAGCTACGTCCTATGTCATCACGACGATACCATTCACGGGCACCGCGCAGATCACCGAGCCTACCACGCTCACGACGATTCCCCCAAGCGGCACCAACCCAGGGACCATCATCGTCGCCACGGCCACTCCCCTGCCAGCTTCTTACGTCACTACGACTATTCTGTTTACTGGAACGGAGCAAATTGATGGGCCGACTACTCTCACAACAATCAGCGCAAGCGGCACCGTTCCTGGCACCGTCATCGTCGGGACCACTCCTTCTGCGATCTCCTCCTACGTCACTACGACGATTTCCTTCACCGGAACTCAGCAGCTCAGTGAGCCAACCACACTCACCACGATCCCTCCCAGCGGCACCGTTCCGGGCACGGTGGTTGTGGCGACGAAGCCTACGTTCGTCCCATCGTATGTGACTACGACCATCCTCTTCACGGGGACCGAAGAGATCACCGAGCCGACCACGCTTACTACGATCCCCCCCAGCGACACCGTCGCCGGCACGGTTATTGTGGCTACCCGCCCGAGTGCAGTCACTTCCTACGTGACGACCACCATCCTCTTCACTGGAACGGAGCAGATATCCGAGCCGACCACGCTCACGACAATCACGCCATCAGGAACCGTCGCAGGTACCGTGATCGTCGCAACTAGGCCGTCCTACGTCACGACCACGGTGCTTTTCACTGGAACACAGGCCCTGACTGGACCCACGACTATATCGACGGTCGCTCCCAGCGGAACTGCGCCCGGCACGTACGTGGTGGCAACTGCTGCCGCGAGATTCGTGACGTCGCAGGTCGTCTACTCGGGCAGCGAGAGTTTGACAGGTCCGACGGCTATTTCCACGATTGCCCCCAGCGGCACGGCCGACGGCACCATCGTTATTGCCTACCCGGCATCCTACGTCACGACAGAAGTCATCTACTCTGGAACTAACACCGCAGTTACTGGGGCTACTACTATTTCCACGGTGGCCCCCAGTGGTACGCAACCCGGTACATACGTCGTGGCTCGTCCAGCTATCTTCGTCACATCAGACGTGCTTTACTCTGGGACCAACACTGCAGTCACCGGCGCTACTACGATTTCTACTGTGGCTCCTAGTGGCACGCAGCCCGGCACTTACATCGTTGCTCGCCCGGCTGTATTTGTGACATCAGACGTTATTTACTCTGGAACAGACACTGCAGTTACGGGTGCAACCACGATATCTACAGTGCAGCCAAGTGGTACCCAGCCGGGAACATATGTCGTTGCTCGTCCGGCTATTTTCGTCACGTCGAATGTTGTCTACTCGGGTAGCGACTCTGGAGTCACCGGCCCAACGACTGTATCTACAGTGGCGCCGAGCGGCACCCAACCGGGCACCTACGTCGTCGCTCGTCCAGCTGTGTTCGTTACGTCCGACGTTCTCTATTCTGGATCCAACACTGCAGTGACCGGCGCCACGACGATATCTACCGTGGCACCCAGTGGCACTCAGCCAGGCACTTACATTGTGGCTCGACCAGCTCTGTATGTCACCTCCGAGGTCCTCTACTCCGGATCTAATACCGGAGTCACCGGCCCGACTACCATTTCCACGGCGGCTCCCAGCGGCACACAGCCTGGTACTTACATCGTAGCTCGGCCTGCTGTGTTTGTTACCTCACGGGTGCTCTACAGCGGAACGAACACAGGAGTCACGGGGCCAACGCCAATTTCAACCATTCCCCCAAGCGGAACCGCACCAGGCACCATTATCGAGGCATTCCCCGGCTCTTATGTCACTTCACAGGTCCTCTACACTGGAACAGATACCGGCGTTACAGGGCCCACGCGCATCTCAACCATTGCGCCGAGCGGAACGGTTCCTGGCACTTACATCGACGCCACTCCCGGTTCCTATGTCACCTCTCAGGTCGTCTACAGCGGTACCAACACGGGTGTCACTGGCCCGACTCGCATCTCAACAATCTTCCCTAGTGGAACGGCTCCAGGAACGATCATCATTGCGAACCCGGCGGTATATGTTACGTCAACCGTGCTGTACAGTGGTTCCAGTACCATCACAGGACCGACGCCAATCTCAACTGTTTCCCCCAGTGGAACTGTCGCTGGGACCGTTATCATCGCAAGCCCCCCGGTTTATGTCACGTCGTCTGTCCTTTACAGCGGCTCTGGCACACCCACGGGACCAACGACCATCTCGACGATTCCGCCAAGTGGAACCGTGGCCGGGACGTACATCGTTGCGAACCCAGCAGTGTATGTCACGTCAACTGTGCTTTACAGCGGTTCCAGCACGATCACAGGTCCGACTCCAATTTCGACTATCCCTCCCAGTGGAACTGTCGCCGGAACAGTCATCATCGCCAGCCCGCCGGTTTATGTCACTTCAACCGTCCTCTACAGTGGTTCCAGCACCATTACCGGGCCAACGCCGATTTCAACCATTCCGCCAAGTGGAACCATGGCTGGAACGATCATCATCGCCAGCCCGCCGGTTTATGTTACAACTTCGGTCATCTACAGTGGTCCCAGTCCGGTCACGGGTCCCACGACCATCTCGACGGTGCCTCCCAGTGGGACAAATCCTGGTACTTACGTCGTGGCCAATCCAGCTTCGATTTACGTCACCTCTCAAGTGGTTTACTCTGGCTCGGACACGATCTCGTCGCCTACCACCGTCTCTACCATCCCGCCCGTCGGCACAAACCCCGGGACGTACATCGTCGCTGCTCGTTTCATCACTTCCCAAGTTCTCTACAGCGGCTCCGCTACAGTCACAGGTCCTACAACTATATCAACCGTGGCACCTAGCGGGACGAACCCGGGAACTTACATCGTCGCAAGCCCGGCGGTCTTCGTAACTACAACAGTGGTATACACCGGCTCGGAAGCCATCTCCTCGCCAACTACGGTTGCCACCATTGCTCCAAGCGGCACACAAGCTGGAACCTATGTTGTTGCCGCCCGCTACGTCACGTCCGAGGTCGTCTACAGCGGTTCGAGCTCCATCACCGGCCCCGTGGCAGTCTCGACGGTTCCTCCAAGCGGCACGGCCCCGGGCACATTCATCATAGCCCGCCCCGCGGTCTTTGTGACACGGTCGGAGCAGTACTCCGGCACGGCGCCGATCACGGGCCCCACGACCCTCACCACCGTTCAGCCCTCAGGCACTGCCCCAGGCACCGTCGTCATCGCGACCCCAGCACCGCAGACCTCGTACGTCACCTCGACCGTCTTCCTCACCTCCTCGGGCGCCAGCGGCACAACCACCATCGCGTCCATCTCCCCGAGCGGCACGGCCCCGGGTACCTACATCGTCGGGGTCCCTGCCGTCTTCGTCACCGTGGTCGGTCCTTACACGGGCACCGCCTCGCCGACTGGGTCGACGACCGTCTCGATCGTGCAACCCAGCGGCACCGCCCCTGGCACCGTGTATGTCGAGACGCCGACCACGACGAGGGGATCTTCTACCGCGAGCAGCACGTCCAGCTCTCTTTCAAGCTCTTCGTCGTCTAGCAGCGCATCGACCCTGGTCACCCTGACGAGGTCATCTTCGTCTTCTTCGAGCACTTCGCCCGCTTCTCCTTTGTTCAGCACTTCTTCTTCTTCGAGCTCCTCTTCTATCGTGTCGAGTTCATCCAGCTCGTCACCTATTACATCCTCCTCAAGCTCGTCGTCTTCTATCACTTCGAGCTCGTCTTCATCGACGAGACCCAGCAGCACATCGAGCTCAAGTTCTTCAAGTTCCAGCTCCAGTTCCAGCTCCGCGAGGTCCTCAAGCTCGTCAAGCTTGACCCCGACCCTCACCACGTCGAGCTCGTCGGCCTCTCGCGTCGTGGCGTCCGCGACACAGGGCGCCGCGTTCAGCTGCCCGACCCTCGGCTACCTCATCCAGTCCTTCCCCTCGCCCACGGGCGTCACGCTCTACTCCATCAACCTCTCCTCGGGCCAGCGCAACACCGTCGCCACCAACGTCGGCGGCGACCCCACCCGCAACATCAACGCCCTCGGCTACAACTCCCGCGAGGATTACATGTACGGCTTCTCCCAGCAGAGCACCAATGCCGGCGAGTACCGCCTCCTCCGCATCCTCGCCAACGGCCAGACCACTATCGTCTCCCGTTTCCCCGCCACCTCAAAGCTACAGCCCGCCATCTTCAACTCGGGCGACGTCGACGAGAACGGCCAGTACTGGGCCTCCTCGGGCGGCATCGACTGGTACCAGTACAACTTCAACCCCGGCACCGCCAAGTACGGTGAGATCATCACCTCGGGCATGGTTGCCGGCGGCGCGGATGGGTACACGGTCGGCGACTGGGCCGTCGTGCCAGGCCGCGGCGGCGGCGACCTCTGGACCGTGGGCGTCAAGAACTACCTCTGCGTCCTCATGCGCTGGAGCCGCACGACCAAGGACTGGACCATCGACCGGTCGCTGGGCTACCTCACGGGCGTGCGGAGCGGCACGCCCGTGCCCTTCTACGGCGCCATGTACGCGTCCACCGACGGCTACCTGTACGCCACGGAGAACAACTCGGGACAGGTGTGGAGGATCCTCGTCAACAGCACCGAGACGCCCGTCAAGCAGGTCGACGTGCCGATCTCCAGTCAGAACGACGGCGCCCGATGCCTGGACTCTGGCAGCGTCGTGTGATCGCGCAACTCTCAGGCACGGCATATCTGCTAGAGCTTTTCGACTGTGTGCAGTCATTCATTCATTTTTTTCATCTTCTCGTTGTCATAGAAAGAGACTATTTGATGCTCTGGAGTTCAGGATAAGAAAGGTTTGCCTGGCTTGTTGTAAGACAAGCATTTAGAACCATCATGTTTCGCGCGGATCTTATTACATTCGCTCTCTGTAGGCAGTAGAGTTTCTATTCTCTGGCCGAGTAATTTGTTAATCTATAATATAAATATGTACTCCTACTCGAGCTGTTGGTTCCGCATTGGTGTCCATGATGAAGATGGTATGTCATTAGATCGATTCGTCTATCGTGCCTAGGCACCCTTCCACCTTCGAGTCCCTCGCAACAGGCATAGGGATTCTGGCTTCAAACTGGTCCGTCAACCGCCCGTCACTTGCCGGCTCTGAACCGACAACGGAATAAGTGAAGAAATAAATCTCCGTTCAGTTTCGATTGAAGCCACGGACGTGGACTCTGGAATGTAGTTGAGGGATCACCTTCCATTACACGTTCAACCACACACATTGAGCAGCACGGCTTTTCACGTCCTTTTCTGTAGGTCTTGGTTACCTACGTTAGAGGCTGGAAGCGGTGCGACCGTCCCGGATGCTCGTCGTACTCTGGCGAGTGAATGAGCGGCGCGGCCGTGAGCCCGGGTCAGCCCCGGTGAAACACCGTACACTGTAAGCAGCAACGCTACAGGGGCCCCACCGAAAGCACCAGCTGATGAGCCTGCGCCAAGCGCCGTGCTTCCTTTTCCACGCATCCTCATCTCAGGAGCCAGAGGAACAGACTACGCAACGAGCGACCCGGTGCCGTCTGAACAGAGTTGCGGTTTTGTGGATGGCACGGGGAAAATCTGGGGAGCGACGTGTCAATAACGTAAAAGAAACAAGAGGTTTGGTCCAGAGGGCGGAGCGGCGAAATGGTGTCGTGTGCAAAAGGTTCCGCTTTCCCCAGAGAATCAGAGCGCCAAAACGTGGCCCGGTGGCCGTGCTTGAATTGCTGCTGGAGTTCTGGGACGCGCTATTAGTAAAGAAAACTCCCCCGCACGCACGGCGACCGAGGCCAGCTACAGAAGGTCACCGGCCCCCCGGAAGGCGACCGGGGGGGGGCAAGGGGTGGTGGTGTGTCGAAGGAAGGCTCGGCTGGGTCGCCAATCGTTTAGGTACGCCAGGCCAGGTACCTCCGTACCTTGGTAGGTTGTCGTCGTCTGGGCGGTTCCCGTTGCACGGTAGGCCAAGGTGCCGTGAAGCTCGGCTTTGCTCGGCGGATCCAATCGAGAGCACTTCCAAGCCGATCGCATCTCTTTGCTCGCAGTCAAGCTTTCGGACATGGTGCGTCCAAGTCTTTGGCTTTGGGGACTCTTCAACGACATGTCTTGGAACTTGAAGATTGACAAAGTGTTCGTACGAGGCCGCAAACTTCAACGACGGACGTGTCGCAAGGTGTCGAGATGTTGGCCAAAGTCTGGGAGGGCCGACCGATTGACTTTGGGACGGACGCTAGGGGTTTTTTGCCTTCCCAAAACACCATTAGGTCAGGCCGTTGGAGGCTCTTGGCATTGTCGGTTGCGATGAATCAGAGCCAAGACCTGTCGTGTCGGTATGGATTACCAGCATAGTGCACAAACAACCGCCATCCGGCATGTCTTGGCTGGTGTCAATCGAGAACGCCTCGCTGAACAGTATGGCCGACGGATAGCCCGTGCCTAGCCGTAAACGACACCGATTGACTGAGCGACGTTTGGTGGCTGGGCGTGGGAGTGGGAGTGGTCGCCACCAGACGAGAAGTAATGGGGATTGGAGGTCCTGATAAGCATCCAAGGGAGCGGCGCGCAGGTTGGATCGAGGCTCGAGTCGTTGTATGCGACACATTGGGGCAGATACCCGAAGCCACGGAACGCCAACGGCAGGTTGGCGTGCTCGGATGGCACCATGAGTGCGACAGATGGGCCAGTTGGGCGGGTGCCGGGGACCTTTGGGACGAGCGACGGCTAGCGTTGATGCTGAATCGAATGGGACCGCTTTGGTGGGCGAATCGTCTTCGATGAAGCGGTAGTCATGACAAAATGGCGATAGCAATGATTGGGGAGACGGCGGCTCCGAGATTGGTATCGGTATCGTGGGCGTCAAAGATTGCATCGAATCGTTAGGAGCCTGGGGAGGCATGGCCTGGTTGGCGGCACCGTTAGCAGATTGGTATGACTGTGACATCGGGCACGATATTGAAAATGACCGCGTGAGAGTGTTATCTTTGCCGAGACTTTCTTCTCCATATTTCCTGCCGGACGGGGGAATATCGAATGCATCGCCGGCCAATTGCAGGGTTCAGCCGTGCACCCCCTTGAGGATGCGATGATGAGCTTTTGGGGGACAGCGGGCGCGGACACGGGCACGGGCAGCAGAGGCAAGCCCCACCACTGACAGGAACGACAACGACGAAACGGCACTGGCAAGGTACAGAACGGTTGAGACCTGTACGGGGCCAAGGGCACGGGATGTCGATGTCGCGCCGCGATGGAGGAACCATTCAATCAATCAATCGTAGCAGGGTGATGGGCGGCGGCGGGAAATTGAGGGTGCGACGCTGCGGATGGCGACTGGTCTATCCGTAGGTAGGCTAATGATTAATCTCGTGATGGTGGGTGTTGTTGTGTGGTGTGGTTCGCATTCTAGAAGGATTCTTGTTCTCGGGCATCGTAAGTGGCTGCTTCCATCCCGCGGGCCCCGCTAGATAGTGTGCGCCAGCGAGGGTGAGGGTAGACGGTCGCGCCTCAAATGTCATGATGCTGCCGGAGAGGTTGAGGTTAGTGTCCATACGGCCGACTTGCGCCAGATATCCGTACTGCGCAGTTACATTACCTCAACCAGCCATTTGGAAGTGTGAGATGAGATGAGATGGTATCCGTAGGGGGAGGGAGGGAGCTCGCTGCGAGAGGCAGATTCCAAAGTTCAAGCAATAAGCCCCCCGTCTTGGTCCTTCCCGAAAAGGAAGCTGGAGAGGACTCGCTGGGAAAGTGCGGTGCGGCCAAGAGACACCAAGACACACAGCCCTGTTCCAGAAGACCTTGGCCGCAGCTCGGTAGCGCCGGCCGGGGAGGCTGCCACCGCATTGGACGTTGCGTACGAGACCGCATGTTGCGCCGCGTCGCGTTGCGTTGCTTTGCGTTACCTCGATGTCAGATGCAAAAGGGCTGGATGATGAGGATGGGGGCATGCGAGGAGGAGGACGCCAGAGGACGCCAGAGGAGGCAATTTTGGGTTGGAAGCGGGACACTGAAGGCAGTTGGAGTGGGGCACAGTTCGTCCCTTACGGGTACCTCAGGCACCCCGAGGTAGGTACTTGTGCAAGGTGCTTGCCCAGGTACCTAGGTACCTATGTACACTAAACGAAACGGCTATTGTTCTTTTCTTTCGGCTCCTGGTCCATCTGCACTGCATTTCTTCACCTAATAAACAAACAAATTTGCCGTCCGTCACTGACCCTCATATCCCTCCTCGCGAAGGGTTGCTGGCCTAGGTAAAATAAGGTGAGGCCAGGCTGAAATATTGGGGCTACACTGCGATATCGCCGGCCCCACGTCTCAATTCTTCATGGTCGAGTCCACCCAACGTCCCCTACTCCCACCGTCATGGACCTGGTTCCTGCTGCTGATAGCTGTCGTTTATCAACCCTTGTCGGCCCCATTGAAGCAGGCCCAGACCAGACCCAAAGACCAGGTGCGTATTTGCGTCTGTCCCACCCCCGCGCCTTACCTGAGGTTTACGGATGCAAGAAATGCCCACATCCAACCCTCACAACGGCACCCGCGGATTGGATTTGTCCATTGTGCAACAAAATATCGCACCTTCGTTCTCTCGTTGGGACGGGCCCAATCAACAACTACCATGGAGCCAAGAAGTATTGGATATCACTCAAAGGGACGACCGCTACCACCACCACCACCTTCACAAAGTAGCTTCTAATCACTTGGCAACGCCAAACGGCTGTCGCTCTCCACCTTCTGCTCTGAGAAAGCTTACTGGTTTTGCCAAGCCGCCGTATATCCCGGAAGGGACAACAGTCCGTGAAGACGGAGAGGGTCAAAACTCGAGCCAGCAATTGGAAGCGCGGACCATCATCGCGGCATCGCCTGCCCATCTCCCCCTTCAGCCGTGTCGAGTAACAGCGACACTACACCATCCCGAGTCTCTGGGGTCGACGAGGCCTCTGCCCTCGGCCCTCGGCGAACAGAGCAGAGGGATGCACATCTTCTAGTCTCATTCTTCGCCTTCCACACATGTTCCATGGCTCCCGAGCATCCATCATGTACGATCAAAGTCAAGTACCTTGCCTCACCTACCTACCTGCCTCGCCCTGTCTCGTTGCTCGTATCACCCTGTGTCTACTTACCTACCCAGGTAGTGGACAAGATCACGGCTGACAGACCGGTTCCCAATCGCCGCCAAGACATCAGACAGTATCCGTGATTCGCCTGGATGCCGTCCTCGCTCCTGCTGTTCTGCACTCTAGCGGCGCAGCTATCATGGATGGTGACCCGGGGAGGCATGTATACCGGGAGGAAGGAAGGGAAAAATACTTGAAGAGTCTACCTTAAGATGAGATGGGCTAGCAGTAGCTGACCTCGCCCCTTACCTACTCGGGGACTTAGGAACCTACCTAGGTACCTGGCAAGTGCAGTCAGGTAGGGTCGCGGAAGGAAGGAGGGAGGGGGGGTCTGGCCCAACCGGGGGTCCCTGGTCGGTGTTGCAGCTTCCCATCCGTTGGATCGCTCCGGTGAGCGAGCGTGTTGGTTGGTCCCCTCCCCGTTACTTCCTTTGCATATGGTTTGCCCCGATGTGATGATGGAGGGAAGGAGTCGTCGTCGTCCTCCCATTGTCGCTCCTGCCTGTCTACCTATCTGCCTGCCTCTGCCTGCCTTCTGTGTTCTGCTTTCTGTCCCACCCTTGCCCCTGCCTCATTCGGGCTCACCTTTCCTCTCTTCGGCATGGCCTGCGGAGTGCTCTTTCCTGTCAGCCTCTGAGGTGCCCCTGCCCTTGCCCTTGCCTTTGCCCGTCCCCTGCGCATATCGCCCCCGGCTGTCGTTGCGTCTGCGCTTGTTGCTATCGCTGCTGGCTGGTGCTCCTGCTGCTGCTGCTTCTCCTCGTCCCATCTGCGCCTGTCTCGAATCTTTATTAAACGGTATCCCTCCTACCTGTTCACCTCTCGGTTCCCCTCCTTCTCGCCCCTCATACTCTCGTAGTACCATACAGAGTAACACCCGCTCTTCGCGTCGTCGACCCGGGCTACCGTCACGACAAGCGCCAACGCGCCTTCTTTTATTTCGTTTAATCTAGTCTTGTCCTCCTGCCTTGAGCTCTAGGCGACCACCTCAACCATGTCCAAGGACGAATCTAGCGTCGGCGTCGTGCCGCCGACGTACGACTCCGAGAAGGGTGTCGCGAGAACCCCGGGCGATTTCAACCACGAGACCTTCCGCGAGGATGACTTCAGAACCCGCAACGGTCTGAACCTCAAGAGTTTCCAGAGACGTGAGTTGCTCTCCCCTCCTGTCATATCTATGACACCGGCGCTGACCTACCTTTTCCAGGTGACATGGGTGATGGCGTTGCCGAGCTTGATCGCTCCATGAAGCCTCGCCACTTGCAAATGATTGCCATCGGTGGTTCCATCGGTGCTGGTTTCTTCGTCGGTTCCGGAAGCGCCCTCACCAAGGGTGGTCCAGGCTCTGTCCTCATCTGCTTCCTCATCGCTGGTGTCATGATCTTCAACGTCGTCTACGCTCTCGGCGAGCTCGCCGTTATGTACCCGGTCTCCGGTGGTTTCTACACGTACTCTATCCGCTTCCTCGATCCTTCCTGGGGTTTTGCCATGGGCTGGAACTACGTACGTCGATCCCCTCCCTACCACGACGTCCCGCTCTAACAGCTGACGCCCCGCAGGTCTTCCAATGGGTCATCGTCTTACCACTCGAATTAACGGTCTGCTCATTCACGGTGCAATATTGGAATAAAGAAATCAGTACAGCCGTTTGGATTACTGTTTTCTGGGTCTTCATTATCGTCGTCAACATCTTCGGAACCTTGGGTTTTGCCGAGGAGGAATTCGTTTCCTCTGCCTTCAAGCTCATCGCCACTGTCATCTTCATGATTATCGCCGTCGTTCTCATCTGCGGAGGCGGCCCCGAGGGTGGCAAGTATGACGAGTACTGGGGTAACCGCCTCTGGAGTGACCCTGGTGCCTTCCAGAACGGCTTCCGTGGCTTCTGCTCTGTCTTCGTCACTGCTGCTTTTGCCTTCTCCGGTACCGAGCTTGTTGGTCTTGCCGCGGCCGAAACCAGCAACCCGGCCAAGTCACTTCCCAGTGCTATCAAGCAGGTCTTCTGGCGTATCACCATGTGAGTGGCTCCCCGCACCCCTACGGCCCCAACAGAATCTAACAAAGTCGCAGCTTTTACATCCTCGGCCTGACCTTCGTCGGCCTCCTTGTCAGCTCCACCGATCCCCGCCTGCTCAACTCCGCCAACCCGTATGCCGATGGTGTCTCTCCTTTCGTCCTGGCTGGCCTCGATGCTGGCCTCAAGGGTTTCGACAGCTTCATGAACGTCGTCATTCTCGTCTCCGTCATCTCTATCGGTGTCTCCTGCGTCTACGGTGGTTCCCGTACCTTGACTGCCCTTGCCCAGCAGGGATACGCCCCCAAGATCTTCACCTACATCGACCGATCTGGCCGCCCTCTTCCCGCCGTCGCCCTCAACCTTGCTTTCGGTGGTCTTGCCTACGTTCGTATGGCCTCATCTGGTGGTGTCGTTTTCGACTGGCTGCTGTCTCTCTCTGGTCTGGCTGCCCTCTTCACCTGGGGCTCCATCTGTGCCGCGCACATCCGCTTCCGTGCTGCCTGGAAAGCACAGGGCCACACCCTGGACGAGCTTCCCTTCCGCGCCATTGGCGGCGTCGTTGGCTCCTGGATTGGCCTGTTCCTTATCTTCGTCTCCCTCATTGCCCAGCTCTTCGTCGCCATCTGCCCTCCCGGATCCAACGACTTCGCTACGGCCGAGGACTTCTTCAAGTCCTACCTTGCCCTTCCCGTTGTGCTCTTCTTCTGGGCCTGCGGCTACCTGTGGAAGCGTAACGGCTTCCTCAAGCTGTCTCAGATCGACCTCGACGCCGGCCGCCGTGAGCACGATTGGGACGAGATCAACGCCTACCGCGCCAAGGTCGCCAGCTGGCCCAAGTGGAGACAGTGGCTTGACAAGGTCTTCTAAGCGGTTTCCTGCGAAGCTCAAACCTGGCCCACGCTCGGGCATCCAAGGGGAGGAATGTAGTAGACATGTTGCATGTGGCTACGGGGTGTCTGGCTTTGGCGTTCGGCTCTGGCCGTCTCTGCCCCTGACCATCACTATCTTGATACCTATTTCATTTTATCATCTATAATCAGTCATGAATCCATTTGGATGCTAATACATGAGTTATACCCATCTGTTGCTTGTCTTCTCGTGAACGTCCTCAACAACTCCCAACGTCAGTGATGGTAAAAACACCGTGTGCAGAAACATACAAACGCCTATGAAACGTTCATAGGCCACATCGCTGAAACGAAAGTATATCCCAAAATCTCATTTGCCCGCCCAACTTGCTCGGTTTGGGATGATTTTCCCCGCCTCACGAACTCAATCGTTATCTACCGTGTCGACCCAAGGAATGCCAGGGGACAACCCGGGCCGCAGAGCAGCGCGTCGGAATCAGACGCAAGCGCCATCTTTGCAATCTGACCATGCGCAAGGTCACTTGCTGACACAGCCCGGCCCGACAAACCCGATTCCTGGACTACGGGTGCACTTAACTGACTGTGTAGTCAAACAAAGGTTTGCGGCTGTGCCGGGGCTGATGCGGGTGGCGTTGGGAGCTAAATTCCGGGGTGCCATGACCTACGATACTGCGTGACGGTGATACTTGTTTAAATCAATCCCGTAGACTACGCCTAGGATAAATGGTAGGGAAGGATCTTCGTAACCAGTTGACAAGACACCGGTGGCAAAGGTTCAATTGGAACTTGATGCATGAGATGGATGCACGTAGGCAGCCGGTCTGACTCCCATGCTCCCTTCAACGACTACATGTACACAGAAAAGCACACTCAGTTCCGTAGGAGGTTATTCAGACAAGTCGGCCAGCAACCCAAGGTCTCTTGAGTTTCGAATCTGTATAACGCCGTTATCAGGTGACAGCATTCCAGACACCAGGAGAGCAACATCAAGTTCCCCAAATCCCACCGATATCCAGGGCCTTTAGGGATCCCATCGTTCACTGACCCGTGACACCTGGGTGGTCACTTGTTACTGGTGCACGCAAAGAACTTCAACCAGTGGGCCCAGCCAGAGCCGACTCCGTATGAGATCAGGAGAGCCAGCATAAAATAGCCGTCTAGCTGAGCCACTTCCGGGTTCTCGTGTAAGCTTCAGGGACTTGATACACCGCAGGGTCTGAACCAGGATACATTGGAAAACTCGTTATACCGCGGGGAAGCCAGATAGGTACCCGCCTGGGCCTCTTTACGGATGGCCCTGGTTGAAATAGGCACTCGTATGCCGGCATAAAACTGGACGCCTGGCTATCAACGAAGGCCAGGAGGTAGAAAGAGACGTAGTTCCTATAGTGTCCACCGATGGTGTTGCCCCATTACATGTAGTATTCCCCTGCTACTAGGTATACCAAGTAATTAACCAGACAGACACTCCAGAATAGCTTCATAGCTGAATGCTAATTCGATAACTCCGTTCTAGTATCGCCGGGAAAGCTTTAAGACCGCATCGGCACACTCTGGGCCAGGAAACTCCTTGACAGATTTACAGTCTAATCTAGGAATAAGGGATCTCCTAATATCTCGATCGTTTCCCTGGTGGCAGCCTTGTAAACTAAGCCCGCCGCGGCGGTCACCGACGAACCCATTGCACCCACACAAAACGAGGCACATATGGGACTTAGAGCTGGTGTGCAGGGGTGGGGGGGAAGGCAATGGATGCAGCTGCACAACCCGCCATACCAACCCAGCAGCCAAAGAATCCGACCGCACCAGCTTCAAATAATGGACTTCTATGCTGCAGGATGCTGACATGGTTGAGATGTAGGTCTTCTGGATATTCGCAAAGGGCAAACCACACGAGGTCGGTGCCTCGATGCCGGACTCCGGTGACAACCAGTGGTAGTAGTTCGCGGGCGAAGATGACAGGCTGGTCTACCACGAGCGGATAGCAGGCTGGGATGCTGAGACGGAATACGGCGGTGTCTCCGTAATCAGTTGTCGCGATGAGAGCTCTCCGGTCGGAACTCATCCTGAGGCAGATGGTCGCAAGATCGTGGCGATGGCCACCGAAAGCAGGACCGAGGAGGTTGCTCGTCTGCCTTCCTTCAAACGCAGGATACCATTGAGTCGGTGTCCGGGTGCCAGAGATGGAAGAATTGGCGCTTACGGCCGCGGACGGCAGCCATCTCATTCCCGACGAAGCGGTGCACGTACGCCACGAAGCCGCCTTCATCCCAGCCCTGCACCCTCGCAACGTTGGAGATCCCGAGCTCGGATTGTATAGCCTCGAGGCTTGTCCCGGCTCTCCTGATGGAGCTCGCGATATCCAGAAGCGTTAGAGAAATGGTGCCGGGGGCGGCCGCCTGGAAGTAGTCGACGAATGTCGGGGTCGAGTTGGACGCCTGCGGCACGACCTTGACTTCCCTCGTCTGGATGTCTTGGAGGAGCCGGGGGAGGGCGTCCTTGATCTGCTCAAACGTCTGCTCCTGCTTCTCCCAGGCTTTGCCTTCTCGTCGCCCGTTCAGAAACTGCTGAAGGGCGAGCAGTGCGGGAGGCCCGTATCTTTTGGCGATTTCGAGGGCCTGTGCCTGAGTAAGGCTCTTGATGATGACAGGGGCGATTGGTGCCATTTTGATCGAGTATCCCAATACCCAGGAGGTCCTGTTGTAGAGAGGCTTCAGGTGAAGCGTTGCCTCTAGAGGTCCTCAGTCGTTGGGGGACAACTGCTGGAAAGCTTGGCAGGAAGCACTGATTGACCTGAGGATTGAAGCTTACATCTATTGAAGCTGCTCACCGTGTCTACTGTGATAGAGCGAGAAAGTTCGTAGGTGGTACTTTGTCGTGTTTCTTAATCAACACGAAGCCGTCGTCTGTAGGTGGTGGTGTGTGAGAAAGGGACAGTCAAGTAGGGAGTGAGGTGTCAAGACAATGAGACGAAATCGGAGGACTAGGGGAGGGGTCTGCGTCAGCGAACCACGAGGGTCAGGAATAGAATAAAAGAACGGGAATGCGACAGCGATGCTTTCTACATGTCCAGTCACCAGGTTGTTAATGTATGCAACTGGCATACCAACAAGGCATGTACACAGGTTCGACTGTCTAATGTAGTGTCACCGGGCGAGTACCTATCATAAGGGCAGGTTATCCTGCGCCGTGCCATAGGTGTTGCGCCCGCAACACCGTGTTGAGAGGTAGTGACCCCTTCACTCGGCGCGTCAACGATGGCTGATTAGTTGGCATCCTGCAGCTGCGTAGGTATCGTCCGGAGCCTGCCCGACATATGCGGGAGCTCTCACTGTACGGATCTTCTTGCTACGCATTCGAGTGTGTGCATGGCAACTGCGACGTGGACCAACAGACGGCCACTAACGAAAACAAGGCGAGCAACCTGAGCAACAATCCCCCGAATACAACATTTTGAACCCAGAAAATACTGTGAATTGCCTTCCATGAAAAATGTCACAGATCACTCGCGCTGTGTCTCGGTTGTTCAAGGCAGTGGCAGAATCAACAGCCACCTGGTCGACAAGAAAAGAGTCTCTAATCATGAACGCTAGCTTAAAATTCAACTCCCGATACCACTGAAAGAGATTGAATGGGAGATATTCTCTTCTCTTTTCTTGGCCCAGCTTAGGAGACTAGTTTGAATTGTTCCGTAAAGACCATTTACCTAGGTATTGGTACAAAGCTTGTATCACTACGTCAAGTTCAAATTTCAATACGAACAGAGCTGACCCTGTCAAGGTATAACTAATGGGAAGCAACTTGACAGAAAGGGCACTGTCATACAACAGAAACAGTTAACTTGTTGTGTGAGAAACGATGACTTGACCCCTTCGATGATGTTCACACTTGCTTGAGCAGCAAGCGAATATTCCCTCCCTCCCTAGGTACAGAGCCAAGACCCATGTCATCGGGTTCGTGTTTAGATAGGTCTGGGTTTCAACACATGGCCATGACAGGAGTTGAAGAAATAAATGATGAGATATACTAAGGAAATTACTAGTTTGAAAAGAATACGGCCCAACGACTCAGGGACGGTCCGAGAGGGGACGCGAATAGTTCAACACGGAAGCCTTGCTGAACCGCCGCCCCATCCTCGCCTCGTACACGTGAGCAGGCGATCCTATCTCGTCCAGGTCGTAGTCGTCCTCCGATGCCCTCGGTGAGTCGTTGGGAACCCTGCCGCCAGGCAGATTGTCGTCCCTCGAGGAGTCGTCGGAGCTCGAAGAGAGAGACAGTCTCGATCTCCTCGCGCTGCTCGCGTTCGCGATATCGTCCCAAGCGACATCCTTACGGAGTGGCGTCCGCGACATAGGGGACATGAGGAGACTCGAGTGAGGCCGCGGGTTCTCGAAGGCTTCGGAGTTGGGTCGTGTGGCAGGCTGGTTCGCGGCGAGATGGAGTTGACGGAGGCGGTAGTCGTGCGAAGGGGTTATGTCAGTACTTGGGTATCTTAGATCAGGGGGAAGTTTTCGCTCTTACCTCAAGCCCGTCTGCTCTTGTCGCGGTTCCGCTGCCTCTCATTGAGCAGACAGCATTCGCCAACAGCGCCCCCACGCGAAACAGCGACGGGATAATGAAGAAACCAACCAGCACGACGAGGTGAATTCCCAACACCGCAAGCCCCATCGCAAGCTTTACCTCGCGCCCGGCGACGCCCGGCAGGAACGTGACGCAGAGCCCCAGCACGACAAGCTTGACGCCGGTCAGCCACCCGCCAGCCCTTCCCAGCGGGAGGGACCGCCACGCGAAGCCCATGACGACCAGCTCGAGCACCTCGCACGCCGCGAGCACGAGGACCTGCACCATCCCGCCCGCGGTCTGCATCCCGCCGACGGCAGCGCCGCGGACGAGCAGCAGCGCAAACGTCGCCGCGGCGTGCCGGTCCCGGCCGCGCGAGAGGCTGCCCGGCGTCTGGGCGAGCTTCGGGGAGTCGAGGAGGAGGTATCCCATGTTGCGCGGGGAGCTCTGGCGCACCGCCCAGCACAGCGCCGCGACGAGCAGGGCGGCGGCGAGCGCGGAGAGGGCGGTGTGGTAGGCCGGCTGGAACTCGGCGCCGGTGAGCTGGTACGTCGCCCAGGCGGTGACGGGGTACAGGAAGTAGCTGAGGAAGACGCGGAGGACGGTCCAGGCGGTGCCGCGGAATCCGAGGTCGGTCGTCCCGCGGGTGCGGCGGGCCGAGGAGGCCGCCCATCCGCCGCTGCCGCTGCTGCCGCGGGACGCGCAGAAAGAGGGCAGTCTATGGCCCAGCTGGAAGAGAGCCGCCATGGCGAGGAGGAGAATGAGGCACAGGGAGGCGATGTTGGCCCAGGTGCGGGTGGTCACCGGGGCACCGAGCACCTGGGTCATGAGCTCCAGCCCCGCGGTCCCGCCGAGGGTGCCGTTGACCTCGTAGATGCCGTCCGCGGTGCCATAGTAGGGAGAGGAGGAGAGGATGGGCCCGCGCGGGATCATGAGGGTCGACCAGCTGCATTTCGAGGATACGGCGCGGAGGAAGCCCGGGTAGAGGACGGAGAGGGAGGCGGAGAAGAAGATGAACTGGACGTAGGAGAGGGACTGCGCGATACGGGTCAGGTGGGAGGGGGAGGGGTCGAGGATGAAGGGGCCTTGTTGGAGGTTCCTGGAGGGAGACGGCGGGAGGGGAGAGACCTCGTGCCAGAGGGCGACGAGGAGGACGAGGAGGAAGGATATTATGGGGAGGCTTAGCGCGACGGAGGAGACCCAGGGGCTCAGGGACGGTGTGATCTGGCCGCGGGCGCAGGCGTAGGTGCGGTTCGAGGCGTCGGATAGGCGGATTGTGAGGTCGAGGTCGTCGAGGAAGCGAGGCTCGGGGATGTCTTCGAGATCGAGGGCGTGACGGACGATGGCGCGGGGGTACTGAGGGTTGGAGTACTCCCAGCAGGAGATGTTAAGCGCGTGTGGGGTGTGTGAAGTTGTCGGCCTCGCGAGGCTCTTGATGTTGACGACGGCCGAGTGGTTGCTCACGGAGGCACAGGATGTGGCGTCTGGAGAGGATACCGACAAGTTGAGGGCGAGGCGCGCATCCGACTCTTCGGAAAGAAACAGGGCTGCCCTAAGGCCCTCCAGCTGTGGTCGCGGGAGGGGAGATTTGTTGTCACCGAGCTCGTCGTAGCAGTCGGTCACCTGGACGTAGGCCGCAGATGCGAGGTGGGAGGATGCGAGGAGGAGGGAGAGGGACGTCGACAACCACGCCCGTCGCGATGAGGTCGATGGCGGTCGTGGCATGATGGTGATAGTCTCTCTCTTGGGTGCCTCCCACGACTGTACTCTAGAGTTTGGGAGGGGAGTTGTGTCAAAAGACGACCGTGAGGCTCTGCGTCAGAGATTAAGTCTTTAATCAAGGACCGTCTCTTTTCTGTCAGAGATTATTGTCTTGTGGGTTACATGCTATTGGCCAAGACTGAAGCTACCGCTGCTATTGTTGTTACTGCTGCTATGAATGGACCATACAGGATCGAGGATTGGCTTGGTTAACCCGGTCTGTAGACACGAAAGGGTTGACCCCCTCGTTGCGTTCCCACTTATGATCGACGAATTTCTCGTATTTAGAGAAAAATTGAGATTGCGGGGACTTTGGCACGTGTCTTTACGAGGGCACCAAGACGAAAGTCCATAGTGTTGGACCAGTTAAAAATAGAGCATTTGACCCCTGGCGTTCTCTGTTGCTGTCACGGGAAATCAATTCCGTGCGATGGTCTTTTTTGCTTGGTAGTATAGTGAGGTCTACACGACAGCTTCAATACACTAGGTAGGTACTGGAGATGGTTGTTGTGTGGACAGAGGCGGATAAGAAGCAACCTGCGGTAGACATATCTGGAGTCTCGTTGAAAATAACTTCGGACGCATCTATTTTGCCTTCCTTTGAGGCGTTCGGAGGTTGTGCTTCTTCAAGGAGACCCGTCCCGGAGCAGAGCCCGCAAGCGGACGATCGGAGAGTGCAGAGTTCGGCTGTAAAGTGGGGGCAAACCCCGACGTCCGGCCCGGGGAGGCCGCCTGTTTCCTACTGAGCGTCCTTATTACCACTCCCTATTCTAGTATCTATCTGACATCCCTGTAGCTACAACTTTGTGGCTAGGTTTCCCCAGTTACTTTTTAGAATTAATACTATCAAGGACCACATGGGCTTCTTGTTGTTATCATTGGTATCGTCGTCCATCATCCGTCGTCGTGCCGCGTGCGTTGTTGTTGGGTACTTGAAGAGGTCATGAATTACATCTCCCTTCTTATTAAACCCGAGCTAACACGCAAGCACAGTCTATTATATTATAAATGTAAATGACACGCTTTCCTGCTCTTGACCTATTGCAAAAATATCTATGTACCAAAACTCCAGTCGTTCAACGTAGGTCATTTGCCCCTCACACAAAGCTAAAGCAGCGATCATTACCCCCACCCCGGTTCGCCCAAATCATGTACCCCATCTCGCTCTGTGAATCTTCTTAGCCTCATTCCATTGGATTTTCTTCTTTTCCTCCTCTCTTGTCGCCTTGTCTTGCTCCGAGTCAGGTAATCTCTTGATTCTGTCGCGTGCCTGGTCTCGCCGGGCCAGTTCCTGGGCAACTTTCTCGCGGCTGAAGGCATCTGGCGACGTGACTGTGTCTCTAGGTTAGCTGCGGCAGCTTCACTTCTACATTATCGTACAGCCCAAAAATACTCACCGTCTGCCAGGAACTCGCGTTCCAGAGCTTCAGAGTCCCAGACGACTTTATCGATAAGACGAATGCCGCAGACCGCAGGGCCGTCATCCGGGTCGGACTGGACAAAGAAGCGAGGATATCGAGTGAAAATATCTAATTCGAATAGATAGTCCTTGCTAAGGACCACGTCCTCAATCAAGTTGTCGATCACGTAGAAGCTGCACTCCATCTTGGCGTCATCCTGGTCTCCAATTGCCCATGTCGCGTTGACGACACCCCTGGTCCAGAGTATCGTCCCATCCGGGAGCTCAACCTGAACCCGGCCCTCTGGCCTTCTGTCGATCCGCATCGACCTCTTCTTCCCGAAGTCTCGAGAGACGGCCATGACATCTGAGCCCGTGTCCGCGAGGGCAACCAATGACCAGGGGTCAAGGTAGCCCCAGAGGTACTGCTTGCCCTCGCCAATAAGCCCGAGGCGAAGATGACGCTGCTGCCGAATGATCTTCTTGATCCGGTTCTTGAACTTGGTGAAAGTCTTCGTAGCCTGCAGGAAGTGACTTCCGAGAATGAAATCGTTGAAGCAGCCGGGAATGATCAGACAGGCCAGCTTGTACGATTGGCTCTCGTTGGGAAATGACCAGCGCACATTGACCATGCCCGGCGACATTATCTGCCTCTTGTTTGCGAGAGTGATAGACGTGCTCGTGCCCGGTTTTGGCGTCAATCCAAGCCTCGCCGCGAAGCTCGACGAGAGTATGCAATTGTCCGAGCCATTGTCCGGGGTAGCCACCGTCAGCACATTGTTCACCGTCCCCTCGACCACGTAGTCGATCCTGCCAGAAGAGAAATTGTTGATCTTCCTGTAGGGTGTATCGGAGACGTTGCCACGATGTGGTTCCTCGGGGATGTCCTCGTTGTATGGTGCTTCGTAAAACGGATCTAACGGTGGCTCGGTGGTATTCTCGTTGAAGGATGCATGCGCTGCGTAGAACGGGTCCAACGGTGGCTCAGTGGTATCCTCGTCGTATGTTTCGTTGGAGAATAGGTCTGATGGTGGTTCGGTGGTGTCCAAGTCATGTAATGTTTCGAGCGGCTCGGCTGCTGCTCCCTTTGCTGCACGTGAGCTTCGCTTGCCTGCATTTTCCGGCTTGTTGGTGGTAGCCTCGACTTCTTGACCGGTGTGTGATTCGGACCAGCGATACTCGATTTCTGGTTGAGCCTCCAGTTAGTACACGGGAGTTGTCGCTGTGTGTGATTGGCGAGCCCGCCAACTTACCTCCATTCGATTTCGTACGATAGCAATAATATCTGGAGTGCTCTTCCGACCATGTCCAATCACTCCAGCTACTCGAGCGACTCGACTTTCCCTTTTTCCGACTACTCGTCTTCCGCTCGTAATTTGACGACGAATGGCGGGAACCCTCAGGCTCATGATCGCCTTCCTCAGAGCCCTTCAACTGTCCATCATTGGATATGGAATCCTTCGGGACAAAGGCAAACTCCCCGTTTCCCGAAACTTTCTGGCTGTTATATGAATACGAAGCTTGGGTGGGATAATCCTCGTTGGAGACGGGCCAGTCTTTATTGTCACTTGAAGCCGTGAGACGATCTTTCTTGGCGGTACGGTCTGGTCGCTTAGGCATTTTGAGGCTCAGGCTACATACAGCGTGAATGAAGCGTTCGGGGGGTGCAAGGAGCGAGAGAAAACGAACGTCAGAGACAGCCTTTGCGAAGTACAACGCGTCGAACATCAAGAGGCATGGCAGGCGTACATATACGGGCTTGGGCGGCTTATCGTGGTGGTACGGTGCGCCTATCCCTTGTCTTGGGCGAAAAGGCCTAGCCGTTTCGACCCGGCTCAGACAGCAATGCCCTATTGGCAATTGGGGTACTGGTTCCGAAGCCACGTCTCTTTTGGTATAGCTCCGGGCACAGGCAACGAGGTCAGCTGGAGCAGTCTGCAGCAGGCGTTTGCATGGGTATTTAGTGCGCGGCGCAGTCGTGGCATCTCCGCATGGTTCGCCAACGCGGCTCTGGGGCGGGAATCTGGCCCCAAGTCATTGTAAACGACGAGGATCTGGCGGTTGAGAGGGCTCTCACAAGGAAGTGCTCATTACCTAGGACTTTGAATCTTTAGGAGTGGAAACAGAGACGTCGGTGCACGGGTAGGGACTACTACATGTATGGTTTTGAGCTTTGCTATTGAGGCCTTATCAAGTATGATGAGCTGAGCGACAGCAACAAAGCCCAACGACGGCATGCTGTGTAATCACAATGCTATTGACTCGGATATGATCAGTCTAATAAAGAAGAGAAAGCCGTCATTTTTTCGCCCTCACCACTCCATTATGACTTCGACTGCTAAATAGACCGATAGAACTTTGACAGTACATTTCCAGATGAAGTTGAGCCCATAACTGAAAAAAGCCCGGGCTGTTCGGTCTGTTCGGTGTCAGTCACCCACCCGCGTGAGCCTGGCCGTTCAACAATCTCGGGGATTTCTGCACTTTTTGCTTGACACGTCAACTGTTCTTACAAGTCTCATGCACCCTGATCCTAAAGAATATTGGCTGTCCCCGCTTCTCGTGCGTTGGGGTATGCCAAGGGGGTGGCGTGCCTGCTGCAGGCTGACCGCAGCTTTCTCTTCCGCCTCGAGACTTGGAATTGCTGCCTGGTCGCCTTCTCTCCTCTCCTCTTCACCGAAGCAAGTGTCAGTCGAGTCATATGACCCCGCCGCCGACAGTATATGCCTTAACTGAATCCGCTCGATTCCGCTCTGCCGAACCCACGCGTCCAAGACAAGCCACTTGTAAACGACTGTGCCCAACGAGCGCGCAGCCACCACCCCTGCGGTTCTCCTTCACAAACACCAGCCATGGGAATCGACGCTATCGCTATCGCGTGGCGACTCTAGCTGATGATCGGAAATGGGACGACAAAGCCCAAGGTGGGCTACGCCGCGGTCGCGGAGTGGATGGCGCGAGACGTGGACAACGAGACGCTCATCTATCGCCGTTTCGACGAGCTCTCGGCCCGGTGCATCTTAGACCTGCAGTCAGAGCTGCTCGACCTGGAAGCGCAGGTTCAGAAGCTGGACGAGGATGATGGTGACCCGGACGAGGACCTTGACTGGGTCGACGTCGTGCGAACTAGGGAAGAGATGGACAAGTGGGCCGATCCGGCCAGTCTTAATCAAAGCCCTCTGAGCCAGGAATTCTGCTCGAAAGCGAAGATTCGCGTGGATCTCCGCGATAAGATACGTTTGAAGTTGAAGGAATATCGTACGTTGGAGGCCCTCATCCATGCATCCATACCGTATCGTCATTGTGCTGATATCGCCAGACGAAACTCTGCTCCTCCAAAGTGAGATAGCAAAATTGAAAAGACCAAGCAAACGGGTTCTGGACCCGTTTGAGGCCTGGTTCAGCAAGCCACCAGAGTTGGGCGGGAGAGCGAAGAATATCCTAGAAAACCCGCAAGATCTCGTTGCTTTAAATCCATCACAAGAAACAGACTACTTATCAGAGTTCCTGAGGCGGCACTGGCCGGCAGAAGTGAGTACTACAATATTGGTTGCTTACAGCAACCGGACGAGGCCTAACGTGCGTCTCTAGACAGAATCAACCGGGGTTGGCAAGATGAGCCTCGGGAGATACGAAGAGAAATCCATCACCATCGCCGTCGCCGTCATCAGCATTATCATAGCCGCCGCTCTGCTGATCGGCTCTATCGTCGGACTCTACTTTGCCGAGAATGACATTACTAAACTTGGTCTCATCACACTATTTACCGCGCTCTTTGCATTGAGTGTTGGACTCATGACGAACGCCCGTCGGGCTGAGATATTTGCCGGAACCGCAGCGTAAGTCAAGGAGGTTCTACTGACGTTCCTGAGTCTCTGACATGAAGCAGGTACGCGGCGGTCCTCGTCGTCTTTGTGAGCGGCGATTTATCCAGCTCGCAGGGATCGTGACGGAAGCACAGCAGTTGCCAGAGAGGAAATCAGTACGGGGTGATAACGTGGGCGCCAGGGAAGGTGCCTGTACATGGCAATTTCATACTATAGCTCTCAATCCACATTATCCATAATTTTTTGAACTAAATACCAGAATGATGTTTTATTGTTTCTGAAAATAAGAACCCAACTGAGATCTGGGTGAGAGTTGTGGTTAATGCAACTGGCAAGATCATGTCGACCTATCTGATAGACTAGGTGTAGAGAAGAGAGCACGATTAGCAACTCTTAATGTTGTTTCGAGACCTTTGAAAGTCCAGCTAATGTTTGTGGATTTCGTTCGATACAACATCAAGTTCTCATGATCCTAATCAGTCGGTTGTTTCACTTTGATGAAGCTGCGCTAAAACTTCACGAATGTTTCGAGGACAAGGCTGAAGTCCACTTTACACAGAGAGGTTGCAATCAACTTGATACCTTGACAAATTGCTAGATCGCAAAGCCAGGCCGCCGTCAATGAACCCTATTACCTAGTCAGAAGATTAGAGTCGTCCGGAAACAAGTCACTGTACGGTCGTAGATAGAGTGCTGCTTGATTGAACTACGCTGTTCATTCGATACCACTAATCAACGCCAGCGAACTCTGTAGACAAGTTTCCATGTCCGCCGAAGTGTGAACTTTCTCTGTGCGTATGTATCCTTCAGATGAGAACGTAATTTAACTTGATATATCCTGACTGTGTCGAGACCCCCCCCTTCCTGTATGTTTTCGACGGCCTCAAGTCGACATTGAATGGTGGCATGACAGAAGCGACAGCAGCGTCAGGCGTCTAGAGCTGCAATGTCTTCTTCATACCCGCCTGAACACATATGAGGGGATGTCTCGACTCTGCTGCGTGCAAGGGGCGTTAACGAGGAGCCGGTACGTAATTCCGGTTTCCATCTGCTGACCTTTGCCTGGCAGCGTCCGAGAGGAGTACATTTCCATACGCCATCATGAGACAACATTCGCGCTGGAGTTGCTGAGATTCCTATGTTGGATTACTCCTCGGCCGGAGAGGCCGGCGGACTTGAAACACGCCCACCGACTCTTTGCGGGGAGCTGACGCTGCGAACCCGAACGTCCGTTGTCAGAAAGGGTCCTTTTCTCGGGTTCGTTTTCGCGGCTCCGCCCTATGGCACCGTCAAGTCCAGGAGTGAACTTACGTGACATACCAACGGCCTTTCTTTTCCACGAGTCCGAGAAGTGAGCAGGTTTCAGCGCCATCGTTTCCGTATTGAAAACATTTCGTGATGACTTTGAGTCAGTTACCTCCTGGTTGCATTTCTTGGCTTTATCTTTAGCTCATGCTGAGACAGCAAGGCTTGCGTCGCACTCGTCATCATCCCATCTCACAAGCACCGCAACTGATTCGTGACCGAGAGATCAACTCTGGGGTGTAGAATCGGTACCATTCGGCTGGGCTCCCACTGCACCCAGCACTTCGGCACCTGTTATTTTTAGGATCGGCGCATATGATCTACCGGATTTTCCGTCCGAACAACAAATCCCCCCTCCATCTTCAACACATGTCTTGCAAGCGTTGACAGAAGTCTGCGGAAGACTAGGTAAACTCTGAGATGAGACCGAAGGAACTCCAAATCCGCAAATGTCCAAGTTTACATTTCGACTCTCGTTGAGACTCCGCGCCATTGTGTCTGATGATGAATAAGGTCTTCCCGCCGACCGGCGGATAACAACGCTCTTCCATGGCTGTCATCGGAGTGCCGGCGGACTTTCACTCCATCGACAGCCTGTGACAACCTGCCAAAAACAGGACTTCCTTTGGGCCTCAGACCGTCTGTAACATCGGCCGCGTCCTGTAACCACCTCTGCCTTGCACCGAGCGCCCGCACCCGTTGCTGGTACGTGTGCCTGCGGATGTCTCGGACGAAATCATCAGGCTCATTAGAGTTTGGAGAGACGCATGTTTATGCCCTGTGGTGAGAGACCAGTATTCAACTGACTATTGGGGGGGGGGGGGGTTACCTGACCTGACCTACTGTATTAGGCCTAGTAGGCCCACTAGTTACTTGACTAAGTAAGGACCTATAAGGTTAGCTACTTATGGTTAAGTAATATTAAACTATCTCTCTTTTTACTTTTTATCTTTTATAATAAATAAAGACCACAACATCTACTTCCTAAATCAATTCTAAACCCTTTTAAAAGTACTTCTTAATAATAGTAAACAAAGAGGTTTTTTTTTAACTATAAGCTATAGAGTTTACCCTTTTTCCTAAGGATAAACTAGACTATAAAGTTTAAAAAGTAATTACTTATTACTAGTACTTACTTAAATAACTTACTAGCTCTTTAGCTTTAATTAAAGTAAAAGGCTCTTAAGCCCCTTTTAAACTACTTTTAAATTATTTTAGAAATTCTATACTTAATTTTAATTTACCCCCTTAGTTCTTATTTTTATTTTTATTTAAATAAAGTAAAATTAATACTAAAGTATTAGTAATACTTTTTTAATAGTTAAAAAGGTTATATACTACTCTATAATACTTAAATACTTTAAAACTAGTATAATAAGTATTTTTTATATAGTTAATATTAGAGTATTACTACCTGAAATTTTAAAATAACTATAGGAAGTAGTATATTAGTTTTAAATTACTTTAAAAGTACTTTTAACTTATTTTAGAATTAGTATAACTATTAATAAAAAGTAGTACTTAAATAAACTATATTTACTTTTTTTTAAAGTATAGTTTATATATAAGTAATATACTAGTATATAAAGGGGAAGGTATATTTATATTATAACTAAACTTTACTAATTTAGAATTACTCTTAAATTACTTTTAAAATAGTTAATAATATTATAAATCTTTATATTTAAACTTTTAAAGGAACGTTATTAAAAAAGACTATTAGGTATTTTAACTTCTAAACTACTTTAAAAATAATTTAGAATTTTATTTATTTTTTTTTAATTAGGCTTAAGTATAGTTTAACTATTTTAAAAAGGGTTCTACTTATAATATTACTTTTAAGACTTATAAAATATAAGTTTTATAGTACTAAATAAATAAATACTTTATAGTTACTTAGAATTAATTTTAAACTACTTTTAGGGTATTTTTAAAGAGTTATACTTTTAAGTATTTTATATTTATTAGAGTTAAATTAAAGCTAGTTATTAAAACTACTATATTAGTTACCCCCTTATTAAGTTTTAAAGCTATTTAGAACTTATTTAAAAGATTCTAAAAAGGGCTTTATTACCCCCCTTTTCTTAAAAAAACTATTACTTATTTATAAATAACTATTAAAAAACCCCCTATTATAATACATATTAAGTTTTAAAGTAATCTAGAAGTACTTTTAAAACGTTCTTTAAATATAATATACTTTACTCCTT
This sequence comes from Colletotrichum brevisporum, assembly GCA_030770045.1. Lineage (NCBI taxonomy): Eukaryota > Fungi > Ascomycota > Sordariomycetes > Glomerellales > Glomerellaceae > Colletotrichum > Colletotrichum brevisporum. The sequence goes on along the minus strand of JAUGSI010000001.1, from coordinate 1,145,772 downwards.
TAGAAATTTAATAAGTTTACTATAAAGTAAAGTAGAACTACTTTATTTTCATTAATTTAAAAGTAACTCTAGTTATTTTTATAACCTTTTATAGTTTTTATATTTACTCCCTTTTTTTACCTATCTCTACTTTTTTATATATTATATAGGGGATTATAAATATAATAAAAAAAATTAATAAACTATAAATAAGTTTAAATAAGTTATTTTAATTTTTAGAGTACTTTAGAATAGCTTTTAAATAACTTTTAAATAACTTTTTTTAGTTAAATAAGTTAGTTAAACTTTGTACTAAATATAGTAGTAAATTAATTTTTAATATTTATTAAAGTTTTTTAAATTTAAATTATTTATAGTTAATTATTTATAAGTAAGAGGCTTTTTAGAACCCTACTAGTTATAATAAGTTAAGTATTTAGTATAAGTATTAATATACTTAATACTATAATAACTATTAAGTAAGAACTCTTTAGAACTACTTTTAAATAGTTTTTTAATTTATTATATAGTATATTTAATTTTTTAAGAGTAATAGTTTAAATTACTTTTGTATTTATTTTTATAAAGAGTAAGTAGAGCTTTAGAAGTAAAGTACTTTTAAAATATTTTAGTTTAATATAAATTATAAGTATATAACTAGGTCTTAGGATATTAAGGTTATTTAGGCCTAGTATAAAGTAACTTTTAGGAAGTATAAGTAGTTTTAATTTAATTTAGAACTACTTTTAAACTTAATACTTTTTAATTATTCTATTAATTTAAGTTTTTTTAAACTATAAATTTAATAGTATATATAAATATATATATAAAATTATTTTTAAATTACTTTGGGAGTGTGTTAGATATAAGGTTCGTTGGAAGTATATTTATAGTAATAGTTTACTAGGTATAACTATTAATTAAAACTATTAGAATATTATTAGTAAGTAATACTACTTTTAAAGTACTTTAAAATTAATTTTAAAAGGCTTTAAGTTTTACTTTATTAAACTAAGTAATTAGTAATATAATTAAGAGTAGTATATTAAGTAAATAGTGTAATACTGTATTATTTAGTTTAATTAGGGTATAAAAAATTATACTAATAAGAACTACTTTTTTAAATTACTTTAGAATTAAATACAAGGCCTTTTATTTTATTAGTTATAAAGCGATTACTATATCCTTTATGATATACTAAAATATAAGTAAAGTACTTCTGAATTACTTTTAGATATACTTTAACCTTTTTATATATTTAAGTAAGCTTTAACTAGTAGGCTAAGTAGATTATAAGTAACAATATACTATATTTTATAAACTAAACTAAAAGTACTTTAAAATTAATTTAAAAAACTAGGACTTTTTTACTCTTAATACTAATATTATAAAGTTACTATATAAGGCTTTATATTACTAGAGTAGTTAATATATTAATCTACTTTTATATATAAATGTATAAGTCTTTTACTTTTATTTTAAAAGTACTTTTAAAGTAGTTTTAAATATAAGTAATATAACTTTAAAATTCTTTAATAAAATAAAATCTTTACTACCCTTAGTATTAAATTTATATAGCGTAATATTTTTATTATAAATAAATATTAAACTACTATAAAAAAGTTAAATAAGTAATTCCTTTAAGTACTTTTTAACTACTTTTAAGTTAATTTAAAAGTATATTAGATTTAGAACTATATAGAGTATAATACAACTAATAATACACAATTTAAAAAACTACTTTTTTAACGTTTTTTAACCCTTTTCTAATTTTTACTATTATAGAGTTTAAGTTCTATTTTCTAAAGTAATTTAAAAATTATTTAGAACTAGTTCTAAACTCCTTTAGAATTAGTTAAATAAGAGCTAAAGTATTTCTATTACTTTTTATTTTTTAGAATTATATACTAATAGTTTTTATTAGTTTTAAGGGTAGTATAGGCTTAAAATAACTTATAAAGAGTTTTTATAGTTAATTTTTAGGATAAAAAAGTACTTTAAGAGTAAGTTAAAATAAATTTAGAAAAGTATTATTTAGTTATTAAGTAGAGGTGTTTAGAGTTTAAGGAAAGAAAGTTAGTATAAGAGGAAAGGCGGCTTAAGATTAAGGAAAAAAAGAAGTATTTAGGATAGAGTATTTAAAGTAATTTTGAAGTGGCTTAGAAGTAGTATTAAATTTATTATAATTTTATTAGTTTTATTTATTTATAAATAATAAACTTTTAAATTATATTTTATATATTTATATATTTATATAGTTATATATTTATATATTTATATATTTATATATTTATATATTTATATATTTATATACTTATATATTTATATATTTATATATTTATATATTTATATATATATATATATAAATATATTTATATATTTATATATTTATATATTTATATATTTTTATATTTATAAAGTTAATTATTATTATTTTTAAGTTTTAAATATATTTTTTTAAATAGTATAATTAAATAAAAGAATTTAATAGAGTATATTAAATAAAATTAATTATTTTTAAATTTATTAAGTAGTTTTAAATAAAACTTAATAAAATATATATACTTTAATACTTTTATTTATTTACTTTATATATTATAATAATAATAATACTATTATTAATAAATAGTAATATTAAAATAAAGGTTTATTTATATAAATATTTAACTAAATTATACTATATATAAATCTTAAGCAATTCTAGTAATATATATACGCTTTTAAAGGATACTACTATTATAAATAAACTTTTTATTAATTCTTTTTATTATTTATTTTTTAATATATATAATATTTATAATATTTAATAAAAAGCTATTTATTATTATTTATTTATAAAAGTATATTTATTAATTTATATTAATTTTAATGTATTTTAAATAATATATTATAAAACTTTAAATTATATTTTTTAAAAATATATAAATAAAATATATTTATAAATAAAGTATATTTATATATATATATATATAATAAAATATAAATAAGTTTAAAATATAATTTATTATTTATTATTATACTTACTTTATTTTCAAGAATATTATTATATATAAATATAAATATAAAAGTATTAAAATTAATACTAAAAAATATAAAGACTTTTATAGTAATATTATACTTAATATAAAAAAAAGTTAATTTAATAGTATAAAGTTTAATTTATTAATTAAATACTTTAAGTTTAAATACTATTAAATAGTATATATAATAAGTAAAATATACTATTTAATAGTATATATAATAAAATAAATAAAACGTTAGAATAATTTAGTTTTATAAAAAATAAATTAAATATAAAAGGGTTTATTTTACTACTTTTATATAAATTAAAACTTTTTAATTAAACTATTTTATATATTTATTAATTATAAAGTTTAATTTAAAAGTATATTATTAAAAAACAAACTATTAGTAATAGTAAATTATTAATACTAAAAACAGTATTAATAGTTTAAATTTTTATAACTTAAAAAAGGTTTAAAAACTTTTTATTTATTAATATTAAATTAATAAGTTATATTACTACTATATACTAATAGTAATAAGTACTAATTAATTTAATTTAGTATATAGTAAATTTAAAATATATAAGTACTATATATTTATACTACTAATAAAATATATTTTATTTAAACTATTATTAAAAGTATTATTAAAACTATTATTTATACTACTACTTAAAGTACTATTTAAATTACTTTAACTTACTTTTAATTACTTTAAATTATTACTTAAATTAGTATATTTATTATTATATTAATAAATATACTTTTAAGTATATTATAATATATATATATTAGTATATTATAATATATACTTTAAAGTTTTTTAATTATATATTATATTTAAAAAGAATTAATAGTATTTCTTAATAAAATACTTAATTTTTAAAATAGTAGTATATATGTATTTTTTAATTATAATATTAATAATAAAGTAATTATTATTTATTAAAAATATAAATATAAATTACTTTTTAATAGTAAACTTTACTATTATAACTATATATAGTTTAAAGTTTAATTTAATTTATTACTTTTATAAAATATATTTTAATTAGTTTAAAATCTATATATATCTTATTTTATAGTTATAATTAACTTAATTTAAATAATAACTATAAATATTTAAATTATATAATATATAGATATTATAATAATTTAAAAATTAAAAATATATTACTTTAAGTTTTTATATAATTCTAAAATTTAAATTATATTTAAAAGTATATTAATAAATATATTATATATATTATAAAATATAATAAAAACTATTAAAACTTAAATAAATATAATTATTATTATATATAATTTTAAGATTATTATTATTTTACTTATATTAGTTATATAGTATTAATTTAAAAGTTATTTATAAATATATATTTAATTTATATTTAACTTATATATTAATATACTTAATAATAATATAATATATATAATATATTATATATATTATATATATTTAAATACTTAAATTTAAATTATTATATAAAATAATAACTACTTTAAAATACTTTATTCCTATTTTAATTTTTTATAATATAAATATATAATATTTATAACTTTAATTATATATTAAATAATTATATTAATTAAAATTATAATTTAATATATTATAAACTTTTTAATATTATATAGTATTATAATTTATAAATATATATTATAATTAAATATATATTTATTTTATTATTTACTTTAAATATTAATATAATTTATATATAAATAAAATAAAATTATAATTTATATAAATAGTACTTTAATTTTTAAAAATTACAAGATACTTTTAAAGTAGTCCGGAATTACTTTAGAAATTAAGTTAAGTTATAAATGTATTTATTATTTACTACCTTTATAGTAGTTTAATAGAGTATCTTTTTAAATACTTAAGAAAAAGTAAACTATTTTAAACTAATTTAAAAGTACTTTAAGAGTTATTTTAAAACTTACTCTTTAACTTTTTTTTTTTTATTTTTAGTAGTATCCTTAACCTTAGGATTGATTTTAAAGTAATTCTAAATTAAGTAACTAGCTTTATGCTTTTTAAGAGGGCTTTTTTAAAATTAGTACTAAAGTGCTTTTAAAGTAGTTAGGGAACTTATACTTATTAGTATTAGCTTCTTTATAACTATTATAGTAATTAGTTTTATTATAAGTAAAAGGGCAATTAGTTAAAATAAGTATTTAAGTAATGTTAATTTAAAAAAACTTTAAAAAAGCTTTAAAAATACTTTAGAAGTAGTTATAAACTTATACTTTTATTTCTTTTTTTAACTTTAATAAAAAGTTTTAATTTAATAAAAGTAATTAGTTATTTTTACTTTTTAAAAGTAATAATTTCTATAGAAGTTTTACTTTTAACTTAAGAAGTAAAAAGGTATTTATAGAATTCTTTAAGAGTTAGTTTTAAATTACTTTAAAAGTAGTTTTAAAGTATTTATTAATTACTACTTTAGTTTTAGCTACTTTAGTAAAGTTAGTTTTATAGTTTTTAACTATAAATAAGGTTTTATTACTATAGTTATTATACTTATAAGTATAGTATAAGAGGTTAGACTTAGTTATAAATAGGGTTATTTTTAAAAGTATATTAGAAGTAATTTTAAAGTAGTCTAGGAAGGATTATATACTAACTTTATTATAGGTAATAGTACTTTTATTTTAAAAGTAATAATAGTAGACTTTATTTAAAGTAATAGTAGTAGTTTTATTTTATTTTTTAAAAAAGAAGTTAAAACGACTTTAAAAGTACTCTAGAAGGGCTTTAAAAAGACTTATAAACTTATAGTATTAACTTTTTAAATAAAAAGGTTAGTAGAATACTAGAACTAGCTATTTTTAAGGATTTAATTACCTTTAGAGTTAAGTTAACTTAGTTTATACTTAATATATACTGTTTATTTTAGAATTAGTTTTAAAGTACTTTAGGAGTATTTTTAAAAGATACTTATAGAGTTTTTAAGTTTAGTTATAGTACTAATATTATTAATTTTAAAAGTACTTTAGAAGGACTATAAATTGTTAAGGTTATAAAAGAAATAAAAAATAGAAGTAAAGTTAAAAAAAAAAAGAATTTATACCCTAGTAGATTAAGGTACTTAATTAGTAAAAGTAGGCCTAGTTATATAATTAGTTACTTATATATAGCTAATTAAAAATCTAGTTACTTAGACCTATATATAATTTTTTAACTAATTAATTAATTCCCTATCTCTACCTCTTTTTTTTTACACTTTTCCTAAATAGGTAGGTCAGGTTAGGTAACCCCCCCCCCCCTAATAGTTAGTTGAACTGTTATTACTTGTGGTGATGATGGGCTGGACCCGAAAGTGACCGGTCTTGAACCCCGGGGCGCACGGGGATTTAGGGATTCCGCGGCCTATTCCCAGCTTATGCGGTCACCAGAGACAACATCAGCAATTCAGCATTTTCTTTACTCTTGTCAACTGACTTAGGGAGTAATTTCTATTGACCACAAAATATGTTCGCTGACTCCGGTAAGATCATATTTGAGACGACATCTTTGAAGGGACACTGTCTAGATCTCCAATCGGCCCAAAAGCCATCGTGATGTAAGGTTGTCTTAGGACCCATACAATAGTCAGAAAGGTCTCCGTCATGTTTCTTCAGCATTCTCCATATTAGTGCCCGTCCGGGGTCTTTTCTGTTTCGCCGCGCGGGGAATCGGAATTTTATCGCCCTAGATGTGGGAACGTGGCTGTGTAGGTCGGAATGGAAGCCCGGAGGTGTACACGGCCCGTTCGTTGAGGAGCTGTCGGCAATGAGACATTCAAGGGTAGCATGTCAGTGAGGCTCTGACGACGAAGTACAGAGCGAGATCGCATGCACTATTTAGAAGACAGGCTGGCCGGGGCTGATATTGTCATGGGTTCTCCCTGTTCAGGTTTCAAGTCAACATGGCCTGTCGAGACTTGGTTTCCGCGTACTCGGGACGACAAGCAGTTGTCTGAGATACGATCATCTGGTGGTGGGCACCAGCAAGTCCGTCCGTCCAAGCCTAGAAAGGCCACATGGTGGAGATAACAGGTTATGCATGTCGAGTTAAGCTTTCTTGTTTTCCCCCGTCATTTCTGACCGGCTCATACCGAAGAGTGGTTTCAATAATGATATTGACCCCTGTGCAGTTTTTGTATGGGGCGGATCTTGGCGAAGGCCTCATCTGGAGCTTTCATCCCAGCCATGATGTATACACCTGCGCCGCGAACATCTAGACAGTACCGGACGAAAAGGTTTTTGTGAGACAGCATGATGAGGCTGAGTGGGTTCGTCAGCCAACTCTCTCTCGGTCCCCTGCGGAAATGTCAAGACATGAGGGCACTCGTCGATTATAAAAGACATCCCGTTCCCCAAGTATCCAGAGTCTTTTGTCTCTCATCTCATCATCACAACCACAGCAACTCAGTATCTTACAACCTTACTACTTACTCCTCGATAATCTCTAAGTCAGATTCCTTAACTTTTAACAACACTTCCACATCCAAAACTCAAACATCACCGCCAAAATGCGCTTCTTCTCCACCGTCGCCATCACCACCCTGCTCGCCGGCAGCGCCGTCGTTGCTCTCCCCGGCGCCATTCCTGACGGTTCCGTCTCCTCTCTGGCTCAGGTGGCCGCTCGCGCTGTCGAGCCCGCTGGCGCGGAGATCCTCGAGGCCAGACTGTCGGACGCGCAGAAGCTTGCCGACAACCTCGAGAAGCAACGGCAGGGCAAGTGCGGAACCGGCTGCCAGAACTCGATCAACTCGCAGAACTCCAAGAACTCCAAAAAAAGAAAGAGCAAGAACAACAACAACAATAACAACAACGCAAACAGCAACAACAACAACAATGCAAACAACAACAACAATAACAACAACAACAACAATGCGAACAACAACAACAATAACAACAACAATAACAACAATGGAAAGAATAAGAACAAGAACAACGACAAGAACGGAAAGAAGAAGAACAACAGGAAGCTTTAAGGATGTAATTATGTACTCAGATCGAACACTGGCCTGGTGCTTAGTTGAAATGATATTCTATTAAGCCTTGCAAATCACACGATACTTCGTTGTTTAAGCCCCTCTATTAGCTCTAAAGCTACCCCCGGAATGCTACTCTGAAAAACGACCGCAAGTAATAAGTAACCATACAGCCAACTTGTTTCCATAGAACTATTGTCAAAGTCATCAAATATTATTTATCAACTAGGCAACCTCGGAAGCAAGAGGAGCGTGGTCTAGATTGATCAGAAGAGGCAGGAATGCCGGGTCCGCTTCGTGATTTCAGGTCCTTTTGTATTATCCCACTTGGCTACAAACCATCGGTAGGTCTCTGGAATCCACCTTTAAGAGAGGAATCAGTTTCTGCCTCAGAGAAACACATGGTATTAAAGGAGGCACAGGGAAGCGGGTACAAGGGGGTGGGATACCGCCAAGGCTACATGTCAGGTGAGTGGGATGCCGTCAATCCTACCAAGTATCTAGGTGAGGATATTGCCAATGCGGCCAGGTGGGTGGGATACCGGCATTGAGACACAATCGTGCTCTGTTGAGGCAACCTGCCCCTCTCTCTTTGGAATCATGGAGTCTCTATTCGCTGGGTGTGACGAGTGGATTTCGAAAAGCTCAAGTTGGCCTGATGTGGCCCCTTGATTCTGACAACAACGGCTAGCCAAGGCAGTACCTTCAGGATACCTATGTCTGGGGACAGAATTCTTCTGTTCCCCACCCGCCGACGGGAGCAGACCGCTGCTAAACATATGGGGGGTTTCAAGATCGCAGCAACCAAGATTTCGTCGTGAGTTATTAATCTAATCTGTCAGAAACAAGGAGTTGAGTGATTCAACCTATGCGCGTCGCCCCGACGAACCCATACATCGGCCTATCTTGGTAATGCTACAAATGGAGGCCTTCGGCCATCCCGTGCGTACCTATTATGTTAGTAGCACGTGTAAGGCGAAGTTGACTTCGACAGTCTGGTGCGAAGAGAGATAGGAAGGCATGGTGGCACATATTGGTGGATTATAAAGGGCATCGCCTTCCCCCAGAATACGGCAATAACTCAACATATTTCATCCACAGTCACTTCCATTCATCTGTACTCTCCTTTACCTTCGTTTCCGTTCCTCTTCACTCCCTTTTCTGCAATCTTCAAGTCGGGTTCTAGATTTTCAACTACCCCTCCAAAGCCAACCCCTACCCACAGCCAATATGCGTTTCTCCGCCATCGTCACCATCACCAGCCTGCTGCTCAGCAGCACTGCGGTTGCCCTTCCCGCCGCTCTTCCCCAGGACTTGGTCCAGACGGCCGCACGCGCCGTTGAGCCTGCTGGCGCGGATACCCTCGAGGCTAGAGACCCCAAGTTGCCCAAGATCGGCGGCAACCGAACCAACGGTCCCGCCCGCAACAACGGCGGCAGCAACCGCCCCAACAGCCCGCCAGCCAGCCCGGGTCGCAACAACGCCGGCAACAGTCCCATCGCCAACCCTGGTCGTAACAACGCTGGCAACGGTCCTATTGTTAGTCCCGGCCGCAACAACGGCGTCAACAGCCCCATCCAGGCTAGAGAGCCCAAGTTGCCCAAGATTGGCGGCAGCCGGACCAACGCCGGTAACGGCCCCAGCCGCAGCCCTGCGCGTCCCAACCCCGGGCCCGTCGGCAACACCGGTCCCAGCGGCCCCAATGTCGGTAATGGCCCCATCGGCAACCCGGGCACCAGCCGCCCTAACATCGGCAACGGTCCCATCGGAAACCCCGGCGTCAGCCGCCCCAACCCTAGCAATGGAAAGCTTTGAGACTGGATCTACGTGCTTGGATTGACTATTGGCCCGAAATTTTGTACTTTGATTAGACACAAGCCTGGAGCTTCTTACACTCATGAAATACGAGCCTGGAGCTTACTCTCAACTTTCGTCACTTCCCCTCGACTAATGCGTGACTCGATGTCGTTCCTGACTCAAATACGTCTTACATGATCAGTAATGCCGTTGAGCCACTCGACAAGCACCTGCACCAGACGCCATCCAACTTTGCGGCTTCTGCATACTCGGCAGTGGCAATAGAGGCTTGCTTCAAAGCCACCGACCATTAGGGCTCACAAAGTACGATTAATATGAGTTTGCAGTAGTAGTGGTGGCGTGGAAGTGAAGAGTGAATGTGCAGAACGTTGAAAATTCGAGTTAAGCCTACCTACATGAGGCAGAGGGCGGTGCGCAGGCAAGGACACAGCAGGAGTCTCACCACTTCGCTTGAGTTAGGTATGGCGAACTTCTCTGTGGCTGGTCGGACGTAAGATTTGCGGATAAATACATCAGTGGTCGTCTTCCACGCCACTTAAACTTGTTGTCGTTGGCTTGTCAAACCTCTGAACTTCCGGAATTTGTAAGGTTTCCCGACGGATCTACCAGCAGCGCAGGGAGATCTTCAGCTTCCATACTTGATTCCATTACGGCGAAACATTCCTATGCCGCCCAGTGCAGTTTGACCTTTTTCGGAGCACATGAAGATTGACACCAGTTTGGGCTTCAATCCGTCGGTAGACAAGACAAGGACTCCTCTAATGCACATGATAGTCTGCATCGCATTTATTAGTGACCCAATTATCATGTGGTAGAGAACGCCCCCAGACGAAACCAGGACGCCCGGTTTGATTGAGGCATTCCAGAGCCCCTCGGGATCTCCCTTCCCATTCCTCGTCTGCCCCTGACAACGCACGTGTCAGGGCAACAATCAACAAATTCAGGGCGATTTAACAATCTGTATTTCTTGCGAGTCTCGATTCTGTTGTCTTCTTCTGGGGTCTTTGTCGACACTGACACCACGATAAGGGCGCTGACGACGGCAGCTCAAACTAACAACACACGATCGAACCCATAATCACTGCTGAGACCATCACTCGCCATCTCCAGGACATGAACTTCGTGGACCACTTCGGTAAGACTCATTGAAGCCATGCAGGGCCTGCCTCCCATTTGCCCCAAGGCTTTGCTGACCACTCCCCTCAGACGGCTGCTCCTACATCTACGAGGATGACCGCACGACAATCACCTTCGGATACGTAATGGAACAAGAACGCCCACCGCCCCAGCCGATGCCACTGCCGCCGCAGACATTCCCCCCCTACAACGACGGCTGGGGTCCGTCGCAGTACGAAAACATACGTACATGGCTGGACGGGGTCGTCATGGACGAAGAGCACAAGCCGCTCGTAGCGGACGTGCTGAATGTCATTGGCGGACTGCAGCAGACCTCGCCCGGACACTACGAGCCCGGCAAGGGCCACCGGCAGCAGCGGGGTGATACGGTCGTCAACGTGCACACCGTCGGCCCGGGCTTCATGGGCCGCGCCCCGCCGATGGCATCGACCGAGTTCTTCGCCAACATCGTCGTCGTGGCGATTCTGCTGCTCTTTGCGCCGGGTTTCACGTTGCTTGCCGCCGGAGTCTTTGTGACGTCGAGGGTTGCTGAGAGGTGGGTTGGGCATGACTAGGGGAACTGTGTGTGGGTGAGAAAGAGGGAGAGAGAGAGAGAGATCGATATGATTGAAATGCCTGAATGAAAGAAACGGTCATGGACAGAGCAGGATTCTGACGCATGAACCTGTCCGAATGTGGTGGTTATTGAAACGAGGAACGGCTTTTGACGAGAACAATTATGAATGCGATGACACGACGGAATTAGGTAGCTTAGAATAGATTGACATGGCGGTCTGGACTTTTCGAATGTCTTCAAAAGAAGAAACATTGCGCTGCAGTGCTTGTCTACATGTACGCAGGAATGACAGGGATTTGTTCCGGGTCACGGCCGGCTGGGCCCAGGGGATGACTCTCCGTCTCCCAGAACAGACCGCCGCCTCCTGACCAAGACCTTCAATTTCGGATCCGCCTCCTCCGAGAAGCCAAACCTCTGTAGAACAGGCTCGGCGTCACCTTCAAGGCGCATGTCGTACTTCAAGAGAAGCTGGGCAATCACGATCTTGGCCTCGCTGGCTGCGAAGAAGCGGCCCGGACACCCGTGCTCCCCGTGTCCGAATCCGAGATGGTTGATGCTCGTCGTCACGAGCTGGCTTGCTGCTTCCTGTCCTTTTTCACGCATGCGAAGAAATCGATAGCCGTCAAATGCATCGGGGTTTTCGTAGATGTTGGGGTCCCGCATTCGATCTGTTGACACCGCGACCTTGTGCCCTTTTGGTATTTTGGTGCCGTCGGAGAGAGTTACGTCAACGAGTGCTTGCCGAAACATGGATGCTAGAGTCATTATCCGTTAGTACATTGAAAGGGGGATGTCATGCTAAATATGGGCTCACAAATTTGGTTTGGCTTCAGGCGCTGGCTCTCATTAAGAACACTGTCGAGAAGCTTCATGTTGTATAGTGTCGTCTTCCTCCAACCGCCCTCGGAGACGGCAGCGGTGATTTCTTCACGAAGTGGTTGTATCATTTCCGGGTGGCGCATGATGTCGATCAAGGCCTGAGTAATGAGATCCGCCGTCGTTCCGATAGACACCACGGCAAGCATGAGCTGTGAGGCACCGAAGTTGTATCTGTTTCCAGCTGCCAGCTCCTCAAACCAGTAGATTGCATCGTTGTACTCTGCGCCATCGCCTTTGGCATGTCGAGCCTGGATCTCGGCAGAGACAAAGTCCCACGCCTCCTTCACATGAGCTTGCAGGTTCCTGCACTCGGGAATGAAGCGGACAGCAAGGGGCTTCAGCAGCGCGGGCCAGAGTCGGAGCCGGCGCATGCCTTCGATGCTCTTGTCGCCGTAGTTGACGACTAGCTCCAGCCATCTCTCGTTGTTGCTCAGGTTCGGCCCTGCAAGTATGCGAGCCGACATTTTGGAGATGAGGCGTTTGATCACATCTCCCAGGACCACGCTCTTCCATTCTGTGGCAGGTAATTAGCACCGGAAATCCTAGCCCTCGACAAAACTTCAAGTTCTAGTACATACCATCTTCTTCGCCTATTGATGCGCGAAGGGTCGAGGCACATTCCTCGGCGAGAGGTTGCGTTACTTTGGCTAAGACGCCCCTTCAATATTAGCAAAGTCGTCAAGTTCAGTGATGGTTGCTGATTCTTCACTTGCCCAAAGACTTGGTGATTCGCAATCTTACCACGTTCTGCAATGGCTTTGTTGGTAGAGCGCCTTCCATGAACGGCTCAAACCCGGGGTATTTTGCTTGGAACAGCTGACCGGCACATGTTGTTGTTAGCAGTCAGCTCTTCTGAGGGAAATACAAGAAAATGGAAACTGCTGAGCTGAGAGTGAGAGCTTCCGGAAACCAACCGTACCTCGATAATAGGTTCGTCAACACTGAAACGAGAATCATTGCGTATCTCCTCGCCGTGTTCGGGTCGCAGCATTATAAAAGTCCCAATGTCAGTGTGGATGCGAAATGGCCTCGGACCAAACCTCTTGAGAGCTGAGGACAGGACTTCACGGCCGGCAAATGCGAATTCCAGAACAGAGCGGGAGGTCGAAAGCTCGAACGTCTTCTTTGGATTTGCAATTGGATAACTGCTAACATCGCGGCGGAGAAAGACCGAGAAGACTGCGACAAGAAGGGCGGAAGTCAGGAAGGCTGCTAGGCTATAGCTGTAGCCGCCGAGGTATTCCGACGCCGGCAGAGCATGTCGAGAAGTGGCGTTATGGAACGATTCCATGATGATGTGAGTGCTTGAGACGGTACAGGATGGGCCCGACTTGAAGGAATTGATTGGGCTTGATATATATATATACATAGAATCGGAGTCACGAAAAAGGCGGCCGACGATTCGTACTCTCCGGAAGTCATTTTCCTGTACCACTGAGACGGACGTTCGTATGTTGGACGATCAGAGACTAACGGACTCGGACTCGGACTCCTGCGGGACCGCTCGCCGAGCTGAGCAGCGATGTCGTTTCAGGGAAACGTTAGTCACAACCAGAATGCTCCACGATGCCGGTGGGATAGCTGGCTCCGGCAGGGTCGCGGCAAACCCCGCGACCCCGGTATTTCACCATTAGAAATAACGAAAAGCAGCATGTTTCCCACCTCGCGTGAGCCAGCGCGTTCCAGATCACTTCATCTTTCCCGGTAACATCATACCTACTAATGGATACCCATCGCAATGTGAATAATACTTTTAGGTCCTGGTCAGTTCCAGTAAAGAAACCCGAGTTTGGGCAGTTTCCTTTCTCAAAAACAAGATGCAATGGAGTCTTCATCAGCAAGCGGCGTCTGGGATAAGCCGAGTTGCGCTCTGTGGTGCGAGAATGGCTTGTCAAAGAAATCAGAAAAAAGCTTCCCACAGCCCCTGGCTGACACCGGACCGCAGACAGCCTCTTCAAACGGCGATGATCGGTGCCTTGAGCCACCACCGGCGCCGATACTCCACCCCAAGTGCTGAACACGGCCGCGACACGGAGGTGCGGCCATTTGATGGCATCTTTGAAGCGGTGTCGTGTGTGATTCTACGCGCGTGCAACTTCATACATCGTGTCTCGTAGTTGGGCGGCACTGGAAACGGAGGTCCAGCAGTAGCCGAACGTAGTGATGGAGGCCCGGACACCGTCATCTTGGGTTCGGCTCGAAAGAGCTTTCTAGAGAAGGTTGTTGTAAGGCTAGTGGACTCTGGGTTTGGAGGCAATCATAGATGTAGGTGAGATGAAAGCCACAGCTATACAACTTCCTCGTTGTCGTTGTCGTCGTACTCGTTTGTTTACCACGTAACGTGCTCGTCTACACAGCGACGATTAGGTCCGTGTCACGGCCGGAACCATTGCCCCGCTGGACAGCAAAAGGTGGAGACCCGGACCCGGCCCTCTCCAGTGTCTCATCGGCAGGTGTGCGGCGCAGTCACGTTTGGAGATAAGAACCCAAGCTGTGTATAACTTGAGGATATTTGCGACACGGGCAAATGAATAAGTTTGAGGGAATATCGGAACTTTTGATTGTGGCAAGACCTTTCTATCTTCTGTCTTCTTGCCTAAAACCCAAAAATGCATCACTAGGTATGGAACTCTCAAGTTGAGACCAAATCTTTAATCGCGGATTGTAACCCCTGCCAGGCAACTTCAATCAGAGGCACACCGGTGAGTCACCTGAACCCTGCCGAAATACGAGGAAACATCAATAAAAGCCCCGTAGGTCTCAAGACCTCGATCGATTCCTCCTCATCCAAATCCATCTACACCATCCGGAACGACACCCGCACAATGGCAGACCAACTCCCCGACCTCCCCTGGGAGGCACTCGCCTCCCACTTCAGATACATCGCCTCCAACCCATCCTCCCAAACCCTCACAAACCTCTTCCCCCTCTCCAAACCGACCCAAGACGACGACATCCGCGCCTTCACAACAGCCTGCGTCGCGGCAATCCACCACCACGCGACCCTCGAGCTGGCAAAGTACCCAGAAACCTACCCCGTGCCCCCGGACTCCGAGGTCCTCCTCTCCGACGACGTCGTCCGCCGGATATCCCCCTTCTTCCGCCCAGTCCACGACGCCGTCGGCCCCTTCCGCAGCACGGACCGCTGGGACGCCGGCGCCGTCGACAACCCCGGATGCCGACACCCCGAGTCCGCAGAGTGCGCGTGCCTCATCCCGTACGCGGACCGCACCGCGGCGGCGCTGATGCGCGAGAAGCAGGACAGTACCTGCCACGGCTTCTGGGAGCGCAACGACATCGGGGTGCGCGGCTGGGAGCTCGTGAGGGTGTTGCTCGTGCGCGGGGAGCTGGAGCCCCTCCTCCGGCTGCGCGGACACGAGCGGTTCACCTACCACGAGTGGTGGCAGCTGAGGATATGCGGCTGCGCCAGCGGTGTAAGTCCCTTGCTCTTTCTTTCTTCCCTTTCAAAAATGTTAAACCCCATTCCGATCAGGAAGGCGACTCCTCGTCCGACAGGCTCTACGAAAGAGCCCTCCTATCCTTCCTCTGCCTCTCCATTCTCCGCCGCCATCCGGAGACGTGGCCGAGCAGCAGCAGCAGCAGCAGGGAAGACGGCGCGGACTACCGCCTGACCAAGATGTACCAGCACACCCTCCGCGCAACGACGAAGACGATCGAGTGGGCGCCGCTGCCAACCGTCCTGCACCGCCCCTTCTTCGGCGTGGCAGAGTCCCAGTTCTTCGACGAGCCCCGCGCCCGCGACGAGGCGCGCTGGGCCCACCTCGCCCCGGACCCCTCGGAGCTCGACAAGAACTACCCAGAGGGCCTCATATCCTACGAAGAGCTCCTCTCCTTCGAGGCCGAGGTCGCGTACGCGCCGCACGCAGACGACGTCCCCCTCGTCCGGGAGACGCTCTCCGCCGCGGGGAACCTCCCCGTCGAGCTCGCGGACGAGATCATGCGCCTGGCGGACTACGTCCCGCGGCGCAGGCTCAGGGTCGCGCACGACCCCTTCCACAAGGACAACGGGGCGGAGCTGGACGCGTACCTGGCCGAGTGCTGGGCCGTGGTCGTGCGGTGCGAGGTCTTTGCGAGGGCCATGCTGGACGAGGATATCCGGTGGGATAGGCGGGTCGGGAACGCGCTCTGGCAGTTGCTCCATGTCAGTACTTAATTGAGTTGTCTCTGTTGGCTAGATCCTTGGTTGTGTTCTTTCTTCTTTTTTTCTCTTCTTCCTTTTTTTCTCTTCTTCCTTTTTTTCTCTTCTTCCTTTTTTTCTCTTCTTCCTTTTTTTCTTCTTTCTTTTTCTCTTAACTGGCTGGCTTTAAGCACCGAAAGTCGAAAACCCGCCGACCACGACAACCTGACCTGGAGCTAGGCTCGGCTCTAAATCCCTGATAGACTTCAAGACAAGTGGATAGTGAGTACATCAAGACCACGTACAAGTTATCACCAGGAGGCAGAAGCGAAGTCCACAAAAGTGTAGATCCCCTCCAGCAACGACATCGCGGGAAGGGAGATCTTATTCATCACCCATTCTTCTAGTATAATGTATCTAACACCCCTATGTAGCTTAGCTGTCTAATTATCAGCCTCACCCCCCCCCCCCCCCCCCCTCTACTGTACAACGGATAATAGACAACAACAACGGACGACAACAATAACGATAGAAACAACAACGGACGACGACGATAATAACAACAATTTGACTTGGCGACGCCTAGCCACGTAGCTAAGGGGGTGTTGCATACTAGGGTTGGGGGTGTCGAATGACATCTCCCCGTGGGAAACGCTCCTGAAATATTAGGGTCCTTATATTCCCGCCAACTATGCAAGCATTAATCTCGTCCTCCCCTATGGCTTCGCCGAATAGTCTACACTCCTGGGCACCCCCCGTTGCACCGTTACCAAGAGGCCTAGGAGCCTCAGGTGCGCAATCTAAAGTGGTTGTTGCTTCACCGGCCATGATACGGGCGAAGCGAGTGTAGCCGGCAGGATTTCTTCTCCGCAGCAAGAAAAGAAATTCGTCATCTCGGGATTTTTTTGTTGCCCAGTTGTGCCAAGAAAAGTTTCATCATTCCATCGTTCCATTTCCTTTCCGTCCCGTTTGCCCCTCCGAAAAAAAAACAAAGCACAAAAGAACACTCTGCTGCAACGCGCGCGAAGGATTTTGAAGAAAGCTCGATGAAGTCGGCAGAGCAAACGCCTTCACCACCCAATATTTCCGCCCGCCAGTCCCTAGTTTCCCGCGGAAGAATAGAGACAAAGGGGAAGGATGCCGGCGTCGATCGCAAGTTCATACAGGAAAAGGGAAGAGTAATAGGTACAAAGGGAAATACAACGTGATGAGGAGTCGGTAGAAACGAATGACCGCTGCTAATGCAAGAGAACGCCGTAGGTATGTGAGAACGCCAGGGCAGAAGGAAGTGCCTTGTCTAGAGAAGCGAAGAGGATGTCCAACAGCTATCGTCAATGGCGGGGTGCAGGTTCGGGTTGCCAGCCGTTGATGTACGCCATCAGGCCCATACCTATGATTACCACACCTAGCATAGATGCGTATGGAACTCCAGCCATCAGCGCCTGCTCCTTGGCCAATTTGTTCGCCGGCAAGGTGAGCGGCGTGATAGTGTTAGCGCGCGACAGAGTGGGCTTGTCGCTGAAGTCCTCGGTAGATGCCTCCACTTGTGTCGCGGATGGTGTCGAGTCTTCGGACCCGGGAGTTTGAACGACAGAGGTCGATTTGGGGTCGGCCTCCTCAATGGCGGAGCGTCGTCCACGGGAACGGGATCGGGCCTTCTCCTCTGCGGCGGCTTGCCGAGCCTCCTCGTCTCTCCGGATCTGAGAGACCATCTCGGCCAAGGTCTTGCGATCGGCGTCTCGCTCTGTTTCGGCCTTCTCGCACCTTTCCTTCCAAGCCTCCATCTGCTGCTTCAGACTGTCCATCTCTTGCATCATGTTGTCGATCTTGGACTGGAACCTGGTCGCAACGGCCTCGGCGCTTTCCGGTGCCGGTTGCTTCTCCGCGGGCTCGGCGTCCGGCATTTCGACGTCCGGCGACTCGGTCGGCTCGCGGGGAGGTTCGAACGCTTCTTCGAGCAGGGCCTCGGTGTCGTGTTCCTTGGGCGCACCGTTCGACTCCTTCGGGAAAGCGCTGTCCTCGAGGACCTTTGCCATGTCTTCAGCCAGCTCCCTCGCCTCACGCTCCTTGGAGAGCATATCCTCGAGATCCCGGATTCGAGCAGTCTGGGTGTCCAAATCCTTTTTGGCATTGTTCAACGCCTCAGTCAACTGGATAATCTGGTGCAGGTTGTCGCGCGCCACAGGAGACGTGTTGCTGTTCGCCGCTGAGTGGGTCTTAGGCCGCTCGGTCGTACCGCGCTTCAGAGAAGGCACGTCGGGCTTCTCAGGGAGAGGTTGCTGAGGCGGAGGCGCAGGAGGATCGGAGAACCTGGTCTTCGCGTCGGTGCGGAACGGAACGGCATGACCGTTGACAAGGTGCTTGGGAGGTTCTGGGATTTCTGGTTTGTCGAGGTCTTTGACGTCGTCCTTGCCCAGCAGGGCGTGAATGAACTGGCCGGTTCGGCTCAGGTCTTGGGTTTGCAGCCGGGCGCTTCGCATTTCGTTCTGTTTCGGGTTAGTCTTCGCAAGCTAGTCAACAACGGCAGGTACTCACGTGTAGCCTCTTGACAATATGCTCCGTTGTGATGGGCGTCAACAAGAATCCGCGAGCAGCGGCGCCGTTTGGCGGCATGCCGCCCATGTTCTGGGGAGCCATCATGCGACCGTTGCTGGCCATGGACGCGTTGCTCCCTGCCCTCCCACGATACGGCATGGGCCCAGCAGGCGGCATCATCATACCGCCGTTAGCGGGATCCAGATCGCCAAAGTTCATGTCCATAACATTGCTGGAAGGGCTCACGAAGCCCGAGTGCTCAACCTTGGCAGCGACCTTGTGATGTACGACCGTCTTCTGATCCTCGCTCACGATGTCGATTCCCAGTTCCAGGTGGTCCCCGGTCTGCAGCTCGTGCGGCTCGGATTCGCGGTTCTCTTGCGAAAGGCGCGTGCCATTGACGAAAGTGCCGTTTGAAGATTTGACATCTCGAATGTAGATCTTTCCCACGCGGTCCGCCCATATCTCTGCGTGCTGCCTCGATAGCACTTTACTATCGAAGTAGCCGTTCGTGGCGGTGGGGATGGTCTTTTGATTAGTTTGGCGGCCGATGCGCAGGCTCTCTGGGTAGAAGGGAACCGATATGGTCTTACGCTCGAAGGTGCCGTTCAGAGATAGCAGATAGAGTACGGGCTGGCCGTTCGGCATCGGCACTTCGCCCATGGGCCGCGCACCGAGCCCCTGCTGTGACATCATCTGCGGCTGTCCGGGTGCGGCTTGCAGCGATGTGGCACCGTTGGCACCGTTCATCATCGGGGGGCGCAATGCCGGCCTGCCGAACTCGCCTTGGCCGTCGGGTTTACCGTTGGGCCAAGGCCCCTTGGGCTGGGGCCGCTTCCTCGAAGCGGTGCTCCAGGAGCTCATGTCGGAGTTTGTGGACGCCGGGGTGCCATTTGATTGGGAGTTATTGGTGGCAACTGTGGTGGTGGACGAGCTAGACGACGTGGACGAGACGGAGGAGGAAGAGTTGCTTCGCTGGAGCGTTTTTCGCGGCATGAACATGCCTCTAACGTCTTCTGGATTCATCGAATTCAGACTTTGTCCGCCATTAACGTTCCATCCCGGTCGGTTGAGTTGCTGAAAGCTAGGAGGGCTCGCGACGGCAGTCATGAGGGGTACGATGGTCGAAGCAATGGCTCGTAGCCCAGGGACTGTCGCACTAAGGAGAGAAGGATGGTGATGGAAGAGTTTCGATGCAGGTGCGGGTGGCAGTGGCCGTGGTTGTTGGTCTAGGGACGCCGGAGGCTCTTGCCGTCACCATTCGCACGCCAGCCCGATGGGTATCTCAAAATTCAATCGATCGCTCGTCAGGGTAGTCGTAAGTAGCCAGCACCGGGTCGATGAAGAAGGTCGGGTGGCAGGAAAGGGATGAGGCTGCGCTGGCAAGAAAATTAAGTCAGCGATGATGTCGCGGCAAGGATAGGGGTGGCCGGCCAATTGGCGCGGCCCACGGACAGCCAGAAGAAGGCACGAGGGAGCACGCAGGGCGACAAGTAGGCCGCGGCCAGGGAGTCAAGGGCGATAGTGAACGCACCTGCAATTGAAAGAGCGAGCGGGCGAAAGCGGCGTGTGTTTCGGTCACCTCGATCGACGATAAGCAGACAGTGCTCCGTACGTAGGAAGGGTTGGGTAGGTAGGGGGAGGTGAAGTCGAATCTAGGATTTGGGAAAGAACAGAGGTCTCGCCCCCGTCTCGCTAAGCGCTTAGCGTGTGTGCTGGGGGAGGCTGCGGGCGGGCCAAACAGCGCTCGGAAACACGCGCCGTAGCCGACATGGGAGGGGGTCGGCAGTCTTTCCAAAAGCAGCGCAGCACGGCCGTATTGTCTTTGATGCAAATGCGACTGGGACTGGGACTGTAAACTGCGACTGCCCAAGGTTTTGGACTCGGCGATGCGGCGAGTTAAGGAAAAGGTGTGTGTCAGCAACAACGGAGAAAAAAAAAGAGGAGAGAAGTGCTAAAAGGTTCAGGTCAGCATGCGCTACACAGTACAGTAGTAGTACTACGTGACTACCTACCTACGTGCATCCTTCTAGTACCTAGGTAGTTGCAGTTGCGGTCAGTCCAGGTCGCTCCTGCGGCTTGCCTTTCAGTGCTCTACAGTGCTACCCAGGCTGCTGGGGAACCTAAGGCCAGCCTTCAGGTACCTACCTCCCACTCATCGAAGGCCCACCACCTGCCACTTGGTCGCCCACTCGCGGCGCTTGTTGCTCGTTGGCGCCACGTGACAATCGTCGTCACAGTAAGAACTAGTCTTAACTGCCTGCGAATGCCGCACTGCTACACTGTAATCCACACCCCAAAATGGCTAGCTTGAGAATTCTCTGGTTCCAGGTGGCCTGTGCATCGGGTGACCGTGACATCGCGGTACGTACCCTGGCTACAGATATCGATTACCCACTCTCCAGTGACACGACACACTTCACTGGACCAGGACCCGACGTGACAGCCTGGGTTCCGACGGGTACCTCCTTTTTGCCGAGGAACTACCGAACCCCAGATTCCATTCGTCCAAAGCTCAAGTGGCGCCGGGAGGCTGCTGGGGCCCTGTAGTGTAGCAAATTGGAAGAGCTCCTCCAGCCCACCATTCATCGCAAACCACCTTCACGACCAACAGCACCACCTCGAGGTTGAGCGCAGCAACACAGCTCGATCATTTTCTCTCAACCTGACCGATCCCCAGGCCGTTCTACCAATCCCGACGACTTCACAATGCCTCCCGTTCCTGCGCAGCATGGCGGAGCCATGGGCCCGTCCATCACCGACAAGCGTACGAGCAGCCTCCTCCGTCTGGGCTTTACGAGCTTTGGCTGACCTCTCCTAGTTAAGATGGGTGCCATGATGGGTGGCAGTACGTTTCCGAGCTTCTGAGAGTACTTCTGGAGCATACGACTAATCCGTAACCAGCTGTCGGAGCTGTCATGGGCTTCGTCTTCGGTACGCCGACCCCGCCTCTTCCTCTGGCGCAATTGTCCCGACTGACCACCCGCGACTACAGGTTCCGTGAACATCATCCGCTACGGCGCCGGCCCCAACGGTATCATGAGGACGTTGGGCCAGTACATGGCCGGTTCGGGAGCCACTTTCGGGTAATCCCATTCCTCCCTCGATCATTTGCCTATTGCAAAGCTAACTTCTACTCCTCCAGTTTCTTCATGTCCATCGGCAGCGTGATCCGATCCGATACCTCCCCCATCGTCGATGCTGCTTACCGCAGCGCCCAGCGCAGGCCGATCATCATGTACGGTCCCGGCTCCGAGTTCGCCAAGCGCCGCCAATGAGCCAGCAGTCGCGCGAGCGAACCCAATTTGTATACCATGTAGGAGCCTAAGGTAGCTGAGGAGGGGGATTCCGATGCTTCGACACCGGCATCAGCGAATACTTGTATAATAGGTGTGGGGCATATCATCACGACTACACGAGAAAAGTCATTGCAACTTCACAAGCGTGCACATTGATGGCGACGAGTAGTGCTGGGTCGTGTTTTGGCGTCAGTCAGATAGATGGCCGTGGCATCCAGGCGACGACTGGTCTTGTGGTCCCAGTGTACGGTTCCAGTCTGAATGGAAAGACGTTCGGTTGCGGGCTTTGAAGTCACCGCCCAAAGATATTAGTGGCCGATGCCACGTAGGTTGGCCGTTGACGCTGGCCGTCCAAGTGGGACGGTGACCATAAAGATCCAAGGATTTGCCCGTCATCATGGAGCTTTGCTGACAATGCCGTCCGGCTAGTCCTCTACCCATTCCCAGCTGTCATCCAGCAGGCTGGGAGTTACACAAACAACAGCCCTTGGCCGGGTCCATAGCCTAGGCTACTGCGGAGTTCCGCCAGGGGTCGCTTACTCAGCGCGCATGTCGGTCCGACGTCCAGGGTTGCATCATGTGCCTCTCGTGGCTTCTGCGGCGCCGTTGCAGCGAATCTGAACGGCAGCAATGTGCATGTTCATCTCAAATACCGCGCCGCGGCGCATCCCCGATGCCATGAGTCGTCCCCTGCCGCCGGACGGGGCCGCAAGACATCACTAGTGTGAACACTTCCTCTAGCGCCCGTTGTGTCCGCTGATTTGAAATTCTGTACCGTTCTACTTGATCTATAAAGAGAGGCTTCCTCCGTTTTGAAGATGCGACTGCTCGCCTTAGGTTCCTCTCTGTACTGTGAGGTTACGAGATTGTCGAACAGCACCCGGTACATATCCAGACATGATCTTGAACCGCCCTTGGTTCGTAGCTCTGACGGGCCTTGCAGTTGGCACCATGGCTGAGACGTTTGACTACATGTGAAATGCCCCGTCCTTCCCATGCTTTGGGTGTTTCTAACGAGCATCAGCATCGTCGGTGGCGGCACCGCCGGTCTCACCGTTGCCGCGCGCCTGACCGAAGATCCCGCGGTCAGCGTTCTCGTTCTCGAAGCCGGCGCCGATCGTTCTGAGGACTTGAACGTCCTGGCCCCAGGCCTGTTTCCCGCGATGTACGGCAACCCGGACTACGACTGGGACTACAAGACGGTTCCTCAGGTAGGGACTGAACCTTCACCTATGAACGATGGCTTCACCACAATTCAACGTGAACCGGAAAGCTTACTTGTTCTCAGCCTTCTGCCAACAACAAGGTCGTCGCACACATCCGCGGCAAGCAGCTCGGCGGCTCCAGCGCCATGAACTTCATGTTCTGGACGCACCCCTCCCGACGGGACGTCGACAACTGGGGCGAGCTCGGGAACAAGGGCTGGTCGTGGGACGCGCTCGCCCCGTACCTTCGCAGGTCTGAGTCCTTCGTCGCGCCCTCGCAGCAGCAGACTACCGACCTCCGCCTCCACTACCTCGACCCCAGCGCCCACGGCACCGACGGCCCCATCGCCAACCGCTTCCCCGCGTTGTACAGCCCTCTCCTCCAGGCGTGGCCGAGGACTCTCGAGAAGCTCGGCCTAGCCGTCGATGGCGACCCGCGTGACGGGAAGGCCCTCGGCGGCTACGTCAACTTGCTCAACATCGATGGTGCTACAAGGAGCTACGCCGCGAACGCCTATCTCGGCCCCGCTCGGGAACGATCGAATCTGAAGGTCGTCACGGAGGCTTTCGTCAGCAAGATCCTGCTCACGAAAGACGGTGACTCTGTTTCTGCTACCGGTGTCAAGTGGACCGGCAATGGCACCGCCTACGAGAGCCTGGCCTCGAAGGAAGTGATTCTCGCCGCGGGCTCCATCGCTGCGCCGCAGCTTCTGGAGGTCTCGGGTGTCGGCGACCAGAAGCTGCTGCAGGAGCACGGCATAGAGACGGTCGTCCACAACCCCAACGTCGGCGAGAACCTGCAAGACCACGTCTACGTGCCCCTTGGGTAGGTTCATCCTCCAACTTTAATGACACGAGACAGACTGACCAGTTTGTAGCTTCGCCACCAAGCCCGGCGTTCCTACCAACGAAGACTACGCCAACGCGACCTACTTCCAGGAACAGCTCGACCTCTACCTCCAGAACCAGACCGGCCGCCTCTCCTCCGCCGGCGCCAGCTCCGCCCTTCTCTCCCTGAAGCAGATCGCCTCCACACTGGACCTCGCCACCCTCTCGCCCAAGGCCGGCAGCATCCCCTCCCTCGCCGACCAATACCGCCTCATCCTCAACGACCTCAGAAACGACGCAGTCGCCCAGGAGCTCACCATCGAAGGCGGCATCTCCCCCCAGTTCTCCGCCGACACGACCAAGCTCTTCTCCGCCGGCGCGGCGGGCAATTTCTTGTCTATCCTCGGCGTGCTGGAGCACCCGCTGTCCCGCGGCTCCGTGCACATCCGCTCCGCCGACCCGGCGGTCCACCCGGCCATTGACCCGCGCTACCTCTCGAACCCGCTCGACGTGCAGCTGCTGAAGCTCATCGCGCTGCACCTGCAGACCGTCGCGCGCACGGCGCCGCTGAGCGAGCTGCTCCAGGGCGGAGGCACGGTGTTCCAGTCGGGGTACCGCGAGCTCACACCCGAGGACGTGGAGGAGTGGGTCAGGGAGAGCGTGCAGAGCGAGTACCACCCCTGCGGGACGTGTGCCATGCTGCCGCGGGAGAAGGGCGGCGTCGTTGACGAGAGGTTCCGGGTGTATGGGGTTGAGGGGCTGAGGGTGGTGGATGCGAGTGTGTTCCCGCTGATTCCGAGGGCGAATATTCAGTCGCTCGTGTATGCGGTCGCGGAGAGGGCGGTGGACTTTATCAAGCAGGACCGGTCTTGAAGTTGCCTATTTCTTCCATGGTCTGTACCTAGGCCGGGACTGGGCACTTGGGACGCTATAGAGGTTTCTAGGCAGAAGCCCCATGTCGCTTATACGAAGAGTTGAATGAAGAAAATAGATTGATCCTGGCCTGCTAGCCGTCAGACAACAGGTGTGAATCTGCGACCTCACGATAGTTCATGAAGCACATCCCCCCTAGCGTCACCGAACTTCTGATGCTGGTTTCCCTTAAAACCTAATCCAGAGAACTCCGGGCCGCTCGAGACGCCCTGTATGGTAGTCCTCAGTCCCCTATTCAATATCATCCGGGCCTTCATAGAAAGAACTTTCCCTGGTTTTCACACTTCCCAACAGTATATCCATAGTGACAATGACAGACGATAGGAACGAGAATGACGGGCTCACTGTCACGGCACCATGCCGGGCAACGGACCCACATCTCGGCGTCACCCGCGACCGGAGAGTGGGGCGACGGGTGGCCCGTCTACCCCGGGGGGACTTCATGGAGTCGCGGAGCCCCAGCACAAGCTAAATCACGTCGGGGAAGCTCTCCTGTGCGGACTATCGGGTTCTTTACCGCTACCTCATATTTCGTGGGGAGTTCTCCCTATCGTCCGATTTAGGGATATCGGTAAGCATTGTTCAGCACGCCATAGCCAAAGTAGGGCCGACCACGGCGCTCTCGCAGCCGGCCGATATCAGCGATGCAGAGCAGTCCATACGGATTACCAATACATCAAAGCAGTTGCACCCAAAGCGGCCCACTTATCATGTCTCAGTCGCTGTTGTCATGGTATTTATCCCTGGTGTTTGCTGACAGGCAGTCGAAAAAGGGGTCCCTTGAGTCGCGTTCCGTCGAATCACGACACCGAACCCCGCGATGGCGACACACCCCACGCCAAGATGGAGCGAATCAACAACGCCTCGCAGCACATCATCAGCAACACGACCCGTCTTAAACCCACAATCTACGCTGCTCGAGCATCCGGAGCCTATCTTTCGGGGATTCGAGGTCGTAGTCCCGGCCTCCTGAGCTCTTGCGCGATGGCCAGGTCATCGGAATCCGACTACGGCTACATAAATTTCGGTATGGACTGTTTCGACATGTTTTGCTTGGGGGAGGCTTTCTCTCTCAGGTTGCGCTTCTCTCCCGTCTCACGACCCAAACCGCTCCCATTTTGCAGCCTCCCAGACTACCCTTCCCGGGTCTTCCCTCTCAAGTTAACGCCCTGGGTCCCTCAGAAGTCACGACCCTGCTCGCCATGCCGTCCGAGCACGAGGGCGAGTCCCCCAAAGGGCTGGCGGTGGAAGAATCCGCCTCGGACCGCAACTCCTCGACGACCGCATCAAACGGCAAGGCCCAGAAGGCGCCCTGGTGGTCCTACATCTGGGACTACGAGCCGGGCCGCTCGCGCGAGGAGCGCGCCTTCATCCAGAAGCTCGACTTCTTCCTCATCACGATGCTCAGCCTCGGCTACTTCATCAAGAACCTCGACCAGACCAACATCAGCAACGCCTTCGTCAGCGGCATGAAGGAGGACCTCGCCATGGACGGCAACCAGCTCAACCTCATCGACACGGCCTGGACCGTCGGCTACGTCGTCGGCCAGATCCCCTCGCAGATCATCCTGACCAAGGTCCGCCCGTCCGTCTGGGTGCCCTCGTGCGAGCTGCTGTGGACCGTGTTGACGTTCTGCCTCGCCGCGGCCAAGACGTCGAACCACGTCATCGCCATCCGCTTCTTCGTCGGCCTCGCCGAGTCGATCTTCTACCCGGCCGCGCACACCATCCTCGGGTCCTGGTACAAGCCCTCCGAGCTCGGGAAGCGCGCCTGCATCTTCCACGCTTCCTCGGCGGCCGCGAGCATGTTCTCGGGATACCTCCAAGCCGGCGTGTACAAGGGGCTTAACGGGGTCCACGGGCTCACGGGCTGGAAGTGGCTTTTCGTGAGTATTTTCGTACTATGGCTTAAAAGTATTATAAACTGACTCGTCCCAGATCATGGACGGCATCATCAGCTTGCCAATCTGTATTGCCGGATTCTTCTTGATTCCAGATCTCCCTGAGAACACGAGGGCGTTCTACTTGAACGAGAACGTGAGTCTATACACTTCCTGGCTACATCTTTATTACCGTCTCTGACCGCAAACCAGGACCGCAAACTGGCCCGTAACCGAATGAATGCCGTCGGTCGTGCTCCGCGGGCGAAGCTGGGACGCTCCGCGTTCAAGCGCATCTTTGGTAGGTTCTCGTCATCTCCAAAAACATGGTTGTGACGAGCCACTAACTCCAGTACGTCAGGCCGCTGGCACGTGTACTTCCTCAGTATCTTGTACATCATCTTCATCAATATCGGCCCCTCCAGCAGCGTCAACCCCTTTTCGCTCTGGCTCAAGTCGCGAGGCGAGTCCGTCGAGAAGATCGTAAGTCTAGCTATGCGCATGGAAATCTCCGAGATCTGACATTCTCCCAGAACATCATCCCCACAGCCGCCTCCGCCGTCCAGCTCGTCCTCACAGTCTCCTTCGCCATCATCTCGGACGCCATCCGCCACCGCGCCCGCATCATGTCCATCTCCACCTTCCTCGGCGGCCTCGCCGCCCTCCTCCTGGCGATCTGGAACATCCCCGACGGCCTCAAGTGGTTCGCCTTCCTGCTGCAGCGCGCCTCGGTGCCCTACGGGCCCCTGAGCATGAGCTGGGCCAACGAGATCTGCGGCGCCGACGCCGAGGAGCGCGCCATCGTCATCGGCATCATGAACTCGCTCGGCTACGCCTTCAACGCCTGGGTGCCGCTGCTGACGTACCCGCAGGTCGACGCGCCGCGGTTCCGCAAGGGCTTCGCCTTCTCGACGGCCGCGTTCGGGGCGCAGGCGGCCATCACGGCCGCTGTTGCGTATTTGTACAAGCGGGACCAGAGGAAGACGAAGAGCGAGAGGGATGAGGAGGGTGAAGATGCGACTGCGGTTCGTCGCGACGATTAGATGATACTACCTAGAGAACAGGAAAAGATATGGAACTTTGCTTTCTGCAATAGACGGGTCACGAATCACGTTTCTGAGCGTATAATTTCCGCGCTCTTTGTGGTTAAAACATGATTCTTCCTATGCCTGCTTCACGCCAACTTTCACTAACTTTGATGTTCAATAGATGATTGACTTACTGATTGGTAATGACGTCGTCAGTAATTCTGCAGTTAGAAATTCGCTGTGTGCTTATCAGCTGAATACATGCTTGGGAAATCTCTAGGGTCTGAGTTTATGAGCTACCCATCATTTCTCAAGGACAACAGTGACGACAGCGGACGGCAGGAGACCATTCAATTATATCTATTTAGCGTGTATCATTCGATATGAGCAAAGGAATCAAAGGCGCAAAGAGCTTTACTTAACCTCAGGGGCGGTGCTCCTTAGCGCCAATCCTTCACAGGCAGCGATGCGGGATCGGGTACGGACACGGAGTCGGACTTCGGGGCAGACGTTCTCTCTTCCAAATTCCGAGACTAGATCCCAATATGAATTTGATTAAGCATTCATTTCCGGCCCGTTGGCTGTATGGCGCCGCCACCAAGGGGACCGTTCTCCTTCGATACGGCTCCGTTGGCTAGAGCCTCGAGGCCGTAGGAGTATCGGCCCCGTATCCGTACTTATGAACTTCAACAACGATGTTTTGCAACTTGGATAATTTAATATAAGACGTCCGTAATGTTCTTCAATCTCAGCTTTCCACCATCACCTCACCATTCCAGTCAATCCAATCCCAGCCTGATAACCCAAGTCATCTCTTCAACCGCACGAGCCAAAATGCGATTCTTCACATCATTTTCCGTCTCAGTCGCCGTATTTCTTTCCTTGGCCTCGGAAGTTCAAGCCGGCCCAGCATATCAACCGTGCCCATTGCTCCGGGCCTACTATCCTGCCCCAACGATAGACAAGAATTCGAGCACGGTCCAGTCATTCACTAAGGAGTTCACTTCTCTATTCGATAGTCTCATCAAGGCTGGTGGATCTGAAGACTTTGGCTCGATCACGCCAAACACCACCTCCTTCTCGGTCGTCTTGTTCTCGAATACAGAAAACCACGAAGACAATAGCGTTTTCTTCGAATACCACCACACTGCCCCCAATGCTGCTGAGACCGTCAACGCCAATACTGTCTTCCCACTCGGAACGCTTACCCAGCTTTTCACAGTCTACTCATGGCTTGTTGAGGTTGGCGACGAGGATTGGGGTGCGCCTATTACTCGCTTCTTGCCTGAGCTGAAGAGCAACGCTTCCGCCCAGTTGACTGTCAACTGGAACGATATCACCATCGGAGCCCTGGCCGGCCAGATGTCCGGACTAGGTAGAGACTGTAAGTTGGCCCACTACCTTGATTTGATCGACATTCAGTTGACCACTCATAGCCTTCGCGTGCAAGCTCAACGAGCCTTGTGATCGAGCCAACTTCGTAGAGAAGTTCTCGGGACAACCTCCTTTGTTCTTTCCCGACACTACTCCTGTCATCTCCAACGCCGCCTTTCAGCTACTTGCTCTGGCTTTGGAGGCCCAAAACGGTCAATACGAAACGTCCAGCTTCGACGAAATCATGTCTGCCAGGATCTTCAAGCCTATCGACATGTCCAGCAGCGGTTTTCTGCGGTCCATGGGGGAGCAGAAGATTTTTGCCCAAGATCTCAATGTCACGGCCATCGGCGAGCCAGCGTAAGCACACATAGCCATATTCCCTCGAAGTCCCCAGGGGAATAACTGGTTTCTAACATGACGTGTGGCAGTGCTCTCTCCATGGTCTCTACCGCTTCGGATCTCGCCAAGGCCGGCCGTTCCATGCTCAACTCGCGTCTGATCTCTCAGGGCGCCACCCGCCGCTGGCTCCAGCCAATTGCCGATACGTCGAACCTGCGCAACGGCGTCGGTCGTCCGTGGGAGATCTACCACGCGGGCCAGTACGCGAACAGCTCGATCCTGGACATCTACACCAAGACGGGCCTCATCGGACACTACGCGAGCTACTTCGGGCTCGCGCCCGACTTCAACGCCGGCTTCGCCATCCTCGCCCACGATTCTGAGGCGCCCCGCGGACCGGACCTCAACGTCTACGCGGATGTCGTCTCCCTCGCCGTCGTGCAGCTACAGAAGCTTGCTGCCGCTGAGATGACCGAGC
Source organism: Colletotrichum brevisporum (assembly GCA_030770045.1). Classification (NCBI taxonomy): domain Eukaryota; kingdom Fungi; phylum Ascomycota; class Sordariomycetes; order Glomerellales; family Glomerellaceae; genus Colletotrichum; species Colletotrichum brevisporum. The sequence goes on along the minus strand of JAUGSI010000001.1, from coordinate 1,115,379 downwards.
GATACGCCGGCGTCTTCGATGGGCCTGACGGTTCTGCAACCTTCAACATCTCCAAGGACGGACCCGGACTCGTCGTTTCCTCGCTCAAGAGCAAGGGCGTTGATCTCCGAGCTGAAGTCGCTGCTGCTGCCGGCATCAAGCTCGAGGATCTCGATTTCCGGTTGTACCCCAGCAACGTGGCGACGGAGAATCAGCACATGTTCGTTGCCGTCTTCCAGGACAAGAGCGCGCCGGTCGACATGGGCACGCCGACTTGCATCACGTGGCAGGATGTGGGCTCCTTAGGATCAAGCTTGGACGTTCGCGTTGTGTTTGACATGCACATCACGGGAAGAGCTTTGAAGGTGTCGCTGGCCAACGGTTCTCTGGTTTTGCCTCGGTCAGGTTGAAGCACTTCTCCCTGAGAGGTCAACTACGGCCGTCCCAAATCCCACGATTACCATCACTTGTATCCATTCTTCTTATTTTCATTGCATTTCCAGATTTTTGAAGAAATCAATTCATAGTTTCGGGCATCGGGTGTTCTGAAACTCGGGTCTTTTCAGTTGCTGGTTCGCGTGCGTTGTAACATAAATCAAGCATATTTTCACACCCAACAATCGAAGTTTTGCAATTGAGGTCTCGTCGACTATCTGTCTGGGTCTCTCTCAATCTCTAGGGTAATTGACTCATCACGAGAGCGCCGCGTTGTATCGTCGCTCCCTGTCGCTAGGGTCTGTTGCCGTCGCCTCGCTGCAATCTATTGCAGTTGCTACTTACTGCTGTGCTCTGTTGTTGCGCGAAGAGATCCCATTAACCTGATAGGGTCTAAAAGCAGTATTGAAGCTATATAACCCCCAAATGCTCCCTTTCATCTAAACTGGATAAGTACATATTTGATCACTGTGCTATAATCCCTGAAAGCCAATGTTGAGTTCGAACATCAAGTCGACGGCTTAGGCGAGAACTACTCCTTCCAGACTAGATGGGCTTTTTAGATATCTAATTTTCAATCCCGCTATCTTGGAACTACAACAACAGGGAGACGAACGACCCTCTTTACATGCCTCGTATTGCTCCGAGTCCGAACCTAAGCCCCTTTCCCAGAGGACCCTCTGATTCGGAACATCCTACGACTGGGCGAAGGACCACGGAACTACCTAGCGGCGTCAGCGATCTTAACCTCTTGCGCATCATCGCCCGTTCCAAAGCAGGGTTGGTCAATCTAATCATTCGGAGCACGCTTCCTAATGGAGAAAGACCTGACTCTGTCAGGTCCCGCATCTATTAACCTTAAATCTTCCGTCTCCTTGGCCGACGTTGTTTATCCTGAATTGGGAAAGAGAGAATCCGAGCCAACATATACCTCCAGTTGTTATCCAGATGTCAAGTTGACCCCTGAGTTCCTGCATATAAAGTCCAATCATTTTGGCAGTGAAGCCAGCGGTGTTGTTACTCTCTTCACTCATATCATCTAATCCTAAGCAAAGGCAACGAATCTCTCCCTTCACCAAGATGCAGCTTCTCAACGTTCTTCTTGCCGTCCTGTGAGTTCTTCTCTCCGGGGACAAAGATTCACCTATGTCGTTAACACCTACACTTCAGGCCCCTCATCGGCGCGTCGCAGGCCATCCTCTGCTCCTGCGACGGTAGCGCGCAAGCCTCCATCAACTGCTGTGTTGAGGTGACCGACTTCAACCGGAAGTGGAGTAAGTGAACCGTTCCTTGCAACCTCGTAACAAACATGCTGATCCTGAGCAGATGGTTACGAGTGCCAGCCCGATGACGCCCGGGAGGCTTACACCACATGCTGTGCGGAGAAGTTTTCCACTACTACTTTCTGCCGGGATGGAAGCGTCTAAGGGGCCTGTCGGCGGAAAGCTTCCGATGGTTTTTTTCAAGCTTAACACTGTCCAACCCTTGAATCAAATCAATTCATTTGGCCGAATGGAAAGTTGACTTGACGCCTTAATTTGATTCTTAACTTGATGGTTGTTGTATCTGCTGTGTTCTCCAGTGCAGTATTGGCGGGCGACCCATTCTCAAGATGGGACGAAGTCTGTGCTTGTGCAAACGGACTAGTGTCCGTGCCAACTGGGCTCAGGGGTGGGACTCATGTCTCAGACAGACACGTCGCGGATCTGTTCGATACCGTGCGGCTGAACCACAAACGACATCTGTATCCGCCCTTGATACCAACGACTACATTTGAGTGCCTGCATTGGATTAGCACCAGATAACACGGCCGCAGCACTGCAGAAACCTCAAGCGTCTTTGGTTTACTAAAGAAAACCGCTGGCTTCACGTGGAAATGAGTTCGATAGGGCCACTCAAGTTCAAAGCAACCAAGCCCGGCCGAGCTGTCAAGCCTGGGACAACGCTTCGGATTCTTGGCGTCGGAGACTCCATCACCGTCGGTTTTCTCAGTGACCTTGAAGGAGGAGATGGCAATGGGTACAGGCTCAGCCTTCGACGGAACCTCTCAAGTAGGCCTTGATTCTGTCATCACTCGGAGTCGTTTTCGACTAACGCAAGGCGAAGAAGACGAAGTCGTTTTCTCAGGAACCGAGTCAGTCCGGGGAACCATAAAAGACAACTTCTTCGTAAGAAAACCACAATGGAAAACTTTGGAGGATTACCTGACGAGCATGTCGCAGGCCGCTTGGAATGGCATGACAATCAAGTTCATCTCAGACCATGTGCGTCCATCGCTGGACCAACAGCCCAACATCATTCTCGTGCACGCAGGGACAAACGACATGAATCCGAATTTGGACATCGCGAGAGAAGGGAACGACCCAAAATCTGCTGCGGAACGCCTCGGAAAACTCATCGATCAGATTGTCGACTGCTGCTCCGACGCTGTCGTCCTCGTGGCCATGATCATTAATACCCTCGACGAAGGACAGCAGGAAAACACCGTTCCGTATCAGGGATACATACCTGCAGTTGTTGCGTCACGTCAAGCTATGGGGAAACGAGTCATCGCCGTGGATTTCACCACATTCCCAACCCAGTTGCTCAGGGACGGCATCCACCCGACAAACAAAGGCTACCGTCACTTTGGCGACTATTGGTACGACTTCATCACGCAGGTTCCGAGCGACTGGATCCAGGCACCGGACGATGGCGACTTGGGCACTGATGGGCATTCGAAGGGAGAAGAGAGCTCTACTGAGGATGTCAGTTGGCTGAGACGAGTGGTGCAAGTGGTATTTTGTAAAAGATCCTAGATGTTACGATGCTACCATGAGAAACATCTGAAGTTTAGATGGTCCATAGAAATCCATCTTTGTGTGACTATCTTCTACGAGGTTTGAAATATAAACCTCGAGATATACACGCATCCGCAACTAGAAGCCAGCATCGTAACTCATACGACGCAACATAAGTTCCATGTAGATTTCTACCACTTTCTTTTAAGACATTTCGGTGTAAGACATTAATCATTATCATAGTGTCTATCCCGCATCGCGAACCCATTCAGCACCATCACTGTGTTTACTGAGCATCCATCATTATAGTATCATGTGAGTGGATCCCCCGCGTGAGCTTTGGCACCTTCAAAGATTGCAATGCGCAGGCAAAAATGTCCGTACTACTTCTCCTCTTCAGCCTCGGGCTTCTGAGCATAGACAACATGTCTGCACGTTTTATGTCAGTAAACGTCCGCTAAAAGTAAAGTGGATGATTCGGGCAAGCACTCACAGGTTCATGTGGGCGTGGAAGGCTCCAGACTTCATTTCCCTGCGAACGTGGGCGAGCAAAACCTGAACCTCCTCTTTAGTCCATCCAAGGACACCAATGAAGGCTCTCAAAGTAAAGCCCTCCAGGCCGTTAAGAATTTGGATCATGTTTCTCATGCCAAGATCCTTGTAGTGGGGGTCCTTGGGCCACGGGCCGACCGGGATCTTGAACCGTTCGTGGGTGATATTAACGAACCCGGCGTCTCTCACCCACCCTTCCAGCTTTGGTCCAGGGCAGGGTTCCTTACCAAACTTCTCACAGGCCTCGTTGAGAAGTTTGGACCACTTGAGGCTGTGGTAGTCGTCGGTGAGTGAGCCGTCGGCTGATTCCCACAGGAGATTGTAGTCTTGGAATTCGACCCAGCCACCCGGGGTTGTGTTTCTGAAATAGAATCAGCACTCTGAAGTAGCCAGGAAACATTCAACATACTCGTAGACGTTGCTCATCAGCTTGGGCCAGTCTGCAATGGAGCCGGCCATGTAGCGAGAGAAGACGAAGTCGTACTTGCCAGGGTTGACCCACGGCTGCTCAACGTCATCGATCTCGAACTTAACGTTGGGAGGAACCCTTAATTTTGCGTTAGCCATTGACCTTTTTGCCTCAGATTGCTCTCTCACCATCCAGGCTGTATCGCACTGAAGTCATTGCCGATGACCTAGACGGTTTGTCAGTTTGGGCGCGAATGCAGCGCGGTAACTGAGCATCGCGCTAGAAAACTCACTTCTGCGTTCGGAAACAGCTCTGCTGCCTCTATTGCCCCTTGATCATGATTATCAGTTGGGGTGTGCTGAGGCTGAGCGGTTTGGGTAACTCACAAATTCCAGTGCCTGTTCCGATGTCCAGGATTCTTTGCGTCGTCTCCTCCGGAACGGGGGCCAAGAAAAGCTTCCCACCAATCGCCTTAACAATCAACATGTGGTTGAAGTCGAGTCTATCCATTTCGGTCTTTTTAGCAGACAAGATATTGTCAGTTATGTTCTGCTTTTCAGTATTTATCAGTAGTGACAACTCACCTCATCGTTGGGTGCGAGATATGCTGTTCATAGTCAGCAACTCCCCAGTCCATACAAGATTGCAATTGCATGAAAGTGACTTACCACCCGCCTGATATGCGTGGTATCGTCGGCCGTTCTCGGTTGGGTAGTCGACTACACTCGAGGATAGCGATTCGGTATACGTGGAACTAGTCTCTGAGCTTGCCGCGACACTAAAAAGCTGATGGAATCCCTAAACCTACATTCGGTCATCGATAGTCGAGGCAGTATCATCCAGCTATCGTTGCGGTTAGTGGTTTGCTTGCATGTACGTTTGCGTACTCATACTTCAGATGCATCGTCCACTTCAATGAGCGCGGTAGCGGCGGCCACCGGTGCGTTCGACGCGGTCGTCGACGTTTCCCTGCCAGGGGAAGTCGCAGCCTGCGGTTCGGTTGATGTGGCGGTCATATTGAATGTCTCGATGTCGCAATACAGGTTTCAGTTGGTCGGAGTTTTTGGTTCCAAACACGGTGTGCGGATGTGTGTTGGAATGGGGGAGAGCGGCCCCTCGTGTATTTAAGAAGAGGGGTTCGGACTCGGCGGAAACCAGCATGGCCAAGCACTACATTTCTGCTTGCATATGAAAGCTGAGGTCACCAACAGTCAGCGCAGCGACTGGTGAATGGCCTGTCTCTTTGTTGATTGCGAATGCAGGGCATGCGCAGAATATGCAAGTACGGAGAAGCGGCCCCTCTCGGATCATGCACCCGCGGGAAAAGTGCCCTTTCGCATCCAACAAGCGACGCATCCACCACTAGCTTGCATAACAAGAGCAAACTTTCACTCGTCTAATTCCCACGAGACTCGTTCCGGGTTGTTATCTCTCTGATGCCCCCTGAAGAGCCCCAGTTGATCCTCCGACGCAACGAATCGGAAGAGACCGCCGAGAACGTTCCTTGTCAACTGCAAATGTGAAGAGTTCTTTTGATTTGCTAGACCGTGGGCGAATCACACCACCAACCACGCATGCAACGAGCTGCCCATTCCAGTCCATTTAATACTCAATAATCGGGTACTGTCCCCTGTCGCAGCGACAGCTATTCAGCGGCACAGGCTGCAAAGACACAAGTTGGGTAACTTGGCACTCACTGATCACAACCAATTGACGTTCTCGAAAATGTATTTAATGAGGGGAAACTACAGGCAAAGAGATTTTTGTTCCTCTGGGCACTGGTCTGGTCGTGATTTTGTCATCGTCTTACTGTCAAGCTGCGAAGGTCCGAGATAGTTTAGAAAGTCAAATCAGATAGGTTGACTTTGTGTGTGTGTGTGCCTCTTACCTTAGCTATTGCGGCCTGGCGTTGATCGGGAGTTGTTAGCTTCTTTAATTGCCTTTCTACCCGAACAATATGCATAATGTAGTTCCCAAGGTTTTCTCCCCATCTTCTAAGGTGCAAGAAGGGGCTGGGGTAATTACATGCTGTATGACGTTGGTGGCAATTCACGACCGTTTTGGAATATTCAACACTCTTTGAAACCAAGGTGTTTATTCATCATTGACGCTTGAAGTGCTTCCTGTGCCGTGTAACACGCTTAGGGGTAGAGCAAGACTTGCTGTACCCAGCTCGTAGCCTTCTCCGCAACCGTGATAGCTTCCTCCCATTCCTCGAGTGAAACCCCCTGTTGACAATCACGTGCCCGGCGCCTTTGCCCAGCTTGACAAATCCAGTATCGACCATCTTAAACAGAGAGACCAGCTCCGCGGGAGTGTACATGTGCTGTTTCTTGGTGGTAATGTTGTGAGCCATCAGGCTCATGTAGTTGACCTTGACATCGAACATCATGCCGAAGAAAACGGCGCGGCCGAACGAGTGGAGAGGCGAGAGGAACCGTCAAATGATGGGGCGAAGTCGTCGCGGGAGGCGGCGAAACGTCGATGTAGGCATCCGCATCGCCGGGAGAAAGTGCTAGGATGGCCGCAATATCCCTTTCCGTTGCCGCTGGGTTCGACGGGGATGGCGTTCTCCAGCGGAACCGTGGCCACGTCTCTCCAAAGCCCGCCCTGCTTCTCTCATAGCTTGGCCTGGCCCGGGTCGCCAAATCCATTGTGAAGGCCGGCGAGAACTCCGGTGCCCTCCGGGTCATCTCGGGCAAGGTAGAAACCGCTGAGGTAGACGAGCTGGCCCGGCTTGATGGCTACGGTATCGGGCCCGACGGCGAGAACGCGCCCGACTCCGCTGTCTCCCAGGTTATACGGGACGGGGAGGGAGAGTGGGCTCTTTCCCACAAAGCCGGTGCGGTTGTGTGGCCGGACGGAAGTGCTCAGGTCGCGGACCAGGACCGACCCGACTGGTGTAGTCCTCGGTGTTGGGGTCTTTTCCAAGATGAACGGCTCGTTGAAAGCGGGTAGAACGAGCGCAGTGGTGGTTTCGGGGATGATCATGTCTGATGATGTAGGCGTACCTAGAAGTGACATTCAGTCAATGTTGGTTAAGGACACGCTGCTGGAGCAGAAGTGTTATTGAGACTGTCAAGCAGCTCCTTTATACTGAGCTGCCGGACCTCCAAAAAGTGACATCAATATGGTCAATAACCAAAAATTCTCATTCATCTGTATCACCATGCCCTTATGTCCCGAGCATCACTTCCCGCGCCCGTTCGTGACGCATCAGCGAGTCCGTCGGGGCTGTCCATTGCTTGTTTAGGCGAGTTTTAGATCCGCCACGTCCGAGGCCCGCAGACTCAACTCGCTCTATCTTTCGATGTTAGCCTCGCTGTTGGGCCAAGAGGAGAGCCAATGCCTGCAGTTGGCACACGTCGACGTTTTTGTTGCTTCTCACGAACGCATGCGAGTGAACATGCATGACCAAGGCTTCAACTGAGAACTTGAAAGCTTTCTGGTACTGTCATGGGGCGAGACACCGTGCTGACATGGTAACTTGAACGTAGGCCGAGGGGCGATGCCGCCTTTACACCTAAAACGACAACCCCAATGGCCAGGCCTGAAAAGAGAATGCTGGCCTACGATAGGTTCGCAGCGGCGGGTTCATTCCAGAAGGCCTCATATAGTCTTCTGAATTGATGCGTGTGGATGAAAGGGACGGTTACATGCTTGGTGTTGAAGTAGGCAGATATTGATTCCTCTGTCGGCAACTTGGCGGGACGGCAAGGCTGCCATGACATATCTCAGAGTAGCTTTACTAAAAGATGCAATTATCAGGTCCGGAGGATGTTGTTCGTCAAGGGCAGTAGTTGGATGTCTAGGGCGGCCGTCGTCTTCCAGCATGTTCTGAATGCGGTTGATATTTTCCATCAACTGACGGCAAGGAATCTCCACGTAGCTACCGGGTAGAATCAGTTGGTATTGGTCTGGTCTTTTTCTTGGCCTTGGGCTAGGGTTTTGACCAGATTGATTGGGAAGGTCTTGAAGCACATGTTGCATCTGTCTCAACTCGCTTCCGATTCGGCTCCGATTGCCACTGGTGGAAGACGAGGCGAGCTGTTTCTTTGGGATAGACTCGACGCGACATGAGTCCTCGTTTCTGGCATGCGCCGCAAGGTCGTTTCCTATCGCATTTCAATTTCCCAGCCCGACAGGTCGTGCAAGACAGAGGCCGGGATATTCGAAACGTGGTGGTGTAGTGCGACACATCTTGGCTCGTCATATTAAGTAAGATAATTAGCGGCTCGAGTAGTCTCCTTCTGTTTAACTTGACAAAGCAATAAAAATGGGCGAGATGGGTTAAAGCAAGACGTTGTTGGAAGGATCAGCAGGTATGAGCTGACTTGATGTCGTGAGATACGATGAACGAAACGAAGTCGCTTACGCCTCATGGAACCCACCAGACAACGCGCTATGTAGTTCGTTCTATTGTTTTTCCGGTGCCTCCCTGTCCACCCGATGTTGCGGCAAAGAGCACACATGTCAGCGCCAACTTGCTAATGACTTGGGATTTGAAGACAGGCTTCGTTACTTTCAAGAGTATAGGAAGCATGTCATACGTTCAACGCGGCTTCACGCCATAGGAATCAAATTCACTTATATAGCACGATGAGTATGACCCGGATCTCCGCAATGAGATTCAATCTCCTCGGTCCGGGGGTTCGATCGAGTCCAGTCCCCCACTCGTGGGGGTCACACCAGCACCGCCAGAGTTCTCCACCTCTGCGGGCGAAACCTGTTCGTCTTCGTGTCCAGCGCCAGTGGCCGCGAAGGATCAGGATTGTGGGCCATATCGATTCAGGGGTGTTCGACTCTAGGGACATTGGTTGGCACTTCGAAGGGCGCGATTGGACGCGTATTCAGCGAGGTTTGTTTGCGGTTACATAATGAACTGCTTGTCGTCGGTTGAGCTGTTGGTGGATGTCTCTGGAGTCTTTATGCGTAGGTAAGATGCCACGGTCAGCTTTCCCTCAAACGAACCTTTGCCGGGCCATTCTCCCGTCGAACTTGGCACAAGACATGGTTTCCCGTGAACCTCACCAATCAACTCGCATCAGGTATGTAATTTGACCCAAAGAAACCAGAAGTGAAGGAGTTCAGCTGAGGGAGTCCCAACTCCAGGTCCATGCTATTCCCGCCCTCTTTCCCTCTGGGGGCCTCTCCTCACCCCGCACGAGCGAGTCAAGCGCCGGCAGGAGACATGGACCCATCCCGGGGCCCCGGACAACTCCCGAGCCACTTCTCCGCACGGAGCCCAGACGGCGTCACAGCAGCGACGAATCCAGAGCCGCCCGGCGGCGGAGCCGCACCACTTTGCGTGGAGATTCAGTCGCGGGGTTACGTGAGTTCGGCACGTTTGGACGGGTGGGGGGTTTGTTTCCTTGGTGTCTGACATGTAACCCGCGATGAATACGGTCAAGCGCGTGCAGTGGTTTCAGGGCAGGGAGCTGATCCGCCGTTCTCTTAGCATCGGACTTCAGCCCGCTCACGATCTCTAAATCGCCGAATCGGGGGAACCTGGGGGAAGAGATTGGGGGGGGGGGGACTTGCTCCTCCTCTGACCCCCACGGAACATCCCCAACCTCGACTCGTGAAGCTGTGTGTGGAGCATCGTGGGTTGGAGACCCCATGGGTCGTCATTCGTGGGGTCGGATCCGGTTCTTGTCTGCCAATTGACCTCGGGAAGTTCGATCGAACTGAGAGCCTCATGAGGACGACGACTGCCGGATCACTCCTCCCTCGCTGACGCCCCGTCAAGAATTTCACGATGGTCGTAAGCGGTACCGAAGTCGCAAAGAACAACACACGAGACTCGTGCTGGGTCGTCGTCCACGGCCAAGTATGGGACGTCACAGGTGAGTCCCCTCGCTCTCGCAGACCCAAGCAGCTCTCTTTGACACCTCCCTCAAGAATTCTTGGATGAGCACCCGGGCGGCGCGAAGCTCATCTTCAAGTGCGCCGGCGGCGACGCGACGGAGGACTACGACTCCATCCACAACCCGGACCTCATCGCCGAGACCCTCTCGCCGGACCGTTGCCTCGGGCCCGTGGACCCGGCGACGATTCCCAGCAAATCGTCGTCGTCCACTTCGGAAGACTCGAAACCGAAGCCCGCGTTCCCGCACCTGGGCCACATGATCTCCGCCGACGACTTCGAGAAGGCCGCGCAGGGCTACCTCTCCCCCATGGGCTGGGCGTACTACTCCTCCGGCGCCGAGGACGAGCAGAGCATCCGCGACTCGCGGCGCGTCTTCCGCCGCCTCGCGCTGCGCCCGCGGGTGCTCCGCGACGTCGACGCCATCGACACGACCGCCTCCATCCTCGGCGTCCCGTCCTCGCTGCCCGTGTACATCTCCCCGACGGGCCAGGCCAAGTACGCCCACCCGGAGGCCGAGGCGCCGATCGCGCGGGCCGCGGGCCGCGAGGGCGTCGTGTACTGCATGCCGACCAAGCCCAGCGCGTCGCCCGAGGCCATCTTCGCCGCGCGGGCGCACGCGGCGCAGCCGCTCTTCTTCCAGCTGTACGTCGACCGCGACCGGCGCAAGGCGGAGGCCACGATCCGCAGGGCGGAGGCGCTCGGCGCCAGGGCGATATTCGTCACGGTCGACTCCGCCGTCATCGGCAAGCGCGAGCGCGACGAGCGGCTCACCGTCGGCGACGAGCCGCTCGCCGAGGCGGGCGGCGTGGCCAAGACGACGGCCTCGGGGCTGCTGAACGCGGCGCTGACGTGGGACGACCTCCCCTGGATCAGGGCGGCGACGAGCCTGCCCGTCGTCATCAAGGGGATCCAGTCGGTCGAGGACGCGGTGCTGGCGCGCGAGCGCGGCGCGGCGGGCATCGTGCTCTCGAACCACGGCGGGCGCAGCCAGGACACGGCGCAGGCGCCGATGCTCACGCTGCTCGAGATCCGGCGGTACGCGCCGCACCTGCTGGCGCCGGAGGCCCGGGCGCGGTTCCAGGTGTTCGTGGACGGCGGGATCCGGCGCGGGACGGACGTGCTGAAGGCGCTGGCTCTCGGGGCCAGCGCCGTCGGCGTCGGGAGGCCGGTTCTGTACTCGCTGACGTGCGGGTACGGCGAGGCCGGGGTCCGGAGGTTGCTGCAGATTCTTAGACGCGAGCTGGAGACGAACATGGCGTTGGCGGGGGCGGCGAGCATACGGGATATCGTGCCTGAGATGGTGAATAGTGAGAGGGCGGAGAAGGAGGTGACTGGCAGGGTCAAGCTGTAGAGTCGAGTGTTACGGCATCGGCATTGTGGTTTTGCGAATAGATCTTGAAAATAATAGAGCATCAAGCATAACGAAAAGGTCCTGCTGTGGAAAGAACAACGTCGGTGAACCCATATCCAATTCCATGTCGTCGAGGGCGTACCGTGTATACCATCGATACATGTCTCATGAGCTGTGGATACAATCGATTCACTCGCTCTGACCTGGCTCTCTTTTTTTAAATGAAGTCACAAGTTCATGTACGTTCGTCGTTTCCACGGCAAATAAGACCGCAATATATCTGATATTGGTCTGTCCATCGACTTCCACCCTCAAATTGGTATCAAACTCCTACAACTTACACACACCCCCTCACAACAAATCCAACAGCACATCTAGATGAGGTACCGGAACCCTCCCGCAACCTGCGCCTGCGTAGGCCCATTCCTCCCGACATCCTCCCCGCGATCAAGCCTGGCATTCAACCTCCTCAACCAGATCCTCGTCCCGGTAGCGAACGCAATAGCAAGCCCCGTAGCCGCGATGTTCACGATGAAAGCAGTGACGTACCGCGGCGCGCCGTAGTACAGATAACTGCCCCAGATGTTGGGCGTGTTGCACATGGCGTTGATCAGCGCGATCGCAGACGCGCGCTTCACGCTCGGCTGCGACAGGCTGCCCGTGATCCACGACAGGATCACGACGGCGGCGGCGTAGAACGACCCGGGCAGGAGCATCATGGCGACGTAGCGCGCGGCGGTGTTGGTCGTCGAGACGGCGATGATGTTGGCGACGAGGGTCACGCAGAGCGGGCACACGATGTGCAGGTAGCGCTCCTGCTTGCGGTCCGAGTGGAAGCCGTTGAGGAGCATGGTGAAGACGCAGAGGATGAAGGGGGGCGCGGTGAGGGCGTAGGTCATGGTGCGGGAGAAGCCGAGGCCGCCGACGACGGAGGGGAAGAAGTTTGCGACGGCGCCGACGATGTAGGTCTGTTGTGTGTTAGCTGGGTATTCGAGAGGAAAGATTGAGAGGGACAATAGAGGCAGAGAGGGACAAGGGGGCTTATGAAGGACAAGAGGGACAAGGGTAGGTGAGAGATTAAACTGACCGAGTAGAGAATGCCCATGAGCATCCACGTCTTGGGGTCTGCAACGGCCATCATGAAGCCCTTCATGGCCGTGACCTCGCTAGAATCATCCTCCTGGCCCTGGTCGGCCACGAAGTTGTACTGCACCCACTCGCACTCGAGCGCCGTAAGGGTCGGGATCTTCTTGTTCGAGTTGGGCAGGATGCAGGCGAACGGGATGGCGAGGCCGACGGTGATAACGCCCTCGACGAGGAACAGCTGCGCGACACAAGACAAGTCAGCAATTCAACCCTCCAAAACTCCAGAGAAACGAAAACGTACCCATCGCCACCCGGAAAGACCCCTCACGCCCTCCAGGTTCAAGATCCCAATGGCAAACAGCCCGCCGAACGCGTTGCCCAGCTGCGAGCCCGAGTACAGGATCGCGGTCCTCAGCGCGAACTGCTTGCGGTTGTAGAAGAGCGAGAGGTAGTACAGCGCGCCGGGGAAGAAGATGGCCTCGATGAAGCCCAGGAAGAAGCGGGCCATCAGGAGGCCCTCGTAGTTGTGCACGACGGCCATGAGCGCCGAGATGATGCCCCAGGCCGCCATGCCGGCGCAGATGTACACGCCCGGCCACTTGATCTTGCCGACGATCATGTTGGAGGGGACCTGCATGAGAACTTGGGGCAGGTCAGACGAGAGACAAGTGCGTGTGTGTGTGTGGGAGGGTCGGCTTACTGTATCCGACAAATAGAATGCTGACCGTGGTCTGGTACTGGACCTCGCTCAGGTTCAGCTCGTCCGTGATGTTGGCGAGCTTGGCGCTGGCGATGTTCTGTCGGTCGAGGTAGTTCACTTGTGGTCGTGAGCTTGAGCAAGGTTTCGGGCATGAACAGCGACGAGGGGTGGTTCGTTTACTTACGGACGTACATAATGACCTATCCCGATAGTTAGCCACGAAGTCATACACCTTGGGGAGAGCAACTCACCATGATGGGCATGATGACCATATCCATCTTCAACGTCGCCTTCTTCCCGACCCTGTCGTACTCCTCCTTGCCCAGGGCCGCCAGGCTGGGCGGCATGATGAGCGCGCCATCGCGCACGCTGAGCTTGTCGGCGTGGACGTCCTCGACCTGGTCCGAGTTGTGGTCTTTCTTGTCCATGTCCATGGCTTGTCGTATGTCAGGTCAGGGTGTACAAGATTCGAGATGTAGGAGACGTCTGCGATCGGACGTTGAAAAGGATAGGAAAGAGAGGACGCAGGACGAAGAAAAGAGTCGTGAGAAGTAAAGATGAAATATGAACCTCCACCCCGGTCAGGACGTCGATGGAAATCCCGGGAGGACTCCGACCTCATCCAATCCCCTTTTTCCCTGCGTCTCATTGCCGAGGGCCGTCCATCATTTCCCTTCCCCCCATGGCAGTTGCCATCCTTCTCTCTCTCCTAGGTATCGTGGGGAACGATACGAACGCGGGGAAGAGCCCCATGGGGTAGACCCAGACTTCCGATGCCCCCCTTCTCCTCTTTGCCAGCCCAAATGAGGCGACTGGATGGTCGTCCCTCGTTCCCCCACCGTTCTTTTGTCCGCGGTATGTATCAGGTGAGGAACACATCCCGGATCCTACGACGACATGCTTGTGGGACTTCCGTGGGGGTCAGAAGTTGGGGTAAGAGGTCGGGGAAGAGGAGCGTGCTTGGTGTCGGCATCTCAGCCCGTGGGTGCGGATATCTCCAGCCCTCATGGGAGGCTCGAAGGAATACCGTGGCCGTGTATCTCCGTACACGCCCATATTGCACCGCTGACGCGCGATGACATTCCCATGGGTAATCGTCATGACCACCATCATCATAACCAGCAGGACTAGAGGACGAGAGCCCATGCATCAAAACGACCTCCAATTCCTTGACCCCCACCTTAGCCCGGCTTCCCTGAATCGCTGACCGCCTCAACCTCTCGGCGGTCGGGGTCGTCTCGCCATGCTCTGCGTTCCATCGTACGACAAACATTGCTTATTCCAACGCTCCTCGAACCCGGACTGCCGGGACGCAGCCGGCCCAAATCGGAACGAGGGTGATGTGATTGGGCGCGCGCCGTGTTTGCCTGTCGTCCTTTGGAACAAACCGGTCGATGTAAAAGAAGGGCCGGCTGCTGCTCGTTCGCTCGGAAGAACGGAACTCGAAGTTGTGGTCTGCTTCGCTGGCGTTCGGTTCCCGAGTTTGGAGATGCGGTTGGTTCAAAGCTCCTTTATCCTCCAATTACAAGCACCATCGCTGACCCGGGCCGAGTTGCGTGGCGACGGTTGAAAGGATCGATGCGGCTACTTCTGCCGGATCAACATTGCGTTGCAGTCCGGCGAGGAAGTGTTAATGCCCAATCCTTTGCGACGACAGAAATTTGAGTGAGCCTGACTAGTGTTGAGAAGGCATGTCACATCTCAAAATACTGTTTTTCTTTGAGAACTGAGCTCGTGGCGCAATATCGGCTTTACCGTCTAGAACCGTCAGCACCTTAAAAGAACTCACGACTTATAAACTGCCGGGAGATAGCAGCATCCAGAACCCATGGTTTGCATGCCCGTTGGAGGCCGGCAACATGACAGCCGCATGTCGCAGGCAACCAAAAAGCATTCCATGACACTTTCAGCAAAAGATAAGGTCCATCCAGGATTCGAACCTGGGCTTACGGAAAGTTCCAATCGAAATCAGAATCCGACGTCCTAACCAACTAGACTAATAGACCAGAGAAGGTGTTGCCCGAGAGGGCGAAGGTCCATCCAGGATTCGAACCTGGGCTTACGGAATAGATCAGAGGGAAGATCAGAATCCGACGTCCTAACCAACTAGACTAATAGACCGGTTACTCGACTGACGTTGCTGATGTGTTGACGACGGCACCGAGTGAGGGAATTTACAACCCTTTGGTGCGGGCCGGAAGCCCTCATTGTGGGTATGGTGGGCGGATCTGGATCCGAGGCGGTGGGACGGTTGGGACGCCGGCGGCTGGCCACAACCGATGCTTTCCGAGCTTCTCCCAATCGATTGGGAGCACATTGGATGCAAATGATTGGAACCGTTGGACCGCACTCATTTCGACGGCAATCTTGTTCGTTTGCTGTGAAACCATCAAATGAAGCAAGAAGGTATTGCATTCGGGCCCCAGCGGAAATTCAAAGGACACAGTGGACCGTAATAGCCGCGTATGGCATATTGTCCAAGTCTTTGTCGGACACCTTGCCCGGCGTCAACCAAGACCATACGGTATACGGCTCCGGAATGTTCATCAAATTGGCCTGCGTCGTCTCGATGTTGCCGTCGCACAGATGCCTGAGCCGCGTGGGTTGTCACTCAGGGTTTGCGTGCCGGTAATTAACTCTCGCTTGTACCAAAGTTTGGGAAATGTTCGCGCTCAGATGAACCGTGACCTTGTTTCAAAACGTGCTCGATAAATGAGCGGGCTTTGTTTCATCGGACGTCAAGATCGGACACCGCCAGGGAGCCTGGTAGCGGACGTGGCGGACAAGCGACATTAGACTTGGCCGTCAAGCATTGATCTGTCGAGATCGTGGTCTAGCGATGCCAAATCGCGACGCCGATGATTCGGACGATGCGCTTCGGACGATTGTGTGCAGCACGGCGGCAGGCCGAGTCCTTGCACCGTCCAAGCCCCTTTTCGCTCTTCGGGGTCAACCTCGCAGCTCGTTCCACCAGTTGTCTAGACAGCTATGCCTACGGAGGCGATGACGACAATGACGACCAAAGACGACGAAGCACAAACTTCTCGGGCCCCGGCGCTGACCCCGTGGATCATCGGCTCAGGGGTCGGAAGTCGGGGGCGGGGCTCCGGAGATCGCTTCGCATCAAGTAGAGAGATGGGAAGTACCTCCGCCGGCCCCGTCAACCACAAGATTGGTGTCGAGGCCGATGGTGTCAGCTCTTACTGTGCAAAAACCACATGGCTGTTTCCACCCGGACAGCAACGTCATGTCATGCGAAGGTGGAGAGCCACGAGACGAGGTTGAAGCCTTGAAGGGGTGCGAGCGTCGGCCCCCTGAGCCCTGAGTGCCAGCGTAGCGTCGTCTCTGGGCTGCGAATCGGGAGTTTTGTGTGTGACTCCAGGTCGCATGCACAATGTGCGACCGCGGGATATCATCCATAGTGCAGCTTTCGCTTCAAGAGCCGAGCTCGCGCATATACGACGGAGAGCTGCAAGCGGCCGTTGAATGTCTCAAAGCACTCATACGGGAGAGGAATAAGAAAGACGGAGCAATCGAAACGCCAGTCGACTTGGACCCCGAAGCAGATTGCGTGCCTTGCTCCAACAAAGACTCCGGCCAGAATTTCACTGCAAATTAGTGCAGCCTCCACTGGCATGTGGTTGGCACAATAGCGTGTGAATAGCGCCGGCGCTGCGACGTGCCGTTGGTCTTCGACCCACCAAAAAGACGTTGGAAGCCGTACATAGTTTGGTAGTGTAGTACGGAGTAATAGCAGTTGCCAGTTGTCTGATTCGAGCCTATCGTAACTGCAACGTCTCATTTCACCTTGGGTGGTGTGCGACGAGCCTGGATCCCTATGATTTTCGCCCCTTCTCGACATCTAGAACCACGGCTGGGATGAAAAGTTTCTCGCAAGCTGCATGAGGCCGGGCCCAGACGTGGGATACGCCGGGAGTCGGGACGGGAAGAGGAGGTCTGCTGGGCGAATTCATCCGACGACTGCGTCCTTCTGGCCGAAGTTCCCAAGTTTAGCCGGAAGGCGGAGGCTGAGTCGCAGCCAACAAGGCTCGAGGAGTTGTCTCTGACTGTTCTGTGTTAGCCTGTCAAGGCGGTAGCGGAACATTCTCGTCGTCGCCTCTTGCGTGAGCAGATGCGCTGGCCGTGGGTCGAACAGGCCTCCCAGCCGGCCTAGGTGATTCAGCTGAGGCAGACCGAGCCCAACCATTTGGCTGCGAACACGCAGGCTCTGAGGTCGAGGAAAGAAGAAGCGCCGTGCTCGCCTGGTCGGTGGCCCGCCCGTGTGACCTTGAGTTTCACGACGTGACAACGCTGTAGCCGACGCGACGTGTACGAAAGCAGCACTGCAGCAGGGTGCTGTTCGAGAGTGGCCCTGCAGTCATTGCCCGCCCTGAGTGCGGTGCGCCGATTTTGCAGACACTAGTGAGGGCTTGGTGGCACGAAAGAGGAGTCACGATGGCCCTGTTGCGACAGAGGCCTGTCGACAAAGGGGGATGCGACGACGACGCGAGGAGTGCAACCGCAACAGGTGGGCGAGACCGTGAGCTCGGGGCCGTTCCTGGCCCGCGGAAGAGCGTCCAGGGGCCCAGAAGTCAAGAGTAGGGAGTTTCGTTGCAACACTGTGAGCTTGCTGGGTTCAGTGATCTCCATCTGGCATCCATGACCATCGGTTCAGGTTCCTGGTCGGTGGTCAGTGGTCAGAGAGGTCTTGGGCCGGTGGAGAAGTGCGTCGGGTTTCATCCGAGGATTTGCAATTCCAGCCCCCAAATGGGATGGCAGCGAGAGTCTAGAGGACCGGCTCGGACGACAGTCGACAGAGGAGATGGGACTGAGACAGATGGGATGATGGCCATCGACATGGCCGTGATGCCGCTGCTTCTGCCGGCTGAAGTCCGAGGCTGCTGTGCGCTAGAACACTGCGAAGCCTCAGCAGACGGTGAATACTGCAGGATTCGGCCTTGTCGAAGGATGGACGGGATGTTGGAAGTGCATTGCGGTTGTGCTTGTGCTGCGCTGCGCTGTGGCCTCGTGGCAAAGACAGGAGGACGTGAAGGAATCGGCGCTAGAAAAGACGCTTCTCCGCAGTGATCTCGACGGGTGGAATGCAGATGATGACATTGTGTTTGCTAGGATCAACTATCTACGGATAGATACTACAGATACGTACAGAGATACGTATCTCGCGTAGGACGGACGACGTGCTTGAGAAAGGAAGGAGTGTCGTCGACTCGCGGAAGGTGCCTACCTCGCCTGCCCGGGCGACTGCCAAGTTGAGGATTTGGTGCAATTGAATTTTTCTCAAAAGGAAGGGAGGCCTGGTCTGTCGCAACTTCCCCTTCCCAAAATCCCGCACTGACGGACGACAGACCCTTGCGGGACTTCGCTCTGGAGTCTGGGCAAGGTAGGTACTTGAGGTACCTGTCCAGTACCACCGCGCGGGAGGGCTGTCCATCCAAGGCTTAGCGTCAGGTACCCAATGCAGGAACAGGCTGGCAGGCGCGGCGCCTCAATCTCCCAATGGGCGGGCTCGTGATCCATCTTACCCGGAGGTGGGAGATTATGCAATTCGGCCTTTTATGAACAGCCCACTCACACGCCGACTGCTTTGGGAATGGAGGCAGAGGCCAACGGCAAATGGCGACCTGCAAAATTAAGTATTCTATCATATATCCGTATGTGTCTTGAATTACATGACTTCCTCTTTGCCGCGGATAATGTCGCCACCGGGGCCGACCACGGTGGATTCCATAGTAATGCCAATGAATGAATGCCCTTCTTTCTTTTCGCCCCGAGGCGAGACGAGACACTATCGGCCACCACCTCTCACACACACAATACCTAGACAATGGAGAACATGACCGTTGGTGTCTCGGCCGGACGACGGCGAATGTAATGCAAGCATGCATGGAGGTTCCATTGTCCATCCGAGCCTGGGCCCGAGAGCTGTCGGCGTTTGTCCGGCGACGTGAGCTCAGGCCATCTCCTCGAATCAGGAGGAAGAAGAAGAAGGATGAGAAGAAGAAAAGAAGAAAGAAAGTCTCTATTCTTGGATGCTGACAGGCAGTCAGCATCGTCGACCTTGCGCGTTTGGCGTCACCTCAGCCCGGCCGAAGAAGCACTACGGCTTCTAAGAAAAGCGCTGTCACTGCTTCAGGACGAGCAAACGAACAGCATCCCGCGACGCTTTGCCGATCCTTCGTTGCCCGGCGCGATGGAGGAGGGACTCAGGGAGACGGCTATTAGCTGCCTGCTTGCACAATTCATCAATCAATGGTTGCTGTGCTGTGCTCTGCTCTGCTCGTCTGGTGGGAGGACAAGGTTGTTGAGCTGCTGGCCATGCATTAGCACGGCCAGTAAGGCAGAGCGAGGCCGGGATGCTTCGTCCAGCGACGACGAACGCAACGCTGTGATTTTGCGCCTTAATTTCCCGCTGTGGGCTAGACCCCTGCAGCAGATCGAGGTTGCGAGTACCTGTGGCTGCTTGTCAAGCTCGCTTTAGGTAAAGTTCCCGCTACTTACAGAGGCCATGCGCTTTGAGGTTTATTCGCTGGTACCTCGACCGTAGCGCAGGGACCTGGGCAGAGGACCTTCTCCCCGAGAGCCTCGGGTGCGGGTACCTTGCAGTGACCTTGCAGTACCTTGCCTGGTGGGGAGCCTTGCCGGCCGAGTGGCTCTTCTCGTCCGCCATTGGGTCGTCGCAGCCGCAGTCGTGGTCCAACCAGCAACGCCAAAAGTCGCAGACTGGGGACTGGGGATGCCCTCTTTCCCTCTGGGTCACTGTCCCGTCCTGGTTCCTGCCGCGGAAGACGGGCAAAAGGTACGTAGTAGAGAGTGAGGACAAGGTCAAGGTACCTTGTCAGAAGTATTGTGTGATAAGGTTGTGCAAGTAGTGTACGGTTACCTGGCCCGGGCTTGGCTCCCAACCATGAGATGAGGCTTGGGTGTGGTGTGCGCCTTCCTTGTTGGCGCCTCCATCGCCGGGTCTCGTTGCTCATTTCGCGCTTGCTGCCCTCGTCCGCCCGCCCTCTCCCCACAGCCCAAAACCCACGTCCTGTCCACATCCTCCCCTCCCCAGTCCGCCGCCGCGACCCTCACACTCACTCTTGACTCTCGTCAGACTCTTCTTATTCTACCCACTCCCCTCGCCCCAGCGCCCACAGACTTCGTTGGCAAAGTCTCCTCTCCCTCCTTGCTTGCTTAACTTGCATCACGCACAGTCGTTCGACGCAAACACAAACACAACCCCGACTCTGACTACTCGCCGCGCAAGTATTCAGACTGACGCTCATTCACAAAACACACAAACACACACAAGTCCTATTTCTATCCGCGAACAGACTCCGTCAGCTCGCCCTCGAAACAAGAGCCACACCGCTCAGACGCTTCTTGTTCAACCCAGCCCCGATCAAGAAGGAATCCTTTGCGCCAACAACTTTGGACATTTACTTTTATACAAAACATCCGGTCGCGCCCAACTCAACTTGAGGAGGAACAGCAACATCTACAGCATCAACAACAGCAGTCGCCAGCAGGATTTACACGGTACCATCTTTGGAAAGCTAGACCAGCAACCATCTCATCTACAACTCGTTTGGAGGCAATCAGCATCCATCGACGCCAGCTTTGACAGCATCTACACGATTCACCGAATCTATTCACCACTACAACAACCGCAGACACAATGAAGGTCTCAACGATCATCGCAGTTTTCCTGCCCGTCTTGGCGCTCGCCCAGTCTGACGACACGACGACCGTCACCTCAACTGCCACCGCGACCGCTACCGTCACCCTCTCGCGCGTCCACACCACCACCATGACTCACGGCACCAACGGCACCGCGACCCTGAAGCCCACTGCTTCTGGCGGCTCTGCCATCGCCAGCACGACCGTCGCGTCCCCCGCCGCAACAACGTCCAAGGAGAATGCCGGCGCACCCCTGAACGCCGGCAGCATCGCCTTTGCCGGTGTCGCCGGTATGATTGCTGCTGCGCTGTTGTAAGCCGCGCGCGGTGACGACGGAGGGAGACGGGAGATGCGAGGAAGCGGAGGATCGTCGAGAGTCGCGACAGTGGTTGAAGGCGCCGACGACAATGACCTTGTCTCACTGCCACTGGGCGCTCTTCAACGCGGCATCTCTTCAAGCTTTTCTTTTGTCTCTGCGTCCGATGACTGGTTGGACGCCACGAGCTCCACCATGACGCTGCCCATTTTTACGACCATGAACGACTGCAAAGGTCGGATATCACCACACACATACTATTACTGTTGACGGAACCTACGACCGATACCCGAATCCTCTTCGACCACCATGCGCGGTGCTTGCACCGCCAACCTGCAGGAAAGGAAGCAAAGACTTGTCACTAGGGACACTTGCAACGACAAACCTTTTTCACTCTTATCTTCACGTCGGCACTGCCTGGGCCTCGAAGCCAGGCAGTTGGCCTTACCATTTTTTAATATTCAATTCTTCCCCAGCAGCACGAGGGTCGCATGGAATGCGAAAGTCGATCTTACCCTTATGCGCATCGTTGGTCGCGCCTTGCGCCCGTCGCAAGTCTCGAGCCTGGTCTGCCGTTGTTCCCATGTTGTCTCAACTGGGAACGCGGTCAGTTCAGACGACGCTGTTTCAGATCTGGCCACGGCCGAACCTGATAATCAGCGACACCTCGACACCCCGACACGATGCAATTGCAGGCGTGCTCGCTGGCTGGAAATCGATTTATGGCACCATCTCACCGCATCTACTCTCCGGAGCGATTCGGGCGGAATGATGTGTAGGGATTTTCCGGAGTTTTCGTGTTGGAACACAAAAGTTTCACATTCTCTTCGAGTTGTTGATACCCCTATTGTTGTACACTCGTCGCGCTGGATGGCTTGAGACGACGCCGGACCTGGGTCTCATTGGGATCCATCTCCGGCCGAGTCTGCCGCCGGACAGAGGGCGAGGGAGGATATGACGGATTTGATTTTTTGATATTCGGATTGACGACGATTTTGACTCGAACTGACGGCTTGGTTTACGACTTTGCCTGGAGAGGGGGGCTTGGAGGCCTTTTGGGGGAGTTAAGGACACGAGGGGAGTTCTACCCAGCATAGCTGAAGGGATTGTCATTGAAGACACCTACACACACATCGCCCATCCATGCATTATTAAGTGATTGATTGAATGACCGGCACCCCTGAATGACAGCCGGAAGAGCTTGCCAATCCAGCCGTCCTGATTGGAAAGGGCACGACCGAGACCAACAGCTGCTGCGAATCCGTTGGGGCGGAAACCCCCGGCAGCCGTTGGGTTTCTTAGTAAGCATTCCGCCACGGCGTCTGCTAACGCTGATTGGCTGTATGTCCCTTCGGCCAGGTCCCGATGTGCCGATTCAATCCGGGGCGCCGGGGCCACCTTTGAGCGAAAGCTGCAGGGCCTTTTCCATTTGTCGTTTTTTGCCCCATCGCAAGCTTCACGCCTTCCTAAACCTCCCCCTCCGAGATCTTTACCATCCCGCCATCAACACATTCCCACACCGTCGCAGCAGCACCCGGTGGACCAGCGCACTCCACGACAAACTCCCTTCAAGATGGCCTCGCCCGTCGCGCCGCTGAGGCGTGTCCACGCGCCCCTCCGCAAGGCCCTCGGCTCGCACATCCGAGCCTTCGCCACCGTCCCGCCCCCCGACACCGCGGCCTCGGCAACGGCCCCGAAGAGCGTCGCGCGCCGGCCGACGTACTTCAAGGACCGCAACCTCGCGAGCTTCGACGACTTCGTCGGGGGACAAAAGGAGGAGCCGCTGTCCGCGGCGGAGGCGTACGAGATCCGCACCGTCGAGGTCACCGGCCCGACGGGCAAGAAGAAGACGGTCACGCGGCTGCCGTCGTGGCTCAAGACGCCCATCCCCGCGGGCAACGAGAACTACCGCGCCATCAAGAAGGACCTGCGCGGCCTGGGGCTGCACACCGTCTGCGAGGAGGCGCGGTGCCCGAACATCTCCGAGTGCTGGGGCGGGTCGAGCAAGAGCGCGGCGACGGCGACGATCATGCTCATGGGGGATACCTGCACGCGCGGGTGCCGGTTCTGCAGCGTCAAGACGAACCGCGCGCCGGCGCCGCTGGACCCGCACGAGCCGGAGCACACGGCCGAGGCGCTGGCACGCTGGGGGCTGGGGTACGTCGTGCTCACGACCGTGGACAGGGACGACCTGCCCGACGGCGGCGCGCGGCACCTGGCGGAGACGGTGAGCAAGATCAAGGCCAAGAAGCCGAGCCTGCTGGTCGAGGCGCTCACGGGCGACTTCATGGGGAACCTGGAGCACGTCGGGATCGTGGCGGAGAGCGGGATGGACGTGTACGCGCACAACGTCGAGACGGTGGAGGCGCTGACGCCGTACGTGCGCGACCGCCGGGCCACCTTCCGGCAGAGCCTGAGCGTGCTGGCGCACGTCAAGACGGTGAAGCCCGAGATGATCACCAAGACGAGCCTGATGCTGGGGCTGGGCGAGCAGGAGCACGAGATCATGGACGCCTTGAGGGGTGAGTTTTGCCGTCCCCGTCCCTTTTTGTCTCTTGGGATCAACCACTGACGTGCGCGAAAAAAACAGAACTCCGCAAGGCCAACGTCGACGTCGTCACGTTCGGGCAGTACATGCGCCCGACGAAGCGCCACCTCAAGGTCGAGAAGTACGTCACGCCGCACGAGTTCGAGATGTGGCGCCAGCGGGCGCTGGACATGGGCTTCCTGTACTGCGCCAGCGGGCCGCTCGTGCGCAGCAGCTACAAGGCCGGCGAGGCCTTCATCGAGAACGTGCTGCGCAAGCGGGCGGGCGAGAAGGCGGCCGCGGGGAGCAAGCAGCTCGGCCAGACGGTGGCGCTCGAGGAGGGGATGAAGACGACGTCTCTGTAGGCGTCGTCTCTTCTCGTTTTTCGGTTTGGAATATCACCTTCGGCGGGTTCCCTCGCGTGTATGATGTGGCGGTATATCTGGAGGGGGTAGAAGTGCGGCATGGCTGGGCGTTCACATATATGTTTTGTAAAAAGGAGGCAAGACGGGATTTCATTCATTCATCATGAGCATTACCATCCCGGCCTCTCCTATCGGGGAGAGGGGATACGATGGAACAGGGACGACACAGCCCGCAGGCGTTCAACAACGGCCACCGCGGAAGACAATGAAGATAATAACGCATATTGATCTTATATACGGATGCCACAGGAGAGATCATCCTTTCTATTAGGGGTTGAACCGATATTCAGGCTCTGTATTATGTACTAAGGGTATAAACTAAGGTACTGTTTCGCTCGCAGGAACTCCTCAGCTAGTCTAAGGATTCTCACTTGCAACGGAGGGCTACGCCATGAACGTCGTCCGCGCCCACGCCTTGCGGTACGCAGCGAGCCACCTGCGGTAGAACGGCTGCGCCTCCCGCTCACCGGCCTCCTCGGCCCTCTGCGGCACATCGACAAGCTCACCGTCGAGACCCGTGTTGGTGACGGCGTTCTGCTGCTTGCCGAGGTAAAAGTCGGGCATGAAGAACGTCGCGATCAGCGGCACGGCCGCCAGGCACAGCGCGGTGATGGCGATGTGCCCGTTGACCTGCGCGTAGGCGCGGATCGCCCCCTGGCGCACGGGGTCGTCGAACTCGTACGACGTGCGCAGCTTCTTGATGCTCCCGTACAGCTTCTGCAGCGTCTTCTCGTCGACGCCGGGCATCTCCGCGCGCATCCTGTCGAGCATCTCGCCGGTCCAGATGGCCGACGACACGGCGCTGCCGACGGACGAGCCCAGCGTCGACCAGAGCGTCAGCACGGCGATGATGGTGGCCATGTCCTCGTGCGGCACGGACGCCTGGCTGCCGACGCGCGCGCCGACGACGTTGAAGGAGCCCAGGCAGTAGAGCAGCTGCGCGACGACGAGGCGGGGGGTGTCGCTGATCATGAGGCCGTCGGCCTGGACGAGCAGGCCGTAGGCGACGAGGCGCGCGGCGGCGCCGAAGAGCATCATGGACTTGTAGCGGTGGGTGGAGCGCTGGATCAGCCCGACTACGGGCCCCATGATGCTCAGCCCCATGGTGGTGATGCCGAGGAAGATGGTCCACTCGTAGGTGGTCCACTGCTTGATGATGTAGACGTACGACGAGAAGTAGGTGTTGCGCACGGCCGAGGACATCTGGTTGAAGGTGTAGATGGCGGCGGCGGCGAGGAAGGTGCGGTTCTGCAGGATGCGGCGCGTCATGAGCGGCACGGGCGCGAGGAACATCTCGTAGAGGACGAAGGCGACGAGCAGGACGAAGCCCACCACCAGCATGGCGAAGATGCGCGGGGCCGCCCAGCCGCCGGCGGCCTCCTTGGCGAGGGTGAAGGGGAGGAGGATGAGGGCGAAGGCGAGGCCGAGGACGACGAGGCCGACGATGTCGATGTCGATGAGCCCCTGCCAGAGGAGGCGGACCCAGTAGGAGAACCCCTCCGAGTTGGCGCGGGCGCCGGCGTCGCCGGCCCCCGTGCGCAGGCGCTTGGAGGCGGCCATGGTGACCATGCCGAGCTTCTCGCCGCGGCGCTGGATGGAGTAGAGCACGAAGATGGCCGGGACGAGGAGCACGGGGACGAGGATGGCGAACATGCCCAGCCCCCAGCGCCAGTTGTCGACGAAGGCCTCGGCGATGAAGCCGTTGATGGGCACCGTGACGACGAACGGCACGGAGAGCACGGCGCCGAAGAAGCCGCGCCACTCGAGCGGGGTCAGGTCGCCGACGATGATGTCGCTGAGCAGGTCGAGGCCGGACTTGCCGACGGAGGTGAAGCAGATGCCGACGACGTAGGCGGCGAAGGTGGACGAGCTGGCCGCGACGGCGAAGCCGACGACGTAGAAGACGAGGATGACGACGTAGGTGGTCGGGCGGGAGGTGATGTCGGCCAGCTTGCCGACGAAGGGCTTGCTGATGGCGCGGATGATCTGGCTGGCGGTGCTGACGGCGGCGAGGGAAGAGTGCTGGCCGAAGGTGGAGGAGGCCATGGTCGTGAAGATGGTCGACGTGATGCCCTGGTCGAGGGCGTAGGCGAACATGGTCAGCCCGACCGAGGCGGCGAGCAGCCAGAGGGTGACCTTGCCGCGGCGGCCGGACTGGTAGAGGACCTTGTTGAAGGCCTCGACGCGGGTGACGCCGATGTTGGCCTCGGAGGCGGCGGGCGGCTCGGGCTTCGCGTCCGGGTCGAAGTCGGCGGCGGCGGCGTCCGGGCCCGTGGCGGGGCGGTCCTGGCGCTCCGGGTCGGCCGGGGGGTTGCCGGGGGCCTTGGCGATGTCGCCTGGTGCTCCGTGTGGCGTCGACATCTTGGCTAGGTATCACTAGTGGTCGGATGTCTTCGGGTCAAGTGTCACCGGGCAGGTTGGAGATGGAGACAGAGGAAGGAGGACGACGAGAGGAGGCCCTCGAGTCAGGCCGTCCCGTCCTCTGGCTAAATATCAAAGCCCAGCCGGTGGGAGTTACCCAGTAGAGACTGAAGGATCAGTAGACCGCATACCGGGCGTGAAAATCTCGACACACGTTGAAAAAGTTTACTTGAATCCATCCGTTTACCCTCGCAAATCCTCCCGGGGGGTCACTAATACGGGACGCCTAGACGAGCCCGCCAAGACGCTGACCCGGAAAAGGACCAGCTTGTGTCCAATGGACATCTCGAGATGGGTCGATCTGATAAAAAACGCAACGTCCCGGCGGCGGACGCGAATCGTCGCGGGGATCTGCCCCGCTTCCTTCGGCCGTCAGACGGGATTGCCTGCCGAGCAGGGTAACGTGGGGCCTCGGATTCTACCGTGTTGCCAGTCCAAACCCCCCGAGCTTTCTCTTTCTCCCCGGTCTTTTGGCTTTACTTACGGCAGCCTACAAGGCTTACTATCTCAAAACCATAGATTGACTACGGCCACACCACTATACAAGTTAAGTAGTGAATATATTTAATAAGCTATTGTATTAATTAATAATAATAATTAATACTATATAACTACCTATTACCTAAGGCTTAGAGTAGAATAATAAATATTCTATCTTCTTAGCTTTATTAACTATATAATCCTTAAATAATATAACTAATTTCGTTTTACGTATTTAACTAAACTTTCTTTTATATATATTACTACTAGTAAATATTTTAATTTATATAAATAATAAAGTACGTTATATAATAAATCTTTTTATTTTTAAAGAGCTTAAGGGTAAAAGTCTTTTAATTAATATTCTTATATAACTAAAGTCTAATACTAAAGCCCCCCTTATTACTACTTTTTATTTATAAAGTATATTACTATAATTTATTTAAATACTATAGTTAATTATACCTTTTATAGTTACTATTAAAAGTACCTTTTAGAAACTTATTAGTACTTTTATATTTAATAATAACTTAATACCCTAGTACTTTCTATATATCTAATTAATTACAAGTAAAAACAGCTAAGCTATACTTTAAAAGATTTAACTCTCTTATATACAGAACCTTAATTCTATACTTTATTAGGTATATAGTAATAAGTAGTAAAGAAATACTTACTATAAGGGTTATATAGCTAAGAAGGAAATATATATAACTTATATTATACTACTAAACTAGTT
Source organism: Colletotrichum brevisporum (assembly GCA_030770045.1). Taxonomy (NCBI): domain Eukaryota; kingdom Fungi; phylum Ascomycota; class Sordariomycetes; order Glomerellales; family Glomerellaceae; genus Colletotrichum; species Colletotrichum brevisporum. The sequence goes on along the minus strand of JAUGSI010000001.1, from coordinate 1,087,627 downwards.
TTTATATACTATTTATATATATAACTCCTAAGTATTAAATTACTCCTTAGTTCTATTTATAACTAATAAGTATAAATTAAAAAACTATATATTATTAAATAAAAACTACTAGGTTAAATGAATAAAGCTCTAGTGTATAGAGTATAACTTCGTCCAGCTCTTTATAGGTATTTAGGTTTAGTATCTAAAGACTATAAGTAGGGTACTTAATAGAATTATAGTAAAGTTTAAGAATTATAGATATTATATATTTCTGTATTATACCTAGTATACTAAAAACTAATATATTTATTTAAGTACTAATAATACTATTTTAGTTATATTTATATTTAAAAATAATTAACTATTTATATAACTTTAAGTTAGTTATAAAGTATAGTTTTATATTTAACTTAATATATTTAATTTTTAAAATACTTAAGTTAAATTTTATAACTCTTTTAAAACGTAGTTATAAAAAAAGTAAAAATATATTAAAAATTTAGTTTTATATATATAGATTTAAAATAAAGGAATTATTAAAATTAAGTTACTTTTTACTAAAGAATACCTAAAAGGTCTTTCTAGTATTATAATAGTATTAATAGTAGTAATACTCTACTCTAAAATACTCTATAGTACTACTCTAAAGGCTATAGCCTTACTACTTATATATATAAGTATATACTTATTACTCTAACTTATTTTAAATATCCCCTTATATTACTCTTATACTCTATAATAAGGAACGTAATAACTAAATTCTAAACTAATATTTACATCTCTTACCCCTATAAAAAAATAAGTTTAAGTTAATTAGTACTACTTATATAGGCCTTTTTTAAAGTTTATATTAATTATTAGTTTAATTTAGTATAAAGTTATTATAGTATATATTATTCTAATTATAGCCCTACTTATACTATAGCTAACCCTCTTAACTATAAAGTATTAAAAAATTATAAATATATTTTATAGTATAATAAGTAATCTAATCCTATTAATTAATTCACTAGTTTACCTACTCTACCCTAGTAGTATTATAAATATTCTTAGTACTTAAGTTAGTAATATAATATAACTAATTTTTATTTACTAGTATAAAGTCTTTTTAAATTAGAGTAAAGTATTAAGAGTTAAGAACTAAGTAAATTAAAAACTCCTTTTTTAAAAAAGTAGTTAAAAAAAATAGATATAGGTTAAACTATTCTAAGTACTACTACTAGTAATATACTAAAAACTTAAAGAACTAGTTCTTAAAAAGGAACTTATTAATAGTAGTAAAGCTTAAATTATTACCCTCTTTATTACCTATAAAGTCTTTAGTAAAAAAAAGAGTTAGTTATAAAAAAAGAGTAGAACGTTATATAGCCTTTTTTTATTATATTAATTTTACTTAACTTAAGCTATATACTTAAATTTAAGCATACTTATAATAATAATCTAAAAGGGAACATTACTATATATACTCTTATATTTATAAAAAATACTTATAATTACTAAAATCTAATATTAAACTAGCTTATTATCTCTATAAATTAGCTTTTTATCCTAAAAAACAAAGTATAACTTTCTAAAGTTAATTAGTCCTTTTTAAATAAAAGCTTAATTCTACTTAATAACTTATAAACTACAAAAAAACCTATTATTTTATTAAACTATCTCTATAACCCACAAATTATATCTAACTAATTTAATAAAGTCGTTTAAAGTACTATAGTCCTTATACTAAGCGTATAAGTTTATTATTACTTATATAAACTTATTATCCCCTCTAGTCCCCTATAAAGAGTTATAATAAAAAACCTATTTATTAGTCTAGTTAATAATAAAGCCTACTTAGTAGTTATAGTTATACTAAAGTATAAAAATAAGTATATTTATATTTTATATCTTAAGTAAGTTATATTATTCCTTATTTATAAAACTAAACTAAAAGCCCTTTATAAGTCTCTTATTATTAGTATACTAGGAGCAGCTAGAGTAAAGAACCTACTAGACTCTTATTCTTAATTTATATAAAAATACCTTTAATACTACTAAAGCCTCACCCTACTTAAAAAAGTCTTTTATCTAAAGCTTCTTAATAAAGTTATACAACTCTAATTAATTTATATACTAAATCTTAATTATATTTTAAATTATATTATTAAATCTAAAGCTATAACTAAACTAAGTAATAAAGTTTTCGCAATAGAGTAGTATCTTAGCGTACTACTTAAAAGCTAAAACTAGTTTAGAATTACTAAGTTAAGGATTACTATAGCTAGTATAAAAGGCTTTAAATATAATACTATTAACTATAGTAAAGTACTACGTATTATCTAACTATTAAAAAGTATAAAATAAACTTATTGTAGCTCTAGATCTATAGTCTATATACTCTATAAAAGTTTAATTAACCTATTTACTATTATCCTTTAACTTCTATATTATATCTACTTAATACTTTAAGTTCCAAATATTATTATAACTAAATACTAGTTATTATTTAAAAAACTATATAACTAAAGGGGTAGGTATAAATTAAGTCTACTTAAGTAAAACAAAAAAAATTAAATTAAGTTAAACTAGTAAAGTAAGAGCTTTTTAGCTAGTAATAACTTCTTATATTCTATTAAATTACTTATTAATACCTATATCTATATAAAGTAAAACTTAATATCTTTCCTTAGTATCTAGCACCTTTCTCACTTAAACTCACTTTATTTACACTTTAAATATCTCTTAGTAGGTATTAAGGAACTATAGTATAGTATATATAGTTTCTTTAATACTATCTACTATAACTTAAATTAATATATTAAGCTATAAACTAAAATATACTACCCAGTTATAATATATTATAATAAAGGGCTTATATAGAGTATCAAGGGCCCTAGTACAGAAGCAGTATTATACCTAATTAATAAAAGCTAGTAATAAGTCTTAGACCTTAATTCCTAGTATTATATTATTTATAAAAAAATAGTACTTAAAAAGTTTAATTACTTTAGGGTTTATAGACTTATAAAGGGTTTAAAAAAACTTTATTCTACCTATTAACTACATATCTACCTCTTTATTTTACTACTAGTTATTATAGAACTAGTAGTAACCCTTAACTTAGTTAATAAATAAACCTAACTAAATATTACTATTAAGTATTATTATAAGCCAAAAAAAAAAGTACCTAATATTCTTTTAAGCCTTATAAAAAATATTAATAATTTTAACTAAATCCTTTAAAGAGCCCTAGTCTATTATAGTAATTTTATTTACTATTTTATATATTTTATATATAATACTAGTAATAGTAGTAATAATAGCGGTATAACTTAGATCTCTATAATTCTATAAATAGGCTCTAATATTATAAACCTCTACTATTATTTATACTCTTTTATTAAAGTTTATTTAACTATTCTTTAAATAAAGGGTAAGTTAGAACTAAATAACTAGGGCTTTTAATAATTTAAAATAGTTAATACTTATATATAGTAGTGCCTTCCTAAACGGGCCCGCCTTTAGTTATTTTTTTTATAACTACTCGTTTTAAAATATAATACTTAATAGGTTTAAAGTACATATAAAGCTACTTCTTAGCTAGTAGAATACACTTATTTTAGGCTTAAGTGCTTTAAGACGCGTTCTGTCCTTATATTAAAAAAAATATATCTTAACCTAGCTCCTTTTAAGTAATTAAATTATAACTTAAGTGGCTTTTTTATTAAAAAGTATATATAATAATAGGTTCTTATTCTTAGTTTAAGTCTTTTTAGTAAGTATTATTATAAAGTTAGTTAAAAGTAAAAATATAATAATAAAAAGTATTTTATATAAATAAAAATATAGTATATAAATATAAAAAGTATTATAAAAAAGTAGAATAAGTAGTATAAATATTATAGTATAGTAGATGTATTAAAGAAAGGGTTAAAGTTAAGGTTATTATAAAAAAAGGATTATATTAAATAGAGCTACTAATATAAAGATTTTAAAGAGTAAATAAAAAGTATTATATAAGGAATCGTACCTACTATAAAGAATAGTAAATAAGTAAGTATTTTAAAAATATAAAGTAATTTAAAAATAAAAAAAGGATCTTAGGTTATAGATTTTTTAAAGAACTTCTTTAAATAATTATACTACTAAATTAGTAAAAAAAATAGTTTTACTATTATACTTTCCTTTTATAATCTTACTCTAATTTAGTTTAGCTATTTTTTTAATTAACTCTTTAAAAAATAGTAACTTTATCCCTAGACCTTTTACTTAACCTCTTTTTTTAATAATAGCTATTATTCTTAGCTTCCACTTACTTATTTCTAAAATATAGTATCCTTTTTTTAATATTAAATTAAGTTTATATACTTATATCTTTATCTTTTAATTATATCTTAGAACAATTATTTTATTACTAATAAAACTACTAATAAACCTTAAATACAAACCCTTCCTTTTAAATAAATTCTCTAACTTATTATTAATAAGTTATATATACCTCCTACTACTCTTTATAATAATTCTTAGCTTTATATTACTTAGTTTAATAACTAACTTATAGTAAATAAACTTAATAACTTTTTAAGTACTTTTTATTACTAACGTTTCTTAGTAAGTAAGTTCCCTTCTATAGCTTAAGTTTAATATCCCCTAAAAAGAGTACTATAAAGTTACCTTTACTCTTAATATTAATACCTATCTAGTAGGTCTTAAAAACTTAAGTTAGTAAATTAGATTCTAGCGTAGTATCTTAAACCTAAAAAAACTTAAGCTTATTTAGCGTTATACTAAAGGAACCGCCTATCTCTATTACTATATTTTTATTTATTATTTTTTTAGTTTAAAAATAGTATATAACTTATAAAAATCTTTAATAAAAAGGATATAGTATAGAGCTTTTTTATTTAGGAATATAGGAATTAAAATACAGTCCCTTATAATTATTATAAAAAATAAACTTATACTACTTAAAGTAAGAGTAGTTCTTTTATTTATAGCCTATACTTTAAATACGTTTTACTTTTTAGTAAACTTTATACTAATTATTTTTACTATACTAAGCCTTAAAAGTATTTATATACTTATAAAGTACTTTAAAAAAGATTTAACTATAGGTATATAGTAAAGGGTACGAGGTATAAATATAATAGTAAAAAGCTTAATAGCTTTATTATAACTTTAACTATCCCTTAAAGCTTTATATAAATATAAGTTACTTAAATTCACTAAATAAAGCCTAAGTATCTTTATTATAGTTTAAAAAACTAAGTAAAAGAGTTTAATATTTTTAGTACTCTTTTTTACTTTTATAATTACCCTTTTTAGGGAGCTTTTAAGTATTTAAGTCCTAAGTAAATACTTAAATTCTATTTAGGTATACTTAAGTAACAACGCGCTATTTATAAAAAGTCGCTTTTTAGTTAAAAAAAAAAAGGAATAGGGAGAGTATAATAGTATTCTTAAAATAGAACTTAGGGTATTTAGTTTTATAAAGGATAAGGGTGTGTATAATATATAGCTACTAGTAACTACTAGTTATTAAAAATAAAAATATAGGTTTATAAAGTAGTAAATTAAAGTAAAGTAGTAGAATTTTTAGAAGGGTTATAAGGCATTATATAAAAAATATTATACTTTCTTTTCTCTATTCCTAATATTTAAAAGTATTTATTCCTAAACCTTTAAATACTTTCCCTTCCTTTAAAATAAAATAAATTAAATCTTCCTTTTATCTTTTAATAAAAGAAATATAATATTAAGTCTATAAAGTAGTAAAATAGACTTAGGATACTATTAAATAAAGGATAAATAGTATTTATAATAATAAGAGTAGGTCCTTTCCTCCCTAACTAAACAAAGCACTAAGTTATTCCTACTACTTATAGGCCTAATAAATAATAAACAAAAAAGAAATAGTACTTAAATAGTAATAATTAAAAAATAATAAGTATAAAATACCTATAAAATATAAAGAAATATAATAAAATTAATAAAAACTAATAAAAAAATATAAATCTAGGATACTTCTAGCACCTCTAAAGGGAATAAACCTACTTTCCTAGTCTAATTCTAACCTATACCTACTTAGTATTAAGTTCTTTTTTATTATTTACAACTAATATTATATTTATAAATATAGTATATTATATAATATATAAATCTAAACTAATATATATTTTAAATAAAGTAGTATAATAACTTTAAACTACCTCTACCTTAATCTTATATATATCTACCCCCTATTTACTTAACTTACTCTATACCTAATTAACTCTACCCCGCACTTTTAAAAGTAGTCTAACCTCTAACTTAAGTCTAAAAGTAATATAATAATCTAACTACTTTTATAAAAATATATACTCTTTAAACTATAACTACAATATCCCTTTAAGTATTATTATAAAAACAAATATTTATTTTTATAAAATACCCTTATAAACCTCTATAGTTAAAACTAATAAGTAGTTATTAAAATTAACTATAACTTTACTAAGAATACTTAAAATCTTCTATATCTTTAAAGAGTTAATTAGTATTATATAGTTATATACCTCCTTAGAATTAAGTTAATAGTATAACTTATATAACTAGCTAGAGATAATATAGGAGCGGCTGGGTTATAATTAAATTTAATAGTTATTCTAGACCTATATAAACCCTATAAACTCTTAATAAATTAGGGGTATAAATATAAATAGAATAGTAATTAAATCTATAACGTTACGGGGGTCAAAGTACCCTTAGACTTAAAAGTAAATAAAGTATATTTATATATATTAGTAATATCTTATATTACATTTATAGTATACTTACTTACTACTTAACTAACTATACTTAATAAAGTTAATTCTACTATAATTCTACTTTAATATTATAAATACTCTTTTTAAATAGTTAAATATCCTAAAAAGTAACTAAAACTTAAATATTTAAATTAATTATAAAGGGTTTTATATAACCCTAGGTAAAATAAAACTACATACCTATAACTAAAACCATTTCAACTCCTCAATCTAACTAAACACTCTTTAAAATAATCTTCTACTATAATATAACATAATAAAACTAAATTAGTACTAAACAACTACTATAAGTAAAAACCCTAATATAGAACTATAAAATATATTAAAAGTATATATTAATACTAGTATAAATATAAAACCCTTAAAAAAGTAGCTTATTATATATATTAATAAACTAAATATAATTTAACCTAAGTATTATCTAGCCTACTTACTAATATTAAATATCCTTTAGCCGTTTCTTAATACACTTAAAAAAAGCTTTATAATATACTTTAAATAGTACATTTTACAAAATAATATAGCCTTATTAATATATAAATATATAAAAAAACTCTCTTTTATAGTTCTAAACTATATAAATATTATTATTACTAAGTTAAAAGTACTAAATAGCCTTAATATAGGTTATAATAAACTACACTAGTATTTAGTAGTACTAAAGTTTATTCCTATACTAGAGGACCTTAAGACTATATTATAAAATAGTAAAGTTTTTAAATTATAACTAAATAAGGATATTAGTATTAAATAATTAATAAAAGAAAAATAGTTTATAAAGTTATTAAAAAAGGTTATTTAAAAACTATATCTAGGTCTTATAGAAGACACTATAGCACTTTAAGTATTATACAAACATAACTTATAATACTTTAAGTTAGTATAAGTTATATAGTAGGTATATAATAGCTTTATATTTCTAGTTAGTTAATAGTTTTTTATTAATAATATCCTTATATAGTACTAAATTAATACTAAACTAAGCTATTTTATTATAAAAGTAGTTAAGGGTTTAAAAGTAGTTATAGAAAAAAGATTTTTATTTATAGGGTAATTATATTCTAAGTTATAAAACTCTAATATTTTAAAGTTTATTTATAAAATAAAGGTCTAGTTATACTAAGTTTAATATACATAAATTTAATTTACTTAAATTAATAAAAATAAATAAAGAATAGCTATATTATACTAGTAAAAGTAATTAGTAGCTTTATTAGTACTAGGGAAGGGGACGGAGTTAAATCTAAAAGTAGTACTAACTCTTTATCCTTTCCTTTTAACATTAATACCCCTTAAAACATTAAAAATACTTAATTCTACTATAAGAGGTTTAAAAAGGCGTTTTTTTTTATTTATCTATAGGTTTTCTCTTTAGTAGGAACCTATTATACTTAGGGACTATAAATTTTAGTAATTAACTTTAGGAATAGTTTTAATATTTATAAAACAACGTTATTAAGTACTAATACTATTAATTTACTTTATAAATATTAATATTATATTAAATATATATATAGTAAAAAACGGTAATAATAAATAAGGGATTAATATAAAGTAATAAGTTAATTTAATACTTTATAGGGCCTTTTTATAGTTCTATTAACTTAGGGTCTTTTTTAATATTAATATTAATTAACTTTTTATTTTATTAAAGAAATACTAAAAGGCTATAATATATGCTTTAGTAGAGTAAGTCTTAAAATAATATTAATAGGTCCCTTTTATACTCTACTTAAAAAACTAAAGCTAGGCCCTTTATAAGTACCTATACTTATAAACTTAAACTTATAGCAGTATAAAAACCACTAAGGATCTATTCTATAAACTAAATTAACTTAATTAAGTAGTCCCGCATAGTTTCCTTAGGGACTATCTCCTTAAGTATACGTTAAAAGTATTACTTTACGTTAGGGATTTATTAACTTAAAGGTAAAAGGAGAAAATATTAACTATTATATTAATACTTCTTAATTACTTTACTATTATAAAAATATAAGTAAACTAATAAATAGTAATAGTAATAGATAGTAAAAAAAAAACTTTTAGTAAATAATTATAAATTAAAAAAAATAGCTATATTTAGTAACTAGAGTTTTTCTATAACTAAACTATAAGTTATAGTAAATAGTTTATTATTAAGGGTAAAAAATAGAATACTTTAAAAAAAAAAATAGAAAGAAGGGCTTTATAGGCTTATACTTATACTAGTTCTTAGTACAGTAACTAATAAGTAGTTAACTATATAAAATAGTAGTATATACTATTATTAAACTAGATTTTTAACTAGGGCCGTCCTTTTTTACCCTCTTTAAAGCTCTATAGTTTAAAAATAGAGTTTAAAACTATAGAACTAAAGTAGGACTTAAGATAAGTAGATATTAAAATAAAGGAATAATAAAATAAAAAGATATAAATATTATATTATTAAGTTTAGTAGGGATAGGTTAAATAAAGTAAAAGTAATAAATAAAGATAATAAATAGTAAAATAAAGCTTTTTAATTATTATTAATAGATTAAAGGAAATAGTAATTTTTAGGGAAAAGGTATTAAGGCCGACTTCTTAACTACTACTAAGTAAATATTACTAATAACTAAATAATAGTACTATTAAAAAGAGACTAAAAAAAAAGTAGTATAGTATACTTATACTATTTTTATAAAGTAAACTAGTAAGCTACTAGTAGTATAAAAGTATATAGGTAGTTAGTTTTAGTAAGTTTAGTAACTAAGATTATATAGTATTTTAGGATTTTATAAGACTTATTTAAAGGTATTATTAACGTTTATAGTTAGAAAAAAAGATATTAATAAAAAAAGTTATATTATAATACTTTTTATTTAATTAGTTATTAAAGAGTAAAGAAATAAATTAAATAAGTAAGGGGTAATAAGAGATAGTAATAAGGGATTATAAATAGTACTAAAGTAATAAAGTAATATTATTTAGTAATATTTTAACTTAGTAGTTATTAAAGTAACTCTTTCTATTTTTTTAAAACTTACTTATAAGGGTTTTAGCTATATATACTTATTAAATAAAAAAAAAGGAACTATAAATTATTACTTTTAGTAGTATTATTTATAGTAATGCTAAATACTTTATATAATAGATTACTACTAGTGATATTTAGTATATTTAGGTTTTTAGTTAGTAGTTAGGATATTTTAGTAACTTTATAATAAATAAAAATAAATATATTAGTAAAGATAAGATTAAGCCCTATATAAATAGATTTAATTTAATTTAGTTAGTAAGATTAACTAAAGTATTACTAAATACTATAAATAATTCTATTTTATACCTTTAGGATTCTTTAATAAATATAAAAAGGTTAGTAAGAAGCTAGGTCCTTTATAGATACTTTTACTTATTAATTTAAACTAAGTATAGTATAAAACCTACTAAAGATATATTTTTTAAAGTAAACACAACTATACTGTGTAATTACGAGCTGTTTTTTTAGTGAGTTTTTTAAGTGTGTGTTAGAAAGTAATTCTAAGTAGGGGTTTCCCTTAAGGGTAGGGAAGAAGGTTATAATAACTTTAAGAGTCTTTATTTATTATTTATTACTATTTATAAAGAATACTTTAGGGATAGTAATAAATAAAGGAAGTAAAAAACTAAATAAAATATTTTAACTACTAAAGTTAGTATTAATCTTTATAATACCTAATAATACCCTAGAACTTTAAAGGTTACTAAAAGGCTAAAAGAGATTACGTACTACTATAGAGAGTAAAAGAAAAGTTTAAGGACTATAATAGTTATTTAAATAGGTGTTAGAAGCTATAAAATACTACTTATTACTACTAGAAGGAATCCTAACTATACTACCCTTTTAATAAAGTCCTAAATACTATAAACTATAAACTTCTTATAGCCTCTACTTATATAACTTTATATTAAATAGTATAAAGAAGTTAATAAATATAAATAATATTTAACTTTTTATATATAGATTTAATTTAAAATAATTAGTAATATTAATTAGAAAATAGCTTTATTATACTAAAAGATATAGGGGTTATCTTTATTTATAAGTAGGTAGTTAATTACCTCTTTATAATACTTATAAGTAACTCTAAATTTATTACTAAATCTCCTACTCTATTTCCTATTCTATCTCCTACTCTATTTTTTACTCTACTTTTTAATCTACTTCCTACTCTATCTCCTTATTACCCCCCTATATAGTATCCTAAATAACATTTTATATAATATCCTTTTTAATATTCTTTTTAATTTCCTTTTTAATTCCTATTAATTTAAGTTACTTAGGAGTAGCTATTAACTCTATTTCTAAGTAAATATACTTATATAATCCTAATTTTATAGTAGCATTAATAGCTTTTTTAGCCTTTATTATTAGCTTCTATTTAGTACTAATATATAACTTTATTAAAATTAAGGGCTATAAAAGATTAAATTAGTTAATTTAATTATTAAGTTAAAATAAAGCCTTCTTAGATTCTATTTTAAAGTTTATTTATTTTTTAAAAACTAATAAACTAAAATTAATTAAGTTATTACTAAGAGAAACTAAAATAAAGTAAAAGTAATATATACCCTTTTTTACCTCTATTAAGGTCGCCTTAATAAAGTTAAAGAGGGTCTTAGTATTATATATATAATTATAATAGGAGTATAAATCTAAACTATTCTTAAAAGTAACTAGTATAGCTTTTTACTCTTAGTTAAAGAAGTTTAGCTTTATTATAAAACAGTTAGTAATATACTATATAAAATAGGTATATAAATTAAATAAAGCTATACTTAAAATATCTATAGCTCTAAAGAACTTTTAAATACTTTATATAATAGTATATTATAAAAAAGAAATCCCTTTTACTTACTTTTCTTAGTATTTAGTAACTTAGAGTTAAATTAAGACTTTAACTTAGGGGTTTATAACTAATTACTTTTTAGTTTACTAAATACTCGTTCTATAAGCCTAAAAAGTAATTTTTATTACTATAAAGAATCTATTTTAGTCCTTAACTTTAATATTAGTTAAATAAAGTAAATAGTTAGTAGGATTTATAGGAGCTAAATTTAAAGCCTTCTAGAACTACTTAGTAAAAAAGGTACCCTTATTATTAAGTTTAGTACTAATAAAATTAATAATACTAAATTCTAAAAGTTTATTAAAATTAATAAAGTATTTAAAATAGTAATACTACTTAGAATTCTATTTTACTAACTTATAGTTAGTTAAGTAGTAAGACACTATCTTAAATTAAATTAAGTTTAAATAAGTAATTAATAAGAAATTATAAAAAGAATTATACAATTTTATATAAAATTATAAATACTAGAAAATTTATAGTAGTTCGAGTTATACTTATACATTATATAAATAGTAATTTAAACGATCTTTTTACTTTACTATAGGGGTCGCTATAGCCGGCGCAGGTGCCCCTTTTCGGTAGATTTAGAGTTTTAAGACAGTAAGCCTTGCAGGCTGCCGTATTACTCAAGTGAACACCTCCGCGTTCGGCCTGATGGATTGTCGCCAAAGCTACAGAGTTTGCCCAAACTCCCATGCCCTACCGAGAAACCGGGAAGACTCTGAGAGGGTCGGAGAAGCTCCGCTGTTCGAGTCCTCATCAGGCCACTAGCGTGTCTACCACCCAGGCTTTAACGAGTCTTTGGATTCTATTCCTTGTTCATTATTAATTAGTCAGTTGTCAACCCATGCAACCATGGGTTGATTTGGCATTCAGGCACCGTTAGAGTACCTAGGTAGGTAGGTATGTACAGTGCTATAGACAGCAGTCAGTGGCAATAAGCCAAGAAACTTTGTCAAACACGGAATGTGGGCTCGGGCGACACGCAACGTTGTACGCGCGATTATGCCCGTCAGGAATGAAGATACTACACAACCGGGATTCGCTCCCCTTATTCCGACCAAACTCGACAATATCCCGAAGCTGAGGAACGGGGCAGTTCAACACGTACCGGAAACATGACAGGAAATCTCTACGGAAGTCTCCCACGCTGCTAGCATTGCCGCCTACAGTTGTACCTAATCAATTGTACTTCTCAATACTGCTGTTGTGATCATAAGGTTCATGTACTCCACGCGCTGCATATCTATCTGCCAGGTTGAAATTCGGGATTTACGTACCGACGCGCCTGTGTACCCAGGTACTTCCAGTGGCTTTCCGTCTCAGCCAAACCAAAGCTTGTTTCCTTGTTTCTGTTCCTTCACGTCAATAGTTACACCACACCGGTTCATCCTTTCTTCTTCGTCTATTCCGTTGTACAGGACTTTCTTTTGACTTCTGACAGGCAAGACCACTTGATTCACGCGTATCTGAACCCTCAGAGTCAGGGGCAAACAATCAGAGTCTCACTCGACAGATAGACCCCACGAGCGCGGAATTCCCCCTCCCTTCATTTCGAGATATGTTAATTCCCCCCTCCCCCCGCCTGTCCTCGCATCGTCATTCCTCAAAGTCCCGAGGAAGCGATTTCATCGGAAAGAAGCTGCAGTTCAACGAAAACCGACTGCAGGTGCTGCTGCTGCGTAGCAAGTGATGCGCCATCCCGCGAGGCGTCCTCATTTCCCCCTCAATCCATCATTTCCCACCAACACCAATCCCGGTGGGGACTAGCACACCATCACCATCACCTCTACGACAACGTCAACCGCTCAACGCTTGGGCAAGTTTCCCCGCGCTAGCAGCTGCAGACACGAGGATTTCTTCTGCGAAATTTCTTTTGGAGAACGTCGCAGCCAGCCACAGGCCGCCGCGCAGTCGAGCTAACCCCGATTCTGCCCTCCGTCTAGCCGGCCGACGTGTGAGAGTCGCGCCTCGGCCGGTTCAGGTTTCTGTTACTCATCACCGCCAACACCACAGCCGCCGCAGTTCGGGGAGTTCAGCTTTCGGAGGTACTATGGCTTGCCGCCCTCTGCCAGGATCTTCGTTCATTCTGTCGAAACAAACTGCCGTGGCCGAGGTCCCGCGATGGGAATGGAAAGGGAAGACGGCGAAGCGAGCCCGCGAAGACCGTAGAGCTAGCTAAATGAGACACCCATTTCCTTTCTCGCCCTTCCCAATCCGCGCCGTCCATCCCTTTCTGGGCCGGCCGTCTTCCCGTAGATGCGGTTCCTTAGACGCAGGAACGACGGCAACGATACGCCATGCCCCAAAAGGAGGCGCGCCAAAACGGCACTCAGTCCACGCCAAAGTCTAATAAAAGCATCGATGAACCTCCCCCCCCTTTTCCCATGGGCCTAGTCTCCCGTTGGCCTCTTGCTATTATCCTCTCATCTTTTTTTGAGTTCGTCTCCCGGTCGTCGGACGGGGTAGTCTCCTTCGAAACCAGAGTTCGTCCGTACCGACGAGGCGCTCAAATGTGTATACTTGACTAACCACCGCCTCTTCTCTGCTTTTTCTTCCCGTCCAGATTCATTATAGAATCGTGCCACTCCTTTTTTTGACTTTCCATCTCACATCTCCCCACCTCTTCGGCTTCCTCGAGGGGGGAACTTACACTCTTTTACTGACCTCGGACCGGTCGCTCACTCGCTCATACGAGCCTCGTCGTTCTGTCATCCTCTCGTTTTCTATCCGCCCTCTCCACTCGTTTTAACTTACCGTACAACTATCGTTTTCACCTCATTGTCCATAACCTATCACCACAAAAGCCAGAATGCGCTTCACCGCAGCGCTCTGGCTCGCGGCGGCCGCCGCCGCCGCCGTCGAGGCGTACTGGATGGAGGACGTCAAGCACCAGGGCCTCTCGCCGTACAACGCCGACCCCAAGTACCAGGTCTTCCGCAACGTCAAGGACTTTGGCGCCAAGGGCGACGGCGTCACCGACGACACGGCCGCCATCAACCTCGCCATCTCGGCCGGCAAGCGGTGCGGCCCCGGGACCTGCAAGGGGGAGACGACGTCGCCCGCCACCGTCTACTTTCCTTCGGGGTGAGCTGTCCATTTTATACTGGGTGAGATGACAGCCGAAACTAACAGGACGACAGAACCTATCTCGTCTCCGGCTCCATCGTCGACTTCTTCTACACCCAGATCATCGGTGACCCGACGGATCGGCCTGTGATCAAGGCCGCTGCCAACTTTGACACGACAAACAACCTTGGCCTCATCGATGGAAACAAGGTATGAACTACGGCATTCAAAATTGAGAACGAGGCCTCTAACATGTACAGTACGGCGCCAACGGCCTCGCCTGGGCCTCGACAAACGTCTTCTTCCGCCAGGTAAGCCAGATCACCCTTATTCGCGTCCACAGACTCACATCCCCAGATCCGCAACCTCATCCTCGACACCACCGCCGTCAACGCCTCCGCCCCGGCCCTCGGCATCCACTGGCCCTCCTCCCAGGCCACCGCCATCACCAACTGCGAGTTCCGCCTCGCCGCGGGCCCGAACAGCAAGCACATCGGCCTCTTCATCGAGGAAGGGTCCGGCGGCCTGCTCAACGACCTCGACTTCCACGGCGGGCAGTACGGCGCGAACCTCGGCAACCAGCAGTACACGGCGCGCAACCTGCGCTTCTGGGACGCCCAGGTCGCCGTCAACCAGCTCTGGGACTGGGGCTGGACGTACAAGGGCATCTACGTCGAGCGCTGCGGCACGGGCATCCGCGTGCAGGACAACAGCACGTCGTCCGTCACGCTGATCGACTCGCAGTTCGTGGACGTCGAGGTCGCCGTGCGGACGAGCCGCGACCCGGGCGTCAGCGTGCCTGTCGCCGCGGGCACCATCGTCATGGAGAACGTCGCCTTCTCGAACGTCGGTACCGTCCTCCAGGGCCCGAAGAACAACACCATCATCAAGGGCGCCCCCGGCACCGTCGTCAGCCGCGGGTTCGCCATGGGCCACATCTACGCGCCCACGGGGCCGGCGGACTACACCGGCAGCGACGCGTCGTACTTCCCCGCGCACGACGCCCTGCGCGGCCCGTCGGCGAACGGCACCGGGTACTACGCGCGCTCGAAGCCGCACTACGAGAACCTCCCCGCGAGCGCGTTCGTGTCCGCGCGGACGATGGGCGCCAAGGGCGACGGCAGGGCCGACGACACGGTCGCGCTGAACAACCTGTTCAACTACGCCGCCAGCAAGAACCTCGTCGCGTTCGTCGACGCGGGCACGTACTTCGTCTCCGACACGGTGTTCGTCCCCCCCGGGGCCAGGATCGTCGGCGAGGCGCTGGCGTCCATCATCATGGGCGGCGGCGAGAAGTTCCAGGACATCACGTGCCCGCACCCGGTGGTCAAGGTCGGCCTCCCCGGGGACTGCGGCCCCCTCGAGTGGTCCGACATGATCGTCTCGACGCGCGGCGCCGCGGCGGGGGCCAAGGTCGTCGAGTACAACCTCAACACGCTCGGGGACGAGCCCGCGGGCATGTGGGACGTGCACATCCGCGTCGGCGGGTTCGCCGGCACGCAGCAGCAGCTCGAGCAGTGCCCGACGACGCCCAACGCGACGGTGACGGCGGCCGACGTCGACGGGAAGTGCATCGCCGCGTGGATGAGCATGCACGTGACCAAGTCGGCGTCGAACCTGTTCATGGAGAACTGCTGGCTGTGGGTGGCGGACCACGACCTCGAGGACCCGGACTACAAGCAGGTGACGGTCTACGCCGGCCGCGGGATGCTGATCGAGGCGGCCGCGGGGAGGGTCTGGCTGTCCGCGTCCGGGGTCGAGCACCACACGCTGTACCAGTACCAGCTCTTCAACACGAGGGACATCTACATGGGCATGGCGCAGACGGAGACGCCGTACTACCAGCCGAACCCGCCGGCCTCGGTAAGTCAACACTCTCTACCTAAAAGAATCATGACTTGTACTGACATTTGAACAGATCCCCTTCCCCAGGATCAAGGGCTACCACGACCCGGACTTCGTCTCGGACTGCAAGGGCCACGACCCCAACGGCCCCCCCTGCGAGATGGCCTGGGGCCTGCGCGTCATCGGCAGCCGCAACGTCGTCGCCTTCGGCGCGGGCCTGTACTCGTTCTTCAACAACTACAGCACCAAGTGCTGTCAGGTCGGCGCGGGGGCGCGGTGCCAGCAGCGCATCCTGGACGTGCGCGACGGGCCCGGGAACTGCACCGAGACGGAGGGGTTCGAGGTGTACAACCTCAACATCGTGGGCACGACGGCCATGGTCACGAGGGACGGGCGTGACGTGGCGTTTTACAAGGATAACATCGCCGGGTTCACGGCGGGGATTGCGCTGTATCGGCACTAGATCTCAGGACGGCTTGATATCATGATCATCTTTTCTTCTGTAATGAACATCTTAGCTGAAGTTCCGATCGCTGGTGGATGTCGTACGTGACGTCTATTCCTCCTTTATATACCAACGACACTGCCTCTTCTTGAAATGCACTCCCATATCCACTCATCTAATCAAACAGAAACTTTTGGTTTGGGTATCATATCCCGCAGCATCCACATCTACTCCTCGTACCACAGCCGCCTCAGCCCCGTCAGCGCGATGAACAGCGCCTCGTCCGTCCGGATCGACCGGCTGCTCTGCCCCGGCAGCACGTTGACCCAGTGGTCGAACAGCTCCTTGGTCCGGCCGCTCGACAGCTCCATGCCCTCGAGCTGCTTGTCGTTGACGGCGCCGTACTCGATGCCGCGCGGGCCGCCGAAGACGACCAGCAGGTGCTTGAAGTCGAGCGGCCCGGCGCTGGGGAACTCCTGCGACAGCGCGCGCCCGCGCTCCGACGTGCCGATGCTCACGTCGTAGCCGCCCTCGTACCTGCACTCCGTGAACATGGCCGACAGCGAGGACGCGCGGCGGACGGAGTAGCCCCAGTAGTAGCCGCCCTCCTCGCGCGGCGCCGCCGGGTCGCAGGCCTCGGCCTTGTCGGACTCCGGGTCCGGGTAGTGCAGGGTGACGCGGGTGTTGGGGGGCACCTCGTCCTCGATGAGGACGGGGGACTTGAGGCCGACGTCGACCATGGTGCCGCGCGGGGTGCCCTTGCCGGCGACGCCCTCGCGGTAGGGGAGGAAGTCCTGCGGGTTCGGGTGGTGCGGCATCTCGAGGGCGGGGAGCTGGCCGGCGAGGCGCAGGTTCGGGTGCAGGGGGTAGAGGAGCTTGCGCATGAAGGGCGGCACCTCGAGGTAGCCGAGGAGGTGCTCGAGGAAGTGGCCCGGGTCGACGTCGCCGGTGTAGCTCTTGGGGTCGACGCGCTTGGGGCGCTGGTCCTCGGGGGTGTCGTCGTAGAGGACGATCTCGTCGATGCCGAAGACGGAGAGGGCGCGGGCGATGCGGCCTGCGACGGCGGTGCGGCGGTCGTTGGTGATGGCGCTGGGGGCGAGTAGTGTTAATCGGGCCGTGTGAAGAGTGCTGAGAGGGTTTAGGAGGGTTTGCGACTTACTCGGACAGAATGCTGACCGGGACGGCGACGGAGATGGTCCAGTCGCGGCCGCCCTCGACGACATGGAACCGCGACGAGAACCTCGAGCTGCCGTCGACGAAGCTGCCCTCGCCCGTTTTCCTCCTCTGCTACGAGTTAGAATAAATTCCTTTGGTACCTGGGATCGTCTACCAACCTTTGCACTCTGATCGTAAGACATTTTAACGTCAATTGGGCGAACTGAAGGGGCGGATGTGGTGATAACCTCTTTGCCGCTGCAACTTTTTGGCCGAACTTTTTGGCGGTGTCTCAAAAAGTTTCTCGAGGCTGCAGGCCGACGCCCCGCAGTGTGTGGATCCCGGGGTAAATCCGGCAGAATGGTGGAGTTACTCCCTCACCGCCTGCTATTTCAGGTACCCGCCACCTTTCCGCTCGGCCCAGGTACCGCCGCCAGCTTCCGTCAGCCAGGACACCTCGTCTGCTGGTGACATTCGCCCTTCGTCCACGTTGGTGTTTGTCTGTTTACACCATTCCGCACCACCACATCGACACCATGAGTCTGATCAACATCCAGTCCGCCGGCCAGTGGCAGGGCGTCCTCAGCGGCACGAACGTCGTCATCGCCGACTGTAAGTCAATCCGACCCCCTGAACGCAATCCCCCGCGCATCCGAGTCGTCGCGCGCACCCGCTGACAAACGACGACCTTCGGCAGTCTACGCCGACTGGTGCGGACCCTGCAAGATGATCGCGCCGCACTTCGAGCGCCTCGCGAAGGAGTACTCGAAACCCGGCCGCGTCGCCTTCTGCAAGATCAACGTCGACCAGCAGTCCGCCATCTCCCGCACCCACGGCGTCAGCGCCATGCCCACCTTCATTGTCTTCCACGGGGGCCAGGCCGTCGAGACGATCAAGGGCGCGAACCCGCCCGCCCTCACCCAGGCCATCCAGAACGCCCTCAAGCTGCCCGACAAGGGCGGCCGCTCCGGCGCCTCGTTCACCAGCCCCGGCCGCACGCTCGGCGGCAGCGACCAGCCCCCGCGCGCGAGCCTGCGCCGCCCCGTGCAGTGGCAGCTGAGCGGCCTGTTCGGCGGGCTGATGACGTTCATCGGGCTGTACTTTGTGTCGTTGTTTGCGGTGCGTTGGGTCCCTGCGGACGGTGCTCGGGAGGGGAGCTTCTTGCTGACGGACTGGTAGATTGATCCACACAAGGCGGCCGAGATGTCGGGCTTCAACCGCGTCAACCCGCCTCCTCCGACGGCGCGGACGTCCAAGGGCGCCGGACCGGGTGCGAGACAGGCGCCGAGGGCGGCGGGGTTCAAGACGCTGGCGGACCTGGGCGGCGACGAGTGAACGTTCTGGAATAGGGGGTTCGGGCGAGGCGTATGGCGTTGGATTGTGACGGGTTGGCTTTTCTACTCTGGAAATATTCTAATACCGCGAATCTTCTGGTCAGACAGTGGTCTGAGTAGTGGGTGTTCTTCCTATCAAGTCTATTGATGAACCAAAGGTCGAGGACCAGGAGACTATTCGTGGCGCGTTGGGCTACGTCTAGTCGACTTGAAGTCGTACTCATTTCCTTGGTCCTCCGGGGAGAAAGACCTTTCGTCTGATCGAGTGTTTGTTCGTCTGAATGCAATCGACAGCTGTACTACTACGATCTCTAAGTTGGGGCCGAGGTCTGCCTGCACTAACAATGTACTGTAACATCTAATGCGACCCCGTTTTATGGCACCTTACGTTGTGCAGTACCTGGATTTCCTAATTCGTTCCGTTTATATAGTTTCCACTCGAAGCCAGAAGCGACTTCCTGAATGTAGATGTCCAATTTAGGCATCCAACTGCCCGCGCCATCTTGGAAGGTGCCATGCACTGAAGGGTTCCACTACGCCCCCTGCCGCTGCTGTTCGCCCTCATTACGACGGATGACTAAGCAATGCTTTCGCTGAGCTACAGCAGACACCCTGGAAGCTTCGCACTCAATGCAACCCACCTCAGAGTCGTTTGTCCATCCCATCACAGCTATCATCAATTTCCTAAAGCCGATCGGCTGGACCTCAAGATGGATACGCTATCGTACCTCTTCCTCGCATTCGCGATCTTCATGGTCGCACGCGTAAGTGGCACCCGCAAGGCACACAGCCCCCCCCGGGAGCCTGACAGCCTGCTCACCCCTGCCCACATCGACCCTTCGCTGACAATTCCCACAGACGCTCTTCGCGGACCGCTCGCCCATCCCCGAGACATCGGGCAAGGTCTACAAGATCGCGAGCGCGGCGGAGCTCGACGGCGTCCTGTCCTCCAACGCGAGCGTCGTCGTCGACTTCTACGCCGACTGGTGCCCGCCCTGCCGCGCCATCGCCCCCGTCTTCTCGGAGCTGGCCGACAAGCACGCCGCCGAGGGCCGCCTGGCCTTCGCCAAGGTCAACGTCGACCACGTCCACGCCGTCGCCGGCCGGTACAACGTCACCGCCATGCCGACGTTCGTCTTCTTCCGCGACGGAAAGCCCCAGGGCGTCAAGGCTGAGGGCGTCACGCCCCGGGCTTCGGTCAGCTTCACCGGCGACGGGCTGGTGGAGAGGGTGAGGGGGGCTGATCGCGCGGCGCTGCAGGCTGTTGTTCAGGCCATGGCCCAAGGAGGTGAGGACGGAAAGAAGGAGTAATCAAGTCCTGCTCGGTTAGTGAAGGGGAAACAGTCCCTTGTATATATTTTAATGGCTGTACGTGCCATGGGAATGGCGAACATCACCTGTATCCTTCCAGTCCTCGATGATCTCCCCGGAGAGGCTCAAATCTGGAGCCATCATTGGAGGTGGCACGACATATGCAGGCTGCAGGACTGCACTGCGGGGCGGTGAATGTGTAGCGACCCCGCCCGCTTTATCTCTGCTGACGCTCCCAGATTCACTTTGTACCGATGCAAATGCTCCCCGAGTCGAAAGGGTATTCTCTGATGTTTTCCCCATCTTCGATCGATGTGGCTCGAATTTGTTCTCGTTGATCTAACTGCAGTCTCATCGTCTTCCAGCCGCCGCCACCCAGCAACAACCTCATGCGTCTCATCAATGTCAAGACGGGCAAGCTGGAGGAGTTCCACGATAACACCCCCCCATACGCCATCCTATCGCATACATGGGGCCCTGACCACGAGGAAATCTCTTTCCGAGATGCCCAAGAAGGCCGTATCTCGAAGCCAGGCTTCGGAAAAGTCAAGTTTGATGGATGTTGCAGACAGGCGCAAAAGGATGGCCTCCAATACGCCTGGATCGATACGTGCTGCATCGACAAGACGAACGCCGTCGAACTAAGCGAGGCAATCAACTCCATGTTTCGCTGGTATCAGACGGCAAAGATATGCTACGCCATTCTTGCCGATGTATCCGAGGAGACTGGCGCAACCTTCCACGTTGAATTTCGGGCGAGCCGCTGGTTCGAGCGAGGATGGACCTTACAGGAATTGGTCGCCCCAAGAGAGCTGTTGTTTTACAACAACAAGTGGAAGAACTTGGGGTCGAAACGACAACTAGCTGGCGTGGTGGCAGATGTTACGGGCATCCCGCGTCCGTATCTCCTTGGGATCGCCAAGCTGCAAGACGCAAGCGTTGCACAGCGCATGTCGTGGGCTGCGAACCGAACCACAAAGAGGAAGGAAGATGTGGCGTACTCTCTTCTGGGAATATTCAACGTCATGATACCGATGATCTACGGCGAGGGCGACAAAGCTTTCATCCGACTGCAAGAGGAGATTATGAGGAAAACGCCGGACGATTCGATCCTAGCTTGGGATATAAGCCCAAGTTCTCCGGACGGAAAGCCTCATAACGAAAGCAAACACATCATTGGTAACGTCCTGGCTTCCAGCCCTGCAAACTTTGCAAATAGCGGCATGATCGTATCCGGTGCCGACCACAAGCCTACCATCGCGGCAACTGGCGTATCTCGCGGCTATCTACACGCTAGACTTCCACTGCATACTGCCCAAGACGGGCAGACTTTCGGTCTGCTCAACTGCGGTTCCAAAGAAGACGAAGAGGCCGTGGTGGGTATCCCGTTGTGTTGCGTTACCCCCGGAGACGACTCAGACGAGTTTATGAGGCCGTCCGGGAGCAAGGCCATCGTATTCGTCAAAAGAGACTCGACACCAGCATCGCGATCAGTCCGTATCCACGAGTCTCTTCGCTATGAAGAAGCTCCAAACTACAATCGACGGTACGGGTTCTACATCGAAGAGCCGTCAAGCAGAGAACTGGGCATAGTCGACGTGTACCCGAAAGAGCGATGGGAAAGCAAATCGTCATTCGTCTTTACCGGCGTGGACTTCAGCAATGATTCTATCCAGCGAACATGGGTCAAGGTTCGACATGCGTCGTCCTTCTCGCAAGACTTCGTGGTCGCATTGGAGCTCGAAGTCAAAGAGTCTAAACCTCAAGCCAGGTGCCATGTCATGGTTGCATCACAAGACACGACGCTTGGGCGCATAGACGAAATGCAACAATCACCGCACGCAATGAAACATCTCTTAAGCCAACAGGCTGCGGGCAATGACTCCTTCGGCTTACAAGTAGCCCTGACTAAGGAACGTTTTGGGGCAGCCCTGATATTCGTGGTCAAGTTGGCCGAGACGGCCCAGCTACCCCAGGTTACCGTCAACGCCGACGCTGAGATGGAGCTGCTACAGTGTGATAGGCGTCTTCGAAAGCTATTCGAGGAAGACGAGCACGTTCGCCCCAAGATGGATGCTTTCTCGGAAATCGCCCAACGAAAGAGTACCAACATAGCGAATATAAGCGAAATGGTTCAAAAGGTGGAACGGGAACTGAGGGAAAAGAAAAAGGAAAGAAAGCAACTGTCTCGTCGATTGAAGAAGGAAATTGAAGAGCTTGATCGCATGACCTCCGACCACGCCCAGTTCAAGAACATAGACGAAGACATCGAGAAAACGGTCACCGAGTCCCGGAAACTATCTACAGCCTTTGGGGAACAGAGAGCCTCGGCTTGGGTTGACTCGATGCTTGACGACCTTGCACAAACGCTTCCCGACCGCGACAAGCTGCCGGGTGATTCAATACCGGACAAAATGCAACGAGTCTTCATAAAGGCAGCGGCCAGCGGAAATGTGGCGGTCATGAGCTTTCTCTATGACCATCTCAACGGCACCAACTTCGAAGACGACGCCGGTCACGGCATACTCTGGACTGCCGTTCGCAGCGGAAATCTGTCAACGGTACGCTGGGTCGTTGAAGGATGAACTTGGACGTAAACCGCTTGGACAGCCATGGCAGCAACGCTTTGCTCGAAGCGATCTGGCAGGGATTTACTGGGGGCGTTCGCCTGTTCTTGGACCATGGAGCGTCAGTAGAGAAGGGATGTCCACCACTTCGTCTGGCAACGAAGGCAGAGTCGGACGTCGAAACGACCATTCGGCGGCTTGACGGAGGATCAGAGGTTCGGAGAAGCACCGGAAGTGGAAGC
This sequence comes from Colletotrichum brevisporum, assembly GCA_030770045.1. NCBI lineage: Eukaryota > Fungi > Ascomycota > Sordariomycetes > Glomerellales > Glomerellaceae > Colletotrichum > Colletotrichum brevisporum. The sequence goes on along the minus strand of JAUGSI010000001.1, from coordinate 1,064,042 downwards.
AGTCCGCTAGCCATAGCAGCCATGCAAGGTCATGCCCCAATTGTCGAGCTCCTGCTGGAAAGAGGTGCGTCAACCCAAGCGACGGCAGCAGATTGGTTGACTCCCTTGCACCTAGCTGCTGGAATGGGGAGAGTTGAAGCGGCTCGAGTGCTTCTGCTTCACGGATCAGACATTGAGGCAAAGACGAAGCGCGGTTTCACCCCTCTCCACACCGCGGTCGAGGGAGGGCATGCCGAAATGGTCGAGTTGCTGCTCGACCGAGAGGCTGACATCGAGGCCAAGTCTAAACATGGCAATACCCCGTTGCATTTTACGACTTATTACGGCCACATGAAAGCTTTCCAGATATTAGTTGAGAGAGGTGCTAATATCGAATCAACAAACGCAAAAGTGGCAACGCCCTTGATGATGGCCATAAACAACGGGCGAGAAGATATCGCTACCTTGCTCCTGCAGAGGGGAGCCGCGGTGGAGGCAAGAGACGTAGATGGCACTACCGCACTCTGTTATGCCGTTCAATACCTGCCACACAAAAGCAGCGTAATAGATCTTCTTCTTGATCTTGGGGCCGACGTCAATGTGCCGGGACGAGGTTCGTGGACCCCTCTGCACGAAGCGGTAAGCAGGGGCCACATAGATGTTGTCCGGCAACTGATCAAGAGAGGGGCGGACGTCTCACGGGAGAACCACTACAGGGAGACAGCATTGCAATTTGCACGACGTCGGTTGCGGGACGTCGCCGATCATGACAAGGGAGTCATGCTGGACATCATCAAAATGCTTGAGGTGGTCGTCGTGGCAAGGAAAGTATCGCCGCTACAACGGAGTCTCAGCAAGAGCGGGTGGGCAATAAAGGGTAGTAAGCGTTCATAGGCCAATCAATGGGTTCATATTTGCAACAGGTGGCATACCCCCAACTGTACATACAGTTACCTATTAGCCGTAGGCCGTATTACACTGTAAAGGTATGACCAACAGTAGCGTGGATGTCTGACCACAGCCGGGCTATTTGCTGATCATGGAACGTTTCCCCGCAGCATTATCGGGCAACAATTTCGCATCATGCAAGCAACGGACGCCCTTGCTTCGTGGCACGCCACAATCGTTAAAGTCTTCCATTCAACTGCCTCATCAAGACAAACTAGTTAATACCCACCAACATCGGGCTAGGACGATTGTTTCCTTGAATCCTCTCACTAAACGGCCACCTATCACGCAGACACTAACAGTGACTGACATGCTCGTTACGTTGCAAATCACCAATCATCCCGCCACGCCGTGGGACGGCCCGGAGGTAAACTACGCCAGAGAAACAAACCAGTAACCCTAATCACTACTAATCACCCCGATCTTACCTAGCTTCAAACCGCACTCTACTACCACAGCGGGTTCAGAGGCTTAAAATTAGCTCTCTCATCTTGTTCATTAAACGCCTTCCAGCCAGACCAATGCTGAGCGGTGCGTTGTCAAAGGCCTGGATTCTTCCGCCAATATTCAGCCGCTGTCGTGGGTGACTCCGCCGCCATCAGCATCAACCGAACCCCCCTACTTATTTAACATCGCTGGCGGCATATTGCCGAGTGGCGATACAAACGCACCCGGCTATGGAAACCTACCGACCCTCCTCGGAGCAAGTATCTGGACACATCCGCGTCGTAGTCGTATATGTGCATGTGCTCGGAGGCTGGCCGTCCAACTCTGGCGAAGCTTCGCCACCTGTCTTCCACCCAAAGGCACATCGCCGATTTTATCTTTACAAAGTGCTGACTATGTAAACTATCTTTGTAAAATAACGAATGAAAAGCTCTACTTCATTTAAACCCTTGGAGTGCTCTATCACTTGCAAGAGGGGCACCTAAAGCCGAGAGAGGTTGAACGGAAACTTCCCCGCACACAGATGCAGCTAATGAACTCACCGACGAAATCTTGTTGGGCATGGAAGGATAGGTACACAGTAATGTCGGTGGCCGGATGGTTTTGTAGGATTAGATCAGTAATTCTGAGCAACGCCTTTTGAAACACCTTCCCCCGAGGCAAATGTTCCGGAGGGATCTCCCTTGACATCATTCTAATGGCGCAGACTCTGACCCTGAAAGTCTACTTCTCTCAACGGTGGCAGAAGCATCTTCCATCCGCTCAAATGGACTCGCCCGATGCAACGATTTAGCAGGCTGCGCACTCTGCTCCCTCTACTGCAGGATATCCCTCGAGAATGACGATGTGCATGATTCGTCCCCATGACACCGACAGCCGAGGCGCGCCGAGGGATGCCGATTATCGCGATAAGGGACATGAAGTTGGAGAAGCGGGCATACATCACGGAGGACACGAACAACACGAATGTCGGGTTCTTCAACTTTGTCACATTCCAACTACTGTATGCGGTGGTCTCGGTGATGATTTTCATCGATGTCCTCTCACTGCTTCTCCGGATCGCGTCACTACGCGAACGGCGCGCGAGACTTCAATCCGACGACTACTGTGCCATCTTGGCATGTGTGAGTGGCCCGAGCAATTCTGGTGTTTGTACTGCCAGCCCATGACCAAGACTGAGACTGATTTCTCGACAAGGCGTTTGCCACTGCAGCGGGATCAGTTGTACTGTACGGTACGCAGGTGTTCCCCCTGGAGTGATTTATTGGTACGCGAATCTGTCAGCTAGATGCGCGAGACTTACAACGTCAACTTTCCACATTCAGGCGCGATAAACCGTGTCACTGGCAGACATGATTGGGATCCGTGGCCTCCGCCAGAAGGACCCTGGCCCAGGAGTGATTACACGATGGCTTCCAAGGATACCGATCATCCTGTATTCATCCCATTATACACCAACCATATCAAGGTACGACTCAGACCGGAATCCAAGTCTCACTAGTTCTCTTCACGTTTGCGAGATTGCTAATCACCCGGTGTTCTAGGTCAATTACATACTCAATACCCTACAGGCTCTCGGCCACGGAGTAGCGCAACTGTCGTTCTTGTTCCTCTTCCGGAAGATCTTCTCCCGTCAAAGACGGTGGTATACTTTATTGATCAACGGCCTCATTGGATTCGTCATTCTCTATATGTCGGCACACAGCGCGATAGCGGTTTTCGTCTGCGGCGTCCACCCGGAAGCCCAGTGGACAAACCACGAAGATTCGCGGAGGAAATGTTTCCAAACGGCCGTCTACGTCGTCACCTTCGACCTCGTATCACTTGTCACAGACACGGTAGTCTTCGTCCTGCCATTGTATCCATTGCGTATGGTCACGCAGACGAGTATGCTCCGAGGACCTTGGGCGTCGTTTGGATCCTGGACTCACTACTGATGTGTTTGCTATAGTGACCAGAAAAAAAAGGAACTACATTCTGGTAGTTTTTTGTCTTGGTTTCCTGTAAGTCTTGCGTTTGCAGCCCTTACAGCAGAACTCTTTTATCTAGCTCCGACCTTTTTCTTTTCTAATCGACAAAACTAATTCATCCCCTTTAGTGCGGTAGTATCGTCCATCTTCGAAGTGGTTTACACTCTACCAATTATTCTACATCCCGGTTCGCTATCTGACTCCCTTTTATCAGCTTTGCCTAACAGATATCAGATAACGGCTTTTATGCTTATTTGCGTAACCACGGTGCTGGCGATGGGGACACGTTTGGTATGAACATTTGACTCTTTTTTCTTCAACTGCTTTCAGGATCTTGAACATACACTCCTTCCCTGTTAGACTGCTAACAAAAAACGTTCTCACAACAGGCTGGTCCGCGGGCACGGTGTTTTGGGCTTACATGCAAATAGCCATCGGCGCCGCGGTTTGCAACTTACCAGTCGTCTCTCGGTTCATCCTCCGCAGATGGTTAGAGGTGTCCAAACAAGCCACCCGGCGAACCCTGAATCAGGTTATAAATGTCAGATCTCGAAAACTACAGTGCAGACCAGGAGGTAGTTCAGGTATCGAGCTGGGAGATGGGCCCGCGGCCGCGGGCTCAGGGGGCACGGAGGGGGGCAGGGTCTCTGATGAACGCGGATGCAAGGAGGCCTCGTGACCACTCTTGAACGCGGGTTCAAAGGAGGGAAGGCACGCTGAGTTGAACACCGGTTCACTTACTCCGACTTCATGTAAATGCTCCATTCCGGGTGACAAGATATGATTTTGGGAATAAGAATAGATACTAATAAGTCCTTTTAATGAGGTGACTTAAGCGGCTGTGGTGGTTAAGTATGTACCTAAGGAGATACCTAGGTACCTAGGTAGTGTATGGATACGGCGTGGGAGTAAAATGTCGGGCGGGATGCCAGAAATGAACCAATCAAAGACGTCACATTTGCAACATGTGGAACCTCGCTCCACTGCGAAGCTCGGTGCAGGCAGGCACCCCGGTCCAAATTTGTTTGCAAACAGCTTCAGTAAACCGCCGTCGACAACTGGATTTTCTCCTGCACAACTCCAATCGCCACCGCAAATCCGCAATCATGTTGACGGCAGGCGGTCTTCGAAATGCGTGTCCCAGCTGTCGGGCCCGTCTTCTGAGCTGGACGGGCGCCGCGGCCGGCGCATCTCTATCGACACGACCAGTCCACCGCTCGAGCCACTCGCGGCAGAGCAGCTTGGCTGCATCACAGCTGGTGGCGCGACCCGCCGCCCGCAGGACATTCACGACGACGCCGCGAAGACTCGCAGACTCCGACCCGAAACGCACCGACGCCGAAGATGCTGCGTCCGCGGCCGACATCGAGACCGTCGTCCGCGAGGCGAAGCAGCGGTTCCGCGACACGCTGCCCAAGGGCTACCTCACCGAGGAGGAGTACCGGCTGTACGAGCGGTGGTACGGGCCGCCGCTGAGAGAGACCTCGCCGGAGGACGTGGGCATAAAATACCTGAACGAGGAGCAGTCTGAAGCGCGCGTACGACGGGACGGTTCGGCCGAGCCTGCGCTGCTGCGGCAGGTCGAGGGTGGCGGACTGGAGGAGATTCTCTACGCCAGGAAGGGCATGTCCACGACCAACGCCCGGGACGAAGTCGAAATCACAGAGGAAATCACAGAAGGACTGACAGACGAGGAGATCGCCGAACTATCTACCCAAGTCGAGTCGGCCGAGCCGGAGGAGCCTGATGCCCCGACAAACTACATCAACGCCGTGGCCAGGAACAAGAGGGAATTCGACGCCCTGATGAAGCTGCAAAAGGACTTCGAGGCCAACGCTCTGGAGGTGGAGGCGGCCGAGAGGGCGCGGGCGCAGCAGGAGGAGCAAGAATACGACGAGGAGCGCGAGGCCGACGAGGACGAGCCGCTGGACGAGGAGGACGACGGCATCCTGGACCAGGGGCTCTCCAAGCGCTCCGGCCGGCTGCATCCGTTCACGAGGGAGGGCCACTTCTCGACGAACCCGAGCACCGTCGAAATGCCGTACGCCGGCTTCATATACCCCGTCACGACGCTCCTCGGCAGGACGGACATCAAGCACGTGCGGATGGCGGCGGAGGATGCCTTTGGCGGGCCCGGTCTCCCGTACTCCCCCGCCACGCCCGCTTCCAAGATGAACCTGCCTCAGCAGCCGCTCGGCATGGCGGTGTGGCAGTCCAAGATGTCCGACATCGAGGCCGACGCCTTCGTCTCGACGTTCGTGCCGCCCGCGTACGCCTCGGCCATGGGCAGTCTCGTCGAGGTGCGCAAGCGTCTCGGCTCAAACTGGTTGCGCGGCATGTTCCAGCGGGGCGAGGGCGAGGGCCCGCGGGTGCTCGACGCCGGCGCGGGCGGCGCGGGCATCCTCGCGTGGCAGGACGTCGTGCGGGCCGAGTGGGAGGCGCTCAAGGTCAGCGGCGAGGTCACGGGCCAGACGCCGCACGGCAAGAAGAGCGTCGTCATCGGGTCCGAGAAGCTGAGGCACCGCGTGGCCAAGTTCCTGCAGAACACGACCATCCTGCCGCGGCTGCCGGACTACGCGCACTCGGTGGACAACCACCATAGGCACATCGACGCCAACCAGGTGGCACAGCCCAGGAAGATGTACGACGTCATCATCGCGTCGCACCTGCTGCTCCCCGTCAAGGAGGGCCACCGACGCAAGGCCATCATCAACAACCTCTGGTCGCTGCTCAACCCCGAGGGTGGCGTCTTGATCGTGCTGGAGAAGGGCCAGCCGCGCGGGTTCGAGGCCGTGGCCGAGGTGCGCGACCGCCTGCTGGAGGAGTTCATCATCCCGCCCGGCGTCGAGGAGGAGGCCAAGCCCGAGACCGAGGAGGAGAGGAAGTCCCGCGCGTACATGAGGGTCAAGGAGCCCGGCATGATCGTCGCGCCGTGCACCAACCACCGCAAGTGCCCGATGTACCTGGAGCCCGGCACGAGCAAGGGGCGCAAGGACTTTTGCCGGTTCAGCCAGCGCTTCGTGCGGCCGCCGTTCCTGCAGAAGATCATGGGCGCGACGACGCGCAACCACGACGACGTGCAGTTCAGCTACGTCGCGGTGCAGCGCGGCGGCGCCAAGGTGAAGGAGGCCGCGGAGGCGGCGGCGGCGTCGGAGGCGGCCTCGGGCAAGTTCGCGACGGAGCGGGCGTTCCGGGGCTACGAGGACGCCGAGTCGGCGCCGGACATGCTCGCGCTGCCGCGGCAGATCCTCCCGCCCATCAAGAGGCGCGGCCACGTGACGCTGGACGTGTGCACGCCCAACGCGACGCTGGAGCGGTGGACGGTGCCCAAGAGCTTCAGCCGGCAGGCGTACCACGACGCGCGCAAGGCCAAGTGGGGAGACCTCTGGGCGCTCGGGGCGAAGACGCGGAACAGGAGGAACGTGAGGCTGGGAAGACCGGAGACGCAGGACGACGGGGGCGTGAGGGCGCAGAGGGCCAAGGCGGCGGAGGCGAAGAGGAGGAAGCCGATCGACGTCGGCATCAACGAGAGCGGTGTCATTGGCAACCCCGAGATCCTGGAGAAGATGCACGCGAGGCGGGTCAAGAGCAGCAAGAAGGGCGAGAGGGACGCGCTGAAGAAGTCGTTCTTCAAGGCTGCCGAGAGCGAGATGGACTAGGCGGGCTGTTTCGATGCGATGGGCATGTCACGATAGATGGTGTACAACTACATGGGACTGGCGGGAACGGCATATCAAAAAATCGCTGTAACACTAACAACATACAAAAAGTATTACTATTAGATCTCCGGGAGAGGGTAAGGGGGGGGAATCAATGAGGGAAATCATGGCTGTACTGGAAAGTTGCCGCGTGATGTTTCAATACATAGCACATCACTGCCAACTCGATCGTGGATTCTTATCTGTATCAAACTCCTTATCTGAACGCACGCGGGGTTGGCAGGAGTCGAGTGAGAACAGGAGAGTTGCCCCTCCATCCGAGAGCGGCCGGGGCGGCGGGGCGTGGGCTGACGGTTGAGCCCCAGCGGAGATGCAGACGACAACTATCTCGCCATGTACCTCTACCGGTGTTTTTGTGAGGCGAGATACATCCCCAGGTACGTCGGCACCACCCGCAGGGTCGCGACATCTCCGGCGGCGGCTCCGCGGGAGTCGGGGCGAAAGCCGCTGATTGGTCGGCGATATGGCCGAGGCCGATAAGGAGAACATTATGTAAGCCCGGCTGTCGGGATGGTGTCATCGCCGGCGAATGAAAAATTAGCTGACGCCGTTTGTCGGCCGTGTGATTGGGCGGGGCGCAGTGGTTCCTAGGCTTGTATCCGTAGTGTGGTGCATTAGACAGACGATGCTTAATAAAATTAATAGAGGTTCGAACTTGAATGAGAAAGCCAAAGGAGAGGACCGTGGATTTATCTCTTTCGTTTAATGTGACAACTTTCTCTCTCATGGACACGGGCCCCTGATTTTGTTCTCTTTATCCTCTCACATTTACTCAAGATTTGCGGGGTTGACTCTCATCTATCTACCTCAACACCAACGCTCACTCACTCTCACTAAAGAGACAGGGGTTTTATAAGACTCCATCACCAGCATCGTCACACCCACGAGAACCCGACTCGATCGAGTCACACACACACACACACCACATCCAAAATGGCGTCAACAACAACGACGTCCCTCCTAGCAGCCCTCAACTGCAAGGGCAACACCCATCTCATCGTCGGCACCAACCCCCTCGCCGCCGCCCGGTGCACCCAGTCCCTCGCCGCCGGCGCCGTCCCCGTCCTGCTCGCCCCGGACACGCCCGACCTGCACTACGGCCTGCAGAAGCGCATCGACGCCGGCGAGGTCGCCTGGCACCGGAAGGCCTTCGAGGACGAGGATCTCTTCCGCCTCGGCCGCGACGAGGTCGGCAACGTCGTCGACGCCGTCTTCGTCACCTCCTCGGGCACTCGCGACCTGGCGGAGCGCATCGCCGCGCTGTGCAGGAAGAACCGCATCCCCGTCAACGTCGTCGACGCGCCGCAGCTGTGCACCTTCTCGCTGCTGTCGACGCACACCGACGGCCCGCTGCAGGTCGGCGTCACCACCAACGGGCGGGGGTGCAAGCTCGCCTCGCGCATCAGGCGCGAGGTCGCCGCCGCGCTGCCGACGGGCCTCGGCGCCGCGTGCGCGAGGCTGGGCGACGTCAGGAGGCGGATCCAGGCCGAGGACAGCCAGCAGCCGCTGCAGCAGGCCGACGAGGACGACTCGCTCGACCAGGCCGCGACGTTCAACAGGCTCGTGACCGAGGCGGACCTGGACGCGGCCAAGACGAGGCGCGCGCGGTGGCTGGGGCAGGTGTGCGAGTACTGGCCTTTGAAGCGGCTCGCCGCCATCACGGACGAGGACGTCGATTCCGTGCTCAGGTCGTACTCTACCGCGACCGAAAATCCTGCTGCTGCGGCCGGTGGTGCCCCCGCGCCGCGGAAGCAGGGGCGGATCATCCTCGCCGGCAGCGGCCCGGGGCACCCGGACCTCCTCACCCGCGCGACGCACAAGGCGATCCAGACGGCGGACCTGGTCCTCGCGGACAAGCTCGTCCCCGCCGGCGTGCTGGACCTCATCCCCCGCCGGACGCAGGTGCAGATCGCGAGGAAGTTCCCGGGCAACGCGGACCAGGCGCAGGAGGAGCTGCACGAGCTCGCGCTCGCGGGCGCGCAGGACGGGAAGACGGTGCTGCGGCTGAAGCAGGGCGACCCGTTCGTGTACGGCCGCGGCGGGGAGGAGGTCGCGTACTTCCGCGAGCGCGGGTTCGGCGCCGACAGGGTCGCCGTGCTCCCCGGGGTGACGTCGGCGCTGAGCGCGCCGCTGTTCGCGGGGATCCCCGCGACGCAGCGCGACGTCGCGGACCAGGTGCTGGTGTGCACGGGCACGGGGAAGAAGGGCAGGCCGCCCGCGCCGCCGCCGTACGTGCCCAGCCAGACGGTCGTGTTCCTCATGGCGCTGCACCGGATCGCGGGGCTCGTCGGGGAGCTGACGCGCCGGCTGGAGACGGAGGGCGACGAGAAGAGGGCGCTGTGGCCCGGGAGCACGCCGTGCGCTGTTATCGAGAGGGCGAGTTGTCCCGACCAGCGCGTCATTCGCACCACGCTTGAGCATGTCGTCGAGGCGATCGAGGCCGAGGGGAGCAGGCCGCCGGGCTTGCTTGTCGTCGGCAGGGCGTGCGAGGCGCTGTACGAGCGGGAGAAGGGGCGCGCGTGGGCTGTCGAGGACGGGTTTAGGGGGTTTGATTTCGAGGAGCTGCCTGGGTTGTCGTGAGAGGGGACGGGACGTGCATGGTGAGGTTTGGGTAGACAAAAGGTGCGGTTTAGCATTGCGAGGCGCTGGTTGACGGGTTTGGTTCTTTGATAATGAAGACTTTGAATACCTATATGCGTTGGATCTATATAGAACGTGTTCACTCTGTTCATGCGTGTTCCTACGGCACAGCCATCATCTGTCCATCAAAGTGAAAGCGTAAGCTTGAGTTAAGTAAGTAGCCCGAGTCGTTTGAGGAGAAACTGTTTGGACGAGTAGGTAGAGCCACGGACGACGATGACGGAAGACAATGACAGGTGACGGAGGCAACGGACGACGGCAATAGGGGGTATGGATAGCGGCAATAATAGAACCGCACGGTGGGGATAATGACCAGTACGGATAGCGACAGTGGCAGTAGAGATTCCTTCTAGAAAAGATTGACTGGCAACGAATAGCGGACCCAGAGCTGGTAAGTCGGGGGCCTCTCGTTTAGAAGCCTCGTTTGTAGTGTACATAAGGAACGTAAAACAACCTCAACGAAAACCCAAATAGCGAGAGATCCAAGTTTGTGTGCTCTTAACCCTATCCAATATCCGTGATAGATGCATCGTGTTCTTCATCCATACTCCAAAGAAACCTAGTATTTCATGACATAATCCCTCGTCAACTCGAACCGAGTATACAACCAGACCCGTCCACCTCAGCAGCCAAACCTCCAGCTAGTAGGTGGGCGCGTTGGGCTTCGTGGGCGCCACCGGCTTGCCCTGCGGCTCGGGGGTCCACCACCACGGGGTCTCGGGGGGGTAGGAGGGCTCGACGGGCTTCCCGCTGCCCGAGGGCCCTTGCTTGTCGCCGGGCTTGCTCTGCCTCGGGACTACGGCGGGTGCTGCCGCGGCGATGGCGACCATGGTGGTCAGGACGAGAATGAGGTTCTTCATGGTGGTGGTTTGTTTGCGATGTTGATATCTGGGTATGGACGAGCAGATGAGTTGCTTTGAAGGTTCTGTGTGTGATGATGTCTTGAGAGAATGATGCGCAGAAGACACGAGAGCATCAATGATACTTATACTCGAGTTGAAGGCCCCCAAGTAAGCCAGCTTCTTGATATTGTCTACGAGCTGAGCAGGAGGTCAGCCAAGCACCAGCTGATCACCAGGTTTTCCAAGGAGGTCCGTGTTGTGGATGACCAAAATCTTCGCTCCCTTCTCTACGTCTAGTCTTCGTTGTTGCTATTTCGAGGACCACTGTTCAGCCCTCCTACCCAGTGTGCATCCGCACACTATCGGAGTTTGAACAATGTGGCGTGGACGAGAGTCCCCGAGTCAGAATCAGATTTGCCTCTTCTGGGGAAGACCTGGACAAGCTGCTCACATGCATATATTCAGGGGCTTGATGGTACGTCTGGGACATGAGAGCAAGAAATCGCCCATGTTTTCATTTCAGCTTCGGTCGTAAGGGGAGATACTATAAGATTCGATGTTGACATAGCCTTTAACAGAGTCTCAGAAGCACCAAAAAAGAAGGAAGGATTCAATTGCTGGGGGGGGGGGGGGGGCTGTGCCACTCGCCGGCCTCTCGTGTCGTTCAGTCGGGCCAAGCAACACCAGTCAGCACAAGCATATCTGCCAGCGCCTGGTAAGCTGCATAAACTGCCTAATGAGGAAGTAACGCTGCAGAAGAAGACAAAATCAGCAGATTCTGACGGCAAGGCTGAGAAAGAGCCTCAGCTGCTTATTCTCACGTAGCAGACTTTCAGCTGTCAACGGAACCATGGCGCATCTTGGCAGGAACATTGAGCTCTTGCAAACGTTCTGGCCATGATGTCTTTTGCTAATTTCTACGTGTAGGGGGCTGGAAGGAACGCTGCTCTTGGGTTCAAGATGGTGGGCGGATAAACCAAGGTGGTTTTACTCGCGGGTGACGGCCGAGAGTCTTGAAAGGAGTTGCGAGCTGCTGTTTGACGCGGGTTATGTGCTTTAAACGTAGTTAAATCGCAAGACCCACCGTGGGGCTTGCAAAACCTCGCGAAGGCCCTGATCTATACGATTCAACTGTCTTAACATGTGCTAGATTCAGAATGCTGGGTTTAACGATGGCTCCGGCGGTGACCGTTGGCCAAGGCTGTTTCCACTCTTGAGCCCAAGGAAGAAGACTCCGAGGTAGACAGGTCAAAAACAGAAGCATGTGCTTGCTACCTAGGTTGCGAAAGTTCTGTACTTCCAAGCGGTGGCCACGGCGACTCCCACTTGCCGATTGCCAGAAAGGTATGCATTCACGTCGTCGAAAGCCTTCCGGACCCGCCCCCATCGACACATGTTCTGTTGCCACTGCTCGTTGTGGGTATAATACTACGTTCTAACGATATCGATTGTAGCTACGACCCTTGCTGCGGGCTTAAATCCCTGTGCTGCTGGTCCAGCCCCCGGTTTTCAAGCCATCGACCGTTCTTAACTCACTTCTTCGGCCCACCCGAGCCGCGAACGAAAAGATCTTTTGTTGCCAACAGGAGTTCATTGGCCGCTTAACGGCTGCTTAAACTACCAGGCCCAGGACGTCGGTCTGAGCCGGCGCGCTCGCGGGAATTCAGGCACCCTGTGCAACCGTGACACTCAATCATTTGACAACTTGTAGCTGGCTATCTGCAGGTTTCCGAGGACGCTAGACATGGGGCAGATTAGCATTTCAACTTTGGCGGACCGCATCCCAGCGGTGAGGCTTTGGCTATGGAGCTGCCTTGTCGGAAGCACCCGCGGATGGGAGATCAACAGGCACCAGGTTGCAGACAGTGCGTAGGGCGAGGGGGACCACATGCTTGGTTCTGGAACCCTACGATCGTCGATCATTGCTCTGCTCCTCAAGACAAGCGAGAGACAGCTGGCTGATCGTTAACGGGGCATCGTATCCCAGTGCTAACTAGGTGGTTGCTGACTTTGAACGCTGTCTGGGATCCTCCCACCTGCCCGTGCTCTATGTTGACAACCTGACGCCAACCAATTCAATTCGCAATATCTGCTGCGCCGCCGGTGAGAAACCGATATTGTACAGCCGCTAAGAGTAGCAACTCTTACCGTTGACCTGCCAAGTGACTACGGCACGGTTCTCGAGTCGGAGCCTGCCGTCTTCGATCGGTGGTATCATTAGCTCGAGCATTGTCCTAAACGGGACTCTTGTCCGTGCTCCGTTGCGACGGAGTCAGTCGGCTCGTGGACTGCCGGGGTTGTTCACTCGGGTGGAGCCGTTGCGAGATCGAGGCTGCGGCGGTCTGCCGCTTTACGGCAGCAGAGACTCCACAACGGCCTCTAATTCACGATTCACGCATGCAGTTGGTTGTTAGCGTGCAGATTCCGAGTGAGCTTGGCCTACTCCGGCAGGTTCCAAAGGACCCCTCGGCGCCAACGTCCTGCGGGTTCGGGCCGGGACCCTCAAACTTTGGAACGTTGGTGATGGCCTCACGCAGGAAAGGGAACTTCGGTATCAGGCCTTATATCTAGCTCCTTGGCGTCCCATGTCAATAGTCTCTTCACCCTGGCTCGGATCATACCTGGACGGCTATGACTAAACCAAAACTGTTCTGGATTGAATTGAAGTCTCTCGATTGCTAGCCCACGTGCGGCCTTCTGCATTCAACGATGGCCAGCCAATCCATGCGTTACTTTCAGCCCGGGGATCTCGCCAATGTTCTGTCAAGGTTGAGTCTTGTTGTTCATGATATGGGAGTATCGGACGTTCCATGACCTCGGAGCCATCGTAGGCAATGTTATAAAAGGAGGGAGACCTCCCCCGAGCAAAGGTAGATCTTCTCTTCACCTCCTCACCTCCAGCGCCAATCCCCTCTACAGCATCCAACGGTCTCAGTCGCCTTTCTTGCACAATCACCCAAAATGCGTTTCGCCACCGTTGCCATTACCGCCTTCGCGGCCATGCTGTCCGGAGTACGCCACGAACCCCCTCCCCCTTATAAACATCTAGAGACAGCACACTGACGACGATTCCCAGGCCGCCGCCGCTCCCAGCGTCGACCCCAAGTACGACAGCCCCAAGGAGGGCTACACCCTCGTGCCCGCCAAGTGGGAGGCCCAGGCCTTCGTCGACGGCCCGTACATCAACCTCGAGGGCACCGTCCAGGAGGTCCGCGCCGAGCTGATCAAGCTCAACCCCAACTACGACGCCGACTTCAACATCACCATCGACGAGAACCCCGCGGCGCCCGCCGACCTCGAGGCCCGCACCGACTTCAACGGCATGTACTACTTCTGCAACGACCGCTGGACCGAGACCGACGGCTCCACCACCTGGGGCAACATCAACTACCTGAGGACCGTCGGCGGCAAGCCGCGCCTCGGCGCCGGCCCGTCCACCTGCAGCCGCGTGAGCTGCTCCTACGGCGCGGGTATCACCTGGTGCAACGACGTTTGTCTCCCCCTTCGGCTCTCATGATGTATCGGTTCGATACGCTAACCAGTTCTTCTTCCATCAGGCCAACTCCGAGAAGGAGCTCTACTCTTTCGGCTCCATTGCTGACGGCGCCGAGTACATCTTCTGGCGCTGCGGCGGCGCTTCCAACGTCCCCGTCTGGAAGCGCAGGCCGGCCGGCCAGGTCTTCCACAACACCAACTGGAACGTCTTCATCACCGGCGAGTGGTGCTAAATCTGCCAATGTTTGATGAAGCGCTCCGCGAGTCGTGGGACTACCCCCTTCGTGGTCAAGCCTGCTGGCGCCCCTTAGTTGAGGAGTCAGGGGCTTGGTTACGCTCCACAAGCATTGATAGTCAATACAATCCCTGATATGCTTGAAAGTTCTATTTTCTCCTGAGGGAAGTCGATTGAACCAATGGACTTTTGTGATTTCCACTCCATGGCTCAAGTACTTTGGATCGCCAACGCTATCTACGTGCATGTATTGCATCTCTGCCCGTCGGCCGTAAGCACGGAAATACTACCCCGATATCAGAGCCGGACATGATCGGCATTTGCGGTGTTGAATCCGTTGTGAAATTCGACAACGACCAAGCCGGACCAAACGAAGGCAAAGAGCGAGAGGGACCTAAGAATTGTGGAAAGCACTATGCATCGGGTCTTGACTCAATGAAGACCTGGGAAAGTACTAGGTGTCAAAGTCACTTACGAGTATTCACGGGCACCAGAGAGGAGATATGATGTGAAATAGGGATGTCTTTCCGGGAGAATGACTCTGGGACGGGTTCTATTAAGTATGAAGGAGCCTATAAATATACCTGGACCGGGAAAGCGCTACTTTCCCAGGCCTTCGTTGAGTTGGGACCTGATGCATGATGCCTTCCAAGATTTCCAGGATGAGTAAGTGGATAAGAAACCATCTACAAATGCGTCCTTCCCTGGCTCTTCTCGTCCGATTCCAGTCGGCTTTTGGGATTCTACGCTCCTCGAAACCGTCAGCCCGTCCTTCCAGCCCCAGGCTATTTTGCGCGGTTTGCACCACGAATGGGCTTGGTTCCAGGTGCCATTCTCGTGGACGTGGATGGTGATGATGCGGGTTCCGCCAATCGTGAAATAGGCGACAGGTATATGACCTTCTTGGGGTCGCCGGGTCTGTGGAAGACCAGTGCTCCTTGCGACCTCCCGGCTGGCGGCCAGTTTATCTTCAGCCAGGGCGCCTGCCTGTCCAATATCGCCGCTTACATCTCCGAGATCGCCCCTTTGCGCTGCCGGGGCCGCGTACCCAGCTAGCCGCAGTTCACAGCCAGCTACTCTAGGCATCTACGTTAGGTAGTTTATTTCGTAAATATAGCTTACAACCTTTGGATTTCTCTGCTTTATTACGTGGCTATTAGGGCCTTCCCCTATTAACTAGCCTTATAACGCTCTATTATTATTTCTGGGCTCTGTTGTTGTCCAGCTCTGTTGTTGTCCCTAGGCTCTACATATCTCCTGCTTTGCTTGGTCAGTTTTGACACACAATCACTCCTCATTAACCAATATTGACATGTACATCCTAAACAGCGCGTTTCTTCCTGAGAGATGGACCCCTCGGTGGTCTATTAAAGCTAATATTTACATCACACAATACATAGACATTATCAAACAGACGCGGACCTATCCCTAAGGGCGGGGACGCTGAATGAGCATCCTGGACCTCAGGCTCCTCCTGCGCTTGGTGGGGTGCGCGGGCTGCTTCCAGATGGGCTGGTCCGGGTCGTAACCCACCAGGCAGTTGACCGTCTCGGCGCCCTCGCCGGCGTCGTTGATCTCGCTGCCGACAGGGTCGCGCCACTGCCCGGTCAGCTTGACGTAGCTGTCGAGCGCGGCGTCCATGGTCTTGCCGAGCTCGAGCGCCTTGGCCGCGCGCGAGTGGGAGTAGTGCGTGAGCAGGGCGCTGGCGGCCTCGCGGTCGCCGGCCTCGACGAGCGCGCGGGCGCCCTTCTCGACCCAGTCGACGTCGCTGCGGGACTGGTTCTCGAAGCCCGTGAGCGTGCGGGTGACGATGGGCAGGAAGGCGTCGGGCGCGGAGCAGGTGTAGTACAGCAGGCGCTTGAAGACGCGGCCGGCGAACTCGCTCGCCTCCTGGAGCTGGTAGTCCGGGTTCAGGAAGCTGCCGGAGGCGCCGGTGGTCAGGTAGCGGTGCTCGCCGAACTCGGGCGGGACGGAGTTGACGCCGAGCCACCAGGGGACGAAGGGCGAGGAGACGGAGGTGGCCGGGGCGTTCCAGATGCGCAGCAGGTCGCGGTCGATGCCGTCCTTGAGGCTGACGACCTGGCCGTAGCCGGCCTCGTCGTCGGCGATGCGCGGGTCGCGGACGCGCTCCATGAGCTTCTCCTCGGTGAGGGGCGCCATGGCGAGCGTGGCCTCCTCGAGGGCGGCCTGGGACATGAACTTGAAGCCGCCGTCGCGGGCGGTCATGTTCTCGCCCTTCTCGCCGTAGGCGTTGAAGATGTTGAAGGGCACGCCCGAGGCCGGGTCCCACCAGCCCTGCTCGACGGCGAAGGAGACGATGTTGGAGGAGCCCATGTAGTCGGAGCTGTTGGCGAAGTCGACGGGGAAGTCCTCGATGTAGCCCGGGTAGAGGACGCGGACCTCGTCGGTCTTGAGGCGCTCGGCGGCCCAGAGCTTCTTGCCGCCGGCCATCTCCCAGACGACCCAGCCCTCGTCCTTGTCGGCGACGAGGTGGGTGTTGCCGCCGTAGGTGGCCTCGCCGTACTGGTCCATGAGGGCGCCGATGATCTCGACGCCCTCGCGGGCGGTCCTCGCGCGCTCCATGACGATGCGGGCGAGGTCGCTGTACTGGACGCCGCGCTGGGGGGTCGGGGTCATCTCGACCAGCTCCTCGCGGTTCTGGGCCCAGACGTCGCGGACGGTGACGCCGTTCTCGTTGAGGCCGCCGTTGGTCAGCGGGGCGGGGAAGCCCTCGAAGTCCGAGTACTCCATGGACAGGTAGCGGTAGGTGTGGGCGACCTGGGGGATGGGGAAGAGCTCGCCGGGGATGCTGGCCTTGTCGGTGACGCCCACGGTGATGGTCGCGTTGGCGGCGTGGTCGCGGGCGGGAAACAGCTGGAGCCAGTGCGACGAGACCTCCTCGCCGGTGCCGCCGACCATGACGCTCCCGTCGGCCGTGAGGTCCTTGCCGACGTAGAAGGCATAGCTGGCGGAGGCCGGGCCAGCGAGGGCCGCGAGCACGACGGCAGAGCTTTGCAACATCATCTTTGTCCGTGTGGTGTTGGCAACGGAGGACGGCTCTTGACGGGAAGAGTTGCTCGGGAAAGAGAATTTCTCACCCGGCGGGGGTTATAAGAGAGAAGAGACAACAGAGCGGGACCGTCAACTCCCGTCCATGTCGGAGTCTTCACTCTTGTTGGGCAATGATGTCAAGGGAACTTGAACCGCCGACTGACTCCGGCCTTGAGGGACCGTACCCCACACCGAAATTTCCGGTATCGCTAGCGGTGAAGATAAACATTGCCAGGGGGCCGACAGGTAAACAAGACCAATTGAGCAACGATAAGTGCTAATGGCTGACAAGGATCATCTTGTTTTTCGTAAAATTGGCCCATGCCTGGGTTCTGAACGACCAGGAATTCCCGCATTTTTCAATTGACGGGGGCAACGGCGGAGAGAAGCGACTAAGCTTTCCTCGTTTGGGTTCATCTCAATGCATTGTTCCCGCCAGAGCGAGTCAACCGCGCCGAGGAACCCCTCACCGAGTGGACACTCGCTGGATATCGGAGCCGTGGCCGGCGGCCCGCTGAAGGAATTCCGCACACCATCGAAGGTCGTCCTGTCGTCTACTCGGTGACAGCTAACCTTTCCTAGAAGGAATTTTTGCTATGCGAGTGATGATACATTGGAATGACAGCGTACCAGTAATAAACGACAGTAACGGACATTGGTAACAAAAGAGCCACGACAGTATGGAACAATAGTCCGGACCCAGAAAAATAGACAACAGCAACAGACAAAAGTAACGATAGTAACAATGGTAACAGAAGTGATAACACCTAGTGAGAGGCGTATAGACTTTCTCTACGGATTGTCAGCTGGCACCGAGCAGGGCACCTCCGAAGTTCTGGGGACCTTCGGGAAAAATGTCCGACGCTTGAGTGCCATCCCTACCGTCCTCCACCGTTGCACACTCTGTGACTTGTCTTAAAAAGGTCGACCAGGAGTTCGTCTCGGCAAAGATCCTCCGCCGTCGGCCGTTCTTCCGGAAGCCAGCGCAAGATCTTGCGGACGAGCGTAATCAGCCGCTTCTTTTCCTTGCCTTCCAGACGCGTTATGCGGCTCTCGAACGATTGGTCGGGAATCGGCGTCGCCGCTATCCAGTTGCCTGTTCATCTTCAGTATAGAATAACACCAACGGAAGCCCAGCCTGTGTCTGGCGTCTTACCCTCCGAGTCCCAGTACTGACGGCACTTGTCACTCGACTTGAGGAACGCCCTTGGCGGGGGCCAGGAGAGACACCATCTCCGCCAGGGTCTTCTCGTCATCAAGAATGCCGTCTTTTTCGGGTTCAAAGAGACGGCGATTTTCCACCAGATTCCAGATCTATCACGGTCAGTTATAACATGATACAGGTGGAGGGGGGCATAGGTGCCATGACTCCGACAGACCACACGTCAATCTTTTGCCGACGACGATCTCGTGCCCTGTACAAGTTTGTCGTCACGTCTCCCGTGCTTTTGGCCTGGTTCTCCGAGGCGAGCCCGACCAAAGTCCGAGATGACAGGCGCTCCGTAGGTGATTGGGAGGTTGTAGGAATGGTATATCGTGCGATCCGCCAGAACCTTGCGGTCCAAAGGGGCGTGCGACTCGGCCTGCTCGATCATATCAATTACCCCAGCATCCGCCTTCCCGATTCCGAGGATGACGTTTCTGGGGGGGATATTTGGCGTTCGAAGTTAATGACGAGAAAGAGATGGGAGGAGATGTTATTGTCAGTGCTTGCCTGTGTGTACGACGCCGATCTGGTGGAGAACGTCCAACGCGAGGAGTACCCAAACCAAATTGCAACGCAGGACATCTAAAGTGAGACTCTTGCCGGGGAACCAGGCACATAGGTCGTTCAGTTTCACGCCGAGCGGGCGGTATACGAGACATTGGTGGTTCCCGGAGGTCCCTTGGACCTGGAAATGGTCCAGGATGACGCGCAGGTGGTGCTTGCCAGGATGGTACACACCTGAGCCGATCGCCTTGAATTTGATGCGGTCAGAGATGGCCAGCTCGTTGGTAACGTCTGCTCCAGCGACGCAAATCTTGAGAGCCAGCAGGCGGTTTTCCCTAGGCGATGAGAGGCACTGTGTGAGTTGGAGTCCTTTTGCCAGGTACCTATGACAGACGTACTTGAAATCCCGGCAGAGCCAAACCGTTGATCCGCCGCCATAACCAAGCTTGGCGACGACCTTGTATCTAGACTCAAAGACGTCTCCGATTCGAACGGGGTAGTATTTTTCGGCTTTGTATCCTGGGAGCCTCTCTTCTTCGATTGGTCCAATTTCTGACATGGTCTTAAAGCCGCCTGGGGGGGTCGCAGCCTGCGAGCTCATCGCCCGCCCAAATCGCGGCCAGTGAGGTTGGGTAGCGGTGATGCGAAAGGATGCGACATGACGAGAAGCTCTATGCCTTCTTGTGAGAGCAAAAAGCAAAGATGCCGGGGTTTTCACGCTCATACTTATTATCCTCCTTTCTTTTAGGCGGTGGCAGCAAGAAAGTATGCGGACAATAGGCTTGTGGGAGAATGACGGAGGATATCGCGAGTCCTCAGTTGTGTTATCAGTAATGTGACATGTGGTTTTAGTCAGATACCCGTGT
This sequence comes from Colletotrichum brevisporum, assembly GCA_030770045.1. Lineage (NCBI taxonomy): Eukaryota > Fungi > Ascomycota > Sordariomycetes > Glomerellales > Glomerellaceae > Colletotrichum > Colletotrichum brevisporum. Next base: position 1,044,139 of record JAUGSI010000001.1, on the reverse strand, counting down.
AAAAAGTAAACAACGAAAGGAAAACTCTACTTTAAGTGTATCCCAAAGTTGCTTTTCCCCTATAAACTTCAGCCTCTTGTGCCTTAAAACAAGGGAAAACGGGTCTGGGCCTCTGGGGGGAGACGTTTCCAAATAGACGTGAAAAAGTTTAGATGCCACTGGATAGAAACCGGGGTCACAGAATAGGAAGTTGAGGAGTTGGTAGCACGGCCACACGCATGGTGCTTCGTCGATATCTGTATTCTTACATTTGGTATCATCCCGCGCAGCTGAAGCCAGGGTATCTCATCTTTGACTAAACTCCAGGCCATCCCAGCGCCTCCCTCTTCTCGCGAATCACCTTAGCTTCACCGTGACCTCCAGACAGCTGACCTTCCTCACCCGGCTCTCGCCCCCAAACTCCTCCACCCCCTCGACCACGACGTCGTCGACCGTCCCCACGCTCCTCGTCCTGACCTCGACCTCGCAGTCCTTCTCCCCGGAGAACCACGCCGCAACGCTCAGCACCTTCTCCACGGCCTTTCCCGTGCCCAGAACCACGGCCTCCCCGTCGCCGGTCCCGCGCGTCCCGCCGTCGCGGTGCAGACGGTCCACGCGCTGGCTGAGCGACAGACCCCTCGTCGGCGGCACGCCGTCCCGCAGGCATCGGCCGAGCTGCTTCCGCACGCGCGAGACGACGGCCATGAAGGGCGTCCCCGAGGACACGTAGATGAGCTGGGACTTGGATGAGACGGGCTGCTGCCGGCGGGCCAGCGCGCGCTTCTGGACCTTGGAGCCCTCTGGGAGGCGGGGCAGCTTGTCGACGGACGGCGCGTCCTTCTTTGACGAGGCTTCAGAGCCTGGTTGGCGTGTTTTTGATGGGCGGTTCGGCGCCATTGTAGGCAGCTGTGTGTGTGGAAGCGCTTGTGGTTGGTGTCAGGCAGAAGCCTCTCTCTTTTGTTTTCTTTTCTTCGCCTTTCACGTCGTCTTCGAAATGAGTCTGAGAAGTTGATCTGGCAGATTCGGTGGTGTGCTTTTTCCTGCTTGTCTCAGATTCAGACCTCAGAATTCTAAAGATTGGATGACGCGTTTGAAGTTGTGTCGTCGCGAATGTGAAAATGTTGCACTTTAAGAGTCTGGAAGAGTCTTGATTGAGATGGCTCGTCGATGAGAACCTTCAACATTGAAGAGAAAAGAAGTGCATAAAGTGGGGCTCTTTCCCTTGCTGCACCGTCGGGGAGAGCCACCTGGATACCTAGGTACCTAAGTACACTGTACACCCACTAGCGCGCGTCACCCCACCCGCAGACCCAGGCACCCGAGCCCCCGGCGCCCGCCCGGACCCCAAGACCAAGCTCCCTCTCGCGATGACGATACGCCGTCCCAAGCTTCACCCGATCACCCACCATGAGCTAATCGCAGCCTACCTCCAAACGCCCCGTTGCGGCTGCCTGCGACAACGACAACAACACCAGCACCACGCCAATAGCGACCATCGTCGAGAAGGACACATTTCCTCTTCTTCTGTAGTTGCGCCAGGCAGTTCTGTGGTCGACAACATGTCCATCGCGATCTGGCCTCCCGTGGCCCCGGAGGAGCTCGCCCTCAAAAAGGAGGAATCACTCGTATGCAATTCTTCAAATCCCTTCCCCAGCGAGCTACCACTCCATTGTTCCTTTAACGTTGAGTCGACAACTCTTGCCGCAAAACACAATGCTAATCAGGATGGACGACCCGCAGCGCCGCGAGCTCGACTGGATCGTCGCCGAGACGCACGTCGTCCTCAAGGACATCCGCCACAGCCTGCAGGACTGCTACGCCCTGCTGGCCCCCATCGACCCGGGCAGCACCCTCGTCATGAGCACGCAGCGCAACGAGCGCGTCAAGGGCACGATCACCCGCGTCGGCACCCGCGTCGTCAAAGGAGTGAGCTCCTCTCTTCCTCTCCTCTCTCCCAAAAGCCCTCTCTAACCAGCTCCCGCTATGCGCAGGCAATCCACATCCAGCTCAAAACCCTCCCGACGCAGACCCTCATCCTCGACCCCTCGCACCCCATCCACATCGCCGCCCTCGAGACGATCCACACCCACCTGACCGAGTGCGTCGACCTCCTCTCCCTCACGGCCTCCTCCCCGACCACGCACCCCTCCCAGCTCGCCGCCCAGCTCCGCATCCTCGCCGCCTCCCTCTCCGAGTCCTCGGGCCTCCTCAAGGGCCCGCCCCTCAACGAGACCGACCCCCGCTGGCAGACCGACTCCTGCCCGCCCGTCCACTTCTCCCCCCCTCTCCCGCCCACCGTCAGCGTCCACATCGGCCTGCAGGAGTCGAGCCTGGTGCTCTGGCTCCGCGCCCTCGAGCCCGTCGACGCCCCGCAGCACTTCGGCACCAAGCTCGGCCTGGCGCTGGGCACCGTCCGCCGCCTGGAGCACGACGAGATGGACCGCCCGTTCCGCTTCTCGTACAGCCAGGTCACGGACGGCGGGGAGAAGCACAAGCACGGCGCCGCGCACCCGAGGAGCGGGTCGAGCAGCGTGAGCGGCCTCGGCACGCCGTCCAGCAACGGCGAGGCCAACGAGGTGTTCGTCCGGGAGAAGGTGCGCGTCGAGAGCTTGCCGGACCCCAACCTGATGTCCCTGTCGTCGAAGCTGATCGCGCTGGGGCACACGCTGGCTGGCGCGAGGAGAAACTTGGCAGCTGTGATGGGAGAGGAGCTGGACGAGTAGAGACAGACTGTTCGATTAGGTTTCCGACTAGGAAGATTGGTGTGGGGAGAATGGTTCACGCAAGTGACATTGTAGCAACTGCGAAATAATGGTCAAAGCAGGCCTTTACTGTTTAGAGACTCGGATACCCCGGCGTTTGGCAGGAATGGAAGCACTTCTTTTTATTGCCCATAGATTACTGTTTTTGCAAATTCCTATGTGCTGGGTTCTACCGGATTTGCGTACACCTACAAATCCTTTGGTAACCCCTGATAAACCATGCACGAGCCAAAATCAGTCGTCCAATCCTCAAACTGTTGATGAGCGGACACCTTGGCTCCTCGCCGAGAACACTGGGGTTCCGGCGGAACGCCTCCGCAGAGTGGGTTTTGGGTTGCATGCGCCGTTCGACGACAAACAAAAACATGCGGTGGTACCTAATGCGAAATCCACGACGCCACACATGCAAACAAGGTCGAGCAGTACTCTCAGGTTTCGACGCCACTTCATGCCACGGGCGACCAGGGCATGGGGATCAGGATCCTCGACTTCATGGTCTGGATCAGAGGGACAGTCTTGTGGACCGTCTCGCTCCAGCCCTCGACGCTCCAGCTCTTCTCGCGGCGGACCTTGCGCTCCTCCAAGTTGGCAAACTGCCACAGGTGGTGGACGGTGTTGAGGTCACCGATCTGCACGAACCAGGCGCCGACGCCCTCCATGACCTCACGTCTGGCCTTCAGGCCCCGTCTCCAGTGGGTCTCCCACTCGAGCAGGTTGCCGGGGTGCAGGGTGTAGGATCGCAGCTCGAAGACGCCGCCAAGCTGTCGCGGAGGCGTCGTGGGCCAGAAGGAGAACTCCTGCATCAGAGACGTCTTCTTCGAGGTGATGAGGCTTTTGAGCTTCTTGTCGAACTCGGAAAACTCGGGATGGGAGCCAATGTTGTGGATCGACTCGTGGTAACCCTGGTAGCGCTGGTACTCCCAAATATGGACTGCGACAGCTAATATTAGCAGCTGTTCGCGTTTCGCCTGTGTTCAGGATGTCCGGGCAGAACAAGGGAACGTACCAAATGTGTTGCAGTCGCCAACCTCGGTCCTCCAGCTTCCAACTAGATGCACCTTATTCTCGGGCATCGAGGCCATGCGAGGGTACCAGTTGCCGACGAGCTCCGTGTACTCGTCGACCTTGTCGGGCTTGACCTCGTGGAAGACGATGGAGTGGACGTACTTACCACGGGCGAGAACTTGACTGAAGCTGGCCTCGAGCTGCGCGTCCAGCTCGCGACCCTCCTTCGTGCCGTAGATGAGGTTGGTCAGAGGACCAGGCTTGCGCGGAGGGTCCTGGGCCTCGGCCTTCTGTCCTGAAGTAGCACTCAAAGATGAGCCCAAGTCCTGGGCGGACTCTGCGGCAAAGGAGGGGGAAGGGGATTGGGGCCACGCACTTGCTTCCCGGCGCTTCTGCTGGTCCACCAACTGCTCTCGGAACTGCTTCGATTTCTCGTTGAAGGAGGCGACGCTCTGAGGGGCGGCGTTGACGTCGGCCATGGAGGGCACCTTCAGCTGCTGGCTCGTCGAAGAGAAGGCTCGCAGCGCGGAACGCGGGGTTGCCGCGCCGGCTGCTCGCACCAATCGTCGGCTCAGCATTGTAAGGGCGGGCGGTAGTTGGGTTGGTATAGATGGATGGTTGGTGGTTGGTTGGCTGGTTGGCGATGGGTGACCGAGAGGTGTTTCTTCTTCTTTGTCGTCGCGTCGGCGGACAAGAGAAGCAGAACAAGCTCTGTTTTGTTTGTTTGCAGATAACAAGCCTCTGGCACGGGATGTGAAGGAGGAGAGGGAAAACGATATTCGATACGTCTCGATCGGCAAGAAGCAGGTAGGACCCGAGAGCAGCAGGGGGTTATTGGATCACAGAACGGGAAGCAAGTCGGCGTGCAGCGGCGGCAATGACGGCGGGCGCGTGGTGGTGGTCTGGCCTGGCGGGAGGTAGTAGCGGCGAGGGCGGTGGTGGTCTCGCCTGTGCTGTGCTTTGGGGGGTAAAGTGGTGAGTGGTAGACTGGCTAATGGGACGAATGCAATTGGACGAGAGATGGCTGATGGTCGGCCTACAACCATGCGAGTCGAGTGTCTCTCTTTGGCTTCCCCCGCACTCTTGAGTTGCAGTAGTAGCAGCAGCAGTAGCAGTAGGAGGAGGAGCTTCAGGAGAAGGCGTTAGGTAGGTACGGATGGTGTGTAGTGTGGTGTGTGTGTGCGTGTGTGCGTGTGTGCGTGTGTGCGTGTGTGCGTGTGTGCGTGTGTGCGTGTGTCGGTGTGTGTGGCAGGACAAGACCAGGACGGATGTGACACAAGGGAGGAGAAGGAGATGGGAGAGGAGGAGGAGATTTGGTTGAGCCGTTTCTGCTTGCTTGCTCATCACTCATGCTCCTGCTGCTTCTGGTCCTGATCCTGGTTGTGCTGCTGCTGCGGCCTATCTGCTCCTGCTCCCCGTCTTCTGCGACTCGTCCCTCCCTCCTTCCCACCGCTGCTACTACCATGGGTACCTATGCTGCACCTCCTTGTTTGGCACCACCACCACGCCAGCCCGCCGCCAAGCCAGGGCCCCTCGAACCTGGGGAAAGCTGACGCCTGCTTGACGGCACGAGGGCCCGGCGCTGAGGAAGCTGAGGCCCCAAGCTGTTCCAGGAATGGTACGTACCGCCTCCAAATGCGCCCAGATGCGGAGAAGGGTCGAATGATGTCACATGTGAGCTCCCTGAGCCGGGGTCAATGGCGGTCACGGGCAGGTGGAGGTCGGGGCCAGACGGGGCGAGCGGACAAATATTCCAGCGCTTTTCCGTGGTGGGGTCCTGGGTGCCTGGATCCAGGTCTTTCGGGTAACCTTCGGCACATGGCCCGTGCAGGCGTCAACGGTACGTACCTCCGTTTCTGTCATCAAACACAGACGAAAGCCTCAGGCCACAAACAGCGGCTCGGCTACGGGTCCAACCGCCGAAAGCTCAATCGGAGGAAAAAGGCTCGTTCTGATAGCTTCACCTGAACGTCCGAATACCGCCCCTCCGCATCAACAAACCGTTCCTCCTTTCCCACCATCTCCGGTAACCCATATTCACAAACCGTCAAGATGTCTTGGCTCGGAGCTCGCGCCCTCAAGAAGTACCCCACGCCCGTCCGTAAGTTGTGTTCCTGGCCTCCAAAGCGTTTCGCGAAACCGCTGACCTCCCTTGCAGTTAAGCCGATGGCGCCCTTCTTCGCTGCCGGTACGTCCGAATGACGAACTCCCCCTTCCCGAGTCAACCTACGCGAGGCCCCCGAGGAGAACGAAGCGCGATGGATTGAAATCGGAGACCGGAACAATTCCAGCAGGGACTGACGTAGCGACGCAGGTCTGGTCATCGCCTACGGCATCAACTCTGCCCAGAACGCCATGATGAAGTGTACGTCCCATGCGCCCGATGGTCCTCCCGCCCAGATACTGACTTCGAGACGCAGCCGCCGAGTGGAAGAACGACGCCCGCAACCCCCTCGCCAAGAGGGCCCACTAAGCGGTTATGTCGACGGGAACGGTCCGGGGCTATGCATAGACAATGGTCGAGGAAAGGTCGAAGATACAAGGACCTGCCAGAGACGCGTATTCATCGTGGACGCTGTATCATAGACGCACGGCTCTCTCAGTCAATTGAGCTGTTGTACTAATCTATCGGCATTCTGTCCTTCGTGCGAAGCTCGGCGATAACTTTGAAGGCCCGTCGTAGTTGGCAGGCGTCGAAACCGCGGCTGGCTCGTCGTACATTGCGCAAATGTGAAATTTCATGGTCCCCGACATGGAGGATATAGGCCGAGCTGCGTTCTGAGCCGGGCGAGGGCCAATTGACACGCGATTCGAGGCAGTCGACACGGTGACGCACCGGGTTGAAGTCCACTTCGAGGGGTCCGGACGGCCGGGCCATCGAGTCACGTGACGTCAAGCCGGACCACCTTACCCGACAGCAACCCATCACTGAGATGGAGGCATTAGACGCTCTGCGATTGTCTTGGCGACTGAGTTGCAAGAGAATTGGCACTCATTTACTATTCCCCCTTCTAGACGAGCTCATTTTTATCGTGTGAAAGCTATCTAAGTACCAACTAGCATTTCACGCCCTTCGGAGGACTTCGGCGTACAGTCACAACGGTGGAACCGGGGCACCCTCCCTCCTTGAACTTATCTCACTGAGCACCTTCAACCTTACACCAATAAAGAGCATCTCACTTCCAACGCCCGATAGACAAAAATATACACATGAGACTGCCGCTTCATATTCGCATAAACTCTAGACTTTTCTCCTCTAATCATTGTCTTTTGATACCCGCGGCCGCAAAACCGTCTCCTCAACCCCGCCACACCTTCTTCACCCGCACAATGTCGTCCACCGCACCGACGCCTAACGGCACGGCCAGAAAGCCCGCCGCCAAAGGAAAGACGGAGGTCAAGATCCTAATGCTTCACGGTATGGCCTCCCCGCTCGCTTCTCTCTCACAAACACTCATTTTCCCCACCCAAACCGCAAAAAAACCCTCAAATTTCCCCCGGGCTCCTGCTAACAACCCAAAAGGCTTCACCCAATCCGGCCCCCTCTTCCGCTCCAAGACCCGCGCCCTCGAGAAGCTGATGGCAAAGTCCCTCGCCTCCTTCAACATCCTCCCCGTGCTCGCCTACCCCACGGGGCCCAACCGCCTCTCCCCGCGCGACGTCCCCGGCTTCGAGCCCGACGCCGAGGACGACGACTCCTCCGCCGAGCTGGACGCCTGGGCCTGGTGGCGCCGCGACGACGCGACCGGCTCCTACCGCTACCTCGACCTCGGCGTCGCCGCCGCGGCCGCCGCCATCCGCGAGGCCGGCGGCGACGTCGACGGCGTCCTCGGCTTCAGCCAGGGCGGCGCCTTCGCCGCCCTCCTGACCGCCATGCTCGAGCTCCCTGCCCGCGACGTGCCGGAGGCCTGCAGGCCCTGGGTCGAGGACCTGCGCGAGGCCAACGGCGGGAAGCCCTTGCGGTTTTGCGTCGTGTACTCGGGCTTCTTCGCCACGCCCGAGGAGCTGAGGTGGGCGTACGAGCCCAAGATCAAGACGCCGTCGCTGCACTTCATCGGCAGCCTGGACACCGTCGTGGAGGAGTCGCGGAGCCAGGGGCTGGCGGACCGGTTCGAGGAGCCCATGGTCGTCGTGCACCCCGGCGGCCACTACGTGCCGATTACGAAGGAGTGGGCGATGCCCCTGATCGGGTTCGTCAAGAAGGTGGCAGATGAGAAGGTTGCGGAGGAGAAGGCGGTGGAGAGCAAGGTATAGAGGCGCGGCTGAGGCCGACGAACAAACACGAGCAAACGATTAGACGCATGACATAGATAGACGCGGATTCATAAAGCATAGACCGAAACCGTTTTACGCGTCCCAGCCTGGTTCGTTCATTGCCTGCCTCTAGTGCTCTACAATTACACTGCGTTACGCGTTTCCCGACCCTGGCGCCGTCTCATGAACGTCTATTTAGTGCGCCTTGCTGGACTTTCCCTTTCCGGACTTGGAGGCGCCGGGCTGGATGTTGGCCATCATCTCCTCCTTGGTGATCAAGTGGTCGATGCGCTCCAGGTGGCCGAGGAGGCTCTTCATATTGTGGCTCCACTCATTAAGGATATCATCAGCATCTCTCGGCTTGGCGAAGTTGACGATGCGCGCCGGTCTGTCGATCTTGGCGTAGATCGTCTTGGAGGTCACCAGCTCGCTGATGTACTTCTCCGTCTCGTCCTCGGTCAGGTCGAGGAGCTGTGTGAGGCGCTTCGTCTGGATGCGCGTGTAGTACTTCGCAACAACGCGCACGTTGTGCTCGATCACACGCTTGCGGAGGTCCTGCCAGCGCTGGTGCGCCTTGTCATCGCTGGACTGGCCGGGCTGGACGTCGAAAACGTCCGTCTCGCAAAGGTGGGGTCCGAAGGTCTTGGAGACCTCGGGCCAGCGCATGAGCTCGTGGACGGTGAAGAGCTTGAGAAGCTCGGCCTCCCGGGCGACCTGGCTGACTCTGGTGTCTTTTTGGATTCTGTGGAGCAGGTCGTGCTGCTCGTTGTCGTGGGGGGCGAGGATGACGAAGTAGATGATGCGCTGGAGCACCTGCGAAGAGTTAGGAGCATACTCATGACAACAGCCAAGGAACAACATACGGGGTGAAGCTTTGCGGGGTCCTCCTCGACGGCCTCGGTGTCGAGAACCTGGCGGTAGTGTTTGCAGACCTCGAGGTACTTTCCGTCGTGCTTCGCGAGGATGATTTGTTGCTCGTAGTACCGCAGCTTCAGGTCGGTTGTGTCGTCCTCCTTCTCCTCGGGGACCTCCTCGCCCCTCGCCTTCTTCTTCTCACGCTCCTTCTTCTCCTTCTCCAGCTGCTCAGGGGTCTTCTTGGGCTTCCGCGAGAGGTATCTGGTGCTGATCTTGCGGCTCAGGATGCCGGCCTGGGTCCAGTCGTCGCTCTCAATGCAGAGGGCAACCTGTGCGAGGATGAACTCGGTCTTCTCCCGGCGGTCCATGGAACCGAAAGTCTCGACCTGCAGCTCGCACAGGATCTCCGTCGCCGCCTTGAGATCGCCCTGCTCCTTCTTGATGTCGGAGAGAATCTTGGTGACGCGCGCGCGCTCGACTTCGACGAAGATCTTGCCCTCGGTGACTGTCCGGAGGGTCTCGATGACGGTGAGCTTGGTTTCGAGGTTCGGTGTGGAGTCGAGGAAGCCCATGACGGTCTGGACCATCTTGGTGATGGCCTGCTTGAGCTGGCCATGCTTCTTGGAGAGAACGAGAATCTGCTCGTTCATCAAGCTCCAGTCGCCGGCATTCTTGGTGATTGTGACGATGGCGATGAGTATACGCGATGTCGAAGCGAGATCTGAGGACTGCGGTCGGTTAGCGCGGTGACATGGGCGAAGGGAGGGGCAGCGTTGCTGACCTGTCGGGTCTGCTTCTCGAGGACGCTAAGCTTCTCAATGGCTGCTTGAATGTCGGTCTGCCAGCAGAAATCAATCAGAAAAAGCTCCAAAATAGGACGGCTTCGACATTGCCCACCTTGGCAAGCTCCTCCGCCTCGGGAATCTGCTTGTCCGTCTCCTTCGAGAAGTCCTTCTCGGGCTTCAGCGCGCCTTCAGACATCCTGGCGGTTTGTTTGGCTGGTATATGCGGTGTCGGAGGGTGCTTTCGAGGGTGTTCGGGTCGCGGGGAAGTCGGATTGGAGGGTAAAGGGAGTTGTCGTGGGAGGCGAGGCTGATGGTTGTTTGGTGTGAGGCTTCCAGAGCTACGCAAGATGCTCGTGCCTACCTCACCCTGGCCACCTCTACGTACCGGATTAGGTAAGGCCGGGCCTGGCGGGCAGGCGCGGAAGGGCGTACCTTTTCCCGAGCAAAATGCCCCACCGGCCCCAGTACGGCAGCCCGCAAGGCCTACTGTCTCAAAACCCATGGGTCATCTACAGCCACACCACCCTCCAAGTCAAGCAGTAGATTTATTCAATTAAGCCGCGGATGTAATTAGATTTACTAGTCTATGCCATATAACAATTACATAAGATCCGGCTTGGAATAACATATCCAGGATCTCTATAGATCTACCCAACTAGAACTAGATTAACTAGGTAATCTACAAATAATATAATTAACCGTATTTTACTTAATATTAAACTTCCTCCTAAATATATTACTACTAGCAAATACTATAATCCACGCCACGTATAAATACGTATAATAACGGATATTCTTATCTCTAGAGAGCTTAAAGGTAAAAAGCTTTTAATAGATATCCTAATATAATTTAGGTCTAATGCTAAAACTCCTTTTGTTACTACGTTCTATTTAAATAGTATATTACTAAAAATTTCTCTAAGTAACACAACTAATAACACCTCCCTTAACTACTATTAAAGGTACTTTCTAAAAGCTTATTAGTACCTTAACTTCTAATAACTACCTCCTACTCTAATACTTTTTATATATTTACTTAATAATAAATAATAATAGTTAAGCTATACTTTATAAAATCCAATTTTTCCGTATATAGAACCTTAATTTAATACTCCACTAAGTATATAGTAATAAAAAGTAAGGAAATACTTGCTATAAGACTTATACAGCTAAAAAGGAGATATATATAACTTATGTTGTATTACTAGGCTAGCTGTTATGTGCTATTTATATATATAACTCCTAAGTATTAAGTTACTTTTTAGCCCTATCTATAACCAAAAAGTGCGCATTAAAGAGTAATATATTAATAAATAGGAACTGTTAGGTTAAATGGATAAAACTATAACGCACAGAGTACGACTTTATATAGCTTTTTATAGGTGTTTAAGTATAGTACTTAGAGGTTATTAGTAAGGTACTTAATAGAATAGTAGTAAAGTTTAAGGATTATAGATATTGTAGGTTTTAGTGTTATATTTTATATATTAAAGGCTAACTCTATTACATAAGTACTAAAAATATAATTTTAGTTATACCTATATTTAAGAGTAATTAACTATTAGTATAATTAATAAAAAATATATTAGTTTTAAGTATTTATATTTTATTTATATTAATATATTAAATTTCTAAAATACCTAAATACTATAGTATATTTTTATTTAAATTCTAATACCTATATTAATATTAGTAGTAATTACTACTAAAGTTATAAATTTATTTAAAAAGTAATACTAGGGATAGAAATTTATTAAAAGTCTAAAATATTAATAAAAACACCTAAAGTACTAATATAATTACTATTTAAGTAACAACTACTACCTAAATAATAATTATATTTATATTATATATATTTCTATTATTAATATATAATAAATAGAGATGATAGATAATAGGGATAATAAGTAATAAAGTAAAAGTGTTGACTAGTAATAAAGATATAAATATATACTAACTAATATATACTGACTAATAGGTAGTATCATCCCTTACAACTAGCCGGCTATAATAATATTCTTACTACTATATTAGTTTAGAAAAAAAAAAGGGTATAATAAGTTATGGTATAAAAAGCCTTAAATACCCCCCCCTTTTATAGGTAAGGAAGAAAGGTAACTTAGTTCTTTTTAATAATAGAGTAATTATTAATAAAATTATTATTTAGGTAGTAATTACTACTTAAATAATAATTTTATTTATACTATACTTAAAACTTATAGAGTTTAAAAAATAAATATATAAATATATATTATAGTTATTTCGTAGTATAATTAGCCTATAATAATACTTTATATTAAAATTATATAATAATACTAAAGTAAATACTATTATTAATAGAGTATAATAATACTAAAAATAATAATATATATTAAACCTAATATTAATAAATACGGCGCTACCTTTACTTTAATCTCACGCATATCTACCCCCTATTTATTTAACTTATTCTATACCTAATTAACACTACTTTATATACTTAGAATAAGCCTAACCTCTAGGCTAAAACTAAGGTTAATATAACGCTTTAGCTACTCCTGTAAAAATATATACTCTTTAAACTGCGGCTATAATGTCCCTTTAAGTATTATTATAAAGATAAATATTTATCCCTATAAAAGACTATTATAAACCTCTATAGTTATAGCTAGTAAAATGCTATTAAGATTAATTATAGTATTGCTAAGGATACTTAAAATCTTTTATAACTTTAGTTAATTAACTGGTATTATATAGTTGCGTGCTGTATTAAAGGTAGGATAATAATACAACTTATATAGCTGACCAGGTATAATATAGGGGCGGCTAGGTTATAACTGAATCTAATAGTTATTCTAGACCTATATAAAGTTTATAAACTCCTGTTAAATTAAAGGTATAAATATAAATAGTATAGTAATTTAATTTACTAGACTATTTGGGTTAAAGTATCTCTAGATTTAGAGGTGGATAAAGTATATTTAAATATATTAGTAATATTTTTTAAGTTAAATAAGTAGTGTACTTATTTGCTATTTAGTTAACTATACTTAATAGAGTTAATTTTACTATAATTTTACTTTAATGTTATAGATACTTTTTTTAAAAAGTTAGATATTTTGGAAAGTAACTAGGACTTAAATATTTAGGTTAAATATTAAAGGTTTTATATAATCTTAGGTAAAATAGAACTATATACCTATAGTTAAAATAGTTTTAACTTTTTAATTTAATTAGATACTTTTTAGAATAATTTTATATTATAATATAATATTATAAAACTAGACTAGGACTAATTAACTACTATAAGTTAAAATACTAATATAAAACTATAAAATGAATTGGGAGTATATATTAATATTAGTATAAACGTAGAAACTCTAGGGGAGTAACTTATTATATATATTAATTAATTAAATATAATTTAGTTTGGGTATTATCTAGCCTCTCTGCTGGTATTAGATATTTTTTAACTGTTTTTTAATTTACTTAAAAAAGACTTTATAATATACTTTAAAGAGTATATTATATAAAATAATATAGCTTTACTAGTGTATAAATATATAAAGGAACTCTTTACTATAGTTTTAAACTATATAAGTATTATTATTGCTTAGTTAGAAGTACTAAATAGCTTTAAGGTAAGCTGTAGTGAGTTATGGGGGTATTTAGTACTACTATAATCTATTACTATACTTAAGGTCTTTAAGACTATTTTATATAATAGTAAAGTTTTTAGATTATAATTAGGTAAGGATATTAGTATTAGATAGTTAATAGAGGAAGAATAGTTTGTAAATTTATTTAAGTAGGTTATTTAAAAACTATATCTGGATTTTGTGGAAGATACTATATTACTTTAAGTACTGTATAAATGTTACTTATAATACTTTAACTTAGTAGGAATTGTATAATAGGTATATAATTACTTTATATTTTTAATTAATTAATAACTTCTTAGTAATAATATTTTTATATAGTATTAAATTAATATAAAGTTAAGGTATTTTATATAAATATTAAGGGGTAGGTATAGGAAAGAGAATTTTATTTGTGGGGGTTATTATATTAAAAGGTTCTTAAGTTTAATACTTTAGAGTTTACTTTTTAATACTATTAACTTTATTTTTAAAATTGTTATCCCTTATTTTTATTATTTAGTACTTTAAACTTATTTCTATAGTATTTAAAATAACCTTTTTATATACTATACCTATTAGAATTTAATTAAATAGTTAGTTTATATAACTAGTTTAGAAGATAATTATACTAAGAATATTAACTTAAATTATTTATTTTAAAAGTTATTAAAAGCTATACTTAGTATAGAATATTCTATTTAACTAGTATAAATTATATTTATAGTAGTAGTTATTAGTAAATATATAATCCTAATTATAATAAATAAAAATAACTTATATACTTTAAAATAGTTTCCTATACTAAGGATACTAACTAATAGAATTTTCTATATAAGATCTATATAAAAAATATTATTTATTAGTGTTACTAATAATTTTTTATTTTAAATATTATTAATAGTTGTAATAATATAAAGCTTTTTATGTATAAAACTAAATATTATATAATACTTATAGAGACTATAGTTTTAGTACTATAGAGTTTAATTATATTTAAAGTAAAAGTTATTAATAAATCTATAATAGTAATTATAGGAAGTAAAAAGTAGATAGGTATGTATAAGGTATATTATTCTAATAAAATAAAAAAAATAAAAATAAAATAAAAAAACACTTTTTAGGTAGGGGGGGAGGAACTAAGTATACTAATGGCCTAGTTAATAATATTGTTGGCTTTGTTAGTAAGCTACTACTACTACTATTATTATTACTCTTATTATTACTACTTATAGGTATATAGAGCTATTAATACTTTTTTTTATATATTAACTTTAGCTTTAGTATTAGTCTATTAAGACTAATTTATTATAGTATACTTTTAAATATACTACTTAAGGTCTAGGCTAGTAGACTCTAGTAGTACTGGGGGTAGATAAAGAGGAGTTAGAAGAGGAAAAGGTATTAATAGGGGAGAAGGCGATGGAGGAGGGGACTTATAAGGAGCTAGAGCTAGGTTTTTTGAAATACTATTAGTTTTAAGTTAAAGTTAGTAATTACTATACTTATAATAAAAGTATTTACTACTCTAGGAATTATAGTAGTAGTTAGTATAAGTGCTTTGTATAATATACTGTAAGTACGGTGGCACTAGTATATACTCTGTCTATATGTTCTATTGCTGGGTATAGTAACTATACTTCTTAATAGCCTTGTTACCTATAGTTTATAGTATTACTACTAGGAGATTTGCGCCTTTATTTGTTGTAAAGGCGCTGTGGGTGTTAGTGTTGTGGGTGGGCTTATGCTGGATAGGGAGGTAGGATAGCTTAAAGGTAGTACTAATGCTGGTTAGTTTGTAGTAGCCTGGAAGGATAGTACGGGCAATATACTCTTATATAACTAAAATTCTATTTTATTAATCTAGCCTTAAGGATATAATTTAGTAGTAATTAGTATTTATACTTATTGGGCTTTTTAGAGGAGGAAGAAGGAGGAAGGGGCGGAGGGGGCGGAGGAAGGGGTAAGGGGGACGGGGGGTAGGCGTTGCTTATATAGACGTTACTATTATTATTATTGTTAGGGGGGGGGGCGCTATTGTTGTTGTTGTTATTACAGAGGGAGGTACTATTATTATTATTATTATTATAGGGGGGGGCTTTAGTTAGTATAAAAGGCAGAGTAGTGTAGAATAACTTAAATTACTATTAAAAATTAGTATTTAGTATTTAAATAGAAATAATTAAGTATTACTATTAGTAGTGTTAGGGTTATTAATGTTTTTAGTATTATAAGGGTCCTAAGGACCTGGTGTAAAAAATATAGTAATAGTGGTAGTAGTAGTAATGTTAGAGAAGAAATTAAAAAGAAGCTAAAAAAATTAATAAAGTAGATATAGAAATAAAATATTTTACTTAGCTAGAGGGCCTAAGTTATATTAAAAAAAAGGAGCAAAAAATACTATATTTTTTCTTATTTATTAAAAACTTATTACAGTAACTATTATTACTAAAAAAATATTTTTAGAAATAGAACTTAATATCTTTAATATTTATTTCTTTCTTTTTTACTTGTATTAATTAAAGTTAAGTAAAAAGAAAGTTAAATTATTCTACTTAAAGATTGTATAATATTTATATCCTAATTAATACCCCTTTTGTTTTTCTTTACTACTATCCTTTAGGTAAATTTACTATTCTATAAACAATTATTAGCATTTTAATAATAAAAATTAAGAGAGGTATAGGATCGTAAACCTAAAGTGTGCCTTTAACTAAGTCCCTTACTAAGTCTCCTACTTAGTACTATACTTAGCCTTTTACTTAGCCTCCTACTCAACGTCCTCCTTAACTCCCTATATAGCATTTTAAATAATATCTTATTTAGTATCCCTTTTAACGTTCCTTTTAGTCTCCCCTTTAATTACCTTTAAGTTAGTTTACTTAAGAGTAGCTTTTAACTTAACTTTTAAAAAAGTACGCTTGTGTGATACTAGTTTTTTAGTAGTATTGCTAGCCTCTTTAGCCTTAATTATTAGCTTTTGTTTAGTACTTATTTATAACTGTATTAAAATTGAGGGCTAGGAAGGATTAGGCTAGTTAACCTAAGTAAGGGACTTAGACGAAGCCTTATTAGGTATAGTTTTAGTATTTATTTATTTTTTAGATATTAATAGGTTGGGATTAGTTATAAAACCGTTATTAACGGGGGAAGTTGAGACTAAATAGAGGTTATATATATCTTTCTCCGGCTTAACTAAGGCCTCTTTAAGGAAGTTAAGAAGATTTGCGGTATTATACGTAACGTTGTAGTAAAAGAAAAGATCTGAACTGTTTTTAGTGATAATTAGTATAGCCTTCTAGTTAAGGTAAAGGAAGTTAGTATTCTATATAAACTTACTTACGAAATATTATATAAGACTTATATACGACTTAAACTAAGTTGTACTTAAAACTTTAATAGCTTTAATAAACTTCTAAATAGTTTATACTATAGTATATTACTTATAGGTAAACCTACTTACTTTTAATTTTATATATTTAGTAACTTAGAGTTAAATTAAAATGTTAACTTAAGGGTTTATAATAGGTTACTTTTTTATTTACTAGATACTTATTTTGCGGGCCTAAGAGGTAACCTTAGTTACTATAAGGAATCCGGCGCTAAGGGGCTGTTAATTTTTAGCTTTAATGTTGGTAAGGTAGAGGGAGTGGTTAGTAAGATTAGTAGTTAATAAGTCTAGAGTCTGTTAGAATTTATTAAGAAAAAAAGTATTATTATTATTAATCTTTAGGTTTATAAAATTAATATAATTAGGGATTAGAAGTTAGTTAAACTTAATTAAGTATAAGGAATAGTATTACTAATTAGACTTTTACCTAACTACCTTGTAGTTAATTGGGTAGTAGGACGCTATTATAAAATAAACCGGATCTAAAGGAATAAAGTTAATAAGAGATTATAAAAAGGATTGTGTAATTTTGTACAAAATTATAAGAACTATAAAATTTACATTTACTTGAGTTATTTTAATAATAAATTAAAAGATCTTTCGATTCTACCACAGGGGTCGCCGTAGCCGGCGGAGATAACCCCTTTTGGAAGATTTCGAGTTTTAAGACAGTAGGCCTTGCGGGCTGCCGTACCCCAGGTCACCTCACACTCACACTCTCCATCTCTCTAGGCACCTAACGGTCTGTGCATTCACTAACACCATCATTCATTCAAGACCTTCATTATCACAAAACTTCATTTTAGTCGCTACGCTTTCTCTTTTTCTTAAAGGGAGATTTTATGCGTCGCCCCCTCCTCTAGTATTCAACATCCCTCCTAGCTACAACTTATCATCGTCCATCATCGTCATTATCCGTCATTATCAAGATCAGATAATTATCATTTTTCGCTATTCAGGCTGCCCTACTTGAAGTATCTCAGGCCTTACATATAACGATTGACAACGTAGTCTGGCTCATCTTCACCTAAAATACAGTCCAAAGCTCACTCGCATCACAAACGGGCGGAGATATGCTGCTCAAGCAAGTCTAACTTTTCATGTCTAGACCCTGATCTTGCGACTGCACATCGCGAAGTATATTACAAGACAATTTTACACATTATGTACTAATCATCCACCGATCTCCGATCAGTCACCTCTTAGGGGTTGACGGGAGGGGGAGTGTTGTCGATAACGATAGTCGTGGGAGCAACCTGTCCGCAGAGCAGGTCTCCGAGGCCACCGGCACGGCAGTACGTGGGCACGTCGCCCTCACCCCAGTAGCCGACGCTGTCGCATTCATGTCAGTCAGGTTCCATGGGAAGCCTCGGGGGCAGGATGAACTCACGCAAGGCCGAGCTCGTGGTAGATGCGCAGGGCAAACTCGCTCTCGGAGCCCTCTCTCAGGGTGAAGCGGTACTTGGAGTCGCCGCAGGTAGATGGACGAGGGCAGGCTCCGCTGGTCGCCCGACGTGCGCGTTGTACTGCGGCGTCGCGGCCGGCGAGGACGAAGTTGACGTTGGTGATGGTGCCGTCCTGCTGCTTGCGGACGTAGAAGTCGGTGATGTCGATGTTCTCGGACGGCCTGGGCTCCTCGGCCTGGGGAGCGGGAGCGGCGAGGGCGGAGGCGCCGAAGAGGGCGGCAGCGGTGGCGAGAGTGAACTTCATTTTGGCGGTGATGTTTGGTGTTGAGGCACGATTTTGATTTTTTGCTATTGAATCCTCGTGAGCTGTGTGTCGCTTGCTTAAACAACTACCTCCAGAGACTGGCGACCAGCGATCATTTATACCCACGACTGGATGCCACGATGCCTCGCCAAGCTGGTCGTCATCGAGTGACGGGTGATTTCCAGTCACTTCGTTCCGGGAGGGAACTTTCAGGTAACGCCCGTCCGGCACGCCCAAAATGCCCGGCGCTCGCCCCAAATTCAACGGGATCGCTCCAGCAACACCCGAAAGCGGCTGACGACAATCAGATCAATGGCCGAGCCAGGCGTCCCACTGCATGGAGACTGAGCCAGGAATAGCAGACCGGACGAACCGATTGATGGGCATCGCGTGCCAATCCGCGCGCTAATGACTAGAATTGAGGTAAACTCGAGTCCTTCCGAGGCCCATTACGCCTGGTGTAGCTAGGCGGCATGCTCGGTGCCTCATGCGAGGTTAAGCGGACCTCTCGGGCACGAGGCGATGCTTGGGGAGGCAAAAACGGGTCTTCATCGGAGGGAACAGCAACCGCCCTAGCAGAGGGTAACGTTGTTGCTGCTGTATTTGCTGTTGCATCGGGCGGCCAGAAAAGGGGTTGGGTATGCGATGATCATCTCGTATTGCTCCCCAGGTTTTCGCCGGGCTGGGGCCGTTGTTTTTGCCGCAGCGGGGACGCCAACCCAATACCATATCCATCGCATTGCCTTCCAAGACTTGACCGCAATAAAAACAGCCGACAGTCTTCGGCCCCGGCTCTGGATATGCTGTCACACGCGTTCCGCGGACTAGCCCGGCGCGGAGATATCCATGTTCCCTTCATCCTCCCTTTCGCTAAGGGACCCGAACTTGTTCGGACCATGATGACACCAATGCAACTCAAGCATTTGACCATCCCTTTGCCAGCCACGATCACGTTAAAGGCCGCTGCCGCTCGCCTCTCTCGGCCGAGTTCTGGCTGGCAACGCCGGCGCTATGCACGTTCCCGGGCTAGCTTGTTGCCCCGACCGACGATCCGGGGTCTTGGGGTTTGGACGTCATTGCATCTCAATCACGGTTCGGGTGTTTCTCTAGCATTTTACGACGGATGCATCTTGCCGATCAACATTTCATCAAAGCGCAACTGAACACATTCTAGGGGCCATTCCGAACTGCTCGTCAGTCAATAGTCTCACATCTGGAAGATGCCCGATGTGCTGGAGCCTGGGTTTAAGCCAAGGAGCAGAGCAGCAGGTTGAATATTGACTGATTCCTATGGGCGAATCCCTTGAAAAGCATCGTCTCCCCTCGACGTAATTGTTGTACCTTGGTGCCTAATACAGTCTTGGGTGCCTACTCTGCTGGTCCCGGTTGTGCCTAGGTACCGACGAGATTAGATATCGTGTTCCCAATCGATTCCTCCAAGACATTCCACGCTCGCAGATAAGTCCAGAACCATCGCGGCAATATTACACGATTGAGAGTTTCACCAACCGTGACAACAGGTCCTCGTTCACAAACAAATGCTGCTCTTCTGTATTCCTGTGAGGCTCGTAGAAGTCGCAACGACCAATACGACAGACATAGTGGAGTCCACGGGGCGGATTTCGGTCAGGTCCTGCAACTTGCAACTTGCTCGAGAGGCCGCAGTGGCACGGGCGGTTGTTGGGTAGGTTGCCTCTCTTATCGTCGAAAACGAGAAACTTGTCGCACGGAATGCACTTGTAGTAAGGTCGACCGGCGTTGCCTTTGCGGTTTGAAGATCTTGTGATGTGTCTCGTGCCGGGTTCGTCACACAAAACACACTTCGGCGGTCCTGCTGGCCCACCCTCAAGGCCCAAGCGACTCATGTTGTGCACACAAATTCGTGATTCTGCGATGTAGAGATGGGCGTTAGCATAGGCAGCCCATTAACCATAAAATGTTATGAAGTGACCAGACAGAGGAAGAGCATTTCTTACGTTCTCGGCTTTTTGTCCTGATCTTTGCTGTCTGTTGCAGGTATCACTGACGGAGATTTTGCAAAGTCTTCCGGGGCAAAGCTGGCACTTTATGATCAAGTGCCTATCACTGAGTTTCTCTTCTCTTGCTCAAAGTTCATGATAGTTTCCGTTTGGCGTGTTTCATACATGAGCGTGTCTGCTTTCTCCGAGGGACACTGTTCTATCTCAAAGTTCGAAAATGTCACGATAAAGTAAAAAGCAAGGATTCTGCAGCGTTGTCATGTTTAATTTGAGTGTAGCATTTGCCTCCGTTATCTATGGTTGGTTCGGTCATTTCCCGGCAACCTAAGCTGATAACTTGAGAGATGGTTGTGAAATGCCCGGTGTCTCTGCCGATACTTTGACTTTGTTGAGCTTGCCTCGGATGCGCAGTAGTCGAATCCCCAACGGTTTTTACCTTCCAATTCACTGAAATCTGAATACCACGGGCATACTCCCCGTAAAGAGCGATGCCATAATCCTTGCCGTCCTCCCGCCGCAGCGAATGTGCTCTAGCGCGTCGCAGAGATATGGTACTCGAATACGACCGCAACAAGCGTCGGTCAAATCGGCGCCGAGGCACGTGATGGGCAGCGAGAAGCAGATATAGAAGAAGGCCCAGACGGAGAAGTAGAAGGGTATGGCTGAAACGGTGAAGAGGGCTGCGGAGCTAAACTGTGTTGAGGCCTCCGAGTCTGATGTTGGACTTGATGGGCCGTGATCGCTTCGGTGTCCACGGTCCAAGGATGAAGGTTCTGAAAGACTTGGATATCTCTCATCCTCATGTGCATCCCTTCTGGTGCTCGTAAACTTCGTAGCAACGCCTGCCATTTCGTGCTACCTGCGCTATTGTGTTTGGCTTAACGAAAGAATTAGTTACCCATGACTTACTCAACATGATGGCGTGGCAGCATTAGGCTATTTGCCGCTGCATATTATAGAAGAATTTGGGTTCGTAAATTTAGGACTATGAATCACGCTGTTATGTGGAGGTTTGTCCATCTTCAAACCGCGGTGATTCACTACGGTACGGACTAAACATCTAGCATTCAGCAGTTTGCGCCACTTGATAACCTTTAATATGCCGGGATGGCCTACCTCCGCGAAGGTAGCTAGTAGTCGAGGAGACGGGCGTGTTTGTAGAACTACAACACTGTCTGCGATGACAACCAAGTGTGCAGCTCAGCCTAATTGGAGTAGCATGCCAAGCTGCACATCAGGCTGACATACCTACATGACTATCAAGAACGGGGCTCACCAACAGGCAGCTACCGATGTCTCATGCCGCATATCTCGCCCCTCAGCCTGCCTCAGCAGCTTACGCAACACAACAGGGCCGAACACAGAGTGTTGCTATTGGTTGAATCTCATGGCCCTGTGTTCCCAGCTTTTGGTCTACATATATCGGCGTCCGCTACTCCTTCCTGTTTGGTTTCCCATCTCAATTTATTCCGATGCTGTCAATCGGTCAACTAGACGGTCGCAACAATCCGACAATATGCAGAACTTTCGCACCATTCGGCGTGGCGACGCTCGCATATCCGAAGTCAGCAACCTAGAATCGCCATCTTTCGAACTTGAACCGCAAAGCGGTCGAGCCAATGGGTTCACACCGACCGAATCCCAAGAAGTGTCGAACCAGCACGACGAGGCTCACCTCCTTGAAGACACGAACTCTGCCCACAAGGACAAGAACACATCGTCCGATCGGGGCCAATGGAGATCATTCGGTGTCTTGGGCCTCTGTGCTTTAGGCCTCGGAACTCTTCTGATCGCCGGAGCCGTCGTTCTCCTAAGCTACTTCTGGCAAATGTCAATACGTGCAAAGGACGGAGAGGTTGCGCATTCCCAACTCTGGAGTCGCATCGTCTTCTCAAACTGGGCGACTAGAGTCGTCACAATCACGGCAGCTCTACTACGCGTTTGCCTGGCGCTCCAGATGGGCGTTTTCACGGCAATGACAGCATCTCTCATGATTGAGAGAGCTGGAGTTTCGCTACACTCGGCCCCGCTCATATCCATGCTCAGGGCTGTATCTGCTTCACCCTACAGTCTCCTTACGGCGTTGGTATTGCCAAGACAGAACAGACTGGTTTACATCGTCGCCCTCGTTCTGTCGGTTTCTTTAACGGTCGGTTTCCAGTTTGCATCAACGGTACTACTGTCCGACTTCGACGCTGTTAACGTTACCTCGCCACGAACGGTCGCAGATGTATCACTAGATGGCCATTCTGCAGTCGACCATCGCAATGGTTTGAAACTATGGAACGCACAGCCGCTGGCCTACTTTCGGTTCGCGGAACACCCCAGAACACCGCCTGCTGTTGAGCAGCTGCTTGACAGCTATGAGGACACTGGCCACATCCTGCGGGCACTTCTCCCTTTCAAAACCGAGGCAAGCCGCAGTCGATTGCGAAAATACCAAGGACCCGCGGCGGTTGTCGATTCTAGGGTAGTCTGCGTCCGACCCACCATCACAAGCAGTGTTCTCTCTATCATAGGGGTAGACATCGGGGGGTATCGCTCCAACTTTGCCCAAGACTTTTCCGTCAGGGGCAGTTTTGGATTTCCGGACCACGACGGCCTACCGATCGATATCAAAACCGATACCATAGACAGCTGGCCTTTCAGCTGCGTTGTGCCTGTCCAAAGCACTGGGAGTGGTGTCGGGGATACTTCAATATGCTCGCTCAATCCGCACGATCTCTCTCACATGGGACCTTATTTCGATCAAATGCCGTCGCTTTCCAACACATCTTTGCCCACGACCATTTTCCTCATGTTCAAAAGCGTCGGATCTATATATCACTGGGTAGAGATGCTGAGTAAACTCGGGAACCAGACTGATCTCGACGCAGTCACCCACGCAGCCCAGTGGAAAGCTGATGCCAGTGACTGGCCGACATCCGCGGACGGTATCTGGTCACGCATCCATATACCGGATACAAACTACAGTATGTCGGTCAGTGCATGTTTTACGGTACTAGAAGGCACAATCCTCAACGTCAGTATGTCCAGCGACATGAACCGACCTGAGCCTAGCCTGCATTGGGACAACGCCACCGGTAAGTTCAACTTCGATGTCATTCGGAACCGATACTGGAATCCAGGAAACCAAACCCATACTATGGACTCACGGGGCATCCTGACGCTCGACTCTTGGGAGAATGATGAAGCTCCTGCTGACATCCCTCTTTCCGCTTCTGCTTTTCGCCTTCCTTCCATCGAACAGTACCTATTGTCTGATCCGACGACGTTTTTACCATGCGGCACTCTGGGCGTGGGGCCTACGGGCGCGGACACGTCACGCGCCGTGCACTACGCGCATTCAGCGCTGTTTCACGATGTCATGAACACCACGGGTAGCCTAGCGGAGGCCCTGCAGGCGGTTCTCACGGTCACGCAGCAAATGGAGTACTACGAGGACGCCCCTCAACGTCGAGAGTTGTGGAGATCGTCAGCCTCATACATTATGGCCGAAGAGACAGTCATACCTGTTCAATGGCTGGGATTTAGTGTTATCGTCGGCATGATCGCTACCCACTTCCTTCTGCTGGTCATCACAGCGGTGCTTTTCCTCATGTTTACGAGAGCAAGCTGGATAGGAAACGTGTGGATGTCATTGGGGCAGGTTGTTTCAGCTGAGACTGAGGATATCATTCGGAAGTCTACCCATATGGATGACGGCGAGGTCAAAAAGATTACGAAGACAAAGGAAAAGTCTGAGTTTGGCCGAAGAGAACAGATGAAAGTAAAGAGGAATGTGGTGAATGGTAGGCACGAGATTGCTTCTTTTTAAGCAATATTATTATGTACATTTATAGCTTCAAACTGAAGCACTGGCTGTGAAAACCACCAGACCATCTAATTAGAGTAGTCGGCCCGAAAGTATCAGCGCCTGTCATAATCTTAAACCATCCTCCGCCCACTTGATACCAAAGACATTTCAACGATTTGCTTTCATTCTGAGAAGCCAACGTCGTGGATTTCCCTGTCGTTGTTCCATTTGGATACGTGTAAGTTGAACCGCACGTCACCCGGTTCTTAGGGAAGCTCCATGTCATTTTGCTCTAGTTTCCATGACATGACCAGGTTCTATTCGTCAGTCACAATGATTGCCCTTCGGAAGAGACACTAATGAGATATTGACCAAACGGTATTTTGGTATCAGTATTCTTGTGGTTACCTACCTAAGTACATATCGCGGTTGAAAGGATGTCGGCGGGACTCATAGACTTGGCGCAACTGAATGAGTCTTGCAACATCAATCAGTCCAGAACGCGACGAAAATCTGATTGGCGTTGTGATTTGGGCACGGGATATCCCGACACGGTTTGCGTCCATGACGCTGTAAATCATGGGATTTGACCGGTGACTGGATGTGAACAGTAGTATTTCAGTTCCAACATCTAACATTCTCTAACAGTCTCCCTGATTCTATCCGAAGTTCCCCTTCAATAGCCACTCTGCAACCAATAGATGCCCTCATCACATGATGAATACTGGTTGCCTGTTCCCCATCAAGTCGCTATCTGGCACCTGGACGTCGTTTTTATCGAAGTCGTGCAACATGAGCCAGCAAATCATTCTGAATACCAATGTGTACCAGATCTTCAGACGTTGCGCCTCTTCATGCCTGGTCAGTGCCGTCTCCCACCGAGGCTTCTGCCTGTCCTCATTGGCCTTCTCGTTCACTCGGGACTTTGGATCGTTTACAAGACCGGACTTGATCTTGTCAGAGTCTTGATGAATGGCTCTGGACACCTCTTCCTCGTCGTCGTTATCGGTAGGTTTCTTGGAAATCGGAATTACGCGCCAGAGTATCTGGTCAAAGTATATCCCCATGAAACGCCGCTCTCTCCTCTCCGGGGCCACTGAGAGTAAGTCGCCAAATGATGGGTCGTCGCTTCTGTCATGCGTATCGTTGACTGCCGCCAGAACCTCTTGCAGGTGACGTCGAAGGATGTCCAGCACAATCTTCTGGTTACTGGGTGGCGATTTGCCGCCAGTAAGTATGATGTCCATACGGTCTATTGAGTCGTGAATCATATTCATCTCGGTGTAGGTAAGCTGGTCACTGTTCTCAACGTTCTCGTACAGGGACCGAGCTTCATGCACAAGTTCACCGATCTTGTCGATCTCTGGCTGAACTCCGGCCTCGATTGGTCTGCTGCGAGGCCCCCTTTTGATGGTGTCATAATCCCTAGAGATATATGCTCTGAATGCGTCGAGGAGTCGGATGAGCGACAGAGAGTCGTGATCCCAGGGAAATATGGTTGGGTTTGGAAGGAATCTAAAGCACCTGTCCCTGACGTGGAGAGTTCTTGCGAGCATGCCGATGATTTCGAAAGTTACTGTATGTAATCAGAGCTTAGAACATACTTCATATACTTAACGTACCTGGAAAGAGATGTTCGTGCTTCTTTTCGTTCTTGTAATAGAATGTTGTAGTAGCATTGCATCCGATCTGCGTCAAGGTTTTGGCGATTTCGTTGCGGCTCCCTAATTGGAGAACTTCGAGTTCGAGGCTCCTGTCTCCAGAGGAGGTCTTCAAGACACTTTGCCAGGTGACGTCTTCAGGTTCCTTCTTTTGCCTATATAGCGTTGGTAGTCTCCCGAAGCAGAGTTCTTTGACTTCAGATGTCGGTATGATTCGGCGGCTGTTGAATTGCGGCGTGCTACTCTTTTCGAAAACGAAGACAATACCGAAGTCGGCGATACGAGAACCGATGAGGCTATACCCATTTCCCGCAGCTCGAAACTTGTTGTCTTCCAGGTCAAACACTTTCCAGTATAATCCCAGCACTGCGGCCAACTCAACTAGGTGAGAAATCGTGGTAGTGGCGAACGGTTTCTTGATCGCTGGGTTCGTATCAAAGCTCCGTTTCCTCGCTTGTATCTGGATAGTGAGAGATGATTGCTCGGGAGCCGGCGGCGTTTCGGGTTTCGATGCCTCGACCCACTCCTTCTCCCAACGGAGGGAGTCCTTCTCCATCCTTTGAATGGCAAACAGTAGCCATATCCAAGTAGCCTTCTCACTGTCAACTGTATGAACTGGCTCTTTTTCGCCCGGATTCGGGATGTCCTTCTGGTCTATGCGATATCCGATGCAACTCTTCTCGGTTCCGTCCGCAATCCATGAATCGCCTTTTTCAGGTTTATGGTCATTGTTCGCCGGTGCCAGGAATATGATTGGTGCCTCGAAGAACACCTCAAGCCTGAATTCTTGTGTTGCGGTAGTTGCGGTAGTCCCATTTTTTGAGGGCCCATTTTCCAATGACTCTCTCATCGCAGTTCGGAAGGCCTCGCGCGGAAGCAAAGATGGCTTGTGCAATCTGAGAAATCGCCGCAAAGAGAGCAACTACGGCAATGACAAGAGCCGCAATCGCAACAGGGTCGGTTTGGTTATTGTCAGCCATTCTTGCTGTATTGAGTGGGCACAGTAGCGCTGGACACCAGTAGTTGGTGCCGTGGAGTAGTTCTTGGTTGTTGGTGAACCCAGTCGATATGTGGAGAAGAAATATCTTCCCTAGACTGCTGTCGATGAGGTCTTCGTGTAGGTGGGTGAAGAAGATGACTACGACGGCGATGAAGAGGAAACAAAAACGTGCGGAGGGGAAAGTGGAGGAGAATATTTGCAGGAGCCCTGCCGCCTGCACCACCCTTAAGAGAGTTGGGAGCACAGCTGAGCCGCGCCAACACATCAGCTCATGAAGGGGGCTTTTTGAGACATGAAGCATGACGCAGTCATCAAGACACCGCTGCGGACAAGGGAGCTCAGAGCCTGCTTCCACCCAGCAGCAGCCCTTACATCCCTATTGGCAGCCTGCTCTAAGGGGTTGTGTTTGTGTAACTGTAGAAGCAGGCTGCCTGCTGGGCGAGTGCGAGAACAGCCACATTGACTGCAGCAACCTTGCATACTCGGACCGCAAACCCGCCCGGCTCCTCCACATCCTCTCCGATTCAGAAGCCCAGCTGGTCGACAGCGCCCGACTCCCGGCTGGCCACGACGCACCACGCTATACGGCACTCAGCTATTGCTGGGGCTATCCGACCAAAACATCGACAGGAGCCGCGTGCGAGCTGAGGGGGATTGAGACAAATGTAGTACAACAAGGGAAGACGCTTTGGACCAATGCGAAGAGCCGATACAAGCCATTTAACACCGGGAGCCCGTCGGGAACAGTACGCGATGCCATCAGGATCGTACGGCGGCCTCGAGCTGCGATACCTATGGGCCCAAACGCTCTCTGTTATCCAGGACGATGAAAGGGACATGGAAATTGAGATAACTCGTATGCAGGAAGCCTACGGGCGAGTCTCTCAGCCAGGAAAAAAAGTATCCCAGGCCGCCTAGAACTATCGTTGCCCCATGCTGGTCTGGACCGAGCCTGCCCATCCCTTTGGCGGTGAAGATGTCCCACCACTTCGAGGTGCGGGCCGAGATGGAGCTGCTCCGCCCCCAAGCCGATGGTGCTACTACCTATGGAGGTCAAGCCCTCCGACAGGGTCGCACAGTGGTCCAACGGGCATCGCGTCCGCGTTCGAGGGCTCTTACGGACCCTCTGGAGCGCCGGACCATAACTGCGCAAGTGTAATGACTTTTGCTTTCGTGTTGATAGAATTGATAGGTTTCGGTTTGGTACTAACCCGGGCCAAGACGACCACACGGTTGATTACTCTACGGCGCATGTAGTTGCGCACCTTGTTCGGAATCAGGAGGTTGCGAATGAGATGGACTATGTTGAACCTGCGACGGCGATTGAGGATGGGAGCTTGTCGAATATCAATTGCCTGGCCATCTCCAAGCAGGCCATGCTTCTTCTGCGTTACCATATGGCCGCAGATGTATTGCAGAGAATTGGTGTTTCTTTTGGATAGCGGGCGGACCTCTTTCTTTAGAGGCACTCGGCGGAAAAAAGATGTTCTAGAGTATACAGAGGTACCAACAGCGAGGAAATGGTCTCTATGTATGCTTGGCTGATTTATTTTCTCAGAAACGCTTTACTATTTAGGAGCTCATCAGATTCGTAGCCTGTATTTTGGTTCTGGCATCTTGTGCTCAATCAGCTACAATGTTGATACTCCTAGTACTTAGACAATATCCCCCCTATCATGTCTTCGCCAGAGTCCAGAGTACCCATCCGGTCAAAGCTCATATTCATCACCTCGAGCACATTGCCCCACGGATCCTTGCAATATACGCACCTCGACTGGCTCCTCGCATTCGTGATAGCCTCCCCGACAGCGCTGCCACCCTCGCTCACGACCTTGGCCACGAGCGCATCGGGGTCCGCGTCAGTCACGCAGAGGTGGAAGAATCCGCCGAGGTTGTAGTTGAAGTCTTGTGGCTGCCGATACGCGGGCTCCACGAACTCGAAGATCTCGAAGCCGACGCCGTTCCCCGTGGCCATGAAGCCCAGCTTCACCTCCCGGAGCGAGGGCGGGTAGATCCTGAATATGCCGTTGTCCGCGTTCTCGGACCGCTTGATGTGCTTGATCTTGCCGCCGAGGAGATGGAAGCCCATGACCTTGGTGTACCACCTCACGGCCGCCTCGATGTCCGGCACGGAGACGCCGACGTGGTTGATTGCTCTCATAGGGTTCTGCGTCGGAGACTTTCAGCTTTTTATGATCCTCGAAGTTGACATAAAATGTAACTGGACATTCAAAAGAACCGAGCATACTTACCGATGACATTTTCAGCCCCTTTTGATGACCAAGGACTTGAACTGTGCTGGTGTGAGTGTTGCTCACCCCAACTGGCAACACCTTCCGCAGGAGCGCATTTCCTCCCGATTTATATGCTCTGTAGGCTCGTATCAGACTCCTCTAGTTTGAAGTCGCTGCCACTGACGTATAGCCTTCGACTCGGAGGTGGCGCGGCGAAGGGCGTGAGTAGGAGATGGCGGGAGAGGCGTTCGGAAACCGGATTCCGATTTGGCATCTCGCCAGATATCGCTGGAAATCCGAAGCACTGAGTACACCCAGCCAAAAACACCAATGGGCATCCTCGCGTCCAAGCCACTGAATTGGCACAATTGAAACGAGATCTGTCGATGGGCTACATAATAACCCGAAGAGCGTGGCATCGCTCCCTGGCGTCATGCAACAGTAGCCGGTGGGATAAAACAACAAGCCACGCACCGAGGCCTGGCAGAAACTTGAAAGGCACACACACCCCTGGCCTTTAGCTGCAGTTGGGGAAACTCAGGAAAAGGTGAAAGCGGGGTTGTATTGAGATTTATATGGACGGATTACTATTGTGGTATTACTAGTTTGTTTTGTCTTCGTTTGGGGGAGATCTCATCATCGTCGTGGTCTTTGTCTTTGTTGTTGTCCGCCGCTGTGGTCGGCCGTCGTCGTTGCCGTCATTGTTTTTATCATCATTATTATTATTACTATTAGAGATTAAGAAGTTATTAGGAACAATACCTGAAAGAAGAATCAAGAGGATGGATTGAAAAGCAGATATAGCACAAATTGAAGGCTAAAAACGGCATGTATACTCAAGCTCTTGTCTCCTTTGGCATCCGAATTCCGCCAACTCGGATCAAGAACTAAGTTTCCGAGGGACGAGTCTGAGACTTAACCAAGCTGCAAGGCATGTGTTCTGTCTTTCCCCCAGTGTCTCGGACCCGTATCCAGCGTCTGATATACGCTGACGCCGGACTGTCTGCGGGGAAGTCTGGGGTAACCTACCTACAGCGGCATCTCGGGGCCCGCAGCGCCCACCCGGGCCGTCCGGTGGACCGCGGTCCCCGCTGCACAATTTCCTGTCGTCCACCACGGACCCAATCCCGATCTCTCCAGAAACAACCACTTTCCCCAGCACCCGCAACACCATGACACTACCAAAGCCAGCGGAAAAGCGAAAGTATGTCACTTCGGCTTGCATCCCGTGCAGGGAGAGCAAGATCAAGGCATGTAACGCCGTTCTTTCTCCACTCTTGCCGGTGGCTGACGTCAGTATCCCCAGTGCGATGGTGTCTCTCCCATGTGCTCGAGCTGTATCGACAAGGGTAGAGACTATCGTTACAAGGCGAGAGACGACAAGAGAAGGTTGAGTTTTATCACTTGAAAACCCCTATTTGAGCCGTTGTATGAAGCTGACTCTTCACCAGACTTTCGTTGCGTGTGGCGGTAGACTTGCTGTCGGCAAGGGTTGAGCAGCTGTCTCACTTCATCGCAGACCAGGGATTCGAGTCACCGCAGATGAGAGCGGAAGATGAGACGAAGTTGACCGAGATTCTGAGGACTCTTGGTCTATCTACTTCGACGTCCACGGGTGGAAGCAGCTCAAAGTTCAACGAATCGTTGGCCAGGCGGCCACCAACGGAGAACTTGCGGACGCCGGCAACGAATACAGCCCCTGAGCCAGAAACAACTGATAAGCGGACAGATAACGAGCCCAGGAATGGCACGGGAGAGGTCCCCACGCTCCCAGAGGCAGCGTCATCATTACTGCCAGTCGGCGACGTCGACGTCGGCGCCAGAGAACACCCCTTCTTTGGTAGCGAATCCGCCGACACACTTGCCGACGATGCTATGAGCTCTAGTGAAAGTGTCAACGAGCTGATGGAACAACTTGCTGATCGAGTTGGGACTCTTCACGTACGATCTAACGGCCACATCCGCTTCTTCGGGTCGACGTCCAACTTCAACTTGCTCGACAATCCTGTTACCGATAGCATAGGCATTCCAAAAAGTGTCAGAAACGACGGCCAAGACCATCTAGACCGCCTTGGCGTGGGGAAAGAGGTCCCGCCAGAAGTTGAAGAGCACCTCGTCAACTTGTATTTTGCATGGCAGGACCCAGCGCTCCATGTCGTCGATCGAGGGATGTACGAGGCCGCGAAGTCTCAATGGCACGATCATCAGCAGGACACGGCTTACTACTCTGAGTCGCTTCGTAACGCCATGTGAGTGGACTCGTTAATCTCCGGCTTCACTTGAGGTTGATCGCTCTGGCCTACACCAACCTGCTGACGACTACCTTTGGCAGCTGCTCGATCGGCGCCGCTTTTGACAGCCGCTTCCACGCCACATTCATCACATTCCCACGTTCCTTAGCGGATTTCTTCGGTGACCGAGCTAAAGCCCTATTGGAACTAGAGCTTGACTCTCCATCCGTTGCTAGCATACAGACCATGATCATACTGAGCGCGCACGATATCGGAGATGGCCGGGACGCTCGTGGCTGGCTGTGTAGTGGTAAGTATGACTGTTAGCTCACCCAGCCTACTTGTATAAAGCTGACGATCTGTAGGCATGGCTATGAGGCTTTGCTTCATATTGGCTCTTCACCAGGACCTGACGCCGTACGTGGCAAAAGGCGTTGTTTCCGCGGCCGAGGCCGATCTACGCCGAACGGTTTTCTGGGGCTCCTACATTGTCGACAGGTGAGCTCCGGGTCCCGAGGGAAAGAATTGAAGCGGATACTGACAGCCACCCCAGCGTGTGGAGCTTTTATCTTGGGCAACCACAACGGTTTTCACTCCAAGACGTCACCGTCGCCCGGCCAGCACCTTTTAATGACAAATTGGAACCATGGACACCGTATGGCTCGCCCGGCCTGAGTCAAGATCAGCAGATGGATTGTATCCAAGAGTTGACCAACTGCCAAGTTCTTCTCTTCGAGGCCATGATACCAATTTCTACAATTTTGTAAGTCACTGCCCTGATAGTGCCCTTCATACTCGGACTCTGCTCAAGATAGTTGAAGATACGCCCGCAACTCGTACTCAAAGGTAACCCTGCAAGAGCTGAATGCGAGGACGGTAGATGAACTATTGGAGTGGAAAGAAAATCTTCCTCCCAGATTGCGCGTGGATGAGGACGATTTTAGCACACCGTACCTCCCACATGTGATTCTGCTGCAGTCAGTCCCCCAAAGCTTTCCCCGACTTCCTGCAGAGCATGAGCTGACCTGCTGGCATCGCAGCATGCAATACCACCAATGCATCATCCACTCTCATCGCCCCTGGATCTCCAAGCACTACCTCCAGCCCAATCCCTTACGAGGGCCCGGCGCCGGCCACGCCAGGATGATGTGCATGGGCTCCGCGACCTCCATCGCCCGCCTCCTGCGCCTGTACGAGAGCAGGTATAGTCTCCGACGGATGAACCTCCTGGCCGTCCCCATCACCTTCTCCGCTGCCCTTCTGCTCATCTTCGCCCTCGTTTCGCGGCACAAGCGGGGCCGCGAGGACGAGGTCCTCGCTCATCTCAGCACCTGCTTCAGGGCCCTGGACGAGTTGGGGCTATCCTGGGGCAGCGCAAAGCGCGCAAGAGAGTTTCTCGTGCGCCTACAACGGCACTGGGAGATCAGGTCGAGATCTGGGGCCGCGAGACTAGAGAGTGTCGCCAGGTCTACTGACTCGCCCGGCTCCGTCACGAGCTCCAGGAAGCGACCGCGGACGACGAGTATGCCGCACGATAAGGTCGAAGCGCCCCCCGCGAGGCCGTCAATGAGTTTCAATGAAGACCCGGTGGAGCTCGGCATGGATTTTGACATCGAGTGGCTCCTGGGTGCTGAATTGGAAGGGATGCCCGGCAACTGGGGAAGCTATTTCTCTGTGCCGTCAGGAGACATGATATCGGGTCCGAAGAGTCGCTGAGGTATTTATCTAGTTTTGGATGGAGCCTTGTACACAGAGATTCTAGTCTTCATTCACTCTTACGACAAAAATCTTTTCAGGGGTGATCTATCAGAATATTGCTCTGACAGAGACTGTCCGGAGACAGGAGATACCGGAAGCCAAGGGACTGATCGGAGACCCACTTATTCCGGAAACCGGATTCCGACACATTGCCATGCACGGTCCGAAGCTGGAAGAAGATATGTATTTAACCCGGGGAGATGTTCTTTATAATTCTCTTTTAGTATTCAACGCCCCCTCCAGCTACAACTACATACGTAGCTAAGCCTCCTTAGGTGCTCCTTAGGATTATTACCGTTAAAGGCTAGATGGTCTTCCATCTCACGATCACTCTCTTTGAAGACCTCACTGATGAGAAGTCGAACTTCAGTATTAACAGCAAAATCTAATCATTGAACGCTTTGATCCGCCACAATTCGGCCTGCCGAAAACACTCTGCAACAACCACACTTCGAGACGATCTCTTAAGCAGTCTTCTTCGCGACGGCCACCTCCGCCGCCTTCTGGAGGGCGTCACCAACAGCGCTGGGCATGCTGAGGAACGGCGAGTGGCTGGCGTCCAGGCTGGCGGTGAACGAGCCCTCGGGGAACTGGGACGCCATGAGCTTCTGCAGCTCGAGCGGGATGGCCTGGTCCTGCTCGGCGAAGAGGTAGCCCATCTCGAAGCCGTTGTTCCAGGGCTCGAAGCCGGACTTGTCCTGGAAGGTCTTGAAGGGCTGCGGGAGCAGGGCGTCGACGGCCTTGGCGGCAAGCGAGGGCTCGACGTCACCGTAGAAGATCTGAGTCCCGTTGAGGGGCGATATGAAGCCGTCCTATCACCAGAGAAACAAGATATGAGCTGACGATGTTCCGGATTCAAGGCTTCAAGTGGTATTCTCACCTTAACATCCCACCAAGGGGGCAGTTCCGGGCCCGCGCCGTCCGCGAGACCGGTGCCGGCAGCGATAGCGAACGAGGTCATGTAGACCACCATGATGACGCCGCCCGCCTCGGCGCGGTCCTTATGATTGAGACCCTTGACGGCGTTGGACACCGGGACGCCGCCGTAAGAGTGCGGTACCACGATCACGTCCTTGCCGGCGTCGACGAGCTTCTGCAGCTCGGAGCGGACCGCGGCTGTGTCATCCTCGAGACCGACGTTCGGGTCGGAGCTGCCCACCCCGGCCAAAGTGACGGCCTCAGTAGGGAAGCCTCGGGCTTGGAGGTCGTTGCGCAGCAGGTCGAACGACCAGGGACGGTGCCAGGCGCCGGGTACCAGGAGGAAGGTCGGGAGCGCGAGAGAGGCCATGGCGTTCGGTGGTTCCGGTTGTCTTGTCGTTTCGAGATGGTTTAGGGTGTCGTGTTTGCGAGGTTGCGCAAGTGAGGGGCAAGGAGGGAGGGTGCTGGATTTGAGTTTACGAAGGTTAAATGAAAGCGTGGCAACGGTTTGGGATGAACGCCATGGAAGAGCGGAAGCACCAGGTGTTCGATTCGACTCGGGATTTCCTTCTCGGGCGCCCAAGGCGCTGTATACGGCATCCCCCGGTTTCGTATACAGCAGTCCTCTAACTGTATTCAGAAGAGGCGCCCCACGGTAGATAGAGCCATATATCAGATTACGTGGATTTGAGCCCACCGCTCTAAGCGCCGTGGGAGCGGATTTTGGCCACCCGTAAGAGCCGATAACCGAGGGACGGCCCGGATTAATAGAAGGTCCGGCAGCCGAACCCCTAACGGCTGGCGCGGGGCGTAATAGGGGCGAAATTTACACTTTAAAGTATATAAATACTTTATTTAATATACGTACCTATCTATATATAACTTAATAATTAAAAGTCTTATACTATAACTCCTTTACTATACTTAATTAATTAATTACTATAAATCTTTTTAAATAAATATATTACTATAATAACTAATTTAACTATTAATAAAATCTTCTTTACTAGCTTTAAGAATTAAATCCCCTAGTAAAACGCTGTTTAAACTTAAGGAGTCTCCCTTAACCTTTAGAATACTATTAACCTAAATACAGACTTTTAGCTACTAATTAGTAGTATAGTACCACTACTAAAGCTACTCCTAAGTAACTATCTAAAGAACTTTACTCACTGCGGACTAAAGCTACTAAGCCTTTACTCTATAACGTTTATAAGATCCAGCCCCTTAACTATTATCCCTAAGGATATTCCCCTCCCGTATAGTATTAATAACTTCTACTACACTATAAGTATTACAGACCTTTTTACTAAGTACTTTAAACTCTATACTAATACTTAAAGTATTTAAAGAACTATTAACTATTATTATAAAGACTATAAAAAAAACAAAAATAACTTAATTATATAAATATAAAAAACCGTATTTCTTAAACTTTAATACTAGTACTATAATATAAATAAAAAACTAATTAACTAACTATTATATTTTAAAAGCCGTTTTAATATAACTTTATCTTTCTACTATAACTACATAAAGTAAGTACTTTAAAACTATCTTATAACACCTCGTCTCTACTAACTTACTTTAAAAGTAACTACTACTAAATAGTTTAACTTATAAATCACTAAAATATATAAAAAACAAGCTATTTTACTTAAAGCCTTATTAAAAACTAACTCTTAAGTACTTAATATTTATAAAGTCCTTAAGTACTTTCCTATTTAAAACTTTATTTAAAGTTCTAAAGTAAAGTACTCTAGAGCGTAGCATACTACTATACTTAAAGGGATAATTTTATTAATTACTAAAGCTATTAATAACTTACTAAAATTAACTAAAAGATCTTAGTATACCCCTAGAGTATTTAGTATTAATTAATTAAATAGCTTAAAGTTAAATAAGTAGCGTAGAGACTACTTATAAAGTACCTACCTAAAGTAAAGTAATTACCAAAGTTTTACATAACATAATATCTACTCTACTTATAACCTTACTTATCTACTTAATTTATATTATTATATTTTTTTAAAAAAGTATTTAAAGGATAGTACTGTAATATAGTTCGTTAAAAGTATACTAATAAGTACTTAAAAACTAATAGTTAACTAATTAAATTTATTAAAGATCTTTAGAGTAAATAACTTTATAGTTAGTATATTAAAAGTCTTAAAAAGCTACTAGTAGCGTTTCAAGCCGCTCCTTTTAAAGACTTATAAACTTACCCTTTTAAAGACTCCTATCTCCTTAACTCTAGCGCATTAATCTACATATTCTATAACAAATAGCTATTTATAAAGCTTTAAGTAGCTAGTATAAGTAACTATATATAGGTGGACTCTAAACTACTTACAATTAAAGTATATAAAAATATAAGTATTAAAGTTACTTAAATTAATAAAAAAAAATCTATAATATACCTCTATAATATAGTACTCTATATATTTATAGTAATAAATCTTGTTTTTTACTAGTAATTACGTAAATAAGGATACTAGTAGGACGAGCGCTCTAGGTATTAATTAATACTATAAAGGTCTAATTATAGTTCCCTTAGTATTATTAAAGTTAAATATAACTAGTACGTACTTAAGTATAATAAAGTTACTTTTAAAATAGTATACAGTAACTATAGCTCTATATAAGCTATTTAGTATACTTATACCCTATAGTAGTAAAATAAATACAACTCTATAAAATAATAGCCTTTTAAAGGTAATAAAGAGATATAGTATTAGTAGTTTAGCTACCCCAGCCCTAAGCTACTCTACTACTTAATAAGCTCTATAAAAAGAGTCTAAATTACTATTAGTACTTTTAGATAAAACAATAAAACTCCTAAGCCTTACTATAACGTATATAGTATTAGTAAAGTAAAAAGAATAATAAAACGCGAGCTACAAAAAAGTAACGCGTATACCCTCCCTAGTAAGTATATTGTATTTAACTTTTATCTATATATTAAAAAATATAGTAGATTTATATTTATACTAATATTTACTAACTATATTACCTAATATTTATAGAATTATTACCTCTTTAATTACTCTACTAATACCCTTACTAAGACTTTTAATAAGTTTATTACTATAATAAAGCTTTAATATAATATAAATATATTAGTATTTAAGTATAATAAAGAACTTACTAAGTATAAAAGACTAATAACTACTTTTTAAACACAAAGCCGTCTTATTAAACTATTAGCCCTAAATACATAAAATTAAAACAGTAGTACTAAGTGCGTTAGTACTATAATTAAAGCTAAAATAAGGACTATAAAAAAAAGTAATAAACTTCTCTATAAAATTTAACTTAATATATATAAGTCTATAGTATATTTTTATAACTATATACTATAAGTAGCTTTTAGTTAAAAGACTCTGTATAAAGTACTCTACTACTAACTTAAAAATAATAATACTATAAAGCTGAGTTTTACGTACTTATAAGTGTATAGTTATAAAGTATATACCCTTATAGCAACTACTTAACTTAAAAAAAAGCACTTTAACCGCCTTACTAGCCGCGCCTTCCTAGGATTCCTTATTAAATATATTTTAATAAATTAGTACTGTATATAAATCCTATTATAAAGTAAGATTGTCACTATAAGGAACGTAATGTTTAATAAAACCTAATAATATAATAGTAACTTTAAAGTCCTTATAAGGAATATATTAAACCTTAACCTTAATACCGTTACTATATAGGTTTATAACCGCCTCGTTAATAAAGGGAAAAGTAACTATTAAGCTCTATAAAAACCCCTTTTATTAAGTAAAAAAAATAATAAAGTAATGCTTTTTATAAAAGGCCCCGGTAAGATCTCTAAAAATCCTAATTCTAAAGACCCCACTATAAAGTAAGCTCCCCCTAGTAAATATTTATACTTAATAGCCCACTTTAAACCAATATTAATACTACTTAACTTACTAACTGCCTTCTTTTAAGTGCTTATTTATAAAGAAGAGTGTTTAGGGAGGTATATAGGAATAGTAATAAGTTATAATAATTTAAAAAACCCTAAGTAAACTTATTATAATATATTTTTAAGACCCTATTAAAAGTAAAGTTTTTATAAAGCCGCTTTTTTAGTAGAGACCTTATTATTATACTAAAATACTCTATAGTATTACTACTTCTAGACTAGCCCTTTAGTTACTTATAAACTATTAGAGGGGATCCCTAGTATTTAATATACTTTAGGGGTATCCTAAAAGGTGGATATTAAGTGCTTTAATAGTAATTTTTAACTATAGAAAGAGAATTTAAGTACTTAGAAAAACGAGACCTTTTTACTAGGCGGGCACGAGATACTATACAAAGTGCGTAGTAATTTACTAGTACTAAGTACCCTTTAAAAAGATCTTTAACCTTTACCTATATTTTATATAGAAGTATTAACTTACCTATATACTATAGCTATATAAGCGGCTAAAGTGACCTATCTTAAAAGTTATTTAAAAATAAACTTATAAAAAGAAGTACCTATAGGCGCTATAAAAAACGC
Source organism: Colletotrichum brevisporum (assembly GCA_030770045.1). Lineage (NCBI taxonomy): Eukaryota > Fungi > Ascomycota > Sordariomycetes > Glomerellales > Glomerellaceae > Colletotrichum > Colletotrichum brevisporum. Next base: position 1,005,691 of record JAUGSI010000001.1, on the reverse strand, counting down.
TTAGATCCTTAAATACTATTAAGTTTATATATATAAGCTAAATAAGTATAGTAGGCTCTTTAAAATTAAAGCTTAACTTATTATATAAAGAAATTAGTAGTATTAAAATAATTAAGAAACATATACTTTAATACTTACTAGTATATCCTTTTAAATATTAATAGCTATTACTAACTACTTCGATTTTAAGCTCTTACAATACAATACTATAAATACTTTTATTTATATTAAGCTTAATAAAAATATTTATATATAAATACCCCCTAGTTACTAAAAAAAAGGCACTATTCTTAAACTTATTAAAGTACTTTATAAATTATATTATTTACTATTCCTTTAGTAGTACTATTTTAAAGCAGATTTATAAGTACTTAAGCTTAAATAAGTTGCTAGTAAAAACTACTATTAAATACACAGGCGCGTAATCTTCTTTTTCTATATAAATAACTATATACTTTACTTTCCCTTAAAATACTATAATAAGACTATAGGGCTTATTAAAGCTTTTTAAAAACAGTATTACTTTAAAAGTAGTTAAAACTTATAATAATTCCTAGAAATTAAAGTTATCTATAACTACGCTATAAAGTACTTATAGTTCTTATAATTTATATATATTAATAAACTTACTAAATAACTTTAGTAGTACTTAACAAAATTAAAAAAAGTATATACTTTACTACTCTAACTAAGTAAGCTTTTTCTATATAAAGGGATAGTAATATATACTAAAATTAATTAATATTAAAACAATATTAGCTCTATAATATACCTAGTAATAATAGCTTAGCCTAATATTACTCTTTTAGTTAGTCGTTTAGCCCACTTTAACTACAACCCCGGCCCGGAGTATACTAAAAAGGCCGAAAAAGCTATAACGTACTTTGTTTACTAGTGCACTTTATATTTTAAATACAGTTATAAAAAAAAAGAACCTAATAACGGACTAGTAATTACTTTAAATATAAGCTTTACTAATAATACAGTAAACTATAAAAGTTCTTAAGCCTTTATAATTAAACTCTTTAGTAGTTTAATTAAGTAGTAAACTAATAAACAGAATACTATTACTATATTAACTACTAAAGCTAAGCTACTTATACTCTCCTAAGTAGTAAAAAAAGCTATTTTTATAAGCTAATTAATAATAGCCCTTTATATAAATCTAAACAAAAAAACCTTTAAAGCCGCCTTAGCGGCCCTAGTACTAAGTATATAAATTTAGTATAATAATTAATAAATAATCTACTTTATTAATAAAAAAACAGTTTAACTATAAACAAAGCTATACCACGTTAATATATATAACTACTAGCTATATTAAGAGACTTAAAAAGGCTGTATTATTATTAAATATACCCCCATAATAAAGCTAATAGCTAATAGGTTTATAAAGCTACTTACTAGTACCTACTTTAAAGTATTCTTTAAATAGTTAAATCTTATTAATTAAACTAATTAACTTAAGGCACTTTACAACACTAAGCTTAAAAGTAAGTAGCTTAAGGGCCTTAACTTTACTAATAAGGAATAAAAAGAGGGATTATAAGCTTTAAGTACTTTAAAAACGGTACTACTCTTTCTACTATAGAGATAGAGGTTTAATAAGGGTAATGGAACTACTTAAGAGCTAAATAAAATAAAAAGAAGCTACTCTAAAGAGGTATTTAAAAGGTACTAATTACTAAGTAATTATAAAGTAATTAAGGGAGTAATTAAGCTATAAATTATATACTAAAAAGAGTAAATAAGATAATATATTTAAAAGGCCTTTTAACTGTTAATATAGTAATAAGAGCCTTACGAAGGCCCTTATTAGGGAAGTGTATTAAATTATATAGATTTAAGCCCACTACTTTAAGCGCTGTAGGAGTAGATTTTGGCTACCTATAAAAGTTGATAACTAAGGGACGGCCTGGATTAATAAAAGGTCCGGCGGCCGAACCCCTAACGGCTAGTGCGGGGCGTAATAAAGGCAAAATTCGCGCTTTAAAGTATATAAATACTTTGTTTAATATACGTACCTATTTATACGTAACTTAACACTATAAAACCCTAGCCCTATTAACTACCTAAATTTATACAATAGATCTACTAAATAAGTAATATAACGAATATATTAATATAACTAATTACTATAGTTCTAGCTAACTATAGTAATACCTATACTCTATAAATTAACTATACTACTAACTCTACTAACCCTACTTACTATAATATTACTACTAGTTTAAGGGAGGTAGTAGCTAAAAGTAAGGCTGTATTAGGGGTAAAAAATATACCTATAGGAGTACTAGTTAGGATAGTACTATAGGTTAAGTAAAAGTAAAATAATCTAGAATAACTAGAAGTAGTATTTAGACTAAAGTAAAGTTTATTACTATCCTAGCTATTTTTTAAGCTATACCTTACTAATACTATATTACTTATAAAAAAACTACTAATATAACTACTATAGTAATCTTTTCCTTAAGTAGCTTTATAGCTGTTTTTTTTCTTTTTTTTTACTTATAAGGTAGTAGGGGGTTGTGTAGTTATAGGCTATATAGTAGTAAGAGGGTTAATAAATACCTTAGTATTTATAGCCTTAAAGTTAGAAGGGGACCGCTATGTTAAATTATTATATAGGTTAGGGTTAGGGAAGGGTAATAGTACTATAGATTAAAATTATAGCTCTTTAAGTAAGAGGGTATTATTATTATTTATAATAAAGTGGGTTTAAGTATAGTTATAGTATAAAATTATAACTTTAGAGTTAAGGTTTTAGGTTATAGTATGTAACTTAATAATTTAAAGTTAAAAATATATAAAAACGTATTTACCTAAGTTAATAAAGTAAAATATATACTAAAGTCTTATTAAGCTACTAATAGGTATTAATATTTTCTTTTTTAAGTAACTACTTTAAGTTACTTAACTCCTATTAATTAATAATATTATAGTAATAAAGTAGACCCTACTGTATTATAAAAAACCTACTATAAAGTGGGAAATACTTATAGGGATTATTATAACTTATAAACTTTTTATAGCCTTATACTAATTAAAAATAAAGTTAAAAACTTTATAAAAATAGTCTAAACTAGCGCGGACGTTATAGGGGTTTTATAGTAGTATTTTTTAAAGTACTATTTTTTATTACTAACTTACTATATAAACTAAAAGGCCTTATTAGTTACTATTTTAATAATAGTGTTAAAGAGGCTATATAAGTTAGAGAGGCAGTTATAAAAGTAGGTCTTAAGCTTTACGTAGGCTAACTCTATACAAAACGTTACTTAGAGGCTATAATTATAAGTCTACTATATAGTAAATTTAGTGAATTAAAAGTAAAAAGGTATATACGTCTACTTTAAATAGGTAATAATACGTAGTTATGTAATTTAGAAGGCCTTAAAGAGAGCCTTTTATTACTTCTTAAAGAGCTACTTAATAGCTATATAAACACAGTTTTTCTATACTTATAAGATACTATTAGGGGATTAATTAATATTATTATTAGTAGTACTTAAAGTTATAAAAAGTAGTAAATTTAACGGGTAGTTAGTATTTAAAGAAGAAAAGTTAGTTAAGAGTATAAGGGCAGTAGTATTAATATCTACTTACTTATTAATAGTATTAGGAATAATATTAGCCTTAAAATTAGTACCTTATACTCTAGAAAATTTTTCCTAATTTACTCTACTTAAAATAAAATTAAGTAAATTAAAGCTACTAATTATAACTAAAGTAGGAGATTCTCTGTTTTAATTAAAAAGCTAATTTTTAGCCTTAATATTCTTGTTACTTTCTACTAGCCCAATCTATTTATTTTTAATATTTAATACTACGTTTTTTAGTATATACTAGCAGTAAAGCTACTACTACGTACCTAGTAACACAACTCTTACAGCCTTTTTTAGCGCCTTATTAAAATCTATTAGTATTACTTTAAGTAGCGGGATTTCTTTTATAATAAGTATAGCCTTTAACTACTTAAAAACCTACTTATATATAACTACGCTTTTACTAAAGACTAAATAAAATACTATATTAAACGTAGTATATACTAATATAACGCTATTAATTTTAAATAATAGTATATTAAACCGGTTTATTTATTAATTTATATATTAGTATATTCTCTAGGTATTTTTTAAAAGCTAAGCTAACTTTATATATAGTATCTATTAAAAAAAGCTCTAGATTTCGCCTCTATTACTTAAGACACGCGTTAAGTATCTAAAATACTATATTAATTCTTCTTATTATTTAATTATAGTATATATAGAGATACTTAATATTAAAGTTTAACCTTAACTCTTATAAGAATATTTCTATACTTAACTAAGGCCCGTACTTATATCTCTATAGCTATTTTTACTTATTATATATATTTAAAGTACATACTAATACGCCCGTATTAGTTTAAATCTACGTAGTAATATTGTGGATTATTAATTTACTTAATTTAAATAGCTTTTTAACTTTTATATAGATAATAAAGTTACTACTAATCTTTTACCAGCTTAAATATTAAATTAATTAACTAGCTATAATAGCTTTAAGTAGTAAAAAAGGGTAGTTATATTTATTATAAATTATAGTACTAATTTATTTATTCCTATAAAGTACAAGCTGTACTAACTACTTATAACCCGTTTTTATAGTTTTTATATCTTTTTCTTTTTTAACTAGTAGCTTTAGTTGGTTACTATAGTTATAGTTAAGTTTTTAATAATAAATCTCTTTACTTATAGTAGTCCTTTTTAACAACCCTTAGATTATACTATACCTAAGGGTCTTTTAGTAGTACTAAACTTTTATAATAAGGTCCTTACGGCTTAGATCTTATAAATCTATAATAGGAGGCTTAATAGTAGTAAAAAAGAGGATAATTTTAGTAAAAAAAGGAATAGGTTAGTATTATTTATAGTTAAGTACTATGAAATTAAGATTTTTTCCTCTATTTGTATAACTACTTTATATAATCTAGGATTTAGTGTGGTTATGGGTGTAACTAGGATCCCCGGCTGTGTGGCCCCTTAAATTACTCGATATTGTTAGAGGACTGCTGTATACGAAACCGGGGGATGCCGTATACAGCGCCTCCGGGCGCCCACCTACTTGACAAGGTCCCGCGATTCGGCCGGCCTCCTCTTATCGCCCGGCCCACCAGCCATCACAAGTAAATGCCGGTCGTCTCGAGTGTCAGCCGCATGGGTCAACGTTCGCCATTTCCTCCTGAGAGGTCCAACCGCCTTGGCGTCGGCGCCAGCGTCCGATTGCGTCTAGTTGGTAGTGCTCGGTACAACACTATGTACAGGGATTTGAGTCAGTCAGTTCGTGTTGGTTGGTCCCTGAATCGCACGATCTAGAGATGGATCTGAGTGCTGATGGGGCTGGGAGCTGATTTCTGAGCGAGGCCGCTCGACATGACCTGACCAGTGGACCTGACCAAACAACTGGGCCTCTGAAGACCCCCAAAGAGCAATTTTCCAGAGCCGAGTGTCAATATTCAAGAAATGCGGATATCGGTTAACCCTGGTCTAAGTTGGAGATAGCTCGATGACGCCTAGTCCCTACTGAGTGACATCCATCCACTCCTGGAAAAATTCTACTTGCAGAGTATCCTTCAGAGCCACCAAGTAGGGCGCCTCCTAACTTATAACCAGGCAAAGCCGTTCATGGTATCTGTAGAGGTATAGTATTACACCGTAACACCCTTATTGCTACTACTATGTAGTCCACAAAGAGGCTGCTCCCAATCCACCCCGAAATGCCTTCGATCATGTCAGGAAATACAAGGGGCCAATGGTCGGTTGAGTTACATGGCCGGACTGAACAAGGGCGACTTTGCCTGGGAGTGTTCCTTGTTACCTTGGCCCAGTGGTGCGATGATGCTGTGGAGCACTGGCTCCGACTCAGCGTTGCCATCGGGCCCCGTTCCCCGGTAGGGGGAACCATGCCACTGTTCAGAGATTTGTTGATGCAGGAGTAGCCCGTGTTCCGGGCAGAACAGTGGCATACCGCCGAAGCTTCGCTTAATATGGACATCACCTCTCGTTCCCTCGCGGGACGGGCGCCGGGCCACCCTTACGTTCTCGGAATACGCCAAACCTTCAATTGACGATACGAGACCAGACGAGACGAACGAACTTTTCGCTCCTCTTGCCGGCGAGAGAGATGGCTTCCGCGCCGATTCCACCGGAGGTAGACCTCAGCGAGTCAAAAGTCACCGACATCGTCAGCGCCCTCAGCGTTACCTGGGCTCTCGCGGGTGTCGCCGTCGTGCTCCGTTTCGCCGCCCGCCGAATCCAGGCCAATCCGCTTTGGTTAGAAGATTGGCTGATCGCCTTCTCGTTGGTATTTCAGCCTATCTCTCGTCCGAAACATTTGGAGAGCAAGGCTCGTGAACGTTGCTGACTATTTCGTTCCAAGATTGCTGCGGGCGTTCATGTTTTCATTAGCATTGGGTACAGTGAGTAATCAGCCTTTGAAACTCTAATTCTTCCCGGCATTCCCTTCGTTCCCACGCCAGAAGTCAATGACTTGCAGTGTGCTGATGAGGCTCTGCGTCTGATAGTGGTACCAAATGGCACCGGCAAGCACATCTGGGTAGCGCCGCCTACGGCGACACAGGCGTGGGCGATCGGTCTCTTCGTTTCGGAGATGGCGTATACCGCAACACTGTCGACAGTCAAGTGGTCGACCCTCGCACTCTACTGGCGCATCTTCAACGCTCGAAAGAGCATCCGAGTTCTTATCTGGGTCTTGTGTGGCATAGTCTCAGCCTGGGCCATTGCCGTGGTAAGTTTCGCCAAGCCCCGAGGGCCTCTGTCGCCATCACTCAGAGAGCCCCTAACTTCATCTGTGCTTGTTTCGCTGATACTAGGGTCGCTTCAGTTCCTCGTAACTCTCTTTCAATGTATCCCCGTCAACGCATTCTGGGCCCGTTTCGACACCGTCAACCCCATGGCGCCTGAGGACTTCACGTGTGGGGTTGACGTCAAGATGTTCTTCAAGGGAAACTCCATTCCCAACATCATAACGGATGTGCTCATCATTGTACTTCCCATTCCGTATGTGTGGTCGCTGCAGCTTCAAACACCGCAGAAGGTCGCTCTGGCGGGAATATTCGCACTGGGAACTTTGTAAGTGTCTTGTCCCTTGATCACGACACACCTTGCGTACGCTGCTAATCGAAGTGAATTGCCTAGCGTCACCATAGTATCGATGCTGCGCTTACACGTGATTCTGTCCGTCGACCTCTTGTCTCCGGACATTACCTGGAACTTTATTGACACCATCATCTGGACCAATGTGGAAGCCAACACAGCGATCATCTGCGGTGAGTTGTCTCGCGGTTTCTCTTGTATGAACTGACGGCCTCGAACTGACTTTTTGCCACGAACTAGCCTGCCTGCCCTGTCTCAAGCCGCTGCTGTCCCTAGCACTGAAAGGCAAGCTCAGATCCACTCTCAAACAGAGCAACAAGAACTCGGGTGGACGATATATCTTGAATGACCTCAGCAACGGCGTAAGCCATAGCTTTCGCGCCGGCACGCCTGGTCCGATAGCGATCCGCAAGGGGTTGAGCACCGCCGGGACCGAAGACGAGCGTCCATTCACACGGTTGAGCGAGCAGGAGTCGAGCAAGAGCAACGATGAGCGGGACAGTAGCCACGAGATCGGAGAGATAGTCCAGGGGAAGGGGATCCTGGTTACCAAGGAGTTCGACATGAAGGATACTTGTCAAAGGTCATGAGCGGTTTCTTTCATTGAAATTACACTGTAAAAGGTTTGGTTCTTATAGAGTTTTGCTATTGGGGCGACCCCCTTTAGCTATCCGGGCGACCCCCGAGTCGTGGCTGTCCCCGTCGCCGTCACCGTTGCTGTCTGTCGCCGTTACTGTCACCGTCCGTCGCCGTCGCTATTGCTATCCGTCGCCGTTACCGCTACTATTCGTTGCTGTTACCGTTACTGTTTATTACCGTCGTTATCGCTCTTACTATTACTATTACTAAAGTCGTTACCAGAGCTAGAGTAACTAAGTAATTAAGCCCTTTTTAAAGTACTATAGAGAGTACTATATCAAGTGCTACTACTTGAGGTACTATCAAGAGCTTATTAGTCTAAAAAGTACAGAACCGCCCGGATAGCTAAAGGGGGTCGCCCTAATAGCAAAACCCTTCTTATATTCCAGCACGTCCCCTCGTCAACTAGACCTAATAAGACCTTGCTTCAACGAGAGAATAGTGTCTTGCGTTGCCCTGGGTAGCTGCTTTCTCAGAGGACTTCTTCTCTAGTACAGCCATTTTCTAGAATAGCAACATACTGAACTGTGTCGAAGAGTTCCGAGCCCACTCGAAACTAGTGGCTAAGTATCAAGAACAACATACAGTGTAGTAGACTACCTAGCCGGAGCTTCATGTTTCAGAAACAATCGATTCGGGGTGATATCGACCATCTCCCCAATACGACGGGTAAGAGCGCAAACATTGACCGAATCTAGGAAACCAGCTTCGGCGGTTCGGCAGCCGCGAGTTAGCTCGGCTTCGAGGCCAACAGCCACCCTTGACAGATCTGAGACGCATCGGACGAACCGAGCAGCTGAGACAAGTGCCAAAAGGCGAGTTGTAGGACTCGCATGACCAATTCATTCCCGGAAGTAGCAAGCGGCACTCATTGGGGCGGAGACAAACTCTGGGTGGCCCTGCAGCTCAGGCGCGCGTCTCCAGGCCGTCGGTAGTTTGACAGCGTCGGCCTACCGCTCCGCCGGGACGAATTAGACTTCAGTCTCGGCCCTAGTAACGCCCGTCAATGCATTTGATAGGGGGTTAGAGAGTCTACATGCACAGTTTTAATACTTCCTACCGGCCAAGTGAAGACTCAATCTGACATGTTAAATAGCTGCACCCACCGGGCCACCTCGGCGTTGAACAGGTTGCAACAACCAAGTCTTTAGTCTAATCACATCTTTGCTGGGCAAATATGACATTCTCAAAGTCCGGGCTGCTCGCCCTGACCCTGGTGGCCCTCTCCCTGAGTCCCGTCACCGCTAGTCCCCTCCAGAGGTACGTTTGTTCCTCTTCTATTGTTGACAACTTCAAAGGAAAGAACGCATGCTGACGGTACCCAGCGGGAACGCGCTCGTCGACCGAGACCCCCAAAATGGACCAGCTCGCTTCTCCTGCAGCTGTGTCGTCGGCAAGACCCGCAAAATGAGCTCCGCGATCTGCAACGGCGCCGGCGGTGCCACGGGGGTGGACCCCAATAAGGACGGAGAGGCGTGCAACGGTCTGACGACCAAGTTGACGACTCAGGACTGCCAGGCGCTCATCGACCCTGCGTCCAAGGTCGAGTGCGTTCAGACTGGGTAGATTGGATAATCAATGGAGAAATGTTTATCATGATTCCCTACTTCATGAACTCGTTTGAATCTGCGAACTCATCCCATAATATCAACACTGTCGACCCGCATCAACTCCTCAATCAGATGAACGTGCTCTCAAGGTGCTGTTTTCGCTTCGTTCCTGGCGTTCTCTCTTGCTCCGGCCCCGTCTCCGCCTGCCTCGTTGGCCAGCAAGCCTTCAGCTGCAGCGTTGTTCCCCCCGTGTGGTGTTCCTTCTGTAGGCTTCTTCTTCTTCTCCCCGATGAATCTCTTCAACGCACCGCCTGCACCGGATCCGGTGAGCATTGCCCCGGAACTAATCGCCTGGGCTGCGCCGTAGGCTGCGTCGAGGATAGCAAAACCTGCATTGAAGGGTAGTCAGTTAGTTAGCTACTTTCCTGACGTGTGCTTCTCTCTTTTCTTGCGTCCATACCCATGCTCGGTGTTGCGAATCGGGTGATGTCGTTTGCAAGGTTGGGAGGCTGATTACAGAGAGTCAAACGATTGATGCGTGTTGGCCGGGATGATTCTCACGTACAGACAGCAGAGACAAGAAAGGGACAGAGAAGAGCTTTTCAGCGTTCGCCTCGGAATCAACTTGGAAAGTCGTGAAGACAGAATGCCAGTCGGCAGAACACGCGAGAAGAGGGGAAAGTCTGCAGCGACCTCGATAAGCAACCGAATAAGCTGATTACGTATGTCGCTAACCTGAAATACCCCGATTCGTTGAGTCTCGTGATAAGTCAGTCCAAAGTCCCGACCATGAACCAACAACAACGCAAGTAGCCACTGTTCTTCAATCCGGCTCCACTTGATAGCTGTAAGTTACCTATGGCCATGTCACTATGCAGTTACCGAAAAAAGAGAAGCGGGAAAAGAAAAAGAAACGCATGCCAACTGCCTCCAATTCGATCGATGCGTTGTGATAAGGAAAACCACCACAACTCGACGTCACGACAGGCAAAAGATGATCAGTGGGAGGCTTGAACTCCCGGCCTTGGCATTACTCAACATGTCGGATGACATATTAGTACCACGCTCTAACCAACTGAGCTAACCGACCCTGTTGTGATCCGCTTTGGTGGATCCGTTGTTTGAACGGGCAAGATTCGGGCTTCACAATCCACAGTCGCGTGATCGACTTTACAGATCGCTCCAAATGAGCGACATTCGGTCTCTGTCACCTCAACTATCTCCCTACCTACGAATGTCTACATTGGCGCCGATTTAACTCAACAGCATAGCAGCCGGCCTGCTGTCGTTTCCGGTCGAAATTGCCCATACTGAGGGCATACATGCAGAGTTACCACGGTAGGCGACATCACAACCAACTTAAAACAGGGGAGTGGACATGTTCTTTAGAGTTTCAATTCCTATCCCGGCCCGACCCCTTAAGATCCGGGCGAACCCCCACGCTTTAACCTTAATAGACCACACATCAGCCAGAGCCATTATCGTTCAAAGCCATTGCTAGCCGGCTAGTGTTCTCTACCTAGAGGCTAGAGGATGGTCGCTTTTTGTCGAGCTGCCTTGGCCTGCCTCCTCGGAATCATCTCGGCAACGACGTCGTCCTCGAGGGCCTGCGCGCCGGCCTGGGTGAACACAGACTGTTCCGCTCCCTGGTCTCCTAGGACTCATCCGACGAAAGGATCCTCGTTCCGACGCAGTCGCAGCCTCTGCACGAATCTCTGGCGGATGTGCGCCGCTTCTGCCTGGATTCGAACAATGTCGCCATGGCCCGCAGCAAGGAGGCTTGGGGCGGGATGGCAGGCACCAGGCCTCTCATCTGCTTCTTGAGGAGAAGGTTGAATGAGACCAGGCGATTGGCGCCGCTGAGGTAGGTGTCCTGGAAGCCCAGCTCGTACGAGGCCGGGTAGAACCCGGCGAGCTCCCAGTCGATGATGGCGGCGAGCTGGTCCTCGGATGCCCCGTCGGCAGAATTGCGCGGCTGCACGAAGATGTTGCGCGGGATGAGGTCGTTGTGGCAGGGCACGGCTTCGCTCACCCACTGCTCCATGGTGCTCTTCTCGATCGTCGCGGAGCCGAGGTCTGCGTAGTGGGTCTTGATCACGACGTCACCAGTAACCGTGGCGGTCGTTATTTTGCAAAAGGGTTTCTTCAGCGCGAACTTTTTAGAGATGGCCGCGAGAAGAGATGGCCCATCTTCGAAGAACTCGGTATTTGGCCCACCCATGCATGACTGCCTTTTGAAATGCTTTTCGCCCAGGGCCGTCAAGTATTCGTCCAGTCAACGTCTGGACCCAGTCATTGGTAATGCGGACGGAATGCAGCTTTCTGAGGGCATCGATCAAGGCAGCCACGACAGACTGCTGGTTCTCGCCGCTCATCTGTTGCCAGACATCCTGCAGCGTGTCACACTCGACGAAATCCATCACACAGAAATGCAGCCGTTTGCCCTGCTCTTTTTCGACGACACCACTCTGGAATGCCTTCGGGACGAGGCCAGGGGTGGTGGCCGTGGCGATGCGCTGTGTGACCAAGAAAATGGCGAACTGCCTAGCTGCCTCGTCGTCCTTTACGACCTTCAGGCGGACCATGCGCTGGGGCCAAGAGTTGGAGAAAACTGGGAAGCTCGCCTTGAACACGCATTTGTCCCAGTTCTGAAGGAAAATGTATATAGAAACCTCGGGTTGATCGGGGAAAATGTGGCCGAGAATGCCCCTGTCGGGAAGGATGTTGCGGTTATCCATGGTCGTGCTATAGCCTATTACCCGGTGATGTCCATCGGAGTAGAGTAGAAACGTATGGGCAGCTTGAAGAAGTGATCATCAAAGGCCAGCAGCCGGATGGCCGTACCCCTCACCGCATGGATGCATACAGGACATTGTCTCTGGGCGAGCAAGCAAACGCCTGCCCAAATGCACACAGAGGCGATCTTTTCCAGACCTACGAGTCACTAGCAAGAATCTTCCGCTTTCTCAATATCAAACACAATGGTAAAGAAACCATGGTAAAAGAAAATATCACAAACATGTTCCAGGCTGGTTCACATGCATTAAGTTCTTTACTTTGGACTTTTTGCCTGTAATTCTGTGCCAATACACTTATCTGTGGCACATCCCGCCCTAGGCAGCTTGTGATGTATCATCTCACCCCGCTCATCCCAGGCATCTTTTATGAGACGAGGCCTTACGACTGTAGGTGATATCGGAACACCTGAACCGTAGCGTTCATTACATCCTCTCCCCGAGCATTACCTCATGCCATCGCTTTCTTCAGACGTAAATCGTTATCGTGCCTCGTAACTTTAGTTGGAGCGACCGCCCTGGCCGACGTTGGGACCTTGAGCGAGGCCCTGGCTGCTACCGCCGCTGGCGCCCATACCCTTGATGGCGTTGCCCTCCTCCTTCTCGGGGTGGGGCGCAGTCTTGTCTGCGCGGTCAACGTGAGTGGACTGTGGAAGTTGCATAAGTTAGCCGAGGGTTTCTTATGAGGAAACAGAGTATCAGGAGGCTGGTTTGTTGCTTACCTTCTCGACGCCAGCACCGTGGACGATGTTGTGGCCAGCCTCGACAACGTTGTCAGAGGCACCAGATCCGTCGCGAGGCATGATGTACGATTTTTTTATGTGTGGGTAGACGGAAATTTGTTAATGGTTCGCTTTGGAAGCTTGCTGATGAAGGGGTTTATCGTGACTTGAGATCGCTTGGTTGATTGACTGGAGAAGAGAGTATTAGTCGATAGGATAGATCAATCCAGACAGCTATTTAACACGAGGAAGAAGACCACAGACCTGAGCTCGAATTGACGTCATAACTACGGCAGACAGAACAGCTCAACGGGTATCTGCCTCAAGAGCTCAACTTTGCTTCTGTTTACTCCGAGATGGACGTCATTGGTGGTGGGGCAATGATGAAGGTTCCCGCCCCGCGATGTCAGATCGATGATCGGCGCATGGGGCCGTGGGTCGTGGGTCGTGGGCCGTCCTCCCGGAGGAAATGCCCCGGGTTCAGTGACGCGTGGTCGGACTTCTCAATGGCCCAACAAATGATAAGAATGGGCCCAGCCCCCTTTCTTCTTTCAGAATGATACATCTCTGGCTTGATTCTTGGTTTTTAAAGTGTCTAGACTCGCCCACTTCTTCTTGGTGCACGGTGTAACACGCTTGTCGATGACGACAGTTGCCGAGACTTTGAGGTGGGTAAAAGTGGACGGATCATTGAGCAACGAAACTTGGCTTGACTACTGATCGGTTTGTCTAAAGGGCGACAACTAGATTGTATCAATTCCCTTAGCATCGCATTCTTTTTGAAACCCGGGGGCCTTTGGCCTGCTACTCAAGTCTACCGGCATCAGCTGATTGTGAAGATGAAGAGGAGAAAATACGCAACTGTAAATTCAACAGAATGGAGGTCATCTTTGATCCGCTACCTAATGATTAGAGCATGTGAAGCTCTAACTTGTTCTTGTTCCGATGCTATAAAACTCACTCGATACGAAGCTTTACCCTGGCCTTGAATAGATCTCTCTATATTTAACAGACGTTATCTATTCTGACTGCGAAGCCTGTAAGTTGCCCATAATGACGTTTGAGGAAGGAGTGGGTTTTGGACTCACAGTTTGAAACAGTCATATCATATTTAGTGTGCGGATAACTATTACCTCGAATTCACCAACTTCGGGTTAAGCCAGAGCAAAGTATGGTATTTTTTCCGCGTTGCTAATAGTCGAGAGTTATCTTACTTATACAGAAAGATTGTATTCTACCTCATCTGGGATAATTAACCTCAACAAAGTAAGTAAGAGGCCGCGAAAGAGCGATCATATCGGCATATGTAATAGGATAGGTTCATGAAAGGAAGTCAGTAAAAACTGTCAAAACCTGAGCCAAGATTATGTCCAGATTACGCACGGTTCCGAAAAGAATGCGCAATCGGTAACTCGTCTCGACGATACCTTATTACCTGCTGGTCCACGCGACAGGCGTCAGCATCTCTCATCCACCTGACTGGTCTCCTTCCAACTGCGAGTTTGAGATCGGCAATATCGAAGAATCTTGGACATTACCAGCCTGTCTCTTCGATCACGTCCATCTACGTCACCTAGAGGTCAAAATGTCAGCCTGGCCGGATGTGTAAGAGTTCACCATGCTTGAACGAAACGCCGCATTGAAGTCAAGGATTCCGACATCAAGGGCCTATTGATGCGACCTGACTGCGAATGACGCAGTCTTCCGATGATCAAGCGTCTTCAAGGCAACTGGGAGGCTGTGCAAGGCGACGAAGCTGACGTGAGAGTACGGCGTTGCCAAGGGTATTTCGGTCGGCCGGTTTCGTCGACATCGACAAAAGTAGGTGCCCCGAGACTCATCGAACTGTGGCTGGCGGACCCGAAACTGACGGAGATGGGGACCAGCGACCCGCATTACAGTGACCACTGACCGGCAAGTCCCTCGCAAGGTTGGCGTTGTCTCTGCCGAGGAACGTTATGGGGCGGGAGCTCGGGGAGATTGTTGTTTTCGTCGCCTTTTCGTCGCCAGGGCACACAAGGCGTTATGGAACCCGGGACCTCGGATGCTTCAGGGTATTGTCGCTCTGTGTTTGGGCAAAACCTCGCAGCGTTGTCAGGGACCCTGGGTCTCAGATGTTTCTAGATATTCGAGCCTAATTGGCCGCCCATCCGTCTAGACTCTTCGGTTGCCTTCTCTGCATTCTGCTATAACCTCGCAGCTTGGGGTCTGAGACACCGGGGCTGACATGTGTCTCGTCTGCCTTGGACACGTGGTGCATACCAGTAAGCCGGGGGAGTCCGCACAGCAGGCCGCAGACGGCGCTTGAGGCGGCTGCTGAGAGTTAGGGGTGCAGTAAGGCTGACCACCTACTTTCCACTGTGTTCAAAATTTGGGAACAAGTGAGATTCGGCTACAGAAATTGCATTCCTGCCTACGAATTGCCACTCTTGGGCAAGGATGACCGTGCTCTTTCGGGGTGCGCGCTGGAATCAAAACGATAATATGGTAATCCAAGAGATCCCATTTGCCACAACGTCAATGTATAGGGGTCCAAGTCATCTGTTCATTGTGTGAAGTGCCAAGACATGTCTCAGGAACTTCGTGTCAATGTGCCGAATAATTGCATTCACGAAGGCAGGGTGGCAGGGTCAAAACGTGAGACAGAACGCTAAAATCAATTGGCTGCTACCGTAATTCCAGAGAGTGTCTGTTGAAGAGTCCCAATGTTGTACAAGCTTTCCAATAACCAAGAAATCCCACCCGAATCCCCCTCCCAAGTCTCAAATCCGCTCCTCAGGTACTGCTGGTGGCGATCTGCCCCGAAAGCCCCACGACCTCTTCCGTGGTGATCTGCTCCTTCGAGGTAGTGAAACCCTCGTTGAAGGGCAGGCGCTCCTCCTCGAAGACTATCTTCAGCCACTCGAGCGGGCAGGATGGCGTCTGGAAGCTACCGCCGAGGGTGCCGAGGATGACGGCAGACTCGCCGAGCGACACCTGGACCTGGGAGTCGGTGAGGTTGAAGGACGGGTTGGTGGCCTTGGCCGTGGCGATGCGCTTGCTCCGCGCGGTGGCCATGGTGCCGACGTCGACCTTGTTGTCCGCCGCGGCGGCGCCCTCGGTCAGGTAGCCCTTGGTCTCGGACCAGACGGTCTCGTTGAGCGTCTTAGCGTTGCCCGTGACGGCGAAGTCGGCGCGGGACAGGCTGCCGTCGTGCTCGATGATGTCGTGCTTGGCGATGTCGTCGAGGTTGAAGGTGGTGGGGTCGCCAGTGGTGGAGGTTGCGAACGCCGGGGTGCCGAGGGTGCGGACGAGGGCCTCGTCGAAGTTGATGGCCTTGCCGAGGCCGGAGATGAGGTCTTCCATCTTGATGGACTTGCCATCACGAGGGAGGTAGCCGTGGTTGGCGAGAGAGTTGAGCATGGGGCAGGGAGACCGCTTGGCCGCGGCGTCCGGGGCCTGCCACCCGTGGGCGGCATCCTCGTCGCGGGGGACGGCGTAGGCGTTTGAAGCAGCTGCTGAGTATGTGGCGACCATGATGATGGATGAATGTGCATGATTTAAAAAAGGGAACTGAAAGCTGTTGGGAAAAGAGTGTGATTTATATAGAAAAAGATGCCAAAAAAAGAATGTGGTGGCTTGAAGAGGCCGTCCGGAAAAGAATGACGTGTGCTTGGCAAGCTGAAGACTGGTGAACCAAAAGGGAATGTTCCAGACCTGAAAGCAGCAGCATCCTTCGAGACTTTTTATAAGAGGCGTTGCTGGAAATCAATATCCGAGAACGTAAGGCAAGGCCAGCCAAGGCCACCGTAATGGTCGGGGCTGTGCCAGGCCGTGGCCGTAGAGAAAGGGGCCTCGAGGGTCACCTCCGTGCACCGGCCACCGGGTGGGTCCGAAAACACGGAGAACCCGATAGGGCGTGCCCCACCTATCCGGCCTGCCGCCTCCGGGGAAGCTGGGCTGTCCCCAGTACAACGTTTATTGACGGCATGCATGATGCCAACTTTGTGTCTATAATTATGAATACTATGGGCGAGCATGTCATAGTTCATCCCTTTTTTTCACGGACTTGACAGCGCTGCGAGGCCGTTAGAACTTAGCTGACGATCAAGTCCGCTCCCATTGGTCAAGGGGCAGAGGTTGCCTTACTTGAAACAATCACATATTGCTTGGAAAGCTAACATGATTGAAATATTGTGAATTGGTGTAAAGTAAGGATGTTCCATGGGGTTCAATCTGCCAAACCGAGAACGAATGTTGCTTCTCGGCGTAGGGGATTGTACAACCCTTTAATGATCCACAACGGATAGAAAAACACTGCAAAGCGCTGGGCGACACTAACGGCGCCGGGCAACAATAACGGCGCCGGGCGAGAATGACGGCGCTGGACGACACTGACGGCGCTGGGCACAGAAGGGCTTGCGCTTTGGTTCCCCCTCCCCCCGCGCAACGCGCAATAGTGCAAGTTCGTGGGGTCCCTGTCAACGAATGTTAAGCGCCTCGTTGGCTTAGTGGTACAGCGCCTCACTAGTAATGAGGAGATCACCTGTTCGATTCAGGTACGAGGCAATAACACCATGTTTTTTGTCTTTTTTGCCTCTAATGGTCATGATCATCACTAATAACTTGGATTTCTTTCATTCGAGGCCTTGTGCTCATTTCATGGCACCGCAGCCGCCTCCACAGCCGCCTCCACAGCCGCCTCCACAACCCCCTCCGCATCCTCCGCCGCAACCACTTCCACCCTCTGCACCTTCAGTCGGACAGCAGCTCGTGGGATGGTCCCCGCAGTCAGCACAGCGCGGAAACGCGAGGTCTGCCAGGGGCAGCAGATCCCTCTGCCTCCCTCCCTCGTCACGGAGCCGCTCGACGACGACGTCCCGCGGAATCCGCGCCCGGCCCGCCTCGCAGGTCCAGCATAGGCAGGCATGGTACTCGGCGCCCCCGAGCTCTTCGCGCCATATCGTCTGCATATCGGTCGACAGCTCCCGCAGCCTGCCGGGTTCGATCTCGTCGTCGTGGTCGATGAAGCGGCCGGCGACCTTCTTAGAGTAGGCGCGGTACCGCGCCGGGGAGAGCTGGTGCGTGTGCCAGACGAGGTCGATGTCGAGGGTCGGGACCATGACGGTGCCCGGGCGGGCGCCGATGAGGTGGAAGAAGTCGCGGTAGCGGCCGACGGACCGGGCGAGGGTTGCCTCGGCGGCCGGGGAGCGGAGCCAGGCGTGCCGCGACATCTTGGTCGAGAAGTCGAACTGCCGGTCGATGGCGGCGGCGAGGTCGTATGAGAAGAGTTCCGTGCCCGCGGGGGTCGCGAATGTGAAGATGCCCGCCGCTTGCCGGGCCTCGGAGGCCAATGCCTCGAGGGAGCCGTCAGCCTCGATCAGGTCGAGAAATCGCGACAGGGTGATGTCGGCGTCGACGGTCCGCGACTGGTTGGTTTCCGGATGGTCAGCTTGAGTTGAAGGTGGCCCGGGCTCCCTCTCCCCCCGAGTCATTAACAGGGTTTACTGAGCACTTACAACTTCGGACCAGTCCAATCCGTCCAGGCCGAGGCCTCCGCCGAGCTCGATGAACCTGGCGTAGGCCTTGGGGTGCAGCATGAGGGCGTGCCACGCCATGAGGACGTCGACGGGCGGCTGTCCCGCGGCGGTAGTTGCCCAACGGGTGAAGCGGGACACGGCGCGATTGCGGTATAGGCGCCAGCCCTGTTCCGGGGCGAGGCCGGCCTCTTCGGCGAGAAGCTCGACGCTCCGGCGGAGGGCGACGAAGGTCTCGAGGAGCCTCAGGTGTGTTGCGCAGTCAGCAGTGCTGGGGAGCTCTTGCTGTGCGGCATCGCGAGCTGTGGACACGGCGGCGGTGAGCTCGAGCTTGTGCCCGCTCTCGACGGCGAGACTGCTGTTGGGGAGGGAAACTTGGTCAGAAACGAGTTGCGAGGGGGGCTTATGAGGTTGACCAACTGGTTAGAGAGAATGGCCGGCATTTCGACGATTATAGGAACCGGCCCTGGTGATTTGGTATATAGCGTATGTAAAGAAGCTCTTGGCTTGAATAGAGATGACTTGAGCGAGATTGGAGACAGTAAGAACGCAGAAACACGCCGAAAAGGGGGGCAAACAGCTTCTTATCAACACGTCGAAAGCCACAGACGAACAGAGCAACCAACAGCTTTTTATTGACATCTGGAAGAGATCCGGCCTCGCACATGAATAGGTACATGGGATGCTGCAACAAACGGGCGTACCAGGGCCACAAGCAACAGCCCTGTGACCAGCCCCCGAATCCCAAAACGGCATGGAGGTGAGCAAGTTTCAGGACACCAGCGCAGGGCGGACAGACACGACACGCTCGTGGCATCACTAACCGTCGCCGCTGATTGGCGCCGCGCCATGGGGCCGGCGCGATTTCACAATCCCACCCCGACTCAGGCGGCGTGCGCGCTTGCTGACCGTCTTGATAAAATACTTGCTCATTCTCCCACTGACGCGGCGCATGTGGCGGGCGGCGGGGGAGAGATCCCTTGAATTTGGGGTAAGCGGGAGTGTGGGGGTTTGCTGGAGAACTCTCTCTCACTCTCTCACTCACTCATCCACTCAGTGGCTCACTCACTCACCTCAATCAATCGGCTTTTTAGTAAACCCTTTATTAAATTGAGTTCTCACAACACAAAAACAACTCAGGTAATGAGAAGGGTGAGAAGTCTCACAAGGATCGTTTCATGAAGAGCTTTGCGATTGGGGCCTTGCCGCCGCTGGGCTCTGTCGTCGTCGTCCGGCTCTGTTGTTGTCGCTAGGCTCTGTTGTCTGTCGTTGCTTAGCTCTGCTAATTTTCCCTGGCAAGGCCCCAATAGCAGAACTCACTAGAAGAGCAGCTCGAGTAGTTAACATGGAGAACTATCTTAAGAATCATTTCAAGAATTCCGTTGTTTATTTGCTTTCACTTCACCGGCAGATCTCAACGGCAGCCAGGAATGATTAGAACGTTGATCGCCGCAGTGGCGCCACGGCATGGTCTTCGACATCTGCCGCCAGAACCACGCAGTAATCCTTCGATATGTATTTTTCGAGGCCTTTCTTGGTCCCAGCTAGTAACATTAGCACCCCATAGTATGCCGCTCGACAAAATTACACTATACGGAGACTCACCAGAGACTTGCGAGACTCACCAGAGAGCGTGTAGAAAAAGTCAATCACGACGGGAATTCAAGTCGTCAAGGCCAGCACCTGACCGAACCCCCACTCGCTCTGCGGATCGTCGCCCCTGGAGAACTCGATGACCACTTGGCGGGCGACGGACAGCAACGCAAGCGTGGTCCAGAGCGCAACCAAGAGCAAGGCCATGGCGATGTGGACGAGACCTTTGGCACGTCTGCCTTGACAGGCCACCACACCGGCCAATAATCGCAGACAGTCACGACGACCAGCGTCGTGACGATCGCAATGGTTGTGTAGCCTCCCACTAGAGACATGGTCTTCCCGGCATATACCTCCGCCAGGGTCTGTTCGATGCCGGTATCGTTCACTGCGAACACCAGATAGCACAGCGGCGCCAAAAGCACCGTAACGACGGGCAGCACGGTGGCGTCCAGCAGCCGGCGACGGCGGCCGGGCGTCTGTAAGAGGGTCAAGCCTGCAGCCGGCGGCGGCGGCACGCTGAAGGCCGCCGCTATAGCTGCGATTTGGGTGTCGTAGAGGTTATACGGAACGCCGCGCTGCCTCCATCTGGCGGCTTGGCCCCTACTGTACGCGGACACGGCGATACGGAGAGCTCCGGTCGTGATTCCCGGGCTCAGAACGGCCGAGCTCCAGTAGAATGTCGGGAGGACAGCCTCAAAGGCCCCTTCCACCGACCGCCTGTGCTTAGGGTGATGACCTCGTGATCTTGCACGCCTCAGAGCCCAGACGATCACTGAGGCCGTTGCTAGCGGAGATTCGATGCAATTTGAAGCCATGACCTGTGAAGACGATCAGAACCTTGCCTGATATCGGTTTCTCGTCTTTTCAGGACTGGGCTCACCCCGACTCCTGCGATATCCGCGTTCCCCTTGATACCGAACGCGGACTGCAGCTCCCTATTGCAATAGCCAAGGACATGCTTGAGAGGTCGAAGCGAAAGTCCAGCGCCGCCATCTGTGCCCTACCGCGCTGATCCCGTCGACTTTGTCGCATGTTGCTAGATATCAGATGGCCATCTGCTGCTGCGTGGGCCGCGAGACGTTCGTCGGCAGCAATGACAGCACATACTTGTGCAAGTCTTCGATGTCCAGGGAGCAGCTGTCATTGGCGACGGACCTCCAGATGCTGCTCGCGACCTCGACACAGTTTGCCTTCACATTGCACGTCTGTAACGGCGGAGGTGTCCATCGGGTGAAGTCAGAAGTCATGGTGACTTGCTAGATGTTAAGCAAACTTTAGGCTTTTTGACGAACCTACATACAGGCCACTGGAAAGATCTATTCGCTGCATCGTGGGGATACCAGAAGAGAGATCGCATCTTTATGGAATTCGGATAGTGCTTGAGCTGCGAAACAACGGTTCCGTGAGATGTTTTCCAGATATCGAACAAGCTACCCGATATCGCCAAGGGATATTCGGATGGCCCGATGAGCAACGTTGATACTGATAGTTGCAGGCGCTTACTTCCTGCTCGGTTCCTTCATGTGTGACATATTTTAGTGCATCCCACGATAAGCTTTTATATCGTACTCAACAATCGATCAGTCATTTGTCAGTGCACAGCAGGCCAAGTTGACCGAAGGACCTCGAGTCATACGGAGAACAGACTCGCCCTGGTCAAATATGTCGGGTCTCAACTTGCAACATCTTGGCGCAAACGGTACATGCGATGAAGAAGTTCCCGCGACAGCACATCACTGATCAGTAAGGCAGCTATTACACGCAACATGAGTTAAAGGCACGCGAACGAAGCGTTCGAGCAGGCTTCCCTCCATCGCGGACAGAAATACGTCGTGAAGATGTTGAGATGATCTTTGAACATCAATCAAGGTGATAGTGAGCTATGGTTGCCAAGCGATAGATCAGGGAGTCTAGAACACCAATGCAGCTGTGCCACATAGCACGACGAAGGCGTCGGGCACGTGGGTGAGATGCCGTTGACAGCCCAACCGGGCGTGCATCAAGCCGGGTACACGACCCTATCCTTCGGTCCGAGTGTTTCTATTGGAACGTTCCTTTTGTGTGGCAGATAGCGGCCAAGGAATCCGCATATCGACTTTCTGGTGGCTGTCCAAGTTGTCGATGTGGCTACGTGAGAACCCGTCTCAGTGCCACCGTGAATTAACGGGCAGTTGAAGCAGATGGGTAACGGTTTGGACTATTTAATGCTCTAGGGACCGTCGAAAAGTGCCCAGAATCGAATGAAGCAGCCTGAAAAAGTGAGTGTCCTCGCCGCCAACGACCTCTCGTGCTATCGCAGCCTATCTCCCTTCCACAGCCTGACCAGCACACCCATTCGCTCCATTCCACAGGCAGAGTATTCCCTTCTTGGCGGTCCTGTCAGACCGACTCTCTGGACTCTGGGTGTCCAGCCACCGCAAAAACACCGCAAAACTATCGACCTTGGGAACTAAGCAAGCAGGCTCCGGCTCCCTTGCATATTGGGGGCTTTCTCGCCCAGGCAAATGGGATTCACGATCCCCTCACCACTCCGCCGAACAAGCCCAATGGCAGCAGCCTAGCTCCCGCATTCGTCCCATTTCTTGCCTAGATCAACGGTCGGGCCGGCCGAAACTGGCATGTCGAACGCTTCCCCCCCCCCGCTCGCCACCGCGATGCTCGATGAGACAAGGGCGGGCCTGAGCCGCGTTCCTGTTCTGGACTTCCCGTGTCTTCAGCTCGCCCGCCCGGCTGCTTGCCTGATGGGTGTGGGATCGATGCGTGGTCTCTCGACCGGGCTGGAAACCTGGGCACGCCCATGTGCGTCTGGTGCGGCCAACGAGGCAGCCCGTCCCTGCAAATATCCGTCCATGGTCCCTGCCAGGCCGCATTTTCGACCTTCTGTCGACCCCCCTCCCTCTTTCTCTCTGTCTGTGACTTGACATCGCGGCATCATGAGGTTCCTCTATCTCGGGCTACTTCTCGCGGCGGTGCTGTGGCCTGCCTTTGCGTCGCTTGACGAAAGGCAAGATGACACCCCTCTGTCGTCCCTGTCATCTACATCGATTTTCGTTGTCCCGGGTGCCGTGGTCTCTAGTTCCTTAGTCTTATCCGCGCCTGCAACGACTACCTCGGTCTTCTCTGCGCCTACGTCGCTCCCCGCGCCCAACATCAACAGCAGCGTGTACGATCTCTCGGAGCACTTCTGCCGGGTATGGAGGCATGCTAGTGAGTTTTCCCGACGTCGTTCATCCAGGACCAAGTGTTGACTCAGCGGAAAGGCGTCTACGCCGATGGCAAGGTGTACATCGACGGCGGCAACACCTACGTGCCGAGAAACGGGAGGACATACTACAACACCGAGGCCGGAGATCACACGCCGGGCATGCGTAAGTCCATCCCCAGCCATCATGCAATCAGTCCCCCTCTGAGACGCCACAGATACGCAGCTCCTCGTCCTGGACCTGTCCAAGAACTTCACGAACCAGGAATCTGGCCCTTACAGCTCCGTCTTCAAGGCCCCCGACGTCCCGAACGGGCTCATCGAGCACGCGATGTGGTACTCCGA
Organism: Colletotrichum brevisporum; assembly: GCA_030770045.1. Taxonomy (NCBI): domain Eukaryota; kingdom Fungi; phylum Ascomycota; class Sordariomycetes; order Glomerellales; family Glomerellaceae; genus Colletotrichum; species Colletotrichum brevisporum. The sequence goes on along the minus strand of JAUGSI010000001.1, from coordinate 982,169 downwards.
GTCTACGAGGAAGATCTACCAGCTGGGCGGGTGGTTTTCGTTCAACAACGAGCAGAACCCGTCCTACATCACCAACAAGGCCATGCCAGAGCCCGCCGTGTGGGAGTTTGACATCGACACCGAGCGCTGGGCCAAGTCAACATATTTCGAGGTCTCGAATAACGGCGAGGTCGTCGACAGACCTGGCGCCGCAGCGTTCTGCGACGCGCCTTCGCTAAATAGGAGTTACATCTTCGAGGGGTACACGCAGCTCCGGTCGGGGCCGGCGAACGCTCAATACGCGGCGTCGTCCGACTTTCGATGTAAGTGTCGAGGAAAGTTGGTAGCGAAACATGGCTAACAGCGTGACTAGTCCTCGAGGGCATGCTCGAACTCGATACCTCAGACGCGTCACAGCCGAAACTCACCAACATCTCGGTCCCAACGTACATGGGCCCGCGCATGAACGGCGCCATGGTCCACGTCCCCGTCGGCGACAAGGGCATCATCGTCAACATCGGCGGCCAGACGACCCGAGACGAGACGCCCTTCGGAGTGCGCATCCAAGGAGCCAACGCAGGCAACATCAACGTGAGCCACCATCATCCCTTTCAGCCCAAGACCTCTGCTCTAACACACCCCAGATCGAGCTCTCCTTCGTAGACATCTACGACATCGAGACGGGCTTCTGGTTCCGCCAGCAGACCTTCGGCCAGCCCGACATGCCCACCGGCCGCTCCGACATCTGCGCCGTGCTGGTCCCCGCGGACGACGAGTCCTCGTGGAACATCTACGTCGTCGCCGGCGTCGAGAACTACGCGACCTACGCCACCTCGGAGGAGATCTGGGTGCTGACGCTGCCGACCTTCCAGTGGATCATGGTGCACGAGCGCGCAGGGGGCTTGTACGGGCACACCTGCCACGTCGCCGGCGACAACCTGCTCGTCGTCGGCGGGATGCAGACCGAGGACGGGAAGAACGCGGACACGTGCGCGGGGCACATGCCCGTCGAGATCTTCTCGCTCGCCGCGCAGAACTACACGGGCAGGTACGACGCCAACGCCGCGAAGAAGCTGGCGCCCGTGCCGAGCAAGGTCGTCGGGGTGATCGGCGGGACGGCGTCCGGCGGCGCCGTCGTGAGGGCGCCCCGCGCCTGGAGCGACGTCTATCTGCAGTACATCTTCGACCCGTCGCTGTCGAGGCCCGAGTACACGCCCAGCTACACCCTCGTCGTCGAGCCGAGCAACACGACCGCCCCGTCGACCACGCCTTCCTCCGAGCCCGGCGGCTCGTCGAAGGGAGCTATCATCGGCGGCGTGGTAGGCGGCGTCCTCGGCGCAGTGGCCCTGGTCGGCATCGGCGTGTTTCTCTTCCTGCGCCGCAGAAAGAAGACAAGGCAAGCCGAGGCCGCCGCTGCCGCCGTGCAGGCGTCGAGACAGAGCCACATGTCGGAGCTGCCCGGGTACACGCCCTACTCCTCGCCCGAGCCGAAGCCCGGGTTCGCCGTGTCGCCGACGACGTCGCCCGGCCCGCACGCGGCCGAGCTCGAGGTGCCGCCGAGCGCGAGCGAGATGCCCAGCAGCCCGCGGTACGGCGGCTCGGTGGAGATGGGGACGAGCCCGACGTACGGCGGGTCGGACGCCACGCAGTCGCCGAGGATGGGGGACGTGAGCCCTACATACGATCCCGAAGGGGGGTATGCTCACGGGGGAAGGCCGGGGAGGCACAGCCCTGGGATTTGATGGAGGCCCCCGTGTTCTGCGAGAAGGAGTACGGGTCAATACTGCAGAGTGACTAGGGGCTGGTGTTTGGACGATGGGTTTCCTATCAACCCGTGTGAGCTCTCATGTGCGAACTGTCGCTATTTGTATTTCATCAATTTTGTAAGTACGCAAACTCGGTAAACTCTATCCTGTGCAAGCTATTCCCCCATGTACGCGTCAGGTGAAGCCAATGAAGCTCGTTTGACACCGGCGCCAGCGCAACCCAGTATTTCCTCGCTCCCTGGTTCTTCTCACAGACAATTCTGCCCATTTCCTCCCCTCCTCGTCTGCCCGTCCAGCACCTGCAAGCATAAAAAAAGGGAAACACAAAAGGGACACCAAGATCGGATTGCGATGATTTCTGGGCTGCGAACACTGCGGCTGACATTGGTCCAAGGAAGCAGAGTCGCGCGGGATATCGGTGCTGTCCGGGCTCCGGTGGGTCCAGCCGGGCCGGATATGTGGGGCACTGTCCGCGCGCTGTAGCCGTACTGCCCATGCCCAGCAAGACCCGGTGTTCTGGCGGGACCGGGGCTAGGTGCCCCAAAGCAGACCTTCCCCGGTCCCAAATATGTACCCTCAGTCGAGGTCCATCTCCACGGGGTACCCTTCGAACCCACCGCCCGAGGACGAGGAGCTGCCGCTGCGAATGTAGGGAGACGACGGGCCGTTCGTGATGTACGTCCAGTCTCGGTCGTCTAAGTGGGACGGGAATTGAGAGACTTGCAGCAGCAGCTCTTGGAGGCGGCGATTTTCTTCAACGAGCGAGGCGTTTCGGGCCTGGAGATCATCCGTCTGCTGCTTGAGCAGGGCCATCTCCGTCGCATCGAGGTCTTTCATCCTGGCCTCCCAGTTCCGATCCTTGAAGGCGAGCGCGGAGGACGTCGTAGCGGGGTCTTCATTGGACTGGTCCCTGCCTTGCGCGTCAAGGTCGCGGCGTTCATTGCGGTGGTGGCCAAGCGCCGATTCGCCCGCAGACGGGGAAGAGCGGGCGGTGGTGGAGGAGTTGGCCATGATGAGAGCCAGCGGCAACGGGGTCGGTCTATTCAGATGCTTGATGATGTCGATGAGGGGACTAGCTGATTCGCCGAGGAAGAGTACCCTGGGCAGGATGGAGAGCGCTGGTCGATCTTATTGGACTTCAAGTTGGGCGTTGGTGATGTTGCTATTGTTGGAAGCAGGGCAGGCCAGCTTACAAGTGCTGAGCCAGTGCTGGAGGAACGTTGGAGGCAGTGTGCCTTGGATAGGCAGGTACAAATAGACCGGGGGACGACACCCGATAGAACTGCTAGAAGACAACTATTTTTCAAACAGTGTAACCGAGGTAAGCGAGTGGTCTTGTATGACTGCTAATTGTGTAGTTGAGCGTGCTTGTGATGGTAGGAGATGAGGAAATGCAGTGCACCAGAGCGGAACTATATGTATACGCGTCGCATGGTGTTGACCCCCTCCATGGTGTTGAGCCCCCCGGGTTTACAGGTTACTGGAAGCACTGGGGAGGACTGAAAAACTGAAATCTAATTCCTGGAACCAGTGCCAACAAGGGCGCCTGAAATTTGGGGGACTCTGGCGTCCGCACTCACCCTGATTTCCAGGGCTTTTCTTCTATCTTACATCTTTCCTTTACATTCCCTTCTTCTTTAAAAATATCAACGGCTTTTGCCCTACCGGGTGCTTTGCTGTATTACCAAGTCCCTTCCCCTTCGCGTGTTCTCACTTTACCCATCACTTCATCGCTGCCCAAGGCCAGCGACAATCATCTCTGTCGTTACTGACGCCCGTCACTATCACAACTGTTTTTCTTTTTACTTTTCTTCGGGTTGCCGTCATTTTCATCGTCATTTTCTTTCGCACTCTCGTCCGTCACTGTCCATGAATGAAGGTTTAGCTGACGTTAAAGACCTAGGGGACCGGGCCCACCGCAGAGCACCTCTCTCTGAATCGTAGGGCTGAAGGAAGAGCAAGTAGACATACGAACCATCACTCTCCCTCATAATACTCTCTTTCGCTCCTCTCTCAATCACCGAGTCCGCCGTCCATCGAGCAATAGCGACCGAGCCACGGGGCCGACGACGTTGTCCAGGAACGGGAAGATGCCGAGCACGGCGTACACTGCGGATGATGAGCAACCTACACTTCCCACCAGGAATCCAGAAAGAGAGAGAGAGAAGGGAAAAGTGGTGATGGATGCGAAATTCAACAGGTGGAAAAACGTAAACCTCACACGATATTACGGTATCCCACGACGGCCACGATACGGCCAGGCACAGGCACACCCGCGGGTGCTCGACCACCCCGCACGCCGCGACCGCGAGCGCGACCGCCTGGTCCCAGCGCAGTTGGTTCATGGCATTCGTCACTCAGTAGCCGTAGATGTTTCGATCAGAGATGGCCAACGATTGTCTGTCTGTCGTGTTGGTCGTTAAGGAAGAGTAGCCGCAGCAGGGGGTGGAGTTGGGGATCCAACGGTTGATTTAAACTCTTCCCCTCTGATCAAACGAACGCGACATCAAAGAAGTCACATGTCTCGCCGTTTTTGAGTCCCAACGCCAAAAGGTCCAATGGGAATGTCATGGAATGCCTTTCGCCCGAGACACTTCACCTTTCACGTAGACAGAAAGAAAGACCCATCATTGGTAAAGATTAACATTTCATCAGGGATCAAAAGACCCCGAAAAATTCCATCATCGCCGCATTTTCATCAGCGGGCTTCTCATATCCTCCCCCCTGAAATCTCTTTTTATCTAAACCTCATCACTTTGAAGACCCGTAAAAAGAAAAAAAAGGCTCGAAAAAACACATCATTCAAACAGACCACAGTCCTTCTCCCCCTCAAGCCTCGAAGACCAACACGAGACCGTCGTCGCCGGCGGTGACGACCCTCTCCCCCGTCTCGCCCTGCACGAAGCCCAGCACGCCGCCGCCCTCGCCGTCGCCGCGGTGGCCCCTCCACTCCTTGACCAGCCCGCCGTCCTGCGCCCTCAGGTCCCACCGCCTGACGACGCCGTCCATGCCGCACGTCGTCAGCAGCCACGTGCCGCGCACGAACTCCACCTTCACGACGCTGAAGTCCTCGTGCGCGCCGGGCAGGTTCCTCCGTGCCGCGAACCTGCGTCCCGCGTCGAACACGGAGACGGTGCCGTCCACGGAGCCCGCCGCCAGCAGCGTCGAGCTCTGGCCGCCGGGCGCGCCCTCGGCCGTGCCGAAGGCCAGCGTCTCGATGCCGTCCGTCGAGGTCTGCAGGCTCGCCAGGATCTGGCCGCCCGCGGCGACGTCCGCGGCCGTCTTGCTCTTGCCGCCCTTGCCGGGCTGCGCGCTGCTCGCGAGGCGGGGGAGGCTGACGACGCGGATCGCGCCGCCCGCGCCGCCGACGGCGACGAAGGAGCCCTTGGGCTCGACGGCGACGCTGTACAGCCCGCCCTCGACGGCGAAGCGCTGGTCGTCGGCCGTCATGCTCACCGTCGTCTGGCCGTTGCTCTCGACGAGGCCCTTGGCGGCCGCCTCCCCCCAGACGTCCCAGACGTAGAGGCTCGAGTCCTCGGAGACGGTGCACAGGAGGGTGCCGTCCGGGGACCAGGCGCCGGCGGTGCAGGGGGCCTGGTGGAGCCAGTAGGTCTGGACGAGCTGGAGGCAGTTGGCGGGGTTGCCGCCGCCGGCGGCGATGTCGATGGTGTAGACCCAGACGGAGTTGTCGCTGGCGCCGAGGGCGATGGTGTTGGGGTACTGCGGGGACGGGCAGGGGGCGATCCAGTTGATCTCGGGCACCTCCTGGGCCTCGGCGATGAACTTGATCTGGACGCTGGCGGCCTCGGCGGAGGGGGAGTTGACGCGCACGGCGTGGACGCGGAGCTTGCCGTCCATGCCGCCGCTGACGAGGAAGTCGCCCTTGGGCTGGGTGAAGGCCAGGGCGTTGATGCTGTCGGTGTGGCCGTCGATGGCGTAGATGCTGTCGAGGGCGGGGACCTGCTGGGGCTCGGAGCCGGAGTAGGAGGCGGGCAGGACGGGGCGGGAGGCGGCGGCGGCGGTGGAGATGAGGTAGCCCTTGCCGGGGGCGTCGTCGGCGTCGCCCTCGGAGCCGCCGGTGGCGACGATGGTCGGGTGGACGGGGTGCTGGGCGATGGCGAAGACCGAGTCCTTGTGGGCGTCGAAGTAGGCGACCGAGTCGTTGTGGAGGAGGACCTCCTCGTTGCCGTCGTCGTCCGAGTCCATGGCGACGTCCTCCTCGTCGAGCGTGACCTCCTCGCCGACCTCGTCGGGGTTGAGCATCTCGGGATCCGACTCGTGGTCGCGGTCGTCGTGGGGGGCGGACATGGCTGCGGTCTGTTTGGGGGTGTTGGGGTGGTGTTCGTGGGTAAAAGTAGAGTGCGACGATTAGCGCTCGACAATTATGCGCTTCGGTGTCGTGTAGTGTCGAAGGACGGGCCGGGTATCTGGTTATTAAATGAAGGCGCAAGGGTCGGAAAGAAGGCAAGGCAAGGCCTGACTGTCGTTGTTTAATAATGCGTGAGTCGAGGAAGTTCTGCGTGCTTGATAAGCAGTGCCGCGCGGGTGCCACCAGGGACGAGGTGCAGAGCAAAAACAGGTCGAATTTTTCTGCAGAGGATGGCGGGGTGGCGGGGTAAAATGGCGTCCACAAACTGCAGGCGGTGAGGCGCTGGAGCTCGGGGCAGCACCTGTGAGTCGGGCGGATGTTAGTGGGGCATCGGCCGGTCGGCGTGAAACTGCCCCGGCGTCGGCGGCACGGAGGAAGCGGCCTGATTGTCGGGCCTGGTCGCAGCAGATGAGGAGTCAGGGGATCTCTACGACAAATTCTGCTCTTTTTTGTTTACTATGACTCTTGTTGGATTCCTTACCATGTATACAGGACCCTATTTCGACCTGAAGACTTGTAGATCGCCCAAGTGGCCTGGCATCTGATTTATATTTACACATCTATCCATAAATACGCTCTTAATCAAATATCCTCAAAAGTGGTATTGTATCGGAAACAATCCCTCTTATCCATCTCGCTGGTTTGATCTTTAAAAATGGGAAGAAGATAAATCACACGCCCAGGAAGTCTGAACACCCTCGTCGCTGACGAATCACACACACACACCACATGAACCAAGCAATTACCACCCTCATCCTCTCATTACCACTCCCAACACTTTCTCACGTCCGGCTACCTCCCCTCCGGCCGCCCCTCCGCAGCCAACTCCGCCGGCCCATGCCCGACGGGCAACTCCACCGGCGACGCCTCCGCGTGCGGGTACCCCTTGAACTGCATGTGCTGCCCCGGCTGGTCCGGGTTCGTCAGCACCTTGTCGTTCTGGTAGTACCCCGCCACGCCCCCTCCCGCCATCTCCCCCGGCGCCTGCTGCACGTAACCGCCGTTGTTCGGGTAAGCTCCGTACTGGTACGGTTGCTGATACTGCTGCTCCGTCGTGGGGGGCGTCTGTCCGTCTGCGCCGCCGTCCGCGGGATTAGGCTGCACGCCCGCGTATTGGTGCTTCCTCCGCCTCCACCAGAAGAACAGGCCCGCCAGAGCTCCGATGACGAGCACGGGAACGATGATGCTCACCGCCACGATCACGGCCGTCGAGAGCCCGTCGCTCGTTCCGTCCGTGCCGCCTCCTCCGCTCTGGCTAGCACCCTCGGTTCCGTTACCGCTACTGCTGCCGGTGTTCGTCGCCGTCGCAGCGGTGATGCTTACCCCCGCCGTCGCCGTCGCCGTCTCACTCGCGCTCGTCGTCTTTGGTACAAGATCACTCGCTTGGTACACCATCCGAATCCCCCACGCATTGATACCATCCCGGTCCTTCATCGTCGCGGCATACGACTTCGTCGTCTCGTTGCTGACGTATGTATACTCGACGACCGTCGCGGGGCCCGCCATCCACGTGCAAAACTGAGTCTCCCACACGCCCCCGAGCGTCAGGTCATTCTCCACGCAGGACAGCGTAATATCCCCCCGGTGAGGACAGCACGTCACCGTCGTCACGGAGCGCACGCCCCCGTTGCGCGAGCACTGCGGTTGCGCCGTGTAGCCCGTCGGACAGGCCGTGCCAGGGGAGTAGAAGGCCGTGCTGGCGCCATTGAAGAGTGGCGGCAGGCAGGCCGCGTCGTTGTCGATGGCGTAGACGTTGTTGGTCAGGTAGATGCCCGAGCAGGACGCCGGCGGGGAGAAGGACGTCGGCAGCGGGTTCTCGGCGAACGTGGACGCGACGAAGCGCGTTTTCGTCGACGACATTGTGTGTGTGTAGGTATGACCGGTAGTCGTGGATTACGGTGGCGGTGGTTCAGCCGAGGCTCAAGGAGCCGCGTCCTGGGAATCCTCGATCTTGGGGAATGGATCCCGGCCGGGTTCGTTTTAGGCAACCGTGAATGCGGTGAAGAGCCTGTTTTGTGGATACTACCGCGATGCGCAAATCGAAAATTCCATGCGAAAAATGAGCAAAGTGAGCAATCGTTAAAACGATCGACGGTCCGGTATTACGTGCGGTAGGAGCCAAAAACACAGCAGAGGTGGGAAAAGGAGCAGAGAAGGACCAGACGCCCTGACGGGGGAACATGCAGTGGTTTTGATGAAATCCTTCCAGTCCCATCTGTCGCAACCGCCAACCAGTCAGACCGCCCGAAACCCCAACGACGATCTCAGGTACGAGCGAAATAGACATGGGGTCGTGTCGTGGACAGGCACCAGGCTAATAAGAGAATAGCGCAGTAAGCACGCTAAGAATGAGGGTCAACACCCCCGGTGGGCTGCGGATACTGTGCGATGCCGTCGTGAATCCTTCGAGCAGGGGTAGCAGAAGAGAGGGCCCAGAGGGAGAGCGTGAGACCATCTGCTGCGCGATCCCACACGTTTAGGCGCTTCCTGGGGGCGAAAACTTTGAGCCAGCTGAGTCTCGACCGCTCCAAGGCAAAACCCTTCGGCGGCATCGAGGATGTTGGGCAACAATGGCTTGTCTTGACGGCCACCAATATCCAAGTATGCAGTGTACCGGTACGGCCAGCTAAGCTTTCCTGGGCTCAGCCCGGTTTACTCAAGGAGCCGATCGCCGTCTATTCGGGTGCATGCCACTCACTTGGGCTTGGTGAGACAGACGCGGGTGACGGCACATGGCGGCTTGCCTAAAGCGCACCCTCACAAGCATCTCGTGGGTCGGAGATTGCAGCACAAATGCTTCCGAGAAAGGAAAAAAGTAACCATAAGATGAGCCTGGACGCCACCTCTTAAACGCCACGCCGTCCCGCAAATACAATGCTGAATGATCCGTCGATGGTCAGACCGTCCCCATTAACGGCCACCCGTCACTTCAAATGGTCCACGCCCATCATCTTCTGCTCGTCGATGTGCATTCCCGACGGCGTGTGGCTCGGGCGGGTTTCCGGCAGCTCCCTCGGCACCGGCGCCGGCAGCTCCGAGGTTGGCGTCATCTGCTGCCCCGTGAGTATCGACGGGGAGTGGTCTGCTCCGGGCGGCTTGTACCCGGCGTAGCTCGCGTACGCACCGCTGTGGCCGTACTGCTGTGAGTACGGCACGCTGGGCGACGACTGTTGAAGAGATGGCGGGGCCGTCGAGGACTGATAGGTCGTCTGAGGGGAGTGCATCGAGTACGCCGTTTGGATCGGCGGAAGCTGGTGCTGGTGCTGGTGCTGGTGCTGTTGCATCGACGGCGCTTCGTGGACACGACCGGGTTGGTATGTCGCTGGTGGTGCGCCGGGCCCTGGATTTGGTGTCTGGGTTGAAGGCGCACCATTTTCGTTCACGCGGTTGTACTTGGACGCCTGTCGTTTCCTCCACCACCAGAACAGAGCTCCGGCAACCAGGGCGAGCACAACAACCGGCACGACAGCGGCGACGGCGATAGAGTCTTCCTTGGACAGCCCCGGCGATCCGCTTTGCGCTTCGTGAATAGTCGTATTCCCCGTGCTATTAGCAGAGGCGGTAGGCTCGGTCGCGGATTCCATGTCGGTGGACTGGTAGACCATGCGCACGCCGTAGGCGTTGACGCCGCCGGGAGACGTGACATACTCCTGCTGGATCCACGTCCGGGTGCCCGCGGTGTGGACGATGTCGATACGTGTTCCTTCCGGCGCGATCCAGGTACAGAACAGGCCGGCCCATTGGCCGGCAAGCGTCGCAGGGTCGACGGCCGAAAGGATGATGTCGCTGCGATAGGGACAGCATGTGACTGTGGTGATGCTGCGGGCGCCCTTGTTGTCAATCTTGGCCGTCATGTAGCCCTTGGGACAGACATATCCGGGAGAGTAGTAAGCCGTTTCCTGCTTCGGGTGGCTTGGGGGCAAGCAGTCCTCCTGCGGGTCGACCATGAAGACGTTGCCGTTGTAGATGGCATCGCAGTATGTTGGGGCCGCGAACTGGGTCGTCAGCGGATTGAAGGGGAAGCTGGTGACGACGATACTGCTGTAGGTGTTGGTCGACGTCGACGACGTCGACGACGTCGTTGTTGCCGTGGCCGCAATCGCGAACGGCAGCCGTGAAGGATCACGGGGGCCGGAGGCGTAGCGGCTGGGGGCTAGACCGAGCCCGGGTGCACGGGACGAGGCCCAGGGGCCAGGCAAGGCTGGACGATTGAACGGGCGAGTGCGCTCTAGGCTGTGGTCAAGAACTCAATCGAGTATGGGCAGTCAGACCGCCGAACTGCCATCCGGTGTTCGCCTCGATGTTTCGTTGAAACCAATGCCGTGGAGCGTCTGGAAATAAACTCGGGGGGATCGCAGCGTCCACTGGCGGCAGATGTCAGGCACCGGCTTTTCTCGCTGGTTTTCTTGAGACTGGGCCAACTCTGGGAGATTGAAAGTGGGAGCGAGTGATGATCTTTGTCATGGGAAAAGAAGCGGGGGACCGGTCGGGAGATATTCGAACCAACACCACCGCTTGCTTTCCTGGATGGACCTAATGGAGAAGGCGCTGGGCCTTTGATGGCGAGCAGATCAACAACCGGCAGAACCCCATGGCCCTGAACATCGGGGGATCGGTGCCGGAAAGAGGCCCAGCAGCGTGGTTTTGGAACTTTGGAGCGCCATCCTGGGAACGAGTCTGGGACTCCAGGGGCCGAGTGGTGCTGTACTGTGTAATGCTGTCTGGGGTTGCAGTGAAGGCATCTCTTGCAGCACAGTGTCGAATCTCTTGCTGGAATACGGCATCGACTGCGGATACGAACGTCTCTCAGCGCCAGTGGTCGTGTGTTCGGTTCGACCTCATGGTGTTGCCGGGGAGGGTATTCGAAGATCCCACAAGAGTCTCATCTGTGGCGAAGAATCAGTCTCCCATCACATCAAATCGCATCCCTCAACAAACCTGCCGTCTCTTCTCGTGGACGTCTCGGCGAATAGGCACCGCAGACCCTTGGGCTGCGTGCTGGGAGCCAACAACTGAGAGCAGGACCAAGGAACGAGTTGACGGATGCATAGCACAGCCATCCCAGCTTGGCGCCGGCTCCCGCAATCAAGTCCAATTATTCTCGGAGGTGGTGTTGAGTCTTGTGCCCGCCCGTCGCCGAGGTCGAGAATTTCGTCTTGGTGTGTTGTTCTTTGGAGGTCACAGTATCTGTAGCCGTTTGGCCTGTACGTATCCGAATGGCATCATTCCATCTATGGCAGGAACGAATAGGTATTCCTGCTTCCTCTTGCCCTCTTCGTGCCTGCCATTGCAGTGTGTTTTCGGTCTCTGTGGCGCTCGTGTTCCAGCTCTAGAGTGGAGCACATCGTGATTAAAAGCGGGTCGGCGAACCACGCTATAGTGACAGGGATTTCTCTCCTTCCCAAATTTCAACACCTTGTTTTCTCGGGAGCCCTCCGCGCTCATCCACCAATCCCAGCGGCTTACCTAAGTACGCACGTACTAGATACCTACCTAGGTACCTAGGTAGGTACCTATCTTCAGGGCGCCAGGGGGCCCATGGAGTGGTTCCTATCGTCCTGGACTCCTGATTGATAAACCGCCTCGGCGTCCAAGACGCTAGAGTTTTCTCTTCGGTGTTTTCGTCCGCCGCCCCGGTAGTGCTGGCCATCCAATGCCAAAAGCGATCCTGCAAGACCCGTACCAAGACTAATCACCACCGCCCGGTGCCTCGGAACTCGGGGCGGTTCCGAGGTCATCTCGGACACGAGCCGTCGTCGATTAGGGGCGGGGGATCAATCATGGCTGACAAAGCTCGTCCTGAACGAGCGTGCAGTTAGCTACCCGACTCAACCTGATCTTATTGACGCTGCGAGGAAAGGTATTTGATTGATTTGCTGATGTGCTGCCCATCACTTCCGTAGACGACGATGACTACCTACTCTCGACCAAGGCCTCAGACGGCGAGTCGATGTCGAGCAGTGAGCCTGCGCTCTTCCATTACTAATGGCCTGAGCATGATGAGCTTGGAGTGCACCAAACGACCTCAGTGAACCCTCAAAGCCTGCTCATCTGTCCAAAGCTGCAACACTTTGAGATGGGGACGGACATCTGGGGATGGGGGCCCCTTCTTGGGGTTGGCGTGAAAGTTGGCTCTGGTCGGGTGTCAGGGCGACAACTGAGACTCAACTTCGAGATCAGAACGGCTACTAGTAGATTCAACACGCAACAGCAGATTAAGTTCTCTGGCTGTTGATTCCGGCACTGATACAATGGACTTTAACGACTGTGCTTTTGACAACGGTCATCCCAGAGTGGTTGGCCAACTTATCAATTTTGTCTAGTTTCTATCCTTTCCCTGAACCTTTTCAAGCACATCCTTCCTGCGTGCCGTATCATCTAGATCTATCAGTTGAACGCATAACTCCAAGGAAGCAACCCATCAATCCATCTGCCACAACCTTCGTCATGTCCTCCCCCCTAATGGCTCGCGCATTCCTCATCAATCTTCTCAGCAGCCAAGTCCACCACGCCGTGCACGACAGTCTTCTCAACCACCTGCTCGATGAAGCACTCCGCCCCGGGGATCACCTCGGCCAGGCCCATGGTCGCCACGAACACGGCCCCGCTCAGCGTCACCCCGAAGACGACGTCCCGGCGCCGCGTCCCCGGGCTCGCCTCGTAGCGCGCGTTCATGTGCGCCTCGACGATGCGGCGCTTCTTGTGCGCGTTGCGCACCTGCGCGCCGCCGAAGCAGAGGCCGACCCCGGACAGGCCCCCCGTGGGCAGGAGGAGGAGCGCCGAGATGGAGGCGCTGGTCGAGCCGCCCGCCATCTGCCGCGTGTACTTCTCCCACTCCTTCTGGAGGCCCAAGGCGCTGAGGGAGGCGCACTCGATGTTGTAGCTGTTGTAGTCGAAAGGCATTTTTGAGAGAAGTCTGTGGTAAGGACTCTTGGTAACGGAGGGGTTGTAAGTGGTGTTCTTGTTGTAGGACTGGATCTTGTGAAGTGATGTTTAATCTGGAGGCCATGTCTGGATGAGCAACCGCAGAGCTGGTTCTCTTATATTATTCTCGTTCCGTGAGGCATTAAGCATTCTTCCACTTGCTCTTAGCTAGCATCTCACGATGCCTCCTAGCTTTGTCGACGATTTCGCTCCAAAGCCATGTCTGAGGCTTAGGTTTAGACTGCTTGTTCAGATCGCACGCTCCAAGTCCTCTTCGACAACGTCGTTAGCTGACATGTGCCTCACCCGTCGCATCGTGAATTTCCCATCTTTCGAGAGCAAACTCACGATCCCTTGGCAGTTGGTTGTCTCGCAAGAGGGCACTGCCCGTTCGGAGATTTTGCGCCACATGGCGCTGCGAACGTTCCAAACCTGGGCGGCTCTCACTTATCTCTGATTAAAGAAGGGAGTTTAAACCACTAGAGGCATCGTCAACCGCGCCGGCGTGCTTTATTTCGAGTTTAGTGCGGTTGAAATCTGGATTAAAGGCGCACAACCGAGCTAATGAAGCTGGCGGCGGCTAAAGAAGCTCAGCTGTGTCTCAGGAACCCAACGACGCAACCTGGCATTCGAAGTCTCGGACGAAAGTTGTCTCGTTACTGCATATCCTCCAATCCGCGCGTGGAAGGTTGTCATCACCACATGCCGGCCTGGTCTGCGGCTTTCATGGCACGGCTGCGATGGTTGTCTGCATGGCAGCGACTCCCGAGTCCTAGAGTTCCTTTATTGCGAACGCACGGGTCCTTTCCTCGAGACCACCGGCGTAAGTAGAGACTTGGAAGTTGTTATTTGTAAACTATCATTGAGGGGGGTCCAGCACATGCGCAGATTTCTGTCATGTTCACCTGTGGGAAAGGGAGGCTTCTTACTCCCTTGTCGCCTTCATCGTAGCGACTGTCCAACGTCAGCGCTTCTTGCAACCGTTTCACCCTTTCACGTCGTCTACTTGTTTTCTCAGCCCTACTCCTATGGACGGACGTTTCTGAAGCCACATTTCTCGACATCCCCCTGCTCACAACATTGACAAGTGGCTCCCGTCTCACTCATGGAGTTGATTATCACCGCTACACGACTTTCTTACAGATTTAGAGCTCAGAAGTCCTCACATTCATCAAGTACCCCCTTTCACAGCTCCAACGACTGGAAAACCTTCTGCTCCCCGTCAACCTCCATCACCCCGACCTCGGCCTTCCCAAACTCCCCAAACAGCCAGTTCCTCACCATCTGCAGCCCGACCTCGGGCTGGTCCAGCGGCACCATGTGTCCCGAACCCTCGACCGTGACGAACGCGAACCTGGCCTCCTTCTTCTTGTCCCCGCCCACCGCCTTGGTCACCTCCTTCCACCTCCCCGCCTTGACGACCTCGCCCCCCTTGCGCGCGTACCACGGCGCAAACTCCTTCGCGACGAACTCGACCTGCCCCTCCCACGCCAGCCTCTCCGCCCACCGCACGTTGCCCGCCGTGTTGCACGCCAGGTCCAGGTCGCCGTTGTACACGAGCACGTCGACCCCGCTCTCCAGCGCGAACCGCACCTGCGCCTCGGTGCTGCGGAACGCGTCCCCGGCCAGCGTGAAGGCCTCGTTGACGTCCATGCTGATCAGGCTGAAGTTGTGCCGCGAGACGGCCTCGGGGACCTCCAGCGCCGCGCGGATCCTGTCCGAGTTGATGTACCGCTCGATCGCCTCCCCCGCGCCGTAGCAGATGTCCGCCGTCTCGCACGGCGCCGTGATGTCGAACGGGTTGCGCCCGCCCTCGCCGACCTCCCCGTAGTACAGCATGTCGATCCGCTCCGTGCAGAAGTCCGACGCGGCGCCGCAGATGATCGGGTCCGGGAAGGCGTAGCACGCGCGCTGGAGGTACATGCAGCGCGGCAGCGCGCCCGCCACGGCCGCGCAGCGAGTGGCGTTGAACACGGGCTCCGGCACGCCGGGCTTCGTCGTGCACAGCGTGTCGTAGTAGCCCCAGGTCGTGTCGGCGGGCGAGACGTAGCCGTTGCCGATCATGACGGAGCTCAGCGGGATCTGGAAGTCCGGCGCGGGGGAGCCGTGGTTGTACTTGAGGATCTGCGCCGCGAGTGCCGGGATGTAGTGCCCGCCGTAGCTCTCGCCGACGATGTGGAAGGGCCGCGTGGCGAGGTGCGGGAACGCGGTGTAGAAGATGCGCAGGAAGACGTTCATGTCCTCGGCGGCGGCGGGGGAGGTGGCCGGGCCCGGGACGCCGGGGTCGTGGTAGGAGAGACCCGTTCCCGCGGGCTGGTCGACGAATATCATGGAGCTGTTGGCGTTCCAGGCGTGGGGGTTGTGGACGGTGCCGGTGCCGTTGTCGTTGATCAAGCAGGGGCCGAGCTCCATCATCATGCCTAGAGTTGTCAGCTTTCCATTGCATAGAAACGCAGCGATGGTCTTGACTTACCGACCAAGCCGCTGCCGCCCGGACCGCCCGTCATCCAGAGGCTGAGGGGGTCGTTCTCAGGGTCATTCAGACTCTCGACATACCCTTGTCATGGTCAGTAACGGGAAAGCTCGAGGTGTAGATCCGGTCGTCGGTCAACTCACAGAAAAACAGGTGCTTCCCGCCCGTGTCCAGCCAGCCGGTCCACTGCCGCGACCCGGCGGCGCAGATCTCGTCGCTCTGCTCCTTGATGCGGATCGCGTGGTGTGGGTGCTCCGGCAGCGAAAAGGTCACGAACTCGGGCTTCTCAATGTCCTGCTGCGTCGCGACGGCGGAGGCGAGGCGGGCCGCGAGCAGGGCGAGCCCGGAGACGACGGCTGCGAGGCGTGCCATCGCAATCGAGTGTCTCGAATGAGTTCAAAGAGGCTCAATTGATGAGAACAGCAGGTGATTGATGAGGTTTCGGTGAAGGCGTGGTGAGGAGATGAAGAGGATGAAGCCCTACGAAAGTTCCAGGGCGCAGCTTGGTTTTGTGACTGAGATACTAGTGAGCGGCACGGCGTCCTATTCAGGAAGGCCGGTACGCCGGCCACAAAAGTGGGGTCGCGTCGGTAGGCTTCCTTCGCTCCAAATGAGACGTAAGCGTCACCAGTCAGTGTCGCAAAACTACAAGGCATTATCGTTGTAATCGTTATTATTATTGTTGTCGTTGTTGTTATTGTTGTTTTTGTCCGTCGTCGTCGTCCGTCGTAAAGTAGAGGGGGACAGAGTCCGACAATTAGAGAGCCAAGCCACATACGTGGGTGTTGGATACCAGAAGGGGAGAGGGGGTATGAATGAGATCTCCCTATTGGTATTGGATCATGCTTAGATTTTAAAAACTGTTTTGAGCCTCGGATCAGTATAAGAGAATCACCTGGAGATTACATGATGGATCTTGAATAATGATGCATTTTCCAGCTCGCGCCAGTCTACCAAAATACGACTGATGCAAAAAGCCAAAACAAAAAAGCAAACCCCATGAACCTCACCGACCCGGTGCGCGGTGGTTGAACTCCCGGTAGGCCCGTATCTGCCTCCAATAACCCCAGTGTGTTTTATATGTATGCCCCTGTTGAAATCGTAGCACCTTTGATATCCCCGCTTGCTAGGACGAGATGAAAATATAAATGTTGAAAACATGAGATAGATGGCATGGTGGTGTACCTATGCCACCTGTACGTGTAACGTATCAGGGAAGAGGACGCCCGCGGACGATGTCGAATGTTGAATTAGTCGACCCGGTCCCGGTCCTCTTCCCTTTAGGTGTTCGTCATGCAGTCGTGATGTAGGTCTCCATCTACATGTACCACGTCTAAGATGCAAAATCATCGCTCTACTCTTGCGTCGTGTCCTCGACGGGAGGGCACGTGCAGAACAGGTTGGTGTCTCCGTACGCTACGTGCTGTTAGCTGCTGTCCCTTCCAATCACCAAAAGATCAAAACTTACTGTCGTCGACGCGGCCCACGCTCGGCCAGAACTTCTTCTCCTTCAGGAACGGCAGCGGGTACGCGGCCTTCTCGCGCGAGTAGGGGCGGTCCCACTTGCCCTCGCCATCGCCGAGGATGACGTCCATCTGCGGGTGCGGCGCCATCTTGAGCACGTTGCCCACGCGCGGCTGCTTGCCCTCCTCGACCTCGCGGATCTCCTCGCGGATGCTGATGAGCGTGTCGATGAAGCGGTCGAGCTCCTCCTTGCTCTCGCTCTCCGTCGGCTCGATCATGAGCGTGTTGGCGACGGGGAAGCTCATCGTCGGCGCGTGGAAGCCGTAGTCCTGCAGGCGCTTGGCGATGTCGATGGCCTCGACGCCCGCCGTCTTGCTGAAGGGACGCGCGTCAAGGATGAACTCGTGTGCGCAGCGGCCGTTGTCGTTGGTGTAGAGAATCTTGTAGTGCGGCTTGAGGCGCGCGAGGATGTAGTTGGCGTTGAGGATCGCCGTCTTGGTCGCGAGGCGCAGGCCGTCGTTGCCCATGAGCGCGTTGTACGCCCAGCTGATGGGCAGGATGCCGGCGCTGCCGAACGGCGCGCTCGAGACCATGGCGTCCGCGGCGTCGGCGGACAGCGCGGGGAGGAAGGGAGCAAGGTGCTCCTTGACGCAGATGGGGCCGACACCAGGACCACCGCCGCCGTGGGGGATGCAGAAGGTCTTGTGGAGGTTGAGATGGCAGACGTCGGCGCCGATCTCACCGGGCGAGCAGATGCCGATCTGGGCGTTCATGTTGGCACCGTCCATGTAGACCTGGCCGCCGTACTGGTGGATGAGCTCGCATGCCCGCTTCACGTTGGGCTCGTAGACACCGTACGTGCTGGGGTAGGTGACCATGAAGGCACCGAGCTGGTCGGCGTACTGCTTGCACTTGGCCTCGAGATCCGCAATGTCCAGGTTACCAGTGTTCTGGTCGCACTTGATGGGCACGACGCGCATGCCGGCCATGGCCGCGGACGCGGGGTTGGTGCCGTGGGCGGAGACGGGGATCAGGCAGATGTCGCGCTTCTCGCCCGAGTTCTTCTCGTGGTACTTGCGGATGGCGCGCAGACCGGCGAACTCGCCCTGGGCACCAGAGTTGGGCTGCAGGGAGACGGCGTCCATGGCGGTGATGCCCTTGAGCTGCTCGGACAGGCTCTCGATCAGCGCCGTGTAGCCCTTGAGCTCGCTCGCGGGGGTGTGGGGGTGGATCGTGGAGAAGCCGGGCAGAGAGATGAGGGCCATCTCGGTGGCGCTGTTGAGCTTCATGGTGCAGGATCCCAGGGGAATCATGGAGTGGACCAGAGACAGGTCCTTGGACTGCAGGTGGTGGATGTAGCGGAGGATCTCCGTCTCGCTGCGGTGGGTGTTGAAGACGGCGTGGGTGAGGTAGGCGGACTGGCGGCGCAGAGACTCGGGGAGAAGCTCGGCGATGCTCTGGGTGAGAGCGCCGTACGCCTTGGTCGCAACCTCGGCGGTCTCGGCACCGGTGACCTTGCCGAGAACGGAGGCAATCGTGTGGAAGTCCTCCTCGGTGACGTGCTCGTTGACGCTGATTCCAACGTCGCCGTTGCCGTAGTCGCGGAAGCCCAAGCCGGCCTTCTTGGCCTCCTCGAGGATGCTCTGGGCGCGGTCGCCGGCCTTGATGACGACGGTGTCGAAGAGGACCTTGCCGTCGGGGCTAGCTCCGCTCTGCTCGGTCTCCAGACCCGCAGCCTCGGCCACGGCCTGGACGCCCCGCGCAAGACGGATCAGTCTAGACGCAATCTCCTTCAGACCCTCGGGACCGTGGTAGATAGCGAACAAGGCAGCCATGTTAGCCAGCAGAGCCTGGGCAGTGCAGACGTTGCTGGTGGCCTTCTCGCGACGGATGTGCTGCTCGCGGGTCTGCAGCGCCAGTCTCAGGGCGCGGCGACCGGTGCGGTCCTTGGAGACACCGACCAGACGGCCGGGCATGCGACGCTTGTGGGCGTCCTTGACGGCGAAGAAGGCGGCGTGGGGACCGCCGAAGCCGAGAGGAACACCGAAGCGCTGGGCGCTTCCGAAGGCAATGTCGGCACCCCACTCGCCGGGAGGAGTGAGCACCGTCAGGGCCAGCAAGTCGGTAGCCGCGCTGAGAAGCGCGCCCTGGGAGTGGACGAGATCCGAAAGACCCTTGAAGTCCTCCACCTTGCCCTTGGTATCCGGGTACTGGACCATGACGCCCACCAAGTCTTGTCCGAGCGCCTTGATCTTCTCCTGCACGTCGGCGCTGCTAACGTCGAGGATCTCGATCTTGATGCCAAAGCCCTCGGCCCTGCTCTTCAGTACAGAGATGGACTGGGGGTGGACGAGGTGCGACACGATGTAGGTCTTGCCGGGCCTCTTCGCGCGCGAGGCCGGGAGGGCGTTCATGGACAGAGTGACGGCCTCGGCGGCGGCGGTGCCCTCGTCGAGGAGACTGGCGTTGGAAATGGGGAGACCGGTCAGGTCGGAGACCATGGTCTGGTAGTTGAGCAGCGACTCGAGGCGGCCCTGGCTGATCTCGGGCTGGTAGGGGGTGTAGCTGGTGTACCACGCGGGGCTCTCGAGGACGTTCGTCTGGATGACCCTCGGGGTGACACTCGGGTTGTAGCCGGCGCCGATCAAAGGCTTCGGCGCGGCCTCGTTCTGCTTGGCCCAGGCGGTCGCCTTGGCCAGGATCTTGCTCTCGTCCATGTGGCCCTCGTTGTCCCAGGCGAAGGTCTTCCTCTCGGAGTAGACATCCGCGGGGAGCACCGAGGCGATGAACTCGTCGATGGACTTGGCCGGCGGGTCCAGCGCCTTGAGCATGGCCTCGGTGTCGCTCACGTCGGGGCCGATGTGGCGCGGGATGAAGGACTCGGGCCTCTGCAGCGGCTCAAGGGATGGGTCGACCGAGGTCACCTTGCTGGTGGCCTGGCGGTGCGCCGTGATGGCAGTGAAAGTCCTCACGCGGGGGACGCGCGAGGACACGGCAGACGAGGGCGCCATGCTCGAGGCGCAAGAGTTGCAAACCCACGATGACGGCGCAGTCTGACGGCCTACAATCCTCGACCGCGGGGCCACCAGCCGAAGCTGGCGGGGGAGGGGCATCCTCAATGATGCCATGACTGGGGGGGTATGTAGAGTGGCGATAAGGGAGGGCGCCGTGTCTAAGGGATTGGAGAGGAACTAGAGAAGCCGCAAGCAATTAGAGGCGACCGACGACTCTTTGGAGGGGAGTGTAAGTGAAGAGAAGAGGAAGAGAAGAAGAAACGAACAGAGAAGGGGAAGGTGGTTGAGAGAGTCGTGGTGGTTAAGACGTCCTTCGGTTCCTGATCCGAAGTCCAGACCGATATCGTTGGCCCTGCACCAAAAGGCAGCACACCCCTGTCGCCACCGACCGTGAGACCCGGGAATGCGACTCGTTGGAACGGTCTCCAGGCTAGTAGGTAGTAGATGGAAGACCGGCAGGAAGACGGGTCTAGATCTTGTGATGCGTCCCGGTAAGAAAGAGACACAATGGAGGCGCAGGAAGATGCCACGGCTGGTCAATTCGATTTTTTTTGAACGATCAGGAATTGGATTAGGCAGGAACAGTTCGGTGAAGAGCGCCGACAATTTTACCTTCTTTCTTTCCCGTTTTAGAGTTTCTACTCATCTACGTATCCAGGTACCTAGTCCCCCGATCCCCAGGGATGCGCTTCCCTGAATCGAGCAATCAGCGGCGGTTGGTGGCGGCGCTCCTCGATAAAAATTAGGGAAACGCGCCTTATCAGAAGCACAGGCCCGCTGATAAGCGACGTTTCGCGGGACCGATAAGGCACCTCGAAAACTCCAGATTTCCATCCCCCCCACCGCCAGGTTTTGGGGTCGTCCCCTCCAAGCAGCAGCCGGCCACTAAGAGAGCCGCAGCGACAGGGGTGGTCCCAGCGTCTTTTCTGGCGACCTGCCGCAGGCTGCTTCAGACGACGGATGTGAAGCCGAGCATCTCGGCGTTCAGCTCCGAGTACTTTTGGAAAGATTGGGCCGGAGGATTTGCTAAGCAGCACCAGCCACTTGACTCCAGAAAAAAAAGACCAAAAAAAAAAAGGAAACACAGCCACAGAGCAAGGTCGAGGTACGTACCTTTCCATCAAGCAGCTCCATTCAACTGGAGCTATCTAAATTTTTGCGACGACATCATCGCCGAAGCCTCGTCAACCCGATTCCCGATCACGCGAACGACCCCCCAATCCGCACCCGAACCTAACCACCGGTCCTTACCAGATCCACACAGCCAAGATGTTCGGAGGATGTACGTACTCACGCACCCGGTGCTCGAATTGCACAGCTCAGATTGCGATGGAAGAAAGCTGACACGACCCTGCAGTCGCGCCCCCCCAGCTCACCGAGGAGGAGATCAAGCAGATGGAGGCCGAGGCCAGCTTCACCGTCCAGCAGGTCCTCGTCTCCTCCGTCCTCCTGTACCTCTGTAAGCAGCAGCCCCCTCCGCGCCGGTGACGAAAGGACTCGAAGCTAACCTGCAAAAAGCCCCCTTCGCCATCGACGCCATCTCCAAGATCCTGTAAAGCGGTCGTCGTCGGAACAACCACCTTCGAACCATTCAACGAAAACCCGAGCCTCAAAATGCCATTGACGCTCAGAGGATCAGGCCATCATGAACTGCAAACGCATCGCCAGCCTTAATGAGGCAGCGGGCCGTCTCCCACAGCTACGGAGATCTGTACAGGGACAACAAATACCCGCACCCTTTTTGTAAAACTATCACATCTTCCACTCTCTGTATGCCCAAGGCGGGTTGGACGTTATGCACATAGATCACGTCGGAAATCGGGGAGAATAAACATGACGACATCCTACAAAGAAGAGCGCCCGAGATGAGTGACTCGCATAAACACTGGGCGTGCCCATTATATTCGTCGACACGCAGAGAGTCGGATTACTCTCGGTCAACAGTCGGTCGCGAGCCCAATGTGTTAAAGAATAGCTTCCGCTCGCGCCGGTCCTCTCTATTACAGTCCATGTGTCCAACAACTTCCTTCGTACGCGTCTCTTAGCTAGGATTACGCTCCTTATCCCACTGCTCAAAGTCTTTTGTGATGGACTCGACCTCCTTCTTAAGGTGCTGGATCTGCTTCTCGTAGTCCTCCAATACCTGTCATCGTAGTCAGCGACAGTCACATACAAATACCGCACCATAGGGAAAAGACTCACCTTCTTGGCCTTGTGCTCCGTCTCCTCGCTCAGCCCCTCCCCGCTCGCAAAGGCGGGCTTGTTCGCCTCCTTCATCAGCTGGTCCGCGTAGTCCCTCAGCACGATGAGCCGGCTCCAGAGCTCCTCCTCCCGCGCCGCGAGCGCCGGGTCCTGCACGCCGCGCTCCAGCTCCGCCAGCTTCAGCCGCAGGTCGTCCTCGTCGCCGCTGAGCGCGTACCCGCGGTTGCGCAGCACCTGCACGCGCGCCGCGAGCGCCAGGCACCGCTCGCGGAGGGCCACGTGCCGGCGGCGGGCCGCCAGCGCGCGCACGCTCGTCTCGAGGTCGTGCCGCGACAGGATCGCGTCCAGGCTGGCGTTGACCTGGTGCAGCCGCGCGTTGAGCTCGCCGACGACCTTCTTCTGCGTCTGCAGCCGCGCCGCGACGCCCCCGAAGCCCGTGCAGAGGACGGGGATGAAGCCGGGGGCGGGCTTCTTCTGCAGCGCCTCCTCCCACTCCTTGGGGTCCTCGTGCGGGCCGGGCTTGTAGAAGGGCACCGAGGCCTCGTCGACCTTGTTGTAGAAGTAGTGCTTGAAGGCGCAGTTGGGGTTCTGGGGGTTCCACTTCTCAAAGATGAGGCCCATCTGCTCGGGGATCGGCTTCTGGTTTTCTGGGAGGGAGCGTCAGTCAGTCTGCTGTCTGCATTTGAAGGAGGAGGAGGTGCGCACGAGGTGTTTCCCTGCCGGGCTGCCAGAGGGAGCTGGACAGCTGTGCTTGCGACTGCGCCAGGCTGGGCATCTGCTGCTGCTGCTGTTGCTGCTGCTGTTGTTGTTGCTGTTGCTGCTGCTGCTGAGGCTGAGCAAAGGAGTTTCCAAGTGAGAATCCCTGGTTCTGGGGCTGGCCAAACAGACTGCCCTGGGCTTGTTGAGGCTGCTGCTGCTGTTGTGTCGACTGTCCGAGTGTGCTGCCTCCGAGACCGCCAAAGAGGCCCCCGGTCTGCCCAGCGGGCTTGGGCGCTCCGAACAAGCTCATCGCGAGGGAGCGCAAGATTCGCGCGGTGATGGGATGACAGAGAGCAAGACGTCGTAGGTCGGAAGCGATCGCAGGGCCTAGGAATCGAGGCGGGTTCGCAGATTCGGGGTGTAGTCGGAAGAAAACAATGAGGACCTCAGTGCATCGTCGCAAGGAAAACGTCGCGGGTATCGAAAAGGAATATTGAAAGGAAAAAACAAAGTACCCCTTAGAAAGTACCAGAAGGCAAAGGCCGTTGTCAGACCATCGACAGGAGTCAATTCGGGGTTCAAGGGCTGCGATGATTTGATAGCCAAAGGGTACCCAGCAACGAACGGGGGACGCGAAAATACAAAACTGGAGCTGGAGCTTCCATGCCCGCCGAAGGAGACCTGTCGGCGAGCAGCCTTCTCACCGGGCGCCACACAGCCAGACCGAGCACGAGCCACACCGCTCCCCGGGGCCTACCGTCAGCCTCGCGGCCAACCGAGCCAATCAGCGCCCCGCTAAATCGACCTCACCTCAATTCGCAGGACCCGGAAAGCTTGCCTCCCAGCGAAAGAGTCCATTCCCGACCGAACCCTCTCCCTCCCCGCCGGCAGTCCCATCACCAAATCCGCAATCATGGCCGCCCGACGCCCTCAGTACGTCTGACTTCTCCCCCGGTCCCCAATTCGCCCGTCGCGCGGCTCAATTGGGAGCTCCAGCCATCCCCAACCCTCCGTCCTCCCTCTGCATCCCGAAAACAATCCCGCGATCGATACCACCACCAACCCCCAACCCCAGCAGCAACGCTAGCAGGAGCACCAGTGACTAACTCGGACATCTCTCCAGGTTCAACCAGCACTTCCACGTCGACACGACCCCCCTCCCCGACGACATCCCCAAGGTCAAGGAGGTCGGCGCCAGCTCGGCGCCCCTGCTGTCCGCGTCCTACTTCATCGGCGCCCGCTGCCGCGCATACAATGACGACTTCATGCAGTGCAAGACGGAGAGCAACGGCCGCGGCGAGTTCGACTGCCTGAAGGAGGGCCGCCGGGTCACGAGATGCGCCTCCAGCGTGTACGTTCCTCCCTGTTCTGTGGACGGGCTATTGTCTTGATAGAGGTGTCCCGCGGCGTCGACGATTTAAGACAGGACGGCATATCCATCTTGATACTATAGCGGACGTGCTGACGGACGCTCTTCCCGAAACAGGCTGCAGGACATCAACACCCACTGCCTCGAGCAGTTCCGCGCCCACTGGACCTGCCTCGAGAACCGCAACCACCAGCTCTACCAGTGCCGACAGCCCGAGTGGAAGCTCAACAAGTGTGTTTTCGAGAACCTGGTACGTTTGCGGCGAAGACCTTCAACACTCTACTACGGCTCCATTTACTCGCTCCCCCTCCCGCGATCAAAGCTGACATACATGACCCGGCAGAAACTGGAGAAGAACATCCCCGACCAGCGCCCCGGCGCCACCCCCGTCGAGCTCCGCCCCCACATGATCTACGCCGACGTCGCCATCAACACCCTCGAGGGCAAGCCCTTCATCCCCCCGTCAAAGGCCGAGGCCAGCAAGCAGGCGTCGTAGACGGGGGAACCTGCTGCAGACGAAAGCGGGCGCGCGGCGAGAGAGAGAGAGAGAATGTGTGGGTGTGATGAGATGTAGGCTGAGACAGGCGGATAGAAAAACGCTGTGTACATATGTTCATCGAATCAGACTTGGGAATCTACCAGTTGCTCTTCTATCTCGTCCATGCGCCCCCCCGCTCCTCTTGCCATGCGTGGTGGTGTTGCTGCTCTGGGGGGAGAGTGCCGTCCCAGAGTGCCGCCCAGGGAATTGACGAATACTAGGCGCGATGAACGGGCGACATAGACGACCAACCCCGCGAAGGACGGCCGCATTCTCAGCCGCCAGCCGGAGTGAAGCAACAGTCTTTCCCCTCCCTCATCCGACACCATTCCCCCTCTTTCCAAGACGCAAACCAGAGCAGCCGTCCGCCAACATCCGGGCTCCGAAACCTTCTTACGACCCCTCTCCCTCCAACTGGCTCGCCCGTCGTCGATCTTGACCCGTTCTCATCCCGACAGACATGTGCCGTGCGACGCAATCTACGATCTCAAGTCCCGCAAGACACGGCGTTTCGTTTTGGCCCGGACAGCGAAGGCCGCTTCCGTCAAACCCGCCAGGCAAGGCAATGCAGTCAGTCCACCATCCGCTTGGAAAAGACAACACGAGTTGCCGGTGTTTGTTTGTTGCTTCTGTCTCTGCCTCTGTCTCGTCACTTTATGGCGTGCAACGTTGCCTCGCCCCTCACCCTCCTCTTCGTTAGGCTCGCTTCCTTCCACAAAGTGCAGAGTGCTCTGGGGCTTTTCTTAGAACTTGACAACTTTGACAAGAAGCTCGCCCCGCGGCTGTCAAGACTGCATATACAACCCTCGAGCAGGCACCCGAGACAGAGGGCCATCGCGAGATAGAGCCCACCCTGCTTACCTCCCGGCGTAACGATGCATCACTTGCGTCCTGGCCTATGGGAGCCGCCGCGAGCCCGTATAGAATAAAGGGGCATGTGAGAGGGGGTTCAGCCACAGTCGTGCTGAGCGAGTATATGTGAGCAGCCATCCGGCGCAGGTTTCTGCTCTCTATGCAGCCAGTCATCGATGTCGACCTGTCGGCACGCGCTCTCCATCAACTCTGTGTGTGTTGCCCCCCCTCGGTTGAAACACTTGGATTTTGGCAGGCCGTGCCGGCATCTTCGTCAATATTTCCACAATCTATCCCACACGCGCCGAGGGGCGCGACACGCGAGCTGGGCGGCGACCAGCCACGTTGCCAAGAAAGTTCCATCCTCGTAAAGTCCGTGGCTTGAGGGGGGATGTGTACAGTAGGATCCCGCGATGGTGGGTGGTACGTGTGCGGTGAGTCAACAACGTGAGCCGGGAGGGGAAGCTGACTGGCCTTGCGCGACTCCTCCTTCCCCAACGTGGATCGTCGTTTTGGACGAAGATCATGCTCGAGTTCTAGAAAGTACCGTCGGGAGACACGGTGGGAGGGACGAGCATCAGCTGGTTCAACGTGTCTCGACCAGTCATGGAATTCGAAAATGACACCCAGGCTGGATGAGATTCTCGGATGGACCTTTGGACAGGCGTTTCAATGGCGGTTTTGTTTGGCATCTTAGACAATGCGCAAGCTGAAGAGCACTTGCGCTCTGTGAGAGGTGACACAGAATAGAGCCTCTTGCGCGTGCCATTTTCCCCGAAGTATTTGTCAATCATTGACCAGCACTGTTGCTTCCTGATCGAGATCATGACCTCCCACATGACGAAGGGCAAGGCATTGATGGAGGAAAGATCGAGAAGCCCATCATGGAAAGTGGACTTGGTTGCGACGTCGCCGCAACGCCCGTCGCCTGGAGTCACTTGGTGGTTGTTAAGGACATCCTGGCCAAGGTGTCACAACTTGTCTGAGACCCTTCGCCATTGTAGTCTAGACTCTAGAGAAATAGAGGGCACCTAGATCCTGCAGTCGGGAGACCCTGAAATCCACTACTGCGTATTGTCCAAAACCTCTTGTCGGGACAGCCGAACGTTGAAAAGCCCAGTGCAGTGATGCTGTATTGTCAATTGGACAATGTGATCAATACTGAAGCCATCGTGAAACTGGCTGCGAATTGAATGACGCCAGGGCTGGGGCTTGTCTAGCAGCAGCAAGATGAGGACGGGGCCGCAAAAGGGGCTTAATCATGCCGGAGGGCGTCTATGTAGCGCAACCTTAACCGCAGGCGCTGGGTGACCGGGTCGTGGAAAGTGGCCGCCGCCATCGTCAAACGACATGTTTCGGGAGTGCTTAATTGTTTGGCTTATTCGACGTCTGTCAGCCAACCAGAGCCGCGTCGAGCGTCCAAACTCATACTGGGCTTAATTCCTTCTTTTCGGTTCGCTAATCAGTCCAGCGGGCCAGGCCAGCAGCCTTGGGTCGATGGATCTTGGGAGCAGAGCACGTCCGAAATCCATCGAGTTTTTTTTTTTCCGCATGCGATCGCCGCCCGCCCGGGTTTGCCTCGGGGGATTCGCAGCCCAGACGTTCTAGAGTCTAGAGCTGCGGGTGCAAATTTGCCACGCATCGCGAGTCTCCTGGCCGGGGACCGGGGACCGGAGATGAGCTGATGATGGGTGCCTGATGGCAAGCTCAGACCGCTATATCTACAAGGAAACTGGGATTTCATGTCGGGGGATCCAGGGAAGATACCGCATTCCCCGGTTCGACGGGTTGGTGCGATCATTGATGTGCCGTGTGGCCCGCGGGTCGCCGGCATTGGGGGAAGATTTGCAGGGCAGAAAACCCCTCAGGAAAATCTCGCTGGCAGATTAAGGATGTTTGGGGGCCTGGAGGTAAACGAAACTCATTTCGCAGTTGACGAAGCTCCAGGTTCTTCCCCAACAGACCCTATTGCGTTTTAGCATGTTGGCCGGGGCGTCCATGATCGGGTTTTGTTGGACGGCACCATGGAGGACAGTGTTTAATTGCTTGCATTGGGATGAGATGAGAGCGTAGAGGGACTCCCTGCTTGTCAAGTCTCGCCAGTCCAGGATGCCTATGTCGGAGACGTGCTGGTGCCTCCGCAACACGATGGTGAATCCAATGAGCTCAAGTCGGTTGCTCTGTACCGCTGTGTTAAGCCATGCGCGAACATGGGATGACAGCAGTCGACGAGGTGCAGAGACGAGATGATGTGAGTCGTCCGATCCAGGGATCGGGTGTCATTGTCCATTGGCGAGGTTGCAGTCCAACTGGTCCAGGCGGGATGCATCTGTGCACGCAGGGGGGCAGAAACCTCCGAGCGATCGTCGCTGCCAACAAGAACTCCACGTCGAGATGAGCAGGCCCAGATGCACGCGTTATTATCCCGCAAGTTGCAAAGCGAAAAGTTTTCGCTCGCTTATGTCGATTCCAGCCACGACGGCGATGTAGTGTAGGGTATCCGGGTAAGGTAGGACAAACGCTGTGAAATTGTCAGACTGCGAACAGACAATGGCATTCCCCGCAAAACCCGCGGACGTGTGGGACTGGATCACGGGAGTTTCGACGTCCGAGTTGCATTTTCGACGGCGCAAGCCTGCAGAGAGCAAGTTGCCAAGACGACCAGACGTGTTTGATGGGGTTGTCCTGTTGCGTCCGTCGTCTGTGACAGCTGCCATCTCATGCCATCGCAGGTTTTGACTGACGCCTCAGCTTCAAGCTTTGGTTGGAGGGAGGGGTAAGGCGGGAGATTGGCGTGTTGGCTCTGACCGTCGTTGATGGACGACGCGTCCCACAATGAGCCACGGTTACCTTGCTGTCGGAAACCGATCTCCTGAGGGGGACCGTTGATGCCTTCGTTCCAGAGTCCAGACTCATGCTACGCTTCGTTGCATCTACGGCATGCCGAGGTACAAGGTAGGCAAATGCCGACTTTTGCGGCGTCGGGTGGCCTTCTTGGGCTGGACGAAGGCGTTCGGGCTTGAGAACCAGTTAGTTAGATTGCGGCAGTCTCCCGCCGGGTCTCGGGAAGCAATGCAGCGCAGTGCTCGGTTGGCTGGCAGTGTTTTCTTGGGGATCTGGCTGTCGCCGATGCGCCTAACTAGATGCCGGTCAGAGGCATTGCAGCTGAGCGGATGCTCGTGAGCGTCGTCGTCTCCAGGAAGGCGCAGCTGGGTGGACGGATGGGTGGTTGACGGTAACACAGACTGATGCAGAGCATACTGATGTCTGTGGTCACATCGATCGACGCAATGGCAGAGGAACCGGCAGGCTGGCAGCCGGGGAAGCATAAACAACGGCAGGGCCTCGACCGAGACTCAATTTGAGGTTTTCAACCATCGAAATGACTTCTGCAGGCCGGTATCCGCATCAACTCCAGTCGCAGTGGACACCAAACACGGCTGATCCTATGCTGTGCGGTGCCTGCTGTACCCCAGGAAACGGCATGTTGTTGGGACAGAAGGTGTGGAGGGTCCCTTTTTTCATCTTGGCTTCGCTCATCTCTGGCGCCGCCGGGATGCCAGGTTTTGGTCGAACCTCGTCGTCATCGGCAATCACAGAACCGCGATGTATCGTGTGCGATGGTACGTTGACAGCAGGGTCGTCCGCAGCCGCGGTGGAGAGACCAGAGGGGGAGCTCCACGAAGCGTAATGAGGTCATTTAGCGAGAAAGCGGAAGGAACGGCCAAGGTGCTTGACTGCTGACTGCAGCGGAAAGTTCGAAAAGAAAACCAACCGCATACCTAGGTATTCGGAATCGGAGCAGGGACGGGCTGGTAGACGCACAGCGTAATCACAACGTTGCAGTGATCGGCGCCATCGTTGTTGAGAAAACAATTTTAAACAGTGGACAGCGCGGCAGAAGACGACGGTGAGAGTCGAGACTCGACAGGCGAGAAGCAGAGAAGGTGCAGTGCAGCGCAGCGCAGTGCAGTGACAGTGTGCCCAAGGCGCTCTTGCCCTTCCCCAAGAAGGTGAGGGGGGGTGGTGATGGAGAGGAGTGCACAGTCCACGCCCACGCAAGACTGGATGAACGGGTCCCCACCGAAATTAAGGCCGTTTCAGAGGGGTGGGTCACCCCGGGCCAAGCGATGTTTGATGGAGACGCCCAATCTACCCTTGCAGCAATCAGGGACGGCCCCCTCTCCTGCAAGGTACCAGGTGAGATGATTGGGCAGAGGGACTTGCAGCGTCTGCATGTCGCCACGACAGGATTGGTCAACGCCGTCGGGAGCCCGCTCAAGGACGTGGATCGGGAGGTGGGCGGAGTGGAGGAGGGGGCGTCAGCCCAGAAGACGAGACGCTGGGGCGGAGGGGGCCCTATCTAGGTACGTATCTAGGTACCTAGGTAGGTACCTACGTACCTACGGAGTACTGGGAAGAATGAATATCTGATAGACTCTGTGCCCCTTTCCCCGTCGCGATGCTGCTACTATCGTCAAATGCTGGGGTCGCGTACGGGTGGCTGTTAAGATGCCGGTGTCAGCCAAGACTGTTGCGCTGCTATCTGAGGAATCTTGCCGGGGAACGCCTTCGATGTCGACGGAAGATCAGACGTCGCTTGCGCCTCCGCTCTGGCAGTCCCGCAGGAGACCGCCAGCATCTAGGGGAGGCGCGGCCAGCTAGGGGCTCACGGCTGAGTCGTGAACGGCCCATGAGCTGCCTCCTTGATACGCAGGGCCCTGTGGGCAAGCTCCTGGCGACAGCTGGGCAGTCTCGGTGTTGACAAGGCCTCAGGGCTTCAGCTGTTGATGCCCTCAATCGCTGTAGGAACCAAGAGTTCCAGGGCAACAAGAGGAATCGATCTGATATTGTGCTCATCTATGGATGCATATCCAGTGCATGCACCAAATCTCGTACAGCGAGCCCGGCACCCCCTGATCAGGAAGCTGACCCAGTGATGGGCGTGTTCTGGGCTGCAGGCCACGGCAAAGATGCGATGCGATGATCTATTACTCGTCGCATGGATTTAATGTGCAAGTGAGCCATTTTGCGGCACGAGTGAGCTGACTGATCAGTGATCACTCCAGGTCGTGAGCTGGGGGCGATGGCTGCGGGTGAGGCGTGGCCACTGGCTTCGGTTCTTTTTTTTTTCTTGCTTTTTTGGGGTTGAGGTTCAACGCTGCTCGCGGCAGTGCTGATGTTATGTTTCTCGTGCACATGGCCGCTTTGGTACGCAGTGTAGGTAGTTGGTTTGTTATTGTTCCTATTCGTGTTTCTGTTTTTGACCTGCCACGAGGAAGGAACCTCCGTAGATTGGTGACTATTATTGCTGCAGCGTCATAGCTGTCCAGCGACCAGTCCAAGCTGCCTGCAGCTTGCAGCTTGCACTCTGACTCGAGCCCTCCTGCCGTCTGATCAGTGGGTGGTTCGTTCCTTCCCGCCTGCTGCTTACTCTCGATGAAGCTGCACGCAAATCTAGAGTGCAAAGTGGAAGGACTGTTCTCGCAAGCCATGGCTCCTTCCCTTCTCTTAGCACACGGGATATAGCCACCCCCATTATTTTGCCCACACCCTCCGCTCCTCCCGGTCCAGCAATGGCAAGAACCAAGATACAGCGGCAGTCCCTGAGTCTATTCCTGCAAGTTTTGAGTCGAGTCGACGCAATACCTAATAATTTCAGTCTAGTATTGCATTCATTTACTCTCACTTGGGCTCAATACGCTTATTGTCCTCTGGCCTGGACAAACCAAACAGACCCAATTTCTGACTGTTTTCCCGCCGTGCTTGCCTCGCCTCCAGATTGCCGCCCTTCATCAGCGAGACCTCCACCAGCTCGACCCCCGGTCCCGGCCGCCTGTCCGTCCCTTCCTTCTTGCATTCTCTTCTGCATCTTGCTCAAATTCTGCAGGGTTCACATTGCACTCCCGTCGTCCCGCCCCCGTTCGTTCGTTTTCGCAGGCCCACACCCCCCTTGGAAAGTATCTGGGTACTTTTCACACGCTGTGAAGGTACCTACATCACGCAGTGTTCCTACACCAAGGCAAACACCATCCACCCACCCATCATCACCCAACCCAAGATATCCGGGGGGTGTGAGGCAGACGTACTCAGGTCTGTACTCCGTACCTGGGCTAGCGCTAGACCCGGACTGGCCTTGCGCTCAGACTCCTCGCCCAGTCCCTCGAATCCCAGTCCGGCGGGTTCTCTGCTCCTCTGTCGTCTCCCTTTTAGTAGCCTGGCGTCGCCATCCGCCAACGTCTTGTCTCTCCTCCTGCTTCACCACTCGCAAGGAGACCACTTTCTTCGACCCGCCCCCTTCCCTTCCTTTCCCACTCCTTCGGCCTCGGTCGCCTCATCGTGTCGTGTTTTGACACCGTCCATTCCTTTTAAAACCAATCAAGTCTGCTCCGGGTCTCGACCTTGAATCCCCTCTTTTTCCCTCTCTCCTGCACCTCAACCTTCCAGGATAGAAGGATAGGCACCGACATTCCTTTTTTGCGGCACCCGACTTCACGATCTTTCACCCCCAGCAGCCTTCTTCGTCACTCCTTCCCCCTCCTCCTAGAGAGAGTCCCTTCGGCATTCCACCATCCAAAGAGACTTGCGGCTTGCTTCGTCCGACCTACGTACTTCCAACTATCAGCAACGAGGTTCCTTCCCTCTTGTTCAACCACACTCTTTCCCAAACATCTTACAAAGGTCCTAGACGGAACCGCATCAGCAGTGCTGCATCACCACACACAGCTGGCTCTGAGAACCATCTCACGGGATCATATTTGACTTGCCCTGCCAAACAACATCCAACGATTCAAATATCTCCCGGCCTTCCACCACCCTTCACCACCTTCATCCCTCCTTCCTCAAAAATCGACCGGACAGGATCCCTGGTTGCCAGATTCCGCGAATCTTCCAAGACACCAAGACCCAAAGCATCAAGGTTAGTGATTCACTTTGCCCTTCCCGATTCCACTATCATCCTTCCGTCATTCCTCTCGAGTGAATGGCATTGTTGGCGGGCGCCGTCTCTGAGACAGACACATGCCACGGCGACACGGCCTGCTCCTCGACAAAGACCTTTGTCCACCTAGCCCGCTCGTCACGTGCTGTCGGATCTGCCTCTTCTGAGATCTCGCACGGAAAAGGACAGCGCGGCTATGGCGAGATAGTCTGGATCGCAGGGCTTGTCAGGTGGCATGCCGACGTTGTCAAATCCGGAACTCTGGGACCTGGCTCATCGGCCATGCGCATATATCAAGCCACCGATGTCCTCGCTGACGTTTGGATGGTCCTGATCTACCGTCCCGTCTCTTCACGAACGTCACTTGCACATTCCCTCACATACATACTCCATTCACTCTTTCCACACATATATACCGATCATTTCCAAACCAGCCAGACTTCGCGGGCGAAGCTGACCATTCTCCAGACCTCACCGTTGATCACTCCCTCAACCAACTTTCAAGATGAGATCTTCCATCGTTCTTGCCGCCGCTGGCGCCTCTCTGGCCCTGGGCCGCGCCATCGACCCTCGCGCCCTCGAGATCCACTGGGACGTCGAGTATGTCACCGTCACCGTCACCGAGGGTGTTCCGGAGGCCACTCCCACTCCTACTCCTTCCTCGTCCGTCCCCGCCGTCTTCCACGAGAAGCCCGCTGCCAGCGCCCCTCCCGTCGAGGAGGCCCCCGCGCCCATCTACGAGACCGTCACCGTCGACCCTCCCAAGCCCTCCACCCCCGCGCCCGAGCCGGAGACCCCTACCCCTACCCCGACTCCCACGCCCACGCCTACTCCCACCCCGGAGCCCGTCGTCGAGCCCGTCGTCCCCTCCCCTGAGCCCGTCGTCGAGACTGCCCAGGCCGCTCCCAGCCCTGCTCCTGCTGCCAGCGACCTTCAGTCTACCTGCCTGGACTCCCACAACGCCCACCGCGCCAACCACTCGGCCCCTGCTCTCACCTGGGACAGCCAGATTGCCGGCTTTGCTGCCATCACTGCCAAGACTTGCGTCTTTGAGCACGACATGTGAGTATTGACAGCCTCTTGCGTAATGACTTGTTGCTGATTGCTTTCGACAGGACCACCGGAGGTGGCGGTTACGGCCAGAACCTTGCCATGTGGGGTGCCACCGGCTCCGAGACCCTCGGCGAGGCCAAGGCTGCGCAGAAGGCCATCACCGACCAGTGGTACAACGGCGAGCTGAACCTCTTCACCGGCTACGGCCAGGCCAGCCCCAACATGGACGACTTCCTGAAGTGGGGTCACTTCACCCAGATGGTCTGGGTTGACACCACTGCCGTCGGCTGCGCTGTTGAGTACTGCGCTGCCGGTACCATCAGCTCCATCGGCACCTGGTACACCGTCTGCAACTACAAGAAGCAGGGTATGTTTTGCTTCCGCCTGTCTCGAACCAGATCTTTTGCTAACCCCCAACAGGCAACGTCATCGGCAGCTTCGACAAGAACGTCCTGCCCCCCGGCAACGCCGCCACCATCTACTCGTCCTAAGAGGACTAACCCAACCTGCACTTGCAACCTTCGCCCTGCCCGCTTGAAGCAGATCTGGGATTTCCTTTGCGACACTACCACCGGGGACGGGTGCAGACGGACTCGGTCGCACGAGCGTGGCATTTCTTCACTTCTACAGCTGTACTTTATCAGGGGATCGCTTGACCTTTTTTCGATCTCCTTGTCCCCGTTGATGGGACCCTTTGAATCATGCGCTTTGGTCGCCGACGAATGGCATGAGTACATTTTTCTTCCACCAACCCTTGCAAACGGCACTTGCGTGATGGATAGGCTCCCGATTTTGGTCCTTCCGCGCCGACTGAGAACATGATTCGAGGAAACTGGACATTGATGATGATGCATTTACGGATTTGGCGTGGAACGAGGAAAAACTTTTTTTTGCGGGGGAAACGGACCGATCCCACCACAGGACATTCTGCATTTCCTTTCTTCGATTCTTGGCCCGGTCATCGTCGGCCTGTGAGTCATCGCTTGATGGTCTCACAGGGCGCACGTCGCCGAGGCACCCTTTTTACGGACATTTGGTTCACTGTACCTATCGACTTCGACTTGATTTTCGAGTTAGGGAGGCTGGTCATTAGGATCAATTTTTTTGTGGTTTCGCAAATCGTTCGACTGCAAGTTCGTGAAGTGATGATGCCCCTCTGTGCTGGTTTCGTGGTGTTGATCTCGGTCCCGGGGTCATGACACCGAATTGAGAATGAGTTGCGCGCGTAGTGGCGCGTTTTGCACGTCAACTGTCTCTCTCGTTCGTCGCGGATCGTCGCAGGGTCTTGAGATCTGCTGGAGTGACGTGAAGATTCTGCGCGGGTGGCGCGACCTTGGCGTAGGGTCCTGTCTTACAGCTCGGGTACCTAGATGTCGTCGATGCGAGTGTCGATGCGAGTGAGACTCGCCGTTTGCGGCTCTTGGTGTTCGGATCTGGACGAGCGGACTGAGTCAGCCGCGCACTCCGGCGTGGCGAACAATGGCGAGAGTTGAGCGGCTAGAGATATTCTTTGTGAGAGTGCCGATGCGTTGAAGGGGGCGTCCTCGGCGGGCTTATAAGGCGGGAGGTTCCCACGGAGGAGACTCCCGGAGGTGGGGGGCACCGCCACACGCCGGCGCGGTTTGCTGTATATCAGATGGCGGGATTTCGTCTTTCTGTCTGCATGAAACGTGCTGCGGCTTCAGGACCGGCTGGCGTACCACAGGTGATTTAGGAGAGACGTGGAAAGATCGGACGAAGATAGGGGCGCGGGAGCTGGGACCAGGTCGGCGGTTTGGGAGAGATTTCGAATTGATTGAATCCCTCCCGAGTTGGTGGCTCCCGACCTTGTGGTGGTGGTGGCTTACACCGCCAGTTTGCTTGCCGCGCCCACATGCGGCGCATTCCGCCGTGGGCTGGCTGCCACGCCTCGCGGGCTTCCCGTCAGTGAGGAGGGCACAAAGAAAAGCATCGTCGATTGGATGTCCGATGCTTATCTGATCGTGTTTGCTTTTTCCCCGGAAGCTGAGCTTGAGCTTGAGCTTGTGAGCTTCCAGAGCTCGGAGCTGAGCTTGAGCTTGAGCTTGTGAGCTTCCAGAGCTCGGAGCTCTGCTGTGTCGAAGTGGATCCCCACTTATTGCGAAACAATCGTTCTGGGTACTCGTCACCGCTCAGAGTTGGGGGGAAATTTTGTATATCTATAGAAACTTAATCGTGGCTTCAACGTCTTCAGAGTGAGACAAGTTTCAACGTTTTTTTTTTTTAATCATTGGAAAATATTAATTCAAAATGGTCCTCAAAGGAATCTCCCCCGTCATCTCGCCCGACCTGCTCAAGGTCCTCGCCGAGATGGGCCACGGCGACGAGATTGTGCTCGCGGACGCGCACTTTCCCTCTCAGTCCATCTGCCCGCCTCACATTCCCGTCATCCGGGCCGATGGTCAGTTTTTTTTTTCTTCAAACCGATATAATCATCACCTCCGCTCACTTAAGCTAACGCACCCAAAAGGCATCACCGTCTCCAAGCTCCTCGCGGGCATCGCCCCGCTCTTCGAGCTGGACAACTACGGCGTCGTGCCGGTCGTCATGATGGAGGTGGTCAAGGGCGACACGGCGGACGCCAGCGTCGAGGGGGACTTCCGGGCGTCGCTGGGGTACGACGGCGAGATCGAGAAGCTGGAGCGGTTCGCCTTCTACGAGCGGGCCAAGAAGGTCTTTGCTGTTGTGGCGACGGGGGAGACGAGGAAGTACGGCAACATCATCCTCAAGAAGGGCGTGACGCCGATGGAGTAGTCACCGGGATCCTTTCTTTGTTGATGAATGCGAATCCTTCTTGTTTTTGACATCGGCGATTCGAGTCGCAAGTCTTGTTCCGGTGATTATTATTTCTTCGGTGGATTTTTCTGTCAGCTCCTAGTGCTTATTACTGGCAGGGGGAATGTCTGCACATCATTCGAGCCGGACTCCGTATTCCTCCTCGCCCCGGATTTTCCATTTCCAGCCCTACGGTATTACGGGCGTTGTCGTCCGCCGGTTTCCGTCTGGTCAGCATTGCGCTGAACTCTGCCAGTCGGCATTTTTGGGGACTGGGTTTTCGTCCGGCCGGCGACCGGGGGGACAATCACCCCGAATAGCTGCACCTCCCGCCGCAACGTTGGTTCCAACTGCATGATACGAGCGCCGCCCGCCCCCCGGCGCTTAGTTCCGAGTTCCATCGTTCCGACAGAACATGTGAGGATGTGAGGGTTAAAAGAGTCGGATGTGGTACGACGCGGGGGGTTTTGAGGAAATCCGCTAGTGCCTTGGGTGTGACTTTGTTTCTTGAATCGATCGCTGTGTTGTCTTTGTTGCTGCTCCTTTTCCACCCCCAGCGCTCGCACAGCTTCTCCGCTCTTATTTCGAAGACAACATGGGACAAGAGGAGGTGCAAGCCACCGGCCACGCCCACGGCTCCTTCGAGGGGAGCGGCCCGCGGCTACCCGCCAGGCCCCGTCCGAACGGGCTCAGGGCCGAGGACCTCGAGTGGGATCCCACGTGGGTGTGCGAGCGCATCGTCATGGGCCCCGAGAGCCTCCCGGAGAAGAACCTGGCTAGACAGCACGGCGGATGGGGCTCCGAGAGCTCGGGGAGCGACGAGGGGAAGTCGAGGTTGGTCTTTCGAGATTAGGGTGTTGATGAACAGGTGGACATCGGCTTGGTGAGAGGGGTTCAAGGTGTACGCAGCTGACTTTGCGATCCGGCAGCCCGGGCATCGCAAAGATCGACGCGAGTCCTCCGGCTCGGCATTTTCCCCACCCGGCGACATCCGTCCCGCCTCCAGCAATCGAATTCGACTTCCGCGCCGCCGTCCGGTTCGACGCCAAGACGATCAAGGTGGCGGTCGGGGACGCCCCGAAGCCCCTAGAGCTGACGAGGGTCGCTGGGGGGTCATGGTCTGGCTCGTTCGGGTCGGGGACCGTTGTCGTGCGTCATCTGCCCTCTTCCACCCGAGCGTGTTCGGCCATCCACGTTTTTGCTGACAGTCTCATTTGTAAACGATGAACAGGCGGGCGGCTACTATCTCGACAAGACGGAGTACGGCTCTCAGGCGACTCGGAAAGTCCATGGAGCTTTCCGTTTGCAGGCGGGCGACGGGGACGCGACACCGTGAGGACTCTTTACTTCCTTCCTGCCGACCATATATGAGCTGGCGGGCGAACGAAACACGCAAAAAAGGCTCACCGTTTTGTCTGGTAGGATCGAGATGAGGACCCACGGCGTGCTATCCGGACCTGCGGACCTGCTGGACGCCTTTCCAAAGATACCCGGAGTCGGTACGGGGTTGGATCCGAGGAGGCGCGGGTACAGCTACCGCATGGTCGTCCACGTGACGACGGCGCACGAGAAGCTCGCCGGGGTCGTCAACGCGGCGATGTGGATCGGGAGCGGGATTTGGAAGGAGGATGAACTTGTCATTGAGTGAGTGGTCTTTTCGCCAGTGTGATTTTGAGTATGTGCTGATGAGAGCAGTGCGTATCGGGTGACTTGACGGCGATGGACGGGTTGGGGTTCACGTGTGTGAGAGAGGCTTGGTTGATCGAAGTTGTGGCCGGGCGGAGTCACGGTCAACGATAGTTTCTTTGGCATTGTATCGGGTATAGGTTGCATGTATGTATGAGCCGTCCTTGACTACGGTTGACGAGCGTCAATCACGGGTCATGGGGAATCTGCAATTACATGTTCCCGATCAAGGAACAGTTACGTTGATGGCGAGTCTGATACCTGGTGCCATCTGGAATGGGTCTCGGACTTCATCCTCGGGAGTATGTTGTTCCCCAGACCCCAATCCTGGGGGCCCTCCTTCCCTGTTCGTCAACTGATTTCTCGTTGTTGGTTACGGACCGCCGGCGAACCCGTCAGGAGGAGTCGCATCGAGCCCGGGCAGGCTTAACCAAGCCGAGAATAGCGGCTTGTTCGACGAGACGCCTACGCCCGCGAGATCGAGATAACGTCGATCCAGATAGGGCGCGCGGCGAGCCGTTTCGTCGGGTGCTCCAGGCCGGCGGCCGCGCCGTGGCCAGACTCAAACGAGTGATCTGTCAGAGAGATTACAGATATCGCTATTGGTCGGGGCATCTAAGCCCGATGGACGAGCAGGCTGTTCACGGCCGGGGTGGGGTTCTACCCAGAGACCTTAGTGTGGGATCCCGAAGGACTCAATTGTATGGAATCCTCGTACCCGGCGGTGGACGGATAAGTATGGACGATAGTGGGGACCCCTTTGGTGCAAGATTTGCCCGGCCCAGGACATGGAACGCCATCCGGTGTGCGGTATTCACCGGAGTCGGCTGGCCGTGACGGGTCAAACCACTGCCCTGACACATGGCCTGGTGGTTATCGCTGTTCTCACTGCAGTTGTTACCGTCGTCCGTCATCGTCCGTCATTGTCCATCGCATATCATGTAGGGTTTTACACTGAGGGCGAAACTTTTGGTTGCTATGGAAAATCTATGACAAGACACTCCCTCTATAGGCTGGGGTTCTGAAAGATTTTACCACGACAGCCAACCGACTATCATTGGCGTGGAGGGAGCAGGCGCTGAGAGACTTGAATCTTCGCCAGTCTAGCCTACAGATTTATTAACAACCTAATACACCTTTTATACTCGTTTTATAGGTTCCCTTGCGGATTGACTGGGACTTTCATGTCCTTTGATATTGGGCCATAACTTATAGAGACATTATTTTCGCGACGTATAGTTTCTAGGTATCTGGGTACCTAGATGAAGCTATTGAGAGAGGCTGGGCCTCGACGCCTCGAACGCGCCACCACAGGCTTGGCGTGGAGATAAACCACGGTCCCGGGACGAAGACGTAGCGATTCGTCAATTGGAGCGAGACAGAGTAGTGTAGAAAATGTGTATCAAGGGACTTCAGCTCTCGGGGTCCAGCTCTCTTGGCGCTTCTCTGTGGTGGGCGAAGGGCATGTGGGGGGCTGCAAGTATCTCTGGCGTTAAGGATTCCTTCCTCCCGGCCGAGTGATGCAGACCGAGGATCTCCACGGCGGGGCGCCATGAGTCTTGGTCTTCTCTTGGAAAAGGCTTTGCCAAAGCTTGTCCTGACGGGTGTGGTCTTGTCTTGAGTAGCATGTCTTTTATGTCACGGAAGAATCGGCTGAGATGAGGACATCTATGAGCTGGTTGGTGATGGGTTCACCAACAGTCGCTGTAATCCGTGTTATCTGTGTGAGATTATACTGCTCCGTGACGTTAAAGAATGGATGTACTCCAATTTAGATCGCTGACTGGGTTACCATCGGAAATCAAGCCCCGAAACTATCCAGCATATGAGAAACACATGAGAAGTGTATGAGAGAGAAGTGAGTGAGTGAGTGAGTGTGGGAGGACCAATCGACGAACCCCTGCGGAGATGTCGTTTGAATGTGGCCCGTGCTCTAACCGGGGGGTCCCGCCTTCTCCACGCCATCCACACGCATCGCGAATGCTTATCTCTCTCCCTGTCAACAACCTCCTTCCGGGATGATAACGGGCGCGCGATTTGCAACCTCGACTCGAACTCTGATCCCGTTCAACCGCCTGCCTACCTACCTAGGTAGGCCGGTAGGTACCCGGGTGATAGGCAATTGCTCGCCTTAGGCTATGATCTTCCACCTAGCGATGCCAGTAATTAATAACCAGGAGAGACCTCGCTACTGACTCAGCGCCACCCTTAGAGTAGTGTTGTACTGCCGCCGTCAAACTCTTAGCTACCCTAACTGCCTTTTTATACCATTACTCTACTATAAACAGAGATTTAAATAACTTTAAGTAGTTAGTAGGGTTTAATTAAAAGAAGACTATTAAGTATAAATAAGTTAAATACCCCTATTACTTAAAAAGCCTAATTTCTTACCTTTTTTATTTATAATACTATAATAAACCTATCTATTATTGTTAGTAGTAGTAGCTCTTTAGCTAAGAGTAATACTAGGGACTTTAGTAGTAATTATAAGAGTTTATAAGTAACTATATTATTAAGCTACTCGTTACTTTAAACTAGGCTATTTATTCTAAATAACTTCTTTAATAATATTAATAATACTAACTTTAACTATAGTTAGTTAAATTCTACTTTAACTCCCAGCCCTTTATAATCTTAAGTCTAGCCTTATTTGTTAAATTTATTATAGGTCTACTAAACCTACTAATTAATTTATAGTTTTATTACTTTTTACTAAAAATAAGTTAATAAAAGTATTTTAGTTAATATAAAAAGCTTAATTTTTAAAAAAACTATAAGTAATATTTTATTATTAATAATAAAAAGGTATTTAAATCTACCCTTTTTTTTAGTTAAAGCTTTAATTAATAAGTATTAGTTATTTATTAAAGATTATTATAAAGTCTAAACTCTTTTATACTTTAGTATATAGTATAATAATAAAACTAGAATAATATTAGTAATAGATAAGTAGTAGGAGGTATTTATAAAGAAATATTTATACTTATAAGGTATTAAAAAAAAGGGATTCTTTTTTATAAATAATATAGTTATACTATAGCTTAATAAAGTTATAAATAGTTAGTATATTATAGAGGTAAGTAAAGTAAATAATTAAATAAAGATATTTAATCTTAATAATAATAATTTAATAAAGATACTTACTTATAGCCGGGTAAAGAAGTAAAAGGTACGTAACGTTAATATAGATCTAAATACTACTATAACTAGAACTAATATGTTATTTTTATTAACTATATTTTTATTATAACTCTAAAGAGTATATATAGTATTAAGAGTGTAGAAAGTAAAAGTTAAATTATTTAATTAATTAAGTTAAACTATTAAAAAGAGTATTATAAACCTAAGAGACGCTTTTTTAGCCCCTATATCTTTATTAGCTCTTAAGTTACTTAAATCTAATAAAGTAGTAATAGTATTTAACAACTTTTAAAAGTTATTTATAAAGGAGTTTAGTAGTAAAGTTATTATAAAGATAGTATAGTTTTTTACTACGAATCTATTAAATACTATTATATAGTTATGTATTACTAATAAAGATAATAAGGAAGAGTTTTTATAGGAAATAAAAATAATAAATTAGTAGTAAAAGAGTAGTGTTTTTTTAACTATATAAAAGAGTGGTTTTTTTTTTGCTATATTAATAAATATAGTTTTTTTTTACTACTACTTAGTATAGTTAAAAATTTACTCCTTTTTACTAAAATATTCTTTATAAGCCTACTATATAGTATTAGTAATATTTATACAAACGTTTTTTTTTCTTTTTTAATTCTATTATTTTATTTATAACCTTTACTATATTACTTAACTTTATAATTTCTTTAAAAACTATTACTAAAACGTT
This sequence comes from Colletotrichum brevisporum, assembly GCA_030770045.1. Lineage (NCBI taxonomy): Eukaryota > Fungi > Ascomycota > Sordariomycetes > Glomerellales > Glomerellaceae > Colletotrichum > Colletotrichum brevisporum. The sequence goes on along the minus strand of JAUGSI010000001.1, from coordinate 940,201 downwards.
TTTTTTTGCCTTAAATAGTATAAAGTTATATAGTGCTATTACTATATAGACTATACGTACTTAGTTATAAAAAAAATACTTATAAAGAGTACTATCTAAGAATCTCTATTTCTTTTTTAACTTTCTAAAAGTATACTTAACAATAGTACACAGCTTTATATAATACTAATTAAAGAGCTTATTTTTTATTATTAAAGGGCCTACTTTAGTAGTTTCTAGTAGTTAGTACTAGACGTTAGAGTATAGAGTAATTATTCCCCTTTTATAGTTAAACTTAGTATTAGTAAAATAGAATCTTCTTTTTAGTATTTTAAATAATTAGTTAAGTATTTAATTTAGTAGGTTTAAGTTATTAAGAGACTCCTTACTACCTACTATTATATAGGTAAATACGCTATTAAATTAAACTATGGTAAAGACGTTTTATAAAATAATATTTTTTTAAGAATAAAATTACTTTTACTTTTAAGAAAGTATATATACTGCAATGTAGGTACTATTAATTACCCTAATATAGCTAGTAAAGTAGGTATTCTTATTTACTAGCTTAATTTTAGGTAAAATAAAAGATTAGTATAGTTAAGTAATAACTTTTTAATATAGAATAATTATTATAGTAAGTAAGGTAGTAACTATTTTAAATATAAAACTTTAGTTAATTTAGAATAAATAGGTAGTATTTTTTTGAGTTACTTTATAGTTAAGTATATATAAAAAAATTATAGTTTTTTACTTAATAGTTTAGTACTGGGTATTAAGTATATATTAGTTAGCTTTAATTTATATAATAAGGGTATTAAACTTACTTTTTATTAGTTAAAAGAGGTCCTTAAACTGCGTTTTAGAGCTATTAAAGTAATATAGAGCAATAGCAAGGCTCTATAGAGAACTACTTAAATAGATTAAGTACTAAGAGTAATGGCTAAAAAAGGTATTAGTAAGGCTTATAGTAGTGGCTGTTATAGTAATAATAATAATACTAATAGTAATAGTAATGGCTGCTTTTTAGGTATATTTGTGATTCTTTTTTATAGTATTATAGTATTAATTCTATAGCTATAGAAGTGTATAAGGATAAGGGTTTATAGGTCTAGTAATAAATTACGCTTTTAAGGAATACTAGGATATTAGTAAAATCCTAGTAATTATAGTACTACTTTTCTTTTTATATTATGTTTTAACTAGGGTCTTAAAAAGCTATATTATATAAGATAGTGGCCGCTACGATAGCGGCATGGTGCTGTTGGAGGCCTATATCCGGAAGGATTATGTATGCTGAATAAGCGCTGGCAACTGGCCACTGGCATCGCCAGGCGGAAGATCACAGCCTTATCAGCCTGAGTTTCTTGGCCGCCGGCTATCCCTCCTTCGACCCGTCCTTACCCTACTCCGAGTCACAAAGGGAATATCGAGTTTCCGTAATAGATTTTGAGATGATTGTTTCTTATCGACAGAGTCTGGATGTTACCTTCTTCTGCCGTTCTCTGATGCCGTTAGCAGCAAGTGCCGCTCGCCTACCGAACCCGTTACCCACAAGCCTCGGCCCTTGTTCTCCTTACGACGCGGAACCCCGTCCTTGTGTATCTATCCATATCGTCTTTACACTTCTCCAGCGAGAAGCTGGGTAACCCCAGACGGATTAGTCTTTCCAAATTCTTGCGGCGTCGTTAGAAGTTCTACCGCCGCTGTTCTAATCTCATGTTGCTCCCTCCCCTCGTTCTCTCTCGCTATGGTTCCCGCATTAATATGTAGAAAGAAAACATTCCACCGTTTCGTCACAGGTGCTACCCAAACAAGCATGTCGCTAGCACCCGACTGGCTGCAGGTCCCCCTTGACGTCCGTTGGCCACGCCCGCGCTGCCCATCATCCGTTTCTATGACTGATTGAATCTTGGCCTTATCTCCTCCGCCCTCCGTCACGTCCAGCCTAGTGCAGAATCTCTGTCTCAAGTTCCTCAGAGGAACGTACCCAAACACCAGGCACCTTTGGCTGAACCAGTCCGAGCCAGCGCTCACTGCCCAACCCCTGGCCTCTCCATTTCGTCTCACATGTGGAAATCAGTCTACTGTCTGACAGTCAGTGATGGTGGGGGCCATGGTGTCTTTGTCTCAATGGCACATGAGGCAAGGGTAGCTCCGGTAGTTTAAGCTCCGATAACCGTAGGACATGCTTCGATTCAGATGCTGCCGCCGGCCAGACGTCGGCCTGGGCTGCGGGAGAACGAGTGCCAGATACATATACCTCCCACGAGCGCCCAGACCCAAGCCCTCGGTACCTCACCATACCAAGGGTGCCCGCAGCTTGCCCAGACATACTCGCCAAGGACCACTCGAGCAGGAAGCATCACGAACCGCCCAAGATGGTAACAGCAGCTCTCAGCCAGGGCGTCGGCTACGGCGTCGTCCTCGGCCTGGGCCTCCTCTTCGCCATCGGAATGGTACGTCGCGGCTCGGGACAGCTCCCCCCACCCTTGCTTGGCTTTCCATCTTGACCTTTTGCTGAACAACCACCCACAGATCGCCACGACATACGTCCTCAAGCGGTACAACAGGGAGCTTCAGACGTCCGAGATGTTCACGACGGCCGGCCGAACCGTCAAGTCGGGCCTCGTCGGCTCGGCCGTCGTGTCGTCCTGGACCTGGGCCGCCACCCTGCTCCAGTCGTCGGGCGTGTGCTACCGGTACGGCGTCTCGGGACCGTTCTGGTACGCCTCGGGCGCGACCGTGCAGATCCTGCTCTTCGCGACGCTCGCCATCGAGCTCAAGCGCCGCGCTCCCAACGCCCACACCTTCCTCGAGGTCATCAAGGCTCGCTACGGCACGGCAACGCACGTCGTCTTCATCGTCTTTGGTCTTATGACCAATATCCTTGTCACGCTGATGCTGATTGTTGGTGGTGCTGCTACGGTGAACGCGCTGACTGGCATGTAAGTCTGCTAGTGGGGAAGTAGAGTGGGTGACAGGGACGTTGACTGACTTGGACTTACAGGCACACTGTTGCTGCCATTTTCCTCCTGCCCGTTGGTGTCGTGGCTTACACGCTCGTCGGCGGTCTGAAGGCAACGTTCCTGACTGATTGGGTCCACACCTTCATCCTGCTCATCATCATCATCCTCTTCTCCCTGACTGCCTACGGCACCTCCGACGTCCTCGGAAGTCCCTCCAAGGTCTACGATCTCCTCGTCGAGGCTGCCACAAGGAACCCCGTCGTGGGCAACGAAGGAGGCTCTTACCTGACCATGAGATCCCAGGGCGGCGTCGAATTTTTCGTCATCAACATCGGTAAGCAGACAGACACACCCTCACTTTCAGTCAACCAGAGGTGTTCTAACCCAAGCAGTGGGCAACTTTGGCACCGTCTTCCTCGACAACGGATACTACAACAAGGCCATCGCCGCCTCCCCTGTTCACGCCCTCCCCGGCTACATCCTCGGAGGTCTCTCCTGGTTCGCCATCCCCTGGCTGACGGCCACGACCATGGGCCTCTCCGCCCTCGCCCTCGAGTCGAACCCGCGCTTCCCGACGTTCCCCGACCGTATGACCGAGGCCGAGGTGTCCGCCGGTCTGGCCCTGCCCTACGCCGCCGTGGCGCTGCTCGGCAAGGGCGGCGCGATCGCGACGCTGCTCATGATCTTCATGGCCGTCACCTCGGCCAGCTCCGCCGAGCTCATCGCCGTCTCGTCCATCTTCACGTACGACATCTACCGCACCTACTTCAAGCCCGACGCCAGCGGCAAGCGCCTCATCTACATGTCGCACGTGTGCGTCGTCGTATACGCCCTCGCCATCAGCGCCGTGTCTGTCGGCTTGTTCTACAACGGCATCTCCATGGGGTACCTGTACGTGCTCATGGGCGTGCTCATCTCCGCCGCCGTGCTGCCCGCGACGCTGGCGCTCGTTTGGGCCGGGCAGAACAGGTGGGCGGCGACGCTGTCGCCTATTTTCGGCACGGTCTTTGCCATCGTCGGGTGGTTGGTGACGGCCAAGAAGACGTGCGGCGTGCTCGACGTCGCGTGCACCGGGTCCAACAACCCCATGCTGGCGGGCAACGTCATCGCGCTGCTGTCGCCCGTCGTGCTCGTGCCGCTCTTCACGCTCGTCTTTGGCATTGACAAGTACGACTGGCAGTCGATGATGGCGATCCGCCGGGGTGACGACCACGACGTCGCCGCCGACGCGGGGGCGGACCTCGAGGAGGTGCCTGGCGCCCGGCGGCAGTCGGAGGGCGAGTTCGAGCAGGAGCAGGCGATGCTCTCCCGGGCCTTCAAGATTTCCATCTCGATGACGGCCTTCATGTATGTTCCCCATCCCCCTTCGCTATCGTGCAGAGGCAGCCACTGACTAGAGAAAACAGGACCATCGCGATGCTCGTGCTATGGCCGATGCCCATGTACGGCTCGGGCTACATCTTTAGCAAGCCCTTCTTCACGGGCTGGGTCGTCGTCGGCATCCTCTGGATCTTCTGCTCCTTCTTCGCCGTCGGCCTGTTCCCCATCTACGAGGGCCGGGCGACCCTCGTTCACACCGTCAAGTCGATGCTGTCCGGCAAGAAGCCGATGCGGCACACCGTCACCCAGGGAGAGGAGGAGGCCAGCGAGAAGACCAGCCCGGGGGCTGCCACGCCCGAGAAGAAGAGCGATGGGGCCCGGGAGACCATCTCGTCGAGTTAGGCCAGCTCTCCTGGAACGGTTAGATGGTTGGTTTCAATGGTTGCCTGGTGTTTGGTTTGCGGAATACCCTCATTTTGTTTATGCTGCTTTTCATCCTATGGTTCTTAGAGTTAATACTGGAATCGGGTGAATGCCCATTACCTAGTTGGCATTAAATCTGGATTCAAGAAGTGACGCAGCTTCCTTGGAATACCTAGTCCCCGTTTCTTCCCCCTATGTGCCTTCTCACTCTAATACCTAAAGATATACTAACCTTCCTTTACTAACCTACAACACTTCCTCACAATTACATCCTCTCTGTTACATCCTCACCCACGCACCTTCCTACTTCTATATCCAAACGAGCCTTTCTCTTCTGACTACCCATCTAGCCTACAAAAAGAGACAACTCAAACTCATTCTTACTTTTACATCGTCGCCATTACATTCTTCCCCTCGCGCCTTCCTACTTCTACACCTAAGAATATTTCAAACTTTCCTATTGAAAGAGACAACCTGAGCTCTTCCTTGTTCACATCTTCACCTCACATCTTCACCCTGCATCACTGCTTTTGCATCCTCCCCTTCGCGCCTTCCTGCTCCTATACTCCAAAACATCTCAAAGCTTCCTCTTTCGACTCTTCACGGGATAAAAAAAAGAAATCTTGATCTCTTTCTTGCTTTTACACCTTTACCTCACCTCATTTCTCCGCTTTTGCAACCTTGCCTTTGCAGCCTCACCCACCCACGCACACACCTTCCTCTTTCTGTGCCCGAAAATATTTCGACCTTCTACTACTACTGACTCCCCAATCTACAAAAAAAGACAACAACTCTTCCTCATCTTTGCATCTTCGCCTTTGCATCTTCGCCTCCGCATCGTCGTCAAAGTCCCTTCTGCATTCTGCACCTGAGAGTATCTCCGCCTTCTTACTCCAACAAGCAAAAAGAGAGACAGTACCTCTTTGTCTCTGCATCCTCATCTTTGCACAACGACACCCACACCCTCACGACTCTTCCACTCTATATTAACCATAGTTTCTATCCCGTCTCCTTCTCCTTCGCGCATACAGCTCCAGGGAAAGCACCTGCTTAGCTGCTCATCAGAAAAGAACTCTACTAGTCGCCCTCAGACACTACGACTAATCATCATGGATTCCAACTCAGTTCAGAACCAGACACCGGCCATGGGCGTCAACTCAACTAATGCCATGGAGGCTTCCCTTGGCAACCAGTCCTCACAATCAGCAACACTGGATACCTCATCGAGAACCAAGAAGCACAAGCAGTCCAAGCCTACTGCAAACGTCTTGACGACCAAAACCACTACATCCACCAAGGGAAAACAGAAGAAAGCCCCATGGAAGGTTCGTCCTCGCAAGAAAGTGGAAAAGGACAAACAAAAGGTCGCGCGGGCTATGAATATAGTGCGACGAGAAGACAGAGGCTTGGCACTGGCATTGTTCATATCCGAATGGATTATAAAGCACGATGCTGATTTCATCAAGGGAATCTCGAGTCACATGAGACACCTAGAGACACGTGTCGAGAAACTTCGCAGAGAACGTTGGCAGAGCAGATTCGACAAAGTCAACAGACTCAATCGACTCAAGAAGCACAAGCACAAACGTAACTGATGACTGTGCAACATAGGGGACTGAGGGGCATCTGGAGCTCTGTCTTGCTATCACAGCGGTACTTGCACATTGGTTTCCTTTCACGACTTCTTTTTCCTCAGCATACCCATTTAGCGACACCGCCATCACGTTCTGCGCAACCTGCACTTTGAAGGCATTACAACGGCCTACTTTACAGATTTCCCTGCAAGCTACGCGTTGCTCCACAACAAATTACTCGCAGACACAATTCAACATGTGCTGCTTCGGATTCATTTGGCGTTTTGATACCGAGTGAGGGCGCAGGGCGCACCATCTTACAGTTCGGGCATGGGGTGGTGGGCTGCCAACTTATAGATAGCGTGGAGCGCAGACTTGGTTTTTAGCACAGGACAGACAGAAAATACATCAGCCGATTGAGGACCCATCTTATAAGCGCCCTGTATATCTGAGCGGCATCATGTGTATCTCTCTCTTCCCCACAAGCTTCACTTGTGACTCCTGGGGTTAGTTTCTCGAGTTCATGAGACCCCTGAATAGCGCATGGTTGGCTTGCGTGATGATCAACAGAGTTTGCAAAGGGCGGTGGAGGGGCACAACTCAATTGCAGGTGCGATATGTATGTCGTGCTTCGGGGGCTGAAATCTCGAATCAGAGTCGAGGGAAAGGTTGTTACCCGAGGCGTCGGGGCATCTCTGAATACGGGAAGAGTCAAACAGCCACGCGAGTCACGGAGCAGTTTCCACAAGATTCTCGTTCATGTCGATTCCGCAGTCTTGAGCTACCGCGAATACTGGCGCATGAATTAGTGGAAAGCACATGCGAACCTTCTACGCGGCCGGCATGGGCCAACGCGTGTCAAGCGAAGGAAGGGGGAGGAAGACCGAAGACCCCTATTGCGTGCATGATTTCATCATGATGTTGTAGTTTAGTACTTTTCAAGAAACTCAAGAAGCTTAAGAGGCGAAGAAGAAAGCGTACGGCGGGATGGATGGATGCATGGACAAAAGGTAGGCTCCGTATCGGCACATTTTCCGAGGGGAAGGAAGGGACCTAGGGAGGTGAGAGGTAGGGACGTAGGTAGCTCCGTAAATGGCTCCGTAAGGACCTCCGTAAATTGCTTACATAACCAAAATACCCCTCATTCGGCCGATCAGCACGTGGTGGGGCAGCTCTTGCCAGGTACCGAATGGCGGTCTCAACCGGCCTGCAGCTGCAGCAGTGACGTCTCGTCTCGCCGCCGCCTCTCGAAACATTAACGTTGGTAGGTAGAAAACCGATTTCCACTGCTTTTACCGCCGGGAACGCTGTGAATTAACGGGGCAAGAGGCTTCCAGTTCCACACCTCACCTCTCTCCGACTCCGAGATAAAAGTCGAAAAACGTCGATTCTGCCAGCAATCCCGCCACACATGATCAATTATCTTTTTCTCCCTCCGAACTTGCTGTACATACATACCCCCACCACTCAGAATTGCTCGGGTCGCCTGACAGACACATTCTGCCTGTTGGCGTTGTACAACAGTGTGCTGTCTGCACATAAAAAAGTCGACTAGGGAGCATTGCACTCTTATCGAAGTATTCAAGACACAACCTCGAGATCCGGGTTATCACGACTGTGGAGCATCATCATGGCCCCATCCGAGCTGTCGCAAGCGGCGCGGGCTGAGCAAGCCGACTCCAGGTCTTCGCACGTCGCCTCGACACCCATGGTCGACGCCTCCATGACCGATGCCCCCGTTTCCGCGCCGATGGTGAACCGCGTCGGCCAAAGCAAGAGCCCCTACGTCCGCAGCCATGCCGAGGGACGTGTTGCCTGGCAGCTCCTCGACGACGAGACGGTCGAGAGGGCGAGGAACGAGAACAAGCTGATCTTCCTCCATATTGGCTTCAAGGCCTGTCATTGTAAGAGACGTGACTGCTGCCAGCCCTTCTCAGAATCTGGGTGCTGACTTCGCTCCTAGACTCGCGGCTTTCATCGACCGAGTGCTTCACCCACCCCGAATGCGCCAAGATCTTGAACGAATCCTTCATCCCGGTGATTATCGACCGCGAGGAGCGCCCAGAGCTCGACACGATATACATGAACTACGTCCAGGCCGTCAGTGGATCTGGCGGCTGGCCGCTGAACCTCTTCGTGACCCCCGAGCTCGAGCCCGTCTTCGGCGGCACCTACTACCCCGCCCCCGAGCCGAATAACGGCAGCTCTGGCGAGGGCGAGCGTCGCGATTTCTTGGACATCCTACGCAAGTTGCAGAAAGTCTGGAAGGAGCAGGAGGCCAGGTGCAGGCAGGAAGCGAAAGAAGTGGTGGTCAAGTTGCACGACTTCGCAGGGGAGGGCACCCTCGGTACGCCAGGCACCGTCGCGCCGGGCGTCGCTGGCTCGCAGGCTGCGACCATTGCGAGATCTGAGACGGGCTTGGAGCACCCCGGAACTGGGAGAACGGCCACTGCGGTATCGAGCGAACTCGACCTGGACCAGCTGGAGGAGGCTTATAGCCACATTGCCGGAACTTTCGACCCGGTGTACGGGGGATTCGGTCTTGCGCCCAAGTTCCCGACCCCGCCGAAGCTGTCCTTCCTCCTCCGCTTGCCCCGCTACAAATCCTCCGTCCGGGACGTCGTCGGCGAGACCGATTGCGCGCACGCGGCAGAGATGGCCCTTTTCACGCTGAGAAAGATTCGCGACAGCGGCCTGCGCGACCACATCGGAGGCGAGGGCTTTGCGCGGTACTCTGTGACCGCAGACTGGAGCTTGCCCCGCTTCGAGAAACTCGTCGCCCAGAACGCCTTGCTTCTCGGCCTGTACTTGGACGCCTGGTTGATCTTCTCTTACGGCAAAAAGGACGAGGAGTTTTACGACGTCGTCGTGGAGCTGGTGGACTACCTCACAAGCACCCCAATCAGTCTGCCCGAAGGTGGATTCGTCTCAAGCGAAGCCGCAGACTCTTACAGACGTGGAGACAGGCACCTGCGTGAGGGTGCATACAGCTTGTGGACTCGCAGGGAGTTCGACGCCGTCATCGACGACGATCACGAGGCTGCCATCGCCGCTTCGTACTGGAACGTTCTTGAGCACGGCAACATCGAGCCAGACCATGACCCTGATGACGAGTTTGTGAACGAGAACATCCTGCGCGTTGTCAAGGACAAGGTCGAGATGGGACGTCAAGTTGGCATTAGCACTAGCGAATTCGAGAGGTTGCTGGCGTCCGCGAAGAGCAAGCTCAAAGCCCACAGAGACAGAGAGCGCTCAAGGCCCGAGGCCGACACTAAGATCGTCGCGGGCCGCAACGGTCTCGTCATCGGCGCCCTGGCGAGGGCGGGATGGGCGCTTTCGACTACCGATGCTGCCAGAAGCCAGGCGTGCTTCGACGCTGCGAGCAGGGCCGCTGCATTCATCAAGGCCAATCTCTGGGACGAGAGCGAGCGGATTCTGTACAGGATATACAACAGTGGCCGCGGCGACACCAAGGGCCTCGCCGAGGACTACGCCTATCTTATTGAGGGACTGATTGATCTCTACGAGGCAACCGGGGAGGAGAAGTGGATAGAATTCGCGGACGAACTTCAGAGTAAGTATTCGATTTTATCCCTGTCACCCGGAGCAATGAAGCTGACGTCGATCTCAGAGGTTCAAATCGACATATTTTACGACAGCCCGTCCGTCGGCGCCTCCGCAACCGACGGCCCCGCTGCCCGCTCCTCCTGCGGCGCCTTCTACAGCACGGTCGAGAACGCGCCCCACACTATCCTCCGCCTTAAGGACGGCATGGACACGGCGCTGCCCTCCACCAACGCCGTCTCCGCCTCCAACCTCTTCCGCCTCGGCGCTGCGCTGAGCGACGAAGCGTACATCGCCCTGGCACGCGAGACGATCAACGCCTTCGAGGCCGAGATCCTGCAGTACCCCTGGCTCTTCCCCGGCCTGCTGTCGGGCGTCGTTACGGGCCGCCTTGGCGGGCAGACGTGGGTCGTCGTCCGTAGGGATGGCGAGGCCGACGAGCTGTCGGCGAACCTGGTGAGGAAGCTGGGCCTCGAGGCCAGGGGTGGGCTTAGGAACCTCATCACCCTGAGAAGCGGCGACGACCTGCTGGCGAGGCGGAACCCCGCCCTCGCGGAGCTTGCGCAGAGACCCGGCGCATACCGTCTAGTGGACGGCGTCTACCGACCCGTCACTATGGCGGACGTACGCTCATGAATCCGCTTCGTCTAAGCCATGGGGTTGAAGAGAAGGAAACTGCGCCGAGCACTCGAAGATATCCTGCGGACGCCTGGCCGGCGAGGAGTTTGGACTTTTTCTTGACACATAGACACGTTTGCATGTTGAACATGTTTTCGTGTCGAATTGAACATGTTGCTGAACGAACCCTCTGGGCTGTACGGAGTGCTCTTTTGGTTACCAAAACGTGCGCCGGAGGGCACGCCAATGCTTGTATGATGCCGTACATGACAAATTTAACTCCAAGTTAGTAGTACATCGTGAGAGACTTGCTCGAAACAAACCGTTAGATATGAAAAATGATTGAAAAAAAAAATGCAACGACCATACCATTCTCATAATCGGGGGTATCTATTCTACAGCAACTGACTGACTGGCTTTCGGACTGCTGACAATTGTCTTTTTTTTGAGAGTGAACCCGCCCCTCCTCCCCGACCATCCGACATCTAGCAGGAAAGGAAATTGTCGTATTTTGTCTTTTCTTTCCTCCCGGCTCAAAAAAAAAAAAAAAAAAACAGTTGACCTCGGGTCTGGCCTAGAGTCAGAACTCTCTGCACCTGCTTGCTGAACATGTGGTGCTCTCCCTTCCCCACCCTCCCCTCTCTCCATTCCTGTCTCTCTGCTTCTGCCCTCGCTTGAAAGAATGAGATAAAATAACGGTCCACCCCAGCGGAAGAAGCGGGAACGCCGAACTGGATTTCAACCTCAGTCCGCCACATGTCCCATAACCCCGTGAGGAGGTGCCGCTTCATGCCGAGACGCGCTCGCTCGAAACAGCGTCTACCGCGGGCTCCCGTTGGCGGGCTGCTTGCGGTTCATCAGGCCGCTGAAGAAGGCCTGGAGCTTGTCGTTGTCCATCTCGTCGGGGTTCTCGTCGCCCGTGTTGGCCGGCGGCGTGGTCGGTTCCTGCGCGGAGCTGTATGCCTGACGGTCCTGTATGTATTGTTAGAATCTCTTGGTCTTTAACCAGCAGCAGAAAAACTCACCTTGAGCCGCTGCACCATGTCGTCGGCATCGACCTGGATGCCTCCCATGTTGAACTGCACGGGGCCGATGTGCTGGCTGACCTTGCCGTCGCCCTGCCGGAGCGCCGAGCCGCCGAGGTCCGCGTCGTCCGACCGCTGGCCGCCCCTGGCCTTGGCCGCCGCGTCCGCCTTCTTGTCCTCGGCGCTCCTGCTGCGGTACGTCTCGAGCGTCTGCAGGCTGGTGCCGAGGAACTCCTGCGTGTCGGTGGAGGACATCTCGAGCTGGGAGGGGTCGCCGTCGCGCCCGGCGAAGGAGAGGGCGCTGCCGGCGCTGCTGAGGTCGCGGATCCAGTCCTCGTAGGGCGCGACGGCCGAGGTCCACAGCTCGCCGTTGTACTCGCCGTCGGCCTTGGCCTTGGCGAGGGTGCTGAGGCCCTCGGTGGTCATGGCCGGCGAGGGGAAGTGGGCCTGCAGGTCGCGCGACCAGCCCTGGCTCGTGGCCTCGACGTCGAAGCCGTCGCGGAGCACGCGGATCTTGCCCCACGAGTCCCAGTTGGGGGGCACGAGGATCTTATCCCTGTCGATCACGTTGTGCTTGAGCGGCTGCCGCTTCAGGAGGGAGGTGATGCCCAGGCTGGAGTGCACCAGGCTCGATATGGATGAGGGGACGTCCGGGGTCGTGTAGATGAGTGATGCGCCGTCTGGGGGAGAGTATTAGCTATGATTCCTGCGAAAGATGCGGTGCCGCCGCGGAGACGTACGCCTCAACAGTGCTGTCCGGAGGTACTGCAGGACCTGGTCGAAGTCGCCTTCCTTCCAGCCCTGCGTCTTCTCGAGCTGCTCCATCTTCTCCGCCTGCGAGTTGGTTAGCCCATGGCGTCCGTCGATTTGGGGGACGTCGGTCGCTCACGTTCTGGCAGACGACGCACAAGGGCAGTCCGATGCCCTCCTCCCATTCGCCGGGTCCCAGGGGCAACGCCACATCCCCTTCGCTCGTGGTCGCACCCGTGCCGTCGAGGTTCGTCGAGCCGCCGCCTCTGCCCCTGTCCCGCCAGCTGACCATTACTTCCTCCATCGCCGCCTGGCACTCGTGGCTCGAGTTCTCGAGGATGCTCCGCATGAACAATACCCATTCCCTTAGTTGGCGCATCCAGAGGTGTGGTGTGGACCAGTCCAGCAGTACGACCATCAGGGTGTTGGGTATCGTCTCGGGTGTGATTAGGGGCTCGATGAGTTTCGGGAAAGCTGTTGAAGGCGTCGACAGCATGTAAAGTGAGATTCGCGCCAGGATATCTGCCTCTCGTCAGCACACCAGGCCCAGGCAACGGGTCAGCCAGCTCCCCCCGACGCACCCTCTTGATCGGCATCCAGCACGTCGTAGTAGGTGTAACCCAGGGCGAAGCTGTTTGCGACAGGAGGTGTCTTAGAGCTCTGTCGGTCCAGGCTCCGCTTCTCGCTGCTGTGCGACAGCGACTCGATGAAGTCCCGCTGCGACTCGGGCGTGCCTCCGAGCACGATCATGTTCTTCTCCGGTAACCGCTTGCCGCTGGCGACGTTGTCGAGCATCGAGCTCCAGAGGTCCTTCTTCTCGCCATTGCGTCCGTCCGACTGGGTGGACGCCGAGGTGTACGTCGACACCCTGTTCGCACTTGCCGTCATGTTTGCGCTGGTCGGCGAGGACGCATGAGGGAAGGGGAGGGGGAAACTCGACGGAGGGGTGATCGTGGGTCCGGGGAGGTGGAAGTGGATGTGGTGTTTTTGGTGGTCGGTGGGTTGACAGTTGACGGTGCAGCTTTATGCCGAGACGAGCAAACGCGCCGCCGTCGGGGTCGCGACTCAGGGGGAGGAAGGAGAGGTGGCTTCTTTTCGAGGTCAGAGTACTTTGGAGAGAGGCGAGGACGGTCTTTCCAAGTCGAAATGGAATAAATGGTAAACAGCAGTATTATCACTAGAGGTTAGAGCGCGGCCTCGAGCAACTGGTATCTCGACGAGGCACGCAGCACATCTTCATTCATGCCTTCGTCGAAGTGCCGGGGAATTTCAGCAGCGGACCGGCTGTTTTCCCGAAGCCTGCAGCGGTGAGGGCGCGGCACAGTGCGCTGCCGAAACGCCAATTTAGGGGTTGTCTTGGAGGCGTGTTGGGGGAAATGACGCACCGGCAGGTCCCTACGCGAGCTGCATTATCGGCCCACAGCTGCGGGCGATAGCGGAGCTCCAGGGAGCTTCGCCCACAGGCGCCCTCCACGGTGACATTCGGTCCCCTATTTCGAATACGCCAAACTCATTTAGACCCATTTACCGTCCATATTGCTGTTACGACAAAGGTATGAAAGATTGGACATGGAAGAAACGCAGGGAGAATTATGAATAGGAAATCTACTCTGCCAAATATCTCTTGTATGCGACTTCTGCTCTCCAAAATGGGTTCGCTTCTTGGTAATGTTCAGGCTCTGGGGCCAGCACCAGGAGCAATCGGTGGTGGATATTTTCCCAGAGTAGCTTAGCGTCAACCCAATAGAGAGCTGGGGGAAACCCGCATAGAAACCTTTCTCAGTCAGCCTCGCATATTTGCAGCTTTACTTTCCTATCCAGCCTTCTATGTCAACATCGCTCCAGAGAATCGCCGACTCTAGGCAGCACATCTCAAGATGAACCAAATACGCGCCATCCAGGAGCTCAACAAGAAAGAAATCGCGAATGGAATGTAAGTACCAGCCCCTACTTGCAAACGCCACCCGCCTCTTTCGCGCGCTGACATTCTCTCTCCCCAAAAAAGCTCCCCAGAAGGTTCCTGGCACGTCGACTACCGCGACACGGCCTACATCTACTTCGGCGGCCTTCCCTACGAGATGTCCGAGGGCGACGTCATCACGATCTTCTCCCAGTTCGGCGAGCCCGTGTGGCTGAAGCTCGCGCGCGACAAGGAGACGGGCAAGTCCAAGGGCTTCGGCTGGCTCAAGTACGAGGACCAGCGCAGCACCGACCTGGCGGTCGACAACCTCGGCGGCGCAACCATCGGCACCCGCCTCGTGCGCGTCGACCACGCGCGGTACAAGCTCCGCGACGACGAGGACCCGGACGAGGGCAAGGTCGACTGGGCGACGGTGACGAAGCTCGAGGGCGGCGGCGACAAGACGGACGACGAGCCCGACGAGGAGGAGGAGGATAGGCCGATGCTGCCCGAGGAGAGGGAGCTTGCGCTGCTGATCCGCGACCACGACGACGACGACCCGATGAAGGAGTTCCTGATCCAGGAGAAGAAGAAGGAGATCCAGGAGGCGCTGAGTCGCCGGGGCGACAAGTCGGACAAGAGAAAGAAGCACAGGCACCACCACAGATCGCATAGGTCGCGGAGGCACGACAGCGACGAGGAGATGCGGGACTCCGGACGGGATAAGGACAGACACCGGAGCCACAGATCGCGGCGGGATGGCGACCCAGAAGACAGAGACCGGAGGGACGGCGACAGAAGTTCCCGTCGCGAGAGGCGCAGAGATGATTCCCGCGACAGGGATTCGAGACGAGACGATCGTAGTCGCAAGGACAGAGACCGCTCGAAGGACAGGAGGGACCGCGACCGCGGAGGCGACGACGACGAAGAGCGGAGAAGGGAGCGGCGACGGCGGGATCGCGACGACTCGGAGGAACGTCACCACAGAAGACACAGGGATCGCGACGACGAGCCACGACATAAGAGGAGGAGCCGGAGCAGGTCGCCGCAGCCTCGCAAATGATATCATTTCACACCTTAATAAAACACAGCGATGTTTGTCGCTGATGACGCTGAATGCCAAACCGGGTCCCAAGACGTCCACATACCTATCCAAAACGCCATGCCATGATCACCCGCTTGTTCCTGAAAATGCGTCCGCAGCCTCATGATGCGCCCCCCAAGATTCTCTTCCAACCTTCGCGAACGAGATACCGACGCCCGTCGTCGCCTTTGGTGATGACGAACTTCTCCCATTTGGCGTCAAGGCCGGCCCCAATGACCACCAAATTGTCCTCGTTGATCCATCCGATGACGCCCTTCTGAGGTCGTGGCGTCGAAATGTGAGGGGTCTGCTCCGACGGAGGCACTCCGCTAGAGGTCGGGTCGTCGCCCGCGTCAAACGGCGCGTTCGCAAACGAGTACACGTCGGAGAACACCCTCGGCATCAGAGGGATCTTGCTGAGGAAGCCCCATCGGCCCGTACCGTCATCCGCGGGCCTACCTGCGAGAATGCCCGATCCTGCTACGGATGCTGACGGGCTTGTGGGCGCCGTCGATGGCTTCTGAGGGTGCGGGACGTCAAACACGTGCAGTGTCAACTTGTCCGACGTGCATGCCAGCTTCGTGCCTTCGGGGCTGAAGCCCAGCGAGAAGATGTTTGCAGGGTCCACGCCTCGTCTTAGCTCAGTAACCTTAGCCGAGCTGCTCGTTGCAAAGACCCTGATGAGAGTGCCCTTGTCGCTTGCCGTGGCCAGCAGCTCGCCGTCGGGACTCAGCTGGAGGGCCTTGAGGGCCGAGGAGTGCGCGGGGATGATGGAGACGTTTCCGCTAGCGATGTCGACGAGATTCACCTGGCCCACGGTTCTTCCGGGGAAAGCAATGATCTTGTCCGACATGGCGCAGAGACCCTGAAGGTTCTCCGTCGTCTCGTACTTGGCTATCAGATCAGCCGGCTTCGCAAAAGAATAGACGCGCACGCTGTACTGCAGCACAACGACGATTCGGTTGCGGCTGATACGGACGCCGCGGACCGGCATGAGGGTCGATATTTCAATAGCAACCTTGCCTTTCAGATCGTCCCAAATAATGGCCTGCCGACTGTCAGTTAGTTCCCGGTCGTGATGAAGCGAGAGGATACGCACTTTGCTCGTGCTGAACTTGGGTTGTCTCCCACCACCGACGAGAGCCAAGTAGTTGGTGGTTTCCATCATCTCGACGATGCCAACTCCCGCCTTGAAATCTATTGAGGTGTTAGCCATGGCTCATTAGATACCACGGGGCTACGGATAGTTTCGGGACGAACCTCTCGATGCCTTCAAGAGACACGACTTAGTGTGGAAAACTACGTGATTGTGAGCAAAGTTGCCAATCTGGCCGGACAGATTACAAACTAACTGCACATTCCGGTGTTGAGGCCGACAGAAAAGCAGCTGGCGTCATTGTTGAACGATACGAAGAGAGCAACCGATGGCGGCGCCGACTCTATAGGCGGGCGCGTGTTCATTCTGACTGCAACAAACAGCCTGTTGTCGCCGGCAGTTATCCAAGACGCTATCTTGAGACGGACAGAAAAAGCGATGGATGGGCGATGCCATAAAAGAAGGAGTCCAGGCTTATTTGTCGCTGTCGTCGTAAAATTCGTGATATAATATGTTCCTTTCCAATTGACAGATGGCCAGCTGTAGGTTGACGATGAGCTGAACCTGGCACTCTGTTCGTTCCCTGATGGGTCGGCGTCAGCTGGACAGCCGAGTCAGGAAGCCTAGAGAGCGAACAGGGGCCTTTGATAGGTGGATGATTGTAGTAGTAAACGGCGCCAAATCTGGCGATACAAAGAGCCTCAAGCCGACCGATCGTCTATCGTCTATGGCTGAAGGACGACGTTAACATCGTAATGTAATGGGTCTCGTGGGCGATGTCTCAGCAGTTGGAGCTCAGGGCAGCACCGGGGCGTCTTGGACAGTGGTGAAGGCACCGAGTAGGTACCTAGGTAGTGCGATATGTACGGAGTACCTAGGTAGGATTATCCCTTCCTCGTACCTAACTTCGCAGGGCGGCGATCGGTACTCTGTCCCGTGGTTGAGATGAAGGAACGGTGTGTGCTTTTAATTAGAGCACCTGAGGAAGCAAGTCCAAGTACGAAGTACCGTAGGCATTGTACCGCCGTACCTGAAAAGTTAGCGCCCGCCTCGTCCCTTATACAAGCCCATAAGGTACCTACCTACTCGCAGGTGGAAACATGTTTGTTGGGGGTCGTCCTCCATCTGCAGACTGCAGTGCACCATCGGGGTGTGCCAGCCACTGCCAAGTGCCCGCAACTCGCAACGCCCGTAGGTTGCACCTAACGGGCAGCTCGCGCACGGGTCACCTCCAGTCTCGTGACCTGTCACCCTCCGTGTCACTGTCTCCTTCCCTCACCCCAAAACTGCCCGAGGATCCCCCGCTATTCACGCTATACCCAAAGCGTACTAGCGTCATTTTAGGGGGAAGCAGCGTGGGCCGGGGACCTGCTGGCCCCTGAATTGAGCCAGCAGACAGCACGGCAACAAGCCAGGCAATTGGCTGGCAGCTGTTTGGGGACCTCCTGCCGCAACATTTTGTGTGAAATTGCATTTTCCAACACCCGTCGGTCAACGCTTGCCTAGGCCCCTTTAGCAGCAGGACCAGCACCTGCACCTCCCGTCCGACCCCCCCAGGTCCATCCCACTACAACGACAATTGGGATCCAGCAGTCCTTTTGTTCCCTCCACATCTACGACACGACACGACAACCACGACGCTCGCCGTGCTTCCGCATCGCCAATCCACCACTGCACCCTGTGTCTCGTCTGTCGACCTGGTCGACGACTCACCTTTGCCGACCGCGTTCGAGTCTTGACGTTCCGTCTCAACTACCGCCGTACGTTTGCCTATCCCCTGATTCCAGTCCTCGTCGTGGTACCCCTTTGGCCCCCGTCGACAATTCCCCCCAACATCGCGAAGCCACCTCAAACTTGACCCATTGCCTTCCCACCTCGAAACAAACTCAGTCGCTGACTACCCTCGTCAACCATGCAGAAGATGATGCGCAGAAAGAAGAACGTGAAGAAGGGAATCCAGTTCTGTTTGATGGTCTGCGGAGCATCGGGCACTGGTACGTCCATCCCCTACACGGACGACTTCGCTCGTGTCCACTCCCGTCTCCGAGTCCTATCGACTGACCGCCGCACTCTGCTACAGGAAGAACCACCTTCGTCAACACCCTCTGCGGCAAGAGCGTTTTGGGCCACAAGGACTCCGACGACCCCAACAGCGCTTCTGTTGAGGATGGCGTCAAGATCAAGCCCATCACCGTCGGTGCGTACTCCCCTTATCAGGCCACCCTCGGAGCAATGCACTGATAACCAAGCAGAGTTGGAGCTGGACGAGGAGGGCACCCGTATCTCCCTGACGATTGTCGACACTCCCGGCTTCGGCGACCAGATTGACAACGAGGCCAGGTAGGGCGACCCTGCACACAATGATTGCCTTCCTTTCGTTGACCTTGGAGTGCAGCTTTTCCGAGATTGTCGGCTACCTGGAGAGACAATACGACGACATTCTCGCCGAAGAGTCCCGTATCAAGCGTAACCCCCGTTTCAGGGACAACCGTGTGCACGCCATGCTCTACTTCATCACGCCCACCGGTCACGGGTAACTACATCCATTCACCCCCTGAAGCCATTGGATGCTGACACACTACCTAGTCTCCGTGAGCTGGATATCGAGCTGATGAAGCGTCTTGCCCCCCGTGTCAACGTCATCCCCGTCATTGGTCGCGCCGACTCGCTGACCCCGGCTGAGTTGGCCGAGTCGAAGAAGCTTGTGATGGAGGACATCGAGCACTACCGCATCCCCGTCTACAACTTCCCCTACGATATCGAAGAGGACGACGAAGACACTGTGGAGGAGAACGCCGAGCTCAGAGGACTGATGCCCTTTGCCATCGTCGGTTCTGAGGAAGTTGTTGAAATCGGCGGCCGTCAGGTCCGCGCTCGTCAATACCCCTGGGGTGTTGTCGAGGTCGACAACCCTCGCCACTCCGACTTCCTCGCTATCCGTTCCGCCCTTCTTCACAGCCACCTCGCTGATCTAAAGGAGATCACCCACGACTTCTTGTACGAGAACTACCGTACCGAGAAGCTTAGCAAGTCTGTGGAAGGCGGAGCTGGAGTGTACGTTTTGTTACCCACGACCCCTGCCACGCACAACCCACTGACAGTTCACAGCGACTCGTCCATGAACCCCGAAGATCTTGCCTCGCAATCTGTACGCCTCAAGGAGGAGCAGTTGCGGCGCGAGGAGGAGAAGCTCCGCGAAATTGAGATCAAGGTCCAGCGTGAGATCAACGAGAAGCGCCAAGAGCTTCTGGCTCGCGAGTCTCAGCTCCGCGAGATCGAGGCTCGCATGCAGAGAGAGGCGTCTGCAGCAGCCGGCGGCCCGGCCGAAGCCAACGGCGACAACGAAGCCAACTAATCCACCACCTTTGGCTCGGCTTATGGTTACCCCGAAACTGCGACGTTGGTCTTTTTCTATACTGGCGTTGGGTTCCGTGCTGTGTTGAAAGAGAAAGAACATTATTCCCCTACCCTGCGAGTTCGTTTCTCTTGATGCGACGATAAAACCCCGAAAAGGTCTACCACGAATGCAACGACTGGGAAGAGGCTGCCGGTTCGGTAGGGTGCGGAGAGGGGCGGTGTGCTGTCTGGGGTCGAGGTTGAATAGTTCTAGGCGAGGTCGGGGGATGAGTACTGTAGGACGTCTGGAGTACTGTTAACCCGTCGATCTGCATCTCTTCTCCCGATTACACCGCCCAGCCGCAACTTTCCGGCTGTGCCTTTGTAGCCCTTTTACTAACGCCCCCCCCAATTTTTCCTTTTCTATTAGTGGACTTCTAATGCAGATATCAATTACTTTACCGTTCCTCAGATACTCGCAGCATCCGTGGCCAACCGCGGACTGGTGGTGCAGAGCTGTCAGCGCAGCCGTGAAATGTCCAGACCCTTTCATACCAGTCCTTCCCCGTACCCAAGGGGGGACTGAGCATGTTTCCTGGTGTTTCGCATACTGGATACTGAAGGGGACAACGTCGGGAAGGAAGCGAATATCGTGAGGGAAGCACAGAAATCATAATTGGGAATGACGTGGACAAAGGGGGCCCGACGTGCACGGCGGGGTGGAATGTTGACAATATCAAATATGCAGTCTTTGGTCATGTTGAAGGCCATTTACGAGCCAGAGGTGTAGTCAATCTGTGATATTCACTACGTGCGTAACAGTACCGTAAGCAAAGAATGAAGCCCTGTACTGCCTCGAAGCGCAAAACCAAACCCGTCCGGATAATAAACACTGTCGCCAATTTCTATTAAAGCCATTTTTTCATCGTAGCCATATTTTCCCTTCTGTCAGTCTGTCGTCGGTCCTCCGCTCAACCCTTTTCCCATCGCACAGCTTTAGTTGTTCTGCTGGCTGTTCAGGATGCGCAGGATGGCGAGGAAGAGGTTGATGATGTCGAGGTACAGGCTGATAGCGGCTGCGATCTCCTCCTCGACGTGGTGCTTGCGCATGACGAGCTGGGTGTCGACGAGGATGTAGGCGCTGAAGACGAGGGCGGCGAGGCCGCCGTAGACGAGCTCGCCGGTGGAGCTGTAGGGGAAGAAGGCGGCCATGAAGCCGAAGAGGACGAGCCCCCAGAGGGCGCCGAAGAGGTAGGGCATCCACGAGGTGAAGTCGTACTTGGTCTGGCAGGCGAAGAGGGTGAGGAAGACGAAGATGCCGGCGGTGAGGACGACGGCGTTGAGGACGATGCCGGCCTGGTAGAAGGAGACGATGACGGAGATGGTGTAGGCCTCGAGGAGGGTGAAGCCGCCGAGGAAGAGGAGGTTGGTCGGGTAGGACTTGCGCTTCCAGTAGGTGAGGAGCATGAAGATGATGGAGCCGAAGAGCTGTTTGGGCGTTTGTTAGCATCTTTCGCATACTTGATGACGAAACGGAGGGGACGGTGTCGGGGGAGGACGTACGGATGCCCAGACGAGACCCGGGTGGGACTGGATCCATGTCTTGTAGCCGGCGCTGAAGAAGCTCAGGGAGGACACGGCACCGGTCGCGATGAGCTGGACGGTGAGGATGGCGTAGACCTTGCGGATGAACTGGTTGCGGATGTCGGTCGTGGCCTCGGCCACGGAGCCGCCGAACTGCGAGCTCTTGTTAGTCGCGGGATGGCCACGGAGGGTCGCGAGAGGAAGAAGGACGGACGAACCTTGAAGTCATCGGGAATGTCGTCGTCCTGGCTGCTACGGGGCGCGCCGCCGCCGAAGAGACGGTCGGTGTCCTGGGCGGAGGAGGACTCGGCCTGGTAAGCCGGGGGCGGCTGGGTGAAGCTCTGCGAGGACGGCTCGTCCGGGTCCTGGGTGGGCGCCGGGGCGTACTTTGCGGTTGAGGCCATCGTAGCTGGGTGTTCTGGGTGTTCTTGCCGTTCGCGACGACGATTCTTTCTGTTCGGTTTGCTTTTTTGACTTGTCGGACGCGCGTCGAAATGTTTGGGGCGATGATCGAAAAATCTGGTGGGGAAGGTTTTGTCGCCGGGCGTTGCGGAAGGTTAATACCAGAGGGTTCTTAGGTCGTTGTCGTCAGGATCATGTGGGGAGGCGTGATGCGACGACCAGGAGCTCAGGCCCGCGGCTACTGCAGCCTGGGGTAGAGTGTGGCGGAAGTCTGAAAGCGGAGTCATGTGATGGGGAATGTGGCTGGGCGAGACCAGTGTTCAACTGACCATTGGGGGGGGGGGGTTACCTGACCTGACCTACCGTATTAGGCCTAGTGGGCCCACTGGTTACTTGACTAAGCGAGGACCTATAAGGTTGGCTGCTTATAGTCAGGTAATGTTAAACTATCCCTCCTTTTACTTTTTATCTTTTATAATAAATAAAAACTATAATATTTACTTCTTAAATCAATTCCGGACCCTTTTAAAAGCACTTCCTAATAATAGTAAATAAAGAGGTTTTTCCTTAACTATAAGCCATAGGGTTTACCCTTTTTCTTAAGGATAGACTGGACTATAAAGCTTAAGAGGTAATTACCTATTACTAGTACTTATTTAAATAACTTACTAGCTCTTTAGCTTTAATTAAAGTAAAAGGCTTTTAAGTCCCTTTTAAACTACTTTTAAATTATTTTAAAAATTCTATACTTAATTTTAATTTACCTTTTTAGTCTTTATTTTTATTTTTACTTAAGTAGAGTAAAATTAATACTAAAGTATTAGTAATACTTCTTTAATAACTAAAGAAGTTATATACTACTCTATAATACTTAAATACCCTAAAACTAGTATAATAGGTGTTTTTTATGTAGTTAATATTAGGGTATTACTACTTAAAACTCTAAAATAACTATAGAAAGTAGTATATTAGTTTTAGATCGCTTTAGAAGCACTTTTAACTTATTTTAGAATTAGTATAACTACTAACAAAAGGTAGTACTTAAATAAACTATATCTACTTTTTTTTAAAGTATAGTTTGTATATAAGTGATATACTAGTATATAGGGGGGAAGGTATATTTACATTATAACTAAACCCTACTAATTTAGAATTACTCTTAAATTACTCTTAAAATAGTTAATAATATTATAAATTTTTATATTTAGACTCTTAAGGGGACGTTATTAAAAAAGGCCGTTAGGTATTTTAACTTTTAAACTATTTTAAAAACGATTTAGAATTTTATTTACTTTTTTTTAGTTAGGCTTAAGTATAGTTTAACTACTTTGAAAAGGGTTCTACTTGTAATATTACTCTTAAGACCTATAAAATATAAGTCTTATAGTACTAAGTAAGTAAATACTTTATAGTTACTTAAAATTAATTCTAAACCACTTCTAGGGTATTTCTAAAGAGCTATACCTCTAAGTATTTTATATTTATTAGGGCTAAATTAAAGCTAGTTATTAAAACTACTATATTAGTTACTTCCTTATTAAGTTCTAAAGCTATTTAGAACTTATTTAAAAGATCCTAAAAGGGGCTTTATTACCCCCCTTTCCTTAGGAAAACTATTATTTATTTATAAGTAACCATTAAAAGACCCCTTATTATGGTACGTATTAAGTCTTAAAGTAATCTAGAAGTACTTTTAAAATATTCTTTAAATATAATATACTTTACCCCTTTAGAAATTTAATAAGTTTATTATAAAGTAAAGTGGAACTACTTTATCCTAATTAATTTAAAAGTAACTCTAGTTATTTTTATAACCTCTTATAGTCTTTATACCCACCCCCCCCTTCTACCCGTTTCTACCCCTTTGTATATTATATAAAGGATTATAGATATAGTAAAGAAGATTAATAAACTACAAACGGGTTTAAGTAAGTTATTTTAATTCTTAAAGTACTTTAGAATAGCTTTTAAATTACTTTTAAATAACTTTTTTTAGTTAAATAAGTTAGCTAAACTCTATACTAAATATAGTAGTAAATTAATTTTTAATATTTACTAGAGCCTTTTAAATTTAGATTATTTACGGTTAATTATTTATAAGTAAGAGGTTCTTTAGAACCCTACTGGTTGTGATAAGTTAAGTGTTTAGTATAAGTATTAATATACTTAATACTATAATAACTATTAAGTAAGAACCCTTTAGAACTACTTTTAAATAACTTTTTAATTTATTATATAGTATATTTAATTCTTTAAGAGTAATAGTTTAAATTACCTCTATATTTATTTTTATAAAGAGTAAGTAGAGTTTTAGAAGTAAAGTGCTTTTAAAACGTTTTAACTTAATATAAATTATAAGTATATAACTAGGCCCTAGGATATTAAGGTTATTTAGGCCTAGTATAAGGTAACTTTTAGGAAGTGTAAGTAGTCCTGATTTAATTTAAAACTACTTTTAAACTTAATACCTTTTAACTATTCTATTAGTTTAAGTTTTTTTAAACTATAAATCTAATAGTATGTATAAATATATATATAAAATCGTTTTTAAACTACTTTAGAAGTGTATTAGATATAAGGTTTATTAGAAGTATATTTATAGTAATAGTTTACTAAGTATAACTATTAATTAAAACTACTAAAATATTATTAGTAAGTAATACTACTTTTAAAGTACTTTAAAACTAATTTTAAAAGGCTTTAGGTTTTACTTTACTAAACTAAGTAATTAGTAATATAGTTAGGAGTAGTATATTAAGTAAATAGTACAATACTATATTGTTTACTTTAATTAAAGTATAGAAAATTAAACTAATAAGGACTGCTTTTCTGAATTACTTTAGAATTAAATACAAAGCCTTTTATTTTATTAGTTATAGAGTAATTACTATATTCTTTATAATATACTAAAACGTAAGTAAAGTACTTTTAAATTACTCCTAAATATACTTTAACTTTTTTATATATTTAGGTAAGCTTTAATTAATAGACTAGGTAGACTATAAGTAATAACGTACTGTATTTTATAAACTAAACTAAAAGTGCTTTAAAATTAGTTTAAAAAACTAGGACCTCTTTACTTCTAATACTAATATTATAGAGTCACTATATAAGACTTTATATTACTAGAGTAGTTAATATATTAACTTATTCTTATATATAAATACGTAAGTTTTTTACTTCTATTTTAAAAGTACTTTTAAAGTGGTTTTAGATACAAGTAATATAACTTTAAAATCCTTTAATAAAATAAAATCTTTACTACTTTTAGTATTAAATTTATATAGTATAATGTTTTTATTATAAGTAGATATTAAACTACTATAGAGAAGTTAAGTAAGTAATTCCTTTAAGTACTTTTTAACTACTTTTAAGTTAATTTAGAAGTGCATTAGATTTAGAACTATATAGAGTATGATGTAGTTAATAATACACAATTTAAAAGACTACTTTCTTAACGTTTTTTAACCCCTTTCTAATCTTTACTATTATAGAGTTTAAGTTCTACTTTCTAAAGTAATTTAAAAGTTATCTAGGACTAGTTTTAAACCCCTTTAGAATCGGTTAAGCAAGGGCTAAAGCATCCCCATCACTTCTTATCTTTTAGAGTTAAGTACTAATAGTCTTTATTAGTTTTAAGGGTAGTACAGGTCTAAAATAACTTATAAAGAGTTTTTATAGTTAATTTTTAGGATAAAAGAGTACTTTAGGAGTAAGTTAAAATAGATTTAGAAGAGTGTTATTTAGCTATTAAGTAGAGGTATTTAAAGCTTAAGGAGAAAAAGCTAGTATAAAAGAAAAGGTGGCTTAAGATTAAGGAAAGAAAAAGGTGTTTAGGATAGAGTATTTAAAGTGATTTTAAAGTAGCTTAGAAGTAGTATTAAATTTATTATGATTTTATTAGTTTTATTTATTTATAAATAATAAACTTTTAAATTATATTTTATATATTTATTAAAATATATAACTATATAAATATATAACTATATAAATATATAAATATATAAATATATTTATATAGTTATATTTATATATTTATATTTATATATTTATATATTTATATATTTATATATTTATATATTTATATATTTATATATTTATATATTTATATATTTATATATTTATATATTTATATATTTATATATTTATATATTTATATATTTATATATTTATATATTTATATATTTCTATTTATATTTATAAAGTTAATTATTATTATTTCTAAGTTTTAAATATATTTTTAACAGTATAATTAAATAAAATAATTTAATAGAGTATATTTAATAAAATTAATTATTTTTAAATTTATTATAGTTTTACAATGAAACTTAATAAAATATATACAATTTTAATACTTTTATTTATCTACTTTATATATTATAATAATAATAATAATATAATAAAATAGTAATATTAAA
Organism: Colletotrichum brevisporum; assembly: GCA_030770045.1. Classification (NCBI taxonomy): domain Eukaryota; kingdom Fungi; phylum Ascomycota; class Sordariomycetes; order Glomerellales; family Glomerellaceae; genus Colletotrichum; species Colletotrichum brevisporum. Next base: position 914,159 of record JAUGSI010000001.1, on the reverse strand, counting down.
TAAAACTTATTTATATATATATTTAACTAAATTATACTATATATAGAAAATCTAAGAAATTTAGTAATATATATACATTTTTAAAGAATACTACTATTATAAATAAACTTTTTATTAATTCTTTTTATTATCTATTTTTAATATATATAATAATTTATAATATTTAATAAGAAGCTATTTATTATTATTTATTTATAAAAGTATATTTATTAATTTATATTAATTTTAATTTATTTAAATAATATATTATAAAACTCAAATTATATCTTTTAAAAATATATAAATAAAAAATATATTTATAAATAAAGTATATTTATATATATATATATAATAAAATATAAATAAGTTTAAAATATAATTTATTATTTATTATTATACTTATTTATTTATTTTAAATATTATTTATATATAAATATAAATATAAAAGTATTAAAATTAATACTAAAAAATATAAAGACTTTTATGTAATATTATAATTAATATAAAAAATAATTTAATAGTAAATAATTTATTAATTAAATACTTTGTTTAAATACTATTAAATAGTATATATAATAAGTAAAATATACTATTTAATAGTATATATAATAAATAAATAAACGTTAATAATTTATTTTATAAAAAATAAATTAAATATAAAAGGGTTTATTTAATACTTTTATATAAATTAAAAAAAACTTTTAATTAACTATTTTATATATTTATTAATTATAAAGTTTAATTTAAAAGTATATTATTAAAAAAGAACTATTAGTAATAGTATCATTAATACTAAAAACAGTATTAATAGTTTAAATCTTTATATTCTAAAAAGGTTTAAAACTTTTTTATTTATTAATATTAAATTAATAAAATATATTACTACTATATTACTAATAGTAATAAGTACTAATTAATTAATTTAAGATAGTAAGTTTAAAATATATAAGTACTATATACTTATACTACTAATAAAATATATTTTATTTAAACTATTATTAAAAGTGTAAGTACAGGTATGAGAGTATTGAGGTTGGTATTGAGATTACTAAATACTTTTATAGTGTATTATATTAATAGAGTTAGTATAAATAGGTTTGGTGTATAATATATAAATAAAAGAGATAGAAGTATTGTTGTAGTAGTAATAGTGTTGTATTGTGTTTTGTTGTATTACTTGCTTATCAAGAAGTGTGTCTAGACCCTGTAGGCTGTGTGGCCTGCCCAGGCCTAGTGCCTTGCCCTTTAGGCCTAGCTTTTAAGGCACTAGTCCTTTCAGGGTTTAGGCATACAATGCATAGCTTAGCTAAGTAGCCTAGGCCCTGTATATAGTTTTGCATGTATTTACTGTGTTAGCCATGAGTACTATAGTCGCTATGAGGGTTGTAGTTAGCTATAAGTATCGCAGAGTGGTTTGATATGATATTTAGAGTGGTTTATTCCACTATTAGTAGTTGACCTAGTAGTTTAGAGTCTAGTTTATTAGAGCTAGAGGCTATAGGTTTAATTCTACCTTTTATTTCTTTTTACTTTTATTTTTAGTTCTTTTTTTTAATAGACTAATAAAAAGTATTATTAAAACTATTATTTAAACTACTACTTAAAGTACTATTTCACCTTGTTCAATTACTTTTAATTACTTTAAATTATTACTTAAATTAATATATTTATTATATTAATAAATATACTTTTAAGTATATTATAATATATATATATATATATTATAATATATACTTTAAAGTTTTTTAATTATATATTATATTTAAAAAAAAGGTAATAGTTTTTTTTAATAAAATACTTAATTTTTAAAATAGTAGTATATACGTATTTTTTAATTATAATATTAATACCAAAGTAATTATTATTTATTGAAAATATAAATATAAATTACTTTTTAATAATAAACTTTACTTTATTATAACTATATATATTTAAAGTTTAATTTAATTTATTACTTTTATAAACTATATTTTAATTAAATTTAAAATTTATATATATCTTATTTTTATAGTTATAATTAACTTAATTTAAATAATAACTATAAATATTTAAATTATATAATATATATTTATTATAATAATTTAAAATTAAAAATATATTACTTTAAGTTTTATATAATTCTAAAATTTAAATTATATTTAAAAGTATATTAATAAATATATTATATATATTATAAAATATAATAAAACTATTAAAACTTAAATAAATATAATTATTATTATATATAATTTTAAAATTATTATTATTTTACTTATATTAAATAAATTATATAGTATTAACTTAAAAGTTATTTATAAATATATATTTAATTTATATTTAATTTATATATTAATATACTTAATAATAATATAATATATATAATATATTATATATTATATATAATATATTATATATATTATATATATTATAAAATATAATAAAACTATTAAAACTTAAATAAATATAATTATTATTATATATAATTTAAAATTATTATTATTTTACTTATATTAAATTATATAGTATTAACTTAAAAGTTATTTATAAATATATATTTAATTTTATAATAATTATATATTAATATACTTAAAAATAATATAATATATAATATATTATATATATTATATATTTAAATACTTAAATTTAAATTATTATATAAAATAATAACTACTTTAAAATACTTTATTTCTATTTTAAGTTTTTATAATATAAATATATAATATTTATAACTTCAATTATATATTAAATAATTATACTAATAAAAATTATAATTTAATATATTATATACTTTTTAATATTATATAGTATTATAATTTAGAAATATATATTATAATTAAATATATATTTATTTTATTATTTACTTTAAATATTAATATAATTTATATATAAATAAAATAAAATTATAATTTATATAAATAGTACTTTAACTTTTAAAAATTATAAAATACTTCTAAAGTAGTTTAAAATTACTTTAAAAATTAAGTTAAGCTATAGATATATTTATTATTTACTACCTTTATAGTAGTTTAATAGGGTATTTTCTTAAATACTTAAGAAAAAGTAAACTGTTTTAAATCAATTTAAAAGTACTTTAGGAGTCGTTTTAAAACTTACTCCTTAACTTCTTCCTCTTTATTTTTAGTAGTACCCTTAACTTTAGGATTAATTTTAAAGTAATTCTAAACTAAGTAACTAGCTTTATACTCCTTAAGAGGGCCTTTTTAAAATTAGTACTAAAGTGCTTTTAAAGTAGTTAGGGAACTTATATTTATTAGTATTAGCCTCTTTATAGCTATTATAGTAATTAGCTTTATTACAGGTAGGAGAGTAACTAGCTAAAATAAGTATTTAAGTAATATTAATTTAGAAAGACTTTAAAAGGGCTCTAGAAATACTTTAAAAGTAGTTATAAATTTATACTTTTATTTTCCTTTTTAACCTTAGTAGGAAGTTTTAATTTAATAAGAGTAATTAACTACTTTTACTTTTTAAGAGTAATAATCTCTATAGGAGCTTTACTTTTAACTTAAAGGGTAAAAAGGTATTTATAGAATTTTTTAAAAGTTAGTTTTAAATTACTTTAAGAGTAGTTTTAAAGTACTTACTAATTACTATTTTAGTTTTAGTTACTTTAGTAAAACTAGTTTTATAGTTTTTAACTAATAATAAAGTTTTATTATTATAGTTATTATACTTATAAGTATAGTATAAAAAGTTAGACTTAGTTATAAATAGGGTTACCTTTAGAAGTATATTAAAAGCAATTCTAAAGTAGTTTAAAAAAGATTATATATTAACTTTATTATAAGTAATAGTGCTTTTATTTTAAAAGTAATAATAGTAAACCTTATTTAAAGTAATAGTAGTAGTTTTATTTTATTTTTTAAAAAAAAAGTTAAAATAGCTTTAAAAGCACTTTAAAAAGACTTTAAAAAGGCTTATAAATTTATAGTATTAGCTTTTTAAATAGAAAGGTTAGTAGAATACTAGAGCTAGCTGTTTTTAAAAACTTAATTACCCTTAAAGTTAAATTAACTTAGTTTATACTTAATATACGCTGCTTATTTTAAAATTAGTTTTAAAGTACTTTAGGAGTATTTCTAAAAAATACTTATAGAGTTCTTAAGTTTAGTTATAGTACTAATATTACTAACTCTAGAAGTACTTTAAAAGGGCTATAAATTATTAAAGTTATAAAAGAAATAAAAAATAAAAGTAAAGTTAAAAAAAAAAAGAATTTATACCCTAGTAAGTTAAGGTGCCTAATTAGTAAAAGTAGGCCCAGTTATATAATTAGTTACTTATATATAGCTAATTAAAAATCTAGTTACCTAAACTTATACATAATTTTTTAACTAATTAATTAATTCCCTGCCCCTACCTCTTTTTTTTTATACCTTCCTTAAACGGGTAGGTTAGGTTAGGTAACCCCCCCCCCTAATGGTCAGTTGAACTGTCATCACGGCTGGGCGGAAGCCTTCCGTGGAATCCTTGAGTTTCCGACCCACTTGATGCATTGCTCTCGTTAAGCATAGCTCTTCGTATAACCGGATATCCGCTGCCGTATACTCATTTAAGACATATATGCTATTATGCAGTCGCTCAGCCAGCATTTCCCTGCGGCGTCGATTGTTGTCCCTGAGGAATCCCTGGACAATGAGCCATGGTGGTTGCGAAATTTTTAAAGGAGGGAAATCAACCCTCGCAAGGAACAGGTCAGTAGAGAAAAGGCATCGTGTGTGAATGAATCAGTCTTGGGGCTCTGGCTGTCGCAGGCTTGGCAAACGGGTGGTCTGATGTTTTCTTTTTCTTTGGGTATCGACTTTTGAGAGAGCGCCGCTTTTCGCCTGCCGCTTTTTTTCGCGGACACAGGGCGAAGAAACACGGCAAAAGAGAAGAAGCTATGGCAGGCAGATCCGACAGAAAAAGACGGGATGAAACGCGGAAGCCGATCTTGACGTGTAAATCTGTGCTACAGCTTACAAGGAAGAGGCGAGATCATTTCGCCCACTCATTCTTCCTTTTTTCCTCGGGCCTGGCACTTGCTTTCGTGTCTGTGATGCGATAGGTCTTTTGCCCGTATTCGTCTGGTCTTCTTCGGTTTTTACGGATACGTGGTTTCGTGGATTGCCATCCAGCACATCCATCTACAACGTAATACGGATGCGTGGCAGAAGGTCGCGTAGGCGAACACGCGTATTGATGCACGTCCTTACACGGGCACGAAGGGGGATGTTTGATGGAGGACGAAGGTGTTGCTCTGCGAAATACTGCTCCTAGCGTTATTGCAGCAGCTATTTTGATTCGATTTCCGCCGGAAGGATGTCACCGGGGTCCGGGCGGCGTTAGACCACGGACTCTTCACTCTCGGGAGTCCAGGCGGTGTCAAATTGCAAAGTTGACGTGCTCAAGCTATTAGTATAGTAGTGTAGACGCATTGGTAAACGTGCATGACGTTGGAACTTGGAAGTTCGGTCAACGTTCTACGGGCGGTAGGAAAAGGGGAAGATTGGCAGGGGGAGACATATATGCCAAACGGTGATAAGCAGCTGGGGGGTGGTCGAAAATCACTTCATTTTAAAGGCGGGCGAGATGAAGATGAAGATTGTCTCTGGCCATTTTCCCCAGCTGCTCTATTGAAAGAGGCCGCCATAGAGTGAATAATGACAACAGCAATAGAAACAGCAACAGCACCGACCAGCAGGCTTCAGTCAGCTCTCTCGTCAAGGGGAAACGCGAATAAACGAGATCAACCCAATTGGATCAATGGCTCGACGGTGTTGAAACTTGTTGAGGAGGAAGAGACCCATCTCATCCCGTACTGTGACTCCCCCGTCTCTCCCCTTCTCCCCCTCTCCCGTCCACACGGCCCACGGCCCCTCTCCGTGCTGGCTGTCGCTCCTTTTTCCTCTGGGCCTTGGCCCTTCAGAATCCTCGTTGTCTCCCTGTCGCGTATTGCACACGAGTTGTGCATGCTCGCAGAGGGATGCCCGATTTTTCGTTTAAATAGACTTCACCCACCAGGTCGGCAGGCAGGCCAATGGAAGCCAACGCGAGACTCTGCCAGTACGGAGTACCTACGGATACACTGTAGGTACCTAGCCCAATCATGGCTGCGAATTTAAGCTCCATGAGGTGTGGGCCCCTGTAGTGGCCGAAAAGGGGGGGTCTCCCACTCCTGTTTTTATTTTTTTCGTCCAGTTTTCCATGAGGTACGTACCGTACTGTCACTGTACCTTGATTTCTGGTGCCGCCTCTGCAGAAAAGGGACCATGAACCCTTGGGTCCCCATTGGCCGCAACCCCTTGGCCCTGCCCCCCAGTCGCTGTTAGCTTGCCCACATCCCTTTGCACGTTCTCCGGGTCCTTCACCGCCCTCGATGGCATTTGACCATGAGGGGATCCCGAAGCCTTGGAGAGCCGTTGACCGATTCTGTGTTCAAAGTGAGCAGGCTAGAAGGCATATGACCTCTCTCGCCACGGAGATGCGCGCTGTTGTAGAAAAGGCACTGTGTTCACGCGGGTGACACTTGTAAGGGGCTGAATGTGGAGTGGAGTTGGAGGTACATCGCGGTACATAATGAGTTACTCGAGGCAAGCGGGAAAGTGCATCCCATCCCATCGATGCGACACCTTCGGACCAGGTACCTTTTCCCGCATTTCCCACTCTATATCTTCCTCCGATACTTAGGGTAGGGACCTTGGGTCAGAGAAGAAACGGGAAGAAGGGTGGGTTGACGGCAGGAAAAAAACATAGAGAGAGAAAAGCATCGTTGACCTTGATAGTGACCTACCTACTCATAAAGGTCCTCCAACGCTATCTTCCTACGGACGGAGTACTCGCGAGCACTATAACTCAGGCCAAGGAGCACTGAGCCTACACAGAGAGCCGCTACAGCACCACACCAACAGCTTCCGCTACCGCAGCAGCAACAACACCAATAGCACGGCACACACACCTTTCCCGATCCACTACACTACACTTCCATCCCCCCCATCCCACTGCGACCCCGGCAGCTCCTGGAGCAACAGAGCAGATCCTGGACCCCCTCCCGTCTTGGTCGCAACTCTTGGCCATCCTGTCCTGTCCTCTCCGGCCCCGTCCAGCCACGGCCCACGGTCACCACCGTTCGGTGTCCTGTCCATAGGTTGTGTGCGCTGCCCTTACATTTCAACCGTCTCGATCTTCAACCTCCCTAAAATCCACAAGGACGTTCGTTTTCCCACTCCGCTCCTCCCCTCCCCTCCCTCCCCTCCTTCCTCGATCACACGAAGCAGGAGCGCCCCATTCAACCCTCTTGCGCTCTGCAGCAACAGCCACAAGTCGACGCAAATTGCGCCCCCGACACTCCATCTCAACAACCCGTGTCCGTCGTTATCGCGACCCTCCACCACCCAGTTGTGGACGCGAGGAAGGGGAATCTCGGACGAAACCCGACAAAACATCACCGCACAAAAGCGCGATTCGGTACTCGCAGACCATCTCGGTCTCCCCCGCGACCTCTTTACGAGCCGTCGCCCTCGCCAACCCCTCAATTGAGTTCCGACCGGACCTCATTTGCCTAGAATGAGCGACACCGCCGCCCCCGAGGCGACGTCGCCCGTCACCGACAAGCCCCAGAGGACCTCCTCGGCTGGCCCCCAGATCCAGCGCAATGCGAGCACCAAGCAGCTCAAGCTCATGAACGGGCCTCTCTACCAGCAGGGCCACAACAACGTCAACGTCGTTCTCGTCCGGAGGGTCAGGAGGAAAGACGACAGCGCCTGGAAAATGTTGAGCAGGTGGATGGTCGAGAACCAAGTCGGTACGTCCTCGCGTCTTCTCCCTTTCTGAGCTGTCTCCTCTCCTGCTGTCTTCCCCGATACCCCACGCGGCCCCCATTCCAAGCCACGTCCGGAGCGTTTTCATGTTCCACGACAGATGCTCCCGCGAGACATTGCTCGCATTTCTCACCTGACAACTGCGGACCAGACCAAGCTAACAGCCTCTGCTTCTCCTCTAGGCCTCTGCTTCAACCTGCTCGCGCTCCTCTTCCTCGCCCACTTCTTCATCCCTAAGGCGCAACCCACCACGATCAAGTTCTTCACTCTGTCCTACTTCAACTCAGCGACCGGCAAGTATGGTGCTGGCGCCGGCGATGCCTGCCTCCTCACCTTCTGCATCGTCCTCTTCACCGGCCTCCGCGCCGCGACCATGGAATACGTCCTGGCTCCTCTGGCCAAGGGCTGGGGCGTCAAGAAGCGCAAGGACCTGACGCGCTTCAGCGAGCAGGCTTGGTTGTTGATCTACTACCTGATTTTCTGGCCCCTGGGCATGGTGAGTGGCTCCCAGACAAAATATTCGCCTGCTGCGCGCTCGTCTGCTAACCTCGTTTCAGTACATCTACAAGACATCGCCCTACTGGCTGAACCTGAGGGAGCTCTGGACGAACTGGCCCCAGCGCGAGCTGTCCGGCATCAACAAGTTTTACATCCTGGCGCAATGGGCCTTCTGGCTGCAGCAGATCATTGTCATCAACATTGAGGAGCGTCGCAAGGACCACTGGCAGATGTTCACCCACCACATCATTACCTGCGCCCTCATCTCCGCTTGCTACAGCTACCACCAGACCAGAGTGGGCAACTTGATCCTCGTTCTCATGGACGTTGTTGATCTGTTCTTCCCGGTATGCCGACCCCTTCCCCACGCGAGCGGGCGCCTCGACTAACCGTTTCCAGCTTGCCAAGTGCCTCAAGTACGTCGGGCTCAACGGCCTCTGCGACGTCATGTTTGGCGGTTTCGTCGTCTCGTGGCTGGTTGCCCGCCACATCTTCTACAACATGGTTTGCTGGTCGATTTACACCCACCTGCCTGAAATCGTTCCCGACTCCTGCTACACTGGCAAGGAGCCCAACCTCAGCGGGCCGCATCCCATTCCCGAGGGCTCCAGGATGTGGATGCTCGAGCCGTTCATGAAGTCCGACGGCCAGGTCTGCTGGGACGGCGGCATCCGCTGGTCGTTCCTCGTTCCCCTCCTCGCCCTGCAGGTCATCACCATCGGCTGGTTTTTGATGATCATCCGCGTCGTCATGAAGGTCCTCCGCGGCGGAAACGCCGAGGACACCCGCAGCGACGACGAGGCCGAGGCGGAAGAGGAGGCCGACTACGTCTACGAGGAGGCCCAGCCCCTCGAGCAGGAGGTCGGCGTCGAGGACCTCGACCTCAAGAGCTGGGAGAGGAGAACGGGCATCAAGAGGCAAGCGAGCGCCTCGGGCGTGAGCCTGCCGGGCCACAGCGACCGCAAGGAGCTGCTCGGTAGAATCGGCTGCGAGAAGCAGGTCGACTAGAGCTTACAAGGAATGGCGAGCCGTCGTTTCACGCGACACCATAGAGACGTTGTGGGCGCGGTGGAGAGACAACAGCTTCTCCAATGTACAAAGACGTTGCTGGATCGGGCATCGGGAAAAAAAGGGAAGAGAGGAGTTTCCTAGAGGAAGCCGTACGCGAACAAGAACCTGAGATGCGCGCGGGTTGGGCGGGGATCATGATCTTGACCTACCTATTTTGTGCTAGAATCAAGGCCTGCGCGCCGCCTGGACGGTGGGCGCAGACGCCTGGGACCATAGACGACCATCTTGCTGTGTGCTTTGTTGAGGAACACAAAAAAAAAAGACAAAGGCGCCTGGGAAAACGAAGACTTGGTTGGGTATGTTTGGGAGCATTCGAGAAAGGGGGGCTCCATCTCGGTCGCGATGGGATCTCCGTGGTCTGTTAAATACAGTACAGGGACGTATTGAGAAATGAACTGAAAAGTATTCTGAGTTGACAAACATGGTTGCGCGTTCTGACTGGATATATAATGGCCGGGTGAATAAGTAGGTCGACATGGTGGCCCGAGCCGGGGTTGTGACGGGGCCGGCGGGAGAGGTGCATCGCGGGGTACTCAGAGCAAAGACGACTGCTGTGTCCCGGGTCTTCGGCAGCCTGACCGCCGTCTGAAGCTCTTGGTCTTATATGCCGTACGTCGCTCTTTGGCTACGTCTCGAAACATTCTTGCTTGGGTCATGTATCTTTGAACAATTGTTCTTTAGACGTTTCTCTAGCTAGATACATTTTTATGGGACAACATCCGGGCTTCATCATGAGCGGGTAGCTTTTTGGCCTGGTCTGCGGATATTGTGACGATTCCTGCCCAGCTACTGTCTTGCGGTTGATTGCTCGCGTTGTGCGTTCTCTTTCACTTACAACTGTCTGTTCTCTCAGGCGTGATTCGGCATCTGAAGTGCAACACAGACCGAGGCCGAGGTCCGTTTAAGGGACTGGCGATCTTGCGTCGCCGAGCTTTCTGGGAAGACGTAGAAACGTTGTTGCAAATGTCGTGGAAGGTGATTTGCTCGTGTCATTCTTAGAAAAGCTAGCTAGCTGGTCGAGGCCAGGCATAGCTCCGTATCGGTGACGTCCGCCCTCTCTTGCCGGTATGCTCAGAGAAAGTATCTCCGGCTAGTCCTAGCCACCTATGCCGGCTAGTGCCGTCATCAACTATGTTCTTCCTAACTTCGACAGTTCCCGGATGAGACGGAGATTGGTCCGGGAAGCCGGATATTCTGGAGACGTTGAGCTGATATTAGAACCGGCCCGAGTCGATATCCCAGAAGGATTACCATGGACTCGATAGGCCCTACCCAAGCATTGAACATGTAACTTGCGTCTTTTCGAGTCGAAACGGCCACATTCCAAGAAGCAAGCGATCTCTCGAGAAGATGTCCTAGTTGGAAAACTCCCTAGCATTCACGTAGAATTACCAGGAACGGTCTGTCCAAAACCAGACCCACAGTCCGTCCGCCACTGGAATCCACGACCTGGGAGGGTAGAAGCCAAATGGCTGAGTGAATACGTGAAGTATTAAAGCAGATTTGAACATATGTTAACACCAGTAGATACCACTAGGAATTAGCAGAGCCGCGGCCACCCGTCCAAGCATGAAACAACACATTCTGAGATAAGCTCTCCACTCTGTCTTTGGTTTACTGCTGGGTGCCGAGGGAATCTTGTACATCACGCCAAGTCCAGACCTTCCCGTCCAGCATTTCCTCGTATGTATTCCCCTCCGCGAAACCTAGGCGGACGACGGACGGACGGTCTCTCACGAGGGGACGTCGCAAGCTGGCTTTTGAGCAGGGAGAAGGAAGCTTTTCCAGGTCCATCCGCAGCAGCACGGACGACAAGGACACCACCATCGGCCGTGAGTGGGACGAGAGCAGTTCGCTCCACCCGCCGCCGTTTGTATGTCCCGACGAGAAGGCCAAGTGACGCTCAAGTTGGTATTTGAGTAACCTTGAAGCGGACCAGGGCGAGGATGAGACTGTCGTTGCTTCTCGCCTACTCACAGCCTCAGGGCGACGAAGTCGTGGGATGTTTACCGTATATAAGACGGAGGGTGAGTGAATTCGAAGGAAAATCAACCAGCCGTCTCACTACGGCTTCTGAATGGACACGCCTGGTGAAAGTAGTTGCGGATGTGCCCCAGGGCGCAAGTCTGTCTGACGTGGAAGAAAACCGCCCGCACGGGTCTGGGTGTGACAGAAGACACATCATCGCGGCCTCCTTCGTCCATCATCGGGCTCCTATTCGCACTAAACTTGGAGAGGACGATGCTCGAGCGAGGGGAGGGTAGTTCAATCCCGAGACTGTGGTCGACTCATACTGCTGCACTTCTGCAAAGCTTCGCCAACCTGCAGTTGCAACCGTCTTTCGGTGCTCGTATTCTCTGCTGTCGGCTCCTATCTCTCAACGCTACTAATATTAGTATACATACCTTCAAACGGCGTCTGGTGGAGAAGACTGACTAGTAGGCCCCGGTGTCAATATAAAGACGTTTCAGCGTGCGCATGGAAGTCGAATTGCAGATCAACAGTCTATTCCACTAGATGAACACATGTCGATAAAAAGTTCGTGTAACTCCAGGACATGCGAGTCTCTAGGACTCACAAATTAATCGCAAGAGTCTAGATATGACATGCATCTCACAAACCCCTGGTGGACATCGTCGTCCTTCACCCGGCTCTTATTCACGTCAAACACACCCAGAGCAACGGCCGCAGTTGAAGTTGATCTCTAGTGGTTTAAGCTCGCCGCAGTTTCAGACCGAACACAGCGCTGCAGACCGAACACGGGGACACCAGCTGTGTCCGCAAGGGACATAGGGTCTTGGGCTCTTGCTTCGCAAGATGCTTGTCCTAAAAGAGAAAGCCTTGATTGACGCCAGCTTGGGGTAATTTATACCGTCAGAGGTGGTGGAATACTCGGAAGTATGCTGTGTATAGATATGTATATACATGATCGACGAAGGAAGGCGCAAGCAGCACATCCAGAGCCCCTTCCCCTTGTGATGCGATTCGTAGCCGCGAGATGTTGATACCATCCTCACTACACCCAACCCCTCATCGAAACGCTCCCAGAAGAGACCATCAAGAACACGCTCTCACGGAGGGTCCAAGGAACCGTGGCCACAATCATCCGCGCCAAACCCCTCCCGCCCAGACGCACTCTACCCTCGCCCCTCATCAATCAACCCCTTAGCCATCTCCCTCAACTTGAACTTCTGAATCTTCCCGCTCGGCGTCTTGGGATAGTCCTCGACCCAGAAGACGTGCTTCGGCACGAGGTGACTCGACAAGTGCTCCCTAACCCACTCCCTCACCGCCTCCCTCGTCAACTCCTCCTCCCCTTCGCCATTCCACCCCTTCCGCCGCACGATGAACGCGCCCACGCTCTCCCCGAGCCTCTCGTCCGGCACGCCGACGACGGAAACCTCCTTCACCCCTTTCATCTGGAAGATGCAGTTCTCCACCTCGAGCGGGTGGATGTTCTCCCCGCCGCGGATGATGAGGTCCTTGATCCGCCCCGTGATCTCGACGTAGCCCTCCTCGTCCATGGCGGCCTCGTCGCCCGAGAACATCCACACCCGCCCGTCCTTTTCGTCCCTCACCCGCACCTCGTTCGTCTTCTCCTCGTCGCCCCAGTAGCCCTTCATCACGAGGTACCCCGCTGCCGCGAGCTCGCCGCGCTCCCCCCTCGCGACCGTCCTGCCCCGGTCCGACGGGTCGACGATCTTGACGGCCGTGTGCGGCATCGCCTTGCCCACGCTGCCGGTGCGCTTCTCGAACGGGTCCGAGGGGGACGTCATCACGCTGACGGGGCTCGTCTCCGTCATGCCGTAGCAGATCACCAGGTCCCGCAGCCCCAGCTCTTCGTAGAGCCGCCGCATCAGGCTCTCCGGCACCGAGCTGCCCGCCGCGATGCCCTTGCGCATGTCCCGCGGCATGTCCTCCCGCCGGACGACCTCCCCGTTGGCGAGCGCGTCCAGCACGGCGACGAACATGGTCGAGACGCCGTAGAGCCCGTTGGCGTCGTACTCGGCCGCCATCTTCAGGGTGGCGACGTGGTCGAACGCGGGCGAGGGGAAGAGGATCCCGGCCCCCGTCGTTGCCGTCGCCATGTAGCCCAGCACGCACCCGAAGCAGTGGAACAGCGGCGGCGGGACGACGATCCTGTCCCCGGGTACGAGACCCATGCGCTGCGCGATGAGGTGCCCGTTGTTCAGGACCGAGGTGTGCGTCAGCATGGCCGCCTTGGGTTGCGACGTCGTGCCCGAGGTGAACTGGATGTTCACCACGTCGTTGGCGTCCAGCGGCTCGTCGGGGACCACTCTGCCTTTATCGCCGTCGAGGAGCGTTTCATACGGCGTCAGGCCCTTGAAGGCGGGGAAGTCGACTTTAGGATGATTTACGAGATTGTCCACCGCCACGATCCTTTTCAGCGTCGGCACGACCTCGCTCTCGATCTTCGCGCCCGCCGCATCCAGGTCCGGCACGAGGGTGCGCAGCAGGTCGAGGTTGCTGCGGCCCCTGCACGGCTTGTACGGCAGGTCCGTGACCTTGCCGATGATGAGCACCTCGACGCCGAGGTGGCGCAGGGCGGCGGCGACCTGCTTCGCGTTGAAACCCGGGTTCAGGGGGACGAGCACGGCGCCGAGCTTGAAGGCGGCGTACGTCAACGCCGCGAACTCGGCGCCGTTGCCGAGGGACACGGCGAGCCTGTCGCCCTTGCGCACGCCGAGGGACCGCAGGCCCGATGCTAGTGTGTTGGAGAGGGTGTCCAGGGCTGCGTAGGTGAGCTCCGTGGTCTTGGGCGGTAACCGGGTTTCGGAGATGATGGTGGGTGCACGGGCAACGACGGCTAGGCGGTCGCCGTGGGCGGAAACAATCTCTGAGAAGTGCTCCGGGATCGTATGGGGGAGCAGCGGAGGCTGTGATGGGCCGTTAGTGTTCAGAACGTACTCAAAGAGAAGCCTGCCTCTGGTGAGCATCTCATGCCGGAGATCCCAGACATACCTCTTCGGGTCCTAAACTGAAACTCAACCTCCCGGAGCTATACAACCTCGGATTTGGGGCGGCGGCGCTCCTCCGTCTCGTCGACTCCATCCTTGAAAGCCTCCGTCCCACGAGGCCGGCCGAGAGACGAGGAAGACTGAGCAGAGGCATCGTTGGCTTGCTTCCTCGGCTATTTCCAGAATACCGTAGAAGGAAACCCCGGGTGACTGAGATATGGAAGTGGGATATGACGTAGTGGAAGATGAAAAAAGCCAAGGAAGCCGGCAAGACGGGGGACTCTCTTTCTAGTGAAACGCTCGCTCGTTAAAACACAACCATAGCCGGTGGCATTTACAGGAAACGGGCGAGCAATATCCGTATTTTTGGAAGAGAGCTCAAAGTGAGGGGAGGCTGGTCTTCTTCCCCTTCGCATCTCCTCCCCCTCGGCCTCTCGAGGTTCGAACTAAACAGGGCCGCGGCAGGCCGGCCGGGCTGGGGTACAGGTTCTTGGCAGAGGGGATGCCCCCCCCCAAGATCCCAAGCTTCCCGATGCCAAAATGCGGAGAAGGGTGCGGGGTTAGGGGGCACGACAGGGAACAACTCCCCTGGACGAGAGGTCCGTAGGTAGTCCCCTGTGCGTTGTGACGTGCCGTGACAGCAACCCGTGCTGGCCCGTCCGTGTTTTCGAGGAATGCAGCTGTCTCTCGATTTCTCGGTTCTCGAGTTCATCACAAACCGATGCCTCCTCCGGAATGCTGGCATGGTCGCTTACTGCACTTATTCAATCTTCACATGCTTTCGAACAGACTTGGACTTTCAATCGCTTCATTCCACTGCTTGCTTGACTGGGGTATATCCGCGATGCTGTAACTGCTTTGCACTGCACTTCTGCTTCGAACCTGCCGAGGCCTGGCCCCCGTCAACGCAACTCGTTGTTTCACGAGGGCCGCCGGTCGTCCCGGAGTCTGAAACTGTCAAAGGACCTCTATGCCGAAAGCTCTATGCTTTCCCCTCTTTTACCTGGGTATGCTGTCTGTTTGTAGTTCCTCTCACTGTGGTGCCAAACATAATCGAATAGAAAACCAAAATACAACTGTGAAACCTGCCCGGGCCGGAAATGTGGCCTGATGGGACGCCGCTCGAGATGCAAGTATTAAAAGAAATGTGCCGAAAGGAAGGGTGTGTCGTCGCTGTCATTGAAATGTGGTGCTTCAGGAAGACGTCTCTTCCGTCTGCTCGCCGATGTGCCGCAGCTCTTCGGGCTTCCACGTGCCTGGAGTCTTGTTAGTGCTGGCCCAAGAATACAAAATTACAGGGCGGCCCTGCTTACCCTCAAAGTCGTGCTTGACAAATGCCATCGGATCGTCGTAGTCCTTGGCGCCCATCTGCTGCACGCCGGGGCTGAAGCTCGTAATGGGGAGGACGACGACGTCACCGACCTTCTTGGAGGTCTCCATGCCGGTGAAGTTCTTCCAGTCGATGTCGCCCTTGGAGTTCTTCATGTCGAAGAAGCGGGGGTCGTTAAAGTAGTCGAAGATGGTGTCGGTCCAGACGGCCGGGCCCGTGAACTCGACCACGTTCTTGTCAACAATGTTGTCGAGCAGGCCTGCTCTCTTTCGCTTGAGCGTCTCCTCGGTGATGCGGACGACGATCTCGCGCATGACGGGGTGGCCGGGCTTAGACTGGATCGTCCACTGGCAGAACTGGATGCGGCGGCTGTACCACTCCTTCCAGTCGGGGCGGTCGGGGTCGGCCTCGATGCCGATGACGAGGCCGATGCTCTCGCGGGGGATGCGCTCTGGAACCCACTCGAGGGCAGAGCGAATGGCGTACGTGTCAATGTCGGTGTAGATGCCGCCGCGCGCGAGCAGGATGAGGTATCGGAAGAAGTCGGCCTTAAGGACGGGCAGGGGGAGGGCGTCGTAAGCGTCGAGAACCTCGGGGACGGAGGCGTACAGGAGGCGGAGCAGGTTGACGGCGACCTTATCGGTAATGACCTCGTGAACGAAGCCGGGGTGCTGCTCGGTCCAGGAAGCCTCCTGCTCGCGGAAGGTGAACTCCTCCTCGGCCGGTGTCCACTTCCACGTCTGCCAGATGTAGGCCGGGAAGCGCGTCTCGACGTCGTAGGGGTATTGATACGCCAGCTTCTCGTACAGAGACATCTTGGACATGTCCATGATGGGCTTCTGCGCCGTCACCTTGTGGGGGGCGGAAGGCACGACCTTGTCATCGGCGGCTGCCGTGTTGGAGGACGGTTTCGAGGTAGCTTCCGTGTCATGATTCGACGCGGCTACGGGGGCCTTCGCGGTGGTTGTCGTGTCGTGGGAGGACGAGATTAGGTAGAAGACGATTAAGAAAAAGGCCGCGGCCGCGACAGCTCTCCGAGGAGTGAGCATGGCGACAGCTGGTGTTTGCGAGCGTACTGCGAAAGAGTGGCTAGTGGAGGATGGTTGTTCTTGGACTGGTCGGGTCAATTGGAGACTATGAAGTCATTGGAAGCGAAAGCTCGGATGGGCGTTCAAAAGAAGGACGTTCAAAGGGTTGAAACGAATGCGACGTAGTTCCCGAGAAGAAAACGGTTGGAGGCGTCGGATTAGGGGTATAAAGAGGATAAAGAAGCCGCGGACGTCAAAGGCGGAGGTGGCGGAAAGGTGATTCCTGCGAAACCAAAAAAGCTCACGTCAGTTTGGAAATAATTAAGAAAATCGGGCACAGTGGCAGCAGGTTGAGGCGCAAAACGATGCGCAGCAGGCAACGAGCGCGGGTAGGGCTGGCAAGAAGTTGAAGTCTGGATCGGGGAAGGGAATAGGGGAGGAAGAAGAAGCCTGTCAAGGTTTGGGTGGTGAAGGGATGAGCTGGTAGCGGATAGAAGACGTGGGGCCCGGCGACGTTACGGGGGAGACGGAGGGAACTGCCAGGTAGGTACCTGGAGAGCAACTCTTTTACGTACCTTCGGAGTAAAGCGAGTCGGGATGTGATGGATTGAGGATTAAAAAAAAAAAAAAAAAAAAGAACGGCGATCAATCTGGGTCGCCAAGAGATGCCAACGTGAAATATGTCAACGACGTCGTCGAAGAGAAGAACACGGAACAGGACGAAGAGACGGTGTCGCGATGGCGGGCCCAGGACGTCGTAAGCGCAATTTTCAGGAGGGACCGTATTCAGGGTCCTGGGATTTTTGTTTCCCTTTTTTCCTTCTTCTCTCGGCGCGGGCGATGCGGCTGGAGGCCTTGAGGCCACGGATTGGGTGGTTGCGGTGGTGTGGTGGTGGTGGATAGGTGCCGAGTTGCGTAAGAAGCTAGGCTGACGGGATGGCAGTGCTGGGCTCTGCTGTGCCGTGCGCCGAATGGAATGCTCCGATAAAGATGAAATGTGTTTCCCGAATTAGGTGTCGTAAGCTGAGTGCGGATGAGGCGATCCGATTGATTAATATCCGTGGCAGTGATGGACTGCACGTGAAAGTGTTGTCGACCTGAATAGGTACTTTGGCTTTATAGGTAGCAAGAGGTCGTCGTGGTTACGTAGGTAGGCAGTGAGAGCTGAGTTTGGTGAGCCTTGAAGCAACAGATTTTGAACGTCGGACGAGACTTGGCACTGGGGGGAGAGTCTTTAATAAGGGTAGGTAGGTAATAAGCAGGGCCAGTAGAGGGAAAGAGAGGGAGGAGATAAAAATCATAAAAGAAAGTAAGGTAAGGTGGTCGTAACCTCGGGGCAATTACGATAACTACAGACGACAGGATAGGGGAGGAGCGAGCGATTCGCAATTGAAGGCAAGCGCACGGCAAGTCACTTCTTGTCTGATGGGTACACTGTGCTTCTCTACGCACTGTGTACACTGTGAATACACGACCATCGTCGCTACAATTGCGATGCTGATGGATACCACGGACATCACACCCGGTGTGGTACCGTGCGAGCAAAAAGTCCGAACTTTTGCTGCTATAGCGGCCGGATCGCCCCCCGTCCCCTGACGCGATGCGGACGGGATGCTATTAGTATTGCCCAGTAGCGAAGCAGCGGCTCGCACGCACACACGCACTTCACGTCGGGGCATCTCATTAGTGGCCAAGCAGAGTGGGAGCTGCAGCATTGGTGCTGCTGACGGGCACTTGGCTTGCCTTGGCGCCGCTGCCAGGGGATGGAGACAGGACGAGACAGACAAGATGGCGATTGGCACAGACGAAAGGGAACAGAGGCAGAAGTAGAGACGGCCGGGACAAGAACAATCCGAAAATGCCCCCATACACGTACGCGTACACATACGCTCTAGAGGCTCCTTTACAGCATACAACATACAGCATACATGCTGATACGACGGGTACAAGTGAGCACCTTTGGATCTGTGCTCGGAAGGCGCTGCCGAGGACAGAAGTGAAGAGAGACAAGGGGATGGATGGACGGTGGATGATGCGGGTCGCAACACGAAGTGGGAGTGACTCGCGGAGGTCGGCCAGGTCTCGACTCTCGTATCGCATCGCATCGTGTCCAACTGCGCCGCCTGCCGGGCCTTAGTAAGAGGTAAGATGACTATTCGTGAGCAACTATCGTTATGTACCTACCTATATCCGTACTTGTTGTAGGTATTACGGCCAAATGATGTGTAGACTGGGCGGATATCTCCTATCTACAGGTACCTAGATACATAGGTAGACGACCTAGGCCTGTGTAGCCCGTAGGTAGGAAGATAATGTACGTGGTGTCGCTCCTGCTGTTTGAGGCATGGAGTCGGCCCTTTGTACCTTTCCTCCTTCCACGTGTGGTGATATCCAGCGCCTTCCCTCCTCATCCTCGAGGTACGTACCTCTCAGCCTGTGCCCGTGCCTGTGCCCGTACCTGTGCCTGTGCCTGTGCCTCTTTTCCTCCCTTCCAAGATTTTCCCTCTTCCAATGTCCCGGACAGGGGACGCAACAAGATTCCGGTAATTGAGATGGATCCATCTCCATCTGTTGAGTCTCTCTCTTTCTGCCCTGCACACAATATCAGGGAGAAAGAAATCGCTTCCCAGAAAACAAGAATGCCGATCGGGTATCCGTACCAACTCTCGACTGCCAAACATTTTCATGGAGATCCCCGGGCCATCACGACATCAGATTAATTGGCGCGTTTCAGAAGGGAGCACCCTGGACGGAGTCGCTTCCCAAAATAGGCATCAATCATCGCCCGCTGATAGGTCCCCCCTCAGCCTCCAAAGACTGCCACCAGCAGATTCCATTTTGACGGACGGGAGGTGTTCATCCTCACTGACCACACTGCTGGAGCCATCGCTAACTGTTGGCCAGTCCCTACCTACTTACCTAGGTAGGGCCTCGGTTCCAAAAAGTCAGCTTCTTCCGCTTCCAGACCGCGTCCATCCCCGGCACGATTGCTCCGCCCTCCGCTTTTCTCCCTGAACGAACTGCCGTGCCGTCCACGGCGGCCCTTGTAAGAACAACACAGCACAGCAAACCAACGGGTCAATCCGTCTTGCGCATGTTCTGCTGCTCGCCGCTGCTGGAACTTGGCTGTTGGCTTGTCTCGCGGCATCCGACGCCAAGGCGCTGCCATCTCCGTGGACAACCAGACGACGATTCCGTTACCCCCACGTCGCGACGACGCTTCCTTCATGCAACCACGTCGCATCACCACAAACCCTTTCACAGGTTCCAGAAACATCTCTCCTCTCGCTCCGAACCTCCGGCTTCGTTTCGTCAACTAAGGACGCATCCACATGAGACGGTCCCTTACATCTTGCGGGCCCTGTACTCGGCACTGTGTGCCGGTACAGCGGAAAAGCAGTCGTGAACATATCGACCAGAGACGGAAAGAAGAAGAAAAACCCTGACGCCAAACAGCATCAGCCCTGCTCGCCCACGTTTGGGGCTGAGCTTTCCTCCACCGTCTGATGTTCCCGAGAGCCCAGACAAGCGGGCTGCCTGCGAGACGGCCCCCTACTGTATCGCTGCACCAGCGCAGACTCGCGATGCCACGCGGGGCCACGCAAGCCACCTCTTGGTGCATCTGCAGAAAAGCCTGTCGCTGCCGGGTGTGTCCTTTCGCTCTCGCTCCAGTGCGGATGGCCTCGATCCGAACTCCAGTGGCACGAACGGTCCGTGGTCTCGCCCGCGTCTCTGTCGTCGCCTCCTGATGCTACTCGCCGGCTCCCACCTTCCAAGACAGGTCGCTCCTTGCGAGGGCGTCGTCCGTGTTGCATCCTTTCGCCCTTCAAACCATGATTCCTTTTTGCTTCCAGACAACCGTACGGATACTCTGCTTTGTAGCCTCACTGGATATGGAGGGCCTTGGTTCCGTCTACGCCCTAAACTAACGGACAGTTGTACCCGGCCGTGCGGTTCCGCCCGCAGATCGAGTCATGCCTCGGCGAACCACGGCTGATCAGAATTAGAGCACCCATGGATGATGTCCAGGGTGGGGGCAGTTGGGACAGTGCTACGAACTTGACGGCTTGCTTCGATCCGAAGTTTGTTTGCCTCACAAGGGACGACGGCGTACGGTGTTGCTGTGTGCTGTCGATTGCCATTTCACTGAAAGACTCGACTCGAGTCGGTTGCGCAGCTGCGCAGCAAAACTTGGCGCCGTTCTCTCTGAATCCCATGCCCAGCGACCATGGCTTTTGTTCGAAACAAACAATATGTATGCGAAACCTGCGAAAGCCACCTCCCGCAAACACATCTGCACTGTAATGCGGTCGCCATGCGTATCCAACAACCGAGGCCGACCTTACTTTGTTGACGCCAACTTAGATTGAGTAGGGCGAAGTGTCTTGGTGTCCCGTGGATGGATCGACGCGGCCTTGGGCCGAGCTCCGGGTCGTCAAGGACGGCCGCGGAACCCGTCTCTGATCGTCATGTCAGCCTTCTGACCATTTGAAAATCCCTTGGTTCTCAGGTGCCGAGACGTGCCACAGTCGAGCAACCTGCCGTCTGACCAAGCGGCAACGTGCAGCCTTCTCCGGATTCAATGCCATCCTCGCTTTAGTTTGTGACAGCATGACGGTATCTTTACGCTTGGGCTGCTGACATGGCCTGATAACTAGACATGGGCGGCCTGATAGAGCGGCATGTCGATGGATTGCAACTCTACTAGTTGAGCTGAGAACATGCCACCATGCTCATACCGCCCCGCCGTCTGAGGTCAGCTGAATCGGATGCTCCAAGCACTGTAGCTTGAGTCTAATCTTCCTGGCCAGTAGTATATGCGGCACCAAGCACGGCTCTAATACACGACCGTGATGAGAGGGTCGACCCGATCGTTGGTGCTTGCTTACATAGGTAATAGTGGCCCGTTCGACGGCACAAGAGACAAGTCAGCGGTTGGCTACTAATAACAACTAGGTACAAGTGTTGGGTTGCAAGTTGAATGGTGAAATCTGAAATCTGACATGCATCCAGCCCCCATCCTCCCGATGCCGCGCCGAGCGAGCTGGAGGCGACCGATGATGGCCGCAGCGAATGAGAGTCTCGCACCGCATGGACTTTCCCGATGCGGCAGCAGATCAGTAGCCAAAGATACGGCGAGATCTCCAATTCTCGTTGGAGAAAACAAAGGTAGACGGGCGATGAGCAATAGATTGGACGCCAGGTGTTTGCTACCCCGCCATCTCGCCTCCTCATGTTCTTGGGACACACGGGCCCATGACCCCGCCATCGTCGGATTGTACGCACCAGAGAAGACCGAAATCCTTCGCGACCACCAGAACCTCAGTGGATGGTGATTTGAGCTGCATGGCCGAGGTCACATGCCAAGATACCAATCGCTAATCGTTCGAGGCAGAGCGGTTTGAATGGCTCCCATCGTCGGGCTACTGCAATATCCCCCGCACTGCGTCGTTCTAGCCGCTTGTTGAGAAAGAGCCAAAGAGATAGATAAGACCTGCAACGTCCTCGAAATCCCTTTTCCGAACTATTCCTCTTCCCGTCAACCAACTGCTCAGACAGTAGTTGTATGCTGAAGTACACGTCCACGATGAACCCCCATCCGCTTACGGCCCTCTCCGAGGCTGAGTTCAAGAAGGCACGCGACATCGTGACCAAGCTGTATGGCGCGGATGCATCCCTATTCTTCCGCGCCATCTTCGTACAGGAGCCCAAGAAGGCTGAACTCACCCCCTTTCTCCAAGCTGAGCACGCTGGGAAGATCACCGAAAAGACGCCCCGCCCCGCGCGGCAGGCAAGACTTCAGTACGATGTCATCAAGGATGGCAAGCCCCGGCACACCGACTCGGTCGTGGACTTGGACAAAGGCGTCGAGGTCGAGCGCATCACCGCCGCCCCCGAGTCGCAGACCGGCTACACCCCGTAGGTCATGTTCCTCGAAAGCAAGGTCTGCGGCCGCTGACCCGAACCAGAGACGAGTTTGGCCTTTTCCAGGACGCTTGCGTGGAATCGCAAATGTTCAAAGACGCCATGGCCGAGTTCTCTCTCCCCGAGAACTTCACCGTTATCATTGACCCCTGGCCGTACGGGGGCCCGGATCCGGAGGATGGCTCTATCCCGCGATGGATGCAGGGCCTCGTCTTCGCGAGGGACGCGTCCAAGAACAATGAGGACTCGAACCACTACGCTTACCCGATCCCAATCATCCCTGTCATGGATGTAGCTACTAGGAAGATCTTCCGTATCGACCGGCTCGCCACGGGCGGCGCGGACGACGGCCTCACACCGCAGCCCCGGTCCTCCGCCCCGAAGCCCCTTTTCAAGAACAACATTTCGTCCGAGTACCTCCCAGAGCTGCTCGACTGCCCGCCCCGCGCGGACCTCAAGCCGATCAATATCACCCAGCCCGAGGGCGCGAGCTTCAAGGTACACGGGGACAACCTGGTGGAGTGGCAGAAGTGGCGCTTCAGGCTGGGCTTCACCCCTCGCGAGGGCGCCGTGCTGCACGACCTCTGCTATGACAACCGCCCCGTGATGTACCGCCTCAGCTACAGCGAGCTCACGGTGCCGTACGGCGACCCGCGGCCACCGTTCCAGCGCAAGCAGGCCTTTGATCTCGGCGACGGCGGCTTCGGCCGCGTGGCAAACAACCTGGAGCTCGGGTGCGACTGCCTGGGCGCGATACACTACTTTGACGCGCTCCTGGCCGACTCTGAGGGGAACCCGACGACGGCGAAGGCGGTTGTGTGTCTGCACGAGCAGGACAACGGCATCGGGTGGAAGCACACCAACTTCCGAACGAACAGGGCCGTGGTCACGAGGCTGAGGGAGCTCGTCGTGCAGTGCGTGGTGACGCTGGCTAACTACGAGTACGTATTTGCGTACAAGCTCGACACAGCGGCGGGGATTACGCTGGAGACGAGGGCGACGGGGATCATGAGCGTCGTGGCGATCGACGAGGGGAAGCAGGACAGCAAGTACGGCGTCGTCGTGGCGCCGGGTGTGCTGGCGCAGAACCACCAGCACCTGTTTGCGGTCAGGATTGACCCGGCCATCGACGGCTACGGGGAAGGCGAGATGAGGATCGTGGTGGAGGAGAGCGCGCCGGTGCCGAGGGACCCCAAGACGAACCCCCGCGGGAACTACTACGAGGTGCGGAAGCGGGCGATCGAGCGGGCGGGCTGGATCGACGCGGAGCCTAAGCTGAACCGGGTCGTGAGGATGGAGAACAAGAGCAAGAGGAACGAGATGTCTGGGCGCTGCGTTGGGTACAAGCTCACGCCGTCGGCGTCGCAGATGATTCTCGCGGACGAGGAGAGCCAGGTGGCGAAGCGGGCCAAGTTTGCGAGGCACCACGTCTGGGTTACTGGGCACCGCGACGGCGAGCTGTGGGCGGCGGGGGAGTACACGAACCAGAGCACCGAGGAGATCGGAGGCGTGTGGGACATGACGCAGCGGGGGGACTGGTTCGGTGACGGTGCCAACGGTGGCGAGGCCGGGGAGGGGGCGAGGAAGAGCGATCCTGTTGTTTGGGCGGTGTTTGGGTTGACGCATAATCCGAGAGTAGAGGACTGGCCTGTGATGTGAGTCTTCTTTTCCCTCCCCCTTTTACTCTGTGGCAAGTGACCAGGAGCTAACAGAGCACCAGGCCCGTCGAGATTCACCACCTGAACATCCGGCCGTCGGACTTCTTCACGTCAAACCCCGCGCTCGACATGCCGGCCGCCAGGAACAAGAGCAGCGTCATCGTGCCGTGCTGCGACGGGGAGCGGAACGGCGGAGGGGCGAACGGGGACGAGTCGGTGCAGAAGGCGGCGCTGACGCATCTCCAAGGGCCGGGGCCGGATGTGCCGGCTGGGGAGGTGGGTGCGCGCACGGAGAGGCGGTAGACGTGGATGGCAAGGGGAGGCTGGGGGTTAATCTTCCCGGAATACATACACCAAGCTGATGGGCTACGTAGGGACTAATGTTGCTCAAAATATCATCATGTTTTGCTCATTGCTAGGCTTCAGGTATCACTCTAAACCCCGCCCACGGCCGTGCCCTCTGCCTTCGCCCGACGTGGATAGTCTTGTGCGTCAGGGTGCGGTCCTCCTAGGTTCTGCTGTGCTTGGTAGTTGGTAATTATTCCGTATCGTTCTGCTTCTCGTGTCTCGTTGCTTCCTAGCAAGATAGTCCGCGCTGCCGGTGTCATCGTCGGTCTCCTGTCTTAACCAGCCTGTCCTGGCCGCAGTCGAATCCCTCGTCTTCGCTGTTGCGACGCTCTCCAGCTCTCAGTGCTCGATCTTGAGCGAAAAGTCGACGTGCGGCACGCCTTGGTGAATCGCGCTCGTCGAGAGGATATCCACATCTGCGTCACTCTCGCGTTAGCATTCGACACTCGGAAATACCAGAAACAGAAGGCTCACCATTGCACACGTAGTCCTCCACATTGCCCAGCGTCAGACCGCCCGAAACCTCGACCAGGAAGTGCCTCTTCCCCGCCCACCGCTCCTTCAAGCTCCTCGCCGCGACCTTGACGCCCTCGCCCGTGAAGTTGTCCAGCATGACGACGTCCGCGCCCGCCTCGATCGCCTCGTCCGCCTCCGCCTCGCTCTGCACCTCCACCTCGACCTTCAGGCTGAACCCGCCGACGCTCTTGGCGGCTTTCACGGCGTTGGTGATGCTCCCCTTGCTCCACACGTGGTTGTCCTTGAGCATGATCATCGAGCTCAGGTCCATCCGGTGCGCGTCCGCCCCGCCGACCAGCATGCCGTACTTCTCCACCAGCCGGAACCCGGGCGTCGTCTTGCGCGTGCCCGCCAGGACGCCCCGGTACCCCGCGGCGCGGAGGTTGACCAGCATCCCGCGCGTCATGCTCGCCACGCCGGAGCACCGCGCCAGCGCGTTCAGCGCCACGCGCTCGCCCAGGAGTATCCCCCGGGCGGGGCCGGTGACCGTGGCGACGCGCATCTTGCCCGGCACGGCGTCCGCGCCGTGGCCGCGCAGCTCGACGTGGCTGCCCTCGCGGACGTGCCACTCGACGGCGCAGCCGCACTGGGAGAAGACCTCGTCGACGAAGGGACGGCCCGCGACGATGCCGCCCGACTTGCCCCAGAGGGTCGCCGTGCGCGGCGCGGAGCCGACGACGAAGCCGCCGTAGTCGAAGGAGGGCGTGTCCTCGGCCAGCCAGCCCGTGACGGCGGTCTTCCAGCTCGGGGGGAGGAGGTGCTCGAGGGAGCCGTGCTCGAGGGGGACGTCTTCCATGTTCGGCATCGCGTTTGTTTGGGAGGATCGGCGTTCGTTTTTTGGGAGGAGGGGTTTTCGAGATGCGATTGAGGAGCAAAAGAGCGAGGGAAGTTGCCGGGAGGAGGTGTCGCCACGGGTTTTGGGTTTCGTTGACGTTTGTCTGGCCGCTAGGTAATAGGTGCCCCGGCTTAGATCGGTGCCGGTCGTTGCCGATGGTGGGGTAGAGTTTGACGGGTGGGAGGGGCAGAGCGGCAGCTGGCCACAGCTGCCGCGGCGAGCGCGCTGGCAACACCGCCGACTTACACCCCGCGCCCATCCGGAGTAATGTGTTCCCTTGATTTGAATGGGTTTTGACGGACCCATGCTGGCATGAGGCCATCGCCCTTGAGTCCCCCCCACCAGTATTCCTCCTTCAACTAGGTATGGATGAAAGCAAGGACGGATGACGACGACGGCGACGCCAGATGAAAGACCGATGGCTGCTGAATAGATCTCGGAGCTCCGTAACCGACCCGAGCCTGCTAATGAGGCTATTCGCCAAGTAAATGGCTGATTTGCCAACCAAAATTGATGCATGCCGTCCAGATTGAAAGCACTTGGAGGTAGTATCCAAGGTTAGGTATTCTGCGTTCAAGTGCGCCCGGCGGCTCATCATACTGGAGAGGGGCAGGCGGCGGGTAGAGAAGCGTAAGGGCCCATATCATTGGCGCAGATAGGTAGACGTAGATAAGGAAAATGACTTCTGCGGGCATGGCCATGGTTGCTTGCTGCCGTGACTGTCGAGTGGGAGTGTTGCTTGTGGATGAGAAAGGGACTTTGAAGTTGTACGGGGATGAAATTAAATAGTCGATTAGACTCTGGCGTTTTGGTTGGAAACGACCTTGGAGGTATTGTGGCTTTGTTGTGAAAGCCTCTTAGCACCGAGTTCCTTGAGGTGTTCGGTGACAGTACCAGTGACACTCGTCACGGGCGGCATGCAAGTGGCGTCGTCGCTATGCTCCACCGAAAACCATAGTTCCTAAGAGGCGTTTGGCAGACCGCACGGGTGCATGAGGCGCGAGGGTGAGCACAGCAGTCGAGTGGACGTGAGGCATTTGGGCAGGAAAGGAAGCATGTTCCTCAAGACTTTACAGCAGAAGAATAAACGTGCTGGATCAGATGGCGTGTGCCAAGATATATTCAGCGCTGGACTTGTACTCTTTCCCTTCAGAGGCCAGCGTCCTACCTCGTGCTGTTTTATCTCTACTACTTTCACTCTGCTCCTCATCTGTCCTCTTTGGCGGTCATCGCAGTTCATCCTAACCCCCAAAGTTCAAGTAGTTGGCAGAAAGCCTGCAGGAAAACCAACCAAGGATGACAACCGGCCACAAGAATAGCAGCCTGGAGATGGTCGCATTGGGCCAATTCCGTTTGTAGCCAGCATATTCGGGCGGCAGGGACGACGGGTTGAACAGAAGCCACTCCTCCACGGGCTCTGTGAGCTTCCACAGCGCCGGCGCCGCCAGAACGAGGAAGACGAGGTGAAGGCAGTGAGCTCTCGCCGATATCAGCATAGCGAGGAGAATCTTCGGCGAAGGAGCCAGCTGGTGCCAAGTCAACATCGTCGGAATGATTGGTCGCGAGAGAAAGGGTGAGGGGCGTACCAGAAACCACGCGGCGATGCAGGTAGAGAGGAGGACGAATCTGACGCGCCTGTACAACTCCCTCAATGACGGCCAGTCTGGGCTTCTGCGTGCGATTTCGACGATGGGGAAGAAGAAGCCGGCGAAGAGGGAGCAGAGCACGAAGCACATCGCCTGGGCCTCCAGCGAGTCCTTGGTACTGCCGGTGAAGTAGCGAAGACATTGTGGAACACCTTCAAGCTCCTCGAACCAGATGCCAGTGTCGGCTACGCGCTGGAGGAATCCCATGCTCGCGTCGTCCGATGGTGATGCGTTCATATCGAAGCGCTGCGGTGAAGGCTCTCGTGGCTTGGAAATTCGAGAAATAAGGTTGAGTGGGATTGTTAACGAAGATACGTTATTCCGAGGTGATTCCTCTTGGCTGCTGAGACGTCATCCTCACGGATTGACAACAAATCCCTCGCGGTCTTTTGAGTTTACGTGTACAGCGTGGCGTCACGGCCCTTCCTGCCTCCACTAGACTTAATGGGAGAAACCTAACACAGTGGAGGGATCTGCCGAGGCTCGAGCAGATGTCCCAGAAGGACGCGAACGAAAGTACCCGGGACGACAGCTCAGAGTTGGGCAAGAAAGGGGGATGAAGGGGATTCACCCAGCTCCAGGAGGTGTTGAGTTCACGTCTATCGGGAAGAAGTTGAACAGATCCGTCGTCAAGACGTCAAAGTCCAAGTCCGAGAACGGATTCAGCCCCGGCGCCGTCCCGGGCAAGGGCATCGAGTAGTCCGCTGGCAGTGGCTCTGGCTGCTGGTGGCGGTACGGCCTGTTGCTGAAGAAGATGAGGTCGTCCGAGGTCGTCGTCGTTCCTCGG
This sequence comes from Colletotrichum brevisporum, assembly GCA_030770045.1. Classification (NCBI taxonomy): domain Eukaryota; kingdom Fungi; phylum Ascomycota; class Sordariomycetes; order Glomerellales; family Glomerellaceae; genus Colletotrichum; species Colletotrichum brevisporum. The sequence goes on along the minus strand of JAUGSI010000001.1, from coordinate 885,760 downwards.
TTCTCATCGAGGGACGGGAACTGGATGTTCGTCGGGAAGCGGTTGTTGCTGGGCCACGGGGGTGACGAGGAGTCCGCTGTTGAGCTGTCGTCGACCGGCGGCGGTGCGTCCGAGGTCGTCTTCGGGGCTCCTATTGAGTTTTCCACGGCCCAGACGATGCGCTTCACGGAGCGGATGGCGTTCGTGACGGGGTCGTCTGCGACCAGGGATCGCAGGCAGCCGATGGCCATACGGATGTACTCGAGGTTGTGCGGGTGCTTCGCCGGGTGGCGCAGGCTGTCGTAGAGGAGGACGGAGCAGCACGACTCGATGAAGAAGGCGTGATATCGGCGGGTCTGAAAGTTTCGATGTGTCAGCTTCTTGCCCCTTTGAACGACACTACTCTCGGAGAACTTGCGTTGCACTCTTCTGGGCCCTGGAGCTTGCTGCTCGTAAAGGCGATGGAGTCCTGCGCCGCGTCCGTAGCGTGCCTGCATGCTTGCCGAAGCCATATGTCTCCCGGTTGCCCGGCTGTCTTGCCTGACTGTAGTGCTGCTTCGGCGATCAAGAAAGGACGGAAGATCAGAAGGACGACGTGAAAGTACACTGATGGCGGTTAGCACATGCATCTTCAAGGCCAGAAGAGGAACGCGTTAAAGCTCTCGCTGAAACAAACGCGAAGAAGCAGAGAGTAGACTCCCCATCTAACGGCAGGGAGGGAGCGGCAGTAACCTGTGGAAACTCACCACTGTGCATCAATAGAGTCGTCTCAGCGTTCCATGTCTTCTGCTGCACCGGGACGACCGAGCCGAGCCCCCATTTCTCACCGTGCCTTCGACACTGGGCATACAGGGCCTCGGCTTTCGCGTATAGCTGCCGCAACGAGTCGGTCCGGCGGTTGTAGATGGAGTCCACGGCGTCTTCGATGATGCTCGCGAACTGGCAGAGCGCTATCATCGTCGGCTGCCCGTCGGGAAAGGGGCAGGAGGCGAAGTCTGCCTTGCCCACCATCGACCGCCGTCCTACGACCAAGCTCAACCACCTGAGACTAAATTAGCCCTTGTCCACAAGATCAAAACGAACAACCTACATCTCGAGAAAGTAGAGAGACCACATTGTTACCAGCCGCGCCTGGACCTCATCGTCGGTCGAGATGCCGCTGGACGTGCCCGCGTGGAGCCCCATGGCAAGGGCCTTCCGGCAGGCGACGCCCATGTGGAGGTAGGACGAGTTCGGTCGTCCCATGTTGAGCTGGTAGTGCGCCATGAGCATCGAGTACTGGATCATGGGCAGCGTGACGGCGTCCTCGTACGTGGCGGCCTCCCGCTTGGTGTGGAGGAACAGCGCCTCGGCGGCGTCGGTCTGCGGCGTGCTCAGCGCCCCGAGCGCGAGCGCCGCGAGGAGGACCGTCTTCCGCTGCGGCTGGACGTCGGAGCGGCCGCTGATCAGGCTCTGGAGCATCTCACCCATCTCGCCGGGCGCGAAGAACGGCAGCGTCGAGAGGTGCGCGTCCTCAAACCGCCGGATGAACTCCTCGGCCTGCGCCTGCGAGACGGGGCAGCACGGCGGCGGCTCGGCGTCCTTCACCCTGAGCGGCATCCCGAAGAAGATGTTGCGCTGCATGAACATGTCCAGCCCGGGCCCGCCTTCCTGGACGACATCGCGGCCGTGCGCCCCCTGCCCGTACTGCCCCGATGAGAGCAAACTGCGGTGGATCTGCTGCAGGAAGGCCGAGTTGGACGAGGGCCCGTAGAAGAGCTGCGAGCTGTCGGTGGACTTGGGCGCGTGGTGCGCCGCCGCGACGCTGTGGTAGACTTCTGTTTGCGCGACCTGCTGCTGGCGCTCCTCGGCCGAGCGCCGGGACGTCTCGTCGCCGAGGGCCCGGCCCGGAGCCGCCGATGCCGGGGCTGTGGCCGTACCGCCGGCCCCGGGAGCGGCGTCGGCGGATTCCCTGGCGCGCTTGGCGGAGAGCCGCACGCGCGGCTTGAGGCGGTAGATGCAGTCGGACGGTTTGTTGTCGCACTGCTGGCAGGGCTTGTCGCCGGAGCACTTGATCTTGCGGCGGCGGCAGGGCTCGCAGGCCTTTGGGATCTTGCCGGCGGACCGCATCCCTGGAGGATCGTGTCCTGCAGGTCTGAGGCGCGGGACGGAGCGAACGCCAACAATGCGAAGAATCAGTTGCCAAATAGGACGGAAGCGAGCGTAATTCCCCAAGTCCGATGCAAGACATCAACGGTTCACGATGAGAGTTGACGGGGAATGGTAAAAGGCTTGACGAGGTGATGCCGCTAGCTCCGTAGATCCGCAAGTCCGTAAATCCGAAACCGGCCTCGGTGCTGGACCCACAGACCGCGAGGTGATGGCCATAAACAAGGGAACTCGAGGAATAGGCCGTTGGCATATAGAAATCTTATAGGGCTACGAAGAAGAAGGAGGATTTTGTGGGATTTGTAATGAGAATTCCATCTAGTTCCGCTTTCTAGCAGTGGGTTGTTTGGTCGTCAGACCTGCGTAGCCCGTCAAATTAGTTTCGGACTTATCACATGCAGTAAAATATCGAGCCCGGCGTTTGGAAAACTTATGGCAAAACGACGATACAGGTATCACAAGGCTAGACTTTTGGTTCAATTGCTACCTGTACCTATTTTCGCTTGAAACTAGCGAAAACCAGTGTTAACATTCATTATCACAATGTTTTGCCAAACCATAATTCGTCAATGTGACCGAATTTGCTAATGAATCGCTCCTCTTAGAAGAATTGCTTCCTCCAGGACAGACCCAGGTGCTGATAAGTGGAAAGAAAAGTTGGAGTTCCGCTAGCATCTAAGATGATGCAGGTCCAGGCGGCACAACTCTGAAGAACCTGATTCAGTCAGAGTAACCCCGGGGGCGACGCTTGGCCCGGCCCCGGCATGGATCCATGTCCCGTTCGGTCCGGATCCGCTCTGTGTGGACCCGGATCTTAAATCTACAATTCGGTGTCTGTCAACAAAACTACTATATGAGAAACATTTGTTGCATTCTAGAAGTATTTTAACATGAGCTGAGGTTTAGCCCCTTCTTCCGTCTCGTTCTATCTACATCAAAGCCCGGGAATGCGTCTGGTCTTCGCAGCTGCCGCGTCATTAACGCCGCCTAGCTTATTTAAAAAGAAGGAAGAAGGGGAGGCTGAGATTTTGACTTAGACGGGCGTGATACCGGCAGGCCGGTAAGCAAGAACAGACAGACAATTGAAGATCTAGAGTTCTTGCGTGCGCATGCGTACACTTAATTATGAGTGTTCTCTACGCCAACCTACGCCGGGTTCGTCAGACGCAGATGATAGATCTCCTGAGTCGCGAATGAACCTAACAACACAAGCAGCAATATGCGGCTGTTGAAACTCTTAAGTTTAAACTCGCAAATTGCTGCCAAACGGCTATTATCTGCCATAAAACTCTGTCGGCTAATGGCTTTCGACCCCGATCTCGAGGGTGGATCTGCGGAGGTGGCAATAAGTTCCCTATCGGTCGATGATGGTGGTTGACACGTCGCTGGCGTGTAGGACTGTTTCAACTCAGCCTCTTTTCAAGCTTCGATCTGCCGCCCGTCCGATGTGCGGGGGGCCCCTTGATCAGCCCCGGCCCTCCCGGGCAAGGCAGCAGCTGAACAGTGCCCCTCCTGCTCGGCGCCGGCTTGGAGAAGACGCTCCGATCTTCAAGAGGTTTGTTGGAGTTACTGATCATCCTACGTCAACCGCTCCGCCGGTGGCCCCAAACTCAATAGCCGCGAGACCGAGAAGGAGTTTGTCGAGAGTCGTCGAAATGCCATAGCATTGTGACACTCGTTTCCAAGTGCAAGTCAAGACTTTGTAAAAGAAGTGAATGTGGCCGTTCGAGCGAACGGACCAGCGAACGGGCCAACTGCGGAGGTCAGTTGTTCTTGTACACGCCAAATATGGCCAGGGCTTTCTGCCGGCTTTAATAACCCGTCGTCCATTCGACCGAGTACATATCCCAGCAGAGTCGGTAACTGAAACCAACACGACGACTATGGCACAGGTCTTTCTCCAGTCCAAAGTTCGTTTACCTGAATCGTATAAGCCTTCTAGGAGGCTCCAGCCTCCTTTACCCATATTTTCGGTGCTAGTATGATATAACACTCTAATAAGCACAGTACGCTTCTGGTCATAGATCTCCCTTTAATATATAGCATATTTAATACATATCACTTATATCCTAACCTTACTATAGTTATTAAATATAATTTATAACTTCATTATCTAATACACCTAACTACTTAAATAAAGTATATAAGTTTTAAACTCTTTTTTTTTATTTCTCTTAAACTTTTAGTAGTACTGTCGTATTTATAACAAACGCTTTAATTACTCCTTATAATACCCCTAATAAACTTAATAATTATCTTTAAGTCATAAAAACAACTATAATTTATAAAAAATATATATACTAAATAGGTTCGTTTGATCTATACCTTAATAAACACTTTAAATATATATAAATATCAATATATTTATAAAATTAATTTTATATATATACTAAATACTTTATATAAATTAATATAAAAATATAAAAATAATAAAAGTAAATATTTAAATAGGTTAATAAATAAATAAACCCTAATATAAAACAACTCTATAATAATACTATAAATCCTACTATAATAACTAACTAAATAAATATTAAAGTATAATAATAAATTATATAAATAATATTAAATACTCTATATAAATATAAGTATAATATATACATTATTATAATTACTTTAAAAGTATTATTATTAAATAAATTAATTTATTAACCATATAATAATATAACTTAATTTTACTAAAAGCTTATTACTCTAAAACTATACTTAACTTAAGTGTCTATATATGTTTTTAAAGGTATCTTTTCTCTAAATAACCTAATTTACTCCTAATATCACTTCAAAAAATCATAACACTATCAAACCAAAATACTGTCATAAAATATGTCCATATAAATGGTATAACTATCGTCTGAGCCTACTTCACTTTATTATATCACGAGCGTTTTTAGAAGTTTAAAAGTGTCGTGGTATAAATTTTCTAATAAAGTAGTTAATATAAGCACATATATATCAAAAAAATTTCAGTAGTTTAATAAGAATCAAAAAGCTTTAATTTAGTAAAAACTCTTTTAATATTTATATTAATATGAGGTACTCTTTTTTATAAGTTAAAAATAAATTAATATCATCAAATAAAGAGCCCTATAGTGAGAACTACTTTTCTACTTTATAGACCAGTTCATTTACTATTTAGTATTTAAGAATACTTCTATAAAACGCCTTATTAGTAACCTACCTATACTTATAGATATTTTAATAAGGCCCTAATAGGGTTTTTTAAGTATATTTAGTCCTTTTTAAATACTAAAATTAATAGTATTAAGTTAGCTCTAGTGAATCTAAAGTAAAAGAACCTTAAAAAGAAATTAATTAAGTATAGTTAGTTAAATAAAAATATACTTTTATATTTTAAAAAAAAACGTTAGGGATATAGTAACTATAATAAAGACTCTCTAAATACTATAAAAAACGCTTTAAAAGTTTTAAGAAATATTATAAATATTCTATTTTTACTTAATATCTTTTTAAAAAGTAATATAATTCAATACTTAATTTTTTTAATTATTATATTAACCTACCTACTCTTTTAAAGTACTATATATAATAACTATAACTTAACCTACTTTATTAACTATATAGTATTTATTAAACTTAGTATATTTAAGGCTTTTAGTTTAAAAAATTATATAAATACTAGTATAAATAGAATCTTAGTTTTTAAATATAAAACCCGCGTTATATAAAGTGTTTTAATAAATAGAAAGGGTAACTTAATAGTAAATTTAATGCTTACTAATATTATAGTAATAGAGGGTTTTTATATTAATATTATCTCTAAAGTAGTTCTTTTTAAAGTTAGTATTTAGTACTATAGCTTTAACTATATACTTAGGATTAAAATAATAAAAAATAGTACTATAGTAAAAACTCTAAAACACTATAATAATATTTATTTTTTTAAATATAAACTATTTTTTTTTACTTATATTTTATATTTATTAGTAATACTATAATAGTATATATAACCTAAATTTTTAAACGCATAAAATACCGTTCTAGCTACTAACCTCTATATAATTATATTAATTCTATAGTACTCTAGTACTTTAGAATAAGTTACTTTAGTTATAAAGCTCTTAAGTACTTAGTATACTACGTTTAAAGGGTAAAAATCCGTAGTCTAACCCGTATAGAGTACTAGAACTACGTAGTTATATATATAATATAGTAAATATTATATAGAGTGTTTAAGAATAAAACTAATTAACTATATTACTATATTTTCTAGGACCTTTTTAACATTTTATATACGTATAATAGTAATAACTAACTTTTAGTTATTAAAAATAAGTACTCTAATAAACTTTTTAGCTTTACTTTTCCTAAAAAGGATTACTTTAAAGTATTTAAAGTCTTTTAAATATTTAAGAAATAAATTAGATAATATAAAAAACTTAATATTTATAAAATACGTATAAATAATAAGCGTACTATAATTACTATTAAAGGTATTATTAGTTTTTAAATATAAGTATAAAAAAAGAGTATTAATTTTAAGATACTACTAGTATATACTAAAGAGCTTATAAAAGGTACTAAGCGTGCTAAATAAAAGGGTATAAACTAAAGGATTTATATAAAAAAGGGAGTAGGCCTTTCTAAGTACTTTTAAAGAGAGTTAATGCTTATAGGTATTAATATATTTAATATAAGTCTATATAAATTAAACTTTTAGTACTTCCTAAATAAAGTTAAAGTAAAATAGTTTAAATATTACTTTAAGTAGTAGGCTTTAATTTATAATTACTTTATAAACTATAATCTGTACTTTTATTAAAATAAACTCTATACGTATAAATACTAAACTTACCCCCTTAAATATAAAAGAAAGATAGGAATTAAAAGAAGATAGTTTAAAGTTATACTAAAAGTATATATTAGATACTTTATAGAATATATCCCTAAAATAATAAACTTATATAAAATTTAAGTACCTGTACTTAATTAAGTTATTATTATATATAACGTTACTTTTAATAAAATAAAGTTTTATTTAAAAGATAATACTAACTATACTCTTTATTTAAAGATTATATAAATAGTTATTTTAGAATTTAAGGAGTTTATAAAGTTCTAAAGTAAGGTTTATAAAACCCTTAGGAACTTTAAAAGTAACTAAAAAAAGACTAATAATAAGTCTATTAAACTATAAAATACTAAACTTACTTAATAAAACGTTATTAAGCTAAGTAATACTCCTATAGATAAAAAGTATAGTATACTATAAAATAGAGGGCTAATATCCCTTAATTTTACCCCTAAGCTAGTTTTATAAAACCTTAGGAGTAAAAAGCTGTGCAAAGTAACTACTAATACTAAAGGATCTAAGATAAATAAAGCTAAGTTAGTAGAACCTTTTAAATTAGTTAAACTTATAAATAACTAGGCCTATGCGCGCGTAGAAGATTCTATAGAATACTTAGGATTTTTAATTATTAAGTATAGACCTTTAACTATTTAGTTAAAAAAGGCCTAACTAGCTAGTAAGGACAACTTAAATAATACTATTCCTTTAAACGCTTTAGGAATACTTTAAAAAGTACTAGCTCTGTTTATATATAGTAGTTAGAACTTAATAGGGCTTAGTTTAGAGTTTAAAGAAAAAAACTACGTTATTTATATATATATTAATAATACTTATAAAATACTATATAGTAGTTTAAGTAATACTTTTTTTACTATATTTATATTTAATTAGTAAAAAGTATTTAAAGATAAAGGATATAAATACGTCTATTTATACTATATTATTTAAAACGCGGTTTATATAATACCTTATAACTATAAATATATTATAAAGAAGGGAGAGTTCTATGCGAATAACTTTATTAGTACTTTAAAGTTGTAAAAGGCTATAAAAAAGCTTTTTTTAAAGCTTTAAAAGCTTTTTATAGATATAGTGTATAAGGAAATACATAAACTTATTTTTATAGAGACGTAGTAAGAGCTAGATTGTTAGAAGGCCTTGTTATAACCCCTCCCCTTAAAATAGGTCTTTATTTATAAGTTTAAGTTTAATAGTATTTTTAACTACTATAAAGTATATATTTACGTTTAAAGATACCTTTAAAATATAGATCCGTTATAATATACTTATACTATAACTCTTATAATATAATTTTTTTATTTTTTAATATCCTTTAGAATGTAGTTTAACTATAATATTACTAAGAGCGAGGAAGTGCGAGTAGAGGTTGTGCTTAAAATAGCCTTTATAAGCTAGGGCTACTTTAGGCTTAGTTGGATGTGTGAAAGTAAAAGAAAAGTGGGGCACTATAGAATTGTGTAATTTGATTAGGTAGAATAGTAGTAGTTGGTTATATTAGGTTATAATTGCTTCCTTCTTCTATTCTAAATACTAGGGGTAAACTACTACTTATATAGACCTTTTCTTCCCCTTTTTACATGCTTTTTCACATACTAGCTAAAAAGTGGGTCCTTACTAAACTAGACTTAGTTTACTACTAATAGGGCACTAGTTTACTAGTAAAACCACTATAATAGGCCGGCTGTATTACTAGTTAAACTGGCGTTTTACGCACTGGCACTAGCATTTAGCTGGGCGTAAGCTAGGATTTAGCTACTTGGATTAGCCCTATTAGGCATATATATATAAATTACACCAATCTAAGCCACTAATAGCCAGCTACTACTACTAAGGACATGGCAGCGGCAGTTTGGCATAGTGGTTTACTTTTTGCTTTTTATTTCCTAGGTCTAGAGGTCGAGGGTTCAAATCTCTCTCTAAGTAGTGTTTTTTATCTTTTTACCTAGACCTTTTATTAGGTCTAAGTCACCCCCTTAAGGTGTATATAGTGTATAAAGTATATATAGCTTACGAAAAACCTTATAAAAGGAAAAAAAATATAGCTATTTATACAAAAACTCTTAAACCTTATATAAGGAAATTATAAGAAAAAGTAGTATAAAAAACTCTTTTATATAAAGAGAAAATAAGGGAAACCTTTAATAGACTATTTGTTGAACCTCTTTAGGTTTTAAGTCTAGTATATTTTTATTAAGTAAAGGTAAAAACCCTTTATTATTAAGACTTATAGTATCTTTAAAATACTATAAAGTATTACTTGTTACTAGTTTAGTAAGAATATCTACTAGGTTACTCTTAGTATTAATATAGTATAAAACCAGTTTTTCGTTATATATAGCTTACCTTATAAAATAATATTTAATATTAATATACTTAGCTTTTTTATATAATTCTAAGTTTTTAGCTATTCTTTAAGCTGCCTCGTTATCTATTAAAATAGAGGGTTTATTCATAGGTTTAAAACCCAAAATAGTAAATATATAGTTCATAGAGTTATAAAGATATATAGCTTCCTTAAAAGCCTCGCATAAGGCCATATATTCAGCCTCGCAAGTACTTAAAGCTACAGTCTTTTATTTTTAACTATTCCAGCTAATAGTATTATATAAACTAAAGGTAAATATATAACCTATAGTAGAGGTTCTATCTACTAGGTCTCCAGCCCAATTAAAGTCTAAAAAACCTACTAGATTTAGGTTTATATTACAGTTATAAATTAATCCTAAATAAGGAAATTTCTTTAAATATCCCCATATTCTATTAAGAGCTATAATATACTCTTTAAAGGGGTTACTCATATAACAAGCACATATATTAACTGCATAAGTTATATCAGGCCTTATTTTCAAACTTAAGTAGTTTAAAGAGCCTATTTCTTGCTAGTAAATATTTATCTCTTCTTTAGTAGCTTATCCTTTATTAGGATATAACTTAACACTAGTATCTAAAGGAGTATTATATATATATATTAACTCTTTATTATACTTCTTAAAAAGTTTATTTATATATTAAGTCTAGTATATATTTATAGTTTTATCTTCTCTATTAATAAAAAACTCGTTCCCTAAAAACGTTATAGGATTTCCTATATCCTTTATATTTATATACTTTATTAAAGTATTATAAAAAAGGTCTATTTAACTCTCTTTAGCTACAAAAAGTATAAAATCGTCCACGTAACAAATAATTACAGCTTATATAGCTTTATTATTAGCTATAAAGATTCCCTCGTCGTATAGAGACGAGGTAAATTCTAATTTAAATAAAACATCTTTTAAATACTTATACCAGAGTCTAGGGCTCTATTTAAAACCATATAAAGCCTTATATAGCTTACAGTAATATCCTGTAGAATAGGTATTCTTATAATCTAAATTATATATATAGTTTTTAGTTACTAGATCTATAGAAAATCTAGTAGGTTATTAAACCCAGATATCTTTATCTATTAAAGCGTGGCAAAAGGCGTTTTTTACGTCATATTACCTAAAAAACCAAGAGTTTTTAACCCCTAGTATAAGTATAACTCTATAGCTTTCAGGCTTACAAGTAGTACTAAAGGTTTCTAAATAGTCTATACCAATATACTAGTTAAAACCTTATACTACCTAACGGACCTTATAGCAAATAATTTCGCTTTTATCGTTATGTTTAAGTATATATACCCATCTACCCCCTAGTGGCTTTATATTTATAAGAGGTTTATATATATACCAGGTCTTATATTTCTCTAACTCTACAATCTCTTCCCTCATAGCTTAAATCCAGTACTAATTTTCAGTACTATTAATAGCTTATTTATAAATAGAAGGTTCGTTTAGAGTACTAGTAAATAGAATATAAAAGGCCCTCTCTTTACTATTATTTATAGCAGCAATTATAAAGAGTTAGGGACAGTCTTTTATAGTAATTAGAGCTCTTTCTTGATCTATAACCCAAGTGTAGTCTGTATAAGACTCTTTAACCTCTTTAGGTATAGTAGGGATTTCTACTACTATAGAGTTTTTATTATTATTATTATTATTATTACTAGTATTATTACTAGTATTATTATATTTATTTACCTCCGGATTCAAGTCTAGACCACTAGCTTTATCACGTGGTTTTATATTAAACTCTGTATTATTAAAGTTATTTATATCCCTTATTATAGTAGGGAGTTTATCTCTTATAGTAGAGGTAATAAACTGATTTTCTAGAATTTTTACGTCTCTAGTCCATATAGCTTTACATTTTTCTATATCAAAAATCTTATATATAAATTTATTATAGTTAATTATAACTCCTTTATAAGCTCTAGTATCTAGCTTTTTAAGGCTAGGGTCTTTATTCTTATAATAACAAAGACTTCCCCAAATAGCTATATTAGCTATATTAGGCTTACAGCCTATAGCTAGCTCAAAGGGGGTTTTATAGTTTATAGAGCTGTATAGGGTCCGATTATATAAATATAAAGCTACTAATACTACTTCTCCCCACATATAATTAAGTAGATTAGCAGTAGCTAATAAAGCTCTAACTTTATTTATTATAGTACGTATAATACGTTCTATTATACCGTTTAGCTCATATGTATAAGGGACCTTTATATTATAAGTTATGCCTTTTATAAGGTAGGTATAGTTTATAAGGTTATTATTAAATTTAGTACCTCCGTCTATATCGAATTCTTTTATAGTATTAGAGTCTATATTAACTCTATTACAGTATTCTAGTACTACAGTATTAACCTCTTCTAAAGACTTAGTTTTTAATAGTTTAATATAAGCTAATCTAGACTTCCACTCTATAAAAATAATAAACCATCAATAATTATTATAGGTAAAAGGGGTTATAGAGCCACATAAATCAACTACAACCTTATAGTTTAAAGGGTATTCCTTATTATAGTCTTCTAAAGTTTTATTTACTTTAGTAGTAAACTTAGCCTTATTACAGGCCTCGCAACTAAATAAACTTATTTTCTTATATTCTTCTAAATTTATATTACTTATAGTATTACTAGAAAGATATTAAAGGGCTTTATCCCCTATATAGCCTAACCTATTATACTATAAAGTATATATATTAAGATCTACTTTAAGTAAATAGATCTTTTTATACTTATATAGCATTTTAGCCGTTATAGTAGTTATATTTACTATAAAACTACTTTATAACTTTTAAAGTCTATTATAAAAAAGGGTTTATAAAAAAACTTTATAAAGTCCAGACTATAATACCCCCTTACAAAGAGTCTTATTAAGGCTTATACTATATAATAGTACTATATCCTTATATAGTATAGAAGCAATAAAATAATACTTCAATTATTTCTAGCTAAGTAGATTAATACCTAACTCAGGCATATAATAGCAGTCTTTTAATATAAAGACTTTATCTAATAGAGGGAATTTAACCACAACTATTCCTATTAAAAAAACAGTTATAGAGTTTACTTTTCCCCAGTTTACCTTCTTACTTATAAAAGAGGTTTTTATAAAAAGAAATTTACTACTTATAATATATATAGTAACTCTAGTATCTAAGTAAAAGGAGTCACTATTACCCTTAAAATCTCTATATTCTACACTACTAATAATCCTTTAAATTAAAGAACCTATTAGTTATTTAGTAAAGTTATTATAAGGGTTATTTTAGGTTAAACTTACGTTTTCCCACTCTATTTCTTCTTCAACTTCATTATTAAGCTATATAAAGTCTAGTTAAAAAGTATTTACTTCTTCAGCTTTTACTCCTAAGGCTTCTAGCTCTTTAGTATCTAAAGAGTCTATAAGTAAAGCCTTTTTAGCTATTAAAGCCTTCTAAGCTATACTAAGAGCTTTCCTAGCCCTATTAAACTTAAATTTTATAATCTTTTATTTCTTCTTCTAGTCTCCTAAAACCTTATTAGAGTATAAAAAGAAACAATCTTCAACCTTATAGTTTCAAAATTTACAGTAGGTACAATATACCCCCTTAGTCTTTTTCTAAGGTTTTTTAAATTTAGTAAACTTCTATTTTACTAATAAAGTATTTTTAAAAGTTCTCTTTCTCTTTACTTTATCTATAAAATTTATAAATAGAGATTCTATAGTAAAGGATTCAGAATCCTTTCTAAGAAATTAAGTTACGTTAGTTATAAAACCTTTATAACTATCATCTAAACTATTCAAAACCTAGACTATAATAACCTATTTAAGCAGAACTATAGTTTTAAAAGCTAAAGTATTTATAAGTTCTTTTACTTTATTTAAGTAATCCTCTATAGTAAAGAAATTCTTTAAAGAAGTATTAAAGAACTCTTTATAGGTTAAGTACTTAAAAGTAAAGTTAGTAAGTTTATATAGTTCTTTTAACTTATTCTAAACCTTAAAACCTATTTTATAGTCTTTTATAATTCTAAAAGGGCTATTCTTAACTAATAGCTTTATATAAATTAATATCTTAGAATCTTTTAAGAGTTAGTTATTACAAGGAGTAGAGTTAAAAGTAACTCTTATATCTTTACTAATAAATAAAGCCTTAAAGTAAGTAGACTATACTAAGTAGTTTATACTGCCTATAAGACGAGGGATATACTTTTTTATTCTAATATAGTTAAAAAAAACTTAAATTTACTAAACAAATAGGATTTTTATTAACTTAAATAAAAATTTAAAAGAAAAAGTAGTCTAGTTAGTATATAGTTATACTAAGTAGTAACTAAGAGACTTAAGAAGGAGTTCTAGGCCTTAAAAGAATCCGTTTCCTTAACTTTAAGTTAATAAATTTTTAAAAGTCTTTAAAAAACTTCTTTAGAGTATAGTAAACTCTAATAATAACAAAAAAATTAAAAAGATAAAAAGGAATATCTAACTTTTAAGGTTCTATAAGTTAATTAAATAGCTAAAACTTAATAATAGGGGCTACTTTATTAATAGAATTAGTAAAATCAAAAGAATAAGGTTAGTTGTATTAAATAAAATTTCTAAAAAGTTAATTTTTATAGAGAAATATATAAAAAGAAGCAAATATTTCGTCTTTTGTGTATATAGTACAAAGTTAGTTGCGATAGAAAGATTTAAAGCCTTTAATAGTATAAGTAATTTCTAAAAAGCTTTTAAAAAGGTTAAGAATTAGCTAATTTTTAGCTTAGGAGGGGTCTGGTTAGTAGGGTTAATATTAAAATAAGGTTATATAGAGATTACTTTAATTAACTAGGCCATTAAAGCTAGCCTTAATAAGTAAGGCTTTATTTAAATTAAGTAAAGTGGCGTTAGTTATAAGGTCTAAGTAGCTAGGCTTATAACCACTAAGAGCGAGGAAGTACAAGTAGAGGTTGTGCTTAAAATAGCCTTTATAAGCTAGGGCTACTTTAGACTTAGTCGGATATATAAAAGTAAAAGAAAAGTAGGGCACTATAGAATTGTATAATTTAATTAAGTAGAATAGTAGTAGTTAGTTATATTAAGTTATAATTACTTCTTTTTTTTATTCTAAATACTAGGGGTAAACTACTACTTATATAGACCTTTTCTTCCCCTTTTTATATACTTTTTCACATACTAGCTAAAAAGTAGGTCCTTACTAAACTAGGCTTAGTTTACTACTAATAGGGCACTAGTTTACTAGTAAAACCACTATAATAGGCCGGCTGTATTACTAGTTAAACTGGCGTTTTATGTACTGGCACTAGTATTTAGCTGGGCGTAAGCTAGGATTTAGCTGCTTGGATTAGCCCTATTGGGTATATATGTATAAATTACACTAATCTAAGCCACTAATAGCCAGCTGCTGCTGCTGAGGACATGGTAGTGGCAGTTTGGCACAGTGGTTTACTTTTTGCTTTTTATTTTCTAGGTCTAGAGGTCGAGAGTTTAAATCTCTCTCTAAGTAGTGTTTTTTATCTTTTTACCTAGACCTTTTATTAGGTCTAAGTATATTTAGTAGTTTAATATTATAAATGCTTTTTTAAATATAAAGCTTAATTTTAATACTTTATTTATTTATTATAAACTCTTAAATAGCTTTTATTAACTAGGGAAGTATATTAAACTTAAATAAGTACTTTATAAACTATAAAATACTCTTTTTTTATAGTATAAAGAGTTTTTAAAGACTTTTTATTACTTTAGTTTTAAATACTATAATAAAGAGCTATGTTTCTTTTAAGACCCTTAAAAGTACGTTTTTATTATATTCTATATTAATAATATTCTTATAGTGTACTACTTAAATAAGGCTAAGTATACTTAAATAATAATTAAGGGCATTAAAGATATATATAAGTTTAAAGGGTAAAGCTTTATAGAGTACTTTTTTAGTATTAAAGTAATTAAAGACTATTTTAAATAATATATTCTTTTAGTCTATAATATATATATTAATAAAATAGCTAAGAAGTATAACCTTACTAATGCGCTATACCTAGGTATACTACTACTAACAGTTAACTTTATTAAAAACCTAAGTTAGGTATTGCGTTAAGAGGTTAAGGAGTTTTAAAAAAAGGTTAGTTTAATCCTCTATACTACTATTATAATCTACCTAAACGTCACCTTTACTACTTTATAGTTCTTATACTTTTTAATAAATCCCTCTTAAGTATACTTTAAAACTACTAACTAAGTTATTTACTACTTATATTTAATACATTACCTTACTATATACTATAGTAGTGTAGAGGGTAATATAGAGGCACTTTTTATAGTAAAAAATACCTCCTTTATAAATAATAAAGAGATAAAAAAATCGTTTTATAAATATATTATTAAGCTCTTTAGTAGTCTACTATACTAAAAGGCTGGGAAATAGAATATAGTTACTATATTAATAATAAAAGTAAAGCTCCTAATACTTAAGCACACTACTAAAGAGTTAATAGTATTTTAATAACTTTTTAAAAAAATAAATCTTAACTTTAGAAATACTTAAAAAGTCTACTATAATAATTAATAAATAATTTCCTTTATAGTAGGTAAAAGAGAGTGTATAGCTATATACTTAAAATATATAAATATTTAAAATATATAGCTTTATTAAGAATATACTAAGTACTTTTTTAATATTATATATATACTTATAAATAATATACTAACTAACGGACTTACTAAGAACTTTATAAAAAGTAAGTTTAAGTACTTTAAAGTACTTTTTAACTTTTATAATACTTTAATATATATTATAACTATATAAAAAAAAAGGAGTATTTAAGTAAAGAAAAAAAACGGCTTATAAGTAAATTATTATATTAAACTCAAAAGCCTATACTACCTTACTAAGTACATAAAAAAAAGCAAAGTAATTATAACTTAGAGGCCCCCTAAATACTAAAAATAAATATAATAACTTAAAAAACACTCTTAAAGTATAAGGGTATTAATTAGCTCTATAAAGAGTTAATAAATACCCTTTTAAATTACTTAAGCGTAGTTATAGGTAGTAAAGAGCTTATTTATAAGCCGGTAGATACCCCCTATAATAGCTTTAGTATAAACTTAGTATATAGTATATTCTATAAGTATACTAGTAATCTCTTCTTTATCCTCCTCCTTATTACGTAACTCCTCCTCCTCTTTAAACTCCTTTTTTCTTTCCTTTTTAAACTTAGTTTTTTTTTTCTTCTTCTTTTTTAACTTTACTCTTAATAAAAAAAAGTATAGAGTTAAACTTAATAACCTTTTATAAGTTATTACGTACTTTATAAACCTACTATAAAACTAAATAAATTAACTATAAACTACTAAAAAGTATAAAAAGGGACTTATATAATAAAACCTACTTAAAAAGTATACTATAATAAATTAATAATACTAAAATATAGTATTTTAGTAGAAATCAGCGTACTACTTATAACTATTAATACACTAAATATAGTAGTTTTAAGTATTACTTTTAGTAATAAAGTAGTAGTTAAAAGAATAGTCTTTAAAGCTAAAATTAATATACTCCTTATAAGGGGGGTTATACTTAAGGTTATCTTTATTAAATAGTATAAAGGTGTAGTTCTTTTTACGTAGAGTATAAAAAAAAACTAAGGGGGAAGAGGGGTTATAGGGGAGAGGGGTTATATAGGGTAGGGTAGTTAGTTAGAACGGTAAGTACTTATTATTATTATTATCCTTACTCTCCTTATTATTATAACTATAGCTACTAATAGTATTAAGGGGGTTAGTAGAGTTAGTAAAACTACTATACACTATATACTTATACTTAAGTCTAGCGCGCTTTTTACTTTTAGTAATCTTTATTTTATACTCTTTACTTATTATATACTTCTTAAAAAGTATTTTAACTATTTAATTTCTATATATTTTTATTAATAAAAACGTTTTAAAAGTAGTATATAAAGTATAAAAAGGTAAAGTAATAATTTATAATTTATTAAAATAAGTATACTAAAGAAAAGAAAAAAAGGATTTTAAGTAGTAGCTAGAAAAATCATATATATCCTACTACTTATAGCTTACTTAGTAAAAAATCTTTATACTTTAAAAAATAGTAACTATAATTTTAGCTATAGTTATAAGTGCTCCCTATAGCCTATATAACTATAAAAAATATTCCCTTTATATATTTTTATTTATATAACTTTAAAAAGTATTTTAAATACTCTATTTACTTATATTTAAAATAAAAAAAAGAGGCAAAGGATATACCTTTAATATAGTTAATAGTAACGTTACTATCACTAGGGAGTGTATTATAATAAGCCTTTTAAGGCTCTAGCCTTGCACACTACGCCTTAAGTACTAGGGTAACTAAGTATAGATATAACGCTCTAACGAGCACAGTACCTCACAGTATAGATCTCTTCTTAATACAACCTTAATTTAATATACACTTATACGCCCTAACCTCACCATATAAGATCACATATACTTTCACTCTGAACACCGTAAGATGATGAGTGATCTGCCCTGAGCGGGTAGAAACTGAGTGGTTTCTACCGCGGCTCATTTCTGCTGACACGTCTCCTGTTTAGCCAGTATCATGATTTCCCCGAGTTTGCCAGTTCGTCTAAAATCCATAAACACCGGCTTCTTGTGGATCACTGTGGACCAGAGGTGACAACAACGTGGCTTCTGCCCACCGTGCCTACCTATCCGCACATCTCGTAGACATCACTGGGGCTCATCCGCCAATCTACACCTTCGCATTCTACCTCCATCGTCTACGCCAATCCTTGAATCGGTGGGAATAACCCGGCGCGTGTTGGTGATCGTGCGCGACCTGTCGCCCCGAACTATGATGTCCTTCCAGCTTGATAAAATGCGATCATGTGCTTCGCCCATTACGGACAAATCCTCGTCATTCACGCCACCGGCCGCCGCGGAACCCCGTGGCCAAAATATCCCACCATTATTCCCCTTTTCAGCGAAGTTACGCGCCCAGAGTTTTGCCCAGCTGCATCACAGCGATCAGGGGGTAAACCCGGCTCCCGATGGAGCGTCCGGAAGCGGGATACCAGCGGGTAACAAGCCGTGCCGGGACGGAACTCTCCCCCACTCTGCTTCGCCCCCACCCTTCCCGGCCGCCCGCCCCCGCAAGATTTCGGCAGTCAGTCACTCGGATAATGTTGTCATTCGCCAGTTCTCGTTTGTAAAACCCGTAAGTTTTTTGCTAAGATGGTCATTTAGGGGTGTTAACGCAAGCAACTGTGACACCTTCCCAGCGACTATGGAAGGGGAATGCCGGCTCAACCAGCTGCACGTCAACACCACCATCGACTTGGACAGGGCTCACTGATAGTCCCGTGGATTGAGAAGTTGGGCTGGGGTAGGCAGTATTATAACGTCCCTCCGGCTGCTTGACGAAGGTGAAAGGGGAGGCGCCGTTGTTTCGTCAGCGGGCGCGCGGACTATGTAGATCAAATAACTCCGTCCTATAAAGCCGCTTACACACGTAGTTGCTGAAAGTCATTTTGGCGCGCTTTTAAGCCGTACCGAGAGGTTCGTAACGGCAAGCGCTATCTCCGATGAGTCAAGCCGGTCAGATGCCACGAAGGCCGAGTCGTTTGCCTTGCCGTAATGAGCGAAATGGTCCGGAAGAATTTCCAAAATCGAAACGACACAGTCACGTTTGCCAAGGAAGCCATGGTCAAGAAACAATTTCTTGCAGCTGAACGGGCGGTGGCCGCCTCCATCGTCTTTCCCTGACCGTCTTCGCCTTTTCCAGTTAGGACTCGCTTGCCATGGCCCCCCCGAATCGAAGCTACAGAGTCATCTCAGAGACAAGAAAACCCAAAGGTGAATCGAACAAAAATCTATTTTGCCGCAGGCAAATGGGCAGCTGGAATCCTTCTGGCAAAAAGTCTGAATGTCCGGTCATGCGCCGGATTTCCTGGACCCTTCGGTTCTAGAAGTTGAGGAGGACCACGAGGCTTTCCACGTTGAATAAGTCTAAATTGTCCGCATAATGACCGGGTACATAGAGAAAATAGGCGTCTGTTGAAGGCAACAGGCATGACAAGGAAACCACGCCCTCGGCGTCTACTTTTCTTTGCCGGGACGAATGACCATGGGAGATCTTATTCATCACCCCCTCCTCTAGTATCCAACACCCCCTATACGGCTTGGCTTTCTAATTATCGGCCTCCTTCCCCCTTTACTACACAATGGACGACGACGACGACGATGACGGACGACAACGACGACGATAATAACAACGGATAACGAGGACGACGATAATAAGAATAATAAACAAGAATAAGCCTATATTGCCCTTAACCTAGGGACGCCCAGGTACCTACGTAGTTATGGCTGGAGGGGGTGTCCCATACCAGAAGAGGGAGGGGTGACAAATAAGATCTCCTATGACCATACGGCACCATTATCAATACTTACACATGACGACGCACGTACATTAACGTCGTGCTGTTAACACAACCGTACACGCCGAGGTCCAATGACGCAGGAGCGAGCAGCTGGCTTGCCGAGGCTTTCTGTAACGGACCCCAAGGCGCTCGTCGTACGGATACGACAGAATACGACGCTAAGGATTGCGGTAGGATTAAACAACGCCACTGGGTATTAACACTCCACGGCGGCATTAGACGCACACCAAAAAGCGTCGCCGGAGTAGTCAATCCGCGAGCCTTCTAGAACGCTTCTAGATCAGGGCAGCAGAGCGTCAAGGGCCTGGACTAGCCCACGCGCCGTCCCTACTCCTCCACGAGGCCTTGGCTGCAGCTAAGTCTTGTGGTTAAGCTTCCTCTCGGTGCTAGCTAGTAGACCTACGTATACCGCAGGAGACCAAATTACTAAGTAACTCTAGTCTAGTAGTAGTGCCTTACTCGGGGAAGGATTCTATTAGATTACTCGTGTCAAATTTCGCGTATATTCGTATATATATAAAGCTATACCTTAAGGGCCATCAACGCGTTTTTCACTTTAACAGCGCTATAGGCCTTTAAACCCCCTAAACACAACTACGGCCTTTAAAGCCGGCGAAATATTACTCTAAAGTAGCTATTAGCCACTTTAAATACTAAAATCCGCCTATACGTTATAGTATACTAGTAGCTTTAAGCTACGTAATTTAATACACCTCCTTAATAAGGGTTTTTTAAGGGCTTTATTAGATTTAATTATAAATAAAATTATATACTAGCTACGCTCTAACTACTCTATAATTACTTTTATATAACTTACTTTTCTAGAACTATAATCCCTTTAAAGTCTTTATCTTAAGTAGTTTTATTATTTTTATTAAACTTTTATTTTTATAGTAGAAAGAGTAATGCTGTTTTTAGAGTACTTAAGAACTATAATCCCTTTTATCTATTCCTTATTAGTAAAGTTAAGGCCCTTATAGTATTTACTTTAAAGCTTAGTATTATAAAGTACTTAAAGCTAAGCTATTTAATTTATTATATTAAGTTACTTAAAGAAGAGTTTAAAATAAGCGCTAGTAAGTGGCTTTATAAGGCCATTTACTATTAACTACACTATAGGCTAATATTTAACTTTAATACAGCCTTTTTAAGCCTTTTAATATAGTTAATAGTTGTAGATATTAATATAGTAAAGCTTTGTACGTAGTTGGACTGTCTCTTTGTTAATAAGATGGATTGTTTATTGATTATTGTATTAAATATATATACTTAGTATAGTAGTATTAGGAGTAAGAGTAGTACTAAAGGTCTACTTGCTAAAATTTATATAAAGTATAATTATTAAATAGCTTATAAAAATAGCCTTTTTAACTATTTAAAAAAGAGTAAGAAGCTTAGCCTTAGTTATTAATATAGTTATAGTATTCTATTTATTAGTTTACTACTTAATAAAGCTACTAAAAAGCTTAATTATAAATATTTAAGAGCTTTTGTGGTCTAGTGTGTTATTAGTAAAGCTAGTATCTAAAGTAATTACTAAATTATTATTAGGGTTACTTTTTTTATAACTAAATTTAAAGTAAAAAGCGCACTTTATAAAAAAGTATTTAATTACTTATTCCGCCTCTTTAAAGTACTTAGGGCTAGGGTTATGGTTAAAGTGTATAAAACAGCTTACTATAAAGGCTACGTCCGGCTGTATTATTATTATACTGTATATAATTAAACTAATATTACTTTAGTAATAGTTAATATTTATATATAGAGTAGAGCCTTTATAAGGGAGTAGTTTAAGTAATTAAATTAGAAAAGTATATAGTTGCTTTACTTATGGGCCTTGCTTTTTTAAGTACTTAATAACTTTATTAATATAGACGGACTATAAAAGCTAAAAGTGCTTTATAGTGTAGTTACGGATAACTTTAATCCCTAAGAACTATTATAAGTCTTTATTACTCTTAAAAAAGTATTACTTTTAAAGTACTTTTATAAGTAAAAGGGCCTTTTTATAGTATTTAGAGGGGAAATATAGAACGTAGTTATTAATATAAAAGAAAAAGGTAATATAGCTATATATTTAATAGTAATTCTTACCTACTATATACTCTAGCTTAAGTTCTTTTAAACCGGCTTCTAAATAGCGTTACTATAGGAATAGAGAGTAGTATAGGCTATAAAGTGCTTTATTAAGCTTAAGGATATACCTAGGCTTTTAATACTTAGGGGGTATTTATATATAAACGTTTTTATTAAGTAGAACTTATATAAACGCGTTTACTGTGTTATATTATAGGAACTTAAGATTAAAGTAGTTTATAATAGCTATAAGTATTTAAAAAGATATACTAATAAGTATTAAAGTATAAGTATTTTGCTTATTTCTTAACTATTAGTTACTATATATAACAAGGCGTACTTTAATTTTAAAGAGCTTTTTATACTTATTTAATTTATATATATATACTTAATAGTATTTTAGGATTTAGAAGTTATTAGTAGTACTTTTAAGAACCTTTTTTTAAAAGTTAGTTTTATAATAGCTTTATAGATAGTTTGCTTTAGTTATTTATATTAAAATTATATAAGGGTGAGTTAATACTTCTAAATAAAATATAGGTAGGGGCTAGAGCTTTTACTAAGGGGTACTAAGAGTAGGAACTTTAGTCTATAGTTAGTATAGTGCTTTGTACTTACTTAATAAAATTTAAGTACTTATAACCCCTTTTTATAACTAAATCTTACTATTAAAGTATTTAATATCTACGTTTTAGAACGCCCCTATAGTATATTAAATACTAGGGGTCCCTTTTAATAGGTTATAAGTAACTAAGTAGCTAGTTTAGAAGCGGCTTTACTATAGAGTATTTTAAAACAATACTAAAGTACTAGCTAAAAAAGCAGCTTTATAAAACGTTTATTTATACTAGGATATATAAGCTACTAGAGTAGTTTAGTTTATAGGCTTAGTTGTAAATACGGACTAGTAAGGGTTTATAGAGAAAAGGTTTTTATTTACTAACTTAGTTATAATTTACTTTTTTAAGTATTAGTTTTTTTTAATTAGTGTTTAAAAGAACGAAATGGGTGAGTTAAGAGGGGTAAGTAAGAGTTTAAAGTAAGTAGAGGAGTATTTATAGTTATAGGGTTTATTGTTATTAAGGGTAGTATTACTTGAGTTAAGTTTATTAGAAATATTATTAAGGGAGTTTATAAAAGGGAATACTTTATTATTTTTTTTACTTAATAAAGATAGGTAGAGCTATGTTTAAGAGTTAGTTTTATTAGTTGTAGTAAGGCTTTTTTAAATTTATTTAGTAATAACTTAAAGGTTAAGGTTATTATAGTTACTAGTAAGTAAATTTGAGTTATTATTATAGTGTTTTTTTTTGTTAAATATAATATTGTATATAGTAATAATTTTTTTAGTTACGGGGTTTTATATTTAATACTAATTTGTAGATATATAGCTAATAAGGAAGTCTATAAAGGTATAGCTATAAAGGTGGTTAAGATGCTTTTTTTTAAGCTGCGCGGTAGCTATAAGGGTATATGCCTTATACCTATATGATTTTAGGTATATAAGGCTTAGTTTTATAGTTTTGTTACTGTGGAGTTATTAGTAGAGTACTTTATATAGAGTTTTTTAATTAAGGACTACTTAAGGTATATAGTTATAAAAATAGGTTACTACTTTATAAATATTAGGCTATACCTTATAGAGTAGTTTACTACCTTTATATATTATTTAAGCTTTTATTTTGATTATAGTGCTAATGTACTTAGTACTACTATTTTAATTTTATATATATAGAGTAAATAACTTAATACGTTTACTGTGCCTTTAGAGGTTGTTTATAAAGCGGTAGTACCTTTTGATTTTACTGTTATACTTAAAAGTAAGTATCTTAATATTATATTAAACCTTTAAGAGTAAAATAACCTTTTCAAAAACCTTAGTAAGTGTCTTTATACTGTAGTTATATAGGTAGTAGTTTTATAAGTACTGTAAAACGCGGTTAGTAAATACTAATATAGATATAAACTTACTATAGCTTTTAGTATATAGGTAAAAGCTAAACGTAATATATTTACTAGGGTAGGTATATACGTTACTTTTCCGTGGTTTATAGTTAATAATTTATTTTATTTTATTAATACTATAAGTATTATAGTTTAAAAGGGTATTACTAAGTGCTATTTTAGGAGTAATAGAGATTTAGATACTATAAGCTAATAAAAAGAAGTGCTAAAGTAGTTTAGGGCTAAGGTAGCTAAGCTACTAGTACTATATTTTTTTAGAGCCTTTTAGAGATCTTTATTTTTATTAAGAGTACTTTATTTAATAGTATAGAGTATATATATACTAAATAGCCTATATAGAGTCTTTGTATACAAGCGCCTTATTAAAAAGCTTATTATACTTTAATACTCTTTAATTATATATAGTTTTAATAAAACTAAAAGAAGAGTAATTAAATCTATATAATATAAAGTACTATTTAGAGGGCTTATTCTACTAGTACTTACGCTTATAAAGCTGGTTATAAAAAATAAAGTTAGTTACTATAAATATATATAATATAATATTATATAAGTATAAGCTGGATTATTTACTATTAGCTAATATAATATATATATTTATATTTTTATATCCTTTAATTATAAGGGGCTTAGAGTTAGTTTATAAGTAATTACTTATATTAGTTACTTAAAGGTTACTAAACTATTATTTATTTTTAAAAATATAAATAAATGTGCTAGAGTTAAAGAGGTAGGAGTCCCTAAGGGGATATAGTAATAGGCCCTTATATTAAGTAGCTTAAAACGCTATAGGTAAATACTTAATACTCCTTACGTAGTAACTATATAGTTACTAACTTTAAATCTCTTTAACGTACTAAATTAATTATTTATTATTTATAAAGTTCTTTTTAGCTCTTTTATAGTAGTAGTTAAGCAGCTTCTACTCGTTATACACGCACTTTAGAAAAGTATAAAAGTAATTTTTAAAGTAGTAGTATATAGAGTATACTAGGTAAAAAGGGGCTAATAGAATAAAGGGAGTAGGAAACACTAATAAAGCTTTATTCTACAATTTTTTTAAATTAGTATTATTATATTTATAGCTACTAAAGTACTTAAAAGGGCTATAAAAAGCTACTTTATTAATAACAAAAGCACCTTATATACTTCTTTTATATTTTATAAACTCTAGTATTTATTTAATTATAGTAGTTATTTTAGTAACGACTTTATTAAAACTATAGTTATCTTAGTTATTACTTATTATTATACAACAGCTTTTAGTTTAAAATTAAAGTAGTAAATAGTTAAGGAAGTAAAGTAACTTATAGATCTACAGATCTTTTTTATAAGCTACTTTAAGTTTAATAGTACAACTTTTATATATATAGTTAATTTATATTATAAACTATTTAACTATAATAGCTCTTATTATAAACTACTTATTATAGGGCATAGTAAGGTAGTTAATATAAAGTTAGTTAGTGCATTAGTGGTATATACTTTTTATAAGTTTAAAGTACTTATAGAGGTTTTAAATTTAAACTACTGGCCTTAAAGTACTTAAGTAGTACTAGATCTTAAGCTTTTTAATAATAGTACTTTATATTTAAAGAATAATAGTATTCTTAGCTTTTTTTTACTTTTAGTATATTACTTTTATAGTGTAGTATAGGGATAAAGAGTTAATATAGTACTTAAGGGCCTTTTTAAAAAGGTTAGTTATTATTTTAGTGTAGTAGTAGTCTACTATACTAAACGGGAGTAGGAGGTTTTTTTTTAGAGGTGCTTAAGAAGAAGGGTTTATAGTAAGCTTATCTACTTTAGATTCTATAGTTTAGGAGTAAAGGGCTTTTAGCTTAGGGCTATAGTAAATAATAGACTTTAAGTAGTTATTAAGGTATAGCTTTTAGAGTAGAGTATTACTAATAAGGGGCTTTAGATCTATAGAGGTTAGGTTAAAAGCTTTTTATATATTAAGGGTATTTATAAGTACTTAAAAGTTATAGAGCTATGGGTACTAAGTGGCTAGGCCGTTAAGAATGGTCTTTTAAGGGGTTAAAAGGACGTTTATAGTAATCTTTACGTTTAATAGAGCGGTTTAAAAACAATTAATTATATATAGTAGAGGGGGTAGTAGAATAAGACTCTTAATTATTAGATTTTATATATATTTATATATATATAAAGCTATACCTTAAGGGCTATTAACGCGTTTTTTACTTTAACGGTACTATAGGCCTTTAAACCCCCTAAACGTAGCTACAGCCTTTAGAGCTAGTAAAATGTTACTCTAGAGTAGCTATTAGCCACTTTGAACGCTAAAATCCGCCTATACGTCGTAGTATACTAGCGGCTCTAAACTACGTAATCTAACAACTTGTAGGTAAGGTTGTTAATTAAGCTATATAGTATACTATAGTATAAGTAAAAATTAATAAATTTTTAAGTTTAGAAATAGGTACCTACTAGTATAAATATTTAAAGCTAGCTCTAGTATTATAACTCGTTAGTTAATAGACTTTTAATAGTAACTTTATAGGGGGCTTAGTATTATAATTTATTAGTTAATAAACCTTTAATAGTAACCCCGCAAGGGACTTAGTAGTTAAAATAAGCAACATTAGTCTATATTAGTATAATATACTATAAAGTAGAAAAACTAAAATATAAGTTATATAATAATAAGTAGAACTAATATATAATAAATAGTCCTAGAATAGAACTAATAATACTAAAGGCAGTTTATAGTAATAAACTAATATACTTAATATTAGTTCTAAAAATAAAAGGATATATTTATAGAAATAAAACTTATATATAAATAAAACTTAAGTACCCTTAAGTTCTTTTTTTTATAGTTTTTTAGTTATTAACTTTATATTAATTTTTAAATACTTTTAGCCCTTTAGTAGTAACTACTATAACCTTTTTATAAAATACCTAAACTAATTACTTATATACTTTAAACCCTTAGGATCCCTTTAGTAAGAACTAGTACTATTATTAATATTAGACCTTAGTTTTTATTAATACAAACCTTACTATTAAAAAGTTATTTATAATATTTTAATAGCTTTTATTTAATAAATTAACCCTTAATACTAATAAATAGTATTCTATAATATTTTTAGTTAAAATACCTAAAGTTACTCTTACCTTGTCTAAGTTCTTTAGTAAATAAACTTAAGACCTTACTTAGAAACTAAAAGAATAATATATAAAAAGTAATAGAGATAAATCTAGTAATAATAATACTAATAAGTAACTTAAACAAACTTACTATAATATTAAGTAACTCTAGAAGATGTTTAATAAATACTTTAGTTAAATAGAACAGCTTTAGGACGCCGTTTAATAAACTAATAAATATATATAAAAGGTTAAGAACTAGAATAAAACCCTCTATACTACTACTAATATTATTAAAATACCTATTTATAATAAATATAAAAAACTTAAACTTAACTTACTTATTACTTATAATAAAACCCCTAGGACACTTAAAGAATTCTTAATTTAAGTTAAAAACTACTAAAGCTTCTATTATAATAACTTTAAAAACAATACTAAGTAAGTTATTTATACTATTATATTCCTCTATAGATACACTCTTTAATAGATTAAACTATTTTAAAAATAGTTCCTTAAAGCTAAAACTTTAAATAACTATACTACTAAAGTTAGGGACATCTTTTTTACTTTTAAAGGATTTAAATATACCCTTTAAACCCTATTCTAGGACCCTAACTAGAAGTAATAAGTTAAATAAAATCTCACTTTACTTAAATAAACTAAGTCTATTACTTACTATACTACTAAATTCTAATATATTAATATATAACTAAATCTTATTAAGGAATCTAGGATCTTTATATTCTACTAAGGCTTAAAAAATAAAGTTAATGATAAATCTATTAAAATTAATTATTCTAAAGATTTCCTTTAGTATACTAAGCTTATAATTAAAATTAATAACTATTTATAAAAAAGATACTATAAAAAAAACAACAACTAGACACTAACTCTAATAAAAAGTACTAATAGTAGCTATAATAATTCCAGTACCGTAACTAAAAACAATAACCCTAGTAAAATAACTAGTAAAAATAAAATAACTAGTAATAAAGTACTACTTATAAATACTATATAGGCCCTATAAACCTTAGTACTACTAAATAATAAAAACCTAATAAAGAATATACTTTTAAGTACTATAACTATAATAAACTAGAATATATAGCTAAAGACTATTACTAAACTAAAAAGTAATAATAGTAACTAGTACTAGGAGGTAAGTAACTTAATACTATTTATAAGAAAAACTATACTAAATTATTATAAATAATATACTATAGTAATAAATATACTATCTATTAGAATAATAAAAAAAACATAGAATAGTACTCTAAAGATACTAGTTAATCTAGCTATAACGTTACTAACACGCCTAAAAAGACACTTACTATCCTTTATTAAGCACTATACTAGAAGCTGTCTTAAAAAACTAGGGAACAACTTAATAGTATAAACCTACAACGCACTAACTACTACTTTAAAAAATTAAGTAACTATAAAAAGGTTAAGTATAATAATAAACGGATTATTAAACAACTTAATACTATAATTACGGAATTAAGATATACTACTAATATAAAACTAAAAGAGAATCACAAAAAGCATTTCTAAATACCAGTAATAAAAAAAGTAAAAAGAATAACTACCTATAGTAATATTAGAAAATTAAAATAACTTTACTATAACAATAAAGAAAAAGTAGAAGAAGTCCTACTAAACCCTATATTCCTAGAAAAAAACCTAAAAAACAATATACCTTATAATTTAAATAAACCTTATAACATTACTTACTAACATACCTAGAATAAAGTAACTTAGGGGGCTCTACTTAATACCTAGTACTTAAACTCTAAAAAAGAACCTTTAATATAAAAAAAAAACATAAGTACCTATTATACATCTCCCTAAATAACAATAAACAATAAACTATTTTTTACAAAACTAACCCTATTTAAAAAACCAAAGAATAGCTACCTACTAGTATACTAAGAGACTATAAATAGTTAAAACCCCTATATAAGAAGTATTATAACATTTTTTAATTATAATACTTTAATAATAAATATTAAAAATACTTTATAAAAAAACTTAACTCCTAATTCTTTCTTTAAAAAAAAGAACACCCTGCGTAAGAACATCTACCTTAGCTAGGAACTTAATATATAGATTATTTAAGAATATAAAGGACCTAAAAAAGTAGTGTTTAAACTAAACCTAAACTTTCTAATAAAGTACCTATATACTAGTAATATAAACTAGTAAAATTACTATATTAACTAATATTAAGTTTACTATATTATTAAAGCACAAACACTTAAAAGAAATAGCTCTAAAAAAACGAAACTAGCTTCGCACTACCAGTTATTAGTATTAAGGATACCCTTATAAAAAGAGGAGTAATTAAGTACTTTAATAGTAATAAAATATATATAAAATAGAGGCTTAAGTAGTTAAAGAACTAGACTCGCCTACTAATAAAGAATTATAATAGGTAACTATAATAAGATCTATTTACTTAGTAATAAATATAAACTTAAATAAAAAACACCTTTACTTTAATATTATAATAAATAAAATATAAATTAAAGTCCTAATTAATAATAGCACCTAAAGTAACTTTATATTACTTTAAGTTATAAATAACTTATAATTACTATAAAATAAAACAAAGGACCTTTATTTACTTAATAATATAGAAGGGGAAGGAGTATAGTATAGTAGAAGTATTGTTAATAGAGAGACTATACCCCTCACTTTAAGCTACTATAACTAAAAAATATACTACTACTTTAATATTATAGATATAGAATAACAAAACATTATCTTAGGAGTACTATAGCTATAAAGAAAGAACCTATAAATAAATTAAAAAAAATAGCTACCTCTATTAGAACTATAAAAAGAGTTTAGTTACTAAAGAACACAGTCAACTACTAGCTTTAAACAAATCTTAATACTAAAAAAAGCTAATAATAATATTATAATTAAGTACTTACTTAAAGGTTAAAAAAGTAATTGCTAGGCCGTTATAAAAAAAGCACTTTACTATAACACAAAAAGAATTAATCCTTAATAAAGATTGACTTTTATTTATTTTAAAAGAATATAAAGTATATAAAAAGTTATTTACTCTAATACTAAAAATAAGTTTACTAAAATATAGTACTTTTAATTATAAAATCCTTATTAAAGAGGGACAAATACTATTATTTAATAAAGTTTATTAACTAAACTAATGAAAATAAAAGTACTTAATAAATATATTAATAAATACTTAATTAAGAGCTATATTAAAGAATTAATATTACTTATAAGATACCCGATCCTATTTATACTAAAAAAGAATAATAAACTATAGCTATATATTAACTACTAATAACTTAATAATATTATAATTAAAAACTAATACCTATTACTACTTATTTTAAAACTATAAAACCTATTTTATAAAGTTAATTAGTTTATAGCTCTTAATTTTAAAAAAGCCTATAACTTAATTAGAATTAAAAAAGGAGAAGAGTAAAAGACTTTATTTTACTCTTACTAAGGATACTTTAAATATTTTATTATACCCTTTAGACTTACTAATACCCCTACTATATTTTAAAATATAATTAACTATATTTTATAAAAGAAGTTTAATATTTTTATAATTATATACTTTAATAATATCCTTATTTCTTTAAAAACCCTTAAGGAATATAAATAATATATATATTAAGTACTTTAAAAACTTTAAAAAACTAAGTGCCTTATTAAACTAAAAAAAAGCGAGTTTTATACCTAAAAAGTAAACTATTTTAAATTTACTATTATACCTAGAATTATTAAAATATTAAATAAAAACAATTACTATAGTTAAGAACTAGTTAATACTATAGAATATTAAGGATATTTAATCATTCCTTAGATTTATTAATTTCTATTAATAATTCCATATAGGGTATTTAGGGAATATTTCTATACTTATAGATTTTATTAAAAAAGATACTTAATAGAAATAAATAAAAAAAAAGTAGTATTTTAAAAAATTAAGAACTAAGTCCTTAGCAAACCTATACTTATAATATTAAACCTAAATTTACTATTTAAAATAAAAACTAATACTATAAACTATACTATTAATAAATAACTTAGTTAATGTAATAAAAAAGAATACCTATACCCGTACACCGTCTACTTAAAAAAACTTAGTAAACTAGAACTCAACTACTAAATCTATAATAAAAAACTTATAGTTATTATTAAAGTATTTAAGGATTAAAAACCATACTTATTAGAAACTAACTATAAAGTTATAGTATATATAAATCATAAAAACCTTATATACTTTATAATATTTAAAACCCTTAATAAATAATAAATTAAATAGTTAGAATTTTTCTTAGAATTTAATTTCTGTATTATTTATAGAAAAAGATTAAAAAACAAAAGAATAAACGCTTTTAGTAAACAATTAGACCTAAAATCAATAGTCCTAAACAAGACTTAAATAATCTTTAAAATTTTTTAAATAGAAACCTAGTACTAGTTATTTACCTCCTTATAATTACTAAACGGATTAGTACTAGTACGCCTAAATAAATAACTAATAAAATAATTAGAACAATTTATAGTACTAAAGTACATAAATACTAAAGAGTCACTAAAATATAGAAACGTATTTAGTAATATTATAGTAATAAAGTTATACAAAAATAAATAGCTAGAGCTATTAAAAACTATAAAGTTTATAATAAAAGTAAACTAGAACGCTATAAGCCGTATAGAAAGATTTAACCTCTCTCTATACTTAACAAAGTATAGTAATTGATTTTTCTTAATTTTATTATTAAATTACTATAATTAAAGGAACTACTTACTAGAAAATAGTTTAATAGTATTTTAGTTATAGTAAATTGATTTACTAAGTATATATACTTTACTCTATAGATTAAAGTAAATATAGTAAAAAAGCTTATATATATCTTTAATAAGTACATTCTTAATTAATATAGTTTACTAGACGATATTATTTTATATAAACGAATGTAGTTTACTTTAAAGTTTTAGAAATTTTTAATTTTATAACTTAAATCTAAACTATAACTATTTACTACTTTCTACCCCTAAACTAATAAATAAATAAAAAGGATTAACTAAATTTTTAAAATATACTTAAAATATTATATTAACTACTAAAAAAATAATTAAGTTATTCTATTACTAATAGCCTAATTTACCTATAATAGCGTAGTAGGAGAAAGTACACAGTACTTACCTTTTTATTTTAACTATACATTTAAACTAACTACCTATAAAAAGCTATAAATAGAACCTATAGTAGTTAAAGTAGTTATTTATATTAACTAAATTAAAGAAATTAATAAATAACTCTAACACAACTTAAAATTTATTAAATAATATATATATAAGTATACTAACACTTTAAAAATAAAGGAACTATCCTTAAAAAGGAAGGTAGTACGTACTTTATATAATAAAACATTAAAGTTAAATAACTAAATAATAAATTAAACTATAAAAAACTTAAACCCTTTAAAATTATTAAAAAAGTCTTAAAAGTTAACTTTAAATTCATACTACTAAACACTATAAAATATTACCTAGTCTTCTATATTTTACTTCTTAAACCAACACTACAAAGTTTACACACTACTAACCACATTAAAGTTAACTTTAAACAAAACTATAAAGTAAAAAGGATTATTAACTATATTAACTAGTAAGATAGTATAGAACTTTAATATTTTATTAAGTAGAGAAATTATAGTTACAAAAATAATACTTTAAAACCTACTTTAAACCTAATAAATATATAAAACAAACTATAAAAATACTAAACCTAGTAGTAAAAACATATTATATACTTATAACCTAAAATTCAACTAACTAAACCTCTAAAAATAAATTAAATATTTCTTTACTTAAAAACACCTAGTTTAGAATAGTTAAAAACCCTTTACTATATTACTAAAAGTACTAATAAGTAAAGGACTTAAATTAGTAAACTTATTACTAAAACTAAAAAAAAACTATAGTACCTTATTTTCTAAACCTACTACCTAAAAATTACTTACTATAAACTACTTATAAATATTTAATACTAATAATACATTACTATTTAATAAAACACTATCTTCCTAGTTAACCTTTTATATACCCTACTTAAAAGCCTTAATTTACCTTTTATAAACCTTTTTTTAAATCTTTTTAATACAGCCTAAGTAACTTACTACTTCTACTATTTATAACTATAAATACTTAAACTTATAATAAAAAGCTAAAAGCTCCTTACTGACTTTCTCTTCCTTTTTATCCTACTCCTTCTACTAAAAATTTAATTTTTAAACTATAAAACATTAGTACTACTACTACCTCTACTAAAACTAAAGTGCTTATAGGTAAATACTACTAAAACCCTATTATAAGGCTTTTTTACCGTAATATAAGTATAATAATAAGTAGAGTTTTTACTAAAACAATATAGGACCTTTATATAAAAATAATAAATACAAAGTATATTACTATTAATTAATTAAAACTTAATATATTTAATACGTATAGCCTTTTTATAATATTTTATTATAGTTAATTATAATTTTAATTTTTAAATATAACCTAATATAGTATTAATACTATAATAAATAAAAAAGTATAATTATAAATCCCTAACTTAAAACTAACAACTTACTTATAATAAGGTCTTAAGAATAAGACCTTTAAAAAAAGTTAATATTATAACCTATTAATTAATAAACCTCTAATAGTAACTCTATATGGGGTTTAGTAGTTAAAATAAATAACGTTAGCCTATATTAGTATAATATACTATAGAGTAAAAAAACTAAAATATAAGTTATATAATAATAAACAGAACTAACACATAATAAATAGTCCTAGAATAGAACTAATAATACTAAAGGCAGTTTATAGTAATAAACTAATATACTTAATATTAGTTCTAAAAATAAAAGAATATATTTATAGAAATAAAACTTATATATAAATAAAGCTTAAGTACCCTTAAGCCCTTTTTTTATAGTTTTTTAGTTATTAACTTTATATTAATTTTTAAATACTTTTAGCCTTTTAGTAGTAACTACTATAACCCTTTTATAAAATACCTAAACTAATTACTTATATACTTTAAACCCTTAGGATCCCTTTAGTAATAACTAGTACTATTATTAGTATTAGACCTTAGTTTTTATTAATACAAACCTTACTATTAAAAAGTTATTTATAATATTTTAATAGCTTTTATTTAATAAATTAACGTTTAATACTAATAAATAGTATCCTATGATATCGTTCTCTAAAACTACTAAAAACACTTCTACTTTGTTTAAATCCTTAAGTAAGTAAACTTATAACCTTACTTAAGAACTAAAAGAATAATATATAAAGGATAATAAGGAAGAATTTAGTAATAATAATACTAATAAATAACTTAAACGGGCCTATTAGGACATTAAGTAGCTTTAAAAGCTCTTTAATAAAAACTCTACTACTATAAAGGAACTCTAGTAGGCTATTTAATAAGTTAATAAGTATACTTAGGAGGTTAAAAACTAAAATAAGACCCTCTATACTACTACTAATATTATTAAAATACTTATTTATAACGGAAATAAGAAGCTTAAGCTTAACTTACCTATTACCTATAATAGGACCCTAAGAATACTTAAAGGATTCTTAATTTAAGTTAAGACCTACTAGAACTTCTATTATAGTAACTTTAAGAAAAATACTAAATATATTATATATACTACTACGTTCCTTTATAAGTATACCCTTTAATAAATCAAACTATTCTAAAAATAGTACTTTAAAGTTAAAACTTTAAACTTTTATACTACTAAAATTAAGGATATCTTTATAACCTTTAAGGGATTTAAATACGCCCTTTAGACCTTATTTTAGGACCTTAATTAAAAGTAATAAGCTAAATAAAATCTTACTTTACTTAAGTAAATTAAGTTTACTACCTACTATACTACTAAATTCTAATATATTAATATATAACTAAACCTTACTAAAGAATTTAAAATCGTTATATTTTACTAAAGTTTAAACTATAAGGATCCGGTATAGAGCTAAGCACTTAGCGTACCTTTAGTAAAAGTAAGGGTAAATATTAGTAGACCTTAGTATAGTAGATCCCTACTAAGCCCTTAGTAAGAACGTATAAAGGGAAAGTAAAAAAGGAATAAGAGAAGTTAAGTAAAAGTAATTAAGTACACCTATACTTACTTTTAAAATACTATAATTAGACCTAACTTAAGTATATAGCACTTAACACCTTTATACTCTTTTACTTTTACCCTAATATAAAAGGTTAGTAATAAATATATTATAAAGGATTTTATATAATACTATAGAAGATACTAGTAAATACTTAATAAACTTTACTCTTAAGTTAAACTAGAATAGGGATAATAAAAATATAACTAACTAAATAGTAAGTAAAGTAGTTTTATAATAGAACTTTACTAAGAACCTAGTTAGTTATTAAAATTATAAAGGTAATAGTTAATATAAGTATAATATAGAAAATATAATAATAAATATAAGTAATATAAAAGAGTTAAGTAACTTAAATAAAAAAGGTAATTCTAATTTATAGTAGTAATAATATACTAGGTATTTACTAACTCCTAACTATAATAAAGAACTATTAATATATAAAATAATAGAAATAATTTAAGAGTTATAGGCCTAGAATGCCCGGTTATAGGTATAACCCCTATTAAACGCCCTACTTTAGATTATAGTACAATAAACTAAAAGTACTAAATAAGTTATTAAAGTAATAAAGACTATTTAATAGACTATTGTTTACTATTTAGTAAAATAGTAGGAAAAACTACTTATATATAACGTAGCTTGCTTTATAAAAAATATAACTAACTTAGTTAAAGAAGACTAGTTTATTATAGTTAAGGTAGTTTATACCTATAAAAAAGGTACTACTATAACTTAATAAATTTAATAAACTATAAGTACTATAAAGTATACTTTATAAAGTAACTAGTATAGCTATTAGTAAGTACTTATTAATAATTATATAGGAGATAGATAAAACCTAGAGCCTACTCAGGCTGAATTTAAGGTTTTTATTTATAATTAATATATTACCCTAGAACTATAAAAATAAAACTATTAAAATATACTATAAAAATATTATTAGAAAAATAATAAAAAGCTTATTACTTTATTTTACTACTAAAAGGTAATTTACTAGACCCTTAGTAAAACTATAAAGAGAAAAAGTAAAGTATACTAGTTCTTCTAGTACTTATATTAGTCTATATATAAAGAGCTAATATATTAGGACTTTAAATACTTAAATGTTTATAAAACTTTAATTTATACTTAATATATCTAAAAAACGTTATAGAAGTATAAACCCTTTAGGGGAGCTTTATAAAATAAAAGCTATAAGAAATACTACTCTAGGTTCTATAAATAAAAAAGACGGAGAGCACTATTATAACCCTACTTAAAAGAAAGAGGTAGCCCGGATTATTACTAAATAGGCTATAAGGGTAAAAAAAACTAGTTATTTAGGCCCTAAGAGTTTATAATAACTCTAAAAAACTTAAATACTAGTGATAAACTAAAAAGGAATATTAATAAAATCACCTGTTATAACTATTAAAAAAAGGAATACAACTTAATTAACTACAAAGCACCTAAATAGAATACTTACTAGAATCTCTATAGACTACTATATAGAAGTATTAATATAATTTAAGTTTAAAAACTAAGTAGTTTAGAAACTAAGTAAGTATAGACTAGCTACTAACTAAACCTATACTAAAAACTACTTTAATACCTATAGGGAAAATAGTTAAAACCTAAGCTATTACTAGAATAAACTATAATAAAGTTAAAATTATAGTAAATATAAATACTTATATATAATTAAATATTATTAATATTAATTTAGTTAAATAGTTTAAACTCAAAAAAGTATTTAATATAATACTCCCTAAGATTTTAGTATTTAATAACTAATTTATTAGTAAAGTTAGAGTATATTAATTAACCTTCTTCTTTATTAATAAGTATAATATACTTTATAAAGTTAAGTATGTATTTATAGTAACGTTTTACTTAAAAAGTACTAAAGGTATCCTCTTAGTAAATAATACTATAAGTATAAGAAGTATCCTTATAAATATATATATATATATAAACTTAGTAGTATACTCTAGTATTTCTTATATCTCTAAAAGTATTTATTTAAAATATAATAAAAAATAAGTTTAAAGTATTTATAATATATACTATAGGGGCCTATACTATAGTAAAAAACAAGGGAATCCTTATTAATAACTTACTTAGATAAAAATATATAGTAATACTTAAAAGCCTTTTAAAAGAACTTTACCCCTACATTAATATATTTAATAAAAAAGTAGTAATATAAGTCCTAATACTAATAAACATAAAATACTTAATTAACTTTATTAAAGAAAAAGAGTTACTATATAAGTCTATTTACTTAATATCACTAGAATAGCTTTAAGTACTTTTTAAATATGTTTAAAATATAGTAGCTTAAGGGTAGATTAAGCCCTTTATAAGCTTAATAAGAGCCCCCGTAATATTTGTTCCTAAGAAAGATAGTAGTTTACAACTATATATTAATTATAAAGGCTTAAATATAATTACTATTAAAAACCACTACCCTCTACTACTTATTAGTAAACTATTAAATAGGCTTACTAGAGTATAATAGATTTTCAAAATTAACTTTAAAAAGGTATACTATAGGATTCGTATTAAAAAGTTTAATTAGTAGAAAATAGCATTTTATATATACTATAACTACTTTAAGTATATAGTAATACTATTTAGACTGACTAATACCCCAGCCACGTTTTAGGCTTATATTTAATAAGTACTTAGTAATATTATAAATATTTGTATTATTATATACTTAAATAATATTTTAATTTACTCCTAAACGTAGAAAGACTATATAAAGTACGTAAAAATAGTCCTAAAACGCCTAAAAAATACTAAACTCTTTATAAAACTATTAAAATACAAGTTTTATAAATAAAAAGTTAACTTCTTTAGGTTTAAAATTACCTATAATAGGATAATAATAGACCTAGAACGTATTTAAGCTATTACTAAATAGCTAATACTAAAAAGCTACTATAATATTTAGGTTTTTTAGGATTCTATAACTTTTACTATAAATTTATTAAAAAGTACTTATATATAGTAAAACTACTAAATAGGGCCCTTAAAAGTAATAAAAATAGTATAAAGTTAAGAGCTTTTATTTAAATAAAGGAGATATAAAAAGACTAAGAACTAATATAGTTCTATAAATAGTTATTAAAAAACAGCTATAATATAAGCTATTAAACTAGCTTAAAAAGAGTAATATTTCTATACTATAAATAGAAATAAACGCTTAGGCCTCTTAAGGGGTCTGTGCGTAAAACTCTATAAATATCTCTTATATATACCCTAAATATTACTAGTTACCTAAACGGGACTAGCGCGAAACTAGGCCTAATTAGGCCTAGGGGCCCCTGGGTGCCCTATATATACAGCAGCTGTTCCCCTTTCTTAGTTAGAAATAATCAAGCAATTCTTTCCCTCTTTTCTTCCTTTTCTTCCACATGCGACCGTGAGCTTACATTACGTAAGCAAGACCTCTTATGGTCTTAGTGGTTATGAGCCCAGGTTAGCTTTACTAGAGGTATACCTATCCTTTTATTAGGATAATACTACTATATATATAGTAGTATATAACCTTTAGAATCCTTTTATAAGGATATCTATTAGGTAATTCTTTTTATAAGAATTCTTTTCTTTAAGATATTCCTTAGGAAGTCTTTAAGAAATTCTTTAGAAATTCCTTAGGAAATTCTTAAGAAAATACTTACTCTTTTAAGAGTACTTCTTCTTTTTTAGAAGAATAATATAACTATATATCCTATATAAGGATACTTCTTTTTAGAAGAATATAATCTTTCTTTAAGATATTCTTTAAGAAATCTTTTACAAATTCTTTAAGAAATACTTTAAGTCTTTCTTTAAGAAATTACTACTCTTTAAGAGTAACTTTACTACTATAGTAGAGTAAAAATATAACCCTATATAGGGAATCTCTTTTATAGAGATAAATAATGTCTTTTTTAAGATATATATATCCGTATAAGGATATCTCTTTTTAGAGAAGTAAATCTTAGAAATAAGATTCTTTACCTTTAAAATAGGTAGTAGGCCCGGGGGATTTCTTCTTTTAAATAAGAAGTAATATACAATACTCTTTTATTAGAGTAATACTCTATTATTTATCTTGAAAAATAGATTTATTTAAGAGTTATTTTCTTTTCTACTATAGTAATAGTAGTAGTTTTCTTTTATTAAAAAGAAAAAATATTCTTTCTTTTCTACTATAGTAATAGTAGTAGTTTCCTTTTATTAAAAAGAAAATATATTCTTTCTTTACTACTATAGTAATAGTAGTAGGTTTCTTTTAAATAAAGAAATATATTCTTTCTTTACTACTATAGTAATAGTAGTAGGTTTCTTTTATATAAAGAAAAATAATCTATTTACTACTTAGAGTAGTATCTCTTTATATAAAGAGATTAATATTTTTACTACTTTAAGTAGGTTTTTACTATAAAAACTAAAATATCTTTTTACTACTTAGTAGAGTTTTTTTATAAAAAGCTAATACTTTTTACCTCTTACTACTAAGAGACCCCTTTAATTACTAAAGGCAAAAGCTTATATAAAGCTAATAATATTCTTTTACTACTATATATAGTAGAGTTTTTAAATAAAACTAAACTATTCTTTTACTACTTTAATAAGTGGAGTTTTTAATATAAAACTAAAATATTCTTTTTACTACTATATAAAGTAGAGTTTTTAAAATAAAACTATTTTATTACTTTATTAAAAGTAAGTCTTTTTAAAATAGAAAGACTATATACTATACTATACTCTTTAGAGTAATTCTTTTAAGAAATATCTTTTAAGAATATCTACTTTAAGTAGAAATAATCTCTTTTTAGAGATAAAATACTTATACTACTTTAACATAAAGTAGTAATTCTTTAATATAAAGAATAAATACCCTTTTAAGAGTAATCTCTACTATTAAGAGATATATAAATACTCTTTGAAAATATATTTTAAATATAAATAAAGAACTAAGTTCTACTATAGTATACTATACTAGTAATAAGTCTTTAAAAGACTATATAATGCTTCTTTAAGAAGTAATTCTTTTTAAAAGAATAATATTAAGTAGTAATACTACTATACTATAACTAGTAAAAGTCTGTATAAAAGACTAGTGTACTAAAGGTTTCTCTTTAAATAGAGAAAAATAAATATAATAAACCTTTTAAACTAAAAGTACCCTTTTTAATATAACTAAGGGAATATATAATAAAACCCTTTAGGGGGAGTAATCCTTATATAAGAATAAAGTAAAGTCTTTTATTATAAATTAAGACTACTAAAAAGAAAGAATAATATTCTTTTAAAAATACTCTTTAATATAAGAGATAATAGCCCTCTTTAATATAAAGAATAAAAGCTATAAAATATACATAAATACTTCTTCTTTTACTTCTTTTAAGTAAATATTACTTTTAAGATTTTAAAATATCTTTTTTAGGTTTATTACCTTTAAGATACTAGTACTATATAAAATCTAGATTTAGGTTTCAATATTACCTTTATTAAGATTATAAAAAATAGCTAGTAGTAGTATAAAAAGCAGTATATTACTGTTTTGAAGACTAAACTCTTTATAAGAGTATAAAAAGTCACTCTATATTAAGAATAAATCCTATATTAAACCCTTTATTAAAAGGTAAAAAACAGGTTTCTTTAATAGAAATAATAAAAAGGCAAAACAAAACACTACTATTAAGTTATAATAACGTACTATATATAAAATAATACTATAAAATACTACTTACAAGAGTAAAATACTCTAAATAAATACTTTATAATAAGTATAAAAAGAATGATTCTTTAATAAAAGACTCTTAATAAAAGAGTATAGACTATAATAATAAATAACTCTTTAAATAAAGAGAATAGTTTACTAGAAATAGCTACTAAAAAGGTAGTATCTTTATAAAAAGATTATTATATTTCTAGTAGTAGTAATATCTACTTTATAAAATATAGAAATAACTACTTTATATATAGTAGTATCTCTTTAAGAGACTATATAAATTTCTATTAGTAGTAACTACTATAATAAAACTATAAAAATAATTAAAAAGACTAAGTCTTATATAATATAAAGTCTATAAGAAGAAATAATAAAGGATATAAAGTAGTAATACCTTTTTATACTAAAAAGGTTTAAATAAATAAAAAAAAAAAGAAAAGAATAATACTATAAGAGTTAATATATAAAACTCTAAAAAGAGTATAAGAAAAATAACTTAATATATATAAAACTCTAAAAAGAGTAAAAAATAAAACTCTAAAGAGTAAAGAAAAATAATATAATCTCTATTAAATACTCTTTTATACCTAACCTTATAATATAAGTAAGGGGGTATTAATACTACTATAATAATAGTATAAAAAAAAAACGTTAAACTAAGCTATTAAAAGGTAATAACCTAGCTATAAAGTATATAAAACGTTTTAATAAAAATACTTTATAAAATTAAAAATAATAGTACTTCTATACTATACTCTATAATACTCTATACTATAATACTCTTAATTAAACTATATAATAGTTTAAGTATTTCTTCTATATATATATAGACTCTAAATAAAGAGATATAGTAGTAATATACTACTTAAAGAAATAAAAAACCTACCTATTTACGCCTAAAAGACTACTTTTTATATAAAGAGTAAGTAATATAAAGGCTATATAACTTAAGGGGGTATAATATAAAAACTAGAATATATCTCTAGTAAAATAAAAAGAGTAAAATAGCCCTTAAAAAACTTTTAATAAGTTAAAAAGAAAAACTAGTAATATAAGCTAGTAATAAAGAGTAAATAATAAAGAAAATAAAGAAAATCTAGTAATATAAACTAGTAAATAAAGTACTTATAAACCTAGTAATATAAACTAGTAATATAAAGATTAAAATAATCTTAAAAGAGTATATATAACTCTAAAAAAAGAGTATAAAATCTATAGTATTCTATAAAAAATAAAAATAAAGGGACTTATTAAGCTAAAGCTATAAGTAATAAAGCGGACATAATATAAACCTTAGAACCCTTTTCTAAGAGTTAATCTAGATATAATAAAGGATACTATTATTAAAAGCTAGTATAAAAAAAAAAAAAAACTAGTAATATAAAAAGAAATAACTAGTAATATAACTAGTAATTTTTATTAAGAAGAATACTCTATATATTAAAGAGATTCTATAAAGTACTCTATATATTAAAGAGACTTAAAATCCTATAAAACCCTACTATAAAGCCTATAAACCTATACTGCTAGCAAAACAAAAATCGTACGTACTATAAAAACCCGCTATATACAGTCACAAGGCTTCTACTTCTCTCTACTTAAATAGAGGTTTACTTTATAAAAGAAACCTATATATATATATTATATTTAAGTATATAATAAAGAGAATATTAAATAATAAGGATTATATATAAATATATTTCTATTAAGGAATTAAAACTATACCCATAGTACTTAGTACTATATAAAGACTTTAAACTATATAAGTAAGAATTATTCCTTTATATAAATAGAAATAGAATATAAAATAAATAGATCTATAAGTTAAAACTATAATATAAGGTTAAAATAAAGACCTATAATACTCTAGTAAGAATAAAAGAAAAGCCCTATAATACTAAGGTTATATAAACCTCTTAAGAGTATAAAAAGTATAAAATTTCTATATAAAATCTATATATAAAAAATTTAAAAAGACCTATATAAATCTATATAAAAGAAACATAAAACGTTTATAATATAAAAACTAAAAAAGAAGTCTATAAATAATAAAAGAGTCTTAAAATCTTTATAAAAGGTTTGTATTTTATACGTAAAGGTTTTAAAGGTTTCCTTTAGAAGTAAAATACTTCTATAAATCTATACTATAAAGAATATTTTCCTACTTTACTCTAAAAAGAAAGAGTTTAGGTTTTTAAATTCTTATATCTAATAAAGGTTAAGCTATATAATAGCAAATAGTATATACCTTAAGGGGTAACTAAGAACTAATATAGTTCTATAAATAGTTATTAAAAACAGCTATAATATAGCTATTAAACTAACCAAAAAGAGTAATATTTCTATACTATAAATAAAAATAAACGCTTAGGCCTCTTAAGTCTGTACGTAAAACTCTATAAATATCTCTTATATATACCCTAAATATTATAGTTACACAAACGGGACTAGCGCGAAACTAGGCCTAGTGGGCTAGGGGCCCCTGGTGCCTATATATACAGCAGCTGTTCCCCTTTCTTGGTTAAAAATAATCTCAGCAGTTCTTTCACTCTTTTCTTCCTTTTCTTGTCACGGCCGTGAGCTTACATTACGTAAGCAAGACCTCTTATGGTCTTAGTAAAAGTATTTAATAACCTCTACTAATACTTTAATAAAGTACTAATACTAAAGTACTATAACCCTAAACTACATACTTATATAAAGACTAATACGTTTACTTATACAGTCTTTAGTATAGTATTATAAAAATACAAAATATAATAGTACTTAATTACTTTTTAATTTAAAAAGTTTATAAAAATAAAACTATACTACAATTTAGGTTAATAAAAACTCTCTATAATTATAAAAAGTTTAGACTACTAAGTATAGTACTTATAAAGTCTTTTAAAACCTTTTCTAGTTCTAATAAACTACTAAGTACTAAAAAGTGTTATAAACGTACTTACGCGAGATGTTTATAAAAGGCTTACTTAATAGGTATACTACTTATTAGTGTTTAATTTTAAAATCTAATACTAGTTTAAGAAAGCTAACTCTACTAATAGACTTTTTAGATACCC
This sequence comes from Colletotrichum brevisporum, assembly GCA_030770045.1. Taxonomy (NCBI): domain Eukaryota; kingdom Fungi; phylum Ascomycota; class Sordariomycetes; order Glomerellales; family Glomerellaceae; genus Colletotrichum; species Colletotrichum brevisporum. The sequence goes on along the minus strand of JAUGSI010000001.1, from coordinate 841,883 downwards.
TAACTATATAAAAAGTAAAATATGAATTAAAGATATTATTTCTATACTTTAAAAAAGGTTAGTACTTATAAAAGAGGTTTTAAAAAAGATTTAGTAATATGTTACTAATATTAAAACTAAACTAAGTATAGTAATATATATATATATATATATATATTTAAGCTATTTAAGTTAGTATATAACTCTAGGCCTAACTAATTAGTTCTATAGGGGGAGAATTCTTACTTTTATACTAGTATATACTCTATAAAGACACTAGAAATTAAAGTTATAACTATACTATAGTAGTTAAAGTAGTTACCTATACTATATACTAAAACGTAAGTTTGATAAATACTTAATAAAAAATTAGTTATAACTAAGAGAACTTAATTAAAGTTAGGGTTGTTAGTTTAAAATAGTATATTTTATATATTATAATAAAGGAGTTTATTTAGAGTAAAATAGTATTAAAACTAAAACTATTATTAAACTTTAAAAAAATAGTTAAAGAACTATAGACTAAGGACTAATTCTATAAAAATACTATGGACGTAGTTTAAATATATACTAGAACTTATATAGGATATTACTTAAATAACAATAGTACTTTATAGTTTTATAAGTAACTAGTACTCCTTAATAAGGACTTATTATAAAAAGAAATTATCTAAACTTACTATAATAACTTAAGGACTAACTATATAAATACTAGTAAAATAGTTAAGTTAATTTTTAAAAGGTTTTACTAAAGCTACTTAGTAAAAGATATTTATAAATATATTACTAAATATTTATAATATTAAAGAGTATAAGTACTTAAATATAAACTATATAAACTACTTTAACTACTTTTAATACTAATATACTTATTCTAGGAAATTAACTTAGATTTTATTACTAAGCTTTTACTAAATAGTTAGGATAATAAATATATATATAATATAATCTTTATAATTATATATTAAATAATGAAAATAGTATACTTTATTATAATATAAAAGACTATTAATATAGTATAGTTAGTATAGATTTTTTATAAAGAAATTAAATACTATTTTAGTATTTTAGAAGGTATAGTTAAAGATAAAAATAAGCTATTTATAAGCTTTTTTTAGAAAGAATTTACTAAAGTAAGAGTAATAGCCCACTAGTTATTTATAGCTTAGTACCTATAAATAAATAGTATAACTAAATAAGTATACTAGTCCTTAAAAGTGTACTTTTATAAGTATACTAGTACTATACTAAAAAGGTGGGTAACTTAGTTACTAGAAGCTAAGTTTATATATAATAATAGTAAATATATAACTATTAGAGTTAGTTTATTTTAAGTATTAATAGGATACTACTTTTAAGTAATAGAGTATATTTTATTATAGAAGAAAGATATACTTAAGAGTGTTAAAAAATATATTACATATATAGTAGAAGTTTACTAATATATAACTAAGTATTAGTAATATATAATAGAGATATAAACTAGAAATTATAATAAGAAACGCCTCCTAAAGGAGTATATAGTTAAAGAAGTAGTTTGTCTTTTAATAAAAAAACTTTTCTTTTTATAAGGGTAAAAAGAAATTAGTATTAAAATATATTGAAGTTTTTATTATTAAAAGGGTTAAAAAGAGTACTTATTATATTTAAATTTTAAAGAAGTACTAGTAGTTATATAATGTATTTTATTTTAACTTTATTAAACCCTAAATAGATAAAGTAGTTAGGGACTAGGACCTTTTAAATATAAAGGACCTTTAAAAAATAGGAGGTTAAGAATATTGTATTTAACTATAGAGATAGTAAAAACGTACTATTCTTTATTGAATAAAGAGAGTAGCCTATAAAGTATAATATATAAGAGCCTATAGAATACTTAGTAAATGCTTAATAAGTTTTTAAAAAATATTATATATAAGCTAGGAAGTTTTATAGGAAATAGAATAATAAGTAGAAATATTTATAATAATAAAGAGATATATTATATTAAAAATACGTTCCTAAAAACTAAACTAAAAATCTACCTAAATTAGTTAAAACTTAATAGAACTTTAAATAAAGCTATTCTAAAAACTACTACTAAAAATAAAGAACTAAAAAAAAATGTAATTTACTTCTACTTTTACTACTACTATTACTCTAACTACTACTACTACCACTAGTACTACTACTAGTACTACTTATATTTATATTTATATAATCCTTTAATAGAGTCTTTAGTAGAGCTATATGCTACTATATTATATAAATCTTTTTTCTTTATATTTTTTATTAGTTATAACGTTTTAAAGGACCCTGTTTTATAAAGGCTTTAGTAAAGAAAAGTACACCTAGTTAGCTATTTTTTATAAACTCTAAATATAGTTTATATAAATTAGTTTTACTAAATATAGTAGAGTATAGAAGCTTAATAGTATCCTTATTTTTAGTAATAAAATAGTAAAAGGGATTATTAGTAATAAAATAGTAAAATAGACTTTAAAGCTTAAAAAGGGTGGTAAAGTTATACTAGTATAGAGGAAGAGCTATAAAAAGTATAAGTTTAGTACTTTTTTTATATAGAGTATTACTACTCCTATAGTAAGCTTAAGAGAAAATAAGTATATAAAGTAAGTTAAATAAATAAATAACTAACCTTAAGGTACGTAATAGTACTAGTAGTTTTATAAAGAGCCTATAACTTTTATAAACTAAGCTCTAAAAAGGTATATTTAACTTTATTAGGCTTTTTAGTTAGAATTATAGAAACAGGGTTTTAAAACTATTTAGTAAGTATATAGAGAGTACTACTAATATACTAAGTAAAGTACTAGAATTACTAATTAGTATAGTTAAAAATAGAACCCTTATTAATAAAATAAGTATAGTAATACTTAATATAGTTCTAGTAAGTTTAAGTAATACTATTTAAAGCTATAGAAAGTTATAAAGAGTTAGTAAATATTTATTAAAAGTAAAAAAAGAGTAACCTACACAGTAATACTTCTTCTTAGTAATAAAGTAAGTAGTATATATATTAAGGTAATCTTTAAAACCTATATAAAGTATTTAGTAGTTTTTATTTAAAAGTAAAATATAGTAAGTATATACTATAGTAATACTAGGGTAGTTAAAAAAGCTAACTTTAGTATTAACTAGGAATTTAGTAAGATAAATAGAGTAAGTAAAAATAGATATTATATTAAAGACGTAAGTTAAGTATTAAATAACACTAAAAAGTAATAGTAGTTAAAAAAGGATAAAGTATAACTAATAAAAAGAAAAAAGTAGAAGATTATAGGTTATTAAAGAAGAAAACAATTTAAGGCTAATAGATTAAAAGCTACTATTATATAAACTTCTTTTATAAAATATATAGCTTAAATATAGTAAGTCTATAAAAAGGTTATTTATAGAAAGTACTAAGTAAAAAGAGGAAGTATAGTTCCCTTATATTTAGGGTATAAAAGGTATAAAAGGTATAATTTATAAACGTAACTATAAACTATTAAACTTTAAAAAAACCCAGTAAAAGAAAAAACTAAGAATCTACTTTATAGTAATAATAAATAAATAATATCGTAAAGTATACTTACTAGTATTTTTATAGATACTTACTAAATAATAAATAAAAGATTTATAAGTAAGTAATTAGAATAAATTATAACTAAAAGGGGGAATAAAAAGAATAAAACTAATAAAACAAAGTACTTAACTACCCCTTTATATAATAAAGTAAAAAAAGAGGAACAAAATTAAAACCTATATAGTAACTCTTTAGTACAATATTACTAAAACAATATAATATAGTAAATACTAATAAACTAACTCCTGTATTAATAGTACTAATATACTATTCCCTATAGTAACAACTTTAGTATAAAAGGTAATAGTATAAAATACTACTAAGGACTAGTAAACTAAAAGGGGGGATAGTATAAGGATTTAGTATAAAGCTAAGTACTTAGTATACTTTTAGTAAAAGTAAAGGTAAATATTAATAGACTTTAGTATAGTAGATCCCTACTAAGTCCTTAGTAAGGATATAAAATAGGAAAGTAGAAAAAGAATAGGGGAAGTTAAGTAAAAGTAACTAAATACACCTATACCTACTTTTAAGACACTATAATTAGACCTAACCTAAGTATACAGCCCCTAATACCTTTCTATACTAACTATATTAAAGTTAATTTAAAATAAAATTATAAAGTTAAAAAAATTATTAACTATATTAACTAGTAAAAAAGTATAGAACTTTAATACTTTATTAAATAAAAAAACTATAATTATAAAAACAATACTTAAGAACCTACTTTAAACTTAATAAATACACTAAAAGAACTATAAAAATACTAGACCTAGTAGTAGGAATAATAAAACACTATAAACATTAAAAAGCTAATAAAACCATCACGCATTATATAACCTTAACCTAAAATTCAACTAATTAAACTCCTAAAAATAAAAATAAACGTTTCTTTACCTAAAAATACCTAACCTAAAATAAGTCTAGAACTATCCACAACTACCTCTAAACCCCCCTCTAATAAAAAATTAAAAGTACTAGGATTCTAACCTACTAGCACTTCATCAAAATCCACTACGCCAAAAGCACTAATAAATTAAGCTTCTTAAATAGTATTAAAAGAACTTATAGACTCTTTAACTACTATATCTATTAAGTTCTAATCCTTCTAAAATACTATTTCCTTTTATTGTTATATATAATTTAAATAAGCTAAAACTTTATTTATATCTTTTTAAGCTTTTTTTAAAACCTTTATTTTCTTTTAAAATAATTCCTTTAACTCTTTATTTTTATTATTTAAATAACAGGACTCTATTACAAACCACTTAACTATCTTAATTAATAAAAATACTTAATATAAAATAACTAGAACTTATAAGTACAAATCACATCCTCAAACGCATTATAAGATTTTTATATAGCTCTTATAATAATATATTTACTATAAATTAAGGAACCCAGAAGTATCGTATACTAAAACCCCTTTATACAATAACAGGAACAAAGTATAACCTTAAAACCCTTTTTAGTAATCTCTAAAAAATAACAATAATAGTATAATAAAAAAGCCGCTCTTTACTTTAACGCACAACTTAATATAATATTAGTATTAAAAAATCAAAACATAAGTTTATAAGTCCCCTAACCTAAGAACTATAACCTACTTATATTAAAGTTTAAAAATAAAGCCTTCGAAAAGAGATCTAATATTATAACTTATTAATTATAAATAACTATATACTCTATATATAGAGAATTAGTAGTTAAAAAGAACAAAAAATATAACTAATACAAAAATACAAAAGGACTCTTAAAAACAAAAACTATAACCTAAGTCACGTATAAATAAAATAAAGTACTAAGTATCTATAGCTAAAACTAAGTACTTAGTAGTAATTACTAAGTACTTATTAGTAATTACTAAGCACTTACCTAATAGATATTATACTTACTACTAATAATAGAATAAAGAACGGGACTTATATATAAATAGAACTTAAGTACCCTTAAGCTCTACTTTTTATAGTTTTTTAACTATTAACCTTATATTAATTTTTAAATACTTTTAGCCCTTTAATAATAACTACTATAACCCTTTTATTAAATACTTAAACTAATTACCTAAAGTACCCTATACCCTAAGATCCCCTTAACAGCAACTAATACTATTGTTAGCGTTAAACCTTAGCTTTTATTAATACAAACTTCACTATCAAAAGACTAGCTATAATATAAAATAATTTTATTTCTATTTCTAAACATAATAATAACCTTACTAGCTACTAACAATTTAATTTTAAAATTTAAAAAATATTCTTCTTAAAAATAAAGTATTAATTATAGTCCACTATTAAAAATAAAACTACTTTAAAGTTAGGTATAATACTATAAAAGACATTTATTAAATAGTAACTATTATATATAAATATTATCTTAAGGCCTTATACTTTAAATAAATTAAATCTTATTAAGTAGTAAATAGTAGTGTTTTTTATAAAAAGGGTAATAATATAGTAGCCGTTAATAAGTAAGCTTTTATTAGCTACTGTAGTAATAGAGTTAGTAGTAGTAACCGCGGTATTAAACGCTATTGTAAAGTACGCATAGTTTATATTACTATCGTTTTAGTTAGAAATCTCTTTATAGTTTTTAATTACTATTTCAAACTTAAAAAAAGTATTATAGTACTTAAAGAATAGGTAAGTGCCTTTGTACTAAGCTAAAAACTAAGAATATCCTTTTTTTAAAGTATCTTAAATGTACTTTAAGGCTCTATATTGTTTATAAGCCTTATTATACTCTTTTCACTTATATTTTATTAACTAGTAGTTCTTTTTACTATAAATATAGTACTTTATAGAGCCTTTATAAAAGGGTATAAAGTAGCTATTATTAGTATAGTATTAATCTTAGTCTTAGTAGCTAAACCTACTACTATAAACGTAATTTATATAACTACTACTATATCGTTAGTTAATAAAGAATACTTTAGTAGGCCCTATAGACCTTATAATAAAGTAGTTAGTACTAGAGTTACTATTTATAAAGTTTATAGTAAACTATAAGTTAGTAATAGTACTATTAGTAGTTTTTTTAGTTTAAAGAGTACGTTTGTAATTTATAAAGTATTATAATAAGTAGTAAGTAGTTAAATATAAATGGCTTAGTTGCTTTAAAAGTAATTATAAAGTATTAATTAAATCTTTATGAATTTTATAATTCACAAATTAAAATACTTAATATAGGGTTTACTATAGTTCTTTTAAACTTTATTAGTAAAATTAAGTCCTTACTACTTAAATAAGTACTATTAATGTATTTACTAAGTTTTAAAGTAATTTTATATTTACTTAACTATTTTAATAAAAGGGAGTAGAGTACTTATATAGAAATAATTATAGTAATATATCTATACTTAATCTTATAGTATAAAGGGAAAGGTAACGTATACTTAGTACTAATTAATACTAACTAGTTTATAGTTATATTAAAAAATACAAAGCTTTATATTAAATAACTCATACTCGTCCCTACTGTACTTTATACTATCGCTAAGCTTTATAAAGTTAGTTAGTATTTTAAGTATAAGTAGCTTATATATAAAAGCTATAAAAGGAGTTATAAAGTTAAAACGTTAAGGTCTAATACAAAAGAATAGTTATTAAGCTAATAATAAGTTATAGGAGTTTCCTATAAGTACTATAATTATTACTTAGTTAGTACGTACGTCTTTTAATAGTACTATAGTATTTTATAAGTTCGTTAGTTAGGCTTTAACTATAGACTATAAAGGGTCTTTAATAAAGCTATAAAGAAGGAACTTAGGGTAGATATTAGTAATACTACTAATAAATTTAAGGCTTTTATAGTTATTTTAAAAGTTATAGTAGAAATGTTTAACTTTTATAACTTTATCAATAGTTTAAAAAGTATAAGACTCTACTATTATAAGCTTATAAAGTATACTATTTATAATATTATTAAAAAAGTCTACTTTAATACTATTATTATAAAAGTAATCTCTAACTTACTAACGGACCTTATAGTATAAATATTAAAAAGCCTTAAGTAGCTAATAGTTAAAATTAAACTAAAAGGCTTTTGATAGGGCCTAGCCTATAAGCCTATTAATAGTATACTTATTAATATACAATATTAGTATTATAATAAGCTTTATAAAAGGAACTAATATACTAGAGGCCTTAGAGCTAAAAGGGCCCTAAAGAAATATATTAATATTTACTATAAAGTAGTAAGGAATTATAAAGAATACCTAGAAGTTTTATATACTTCTAGTATTATTAAACTACTTACTTAAAGTACCTATAGTAGAGTTATAACTCTTACTAAGGCGCTTATTAAAAAGTATTAGCTTTTAGGTTATAGTAAAAGGTAGTAGCCTAACGTACTACTCTTTAAATAGCTTATTAAGCTAATTAACCTTAGGGGTATAGTAAAGACTACTCCCTATAGCTTATAAAAATAACTTAGTATTAACTATTGTACTAATACTCTTAATAAGTAGTTAGTAGTATAAAATAGTAGTAAAGCCTACTATTAAATTAAATCTTTAGCTAGTTAACAACCTTACTACTTACTTTAAATAGTAAAACCTTAATATAACTATCCTTAAATAAGGGTTTAATATAGTTAAAAAGGTTATAGTTTTAAAGGGCTATAAAGTAAAGCTAAAATGTTATAAAGTAAATTATAGTATCCTTTATTACTAGTTATAAAAAAGTAAAAGTTAAAGAGAGTATAGGTAATAAATAGTAGTAATAAAGGGTAATAGATAGTAGTTTTAAAGTAATATAATATTATTTAATAATATCCTAACTCTATAGTTTTTAAACCTTCTCTATAGACTTTGTAATTTAAAAAACTAAATAACAAAGCTAACTTATAAGTATAAATTAAATAGTAAAACTAATTTATAGATACTATAAAGTCACTAAAAAGTTACTAGTTCTAGTGGCTTTTATATTTTAAACTTAACTTATAATAGTTGTAATTAACTTATAATAGTTATTTAAGTTATTTAAAAAAGAAAACTAGTATTACTAGTAAAAAAGTCGTTATAGAACTAGTTTTAATTATATAACGGGGAGGATATGTAGTTAGTTTTTATTACGACTCGTTAGTTAATAGACCTTTGATAGTGACTCTATAGGGGGCTTAGTAGTTAAAGGAGTAATAATAGTTTATATTAGTATAACACCTAATACAGAACGGAAGACCTATGTGCTAAGGTTGGATTAGTTAGGCTTACTATTAATCTTAATTAATTTAATACCTAGAATTATAAAAATACTATTTTAATTTAGTACTATAGATTAAGGAACTAAGAAAGTGATTTAAGGAAATGTATATATATATAGCTAGGACTTAAGTACCTTAATTCCTACTTTTTATAGTTTTTTAGTTATTAACTTTATATTAATTTTTAAATACTTTTAGCTCTTTAGTAGTAACTATTATAACCCTTTTATCAAATACTTAAATTAATTACCTAAGTACTTTAAACTTTTAGGATCCCTTTAGTAGTAGTTAGTACTATTATTAGTATTAAACCTTAGCTTTTATTAATATAAACCTTACTATTAAAAGGTTAGCTATAATATTTTAATAGTTTTTATTTAGTAAGTTAACCTTTAATACTAATAAATAGTAACTTATAATAGCTTCTTTTAAAAATACTAAGTATACTCCTACTTTGTTTAATTCTTTTAAATAAAGTGCTAGAAACCTGGCCTAGGAGTTATAGGACGTAAAAGACTACTTTATACTTAATATTAAGTATAATAAGGATAGAGAAACTATTATTAGTAAAGAGGTATTTAATACCCTTTTATAATAACTTAAAAAAACAGAGCAATATCATAAGTAACTTACTAACTTAGTTAATAGTAACTCTAGAAATCTAGTTAAGTTCTAAAAAGCTACTAAATTTACTTAAAAAGAGTCTATTTAAATCTAAAGAATTATGAATAAATTCAATATTAAGTTAGAAGGTAAAAAGAATACTAATAAGTAGCTTTAGAATTAGCTTAAGATACTTTGTATTATTATTAATATTATTAAGATACTTATTTATAATAGATATAAAAAACTTAAGTTTAATTTACTCATTACGTATAATAAAACCCCTAGAATATTTAAAGGATTTTTAATTTAGGTTAAGAACTACTATAGTTTCTATTATAATAACTTTAAGAACAATATTAAGTGTATTATTTATACTACTATATTCCTTTATAGGTATACCTTTTAATAAATTAAATTGTTTTAGGAATAGTTCTTTAAAGCTAAAACTTTAAATAATTATACTATTAAAGTTAAGAATATCTTTTTTACTTTAAAAGAATTTAAATACACCCTTTAAACTCTATTTTAAAACCCTAACTAGAAGTAATAAGTTAAATAAAATTTTACTTTACTTAAGTAAATTAAATTTACTACTTACTATAATATTAAATTCTAATATATTAGTGTATAACTAGATTTTACTAAGGAATCTAGAATCTTTATATTTTACTAAAATTTAAAGAATAAAGTTAAGAATAAATTTATTAAGATTAATTATTTTAAAGATTTCTTTTTAATATACTAAGTTTGTAATTAAGATTAATAACTATTTATAAAAGAAATACTATAAAAAAGGAAAATAACGATTAAGTACTAATTCTAGTAAGAAGTACTAATAGTAGTTATAATAACTCTAGTATTATAACTAAGGGTAGTAACCTTAGTAGAATAACTAGTAAGAATAAAATAACTAGTAATAAAGTACTACTTATAAATACTATATAGGCCCTATAGACCTTAGTACTACTAAATAATAAGACTCTAATAAAGAATATACTTTTAAGTACTATAACTATAATAAGCTAGGATATATAACTAAAGACTATTACTAAGTTAAAAAATAATAATAGTAATTAGTACTAAGAGGTAAGTAACTTAATATTATTTTTAAAAAACATTATACTAAACTATTATAAATAGTATATTATAGTAATAAATGTACTATTTACTAAAATAGTAAGGAAAATGCGGGATAGTACTTTAAAAATACTAGTTAATTTAGCTATAACTTTACTAATATGCTTAAAAAAATACTTAATATCCTTTACTAAGTGCTATACTAGAAGTTGTTTTAAAAGGTTAGAGAATAATTTAATAGTATAAACCCGTAATATACTAACTATAACTTTGTAGAATTAGTTAGTAATAAAGAAGTTAAGTATAATAATAAACGGATTATTAAATAACTTAATACTATAATTATAGGATTAAAATATACTATTAATATAGAACTAAAGGAGGATTATAGAGAATACTTTTAAATACTAGTAATAAAAAGGGTAAAAAGGATAAATACTTGTAGTAATATTAGGAAATTAAAATAACTTTATTATAATAATAAAGAAGAGGTAGAAGAAGTTTTGTTAGACTCTATATTTCTAGAAGGAACTCTAGAAAATAATATACTTTATAATTTAGATAGATTTTATAATATTACTTATTAATATACTTAGAATAGAGTGACTTAGGGGGCCCTGTTCGATACTTAGTACTTAGACTCTAAAGAGGAACCTTTAATATAAAAGAAAAAACGTAAGTACTTATTATATATTACTCTAGATAACGATAAGTAATAAATTATTTTTTATAGAACTAACTTTATTTAGAAAACTAGAAGATAGCTACTTACTAGTATAGTAGGAGACTATAAATAGTTAAAACCCTTATATAAAAAATATTGTAATGTTTTTTAGTTATAATACTTTAATAACGAATATTAAGAATACTTTATAGAAAAACTTAACTCTTAATTCTTTTTTGGAGAAAGAAGGATGCTTTGTGTAAAAATATTTATTTTAGTTAGGAACTTAATATATAGATTATTTAGGAATATAAAGGACCTAAAAAAGTAGTATTTAGACTAAATTTAAACTTTTCAATAAAGTATTTATATATTAATAATATAAACTAGTAAGGTTATTATATTAACTAATGTTAAGTTTACTATATTATAAAGGTATAAATACTTAGAAGGAAACAGCTTTAAGAAGAAAAGGGAACTAGCTTTGTACTACTGGTTGTTAGTATTAAGAATATTTTTATAAAAGGAGGAGTAGTTAAGTACTTTAATAAGGATAGAATATATATTAAATAGAGGCTAAAGTAGTTAAAAAACTAGATTTATTTATTGTAAAAGGATTATAATAGGTAACTAAAATAAGATTTATATACTTAATTATAAAAATAAGCTTAGAAGAAGAATACCTTTATTTTAATATTATAGTAAATAGAATATAGGTTAGAGTTTTAATTAATAGTAGTACTTAAGGTAATTTTATATTACTATAGGTTATAAATAAACTATAGATACTATAGAATAAAAAAAAGATTTTTACTTATTTAATAATATAAAAGAAGAAGGAGTATAGTATAGTAAAGGTATTATTAATAGTAAGACTATACTCCTTACTTTAAGCTACTATAACTAAATAATATACTACTACTTTAATATTATAGATATAGAATAATAAGATATTATTTTAGGAATACTATAGCTATAAAGAGAAAACCTATAAATAAATTAAAAGGCTAGTTACTTTTATTAGGACTATAAAAAGAGTTTAGTTATTAAAGAATATAGTTAACTACTAGTTTTAAACAAACCTTAATACTAAAAAAAGCTAATAATAATATTACAATTTATTACTTATTTAAAGGTTAAGAAAGTAGTTACTAGGTTGTTATAAGAAAAGTACTTTACTATAATATAAAAAGAATTAATTTTTAATAAAGATTAACTTTTGTTTATTTTAGAAAAGTATAAAGTATATAAGAAGCTGTTTATTTTAATACTAAAAACAGGCCTACTAGAATATAGTACTTTTAATTATAAGATCCCGATTAAAGAGGGATAAATACTATTATTTAATAGAGTTTATTAGTTGAATTAATAAAACATAAAAGTACTTAATAAGTATATTAATAAATACTTAGTTAAGGGCTATATTAGAGAATTAATATTACTTATAGGATACTTAATATTATTTATACTAAAAAAGAATAGTAAACTATAACTATATATTAATTATTAGTAATTTAATAATATTATAATTAAGAATTAATACCCGCTACTACTTATTTTAGAACTATAAGACCTACTTTATAAAGTTAACTAGTTTATAGTTTTTAATTTTTAAAAAGCCTATAACTTAATTAAAATTAAAGAAGGGGAGGAGTAGAAGACTGTATTTTACTTTTACTAAGAACATTTTAAGTAATTTATTATACCCTTTAAACTTATTAATACTCTTATAACCTTTTAGAATATAATTAATTACGTTTTATAGGAAAAGCTTAATATCTCTATAATTATATATTTTAACGATATTTTTATTTTTTTAAAAACCTATAAAAAATATAAGTAATATATATACTAAGTACTTTAAAAACTTTAAAAAGCCAAGTTACTTTTTAAACTAGAGAAAAGTAAGGTTTATATATAAAAGGTAAACTACTTTAGATTTATAATTATATTAGGTATTATTAAAATATTAAATAAGAAGATTACTATAGTTAAGGACTAGTTAATACTATAAGATATTAAGGATATTTAATTATTTTTTGGATTCGTTAACTTCTATTAATAATTCTTTAAAGGATATTTAGAAAATATTTTTATATTAATAGACTTTATTAAAAAAGATACTAAATAGGAATAAATAGAAAAAGAGGAAATAGTATTTTAAAAGATTAAGAATTAGGTCCTTAGTAAACCCGTACTTATAATACCTAACCCTAGTTTACTATTTAAAGTTAAAACTAACGCTTTAGACTATACTATTAGTAAATAACTTAGTTAATATAATAAAAAAGGATACCTATACCTATATGCCTTTTATTTAAAAAAAACTTAGTAAATTATAACTTAACTATTAAATTTATAATAAAGAACTTATAGTAATTATTAAAGTATTTAAGGAATAAAAATTATACTTTTTAGGAATAAACTATAAAGTTATAGTATATATAGATTATAAAAACCTTATATATTTTACTATATCTAAAAACTTTAATAAATAATAAATTAAATAGTTAGAATTCTTTTTAGAATTTAACTTTTAAATTACTTATAAAAAAGGATTAAAAATAGTAGAGTAAACGCTTTTAGTAGACAATTAAACTTAGAATTAATAGTTATAAATAGGATTTAAGTAATTCTTAAAAAGGATTTAAATAAAAATTTAATACTAGTTATTTACTTTTTTATAATTACTAAACGGATTAATACTAGTATACTTAAATAAATAACTAATAAAATAATTAAAATAATTTATAGTACTAAAGTATATAAATACTAAAGAGTTACTAAAATATAGAAATATATTTAATAATATTATAGTAATAGAGTTATATAAGAATAAGTAACTAAAGTTATTAAGGACTATAAAGTTTATAATAAAAGTAAACTAGGATACTATAAGCTATATAGAAAAATCTAATCTTTTTTAGTACTTAATAAAGTATAGTAATTAATTTACTTTAATTTTATTATTAAATTACTATAATTAAAAGAACTACTTATTAAAAAATAGTTTAATAGTATTTTAGTTATAGTAAATTAACTAATTAAGTATATATATTTTATTCTATATATTAAAGTAAGTACAGTAAAAGAGTTTATATATATTTTTAATAAGTATATTTTTAGTTAATATAGTTTATTAAAAGATATTATTTTAAATAGAGAAACGTAGTTTACTTTAAGGTTTTAGAAGTTTTGATTTTATAGTCTAGATTTAAACTATAACTATTTACTAATTTTTACCCCTAAACTAATAAATAAATAAAAAGGATTAACTAGATTCTTAAGATATACTTAAAATATTATATTAACTACTAATAAAATAATTAAGTTATTTTATTATTAATAGTTTAATTTACTTATAATAGTGTAGTAGGAAAAAGTATATAATATTTACTTTTTTACTTTAACTATAGATTTAAATTAATTACTTATAAAGAGTTATAAATAGGACCCGTAGTAGTTAAAGTAGTTATTTATATTACCTAGATTAAGGAAATTTATAAATAACTTGAATATAACTTAGAATATGTTAAATAATATATATATAAATACACTAATACTTTAAAGATAAAGGGACTATTCTTTAAAAAGGGAAATAGTATGTACTTTATATAATAAAATATTAGAACTAAATAATTAAGTAATAAGTTAGACTATAAAAAACTTGGACTTTTTAAGATTATTAAAAAAGTTTTAGAAGTTAACTTTAAACTTATACTACTAAATACTATAAAATATTATTTACTTTTTTATATTTTACTTTTGAAATTAGTACTATAAGGTTTATATATTACTAACTATATTAAAGTTAACTTTAAATAAAACTATAAAGTTAAAAGAATTATTAATTATATTAATTAGTAAAGTAGTATAGAACTTTAATATTTTATTAAGTAGAGAAACTATAGTTATAAAAATAATACTTAAAAACCCACTCTAAACTTAGTAAATATATAAAATAGACTATAAAAATACTAGACTTAGTAGTAAGAATAATAGGCTACTATAAATAATAAAAAACTAGTAAATAGATTATGTATTATTTAGCTATAATTTAAAGTTTAATTAATTAAACCTTTAAAAACAAATTAAATACTTTTTTATTTAGAAATACTTAGTTTAGAATAGTTTAAGGAACCCCGGTACTCTTTAAAAATATAACTAGAATACTAAGTAACTCTAGAAAATTATTAACCTTTAGATTATTTTAAAAAGACTTATTAGTACTTTAGTTAATAAGATTTAATATTACTTGAGACTTTAATGCGGTAAAATAACGATTTTTTGCTTTTAATCTATTAAAAGACTATATTTTTTGATAAATTAACTTTAATTTATAATCCTTTAAAAATGCTTTTAACAATAAAGATGAGAAAGGCGACCTAGAGTAGTAGTAAGTTGTGTTTGTAGTATTTTAAGAGCCTCTTTTACTTTTTATTTAGTTTATTTAATTTTTTATTGTTTTAATAAATAGTAAAATACTATAGTAATTAGTAAAGAACTCTTTATAGTAAGTAAATACTTATAAGTATTTATTATATTAGTTTTATTATAATGTGTTGTACTAGTATGTATATACTTACTATAGTGATTTGAATTTTTATTTATTTTATAAACTTTATTTAATTTAAAGTATGGAGAATAAGGTATTATGTTAATACTTTTAAATTTAATTATTAAAATAAAAGTGCATTGCTTTTAAGTTTTATGATTTTTAGAATTAGGTTTTTACTTTAGAATATACTTTAAAATAATATTAGTATATAATATTAATAAAATAGAAAATAGTGTGAACTAAAGGGAGGAGCACGACTTATTTATAACTAGGTCTTAAGGGTAAGACTTTTAAAGGAGGAGCTAATATTATAACCCGTTAGTTAATAGACCTTTAATAGTGACTCTATAGGGGGCTTAGTAGTTAAAGGAGTAACAATAGTTTATATTAGTATAATACCTAATATAGAATAAAAGAACTATATACTAAAGTTAAATTAGTTAGGTTTATTATTTATTTTAATTAATTTAATATTTAGGATTATAAAGATACTGTTTTAATTTAGTACTGTAGATTAAGGAACTAAGGAAATAATTTAAGGAAAAATATATATATATATATAACTAGGACTTAAGTACTTTAAGTTCTACTTTTTATAGTTCTTTAGTTATTAACCTTGTATTAATTTTTAAATACTTTTAGGTTTTTAGTAGTAACTACTATAACCCTTTTATTAAATACTTAGATTGATTACTTAAGTGCCTTAAACCCTTAGGATCCCTTTAGTAGTAGCTAGTACTATTATTAGTGTTAAACCTTAGCTTTTATTAATCTAAACCTTACTGTTAGAAGGCTGGCTGTAATAGTCCTTTATAGTACTAAAGAAAAGGAAAGAATTATTAAAAAAGGCTCTAGACTTTATCTCTAAAGTAGTCTAAAAAAGAGGTTATTATAAGTTTATTTTAAAGCTTTAGTAGTTATATTTCTATATTATAAAAGTTAGTAAAAATATCTTTTATATTAAACGTTCTTAATAAAGCTATAAATAGTCTCTTTTTAGTATTTTAATACTTTCTTTAATACCTATAATTAATTAAAAACTAACTTCTAAGAATTAAGGTCGTCTTTTAAAGTTAAAGAAATCTTAGTATAGTAAATAGTATTATTAGGGGTTAACTCCTAAGAATTAAAGTTATTTACTAAATATTATCTCTTCTAAGAAATAAATCCTTACTAATCTATAGTTTATAATAAAGTAGTAATAAATAAATTAACTACTAATTAGTATTAAATTACTTATAAGTAAAGTTATTAATTAAGCTGTATAGTATACTATAGTATAAGTAAAAATTAATAGATTCCTAAGTTTAGAGATAGGTGCCCGCTAGTGTAGATATCCAGAGCTGGCCCCGGCGGGTCACGTGACCCCCAGTAGCCTAGCTCAGCCTTACGCTACAAGGCTTAGGCCACCCTACAGCCACAGTAGCTGACAGCGCAGTAGCTATTGTAACAGATTCTATTTTCCGCTTTTAGCTACCTCAGACGACCCTTATCGTGATCTAGAAGGAAAAGCTTAGGATTACACTCTGACGTGGAAACCTAATCGGTCTTCCTGGGAGGGGGAGGGCACGGCGTTTTCACCGCTTCCATACTTAATCATAGCTTCCTAGTCTCGTCTTTTCGTCCTCGGAGAAGCAACGACGGGGGCACGAAAGAAAGGAGGGAGTGAAGGAGACCTATCACCTATCCCCTTCCACTGGTCCCCTGCCCTCCCTTCCTCTCCCTTCTTCCGGGTTTGATGTCTTTGAAATTTCGGCAGCCGGGCCCCTTAGATTTGAGTTTCTGTTGATCACTTAATCGGCGCTGCACTAGGAAATGCGTGGCGCCTCGACCCTGACAACGTCCGACCACTCGACGAACTTTATTCGGAACTAAAGCGACCGGGCGAGTCAGGGCGGATTACCGGACGCCCGTTCTCCTGGGTTTCCAAACTTCTCTTTTATTGTTACTCCCGCTGCCACAGGATTTTCCAGTTCTCACGTCACGTACGACTTCCGGAAAAAGGATCGCTCTGAGAACCCTTGGGGATCGCCCAATTCGTCGACAGACAACTAACAACAATATCGGCAATACATATATTGGGCTGGACTGCGCGAAGCGATGAGCTTCCACATGCAGTTCACAGCTCGAGTCGAGCGATCGAAGCAATGAGCAACGCCACGGGCCCGGTTGGGGCGTTCCCGCCCCCGCCGGGCGAGATCCCGAACTTCGAAGACCCTCGGGACGCCGGCTGGATGTGGAATGTGGTTGGAATGAGTGTTATGGCCGCGGTTACGACATTCTTCTTCGGCATCAGGACGTTTGTCAAATTTTCCTTCGGGACCCAGTTTCTTGCGGAAGATTGTAGGTGACGTTCTGGCGCGATATTGATATCAGATCGTGCGGTTGCTGACCTCTTGTCGCAGGGACATGTGCCATAGCTTATGTGAGACGCTTCTCTTCGCCTGAGCGACCTTACCACGAAGCACCCGTACTGACAATGCCAGGCTCTAATAATGCTATACACGGCCACCGTGTTTGTCAGTAAGTTCGCCGTGGCTCGAAGTGGACGGGAAAAAGCAGGACTAAAGGAGGACCGCAGTGGCATACTACGGCGAAGGTTACCACGCCTGGGAATTGACCAGAGAATCATATCAAGAAGTGATGAGAGTGAGCGCCCTCCCGATTCCTTCCCCTCGGTCTGAGTACTTTGCTGATGCTGTGACCACACACAGTGGTTGTACGCGAGCTCCATTATCTACTGCCCCGCGGCATATTTCACGAAAGTCACACTTCTTCTCCTCGAAGCCCGAGTATTCGCGGTCCACCCCGGCGTCGCACGCGGAATCCGGATATTCATCGTCATGCTGCTTATTTCCTACATTCCGATACAGACGCTGAAAACGATAATTTGCTTGCCTATCTCGGCATTCTGGAACCCCAAGACACCAAATCCGAGGTGCCTCAACCAACGCAAAATCTTCATCGCCGACCTGGCCCTCGCCATCATCACCGACTTCTTCATCCTGACGCTTCCGATACCGCTGCTGTGGGGCCTCCGGATGCCCTGGCAGAAGAAGTTGAAGATCCTGATCCTACTCGGCGCGGGTGGAATCGCTACGGCTGTGACGATATATCGGCTATACCTCGTAATACTGTTCATAAAGTCAAAAGATGTCACGTCAGACTTTGTTGTGCTGGATTTGGTAACGTGAGTAAAACCGATGGAAGCAATGAGGCGATGTTTTCCGTTGCGCAACGCTTACCTGACGCTTAATCCCACAGGACACTTGAACTCGTCATCGGCATTGTGTGCGCCTGTCTTCCGTCCACGAACATTTTGTACGAGCGACTTCGCCGGGGTGACCCGTTGCCCAAAACCGGTCGAATACCGGACCCAGTCGGCGATTACCAGAAACGAAGCGACAACTCGTCTTATTGGTGGAGCGTGATGACCAAAGGGCAGACGAAGGCTGCTCGTACCGAGGTGGCCACGGTAGTTGAGCCGATACGAAGTCCTCATAATCCGGCAACCTTCGACACGGAGTTGGCTGTACTCGCCGGCCAGCCCATGGGCATGAGACCCCCGACAGCGGAACATGACAGCATATCAGTGCATTTCGATGAGGAGTGGACGTACAACCCAAGGGCCAATTCGATCGACGGCCGGAGAGAAGGGTGGTTGGCCTCGGACGGGGAGAGCTCGTCGCAAGCGGCTGCTTCCGCGGCCGCCGCGAGGTCAGTCGCCTGGCAGCATCACGAGCTGGAGGCGAGAAAGAGCTGGGAAGCCGTATGGGAGCGAGCGATACCCGCTGAGGGGCTAAGTCCAGTACCTGAAGATCCAAGGCGCTCTCCTCCCCGCCTGAAGCTGACGACGCACCCGCTGCCCGATTGGGAGGACCTGGAACAAAAGTAATCCGTGTGCGGGGGGAAGATGTTTTGGGGAGTTTTCTGCTATTTGACCTGCAAGATACCCAACAGGAACGGCACGGAAGACTCATACGAGCCGGGCGTTCGCGCCGAGGGAGGGCGGGAACAAAAGTCTCATTGGAAATGCGCAAGAGAGCGAGAGAGACGTTGGACACAAGAGACGTAGACGAGCAATTGTCACTGCTAATCTGGGACGTATTCACATGGAGTGATGAGTTGGACTTGGACAAGATCACGATACAAATGTATGGGGCGGGGGTGTTGGCGGAAGCATTCATAAATTTGACGAGTGGACGATCATAACGGCCGTGGCCCTATGGGCATGGAACGAAGAAGTTAGCGCACTAGCAATAAAATAAGTGCAATCATTAATGGGCGGCTTTTTTGGGGTCTACTCCGCGTGATTTCTCTGCTCCCCAGCTGCCAACGGGTAATGACAATTGTTGTCTCAATGCACAACCAGCCCGAGAACACACGTCAAGGGCTGAGCGGAAGAGACTCCGTACCCTCTACAGATAATGTGGATGGCGCCAGCATTCGTCCGTCGTCAAATTTACCTCCATCCCCAGCTAAAAGAGCATGTGGGCCAAGAAAGCAGCTCACTCGCCTCGACTGAGCAAGTTTTCCTAATGGAGCCTGGGAGACGTAATATGACCAATGATTATCAACTGTAGACGCCACACGCCCACATTTTAGACACACCGAATGAGTTGGAGTTGGGTAGAGTTGATCTTACGCTGGTTCGCAACTCCCGCGAGTCCATCAACTCTTCCAAAGGCCAAGGGAGGCCATGATCAAGAGCCCACGGCGACGTCTCTAACTCTGTCTTCCCAGGCAACCATCGGGCCCGAGCTGGTGATGTGGAGACCGCTCAGGGGCTATCGGGATTTCGGGGTCTGTCGGTTGTCAGAGAGTCACGTGGCAAGTTCCCAAAACGAGACCGAGACAACTCTGTCGCGGGCAGCAGCTTGTCAAAAGTTCCCAGGAAGTGAGGAGAATCAAAGTGACGAGAGCCGAAGATTTGGGAGATGCGATTGGTGCGTAATTGAAGAGTCGCTGAAGAGGAAGATTGGGCGCGATTCGATAACTCCCCGGCACCTATCTCGCACAAACGCAATCTCTTGACGCCATCCCAGTGGATGCTACTCCGTACCGCGACTATGTTTCTTTTGAGAAGGTGGAAAGTAATGACGATTCAGCAGAAGGGGACCGCAATGACGAGGACGACTTGGCAACGGCAATAGTGCCAGGGGAAGAGCAATGACAATGGCCCGATATGCGGGAGGGTTACAATGGCTCTTCTTGGCGCGCCAGTGGGTGCCGACAGATACGAATAACAACGTTAACAACAGCCCCAGAGAGGCCTAAATTGAGGTCTCTTAGTCTTCCCGGACGGCTGAGCTGGCGCGCCAAGTCTGCGTGCGGGTATACAGGTAAATTTGCGGCGAAGGATGGTGGACTGCCGGGCCGGGGTTCGGAGCCAGCTGATTCGCCGCATCTAAGTACCGGCCAAGACACCTGCTTCTTTCGGCAGGAGGCTCCGCATCGCGACATCGTGAGCTTGTTGCTCCTCCGCTCCCACCGCTGCCGTGGAGTTACCCGGGGCGTATCAGGCCCGGTTCCCGAGGTGTTCGACCTTCTCTTTCCAGCCAGTTGCGAGGAAAGCAATATTCATCACGTTGACTCGCTAGAAAGACAAGGTAGCGGAGAAACACCGCGATGCCCGAACACCCCCTCCCGATTGCCAAGATGTTAATCCAAAGAAGATAAAAAGACGTCGTCTTCTCTCTTGCAGGCTCTTCTGCTGGGTTTCTAGCAGTAGGCTCTACAACCTCTCCGCTCTTTCGACCTGCCCAGTGATCGTCGTGGTTCAACCTGACAACTCTCCCTCTTGCTCCAGCCAACTCTCAGCACTACCCCCTCCTGAACCACTCAAGATGAAGGCCACCACCCTGGCAACGTTCGCCCTGTCGGCGCTCCTGCACGGAGCCTCGGCCAAGGAGATCGCGCCTAGTGAGCTCGTTTCTGAGATCTACGACAGCGGCGTCATCCACAAGGACCTCATGGCCCGTAAGAAGGTGAGCACTCTCCCGAGGCCCCCCACAACCCGTGACGGGTAGGACGTCGTCTAACGGAACGGTGAATCTAGGCCTCATGGGACCGTCAGATCGAGAGCGGAGAGATGGACTCCACTGCCTACCGAAGCCGTCTGGCCTCGGAGGGCTCCGTGCCCTGTGTGAACGGCGTTGCCGCCGTCGTCGCCGGAGACCCGAACAACACCTTCAAGTGCGACCGGATCGATTTCTACGACTTCAAGAGCCACGCCGACCTCGGCTCCCGCGCGGGCCAGGGCTCGTCGTCCTGGGGCTGGACCAGCCCTGACGGTCGCGAGATCGCCATCATCGCCCAGGCTGACGGCGCTGCTTTCGCTGAGATTACCAAGGAGGGTAAGCTCGTGTACCTCGGCCGCCTGCCGCAGTACTCCACCGAGTCTATCTGGCGCGAGCTCCGCGGCTACAAGAACTTTGTTGTCATTGGCAGCGAGGCCTCCCGCCACGGTGTTCAGATCTTTGACCTGAACAAGGTCAGTTGTCCCACATACAGAAACAAAGAAGTTCGTAGCTCATTGCTTACTCGGAATAGGTGTTGGAGATCGACCCTGCCAACCCCAAGACCTTCGACGCCAAGGCTGACCTGACCGGCTACTGGAACGGTCTCCCCGCCGGCTCGACGCACAACATCGTCATCAACGAGGAGAAGCAGTACGCCGTTGCCGTCGGCGCCCAGCCCCGCTCCAGCGCGTGCAAGTCTGGTCTGATCTTCATCGACCTGACCGACCCTGCCAACCCCACCTCCCCGGGTTGCGCCGCCGATGACGGCTATGTCCACGACGCCCAGTGCTTGGTCTACCGTGGACCCGATGAGAAGTACTTTGGCCGTGACATTTGCTACGGCTACAACGAGGACACCCTCACCATCTACGACGTCACGGAGAAGAACACCACCAAGATCATCTCCCGCACCTCCTACGAGGGCGCCAGCTGTGAGTGATGAACAACCTGCTTTAAGATTCTGTCCTTGACTGACACAACTGTCCGCAGACACTCACCAGGGTTGGGTCACCAACACCGAGTGGCAGGAGTTCCTCGTCCTCGACGACGAGTACGACGAGGTTGACGCCACCGGCCCCGCTGCCAGCGGATACCCCATCACCTACTTCTGGGACATCAGGTCGCTCGAGAAGCCCCTGCAGACGGGAGTAAGTCCACTTCTTCACCCCCTAACTTCCTTGAATACAGTACTGACTTTGCAAAAACAGCACTTCAAGAGCCCTGCCTACGGCATCGACCACAACCAGTTCGTCATCGACGGCCTCGCGTACCAGAGCCACTACGGCGCCGGCCTTCGCATAATCGACGTCTCTTCTCTGCCCCAGGACCCTACCGGCAAGCTCGTCAAGGAGGTTGGCTTCTTCGACGTCTACCCTGAGAACGACAACGAGCCCAACGGAGGCTCCATCGACTTCGTCGGAACCTGGAGCCACTACCCCTACTTCAAGAGCGGCCACATCCTGGTTAACACCATTGAGCGTGGCGCCTTCGTCGTCAAGCGCTCAGCTTAAGGTGGCTATCATCTCTGTGTTGCACGTGGACGGCAGAGTGCGCAAGCATATGGCTGCGGTATGTAGCGCGGTGGGGTTTGTCAGGGATAAACGAGTGATACACTCAAGCGCGGTAGAACTGTTAAAGTTAATCCTAATGAAAACCATCAAAAATTAAATACCTTACATTTATCGAATCCCCTCGGTACCAGAGAAGGGAGTGATAGTAGGATCTTCCTTGAAATATGACTTGCCGCATTTGTTATCCTCGCCAAAATTGGCAAGTTGGGCCGTCGCGATACCAGAAAGCGACCCAAGCGTTGTCTGCCGTGAACAATTGGTTGAGTTGGACTTTTTCATTCGTCCATTTTCTGACAAGGCGTCCTCAAAGTAGAGCTTTTTCTCAGTCTTGCAAATACACACAAGTCCATTTTCTGACAGAATGTCATGAGCAAATTTGGACAACTAGGGGCCGGGCATGGAACCACCAATCCACAATACAGTAGATATATTTGTGAGAAACAAGAATATGTCCAGATGCTGTCTCTGAAGAAGTTGACTCTACTTGGCCACGTCTGCTGTCTGTATCTGAACAAGTACAGGCGTGGTGTCCCATGTCGAAATGGCTGCTTTTCAGTCTATCGACATCCATATCTTGAGACCCTTGCCTGGGAATTGCCTTTGATTGAATCTTGAGCACCGGCGCCACGTTTCTCGTCGGTATTCCTATCCGAAGAATATTGAATTCGGAAGGTCACGGGCCTTGACGCTGGGGCCTAGACTTCCCAAACAATTGCGAACGGACGGTGCTGAGACGTCATCAGTCAGAACAAAACAAGGCGGATGTGATATTACGAGCGCTCCTAAATATGAAGTGTTATGAGGAGGGACCTCGAATATCCGTCATTCGGGGCCATGCGCGCGCACTCAGATATCTAACTCCAATAACGCTTTCGAGAAGGCCCGAATGGTATGCCAAAGAGAGTCAATGGAGGCCTCTGTAAATGTTACATACTTTGGCGGACAGGAGGTGCAGCATCTGAAATTTGGTTAGTGCTACCTGTGGAAGTACACCCTCCCCCCATGAGCAGGACAAATCACAAGCTCGATTTCAGTCGGCAATTAAGAGGGTGGTAGCGCTGGAGCTTTAGAGTTAAGCATCCGGACCAATGCACAGAAACGACATGACCCTTTCGACGGCCCTGGGGCAGCCGAGGAGTCACCCGGGGCAGCCAAGGAGTCACCCACCCCCCCGCACTTCGGGATCTTCCTCCGAGTACGAAGTAGGCGCGTTTGCAAAGTAGCTAGCTGGCGGCCGATGAAAATTTCCCGCGGGCTCACATTCTCTCCCCGCCGGTTTGTTGGGTCGGAACGCGCACGAATGAGCCAGAACGGATCATCAGAACTCGAAGATCGAGGAGAATATTGTGCAGTCTCAAAGCCCGAACGCCAAAGACCCATGACCGTCGAATAAGACACCGGCGCAGGACGACGCGCTGTGGGGGTGGCGACAGCAGCCATGGGGACCGAACAGCTGGACAGCATGCTGAGGCGGGATGAGACGTTCCTGCCGGAGATCTGGACGTGGTTTGCGGTCGGGACCGTCGCGATAACTCTGCGATTCGTCGTTCGGATCCGCATGGTCGGGCCAAAGGGGCTCAAGGGGGACGACTATGCCATGGTCCTGGTGAGTACACACATCATTCGAGTCATCACTGAATCGACATTCTGACGCGACCGCCCCACGGGGAAGTCAGGGATTAATCACATCCACTATGTGCTTCGTGATGGTGGATCTCGTCTGTAAGTCGGACCAAACGGCCACGAGCAGGATCTGCACGGATTGAAGACCGACTAACCCGCGGACGGCGCAGATCGTTTGGGCACCAACGTAGATCTCACTGCGGATCAGATTGCCCTCCTCAACGACGAAGAAGTCGCGCGGCTGGTCGAGGGCTCCAAGTTCCAGCAGGTAGCTTGGTACACCTACACGGCGCACTTGTGGTCCATGAAGGCGGCCCTGCTTCTTTTCTAGTAAGGCGTTGCATTGCCGACGACTGCGTGAGACGACATAATTGCTGACTCTGTGACAGCAAACGGATGACTTTTGATATATGGCAGCAGGCTCACGTGCTGAAGTACATCGCTTGGTTCACGATGCTGTCATATCTCGCCGTGGTGGGGACGATTACCTTTGGCTGTCTCCCGTGAGTTTGTACAGAGTTCTTAGCACTGTAGAAGAAATCAAGGCTAACTGCTGCGGTTGATCTCGACAGATACCACGACAACTGGGGTGTCAGGCCATTGCCGAGTGAGAAATGCGTATTCAAACCACAGAATCTGTTCGTCACATCGTTTCTCAGTGAGTTGCGACGGCATTCGTCGTTTTCGGAGTCTGTGATGGCTGACGATGAATGGAGATGTGATGACGGACGCCGCCATTCTGAGCTTGCCTCTTCCGGTTCTCCGGGAGATCAGAGTCCCCCTGTACAAGAAGATATTCATCGCTATTCTTATATGCTCCGGTCTCTTCGTCATCGCGGCCGCGATCGTAAGGCTCGCCGTCACGATGGGCTCGAACCCCTCGACGATTACGGTAAACCGATGGGGCGTCCGGGAGTGCGAGATTGGGCTCTTGGCCATTAACGCACCTAACCTGCGGCCCTTGTTTACCCGGAGATTCTGGCAGTGGCACTACAAACCGCCCGCGAGACATTCCGATCCTATGGTCAGCGCGAGGAGGAGCAGGACGACCATCGGCCGGAGAAGGAACAGGGCACTCAGGCAAGACTCAATGTTCGGGTGGATGAGCTCGACTAAGTCCCGGATCTCATCGGTACTTGGCACCCAGCGGGGTGGAGGAAGTCCGGTGGATGAGGAGCTTGGAAAGGCCGGCAACCAACAGGAGCTTGAACCGCTGGATAAGGTCGATGAAGACGTGGAAAATGACCAAGAGAGTTACCAAGACACGGTAAATACGAAAGTCGAAAGACAGGACTGAACGGAACTCGAAAGGGGGAGCGATGAAATGATTTACGGGAGACTGCATTTACTAATACCCATATGCTATTAGACGCGGGTAGGGCTGTTGACTTACCGTGAAGGGTACATATAAATTAGAAGCATGCGTGCACAGGGGACGCAGGAGTCGATCATAATCAATAAACTGCAGGTAGAGAACAAGCAACTGAACGCCCTAGGAAAAAAAAAACAATCAACCAAACCCAAAGTCACTCTCGTCGATGCTGCCCTTCATTCCTGTCGTCTTTCGTGTCTCATGTCTCATCTCTCGTTTCTACACGTCTAACCCGGTGCCGCAAATGTACGGATGGCTCATAGGTACTACAACAGCACCACGCTCAATACTTTCTCTCGCTTAAACGACAATCGTGTCGTTCAGTTACCAAACCACATACGCACCCAATTTCACCAGATCGCTGTGTTATAGTGAGCTCCCGTAGTATGAGCTCGCAATGAAATGCTCTACGAAGATGCCTTTGTTGCTCAACCAGCAAGCGGCGCGGCGAGAATACTGGCAGGCTGCTCCTTAAAGTACGACCAACTTACGGAGTGGGAGAGATCGACAGAAAGTCTCGGGATATCATCGACATCGTCTAGGGAGTTAACCGGCTCGTCGATTTGCGGACCGAGACCCCAGAGCAGAATCCGACTGGGGCGCTCCTGGCCATGAAGGCGGCGCCGGAGCTGCTCGTCCAGGCCTACGGCCTCTTCATGCTCACATACGTCATCATGAAAGGTGGGCACTATGAAGGACTCCTTGAGAAAGCCGTCATCGTCATACACGTTCCCATGCATGGGCTGAGCGATCTCGTAGACTAGCGCGTCAAGGGCAGCAGAGTTTTGAGACCGGTCAGTCTTCTCCACGGCAGGAGTCAGTCTTGAGTCACACCTGCTCCCGGAGGAGAACCCAAGAGGGTAACCGCCCGAGAGAGAGTCTTTGTGACAGATCATCGAGCTGTGATCAAAGAGCGGGTTTCGCACCGCAAGAGCAGGAGCGCTCGGCAGAGGATCGAGGAGGAAGTCGATCGAGTCGTCGTCCTCTGCTTCGGTATGTTTCTGGAAAGGTGCCACTTGGCCCATGACGGACGCAATAGGGTCAGCCTGCTGCGTCTCTTCAGGATCCACGTAGATCTCGAAATCGAGTCTCGGCGCTGAGAACAGCTTTCCCGAGAAGCCACAGGTGTTTTGAGCAGGTGACTGCACAGCGAAGCTTTGTCCGAAAATAGAACCTTTGTGCTCTTCGTAAAAGGACCATTCCGACAGAGTGACACCATTCCTGCCCGCCTCAACGCTTTCAGGGGGCGAGGGTTGCTGGTTCTCCTTGTCGGATGACTTGTTCTGGAGTCCACTGCTTCTGACATTTTCTGACATGGGTTTAAGGGCTCCCTTAGTTTTCGCAAAACAAAGGGGCTGGGGCTGCGCTGATTTGTGCCAAGAAGCCCTGGTGACATCCGGCATGGCCGGGTTGATTGATGCCTGCATCACTGGTTTCTTGAACATGGCCAGAGGCTCAGGCTTTGCCGAGAGGCGAGGAAACGCGTGGTTCAACCGCAACGGTGCGGGCTTGGCGGACGTGTGGGAGTAGGTGTCGTCGTCGAAGGACATGGGATTCCGCTTCTGGTAGGTTGCCAGCCGAGGTGTCTTGAGCAGCTCGTCGATCTCGTGTTTGACCGAGTCGATAATCTCAGTGATGTTCTGCTGGCCTTTCTGCTCCGTAGATGCAGCTAGTGCAGCACTGCTCAGCTCGAATACACAGTCCCGGAGAGGCAGCGCTGGAACCATCAAACTGTCATTGGTACCAGTCGAGCTCTCTAAGCGGATGTAAGGCCGGACTGGCAGCATCGAGCTCGAATCGACGAAGTCGATGTTTTGAGGGAAATCGAAGCTCGATTCTGTACAGACAAACGTTAGAAATCGTTCGAAGATTGAGCCAGGGCTATTGACTTACCGTTCTGGACAGATTTTCGGCGAGGGAGCTCCATGGTTTCCGCCGAAGAGGAGCTCTCGACCTTGGACGCTTCGGACGACTTCTAGTCACCGTACATGTCCAAGATCTGGCCCAGAGTGTCACCTTCCGTGAACGAAGAAGCCAAGTTCTCACTGTCGGTCATGGTTGAGGAAATGTCTGCAGTCTGTTGCTCTGCAGTGACCATGGCGAGAGAAACCTTCGAGTGGGAGATGAAGGTCGGGATGGAGAATCGAGTATAGACCCAAGGACGACGTAGAGGGCCAAACGCGGTGTTGCGCCGGAGGAGGGTGACGCGAGTTGACGCGTCGATGACCGACTCTCCACGAAGCTGTTGGGTTGTGTTTCTGGAAGATGCCGCCCCGTGGGTTCTGTTTGGGAAGTTGCCTGGAAGAGGACTACGCGTCTTGTTCGCGTCTCTGAAGACGCGGGCAGTGTCTTGTGGGTATTCGTGACGTGAAGTTGTCTTGAGATGGATTTCAACTATCTCAAAGTCAGAAATCATGGCTGCGACTCTCTCCAACTCGACTTCGCGGGACGAAACCCCACAATCTGGAGTAAACGACTCTTGAGGCAATGATGAGGAAGCAAACTTACCACCGCGTAGGATCCAAGGCTTTGGATTGATTTGAGTGATGGAGTGAGGCACCATGGCGATTGATGATGAGTCTGGAAGAACCTTTTATCTTAAGTTGCAACTCAAGCGACTTGTCAAATCAATACGTCGACGCGAAAGATGGGTTTGGCTTTTGAAGTAATAAGCGCTTTGTCTTGGTCGAAGTTGCGATAAAATAGAGTAGAGAGTTGTTGTTGATGAAAAGGTTGGGAGAAGGGTTGATGTGGGAGAAGATGAGGAGATGGAAGGAGGAGACCCTGAGAGGTTCGATGTAGAGGGGGTAATAGTCCGGGACCGGTTATTGTGGGGCCCAGCAACGATTGCCCGATCGGGCAGTGTTATTCCATTGCCCTCTCCGTGGCCCAGCAACGATATGTTGGTCCACAAGGTCTGAAGCTGTCTGGATGCTCAGTTGATGCCAGTGGGACACTGCTTGAGTTGCTGACGAGGTAGATCTTCATGGCCAAAGAGAAGAAGTTGACGGGGAACTCAAGGTATCGCTCGGCGTCAATATCCAACGTTGAAGCCAGATCCGTCAGGTGGTTGTTGATCGTCAGCTACCAGTAAGTTACTACCGTCTAAAACTGAGAATGGGAAATTGAAGCTGTTTATCTTGGCAACTGGCTGATCTGACCGGACAGACTGGAGTTGCGAGATATCCCTCCACCACTTAATGAATTCTTCCTTGAAAAGGCGTCTTTGCGTCGTGCGAATTGGCTTCGTACTCCGAGATTGGAGTCTTCGAAGTAATTAAGAGAACAAACTGAATTCAGAGCTTGCTAGGGCCTTTTGCAATATTAGACTCTCTAAAATCTACTGAGATAGGCCGATTATCTAAAAGAGGAGTAGTGGAAGCCCTTAAGTCGGAACAACTCAAAGCCTCCGTCGTTGGAATCAATCATGAAAGCCATTACACAGCCATCCCTAGAATGAATAAAACACAGAAAAATACAATGTCAATGACTGCAATCGTATTTGCCTTGTTTACCAGCCAGCAAAGTACATAAGTCAGAAACGCCAGTAAAGAACCGCTCTTCATCAAAGAAAAGCACCCATCAACTTTACCCTTCCCTGAAAATTCCAATCTCGGATATCAAGACAGCCGGCAATTCTGTCTAAATCTACTCTAAGGTTTCTGAGAAATTTAATCCGTTATGTTTCCCAGTGCAAAACGAGGACCAGAGTCCTTGACGAACACAAGTTATTTTGGACTGGAATCTTTGTTAGTATCTAATAGACTTGGCTGCAAAACCTAAGACTCACAGGACAAAGCTGATTTCAACAGTATCAGAGTGGGAGGATTTCAAGGAGAAAATCCATCAAGTGCACTCATGAAGGTGAGTTTGGTGACAACAGGCCGAGGGGTTGCAGCCAATCCATCTGCCTGGGGACAGCCCAGATCGTTCTGCTTCCCACGTGAGTGGTCGAGGCTGTTATGAGAAGAGCGAGCATGATTGGAAGCTAAACCCTGCTGACAAGCCACCTGTGTGACTACAGAGTCTTCAGAGACCCGAGATGCTGCTGAGCCTTGCGAAGAGCGTAAAGATCTCGCCATGGCGAGACTCGCCTGTCGACGAAGTCGCGAATTCAGCGATCGTGAAGGGTGGAATGAAGTGGCTGAGGAAGTAGTCTCCAAGCTATCTTGCTTGCGCCCATAGGTCTCTTGGAGGTAAGTCTGGCAATCCAGCCAACTTACAGTTTGGTAGCTGGCTGACTCAGTGGAAGTGGCACCCAGAGCGCTGGAGGAAAGCTGTTCTTCCATATCGGACCAAAACTGCTGAATAATATCCTGGGCAATGTAATCTTCATAGCTTATCACACCTTCGTGGATATCAGCTATGGAATGATCCAAGTTATCCATGATGTCGCACTCGAGATTGCGATCTTCGATCTCATCTTGCTGGGTCTCCTGGTACCGCAAGAGCATGAGATCAGCGTCGGAAGTCGCCATTGCGTCACTGTCATCGTGAGGGACGATATCGTCATACTCTCTTTCATCCAGCTGTGTTGTCTGGGTATAAAAGGAAGCAGGCCATTGAGTGTCGGAGACTCCATCGTCAGTTTCGCGGTAGGGGTCCAGAAACGCAGCTTGGTTACGTCTCTCTGTCGAAGAGTTGACGACGTTGACGTGTTTCTCGGTCTTGGCGGATAGGCAGTCACCAGAGAACGAGAGAGGCAACTGGATACCGGAGAAATCATCGTCTGTTTCGCGCCACATATCAAGCAACGCGGCCTTGGTTGGTGACTCGGTCGGAGCCTCGGCGATGATGTTGCTAGGGTGCTCAGACTTCGGGAACAAGCTTTTGGAGCCAGAGAATGTGCTCTCGGTGTCAGAAAAAACGTTGGCAAATACAGCGGGGTAAGGCTCAAAGTGAGATTTCTAATCATCATCTTTGGCTTCCACTGCATCGACCTCTGTACCGCAGATGGAACTTTGCTCGCTCGACGTGTCCCAGGGAGATGTGCTGTCGGATGAGCAAGAGGCAGCTAGCCCTTGAAATGGCTCTACGTGATCTTGCGACCGCTCAAAGCCGTCGAGAAGCTTCGGGTAGGTAAATGAGGTAAACCTATGCAGAATTCCAAAGCCAATGAGCAGAGGACGAGGTTGAGGCTGTGTTTTGACGACAAAGAGCGCCTTGGTGGACTGTTCACGATTGTGGACAAGATGATTGTTGAACGGCCACATTTCCTCGCTCATAAGGAGGGAAAGCAGCGGAAAGTCATCTTGAACTGTTTTGAAAGCCGGAAAGGTCAGCGAGTCCTGTCGGACGTATTGTGTGGAGCTCTACGAGGATTCCACAGACATACCTGCTTGATCTCGGCCGAGGTCAGTCAAAGACGGGGGCCAGTGTGTCTCCATACTGATATTTGGAAAGTATTCCATGATTGCGAGGTGTTGCGGAGAGGAAGTCAAAGTTCGGTGGGCCTTCGGCGCATATCGTGAGGTCACGTCGTAAAGTGGAGGGTCGGAGATTCTCCGATAAACTTTCTCTTGTCGGTATGTGCGCAAGAACGTGCGGGGTGAGAATCCAGCCAGTCTGTAATAGTGAAAGGAGAATCAGATGAAAGTTGTGAGCTCCAGAATGATAAGTTTGCGATTCGGCGCTTGGGGGTTTTGCTCCTCTTAAGATGGATTGAAGTTGAGGTTTGCCGATGGGTGGATCTGGAAGTGAATAGGTTACTGACGCGGGAAAGAGATAAAGGGAAGTGATTGAGAAGGCAGCAGCCGAAGTTTTGCCATCGGCCTCTATCAGTAGCGCTTGGTTGCCATGGGAGCATCTCGACGCGTCGAGGTCAGATTGGCAAGGCAGCAACAGTGTATTGCCATTAGGAGGTGTATTCTTATAGTAAGATATTCTATAAGCCGAGTCCCAGATGGGTTTCTAACTTGGCCCGTTATTTTGCGTCTAGTAATTCCAGACTGAGAGTCTTTTGTTTTGTGAAAGGCCGCACTAGCTTATGTTTTCAAAGTATACGAGACGAACAGCCACGAGGCGAACTGGTGTTCTGGGGAAAATCAGTATTTGCATATGTACATCTAGTTGAACATCTACGCATCTGAAGACGGCACGGTAGTATGTGTTGCAGGAGTATCAATATCAGGACCATGGAAGGCCCAAGCCTTTCATATGCAGTGTTGTTAGCCAATGCAATGCTGCCCCTGCTTGCCTTGCCATCGATACTCCAAGTATCAATCGCATCCGTGCAAGCGTTGAAATTACTAAACCAACTCCAAAGACCAAACAGACATCCCATACAATACCAGAGGAAATAAACCAAACCAAAGAAAACAAAACTCCAAGTTCAAGTAAGACAGTCCCTGAAGCACAAAAAGCAGCAAAAGGTCTAACACTGCGTAAAGTATTCGCCTTTCCGGGTTGCTATACAACACATCACCATCCTTACGTCCATCCCCACGCTTACTTTATTAGCTGGGAAAGCGAATCCAATCCTTGTGGCCTGGATGTTACTACTACAAGGCCACTAACAGAAGGGACTTCTGATGCGTTGCTCTCGATGGATCTATGCCAAGAGGCAGATATCGGGTATCCTGAGTCTAGTTAGCAGCAGGCCAGGAATGGGATGTTGCGGGGGAAATATTTACCTTTACGCTACCAGCTGAAAGCCAGGTATTAAGGCAAGTCACGCGCGGGAGCAGCATTCACGGATGTCTATCTCCTGAGGAGAAGAAGCAAATGCCTTGCCGGACCTCTCGGGTCACACGTAGGGGCTGGGATTCACCATAGAGGCGCCATTTTCAGGTCCAGCCAAGTAGATTGTTTCCAAAGAAAAACAAATCTGAGCGGGCACAATGTTCAAACCCCGAGATCAGACGTCCTTGTTGTTCGTCTTCCAGAAGACACGGGACATGAACTCGCGAAGAGCTGCAAAACTCCAGGCTCCAGCCTTCTTGGGCTGTTGTTGGGGGCCGCCGGAGCCGATTTTCTTGTAGCTACCGTGCTTGTAGTTACCAAAGAGAAGGTTCTCTGCGCGCTTCGTGGACTTTTCGAAGCCCGGGCTATCGCGCTCGGGGAGATCTTTGTAGATCTGTTGAATCACGTCTTGCGCGGAGTACGCATCGTAAGTGACGATATTCTCATGCTGACCCTGGGTGCAGATGCCGCCGCCAAGTGCAGCAGGGTCGAAGCCCCATTCGGAGTTATCTTCATCTGCATCCTGATACTTTGCAAGCTTGTTCTCAACCGCGAGAAGCTCTTCAATTTTGCCACCGGCCTTGCCAGCGAGCTCAAAAGACGGAAATGTGACGAGCACAGATTCATCACTACCAGAAACAGATCCAGAAGATGAGACTTGGGTGATTGAGACGGATCGGATGCGCTTGTGGGTCGGCTGCCGCTTACGCTCTTGCTCCCGATGGACCTTGCGGAGGCCGTTGCTCTTCTTCTTCTTCTCCTTAATCAAGACGGCTTGTTCATGCTGAATCGCAGACGAACCAGAGAGGTCGGAGGACGAGGAGCTGGTTCGGCTGTGTGTCTGATAGAGACCTGCGAGGTTGTTGACCCTGTTCTTCTTCTTCAGGGTGCGGTTGCTGCTGGAACTCGACGAAGAGAGATTGGAGACAGCCGTAGAGGAGGACACGCTCCGGACGTGTTCCTGCGCATCTTCTTGGTTGAGATGGCCAGTGATCTTGAGGGCAACGCTCTTCGGGCCGTTGTCATGCAATGTGGCAGTTTGCCGGCTCTCAATACGCGACACCTAGTCAGCGTTGGAAGAGGCAGCTGCGATGATGTCCCAGCTAGACTTGGGCTTGGAGGCATGAACGCGAACAGGCGCGCCCTGAGTGAAAGTGGTCTCCTGGGAGCCCATGGGTTGACGAAGTTTGGGGATTCTGATGGCCTCAGTGTTTTTCGTAGCGTTCTGCGGCGCAACTCTGGCAGTGGAAATCGTCTTTTGACGAATGTTCATAGCGATAGCCTTCTGAACGGCCGTGGCTTGCTTTTGGGCGGCACGAGAGCCGCGAGGAGTCATGTTCTCGTATGACGAGTTGGCTTCCTGAGTCATCCTGTCGAAGGTAGACACGGCATCCTTGAAGTGAACGCCCATGATGCCATCAGCACTGGTGTGGTTCGACGAATCGACCAAGACGCTGAAAAAGCGGCGGAAGATGCCCATTTTCCCTGCAACTCGCACGTTAGCACTCTCGTCGATCAAATTTGATGGTCGCGAAGGACATTTTAATGTTCTCATCATGATGACGAAAGAGTGAGGATGACTTTACCTTCTGAAGTAGTCTTACTCAGAAGAATCTGAAAAGATCTCGATGAAGACGCGTCGCGATCGACGCGAGGCAAAATGGGAGGTTGTTTTGTTGATAGAGTGGTGTCCGCAAATAATAGCCAGACTTATAGAAGGAAAGCGCCGAATAGATAAGACGATTGTCTGAGAAGGGCGAATCTAAGAAAGAATTTCTCTTGATAGTACGATTGATGTGTTGCTTTTGTGGATGAAATTATTCGCTGAAGTGATGAAAGTAGAGACGCGTTGCGAGGTTGTTTTGGTATTGAGAGGAAGTTGAGGTGTGGTATGGGTGGAAGAAGAGTCGGGTTGAGACTGAGACGCTAGCGAGAGATGGGTTTCTTGTGGGCCCTAATAAGTGGGGCTATTTCGGGATGTGAGGTGCAACTGGGTATCGTTGCCTGAATAACGGGATTGAAGCCTAAGTTGTGTGGCTATAAATTAGATAGTTAATTAAGGGCTTTAAAGGGCACGAACTATCTGAAAGCTGCGAGATAGGTATGGACTACAACACAAGGTTAATAATTAACTCTCTCGTCACTATTAATTAATATTCACAACGTCTTAGTTAGTAATGGTCTTTAAGGCCCGAATACGAAATATAAGAGACAGGATATAAGTAATAACAAGCTATAAGTGCCTTCACACAAGAGAACATTAGATTAGTAGCACGGTCTCTAATTATGGCCGTTCTTAGCTAAACCACTGTTTCCTCGGCTGCAATCCTCTAATAGGTCCTTGTTGTTCTGTTTTCTAGCTAATTTCATGAAACACAGATTAGTTTTTGGGGAAGAAATGTTGGCCGTTAGGTACTTTGCGGACGACTTGATGTTCAGCACAAAGCGATGCGAGTAGATAATAATTGTTTACTGCCTGTGTTCCCAATCAGAGCTAATGCGTAGCAAAGAAAGTAACAAAGACGGAACCCTGATATTCTACGCAGTTGTGTTGCCTCGAAGGTCATTATCATGCTTCACGGGATCGAATTAGAAACTGCAATACACCCGTAACATCTAGTTGCGACGTGGCATACAGGATTGTCCTGCTGACTTCTCCACTTAAGCTTCGGTGATATTAATGCCATCGAGAAAGGCGTCACCACCGTGACAGCTACGTAGGCTAGCAAATTAAAAGAGTTTTGGGAAAATCTAGTGTCTTACAAATTCCTTGATTTGATTTAATTATTTCAATACCTGGACATCCTCACTCACCAGCTCAGTGTCACGAAGCTACCAGTTGGCAGGTCGAGAGAGATGGGGTTACATGCTTTCTAAGATCTCTGGGGGGTATATCAGACAGATTAACTCTGCGAAGAATCAATTTCGTCCTTGTGACCTCTTCAGTCCTATTGACGCTGGTCGATGACAGTCGAGGCCACTATGCCTAGCGTTCCGGCATCCCGGCATACTGTGGTCAAAAATACCACGGCATCATGGCATCTCATAACTGACGCGCCTGCAGCCTAAGCGCCCAGTGCAAGCCTCATGTCCAGTCCGAATCACTACCCAGGAACCCTGACCAGGATCCAAAAAAAGCTCTGAACGAGATACTTATCAAGCCTCGAGAAGTCGTCGTCATCGCCGAATGATCAGATACACCAAAGCGTAGACGCACTCTCTCAAGGCCAGGGCCATCATCAGCTGCAGCCAAGAACAGTCATGGGTGTCATCTGGTCTTGGCCATCCGCAAATTCCAACGCCAGGCACGAAGGGCCATCCCGGGCCTCTGGAACTGGCTATCGAAGAGACGTGCAGAATGCACGGCGCACGGCGCACAGCGTTTGACGCAGGTCCCGTCTCCGTTGTGAGGCACGGGCCTTCAAGGACTAAAATTACAGGGGGAAGCCTTCAACAGGCAGGAAGAAACTTTCTAGATACAACATCGGAAATAGACGTCACTTTGAAACTACTGGCCGGAAGGCATCCTTTTTGGCTGCCCACCATACGAGGTCGACTCATCTTTCATCGGGAAAGCAATCGGAATCAATTGACGCGTTACTTCGGCTTCTCTCTGCATGTTTTTCGACTTCTTCACACCCAGGAATCATCGGAAACCCCCCAGGAAAACACCAAGGACCCAGGAATCTTGTACCATCCAACGTACCTTTCGACACAGGCACCTTCCCTGATTCAGCTGGCACCTACCTCGCCACTTGGAGAATCACAGTCATAGATACCTTCCCCTCTTCAGCACCTGCGTCCACTCTGGAGGACCTGGAAAGCAAGGACCGAGGAGCGCACCTACCTGTCGGAATCACTGACTCACTACCCCGCTCTACATCCTGTCGGCTGACGACGTCGGGAGACACACACACGAATCCAGAACATCAACCATTTTTTTTTCGGAGGAGGATCCATCAGAGTCTAGCCTGTCTGGCCCTGGTTGGCAAAGAAATCATCTCGGAAGTGCGTTACCACCACCTGGAGTCCTGAGGGATCTGGACCTGGACCCTACGGACACACTGGAGCCAGAGGAGCGGGACCTTGGAGACGGCCCGGAGACTCCGACCACACCTGAGATTGGCCCTTTGACTGCCCCGGAATCAACTGCCACCACAGGACAAAGATCTAGGATCCCAGTGGCCCATCAGCCGCTTCTGTTTGACACATTCCCAGAATCCTACGGAATACCACTGGACTGGCTTCGATACACCCTGGATTCCCATCCGGATTCGTTGGAGGAGGTCACGAAAATCCTGGAACGTTGGACCCTTACGTCGCCAATCAGACAGTCAGCGTTTGGATTGCCGGAATCAACAGGCAACATGAGTGACCCAACCGACACCCCCAAGAGCTCGACGGTGTCGAAGCTGCCAACCCTCAACTGTGGCACCTTCGGTGGCCAGACTGCAGCAGCCCGCTGGCTGGCACGCCTGAAATGGGATTTCGAAATGGTCGGCCATAGACCCTCGGAGTTGCCATTTTCCCAGGTGATCAAAACCATCAACATGCAGACCGAGGGGGAAGCCGCCTCATACATCGACAGTGTCCCCAGACTGGTCGACATTGTGGATAGAGCTGACCAGGGAGTTGCCACCAGAGCTGACCTCATCACATTGGAAGAGGCTCTGAAGGAACGATTTCCATCCAGAATCGTAGACCAACAGGCTTCGACTTCCGACATCAACAACATCTCGCAAGAGCAAGATGAAGCTTTGATGGGGTACTACAATCGTGCTCTTTCAGCTCTTCACAGGATTGGATGCCGAGATGCCACTGTCGGAATGGAGCTGTCCATGCCGGAACAGGCCGTCCTTCAAGGTTTGATTCGACAATTCATCAAGGGCTTGCGGGATAGCAAGCTTCGCCAGCAGGCTGTGACCATGGCGGCCATGACTTCTACCAGCCTCAGAGTGGCATACAACACGGTTCAGAATGCCAGACAAATTCTTCAAGATCGGGAAGCGGAAGACAAACGACTTGCAGATGAGACACGGTCGAAGCTTCTTCTGCAGCTTGTGGAGCGTCAGAATCCCGGACAGGACGTTGATCAAGTCCTGGCACAGCAGATGACCAACCTACATCTGCCCCCGCACGTGGCCCAGGCTTATTTCAATGGTTACCCTTCTCAGCAACCTTTCAACTTTCCGTTGGCAATGCCAGCACAGACTCAGAATCAACAGCAACAGCCCTGGATGACACAGTCTGGAGCTCGTCAATCCCAGAGTCAAAACTGGAACACCCAAGGTCCCCCTCAGCAACCTCGTTTTTCAAACACGTCCAACGATTTCGCCAGGACTGACGGAAATCTTCCATCATTGCCAGACCGGAAGACGTCTGGGAATGAGTATGTCAATGGCTCCAAGGTGGCAAAGCCCGGCGAAATGATCTGCATCAAGTGTGGACAGACCGGCCACAAGCGTCCTGACTGTACCGGGAGAGGCCTTCAAGCATGGGAGCAAGCGTATATTAAGTCAATGATATGGCCTTCGAGCCAGAGTTTCTCGAGGGGAGCGAGGCCACCACCGGGAGTCATCGACGCTCATTCAGCACAGCTCCATTACGTACAGGAGTTGGATTACCGCGCAAACAATCCCAGATCATCTTCGCTAGACCCTACTCGGAATCCGTGGGATGCAACGGACAAGGCAGTCGGCTCTTGTCACTTCGAATTTTCCATGGCAGAGGATTCAGAAGACTTGGTGACCCCCATCACTCGGGATGAAGAAAATCGCATCACAGCAGAGGCTAGAATGGCGTCAGCTGAGGAGTGGCCCAAGGAGGTTACGTCAGTGCTCCGAGTGCTTTCCGATGACAAACTTGGTCTTGATGAGCGGGTCATCAAGCTCAACTCTCTGGTGTCGGAGCTTACAGCTGGGAATCGGAAGAGATGGATGGAGACTGTCTTGGACAATCCCTCCAAGAAGGCCAGAATAGTCAAGCTGCCGAATGCGAACTCCAAGGAACGCATCCCACTCCAGACGATTGTTGATGAGAGTCGACCCATCAAGGCAATCAGAGCACCTGTGAAGCGACAGAGTCCGGTCAACATCATGGCACGAGCCGGAATGCCGCCTCTGGATATTCGAGAGATCGCGAAGAAGATCGTGTTTAACATTTCGCTTGTGGACCTAATGCAACTGAGTCCGGAGTTCTCGAAATCCATCCGAGCCATGTCCCAGAAGACTGTTGTTAGAAGGCCGAAGAAGAGCAAAGACAAGGGCAAAGCCGTCACCGTGGAAGAAGTACCTGATGAAGGCGAGGTTCCCGTTCAGAGCAATCTGGCATCGTTCGGATACAAAGACGGACATCTCGTGACTACGTCAGACCCCACAGAGAACATTCGAGCCTTCTCCGCAAATTACGAAGCCACCAGACCGTTCCGCCTTGATTGCATCATCGCCACTCAGAAGTCTCGACATGCAGTACCCAGCAAATGGGTTCAAGCCGATCAAGGCTCGGAAATGAGTGTCATTTCTCCCAAGCTCGCCGAGATGTGCGGCCTGGTCCAGCATCCACTGGCAGGAATCGGCTTCAAAGGTCTTCAGATGGGAGCCGCCAACGGAGCCACATACAAAATGACACACTTCGTGGCCATTCGAGTCATCACACACGGAATATCTCGAGAGGTTTGGGCCTGTGTGCGCCCCGGAGACTCCAATAATTCGGTCATGTTGCTGCTCGGAATGCCCTGGCTATTCGATGTCAGGGCAATGATCGATCCTTGGGCCGGAAAGATCATGATTGGGGACAGAGCCAGAGGGGAGACCATTGCCGAGATCGGGGGACCTCTCATGCAAATGTCGGAATCACAGCGTCTTGTCCTCATCCCGGCTGACGATGACACCGACTTGTCCGGAAGAGATCGAATGACTACCTTGATGGACCACGAGGAGTCCAGCGACGAATCGGAATCAGAGTCGGAAGATGGAGATGATGCTCAGGATCTGTCGGGAAACGCCTGATCCCACCTCGACTTGGGCAGGTCGTTAAAAGGCATCCACCGGCGATTGAGATTCACAGAGGATACCACCAGGAAGACTCCATGATGGACTGGGAGGACACTGAATCACACGAGAAGCCGACCACAGAAGATTTCGGATGGGGTTTCGGACACATGTGGGACGCCAATGCAACCTGGCTCACTACTCACGCCCCGAGACTTACCCGGAATACGACGACACGAGAAGAGTTCTGCATCTTTCAGGCTTTGAGCTCTCAGATGGAGAAGCCTTACCCCGGAGTGACATTGCTTCGAAACGAACGAGAGGATCGCCCTTCACAGACAACATTTCCTACGTCGAGAAGGCTGGAACGCCTTGAGATAGATTTTACTACACCACTGGCAGAGGTAGAAGAGTGGTGGAATACAGAACCAATGACCTTAGGACCCAACGTACCCGAACATGCTTACGAGGAAGTGAAGAGAGTAATATACACTTACCGAGTTTTATTTTCGAGTTTTCCGAACAACTTTCCGGCCACAGACTTGTATCACCACATCCCCAGGCTGGAAGAAAATGCGGTACCCTGGAACAGCAACAGACGGAAGAAGTGGAACGCAACCGAACAATACTGGTTGGATCGCCTGATAACTGAGGGAAGAGAAGTCGGCTTGTATGAGCCTACCGTCGTGGCGAACGGGATTGCTTCACCTTGGGGAGCACAGCCAGTCATTGTCGAGAAGCCGGGAGTCGGGCCATTGGGAGAGCACCGACTGACGATCAACTACAGAAACATCGATGAGAAATTGCCGGCATCGTTGATCCCATTGCTCAGGGAAGTGCATGAGAACCTGTCGGACCCCAGGATTCAATCGTACTCGAGTTGGGATCTGAAACATGCGTATTGGAGCATTCCGATTCACCCGGAATACCGCTACATATATGCATTCAATGCCCCCAACCAGCCGCAGCTTCAACCCACCAGGATGCAGCAGGGAGCGAAGAGTTCAGCCCACCAAATGACGGAATTCGGCCGCATCTTCTTGGGAGCTGTCCCAGAGCCCAACCCGGAGCCATCACTGCTGGTCCCCGACACCCCAGGTGGTCTTTCGCCCGTGGATATCTATTTCGACGACATCTTCACAAAATTCAAAAGCTGGGAAGAAGAGTGGGAGTTCGTCAAACATCATCTGCTCCCAAGATTCGTTTGGGCCAGAGTCAGGCTTGCTCGGAAGAAGATCGGATTGGGTCTGACGTCCGTTGTCGCCATGGGATGGACGCACCAGATTGGCGGAATCACACGCATAAAACCCGAGAGGATCGTGAAGCTTCTTGAATGGCCCACTCCAAAGACTCAAACTGAGGTCAGAGCTTTTGTCGCTGCTACTGGACCTTGCCGGAACTGGATGAAAAACATCGCAGAGGTCGCTCGACCTCTCCATCGATTGACTGGGAACGTGCCCTGGCGCTGGGGTCCCTCGGAAGCGTGCTCCTTTGCCCTCATGAAGAAGCTGATCTCTGATGCAATCGACATCCATGGACTGGAAATCGGACAGCCCATTCAACTGTATTCGGATGCTTCAAAGTTTGCCGGAGGCTGCGTCATCCTCCAACAACAAGGAAGCAACTGTGTTCCAATCCTCTACGATTCATTTCTCTTTACCAAGGGCCAGCGCAACTACGGCACATACAAAAGGGAGCTGTTGGCTATCGTGGAATTTTGCAGACGCCACTCCCACTTCCTGAGGACCGAACGGGAGTCAACCATATACACAGACCACAAACCTTTGACCTGGTTCCTCACATCGCCTCACCACGATGGAATCTACGCCAGGTGGGTTACCGAACTGAGGATGCTTAATGTCAAGTTCGAATACATTCAAGGACGTCGGAATGCAGCAGCAGACGCCCTGTCTCGAACTATTTTCCCTTCTTACGACTGCGATGAGGATGACCTGGAAGATTTCGGCAAGCTGGCAGAGGACGGAACCTGGATTTGGAAAGACGGAGCTGGAGGGTACGAGGAGCTCATTCAGAGAAGAACGCACGACATGCCGGATCCAAACACCATCAACAAGATTGTCGACACAATTCTTTC
The DNA here is from genome assembly GCA_030770045.1 of Colletotrichum brevisporum. NCBI lineage: Eukaryota > Fungi > Ascomycota > Sordariomycetes > Glomerellales > Glomerellaceae > Colletotrichum > Colletotrichum brevisporum. Next base: position 799,881 of record JAUGSI010000001.1, on the reverse strand, counting down.
AAGCAAAACCCGGAAGTCTGATGATAAACCCCCCCCTCCGTCGAAGGGCCCCGACAGGGTATCCGGGTCGACATCAGCCCCGGCGGAAGTGAAAGTCGCTTGCTTGGAAGTTGGACTGACTGCCTGGTCCGATGAGGAAGTTCCTGAGAGGATTTCAATCCCTTTCGTGGTGGACACAGCCCAGCAAGATCTGGACAAGGTGGAAAGCTGGATTTCGAACCCATGGTCAGCGTCAATTTGTGTGGACGAGTCCGAAGCTGTCACAACTATTGCGGAATGTATGTTGAACGAAGCGGAAGCGACTCCGCTCAGAACGCAAGTGCAGAAATGGCTGGAGGAACCATGGTACTCGGAGATTGTCAGCTTCTTGATTGAAGATGACCTGGGAATCAACAACCACGAGCTGAGGTCTCTCAGGAACAAAAGCCAGCCATACTCCATTCGGGACGCGACACTTTGGCACACAGCATATGGGATCCGGAGACGCTGTCTGGTCCCTGGAGAAGTGGCTGCCGCATGTAAACGAGAACACGATGACACCGGACATTTCGGAATCAACATCACGAGAAGGAGGCTTTCGACGAAATATTTCTGGCCAGGAATGGCTTCAGATGTCGTGGAGTACGTCAGAGGCTGCTGGCCTTGTGCTAGCATGGGAGCTCGAAAGCACACACACCCCGATCAACCAGTTTCAGTCACAGAGCCGTTGAGAATCATGGGAATCGATCACCTTGGTCCCCTGAAGAGGACCCCCCGGGGAAATACATTGCTTTTGGTATGGATCGATTATCTCAGTCGATTCGTGTGGACTCGACCAGTGCCGGATGCATCAGCGGGAACCGCGATCCCCATCCTGACCGACTGGATGAATATCATGGGAATGAAGCCTGGATCCTTCTATCCGGATGCCGGAGGAGCATTCATCTCGAGGGAGTTCAAGCTGGCAATGCAGAGTCAAGGTGTGGGAGTCAATCCCGCCCCGGCCAAGTCACACAAGTCTGTCGGAATGGTGGAATCCCACATCAAGCTGTTTGTCGAACTTTTCACCAAGAGAGTCCTGGAAAACGCCTTCAAGTCAGAAGACTGGGACCTACATCATGGAGACGTTGCACACGACATCAACACCCGGTGGATGAGGAATCTCGGATACTCGCCAACGGAAATACTTTTCGGCTGGGAACACGACTACAGAGGAGGGATTTCGTTGGACGGCGGAATGCCAACTCCGGAAGAGTTGGAAGAAGCAGTGGTGGTGCGAATGGCAGACGCGGAAAGTCGGAGAGCCACAATCGAGGAAGGCCAATCGATCGAGAACGAAGCCAGATTGGCCCGACACGAACAGAGAGTCACGGAGCCATTCAAGAGGGGGGATTTTGTTATGTTAGCCCAGGAGGGGAAGCCGCCAAAGTTTGAACCGAGATGGAGAGGGCCGTTTGCTATCCGACACAGAGTCGGACGAGTCACCTACATCTTGGAACAGCTGGATGGCACTCCGATACCACTGGCGAGGCACTGGGATCATCTCAAGATCTTCCAGCCGAGAACCGGATACCTTCAATCCGGAATGGAGCTGTCGTTACCGTTTGCGCAATTTTTGCGTCGACGAAAAAAACAGGATTAATTGATTCAAGATTCGGAATTTTCTTTGAAGCCATCGCGAGACCCTCCTACCGCATTGTGACTAGACAAGCGCCTGCCTTGTTGGCGCACCTGCCGTACCTGGATTTCGACACTCCCCACCTACCTCAACCTCACAACCTCGCTGACTTTCAATCTTGCCTTTTCAACTCGCGTCCTACCTCCTCGACCTCTTCAACCCCACATCCTACCTCCTCAGCCTCGCGCTCTCTTATCAACAATCAACGTCACGGCTATTTAACTCGGAATATCAACAACACATACTCAGAATACTTTACTCGACACATCGGAAGCCTGGAAGCATCGAAAAGCCTCTCCCGGGATGGTTTCTTTCTGATGACCGGGACCGGGAATCCGCAAGACCACCCTGGAGGCGCAGCGCCAGACGACTCGGGAAGGCGCGCACCCCAAGCCACTCCTACACCCACTGGCAGGCGGAAGAGAACGATTACAATTTCCGAACTGAAGAAGGAGATCCGGCGATTACAGAAGAGGGTCAGCACATTACAGGAGAAACAGAACAGGGAAGTGGAACTGTGCACAAGACTTCAGGAAGCTCATGATAGAGCGCGACGATCACATCCACTGAGTTTTGCACGAATGAGCACGGACAGTATTTTCGGAAGAGATTTGACGCTTGACCTGCACTGGTCCTTTGCGGCAAGAACGATTCGAGAGAAGGAGGAGACGGAAGCGAAATTGAAGAAAGCCAGAAGGACACTCAAGCGCGGCTTGGAACAGATTGAAAAGAATCGACTGGCAGCGGGCATTCAATCGGGGAATCAGTCTGCCTTGACGACTGGCACCCCCGGAGTCTCTCATACTCAACAGTCGGATACCAAGGCGATGGAAGCCTCGAGCAGTCAGCCCGGGAATCGGGACACCATGGAGACCGAGGTATCAGATATCACGCCTACTCAGCAGTTGCTAACTGGGAACGAAGACAGTCAGCACGGAGGTAACACGACACCAGCCCCAGATTTCAATCGACCAATGGGATTTCCACCGTTACACAAACCACTTCAGCCAGTCGAGGAAGATGATCACGGCAAAGTTGGCAGCACAGCCTCGGAGTCTCACTTCGCGGACGCTGCTCAGGCACTCATTGAATCGGGAATCATCGACCCCACTTCGCCTGTCAATGGCCAGACAGAGGGACAGCCTGGAGATGCCGACATCCTGATGGTTGGACCTGGTACCCCAGAACCTGTGCCTGAGGGAATGACTTCACCCGCTTTGAAGCCCACGAACCTGACTGGGAATTCGAACTTTAACCCAGAGGGAGCAACTTCGCCAACCTTTGGACAGCAGGATACCGATGGCTTGATTGGAGATCCAACGCAGCCAACCCGGAAGTTTTTTCGAAAAGGCCGGAAGCCATGCAACTCGAAGGATGATCCAATTGTGGTGGAATCCGGACCAGAGTCAAACTCGGAAGACGAGGACGAAGTGCCGGAACAGCCATCCCACTTGAAAGGGTCGATTGATGAACCTGAAGAGTACGAGATGGAATCGGAATGGAAGCCGCTGGGAGTAGTGGGGGAAAACAACGAAGCAATCGAGGACGAAGGCAAGTCGGTCGCGGAAGATGAGGGATACTCTGGGAAGTCCGAGAAACTCAAAAAACCTCTTCAAAAGGCCAAAAGATCCGACTCAGTCTCGACCAACTCGACCGTGGTGATCAAAAAGTCAGGAGGGAAGATTGATAACCGGAAGGCTACGAAGCGGGAAATCGCAGACAGCGAGATCAACATGAAGGATTTCATGGAGGCCATCAAGGAAACACGGGCAAAAGACAACGCATTTCAGAAGGCCGTCTCCAAGACGATGCTGGAAGAAATGGAAGCCGAGATGAACCGGAGACAATCGCCAACTACCTATTCATTGTCAAAAACGCCGGCGTATCAGATTATCACACGGGCAGTGCGAGACTATCGGAGTGGTGATCTGGTCAAGCGCGTCCCGGAATCACAACTGTGGTTTGTCGTCTTCAAGACGATAGCTGTGCCACGGTCTGGCATGCTGCTGACGTGCTTCAAAGATGACGAGGTGATGCGAGGCATCTTGCTCAGGATGGAGGTGGTGTTGACCAGAATCTGCCAGCGACGACCTCTGAGTCAGGGATGCTTCAGAATGATTTACGACACGATACATCCAGCGGTCAAATACCAAAGCAAATACGGCGAGACGGAGTCGAAGAAACGCAAGGCAGCAGGCACTGAAGATAACTCGGAAGATGAGGACAACAGTCCAAAGCGCAAGAAGGCAAAAATGGAAGACGAAGACGACACCGAGCCTCGGGAATCTCAGCAGACTCTGGAAGGTCGAGTTTCTTCACTCAAAGCACAGCTAGATATCAGTCGGGAAAACGAGGAGAATCAACGTTCGAGAGCCGATGAGATTAACACGGAGCTGGACAAATCAACTGATACTTGCGAAGAACTCCTGGACAAGCTGGAGTATGAATCAAAAACGCGAGTATTGATTCATGACAAGTTGGAAGAACTGATTCGAAACGGAGAGGGACGTCCTGACAGTCTGAAAGTGCTCCGAGAGGAGGTGGAAAAACTTCAACGCGAAAGTGGTGCACCGAAGCCCGACGCTTTCCAATACTACGACTTGCAACAACACCTCGAAAAAAGCCTTGACGCTTGCAGGTTGATTCGGGAATCACTGACGAACGTTACAACAGCTCGAAATCATCTTTTGGTTCAGCTGTTGAGATTGACCAAACAGAGGAAAGCGGAATCATCCAACTTGGAAGAACTCGAGAGACAGTTGAAGGCGATTACTGAGGAAAAGGCCACATTGGAATCCAAAGCCGAAAGCAATGCCAAGCTTCAATCCCGAGTCACGGAAGCTGTTGGTAAAGTGGGAAAGTTGGAGCAGCGCGCCGGAGCCGTTCGAGAGGAGTTTCAGACTCAGTTGAACCAGGCACGGGAAGGCAGGAAGATGGCGGAACGACAGGCCAAGATCGACTCGGAAGCCTCGCAACGGAGAGAAGAGAAACTGAGAAAGGAAGTTGATGGTCTGACGACAACCATTGGTGATCTTCGGAAGGAAATGGAACGTCTCCGGGAAGATTTGGGACAGCTCCGACGGGACAAGGCTAGCTCGGAGTCAGTCCAGCGGGAAGAGATATCGGGATTGACGGAGCAACGTTCCCGACTGGAGGAAGATTACACCCGACGAAAGCGGGAAGCTGATGCCACCATCGATAGATTGTCCGCCGACATCAAGACTCTGACTCAGGAACTCGACAATGCCAAGGCTCTGTCACAGCAAGTTGGTCAGATTGCATCTCGGAAGCCTGCAATTGCAACCTTGAGTCGGATGGAATTGGAAGCCCGCCTGCGACGATTCGAGGGACGGATGGACGAACTGTCTGCAGAACTCAGAGAGGTAGTTGAGAAAAGGATCAGGGAAGTATGGGTGGCAGCACCGGGAGTTTATCAGAAGGCAATGGGACTTACGTGGAGTGTCGAAGGCGACGAGGTCGTTTGATTGGGAATGAGTGCAGGGCGAGATTGATTTGATTGCTTTGCTTTTGCTTTCGGTTTGCCTTCGATCACACGCAACAACCCACACTGGGAATAGTTGCATTTGGGGGCTTTTTCATTCATCACGCCTCGGAATCATCATAAAGGGACGGGGGCGTCCCTTTGAGGGGGGATTTGTGAGGCACGGGCCTTCAAGGACTAAAATTACAGGGGGAAGCCTTCAACAGGCAGGAAGAAACTTTCTAGATACAACATCGGAAATAGACGTCACTTTGAAACTACTGGCCGGAAGGCATCCTTTTTTCCGTCTCCCCAACAACCGCCTAATCGGAATCGACCCCTTTAGTTTGCGTTGCGGAAGGCCCGGCTTTCCGGCAGCGAAAGGTTGCTGGTTCGGCGGAAGGCGGCCGAGCGCTTCTTGCTGCGCTACCTGGAGAGACAGTGGGGACTCGACGTGGGTTGGAGTAAGGGGGATCATCCCGGTTAGCTTAGCTAGCGCCGATCATCCAGCCACCAACAGTCGTGCGAAACCTGCATTATTCTGAATGGATTACTCGAGAATGGGTTGCATTCTCTGACTTTGGACTCAATAGATCCTTTGATGCTTCCCTTCAGGCATCAGCCCTAAGCCCCCTCCTGCTGATCTTGTACATTTGAGACCATTGGTTCACAATGAAGGGTGTCGCGAGGTGAGACTTTGAAAGCGCATTGCGGTGTATTTCAATTTCTATATCCGATGTTTAGCTCCCTTCCACAGGCGGCGGTGTTCCCCGAACTCCGACGGCTGACTGCCAGAACAAGTAGTTGTCTGGGCGCCACGGCATAACAATGACATTCTCTTGGCAGTCTTTGGGAAAGAATGACAGTTCCTATTGTTTGAGGATGACGACACAAGCTAGTCTGGCCGCCCGGATGTCCGTTCAATTGTTTCAACTCTTTCTTTCCGTCCATGTCGTTTTCGCGATCGGGTCGAGTAATAGGCTGGAATACGCTCACTTGGAAAGGGGCTAATTGCCGCACGTCAACGGGTGCACGACAACATCCTGTCCTTAATGCCCCTGAACCAACCACCGCTTGACGCGAACTTCCAAATCTTCGGCCGAAGAACTTGAGCTTGCTTTCTTGAGTCGGACGAAGGATCTTGCAGCTTGTACGGGATTGTGAATGGCCGATGCGAGAGCTACCCTTCGTGCGACCGCGTATATGTAAGCGCACGAGCAAACGCTAACCTATTAGCTCCTTTCGTATGAAGATAGCTCCCGCCTCAGCCGCGCTAGACTCCCAACGGTGTCTCCGCTCACCTGAACCCCCCTTTGTACACCTCTTGATCATTTCGCATTTCGATCCGATGACGATTATCACACGCTGATACCGATAAAAGGCATCATAATATTAAACCTCTACTTGTGATGAATCAGTAGCAGTTCATCCTTGGGCCATGGAGCAAAATACTTTAAGGCATCTGACGAACAGCTCAAGTCTCCGAAACCTTCGTACCCCCTATTCAACGTATTTGGAAACAATGTCAAATCTTCGTATCTAATAAGCTCGGGTACGGCAGGACGGGAGTTACCAAACGACCGGCCCTCGAATCATCCTGACTCTCACGCACCAGACACACCATCAAAGTGCTGTGCCACGCTAGCAGAACAGGGAATACGCATGTGGCTTGCACCAATTTTTAGACCACATGAACGAGAGGCCTAGCGTAGAAGCGCAGAAACGTCTTCGAGCCGAGCCAGTGCCTATGCCGATCTGCGATGCCTACCAGCCTCAACATGGAAGGAAGATGGGCCTTCCCGGGGACCGATGTTGTTCGGCTCTGGAGGCCCGCAATAACCGGGATGCTTGCCTCACGGTTGTTTACCACGTTCGGTCTGATCTCGAATCCTCGAAAAGCCGAGCCCCTTTCTTCCAGGTATATAGCTCGAACTTGCTCACCTGTATCCTCGGTTTATGGAAGCTATCCTCAGTCACTCACTTCACTTTCTCGACTACAGCACAATCCTTAGATACATTCGTTTGTAACCGATCTGGTTAGTTGCCAAAATGGTCGTCCTCAAGGACCTCATGAAAGGCGGTCTCAAGTGGCTGTTTACAGTCCAAGCTGCACTGAAGCAAGAGAAGACCAACGGGTACGCTAGTCTTCTACACTCCGCGCCATGTCTTGGCGATTCTGGCAACAAGTAAACTAATGAAATTTACAGAAAGTCTCCTCTTGGCACCTTTGGTGCTGCCAAGCTTCCGCAGTTCTTGAACAACAACCCCTTGCCCAACGGCGTTCCCTGGGGCCCGCTCACGGCGGACGGCACCAATTACTACAAGCAGTGGCCCAACACCGGCGTCACCCGCAAGTACGACTTCACCATTAGCCGCGGTGTCATTGCTCCCGATGGCTACGAGAGAAAGGTGCTTCTGGTCAATGGAGCTTTCCCCGGACCTACCATCGAGTCCAACTGGGGTGACTGGATCGAGGTCACTGTCCATAACAACATCACTGATGGACCCGAAGGCGCGGCCCTTCATTGGCATGGCTTCAGGCAACAGGGAACTCAGTGGGAGGACGGAGTGCCATCCGTTTCCCAATGTCCCATTGCCCCCCAGAAGTCTTACACCTACCGATTCCAGGCTACGTTGTACGGCACGTCTTGGTATCACTCTCATTACTCGGCCCAGTATGCAGGTGGTCTCTTTGGTCCCATGGTTGTCTACGGTCCTTGCAAGTCCAAGACCGAGATTGATCTCGGTCCCGTCATTCTGTCCGGTATGCCCAATCCTTCTGAAGACTGTCGGAGGCCACCGTTACTAACTGATGTTTTCCAGATTGGTACCACAAGTCATACTTCGACATCATTGAGGAGATTCTCCAGGTGAATGCCAGCGGCTTGACTTTCTCTGACAACAACCTCATCAACGGAAAGAACAACTTCAACTGCTCCACCGTCGCTGCGGGAGACAACACCAAGTGCACCAACAACGCCGGCATCTCCAAGTTCAAGTTCCAGACCGGAAAGACTCACCGCCTCCGTCTCATCAACGCCGGAGCTGAGGGCACCCAGCGCTTCTCCATCGACGGACACACCATGACTGTCATCGCCAACGACTTCGTCCAGGTTGAGCCCTACGACACCAAGGTCGTCACCCTTGGCATCGGCCAGCGCACCGACGTCCTCGTTAAGGCCAACGCCGGCGACTCCCGCAGCGCGTTCTGGATGCGTAGCAACCTCACCACGTGCAGCTTGGCCAACCAGCCCCTTGCCCTCGCCGCCGTCTTCTACGACCAGGCCGACGAGAACAAGTCGCCCACGAGCACCGCCTGGAACGTCCCCGACCCCGGCACCTGCACCAACGACGACCTCTCCATCACCAAGCCCGTCATGAAGCTCAAGCCCGCCAACCCCGCCGTTGTTAAGACGATGGAGATCAAGGTCTTCCGCAACGCCTCCGGCATCGTCCAGTGGTCGCTTGATGGCGAGGACTTCCGTGGCGACTTCAACAGCCCCACGCTCCTCCAGGCCAACAAGGGCAACTTGACGTTCGCCAACGACTGGAACGTCGACAACTTTGCCAACAACGGCAGCATCCGTGTCGTTGTCAGCAACAACAGCCCTGCTTCGTAAGCAAAGACCCCCCCCACCCTAGCATTCAACTATGAATCGAGGCCGGCAGGCACTAACAATGCGCGCAGACACCCCATGCATCTCCACGGCTTCAACATGTACATCCTCCACGAGGGCGACGGCCTGACCTGGGACGGCACCATCACCAACCCCGAGAACCCGCAGCGCCGTGACGTCCAGCAGGTCCGCGCCAACGGCCACATGGTGATGCAGTTCGACTCCATCGAGAACCCCGGCATGTGGCCCTTCCACTGCCACATCGCCTGGCACGTCTCCGCCGGCCTGTTCTCCCAGTTCCTCGTACAGCCCGAGAAGGTCAGGCAGCTCCAGATCCCCAGCAAGGTCGACCAGCTCTGCAAGGACTGGAGCGAGTGGACCCACAGAAACGTTCCCGATGTCATTGACAGCGGTCTCTAAAGGAACTATGTATTCTCCTTTCTTCTTGCTCATATGTACCCATCTGTTTGCGTCATTTGTTTCATATTTCTCCTGTTCCTTTTGTCTTGTTATTCCAGCATTTGGTGGTAATATTCTGTTTTTATATATATTTACATCTGCGCGTATTTAATTAGAGTACATACTCAATTGAGTTGACTTTCAAATTCGGTTCAACAAATGAGGGGAGAGACTCCTCACCTTTCGCAAGATCGGGTGTACATTTTGTAAGTGAGTTCCGTTACAAGGAGACAGAGCTCTAGGAGGGTGAAGCAGCATGTCCCAACTCTCTGGCCGGCGTGGGTGCCAAATGGTATCCAGGAAAGAAATTTTGTCGTGCCAGTTCTTTATTGAAGTGCCGTGTTACGCTAGCGGGTTTGGGAGGTTGTCCCGAACATTGAAACTCAAAATAGGTCTTCCAAATGCGGCATCGCGCACCTCAGCGTTGCCAAATACCCCCCTCAACAATGAACATCAATTCCTTCATTACCAAAACTTCAGAGAACCAATGAGCGATCGCTTCCTCCAACCCTCCTCCGGCGGGTACACGACGACGCGGTCTAGGTCGGCGCCCTTGTAGTCGAAACCATTGTAAAGACCGCCCACCGTGATAGTGTTCTTTCCCTTGTTCAAAGGTAACAAAAGCGGCGTGGACAAGATAATGCCCTTGTGTGTGTCCTTCTGATACAGAGTGTGTACGGTGCTGTTGTCGCCGTTGACTACCACGCTGCTGATTCGGCGAAGCTGCCAGGTGCCGTTGATGCGGTCGGGCTGGCCGTAAGGTTGGTCGCCGAAGCCCATGTCGTCGGTATCTGGTCAATTGGTAAGAGGGAAGGCCATTAAATAAAGCTTTTCTTCTGCAAAACTGATGGACTTACTCTGGTGATAGAAGGAGACCCATTGGTCTTTACCCTCGCCCTCGACTTCAAAGGTGATGGTGCTGTCGTTGCCGTAGATGCCCGTAGCGATGACGTTGTGGCTTCCGAATGTCTAGAATCTGGTTGGCTAGAACTTCAAAAACAATTGAATATGACTTACTGCTTCCTGGAGATGGGCATCGCCCGTTGTCTTGGCGTATCTGGAGGTGTACGTCTTCCCCCTAACGGGCTTCCACACACCGGTTTTCCTGTGGACGACTGATTAGCAAACAAGGAATAACACACAGATGGCTTACTTACACGTCAAGGTCATATATATCATGCCAAACGACCTTGAGACTTCCCTCCTTCTCGTCGATCTCAATGGGAAGCCAGACATTGCGGCTCTCCCACAATGACAGCATGTCCCACTGGTCGGCCATGTAGAGGTAGGTGGTAGTCTTCGAACCCTTGATTCTCCATGAGAAGCCCGATTGCGTGCTGAAGGTTCTGGTGTAGGCGGGAGCCACGAAAAAGGGCTGGGACCAGGGGCCTTCAAGCTTATCGGCTCGCATCGCCACGACGTCTCGGACAAGGTTAGCGTCCGAGAAATGAACCGAACGAAACGCCAAGGTGCACTTACTATTCGGACGGTAGCCGGTCTTGTGACTCATCAGAGTGTAGTAACTCTTCTCCGTCTGCAGAATCGTAGGGGCTTCGAAATCGTATTTGTTGAACCTGAACGTGACTTCTTCGACGTCTGTGAGGTTGTCGTTGAACTTGCTGACGTACACATCACGTCCCTCGGGACGGTCACCGTTAGAATAGAGCGCGTATGACTTTCCCGATTTGTAGTCGGTGAAAGCACCAAAGTCCTGCGACCAGTTCCCTAACGGGGCTATGGCGTCCTGGAAGGTGTAAGGGCCGGCGATGTTGTCGGATGTAGCCAGCCCTTGGAGAAGCATGCTATACTTGGAGTCATCAACATGCCACCACATCTACACACAAGCATTGAGTTAGTGGAGCTGATACTTGACTTTGAGATCTCAATCAACAGTAGTTCTCTTACGTGGTATTGACCAGTCTCCTCGCTGTAGAGGACCTTCGGGCGCTGAATGCGGTTGTGCGAGGAGACGTAGGGATGGTTCTCGACAGGCTCTGACGCGAGAGTCAGCTGATGCCACACCACGTCATGTTGACTGCGGGGCCCACTCACCAAGAGCAAGACCGTGAGATTGCCAAGTGGCAAGGTCATCAGAGCTGTAGACGGAAATGCCTCCGCCCTCCACCTGTCCCTGAATCTTGTACTCGCCGAACCAGTAGAACCGGCCAGTCTCCTGGTCCACAGCAAGGCCACCGGCATGGGCATTGAAGATTTTGCCGTCAGTATCGTGCCAGCGGGCACCTGGCACAATCCATTTGGCAGTGGAACAGCCAATGAGCCCGAGGGTGTAAATGAGACGTCCGACATGCATCGTGCCGACCCGCGTTTCAATGGGGTAATGTAGCACCGGGGAGTGACAGCTGCAGGATGATTTCGATGTGACTTCAGGGCGTTTCTTGAAAGCTGAAGGTTAGTGGTACCGGCTGGAACCTAGCTCTGAGCTGGGTGAGGGTTGAAATTCATTTATCCATCTACCACCCGCAGACGTCAATGAGCCTAGGTATCTCAGCTTCTCGGCGTTGAAGGGCAATCTTCGACCGAAGTTCGGCTGAAAGGAAGTACAAGCTCGCCGTTTCCCAAGATCACCGATTGTGATGACGGTCTTGAACGTGGCCGTAGCAGTAAAGCTCTTGGCTGCCAGGGTGATTAGTCCAACGGTCATCAACGCCAAGGTTTGGGTCGACCAAGCTGTCTATTCGTGCTCTCAACCCTCAGTTGGCAAGCTGGCTAGAATAACGAACAGGGCGCCAAGGATCTAGGCATGTCACATTTGACAAAATAAGCATAGGAAGTGGGGAGAGGATTGTATCCCCAACCTTCTTACATCCCCCGCACGAACCTACCCTGCAGGCACATGCATCGTATCGTGGGGGTTTACGGGATAGGACCTGTCAGTCTTACCAAATGCGTTAGGATTCGGCGTAAAGGCTGGCGAGTAAAGCCTGTTTTGGTTCAGATCGCCGTGTCCTAATTGCATCTACATGGATTTAGAGATGCAGTGAGTACCGAAAGTGTGGCTGGTGATTATTCCTCGAATAGTTGCAACTAGTCCAACGGACTCTTTTCCAGTGCGGACGGATACAGCGACATAAGCACCAGTATAGCATCAAGACGCTTGCGAGAGGTTCGTCATTAATCCGTCGAGCATCTAACGGAATTCTGGCCGTCTCGGTTTCGGTTTCGATTTCAATACAGGGGGGCTTCAAAAACTGGGTTCCTTCCCTTGGGCCGAGATTTCTCTCAGTCGACGGAAGTTAATACCCCGATAGCCTGGACTACGTCCTGCAGGTAAAATAGCTATCTCCGGGGAATTCCGCTAGACCTCCGACTAACGAGTTTAGGAGACACTTGGATTCGGGCTTCTGGGAATACCTTCTGCTCCATTAGGATGGCTACCTTAACGGACATGATGGAGGTCAACACTGTCAGTTGAGAGTTGAGATTGATGTGTCGATCGTTCGGAGTGTCTTGACATTGAGGTTCTCAAAGCGGTGGTGACCTGGATCATCAATGGATGCCAAATTAGTATAAGTATAGCCGTCTGTCAGCCATAGTAGATGATCTCTTGTCGCAATTCAAGCTCTATAGTCTTCCCTTACAATAGTCGGCACGATGCTTCTTTCGCAGACTTTTTTGAACCTTGCTCTTGCAGCAGAGCTGGCGAGCGCCTTTGCCGATCTAGGCCCGGTCACGGAGCTCGACAGGCGGCAGCCCAAGACCACCAAATGCGTCATTCCTGCCAACGGCGACGGTTCGGATGACTCGCCAGCGATCCTGGAGGCGTTTGACAAATGCAAGTCCAAAGGCCACATTGTTTTCGAGAACACCACTTATTACATCGACAAGGTGATGAACACGACCGAACTTGACGATGTCAAAATTGACATCAAGGGAACTCTTCTTGTGAGTCACGACTAGTCCAACCTCAAAGGTCTTTGATTCGAAACGTCGTCACATGATGTTTTCTCAACCTAGGTAGAGTGAGAGCAAAGAGCTGACCTCCTACTCAGTGGAGCAAGAACACAACCTACTGGCTTGAAAACTCCATCCCCACTGGGTACCAGAACCAGTCGACTGCATGGGTCCTTGGTGGTAAGAACCTTGACGTCAACGGACACGGCTACGGGACCTTCGATGGAAATGGCCAAACCTGGTATGACCTGGTGAAGGGAGAGTCAAACTACCCAAGTGAGTTTTTGGACTCCAACACACTCGGATTATGACATGAAGCAAACCTAAAAATACTGATCCTTTGAATAGACCGTCCTCACGCTCTCTTGATCGATGGAGCGGTGAACTCTGTCTTTGAGGGCATCCGTTTTGTTCAAGCTCAAATGTGGTACGTACCGAGCCTGGTCTCATTCCCCCAGTATACTTCCTCTCCGCTAATACCATGCCATTTGTGCTATCGCAGGACTGTCACAATCATGCGCTCCAAGCGTGTTCTCCTTCAAGACATTTACGTGAACAACACGAGCTCCAACCGCAACCCGGCACGCAACACGGACGGGGCCAACACCATCTTCTCGGATGACATCCACTTCCGTCGCTGGAAGATCCAAAACGGCGATGATTGCATTGCTTGTAAGGCCAACTCCACTAATATCCTGATCGAAGACATGGAGTTCCACGACGGCCAGGGCGTTGCTATCGGAAGTACTGGGCAGTACACCGGTAATTTCGAGACGATCGAGAATGTCACGGTCCGGAACGTCGTGGCGTATGGACCCCGTTACGCCGGCCGTATCAAGACGTGGACGGGCGATCAACTGGGTTACCCTCCTAACGGTGGTGGCGCTGGTTTGGGGTGTAAGTTGACAAATCCGCAATGATCGTAATTCTATCACACTGAAGCCAGGCTGACCAACTTCAGACGTCAAGAACCTCAGTAAGTTTGTTTGCTCGCGAGACATCAGACCTTTGGTCGGATTCACCTTCCGCCGGAACGTGTCCTTAAGGGTCTCGCATACTGACGATGACAACAATAGGCTGGGACAACGTCACAATTTACGACGCAAAACAGGCACCGATATATGTAATGCAATGCATCACCTACAACGGTCAACAGGGCAACTGCAGCTCATCTATGCTTGACATTTCTGACATCAGCTTTACCAATTTCCGCGGGACACTACAAGGAAGCCGGATCGCCTATCTCCAGTGCAGCAGGGCTCATGGAGGCTGCGACAATGTCCGTATCGAAAACGTGGACTTCACCAACGTCAGCGTTGACCCTCCTACGGCTGCAAATGGTTACAGATGCAGCAACGTCAATGGTCCCCAAGGATTTACCTGTTAGAAGAGGACTCTATTCAATGAACATTGGAGGAATGGCTGCTACACGGGATGCCACGCTGACAGATCTTGGATTTTCAGTGACTAGCTACATGTCAAGTTTTGACTCATTCCATGCAGCGTTCTTTCGTTAGCGAAGCTGAACTTGCTGTGATGGTAATGGTTTTGCTTTTAAGCTAGCTGTTGCATCTAATTACACGTCACGCAAACTCTCTCCGGTTTAACAAGTGACTGCTGTAGATGTTCCATGGTTCAAAACGTTGAGGATCCTGGCGGCACCCTCTCTAAAAAGCAGCATTGCATAGAATCTGTGGAACGAGAACAAGAAGGCTGGCGCAAAGAGTTGATTTTTTGTCGGATTGCAAGAGACGCTCTCAAACATGACTCGAATTGCCTTGGGCTCGGAGCGGTTGCGGACGACGCTGAATCTATGCGCACCAGCAAAGCGGCCTTGATCGCTCCCGTAGAGGAAGTCAATGCTGCTCGTCGATTGCTCTGAGTCCTCTTCCTCGTCGATGTAAACGTGGCCAACTTGAAACGTCCCGAAAAGCATTGCTCGCAAGGCGGGCAACCGCCCATTGGGCACATCGGTGGTGCTGGAGACTCGATCATTGTCATTCTCGGGGGCAAGACCTAGGGATGAGTCAGATTGTTTTCGAATGACAAGGAACTAGCGGCAAGCCAGTCAATGTAACGAACCTGAAAAGGATCTGAGCCTCTTCCCCACGGTTTGCAACACCACTCTCTCCGGCGCAAAGACCTTTCCGCCGAAAAAGCCTTCCACAAAAGCAGCCAAGATCGTCGCGTCTTCCACGTCCTTGGTCAAAGGAAGATCCAAATGGCGTGTATCCCCGACGAAGATATGATGTCCGGGGTTTACTAGCCTCTCGAGGGTATGTGACCTGCGAAACACCTCCGATACTCCGTTCAACTCGACGACTCGACATTTTGGAACATGACGGACGATTCTGTACATTTCCCAGATGTGTTTGGCGGCCAGTAATGTTGGAATAGACACTGCTAATCCTAGGAAATATCTGTTGTGGAGGATATGCGCGTTGAAAGCCATTTTGGTGCAAATATTATCGAAGCGGTTCAAGTACCCTAGGTCTCGCAAAAATCGAGGACTACAGACATAAGACGAGAATTGAGTCTTACATGTGCCTTATAAAGGAGTCACGCAAAGGAACGCGAATACGTTTATTCCCGTCGAGCCCGACTTCTCCCGCAGAGGATCGTGAGCCAAACACCCAAACCGGCGTAGTAATCCAATTCGGGTTAGTCACTGTGTCTGCAAATTTTCCGGTAGTTGCCCTCGCCTGTCTTGCAATGGGAATTGGTTTTTAGTTGGTTAACTTACTCTTGATATCAGGCTGATATTCGACACAATGGGCATTGACTCTATCTGTGTAGTTTTGCTGGGATCCGGGGCATGAGACCCGGTCGGGGCCGATGATTTCGGCTTTGCGGGGCTTGATGGGCCCACTCGGGCCGTCGCCGAGCCGAGCTGCTGGTCAACTAATACGTAGGTATCGAACATAGCTAATCGAAAATTGGCCTGCGACCCCTGCAGCTTGGCACAGCATCATCAGGCATGTCTGTCGTGAAGCTGATTGGGTCTGTCGTCTTGCTACGCGCGCATGCTAATGCAGTCTGATTGCTGCCTGGGAGCCCTGGCACTAGCAAAACAACATCCTTGTTTTCTGGTCCTGAAGCACAACACATCTTCTTCCCAGTTCTCTATGATCACTTCTCTCGAGTCTCTGCACTCTCATTTCACCTGATTCCCGTTTTCACGGGGTCGCATTCACCATGTCGTCAGTCTGCGCTCACGAGTGCAGCTTCTGCGTAACGTTCACAGTTGACACCACAAGATCATTACCAGAGCATTTGGTGCAAGGACTCACAAGCCCGAGGCCAAGATACAACGTCAACCGGACCGCCGAAGACCTCAAACAGGGGTACAGAAATGCATGTCCCTTAGCGCGCATAATTCACGAACATCCGTTGCTTTCTTTACCCTTGAAGTGGATAAACGACCACAGAGTTCGAACCTTGAATCTGTGGGCCGAATGCGAATTCGCGGGCCCACATAGCGATGAATTGAACGAGCTTGGAATACCGGGAGTCATTCACAACATCGGCCTTTGGGATTCGAAAACCGAGCAATATGACCAAGACGCTGGGCCAAGTGGTAGTTGGGTGGTACTGAGGGTGTTCGTGGTGGAGGGTGAGTTATTGCCCCTGCAGCCTGGCCCCAAGGATGAATATTGCCGACCGCTAAATAAAGACATCAGAGGAGAGACAAAGACTGTCACCCGAAGAGCGCGCCAGGCTGGATAATATGACGTACGGTCCTCCAGTGACGACACTTCTGTCCTTGTCCCAGCAAGAGCAACTGCGGCGGGCTCTCGAGACCTGTTCCAACACACACGAAGGTTGCCGATCGCGGGAATCAGGTTATGTCCCTCTGCGGCTTATTGAGATCTCCAGAGACAATGAAAGGTTCAGCATTCGTCTTCGGTCTCGTGATTGTCTTAGCAAAGGGGAAGCTTACGTTGCCCTGAGCTACTGTTGGGGAGGGGACCAATCTTACAAGACGACGAAGGCCTTAGTAAACGCCTACAGCCATGCCATTCCTTGGGAAAAAGTCGGCAAGACGATTCAGCACGCAGTAGACGTCGCCTACAACCTTCGAATCCGCCATATTTGGGTCGATGCCTTGTGCATAGTTCAAGATGACAAGGACGAACTCGACAGAGAGATACCGAACATGCCTGAGATTTACAATCAAGCTCAAGTAACCATCGTGGCCAGTCAAGCGAGTTCGGCCGCCGAGGGCTTTCTAGCCGATCGACGTCTCGAAGACATTTCGAACACTGTTGCCCCGATCAGAATAAGAACGCACCATTTCAAAGATGATCTCAAGGCAACGGCTGTTGATTTGCAGCGATATTTGAGCCAGCCCACGGAAAAGCGCGGGTGGTGCTTCCAGGAAAAGTGGCTCGCCAGGAGAATGATCGAGTTCGAGACCACAGCCGTGCGTTGGTCTTGCGGCTCCGTGATCGAAACCCTGGGTCTGCCTGTAGCATACGGATCAAGCATGTCCGCGCTGGAAGAGACCAAACAACGAGGACGCCTTTTGAGCAGCCAAGGTTCAGAGGCCCTGTCGAGTGCAAAGGCCGGCGACCACTACCCCGTTGCTTTTCGATCTCTACCTGCGTTCTGGGAATGGGTAGTCACTCGGTACTCGAACCGGAAACATACGATCCCTGCCGACAGGGCAATTGCAATATCCGGCCTGGCTCAGGTCTTCGGCGGAAAGATCAAGAGCGCATACGCCGCCGGTCTTTGGGAGAAGTCTCTTCCTCTAGGGCTTCTGTGGCAGCGAGACCTCTTCGACCCTGGAGAACTCCAAGCAAGAATTGATGTCTATCAAGGGCCGTCTTGGTCTTGGACATCATATTCCGAGATCACAGATTTTCAAAACTGCCTGATGGCTCGTCGTACTGGCAGGTTCGAAAACCGTCTTGGATCATTGGACGTGAAAACGGTCTTGGCTTCAGAAATGAATCCTTTTGGAGCTGTAACGTCGGGAACGCTTACTATCAAGGGCAATCTAAAAAAGGCAAGGCTCATGAGGCCAGACATTTCTCTTAGCACTCGGGAGCAGTACGACGAAGCTCGCCGAGTCCGAGTCGAAGGCAATTCAGATCACCGATATCGACTGAACACCGGGGATGCGAACCAGATTTACTATTCAAGCAGCTTCGACATACTTGTTGACCCAATGCCCTTCAACCTGGAGGGAAGAAAGAAAAGCAGATCAACAGATCGCGCGGGGTTGCACACCGCATCTTCCGGAGACAACAATGAGCTGACCGAGGAGCTCGAAAAGATTTCTCTCAGCAATACGAACAGAGATGACACTCCCGAGTGGCTCATACCATTCAGGGGCAGTGAAAATGGGCTCGCCTGCACCCAGTTTCCCGAAGGATATGATCTTGGCCGATTCGGTACTCTGCTAGCGGCTCGAATCCAACCAGACGCTTTCGAGGAAGAGTTCCTCTTTGGAAGCCCCGAGAAAAAGGACTATCTAGAGGTCTTCCTCCTGGAAATAGGGTGTTTCTCCCATGTGGATCCTCAGACTCATCTCTGCGGGCCCGTTGGTCTCGCCTTGCGCGAGCTCGCACCTGCGTCGAATGACGCGCAGCATCGCCGCCGTTTCTCGCGCCTGGGGACGTTCAACTTTGACATAACTTATGGTCTGTTGCGGCCGCCAGAGCTGAGCCTTGAACTATGGAAAGAGATTGTTCACGCACAGATGGATTGGTTCTCTGATTGCGAAGCAGAAACCATAGAGATAGTATGAGGTTATCTACGCATGTTATCTGTTGTAGGCTTACAGCAGCCAAACTGCCATGATCAGAAGGTCGCGAAGCTCGGGAGACCTCTGGAATTTCCTTTAGGATTCGCTCCTGTACTTTACAGAGAAGCGCTCAGGCATGCGTTGGAAGGACCTTGCGCCCAAGACCTTCTGAGTGGCGGTCAGATGCTGTAGGGTCGTCGTAAAAGACATTCCATTAGATTGACTCCCACGATAAGCTGTAAGATGCCTCATGTGAAGAAGACATTTTCCCTGATTCTGCTTTGTTTGAAATGAAGACCGGATCAAGGAACCACATCTTCACAGCCGCCGAGGGAATTCATAGATCCATGTCTTTGGCTCTTGTGCTTCTAACACCAGGGGATAGGGCTAGTGTGTTGACTGGGCAATTCCTTCGCGAACCCATCCAAGACAATGATCTGATACTGAGACCCTAATAGGGTACTTTCGGCCGCCTGAAGGTGCATATGCAACGAAGAGGGGCTTCGATCGGCATTAGTGCAGGCGGAAAGACTGTCTGACGATAACAGAGCGTTGCACTGGCGCCTACCAAAGTACCGTTCCCATTACCACCATGACCGGAACCCCTAGCGCCGACGTGTCCGCTAAACCCTGGGACAGACTGTTCTTCCCGCGGACCTGTTGAAGGTATTATCGAAGGGAAACTCTCAGCTTAGACGATATGGAGTTATCGGTGTGATGTCAAGGGTAGACATGTCGTCTTGCATAAGCAATTCACACATCAGATGGAAAGGTCCTAGCGAACGGCCTCTGATGACACCTGGGCATGTCAAGAATAAATTCTTGCGGGGATTCCTTTTGTGGTAATCTCGTGTACTATGTAAATACCGCTCCAAACGGCCCGTTCCGCCACAAGATAGTCTGGCGTCACTAGAAGGTAGGCAAGCGGGCACCGTCGCGCGAATTATCCACAGAGATTTGCCCGATCGTCGTGCGGCAGCACTGAGACCTAAACACGTAGCTGCAGAGATGGAAAGATTTAGACTCACTAGTCAGGCGCTGGTCTCAATATGATAGGTTACTGATTCCGAGAAGTCAGCTTCGCTGCTACGTTGACTACTCCAAACCAGGGTCTCGTGCAGTAGGTTCGTAGGGCGCAGCTTAGTCTCACCAAGCTAGAGCATATCACCAGCAATCTGTACATCCGCTTGCTAACCAAAGTGACAGATCGGAGAGATGTGGTTCCATTTTCACGAACACCGCGAGGCGGAAAGTGACACGCCCAGGCTTGATTGGCTCAAGTCACGATGATGCCTACAAGGTTCCTCAAGACGAAATCACCTGCCATGCCCCGAAGCGGGCAATTCGCATCCTGATGTACAAGCACGTATTCATGATGCAAATGCACGTCAGCAGGGGATCTTCTGAAGTACGAGATAATGCCTCGCGCCATGCCGGGCTCATGTGAACATGTTGTTGTGTGCACTCAAATCCTGGGGTATATAAGTTACACGACACGCAACAAAAACGTTGTTTCCGTAGCTACACTTCTGTATGTTTGATTTAAATTTCCGAAAGCTAAACTGAACCGTCATTTGCAACCATGAGCAGCAAAGCCTTGAGTCGAAATTACCAACCCCCCTCTTACGGGTCTGATGTCGGCCTCTGGAACACCCCGGGGTCTCTCGAGTCCATCTCATCGTACCTTGGGAAACAATCCCGGCTTGACAAACATCCGCCGAGATCCTCGCTCGGGTTGCCGTCCTGCAAGTCACACAACATCGGGCAACAAGACCAACGTACTCCAACGACAAAGACCTCGGAATGTGCCCAGCAGGTGGGAGAAAGTGCCATGGCACCACTACTCAAGTTCATCAACCTACTCAGACGTATCCCAAATTCTATTGCGAAGAAAATCTGGGCCAGGGCTAGCGCGATGATTAAACTATCAGTGCATCTACTCTACCGCTCCCTCGGCCAGAACGACCTTGGCTCCTCTTTGGGCACGTTGACAGTCATCGACAACCGGACACAGCGCCAGTACGAGATCCCCATCAAGCGGAACGCCATAAACGCCATTGACTTTCGTAAGATCACCTCCGCCCAGCAGGGAGCTGATCTCGTAGACCAAGCACAGACTGGCCTTCGTGTTCTCGACCCCGGATATCTCAACACTGCATGCGTGGAGTCTAAGATCACCCTGGTCGATGGACAGCGCGGTTACATACAGTACCGCGACTACCCCATCGAGTACTTGTTCGAGAAGCACGATTACGAAGACGTCCTGCACCTGTTGATTTGGGGTCATCTTCCCAGCGGAGCGGAGAGACTGGCGTTCCAGCGTCGATTCGCCTCAGCTTGTGTCCCGCCCAAGCATGTGATCGAAGTCATCCAGGCTTTTCCCAGACATTCCCTGACGAAGACGATGATGATGGCCGGTTTGGCTGCCTTTGCGAGCGACGAAGACGGCGCCATCCACACCAATCAGTCCAGCCGCGCTTATTACCTCGGCCGTTCAGAAGAGGTCGATTGCGGCATCGTCAGAACACTTGGGGCTTTCGCCAGTGTCGTCGCCCTCGTGTACTGCCACAAGCGCAACAAGCCATTCATGATGCCCGATCCTGGAGAGTCATACGTCGCCAACATCGTGCGCATGATGGGCTTCCACGAGAGCGGCAGCGACCCCAGCCCGGACCGGGACGTCGTCGCATGCCTCTCGAAGCTCTGCATCCTCTACGCCGACCACGAGATGACCAATTCGACCGCCGCGTTTCTGCACGCGTCCTCTACGCTCGCGGACCCGATGTCGTGTTGCATCGCAAGTATTGCGAGCGGCTACGGCCCGCTGCACGGTGGCGCCATCGACATCGCCTACCGCACCTTCGCGGACGTCGGTACCCCGGACAACGTGCCCGCGCTGATCGCGGACGTTAAGGCCAAGAAGCACCGCCTCTTCGGCTACGGGCACCGCATCTACAAGGCCGTCGACCCTCGCGCTAGATTCATGCGGGACATGATCGAGCAACACAAGGACAGGGTCAAGTTGAACCCGCTGCTGGCCGTCGCGCTGGAGATTGACCGTGTTGCCGGCGCCGACGAGTACTTCACCAGCAGGAAGCTCAAAGCGAACGCCGACTTGTACGGCTGCTTCCTGTACACTGCGTTCGGTTTCGAGGCGGACATCATCGTGGCCATGGCTTGCCTCTCGAGGCTTCCGGGCCCGCTTGCCCATTGGCGCGAATCGATGCTCGAAAGAGGACCGCTGATTTGGAGGCCGCAACAGATCTTCACCGGGAACCTCGCTGTAGAAAGTTAATATCTCAGTGTCTATCGGTAAGTTCCCTTTTTCGCTGTTTTTCCACGACTTGCCCTCTAACAGGGGAAATAGGCTTTGGCTTTGTCGTGCCGGGACTGTTATGAGACCACCAGCTGGCTTAGTACAAACCGAATGTTATGAGAGCATAAACGCCAAAGGTAGCAGGAAGAAGCAGAATGAAGCAGAATGAAGCAGATTTGCTGGAGTTAAATGTTTAACATGTGGTGAATGTATAGTTAGGTCTATGGCGCTCCGTATCCCATTCCACCGCTGTTATTGTTTGCCGCCGAGAAATTCCACGTCTTGAAGGGTATAAATGAATCAGTAGTAAAAGCCAAATCATCCATGGAAAACCCGGCATTCGTGGCCATCCCGCCATCACCCCCTACCGCAAATTCGGAATACGCAAGTGCTCCAGTAACTGGGGCGACGACGGGTTGAGAGAATAAGGGCGGCGCGATGGAGTACCCAAGTGCGGGGGTCTGATTTGGCAGATCTGAAGCCGGTGTACCTAGACTCGAGAATGGTGTCGTTGTTGGCACCCCAAGGCTCGGCGGAGAGACGGCCGAAAGCCCGGTGGGCCTACTTCGCTGTTGGTGCCGCATATACCAGTCCTCGACGCGCCGGGCGCGGATCCAGAAGTGGTAGAACGAGTCGCGGTCGCCCGTGTCGTCCAGGTCAGGAGATGCGACGGACCCCAGCCGCATGACGACCTGGCGAATGGTATGCCCAAGGTCGGAGAACTGGCGGAGGTGTTCCGTCATGGCGCTTATTGCGGGGTCCGCGGCCTGAAGGTCAAGACGGACGGCCAGGCTAAAGGCGCAGTGCAGCATGACCCAGACAATGTTGGGGAAGTAGACTTCCTGGCCTGCTGGCGTGTGGAGGAGGATGCTGACGAGCGACTTGGCGGATACGATGCTCTCGGAGAGGCCCTGGATCAGCAGTTGCGAGGAAGAGTTTTGCGGGTTGTGGAGACCGAATGGTGAGTCTGGCAATGACAACTGGTTGAGGCACAGTTGAATTGTGTGCAATTGAGGGACTAGGAGAGCTGCAGGTTGTTAGGGGCGAATCATCATGACAGCTCCTTGAAAAGGCGACTTACGACAATCGCCGAGCGGGAACGTCAAGCCTGTTTTGAAGACTTCCACTCTTTCCTTGGCGTCTGAAACGGCCGCTTGGATCTGGATTGGGTCGAGGGTTGACTCGTTCTTGACGATGTCATCAATATCTTCGGCTAGTCGCTGCAATCCGATGATATACGGAAGATACTGGTCCGTAGGGTACTCTGAATGCTCGGAGAGTTGATCAGCAGTCTCCATTACATAGCTCGTTAGGGCGATTGTGCGAAGTCGCTGGAGGACGATGCTGGAGCTTCACAGTATAGTAGTCAGCTTGTGTTGGCAGTGGGCACGTGGTGTTGTTCTTCTGTCAACACGACTCACCAAGAAGCAAGATAGTAGGTTCCCAGAAAGGTTCTCCTTTCATCTAGGGAATCGACATGATCGCGGGAGGTGCCCAGGCTCTCGACGTTCCACAGAGGTCGACGTTTTGACCGGTCGAGCCTCAGATCGGACACAATACTAGTTGCAAGGTGCAGATGCTGCAAGTATCTTTTCGGTCTGGGTTGAAAGTGAGCCCTGTGCGAATTGTTAGTCGAATATCGTGCGGTGTAACATTCGGGAGACACGTGATCGTACCAGGCCAGATGGACCAGTAGACCTTGCAAGACGTCTAGGCATGTAAACTTGCCCGAGAGTAACCGCGAGGCAACAAGCTCGTTGAACATCTGGCCGAGGGCCCGTTGCAGGCGCACATCGTCAAATGACGCTGCCGCCAGCAACGCCAAGCACAGCGCCGGCCTGCTCTGCCGCAGGCTGCTCACGTTCTCCGAAGCAGGGATGAGAATGAACGGGAAGTGAGGCGGCAGTTTCTCTCGGAACCTATCGAGGAGCTCTTGGCCCCTCTCAATGGACAGCTGGCCAGCGTCAAACGGATCTTCGTTGCTACCAGTGATCGCGCTGCCTCGGCTGCCCCGTTGTTGCCGCGTGCCTGTCGAGGTAGAAGAGGCAATAGTCGGTGGGGAAGCTCGGCCCGGGTCGGATGTGAAGCTCTCCGAGGTCGCGGGGCTTTCGGATACTGTGAGGGCCGGCTTCTCCGGCACTTGGAGCAGCCTATTGGACCTGTCGTTTGTCGTCCCGAGTCAGTCTCGGAGCTTTCTCAGCCGGGATGTCGTCCTACCTTGAGCGAGGGCCCGGCGCTCGGCGGCCTCGGGACGGCGCGTATGTGCAGTCCTTCCCCAGGCGGAGGCATCTGTCGCAGGTGGTCGAGTCTTGCGTGCGGTCACACTTGATCTTGGCGTGGGCGCAGGTGCGACATGTCTTGAGGAGCGGGGTCGGGCTGCGCTGACGGGACTCCATGACGAGCACGACGGTAGACGGTGTGATTGACGGGGTTCTCTTGCATGCGGCATGCGCATGCAGACTCTGACGGACGGAAGCTGGGCTGGATGCTGCAGCAAAGACCGTACGGAAGGGATACGGACACGGGATGGAGGAGGAGAGGGAGAGACTTTAGGCGTACGGACACGGAGGAGAGGGACGGACTTCTGTCGGGCAACAGCCTCCTGGGAGGAGATTGAACTGTTTCCAGCGAGATTACCAACGGGAGGGATTCGCCATTGCACGCGGCGCCGGTCGAAGGAATGATCAACTCAGTAATACCCGATCCTTCGGACAGGGGCTTTGGTGGCTTGGCTGCGCTAAAGGGAGACTAAATTGTCGCTAAATGAGCAAACAGATCCCCATTCCCAGGGCTGCTCCTTCGATCTGGTGAGTTTCATTCTCATGCTCACCTCTCATCTCACTCACTTCTCACTGATGCAGAAATTCGACTGCGATTACGACCTCCGACGCCTGGCTTCGCTGTTTCTTGGCATTTACCGTTGGCAGCCGTCCGGGGTGCTGTGCGAGGAGCTCCAGGAGAGCATGCTGGGACTGGAAGACATGGCCATGCGGAACCATCTGGAGTTCATGCTGAGCGAGTGGATGCCGGCGCTCAGCAACAACTGGGGCAGCCGGCTGGTCGCGACGAGCGACGGGTACATGGGGCTGGCGGGCGGGGACGTCGAGGCCGGAGACGTCGTGTGTGTTTTGAAGGAATGCGATGGTCCTGTCGTCTTGCGCCGGCAGGACGACCACTACCTCTTTGTGAGCCCTTGCTTCATGCTGGGGCTGATGGAGGGGGAAGTGTCCAAGATGATTGACGATGGGACCGAGATTCAAGTTATTGATATCCATTGATTTTGTAGCCATGCTTGTCTTGGCTTGGCTTTTCGACGAACACTCATCATTAGTTATTTTCTCTATCGTTGGTTGTCTATATCCGAATTACATCCGTCGCAGATCCGTCCAGAATCATTCACTCTTGATCGTCCCAGGAATCGTAGTCGCCGAAGTAACGCTCGTGTATCCTCCTGGCGTAGTCGAGCAAAACAGGATGACTCCTGATCGTCTTCTGCGTATCAGGTGCTCTACACCACACAACGTCAGCCATAATCAAACAACACAACGTACGAGGGCATCAAAAGACTTACGCAGCACACAAGAGCCCTGTGGAAATGAACCCGTACACCGTCGCATCCGCCTCCGTCGGCCCAGACCCGCCGAGCACCCAGAAGGGCGCCTCCCCGTCCGCCGGCGGCGCCTTGGTCCGGGCCTCGGCCAGCAGCGCGTCGACGTCCGCCCAGACGTCGTGCCTGAAATCAGCAATCTCCTCGCTCGAGAACCGCCCGGTGCCCTGGCCGTGCAGCGTGCGCGCCATGCCGCGGTAGGCCAGCAGTCCGATGAGCGGCCGGATGGGCCAGGGGATCGAGCTCATGACGTGGGAGACCATCGTGTCGTGGTTGTCGTGCCATCTCTCTTGGCCCTGTAGAAATCAGTCTCTGCAAGCATTGAAGTCTGCAAAAAGGTTGGTTTCTCACCTGGTAGAAGTACAGCTTATCCTCGAGCAAGGCACGGATAGACGCGTCCTGCGCCCTCCCGGCCGGCGACAGCCTGGCGTTGAGGTCCTCGCACAAGCCGTCCTCGACGAGATGCCTCGCGATCATGGCCGAGTCGCCCAGGCTGACGGGCGCCTGCTGCCCTTCGTGCGTGATCTCGACGTAGGGGATCTTGCCCCTGGGCGCCTTGGAGAAAGACCCCTGGTCGGCGCGGTACTTGAGACCCGCGAACCGCAGGCGGGCCTCGAGCTTGGTCACGAACGGGGACCAGATGTACGCGTTGGAGGCCGGGAACCCACGGTACAGGACTATCATGGGCTGGTGTTTCAGTGACGCTGCCATTGTGGATGTTGTGTTGCTGAGTTCAGTGGTTGTGTCTGGCTCGTCGAGTTCCAGGTGTGCAGTTCTGGCTATCGTGGGACTTGACTGGAATAAGAAGTTCGACCATCTATGAGAAAGCGCTTTCACCTTGAGTCGTGTTTACCTCATGCCCAGCGGGCTATGGAATGTCTTTTATATCTCCATATTTTGACGTCTCCAGCTAGCACCAACGGAACTTCTGTAAATCGCGGCGTCTGAGACAACCCACCCCCCGGGCAACCCCGACATTCGGACTCTGACCGCTGCGATCGAAAAGTCCGCTATTCGTCCGCCAGCGTCGGCTCGCTCCTTAGGCAGCCCGTCTTGGTGCCGCCGGATGCTTTTTGGTGGCGCTGCTTGGCCGCTGTGTAAGCATCAGATCTGCACAGTAGCGGCGCAGGTCGCCAGGCACCAACCAACACTGGCTACTGTGGGTTAAATAAGCAGGGGAGAGTCCAAGCGATCTAAGGGGTTGAACAGACAATTGTCAGCTTCTGCGGTGTTGCTTGGGTGACTCATTTAAGTGAGGGTAGACTTGAAATCACATCACGTTGCCCTCTAGGCTGTGAAGAGTGAAAGAAACTCGGAACAATATCTTTGTCTAACGAAATCTAACCATCTAGTAGTGCTCCTTCGGAAACTCACTCAACGCCAACCGATACCTGAACAATGAAAAAGTGGGAAATCAAGCAAGAAATGAAACAATAGATATTTCCAGACCAGCCTCACGAGCTCTCCTCAAACTTCTGCCTCAAACTGCTCTTCTTGGAAGCAGTCTCGGCCAACTGGAAAATGCTCGAGTTGTTTGTAATGTCGAACAATGAAACCTCCGCGCCCAGCTCCTTGATCAGCCAGGAGCGGAGCTCCACGGCCGTCAGTGAGTCGATTCCGTACGCGTACAGCGGCTTGCCCGTGTCCAAGTTCTCAACCTCGATGCTGAGCATCCTGGCCAGCTTGAGGAGCAAGGCATCCAAGACAACGCTACCGGCTTCCTCCCAGGAGGCGGCGCTGGAGAGGAGGGCTTTGTGGTTGGCGGCCTTGTGCGTCTCGGTCTTCCCTGTCGCGTCCGCGTCCGCCTTGCCGAGGTGCAGATGACTGAAGAGGGGATCTTCCGACCAAGATTGCGTCTGGTAGCCCTCGGCTGCGGTTTGCTGGGGGAGCCAGAGACGGGGGACGACCTGCGCCTTCTCAAGCTGCAATGGTGCGGTCGCCGGGCGGCAGTGGTAATCCAGCACAGCGTGAAGCTCATCCTCAGTGATGTAGGACCACCCGGAGGAACGGAGGAAGTCCCAGAGCTCCGGCTTCTCGGCGACATAGCCGACGCCCTGGATGATTGGCAGGTCAATTGAGACGGCGTTGACGCCTTGCGAGACCAGGTATCTTGCGAAAGCGTCCTGGAACGTGCCACCAGCAGCGTAGTTGGCCTGCTCGGGGCTACCTGTGACGCCGACAGTCGAAGACAAGCAGACAAAGAAGTCAACCTGGTCGCCAAGAACGTTGTACAGGTTCCACGAGGCGTGCACTTTGGGAAGTACGGCTGCTTTCCAATCGTCGAGCGGCATGTTCTCGAAGCGATTGTCCTAAAATAGAGGTTAGCTTTGCCGAGGATGATAATTAGTTGCTTTCACTGACCTTGAGAACCATGGATCCTTGAATACAACCCTTGATAGGCGGAAGAGAAGTGGAAAGCTCGGCGACCAGGCTGCGAAGCCCTGTCTCATCCGTCACGTCACACTTGGGAGTAACAACGCGGTCGCAGACGGCCTCGAGCTCCCTAACAAGCTCCTTGGCAGCCTCTTCAACCGGACCGCGGCGGGACAGCAAAATGAGATTCTTGGCTCCTTGGGACGCCATCCATCTCGCCACGGATCTTCCGAGACCGCCGAGGCCACCAGCGATCATGTATGTGGCCTCAGAGTCGAACTTGCTGCTCGGCTTGCGACTGGGAACGACAGGCACAAGGTCGTCATCGTGAGGCTCCAAAACGATCTTGGTCTTCTGTCCAGCAGACTGCAGATGGCGGAAAGCGTCGTGGACTTGTGAGAACGAGAAGACGGTAGAAGGCACAAGCCGGCTGATCGCATCCCAGTTAATCAAGATGAGATCTGTCGCACGCTGGAAAATCACCTCCATGCGAACCGGGTCGTAAGCTGCGCAGGAGGCGAGGTCGAAGGACTCGAAGCGGATGTTACGACCTCTAGGCAGGCGCGCGCTGGAGCCGCCCTGGGCACCCACGTTGACGATGCGCCCAAAGGGAGCGACGCAGCCAACTGCCTCACCGACGAACTCGGAGTCGTCGACAGTGTCCACGAGGATGTTCACACCGCGGCCATTCGTCATATTCTGCAGGGTCTTCTTGAGTGACCTGCCGTTGGCGCTGACAATGTGGCTTTGGGGAATACCGCAAATGGTTTCCAGTGTCTCGCGTTCCTTTTGGCTTCTGACAGTAGCAATGACTTCCGCACCCTGCAACTGGGCAAACTGGATAAATGCAGTGCCGATCTGAGAGGAACCAGAGTGAACCAGGACGGTGTCTCCCTTGCGGATTAGTCCGTTCTCGTGGAGCACGGCGTAGGCCGTAGTGTATGCTACGGGAAGAGAGGCGCCTTGAGCCCAGGAGACATTGTCGGGAAGCATTGCAAGCAGTCCGTCGGTGGTCCTCACATGAGTCTTGACTGAACCCGAAAGAGAGAGACCGAAGACGCGGTCACCAACTTGAAACCTGGACGCAGTGCCGGCCCTGGTGACGACACCCGAAGCCTCGCATCCCAGCGGCGCGTCCTCGGTCTTGCCGAGCGCCGTGGCCAAATCAGCAATGTCGATTCCGCAGGCCATCGTTTTGAACTCGACCTCGTGCTCGCCCAGCGGTGCCTCGAATGTGGCATCGTCCTCGAATCTCAGCGAGTCGAGTTTTCCGGCTGTGCCAATCTGGATAGCGAGAGAGCTAGAAACTGCCTCTCGCAAGGGCTTGTTCAACACTGTCAAGGCTCCCGTCTGATTTTGAATGTGCTCCGTCAGGTACTGGGCCTGCACAAGTCGCGAAACGTTGACGACATCTTTGATAACTCTGAACGAGTTCTCCTGTCCAGTCTGGGTCGCCTGCAGAGCAAGTACGCACTTCTCCGCGACAGTAACATTTGAGACGGCCTGCTCAAAGGAGAGAGTGACGAACTTGACGTCGGGCCTCTCTGATCGAATGACTCGAGCGAGACCCGTGGCAAGCTCGGTATCGGGGTCCGAGGCAACTGATGTGCCGCCCCGAGTAAGCCACACAATGATCTCGCACTGGGTGAGCACACGCTTGAACGCCTGGAAGTCCTTCTCGCTCATGTCTCTCAAGGTGGGGTTGTCGAGCTCAGATAGGACCACGCAGGTGGCGCCAGACATGTCCTTGTCCGCGGAGGCGGCGACAGTGATGGCCTCGCACGGCGCGCCTTGGGCTCTCGCGACGTTGGAAATCTTCTCAGCAACCTTGAGCTGCGAGGCTGTGCCGCTAGTAAGGATGAAGTTCGGGACGGCTACATCAGCAGATAAGTCTGAGGCCGGAACGGTAGACACGAGGATCGAGCTCATCCGGTGCGGCGATCCTTTGAAGTCGTCAAAAACGGCATCGAGACCGTCGTACCCGGAAGCGAGCAGATGGCTCCTCCACGACTCCGCGGACATGAGCGGTCCCCAGATACGGTCCTTGTCCTCGGAGAGCCACCATCCCGGGAGCACACCGAAGCAGAAGCTTCCCAGGAGGACGTCGGTGTTTGTGATCTCGAAGAGAAGCAGCTTGCCACCGGGCTTGAGTAGCGTCCTGGCGTTCCGGAGCGTGTGTTCGATGTTCTTAGTCGCGTGAAGGACGTTAGCGGCGATGATGAGGTCGTACTTGCCAGCCTCGAAGCCCTGGCTCGACGGGTCGTTCTCAACGTTGAGGACGCGGAAGCTCATGCATCCCTGTTCCGACTCGAAGTACTCCTTGGCTTGCTCGAAAAAGGAGGGCGAGATATCGGTGAAGTCGTAGTGCTTGTAGCGGCGGCCGTGCTGCGTCAGGGTCTCCATGACCGGACGAGTAGCACCGCCCGTGCCGGCGCCGATCTCCAAGATTTGCATGGCGGGGTTCTTGTGCGCCAGGGAGTCGAGGTAGTTGCAAAGCTGGACGTAGCATCTCTTGGATCCGAGGCCGTTGCGGTAGACGTCCTCCGCAAGCTTGTCGTTGAATATGACGTCGAGGGGATCGCGCCGGCCGTTAAGGATGTCAGAGAGGGCATTGCCGACAGCGATGATCAGCTTGCCTTCCGAGGCCCCCTTCGCAACGACCTTCGCTTCGAGCTCTTCGATGGTCTGGGTGGGCTTTCCCTCGGCGTGTCTGACGACGTGCTGGAACCAGTTGACGTATTTTTGATGGTACCAGGTCATGTTGTCACTGCCATCTTGCGAGACAACATCCATGCAACGTCTGATGTACGCCAAACAAAGGGCCTCACAGTCCTTCATCCACTGGGATGGGTCGTCTTCTTCCTTCATGGAAAGTCCGAAAACGTCCTCGGCCTGTTGAGGAGTGAGGAAAGTGGGATCCGGCTTCCACTCCAAGTTGTAGGCCGGGTGGGCGGATGCATCTGAGGTCTCCTGTGACGATTCATCGAGAATGGTGGTGAACACCAGACCCGACATGGAAACCATCGGCTGGCCTTGTTCCAGGTGGGTAGCCGTGGCTTCAGCCACAACCTCGTTTCTCCCTTGGAGACGAGACTCGGTCGAGACCCTGTAGGAGTCATGGGACACGCCTGTTCGCGCCGAGATCCACGAGTCAGCCAGATAGGTCGGAACTCGGGTTGCCTTGGAGTGTTTCGTGCTCGAGACCGAGACCAGGGGAGCCAGATTGGCGTGCACAATGGCATCAAGCGCCGCAGGGTGGACGAGGTGAGGCTGTACGTGTTGCTTGGGCATCGACTGCTTGATCCTCTCGCCGGGTGACTTGATATCAGCAGTCATGCTGAGGTCTTCCCCGAGGCGGACATTGCTGAGGGTCTGGAAGGTCGGGCCAAAGTCAAGCCCAGAATCTTGGAAGTCGCGGTATAGCTTCTCGACGGGAATCTCCGTCATGCAGCTCTCGGCGCTCTTCTGACCATCTCCGAGGGCAAGTTCCTCCTCGGGCGCATCTTCTGCCTCGTACTCGGTCTGCACGAAGCCGTGGCAGTTCTCCCTCCATCCGCCTTCCTGCAGGGTCCATAGCTGGAATTCCTTCCAAGCTGATGCAGTCGACAGGCTGGATTCTCGGTGAGGGCGAAGGAAGAACTGAGATTCGACACCATGGGCATCGTCGGGCACCCGGAGGGCCAGCTTGAACGACACATCCTTGAATCTGAATCCCTTCAACCTCTTGCTCTGGTCTGCCATCTGACGACTGGCTTCGACCGCCATGACAAGCATTCCGGCAGCGGGGTAGAGGACGTCTCCGGATACCTTGTGGTCCTCGATCCACGGGTTCTCGGTGACGCGAATGTAGTTGCGCCAGGCTGCGTTGTTCTCGTTCAAGCCGGGCACCGGGGCGCCCAGGAGCTCGTGGCGACCAAAAGACCTCAGTCGGAAGTCGCGGCTGAGGCTGCTCTCGATCCAGTACTCCTTGGAGTGGTCGAAAGGGTAGGAAGGTAGGTTCGTCAACATGAGAGGCCGCGGTCCGTGTGGCTCGTCAGCGTCGTTGACTTGGGCGAGATTGACCTTGTGTCCGTAGCAGAACAAGGAGCCGACGGCCTCCAGAGTGCTTTCCACGGAGGGCTTCTGCCGTCTCAACATAGAGTGGTAGTCGACGGACGCGCTACCCCGGACCTGCTTGGTGGTGCTGATGAGCGGGCCTTTCAGCGCGCTGTGAGGTCCTATCTCGAGGAAGTCGGTGATGGGTTCGAAGGATTTGTCCTCGGCGTGGCCATTGACACCATTGACTGCGTGCCCGTTGATGCCGTTGACACCATTGACGCCGTTGGTCTTGGGTCCGAGAGAGCCTTTCAGCATCTCCGTAACGGACTCCGTGAACCTAACAGGCGACACTAGGTTCTTGACCCAGTACTCGGGCTGCCGCAGTTGCCCAGGAGAGACAAGGGAGCCGTGGGTCGAAGAGTAGAAGCGAGCTTCGAACGTACTCTTGCGAGTGCCCTCTTCGAGTTCGCCCATGGCCTTCAGATATTCGTCTGCCATCGCCTTCATGTACTGGGAGTGGTACGCGATTTCGACGTTGAGCTTCCTGGCGAACACGCCCTCGGAGCCGAGCATCTCGACGAGGGCCGCGATCTTGCCGGCGTCGCCGCTGACGGTGTGGCTGTCGGCGCTGTTGTGGCAGGCAATCTGCAGGGTTCCCTCGCCGCCCATATTGTTGATGCGCTCGATTGCGGCCTCGGTCGTTGCGGTGTGGAGTCCGACGGCGGCCATGCCGGTCTTGGGTCGCGATTCGGCCCGGGTGAGCTTCGCGCTTAGCCTTCCGCGGTGATAGGCAACCTTCCACGCCGCCTCTCGGGAGATGGCGCCGGCGGCGTAGGCTGCAGCGACCTCGCCCGAGGAGTGACCGGTGATTGCATGAGGGTATACCTCCCAAGTGGAAAGGAGATCGACGAGGGCGACTTGCAGAGCGGTGCAGATGGGTTGGCAGAATTCGGGATCATCGATGCGCGAGAGGGTCTTGGGCTTGGAAAGTTCATCTGGAATGACGGCAGATTAGCGATGAACGTTCTCTTCAGACTGTGGCGGAAAGCTTACACATTAGGGACCAGTTGCAGCCGAGATCGTTGAGGTATCTGTCGGCCGCAAGAAGACTCTCCTGGAAAGCGCGGTAGACCATCAGGTCCATGCCCATGGCAGCCCATTGCGCGCCCTGGCCGGTGAAGACGAAGGCCAAACGAGGATCCGTCTTAGCTCTGACGGCTGTTGCCGAGGTCTCCCCAAGTGAGGCCTGCAAGGACTTCTGCGAACTTGCGATGCTGAAAGACCTCCATGCGTGCCGCGTCCTCCTGGTGGCCAGCGTGTAGCTCAGGTCCCTCAGGAACCTCAGCTGCGCTGCCTCGCCGAGATCCTCAATCGGCTTCGATCCAAGGTAATCCCTGTAAGAGGTCCGGAGGCGTGACAAGGCGTCCTGGTCGTTCGCTGACAGCACGAAGAGCCGCGGTGCGATCTCTGTCGGCTCGGATTCGTCGTGCTCCATGTTGACACCGCTGTCGACTCTGGGACGGGGCAGCCCGTTCACGGGGTCTGATCGCCAAACTGTCAGTAGGTTGTCCAGGGTAGACCCTTGTTCGGAAGAGGGGAGAATACTCACAGTGCCCGTTGGTCCCGTTCACGCCACTGCTTTGATTAGCATGCAGGGCCTTGAAGCGAGCCGGGATCCGAGGGAGCGCCTCCGTCCTGTGATTTCCCACGAGGCGGTGTTGTTTGATGAAATGGAGGGCGTCGTCGAGGACCAGATGGGCGTTGCTGCCGCCGACACCGAACGAGTTGATGGACATGCGACGGAGCCCACGCGGCCAGAGCGTCGGTTCGGTGGGGAACTTGAGGTTCCACGAGTCCAGGATCTTCGGGTTTCTCTTCTCGTGCCAGATGTTGCCAGGGATGATGCCGCTCTCAAGCGCCAGGACGCCCTTGATGACGGCGGCAACTCCCGCGGCCCCCTCGAGGTGGCCGACGTTGCTCTTGAGGGCACCGACATAGAGTGGCGACTCGGGCGAGCGGTGCGGAGCAAAGACCTCTGCGAGAGCGCTCGCTTCGATGGGGTCTCCGACGGGCGTGCCGGTACCGTGGGCCTCTGCAAAGCGCGTCAGGGACGGGTCCAGACCGGCCCTCGAGTAGACGTGGTTGATCAGTGCGACCTGGCCGGCCTTGGTTGGCTGCGTGATGCCCGGAGACCGGCCGTCCTGGTTCGTGGAGGAGTTCCGGATGACTGCCCGGATAACGTCGCCGTCGCGGACGGCGTCAGATACACGCTTTAAGACAAGGGCGCCGAAGCCCTCGCCACGGGCGTAGCCGTTCGCTCGGTGGTCAAAACTGTATGACTTGCCGTCTGGGCCAAGGACGCCCGCCGCGTCGAGCTTTAGTGTCATCTCGGGAGTGAGGATGAGGTTGCATCCGCCGACGACGGCCTGGTCATGACACGGTCTGTCAGCATTTCGTTCCTCTGCTTTTCGGCATCTCGCCGAAGGCTCTTCTGTCTTTCAACGTAGAGCCGTTGCCGCATATTTGCTGTGCCCATTGGTGTTGGAGGAGGTGGTTGTTGGGGATCAAGTTGGACGGCAGTCGCGAGGATCGCGACGGTCCTTCCCATACACGAACGGCCCTGCTTGGACCTTGCGGATCTGATTGGTCACCTAAGCGAACCAATGGGAGCCGCTCAATTTGCCGGTGCCGGTGGTCGTTGCGGGCCCGTAGGTGGGCGCTGCCCGGGTCCGGGCGGGCATGGACCTACCCGGAACAGCCCCTTTTGACCTCCACCACGGCTTCATCCGCACCCAACGAGCAAAGCAATTTAACTCGAAACACAAGGTATATGAGAGGTTAAGCTTACCATGGATACTTCGCGCAGCCTCAAGCTCATGCAAGCCTCGTGCACGGCCACCAAGCTGCTGGAGCACGCCGTGTCGACCGTCACGCTGGGGCCCCGGAAGTCGAAGAACCACGACACCCTGTTGCTGAGCATACTCGCGACAGTCCCGAGGGCCGAGTACTTGTTCGGTAAATCCAAGTCTTTCGCGATGTGGTCATTGTAGTCTGCCGTGAAGCAGCCGACATACACGCCGGTCTGCGACCCGGCTACCGTGTCGAGCGGGATTCCGGCTATTCGACATCGTAAACGAGCGTCAGCACCAGTTTCTCACGGCTGTTTACGCGTTCGATCATGTTTCAATGGGATTCTCTAACCATTTTCGAGAGCCTTGTAGACGCTTTCCAGCATCCCTCGTTGTTGAGGATCGATGCTCTTCGCTTCTGTCGGCGTGATGGAGAAAAATGGAGCGTCGAAGGCCGTTACGCTGCCCTTGAGAAAGTGACCATGGCGAACCCGTGTCTGTCAGAATTTCCCCCCGTCAGTCACTTGTCAGAAATTGGAGAATGGCAAAAGCCCAGTGGCGTTCATCTACATACCGCACCGCTCCTCTCGGCGTCCGGGTGCCAGAAGGCATCAGCGTTGTATCTGTCTTTCGGGACCTCTGTACGGGCTGATCTCCCGGCCAGCAGGGACTCGAAGAAGCGCTCAGGGGTGTCGCCCTCACCGGGTAACCTTGCGCTCAGCCCGACGATGGCAATGGGATCTCCCATGGTGTAAGGGGGCCTGGCAGGAGATGTCGTTTGGGTGGGATTAGAGGATTACTGCGGCTCTGACTCGAGTCCGTGCGACGAGTTGCGGTGAGAAGGCAGGGTAAAAGATGATAGGATGGGGGGGAATCTGGATAGGAGACAGTGAAGAGTGAGCTTTTCAGGAGCAAGACATCGATGGGGATCGAGTCAACTTGGGTAGCGCCATCATTACATACAGTCCACAGTTTCCCACGACACCTTCGTCTTTCTCCAAAGAACTAGCAGACGAGTAGGTTTGTCCTCGAACTTTGCCCGCCAACCTCTGTGCTCACGACACCCCGGCCAGTATGCAATGCACAGTTCCTGCAATACATCACGACGGCCGGTGCTTTCTAGTGGACAATTGGCCAACTGTCCAGTTCTCTCCGCTCCCTTTGGCCAGCTTTCGCGAGCTCAGATAGCCATCCGGTCCTGTGCCTCTCTTTGGATTGAGGCACGCACCGCGGAGGAGTCCAGTATCTGGAGACAACTTGCAGCGATCCACATACGCCGGGCGCACCTGACGCGCGGAAGAAGCAGCTCGGCATAGCCGTCTCTCGCACGGTGGACGGCAAGCAGCTTGTTCATTCAGATGGAATCTCAATAATCAGCCGATTCGGCCTGCCGGAAGATCCAGCGGGCTTTGACGAGGACGCTGATCAGGCAGAGAAGAGTCAGTCAGGCGATATCCGTGGGCCGTCTGATGCGAGGGCGAGGAAAGAGACAGGATTGTCGGACCCTTGCAGAAGACCCCCCTTGCGGTCATCAACCCCTGCTTCGTCACACTAAGACAGAAACAGTGCGACCTCCGACGCAAATTGCTGCGAGAGGAAACCAACAGAGCAATGAGAACTCAATTGCCGGTTGGGACTACAGTGCGGCACAACCAAGATGCCGGGTAGGATCGCGATCCCTGCTAAGCAAACACAACAGCAAACAATGCAATTGTGACCAGTTGTTGACAGTGCCAGTGGAACAACCGAGAGCCCAGCGTGAATCCTGCTCACACCGTACTTTGACAGAGCGAGATTATTGACGCACGCTTCATGTTTGGTGCTAATGACAAGTGATAACCAGGTTCTAAAAGGGAAGGCATCGGCAGCCGGCCCAGGATCCTGTCGAGCAATTGAGGGGTTACTGGGGGGCCGGGGAGGACTGGATCCAAGACTGTGGAGGATTTCGTGCCTCGTTCTCTCTTTGGGCATCGATTGAAAGTGAAGATAGCCTATTTCCCTCTCTGGGTCTGGTCCAGTGGGGGAAAGTAAATTGAATATGTTCACTTTCGGTTGCCTGCAGTTCTTCAACCGCACGTGAAGTCTCGACTCGGTCTTCAATGGTGGTCCTTGGCATGTCGTACTCCCCCCCTTTTTCCGTAGCAGAAAAGTGCAAGCAAATTGATTGGGACCCGGAACCAAGTCCGAAGACCCGACCAGATCGTTCAAGATTTCTTGCCGGAGTGCAGTGACCAATCAGATGACTCCTTGCCGAGGGAACACAACCCAGGTCCCAAGCCCTTGATTGTTGACATCCACAGATGGCCCCCAGATCATACGTAAAGAGGGGCCGTATCGGCTCCGTACAGTATCTCGTATGCGAGAACATGACTAGCCGTCGACATGGTCAAGGTGCCGCTCGTAGCGATTGACCGGGTATTCAAACGGCCGCAGCAAAATGATCACCACCCTCGAAACCCAGGCCATCATCTCACTTACGCGCCCGAGAGCAAACATAGGTTGGTCGTTACGTTTTCTGCATTTAGGTGCTTACGCCAAGTTGCCGCCAAGTCAACAACACACAACAACATGGGAGGTCCAACACCCCTCGGATCCTTCCAGTTGGGTCGCCAAAAGAGCTCCCTGGCAAAGAATCCTGCAGATCCTAGCAAACAGCTTCAGCAGAGCTGTGGCCCCCAGCTCCACCAACTTGACAAACACTAGGATCCTCCTTGGTAACAAGCCCTGGAAGGTTGCAAAACGGAACCGCGGCAGGGATATCCTTCGCGGCAATGCTTCCAGTACCAGAAGGAGGGAAACAAACTACCTTTGCCCTAGCCCGGAAAGGGTGGAAGGGGAAGAGAGAAGAAAAAATCAGGACGAACCCCAATCCCATCCATGGGACGACCTTGTCCATCCCACACTGTCTCGTCGACCTCTTTGCTTGTTTATTACTTGCTGTTCTCTCCTCCCTTGCGCACGCACTGCCGCCCGACACCTGCGTGCTTCCTTGCTCTGCTTGCTGCAACGTCAGTGCATCGTCTATTTGCGTTCGGTTGTCGACCGGACGGAGAGGGTTCCGCCCCCCATCATCAACAAATCCAGTTTTCAGTTTCCTATTGTCTCTCTCTCTCACACTCTCACGAAAGGCCTTTCTCGTCCTCGTGTCACCCCCTCATTGACGAATCCCTACCGTCGTCTCCTCTTCCATCCCTCCGGCCTAGTGCCTTTCCCCTTTGGCGCACGTTCACGCGTTTTCCGCCCGGAGCGGCCCGCGTGTTGATGGACAACCACACCAGCCATCGGCGTCTTCGCAGGACCGGCGGTTCCGGCTCACCTGTGGGACGTGAGCCGCGTCCCTCGACCGGCGCCAACAGCGTCTCTGCCGCATCCACATCGACGCTCACCGCCACTTCGACTGTGTCTTCTGAACATCCCCGCATCTTCTCGACGGATAGCGAGAGACCACGCACGCCACCATCGACAAGGCCGTCGTTGTCGATACAGACCAAGGACACTAGGAGTGTACGTTCTCCCCCCTGCCATCTCCTCTCCTCTGGGCAGTTTGCCCTCTTCACTTGTTGTTTGCTTGTACACCGTTTTGTTTTCTTCCAAGATCCCTTTCATTCTCTCCTCTTCGGAAGTTCCGTGTTCTGGAACTGTGTGACATGAACCGGTAGTTGAGAAAGTGTGGTATCACAGGAAAAACATCCCGAGGACCACCCCAGCCCGACCTCGGACGAGGTCAACCAGGCAGTGTGGGCGGGAGCATCCGATTCCGACGAGATATCAGACGAGACGATACCGAGCACCCGCGCTCCGTCCCGGTAAGCCATCCGATCCCGCCCAGCCCCAACCTCTCGCGCAACACGGAAGCCATCGCATCCTTGTCTTGTCACGCTGCTGTTCACGGACTCGACCCCTATCAGCCTGTCATGCGTTGTCACAACATGGCTGATGCTTGTTCTCTTACTCGACATTAGCGCCCAGACATCGAAGAAGGACAAGAGATCCTTCTTTCAATCGATCTTCCACAAATTTGCCAAAACCGGCAGGCGGTTCGGCTTCGTGCCAAACAGCAAGGTATGTCGCCAACGGTTTGTCAGTTGCTGATGAATAGCTGACACTGTCACACAGGAAGAACAAGACAGAAATGGTCAGAACTTGTCCCCTCTTTCCCCCTGGCATGACATTGCATATGCATGCCGGCCTTCTGGCATCGCGTTGCCACCTTTTGACCCGGTTGTCGTCGTCCCGTCCTGCTGACTGGCTGCGCAGTTCTCCAACACCAAATCATCGCGGAACTATTCGATGGAAGACTCCACCTGGCCCCCGTCGGCAAGGCAAGGGCGGTGCTTGATGTCGGCACTGGACCGGGGGTGTGGGCACTAGTGCGTAACCCTTTCCCCTCAACTGCCGCGTCTTGGTTATCAACCGACTATCGTGGAACCTCGGGCTAACCTTTCATGCAGGAATATGGCAAGTGAAGTTTCAACATCTCCCCTCTTCCCCCCCGCACCTGTTCTACGGGGCCGTGGTGGTGATGATGATGACGATACCAACCGGTCCACACTAACTAACACTCTACCCCCCGCCTCTGCAGCCAAGAACAACCCGACCTGTTCCGTCGTTGGCATCGACATCGAAAAGGTGCGGCCGCCGTACACGATGCCCAACTGCCAGTTCCGCACGATGGACGCGGCCGGTAAGTGGGATCTCAACAGGCAGTTCGACTTCATCCACGTCCGCATGCTCGGCGACGTCGCGGACAAGGAGCAGTTCGTCCGCACCATCTACG
Organism: Colletotrichum brevisporum; assembly: GCA_030770045.1. Taxonomy (NCBI): domain Eukaryota; kingdom Fungi; phylum Ascomycota; class Sordariomycetes; order Glomerellales; family Glomerellaceae; genus Colletotrichum; species Colletotrichum brevisporum. The sequence continues at coordinate 760,043 of JAUGSI010000001.1, read as the reverse complement.
AGCATCTCAACCCCGGCGGCTGGGTTGAGTTCACCGAGTGGATCGTTGTCCTCCAGAGCCCAAACCGTTCGCTCTACGGCACCGCGTTCCATAAGTGGAATCTCCTCCTCCGCCAGGGGCTCAGGAATATGGGACGCTCGCTGCAGTACCCCAGTCAATATCAGCCCATCCTGCGCAAGGCCGGCTTCGAGAGGTTCAAGTTGACCAAGTACGCTGCCCCCACGAACGCGTGCTACCCGGGCAAGAAGTGCCAGCGCTTCGGGGCCATGATGTCCGACAACTGGAACGCCATCATCGAGCCTCTGAGCGTGCCCGTCTTCACCATCGGCCTCGGCTGGTCCGAGCCGCAGGTCCAGAGCCTGGTCAGAGACGTCCGCAGGGAGATTACGGACACAAACTACCATTCCTTCATAACCTTGTAAGCCACACCTCCCCCTCCCATCCCCTCCCCTACGTCCGTAAATTATCTCTCGTCTCTCTATGTGCCTGTACCAACGTCTCATCTCCAACCAGGCTGACGGTGTACTGCCGGAAGCCCCGCAGTGGCACATCGTCGACGGCTTCGCTGGCAAGCTCGTCCCGTTCCGCGAGGGCACCGACGTCGTCGTCTAATGTCTCCAATAATGTTGTCGCTTAGGGGTAAACCGGCGCCCAGGCTCTCGTGCGTTTGCAAGGATTTGGATACGATACCCGCAGCTTGCGCAGCTGTCATCACGCTCAGCTTGTTTCTATATACACTTAGATGTACACAATCACATCTGACACGTGCCGTCCGTCGAATGCAACGTCCCGTGGGGTTCCTTCAAGGGGTCCAATCCATTAGTCTAGTCCCATCCATCCACCAATCTTCTCAGGCTCGGCTTGCTGCGCCCTCTTGGCGCAGGAGATCGAGAACTGGTTGTGTTGCCATTGATGTTAAAACAACAAACCACTAAGACGTTCTCGAGCTCATCCGTCATGTCCGGCCCGGCAGGCAATATTTGGAACTCCATCTTGCTGCGCGCGCATATGCAAGACCGGGCATGAACAGAATGCCATCCGGCATGGGTCCGAGTCCATTGAGGCATTTTAACCCCCGATTGTGACGGAAGCAAACCGCGACTCGACAGCATTGAATGCAAACCCTCTCCAAAGAAATCCTTCAGCAAACTGCCTTAGCGCCAACCCTAGTGAATTTTGGGAAAATCAGACCATACCCAAAGCAGAAACGAGCCCGCAGCCCGCATACCAGTTGCGCATCCCCTCAGATTCATTTCCACAGCCACAACAAGCTGACCGCCCGGCAAACAAGCTGGCCTCTGGGGAAACACGGCCGAGAGCTGGTAAGCTTGTAAACCTTGCGGCCTCCTTCTCAGTCTTGGGATGTGTTGGGCTTGCATACGACATGTAAAGGTATGTGGAGATGATAATCATCCCCCTCCCTCCGACTTTCGAATCCTCCAATTCATACTCACGCCACTCAGCAGTGAACCAGAAAACAACACTGAACGATACCCCGACTGCTCTGCTCCTGCCTTTCTCAACTCTTTCATACCCCTACCATCTCATCGCGCGGTCTTCTCTCAGCCCACAACACCAGTTCAACCGTTGCCTATCATGTCCGGTGAGCTGAAAGTCGACACGCGGTACAAGACGGTGTACTCGCCATCCTTCCTCACCATCTTCTACGACAAGTATGTCCTGGGATTCAACATGAAGTACATGTGGGGCTGCGCCACGAACGACGTCCTCGTCCCCTTCTTCTGCGAGAACTTCAGCCGAAACCACCTCGACTGCGGCGTCGCCACGGGCTTCTTCCCCGCCAAGGCGCTCTCCAGGCCCTTCCGCGCCAGCAGCAAGCAGCGCCTCACCGTCCTCGACCTGACGACGCCGCCGCTGAATGCCACGCGCGCCCGCGTGCTGGCCGTCGCGCCCGCGGTCGATGTCAGCTGCGTCGAGGCCGACGTCACGGAGCCCCCGCCCAAGGCGCTCCTCGGCGAGCGCTTCGACTCCATCTCCATGTTCAACCTGTTCCACTGCATGCCCGGCGGCAAGAGCAAGCTGCGCGCCTTCGGCGCCTACAAGGAGCTCCTGGCCGACGACGGCGTGCTGGTCGGGTGCACCGTTCTCGGCCCCGCCGACTTCACGCCGTGGTACACCAAGATGTACCTCAAGCTGTACAACAAGACGCTGGGAGTGTTCAACAACTGGGAAGATAACAAGGAGGACATTGAGGAGGCGTTGAACCAGGAGTTTGATGAGGTTGAGACGTGGATCATCGGCAATATGATGCTTTTCAGGGCGAAGAAGCCCAAGCAACCTCTCCTCAACGTTGCATGATACCAAGGAAGGGGATAGAGTATGATTCAAAGTAGATTCTTGCACTCAAGTGCTACGTTCAATCTGTCGGCGGTTGAATGGTGTAAATATCTCAATTTCCATTGCGTTCGCCTGGCGACTATTCAGATTCGTCTTTCATCATTCATGAAGACTATGTTTAATGCTGACATCAACTTTTTCATACACATGACCATCAATTTGTGTGCCAAGAAGACTTTTTGTTATTACTGCATTCACCGTGTCCTCAAGTCTGTTAGGACTGCCGTCCATGTCCCCAGGTCGGCCCTCTGATGGCGTTAATAACGACAAACACACAAACAAACAAGCAAGCAAGCAAACAGTCCTCAGGTATGACAATGCATTTCTAATTAAATCAACATTAAACTGCTACCAGCTTTCAGGGATTGAATACAGAATCCTGGCATTCATCGCACAGCCGGTGGGATGCTATAGCAAGTCGCGAGTTGAGTTCCGGTAAAACGGGATCTCATTTCCGATAGACTTGCTTATAGCAGGGAAGTGGCCAGCCCTGTTGGCAGCTACGCGCGTACGAAACCGTTGGAAGAAGATCACGGTATGGTGTCATATGCAAGGCCTAGTTTCACTTCGTCTCACCTTTTAAGCTTCACAGTGCGACGAGTCAGTTCTCCAGCGCGGTAACTTCCGATCGATTTCGTCTTGTTTTCCGGAGGGCATTAATACTGAACAGTCTCCCGGGATTCGCCCAGATGTGTGGTTCATGAACGCGTCTTGACGTTCCTACATCAAACCATGTTGAAGACTCGCTTAACGGCCCGCGATTTCAATGTCCCACGCTGGTCGTTGATACGGCCCAGATGGACACAATCCGCAGCAATCGGCATCATTCTTCTCCTGATTTTCTTCCTCTTCCGACGGGACAACGATCGATGGGTCTTGACGCCTTCCGCTCTTCATGGCGGAAACCCTTACGCGAAGACGGAGACGGAACAACTCTTGTTCAGCCCAGAAACCCTCCTGCCACATATTCCGCCCAAGATCTGGCAGGTCTCGATACATCCCGGCAGCGCCGGCTCCCACGATCCAATCGAGCCCCCGCAGTACGCAACCCAGTGGCTTTCTCTTCATCCCTCCTTTGCGTACTCGATCGTCGACGCAGCCGGCGCCCTTGCTGCCATCAGCCGCATCGAAAATGTCATTCCACCCGCGTGTCTCGACGGAAGGCCTTCGCCCACCGAATCAGATGGCCCATCACGGAGGCGAACAACGCGAAGCGATCGGGTTAATCAATGCTCAAGACTTGCAGAGACCAGTCAGCTTTACAGCGCTATCGCTCAACCTGTGGTGCAGGCCGACCTCGTTCGATACGCTCTCTTGGCCTTGGAGGGCGGCGTCTACAGCGATTCGGACACGTATCCCGTGCGTCCCTTGCGCGATTGGGTGCCACAGGCGTACCGCAACCAGACGCGGCTCATCGTCGGCATCGAGGCGGACTCGCAGCCGCCAGTAAACGGAACAAAGTACCCGGTGCAACTTGGCCAATGGACATTTGCAGCGGCCAAGGGTCATCCAATCTTGTGGAAGATGATCAAAAGGGTGCTGGGCGAGGTTCAGAGGATAGTTGGAGACGGTGAGACATAGAGCGTCGACAGACGGTTGCCTGATGTCTGGTTCAATATAGCAGATGTGCTGAGTGTTTCCGGGCCAGTTGCCTGGACGGAGGAGCTGTACACATACTTGAGCGATTTGACGGCTACAGAGTTCACGTGGAGGAACTTGACGGGATTGAAAGAGCCGGTATTGTTTGGCGATGTCCTCGTTCTACCCATCAACGGCTTCACTACGGGGGTAGAACATTCGGGGGCCAGTATGGAGACTGTGGAGGCAACTTTGGTAAGACACGATTTCGCAGGGTCATGGAAGAATCAGTCTTAGATATCCCACCACTCGATATGAATGCGTTTGCATCAGTGGTCATGGCATTATAAATGCTAATAGTGCAACAAACGCGGGCCGGGTGGACAAAGAAACGTTCTCTGTGTTGTCTATACATGTAATTGCATCTACCGTTTTATAGTCTCGAAACAAACGCTTGCGGTTTTACCAACTCAGAATGCGAATGACATGGGTTTCTCTCTATGATGAAGATGTTAGATGCAGCACCCGCTAGTCACAAACTTTGGTAGTTACCTGAGACCCAGACCAATACAAGCCATATTCAAACAGTCTCATCTACATGAAACTCTATAGTCATCAAGAAGACCTTGAATTGAAGACCGTAGTACACACATTTCCTTGTTGTGCTTTTGAATAAAACAAAGATGGTTGTTATAACATATTCAACGAGTGAAATGCATCATACCGGTAGGAGACACCAAGTCATCAGTCATAACCAATCCCCTTTGTCTCAGGTATGATTGTCCTAGCAGCCTGAAGAAGTCGGCTTGGGACTGGAGAAACCTCAGGAGATGACCACAGTAGCCACACGCATTAAAACTTCCTGGCCCGCAACGCTTGTTGTGCACACAAATTCTTGTATGCCAACGCGTACTTGTTCATCCACTCCGAGAGAAGAACATCCTCAATACTGCAGCGTTGCTCCGGCTTGAACGCCAGAATCAGCCGCAACATGTCAATCAGGGCGTCTTTCTCATCCATACTCATCGTCTTCCTGTCGGAATTTTCGTGTTCTCCATGCAATGGAGCCCCCAAATGGTTATCGGGCATCCCCACAGGACTGTCTTCGACTTGGGTTGGCTGCCCTTTCTCCTCGAAGCAGTGTGACTTTGATTGCGCATTCCATTTCTCCCACCATTCATCAGGCAGCTTCTCGAGAAGCTCCATCTGCAATTCCAGCACTGTACTCAAATGAACCAAACAATCGTTGAACAGAACCGGTTGGGCGAGGGCGGTCGATATGGCACAAGCTAAAGTCCAGATGTCGCTGGGGAATGACTCGATTGAATCCTCGAGGACGACGCGGGAACCCGATGGTGGAAGCTTGTTGGTTTTATCCAAAGAGAACTTCACGGGTAGCACATCGACTGAGGAGACGCCTCGTGACTTCAGCTTGTTGTCGGAATTCTCAGCAGGTTCCGATTTCGGATCTTCACATTCCTCATAGAGCTCTTCGTCAGACCGGAAACTCATTCCCTGCAGGCGTTTGAATAGGACGTTATCGAGAGGAAGGTCTGAAATAGGCCAAGTCAGTCTACTGGGCGAACAGCGAATAGGCATCAAAACTCACCACCGTGGTTGATCCCCTTTTCATCGAGGTGCGAAAGTGCAAGAACAAGCTGAGCGTCGATAGCATGCGCAACCGGTATTATAAAGCGTGCGTAACTGCTGCTCCTTGACGCTTTCAAGCTGCTCCATGCAGCATCGGATACTAGGCACGTGTGACTGCCACGGGGACCTCGGATGCTAAAGACGTTGAGACATTCGGGCCTAATCAAGTCTCGTCCCAAGGCACCGTCGCCGCTGCCGCCATCGTCCTTGGACACATCTCTCAAGTCAGGCAGGAACTCAGAGCAACGTGAGGTTATGTCTGCTGTCAAGACATCAACCGCAACGATTCGCTTGGTTGTCTCATCTCGCGCGAGCCAAGAATAGTGGCCGAGCTTATGCAGTATTTTGTAACGGCTTCCAAGTCGATCGCCGATAGCCACGGGATGGTGACCACGCCGTTCATGTCTCGAAAAGCACTCCGCGTCCACGGTAGAAAGGGAGCGAAGGTCCGAGTCCCTGCCGTGTGTTACCTCCCCATTTAACGACTGTGTCACAGTTCTGCTCATGTGGCGACGTGACGAGGGCCGATGCGTAGTGTTAAGCCGAGTTGAACAGTAGGGGACACGAGATGGTCCTACTGGAGAAAAGAAAGAAGAAAGGGTCCTTCGGCAGCGCCGCATTGCCGAAGATGGATATCTCATCATCATTGAGACGTTGCGAATTGCAATGAGTTTTCGTTATCCAGGTAGGTGGTTGGGCTAGGTAGGAAGCGAAGGAAGGGAAACGAGATTTTCAATTACGGTGACCGCGGCATAACTTTAATATTATCATGCCATTCTTGCTCTTCCTGATGGACAACTAATTTCGTGCGCCATTAGTAAAAATTCAATTCGGGTGGCTTCGTGGCGCTTCGAATTTGTTTCTCTCCGCTATCGGATTGGAATAAGTTAGCAGACATGACGCTTGTGGCTGTAATTGGGTTCAAATCACTGTTTTTCCCCTTCCACAGGCCGATTTATTGGTAAAAAATAAAAAGGAGTAAGAGAAATCAATGTGAACGGGACGTTCGACCTGATTCGGCTGACAAGGTGCAGATTAGAAACCATGATCCGCCAGCTGTGATCTTATACAATTGAGTCCTGCCAAAAGCTGTTGGACCGACAATCCGCTGTCAATACCTCCACCATCAGTGTTGTTCCATTATTCAGCTCCTCAATCATCAATACCATTTAATACCAGGTCGATTACACCGGCCAGTTAATCTTATGTAGCCGACGATCAGGGACAGGCAGAAGTGTACAAGGGAGATGCGCATCAGGCATGATAGAAAGGCTTTTGTTCTCTTGAGCCTCGGGGGTCTGCTGTTAGTATAGCTTCTAGCATCAGACAGCAGGACACGACCCAACGGAAAAGAAAACCAACTCCAACTCGAAGATGGCGCACATTGCCAAGCATGACTGTGTGTGCGATCAATGACCTGGTGAGCACATGTTGGCGCAACTCACTGTCCAGAGATAACCGAACTCGATGAAAATCGAAGACAAGTAGGAAGCTTCAGATCTGGCTACCCATGAAAACCACTTCAATTGGGCTTGTCGACGAGTCTTCGGCGAAGACGTAAGCAACTGGATGACATCGAACCCACTTATGTCTTCTCGGGAGGAACATGGTATATGCGCTTGGAACAGGGTCTGGATATTTAACTTGGACACGAGAAATGAACAGAAACGACCAGGAAAGAATGATGGGATACGTACAAAGAAATGAAAGCATCCGCAACCATGCTTATGAGAAACAACGTCCATATGTCGTGCAACTCGGCAGGCGAGAAGCACTGAGACAAGCTGTTTGTAAGATGACTCGTTGACGCTAGGTAAGTTAAAGCATTGGGACTTACTTAGTCTCAGGTAGTACATAAAGGTTTACGAGCAATGGAGATATCCTGCGCATGCTCCGACCCGCCTGAGAAGCAAGGCCCGATCCAGGGCCGAGCCAAACGCCCAGTCGGCGCCGTCGCGGGCGTGCGCCACTCGGCCCCGACTCCCGGCTCGCCCCGACGTCACTGCGGTCACCCGTTGGTCGTCCCCATCACCCCGCTTGACATTCAACGGGAGTGATGTAAATCAACGGCAAGGGCGGAGCTCTGTGCGAGTTACTCGATGTCATTTTGCCGGTAAGCCGCCATCCTGAAATCAGGCACGATTTTCTCTTCTGTTTCGATTCACTTGCCAGCCTGAACCTACTTGAAAACATTGGACACAACGCTGTGGTTATCACCGCCAGTGCTCGTATCGACTGGCAACGAGACGTTGGAGAGCCTGAAATAGAATAGCAATATGTCGTCATCAACGCTTATCCGCACGCTGTCGGACTCTTCAGCCGCCTGGGGGTCTAAGACCTGCATCAGAAGCCCCGTCCGCATGCTTCCGAGTGCCACCGGGCCGGGAATTTTTGCTGGGCCGCCTTCGCCACATCCTCCACAAAACGGGGGGCAGAGGAAATGGACAGGGGTCTTCGAGCGCGTGCAATGCAGCGCGTGGAAGCCGAAGAAACCGCGCCCATGAGAGGGCTCCTACGCATAACTCGTATTGTGCTGACTATGTACAACGCGGCTGTCATACGTGTCGGGCGCTGGTGCGATGGATGATCTGATATCCTCGTTAAGCCACGGGGCAAGAGCCACATAGACATGGCCCCTTGGTGAGGAGTTCCGCCGGCGGAAACTATAAGCCAGCTTGGCGGGTTCTGGAGTCGTGTTCCGCTGAAAAAGCAAAGCACGGCACAGCAGAACTCGCCCGTTGGGTGGATAGTCAACTTGAATTGACAAATGACAAGCTCGCACAAAGCGACCGGGGGTCTCTATGGTTGCCACTGATCGCCACTTCAGGGGCGAGAGCTCTCACGCTCAGCCCCTTTATTGGGCTGAAATGTGAGTTTGGCTCTCGGCCGGGAGCATCGGACAAGTGCTCCATGCGCAGAAGACAGGAGGGAGACTGAGCAAGCTTTCGACAGCATTGTTCAACGCTGCGGTGGGCTCTCGAGGGCCTTGGCTTGCGACGTGTCCGCGCTCGGAGACGGCCGAGGAGACATCCGTCTTGACGTGGGTCGGGAATATTCCACGCTGCCCGCGCGTCGGTTTCTCTGGTTCCCAGGCCGGGAAGCTGGAGAGCCCGACGAGGCGACCCCGTTGCTATTACCACACTAGATCTCCTGGAGTGGAATCACAACCCGGGCGGGGGCAGGCAAGATTTGCTGGAATCGTACTAGGCAGTTACTTATTTTAGCCTGCCATCACAACTCGAACATCGCTGGCCCCTGGAGTGGAAAGACTCGCCGTTCGAAAGGTGATGGGTGCAAATGGCACGGCCCTGATTGGACCCCAGTCAAGGAGGAAGAGAGCCCCCCTCCAGATTCTTTGTGTTTGTCTCGTTGTCCCGTCGTAGTTCTGCTGAAGGACTTGACGAAATCCTTTCTCAAACTCTGTTGTACCAAGCTTTTCTTCTTCAGATGACAGCAAACGCTTGTTGGCAGCACTGCTCGAGGGTCTTCGGCCTCGGCAACACCGCTCACAGAATCCATTGGGCCATCGCTTTACGAGGTCGGTGGATGCTCAACTGCTCCTTCGCGCGCCCTATGGGCAGGGAACCGTCGACGTCACCCACCCCTTCGACCAAATCAAATGACAGTTATGCTCAAAGAGCAATCTAAAATTCGTCTTTGAAGGGGTCGGTTTTTTCTCGCCATACGAGATGGGGCGGTGGGGTGTGGGTTGGTCCTGGTAAGGGGGGCGTGGATGTGTGCAGCGACCGGACTTTAACCCTGACTCGTACATGCAACGACCAGGGGGGTTATCCGATGGAGGGCTGCTCCTCGAGCAAACGGCCTGTCTTATAAAGCTTGACAGGTCGAAGCTCTTCCTCATTTCTGGGTTTCCATTCAGTCAACTCACAGTTCACCAATTTTCGAACATTCGTTCTAGTCACTCGCTCAGACTCGTAAACTTATTCTAATACCAAAAAACAACAAAGCAACAAAAAACTTCAACCTTTTTATTTTCCAACCCTCTTAATTACCAACACCAAAACCGTCAACATGTACGCCAAGACCGCCATCGCTATCACCTCCCTCCTGGCCGCCGCCGAGGCCATCAAGGTCACCAAGCCGGCCAAGAACGACGAGTGGGATATCTCCAAGACCAACGAGATCACCTGGGACACCGTCAACACCGACCCCAGTACCGCCGAGATCGTTATCATCAACCAGTCTTCTTTCCCCCCGACCGAGCAGAAGATCGCCAAGGTCAACACGGCCGACGGCAAGTACGAGCTCAAGGACGTCAAGATCGCCGCCGGCGAGTCTTACCGCATCAACTTCGTCTCCACCGACGCCAAGAACACGGGCATTCTTGCCCAGTCCGAGGAGTTCGACCTGACCAGTACGTGAAATCCCGAATGCCATATAATGTTGGAGGAAGTTGTTTACTGACTACCTCTTCTACAGCCTCCGACGACGATGACAAGACCACCTCTGCCTCGGCCTCTGCCTCGGCGACTGGTGCGTCCACCTCCGGCTCTGCTTCTGCCTCTGCCTCTGCCACCGGTGCGTCCACCTCCGGTACTGCCACGGTCACTGCCACCGCCTCCGGCCTGACCACCGTCACCACCGGCACCGCCACTGCCTCGGCTTCCGGAAGCGCTGCTTCTAACGCCTCCGGCACTGCTTCAGGCACCGCTACCGGCTCTGCTGCCTCTGGCACCTCCACCTCCGCCCCCAGCAGCGCCTCTGCCATCAAGTCCACCTTCGCCATCTTCGGCTCCGTCGCCGTCGCCGCCTATATGCTCTTCTAAGCGGATGCGCTCACGAGTGTGTTCTACTAGAGAGTAGTGTTTTTTCAGACCGATATGATACCAACACCGCACGGCTACGATGACAGGTATAAGAAACGCGGCGAACCAACGGCAAAGCGCGTTTTTTGGGAGCTCGGGATTATAGAGATGGGAATTATACCACATAAAAAACTTGGATGGGAAGTCCGGCGTCGCTCTGGCTTGAGCTCTGCTTTTTGTTTGGACTTCAGATTTATAGACTAATGTTGAAGCGTTGCTACTGGACTCCCTCCATCTACTCGCGCCCCATGACGCAACTTGACGCGTGAAGCAACCTGTGATGCAATCAGCATATTTCACGCAACACGACGACCGCCTTTCTGGCTCTCGCGTGTATTTCCCCCTCCCATCCTCCCCCCGAACTTGACGGGATTCATCCGACCCCCAAGGTCTTTACCCCGTTCCCGCTGCCCGCAAGGGGGGTGTTCCCAGTCGCGGAGCTGCGCGCGGAGATGAGCGGACCCATGCCGCTTAACCCAATTGATTCACGGGCAAAAAGTTCTCCTTCTCCAGAAGGGAAAAATGCTCCACCGACGAATTGAAGCTCGTAATTATGGATACCCAATCGAGTCACCTAATTCGAGACTCTTATGCGGCACAACCCTGCTCCGTCCCATCACCCCAGCACGAACCCCCTGAACGCCTCGCTTCGGTTCGCCTTAACGTGCTGTCATGGCGTTTTTTGGGGAGATTCGCGGCCGGGGTGCCGAGTTCCTCGCTGGGATGGTTTGCCTATTAAAGCCGCGGAATGGCTAAAAGCCTCAATAACAAGGCGACTGTTGAGAAAGAAATCGCGCCAGCTCGACCTTGGGAAGGAGGGTGGACTGCAGATCGCGCTAGAAATACGAGAGAAAACTGTGGTGTGGTCATTTCCACAGAGCGATGAAAGCGCGATCGACGCGACGTTGCTGAGGTCCAGAGCCTTATCTGTTGATGAGTGAGCACCCACCTTGCCAACGTAAAATCTCGATCTCTCGGCGAATTGCACAACTTTTGTTGCTTGCTTACATAACCTCGCGGCAAAGCGGCTTTCAACCGCGATAAGATGGCCAAGAATCAAGACGCTGTGTTCCGCTGCCGCTGGTGTCGAGTCCATCGGACCGTGTTCGGTAATGACGATCGGCGCTTGTCAACTGAAAACAGGTGCGCTAAACTGCACGGAGAATATTGTCTGTGTCACTCTACCTCAAGGCCCTCGGAAGACAGAGGATTCGATTCCGTCTCGTTAGTGAGGTTAAAGTGCTGACTGAAAGCTTGCCTTGGCTTGCATTTGACACCTCTGCACGCTTATCTGGGCTACCTAATTGAGCTGTGCTTTGTACCTGGTTGTCATTGTTGTCCTCGATTATTCTGAGTATGGGAGATAGAAGCAACATTTAGAAGCCGCCAACTGCGGTTGAAACTGACACTGGAGGCAACATCGTGCTGTCGGAAAAGGCGCAGAAAAAAGTCGTTGTGTGTATTGTTGGCGGCTGTTAAAGTCTCACTGAAGTCTCACATTCAAGGGCAACATTTGTAATTGGATAACCTTGTCAGGAGAATGAATAAATGCCGGACACCTAGCCTGACTCGAGGACAGATAGCACAGGACAAAAGCGCTGCATTTCCTCTTGCTTATCTGTGAACTACGTGTCATTTTATCTTGCTAAATTGTGTTACGAACCACAAATATGTGAAATACAAACGCAGGCATAGCTGATATTGATACTGATACTGTGTAGCGTGTATGCCGAAACTTCCAGTTGTGTCTCAGAACAATCATTGATGGGCCGACAGTTCGGCTGTCACCTTCTTGGCCATTCCCAGTCTCGCAGACTCGAAGGCTCTTGTAAATAAAATGAAAATGCACCTGCGATGTTCAAGTTACGTCTTAAGTCCCCAAATGAAATTTTCACCCGCGCTACAGCGGCTCTTCTTGTTCTGAAGTCCACCTGACAGCAGAAGTGACCTACCAAAATAAGTTGAGATGCTTTTGACTACACGCAACACATAGCCACACTTTCATGTCCACCAACGGCAATCCTGTTCTTGTTAATTGTGATTTGCCGTTATTCGTCTAGCAAAAGAAACTGTACGCGCGATCCAAGACCGATCTTCTGTCTCGCTGGTACTAGTTCTGGCTTACCTCCAGGACATCTTGCTCGCGGCTGACCAGATGGCTTCCCCCGCACATGGAGAGGCAGATGACTTGCGAAGCTGGTGAGGCGTCGACGGCTGGCTTACGCCTCTCGGATGAGCTAGTGTTAGCTCATCCCAATGCCAAAAACGTGGTGTGGTACACGGCCTAGCCATTCAACTAGCACGGCACCGGGAGTTCAGTGTCTGAGACCACATGAAGCCGCTGCGATGAGACATGAAGCGATCGTAACCGCCGAGCGCGACGCTTGCGAGATCACGCTGCCAGTACGTCGCTGTCTTAAGCTCCCATGATTGTGTAAGTGTAACCTAAGATCCATCTCAAAACCCACCGGGCCACCACATCACAGTCGTTCAGGTTGGGTGTAATTTCAAAATTTCGTCGTCTTGTCTTTGGCCCTGAGTAGAGCCTTGATCGGATAGCTACTAACCGCGGCTCTTCCCAGATCATGTCTGTTGATGTAAGTGCCCTCAGGGCTGCCCAAGCCAGGGGCCTCACGCTTGGCGTGGTTCCCAAGTCCGGCGACAGGCCTCTTCGCCTCGAGATCGACGACTTCATCCAGGATGTCGAGCTCGCCAACCTCTACTTTCTCGCCCTCGAGGCTTTCATGGCCAAAGGGATAGCAGAGAGTCCCTTCTCATACTACGAGATCAGCGGCATCCACGGCCAGCCCTGGCGAGCGTGGGACCGTGTGACTTCGGCAAACTTCGGTCCTGCGACGGGAAGAATCAACCCGCGCAGTGGTTACTGCTCTCACGGCTCTATCATCTTCCCGACGTGGCATCGTGTCTATCTGGCGCAGTTTGAGGCGAGTCTACCCACACAGAGAGGAGACATGGAAGTAAGCCTAGGTGGAACTGAATGCTGACCGTCTTCTAGCAAGCTTTGTACCTTCACGCCGCAGACATCGCACCGAGATTGAGGGCACAAGCGGCCCTCGACCGCTTCAGAATCCTTTACTTTGACCCTTTCCTTCCGCGTCAGAAGACGACCAGCGGGGATATCTACACCTACGGCATCCCCATCATCTTCACGCTTCCCCAGGTCCAGGTCCGCCGGCCGGAGGACCCCTCGCGGTGGGTTCCCATGGCGAACCCTCTCTACCAGTTCGATTTCCCCGTTGACGGCAAAGGCGGCTTTGACTGGTTGTCTTACAACCGCGTCCCCGCTGCCAGAGACCACACGATCCGCGGCCTGAGCGCGACTACCCAGTCTGCCGACCACGGCTACGTGATGCGCGCGTTTGACAACGCTTACAACCCGGCCAGCGGCTTGTCTAGCCAGTCGCCCGCCGGTCTCTGGCGTGTCATGTTCGATGGGCAGAACTGGACTCAGATGTCGAACCACTGGGACCCCAGAGCCCGACGACCCGGGGAGGTCGTGTACAACGCCAACTCTCTTGAGGGGTTTCACGACGACATCCACGGGCAATTTACAACCGGCCCACGGGGCGCAAGCGGTCATATGTAGGCATGGCCATACCCATATAGGTACCCATATAGGTAGGCCCAAATCGGCCCATGGGTATTTCTGGGTACCCAAAAGTACCTATAGGTCCGTTTAGGTATAGGTAATTAGAGTAGGACTGTCTATAGGTATTTTTAAGTACTTAAAAATACCTATAAACTAGTTTAGGTATAGGTAATATAATAAGGGTTTACTTATAAGTATTTTTAGGTACTTAAATATATTTATAAGTCTATTTAAGTAATAAAAAAAGTATTAAACTTTAAAAAATATAAAAATAAATATAGAAATTAAAATACTATTAAAAACTATAAAGTATATTTAAAAAAAAGGTTAATAAGAAGTTAAAATATTAAACTAAAAGAATAAAATTTACTATTATATATAAAAAGAACTACTATTTATATAATAGTATTAAATAGTATTACTTTAAGTTCTAATAACTAATTATTATAATTAACTATTATAAATATTGTGTTTTAAAAAGTAGTTTATTAAAATCTACTAAAGTTTATAGTATTTATTCTTAGATTCCTTAAGTAGTAAAAAGGTAATTTAAGAGTAAATAAAAGCTTAAAAAGTAGGGCTAAATAGGGGTATAAAAGTACCTTCTTTTAAAAAAGATTAACTTAGAGTAACTAAATTAATTTTAATACTTTAAAAAGTAATTTCTTTTTATTTATTAGGATTATTACTAAACTTAATAGTAATATTTTACTATAAATATTTATAATAAATAAAAATTAACTTTTAAGTTTATAAAGTTAAAAAAAGAGTTAAGTATTTAAAGGCTAAATAAAGGATATATTGTTATTCTTTTATATTATTATTTACTATATTACTTAGTATTATATTATTTAATTAGGTTTTATTTAACTATACTACTTTATTTTAATTAACTTTAATAGTTATTAAGTTAAAAATTAATATAGTAGTTAAGTTAAATTATAAATAATAGTAGATATATTAAGTTTTATTAAAAATACATTTAAGAGGGATTAATATTAGTTAAATATAAAAAAAGTCTTTAGTTATTTAATAAATACTTTAAAATATAAATTAAGTTTTAAAATTTTTCTAGAATTAAGTAGTAAATTAACTAAAAAGAACTCTTAAAATTTCATTAATAAAATACTAAATACTATAAATAAATAACTTACTTATTTTAAAAAAGTTATAGTAAACTAACTAGGCTATATTAGTAGTTATTTATAGTACTTATATATAATTAGTACTTAATAAAAGTAGTTTAAGTTAGTAAACTTACCTTTTTTTTAAAATTAGTTTTTTTTTAGTTTAAAAAGATTAATTCTAGTACCTTAAAGTTAGTTTTAGAATATCTTAAGATATTTAAAGTATAGTAATAATAGTACTTTATATAAATATAAATAAAGTTGTTTTTAACTATAGCTATAAGAGTACTTATATTATAAAAAATATTAAAGTACTAACTTATATACCTTAATTAATAAGAGTTAGAGATTATATAGCTAAAAAGAGGAGTAAAAAAAGAAGTAATTCTATAAAATATAAATACTAGACTATTAATAATTTTTTTAATATAGAGTAGAAGTTTTTAATTCCTAGTATTAATAGCCTTAATAAGTAATTTTAATTAAAGAAAATTACTTTTAAACTAAGTATTTCTTTTTTTTAAAGTTTTATAATAAAGTTTGAAGTATTATTTAATAAAATAAAGAAGTAAAAGGGTACTACTAAAGTTAAAGTTCTATACTTTACTAATTAAATTAGTAAAAAGTAAAAGGGGCTTTATAATATTAATTAAAATATTAAGTATATCCTATGCTAAAGGAGAAATTGTTTTTTAAGGATTATTAAGAGGATAATTTTAAAACTATGTATTAATAGTCTTTTAAAGTTTATAGACCTAAAAATATATAAATATAGTAGAGTTTTAGTAGGTTTTAATATTTTTAATTAAAATAAAGGGTTTTTATTTTAGTTAAGTAAATACCTAAAGAATTTTAAATTTTAAATCTTTTTTTAGTAAGAGTTTAAGTACTTATATAAGGACCTAAATTTATTAAAATAATAAGTAATTAATTAAGGTTATTATAAAGGTTATTATAAGAAGTAAATATAGATACTTACTTTATAAATAAAATATTTAAAGCTATTTAAATTCTAGGGGGGTGGCTTAAATAGATTTAATTTAAAGTTAAAGTTAGGATTTTACTAAGTATACTAAGGAATACTAGGTTTATTATAGTTATTAGGAGCTTTTTATAGAATAACTTTAAGTGTTTTATAAATTAAAGAAGTAATAAGGTTATAAATATATACTAAATAATAAATATAAATAATACGTCTTTACTTAAAGGGGTTAAGTGACTCTTTAATAGCTATTTTAAGAAGTTTAGGCTTAAAAGAAGAGGTATTATTTATTAATACTATTTAAAAGTTAAGTAAATAGTCTATATTCTATTTAAACTAAATAAGTACTTTTATAATTTTATTAGTTTATTATTTTATAGTATAACTAGCCCTTATATTAGTAGCTTTAAGTAGGATATAATAAAGATTTTAGTTTTTATTAATAAAGTGGTAGATAATACTAAGGAGGGAATATGTTAACCCAAGTACACTCTAAATATTAACTATAAAGGATACTTTACTATTTTTAGATAAATATTTAATTACTTACTACTTAATAAAAATAGTATAATTTACTACTTATTATTAAACTATTTATTAGTTTAGTAATTAAAGTATTAAATTTATTTATAAAAAAAGGTTTTAAAAGTATAAGTTATTAATAATACTAAAGGAAATATTTATTATAGTAATAAAGTTAATAATAAGTTTTCTATACTTTATTTTACTAAGGGAAGTTTATAATATAGTATTATTATAAAGAATTATTATAAAGGAGAAAAATATACTAAAAATTAATTTAGGCCTATAGTACTAGTTATATATCTTTCTTTTAAATTCTATTACTATATAAGAGAAATAAAATACTTTTTTATTATACTAGTACTTAATATTTAAACTTATAAGTAATTTAGAATTTAGTTATAAGTTTTATAAATTAACTTAGGCTTTTTAGTAGTATAAAGGGTACTTTAGTTAAAATACTTTTATTTAGGAAATTAAACAATATAGTAAGGTTAAAAGATATTATATTTATATTTAGTACATTCTTTTAGATCCTTATAAATAAAAATACTATAAGTAGTATAAATAATCTATAATAAATACTAAGTAGTTAAGTACTACTATTATTAAAACTTTAATTTAAGGTTTAAAAAAAATAAAATAATGTATAATTAAATAAGGAAGTAAGTTAATAAATTTATAAGTAGATTTTTAAAAGGGGTTTATTAAAGTAGTGTATTTTTATAATTTAAGGCTAAATTAACTTTAAATAGTAAGTTACTTATAGTAAAATAAAAAGAGTTAAAAAAGAAAAGAGTAGGAGTAGAATAAAGGTTATTATAATTAACTATAAATTAAAATATATATATAGAGAAGAATAACTTTATTAATTATTAAGTAAAAAATTAAATTACTAATTTACTTTCTCTTTATTTATACTACTTAATTATATAAACCTTTTTTTAAATTTTCTTTTCTTTACTATAAAAATTTATAAAATACTACTTTAACTATTCTTACTAATTATAAGTAGTTATAGGCGATTTTAGTAGTTAAATTTAGAGATTCTTAGTATACTAAAAAAAGATATTAGTTTAGGTATAGTAAAAGAATATCTAAATCTAAAGCTCTTTATATTACTAAAAGTAACTAAAAGTTTTACTATAAAGAATACTAAAAGAATAAAAAATAATTTTAAACTTAAATTAGTTAAGTAAAAAAAAATATTTTAAAAGTCCCTTAAACGTTTTTAAAGAAAAAGAGTATAGAGAGTAAAGCCTAGTAGTATATTAAGGACTAAATTTATAAAGAAGTATACTAATAGAAATAGTAGTTACTTTTTATAAAATCTAATAACTTTAGAAATCTATTAAACTACTCCTACTAAAAGTAGTATTCTGATAACTAGTTTAGGAAATTTTACTTTCACTTAAGATTTCTAGTAAAAACGAGTTATAACTATAAGTATTTATACTTAAAGCTTTATAAAGTATATTAAAAAATTTCTTAGTTATATTTTTTAAAAATAAGTTAAATTAAACTAATAAAAGTAATCAATAATAATTAATTTATATAGTTTTAAATTTTATAGTAATTTATACTAAGCAGGTTATAGTATTAAAAAAGGATATTGATTTTATAAAGCAGCTTTTAAAGCGGTTTATTAGTATACTAATAATACTATAAAGTAAGATTAGTATAGTAGATTATTATAATTAAAACATAAAGTTTTAAAAAGAGATTTTTATAAATATTTATTATTATTGTTTTACTTTATACTATTAAAAGTTAACTATTACATATTTTAAAAAATTAAACTTATAATAGTTAATATTTTAATTAAAACAAGTATTATAAGTTAAATTACTTAAAGAAATTAATTACTTAATTAGTTATAACTTATAATAAAAACTATAAACTATTATACTTAAAATTAAAATATAGTAATAGTTATTAACGTTAAATATTTAAAATAGTATTTTATTTTAATATAAGAATTCTTTTTATATAAGTTAGTATTATTAATAAATATATTATATAAAAGTATGTAGTATATAGTATAAGTAAATATAAAATAAGTATATATATATATATATATATTTATAGTACTTTTTTATATTAAAATATTTTTATATACGTAAAATATAACTTATTTTTAATATTTAATACTTTTTACTTTAAAAAGAATTACTTTAATAAATATTCTAAATATAAGTTATAAAATACTACTAATAAATAGAAGTTTATTATTTATAACTATTTATATATTAATAATAATATATTTATTAATTTCTTTAAATAACCTTTACTTACTAACTTACTAAATATAAGTATTAACTTAAATATATTTTTTACTAAATTCTTTATTTAAAATATTATTTACTTAGTAGATTTCTTTTCACTTAACTATAACTTATAAGTAATATTATAAAAATAATAAAATATATATAACTATTTATATATATTAAAATATAAGTATAATACTTAAAAAAAGATTAAAGTAAATTAGTATAGTAGAATTATTAATATTTAATATATAGTTAAAGAATTTTTAATATTTATTATATCGTTTATTTAATACTATTTATATTATATTAAGTTAAATATATTATATATTATATATTTAATAAAAACTTAATTTTATATTAATACTTTATTTATTTATTCTTTACTATATATAATTTTAGTAAACCTAATAATATATTTTATTATTTAATTACTTTATTTAATATGTTATATTTAAATATTATATACTATTTATAAATAAGGGTTAATAAGTTTAACTATTTATATTAAATAGTATATTAAAAATAAAGAATAGATATAAGTAAATATTATTTAATTAACAATATTTAATATAAATTTAAAGGTATTTAATATATATAAAGTATTTAATATATAGTATTAATAATATTTAAAGTTAAGTATATAATTTAAAAAAAGAATTATTAATCGCTTAACTTTTATAATAAATTAATAAATTATTATTTTCTATATTTAATATTAATAAGTTATAATATTATATTATATAAATATTAAAATTAATATAATAATATAATAAGTTTTAATATATACTTTAAAGTAATTTATATAAGTAACTAGATATTATAAAGCTATATATATATTTATAAAAGACTCTTAATAGTAATATATATTATTTTAATAAAATTATTAATTTTTAATAAATTTCTTAAGTTTAAAGTATATTTTTAGAAAAATATATTTATAGTAAATATTTTATATAAGTACTTTTAAAATATTAGTTATAATTATTAAATTATATAAATAGAGTTAAAAGTACTTATAATAATTAATATATACTATATATAAATATATAATATAAAAGCTTTATAAAAATATAGATTATATATATATTATATAATATAGACTATTAATTTTATTTTAAATATAAGTATAATATTAAATATAGTATATTACATATTAAAACGTACTTTTTAAAACTTTAATATTATATAGTAAGAGAAATTTAAAAATAAGATAAAATAAAGTTAGTAAATAAAAATAGTTTTAAATACTAAGTTTAGTAGAATTTACTTAATATATTAAAAACTATTTTTAAAATATAAAAAGTTATTAATATTTTAAAATATATCTTTAAAAAATATTATATTACTACAGATTTATTAAAATTAAGTATTAATATAATTAATTACTATATAATACTATAGTCCCTAACTATTTACTTACTATTTAACCTATTTAAAGTTAAAGAATCCCTAGACTATAAACTAAAAAGGTAAAACTATATTTTATATAGTAGAATAAATAGAGTTAAAGAGTTTAAGTAGTAAAGTTACTAGAAGGAACTCTTAAATAGTTAAAAAGGATTTGTTTAGAAGTTAAATAAATCTACTATAAAACTATACTAAAGGGGGGAAGTTAAGAGTCTTAAGTAGGTAGATAATAAAGTTAGTTATAAGTATAACTATTTAGTAGAAAGTAGAAAGATACTTAAGCTTTTCTAAAATATAATACTTATAGTTATATAGATTAAGGGCTTAGTAGTAGTAGTAAATTACTTTTTTAATAATTAATTAAATAAAAATCCTAGGTTATTATAAAGAATATTTATAAATACTTTTCCTAGTAGGTAGTTTAGAACTTCTAAAGTCCTTTAAAGGATAATTTAGACTTTTTATAATACTTTATAAAAATAAAGCTAAGTAGTACTTTTTCTTTAGTAAAAATAAACTTAACTTTAAATTTACTATAATATTTATATTTACTAAAAATATATATAACTTTATAAGGGTTACTAAAGAAAAACTTAACTTTAGTATACATTTTCTAAAAAATACATAACTAGTTTAAGTAAAAGTACTTATATTAGCAGTATTTCTAGGTTTAAAGTAGTTAGTACTATAATAATTCTTTAAAATAATTTTTTAAAATAACTTAAAACTTACAAAAAGGACTCCTTAGGCAATCTTTTTACTTTTATCTTTTATATTAATATTCTTAAAGATATACTAAACTAGGTCGTTACTTTAAACTTCCTCTATTTTTATAAAAATTACTTTTAAGTTATTAAAAAAGCTTTTATCTTTAATATCCTCTTAGTTTTAATTTTTATTATTTTTAATAATAAAGTTATTTTAGTTATTATACTAAGCTAAAAATAAGGACTATAGGGCTAAAAGTATAATACCTATAAGAGCTATAATCTACTTTGGGTAGTAGTCCTTTTAGTAACTATAAATAATTAGTTTAAATATTTTAATTAAAAAAATAAATATTTATAACTTAGTATTAATTATTTTAATTTTTTACTACTCTAGAGCAGCCTATTACTTAGAGCTATTTACTTTATAGTTGCCTCTATTTTTTAGCTTTTAAAGAGCTCTTTACTTAGCCTAAGTAAATAAAAGTTTAGTTTAATTAAGGTTTTGCTTATCCTGAGTTATATTTTTAAAATAAGCTTATACTTTTTTTGTGTTCTAGTTATTAGAATACTCGTTATTAGCCTTGTACTTTATTCTAGTACCTAAGTTAAAAGAGTAGCTTAAATAGAGTTAAATTAAATAATTATTATAGATTTTAAAGTTATAAAAACTTACTTTAACTTAAGTTACTTTTTAATATTTTACTAGTACTATTTTAGTAAAAATAAAATTAGTACTATTTATTAAAAATAGTAAGTAAATATATACTAATAGTAGTAGGTAGGTAGTATTAATAAGTTATAGAAGAAAGAGTATATAGAATATTAAGTTAAAGAATTAATTTTGTAGGTTGTAGTAGGTAAAAAGTAAAAGTAGGTTTAACTGTCCTTTTTTATTTTAGAAAATATAGGTCCTAGCTTAATTAGGAAAAGTGTAACTAAGAAAAAATTTTTAAAGTAAAATAAAATTAAAAATTATAATAATAAAAAAATATAAAAATATAAAAATATAAAAATATAAAAATATAAAAATATAAAAATATAAAATTATTAAAATATTAAAATAATTTATATTTAAACTTTTATTTTATATTTTATATTTAAAATAATATATTATACTTTTAATATATATTTTATATTTATTATTTATGTTTTTTTTAAGTAGTATCTTATATAGATATTTTTATAAGTTAATTTAAAAAGAATATATTATAGCTATATATTATTAAGTAGTATAATAAATAAAAGTATTTAATAGAGTGTATTTAGTAGGTTTAACCCCCTTTAGCTCTTAATACTTCTACTTACCTACTCTTCCTACTATAGTAGTAGACGTAGATGTAGACGTAAACGTACTAGTAATAACAACAATGCCATTACTAATAGGCAGCAGGCGCGACTAATATATTAAAACAAACCTTTACTTATACAAACCTTTAGCCGGATCATAGGCGCTGTGACGTACTGTAGGGCCTGACAAGCCCTGGTGGCGTTCACAATTAAAGAAAAAGGCACTATGAGTAAGGCCTTTGTCGATTCTTCCTATTTTCTATATTTATACCCAAGAATCCTTTAAAGTAACAAAATAGTAAAAACTACTATAAATACAAAAGTCCCCTAGCTATAGAATACTAAATACCACAACCCAGTCTCCACAATTAAGAATAATATTAAGCGGCTTAGTAACACAGCTACATAACTTAGCGTTAATACTATTAATACACAGTACAGCTAGCCAGCCCAACCCTTAAGTACAAAGATCTAAATTACTATCTTTAGCCTTTACTTTCTTTAAACTAGTAGTAATAGGGGCTAAATAAAAAATATTAAAATATACCTATTAACTAATTTAACACTAGATTAGATTTTAAACTTACTATCTTTAAAAGACAACTAACACTACTTTAAATAAGTAATAAAAGTAGTAATAATAACTATAGATCCCTTAAAGTTTATAAGAAACTAGTACGTTTAATAAGGCCTAGTAATATAGTAAAACATCTACTAACAAGCACAGGAAAAAGCGGTCTAATTAGGTTAACTAGCTATAGTGTAGTTAATAATAGCGCGTTAGTTGTAGAGGGATTTAATAGTTAAGGGAAGGGACGGTTTGGTTTAGATTGGATTTAATAGGTTTAAAGGGATGGTCTAGGAAGGCGTTAGTGGTTTTAGCGGCGTTAACAGCGTAATTGGTAGTTGAAATTAATTAAAAACACCTATTACTTTGAATCCGTAGAAGCTGCGTTATAGTAGGTAAATTTAAGTGCCGTTTATTAGATAAAAAAGATTAATAAAGTGGGTAGCTAGACGGCTACTAAAAGGGGTGACACAATTGACTAGTTAGCTAGGATCTCCTAGGGCGGTTCCAACGCAGGACGGAACGGCGAGATTACTAGACTATTTAACCTCTAAAGCTAGTGCTGTAACGCCCTTTATATTTATTATAATTAATTATTAATTTTTTATTTATATATAAAAAATAAAAACTACATTTTAAAGTATATTAAATAAAGTAACTTAATTTATTTTTTAAAATTATATTTAAAAGTTAAATATTAAAATTATAAATTATATTTACAAAAATTAATATTTAGTTTTTATTTATTTATACTTAGTTATAAAATTTAAGTATTTAAATAAACTATTAATTAAATATTACATTAAAATATTAATTAAACTTTAAATTATATTAAGTATTAAATATTAACTTTATTAATATTAATAACTTAAAACTTTTATTTTTAAAAATATATTAAATTATTACTTTAATATTAATAGTTTTATAATAATAAAAACCTTTATTATAATATGTTTATTATTTAATATTTAATTTATAAATTAAAAATATAATATAGTATAATTTACTTTTATATTTAATATAATTTATTTTTTATATTAAATATAAATAAATATTAAGTTTTTAATTATATTAAATATAAGTTTATTTAAACTTATTTATACTAAAAAAGTAAATTTTTATTTTTAAATATACTTTAAATTACTTATATTTATATATATTAATATATATTATTAAGTATTAAATTAATAATATATATTAATATAAATAAAACATAAATAATTTAATTTAAAAATTTAAAGTTTTAATATATAATTATATTTAATATATTTTTAAATAATATAAGTATTAGTTATAGTATATATTTATTTTTAATATTAAATTTATAAACTTTATATATAAAGTATAAATATACTAAATATTTATTAAAATATAAAAATATAACTATTATAAATAATATATTAAAAATATATTAAACTTAATTTTACTTTTTAATAACTTTATATACTATAATAAAAAAGACTTATATTATATATTTATACTTAATTATTTTTAACTTTGTTTATTATATATTTTTAGTATTAATATATTTATAATATAAAATTATTATATAAACTTATTTTATTTACTTACTTTAATTAAATTATAGTATAGTATTATTATATTATAAAACTATATTATATAATTTCTTTTAAAACTTAATTTTAAAACTTTATTAATACTTATTTAAGAATACTTTATTAAATAGTTTTATAAAATATAAAAATAGTTTTATTTTTAAAATATATTAAACTATATTAAAGAATTATTTTATAATATAACTTTATAAACTTATTTTATAAAATAATATTTTAAAATTACTTTTTAAAAATAGTTTTTAAAAACTATTAGTAAAACCTTATTTTAAATTACTTTTTTTACTTTTTAAAATTATTTTCTAAATTTCCCTTTTGAATAATATTTGAAAATAATATTTTAAAATTCTAAAAACTATTTCCTAGAATTTCCCTTTAAATTATAATTTAAATTATAATTTATAATAATATTTTAAAATCCTTAAATATATTCTTTTAAATCTTTTTTAAAAATTATATTTTCTTTTAAATTATATTTTTAAGTTTTTATAATTATTTTTTAAAATTTTACTTTAAACTATTTTTTAAAATTATTTTTTAAAATTATTTTTTAAAGTTATTTTTTAAAGTTATTTTTTAAAGTTATTTTTTAAAATTATTTTTTAAAATTATTAAAATTATTCTCTAGAGTTTTTTTTTAAATTATATATTTTAGAATTATATTTAAGAATTATTTCTTAAAGCTACGTTATATAATTACTTTATATAATTACTTTAAAAAATTATTTTATAGAATTATTTAAAAATTACTTTTTAGTATTATTTTAATAGTTTTATTCTTTATATTTATATTTTTATATACTTTATATATTGTTATTTCTACCTTTTTTATATACTTTTTTTTTTATATACCTACCTTTTTTATATACCTACTATTTTTATATACTTACTATTTTTATATACCTACTATTTTAATTTTTTACTACTACCTAAACTAAATTTAGTACTACTATAATTTAACTTTTTACTTTTTTTTTTTTTTACTAACCTCTTAACTTTAATACCTCTACTATTTTTACTTAAAATAAGTTTTTTTACTTACCCCTTTATAATAATTAATTATAATAACTTATTTTTTAGTTTAGAAAATAGTGCCTATTAAAAAAAAGAATTAAAACCTCTAGACTAAGTACTAAAAAAACCCTTATTACCACCCTAAGACTATAGAAAAGTGTCCTACTAATAAGACTCTTTTAGGCTATAAGGTACTTATTACTCCTATTTATAAGTATTACTTTAAAGTTAGTAGTAAGTTTAAGTTATTATAGTAAATTATTATATTACTAATTCCTTTTTTAACTACTACTTTTAGAGAGATTTACTACTTCTAGACTTCTAAGGCACTTCTTATTTTTAAACTCCCCTTTTAACGTTTCTATAGAGAGATTTATACTAATTTTAATTTTAGTAATATATAATTCTAAGTTACTACTATACTTACTTTTTAAAAGGCTATAAAGACTTATTTTACTATAATATTTATATATAAATAATATTATTTATTCTTTTAAAGTATTATTTTAAATTTAATATTTATTTAGTTATTAACTTTTTTATTATTTATATTAAGTAAATTACTATTTAGTTTAAGGATTTTAAGTATTTTAAGGGTGTTTTTTTTATTTTTACTTTAATAAGTACTTAATAGGTTTACTTTTATAAAAAGGACTAAATAAAAAGGTATTATAAAGAGAATAGGAAAAATAAATACTAAAAGACTCTTTATATAAACTATTATAGTTAATTATTATAGTTAATTAGTATAGCTTTTTAAGAATTTAATTAATTCTATATATATATTAACTTTTATATTAATTAATTTTTAATTTATTAAAATTTAATTCTTTACTATTTTAAATTTCTGTATTTATATTATTTATTTATTTTAGTACCTAAAATTACCTATTACTTAAACCTTTTTACTTATTTAAACCTATACCTAAATTACCTATTAATTTAAGTACTTAGAATTACCTATTACTTAAATCCTAATACTTATTTAGACCCAACCTAAATTACCTATTTAAATGGGTACCTATATAGAGTGGCCCCAAATATTTGGGTCCCCATGGGTCCCTATGGGGACCCAATGCCCATGTCTAGTTATATGGGAACTCCTGCGTTCGCTGGGTAAGACCAAGCTGCAATACAGTCGCTTTCTTGAACCGAGTTGAACTAACAACAATCAGATTCGACCCTTCGTTCTGGCTTCATCACTGGTAAGTTTTCGAGACACCAAACGCTGAACATGTGCGCCTCTAACACCCGCAAGCAACGTCGATCGCCTCCTCGCCATCTGGCAGGGCATCCACTCCCGCGACCCCGAGTCCATCTCATGATAGACATCCCTCGACGTGCCGGAAGGCAACTTCGTCGAGCCCGGCAGCCTCTCCGAGACGCCTCACACACCGCTCGTGCCGTTCCGCAAGGGTCTGGCGCCAGGCTCCGCCGGGCCCATCTGGTGGACGTCGGACGACTGCCGCGATCACCTCGCCCTCGGCTACGACTACCCCGAGACCGCTGCCGCCCGGCGGTCCGCGGACGCCGTCCGCTCGCTAACGGCGTGGGCGAACGCACAGCTCAGGTGGCTGGCGCCGAGGAATCCACGGCCTGCTGATGAAGGTGCCCGCGCGCGGCTACGGCAGCAGATAAAGCAGCCGGTTCCATCTTTTCCTACGAAAATCCTGGTCGATGGCAAGACGCCCCTGGGGGCAGGACAGGCATTCATAGGCTCTATGGCCGTCTCCCCAAGACCCGCGGTGGCTACAGCGGCGTCCGTGGCTTTGTCTAGGCCAAGGAGGATGATGGCAAAGGTCAAGACCGCCGTGAAATCCATGTCGGTGAAGAGGAAGAAGGGCGTCAGCGCCATCACAACAACAGAGACTATTGCGGTAAAGCAGAGTCCCCGAGAGCTGACTCAGAAAGTACTTTCCACGGCACTTCCAGAGGCAGATGTCGACTTCAACCGCTGCTATGGTCACTTGGGAGACCTCATCAGCCAGCATAAGATGACCCAATGGAATGTCACCTTTAGCGTCAACAAGTAAGTTGAGAAGCATCCTATATTCAAATAACCTGACGCTCACACGGCGTAGATTCTGCCTTGACGGATCTTTCATCGTCTACTTCTTCCTCGGAGACTTCAGCCCGGAGCCGGAGAACTGGATCGTCGAGCCCCGTCTCGCCAGCATGAGCGGCGTTTTTGCGAGCTCGAGAGCCGCCATTGATGACGATAATGGCGGCTGTGCTAACTGCGCGAGGCAAGAGGCGGACGGGCTCAAGTACATGGACACCGTGTCTCTGACGCCAGCGCTCCTGACGTACTGGGACAGTCGGGAGGAGATCTACGGTTGTCGAGTCGATGACTTGACGCCCGAGATCGTGCTTCGTTTTCTCGTCCGCAACTTGCACTGGCGTGTTGTGAATGTGAGTTCTGCCTGTTTCATGCGCATGCGGCTTGATGCGTCCGGATCGCTGATATATGTGGCCGCCATGCTCTAGGTCAACGGCGAGCAAGTTGCCCGCGAGACCATCCCGTCTCTTAAGGTTATGGTCTACTCGGAGACCGTCACCTTGCCGCACGACATGGCAGAAGCGCCGAGGTTTGAGGACCAAATTGTTCACTACGAGATCACGGACGGGAGACCGGGTGGTTTAAACACTGGAGAAGACTTGTAGTTTCATATCGTTACCAGGTGTTGCGGCTCGATCTTGTCCCAGGGGTGGAGCCTTTTGCGCCTTTTGATCAGATCCATCAATCGTCCTCCTTTCTGATAGAGGTTTGCTTTTCTATTGGGGCGACCCCCTTTAGGTATCCGGGCAACCCCCGAGCCGTCGCCGTCGCCGTCTCTGTCCGTCGCCGTCGCTCCTCTGAAGCTCTTCTTGACCGCTGGCGTGATTACAAAACTCCTTATTAGGTATCTCCACTCCGTGAAGAACCGGTGCTGGGTCTTCGACGGCTGAAGAGCCTCATGGGGCCGCTGGCCTGTGGCCGTCTCGCGCCGCTGAACGCGACGCCCTCTTTGAGAGAGTGCAAGTTGACGTGGGACCGAGGGAATATGCCGAACTTGCCCTTGCTGTTGGTCCCCGACCAGCACCAGTGGTCTTGATACAGCCCTTTGTGCCTCGTCAGTACGCTTAACAAGGAGAAAGAAAACATCAAAGAGCTTGACTTACATCCTACGTTCTTGATCGTCTCGCCCTTCCCGAACGTCAACCATCCCGTTCTGGCGCTATCTGGCGGATCCCACTTCCACCTCGTTGTCACGGACACGGGACTCGTCGCCTGCAGCGATATCTCGCTCTGTCTCGGGCCCTCGATCTCGACGTACTTTGCCGGGAAAGGCCTGCGGACGCCATCTTCGTGTAGACCGGTACACCACTTTCCCCCCCACTTTTCTGGAAACTCGACGCCGACGATCCGCGCGCCGGTCAGGAACTTGAGCACGTCGGCGCCGCCGTCAGGGTCGGCCAGCACCTCGCCCCAGCGCTGGACGTGGCTCTTGATGGCGGTTGCCAGCGGCATCTGCAGCAGCGACGCAGCGTCCGGGAAGGGGCTCGGCGCGGGAGGCGAGGGGAAGTGGACGTCGTAGTCCTCGATCTGTTGGTGGCCACCTAGTTTCCCGTAGAGCACTGTCACGCCGGGGACCTCGGGCAGTGGCTGCGGATGCCTGGCCAGATGCTTCAAAAGCTGGTCCGCGGTTAGGAAGACGGTCGCGTCGCCCTCGTGGACGGTGTGGCCGACATGCGTGCAGAAGAGGCACGCGTAGCGGATTTCTGATGTTGTCTGGGCCGGGACGTGGGACTTGATTAGGAAACGCATGCGGTAAAGGAGACCAAACTTGAGGAAATTCGCCCGAGCTGTTCGCATGTCAGTGATCTTGATCAGGTATTGAAAGAGGGGAAATGCCGACTCACAGTCTCCCTCCTTATCCAAGGTCAACTCGTTATAAACATGGTAATACTCGCAATTCAGACAACGCCCAATCGGCAATGGTTCGCCCTAGTTTCCCGTCAGTATCGTCATCCAGTATCCAGATTCGTTGTGTAATATGTTCCGAGCATCATCACTGACATATGTCATGGTCTGTTTAAGACCGTCCCAATATCCTCCTCTCCGAAAGGCCTGCGCACCGTCGCAGAATCCTTTCACATGATGAAACGAGCTCTTTGCGCCGATCTGGCGGTCCTCC
Source organism: Colletotrichum brevisporum (assembly GCA_030770045.1). Classification (NCBI taxonomy): domain Eukaryota; kingdom Fungi; phylum Ascomycota; class Sordariomycetes; order Glomerellales; family Glomerellaceae; genus Colletotrichum; species Colletotrichum brevisporum. Next base: position 730,382 of record JAUGSI010000001.1, on the reverse strand, counting down.
TCGCTGACGATCGATATTGATCCCACCGGACGATCGCTCGGCTCGGGTCCCAGCTTCTCGTTGGCTAGCATTAAGCCATCACTGTACTGGCCGGGCGCCGTTATGGTTCCCGTCATGATGGGCTCGAGCTGCATAGCCGAGAGCGAGGATGACCGCGCGTCGCTCGCCCGCGTCTTGGGGGATAGCCCGTTGGCCGGCGAATAGCTCTGCGAGTCCGAGTAGACCGAAGTCCTGTTCGTCGTCGACGGGCTGATCGGATCGAAGACGGAGCCCTGGGGTGTGCCGCTGTCGAGTCCGAGCCGGTTGAAGCGGCTCAGGATAGCACCATCAGCAGCGGCGGCATGTGTCATCGTGACGGCCGAGTTCTCGGGTATGCTGTCCCGCATCGGCCGCCGCGTCCTCGGCGCGGACGTCTGCTCATCTACCCAGTCGAAAGTTCGCGGTAGCGGGCCTGGGGACTCGACGACGGGCGAGACCACATGCATTCTGGCCTGCTCGCCTTCGTCGCCCAAAACGTCTGGGGACGATGGACGTCTCCCTTCCTCTCGGCGCGCCGGGACGACCTGCGCAACCGTCGCCTCGAGGATATGGTGGGACGACCGAGCATCCGAGGCGACGGACTTGCTCAAGCTCGGGGCCCGGCGTAGCGTGGTGCTGTCTGACGAGCCGGACATGCCCCGCGCTCCGCTCTTGTGCGCAGCATTGGGCGGTTTCGCCTGCCTCCCTGAAGCCGGGAACAGGGAGAAGTTGGCAGTGGTGCCGAAGCTTCCACTGCGCGAGGATGGCACAGGCACCGGACCGGACTGCGAGTTGAGCCTGGGCGGGTGAGTGCCCGCCGGCAGGGGTGGAAGAGGGGGCAGCGGCGGGAATGCGTGAGTTGGCGTCGGGGTTGTCGGCGTCTTGTTCTCAACCTTGACGCGCTTGATGAAGTCGAGAACGTCGAGGGCGAACGACTTGGTCGCGGCCTGGACCTCGGCAAACTTGGACGCGTCGAACGTGTCGGCGTCGATGAAGTCCTCAAAGTCGTAGAGCAGCTCCTCGAGCAGCCTCCGCTTCTCCGCGAGGTCGTCTGCGGGTTTTGTTAGCTGCTTGTCCCATCAAAGGGATTGCTTCTTCTGACGCGTCATGCAGGTTGGTGAGGTGCATATATACCGTTGTCTCCGATCATGTCCTTGAAGGAGTCGCCGTGTTTCTCGACTTGGCCGTCCCAAAGCGGCTGCAGGCGCTTCAGCGCCCGCTCGCCCTCCTTGGAGATGGTTTGCGCGGATTTCATCATCTGCTGTACTAGCGCCGGGTCTTCCTCGCTTGCGGCTTCGGCATTCGCGGCGGCCTCATTTCCCCTGGCGACCACCTCGCGGAACGGGGCGATGATGAGCTCCTCGACATCGACGGCCATCCTGAGGTTCTTCGTAGTCTGTAGTTGATAGATGAAGTTTGTACGATTCAGACAAGGTGGGGGGTGGGTTGCAGACCCTGCGGCCGTGAAGGGTCCAAGAGAGGGTCGGGTCGACCTCAAGCAACGTGGCGATGGGGTTCTCGGAGAATGAATGTGACGGAGGCAAGTGAAGGGGACCCTCTCGCAGCAATCGGGGCACACGAGTCGCCAATAATAACAGAACAAAATATGCGGAGAGTTGAGGAGCTAACGAGAAACATGTCAGGAACATGTCAAGGGATGATCGGCCCTGGGACAAGGCAGCAAAAATGACTGATGTCGAGGCTGCAGGCTCAACTCTCGTCGTCGGCCAGCCGATCGAGCACGTGGGGGTTTCGCCAAGAGGCTGATGAACGAGACTGGAGGTCCTCTCCATGCACATCCAAATGGCGCTATTGGTTCGGTCGGCCGAATGGGGTAAAACCCGGGGTTGCGAAACCGCCTGACATGTCGTTGAAGAACAGGGAGAGGCCGTTTCTGAGGGGGGCATGCCGGTCTCAGAGTGTCTTGTTGGTTTAGATGAAGAACTGCATGGGCGTTGGAGTTCTGAACCTGGGAATCGCGACCGACGCTGGATCAGGGGTCTGATGGTGAGGCTGGGCTTATTCACCAGGGCCTGTGGAGCTTCATCGCAGCTGTGCCGCCGCTTTGACATGTAGATGTTCGATTCCACGCCCGGCTTGGACGTCGACTCTCGAGAGATGAATATTCTCATTTGATCCAGGACGGTCTCTCCTCAGAGATTTCAAGTCGACGTCCCGCTGAAGGGCTATGTGGCTGACTGATGAGGCCGGAGGAAACGTGGCCTGGATGCATGGGTCTGGCTCCCAGGTGTCGAGCACGCAATCCCGTGAGGGCCCGCCTCCGGAGGCGGGATGCGACCGCGAGATTGACGACAAGTCACCGGACCGCCGGTCGAGGGTCCCGGAGCGGAGCGGCCCTTCCGCCGGGTTTTAAGGTTCCGGACCATCGGAGGTTTCGGCCAATGGGACGACTTGCGCGGCTCGGAAGTATCCTGATCTTGAGTTGTTTGGAGTCAACTGCAACTCACTATTGCTATTATCTAGATTCGTGAAACCCGGCATGAGAAACTATTCCGTGTCAAAGTAGGTAGGGATGACAGACTTTCTGAATGATTTCGAGAAAGAGGCTTCGCAGTCGGTGCAATCGACTCCAACCCTCGTCTCTTCTTGCCGCATGTCAGTAGAAGACCATCCAGGCCAGCTGACAACCACAAATGCCACACCACCGAAGGCTTCCTTGGCCACCATCCATAGCTTGGGTTGAGCATGTCTGGCACATTCCAACATCTGCCACAATGCAATGCAAGCGTCTTGGAGGTGGCGGATTTACCATGGCAATACGAGCCAGCCCACTTGATCCGGCTTACCATTGGGTTTGACGACCTGCTGCTTTCGGAGCCAACAGATAAGACGCACCCTTGTCCGTCGCCTGTTTGGCACCTTTTTCGTTGCGTTTGGGGCAAAAGTTCCAGTTCAGTTACAGGATGGGTCCGGCGTCGGAGGCCTGGGACCTAGTATACCTATCATTCTTCGACCCTCCGACGATTCTTGAGTCTTCAAGAGTCCCTTCTGTCTGTTGTGTTATAGGACATTGTGGCCTATACATTTCACCGCCGATTCCGAGCACGATAACTCAACCACCTGGGAAACAAACGATTGGGCACATGTTCTCGCGTTGGCGCGTTCTAGAACGTTTCCGTCAAGCATTGGCATGCGGGAAACCCTCCATTAGCTATCGGGCAGTTGCCGTCTCGCCGCTCGAGACTGACTCGAATCCTGCGGGGCCGGAGGAGCCTCTAACACCTCTACCCGCAGCGACGCTCTCATCCGTGGCGCGCAGCTCAGCTTGCCGACGGCCGGAGCTGGAGGGTCGGCGTCTTGCCGAATCGGCCCCTGTGGCGGCCAGGAACGATCCATTTAGTCACGGATATCCGTACCATATTAGTGGCTCCCGGCCCATTTCCGTCCTCGGGAATTCGGTTCCATTGTTTGATCTTATCTTTCTTTCAAGTGACTGATCTTTGATGCAACCCTTTTCTACATGATTTTTCTTTAGGCAGTAATAGGCAAGTTTTGCACCGAAGAACACCAAATGGCACAAAATGAAGGCCGGCAACAACATGCACGAACCTGAGGACTCTTCCAGGAGGACCTCTTCCGACCGACGACCTGACGACATTGAGGAATACGCAGACATTATCCCCGCCACTAGCAAACGCTCCAACCGAGGTTGGTACATCATTCCTCTCTCACCCATTGTAAACCTTCTGGCTGCAACATCGACTCACTCTTTCTACAGAGCAAGACCCGGAGCGTCCCGATTTATCGAAGATCCCCACAGGAGTGCTGAACTTCGAGGATGACCCCGTCGCGCGGCAACAGTCCCAGGCGGAGGTCCCGTACGACGCCTACGAACGCTTCTCCAGGCGCCGCAAGCGCATAATCGTCGCCGTTATCTCGTGGTGCGGCCTGCTGTCCCCCATCTCCAGCACCGCCGTCCTGTCGGCGCTCCCCGAAGTCGCCGCTGAGTATAAGACCTCGGGCGACATCATCAGTTTGAGCAATGCGCTGTATCTCGTCTTCATGGCCATCAGCCCGTGCTTCTGGGGCCCCTTGAGCCAGGTCTACGGGAGGAAATGGGTAAGCACGGCATCGTTTCCCCCTGGGCATGATTTCGTCATTCGAGTAGCCATGTGATCCCCAAGAAACCGTGACTGAACAACTGCCTCCAGACCTGCATGACGTCGGCCTCGCTCTTCCTGGCCTGCTCCATCGGCACCGCCCTGAGCCCGGACGTCTCCGCCTTCTTCGTGTTCCGCATGCTGACATCCTTCGTCGGAACCTCGTTCCTCGTCACAGGCCCCGCCGTCATCGGCGACCTCTACCACCCGACGACGCGCGCTACCGCCATGGGCTGGTTCCTCTCCGGCACGCTCATCGGCCCAACGATCGGCCCCGTAGTCGGCGGCCTCATCGTCACCTACACCTCGTGGCGCGCCATCTTCTGGCTCCAGACCGCCCTGGCCGGCGTCGGCGTCGCCGGCGCTGTCTTCTTTATGCCCGAGACCCTACAGCAGCTCAAGAAGGCTGAGCTCCAAGGCCTGCCAGCGGCGAAGAAGATCGCGGTTCTCTGGGGGATGACGAATCCGATCCGCGTCGTGCGGCTGTTCAAGTTCCCGAATCTCCTTCTCGTGGCTGTCGGCAGCGGCTCGCTCGTGTGGAACATGTACAGCATGCTGACGCCGATCCGGTACGTGCTCAACCCGCGCTTCGCGCTCACGTCGCCTGCGCAGTCGGGGCTGTTTTACCTCGCGCCGGGGTGCGGCTACCTTGCTGGCACTCTCGTCGGTGGGCGCTGGGCCGATTATACTGTGCGCCGTTGGATCGCCGAGCGGCGTGGGAGGAGAATCTCGGAAGACCGGCTGCGTTCGTGTCTGCCGTTCCTCGGCGTCACCCTCCCGGGCTGCATGCTCATCTACGGCTGGTCAGTTCAGGAGCGCGCGGGAGGCGTCGCGCTGCCTGTGGTATTCATGTTTCTCGGCGGCGTCTCGCAGCTCTTCTGCTTCCCGAGTCTGAACACGTACTGCCTGGACGTCATCCAGGGCAGCGGCGCCGAGGTGATCGCGGGCAACTTCATGGTGCGTTATCTCTTCGGCGCTGCTGGGTCTGCCGTCGTCCTGCCGGCGATCAACAGGATCGGCGTCGGGTGGTTCAGCACTATCTCGGCCGGTTTCATGATGTTCGGGGCGCTGGGTGTCTGGTCCGTTGCGCTCTGGGGGCGTAGCTGGCGCCATAGAATCGATGAAAAAGGTCGACCTTCGCAGACCTAGCCCGGCTATCACGTAGAACTTCCAGATTTAAAGTAGAATACAACATATTTGGATACAAGTCGATGTCCTGGTAAATAGTTATATATTTTGTTGTCTTTTGACATCAACGTACATTGGAGTGGTTCAAGTTGGATAGTTGATAAAATTCAGGTCGTGGTTGTCGGTAGGCAATTAGCGACATTGACACTTTACATAGATATGTGCTGTGCATCTTGAGGGACGAATTACGACTCACGATCAGAGAAGTTGATGCGTGATCGTTAATCCGCATAAGCATGCTGCGAATATACTGCAGCGCTGGCTATTAAATACAAATGTTTTACTAACTGAGATCACATATGTGATAGATCCAACTCCCAGGTGACAGCACTCAGTTACCTTGCTCAAAGTCCGAGAAGACCACCTCCTCCCTTACCACCACCGCCTCCGAGAAGGCCACCTCCACCCTCCTTACCTCCTCCACCGAGGAGGCCACCGAGGAGACCACCGCCTTCTCCTCCGCCGAGAACTCCTCCAAGCAATCCGGGGTTCTGTTTGCCGTCCTTGCCACCTCCCTCGCCGCCAAGACCACCGAGCACACCACCCAGCAGGCCACCGACACTGCAACGGTTGTTAGTAAATATGTTAGTCGATAGAGCTGACATGCAACTTACCCGTCACCAACGCCTCCAACAACATCACCAACGCCGCCGAGAACGTCTCCCTGGCCAACCTTGCCAACGCCCTTGCCAAGGCCTCCGGTGATGCCAGTGACAGCATCGCCGGCGCCCTTGCCGACGCCTCCCACAATGCCGCCAACCGGGCCACCAACTGTGTCTCCGAGACCTCCAACAGTGCCTCCAACGGTGTCACCCTGGATCACATTGTCAGCAACAACGTGTGTCAAAGTGGGATCCATACGACTTACCAATCCCTTGCCGACACCTCCAACGGTGTCTCCAACGCCGCGGGTCGCTCCACCAACAGTGCCGAGGACATCTCCCCTGCCGAGGGCGCCGGTAGTGTCGCCCAGGGTCTTGCCCACGCCTCCGGTGGCAGCGCCGAGCGTCTTGCCTACACCTCCAGTTGCAGCACCCAGCGTCTTGTCCGCTCCGCCCGCTGCCGTGCCGACTGTGTCGGTAACGCCTTTCGTGACTCCTCCCACGCTTTTCCCCAACCCCCCGACAACATTGTCGAGGGGGCCGACCGGCTGCCCGGTCTCTTTTTGGGCTTTGAGAGCCTTCTCGAGCTCTGCGATCTTGCGGGCCTGCTCCTTGCGGGCCTCGATGTCCTTGGTCGGGACCAGGGCGTTGGGGTGGTAGGTCTTCTTCTTGGGCGCCGCGGCGGGGGTTTGCGCGGCCGCGGGAGCGGGAGTGTCCATGAGAGTCTTGGACGGGATGTTGACGGGCTCCGGGGCGGTTGCCTTCTGCATCGGAGCAGCCTTCTGTGCCGCGGCGGGAGTGCGGGAAATGGCCTTGGCCGGCTCTGCGGCGGCCTTCGCGGGCTGCCTGGCCGCTTTGGGGGTCGCGGACGGCAGCTTGACGGGAGTGCCGGCGTGCTTCACGGCCTCCTCCTCCTGGCGTCTGGCAGCCTCCTTGCGAGCCTGGATCCTCTTGATAATGTCGGAGCCGCTGGTGGCCGTCTTCTTGGGCAGCGTCTTGTCCTTCTGCATGCGGCGGAGGATCTCGGCGCCCTCGCCAGTGCCCTGCTGGACGTGGCGGTGCGCGGAGCTGGAGGACTTCTGAGCGGCGCTGGACGAGTTCTTGAGGGCGGACGATCTCGGGCCCTTCGCGGCGGCTTCCTCGGGGGTCTTGTGGGATCTGTGAGAGGAGCGGTGAGCCACTTTCACGTCCTCAGTAGCATCGGCGGCGGCTCTGCGGGAAGAGGATGTGACGGGCTTCGCGGCGTCGCCGGCGGTTCTTCGTGCCGAGGACGAGGTCGGCTTGGCCTCCTTCGTGGCATCGGCAGCGGCCCGGCGGGCGGATGATGTGGATGGCTTCGCTGGTGCGGCTCCTGGCAACCTCTTCTCCTCCTCGACTGCAGCAGCGGCCTCTTTGGCCTTCCTGGCGTAGTATGCGGCCAACTTCTCCTTAGAGATCGGTTTCTTCACCTTCTCCTCGGTCGCGGGGGCCGCCTCCGGCTGCCTCGGGGCCTTCACCCTGATGGTGGTCGAGTCTGTTGCGAGGGAGTGTTAGTGGTTGTCTTCGCTCAAGACTCGAGTCTTCTCGAGTTCAGCACAACTTACTTTGTGACCTTGGCATAATGTGAGATGTGAGATGTGAGATGTGAAACGTGAATTCTGGTGACAAAAGCGAAATGGTATCAACACGAGACGCACTCGTGAAAGCAACAACGGATAAGGGGCGTGTTGCTGATCGATCCTGAAACAGACACTTGGTATTCGGATGGTTCTTTTGATGAGGGGTGATATCACAGCGAACAGGTTGTGTTGGAAATGACCATACTGTCGTCTCATTTGGTTGTGGCTGGTGCTCTATATAACTACTATGTGGGAGAGCTATGAGAGCTGTTGCTTCGACCGCCCGGTGACGTAGGGACGGTAGGGAGTGGTGGTGTAGTGAAGGATGAAGAAAGAATAAGAGGGGAATTTGGTGGTGTGAAGCTGACGTGCGTCGGTGACGTCGGAGTCTGTGGGTGTCCCGGGGGCTGATAGGTCCAGGCCCGGCCACGGTTTATGCGAGGCGGCCCCTCATTCGGCGAGTCTGAGCGCACGCTGAGCCCGTATGACGGCGACGACCACATATTTCCGCCTTAGTGCGTGAACATCTCCAGGGATGTCGGGCGAATCAGAACACCACATCCCGGTCGACGACTAACACACGCTCGAAAGCCGATCAATCACCAGCCACATGAGCTCGCGCTAACACGTCTGTCGCGGCCGTCAGAGGATGAGCGAATTCCTGATGATTGTTAGGTAGGCAGGTTGACGATCTGCTTGAGTGGTGTGCCGTTGCTCTCATCCCGCTCGTATCGCATCGCGCCATCAAACGGGTCGGTTAGCTCGACTGTTGGTTTTCAACGGCTTCTAGGGCCGTATCGATGAAAGAAGAGCCAGGAAAAACGGGGAGACGCTGCCTCTTTGGGTGGGACAGGAGACCGCTGGCGTCCAGATGAGTCGGCACAACATATCGGCAAGCCGCTTGAGCGCTAGGCTGACTTCATCTGTCTCAGGCTCTCAGCGGACGCAGCCAACAGCCCCCAATCCCATCCGGGAGGGGGGAAGCGACAGGGTTCTCTCCGAGACCTGATAGGTACTGTTATCGGACTCTTCCGCTTCTAAGCATTCGACGGCGACACAGATCGCTAGGTATCCTCTGGCCTGATGCCCCCATCTGAGCGTCGTCGGACCCGAACATTCCAGACCGCCCTCGAGACTTTGGGGCTCTTCTAGGTTTTGTTTGAAGGAAGTCAAACGATGCTTTTTGGATCCGAGCGCCGGCGTGGTGGGAAAAAGGTTTGGACGCCGGCGGACAGCTCCCTCGCTCGGTCGCTTTTGGCGGCGGGATTCAATCTGCTAGCAGCAACGGCCCAGAGTCGCCACTAGCGTCGCCGCACCATCATAGCTGCGGGGACGCTGCCGGACCCCTGACCGCGATCGCCGGCGCGGGGTTCGGCGGAATGGGGGCCTTCATCTCGATCGATTTGGATTTTGGAACCGCGGATTGACTTGGGGGGTTTTTTCTACGGTGGGCGAGAATTCCATCTCTGCGGTGGGTAGCTTGGCAATCGGCATACGGCGGCAGTGTGCGGATTGCCATGTCCCATTCACATGTGCATCCACGCCGACGGTGAGGGCATCTCTCAAAGGCAGCGGAAGGTCTAGATCCTCGGAGACAAGCAGCCACATTGGACGTCGATCTTGGCTTCCGCCACGTTGTTCTTGAAGAACGTCCTAGTCTTCGGGACGGAACCCGTTCGGATGACCCGTCACTTGGATGGTCTCTTTGGTGCTTCGGGAGGCCCTGATTCGAGGAACCGACGGGCGTGAGTCAGTAGTGGTCTGGAACAACACGCTATTTCTGGGGTCGGGGACCGCATGCAAATGCGCTTGCTGAAAACTGTCTTTGGTGGGTTGCCTCGACTCTGGTAAGAATCAACCGATGCGTGTGCGGGTAATTGAAAGCCACCACCTCACCGGCCGACATTCGTAGCAACTCCAGCAGAACTCCATTATCGCGCCATGGTTTTCTGAGTAAATGAGCTAGCCAGCTGTACCGAACACAAAGTTATGACATACTCACCTACATGTAGACCTCTGAAATAGGACTCTTGAAGGCATCGGGCGGAAGTACAAGGACACGACCACTACAAAGAGTACCCATACAAGTACTCGACGACCAACCTAATACTCTTTGGACGTGATGAGAGTTAGAGAAATTTTGAAACTTATTTTCGTCTCATCTTGTTGCTATGAATACTGTAGCCAAACCGTTACCCGGAAATCAACGTTAGCAACCCCTTCCTCCAACTACACGTGTCGACGCTGGAGAGCAGGGGAAATATCGTGTGTACCTGGAAAACATGCAATTTTAAAAATTTTGTTTTTAATCTACAAGATGATCTTATCGTGTCGTTGATTCACCAACTCCGGGTTGAGTAACTGATGCAAACATGGAAACTTTTGAGATGACATTGTGAAATTAAAGCTCGATGCACAAGAGCCAAGTTTCCTGTTCTAACAATGCCGATTGAACAATCATCCCAAACAACTATGTATTGTCCACATTGGTTCTCAAAAGACAGATTGAAACAATGCAACTCTCTGTACCTATATCAACGACAGGCTGCTGAAAGTCCTCGATCCCATTCAACCTATCTGCTTACCTGCCCCTTCATATCACAGTACAGAACGTCATCCATTCGCACCCAGAAACTGTGTGGGTCCCCACTCGGCGACACGGCCGAAGGGGTTCCCGCCCCTCCCCGGCCGTCCTGCCGCATGATTCGTCGCTGACCGGGGCGAAAAGGTGCCACTGCGAAAACCGGTGCGGAGGTGATGTCAATCGCACGTCCCCCATCCACTTCCCCCGACACACCACCGCTCAGCCCATCACTCCAACGACACGTCTCAGTTTACCACTAGAAAACAGCATCACGCCTCATCTTCTTCGCCCACTTCTCAAAACGCAATGGCTCTCAGGGTACGTTTCTTTGATTAAGGAGCGATTGATTCACATGCTGACTGACACACCATTGTAGACTCTTTCGGCCAAGGCCGCGGCCGCCCTGGACAAGGACCTCATGAGCACCGGCGCCTTCTCCCTCGACCAGCTGATGGAGCTCGCCGGCCTCTCCGTCTCACAGGCCGGTCGGTCTACGGGCCCCGTCTTCGGTTACCGAGCCGACTGCTGACGCCAAGCGCAGTGTATCGCGTCCACCCTCACAACAAGGGCCTCAATATTCTCGTCGCCTGCGGGCCGGGCAACAACGGTGAGCACCGGCCGCTTCATTTCTGGAAATAGGGCATGGCTCACAAAGCGCAGGCGGTGACGGCCTTGTGGCCGCCCGTCACCTTCGTCACTACGGGTACATGCCGACTGTCTACTACCCCAAGCGGAGCAAGAACGAATTGTATCAAGTGAGTGAAGATTCGATTTACCTTTTATCTACGTCGTTGGATTCGTTAGATTCGTCGCGTCATACATGGGCAAAATGTCTGGGAGATCACAAGCCCTCTATCAGCGACTCCTCGTCGTCGAGCCTTCCGCATCTCATACACTCTCACTTTTTCTCTCCATGTACATCCTCCGAAGCTCCGTTGTGCAAATGCACAGACCGTGTGTTGTACTCCCCCTGAGAAAGAAAACGGCGGCAAGGTTCGCGTGTATATCATGCTGCCCAATATTCAAATCGAAATCCCCGCGGGATTCCAGTGGGCCTGCCGTTGATGAGTTTGTGCTAATCGTTTTCTCTCAGCGACTGGCGCAGCAGCTGGAGGACCTAAACGTCCCGTTCGTCGAAGATTTCCCAAAGGCACTGCAGTCGACGGACCATGTCGTGGACGCCGTTTTCGGTTCGTTCTCTGTCCCTGGGCCAGCTGGAAAAGATTTCCGTGCGCGCCTAACGTCGTGATCCCAGGATTCAGCTTCTCCGGCGAGGTTCGGGAACCCTTCCCCGCGGTGATCAAGGCGCTCGAGGAGACGAAATTGCCCGTGACTTCGGTTGACGCTCCATCATCGTGGAATATCGAGGATGGCCCGCCATCGTCTGGCCTCGGCAGCTCTTTCCACCCTGCGGTCCTCGTCAGCTTGACGGCGCCGAAGCCGCTTGTGAAACACTTCAAAGGACGACACTTCGTCGGTGGAAGGCATGGGCCCCGTGAGCACCCAAGGCTAGGAACGGGCTTGGCTAACCTTGGGAGCAGATTCGTTTCGCCAGGTATTGCTGAAAAGTACAACCTGGACCTTCCAAAGTACGAAGGCATCGACCAGGTGGTGGAAGTGGACAATAACGGTCAGAAGCTATGAAGGGCATCAGTGACTGAGTTTCTCCTTCTTCCCTTGCAATTTTCATTGTCTTCTTTCCCGCTGCTTCCGAGAGTTGAAAATGGGGTTCGGGGGCTTACATCGGAGTTTTGTCGTCCAGAAGCAACTGTCTAGCGTCTAAATGACCAGACAGCCTCCGACTCGGCTGTTTGGGCAGACAGGACTCGGACATCGACCGTCGAGCATCTGCATCGGGCGTACTACAAGACCCCTCGGACAGGCCAGAAGGGGGGGATGGTATTCGTGGCAGAAAGCGACATAGACGAGGTATAGTCTCCGACAGACTGGGCAAACAGACTTGTGCTCAACGCACATGAAAGCCAAATGAAGAAGATATCGCGCCTTTGGGGAGGCGTCGTGTTGTGAAGAGCGGCGAAGTCGTTGGTGTTGCTGGTTCTGGTGATGATGATGAGATTGTGCGCTCGGTAGAGGGCAACATGGAGGTGCTCCTACTACTCGTCGTGAAGACAATGGACAGCAAAGCGTACAATAGGCGGAGGTACCACCGGGCCTGGCGCTGGCCAGCTTGCCAAACTGGCGGCCCAAGTGTGGCTGATATAAAGAGCAGATGTGGCTGCTGCCCACAGGGGATTACGCCAGTCATCCAATGATGTGGCAGAATTGAGAAAAGAATCGCCACACAGCTGGTTCCACAGGGACCCCCGCCAGGTCCGGAGCGTTTTTAACGACGGACGTTGCGACGAGGGTATCTGGTTCTGTTCTGGTTGGTAGACGTTGACGGGGGGTACCGGTTGACGTTGGACGAGGGGGTGGAGGGGGGGTGTTTGGTAGCGTAATCGAAGGGGGGGCGTGTATGGGTGAGTGCGAATCCTGGATCTGACAGATGTCGTCGGCGGCCGGGAGGGCACCTCGGAGGAGGGTCGGGGCAAGGGGCCGAGATAAAAAAGAAGCAGAGAGGCAGAGAGGGAGAAGGTAGAAAAGGAGGTTAGAAAGGAGGGAGAAAGGAGGACAGGACTCGATGTTACTCGAAGGGTCGCGAAGGGGAAGGGAAGGGAAGGGCAGGGCAAGGCGTAAGGTAGGTAAACGGACAACGGGCAACGGACGGCAACGCGGAGCGGGCTGGAGCGGCAAAAGCGAGGCAGAGTCTAATCAGAATGGATGATTTTTGACTTGTACAGTTGGGTATATATTTTGGTGCGTCCCATATCCCATTCTTTTTTACGATAATCCCAGTCTGCTCCTCCCTTCGAGGGAACTGGACTGGGCGTTTGGCTGGCTGGATTTGCCAGCCCGGAGAGGAGAGGAAAAGGAAGAGTAAGGTAAACCGAGAGGTACCTCGAAGTGAAAGGCGCGGGGGGGGGGGGGGCAAGGTACTGAGTACTTCATACTTTCTCGCTGTCTCCATTAGTAAGGGTAAAAGGCCAGGACAGGCAGGGTACAGAACTGCGTACCAAGCAGCAGAAGGGGGGGACGGGGATACACCATCTAGGCATCTACTGCCTATAAGGCGGTAGGTTCCCCCTGAACTTCCCCATCTTGGGAGGCCTAGGACAGGCCAAGGATAGGGACGGTACGGGACCACGGGAGCGCAAAGCCACAATGGAGTCTGGAGCATCCGCTCAGAAGGCCGGATATGTGTACAGAGTACAGAAGACCCAACAACTAAGAGGGACGGGTGACGGGTGACAGGTGAGCGAGCGAGCGAGCGAGCGGGCAACATGGGAAAGAAAAAATCCAACAAAGTCGAACGGGGCCAAACTCCAACTCCAACACGCCTCATCGAGAAGGAAAGGCCGGGCTGTCCCCCGTTCTGGGGCCCTGCCGGAGCAAATGCTCCTCAACCCTTGTGATAGGCTCAAGCGGCAAGGCAGCGCTTACGGGGCCGCATGGAGCACTGCGTGATACTACCGGGCGGGACCCACTATTTCGCTCTCGAACGGAATCCACTTGGAACACTGAAAGGCCACACACCACAGGACTCATTGGCAGGCTGGAGCTACTCTCCTTTTTTTTTTTTTTTTTAGTCGTGCCGTGGTGGTGTTTTGCGTTTTCTGCGGCAGGAGCACCTCCGCCGCCACCGCGAGGGTCACCTGCCCGGCCCGGGGCAGAAGGGAGAGAAAACAGAGGCGAAAAAGAGGAGAGATTTTGAGAGATGGCTACCCAAGGACTTGCACTAATGTACCCGGTAATAGGTAGACATGGTGGATGGGTAGGTACCTACCTAGGTGAGCAAGGCAAGCTCTCCGGAAAACACTCGAAGGGTCCAACAAGGGTTGCGAGAGCTGCAAGAACCAAAGGGGAGGGAAAGTAGCTGGTACAATGTACCTCATGCGCGGGATAGGTAGAGGAAGGTATCGAGGCGCTTTCTACTTTCCATACAAATACCCATCAGATGCAGTTTCTCGTGGGGAGTGTAAGGTTAGAGGTAGGTAGCTACTTCCTACGCTTCCGGAACTTTCTCGCGATACCTTCCTACATCTACATCTACATCTACATATCTGTCCCATTCTCACCTGCCCTGCCCGACCGTCCGACCCGTGATCCATCGTACCTTCCTCCTCTCAAAATCCCATCTGATCCCATTTCAGCAACTGAGGGAAGTAACGACCACTACTGCGCTGCATCCCGAAGGCACTTACCCTCACCAGCACCTTCCCTGCTCTATCTGCTGTCATGCCCTGCCCTGCCTCGCCTCGCCTCGTCTCGGCCCCCTTCCCTGCACCTTGGCCTGCCTTACGGCTAAGCAGTTTTCCTCATCTCCAACACCTCCTCGTCTAATATGGCATTCTTGCTCCATCACACACACCACGACACGTTGCCGCGAAAAAGACCTTTTTTCTGCCCGCCATTAACCAACACCCGCCGGCAGCGGGTCGAAACATGCACTCCGCCCGCCTTCATCTCCCACCCGGCCTCCTCAACCTTCGGCCGAATCCACGAGTGGGAATGTCGTTGGAACGGCGAGTCGTGCGCTACGCTGATTGTCCGCTTTCCGACCTTCCGCGGCAGTTCCGTTACCCAAGCTGGTGCTGCTTCCGTCTTGATGGATTTCAGACCGCGAGCTCTCTGGACTCTTAGCTCCGGACCGCATGACAGGACGACCGCCGACGCCGGAGACACGCAAGCCCTGCTCAATATCGTAGTCGAAGCCGATCATCACGTCCGAAGCTAGTTGCCAGCTTCACTGCCGCTGTCGCCGCCACTGTCTCGGCCGCTACCCGCTGCCGTGATCTCTCTAGGCACGCCGTCATCCCGCCGGGCCCTTTTCCTTTCACTGCTCTAGTCTGCCGTAAGGCCGCCATCGTCGCCTCGTCGTGAGCAAGCACCGTTCGTGTCTGAGGCAGATATCCTCACGCACTGCCCCGTAGCTCCGTGAGGAGCCACAATGATGACCGCCGCCCCGTTGACCAGACCAGAGCTGACTAGACCGCGAATACTACAACTTGCTCAAGCTCTCAACCCACCGGCACGATGTACTCGCAGTTCTCGAACCATCGTTTCGCCTCATTTGCACGACCATGATGGTCAGCTAACTCGAGATGACGTCTGAAGGTTTCAATTTCATCTCCATCGGTCTTCCCTGACGACCCGTGGGAGGGACGGGAGCCACATGGCAGTGAACCGCTTCAACACTCCACCAAATAGAGAGGCAGTTCCCTCATTCGACTGGCATGAAGATTCACGAACATCGAACGAGGTGGCGGCCACGGGCCACGAGGCGAACGAACTTCTGGTGGCTTCGAGAGAGCAAAATGGGCGAGTCTGGACCGGCCTGAGACCCTCGGCGGAAATGCCCTCTTGGCCCTCCGCCACCAAGCTAAAGCCTAAAACATCACGCGCGGCGAATCACCTCTCTTTGGCCCCCACCGCCATGAGGCTCATTTGCTACTGCACACGGAGTGCGCATTTGGCGACGGTCGCTGCCGGCCATGCGCCTCGCAGGACAGGACGCTGGAGGGACAGGAGTCAGGAGTCAGGACACATGGTGCGCAGGCCGCGGCTGTGGCCCGCCAAAACCCGCGATCCCCTCGACGAGACTCTTCGGCAGGGATCGCGCCGCCTAGGAGAAACCTCACCCGCACCGGACCATCCGTCCCGTTTTCCACGGCGTACTCGTATGCAGAAGTGACGCGACTCGCTGGTGATTCATCAATTTGGATACGCCGATTCGTGTTGTCATTGGACAAGCGCATGCTGGACATTCACGTTCTGCACCATCGTTCGCCCCCTATTGCCTTGAACGGTCAGGTGCGCCCGGCACTCAATTCCTCATCTTACCTGTCGTTTCCGACCGAGGCACGCGGAGCTTTCAGCGTGGCAATCAACCAGTCGGACCTCCCAAACAACACATCCACGCGCACAATACTTTCCGAGTAACCACGCAAGCGTGCTTGCTCTGTCTGATACGTACGCCTGGCAAATGTCACCATGGCGCATAACCGTCAGACAGACTCCTCGACCCTGCTTCAAGGACCATTGGCTTTCCAACGTATCCGTACCTGGGCAGTGTAGGGGTCTTGTGAGGGATCCGACGTGGGACACCAGTATTTCTGTGATGTGGCATGGCCTGTCCAATCAAATGGAGTTGGCGAGCGGAGAGGCTCCGGTGGTCCCAGACCAACGGATAGCGATTCTGGTTCCAGATATCGACGTCGGATGAGATGCAATACCTACGCATCGGCATGCACGAGAGCAAGGGTATCGCAGTTTTGCATCTTGCGTGCTGACCTCGCCCCCGCCAGCCTGAGCTCGACCTCTACAGTTCCCTGGAGAAATTCCTCCGCTTCAAGCTCTTACTAACGTCATCAAGGAGGGCGCACGAATCTCGCCGCGACACCTCGGATACCCGCCGCCTGTTGAAGCCCAACGAGATTGAGTTTATCATCCCAGGTTACCCGGCCATCCTAACCACGACGGGCCCCGCCGAACGCACCCGTGGGTGTTGCACCCGAGTCGTGCTGGAGCTGCCATAGACATTCCCACTCTCTTGCCTGACTGTGCGTCTGGTGTTTTGGTGACAGACAGTTGGGCGGGCCCCGCAACAAAACCCCGCACAAAACCGTCAGGGTCTGTCTGTTCGGTCGCTCACGATGCGATAATTTTGATCACCACCTCGCCACCCGCCTTAACTCATCTAGGTACTCATCGGGCCGCAATGATGCGACCGCAAAATGTCTTAGCGCAGCTGCGTAATGCCAGCCACCCGGAAAGATGTTTCTGTTGGTTGTCCATCCATCATATGAGTGCTTGCAACTCTCGCTGTCTCGTCTGTCACCAACACCCCATCACCCCCAACACCTGCCTATCAGTGGTGTCCAAACGTTCACAGCGTGAGCTTCGGACCTGACTCCGGACATGGCATCTCAGCTTCAGAGGCAGCATGGTCTGCCTTCCTCTGTAAGGACGTGACATAAATTGTACGCTACAGCGGATGTCGTGGCTCAACCGCCGTTACTTTTTTGGTTGTCACAAGGGCAAGGATTCCAGACTTGATGGGCTTAGACAAGCGCTGACGATCATTTCCACTCGAGGCAATCACATCTCTGCGACAGCAGCCTGCGACAAAATTTTGTCAACCCCTTGTCTCTCGACCATGTTGTTGAGTTTGCGCAGCCACGCACGCATCCTCGCCCCCTCCAACCAAGGTTTGAGGGCATTCGCAACATTTGCACCGCTTCCCTACCCCAGTTCGCTGCCTCCATCGCCACGTCAGTATTGCTTTTCTGACGGAGTAAATGCACCGGAATGTGGCGTCGCCAGAGCCCTGTTGCACTTGGCTTTCTGGGCAATTGTTGTTATCAACTTGAACGATGCTAGCCAATTGACTCTTTGCTGAAGTTCGCTGAAGAGAGATATGGGCTCCGGCTTGCCGTGGGACCCGGTAGGGAGGAGGGCACTCGGCCGGGTGTTTCGCGAAGATTCGAGAGCATTGGAGATCGGGTGGGGCACGGTATTGACTTTGCGTCAGACGTGGTGATGCCACGGCGTGTGGGGCGGGTCCCTCCGATGATGCCAAAACAGCAACTCACCATCAGGCCACGACTGCCGGAGCGTCGTTCGTTGAATATGCCCGTTGTAAGAGAGGGGTACTGAGTTTGTTTTGACGACCGCCGCCGATTGAGAACAATCGTTTGCTGCCCTTGCCTTGTCTATTGTTAGACTCTGGGTAGTGCACTGCGGTAAGGGCCCTGAGCCAAGAAAGTCTTTGGGAAGGGAACCAGGTGCCTGTGTTGCAGTATGTACTCGGTTGATTGCCTTTGTGCTTGCAGCATGTGGTATCGAGCAACCTGCTACACCCTTGTCCCTCGAGCCCTGAGTTGCCCGCAGTTGCCTGCCGGGAAGACCAGGTTAACCGCTTACAGGAACGATTACCCTGTCCACGCTGCTTCTGAAGTCTCAAGTTGACTCCGAAGTCCAACCAAGTATTCGACCGTCACCTGTACATCGCGAGTTTGTATCGTTTACATCGCGCTCGGTCCGATCAGGTTCCGCCAGGAGCCAGTGCGTCTCCATCACGTCTCCATCTTGTGAATAGATAGCATGGCTGACTGCGTATTTAAGAGGCGCCCTCAGTGGCGAATTACATGCTTTTCAGTGTCAGCGAGCATTTCCGGGAAGAACTGTTGTAGTATTTGCGTGGGAACAGTGACTCACGACAACGACGACAGTGGCCCGATAACAACGACGACAGTGCCGAACTGTACTAAGAGCAATATTAGTTACGAACGACAAAACTAATAATAGTAGCACTGTGGCAACCTTGACAGTAACGATGGTTACTTGAAAGTAAGGTGGGCTGGGAACCTCTCTAAGAATGATCAACAGTTGACACCGAGTAGGAAACTGGGTGCAACTGAGTCGTGCGTCTCGTGTTTAGTGTAGAGCGAATAAAGACCACCTTGAACGCCTCACACCTCCAAGCATATACATCACGAGCCAGCGAGCCACGTCATCATTAGAAGTGGCGGTTCTTTTGGAGGGGAGGGTCAAACACGACGCTTCGATTTTCTCGATCTGATCTCAAAGTAGCCACCGAAGATGCCGCAGCCTCCCAGGCGATGACGAGTCCGGACACCGGCCGACAGCCGGCTCAGGCCCTCGTCCAGGCGCGAGGAGAGGGTCCTCGCCTTAGACGTCAGCCGCTTCCACATCCCGCGCAGGCGCCACTCGTAGTGCTCCATCCGGTTGCTGCTCAGGCTCTCGAAGCTGCTCCGCTGCTCGAGCGGGCTGGTCACGGTGTTGTCGTCGTCGTCGCTGGTGACGGTCGAGGGGCGGGGGAGGGCGTGGTAGGGGCCGGCCTTGCCGAGGCACGTCTCGCAGCGGCCGGGGAGGAGGTAGGTCGTGACGGAGTTTGTGAGGCCGCGGCGGCAGAGGCCGTGGTCGGGGGTTTCTTTGCAGGGCTGGCGGCGGGCGGAGGGGATCGTGGCGCAGTCTGCGCACTTGACGACGTGGATTGTGCACATTGTGGATGATTGGTGCGATGTCGCGATGGGTTGGAGACGTGTCGTGCTCTTCTGGGGTTCTTCTTGGTTGGTTCTGGAACGGTTTGTCTCGGTGAGGGAGTCTTCTTAGGTGGATTATCGTGAGTCTAATCGGTCGACGAGGGTGAGAGACCCGTCGATTGGTATCTTGAGGCCTCGCCAAGGTGAATCAGGTATGTGCGAGGCGAGGTGAGTTGTTGGCAGTGAATAGCCTCGTCGAGGTGAGGGAGGCGAGGTTATTGAGACGAGACGAGGTAAGATACCTACCTCGGTGAGGAGAGGTAGGTAGGTGAGATGAGGAGGTGAATGAGGGTGAGTTGAGGCGAGGCGGATGAGAAGCTCCAAGGTCGGTAGGACTAATGTTGGCTGAGGGAAGGTGCGGTTGGGCTCTGACAGGTCGTGCCTTCCTTTTTCGACGGATGGTTTGGTTAACCTGCGCCTGTGTGCCTGCTGCCTCTGGTGTGTAAGTGCTCTTGGGCACCTTCAGAGGCCTACCAGGTGCTTGATTCAACCAAGACAGAAGGTGTAACGTCCCGAGAACGAAGATGGTTTTCTCTCGTGTTGATATTTTGAGTCTCGTCGGCTGGGTGCTGTTGTCTCCGTGGGCAGAGACCAAGTTATTGGGCGGCGGAAGGAGAGTAGTACTGGGAAAGAGCGAGCGAGTTAACCACCTGAAGCGGTGTGAAATTACGAGATCCCCCGTTTTGTGCACTTCACCTTCTGCTTCAATGCTGGCAGAGAATATAATGAAGTCACCAGATACTGCCTGTGTTTACATCGTCGGAGGGGAGATTATGCTTATCAGATTGAACTGGCATGAGCCAAGCGTGCATGTCTACGACCTGGCAACGAAGACATGCCTCTTTTCGCGTTGGCGTACATTCCTCACGTGACTATTTTCAACTTCACACCCGCAATAAGTGCATGCGTGCATTTCTTTTCCAATTTTCTCTTCCATTTCGGTGCACTGAGATCGAAACGGGATATGGGCTTAGGGCACTCCCCTGCATTTATGCGGTTGTGGTCTTCTTTGGAGGTTTCATGGTCTGACCGAGTCGAGTCGTTCACTCACCCACGGAATGTGCACGAGGAAATAATACGTTTTTGGGCATTCGGATGGATGCTGTCTGGCACAGACCCGCCCATCGCCCGAAGCACTCCACTACCTAGGTACAGCATCGGTAGGTGTACAACGACAGTAACGGAC
This sequence comes from Colletotrichum brevisporum, assembly GCA_030770045.1. Classification (NCBI taxonomy): domain Eukaryota; kingdom Fungi; phylum Ascomycota; class Sordariomycetes; order Glomerellales; family Glomerellaceae; genus Colletotrichum; species Colletotrichum brevisporum. Next base: position 709,960 of record JAUGSI010000001.1, on the reverse strand, counting down.
GATGGCGGCGATAGTAAAAAATGACATAAACAGATGACGGCAACGACAGAGATAAGACAAGAACTACAACAGTCAGTAAGTTAGGGTGACCTCTCGCGAATGGTCAGTCGACACCGAATAGAGGATCGGGGGCCACTGAATTGGGCGCCTCGGCGGATGGAAGTCCGCATCGCCGCCGCCGACGTCGCGTTCCGGACCCACTCGGATGCGCCGTGCCGGATCCGGGGCGTGGGACGATTGTTCAACGACATGCCGACGACGCTTGGTTCGCAGCACTTCCAGCCCCTGGGGCCTCCATGAACGAATGTGCATCTTCAAAATCGGGAGGCTTGAGACCATCGTCTCGCTGATAGAAAAAATCGATTTCCGTCCTTGACCTCAACGAGGTGACTTCTAAAAGGGAAGGAGGCCAGGTCAGAAGGTAGTGAAGCAGATATAGTGGGGTCGCATGTTGGTCATCAGATCAGGACAGCTGAATTATGGATATTTCAAGGGTATCGAGTCTGGCCAGAATCTTTATGGCTTGTGTCGTTTAGCCAGCAGACAGAACCAAGACAATGCATCTTGTTCCCATTCACGTCGCACACGGAATCTGTTGGCCCATAACGACAAAGCTCCAAACAAAGACTGGTCACATGGATTCAGTGTCCATTAATAGCCCCTGACGTTGCCATGGGATTGATCTCCCGGGAGGTTCCGGTACTAGGCACCACGTGCGAACTTGTGATGCAGAATCGTCTTGTCAGACTTGAGAGTCATGGCACGGATCTGTCACTCAGTGACGGCCTCAGGTTGGGTCGAGAACTCGGAATAAAAGCTTTGAGAGCATGTCTGGCGTTTAATACTCCCAGAGATCAGGCTCCATAGCAACGACTGACTGGGATTTCTTGGAAGGGTCAGTCTATTTATTCAACCCATAGACTCAGGCGTACGTATGACCCACAGTCTATATAACCGTTCCCTGGTACTCAGTAACCTCCAACTCAATGTGCCCGTCCTGGACAAACAAGTCAAACTGGCGTGTGCTCTCCTCGGCGCGCAGCAACGGGAAACTAGCCGATCGACCGGCAAAGAAACACTCAACCACGTCACCGCGGACAAAGACGGTGATGACGCTGGGTTTTTCCAGTCCTTCGTGTCTCAAAACCTCCGGGCCGTCCATGCCACGAGGAAGATGCATCTCGTACTGGTCCGCCCAAAAGTCATCCAGAGGGATCTCGCGATCGAGAAACGTCGCCGTCCAACCACTTCGGCCGGCATGTGCGAAGTTCAGGCGGTACGCATTCCCATGGGAATCGGGCCGCAGCAAGACGCCGAAGGAGGCGGCATCCAAAGCATGGACCCTTATCACAACGACAAAGTCCTGGACCTTTGTCGGCGCGCTGCTGTCGGGCTTTAGCCAGACCTCGTTCGTGGAACTCCCGACAGAGGAAACGTTGACATACGTCGTCACAGCCTGATGAAGTCGCCCGCTCGCTTCCAGGGCCTCATCAGACACGGCCGCCGCGACGTGCAAGGAGCCATCATCATCTGCCCTCACCACTCGTGGGATCCCCATGTCTCCTCCCCAGAGCCACTTGCCGCCCTCGCTGGGGTCTTCCCGATCAGCCACCCAGCCGAAGAAGGCCCTCCCCGGGCCGCCTTCGGAACCTGGCTTGAGAGGGCACGACTTGGCGGCGTACCAGCGGCGGCCGTCGAAGCGTCCACCGGAGCCGTCGCGCGGGATGCGGAAGGGGCCCCGCGGGCCCGTGTCGGACACACGGTAGACAGTGCCGGCGTGCGGGGCGTGGAAGCGAGAGTAGACGAGGTACCACCGAGTGCTGCCCCCTGACGGAGAGGGCAGAGAGAAGAGTTCAGGGCACTCGGGGCAGAGCATGTCTTGCGGATGGTAGAAAGGTTCTGGTTCCAGTGTCCTGACCTCATACCCGCAGTCAGAAACTGGGCTGCAAGACTTGTTCACTTTGAGAATTGGAGTGTGAGAATAGTCACCATGTCTCGAGGTCCGGTGATGTCAACAGTGCAAGACAACCGCGAGCCCATGAGGGCTCGATGCTTTCGTCTGCGAGTCTGGTGGCGACGAGCATCCAGTATGACGCCTCTGCTTGGTTGAAAAAGACATAGGCATCCCGGAAGTCGATGACTGAGAAGCGCTCGCCCGGAGCAGGACTCGTTGGACTGAAGCGCAGAGGCTGTGGCGCCGAGGGGAAGCTAAGAGAGGCGTATAAGAATCAGAGGAAAAGACCGCAGTGTAGAGAAGAGTAGGAAATTCTCACGAGCTGCCCTGGCGATCACTCGCAACCGAGTGCAAGATAACCTGCTTGCCCCCCTGGGCGAGGTTATAGCCAGTATAGAAAACGTGCAGTCGTCCGTCCGGCCCGGTCACGGCCGAGCCGGTCCAGGCTCCACTCGAAGCCGGATGAGAAGTATCGTCCTCGGGCCCGGGCGTAATAGACGGCAGCCCATCGCGCGTCCAATCTACGAGGTTAGTCGAGCGGAGATGATGCCATGATGAGCGCAAACGGTGAGGATGGTGCACTGTATTTTGCGGGGTAACGAGGTGGAAGAGATGATAGGCGTCGTCGATGAGGATCGGGATGGCGTCTGCAGCAGCCTCGGTGGCTGAGGGCCGCGAGAAGCTACTCGTGGAGTCTTTACCTTCCATGTTTTTGTGATGTTGAAGAGAGCAACTTGATGTGGGTGTCATATTTCTTCCCCTTCTCCTCTCTTTCAGTCGGCTACGGCTGGCAATATGCAATACAGACGAAAAGCCATTGGTGACACCCATGGCAGTACCCCTCACCTCCCTCTCATGTGATCACGGAGCTTCCCCGAGCCATATCATGAAGACGTCAATCACTGAATGAAAGTAGAGAGGGCTGCTCCCAAACGGAATGTGTGCCCATGCCTGCATTTGGATAGAGGTCTTCCTGGCCGAACTACAGTACACCGTTCGACGCTGTAAGATTATGAAGACCGACCACATGGCCAACCTCAATATCCAGTACCCCCGCCTCTGGCTCTGGTGTGCCTTTGCTGCACTGGGAGCTTTCCTATATGGTTACGATGGCGTGTGGTCCATCCCACCAACCACACTCTCCGTCATGACATCCATGATGAACGTCGGCGAGCTGATCGTCTCCCTCGTGGCGGCGCCACTGAACGACATGATCGGCCGCAAGGGCATGTGGCTGGTCGGCTTCGTATTCACCGTCGTCGGAGTCGTGCTCCAGCTGCTAGCCGAGTCCACGGCCCTCTTCACGGCCGGCCGCCTCGTGCTCGGCGTTGGCGTCGGCGGCTTCAGCGTCACGTCGCCGCTGTACATGGGCGAAGTCGCCCCAGCCCGCCTGCGCGCTCCGCTGCTCATGTGTTGGCAGCTCATCTTGTCCGTCTCGCAGATCGTGGCCGCCGGCATCAACCGCGCCATGGCCTTGGAACCAGCCACGCCCTTCTCGTTTCGTTTTCCCATCGGCTTCCAGCTTCTCTTTCCTCTACTCGTCCTCGGTGGACTGCCATTCGTACCCGAGTCGCCGCGGTGGCTTGTTGCCCGGGGAAAGACAGACCGCGCCAACCGTAGCCTGCGCAGGCTCTTCTCCGGCCGAGAAGGAGACCACGTCGACGGCGGTCCCGACTCCAGCATCGCTGCGCTGTAGAGCCACATGGACGTCGAAGCAGAGTTATACTCGGGTGGCGGGTGGGCGCAGCTCGTGACGGACCGTGTCGAGCGGCGGAAGGTTGTCTTCAGTGCTGGCGCCCTCGTCGCGCAGCAGGTCAACGGGATCCAGTGGTTCTATTACTTCGGAACCGTTTTCGCGCGAGATATCGGGCTGCATGATCCCTTCCTCATGACCCTACTCGTCTTCTCTATCCAGGTCGTCGTCGTCGCCGCTGCCGTCGTCCTAGCCGACCGCCTCCCCCGCCGCCCGCTCCTGCTCGCCACAACGGCCATCATGACCGTCTCCATCTTCGTCGTCGGCTGCCTCGGCATACCGAGCCCCGAGGTACAAAGCCGCGCCATCGGCCGAGTCATCATCACCTTCGTCATCCTCGAGATCGTCGCCTTCAACTTTGCATGGGGCCCGCTCGGCTGGACCATCGCGAGCGAGATGGCCGTCGGCCGCAATCGGAACAAGATCTACGCCGTTGCTGTGGCCGCATTCTGGGTGACAGTCTGGGTGACGGTCTTCACGCTGCCGTGCCTTTACTACAGCGCCGGTCTTGGCCCGCGGACGGGATTTGTATACACCGGTCTGTGCCTGGTGACGTGGTCGTACGTCTACTTTTGTGTCGGCGAGGTTCGCGGGCGCACGTTCGAGGAGATTGAGGGCTTTTTCCGCGACGGTATTCCCGCCAAGCACTGGGCGAAGCAACCGCGAGTGCTACCAGGTCAGGAGTCGGGGAGGGATGAGGCAGGCAACATGGATGTCAAAGACTAGTTTGTTGGTTCCCATATGTAGTATGGAAACCGTTCAATACCAAAGCAAGTCGTAGTGCAAATTTCAATAGCCCTATCAATCAAGAAGACGAAGAAGTTATTTTCGTGAAGGAAAAGATGGCTTTGAATACCCTCAGAGACCCCATACCTGAGTATGTAATAAGGTCGGGGTTAACGAGCTCAGCCCTTCCATGTCAAGGAAAAGACATCGTGATAGTTCAGAGATTGGTTTTCAATGCCTGCTTACCAACCAGGCCCTTGATTTTCGTTTCGCTCCAAGAATTGGTTACGATCCGTTTTCTATTAATAATGACCACAGCAGGGTTCCCTCATCTAGAGCGGGGAGTTGGGCCAATCTCAATGTTGTTTTGCGATGGACATGGCCTGAAAGTAAACAGACCCTCTCCGCAAACTCCGACTCTTGGAGTGGAAACCTTAACCAAAGTCCGCCAAACGCCCAGGGAGAGAGAGACAATCGCTTATTACCTTGCCTCACCTGTAATCCCACAAGTCTTGGATCACAAGGTCAAGGCCAAAGTCGGCAACTTTCGCATCCCTACTCGGGCCAGTTGCATTTATCCTTCATGCAATTTACCTTCACGATGTTGTGGTTGGCGTGTTCCTGTATCTTTTTTGCAGTGTACGGAGCATGGCTTCCGGAGTGGTCGAACCCCCAGGTTACTCTTACAAACGGAACGTTAGTCGGGAATCATAATCCCACACTTCACCAAGACGAATTCCTCGGCATCCCGTACGCCCAGCCTCCCATCAACGACCTCCGCTTTCGAAGACCTCAACCGCTCAACACTTCATGGACAAACACCAAACTAGCGACCGAGTACGGCCCTTTCTGTCGCGGCGTCCCCATGTCACTGCCCGGTTACTCGCAACAGGGGTTTCAATTCCAACACAGCGAAGATTGCTTGACGCTGAACGTCGTCCGACCATCAGGCCATGCGCAGGGTCCCAAACTTCCAGTCCTGTTCTGGATCCATGCCGGTGGCCTCCAAGACGGCGGGAGCGGCGATCCACGGTACAACATGTCCTTCATAGTCGATGAGTGGGTCAAGATGGGCAGCCCGATCATTGGCGTGAGCATCAACTACCGACTGTCGGGCTGGGGCTTCCTCGCTGGTTCCCAGATGAACGCATCCGGGAACGCCAACCTCGGGTTGCATGATCAGCGCACGGCTCTGGGTTGGGTGCAGGAGAACATCGGCGCGTTCGGAGGAGACCCGGAGAAAGTCACGATTCACGGAGAGTCGTCGGGTGCCTTGTCTGTGGGCTATCACATTCTAGCCTACGACGGCCAGAATCAAGGCCTGTTCCGGGCTGCGATAGCACAAAGCGGCGGTGTCGTCAGTCCCAACGGGCCATTGACAATTGAGGAGCAAGACGTCATTTTCAATCGCGTACTCAACATGACTGACTGCCTAGATTCTGTCGACAGTCTGGGCTGTTTGCGCTCTGCATCTCCAGACTCATTGGACAGCGCGTTTGCGGCCCTCTCCTTCAATCCAGTTATCGACGGCACACTGGTTCCCGATATTCTATCGCGATCTTTGAGAGAGGGCAGATTCGCAAGAGTCCCCTTGCTGATTGGAACCAACAGAAACGAGGGCACTGCCTTGGCGTATACGGCCGGTCGCTCGACTTCGAACTCGACCGATTTCTTGTCCATCGTCAAAGCCTTTGATGCCGTGCAAGGTCTCAGCAGCTCAACCGCCCAGGAACTGGTCGAAGCATACACGGTTTCGCTGTCGTCGGATGAGGTGGCCAGCCTGCTCGGAACCGTCAAAGCTACGCCTAACGAGACATTCGGGTCCTTGTACGGACGTACGTCGATCTACCTCGGTGACTTCCTCTTCACGGCGGGTAGGAGATTCTCTGCGCAGATGTGGAGTCAGCATGATGTTCCTGCGTACAGCTATCGTTTCGACATCGTGCCTAACGGCATATCGGCAGAGGTCCTTGGCTCGGCCCACTTCCAAGAAGTCGCCTTTGTCCTTGGAAATTTGCTTGGCCTTGGGTACGACGTTAATCCGTTTTCTTCGTCGTCAGACGCAGAGTCCAGACACTTGCGGCAGCAAAGCCTGTATATGATGCGCATGTGGATAAGCTTCGTGGACACACTGAGTCCTAACAATCACCGGAGTAAGTTCTTACAACGAGTGTCTGCGTTTTTGGTTTGGGGGACGAGATTCTAATCGGCAACAGCTCCGGAGTTGGACGTAGTATGGCCCAAATACGACAGCCAAGACCCAAAGAATTTGGTATTCGGTCTGTCTAAGCCTGCGATCGAGCCTGATACTAGCAACGCTGAAGGAATCGCCCGTATGATTGACGCCTACGGTGAGTTGAGGGTCTAAGTCTCCAGAACTCATGACTCAAATTCAGCTATTGGCATGACGAGAGATGCTCCAGATAGTGGGAAGAGAAAACTTGAGTCCGAGAACAGATTAACTCATCAACACTGACCAGCAATTGCGCTTGTCCAATAAAACATGTCGAATTTGTCCAATGACGCGCAGAGATTCTGTAGGAAACCTTATATCTTTATTTGCCAGTCTGGAGACAAAGCAGTAACACCACCTGTCTTACATCTACGTTTCCTGAACCGTGTTCTAAAAATGGACGGATACATACGAGGGTAGGTGTAGATAGTTGGCAGTACAGGTAACGGTGTCGTCTAAAAATCCACAGCAACGAGTGAAAGCGTCGTCAAACGTTTTATTAATATTACGCAACTGATGGAAGTGTCTCTGTGACTTCCTCTGTGATCCGGACGGGACCCAAGTGTAATGTGTCGTAACAATCGTCCCATTGCCCGCTCCCTCCGATAAACTCCGCAGCCAGATACCAGATTTAAGCCCAAGAAGAAAAGAAAAACGGTCTCGTTGAAGACGCTGATGTAGAATCAGATCCATCACCGCTGCGCCGAGAACCGCAGGAACCGCCTCCCCTTGAAGATGTTTCTCGCCACAGGCGGCGGCGCCTTGAGCCCGTCGATGGTGTCGAAGCTGGCGACCGACAGCTGGGTATCGTAGCGCTCCAGGTCCGGACCGCCGTGGACGACGGCCGCGGCGTGGCGCTTCTTGCGCTTGCGGTGCTCGACGATGGCGATCAGGGAGATTGCCAGCAGGAGGAGGACGGCGACCAGGATGGCCACGGCCGTCGTTGTGGGGCCGGACATGCCGCGCTGGGACGGGGGGTACGGGACTGGTGTCTGGGGGCGAGGTCAGTCTTGGTATCCTTGCGGGTGGCGAGGGGAGGACTCACGATTGTAGCTGCTGGTGAGCTGTTTGCTCTCTGGACGTGAGAGGCGAGCATAGTGACGGAGTGAGAGAGTCAGATAGTCCTTTCCCACCTTCGTCCTTGCGATCGAGAGAGGTCCCCTCAGATGGTTAAATAGAGATGACTAGTAGAGAATGGCCCAGATGGAGGAAAGGGCTATTGTAGGAAACGCCCGCTACCGCCGGATGCCGTTGAAGGCTAATATAACCATAATCATAAACATAAACATAAACCCATCCCCGGCGGTCACTGCGGCCGTTTCAGCGAGGGGGGCGCGGAGGAGGGTGGGTGGCGGACCGCCGCCGTTGTGATACTTTCCCTTCCTGTTCACAAAATGGCTGTCCTGCTGCAGCGGAGTAAGCAGCCCCCGGGAAACGTTGCACCTGTGCGAGTGTCCAGATATGCAGGTCAGCTCCCCTCCGCGGAGACGCGCGCAGTTGCACCCTCCTCCACCCCCTTCCTTCGCCCCCTACATGAACAATGCGGCTCTGAGGTTGTGTCAAGGGCATGACAGTCTGGTCTGTCGCTTGGGGAGAGGTCAATGCTCCACGTCCCCGTTGCGAGGGGCCGGAAGGCCGGGTATGCGGGTGTAGCGTGGATTAAGGTGGGGGGGAGGGACGGGCGCTCCCCGAACGAACGGCGATGTCGGCTGGGGGTTTAAATGGGGCCTCCGTTCACCACCCACACTATCTAATAGTAAGCAGAGCGGCCGCGCGGGCGTGCCGACGGTGGTGATGGGGGCAGGTGGAATCAAAAGAGCGTGCGAATCAACGGCCGAAGATGAGGCCAGCCGACCACCTATTCCCGCCCGCTTCTACAGGTAACAGCCGTTCAACGGTCCAACGACACAGCTCTGTTCGGGAAGCCGTACCCGTCTGGTTGGAAGGGCTGTCAGACAATAGCTGGATTGGGAGCTGGATCAACCTTTATCGGACTACCTAGGTGTCCGCCAGTCTCACTGCGTCCGCCCGCAAGGTGAGTTGTCGGCGATGATTACGTGATGCATGATGTTTCGAGGCCGCAGGTAGAGTGGCCAATGGTTAGAGTCTTCGTTGTCGGGCTGACTTGCGCTTTGGCGCCCGCAGAGGTGGCGAGCAAGGGAATCTATCAAAAAGCCGTATTTTGCGAAACCGGAAATATTTTCACCATGATTAGTGGCAAACATTGGTGTTGGGAGTTTCGCTGGAAGCTGTTGTCTCTGTCGTCCTTCACTGTCGTCCTTCACTGTCGTTCTTCGCTGTTGCCCTTTGCCGTCGTCCGTCACTATTGCCCATCACTATTGCCCGTCAATGTTCTTCATTTGGCTTATCACTGTAATTGCTATGTTGCTGTTATTGTTTCTTACCTATTAGGTAGGTAGGTGCTGGACCTTAATCTGCCTTATAAGATCCTGGTGAGAAGTACACACCGAGGTTCACCGAGGCTCACCCCCGGTCAGCCAGACCGCCCGCAGGTGGCCCGTGCACATCCTGTCAAGCACCAGCACCTTTCCCCCTGACACCAAACCCCCCGTCGTCACTGGGGCGTGGGGCGCTGTAAACAACGTGGGAAAGAGACCCCACCCGAGAGTCTCACGAAAACAAAGAACAATCAACACCACAATCGTCATCACCACGAAAACATTGCGAGAACTTCTCCCCAACCAAGGAAACCAAACACCGCCGACGTCAACAAATAGCCGAATCTCCCATACCGCCGACGTCACTGAATACCCAACTTTCCCTCCATCCGTTCCCGTCCGATCAGAAAACACCAACCCCCGGAAAGGGCGCCCAAAACCAAAACATCACAAGCCAACCGACAATGTCAACAGCAGCACAGAACGCAACAGCCTACGCAGACTGCGTCGCCTCCCTCCGCTCCTCCCTCACCTTCCTCGAGTCCTCCGTCGCGGCCCTCGACGCCGGCGTAGCCGACCTCCCCCGCGCCGCCTCCGTCCTCCGCCCGACCCGGCACTTCGAGCTCGTGCCCCAGCCCACCCTCGCCGCCGCCGAGGCCTCGCTGCGCGACGAGATCGGCCCCTACGTCGCGCTGCTCCTCGACCGCGCCGACGCGCAGGTCGACCGCCGCGAGAGGCGCATCGAGACGCTGAAGGCGCGGTGCGAGCTGCTGCAGGGCCGGCTGGCGCAGCCCGCGGACGACTACGACGACGGATACGGGGCGGGGAAGAAGGGCAAGGCCGTCGCCGCGGGGAAGAAGAGGGCCCTCGGGGGCGAGAGCGCGCTGCGTGCGAGGGCTGTGAGGCAGAGGAGGGAGGCGCTTGAATACAGCGTCGAACGGCTCGAGTTGGAGGTGCTCACCAAGGAGAGGGAGTTGAGGAGAAGGCTTGAGAAAGCCTGAGCAACCAGTCGCTGTTGGGAAGAATCGATGACCCAATTCTTTTTCGGCGGAAAGTTTCGTGCGAGGGTTGAGTTGATACCTGCAGCCACTTACCAGCTACCCGGATCGAGGGGACGGACGCATGCGGAAGGATGGGACATGATACCCCGGGCGGATGACGGAGGTGGACAGGCTCTGCCGCCCAGCCTCGTGGTGGCGGAACCCTGAGCTTGGAGAAACATGGCAGGACTGCCGGTAGTCTGCGCGAGGCTGAAAACAGCCTGACAAGGCGCATCTGGGCTGACATGCGAATGCCGAGGCCATTCGGAACCTCGAGCCGAGTATCGTACGACGTGGCACGCCCCAAAATGGTCGGCTAGTGCCTAGCAAGACGTACAGGAAGCAAAGGGGACGAGAATTTGTATCACTTCAGTCTGGAGTCTCGGCATCAACGGTTATGGATATGTGCAAATGCCATTTGTAAACAGCAAGGGAACACCAACATGCATGGGTATCCCACCTGCGAGCTGCTACCATAGCTATCCGAATGACCCGACCCGTTGCTCGTGACCCGTCCAAGAACAAGTGAAAACACAAAATAGAAAGGAAAATAAAGGCAGAATCCCTCCGCGTGCCCATCAGCAACATACACCACGAGCGGAAGGGAGCAAAGCCTGCACGCGAGGGTGAGCGGGTAGAAGTAAAAAGACAGGTAGAAGAAAAAGAGGCCGTTTCGGCGGATATACGTGGGCCGCCAGTAGCTCGAAAACAAGGCGGCGGTTTTTATCCCGGACAAGACACCCTAATGTACTCCAACAAGCAGTGAGCGCGAAACCATCCCATGTCCCATATGGTCATTTTTTTGCTCCCATCTTCTCCAACGGCGAAATGAAATTCGTGAGCTCATTATAACAGGATCAGGTAATTGCTTGGCGCGATACCCGTCTCGCCCGTCTCCTTGCGTGCTTGCCACCACCGTCCGCTCACGTCGCTGACCTCCAAGATCTCGTGCTTGGTGAAGGAGATCTCGTTCGCATCGTCCGGGTTGGCCTCGTAGCTGTAGATGGCCTTCGCGCGGTACGGGTACTCGGTCGGGGGTACCACCTCCTGGTCTGGCGTCTTGTTGACGCCCGGCGCCGGGAACGACGGCGCCACAGCGGACTCGCGAGGTTGGGTCGGGATGCCCTGGACGGGGGACGGGTTCTCGAAGCCGTTGAGCTGCGCCGAGGTGTACATCTGGGGAGGCTGCACGGAGGTCGAGGTTTCGGGACGGCCACCGCCGTACATCATCTGCCTGTTTCCGGACTCCTTCTGGAGGGCAAATGAGTCGAGGTAAGCGCGCGGCTTGGCTGACGGCGCAGAGCCAAAGTAAAAGATCCATACAATCTACGCACGGTTAGTCAATCGAGCCCCCTCCGTCATCAGTGCATGCGAAACGTACGGTAACCATGGCCATCAGAATGAAGCCAGCACCCGCCGCCTGACGAGCGCCATTGGAGGAGAAGATGAGGGATTGAATGGCCAGCGAGTTGAGGGCGACAGCGGCGCCCAAGTATCCCGTCAGAGCGACGTGGTATGTCTGTGTGGTGTCGGAGGCGACGACGACGAAGACGCCTGCAATGAGGAAGAACATGTACACATTAGTCCACCATGCGAAGGGAGGGAAACCCGAGTCCTTCGTGGCTTGTGTCGTGGCAATGATGGAGCTAATGAATGCGATTATCCACGCAAGCTGCGGTAATTGGTCAGCCCGTTGAACTTGACGTTGCTGCTGTCCATACTTACCAAGGAGATGGAGACTGTGGCCAGAGCGAAGGGGTCACCAATGATGTTTCCCAGATTAATGCCCTTCCTCCCGTACTGAACTCGTGATTGTTCCATTTTGCGCAATGATGGTGAATGAAGAGAACCGTAAGAGGGCATAAGGAAGACGTTTGGGGTGCGCGGGGTTGCGAGAATTAGATGCCTAGGGGCAATGGTCGAGAGTGGCTCTCGACGTAGGCGACGATTCGGATGATGAGCCGAGCGGCTTCAGGACAGTGAGACCTGAGGCGATCGAAGGAAACGGGGGATTGTGTAGTCGGGCAAAACGGTGCCGATTCGACGGGCGATACGTAATTCGAATGCCGCGAGGAGGTTTGTCGTGGGTGGCGGGAATGCAATTCCTCGTCGAAAAAAGGAGTGACTGGTGGTTGGTCTCGTGGGCCAAATAAAAGAAAGCGTGTGCCGGGAAGCTGTTGGACAGTTGGCGGTGCAGTGCGTCAGATAGCGTGAGCGCTGCGATGAGAATCGGATCGTAGCGACTGAACAGCGAGGGAAGGCTGGTTCAGACGATGTAGGGCAAGCAAGGCAAATGCGAGTAGAGAATCGGGTTGTATCGAATGCGAGTCGATCGTTTCAGAGGGGGTTGTCCAGCAAGGCAGCCTCTCTTCTGGGAAAAGAAAAAGAGAACGGTTGGTCGGAAGGTTGAGACGAAGGACAGTGTGTCGAATGGAAGACGGCGATGAAGTGCTGTCGCGAAGGTAAGACAGAATGAGAGGAAAATCGAAGTTCGTTCGGTAAGAAGCGAGGAATCGGAGAAAGGATGATGGATAGGAAAGACAACGGCGTCGAGGTGAACTGCGTCAGGAAAACAGACGACAGTTGTAAGGGGCAGCAGAGAAGGAGACCAGGGCGAGCGCTGGTGTCCGTCGAAATCCGCGAAATGAAGGGCGCCGGCTAGTTGAGCCCAAGAAGGAAGCGGGCGGCGCGGACAGCGAGTGGCCTAGAGTTGCTCAAGAAAGCCACCGAGGGCCAGTCGTGCGTGGGAAGGCGTGTTGTGGCGTCGATTCCTCGTGCTGGCGTGTTATTTTTCTTCCACCTCTCGACAAGCGGCGTCTCGTAGAAAGCTATTCCTATCTGCGAGGAACCGCGATATGCGTAATGGGCTAGATGGATGAGGGTAAAGCCGACCAAGCCGGGCTGGGCTACTTGTTTGTGGTACCCGCTCGCGCGTCGGGGAGCAGTTCGGCCCCTATTTTTTTTCCCCTTCCTCTCTTCTCACTTCTCTGTCTTCGCCCAGCGTGTTTCTTGCTGCGCCGTGCGGTCGCGCGTCGACTGACTGTGGGCGGCCGTTCTCTCTTGGGTTTGCTTCGGCCTGAATTGGTATTTGTTGGCGCTACGCCCGAGTCGTGAGCCGAGTATGCGGCGACGGGCGCCTGGCGGGGGGTTGATTTGTTATTCTTGGGCCAAGTGGCGCAGGTCTCGTTCTCGACGAACCGACTACCAAAATCTTTCGTCTCCTCTCTCTTCGCTTGTTTTCTGCTGGTCGACAATGGACGGCAGCCGTAGAACCGTTGTCGGGGAATGGGGTGAGGGGAGTAGAAGGCATGGACGGGGGGGGAAGAATGGAAATAAAAGAGGAGAGAGACCCCGACAGGACAGGAAAGGAAGGAAGGAGCACTCGAGGGCCAGTTGGCAGTCACCGTTACTGTTGGGTTGGGCTGGGCGAGGTTGCAAGGGCAGATGCAGGCTCTGGGGGTCGTGGTTCTCAGGCTGTGCGTGTGCGGGATGGGGATGGTCCAGTGCTGGCAGTGCGCTGACACTGAGCAGCAGTGCTGTTGGTATTAGGTGGTGATAGGCATACACTGTACCTACAGCACTGATAGAGAGGGGGGGGGGAGAGATCCAGACTCAATGAGACGCAGCAAAAGGTGGGTCGGGAGGGCCCAGGCGGGAAGCGAGACGAGGACCAGAGGGGCAGGGGCGCTGGACGGGGACCTGGAGATGGAAAGTGCAGGTAGAGTACTAGAGCAGGTGCCAGGAAAGAGCCAAGCCGTCGACTCGACAGGCCCCCAGCGCTGGAAGGAGCAGAGAAGGGTGGGCGGAGCTGGCGTGTCTCACGGCGCTAGTACTAAATGAGGTGGAACTCGTTGTCCAAGTACACCTGGTAGCCCCGTCCGATAGAGATGAAATGGGCAACATTGGCAATAACAGCAAGCCCCCCTCGCCGGCGCAGGTCCATGATTGATTGATTGCCAATGGACTCGACTCAGCGTCGTGCTCTGTCACAGCTTCTTTTGCGGGGATTTCACGGCGCAGAATAGTGTGTAAATACCTTTGGCCTCGGTTGTACCGAGGAAGAGGATGAGGGGGAGGACACGCACGGGAAGGATGGCTGGCACGCGAGGGTACATCCTGATGAAATCTACAGTTTCTGCTTAGTTGGTAAACACTGTGTGATCTCCCGTGTGGGGCCTAACGGTACGTGTACGCCGTAGGCGGTACGTACACCAAGTACCACTTGTCCGTTGTGCTGCCAGTCCAGTCATGATCTCGGTCCATCTCAGTCCATTTCAGCGCGGTACCTGCCCAGGACTTACCCTCTGATAATCCTGTACCTGGCAGAAGCACGCAACAACAGAGGATCGTCCGCCAGATGTCCCCGGTGCCCTCTATCGCATCCCCCGGAAACTGGTGGTCCCTGCCCCCCTGAAGAGCATCGAGGCTAGGGGGTTTGAGATTTTTTTGGTGTCCTTCTGGGTTCCTGCAAGCCATTGGACGGTGGCCTGACGGTGCCTGCTGTCATTGGCCCTCGACCCACACAGCCCCTGACTATACTCCACCGTTCAAGGTACGTACCGGCGGGTACCTTTGCACCTTAACTCACTTCACCTGTGGTTCTCAGCCCTGAGGCTGCCGCCGCTTGCCTTACCTGAGCGGAGACTTGCCTAGGCCTTGGATTTGGATTTGCATCTTCCACGTTGCGCGTCCCATCGTCTTGCAAGTCAATACTACTACTACACTACAACCCGAGTCCGTCTCCGTCCGTCGTATTCCAGTCGCGATTTTTTCAAATTCCCATTACGTGGATACGAGGATAGCGGCCATGAGGCAAGGAATAGTGTAATCGCAGAATCAGGGGCTCGCCGTCAGACCTCCTCATAAATGACGGCTGCGAATGCGAGCCACACCACCACCAAGACAAGAAACGGCCCTCCTCGATCTCTCGTCCACGCATTCCTCGCCAATGTCGATGCAGATTCTTCCCGGCCCCGTGCCGTGCTCTACAGAAGGGCATGCAGGGGCGCCTCCATCACCTCTTGTCGGCCCTCCCGTGCCGTTTCATCGCCAGCACATCGTCACCGCGTGAGCGAACTGAGATCAGCATGCACGCACCCGATGTGGCATCTCGGCCATAGCCACCACCCACCTCACCTCGCCCTTTGATGACTTGTTGCCTTGGCTTCGCAGGGCATTGCTGACGGCTTCCGCTTGAAGACCACTGCGCTGAAGAGTCGCACCCAGAACGGGGTTATCCGACATCCGACACCCAACCCTCGGACCCTCACGTGTCCTTCGCCTCGAGCAAATCGACTCTTTCTCGCATTCTGCACCGGCTCCCTGTCATCCACCGATTGTCCGTGTCCGTCAGTCTGCTTTCCTCGTCTCCGGTCGGTCCCCTGATTGTTGACAGCTGCAGATGGCACCTCTTTGATACCGTGCCGCCGCAAGCACCTCCGTGATCGACTGGATCAGACTCGTCCGTCTGCCTTCCACTCGTTTGACATGCATGTCACCCTCGCTCGAGCTGCTTCCCATCTCTCTTTTGTTTGACCGCGGCTAGACGGCGCGGCGGCTGCTATGTAGATTCGATTCTCCGCCAAAGCTCACCTCCAACACCCTGGAGGGATCGACGGCAAACGGCTGGCCGTTGGTCGTTGTTCGACGCCTGAAACCACAGAAACCGGAAGGCTGCTGACCAGTCGCTGTTTCTTCCAACACGGAACAAGCGCCGTTGAACAAAGACCGGTTCTTTCACCAGCCCAACCTCCAAAACGTGGCTTATCCCGGTGACGCCGTTCTCTCGCCTACGTTGAACGTTTCGTTGCTAGCGCCATCGCCGTCCACCTCTTCTCTACATTAATCCAAGGCACCTCGTGATGCGACAGCTGGTCGCATGCGTGCGGCACCATCTAAAGTTTGCAAGCCGCGGTCCAGGATGGACGCTGCTTCGATGATGCGCACAGCCCAGCCCGACGTCACTGACAGCAGGTTGGCTCGCATTTCTTCTCTTTCGTCCCAAGGTCGTCCAGCAATGCGTTCGCAAGTCTGGGGGAACTCCGAGGGATGAGGGATCACGCTGATCGACCAGTCTCCAACCACGCAAACCGTCATCAACCTTCCCAGTGTGCCAGTCAACAGGAACGACACCGTAACAACAGCAGCTCGTTCCTAGAGCCTCGTCCGTTGGCGACATTTTCGACTAGTGGCTGTTGCTTGCCGGCGACGGCTTCGGGCGCCGGCGCTGCTTGACTCGACAAGGTCCAAATTTGGAAACCCCATTAACGGTGAAATTACACGCCGCCAGGCCGATCACCGGGTCTCTCGGCGCCTCGTCCTGGTCTCCAGGCCATCCACCGGACCGGACTCGAAGCGTTTGCACCCTCTGCAGGCCGACGGGCCACGAAGCAGCCGGCGCCTGGAGAAGCTCCTGGTTGCTGGTGAACCATTGCGCGCCCAAACTGTAATTCTGCCTGTCCATGACACTATCCATGACAGTTCGCACTGATGAGTTGCGGTGCAGTGCAGCCAATGTTCGTGGTGTTCATGCACCCGAAGATCCCGAGACCGTTCCTGATTCAAAGCCCCTGGGATCCGTCCCATTCCCGAACTGGGATTCGCCTACTCCCGCCGTTCATGTCAACTGCAGCGCCAAGTCTCCAAGGAAACGATATATCGACCGCAGTGGTGTTTGCATTTCCTACGCAGACCATACTTAGCCTGGTGAATGACTGTCTGCCGTCACGAGCTGAAAATCGTCGACCAAGATTATTTGTTATTCAAGCCGCGGCATTTTTTTTTACCACCAGCTCCCGTCCATCAAAGATTCCCGTTTGCCATGCGATAGTCGTAACACGAGTTCCTATCACCAGGAGTCGCTGCTTGAGCCTTGAAGTCAGCCCGCGACGGTGGTCACACTGTGTGCCTTAACAATTTTGTGCCACAGCCCCTCTCTCCCCCAGCTTACCCCTGACTCCGACCCCTGCAATCCTCACGAACGAAGCAGCTCGGGCGAACCAGCGCGCCATTGGACGACCCCCTCTGACTGAGGTTCTCTATGACGCCGCAGTGGCTTCCCTCGGTGGCTTCGCCATGGAACGGGCCTGGGTTGAAGGGCACACTGGACCCAGAGAAAACATCTGGCGACCCGGCAGTTTGGGCTACGCGGGGTAGACGGGGCGGAATGCCACAGGTCATCGTCACCAGTTGCAAGTGAAGTCGACGCGTAGAACAGTGTATCGGGGACAGTCGCGTGTGTGATGGTTAGCCCGCTGCACGTTGCGGCCTTTGCAGTATGGAACATGGCCAGATCGTGCCGGGCGAATCCCACCGAGCTTGTCCATTGCCGTGGGAGAGCGAAAGTCAGCCGCTGGGTGCCATCGCCAGCTAGTGCGCCATCCGTGCTCCGTGTTCTCGGACGGCCCCCGAGGTGTACAGTCGATAGCAGCAGCCTGAACCCGCGAAGCCAAGCTTTCCTGGATGAGCAGATCGGTCTTCCTCCCGATTCTAGGCAATGTCACCAAGCGGCGGCGCTCGGACGAAGTCAGTCACCGTCGCACCCGAGTTGACGCGCCGAATCCCCCGTAACCTCACGATCACGGGTCCGAAGGCGCCGCAGCCTCGTGCGAATGATAACCTGTGCTCTTGTATTATAAACTACTCAACTGTCTTCCATCACCTGATCGTTCATTGAGCCCACAATGGAGCCTTTTCTCGCCAAGTTGGTGATGAGGTCAGATGGCTGACCGGGTTCAGTCCTGAGTCACCAGTCCTGTAACTGGGACGGACCTGCATCTGAAACGCGGAGAGGCAAATCCCGTAGTCATGGACAAGCAATCCTGTCCCTGCCCGCCGCCCATACCGACTTGCACGATACGACTGGTGCTCTGATCCGATAATGCAGAGACTTTGGCGTAGCTTTGCGCCTGCGTTGACGTTCGGGCGGACGACGTCAGACCTTTCAGAGTCGTTCGCTCACATGCCTCGAGGGCAATCCGAACATACTGCGAGTCGCCACCGGGGGCTCCGTTGTTCCGTCGTGCAGTGGACAAAGCTTTTCGTCTCTTTTTCGGGGGTTGAGATGATTTACGGCCAATACCGACGGAATGGTGTCCATGAGAAAGTTTCCGAGCCAAAGTCGCCGTCGCGGAGGCCGATTGGTAAGGGCGATAACATGACGAAAAATAGTACTCATGCCACCATTCTCTGTCTCGGCACAGCGGCGGACGACCGCGTTTACTCGGACGAGAGACCAATGGCCCATCATGGCCCAGCCAAAGGCTATATGTGTCGGGCCTTAAGACCATGCAAGCCTTGCAATCTGGAACATGCCGTCAGCCGAACGGCCAATGCCGTGCCGCAGGGAGTGTCTGTGGTCGTTGTTCGGGTCCGTCCCGGGGTATCAGATAGCGGCCGCCTCCACCTGATCCCTCTCGGCTCTCCGCACACGGCGTTCGACCCGCTCGGCGCGGCCCTCGAGGTCGGCAACGAAGTCGGAGACGCCCATCACACCTTGCTGGTACCAGTTCTTGAGAACCTCCTCGCTCCGGGCACGAAGCTCAGCCATCTCGGCCTCCTGTGCGATCTGGGTGGCTTCGATGCCACGCATCCTGGGCACCAGAGAGGCCAGGGCGGCGCTTTGGGACGGCTCGGGTATGGGGCAGTCGTTCACGGAGGTCAGTGAGGAGGCGGTTGACGGGAACGAGGCGGCGGACGCGAGGACGGTGGCCTGGATGGCTTCGGGGCCGAGCTCGGTGGGAGGCTCCGTAGGCGGCGGGGGTTGGAACAAAGTGGGATGGGAGTTGTCTGTCCGATCATAATGGTAAGCAGCTGCCGCAGAGTTTGTCAGAATGCCACCAGACGCACATATTTTCATCAGTTCGCCGTAGACGCGGATGCGGGACAGGAGGTGGTTGAAGCGGCGCTCCAAGTCCTCCATCGCATCAACGGTGGATTCGCCCTGTGCAGAGGTCGGTGCAGCAGTCGGACCGTAGAGCAGATGCTCAATACGGAGCAGACGCGACTCGAGCAGCGAGATGGTAGAGAGAGTCGTCTTGTCGAGGGAGGAGTCCATGGCGGCGGCGGTGGATGGTGTAGGTGCGGTTCGGCTCGTTCGCGGGAGTGGTTGGTTGGTCAAGCTGTGCGGCAGGTGACTTGTTGTCTCTTGTGGAGGTAGCACCGCAGTGAAACCTGAAGGTTGCCTTGAAGTCGTGGTTGTTGAGGAGGTCCAGACATGTGAATAGTTCAAGGTCAAGATCCGGTGATGATGTTGTCTGCGGTGTGTAGCGCGGTAAGGCTGCGCGTTTGCTAGTGGTTGAAGCTGGTTGCTAGCACAAGGTACGGCAAGCTGGATGGAGATTTAGTGGCATAGTATCCGTACAGGACAGGGGCAGTTGATGTGTGGCTTGTGGCTCGCTCCTGCCAGGGATCAGGTCGCCTCCGCTGTTCCCTCCTTCATTCTGAAGGATCCCTTGGGTGCCAGTGGGGTTCTACTGTTGCCTCGGGCGCGCCAAGGCGAGATTGACTAAATGTCACCCGAGAGGCGCTAAAAGAACCTTGGCGCCTCAGCTACTACCTACACTATGTACGTACCTAGGTAGCTACCTACGCAGGTACCTGCCGGGCTGGCGGGCGATTCGGGGAAGCTGCACCTGCGCAAAAAGGCCTCGTGGCCATTCGGCAGTGGCCAGTGCCAGTTTGCTCCTGCCCCAGACTGAACTCAGGTACGTAAGAAAACAAGAAAATAGCCCGTCTTTTTACCTAAAAGATTGTAAAAAACAACGACGTTGCGTCTCTCGCACAAGCACCTATCTGTGTCATGTAACGGAGATACTACGGTTGACTGATCCGACTGACCCTCGTCTCGTCTCGCAACCTGGCCTCGATACTCTGGGCCGCCCATAATTAAGTACTTTGGAACGGGTTTATTCTGCGGGAACTTCCAGGGGAGGAGGCCACACGCCAGACGTGGGACGGAACCTTCTTTTTTAAATTTTGATCTTTTTCTTCCCTTTTCCCTACTTGCGCAAAACAAGTTTATCTTTTTCCTCGTCCCAGGCGCGCGTGTCTGTCGGCGACAGCGAGAGTCAGGACGACCCAAGCAGGGCAGGCGAAAGAAAACCGCCGTCCCGGACTGCGTTGCGGCAGTTGCTTTGGTGTAGTGCTTCCCGGCACACGACACCCTTCCGCGAAGAGCCGCTCGTGACTCGCTCGCCACCTCCTCCACACTTCCAGACACCGAACGCCGTCTGGATACTTCGTTGTGTCTCTGCTCTGCTGCTCCGTGCAACGCAGCGCTACGCATGCGATCGGCCAGCAAAAGAGAAAACGTTCTCAGCGCCACGCACATCCACAGTTGCTGCATATACACACCATCCACTCAGCCTGCGTCGCCCGCCGGTCCGTCCGCCCATCCCCGCGACGTCGAATTACTCGGTCGCCGCTCCCCGCCCTTTCGGACCCTGCGAGGACTGTCCCCGTAGGCAAGGCGGCAGCAATTTCGAGAGATTTGCGGGAAAGCACGTCACAGCTGCGCTCACCTGCGCTCACGTCACGCCCTCCTCCTCCAGTATCTCCTCCCACCACCACCACCACCACCACCACCATTCTCCGCTCTCCGACTCGCGACCGTTGTAACTACTTCAGCCCAGGCGAAAAGAGCAGACGAAAAAACGCCGATAACCCGAGCAGCGACCGCAATCCTGCATTTTAAACCTGCTTTTTCCCATCACGGCTGCTGGTCGACTTTCACAAGCAAACCAAACTTTCAAAGACCTTGTCGGCTTTTTTGTGGCTCTCGACTTAACCTTGTTCGATCGGACAGCCTCACGCCGTTTCCCTATCTAATCTTGCCTTTTTCCGGCTTCCTCTTCGGGCCGGCCTTTTCTTTATACCTGCCTATAACTGCACCGATCTCGCTTTGACGATTTGCGACCTACGACCACATACGCCCACCACATTTACAGCTCTGCAATTGCCGCTACCGATACCTCTACCCCCTCGAGACGACGCATTCTGGCGACGATCGACCGCCCCTCCCGAACGACCTACGTCGCTGTACTATGACGAATTACTCAACCATATCTGATGGAAACGCAAATTCAATTGCGTCTGAAAGCTCCGGCGAAATGTCACGGTGCGTCGCATCTAGCATCCCCCGCCCGCGCCCCCGCAGCTGGAGACGAGCGTCGGCAGCGGCCACTCCGCGCGACAAGAGCCTTTGCTAACTCCTCGTGATGCGCAGACAACGCCGAAGAAGTGGAAAGGAGGGTGGAGGCCAGGCCTCGATGGTGAGCAGCGTCATTAATCTGCTTAATACCAGTACGTGCTGTCGCTAAGACGGAGCTCCCCTTCCGAATGACATCCCCGCATTGCGCGAGCGACAAGAGATCGAGGCTGACGTTTTGGTTTTGACGAGCAGTTGTCGGCGCGGGGACCCTGGCGATGCCTTCGGTGGTGTCGCACATGGGAATAATGCTCGGTTCGTTCATGATAGTCTGGTCCGGCCTTACCGCCGCCTTTGGCCTGTACCTGCAGTCTCGCTGCGCCCGATATCTCGATCGCGGAACCTCGTCCTTCTTTGCGATATCCAAAATCACCTACCCGAACGCCGCCATCGTCTTTGATACCGCCATTGCGATCAAGTGCTTCGGCGTGGGCGTCTCTTACATGATTATCATCGGCGACCTCATGCCGAAGGTCTGCCTAGGCCTGTTCAGCGGTCTGGCTGAGACGAGACCGTACCTCGGAGACAGGAACTTCTACATCACCCTGTTTATGCTGGTCATTATCCCGCTGAGCTTCCTCAAGCGGCTCGACTCTCTCAAGTACACCAGTGTGGTTGCTCTTGTGTCCATAGGCTACCTCATCATCCTTGTTGTCTATCACTTTGCCGACAGCCCCCTGAAGGACACGAGCGAGATCAGAGTCGTCAAGCCCGAGAGCACGGTGGCAGTGCTGAGTACTCTGCCGGTCGTGGTTTTCGCCTACACATGTCACCAGAATGTGAGTTCGCACCTCAAACCCGGATCGGTTGTATTGATCGCTAACTGTGATAGATGTTTGCTATTCTCAACGAGATCAAGGACAACTCCCCGGGCAGTGTCATGGGTGTCGTCGGCTCCAGCATTGGCTCCGCCGCCAGCATCTACATCCTCGTGGCCATTACCGGCTACCTCACTTTTGGCAACGCCGTCACGGGCAACATCGTCCAAATGTGTAAGTGATCGCGTGCTCAGTCCCCGAGTCATTTCTGACATTGTTTAGACTCTGCGACCGTTGCGTCTTACATCGGCCAATTGGCCATCGTGGTCCTTGTCACGTTCTCGGTTCCCTTGCAGGTTCACCCCTGTCGCGCGTCCATCGATGCCATCCTCAAGTGGCGTCCCAACCGAAACTCCAACGCCGGCGGTCGTTCCAACTCGCCTGGCGGCCGCCCCCTCTTGCCGTCGTCGGCGTCCATTCGCTCGGACCATGGATCTACCTCTTCGATGAGCGACATTCGTTTCGCACTCCTCACTTGCGCAATTCTCATCCTGTCTTACATCACCGCCCTGTCCGTCCACAGCCTCGAGAGGGTCCTGGCCTATGTCGGCAGCACAGGCTCCACGAGCATCAGCTTCATTCTGCCAGGCCTCTTCTATTACAAGATCAGTGACCCGGACAGCGAGCACCAACAGCGTCTGCACAAGGAGGACGACGACGCAGACCTTCTTTCGGACGAGGAGGACGAGCCTGCCATGATCAACAGCATCGCCAGCCTTGGCAGCGCCGCGAGCGTCGTCGTCAACCCCCGCAAGTGGAACCGCAAGTGGCGGTGGGACCTCGAGCACATCGAGCAGGACCTCCTGCGCAAGCTGGCACTCTGCCTTGCCATCTATGGCTTCTGCGTCATGGTTGTGTGCCTTACTATGAATATCGTGTTCCATGCATCGCATTGAAATGGGAAAAGAGACAGTTTTGATTCTTCGCAACACAAGAGCTTTTAGAGGAAGAGTCGTTTGGATCACGCGAGGAACGTTCCCCTATTTAACACGGCCGACTGGGATAGACATTTCGCGACGCAGCAGTCCCACGGGATCTCGCTGCACATACATGGAGTTGGGGGTGCTTTGCGTTTTCGTCGACGTTTTCTCCGCCGTCAGTTGGGGGCTTTTATCTTCTTGACCCCATACAAGCGCGGTGGCTGCATTGTCTTGGGCGTTCACTGTTTTCTCTCTTTTGTCTAATTTACTTCTACAATGCCTCGTCCAAGAAGACATATTCTTGATGAGAAGAAATTGGGGCCGGCCGGATTAGCCACGGAGGTTCCGAAATAGCTCATAAAAACGGCTTTCTTCAATGGAGTGACATTTTGGTCCTTTTTTTACAATCATGATGATACTGTACAACAAAGTGAGATGTCGTTTGAGCGCCTCATCAGTTTCCACGTGGCCTCGAACCCCCTCAATCCCATGTTTTCCGCCTTGGCGAGAGGCCTCTCCCTCACTTCGTACAGATGACGGCCTCCGAGTCATCTGATGTGTGTGTGTGGTGGTGCTTTGATTATTCGTACACTCGACTCGCGCTTCGCCTCGTTTTCGGTTTCCGAATTGAGACGGGGAAAACTCCTCGTCTTGGCCGTCCTCCTGCCATTGACGGTGTCTACCTCCACTTCTTAATGCCGGAGACGCAGCGCAGCGGTTTCTCGTTTTTTTTCTTCTCTCTTTTTTTGCTCAATCGTAGCTCAGGCGAATCGGTTATGAGGATGCGGGTTCCGGGGCTTTCGGGGCTTGGGGGTCCTTGAGGGACTTCGCTGCCGTCGCGGTGTTGAGGGTGCCGTTTGGCCTGTATTTCGGCTCGAGGATTCCGACCTGGGCGTCGTTAGCATTGCTGTCCCGTCCGTCGACGTATAGCTCCAGATATGATTCCTCCGCATCAGTCCCAATCGAGACGACCATCCTCCTGCTTCTGGGATCCTTCCATTGCAGCTTCGAATCGTGCGGCTTGGTGCAGGGGGGCTCTTCGTACCATTGACAGGAGCCTCCAGACGGTGTCGGTCGGCTGGGCGCCCACGCCGAGCCAGTACCGGGCGCGGAGGGAGTCGAGGCGGATGTCCTTGTGCAGCTTCCCCGAGTTGTCGTAGGGGTCCTGCTTGGGGATGGGGTCGTAGGTGCCGATGACCTCCATGGGCTTGCTGTTGCGGGCGGTTCTGCGGTTTCGCTATCGTCAGCGCTGTGTCCCCTTATCCCGTGCGCATCTGCGACTTCCTCCGCCTTCAAACTTCGCGACCGCGCGGCGTCTCGATTGACGGAGATTGGGAGAGGCGTACCTGGCCTGCGTGACGACGATGTTGTAGAAGGGCTGGTTGACGCGCCCGAAGCGGGCGAGGCGTATGCGGACGACCATTGTGACGGCGGTTCGGGGGCGACTTCGGGTTCGATCGGTGAGAGCGGCGGATCGGTGACGGTTTCGCGGGGATCGTTCGACGTCGTCGCGATGAGCTCCTGCTGGTGAGGTGATGCTCCCGATTCCCTGGAGCCCGGGCCGGCGCGGTGGAATTTTTGGATCGGATGTGCTGGTTGTTCCGATGCCGGCTTGAGCCCCACCAGAAGGTACCTACGGCGGTACCTGCCCCCAGAATGACGCTAAGACGGACAAGACACCACACTACCCGGGCCCCGAGCCACTGGGTCCCGCCGGTGCGGATAACCTAGCGTTCGTTCTTGTCAGGGACCCCAATTGCTGGAAATCCTGACTAGCCAGCTGTGGTGCGGCTCCCCCCTCCCCCTCCCTCCTCTAGGGTCAGAGGGCGGTGGCGGGGATGGTCCCTGGTACTCGCGCTGAGTGGGACGACTCTCCTCCATCTTTCACCCCTCTCTCTACTCTTTCGCCTCACGTTTGGTGATCTTTGAGCAGTCGAGAGAGCTGTCCAGGAAGCCTCCGGCACGAGTCGTCCTCCTCCTCGCAACGGGGTCCAGACCAGAAATCTCAGTCCCGAGTGGCTTCATCCATTTCGACCGCCCCGAGCCTGCCGGGAACACGCAAGGGCTAGCTCGTCGTCCAGCAAAAAAAATGGCGGATTACTGGGACATGGTGAACCAGTCCACCTCGGGCGTGACTCGAGTCATCACGCCCGCAGCCGCCGCAGCCGCCGCAGCCGCGGGCGACTACGACTACGACGCCGCCACCGGCGACGGAGAACGCTGCGTCCAACAACCACGGACCTCGGAGCAGATGCGCTCCACGATGCTGGACTACCGCCGCGAGAACGGCCGGACGTACCACCGCCTGTCCGAGGGGAAGTACAACTTCCCCAACGACGCCCTCGAGCAGGAGCGCCTGGACATCATCAACCACCTGTGGATGCTGACCTTCGACGGCGCGTACTGCCTATGTCCGAAGAACGACGGCGCGAAGAGGGTGCTGGACCTCGGCACGGGGACGGGGATATGGGCGCTCGACTACGCCGACGAGTTTCCCTCTGCGACTGTTGTTGGCGTGGATTTGAGCGCTATTCAGCCGCTTTACGTGCCGCCTAACTGTCAATTCGAGGTGGGGGACCTGGAGAACGGGGAGGAGTGGCGGTGGGGAGGGGCTGGGCGGGGCTCGTTTGACTTCATCTTCGCGCGCAACATGATCGGCTGCTTCGCGGACTGGAAGGAGGTGTTCGCGAAGGCGTACCGCAGTCTCGAGCCGGGGGGCTACTTCGAGATCCACGACTCGGTGTACCCGATCCGCTGCGACGACGGGACGCTGACGGAGGACATGCCGCTGAGCCGGTGGACGAGGCTGATCCGGGACGCGTGTGAGCAGGTCGGCAGGTCGCTGTCCATCACGACCGAGTTCCCGCGCATGATGGAGGAGGCTGGGTTCAAGGGCGTGACGGTCACCAAGGTGAAGTTCCCCGCCAGCCCGTGGCCCGAGGACCCCAGGACGAGGGAGCTCGGGACCTGGGTCCAGGCGTCGCTGCTGCCCGGGCTCGAGGGCATGTCGCTGGCGCTGTTCACGAGGGTGCTGAAGTGGAGCAAGGCCGAGACGATTGTGTTTTGCTCGCAGGTCAGGGAGAACGTCAAGGACACGAGCCTACATGGGTATTGGGACGGGTACTCCATCTACGGGCGGAAGGCGTTGTGAAACCGCCCGGGGAGGGTCAGTGACGAGAGCGGTGTCTACCGTCAAGCGTCTTTTGTTCCTTTTCTAGCGTAAAAGTTGTGGTTGGGGCGGCTTTTGTGATTTAGCGTGCATATTATTTGAGCCGACATATTGGCCATAATTAGACGAACTGTTACGACTGTTTAACGATTTCACCCGAGTCAGTAGGGGAACGATGGGCAACTTCGGATGAACCTTGAGGGGATCTATCTAGGGACCGGGATCTAGAGCTGCTCCTGAGTTGTAAAGCAATAGTTTCGCGTCGAATCGTTCGTGGTTTCTCACAGGTCTCGAACATTTCGGGTGCATATCTAAGCTGTATAAAAATGTACTCCAACACAAAGACAATGTTTGAGTTACCAACGATCACTTCACACAAGAACGTCATGATCAATGTACTGGCCCTTGCCAAGGTACCTCCAACGACTGACGTGAGCCACGGATGTCGAGTTTCCCCGGGTTTGGCCATTCGTGGTTCCGTATACGCCTAACACAGTCCCAGTGTAGCCACCGCTCACAAGACTGGAGAGAGAGTAGCCTACGACGGCCATCTCCGTATCCTCATCGACTCCACCCGCGCCGGCAAGGAAAGCATAGTGCGTAGCGTTGACGGCCTGGATCTCCAAACGCATCGGACCGTCGGCCGCCGCGGTATTCTCCTTTACTGGAACGAAGACATCATCTGGAACAGTGGCATCCTCGTTGCTGCTAAACGACCGTAAGCGCAGCTGCCTGCCGGCATTCGTCCCGTTGCCCGCCGCCACGATGGCGAAGTCGATGTGTCTCTTCTCGTCCAGGTAGACCGAGACGCCGGCTTCCTCGCCCGACGTCCTCGGCTCAAAGGCTATGTCGACGCTGAATGAGAAGAGCGTGTCCGTCTGCCTGCGGCCCAAGAAAGTGATCGTGTTGGGGAGCGTGCTGTTGGGTGAGATCGACGAGGACAAGTTCCTCGGCGACAGCGCCAGCTGCAGCGAGTTTGCGTGGCCAGGCGCGGATACTGAGTATGCTGCCTCGTCTGGGTAGCGGATGTGCAACCAGTGAGATGGCAGAGCAGATTCGGGCTCAAAATCGACAATGTCTGGCTCTCCCCCCGCTCCGGGCGTGGTGCTTGCGTTGCCGCCCTGGCCAGGGAGCGATGTGTTCATCTGCCCACGTATCGGCTCGAGCATGGCGGGCCAGCTCCCATCGTCCTCCGACCAGGAAACTGGGAACAGAACCGTCTCCCGGCCCATGGGATGAAACTCAAACTCCGGCCCCGATCGCTGCGCCAGCGCCACGCCCCACCAGGCCCCCGTCGTCTCGTCCTGGAACAGGTCGGCGTGGCC
The DNA here is from genome assembly GCA_030770045.1 of Colletotrichum brevisporum. Lineage (NCBI taxonomy): Eukaryota > Fungi > Ascomycota > Sordariomycetes > Glomerellales > Glomerellaceae > Colletotrichum > Colletotrichum brevisporum. Next base: position 682,417 of record JAUGSI010000001.1, on the reverse strand, counting down.
GACAGACTGGATGTACGAGGCGTTCAGGTTCTCGGTGATGACCATCGGGTTCGCAGGGTTGCTCTCGTACGGCCCGGTCACGGACGAGGACCTCGCGATGGCACCGCGGTGGATTTTCTCTGTGCCGCCTTCGGCGACGAGGATGTAGTACCAGTCGCCCTTATGGTAGAGATGGGGTCCCTCGGATGTTGCCAGGCCGGTGCCGTTCCACGGGTAGCTGATGGGACCGAGAGCGCCGGATTCCAGGTCGATGGTGGCCAGCGCAATTCCGGTGCCCGTGGATAGTACCTCGGCACCGGTGAAGTAGATGGTGCCGTCGTTGTCGAAGAGCAGGGACGGGTCGTAGCCGACGAAGTCGACGTTGGTGGGGATGGTCCACGACGATGCATCGTACGGGTCGTTGGTCGAGAAGATCAAGTTGTCCATAGTGAAGTCTCTGAATGAAGCAATAGAGACATAGGTCGTCGTGACGTAGAACGTCCCGTTGTGGTGACGGATCGTGGACGCGAACAGCCCATCTTGTCCAGTCGGCGCGTTGGCGAATTGAGGGAGCTGCTCGCGGCGGTTGAGCACGTGGCTTGCGAGCTCCCAAGATTGGAGGTCCTTGCTGGCGTAGACAGGCACACCGGGGAACCAGGTAAAAGTCGAGGTGACGCAGAAGAATGTTTTATCGACGTAGATGCAGCTTGGGTCGGGGTTGAAGCCGGTGAAGATGGGGTTAAAGTACTCGGCTGCAGCTGCAGCTGCCAGCAAAGGTACTAAAGCAAGACACCTCATTTTCGTTCTTGTCACTGCGACTGCTTCGGTCTTGCTCTGTGTTTCGCTTGCTCTCTTCTCCTTATTTATACTGAGAATGATATCAATGGGTTGAGGTTGAATTGGCTCTCGTGATGAATACGAAAAAGGAGGACAATACGAAAATTAACAAGAAAAGCACAACCACCAAAACAGGGTGGACTATGACGAGATGACCCATATGGTGGTCATCGAGTAGGGTGCATCCATGTCACTGGGTAATATTGCAGGGATTTTAACACGTAGGTAGTTACGGAGGACGACAAATCATCGCGACGAGCGAAGTGTATTTGCTCGAAGTGCTTTTCCAATTTTCCGTCCATCATTTCGAAAACAACATTCCCCAAGACCGTAGCGGCGCCATGTCAACTTCGCATGCCTTCAACATGTCCCATACAACCGTAGCGACTGTGTCGAATACCGGCACCTTGTATTCCCTCTCCCAATGTGCCACACGCTGTGCTGCTCTGAGATTGGTGCAGAATGTGGTTATAGCCTGGACTCCCTTGCCGACGACTTCTCCAACCATTCGATCGAGGGTGGGCTCGTCGACGGCAGCAAACGTGGAGTTCTTGAAAATGCGTAGGTGGCTCTCCTTGCTGCAGTCCACGCCGATGCTGGAGTAGGTCCTGATGATGGCTTCCTGAACGTCGTCTGTGTAGGGCGTGACCAAGCCGAGGTCCGTCACGCCAAACGCCTTGGCGGCCTTGTTCAGTGCAAGGACGGATGTCGTCGCGGGAATGCCCGTAGCAGCGGTGATGTCGGCGCACAGCTTCTCGTCGGCCTCGAAGCCCAGCCAGCCGGAAGATGTGCCGCTCCAGCCGATCATGTCGACCTCGGCGTCGGCGAGGAGCTGGGCCGCGGCGATGATGTTTTCATTTTGAAATTGGTTCAGACCGTCGTCGTCGAGGCTGATTTTGAGAACGCGGAATCGCGAGAAGTGAACGGAGACGTGGGGAAGAGATGCAACGATTTGTTGTGTCAACGGCTCCAGGCTCGTGTTGGAGGAGGGCGTCAGGATTCCGAGCCTAATTCTTCGGGGCGTGGTCATTTTGAGAGCGGAGAAGCGTTAGTTGTGATCAGGCTTGCTTGCGAACATGTTTGGTGATTTTCTTTCATCAGAAAGCTGAAGGTTCCTGGGCGAATAATCAGCTACTCGAACAAAATAGCTGCATACCTACACACTTCGGCCGAAGTGATCGGCCTCCCCCGCACGACGTGAACAACAGCAATGAATCTGCCTATCTGTCGGACTTGTACTCCGATTTTACCCCGGAAAGGAAGCCTATCGTTCGCAAGAACCTATTCTTTATCAGCACAAGCCGACTTATCGGCCGAAGGAAGGATCAAGTGGAGATGAAACAATACACTGCATCCTGTTCGCCAACGTCTTTCGGATCCTTGCCGCCCGATAAGTCGCAACAAGCGGCGATGATAGATAGCTACCGCGCCAAAAGATGCCTATCAACGAGATAGGGAGCCGATTGTGAAACCTGTGCCTCTAAGTGGGCTTTACAAAAGTACCGTGACATGTCTTTTCTACCGGCAAAACAGTTGCCCTTCGTCTCCTGGATGCTCCAATGCTACAGAATAGCTTGCTGTCGTTTCGTTTGCTTGCGTGCCATGGCTATTGTTGAATCGGCCAGTCGCCCAAGTCAGGCTCTCAAAGGCTCGATGAGCAAGTTGAGAGAGAGGATGCAACTTCACAACGCCCGCCCGGAATCGACCGAGGGCAAGTTCGGCCGATGGTCCAACAAAGACCTTGACCCGACACCACCTGAGCAGCGAACATGGAACTCATGGTCGTTCTTCGCCTTTCAGTTTAGCATTGCGTTCTCCCCGACAACGTACAATGTCGGCGCTAGTCTTTATGCCATCGGCTTGAACTGGTGGACGATTCTGATTGCATCAAGTCAGTCACTCTGGCAGACCGTCCCCAACGATAATCGCTTGTAGCTGACTATTGGTAGTTATCGTGTCCATCATTGTTGCCGTGATGCTCTACCTCAACTCTCGTGCTGCTACCTGGTGAGCCAGCACAGTCGAGCTTCAAAGGAACAATGCGTTGCTGACAAGTTCCAAGGTACCACGTGGGATTTCCTACAGTCGTGCGCTCTTCCGCTGGAATTTATGGATCGCTGGCATACATCGGTGTTCGAGGTGTAAGTGGCCGCGTTGAGCCCAACACCCACTCAGGGTCGCCTAGCTAATGCAGGCCCGAGATCAGGTTGTCGCAGTACTTTACACGTCCATCCAGACTCTGTACGCTAGCCAGTTCATGGCTGTGATGCTGCGATGTCTTTTTGGGGATAGATGGACCGACATACCAAACCGCAAGTGCTACAACATGCTGACCGGGATCTCGATGCATGCTAACTCACGCAGGGTTGCCTCCAACTGCCGGTATCGCATCGTCGAATCTCTTGGCGTTCGGAATTCTCTGGTTATTGCAGCTTCCCTTTGCCTTCATTCATCCCAGCAAAATCAATGTAGTCTTCCGTGTCAAGTCGGTTCTTGCTCCTATTGGGTTGATATCTACAATGATTTGGGCATTGGTTCGTCGCAACAGTCCTCGGAAATGCCTGGCACGAGTTAACAAAATCGCAGGTATCCAGCCACGGCGCCGACTTCCAGGGACTGAGTACCGCGGAGACAGCGACCGGTGCCGCTCTGGGATGGTCGTTTATGAAGGCACTCAACACCATCGTCTCCAATGTCATTCCACCCTTGGTGAATATTGCAGACCTGTCGCGTTATGGAAGCCGACCCAGCCAAACCATCCCGATGCCCGTGGGCCTGATAATCAGCAAGCCATTGGTCACCTTTCTTGGAATGGTCATCACAGCAGCGGGATACAAGCAGTTCGGCGAGGTACACGATTCTAAAGCAAGGTTATGGGATTGCAACAGCTAACCGTTGCCAAACAGGCATACTGGAACCTCTGGGACTTCTATTCGAGCGTCCTTGACAAGTATTGGAGTCCCGGCGCCAGAGCCTTGGTTTTTCTGGCTGCTGGAATTCAGGTATGAATCGACTCTTCCGTTGACGACGATAAATGTGATCACTAACTCTCATATTTTCGTAGGCCTTTGCCACATTCGCCACGAACTTGAGCAGCAACTCGATTCCCGTGGGCAGTGATCTGGCTGGAATGTTTCCCAAGTACTTCACAATTGTCAGGGGCCAGATCCTGTGCTTCATACTTGTTTGGCCTTGCGGTAAGTGTATTGCAGAAAAGGACCGTCATCCCTAAGGCTAATTGACTTTGATTGCAGTCCCCTGGAAGCTCACCTACTCAGCTGCGTCTTTCTTGACATTCCTCGGCTCATACTTGTGCTTCATCTGCCCCATAGTTGCGTGCATGATGTAAGTAGACCTCACCTTCTTCTTTCTGCTACTTGCGCAAGCACTAACGATGTCAGTGTTGATTACTGGCTCGTCCGGAAGGGAAATCTGCACGTACCGTCTCTATACTCGACGAGCGCCGAGTCACCGTACTATTACTACAAGGGTTTCAATCTCCGCGCGTTCGGCTCTTGGGCTGCGTCTGTGTTGTTGGTCGTGCCTGGGGTTTCGGGTAACCTCAACCCAGGATCTATCGGAATCGCAGCAGTCCGCATCTACAACATGGGGTTCTTGTTGTCGACCATCACGGCTGGTCTGTTATACTACATCAGCTGTAAGGTGTGGCCCGTCGAGATTTATCCCCCGCAGCGGGACCACGAGCCCAAGAGCTGGGAATTCATGCGACACACCGAGGGCTTTTTCCCTGGAGACGACTTTTTCCCGACGAATTTGGCCGAGGAACTGACTCTCTACGGAAAAGAGACGATGATTGGATCGATGGACCAAGTATCCAGAGAGACTGGCTTCAAGTAGTACTCTGTCTTTTCACTCACTCCGGAATTCAAAAGATGACTCTTCTCACGAATTCTTTTTCAAGTTGAATGTGTCAACAGTACTGTAAGCAGAATTTACATCAACATGGGAAATTGCCAGTGTAGTTAGAAGGCCAGGGGTTATCGTTCAGGCAGGATGCATCACTTCGCTGCTCAATGGAGAGATTCATTCCTACCTCTCGTCAAACATCCGCATGTCGCAGGGCTCGTGCCTTTTCCCTTTCTGGACGTGTAGCTCTTACCAAACAGGTCTCATTAAGGAAGTTGGCATATATCACAAAACTGGGCTATAGTCGGCGAACAGGCTAAATGGGCCGAAAGGGCGTGGGAGACTCGTGGCCGACGGGATGGTCTGCAATTAATATATTACACTTCGGACTGTCGTTGCCCGTGTATATATCTAGTCAGTGGAGTGGAGTCGCCGGCATAGCCGGCCGTACAAAGCAATTAAACGACATGTTTCCTGACATTCAGGGGGAGATGAACCCCCGCCTGACAAAACTTTAAAACCTAGCCATCATTCTATGGTGTTGCTCTCGAAGAGAAAGTTTTATAAGTAAAGGCACAGTTGGTGCTCTGAGTATGGTTAATTAGTCGAGATATTTGTTGCCGACAACACTGAAAGCTCCAAAATGAGGTGGATCACTCGACTCGGTCTTTGGCTGCCCCTCAGCAGTCTGGTAGTTGCCGTACCGGCAGCAACCCCGACAAATGCGGCGCCTGCCCTGTGCACTCAATACGCGTATGCCTCTGTCGACGGCTATGATCTCTTGAACAACCTCTGGGGAATGGACGACGCGGAATCCGGTTCCCAGTGCACCTACTACAACGGGCCGGCGCCGGAAGGTGGCCTCTCTTGGAGCTCGAAGTGGACGTGGAATGGAAACCCCGACAACGTAAAAAGCTTCGTATACGCGAACCGTCAATTCACCCGTCGCCTTCTGAGCAACATCACGGCACTCCCGACGTTGTCACAGTGGAGCTACAACAACAAGACCGACATGCGCGGTAATGTGGCCTATGATTACTTCACGCACCCCGACGCCAACCACACAAACTCTAATGGAGAATACGAGTTGATGATCTGGTTAGTTTTCCTCCTCAGTAGTCGACGGCAAGGCGAGACCGGCCCGTGTTGACAGAAATGCGCACCAGGTTACACAGATACGGAGGGCTTGGACCCATCTCAGAGAGCCCTACCCGCTCGCCAATCGAACGAGTCGAGTTGGCTGGCCACGCCTGGGACTTGTACTTTGGATACAATGGCAAGATGAAAGTTTACAGCTTCTTGTCTGCCTCGGATCCGATTTACAGTTTCAAGGCCGACATCATGGTCTTCTTCAACCACCTGGCCAGCAAGTACGCTTTCCCCATGAGCAACCAGTATCTCTTGAGTAAGTTTGATCTATGACTACCGGCTGGAAGGAGACAAACTTACAAGATCGCGACGATTCTAGTCAACCAATTCGGAACAGAAGCTGTTACCGGTCAGGATGCCACTTTCCGCGTTTCAAGGCACCAGGCCGATAAGGTTTGATTACATGATGTGCCTGGTGGGTTCGGATCCAGAAATTGAAGCACATCATGGTGATTTTCTGATAGATCACAGCCACGCTTTTGCAAGGAACTTGATTTCACAGTGACCAATATTCTAATCTTTGCTATCGATCGCAAGCGGTTGTTACATGTAGACTGATGTGTTGTAGCCATCATCGTGGTTGACATACACGCCGGTGCCCTCAATGTCTTCTTCAACCGTTCCTTGAGTAGCGCTAGCCCATACCTGTGGACTAGATCATTCCTATCTTGGCCCGTGAAGTATGAAACCTTTGGCAGTCTCCCGCCGGACGGCAGCTTCACATAGAAGAACCCCAGAAAGGGAGGCCCGCACTCCAGCAAAACGTCAATATCCGAATTGAATAGCTCAACGCGAAAGAAAATTCGGTTTCACTCAGTGTTTGCTTTTCTACGTTTCTCATCTCTCGAGATAGATTCATGTTGACACCCATACTACGACCTTTCACCCAGCTCGCTGAATTCAAAGGCTGGACAATCGTAATTCAGAGGGCATTTCATTCCGGTGTGTATGAACCAATTAGAAAGCATATTTTTGTGAGACGTGTACCAACCATCAACTCAGGGTAGTTATTATGTGCATCGCCCCATTGGCTGCTCACCCTGCAACGGGTCGCCCGGCGGCTATCAGTCCATTTCAATCCATGGACGACCGTGTGCATATGGGGCGTAACTATACTGTGAGATGAGGGGTGATTGCCTTTCATTAGCAGCAGGTCTACCCTTTGCCTTGAAAGCTCGCCATCTTCCACTACGTCAATCAGTTACTGCACCAAGCAAGCATTCGTTGCATTCCCTCTAGTTGGATCATTGAAAACCCTAGACTGGGAAGGCCTTCGACAATGGAGTCAACCACCATGAGGGGAGTACCTGGGGATGACGCGCCCGACGCCCGCAGTCAGAGAGGGAATCTCCCCACGTCGATGACAATACAGAGCATTTGCCTGCCATTACCGCAACAGAGCTTCCAACCACGCTCGACGGATCAGCACTACGGCCGAAGCAAGCCAACATGGACGCCAGTGCTCGAAAGAAAGCTAGCAAAGCTCTATCTGTACACGATGCTGCCAGTCTCTGCAATAGTGGAAATCATACAAAGTGTCAGCGACAATGACTTTAAACCGTACGTTGTCAACCCGTGACTGACAATCGCAGACTAACAAATATGCTCTAGAAGCAAGGATCTGGTACAGAAGAAGCTCGGTGCCTTCTTCGACAAAGAGTATAGGTGGCTTCGTCCGCGGAGTCGAGAAGATGTTGAAAGACGTCTTGCACGCCTGCAGGATCGTGGCGACTTTGGAGGACCCGCCACACCGACAGACCCGCGGAGTTCAAACAACGGCGAGAGGCCTGACGGCTTATCATCTCAAATCAACACGAGGCAAGCGTTGAGTGGATGGTCACAGCACCCGGTGTCAAGTCTACAATATCGGCAGAGACGCAGGAGTTGATTGAGCAACACTTCCCCGGCAAAAGAAACCAGCTCACCCACCTTCTCAATGACAATTGTGTTTCCGTCGCAAAATTATGCGAGGAGGATACGTTCTGTGACAAGCATGGCACCGAGCCCGGCTGTCTCTGTCGAAACAACTGTTCCGAAACTCCTCACATATCCACGCCGCGATGTCTTTTGGCCTCGGACATGCTCATGGTGGATCAATTTCGCAGAGAGCGAGGAGTTTGCTTGGAGGGGGTAGACGCCCACGATAGCAATAACTGTATCTGCGATACTTTCAACAAACCAGGCGCTGACGCAAAGCTTGCGCTCTGGGCAACACCGCGTGGGCTCACCCCCCTTGCCCAGCGAATCCGCAGATTTGGGCCGGTGTTCGAAAGCGATCTCACCTTCTTCGATTGTTTCGGCAATACGATATTGCATTTTCTAGCAGCCCGCGCTCACCCCATCATCCTCATTCGAACGATTATAGAGTATGAAGGTTTGTCGGCGATTCTCAACACATCGGGGCAAAGCTTCCTCCACTGCCTTTCACCCTTATGGTACGAGGGAAACTTCGACTTCCTCCGGTTCCTGCTTCGTTACCTGAAAAGCACGTTCAAACCCGATTTGAACGCCAAGGAAGCCTTGACATTTGGCCCAAACAGCCAAGGCGAGTACAAATTCGACATGAAAACTCAGGATGTGAGTGAACTCGACATATATGCCAAGGATGTGTACGGAAGAAGCATCTTTCACCTGATGAGTGAGATCATCCCCGACAAAGATATCCTCTGCGAGCTATTTGCTCCGTTTGAATCTTCATCATACAAGACAAGAGATGCATTCGGTCCTTTTCCGGGGGAAGAGGGCTCTAGATTGCCGAAAGCCACGAACAACGGCGTTCGTTTCATGAGCGGAGTAGACATGGATGTATCCACGGTCTCCTCAATCGAATACCAAGCGCAGCTACAAGAAACGATCGACAAGGCCTATGGAAATAGGCACATTGAGCTTTTGGGGGGAAAAAACGCGCTGCACTGCATCGCAGAAGTTGTTCTTTCGCCAGACTCTCTGTTCAAGAAAGTTCCCAATTTAAATGCGAGGCCTCGCCAGACGCCTCACAACAAGAGGATGCAAGGGGCCAAGTACAACTCGAAATCGCAGGATCTCGACTCCTCAGAGAGATATTACAAGAGAAGGGAAGAGATCGTCAAGGATCTTGTGGGGCTCAAAGTCGACGCGAACGCATACGACGACGACGGCAACACCGTACTGATGTATTTCATTGCCCAACTTCCGGAGGATGACGACCGCAAAACTCCGGTCAAAATCATCAAAAGCGTTATCGACTCTGGAGTGGACATTCAAGCTCGAAATCGCAATGGCGAAACAGCTTTGCATGTGGCAGTTCGGCTTGGCAAGAAGCTTGCTATGAAAAGCTTAGTGGAAATGGGCGCCAATGTTCATGCAAAAGATTTCCGAGGCCAGACCCCTCTGAAGCTGCTTGCCAGCTGCATAAAAAGGGCAGGAAATGACATGGTCACCTATGCACACCTAGAGGCCTGTTACTCGTGGCTTTCTGGCCAGTCCGAAGTCAAGTCACAGTCATCCGTCCTGGATGAGTGGGGATGGTTTGGGTTGCCAGCGGTCAGAGGAAGTGAGAAGATACGCTCTGCGGGCCATGACGAATGGACAGAAGAGTCACCCGTTCTCAGATGTTCCCTGACGGATAATAAAAGCAGGAAAAGCAAAGTCGTTCAGGGCATGAGATTGGCGCTGGAGAAGATGGACTTTGACGACAGTAGCGGCCGCGGCAACGACGACGCGGACGATGAGGCAAAGAACAAGAAGCTCGTGAAGTGCGCGCACACCCAAAATACAGCATGAAAACATAGATAACATTACTAATATTCAAGCAGAGTATCGACATCACCCGAACCTTCAGAGACAATCATCAAGATCGAGGATGATGAAGACGAATCCGACATGTCTGCTCCGCAGACTCCCGATAGCCTTCCATCGGCCGACGATATCTGCAGCTTGATTCTCTCAAGCGCTTTCAAAGTCTCGCTGAGCCACTTGCCACACCCAGAAATGGCATTGAATAGCGTACACAGGTGTCTTAACGAACTTTCGGCCATCACCTCATCGGCTACAGGGAACTATGACTCCCCAGCCGATTCAACGGACCTTTCCAGGGAGCCTTCACAAGAACTGTACTTGAACAACTTTGGTATTTCCCCAGAAGCCACAAAAACAAAGGCTTCCAATCCAACGAGCTTTCTGCGACCTGATGACCACCCAGAAGGCTCCAATTGCAGGAAACGCCGGAGACAGGACACCCCTAATGGGTCATCTGGGGATGGCAATCAGGGCGACGGATGTAAGTCTGAGACAAAGTCCAGAGCTCAGAAAAGGACAAAAAGCCTGGGGCGGTTTTCGTGCCCATATCGGAAACGCAACCCTCTGAGATTCAATGTTCGTGACCACGAAAGCTGCGCTTTGGTGGCGTTTGATTCTATATCTTTGGTCAAGTGAGTCGGACGAGGTCGCATGTAGCGAGGCAAGAAGAGCTAATCCCAGTCGCAGGCGCCACATTGGTTTATTCCACAAACAAAAGATCAGGCCCTCTTTTGCATGTCGCCGATGCCAACAGAAGTTCATTACTTCCGAGGCTCTTGATAGCCATCTTCGCGTGCCCCCTGATCAGATTTGCTCGATTCGAGAAGAAGACGATGATAACTCAAACAAGTGCAATCCTGAAGAGGGGATCACCCCTGACATCGAAATCAAGTTGGCTTGCAGAAAGTCCACCTCGCAGATCGTTCAGTGGGAACCGTTGTGGAGAGTTCTCTTTCCTGGAGACGACACCATTCCCACAGAAGGTACGTTGATGTGCTGTTTACTCTGTCCGCAGTGGTCTTCCGGTGTGAATTCAATCTTTAACCACCTCTGTCTCGGACTGGTGCTGCATCCGTGTGAGTATGAAACTATCCTAATTCGTGTCGTAGAGTTTGAGCCTGTGATGGAACTTCACGAAGTGAGAAAAGCATTCGCCGACGATTCCGAGAGGTGCCAGAGCATGGTCTACCGACTTGCTACGTCAATCTGCACATTGCCAGGCGCTCAGCCCCACCCCAAACCCGGCGGCAGTTTTTGGGATCTTTTCCGATCGTTCGTCAACCAGAACCTGAAGCGGTACAACATAGAGACAGCATGTTCTCGATTTCGCGCCGTTCAAACTGGATCCACATCAGATTTCGATCGAATCTACGGAGGTTCCGATGCAGGGAGTGATCACTCTTCATTACAAATTCTTCCTACCCCAAGATCGGGAAATGAAGGGTTCTCTTATGTCACCGCTGACGGTCACAATCGACATTTTGAATCTTCGAGCCAGGCTTCGAGTAGTTCGCTTTGTTCATATGTTCCAGCGACGACACAAGGTTCCGGGAAAGTCAAGAACACCATGGACTTCACCGTGGCTGGTTTGCCATCGTCGGAAACAGGTATAACGACAGACGGCTGCTCAAGTGTCAACGACGTGACGAGGAATGCGGTTGAATTTCCTCATCCAGGTATCTTGGAATCATGCCTCGGTCTCTGTTTTACAGCCCCTTGCACCTGCAGCGAGATGTTCGACTTTGATCAGACCAGGCCATAGGTCACTTGATAATCTAGGGAGGGACAAGGCTCTTAAGTTGGGAGAGGGTACAAAATAAAGATGTTGAAGTATATTCGGAGTGATTTCGACGTTTCTGGGCAAAATGTACACGCCATTCGTTATCTGTCAGTACAGGCTTGTCTATGATTGATTTATATCCTTTTTACACTCCGCGTCACTTACAAGGAAGGTTAGAAAGTGGGAGAAGTCACGATAGTGAAGGAGTAGCTAGGTTTTGGCATGATGAAAAACGACCTGACGGACAATCTTGAAATACCGAGTCGGGTAGGGACGTCTGTACCCCGAAATACTAATCTGGCAAGCCCCTTGAGTGGTTCTAGGCATTAAACAGCATGCACCTTCCGTATCGAATTGAAGCTGTATGTTGTAGCGGAAGGAGCCTTCATCCACACTGTACTGCCATAGGCACCTGCTGCAAAGAACAATTCAACACTTGTATCCCACCTTTATCCCCCCCTCTCTCAATCTTCTCCTCTGCATCTTCTCTTCATCAACAATTTCTTCTCTTCCGCCGCATTTTCTTTTCATCTACATTTCCTCCTCCTTCAAACATCTTCTCCGCGTAACAAAATGTCTCCCACATCCAGGCCACCCACCCAGGACGAACTGGATCGCGAACTGTATGGGACTCTTATGGACATACCACCCGAGGCTTTAGTCCGTCTTGCCATCAGAATCGGCACCTCCCGCCTGAGACTGCATCTTCCCAGTCCCGGAGGCAATGTTGTTTCGACACTCTCCGGATCCTACAATCTCGTACATGTCGTCGAGTTGACAGACGGAACTAAGTTGGTGATCCGCCTCCCCGCGACCGGTGGGGGAACCGACCATCCACCAGAAGCAGCCGCTGCCATGCAGTCGCAAGCAGCTACTCTAAGCCTCATCCGAGAACAGACCGCTGTTTTAGTCCCCGAAGTGTACGCACTGGATGCGACCGCAGACAACGAGATTGGAGCTCCGTACTTTTGCATGAGTTATATACCAGGTCGACCCGTGTCGGATGTATGGTTTGCTGCCGACCAAGATTCCGCCGCATTATCGCGAGAGAACATGCGCCTACGTATTTTGAAAAGCTTGGCTCAGACCATGGCCAAGCTTTCCCCGATGGTCTTTGACAAGATGGGCTCCATAACAACGGATGAGTCTGAGCGCGTTGTCGTCGGCCCTATATACAACTGGCATGATAGCGACAACAACCGTCCTGTGGTTAAGGTATTGGGGGGTCCCTTTGACTCTGTATCGTCCTTCTTAGAGGAACATTTGGAACTCGACGTCAGGAACGATGTGTTCAGCAAAGCGGAGAACAAGATCATGGGAGTGATCAAAGTTTGCTTCAGTCAGCCAAACATGGAGCGTGGGCAGCCTGGTTTCGTCCTGTGCCCCCCGGACTTCAACCCTCAGAATGTCATGGTGGACGAAGAAGGCAATGTCACGGGCCTCATCGACTGGGACCTTGCGCACACGATGCCCAGACTTCTGGGCTACGTCAGATACCCGGGATGGATCACACGGGACTGGGATCCTTTATATTATGGCTGGCCGTTGTCTGATACTGAGGACTCTCCAGAGGAACTGGAGCGTTACCGGGATTTTTACAAGATGCAGCTGGGTGAGGCGCTTGCGTGGCGGGGCGACTGGGAGTTTGCAGAGAAGTCCCATATTGCTGAGGCTGTATGGCACGCCGCACTTTGTCCCGGTAATCGCCTGGAGATATGCCGCAAGTTTGTCGAAGTATGCGTTGGAGATGATGTGGACACCCTCGACGTTCTTAACGATATTGGGTACGGCGATTACGGAGACGAGAAATGGAGCAGGCTGGAGGACAAACTTCGGCGGTTGGCGTTGGGCTTATTGGTCTAATTCGAGAAAATGAATCAAGGCTAGTTCTAAGTAAATACATACTTATCGACCATCAAAACTTGCCATGACTACTGTTTCATGACACTGGGAAGGGTATTTAGCTTTGTGGATTCCGTTGACACGTCAGCCAATGTAGTTTCCGTACGAGGTCTTAGCTGCATGTGCATAGGTTCAAGAGTGAAGCAGCGTCTGGGTAAGCTGGATCTCCGTCTCGCCCAGGAGCTGTCACGTGGACTTCCAGCCTGATCTGTCGCTAACAGGCGAGAAGCTGGAATTCTGACTTCCCCGCTTCGACCGCTTATTCAATACAACACACGCGACGACAGCAGCACCAGGAGTGATACCGTCCACTCGTAGCGCAGTCAAGAATGTCTTCCGGAACCCAGGGTCATCAGTACAGCAACCATGGACCCGGCAGCCAGTACATCTCGTCGGGATACCAGAACATCAATCCCGGCCCAGGCTCCCAATACAACGCCAACGTCATGAACGTCAACTCCGGTGAGTTAGCCTACCCCGTGAGCCCGGATTTCCGCCAACTGACGGATTATGTGCAGTACAGGACAGCGATGCAAGCCTTTTCAATGATCTGTATGTTACCGACCCGACAGCCGATAGGATCCGCATCGAGCGCACAAAGGGTGGTTTATGGCGGGATTCTTACAGCTGGATCCTCAACCACCCCGATTTCCGCCGATGGCAAGCCGACGCTACAAGCAGATTGCTCTGGGTGAAGGGAGACCCTGGCAAGGGCAAAACGATGCTCCTATGCGGTATCATTGATGAGCTAGAAAAGCAGAAGGTAGAGCCTGTGTACTTCTTCCTTCAGGCGACCGATGGGCGCATCAACACCGCCAACGCTGTTCTCCGCGGCCTACTACATATGCTGCTCAGAAGAATACCGTTGCTTCTCAAATATGTGCGCGAGGAGCACAAGCACGTTGGAAAGCAGCTGTTTCAGGACACCAACAGCTGGGATACCATGTGCAAAATCCTTGCTAGAATGTTAGCTGAGGCGAAGAACGAGTTCGGCAATGTCATCTTCGTCATCGACGGCTTGGACGAGTGCACAAAGGGGCTAGATGAGCTGCTCAATCTCATCGTTACGATCTCCTCTTCATGCACCAAGATCATCGTCTCCAGCCGAAATTGGCCGAGTATCGAGGAGGCAATGGAGGCTGCCGAGCAGAAGGTTCCCATCCGGCTTGAACTCAACGTTGGCGCAATCTCGGCTGCTGTTTTGAGCTATATTAACCATAAAGTGGATCAACTTGCACAGAAAAAGAAGTATGACCCAGTCCTCCGGGACGAGGTACAACGTTACTTGATAACGAGCTCTAACAACACCTTCTTATGGGTCTCTCTGGTCTCACAGCAACTCGATAAAGTACCCAAAAGACATGCGCGAGCAAGCCTGTCGAGGTTTCCTCAAGGTCTAGACGCGCTGTACAATCGGATGCTAGACCAGGTGTTAAAATCCGACGATTCTGTCGCGTGCAAGGATATCTTGGCTGTCGTATCGGTTGCGTACCGTCCAGTCAACCTCCTCGAGCTAGTGTCCCTGACTGGGTTTCTTAAGGACTTCAGCGGCGACATGGATTCTCTCAGGGAAATCATCGGCCAGTGCGGCTCACTTGTGACGCTCGGGCCGAAAGACGATGTCATCTATATCGTCCATCAGTCTGTCAAGGACTTTTTGACGAAGCATGCTGTCAGCACAATTATTATGCCTGACGGAATCGTCTGCCAACACCGTCTACTTCTCTCCAGGTCGTTGCGCGCAATGTCAGGAACCCTTCGCAGAAACGTATATGGCCTAGACGCCCCTGGCGTTCTCGTAGATGGGATTACAGTTCCCGACCCCGACCCGCTCGAGCCTGTCCAATACGCATGTGTCAACTGGACGAAGCATGCCAAAGACGGAGAATTCACTGCAAAAGAGTACAGTCAAGTCCAGTCGTTCTTAAGAACGCACTACCTCCATTGGCTTGAGGCCATGAGTTTGCTTCGGAGTGTATATGAGGGCATAGCTTGTATGTCACAGCTCCAGTCAACCATTCAGGTACATTGTAGGGCAGCGCGCTCTTGGTTGCACTAGTTGCTAATCCTTTGATAGCCTTCCGCCGCAGTGCCACTGGGACTTCGGCATTTGGTCAATGATGCCTTGCGATTCATCAGATATCACTGGGAAGGCATCTCTGCTGCCCCGCTCCAGACCTACGCGGCAATCGCATTTACCCCGACCCAAAGTATGATCGGGACACTATTTCGGGAGGAACCTGGCGTTTTACTCCAAAAGCCGCTTATGGATGAAGAATGGAATACTTGTCTACAATCATTAGAAGCCACTACGCCTATCGCTTTCTCCCCGAGCGGGGCGATCCTTGCTTCTGCTGGGAAGCTCGGAGTTGACAATTCTGTCCGGTTATGGGATGTGGCGACCGGCCGGTGCTTACACAACATCGAGAGACCGTACGCGTGGTTGATAACGTCACTGGCATTTTCCCCTTCCACTAACATTCTTGCAATTGCCGCGTGCTACGTTCTCCCTCACGAGCGCCGCGAGCTAAGCATTTGGAACCTGACGACAAACCAGTGCGTGGACAGGTTTGAAGAGGATGCCAAAGATTACATTCTGCGCTTGCGCTTTTCGCCGGATGGCAGTAAACTGGCCTATTTCTCATCTGTATCTTGTATCATATTGCGGCATGCAAAAACGGGGGGAATTCTGCAGACGCTGTCAACCGGGGAACATGCGTCCCTGGCGGTGCCCACTTTTCGCTCGGGCGATAACACGACAGATTTCGCCTTCTCCAACAACGGCGGTCGACTTGCGTCCTACACGTATGATGGCCGTATTACTGTGTGGGATCTCAAAACAGGGCATCAGTTGTGGGGCGTCTGGTCGGACACAACTGTGCGGTCGATCGCCTTCTCTCGCAACGAAGCTGAGGTCATCATGTGTGCATACGAGGACTGTACGGTCAAGGTCTGGGATGTGATGACAGGCTCTCATCTCAAGACGATAGAGCTCCAGGGAGTAGGGCGACATGTCTTGTCCTTGGCAGCGTTCTCGAGTGACCTGAAGACAATTGCCTTTGCAGACTTAGGTCAGATCAAGCTTTGGGACCTGACAACCGGCCACCTTACCCTGATGTCGAGTGGGCACGGAAACTCTATTCGCACCTTGGAATTTTCCTCAGACAATACCACACTCGTCTCAGCCTCGAGCGTTATCAAAATTTGGGACACAGAGACCGTTCAAAAACTCGATGGACCGGGCGGCGACGAATTACCCATCCTTTCAATGGCATATTCGGCTGAAGGAGACCGCTTAGTATCCGCGTCCATGGATGGCATCAAGCTCTGGAATGCCCGGACCGGCCGACACCTGCATACCATCTCACAATCGTTTTCACGATATGACATTTTGTCGGTGACCTTCTCTGGCGACGTCATTTGGCTTGCAATATCTCGTCAGTTCGACCATAAGATACAACTCTGGGATGTGACCAATAAACTTCGTCTCCAAACTGTGGTCCTTGGGGACTGGGAGAGGAATTGCGCCACCGCTCTGGCCTTTTCTCCTGACAATACTTTACTCGCAACTGCCTTGGCATTGACCCTGGATGTGAAGCTCTGGGATATTGCTGCCGGCCAGTGGAGGGCGAGACTGCGCTTCAACACCCTGACGTATTATGCTCCCACTCTCGAAATTCGCTCAGAATCCCATTTTCTCGCCCATTTTCTCATTCTCAGAGAAGTATCTGAGAGAGAAAGCGACATCCCATTAGCCGCATTCATGACGACGTCGTCTGAGCTTGTTTGCATCCCGGGATATAGTGTCCAGCTGGACGACCCGTGGATCAAATACGACGGCAGAAATGTATTATGGCTGCCTCCAGACTACAGAACACCTGTTTTCGCTAGCAGGGGCTCATGCATGGCGCTGGGTTGCAAAACAGGCCGCATTTTGTTTCTTCGATTCGCTTGAGAGGGGAGTGGTGCTTGTTTTCATACTTTCATCACCAGGTGTCTGCCACCATCATGTTGCAATTTGCCTGGAGTATCTGGTGATCTTTCCAAGGGTAATCACATACTTGATGAGTATACCTAGAATGACTGGTTTGGTTTGGGTTGGTTTATTATTTTTCGCCGTGACGTCCCCTCTTAGAATGACTGGGAGAGCGATTTGCTGGAATGTTCGATTTCAATCAGTTGTTCAGGACATTTATGTAGCTCTACCGCTGTAGACAGGCTCTATGGTGGTCACTGGTTTTATAACAGTTGCTATGCTGCGATATATTGCTGTTACGATGATTTAATTCCTTATTGCTCGAGAGATCAGCTAATGCAGCTCCAGTAGCAAAACCCTTTGTGCTGTGTTTAAACCTTGCGACCTAGATGCATCTTACACGTCAAGTCGAATTCTAGAAGCGACCCCTGAAGACCTTAGATTTACACTTGAGGAAATCCCGTATACAATGCAAAATTTGGGCGTGTTTTGTTTGTCTTGGGCTAGCCTCGCCTTCGAGGAATACTGTCGGACAACAATGACTGTAGCAACAATAACGACAAACGACAGCAAACAGGCTCTCTCTACGTCCTGTCGAAAGCGCCATAGTAGGTGCGGTATTCCTGTTGCTGGCGCCCGTTCTCCTGGTAAGACATGTCCTCGAGAGCAACTGTCCTGCCCAGCGTCTTCTCCCTCCTCGAACCCATCCACCCGAATCCCCAAAGGACGGCCCAGATGACGGTCTGGGCCAGAAAAAGCGAGCAGTACGTCCACAGTACCGACGGCTCCGGGTTCTGGGTCATGGTGGCCTTGTAGAAGAAAATGAGCTGGCCAAGAACGCCGCCAGCGAATGTGAGACCGATCGTAACGATTGCTTCGGGCCAGGTTGAGGCCTCGTGGATGATGATTGTCCAGAGGGCTCACGCGAAGTCAGCAAAAGGGGGGTTTTTGAAACTTCGTAACGGGAAAGACACAGGCTCCTTGCTTACTTGGCGGTACTATTTGGTTCAAGTCGATCAACACGCTCAAGACGAGGTTTGGTTCTCCACCGATCCATCCGACTATCTGCATGAGGACGACGGATCCGGAAACAATCGAGCAGGTGACCATGATCTTGTCTTTTTTGGAATGTCAGGTCTGCGCGTAGGGGCAGGTTGCTCCGGGCACTTACAAGATACGGAATGGGCCCTGCACATGACGAGTCCCAGCACGATCACGACAAGGGCGAGCACGGCATCCTCGACGTAGTCGAGGTTGAACCTTATCGATTGGAACCCCTGAAGCCACGCAGAAACGACGGACGCCGCGAGGATCAAGCCGCCGCGCAGGACCGTCGTTGATCGTTGCTGCTGGAAGTTAACGCCGAGGCGTGACGAGGGCGGAGTGCGCGGCCTGTCTGTCGCGTACGTACCTTTCGAACTGGCCAGAAGTCGCCTGGATCATGCGTGGTATGGAACTTCCCCACGGCCGCTTGCATCGAAAGCTGAGTCTTCTGGTCCGACGGTAGCCACGTCACGTCTTGCGGCATCCCGATGATGCCGGAAACCGAGAGCCCGCGGCTAGACCGGGTGAATGTTGCCACCAGGAACACGGACAGTGTGATCCCGATCAGAACCATTTCGATCCCGAGAATGCCGAAGACGATTTCTAACAGAATCAAGAGATTAAATAGTCTTGGGATCACGACGGCCCAAAGCAGGATTCGGAGCACCATCTCTTCCAAGGTATACCATGATAGGATGGCGGTGACGAGAAGCAGTGATATGCTTCCGTCCATGATCCCGTGAAAGGCCCCTAATGAACCGTAGAGCCTTCTAACGGGGATGGCGATGAAGCTCAGGACCACTATCAAAGTTGTCAGCGGACATCCCCAAGTTTTAGCTTTCGGACAGGCAGTGAGCCCACGTAATGAAACGCCGCCCAAGCCGGCCGGGGTGGAATGACGGGACTCGTAGCTCTCACGCACTTTTCAGTACCAGAGCGTATGGCATGGCCTCCAAAGGTCGATGCATGTACAGAACAGCTGCCACGGCTGGGACGTAGCCGGTAACAATAGGGATTCTGTTACGAAGAAGGGAGTAAAATTCCAGATGCCGGTATGTAGTGACGATCCTCACTCTGTAACCAATCTGCTAGATGTTAGAATCAGAAGCTTCAAGGCAGGTACCGAACGAAGGGGCACTCACGACGCATATTGCGAAAAACAGGACCTCTATTGCCCAGCGGGAGGATCTGTTGAAGCGGACAAGGGTGTGGATCTCGCCCGCCTTCGGCCGCGGGGAGAGCGAGAGCCGGACACCGGAGACCTCGGGCATCTCCTCCAGGCTCCTCGTATCGGCGCTGAGAATCTCCTCGCGGTGGAATGTCTCGGTTCGGTGGTTGTACGAGCACAGAAGGGCTCTTTGTCTCCCGGAGTTCTCTCCGACGACAAACATTGCTGTGGGAGGGACGTGACTCCGGAAGTGGGTGACCGTCATCGAGTGAGTGTCCAAAAGGGTGAAGTCCCGCCTCGTCTCGGTCGCGCTCTGCTGCGTATAAGCAGAATCTCTGTAGGATCGAGCAGTAGTTTCCTTCAGGTTGCCATGGTCGAAGCCCCAGAGGTACTTCGCAAGAACGTCGGCATCGACGAAACCTTCAATACCAACCAGGCGAGACTTGAGCGGTCGTCTGGGCCGGGTGCGAGTCGCGAGAAGCAAGACCGGAGCCATAAGGGCGATCGCCGCGGTGACCGGCACCGAAATAAAGACAAGCCACTCGAGCCACTTCGGTTGCTGGTCCCTATAGCCGTACACTAGTCGGAAGATCGAAAAGGCAATGTACACTGGTGATAAGAGACACCAGAAGAGCGCCACCTTGAAGAAGAGACCGTACAGACTCTTCCACCCGCTATCAAAGTATGGCTCGGGGTCCAACTCGTCCCAGTGGATGGACGCCCCGTGTACATGGTTGAGAAGGATCGTATCGGATGAAGTAGTCTCTACGGCGGGGTTGAGCGGGTCTGATAGGATGTCGTCAAGCATGCCGTCGTTGGACTGTGCCCATTCTGCTGTTGGTATCTCGTCTCTTTCGTCCCTTGAGAGAAGAGGAGTGGTCGCTGCCGTCCTTGTGCTATCGGCCTCGGAGTTGATGTCGGTTTCTTCAGGTAGAAGGACAGCGTCGTAGCCTGTTGTATGACTGCGTGAGCTGTTGGAAGAGTGCCGAAACAGCCCCAGGTTTTCCGACCAAAGAACCTAGAACGAACCAGATCAGCAGACATCTCCCGACGACGTTGACAAGGCAACCCGCAATGTTTCATACCAGAACACAAAGTAGAGGCCACGCGATCAGTAGTCTGATTGCCGTCAAAGTGACAGACACAACGTTGACGCGACACTTCCGACTGCCCCGGACGAAGAGGCATGCTCCGATCCAGTACGAAAGGCGAAGCAAGGGCGGCACTCGCATGGCCGGCCTTCCGGAACAGACCCATCTCGTGGTCGGTGGAAGGCTCTCGGGGGAGTCGTAGCTTTGTGTCACCAACGGAACCAGGCGGGGAGAGGTTCGCGCTCGACGGAACGGCGCGAGCAGCGCGGCGCAGCCGTTGACCGCTGGGCGAACTATCCGTTGATGGACTGGTGTGAAAGAATGGGCTTCCATATTGGCGCATGCATCAGCACATGCAGAGATGGAAGGAGATGTCGCAAGAAGTTGAACAGGTGGGACACCCTCATACTTATGAACAATATGGGCTTCGGGTTGCGTTGGGTCTTGACGCGTGCGTCCAGAGCGTTGTTGGTGCAGATTGCGGCTATCTTGCCGCAGCTGCTGCATTGTTTTCTCTGGGCATCTGAAATAATTGGCGGAGACAACAACGCGTGCACTGTTTGCTATCCAGGTGCAACATGTTATCATTAGAAGGGCCGGAGTGTCTCGCGCGCAACCCGCAGATTGTGGGACACAAACACGTCGAAGCGTGTTCGTCCGGCTGAGGGGTAACGAGGACGAGGTGGGCAGCTTGGCATATCTATTTATCTTCTTTTTGGTTTCCAACTTGGAGTTTGGAACCCATCAATTCAATGGCTCCTTCAGATGGGCATTTTCTACATGATCTCTTTGCGAAATACAAGAGAATAACGATGGGCAAGCAAATAGACCGCAGCACAGTGGCGGCGGTAGTGGAGCGACGACAGAGCCGGACGACGACGACAGAGCCGGACGACAGCAATGACGGGGTGAATGAAGTAAAAAGACAACTCCACGGATGAATCTCATCAACTTCATTCAGAAAGAAAGGAACACCCGAACAGCAAAACTTGCAAAAAAAGACAATGAGGGAAAAACAATAAGGGAAATTTTCCAAGGACAAACGGCACATCGTGGCATCGGCTGCTGGAATGTGCTGGGCGGTCTCACATCCGAGCCCATCGCTCCCACTCGGGCAACGCGCAGCCAAGACGGGCGGGCTCCGGGTATGGGCTCCCGGGGGCGCAAGGCTAGGTTAGGCGACCCCGTTAGATTCCCGCCCCGCCCAACTGCCGGAAATGGCCAAGGCCGGGAGGGAACGGAAAAGGCTTGCGGGGACCTGACGACGATGTTGCGCCGGGGCTGACAAGGAGCCTGGAGTGGTATCCATTTGGTCTTGGGACATGAATAATGGCCCGCGGCCTCGGTCCGCGTTCCCCCGAAACCTCGGGTAGTTGTTGCATTTTTTTTTCTTGAGTCACGGAAATGAGCCGAGCAGAGTTTAATTTGAATTTGTTTTGAATTACTAGTTAGAGTAGTAGGGTAATAGTAGATGGAAAACTGGTTGGGATATCACAATCGTGACGATAATTCGTTACTCCTCCGCGCGCCATGCAACGTTTCAAGCATTAAAAAGTGAGGCCCGAAAATGGGCTCGTGTTCACAGGTGCCTCCGAGCGGAAGTTCTCTTTGGGCGTTCCGCACAATATAGTGTAGACAGGGGGTTTTAGACGGCAGAGCCGCGGCGTTCGACGTCCTCAGCGGCGGCCTTGTCGAGGACACCGTCCTTGGCGACGGCGGCGGCAAAGGTCTCGTGGGGCCTCCACTTGGCCGAGGTACGGGGGGTGGTCTCCTCCATCATCTTGTCGACCTGCTCGAGAGACAGACCCTTGGTCTCGGGGACGAGGAAGTAGGTGTAGACGAAAGCGCATGTGCAGAGCGCACCCCAAACGAAGAAGACCTTAGACTTGAGGTTGCCGCGCTTCTCACCGGTCATGTAGGGAGTGATGACGGCGATGATGGTGTTCCACAGCCAGTTGGAGGCAGTGGACAGGGCGACACCGCGGGAGCGGATGGGCAGGGGGAAGACCTCGCCAATGAGAACCCAGGCACCGGGACCCCAGGTGGAAGCGAAGAAGAAGATGAAGATGGCGATGAAGGCGATCTGGGCGTTGACGGCGGAGATGTTGTTGGATCTGCTCTCTCCGTCGGCGTTGAGGTGGGTGTGATCGAAGCCGACGGTGACACCAATGATGGCACAAAGGAACTGGCAGATCAACATGCCGAGGGCACCGTAGAGGAGGATGGTGCGGCGACCAAACCTCTCGACGGTCCAGAAGGACAGAGGGGTGGAGCAGACGTTGACGAGGGTGAAGATGAGGGAAATGAGGAAGGTGTTCTCGATGGCGCCGGTGGACTTGAGGAAGGGAGTCGAGTAGTAGAAGATGAAGTTGACACCGGTCCACTGCTGCATCATCTGGAGAGAAGTGCCGAGGATGGTCTTGCGCAGGTTGGAGTTGGACCTGCTGAGGCCGCCAGAGAAGCAGTGGGCCCAAGAGCCGAACCAGGTGGTGGAGGGAATAAGCTGGCGCTCGTACTCCTCGTTGGCGACGATCTCGGCCAACTCGAGCTGGATGTACTCGGAGTCGGTGGGCTGGCCACGAAGGCGAGCCAAGGACTTGCTGGCATCTGCGATCCTGCCCTTCTTGACAAAGTATCTAGGGGAGTCGGGGAGCAGCATCAGACCACCGCCGAGAATGAGAGCCCAGGGGAACTGGATGGCGATGGGAATGCGGTAGGCGCCAGTGTCGTTGCGGGTCTGAGTGGCGTAGACGACAACGGAGGCCAACATGATACCAATGGTGATGCAGAACTGGTAGCCGGAGACGAGAGCTCCACGGA
This sequence comes from Colletotrichum brevisporum, assembly GCA_030770045.1. Taxonomy (NCBI): domain Eukaryota; kingdom Fungi; phylum Ascomycota; class Sordariomycetes; order Glomerellales; family Glomerellaceae; genus Colletotrichum; species Colletotrichum brevisporum. The sequence continues at coordinate 659,027 of JAUGSI010000001.1, read as the reverse complement.
CCTTCTTAGGGCACTGTAGAAGGCGGTGTTAGCGGCGACATTTTGCGACGCGGGCTGCGCAGGAGTGAAGGTTGGAATTGGAACTTACAATCTCGGACATGTACAGAATGACGATGGCGGACTCGAAACCGACACCCAGACCGGCGATGAGACGACCAGCGACAATAGCACCAAGGGGGCTGCCAATGCCGGTGAGCATCTGAATGACGACACCGACCATGTAGATTACGCAGCCGAAGATGACAGTCCACTTGCGACCAATCCAGTCGGCGACATCACCGGCAATGAGAGCGCCAAAGAAGGTACCGCAGGACAGGATGGAGACGATGAGGGAGGTGTCGGACTCGCCAATCTCCTTGGCGCCCTTTCCCTCGACGCTCTCGATGAAGATGGTGGAGCCGAGGACACCGTTGATGTAACCGGAGTCGTAACCGAAGAAGATACCACCGAAAGAAGCGAAGGCGCAGATCATGTAGGCCTTCCAGGTGACGGGGGCCTCGATGCGTTCGACATTGTCGGTGACGGCCAGGACAGGCGCGTCACGGGTGACGCCGCCGGCGGTTCCCTTCTCCATTGTGGTTTCAGAGAGGGTTGTTGTTGTTTTGACTTTGCGTTATTGTTGAGGAATACCACGGAGCTGGTGAGGTATCCTGGAGGAGGGGAGGAATATACAAAGGACGAGAGGAGGGCTTGGCTGGTGAGGAGGGAAGCTCGTGAAGAAGGAAGGGGAGCAAGACGGAGGATGGAGGGCGAGACGGGAACCTTTTATCAACCGTGTCACTCCAGAGTGTCCCAGGGAGATTCGTCGGTCCAGTCAACGAGCGTCTGTGTCAGTTCGTCCGGCGTCTTCCAGTCGCTGGGGTCCCATCGAGGGTGAGGGTGGCACCGAAGAATGAATGGAACGTCAGGCAAGGTGTGTATCCAGGTACGTAGGATGGTATCCGTAGTTAGCAAGGCGAAGACCGGTCCCGGCCACGGCCACGGGATGGGCGCACAGCGCAACAGCTTGGGTGCAGCGTAAGAAGGTGGTGCTTCATCTCCTCATTGCTTCACGAGGTCGTCCTCTCATTGGGGTAGCCCCAGTTGGTTAGCCGTCCCCATATTGTGGCTCATACTTAATAGGGCCGATAACTCTTGGGACTTTCCGACGAGTTGGGAAGGGGGCCGCGGGGCGGGCAGGGCCATGGGGGGTGTGAGAGGGAGTGGAAGGAGCGACGGACGAGGAGGGGAGGAGGGGAGGAGGGGGGTGGGAGGACGAGGAAGGAACCGCGCTAAGGGGTTGCCTTACTAGTGCAACTGGCACTGCTACTGCTGCACGGTAAAAGGTGGGAGAGGACGCAGGCAGGAACCGTCCGGCCACAAAGTACCTAAAATACCTACCTACGATTTACCGAGTTGCTGTGCAGTGAAACCGACGGTTGTCACGTCTGGCAGTACCTATCTACCTACCTAGGTACTTCGTCAGAGAGAAAATGAGCATTGTAGGTATCAACCGTTCCTGCCGAATACCTTCTTTTCCTCGGGTACCACCCGAGCTACCTGGGTAAGGTAGGTACGATGTGAGCAGCAGGAGGGCAAGTGTCCGGTTGGAGGAGGAAGGGGCTGCATTGAACGTTGGGTAGGCACGGTTGGTACCTGGCCCGTCCACGCCTCCTGCCTGTCTCATGAAGACCTAGGTAGTAGAGACAAGCAATCACGACGATGCAAGTAAGAACGAACAACTTTCGCCAAGACAGAGTTGAAGAATCGACACACAGGCCACTCTCCGGCAGGTACGATGTACTCCTGCTGAGCTTACTTTGTCATGGCAAGTGCTTGAGGCAGGAAAGTGTCAAGACATCGACACCAGGGAAACTCAGTGGACAGACAATTAGATCATGTCCGTCAGGCCAGGCCAGTGGTAGGTACTTCAGCAGGTGCTTAGGTCAGATCGGATCAGATCAGTCGTCGTCTGGCGCAGCTTAGCGGCCGCTGCCCGCCAAAATGAACGACCTACTCGCCCGTCAGCGGCGGTCGGCGGGCGGCGGCTGCCACGACGTGCGCTAAAACATTTGGAAAACACCACTGAAGTGGCTTTTCAGTTGGTACCTGGGGAAGAATACTGGGGATGGGGGGCAGAGTCGGACGCACCCCGGGGACCCCTTACCCCCCATCAGTGGCTGACACCTTCCGAGCCCCCCTTTTCCCTGAGTCTCCCACTCCTGCTCTGATGGGTGCAGCCACAGGAAAGTCACGGGGCCGTCTGCTCTAAGAAATCAAGCAGTAAGAAACGCGAAATACAAAAAAAAAGCTGGGGAAATTCGCCGTTGTCTCGCCGTCGCGTGGCGTTTTGCGGGGCGGGGCTCCCTGGTCGGCGCTGCTGATGAATCGACGCTAAGCTCGATCCAGACCCTTGACCGCCCTCGGCTGTGGGTTTCTGCGTGCCTTGGAGGGGATATGAAGTAGAGTTTTTCTTATGTTCTTTTACAAAGAGGGGGATGCCTACCCTTGTCGGTCATTTGGCGGAGGAAGAGGATGGAGAATGGAGAAGCAGAAATGGGATGAGCACGGGGACACGACGCGTTTCCAGGGGCCAAAAATTGCATGTCCCTTGACCTCCTGACCAACATTTTTTTCTTTGCCCCATTCTCTGGGTGCTCTCTCTCGTGTTGGCGCTGACCGCATCTACTGCGTACCTAGTACCTAGGTACAGTCTCGATTTTTTTTTTTCCTTCGTGTCGCGTCGTGTCGGTCTTAGGACGAAAAGCGTTGTAAAAGAGAAGAGAATGAGAGAAAGAAGCGACGGTGATGGGATGGTTGTGCAGTCAAGCCTCCCCTTCCATTCATTGGGGTTTCAGCTGATCCAATGACTTTGGATGCTGCAGCACCAGGATGTGCCGCTCAGAGGCCTCGACCGGACGTCCATGACACGAAGGAATTGCCTTTTTGTTGGTCGGCCGTCTGGGCACCCGAAAACGACTTTGGCTTTGGTGACATGCATGAGCTGCAACGAAGATAAACGCGAGGAATGACACGAGCAGGCAGTGTAATCAACGTCGCTTGATCATCCGGTGATTCGATGCACCACGACCGTCGCGCAAGCGCGTATTAGAGGTACCTACCTACACTCACGGCTACCTACCATATTTGCCCATGTACCTGTCCGCAACCCAGACCCGACAAGATGAGCCGCCACGAATCCGGGGACTACCCGCTATGATGTTGGACGTCGAGTACATCGAATACATCGAGTACACCATCATCAACGCGCAGCTGCGGCGGGGGAGGGGACCAGCTGTCTGCCAAGACTGAACGTGCCGAGCTTGGCCCCGAGCTCATGCAGAAGGTCTGCATATCGAGAGCACCTGGACAGGGAAGGGACGGCCTGGAAAGGCATGCCGCAATCAATCAAGATTTGGCCAAGTGCCCATCGCATCTGTCACCGGAAGGGAGACGGGAGGCAACTTGTAAGTTGCAAGTACTACAGGGCGATACATAGCAACAAGTTGGGGTGTCTTATTTCCCATCCAAGATTAACGACAGCAGACCCGTCGTGATGGAGTCAGTGACATCTCTGGAGAGCATACCCATGGTAGGTTGTCACTTTTCCTTCTTTCCTTCTTTCTGTGCGCTCCTGCTCCTTCCGCCCCTAATCTCACGATGGAAAATTTCTTGTTGAATTTTTCTTCTCTTCCGCCGTCTTCAACAACAAATAGCCGGACCGTCCAATTAGACTCCGTCACCCACATTTGGTGGGGTCCCCAAGGGGTTCGTCTCTTGCCGGCCTGTCCCGACCATCGAACAAAGACAGAAAGAAAAACCCGTCACGAGATATACCAAAGAGAGAAAAAAATTAAAAGGTGCCCCAGAGAGGAGTCGGAAAGTGGAATTTTTGGGGCTCCAGTTGGGGAAAGCGCCAGAGAAGCGCCGAGCAGCCCAACCTAAGGTGCCGCCCTCTTCCTTCCCCGGGCGTTTGGTTGCTGTTGATTGGCCCTGCGCCTTCCTCCCCTTGACCTGTGGCCTTGCCGATGCGCCCACACACGCCCACACACGCCCACACACGCCCACACACGCCCACACGCCCCTCGTCCTGTCCAAAACACCACCCGCCCCTGACCACTGGACCTTCAACCCCAGCGACTTTCCCCTGCCTATTGTCAGCGTCACTGTCACCGTCCACGGTCAACCAAGTCTTCCGTTCCGTTCCTCTGTCTGGGCTGATTGATGACTTTCAAGGTACGGCTAAGGTCCGACTCGACGCATCCCTTGCCGGTACGTACTGCCCGGTGTTGTCGTTGTCTCTGCTTGACTTGCTGTCTGTCTTCCACGTCAACCGCGCGGGCTCGACGCTGACTCTGCCGCCGACAGACATAGGTATCCAAGGGCGCTGTCACGATAGCACGCTACCGAAGCACGAGAGACACATGGACGAAACCTGCATGTTCATCAGACAAGAGGCGTCTATTCTGGCACATGTCTCTCTGCCTGTCATCGGCTTAGCTTTGCCTAGCTTGCTGCTTGCCCGCCCCCTTCGAAGCTCGATCGCCTTTCCGACCGTCGTTCGGCTTGTTTTGATGGGGAAAAAACTCCGGGGCGTTAGGGTGATCCTGACCCGACGTCGTCGCGGCCACGGAGAGTTCTAGTTCTGCACTACGGCCACCACGACGCGAGGAATGTGCCCCGGCCACACTAGCCAAAGGAGCAATAGCAACGCAACCACCACACGAGCCGACCGCCGAGACAAGCCCAGCGGTGCTCTCCCGCATGCTGCAGCCGTCTCCCTTCGAACAGGAGCATTGTGTGTCCTTACTCGCTTCTCCCTAGCCTGGACTGCCAGAGACAACTCAAACACCAACTGTCGTCTCGCTTAGGTTTCCAGCAGGAAGCCATTCGGGCCATCCCATTCCACCTTGCCCTACTTCGTCGTAGGGTAGGCATGCCATAGGTGTGAGGTTCGAAGAGGTACGGCAACACCCCCATCCCACCCCAACTTATTCCCCCAAGTTCCCCCGTGATAGCTCCTCCAATCCCCGGCCCAGGCTTTGTATGGGCCAATGCTCGGTCGTACTCGATGCGCTAACTGCCTCCAGACTCCAGATTCCCCTCGATGCAGCGTGCTGTGACCAAATTGGCCGAGTTCCTGTCCGCGGTGGATCTGCTCACATGCACCTCCAAACGCCGTCTCTCGACCATCTGGAGATGTCGGGGTCTCCAGAGTTCAAGAAACCCTCCCGTGCGACGCACACCACACGCCGCACTACGCCGCAGTTGCACTACTGCGTGGCCCTGGGACTGCCCAGCATCTCCAGATTTTGACCCCCGGTACCCAATCACCGCCCTTCCGTTTCCCAGATCCGCGCTTGCTGGTCTGATTCCGGGGTCTTTCGGGAAGGCTTTGCGTCTCTGCTGTTGTAACTTGTCCGTCGCCGTCGGCCGCACCAACACGCAGCGGCGGTTCCCTCGTACCACCTCGCCGTCCGACCCGGGACGCGCCGGCGTCAACGGGGCTCGACTCTCGGACAATAGAGTGACCAAGACATTAGGTGCGGATACCAGCAAAAAGTCTTCTGCAACTGTGACTAGTATTACCAGCTGCCCAGGCCCCGTTGCGGACTGTGGGTGCTTTCCGAGCCATCCTGGTCGGCTCTCCGTCGTCGCAGGTGCTTACTTTTACCTGTCAAGGCCGTGACATCGGCCCGTCTTTGATGACGGCCCCATCGCTAGCCTCCCCCGGAAATCAGGAGGACGCCTGTCACGACTTTTCCGCGCGTCGGCCTTGCTTCTGCCCTGCTTCACCTCCCCAGTGGCTTCGGCGCTCGGCCGAGTTTGGCTTTGGTCTGTTTTTCTTCTCGAATCGCCAGTCCACCGACCGCCTGGTTCGCTCTTCCCCATGGGCAGGCTGCACTGGCGCGACGGCGACCGCGTTTTCGCCGTTCCACCTGGCGGGGGCTACAGAATGCAGCCTACCTCATACGAGCAAGCTTACAAACCGTCGGCGCGCCGTCTCGTCACTCCACGGGGTCTCCGGACCACGGCTTCGTGGTCGGTCTCCGCTCGGCAGGATTTTTTTTTCTTCCTCTTTTTCGCTTCTCATTCTCGGCAACAGGCTGCAGCCCAGCGTGAAGGTCCAGATTCTCTCTCCACTGCGGATCGTACGTCATTAAAACGACCCCCGGGAAACCCCCTGGTGGACTCACATTATGGACGCCGCCCCCAAGAAAGGAAAACAAAGGGAAAACACGGACCCAGGACCTGGGGCCTGAAGACTCATCGCGAAGCGTCTGGCAGTGGGCCTTCCACGCAGAGTCCTCATCACGTGGTGTCTCGGCCAGACCTCGAGTTCGTCCACTGTTTTCTGTTTGTTCATCACGGGACCGCTGTCAGAACACGAAGCAGCCCAGCCCCCCGGGGCCCAGACAAACCCAAGCCCATGGCACACGTGAGTCGCCGGGCCCCGTTGCGCCGCCTCGTGTTGATTATTCGCCAATGTGGCGTTGGCTGATTCTATTTTGGCGTCGCCGCACCATCGTTTTCTCTTCTCCCATTCCAAATGCCCATGATCTCTGGGGTGCTGAAGCTAGCGATCGGTCGGTGAATGGAGCCGAACCACCGGATTCTAGCGTCATGATCTGAGGTGCCGCGGCAGCCAAGCGTCGTGGGCTAGCCAGTCTGCCAGTGCTTCCACCTTAACCCTTGTCCGGCTTCGCCGCCCCATAGCCTCGGAAGAAGTTCGTCTAGTCACCAGTCTCTAACGTCTCGTTTGGCTCGGTAGTCACCTGCCCGACCGGCTTCCGGAGCTTGACCTTGTAATCGATTCATTGTCGTATTCAGCCGTCAAGGTTTCCATTTCACATGGCTAGGCCGTCTGCAGTTGGCTCGTTCAATGAGACATAGCTGATGTGTGGTTTCCGCCACCCTCTCTCGCCGTTACGCCGGGGGCGCTGAGGAGCTATTGAGAGATCAGGCCAATCCAACCCAACAATAGCCTGCCTGCTTGTCACCTGCCGCACGTTGACAAAGGATCAGCCACCCGCCTCGAGGCGCCTCCAACGGGCACTTCCAATAGCAGCCGTGCTCCTGGCCCCCGGGGTTTCCGGTATCCAAGTAATTGGCACTTTTGGTCTGTGCAGCAAGCAAGTTGGTGTGAAGATTTCACCCTACCGAGCGCTTGGATCGGCATTGCTCTGGACCAAATAAGGCTTCCACCAAAAGCTTGGATACCGCATCAAAAGCCGAATAGAGGTTGCACAAATGTGTTTGCATCTCTGCATCAAACGTTTCGTCAGAGAGAGTCAATGAATGGGTACATGAACCCCAACGTCTGGGCAAGTTCAGAACAATAGTGAAGTATGGCGTCCTTCCAGTGAAGTTCTCGCGTCGTGGCCTCGACGTCATTTCAGTAGACCTCAACGCCTGCTCCTCACTCGTTCGAGGTCAAGCGCAGTTGCATCTTCATTCAAGGGCTCACAGTTCAGCATGCTGCAGTCATCGGCTTGGCTCTGTTCTAGATCGCGCCATCCTGTCGGTACTTGATTGCTTGTTGGTCGAGGGTGGCAAGACGCTTGGCGACACCTAAGCTGAAGCTCAGGTTCTGCGGCACAGTCCGAGGCATGACTTCTCGACTCCGGTCAATGGCGGCTTGGTTGCATCGGTCATGTTGATTCGATACTCTATCGCCTTCTCACATGCTTTGCGATCCATTTATCACTCGGGTCTTATTCTTCGCTGGGCCTGGTTGAACAGCCGATCCAGAGTAGACCTCATCCTCTCAATGTCGCGAGCCTCCCTCCCCCACCTACGAATGACCCTCAACGCCAACCACACCAGAGACCTCCAGTTCGACGGCGCCCTAACGGGACCGTCCCTGAGCTTTGAGGCAAGTATCATGACAGCGCACGAAAAGGCCCTCCTAGCCACGAACCAGCTGCCCCCGTGGCGGTGATGGTATGCAGTCTCGACAACCATGATTGCGCACGCATCGACGGCTTTTTGCCCGAGTTCCACGACCCGCGGGCTCAGCTCCTCGCCGACAGGTGCGTGGAGCGCATAGTAGAGTAGTGGCCGCAGCGTCGCCTCGCGCCATCCTTGGAACCGGCCCTGCAGGTAAAATGAAAGCTCGTTGTCGGCACACCGGTGCTCATCAAACTGAATCAGGGGCGGGAGGTGCGAACGTCTATCAGAGCAAGTCAGCCCGCCAAATACAAAATCTCCTCGGGAAATTAACCCGGCACGTACAGCTGGGACATTTCCTCCTCAAACTCGTCATACTGTCGCACAAGAAGCTGCTCATTCTGTAGCCAGTATGTCTCTCCCTTGCCGTACAGCACGGCCATGGTGTCCTTGAGGGTGCGCCGCAGCGAGATTTCGGCGAGATAGTACAGCCAGCTACGCTCTTCTTCGATACGTTGATCATCCTCCGACATTGGAGACCATGCGTAGGCTGCGGCATCGTGGCGGGCGGAAGAGAGAGTGCTGGGCGGTGCTGGGAAGGAGTCGGGGTAGGTGAAGTCTTCGAGACCGCTTGAGCGCAAGCCGAGGGCGGGTAGCATTTCACTGAGACAAGCGTCAGCTAAGTAGGCATGAAGTGCATCTCGGAAGGGTGCAGGTACTTCTCGGCTTTGAAGCAGGACCAGAACAATCGCTGCTCGAGAGGCTGCGTCGGCCGCTCTCGCCCGCTGGCATCACTCCACGACTGTCTGCCCGTGCGCAGGAGGTGGGCCTGGAGGCGTGTCGAGGCCTGCTGGATGTAGAAGCACGCCCTGAGTGCCCGAAGGCGGCACTTCTCGTACATGGAGGCTAGGAATAGGCATTGTATATCGAGGATGGACGGGCCCAGCAGGCCGATGCGCTTCGAGGCCGCCAGGTAGTACGCATCTGCGACGCTGCAGTCCTCTGGCTCTATGATAGGAGGGAGGGGCATGTCTCCTATGTCTTCAGAGGCGACCAAGGCGGCTAGACCGGTTGTCGGAGTCGGCGGGAGCCAAGGTGTCGTGAGACAGGCCAGGGCGCAGGCCAGAAGCTGTTTACTTAGTTTTTTGGAGGGAAGGGCTTGGGTACTGGGAGGGGACTCACCACGAGGCACGACGAAGAGTCCCAGCCAGCGCCGTGCTCCGACGCCCTCTTCGCGTAGCCGATCAGATCTCGCCCCTCGAGGATGGGGTTCCTCGGGTGGACGTGCATCAGGAACTTCTGGCACAACGGGACGAAGGCGTCTTCGCTCACGCCACGGGCTGCAGTCGTTACCCAGGAGGCGGGTTCCTGGCTAGGCGCATCGTCGAGGTCCGCGCCGAACTCGAGGATGAAGGACTCTATCCGGGCGTCCTCTTCGGTTATCACGTCTTGAAACACGGGCCACCGGAGGAGGGACTCGGACCGGAGTACGGATTGGAACGTCCGAGATGTCTCGGTGCGATGGTCCTGGGAGGCGTCTCTGTCGTCGCGGAGGGGGCGATAGCTCGGGGACCGGGGCGCCGGTTCTGGACGGCCGGCGGCGTTTGTTCGGGGATTTTGTTGCAGTAGCAAGCTCTTGATATCGTCTAGTCTCTCTATGATCTCGGCATTCCCGGCGGGAGATGTCTCGTCAACCTGCTGGCTTTCGTCCTCCTCGTCACCGTAGATGCAATTCGCGCGGTGCCGCCGGCAGAAGCCGCAGACGGGCCGGGCGTTGTCGCACTTTGTCTTCCGGAGACGTCAGAATTGGCCCGCTGTCGGGGCGCGCTTCCTCCGGGCGTAGGCCGCCGAGGGGCCGACATTGCCTGCGGGCGCGGTGCGGCGTCTCTTGCTTGCGGGGGCGCCGTCGTCCGGCGGTGGCGGTGATGGCGATGAGCCGGAGGTGAGACTACTAGTGCTGCCGCGCCGCCGGGTGCGGGAGGTCGTGTCTGATTGCGAGGCGCTGATGAGATCCGGGACGCGCATGCTGGTTTCTCGTTGAATTGACGTTCGTTGAAGTTGATGAGGGGGCGGGGCGGTAGGAATGAGAGCCGAGGATGGAAGCCGGGAAGTGGTGGGTCCCTGGGATCACGCCTTCGGCCCCGCCCCGCTCCGTCGCGGACTCTTTTGTTGGAACAACAGCTTACTGCTTTGGGATGTTCCTCGCGACCATCCTCGTCTATGTGATCTAAGCCTACTGCTGGTTCAGGCAGCGTTTCGAAATGGAATTAAGTAAGAACAAAATATACGAAATCTTTTGCTAAAACCGAGTAGAGAAAGTAGCGAGATTGTACTGCTCTTTCTCAACTCGTTTGTCTCAAACCCCTCAAGGGAAGACCTTATACATCACCCCCTTCTCTAGTATCTAACACTAATAACGATCATTGGCGATAACGACAACAAGAAGAGACGACAAAGAGGACGATGGCGGATGATACGCCCATACAGCCCTCAACGGTATTGAATGTAATGCTGGGGAATACTTAGGGACACCTGATCACGTAGTTATAGGCAGTTGGAGAGACTTTTTGATACTAGAGGATGTCACGGGGCACCCGGGGGTATATGGGCGTAATTGCTGGGGCAGTAGTTACAGATGTCTGTTTTTGTTGTGACGAATGAGGGGTTATAAATTAAAATCTCCCCTTTCAAACTTCCCAGTCCTCCCTCGCGAGGGATTACTTGGTGCGGATAAAACTGAATACATACACCACCCCCACCCCTTTTCGTCCCTCTCCCGGCGCAGCCTGATGTCAGCTCGCCTCTGGTGATAGGCCCCCTCAGCAGTAAGCATTGGCGACAATGACGTTCCAGTTGGTCTTGTGGAACACCTGGCCAGAGACCCACGAGATCACGTCGTACTCGACGCATCTGTTCATGAGCCAGAGGGCACCGTCGGCAATAGACCCGAAGCTGGCCAGCTCCTTGGGCTGGGTGTCCTGGAGCGAGGGTATCGACGTTAGTCCATTTGTTGCTTCTTCGCAGCTCGAGAGGGAATGGATGAGGACTTACATCGTTGCACCACCAGATTCCAGCACCCTGGTTGTCGCCGCCGCTGCAGCTGACCCTGCCGCAGTTGCCCGGGCCGGCGCCGTTTCTGGGCTTGCCCGCGACCTTGTACAGGTAGTCGATGCCGGTGCGGACGTCTCCGGCCCTGGTCGACGGCCACTTGTCCTTGCAGAAGTAGGCGGAGCCGGTGAAGTCGGTGCGGCGCTCGATCACGCCTGCCCCGGCGTCGGCCACGCCGAAGTCGTCGTCGTAGTTCGGGTTCATCTCCAGCAGCTCTGCGTACACCTTCTCGACCGTTCCGCTGAGGACGATGGTGGGGCCGTCGGGGAAGGCCTGGACCTCCCACTCGATTTCGGAGACGGTGTAGTTGGTGCCGGCGAACAGCTCAGCCTCGGTGAGGACAGGAGCGGCGGCGGGGTCCGAGATGGGGGAGGCCTGCAGATTTGATCGGATGCGTTAGTATTCACTGTTTTGGGCCACTTTCCGTAGCATCAGGAGGCCGGGTGAGAGCTGGAGTCGTGGACTTACTTGCACAAAGCTGGCGAGGCCGATGCAGGCGCCGAGAATGAAGGTTGAAGCGACCATGATGTTTGATTAATGAGTTAAGAAGGTCAACAGGAGGCAGATAGTCAAACAGATGGAGAGATGGATGATACTCTGAGAGGATGAGATGGTGGTGAGGTCGAGTTATCCTGCGGACGTCCTCGTCTTATATAGTGCTGCTGCCTAGCAAGAAATGGATCCAGGGACCAAAGGACAAAGGTAGATTACGACGGTGTGAAGCCATCATGGCATCTCCGGCATACGGGGCCATGAGAGACCCGCTGGGGGGGCGGCATTCGACAATCATACGAACATTGCTCGACTGCTGACTTTGCCCGTTCGCGGGCTGTTGGGAGACTAACGACAACGGTTGTCGGACAACCCGTTAAGGAGAAGATGATTTGGACGAGTTGCAATACCCACTTCCCGCTATTCGAAGTCCAACTCACCGTCCGATACCCAAGTTTCACCAAAGTTCTTTTTCTTCTAGTACCTAGGTAGGTAGTGACGAATTGGGCAGTTGGTCTAAAGTGCTGGTCTTTCTAGTTGTGACGGATTGGGCAGTTGCTCTTGAGGTCTAGATCTTCTCGTTGTGACGAATCGGGCAGTTGCTCTGAAGTTCCTTTCCTTCCAACAGAGAATACCCGCAAAGGCGGGATGCCAATGCTTTCTCGGCCCGAACCAACGTGCACCATTCATCAGTGTTGCATTAAATGAAAGTAGCCGCGGTCCCCTGGTCGTTTGCCCAGACTAATAAAGATGCCAATCCTGGTTTTCATGGTTGACAAGCTGTTGGTTGTCCTTCGGTTCCTAATTGTGGACCTGTGGTCACGGATACTACGGAGGAAGACCAGGGGCGGCAGACTTCAAGGTGGAGTGTCGTCGGCATTAAGCTCCCACCCGGCCGAGAAAAGATGATAGTCCCGAACAAGCGTTCTCATGACATTCGGCATGAACGACGTCGTCGAAGATTGATCAGTGGCATTGTTATGGGGCAGACGCATCAGGAGACCCAGCTCGGTTGGGGGCTGATAAATGAATCATCCGAGTTGGGAACTTTGGTGAGAGAGGTACTAGGTTAGACGATGGAGCATTGGAGCAGCAAGTGTTATGATTTCACAGACGTGCCTAGGTAAGTCGACACTTACACAGGTAGATAAACTGACTATAAAGTTAGAGACAACGCCCATGACTTCTGTGCATCATCACCACACGACAATACCTACTTCCTCATCCTTCTTCCCAGATCATCATCTCCATATTTATAATGCTCGTCAAGGTCCTCCTCGCCGGCGCCGCCTGCCTGTCCCAGGTCTCCGCAGCCCCTTCCGACACTGTCAAGAGGGAGTTCAAGGACTATGGGGTCGAGACCATTGAATGGGAGATCCAGGCGTTCGAGTCGGGCCCGATGCTCACGCTCAACGGAACCATTGAGGAAGTGAACAGCCAGGTCCTGCAGATCAACCCAGACTTCAAGATCGCCGAGCCCTCCGAGTCCGAGCTCGCGGCGGCCTACGACGCCTCCGCCTTTGAGAAGCGGACGGACTTCTCCGGCTCGCACTACATGTGCGACACTCGCGACTGGACGCCGTGCTACGTGAGCCGCATCAAGAACGGCATTTCCCACCTTCGGGGAACTTCCGGCCGGCCCAAGAACGGTCCGGGACCTGGAAACTGCGGCAGGGTCAGCTGCGCCGGTCGCTCCGCCATCTGGTGGTGCAACGATGTGAGACCCCTCCCTTTGAAACCCTGCTCTCTTTAGATGGCTAATCATCGGCACGGCGCCGTTGCAGGACTCGAACACGAAGGAGCTCGGTGGATTCGGTTCTATTGCCGACGGTGCCCAATACCTCGTTGATCGGTGTCAGATTGGCTCAGGACTCACTGCGAAGATGGCCGGCCAAGTGTTCCATAGCACGAACTGGAACGTGATTGTGCGCTGGGACGACAACAACTGCGGCAATTTCGACCCTTAATGGACTTATGGATACTGGCGGCCTTGTAGATTTATATCAGAATGGGGCAGTTGGGTATGGGCTTTGAAGTGGATTGGTGGCTTGTGTCTTCCGCTTTCACTGATCTGTACCTGCTTCAATGCGGGTATCTTCTTTTCCTGGTATATTCTTGTATTTGCTTTATTGAGGTCAGTAGGTAACTTGCGAATATCATTGTAAGGTGATATGGTAGTAATACATCATGGCTTACCCATACATGTATCAAATAGTTCAATACCTACCGTGACAATATTCGATAGTGAGATAATGACCTCCTCCAGCTAAATCCCTGAGACCTTGAGCCATGGTCTAGAGATGACTTCTACCTATTTATCTACTCTTGCGTTGTGAGGCGCGGTGGCTCGTAGCGATGGCATCACCGAAGGCCGGCAGTGTCGAAACAAGCTTTCGTTTCAAGAAACCATCTCGGTCTCTGTGCAAACTTGGTTTAGACTCGATCTATAATCTATCAGATTACATGTATGTAGGCTAGGCATGTCACTCCGAGGCCCAAGTAACGGGTTTAAACCGTTGAAGTGACTAAAGGCCACCCTAAATCGAATGTTAACAAGGACCTCGCGACACGGTGCGAGAAGAGATGTGGATGGGCATAGACACTAATCAGATTGGTTCTTGGGCGACTGGCCTGATAACGTTCCTATGCCGTGACGCCTCTCGGGACTGAATGTTAGGCAAAGTCCAGTGTTAGCTACCAATAAGAGTGAACTTGGACTTGAACTTGAGATACCGGTCTACCAGAGCCTTCTCGATGCTATGTTGTGCAGCCTGGTATCCAACGCCGAGGATGTGGTACACAGAGAACTTTATTCTGCACTGTCTGGCGCCCAGGAACCGCGCTCGCAAACAGCAAACAGCAAACAATGCGTGTGGCCGGCAAACCAGTCAACGTGCCAACCTAGCGTCCGCAGCATGCGCTAAAGTCTGACGGTAAGTATTCGTTTTCCCCTTTCATTCGACGCGAGCCGAGAACTGCATGTCTTGACTTGCCCTCCTCTCACTGGACCGCGCCGCACAGAGAATGCGACCCCAAGAATCCTTCCCCTCTATTTGTGTAACAGAGAAGGAAATATGGCGCGAGAGAAAGATTGGGGATTGGCAGGCAACCAATCGACTAGCAACTTGGCGAAGTTCGCCTCAACCTGCAGGGCTGATCCGTTGCCCGAAATGGGCACGTTTCTGCCTTGCCTGTCCCCTGTCAGTTCGCATCCTAGGTTGCTTCTTTCCTATCTTTTGTATGGTGGTGATTCCATCTCTGTTTCTTTCCCCCCGCCACTGCCGAAAAAGTCTCTCCCTTTCGTTTTCTCCTTTCCATCACATCATTTTGAAGCCTTCTCCTTCGCTCAAACCCCCCCGATGATTCTACTGATGGATGCCGGCAGCCGCCGGCCGATGTTCCGAAGGGTCCTCTTCGTACTTATTACTGCCACACGAGTGGCACAGGCTCAGGAATGCTTCGTGGGCGGCTGGGCCCTTCGGACTCCCGGCTCGTCGTGTCCCCAGGACGCGCCGTTCGAATGCGGTTTGGCCGGCGGGCTCCAGTTGCGGTGCTGCCCGTCGGGTCTCGAATGCTCTGGGGATGGCAGCTACTCGGGAAATTACTGCTGTCCCAGTATGTCGAATGCCTTTGCCGGCTCATGCTTCACCCAGCAAACCCTCGTCCTCCCAAACGTCAGTCTACTAACATGTCATCGCCCGTGTAGAGGACTCGGACGTGGATTGTGCAAGATCGACTTTCCAATCTCCACAGGTACTCAACGCCGCATCCCGGTTCGCATGAACACCGTACTGACAACGCGCGTAGTGTCCCGACGAGACATGGAGCCTCTGGGGACCGAATAATACGGTCGGCGACACGCTTGACCTGGGCGGGTGGTGCTGCAAGAACGGTCTCAGGGGCGTATACCGGGACAACGGGACGGCCAACTACTTTTGCACTACGACGACGGTGACCTCACTGGAGCCGAGCTTCTACTGGGCCCAGGCCGTCAACACCTCCCCGTGCTCCACGACCGCGACGCCCACTGGGAGCTCGACGGTGACGGCGACATCCGGGACCGGAGCCGCGACTGCGACCGGCGAGAGCGGCGACGACGGCGACTCGGGAGGTATGTCAGGCGGGGCCATTGCCGGCGCTGCAATTGGAGGCGTGGCTGGCGTTGCCTTGATTGGTGCTGGGATCTTCTTCATGATGAGGAGGAGGAGGAGGCCGAGGGTTGACGTGGCCACGGCCGTTATTCACGGGTAGTCGTGTCGAGACGGGTTGGCACTGGTGGCTGCGGGGCGCAAGAGACGAGGTCTGGGAGTAATTGCTAATGGAGCTGATTGAAGTTTGTCGTGTTTATAATCTCGACGCTGGCAGCATCGTACATGTTCTTTCCTCTACAAAGCCTTTGACTATTCAGTTGCTTTTCATTGTCTCGCGAACAGTTCTACACCCTGTCTTCGGCAAATAACATGGGTGCGTTGCAACTTAATTAGTCCCGGAATTCCCATCAGGAATTTTCGTTGGGATGAACAGGTGTACATGCAGGCGATGCACTCTGCATCGTCTGATGTAAATAATGCGTTGTTTCTCGATGGCGATAAGGAAAGAGGTGCGCAATTGCATTGTCAGAGTTGAGAGTCTAGTTGAGTCACTGCTCAAACCGCGTACTTGATACAACAAGCCGACAACGAATGAGTCCTTGTTGTTCATTCTTTGGGGCGGTGTTGTATGTCTGGAACCCATGGTCGCCGGTACAGTTCGTCGCATGGCCTTGGACAATATTCGGATATAAACCAATTTCTGGCCGCCCGACGACGTCAGCTTTCCATTTGTGTTCTAAAGAGGCAACTCTCAAGGAGATAGTTGGGAAGTTCACCCAGTCGCGGGCGTTCTATTATTATAGTGAGGCATCGTCGCATAAGGCATATTACGCGGCTTTTCGATTAAAACCAGTGGCGCCAAGGACAAAGCCACCCTCCATCAGACTTCTGGTGCGAACATTGTCACTCAAAATGAGACTTCGGTAGTGTTGGATTACTCGTAGGTAAGGTTGTTGATCGAGCCGTACGGTATACTGCAGTATGGGTAAAAATCGATGGGTTCCTAAGTTTAGAGATGGGTGCCCGCCAGCGCAGATATTCGGAGCTGGCCCCGGCGGGTCACGTGACCCCCGGTGGCCTAGCTCGGCCTTGCGCTGCGAGGCTCAGGCCACCCTGCAGCCACAGTGGCTGACGGCGCAGTGGCTGTTGCAACAGGTAGGAATAAGGTTTTGGTCACTAGATTCGGTGTGGGTGTTCGGATGGCATTCTGGCCTTGGCGCCAGGATACCGGCCCCATGGGTTCAATGCAGCAACGGCTGAGAGGTTACTGGACCATACCCCTTCGAGGCGGACGCCCTCTGAAGTTGACAAGTCTATTGGTTTTGTTGTATGAGATACTAAGCGTGGCTTTGAAACCTTGGGAAGGGGCTTTGGTTGCTGTCATATTTCGCGACCAAACAGCCAAGACAGGGGGTCAATATTGTTCAAACGCTGGGTTGAACGCACGCAAAGTGGGCAGAATAATGGATTTCTGGTATGAATCCGCTCTCATGTTCAAAGATCAACCATAAAAGAAGGGTTGGATAATATCTCAGTACCATAACATGATCCTCCAGTGCAACCCATCGCCTTCTCCGAGAACAGCCCAACGCCAGGATTCATCATAATGGCAGCCAAAATGACGAGAACATCATGTAAATTCTCTGCCTCCGGCGGTGTGGCACAACGGCTTTTCTTACTCTTATTGCTTGCCCAGACCGTCATATCGTCCCTCCTCGTTCCCTGTTCTTACCGAAGAGACTGCATTCCCGCCCCGAACGCCTTGCAGATCCGACAAGACCCTCCCCTTATCGACTCGGTCGAGGCGGCCAAGAAGTTCATCACGGCCCCCGCCAAAGACAAGGGCATGTTCTGGTCGGGTATTCCCTTCGAGCTCTCGCAGCAAGCCGCCCGCGATCAAGGCCTGCAGACCCTGGAGCAATCCGTGCCGCCAGAGATCACAAACCACCCGGATGCGGTACCCAAGACGGTCAACAACCCAATATTTTGGGACCGCTTCTCTCAGGCCTTCTCCGATACACTGGTTGAGCAGGGACATACTACTGTGACAGTGGCCCTGCGGGCACCCAATCGCCTCCTTGAGGGGCCTAGCGACCCGTTCTCGGACGGCCGCATGGTCCACCGTTCCGATTGGGCTGAGATTGAGTTCCCGACGATGCAGGCGGCCAACATCCGGGTCATGGCGATCCACCCGCTCGAGGACGGAGCCATCGGGAACGACCCGTACGAGATTTGGCCCGTCGATCGCGGGCACGAGTGGCAGGCCCGCCACGGCGGCGGGCGGCAGTTCAGCGAGGAAGTCCAGTGCCCGCCGACGACGGACGCGGTCTTGGTCATCTGCCAGTCTGTCACGGACGAAGACACATTCACAACGGCATGCCCGAACACCCCAATAACGTTGGAGCCGCCCGTATCTGGAGGAGTTTTGCTATCCGGGAGGTACTTTCTAGCTATCCGGGAGGTACTCCACCTATCCTACTTTCCAGCCCTTTAATTAGCTAAATAACTAGTTGTCGCAATGAGCCTTCTGAGGCTCCAGCCTCGCGCGCCGCGCCTTAGGCACTAGGGTAACTAAGTATAGATATAACACTCTAATAAACACAGCACTTTATAGTATAAATCTCTTTTTAATACAACCTTAATTTAATATACACTTATATACCCTAACTTTACTATAGTATTACGACCCGTTAGTTAACAAACCTCTAACGGTAACCCCGCAGGGGGCTCAGCGGTTAAATAAGCAGCAACAGCCTATATCAGTATAACACTTAATACAGAATAGAAGAACTATATACCAAAGTTGGATCAGTTAGGCTTACTACTAATCCTAACTAATCTAACACCTAGAATCATAAAGATACTATTTTAATTTAGTACTATAAATCAAAAAACTAAAAAAGTAATTTAAAGAAAAGTACGTATATATAAATAGGACTTAAGTACCCTTAAGTCCTACCTTCTATAATTCTTTAGCTATTAACCTTATATTAATCTTTAAATACTTTTAGCCCTTTAATAGTAACTACTATAACCCTCTTATTAAATACTTAAACTAATCACCTATATACCTTAAACCCTAGAATCCCTTTAGTACCCTATAGTACTATTCCTAGTATTAAGCCTTAACTTCTATTAATACAAACCTTACTATTAAAAAGCTAGCTATAATATTTTAATAGCTCTTATTTAGTAAGTTAACCTTTAATACTAATAAATAATATCCTATAATATCTACCTCTAGAATACTTAAGACTACCTCTAACTTAACTAAGTTGGTTAGTAAATAAGTCCGTAACTTTACTTAGAAACTAGGAAAATAGTATATAAAGGATAATAAAGAAACTAGTAATAATAATAATAATACTAAAGAATAGCTTTAAAAGGCCAATAAAAATATTAAAAAAATCTAAAAACTCTATAACAAAAATACAACTAAACTTTATAATTTTAAAAAAATAATAAAAAAATTTAGTAATAGACTTTAATGTATCCTTAATATAAAAAACAAACTTAAAATACTCTACGCCACTACTAATATTATTACTATTCCTATTTAAAATAAATATAAAAAACTTAAACTTAATTTACCTATTACTTATAATAAAACTCCTAAAATACTAAAAGAATTCTTAATTTAAGTTAAAACCTACTAGAACTTCTATTATAATAACTTTAAAAATAATACTAAGCGTATTATTTATACTACTATGTTTTTTATAAATGCGCCCTTTAATAAATAAAACTATTCTAGAAATAGTTCTTTAAAACTAAAACTTTAAACTACTATACTAATAAAGTTAGAGATATTTTTACTATATTTAATAAATTTAAATAAGCCCTTTAAACTTTATTCTAAAACCTTAATTAAAAATAATAAACTAAGTATAACTTTACTCTACTTAAATAAACTAAGTTTACTATTTACTATACTACTAAGTTCTAACGTATTAGTGCGTAACTAAACCTTACTAAAGAATCTAAAATTTTTATATTTTACTAAAGTTTAAAGGATAAAGTTAAAAATAAACTTATTAAAATTAACTAACTTAAAGACTTTCTTTAGTATACTAAACTTGTAATTAAAATTAATAATTATTTATAAAAAAGATACTATAAAAAAGGAAAATAATAACTAGGTGCTAACTTTAGTAAAAAGTACTAATAGACGCTATAATAATTCTAGTACTGTAACTAAAAGTAATAACCCTAGTAGAATAACTAATAACCCTAAAATAATAACTAATAAAGTACTACTTATAAATACTATATAGACTTTATAGACCTTAGTACTACTAAATAATAAAAATACAATAAAAAACGCACCTTTAAGTACTATAACTATAATAAGTTAGGATATATAGCTAAAAATTACTACTAAGTTAAAAAGTAATAATAGTAACTAGTACTAAGAGGTAAGTAACTTAATGCGGTTTTTAAAAAAAATTATACTAAACTTTTATAGATTACTTATTATAGTAATAAATATACTATTTATAAAAATAGTAAAAAAAATATAAAATAGTACTCTAAAAATACTAGCTGATCTAGTTATAATACTACTAATATCCCTAAAAAAACACTTGCTATTACTTATAAAGCACTTTACTAGAAACTAGCTTAAAGGGCTTAAAAGTAACTTAATAATATAAACCTATAATAAGCACACTATAATTTAATAGTACCTAGTAATAAAAAAGTTAAATATAATAATAAGTTAATTATTTAAAAACTTAATACTATAATTAAAGGACTAAAATATATAATTAATATAAAACTTAATAAAGACTATATAAAATACACTTAGACGCTACTTATTTAAAAAAATAAAAAAATAAAAGCCTATAATAAATTACTTATACTTAAAAAACTTTATAAGAAAAACGTAGAAAAAATAAAAAAAATTATAGTCTACCCTATAGCTTAAGAAACGGAATATAAATTAAACACACTCTATAATTTAAATAAACCTTATAACATTACCTAATAATATACTTAAAACAAAGTCACTTAGGGGGCCCTGCCTAACACCTAGAACTTAAACTCTAAAAAGGAACTTCTAATATAAAAAAAAAACAAAAGTACTTACTACACATCCCCTTAAATAATAATAAATAACAAATTATTTTTTATAGAACTAACCCTAATAAAAGAACTAAAAGGTAGCTACCTAGTAGTATACTAGGAGACTACGAATAGCTAAAGCCACTATATAAAAAACATCGCAACGTTTTCTAGTTATAATATCTTAATAATAAATATTAAAAACATTTTATAGAAAAACTTAACTCCTAATTCTTTTTTTTAAAAAAGAGGGACGCCCTGCGCAAAAACATCTACTTTAGTTAAAAACTTAATATATAAATTATCTATAAATATAAAGAATCTAAAGAGGTAGTATTCAGACTAAACCTAAACTTCCTAATAAAGTACCTATATAACAACGCTATAAACTAATAAAAATACTACATTAACTAATACTAAGTCTATTATATTATTAAAACACAAATACTCTAAAAAAAGTAACTTTAAAAAAAAAAGAAACTAGCTTTATACTACTAATTATTAATATTAAAGACACCCTTATAAAAAAAAAAGTAGTTAAGTACCCTAACAGAGATAGAATATATATAGAATAAAGACTTAAGTAGTTAAAAAACTAAACTCACCTACTAATAAAGAATTATAATAAGTAACTATAATAAAATCTATCTACTTAATAATAAATATAAACTTAAATAAAAAACACCTTTACCTCAACATTACAGTAAATAAAATATAAGTTAAAGCCCTAATTAATAGTAGCACTTAAAGTAACTTTATATTACTATAAGTTATAAATAACTTATAACTACTATAAAATAAAAAAAAGGACCCTTACTTACTTAATAATATAAAAGGGAAAGGAGTATAGTATAGTAAAAGTATTATTAATAGAGAGACTACGCCCCTTACTTTAAGTTACTATAACTAAAAAATATACTACTACTTTAATATTATAAATATAAAATAATAAAACGTTATTTTAAAAATACTATAGCTATAAAAAAAAACCTATAAATAAATTAAAAGACTAGCTACTTCTATTAAGACTATAAAAAGAGTTTAGTTACTAAAGGATATAGTTAACTACTAGCTTTAAATAAACCTTACTAAAAAGAACTAACAACATATATATTACAATTTATTACTTTCCTAAAAGTTAAAGAAGTAGTTACTAAGCCGTTACGTATAAAGAACCTTACTATAATACAAAAAGAACTAATCCCTAATAAAAATTAACTTTTATTTATCTTAAAAAAATATAAAGTATATAAAAAGCTATTTACTCTAATACTAAAAACAGGCCTACTAAAACATAGTACCTTTAACTATAAAATTCCTATTAAAAAGGAATAAATACTATTATTTAATAGAGTTTATTAGTTAAACTAGCAAAAAATAAAAGTACTTAATAAGTATATTAATAAATACTTAACTAAGAGCTATATTAAAGAATTAATATTACCTATAGAATACTTAATTTTATTTATACTAAAAAAGAATAGTAAACTATAACTATACATTAACTACTAATAACTTAATAATATTATAATTAAGAACTAATACCTATTACTACTTATCTTAAAACTATAAAATCTACTCTATAGAGCTAATTAGTTTATAGCTCTTAACCTTAAAAGAGCCTATAACTTAATTAAAATTAAAAAAGGAGAAGAATAAAAGACTATATTCTACTCTTACTAAGGATATTTTAAATACTTAGTAATGTTCTTTAAACTCACTAACGCCCCCGTAATATTTTAAAATATAATTAACTATATTTTATAAAAAAAGCTTAATATTTTTATAATTATATATCTTAATAATATCCTTATCTTCTTAAAAACCCTTAAAGAATATAAGTAATATATATACTAAGTACTCTAGAAACTCTAAAAAGCCAAACTCCTTATTAAACTAAAAAAAAGTAAGTTCTATATATAAAAAGTAAACTACCTTAGATTTATAATTACACCTAGAATTATTAAAATATTAGATAAAAAAATCGCTGTAGTTAAGGACTAGTTAGTACTATAGAGTATTAAGAATATTTAATCCTTCCTTAAATTTGTTAACTTTTACTAACAATTCCTTAAGGGATACTCTAAAAACATTAGAGCCCTAATAGATTTAATAAAAAAAGAAGTTAAATAAAATTAAATAAAAAAAAAAGAAACAGTATTCTAGAAAATCAAGAACCAGGTTCTCAGCAAACCAGTACTTACAATACCTAACCTAAACCTACTATTTAAAGTTAAGACTAACGCCTCGGACTATACTATTAATAAATAACTTGGTTAACGTAATAAGGAAGGACACCTATACCTATACACCTTTTACTTAAAAAAACTTAATAAACTAAAACTTAACTACTAAATTCACAATAAAAAACTCATAGCTATTATTAAAGTATTAAAGAAATAGAGGCCACACCTCTTAAGAATAAACTATAAAGTTACAGTATACATAGATTATAAGAATTTAATACACTTTACTACGTCTAAAGACCTTAATAAATAATAAATTAAATAGTTAAAATTCCTCTTAAAATTTAATTTCTGTATTATTTATAAAAAAGAATTAGAAAATAAAAAAGCTAATGCTCTTAATAGATAATTAAACTTAAAATTAATAGTTCTAGATAAAACTTAAGTAATCCTTAAAAAAGATTTAAATAGAAACCTTATACCAGCTATTTACCTCTTTATAATTACTAAATAGATTAGTACTAG
Organism: Colletotrichum brevisporum; assembly: GCA_030770045.1. Classification (NCBI taxonomy): domain Eukaryota; kingdom Fungi; phylum Ascomycota; class Sordariomycetes; order Glomerellales; family Glomerellaceae; genus Colletotrichum; species Colletotrichum brevisporum. The sequence goes on along the minus strand of JAUGSI010000001.1, from coordinate 635,692 downwards.
TACGCTTAAATAAATAACTAATAAAATAATTAAAATAATTTACAGTACTAAAGTATATAAATACTAAGAAGTTACTAAAATATAGAAACACATCTAATAACACTATAGTAATAAAGTTATATAAAAACAAATAACTAAAGCTATTAAGAATTATAAAGTTTATAATAAAAGTAAACCAAAACGCCACAAACTATACAGAAAAATACAACCTCTTCTAGTACTTAATAAAGTATAGCAATTAATTTCCCTTAATTTTATTATTAAATTACCACAATTAAAAGAACCACTTACTAAAAAATAGTTTAATAGTATTTTAGTTATAGTAGATTAATTTACTAAGTACGTATATTTTATCCTATAGGTTAAAGCAAGTATAGTAAAAGAACTTATATATATCTTTAATAAATACATCCTTAGCTAACACAGTCTACCAAAAAACATTATTTCTAATAGAAGAACATAGTTTACTTTAAAGTTTTAAAAATCTTTAATTTTATAACTTAAATCTAAACTATAACTATCTACTACCTTTTACCCTTAAACTAATAGATAAATAAAAAAAATTAACTAAATCCTTAAAATGTACTTAAAATATTATATTAACTACTAATAAAATAATTAAATTATCCTATTACTAATAGCCTAATTCACCTATAATAGTATAGTAGGAAAAAGTATATAACATTCACCTTTCTATTTAAACTACAGAAACGAACTAACCACCTATAGAGAACCATAAGTAGGACCTATAGTAGTTAAAGTAGTAGTACACATTAGCTAAATTAAGAAAATCTATAAATAACTCCGATACAACTTAGAATTTATTAAATAGCATATATATAGATATACTAATACCTCAAAAATAAAGGGACTATCCTTTAAAGAGAAAGATAGCGCGTACCTTATATAACAAAACATTAAAACTAAATAACTAAGTAATAAGTTAAATTATAAGAAACTTAGACCCTTTAAAATTATTAAAAAAATCTTAAAAGTTAACTTTAAACTCATACTACTAGACACTATAAAATATTACCTAGTCTTTTATATCTTACTTCTTAAACCTATACTATAAGGTTTATATACTACTAACTATATTAAAGTTAACTTTAAATAAAACTATAAAGTTAAAAGAATTATTAACTATATTAACTAATAAAATAGTATAAAACTATAGTACCTTATTAAATAAAAAAACTATAGATATAAAAATAATACTTAGGAACCTACTTTAAACTTAAAAAATATATAAAATAAACTATAAAAATACTAGACCTAGTAGTAAAAATAATAAGCTACTATAAATACTAAAAAACTAATAAATAAATTATGTATTATTTAGCCCTAACCTAAAGTTTAACTAACTAAACCTTTAAAAATAAAACAAACATTTTTTTACTTAGAAACGCCTAGCTTAAAATAACCTAAAAAGCCCCGGCACCCTCTAAAAACATAACTAAAACACTAAGTAACTCTAAAAAACTACTAACCCCTAAATTATTCTAAAAAGACTTACTAGCACCCTAGCTAGTAAAATCTAACATCACTTAAAGCTTTAACACAGTAAAACAACAATCCTTTACTTTTAACTTATTTAGAAATTACATTCCCTAATAAATTAACTCTAATCTATAATACTCCCAAAAACACTTTTAATAATAAAAATAAAAAAAGTAACTTAGAGTAGTAGTAAGTTACGTCTATAGCACCTCAAAAGCCTCCTCTACCTCCTATTTAGTCTACTTAATCTTTTACTATTCTAATAAATAATAGAATACTATACTAATTAATAAAAAAACCCTCTATAAAAAATAAATACTTATAAACATTCACCACATTATTCCCATTATAACGCGTCGCACTAGTATACACATACTTACTATAACAATTTAAATTTTTACTTATCTTATAGACCTTATTCAGCCTAAAGTATAAAAAATAAAGTATAACGTCAATACCTTTAAACTTAATTATTAAAGTAAAAGTATATTACTCCTAAGTTTTATAATTCTTAAAATTAAGTTTTTACTTTAAAATACGTTCTAATATAGTATTAGTAATTAGTACTAATAGAAATAGAAATAGCGCAACCCTAAATAAGGGGCATAACCTATTTATAACTAAGTCTTAAGGATAAGACCTTTAAGAGAGGAACTAATATTATAACCCATTAGTTAATAAACCTCTAATAGTGACTCTATAGGGGGCTCAGTAGTTAAATAGATAGTAATAGTCTATATTAGTATAATACCTAATACAGAATAGAAGAACTATACGCTAAAGTTAAATTAATTAAACTTACTACTAATCCTAACTAATTTAATACCTTAGATTATAAAAATACTATTTTAATTTAGTACTATAGATTAAAGAACTAAAAAAGTAATTTAAGGAAAAGTACGTATATATAAATAGAACTTAAGTACCCTAAAGTCCTACCTTTTATAGTTCTTTAGCTATTAACCTTATATTAATTTTTAGATACTTTTAGCCCTTTAGTAGTGACCACTACGACCCTTTTATTAGATACTTAGACTAATCACCTATATGCCTTGAACCCTAGGATCCCTTTAGTACTTTATAGTACTGTTCCTAGTATTAAACCTTAACTTCTATTAATACAAACCTTACTATTAAAAGGCTAGCCGTAATAATAGTTATAAGCCTAGCTTATTTTTAACTAGTATTTATTACTTTTAATTACTTAAGTAAAGTATATAAACTTTAAGCTTCTTTTTTTTTATCTTTTTTAAACTCCTAGTAGTACTATAGTATTTTATAATAAACACCTTAACTACTCTTTATAATACTCTAATAAACTTAATAATTATCCTTAAATCCTTAAAAAACTAACTATAATTCTATAAAAAACTATACTACTAAGTAAAACTCTAAAGAGTCTAGTTATACCTTAACTTAAATACTTTAAACGCGCTAAGTATAAACTATATTTACCTAATCAATTCTATACGTACTAAATACTTTATATAAGTTAATAAAAATATAAAAAAATAATATAAAGTAAATATTAAAACCTAATTAAATAAATAAATAAACCCTAATATAAAATAACTCTATAATAATACTATAAATCCACTATATTAACTAACTAAATAAATATTAAAAAATATAGTAGTAAATTATATAAATAATATTAAATACTTTTTATAGAAATAAGTATAATATACAGCCGTTACAGCCGCCCTAAAAAGTATTTAGTATTAAATAAATTAATCTATTAACCCCTTATATATTAACTTAGTTTATTAAAAACTTACTACTCTAAAACTATACTTAACTTAAGTATATATATATAAGCTTAAAGCATAACTTACTCTAAACAACCTAATTACTCTAATATTACTTTAAAAAAAATATAATACTATTCTTAAAAACACTATATATAAAAACCTTAATTCTACTAAATAGTATAACTACTAATATAACTACTTCTTTTAAACTATATATAGAAGCGTTTTAAAAGTTTAAGAAGTATAAATAGTATAAAACTTTTTTAAAGTAGTTAGTACTTAATATACTCCTATATAAAAAGGCTAGTAGCTTAATAAAATCTAAAAAAAGCTTTAATTTAATAAAAACTCTTTAACGTTATATTAGTATAAAACACTCTTTTTTACAAAAGTTAAAAACAAATTAATATAATAAATAGGGGCCCACAGTAGAGCTACTTTCTTTACTCTTACGGACCAAACTAACTTACTATTTAGTATCTAAAAATACCCTTATAAAATACCTTATTAGTAGCCTACTTATACCTATAAACGTCTTAGTAAGGCCCTAATAAGGTTCTTTAAGTATATTTAGTCCCTCTTAAATACTAAAATTAATAGTATTAAGTCGGCTCTAGTAGATCTAAAGTAGAAGGACCTTAAAAAAAAGCTAATTAAGTACAGCTAGTTAAATAAAAACATACTCTTGTATTCTAAAAAGAAATATTAAGGATATAGTAGTTATAATAAAGACTCTCTAAATACTATAAAAAACACTCTAGAGGTCCTAAAAGACATTATTAATATTATATTCTCACCTAACACCTCTTTAAAAAGTAATATAATTAAACACTTAATTTTCTTAACTATTACATTAACCCACCTACTTTTCTAAAGTACTATATATAATAACTATAACTTAACCTACTTTATTAATTATATAGTATTTATTAAACTTAGTATATTTAAGGCCTTTAGTCTAAAAAACTATATAAACATTAGTATAAATAAGATCCTAGTTTTTAAATATAAAACCCGCGTTATATAAAGTATTTTAATAAATAAAAAGAATAACTTAATAGTAAATCTAATACTTACTAATATTATAGTAATAAAGGGTTTTTATATTAATATTATTTCTAAAGTAGTCCTTTTTAAAGCCAGTATTTAGTACTATAGCCTTAACTATATACTTAGAATTAAAATAATAAAAAATAGTACTATAGTAAAGACTCTAAAACACTATAACAATATCTATTTTTTTTAAATATAAACCATTTTCCTCCTACTTATATTCTATATTTATTAGTAATACTATAATAGTATATATAACTTAAATTATTAAATATATAAAATACTATCCTAACTACTAACCTTTATATAACTATATTAACTCTATAGTACTTTAGTACTTTAAAGTAAGCTACTTTAGTTATAAAGCTCTTAAGTACTTAATATACTACACTTAGGGGGTAAGGATCTATAGTCTAACCTATATAAAGTACTAAAACTATATAATTATATATATAATACAGTAAATATTATATAAAGTATTTAAAAATAAAGTTAATTAACTATATTACTATATTTTCTAAAACCTCTTTAACTTTCTATATATATATAATAGTAATAACTAACTTTTAGTTATTAAAAATAAGTACTTTAATAAACTCTTTAGCTTTACTTTTTCTAAAAAGGATTACTCTAAAGTATTTAAGGTTCTCTAGATATTTAAAAAATAAGTTAAATAATATAAAGGACTTAATATCTATAAAATATATATAAATAATAAGCACACTATAATTACTATTAAAGGCGTTACTAGCTTTTAAATATAAGTATAAAAAAAGGGTATTAATCTTAAGATACTACTAGTATATACTAAAGAGCCTATAGAAGGTACTAAGCGCGCTAGATAAAAAAGTATAAACTAAGGAATTTATATAAAAGAAGGAGTAGGCCTTTCTAAGTGCTTTTAAAAAAAGTCAGTACTTATAAATATTAATATATTTAATATAAGCCTATATAAATTAAACTCCTAATACTCCCTAAATAAAGTTAAAGTAGAATAGTTTAAATATCACTTTAAGTAATAGACTCTAGCTTATAACTACTTTATAAACTATAACCTATACCCTTATTAGAGTAAACTCCGCGCGTATAAATACTAAACTTACCCCCTTAAGTATAAAAAAAAAAAATTAAAAAAAGACGGTTTAAAGTTATACTAAAAGCACACATTAAATACTTTATAAAATACATTTCTAAAATAATAAACTTATATAAAATCTAAGTACCTATACTTAACTAAGTTATTATTATACACAACATTACCTTTAATAAAACAAAGTTCTACTTAAGAGATAATACTAACTACGCTCTTTACTTAAAAATCGTATAAATAGTTATTTTAAAACTTAAAAAGCCTATAGAGTTTTAAAGTAAAGTCTATAAAACCCTTAAAAACTTTAAGAACAACTAAAAAAAGGCTAATAATAAACCTACTAAACCACAAAATACTAAACTTACTTAATAAAACATTATTAAACTAAGTAATACTCCTGTATATAAAGAGTATAGTATACTATAAAACAGGGCGCTAATATCCCCTAACCTTACCCCTAAGCTAGTCTTATAAAACCTTAAGAGTAAAAAGCTGCGTAAAGTAACTACTAATACTAAAGGACCTAAAATAAATAAAACTAAGTTAGTAAAACCTTTTAAATTAGTTAAACTTATAAATAACTAGGCCTATATATATATAAAAGATTCTATAGAATACTTAAGATCTCTAACTATTAAGTATAGACCTCTAACTACTTAGCTAAAAAAGGCCTAGTTAGCTAGTAAAAACAACTTAAATAATACTATCCCTTTAAATACTCTAAAAATACCTTAAAAAATACTAGCTCTATCTATATATAGTAACTAGTACTTAATAGAGTTTAATCTAGAGTCTAAAAGAGGAAACTATATTATTTATATATATATTAATAATACTTATAAAATACTATATAGTAACTTAAGTAACACCTTCTTTACTATATTTATACCTAATTAGTAAAAAGCATCTAAGGATAGAAAATACAAATACACCTATTTATACTATATTATTTAAAACGTAGTCTATATAACACCCTATAACTATAAACATACTATAAAGAAAAGAGAGTTCTACATAGATAACCTTATTAGTACTCTAAAGTTATAAAAGACTATAAAGAAGTTTCTTCTAAAGCTTTAAAAGCTCTTTATAGATATAGTATATAAGGAAATATATAAACTTACTTTTATAGAGATATAGTAAAAGCTAAATTATTAAAAGGCTTTATTATAACCCCTTCCCCTAAAATAAGTTTTTACTTATAAGTTTAAGTTTAGTAGTATTCTTAACTACTATAAGGCACGTATTTATATTTAAAAAAACTTCTAAAATATAGATTTATTATAATATACCTATACTATAACTCTTATAGTACAATCCTTTTACCTTTTAATATCCCTTAAAGTATAGTTTAACTATAATATTTAGTAGTTTAATATTATAAACGCCTTTTTAAATATAAAACTTAACCCTAATACTCTACTTATTTATTATAAACTCCTAAATAGCTTTTATTAACTAAAAAAGTATATTAAACCTAAATAAGTACTTTATAGACTATAAGATACTCTTTTTTTATAGTATAAAGAGTTTTTAAAAACTCTTTATTACCTTAGTTTTAAACACTATAATAAGGAGCTATATCTCTTTTAAAACCCTTAAAAGCGTATCCTTATTATATTCTACATTAATAATATCCTTATAGTATACTACTTAAATAAAGCTAAGTATACTTAAATAATAATTAAGGGCATTAAAGACGCATACAAACTTAAAAAGCAAGACCCTATAAAGTACTTCTTTAGCATTAGAGTAATTAAAAACCGTTCTAAACAATATATTCTCCTAATCTATAATACATATATTAACAAAATAACTAAAAAGTATAACCTTACTAACATACTATACTTAACTATACTACTACTAACAGTTAACTTTATGAAAAACCTAGGTTAAGTATCGTATTAAAAAGTTAAAAAGTTTCAAAAAAAGGTTAACTTAATCCTTTATACTACTATTATAATTTACCTAAACATCACCTTTACCACCTTATAACTCTCACACTTCCTAACAAATCCCTCTTAGGCGCACTTTAAAGCCACTAACTAAATTATTTACTACTTATATTTAATATATTACCTTACTATATACTATAGTAGTATAAAGAGTAATATAAAAGTACTTTTTATAGTAAAAGATACCTCCTTTATAAATAATAAAAAAATAAAAAGATTATTTTATAAATATATTATTAAACTCTTTAGCAGTTTACTATACTAAAAAGCTAAAAAACAAAATATAGTTACTATATTAACAATAAAAGCAAAGCTCCTAACACTTAAGTACACTACTAAAGAGTTAATAGCACTTTAATAACTCCTTAAAAAAATAAATTTTAACTTTAAAAATACTTAAACAGTCTACTATAATAACTAATAAATAATCCACCTCATAGTAAATAAAAAAAAGCACATAACTATATACTTAAAACATATAAATATTTAAAATATATAGCTTCATTAAAAATACACTAAGTACTCTTTTAATATTATATATATACCCATAAACAATATACTAACTAATAAACTTACTAAAAACTTTATAAAAAGTAAGTTTAAGTACTTTAAAGTACTCCTTAACCTCTATAACACCTTAGTATATATCACAACTATATAAAGAAAAAAAAAGAGTACTTAAGTAAAAAAAAAAGATAGTCTATAAGTAAATTATTATATTAAACTAAAAGGCCTACACTGTCTTACTAAGTATATAAAAAAAAGTAAAGTAATTATAGTTTAAAGGCCCCCTAAATACTAAAAATAAATACAATAGCTTAAAAAATACTTTTAAAGTATAAGGGTATTAATTAACTTTATAAAAAACTAATAAATACCCTCCTAAATCGCCTAAGTATAACTATAAGTAATAAAAAGTTTATTTATAAGCTAGTAAATACCCCCTATAACAGCCTTAGTATAAATTTAGTATATAGTACGTCCTATAAGTACACTAGTAATTTCCTCCTTATCCTTCTTTTTATTAAATAACTCCTCCTCCTCCTTAAACTCCTCTTTTTTTTTCTCTTTAAACTTAACCTTCTCTTCCTCCTCTTCTTCCTTAACTTTACTTTTAATAAAAAAGAATATAGAGTTAAATTTAATAACCTCTTATAAATTATTATATACTTTATAAACCTACTATAAAACTAAATAAATTAACTATAAACTACTAAAAAGTATAAAAAAAGACTTATATAATAAAATTTACTTAAAAAGTATACTATAATAAACTAATAATACTAAAACACAGTATTCTAATAAAAATTAGTATACTACTTATAACTATTAATATACTAAATATAGTAGTTTTAAGTATTACTTTTAGTAATAAAGTAGTAGTTAAAAAAGTAGCCCTTAAAGCTAAAGTTAATACACCCCTTATAAAGGGAGTTGTACTTAAAATTGTTCTTATTAAATATTATAAAAGTATAGTTCTTTTTATATAAAGTATAAAAAAAGACTAAAGGGGAAAAGGGGTTGTAGGGGGGAGGGGTCGCGCAGGGTAGAGTAGTTAACTAAAATAGTAGGCACTTATTATCGTTATTATCCTTACTCTCCTTATTGTTATAACTATAGCCACTAATAGTATTAAGAGGGTTAATAAAGTTAATAAAGCTACTACACACTACACACTTATACTTAAACCTAGCACACTTCTTACCCTTAATAATCTTTACTTTATACTCCTTACTTATCACACACTTCTTAAAAGGTATTTTAACTATTTAATTTCTATATATTTTCATTAATAAAAACGTTTTAAAAGTAGTATATAAAGTATAAAGAAGTAAAGTAGTAACTTATAATCTATTAAAATAAGTATACTAAAAAGAAAAAAAAAGGATTTTAAGTAGTAGCTAGAAAAATTATATATATCCTACTACCTATAGCTTGTTTAGTAAAAAATCTCTATACTTTAAAAAATAGTAACTATAATTTTAACTATAGTCATAAGTACTCCCTACAGCCTATATAATTATAAAAAATATTCCCTTTATATATTTTTATTTATATAACTTTAAAAAGCATTTTAAATACTCTATTTACTTATATTTAAAATAAAAAAAAGGTAAGGGATATACCCTTAATGTAGCTAATAGTAACGTTACTGTTACTAGGGAGTATATTGTAATAAGCCTTTTAAGGCTATAGTCTTACGCGCTGCGCTTTAGGTACTAGGGTAACTAAGTATAGATATAACGCTCTAATAAGTATAGTGCCTTATAGTATAGATCTCTTCTTAATACAACCTTAATTTAATATACGCTTATACGCCCTAACTTCACTATACTAGTATAATTAAGTTACTATAACTAGTATAATTAAGCTACTATAACTAGTATAATTAAGCTATTACAACTAGTGTAATTAAACTATTATAACTATTATAATTAGGGTACTATAATTACTATATAATTTGTATTATAATTAAAGTACTAGATTTAAGCTTTTGCGACTAATGTAATTGAGCTGTTGTGACTGTTGTAATTAAGCCGTTATAACTGTTATAATTAAGTAGTTACGACCGGCACTGTAAGCAGCGCTGTGAGCGGCACTGTAACTAATATAGTTAATGTGGTTAATCCTATTGGCTGGATAAGTGGGGTACCTCCCGGATAGCTAGAAAGTACCTCCCGGATAGCAAAACTCATCTGGAGGGCAGTGCAACTTCACAGTCCAGCCGCCCGCCAACCCACAGGCCGCGAATCTGTTCACTGTAGACTACTCGGTGACTACCGTGGTCCTGGCCCTGCTCATATCGTGCTTCACAAACAATATTTGCCCCGATCAAAGTTGATCTCTCTCTGTTGGTGGTAGAGATTGCTTCCTACAGGTCAGATGTGTCATGTTATTAGCCGGCTTGGTGATTATGAGCGGTCAAAGGTGTGTGTATTAACGTCCACCGAGTTTGGAGTTTTACTCGAGTCTTGTTACTACTGGGACCTTTTTAAGTAGCTATTAGGGTCCTTTTTTACTTATTAAGTTATTTTTGTCCTGTCTGATAGGATGACTACGTGGAATACTATCGATGGCCTCTGCCACAGTTGCTGTTATCGTTGTTATCACTGGCTCTGTTGTCGTCCCTTGGCTCTGTTGTCGTCCCTTGGCTCTGTTGTCGTCCCTTGGCTCTGTTGTCGTCCCTTGGCTCTGTTGTTACTTGGCTCTGTCACTAGATCTAACTGACGAACCTAATAGGCCTAATAAGTGATAGCCACGTAATGAGGTCATAATAGTAAAACTCTTCAGATAAAACAGCCATTTACAATATATGGGCAACTAATCTACATGTGTAAAAGGCACGGCAGTCTACCTCGTCACAAGGCGACGAATCCTAGGGTGCCTGCCAGACCATCTAGTAGTGGCCCACGACGGGCTTTGGAACGTACGGCTCCTCGAGGTGTGCCGCTGTCGGCCGTTATGACCTCTCCCGCGCAGCTCGCAGCTCAATCAGCCTCTCAACCGAGTTGAACCCCGTCACGGGGAGACCGCCCTTGGCTCGGATCCAGGCCAGGGCGACGTGGCTCATGCTCCATCCCTTCTTCCCTGCAACCTCCTCGACCCTGCGGACGATCTCGAGCTCGGCCTCGGACAGGTCAGTTTATGCGGGCCCCTTGTCTGCGGGCGTGATGTCGAACCGGGAGCAGCCGCTGCCCAGGCCAGTTGGCTGCCGCCGAAGAGCGGGGACCACGGCATGATGGCAACCCCCGTGGCGTCGCAGAACCGGTTCATCTCGCGCTCCTCCTCGCGGTAGCAGAGGTTGTAGAAGTTCTGCATGCTGACGAATTTCGTCCAGCCGTGCTTCTCGGCGACGAACTGCATCTGGGCGAACTGGGTGGCCCACATGGAGCTTGCGCCGATGTAGAGGATCTTGCCGGCCTCGACGAGGTCGTGGAGGGCCTTCATCGTCTCCTCAATCGGGGTGAAGGGGTCGAAGCGGTGAATTTGGAAGAGGTCGATGTACGTTGTGCCCAGGCGTGCGAGTGCGTCGTCGACGGCCTTGAAAATGGCTCGGCGCGAGAGACCTGTATCATGTTAGTTTTATGCTTGGTTGCATTGGCTGGGGATGTGCGTGTCCTTACCTCCCTGGTTGACGTAGTCCTTGCTCCGGACGAGATCCTCGGCCATGTGGGCGGTGAACATGCCGACCTCCTCGCCGACGTAGATGGCGCACTTGGTCATGAGAACGAGCTTTTCGCGGGGGATGTTGTGCTTCTTGATTGCCTTGCCGATGACCTCCTCACTGACGCCGTTGGAGTACATGTTGGCAGTGTCCCAGGTGTTGATACCGCGGTCGTAGGCGGCCTTGAGGATCTCGATCGACGCCTCCTCGTCGAGGACCCAGGGCGCCCACTGGCTGGAGCCGAGAGACATGCCGCCGAGGATGGGAACCGAGACGCGGAGGCCAGAGTTGCCCAGGCGGGCGTACTCGACCTTGGTGGAGTCGAGGCTCTTCTGGAGGGAGGCTGGGATGGGGGCAGACATTTTGGTAGTGAGGTAGATTGCGGTGGTGGTGATGGATTTCTTTTCAAATAATCGGGGACGACGATGATGGAAGACGATGAGGAACGACGATGATCGAGACTGAAGAGTTGATGAAGCTTTGTGGTCAAAGACGTGATGGTGATGGCAGTAGTGTTGAGGATGCTATCTGTAACTGATCACGAACATCGCCAGAGGGGCAGCGTGTTTAAATATCATGTTGATCTTCCTAAAAGCTCGAACATTACAGATTCGATGCTCTTCCTTAGTGATCCGCTATTCTCCAGATACTGGACCCAAGAGGAGATAATCTCCAAACTCCGCGATGATGGATTGTGGAAGCCTCAAGCTTACACGCAAGCCAGCCATCGTGACAGAGCCTTGCGGCTGGGAGCGCAGTAACTCCGTTTTAGTGGGAATGGGATCACAGACACGATTGAGGGTGCTGGGTCCCAGTTATATCGGTGCAACGACGGACATTCAAGATGAATTCGACCGCGGAATCTTTGCGGCGGTAAAAATGAATGCGCGGATGAATGACGGACAGCAGAGAAGAGTCCGCTCGTCAAAGGGAAAGGGACTTTGGTCGCACAGAGAGGATACGAAAATTAATTAGCCCATGGAGTTTGGGGATTTGGCAAGAATTATAGGGCCAAATCCCGTAAACTCCGGGGAGAAGCTTAATCCTGTCGGCCAAAAATCGCCGACCCGGTCGCGGCGAAGGGTCTGACGCACGACCGGGGTAGTTGATTGCCGCACCTTAAGACGGGAGCTCCCGCGCGCCAGTTCTTCAACAATGATTGCGACTGGCTCGAGGAGAAACCGGGATGCTGACTGAATAAGGATGGCGAGCCTTGGCTTGATAGGTCATATCAAATAGTCGGTGCGTGACTCTAGGGGCCCGCGGAATGCGACTTCACCGCCGCGAGTTTCTCTGGTAGGAAGGTTACTTCTCAGCACTCCTTGGCTCCTCGAGCCAACCTTCCAACTTCGGATTCAATGTCCGACCGACCCACCAGGATCGCGCTGATGCAATGCCTTGGCTGAAAGAGCAGACCTGCTTCTTAAAGAAGAGCACGCGACTGTTATGTCATGATGTCCGTCGCTTCTTCCCATCGCGCTCGCCGTCGTCACAATGATGCTGCTGAATGCCTTCGTGATTCTCGGGCTAGCGAGCCCGGCGTTCAGCTATCCCGCGCGCGTATCGCCGCAGATTAGCAAAAGAGCGATGATGCTCAACAGTCACCGGTTCAACACGGTATCCTCCTACACCACCCTCAACGCATCTTTTTCTCGCGAGTCCAAAACCAGCGCCCGGCGACGAGGAGAGGAGCCCGTCGACTTCGTTCGAATCGCCAGACTCAAGCTACAAGAGGTCGAGCCTCATGCCGCCTTTCGGTTGGTCGACGACTTTTACGTGGGGATGAACCGTGTAGCCCATGTTCATTTCCAGCGGACGGTCGACGGCATCGACGTGGATAATGCCCGTTTCAGCGTGAATGTTAGTATCTCTCTTGGAATGGAATGATCGATGTCCACGTGTCTAATATGGCTTCTCCGTTCAGTTTTTGGAAGATGGAACAATCCTGTCGTTTGGCAGCTCTTTTGCCGAAGGGCTCGCTGGCCCGTCAAAACCTGCCAAGAGAGCAGATCTGTCGACGACCCCTCTTGCGGCTTTCCAGAGCGCGGTTCAACTCCTAGATCTTCCCATCGAGGGCGCTGCTAGAGCCACGGCAGAGCCTGCCGACGAGGAGGGAACGTACATCATCAAGGGAGTCCAAGGTACCGTATCCGAACCGCTGGCAAAACTGGCCTACGTTCAAGTCGACGGCTCTGTTACGCTTGCTTGGAGAATCCAGACGGAAACTGAGTCGAACTGGCTTCACACTTACATCGACGCCACCACCGGCCGAGAGATCGCCGGAGTAGTCGACTTTACGAATACGGCTACTTACGAGGTCTAGTAAGTCTCACCTTTCTGTCAATGTATCGCCGAGCTCACCAGTTTCCAGCCCCTGGGGTGTTTTGAACCCCGACGAGGGACCCCGTGAGACCGTCATCAACCCCGAGGACAAGGCCAGCTCGCCGTTTGGTTGGCACTCAGACGGCAGCCAGGATTACACGAGCCTGCGCGGCAACAACGCTTTCGTCACGATCCCGGGCGGTAGCAGCCCTAGCTCCCCGGACCTGCTCTTCTCCTACCCCTACTCGCCAGCCATGACGGACCCCAAGTCATACACGAATGCATCCGCCACACAAGGATACTACACGGTCAACAAGTACCACGACATACTCTACGCTCTGGGTTTCGACGAAGCAGCGGGCAACTTCCAAGCCGAGAACGGCGGCAAGGGGGGTGTGGGCGGCGACGCCCTCGAGCTCGAAATTCAGGCACCGTCGTCAACGGCGCTCATTTCGGTCCCGGCGGACGGTAGGAGTCCCAGGCTGACAATGGGTGGGTTCTGGTCAGGGGACCCAACTCGGGACGGTGCCTTCGACGCTACGATTCTTCTCCACGAGTACACGCACGGGGTGACGCAGCGGCTGGTGGGCGGGCCGGCCTCCGCAGGATGTCTTTCTGGGATGGTCGGGCTGTCGATCGACGAGGGGTATGCCGACTTCGTGCCGACGCTGCTGCGAGTCAAGGAGGGGGACACGAGGGCGACGGACTACACCATCGCCGACTGGTCGACTGGGCAGCCGGTTGGGCTGCGGTCGCACTACATATCGACGAGCCTTGAGACGACGCCCCTGACTTTCGAGTCGCTTAACCAGTTAGTGAGCACGGGGGGTTTCGACCTGGCGACCGTTTGGGCGGCGACGCTGTACGACGTGTTCTGGAACATGGTGGATGAACATGGCATCGGGGATGTGGCAGAAGTTGTCGTGGACGAGGGCGGCGTACCAAAGGGGGCCCGGTACCTTCTGCTGAGGCTCATCCTCGACGGAAATGCCCTGGTGCCATGCAACCCGCACCACCTTCAGATTCGGGACGGCTTGCTGGAGGCCGACCGAGTACTGACAGGGGGCGCGAACCGGTGCGCCATCTGGAAGGGCTTCGCGCGGAGGGGCTTCGGGGAGGACGCCGTCGTTGGCTCGGGGACGAGGGGACGGGTCAACGGATTCGCAGTGCCGTCTGGTTGCTGATCGGCTTCGAGTGGGTCCGTGGAATCGGGGTTCGAGTGAGAGGATAGAGAGAGGACTGTATGCCGGAGCGTAGTGGACCCTAACGGAGATGGGTTCCGGTGGTGCCTCCGGTATTAGGCGTTGGCTTCGGGAGGCACCGGTCACCATGCGCTACAAAACCCAGCACTCATTAGTTTTTAAGTCAGGCCACTGCGTGTTCACTTGCGAATACATAATCCTTGAAAAGCTACATAAAAAACGATCTTAAAATTATCATCATTGTTGCCGGTTTACAACTCTCATTTAGAAGAAATACCAGGAAACCCCTTATGAACCTCGCTCCCCATCCTTCAAATCATTGCAGGTTCTTCATGACACCCGGGTGAATGGCCTCCAGCTTCTGCGACAGCTCGGCCCACGTGCGCCGCTGGGCGACCTTGCCCTCTTCGCTGCCCACAAACGGCGCCGGCTCCCCGATGCCGCAGTCGGAGACGTACTTGCCGTGGGTCTCGGGGCCCGCGGTCCCGGCGTAGACCAGGTTCCGGCTCCCGTACTCGGTCGTGCGCGCAAGGAACTTCTTCATCAGCCAGATGCGCCAGCTGTTGGCGTTGCGGGCGAGCTCGGAACGGCAGAAGCCCGGGTTGACGGTGTTGACGGTGACGGGGAAGTCCGGCGCCGGCCTCGCCTCGGCGATGGTGCTCGCGCCGAAGATTTCGAGCAGCTTCGAGATGGGGTACAGCAAGGTTGGGTCCCTGCGGGCAGTCTCGTCGATGGCGTTGAAGATGCCTCCCTCCGGTGCGTTGCGCTCATCGAAGGCCGTCCAGCCATGGACTTCGGAGGTGACCATGGTCAGGTTCGACCGGGTGCGGTGCCGCTCGGCTGTCTCTTTGAGCTTCGGCATGACGAGGGCGGCAAGAAGGAAGGTGGAGACGACATTGACGGTGATGGTGGCCTCGTCCTGCTCAGCCTGTTCATACTTGGTGTTGACCACGCCGGCGTTGGCGACGAAGATGTCTACGCGGTCCAAGTCGGCGGCCAGGCGCGAGGCGAACTTCTGGACGTTGGCATAGCTGGCCATGTCAAGGTGGCGGACCTCGATGACATCGGAAGCGCAGCCAGTGGTGGCTTCGATGTCCTCCTTCGCGGCGCGGCCCTTGTCGAGGCTGCGGACGGCGAGTACCAGCTTCGAGGCGCCGAGGCGGGCAAAGTGACGGGCGGCCTCCTTGCCGAGTCCGACGTTGCTGCCGGTTACTACGACCGTCTTTCCGGCATAGGAGCCCGTAGGGTAGGGCAGCGACTTGATGAGCTGGCTGTAAAGGAAGCCCATGATGTAGTAGAGTCAAAGTAGAGATTGAGGTTGAAAGTGAGAAGAAGTTGAAGTCGAGATGAAGCCGGAACCAAGTTGAAATCCGATGTCTCAGCTGAGGTGATGATTTGCTTGGTTGAGGTGTCTTATATCGGATGCAAGCCATGATGAGTCGAGGAGAGACGTTGTATTTAACTTCAGCTACAACTTACCTGCTCCCTCTTATGTTTGCCTCTCAACGGCACAGACAAGACAACGAACGCTGGCTCGGGCGGAGTTAAGACTATCGTAAACGTCATTGTGACTGCAAGACGGGAGCCAAACATCGATGGATGGCGTTGCCTGAGCCATGCGTCTAATTCCAGAGCGGTTTACTGGCACTACCACTGACACCCCGGACTCGCCCTTTCCCAGCATATTGAAGCCCGACCGCCGGGACAAGGGTGTCGTGCCGCTTTGCACGCGAGGTTCAACTCGAACCAGCCGTGACGGGGCAGGCGCTAACGCTCCGGGACAAGGCACTCTGGGCTTCATCTTCAACGCCAACCTAACGGAGGCATTGTAAAGTCCGAGAGAGAACGAAGCGACCGCATTCGTTCCTTCCCGAATAACTTCAACAGCTCTACACGTTTCGAATAGACTTTGTTCCATAATTTACGGCGTAAACTCGAAGAACCTCGTCCACTACTTGGGTCGCGGCCTTCCTCAGAATGACTTGGCAACAGGCATGCATGTCTAGCTACTACACAACAGAGCCCACTATTTAAACCAAATAGACCAAAAGCTCAGGTTGCATGCCAATGAGAATCAACAAGAATGTTTGCATCAATTCAGCACAGTTAGGTAGCTGTCCCCCGCCCCCTGCTTAGTCTTGCAGGCAGAGTCTTGGTGTGGTCTTAGCGACGTGGAGTTAAGGCATCTTTATTGCCGGCAGCAGCCGGACCACTTCCTCCCACGAGCCTAGAACGACCCTTAATGTTGGTGACGGACGTCTCCCCGGACAACTTAAAAGTCCGTTGTTGCTCCTCCCTGTCTTTTTGAATACTGAACGTCACAAGCGCACTCGGCGCAGCTGAGAGGAAGTACGAGTCGGACTTTCGCTGCGAACCAGTCACCTCGCCCACGCATGTCTAGCTGAGAGATGGAGATTGCGACTGTGCCGCAACAAACTCCGCGAGATAGACGCTGAAGCATTACAAAACGCGTCCTTGAGCATCAATGGATGCAATAGCATCTTTGGGTTTGATTCGGGCAGCTCGGCTCCGTCATCACTGAACTTGCCATTGCAGACGGCCACACGGTCCACGCCCTCTCCCGCTCCGAGACCAGCGACGATAAGGTCCGCGCTCTCGGCGCCGTCCCCGTCCGCGGCGACCTCGCCTCCCTCGACGTCCTCCGGTCCGAGAGCTCCGCCGCCGACGCGGTGATCCACCTCGCGACGGCCTACGTCTTCGGCGGCGGGGAGCCGTACGAGGCCGTGCGGCACCTCGACTTCGCCGCCGTCGACGCCATCGCCGACGGCCTCGCTGACACCGGGAAGCCGCTCGTCGTCACTAGCGGCACGCTGAGCGCAGACCCGGATCCGTCCGGCGCCGAGACCACCGAGGCCTCGCCCGCGACGGTGAACCCGCTCAACACGCGCCTCCTCACGGAGCAGCACTCTCTCGGGCTCGCCGCCCGCGGGGTCCGGGTGTCCTGCGTGCGGCTGGCCCCTTATGTCTACGGCCGCGGTGCCAGCGGCGTGGCGCAGTTCATGAGCGCTGCCGCGCGGACGGGGAACGTCTCCGTCGTCGCTGGGGGCCGAAACAGGATCACGGCTGTGCATGTCGACGACGTGGCGCGGTTGTATCTGCTGGCGGCGGAGAAGGGTCGCGCCGGGGAGATTTACAACGCCAGCTCGTCCACCGACGTGACTTCACGCGAGGTGTCCGAGGCCATGGCCGAGGTCCTGGGTGTACCCGTCGTGGACTTGAGCAAAGAGGACGCGGATGCCCAGCTGGGGCCTATGGTCGCTTTCTTCCTGTCCGTTGAGAACCGCGCGTCCGGCGCCAAGGCGAGGGAGGAGCTGGACTGGCAGCCAAGGGGGCTGGGCATCTTGGAGGAGATTAGAGAAGGGTCCTATAAGGCCGTCGCCGAGGGTCTCAGGAAGTAAGCGATGGGTTGACTTGGGGCACATGGCATTTACACTGCGTCAATAGCGAGAGTAGAGAATAATCAAAACAATAATATGAGATTCTAAGAGGAGGCATCATTGACGTCTATGTTTGAGTCTGACCCACGCTTCCTCGACCTTGCACGGCATAAAGTAGGCGGTCTGTGACGTGAAAGAGCGCAACATTAGTAGAGATGACGGACAACAACAATAACGAACAGCAATGACGAACGATGGCGGACGGCGACGGACGGCGACGGACAATGACGGACGATGATGGACAATGACGGACGACGACGACAACAAGTGAAACGCAAATAGTTTTAATTCTTTCATAATTGGGCCCTGAGAGGGCCTCTTGTCTAAGCCTGTATTCTGCCTCCTCTTCTTAGTGGGGGGAGGGCATCGTGCTGTCCCTCTATCGATGCAATGTAGCCGCAGTATCCTTACGCTATCCCGACCAGCAACGCTATGATTAACCAATGACAACATCTTCACACATCTAAAGAAAATCAATGTCTTCTGCAAAAGACTGACCCTATGGGTCTGCCTCGCCGTCGGTGCCGTCTTCCTCGCCAACCCAGTCGTCGCTCTCGAGGCCACGGTTGCGGATTGCCAAAGATCCTACCCAGCCAAAAAGAGCGATGCCGCCAAAGATGCCCCAGGCAAGTGCCTCTCCTTTCGGGTGGACGCGCGTGGAAAGAGTGAAGAGGGCGCCAGAGACAAAAGGCCCGAAACTGCGGCCGGCGGCTGAGAGAGACTGGGCGATCCCGTTGAGGGTCCCTAGGGTGGCATGGTTCGGAGCGCAGTTGGTGATCTACCAGATGGTCAGCATATGTGTGCCCCTCTTCAACCAAGAAAAAACTTACGAGCAGCATCACGCTTGACAAGCCACCGACCGCGCAAATATTCTTCACGACGAGTATGGCGCCCAGCTCTATGTAGAGCCAGGTGGACCCCGTCCCGACGCCAAACAGCGGCTCGTCATCGAGGTACCCGATCCATGGCATCAGTGCCATGCTCACGGCCAAACCCAAGAGCGCGATGCGGTAGCTGCCCAGGTTGCCCAGTCGCACCTTGATGGGCTGGAAGAGGAAGGCCTGGAACACGATGGTGGCCACGCCAGCCAGGCTCAAGCTCACACCAATCTTGCTAGGTGGCAGGCCGCGGCCGGTCGGCGGGTTCGCATCCGCGAAGATGGGATAGAGGCTGTTGTAGGAAATGTTGGATAGCTGGAAAACCAGATATGTCATCAACACCAGCACAGTGTTTCGGTTCAGCAGCTCGCGCCAAGTCGCAGGGCCCCCGGCGGACTTGGCATCGTCGCCGGCCGCGGAGCCGTCCTCCGAGCTGGGTGGAAGCAGAGCTTCGTCCTCGGCCGCATCGTCTTCATCCTCGTCCTCGTCGTCCGACGTACTGACCACGACTTGCGAGCCGCGGCGCGGCCAGCGCGAGGCCCAGGTGTTCTGCCTCGGCTCGGTCCGTCTCTGGACCCACGACCAAGCTCTCCGGGCCCAGGCGGGAATCCAGGCAGTGTGGTCCGCGTCGATGGTTTCCAACGTCTCTTCGAACCAAATGCCGACGACGACGACGCTGGCGAACAAGAGCGAGGCGCTGAGCAGGTTCGGGGCCAGGTAAGGGTAGCGGTCCCCCAGGCTGCCAACCAGCAATCCGCCCAAGGCGGGGCCGGTAATGCCTCCCAAGGAGTATATGACGGGCAGCCAGGTAAAGGCTCTGCTCTGGTTCGAGCGGTCCGTGACCTCGCCCAGGACGGTCGGGACGACAGCAGCATTGCCGTTGAGCATGCCCATGGCAACGTGGACGACGATGATCTGCCAATAGGTCCGGCAGAAGCCAAAGGCAACGAAGCAGCACGTGAGCAGAAAGGTGCCCAAGACCATGACGGGTTTCCTGCCGACAACATCGGACAAGTATCCCCACAGGAAGTTTGTCGACAGCTGGGCGAGGGCAAAAGCCGAGGCCAGCATGCCGACATAGAGGCCGGTCTGGGAATCTGGTATGTCGGAAAAGGACTCGACCATCTGCGGCAGGTAGGGGCCTATGGAGTTGAGGGCGGTCTGCTCGCTCAGGGATAGGAAGGCCAGCAGCGCCAGCTGGCGTACGGGCAAGGGAGTCTGGTCGTGGTCATGATCTGAAGCATTCGAACTCGCGTCGGAGTGGTTGTCGAACAGGTCGGCAGAGGACTGCTCGCGTGGGGTCTTTGGAGGCGGCGTCGGAAAGGTATGATATCGATGGGTAGATTGGCGTCGCATCGTGGTCGTCCTACGACTGGATTCGATGCTGCTCAGGGTAGGAATTGGGGCGCCGGCGTGGAATGAACCCGACGAGGCTGTGCGAGAGGCGGCAGCAGCGCCGACGAGATTGCTATGCACCATGGCGAAGGCGCGTCCGTGGCTTGCGGGTCGGCGAGGCGCACAGGACAGGAACTAACGGTGACGTCGACGATGGGAAAAAAAAGCGAAGACACTTGCCGTCCGTGATCGTCGTCGTCGGTGGTAAATGGTCGGAGATCGGTATCGGGTCGGTGGCAGATCCTGTTCGGGCGTAGCTGCCCTTCGCTACCCCGCTGCCAGGGTCTCACGGTGATGGAATGCAGAATCGCAGCTTGCAGCGCATGGCTCCAGGTTTGGACTGGGAGAGGAAGGGAAGCGTCTTCAGTCAATAAGGACGTGTCGGCGATGCAGAGACGGTAGGAAGCGCAGGTCGAGTTTGCATTCCAAAAGAGGGGGGCCCTGGCAGAGGATTGAGAGGAGGGGGTCGCGAGGCGAGGATCGTCGACGGTGTTGAGAAGGTCAAGGAGGTTGAGGAGATTTGACGGAAGGAAGGTTATCGGCGGGAATTGGCTTCGGCTGGATGCGACGGGACGTACCTTCCATCCTGGGTGCCTATGCTCAGTACGCTGTGCTACTGTTGTTGCTGCTGCTATTCACGCTACAGTCAGGTACTGATAGGTACACTACCTATTGCTCGCAGTGAGTGGTGGTGGGGCGGTAGCTACGTACCTTTGGCACGGACATTGGGTGTGACCTCATTCTTTCTGCGTCTTTTTTTTCTCTTGCTGATTTTCTTGCTGATTTTGAAGGTGTTCTATTCGGTGCCTTCTTGCCTGCTATTCCGTATAAATTAAGCCCTTTTCGGAATCTTCCCCTGAGCCTATTCTATCCCAAGACGGCTAAACCAGCACAAGATAGCACTTTGGGGACACCATCTACAGGGCCTTGGATTCCGACGGACAATGTGCTCCGTGCGCCGATGGATTGGTGATGAGCGGGAAGCTTCTGTTAAGCTTCCCGCGGTGACAGAAGCTTGTGCACTAACAGCCAATAGCATGAGACCGCCATGGCAATCCCAATCGCCATCGCCATCGCCGCGTGCCTCGCCTCAGCTCGCACCGATCACGCGCATTTGGGATGACGCTCGCCCACCAAATCCGTCGCACGTCATTGGCTGGCCCCATCTGATCTCTGATCTGGCACTGATCGTCCCAGATCCTCCAACGGCCACTACTTTGGAGAGCTACGTTGCCAAGT
This sequence comes from Colletotrichum brevisporum, assembly GCA_030770045.1. Lineage (NCBI taxonomy): Eukaryota > Fungi > Ascomycota > Sordariomycetes > Glomerellales > Glomerellaceae > Colletotrichum > Colletotrichum brevisporum. Next base: position 613,684 of record JAUGSI010000001.1, on the reverse strand, counting down.
TGCCCATTAACTATCTAGTAGCACGCTTTCGCATTCTGTTCGTTGTCTCCAACCGTTCGTCTTGTTTGGTGTGCGCCAATCATTTGACCTCCCAGACCGCCAGCGGCATCACCAAAACCTGCCTTGATCAGCCACCAGCGGACGGTCTGCTGACTTTCGGCCACCAACCCACGCCCACAGCTATCGCGTCGACGAGACATCTGACTCTGGGAAAGGAAAATCTCCGAGACTAGGCGCATGCAGGGTCCTGATGCTCTCATGCCTGCGACTGCGACATAGGCCATGAGATACATACGCTTCAAGGCAGATAAGGCGACAACCACAAGTCTGTTCTCCTTATCGAACCCGTTCAGTCGATGAGAGACGGTTGCTCACATGGACACCGCCACCCTTACGGTGATGATGTTCACCGTTGGGAAGAGACTGGCGAAGCAAGCAGAGCTTGCAGGTGCCACAGGTTGACATACCTAACACATCCAAGCCCTGTTCTCGTCATCCCCATTCAGATCCACGGCCGTCTCATCCGTGTACCTAAATATGGCACTCAAAATGCTTCGCAGATCACGGGTATGGGTGCTACAGATGCCGCATGGCGCGCCACCAGCCACGCTGTCTCGGGCCGTATTGGACCGGGTGCCTCGTGGACATCCATGGTCCACGGGTGCTCCGGAGACCCCCACGAGAGGACGCAAAATTTGGCGACCATGTGCTTCTGCATCAATATTGTGCCGATATAGCGAGTGTTCTAGATATACATAGAATCGATAGTATAGGGTACAGGGCCATGTACCAAGAAGCAAGAATGAAGCCGGTGGCTTGCGGCATGCCGCGGGCCAAGACGGGATCAGCGCCATCCAGGTCTCCGGGACGGACCCCAAAACTGCCCGAGTTATCCCCAAGATGCAAACCGATGCGGACGACAAGAGATGAAATGCACAACTCGCACAATGCTACGAACAACCCGACCTCAGTTTGGCAGGCTTACCCCAATCATTTCTGACTCCAAATTCATAGCCACACGGCTTTCGCGGTCATGTCCGGGGGTGCGAAGGGGTGTCTTCGGTAGATGTTGGGCCGAGGCCACTACCCCCCCGGCCGCACGCGTCTCGGCGCGAGGAGGGTCCCCTCGGGCATGATTGACGAGATGAGCGAGCAGGAGCCGGGCACTTTGGTCCACCGCCATTTCGCTCCTGACTCTCTCAAGTGACCGGTGAACCCGGCCCGGAAACGTTCACCGACGGGATCCGAAACGACTTGCGCAAATTATGGCAACAGACGGGATTCGGCTTGTTTATTCAACTGTTTTTATTGATTTTATGTACTTTACTTCTTTTGGGGGTCATCTCGGCATGATATCATTACGTTTAGTAGAAGACGCGCAGGAACTCGACCAGGGCCATCATGGCCATGGCCTGGCCGTAGGGCATGCTCGTCCGGGGGATGTCCTTGTAGTGCTGCAGGTCGTGGCCCATGCCGGTGCCAAACGAGGTGTTGAGCAGCTCGCCCTCGGGGGTGATGTTCTCGAGGACGGCCTTGACGGCCTTGACGGCGACGGCCTCGTACTCGGAGCCGATGTACTTCTTGCGCTGGCCCTTGAGGATGCCGTAGGCGAAGCCGGCCGTGGCGCTGGCCTCGACGTAGGAGCCCTCGGACTCGGGGACGTCGAGCAGCGTGCGCCAGAGGCCGGACTCGACCTGGAGGGGCACGAGGGCGGCGCACTGGGCGTCGAGGGTGTTGACGAGGTGGTACCTCAGGGAGTCGGTGGGGGCGAGGTCGAGGAGCTCGATGAACTCGGGGATGACGATGGTGAGCCACGAGTTGCCGCGGGCCCAGCGGGCGCGGGCGAAGTTGTGGCCGCCCTCGTGGAAGGTCCAGCCGTGGAAGAAGAGGCCGGTGGGCGCGTCGAAGAGGTACTGAAGGTGGATGAGGAACTGCTTCTTGGCCTCCTCGACGTAGTGGGGGCGGTTGAGGACGAGGCCGATCTTGGCGAGGGGCAGGACGGTCATCATGAGGGTGTCGTCCCAGAGCTGCTGGTCGTTGACCTCGAGGTAGGTGATGTGCTGCATGCCGCCGTACTTTGTGCGGGGGAGGTCGTGGTAGGCCCACTCGGCCCAGGACTCGAGCCACGGGCGGTACGTGTCGTTGCCCGTCTTCTCGTAGACGTAGGCGAGGGTGAGGAAGACGGCCATGGTGTTGATGTTCTTGCCCTTGTGGCCCTCCTCGAAGCGGTTGCGGAACCAGTCCTCAATCACCTTGAGGCACTCATCGTCGCCCGTGAGCTCGTAGTACTTCCAGATGCCGTACAGACCGATGCCGTGCGTCCACTCCCAGTCTTGCCAGCCCTTGGTGTCGATGATGCGGCCGTCGGCGAGAGTCATGAGAAACTCGCCAGTGCTGTCCTTGATGTTGACCAGCTCGTGGATGAGCTGCTTGACCTGCTTGTGGACATCGGCCGACTTGACGCCATGGAGCTCGGCGGGCATGGTGGCGGTTGTTCTGGGGGACTTTTGTGTGAAGGGAGTTGTATGAGTTTCCTGTGAGCTGCTTTAGCGACCGCGGTCCAAGGTGAGAGAGTGACCAAAGATGTCACCGAGGGCAGTGATAGGCTTTACCTGTGAGGAAACTTTGCGACGCAGTTACTACGTGACGTCGAGAAGGGCAGTGAGAGCGACAACGGCCTGGTTCCGGATCACGTTCGTGGAAGAGGGGAGGATGAAGCAGAGCAGAAGAAGAAAAGAGACACGCGGGGTAGATGCAATTGGGTTCCCGGCTGCTGAAACCCTTATGAGGAAGAGGACAACTGTGACGAAGAGCGCGTCGCAGGGGGAGGGGCTCCAGGGCAACGTGGACGAAATCGAGGGGCTCTCGGAGTGATGCAGGCCGAGGGGGGAAGAAGCCAAGAAACGCGGCTTCTAGGCTTGCGATTTCGCTCGGGTTAGCGGACTTGGGACCCCACAGATTCATGCACTTTAACTAGCTACTACACTACTTAATGTCCGTTGGTGCTCTACACTTGGTACGTTGATGTGAAAGATATTTTGGTAGAGACAAAGGCAGCTGCGTGCATGCGCATTGCAGAGCGCGACGAGTACCGTCCGGCAGCTGCAGGGGACTTTCCTGCGCTGAAGACACAGAGAGAGACAGAAGGGTAGAGACAGAGAGAGAGAAGGAAAGGTAGAACGGTCGAGGTCTGGCGGGACTTGGACCGGGCACCCCCGCAGAAAGACCCACCCCGGTGGATACACACGGGGATACTCCGCTGGCTCCTCGGTTCCTCCTCCCCCGCGCCCCGGGCACGTTACCCCGCGCTGGTGGGGCGGTCCTCCCCGATTTTTCTGTGTTCTTCTCGACTCTCTCGCTCGTGACTGGCCGGTCCGGCCTTCTCCTGATGGCCGGCGGCGGCATTATCCCTGTTCCTAACGCCGTTTCCGAGGCTCACCGTTCGCCCGTTCTAGGTTTTTTTGGGGAAGTCATCTCCGCACTGGCCTTCGCGTGAGGTAAAAAGCTGGAGAGAAAGAAAGAGAGAGAGAGGGAGGAGGGACGAGATTTTGAGGGGAAAGTGCGGGCTCTCTCCCTCCTTCCCCTCCCTTTTCCCCAGGCCGCCCTCCCCGGGTTGCGGAGAGTCTTCTTCACTGCCTGCCTATACTCTCCAGGTTATGAAGACTACCTATTCAAAGAGTTGTGCACGACTCGACATGATTCTGGCACAAACTAGGAACGCGGAGTCGAGGCGGAGTGAGATGACGGGGTCAATCCCTTAACACGAGACTAATATGTCTTAATTGCAAGTCCAAGGCACCCTCAACTATAGAATCCTTTCTAAGATCAAACCGTATTCCCAAGTTGCCGGCCCACAGCATGGCATAACCCTACCACAAACAAGAACATGAATAGACTAGTACACAATTGTTCACACGTCCCAATTTCTCGTTGGGCACGCTGTGTATGCACGTCGCGCCACGACGACATGCAGCAGCCCATGCATGATGATGTCTATGTGCTTTTCATTACTCTCATCAACGCCCATCTCCGTCTTCCAGTCCCCAAGCATGTCCATTTGCCTATCTATGGACCCCAGACCTGCTGAGCCTTCCAGCCTCCAAGACCGCCGGCCATGTGACCTATCAGCTAACCCTCAACAGCAAGTAGTAAGAGATATGACCAAGACCTTACTGTCGACATGAGGCGGCGAACAACACCAAGACAAGACCCCCGTTCAGCCCCATCGCACAGCCAAGAAACGCCGAGGTAGCCGCATCCCCAGTCAAGCTTTTCCAATGGAAGCCAACCCTTTCCGTTCGACCCTCGAGCCAATGGGCCAATGGCGACCCCCTGACGGATCCCTCCCGAAAGCCGAGCCGCCTCGCCAGATTGACAGATTGCCATTGCCAAGAGGCGCCCAGCCGTCGACTGCCGTCGCATCGCCGCTGCCTTGCCGGTCTTGGTATTCCCTGGGTATTCCCAAAGAGCCTCTTGAACGTCTAAAACCCCTCAAGCCTCTTGTCTCGAAGAAAGCTCAATGATCGGGACCTCCTGGATGGACTGAGGAACCGCCGCTTAATGCTTTTGACTAGCGCAGCGTCGGTCCAGATCCCGAACGCTCCTCCAACGAGAGACGCCGTAGAAGCCCCGCGTCTCTGGGGTCTCCCTCGCCGTCCGTTCTAGCCGTGCAGCTCTCAGAAACGAAACCCTCTGGTGCCCACTACGCGCTCTTTTCCTGCTCGTCTATTGCCATCTGAACCATGACTGCGCCCACGCCCACCGTCACCGCGTACCTGTCCCGTGGGCCCCCGGGGTCCCATATCAAACTGCTGCCTCCCAACCAAACCCCGGCCCTGACTCGCGCCGTGGGCGGCAAACTTACGAGACCCTTTGGTTCCCAGGCTCCCACCCAATGTGCGGACGTTGTCCGTCTCCAGATATCAGACAAACCCAGGAGGAAGGTCGAAGGAAGGGGGCGTGCGCTGCTCAGGTCACGCCTTTCGGCTCAATGATCCCCCAAAGCGCACCCACCCGGCCGGTTCTCCTCGTTGGCTGCCGCTGGTCCTTGGACTGATGTCGTCGAATGGCAGACGTTCCATCTCTCCCCCCAGGACGCGTGGGGGGGAGGGTCGTCGCGAGTGGTTTTGCCTTCCCTTTCGTCGTCCCTTGTCGCGGGGGCCGAACTCGTGGACCGGGGCGGACGCGCAGCCACCCCAACGAGAGACCTTGGGGTAAAGCAGGGAAATGAGGAGAGAGCGTGAGGAACATCTGGGGTTGTGCGGACGGTTTGGTAAGGAGGAGGAGGACGTTGATGTCCTCTGGGTTGCCACGCTCCACTCCATCTGGGATCTGCGCTTATATAGAACGTCTCAGCATCCCATCTTCCTTTTCCTTCCCTCCCGTCTTTCGTCCAGGCTGTTCGACTCGATCTTTCCCTCGTGAGACAAACTCCTGATCCGAGCCCTCACCGACGACTGCCCCATCCACCTCCTCATCAGGAGCCCTCACATAGGCACGCAGCAATGTCATCCCACGAGGACACCGACGTGCGGCCCAAGGCCAGCTCCCTCCACGAGGTCGAGCGGACCAACTCGTACGAGAAGGCCGACACCCAGCGCCTCGAGAACGTCGACAACGAGCTCTCGCAGTACGTCAACGACGGTTCCATCGTCGTCACCAGGGAGCGCAGCGACGAGCTCCGCCGCAAGATCGATCGCCGCATCCTCCTCGTCATGATCGGCACCTACTTCCTCCAGGCCATCGATAAAGGCACCATGTCGTTTGCCTCCGTCATGGGCCTTCGAACGGACACCGGCCTCGTCGGCCAGCAGTTCTCGTGGCTCACGACGTGTATCTACATCGGTACGATGATACCAACTCGACTCGATCATGAAGAGACTTGCTAATCTTGCCTCATCACAGCGATCCTGTTCGTCGAGTTTCCCCAGAACTACCTCATCGCTCGTCTGCCCGTCGCCAAATACCTCAGCTTCTCCATCTGTGCCTGGGGCGCCGTCCTGGCCTGCCACGCCGCCTGCACAAACTTCACTAGTCTCGTCATTGTCCGCACCCTCCTGGGTATCTTCGAGTCGGCCTGCCAACCGGCCTTCGTTATCCTCTCCTCCATGTGGTACCGCCGCGAGGAGCAGGCCTCGCGCGTGACGTACTGGTACATGATGAACGGCGCGCAGCAGGTCGTCGGCGGCCTCCTCGCGTATGCCTTCACCAACATCAAGTCCGGCCCGCTCAAGTCGTGGCAGTGGCTCTTCCTGGCCTACGGCGTCATCTCGTTCCTCTTCGGCGTCTTCGTCCTCTTCTGGATGCCCGACTCGCCCATGCGCGCCAAGTGCTTCACGGAGCAGGAGAAGCGCGAGATGATTGAGCGTGTGAGGGATAACCAGACGGGAATCCAGAACAAGACGTTCAAGCGCGAGCAGGCCATCGAGGCCCTCATGGATCCTCAGGTCTGGGGATACTCTCTCATCGCCCTGTGCACCACCCTGCCTACCTCAGGTCTCGGCGCCTTTGCCAACATCATTATTATGGGCTTCGGCTTCAACAACCTCCAGGTCCAGCTGCTCGCCATGGTCCTCGGCTTCTACATCATCTTCGTCCTCCTCGGTTCTGTCTGGCTCGTCAAGAAGACCGGCCAGAACCTCTACGTCATGCTCGGCTTCTGCGTTCCGTAAGTTAATAAGTCCAATCTCGACAAGAGGAAACCTTTTGCTAACACCCTCCCCAGCTCCGTCGTCGGCACCGTCCTCCTCATGACCCTCCCCAACAACACCCACGCCCAGCACATCGGCCTCCTGATCTGCTACTACATCACCCTCTCCTTCTGGTCGGCCCAGACGCTCGCCCTCTCGCTCATCTCGCGCAACATCGCCGGCCAGACCAAGAAGCAGATCGCCGTCGCCCTCAACTTCATCGTCTGGGCCGCCGGGAACGCCATCGGGCCCCAGGTCTTCCTCTCGTGGAACGGCCCGCGGTACTTCATCGCCTTCGCCACCCACTTGGGTTGCTACGCGCTGCTGATTCTGGTCATCGTCGCCCTGCGCGTGTACCTCACCCGCCAGAACAAGAAGAGGGACGAGATGGCCGCCGCCGGCGTGGCCGAGGCGTCGCCCGACTACACTGCCCACGCGTTCGAGGACATGACCGACAAGGAGAACCTGGCGTTCCGCTACGTGTTTTGAATTTTGCATCAGCGATGCGTTGCTTGTTTGTAAAAGAGGGCCAATAATGAACCTTGGCTCATGTATAACAAAATGTCGCGCAGGGTGGCTATGACGTAGCCTTATACAGCAATATACTTATATAAGCATGCCCACGTAAGCCGTGGTGCCCGCGTCTAGTATTTATCTATCTAGCCTTGGCCACTATAGACCTTAGTAAGGTAAGCTTTCTTATTCTATATAACTTTATATACACACGTACCTTACTATAATTATAATCCTAGTTTTAACTTAACTAGAATACTTTTAAGAATACTATGTATATAAAAAAAACTACTTAAACTTATTTTTATACTTAAATTCTTTTAATAATATATTTACTAATAACTTTCTTAACTATATTTATTAATTATACTATTAAAGTTATTCTTAAGAGTCTTAATAAATAAATTAAATAATATACTACCCTTAAGTACTTTATAAAGAACTAAAGCATTTAGTACTAAGTAAATCCTAATAGTTCTATTAACTACTTTAATATTACTAAGGCCTTCTTATCCTCTTTTATAATTAAATAGTTTCTTAAACAAAACTAAACTATTATTAAATAACTTATAAGGCCTAATTAAAAGAAAATTAAGTTAGTTATTATTCCTATTAAACTACTAACTCCTACTATAAAGGCTAATATTTAAGTAGATTAAAATAATACTTTAAAAAAATATAGTATAAATAGTACTTTAAACTTAACTCTTTAGACTACTTACTAACTTATTTAAAACTATATGAATAAATTAGTTATAAATAACTTTTTTAATTTAAAATATAACTAATAATTTAAAAAAGAGAATATATTTCTATAAAGTATAATTTAATTCCTTTAGTTTAACCTTATACCTACTAAAACCTTTAGTAATATAGTTACTATAGCTAAATATAATAACGTTTTTATAAAAGTATTCTTAAATATAAGTATTACTAAATAGTAGTTTAAGTAAGAAGTAGTTTATAATAAGTACTATTTCTATAATAGTACTTTAGTAGAAGGTATAATAGCCTTTTTAGTATACTTAAATACTATTAAAGCCCGTTTTAACTTAAAATAAGTAAAATAATAATAAAATAAAATCTATAAGTCTAAAGTACTTAGTAAAATAACTTTAATACTTAAGTAACTTATTAAAGTATTTAGAACTATATAGTACTTTAATAATATTAAATAAAAGTTAAGTTAAAAAGCCTTTAGTAGTATATTTACGATATTTACTAAATACTTTAACTTAAATACCTCTAGTTCCAGCTTTAAATCTAGTAGTAATAAAAAAAAGTGCTTATATAGTAGTACCTATATATAGCCCCTATACTAATATAATAAAGTTAAATTTATACTTACTAGTACTACTAAAAAAGAATAACCTCTAACTAAAAACGTTTTAAAAGCTATATAAACTAAAATCTTTAACTCTAGTAAGTAAAACTATATATAAAATACGTTAAAGGTAAAGGGATAGATAATAAGTAATAAAAAAGCTTTTATATAGGTCTAAGCTAAAGGAAACCCTTTTAAGGACTCTTTTAAAAGTTCTAATAAAGAATCCTTAGTTACTAAGAGTACTAAACCCCCTTTTATTCTAAAAGAATTTAATAAGTTCCTTTACCTTAACTTATTATTTAAATACTATACTATAAAGCATACTAGCCTAAGTATATACACAACTATAGTAGATTTAAAGTACCTATTCTTAATAAGTATAGTCTTTAATACTAGTAGTAATACCTACCTAGTTAATAAAATATCCCTCTTTGATAAAGGATCCTTTATACTATAAACTAAATAAAAGCACGTTTTTTATAGTAACTTAACTTTATATATTATTAGCTATAGTACTTAAATTATACAAAATATATTTCTTAAAGCCACTAAAAGCATATTAACCTTACTCCATATAATATAATATTTATTAAAGGTTTTTATATTAATATTATCTTAAAAGAACTTCTAATAAACTCTAGTATTTAATACTATAAAAAGAACTATACCTTATACTACAGTAAAGTAAAAGCTAACTACGTTTTAAAATAGTTAAACTATAAAAAAAATATTATATTCTTTAAATATACAACCCTTAATATTTATTTATTATTAATAATCCCTATAAATAATACTAATATACTAATAATAACCTTTATATTTAATATCTAATTTATAACTTATTACTCTTATTTCTTAATAAAGCCTAGGGGGGACTATAATATAAATACTACTATATAGTATCTTTATACTAATTACTTAGGCCCTAAAGTACTCTTAAAACTAGTCTATATAATAAGGGGGGTAAGGATTAAGGGGCCACTATAAATTAAGTATAAAGTATACTTATAAGTAAAAGTTTATAAAGTTATTTTAAAAAAACCATTAGAAGACAAGTTTCTAAGGCCTTTTTAAAAAGTATACTAGGATTTGTTTAACTACCCTAGGGGTTATAGTAATAGTTAATAGCTATTACTTGTATTAAATAAATACTCTAACGCTACTTAGGGGTTTATATTAACGTCTAAGTCCTATAATAACGTATGCCTATACCTTAAACTCTTTAAAATATAAGTTTAATAGTAATATAGTCTCTATATCTATAAGATCTATTAAAATATTATATAAACTATTATTACTATTTAAAGCAAAACGGGCTACTAGAAATAGACCTAAAAAGATAGTATTAATATTAAAGTACCACTAGTAAATACTGAGGAGCCTATAAGTTTCTAAGAACGAATTAAAAAAGAAATTATTAAAAAAGGCCTTACTATACTTCTTAGAGTTAACCTACCTCTAAAACTATAAGTAAAAGTAGTTTTAGTAGTAGTATTTCTATATAATAACTATCTTTATAAGTTTTAAGAGTAGAAGTCTTTAAACTTAGTTATAAATAAATAACTCTAAGGATATTATAATAAATATACTAAAAACCTCTCTTTTAACCTATTTTAAAACTTAAGACCTTACTTTAAAGGTATATAGGTATATAGTTATAAAGTTTATATTTTTATTAAAGGCTATAAAGCTGGGATAAATAAATAGGACTTTAAAGTTATACAAAGGGCTTATATTAACTATCTTATAGGATACATCCTATAAATATATAATATTTACTAGATTTAGATACTAGCTTTTAAGAGAGTTATAGTTACTTATAATATCACTTTTAATAAAACTTTATTCTTTAACCCCTTTTAAAATACGTTTCCTATAACATAAGTAGAGATAGAGATTCTACTAAAAAAACTAAAAATTAAACCTACCTACCTAAGTATAATTTTTAAAACACTTAGTAAGAAATCTTTAAAAGATCTTACCTTAAAAATAGCTATAAAAGACCTAACTACGTTCTAAGATATTATAAATAAGGGTAGACTATAAAAAATAAAGGTTCTTTATAGCCTTTTATCTCTAAAAGTTATATTAAAGCTATTAAGTATATTAAGTACTACTATAGAAGTTACTAGGGCTTATAGAATAGAAACTAAAATATAAAATAGCTTATAAAAGTCTATAAGGAATATAGTAACCTTAAATAATACTATATAGTATACTAATAATTTAAATACTTCTTTACTTAATAGTAGTAACTATATAAATATAAAAAACAGCCTATAACCCGTATAGAAAACAGAAAGTAAAAGGATTAACCTAATACCTAACTTACTAGTAGTAATAAAAACTAAAGTACTAAAGTAAAGTTATATTTATAAGGTTTATAAACCAGCTATATAAAGGAGTAAGTAACTCTAAAGTACTTAGAGTAATATATACACAAAAGATCTATTACTAAGTAATTTTAGAAAGAAAATAAATATATATTTCTTCTTAATTAACTTATAAATACTTTATTTACTATTTTATAATAAAATAAATAAACAAGGCCTATATACTAAGGCTACTTAAGTAAGCTTTTTGACTAACTTTATACTAGATATATCTAAAGTAATACACAAAAGTAACTCAAAATATACTACACTATATGCTACTATTATCAAGGCTACTTAAAAATAAAAACTCTGGATAGTTATTATATTTATAAAAATTAAGGATAAAAATAAAGAACTTTAATATTATAAATTAACTTTATTAAACCCTCTAATAAAGTAAAAGAATATTTACTATTTAATTCTAGAGTTCTAAAAGTTCTAGAAGGAAGTAGCTTATAAAGAGTTCTATAAACTCTTTAAAAAAGGAACTTAAAGAGTAATAGACTATATTAAAACCTATTTAAGACCCCTTTTTTAAAATAAGTCTTTATATATTAGTTTAATAAAAATAACTTTTTTTAAAGTATAAGGCACGTATCTATATTTATAGTAATTAATAGCTAGCCAATAGACTCTAAGAGACTTATATAACAACTCTTACCTTAAGGTTTTTTAAAACTATAATAGTAGTAGTAGTATAATTTAACCTAGAAATCACATAATTTAACATTATTAATACCTTCCTTAATATAAATATAAACCTAAATAAAACACTACTTACTTATAAACTTCTAAAAGGATTTAAAAAAATAAAAAGTATATTAAGCTTAAAAAGGCCTTCTATAAACTCTAAAATACACTACTACTTTAGTATAAAAAGCTATTAAGTATCCTAAAAAACATAAAACTAATATTAAGCCTTAAAGAGCCGTACCTCTTCTTTTCTTATAATAAAAAAGTTTATATTATATTTTATATTAATAATATCTTAGTTTTTAACTACTGTAATAACAATACAGTAACCTAAAATATTATTTATAAAATAAAAGGGAAAGTTAAGTTAAAGGATTAGGGCCTAGTTACTTGGTACTTTAGTATTAAAGTTATTAAAGACTAAGACGCTTAGAAGATCTTTTTAGTATATAATATATATATTAAGAGGGTTATTAAATAATTTAACTTAATAATAAAACTAGTACTAACTAATTTAATTCCTAAAGGACTTATAAAAAATAAAGACTAAACTAAAAAGTATAAAATTAAGGAGTTCTAAAAAAAAGTTAGTTTAATATTATACTTAACTATAACTATTTAACTAAAAGTAGCTATAGTAGTATTTATCCTTTATTAATTTCTTATAAACCCCTTATAAGAACACCTAAAGGCCAAAAATTAAGTAATATATTACTTCTATAGTACTAAATACCTTAGTCCCTATTATAGTAATATAGGGAGTAGGAGTTAGGCCCCACTAATAATTAAAAACACTTTTTTTATAAATAATAAAGTTATAAGATAGTTATTATAAGGTATAATAATCTTTCTTTTTAGTAGACTTGTTATATAGAAAGCTAAGAGATAGGTAACTATTATAATATTAACTATAAAGGCTAAACTTTTTAGCCTTTTAAAAACTACTAAAAAAACTATAGCTATTAAAAGGTTCTTTAAGGATGTTTTTTTTAAACTTAGGGATATTTAGAAAATTAACTATAATAATTAATAGACTATAAGACTTATAGTAACTGAAAAAGAGTATATCTTAACCTACCTTAAGTATATTAATATTTATAATATATAGTTTAAGTAAAAGTATACTAAAGGCTCTTTTAATATTATTTATATACTAACTAATATAATACTAGTAAATAGGCTTACTAAAGTACTTAATAAAGTAAAGTTGAAATACTTTAAAAGTCTTCTTAACCTCGAAAACATAAAAATAATAATTAATATAAATAAAAAGTAGTATAAAAAAAGATAAAGTTAATTTAAACTAAAAAGCCCACTAAACGGATATTTAAAAGCTACTAGCCTACCCCGCACCTACTAGGTATATACTAAACTCTATACTATACTCTTAAGGGGGCCTAAAAAGGAAACCATGCCCTAAAAAGGGCACACGGACTAAATAATACTATAAGAGTTACTTAAAAGTAATAAGTATATTAGTAAAAACTAGTATAAAAAAGCATAGTTTTTAACTAGGATTATATTAATAATACTATTAAATAAATTATAGTAATAAGAGTTAAAAGGCTTAAAGTATAGGTTGTTAAAGTTATTAAAATTATTAGTAATATAAACCTAGTTAGTGATCTACTACTAAAAAGTAAAGGAGCTACTAAAGCCCATAATAAAAAACAAGCTACTAGAACTAATAATAGCCTAGCTATAGCTAACTCTAGTACTACTAAAACTACTAGAGAAGCAAAAACTACTACTAAAAATACTACTATATCTACCACGGGTATTATTAGGGACGCAACTACTTAAAAAGGAGTTAGTAACCTACTACTAAGTAATAATACTATAAATATTAAAACTAGAAGTAAAGTAACTACTAAAAATAAAGTTATAAACAAAACTACTACTAAAAGTAAAGGTAAAAGGGGGGGAGTTATTATATAAAGCTGTTAGGGGTAGTGCTAATTAAGTTAATAAAGACCAAAAGATCTACCAGTTCTAGCACTTTGTGCTAGTACTGCTGCCCATAACACCTATAAAGCATTCCTACTAACGTTACATAAGTAATACTTTTACACTATTCCCCCCCTTAGTACATTATACCCCGTAATACCTAGGACGTTAGGGTAGTATAGGTACTATAAACCCCTAAGGCTCTATTACATAACCGTACTAGTATTAAACACGTATTACGTAATAGTCCTTATAAGTCTAATGTAAGTAACTAGAGCGGGAATTAAACCCTTAACCTCTGTATTACTAAAAAACCTATAAAGTGCTAAAATATTATAAAGCTATTAGGGGCAGTGCTAATTAAGCTAATAAAGACCAAAAGATCTACCAGTTCTAGCACTTTATGCTAGTACTACTACCCATAACACCTATAAAGCATTCCTACTAACGTTATATAGGTAATACCTTTACATATTAGGGACCTTAATAATAAAAGAGACCTTAGCCTTACCCGTAGTAAAACCCTTATTAATAGTACTAGAAGTAGAGTTACTATTACTACTATTATTCTTTAAATAAAAACATAAAGTAGTATAAATAGTGTCCACAGCCTATAAAAGTATTAGTAATAGTATAAAAAAGCTTATAAAAAACAAAAACTTGTATTAAAATTAACTAAATTAGCTTTAAAAACACACTAAAGAGTATAAATAGAGTTATAAATACTTTTAAAAAAGTTACTATAACTATTATATAATAAAACATAATAATACTAACACTTCTTACTAAAGCTACCACACTTATTAGTATTATACTTATTAGTATTATAAGTATAGTTATTATTCTTTTTATATAAAACTAATTTAGTATATTTAATATATAGAATCTTATTTTTATTACCTTTAAAATATATAGTAGTTTATTCTTTTTTAGTATACTTCTACTCCTACACAATCTTCTTTACTAACTTTAAAAGTAGGCTATTAAAGCTCTTAGTATTAGTATTTTTAAATACTAGAATCTTAATAAGTATTTTAAAGGTAAAAAGAGTAGTAAAAGTACTCTAAGGAGCCCTAGTAATAGTATAACGTTTCTTAACTAGTATAGGGTTATTAAAGCCCTTAGGAATCTTATTAATAGTATTATTATACTTACTATAAGACTTAGTAGTACTACCCTAGGTTTAGTTCTAAAAGTTAGTAATGTTAGTAAAAGAAGTGGTAGGGAGGTAAAGGCCTTTAGTAAATAAGTTAAGAAGGCTATTATAATTAAGTTTATTAAAAGTAAGAGGAACTAAAGGTAAACTAGGGTTAATAAAATAGTAAAACGTACTATTAAAGAAAGTAGTATTAGTAGTAATATTAAAGCTAATAAAAAGAGTACTATAACTAACTCTAAAAAAATTTAAAAGGGCCTACTAAGTAGCCTAAAGGCTAAAGCTTTCCTAAAGAAAGTAAAGAGTGATACTGCTATCCGGGTTTAGGAAAGAAAACGTATTACTATAGTAGTTAGTAATAGGAGTAGGGTTTTTATAAGTGTTAAGAGTAGAGTAAAGAGCACAAAGCTCCTTAGTAATAAAGCCCTTAGCGAGTTTATTAACCTTATTATAAAAGCCTCTAGTAATATAGGTATTATTACTATAATTTTTAATATCCTTATTAAGGTTCTTATTACCCTTAGAACCGTTTTTATCAACGCTAGCAGCTTTAAAAAAGTCTTACTTAAGCTACTTATTATTACTAAAGCTATTAAAGGCCTTAGTAGCTTTACTAAAAGTACTAGTAATAATAATAAAGTCCTTTAAAGAGTTATTATAAGGGGTAGTAGTGTATTAGTTGTAACTATAAGGAGTATAAGTACAGGTATAAGGGTATTAAGGTCGGTATCGAGATTGCCGAATACTTCTATAGTAATATCGGGCTTAATAGAGTTAGTAAAGGAATAGGTTTGGTGCATAATATACAAATAAAAGAGGTAGAAGTATTGTTGTAGTAGTAATAGTATTGTATTAGTGTTTTACTGTATTACTTGTTTACTTAGAAAGTAAAAGTCTAGACCCCTATAGGCTAGGGGGAGCCCTGCCTTTTATAGGCCTAGTGCCTTGCCCTTTAGGCCTAGCTTCTAAGGCACTAGTCCTTTTAGGGTTTAGTACGTTACGTACGGTTTAGCTAAGTGGCTCTAGGCCCTACGTGTAGTTAACTGTATTTACTATAGTTAGCTATGGGCGCTATGGTTGGCCACAAGGGTTGTGGTTAGCTACGAGTACCCTAGAGGGGTTAATAATAGATATTTAGAATCTTTATTCCACTATTAGTAGTTAACCTAGCAGCTTAGAGTCTAGCTTATTAAAGCTAGAGGCTATAGGTTTAATTCTGCCTTTTGTCTCTTTTTACTTTTATTTTTAGTTCTTTTTAATAGACTAATAAGGAGTATTAAAAAGTATAGAGGCCTAAAAGTTCTATTTAGAATAAGTACTTATTATAAAGAAGTTAGAAATAGCTTTAGAAAATAATAATAATATTACTAGTAATACTAGTAATAGTAGAAAATAAAGATAAGTACTTATTAACTATTTTAATTAATACTAACTAAAATAATACTATTAATTTAGTATTAGTAATATTAAGGGAGTATATTATGTTTAGAAAAGTATATATAAAGTTAATTATAAGGGTATTCTAAAGAGGAAAGATTTTTTAAGCCCTAGTAGCTAAAAGGATTTATTTATTTACTTTCTAAAGACTCTTAAGGACTTACTTATAGGTAGTTAGCCTTAAAAGGTATTATGGCCAGCCTTTTAATAGTAAGGTTTGTGTTAATAGAAGCTGAGGTTTGATGCTAATAATAGTACTAGTGGCTGCTGAAGGGATTTTAAGGGTTTAAAGTACTTAAATAATTAGTTTAGGTGTTTAATAAAAGGGTTATAGTAGTTATTACTAGAGGGCTAAAAGTATTTAAAGATTAATATAAGGTTAATAGCTAAAGAACTATAGAAAGTAGGACTTAAGAGTGCTTAAGTTCTATCTATATACAAGTCCCGTTCCTTATTCTGTGTACTAGTAGTAAGTGTGATACTAGTTAGGTAAGTACTTAGTAATTACTAATAAGTACTTAATTTTAGTTATAGGCACTTAGTACTTTATTTTATTTATATATAACCTAAATTATAGTTCTTCTTTTCTTTAGGAGTTCTTCTATATTTCTATATTAATTACGTTTTCTATTTCTTTTTAACTACTAATCCCCTATATACAGAGCACATAGCTATTTATGATTAACAGGTTATAATATTAGGTCTCTCTTTAAAAGGTTTTATTTTTAAAACTTAATATAAGTAGGTTATAGTTCCTTGGTTAGGGGACCTATAACTTACGTCCTGATTTTCTAATACTAATATTATATTAGGTTATACGTTAAAGTAAAAGGCGGCTTTTTTACTATGCTGTTATTATTATTTTTTAGAAATTACTAAAAAGGGTTTTAAGGTCATACCTTGTTTTTGTTATTGTATAAAGGGGTTCTAGTATAAGATACTTCCGGGTTCCTTAATCTATACTTAATATATTACTATAGAAGGTACGTAGAAATCTTATAATATATTTAAAAATACAATTTACACTTATAAGTTTTAGTTATTCTATATTAGGTATTTTTACTAACTAGGATAGTTAAGTAGCTTATAACGGAGTCCCGTTATTTAGATAATAAAGAAGGAGAATTAGAGGAATTATTTTAAAAAAGAATAGAGGTTTTAAAGAAAGCTTAAAAAGATATAAATAATGTTTTAGCTTGTTTAGATTATATATAATAGTAGAAGTAAATAGTGTTTTAAAAGGATTAAAACTTAATAAGTATAGTAGCTAAAGAGCCTATAAGTTCTTCCAATACTACTTAAAAAGCCTAATTTATTAGTACTTTTAGTATAGTGGATTTTAATAAAGTACTAGTAGGTTAGAATTCTATTACTCTTAACCTTTTATTAGAAAAGGGTTTAGAAGCGGTTATAGAGAGTTCTAGGTCTATTCTAGGCTAGGCGTTTCTAGGTAAAGAAATATTCTATCTTAATATTACTTCGTTTTTTTTCTTTTTATATTTTTATTATAGTTATTCTAAGTACTATAGGTATTCCTAAAATTCCTATATATTTTCTTTATATCTATATTCTACCTATTTAACTAAGTATTCTTTTTTTTATACTATTTTTAATAGTCTAGGATCTAGTTAACTTTATATTCTTATTCTAGGTTAACTTTAATATAGTTTTATATATAGGATCCTTTTAGTACTAGTTTAAGTAGTAAGATATAGAAAATTAAGTAATATTTTATAGTGTTTAGTAGTATAAGTTTAAAGTTAACTTTTAAGATTTTTTTAATAATCTTAAAGAGTTTAAGTTTTTTAAAGTCTAACTTATTACTTAGTTATTTAGTTTTAATATTACGTTATATAAAGTACGTACTATTTCCCTCTTTAAAGGATAGTCCCTTTATCCTTAAAGTATTTATGTATTTATATATGTATTACTTAATAAATTCTAGGTTTTATTAGAGTTATTTATAAATTTTTTTAATTTAGTTAATATAAGTAACTACTTTTACTACTATAAGTCCTATTTATAGTTCTTTATAGGTAGTTAGTTTAAATCTATAGTTAAGGTAGAATAATAAGTACTATATACTTTTTTCTACTACACTATTATAAATAAATTAAACTATTAGTAATAAAATAACTTAATTATTTAATTAGTAGTTAATATAATATTTTAGGTATATTTTAAGAATTTAGTTAATTCTTTTTATTTGTTTGTTAGTTTAGGGGTAGAAGGTAGTAAATAGTTGTAGTTTAGATTTAAGTTGTGAAATTAAGGATTTTTAAAACTTTAAAGTAAACTATGTTTCTTTATTAAATATAATATCTTTAAGTAGACTGTATTAGCTAAGGATATACTTATTAAAACTATATATAAATTCTTTTATTGTATTTACTTTAATTTATAGGATAAAATATATATACTTAGTAAGTTAGTTTATTATAACTAAAATACTATTAAACTATTTTCTAGTAAGTGGTTTTTTTAATTATAGTAATTTAATAATAAAATTAAGAGAAATTAATTACTATACTTTATTAAGTACTAAGAGAGGTTGGATTTTTTTATATAGTTTATAGCGTCCTAGTTTACTTTTATTATAAATTTTATAATTCTTAATAACTTTAGTTACTTATTCTTATATAACTCTATTACTATAATATTATTAAATACGTTTTTATATTTTAGTGACTTTTTAGTATTTATATACTTTAGTACTGTAAATTGTTTTAATTATTTTATTAGTTATTTATATAAGTATACTAGTACTAATTTATTTAGTAATTATAAAGAGGTAAACTATTAGTATAAGGTTTCTATTTAAGTCCTTTTTAAGGATTACTTAAGTTTTATTTAGAACTATTAATTCTAGGTCTAATTGTCTACTAAGAGCGTTTACTCTTCTATTTTCTAATTCTTTTTTATAAATAATATAGAAATTAAATTTTAAGATAAATTTTAACTATTTGATTTATTATTTATTAAGGTCTTTAGATATAGTAAAGTGTATTAGAGTTTTATAATTTGTGTATACTATAACTTTATAGTTAGTGCCTAAGAAGTATAGTCTCTATTCCTTAAATACTTTAATAATTACTATAATTTCTTTAATATAAATTTAATAGTTAAGTTCTAGTTTACTGAGTTTTTTAGAGTAAAAGGTATATAGGTATAGGTATCCTTCTTTATTATATTAACTAAGTTATTTATTAATAGTATAGTCTAAATTATTAGTCTTAACTTTAAATAGTAATACGGGGTCAGGTATTATAAGTACGGGTTTACTAAAGACTTAGTTCTTAATTTTTTAAAATACTATTTTTTTTTATTTTTTTTAATATCTTTTTATAAGGTCTATAAGTACAAAAATTTTTTTTTAAGTATTCTTTAATAAACTATTAGTAAAAGTTAATAAATCTAAGGAATAATTAAATATCCTTAATATTTTATAGTGTAGGCTAGTCTTTAATTATAACGATTTTCTTATTTAATATTTTAATAATACTAGGTATAATAGTAAATCTAAAATAATTTACTTATTAGGTATAAAACTTACTTTTTTTTAGTTTAATAAGGAGTTTAGTTTTTTAGAGTTTTTAGAGTACTTAGTATATATATTATTTATACTCTTTAAGGGTTTTTAAAAAAATAAGGATATTATTAAGATATATAATTATAAAGATATTAAGCTTTTTTATAATATATAATTAATTATATTTTAAAATGTAGTAGGGTTATTAGTAAGTTTAAAATATATAATAAAGTACTTAGAATATCCTTAGTAAGAGTGGAATATAGTTTTTTACTCCTTTCTTTTTTTAGTTTTAATTAAGTTATAGGCTTTTTTAAAGTTAAGAACTATAAATTAATTAACTCTATAAAGTAGGCTTTATAGCTTTAAAATAAGTAGTAGTAGGTATTGGTTTTTAATTATAATATTATTAAGTTAGTAGTAGTTAATATATAGTTATAGTTTACTATTCCTTTTTAGTATAAATAAAATTAAATATCCTATAAGTAATATTAATTCTTTAATATAGCCCTTAGTTAAATATTTATTAATATACTTATTAAGTACTTTTATTTTCTATTAGTTTAACTAATAAACTCTATTAAATAATAGTGTTTATCCCTCTTTAATAGAGATTTTATAATTAAAGGTACTATATTTTAGTAGGTCTATTTTTAGTATTAGAGTAAATAGCTTTTTATATACTTTATATTTTTTTAGAATAAATAAAAGTTAATCTTTATTAGAAATTAATTCTCTTTATATTATAGTAAAGTACTTTTCCTATAACAGTCTAGTAACTACTTCTTTAACCTTTAAATAAGTAATAGATCGTAATATTATTATTAGCTTTTCTTAGTATTAGGGTTCGTTTAAAGCTAGTAGTTAACTATATTCTTTAGTAACTAAACTCTTTTTATAGTTTCAATAGAGGTAACTATCTTTTTAATTTATTTATAGGTTCTTTTTTTATAACTATAGTATTCTTAAAATAATATCTTATTATTCTATATCTGTAATATTAAGGCAGTAGTATATGTTTTAGTTATAGTAACTTAAAGTAAAGAGTATAGTTTTACTATTAATAATACCTTTACTATACTATACTCCTTTTCCTTTTATATTATTAAATAAGTAAAAATCCTCTTTTTTATTTTATAGTATTTATAGTTTATTTATAACTTATAATAATATAAAATTACTTTAGGTGCTACTATTAATTAGAGCTTTAACCCGTATTTTATTTACTATAATATTAAGGTAAAGATATTCTTTTTTTAAGCTTGTCTTTATAATTAAGTATATAAATTTTATTTTAGTTACTTATTATAATCCTTTTATAGTAGGTGAGTTTAGTTTTTTAACTACTTTAGTTTCTATTTAGTATAGGTTTTATTTTTATTAAGGTACTTAACTACTCCTCTTTTTATAAAGGTATCCTTAATACTAATAACTAGTAGTATAAAACTAGTTCCCTTTTTTTCTTAGAGTTATTTCCCTTTAAGTATTTGTACTTTAATAATATAGTAGACTTAATATTAGTTAATATAGTAATCTTACTAGTTTATATTATTAGTATATAGGTACTTTATTAGGAAGTTTAGGTTTAGTTTAAATACTACTTCTTTAGGTTCTTTATATTCTTAAATAATCTATATATTAAGTTCTTAACTAAAGTATATACTTTTATGTAGAGTATTCTTCTTTCTTTAAAGAAAGAATTAGGAGTTAAGTTTCTTTATAAAGTATTTTTAATATTTATTACTAAATATTATAATTAAAAAATATTATAATATTTTTTATATAGGGGCTTTAGCTATTTATAGTCTCTTAGTATATTAGTAAGTAACTATTTTTCGGTTTTTTAAATAGAGTTAGTTTTATAAAAAATAATTTATTATTTATTATTATTTAAAGGCATATACAGTAGGTACTTATATTCTTTCTTTTATATTAAAAGTTCCTTTTTAAAGTTTAAGTACTAAGTATTAAGTAGGGCCTCTTAAGTTACTTTATTTTAGGTATATTAGTAAGTAATGTTATAAGGTTTATTTAAATTATAAAGTGTATTATCTTTTAGGTTTTTTTTAAAAAATATAAAATCCTATAGGACTTTTTTTACTTCTTTTTTATTATTATAGTAGAGTTGTTTTAATTTTTTAATATTACCGCGGGTAATTATTCTTTCTACCCTTTTTATTACTAGTATTTAAAAATATTCTCTATAATTCTCCTTTAGTTTTATATTAGTAGTATATTTTAGTTCTATAATTATAGTATTAAGTTATTTAATAATTTATTTATTATTCTAAGTAAAAGGGTAGGCGCCTACCGTGGCATTTAAGGCCACGGTCGCGCATTTAAGGCACGGCACCCTCTAGCTTAGTAATTAATTACGTATATAAGCACGTAGTACTTATATACCCCCTTAATATAATTACTAAGTCTTCTTAATAATATTACGATTTTTATAAGTACGTAAAGACCCTAGGAGTAACTTAACCCTAGGTAGAAACTATATATTTTAGTTTATAAATCGGGACTTAAATATATAAGGTAATATGTGTAATACAGAAGTATAAATAGGCTTATAACCTCTAAGTAAAAGGGCAGGTGCCTACTATAGTATTTAAGGCCACGGTCGCGTATTTAAGGCACAGTACCTTCTAGCTTAGTAATCAATCGCACACACAAGCACGTAGTGCTTATAATTATTATACTTAACTTTTTTATTATTAATTAATTCTAGAAGGTTATAGTTAGTGCGTTATAGGTTTATACTATTAAGTTATTTTTTAGCTTTTTAAAATAGCTTTTAGTATAGTACTTAATAAAGAATAATAAGTATTTTCTTAAGTATATTAGTAATATTATAACCGGATTAATTATTATCTTTAGAGTACTATTCTGCATTTTCCTTACTATTCTAGTAAATAGTATATTTATTACTATAGTATACTATTTATAATAGTTTAGTATAGTTTTTTTTAAAAATAGTATTAAGTTATTTACCTTCTAGTACTAGTTACTATTATTACTTTTTAACTTAGTGACAGTCCTTAGCTATATGTTCTGGCTTATTATAGTTATAGTACTCAAAGGTGTATCCTTTATTAGGGTCTTATTATTTAGTAGTACTAAGGTTTATAGGGCCTGTATAGTATCTATATATAGTGCTTTATTAGTTATTATTTTAGTTTTACTAGTTATTTTACTAGGGTTATTACCTTTAGTTATAGTACTAGAATTATTATAGCTACTATTAGTACTTCCTACTAGAGTTAGTACTTAGTTATTATTCTCCTTTTTTATAGTATCTTTCTTATAGACGGTTATTAATTTTAATCGTAAGCTTAGTATACTAAAGGAAATCTTTAGAATAATTAATCTTAATAAGTTCGTTCTTAACTTTATCCTTTAAGCCTTAGTAGAATATAAAGATTTTAGATTCCTTAGTAAGGTCTAACTACGTACTAATATATTAAAAGTCTGTAGTATAGTAAGTAGTAGACTTAGTCTATTTAAGTAAAGTAAGATTTTATTTAATTTATTATTTTTAGTTAGGGTTTTAAAATAGGGTTTAAAGGGCTTATTTAAATCCTTTAAAAGTAGTAAAAATATCCCTAACTTTATTAGTATAGTAGTTTAAAGTTTTAGTTTTAAAGAACTATTCTTAAAATAGTTTAATTTATTAAAAAGTGTATTTATAGAGAAATATAGTAGTATAAATAATATACTTAGTATTGTTCTTAAAGCTATTATAATAAAAACTCTAGTAGTTTTTAATTTAAATTAAGAATTCTTTAAGTGTTTTAGGGGTTCTATTATAAGTAATAAGTAAGTTAAGTTTAAGTTTTTTGTATTTATTAGAAATGGGTGTTTTAATAATATTTATAGTAGTATAAAGAATTTAAAGTTAGTTTTAAAGCTTTTTATTAGTGTTTTTTTTAAGTTAGTATTAAGTTTATTAATAATCCCTTAAATTTAAGTGAACTTATTTTAAGTTAACTTAGTAGTCTACTAAAGCTCTACTAGGTTCCTAGAATTATTATTAATTAGGTTAATTAATTGTTTATTACGTTATTTAGTCTTTTTTAACTACTATAAAAGAGTATTAAAAACTTCTTTAATAATAAGGGCTTCTTTATTTTTATTATATTTAATATTTAGTATAGGGCAGTTATTTATATTTTATAATTCCTAGGCTAGGTTCTTAGTACCTTATCCTAAGAAGTTAAACAAAGTAGGGGTGTACTTAGTATTTCCTAAAGAAGATATTATAAAATACTATTTATTAGTGTTAAAGGTTAATTTACTAAATAAGAGCTATTAAAATATTATAGCTAGCCTTTTAATAGTAAGGTTTGTGTTAATAAAAACTAAGGTTTAATACTAATAATAATACTAGTAGTTATTAAAGGGATTTTAAGGGTTTAAAGTACTTAAGTAATTAGTTTAAGTATTTAATAAAAGGGTTATAGTAGTTACTACTAAAGGGTTAAAAGTATTTAAAGATTAATATAAAGTTAATAGTTAAAAAACTATAAAAGGTAAGACTTAAGGGTACTTACTAGTAAGTACTTAGTAATTACTACTAAGTACTTAGTCTTAGCTATAGGCACTTAGTACCTTATTTTATTTATATATAACCTAGATTATAGTTCTTCCTTTCTTTAGGAGTCCTTTTGTGTTTCTACATTAGTTATGTTTCCTGTTTCCTTTTAACTACTAATCCCCTGCGTGCGGGGCACACAGCTGTTTATAACCAACAGATCGTAACAAAAGGCCTTATTTATTTATTCTTTAAGGGTATTATATAAATAAAAGGCACAAAAGTAAGTTATAAGGGACAGAGAGTATTATTTTTCTACCACGCTCTTTAAGGACTAAAAGGATATTATTTTATTACTTAAAAAATAACGTTTTTAATAGTTATTTTAGTTTATTTTATTATTTTAGTTAAAGAGGCCTTAGAGGTATAGTTGCGATAAATAATTATACTATAAGGCGTAATTAGGGGGTGTGTTATATAGGGTAGCTATAATGTAGCCTTATATAGTGATATACTTATATAAGTATACCTATATAAGCCGTAGTGCCCGCGTCTAGTATTTATCTATCCAGCCTCGGCCACTATAGACCTTAGTAAGGCAAGCTTTCTTATTCTATATAACCTCGTACGCACGCGTGCCTCGCCACACAAAATGAGAAAAATGATTCCCTACCTCAACCGGTAGTCTTGCCACCCCCCGTTTTCTGTGTCAAACGTCGTGACTGATGCACATGTCTTCCAGCCTGAGGTCTGCGGAATTGAGCTGGCAGGATAGGCCGAACTTGGACTGTCTAGATAGATTTCCGCTCGAGTTCCGCCGCCAGGCGCGGGCAGATGACGAAGAGGAAATTCCAAATCGAAGCTTACGCAACGCCGGTGATGGTTGCGGGGCGGTGCCGAGTCACTCGCCGGCAGCCACCGGTCCTTGGCTGCGTAGGCATGGGGACGCGAAGAACTGCCGGATGATGCGGCGGCCGCAGTTTTGTGCGACGTGACGTACAGGCAGGTACGGGTTAACTCCGACGTATCCAGGGCATATTTCGCGCGAAGGACGTCGTCATTCTCTTCAAGAGCCTCTTGACGGTACCCCCACGCCAAGGTCGATATTACCTCGTGGGCGTCTCTATCGTCGGGGTAGAACAGAAGTGGGCGCAACTTCGGACCCCTTTCGGCGAGCCGGGCGACCTTTGCCCTATTTGGGACTCGATAAATCTGCTTGTGACGACAGAGACGAAAGGGAAATGCAGCTGCACACTAGAGATAACCTGCCGTTCGGCCAAGCGTGGCTGATACCGGCGACCGGGTCTTTGGCCAAAAAGGACCAGACCTGGGTGCAGCCTAGCAGCAGATACGCGCGTTCTTTTGAAATAAATCAAAGACTTTGGTTGTCTCCGGAGATGAAATCTGACGTGCATAAACCCGAAAAGGAGAGCGCTAAGGTCCTGAGCGCCGGGTATGTGCCGAAACGCCCAACGGGGCGGAGTGCGGAATGCGGAGTGGGGCCTATCGGCCGGTCCGGCGGGTCCGCTCCGCTCCGCAGTAGTACTGGCTTGGACGCGCGCAATCGTTCCAACCGCTGCTGACCTGGATGTGAGCTAGGCAACTGTGTGTGGTGGTGTTAATTTCCAGAAGGGCCTTTGCTCGTATCGGCCACCACCACCCATGCCACCATGCGCCGCATCTGCACGGGAACTTTTTACGAGGAAAACGGTTCTTTTGCAACGCCCGTGGGGCATACTACGGACCGGACCTGCCAGAGGCCCCCGACTGCCACTACCAACCATACCGACGGCTCCTTTTGACCCAGAATGATACCCTATGCTGAAATTTGCCAAGAAAGAAAAACATGATGTGTCGTCGTGTGACGGAAAAGATGTAAGAATGCGGATGCGGATGCTGCCGGCGCTGGTGCTCGCTCGCTGATCGAATGCTGGTGCCAATGGCTTTCCGAAAAGAATCGAAGAAAAGAAAAGAGTGTCGCTTGCTTCTGATGCCCCGAGTAATTTCACCCGCTGTCCAATGCTTGGTCTCGTAGTCGTACAACCCCGTACTCGTCGTCATTCGTCTTGGCGTGAATGCCTTTCCCTACCGGGCCCCAGCCTCAGTACCAGGTCGGCGGGATGGACCAGTGCCGGAGCATGGTGTCGACCGCCTTGTTCCACTCGTACTCGAAGCACGCGGCGAGTTGGGCCGCCTCCTCGTCGGTCGGCTCGCGGCCGCCCCACATCTCTGGCTTCGCGGCCTCGAGGGCGGCGTATCCAGATACCAGGCCACTGCCGCAAGGTCAGCTATCTCCGTTCTCTCTTCATGTGTACTGCGAAGGGAAGGGGTGCGCGGTGTTGGGAACTCACTCTTCTTGGATCTTCATCAGGCACAGCCACGCGAGGTTCCAGCTCTTGTTGGAGTTGGGGTCGCCGCGGACGCGGACGTGGGCGTCGTACAGGATGTCGCTGCAGAGGGGGTAGCTGCGGGTGAGGCCGCGCATCTCGGTGAGGAACTGGTTGCTGTTGACGTAGTACTCCCAGGCGGCCGTCATGGGGCCCTGGAAGGCGAGGGCGTCCTCCTCGTTCTCGCAGGTGGCGGCCACGCGCTCGATGCGGCAGAGCTCCGTGAGGGTGTTGACGCGGTGTGTCTCGAGGGATTCGATGAGCTGCTGGATGGAGCGCTGCATTTCGAGGTCAGTCATATGTACCATGAGGTGAGCCTGTACCTTGGGAGGTTGCGATGAGATGTGATGATGGGCAGGGTCATCGTGAGGTAGGAGGCAATGGACAAGAGCGGGGATAGTACAAAGAAGAGGCCATCACTAACTTGAACCGCCCTCGGCTTCTTGCTGCTTTTGGAGCTGCGGTGGTGGCTAGACGATCCTCCCGAACGGCCCGAGCGAGACGACGACATGTTCGGCGATGATGTGTGGGCAGGGTGAGACTTGTGAGTGAGACGGGATTCCGAGAAGCGGGAGATGATGTCTTTGATAGTTGGTGGCGCTTGTCGAGGTATGACCAAAGGACAACGAGATGGTGTTCAGGAACAGTGATTGTTGTTGAGAGTGTGTTTTGGTGTGTGTGTGAGTGTTTGGGTGTGTTGGTGTTGGGTGCTTCTGCTTCCTCGAGAGTCTGCTTCAAAGGCGGGCGATGTTGGTGATGTTATATCCTGGCGTGGTGTTGCTACCGACGTCTCTTTCATCGCAGTAGGCATTCAACGTCCAGAAGGTCTTCGATATCTCAGATCATCTAAATGAGGTAGCCAAAAGGCACACACCGCAGCTGAACGAAGATCGTTTGCCAAGTGACGTCGAATGCTTCGACAGGCCGACATGAGATAGCCGTCGGGCTTGTGATGATGATGTTGGTGTCCGCAGCTGGAGGCCAATTTGCAGGTGCTGATGACGATGATGTGATAATACCATGCAAGTTGTCGAGCCACAGAAACTCCCAGGCCAAGTGCTGAGAAGCTTATGGTGGAGTAACACCGAGAAACGGCGAGATGAGGCGGTGGCTGGTTGTGAGGAAGACGAAAGGCTAACATTGGACGGCCTAGAAGGTGATTATGAATAACAGAACAAGAATATGACAGTTGAAACACAAAATACTGTTGTGTTTGGATGGCAGACGGGGGCAGAGGCAGGAGGAGGCCTGCCCTAGCCACATGTCACTGCCGGGCCTGGGCCGGCGCATGGCAGGAAAGGAGTCCGGGGGCTCTAATCGTGGGAATCATGGCAGCCGAAGCCTCATGTGGCCCAGGGCTGAGGCTGAGGCTGATGGAAGGCTTCAGGATGAGGTTTAGGGCGCGGCATGTAAACGGCGTCGAGCTAGGCACGAGACGGGCCAGGGGGGGAGGGATGGGAGGAACACCCGGACGGGTGGGTACCATCCTCCCGGCCCCAAGCCCAAGCCTAAGCCCAAACCCTGCCCGTCCCAAAAGACCGGCTGTGCAGTAGCTTCAGTCAACGGCGAGAGCGCATTTGATCGTTTGAATGGCCTCTCAATGTTGAAACCGGGGAGGGACGGGCATGGCCTCTGCAGGGTCATGGGAGACAACGGGCAACTCTGACAGGTGATTGGCAGAAGAGAGAAGTGCGTCGGATCTGTAAACTGCTTACGGATCAAGCGTATTTTTGTCTTTAGTGACGTCCATGGAGCTACACTGGATCGAGACGATAAGATCGTGGTGGTATAGTCCCAGGTGCCCGGACAGCAATGCAGACGACAGGGATGCGGCAGACCACCCTGCAGGTGTTGCAACTTGCGCTACTACAGCCCTACCAGGTCTCGCGGTACGAATGATGCATTCTCATAGGGCAGTCGGGAAGAAGGTCGGCAAGGGTGCGAGAGGGTCGAATGTGAATGGCGACGTCGTCAACGTGAGAGGTGAGATTTTAGTGGGGAGGGAGGGGGTCATGTCCGTCCACGTCCTTGGTGGTGGCATGGCGCGCGCAGCGACCGCACCGCACCGCACCGGACTCTTGGAAGATGGAAGGGAGAAAGCCACCTCCAGAATGCGATGGACCCAGGCCCCGCGGGCGCACCCACATTCTCAGGTGGGAGTGGGTGTGTCGAGGTGTTGGTGAAGGATTAGGATGTACGGCAAAGACTGAAGGCAGTGGCGCGGTTTTGCTGACATGGCCCGGAACTCGTGCGAGCAGAGCTTCAGTCTGTTGGCGAACGGTGCGAAATCATCGGATTGAACACCATCGAGATGGCAGTGCAAGTCCCAGATCAAGGATTCCAGTGATCGTGTCTTGTCTTCACGATGGTGATGAAATGCAAAAGTGGGGCGGTGGCCCGTAGGTCACCCCGGCGCCGTCGGAGTTGACGGCGGGGAATGGCCGGGAGAAAAGCGGGGCTTGTGATGTCCGCTTCACTGTGTAGGTTGTCTGCCTACCGAGGTGCCTAGCAATCGCTGGTAGGGATTTGGTGGGCGGATAGGTAAGCAGGTACCTAACTAGGTACCTTGCCAGTGACGTCGACCCGCACGCAAATGAATGGCGTAGGTAGGTATTTGCTTATGTCACTTCGCGGGCTCCCTACTGTACGGCTTGGGGTCGGCGATCACGGTTTGATGGTATCGTATTTCAAAGGTTCCATGGTGTGAAGTAGGATATAGGCTCCCCTGCAGTAACACACCACCGCATAAAGCATTATCCGAGCGACCTGGCCTGCGCGATATGTGTTGTGTCTGTGTGGGGGTTTTCCTGATGGGGAGTTTCCATTCCCATAGGGCTGAACGTTTCAAAGTCGCCGATGACAGCTTGAGACTGCGGGTTGGTTCGATTGACAGCTCAGCTGCCCCGCGTATGGCATCAATGAGGGGGGCGAGGCCTCTTGGGAAATTACTGTATTGTCCTCGGGCCGCATCGCATCGTCTCTCGGCGATCCTAGTGCTCAGTTCGGACTGCGTTCGCCCGGAGATGCAGCCGTTTCCAAGTTTCGAAAATGTGATTCAGGCTGCTCGTCTGGGGCGCTTGTTTCGACCTCTGAGAGGCCCGGTGACACGGCCGAGAGATGTTGGGTTCCAGACCACGATATGCGAGGCCCGAAACTCCCTGCAAAGACGAAGCGATTGGCCAATGATGCTGTGAAGAAACCGTTTAATGTGGCGAGAAACGTGCTGCTGATGGTGAGGCTGTCTGCAGCTGAGAATCCCTTCCAGCCTCTCCCCCCTCCTTCCCGGCAGATCGATCGACTGTTTCGGCCGCATATCCATGCGACCGGTCGATCATGGACCCGCTTTCTGCATGTCGACACCGTTTTCTCAAGACTGACTGGCCAACAGGCGCCGAGGAGGACATGCGCGAATCCGAAGGTCATGAAGGAGTCATCATGGACCTCGATTTTTTCTCGTGTCAATATTTGGCAAGGCAGACTCGGACTCGAAAGACGTGGCAGGAGCGTTCCTGCGATCCGCGGTCCGACAAAGGAACCAAACAAGCACCGGTGTGCGGCAAAGGTCGGCGGAGAGACCGTCTAGCGCCAAGAGGTCAAAAAAAGAGAAGTGAAGCGAC
Organism: Colletotrichum brevisporum; assembly: GCA_030770045.1. Lineage (NCBI taxonomy): Eukaryota > Fungi > Ascomycota > Sordariomycetes > Glomerellales > Glomerellaceae > Colletotrichum > Colletotrichum brevisporum. The sequence goes on along the minus strand of JAUGSI010000001.1, from coordinate 583,483 downwards.
GATGCTAAGCGCGACGGATGCGAGTGCTGTGGTTTGCTGCGGTACGTGATGAACGGGAAGGAGAGAGAGGATCACAGTGTCTACTTAGAATGGAAACAGGCGCGGAAGCCTAAAAGAAGTGGAACAATTCAGTGCTGTGCAGCAGTTGGTGGTCGGGTGACTCCGCTAAAAAGGCTCCCGTCCGTTTTTACGGCCAATCAGCAGTCCCGGCCGAGTCCGAGAAGGAGTCGCTTTCATTGGTTGCGGATGTGGCTCGTTCCGGGAATCCGTGGCTGCTCTCTTCCCGCTCTGCCTCTGCCTCCATCTCCATGCCTCTCTCTCAGCCCCTTGTCGTCCATTTCTGGTCTTATCTTGCATTCTCATCACAGGGTCTGTCATTTCCGAACACTGGACCGAGGCCAATTCGCTCATCTTGGCATCGCGTGCCATCCTTGTCGACGCAGTGAAGTTGGATGCGGCCCAGCCATTGGCTTCTTCCTCCTCAATGCCCTGCCCGTTTCCGCAATGACGTCCAATCTTCACCCTTTCTCCGGGACCCCGGACCTGGACCATGGTCTGCCCCCCTGGTCGTTTCTCGTAGGGCTGTTCTGTTGCTACAATCCGGCCGGCAACGCAGGTGCACCACCATCAACATCCCCTTGAATCTCACCTTACAATCAAGGATAGCCAGGAACCTAACCCACCGTAGCGTGCTCTCACCGCTTCGGAGCCGAATGACCCACCAGACCGTTACACGATGATGCACCTGCGTTGCGGAGATGAATCATTAGAGTCCACCGCATGAGCCAGTATGCCTTGCGACATCAGGATCACTCGAGTACGTATCTCGTTAGGCGTATTCTGAGACGATGGACCTAGACCACGAAGCGACTACGGCGGCCGCCGACATGTCAGCACTCCGCGGCATCATGTACCTTGATCTGTAAGCCAGAAGACCTCTCTCTGGTGGTCTCTACCTCACCGGCCCCGTCATATGGTATTTTTGGCCCCCACGCACCTCACCCAGAACGCTGAAGCAATGGCTGACATCACTCAGTGACCCCATCGATGTCAGCTAACCCTTCCTGGAACGAATCTCCACTACTGGACCGCGGACAACAGCGACGGACGACTGCAACAACAGGCACAAATCGCAGAGTATCATACCTATGTAGGTAGTTGATACTCTCTGAGAAGGCGGGCACTGGGTTAGCTGGTGCTGAATAGACGACCGAGCCACCGCAGTGTACCGACCTACCTAGGTACAGAGCACCTGTCACACCGCTGACTGCAGCTTAAATCGGCTATCGAGAACTTTTGCCTCTCTAACAACCCCGATACACACTGAACTCCGCTTATCTCATGCTGGGAAAGCTCGACGGTTCCGACAGCCGCAGGCTTCGCTGACCACCTCCGGCGGGCCGGTTCTTCGAACGTATGCTCACGGACATCAACATCGTCATTCCGTGCCTCGTTGAGGCCTCCTCAGGTGTCCGCGGCTGTCGATTGGCGACACCGTACGCAGGCGTCTCACCGGGCTTCTTGTTTACCTTGGGTATACCGTCACCGTAGCCGATCATCGCGGCCTTTCCGTGCATGTGGTTCAGGAATTATTGCCTTCTAGCTTGCATTGAACTTGCGAATTTTATCTGTCTGACTGCAGCCTGCGTTCATCGTCTTCCAGAGCTCAAACCTCGCTCGTCTCCCACCTCCCATCTCCAACGTGCCTTCCGTCCGTCGCCAGAGATGACCAGCCCAACCTCCCAAACGCTGGCCGTCGAGCATTCGGCAGAAAAGAGCAGGTGATGAACCCGTCAGGACTCACTCCTCATTCGGGGCGGTTCGAATGTCGCAGGTAGTGTGGAACACCTCGGGAGGGGTGCCCTCGGGCCACCAGTCCTTGGGCTTGCACTTCCAGTTGACCGTGTAGCAGTTGGAGATGCCGCCGCGGCAGCTGAGGTAGCCGTTCCAGTTGGTGACGACCGAGTCTATTCCATCGTCAGAACTCTTGTCACACACAGGCAGGAGAGGGAAAGGTTGGCGACTTACTGACGTCGATCGAGGTCTTCTTGTAGTTGCCCAGGAGGGTGTGGCACTTGCAAGTCATGTGGAAGCCGTCGATGTCGCACTCCTTGCAGCTCTTCCAGAAGTTTCCACTGTGGCCCGGTCAGAATTCTGCTCTGACAGAGAGAGGGGGGGAAGCATAGGCTTACTTGGGATGGTGCTTAGGCTTGGGCTTGAGCTCGCCAAGGACGTTGGCGATGCAGTCGTTGAGGTTGAGGACCGAGTAGGTGGTGTCTCCACAGATCTTGTCGTTGCAGTAGGTGGTGATGCTTCCGTCGGCGCGAAGGATGAACTTGTCGCCCGAGTTGATGTAGCCGCAGCCGTCCTGGAGGAAGCCAGGAGTGGACTGGAGGATGGAGGCAGCAGCCATGGCGGGAAACGTGATACGCATTATGGGTGGTGGGTGGGTGTTCGTGAAGTATTGTGCTTTTTGTTGCTTTACTGAAGTTGTGAACTCACACAAGGTCCAAGGTACCTAGGTAGATGGATGAGTGAGAGAGTCCAAGGGAGTAAGAGGTTATAGCTCTGAAGGCTGGGGATTTTATTGTGGTAGGTGCCTCTTTCAGAAAGACCACAGAGGGAAGGAGCAGGCAGGCATACTAGTAGCTCTTTCCTTATGAATCTTTAGCAGCCTGCTTTATTATTCATTCTTAGTGAATCACTTCAGAAGGAGATTTTAGACGGTCAACATAAATACCCTAAATACCTTAGGCATTCACTCAAGCATAAAAGGTGGTTTGCTCAGCACAGCCTCATCTGGGTTACTAGTGTCTCTTATGTTCCGATTTTCTTCATCATTGCTTCTGCTCTACTTTCTTGAATCCAAGCTTCATTGCTAAGTAGGTTGGACAGAATTCAACCACCCTTGTACAAAGTCAGTGAGCCAGCCCATTCACTGGCAGCACATGCCCTGCCCTCCACGTGCCCTCTGCTTTGAGATCCAAACCTCCAGGCAAACATCTTTGTTTGAGGCTATCAAACCATCTCCCTCCTTTCTCCCTAGGCAGCTCTACCTTCCCTCCTTATCTCTCTCCTCGCCTTCCTTCTCACAGCAACGTAGCCACTCTTCCCCTCTGACAGTGAGTCCAATGCTTCATTTAAGACACAGTCACAACCAACTGATCTCATCACATTCGTTCAGCCACTCAAGATGAAGGTCATCCAAACTACCGTCGGCTTGCTCGGAGGCCTTGCGCCCCTCCTCGCCCACGCGCACCCTCACTCCAACGACATGGCCACCCGGGCCGAGGCTCCGAAGACCATCACCACCACCTCCACCATCCAGGCCACAGTCTCCCAAGCCAACCCCAGCATCGTCCCCAACCACGCCGCCGCTGCCGCTGCCTCCACCAAGCAGGGCGACGATGCCAGCCCCGTCTCCGGCTTCGCCAAGACCTGCCCCGAGTGGTCCGTCTGGGACTTTGGCAACCACGTCTGGGCCAACTGCCGCTTCGAGGGAAAGCTCCTCTGGTCCCGCATCGACATCGACCACATGCTCGGCAACGTCGGCGGCCGCCTCGTCTACCAGAAGAGCGGCTACTTCTCCTCGTCCTGCGTCTCCTGCGGCCGCGTCGAGGGCAGCCAGTCCGAGTTCCGGTGCTCCTGCCCCGACAGCAAGGGCAACTTGCACGAGACCAGCGTCGACCTCAGTGAGTGCTATCCTCTGGCTTGTGAGAGACTGCGGTGCTAACCAGCCACCTCAAGACCTCTACCTCGGAAGCATGAAGGGGTTTCTCTGCTCCGAGTATCAGTGTGGCGTCCTCGACGGCCCTCCGTCCCGTGTCTAGTTTCCAGATATCCAAGCGATGATCTGAAGGCATTCACGTGGGAAAAATAAGAGGCCCAACGCCTAGATGACGTTTTGACCCGGCAAAAGAATGACAAAATGTGTCATAGACAGTGAGCGTCAATTGACTAGATACATCTGCCCTATTCGTTTAAACCAAGTGCATATGTATGTCGTGATTGCAGTGTACAAAAACGCCCCCTTGATCGAATCATATATATCCATGCCGTCGGCGGCTTCTTACCAACTACCTACAGAAGACAACTGCCTCGAGCTCTCGCCGACCAGGAAAGAGTACTCCCCGCTCGTAATCATGACCCAGTTTTGTTCATTAACGTCCCAATAGCTGAGATCGCGGCGGGTGAGGTTGAAGGTGACAGTCTTCTTCTCGCCCTTCTCCAGGTTGAACTTGTCGAATCCACGCAGGACCTTGACGGGGAAGTCCACACCGGGGACGTCCTTGGGGTACGAGAGATACAGCTGGGGAACAACCTTGCCGGCGACGGCGCCCGTGTTGGTCACGTCGGCCTTGACAGTGACATATGTCTCCCACAGGTCGGGGTTCCCGCCCTCCTCGCCACCAGCTCCAGAAAGAGGCTGCTTGACATCGTATCCATCCGGGTAGGGGTAGGGCTCCTTCACGATCTCGTCCGTTGACTCCAGGTACGGGTACACATACTTCTCCAACTTGCGGAAACCCTCAGGGAACAGCGCCTCCTTTGCGTCTGGCAGCTTGTCGCTGAACTTGGGCGGCTCGGCGGCCGGGGCCGGGCGAGCGGCGGGCAGTCTGGACTTTGCCTTAACTTCCTCGACGACAACATTGGAGAAACCAAAGGTCGTGTACGACTTGCCGAACCCAAACTCGAACCGTGGCTCGACGGCGTTCTTGTCGAAATGCCGGTAGTCGATGTACAGTCCCTCGGAAAAGTCCTGCTGAGGCACGACACCGTTCGGGAGGTACAGCACCTGACCAGCGGGCCCGTAGTCCTTCAGAGACTTGGGAATAGTGTAAGGCAGCTTGCCACTGGGGTTCACATCGCCAAAAATGACGTCCGCGAGGGCGTTGCCGCTCTCCTGGCCCGGGAGATTAGCGTAGAGCACGGCCTTGACGCCGGGGTGCTCGATCCAGCGCTCCATCTCGACCGGACCGACCGAGTGAATAACAACAATGGTGTCGCCGCCGGCGGTGTTACCGGCACCACTCTTTCCGCAGTTGTCTGCCACGTGCAGGATGAGGTCGTCTCCTCCCTTTTGCAACTTCAGATCGTTGCGGTCTCCACTGACGCCGCCCCAGGAGACAAAGCCTTCGCCCGAGTCGGCATTGGCAAACACCATGCAAACGTCCTTGTCGCCCACCACCGACGGGTCTTTCTTAGGGATCTCGTTTGTGAGGTACTCGGAAATTTCGACCTTGTCGCCCTTGAAGCCCTTCTTGAGGGCCTCCACCGGGGGCACCAGGTAGGGAAACTCGACGGCGCCGCTGCCCCAGCCGGAGCCCAGCGTTCCTTGGTTGCATGCGCGATCATTGCAGAAGTTGGGACCCTTACCAGGGCCCGCATCCTCACCAAAGATGCCAATCTTGAGCTTCCCCTCGTGGCGCTTGCGCTTCGCGTCGATGAAACCGTCACGGCTGATCGGCAACAGGTCCTTGTTCTTCAGGAGGACAATGCCCTCGGCAGCAACGCGGCGGGCGATGTCGGCGTGGTCGGCTTGCACGTTGACGTACTTGTTGACCTCGACCTCTTCCTGGGGTGTCTTGCTTCCCGGAGCGAGAACACCCATCTTGTCGTTGGTCCACGAAGAGAAGTTGGGGAGCTCGTTGGGGAACTTCTTCTTATCGTCCTGGCCCATTTGGTACCACGCAGCAACGACACGGACGGCCATGTCGTTCAGTCTGTCGATAGGCACGGATCCGTTCAGAACTGCCTTGGTGAGCTCAGAGCCCCAGAGGGACTTGCCATCCTGCCAGAACAGCCCGTCACCAGGCATCGTCATATCGAGACCAGCCAGCGCGCTGCCGACGCCTGATCGCTGTGCGAGCCAGTCCGACTGAACGAAACCCTGGAAGCCCATCTCATCCTTCAGAATGCCGTTGAGAAGCTTGGAGTTGTCGCAGGCGTAGGAGTTGTTGACCTGGTTGTAGGAGCACATGACGCTGGCAACACCAGCCTTCACGGCGTCCAGGAATGGCCACACATACAGTTCGTGAAGGGTACGGTCGTCGATGTTGCTAGAGATGGCGTTGGGCAGTCCCCACTCCCAGCTCTGACGGAAATGCTCCTGCTCGTTGGCGACGAAGTGCTTGATGGTGGCGATGACACCCTCCTCTTGGATGCCTTTAATGGTCTCGGCGGCAGCAATTCCTTGCAGGTAGGGATCGGAGCCGAAGCCCTCCCAGTTGCGACCCCCTGCAGGCATGCGTCCAAGAGGACCGACGCAAGGGCCGAGCAGGACATTGATTCCCTTGCCTCGGGCCTCCTGTCCATGTGCCTTGCCCCGCTGGTACATCAGCTCTTTGTTCCAAGTAGCACCGACGGTGACGCCGGCAGGGAACGCGGTCGCATTGTCAGCAAAACGAATGCCCAGGGGACCGTCTTGCAATTGAAGCTGGGGAAAGCCCACGTGGACAGCGGGACCAGTGGTACCAACGGCCAAGCCCATCATCCAGCCCGTGCCTGTGGTGATGTTCACCTTCTCCGGCAACGTCATCTTAGCGACCATCTCGCCGGCCTTCTTGTAGCTCTCGGCCCAGTTCTTGGAAATGCCGCCCTTGGGAGTCGGGTACCACGGCGGAGACAGACCGGTCGGGGGAGGTCCCTTGAACTTCTTGTACATGACGGCCCCTCCGGCGCTGATGAGTATCCACATGGCGAGCACGGCGGCGGCTGCCAGACAGCACAGCTTGGTACGGCCTCGGAAGACGTCCTTCAGGGCAGCGATGCCACCGGTACGCCTGCCGGAGAGGAACGCGGGGGCCGGAAACGACTGCTTTTGGGTGTCTCCTCGCAAGTAGTCGGTGGCGTCGATGTCGGAGCCGTCCTCGGAGTCCCTGTCGTACGAACGACGGGACTTCTCCTCGTGGAGGAGGCCCTCCTTGCTGGGATCCATGATGTATGATCCGATTCGGCGGTGCTCTGACGGGTAGAGCGTGTAAGATCGATGCCCGAGGGCTGCTGGCGGTTCGTTGAAGTCGAATCGACCAATTCGAGGTCTAATGTATCGCCTTCTTCCAGTCCAACGGCCAAAGAAAGTGTAGGTGTGGCTGATGTGAAGGAAGAACAGAAAAGAAGTCAGGAAGGGACGGGCGTCAGGTCTGTTCTCTTAGGTTTCAACCTGCAGCTGCCTTTTAGCGTTCGCAGCTGCCGGGCACGTTGGCACGCTTCCAGGGACCTGCTGGACTGGAGCGGCCAATTGAAACGAGGGGACGTACTCGACAGCCCCTAGTTCCGTATTCGGTGTTAGCTAACCTTTCTGGGAAGGAATCTCAAACGGCAGTAGAACGGAGGGGAACGGACGACGGTAACGGACGACAGTGACGGAAGACAACAATGGCACTTAAAACAGTGATGGATGATACCAATGAGAACAAAAATAATAATGGATAATACTAGTAAAGATAGTAGGAATAATTACAATACTAACAACAAGAGTTAAGAAACATACACTTCATCAGACGGCTACTTCTAAGAGTGGCTAGTTGACCTCAAGTAAGGGATCGAGAGCCACCGTATACAGCGCCTCGTTGAAACAGACGGTGGTGGGGGATCAGTGGGCGGGCAGCCCACGACTCCAGTGTCCTCCCCGCCGCTTGGGGCCTTTACCCCTGTCCGTGGTGACGTCCCTCTGTCCCAGCAGCAGGTTTGCCCCTGGTGATTGGCGCGGGACCTCGGCAGCACGGGCCTAGCGTGCCTTGGGGGGCGCCATTGAGTTCCCGCAGTGCTTCTTACCGCCCGAAGATTTCCCGCATCTTCAATATTCCTGTTCTTTCGTCTCAAGACCCGATCCCGAGACGAGGGAGTGCCCACAGACGCCGCGTCTGCATATTGCCGTTCAGGTACGGATACCTCGTCGACGGTTCAGTACCTAGCGGGCTTTGAGCCGTGTTGCCACTCGTATCATATCAACCTGCGGCGGTGGATATGACACAGGCACGTAGCACAGTACACTGGAATTCACCAGCCCCGAGGCCAAAAGCAACCGATGGATCCGACTCTTGACCACCCCCTTCCTTCTGCCGGGCCGTAATCAGAGACATTGTGTCTCGACTATGGTAAACCTTTGCTTGGCGAACACCAAGAACAAGACACCTGCGGGTAAACCGAGGGTCGAGCATGCTCGGTTTCTCGAATCCGATGCGAGAAGAGGAGCGACTGGCGGCCCCAGCACAAAAGCTCTCATTGGCAAAGTGCAGCGTAAACAGGCGACCATCTGATGACGGTTCGCCCGCCCTGAACTTTGAGAAATCACAATCTCATGCGCTAGATGCGCTCAGGCACTTCCAGATGTAGTTGGAAAAGGCGAAGCCAATTGCTGACTCGCTGACATGATTCCCTTGGGTGCCGTAGTACTACGTAAAATGGCGGATACAGTGACAATGGACAACAACAGCAATGACGGACAATAGCGGCGAAGACGGACAGCACTGATGACGACAGACAATAGCGACGAAGGTGGACAGCAGCGGGTTGGCATCCGTATAATAGCTAGAAGGATGTGAGGTATTAGGCCCGGACCTGAGTCTCTCGCTACCCAGGTACTACCTATGCTAGTTAGGCACTTGTTGTAGTTAGATGCCAACCCCTATAGCATGGCAAAAGTACGTATTCTGGCGGCAAATACAAGCATGTTCCAAAAGACGATGAGCTGGCCCAACATGCGCGTGGAAGTACAGTTTCTCGCGGAGGTTCACACTTCACAGCCATCTCAGAAACTCAACCAAAAAGGTACCCACCTCACCTTGTTGCCGAGTCACCAGCAAGGTGCAAGAAACTGCGCCTTGGCTTGGTCAATCGGGCATCAAGACGCAGTAGCGGCGGAGCGAAAAAGATGAGGTACGGAGCTTCTCGGTACGTATCGAGACGAAGAAGGGAACACTAGTGGAGATGAACAGGGCCATCTGACCAATAGCGCCGTCCCGATAGGCAACCGGAAAAGTAAAAAAATTTCACATGGCCCAGGATGCGATTCTGCTTGGTGGATAAGGCAGGAATGAGGGACAATGAGGGACAAAGAGGGACAAGGGGAAAGAAAAAAAAAAAACACTGCGCCCGGACACACCCCCCCCAATCTAAAAAAAAATCTTGTGTCGCGACGGAACGTCGTTTCTGCTTACTGCACACACAAAACCTCGAGTCCCAGAAGAGAGAGAGGACAGACGAGAGCAGTCCTGCGAAAAGCCTCACCTCCTCCCTTCGTCAGCACCAGAAGCGAGGTACTTTGTTTTCGCGCTCTTGGCCGATCCCGAAGCCGAAGCCCTCACTTCCTCTCTCTCGTCTCTCGACTTTACCCCTCCGAAGAGCGTTGATACCGCATCCTGCAACCCCGCCCTTATCGCCCCGAAGAACATCACCAAACGACAACGATGACGGTCGTGGCCAAGGGCGATGCCCCCCCGCCGTCTCAGGAGGAGATTTCCTCCTTCATAAACTCCATCCTCAACGCGACAACATCTGCCGCCTCTGTCGATGCCGCCTACGGTCTTTGCGAAGTCCTCAACAACACGGTCGGATATGCGGGTCTCCAACAGTATGGCATCGTCGCCGAGGTCAAGAAGGCCGCTGCCAACAAGAAGTCTGGCCAGATCCGCGAGTCTGCCCAGAACCTGCTTGGTGCCCTGTTTGAGCGTCTTCCTCCCAAGTCGCCTCTCAGCGAGGTCGTCTTCCTGGTCCAGGATGGCGGTCTGGTCGCTTGCTCCCTCGACGCCCTCGCCGACAAGGGCTCCGTCGTCCGCGAGTCCGCCCAGTACGCCCTGGACGCTCTGTTCAGCAACTTGAGCCCCGAGGCTCTCGTCGTCGGCCTGCTGCCCGCCCTGTCCACCTACCTCTCCAAGAAGACCGGAAAGTGGCAGGGAACCGCCGCTGCCTTCAAGCTTCTGCAGAAGATGGCCGAGAAGGCCAAGCAGACCGTTGGCTCCACCCAGGAGCAGGCTGAGGAGCAGGATATTCTGCGGGAGGCTATGGGCACCAAGCTCGCTGGTCTCATCCCCATCGTCGAGGCCGGCATGCACGACCTCAAGCCCGAGGTCGAGAAGCAGGCCGTGCAGACCATGACCGCCCTCACCGACCTGCTCTCCAACGACGATGTCGCTCCTCGCATTCCCCTCCTCATCGACACCATGCAGCACCCCTCTACCGAGACCCTGCGCAAGGCCATCCACGCTCTGTCCATGACCACCTTCGTCGCCGTCGTCACCTCGCCGGTGCTCGCCCTCCTGACTCCTCTTCTGGAGCGATCCCTCAACACCCCCACCACCGCCCAGGAGGTGCTGCGTCAGACCGTCGTCGTCGTCGAGAACCTGACCAAGCTCGTCCACGACCCCATCGAGGCCCGCACTTTCCTGCCCAAGCTCCAGCCTGGTGTCAAGGGCGTCTACGACCGCGCATCCCTCCCCGAGGTCAGAGAGCTGGCTAAGAGAGCTTTGGACGTCATTGACAAGGCCATGGGTGACGATAAGGACGTCATCGAGCGCACCTCCGGCGACGACGTTGCCAAGGTCCTCGATGTCGAGAGCAAGAAGAACGGCGGCCTCGCTGCCCCGGCCGACTTCTACAAGCTCGCTCGTTCCTACATCTGCGAGCAGGTTGCCGAGGACGTCAACCACCGCTTTGTCAAGCGCATTTCTACTCGCATCGCACCTTACATCCAGGCCCTGGTGCAGACTGCTGACGCTCACACCGCCATCGCTGATGCCGTTCAGCAGCACTACGTTGCCGAGGACGAGCGCAAGTACGGTGTCCCCGAGAAAGAGGACGACGGAGAGACCGAGATCGTCAACGCCCACTTCTCCCTCGCCTACGGCGGCATGCTGCTGCTCTCCCACACCAACCTCAGGCTTCTCAAGGGTCACCGCTACGGTCTCTGCGGCCGCAACGGTGCCGGAAAGTCCACGCTCATGCGCAGTATTGCCAGCGGCAAGCTCGAGGGCTTCCCCCCTCAGGACGTCCTCCGCACCATCTACGTCGAGCACAACCAGGGCGAGGACGCTGACATCAGCATTCTCGACTTCGTTCTGAAGGACGAGGAGATCGCTGCCCGCGGTACGGACAAGGTCATTGAGGTTCTGGCCGAGTTCGGCTTCACTGACGGCCCCGACGGCCGCCAGTCGCACAAGGTTGGCTCCTTGTCCGGTGGATGGAAGATGAAGCTGGCTTTGGCTCGTGCCATGCTCAAGGGTGCCGACGTTCTCCTGCTGGACGAACCTACTAACCACTTGGACGTCGCCAACATCGCCTGGCTCGAGAACTACCTCAAGACGCACCCGGACATCACCAGTCTGATCGTGTCCCACGACTCCGGTTTCCTCGACAACGTCACCACCGACATCTACCACTACGAGCCCAACAAGAAGCTGGCCTGCTACAAGGGCAACCTGGCCAACTTCGTCAAGCTCCGCCCGGAGGCCAAGAGCTACTACACGCTCTCTGCCTCCAACGTCCAGTTCAAGTTCCCGCCTCCCGGTATCCTGACCGGTGTCAAGTCCCTGACCCGTGCCATCATCCGCATGACCAACGTCTCCTACCAGTACCCCAAGGCGCCCAAGCCTTCTCTGATGGACGTGTCCTGCCAGCTTACCCTCTCCTCCAGAGTGGCCATCATCGGTCCCAACGGTGCCGGAAAGTCCACCCTGATCAAGTTGTTGACTGGCGAGACCATCCCGAGCACCGGCAAGGTAGAGAAGCACCCCAACCTGCGTATCGGTTACATCAAGCAGCACGCGCTCGAGCACGTCGAGATGCACCTGGAGAAGACGCCCAACCAGTACCTGCAGTGGCGTTACGCCAACGGTGACGATCGCGAGGTCTTCCTCAAGCAGACCCGCATCCTTTCCGACAAGGACAAGGAGCAGATGGACAAGTTCATCGACCTCAACGACGGCAAGTCGCCCCGCCAGCTCGAGGCGCTTGTCGGTCGTCAGAAGTACAAGAAGACCTTCCAGTACGAAGTGTAAGTAACCACCAACCGCCGCCGTGCGACCCCTGAGTTCCCCTGTGGACATGTGACTGACGCATTACACAGCAAATGGCGCGGCTGGCTCCCCAAGTACAACGCCCAGGTCTCCCGCGAGACCCTGCTCGAGTGGGGCTTCGACAAGCTCGTCCAGGAGTTCGACGACCACGAGGCTTCCCGCGAGGGTCTCGGTTACCGCGAGCTCCAGCCCGCCGTCATCTCCAAGCACTTCGAGGACCTCGGTCTCGACCCCGAGATTGCCAACCACAACGAGATCGGCTCGCTGTCCGGAGGTCAGAAGGTCAAGGTCGTCATCGCCGGTGCCATGTGGAACAACCCCCACTTGCTCGTGCTCGACGAGCCGACTAACTTCCTGGACCGCGACTCCCTCGGCGGTCTCGCCGTCGCCATCCGCGAGTTCAAGGGTGGTGTCATCCTCATCTCCCATAACGAGGAGTTCGTCGGCGCCCTGTGCTCCGAGCAGTGGCACGTCAACGACGGCCGCGTCGCCCTCCGCGGCAACGCCGCCATCAACCTCGGCTCCTTCGAGGACAACAGCCAGCCCGGCAGCGGCGTCGCCAGCGGCGTCCCGTCCACGGCCGTCTCGAGCGCCTTCAACAGCGCCGTCAACAGCGCCGTCAACTCGGGCGTCGAGGACAACTCGGAGATGAAGTTCAAGGCCAAGAAGAAGAAGAAGAAGACCAAGAAGGAGCTCAAGGAGCAGGAGGTCCGCCGCCGCCTGCGCCACATCGAGTGGCTCAACAGCCCCAAGGGCACCCCCCACCCTCCCGACACGGACGACGAGGCGTAGGCGGAGAAACGAGAGCGACGGGGTCGTTTCTGTTTTGTGTTTTTCCCTTTGCGACGGTAATATGATGAATGCGACATTTGTCTAGATGAACCTACCTGCCGGAAAAGTTGGGCTTTTTTATTGTTATTGGCTTTTTGGAATTTTGGCACAGAAGGGGCTACAAAGTGTCGCCGGATACACTCGACACGACCCCAGTAGACCGAGAGATGCGTTGGAGAGAAAGAGCTATGACTATTGGGTTCCCCTCCCTCCCGGGCTTTTTATGAAGCGGAGAGGGGGGGCGAGGGGGTTAGACCATAGAGGCGTTCTGCATATAGACAGGATTGGGACTGGGCGGTTTGATTTCTTTTAGTCAAAGAAGACACCCTAGACAGCTTATTCGAATGATGGAACGAATTGATCCGATCAGAAGAGTCGACGAGTCACTGTTGCTGCTGCTGTGAATTTGCCGCGTGATATGATGTATGCTGCAGATGAGAACAAACATGATAGGAATCCCATCGAGAGTGGCCTTCTAACGTGGAGCCAGTCACGATGTGGTAGTATCAGGCGGCACGGCTGAGCTAGCGCGTGCCTCAAGGTCACGAAATCAACGGGTGAGCGACCAATCGTTTTTGTCTAATTCTGCTTGAGAAGGAAAAAATCATCATGAGAGGGGGTCCCCGTGAGACCGTCATCCAGCTTCGTGCCCTTTTCCCCGTCATCCAGTTCCCGTTTCCCGTCGATGCCACGTCCCAGCGGACCCAGCTTAGTAGTCGTCAAATAGATTAGGCTTTAAATATAAATGGCAAAGATATCTGGCGTCATATCTTGTTGCAAAAGAATAAAAGGAAAAGAAACAGCAGGCCCGACCCGTCATGTCGTGGGCGGGCTCGGGCTGTGTGATCTAGGTAGAGGTATCAATATCCCGACTCAACTCCATCCAATGTCTATAACGATTGCGGAAAACGCCATATGCCCACTGTCGGGACTGTACAAATATCGATCGCCTCGTAGGGCCCAATGTAAATAGCAATTATGCGCCAAGGCTCTCCGCGGCAAGTCAATTACCACGAGAAGGTCATGAGCGCGGGGTTGAGCGCGATGGGCAGGAGGAGATGGCTTGCAGAGACGGTGGCCATGGGGAGGATGGCGACAAAGTCGGTGATGCGCCAGTCGTGGGGGATGAAGGGTGCGACAGCGAGGATGATCATGCCGGCAATGAAGGCGCATGCGAACAGCATGGAAAACTTGAACTATTGATAAATACACGTCAGCAACCGTTCAAGTCAGGAGATGGGAATGGTGGGCGTGGCGTTTGCGCAGCCTCGCAATTGGCCAGGCCAGAGAGGAATGTGGGTGGGGGACAGCCAGCCACATTCGCTGACGCCCACCAAGGGAGGGGCATGGATGTGTATATAACAACTTACCTTCTTCAAAACCTTGGGCACCTCGATGAAGAAGTTGGAGAACTCGGCCTCCTTGGAAGTTGCGCCCCACGTCATGTCGATCTCGAACATGTGAGCCAGCAGAGCCTGGCTGACGTGCAAGCTGAGACCACCGAGGAAGATGGCGAGGAGGAACGTCCACTTGATATTCTCGAAGAAGGCCCAGATCAGACCCTTCTCGCCGAGACGGTAGCGCATCACAGCAAGAGCGACGTTACCGAGACCGTTGAAGACGATGATGATGGAGAACCACACCTGCCACGAGTCGACGTAGTACTTGTCGAGGTATCCGTTGTACCAGCCCATCAGGAAGTAGTTGACGGACGTCATGATCCAGGCGGCACCAATGGCGTAGTAAGTTCCGATGTATGAGACGACGGTGATCTTGGAAGTGAAGCGAATGTTGCTGAACAGGAACTTGCGGAACAGCGGGGTGAAGGGGCCTCTCCAGAGCCAAGTGCGGATAGGGTGGAACAGAAGCTCGTTGCAGCCGTAGGCGTACTTCTCCCAACGCGCGAGTTCGTCGTACACGGTGAGCGACACACCTTCCTTGAAGCCCTCGCCGGCCCAGGCGGCTAATCGGATGATGTAGCCGTTGCACTGGAGACGAAGCGACATGTCGAAGTCCTCGGACACGTGGGACTCGGACCAAAACTTCTCGTATCCATCCTCGTCAAAATAACCGACCTGCTGAATGGCGCTCCAGCGAAGAATGGCGTTGTGGCCGACGAAGGGAGCAACGTCACCGTTGGAGACGGTGTAGCGAATGGCAGAGTAGATGAGGTTGGTGAAGAAGGTGATGCCGTTCTCGAAGTAGGTGTGGACGACCTGCATGACACCGGAAGAGAATTGCATGATACCGACATCGGGAGATTGCTCCATCTCGGAAACAGCATCCAACAGACAGTCGGCAGGGATACGGGTATCGGAATCAATGATGAGGATGTAATCGCCAACACGAATGTTACCATCAGCCCATGCGCGGCCGTCGGCCTCGAGGACCTCCTTGAGAGCATGCTCATACGCCTGGGCTTCGTCGTGCTGGGTCCACTCGGCAGGGCGGTTGATCTGCAGCAGCTTCGCTTCGACGTTGTTGGAAATCATGAGGGCGTAGTTCATGTTGGAGGCCTTCTTGAACTTGCCGCGACGCAGGAAACCGTCTTCGCCGTGCTTGGGCCGACCAACCCAGCCAATGCTGTGGTCGGCATAAAACTCGATACGGGCGCGGCGGTCCTCCTCGGAGATCAGCTGGATACCATCGTCGTTGATGAACATGTTGGCCGAGCCACCCTGGAGCTCGTAGGTGGACATGGCCTGCTTGATGGACTTGACCGTGGGAGCAATGACACCACCCAGACCCTCTTTGTACACGGGACACTGGACCGTGATGTGAGGCAGGATGGAGCTCTGCAGTCTCGGGGGAGGCCGGGCAGAGTAGAACTTGGAGTTGATGGTCAACTGGCGAATAGGACCGAAGATCTGAGCCAAACAACCGACAATAACCTGGGCGAAGAACAGGGTGAAGAAGATCTGGATCGGAAACAGTGCGACGAGAGCAAGACGCAGATAATCTCCGTCGACGGACACCTCGATGGCAAGCTGTCTCCAGGCAGCACCCAGAGACACGGTGACGAGGACGAGAGTGATGGAAACCAGGTAGGTGTTGAGAAGGTGGACGGGTCGCTTCTCGGGCTTGATCTGTCCACTCTCCTCGTCAATCTCATAATCGGCCACGGTGGGGCCCTTCTTCTCATCACCGTCCTCGTCATCGGCGCCGGCCTTCCACACAAGCTCCATGAGCTCAGACTCGATAGCCTTGGCTCTCTGGACGAGATGAAGGGCATCATCATCCCAGACGATGAGGAGTCCCTCGGAGGCGACGAAGGCGGCAAACTGATGCTTCCTGGCCCTGGGAAGATCCTCAATGGTGGGCAGAATCTGGACACGAAGGCCGTTCATCAGGGGGACGTCGACGGCGTCGGGTGTCCACTGGAGAAAGGTCTTGATGACGCGGGAGTTGACGGTCATGGCACACTGGACATTGAGAGCAGCGCAGGCCTCGGCAAAGGGCGAGTTGCCCAATTGTGGTGGGCATGCCATGTACTGGCCCCTGGCCTTGCGCAGGAGCACACCTTCGATCTCGCCGGAGCCATCGCTCACCCACAGGTGAGAGCATTGCTGCTGGTAGAGGTAGTTGACCATGACCTCGTGCTTGATGTCGTCGAGAAACATGGAGCTCCCATTGGAGCGTGCCGAGCGGCCAGAGATGGACTGAGGGCGAGAATTGTAGCGAGGAGTAGGCGGTTGAAGCTCCATCTCGTTGGAGGGACCGGCATGTTGAGAGGAGCCCTTCTCGGACAGGGCGGATGGTGCCTGGTTCGCACGGCTCGACTCGGGAGGACTGGCCCCGCGGGGTGCCTCAGGTTTATCAGCCTTGAAGTAGTTGCCGATGCCCATCTTGTCGAGGACGTCAAGTCAAGTGAAGTTGGAGTGGAAGAGGTCGTTCGGGGTTGCGATAGCGAGCGTACAGGCGTCCAAGTGGAGCCAGAGCAACAGAATACCTAGCGATTGTGTGGAGGGGTTCAGACTACCATGGACGCGAGCAGCATACAGCGAGTGCGGTTGTCGTGTCGGGTCGAGGAATGCGGACGCGGACGGCAAAGGCAAGCGACAAGCCGGTGAGGAAGCACAGGATAGTGCGAACCTCTTGAAGTTGTCTGCTGGGGGCGCCTTGGGTGTTAGTCTGCCAGTCGAAGCCGATCTCGAGGGATGGAAGAAGGGAAAGACAACCAAAACGATGGACGACGACGAGGGCAAGGGCGAGGGAGAGGTGAAAAGGATTATTGGGAAGACAAAGGCGCAGGAGGAAGAGCGGCAAGAAACACGACGGGATCCAATCGGGCAAGGCGTCGATGAGCCTCGCCAACACCAACACGACTAGGGGAGCGAGGCCGTTCGTTCCCTCAGGGCAGAGAGAGGGGGGGCCGGCGGGTAATAGTGGTGGATAGTGGGTGAGTGGGGGAGTTGATTAGGGAATCCTATTCCCAGTCTTGAGGGGGGTATTCCAGAGACTGGAACCAGGATTGAGGCGGACACACACGCTGCCTACTATCCAGGTGCCGTGTATAGGAGGAGGAGGGTGAGAAGCGGGAGAATAGCGACGGTACGGTACGGTACGGAACGTCAAGGTGGGATGGAATAGAATGGATACGGGCAGCTTGCCGTCCGTTTGATATTCGACCGAGTGCAAAAAGAACAACGGGCAAGACGGGTACAGTACCTTATCTCACTCACTTCTTCTTACACAGCGAAGCGAGGCAAGGCCAGACGGGTCGAGACGCGCCGGGATGAGCAGCAAGCGAATATAGCGATGCACACTCACTGACGGCAAGATGCGAGTTGCAAGGCGAGGGGTGGGTGCCGGGGCGGTGCCCTGGTCTGGTTCTGCGGGTGAGGTTAGGTGATAGGCGGAAGACGACGATCCTAGCGATGTTTGCCACGATAGACCTGGAGCTGAAGCCTGGAATTGGAACGAGGGGCGTGGACTTGGGCGTGGGAGTGAACTCGGCGCGCGCAAGGTACAGACAGCGAAAGGGAGCGAGTGGTCGCCGAAGGGGGGGGGAAGGACACTGAACCAGAGGAAAAGAAAGACGTGGACGCTGTTCGGGTCTGGCGAAGCAGCAATAAAGTGAGTCCTCCACAACTCCTGTCGTCTCGTGGGTGGAAATGAGAGAGGGCGCCAGAGGAGTGTTTAATGGAGGGGAGGGAGAGGAGAGATACTTGATCCATCCCATTACACGCCTACGGTGGAAATTGGAAGCTTACTATAAGAAGCCTAGCTCGTCGAGAGGAAGGGGAAAAAAAACATCAACAACCAAAAAAAAAATAAGATCAAAAAATAAACGCAGATGCGCCGAAGGCCATGATGCCCGGATACGGCAAGTAAAAACCAGGGCCAAGGGTGGGGGACCTGGGCCTGGGGGGGGCGTGGCTTCCCAAGCAACATCGTGGCTGCCAAGCGAACAAGGGGACTCAGGGCGATAGCCTAATGGGAAGGTGCAAAAAGACAAGGAGCAGGGGTGCCTGGGACTGGTCCTGCCGTCCGTCGGGGGAAGTTTGAGGGAAGGAGCCGGGATCAGGGGTAGGCCTGCGGGTAGTGGTACACCAGCTTCCAGGTGTAGTGTAAAGTGAACACTGAAGGCTGGCCCGGCGCCGAGAAGAAAGTGGAGACGTGGAAAGAGGAGACGGCCTGCTGGGCTCCGCTTACTTGCTTTAGCGGGAAGCCTGTGCCTGAGCCGCGGTCTCCCTAAGGTCCGTGCACGGGTTCCTGCTCAGCATGGATAATGGAAGCTACTCCCGTACAGAGTGGCTCGTATGCGCTAGGTCGCCCCGGGGGGGAAAGTCGCTCCTGTCCGTGGCTTGCGTTGACAATGGGCAAAGAACGGTGCGATGAGCGGTTACCGGGGTGGCGCTCTGTCTCTTTTACCCGTGTATCCGGTCCAAGGCCCGCTTAACTCGCAACTGACGGTGCTATGCTCCAAGCTAGGGACCTACCTTGGGTACGTACCCCCTTTCACGTCGCTGCCAAGCACCCGTTCTCTCTAGGCCCATCATCGACGTCTTCGACACATCGTCGTCAGGCAAAAGAACGCACAAGAAAAAGACACCATGAGCAAGAGCCGCACCCGAAAGGCCCGCTCTGTCGGTGCTTTGGAGAGATCGACATCACCCAACTGTCAAACCCCCCGAAGACCGATCCGCCCACCGACCGCTCCGTGCTGCACTTGGAGATGCACCTGAGGAATCTTTTGGAGAGCCAAGCAAGAGATCCATGACGCTCACCGAGGTCCCAAGGTTCAACATTCAACAAAGCGCCGACGCGTTCAACGCTCTGCTCCCGCTGCCATGGCTACCGGTATCTCGGGTTGATTACTACGTAGGTACTCCGGATGCCGGCCATGGAAGCAAAACACCTCCAGCTCGACAAGACTGCTATCTTTGTTGAGCATCAATCAGCTGCTTCATGATACTGCCGTTACAGCCGCCCTGTTGATGGCGTTTGGACTTCACGGAATCACCGCAGATGGACGCGTTATCTCGGTCCAAGTCAGCCCATATCTAATCTGCCCAACCGATCTTGGTAGCTACAAGCACAGCTGTCCTAGAGCTGAGCTGAAAATGCTACTCGCAAGAGCTGGTACTCCTGCGGCTCTCACTACTACTGGCTTGGCGCTCTGTTGACTCCCGAAAGACGAGCGCCATGTTGTTGCACGATGGCTTCAGCTCTCCCGACTCCCGAGGCCGCCCGTTGACACTTTTGGCTGGCCCAAGACCCATCCGCCCACGCGTGAAGGTCGCTATCGCGCCTGGTCGTATGCAGGTCTTGTCGCCGCCGGCTCGCTCGCCGTGTGGAAGTCAGATAAAGGTGCGCGGCAAAGACAAAGACTTGGAATCGCCGTTTGCGGAAATGGCTGCGCCTGCCGACAAAGAACCTGGCCGTCAACCGCAAGTCGACAACAATGACGTTTCGTCCCGCGCCCCAATCGGTTGTCACTGTCAGAAAATATCGATCAATAGCGATTATGGAGGAACCGGTGGACGTAAGGTGAGCCGCGATCAACAGGAGCACATTAATCCCATGTATCTACCCTCAGGTAGATACGGATGCTTCCATATCGGTACTCTCCAGGGACACGGACGGGAGTACTCGACTCCTTGCAGGCTTGCAGGACTTGTTCCAACGAACAAGTACCCAATATCTCATCACAACAGACGGCGGCCCAATAGGCTACATAGTAAACCAGCAACGAGACCTTGTCGAGTGGCGCAAGCAGGGGTTCGTCCATGCTGGCTGCCATGCAGCATGCAATGCACGCACTATCAACGACGGGTGCCCGGCTCACTAGCCACAAGCACCGAGAAAAAGCCCTCTCGTGGTGTGGGTGCGGGTGGTGCAAAGGTGGAGAGGAAAAACGAAATATTGATAGTATTACCAGACGCTAACTGCAAAATAGAACAGAGCTTCTGGAACGCCCAGACGCAATTGCAGCCCGCGGGCCCGACTGACAAGGACGGCCTCAGCCATGACGACGCCGCTAAGGGACGATGAGACGGCGGCGCAATACTTGCGTTAGTTACACTGCGTATACATTCACCACCTACCCGAATTTTGGGACGATGAGAGTCAGACGATGGAAAGTCCCACCGGCCAAGAGTTCTTTCACGATCCTTTGTGCAGTGTCTTGCTCTGCAACGAAAGGACGACGGCGATGCAACGTCTGTCCACCCCGTATTCTGCTTGGACCCGGGCGTGTTGATGCATGGCATGGCCATGATGCATCTAAACGTTGGGATGCATGCAGGGTTGACTGCAGAGTTTGGGCAAATGAACCGTTCGATGTTTCCTTGGCCTACCGTCAGCCTGTGGTTCGTATCGCCAGCAACACTGGGCCGCCTGCCTTGGAGACGTCTGCATCTGCGTCTGCCACCTGGCCTACCTGCAGGAAATTGTGACTGCATGGACATGACCTGATGATGGAGGACTCGAGCCTTGAGGACTGGACCCTTTCAAGTGTGGCGGCCGAAGCCAAGGTCGCCCGAGGGCCCCGAGTATGGCAAACGCCGGTCAAGGCACCTTGCCGTTTCCGGTCCGAGGAGATGGATCGTCGACGAGGTCGCAAGTGGCGAGCAAACGGGCAGGAACCGGCGGACGGGCACTGGAAGCCATTGTTTCACCTGGAACTCTCTGATTGAGGTGGCCAAACGGCATATGGACTCACGGAGAAGACGATAACACCGCCGTCCTTGGATCACGAAAGCTCACGATCACCGAAATCGGCAAATCCACCACCAGCGGAGAGAGAGGCCAAATTCAGACCCATTCCCTGCATGATCGCCAAAATGTTCCGGCGGCTTCAGCAGGTCTGCTAGGGGGGCAAGTCATCCTCCCGGCTGTATGGCCCGGATGTGAGGATGATCGGAGAAAAAAACAAGAGCATTATTTCCTGGAAGGATGCGAGGGGAAAAAACAAGGGAATACACCGTCTCTACCAAGACTAGGACAGGACTGGCTGTGTTTATTTTAGGGACGTCCAAGGCGCCAATTCTTCGTATTCCTCAGTGGTAGCAGCGCAAAACCCACCAATCCGAGCTCAGCAATGCCACACACTCGCCCTGTCGCAACCACACGGAACAGGCACAGAGACGATACCCACTGACGACCAACAACCAACCAACAGTTCCGTTAAATAATACCGCTGGAATCTTGACGGCGAGGCACCAAAGCAAGATTCTGCTCTGTGGCGACGGATGTTGTGGTGGTGGTGGTGGTGGTGGTGGTGTGGGATGGGACGTGCCGCCTGTGGTGGTCTGCCCCAACGGTCATGCTTCCACTGACGGAACTCCTAACGGACGAGACACGACACCATCAACAATCCCATCCCCTCCCTACGGATACCGTCACCGCAATTTGCCACGATAACATCAGCGGTTGGATAGCAGGGATACTATCACAACTGAGCCCTGAGCCCCCAGTCACATCGGCCATTTAAGCTTATCACAGACCATGGAACACGCTGATTCTATTCGTGGTGGCTTACGGATACAGCAGGCGGATGGTCTTCACCTCACCGACTCTTACCTGGCGAGCACTTTCGTCGAATATGTTCGATTGTCTGCTCACACCCGTCTTACTACTACTACCTGCCAACCTGGCAAGCACTTCCGTCGAATAGCTGATTCCAAGAAGCGCGATAAAAAACCAAGCTTTTTCTGACCAGTGCCACATCCTCCTGGCCCCGACTAGCTGCTGACTACACCAGAACGCCTTCCAATCAGAAAAGGACAGTGCTTCCAATTCGAGATATACAGCGGCTAAAAACTCCAATTTCCACATTGATGGCCAGAAAGGAGGCAATGGATACTGGCATGGCTTGCGATTCAGGGGCATCCCACGCGGCGAAGCCATCCCGAATTGGTTGTTTCTTCTACAGGATTTGCACGCGCTGCTCACGGCTTTGACGGGCGGCACTGGGACGGCGATATGGATGTGGCGGCCAAACACCCGATGGTTTGGTGCCGATAGAAACCCAGCACAGCCAACCGCAATCCCACGAGATGGCGGGTCTGGCCAACGTGGGAGGGGAGATTCGGCCTCGTTGGGCGGCTCGCTCGTGGCGTCAGCTTTCATTTCGGCTTACCGTCACATTGGGTCTCGCTTCGCTTCTGATAAGTCAGGGGCGGGCGGGTGCGTCTTCCATCGTCTCGCAACTCCCGTCGCGTAATTGCTTGCCGCTCCAAGAAGGCATATTCGTCAGCCTTATCCGTACCACGTTTCTTATCTCCCTTGCCTAACTACCTAGGTAGGTAAGCTACCTAGATGGAATCAGCAAACCAGCCCAAACGAGGTCTGCTCCGTGCAGCCCAGGACACGAGCTTCACAAGCATCCGCCACGTCGACAGACCTACGATGCACCTTTTACGACACACCTAAAACAAGGACGCTTGGCCAAGAAATTGACCGAGGATTTCTTGTTGTTGCTGCATCTTCGGCACCGGGGCCTGATGTCCATTCCTTCCGGTCAGCGGACCCACCTCGCCGACAAGGGAAACACAAAGTCACCGGCGGATCACCCGGATGCCCCAACCACCTCCACCTCCGTGGCTACCCATCTAGTGTAGCGGATCCCATGGGCTCCAGAGTGGCTGGATAAGACTTGTATCGGAATCCCAAGTCGAATCCGTTCTGGTGGGAAATTCCCACGAATAAGTTTCCCCCAGCGGCTCGTTTTCAACCCGAGGTCAAGGCGCGTTTCTCCATCGTTTGCGTAAAACGACCCCGTTTGTCCACTGGGGCCCCAGCCAGCCACGAGGCAGCAACGTGCCGGGCTGCTGGAGTTATCTAGAGAAACAAGAGAGTCTGTGGCCTCTCATCAGGAGTGTAAACGATGCGACGCGGCCAAACGGCGAGCCAGCTAGCCCGAGGAAAACCAAAACCTGCTAGCCAGCATTATGGCGGTGGTTGGGTCATCCAGGCGTGTCAGAGAGTTGGATGTCAGCGTGTGATTGCCCGATGCTGCCCTGCGGCTCGTACCGGAGGGAGGGTCGGCGAGGGACTCGAGCTCGTGTCGGGTCCGGCCAACAAATCTTGTTTGTCCCGATCTTTGCCCGGGCGTGACGAGATGACTCGCCATGCAAACAGCCGGACACACACACGTGTCGACAAACGAAGCACAACCAACAAACAAAACACCAACAAACTCGGTATGCTTCTAACCGTATGGAACAAGATGAAATGTGGACTCCTGTCATCGTAGCCCCCCGTCGCTCGAGTCGACGGAGAACAACAAAAGATCCCTGATCCCCGGCCTTGCTGTGGTGCCTCTCCACTCACCTCCCAGCCAACCGGCGGTCACGGGCATCCACGCAAAAAGTTCCTCCGTGGAAGGGGATCTCGCTTCTGGCGTTGCTGTGGAGGAGAATCCACGAGCTAAAACCACGCAGGAGCGAGGCGCCATGCACCGCACGAGGATGTGCTTCTTCGGCGTATCGTGGATGTGGGACATCGCGGTCATGATCGACAGAGGTGTTCGTCCTCCACTTGCTCCAGTGGAAAACTAATGGATGTGAAAACGCTAGCAGAAACAACGGGATGCACCGCAAGATTCACCATCGTCGTCCCTTCGATCTCAGTTCAGCAGCAGCTCTCCGTTGCTAGGCACTCTTGCCTACCCTTGATGCAGAACTGAAGCGCCGGGCTGACGTCGAATCGGACCTCGTCCCCTCTCGACGCGACGCCGATAGCCTCACCCGTGCGTGTCCGCCTACGGCGAAAACACCGCCGGGGAAAGGGTCCGCATAGCGACGGGCTTGCCGTCGTACCCGCGCCTCCGTCAGCCTCCAGTTGGACTCACTTCCCTTTCATCCTGCAATGTGAACCAGCAAGTTTTACTGAGAAACTCTAGACTTAGACTCTCGAGTCTCGACGCCCTTGGACGGATTTCCTCTGACCGAGGAACTATTTCGATTTTGACCCAGAAGGGATACTTACTGTGTGACAAAAGACATTGGTTTTGGCTCCAGCGGCTGAGACCGTTTGACCTGTCCCTCCCCGCCACAATCTTCAGAGTCACTCGACGGGTGCCGCGAGACAAGAGTCTCACCTTGTTTTGGGATCGTGATGATGACGACTTGTCTTCCCTGGCGAACACCCCTCCCCTCCCGCAAGAAGACATTGGCAATATGTCTGTAACGCCCGACATCTCTGCCTCGCGAGCGCAATCTCACCTCTGTCAGATGGGTCAGAGACAGGGCGTGATGCGGCTAGCGACCCCCGGCAGCGTGGCTGTAGCTCTGTTTCCAGCCGTGTCTTTTCGTACCGTCGTACACAATTGACAAGATATTACCCTGTCAGTGGCGAATTATGAGTTGTCAATTGAGATGGTCGCAGTGCAGCTCGACAGCTCGACAACTCTTTCTCTGTCTGATGATCCTGACACATGGGGGCGTCTCTGATTCGGCCAACGGTGCCGCCGATGACGGCCGGCCGGGTCAACTGGCCCAGTCTTCCGGGAGGAGGGGGGGGGGGGCTTTCGCAAAGTTGCGCGCTTGGTTCTTGGCCATGCCGTGTAAGCTGCTACTGCTGCTGCTGATTGCTGCCCCCCGCCGCAGGGCTGCAGGACAACAAGTTCGTGTCTCTACATAGGTAGCAATACTCCGTACGGATTACCAAGTCCAGGCCTCGACCATGCCGTGTCTGCATGGACGAGGGTGTATGGGTGTGTGTGTGTGCGTGTGTGTCCCAGTGAAAGGTGTTGGATGACTGCATCGGCCATTTATCTTCTCCGAGTCTTCATACGCAGGGGTGTCGGGACTGCAGATTTTCACAGAGTTGGCTTCCCTCCCTTGACCGCACGACACGAGGCTGGCTAAGACCCGTCAGCTTGCCAAACCACTGGAGTCACTTTTGGGTCGGGTCACATCACACGAGGCATCAGTGCGTAAAGGTCATTTTGCTGAAATTCATTATGATGATGATATGTTGCGTGTTCGACCTCCAAGTCGAAGCATGACGACGCAAATAACATAAACCCAAGACATTGTCGTCAATATGCAGCGGCATCGTGCAGCCAGGGAAAAATAACATCCTGATGTGGTATTCCAAAATTCACCGCCAATCCCGTGATTGAACCGCACCGTCACGCCCAGTCATCTATCCCGAAATATCGTGTCACCGTCTATATGTTTGTTGTTGTTGAGTGCCGAAAGAAACAAGAAAAAGTAAAATTCACGAACGGACGAGACATCTACAGCTCCTCGTTGCCGTTGCACTGCTGCCATATGGAGACCTTGCTGATGGACATCTCGGGCTGGGTCCACGTCGGGAGCCATTGGTCGCGAGCGTTCCAGAAGTCCTTCTTGGCGTTGGGGCCGTTGCCGACCCAAGGCTTGCCGGACTTGCCGTCCTCGAACCAGCCGTTGGTGCCGCCGACGGCGACGTTGAGGATCAAGTAGAACTTTTGGTCGAAGGGGGTGTTGGAGCGGCCGGTCTGACTCCAGACGTCCGTCAGGCGAGTGCCGTTGGAGTTGGCCTGGGGGAAGTCGCCGCGCATCCACATGGGCTCGTCGAAGTTGGTGTAGAGAACCTGGAGCAGACGGCTGTTGACGTAGGTGAAGATGTACTTCTGAGACCACTCAAGGCCAAAGGTGTTGAAGCCGTCGCCGTAGGTGGTGTGCAGGGCCTGGCGCTTGTTGTTGGTTCGCCACCAGGCATCGTTGGCCTGATCGGGACCCCAGTGCAGAGCCGAGGACATGATGTTGTTGCCGCCCTGATCGTAGGTCCAGTTGTTGCCACGGGACTCCATGATGTCGATCTCGCCAGAGGCGGGCCAGGGACCGTAGGTATCCTCGACAGGCATCATCCAGATGGCGGGCCAGAGCCAGTCGCCCTTGGGCAGCTTGGCGACGACCTCGACGCGTCCGTACTTGATGGTGGCACCCTTCTTGGTGTTGAGACGGGCAGACTTGGTAGGGGGAACAATGGTGGAATTGCCAGAAGTGGTGTTGGTGGCAGCCACACAGTCGGAAAACTTGTCAGAAGTGCAGGTACCGTCCTTGAGCAGGTCGACGACGGTATCCTTCTCAATCATAGCCGCGTCAGTGAGGGTGGGGTGAATGACGAGGTTGCCGTCCTTGATGTAGGAGTTCTCCTCATCAGCGGTTGCCCACTGGAACTCGCCATTCCTGGGGTCATGGTTAGCATTGCCATAGAAGATGCGGGGGTGAGGCAGCAGACGTACCCGAAGCCGCCAACGTTGACCTCCTTGGTCCAGACGTTGCTGTCGAGGGTGCCAGATGAGAAGTCCTCGATCAGGACCGGGCAGTAGTTGTTCTTGACGACACTGCGAATACCGTCCCAAATGAGGAAGCCCGAGATACCCAGACCAATGAAGATACCGACGATGGGGATGATGGTGACCCATTTCTCCTTGGGGTCGGCCTTGTCCAACCAAGGCTTCTCAATTTCCTCCTTGCGAATGCGTCTCGAGTGGAAATAGCGCTGGGAGCGCTCGTCGAAGCGGGTGCCAATGGCACTGGAGGAGCCGAAGCTCGAAGCTGGACGGGAAACGGCGGGTGTGCCGAAAGGGTTGGTGCCGATTCCCGGACGCTGAGAAGCCTGCGACTCGGCGCCATCGCCAAAGGGATTGCGGCTGTTCTCCGTGTTGGGAGTGCCAGGACGGTAAGGAGTCGTCGCGGCAGTAGTAGCCGTCGAGGGCATGCCGGCGGCCGGGCGGCCATAGTACTGCTGGGTGTACTGGTCCTGATCCATTGTGAAGGTGTTTACTGTGATGTGGCGGGGCGACGTGACTTGTTTGGATAAGTAGATATCCTGCCTGCCACGGACACGGGAACTGAGGCCGGTGGAGGAGAGTGAGAGGCAGTTGGGGGGTGTAGCGAATGTGGTGGTGTCGTCGGAAAGCAAAGAACGGCCTTCGCGCACCTGTCTTGTTGTCGCGACGTCTGATGGTATTTTTCTACCGGACAGGATTTCCTCGATCAGACTGGGAATGAGGGGCGACGGGAGGAAGATAAGTACGGCAGCGAGAGACAAGGGCCAAAGGAAAAGGAAAAAGAATCGAGGCTGGCTGGGCGTGAAGAAAAGGCGAGTCCGGGCAAGGTAAGGTAAAATGCAACTGGAGGGAAGCGGGTAAAAGCAGCGAAACAAGAAGCTGCTGGTGCTGGTGCTGATCTGGTGCCGGTGCTGGGGGCGAAAGGAGAAGAGAAGGAGGGGCGTAGGCTAAGATCAGGAAGGTCAAGTGCGGAACGGATACGGGTATAGGTACGGGACAGCCCACCAAGTGAAGGCCTGTGTCACAGGTATTATGTACATGGTAGTGACAGCAGTGTTGGCGCCAACACGACGACTGGACATTGCTGCAAGCGGAATATTGATAGATGGACGGGAACCTGCCGTAGTGTATTAGTACGTGAGTACCTAGTTAGGTGCTTAGGTTGCTACCAGGTAGGTTGTCCATGGCTGCTGTCGCCCTCACACGGTGTGCTGTACAGCCCCTTAACAGCGCATCGCAAGCGCGCTCCTGCGCAATTTCCCGCCCAAGGTCATGTCTTAGCGCCGCTGGCAGCACACGGTGGCGCCAGCCTACAGCGCTCGACAGCTGGGAAGAGGCCCGCCAAGTGAGCCGCTACGCACTGTGCTCCTGCCTAGGTATCGTTGTTGCCGTTTCCCGTGGAAGTCGAAGTCGAAGTCGTTACTTCCAAATAGAGAATTGAGGAGGCAAGTATCCGTACGTATCCGCACCTACACTGGGTCACGCCTTCCACTGTTGGGTTTGGGTCCGGTGTCTACTAGCCCTTCACTTGGCCCTTAGCCTCAGCCTCCAGCGCCTTCCCCCACCCGACCGTCTCTCCTCCCACAAACCATCGCCAGCTTCACAGTCAAACAATCCACGCGAGCAAGAGTCATGCTCCATCAACTTCCCTTTATCTCGACTACACGCAGTCCGTATGCCCCCAAGCCTGAAGCAGGCGAGTCTGGTCCGGTCTAGCCGTTTCGTTTGTCCAATATTACCACCCAGCTACGACATTTCGATACCTTCCTTGCCTACCTGAGCACACCGCGCCGTCTCGTCCTCTATCTTCCGTCTCGGCCCTCCCCGTTCGACTATTGGCAACTTGCAGCAGCTGGTTCTACCATCACCCTCAGCCCTGGTGATGGTGTATGGAGCTCTGCATCTATTACATAGTAGGTGCTCTCTCCCTCCGATGGTATGTCTCCCCCCTGGTCAGCCCGAAAATCATGTCCCGCTCCGCTTCCCGTGGTCGCCTCGCTGACGGGATCCAACTCTATCCGCCCATCCATCCTCCTTGCCTCCCTCCGGCCAGATCGTGACGGACGGAGACATTCAGCTCCAGCCCGTCCATCGTGTAGCGAGGCGATCGCCCATTGGCTGCCTCAGAGCCAGAAAGAACAGCAAGAGCTTTGTCCCTGTTGTTACCTTTGCCAGCGCCAGGCCTTGGAAGTTGGGACACCAACACGGCTCCGCTGGCTCTGTGGCGTGCATGCATCAATCAACGATGCCCTTGTACCTGCATGAGACCCCTGTACGACACTATTCTACACTAGCGTGTCTACGGATAGTGTGCACTTTGTGCTCCTCACGCCCCTGGCCCCCTGGCTCCTTGGCCGGCCGAAAGATGCGATAAGAGATGCTTCCCCTTTAGGACTAAATCATCAAGGGCACCCTCCAACTTCCCGCCGGTCTGCCACGAACCGTCTTGGCCGTCTCTCGCTGCAATTTCCACCATCACGTCAAGGCCGTCGTGAAAGCGTCAAAGCTCAGCTCCGCGCCTGTTTTCTTGGCCCGCGGCATCCAGAAAAAGACTCTTGACGTGGCTTTCCAGTCAGACGCGATACGAGACAGACCCAACGATGCCCGGCCGAGGCATGGACCCCCCGGGGCCAAAGCGGACGGCTGCCCACCGTTCGTCAACTTCAGGCGAGACGAGGGAACCATTACACACAAGTCGACCAGTCTCTGCCTCTGCCGTTCGGCGGTGGTGGTGCGGTGGAGGTACAGGTGCGTCAGGCGCCAGGCCGTTGACCGCAGCTGCCAGCGACGTCGACATCCAAAACCAGTTCAACGGATGTTCTTGCAGTCATCGAACTCGAAGCCGAGTGATTGACTTCGGCTGTGCAGCCGCGAACCCGACAACCCGTCACCTCTCGAATAACAAAGACCGTGCTTCACCAACTGCTCGGACGACCCGCTTCAAAGCTTGACTCGGGCCCAAGGATCGACAAACAATGCCTGTCCGTACTGGATAGCTAGGTGTCCTATCTTTCCAAACGACGTGGCGAACAGCAGACCGAGTTGTGGCCGATCGCCATGGACAGCGCCTCTCCCGGTCTTGCCGTAGGATGATCCGTGGTGTACTCTACAAGGTATCTACCTATCAATCCTGGGCCTCGACCTTTTGGATCTGCTGCGACGCCAAATAACCAGCACGGAACACCTTGCCCTCGTCGGAAGATCGGCGCCTTCGGGACTGTCCCAGCGAGGCGGTAGAGGCGTTCCTTTGTCCTCCTCAGGCCACCGCTACCTTTGTCTGTTTCAATTCCTTCCGTGAATGAAAAGAGTCGAAAACGGTTGGCTCGCTGACTCGATTGCAGATTCGATGTAATACACAAGGCGTTGGACACACCAGCGTGCCCGCTGCCGCATGCCATCGCATGTGTGCAGTGCATCAAGCCAATCTGTGTGCAAGTGCAGAGACTATGGCACAGCTGGCTGCTTGTGCAGTGCAGTGGTTGGGACAACAGGGTCCTCCCACCGCATGTCAGAGACTCCATGACTGGCTGGACGTTTGGCAACGATGCATGCTGCATGCACGCATTAGCTTTACGACAAGAATTGTTCTCGAGCTGTGGCTGGCTTGCGGGCATGAACGGGGTTGCGAGGCCAGACCGAGCCAGCAACCCTCCAATGTTCCATTCTGGACAGTCATTGCCAGCTGACAGTGCCAGCAATAATCTTGGCCGGACCACGTCGCCAGTCTTGGCCGCAGTATCAACAGGTTCTTTTCTCTTCGTCTTGCAGGTTTCACGAAGTATCCTGACTAGGCTCGTCCCGTCCACTTGGTTCAGCGCGACACTGAGTGCAGAGCATCAGTTACAGCACATGCGCTGTGCACTGCTTCTGCCGGTAGCACGACACACTGCAAGAAAGGTCATCGTAGTGCAGGACAGCAGTAGCATGGCAATGGGTTGGCGACATGTCTACTGCCGGGACAGAGAGCGGGGAAGCGAAGTGCCGTCACGCCGTGATCCCAGCATCTTGTCTCCCCAACATTGCCGGCTCCTCTCCAAAAGTCTCTATCAACACTTGAATGGCTCTCTACCAGTGATTCAACCATACTTGACTGGGTATTCGTAAGGTGGAAAACTTGCCCAGTCAATCGTCGTGCTACCTCGAACAACCTCGCTTGACCCCTCCCCTCCTTGTCGTTCATGCCGCCACATCGTGTTCGGGACTGGAGCCGTTTCTCCTGGCCAGTAAACGATGCAGCTCACCTTATTGGTTATTTTTAAATAACCTCAACCCTCCCGACGCCTCTCCCATTGCCTACCACGTCAATCCGCGTTGGTCTGGCTGGGTCGAGGGCGTGGTGGCACGTCGTCCAATCGAGTCCATTGTGCAGCTCGTACTGTATGTTTCAGTTGAGACCTCGAGGTAATGCGTAGATACGAGGAAAACAGCCGCGATACGTGAGAGCGGTCTGAATGGAAGCTTCGTCATCTGGGTCGTATTGTCGTAAGACGGAGTGCCATGCACCTCGGCCAAGGCAACAACAGCCCGATGGAGAAATCACTCTGCTGCTCGGTATCAACGGGAAATTTTCTGGCGCGCAGGCAGGGTAGCCTGCATTTGCAGTGTAGAGCACACGGGGGGGGGGACACGAACAACTCAACTGGCTGGGCGGGCATTCGCCACCCAGACCGAATCAGGTTTTTTTCACCCTGTGCCATCGACCGATGTCTTCGGGATGCAGTCTTTGCTGGCACGCCGGGCCTGTCGCGGAAAGGTCTTTCGGAGGGCCGAGGGTGGGTGGTATGCAGGTCTGAGGCGCGGGAGGTTAAGCGACGGTTGCCCGGCGTCTGAGCGACAGGCCTACCCGGAGGCGGCGGGGAGTTTTGGCTCCCGACGGGCTGGGATGCGGCGAACTTGGGTGCCGGGTGGGGAAAAGGCTGTATAGAGTTATCGTCCGTCCTCGTCGTCGTTGTCTTCGTCCGTCTCCGTCGTCGTCGTCGTCCGTTGTTGTCGTTCATCGTCACCGTCATTCCTATCATTACCTATCAATGGGAAGCCACATGAGGGTATTAGATACTGGAGGAGGGGGTGAAATAAGATCTCTGAATGTCTATTGAGGTTCTACGGCGCGTCGACCCGGGATTGGTATCTGAGGTTCTAACTTTGTGGGTTTAAGTCGGGGGTTTGTTCTATTAGATGGTGTTTGATAGATGCTGTGAGGGAGTTATTGGTGTCAAGTCCATGGTAGGTAGTTAGACGAAAGTCCTCGAGGTTCTTGTCTCACCGAGAGTTGAGTTGGTTGATGCTTTTGTGACGAAAGAGGCACATTTAAGAATGCGAGGATGCCGTCTGTCACAGCTCGTATTGATGCTGTGCTTTGTCACAGTAGACCCAGGCTCGGAGACCGTATTGCTGTTCTCACGTATCGAGATATCTTCAATTCTTCTGTAATATCTCACTCCTCCGTCATAACTCTGGAAAGAGTTGACAGAGTTGCGATGCAATTGGACCACAAGTGGGAAAGGATGCTGTTGTCTCTACGATTCATTCAGGCGTGAAACACTGCAGATCAAATACAAATACAGCCGTATAATATAAACGTTCATCATCAATCTATCTCGTCCGTTGATATATCCCGTCCTTCAAACACCGGACGCCTTTCCCCCTTTCGCAACTTTCTGTCCACTTCAGTATGCATCAGCCTGTCCTTGTACGACTCAAATGCTGCCGATCTATATGTACTATGACCATCGACTGCTGAGTGCAACAGGTTCTCGGGCCAGAGAAGCAACAGCTTGAGCTCCAGAGCACTACCCATCTCTCAGCCAGACACCTTCCAGAGACCGCCAGCGGACTCAGGCAGACAGTCGGCTTGCTCAAATAAATGCAGCTATGCCAACCACAAGACCAGCGGCTACGCCTGCAGCCGCCCCCGTCCGCCGGGGCAAGGCGCCATCCTGGCTAGTAGTAGTCCTGAGCCCGGTGGAGGCGGTCGTCCCCGTGGCAGTCCCGGTCTCCGCGGTAGCGGCGGTAGTGGTCACGGGACAGTCGACCGTGCACGGGATCGCGGTGGTGAAGGGTAGCCCAGAGGCTGAGCTCTCAGGGAACGCTGGGGGCTGACTGGCTGCCCTGGGGTCTGGCTCGGAGGGCGGCGCGTCCGGGTTCAGGACGTTGTCGATTATGTGCATGATGCCATTGGCAATGAGGATATCCGGCTGCACGATCTGGGCCGAGTTGAGGTAAAGATTGTTCCCGGAGCGGGCAAGGCGCAGGCTCTGGGCCGCGAGGGTGGTGAGGTTGGTGCCGTTTCTCAGGTCGGAGGAGGCGAGGACCCGGCCGGGGACGACGTGGTACTCGAGGAACCTCCTCACGGCAACATCGTTCATGTCGGCGAGCGACCCAGCGACGCGTTGGAAAGCCTCGTTGCGCGGGGCGAAGATGGTGACATTCTTTCGGGACGAGATGGAAGACAGCAGCTTGGAGGTATACAGGGCGCCGAGGAAGGCGGGCAGCCTGAAGGCCTGGGTGGTGTTCTCCAGCCTCGAGGGCGGGATCATGAGGTTGTCGACGACCTGGACTAAGCCGCCGGCGAACTTGATGTCGCCCTCGACCTGCGTGGTGCGGATGCCCTCACCCGAGGTGAAGACGATGACATCGCCAGGCTGCTTGTTGACGAGGACGTTCTGACCGCCGGTGACGTTGGTCCAGGCGGTGTTCTGAAGTAGGGAGGAGCGCAGGACCGTGGGGCCGGACTGGAGTGCGCCGGTCGAGACTGTGCCCTGGAGGATGTGATACTCCAAGATGGGCACGGCGATGGCCGGGTCCGAGTCGTTCCACAGGCCGTTGAGCTGGGTGCCTGGAATGTTCTCAAAGGCGGCGTTCGAGGGGGCCACGATCTAGGTCATGTCAGAGAGTGCATCAGAATGCGGGTTATTGTCAGAGTGAATGAACTCAAGGCCAGAGAGTACAGATGTGAAGATGGGTGGATTCAGATCGGGACAAACAAGATGGACGTTAGGAGGGGTGAGGAGGAAGGGACAAGACCAACAGTTACACCTTCATAGCTAGGAAGCTTAAACAGAACCTCGGGGTATTTCTATTTGGTATTAGTGACAGAATCTCTCTGGGCGCTGCTTCCTATTTCTGGACTCACTTTGATCAGGTTGTAGTATGTGGAAAGGTTTTTGTTAGACTGAAGAACACTTCCCAGATCGTTTTCTTGGGCGGCGACTTGGCTCATTGACAGGATCCCGGTGGCAAGGCCAAGCAAGCCTGCTGGACTGAGGAAGGAGATCATCGTTGGATCGATGCTGGCTTCCGTCCAAAAGGAAATGGCAACTGGTAATGACAGAGCTTCACATGGAGAGGAAGGAG
Source organism: Colletotrichum brevisporum (assembly GCA_030770045.1). NCBI lineage: Eukaryota > Fungi > Ascomycota > Sordariomycetes > Glomerellales > Glomerellaceae > Colletotrichum > Colletotrichum brevisporum. The sequence goes on along the minus strand of JAUGSI010000001.1, from coordinate 549,550 downwards.
GGGTCAGAAACGATCAGCCTCGCCTGCGAGAGAAGGAACGGTCCCTTAAAGAGTTGACCAACGGCGCCAACGCACCCTGCAGCCAGGGTAGGTACCCAATGTAAGCAGCAGCAGCTGGGCCCCTGGGGAGGATCTCCTGCGTCAAGCTGGAGTAAGGTGACACCGCGAAAAGTTGCGGGAGCGACTCCCTCGGTCTCGAGATAGATGACTCTAGGGCGACGAAGAAATTGCTGTCTTTCCAGCCGTACGATCATGATACATGTGCCAGTTTAAAGACTGAATCGCCTAAGTTGATACCGCACATGACGGCACATGACCACGAGCCTACGGCAGCTTTTGTGCTTACGATGACCTGTCTATTTGGTGTGTCTGCCCGATGTTCTGTGTTCAAAAGACCCGAGCCTATACTCAGTAGAAGAGCTTCCTCTCGCTGGGATGCTCAACTCTGTCTCCCAATAGGCACCACTCTAGGGACAGTCGCGAGGGCTATCAGTATGAAGATCTGCAATTGCTACTGGCAACACCGCCTTGAAGATCACCTGCGGAGCCGTGAGGCAGCGCCCTCCCTGTCAACAGCCAAGAGCACTTCGCAGTTCTCTGGATTGGGTACCTATCGGTCGAGATAGCGGGCGGAAGCCGGCAACGGGGACGTAACATGGGGGCCGAACCAGCCTCTCAAGCCAAGGGGGTGCGGGAAGAGACAACCCATGCTGTGCCATGTTGCCATGCATGGGAAAGTGACGAGACACGGAAGAAGAAAGCATCGCAAATTGGGCAGGAAACAGACCTCTCCCTCTCCCTTCCATCAAAGTTCAAGACACGACGCAGTTGCAAATGGCCGCGTGATTTCTAGGCCACCTTCCCCTCCCCAAGGTGTCTCGGCAGTAGACCATGGGCGTCGAACAATGGCCAACTATTTCATTCTTCGTCTTCCACCGTGGCGCCTCGGTCGCCCAACACGAGATACGCTGCAGCAGCAGCTGTGGAGGGTGCTGTTGGCCAACGGTGTTCGGACAGGAGGGGGGGAGCCAGCTCATGTACATGAGCGGCCGCTGCAGAAGGTGCATTCGCTGCAGTATGGGATCGTCGGTCGCCCTGAACACGAGCTGCAAGCTGCACCGAGGGCCCCCGTAACACGGTAACACAGCACACGGCCCAGCGACACTGGAGTGCCCACAACCAACCCCCTGCCCAGCCTTACAGGGAACACGTTCTGCGGATAACAGGGCAAGCTAATTAGCACCCCTGGCTTTCCAGACGTCCTCGGAACAGATGAGAGCGAGACGAGGTTTGGATACTTCAAACAAGGAAACGGTGTGATCATTATCCTTGCTGTCGGAGACATTAAACCTTCGGAGACACTGGAGCAAAGAAATTCCTTGAAACAAATGGAAATTGACGTCTACCATTGGATAGACCGCCTCGGACTTGGGCTATAAGCCAAGGTGCTTCTTCACAGCCGAGGGGGTTTCAATGGACACCGGCGCAACCGTGAAAACCCACGCAAGAAGCGACAATGGGGATGATGTAGGATGAATCTGGCTTGCGGATTTAGCACCGCCGCTGGAATTTAGCTCGTCCGGGGGTCCTCCGAAGTCGTGACCCACCCGCCTCCGAAGTTCCGACTCAGCCCCCGTGTCTCCACGACGACCTCCGGCCTCTGCGGAGGTGGCCCGTTCTTCCGGGGTGCCGGCACCGGACGCAAGCGGCACCGAGGTTGCTCAATCCCTGCCCCAATGCTTCGTCGGACTTTTGGCCTTCGACGGAAAAGCCCCGTCGGTGCTGGAGGTCTCGGATCAGCATATTCTGCACGACGGGTTGTGAAAGGGTCGTTGACTGATCTACCCTAGGTATGAAAGCTGCAGCTTCATAACTGTCGGAACCAAAAGCTCGATGCTGGTATGACTCTGAGATCCCAGGTTAAATTGCGATCTTGTGCGCATGTTGATTCCAAATCAGTCCAAACATCGCCGTGGTTGATCTCTGCTGCTCGTGCATGATGATTATGAGAGGCGAAACTTGGAAGCGAAGATGGTTTGGGGTGAGCGCCGTCGGGATTTATCAGCATCGTCTGACAGTCGGCAATAGGAGAATCAATTCATCGGCATAAACAGGCAGCCGAATTGTGTATTCCAAACCAAAACCCCGTGACTTGCTTGCATGATGCCCTCGTAGGAGGGTAAGATCACAGTCGCCACGGCAGGCAGAAGCACGTTCAATGATGACTCGGAAGGCGTATATGACGAGACCGGCCACTCTCATTCCCCCGTCCTCGGGTCCTCGGGTCCGGATCCTCCCATGACCCGACCTGCACTGCTATATGCCGCCCAAAAAAGAAGCCGATGACGTCTCGTCCCCCGGCAGGCTCGTCGGGTTCGGGCGACGCCCCCCCGGGCGTGCCAGGGAAAACCCCCCCCAAAGCTGACTGCAGGTGGCGGTGTGTGCGTGTGCTAAACGACACACGCAGTCCGGCCAGGTGGTAAGCAAACACGCCGTCTAGCTCTTATTATTGCGTGTACACGGCCAGACCTCGAAGACCGATACGCGTGCGCATCACGTAATACGTCCATCCCACACCACGTTTCGTTCGTCCGGCGTCGCGGACGACGACGACAAGCCGCGCCACACACTATATTTCAAACGTTGCAAATGCTATACCGCACTTTGTAATTCATATTACTTTAGCATTGGTCAAAGGGTGGGTAGGTGATTGTGGCTTCGCGGCTCCACGTGACGGCCCTCGCGCGCCGGGAGGCTCTTGTAAGCTGAGGTGAGGGCTTCGATCTCAGGACCTCGAGCCACACGGACAGAGCCATCCTTTTTTTGGTTTCTGTCCAATTACGATGAGAAGACTAAAATACGACGACGGAGTAACCGACCGCCTTAGTGCTCATCTCTAACGACATGCGTTTTTGCTAATTTGATAGAGGCCTTGCTGGAGTAGACCCCGCGTCCAGCTGGGTGTCTGCACATCTCGAGCAAATCAAGACTCAGAGGGTGGTTTTACGTAAATGATTGACTTGATTCTATGGATTGAACGACTGCTTGTGGAAAGTACAGAGATATGATGGGTGATGAATGCCAAGGTCGTGAAATGCGTGCGTCCTCTTTGCAGAGATGTATGTAAAGTCTGATGCGTGTATGCGTCTGTGCGGACTGGTTCCGTCTTGTTCGAGATAGGAAAACAGGGGAAAATGCGAGAGAATTGGGAGATACAAGAAGAAAAGAGCGTTGGGGAAAAAGAGAGAAGAGAGATGATCGCTGTGTCCGAACACCGATTCTATCCCAGCCACGTCTACTCTCGAAGCCGTCCCATCTCCTTAGGAATACAGAAAGTCAAGGGGACCGATATCCTGAGAACGCCTGTGCCGGCCAAGGTGCCAAAGGCTCGAGCGGCCGGAGGTCCCTCCCCGCGAGGCAAGTTGAGGAGCATGGATTCAAGGAGGCATGATGACAGGTTCCCCATACTGAAGCTGGCGGTATTCACCTAGGAGTGGCGGGAGGGGTGGTGGTGTCCGGCGGGGGGTTCGGGCCGGGGCCGTTGCGGCCTCCACGACCTCCACCGGGCGGCGTCGGGGGGTCGGTAGGCAGACGGTTCATGATGCGTGAGACAAAGTCTTGGACGGGAGGAAGCGGGTCATCGTGAGCTTGCGGCCCGGACGCGTCGCCGTGCGAAATGTACGCTGGGACGTAGTCCTTGTTGAAGAGGTTGGTGTAAGTCAAGGATATCATGATGACTTATACGGCGTTGTTGACAATGCAGTCTTTAAGGGGCAATTCTTGAAGGTAGATGTGTTTAAAGGTAAGGTTATGCTTCAATGGTGAGAGCTGGGGCTTCTAGAGCTTGAAGAGTCGAATCTGGAGAGTCTGCGTTGGCTTGAATCCAGTTCAACTGAGACATTCTGGGGCCGTTATATATGTCTGTCGGCTGGCCGTCGCTCTTACGAAAACGGATATAAGTCAAAGGCACTCATCCTCCCTCACCCTGCGGGCAAACGCGCTAGCAGGATGCCTACATGTCAACATGTTACCTTGTTCATGCGTCTGTCCTAGAGCATCCAACGGACAGTAGATGGCAGCTCGCCTGAAGCCTGGATCACTGCCTTGTGTAACGATGAAGTGCCCCTTTGCCAAGGGCCTCGTGACAGGGGTGCCTCTGGGTTGGAGGGGGGAAGAAGCCCGTCTTCACGTCGCTGGAAGGGTGTTTGGCCATGCGCCAGCCTTCCAGTAATCGGGGACGGCCAATAAAACAGCTGATCAGGCTTCCGAACATGCGGTAGCATGCAAGGCCCCCCCGCGCGGCGCAAAGAACTAGGCAAACATGGAAGCACATGGATGAACCTCGTCTCCCTGCAAACGGAGGCGAAAGGCAATGGCCAGGTAAGGGGAGCCATGTAATCTGACGACACCCGGGACCCGCAGGTAGGGCAAGGGCGTGGGATGTAGACGGGCATGGAAATGAGAAGGAAATCTGCCTCGCTGGAAGCCGTCGCCATGCAGCGAATCAGGTGGAGCTACGGGACGATATCATCCCGCGCCCGGAACCTTTCTCCCAACATCGACACGAGTAGTCTCCGGGGAACAATGTGAGCAGCTCGGAGTTTGCTGCCTTGGCCTGGCCGCCAGACCCGCGTCGTGTCGAAGGGGGTGGGTGGGTGAGAGTCCCGCCGAGTTGGACCGTCATGTGAGCAACTTCGTTCGCCGGGGTTTGAGCAAAGTCGCATGTAATTCGGGGCCGGCCGAATGGCTCGGTCAGGACACATACAAGAAGAGAAACGGGAGGGTGTCGAAACGGCAGGAACTGGCCCCCATAGGGCAGCCCAGGCTTAGACCGGCTCGGGACTCTATTGCTCAGCCCGAACCAACGAGCTGATTGTGGACGATTTTTGTCCAATCTGCTGCCAGAGAATTGTTTTCCAAATTCAAAACGGGTAAATGACGACGAGAAAATAGTCTTGCTTACGCAAGAACGGGGTGCCTGCGAAGAGAAGGGAGGGGCGGAGACGTCCAGGAAACCCCAAGATGTCAGCAAGTATCTGTCAACCACCCCCCCAAAGACGCTGTGATTACGGATTCAGGTTTAGCGCGGAGCCGATGGGGTGGATTCAAATCGACGCCCTATATCACACACCATCTCTGTCCCACAGACTCTCCAACTGGGCCAGCGAGCGACGGCCTTGCCAGGCATACGGCATAGGGCTGAAGGATTCGGGGCTTTGACAGACAGACGTCGAACGACATCGCAAGTATGCTTCTGGAATGCTGCAATATGCCCGAGAATGTCGGTCGACCTGCATTTACGGCGTTTCAGGCTCGTCAGCTCCTGTTGATCTGTCTCCGCGTAAGCTAGGCAGACGACGCGTTCGTTCGGATTCACCTAACCGGCCTGTTGTTCAGCTCTATTTACCTCAGCTCAATTTCCCGGACGGAAGAAGTTGGAGTTGTGGGGGGCTTGACCGGGGTGAGGATCGAAGAAGGCAATGCAAGGTATCTTGTACGAGGAGACCTAGACGGTGGCCCTAAGTCCCCTATTCGGTGTCAACTAAAGCCCTTTCTAGAAAGACTCTCAACGATAGCAATGGACGAGAGGACCGGTGTGGGAGTGTGGAAATTTCTTCTAGGAATGGTTAGCCAACACCGAATAGGATACTGGGGGTCACCGAGTAGGGCGCCTCATCTTGTACAACGAACCCCGGAGAGCGGAGTTCCTCTCCTCTGCGCCACAGGCAGGGGTTGGATCACTATGTATCATCGGGGAGTGGGATATTGTGCTGGAGACATGCCGTCAGATTGGGAGAGACCAAGTTAAAAAAGTGCCTTCGCTTGCTTTGGACACAATCATCGACAGTTGAATCCGGACTAAAGGTCGGCCGCCCCGGGTTTAAACCCCCTGTTGCATAACAGCATCGCCTGTTCATGGCGTTGCGCGCCCATCAAAGTCGCGCGGAGGGCGAAACAGAACGAGGCATGGCAGGGCAGAGCAGGGGATCAACCAACAGCCGAGGAGGTGTCAGCATGAACCCGGTTTTCGGTTCGCCCAGGTTGACCTATATTGCGCTGCGCGGCGTACCCGCCGCGGGAACGGACCAACGGTGTGGTTGAAGTGACTGGAGAGAGCGTGTGCTCTGGGTGTGGTGTGCTTGTGTGTGGTTGACTTGGGTTGACGAGGGGGGTCCCGTTGCCCCTCATCCCAGTAGTCTGATGAGCTCGATCGGTGCACGATTGGTTCCTTCGCGTGATCTGGTAATTGGCATGCTGCGCGGGCCTCGTCGATATCGAATGAGGTTGCGAGGTTAGACAGGTCACCAGCGCACCCGAGACCTGGCCGTTGGGGTTTAGTGTAACGACAAAGAAGCCGATGTTGACTGCATCGGCCACCGCGGAGCCTTCACCCGGCGTCTGCTCCGCCAACGGCAACCGGCCTTTGGCAGAGGAAAGGGCCAAAATACCGGTATTGGTGGTAGACGGGCTTGGTGTAAGCAATGACATAACGCGGTCGGAGAAGACGGTACAATTGAGTGCTGCCTGTGGCTCGTTCGCGATTTTTAGGTGCATGATGACAAAATACTCGCAAGCTTACGAACGCGGACAGTCGATGCAAGTGCTCCAGTGACCCTCACCGCAGATGGAATAGGGTCAAGTCGACAGTTCATCTGGACGTTAAGGTAAGTCGGGCGAACGTACGGATAGACGCTTGTGAAAGCGTCAGCCCACCTGATGGTAAATAAACGGCAACCCGCCTCTCCGCCTTAACCCGTGATTCATCGCTCCCGCCGATGAAGGATTCCAGACGAAACGAAACTATGTGTCCTCGCCAGAAAAGAAGAATGTCCAGACTTGATTGGCGGCATTGCACTATCGAGAGGTGTTGCAAAAGCAGCCGGCGAGGGTCCACAGAAGATCGCTGGCCTGCCGGCTAGAAGAAGGATTGCGGCGTGGACGAAAGGCACCGAAATAAACATTAGACGGCATGCCCCATACGGCTTCTTATTCGTCACGGTGTTTCCAAATTAGAGGGCTCAGAATAGCTCACGATTTCGTCTCGGATCCAGCCCCAGCCGCATATGATCCAGGCTCTGTAAAAATCATACCGGTAACAGTTAGTGGCTTTACAAACACGCGTTCGCCTCCGGTGCAAAGTCAACGGCGACCCACTGGTCCGGTCCAACTTGTAGGGAATATGCATCCGGTAGAAACGAGGCGGACTACTGTTCCGCGTAGTCGTATCACGAATCGGAGCCAAGGTGAAGAATCAAGTGTCAAATGCTGCATTGTGGGCATTTGTCTAGGCGTGATTAGCTGAGATTGCAAGCGTGCATGATCAGGTCTTACGGGTCAACTTGGTGCCCAAGCCCGCCGCCTGCTCAACCACTGACTTTTCCTCGTTTCCCTCCCCCCAACGCCGATAAAAAACTTCATGTACACACTTTTCGTCCGCAACATACTGAGGTGCTCGCTGCCGGCTCATCGGTAGCCACGGCCTCCGCGAGAGCCATGGTCGCGGCTACGGCTGGGAGATCGGCTTCGACGGCTGTCATAGCTGCCGTAGCTGTCTCGGCTCGGGCTTCTTCTTCGGGACTCGTTGTTCCGACCGCCGCCTCCTCGTCTGGGAGCAGGTGAGCGAGATCTGGAGAACGATCTGGAGCGGCTTCTGTATCTGTTGCCAGCACCAGCAGAACTTCCACCAGCTCCTGCTCTCGAGGGCGGCGCAGCACCAGGGGAGCGCGAGGGCGAGCGCGACAGCGACCGTGGGCGATAGGTATCCGACCTGGGACCATACCGACTGGATGGGGGCGACGCACCGCGCCGAGGGCCGTTCTGGCCGAAGGATCCGGGTCCTGATGGTCCGCCGTAGGGTGCACCTGACTGTCTGCCTCCTCGACCACCAGGGGGAGGTCCTCGAGGATCATAGCCAGCGCCCCGACGGGCCATGGGAGGGGGAGGGGACATCTTGCGTCGCGGCAGGACAATGGAGACGTTGATAACAGCGCCGTCAATCTGCGCCTCATGCATGTTTGCAATGGCTTCCTCCGCATCGGCTTCGTGGTCGTAAAGGATGTAGGCTGTTCCTCTGTTCGTTCCGTCTGCGGGTTGAAAGGTGTCAGCCTGGAAGACATGTTTGTTCGGATTGGGGGCTGTCGGGGAGGCAACAGAATAACTCACAGGTTCTATTGATAGGAAGATCAAGATCCTTGATGGGGCCGAACTGTCCAAATATCTCCTCCAAGTGGCCTTCGTTGATGTTCTTGGTCAAGCGCTCGACGACAATCTAGCACATGCATCCTCCAGTCAGCCTTGTCAGGTCTTCGAACGGGAAAGCATACGGGAACGAGTATAGGAAAAGAAAGAACAAGACCAGATACGCTTATTACCTTAGTACTTCTAGGCGCAGGGCTAGCGCTCCTTCCACGGCTCCAGCTGCGACTCTCACTGCGGTACCTGCCATTGCGACGTGGGGTTGGCGATCTGGAACGCGACGGCGAACGCGAATCGTAGGACCGGCGACGGACGGGCGAACGCGATCGGTCGGACCTGGGCGTCGGGGACCGGGTGCGGGAACGGGAGCGGGAGCGATGGCGGTCGCGCGAGGGCGAGGGCGATCGTGACCTGGAGGCCATGGTCGCTGTGGTTTTGAGGTGGTGGTGAACGTCAAGTTTTGCGGTAGAGCTGCAGTTAAAGGGGAGAAAGTAGTCGAGTCGCTAGCATGGGGAGGTGCCTCGGGCGGCAGGCACTTTGCGCGCACCCACGTTCCTGCCTTCCAAGTTTGCTTGGACTGAACACCAGGACACGTGACTCCCGTCATGCGCTCCACCGAGTTTGCAACGCTGACCACTGGTGCACTGTGCAAGGTACCCACCCGCTCGGTGAAGCTCGGTCAGTCGTCACCCCGAGCATCGTCACGACACGTCGATACTTCTCGAACACCTATGGCCCTCTGTGATATGACGCATGATCTTCAATCAACGTGATGGATCAGGTACGATTCTTTGGCATGAATTATCTGTATTTCCGGTGATGGATTCAACGTCCCTACTAATACACCTGTGTAACGCTTCAACAAACAGCACTGCCAGATGGAAATCCATGGCTCAATCTGCCCCTGTTGCTGTTTGATTGTTTTGTACGATGCCAACCGCTTCTCTCAATGTTTCCTCCGCACGGCTTCCACTGTTGTTTGTAGTACACGGCCAAGGGCCAACCCATGTTCTGCTTTTGCCCTTGACTATGTAATTGCGCCTCGAGGTCAACCGTAACGCCGCGATGCTTCCTGGATTACACGCATCGAAATATTACCCGCCAGATCTGCTATTTCAGGGTGACAAAAGAAAAGGAGAAGAACAACTGCTGGCGCAGTGGTGGATGCTCATGCGGCCCATTCCACAACCTCCAGAGCGCACATGACCAGCACCAGTGTTGACGGAAGGATCCTGTTAATCTTGTTAGTTGTATCCTCGAATAAGACGCCAAGAGAACGTACCAGATAACGTAGCTCTGGAACAGGATGCGGGACATGACGCCCTCGTAGACCTCGTTGATCTGGCAAATTTGGGCCAGTTGGAGAGCGCTCGGGGCTCCCGTCAACAAGAAGCAGACGATGACGAAGATGGGGTCGTCCAAAATGCTGACTGGCACATACTTGGCGAAGATGGCCAGGATGGGGGTCATGATGAGAGTTGGCAGAAGCATACGGCACATAAGCGATGCCACCAGCAGCTTGTTGCCAATCTGGTCCTCCTCGGGGTCACGCAGCTTCTCGCTCTTCTGAGTGTTGCGAGCCAAGTTAGCTCCAAGCACGACCAAAATCAGGGGCACAGCAACACCGCCGCTGGATTGGACTGCATCAGTGAAGCTGTTCTTGATAAACGATCCCTCCTCGAAAAAGATCTTCTGCAGGGCTGGAACGGATGCCACGACCACGGCGCACAGCATGGCCCACAGAGGCGGGTTCATGAACTCCCACAGGAAGTTGTAAAACTTTCCGGAAAAGCGAGCGAAAGCCGAGAGCGCGACCTTGATGGGCTCGGGGAAGCTGTTGTAGAGTCTGGTGAAAAGGTCGGAGGTCGACTTTTTGCTCGAGGCGACCGTGTTGTTGAGGGCGTTCTTAATGCGAGCTGGATACCCTTTGACGCCCTCGGGGATATCGGGCTCGTCCGTGTTACGGATGCGAGGAAAAGACGATATCTCGTCACCACTTCTGCTGTAGATGGGATGGTTCCCGTTGAGGGGAGCCAGTCCATTCGTCTTCATAGGCTTCTTGGGAGAAAAGGCGTCGTCCTCGTCCTCGCTGTCGGCCGGCGAAGCCCTTGACCGGCTTACCACAGGAGTGCGACCAGCAGGCTCATAGTTAGACAGGTCGCTGCTCGAGGCGCTCCGAGATGCGGCCGTATCCTCGTCGTCGTACTCGTTCAGAAGAGGGGCAGTCTCTCTGTCACCCGCGAACTGGCCCTCCTCCACACGCTCGTCTTGGTACTCGGGGTACTTGTCCTTTGGTGCGAGGAGGACGTGGTATCCCCAGCTCCACCGTACCAACTGGCCAAGCTGCTGAAAGATCAAAAGGTAGAGAATGCCACGGGCCCCAACCTCGTCATCGTTGTCTCCGGGAATCTTGTCCCAATGCAAGCCCTTGATCGTCTGGGACAGCGACAGAACCAGGGAAATGGGCAGGGAATTCGAGTTTCCGAAGACACCCATGGCAGTAACAAAGTTCGATGCGCGGCGGTTGAAGCCGAAGAGGCGAGCGACGACGGTCGCGACGATCCATGACACGAGAGTCTGGATGACGAAGATGATGGGGATGACGGCGAGGTCGAGTAGCTTGCCAGCGTTTAGCTGCGAGGCCAGCTTCGTGAAAACTGCATTGCATCCTTAGCAGGGGTCCGAGAGGGCGCCATGGACCAAATCAACATACTTAGGCATGGGGTGAAGAGCATGACATTGAGGTTTGCCAAGAACTTCTGCTTCTCGGCGTCAAAGTGACCGAGGCGTGCGATGATATAGCCCGGCAAGCTCACGCAGACGACTTCGAGGACGGCCTCGAAGACGAGAAGGACCAAGTGACCCAGGGACGGGTGCGAGTCGTGGGGCTTCTGCAGCGCGACGAAGGGCATCTCGTAGATGTTTTGGGCCATGTCGGCCAGGCGATAGGACGTCGGAGACGTCAAGTAATGTTGGTCCATTGCGACTGGGGATCGGGGGAAGAGCCGAATGTAAATGAAGACGGCTACGTTCGAGGAGGACACGGTCCGGAAGGCCGGCGCAAGGTTCGAAGTCTAAGAACGGTCCTCTGGGGCGCAAAGGCAAAGCTCGAGGAAGGTTCTTGATATGGAGGCTTGGCGCTCTGCGCGTAGACCTCTTCTGTCAAGCTGGGCGACGGCCAAGCAAGCAAATGTGGGTAGGTCGACGTTACGGTTTTCGGGGGCGATAGGATGGGACGACGCGCCAGGATAGGAAATCCGGCGAAGGGGCAGAAGGGTCTTCGGTGCGGCAAGTCGTAGTAGACGTGCTTCGGCTCGGGCTCGGAGTGTTTTCTTTGGTTGGATAGGTAGGTGTAGGTATGGCAAAGCCCTTCTCTCGGATTTAGCGGTGGTAGGAATCGGGCCTCCAGAGTAGAGTTCGGCCTTTTCCAGAAGTTTGCGACGGGGCTATCATTCTCTGGCGAAGGAAGCCATTGGGTCAAGGTGGACGAGAATTCGGGTGATTGGACGTGGTTGATGTCGTGGTGTTTGGTGGTGGTCTGACAGAGACGCGGGAGAGATAAGAAGCAGCGAGGAAGAAGAGGAGAACAGGCAAGCCACAATTCTGAGCAGGAGGGAGGGCACGATGATATGAGGTTGGGTGCCGTCAGGTAAGGCGAGATTGATAAAGAAAAGAGGGTGGGTGAGCGAGCTAAAGTGGGCGGCTCACAGTGTGCCACTTCAGCGACAGCGCATCGCGGTGCCGTCACTGTACCTCCCTAAGGCATCCGTGGTGGAGCGACCTCACAACTGGAAGGCAGGGCCGGGGGGGCTAGACTCCAGGTTGTATCCGTATGTACACTGTATCAGTTGCAATACGCCTGGGAGACGGGTGTCAAACGCCTGGAGCTGTGTCGTTCCCACTCTTTGAAGCAGGGCGTCCGGAGGACCTCCCGCGAGAAACGGTTAGCGACCAATAAGAAACGCGGATGGTGGCACGATGACGCCTAGCCTTGAGAGACCCAGCAAGAGGTGCCGAGTAGCGGGTCGGTATCCCAGCTCGCAAACTCTGCATGCAAGGTACCCCGGCTATACCTGCCCCGTGAGCGATTGCCTCACTCGGTCATCGCACCTCCCTCGCCTGTCTGTACTACTATGCATGCATAGCACCTACTATGTAGGTGGGTAACGTCAAGCTCTGAGGTGCAGCGTCGTACCTTCCCTGAGGCGCCGTCACACCCCAGGCTGGATTCAAAAGATGCGCTGCCATGGATTTCCAGTAGGCAGCCCGTCTCCATACCTCTAGGTACAAGGCCACTATAGCTTGAGAGGCAGCGAAACAATAGGTACCTGCCCGGGCCTAGTAGGGGGCGCTACGGAGTACTGGGTGGTGTCTGCGCACAGTGCGTGTGTGCTGACTAGGTAGGACGTGCTCTTGGCACTACGCAGTTCAGGCGCAGCGCGTCGCAATACCTTGGCATCGCCGTGGAGGGCTCATCGAGCAAATTAGATAGACTTGACGTAGGTAGTCGGGTTGTTGAGGAGCTGAGAGCTGATGAAATGAAGGCTGGGGACGTGTTCGCCGCCAACTCGACGACCGTCGACGGCCCTCCAACCGTTTCCATGGCCAACTGTGGTCCATATCCAACAAGTCTATTTCTCCTTTACTCAGCCTTCCTTCTGTGACGACGCATTCCGGCGTTCGGTGTCCATTTTCTTCCCTCTTCTCTTCCTTTCTTTTCTGTAGTATCAATAGAGGTAGGGATACACTCACTGTTATCCATCCGCCTCCATAATTCGTGCTTCACCTGGTGTCTGGAATTGTTACACGAAGCGCCCAGTGCACCCGAGGACACTGGAAGGAAACCCAACAATCTGATACCTAATACCTGGTCCGTACTTGTGATAGGTACAACACCTTCATCAGGCACATGCGCGACGGAGAGACACACATGGCATCTCCCGTAAGGTACGCCGCACACCAGGCCAGTGAAGTCGCATTGGTTGGCAGTGACAGGTATCTCTGCACACCATCACCGAATCTCCCAATTATCCGGCCAACCATGATCCGTTGCGGCTCGTCTCCGTTTCTTGATTTTCGACACTCCTCTTTGCCTGTTCCTATTCCCAAATTTCTTGACTGCCACACTGCCCAGGAACCATTGCTTCGTGACTGCCTTTCTTGGTCGGTTCCCTGGTGAGGAACCTTGGGTACAAATCAAGAGGTACTAGCGAAAGCTTACCTCTCACCTTCCCATCTTTCCACCTTCCCTCCTTCCTTTTCCACGGCTATTCTTCCCAGCCAGAGGTTCCTTCCCCTACAGGGCCTCCAGGGTCTTGCTGGTAGGTTAAGCTTCGTGATCCCGGGTCGCAGGGACGTTGGTCTCTGGGCTCGGCTGCAATCACCCTCAAGCCCCATAGCCCCTCCATCACAGCCTCACCATCTGGCTCGACTGCATAGACAATCCGATGTGAGGCCCGTCGCGCACTGCGTTTCCCCGCTCCATCTACAACTTTGCCGACCTCAGAAACACCCGCAATTGCTAAAAATCACTGCAGATGGTCCCTTCAGGGTAGATGCTCCATCCGCTTTGGCTGGTCCACAGCCTGACCGCAGCTCGACCACAGCCTGATCTCAGCTTGGCGGCCCACCGTTGAGGTCGATTTGTATCAGATGCCGGACGAGATTTGCATCTCTTGCCGGAACGTTGCTCTTCCACCTCGCCAAGATTGCACTCAACACAGCAACATCACGCGATGGGCATTCTGAGCTACTCGTCAGCAATGCACTTCCCGAGGCCTTCAGTGCTTCAGAGTAATCAAGACTGTTTCTCCATGATCCATCACAATTGCCATGCAGATAGTAGGTTTGACACAATCAGTGTTTGTCATCTCGCCAGTCCTTCATCGCGTGCTTATTCAATACAACAGCAAGACAGCTAGGGCGGGACAACAGCTGAGGAAAACAGCATGGAAATCATGCTGTTTTCCACGCATCCATCATTGCTAGCTGCACTTGCGCGCATGAGCAATCGTCCGATTCATCATGACTAAAGAACTGTCCTTTGACTTTGGTCCATTTCAAATTCGGGTGAGTGAGGAAGACATTCTTGTTTTTGACCCCATGAAGTGTTATGGGAGCAAGTGAACAAACACCCTTCAAGAATGGAATCGAGCCGCCTAGAAGCAGCACCTCCCCAACTGAGTGGTCACCTCTCTCTTAACATCACCCATCCAGACTTTGAGGTCTTTCACCCATCGACTCAGCAAGAACAATCCCCAACCTTGCTCTTCTTTCTACCAAAGCAACACATCTAGAAAAAGAAACAAAACACCACATCTGCCTTCTGCCTGCCCTCCAACACATTGCTGTATTCAGGCCACCACAGCTCACCAATATGCAGGCCCAACAGAGCACTGGTAGAAACCAGCAGGGCAGCAAGGAGAAGACGACCATCGAGATCAGGACTAGGAAGCCCGGCGGAGAAAAGATACCCAAGATCGTCGCGAAGCTGTTGCAGCGGCCGCGTCGTGCTACCAAGAAGATGGCTGGCGTCGCCTCGTCTCTTGACACCGCTAACGACGATGAATACGACGATGCATGGCTCCCCGAGTACGAAGATGGTCCGGCAGATGAGAAGGTTGTGGAAGACGACTGGGTCGACGTAAAGAAGCCAGTCTCGTCACGCTGAGAATCATCTGCTACAACACTCCTCGGGAACGTCAATGGCGTGGAGTGGTGCCATATGCAGTAGTGGCTTTCAAGATGCTGGTGGCAAGGTTGCCTATCAAAAGACAAGAGCGCACGAAGCTGAGGAAACCCGGCGAGAAGGTGAGTTCTCCGATGACAGACACATACAGGATTCAAGCTAACTAGCCATGGCTCAGACATTGCACGCATGAAAAAGACGTACTCAGACAGGAACACCACGAAACGTCCCAAGTTTACTACTTAGTTCAAAATTGATCGTTACAACCTCAGAGCCTTCAAATGACTGCCTCGATTTGAGGCCAAATCCAGACAGACTCGTTTTTGCTCGCGTCACGTGCTCTCGTGTGTGACCTTTGACGTAATGATCGCGATCCCACTTGACTCTCCGGCGGGCAGACGCGGGGTACCACTAGTGTAGGTCCGGTTGCAGACGGCGGGGGACGGGCAGACGCGCAAGATCCATGATATCAAATCGCGTCAAACCTGCATGCGGAAGATGCACTTCTGATGATCGGGTTGAAGCACCATGGAAAGCTGATGACCACTGCCGCCCCGGGACCAGACTTGCGCTTGTGGCTGCGGTGATCGACGGGGCGCGGGGTGGCCACCTCAGAGAATCAGTCACTGGACTTGAGGTGAAACAGATGACAGATGTGGGGAGGGGGGACGATCTGTGGCACGAGCTGAGAGCCACATGGCTGATGACGCAAGTGGATGGACGACGCTTGCCGATGACATGCGATTTACTGACATTATTCTTGCGCAGCCGCGCATAGTTATGATTACCTACGTATGTACCTACGTCCATGATAAGGACGTGAGTAGGGGAAAGTTGCAAAGCAGTCCGCTGCGGACCGGCTTCGCGCCTCGGATTGCCTGTCCGTAGACTTTCCAGGGTCTTGCGGACAGGGCCTCTCCCTGGCGTTTGCCACCTTACGTTGGGTCGCCATCTTGACGGCATCCCGGGGATGGAGGGAGCGGCAGGGGGTTTCCGCAACCGTACACTACGACGTACGGCCGGGGGAGACGGAGCAGGGCGGCACGGGTCAGGTGAGGTGAGGCAGGCTGCAAGGGAGCTCCGGCATGGTTGAGTGAGGCTGGTGCAGGGCGACACCGAGGACCCTTATTTCGACCGTTAGACTTTGGGCATGCATGCGAACTGTGGCTGTTCACCGTCGGCTTGGGATACCTAGGGATCCCGTAGGCAAGGTTCAGATTGCGAATCAGAACGGCAATTGACGGCAACTAGTATCTTCGGGCTGAGTGTTCCGTTAGGTTGCGAGTCTCTTGGTACCTAAACACACATGACTGATCGGCATGTGTTTCCACGGACAGGACAAGATGCTCTTTTCGGGCGGTTGCACGATGATTTACACTCAAACCTGGAAGCTGACGTTGGCAGGATATGTCGGACCAAAGGTTGAGGTTGCGGATCAACAATTGTCATTTGTTGCTTGAACTGGGAACGGCGGGAGCGATGTCAGACGGAGCTTTTCTTCCGGGAGACTGATAAGATAAGAGAGGTAAAACAACGACCAACAGGTGGTTTGTCAGCAAGATACCATCTGGTAACAGGCGCTTGCGAACCTGGCTGCTTTGCCTCGTAGAATCAAGTACCTAGGTACCTTTTTCTATAACGAGAATGAAGAAGGTAGGTATGTTAGATATGTAGTTAATGATTCCGTTCATATCTAACTAGGTAACTCCAAGAGGCGCCAATGCGTGCCCTCATTCGGCACGAAATAAAGCAGTGCGTAGTGATGATGCAAAGTCACTGACCGCACTACATAGTAGCTACGGATACCAGGCAGAGTAACGTTGCCAATTCAGGGCTACCAAGCCCGAGGACTGTTCTCACCCAGGGAGAGAACGTGAAGGAATAACGTCAGTGGGGTTCGAATCACTTCTCTGAGGTATGCGCGGTGGGCGGCATGTTCCATGACCCATCACTCGTCCGAGAACGTGGATGGGCCGATGGCGCCATCCACGGCGCCGTGGAGCATCCGCGGTCGGTTGTTTTGTTTCTCGTCGGCCTCCAAGTGCGCGCCCCCGGCCGGGTTCAAGCCACAGCTGCTATTCTTGTGAAACTCCTCTCTGCTGGCCCTCTTTCCGTTTTTCTCCAAACAACAACACCCCCGGCAACCAAAACTGCGAGCAACGTCATCGGTCCTGCAAAGCACCCCCGGCGAGACATTTGGGAGACAGGGGTTGGGATTGGAGACATTCGGAGTTGGGGGCTGGAAAGGAATGGGAGGGGCAGACGGCGGGGTCAAGAAGGGGGGGAGAAGACACTAGGTGGAAAGCTCCAAAATGGGGGATCCATCCGTCGTGAGCTTTCCTCGGCAGAGTCTAGTGTTGCGTACGCTAGCTCTCTCGAGCTCTCGATTGCCCGATTACTGGTCGCGAGGCCGCGGTAGAGTAGCTCTTAGACCCGTTTGTGTCTTTTTTTTTCTTCCTCCCTGGATCTCTTTAGTGCTCCTCTCTCGCGTGCCGGAATTTGATCCAAGGACCAATCGTCTGGAGTGCCTTCATCAGGTAAGCTTCGTCCGGTGCGGTACGCGCGCAAGCGCGCTTCTCTTCTCTGGTTCGTTGCCGGTGCTGTTAGTGTCTTCCATTTCTTGCTTGTGGAGATGAGTGCTCCAAGCCGTAGGAGGTGAGTGTGTCACTGAGTGTGTAAGACAAGACGCCCATCGAGAAACCCAAGGCTTGGGAGCTGTTGCTTGTTTCGTGGCAGTTTGCTGTGTGGGTGGCCACTCCGGCTTCCCAATTTTTTTTCTGAGGACTTTTCTTTCTTCTCTTGGTATCCCATCTGGGGTCGCCGGTTACATCACATCCGAACGAGAGAGATATTTTCAGAAACACAAGCCAAGGGTAAATCAAGGGTAGCTCTCCGCCGCTCATCTGCAGCAATATTGGGCCGGGTCGTACGTGCTGCGTATGCACGTCGAGAGATGGGAAGCCTCAAATCTTGCTGGAGTCCCTGCGCAGCTCCCCCCTCCCTCCCTTTCGAGATGTGAGAGAGTGAGAGGTAGTCATGTAGTGTATCCGTAGGACCCTGGCGATATCTCAGCTCCGCATGCGCATGGTGGTTGTGCCGGACGAGATTGGCTGGGACGGAGGGAGGACCCGCGGACAATCCGGCAGAGAAAAGCAAGGCAAAGAAAGAGCTGGTTCTGTGGCTGTCGGCATGCGTGAGATCTGACGGCACACCGGCCAACCACCGGCGAGAGAGAGAAGTCCAGGGACTTGAGGTCGTGGACGAGTGGGTAAAATCGAACTTGGACAAACAAGACTGGGCGGTGATGCAGGTGGCGGTGCAGCGGATGGAGGTGGGCCAAGGGAAGGGGGACGACGGCCGCATATGCATCTGTCTTGTCTCTGGAACGTCTCTTTCTCTTTCTCTTGTCAGTTGCTTGATAGCTAGGTAGGACCTAGGTACGTCGATGTCGAGCATCACCATCCAGTTTTGCTTCTTTTTTGGGGCGTGTGCGTGCCCGAGCTCGCGCCCCTGCCCTTACCTTCTGACCTCGTGTTTTGCGGTCGTGGAAGCCAAAAACCCCACGACATTTCGCCGCCCGGTCAATGCGTTAACCATGGCAGGCAGATAGGTAGCAGCAGCAGCTTCAGCTCGGGTAACAAAGTATGGATTCACTACCTACCTAGTGTAAGTAGACAGACGTGCGCCCGTTGGATCCCACCAACAGAGAATGGCGTGGGATGGTGGTTGATTTCTTGATAGGTACCTAAAGTGACACTCGTTCGGGTCACTAGGTAGTTGAGGTATTACGGAGTAGACATGAGTGAGGAAGAGCACAAAGTTGAGGTACATGGTCGTATGTAGCGGCTCCGCAGGTCTGTGCGGCACAAGTACCCGCCGGTGGCTCTGGGCAAGTGTACCGATACACCCGCCCTGGCGGTGATGGCGAGGCTGCTGTCATTGTCATTGAACTATCACGTCGGCATCGTCTCCTGCGCCTGGCTTCGATCTTCCCCACGACTTTCCCTACTGGAAAACCGGCGAGCCAGCCCAAAGCATGCAAGTTTACCCACCCAGGTAGATAGCCTTGGGGACTCGTACCGACGCCCGAAAGCCCTGTGTTCCTTTCTCTCTCAGCGACTTTCCCATTGCATCCCACCACATCTACATCTGCCGGTTGTCTCCTACGAACTCAGGGACCACCGACTTTTTCCCCCTTCGCCGTTTCGCATCGTCATCATATATGAACCGCTAGCTCGCCCACCTCTTCTCCTTCAGACCAGACCAGAGACCGTCTGAACTGCTTCGCCTACCCATGCGCACAGATCCTGACACCAAACCATACCAAACCCACTTGGACACATCACATCACCCCCAACGCAACGCAACGCAACGCAACGTGACGAACATACCACGCCCGCGTTGATTCGTATTCGCCGCTGAGGACCAGCCCAGCTAGCATCGGGGGATTCAACTAGTCGGTGAGCCGCATCTCGCATTTTTATTCAGTCAGGGGGGGGGGGGGGTTTGGCCGTCTCGTCGCCCAGATATCCCATCCTCTCTGGCATGCCATTCTCTGTCAATACTCAATTTCGTACCCGCTTTCCTTCGGAGGGCAAGTCCACTTGGGTGCAA
This sequence comes from Colletotrichum brevisporum, assembly GCA_030770045.1. NCBI lineage: Eukaryota > Fungi > Ascomycota > Sordariomycetes > Glomerellales > Glomerellaceae > Colletotrichum > Colletotrichum brevisporum. The sequence continues at coordinate 530,052 of JAUGSI010000001.1, read as the reverse complement.
GTACCTTCCTGGTCAGAAGTGAGGTCATGTACATGGCCTGTCGTTCTTCTCGAGTGAGAGGCCCCCGCTGTGGAGGGGAGTTGCACTCAAAGTCACACCTAGGTACCTACGGATACCTACTTACTCAGGTACCTGCCCAGAGTGCCTGTCAGGCCCATGTCTGCCTTCCTCACGGTGAGAGGCACGTAGGTATCCGTACCTCGTTGGAAGTGGAAGGAGGAGCAAGTAGCTTCCTTCCGTCTGGCAACACCGATGAGGTAGGTATCGTAGGGTAGCTCTGGCGGTGATGCGCTCCGACTGGTTCACCTGGACCAATGGACGAACGCAGAGGTCGGTGCTGGTTTCTTCAATCCGCAGGCGGTACTTGGCGGTACCTCGCAACGATGGCGGTATGGTGTACCGATACCTGCCAAAGGTACATTGGATGTGCCCCCCCTCCCGTCCCCTCCAGGCCTGCCCTGCGATGCCCTGTGCTGGCTGCAGTTGTGACGTTTGCACCAAAATTGCGTTGCCATTTTTTGGTCCGTTGATACGGCCTCGCCTAATTCCTGTTCCCCGCCATTTCTTTCAACAAGCCGCTGAAGGGAAGAGAGAGAAAGAGAGAAAGCAGAGCTGCTGAGGAACACCTCAGAGGACGAAACATCATATGCATGCCTGTCTGCCTGCGCCTATCTATTCCCAGTCTCTTCCGCCCCTTCTCTCTTTTTTTTTTATCCGCCTTCCAAACCTCCCGGTCTTAGATGTCGACGTAGTTTCCATCTCTCTTTACGGATTACACACACACTCACATACACCTCGAGACTCGGCTAGACCTCGTCTTCCTTTTTTTTTTTTTTTCACCGTTTGTCTTCCCCATTCTTTGATCTGCGCTGTTTCTTTCTCGCCATTACTATATACCCTCGTCTCCCGTCTCCCCAATGCTCCATCCCCCGAGTCACTAAGCCACTTGCTACCTACTACTACTACCTACCTAACTCTCGTCTGATCTCCTCGCTCACAACATCCTCGCAGACATCGGTCGTCCGTCCGTTCCTCTCCTCTACGCCCCCCTCAACAAATTCGGCCTGGCCGGTCTAGCCCGCCCGCGCGCATGCTCTCTCAATCGCATTTCGCCCCGACTTAGAGTTTTGCCCTTGCCACTGCCCCGGTCGCACCCCCGACCCCCGAGTCGCAGCAGGCCACGCTATCCAAACCGCCGCGTCTAGACCCCGCGGCACATTCGCTGCAACCCCCAAGTTTTCGATCCGCTGTCACCGCCTACCATCGAGCGATCGGTCTTTTTGCTCCTCCATCCCGAGCCTCGACACCGCGCGACCGAAATCACGATCCCCGTGAAATACCCATCGTCTGACCGACAAGCCGCTACTTCTCCCTCCCATCAGGCGCCGAATGTCGCCTGCCTGTAGGCACACCTGACAGCCTTCCGCTACTCCCGCCCACACCACCTACGCTTCAAGCGCGGCCTCTCTCTCCATCGTCATATTCCTTCGTCGTCGAGAGAACTAGCCACGTCGCGCCCACCATGCCAGACATCATCACCCCCGATTCCTTCCCCGCCACACCTGATGGCCTGGTTGACCGCGACGGCCTGAGCAGCCCCGCGTCTCCCGCCTCCGCCGACTCCTCCGAAGCCAGTACCCCGCTCGAGGCTCCCTCTGATAGCATTCATGATATTCCCAAACGAGTCCCGTCGCTGCGAACCGTTTCCGATCCTCAGAACATGACTCCTTCTTCGACACCTCTCGGTATGCTGAGTAACGCCCGCCGACCCCCGCCGACGGCCTCCGTCATGAGCATGGGCAGTATGGGCAGCGGTGCCATGAACGACATCATGGCCAAAGCCCGCGCCTTGCACGCCCAGCGCATGGCGATGCCTACCGGATCGAACCCGCCCAACAACCCCATGGCCAGCAGCCCTGCCTCGCCTGTGCCTCGACAAGCTTCGCCCGGAGGTGCCCTGCCCGGTGGTTTGCCCGCCAACCTCAGGCTTCCTGGAGGTATGGTCCGCCCTCCGCCCGGCGGCATGCCCCGGTCCGCCCCAGTCATCCCGACGAAGCCGTCGCTTGCCGACAGGCGGCGTCCGCAGATGAAGCTGTCGGATATGGGCGGCGGCCCATCACCAGCTTCTCCGACGCCGAAGCTGTCGGACATGCAGGGTTCGTCCAACGGAGGTGCTGCAAACGGAACGACGGGATCGAAGATGGACGACTTCAAGAAGTACATCGACTCGGAAAAGGGTTGGATCACGTTCGACGGTGCTGCCACGATTACCAGGACGGGTGTCAACTTTGCCAACGGCACCGCATTCACCATCTCGTTGGACGAGGTCGAGGTCATGGACGAGCTTGGCAAGGGAAACTACGGCACCGTCTACAAAGTCAGGCATACAAAGCCCCGCGTGCCACGCTTCGGAACCGGCCTGAGCGGCTTCAAGCACGCCACCCTCAACTCGTCGCAATCGGACCCCTCACCTATTAGGAAAGCCGACGAATCGAGCGAGTCATCGCCCGTGAGCCTACCGTCGGCGGTTGAGGGCACCTCCGGAAGGGTGATGGCCATGAAGGAGATCAGGTTAGAACTGGAGGAGGCCAAGTTCACGACGATTCTGAAAGAGTTGGTTATCCTGCATGAGTGCGTATCGCCCTACATCATCGACTTCTACGGCGCCTTCTTCCAAGAGGGTGCCGTTTATATGTGCATCGAGTACATGGATGGCGGCTCCATCGACAAGCTGTATCAAGGCGGCATCCCCGAAAACGTCCTGAGAAAGATTACTTATTCCACGGTTATGGGTCTCAAGTCTCTCAAGGATGAGCACAACATTATCCACCGAGACGTGAAGCCCACCAACATCCTCGCCAACACCAATGGCCAGGTCAAGATCTGCGACTTCGGCGTCAGCGGGAACCTGGTCGCGAGCATTGCCAAGACCAACATCGGCTGCCAGAGTTACATGGCTCCCGAGCGGATATCGGGAGGAGGCATGGCGACTGGCGCGGATGGCACGTACAGCGTGCAGAGCGACATCTGGAGTCTGGGCCTGACCATAATCGAGTGCGCCGTGGGACGGTACCCCTACCCGCCAGAGGTATCGTCGACGATTTTCAGCCAGCTGAGCGTGAGTGTGTCAAACGTCGCAAGAAGATTAAGACTGACAAAGTACAGGCAATCGTCGAGGGCGAGCCCCCCGGTCTGCCTGAAGAAGGCTACTCCGACACCGCACACGACTTCGTCAAGCGCTGTCTCAACAAGGTTCCCAAGGAACGTCCCACCTATGCTATGCTGCTCCAGCACCCCTGGATGCAGCCATTCTCCAAGATTGAGACGATCGCCGAGGAGGCAGAAGAGGGCGAAGAAGCCGAGGCCGTCGCTGATGCCGTCGGCAAGATTTCTCTGTCATCCGGCACCGAGGACGGAGAGGTTGCGGCGTGGGTGAAGTCGGTGCTGGAGCGCAAGCGGAAAGGTCTCGGCCCGAGCGCCGCTTCACGCCCTGCGCTGCACGCTGCACCCCTGGATAGTGTCAGCCCGACCGCCAGTCCCGCGGTTGGATCTGATAACCGGCTGGGTTAGACGATGCTGTCATGGAGAAGTGGCCGAGCCTTGCGGTTGGTGGGGAGGTTTATGATTTTCACAAAATTTCCATTGCCGACCGAGCCGGCCTCTGTTGGCCTTTCTTTCTCATTCTCCCCCCTTTTCTCTCCCTTTTGTGTCATACCCTCAATCCAAGTATTTCTACGTTGCATCACCAGCATATATCACTGGTCGGCAGGGAGTGTTTGCTTTTGACGAGATTTCATTTTACGTTTCTGCGCGGCACACATCTACAGCGCTCGGGTCCGCCCAGTATACGACATGGACGGCGTTTTCAGACTTGGCATTTCAGATTTTCCTTGACAAAAACCTCTTTGACGATCGCGAGATGAGAGAGGGTGGCAGACAGGAGGGATTCTCACGAGTTTGCCGATTTTACGACGAATGAGGGGAGGAGGCAATGAGAAGGGGGAGGGAGGCATACACGAAGAGAACATTAGCGTGACGCGAGAGACACAGAAAAAGAAGAAACGTGGCAACCAAGACTACAAGATGTATGCGTTCGTTTGCGAGTAGAAGACTCGTGGGAGAGAGGGGGATGTGAGACGGACTTCGCGAGGAGCCAGCTTGCGCAGGGAGTGGTGATAGGGGAGGAAACGATGCAAATCTGAAAAGAAAAGAGTCCTTGTTGGCATGCTCTCAACGCGGAAGTAACGTGAATGCGATGTGCCTATGCCAGGTGAACGTGAGATGATGATGGTTGACTGAGAGATGTCACGTCTCGTGCTTGTTGATAGACTCATAAGTGGAAAGGTGACATCATGAGCGGAGCGGATAGAAACACGATCAGAAGGACCAGGAGCCAACTCTACACATCAGGCATCACTTGTAAAATCCCACTCGCGTCCGTTGGCTCTTTTCGCCAAAGTGAACAAGGTCAAGAGAGAGGAAGGCTAGGTGATAATCTTGCTCGCAATAATGAGATGGAAACACAGTTATCCACCCATATGGCGTGCCACATTTTGGCACTGACGGACTTTATTGGAAAAAGTTCGTCTGGAAGGTAACAAGTTGCAGAGAACTGCATGGAAGAACTACGTCCTCCTCGGGGTGAGAGGAGCACGTGAGGCAACGAAGTATAGTTACTGGACTCTATTGTCGTTGTTCGGTTCTCTTATCGTCAGTAGGCTCTATCGTCGTTAATACACTCTGTTTATTACTTTACTAGGCTTTAAGTAGGGCAGGCCCTAATAGCAAAACTCCCAAACTCCTACAACCAAACCACGAAGGAAACAAAGGCCTACTGCCTAAAACAATCTCCAACCCCCTCGGTGAAACCTGAACACCCAACACGAGCCCCAATATCCACTACCGCAACCAGCGGGGCCCGGGGCGGTCCGTGTTCCGTTGGATGGCCCGCATTTCGTCCGCGCTCCTCTGGGTGATCCGGCGGAGGTGCGGGTCCGAAGCAGGGTTCGCCTGGAACATGGACTGCGTCCGGAGGTGCGAATAGTTCCTCCCGACCCTGGCCAGGTCGTGCGTCCTGTCGGGCGGGTTGGGGAACTCGTGGGCCGGGAAGCCGTAGGCCGAGACCTGCGGCTGATACCTAACGAGCTGCTGCTCCGGTCGCATCGGTCGTATCAGCTGCATCTCGATGGCCGCGGGCTCCGGCGGGGTGGTGGAGCGTGAGTCTTCGCCGGGCGTCGTTGGCATGCTGTCACGAAGTCTTTCTCTGATGGGTGGCGGCATCATGGCCCAGAACTGCGTCTGGTAGTTGTCGCCGCTGACGCCGATCCAGACGAGGATGGTGGCGATGAGGAGGAACAGCAGGGCGGCGTAGGTCAGGGCAATGGCCGGGATGCCGAGGTGGGCCTCATGATTCTTGGCCAGAAAGTGGTTGCGGGCCATGACGAAGGTTGCGCTGGGTGTCTTGTTAGAAGATGATCTTGATATTGGGGGATGAGGGGAGGGATGAATATGAATGAAAACGGGGAGTAGACATACGTCGCAAGACCGACAGCGGTGGCCAGGATGGCGAGGGTATACGTGTAGAGAATCCCGAGGTTCTTGTAGCCGAGGCGGACCATGGTCACATCCCACATGGAGAGGCCGAGGACGATGAATTCAGCAAGGAGGCCGCCAGTGAACATGACGTAGGTGACGCGGGACATGTCGACGATCTGCCTGTCAAACGTGCCGGCCCCGTTGGGGTCACCGAGGACCTCGTCGTGGCGCGCCCCCCATGCCCAGCTGTTGCCCGAGTAGGTGAACCTGGTCAGCTCCTTGTCGGGACCGGTCTCCGCCTCCAGGAAGTAGAGGTTCTGGAGGACGTTGTCGTCCCCGACGCCGGCCAGAAGGGGGGGCATGAGGAGCGCGATCGAGGCCGCAGTGAACCCCACGATGAACCAGCTCAGTACCTTCTCTGCGATGGAAATGTCACATTAGTATATAATCCTCTGACAGGAAGCAGAGAGAGGTTCCTTACTGGCACTGAACTGCTTGGCAGTGAGATGCCACTGCCTCCAAACCGGGCTCGGCCAGGAATGGGTTTTCTTCTGTTCCTCCAAAGGACGTTCCATTTTTTCTAAGGTCGTCAGTCAGTCACGATTCGCGTTTCGTGCTCTGTAGGATTCGAAATCTACCTCGCTACGTCGTTTGGGTGGTATTGGGAAAGGGATAAACGGGGGACACGGATGATGGACGACAACGAGATGAAGTAGTAATGGTGCATGGAAAGGGTTGAAATACCTCGATGAAGATGTTTTGTAGTAGCCTGGGAGTTCTGGAGTGGTCAAGCTTCGGATAGTATATCTCGATGAATATGTGTGTAGGAGGAAGAAAGAATGCGGAATAGCGAGGGGGGGAAGATGGCTACTTGTAGGAATCCAGGAAGGCATGATCCCGCTCCACGCATGGTTTGAAAAGCTAGATTCTAGGTAGGTAGGCAGGCTCATTCTATCTCCACCTTCCTGTGCTCACAATGGTTTGATACCCGGATGGTTTCTACCTGCCTACCTAGGTAGCCTGTGGCCGTCGACAACTTGAAGTAGGCGCGAACGACGCCACCAGCCAACGGCCCAGCAAGGTGTCTCGTCGAGGAAGAGAAGTCGTGGTTAGCGGGCCTCGTTCAAATGCATCAACTCAAGGATGTACGTATCAAGGTCCAGTGGCTGGTTGGAAGCTAGACGAGCTTCAAAATGGTGTCCGCGCCTGCGATATCTATCTCTGCATGTAAAAGAAATAACTTACATCGACCTTGATGACACATGGCCCTGGAAAGGGCTTGTTTAGATTTACACTTTTTTGCGCCACCCAAAATAAGCATATCACCAACATCTCTGCAGTCCTTCTCAACGCCACCTTTTACCCGAGAACTTTGCGGTTCGGGGTTTGGACCATCGCGTGGAGGTTCGCGTCTCATGTCACTTGGGATGATACAACCGCCTGCGACTGGTTCAATCAGTCGAGAATGCACATTCAAGAAGAACCTTCACGAAGTCTCCCGGCTGCTACTGTTGCTATCCGTACTGGCTATTAATACTAGGTAGATCGTCTTGATCACCCCTTAGGCTAGCAGTCCCCAACATCCCTATGTGGCTTGGCTCTCCAACTGTCGGCCTCCGTCCCAACGATGATAGTAACGATGACGACAGACGACGTTATAAACTACGAAGAAAGACGACAACAACAAGCCCATAAAGCCCTTTAGCCTAATGGCCCTTCATAGCATGAATCCTAGGGAATGCTTGGGGACGCCTAGCCACGCACTTGTGGCTGGTGGGGTGGGGTGTTGGATGCAAGAGAAGGAGATGATAATTTGAGACCTCCCTTTTACTATTTTCGCGGTTGTTGTCGCCTACCATGCACCCCCCTCCGAGTCGTTTTAACCTTGCGGTCTGACTCCCAGCTATTAGAAGGCGGTCCGCCCAGTCTTGACGGTTTTGATGAGACCCCTTTCAGCCAAGGCCTCGACTAGGCTCAAGAGCATGCCGTCACACCCGCTGTGCGCCAGGAGGTCGATTACCACGGGCGTGTACTCCGTTTGCAAGCTAATGACACTCTGGTATGGGACCTGGCCGATGGGGATCCCAATTTGCGGTGCGGACAGGAGCGGTGACAGCCTGTATGGGCTTAGCCACGGCTTGGGGTCCGTCATGTAGAGGAATCCGGCCCCGGGAGCGCGGTTGAGAAACTCCTCGCGGTACGAGGGCAGTCCGCCAGTGCCGGACTCGAGGACCATGATGGACTCGGAGCACGTCTCTTCCGAGGGCCGCATGAAGGCGTCCTCGGCGAAGGCGCGGAAGTCAGCCTTCTTCTTGATGGCCTCGTCATAGTCCTCCTGCGATGCCGTGGTCTGCGCCCAGGCCCACATGGAACGCGTCTCGTTGTCGAAGGGCGGGTAGCCCGCGTTGGGATATGTCGCGTTCCAACGCGCGACGAGGTCCCTGCCGATTTCTGTCCATGAGTCCCACATCAGCGTCGTCATGAACAGCGTCCCCGTCTCTGCCTGGTCCGAAATATAGGGCTTGTCTGACTCTGCCAGCGTGGACGTGACGTTGATGGTCTCCTTCTGCATGCCAAACTCCTCGAGCGTCTCGATGAAGGAGTCGAATACGGCTTGGGCATCGGGGTTGGCGAGGGGGAGGTAGTCGACCGGGTAGAGAAGCTTCTTCGGGAAGGACGTGAAGGTCTTGTCCGCTCGAGAGGGACCGTCGCCATACCTGTCCCATCAGTAACCTTTTCTGCGTTTGTAGATCAATACGAATCTGACTCACCAGAAACGGTTAATCCGAGCGAAGAGCTTTGGATCACGAGCAAAGATGCCCGCCGTGTCGAAAGGGTGCGACTGCGGCAACGTGCCGGTGAGGTCCATGCCGTTGTGGGTTGGCCTGATTCCATAGCTACCTCCCAGCGCTGCCGGCATACGTACACTGCCTCCAGTGTCGCTGCCCAGGGCGAAGTCGATCCAGTCATAGCCGGCGATGGCGGCACCGCTACCCGAAGACGAGAATGCGATGTTCAGCCAGCCGTCGCCACGGGGGTTCCAAGGGTACTTGAAGTCGTTCCATTTCCACGGCTCTGATCCGTAGGCGAACTGGCTTGTCTTGGTCTTGCCCTACAACACTGTCTATCAGCCTCCGGACCTTTGTTGGATTATCATCAAGTAGAGGGAGACACATACGACAGCGACGGCACCGAGCTCGAGGAGCTTGGCAACGGCTACTGCAGACTTGTTGCGCTCGGGGTACATCTCGAGGTAGACACGGGAGCCGCCGGATGTCTTGACGCCTTCCATGTCGAAGAGGTCCTTAACTCCCATGCGAAGTCCAGCCAGGGGTCGAGGGTCGTGCAGGCTGTAGATACGTGACGGGACCGGGACCAGAAGACCCTGGGTGGCCGAATCGAGGACGCCGACGGCTGCGAATGCCGTGGATCCGGGGATCGGAACGACCCCCTGGGTGAAGGCCTGGAGATGGTCCTCGTACATGCGATAAACTTGGCGAATACTCAGACGCTCACAGCGGACCTCGAGGACGTAAGGACCGGGGTTGATGGTCTGGGGGAGATCTACAGAGAGACGCTTCGCGCCTTGGTCTGAAATCCAATTGCGCCCGTTGGTGGTCAACGTGGAGTTTGCCGGGGCTTGGACAGCCACCGAATCCAAGAAAGCTGGAGACCAGACGTCGTCGATGGCATCGTATTGCTGTGCCAAAGCGGAAAGGACGTTTGAATCGATTGCGGTCTCATTCGTAGCGAAGACCGTAAGAAGAGACCGAGAACCTTCGTGTACCGATTCCAGCAGCTGCGTGTCGTTCGTCAAGTTGACTTCGTAGGCAATGGATTCAGATATGAAGTAGGTCACATTGTGAAGCCGAAACGTCGGAGAAGGGGCAAAGATCGATTCAGACCCTCTGCCTGTTACTGCGGCAAAGAAGTTGCTTAGAGCAAGAGCTGTGGAAATGGTATACCTCATCTCGACGGTGCCAGATACCAACTTGGTACGTGATGAGCGTGATGGCGAGAACGGCACCAAGACATTTGGCTTCTCGCCCTATTTATACACAAAGAGCGTTCATACTCTGGAGGTAACTCGTAAGCACAAGCCCGGATAACAGTTCCCTGAGGTTGCCGAACGTACCCCGAGAATCACAGATTGTCGTCGTCAGGAGGAGAAGCTGGCCACCGCCATTGGCCAATTCCTTGGAGCCGTCTGTAATGGAGTTCAGGCAAGCTCGAATCGACGACTCCCTCGACGGCCGACATCTGGTATGCAGGCTGAAGGCGATAGGCCGACCAATGCTTTACGCAACAGCGTTGCGATAGATAGACAAGACGCACATCAATCCTGCTTGCTGACGGAAAAGCACGCAGACATCAATGCGAACCAGCCCCCACGATGGCTTCGGACGATCGAGGGTCGCGTCGTGACGGAAAAGGCTCCGCGTTTCGATGCTGTAGATGAGCTGGGACGATATCCGCCCTTGGCAGGTGAAAAGTTTCACGTAATTATCAGCAAACAACCAACGGTCCCCCGCGAGCTCAGGTCCACCGATATGCTTGGAAGGTTGCGGGGAACCATGCCTGATCGCATTCCGGAATCCTCTAAAGTAACGTCACCGTCACAATCCCGAAGACAACGAAGAATACCGAGTCCATTTGCCTGAATGATCCTCACGCCTGTGCCGGAGTGTCATAATGCGACGATGGAGTCTCGGAAGGCGCAGGACCCCTCGCTGATTGATAGGTAAGGGGAGATCTAAAAAGTTATCACCTTTGGTATCAAAAACTCCGTCCAACCACAACGACATAGCTCGGGGTCCCTCAGTACTCTGCAGGATTGGTACCATCAAAGGCTACACAGGCTTATTGTCTGTCGTCGTCCTCGTCGTCCGTAACCTGGACGGGTCGCCACGGACGCAAACCGGGGTGTTATTGCAAGGGAAGCTCGCCGTCGGTCGTTCAGCACAGCCGGTGCTTCCTTGGCTGCTGTGGCAGGAAGACCGCAAGAAAAGGCATTCAAACGGAAGCCGGAGATAACAAGAGCCCGAAACACACGAAACGATTCAATACCTTAGTTCTTCACGAAAGATGTAGTTCGGGGGAGGAGAGAGGGAAAGTCACTTGCAATTCAATTCAGAGGAAGGAGATCCCTGCCTCTGGATGTTGGCCCGTGCGGCGCGATCTCCGATTTTATGATCTCATCTTACACTAGTCTCTTATCGATAAGATGCCGCCTTCAAGCGAGACCCACCATTTCCCGAGCCGTTTCAAGCCGGCTCGTTCCGCTAAACTCTGTTCAACGCCTTCAGACGAGCCCCAGCGTCAACAGAAAAGTTGTCACCTACTACCTCCCTTCTCAGCCTCGTCGGCTTGCCTCGCCGCCCAATCACCACAGCTCCCCGACTCACGCTCCAACGCGGCCGCGCCAGCCAATGAGTCCTCCTCGCACCGCCAGCCTTCTCCGCGCCCTCTCGACGCAACGGCCCCTTCGCGCCTCGATCCGCCAGCCGAAATCGACCGCACCTTCCCACGCACGATGGAGCTCCTCGAAGACTCCCTATAGCCTCGTTTTCCCCGAAAACGACGGCGCGGAAGCGAGCGCCGTGCGACACGTCCACCTCTCCGCCTCCGACGACGACCATCCCTCGTATGGCGCGGCGTCCGACTTCCAAACCGCCCTCCGCCAGGTCTACCTCGACTGGAAATCCTCCCCGACCGCCCGCGCCCCGTCCCCGCTCGTCGTGTCCTTCACACCGACACCCACCTACACCCTCGGCCGCAGGCAGAAGACGTTGACGGAGGACCAGCTCGCGAGGCTGAGGCAGCCCCTGTCCGTGGGGGCGAAGGAGTACACACCGGATGTCGTCGAGACGGACCGCGGCGGGCTGACGACGTACCACGGCCCCGGCCAGGTCGTGCTCTGGCCCATCCTCGACCTGCGCAGCGCGTACTTCCCTCCGCTCACGGTGCGCTCCTACGCCCGGTTGCTCGAGGAGACGACGCAGGCGGTTCTCGCCGACGGGCCCGGCGTGGCGACGTACCTCTCCGAAGAGGACCCGGGGGTCTGGGCCGAAGGAGCGAGGTCACGGGCGGGCGGCACGGAGCGCAAGATTGCCGCAATGGGCGTACATCTGCGCCGGCACATCTCGGGTCTCGGCACCGCGCTGAACGTCGACGTGGCTGTCGACGGAGTGGAGGCGGCGAACCCCTGGGCGCGCTTCGTGCCGTGTGGTCTCGACGGCAAGACGGCCACGAGCGTCGAGGCCGAGGTCGGCGGTGAGACGTGGGCAGCGTGGAGGGCCGCGGGAGACCCGAGGGCCGCGAGGGAGTGGTACGCGCGGCGGTGGGCTGAGGAGTTTGCCAAACGGCTCGGGGTCGAGGCTGCCCCCGAGACGGTTCGTCACCGCCTACAGTGAGGCCCGCATCCTGCCCGCCCCGGGCTTATCGAAACACTGGCGCGTGGTTGGGGGCACGCGGAAGGGCTGGGCCGGAGGATTTCGCCCGGAGAGGGCGCGTTGGGCCATGACTTGGTGGTCGACGTCGACCCCCAGGCGTGGGGAAGGATCTAAAACACCACGGCAGTCCAGAGGGGGTCGGGTGGTGGCGGTCGTGTGTGCGAAGGCCTGGAAAGCATGCGCAGCAACTCTAGCCTGCGTCATACGGACACGCCACTTCCTCCCTGCCATTCGTTCCCCGCTGCCAGTCTCCACCGCGGCTCTCGGAGCCGTCATGTCTCGGTCCCGGGCCTTGGGTGCGGCCCCGATGACCGAACCATGCCGCGAGGCTAGGTTTCTGTCGGGTATAGCCAAGGGATACGTGGATGGCCAGTGATGGACTCCCGGCACTGAAATTGGCCTTTGTACACTACTACTACACCTTCAATGATACCCATTTTCTTATCAACCCAAGCGCTCCCTTCCCGTGTGGGGGATGGTATGTGCAACTAATATCCGTAGGTTCTTGATCCTCGATGAGACGACGGCAAGTTTACCAGGGTTTGTAGGCGCCGGCGACGTGCCGGCGCGGAACCAGAATAACGGCACTTCTAACCAAAATTCACCCGTCGATCTCGACTGCTTCTGGTCTTCTTGGCGAGTAAACCAACCAGCCAAGAAGCACTTCATGGTTCGACATACTACCTAGACAGGGTATCTAGGTAGATAGCTGTCCGTCTACCGTCAACCCACCCCTAGTTCTTTTCCATTAGCATGCCTGTCCGACCGGACCAACAGGCCCTCCCCACGGAGATAAGGGAATCACCATGAATGCCTGCCACATTAGGCCGTGTGATGATCTGATCAACCGGCCGGTGCGCGGGGGTTTGCCCGGCGCCCGCTCTTCATTGGCTCGGAGGTACCCCCGAGCTGGCTCTCCACCAGTAGGTACCTAGCATTCGTCTCGAGGTATGTTCCTGGGCGGCGGGCAGCCGTCGTGGGCTGTTCTCGAACTGCCAATCCACTGCCGAGCATGTCGCTGTCATGGACCGTTTCAATGAGCGGCCGAGGCCACGAACGTAGAACATGGGTGATGGGGTGAACCGGTCAAAGTGCGAATATTGTAGCTGGGGAATAGTACAGCGAAGTGATGCCACCACAGTCAGTGTGTGCTATTGGAATCAACGCCGATGCTATGATGAGTATCAACCTGAAGATTGAACCGTCCCGCCAAAGCCCTGAAGAAAAACCCGCCTTCATAAGTCATGATTCCGTTCCCGGTCAGCAGCAGGAAGAAAAGAACAGAGAAACATTAAACCACAGTACGTCGGGCGAATCAGTTTTTGAACCTCCAAAATGAATGCCAGAAATGAAATAAAGAAAAGGAAAATCTTCGCCCGTTCTCAAGCGTTTGCCCCGTTTCGAACACTCCTGCCCCATAATTGGCATCATCGGCCGCTCCGAACATTCGCATAACCTGCAGGGCTCCCTCTCTTCTTTTCCTTTTTCTGCATGGATATCCTAACGATTCGTGGTACCGTTGCCCCATTCATAATCGCCTAGTGCTCGGATTTAATCCGTCCCTTTTTCTTGATGCTTGGCGCCCTTTCGTGCACGTCGTCATCCGGGGTCCACTCCTCCGGGTGGAAGTGCGGGTTCTGATAATGCGCCTTGTTGAAGTGACTGTTCTTGAACATGGCAGTAGTAAAGTTGGGTTCCTGGAAACCCGATTGACCGGACAAGATGGAAGGCTGGGCCGAGTTTGCGTTGCTGAGATGCCAGCACTGGTGGCTGAACCTCAGTTGGTAGTCGATAGGCTGTGAGGGTTTTCCGGAAGCCGGGGCCGACTGGGACTGCGGCGGAGCTTGAGGCTGCGGCCGAGGGGCAGATACGGGTTGCTGTTGTTGCTGCTGCTGCTGCTGCAGATGATCGGAGTAAGGGGTGGCTAGCCAGGGGGATTGCGGCGAAGGATCGTAGGCGTCCGGCAGCGGCGAGGTGGATGTGGGAGAGCCTAGCGAAGAGAGGGCAGAGGAGAGGCCGGAAGGCGGGCCACCAAAGCCGGGTAGCATGGCCAAGGGGCTGTAATCAACGTTGGCAAAATTGTGCAGGGACTGCGTTACGCCTGCGATTTCTTGTCGGTGAGAAAAGGTCGTCGCCCGATGGACCTGCAAGTTCAAGGGTGCTGGGTTTGGTGGAGATTTGTACAGAATGTCGTAGTGATCGGGTCGGTATAGTAGGTAGATGATTGGGCCCAGGCTGGCTGGATCCTGTCCGTTGGCCTCGTTGGGGAAGCGGTAGGTGTTGACCTGATTCCCTGCACTCCGGTCGAGGTAAGCGATTTCGAGGACAAAGTTGACTGGTTTGAGGAGGACCTCGACAAGCAGCATGATGCCCAGATGCTCGATCTCGCGATTGGGGCGCTCAATCTCAGCCGCGTAACCGGCAAGACCCGTATCGCCAGAAATAAAAGGCTCGTACACGTCGGCATTCCCCTTGAGCCACGAGCTCGCCAGAAGTCGCAGGTGGTAAATGATGGCGTTGGACGCGTCCACGTCGTTGAAGCGGGCGACCAGAATCTGCATGGCCATGTGCGGGTTCGAAATGCTCTGGGCCAGGTCTCTGAGCAGGGCAATGGTTTCGTCCACCATGTCCTCGAACAGCATCCGATCATAACCACCAATGTTCAGGAGGTATGAATTGAAACTCGTGATACGCGCAACCTCGCCGAGGAGCTGCTGGTGGTCGCCATTATTGACGAGGTGTTCGAAGTAGGAGAAGCCGATCGCTGTTGTTGGAAAGAAGCAGTTAGCCTGACAGTCCCCATGAACATTCCTCTGCGCGTGCGCATGCGCATGCGCGTTCCATTCGCGCACGACGACCCCAAGCCCGAGATGTTGCGCTGCCAGTCGATGGAAGAGTGGCGTGCTTTAGGAGCTTCAGCTCCCGTCTCTCGTGGCTTCTTCAGTACTCCCACCTCACCTGTCAAGTCCAGGTGGAAGTATTGCGGGGTAGCTCGTGCGCGAAATGGCGAGACGGCGAAAAGACGAAACTCACCTCGCCAACCGCAGTTTCCGTCGCCTTGGATCGGTCGATAGTGCGAGTATGTCTGGGGAAGATTCTGTAGTCGGGAGGCGTGGTCAGTGGTTGTCATTCTGGGTCTCGGTGGGTGCGAGACTCGACGGGAGGGGACTCACGAGGGTCTTGGCGACGTAGACGTCGTCGGCCTTTGCGTACTCGTCGGTGATGGCGTCGCTTGTGATTCTATCGCCCACCAATGGGCCCTGGAAGACGGGGAAGACAAGTCAGCAAGAGCGGTGATGGACGAGACGGACGGGACGGGACGGGACGGAACGGAGCCTTACCTCCAGCTGCGGCTGGTAGTCCCGGGCAGCGGCTTCCTGGGCGGCGAGATCGGAAGGATCGCCGGGCTCCATGGTGGACGGACGAGTGCTCGCGGAGGGAACGGTGCTGGCTGCGTCGGCGTTGTTGGAGGTTGAGGAAGAGTTGAAGTTGTAAAAAGAGGGAGAGGTGTTGGTGGTGGTGGAGGACGAGGAAGCTCCAGCCTGGTGGCGGTGGGTAACGCGGGTGTGAGGGCGAGGGTGGGCGTAGGCGTGGGCGTTGGAGTAGGAGTGCGAGTGGGAGGAGGACGTGGTATTAGTGGAGGATGCGCTGGGGCTGTTCTGGTAGTGGTGCTGTTGGTGCTGAAAGGGAACGTCAGAGGCAGCTAGAAGGCCTGAGGAGCAGGTAGCAGCAGTAGCAGCCAAGGGGGAGGAAGGAGACCGGGAAGAGGAAGAGGTGGAGGAGGAGGAGTACACCTGCAGGCCATTTGCAGCAGGCATAGATGCTGTGATCGCTGTTGCCACGGGGGGTCTCGCCGCTGGAGGCAATCCCAGGGGGGGTCCACAACGCCCAGCCCCAGGGCCTCTCACGCTGTGACCTGAGCCAGGCGTGGACGTGGTGGCGTGGGACGCGGAAGGTGCAGATGGTGCGGCAACAGCAGCAACAGCAGCAGCAGCAGCAGCAGCAGGCGCGACTGCACTTGCACCTGCACCTGCACCTGCACCTGCGACTGCAACTGCACCCGAAGCCGCACCCGCAGGTTCCCCGCTCGCCGCCAGCGATAGCGACTGCGACCGCGACGATTGCTGCGACTGCGCTACTGGACTGGAGCCCAGGCTGCTCAGGTCACAGTTCTGGCTCATGCCCACAAGCCCCCCAACACCAACACCAACACCAACGCCCATGCCCATGTCCATCACCATATCCACGCCGCTCCCCATGCTCATGCCCACGCCCATACCCATACCACCCATCCCAACACCCATGTTGCTCATTCCCAGCTCTTCCAGGCCGCCGTTCAGCGCCCCTTCAACGTGGCCGTGGCTGTGGCCATGGCCATGACGACCCTGGGCCAGGGGATTGTTGCCCATCCCCATCCCCATCCCGATGCAGTTTGCTCCCGTAGGTGAGGCCACTCCCAACGGGGTCGACGTCGCTGGGAAGTTGCCGGTCATGTAGTTGGGCATGTCTGCTGTGTCTGCACCTCCTCCCGATGCTGTTGCTGCTGGTGCGGCTCCCCCCATTCCCATCCTATAGCCCCCTACGTTCTGAGAAACGTGGTGTTGTCCACGAGAAGAGTGCCCATGAGCGCGGGAGTGCGAATGAGATTGAGAGAGGGGGGGTTGTGCGTGAAAGGACGACGCGAACGGCGTTGGCTGAGGCTGGAACATGGCCTCGCTCACGCTCTCGCCTTGTTTCCCGTGACCTTGATCTCGCTTCACGTCGGTTCAACGAGCAGCAGGTACTCTGTCGATCTCTCGGTCTGCGTCGGTGTGGAAGAAAACACGAAGAAAAGTTGCGCTATTGGTGCTGCTTGCTGACGACGCGGGTGATATGAGAAATGTACGGATACCCGGTCTCCAATTATTGATCGGCCAAGGCAGGAATCGAGAATCGCGAGCAATAATGGGGCGACGGAGAAGAGCGTATGGGCAGGGTGTAAGCAGGCAATAGAGGGAAGAAGAAGAAAAAAGAAAGCAGGATGAGTGATCGAGTTGATCGATAGGTCGATGAGAATGAGTGTGATGAACGTGAGTGTATGGTGTGTGGTGTGTGGGCTTGTGAGTGAGAGTGAGTGACTGAGGGGACACGGTCGAGTCGGAGGAGTCGGACGATGCGATGCGATGCAATGCAATAACACCACAACCCGCGAATAGTGGAGGAGCAAGCAAGAGATTCGACAGCAGAGGAGCAAATAAAGAAAGAAACGAACAAATGAACTGCCGCCCTAGAAGCTCGATGGGGTCGCTCAACAGCCCAGACGGAGGTAGCGATGTGACCTCAGCAGCACTTTTCTGGGGTGCGTCTGGCTGTCCCTTCCTCCTGCGTCTGGCGAGCCCGGCGATTTGTTCGATCGTCCCTGGGGTTTCAGGAGTCTCTGCCTGGCTGTCTGTATACACCTAGGTGTTCTGGCCGTGTGCCTTTCTGTGTCTGCGTCCGAGTCGGAGTCGGTGTCCGTCCTTGCCAAGGCGAACAGGTGTAATTTGGTTCTTGCGCTGAAGGTCGTTGTCCACTCTCTTATCTCTCATGGGGACGGCCTTGGCCTGGACTCTTCGCTTACGATATCGTTATCCCCTTCTGGAAGTCGTTCGTCCGCTGTCCTGGTGTTGGGATCGGACTTCGATGGAGGGGTCCAGAGAGGAGGGAGATGGTGTGGAAGGGCGTTCGGGGTGGCAGCTGGATCTGGCTATCGCGCTGATGCTTGGTGCCAGACGAGCCGAGCTGGGCGCTATGTGGTTGACGAATGACGAAGAGCCTGGATGGAATCGATGAATGTGATGTGATGTGATGTGAGTGTGCAGTGCCGTGCCGCACCTAGGGATCGGAGGGTAAGGTACAGTAGGGCGGTCGAGGCCCGGTATTACGGTCGAGCTGGGCAGAGGCTGCCACGGTCAACAGACGGGCTGTCCGAGTACGATTCACCCAGACTGTAGGTTGGGGACGAGAAGAGAGAGTAGGATGTGTTGATGAAGGAGAAGAGAAACAGGAAGAGAGAGTGCGAGAAAAAGAGGAGGGATGGACTATAGACCGCCCAAACACCGACGGCAAGGCACAGGGGGCAGATGAGGGCCAGTCAAGTCCCCTCGATACATGGACGCAGCGCAGCACGAGAAACGATGCGGACGAGACGACGGGGACGTTCTGCGGTAGCGATGGTTGCACCGGCACGGGCGATGGAAGCTTTCCTACGGATACCTCACATTCACAAGGTACCTTGTCTGGATGGCATGGCACAAACCCCGGGGGGCAGTAACAACACCATCGGCAGCACGCAGCATCGCGGACTGCAGCGTTGCGTAGGCCACTGCAGGAGAAGCACAGCACATCGCAGCGCAGGAAAGCATGGCAATATCACAACGGAGTCGAAGCGAAGCGACGAGGAGCAACGCCGCCAACCAGGGTCCCCTCTATTACAGTACATGGGCATCACATCAGCAAGCCTGATACACGGGCACGTACAACGCGTCGGGTATGGCAAGGTACTGTACGTACATGTCATGTAAGGCAAGGCAAGACCAAGCCAGGCACGGCATGGTGGCAGGACAAAATATGACAAGGAATGGCAAGGCTTCTCCGTACACAAGAACTGGCGTGGGGTATATCAGAAGAAAGAATGAACAAAGGAGGAAGGCCGTCATAAACTGATTGTGTGATGCTCGCGACGAGGGTGAGGGGGGACGGGGACGAGGACGAGGACGAATGGAATGGGGTGCCATGACGCGAGATGGTTGGTCGAAAGGGCTGCATGGTCTGGTATGGCATGGCACGATAGCGTCGGAGGTAATGATGCTGGAGGTGGGAATATCGAGAGACCAATGTCAATAGCGGCGCCCGAGCAGCAGCAGCCCGCGCGGCCAGTATGATGAGTCGGATGTCAATGGCTTCCAGCTCCAGTTCCAGCTCCTATTCCAGCTCCCACGGCATCTGGGAAATGGGGACGGAATCCAGCATGTGGTGGGGAAGCAATGAGCTAAGACACCCACCGAGTCAACATCTCCATTGAGCATTCCATGTCCGTCACGTCCAGTATTACACAGTATCTCTCGGCTTTCCCCCCCTTGGGGCGTGGCAGATAGATACCTACTATTCGTACATAGCTATCCATCCAGCCGGGCTCATGGATGAGCATCAAACTCACCGAGCAGGCGGGCGTATCTCATGGAGAGACAAAAGGAAACACTCAAAGAGATATAATACCATGTAGACCCTTGTTCGCAGTAGGGGCTGACCTGGGCTGTTTTAACGGCGGAAAGGTGGTCTGGGCTGGTCCGTACCGGGATGTTTCCCTCCATTTCTGCACATCGTCAACAGGCGCGCCCTCTAACCTTTCTTTCTCCCCGCTCTCCGCTGGTGCAATATGCCGCGCCTGAAAGTCTGAAGGTATCAAGGTGTCTTGACATTAATAGCAAGGACTTGGAACGTCGTAGGGCTCGCTCGGATCCATATTGAGCCCGTAATACATAGTACATAGTAGACACAGGGACAACATCGTACTAGGTATTACGTAGGAGCGACGTGTCGTCCGCCTGTCTCCCTGGTCTGCTAGAGGCCTCACATAGAGAGCCCTGACTTTGATGCCGTTGCCCTTCCCCTCTTCGGGGACTTTTGTTGTGTCGAAGGCAGCAACGGTTTCGATCCTTTCTTTCCTAAGCTACCGATATAGAACCAGAAAGATAGTCCATGATTCTGTACTACCATTACCTGTAACGTGGTCAAACAAAGTACCTACAGTGCTACATAAGTAGGTAGGATGTCTGTTGGAAGAGTACACGATCGGTGGATATAAGACGCTTAGGTACTGAGTACCTAACGTCCATGCCTGAGAACCTACTGTCGGCTACCAAAAATGGCCGGATGGGCGGGTACCTTAACCTCGGACCTTTCATGCTACCTAACCTGGGGTCGAGGAAAGCAAAACCACTAAACAGCATGTTCGTAGATACTTATCTAGGTACCCAAGATGCTCCATAGTCATACCTACCTACCTACCTAGGTAGTTTCGTGTGAGAGGAAGGGAAAGGAAAGAAGGGGGAGGAAAAAGGAAACAACGCCCGTGGTCTAGGCAATGTGCACCTTCCGCGTTGAAGCTTGCCCAAACTGGCGAAGTAGGAAGGTACACCTCGCGTGCAAAGAGTAGGTAATAGGTCTGGGCGACTACGAGCAGTACCTTTAGGTAGCGATTCGCTCAACTGGGCTTCAGCATCTACGGATAGGTACCGTGGCAATACCTGTCGACTACGGATGGCATAGGTATGTCTGCCCTGCGTTAGGTACTATGCCAGGTGTTAAGTAGGTACGTACCACGCTAAAGCCTGGCTTTCTATCCGTAGTTGCTCTGGTGTCCTCCGCTTCAATCCAGTCTGTCGATGTTTTTCACTTCCATATCGTCGTCATCCTGTCCGACACCGTCCTCCATCGTTCTTCAACCCACGTCTGCCCTCGCGAATGGGTACTGTTGTATTTTACCTTGTCGTAAAGTACCACCGTGTTCGTCAGGATCATCAGGCAACCCAACTTACCATGTGTAACATGCAGGGGGGCCCCCTCCAGCTCAGAACCCAAGCCATTCAACAGAACGACGATCGAACAAGAGCACAGCAATAATCCGCCGGCAGGATCCTCTACTGCGCCCGACGTGTGAGGACCGACTCGACGTATGTACGGATCCTCAGCTTGGCTGCCAATGCCGCCCGCCATTCCTGCCGTACCTTGACTGACAAGAGGTCCGGTCCAGTATCACGGCACACCAGAGCACACCAGAGCACACCAGAGCACACCAGAGCACACCAGAGCACACCAGAGCACACCAGAGCAGAGCAGAGCGCACTGAGAGCAGGGCAGAGCAGGTGGCCTGCCGCCTAAGTGTCTGGCCGCGAGTCTCTTGGAGAACAAAAATCACCTCTTCGACTGAAAGTTGCAAGGGTGGCATTCTAGGGTCACGTCGAGCCGGGGTAACACCCTTGTCTTCCACCGTTCGGGCTAGCAAGGGGACCTCGTCCTCTCCCTCTCCCCCCTCCCCTCCCCTGGGGGAATCGGGACAGGGTTGGCACAAGCATAAGCATCCAGGGCACCAGACAAGACCACTCCAAGGACCGTGGCATCCACGACGCCGACGACTTGACGCCACGGCCCACGGCATGCCACACTACTAGTGCACTTATTAGTGTACTGCCAGACTGCATAGCATGTGGTGTAGGTGTGTATTAGTAGGCACTAAGGTAATACTTCACGCAGGACGGATATATCACCTCACCCAAGCTAGGTAGCTAACGCCAATAGTACGCGATGAGATGGCCGGCAAGCCGAGCACATTACAGGACTCACTACACTACCTACAGGGTCCCGTCCGCACATTGAAGCACACAGACGCACACTCGCTGTGCTGTGGGCAGGCAAGCAGGCACCCAGGTTGGCATTGGCAGGCTCTGGTGTTGTTGTATCCCTACCTACCATGGTAGTGCTGATCCAACCCCATCCATCGTGATCCTTTCTCTCCGCACTCCAGTCTCATCGCCCTCCCCCTCTCAACAGCGACATGGCGACGACGCATGCTGCTGGGGTTGGAGTTGCAACTTGCTGCTGCTGATCCAACCTTTGCTAGCTTCCAAGCCTTCCGGGCCCCTCTCCAGTCTACTCCTCTTCGCTGGCCTTGACGCAACATTGCCTACCGCAGGTCCGACGGTTTGACGTTGGCCAAGGCTCCATCTTGTGGACTCGATGGAGAAGAAAAGTACCTACACCACGAGCTCCGTAGGATGTAGTGTATACGGTCACGAACGCTACCTGTGAACATCCCGGGTTAAACTTGAGCCTGGCACTAGACTAGCACAGTAAAGCACCGCGAAGAAGAGCCGAGAACCGCCAACCTCGAGCATCGCTTGTTTTCTCAACTGCTCTGTGGTTGGTTCGACGCTTCAACGGCCAAGCGAAAGTGGGCGAGCGGGCGAGACACGCAGGAAGCGGGACAACAACGGCTGCGATATGGCAATGTCACTTATGAGCTAACGAAATTCATCACCGCCCTCGTGGCGTCACAGACAATCCCTTCTTCTCCTCGAGTTGTTTCTTTTTCCCGGCTGCTACAGAGAGCCGCCACCCACCCGCCTTGCTCTAGCCTCTCGCCTCTCCTCTGGCCTCGCCTCCATTGTTTCTGACCGCTCAACTTGCACACCCTTTCGGGGCGCCATTCCCAACAACCTGCGGGCTGTCACTTCCAATGGACGGCCTCGTTAGACTTTGGTCTTGCCGTTCTGCTTCAATTTGACTGGACTGTCGTTCGCACGAGACCGGCTTACACCAGGTCTAGCCCGACACTCGCTGCCCCGCTAATCCGCACCTTTCATGGGATATGCTTGTTGCTGGCTGACGGCCGACGGCGGCCGATTCCGTCCTTCCGCTGCAACGTACAGGCCTTTCCCACGGACAGGAGTCAATGGCGACCCGTACCCTGCGTAGTTTGTAGTTGCTAAACGGCTTGACAACCGGGGAAGCCTGTACGGGACGAATGTCGTAATGGGACGAACGCTGCTGTTGCTAGTACAAAACTGTACGGCGTATCTTGGGACTGCATAAGCAGTTCAGCGTGCGACTCGCCCCCATCAACCACGTATCATCACATAGCAAAAGCCGACTCCGGTAGCGGCCGAAGGCCTTCCTGGGTAGAGGTGCCGCACCAGCATCATTCCAAAAGGACCGGAGAGAGCCAAGAGATTCAAGCCAACCATGGACAGGATGGAACGGGTTGGCCAACCTCTTGGCTGTGAAGACTTTGGGGGTAGCCGTCTGGGCAACCTGCTTCTTCGGCGCGCAAGTGCTACGCCGAACGCCCCAGGCTCGAGTATCCTCGTCCATCTCCAAGACTTGATGGTGGGAGAATTATACTGCGATATCCATTCTTCTTTGCCCCGGAGCGAACCCGCTTTATCGGGCCCATCCCGGCGCATAGACGACATATTGCGCCGCCGATCATCCTCAGCTACCCCATCAGGTTCGACGAGCAAGCGACCTCGACAATGGCAGACCGAAGACTGCGAGACCGAGCATTTCAAATTCAGGCCAGGCCCACACTGGGATTGATGCCGCCGCCCTTGGACCGGAGAACGTCGCATTGATGAGACGCTTCGGCTTGACTGCTTCCCCTGCCGGTGGTCCATGTCGAAGTCTTCCGCCTGCATCAACCCCAAAACCAGCGTAACTCTGAGTGGCACCCGGTGAGAAGTGACTCGCATCCGACGTCTTCTTCGGCTCCGACTGACAGGGTTACGAAAGCCGGCGGTGGGGACAGAAGCACTCGGTCTGTGGCTCTAGGTTATGAAGGCTCCTCCTGCCTAGGAGCAATTACGACGGCGTTGTCGACAGCATACGGATACCTGTGGTTCCTTTGATGGACCTCGGATGGACTTCCAACAGTCTTGCGTTGATTTGTTCCGTCTTTCAAAATGCATCTTGGCTCAACGGAACCCTCAGGCTTCATGGGCAAGGATGAGCGCGCATCTTACTAGAGTCCAGTCCCGCGCCGAGTGGGCCGAACCACGACAAGACCAACCACCCTCTCTCACACAGTGAGCGAAATCTGAAGGAGAGTATCCATACATTCACCTCCTACAGGACGCAGAGCCGCGGCACGACCTCCCTTCCATAGCATTCGGGGGCTGAAGGGAACGACTGGCTGGGATCATTGGCGGAGTCGGTACGATAGATCCTTCGCACACTCTTACCGGTCTTACGGACATCCGCCAGATTCGTATGCTTGTCTGACAAGTGAGAGTGGATGAAAGAGTACTACCTACTCCGTAGTGCTCTCACATTTCAGAAACCATGCGGCTAACTGGAGCTGTGGAGCTCTAGGACGGACGGTTCCGCACACGAACAGGCCCCGGTAGCACACGGTTTGCCCAAGCGGAGAGCAAACTTGAGACTTTTGTGAAATTCGGTCTTTTGGCGGCGGCGAAAACTTTGGGAGTGCCTCGAGATCTGCATGTCCGCCCCCTCTTTGGACCACCATCCAAGATTTGATCAGTCTATGGAGAATTCTCAACGGCCAGTTCGGAAATTCGGTCACAGCATTGGTCATGGACTACTACCCTATCCTTTGGGTGTCAAGGTGTTCACCTAGCCCATCAGTCTTCCCGGCCAGGACCGCACCCTCGAGGGTATGGGCGATCTCACTCGCAGTGGAAGCCTGAGCCTTGAACAAGGCCAGCTTTGACCAAATGACACCTCGGCAGGCATGGAGCGGTCTTGGCACACGACACAGCTACGCAGCAGCACTAGCACACCAAAAGACCCTACGTACACGGCTTGACGCAACTTGAAGAGTCTGGCCAGCCTAGAACCTCCGAAAGGCTTCGATTTGGGTCGTCGTACAAGATGATCCAGGCACACCAATCCCAAGTCAGATGAGAGATGAACAATAGCGTGAGCTGTTACGCCCTCCTTTCCATTATGGCTCCTACAAAACAAACACAAAAGTATCATCGGCTCACGATACGCTGTGATCCAGGTAGCATATGGTGACCGACGCTGCTGCAGGTCTTGGACCATACAGGCTCCGTCTACGCTGGAAGATGCGTCGGAAAAGGGTCTTCAGCTGAGGGGCACCGGTTTGAAGGCAAGGCCATCAACAGCTGGACCAACACATTGCAGAACAAATGTACCCGCTTCGTGAGCCCTCGACAAATAATTGTTCATGGTGGCGTCTGCAGGTGTAGGAGTGGCAATGACACACAAAAAGTGCGACGTTCTGCTACATATTGACCCTGGACAAGGTGAAGGAGACTCGTCCGAGTCTTGAGATAACGTTGGTGCTGCCCCAAGCCCTATGCCCCTGGTCGCTATTCCTACGCTATCACGAATCCGCCCTAGGGTCAGCCCGGACGGACTTGCAACGAGAGCAACGGCCCAGATCGCCCCGAGTATTGCCCATCTGTCGGCATCAACAGGAAGACATGTGAAGGCAGAAGGCAGTACGGATAGTACTACATAGTATTTCACTAATCAGTATTGTGGATTCCTCCGAGGGCAGGCATCGTCGAGCCCGAGACTCCGGGGAGGCCAATCATTCCTCTCTAAAGGCGATGACTGCGCCGTGCGTCCGTTCTCTTTTGAGGAAAGACATCGTCTCGTGGCTAAAGACGGGCTGGAAGCCCGATGGCAGAACTTGATGGGTCCGCGACACCACGAGACACTCGCCACCAAGGTCGCATCGTCGGTCCCCTTGTTTGCTCACTTGAACGCCTTCCCGTCCCCCATCCCGCATCATCCCGTCGCTACATTTTGGTGGGACCCTTCTCTATTGCCAAAGATAGAGGAAAGGGGAAAAGGGGAGAGGGACAGGAATCGAGGGTACATCGAGCGTCGAGAGCACGCCAGGCTCTCCCCCAGGCCGTCCATCCACCCATCCACACATCCATTCATCCCTCCTCCCGTCTTCGGACGCGTCTATCCTGCAGCTGCACAGCTGGAGCTGCAAGAAATATTCCTTCACCCTCGCCCCCTCCAAAGAAACGCCTCCTGAGCAACCACTGCCCTTGGCGATATGACAGCTCATCCTTCCAACGCGACGGACCCCTGCTCGCGCGTATTGAGCATGATCACTTGCTTTGCTTCTTAAGCCATCGAGACGGAACGCACTCGTCTCTCCTAAGCCGTTTTAATTTTGGAACCCACGGGTGGAGGAACGTTAGAATTGACTTCTCATCGGTGTGGATCTGGTGCCGCGAGCCTCGTATCCTACTCGCCCTCAGCTGCGCCGGTGAGCTATGCCTGCGCTGATCAGCCGTCTGTACCCTGGTGCGGCGAAAAAAAGCAAGGGACAAGATCTCGCTATCATCTGGTAGCGTCTCTCTAGCGCGAGGAAGCGGAGACTGTTGGGATGGAGGTGACGACGAGCTGATAGGAGGGAATTGTTCTTGTCTGTTGCGCAAGATATGTGGTCAAACTCGGACGGCAGCCTGCAGAAAAACGCTCACAAAAAGCCCTTGGCTTGGGCAAGGATGAAGAATGAGGTAGGTAGTTCTACGTACCTATCCCACAAGTGCCAGACCTCTTCGACCAGACGACCGCCCGAGAGAACAAGCGATGAGGGCTGTTGTAATCCCCGCGGCCTTCGCACATAGTAAGTTCGTTCTGATTCGCATCCAGCTTCTTCAAAGACTGGGACGTCAGGGCTACATGGCGGAGGACGTTGTGTTCCCCCCACGGCCTATTCAGGTCGGTGATTGCAGGATGCAAGCAGCCAGCACGCGGACCAGGACACAACAAGCACCCTCGTCGCCTGCCTCTCTGTCCGCCACCCCGACACCCTGTGCGACCCAGCTGCAGCTTTCACCCGCTGTTTTCGGTGCTAATCGAGTCTGTCACGACGTAGTCCCTTCTTCTGCGGCCCATATTTGCCGCAGGCGTGCTCCTCCTTGCCGCGTCTGTCATACACCCGGGCTGTAATCGGCCGAGTGCGAGAGCGGGTTGCGGAGCACACCATCCCACCCGCTTGCTTCGTTGTACAACAAAGGCCGCAGGCGCCACGGCCACTGCAGTACATACGTCCTGAGTGGTGGCCGGGCTCTTCGATCGGCTGCTTTGACAGTCACGGCGCGTCGGTAGCACGGGACGAGGCAGAAGAGAGCGCCCACTTAGCAGCAGGTTTCCCTCCTTCCTCCCCTGGTCGAGTGGTAGCGTAGGCCATCTTTGTTTCGATGAGATAGATGCTTGGCTGATGGACTGCATGCTGTGTGGTGTGACAACGTCCCACGTTTTGCGTTGGGGCATCGGGATGCTTTTCCGAGAACAGCGAGTTATGGCAATCAACGGCGGTGGCAGAGCCGGAGCCAGATGGCGATTCCCATGCCATGACGATAGACAGCCAGTGCCAGAGTGCCCAAGAAAGAAAAACAGTTGTTGGTGGCATCGGGCATCAGGGGGGTTCCCCTCCGGCCCTCGTGGGGTTGCCGGCTGGCTGTCGAGAGGGGTCGGGGGCAGGCAAGCCAGAGAATGTTCTGATACGCTCTGCCAGGAACCATCGGAACCAATCTTGACCTGCATCTGTGGCGCGCAGAGTTTGCTGTTTGATGTAGACGAAGTGGCATTGGAACGACCTGCCGGAGTCGTCAGCCGCCGAAGCGACCATTCCCCGCCACCACCGGCTGTAGAAATCTGTCCACGGAGGCAAAAGAAAAGGTGGGATTTCGGACCAGGGAGAGATGGTAGATTTGGATCGCCAGTTTTGGTGCAATTATTTCCAAGTTCGTTCGGCGCCTGGGGGAAGACGAGGCGGACATGGCCGCGGCTGTTGTGTCACCCCCCTCCTACGTCTTCTACGCTCATACTCTAGGAATTGAGTGCCCATGCTGCCCATATCGAGATATTCTTCGTCCTTCCCAGTGACACCTTCACCAGCTTTGCCATAGTGCCTCGGGCCAGCTAAATGGCGATCCGCATGCCCCGTGTCGTTTGCTTCCCGTCCCAACCACCCCCCACCTTCTGAGTTTCACGAAGACCAAGTCTACAAATCGAGCGCAGTGCAGCGGGAAGCTGCATCGGGCTCCTTCGTCTTTCTAGTGCGGTTGACTCCCGGATCTGACCATGTTTGTGTGTGGGCTCCCCGTGTGTGTACGGAGAGAAAATATGTCATATTCTGGGTTGCTTTTGGTATCTTTCCACTTCTCTCTGGAATATCGTCAACTCGGCCCTGGCCGAGAATACGGAGAACGCTGTAGGATGTAGGCTTTCGCCGGTCTCATGCCAATACTGCCGTGGGAGACAAACGACTGGTTTCCCGACAGCTCCCGCTCCCATGCCACCATCCCGTCCCATTTGGGCTCATTTGACCTGTTTCCTTAGCTCCACATGGGAATCGCGTTCTTGCCCTTCCGTCCAACTCCTCTTGCGGGGCCTCGCGAGCCGCCGCTCCTAGACTGAAAAGCACTCATGAACTCCATGCCCTGTTCGTCTGTTGGGTATTCCGTGACCCTAAAGCCATCGCCGTCCTTGAACATGGTCGAGTAGAGGTTCGACACGGCCTTCGTAAGCTCGTGCATGGCCTTCGTGCGGTCGCCATCTGCGTCAGACTGGATCTCGAGTGTACCGGCCTGCTGATCAATCTTGCCGTCAATCTTGCCGTCGACGATGAGGAAGCCGAGAATGTCCTGGACCTCGGGCTCGGAGATCTTGAGCTGCTTCGCGATCCAGGCAAGCTTCATCCTCGTGTAGGGAGCGATGAGCTTCAGGACACCCTTGGTTCGCATGTTGCGTGTTACTTCGTCAATGTTCTCGGCGATGAAAGGGTCGGCGAGTATATCCTGGTTCTTCTGCAGCACGTTTTCGTACGCATGAACGTCGTCGCGCTGGTAAGCGTCGACAAGGTCCGTCATGGCCGTGATGCGCGGGTCCTGCTTGTAGGGTTTGGTCTCTTGCGAATCGAAGGGGTTGATTGTCGACTTGACGAGCATTGTGGTCAGAAGCAGGTACTTCAGAACCTGGATGCGCTGGAGCGAGCCGGCCTCGTCGTAGTTGCGGAAGGACTCGAAGAAGTCGGTCTGCGCCTCGGCCCAGTTCTCCTCGCTCATGTGCATCTTGCCGCCACACTCGCGGATGATTCCCATGATCTTCGGATGGGGCACCGCGGACCTGACCTTCAGGGCACGCTGGTACAGGCGCTTAAGCTGTTTGTTGTTCTTGGTCTCGGCATGCATCTGAATTTCGAGGGCATAGATCTCCATAGAATACGTGCCCTTGCTGGGGTCGTCGCTACCGTCCTCCTTCTGGCAGGCCTTGTGCAGATCGCGGAGCTTCTTGGATACCGTGGCATAGTCCTTGCGGTCGAGAAGCAGCTTAGCGAGTTTGATATTGGTCTTGAGCCACAGTCTCTCGTTGTTGGTGCTCTGGAAGCTCTCGAGGGTGAGAGAGTAGAACTTTTCGACGCAGGCGACGGCCTTCGGTCCGTCCGAGCCCTTTTCAATGTAGTCCAGCATGTTGTTGATCGACTTTTCCGAGTAGTTTCGCGTTACGGCCGATTTGACGTACGTAAGGAGCTCAGCGTAGTGCTCTGTCGCCTAGGTCCAGTGTCAGCGTCACCGGTCGTTCGTCTCTCGTCGACCTCCAAGTTACCTTCTCGTACTGGCCCAGCTTGAACTCGAGCTTGATGGCCTGTTTCAGGCCTTTGAAGCCCCATTCGCCCTTTTCCTCCTCCAGCGGTGGTATGCCTAGAAATTCGGAAATCGCATCTTCGGGGTCGGTGAGCTTGAGCTGCTTGGCGTTGTAGTACTTGTTCTCGATGCCGACGTCTCCGGACTCGTCATCGTCGTCCTCTTCGTACTCGAAGTCATACCTGATGGGTTGTTAGCAGGAGAATGATCCGCAGTCAATTTTCGATAAAGATCCGCGAGGCACTCACTGCTCCTCGTCCGACTCCTGCATAAAATCCTCATCGTCAGACATGTTGGCGTTGATTTCCGGGCGGTGACTTCAGGGTGGTCGATATGAGGTTGGTTCTGAGGCGCATACACGAGTGCAATTGGCAGCCGGGACAGATTGTTCGTGTAGAAATGTTGACGACGGAAGGGGAGACGAGCAAAAGCTGCGTGCGTTTGGTGATTGCTGGAAGTTCAAGTGCCACCTCAGGCTGGAGCGTGCAAGTTCCAGGCAGGTGCTCTGTTGACGGAAGGCGGGAAGGCGGGGGGAGCTTATCGATTGGAGAGATCCACCCAGTGACCAAATCGCCCAAGGCGCTCTCACAGATACAGTGTACCCACTACGGTGCCTAGATGGGTACCTAGACATGTACACGGTGACCCCCAACTGTTTATTTGATGGCAGCTAACCGTTAATGGAAGGCATGAATCTTCTACATGGAAACGTAGGTGCCTGCCCTGCGACTCTAGGTAGTTACTCTTGTTACTGTTCTCACTTTCGCCCGTTAATACTATGTATTGTCACTGGAGTATCCTCCATTTCTACCTAGATATCTGGTTCATAGGTAGTGATTGTGACTAGGTATTGTCACTGTCGTCCAAAAACATTGCTTCGCGGACATTTCTTCCAGGAAGGGGTAGCTAGTACAGCAAATAAGAGATCAGGGTCGGTATATATGAACCGGCTCCATTGCCACCGTATGGAGTTTACTTCCAGAGGAGGCTCCCTATTCACTACAGGTTCGTCAAGAAAATCCATCAGAAAACTCTATATTGCAAATGACCCCTTGGATGCAAATTTTAATCAGAGAAAATGAAACCTATTCCATAGACTGACTTCAAGTCGGGAAACGTTGAAAGAAGAGATCCGCAGCTATAAGGATGCTAAATGTGAGCAGGGATTTGAGGTGCACGTACCCCATCCAGCAGCCGGGAGGAGGACTTGCCTTGCGCCTGCACCTGTTCACTTGCACATTTTACCAATTCTTTTCTCCAACACCGCCAACCACTCCACCTTCACTCTTGCCTTACCATCTATAATTCTCTCCAGTCTCCTGGCCGTTTCTTCCTCGCATTCTGCCGTCGTCACCACAAGCCAAACTCTGCCCTTCGTCTCCTTCCGTGGAACATCGACACGATGGGTGGCGATCTCAACCTAAAGAAGAGCTTCCACCCTTCGCTCCTGAAGAACCAGGCCAAGGTCTGGGAGGAGGAGCGCAAGGCACTGGAAGAGCGAAAGAAGACCCAACAACGAATCAACGAGCTCAAAGAAGAACGCGCCCGCGAGGAGTTGCAGAAGAAGCTCGAGGCCGCCGGACACACAAAAAAGGTCGATCGCGTCGAATTCCTCTACAGCGGCCCAACCGATGGACAGACCGGCACGACGGAGGAGCGCGAAAGCTACCTCCTGGGCAAGCGCCGCATCGACAACTTGATCAAGGGCACCGAACACAAGAACTTGGAGAAGCAGGCCGGGCAGGAGAGTTTCATGGCTCTGCAGACAGCCAACACCGCCAGAGACACCGCAGCGAAAGTTCGAGAGGATCCCCTGCTTGCCATCAAAAGACAGGAGCAGGCCGCATACGAGGCCATGATGAACGACCCGATCAAGCGCAGGCAGCTTCTCGCGTCCATGGGCATCGAAGACGACAAGTCCAAGTCGAAGAGCAGAGAAGACCGACACAAGAGGAGACATCACAGACACCGCGACGATGAACGCGACGAAGATAGACACCGCAGGAGACGACGGTCGCATTCCAGATCGAGGAGCCCACGAAGACGCAGAGACCGTTCCGACGAAGACAAATACCGCTCTCGTCGGAGGGAACACTCCGACGACGAAGGCAGGCATCGTCCGCGACGCAGGGAGTACTCCGACGACGAGGATAAGGATCGCGCTCGACGCAGAGACTACTCGCGCGACGAGGACAGACGCGAAAGACCGCGCAGAGAATATTCCGACGCTGAGGGCAGGCACGAGAGGCGGCGCAGGGATTTCCCCCGCAATGAAGACAGACGAGACAGCTGGCGGGAGCGCAGGAGC
Organism: Colletotrichum brevisporum; assembly: GCA_030770045.1. NCBI lineage: Eukaryota > Fungi > Ascomycota > Sordariomycetes > Glomerellales > Glomerellaceae > Colletotrichum > Colletotrichum brevisporum. The sequence goes on along the minus strand of JAUGSI010000001.1, from coordinate 498,577 downwards.
AACGACAACAGAAACGAAGACAGAGCAGACGACCAAGCCGCAGACGAGGAGAGGGCAAAAAAGCTTGCGGCCATGCAGGCGGCGGCCTCCGACCTCGACACCGACCGAGATCGCCGCCTGGCGGCGCTGGAAGCACAGGAGAAGGCGGCACGCGAGGCGGATGACCAGGCCCGGGAGAAATCGTCCAAGTACGGTGGCGACAGGCAGTTCGTCAACGGGCTGCACCGAAAAGCCGGCAACATGGGCTTGGCGGAGCGAATCGGTCGGGGCAGGCAGGGCCTGCAGAGAGACGATGACTGAGGGCGAGGGCGAAGGGGGCAAGTGACGCCAGTATAGCCAGGGCTACTACGAGGCCGAAATAAAGATATGTATTCCGCAACAAATACCTTTCCGGGAGTAGGCGGGGGAAATGAACCATCGTGAATGTCCATCAACTATCGTGGAACTGTTAGTTGCAGTTGTTAGGTGCGTAATAGTTGCTCGGTCCGTGGCAGGTATTGGCCGTCGTCGGCTGTTGTTCATGGAAGATCTTTCTTATTAACCACCCCTCTAGTAAACAACACCACATGGCTGAGCTCTCCGATCTCATTGTCGGCCTCCCCCTCTACTACTAGGTACTGCCAATGAGATAACGACGACGACGATAATGACGACGGACGACGGCGACGGCAACGACGACAACAATGAGCCCATATAGCCCTTCACGTATCAATCCTTGGGAGTGCCCAGAAGCACGTCGCCACGATAACCACATGCCTCAGTGGTCACCGGTCGACAAGAACGCCAAAAAAAAACGGCTATCTCAACCCGAAGAGAAGTTTCCACCAGGTGCTTCTGAAGAACCAGGACACGTTCTGGGGGGAGGAGCTCGAGGCCTTGGAAGAGCGCAAGGCACTGGAAGAGCGCAAGAAGACTTAACGGACTATCATCAAGGGAGATCTTGCTTACCACTCCCTTTTTCAATATTTAACAACACCTCCAGGGACAGCCCTATGGCTTGGTAAGCGTCCCTAAGTATTTGGCATGATGTTGTCGGGAATTCAGCTCCGGCAAGCTTAGCTCTGCTGGGTGGCTTCGAGGGTATTTGTATACTTCCCTGAGGTTTTCGAATGTGTTTGAGTGTATAATTGGTGACAATGCTCCATGCCAGGCTCCATGCGCAAGGTGATGCGGGAGAGCAAGGTCGGGCATCGTCTTGAAAGGATTGCGTTGGCTCGGAGGCTGACGATGCCGCGTGGGTCGACTGACGAGGAAGCTGGCGGGTGCAGGCATTTTGTAGGAGCGAGGCTGAGTGAGGGATAGGAGGGGCACGGAGGCAAGGCAGTGATGTTGTCGACGCTGACTGAGCGCCTGTTGTCAGGACATGTGGAAAAAAGGAATCCGGCAAAGACGGGAATTGGAGGAACGGACGAAAACAGCCGTAGGCCGGGCGTGAGTGCCCAGCTTCCAAGCCTCGACCTTTGCGCAGTCCGAGGCACTGGACCCCAAGCCGGTGCCGCCGTTCTCGGTGGTTCTCGAGGTTCCGGCGTGAGGAGGGCGGGAGGTTGGCTGGGATATTCCTGGCTCAGGGAGAACGGTGGTCCTTGGCTCACGATGGGGACTCGGTTTGAGTAGTGGAGTTTGTTTGTTTTGACAGCGGACGGGCTATTACTGCCTTGGTCTCGGGACTCGTGGGAGATGACGTTGGGGGGCGAATGAGTCGTACGCGAGGGCAGAATTTTGCAGATTTGCCTTTGCCTGTCAGAGTTGGTGTTGAGGAACCGGAAGGGTGAGGTTGAAACTGGATTGCGTACTGGGTACACTACGGATAGGTAGGTATGCACTATTGCACTACGCATGGCACCCGGCCGGATGGGCAAAGGGACCAGTCGAGATGGGACGGAGACACGAGGCAGAGATCAGCAAACGCTCCTGCTGCAGGCGTCGGGCTACTTAATTAGCAAAGCACGGAATGTCGGGGGGTTTTGGCGGCGGTGATCTGAATCTGCGATCCGACGAGGTGCGGCGTCCGGGCGAGGCGGAGGGAAGCGAGGCGCAGAGCAACGTAATGACACAGCCTGGAAGCTGGAAGCTGGAAGGCGAGGCAAGGGAGGGCCAGTTGACGACGAATCCAACTTCCATGGGATTTATCGAAACAACTTTCGAGTCCCTTCCAGCTTGGTACCTACCTACATCAAAAACTGGCCTCGGGCGGTTCAACATGAAGCCCCTCCATATCCAAACGTATGGATCTGTAGGGAGGCGCTCGCGCTACGCGGCGTTGACGGACTGCAGTGTGGAGGGGCTCGGCTGTTCTTGAGCGCCACCAGCTTTTCCAGGTAGGGATACGGACACATCCATGGCAACCTATGCAAACATTCCAAAAGTTATCTCACGAGGTGCCTAGACCAGTGGCCTTTGTAGATGGCTTCTTATGTAATCACCTTCTCTGCTCTCTCAGCTGGGCTCAGCTAAACTATGAATATGAACACATGATGGCCAATGCCTCTCTTGCAGTGTATCGGTATCTGGAGACCGCAGCAAGAGATTGAAGAAGAAACAATAGACCCAAGCAAGGTGTTGTTGATTGATGGAGACTGCTCTGAGTGCATGCAGCAGGACACTTCACTATGCAGGCAATTATACGGTGGAGACTAGTTGCTCCCCACCTAGGGAATGAACTGCCTGGTGTTTCAATGTATTCTCTCCCCTGTTTTTAGTGTAAAGATACTTAGCTGCTACCCACCCCAGTTGGCAACGATGACGATGCAGCGCGTGCTGTGCTCAGTGACAGTTTGGTGCCAGGGGCAGGGCCTGTGCAGGTGCAGCCCCGACCTGCAGCCAGTTCTCTGCGCCTCAGACAGCCCAGCCCGCCCTGTTTGTAAATGAGGCCCATGGATTTGGTGGTGGGAAGACGGCGCTCAGTCAGGGACATCTTGCTTGGGGAGAAAGATATGTTCCTCGATACCTGGGTGTCTAGGTAGGTAGGTAAGTTGGTACCTTGAGAAGTTGCTCTCATTATGCTTTCCCTGCCTACTCCTCAGCTCTTCCTTCCTTCCTTTCTACTCCTTCCCCATCCCACTAAAAAAAAGCTAACTATTTAGGTTCTTTCCTTCTTATTTTTCCTTCTTCAAGTAAGGAAGGCACCCACCAACCCACCCACCCACTGAACAGACACTGGAGGCACAGGCCAGGCCAAAGTGCCAGCCCACCACTACAAACCCGCTCCACTACACTGCTTTAGCGTACCTACCTACCTAGGTACCTACGTGTAGGTTTTGCCCTGGCTTGCTGCTCAAGGTACCTAGGTTCCTTCAAGTGCCTGACCCTGTCCATTGTGGGCGGCCCTTCTGACTTCATCTCCGCCAATTGAGCAGCAAGCAGCGTACCATCTTCCAGGCCAATTTCCCACGGCTGCATCCCCATCCCATCCCCATAACTCTTTCTCTCACTCACATTCACTTCTACTTCTGGGCCTTCCTTTTCTTGTCTTTGTTGGCTTGTCACTCCCGTCTGGCTCTGCATTCAGCTGCACCATTGCGCAGTAACACCTACACTGTACCTAGGTGCCTTCCCTTATTGACCACCACCCCACCTCGTACCTTCCTTCCCGTGTTACCACCCAATTTACTACTGCTCTCCCCCTTCTCCAAGTCCAGCCTTTGCTGTTTCCTCCTACTGTTACACCCCCCCATCCAATCCAATCCAATCCAATCCAGCCGCAAACAACAACCGCCTGGCTGCAACTGACGAGCTGCAACGTGCCAACCGCCGAGGCGACGATCACCATCGCCTGCTTGCTCTTCACGACTGAGTATTCTTTGGCCTTCCTTTGTCGCAGCGCTCCGAACCATATTCCATCGAATCGCATCGCCCCAACGCAGACTCGATTTTGCTGCCTCCTCCCCTAAATCGCTACCTACCCGCCTACTTCACAACCCGATCAATCTCGCCCAAAATGCCCCTGTGTGGAGGATCCAAGACGGTCCAACGCAAGCTCGTCCTCCTGTGAGACCTGCTCCTCTCTCCCCTCTCCCCTTGCCCTTGAGATGTCGCTTGGCTGCGACCTGTGGACTCTGGCTAATTGATTCAATACACAGTGGCGATGGCGCGTGCGGCAAGACATCCTTGCTGAACGTCTTTACGAGAGGGTTAGTCCCGAGATTCCCTTTGCTTCTGCTGTCCAGGGTCTTGGGAGGCCCTGGGGTGTTCTCCTTCTTTCCATATCTCCGTCCTCTTTGCTACTCAGTCTCGCTGACTCGACAGCGGCAGCTACTTCCCGACCGTCTACGAGCCCACAGTCTTCGAGAACTATGTCCATGGTACGCACCACTTCCACTCCCGCCGCTTCCCTAGCTGTCGCCTTCGCGATGCGCCTCTCGACGCCGTCTTCCCGTCTTGGTCGAACCATTTGCTAACGTGTCTCCATAGACATCTTTGTTGATAATGTCCACATCGAACTTTCTCTCTGGGACACGGCCGGACAGGAGGAATTCGACCGTCTGCGCAGTCTGTCCTACGGTACGAGAGCCGACGCTGGAAAGATACATAGACCCATCTTGCTGACCCGATCGCAGACGACACCGATCTGATCATGCTTTGCTACAGCGTCGATAGCAAAGACTCCCTGGAGAACGTCGAGAGCAAGTGGGTTGGCGAGATCGCCGACAACTGCCCCGGCGTCAAGCTTGTTCTTGTCGCCCTCAAGTGCGACCTTCGCGAGTCCGATAACGAGGAGGAGGAAGGTGCCGAGGGCCAACAGCGGGAGAAGCGACCCATGATCAACTACGAGCAGGGATTGGAAGTCGCTCGCCGCATCAACGCCCTCCGCTACCTCGAGTGTTCTGCGATGCGCAACCGCGGCGTTAACGAGGCCTTTACGGAAGCTGCCCGCGTCGCTCTGAGCGTCAAGAAGGACCGCGAGGAGTCGGGCTGCTCCGTCATGTGAGCACCAAGACCACACGAACCGCGCCGAATACCCTCCAATCCCCACGATACGATCGAACGGGCGGATATTGTTTCGGACGGCATCGAGATGTCCGCTTTTTCACCATTGCACTCGGCAGGCGTTGTCGGCGTTCCCACGGATCGGACCTCCTAACCCCCTCCCCCTCGTCTTGCCTCACACTTACCGATTACGTCCTTTTATTGCAGCTGGCCCAGCTCCTTGGGCGACGCGACTTTTTCCTTCTCTCGGCTAGCCACTATATAGGACCTGTGGCTTGGCATGACGTTCTTGATACCTCTTGGGCTTCGGCTAGTTTTGAGCACTCATGTAAATACCCTTTTCTCTTCCCAATGCACAGACGGTCTGGGGGATCGGTTTTTTTTTCTCTTTACGTGTCTTCAGCTTTTTTAAATTGCGCGCGAGTTTACAGGCAGGCCACATGGCCAGGAGGCTGTTCATACGCGCATTCTGGCTACTAGATTTCTCAGAGGGGAGAGTCATTTCCTTGCTCTGTATAAGCAAAAGTTTGTCAGTGTAGATGATGCTTAATGAACACACCGACCTTCCATCCACGACACGAGTTCGTTGCCCGCGCTGTCATGTCAGCGTAAACTTTCGGCCATCGACAAAGTAGTAGGCCCCGAGCGGATCGCACAAGGATGCCGCGACCAGCATGAGCTGGAGGACTCAGCCGCAGCCGTCGCGGTGTGACAGACTTCCGAGAGCCGTGACAGGGCTTCCAGTCTTCTCTCATGCGAGGCATCCTGCGAAACATTTTGGCTTGTCCTCCATGCCTTGGTACGCGGCCCTTATCTTAGCCAAAACGGCGAGGATTTCCTGGTGTTTACCCGGTCGGAGCTTGCCAGAGTGGGTTGGAGCTGAGTGGCGTTCGCTGGGTGTCGAGGCTGAGGGATTGTCGAGACGGTCCCAGGAAGATCCCCGATCTGCGCTAACTCCTGGGGAGCGGCCAAAGTTCCGTCGCAATCGGACTGGGGAAACGGTGAAAGTTCAGGGTCCAGAACGGAGTAAGCGGACACGCTCTCTCTCTCTCTCTCTCTCTCTCTCTCTGTCTCTCTGTCTCTCCATAGGTCTCTCTTCATCTCGTCGCTTGTATGTGACCGATGCAATCTGTCGTTTGGGACTGTTTTCCTCTTGCTCTGGCTTGGTTGGGATTCCGGGATGTCCCACGGACATTTTAGCCACCAACTTCCATGGAGGTTAGGTAGGTGGTAGCTGACGCGCATGCGGGAGGGGAAAGCATTATTCGTCCCAGGACATCGGTATGGCTAGTTGGGGGACCAATCAGGTAACGAAGCAGCCGGTGGACGTCAGCAACCTCATTCTAAGCGATCCGATGTTTCTTACGCCGACCGATTGGTCGGATGGATGTTGGAATGTTTCATGGGCCGTGAACCGCCCCGGCGTGGGCTGATGATGTAAGCGCCGCCACGCCATGTGGAGAGGTGACTGTCCGAGTACGGGTAAGACGGAGAGAGAGCACGGTAGGTATTTGATCAACACACAAATATCTAGTGACAAGATTATTGTGGCCAGCCGATTTTATTGTGAATTCTCATACAATAACCCATTCCAAACTCCCAAAGTAAGCTCGCTCATGATATGCACACAAATATGGATCTAGTAATACACCCGAACGGGGAAAGGTATTTTGATGTCGCTCGAACTCAACTCCAGCCCTGCTTGTTGTTTTCCCGGTACGCGCCGTGACGTGGATCATGGCATCATCAAAGTGACAAAGGAGAATAATATGTGTCGTGGTAAATGGTGTGTGATTCGGACTTGATGAGTCTGATACTTAGACGCCATGACCTGGAGATGGTTAGCACCCCCCAAACACACTTTAACGGACAGGTTCGACTTACGACCGAGGGCCTTGCCTCGCTTGGAAACCTCGCGGGCGTGGTACTGCTTGATCTTGGCGCGCCTTGCCTCCTCGCGGGCCTCATCCTCGAGGCGACGCACCTCGGCGCGGGCGGCGGCGACGCTCTCCCGGGCAGCCAGCAGGGCGCGGTCGGCCTCCTTCTCGGCGGCCTCGGCGCCCATGACGCGCTCGCGGGCCTGGACGATGCTGGGGTCCATCTCAACAGCGCCGGCACCGCCGAACTTGTGGAGAAGGCCCCGGCGGTTCGAGGAGGAGGCGTCGGTCGAGCGGCGGAACAGGCCGCCGCCGCCGCCGTTGTGGGGCGCGTGGTGGCCGTCCGGGGAGGTGTGGTAGGTTGTCGAGGAGAGCGAGGAGCGCGAGGTGGCGGTGGTGGCGGAGGTGCGGGTGGTAGGGGTCGGGGAGGGGTCACGGCGACCGAAGATGCCGTGCTTGCGCGGGGGAGGCTCGGCGACGGGCTGGTGGATGACGGGTTCCGGGGAGGGCTCGCGGCGGGAGCCGAAGAAGCCGCGGCGCTGGGGCTCCGGGGGCGGCGGGGGTGGGTTCCCGGACTGGCTCGGGCGAGGGTTCGCGGCGGCCTCCTCCGAAGAATGGCATTGTATCTATTTGTGATGGATGTGAAAGAAAGGGGTGACTAGGGTGGCTTGGAACGACCCGGAAAGGCTTGTTTCTCCTTGGGGTTGGCCTTGGTGTTGTGGTAATGGCGTAGACGCTTACGACGCGAAAAAGCTTGGGAAGCTGGATAAGTCGGATGGAAGAGTTCTCGGCGGGAAGCTGAGAGGTTATATCTACCTCAACTTGCCCGGCCTGCCTCTCTCAGCCAGCCTCCGCGGTCATATCAGGTCTGACCCATCCGTTCATCATTCATGACCTACCACATACCTCACAGTACTGAATTCTTGCTACCGCTGCTGCTGTCCAACTCACCGCAAGAGACCTTCCTCACAGGTACCTACGAAGACAAGCACGTACGACCAGGGGGGAGAATGGCGCCGAGACCCTGACTTGGGGGTAGGACTGGATCTGTTGGCTGGTCACGATGCACAATGATGCCAAGGTGGTCATTGATCCTTCCCACTATCACTACGTGGGAGTCCCTCACGCAACGTCGGCGACAGTGAGCGTCAAACTAGCACAGCTAGCATCACCGGCGTCGAGGGGGGTCTCGTGCCTGTGCGACCCCAAACCTGTTTGCCGTTGGTGATTTGGGGTGATCGACGGTCGAGATCAACATCGTCGGTGACGTCAGGGGAAGTCGAGCAGGGGGGTCTGTCACTGATGGACTGGCCAATCAGAGGCGACCGCGACGGCGTTCTGACCCCTTTCGGCTGGACCCCTAGATTCCGCCCGTTTACACTACTCCAAGAGGATCAGCTTTTTGGTGGCTTTTCTTTTCCTTTGGAGAGAGGTAAGACGGTAATCATGCAGGGTCTCGTCCAGGAATGTCTCGTTTGTAGCCGTGGGCTGTCGGATGCGTTGGTGCTGATCTAACAGGGGCATGGGCTATGACATCGCATACGAAGGGAACCACGACGACACTCGACGATAATCGAGGGCTTATGGAGAAGGGGGCTATGCAAGGGATGCAGGGGTTTGTCATTGGTGAGTTGTGACGATGGTTCGGGCAGCAGCATCGGCGTCAGTTACACTACGAGAGAGACCCGAGACCGTGGGCCCTCAGCTGTGCTGGTCTGGCTGGCCGTTGTTCACCCTAATCTGGTTGATGTGCTGGCTAGCGTTCGGGCCGAGACAGTGATGCTGAGAGGCACAGATGCCTTCTTGTGTGATATGGCGAGGGAGGGCCGTTGACGCTGTGGCTTTGGTCGCCGTCACCCGAGGTTCATGGCGCAAGATTAGCGAGTCACCGAGTCCACGGGAACACATACACGGAACGCACGCAAGCTGACACGATACTGAGAGACGACGGCGGTTCAGCCTGCATACCAATACCTACCAATTCCCGATCCGGGTTACATCCGGTGTGGGCTGAGGAGCCCGGGCGATGCGGGATGCATCGCGCGGAGCTTAACCCCGCCGTCCATCGTCGTCGGCTGGAGGGGGCGGCGCACCTTCTCGACCAAGGAAAGTTCGGGCTCGTTCCTTGCTGCGACGTCGCCTGTGCCCTGAATATCTCGTCGAAGATCATGTTCTGGGGACGTTCGGAGAATCCCGAGGGGTAGGTTGCACCTTGTCATGCAGGCGAGGTCGTAATACATGACTTCGCAACAGAGGCTCGTGCCGGCCGAGGGGTCGTTCGGCCATTTTGGTGAAGCCAATTGGCGTACGGCTCAACGGAGCGGCTTTATTCTTGGTACCCTTCGTCTTCCCGGGGTTGACGGGAGTGCTGCCGAAATCTCGGTCCACTCTTCCGCGAGTTGGCCGTCACAAAGCCGAATACGTTCAGCTCGATACATCGAACAGCGAATCCTAGCTAGCCTACCTGTTAACGATCACAACGAGATGCCAATCATTAATCGAAGCAGAGGGGCCAACTGGAGCAGACGGATTCTCACCGGAAGATAATTATTAGATTCACCGAGGCGTGCGAGCGTCTATCTGGGTATATGCTTGCACCGTCAAATCAACAGTGTCCCGGGACACTTCTATAAGATCACTCCATCCCCTGAGACCTCGTTTCTCAAGACTTGGCAACGCCCTTCTCCAGCTTGCTGTCCTCGGGCTCCTTCCTGTCCCAAGCCATCCACGCCAGCGCGATGAACATCTTGACAGCACCAGAGATCCAGAGGGCACCAGGCATGCCGGCGCTACTCCTCTGCAGCCAGCCACCGATAATACCTCCCAGGACCAGCAACACCACAGCCAAGAATCTCCTGTTCCTCTTGGGGTTCTCCTTGAGCGGGGCAAAGAGCTTCGGGTCCGAGAGCAGGTCGCAGTAGACACTAGTGAGGACGTTGGTGGGCACCTCGTTGAAGCCGAGGATCCTGCTGGTGACGATCTGACCGCCGAACTGGAAGGCCAGGAGGGCAAGGGGCACCATGACGAGAGGGTCCTCGGACGTCTTGAACTCGTGGTTCGACTCGGAGCCCTCGACTGAGGTGAGCCCGAAGTCGGCGACGACGCGGGTCTGGGCAAAGGCGGCGGCGAGGAAGACGAGGGCGGCCTGGAGGGTGAAGGACAGGGCGAGCGTGCTGCGGCGCTTGGGGTGGATGTGCCGCGACTTGGAGAAGAAGAAACAGCCGAGCCAGAAAGCGGCGATGGAGCTGAGGGACTTGAGCCAGAGCAGGGGCTCGCCGGCCGGGAGGCGGGAGGCACCGAGAGCCATGAAGATTGTGTTTCCTGCGGCGAGCGGTTGTCAGCGTCGTCGGTCCACAGCATCGTCTCCCCAGCATCGTCTCCTCCACGAGGTCTCTCTGGAATCTCCCGGTTTACTTACCCGTCTGCATGCTCACGAAGACGCCAGCGGCGTTGACGGCCACGCTGTCGCACAGGCCGGAGACCAAACAGCAGGCGAGGACGGGCACGTCGGTGTATCGGACGTTGACATCGTCACGCAGCCACTCGATGACGCCGCGCTTCGGCTGGGTTTGGGGCGTCTGCGTTTGCGGCTCGTTGCCGGCATCGGTATCCGACGAGTCGGCGACCCGCAGTCCGTTCTCTGCGGCCATGTTGGATGATTTCGGATGAGGACGATTGGACAAAACGTTCCAATGTTGTTGATGGGATAATATCGGGCGACGCCAAGGCGCGGATAGACACGATGAAGGCGGCAGCTGGAGTCTGGAGATGATCAATGGGAAGGTGCGACAAGCAGACACGGATGACAGACGGGTCTAGACCGGTATTAATACTATAGTATCCATGAACGATGGCGGCAAGGGAAAGAAAAACTTTAGTCTCGTCCCGCCGGCTCGTCTAGGGGTTGGCATTGCGTTATCGCATCTAGGCATGTCGTTTGGCCCTGGAACAGCTTGGGACAGGGCGGAATCGACAAGTTTGGGCGCGACCATTACGCCTCGGGTAAGCGTCCGGTCTCGAGAAGCCCACTGCCGCGTAATCGGAAGCGCGCTGGGCCGTCGTGAGTCACTTTGTTTGGTCACTTTGGTGAGGTTCGGGGGGAACGATGTGGGCTCTTCCGGATAGATTGCCGAGATTGGGGTTGGCATCGACTTGAGTTTTCTCTCTAAAGTTCTCTTTTCGAGGCTCTTGATCTCTTTGCAATCAATGGATCTAGTTGCTCTTGCGGTGCTCTTGCGGTGCTCTTGCAAAGTTGCAGTCTCTTTGCCGTCTCTTCCGCGGCATAGTGTCCAGAGACAACGGAGGCCAAGAGGAATGTCTCGTGGTGGCTTGACTTTTGCACCGAAATCGGCCCAGCCAAGGCAAGATCCGACGGGAATGCTTACCACACTGGAGCGAGCGAGGCGTCCATCCATCCGTCTGTCAACGGCAATGGCCGAAAATCCTGCGTGCCTGCGTTTTAGCGGCAGCTCAATCATTTTAAGAATGTGGGTCTCGGCCGGCCCTGACCCGGACACCTGGGCCGTTCTGCGCCGATTATCCGAGGATTTCCCTCTTTCGCTCACTCGCTCACTCATACTCACTCTCGTTGCTCACGACGATTTCTTACCTTCAAACCTCGCGTCTCCGTCTCACTGCAATTGCACAAAACAGCTTCATCCGTTTTCGATAATATCGAGCAGTTTGTGGGAAGTCTTGCAACTTTCGCCCAGCAAACGCCGGTGCACCCAACTCCTGTCTCTTACATCTCACTTCTCATCACATTCATCACCCGTAAAGAGCCACAGCCCGAGGCAAACGGACTGGATGTCGGCCACATTGATCTACAAACAGATCATTCACGAATACCTTTTTTTTGTCCGTTGTCGTTTGCACGTGGCCCGTACTCGACCCGACAATGCCTTGTGAAGTCATTCAGACCTCCAAGTTTCCCAACGCAATTTCTTCGGACTCATGCGATCTGAGACGCGGCCCTCGGTTCGGTGCAAACGACTTACAGCCTCAACGAACGTTGCCTTCGCCCACTTTTTGTTTGAAAAATTCGATTCTTGATCGTCATTCACTTGCCATTCTCGTTCACTTCAAAGTCTGTCGCGCTCCGCAATTTGTGGCACCCTGCCCTCAGCTTTCGGGCCCTCGCGACGGCGCCGGGGAAATCATCCACAAGCAATTGTCAGATGGCCTCGGTGCTTTCTCGTCATTGGGCGCCTTGCGTCCAGGACTCTATCGTCACCTCGTGTTCTCACAGCTGGGAACCGGGCTCAAGCTATTTCTCCCAGCAAGGCTGAGTGAGTGAAGAGCAGCGATTGTGTCGTCGGTGCATTCGTCCGATGATCATCATGAAGACGGCCTGAATTGGACACCGCCAAGATTCAAGAAGGTAGTATTTTTGGACCGAGCAAACTCGAGTCAGTGGCACTGTCACGCACACGCGCGCGAGCGCCGTTTTACTACTATCCAGCTGCTGCATCTTTTTTTTGCCTGCGCCTCGGTTCGGTACGGCTTCACCGCTGATGCCCCATGGCGCTGCTCCATGGCCCATGGACATTGCTTTTCTGAGCTTGAGCTTCGTGGATCTCAAGCGGGTTCGGCGACTGGCTTGGCGGTGACAGGTTTCATGTCTCCGGCTTGGGCAGGTGTCTCTGAGATCTCCGGGACTGCGACGGCCGGATCGACTCCTGAAATCGCCCCCCCCGTTTGCCCCCAATGCCTCGGCGAGAGAAAGATTCTTGGTCGCACACATCCACATTTCTTTTCCTCGTGGAGCGGGTGGCTGCACTTGTTATGATTCCGAAGTCGGACGAACCACACACACAAACATTTGTGTGTGGTTCACACAGTTCAACATCACAACGACCAACCTCGGGACACCTCTTCCGTTTGTCTTCGACGCTAATTCCTCCAGGATATGACGCAGGTACCAGGCGGCTTTCCTCGCCTTCAGGGCTCTTTTGCGCGCGGGCCAAGAGTGCCGTCTTTGATGGGGGCGGTCCACCGACAATCTCGGGGATAATCTTCACAGCTGCCCAGTTGGTCTGCTAGCAATTGCAACAACAATTTCCTTTCCGCCAACCTTGCACTGCCGGTTGCACTGCGGCAATGCGACACTGCGACACTGCGCACATCTCTCTGGTTCGACCGATAGTCCTGGGCGCTAATCCCGGTTGGCTCTGGTGCGGAAACGCTGCCCGTTGCAGATGCGACTTTTGAGGATCCCGCGAGAGGAGCAACAGACATTGGCACCCCCTTAAATCACCATGTCCGCTTGTCACGCTTTCCCAAGCATCCCCTGACTTGTCTTGGCCCTGCCCGCTCCGCTTCGCCCCCGTCGAGATGAGGCCGCCTCCTATCACAAGCTGCCATATCCGGTGGTCCCTGGTTCTCTATTTGGTGCCAGCTAACCATTCCAAGAAGACATTTCTTCTTGCTGCTGTCGCCCGTCTCTGCCCAAGCATATCATGCCGTAGTAGAGATGTCTCCTAGGAAGGGTTAGATGGTCCCGAAGATTGGACTAAGGGCCACCGTATAGGCTACCTTCCTATCAACACTCGAGTTGACGGCAACTCAATTTGCTTCCCTGTCCGTTGAATCTGTGCCAGCATCATCCGTCCAACACACAGTATGGAGATGGGTAGTTACCCACCCTCCTATTCAACTCAAATTGGGTACCCCCCACCATCTCTCCATCTCTATTAGTAACCTGGGATCCCAACAGCCCGCGGGCGACTGCTTGTTTTCTTCTCTTTTCCCGTTCCTCGGTATCTAGCAGCAAGGTGCCTCGTCTGCGACATCGTGCCTTTTTTGCAGCATCGTTCCTTTGCCCGAAGCGACGGGCGCACGCTCTCTCAACCCCCCTACCCTCGTCACTCATTGACTGGTTTACACGTTGCTGCGGGCTTGCCGTGTTCTCTTCTCTTCTCGTCTCGCTGCTATACCGCACGTTTTGCGCTTTCATTACCGATATACTTGCCTCCCACTAACAGCCATGCTGTCGCGATACACTCTCTCGGCTGTGGCGCTGCTGGCGTCGCTTGCCCAGCCCGCCCTCGCCCAAGTCTCGACAAAATGTAACCCGATGAAGGAGACATGTCCTGCCGACCCGGCCTTCGGCATGGACTTCAACTTCAACTTCAACGCCACCCCGTCGACCGATGCCTGGGAGACCACCGTCGGCCCCGTCAAGTACACCAAGGAAAATGGTGCCGAGTTCGCCATCACCAAGCAGGGCGAGTCCCCCACGATTCGCACCAAGTTCTACTTCTTCTTCGGACGCACCGAGATCCACCTGAGGGCGGCCACCGGCAAGGGAATCGTGAGCTCCATGATGTGGCTCAGCGACACGCTGGACGAGGTCGACTGGGAATTCTTGGGCGTGAAGAACGATGGCCTGAGCAACTTCTTCGGCAAGGGCGTTGAGGATTGGAAGAACGGCGCCGAGCACCCCGTCACCGGTAGCATCCACGACGAGTTCCACAACTACACCACCATCTGGACCAAGGAGCAGCTCGAGTGGTGGATCGACGGCAACCGCGTGCGCGTCCTCAAGGCGGAGGAGGCTAACAACACCCAAGCCTACCCCCAGACTCCCATGCGACTCAGTCTCGGCATTTGGGCTGGAGGTGATCCCCGTATGCCACCCGGTACCAGGGAGTGGGCTGGAGGTGACACCGACTACGCCGCCGGCCCTTACACCATGTACGTCAAGTCTGCACAGGTGACCGACTACAGCTCTGGCAAGGAGTACTCGTTCGGCGACAAGTCCGGCTCGTGGGAGAGCATCAAGATTTCTGAGTAAGTCCGCACTCGTTTCTTTCACTTGACACCGTGGTTAACACCTCACAGGGGCAACTCGACTGTCAAGGAGGCCCTCCTTGCGGAGCCCAGCAAGTCCATGAGCGAGAAGTTCGACTCCCTCAACCCTACCGCCAAGACCGCCGTCTACGCGTCCAGCGTCGGAGTCGGCTGTGCTCTCATTGCCTTCGGTCTGTGGTACTTCATCCGCCAGCGCAAGCGCGGTGCCGCCGAGGCTGCCCTCGCCCAGCGCAGGGCCGAGGAGGAGCGCCTAGAGATGGAGCGCTTCCAGAAGAGCGGCATCGACCCTGACTCCTTCAACGGCTCGACTGGCACCGAGTACAACGCCAGAGACTTCAGCAAGAACGGCATGGTCCAAGAGAACTCGTACAACGTCCCCGCGACCCAAGAGAAGCCCGTCTGGGACGCCGCCCCCGTTGCCGCTGCCGCTTGTGCCGGTGCTGCCGGTGCCGCGGCTGGCATGCGCTCATACAGCGACTC
This sequence comes from Colletotrichum brevisporum, assembly GCA_030770045.1. Lineage (NCBI taxonomy): Eukaryota > Fungi > Ascomycota > Sordariomycetes > Glomerellales > Glomerellaceae > Colletotrichum > Colletotrichum brevisporum. The sequence goes on along the minus strand of JAUGSI010000001.1, from coordinate 483,482 downwards.
TCCGACTGGCCCGGCGCCAATCCTGTCCCCCCTCAGGACCCAGAGCCCCGGCCTTCCACCTTCTGGGCCTCTCCCCGCCGCTCCGAGCCGCGCCGCTTCGAACGGTGGCTACTCGCGTCTCGGCTCGCCTCACAGCCCCCCGCCCATGAGCCCGCCCCATGGCGGCTACAGTGACAACGCGTTTGGTAACCAGCAGCAGCAGGGCTTTGGGCACGACGGTTACGGAGGAGGCGGAAACCAGGGCTACTGGAACAACAACGGCGGCGGCCAGGGCGGCTTCAGGTGATGTCGGGCAGACTCCCGGAGCTTATGACTGTATTCGTTTCTTCCGCACCGGCCAGTACTTGGTCGCGTTTCATTACACCTTAGCTTTCTTTGCATGAGTATTTCAACGATTTTCGACTCGCCGTTACAAGCGAACGACCTATGAGAGGAAGGAGACGTGGATGACTCCATTCTCGAGGGATGTATTTGCTCTCAGCAACACTGGTTCCGAGATATCTTGCAGTGTTCTGCCCCTTGACCTGGGGCTCTTGACGAATTCAATACATGATACACCATCGATAACACCCCGTCAGGCACCCAATGCCCGCATGCCTCTCGGAACAATCCCGGTCATGTACTTGACTTCCCGAGCCTGATTCACTTGAATGCACTAGGTCAGAACCATACTTCCGGCTTCTTAAAGTCGTCCTTGCGTGATTTAGCAACGCGGATGAACGCGACCACTACCCAGAACGGCAACGTCTCAGCGAAGATGGAACGCCAACACTGCCGTTCATGCGGAACAGCTGGCATGAACTTGGTGTGCTTCGCTCCCCTCATTGGGCAACTCTAAAGCTTCCTGGTATTCCGAACGAACGGTGAGCTGGCGGAATGCATGGTTCTTTCTATCGTTGAGGATCATGCTCCTCTCGCGTGCGTAGATTAAAACCAAGAGATCAATCATGTAACAGAATTAGGTATCAAAGCATGATCATGGATCCTAAGAGGGAGGCAGTGATGCGAAGGTCTATGCCTCTGGATCAACGTCTCCTCATGCTGACTTGGAGAGTCGAACTTTGCTCATGTCGACGCTTCCTCTTCGGGATGTGGTGCCATGCGCATTTTGTGGAAGCGTGGTTTGTGCTGACATTTCCGGGGAAGTGGCTAGGTGCAAGGCTCACAATGCGGCTGCAGTGTTTGGAGTCCGAGCATAGCATACTAGGCAGTACCTATGCCGCAACTTTGCCGATCGAGGCATGGCTATCTACTCCAACGAATTGAACCTCTGAAAACGCTTTATGACCGGTCATGGCCATGGTTCCTGTATGAGGTCCTGCATACACGCTGCAATACCTTATCCGGGGTCATGGAGTTGAGAAGTGAAGTCAGTGTCGCACTGGGCCCCAAGCTCAGCACTGCCCTGCGCCTTTGGAGACCCAATTGAAATCCAGATTGTATTTACTGTAGCTGTGTTTATGAAGTTATGACCAGGAAAATTGGGCTACTCTACATGTATTCAGCGCGCGATTAGGGGAATTCAAGATCACACCCGGTGGTCGTACCGCCAGCACCTTGTTGCCGAGTCACGATGAGTAGAAAAGTCCTCGCCGAGATGCATAGTTCAACTCGGCGCTGGTGGATCAATCGCAAAGCTTATTTGGCCAAGTGCTGTTATAGCTCACAGCTTCAAGCAACACGGTTCGCGGTCCCGCATGGTCATTACCTCCTTTCGCAAAAGGTTGATAATACAGACGACTCGAGGAACGCCTATCAGTCTTCCCGCTTGAGCTCGTACCACATCCAGCTCAAAGCAGCTGGTTCATGGTTGCAGCTTGTCTGAATGTCGACGGGTCCGCACATGGCATTTTAAGCCTGTTTTGAACCTAACGTAGTTGCCAATGGCTTGTAAATTCTCACTTCTAATGCTTCAGGACGAGATTTGAAGTTGCCTGAGGTAGTGCCCCTGCCATTACTGGGCATCTGAAGTGATTTATGGATCTATTACTCAAAAAAGACGAAAAGTCCAGGCGAACTAAGACCAAGAGAATAACCATATGGACGCGAGAGAGCATGCTGACTTAGCTATAGAGATCGATGATGCATTGTGTCTTATCTCCATTCGGGAGAGCAACACACGTGCCAAGACTATGGTTCCATGTTGGCAACGTGAGGGGTACATAGGAGAATAAGGCATGTATTTGGCCTGAACCCAGAGTTTCCCAACTGATACTTGAAATTCTAGGTCGCTTTCATTCAGCTCTATGCCTTTGCTTATTTTGCTTATTCTTCGGGGAGATTTTAGAGTTGACCAGCACACCATCTCGCAGCTCTTATGTAGTTTGTTCGAAGACGAAGCTTCGGCGAGCCTACCAACCATCCCTGCCGGTTCCTCCCAAAGTCACTGCAAAGAAAGCATAGCATCTTCAAGCCCTCGATTTCGTACACTAGAATCGGTCTCACGGGGAAAATGATTCGTCTGCCCGTTGGGGTGTACCACTTAATGCGGTGTGGGCAAATGCCTGATGACATACACTCTATCCCCAAACACCATGCCGTCTGAATTTGAGAGAGGCGAATGTTGGAGCTGTCGGCGGTGACGATAGCTTGCCGTACATCGTCGCCTGACTACACTGCAAAATCGGCGGCGGATGCTCCGGGGAGAGCAGGCATCCTTGGTATACGGCAAGTCAAACAACCTTTGAGTATCTTGTCAACTGCGACTAGGCTTTCATCGAAGCGGACGACGGGGGACCAGAGGTTCCTTGGCATACGCACCTGGTCTGCAAGAACATCTCCCATATTGGCGTCCTATTTGGATATAAAGTACGCCATCCTCCCCCTCGAAGTCCCAATCTCTTTCATCCAGGCAGCCTCACAAGCAATCCTTCCAGCTCAGCACACTTTTACAATAATACCCACCTGTCTTTGGCAGTAGTAATTGCAACTCTTTCCAACCCAACAACATGCACTATTCCACTATCTTCGTTGCTGCTCTCGCGGCCGTCACCTCCGTCTCCGCCATGCCGGCCGAGGCCGACCGCGACCGTGACCGCGATCGTGATGACATCTTCCGCAGAGGCGAATGCCGCTACGACTCAGACGAGCTCTACTGCGGCCGAGGCATCAACGAGTTTACTCGTTACGGTACGCACCCTGGGCCATCGACCCGCGATAGCACAAAAAGCTGACCTTACTCTCAGACTCCGGCAACAGGTACTGCCGTAACGACCCCGTCAACAGAATCTTCTGCGCCTATCGCAACCAGCAAGAGTTCCTCAGGCAGATTGCCGAGGAGTGGACCAGAATCGAGCGATGCGCTCTCGACGAGTACTGGGACATCCGAGAGCGACGATGCTCGTGCTACAGAAGAAGAGACGTAAGTGTATCTTGTTATCACCTGTACAAGTTGGTTATTGACAACGGGTACAACAGCGTGATGGCGACGGCGACCGCGACAGGGAGTGCAGACGCCGCCGCGGCGAGCGTGACGATGATGACCGCGACGGCGACCGTGGCCGCGATGGTGATCGCGATGGTGACCGCGGCCGCACTCGTGACGCCCCCGACTGCAAGAACGGTGACATCGCCTTCTGCGCCAGAAGCGAGGTGGAGATCATCACCTTTCGTAAGTTCACATCTATGCCCGAAGACAGAGAACTATTTCTGATTCATAGCAGAACGGGAGAACATTCTCTGCACCCGAGGCAACGGCAACTACGTCTTCTGCGCTAGTACCGAGCGAGGAAGAGCCCGGGAGAAGGCCAGAGACCACTTCCGCAAGGAGCGCAACAATAAGGCTTAGTTCTGACAACCACTTCGTTCAAGATATCTCCCGCAGATGCAATTGGATACGAACGTGGATACCAGACAAGTTGTTAATGTGTTGTTAATGTGCGGAGGACAATCGTTGGGTTGAGTTGTGATTGCTTCTGTTTGGGGGTGGTTGTAATAGTGTGGCTCGGCTCGGAAGTTTGCTTGAGATTGGTAATAGGGGAGATTGAATCAAGGACGGTGTTAACCCTGACACATTCAAGTGATTTGATTGCACCCCGCTACATTTTGAATATTTTCTGTTCATCAGAAGTTAGTCCAGCTGCACTTGTAATTGCAAGAAACAGGTGCGTCTCGGCCGTTACAATTCCCACTGCCACGACGTTCATATTTGGAAAGCTTTGCTACTCATATTGCTTGGATCTTCAATACTCCAATGCGGTCGTTCCTTCTCATACCAAAAGAGCACTGATCCCTAATCTCCTCATTGCGCTTCTGGCTGGATTGACATCATGGCTTTGAGGGCCTTGGTGCTTCCAGCTCTCCTTCAGAATGTTCAGTACTGTGCCACAGTTGGTGAAACCTGTCGAAGCATCAAGAATTCCTTCCAGCAACCCTTCAAAGTATGGCTGTTGATCGGGCCTTGCCAGAGCCCCAGCCACTGTCAATGGCCATGGTACTCCTCTCAGGGATGCCCACTCTGGGACGTGCTTCAAAGCACACACAACGTCGCCGACCGACTCTCTGACTTCGTTTTCAAAGGTATCCGGCGTTGCTGAAAATGCACGGAGTTGGGTCCGGATGGTCGTAGCGTAAACCCGTGTCACTGACTGGCATAAGGATGGTGTTTTAGACTGGTGATTGTCAGTAAGGATTTCAGCGTGGGCATTTAGTGGCTCCAGAACAACAGACCTCTTCTTGTCTTTCATCCAAATATCTGATACCGTCGTCAAGTCTACTGGATATGTTTGATATCTGCCTCGTCAAGATGGTGAAGTCTGTCTCGGCCAGCTGTGATTCTAGCAACGCCACATCGCCAAGGGCGAGCATAGCCCAGTTTTGGCAGCCCATGATAGAGGATAAGTCGAGCTCATCTAGCTTTAACCAGTGTTCGTAGGGAAGTTTGGGGCTCGCGCCCGTCGTAACGCAGGAGACGAGCTCAAACCAAAGAACCTGAGCCATCTGGAAACGCATGGCGGCAGCTACCATCCTCTGGAATCCCACTTCTGGCCGAGAGAATTGGGAAGTCAAGCCGGCCATGTTTTCTGCGTCGACCTGGCTAGCAACCGATATAAGGGCATTGAGATGTGGTTCCCACTTGGATATGCCTCCCTGAAAGACCTGAGTAGTGTTGAAGTCAGCTTGCCAGGTTCGTCTGCGTAAGGGTTTCCACGGGAGTGGGTACTTCAAAGCTAATAAGAAACGTTCCACATGTAAGAAATTCGACCCTATGCTCAGGGTGCCTGGCAAATCCGTCCGTCTCGCAGTGATTAAGAACTTGCCGCAGCTCCTGCATGGCATTGGTGTGATAGCGGATGAGCTCCGACTCCATCTCCTCAGTCTGATTTCGAGACGAAATGTGCTGATGGAGAGCGGACAGAGTGAAAGCGGCATGCCGTAAGGGACCCCTCTTGGAAAGAAGCCAAAACAGCCACCCTCGACCCCCAGTAGCCGGCTTGTCGACGTAATATGCGTACTGCAGTGGGAATATGTAGTCCAGGTAGTACATCAGCAGCTCCGCTTCTCGGAACTCCGAATCACCGGTTGAGATTGAAGGGGAAGTCACCTCGGAACAGTCTGCTGAGGCATTACCCAGAACTTTTCGGGGACTATTGGCGGCCTGGCGTTTTCGAGTTTGGCGGAAGTTTTGCTTAACGGCATGCTTGATGCGGTGCAACTCCGCCTGAAGCTTAGCCGGGTCTCTAACCCATTCAGGCTCTGAGCCGTACCCATGGCACTGAATATGTCGATCGGTACATTCTTTACATGCGGGCGAGGATTCGTCACACTTCCTGTGGCGGATGCGACATGTCCAGCAGCCACCGCTGCTGCGGGCTAGCGGCCTGGACATGCTCTGTTGTTGGTGTGGTGTTTGGTGAGTTATCTCCGTTTGTCAGTCCGCCGAAGAAAAAATTGCTTGGTATTCGTAGAATGTCCTCAGTCAACGTCACTGGGAATATTGAGCTGTTTTCGTGCTCTGCTAGGCATCTGATGTTTCCGCAGTGTTGGGTGAAGTTTCTCGGAGTGCCGTTGTCGGCTATTCTTTCCAAAACAACCCAAGCAGAGGGTGGGGTAAGAAGACTGGGGAAGAAGGTCGAGCCGGGGCCTAGGAAAGAAGGCCGAAGCATTCGAATCGAAGCACTCCATTGTGACCACTAGCCCCATGATATTGTTCCGGGACGACAGCAATGACAACGACAAGAAGAACGAAAATAGATTCAAAGAGCCCGAGGATTCTGAATTCATTCCGGGAATGGTAGATGATATTCGATAGGGACCTGGGATGATTGTAAAGAGCGACTCATGTATTTGTCTGCTATCAACGACATGCCTGACTTTCTCGTGCACTCCTTGAGCTGTTGTGGTTGTTCATACCTTTTCTCACACGTAGAAAAAAATCCCCTTGGTCTTTCATCCATCTTTAACTTCAACTACTCGTCAATTACTTGCACCTTGAGTGCCAATGCAGCCGGATCAGACGCTGTCTTGAATGCCTTTTCGCCTTCCTCCAAGGTAAAACGATGCGTGACCAGCGGCTTGAGGCCAATGACCCCTTCTGAGACGAGACATATGGCTCGAGGATATATATCGCGGTACCGGAATTGGAACCTGAGATTGATCTCCTTCCCAGCCATGTACATGAACGGGATCGTGGCGAAGTCTTTGCCGCATCCAATGACGAATACCATACCCCCAAAGCGACACGACTACGTCGGTAAGCATCTCCACAAACCTGCGGATAGCAAGACTTACATATATTCCAGTGACTACGCTGGACTCAACACCCGTGCACTCTAAAACCAACTTCGCTTCTTGACCTAGAGCTGTCTTGATGTCTTCGGCGACTGCCTGCGCTTCCTTCCCTGGGGCAACGACGACAGTTCGGGCTCTTGGCACAGCCTTTTTCGCAATCCGCAGTCTGGTTTGATTGATGTCCGTGATGACAATTGGGTTGGCACCAGCCGCATTAGCAGCCAGCAAGGTGACGATGCCGATGGGACCAGAGCCGCAGATGACGACCGGGTCTCCCAAGCGCACTCCGGATCGTTCGATTCCGGTGAGGGCCACGGAAAGAGGCTCCAGAAGAGAGCCCTCTTCATACGAGATCGAGTCTGGGATCTTGTGCAGCCAGTCTTCTGGATGAACATGATAACGGGTAAGGGTTCCATGATAAGGTGGCGTGGAGTAGAAGACGACATCCGGACAGGCGTTGTACTTCCCTGTGCGGCAGAAGTAGCAAGAGGCTTTCATGCATGGAATCCCGCACTCGATCGCAACTCTGTCGCCTACCTTGAACTTGGTCACTTTGGGGCCAACAGCCACGATGTCCCCCGCACTCTCATGGCCAAGGCCGTTCTCTCCTGTCACGACCATCTCTCCAATGTGGCCTGCCTTCCAGAAGTGCACATCCGAGCCGCAGATTCCCGTTGCTCGCACATGAACCAGGCATTCCCCATCACCTGGCGTTGGGACCTCGGTCTTCTTCATGTATAGTTCATGTTCGGGATTGGTGAACACGGCGATGTTGTCAGGCTTCCGGCGGAGGACTTCAGACACGTTTGAGTCTGCCATATTATAGGATCGAGTTGGATCGACAAGATAGTCACTGAAACGCTAAGATTCGAGCCGGAAAAGGAATTGCTCAGCTTTTTGTCTTATGCGAACGGGATAAGATGTATGATAGAGAAAAAGGGCGAAGCTGAGGAAACGAAAGAGGAGGTGTTTTGTACAACTCCGGAGAGGTCTGGTGCTCTAGTGACATGCGGCTGTTCGGATTGGGATATCTTATTCGTCACCCCCTCCTCTAGTGTCCAACGCCCCCTTCAGCCACAACTACGTAGCTAGGCGTCGCTAAGTTAGGGGCTATATTAGCTTATTATCGTCTGTTGTTGTTATTATCGTTTTATAAATTGTTGTTATCGTCGTCGTCGTCGTTGTTGTTGTTGTCCGTTACTATCGTCCGTCACTGTTGTCTGTTCCTCATTATCCGTTAGATAGTAGAGGGAGAGGGAGGCCGGCAATTAATGAGCCAAGCCACAAAGACGGGTGTTGAATACTGGAAGAGGGGGTGATGAATAAGATCTCCCTTCGGATTTTATTACCCCTCATAACCCTCCCCTCCGGAAGTAAGCGAGTAAGAGACACATCCCCAACAATGTATTTCGGACACTTCTGCACCAGTGACGCCATGAGCTCATCCAAACCGCCGTTACCCCACACTCGGCGTCTTCGCGCCCGGCGGCTTCTCCCTGATCCCCGCACGCTTAAGGCAGTTCTTGCACTGAGGATAACGTGTCTTCCCTTTTACAAACATCATATTCTCGATCGTCCAAGTTTTAAAACCCAGTCCGGGTAGCGAACATAGTGACAACACAGGCCGGCCCCTTTACAGTGTCGTCGAGGAACCTTTAGGAAATTCTTTTATCCAAAACGATTTGAAGACACCGAAACCGCAAGATAATAGCCATGTCTTTGCAAGGAAAAGTTGCTATCGTTACGGGCGCTGCTCGGGGCATTGGGGCAGGCATCGTACGAGCTCTTGCCCAGCAAGGTGCGGACGTAAGTAAATCCTGACCATTTCCCATCCCCCTGAACCATCGACTTTCGTGGTAGACCTCTTCTGCTTTCCAAGCCATCCTTGTGTTCTACATGAGTTGAGTTAAAAGTACAGGTATGGGTTGCTGATAACCTTGAGTCCGAATAGGTAGCCTTCAACTATGTTTCCCCGTCATCAGAAGAAGCCGCCTTGCACCTGGTGGAGGAAGTCAAGAGCATCGGATCTCGGGCAACGTGTGTTCGGTTGGACATGGCCTCTTTAGATGCGCCAGCAAGTCTTGTGAGGGCAACTTTGGAGGCATTCCAAACCGAACGGATTGACATTCTGGTAAACAACGCTGGTCTCGGAGGTAATTCTCCCCTTGAAGAAGTCACAGTCGATGACTACGAGCGCCTGATGACGGTTAACGTCCGAGCTGTTATCTTCATGACCCAGGCTGTGCTGCCGTATATCAGCCGCGGCGGCCGGATCGTCAACTTGTCTTCCATATCCGCCAGAGGTGGGTATCCCACACAATCAGTCTACGCCGCGTCGAAGGCTGCAGTCGAAGGCCTTACCAGAGTGTGGGCAACGGAGTTGGGGCACAAGTACGGCGTGACGGTGAACTCGGTCAATCCCGGACCTGTCGACACTGATATGTACCGCGCTGCTGGGCCAGTTCACCTCGCGCGAATGGAGGAGCAGAACAAGAAAGTTCCTGCAGAGCCTCGCTGTGGAACCGAGCGGGATGTTGCGGATATCATTGTGTTTCTTTGCGAAGAGCGGTCAAGATGGGTCACAGGAGATACGATTTGCGCCAATGGGGGAATGGTATACACTTAGTCTCTAGAGGTAGTCTATTCTTGTCTACTATTTGAAGTCGTGGATGAAAATCTGTACTAGAGACAAAGAAGTGTGTTACTGGCCATGTTTGATGTTTCCCACTTTGTGTTACCAATGGCCGCCCTCGCCGCCTTAACGACTTGGGAAGTACATGGAAATAGAGCGCGTCGTCTAGTTACCAGGGCTAGCTGAGGTGATCTCGAGCACCTCGAAATGATACAGCTGGGGTTCAGATATATCCCTCTTCCGAAGTATGTATCGCTTGAACCACCAAGGCAATACCTTTTTCAACTGATACGAGGCATGTCGGCGAGTCGAAACAGAGAAGACGTCGTCTAATTCCTCCAATGAACGCTGTTTGGTTTCTGGCATGAAAAGAAAGATTGCCACGAAGCAAACGACGTTGAAAGCTGCGAACAAGGCGAAGGAACCCTGAGGCTCGAGGCTTTGTACCAAAGGTGGCCAGGTTAGAGCAACGATGACGGCCCAGAAGTTGTTGGTCGCTACCGCCCAGGACATCCCAACCTCTCGGTGTGAGAGGGGGAAAACCTCTGCGGAGTAGACGAAGGCGCAGGGTCCCTCACCAGGCCCGTAGAATGCGGCGAAAATGTAGGTGAACGAAGCAATGAGACCAATGTGCGCAGGGTGGTCCTTAGGAATGTTGAATGCCATTCCTGCCGCCAGGAGTGTCCAGCACATATTGGGGAACGTGGCGAGGAGAAGGGTTCTGCGGCCCCAGGTATCAATGGTCCAAAGGGCCGGAATGGCAAAGATGAACATTGCGAGACCGAAACCCCACGAGGCCAGAAGTGCAATGTTGCTGCTTGCTCCGGCCTCTTCGAAAATGGTTGACGAATAGAATGCCATAATGTTAACTGACTTCCTGTTAGTAGCTTCCACACTTCCTCGAACTTGTAGGCTCAATCTTACTGCCACAGAATTGCTGAGCTGCCATGACGATACCCGATGCCTGGGTTGCACGGCGGTTGCGCGGTATGGTAAAGAGCTCTACGCATCTCTTGAAGAAGTTTCCTCTGTCGAATCCCTTTTCGGCAACTAGCCTCTTCTCCTCTTCAAGCAGCGAGTAGATGTAGTACAAATCTCGCGCCGCAAGCAATCTATCACCACGTAATCTGAGTAATGAGTTATGAGCTTGAGCGTACCTGCCCTTCTTGAGTAACCATCTGGGGGATTCTGGAGTAAAGAAGATGCCGATGACAAGCGGGATAGCTGGTATCATCGCAGAGCCAAGTTGCAATCTCCAGGCAATATCGCCGGTACCGACGACGGCAAGATTAGCACTGAAGCCGAGCATAATACCAAAAGCGACAAAAAGCTGCCAGGACATGACCAAGGCACCGCGGATACTGGCAGGCGCATTCTCTGCTGAGAATACTGGCACAGTCACTTCATTGAGGCCCATACCAATTCCAAGGAGGATTCTGCAGATCAGTATCTGAGGCCAGCTCTGGCAGAGAGCTTGGCCCAGAGGTGCGAATAGACAGAAGATGGAGCCAATGAAGATGGTACCGCGTCTACCCATCCAGACGTTGATTGGATCGGACAACCAGCAGGCGCTATCCACAAACATTAGATAGAGGCTTTCCATCCGGCTTCGCAACTTACAAGAGACAAATTGCCATGTAAGGAGCGCTGTTGATTGCGCCGATGATCCATGAGTTTCTCTCACAAGTTCCGGCCTGGAGGCACTCTGGGCCCTTGTCTGATATGCCAAAAGCCTGAGGGAACGAGAGGTTGGCGCCGTTCGACCCTGTTTGGTCCCAGCCTTGAACTGCGGCACTGATGGAGTTCATCAGGACAGTAAAGTACAGCGCACGCGGGTGCTCCCAGCGGTTTTCGGTCTCGTTCCGCAAAACCATCTTGTCAAACTCCGTGAGTTCCGGAATGTCGTTGTAGGTGGTGGGGGTTTTGGCTATGAGCGCCCCCTTCTTGAAGTACGCGACTTCGCCCGCCAGACCGTGCTGAAAGGCGAATTGCGAGGCGTTTTCCAGCAGTTGCTCCTTTGGGACACTAGCTAGCGGGTTTTTTATGCTATGTTTGGTCTTGTGAGCATCTGGAGGGTTGGAGCGGAGTCAATGCTTTCTCTGGCCGAGACTTACTCTGCAGTGGTGCCAGCACGGCGACCCATAAGCTTGCTTTGGGACCAAGACTCCTCACGGCTGATTTCGACCCCTCGGCTACCCATTATGCCGCTATCAGGACTTCAATATGGCTCAGTTCATGCACCATTGAAGACAACGAAGGAAACTGGGCCCTCACGACTTGTCCCCATCACCTGACTCTGCTAAGGCGTCGGCTGTCAGCAATGGTGTTCTGCTGCTGCTGCTTTCTTCGGACGAGACATAGGATGGTCGGCTAGTCGACATCGTATTAACATTCGAGAGTTGATGACCTCGTGCTTGTACGGATGATGTAGCTGAACCACTGTATAGTAGCGGGGTAGAGTAACTTGGTGTTTTGGCCGAGGCAGTGTTCAGGAACTGGAACGCACTGACGAATGGCCGCCCGGGGGGATTTACCCGGGCCGTGCCGCTCAGGGGCTGACGCCGCTCAAGAGGCAAGTCCCCTGCGCCACATTTTACAATGCTGAGGTCTTGAGCTGGAATCTTGGCAAAATAAGGAATGCTCACTAGAAAGCCGTAGACAGTGTTAACAAGGAAAGGGCTTAGATTGAGCTCTGTCATGCGTCCCGTACATTCGCGCGTTGCCTCGGTTCAGCCTTCCCGTTGCCTAGGTATCTCACATACCAATGGATGTTGTCGTACTTGAGCGAGAACAGTATCGCTGGAACGAAATGTGAGAACGGTAACGCATACCGAACATAATCCCGAGCTTCGGTGGTTCTAGGTTCGAGTGATCGTGTCGTAGGTCCTGGTCTTGCCTCTCATCCAACCGAACACTGGCTCACGTTTTTGCTAGGAAATCTAACTGAGTTTAGACTTCTTGTGGAACATGGACTTTTATCGAAATAGTTACTTCTTTCAAACATCTTTAGGGCCTGAATGGGGGGGGGACAACTTACCTCGGCTGGTATTGCAGGTACGGTCGAGTAGGCTTGCTTCTCGTCTCGACTTTCCTTCCCAAAAAAACAGTCACAGTGGGGCTTCCAGCTCAACATGTCAACTCCCCTGTGAAGGGCGCGCATGTCAAGGCAGGGCGGAAACAGAAAGGTTTCAACTGAGTCAAAGCCGCACTGCACATTTAAGCAGGCAGATCCTCTGTCCAAAAGCCAGTTTTCCTGTCACAAACAGTACCTAGAATAACAACTCCTTTTTACACCACTTCAATTGCCAACATACAATCGTTATGGTTCAGATCAAGCCCTTTGAGGTGGAGGAGTGGATGGATCGCTTGGAGACCACCCCGGGCGTCCTCAACATTGCTGAAACTTGCTGCGAATCTGTTTCCATTCAGGAACTCACTCAACTGTCTTCAGACCCATCATCGGCTGGACCACTCGACATCGCGACACGGAAACTCACGTACGGGGCCATCTACGGCTCGGAAGGGCTGAGACAAAACATCGCCAACCTCTACCACGACAGCGTATCGGGTCCATTGCCCAATGATCAGGTTGTTCCAACCCAAGGAGCTATTGTGGCCAACTTCCTACTGCTGTACACCCTCGTGGGCCCGAGCGACCATGTTGTTTGTCTTTATCCGACATACCAACAGCTGTACGAGGTCCCTAGAAGCCTTGGTGCCGAAGTCAGTCTCTGGAAGCCAAAGGCAGAAGATGGCTACATTCCCGACGTGCGAGAGCTTGAAAAGCTTGTGAGAAATAACACCAAGGTCAGTGACTTGTAGAATCAGCAACCGAAGGAATGTGGGCTGACCTTCACCACAGATGATCATCATCAACAATCCCAACAACCCGACTGGGGCGACAACTCCGAAGTCTGTTCTTCTCGACATTGTAGCGTTTGCAAAGGCGAGGGACATAATATTGATGGCGGACGAAGTTTACCGACCGCTGTTTCACAGTCTTCCCAATGGAGAAGAAGCCCCCCCGTCGATTCTCTCTCTGGGATACGACAAGACGGTATCGACGTCGAGCATGTCCAAGTCATTTTCGCTGGCGGGAATTCGACTGGGATGGATTGCGTCCAGAGACCCCTCCATCATCGAAGCGGTGAAAAGCGCCAGGAACTACACGACTATCAGCGTCTCGCAGTTAGATGACCGGGTGGCCACGTACGCTCTCTCTGACCAGGTTAGGCCGAACCTCTTGAAGCGGAACATGGAGCTGGCCCGAACGAACTTGGAACTTCTGGAGGGATTTGTCAACAAGTATCCTACCGTATGCTATTGGGTGAAGCCCACAGCCGGGACTACGGCCATGGTTGGCTTTAGAAGACACGGGCGGCCGGTGAAGGATGACGAGTTCTGTCTGGAAGCTCTGGAGAAGACGGGAGTTCTCGTCATGCCCGGATCGACGTGTTTTGGAGATGGAAACGAGTTTGAGGGGCAGATGAGGTTTGGTTACGTCTGCAACACCGATGTTCTGAAGGCGGGGCTGGAGAGGTTGGGAAAATATATTGAACAGACATTCTAGGGCAAGCGAGCTTCAAGGTTAGCACTGAGTACAATCCCTCAATATTGTCGCTGTAGCTGTTGTCGTCTGTCACTTTCGTTGTCGCCTGTAACTTTCTCTACTCTCTCTACATATAAGCTTCTGACGCTGAATAGGGGAACGGTGGCCACTGTTAGGGCGCCTCATTCCTTTGACCAACGTTGGCTTTAGAGAGCGCTGGAGCGAGAGCTCCGGCCGAAGGTGACTCCATTGAAGTAGAGTTATAGCTTGATTGACTTGAGTTAGGTACGCGACTATACTAAGAAGACTAGACTGAGGAGCGAACAGAAAAGGAAAAAGCAGCTTATCAATCCGGAATCTCTGATGTTTCAAGTTTGTATCTCATCCCAAAGCCTTCTGACAATTTCCCCACGCTGATGATGCTTTGCCCTCGGCGTTGAACCTTTGTCAAGAACGAAGCCTTCAGTAGGCAAGATGCCTTCCCCCCTTGGATTGTCTAGGCAGTTGCGGGCCATTCCTTACTTTCTGCAAGCCTGCCACTTGACGTTGACCTGCTGGGTGAAGGCGACGGTGGCATCGTCATCGGTGATGGAGCCGTAGGCCTGTGGGTTCCTGGAGGTCAGGGCGATGCGGTTGTTGACGTTGAGAATGCCGGTCGCGCCGCAGGGAGCCCAGATGAGCGAGGCGGTGGGGATGCTGTCCTGCTTGGTGTAGACCTGGCCGTCGAGCCAGATGCCGCCGCCGGCGATGGAGGTCTGCGTGGTCGTAGTGGAGGAGGCATCCTGAGAGAAGAAGTAGGTCGAGTAGAAGTTGCCGGTCACGCCCTCGTCGAGCTGGGCGTAGCCGTGGTAGGTACTCTCGACGACGGCGAACTGGAAGCCGCCAGGGTACTTGAGGCTCAAGTGGAGGGCGCAGTTCTTGGTGCGCTCGGCGAGGGGTAGATCGGGGCCGATGTAGGTCTGGAAGCGGTCGAAGCCGAAGGTGATGACGGTGCGGTCTGGGGAGATGATGGTCGAGACGGAGCCCTGGGGGCACCCGCTGCCTGAGAAGCTGGCGTTGACGATCTGGATCTCCTTGGGGTCAGGGGTGTCGGAAATGCCAGTTGGGCCCAGAGGGCTGGCAGCGGCAAGAGCCGGGAGAAGGATGGCGAAGAAGTTCTTCATGATGAGAAAGTAACGAAAGCGGTGCTTGGAAGCGATAAGTGAGATTTTGAGGGCGGTGGAGATGTTACCTGTGAGCTGGATACTGATGATGGCGTAACCTCCTTTCGCCGACGATCTCTGCCGTATTTATACCCAATTTTCTCTTCACGATAATTATAATATGTTGCAAATCACGTATTGCCAGATCCTCTGTGGGGGCGGAACCAAATTCCTGGACTCACCTGTGCCCCTGATGATCCGATCCGACGACGACATGTTCGATGGCACCATGGAGCCCAGCCGCTGCATCTGATGCAGAGAATCTCAAGGTCACAAATCAATATCGATATTCAAAAAAGCTCATCACGCTGCTGCTTGTAGCTCGTGACCTAAGGAGTTGGCACGGAACTCCTCGCTTGGCTTGTTCCGACATGTAGGTTGCTGCAGCCAATCTACGGCTGAAACGGACAAATGAAGAGATATTGAAGAGCATTTCAGCTCTCATGATACTAAGAGCTATTGGTAAAGTGCGAAAACCGACTTTGGGGGGTACATGAGCGCATTATCTTCCATCTTATACGAAGTAGGTAAAGTGCCTGTCAGTGTTATTCGTGCGTGTAACAAAGGCGGATAGGAGATGTGAGATCAGACAAGTTACTATTGTCATAAGATATGCAGGAGCTTGTTCGGACTTGATGTGTTCAAGCTAGTCTTTCTGCCCTGAAATACGTGTCCCAGGCTTTACGAGCCTGACGGAGAGACGACGTCCTGGAGACTAGCTGCGGAATGTTCTGTTTCTGCGAGCTCAGACCTGTTGAACGAGGAGCTGTTCGAGAAATCATAGTTGGACACATCCATTATACAGACACATAATCCGTCGTTTTGTGAATCTCCAACTAGGTATTCCGGGCAATTGCGTCCGGAATGTCTAAAAAGGGAGCACGGAAGTGATCGTTGCTCAGAAGTCGTCCCAGAAAGCCGTCAACCAAACTATTGAACTGCATCAGACCAGAAAGCGTCACATCGTTTCAATCTATTCATGGAGGCTGAGTGATATACGGATATTACATGTGGGTTCACTCTCCAGCCGCCTCAAGCGAGTTCGCACAAAGGGTGGCGCTGGAACCGAACGAATGGTTGACCCCATTAGCGGATGGTTAGTTGCCCCATGTAGGAGAAACCAAAGTGGATGGACCCTGATTATCCGGCCTGAGCCGAGAGTTTGGTTCTCATCATTTGCCGTTGCCGGTTAATACTCCTAGGCACGGTGAGCCTATTGTTTGCAAGACTGAGACCACCGGCGACTTTCACTTATCATTGAGAAAGAACAACAGGAGGATCTCGAAGTTGAGACTTAAGAATCATTGTCTAGAGATCCCCGAAGAGATGAAAAAAAAAAACAGAAAGCCCTTGACTTTAACATACAATGGCCGCCCAAAAGCTCACGGATATTCTGCGGTGAACTTCTCCCGGTGGCTGTGGCTCGCCGGCTGAATAGCGCGCGCCGAAGAGACATGCGGTCCAGATCCAAACCATCGAGCCTCGCTTATGCGTTTGATATGCTTGGACATTCGTCAAATCATGCAAGACGGGCTAGCTCTTACGGAATCAATATCAACCCATACACTGTGATATTGGACGTCTAATAATAGAGCTTGACACGAATCCAGGAGTCAGGATATATGACAACCCCTGGGTACGTCTCAACCATGAAAAGATTAGTTTCCACGATCTTTCGGATGGCAACCTTCGAGCGCAGAGTGGCTTCGCCGATTTCAGGCTTCTGCAGGAGCAATTGTAATTGTCTTGCGATGTTACTCGGAGGTATATCTTGAGTAACATTGCGTTATGCAGTGGATGGCCCAGGCCATCTGTTAAGCTGCGGATCAAAACTCACGAGGTTTACCCCTTTTCACTTGTCGAACGACGGTCGGTGGTGAGAGGGTTCGGTACGTTTGAAGTATCTTGGATTTTCTTTCTCAATCATTTATTCCCCCGTAGTAAACTCCGGCTAGATCTAAACCACGTGGCATCACATATCTCAATTTTGTCACATTTTTGGCCTTTCGTTATCGTTCCTGCAATAGGACTCATCACAGCCTCAATACCATGAGGAAGACACCTCGGTTGATGCTGCCTTGGATCGCTCAATAGGGGAGACCGAGCAAATCCCGGTGAGTTGTGCCAGAGGTCCCAGGCCACGGGAGACGCCGAAAGTGGCGGTGTAGTACAGCGTCTCGTGGAAGCCGTAGTGGTGGAACAGAACACCAGAGCTAGAGTCGACGTTGGGGTAAGGGTTCTTGGTCTTTCCATGCTTCTTCAGAACCTCGGGGGCAATGCTGCTGTTCTTCTGAACCAGTTGGAATACAGGGTCCCGAGCAATCTCAGGGCGGGCCGCGGCATAGTCCATCAACGCCTCGAAACGAGGGTCGGGCTTGCGGAGAACCGCGTGGCCGTATCCGGGCACAACTCTGCCGGAGTTGAGGGTGGACCAGAGGTAATCTGTGACGTCCTTATCGGTGTAGGACTTGGGAATGTTGTCCTTCATCTGCAGAATCCATCTGAGGACCTCCTGGGCAGCGAGTCTGTTGTAAACATAATTAGTCTCAAGCGATCAACATGGGCAAATGTTGAGGAAGACCTACCCGTGGAGAGGTCCGGCAAGACCTTGAAGGCCGGCACTATAGCTAAGGAAGACATCGCTGAGCGCACTGCCAACCAGGTGGGTGGTGTGAGCAGAGACGTTGCCTCCCTCGTGGTCGCCGTGAAGTGCCAAGTACAGTCTCAGGAGATCTTGGAAGTTCTCGTTCTTCTTGCCACCCTTTCCGAGCATGGCAGCGAAGTTGTAAGACCAATCCTGCTCAAGATCGATCTCAGCGGGAAGAGCACCACCGCCGCGGTAAGAGTTCTGGTAGATCTTGGCGGCAATGGTGGGCAACTTGGCCAGCAGGGAGATGGAGTCGTCGAATGTGGGCTCCCAGTAATCGGCCTTGTTGAGGCCCTGCTCGTAGGCCTTGGCGAATTTGGAGGTGTAGTTAAGGGCGGAGACTGCGATGGCGAACTGGGTCATGGGGTGCAGGTCCTTGGGGAAATCGTCGAGCATCTTGTTCACGAAGGCGGGAAGCTGTCCCTGCTCGGCCAGCTGGCGGGAGAAGTTGCGGACCTGGTTGGTGGAAGGGACCTGTCCGGTGAGGAGCAGCCAGAACATGGCCTCGGGAAGCATCTCAGTGCCCGTCTTGCCCTTGGGGAGCTCCTGCTGACAGTCCTTGATGGTCCTGCCGTGGAAGCGAATGCCTTCGTTGGCGTCTAAGACGGAACCCTCCCAGACCATGGCCTTGAGGCCGCGCATGCCGCCGAGGGTGTTCTCGATCTTGACCTCACCAATGACCTTGTCCGAGTGTGCCTTGACCTTCTTCAGGAGCTCCCGCTTGGCCGGGATGACCTGCTTCAGGGTGGTCTTGAGATCCGGCTCGGACGAGGAGGAGTACTGGCGGGCATTGAGGGCGGATCGAGCTGCCAGAGGCTTGTAATCGTTAGCAGGAAGGCAGATACAAATGTAAAGACAGACTTTCAACGGAAGTTTGGGACGTACTCGCAGGGCCCCCAGAGCCCTGGTGCTTCTTGTGACGTTCATGGCGATGTTTGACCGGAGATGCTCACAGGGAGAGGTAGGTGGGATGGAGGAGGGGTAGATAGCCGGCGAGGTGTCTGATACCTAGGCAAGTGTAATGATACTAGATAGCTGCTTGCGATGCCGGCCCGTTGCTTGAAGCTGGGGAATTTAATCAATGGGGAAGATTGTTTGAGAAGCACCGCGAGGGGAGGAGGGACACGGAGTAAATGCTGGAGGAAGGGAAGAAAAAGAGGCCAAGGTGCACGAGGAGCATCACTTTGCCGTGCTTCCCCTGCATCCCACCTCTCCTTAGGCCGAGACTGAGCTGGGCAGGAGAGTTAGCCCGAGGTTGGAGGAGCCTGGGCCACCAGCACTGACCTCCAGCATTTAGGTAAGTACCTACGGACATGATCTGTAGTGTGTCGAGGTACCTAGACATGCTTAGGTAGTGTAGGTGAGCGAGCGCCAGCCCGTGGCGCTCTCATGCTGCTTATTGCTCGGGTACTAGCCAGGTACATCATTCAACGCCTAGAATGACGGCGGCCGCCGTGTACTTCGATACCTCGCCCTGTGCTTATTGGGGAATGGGGATCAGAGACACTGTGACACTGAACTGGACTCGGTTGGGGGGGGGGGGGGGCGGATACCTAACTGGGTACGTAGGTAGGTAGCGTACGGGGGCGGGACCCCCCCAGCTTTTCCCACCTGCCTCCTCCACGATTAGCGGGTAGCGGGCTTTGCGGGATGAGCTCAGCGGGCCCGGCTGCTAGCAAATCATGCGCTATGAGTGGTCAGGGAGTGCAATTCCTCCACTTTTGTCCCCTCGTTCCTTCACAAGTTGTTGTGTCACTGAGGGGAAGGAGCTGGACCGAGGCAAGCCGAGCTCTGAACACAGTGGGGCCCCGGCAAACGGCAGCGGGCGAACGGTCATGTCAATTGGCCAATCCCGCTCTGGCAGCCCGCCGCCTTTGCCGTCGCTTACCAAGGCCTAAACTAAACTGCTCGCTGCGCTCTTGTTCGGCTAACTGTCAACGCCGCAGGCAGTGTGCTATTGTTACCTATTTCCAGCAAGAACAAGCAGGCAGGACCACCTAAGCTGGTGTTCGCCTTGCCTTATGTAAGATACCCTAGGTAACCTGTCCCTCTGTCCCGAGCGCCGAACCGGTCCCTTTCGGATTTGCCTTCTGCGAGAACGGCTCCGGCGATACGACGCTAACGTCTTTGCCGTCAGTTGCTGTCTGGCCAGGTTTTCTCTTCGACTCTGCCGTGAAAACGAAGCTTCTCTTCTCGACATCCCACGAATCCCAAGAAGTCCTGTCCATCGTTGAAACCCTCGAACTCGGCCACCATGATGCGAAGAGCTGCGGCACGAGCAGTCTCTCGAAGGGCTCCCCTCCCCAGGCCGACGTCGACTCCAACCATCGCCATCCGCTGCCTCGCTACAACCAGAAGAATGGCTCAGGCTCCCGGGAACCCCTTCTCCGCCGCCCCGCCTAGCGATGCCTTCCAGCTGCTGCCCGAGTCCCAGAAGGCAGGTGCCGCAGAAGACGAGCTGTACGAGGCCCAGCTGAAGGAAGTCGAGGCATGGTGGAGGTCGCCGAGATACGAGGGCATCAAGCGCCCCTACAGCGCTGCCGATGTCGTCTCCAAGCGTGGATCGCAACAGCAGTCCTATCCCAGCTCCGTCATGGCAAGGAAACTCTTCAACCTCGTCCAGGAGAGATTAGCCGAGGGCAAGCCCATCCACACAAGTAAGCCTGCCGATCGACCTTCGGAGCAGGACAAAATACTGACAACCTTTGTGCATAGTGGGTGCCATCGATCCCGTACAAATGACTCAACAAGCGCCGCATCAGGAGGTCCTCTACATCTCCGGCTGGGCCTGCTCCTCCCTCCTCACCTCCACCAACGAGGTCTCTCCTGACTTCGGCGACTACCCATACAACACCGTTCCGAACCAAGTCCAGCGTCTCGCCAAGGCGCAGTCGATGCACGATCGTAAACAGTGGGATACCAGACGGAAGCTCTCGCCGGAGCAGCGCACCAAGACCCCCTACGTCGATTACCTGCGGCCCATCGTCGCCGACGGTGACACTGGCCACGGCGGTCTCTCGGCCGTCCTCAAGCTCGCCAAGCTCTTCGCCGAGAACGGCGCCGCGGCGGTGCACTTCGAGGACCAACTGCACGGCGGCAAGAAGTGTGGCCACCTGGCTGGAAAGGTGCTTGTGCCCACCGGGGAGCACATCAACCGCTTGAATGCAGCTCGCTTCCAGTGGGACGTCATGGGTTGCGAGAACCTCGTTCTTGCCCGCACCGACTCGGAGAGTGGCAAGCTCATCAGCAGCGCCATCGACGTGCGCGACCACGAATTCATCCTCGGTGTCGCCGACCCCAACCTAGAGCCGCTGGCTGAGACCATCCAGGCGATGGAGGCTAAAGGTGCGGCGGGTGCCGAGATCGACGCCTTCGAGGCCAATTGGGTCAAGGGCACCAAGCTGGTGACCTTCGACGAGGCTGCGGTTGCCCACATGCAAAAGGAGGGTGTCTCGCAGGACAAGATTGACTCGTACCTCGAAACCGTGCGATCGCAGCGTGATCTCGGCATCACCCAGCGCCGCAAGCTCGCAAATGAGCGCACAAGGACGCCCGTCTTCTTCTCGTGGGACGTCCCGCGCACGCGCGAAGGCTTCTACCACTTCCGCGCCGGCATGGAGGCGGCGACGAAGCGCGCGATCGCGTTCGCGCCGTACGCCGACCTCCTGTGGGTCGAGACAGGCGACCCGAACGTCGAGGTGGCGTCCAAGCTAGCCCGGGCTGTTCGCAAGGTGTACCCGAAGAAGGGCCTGGTCTACAACCTGAGCCCGTCGTTCAACTGGATGGCGCACGGGTTCACGGACGAGACGCTGAAGAGCTTCATCTGGGACATCGCGAAGGAGGGCTTCGTGCTGCAGCTCATCTCGCTGGCCGGGCTCCATTCCAACGCGACCATCACGAACGAGCTGGCGCGAGAGTTCAAGACGGACGGCATGCTGGCGTACGTGAACCTCGTGCAGAGGCGCGAGAAGGAGGGCGGCTGCGACGTCTTGACGCACCAGAAGTGGAGTGGCGCGAGCTACATTGACGGCATCCTGGGGGCCATTCAGAGCGGCAGTTCGAGCAGCAAGAGCATGGGCGAGGGCAACACCGAGAGTCAGTTCCACTGAGGGACGAAGGGCCTACTGGTTGGTACCCGGTACCCTGACCGTAGGAAGAGAAAGCATTGGGCGGCGTTGAGGATCTATCTTGTGTAGGCATTTGAGTGATTTGCATGTAAATCAATTGGATATATTGGCACGCAGAAAGCAAGTCACACCGGTCTCGGCGCGCCCCTTAACTGCATCGCTATCTCGCAGAGGAAAAGAAGCCGCGATAACAAAAAGACCACGTCAAGATAAAAAGGAATTGTTGTCTATTTTCAAGAGGGATATTCATCATCATGACCGTCGCAACCATGTTCCTTGGCACCCCCCGACCGCCAAAAGCTTCTTTGATCCAGTTTACACCCAAAACTCCAAAATGCCCCTGTATGATGTTACGAGAAATCGGGAAGCGCGCTTCGCTCGTTCGTTTCGTTCCGTCCTCCTTTTATCCTTTACTCGAGGGTCGTGCGGCTGGCGTTGTTCACGGGGGCGGCGAGCGCGGGGCCCTCGGGGGTGACGTAGGCCTTGGTCATGCCGCCGTCGACGACCATGTCGTGGCCGTTGACGAAGCTGGCCTCGTCGGAGGCGAGGAAGAGGACGGCCTGGGCCTGCTCGACGGCCTCGCCGAAGCGGCCGGTGGGGAAGTGGACCTCGCGGCGCATGCGCTTGGGGACGTCGTCGCCGAGCCAGTCCTGGAGGAGAGGAGTGTTGAGGGGGGCGGGGCAGAGCGAGTTGAAGCGGTAGCCCTCGCGGGCGTGGACCATGGCGAGCTCGCGGGTGAGGGCGAGGACGGCGCCCTTGGAGGCGGTGTAGGCGAGCTGGGGGGTGGCGGCGCCGACGAGGGCGACGACGGAGGCGGTGTTGATGATGGAGCCCTTCTTCTTGCCGGCGCGGCGGAGGGCGAGGACGGCGTGCTTGCTGCCGTACCAGACGCCCTTGACGTTGATGTTCTGGGTCAGGTCCCAGATCTCCTCGGGGGTGTTGACGGCGTCGTCGTCGCGGGCATGCATGATGCCGGCGTTGTTGAACATGACGTCCAGGCCGCCCCAGGCGTCGACCGACTCGACGAGGGCCTTGACTTGGTCCTCCTTGGAGACATCGCAGAGCTGTATAGTGGGGGCGCAGTGCGCTTCAGGTTAGCCCGAACATGTTCTTCTTTTTCTCTTCTCCGCGGGGTGGCTGATGTGCATGAAAAGTGTAAATCAATCTCGTGATGGCTTCGTGGGGCCGTCGGGGGTATGTGGGCGTCGGCGTGGGTATGTGGATGGGTGTCACGAGAACAGACAAAGATTGTGGAAGTGAATGGAATGGAATGAATGGCGGGGCAATGGCGGGGTAATTATTTTTTTTGGGGCAAGGTCGCGTTGAGTGTGTGTGATTCGTGTTGGAGGCGTCGCAACTTGCGGTGCAGTGAAGGAAGAAGTGATGGAGGAGCGGTGCGGTGCGGTGTGGTGGTGTCGTGTATGTGTATGTGTTTATGCTGTGCAACGTGGCGGCGGTCGAGTCGGCGGGTTATCGGAGGGGCGGGAATGGAATCTTCCAACGATGCTCATTCGCAAACGTGTGCGGGCGCCGTGCGATTACGCGCCGAGACGAGATTTGTTGGAGTCCGGTGCGGTGCAATGCAGTGGCAGTGTGGTGGTGCAGGCGCAGAATAGAGACACATTGATGGACGACAGACGTACCTTGGTATCGACTCTAGCCGCAGGGACGAGCTGGATCACCTTGGCCTTGGCCTTCTCCAGCGCGGGAGCCGAGATGTCGGCCATCATGACGCTGGCGCCCTCCTTCGCGAACAGAATGCTGGTCTCGAGGCCAATGCCGCTGGGAAACGCCTCAACGTCAGCTTATCGCATCTTACGTGTTGTGTTGGTGGTGGTGGTGGTTTTGGTGATGGTGTCTTTGCATCGCGATATCGCCCAGCCGTTGGTTGCGCTTCGTCCAACTGCGCCGCCTCAAGATAAGGCGGTTCGGCGTCTGGGGAGGGATATTTCCTGCTTACCCGGCAGCACCGGTGACGACGGCATTCTTGCCAGCCAGTCTTCCTCCGATTTCGGTAGGAACGGAGCCCATTTTGACGGTTTCGTTTGGTAGGTTGTTGGGGGAGCGTCTGGTTGTGATGTTGCACAACCGATATGATAAGATGCGTAGGGGGGCGAGTTCAGTTCGCTAGAACGTCAGGTCTTGGTCGTTTGAAAGACTTTTGGGCCGAGTTGTCTCGAGTGATGGAGAGAAGGAAGAGAAAGATTTCAGCCAAAAAAGTCGGGATGCGGCGAGGGATTGCTGTTTAAACCACGTCGGCCAGCAGACCCAGGAACCAGAACCCGGACCAGGACGGGGTTGGATTAGCAGAATGGATCCCGAGAAGGGGGCGGCGGCCACGAACTAGGTAAACGGGTACTCAACAATACACCACACCGCGACTACACTACGGATAGTACCTACACTACGGATACGCCAGGTGAATAGAGATGAGTCAAGGAAATCCGGGGTCCAGGCCCCCTTTCTCCTTTCTGCCACGCCGGCCACCGTCCATTCCATGGCTTACGATAAGTCACCACAAGACTGATAGATAATACCCAACCTAATAATACCACCACCACCACGTATCCGTACCCAGGCCACTCACTACCTAGGTAGCCCGCAGGCGCAAGGCGTAGTCGACACGACACACACAGAGACATACACGGAGTAGGCACTGGATACAAGGGCACGGGAGCGCGGATACTTATCGGGGGGTGGCAGTCCTAGCTCACGATTAGTTGCGTCGTGGTGCTCGCCTCGTCTGCTTGAGACTGCTGTGGCATCCATCCAAAGGCAAGCAGTGTAGATCCGACAACGGCCCATGGAGAGATCACCACACCGCGAGCCTGCCTGCGTGGCTGACGTGTGGCCTCCTCGCAGTGGAAACTGGAAAGCATGAGACTCGGTTTTCGACCCGACCCCAGACGCTGTTCGTAGTGTACACTAGTACTACTACTATCGCCCAGCTCGTCAGATCCGCAGAGATCGAGATTGCGGACTCCAGTCGCTCGGAAATGCAGGCTATTCGTCGATGAGGGCGTAGGTGGTAATGGATGGATAGTGATATGCCAAAGACGGAACACGAGAATGTGTCGGTAGACGGCCGCAATGCACCTCCGATATCGCCTTATCTCTTATCAGTGGGTCCAGGGCGGCGCCGCGGCGCAGCGGCATGACGGGATGTGAGGTCAGGAACCAACCCCTCCGTCGCTGATAGAGGGGAGGGGTGGAGGGACGGTAGGGGAGGGGAGAGGAGGGTGGAACACAGTGAGAGCGCCCGGAAGGGAGGGGAAGTGGATGAGTGAGTGAGAGAGCGTGAGAAAGGGTATCCCGGAGACGACGGAACCTCGTAACTATGAAATCCTCGGTAGTATCTTTCTCTTGTCCTCTCTTCTCATCCCTCAGTTTTCTTATCATATCGTCTTTTTATAACAAGGGACTGTGTCGCTCCGTAGAGCAAATGCCCCTTTAGGTAATCGAGTTGAGAGACCCGAGACAAAAGTAAAGACCCTAGGTGCATCTGGATGCGCATAAGCTAAGCCTGCGCCAGGCCAGTTACGGCAAGGTGATAGACTCCGGGGGCTGGAAGCAAGAAGACTGGTACCTATCTCGGTACCTAAGAACACGCTAGGAGTGACCCCAGATGTGACCTCCCAGGGGGGAACGTTTTAGGTCATGGTAGCGGGGGGAAAACGAACAATACTAGAGAGGAAGAAAGAAAAGAAAAAAAAAAACAAGGGAAAAAGGCACAGACTCGTCCCGGAGTGATCAAACACGTCGCCACCCGAGTTTGGTGCGAGTGCGTCCGTCGCAGCCGGCAGCATGAAAGAAAAGACGGGCGAGGAATAGGATGGATGGCGAGGGGAGGATGGCGAGGGGAGGATGGCATGGAGGCGGTTTGGCGGTCTGGTCGAGCCCCCTTTGCCCCTCCACCCCTCTCACTTCTCATCGTCATGTGGGCGGCTTGGCTACCAACGGCGACTTCGAGACGTCCATGTGGTGTTTGGCCCGCCCGACGGACCGGGCAATCCATTACCATTCACAAACACGCGATTCGTGGATCGTCGGCGCTGTGAAGCTGAGCTGCGCTGCTCTACTGCCGAAAGGCGCCGCGCATGATGTCCTGGTGATGCCAGCGGCGGTGAGCCGAGGCCGCAGGGAGATGAAGATGGACACGATGGACACCAAGGACATCGTGACTCGAGTAATGTCGCTGCAGCGGTCCAAGGGCAGTTAAACTGAAAAGGGCATTATTAGCACACATTACGCATGGCATGGTGAGTGATGAGTATTATGTTTCTCTCTCTGTATCTGTGTCTGTATCTGTATCCGTATCGACAGGCAATCTCGGCCTTGCGTGGAGGCTGTGGACTGTGGAGCGAGAAAAGGGTCCTCCCCATCGCCATCCCGTTGTCGGCATTCTTTGGTGTGGAGGATCGGGCCACCAGACCGACCACCAGACCAAAGAGATCCGTATGGTCTGGTCTGGCCTTTCGGGGATGTTCCCGCAAAGTCAATCTGGTCCGCCGACCGAGCCGTACTCTGCCGCGTTCGTTCGTGTGCATAGGCCGGGCGTCGTGTATCGTGAAGTTGAGGGGATCGTATCGTGTCGCGAACCTAGGTCGGTGGATGACTCGGGCAGCGTCCGGAGTGCACGGCACGGAAGAGGACGTGGAGGCGAAGAGAGAGGTCGGAGCGGAGAGGACGGAAGAAGCTTTGGAAGTAATAGAGGTGGCCGGCCGTTGCAAGAAATAGCAACAGCGAGCTGTTGAAGGCCTCCAACTGCTGGATCCTCCCGTTGCCCTTTATTGGCCGGTAGACTCGATTGGATCACACACGGTTCAGAAGCCCAGCCCAGCCAGCCCAGTCTAGCCCAGTCAGTCGAGGGCATTTGCATCCCATTTCAGTAGGTGTGCTTTCTTCACCAGCGCCGGGTGGTTGTTGCCTCTCCTCTCTAGAGTACCTACCTACAGTGTACCTAGTGTAGTAATAGCAGCAGCATGCCTGCTCGCTCCTGCCCGGAAAGCGCCGATTCAGGTCGGGTGGGGTTCTTCTCAGCTGTGCTGCAGCTGCACCACGCGTGGGGCATGACCTGGTCTGTGCGAGCCTGCCGTCAAGTGAATGACGCATGTCCCCCGTCCCCGTACCCGTCTCGTCCCCCAACTGAAGCGGTGCAGGTGCACCTGCCCCAGAACGCCCTTCCCCGCTCCATGCCGAGGGAGGGGGAAGGAACGACTCAAGATTCCAATGGATGGTAAATTCCTGCTTGGTAGCTGCCCCAGTGACCACCTTCCGCCTGTTCGTGGCCGCTACCCACCTGCCTAGGTAAACACCTAGCTAGCTACCTAGCGCCGTTAAGGTCTCTACCTAGTAGTGCCTTCCTGTTCTCCAAGCTTGTTGACAACACCAACAACAATTGGAGGGTACCTATGACAGCTGCGGCAGCTGCATCGTCAGCTGGTCCTTCCGTTGTAAACCGCCCCCGAGCGACAGCCACTCCCGGGCCGATGTGATTCTCACCCCGAGCCAAGCCGCAGCGCCCCATTGGCTGTCGTAGCTTCTTATCGGTGACGCACCCACACCCGCCCTTGCTGTTGCTACTGCACGCACGGGGGGAACCTTGGAACTTGGAACCGAGTTGCTGCGGAACACCCAGGTCAAGTCTCCCTCCACGCCCGGAATTTGTTCCAAGACCCACGATCTGTTGTCCGGTTCGGCCTCTACCACCCAAGTGTATCGTGTCCCGTTCACTTCTGCCTCGGCCTCGTCTCTCCTCGCCTCACTGCCTGCGCGAACCAGACACACCTCGTCTTGCATTCCCATATTATCCCGATCCATCCCCCGCAGCTTAGACTCCTGGTCTCGCGCACGCAGACAAGACGCAGAGAGACCTTGTGCGACCCCTCCGGATCCTGTGAACCCCCCGAGAGAGCCTTCGTCCCATCCGCCATCGTCCAAAGTCAATTGACAGCACAGTCCAGCAAGGCTCAGCTCCCACCATGTCGCCCTCCAACGACATCACCATCGAGTCGCTCCCCGAGCTTCTCAAAAATGACAACAAGGTGAAGCTGGCCGGCATCGACGTCGACGGCATGCTCCGCGGCAAGCTCGTCTCCAAGAGCAAGTTTCTGTCCATCGCGAAGTCTGGCTTCGGCTTCTGTTCCGTCATCTTTGGCTGGGACATGCACGACATGACGTACATCCGGGAGCTCAAGATCAGCAATGCTGAGAATGGCTATCACGATCTCATTGCCATCCCCGATCTGTCCAGCTTCCGCCGTATCCCCTGGGAGGACAACGTGCCCTTCTTCCTTGTCAGCTTTTTCGATCCCGACACGGAACAGCCTATTTGCGCCTGTCCCCGTGGACTGCTGAAGACGGCCCTGGACAAGCTCCAGGCCAAGGGCTACGGCGCCATGGCCGGAGGTGAGTTTTGCTTGAGCGCCTCCCCGCGTCCCGATTGTTGACGAGTATGCTGACGAATACGCTCCTCATCTTCGCAGCCGAATACGAGTTCTACCAGTTCAAGACCCCGAGCCGCTCCGAGACCTCGACTTCCACCGCCGGATATCTCCAAGAGAACCCTCCCCAGGCTCTGCCGTCCCTGACCGAGGGCATGTTTGGATACAGCTTGACCAGGACGGTGCACAACAAGGACTACTTCTACGACGTCTTCGAGAGCTGCGAACAGTTCAGGTGTAACATCGAGGGATGGCATACCGAGAGTGGCCCCGGTGTCTTCGAGGCCGCCCTCGAGTTTGGCGAGATCCAGCAGATGGCGGACAGGGCTAGCTTGTTCAAGTAGGTGAGCGCCATCATCCAGACGTGACGAGGCTAACCGGCTGCGACGCCAGATACGTCGTCAAGTCTGTTGCGACCAAGTACGGCATCACCCCGTGCTTCATGGCCAAGCCGAAACAGGGCCTGCCAGGAAACAGTGGTCATATGCACGTGTCCATCGTCGACATGGCTGGCAAGAATCTCTTTGCCAGAGAGACCAAGGACGAGAACCCCCCCTACCCGGATGTTGCTGGACTCTCCGACCTGGGCCGACACTTCCTGGCCGGTCTTCTCGAGGGTCTCCCGGACATTATGCCGCTACTGGCTCCCACCATCAACTCGTACAAGCGCCTGGTCGAGAACTTCTGGGCTCCAGTGACGGTTTCTTGGGGCTTGGAGCACCGAGCCGCATCCATTCGTCTTATTGCGCCCCCGACTGCGAAGCCCGGCGCGACTCGCTTCGAGGTTCGCGTTCCCGGGGCCGACACCAACCCTCATTTCGTCCTGGCAGCGATCCTTGCGCTCGGTTGGAGGGGTGTCGAGAAGAAGCTCGAGATCCCGTGCCCGCCGCTGGGCAAAGGCGAAGAGATTGGGGGCCAGACCGACAAGGGCACCAGGCTCGCCAAGAGCCTGCGTGAGGCGAACGACCGCTTTACCCGCAAGGAGAGCATAGCAAGAGAAGTGTTTGGCGACGACTTCGTCGACCACTATGGAGGAACAAGGGACCACGAGATTCGCCTCTGGGAGGAGGCCGTGACGGATTGGTGCGTACACCCCGAGTGCCCTCCCCTGATGAGCTGAGAGCCGCAATGGACTAACGTTGTTTCCTACAGGGAGGTGAAGCGGTACATCGAAACGGTATAAATGTCCGTGGTTTGGCGGAGCTTTTTCTTTCCTTGCCAGGATTATCATTTTGGAGATTTCACATCACATCGGATCAGCCCGGCAAAAACGTCAAGCCACGCGACTATGGAGCTTGCTGGTTGCCCATTGGCTCCGTCACGCCTTGTCCTGGCCGACGTGGGCCGGGAGATGTGTTGGCGTTCCCCACTGCACCTCGGCTCCCCTCTCGTATCCCTACCAAAGTACCTTGCTTGGCCTTCGCACATGCCACCCTATCTAGATACCCTCTTCAAATGCCGACGTGTCGATGCAAGCAGCGGCAACTGCGGCATTTCAGACGCTTCGTTTCTGCCCAACCAACGAGGACACATGAGACTCCAAGCATGATTGGTAGCTTCGGATGCGGCTTTTGTGACGGGCAAATGTGATGTTGCAGGCCCCATTTCGAGCGAGCGAACCGTTGATGAATCCAAGGTGTTCAGCCGCCCAAAAGTGTGTGACAAGACCCGTCCTCGCATGTAGTGGGATGGCGCAGGACGGTTGACAAGTGCCTGCGTAAGTGCGTAAGCAACAGATGCAAACCCGGCAGGAAATGCTATACTAGCTCGAGACCCCGGCTGTGCCCTCATGCTGCCGGCCGGGAAAGACAAGCCCGTGTGCCGAATTGACTATCCAACACTGACGATGGAAGGGTGGTCAGTTCTGTTAGCAGTTTCACGGAAGGAAAGAAGATAGTAGTCGACTTTAGGATTTCTTGTGTATGGTCTCGTATTCGACAACTGTGCAACACCACAGAACTTTTATTGTTGATGGCACGTATGTATATACATCTAGCAGGGGAATGGGTTGCTTGTCCGGGTTCTGGGACCCGCCGGGCAGACACCCTCGCATCTGTTGCAGATCTGACCACCCCCGACGAGTCGCTGGCCTCTGCCGGGGCAGGAGTCGCAGCGTCCTTGGACGAAGTCGGAGTAATAACAGTCGATACAGTCCTGGCGGCGCTGGGGGACGGGATCGGGTGTTGCGAGGACGCCGGAGGCAACAAGGGTGATGGCGGTGATGACGGTGGTGAACTTCATTGTTGGCTTGGCTGAAGCGATCGACGACTCGAGAAGTTGAAAGAAAGTTGAGTGAAAGTTGGATGAAAGACGAGTACCTATAATGATCAGTGAGTGAATTCGGCATTGATTCGATTTACGGGACTGGCTCTTACTTTAATGAGGGATGCTGGAGGCTTGTCTGGTTTGGATAAAAGGATGACCTGTGTATCTAGGAAGAATGGAGGAAATACCTAAGGATTTATAGACCTATGATTCAATGTTCCCAGTCTCCGGATAGTCATTCTGTAGTACATAGAAGACAATAGCTGGTTCCAGGTAGATGATCTCAAACTGAAATATAGCAACGAGTTCGTGTAGTCTCCAGATGGCAAACTCTATTCTAGGTTGTGTGCCAGAGATCATAATCCCCCCCTTGTTCCCCCATAAAGAAGGAGTGACGGGAAGGAGAGATGAACGATTGGCAACCACACGGTTCAGGCGCCAAGTCGCCAATCTGGCGGCAAATGAGGCAGGAGTGGCGAGACGGGGCGCCGGCGGACAAATAGCCCGAAGTTACACCCACTCCTCCGGT
Source organism: Colletotrichum brevisporum (assembly GCA_030770045.1). Taxonomy (NCBI): domain Eukaryota; kingdom Fungi; phylum Ascomycota; class Sordariomycetes; order Glomerellales; family Glomerellaceae; genus Colletotrichum; species Colletotrichum brevisporum. The sequence goes on along the minus strand of JAUGSI010000001.1, from coordinate 452,359 downwards.
CAATGCTTCGCCTGGATGCCGGGGCGCCGTCGGAAAAGTAGCCCGAAGCTCCACACACTCCTCCGGTGCTTCGTTTCGGTGCCGGGGCCCCGTGGCCATCAGTTCGGGGACAGCCGCTTGGGTCTGAGACATCCTCTGAGAGACATCCTCTGGCCATGTCGCAGCACTGCTTGTGAAGTCACTATCGAGTGTGTGTCGCACGATCTATCTCGGCGCCCCACAACGTCTTTCTCGAGGGATCGAAAATATCAAGCATGGTTACGAACGTCGGGCCAGGGACATGATCAATGTGTATACGATCTGCCCACCGAGACACTATAGAGGATGATAACGCTACTAGTGTAGGAGAAAGCGGGTAAAAGATGAAGAAGATATGTGATATCCCTTTGACGACGATGATAATCTTTCTAGGCATGTCGAGATCGACTATGGCTAACCCACGTAGGGCAATTCCAGTCTGAAGATTACCACCAGCGTGGAAGGTTGCCTTGGGGTTGACTCTCAAGCTACGCATGCCACTGAGTCCTTCCCCCAATGTACTTGGAGAAAGGCTCGTGGCTGGAATACAGCCGCCTTCTGTTACTTTTCCTGGGATGCTTTATCTACTTTCTTAGCTCTAAGTGTGAATTAGGTAGATCTGCGACTACAGCCTCTTGGTCCTTGCTGTGTCCGGAGCAGACAGCCGCACCGCAGTGTCTTTGATGTTGGCGAACGAGCTGATTGAAGGCGATATGAACCAAGAGGCTGCCCTCTCGGCCGTTTACGTAAAGTGGGTTAAGCGCGGCCTTGGGCGCCGTCGAATGTGCCGCCGTGGGCACCCTTCCTGCTGCTGAGCGCATGCAGCACTGTACATGCGGATGATGTGACAGAACGCACAGCACTGGAGGCTGTTGGTTGTTCAAGGTCGAAAGCACAATCTTTGATTGGCATCAGGCCTGAGTTGGCCGGAAAGCCGCCGGTGTCAGGCGGACCCTGAAGACGTGAAGAGAGAGGGGAAGAGGGAGACAGCGGCTCAATCGTGTGCATGTTGGTTCCCGCTTCGCAAGCAATGCTACTGCGAGCTGCGCCTCGACGACCGGCAGCCCCGACGCACGTAGTACGTGGATTGTTCCGCCAACTCCCCGCCCATGGAAGAAACGGCCATGATCCGTTCGTGTTGAGTGTAGGTAACATTAGTTAGCGAAAGCGACACCCAACGACGCCGACGGGCAATGGCTAGGCAGGATTGAGTTGAAGAAATGTATGGAAATCGTCCTCGTCCAGTCAGTCAGTCCATGCGGTAATTTCCCCGAAGATTAGCAACACGTGGTGAAATGAGTGCGCCTGTCAAAGCTGCGGGACCCCCCGTCTGTCAAAACGTCAGAACATGCAAGTGCAGAAGGCCAGGCAAGATGGCTAGAATCACAGCCAGGCCACCGATTGTTCAAGATGATACCTCGCTGGGTGCTGCGGCTGCTGCTGCTACTGGGGCAAGTGAGACTAGGTATTGAATGAACGCCTCACCGCTTCGTCTTGGGCAAGACTCCCCCAGTTTTCATCTCGTCAAACCCCATTCTCGAAGCCGGCGCCGAGCTTCTACGGCAAGGTCATGGATCGCATGGGTATCGTATCGTTAGTATATCACTGCTAGGTCTTGTAGCGTGGCACCCTGGGCGGTTCGAGCTCCCAAGGTAGGCAAGTCCCGTCGCCCTCGTGGCTCTTTTTTCCCTTTCCCGGCCGCCCTGCTTACAGCGTTGTAACCTCGCAACGATCGGGGAGAGTTGACTCGAGATAATACGTGCCTTGGCAGACTGCAAGCGCCGCACCATCGACACTAACACTGACGCTAACAACGACGAACGACAGCGGATTGTGATGATAGGTATTACTCCTGACCGCGACCGCGACCGTTGCCAGTGGCCGGCGGCCAAATTGCGGCGGCCTACACTGTCGCTTCGGGCCGGGCATGCTGCAGGGAACCATCGATCTCTGCTGTGGGACTCGTGGGCGAAACGGCAGGGGTTTTTACTCATTGAACTTTTAGTGAGCCACCGAACAACACTAGAGCGTTCTGAAGAATTGGCTTGCCGACCAAGGTCGCATCCCGGCAGGAGATGAATATTCTAGGCTAGTAGATTGAGTGGTATTGGACTATTGGCAGACGTCGAGTTTTGGCGGCCGCGGGGCACGCTGGGATTTGCAGACGTACGACGGAGGTCTTCGAACTGAGGTCGGTGCCGTGGAGTCTCCGAATACGGGCCGTTTCCCTTTTCCCTGTCCAAGGCAAGAGGAAGTGGTCGGAACAAAGTGCCAGCCATTGATGTGTTGCTCTGTCAAGACCCCTGGGGTGAGGCGACGGGAGTGGGATGAATGGATGTGAGATGGAGGGGAGGATGGGATCTACCCCAAAGTCACGACAACCAGGGGGGACGGATGAGCATGGTTAGTTGTAATATCTGGAAGGTAGGTGGGATCATAGCATACGTACGCAAATGGGTACGAAGCTTTGGGGATATGTATGCCCGTCCGTAGGGTGGTAGCGGCGGCAGGCATGGTAAATCGTTGCTCTGTCGGGATTTGGTCTGTTGCCGGGACCTTATTTGTGTTGGAGTTGAGTTGAGGCGAAAGTTCCTTGCCCTGTCGATCATGCCTACTTTCCTACGTAGTAGGTATAATTTTGATGTTCAATACCCGTCAAAGTAGTGTACTTTTCTCGAGTATTTTCCTCGGCACTAAAGCGACTAGGGCTGGAGAGGTATTTACGGTAGAACATATCGAGTTTATAACCACATCACATCACCTGAAGCTCTATCGAACCGTACGTAGCCTATCCTGGTTCTGCACGGTCTCAGTGCCCCGTGATACATCCCACATGCCTGCTATTGCTGCTGTCTTTCCTCCCCCATCATTCCTTGCTTCTCCTGCAGCGAAACGTTGCGGTGAAATGGGCGAGCCATCTGTGGTGCTTGGCCCTGTGTGTGTGTAGGTAGCAATACCTCCTCTGAATTGTGTGCAGTAGTTTGCCATGCAGTGTATATACAGATACTCTATCTACACTATCAATACGGGCTTACACTGGCATCTTGATGCATCGTAGGTGCTTCACAGGCGAATAATAGGTCTTGGCTACCTTGCCTCACCATACCGGTATCTCCCCTGTCTTGGGTTACAGTGTAGATGCTCTCATGCAAGCTGCACTTGAGTGCCATGTCGACACCCTACCGGCCCCGTTGTTTCTCCTCCAAGGCTACAGTCCACACTACCACTAATACCCCCTCCCCTCTTTGTAAAAGAACATAAGAAAAAAACTCTACTTCATATAACCCCTTGGATAACCCCCTCCCCCTCCCCTCACTCTCTCCATCTGCATGCGCGTCTCATTCGGGGAATCTTCGAACAATTTTTTTCCCCCTTCTCCTGCTTCGCACCCCTCCATGTCAATCAATATCCATTCGCTATCCACCATCCTCCACCATCCCATCCCACTGATTTTCATGTGCCCCGGGCGGCGCACACGTCCCCCGTCCCCGTCCCACGTCCCACGTCCCCATGGCCCTACAGGCTACCCATGAAGTACACTAAAACTACTTACATGGCCTCCATGATGCCCGTGGACGTTGCCCGCCGTTCCTGTTGGGGACAAGCCTGACTAGGTAGGATCCGAGTGTGATTTGATGGCGTCAGGTCCCAGCAAGTATCCATGGATTTGCACTGGAAAACAGTCCATTGTTAACTTGCAGTTCGAAGTCCGACGACAGGACTGGACAGGTTAGGGGACCAGTAGATGTCGAGACGAAAAGTCCTTGCTATTCATCCAGTCTGCGCAGAAGCCGATTCTTCATCAAGCCCTATCCCTCATTTTTTTTTTGTGCCCTTCTTCTTCTACCCCTTCATCCCCTCCCCCCTCCCTTTTATTAGACATTTGGCTATCCGTTCTTCGTTAGCCTTTCTTTTCCCTTGTTGTCTGGCTCTATACATCGCGTACGCGGCTCCAGTCTCTTTGTCTGCGTGGGCTGCCCAACCCTTTCTTTATCTGACGACGACATTGAAACGGGCTTGCCCTTGTCTCTCCCCCCTCCCCTCTCTCTCTCTCTTCCCTCCTCGACTGACATCCTCTTCCCAGCACCAATCTGCAAGAGAAAGGTTTTCTTGGGCCAATTTGACGTACGTCGGGTAGGGTCCCTATGTACCCCGCGGCAGACAGATAGACAACATACTTGTCGAGGGTCTCTCATCCTTCTTGACGCCCTTCATTCCGCATTTCGCCCTTTTCAGGCAAATCATCAAGCCATTCCACGTGCGTCTGTCGTACGCCAAGACCCACGAGCACTATTTCGGGAAGTACAAGACCGCTTAGTGCGCCGCTTCGACCTCCCGGGATCAGAACATAGAGCGAACGAGGAGAGACACATTTGAGGTAATCGACGCCAAGAGAAACACCGACGCTGCATTCCACGAGCCTGTACCTACACCACACGACACCACTGTACCAATACCTACCCTGACCAGAAATCCAAGGCTTCTCGACTAAGACAGCTGCGCCCACAACTCACGCACTCGCACAAACACACACGCACGCTCCTCATCGCCGGGAACACTTCCCATGGGTGAAGACGTGGATGCTGCAGCCGCAGACCATGGCGTCGGCGATAGCGTCGGAGGCAGGGCCGACCGCACCGGCACAGACTCCAAGAATCGGCCGAGACACTCCCGGCAAAGTGTCGCCACGCAGGCCCGAGTTGCAGCCCGCGACGCCGACGCCGACGCCGACGTTGACGACGATGATGATTCCGACGCCGGATCAGACTACAGCTCCGTCTCCGTAGACGAGCTACCACCTATGCGCGCGTACGGTCATACCTACCACGGCTCTGGCCGACTGCTTATGCCCAATGACGAGTCTGAGCGCGCCCGTCTTGAGATCCAGCACCAGCTCTTCAAGCTCTGTCTTGAGGGCCGCCTAACGGCGACGAATCTGCCCAGAGACCGGCCACTGAACATCCTCGACATCGGCTCGGGAACCGGCAACTGGGCCGTTGAGATGGCCCAGCAGTACCCCCTGGCACGCATCATGGGCGTCGACATGTCCGCGGCCTTGCTGCCGACCAGCGTGCCGCCCAATGTGGTCTTCGAGGTTGAGGACGCGACCGATCCCTGGGCGCGAGAGCCGAACAGCCTTGACTTCGTTCACATGCGCAACCTCGTCGGCGGCGGCGTCCCCGACTGGAAGGCCCTGTTCGAGCAGGCATTCGAGCACCTCAAGCCGGGCGGGCTGGTTGAGTTCTCCGAGGTGCGGACGCGGTACTTCAACCTCATCGACAGCAGCGGAGACGAGCCCTCGGCGCCCAGCGAGGAGAATGAAGAGGGAGTGCGCATGACGGCGTGCCACGAGTTTGAGATCCGGCTTGTGGAAATGTCCAAGATTGCGGGCGTCGACTTTGACCCTATCCCCAAGATCCCGGCCATCCTCTCGGAGGTCGGCTTCGAGAAGGTGGGCCGCTGGTCGGACTTGGTGCCCATACAGGCCGTTGGTCATGATGAGAAGATGGTCAGGAAAGGCGCGCAGTTTGCCCAGATGCTTGAATACGGTAAGCCTGCCCCTCATCGTGCCGCTTCCCGCTCGACGGCTGCTGATGACTACCTCCAGGACTTGAGAACTACTCACTGGCGGTATTTGCCAAGGGAGGATGGGATGAGGATGATACCCGGGCCCTCTTGCAGAGAGTCCACAAGGAGTCGCGTGATACGGTGAACGAGGCGTACGGGAAGGTGTAAGTTGCCCCCCAAGACCCAACAACCCCGTGAAGCATGAGATGAGACACATGGTGCTGACGCTTGGATTTGCTAGGTCTTTTGTAACGGCCAGGAAGCCGTTGCAGTGATGACAACTCCTTTGAGAGCTTGCTTGAAGATGGAAATCTATAGAAAGCGGTTATCGTCGCACGACGAGTCCCATAACACAGTGCGCTTAATAGACACTTCTGTAGATGCCACCTCCAAACTGCCGCAAGATGATGGCACAGTAATCTTTGTTGCCCTTGAATATCTCGTATAGGTCGCATCGTCGTAAGTGACCCTCGCGCCGACACGAGAGGCCATCAGGAGATTCATGTCCCTCCTGTCTCCCCGCACACGCCGCCACTTCGGTCCATTGAGCATTTGCCGACGTGGTCTCCGTCGATCTCTCGGCCGGGCTTTCTTCGGCGCCAACCGCCGTGCTCAGGTCCTTGCCTCGGTCTCTTTCCTTGGTTTTAGTTCGATTGTATGCTTAAAGATCGCCCGAGCCCAAAACAAATGTGCCGAGCATCAACCCGCTCGCAGAAACTTCCGAAAAGCCTTGATCCCTGGAGCGTTTCACCCCCTCTCTCTCGATGCCTGCCTCCGCTGCAAGGTCCTGCGGAGTAGTTTAAGGCTGTGATCTTCCGCCTGGCGATGCCAGTAATTAATAACCAGGGGAGACCTCGCCACTGACTCAGCGCCACCCCTAGAGTAGTGTTATACTGCCGCCATCAGACTCTTGGCCGCCCTGACCGCCTTCCTATACCGTTACTCTACTATAAATAAAGATCTAAATAGCTTTAAGTAGTTAATAGGGTTTAATTAAAAAAAGACTATTAAGTATAAATAGGTTAAATACCCCTATTACTTAAAGAGTTTAATTTTTTACCTTTTTTATTTATAATACTATAATAAACCTATTTATTATTATTAATAGTAGTAGCTCCTTAGTTAAGAGTAATACTAGGGACTTTAGTAGTAATTATAAGGGTTTGTAAGTAACTATATTATTAGGCTACTTATTACTTTAGACTAGGCTATTTATTCTAAATAACTTCTTTAATAATATTAACAATACTAACCTTAATTATAACTAGTTAAATCCTACTCTAATTCCTGGCCTTTTATAATCTTAAGCCTAGCCTTATTTATTAAACCTATTACAGATCTACTAAACCTATTAATTAATTTATAACTTTATTACTTTTTACTAAAAGTAAATTAATAAGGGTATTTTAGTTAATATAAGGGGCCTAATCCTTAAAAAGGCTATAGGTAATATTTTACTATTAATAATAAAGAAGTATCCGGGTCTACCCTTTTTTTTAGTTAAAGCTTTAATTAATAAGTATTAGTTACTTATTAGAAATTATTATAAAGTCTAAACTCTTTTATGCTTTAGTATATAGTATAATAATAAAACTAGGATAATATTAGTAATAAATAAGTAGTAGAAGGTATTTATAAAGAGATATTTATACTTATAAGGTATTAAAAGAAAGGGATTCCCTTTTATAGATAATATAGCTCTACTGTAGTTTAATAAAGTTATAAATAGCTAATATATTATAGAAGTAAGTAAAGTAAATAATTAAATAAAAATATCTAATTTAAATAATAATAATTTAATAAAAATACTTACTTATAGTTAAGCAAAGAAGTAGAAAGTATATAACATTAATATAGATCTAAATACTACTATAATTAAAACTAATACATTATTTTTATTAACTATATCTCTGTTATAACTCTAAAGGGCATATATAGTATTAAGAGTATAAAAAGTAAAAGCTAAATTATTTAATTAGCTAAGTTAAACTATTAAGGAGGGTATTACGAACCTAAAAAACGCCTTTTTAGCCCCTATATCCTTATTAGCTTTTAAGTTATTTAAATCTAATAAAGTAGTAATAGTATTTAACAACTTCTAAGAGTTATTTATAAGGGAGCTTAGTAGTAGAGTTATTATAAAGATAGTACGGTTTTTTACTATAAATTTATTAAATACTATTATGTAGTTATATATTACTAGTAAGGATAATAAGGAAGAGTTTTTATAAAAAATAAAAATAATAAATTAGTAGTAAAAGAGTAGTGTTTTTTTAATTATATAAAAGAGTAGTTTTTTTTTTTACTATATTAACAAATATAGTTTTTTTTTACTACTACTTAGTACAGTTAAAAATCTACTCCTTTTTACTAAAATATTCCTTACGAGCCTACTATATAGTGTTAGTAATATTTATATAAATATCCTTTTTTTTTAACTCTATTATTTTATTTACAACCTCTACTATATTACTTAACTTTACAATTTCTTTAAAAACTATTACTAGGACGTTTTTTTTTACCTTAAATAGTATAAAGTTATATAGTATTATTACTATATAAACTATACGTACCTAGTTACAAAAAGAATACTTATAGGGAGTACTATTTAAGAATCTCTATTTTTTTTTTAACTTTTTAAAAGTATACTTAACAATAGTATATAGCCTTGTATAATACCAATTAAAGAGCTTGTTTTTTATTATTAAAGGGCCTACTTTAGTAGTCTCTAGTAGCTAGTACTAAACGTTAGGGTATAGGGTAATTATCCCCCTTTTATAGTTAAACCTAGTATTAGTAAAATAGAATCTTTCTCTTAGTATTCTAAATAATTAGTTAAGTACTTAATTTAATAAGTTTAAGTTATTAAAAGACCCCTTACTACCTACTATTATATAAACAAATATACTATTAAATTAAACTATAATAAAAACGTTCTATAAAACAATATTCTTTTAAAAATAAAATTGCTTCTACTTTTAAGAGAGTATATATACTATAACGTAAGTACTATTAATTACCTTAATATAGCTAGTAAAACAGGTATTCTTATTTATTAACTTAATTTTAGGTAAAATAAAAAACTAGTATAGTTAAGTAATAACTTTTTAATATAAAATAACTATTATAGTAAGTAAAGTAGTAACTATTTTAGATATAGAACTCTAATTAATTTAGAATAAATAAGTAATATTCTTTTAAGTTACTTTATAGTTAAGTATATATAAGAAAATTATAGTTTTTTATTTAATAGTCTAGTACTAGGTATTAAGTATATATTAACTAGCTTTAATCTATATAATAAGGGTATTAAATTTGCTTTTTATTAGTTAAAAGAGGTCCTTAAACTGTGTTTTAGAGTTATTAAAGTAATATAGAGTAATAGTAAGGCCCTGTGGGGGACTACCTAGATAGATTAAGTACTAAGAGTAATAGTTAAGAAAGGTATTAGTAAGGCTTGTAGTGGTGGCCGCTATAGTAACAATAATAATACTAATAGCGATAGTAATAGCTGCTTTTTAGGTATGTTTGTGTATTAGATTTTGCGTATATTTGTATATATATAAAGCTATGCCTTAAGGGCCCTTAACGCGTTTTTCGCTTTAATAGTATTGTGGGCCTTTAAACATCTTAAACGTAGTTATAGTTTTTAGAGCCAGTAAAACGTTACTCTAAAGCGGCTATTAGCTACTTTAAACGCTAAAATCTATCTATACGTTATAGTATACTAGTAGCTTTAAGCTATATAATTTAATACACCTCTTTAGTAAGGGCCTTTTAAGGGCTTTATTAGATTTAATTATAAATAAAATTACGTACTAGCTATGCTTTAACTACTCTATAATTACTTTTATATAGCTTGTTTCCCTAGGGCTGTAATCCCTTTAAAGTCCTTATTTTAAGTAGTTCCGTTATCCTTATTAAACTTTTATTTTTATAGTAGAAAGAGTAATACTATTTTTAGAGTACTTAAGAGCTATAATTCCTTTTATTTATTTTTTATTAGTAAAGTTAAGACTCTTATAGTATTTATTTTAAAGTTTAGTATTGTGAAGTACTTAAAGTTAAGTTATTTAATTTACTATATTAAGTTACTTAAAGAAGAGTTTAAAGTAGGTACTAGTAAGTAGCTTTATAAGGCTGTCTACTATTAACTACACTATAGACTAATATTTAACTTTAATATAGCCTTTTTAAGCCTTTTAATATAGTTAGTAGTTATAGATATTAATATAGTAAAGTTTTATATATAGTTAAACTGTTTTTTTATTAATAAAATAAATTATTTATTAATTATTATATTAAATACATATACTTAGTACAGTAGTGTTAGGAGTAGGAGTAGTGTTAAAGGTTTATTTACTAAGGTTTATATAAAGTATAGTTATTAAATAATTTATAAAAATAACTTTTTTAGTTACTTAAAAGAGAGTAAGAAGTTTAGTTTTAGTTATTAATATAGTTATAGTATTTTATTTATTAGTTTATTATTTAATAAAGCTACTAAAAAGTTTAATTATAAATACTTAAAAGTTTTTATAGTTTAGTGTATTATTAGTAAAGTTAGTATTTAAAGTAATTATTAAATTATTGTTAGGGCTGCTTTCTTTATAGTTGAATTTAAGGTAAAGAGTATATTTTATAGAAAGGTATTTAATTGCTTATTCTGCTTTTTTAAAGTACTTAAGGCCGGGGTTATAGTTAAAGTATATAAGACGGCTTATTATAAGGGCTATATCTAGCCTTATTATTATTATACTATATATAATTAAACTAACATTACTTTAGTAATAGTTAATATTTATGTATAGAGTAAAGCCCTTATAAGGAAGTAGTTTAAGTAATTAAATTAAAGAAGTATATAGTTACTTTGTTTATAGGCTTTACTTTTTTAGGTACTTAATAACTTTATTAATATAAATAGACTGTAAGAGCTAAAGGTGCTTTGTAGTGTGGTTATAAATAACTTTAATTTTTAGGAACTATTATAAGTCTTTACTGCTTTTAAAAAAGTATTGCTTTTAAAGTGCTTTTATAAGTAAAAGGGCTTTTTTGTAGTATTTAGAGGAGAAGTATAGGACGTAGTTATTAATATAAAAGAAAAAAATAATATAGCTGTATATTTAATAGTAATTCTTACTTATTACGTACTTTAGTTTAAGTTTTTTTAAATTAGCTTTTAAATAGTATTATTATAGGAGTAGAGAGTAGTGTAGACTATAAAGTACTTTGTTAAGTTTAAGGATATACTTAGGCTTTTAATACTTAGGGGGTATTTATATATAAACGTTTTTATTAAGTAAAACCTATATAAATGCGTTTATTATATTATATTATAGGAACTTAAGATTAAAGTAGTTTATAATAGTTATAAGTATTTAAAACGATATACTAGTAAGTATTAAAGTATAAGTATTTTACTTGTTTTTTAACTACTAGTTGTTATGTATAACGAGGCGCGCTTTAATTTTAAAGAGCCTTTTATACTTATTTAATTTATATATATATACTTAATAGTATTCTAGGATTTAGGAGCTGTTAGTAGTACTTTTAAGAACCTTTTTTTAAGAGTTGGTTTTGTAATAGTTTTATAAATAGTTTACTTTAACTACTTATATTAAAATTATATAAGAGTAAGTTAATACTTTTAAATAAAATATAGGTAGAGGCTAGAGTTTTTACTAGGGGGTACTAGGAGTAGGAACTTTAGTTTGTGGTTAGTATAGTGCTTTGTGCTTATTTAACGAAATCTAAGTGCCTACGACCCCTTTTTGTGGTTGAATTTTGCTATTAGAGTGTTTAATATTTGTGTTTTAGGATACCTTTATAGTATATTAGATACTAGGGGTTCCTTTTAATAGATTATAAGTAACTAAGTAGCTAGCTTAAAAGTAACTTTACTATAGAGTATTTTAAAATAATAATAAAGTACTAATTAAAAAAGTGGCTTTATAAGACGTTTATTTATACTGGAGTATATAAACTACTAGGGCGGCTTAGTTTATAGGCTTAGCTACGAATATAGATTAATAAGGGTTTATAAAAAGAAAGTTTTTATTTACTAACTCAGCTACAATCTATCTCTCTAGGTGTTAGTTTTTTTTAATTAGTGTTTAAAAAAATAAAATAAGTAAGTTAAAAGGGGTAAGTAGGAGTTTAAAGTATATAAAAGAGTATTTATAGTTACAGAGTTTATTATTATTAAGGGTAATATTACTTAAGTTAAATTTATTAAAAACATTATTAAGGGAGTTTATAAAAGGAGACACTTTATTGTCTTTTTTACTTAGTAAGGATAAGTAGAGTTATATTTAAAAGTTAGTTTTACTAGTTATAATAAGGCTCTTTTGAACCTACTTAGTAATAGTTTAAAGGTTAAGGTTATTATAGTTACTAGTAAATAAATTTAAGTTACTATTATAGTATTTTCTTTTGTTAAATATAATATTATATATAGTAATAATCTTTTTAGTTATAGGGTTCTATATTTAATACTAATTTATAAATATATAGTTAATAAAGAAGCCTACAAAGGCATAGCTGTAAAGGTAGTTAAGACGCTTTTTTTTAAGTTGTGTAGCGGCTATAAGGGTATACACTTTATACCTATATAATCTTAGGTGTATAAGGCTTGGTTTTATAGTCTTATTACTATGGAGCTGTTAGTAGAGTACTTTATATAGGGTTTTTTAATTAAGGGCCGCTTAAAGTATATAGTTATAAAGATAGGTTACTGCTTTATAAATATTAAGCTATACTTTATAGGGCAGTTTATTACCTTTACGTATTATTTAAGCCTTTATTTTAATTATAGTACTAATATACTTAGTGCTACTATTTTAATTTTGTATATATAGAGTAAATAGCTTAATACATTTGCCGCGCCTCTAGAGGTTATTTATAAGGTAGTAGTACCTTTTAATCTTACTATTATATTTAAAAGTAAGTATTTTAGTGTTATATTAAACCTTTAAAAGTAAAATAAACTTCTTAAAGACCTTAGTAAGTATCTCTATATTATAGTTATATAGGTAGTAGTTTTATAAGTACTATGAGATATAGTTAGTAAATACTAATACAGATATAAACCTACTATAGTCCTTAGTATATAAGTAGAAGTTAAATATAATATACTTATTAGGGTGGGTATATATATTACTTTTCTGCGACTTATAGTTAATAATTCACTTTACTTTATTAATACTATAGGTATTGTAGTTTAAAAGGATATTATTAAGTACTATTTTAAGGGTAATAGAGATTTAAACACTGTGGGTTAATAAGGAGAGGTACTGGAGTAGTTTAGGGCTAGGGTAGCTGAGCTACTAGTACTACGTTTCCTTAAAGTTTTTTAGAGATCTTTATTTTTATTAGGAGTGCTTTGTTTAATAGTATAAAGTATATATATACTAAATAGTTTATATAGAGTCTTTATATACAAGCACTTTATTAAAAAACTTATTATACTTTAATACTTTTTAGTTATATATAGTTTTAATAAAACTAAAAGGGAAGTAATTAGATTTATATAGTATAGAGTGCTACTTAGAGTGCTTGTTCTACTAGTATTTATACTTATAAAGCTAATTATAAAAAATAAAGTTAGTTACTATAAATGTATATAATGCGATGTTGTATAAGTATAAACTAAATTGTTTATTATTAGTTAATATAATATATATATTTATATTTCTATATTCTTTAATTATAAGGGGCTTAGAGCTAGCTTATAGGTAATTACTTATGCTAGCTACTTAAAGGTTACTAAACTGTTATTTGTTTTTAAAAATATAAATAGACGTACTAGAGTTAAAGAGGTAAGAGTCCCTAAGGGGATATAGTAATAGGCCCTTATATTAAGTAACTTAAAACGCTATAAGTATATACTTAATACTCCTTATATAGTAACTATATAGTTACTAGCTTTAAATCTCTTTAATATACTAGATTAGTTATTTATTATTTATAAGGTTTTTTTTAGCTCTTTTATAGTAGTAGTTAAGCGGCTTCTACCCGTTATATATGTACTTTAAGAAGGTATAAAAGTAATTTTTAAAGTAGTAGTATATAAAGTATACTAAGTAAAAAGGGGCTAATAAAGTAAAGGGAGTAGGAGACGCTAATAAAGCTTTACTCTACAATCTCTTTAAGTTAGTATTGTTATATTTATAGTTATTAAAGTACTTAAAAGGGCTATAGAGAGCTGTTTTATTAATAGTAAAGGTACTTTGTATGCTTCTTTTATGTTTTATAGACTTTAGTATTTATTTAATTATAGTAGTTATTTTAGTAACGGCTTTATTAAGACTATAGTTATTCTAGCTGTTACTTATTATTATATAACGGTTCTTAGCCTAAGATTAAAGTAGTAAATAGTTAAGAGAGTAAAGTAGTTTATAGATTTATAGATTTCTTTTATAAGCTACTTTAAGCTTAATAGTATAACTTTTGTATATATAGTTAATTTATATTATAAACTATTTAGTTATAGTAGCTTTTATTATAAGTTATTTATTATAGGGTATAGTAAGGTGGTTAATATAAAGCTAGTTAGTGTGTTAGTAGTGTATACTTTTTATAAGTTTAAAGTATTTATAGAGGTTTTAAATCTAAACTACTAGTTTTAAAGTACTTAAGTAGTACTAAATCCTAAGTTTTTTAATAATAGTACTCTATATTTAAAGAATAATAGTATTTTTAGCTTTTTTTTATTCTTAGTATATTATTTTTATAGTGTGGTATAGGGATAAAGAGTTAATATAGTGCTTAAGGGCCTTTTTAAAGAGGTTAGTTATTGTTTTAGTGTGGTAGTAGTTTACTACTTTAAATAGGAATAGGAGGTTCTTTTCTAGAAGTACTTAAGGAGGAGGGTTTGTAGTAAGCTTATTTACTTTAAATTCTATAGTTTAAGAGTAAAGGGCTTTTAACTTAGAGCTATAGTAAGTAATAGACTTTAGGTAGTTACTAAGGCGTAGTTTTTAGGGCGGGGCATTACTAATAAGGGGCTTTAGATTTATAGAAGTTAAGTTAAGAGTTTTTTATATATTAAGGGTGTTTATAAGTACTTAAAAGTTATAAAGCTATAAGTACTAAGTGGCTAGGCTATTAAGGATAGTTTTTTAAGGAGTTAAAAGGACGTTTATAGTAATTTTTATATTTAATAGAGTAGTTTAGAAACGATTAATTGTATATAGTAGAGGGGGTAGTAGAATAAGACTTTTAATTATTAAATTTTGTGTATATTTATATATATATAAAGCTATACTTTAAGGGCCCTTAATGCGTTTTTTACTTTAATAGTACTATAGGCCTTTAAACCCCCTAAATATAGCTATAGCCTTTGGAGCTAGCAAAACGTTACTCTAGAGTAGCTATTGGCTACTTTAAACGCTAAAATCCACCCATACGTTGTAGTATACCAGCGGCTCTAAGCCACGTAATCTAATATTGTGATCTTCTTTTATGGTATTATAGTACTAACTCTATAGCTATAGGGGTATATAAGGATAAGGGTTTATAGGTCTAGTAATAAATTACGCTTTTAAGGAATACTAGGATATTAGTAAAATCCTAGTAATTATAGTACTACTTTTTTTTTTATATTGTGTTTTAACTAGGGTCTTAAAAAGCTATATTGTATAAGATAGTGGCCGCCACGATAGTGGTATGGCGCCGTCGGAGGCCCATATCTGGAAGGATTATGCATGCTGAATAAGCGCTAGTAACTGGCCACTGGCATCGCCAGGCGGAAGATCACAGCCTAAATGGCACCCTGTAGGTGGCTGTTTAGTTGTCAATTTCTCCCTTTTCCCCTTCTCCCCGAGGAAAAGCCTTGGTCGCCCCTGTGCACAGAAAATTCACGTATGCATGCGACCCCTCGCCGGCGTGGTCCCCCGAGCTGCGTGCAGAGTCATGACAGGATTTGATAGGTGTGATCCTAGGAACAGAGTTGCGTTGTCGGCTACTCCCCTACGAACGACGTGGGCCTTGAGTGTCGATCCCGTCAACCTACATTAGTGACGGGATCTCCGACATACATGGCTGACGGCTATCGGGGGATATTTTCCATGCTTGGAAGGAGGGGCTGGCTTGAGACCCCGCGTCGAGGTTTTTTTCCTCTTCCTTTTTCGCTTTTTTCATTGATACCTAGCTGTGTGGCCAAGGAGGGGAGAGTCATGTCAATTCTTGATGGACCCTTTGGCCTCGCTTGCCCGATGGCACAATCGGATGAATGTCCGCTGACGATGGCTTGCATCCCGAGGCACTTCTCTTCGAACTGTCCACGGCTGGTAATTCTGGTTGTGCTGATGGCCCAGGCCATCGATGGAATTTCACTACGTTGGACACGGCACAGAACTCACCAGAGCATGTTCCTAATCATCATGGAGCATACTGCCGCCAATCATGTCACACACACTCGCCTGGGAGACGCACGTAATCATCAGGGTCATAATATTACACAAGTATCCTACCGCGTGCCGTTGATCTGGGGAGGGGCGGTGGCGGCGCTCTCGGTGAGGACGTAGTCCCGCACGGCACCCTTCCAGTCGCTGATCCTCACGTCCTTGATCCGGACCACGATGACTCGCACCTCCTCGCCAGCGACGAAGCAGCCCCTTCCGCCGTCCTCTGCCTGCACGCTCGGGTTGAACGTCTGGCCCTCGTCGAAGGTGTTGTTCTCGAGGTGCGCGTCGCGGTAGAACTTCTCCTCGTCCGAGCCGTTGTCGACCAGCCGAGCGGTGCCGTTGATCGTGGCGCTGATGCTGGACACGGCGGCGGTGTTGAGGTTGAGGAGCAGCGAGGCGAGGCTGGAGCGGTGCTCGGGGCCGGGGCTGCCGCCGGAGGGGCGGCGTCCGGAAGTCGGCGGTCGGTGGGAAGACCCTGTGCGAGACGCGTTAGCTGAGATTGGCTATGGATGCTTGCTTTTTTGAGTTCCGTACAGTCGTGTACCAACAGAGAGACATTGGGGTTCGAAAGGAGGTTGTGCGTCTTTCTGGAGGCGGGGTTCGTTGTCATGACAATGACGGGGCTGGCGGAAAAGTTGGACGAGGGAAGGTAGGTGTAGTTCATGAGCGAGACGTTGGGAATGTTATCGGTACATGTTGCGAGGTGAAGCTATCGAGACGAGTATTTGTTAGTCCGTAGATCGACAGAGCCGCTCGCAGGAGCTTCGAGCTTGGTGCCGGAGGAGGAGGGAGGGGCAGCTGGGAGCTTACGAATCGCGCGTTCTCGAGGCATTGAACAACCTCTTGGGGCAGCGTGGCCGTGACCTGCTTGTTGGTGTCGCCGGCCGAAGCCTCGTAGTTTAGCGGTACTTGCTGGTCCATTTTGCGAGTGGTTGTTGGTGAAGCTGGAGGTGTTGGATCGTGAGCTCAATTTCTCCAAGCAAAGCTGAAGCCATCTCTGGATCGGCCGGCTGGGCAAGATGGGCAGACAGGCCGGAACGCGCTGACTAATGCGGGGCAGAAACCGCCAGCGCCCGTTCTGCACAGGTTCCGTCGCAGTAATTCTGACGGCAATGACGTCGACCGTTTTCCTCCTTATCTTATCCTATCTTATCATATCAGATAACAGAAGCTTGTGCACGGTGCACCGGGCTTGGCTCCTCCAGGCTTCGGTCCCTCCCTTAGCTCAGATTCTGGGGTCGCCTTTCAGCGGCTTTCAGCGCCCACGGCTATTGTCGGCACCCCGGATGCAAGCGCCACGAACCGTCCATAGCACCTCGGTCTGCCGCTATGGCTACGGCTGGCTGGACAGGAAGTCTTGTGCCGCCGACTACCTTTTCTTCTCTTTCTCATTCATTGACTTCGGAGCATCTCCTTTTTATGCTTCTGAAGAGACTCAATTGACTGTTAGAGAAGAGAATTCAGTCTCCCAAGGGCCTCAAGCCGACCACCATGCGCTCCATCAAGGCCCAGCACCGGCTCGTCCGCCCCCTTCCTCGCCTGCTCTCTTCGGCAGCTGGGCAGTCTATCCCGGCATCGAGCCAAATCACCCCAATTACCTCCCTTCTGATCGCCAACCGCGGCGAGATCGCATTACGAATCCACAAGACCGCCGATAGACTCGGTATCCGGACGACGACTCTGTACACAGATCCCGATTCCTCCAGCCAGCATGCTGCGTGTTCCCCGCATTCTCTCGCCCTGGGCGAGCCGAGAGCCTACCTCGACGGCGAGCGCATCATCTCCCTGGCCAAGAAGCACGGTATCCAAGCCCTGCATCCGGGCTACGGCTTCCTGTCCGAGAACTCCAAGTTCGCCGAGCGGTGCGAGCAGGAGGGCATCGTCTTCGTCGGACCCCCTGCGCAGGCTATGGCCGACATGGGTGACAAGGCCCGCAGCAAGGAGATCATGACTGCGGCTGGCGTGCCGTGCGTCCCCGGATACCACGGCTCCGAACAAGGGGAGGAACAACTGCTGCAGCATGCCAAGAATATCAAGTTCCCCGTTCTGCTGAAGAGCGTCAAGGGCGGTGGTGGCAAGGGCATGCGCATCGTCATGACCGAGGGCGAGTTCTCCGCCCAGTTGCGCAGTGCCAGGGCTGAGGCAAGAGCATCTTTTGGAGAGGGTGGCGAGGTCATGTTGGTCGAGAAGTACATCGTGCGCCCGCGCCATGTGGAGGTCCAGGTCTTCGCCGACAAGCTGGGCAACTGTGTCGCCCTGGGAGAACGTGATTGCAGTATCCAGAGGAGACATCAGAAGATTCTCGAGGAGTCGCCCGCCCCCGACTTGGACGACGAGAAGCGTCTTGATCTATGGGAGAAGGCCAGGAAAGCAGCTCTCGCAGTCAACTATGTCGGTGCTGGTACGGTTGAGTTCATCTTGGATCGTGACACTGGCGACTTCTACTTTATGGAGATGAACACCCGCCTGCAGGTCGAGCACCCTGTCAGCGAGATGGTCACTGGAACGGATCTCGTCGAGTGGCAGTTCCGTGTTGCGGCCGGCGAGAAGCTGCCCATGACGCAGGACGAGATTATGGAGAATATCAAGAAGCATGGCGCAGCCATCGAAGCCCGTATCTATGCCGAGAACCCAGAGAAGGGCTTCATGCCCGACTCGGGCAAGCTGATTCACCTCACAACCCCGCAGACGAACGAGGACATTCGAATCGATGCCGGTTTCGTTCAGGGCGACACGGTCTCGGAAGCTTACGATGGCATGATCGCCAAGCTCATCGTCCGAGGCAAGGACAGAGAGACCGCCATTCGCCGCATGGAGCTTGCACTCCGAGACTATGAGGTAGTTGGCCTCAGCACCAACATCGAGTTCCTCAAACGGCTATGCCGTTCACCGGCTTTCATCGAGGGCGATGTCGAGACGGGCTTCATCGAGAAGTGGAAGACCGAGCTCTTCAAGCCGAGGCCAATTCAGAGCGAAGTGTTCGTGCAGGCCGCGCTAAGCTCGCTCTCCACTCAGCTGGGTTCCGGCGGACTTCACGGGTCTAGCCTTGGGTTCGGCGAAGCTAGCACGCTGGCCGAGAGGAAATTTGCCTTCAAGGTGCTGGACTCATACAGCGAGAAGGAAGGAGAGATTGTCGAGGTCGACGTTACGCAAACAGGCCATCAGCTATTCAGCGCGCGAGTTCAAAGAAAGGGTCAAGAGGCGCCAGAGGTCTTTGAGAATCTTGCCAGCAAATCCTTGCCGAGCTCCTCGTCCACAAATTCCTTGACAACATACTTCCCTTCCGAGCGGGTCAAGTCCACTGTCGTTCAGAATGTTCAGAGCGAGCAGGACACCAAGATCATTGTGTTCCAGCACGGCGTGAAGACGGAGCTTTCCCTCTTGCCACCAAGCTGGTTCGAGAAGGCGCTCGGCCTGAAGGAGGCGACAGCGTCGGTGGTGGCTCCTATGCCGTGTAAGATTCTGAAAAACGAGGTTGAGGAGGGCCAAACCGTGGCCAAGGGAGCCCCGCTGGTTGTGTAGGTTTCTCTTTTCCGCGACATGCTGATTTCTACGATCCTTGAAGCTGACAAAAGGAACAGGATTGAGTCGATGAAGATGGAGACGGTTATCCGGTCACCTCAAGACGGAGTCATCAAGAAGTTGGCTCATAAGGAGGGAGTAAGTCATCTTCTCAGACGTTTTCAGTGTCAAAGTTGCTCACGAGTCACCAGGATATCTGCAAAGCTGGCACCGTATTGGTTCTATTCGAGGAAGATGCTGCCAAGGATGAGGCATCATAAACGGAGGTACAATGGAGGCGTGGGAAAACAAGGAAGCATCTGTAGATCTCTTTTGAGCGATGACGACGAAAACTTTGGCCATGTACTATGTTTGCATCTTGATCAACATTTCGTGAATGTTTCGTGTTATCCAGATTTCCAATTGGGGTCTTCCATCTCATTGAACCCTTTCTCGTTGGGCTGGTGTGTATTACTCCGCGCTATCAAAAGCCCTGCCCTCGTTCTCATCGTAACAGTATCAAGACATCTCATCCTTATCTCATGTGATCGCAATCCCTAGCAATCCACCATTACGCTGCCGCCGGCAAGACCACCGAGTAGGAACGTCCCCAGCCAGATACCGGCCAAAACTGACAGGAAATATCCCACATTCATCGTCATAACCGCGATCATTCTGCAGAATCGTCAGCTCGAACGTCTCGCATGTCAAGGCATTGCCTTGTCAAGGCTGTTTTACTCACAGAAGATAACCGATGCCCCCAATAATGACTTCGTATGTTGCCCTTGCAGCAGCTGCACCGGCTCGCCATCCTCTCCACCGCCCGACAAAGTCCCTACGCACTACCGCATGACCCATGCCTGGATCTACCTCTCCGCCGAGCTGGTGAGCCGTGAGATGTCGTTTTTCTGAATCGTACGTAGTATTGTTTTGCCAGAAGCGATTCTCTAGTATTGGTTTCAGGGCCAGCAGTAGGCGTAAGATGGAGGCGAGTGCGATGAGAAAGATGCAGGTGGCAGCGTATGCTCCTCTGTTGGATGGCGTCCATGCGGTCGAGAACATCGGGGTCTGGAAAGATTCGAAGAAGGTCATTGCCATGTCGGACATGGACATGGACATGCCGGCCATATCGCCGGATGCCATACCGGTCGAAGTCGCCATGGCCATGGCCGTACTGGTCGCGTGGTGCATGTCCATGGTCGCGGTCTATCGATTCTGTACTTTGGCTGTTCTACTTCGAGATTAAAGGAGGTGAGGGGAGAAGTTGGTTCGTCGAGCAGACTTCCTCGTTGAAGCAGAGTTGGTCTCGATCATAGGGTAGATCAAGGGTTTTGTTCCAGTCCCACCAGCGACCACCTCGCAAACTCAAAGATGGCGTCCAACTTGCCCTTTGAAAGAAGGATCCTTGAATACTTAGTGGACCTGAACATATTGTGAGCAAGTTTCTTGGCGCTAGTACGGGAAACATGTTACGGCATCTCACTTCCGTGAGCCGGGGTGACCACGGGACAGTGGGGTGGAAACCCAAAACGCAGTCGAGGGGTCCATTCTTCACGTGGGAGATCGCCGCCACGAGAAGCTCGAACCAATGGACCGTCATGGTGTCGGCCGACTTGGGTTGGGAATGTAACACCCGGCTTTGCAGTGCCGAGAACCAACCTCGAAATGCGCTCAAACTCGCTCAACACCCTGATAGCTAGTTTTCTCGAAGGATTTCCGGCCCCGTAGTTCGAAACGCCCTCACTTGCACACGCTTAATCAAATCTGGACCCTCGCACTACGACGCAATTACTAGTTGGACTTTGGGCATTTACCCTTTTCGTAATTGACAGTAGATGACTGGTCCGAGTCGGCCCTGGCAGGTTGTCTCTCTGATCCTTAAGCCGCACATTTTCGCTGTATTTGTCTATATCGTTTGTTCTCCCGAGATCATTTGGGTTTTGTTACTGCATACTCCCTGCGTCGTTCGACACTCTCGACCATCATGTCTCTGCCATGGCTTGACCAGCCGGTCATGTTGCACTCGAGCCGCGACCCAGGCATGTGCTCCATGTCGCCCGAGCAGTGCGCCTACAAGACTCGGTATTGGGTGTTCTGGTATGAAGCTGACCATCGGTACGGATTGCCTACGACTGCATTCTTCCTCACAACCATCATGTTGGCCGCTCTGGCCCACTTCTCAGTGGTCTATGCTCCCGGATTACTTCGTCGCAACTCTCTCTGGCTGCGTCTCGTTTCTATGGGCCGTTTCATATCGTACAAGAGTTGGCGGTTCGGAGGCTGGAACAGTCAGTCGCTGGCTGCCTACGGGCTTGGCGTAGTTGGTGCCACCTTCTTTCTCGGTTGGTAACTACAACATCTTGGAAAAGCGAAGCACATACTGACTGGAGACTCTAGCCATGACACTAGGGCCTCAGCCATATTACTGGCCCAACACGAGAGAGGTCAGCTTCGGAAATTCCCCACCTATCGCAACCCGAGCTGGGTATATGGCACTGGCATGCATGCCTTTCCTTTTGTAAGTCCTACGAGATACATAAGGCGGAGAGTTCTGGGAGCTAATGTGCAATTCAGCGTCCTCGGAGCAAAGGCGAACCCCATCTCGACTCTAACTGGAATCTCTCATGAGAAGCTCAACATCTGGCACAACTGGGTTGCCTGGGCTATGTTTGTTCTCGCCCTTGTGCATACGTTTCCTTTCATCGTCTTCCACAAGTGGAAGGGAGACTTGGTCAAGTCCTGGAACGACGGTGGAACATGGGTCACCGGTGTCATCGCTCTGCTGGCACAGGCCTGGTTGACCTTTATGTCGATACGCCGGATACGGTTGGTTTCTCCTTCATCGGACCCTCGTATCACCTGAAATTCCTTGCTGATGATTGAAATGCACCAGTGATCGTTATTACGAGTTCTTTAAAGCTACGCATTTCATCGCCGCCGCCGTTTTCTTCGTCTTCTTCTTCATACACTGCGACTTTCGCCTCACTTCTTGGGACTACTTCATTGCCACCGCCGTTCTTTACGCCCTCTGCTGGTTCTATTCGCTGTCCAAGACGTATATGGAGCATGGCGTCAAGAAGGCAACGATGAGCCTTGTTACTCCGGTTTCTTTGAAGGTGGTCATCGAAACCAATGGCCGATGGTCTCCGGGCCAGCACGTCTACCTACGATTTTTGACGTGTGGCCTACACGCCTTAACAGCCCATCCCTTCACCATCTCGTCAGTGCCACAGCGAAGAAGACGGAATGAAATGGTGTTTTACGTCCAGCCGCGTGGAGGGTTGACCGGCCGCTTGGCGAAGATCGCCGAGAAACAACCGGGAGCAACTGTCTCGGTTCTCATTGACGGGCCCTACGGCGGCGTGACCGGTCGCTGGTTTCAAGGCTTCGACAGAGTTCTGGTTGTGGCCGGTGGTGCCGGTGCAGGATACTCTTTGCCCTTGATAGAGCACGTCTTGCAGTCGGCTACCACCGCGAGTTCGAACACGGAGCTCCTGGTTGTGGTAGCCTCCCGCGACCCAGGCTTCCGTGAATGGTATTTTCAGGCTCTGAAAAACCTTTCCGAAAGACAGAATCGAGTGGAGGAGACGAAGCGCGTGTCAATCTCCGTCCAGATTCACGAGACTATGGTTTCGGAGAAGGGCCGCACCGAATCACCAGTCAACGAGAACAGCAAAGAAGTCTCGAAGCAACCGACATTAGTAACAAACAAGTCGGAAACAGCCTTGGTCAACTTTGTAAGCACACAGACAACAACTGGGCGGCCCGACCTTCAATCTATTGCCCAAGGGGTCGTTAGCAGACCGGGGACAGTAGGAATGGTAGTTTGTGGCCCTTCATCTATGGTGTTTGACTTGAAGCAATGTGCTGCTATAGCACAGAAAGATATCATTGCAGGAAAGTGCAGCGCGAGCGAAGTTTGGTTTTATGATGAAAGTTTCACGTAAGTTGGTTCGTAGTTCATTATTCTGTGGCTGAAGCCCATACTAACTCGACATTGCAGCTTTTGATGTGCCGCGTACTACGCTGCAGGAATTTCGATTTCGTACCGGGAGGGAAGGATGGATGATTTACAACCGGCCCGGCAACTGAATAGTAGATAAATGAACTTCCAAGCAAGCAAGGACCAACACAATGTCACAGATTGTCGTGTTGCCACCACGGCTTTCATTCAGGCGCAGCTGCTGGATGTCACATTGTATCCTGTGAGACGGGGCGAGCCTGCATCAGCCATGATCCTGCCTCTAGCGGGAGCAACAGGGGGCGGACGGGGCGGGATGCGCTCATCGACATCCCGCCCTGTCCGCCTCACGCCAAGCTGACCACCACTTATGCGGCTTCGCCTGCCTCCTAATTTATCCGACCCTCCAAAACATACTGCCTGGAGCCTAGCTCCGACCGAGGGGCAAGGCACCAGATGATCGTCCCTTAAGACGTCTTCTCCATCTCCTCTTTTCCGGTTCTGACCGCACATCGCATGCCAAACCACATCCTTTCTCTTTGCTGAAACTCCTTTCCCACAACATCAAATCCTCATCAATCGCCCCGTCCGACATCATGGTCGCCCGCCAAGCTTCTTGGTCGTTGTCGACGACGACCACGTTGCATGATTCCGCGGAACGACCCAAAGCGTCACTGCATCAAGATAGAAAGGAAGATTCCCATGACAGGGCTGACACCCAAACCGCGATCGATTCTTGGCTCTCGGCAGCAGAGGAGCTCGACCATGAGCGCCGTTCTGCTTTTCTTGAAGGTGCAGACGTATCTAGCTTCGAAGACTACGCCTTAAGTCTGACTAGGGCTGTCGAGAATACCTCCAATGTCAGCAAAGTATCCAGACTCTCTCAAAGAATGAAACCGATCTATCAACTGTCCAACTCGATTGCTCCGATACTGAGCAGCGCCAGCCAGGCCAGTGCCATGCCGGCAGCCCTCGTCCTTGGCGGAATCACATGCGTTTTGTCACTGACAGTCCGCCTTGAAGACTTTGAAACCAAGGTCATTGAGACTCCAGAGTGGATGTGCGACGAGATGGATCTCTTGAAGGAATACAAAAATGATAGCTGTCTTGACGACGACCCTGCTGTGAGAGCTTACGAGGTCAAGCTGGCAACCGATATTTTGCGATTTTGCGTCGGCGTCGACAAGCTTTACTACCGTGGCGGAAGAAAGACGAGGGGCAGCATCCGATTCATGTTCAAGACAATTTACAAAAACTTCAAAGACAGGTTCGGAGACGTCAAGAACGATTTTCAACGGCACCGGAGTGCTCTCGAAAACCGCAGGGAGTTGGCCAACCGCCGTATTCTAGAAGAAATGAATACGAAGGTCAGCGACATGGGAAATCAACTGAGGGAGAGTGGCGACAAAGATCTTCTCCTGGAAAGAGAAGCTAGAAATCGTAAGGAAGGTGAGTTTTACCCGCCCCTGGGTGTATCAGAACGCGGCTAACTGTCTGAAGAGGAAAGACGCCGGCGGTTTCTGGACTGGCTCCCGTCGCTTGACTTCGGAGAGATCCACGAAAGCAACCTTGAACGGCTCGTACATGGCTCTGGAAACTGGCTCATGAATCATACAAGCTTCCAATCTTGGAGATGGAGCGCGCATTCGGCTGCGCTGTGGGTCTACGGCAAGCCTGGTCATGGGAAGTCGCATCTCGCTGCCCGAGTCATCAAGGACTTGAGCACATGGGAGCCCGGTACAGATGCCCCCGCCGTGGCGTACGCATATTGCACAACCACCCAGACGAAGACGGTGATGACCACGTCTAAGCTGCTGGGATCGATTCTAAGACAGCTTTGCAAACAGCTTCCTTTGTCGGAAAACATCGAGTCCCTCCTTTCACGAGCAGAAACCGGCCGGAAGGAAGAGATGCAGCGAACGGAGCTGAAGGATGGCATCAGAACGGTGATATCCCGACTACGCTGTTCATACATAATTATTGATGGTCTTGACGAATGCAACAGTCTTCCGGACCGCCAATTCGAGGGCATCTGTCAATTCCTTGCCAGTCTGGCCAAGCCCAAAGAATCAACTGGCCTAGCCAAGGTGCTCATCTTCAGTCGCCCGCAATACACGGAGATCAACGGGGCTTTCTTCAACAAGCCAAAGATCCTGGTCGATAGTCACGCAAATAATGCCGATATGTCGGAGTTTATCTCTATCGAGGTCAAGCGAATCAACAATGATCCATCACCAGAAGAATGCACTGACCTGGAAGAGGTCAAAAGATTGATGCTGGGCAATGCAGGCGGCAATTTCCTGTGGGTATACTTCAAGATGAAGTCCATCAGAGACATTGGTTGTGTTGAGGACATCAAGAACTCGCTGCAGGACGTCACCGAAGACTTGGATGAGCTTTACAGCAAGGAGCTCCAGAAGATTCTCGAACACAACAGTCCGAACGTTCGAGAGCGCGCCTTGAAGGCACTTTTATGGGTTACCAATTCGTTTCGATCTCTTTCAAGGAACGAACTGTGCGAAGCGCTCGCGGTCAAACCTGGAAGAGTAGGGCTTAACAAGAGCCAGAGACTCCTCCCCAACGTATCACTCAGCACCGAGTGCGCTGACCTGATCAGCGAAGTCAACGGCTTTTATCAGCTTCGACATGCCTCCCTGAAGGACTTTCTGTGGTCAGAGCTGCCCCCGCTCACGGAATACGGCACCCTTCAACGACAAGCACACACGGTTCTCGCGGAGACCTGTCTTCGATATCTCAACTTCCAGTACTTTGGCTCCATTCATGTAGGCTCTTCCGAAGAACTTACAGAACTCAAATCTCAATACCCGCTCTTGGAATACGCCGCGATGTATTGGGGTCGCCACTTCTCAGAGGCCCGGGGAATCCGAAATAAGCCCCTAAGCAACCTCTTGGCTGAGCTTCTAAGCTCAAAACTCTCAATGAAGGTGTCTCTCCAAGTTCGTGACAGTCAAAATGCCGTCAATTTCAGGAAGGGGCAGCCGGGAGGACCAAGCGCCCTCCACATGTTGTCAATATTCAACCTGGTCGACGCCGCAGACAGCATGCCAGAGTTCAAATGTTTCTTGGAGACCCATGACGAACATGGCCGCACACCAATTGAGTGCTCGGTTCTCCACGGGAAAAGAGAAATGACTCGATGGCTTCTTGACCACTATCTCGAACAACACCGGAACGGCATAGGTTTTGATCAGGAACTATTGCGCTCAGGCTTGCTACACACAGCGGCAGCGCAAGACTGGACCGAAATCTTCAATGGACTCATGGAGATTGGGTTCGACAAAAACGAGTGCAACACTCAAGACAAAACCCCTCTTCATGTGGCTGCAGAGAATAGTGCCAATGAGGTCGTAAGTCGTCTTTTGGAGCTGGGTGCTTCGCTGGACGTCAAAGACCGGAATCAACGAACACCTCTCATTCTGGCTGCTATTAACGAAAACGGCCAAGGGGTCAGGGCCCTGTTGCAGTCAGGTGCCAAGGTAGACGAAGATGACTCCCGGGCACAGGCCCTTCATTACGCTGCACGGAGTGGCATTGTCAGCATGGCAATTGATCTGCTGGACTACGGGGCTGACCCGAACGCTCGAAGCTCGTCTGAGCTTGGGGAGGCAACCCCATTGCATTATGCTACCCAGGCGAACAGGAAAGAGATGATTGACACTCTAATCAAACGTGGAGGTCGCCCTGAAAATCCCAACAGCGATGGCCAAACAGCACTTCATAATGCCGCCGCTCTTGGACATTCAGAGGTGCTTCCCCTGTTGATTGGCCATTGCAAAGCTGATGCACCGGATATCGGCGGGTGCACACCTCTTCATCACGCGGCCATGTTAGACCATGATGATATCATCAGGGAGTTAATTCATTCGTACCCTGATCTCAACATCAATCCTTACAGCAATCGTGGTCTCACCCCCCTTCATTTCGCGGCTGCCAACGGCGCATCTAGTGCCGTTGAAATACTAGTTCAGATTGAGCCGTCGACTATCATTGTGAAAGACAAGAGCTCCAACCTCCCGCTACATTTTGCATCCTGGTGCGGAAATCTGGATTGCGCGACCTCCCTGTCAAACCCTGATACCATCAACGCACGGGACGAATTCGGAGCGACTCATTTGAGGACCGCTTGCGAGCGTGGACACAAAGCCTTGGTTCAGTATTACATAGAACAAGGTGCGGATATCAACCTGCCGGACGGTCGTGGAATGACCCCTGTCGCCATCGCTCTGGAGAATGAACAGCTATCGATAGCAACTCTTCTACTCGACAATGGCGCCGATCTGAGAATGCCCAGAAAAGATGGCGTGAATCTCTTCCACCTGGCAGCCCAGTACGGCGATAAGCAGATACTTGAGAAGCTTGCCGACCTTGTGTCTAGCATGAAACAAAAGGGCGATGAGAGTTTACAGCTTGCTGCGCTCGACGTAGTTGGACAAGACGTCATGACATACGCAGCTTTCAGAGGGATGCCTGAAATTGTTGTTACTCTACATGCACTGGGAACACCGATAGATGGCTACAGCCGTTCTTCACACAACCCATTGTGCGTTGCTGCAGAGTTCGGCCGCTCGGACTTCGTCAAGGCAGTTGCGTCTCGAGGGGCTTGCGTCGAAGCAAAAGAGAGTGTTTGGTACAGTCGGTGGCGCCAAACTCCTCTCCACTTCGCTCTTAGGCATCAAAATCTCGAGTCCGCTGGAGCACTGCTGGCCCACGGGGCCGATCCAATACTTAAAGACAAGTACGGTCTTTGCGGCTTAGATTACATCACACGAGATCCAGTATTGTCCGCAAAATTCGGTCATTTCATCAATTCCTACACTCCCGCAACCTCAGGTAGTTTGAGAAAATCATTCGCGAGGACTGTTGTGGAGCTCAGTCGCTCTATCCTTGAAGCACGATTCACAGAGACAAGTAAGACAAGTAACGACAAAAGGCTGGAAGAAGTTGAGCTCTTCAAATTTCTGAAACTGCTGGAATTGGATACTGTCAGTAGCGATCCAAAGGTACAGCTTTATGGAGTTGATCTCCTAAGCCAACAACCCTGGGGGCGTAGCTGCGACATTTGCCGCAACGTCGTCACACTCCCCTGGTTTTCGTGCACCTTTTGCGCGGATTTGGATCTGTGCCCAGCATGTCACAACGGCTATCTCACTTCAGAACCTCAGAAAACAATACCAAAAAGCGTCACAGCTTTGTGGAGTCTCGAAGACGAAGTTTACCCGGTCTTACGAGTGGCAGAGATCTTTCGGAAGCGCGGCGCCAACTTCTTGCCAATTTGCTTCCGATTACTAGGAAGACACAGCTTGAAATGAATCGACTCCAGGTCATCAAAATACGCCAGTTGGGGGGTAAAACGGACTAAGGACACGATGGCATGGGATTTGAACATGACACCAGGCTGGCGATTTGTCCGCCTCCTCGAGAAACTTCGCGACTTGGACTGGCCCAACACAACCGACGGCGAAATCCAGGAAATGAGCGAGGCAGGCATGCTGCCTAACATGAACGAAGAGCTGACTGAGATCTACAAGATTTTCAACCCCTGGCACGAGCCTCGGAGACCTGCCTGCAATGGCCACGATTTCGTTGAAATCGTGCCGCGCGAGCAGCTGTCCCCCAGTGACCAGAACAATTTCGACACCGAAGGCCGTCTGAAGCCCGAATTCTTCCATGCGCTCACCAGAGAATATGAGGATTATGGTCTTCCGTCTTTTGACGATGAGCGCGAAGCCATGGAAGCCTCGATCTGGAATCCATCAGAAATCGTCGAGAAGCAGGATGTGGCAGCCTCTGGCGAGGAAAAGGAGCGCTCTGAAAAGTTGGAAACAATTCGAACAGAACTGATAGAGGCCGCTTCCGCGTCGTCAGCGAAGAAAACAGACTTGGGAGGGGTCCAGAGACAGGGAGTATCAGAGGCTGATGCCCCTGAAATCGACGTCTTTGAGGTGGCTTGGAAGCTTGCACATGCTATGCTAGGTGCGGACTACACACGGCCGTTGGTTCACGAAGGAAAGGAAGATTTGATTTGATATGAAAGGAGAAGATTTCAGAATGAAATTGTTGAATTGCTTTACTACAGAAACTCGTGGGACCTCAAAAGCCGTATTTCAAACACGTGTAATGCATACATAGCATAGTTGATGGGGTATCGTCTAGCCAGCACTTCCAGTAGAATCTATTCGCCGAAACTTCCCTGCCTCATTGTCATCCACAGTAGTAAACTCTCGAAATAGGGCAATATCTTCGAACCTGTCGGCCAGATTCTCGACTCTCGCTGCCTCTGGGTCCGTCATTGCTAGATCGAGGTCGATCATGAAGGTGGCTCGCACGTCACCCAACGCATTGCTGCCATCCACGTCTTTGATCTGTCTCAGTAACTGTCGAGCTTCGCGCCCGGATATGTCCCCATCCCGCAGCGTCATAGTCAGCAGGCCCCTGGAGATTACTTCGGCGATGCGGTACGACTTCCGGAGGCCTTCATACGCATATATGCAAGCGAGGAAGTAGAACCGCCACTGTGGATCATGCGTCTCGTGGAGTACGGCATTCGCAACATATATCAAGGCGGTCTGCCAAAGAAGCGTGTAAGCCGAAGAGTGGTAGTGACAGCGGTATTCGACAACAAGCTGCTTGAGCTGGTTGACCGAGGCGCGAAAGGCAGCATCGGGGGTGGATCGAGGTGCGGTGAAGGTCTTGAGACGCTGCCGTTCGCCTCTTGGCCGGCGCACGAAAGGTCTGAAGATGTCGAGGACAGCGGCGTGAAACCAGATACTGAAGTACGGAGATCAGCGAGGCTTGGAGAGATATGGCATGGGGCATAGGGACCACCAAATAGGTAACTTGATAGATAGGCGACGTACTGAAACACAACTACGTGATGGGGGCATCCGGCCTTCAGAACCTGGTCGCAGGGCAGCGTCTCCATCCACGCGAGTAGTTCTCGATACTTGAACTCGGCAAACTCGAGCGAAACATGGTCGGGAAGGGGGGTCGGCTGGTTCTTGTAATATTCCAGCGTAACCCCGTGTATGATGCGCCAGAACCGGCACAATGTTGGAAACGTTTTGCCCATGTATTTTGGTGAAGACTCCTCTGAAGCGTCACAGTTCGCGCTTGTTGTCTCGCCAATGAAATCGGAAGGACCTCCGCCTGGTATGGGGTAGGCGGGCGGGTGAGTAGGATATTCAAGGCCAGGCTGCTGGTAAAAGAGGGTAGTCAGGCTGTTTTCAAGTCAGCTTGCTGGGAGCTTTCCCAGAAGTGCAATACTTACACTGCCCAGTTGAATATTCCCCAAGCGGTGTACGACCTCGCCCGTTGTGCGTCCGCTGGCATGTGCCGCAGGTCCGGTGCAATGATGGTGGGGTCCGCTCCAAACAGCGACATTTGGGTGCCCATACGGAGGGCCGCGGATAAATACTTAAGAACGTAGTGATCTTTTCCGTGGCCTAGATATGCCAAACTCAGTAGTTGTGCACTGGCAGCAGTAAGAAGGGTATTGCTTTCCCGTTCTTGGGTCCAAAGCCGCTCTGCCTCTGTACAGAAGAGCTGCGCCAAATCGGTGGCCTTTTCGTCAAGGGCCGTGAACATTTGCTATACAGGATTGGCGAGCGTTTCTCAGCGTCGGGTTGATGCGACGGGGTGGGTGCAAGGAAAGGGGGTGGCTTCTACTTACACATCCCCAGTACAGGAGAGAATTGACTAGCAACTGAGAGCAGTGGTTATGCCTGCGATAGACCAGATCGGATATGAAAAGGTCAGGGTCAAACACGCCTAAAAGCGGATGATCAGTCGTCAGATACAGCGAGATGACACTCGCGGCGTAATCGTCGGCTACCGGT
The DNA here is from genome assembly GCA_030770045.1 of Colletotrichum brevisporum. NCBI lineage: Eukaryota > Fungi > Ascomycota > Sordariomycetes > Glomerellales > Glomerellaceae > Colletotrichum > Colletotrichum brevisporum. The sequence continues at coordinate 421,049 of JAUGSI010000001.1, read as the reverse complement.
ACGGCTGTCCAGTAGCCGATACGTAGGTCTTTCAAGCGCGAGTCGCACAGGTCTGAACCAGAACCAGGTGTTTGTATCTTAGCGGCGTGCTCAGCTCCCGGCGAGCCGCCCTCGGAAGGAGGGAGAATCGGGCCAGGTAGTTCAGTGGCGGCGCTACCAGTGAGGGACGAAGTCGGCGCCTGACCATGCAACGCGACATTTTGCAATCTGTCCGTAGATATTGGTATCGAGCGGTATAAGGGGGGCTGGGGGCCTCGGCTTCGACAGGACATACATACTGGTCGTCTAGGGACTTTGAGCGATGTAATGTGTTCGTTTTGAGGAGACTCTGGCGTTCCAAGGCGGTCAAAGGCGACTGTCTCAAGGCGGGATAGGCGGTAGGATTGGAGACCATCAACTCGAACTCGAGGGTAGAGCTGGTAGGGCGCAGAGCACGAGCGGCGTTGTGTTCCGAGGGCCGAGCCATGCCATCCATACCGCCCTTGACAGCGGAAAGAATAGACTCGAAGTCGCCGTTGGCCCTCAACAGGCGCAGCATCTGATAGGCCTGTGGTTCCGGAGCAGAGCGCAGCAGGTCGAGGACTTCCCTGGAACCATCCGGGGACTGGGTCGACTTGGGACCGTCTCGCTTGTCGACATAATCGCAGTCGGTCGATCGTTTACGGCAGGCAGCGCAGGACGGGCGTAGACCATCGCACTTGGTTCGAGGAGGAGAGGAAGTCAGCCAAACATGACGGGGCAAGGGGAATGGACAGAGTGCTCCCAGGGCGAAGTTACAATGATCAAGATGGGCTCACTCGTGTTTTTCTGCGGCGGCAAGCATTGCAGGCGATGTCGGTGCCTACGCGCTTCCTCTTGGACTCGACACTGTTTGCATCAAACGGAGAGGGTTCGGAGCCGTCTTCGGCCGGAAGCAGGGGAGCCAGTCTCTTGGACATGGCAGGAGATGTATCAGAAGAATGGTTCTCTAGAAAGACGACTTGCTGCTTGTTTGCTGTGTGTCAAACTGATAATGACCATGTCAGGAGAAAAATGCTTGGACAAAACGGATACCTAGGTAGGTACCTATGGATAGGCCCAGGTAGGTAACCTACCTACCTATAGTGAGGCGGCACACAGACAAAAGCGCTGATTGGCTCGGTCGAACGTCCGCTCACGTGATGCTGTGTCGTCATGGTCAGTGTGTACTACCTAGGTACCTGGTAGGTCTGTCCGTCCTCCCAGTCCACCCGACCCAACGCTTGACAGCGGGTGTCTCCCCCCTTTGGCCAAGAATCCAATGACGTTGCCGTATTCACCTCGGATCTCGATGCGAGGCCATTATAAACTCTGTGATTGGAGCATTCCCAATGGCTGGACGACGGCAGTTCTCGTCATACCACCCAGCGGGAGATAATTGGGATGGTAGAGAATGAACCTACCTACCTAGTAGTAGGCGCTTAGGTTCAATTGCCTGCCTAGGTAGGTACTTACCTAGACCTGGTATGTGCTTATCCAACGTTATCTAGGTAGTAGGAGAGGCTCCCGCACCCGCATTCGCCAGAGTCCCAGTCCATTCCACCCACCAACGCTCCAGCCCACTGCCGCTAACCACCTAACCTCCCCGGGTCGTCCGGCGAATCGCCGGGCCGTTTGATACTACTCCCGTCGCCCCATCGCGAAGGAGATAGTACTTACCTATGAGGCTTCGCCAACCTTTTGTCCCCTCGGTACCCTAGGTTCAGTATGGATACCCGTCGGCTGGTTTGACCTACCTAGGTTACTACCAATAGTACCTATCCGTACCTTATAGCTGCCAACCCCGCTTACTTCTCCCAAGGCAGTGTAGCTAGAGAAAGCACAGCGGAGTCGGTCAATGCTTGCTTACAACCTGGGTAGGCACGCAGGTATAGGTTGTGCTATAATATCACCAAGTTCATATTAGGTCAGGCGAAGCCGGTAGTCATGCGCACCGCAGCGTCAGTGCTTCATGCGCGGGACGGCCACAAAAGAGTCACCTAGGTCCCCTGTTCAAGGGGGCGCGGGGAGACGTTCCCTCTCAAAACACAACTGGCGGTATCAATCAACCTCGGGAGGCCGGCAGGTAATTCGTAGAGACCTCCAATGCAAGGGGCAAAGAAGGGGCGATGACAGACATGCCTGCTGGGAAACCCCGCCCAGTTCGCAAGGCGCACGCACGCACGATACGGAAGCACAACACTGAACTGTCCTATCCCACAGTGGGGTAATCCCTGATGGGCAAACAACACTGCTTGCGGCGCAGGAACGAGTCTCTTGACAGCGTAGCATTCTTGCCCCTGACTCCGCCTCGATGATCATGCTTCCTACACAGTATTGCTTTCGGATAATATTAATCACTACTTGCGGCGGTTAGCCCCCATCGTCTGGCGCATTCGAGTTTGAACTTCACCTTCGACCATGTCCCTTCTCGTTCTTTATTGGCCCGTCGTTAAGAAACTCGAATCTGTCAGGAGACCGGGTATCTTCGGTATCTCAGGACCTGATTCGGGATGCCCCTATCGGTTTGAATGAAGTCAGCTCAAGTCACCACTGGTGCATAAACTTCTTTGTTGATGTGGCCGCCGAGTGTACCGACTCAACCGTGACTCTAATTTACTTTGTGGAAGAAGAGGTTCCAGAATTCCGACGGATACGTACAGCAGTAGTCAAATCGAAAATGCCATCAAGACTTTGGAGAGAAAGTTTTTGGCTCCTTAATACCGTACCAGCTACTTTCTCGTTGCTGGGCCAGGGAACCTCCCCGGTTCCCGCGGGAAGTCTAGCGGAGAATTCCATCTCTTGGCAAGCGATTTGCTTGCCAGATGCTTCTGAGCCTCAACCACCTACTAGTCACATCTGACACTACCGCAACGTCCATCTTATCCATTCTATTCGGAAAGACACCCGTCCTATTTTCAGAGATATGAAAGGCTTCAGGACGTGATGGTGAGACCCAATCAGTCTCGCGACGCCTGGTCTTCTGGAAGCAAACTGAGGCGTTGGTTGTCCAGGCGGCAATCATTGTTTTCGCTAGGGAGTGCTTGAAGACAGTACTGTCGTAGTGGAGTTGTCCAAAAACAAGGGGCTCGAAGCGTCTCCGGGCTTGAAGTGGCAGAATCCTTTCTACAAGGGAACCTCGCACTCCGTGAATGGCCCCATGAGACCCTTCTGGGAATGGCGTATTGCTATTGGCATCACTAGATAACCACGCCAGCTGAAAAAGTACCCCGCCTTGTTTGGAGTTCCCGTCTACTAGCATGTTTCTTCGGTGGGGTGGCTGTGTGGAAATGAATGGGTTGTGTTGTCTTGCCGTTTGCCCGGTACTCCCTGTTTCATCTGAAGCTTGAACCACTCAAGCCTTCCTCCGAGTCAGATCCGTCCCTATTAGCACAACGGTTTAAACCCGTCGGCTACCCCCGTGCCGGGTTTGCCCAAACAATTTACGTGTTGTGAATATTGATCTTTGTTCTCGATGCTAAGAGCCGACGTTGAGCCATCACCCATGCGCGGGTAGTATCGACAGCGGAGCCCCCCTGAGGTGAGTATGTCGAATGGAACGAGTGCCGAGAATCTCTAACGCCTCGTGGATACTTCCCCGGAGCTACGAAAATCTGGAGGGGGTTAGCCGTTGATCTCCCGTTGTACGTAGTAACCAATGATCCATGCCCCGGCAGCGGCATATGCGTCGTGAGTGTGCTGTACTGCTGCGGCCCAGCCAATTAACAACTCAGAGAATCATATGAAGCTTCGCTCATGTTATTCTTAGTCTTTCAGGTATGAGCGACTTTGGCGGTTTGGGATTGTCCATGTCAACAGTTCGCCGCAGTTGGCCTCAGCGAAACCCTCCAAAGTCTAATGCATGAGATCAGTCATCCCAATGCGTCGCACTCCTGGGAGCTGTTCCCGGCTTCTATCAGGCTAGTCATTGAGTCTGATCGCGCGGCGAGAAAACCGCGTTGTGCCACGGACATCAGATAAAAGGATCGTTCGTCGTGTCACCCATAGACGGCATAGTTCTCTCGACAATCTGACTCTGGTCCAGACAGACAGCACAGGTTGCAATTTTCTTCACTTCTTTGATGGTCTCCAATATCTTCACTTTGCTTCAACACTGTCATACCTACAACAAGTGATTGATCATGAAGTTCATCGAAAAGGCAAAGTCTGACTTTCAGACTGACAGCACAATCAACACCGTCAGGAAGAAAGTTCAAGCTGCCCTACCCAGGGTGCCGTCCGCAATTGGACAATACCTAACCCAAAAGGTCCCAATCGTCCAGTGGCTCCCCCAATACGGCCCAAAATGGCTCCTCTCGGATTTCATCGCAGGAATGACCATAGGGGTTATGATGATTCCCCAGGCATTGGCCTATGCCAAAATCGCCACGATCCCGGGAGAGTTTGGCCTTTACTCTGCCTGGATTCCAGCTGCTGTTTATGTGTTTATGGGCACGTCGAAAGGTATGTTTACCGGAATATCTGTGGCCGCTGTCAAAGCTTACACGTCTTCTACTCAGACCTTTCTACCGGGCCGACATCCATCATGGGACTTCTAACCGCAGAAATCATCCTCGATCTCAAGACGGAAGGGTTCGCTCCGGAAGATATCTCGTCGGCAGTCGCTCTGATGGTCGGCATTTACTCTTTGATCGTTGGGCTCCTGAAACTTGGATTCGTTTTGGAGTACATTTCAGTTCCTGTGTTGTCGGGCTTCCTCTCAGCCGCCGCCATCACAATTCTCCTCGGCCAAGTTGGCTCCCTTGTTGGACTGAGTGACGTGCCCTCTGGCACGTCCAGCATCATCAGAAACGTGCTCAGTCGTATTCCTGAGATGGAACCGCTCACCATTGCCATCGGCTTCAGCGGCATCTTGATGCTATACATCCTGCAGTTCGTCGGCAAGAAGTGGGGAAAGAAGAGCCCGGTCATCAAGTTTATCTGCAGCAGTCGCGCTGTCATCCTCCTGGTCATTTACACGACCATCAGCTTTCTGGTCAACAAGGACAAGAAGACTCCGCCCTGGGCAATCAGCAAAGTCAAGGCCAACGGCCTCCGGGCCCCGAAGATCCCGGCAACGGACTTGGTGTCCAAGGTTGCCATGCGGGCCGTCGCGCCTCTTGTCGCCTCTGCCCTCGAGCATCTGGCCATCGGCAAGGCTTTCGGTCGCAAGAACAACTACGTCATAGATGAGAGCCAGGAGCTTTGCTATCTCGGCGTGACTAACACCGTCAATAGCTTGTTTGGGGCTATGAGCGTCGGCGGTGCCATGTCACGCACAGCTGTCAACTCGGAGTGTGGAGTCAAGAGCCCGTTGAGCGGCGCCTTCACTGCTGGTTTCATCATCCTCACGCTCTACAAACTGTCTGGCGCCTTGTTCTGGATCCCAAAGGCTACACTATCTGCCATTATTGTAAGTAGCGCAATACGTCTGGGAAATGTTTGAAACTAACGAGAACCTTCATAGATCATGGCCGTTATTCACATCATCGGCCCGGCCTCCCTCTTCTACCGTTACTGGCGCATTTCCTTCCCAGACTTCGTCGCCTCGATGCTCTCATTCTGGGTGACGCTATTCGTCTCCACCGAGATGGGCATCGCCTTCGCCGTCATCTTCAGCGTTGGTTATACCCTCGTTCGGTCGGCATTTCCCAAGATCAAGACCTTTTCTGCTACCAGAAGCCGAAGCCGGACGGTACCCCGAGCCCAGTTAGCTGCTCCCCAGGCGACCGAGGATACGTTTGTCCCCGACGATGCGATGCTTGTTTCCTTTACGGACTCCATATTCTTCCCCAACGCCGGCCGCGTCAAGAAATCGGTTCTTGAGTCGGTCAAAGTTCAATTTGAGCCCCAGCAAGCGGTCCAGGCCAAATCGCCTGATCGTTCGTGGAGTGTCGCATCGGCCAAGCGCATCGAGATGCTGAGGAAACGGGACAACGTCGTGCCTTCGGAAAAACCGATGACTATCATGGTCTGGGACCTCACTCACGTGCCTTTCATTGACGTTACCGGAGTGCAGTTGCTCGCCGAGCTAAAGGAGGAGGTCAAACAGCACGTGCGAAAGCAAATGGACCTGCGACTCGTGGGCATGAACAACAAGGCTCGGCGCAGGTTCGCCAGGGCGGGATGGAAGATTGTCGAAGAACGGGAGGTTGATGATGCGATGTCAGGGGACGCTGATGTGGTTTATGAAAGGCTAGAAACGGCGCTGTGGGACAGGGGTTACTCTTACGAGACAGAGAAGGCCAGCGTGCAGGAGAGGGAGTACAGTCCCAATGAGGGGCCTCAACGCTGAGAACGAAGATTCCGGATTTCCAGAAGATCCAGAAGAACTATCATGGTGCTCCAAGAAGAGGGTTCAGGTACATCCGGGCTTGACGTTCAGATTATCTTTCAGTATTTTGGGTTGTTTTTCGTCGGCGTATGAACTGAATTTTGCGATGGTTTTGTGTTGTTGGGGAGGCCCCGGCGGCCCAAATGCAGTCACAGTATGGCATAGTCAAAGAAAGCATACAGTTGTTTAAGGAGCATCAAATAATTGCGCCGTTACCTTTTAAACGAGGGAACTTTGATTCCACAACCCGACTGCTACTCTACACTTTCTCGGCAGATATAAACGGCGGGCAAAAGCCATCGGTGTGTGGACAACAGCGGCGAGGTAGACAACAGCGAAAATAGCGGATAGAAGCAGACTATTGTAGGCTTAAGGGATGTGGGATACTTAGCTGGAATTCGGAATACCATCGAGTCCCCCCTTTTAGCTGTGGGTAAAAAGGCGAGCCCGAGAATGATTGACCGTTGGGGCAGTCGAAGGAGGGAGGCAGGGAGGGGAGGGGGGGAACAAGAGTCTTTGTGTGTATCGACATTTCTAAAATTAAATATTATTCCAAAGCTGCCCCCATAGCTTCTAACTCCTGGCGTCTCATCATTCTTTTTCCCAATTTTTCTTGCAGAGTCCGAACGGCCGTGGCTCTCGCGGTGCGAGGAGTTTCTGGCGATGGCGGACGCTGGTCGTCGCCCACTTGCTCGGGGGGTTGAATCCGTCGGCCTAGCCTTTCTTGCAAGTTCCTGACTGCCGCTGCCCTCACAATTCTTGGCGTTCCGGGTGTGCTGGGTGTGCTCGGGGATGAAGGGACTTGTGGCTGTTGCTGCTCCATTGAGGACGGCATGGTTATCTCTCCTGCCTGTTGCTGCTTGATACCTCGCAGCCTCTTCGCAACTTTCGACTGCATCCTTGCGGCCGCCGAAGTCCGCGGTCGGGAGAAATTGTGCACATCGGACCTGACGGTCGAAGTTGGACTTGGCGGTCGTTGCTCGACAGTTACTATTGACGGATGCTGACTCGACGGGCGGTACGTTTGTGAGAGCACTCGGCTGTCCGTTCTGTACGTGAGCCGCCGTACGACATTTCCATTCGATAACCGACGTCGCCGACGCCCTTCGTTAGGCAAAACATCGCTGTCTGGTCGGATGCTGTTCGTGTTTGCCGCCATCCGAGTCGCAAAACTTGCCATGTATGGGACCGAGGGAGGCTGATCTCGAGTCGTGTACTGAGACCTCGAGTACCTTGAGGCCCTTGACGTTCTCGAAGTGTGCGAGCTGGATGGCCGACTGTTCTGTGGCATTCTTAAGTGATATCCTGCTTCCCAATCCCCGTCTCTCGTTGATGGCCTTCGTCCCATTATCATGTGTTCTTCTTCCATCGTCATGAGAGGTGATGGGGGTCTTCTGGTGGGCAGCTCGCGGAAGCTTCCGTTCAGAGGTGGTGATTGCATGCCGATAGCTGTCCATCTTCGCAAGTCATATTTTCTCTGTTGCTCAAGTAGAGCCTGACTTCGTGGAGAGTATTCGACTTGGCTGGGCATGGCTGGAAGCACTAAATCATTCGACGGCGCAGACGCACTCGTCGATATGTCAGATGCTGCATGTCGTAGACTGACGCGCTCTCTCCAAGATCCTAGGTCCTCAAATGTCATAGCTCCGGTGACTCTCGGTGTTCCTTCTCTAGTCGGGGGCTTCCAGGCAAACGCCGCTTGGAACGTTGGCGAATCTGGGAGCTGTGGAAAATGACGGTCGCTGAAGACCGTATTCAAGGCGGTTGGCATCGACATGCTCCTCGCGTGGCGTCTGTCGCAACTTCGTTATCACAGCCGCCCCATGCAGGATAATCGACAGCGGGGAGAGGCTTACAGTGTTTTGTGTTGCTGCGTTTCATGGGGATTCTTCTTCGTCAGAGTCTTCCGCTTTCGCTTTTCTGGCTTCTTGCCTTTTACCTTCTCCTTTCCATCAGAGGGTGATTTGCGATCCTTGAGGTCCGCAGAATAGACGAGTTCAGCCAGGCCAGGCTCCATGTCATTTTCGTCGGGGGACGCGAGTGGATCTTCCCCGCGAACAAACCATGACTGCGACAATCCGATGGTTGCAAAAGGTCGATCTGCCATCTCAATGACGGCGAGCACCGCAGCCAAGGAGAATCTTCTCTGACGTCAGGATCTTGGGTGCGAAGCTTTTGAAGAAGGGACTTACAAGGATGAAATGCTGATTATCACGTTCAGCCACGGTAGGTTCTCCCGGATTCCCTTGGACGGATCTAGGCCGACGTTCACGGCCACGAATATCGCAAACGTGATGGCCGCAACCCAAACGGGAAGCCCCAGGCGGGCAAGCAAAAAGCCGAGGCCGGCAACATACTTGCCGTAGACTTCAGGCGATCCGTAGTTCTTGATATAGGCTGTCCTTGCTGCAACGATGTGTGTGAAGACGTAGATGAGGCTCATGCAGGAAGCAACGAAGAAAACCGCTCGACTGAGAGGGTCGAGAACCTCTTTCGACTCGAGGTTGCGAAATAAGACGACCGCCGACAGGGCTATTCCAGCTCCGGCGGAGAGGAACAGGAGTGTTACCGACAAGAGCGAGAGGACGGGATACAGTCGTGCTGCCTTTTGCGAAGGATTGGCACTTGGCGAGAGCTTCGGCGGCGGCACGGTAGGCGTCGCGTCTTCATGTTTCCGGCTCATTAGTAACTAGGTAGGTTCCATTCACCCTGAACAGTCGGTTCCCGGGACTCAATGGTAATGCCACGATCTCTGGGAGCATGGAGTCTGCGTGGTGTCGGTCAGTTCCTAGGCATGCGTTTGTAATTACGGCTGACCAGCAGGCTCGGAAAACGCAGGTCGGCCCTCGACTCAACTCCACCCAATATACGCCGATGACATCCAGCCTTTGTATGATCGCTATGGGCTCCGGCAGTGCGCATTCTGGCCGAAGTGCGGCGTGAAATCGTCGCGGGGCGGGCGCGAGAGGTTTTGTTTCCACGCGGTTACGCTCTCTGCCCAGACACTCGTCCGGGCTTCTCGTGCAAGCATGACGTGTTCCCCCTCACCAAGACACGAGGATCGCTGGCGCAATCCGATGTTGCTGAGGTTCCATCCCCCGGCAATCTGGCCGACGCATGGATGGCGGCTGAGTTTCTTTGTGTGTGATCGGTTCTTCATCTCATGTCGGGGACCGGCATATGAAACGGGTGCGGCGACCGGGGCGGCCCAAACTCTGCCTCAGCGAATCGGCCGGGCTTGGATGAGATGCCGTTTCGGGCCTGAAATTCGAACTCTGTGGGAGATGATTTGAGGGCTTCTGGGGGTTTCGCCTCATCAATCTCACGGACGAGCCTGCGGCCTTCGGGGCAGCCGCTGCTGAGACGAACGTGTTGTTCATGACACCGGCCATTCTTAGGTTTCGTTTGCGACTTGACAATGGCAGGTTTTTCTTTTAGCACATGGCTTTGATGTTTGAATCTCAGGAAACTGCGACATGGAGAGGACAGAAACCCCGCAAACGGTTGGGCAAGCGTATCAGACCCAGCCCTCGTTAAATAGATCACCGGAGGCTGTCGACTTGCAGCGGACCCTCTAAGCCGAGCCATCAAGTATCATATGGGTCCCTTCAAATGGCAAGAACGTTCTTTCCAGAAGTCATTAAGTCGCGATTGCAGATGAAGTCGGAATATAGGGATGGCAGTTGCCTTACCTCCTTTCTGGCTGGCTGGTGCTGGGGTTTGATTCTTGACGGGTCTTGCCCACGCAGTTGCTGTGTCATGCACGTGTCAGAACCCGCTCAAGTGCCGAGGACGGACAGCCAAGTCGGATGGTAGGCGCACATTCATGAAAGCGCCATGGAGAGATCGTAGCTTGAGTTTTCGGTGTCACTGCTGTAATACCCCTTGCCGGATCCGATAGATTGTCCCTTGTCACATTCTGTTGCCCCGTTGATTATACCGCAAGCCGGCGACTTTCCGCTTCTTTATTACTACCAACATTGATTACTCAGTCGAGCTCAATGATATCATGCTGCGTGAGTTGAGTCTTACATCAACTGTTGACCAAAGATGCCAAATTACTTCTCTACAAAAGGTGAATCCAGAAACAACCTTTACGACCCTCATTCCCAAAGGTCCCCCTAGGGCATCTAGCGCATAGCAAAGAGTTGAACTGGCTGGCTACCAACGCAAGCTTCCGAGTTTGAGCGGCAAGCGCAGCATAAAGTGCCCCGACTCAGTGGGCTTTGGCAGGCGCCCAGCCCGAATGTTGGTCTGCAAGGACTGGTGAAGCAGCTTCGGTTCCCCGAGCGTGGCGTCTCTCTTCCTACGCTGAGCCACAAAGTCATATTCCGAAACGCCGTCTCTCAGGTGCTTGTTCTGTGCCCTGTGTTCACGAACGGTCATCCATGGCACGGGTTCCTGACGACCCTCTGGCGGGTAGTCGTGGCCTGTCCATATTTTGACGTGGTCTGGCAGACTCAGCAGTTTGCGCCCCGAACGATACAGATCACTGGCGCTACCACCTGGGAAATCGCAACGCGCGGTGCCTATGTCCACGTGGAAGAGGGAATCACCGCAGAAGACGTTGTCTGAAGATGATATCAGCTAACTTCAAGGTGGCAGATGGCCAACGGTGCAGTGCGTGGTCCTACCTCCAATCTTGTATCCAAGGTGGTCGGGCGTGTGGCCAGGGAGATGGACAGCGCTGGCCTGGAGTTTGCCAATGTGAAAGGTTTCGTCGTCGTCGAAAAGCTTGTCAAAGATGCCGTTGCGTTCGTCCTCAGCCACGCCGTATCTTTGACCGAAGAAGATCTGCACCTGATCGATGCGTCGTCCGATACCGATGGATGGCCTTTTCCCTTGATCGTCCTCGAGCCGATTCTGGAGATACGAGGCGGCGGTGAGATGGTCAGCGTGAGCGTGCGTCTCGAGTATCCTGCCAACTCGGTATCGTTGTTGCTTCACGACAGAGAGTAGTTCGTCAGCAGACTTCGTAGCTATGACTTGAGTCTCCCGGTCATAGTCCAGAACGGGGTCAATGATGACGGCCTCCAATGTCGAAGGGTCGGCAACGATATACTGCCAAGTACCGGTCCTGGTCTCGAAGACGTCGTGGATGACGGGCTGGGTTTGTGTGGAAGCCTTGATGCCGCATGACGAGGAAGACAGCGGCCTAGCTCGAGCAGGTGACCGGCTTGAGACGGATATGGTGTAGCCAGTAGCAACGCTGTGAATTGGTGGACATCTGGATGGGCTGGTTCGTTTTCCAACCAGACGAGTTGAGGTCGAAGTGCGAAGATGCGGGACTTGCTGAGGTAGCGTTGTTGACGGAGAATGAGAGGGAGCGGCTGCTTTCCATCTAGAAATATTGCGGGGGTGTCTCCAGAATGACTTCATAATTAACCACGATCGAGAATGCCCTGCTGGAAGAGAGTACCTAGTTGGCGCACCGAAAAGGCAAGCTCGGGAGGATATGAGGGGTAGTGATTGGTAAAGAGGTTGGTGCGAATAGATAATAGCCCTTGAAAAGGTTGGCAGACTGGACACTAAATAAGCATCTACATGGGTACTTTGGCCAGGCATCGGATGCAGACGATAGCCGCCACTCCCACAAAACGTCCCGGCGTCCGGCGCACCGGTGGTGCCGGTCGGCGATCCACACCTCAGCTCGGGGACCACATCGCCGACCAGCCGTGGCTACCGGGGCAGGAATGGCGGTTTGATCAGGACATTAACAGTGTTGCGTGGGGTGATTTCCGGCATGAGCAGCGGCTGTCGGTTGTCGGTGCCGCTCGCGAATTGGATGGTTTCTATTCGTCAATCCAATCCAGAGGCGCTGGAACCGCCCCCTCCTGTTATAGGCGCTCGCCCTGCTGAGCGCGCTGACCGGAAGGTACTTAGGTACCTGTGGGCCTAATGCCCACCTATCGACTCGAGGTGTTTCCAGTGTCCTCAGGCGTCAATTCCAGTGGAGAGCACCCGATAAGACGCCCCACGGTGGCCCCCGCCGGCTCGGCGTTAGGTGTCCAATTTCACAGTGTCCACTTGTGCCAGTGTACCTATTTGGCGTTGACGCTAGCCCGTCACTCCCCGTATTTTTTTTCAGCCGCCTCTCTCAAATTCATCGTCAATTCCTCGCTTTCTCACCTGGACCTACGTGCCCTCGGTCGCAACATCTCTTCTCCTTTCCTACCTAGAGCGCTCACAATGTTCTCTTCCAGAGTCTCTTCGGTCGCCCGTCACGCCCGCCGGGCTGGCGCTGCCGCCCACAATGCCCAACGGATTCGGACCTTCGCGACGGCGTCCCCCGATCTCCCGAAGGTAAAGGCATCGGCATCGGCATCGGCATCCCCCGAAGTCCCCAAGGCACCTCCCAAGGCCACTCCCAAGGCCACTCCCAAGGCCGCTCCCCAGGCACCGGCATCTTCCGACCTCCCGAAGACCACCCCTGTAGTCTCCGTTGCCCGGAGCCACAAGGTCATCGTCATCGGCGGTGGCAGCGCCGGCCTGGCCATTAGCCACCAGCTTCTGCGCACCGGCAAGTTCTCCCAGGACGACGTCGCCGTCATCGACCCTGCTACCTGGCACCACTACCAGCCCGGTTGGACTCTTGTCGGCGGCGGACTTAAGAACAAGGAGGAGCTCAAGAGGCCTCTCGACAGCTTGATCGACCCCAAGCTTAAGTTCTACCAGCAGAGCGTCACCACCTTCGCCCCCGAGGAGAACACCATCAAGCTCGGAAACGGCGACAAGCTTGGCTACGAACACCTTGTCGTCGTCCCCGGAATCAAGATTGATTACGGCAGCATCAAGGGTCTTCCCGAGGCCCTGGCCGACCCCAACTCCCTCGTTTCCACCATTTACGGATATGAGACCTGCGACAAGGTCTTCCGTACTTTTGAGAAGCTCGAGAAGGGCAATGCCATCTTCACCCAGCCCGCCGGAGCCATCAAGTGCGCTGGTGCTCCCCAGAAGGTCATGTGGCTCGCCTTGGACTACTGGAAGCGCGCCGGTCTGTACAACCCGACCTCCACATCGCCTATCAAGATCAGCTTCGCCACCGGTATCCCCGCCATGTTCGGTGTCCCCAAGTATAGCGCCAAGCTTGAGGAGCTGAGGAAGGAGAGGGGCGTCGAGGGTCTGTTCCAGCACGACCTGGTTGCTGTCGACGGCAACAATGCCGTTTTCGCTCGCCCCGACGGAAAGGAGCAGGTCACCAGAAAGTTCGATCTTTTGCACGTCGTCCCCAAGATGGGCCCTCATGCCTTTGTCAAGAACAGCCCCTTGGCCGACGCTGCCGGCTTCGTCGATGTTGACCAGGCCACCACCCGCCACACCAAGTACCACAACGTCTGGTCTTCTGGCGACGCCTCCAGCCTGCCTACCTCCAAGACCGCTGCCGCCGTTACGTCCCAGGCCCCCATCCTTGTGAACAACATCCTGCTGGCCATGGAGGGCAAGGAGCCCGAGCCCAAGTACGATGGTTACACCTCGTGCCCCCTCACCACCGAGTACGGAAAGGTTCTTCTCGCCGAGTTCAAGTACGCCGGAGTCCCCAAGGAGACGTTTGGCGACTTGATTGGCTTCGACCAGGCCGTTCCCCGCCGTGCCTTCTACCACCTGAAGAAGGACTTCTTCCCCTGGGTCTACTACAACTCCATGGTGAAGGGCACTTGGGCCGGTCCTAACGGCTGGATGAACTGAGGGAACCTCGGACTAGGTAGCGGGTGCATGTGTGCACGGTGTACCAAAACTTGTACCGTAGATATTGCAGCATTCAGGTGTGGAAAATAATCGATCAGGCGCGTAAAGGAATTGATACAAAATGAAACACACTAGACGTCTCTACAGAAGTATCTACAACTTGGCAATGCAAAAAACTAAGACAAAAAGCAGGCCTCCGGACTCAAATATCCTTGATTGCGGGGCTAACCTCGGTTGCAAGCCGGTGCAGCCGGTGCGGCCGGTCGTGAGACCACCACTGCGTCTGGATGCCCCGCACGACGGCCGAGGTAGGGTGACGACATCCGTCCGACGATTCCCCCGTATCCCAAGACACAGGCTGCTCATATGTTCACTTGTCCCCTTTACCTGGCTCCTTACCATCGTCTTTTACACAGTACAGTGTAACATACTGAAATAGGTTCCGAAGCAGCATACCACTTTTCTCTCTCCACGTATCGATTCCTCTACCACTAGCTGACGCTATGGAGTTCCCTTTGAAGGAGCGAAAGGGCCGTGAACTTCTCGGAGGCGACATTCTTGCGCAGTCTCTGGCCCACCTAGGGGCAACGACCGCCTTCGGGATCCATGGTATCTATGTCATGAAAAGTCTGTTCACGTCTTGAAATCTGCTGACCCAGCCCAGGTGGCCACCTCGACAGTTTTCTCATCGCTGCCGTGGAGGCCGACATCAAGCTCATAGACGTTCGGCACGAAACCGTCGCCGTGCAGGCCGCCGAGGGCTGGGCAAAGGTCAAAGGCAACAAGACACCTGGACTGTGTTTCATCACGGCCAACTCTGGCTTCTGCAACGGCTTCCCGGGCCTCGGAAGCGCGTATGCGGACAGATCTCCCGTCTTCTGCGTCACGAGCTCACAGCCCCTCCGGGACGCCGAGACCAACGCCCTCCAGGGCTTCCACGATCAAGTCGTGCTGGCCAAGCCGGTGACCAAGTTTGCTCACCGGGTTACGGCTGTGAGCGAGATACCCAGGATTGTCAGTCTGGCATGGAGGACGGCTACGGCTGGAGCACCCGGGCCGGTGCTGGTGGACTTTCCTATTGATATTCTCTTCACCCCCGTTCGGCGTGATAGCATATCGTGGGGATCTGTCACGGCCCCGGCTGTGGCGCCTCCCGGTCCAGACCCAAGGGCTGTTGCCGAAGCGGCGGCCATGTGGAAGGAAGCCAAGCGTCCGATCATCATCGTGTCGACCGGGGCGGCGGGTGCTGTCGGACAGGTGACGCAACTTGCCGAGAAAACTAATACCCCGATCTTCCACTCTCCGAAGTTCTCGACGACGATTGATCGTTCACATCACTTGTTTGGCGGATCGGCTACGCAACTGCCTTACCTGCGTCTCAAAAGTGGCCAGGCGCCGGATTTTGTACTTCTCTTGGGAGCTAGAACCGGATTCATCATTGGGGGACGAGGCGGGGCGATTGTCCCACACGAGAATGAAGCAAAAGTGGTGCAGGTTGACCTAGACGGCGGTGAGATCGGACGGTCCAGGAAGATTGACGTAAGCGACATTACATCCTCTCTCGGATCTTTCTTCTATGCTAACATGAGCGGTTGTATAGATCGGCATCGTCTCAGACGTTGGGCTTGCAGCCTGGGCACTGTGCGACGAAGTCTCGAAGGCGCCGTTCAGGGCGTCGACCGAGTGGGTGGAACCGGTTACAGATCTGAAGCGGCAAGGCATCGTCTCGGCTGCAAATACGAGCGAACCGGTCATCTGGAAGGACAACAACAGGTTGCATCCGTATCATGGAGTGAGAACTCTATTCAAATCGCTCCCGGAGGGCAGTATTGTCTGCATTGACGGTGGCGAGGCGGGTGGATGGGCTCTCCAATGCCTGAATGAGGCGAGAGCAAGTCTTTCCATGATGACGACGGGGTATCTGGGGTTCTTGGGAAACGGATTCGGATACTCACTTGGTAAGTTTCGCGGAAGGGCGGGTTTGGTTATTCTGTCGTTGGTGTTGCTAATCATCCACCCATTGGGCCAGGTGCGGCTGTGGCGTCTCCGGACAAGTTGATTGTGAACATCCACGGTGACGGAAGCGCCGGCTTCCACATCGGCGACCTCGACACGTTCGCAAAGTTCAGCCTCAACATCATGACGGTTGTGGTCAATAATTCCGTGTGGGGCATGTCGCAAGCAGGTCAGAACATCATGTATGGAGAGACGACGCCGCAGCGGCCTTGCGTGGCGATGAACCCAAAGGTCAAGTATGAAGTCGTCGCGCAAGGTTTTGGGTGCTCAAGCGCCGTTGTTGATGTCCAGGAAAACGACAACGACGAGGGAGAAAAGACCCTGGGAACATTGAAGGAGGCCGTGAGTATCCTCACGGAATCTCAGGGACCCTCGCTCCTCAACCTGAGGGTTTCAGATATGCCTTATCATGCTACAACCAAGTCCATGGTGAGTCAAGGCCCAGAAGTGATCTGCCGCAGTAGGCAAAACAACTTTCTTGAGACTCATCGCGGCATACAGGTTGGTAAGAATGACGACCCCAATACGATTGTCATCCCGTACTATGAGAATATTCCTAGACCACACTATCGATAGGTGAAGAGAAAGAAAAATGCCGATATACTGCGAGGGAAGGACTATGGATCGCTAGTTCCGGCCAATGCATGTCATGAATCTGTCATAATGTGGACTTAATCCATTTTCAAGGGCCTAAATGTCTGAAGTCCGATGTGAGAAGAACACCAATTCAACCCAGTGTCTTCAGCCTGGGAGGTCGCAGACTTCGCCTGGCCATAGCCCACATGAAATCCTAGCATTGCGTTTTCATTTTTGGCATCACTGTTTGCTGAGAATCTATTAGTTATGTAGCTTTGAGATCCATAGCTTCAAGGCTGTCCGTCGACTTACTTGAACGCCACTCCCGCATCGTTGGAACTGATGCCACTTTGAACGAAGTCGTTCGACCACTGCTTGTTGTACCTATGGGTAGACGACTCCTGATGAGCGGGGAGAACGTATTGACCGCCAAGCTCCCCGGGATTTGAACGAAAAGACTCACTGATTGCATATGTAATAAGGGTTGTAAGCTCCACCGGTGAACTGTAGCTTTCGATAAAGAAAGACTGCCGCGCATTGGCCTATAAGCCGGGGGTAAGTACAATTTGAATCTTTACTTCCTGTTGCTTGAACCAAAACAACTTACCTGTGCACTTGCCTAAACACCACTGCTCGATGTTATCCGTGATACCCTCGCTCGCACTATCTGATGTAGCATCATAAAAGGCGCTGGCCACACCGTCCTGCTCGAAGACCCTTGTGAACCCCTGAGGATTGTCGCTCCAAGTGGGCTTGGGAGGCGGGGAAGGCTGTAATGATGTCGATGTCGAGGGTGGTGCCAATGATGGCGCGGCGGATGTCGGCACGATGCTCGCCGTCGAAGCAGGAGGCGCCGCGGTCGCAATACTAGAGGGCGCAGCTGAAGTTACCGGACAACTTCCCCCGGACTGGCCAACTTGACGTTTGCCATTGGCAGTTCCAGAGCAAGCTAGTCCTCGGGGATCAATGCCATTCCAGATGACTGCTGGCTCGCCTTCAACTCTGGAGTATGCCATGGTCTGAACCATCTCCTTGACTTTGGCAGCCACTTTCCCTGGGACTTGAAGCCGGTCTTTGTGCTCGTCCTGCGAGAGCCAAACGGCGATGACACCAGCAACTGCTGGGGTGGCTTTTTAGATGTGTCAGAATGCCATCCAAGTGCCGTGTCTTTCTAACATGAAAAGAGCCGAGCTAACATACCAAATGATGTGCCGTAGAGCTCCTGAGACCCGCTAGATCTGCCGGAGGCACAGTCGACGAAGCCGGGGGCAGATACCGTCAACTGGCTTCCAGTGCCCTGAGAAAAGAAGGCCCGATAGCCATCATTTTCTACTGCGCCCACAACGATGATATCGGTGTCGGGCCCGAAGAGGGCAGGGTACTCAGTCACATCGTCAACGCCAAATTGCTGCAACAGTTTCAGTACTTATCACAGATGTTTTTGAAAGCTCCAAGGTCCATACCGCGTCATTTCCAGAAGCTGTAACGATAACAATGTCCTCCGCCATCAAGGCCACGAGAAGAAGCTTGTAGGCAGTTGTTGTGGATGACAGTCTGTCTGGGATGCCTAGCGAGACAGTCAGCAAGTGCACAAGTTATCGAGGCCGAATACGTCGGCTTACGCGATCCAAGCGACATGTTGACAACTGCCTTCCCTTCGAGTTTCGTCTGGAAAACGTCGTTGCTAATCTCCACCAAGGCTGTGAAGATGGCAGAGATCGACTAGGCAACTTTACCGCGATCATGTCGGCGTCCTTCGCTGTGCCATATGTTGGACCGCCGGCTTTGGAAGCGACACACGAGCCATGATTCAGAAAGTCGGTTTCTTCTTGGGTAGCTCCAGGGGCGTACATAAAACTCTTCTTCCCTGGCATTCCAGTCCATTCCTGCGGTGGGTCTGCGTCAGCATGATCGTTGGTATAGCTCTCAACTCTGAGGTTACATGCCGTGTTCTGCGCATTTGCGCCAGTGTCGGTGGTAGATTGTCACGCCCTTGCCTGCTTCAGCAGGATACCCGTAGCCAGGCACGTCAGCAAGACTAGCACCCGCCGGCTGTGAGATGACCTTGAGCTCGTCCAAGGCATTGGGTTGCAATCTGATGTCTGGTGGATTTGGCAGGCTTGTTTTCGGCGACCCGGGAGGGCCGGTCGCCGATACATGGCGCGTCGCCGACGTAGGCGGAGTTGAAGAGTTTGGAGGCCGCTCATCTTCCAGTTTCTCGTCTGGAGTGACGCCAGCAACCTTGAAGTTCAGTTAGATGGGAGTTGCAAGGGGAAATCAAAGGTAAAACTTACACCTGGCTGCTTGCTGATTGCATCTGCCTGAGTAGAGCTTATTGCAGCCTTGAAGAACACGACGAGGCCGGTGCGGTCACTGGTAACTTCCGATAGCGAGTTGGGCGTAGCTTCCTGCGCGAGGGTGCTGTTTATGAGCTGAATTTCTTCTTTTGTCGAGTTTTGGGAAGCAAGGATGATGTACGGGGTGGGTGGTGCTGTTGAAGAAGACGTGGTAGACGAAGTGGATGCTGCCGTAGATGTGGGTGTTGGTGAGAAGGGGGCGGACGTCGAAGCCGACTGCGAGGCCGGATCCGACGTTCTCGGGTTTTGGGATGGATTCGGGGATGAGACTGTCTCGATCTCCGGTGTATCCCCGTTGGCCCCGCCACTTATGATTGTCACGATGGTACCTGCGGCCAGGGTGTTAGCGGTGCCGCCGACCATCAGAGTTGCGCCGATAACAGCGACAACGGTCTCCCCACCCGAAATTGTTGAGGTTGCTGGCTGCGCACTGGAAGTTCCAATAGTTGTAGGACCAGATGTGGTACGCGTAGAGGATCTTGGGCCAGGAGTTATCGGCGCCTGCGTGGACGACGCCGATCTCATTGTGTTTGATAGGGGTTGCTGTCTGGCGACCAAATGGCGATGTTTGTGAGCGTACTCAGTCCACTCAGTGTGGTAAGGGTGTGAGAAGGCTCCCACAGCCATTAATAGGATCGTGAGACATCCAAGCAGATCATTGAAATACATATCGAACGAAATCAGGCGCCTAATGAATGTGTAGAAGAAACGAAGGCGGTGAGAGGCAATGAAGTAGGCAAGGAGCTGGAACTATCGCTATGTGTTATCGAATAACACAGGAGATAGCTTCACTTATAAGCCTGCCAGTTTGGACTTATCAACCATTGAGTATATTCAGAATACCAATATAATAACATAAGAAATAGCAGTCGAGAGTTAGGTTCCGCTTTAGCCGAAATCCCTCCCCGCGGACCTTTCAACAAAGAGCTCACGACACGTTCCATCTCCAGAAGGTCGGTGATAATCATATTTTCGTTGCCGGAGGGGCTTATTAGTGGTTTTCTGTCTATTCTTGGCCCTCAACTCAGCTCCATCTATTTCGCTCATTAACCTCATACCTAGCAGGAACTTTATCGCATACCACTGATTCGCATAGATTAGGTGCAAGCTACCAGTATTAGTTCCAGCACCGCCCCAATGCCCGAGCCATAACTCGTCAAGACGACGGTGTCATTCCCAAGACGCCTAGTAGGGCTGACGTAACTAGTTCGTCTTACCATAAGCCTGGATTTACCCTGTCCGGGCTGCAGCTCAATCTCCATTTACGGAAGAACTATCCATTAATTGACATTCCAGCCGTAGGGAGATGATTTTCTATTCTCTAGTTTGGGACACATGTCCTCCCAAGCTGCGGTCTTTCTTTACTGTCGGCCGGCTTAGGATCACTGTGCTATCGTCTGCTCATCCGCAATGTCAAGGTGGACGCTGCCCCTCGAAGTCAACCCCACCATCAATCCACCCCCGGCACGGTGGACCGGCATTACCAACAACAAGTCCGTTGTCCCCTATGTGGGCAATGTCAGATCGCAAAGCCATATCGCCCGGATGACCTAATGCCAGCTCGTTACAATTTTCTAAGCATCATTCCACCCCGGATGGTAGCGACAAGCTCGAACACAGCCCTAAAACGGCTATCTCCACGGTGAAATGGGGGTCGTGAGACGAAGATTCGCACCCCGCGTTCTTGAAAAGGCTTCCAGAGCGTGCCAAAGGAAAGGCCAAACTCGCGACTTATGAGGTTCATGTCGTGCAACCACCCCGGAATGGGAATGTTGCCCCCATTGTGACGGTGTATGAGGTCCACACCAGGCGATGTTAGGACGATGTATTCGAGGCTCTTGAGTGATGCCAGCGACTGCCCCGAGGGCTCTTCTGGCTGTGTTTGGCTGAAACCAAGAGAAAGAATCTTCCAAAAGTGCACTGGATTCATTTCAAGATGCCTTACGAAGCTGGAAAGTGGCATCGGGATACCCTGGGGTACGATGAGTCTGGGTCGATTCTGCCCCCTGATGAACGCTAGTTCGTGACCTTCTTGGAATATGTCAAGGTCATAGAGGACAAGTGCCTGTATCGGCGATTCTTTGGGCCTCGCATCGCCAGGCAAGATGTCAACCCGCATGAAGGTCTTTTCCACAAGTCTGCGGCACAACTTGTTGGCCTGTAGTGGGCCTCGGACCATCAATAGGCGCAGCCTCATCTCCGCTCGGTTGGGGTGCCTACACACACCACGGTGACAAAAGTCGCCTCGAAAGTCATCCCTCACGTACCATCGAACGCTGTGGGCCGAGTTCCGAGCGTCTTCGACTACCATTGACATGATGAGGAGGATAATTTCAGTCGGAAAGCATCGTGGGGTAATCTTTCCCGGAATTGCATTGAGTCGCATAACTTCCTTGTCGAAAAGGCGGGCGGATCTTCGCAACATTATCGGTCGATCCATGCTTTGATGCCAATGACTGATCTCATGGGACTTTCTATCTGTAGCAGTAGTTAGATCCATTTTTTCCCAGGGCACTCTGTAACGAGACAAACTAGACAAAAGTGACGAGTGAACGTTGGTCGGAATGTTCAGCGTGTCCGCTTCACTTGGAAGGGAGCCGGGTCGAGGGTGCTAGTTCGCCAGCAGTGGTGCTCCTGTGATGACGAGAAAATTTCAAGTATGGAAAAACTTTTGAGATTGCCTCTGTGCGAGATTAATACTGGCCGGAGTTTGGTCCATCTTCACGGGGGTTTCATACCTAGACAAAGACATGCCGACATCGATTCGGGGCGCATACTCTAGAACCTGATTCTGTGGTCTTGGACACTTGATGTTTCCATTCCCGAGATGATTGACTGGAAGAGCCGCGCATCATTCTACAAAATGAATCTGGACGTTTCCACATCTAGGCACATGCAAGAACAAAATTTAGGTAGTGCCCTGAAGATTCTATTAACCTTCTAGGAGAACTACATTTGTCTTCAATCTTCGCAGAAGAGGAGATGCACCTAGCTGACTTTTATTTCTATATTTGCCACCAGGTAGTACTTCTCACCAGAGTCAATACCACCAGGTGCTTTCATTACGGCCCTAATAGTACTTACACTATCGTTTACTTTTCCTAGAGGTTTTAGTAGCACATAAAGGCCAATAGCGGCCATTTCGATAATCTTAGCTTTATTAAAGTACCTCAGCAAGAACTAGCCAGACTAGGGTTTTCAGCTGGTATAGTTACGGAGTAATCCTCCCATAATAAAGGGGATCGGGCAACTCCAGGTAAGATCCACCTGATGAAATCTTTTTCGGTAATACACGTATAAAAAGGCCATTATATTCCACCTAGACCTCGCACGAGTCTCGTCAATACACACACAGCTTTCAGTTACCCCTACGTTCATTATCTTTCCTCAAGTCCATATTCCTCTTCTCCTTACTATAGGGTTATCTACAGTCACTCGTCTAACAGAAGCCCACTTCATTTCAGCTCACTTCATTTCAGCTTAGGTACACGCCAATCCAATTGCAAGTATGGCGGCCAGAGAGTGGCACAACAGCTTGATAGACTGCTGCAGTCCATGCAGCACATGCGTCATGGCCGCATGTTTGCCGTGCATCGGTAGGCACGTTCATCCTCTCTTTCAGTTTGTAAAGACTAACTGCCTGACTGTAGTTTTTGGAAAAACGTCCGCAAGAATGGAGAGTCCAGGACAGCCTTCCTACTCTGGCCTGAACAGTGATTGCTGCATCTTCACCGGGCTGGGTTTCATGGGTCTTAGTTGGGTGTAAGTATTTTCTATCAGTTATGTGCTCCTTATCCGATTTTAAGTTTCTTTCTAGGACATCTATCTCTAACCCGTAGAGAAATGAATATGGTACTCTACTGACGTGGCGCCCAGTTACATTGCCATCAAGCGCACTGGAATCCGCCGGAAGTTCGGCGTCGACGGGAGTCAGGTCGGCGATTGGTGCACAGCCATTTGGTGTCCCTGCTGTGCTGTATTGCAGCAGGACAAGGAGGTGATTTCCCGGACAGGGTATGCTCCAGTCACAGATAGCTATAAAACGCAGGGCGGCATGCAAATAGAGGACCGGTAATCGTGTTCCTCTGGGAAGTTGTCCCAGAGACGCAAAACTATCCAACTAACACGATCTACAGAGCACGCACACCAAGAATAGATTTAATTAATCGCCCTGTGTAAATAACAAAGAAGTGAAGTAATCTTCAAGGTCACTGCTGGTAATAGTGATAGAGCTCGCTTGATGCGATAGGTTAAACGCGCCACTCCTCAGGTACGGCTGCCTTTGTCGTTCACGTTAGTTTTGTTTCGACAGCCTGGATAGTAGATTTTCATGAGAAAGAGAAGTATCCAAATATCAACAGAAAACATTCGTAATTCCTGGATTGTTTCATTTATGCTGCGGATGAGATTCCTGTGCATTTCTTGTTGTTTTGTCCTGCCCTGCCTACAGTAAGATGTAAGCCCCGTCATTCATTCCAATGCTGCCATCGCCTACGACTCATTACTAGCTATCATTTCACCCGGAGCGGCGCAGAGACCCCCTTCAGCCTTGTGACCGACCCCGCTTCGGCAGAGTGCGTAGAGGAGTTGATCGTGTCCAAGGTCCAGCCGTTGCGTCCCAGTAGGAGACGGTACAGCATGCTTCGGGATTCAGCCGTCTAAAGACATTTCGCTCTTCTCGGCATTGTCAACCATGACGGACCGATGGGTAATGCGTTGGTCCACGTTAATATCAAGAATGACTTGACTCAGACGCCGCAAGTCGGCTCCGCAGATGCCAACTAACTTCCAAGTTACCTTATACTTAACGTCGTCTCGAATTCCGCTCCTTGGTCCCGGATTGCTTCGCTGAGTGACTCGTAGCCCTGATTCCGTTGCACGAGAACTCCGCTCGGACTTGGAAGTCTGCAAGAGCTTGTCGTTGAGGCTATGCCTGAAGAGATAGTCATCGAGCAGTTTGGCGTGGATGCGCCGCACCTTGGACACCGGCTCCCAACTCGTGTCGTGATTGGAGTCTGAGTAGCCCACCCACTGGACTCTCAGGCGCTTGCGAAGCACGTCATGTCCGACGATAGCAAAGGCATTGAAATGATCAACGCCAATGGTCTGCTCGCGGGGTTTACCAAATGTCCCCCAATAACCGTAAAGCTTCAACGGGTTTGCGCGCTGAACGTCGGCTTCGGAGACGACCCGGCGAGATTCATCAACAGGACGTATCGTGACTAGCCCGACCGAATGGTCATTTTCATTGACGACATGGCCGATGATTCTGTCGTTTTCATCATATTCTGTGCTGGGCCAGGCCCTGGGGTCAGCGCTGTCCATAGCGACGAGAAAGAAAGGTGCCGAGAGCATACCTGCATCTGGGGGTAGAACTGGATTGGAAGAGAAATCGGGGTTGACGATGACACTATCCCCTGGATCGGCAGTTCCGTTGGTGGTTTTCATCCGCCTTGTGGAAGTTTTGGTCACCCTCTGTTGGTCGCTTGACCGGCGGGAGTTTGTCGTCACGCGAGGACGATGACGAGGTCTTTGGAGGGTTGCTCGGGCCATAATGGATTGGAAGCAGAAGAACAGATGCCTATTGAATACAGCGACAAGTTCAGTCAAGCGAACGCGTGTCTCTAAAGAGCAGGACCATTGGGAAGTTGTGAACCGCGTGAGTTGGGACACGATATGACGCGTTGTTTTCACACAGCCGTACATGGCATGCTTGCTACCTTGTCTGACGGATTACTCATCCTCGTAGCCTCTCCTGATAGGCGGGGAGAGTGAACCACCTGTATTCCCGTTGATCTGACCCGGTTAGACGGAGGCGGGGTTCGGTTGACGGCTGATGTCGACTGATGAGGTCCGCCCTAGATGAGGTAAAAGGACCGGAGGGTGAGCAAAGCAGCTTCTCTGTAAGGCAAAAGCTAATTATTCCTATTGATTGGCACCTTTTGAAGTATTTCCTGAAATCCAGCACAGCAACAACAATAGGGATGTATCTACAGAAATAGACGGGTCCCAGACTTTTTGCACGGGTAATGTACATTACGAAGATTGTTTCCCTTCACACATATCTTCCTGTTAATAATCACAGGAAGGGTGCCTCAGACCTGCCGCGATGTCGCATGATCAATCCAGATTGCAGTGGACCATGCATTGAAGTTAGAATCCCCAGCGCACCCTCCAATATTTGACCGATACCTGAAATACAATACACGCAAGAAACGGGCAGACAGAGGGGCCTCTATTCCGCGACTTACCACTACCAGAAACTTAGGGTCTCTTAGTTTGCGACGACCAATGGGTAGAAACCAGTGAGACTGGTGATGGGGTTGTCGTCAAATTCATTTCCAACTGGCCATGGCCTACGCATCATGCGCCGCTGCCGGCAAACTTCCTGGTCAAATTGCCGACCGATGATCCAGGCACAGCAAACACATGCCACTTTGATATCGTTACAAAGATATCGCAGCTTTCCGCTACCTACGTTCTGTAACTATGGTTTTATTGTAAAACAAAAGATGGGCGAGACATCACCCTGGGAAAGATCAGTATCCAAATGCAATCTTCCATGTAGAGTTTATGGGCTATGCTGCTTGCCTAGCGTGTGGAAGAGCAAAACGAACAGCCTAGCCTTTGTAGATGTGTTAATTATTGTACAGCACCATCCCAGTCTAGAAAGGAATGTCGAATACTGTAGATCAGGGCGTCAAAACAATACTGGAATCCCTCGCCTCTCCGAGGTTGGGTATGAGATTCCTTCTGCCGCTGTCTCCCAGGACTGAGCCGGGGGCTCTGAGTTTGAGTGAGTTTGAGCCCAGCTCTTTTCTCGTTAAATAGGCAGAATGTGCCGATTGGAGTGTTTTCTTGGGGCATCCTTGCCATTGAGGCTGCGTCAACAAGACTAGATTTATGTTGGGAGAAGGAGGCGGTCAGGCTGTTGATCCGTGATCCGAGATGTTTTCGAGGCACTTTGCTTCCGCATGGCAAATCCAGCTCATTGCAACCACGGCGAGTATAAATTCTTAGTGTTCCTCGTTATGTTATAACTTGTTCTCGCTCTTCTCTTCATCATCTGCTTCCTCAATGCCCAAGCCACAGTCCTCCAAAGGCCAGAGCAGGCCGACATGCATGTTTCCATGGCTTCATGAACATGTTTCAGCTGCCGTTGAGGACATCTTGCCACCAATATGGTTCAATAAAGCACATCGCGACGAGAATTGCAACAAAGAATACTCTACTAAGATCATGGGCAACTTTCAATGTCTCAACGACCGCTGTTCTAAAGATCGTTGGACCAGCAAGACGGTCGCGATCTTGATCAGGGGATACTCTAATAACGGATATAACGCCGTCGTCTTCAATCAGCGCTGCAAATCTTGCAATTCTCTCGGCAAGCTCACAATCGACACGGATTCCTACGTCGAACGAGTTGCATACCGGCTTAAAAAATGGGCAGGAATCGCAATGGAGACACGGTACCACAACGAGAAGAATGGCCCACCTCACGAACGGGAGCTGTGTGAGGGATGTAAGCGAGGATATTGCCAGAAGCAGTTCTAGTAGGGGAGTATAGATAAGACTGATTTCGATTTACTTTGTGGCCTGCTGGTCTTTTTTTCACTGCTCAGTGATCGTGGTATCCTTGTAATGTCTGTTTTATGTTTGGGCTAGTATCAATTAAATGCGGGAGGCCGACTAGCCTAATCTGCGGGAGGCCGCACACCAAGTATATAGGTTTTAGTCACAGAAACATGCACTCTCCCTGTCATCCCTATCCCACCACTTTCGAATAATAGCGAGGCAACATAGCGTAAGAACAAAGAATATTGTGCATCACTGCTTAGTACAATACATGTGGATTCGAGATGCAGTGCAAGAGATCAATTACAGGCTCATGGAATCCCGATGCCGCAAGGGTCTCAGTGGAAGCGATTAATAAACTTCACAACCTTCCGCCAGCCGGGACTCAAATCAAAGTCTTCCAGGCGTCGCACGAAAACAAGCTGAAAGCGGTCTTCATTAGCAGCGCACAGGTTGAATGACTTGCCGATCTGTCTTTTCAACTCGTCCAGGGAGATGCAATCTTCGTCTTGGCCCCTGTCAGGCCGAAGAAGTCGCAATTGGGGCAAGGCTTCCTCGAATCCCGCAGCCTTTTCCAATATCAACTGCCACTGAAGAATATCGAGTCGGGCATCATTCAAGAAGGTGGCAAGGCTGCGAAACTCGTAGTACTCACCGCCCCACTCGAAGCTGAATCGCCGATCCCGTCCATAGAGCCGAAGGATAAATAGGTGCTTCTAATCCTGTCCTGGAAGGCCGACTTCCGACCCCTTGGGCAGCTTGTGGAGTAAGCCGATATTACCAGTGATGTATCGCGCAAGAGGGTTGCGTACGGGTCATAGACGTTTGCGCGATCATGCTAGGTTTGCCATTTGGGACAAGAGTGAAAAGATGGCTGGGATCATTTTCTGGGGTAGAGGTTGGCAAAATCTCAATCCTTATAACGCGATCGTTGACATTGAAATTCTGGTATTCCTCGAGGGTAGATAAATCGTCCTTGGCGTTGTTATCTCCTGAGAATCGTGGACAGCTGGCCGCGTAAGGTCCACCCTCGTCACTACCTAGCAGAGAGCATATATGGACATGAGGGCCGAGGATAGCCAAGATATGTGCCCTCTGCCCCTTCGTTATGCTTTCTGATGTGTGATCTCGAAGGTCGCCTGCTCCTCTTGCGAGAGAGTAGAGACATATTGCACGATGGCGACAACTTGTGAAGAGTCCCCGCTCAAAACATTGGCTCTGTATTGCTTGACAAGTTGAATGACGGAGCCATGGGACATGTGATGTCTATCCGCAAGAACAGTCGCCCCGGCGTTTTCCAAAAGCTCCAGCGTGAGATCTAGCGATCTGCGGAATGTTTCTGAAGTTAGCCAACACATTCACTACAGTCCGTCAAGGCAAACACCGACCTATATAGGTCTCCACCAGAATGTAATCGGAGAAGCCGGGAACGTGTCCCGTCTCTTAAAAATAAGCCGATAAGCCGATAAGAGGCGGCGTTTTTTTGTTCTACTACGGGGTTTTCTTTTCCGTACCGTGGTCCATGACAGAGCAGCCCCAAGGTCTCCGCGCTGGTTCCAGCTCTGTATGACTGTGGACCCTTGCGGACGCACAGTGGAGTTCGCCACACAACATCGCCATATTTGATAGGGCGTTCTGGGGGCGTTGACGTGATGCTGCATATTCAGTAGTAGCGGTGAGGCCTCGGTCACTCCTATCACACGATACGGGGACGGGAACCAAACCGGGGCCAACTTCACCCCCCGCACAAAGCACAGCCAGAACACGTTGCTCTTGACAACTTGCGGTAATACACTGCAGTTTTCCACTTTCATCGGGAATGGGAACCATTATGACGAATATTCAGAACGACAGCACCTACCAGATCTTTCTCCGGGATCTCAAGGCCGGAGTCCCGCACGAAGATGCCACCCCGGCCGCTGTGCGACTCTGGCTCCTCCAACTGCTCCAGAACCGCAAAGTCGACCTCGCGGCAGGGCCCAATGGGTTTGCCTGCTCGTGGAGCGGGGCGGAACTGCACACGCTGCATCCGAATCATTTCTTTGGATTCTTTACTTCCCATGGGGTCAATTCGCAGTCGGCCCACATGATTGTCGGAGATATCATGGAGTGTCTGGAGGTATGCCTTCTGGATGGCCTCTGTTGTCTGTGGAGATAATGACTGTCGCGCAGGATTATCGCACTCGGCGCTCCGTCAGCCTAGCAGCTGGTCAATCATGGCCGCCGGCGGAGGAGACAGAACCAGATTCAATCAAGATCACAGTGGTCGACGAGATGACGCCACTTCTTGGAGAACGTGAGCTGCCAGAAGCGACAGGCCCCTGTTGGACTAAGACACGCTACATCATCGTCGGGTCTATCATGTTACTAGTATCTGGATCTGCCATTTTGGCATGGTGGACACATGAGTAACATTGAATTCTTCTCAGTAAGAGATAAAGTTCTAGTAGTGCGTGAGAGGGAGGGAATTCAGATGTTTTGTTTCTATTTCAAAGTTTCTCATACTGCAATTCTCCCGGAAGGATATCTACGACTTCAATACTAAGAAAACAAATGAAACGTATAGTGTGGGAATAACCACATCGGCGTCAGCCACGGCTCTAGGTGGCTGACGGCGGTGTGGCGGGGCACGGACCTAGCTCCGCCGTCACATAGGCATCTCTAGCCTTCGCTAGGAAGGCTCGCAATCAATCCATCTTCAACCTCAATTGCTGACCCTTACGTTTGCAATCGATCGCCATTTGTTTACCCTGCGTAAACCAACATATAGATAAATCAATTGTATTTATAGTACGTTGTTAAAGTGGCATTCTACGGGTTACACGTTTAAGGAATAAGTCACGCAGCGTGGTTCTTATTCTGTTGCAGGCTGCCTGGTTAACATCGACATGAATCATATCTCTTACTCTGGCCATCCGGGAGAAGCAGCCGAAATCCTGCTTGCTCGCAAAAGTTCTCTAGCCACGCCCAGCTACCACACTAACCTAAAGTGATACCAATAGAGTCACACGGCAGGTGAAGAAGCAAACATTCAAGCAAACAAGTGAGATAAACAGGCGAGAGATGAAGAAAACAGATGCCTTAGGTGTCAATATTGACCGTCATTTCTCAAGATTCCCCCTTTCCCCAACTTCAACGTCCCCGTTGGAACCAGCTACCATCATGTCGGCATGCGTAGTCGTGCCTTTCACGAACCCGCTTTATTGGCCCACTGGCATCCGTTCCAGCTTGACAGAGTGCTTTTCTTTCCGTTGGCCCTACCCTTTTAACAACCTTGCCAGATAATGGCTCTATGCTGTGCTGTGTGCCGGTCGAACGACGGTGTCAGCCCTAGCAGCGCAGGCGCGGATGAGGCCGGGCGGGAAATCGAAGCATCTTTACTTGTCTTTCTGCGCCAAAACATGCCGCAGCCATCAAGCTGGAAGTACAGCCTGCGTAGCCTTGACTTTGCGAGGCCGTTGAAAGAGCACGAAGAGATCTTGCTTCGCTGGTGTGAGTCTTTCACTCTCCGCACGAAACCAGTTATAGACCATTGCTCATCTGACACGGCTGGATGTCCAGTTATGGAGAAGCATGTCCTGCGGGAGATGTCCGATTACTCCACTTTGCAGATCATGAACATCCCGGACGCACACTGGTTCTGGCACTCGATCCGTATGTACTGGGTGCGATCAGCATTCACCGACTGCGGCATGTTGTCGAGCATCTTCCTCATCACCTGCCGTTACATTGCAAAGGTCTATCGCGAACCTAGCTTGATGTACTACATCTTGAAGTACAAAAGCGACTGCCTTGGGCATCTTCGCATCGCTGTCAAATCGGAGATTCAACGCGGCGTCAGTAACTTGACCATCACAAAAACACTACTCCTGGCTCTGGATGAGGTGAGCGATAGATACCCTTGGCAGCCGCTATTAGTTGCATCCAGTCACTACGACAATGCCACGCCCCGCCATGTTGGTGCCCCAAGTCGGTGCTAACAGTTGACGATGACAGACCTTCGCTAAATCCTATGGGGAAGAAGCTACCGGATGCCATTCCCAGAGTGCCGCGGAAATGCTTCGTATCAGGGGTCACTCAGTCCCGGGCTCTTCGGTTGGTACAAGCTTGGATGGCGAAGGCGGCAGATTTGGAAACGCAGTCATCTCCTTCAACATGAAACCCTCGGTTGGTATGAAGTCTGAATTCCTGGGCACTGTGCGTTGGGGTGCATCCTCTGCAGAGATCGAGACAGCTACGCGAAGGGGCTACATATATCACGCATTCAACCTCGACATCTAAGCCAGACAATCCGACGGCCCGTCTGGGCGCACTCTCAAGTCATGGATGGTTTGCGGACACGCAACTCCATTGGCAATCTGGTTTTGAATGTCACTCGCCTTTGGGTCGTCCTTTGCCGCAGACGGAGGGCTTATCATTTAGAAGATGGCGAGTCTTAGGACCGTGTAAGAGTGCTGCTGCTGTGGCGACGTTGGTATGTTTCCTTTGCTTCTTGGGTGGTTCCGCGCGTTTGATGCGGTAATCCCATAATCGGTTAATATCACTACTATTGCTATACTTATTTTTGCTTGGAAACTCGATAACTGCACAACAGATTTCCCAAAAAGGATGTCCACTTCGCGAAGTGCTGTTGGATTTATTACCTGTGAGATCTTGAATATTCGCGGAGATATCTGACACTTGACTCTCCGGAGACGCTGGAGAAAATTGTAATCAGAATATGGCCAAAAATGCTACCTAGTTGCGGGACTTGTGTTGTTGCGTGATCTGCGAGGTAGGGGTGAAAAACCATTCAATGTCTGTGGAGGGATGACCTTGACGATGTCTAGAGGGAGTCGAGAGATGCAGTATGTGATTAACCTTTGGGAAGTGAAGACTTGATTCCAACAGAGGCTCTGGCGTCTTCACTTAGCCTGCCGCGATGGACCTGTTGCTGTTCCATCTTATTTAGGTCCCAAGTGCCAATTCGATCTCGAACCTGTAGTAGGGACTCAGACATGCCGAATGAATCTGTATAATGTCCCCTCCGAAGCGGCCAATTTGGTTTGACCTAGTGCCTGTTTCTCAGCATCCGCCGCTCGATCTGAAGTGCTCTTGTCTTGTCTTTATATGTAATGTTCCGATGCAATTGGCGCCCACGGTTCAGCACCCTAGCGCTTTCTATCCACATTTTTTTTTCTAAAAAAAAGGTTGGAACCAGAGAGCACACCGCAAGCCTCAACACGGAAATCAAGGCTTCGAAGGACTCTGGTTTTCTCCTCCGCCAACATGACTCCCGGATGCTGGGTCTGGCGGGGTCGCCTGGCTGCCTGGCCGTGCCGCGTGGTTACATAGGTAATAAGACAGCGTCAACGCCAGGGAAATTAAACATTTAGGCAGAAATTGTCGTCACGCTTACTTAAACAGGCGTCTGCTCCTAGGCATTAAACCATAAAAGAATCACGTCGTACCTTCAAGGCCACACTACCTATCAATGTCAACATACTAAAATATCCAAAGCACTCTATAAATGTCGTCATCAAACTTCGTTCCCGAGTCGGGCCCCACAGTCTGGCCGCCGCCGCAGTTACCAATCCAGGTCATGGAACCCCCACCGAGACACTACTTGTCAAAAGCTGGGAGGCGCCTCTACTGGACTCTTCAGGGGGCCCTCGAGTCGTCAATCTCTGTGTTACCAGAAGATCTCAACCCAGATGCTCCGCGCGAGGCATATTTCTATCAAACACTTGCCGAAACTCTCTGGCACCCAATTTCACACGAAGCGATAACGGAACAACCAGTAGCGTCAATAACTATCGAGGAGGAGCACTTGAGTGACTGGCAGAACCAGTGGTACACACTGAACCAGGAGGGGTTCGACGAAAATATACAACCACAGCTGGAGGATTTTCCACCTGAATTTCAGCCGTTGGTGGTGACGGCATCCGGTGCCGACGGCTTCGTCACGGTGCACGACTTTGTGTCGGCCGTCCATCCTTGGTTGATGGGTCTGCGAGAGCAAATTCTTCGCGCCAGGAACGTCGAGGATGAAGATTACGAACCGGACCCCGATGAGAAATTAGTGGTTGCAACGAGCTCTCCAGAGAGTCTTACTGTGGAGGACGAAGAAGAGGAGCTTGCCACGCTTCGGTGGTTGTTCCAGGGAACCCAACAGCAGCCGCAACAGCACACTGGCTGATGTGAATTGCCGATCGCAGAGGGACACTGGTTTCATGAGAATCTATTAATGAGACTACCCTCGATTCTGACAAGTCCGCCAGAGCCGCGTCAAGTATTTCAACTAGTCTGTTTCCCATTTTTGAATATACTTTTGCCGAGCTGCTAGGAGCTATCTACAATCACAAATGGCTTAGTCCGACAGCTGGAAAGGCTCGTCTCCAGGCTCGTCGTATGGGGTAGTCAGATGCGGCAACTCCTGCTCTATCTCTGGCGGGATGTGAACGGGATCCAGGGCACGACTTTCCGACTTGGCATTTCGGCTCTTCTTTGGGGGTTTGCTGTTATCAGAGCGGTACGTTGTCCCTTGCTCCCCGTCATCATTGTCCTCGCTCTCCTGGTGCCGCACCACCTCACGGTTGGGGCTTTCGATAAGAACGCCGGCATCATCTGCCTCGTCCTCTGCCTCTTCGTCAATCCTCTCCGTAATCCGCTCCTCAGTCTGCTCCTCACCCTGCCTAGTAGCCAGCTCCATAATCAGGTTCTCGAAGTGCTCATCATCACGCTCTTCAGCTTGCTCTACGATCGGCTCTTTGGTGAAGCCTGCCATCTGCTTGTCAGACGGGCTCTCCTGCTGCCCATCCACCTGGCCCCCGAGCGTTTTGCAAACGAGCATTGTCGGCCGAGGCTCGTCAGCTAACGAGGAGGAACTCCGCGTTTCCTCTCGCGCTCCCTCGGGGTAAGTATCCGAAGCCGCCACAAATTCTGGACTGGAGTTGGCCAGGCCAGTAAATCCAGTGGAAAACCTTGCTCGACGTGGCGGACGCAAGGGTGGGGTTTGAAACAGTCGAAGAGGGCTAGAGTCCCGGGTGTCCGAAGTGTCCACGTCTGCCTCTCTTGGACGTTTAAGGCTACGAGGGGGTCGCCGGGGTGGCGTTGACAAGAGGCCGAGGCCGGAGGGCGTCCGGGGAGTTTCTTCAGCGGCGCCATCGCTGTGAGGAAAGACTGGGCGCTGTGGGGTGGAAGGTCCCATGACCTGATCGGGCATATTGACGGCAAACTGGTTCTTTGGCGCCAGCCTTTGCTTCAGGTTGACAGCAAGCTGCCGCTAGGTTTCGGGAGAGAAGAGAGAAGGTCAATCAGGGTTGCAGGGGCAGACCGCGAACGCGTCGTGACAAGGTGGCCTCCAAGGCACGTGCCTATGCACGTGATGACCAAAATGGGTGTTCGGTTAATCAAATCATCAACGTTATGAAAATCATCCACGTCACTAGACCAGTCACCTTCGTCTTTCACGTATGTGTGGTGAACGGCTTCGTGTGAAAGAGAACAATTAGAGGCAGTTGATTAACCAAAGGTTATCACCGGTATGGACAGATTAGCTGCAATACGGCCTTCTGGTCCCATGACCGAGAAGTGGAAAGTGTAACCAATGATGGTAACCGCCACAATTTCGCCATCAGACATGCATTTCATCCTGATTACTTCGCACACAATCTTGAGTCCGAACTTAACGTCATTGACACTGAGGCTGTCGCTGAGCGTGAGCTTAGTATAGGCCAACAAGGATGTCACCGCGGACCCTAGCCGTGAGATGAACCTCGGCCTCAAGATCAAGCTTGATACCGACCATGAGGCCGGCATCCTTGAGCTTTCCGTTATCGTCAACGGGACCCTTGAGGAGGTTGCCTATCGCGGGAAGTTAGTGAACGATATCTGCCGGTCAAGACGATAAACCTACCGACGGGTCCGTTGCCGTGGCCGGAGAGACCGGGCATGGGGAGAGATTTGCCGGAGTTCTCGTAAGGCTTGTTGGTGTTAGTGGTGTTGAAGGAGTTGTTGGCGAGGGAGTTGTTAGGGTTGATGGAGTTGCTGGGGTTGATGGGATTAGTGGAAAGGCTGGATGCTGGCGAGCTGGTCGAGGGCGCAGGGTTCTTGGTACTGGGGACGACGATCAATTGGATTGGGTTCGAAGACATGGACCTTGCCGTACTTACGGGGAAGACATTGTGGCGGCTGATCGTCTGAGGGTGTTTGAAGCGGGGTGCTGTGATCTCCGTAGGTGAAGAATGATGGCAAGCTGGGGTTTACAGTTGGCTATGTGGCAAAGCCTTGGACGAAGGACTCCAGCGAAGATAGATGGGAATGTTGCAGGATGAGATGGTAGTCTTGAGGGTGCTGGTTTGAAAAAGAGATCCGGCTAGAAAGGCAGGAATCGAGTCATCTTTATGCTTTTCCAAGGCCCTCTAAGACGTGGAAATGTGTTGTAGGTAGCTCAGACTAGCAACACTAGCACCTCCCTTCATCCGAAATCGTCAGACGCCTCTGCCACTGACTCCTCTAGGTGAACTGGGATGATGGTTCCGTTCCCGGTTGTCGTATAACCATGTGGTGGAGATGTATGCAATGGAGAGACAACTCATCATACTGCCCGACGGGTATTCACCGCAGCTCCCAAGAAAAGAAACTTCGCGTATACGCGCGCGGGATGATGCCTGTTTCACAAACCTGCAAGTTACCTAAGCCATCGGGAAAGGCCCGAGGAAGCATCTAGGGGCGGATCCGGCGGACATTGGCATAAAGCTAGACACAGTCAGGTTCATCAGTGCCAGCTGCAGCGTCTTCTTCTTGCCGAATATCGCCGCATATTCAGCAGCCACACGTCGCAAAATGGTCACCGCATTTCTAGTCGCCTTCTCGGCCGTCTTTGGGGCGGCGGAGGCCATTCGACACACGCAGTCCCAGGCAAAAAGGAAAGAGCACCGCAGCCGCAAGAACAACTTGCTGATCCGCTGCCGTAAGTCGACGCGGCACTTCTCGGAGCTACACGGGAAGCATGTGGTCTTGTCCGGGGACAAGGTATGCGTCGACAACTTTCTTTCACAAACTCACCCTTAAGCTTCTGCCCCCTCTACTGATGAGTTTTGGTCGCCGACTGACAACAACTTGATTTTCCCGCAGCTCTTTGTGGACACCGGTTCAGACCCGGACTCGGCATTCGGCCATCCGTTCACGGGATACTACCTGCCGTACCCGGACAGCCAATACTCGGGGCTTGTGTCGACCATCTGCGAGGAGCCGCCCATCATGAACTGGATCTACGTAGATCGCGACACGTACGAGGTTAAATTCGGGACACGCCCATATGCGCAACCCAACTTGACGGGACCGTTCGACTGCACTCGACAAGACAAGCGTCTGACCTTTGCCGGGTGGGAAGGTTTCCACGTCGTCCAAAAAGGCGAGTTTTGGGGTTTGTACTTCGACGTCGACCAAGACGGTCTGAAATCCAAGCTTGGGGATGGTGCTATTGCTCTCGAAGTGGGTCTCCTACGAGTCGAGATGCCCGTGAAACCGGTGAAGGAGGAGGAGAAGGAGGAGGAACAGCCTCAACCAGCACATCCCACCCAAGAGGGCCAAGAGAATGGTGTCACAGCGGGAAAGGGGGAAGTGGAGCTTGAATCTCCGGAGGTTGATTGAGGTTACGGATAATCATTGAGGAAACAGAGAATCACATAGTGGCGGATAGGCAGCAAAGGGAGACGGCTTAGCGATTCAGGCCATGCAGGGTGTCGTCCTCCCGAAAGGGAGAGGGTCCAGGCAGGACGACGAAGAAACTTGGATGTATGTTACCAATGCCTTGGATATTCTGTCACTTTTCCCTGGCAGAGCTTGCGAAGTGTGGTCCATCGGACGATTCATATCTACATCGGCGTAGTTCCCGATTATCGAAGGGTCCAGCCGCCGCAACCCCGGATTCCATGCGCCTGGCCCCGTCGGATGTCCTCCCACACTGAAGTTGACTTGCAGGGCTTTACTCCCGGATCAGCGCATGTTCAAAAATCTACTTTCCGGCACACATGGAGGCGTACAAGGGGCTTGTAGATCTCCCGCTACCTATTCAAATCCACCTCCACGAGCTGAGGTCGGATGAGGCCAGTCCTCATCCCTGTGGCCTGGGATCAGGGGTCTTGTCCTACTAAGCCACTCGACTTATGAGCCAGGAAGATGGGATCTTCAAAGCAAGAACCTCCTCCGCCCTGTTATGTGATCTTCCCCATTTCCGACTTCGCCAGGGCCATCTGCCAAGCTGGGCGAAAACTTTGATTGCCGAGGAAAGATGCCACCTTCTGTGATGCTACTGCGTGAGACAAGGTGGCGTGAGCGCTGCTGTGGCACTATGTTTCACCTGGCATCGAGTCTGCCGATGGCTGTGCGCCAAACAACAGAGAAAAAGCAATGCTGGGTCGCGAGTCTTGTACACACAAGTCCGCCGTACGACGGTGCGCAGCTGCCCAAGGACTCAATGGAATCTCGCTGCAGAAGTCCAGCAGTCAGGCCACATGAGGTTTGACATTGTGCTGCCTGGGCGAAGACGGCTAACCATTGTCGCCCGCTGTGACGGAGAAAACAGCCCACTCTTGCCACGACAATTGATGTCACTGCCACAGGATCTCAATGCAGTTTTGCCTGAGCTGATAGGGAATCTGGACTTGACCACCGCTAAATACGGCATTGAGGCATTTATCTCAAAGTAGTCCTGCAGTCCGTAGCTACTGGCCGGATGACACCGGCAGGCCAGAAGTGCTGGCTGATCCGCTTTCCAACATCAGCCTCATCAGTAGCACACCAAGGTTGCAGGGCGACCCTAGCTTTCCGCGTTGACCCTTACCGTCTTCGAAGGCTTCACGTACACGTCAATAAAACTTAAGTCTCGGGGGCGAGACCTCACCCGGGCCGGTCGAATTTCGAAAATCGAAAAGGCCCAAGCACCCGAGACGTTGAAACGTGGAGATCGGGTCTCCTGCGACCATCCAAGTACTGAGCAGGATCGATTTACAAGGATTTCAGAGATCAGTGAGTTGTTATTAGAAGCTTCCATCTTCAGCATACAACGTATTAATGGCCATTTCCTTATTCACTTCATAATGTATGTATCTGGTGAGAGATCAGTACCGGTCCTATCCCGGCCCGGTCCGGTTAAGAGGTACCCCGCCCCACCGCTAGCTAGCTGGCAGTGGGGCCGCTACGGAGCGGCTACGGCCCGTAAGACCACACCACCGATTCACTTGTCGTGATTACCTGCAGGAAGGAAGCCTGATGTATATGCATCCATAGAAACGCACGTAACGGTGTCCTCGAAGCCGACGGCACCGGGTTCTTCGCAATATGCCAACTATTGACGGCTAGTTACACCCCTCTTTTATTCAGGTATGTCGGCAACGGACCCGGCAACTCCCACCAACCGCCAGTCGGGCTGCAACCGCCAACACCAGATGCAGGCCAAGGCTTCCCAGCCTCCTCGCAGCATATCGGGCCACGAAGAGATGCCTACGATTGACGCCGACATCTTCCGATGCCCCGCTAATTGATCCTGCAGCCTGCCGTCGTCCTTCAAGACCCTGCTACCTGTGCCGCTCTGTCTAAGGTTCATCCCGGTCTGGCGATGGTGGTCTGATTACCCACTTTCTGTCCATATTATATGTCCGGCTTGGTTGAGGGGATAATCTCAGCCTAAATTAGTATAGAGGACTTTAATTCTTCCGTCGACAACTTTAATAATTCAGCCGGTACAAAGTAATGAGGGTAATCAGCTGTGTTCAATCTAATATCAAGAGGTCTAAACTCTCTCTCTGGCAAGCATTCGCGACTTGAAGTGGGATGGTCCCTAGTAAGAAATAAAGCTTTTGTCTACGTACATGTGATATAGTTCAGTACCCCTGACCGGGATGCTGGCAGCCGCTGGATGCTAGATGATTAGGTACTTAGTGAAATAGGCAATGATTTGTCGCTCCTTGCTGTCTATCCACATTAACAGTTCAATCTCATAAAGCGCACGAAATCAATCTTAGATGCCTAAAGTATTTGATTTTACTAACGTATACATACCAAAGGGAAGTTAAGAGATAAAGCAGTGAGATATACTTTAATATGTGATATATAGCTGCGATCCAGGTATCTAAGGGTAATGGATATTAACCTTCTGATGGGAGTTCATATCCACTATCTAAGTCTAGACTAGGACAGTCTTTACACCTACTGTAATAATAGCAACTGACGACGAAAATTACATTCGGACTTAATGTTCCCTGCAAGTGCAAGATTCTACAGTAACTACTGAGACACAAGAACTCTAAGTTAATTAAGGTAGCATTAGGAATTAATGACACGTCTGGTGCTTACACCGTCCGTAGACTCCCGTGTTCGCTCTCACTGGAATAGACACCTCCTAAGCCTTTACATATCTTCGCAGCGTTGCCCCTCCGCACTAGATAGCGACATCTTCTGTGGCAGATCTTTGATCCTTAGTATAGCCTCTATTCCGCCTAGCTGTCACATCAAGACCTCATGCGCTCATCAGGGCATGTCGAAAGGGTGGGGGGAGGGAAAGCAGCTTAGAAGTCGACTTTAAGCTGTCACTCTGGTCGTTGGATTATTCTAGGAGAGATCATGGGGACAAAGAGGCTTAGAAAAGACGAGTACTCCAAACTACTTAGAAAACTCACCCCCGTCTTCCAGCTCCAATATTGTTTTTGACTGCACTTGACAATCACATTCTAGACTTTCCTCCCACGATCACCATGTTAGATCCCGTGCCTCTGTGGAGGGACAAGGCCATCTGCGGCGGATTAAACAACGTCCGCAACGGCCTGCAAACTGGCATGCAGTTGGTAATCAGTAGAGGGATAGGGTTTACATTCTAGTGCGTGGAACGAGGACGAATTGGTTCTGGACGGAGACCTTCTGGACTAAACAAGGAACTGACTAACAGAAAAAGACACAGCGGGCAGAGACCATCTGGGGCGCAACCGATACCGACGTTATTTGCCTGGACATATTTTGGGATATCGAGATGCTGGATGAGAAAACGTCTGAGCGGTGTCCTCGCTTCCAGATCAAATGCAAACATCAGTTTAAAACTGTTCCTTTAAACCGCAGGACACTCGTGCTAAGAGAAGAGCTTTCCAAGCCGGATGGCTGAATAGCGGAAACTACATTGGCACCTACCTGGCCGCTGAATATGACCGGCCAAACTCCTAGGGCACCCGAGAGACAAATGGAAACACACGCCGCCAAATGTCGCAAGACAAACGCCGAGGCCGAACAACCGGTGAAGGCGGGCAACATCAGAGGTAGTGACTGTTGTTATTCAGAACTTCCGAGACGTAATGAGCCCCGAGTATAAGGTCACTGGCAATTGAATACCATTCGCAGACCGACTCAATACACCGAGCACCTGCTATTCAAACAGAAAGCGACAGTGCACAATTCTGTTCTCATAAAGAGGCGTAAAGTTCAGAGTAGTATTATATACCTCCCTCTGGGTAATAACTTGACACGCTAGCGAGGCTATAAGGTGGGATCTATTGACTCGTGATGCTGTATTTTCATGTTGAGAACCATCCGCTTCATGGCGAATGACAATAATGAAGAACTTGATGTCTCGAAGGTTGACTTCTATATGGTTCAGCTTATGCACACCGGGGATTCGTATTCCTCATATCTCACTGTACTCTGAGAAACCTAGGCTGTGGGGACACTGGCACCGGAATCCAGCACTGGCAATTGTGCGTTCATTGTAACAAACCAACAAGCCCCCCACATCGCCTTACCGGCATCTGTTTTCCGCTCGTAATACACACAATCCCTCGCCACCGTTCTTCCTATCCAATAAGACCACAGTGGCTAAGATTACATACATACAGACGCATCAGGCTATTAAAGTACAAGGCAGGGCAGACGATGGGTCGATGCAGCATCCGTAAACGTGGGTCACTGCATCCTGGCATAGGGTGCGGAGTTACAAAAAGATAAAAGGTCGCCCGTGGGCAGACACAGACACACACAGGCCAGATGCGAGTGAGCGCTTCTTCCTCAGACCCTAAGAGGCTTTCGTTTCTATCAACACTAGAGCTCCCAGGCCAAGATGCGCTATGAAGCCTTACTGAAAATAATAGGGCTGTTCCTGGCTCTCTCAACGTTTTAAAATGTAGTGGTGGGCAGCGTTGCGACCAGGAGACACCTTGATGCTGTCGCGGAGACATATGACTACATCATTGTGGGTGGAGGTATAAGTGGCCTTGTGTTAGCCAATAGACTGAGTGAAAATCCCGAAAGTAAGAACTCAGAACCTCGTGAAAGTGTGCTTTGTTAATACAACCATCCCAGAAACCATCTTGGTAGTTGAGTACGGCGATTTTCCAGATAATATCAACGTCACCGTTCCGTTCTTTACCACGTATGACCATTCAGACCGCCTATACAGCATCACATCTGTTCCACAGGCCCATCTTGGAAACCGCAGCTCGCGTCTGCGTCTGGGCGCCACGGTTGGCGGAAGTTCCACCGTTAACGGAATGGCTTGGGACCGCGGCTCGGTTGCTGACTACGACGCTTGGGAGGCCCTCGGGAATCCAGGCTGGGGGTGGGAGACATTCTTGAAGTATTTTCGTAGGTCTTCAGCCTTCGAAGCGCCTGCTGCAGAATACGTCGAAAGGTACGGCTACGAATGGAACGTGGATGCTTACGGGGATGGACCTGTCAAGGTCGGATTTCCGTCATGGCAGTGGCCCGCAGCCGGTATGCTTCAGATCAGGTTCACTTGGATGCTAGCAGTTGACGATTACAGATCTTCAGGCGCGCTCTTGGTCCAAGGATATCAAAGTCCCCCAGTTGAAAGACGGGGCGGCCGGCGATAATGTAGGCATCGCCTGGCTACCCCAGAACTCCGGCGGTAAGGAAGCGGAGAGGTCGTCCGCTGAGACGGCATACTTCAAGCCGGCCAGCGAACGCAAGAACTTGCACCTGATCGTACGACATTACGGTGGAAACATCAGGTTCGAGGGAAGATCTACCGCTGGTATCGATGTTATCAGCCGGGAAGGATCTGAGAAGCGGTTCGTTCGTTCGAAGAATGTGATCCTGGCTGCAGGAGCTGTAAACACGCCGCGGATTCTTCAGCTCTCAGGGATTGGCTCGCAGGATCTCTTAAGCGGACTTGGGATTTAGATTGTTGTTGATTCTCCTGGTGTAGGGGCTAACTTTCAGGACCACACGGCTGTCTTCATGGTGTATGATTGTAGGTTCGACTGTCAAGGTCAAGACAGAAAGAGCGTTACTAATTACAAGTTGCAGTTACCAATGACACTGCCGTCAACCCGTCACTGATGACCAACGACGCCTTTTACAACCGATCGTGGGCCGAGTATCAAGACCGTAAAACAGGACCACACACGCACGGCTGGGGAAACAGAGTCGTGTTTGCATCACTGCAGAACCTTGATGATAACTACAAGGCCCTTGCCTCAGCGCTCGAGTCGCAGGATACTGTCCAACACCTCCCAGACATCTACAAAACAAGTCCAGCACTTGTCACTGGCTACAAAAAGCAGTTGTCTGTTCTTCGAGACCAGTTTCTCAACTCAAAAGCAGGAATGGTGGAGTTTACCTTTGGCGGCGCCGAAACTATTCCAGTGGCGCTTCAAAAGCCTCTCTCGCGCGGCACTATTACCGTTAACACCACGAATTCTGACCCTTCTATCGCCCCCCTTGTCGACTTCAACGCCCTCTCCAATCCTATCGACGCCTTCATTCTCACCCGCGCAGTGGCAAAGGCCCGCCGGTTCATGTCAACGCCAAGTGTAAGCTCACTGATGGCCGTGGAAGTCCTGCCAGGGGTTACGGCAGCGAGCGACGCCGAGATTGAGGAGGTCATGCGGCGCCAGTGGCTGTCTCCAAGCTTCGATCACCCTGTAGGGACAGCGGCTCTGATGCCTCGAGAGTGGGGCGGTGTTGTTGATGAAAATCTAAGGGTGTATGGCGTCGAAGGACTTTGGGTTATCGATGCAAGTGTCATGCCTGTCTTGCCTGCAGCTGATACCCAGGCAACGGTTTATGCTGTGGCAGAGCACGAAGCAGATATCATCAAAGCTGGAGAAGTATAACTACATGAATGTCTGTCATTGGTTGCTATTGGTGGAGTGAAAGAAGCGGAGGAGAGAGAAAACAAGAAGGACACTGCCTTGGATACAAAGAATCGGGCCGAGGCGTTCTTTCATAGCGTTCCACGATGAGTAGATGTTTTTGTCGGTGACGGAGGGTTCGCCGGTGTTGTTAGTAGTTGTTATTGAATAGCAGGCCGGGCTCTGTTAGATAACCCATGATCCCCGGGCCGGTTCCGGCGCCAGTGCCCCAAACAGAGTTATCACCAAAGTCTCCACGTGGCCACTGCCCGTATCCCTACTTTTGATCCCGGCGTTGCCGTAGTCGAAGCAGCAGCCAGCATTCAACGTTGTGGCGAGTGCCGTCCACGACTGTGTGCATGCCTTCCGCCTGGTCACATCTAGCCATTCCGGCCACAGCGTTGTCACGGTAGCCCGTACCGGACGAGAATCGTTCAGAGTGACTGATGCCCCGGTGGTACGAACAATACCATCGCAGCCGCTTGATTCTGGGCCGCTGAACCCGGCGTGCGGGGCTTTGGTAGGATAGTTGCTACAGCAAGTTAACCGATTGCGACGTAGAGCTCCACAGTTCGGTAAACTCCCGAATCACGACTCTGACTCCTGAGTCCTCTCAGACTCAAACATCACTAAGCCGGAATTCAACAGGGGTTCATCAGGTTCTGACGAGTCATGCACCGCGCCCGTAGCCCACAGATACCAATGCTTGTTCGGCGCGGGACATGTCCTTGCCCGGCACTTATAGCGGATCAATGAGTTTCCAAATCCCCTGATTGGCTGTTGGACACCTCTTCTGCTTGACAACAAATGCGGCATTGCCACCAAGTTCCCCCAAACCCCACGAGCGATCTTGATTATTTTTATTTTTATTTCTTTTTCTGCGCACAACCAACACAAACGAGCCGCTCAAACGGGCAACAGGTCTGACCGCGCCGCGACCGCCACCAACCATATCCTTCGTCGCTTTTTGAAGTTGTGGGGTTCACTCTTGAATCCAATCGACACTGAGTCGGTTCAATCATCACGGCTTCCGGCCGCGATCCGTTATCGTCCCGCCGCGTCCCGTCCCGTCCCGCCCGTCCGCGTCTCCTCTCGCCTACCCACTCCTCCGCAGACATCGACGCCATGTCGCGGGCGGGGAATGGCCCCGGGGCCGCAGAAGACGGAACTGATTTCTTGTTTGTCGCGCCAGTCACGCATATCAGCCAGATCAAGAAACCAAGAAACCAACAGGTGCGCTCTCACGCCGCCAAGAACCCGACTGCTCGCCGACAGCGAGTCACACAATACCAGCGCAATCATTCTCCCTATCATACGCACCAGATCCAAATCCGACCTCAGCCACGGCAAGACAGCATAGACCCCTTTGATACTTTTGTTTCCCCTTTGGCACGAAACGAGGACAAGCTCATCAAGGTTTGTAAGTGACCCGACCGCAACAGAATGGTTTACGCATTTACACAACGTTGTCTAACTCTAAACCCGCGCTCCAGTCTTGCAGCATGCCGCACTACGAAACGTCTTCTTTGTCCCGACTCTCGATGTTGTCGACGTCAACGACGAAAAGAAATTCTGGAACACCATCACTTCGTCCTATGTTACGACTGCCAAGTACGATAAGGG
Organism: Colletotrichum brevisporum; assembly: GCA_030770045.1. Classification (NCBI taxonomy): domain Eukaryota; kingdom Fungi; phylum Ascomycota; class Sordariomycetes; order Glomerellales; family Glomerellaceae; genus Colletotrichum; species Colletotrichum brevisporum. The sequence continues at coordinate 376,767 of JAUGSI010000001.1, read as the reverse complement.
GATGCTGGCCACCACTCTGCTGGTTGCTTGCCGGTATATGGCTGAATGCATGCCTAACTGGAAAGAAAGGTTCACGGCAAAGGCGCTGCAGTACAAGAACGAGTGCATGCGTCAGCTCAGCAATAGCGAAGTACCAGGTGACCCCTCGCTGCAGATCATCAAATTGCTAGCTATTGCATCGGAGGAGGTGAGGAAGTCCGAAGACCTTTCAGCGCTCGTCCGCGCCTTGCTGACTCTGAAGCCGTGGAATGCAGGCATGCTTTGGGAATGCAACACTGGAAAGAGAACATCTTCGATCTGCTGCTACAATCTTCGGAACTGCGGCTGGCCTCCCGGAAACAACATGCGCAGAGGAGGTGTCCGTATTGTTTGTGCAAGGCTCCGACAGGAAGGCCTTCGGCACGGTGCGCTGGAGAAACCCCCCGAGGGAACCAGTTCTGCCAACTCTTTTGACGAGGCTAGAGGTTGTTTGGGATCTACAAACACATCACATGATATCGAATTACTCATATACGGAGAGGAAGGGGAAAGACGCTGCACAGCGCACGATTCAATAAAGCTCAACACCCAAACGTGATAAATTGTCTTCTCCGTACCCTACAAAGTAATCCAATTACGGCATCTCAGACCTTTCCGTCCTCTCATTGATGGCAGGCATCTCGTACATGATCCTCGAACCGTCCGATAGTTCCGAATGCGTTCCGTAAGGCCCCTGAGGCGGATAGGCCCCCTGATTCCCATATGCCCCTTGATGATAGTAGGGCGACCCGTGAGGCCTCGGTGAACCCATGGGACCGGGAGATGCGGTGCTCATACTCATGTCAGACACCGGTCGCTGGATACCCGCTCCGTCTGAGTTGGTCGAGGGCGAGTTCGGGTACATTATGTTCTGCTTGTTGTAGTAGTACGGGTCCGGCGACGTGGTTTCCGGCATATGAGGAGCGGATGGTGGCTGATTTGATCCATCCTGCTGAGGCTGCGGCTTGGCTTGGCGACGGCGGCGCCACATGAAAAATATGGCCGCGAGGATAGCAGCAACACCGACGACAGAGCCAACAGCAATTCCTGCGATGGCTCCTCCACCCAATGCCGCCCCACCTCCTTCTGGCTCGCTCGTCGCGGTGGAGGTGCTTGAGGTGCTAGCACCCGATGCTCGGGTAGGGATTCTCGTGGCTTCCGGCTTTCCCTCCGTGCTGGTGGCCGTGGGAGGCACGCTGCCGCTGTCGGGGATCTTGCTGGACGCATACATGGCTAATGGAGTGGAGCCCATGTCCTTGCAACGATTGTTGAGGGGTGGGAGACGTTGTATCGTAAAAGGCCACTCAGACTGCACGGCTTGGACGGTGTTGGTTTCGTCGGTTGGACAGTTCTTGCCGCATGTATCGGGATGGTTACAAGCCCAGTATCGAGTTGGGCTGTCGTTGTCGTCGTCGTCGCATTGAACAAGACCAACCCATGGTGACTTTCCTACTAGTTGTCAGAATCCAAAAGGACGTCTCCAGGAGAGGGTGGGCAGCAAACCTAAGTCGAGGCGACATTTTTTGGGGCAGTTGTCATCCTGGTACGTCGGGTCGTTGCACCCGTACTGATAGACGTTTCCAGTTGTGTAGTTGAAGCAAGCCTTCTCCAAACAGGTGTCACCAGCGAAGCAGCACCAACTGGCCCGATCAGAGCCTGCCGCGGTCTCATTGAGACACGGAAGAAGATCTGGGGGCGCGACAGCATCTTTGGTGTAGTAGCACTGGCTCCAGTCTGCATGTGTCGCGGCGACAGACACCAATGAAAGAACAATCGTCGGCAGTTTTGGAAGCATTTTGATGATTCGACCTGGCAGTCACACGAGACCGGATCCACGTATTGACTTTGGAAACCAAGTGGCCGAGTTGGCTTCGAGAACAAACCTAGGCAAGGAAGTGATGGAGAGGGGGACAGAAGAAAAAGAAAAGGGAAGAAGGGAAGAGCACAGGTTAGGGTTGGGGGTGATGATTCCGCCTCTTTGTGCCCCCAAAGATCCCTTTCGTACCCATGTTCTAGTTCAACGGGCTGACATTTAATCCTTCGTTGGGTGCTCCCATCTCGCCATTTTCCATGACCAACAGAGCGCACTAACATGCAAGTTTGCTTACACCCCCAACAGCCAAGACACAGCCTGCTTCATACCCACTACCACCATGGTTCCAATGAACATTGACTATGTGGAAAGCCCCTGTCGTATTACAGAGAAAACGGCTGCTGTTGGCCGCAGCATCTGACATAGCCCCAGCCGTTCAACCACACCATCGCGGAAGTGCTGGCCGCCAAGGAGATGCCGGGGAGTAAGATTGACAACAGAATAAGGGATTGTTTAGTATAGAAGGAACGGTCGCCCGTATCTGCGTCGAGGTGGTTCGTTCTTCTCAGCTCGGACGCCACAAATCCCACCAGGTAGATCTAAGTCAAATGGGATGCCGTGGCACCGTACCCGCGAAGCAGTGGACCTCCAGCACCCACTCCTTCTCGTCTTTCCAAACAGGACGGGCAAGTCGTAATAGGTTGTAGGGGGAAGCTACTGGGAAGAAAGGTCATTAAGCGGCAGTGGTCAGAGCGACCTTAGCGTAGCCCGACACGGCTGGCAGGAAGGGCAGTCTGAGGCTTGGATCCGAACGAAGGTCAAACCCAGTTGAGCCAGCCCCAGGGCCTGTAAAGCTCGGTCGCTTTCATCAACTATCTCTGCTTTGTTTCAGGACTCGTTTGGTATGTTACATCCTGCCCAGGGCGAGCATCTGCGTCTGTATACACGAGGCGTCCCAGGGCCCTGATATTGAGAGGAAGCGCCAGTATTGAGACTTGAGATCGAACTGGCTCTTCTCAATGTTCAACGAACAGCCGATGGTTAATATCCGCCACCCCCCCCCCCCCCCCCCGAGTTAAGGCGAACCTTGGCAAGGCAGCGGCGTCCCAATAGATCATCAGCCTTACTCCAGGCTGTGTTGAGGTGCAGTATGGCTGGTCATTTTTACCTGGCCTCTAAGGCCCAGACGTTGGCCGTTCTCTTGCTTTAGTCCGAAATGTAAATTACCTCTGGCGGCGTCCTCCTCGAGAAATTGAAAGACTAGAGAGGTAAACACCAATGACTACATCGCCTGAAGGCGGCTTCATCCCTCACGAACACAACGAGTCTCGCTTCAGCAGTATTGATCAATAACCCCAACCCAATAACCATGGCCTCGCCCAGAGCCTCCGGGGAAGGGATCTTCCAACCTCCCCTCCCCGCCGGTCCCGCCGTCTTCCTCCCCCTAAGCGAGGAGGAAGCCTCGGCGCTTGCCGGCAGGAAGCTCCCCTCTCTCAATTACCGACCGCCCCCGCTATCGACCTGGTACCTCGTCTGTATGATGGGCCTCTTCCTCGTCTGCTTCGGTGGCCTGGTCGCCCTCATGGTGATCGGCCACCGGCAGCCTCACTGGCTGCACTTCGGGTCAACCAGGAGCTACAACGTGTGGTTCTACACGCCGGGTCTCGCCGGCTTCGTGACCACCGCCCTCTGGCGCAGCACCATGCAGTGGTTCAACCGCATCATCCCCTACGCCCGCATGGCCAGCCTCGACCTGCATCGCGAGCCCGGCCGCGACGGGAGCCACTACCACTTGCACAGCGCCGACCTCAATGGCACCCCCGGGGCTCATGTGAACTCGGGAATGCTCCTGTTCCTATGGCGCTGTGGGGACTATCTCGGCTTCGTCGTCAACTTCAGCCAAATTTTCATCTTCATCCTCACCCCCCTCAAGTCCACACTCTTCCGTCTCGTCGAGGACGACAGCGGCTGGACTATCCAAGTCTCGCGCCTCGTTTGCGCCGGCGGCGCCTTCATCTTCGCCTGGTTGTTTATCGTGACCCTCTGCGTCCTCGTCTTCTTCACCAACCACCGTACGGGGCTTCGCTGGAGCCCTACTACGCTGGCCACACAGATATCGCTGCTCCAGGGGTCCAACGTCTTTCACCAGGTCAGCGGCGTCGACATGACGAGGTTCGACTCGCTTCCCCGTGCGGTCCGGGACTGGTACAACCTCGGCTGGGTTCTTCGCCTCGGGTACTGGGGGGAACAGAGGACCAACCTGGTCACGTACGGCGTGCGCTTCATGTCCACCGACCTAGAGATACCTTTGCCCGATAACGATACGAAGAGGGCTGGTTGGAGATCTTACTAAGACTATGACACCACCGTCTTCCTCCCGGGCGACTCAGGCGCCACGGACGACCATGAACTAGAAACCCTCTCCCTTCGCGACTCACAGGACCGAAACATCACTGAAACGTTCGACCCATCGCCACCGCGATCCATCCGAGTCAATCGCCCCAGCAGTCCTAACGATCACGTCCCCACAGGGTCGGGTGTCGAATATGAGTATGAAGAGGCTGACAGGCAAGACTTCCACCCGAGAAACTGATGCGGGACGACAGAACACGCATTTTCAATCCCATCCAGATGGATTCCTACATCTTCTTGGTAACCTTCATTGGCATCGGTTCACTCGTTACCGCCACCTTCTTCTGGGCCCGGGGCGACTTGACCAAGTCATTCCAGCTTCAGATGTTGAAGGACAACTCCCCTGAAGACAATGCGCAGTCAAGCTTCAGCATGTCTCTTCGGGCAGAGCGGTGGCTCCTGCTATATATGCCGCTCGCCCTGATGTTCGGCTCATTCCACATGAGCTTTGTGAGTGCCGACATCTACCATCGAACCATGGCCCCGATCAGCAAGATGACGGGCCGGCTGGCGGACGAAGATCGCGCGCGCATAAGACCGTTCGACCCCGACCCCTACATTAATGGGGCTTCGGCTCGCGATAGCGTGCTCCTCGACTACCTTGCTCCCGACCCCATTAGCTGCGTAGTCAAGGCGGTGATGGAACGGGAGTATAGGATCGCAGTCGGTGTTGTGCTGGCCTCGGTTTCTAACATGCTCTATCTATTACTGGCTCAGTTGTTTCATTTCGACGACAAGGCCGGACAAGGCTACTTAGTGAGATTTAATCTCGGTGTGTTTTACGCCTTGTACATCATCCTCGTCATATACTGCGCGAGTATCTGCATCCTGCGGCCCCGAGGCCCCATCCGGACATGTCAAGTGCTGTTCTCGCTGATGGACACGGCAATACTCGTGCACCAGAGCCCGATACTACTTTGTCCCGAGTTCTTTTACGAGCCGCACTTCGCTCTCGAGAAGGCTCAATTCCAGGCGCAGATTCTGCTCGCTAACCGTGTCTACGTGTATAGCGTATATATAGGTATAAATAGTAAGACCTACGTCGGGGCAACTGTGGACTATATTCTAGAAGCCTGGCCTCTATATATAACATTAGACCCTAACGTAATAAATATTATTATTTAAGCTAGGAACGTTTAGGTTTTAAAATATATTACTATATATTACTATAAAATAAAAAAAAACTATACTTTTTAAATTACTATTAATAACTAAAAATAGTAATAGCTAGTACTTTTTTAATTACTATTAGTAACTAAAAAATAGTAATAGTCTATACTCTTTTAATTACTATTAGTAACTAAAAGATAGTAATAGCCTGTACTTTTTTAATTACTATTAGTAACTAAAAGATAGTAAGGGCCTATACTCTTTTAATTACTATTAGTAACTAAAAAATAGCAATAGCCCGTGCTCTTTTAATTACTATTAGTAACTAAAAGATAGTAAGGGCCTATGCTTTTTTAATTACTATTAGTGACTAAAAAATAGTAATAGCTCATGCTCTTTTAATTACTATTAGTAACTAAAAGATAGTAATAGCCTGTGCTCTTTTAATTACTATTAGTAACTAAAAAACCCCTCCTATTTACTCTCTATTTAACTATTAAACCTAACCTTACCTACTACTTCTCTAATCCTCTTACTTTCTATAAATACTTCTATAAGTAATTTTATTATACTATTCTTCTTTTTTCTATCCCTTATTTACTCTATAGTCTATATTATTTTAGACTTATAACTATATAAAATCCTATTTATAACATTCTTCTATGTATTATAATATAGGTCTTTTAGTAGTAGTACCCTTTTTATTAATATATAATAAATTAGTTCTATTTTTTTCCTTTTTATAAATCTAAACTAACTACTCTTACCCCCCCCCTTTAACTACTTATACTATAACTCAATATTCTTTAATAAAAATACTAAAACTCCTAAACCTAGTACCTTAACTAGTATACTTAGTATAGTAAACTAGTAAATAGTATTTATAAACTTTTTACGATTACTTAAACTAAGCTTCTTTATAAAATAAACTACTAAGTAGCTATTTAACCCCTTCCCCTACCCTATTATTAATCCTTTTTTTTTAAAAACTCCTATAACTTTAATATTTTTATTTTATTTTTATAAACCTCCTTTAATTCTATTTAACCCTTCTATAAATTATACTACTAAATATATATTTAAATCTAAAAAGCTACTATCTATATACCTACTACTTTATCTATAACAGAACCCTATTATATAATAAAAGATATTAACTATAGGTTTTAATTCCCTTTAAACTTATTTATAAGTATCCTAACCTTAGGTACTATACCACTTAAGTATAAACTCCTTTTATAATTATACTTATTTAGTAAGTTATAAAACTAGTATTTAAACACCTCTTTAAATATATAGTAAAAAATAAGTTCCCTAATATAATAGTAGTTATTCTTCTATATCTTTAACCTATTATTTACTTCTAGCTCCTCTATAATACTCTATAATACTATTTAGGAATTTAGTAATATATATAATATATTTTTCTTTTTTATATAAGTCTTTAAAGTCTTTAGTATTTTTATAAAGCACGAACCCCTCTACCCTTATAGAGTAGACCTTTTTTACTATAAAGAAAATTAACTTAAAAGCTTAGTTTTAGTATTTAGTATCTTTAAAACACTTATATTAGTCCTAAGCTCTTTATCTATATCCCTATTATTATTATCTTACTAACCTAATATTATCTTATTTTATATAACTAAGTTACTTATACTATTTTTATTAAAACTTACCTCTATTCTATTATTTTATAGTTCTTTTTTTTAGCTAAATTAGTATTATTAAAAGTTACTTATTTAAGATCTTAAATATTATTTTAGTAACTATTTAATAACTCACTTTAGCTTTCTACTACTAACGCCTTTACTTACTTATTTAAGTTTTTATTATTAGTATACTAAGTAATATAAGCTAAATAATAACTTATAAATAGTACCCTATTAATAACTAAGACTTTTTAATACTTCTACTAACTTTATAATATATATAGTATAAATGTTTTTTTTTATTATTATTCTGGGTTATACTTAATTGTGTATATAAACTACTAAAAGATCTTTCTATTATTTTATATTTTTAATACTTCGTAGTTCTTAAGTAGATCCTTTTATATTAAATATTATATTAATGTTTTTTATAATTACTTTTTTAGTAGACTATTAATAGAGTATGCCCCCCCCTCCTTAATAGTATCTTTAAATTAAATCCTTTTCCCCTTCCTTAATAATATTATTACTATAAAATAGAGTAGGTATAATTAAGCTAAGATTTTAATACTAAAAGTAAATAAATAAGAATATAAAGACCTAAATTACTAACTAGTTAAGATTTATAAAATCGGATATATACTGTATTTATAAATCTTAAATCCCCTTTAAGCCCTACTAACCCTTTAAGGAATAGAAGGAATAGCCGCTATTTAAAATACTAATATTTAAAACTAATAATATTTTATAACTAAACTAGTAAATAATAAGGAATATAAATATCGTACTATACTACTAGTACTTAAGTTAAGGACTACTATATACTTTATTAAAATAAAATAGTATTAGTTAAGATACGCTATACTTTTTAGGTTCTAGTTTAGATTTTAACTAAAATAAACCCTTATTTCTATATAATAGTAGAATTTGAAGGGAGCTAATTAAATACTTGCTAAGTTAGGTTTAAGGATAGGGTATAAAGGGGTTAATAGTAAATTATAAAAATAAAGTAATTTATAGTATAGTATATACTACTATTTTTAAGTATTAATAAAATAAAATAAAAGGGAGGAAGATTAAATATATATAAAAATAAGTATCCTAACTTTAAAACGTTTTATAAAATAAAAGTTTTATACCTTGTTTATAGTTAAATAACGTAATATAAATAATAATATACTAAATTAACTAGGGATAGTATATTTTAGTCCTTTTTTAGATAACTAGGCCTACTTAAGGTTTATTTATTAAAGTCTTTACTTACTATTAAGGGGGGATAATTTACTTAATAGTATTAAAATAAATAGTGATATATAGTTAATTTTTAATTTAAATAAAGAGGATAATAGTAACTCAGCTAGCAACAGCTAACTTTTAACTATTACACCTTCTGTTATTATTACTAATCTAAAAAATATATTTACTTATATTAAATAGTAAGTAATAGTTAATTAGGTTAATAACCTACTTTTAAGTAACTAAGACCGCTTTGCTTAATATATTACTACTATTACTTACTTTAGCCTTATATTATATAACTACTACTTTATACTAAGGAAATACTATTAATTAATCTTTAGTTAATAAAGTTCTACCCTAGGCTAAGATAGTTATTACGGACTAGATAGTATCTACGCCTAAATAGCTATTTATAAAAAATAGAAAAAGGACCTTTTAAATCTTAGTTTATATTATTAAAAAGACCTTATTTTACTTTATAAAAAATACCCTTTTTGTGTACTACTCCTAAAGGCTAATATCCTTTATAGTATAGAATTAATATTAAGTTCTATTAATATACCCCTTAATCTATAAATATCTTTTAATATTAACTATAGTTAAGCTACTTAAATCTACTGTATAAAGTTTGATATTAATAGTTTTTTAAATATTATTTTAAATATTAGTAATTTTAATAATATAATTAACTATATACTTATTTATTAATTTATATATAAACTACTTTTAAATATTTATATTATATACTTAATTATAAACTTATAAATAAAAGTATAGAATAATATTACCTTTTATAAGATACCCTATACTTACTTTAGAACTATTTAATTATAAATAATATATATTTTTTTCTCTAGCCTTTACTAAGCTACTAGGTCTTATATAAACTTATAGAATAGTACTATGTAACTAATAAATAATAAGTACTATATATTTTATAATTAAATTATAAGCCTAAGTATTTATAATAGCTTCTCTAAGTTAATAACGGGCTATATTAAAATTACGTACTGTGCTATTCTTAATAAGGTTAAGTTTTTAAGTAACCTAACTATATATTGTATACTACCCCCATTTAGCTTTTTCTTTCTATCCTCTTAGTTATATAAACTTAATACTAAAATCCGTAATAATATAAATAATATTCTATACAACTTAAAAGCTAATAAAGTAGACAATACTAAAACTAGTATTTTAATAATAAAAAACTTTTTCCTCTTTATTAATACAAAAAACACTAAGGTTTAGTATAGGGGTATAGGTAATATAAAATTGTATTTTACTAACTTTTAAAATACTTAAAGTAATATTATTAATAAGGCCCTTAGTCTACTAAATTAACTTATAAATAATAGTCTATAGTTCTTAGACTTAGTAGTAGAATAGTTACTAAGTATTCGTATAGATACTACTATTTTTTTTGTTTATATTTACTACTACGTTAATATACTAAAATTCTTTTATAGTAAAGTAAAAGTAGCCCTCTTTAGAAAAAGTACCCCTATAGAGTTAAATATACCTAAGGAGCTAAATACTAAAAACCCCTAGTAGGCTAAAATCCCTAAAGGCCTCTACTACTTTTATAATATTAATCTTCTTTAAGACACTATTAGTATAATAATAGAGCCTGTGTTATTAATCTATAAGCTTAGAGTCTATTACTTTTAAAGCTATACTATTAGTAAGGAGGTAATAGATACTACTAATAAAAAGCTATATACTAAAAATAAGTTACTCTATAGTGGCTATACTAATAGTATACTAATTAAAATACTATTTAAGTTATTTAAAAGAATTACGTTTTATAAAGAGTTTAATTAACTTTTTAATAAGTCCTATAAATTCTTTTTTAATTTAATTAAATTTAATAAGGAGTGGTATTTTTTATAGTAAGTAGAGTAGTAGTACTTTAACTACTTAGCTAAATTAGTTACTTTATATAACTAGGAGTAGTTTAAATACTTAGCTTTTATAAAGGCTATTCTAAGGCTACTCTTTAATAGGCCTTTTTATAAACTACTACTTATTAGTAACTATACCTTTTTTTATATTCTATTCTAAACGTACTAGCCCTTTATCTACTACTCTATTATATTCTACATATATATTATAAACTTTATTATAATTTACTACTAGTATAAAATAACACTACTAACTACTATACTCCTCTATACCACAATAGTAACCCTTATAAAGTCCTTTATTAACCTAGTTAACTTATACTTTTACTATATACTATTTAGCCTTTACTAGATTAGTAATAAGTTAAGGGTAGTACTAGTTAATAATACTAGTAGTGTAGGGGCTAATAGGGTAGTAGAAAAGAAAAAAGGCCTAGGGCTTTAATTTACTATTAATAAGTGTAGTTTTAGGTTCTTTTTTTAAGACTTTATTAATTAATAAGCCCTTTATATATATACGTTTATAATATATAACTTTAGTATCCTAGGGCTATAAATATTAATTAATAAAAAGAAGTTTATACTAGTTAAAGATACTTTTAATAGTTTATTCTTTTACTTAATAGACTTTGTAGAAATGACGAATAGGAGTGCTAAAATAAAGGTTATTTTTATTACTACCTCTTACTTTTTTTTTAGTAGTACTATAAAGCTATTCTTAAAAGTATAATTTATAGGAATAAACTAGTTTTATAATAAATAAGGATAAATAAGGACTAAATTACTTTTATATTCTTTAATTTAAAATATTATATTTAAAAATATAGTTAAACTACTATTAAGTTTGGATTTAACTAGTTAAAGTAAAGAACCCTTAATAACCTTTAGTACTTTACTTAAAAGGACTTACTATATAATCTATCCCTTAGCCTTTTATATAAATAAGTTTAGATATTATTTAAAGACTAAAATTAGTGATATTTTTAGTATAATATATATATTACTATTAGTAAATATATTAGGGGTGGGTGCTAGGATAGCTTAAACTGGCTTTTATTCTTAAAAGAGATATATAGACGCTTATTTTTTTACTATTATACTACTTTTCTATATTTATTTAAGAATAGTAGGGCCAAACTGGTAGTGGGAGCTTTGGGTTAGGCCTAGAATAGGGTAAGAAGGTAGGTAGGTATAGATATTTCTATTATAGATAGTTAACTATTTAAGCTAAAGATTTAATAGATTATAAAAAAAGAAGAATTGACTAATAAGTATAAGTCCTACTATTATTTTTTACTTTAATATCTAAGTAGTAGACTTTTTAGTTTTATAACCCTTTTATAGTTTATGGGTATTTGCTTAGGTTGTTATATGTAGTAAACTTGTAAATATATAATCTACTGTAGCTGTTATAACTACTAATAAATATAATATAAATATTTAAGTATATAGTATTAAATAACGTTCTGGGTAAAATATACTTAGGATTATAGATAATAGGAATAGTAGATAGTAAAGTAAGGAAATTATAATTTAGGTATAGTAAGTAGAATAGCTTTATTAAGTTTTAATCTTAAGTAACTACTACTATTATAAAATATCAATATACTACGCCTAAGACTAAAACTAATTCTTTTAATTTAGTACATCTGTATACTATAGTGGTATATAATTGTGCCCCTTATAGACTAGGTAAGTGACTAAATAAGTTAATACTTTTTATTAAAGTAAAGATATAACTCCTTAGAGTGTACTCCTTTTTTAGTAGATAATACTAAGGGTAATAAATAATAAAAATAGTAAATAATAAAAATAGGATATTAAGTATAGTATTAAATAAAAGAAGGTACTACCTTTAACCCGTGTATATAAGGGCATTAACTTAGATAATAGAAACGTCCTTTAGTACTTAAGCTTTAGTTTATTAAATAATATGTTTAGTAGAGAAAAGTACTATATTTTTTTTTTATATTTAATTTATATTTAGTAGAGAAAGGATAGAATTATAAATAAAGTAGGTGCTATACTTAGATATACTAATAGAAGTATTGATTTAGTATTACTTTGTATATAGATATATTATAGTAGGTTTAGTTACTAGTTACTATTATTATTACTTATTATTACTATAGCTCTATAGGTAAGTACTAACTACTAATAAGCTAAACTAAACTAAGGAATAGAATAATAGATAGTACTTAGTACTTATAGTTATGTTTTTTTTTTAGGTTCTTTTTTAGGTTTAGTTAATGTCTATATGTGTGTTTATTACTGTTACTTAATTTAAATAAGTAAGCTTTTAGGGGTTTTTAAAAAGGGGTTTTTATATTGTATACGCGTACTATAGTAGTTAGTAAGTTAGTTAAGGGATAGGCACTACCTTATACCTACCTTTAGTAAAGTAAAGTATAGTATTAAACTTATATTTAGTAGAAGAAAGTACTACTTTAGACTTATATTTAGTAAAGAAAAGTACTATACTAAACCTATATTTAGTAAAAGAAGGTACTACCTCTTTTCTTTATACTAAACCCGTATTTAATAAAGAAAAGTACTACTTTAAATCTATGTTTAATAAAGGAAAGTACTGTGCTAAACCCGTGTTTAGTAGAGGAAAGTACTACCTTAAACCTGCATTTAGTAAAGAAAAGTACTGTATTAAACCTGTATTTAGTAGAGGAAGGCACTACTTTAAATTCGTATTTAGTAAAGGAAAGTATTATATTAAACTAGTATTTAATAAAAAAAAGTACTACTTCCTTCCCCTATATTAAACCTACGTTTAGTAAAGAAAAGTACTACTTTAGATCCGTATTTAGTAAAGAAAAGTACTATACTAAACCTATATTTAGTAAAAGAAGGCACTACTTTAGACCCGCGTTTAGTAAAGGAAAGTACTATATTAAACCCGCGTTTAGTAGAAGAAGGTACTACTTCCTTTTTTTATATTAAACCCGCGTTTAGTAAAAGAAGGTACTACTTTAAATCTGTATTTAGTAAAGGAAAGTACTGTATTAAACCCGTATTTAGTAGAAAAAGATACTACTTTTTTTTTTTATATTAAACCCACGTTTAGTAGAGGAAGGCACTGCTTTAGATCTGCGTTTAGTAAAGGAAAGTACTGTGTTAAACCTGCGTTTAGTAGAAAAAGGTACTGCCTCCTTTCTCTATACTAAACCCGCATTTAGTAGAGAAAGGTACTACCTTAGATCCCTATTTAATAAAGGAAAGTACTATATTAAACTAGTATTTAGTAAAAGAAAGTACTGTACTAAACCCGTATTTAGTAGAGGAAGGTACTACTTTCTTTTTCTGTACTAAACCCGCGTTTAGTAGAGGAAGGTACTGCTTTAGATTTGTGTTTAGTAAAGGAAAGTACTGTGTTAAACTTATATTTAGTAGAGAAAAGCACTATTTTAAACCTGTATTTAGTAAAGGAAAGTACTGTATTAAACTTATATTTAGTAAAGAAAGGTACTACTTTAAATTTATATTTAGTAAAGGAAGGTACTGTGTTAAATTAGTGTTTAGTAAAGAAAGGTACTACTTCTTTTCTTTATACTAAACTTATATTTAGTAGAGAAAGGTACTATGTTAAATTTATATTTAGTAAAGAAAAGTACTATACTAAACTTATATTTAATAAAGAAAAGTACTACTTTAGACTTATGTTTAATAAAGAAAAGTATTGTATTAAACTTGTGTTTAGTAGAAGAAGGCACTGCCTTCTTCCTTTATACTAAACCCGCGTTTAGTAAAGGAAAGTACTATTTTAAATTTATATTTAGTAAAGGAAGGTACTGTGTTAAACCTGTGTTTAGTAGAGGAAGGCACTGCTTCCTTCCTTTATACTAAACCCGCGTTTAGTAGAGGAAGGCACTGTCTTTTTTTTTTGTGCTAAATTTGTATTTAGTAGAGAAAAGTACTACTTTAGATCTATATTTAGTAAAGAAAGGTACTGTATTAAACCTGTATTTAGTAGAAGAAAGCACTACTTTTTTTTTTTGTATTAAACTTACGTTTAGTAAAAAAAGGTACTACTTTAAATTCCTATTTAGTAAAAAAAAGTACTATATTAAACTAGTATTTAGTAAAAGAAAGTACTGTGCTAAATTTGTATTTAGTAGAGGAAGGCACTACCTCCTTCCTTTATACTAAACCTGTATTTAGTAAAGGAAGCTACTATTTTAAATTTGCGTTTAGTAAAAGAAAGTACTATATTAAATCTACGTTTAGTAAAGGAAGGTACTACTTTAGACCCACGTTTAGTAAAGAAAAGTACTGTGTTAAACCCGTGTTTAGTAAAGGAAGGTACTACCTTAGACTAGTGTTTAGTAAAGGAAGGTACTGCCTCTTTTCTTTATAATAAACCCGTGTCTAGTAGAGGAAGGCACTGCCTTAGATCTGTGTTTAGTAAAGTAAAGTACTGTATTAAACTTAATACTTTAATTACTTTAAGGTTATAAACTACTTATAAAAAAAAATACTAAGAAAAATAAGTAACTTACTAACTAGTATTACTAACCTATAGTGCTTTTAAAGTTATGTGGTATTATTGTGGTTTACTACTGTACTCTATAGTTGTATTTATATACTGCGGTCTACTACTATATTATAAGTTACGTCTACGTACTACGGTCTACTACTATGTCCTATAGTTATATCTACCTACTACTATACTAGTATTATAATAAGTTAAATATAAAATTAATAACTTTTAGTTAGTAATAAAAAAAATACTAATAATATATAAAAGGCTTATATAGGAATAGTTATAGTACTTTATTATTAATATAAATAAAAAAAGAAAAAAAATAGAAGATAATATATTGTAGAAGAAATAAAAAGAAAGGTATAGTAAAACGCAATAAAACTAACTAGTATATGCTAATTAGATAAAAAAATAATTAGTTAATTTACTAAAGCTATTAGTAAAGTATAAATATAGTAGATAAATAGTAATTAATTAAGTAATTTAGAGTAGATATTAAGCGCTATAGAGTGTAAAATAGTAAAGCTAGTTAAGTTTAGGACTAGAGTATAAGTCTGTGTACCTAAGCTAGAAGGCTAATAAAAACTGTACTAATAAATAGGAAGGTAGTAAATTAGTTATAAATTATAAAAAGGAACTATTCTAAGTTATTTAATAAACTAAAACCCTCTTTAAACCTATTTAGGATTTAAAAATATAAAACTCTAATACTTTATTATATATAAAGAGTAACTTTACCTACTTATTTGTTAAAAAAGTATATACCTCTCTTAAGTAACTTTACTATACTAGCAGTTCTATAGATAGGTAATATAATGTTATTAATTTATTTATAGTAAGGTTATACTCTAAGTACTAGTTACTGTTTAAATTAAATAGCTTATCCTTTAAATAGTATCCTTTATCCTTTTTAAATAGTATTTTTGTTCTTCTAAAATGTATTATTACTATATAGCTATTATGTAGTAGTAGATATTTTTAACTTTAAAACTATATTTTAAGCTTTTTTATTAGTTATTTAAAGTAGTTATTATTTTTATTTATAATAGTAGTTTTTAACTACTATAGTCTATAGTATACTTATTTCTATAGACTAGTTATAAGGATAGTAAAGTGTACTAGTTAAAGTAGTTAATTAAAAATTAAAAATAAAATATTTAGTTTTAAGTAGTATAATAGTAAATAAACTATAATTTAGATACTCTAGTACTATACTAGTAGTAGTAAGTATAATAGCTAATACTATAAATAAAGCTATATAGTTACTTTTTTTTAGTACTAATTTAATTATATTTTTTTAAAATAAAAAGAATAAGGATTCTTTTTAAGTCTAGGAAATATTTAGAAAGGTTAGTAGTAGTCCTTATAAGTTATTCCTCCTAACTAAGGTAGGTACTAAAGCTATTTATATTACTTTTAGTTTAATAAATAGGATTATTACTAGGCTTAGTACTAGCCCTTTATAAAAGTCCTAGTAGTTATTAATAATTAAATAGGCTATTAGAATAAGTATTACTAAGAACACTAGTAAGCCTAGTAAGTCTATAGATAGAAACTAAATAGGTTCTATAGCAACCTTAATAGTAGATAGTAGTAGTGCCTACAAGAAGAGAGCTATACTACTACTTTAGTATACTTTACTTACTAAGGGCTTACCTATACTAACCTATAGCATTATAAGACTAACTCTAAACTATAGTACTAGTACCCTAAAGTAGACTCTATAGTACTAGACTATTATTATTAATAGTAAGGGTATAAATACTATATTTACTATATAGTAGACTAATAACTAAGTTATAGTAATTAACTAAAGAATAACCAAAGTTAGTATAAAAAGGGGGGTTTAAATTAATATTAATAAGGCCCTACTGCTAAATATACTAAAGGCCTTTAGAATAATAAAAGCTACTAGCTATACTTATATTAGTCTTATAGTTAGTTTAATATTTTTAGTTATAGTAAGTAGTAGGTGGACTAAGATAATAGTAGTAGTTATAACTATAGATAGAGAGTAGAAGTAAAGGGGATAGGAGTTTAAATAGAGGGAGCTTTTTAAAATATATTCTACCTTTATAGGCTATATTAAGGGAACTTATAGGTTATTTTATACTAGTAAGTAAGTACTAAGTAATTTACTAGTAGCACTAGGATATTGTATTATTTAGTATAAGTTTTAAATAAGAAAGAAAAATAATTAGGATAATAATAAGTTTCTAGTCCGTTAATTAAGTATAAAGTAGTATAGTATAAGTTTACTTTAGTTCTAGGCTTTTGTACTATAGATAATTTAGTGAGAATTTTACTTAAAGTATATTTATATTTACCTTAGTAGGTTTATAGTTCCTAATAGTTTAATATTAAATCTAAACTAAATAAGTATTTATAATTATAAAGTATAATTTATATAATATACTTAGTTAAATCTATAAGTAAAAATAGGTATAGCTTTATAGTAAACTATATCTTTAAGTAAAAAGCTCTACTTAAACCCGGGTTTAAGTTTATAAAAAGTAGTAAATTAAATATATTTAAGTACTTAGTAGTTTAAACGTAGGTTTAAGGAAAAACCCGCGTTTAGTAGAGGAAGGTACTGCTTTAAATTTATATTTAGTAAAGTAAAGTACTATGTTAAACCCCTATTTAGTAAAGGAAGGTACTGCTTTAGACTTATATTTAGTAAAGTAAAGTACTATATTAAATCCGCGTTTAGTAGTAGAAGGCACTGTGCGTAGGTAACATAAGTAAATTAGGGATTAAAATCTCTTAAAGGGCAGCTAGCTTTTTAAAACCTTTTAGTATTAATATAACTTTTTTTAACTTTTCTATTTTTAATTCTTATAGCTCTTTTATAAGGTTTTATTTATTTTAGCTACTTATAGTATAAAGTTAATTGTAGTTAAACTATAATAAGGTTATTTATAGTTACTACTATTTTTTAGTACTATTCTTAATACTACTACTAATAACCTAAGGTTATTATAAGTCTGCTTCTTCTGCCGTAGGCGTAAAATTCTATAGTTAATTAAAGCTATTACAAGCTACTCTAAAAACTAATTCTACTTATCTACCTATTACTATTTAGTAAGATTCTGAGACTTAAGATTCTAGATTAAGTATTTACCTAAAATAATTCTAAATACAACTACCTCTATTACTACTAAATTAAGTACTACCTATAAGTACTACAGTTTATTAGGACCTTTTTTAAAACATATAGTATTACTAAAAAAGAGCATTTAGAATTCTAAGATTAGTAGCCTACTATAGGCTATTCCTACTTCAATCCGTAGGCCTAAGTTATAATTACTAAATAATACAATATAACTATGGCCTTTAAGGTATACTATAAGGGTAATTTAGGGGGTAGAGTAGTATTCTATACCTATATAGGGGGATTCTAAAGTTTAAGAATAGAGGTATAGCTAGTTTTTAAGGTATTTAGAATTATTATAATATTATTTTAGGATTAGAATTACTATTAATAAGGGCGTTACTTTAAAGGGGAAGATATAGGTAATATAAGTAAATTAGGGATTAAAAACTCGTATAGAGCAGCTAGCTTTTTAAAACCTTTTAGTATTAATATAACTTCTTTTAACTCCTCTATTTTTAATTTTTATAGCCTTTTTATAAGGTTCTATTTATTCTCTATATCCTTTTTTTGTATTAAACTCCCGTTTAGTAAAAGAAGGTACTACTTTAAATTTATGTTTAGTAAAGTAAGGTACTATATTAAACTCGTATTTAGTAGAGGAAGGTACTGCGTCCTTTCTTTTTAATTTAAGTATAGTTAAAGTTAAATATAGACTTAAAGTAGGAAGTAGTATTTAAAAAAAAAGATATTTAATATTAGTTAAAATATAACCTTACTAAGTAAATAAGTTTAACTAAATAGGACTAATATAAGTAGGTACTTAAGTATATTTTCTACATTAAAAACCTATAAAGCGCTTTACTACGCCTAGCTTAATAATATATTCTAAGTACTTTAAAAACCTAGGGTAGCTATTATAAGTAAAGTACTATAGAGTAGTAAATATAAAATAGGTAAAAAAAAAGGTTAAAATACTATATCTTTCCTTTTATTTACTTAACTAAAAAGGACCTAAGACTTAAAATATAAATAGTTATACTTTCCTTTAATAAATAAGTTATTTTAAGTATTACAACTTTTTATTTAGTAGTTAAGAGTATACTTACTTTTTAGAAAAGAAGGGTATATATATAGTAGCCTTTATTTATTTCTTTAAAAAAAAAACTTTTTTTTTTTTATTTTTAACTTAAGTAACTAATAAAATTTTTTTTTTATTATAATAGCTATTTAGGTTTTTAAAAAAAGGAATAGTAAGTAACTAATATATTTATAGTAGTACTATAATAGTTACTTAATATTAGGACTAAGTAAAAGAAGATAAAATGTAGAACCCTTTATATAGTAAATATAATAGTAGCTACTTAAGTTTATTTAGACGGACGTAGGTTAAAACTAAAAAAGAGGCCTAGGTTAATTTAAAATTAAATATAATAATAACTAATAACGGGGCTAGGAATAAATTATAAAAAGATATTTATAAAGGAAGTAAAGATATAAACTATACTCTAAGGCTTATTAGTTAAGTTAAAGGCTATAATTGTAGAAGAGGTTAATAAAAACAATCTATAGGCCCTTTTATAGTTAATATAATGCAACTAAGAGTAGTATACAATTAGAACTAAGATTCTTTAAAAGGAAGTCCCTATTAAGGCTGTAGTTAGCCCGATTATAGACTAAGAGTAGCTAAAGGTGGCTATAGGAATAATTAAAATAATTTTTTTTAATAGTTATAAATATACTAATAAGTAGTAGAGTCTATAGAAGCGTATTAACTTAATAGTTACTATAAAGTCTTTAAAGGATTTGGACTTTAAAAGACTTATATGTTTCTTTAGAGTAATAGTAAATAGGGTATTTAATAACTTAATTATATTTTTTTTAGTACAATAGCTATAAGTTAAGTTAATAAGTATTTAATTTAAAGTCTTAAAGGAGTATACTATATACTCTTAGGTATTAAGGGTTAGTAGTAGTATAATTAGTATTATAATTAATATAAAGTACCTTAAGGTGCTTATATTTAATTATACTAACTAGGTTAATAATATAAAACTTAAAGTACTAACTAAGGCTAAATAGTTAAAGCTTAAGATTATTAACTTTAGTAAGGCCTATAGAGGCAATAAGTATTTTATACCACTACCTAGTGCCCTTTTAAAGAAGTTAGTAGAGTTTTTAATTAAATATTTTGTGTTTTAAGTGTAAATAGAGTCGTTGATTTTTAAGATTATAGGTAGTAGAGGAGTATTTAACTATCTAATAACCCTTATAATTATAGTATCTACTTAGTCCGATATTAAAGAACTTTAGTAAATCCTAAATCTTAATACCTTTATAATTAACTTTATACTAAATATAGATTTAAATATATTCTTTTATTTAAAAAACGTTATAAAACTTAAAACCCTTTAAATCTTACTTTTTAATAAGGAGTAGTTTAATAATAGTAACTTGATTTTAGACTAGCTAGTAGATATAGTATCCTATGTAATATAGAAAATAAAGAAGCTCTACTATTTTAAATTTAATTTTATAGGAGTTAGTTTTTTAAACTTTAAAGACTTTTTTTTAAATATTATTACTAATAATTTAGAGTTATTAAGCTTAAATATTTTATTTAGTATAGTAATAAATATAATTATAAAAAATAAAGCTATTAGGCCTAAGCTTAACTACTTAGTAGCTAGCTCTTTAGTAGTAGATAGAGGCTATAGCTTTAAGAGATGTATTAAAAAGCAAAATATAGTTAATTAAAAGGCGGCTTAAGAGGTAATTATAAAAGTATTTCTAAACCTAATAAATATTAAATTTAAAAGTAGAGATAGGTATTTATTAAGGAAGGTAGTTATAAATAGAGTTAGTAAGGACGATTAGGATTTAGACTTAAACTTAGATTTAGACTTAGACTTAGAATATTAAAAGTATAGATTTAGTTATAGTAGGTATATATAGAGGAAAGAGTATAACTAAAAACTAATAAGATAAAGTTAATAGATAGATATACAACTAAAATAGTATATTATAGTAGGATAAAATATCGCTTTTATAGTAATAATAGGCTATTAATAATAAGGATATAAACTAAGTTTTAGTTAGTAAGCTCTGGGTAATATACTTAACTACTATTTTAACTTATAAAACCTCTATAAACTAATTCTATTCTTTTACTTAGTATATATATAATTTAAATTACTCTACTATCCGCGTTTCCTACTTTTATTTATTCTTAAACCTCTATACTTTAGCCTTACTTACTAGCTAAAACTATAGTTTAATAAACTATAAGTTAGAGATAATAGGCTATAAGTAATAAAGGAGTTTAACGTTTAGTAAAAGTAGTACCCCGCCTAAGCTACTAACTAAAAAACCCTACTACTTATTTAAAGATATATTATTAGCCCGCGAGCAAGCACAGCCACACTTTATTACTACTACGCACGTACCCCTTAAGGCCCTCTCGACTAAATAGAGTATTAGAGACAACCAGCTAGTTAATACTATTTACGTTTAGTGCCTATAGGATGTATTCTTTAGGAGCGTCCTTAATTATATAATAAAAGAAAACTACTTTTTTATATTAAGTATATAAAAGGAAGTAGAGAAGATACTCTAGGTAGTTATAGTATTTAAACTTAGTAATTAAAGAAATAATAATACTAGTAGTAAGGATAGTTGTTTTTTTAGTATTAGCTATAATAAGCAGCTATTCTTACTAGACTAGTACCTATTATTTTAAAACTAGCTGTTAGTAAATAAAGGGTAAATAATAGAGGTTATAACTGGGTAGTACTAAATTAAGGCTTTAAAAGTATATACTAAGACTACTAGAGCTAACAATAGTAAGCTTTAGTAGATTTGTAAAATCTACGACTGTAGTAAGTAAAGCTATAGAGACCTTTGCTAGCTAGTACCTCTACTAACTATAACTAAGGAGTGGGTCTGTTGTATAGTAGTAGGACTGCCCTTTAGTGTACTAAATACCCTCTCCTTTAATCTTAATATTAAGTTTTAGGTTAACTAATAGGAGCCCTTTATAGTTAATAGTTATAGATAGATTTGGTTTTAAGTTGTAGTAGTAGTTAATAACGATTTATACTTATTTAAGGTTAAGGGTAAGGAACTAAAAAAGTAGTTAAAGATGGTTTTTAACCTTAGTGTTAAGGCTAAGTTTCCCCTGTACTGCTTTATTAAGATATAGAGGAACGAGGTTTAGGGGGAATTTACTACTTCTTAGTACGTAATACTTATTAGCTGCGAGACGTTCTAGATCTTGATGTAGGACTAGATAATTAGTAATAGAATTGATAATGTATATACTAAGTTAGTTATAGTAGTTAATAATATTTTAATAGACTATAGTTTTAGTTAGGGACTTTTAATATAATTCTTTATACCCTTTTTAGTTTTTTAAGTAATACTACTAGGTATATCTGCGTAGTTGACTGGGTATATATAGTGGCTGCTTTTTTAGAAGGGTATAGTAATAAGTAAATTTACGACCTCTTTTTTTTCTTAGTAGATACTTCTAAGTTAGTAAAGTAGTGGACTTAGTTTTTGTTCTTTTTTGAACTTAATAAGTGTGTAGAGATTACTAAGGCTATTTAAGAATATACTCCCCGCCTCTACTTTCTAGACCTTGTCTGTATCCTTTAATTAATTAAAGAGGATGGCTGTGTTTTATTATTTATTATAAACTATATTGTGCTGTGGGTTAGTATTAAACTAACTACTATTTTAGATACTAGGATTAATAATAAATAATAGATCTGGGAAGACTTTATTCTTATTTTTAGTTAAATAATATACTACTTTATTATAAGTATAAAGTTTATAAGTAGGGGTATTAATAATAAATAGTTTAATAATATACCCTTTATCCTTTTTTAGTAGAAAGTTTTTAATATGGTACTGAGGTATATAGTTTGGTTTAAGAGTTTTAAGGGTAAAGTGTTTCTAGAGTAGAGACTATAGGCTATGGGCTTTATAGTTGTATACGCTAGCTGCTTTTTATAGTAGGGGCTATAGATAGACCTACTTTAAGCTACTTAGGGTTTTTTAGGAGTAGACCTATGTTTTAAGTAGGGAGTAATAGTAGTAGATATAGCTGTTACTAATAATAGTAATAACTACTAATGGAACTAAAAGATCTTAATTCTACCTAGACTTACTCTTATAGCCTTTACTACCTCTATTTATAATTTCCTTATTACCCTTTTAGTTATTATAGAGAACGCTACTATTGTTTATAAGTTAAATTCTAAAGGTACTTATATTACTTTAAGTTTTTATATTTTTAAGTTATAGTAGTAGGGGTAGTTAGTAAATAGCCTACTATAGTAGGGACTCTTAGATATAGACTTAGAAGATAAATATACGTAGGATAACTAGGGTAGTAAGTAGTAAACTATAATTACTTATACTAGTCTAGTTTAGTAGTACTATATACTGCCCCCCCCTTTTTATTAACTATAACTAGACGATAATAAGCCTCTTAGTCCTTTTGTAAAAAGGAGTTAAATAGCTAGGAATAAGTATAAAAAAAGGACACTACTAAAGTCTATATAAATAAAGTATTTTAGTATATTATATAAATACTAGTTAGTTGTTATTTGCTCTTTGCTTTTTAGATAGTATTATTTTTTTATAGCCTAGTTAATATATAAAGTAGGTAATTTTATTAGTGTTTTTTTTGGTTATTTTTATTAATTTGTGAGTTTTAGTAAGTGTGACTAGATAGTTAATGTGTTATTTAGTATAATAACTTAGTATAGTAGTGATAAGGATTATGTTAGTGTAGTAATGCTAAGAGAAGATTTTGCTTACTTAGTTCTGCTTGCTTTTTTTTTATCCTTATTCTATGAGTTATTAGTAAAGTCTTTTAACTTTACTAGTGGTTAACTTTAAGGTATTTCTAAACTTTTTTTTTATATTTTTAATTTTATACTAGTGTATAGTAGATACTATAAATATAGTTTAAACTGTGTTAAAATCTATAAGTTTTGCCTTTACTATTAGGTTATTAAGATAAAGGGAAAAAAAAAAGGTAATAAGTAAATATATAAGGCTACTCTCTTTACTACTATAACCCTTAGTCTTTGCGGCCTAGCTATTTTAGTTAGTATAATAATATAATCTATAAGCTAGATATAATTAGCTAGTTTTATACCTCTATTACTAACCTATATAGTTTATAAGTTAAATATAGGGTTATATAACTAAATATATGCGAAATAAAGCTATATACTAATTAGTATTAATTTACTATTGTACTAATAGCTATGGGTCTAAGGAGGGGCGCCTACTTGAATGCGCGTTTAAGAGTCTTAACTTAACTTTTAGTATAATAAGTTAAGAATAGTACTTAGAACCTAGGTTAGTTATTCTAATTATAAAATAGATAAGGAAGGTTATATAGTTATATTTTAACTAAGTAAAAAAACTAATTTATATTCTTTTTATAGCCTTTACCTAAAGGTAGTAGTAGCTACCTAGCTTTAAGACTAGTAGAGCTGTATTTAGTATAGTTTTAGGACTAAGTTATAGCTTTGGAATAGGAACGCTATAGTATGTATACTAAATAATATAGTTAGCTTTTACTATAATATATATACTAAATAATATAGTTAGTCCCTTATAGTTAGGGGTATTCTAACTTAAGTAAAGCTATAGACTACTACTATAGTAGTTTATAATTCTAGTTTTAATAAATATAAGTAGTACTAAAATATTTAATTAAAAATAAAAGTATTTTAAGATAGTTTTTATATAACTTTCTTTTTATAATTTTAGTAAAGATAGTAAAACAGTATTAGAGAGATAATAACAGTATAGACAAGCTACGACTCTAAAAGCGCTATTTATAGATATTTAAAGAGGGAGAGTTGTTTTAAAAATAGGTACACTTATACTTTATTACTATTGTATAAGTACTAACTAAGTTCCTTATAACTAAGTAGAGTATAGGGATAAACCAACTAATTAATAAGAAGTATATATAGTAACTATATAACGTATTTCTCTAGGACAGCCTTAGCTGTATAGTAAAGGAAAACTACTTTTTTGTTTTATATACCTAGATAGTAGTTAAGAACGTAACGGTTTAAAACGTAATTTAGAGTCTGGCTAAGGATAGTACTAGTTAGGATAGTACTATTTAAGCTACTAAGGGTAGGAGTAATAGTAATAGTATCCTAGGTAGGGTAACTTAGTTTAGCTAAGGACCCTCCTTTAAAGACTGGTATAGAGTAAACTAAGGCTTAAAGATAGAGGTTATAGTAGGCTAGTACTGTATTAGAGTACTAAAGACTTATATTAAATTTACTAAAGCCTCTTCTGATAAGCTCTAGTAGACCTATAAGATTTATAACTAAGGTAAGGCTTTATTTATTTACAAGCTAGTTTAGTAGTAGTTAACTACGAGATGCGCCCGCAGCCGCCAACCTTTATAGATATACTCCCTACTACCCTTAAAATAAAGATATAAACTAATAAATAGGAGTCCTTTATATCTAATAGCTACAGCTAGGTTTAGACCTAGGTTGTAGTAGTTATAGAGGTTAACTTAAAACTCTTTTAGTTATAAAGTATTAAGCTAGAAAAGGGACTTAAGACCGTTCTTAACTTTAGTATAAACGTAAAGTTCCTCCTTTAAAGGTTTATAATAATTTAGAGGAATAATAGGTAGAGGTAAGCTACTACAGAATAGTATAATACTTTTATTAGTTAATAAACCTTCTAAATCTTTACTTAGGACTAAATAATTAATAATAAAATTAATTATATAAGTCCCTTTAAAACCTACCTAAAGCTAAGAAAGTATATAGACTAACTACCTTTCTATAGTTCTAACTAGTAACTTTCTATACTATTACTTATACTCTTATCCGCCTTTCCTATAAAGCTAATATACGTATTTATACTACTAATTAGGCCCACCTATCTTTTACTCTTTTAAAGGGCTATACTACTAAGGATGTTAATAACTTGTTTTATAAGATAACTAGTTTTAAAACCGCGGACGAGAAATAATAGTAGTCTAAATTCCTATTCTCTTTTAACAATAATTTATATAACAAAATTTATAGTTTTATTTATTATTATAATAAAGCCCTTTTATTTCTACTTCTAGACTGTATTATATTCCTAATAAAGGATAATAGTTAGGTATTGTTAATTATTATAAGCTACGTTATTACTTAGACAGATACTAAGTTAATAGTTACTCTAAACTCTAAAACTAATAATAAACTTTAGTTATAAAAAGACTTAAATACTTTTTTAAAAAATAAAGTAAATAAAATTATAAAAAAGTAGTAGGATATATATAGCCAGGCCACTAGTAATACTAGGCTAAAAAAATACTTATAACTCAATCTTTTATTTACTATACTATAGTAGGCTATACTAAATATTATAGTTAATAATATAGTATAGTTTAGAAGTATTAAAAGTAAAAGGTCCCTAGGGCCTATGCTACTATAGTTAATTCTAGTATAATATACTTATTACTTTTTATACTAGGGACCCTAGGTAGATATTTTCTACACTACTTAAAAGTTCTTAAGAAATACTCTATAGTCCAAGTAGGAAGTTGCAGTAGAAACTAATAGAGTAGTAGTTAATACTAATAGAGTAGTAGTTGATACTAATTATAATAGTAGTAGTAAAAAGGGTAGTAGTTAGGAACGAGAACTAAGTACCCTTACTAGTAAAGTCTATAAGTTACTTACCTCCTTCCTAGCCTTCTTATAGAGTACCGATCTGTATAAGAAAATTAAATTAAAGCTTATTTACCTAGTTTTAATTACTTAATTTACTAAGTAGGAATAAAAGGGACTTTAGGAGTAAAAGGGTAATAGTTTATTAAGGGAGATACTTTCTAAGAGAATTAAGTAGTTTTAGTATAGGTAGGCCCCTAGTTAGTAGAATATAAATAGGACTTATTAGTTAGTATAGCTAAACAAGGAAAACGTAGACCTACCCCTACTCCTTAGGCTCTAGTTAGTAAAAGAAAGTAGTACTACTCCCCTATTAAATAAAAAAGATATAGACCTACTTCTACTCTTTAGGCCCTAGTTAATAAAAAAAAAAAAGACCACCCCCCTACTAAACTATAATAGTACCTTATTAAGAGAAGTCTTTAGATTCTAAAGACTATAACTATTACCTAAACCTAAAGAGAGAATAGTACTTTTTAAGCTATTATTTATAAAAGGGTCTAGGGTATTTTAAGTATAAACTATTAGGCTAAAACGTATTTACTATAGTCTATACTATATACTATATAGCTATAAATATTTTTACTTTTTTAAATTTTTATATTACTTAGTATTTTAAAATAAACTATTTTAAGTAAATTAAAAAGTATAAAGGCTAGGTATTAGGATACTATAAACTACTACCTACTAAAGGTAATATACTTTTTTTTTTTACTATTTATTTAGTACTACTCTTTAGAATTTTATAGCTAGGCTAGACGGGTTATAAATATAGGGTTAGTTAAAGTTAAGATAGAAATGTAAATAGAGTACTAGTATTTAGGCCTAACTTTAAAGTAGCTAGGGCTAGTAGGTATCCTAGGCCTACATTCTAATTAAAGAGTATAAAGGGAAAGAGGTGTGATAAGGAATAAATAGAAAAGGGGAAGGTTCTAAGAGGAAAAAAGAAAAGGCTTTTTAACTAAAAGTATTTCCTACTAAGTAGTCTATAAACTAAATATAGTATTTAAGTAGTAAGTAGTAGGCTACTATATAATATTATTCCTATTAGTGCCTATTCTTAGTTTATTTAGTTAAAGTAATAGAAATAGTAATACTAGTAGTAAAGTTTTTAGTAATACTAAGGAGATACTTAGCGTTTAGAACAAGTACTTTAACTAGTATAAAGACCTAGAGTTAGTTAACTTAAAATAAAGAGGGTTATAGAGTTAATATTCTACTAGGGCTAGTACTAATAAAGATAAAAGTACTAATAAAGAAGAAAAGGCTAGTAGAGCGGCTTATAAGAACTTATTTATTAACTACAACTTTAGTAAGTATAAGATGTTAAGTAGGTTAAGTAATAGACTGTATTAGTGCCGTTCTTCTACTAACTAGTTTTATAGTTAAGAACTTAATATTTAAGACTAAGAGTAGTAGTTTTAGTAACTAAAATACCCTTAACTTAATCTATAAAAACTATATAATAGACTATAGTAACTAAATATATAGATTAGGGCTAGTAGGTACAGAGGAGGATCTAGTCTTCTAGCCTAAGTTCTACTTTAATATAATTAGTATTGTAGGCCTTTTAATAAAGTTTATAACCCTTATAGGATAGTTTAATAATAATATTACTTTTTTTTTATAGTACTAGTTAGCTCTTTATAGTTTTAAATACGTAGTTATGAGTTTGCTATTTAAGATTTAGTACTATACTTTCTATATTAAAGTAGCTAGTTCTTACGAGCTTTAGTTTATTATTATATACTTAATAAGTAGCCTAATTAGTAAGCTTAAGTTATTAGCTAGCTAGTAGTAAAAACGTAGGGTTTAGTTCTGCTAGTTAAGTATAATAAAGAGGTACTATATAGAGTTAGTTATAGAGTACTTAAAGGAACTTTTTTTTGAAGAGGGACTTACTAGTTTAAGTATTAAGCCTTAGTGGTCCCTAAATAGCCTATAGTCCTAGACTATTAACTACTATACCTAGAGTATTTTTTAGTAGTGGTTTATAGATAAGTGGCTAGCCTTTATTAACTAGTATACTTATAATAAGTTTTGGACAGAGAACTAGCTGGTATTCTATACTTATGACTATAGTATAAACTAAAAAATTATAGTAGGAGATATACTTAATAATATACTTAAGGAAATATAGATTTAGGATAATAAAGAAGAGGGGCTATAAAAAGGAAATACTAATATAAGTAATAGTAAGAGTAGCTATAGTTTTAGTAACAGGAGCTAATAGGGGGCGTTTAATAATAACTACTAGTTATAGGATAAAGTAAATATAGTTCTATAGTCTAAATACCCCCCTAGCCTTAAGTAGTTTTATTCTATTCTATAGTATAAGTTTATTTTTGATAATATTAATTATATATTCTATATTATTACTACTAATATTAATAGTAGTAAAGATAAAACACTTACTACAAATACTAAAACTTATAGCCTTTTAATTAATAAGACTATAGTAGTAAAGTAGTACTTATTTATAAATAGCTTTACCTTCTTTTCCTTTATCTTCTACCTATAATATAGTAACTTTTTTTTATTAAAGCCCCCCTAGTTCTTTAATAACATTACTACTATTATAAGTTATAATATAAACTACTAAAACAAGAGTATAAATATCCTTTCCTTTAGCTTTTTTTAGGGGTATTCCATTATTAAATAAATAATACACCCCTACGCTAATAACCTCCTTATATCTAGGGGCCTTACTACTACCGCCCTTATACTTCCACCGGCCAAGACCCAGCATAATACACTAGTAAGGACCTAGTAAGATAAACTACTAAAGCATATCTATAGGGGGCGCACCCCGTATATACTAATAGCTTTTAAACCATTTACTCACAAACAAAAGCGTATTAATATAGCTATTAATACTAGCCTTATTACCTTCTAAATAAAGCAGGTTATTACTATAAATATATTATAACTCCTTTTAAAGAAGCGCTATACTAACACTATAGTACAGCCTATCCTTAAGTTTATTATTTTTTTTATAAAGTAGTAGGCCTTATACACATAAGTACTATACTACCTTAAGCCATTTATTTTTTTTAAAGTACTTTACTTATTTATAATAATCTTTAAAAAGGCCCTTAATAAAATAGAATAGCACTTTTATGCCCGGAGCAATAAAGGCGTTAGTCTAGCTTTAGCTAAGGGTATTACTATTTTTAACTACCTAGGCTACTTTTACTTTACTAGCAACTAGAGGGTCTTACTTACCTATACTATTTAGTAACTATAAATAATAGAGTTACTTAAAAAAGTAGTATAGTTATTTATTTAAAATACAATCCTTAACCTCTATAGTCCAAATAGTAATATTAATATAAGGGCGTGGCTATAGTAGGCTAATAGGCACCCGGCCCTATTTTATATCCTAACCTTTACTTTTTACTATAAATCCACTATTACTTTAACTTACTTTAACTAGTTTTACTTTAGTAAAATAAGGGGTAAGTATATTAACTATATAACTATAATAATAAGTTTTGTTAAAGGCGTTTTTTATAACCTATGGGTACACAAAACAGTTATCTTTATAGCCTATTAGCTCTAGTACTAATTAAATAAGGGCCTCTAGACTAGAGACGCAATAAAAGAGTAGCGCTAGAACTTAGTACTATAAAACACTTTAGTAGATAAGTAGGAGGCGTTTAAAGACCCTTTTACTAAAAGGTATATATCCTACCCCTAGAGTTAGTTAGTTTAAGTTAATACTTATATAGCTACTATAGTACTCTTAAGTACTTTAAAATACTCTTCTTAAATACATTTAGGCCTATTATTAATAATAGGCTAGCTGCTCTAGGTATATTTTAATTTACTAAAGTAAATATTACCACTAAGGCCTAGAACAACTATATATAGAAGGTATTTAATATAACCTACTATAGGAACAATTCCCTAACTAGTAATAGTCTTATACTCTATAATAGTACTTAGATAGTAATACTTAAAAGTACTATAGAAACTACGCCTTTTAATATTACTAGTAACTAAAACTAAATAAGTATAATTTAGATAGTAATTACTACTACGGGTATTAATTAGTTATTAGGGACTTATATAAAGAGGATTACTACTTAGTGTGTTGTGCTTTTTATTAAGTACCTGGAGTTTTATCTAGTTTTTATAGTATTATATAGTACTTAAAAAAGAGTAGTTATAAAGGTTAAGATTAAGATTACTAACTTAGTACTTAGGACTTAGCAGTATAGGATTTACTTTTACTATCCGCTCCCCTTTAGGAAAATCCCTTTTATAATTAAGGAGGGTTTAACTATACTATAGAATGAGTTTAAGAATAGTAACTAGAGTGTTTAGGAATACTACGTCTTAGTCTACTTATACTTTATTGTAAACCTATAGGATCCCTTTTTTTAATTAATACTTATACTTATAATTACTATTTTATTATTATTAGTAATACTAAATATTAAGAAAGGATATATTAGTTTTAGTGCTGTTACTAAGTAAAGAGACTCTGCTTAGATAGTTATTACCTTTATTACTTAAATATTATAGTTTTTAAGGTTAGAGGTTTTTAAAATAAAAAACTAAATAGGGATTTATAATATTATAGAGATAATAAAGAAAATTAGTAAGGTCCTTAGTAGTTTTATTTATTAATAGAGTTTAATATATATTTCTAAAGTATAAGGGCTTTAATAATTATATTCTACTTAAAATAGGTTAGATTTGTATTTTCAAAAAGTAGCTAATACTATAGAACTTTAAGTTTAAACTAGGACTTATGGATAAACTAATAGTACTATATAAAGAACTAGTTAACCTATAGTAAAATACTAGGAGGTTTATTAAATAGGTATTCTAAAGTTAAAATAAAATATAGGTAAATAGGTATAATTTAATTACTATATTAAATAATTAAACTTAGTAAAAAGGAGAAATATAGAAGTATTGTGTTTTTTAACTATTAAATTTAAAGTATAGAAATAGGTTTAAAGTAAGGAGACTGTGGCTTTAATAAAAGCGCCGGCTTAGACGCGGATTTAACTTATTATTTTAAATATAAGTTAGATGAATTAGTTTAAATATAAGTTAGATAAATTAGTTTAAACGCGGGTTTAATAAATTAGTTTAAATATAAGTTTAATAAATTAACTTAAACGCGGGTTGAATAAATTAGCTTAAATACGGGTTTAATAAATTAGTTTAAACGTAAATTTAATAAATTATTTTAAATACGAGTTTAATAAATTAATTTAAATGCAGAATTGATAAACTAGATTTAACGTAGATTTAATAAATTAACTTAAATGCGGGTTTAATAAATTAGCCTAAACGTAGATTTAATAAATTATCTTAAACGCGGGTTTAATAAATTAGCTTGGATGTAGGTTTAATGAATTAGTTTAAACGTTAGTTTAATAAAGGTAGGTAAGTAGTAGAAAGTAAACCTTAAAAAGAAACTAGGAGGGGTAGTATTATGTATTTAAAGGAGAAGGATATTTTAAAGTAGAATATAGGGATACTACCCGAAACCTACTAAAGTATACTATAGAGTGTAAAAGAGTAAGGCTGAGGCTATAGGGTGGACTGGGAACCTAAGTAAAAAAGTGGATATACTTTAATTATACAGTATTTACTAAACTCTAGACTATATAACTATATACTTAATAGCTATAGGAGTTTTTTTTTAGTTATAGATATTCTATTTTATAAGCACTTTACTACTAAAGAGTTTGTTTTTTTTATATTTATAGTAGGTTTTTTTAGGAATAAAAATAATAAATTTACTAAACTATAAAACGTTAGTTAGTTAGATAGAGGCCTAGATGTGAAGAATATAAGTATTTATTATTTATTAATAACTATTACTTAACTAGGGTAGAAGTTTAGTTAGTTGGGTAAGGAAAATATAAAACTAATGTACTTTTATAGTTTGCTCTAAGTTAAGAAGTAGGTTTATTAAATATAGATAAAAAGTAGAAAGTATAGGAATAAAAGGTGGTAGAAGAGTGGTATAGACTAACCTACTATAGTGTTAGATAGAAGTTACGGTGTACTAGCTACTTAATAATATAGGGTCTCTATATAAGAATAAATACTTATTTAGGAAGTTAAATTAGGATATTGTTATTAATATAGTATCCTTTTTCTTTCTATACATAAGAGTAGTAACCTATAGTTATACTAACTTACTAGTTTATTAGTAACGGTATTATTCTACTAAGTATAGAAAAGGTGGGAATAAGTTGTATATAACGTAGTATAGAGCCTTAGTTACTAAGTACTCCTTGGCTGGGTATATAGTTTGTATAAGTTAGTAAAAGTTAAGTAGATAAGTCCCCGCTAGTTAATTACCTAGTTATATAATCTATACTAAGTTTGCCTCCCTTTAGTACATAGAAAATTACCTACCACCTAAAAACAGATAGCAAATTATTTTAAGTTATATTCTATTTAGTAAAGCTATACTACTACCTAAGTAGCCTACCCTTTTAGTATTAGTTATATAGAGTAGCTACCTATTCTTATTCTAAGGCACAGAATACAGCTTTACGTCTCTACTATTAACTACTTTATATAGCTATACTTTCCTAGTTATACTAAGTAGCTACTACTCCTTATTATTAGTTACTTAAAATAGTTTATTATACCTATTATTAATTAAACTAGGTTACTACTCTTTTAGTACTATTTATCTATAAAATAAAGTATAAAAGTGCTCTGTGTTTTACTCTACTTAAAGTAGTACTACTTTTTAACTAACTTTTTAATATTTAAACCCTCCTACTACTACAACTACTAGTCCTTAGGGAAAACACACTACTACTACTTCTAGCTGGGCCCTACTCCGTGTCCTTCCACAGCACTACATATATATAAAAGCTTCTTAAAAAGCGGCCCCTTAAGACTAACAAAGTTTAGGTTAATACTATTAATAAGTATTTACTTTAACTATAGTTAATAGTATAGCTATATTAAATACTACTAATAGTTTAATTGACTCTAACGATAGACTACTAATTATATATATTTAGTTTAATAATATTTCCCCTAACCCTAAAGCCTAGTAAGAATAGCTATAGTAATATACTTAAAGCTTTATTAATAGTATTACTACTAAGTAGGGTATTTATACTTTAATAGTAGTTTAGAACTTTATAAGACTTAAAGGCCTCTATACCTTCTATAAAGAGTACTTTTACTATAATAGTAAATTCTATAAGGAGGAGCTTAAACCCTTTAGAATTAGGTTTAAGTTATAGTTACTATGGGCTAAGCTTTTTAAGAACTATAAAGCTTATTACTTTATACGCTACTAAGACGGTGTTATACTCCCTATTTAGTATAAAGAATATAATTTAAAGAATATTAGAGTATAACTACTGCCTAATTCTCCCTACTACTCTAAAATACTAATCTATATTTTAGAATAAAGGCACTATTATCCTAATAATAAATAAATTTAAAAACTTACTACTTAATTATAACTTAGTTAAGGGCCTAGCTTTAATGCTACGGGTTACTTATATTAGTATTAATAAGCCCTTTAATAACTGGACTTTTTAAAATAATAATGCTGTTAAGAACTATTTACTAAATATCTATGTATTCCCTAATACTAATAAGCTTTTCTAGGCCTACTAAAAGTACTACTACTTAAAAACTAAAACTTATATAGAATGTATTAAATAATAGAATATTAGTATTAAAATCTAGCTACTACTTATAGCTATACCTACTTAGGTTAATAGTTACTATATAGTGACTATAGGATATAGGCTTTTACTTACTTACTAGTATAAGGATAATAAGTCTAAACTGGACTATATAAAATTATTTCTTTATTCTGCTTTATACTAGAGTTTTATTACTAATTCTTAATATAGTTTAATAAAACCCTTGTGTTAATAATAAAAGAGTATATAGCTAAACTTATTATAGAGGCTTTAAGTTAGTATAAGGGTTAAGTTACTAAAGAGACTAAAAAATATATATTATTTTTATTTAGGTAGTAAGTAGGACCTAGAATTACTAGTACTAGTAGAAAGTAAAAATACTATATTATTTATTATTTTATAAATAGTTAGTAGTAAAAAATTAAAATAAAGACTTCTACTAGTAATAAAGTCACTTTTTTTAGTTAGTAGTATAGAAGCTACTAGGGGCTGGCTATATTTATAAGTTTAAGTAGTATAAATATACTATTACTAACTTTATATAAAAACTTTAGTTTTAAGTTTCTATAGTAATTTTAGTAGTAAATATAACTCCTCTAAAATACTACCTACTAATAAAACTATAATAGTAAAAAAAATTAATATTAAATATTAATAACCCAGCTTAATTAACTTAATAAACTAATTAATAAATAAATTAAAAAGGGAGTATAGTTGATTAAATGCGGGTTTAGTAAGTAGAGGAAAGGTTATATTATAGTTTAAAAAGTATATAGAGAGAGGTTAGCTTATAGTTTAAATATAGGTTTAAGAGAAATATATACTAATCTAAAGCTAAGTCCCTTCTTAGACTAAATAGAACTTCTAAAAAAACTTAAACTAGATCTAAAATAAAAGACTTTCTTTTAATAACCTATACTTTAATAACTATAAGTAATAAATAAAAACTAATAGAGAGTTATAAAATTAAAGAACTAAAAAACCTTTTATAAGTAAATAAAGGGTAGGGTAATAGAAAAAAAGGTATTAAAACTAAGTTATATAGTACTAGTAAATAGGATAGGTTAAAAAAAGGAAGTTAGTATAAGTTTAAAAGAGGTATTTAAAGTTAGTAAAAAGATTTTATATTAATAAAAAATAAGTAGGGTAAGTAAAAAGAGGTTTTAAAATAAAGAGTAAAAACCTAGAAGAGTAGAATAAGTTAAGTTAAGTTAAAAAGAAGTAATTAAAAAAGAAAGTACTAGAAGGTAGAGTAAAGGAGAAGTAGGGTGAGTTAAAAGGAAGTATTTAAAGTAAAAGAGAAGAGTAGAAATTAAAGGGAGGTAGGGAGAGTTAAAGTAAGTATTTAAAGTAAAAAAAATAAGTAGAGATTAAAGGGAGGTAGGGAGAGTTAAAGTAAGTATTTAAAGTGAAAGAGATAAGTAGAGATTAAAGAGAGGTAGGGAGAGTTAAAGTAAGTATTTAAAGTAAAAAAGATAAGTAGAAATTAAAGAGAAGTAGGTAGAGTTAAAAGGAAGGATAAAAAGGTAGCTAAGATAAATAGTGCTATAAAGTAAATTAATAGAGAAGTAGGGTAAGTTTAAAGGTTATTTACTAACTATATCTTTTTTTAGTATAACTACTATCTTCTCTTCCCCCTTTATATATACTCTTTACTCTTTATATTATAGTCTAGCTACCCCAGCCCTTCTATATACTTATTTTATCTATAATAACTATATAACTTAGTTCTAGAAGTACCTATATTTAGCTAGAAAATAAGTTCCTTAATATATTTTTCAACTTTAAAAGTATAATTAAGAATACTATATGTACTCTTAAATAGTTTTATAACCACTCTCTTAATAATACTAATACTATAAATAAGGAAGATATAAAGAGTTTTTATAAAGGAATAAATAGTATTTATTTTTATTTAGTAGATCGCTTTGTATTTAAAGAAATAGTTATAGAAAATTCTAGGAAGCTATTCTACTACTAACTAACTATTATTATTATACCCGCAATAGCTATTATCTATTTAACTTATACTATAGACTACCTAGCTTAACTTAATAATAAAGATAATAATAATAACTTTTATTAACTTAGTATAAACAAAGTTGCCTTTTGCTTATAGCTTAATAAGAACATTACTAAAATTAGTAATAAATATATATATAACTATCTATACTAAAATACAAACTACTACTAGGCAAACCTTAATAGTAATATATCCCTTAGTAAGTTTCTTTTTACTAAAAATAAAAACAATATTAATATAAGGCCCTTACCCACTCCCTAACCTAATACTAAAAAGTACTAACTACTCTACTATATAAACAGTAATATAAGTCCTTTTTATTAGTAATAAGATATTTAAGTATAACACTATATTTAGTATAGTTAAGGAGGAGATTAAGAGTAAAGTTAAGTTTAACTACTTACTTAGAGGTTTAGTTACTCTATTAAAGGAATAACTTAAATAGTAGAGTCTTAGGCTAGAAATAGAGTCCTATATAAATTACCTTAATACTATATACTATATACTTTGTTTATTTTTTAAGTTATATTAAACTCTATACTTTAATAAGTATTAAACTACTCTTTTAAACGTCCCTATTAATATTAAATCTTAATACCCTATATATATAGTTATATAATAGTCCGCCTAACCAGCTTAGTAGGTGTATATTCTTAGGCCACCTATAGTATCTCCCCTACACTATACTTTAACCCTAGGAAAATTGTTTTAAACGTAGGTTTAATAAATTATTTTAAACGCGGGTTTAATATATTATTTTAAACGTAGATTTAATAAATTTAGATAAAGTATCTTAAACGTAGGTTTAATAAATTATTTTAAACGCGGGTTTAATAAATTATCTTAAACGCGGGTTTAATAAATTATTTTAAACGCAGGTTTAAAGAATTATTTAAATTGCAAGTTTAATAAATTATTTTAATTACAGGTTTAATAAGTTATTTTAAATATAGGCTTAATAAATTTACTTAAATATAGGTTTAATAAATTATTTTAATTATAGGTTTAATAAATTAATTAGAACGTACGTTTAATAAATTATCTTACTAAAGATACTAATATTTAATTATATAGTATTTAATTACGTAGTAATATTTAATTATATAGTAGTTAGTGTTTAATCCTACAGCAACGTTTAATTACGCAATATTCAATTATACAGTAATATTTAATTGCGTAGGAGTGTTTAATTACACAGCAATATTTAACTATACAACATTTAATTCTATAGTATTTAATTATACAGTAATATTAAATTATATAACATTTAATTACACATAAGCCTATACTAGCAGGATATACAGGCAGCATAGGAAAGTTAATTAAACTTATATAAATACTTTATATAGGGCAGACTTATTTACTATTTATAAAAAGATTTTATTTATTATATAACTACCACTTAATTATAAAAGTAATATACTTTAAAAGTATCTAACCTATCCTCTACTCCATTACTACTAAGCCCGCGTACTATTAAAAAGAAAACCCACTACCCACTTAGTTATTAATACTAACTAGTTTATTATTATTAATATCCTAAATACTATAATATTAAAAGATAATATAGTTAAAGTAGAAAGGGCTATTTTTACTAAAGGTAGTTGCTATTAGTGTATTAATAGTATAGTTTATAAAGATAGCAATATAGTCTATAAGAGTCTTTTTACTTATAGTACTAGGGTTAATAACCTTTTTTAAAGTAAAGGTAAAGCTTAAGTCTTTATTATATATAATAAAGTAATTTACTTTAGGGACTAGGCCCCTAAATTAAATAATATAGATAGGCTCTTATCCTAGACGTTAGACCTAGGCTTATTTAAGTTAGTAAATATTGCCTATAATTTTATTATAGTAGAGGCAACTATACTTAGAGTTAGTGCTAAAAGTAGTAATACTATTGACTATAATAGTTATTATCTCCCCTATAATATATAGTAAGAACTTAATAAAAGTATAGTTAGGTATATTAGTAATACTACTATTATAGAAGTTAATAATAACCGCGACCCAAGTACTACTTCTAGCAATAGCTCTATCCTTAACCAAACCCTTTACCTTTAGGTCTACTACAGCCGTAAGCCTCTCCTATAAGTACTTATATAACGTACTAATAATAATTAAAGGCTTTTAGTCTAGCTTTACATTAGCGGCATTAACACAAACAGCCCCCTTTAGTGCTAGTAGATAGGTGTTACTATTATTAGCTATACTAGTATGGGTAGTAAAAGCGTTAGTAGTAGCGCTACTACGTATAATATATATTAGGGATCGCTATATATTAGTAATAGTAAATTCGGGGGTAGAGCTAGGACTAAGTATAGTATAGAGTTCTGTTAAAACACTAGTAGTAACTAGCTTTTTTTTATACTAGTACTGGGTAGTATTATTAGAGATAATAGTATAGGATTAAGTAGTTATTACTAAAATTTATAAATAAATTATAGTTAGTATATATTAGAGTGGGTTAGAAGTAGGTAGCTAGTATATATGTACTTTTTAGGGGATAATATTAAATATAAATAAACTAAGTAAAAAAAGAGGGTAAAGTTTAAAAAAGAAGTTAAGAAGTATAAAGTAAGAGGGTGCCTACTACTGTTTTTAAAAATGTGTCTTAAGGGTGTTTTTGAGTTGTAATTACGAGCTTATGAGTTAATACTGTTAATATTTAAAAGAGGGTTAAAAGGGGTATTAAATAGGCCTTAGCTACTTTAAATACTATATAGTAGGTAGTAGAGGTTAAAATAAGTAGCTATAATATAGTATAAACTACTTAGTAATATAGGTTAGGTAGAATATACTACTTAATAAAAAGGAGAAAAGTAAAGGGAGTAGATACTTAAATAATATAGGTAAGAAGAAAAGAGTAAAAAGAAGTAGATTAGGGATATTAAGGTAAATAGTAAGTAACTTATTTAATAAGGAAATAAAGTAAAGATTTATAGATTTAAAATAAGGTGTAGAGTAGGAGATACTAGCTTATTTAGAGACTTTAAAAGGTAGGAGGGGATTATATTTATAACAAGGTACGGCCTAAGTAGCTTCTTCTACCGCTACGTATAATTATAATAATAACTATATTATCTTTATCCTTCTTTTTCCTTCATTTCTAATCTGCTAGCTGTATAACTACTGACCCCTAAATACCTCCCTTAGTTTTTACTTTTATACTACCTAGCTGCCCTACGTTATTTAATCCTTTCCTTTATAGTTCTCTAGTTTACTTACTTAAAAGTCTAGTATAAACTAGTTTATTCTAAATCGTACTATATCTTTAACTCCTACCTATACCTAATATTACTTAAACTACTTACTTTCTATATTACAAATATATTCCTTTTACTATTTAGTAGTCTATACTACTAGAATTCAATAAGCCCAACCCTTCTTTACTATCTTCTACTTCTATTTACTAATTTTTCTTTTCTATACTTTCTTTTTTACTCTTATCCTACTCTTAGTAGTACTACTCTTATCCACGCCTTCTCTATTACTTTCTTTATTTATACCTTCTTTACTACTCTCTTATCCCTTTATAGTACTAGTAGAAATTACTACTCTATATTGTGTATTTTTAAATAATAGTGATCTATATAACTAACTAGATAAGTAAAAAGTTTAAACGTTTTTATAAATATAACCTTAATAACTATAGCTATCCTAAAGAGCCTATAATAAATACTAAAGGTAGTAACTAGCTTAGTAGCTACTTTACTATACAGTACTACTTTAAACTACTTAATAATAGTAGATTAATTAAGTATAATTAGAACGCTTTACTAGTAAAAGTAAGAGTACTTAGCTTGATTTTATATAAAGTTAAGTATTACTTAAGTCATTTCGGGTTAAGGTTTTAAAAATTTAGAACTTTTCTTTATATATTTTTATAATATAATTAATAAAACTATATTTTAATTCTTTTATTTAATTAAATTTTTTATTTTTTAAGTTAAGTATAATTATTTCTATTATTATTATAATAGTAAGTTTTTTAAATATAATAATATTAATTATTATATTTATAAAACTTACTATTGTAATATTTTAGTAATATTTATATAATATTTTAAAAATTAAAAAATTAAGTTAAGTAAATAAAGTATATTAATTAAAATAAGTATTAATACTAAAAATAAACTTATTTTTAAAAAAAATACTTTTTTAAAAAGATTTTTAATTAATTATTTAACTTTTTATTATTCTATTTACTAAAAGCTTTTTAATAAAAAAAGCTCGCGCGAACTAAATAGCCAACTAGCTATCTAGCTCTATAATACCCTACCTACTAAAAGCCTT
Organism: Colletotrichum brevisporum; assembly: GCA_030770045.1. Classification (NCBI taxonomy): domain Eukaryota; kingdom Fungi; phylum Ascomycota; class Sordariomycetes; order Glomerellales; family Glomerellaceae; genus Colletotrichum; species Colletotrichum brevisporum. The sequence goes on along the minus strand of JAUGSI010000001.1, from coordinate 336,345 downwards.
TTAGTAAAAAAAGCTTATATAAGCTAAATAGCTAATTAGCTATTTAGCTCTATAATACCCTATCTACTAAAAGCCTTTTAGTAGAAAAAGCTCGCGCAAGTTAAATAGCTAATTAGTTATCTAGCTCTATAACGCCCTACCTACTAAAAGCCTTCTAGTAAAAAAAGCTTATATAAGCTAGATAGCTAACTAGTTATCTAGTTCTATAATACCCTACCTACTAAAAGCCTTTTAGTAAAAAAAGCTTGTGTAAGTTAGATAACTAACTAGCTATCTAGCTCTATAACGCCCTACTTACTAAAAGCCTTTTAGTAAAAAAAGCTCGCGCGAGCTAGATAGCTAATTAACTATTTAGTTCTATAACACCCTACCCACTAAAAGTCTTTTAGTAGAAAAAGTTTATGTAAGTTAGATAACTAACTAGCTATTTAGCTCTATAATACTTTACTTACTAAAAGCTTTTTAGTAGAAAAAGCTTGTGTAAGCTAGATAGCTAACTAGCTATTTAGCTTTATAACGCCCTACCTACTAAAAGCTTTTTAGTAAAAAAAGCTTATGTAAGCTAGATAGTTAATTAGCTATTTAACTTTATAATACTTTATATACTAATAGGGATATTATTTTTATAATAATTTTAATATTTTTTAGATTTATAAATATAAAAGTAAAGGTTATATACTACTATAGTTAAAAAAAAGGGGACTAATTTAAAAAGTAAGTTACTAGGGCTTATATAACCCTTATTAAGTTATAGCTACTATAGCTAAGCTACTATAGTTATAGTAAAATATATTTAAAGAGCTCTTTAACTCTATACTTAAAATAAACTAAAAAGAAAATAGCTACTTTAAAGTAAGTAGTTATTAAAATATCCTACTTTAAAAACTAAATAGTTTTTAAAAATAATAAATCCTACTTTACTACTATTTAAAAAAATTTATTAGTAGGAGTTTTATAATATTTTTTTTTTTTAACTTCTTTTTTTATACTAAAGTTATTATATATATAACTTTAATAGTTTTATTTCTTAAAAACCCCTCTATAATACTTTTATTTATAGTGTTATATATCTCCCGTAGTTCCAGCATCTTTATTACTATACTTTATAAAATTAACTCTAATTTATTCCTTTTTATTATACTCTTTTTTTACCCTTTTTCTATACTAGGGAAGTACTTTTACTAGCTTTTTATACTCTTAGAGATAAAAATTAAAACTCTGTACTTAAAATACTTTACTAGTATACTAATAACTAAATACTCTAAAATAGCCGCTCTAAAATTCCCTCTCTTCTTTTTCTTCTCTTCTTCTTTTATATTTATTTTACTAAATAGATACTTTACTACGACTATATTTAACTTTTTTTTTAGTTTTCTTTTTACTATATTACTTATTATCTCCCTTAGTTTACTAACCTTTTCTGTTATATTATAAACCTTTTTTAACTTCCCCTACTAACTCTAGACCTTGTACTAAGCTATAAAAAAACATAAATTTACTACTACTTTCTTTAGTTTAATTAGAATTCTATTTATAGTATCCTAGACTTTAATAAACTTCGCTAGTTCTTAAGCTCTACTTAATATTAAATCTTAGATATACTTCTCCTTTTAACTCAGCTATATAGTACTACTTTTAGAGATATACTTTTTAAGTAAAGTATATAGTTACTTTTTTATACTAAATTTAAATATATGAATAAATAATAACTCTTTTATATAATTTATATCCTTTATATTTAATATACTTATAAATTAACTAACTAGTTCTTTTTTAGTAGTTGTAAATATTTTTAATTAATTTAATAAAGAAGTATTAATTTTTATAGTTAGTATATTATAGTTTTAGTTTTTAACTTATTTTTTAATTATATTAAACTTTTTATAAGTAGATAATAGCCTTGCTCTGCTACTTAGTTGTTAGTTATATTTCTTTTGTATTCCTTTACTTTTCCCTTTATTTTATTTATTTATTAGCTATTTAGTATTTATACTACTTATTAGATATTTAGTATTTATACTACTTATTAGCTATTATGTATTTATGCTACCCGCTAGTTGTTATATATTTATACTACCTACTAGATATTCGGTATTTATACTACCTACTAGTTGTTATGTATTTATACTGCTTACTGGCTATTGTGTATTTATGCTGCCTACTAGATATTTAGTATTTATGCTACTTATTAGTGGTTTAGTATTTGTACTACTGACTAGCTGTTTAGTATTTATGTTACCTACTAGTTGTTTAGTATTTGTGCTACCTACTAGCTATTATATATTTAAGCTTTTTATGTTTTTAAATAGACTTAGTATAGGTTAATTTTTTAAAGATACTAATAATTAATTATTAATGTAAGTTTATTTAAAAGTAATACTTACTTTTTTTTTTTTTTTTTTTTTATTAGTTTAATACTAATACTTTTAAGCTATAATTTATATTAGTTAGTTTAATATATTACTATTTATATAATTTACTAAGTTTTATAAAAGTTAATATTTATATACTTTTTAAAAGTTTTATAAGGTAGAATATTACTTAAAAATATATTTTTTTAACTTCTTTTATTTTAGTTTTTTTTATTAAGTTTTTAATATAATAAATTAAACAATCCCAATACTTTTTTAGTTCTTTTTAAAATTTAAACTTTAAATTAATTAATAACTATTTACTTTTTTTAGTTAAGGTATTATACTTTTTTTAATGTATAGTCTAGCTATATGTATTATTCTGTATTTTTTTAATATAGGGTTGTTTGGATAAATACTATGATGATGTTTTGCCCTTGGTGTGGTTTTGAGTAGTTAGAGGAGTACTTATATCTTTATGTGTTTTATTGCTGTAGGGTTGCTTGGTTGACTGTTATAATAATGTTTTATTTAGGTTATGGTTTTATATACTTAGAGGGGTAGATTAATTAGATATAGTATTTATAGTGTTTAGTGTGTTTTGTTTAGGATATTAATTAATAGTAATAGCTAAGTGCGATTTTAATTAGAATAATTATTTAAGTAATGATTTTTATGTAAAAAGTAAACGTTTAAATAAAATAAAGACTGGAATAGATAGTATTTAATAAGAGCCCTGTATTGTAGTGCCCTTTTTATAGATGGGCTGCTTTGTTCTTTTGATTTTTATACGTATACCTTTGCTACTTTTTAACTCTATGCTCTTTAGACTACTAGGGTTATTTAATTTACTTATTCTATATTAAGTTAGTTTTTTTAAAAGTGAGGGTGTGTACTTAAATTTAACTTAATTTTAACGCGGGTAAATACTTTAATAAATAATATAAGTAATAAAAAATTAATTTTAATATTTAAAATAATAATTTATTTAAGTTTATAAATAATTTATATTTTAAGTCTATATAAGCTTAAAATTTAAACTTTTAGGTAGTTATTGTTAGTTTAACTGTTCAAGGGTGAACTATATTCTAGATAGCTTTTGTGGTTTATATATTCTTTAATTTTACTAGTAAATTAATATAGTTTTTAAGAGGTTTATTTATATAGTATAGTACTATATACTTAGTATTAGTACTATTAATAGTAAATACTCTTTTAGTCGAGAGCGCCTGTGGTACCTGTGAGTTATGTATATACCTTTTTATATATAATACTATTTTTTTATTTTTTTTTATTTTACTCTTAAGGTGGCGCTTATAGAGCTCCTTATGGTTTTTGATTTATAGTAGTACTAAGTAGAATATAAAGAAGTTTTTTATATAAAGCTGTTTAAAAGTATATTTATTTATATTCCTAGTAGTAGTAGGCTTTAATAACCTTCTAAAGTAGTTAATTTTATTAAGGATAGCTTAGTATAACTAGTACTAGTAATATAATGTATACCCTTGTTTAGTACAGTTGTTTTGCTTCTATACTTCTTGAAAGTATGTACTTAGTGAGTTTATAGTATTACTACTACTCTAAAAAACCGTTATACTAGCTGTATTAGTAATTTTCTCGATTTGATGCTAGATAAACTTGACTGTGTTCCGATTAACCTTTTTTATAAATTTCTGGTTTTGGTTTTGTTTAGGTGTGATGTAGAGTAGTACTTCTTAATAGAAGGATTAAAGTAAGAGATATAAGGCTAAGTTATAGACTTATATTATACTTTATTTTAAACTTAACTAATAACTCTTTAGTTACTTAAGATACTTGTGGAATAGGTCTTTTTTACTACCCCCTAGCTACTAAAACTTCTACTTTTCTATACTAGTTTAGAAATTGGGTAGACTAAAGTTTAGTTTAAAGTTATTATATACTAAGTATTTGTTTTAGTAGACTATGATTTTTAGTAAGAAGCTAAAGCTATAGGTTTTAATTATTTCTTTAAGGCTAAAACCCTTTTTTACTAATGTTTTTTTTTAAGGAGATACTAATAGGATTTAGTAATTATTTATTAAAACGTATTAGAGTTAGGAATTGATAGGGTTAAAGAATAATTATAAAACAGTAACTAAGATGCTATAGAAAAGTGCTGTTGTTTTTGTGATAGTGCTTAGTGATAGAAGTATAAAGATTTAAATAGTGTTTATAAAAAGGAGGTATAGGCTAGTGATTGTTTTAATAAATTCTTAATATATATAGGAGTTTATATAGAAAAATGCCTTTTTATAGGGACAAAGTGGCGCCTTTTTATTATAGTTATTATAGAAATAGCCCTTAGTGATTAACTTTATAAAGTTATTATCCTTAAGCTACTCTTTGTCCACCTTTTTGATTTTTTGTACTAACTATAAGGTATACCGCTACTCTACTTACTAGTATATATGTTGGTTCTTTTTTTTTAGGTAGTATTTTAGGGAATTGTTGGATTTAAGTAATATAGTATTTAACTTTTTATAGGCTTTAGCTAGAGTTACTTATTTTATAATTCCTTTTAGTATATTATTGTTATATTTTTTGTTTACTAAATAGGTATAACTATATAGTTTTTTATTAATTAAACTTAAGTACTTTTAATTAATAGTATAGTTTTGATAGTAGTATAAACTATAGTTAAAAATTTTATAGTTTAGTTTAGGCTTAGAGGTAATACTATAAGAGTCTTAGAGGTGGTTAATGTGATATAAGGTGTAAGTACTGCCTTTGATTATTAGGGTTAGAGGGTTTGTTGAAATATCTTTATTAAGACTAGAGGGTAATAAGAGGGTGTGTTTAATATTCTACTTATAGAGGAACTAGATAGTATTTAACTAGTAGTAGTACTGAGTAAGTTAAATTTAAGGTATAGGATTTTTTTACAATAAGCTTTATTCTATAGTTAGGTTAAAGAGTTAAGGGGATAATAAGCTGTTTATTGCTACTTTAGAGCCTAGTGAGTTAAGGTGTATAGGGTTAGATAAAACCTTTACTACCTTTATCTTTTAGTTTTTTTAAAACTTAGTTAAGTACTTTTTAATAGTTTATACTTTATTATAGTACTTTTTAGTATTTTTTTAATTTAGTAAAAAGAAGAAATTACGAAAGTTGTTTTTACTTTTAGCTATAGCATTTACTTTTATACTTATTTCGCGGGTTAACTATATATATTTCTTAATACTAATACTAAAAGTAAATATACTACCCCCTTTATTAACTTTTTATTTAGTATTATGTACTTATTATAATACGTTTTTAAATAATAAAGGTATGTACTTTTGTATTAATAGTTCCTTATATGTGGCTTTTAAACTTAGGTATACTATATTATTATAGAAAGACTTATATTACTTATCTTTTAGTTACGTCTTATAGACTAACTTTTTCTTAATTTTTATTAGAGTTTTATATAGGTTTAGAAAGAATATATAGATTAACTTTTTAACTATTAATATAAAGTATATATAAGGGATTTTATAAAGTCTAACTTATAGTGTTTTACTATTAACTATAATTTTATAGTTAAGATAGATACTAGTACTAAGTACTAAATATTGTGTAGGTAATAGTATTAAATCTATTAGAGATTTAAAGTTACTAAGTGAGGTTGTGATATTTAAGAAGCTATTAATATTAAAGGTGGCTAAGGCTATAAGTATTAGTAGCTTTTGTTTTAACTTTAGTTTAATTTAAAGTGGCTTTGAGTTTATTAATAGGACTCCTAAAGTAAGCTTTTTTATTAGACTAATACTAAGGCTCTAAGAGTATATTTTGTTTATTCTTACTAAAATTCTAGGTATTAAAAAAGACTTGTTAAGTTTAAGCCGGTTATAAGTAGGAAATTTTATTTATATTTTAGCTTTTATTTTTATAGTAAAATCCCTAATACTCTTAGTGGCTATTATTATATAGCTTAAAAACTACTATTTACTATACTTAGGGTATATAATTAAACTAAGCTTTATAATAGCTACGATGTGTTTAGTAAGTTTGTTTTAGTTATTAACTAGACCTTTAACTTAAGTATGAACTTTTTGTTAGTTAAAGGTAAACGTAAGTTTAGGGGTTAGGGCTATAGAGTTTCTTAAGCTTATATTATTATTATTGTTATTTGATTCCTTAAAATCCTTATTTATAGAAAAAAACTAGGGGTTATTGTCTTTCTATCTATTAATACTACTATTTATATAGCTATAAATAGTATTATTCTTAACATTATAGGAACTAAAATTACTTTTATTATCTTTAATAAACTCGTTATATATACTCTTAAAGTTAGTAAGTTTGTTGAAATCTTGGTTTATGAAGTTCCTTTTACTTTGACTTTACTGCTTAGTATTTATATATTTACTCTTATTTTAGCTAGAGTTGCCTTTGTTTTAGCTAGAGTTACCTTTGTTTTAGCTAGAGTTACTTTTATTTTAGCTAAAGTTATTATTATTAAAATAGGAGTTGTTATTATTAAGGTAGGAGTTGTTTCTATTAAGGTAGGAATTACCTTTAATAGAGGTAGGTATATTTAATTAGTTATAGGGAGTAAGTAAGTAAGTATAGAAGGTATTATTTAATATAAAGTACTTTAAAGTTAATAATTTAATAAAGTGTTATTTATATTTAAGTAATATTAATATATATTTATATTACTTAGTGCTTTTAAAAGGGATTAGGGGATATTAAAGCCTAACCCTAATTTATAACTATAGTTCTACTTTTTAGCTTAAGCTAAATAATAAACTAAATTTAAGACTATATAGACTTAAAATACTAATAACTATAGTAGAGTTTAGGATATAAAAATACTACGTTAACTAGACGCTTAGTACTTATAGATAATATATAGTAAGAAGATGGTAAGTAAAGTTAAAACGGTTTATATATAATAGAGTTAGCCCCTTTTATTTATAAGTACAATTAAGAAATAGAGTAGAGTTTTTATAAATAACTTATAAGTTTTAAAGATTAACTTAAATTAAAACCCGTACAAGTAAAAAGTCCCTTATTTAACTAAGCTAGTTAAACTAAGAACTATTACCCGTTTAATACTTTACTTAGTATTTTAACCCTAATTTAGTTACGTTTTACTTTATAACTCTTACTACTTAAGTAATTTTAATTATAAAATAATACTTTATATACTAATTAGTTATAGGCTACTTTAATATTAAAACTGAAAAGAAAAAAAAGCGGTTTTAGATATTAACTTTTTTAAAGAGGATTACTCCTATTCCTTAACTCGTTTATTACTATTACCCGGCTTTTATAAACTTATAGTAATATTTATATCTTTCTATTACTAATTAGTTTTACTATTTAATATTACCTCTTTATATTTATTCCTCCTTTCCTCTAAATAAATAAAGTCTATTAGGGGCAACCTTATTACCTACTCCCTCTTTACTCTACTTTATATAAAGTTAACTACTTTAGTTATTTTTAGTAGCTAGCCCTTAATTATTAGCTTTACGATACTTGTGTTAGTGGCTTTATAGAGGCCTATAAGTATAGGTACCTAGCTAGTAAGGAACTAGTAAGTAACTTTAAACTTATATCTTTTTAAACTTAACTTTCTACTACTTTTAAATTACTTATACTATAAGTCTAAGTACTTTAGTAAAAAAGTAAAGATACTTTACTTAAAAGTATTAACTAATATACTAACTGCAGTAAAGTAGTAAATACTATTATTAAAATTAATATTACTTAAGTTAAGCTTGTGAGTAAAGTAGTCTACTAAATAGTTATTTAGTATTTTATTGTATTTTAGTTTAATATTTTATAACTTTAAGAACTCTAGTAGCTTTATTTATTTAGGGCTTTTTTGTTAACTAAGCTCCTTTACTTCTAGCTAACACTTCTATAGATTATACTACTTCTAGTAAGTCTATAAGTAGCTCTAAGATGTTCCGATCTACTAGGCGTTATTTATAATAAGCCCCTAGCTCTTAATAAGTTTTATAAGATTAGTTTGGTTTAAGTCCTTTAGTTTCTAGGCTAGTTTATCTATACAGCATATTATACTATTAAGCTTCTAGCTACCCTTTAAGTTATACTCTTTAATAAGATAGTATAAACGGTTCTGTATATTGTTCCTAAATACCTAGTAGAATATAAGGTCTTTAATTAAGTAGTAGTTTTGGTTGTTAAAAATGATATTAGACCGTTTCTTTACCTCTATTTATAGGCTATTTATTGTGTTAAAGTAGTTAATACTCTAGCTTTTATAAGTAATATTTGTTACTTTAACCCGTTAGTTTATTTTAGCTATAGTTCTCTAGAGTTATACTGATATTTTTAATGTTTTAATATTATCCTTATTACTTATTAGTTTGTTTATGTCTTTGTGTGACGCTAGATTCTATGTGGTGTTATTATTGTTTTCTAGCTTTTTAGTTACTATTTAGTTACCTACGGCGTACTTGTATCTAGACTTATTATTATTTTTAAGTAGAGGGTCTGTATTTTTAGTACTTTTATAATAAAGGATCTCCCTTATAATGCCCTTTAGCTTGGGCTTTGGTTTGTGTTTTTAAGTATTTACTTTGTAGTTATAGTAGTAATACTTTTTTTAAGGACTAGCTAGGCTTTTATTATAAAGGAAGTTTAGTATATTTATAATTAGTATTAGTTTATTTATAGTTAGTAGGATATATAATAAAGCCTTTTAATTTAAAGAAACTATATTAACTAAGCCCTAAAGTAGAAGGAAATGTAAGTACTTACTTAGCTTTATTTATTTCTACTTATCTAGGCCTTTAGTAGCTTTAAGTATGCTTATAAGCTTTACGACTACTAGTTTTAAATCCTTATAGTATATTAGATAGGACTTGAACTCCTAGACGATGTATTTAAATATACTAATAAATAGATCCTACTAACTTTTTATTAACTTACCCGTAGATATTAATATCGCCGTCAGTCCTACTCTAGTTATATATATCCTAGTAGTAAGGCTCGGCCTACTTTGTACTAGTGTTGTTATAGCGCTAGGTAGTTAATTAGATATTTTAATATTACTAAGTCTATAATTTTTTATTTAAAGTCTTTATTATAAAGTGCTGTTTAAGGATTTAGTTTGTTGTAGTTATAGGTAGTAGGACGCACTATATATAACAAGTAGTAATTAACTAATATAGTAGAGAAAAGTTAATATACTAAGTACCTTACTATATTTAGTTTATCTATAGTATAGACTAGGGCCCTGTATATAGTATATAAGTATTAAGACTACTTTAAGAAGTTAAATGCCTAGAGTGAAGCTAGTTATGGGTCCCCTATGGGTAGCCCTACTTTATTTTATACCTAGCCCTTAAGTCCCGGCTGTTTTTACTCTACTTCTACCCTTTTGATTTTAAAATTAAATGTCCTTAAAAGTCTATGTTTATAAAACGAACTACTTTTACTTACTTATATACTACTTACTAACATACTCCTAAATAATAAGTACTATAAGTAGCCTTAAGAACTATACTAAATACTTATTCCTAAATATAACCTTTATTATAAATATAACTATAACTAGATTACTAAGCTTTTAGTTAATATGAGTTTATAGTTTTAGTATTATATTTAAGTTTAGTACTAATAGGTTTTAATTAAATAAATTGGAATACTAGTTTTTAGGGTCTTTATAATAAGGTTTAAGTATAAATAGGAGGTGGTTACTTTTGCTATATATAAATTTGAAGGTATACTTTCTTATTAACTTTATATTTTCCGTTAACTAGATAGTACTAATACTATAATTAATATACTTTTTTAAGATAGTTTTAAGCTGTGTAGTATAACTTTAACGATTACTATAGCCTTATAGATAAAAGAATTATCTTTAGTACTAAGAAAGAAGAGACGCTTAGTTAGGAATAATAACTTAACGGTATACTACCTATTTACTAATACTATTTTATAGAACAAAAACTAAACTAGCTCTAATAATTTGAACGATACTAATAGCTAAAAGTAGTTTAATAACTAACTATTAGAGTCTGATGGAGAGGACGAGTAATTGGCCCCTTTAAGTAGTACTAATGAGTCTAGTATACTGTAAGAAGATAAGACTATAGAAGGAGAGGGTACTAAAGAGGATAGAGAAGTATTTAATAGTACTGTGTTTGATGTAGAGGAGGAAGAAGAAGAGGGCATTAAGGATGTACTTAATAATTTATTAGAGATATTGTTTTATAACGAGGCTATAAGAGAGGAAGAGTTTTATAAAAAGAGGGTAATAATAGCTAGTAATATAGCCTTTAAAGCTGTTATTCTAGTCCTTAGCTATGAGTCACGGCCTATTCTACAATTTAAATATAGTATAAAGAGGCTATTTAATAACACCGACTTAAAGAGTAGTAATATTATAATAGTTTATTTTTTTATATTTTTTAGTAGTAATATATTAGAGTATAACTTTAATACCTATATAACGTAGTTAATTATTAAGTTAATAAATATACTAATTATAGTTATTAAAAGTTAATACTTAAAATAGATTTAACTTAGTTTAACTGATGTAGTAAGTATAGCTGAGATGTTTTTTTATAACTTTTTTATTAGTATAAAGGAGAACCTTTTTTACCTTACTATAGAGTTAAAAGGGCTTAGAAAGAGGATAGTTACTATATAATAGGTTAAGTTTAGTAAAGTACTAACTAAAATCTAAGAGCTAGTAAGGTTAGTTATAAGGCTATGGGTGAAAACCGATTTCCCTTATTATTAGTTTATTCTCTATAAACTCTACTTAATAAGTATAAAGGAGAACTAGGAAGTTATTAAAAAGGCCGTTATTTTACTAGAGGAAAGTCCTACTAAGGTATAGATTACTAGCTAGTATTCTAAGTTAGTATTCTAGCTAGGAGTGGATAGTTTTAGGATAGAAAAAGGAGTAACTTAGGTTTTTAAGGCTAAGGATATTATTATCTACTACTTTTAGATTAATAAGGACGAGTTTAACTATATACTTTAAAAGGCTGAGATACTATGGGTCCTTTGTAGTAAGTAGGGGAAGGGTGTACTACTCTTCTGCCCAAGAGGCATCTTTAAGTAAGTAATAAACGGCCTCACGGCTATATAGACGTATCTATCGCCCTATACTAACATAAACTAATAATTACTTAAGGTTAATAGCTATTTTTAAATAGTTTTAAACCCTAGATATCCTTAACTAAACCCTTAACTATAATAGTAATATCTTTACTATATTATTTAACTAATTTACACTCTATATTAACTACGTAGTTACTGTGATGGACGGTACTTATGTAGACTTTAGTATCTTTAACTTAACTATAACTTAAATTAATTTTATGCCTAATATACTATAGCTTTATACTGTATTAAATATTGTTAGGTGGTTTAAATATACGTACTAGTTTTACAAAAGTACTAAGTAGTATAGTATTAGTAGTTTTAAGGATATTACTGATATGTATATAGCTACTAACGGCCCTTTTTTATTAGCTAAAGAGCTGGTTACGCTTTAGTGATACTACCTATTTAGGGTGTTCTATAAGTTATTACGTAGTAGAATTAGCTCGCTACTAAGAAAGCTAGTGCCTTTTATACTAAAGATCTACTTTAATATATTATATTACTAGCTATATATAAAAAATAGACTCGTTTTTCCCCTTATAGTAATTTTATTAAAATATAACTAGTAGCTATAGACGCAGTATGTAAACTATAACTATATAGGTTTAAAGACTGGTTAGTCTCTAAACAGCTTACTTTAAAATTTATCTGTTATTGGATTTCTTCTGTATTTATATTATAATAAATATATACGGACGCGTTATACGTAGTAGAGTGCGTGCAGTAGGCGGTTAATTTACGTGTACTTATTTAATTTAAAGACTACTTGGTTTTGAAATAATACAGTCCTAGAATTTACTTAGTGTATTGTTACTTTATCTTTTTTTACTAACTTCTTCCCTTAATCTCCCCTATACCTTTCGCATAGAGTCCCGCTATTTACCTTAAAATATACTATAAATAAATAATCCTACTCCCGTAACTTAATCCTACTAAAAACGGGCAGAGCTTATAGTTTGTGATGATGCTGGAAGATAGTTTATAGGACGAGAGTGCTATATTTAACGTAGTATACTATTATCTCTCTTAATTACTTTTAGTATTTTTTTTAATAGGTTTATAGGTATTAAAAATAATTAATTAATTTATTGTGGTGAATAGGTCCGACGTCAAAAAGCTTGAGGCCTTCTCTTAAAGAGTCTTAAAGTACACAACAGACGCGATTAAAAAATCCAGACGCAGCACCCGAGCTGCCCCTAAGCCCTTTTCTATTAATAACGTAGTTACTAACCTAGCTATTTCCAAAAAAATTATCTAAAGCAATCTTAGAATTATAGTCTATAAGTTTTTATAAAACTTAAGCGGACACGAGTTTATAATTACTAAAAATAAGAAGCTAGTAACGCTTATCCTTAATAAAAAGGCCTAGTTAAATGTATATGCTTTTTTTTTTAAATACTTACTCTAAAACACAAAAACTAACTTTAAGGAGCTTATTTAAAGCTTAAAGTTCTACTATAATAGTATATATACTAATAGTATAGTAACTTATAGACTATTATATATACCTAGTACAATTATTTTAGTTATTTATGAAGTATTACTAATTAATAACAATAATTCGAACCTAATAGTTACTACCCTTTAGCATAATAAGTATAACGTATACTTTTATAGAACTTACTTATATATTAAAGAGTAGATGTTACGACTAGAGAGCAACCCTACTAAAGACTTTATATATAAGTACAACCTGGTCTAATAGCGGAACTAGGGAAATACAACTATTATTAAAGAGGTTTTTACTTAAATATCGGGACGGTCTACTAAAATACTAAACGAGATACTAAAAAACGCTTATATTCTTTAGCTTTTAATGTCTATCTAGGGGGACGGGGTATTCCTACTCCTACTAACGATAAGAACTAAGTGTGGATATCCTCCCCTCTTTTTAAGCTAAGTTTACTAAACTAACTATTTTACTGTATAGTCACAAGAGTCTTATTTTAGTACTTTTATTACTCTCCGAGATTATTAAGGTACTTAAACACTTAACTACTACTAAAAGTATGTTCTACTAGATTACTTTTTATATACTTAGACCCTTTTAGTTGTATAATAACGGCTATATGCTTATTTGGGGTAAAGAATTTGTAAAGGGCCTTTTTTTTTTTGATATAATTAATTATATTTAGCTATTTGATTAATATAGTGTTAATATTAAGATAAAGGATAATAATAAAAATAATAATAAGAGTAAGAATAATAATAAGGACGAGGACGAGAATAAAGAAGAGAGCGAGAATAGGAACGAGGATAAAAACAAGAACGGGGACGAGGATAAGAATAAGAACGGGGATAATACTACTATAGTTAATATAAACTAGATATATTAAAAAGGGTAAAATAGTATAATTAAATTTATTTAAAAGCTATATATTAAAGATAGTTTTAGTATATATAGTAAAAATAAGTAAAAATTATTTTATTAATAGATAAGTCTATACCCTTATTACTTATAAACTAGGTTATGTAATAGTAAAATTATACTACTGGAGCCGGGTTGAAGGAATAGTAACTAGACTTGGCTGTATTAAAGATAATTACTAAATTTATTACTGCGAATAAATCCGGTACTAAGAAGTTTAAGGCTTTTTGTGAAGGAATTTATAAGTATATTAATAATTTAATTAAAAAATTTAAGGGAACTAATATTAAACCCGAATGCGATCCTATTGTGGGCGCTGTTGTTAGTATTAAAGTTTACGCGAATGTTAATGTAGACTGCTTTAAAGAAATAGTTTATAAGTTCTACAACGCTATTAGTAATAAGTAGTTTTAATTATAAAGAATAATAAGTAGGCTTTAATATAATTTAATAGCTAAGATTATACTTATTTGTGTACTTTTTGCTTTAAAAAGTTGATACGTATTATAAAAGTTATTTAAAGGCTATATGATTTTTAAACCCTGTTGTATTTGTATAAAGATAATGTTTAATTGTTTTGTTTGTTTAGGGGTTGCTTTTTTAGTTTATTACTTAACTTCTTCTTTTTAAACTACTAATAAATGTAGTATATAAGTTAGAAGGAAACTATTTATTCTGGGTCGCTAGGTTTAAAGACTATTTAGATTTTAAATAAGTTTATTTTAAGTTTTCCTTAGTACTAGTATAGCCTGTGTTTGTGTTAATATAAGTAAATACGGATGCGTTACGCGTAGTAGAGAATTTTATTCTTCCTTTTTCCTGCTTCTTCTCGCATAATTTTACGTAAAATATTACTAAGTAGATATACTAGAATTTTCCCCTTTTAACTTAACTTAATTTATTTATAAAACTATTAAGCTTTTTTAGTTTTTTATTTACTGGCCTTAAGTACGTAGCTTGTTATAATACTAATGACGCTGATAATGTTGATAATGCTGATAGTAAAGTTGATAGAACTAACGCTAAAACTACTATTCTATGTCTATAAAAATAAGGGTATTCATGTTTAATACATGGTATACTACCTTTTTTAGTAGTATTTAATATATTTTTTAATACTCTTATAGGTATTAAATGTGATTATTTAGTTTATTACTACTAACTTATTAGATACTAATAAGCTTAAGGCTTTTACTTAAAGAGTTTTAAAATATATAGTAGAGTTAATTAAATAATTTAAATAGGCTACTTAGACTGCCCCTAGACCTATTTCTTTTATAAATATAATTACTTAAATAGTTATTTTTAATAGAATTAATACTTACTAGTTTAGAGTTATGGCCCGCGACTTTTTTAAAAGGTTAAACAGCTATAAGTTTAAAATAATTAAAAATTAAAAATAAACAATACTTTTTTTTAATAAGTAAGTTTACTTAGATATATGTGTTTTTTTTTTTAAGTACTTACTATAAAATACTAGAGATAATTTTAAATAGTTTATTAAGAGATTAAAGTCTTACTATAGTACTAAGTACACTAATAGACTTATAGTATATAAACTATTCTATATACTTAGTAGTATTATTAAAGTTGCTTATGTTGTAGTACTTATTAACTAAAATAGTTTAGACTCTATAGTTACTATACTTAAGTATAATAAAAATAACATTTTTTTATATAATAGTTATTAGTATATTAAAGAGTAAATATTTTAAAAAAGTACTAACTCTATTAAGGAGTATATTTATAAGTAAAAACTAAACTGACGTTAGGGAGAGGGTAATATAACTATTATTAAAAAAGTACTTACTTAGGTGTTGGGATAGACCTCTAGGAAGTTAAGTAAAATACTTAAGAACACTTTTATTTTTTAGGTATTAACGTTTACTTAAAGCAATAGGGTATATTTACTCCTATTAATAATAAAAACTAAGTATAAATAAGAGTACTCTTTTTAATTTTTAAATAAGTTAAGTTTATTAAATTAACTATTTTACTATATAGTTATAGGAGTTTAATTTTAGTACTATCTATACTCTTTAATTTAATATACGTACTAGAGTACTTAACTACTACTAAAAGAATATTTAGTAATATTACTTATTATATATATAATACTATTTTATAGTTTAACAATAGTTATACGCTTTATAATAATAAAGGAATTTTATATAATTAACTTTTTTTTAATATTATTAAGTATATTTAACTAGAGTAGTACTTTAACAAAGTTAAGGATAGGAATAAAAACGAAGTTGAGAATAGGAATAAGGACGAGGGTAAGGGTAGGAACAAGGACGAAGTTAAGAATAGGAATAAGGATAAAGTTAAGGATAGGAACGAAGACGAGGGTAAGGGTAGGAACAAGGATAAAGTTAAGGATAGGAATAAGAACAAGGGTTTATTTTTATTATTATTTTTATTAATATTTTTTAATTTAATAGACAAGGGTAAGGATAAAAACGAGAATAATAATAAAGATAATAATAATAATAAGAATAATAGAAATAAGGATAATAATAAAGAGAATATTATTATAAGTACTATATATAAGTAAATAAAGGTAAAATAGTATTACAGAATATATTAAAAAGCTATATATTAAGAACGGTATTAAAATATATAGTAAATATAAAAAAATAGTATTTTATTAATAAATAACCCTATACCTTTATTAAATATAAGTTAAGTTATACAATAGGGAAACTATACTACTAAAGTTAGAATAAAATAATAGTAATTAGACTTAGTTAAATTTATCCTTATAAAAGAGGTGTCCTTTAAAGCCCGGTTTATATACTAGTATTAATTTTAAAGTTATATAGTTTTTAAATATTTTAAGTATATAGCCGCTACGCCCTACCCCTATACGCGTCTATAATAATAAAACAGTAGGTAAATAACCTATAATACTTACCAACCTTCCTCCCCTTTTTTACCGGCTTATTTTTTTCTACTTTTAATACTTCCTACTTAATCTATTATTAAAATTATACTTTACTTTATTCTTATCGTAATATTTAGTTTATTTATATATAAAGCCTATTTAGTATATTTTTTTTATTAAAGCTTTATAATAAGTTTAGAATCCTTAACAATAGACCCTATTACTAAATTATTAAGTCCTTTTACCGGGAAACTTATAAGTTATAGTTAAGAACTATTACTAATCTTATTGTTTGCCCTAGGGGGCGGCTTTTTATACTATCCCCTAACGTCTTTCCTTTACTTCGTTAGTAGTAAAACTACCATTAGTAGGAGACTACTACTGTTAGCGCTATATTTTAGCGACCCTACTTAGATTTTACTTACAATAATAGAATCCTTAAACTAAACAAGGAGTTAAAGGAACTACTACTTACTTTTTTTATTTATTTAATTAGCCGATAAATTATTAATTTTCTTTAGTATACAGCTCTAGGATTAGTTAGTACACTAGCGTGTACATTAAAGGCCTACTCTTACACCTTAACAATTTACTTTATAAGTTCTTCTACTTACCCTAATTTATTTTTATATTATATACTAACTATATAAGTAGTTATACTTAGACTTTATATTCTATAATAGTGAGACTAAGAAAAGTTAAGATACTTAAGAGATACTATTACTATATAATATTATAGTTTTTTATAGAACTATAGCTTAAGATAACTTTAGAGCTAGAATATATAAAGCAATTAAGATACATAAGTCCTCTATATATCCTAATCCTAAGTAAGTATATAAACTATACTACTCTACTTTAATACGTTTAATATTTCTATAGTCTCCTCCTTATACTAAAGTAGTTATATCCTCTGCGTAGTTTAGTTTTATAATATACTAATACTTAATACTAGCGTTCTAGAGGTAGTACTTAGCGCCCTCCTAGCCCTAAAGAAACTTAATATAATTAACTACGATTTATTGTATTTTAGGAGTATCCTAAATATTATTAATATACTATACTATGTACTTAGAAAATCCAGTACAAAGCCTACTAGTGTCGAGTTCTTCTCCAAAAGCCACAACGCACTAAATAAAGACTTAGGTATATACTTTATTTTAAAAGGACCCTTAAAGATACAAAATATTACTAAGACTGTATTATAAATAATATTTATTATAGTACTGAAAGCCCGGGCCTTAAGTATTAACTTTGTATTAAAAAGTAGGGCTTTCTATTAGTTTCTTAACCTAGTGCCAATAAAGCCGGGTACCGTAGCAATCTTTCTTTACTATCTTCTTAACTAGCTTAATACCTATAAGTATAAGGACTACTATACTATATTACAATAAAAACACTAAGGCCTCAAAGAGTAGCTACTCCTTACCCTCCGTTTTAACAAGAGTAGTAATGTATATAGTACACAACACTCTACACACCCATCAACGTGGCAGTGTAACTACTGTAGTCGGGATATAGTTAGTATAATATTTAAAGAGGGGAACTATATTAGGCTCCCTAACCAGCACACCTACCTTCTTTATATTTTAAAGAACAAACTTAACAAAGAGATCTACCACTTTATAAAGAATTAATAAACTATATTTACAAGCCTTATTTACTCTAATCCCTAAGTACCTTAAGCCTTTTACCCAGCCTATTATACTAACAACTAACTCACTAACACTATTATACTAATTATTACAAACCCCTTTATAGCCAGCCCGTCTATACTAGAGTAGCACCACCTAAGAACCCTTAAAGAAAGCCTTAAGGTCTATTATATCTAATAAGTATACTCCTAAAACTAGAAGTAGATTAAGCCTTACTTATACTATAAAGAGCCTACTACAAATAACCGCGTCTAAACTATAGAACCTAACTAGAACATAACTTACCCTTACACTAGCACAAACTATTAATAAACCTAGGAGTATACGGTTTAGAAGGTAATTACAAAGCGGACCCAACCTACTATAGAGAGCAGTAAACCCACCGGATTCTAGTAAAGTAGTTGCTATACGTGTAACGTAACACACCTACTCGCCTATAAAGCACAAAGGCGTAGTTAATTAACTATATAAGATTAATATATTATATAGTATAATTATAAAATAGTAACTTTTTATAAAAAGTATTAAAAATAAAAAGCTTTACATTCTATATTCTTAGCTTTAAATTAAGAATACTACTTTTAAATAAAGAATAATCTAATTACTTAGGTTTTAAAACGATCCAGGCTTAAAATGTATGTATAGGCCTACTCCTATTTTAAGTCTATTTAGTGTTAAAAGGTTAGTTAACCTACTCCTATTTTAAGCCTATCTAACATTAAAAAGTCAATTAGCCCTACTGTACCTTAGATCCTTTAACGTATCCATATACAGCCTAGGCTAAACTACTAATATAGTATACTAACGCCCACCTTTTAATAATAAATCAGTAATAATATAAATATAATAAAATAATAAGAGAAGGATATTTAATAACAGTTCGTTACTTCTACTTATCTTTATAAAAAACCAAAGTATCTTTTAATCTTATTACCCCTATCTAGCCTAATAACACTATACATATATACTTACTTAACCACTTATTATACTTAGCACAATATATCTATCAACTAACCCTATTCACTATAGCATCCTAAAAAGGTATCCCGAAAAACAAACAAGAGCTTATAGTGCATTTATATCTCATAACGTAATAATACTAGAATAACTAATAGGTAGTAGTAAGCATAAATTAAAAAAAGGGCCTTTGTCCTTATCGAGGAGTATAAAAAAAACAAAAAAAATACTAAAACGTTTTTTACCAACCATAAGAAAGAACTAATTAATCTAACAAAGCTATACTAACTTTCTAGTTTTATAATAACTCTTCTATACTAGTCCTTAAACCCTAGAAGCAAGCCTTATAAGTACTATAAATATAATAATAAATAATAACAGTACTCTTCTAAAGTCTACTATTAAGGCTTATATACTATATTTACCCCTAAGTACAGGCGGACACACTACCTATACTTCTAACAGCCAACACAGTAGTACCCAGCACTACAGCGCCCCCCTAAAGATTAAATATTCTATTACTAAAATAAACACCTCCTTACCTATACTACTAAAAACCCTAGGTACTACTTTTTCTAAGTACTAACTCAGCCTACTAGAGTACAATAAAACTACGTTCCATATTATAGGAGTCACTAGTCCAATTAGTACAAAACAAAAGAACAACTTAAATAGAATATTAAACCCTACACAACACTACATTAATATTCCTATACTAATATACTTAAAAGCAGACAAGCTAGGGATAAAGAGAAAAAGAATAAAGATTTTAAAAGTTTTAACATAGTTATTAAAACCACCTTCTTTATTAAATATTAAAATCTAAGCAGTACCAACTAGCAATCTAGATAGTTTCCACTTCTACTTCTAACTACCTTAATAAAATCCCCCTATATTAATAAAGAGTATATAGTACTACAAAAGTAAATAAATACTATAAAACTAATTAAAAACAGTAAAAGTTAAATTAAAGTAATAATAATTAAGGGTTATAAATATAAAAAGTATTATTTCTACTTTATAAATACACAATTTACAAAAAACACACGGGCTTATATTATATATAACTATTTTAAAGACAGCTAGTCTTAAAATAAGCTTTTTGTTATTACTCTAGTTTATTAAATACTATACTATCGTACTACGTCCTTCTTCCTAGTATATTTACTTCTATTTACTTTATACCCTAATACGAATTATTTATTTAGTGACTTAAAGTGTAATAGACCTACTTAACTAATACTCTTTTTTATATTTAGTTCCCCTCCTATATATTAAACCTTAGTAATTTCCCGTACTAGTTTAAATAGTTTCTATAGTATACTAAATATATTTAAAATAGCTACGTTCTTAAGTACTATATCTAATATAACCTCGTGGGCCTACTAGATCTCAACTACTAGCTTTTATAGAGGGATAATAATACTATAAATAATTTTAAATACTATTTTATAGAGGTAATAAAATAGGCTATTATTTATATAGTTAATAATCTTTAAAAACTAGTTTAAAGCTAAGATATACTTAATAATTAATTAGTAGCTGGATATAGAAAAAAAAAATACTAGTTAGTCTTTTAACTTATCTATAGAAGTAAGCGGGGACGTAACTTATAAGCCCTTACGTTTAATAAGGAGTAAATAAGTACTTATACTCTAATTTTATATTATAGACTTTAGGATCTTTAAATCCTAAATAAACTAGTATAGCTTTTTTAGCTTTAGTTTATAACAGTAAGTAATACAGTCCTAGAGCTTTAACTTTTATCACTTTCTAGGACTACTATAATCTGAATCCTCCTTATTATTTATATACTACTATTACTAATTCTACTACTCTCCCTAAATTTTTTTTTTAAGTATATTAGTATTATTACCTACTAGTACTTCTTTTAACTTAAACTATATATTTCTAATCCTTTTAATCTCAAGCCTAGCCTTAACGTTGCTATTTATACTTTACTTTAGTTTATTTACTTTTAGAGTCACTAGCAACGTAGTTATACTAGCTAGAGGGTCGTCTATACTTATAGTTACTTAGTAGTATTTATATATACTCTTTCTAATACTATATATAAAAGTAAGTTAAATAATAAAATAAATATTAGTTTTAAAGTTATTAAGCTATATTAATAGTAGGCCAGCAATTAACTATACTTTATATAAGTAAGAGTGTTCGTATAATTAACTTTTAATTCTTATGTATACTAAGTTCTTTAAATATAATTGCGTGTTATAAATACTTTATTATTACTATAATATAAGTAGTGTTAAGGTTTAGTGTTACTGGGCCGATTTGGGCGTTGCACTTATAGGATCGGATGTAATGTGTCATTAACAATCCTAACTCCTAGTCCTAGTTATTACTCCCTTAAACTAGGTCTAATATCTATTTCTATAATCTATTAATATTAGTAAGTACACGCTACTATTATTTAAAAGGGAGAGTAGTTAGAATTGCTTTAATTTATAGAAAGGTTAAATTTAAAACCAGTATATAATAATAGTTTAGTATAATACTGTACTATAGGCTTACTCTAGCCTTTAGGTTATTATCCACTACGTCTACCATTTTATAAAAAAAATTAAGAATAATAAGTAATATAGTTTAGTAAGTATATAGGTTATTTAGTGCGTATTAAATATAAAAGAAGTATAGATAAAAAAGATATTCTTAGGTTTATTAATAATCCTTTTATAAGTAAGGGAAAAGGAAATAGTTACTATAGAGAGGTTTAGAGTTAAGATATTTTTTTTTTTTTTTTAAAGGGGGGGGGGGGGGTAAGTTAAATTAAGCGCTTACTTTATTTAAAACAATATTAGTTATTTATATCCCCTACGCCCTACTTACTATCCCTACTGTTTAGTATAGTGTAGCAGGCAGTGTTACTATTAATTTACTAAATCTTACTAAAATAACTTACTAAATACTTACTTTAATATAACTTTAATACTCTATTAATATTATATAGGTACAATATTAATAGAGTATTAGTATAACGTTAATGCAATATTAATATATTACGCGGGTTAGTATATACTACTCTACCGCGGGAACTTACTTAAAAGTAGGTAAGAACATAAGTATATATAAACTAGTAGAGAGTTTTAAGACTATATAGGCTTTAATTTAGTTAAGTACTTAGTAAAATTATTATTTTTTATTTACTACTAGTCTGGCTTTTTTTTACGGCCCGTGATATTTCTAGAAACTTTAGAGTATCCCCTCTACTAGCTACTGTTTTTTAACTTGTTTTTAAATAGTATTAAATACTGCTCCGGAGCCTTTTAGTTCTAGGGTTAGTAAGAACCACTTTAACCTCTACTTGCTTGTTAGCTTTGTATACTGGATTTTAAGTTGCTTGTAAGTAGGATGTGTACTTTTTTTTTTTGGTGTGTCTTTTTTAGAGCTAGGGCTTTTAGTATTAAAGACTTTAGTTAGGGTAATAATACGGACTCTGCTAATAGGTAGTATAGTGCTGCTTTTTGTAGGCGTGGCTATGGCTTTGTGGTTGTTTTTTCTAGAGTCGCTGTTAGACGACTTGTACACGATGGTAGGGTGCTAGGCTGTTTTGCTCTTAGGTGTTGTAGTTACTTTACTTTTAGGGGCTGTAGTTACTTTGTCCTTTAGCTGTAGTTGCTTTATTCTTGGGGCTGTAGTTACTTTGCCTTAGGGGCTGTAGTTACTTTCGCTTTTAGGGGCTGTAGTCGCTTTACTTATACTTGGGTTGTTGGGAGGCTAGTTGTAGTTGTGTTGGTAGTGTTATAGGTACGAAGTATGTTTAAGTAAATATTAGTTTTATGGGTTAAATATTTATAAAAGATTATACTTATAATTTATATAAAGTAGTAGCCTTATTATTAGAAATGCCCCTTTTTATATACTTTTAAAGATAGTATTAAGAACGGTCTAGGTAGATGGTAATGTTAGTTAAGTGCTGTTGTAGTTGTATATAAGTGATGTATGGTTTAGTTTAGGTTATGGATGGCTATTTATACTTTTGCTTTTGATTATTAATATAAATAATAGTAGATATTGTAGTAAGGCTTGTGGATATATAAGTGTTTGGTATAGAAGAGGGAAAGGTGAAAAAGATACTAACTTTTTAGGATAGGGGAAAGACTTAGGTTTAGTGGAAAAAAAAAAAAATTAAATGGGAAGTGGGTAGGTAAATTAGGCTGAGTTAGGTAGGTAGGTAAGTAAGGAAGTTAGTATTTACCTCTCTAGAGGATATTTATTGTAATTTTAATAGGAACTAGGAAAGGCTATACTTATTAAGTATTTAAAAGCTAAGTAGCTATTAAATATAACTTACTATAGGTATAGTTATACTTCGTTTCTTTAGATACTAACTTCTACGCCTGCCTTTTATTATCGGTTTATTTACTTCTTTTAGCTATTACTTTAGACCTACTTATTAATAGGTTTAATCCCCTTTTTTTTATAATAACCGTAACTTTCTCCTTTTTATAATACTTAGTTCTAATATTTTATTCTTTATACTAAACTTAAAAATATCACTTTTATTTTCTATAAATATCTATAAAACTATAATACTATTACTAAAACTACTACTATAATAGAGGCCTTTAAGTTAATTTATAGATTCTAAAACTTTATAGTAGAGATTAAGGAGTTAAAAATAAAGCTTATTTTTATTACTAAAAAAAAAGCTAAGATTAATGCCTAGTAAGGTACTATACTTACTATAAGGCACTTTTGTTTTTATATAAAAGTATATACTAATAACTATAGAAATCTTTTACTAAGGTGTTTATTAAGTACTTTAAATAGACGGAAGATAATGAAAAGTTAATTATTAACGTAGCTACTACGGGTAACGTTACTTTAACTATTAATAGCTATACAGGAATCTAGCTATACTACTATAGTAATATTAATAACTAGCTAGTAGTTTTTTATGTTGCTTTTAAGTAGATAAAAGCTTATAAGGTAGTTAATTTAATTGATTTTTTTTTAGACTCTGATAATAATACTAAGGGTGACTCGATGTTACTTAGTTTTAAGAGTATTATAAGTAATAACTCGGATGGCGAGAACGGTACGGCTAATACTACTGATGCGCTAGTTATGAGTAGTACTAAGCGAAGGGCCTTAGAGGCCCTTAAAGTTGTGATGCTCCCTAAGAGAAGGGCTATGATTTATATATTATACTATATATATATATGTGTATATAGAAGACCGGGATACTAATACGGGTATAGTATAGGTACTCAAAAGTAAATTAATATAAAGGCTAAGATATAGACTAGAGTAGTTATTAGTATTTTGGATTGGGTTATATAGCTCTATTATACAGTAGAGAGATAAAGGTTTGTATTATATACTAGAACGAGGTTATATTAATAGTTTTAGCGGCCTAGAGTAATATAGCCTAAGTAGAGAAAGAATAGATAGTTAATAACTTTAATAAAACTTTTAATATAGGTACTATTGTGTATGTGGTCTAGTACTTAGGCCTATAACGGTAAGTTTTAGTAGATTAAAATCTAAAGATTTAAGTTTAGTTAGTATTTATAACTACTTTACAAAAGTCGCGATTTTTAAATAGCTATAAAAGCCGTAACTTGTACTTAGTAACGGGATTTCTATAGTATATTAATATAGAATCTTTTTTTTTATCTATTTAGTTTAAAATCTAAAGATCTAAGTTAAGCTGGCGTTTATAGTCGCCCTACGAAAGTCGTGATTTTTAATTAACTATAGAAGCTGTAATTTATACTTAGTAATAGAATTTCTATAGTATATTAATATAGAATCTTTCCCTTTATTTATTTAATTTAAAATTTAAAGATTTAAGTTAAGTTGGTGTTTATAATTGCTCTATGAAAGTTGTAATCTTTAATTAGTTATAGAAGCTATAACTTATACTTAGTATTAGGATTTTTTTAATATATTAATGTAAAATCTTTCCCTCTATCTATTTAATTTAAAATTTAAAGATTTAAGCTAAGCTGGTATTTAGGTATAATTACTCTATAAAAGTTGTGATTTTTTAAGTTTTTTTGTTTATTTAGTTGCTCCTTTTTTAGGCAGGCAGTTAGACTAGAGCTCTATAGACTATAGTACCCGCCTTTGGCTTATAGCGTAGTGGTCGGCTGTACTTCTATTAGCTACTCCTATATTTTAAGGTTAGATAGTTTTAAAATAGGACCTATATTTAATTTTTAATTTAGTTAGACTTTACTGTTTGTTATTTAGAGAGTGGGCGACTTTAAGAATATGTGGTAGTAGTTTAGGGTAGATAACTATTAAGATTTAAATACTTTTAAAAGTATAAGATAAAGGATATAGTAGTAGGTAAGTTTTAGTTTTAGTTAGTTAAATGCGTAGGGTATAGTTGTGAGAATATATTAGGATATGAGGTATTAATAAGTGCTTATAGTAAGTTACGGTATTTAAGACCTATATAACTAGATAATAAAAGTAGTACTGGTTTAATAGACTTTTAGGGTGGTGTTTGAAATGAAGTTTATATAGTTTTTAAATTTAAATACGACCCCTGACTTTGTACTCCCTCTATATTGTACTCCTACACTAGTAATATCTAAACTACTATTCTACTTATTTTATATACTAAATAAAACTAAAATCTAGAATAGTATAGAAAAATATGTCTTTGAAGATTACGCTTTTACTATATTAACAAAGGCTTTTTCTGTTGAATCCGGTATTTAAATAAGTAGTATGTATTGTTTATAGAGATATGTATAGTACGGCGAGGTATAAGCCCTATAGCTATAAAGTGTGCTATTTTAACTACTTAGCTAGGATTCTTTTTGAACTATACTATAATAAATATTTATTAACTGTATGGTTAATTTCTGCTGGACGAAGGATGAGTGTATTATGGAAGTTTTTGAAAGTTAGTATATTTACTACAATTCTAACTTTAACTAACTTAGGTGTAAAGTGATTAATAGAGTAGATATAATAGTTAATTTAAATGATGCTGAATTTAATAAGGACACAATTATGGACTTTAATGCTAGGCTCCCGCTAAAGAGTAGCTAATGTGCTGCGCTAAATACTAGCCCTAAAGGCTAAGGTACTAATATTACTACTAGTTATACATAAGATGTAGAGTATAGAAGCTGTACTACTAAAAAGGCCGTTAGTTATATAGTTCTGTAGCCCTGCGTAGGGGCGACCTGCGAGCTAGTTGTATATAGTTTAGGTAAGACTATTACTTGTAGTTAGGCTTTGTAGGGATTCTAGTAGTTAGAAGAAATAATTATTCTATACTAAGACTATTTTGTTACTATTTACTAGTCCCTATATATATCCCTACTACTAGATATATACTAGCTAGGCTACCTGCCTAAGAGAACTATAAATGGTGCTTTGTATATGTATTGTAGTAGGAAATGTTGTTATATGTAATAAGAGAGTCTGTTTTTAGTAACTAAGCTACGTCTTTGTGTTAGTATAAAGTTAATAATATATATAAATTATAAATTAATTTAGAGAAGGGGGTGTAAGTTAATTACTATAGGTATTATAGAAGTAGTTGTTCTTTTTGGTTTTAGACTATTTTAAGATATAGTTAAAGGAAGGAAGAAAAACTTATTTTAGTAATTTTTTGTAAAATAAAGAAAAGAACTTTTGAATAATAAAATAGGTTTATTTAATATAAATAAAGTAAATTTTACTATTAAATTTTTTTTATTTTTTAATTTTATACTTTTTTATGTTGTTATAGTTTTTTTTATAATTTTATAGGCGAGTTTTTATATTAAAAGACGTTAAGTTTAGTTGAGTTAATAGTAATTAATTTTACTTTATTAAATATAATTCTTTAGTATAACTAACTATAGACGATACGGAAGAATAATGTTTGTACGAGTAGGTTTTTAGTTAGTACAAAATTTTCCCTTTAAAAGTTTTAAAGATTACTATTAAAGATAAGGGCTAGAAAAAACTTTTTAGCGAGGACTATAAATGAATGCTAACTTAGTATTTACTTAGACTAATACTAATAACGGATAGTTAATGGAAAGACGGACTATTTATTACTTTTATAGAAGTAAACGATACTTATAAGCTGTTTAGTAACTTAATTTTACTGTAGTGGGTAGAAAGTATAGGTGGTTGTGCTAAGATTAGAGGAAATGTTCTTTAGTTTTAAACTTTAGTAGGCTGGCCCTTAAGTACTATAAAAGGAAAGCCCTTTAAAAGAGGTTATTTGGAATTTATTTTAGATAGAATGCAGACTTGTTTAATTTGAAATAATAGAGTTTAATAACTTATGAGTACTTTAAATACTACTTTTAGAGAAGTTAAATTAGTAGTTTTGGATTGTGCTGTACTTAATAGAGGTTGAAAATAGTAAAGTTATAATGGTAATGAAAAATACTAAGTTCTATACCCTTTTTTTAATTTGGGTAGCTAGACTACTTAGATGGAATGTTAATATTAATAAGATTTATTAGGGGTTTTTTTTTTTTAATAGAATTACTAATAATACTTAGTACTTTAACTCGCTTTTTAGTTGGAAAAATATAAGTAAAATTGTGGGTATTTGGGTAGTAAAATAACTTTAGTTTTGGGGATAGAGTAGAGAGATGAAAGTTACTGTTTCTGCTATACTATAGTAGAAAGATAGTACTATTTATAGCTTAATAGTATTTAAGATACTTTAATATACTGTTTTGCGTCCTTAGTTAAAAATGGTCTTTTATAGTTACCCATAATTCTTTAATAATAATACTAATGTATTTTAGGCTGTTGGTTATAATAATCATTTTGCTATTTAGGTATGTAGAGTAAGGTGTTAGGATGGACGCTCTTGACTGGGTAATTAATGCTTATATAATTTAATTAGTGTGTGAAGAGTTAAAATATATTAAATTATAATTGATTTTATTATATTTTATAATACTTTGTTTTGGTGCTGTATTTTTAACTTAAGCTACTTAACTTTAATGTATTATTGTTAGTACTAGGCGCTGTGGCTAGTAAAGAACCTATAGAGGATAAAGAAATGGATGATGCTGATAATGCTTTTTTACTAGAATACTTAAATGTATTATTACTATTACTAGATATTTTAGTTTTTAAGGAAGACGATAATTACAAAAATAATGAAGATAATGAAGATGATAAAGATGACGAGGAAATGCTTAATGAGGATGATTTTTTTCTACTAAGCGATCTAGGTAGTTTAAGTAGTTTAAGTTCCTTTAATAGCTTAAATAGGCTAAGTAATAAAAGACTATTAGTACTATATAATAGACTAGAACGGGTACTTAAACTTTTAGACTAGGTACTTTAGGAGGTTAAAGAGCTTTATTAAAAATTTAAAATAAGTATAAATAATATAAAGTAGTATTGGAGGGGATGTTTTGGGCCTTTAAAGTAAAGAATCCCAACTTTGGTACTAGAAGGAATTTAGTAGATTTTTACTAAAAAATTTACAGGGAAAATAAACAGCGCGACTAGTTAGGATAGTTATAAGAGCTGCTACTGGAGTTGCTAGTCTGTAATAATAGTTAAAATAGAGATACAGCTGCGTTGCTAGAATAGTAGTTAAGTAGTTCTAAGTTAGTAAAACTAGTTACTAGTTCCTAATTAATAAAATAGAGATACGGCTTTGTTAGTACAGAAGATGCTTCGTAATAATCTTTTAAATATAGTGAATGCCTTGAGGGAGTAATAGCTGTATTGATTAGTTTTTAATTAGTAAGATAACTTAAATAGTAATATACCTATGTAGTTAATAATATAGGTATAAGGTTTTAATTAGCTTAAAGAAACTTATAAGTAGATACTAAAAAGTATTAATTTGCTAATAAATATATATATAATAGTATTACTGGGTGAATCTATATTGATTTTAATACTATACTATAATGTTTTAAGTATATAATTAATAGAGTAGTAACCCCCTAAGCTTAATACGCTATATCTACGTAGTAGAAATTGTAATATAATAGTATTAGTGGGCTAACTTATACTTATTTAAATACTAGCTGGGCTTTGTTTAGATATATCCTTAATAAATATATATATAACTCTATTGCGTATATCTTTTGACCCTTTATAACTATTATTGTATTTATTTATATTAGTACTAAAAAGTAAACCTTTATTAACTTTTATTTATAGAAACGCTACTAAGCCCCCGGTAGATCTACTAAGTTCGAATGCTATAGAGATATTAAGTAATAAAGTTAAAGATATTATACCTATAGTGAAGTTTTAAAAGTATAAGGCTAAGTTGTAGAATACTAGTAGCCTAGAAAAAAAGAAAAAAAAGACTAATAGTAGTGGAAAAAAGAAGGGTGGTTGGGGAGTAAAGATACTAAAGGTGTATATAGATAGAGATAGTTGGATATAAGCTTTAGGTACGTGTAGTAATTTACTATACTATAGGCTGTACTTTTAGTATATAGTAAAACGGTAAAATAATGAACGTGTTTTGTAATTGATTTGTAGGGGGTGGCGTTGTTTGTTATTTTTTATTAGTGTTATTTTTATATTTATTACTTAGTACGCGTATTGTAGTAATTCTATTTATAGCCTATAGGGCTCTTTTACTTATATTCTTAGTATGTAGGTAATATAACTTATTAAACTAACTTTTAAAACTAAATAACTTTAAAATAAAATATACCTAACGGGTTACTAGGGGTAGTTATTACTATTAATAGTATTGTACCCTTTGCTTATATACTAAGAATGTTAAATACTAGTAGACTGGGTTATTTATAAAATTAATTAACTTTTAATTTATTTTTATTTTTATAAAATTAGTTTATATAGGAGTTAAGGTTCTTTAAGAATAAAAGTTAGTATTTACCCTTTGCTAGTTATAGGTAATAGTTTATTTATTAAGTTTTTAAGTTATATCCTTTTACTTTAGTTCTATTTACTTTTTGTATAATACTTATACTTACTACTTAGCTTTTAATACTTTACTTTAGTACTAAGATTACTAAGTACTTTTAAAAGTTAAGTAATTGTTATGTTTTTACTAAGGGATGGGTTTAAGTTAGTTATAGCTTTTTTATAAATATAGAGTAGATAGTTGTTTATAAAGTAGGCGATAACTGTGACTTTAGTGCCAGAAGTTAAAGTAAAGATACCTTAGTTGTGATTTTTAACTTTACTAAGAACTTAATTTAATATAGAGATATAGTAGACTAACGATGAATAACTAGAACTATATAATATAATTAGTATAATGTATACTAGGCTGTATAGATACTGATAGGGGAGGGGGTGTAGATTATGTACCTGGACCTGTTTGCTAGTATAAATATAAGAACTTTTGTGCTTTAGTAATAGTAAAGTAATTATGCTAACTTAGTGCTTTTAAGAACCCTTGAGATGGTGTTTAAGTTGGTTTTGGAGGATGTTAGAGAACTTTTTAGTAATAGTATTATTATACTAGCTTTGCCATGATTTCTAGTTAATAGTACAAAGTACTATAGGGTGTAGCAGCTAATATTAGATTCCCTCTATAGTTTAGCAATGAATCTTATATAGTTTTAGTAGATATAGTAGTAGTTAATATTTAGTTAGACGATGTTAAAGTTAGGCTATAAATCCGCTGTACTAATGTAGGAGATAGTTTAGTTAGTATTTAATAAGGGCTAGTATCTTTTTATTTATATGTTATATAACTTTGTTTCTATGGATAGTAATATTATAGTTGTTAACCACTATTAACTATAATAAAATTAAATGTGGTTACAAAACTAGTTAAAAATAAGTTTAGTAATACTTTATGTAGTGTTACTAAGTGTAACTGGAAGAGCTTAGTTTGCTTTTTGTTAATAATAGTGATACTTTTTGTTTTTGTTGTGATCAAACTAGGTAGTAAGGTTATTAGTTTATTAGGGTTATAACTAGGATTAATAAAATGTTGAATTAGAAGTTATTAGTTAAGTTGTTTTTTAAAAGTTTTGAGAGTAGAAGATTTAAATAATAAAATAAGTAGTGTTGCTATTATTGATACTTTGGGTAATAACTTTTGTGTTTTTGTTTAGCTTTTTATGCTTTTAATAATTAGAAAGATAGGGCGGATTAGGTGTTAGTACCTTTGATATTATTAGTATTTTTAAAATTAGAAATTGATGATGTTTAGGTTATTATACTTATTCTTTAACTTTACCCTTTAAAGGGGTACCCAATTAAATAGTTATATGCTTTAGGAATAAGGTTGGGCTTAAAACCCGCTTTAAGAACGCTTAGAATAGTTATACTACTTTTTTTTATACTAAGTTTTAATACTTAAAAAGTAATGTTAGTTAATACGTTATTTCTTTTTTCTAGGGGACGAGGGGTTAGTAACTTACTTTTAGTATATTTTTATAGATAGTTTTATCCTTTAGGCTATTAGTGCTATTATATATAATGTATTTATAATTAGTGGAGTTGTTCTTTATATTTGCTAGTACTTGTTTTGTTAAAGAATAATATGTTTAATGGCTTTAGTTGATAGTGTATGGGATAGGATATACTAATAGTAGGTTAATACTAGGTAGGATAAATTAAAGGTAAGGGAGGAATAAGGAAAAAAGGCCTGTGATAAAATAATAACTATAGGTAAATATATACTATTTAATGGGTAGGATGTGTTGATTGTGGGTTAATGTTGGGTAGGATAGGTTAAGGGTGAGAAAGAAATAAAGAAGGAAGGAAATAATAATTCTAGGTAAATATTTACTTTTAACTAGTAACTGCTTAGATGTATTGAGTGAGTTGGTGTTGGGTAGGACTGGTTGGGGGTAAAAGAGAAATAAAAAAGGAAAGCTGGGCTATAAGGAAGTAATAACTCTAGGTAAATATTACTACTTAACTAGTAACTGCTTGGATGTGCTAAGTGAAGTAGTGTTGGGTGCTTAGCCTTAGTATATAAAACTAGAAGGGCTAGTTGAAGCGAGACTCTACTTACTTTAATATAATTTAAAGGCTGTATAACTTTTAAATAGTTTAACTTAAAATATATAATTATTTCTTAGTTTAGAATAGTACCCCTATAAAGGAATCTATAACTTAGGCCTTTTTAGTAACTAAAGTCCCTATATATATAGGTTTAAATTAAGTAACCCTTATTTAAAAATTGTTCTTTTTAACTATACTCCCTTTTTATAACTATACTTATTGTACCCTTTAGGAAAACTAAAGCCTATATCCTTTTTATTACTAAGTATACTAATAAAGTAAGACACAATAAATACTAAAGAGTCTTTAACTAATAGTTATTATATAGTAAATTAACTCTCTTTTTTTAAATAGTACCTACTTAGAATTGTCCTTAACTATTTATTAGAATTGTTTTAAAAAGATTTATAGTGAGATGTTTGAGAAAGGTGTTTTTTATAATAGAATCCTTGCTATCGCGTAGAAGGGTAAGTAACGCTTAGTAATAGGCTATCCTAGTTACTACTAATAGTAGTACTAGTACTGAATAAGAGCTTTAATAAGTTTAAAAATAATAAACTCCCTTAGGTTATTTTAGTTTTTAGTAATAAGGATAATATTTATAAAGTTGATGAGAAAATTACTAAAGAGGTTTACGATTTCCTTTATACTAAGTTCTGTGCTTTAGGCGCGTTAATTGTTATAAGAAGATAGTTGAAATCTAGCTAGAATGCCAAGTTTTATTTACTATCTACTTAGTACTACGCTTACTAAGTATGTATTTATTAAGTATAAGTCTTTTTTAAACCTCTAGGTGTGAGATACGTAGTTTACGTTTTTAAAATAGGTTTTATTAGTAGTAACGCGTTTAAGTTCTAAAAGATACTTATTAAGTTTAAGTTAAAAAAGTATAAGTTTATTTAAAAGTATTATATATTAAATACTTAATTACTTACAATTTTAAAATAGGTTTTATTAGTAATAAGATACTTAAGTTCTAGAAGAAGTAGTAAAGATACTAAAAGTAGCTAGGAAACCTATCTAGGCCTACTTAAGTAAAGAAGGACAAGTAAATACTAAGAGTACTAGGAATTTAATTTAATATAGGGCTCTTATACGCTTAGTAGTTAGATATATAAATAGGCTAAAAGGAATTACTAAGATACTATTTTTAAGACTATTTAGGGTTAAAATACAAAGATGAAGTTTAGTTAGACTTATATTTACTTAGGTAAGTAACTTAGTATATATACTTACTTAGGGACAAACTAAGTAATACTATATGGGGTGTGGATCTAACGGGCTACTATGTGTGTAGTGTTGGGCCCGCTTATATCTATAAATACCTACTACTTTAGCTTTTATAGGTAGAGTTATATAAAGTTAAGGTTTATTTTATTATCTACTTTATTACCAAAAACTAAAGCATTTTTTAATATTTAATTAAACTTATAGAGAATAAACTGCTATACTTAAAATCCCGGAATCTAAACCAAGCCCTATAACGGTTATAACTTTTTAGTAAGAGTAACAAAAATAACTTATACTTAGTAATAGAACTTTTTTACTATATTAATACAGAATTTTTTTTTTTATTTATTGAAATTAAAATTGGAAGATTTGAGCTGAGTCGACGTCTTTTATCCTTTAATAAAAGTTATAAACTTTGAATAGTTATAAAAGCTGTAGTTTATACTTAGTAATAGAAATTATTTAGGAAATTAATGCGAAATATTTCTTTTTATTTATTGGAATTAAAATTGGAAGATTTGAGCTGAGTTGATGTTTTTTATCCCTTAATAAAAGTTATAAACTTTAAATAGTTATAAAAGCTGTAATTTGTACTTAGTAATGGAACTTTTTTAAGAAATTGACGCGGAGTATTCCTTTTTATTTGTGGAATTAAAATTGGAAGATTTGAGCTGAGTTGATGTTTTTTATTTCTTGATAAAAGTTATAAACTTTGAATAGTTATAAAAGTTGTAGTTTATACTTAATAATAGAAATTATTTAGGAAATTAATACGGAGTATTCCCTTTTATTTATTGGAATTGAAATTGGAAGATCTGAGTCTAGCCGACGTCTTTTATCCCTTAATAAAAGTTATAAACTTTGAATAGTTATAAAAGCTGTAATTTGTACTTAGTAATGGAACTTTTTTAAGAAATTGACGCGGAGTATTTCCTTTTATTTATTGGAATTAAAATTAGAAGATTTAAGCCGAGCTGATGTTTTTTATTTTTTGATAAAAGTTATAAACTTTGAATAGTTATAAAAGTTGTAGTTTATACTTAGTAATAAAAATTATTTAGGAAATTAACGCGGAGTATTCTCTTTTATTTATTAGAATTGAAATTAGAAGATTTAAGCCTAGTTAACGTTTTATTCTTTAATAAAAGTTATAAACTTTAAATAGTTATAAAAGCTGTAATTTATATTTAGTAATGGAACTTTTTTAAGAAATTGACGCGAGGTATTCTACTTTTATTTATTGGAATTAAGAATTGGAAGATTTGAGCTGAGTTGATGTTTTTAATTTTTGATAAAAGTTATAAACTTTAAATAGTTATAAAAGCCGTAGTTTATATTTAGTAATAGAAATTATTTAGGAAATTGATGCGGGTATTTCCTTTTATTTATTAGAATTAAAATTAGAAGATCTAAGCCTAGCTAATGTTTTTTATTTTTAATAAAGTTATAAACTTTAAATAGTTATAAAAGCTGTAATTTTGTGCCCAATGCAACGGAACTTTTTTGAGAAATTAACGGAGTATTTCCTTTTTATTTATTGGAATTAAAATTGGAAGATCTAAGCCAAGCAAATGTCTTTTATCCCTTAATAAAAGTTATAAACTTTAAATAGTTATAAAGCTGTGAAAAGTTTATACTTAGTAATAGAAATTGTTAAGAAATTAATGGGAGTATTCCTTTTTATTTATTGGAATTGAAATTAGAAGATCTAAGTCTAGTTAATGTCTTTTATTCCTTAATAAAAGTTATAAACTTTAAATAGTTATAAAAGCTGTAGTTTATACTTGGTAATAGAAATTATTTAGAAAATCAACGTAAAATATTCCCTTCTATTTATTAGAATTAAAATTAGAAGATCTAAGCCGAGCTAACGTCTTTTATTCCTTTATAAAAGTTATAAACTTTAAATAGTTATAAAAGCTGTAGTTTATATTTAGTAATAGAAATTATTTAGGAAATTGATATAAAATATTCCCTTCTATTTATTAGAATTAAAATTAGAAGATCTAAGCCGAGCTAACGTCTTTTATTCCTTTATAAAAGTTATAAACTTTAGAACCTTATATGTATTAACATCCTTATTTAATAAATTAACGTTTTATTATATCTTAAGTACGTAGTAGTACTAGTAAAACTTATTGAGTGGCTAGATAATAGGCAAGTACTTTAGATTTAAAGGCTGTCTATGTGGTTATAAAGTCGTTTCTGTGATAACTATTAGGCTTTATAGTGGGATACCTTATAACACAAGCCTAAACTACAAAAACCTTTTTATTTTAAATATCCCCTAGTGCCCTGTTACTAGCTAGCCTAGTTCCTATTTTACTTAAGTAGTTTAGTTACTAGGATATAGTCACTGGGATTAATAATAGTTATAGTACTGTAGTAGAAAAGCATACTAGTAGCTGTACTAAGCTTAATTTATAAGCAGATAGAAGTTAGTTACTATCACCCTTTAAAGCTAATATACTTCTTTATTAAGTAGGTTAAGAGTTACTAAACTGTAGTTGTACTCTCTAAAGCCTAATTTAGGTCTTTATTATTAGGTTGTTAATGGGTTGGAGTTTAAGACTAATAGTAAAAGAAGGTAGAGTTAAATACTAATTTGTTTGTTTAAGGACTTTAACTTATATTAGTTCTAGAGAAGTAGTAAACTAGCACCTTACTTAATATCCCGTCAGGGGCTCCTTACTAAAGTATAAGCTCTTAATAATACTCTTATAGCTAAGAACGACCTTACTGAACTTTACTATACTATAAAGGTAAACGTAAAGTTTAAAATTAGGATTAATTTAACCGCGGGGAATTTAGGTATATATAGTGCGAGTTTATTGTTAATGGAGTTCTGGTCTTTTTAGACTTTTTAATTAAAGTTAATTTATTCATTTTAGAACTACTAGGCTAATAGTTAATTAAAAAGACTAGGCGTTAGTTATTAGGTGTAGTTGTTGTAAGGGTAGAAAGAATTTAATATATATATCTACTATATTACTTTTAGTATAAATAAAGTTATAATCCCTTTTATATATTAACCCTATATATATAAATAAATATTAATTTAAAGGCTTAGTAACTAAGCTGAGTATTATTAGTAAGGTAAATTAGTTGCGTATAAATAGTTTAACGCGTACTACAGCCTAGGCAAAAGTAATTATAACTACTACTATAGCGTTAATAAAATACTATCACTTAGGGCTAGAGTACTAAGCAGATTTTAAAACTATATAGCTTTTAAATATTAGCCTAGCCTAGGTAGGCTAAGATACTTGGGTATAGGACCTAGGTACCTAGATACCTACTTAAGTAATAGGCTTTCCTAAACTAAACAACCTAAAAACAAAAAAAGAAAAGAAAAAATACCAGCCCTAACTATATAATTAAAAACGCGTAGGAATCCCCGTAGCCAGTACTACTATAAGTATCCCGTTAACGCGCGGGTAACGGCGGTAACGGTTAAGCCTTCTCCCCAAACACATCTTTTCCTCCTAAAAAACAAAGGCACCTTTAATATCACCTATATTACTTAAACTTTTATATTATAATTATAAATACCTTAAGGTCCAGTATTTCTTTTATTCTACATAAATATAAACTATTTTATAAACTTACCTCTATAAAGTATAAAAGAATATATAAAATAGATTAATATTATATAACTTTTTTTACTTTTATTATTATTACTCTATTCTTTATACTAACCTATATATAAGTAGTATTAAGTATAGTTATAAAAATAGAGGATCTAGTTTCTTACTAACGTATTTGTGCCAATATATACGCTAGGGTTAAGCTATGCCTTAGTTTAAGATACAGTAACCTAAGTTAAAAATACTAAATAATAAAGTAACCATTGCCTTTTAGCACTAGCAAGCTAGAGACTAAAAAGTAGTAAGTAGACTCTAATAAAACAAAGCTTACTAATAACACAAAGCCCACCAACAAAACAAAGCCTTTTTATAAAACAATACCCCCTAATAATAAAGCCGCTACTAACAAAAAAAATACTACTAATAAGAGAAATACTGCTAACAAGAGAGATACCACTAATAAAGCAGAGTCTACTGTTAAGGAAGATGCCGCTATTAAAAAAGAGCCCACTAACAATAGAGACCCTACTAACAAGAGAGACACTACTAATAAAGCAAAGCTGGTTATTAAGAAAGATACCGCTACTAAAGAAAAGCCTATTAACGATAGGGACTCTATTAACAAGAAGGAGCTAAAAGGCTATACTAAAGCTATAATATAACTTACTTAAATTACAGAGGTGGACTCGATCTATAGTTAAGCCTAAGTTAAGTTACTATACTAACACCTTATTAAGAAACTTACAATAAAAAGCTTAACAATAATAAAGAATCGCGTTACTAAGTTAGGACTACTTTTAATACAAAAGGCTTATAAACGTAGATTACTATTCTGCAGTATTTTCTTTAATAATTTTTACAGAAACGTAGTTAGCCTTATTAGCTCTTTATAGTTAGAATAGTACTATAACAACTAACTAAAGACGCCTAATTTATTTAACTATACTCCCTAGTAGGTAACCGAATTATTATAACTATATAACAATACAAGACGGTATAAATTTAAAATTAACGGGGCTATAATTTATAGTATTTAAAAAAGTTATAGTTTAATCCAGTTAAACTTTTTTAATAATAACTTTATTAGAATGTTAAATAACCTAAACGACTTATAAACTATAAATCTCTATAAGTACTATAATATTACTAGTCAAAAGGGCCGATTAAAGTTTAACGTTCTAAAAAAGGTAATACTTTAAGAGTTAAATATTCCTAAGTTATAGTATAACTAGGGTTTAAAGAACTCGACCGTTCTACAGGCGTTATATAACACTTTTAGACTAGGGAGGCTATTCTTTACTACCTACTAAGCCACTAAGTTTATTAACCTCCTACATACTCCCGCTAAGGATTATATACTAGCTAATATATCGAACCCTTAGGGATTAGAGTAAGGCTAGCTGTGTTTTAATACTTAGTGAGTCTTTTGTAATATTATAGGAAATTAACGACGGTGTATTTTACAACCTAGCAAAGATAGCTAAGGATAAGTTAGTACTATTATATCTCCCACATCTCTAGTAGTCGGAGGCTAGGATATACCTATAGACTATCCTAAAAGACTTATTAATACAGACTATAAATAAAGAAAGAAAGAGGTCTATTAAGGCCTTACTTAGGTAGACTTAGGCTTAGTTTAGCAATAGCGCGTAATATGTTAATTTAGTAGTGTGGTAATATTAAATATTAATTATATATTTACTAAAATTATGGGTATAAAGTTACGCGTTATAGTCTAAGTAGTTAAACTACAGAATTAAGTATACATAGTTTTAAAATAATAGGCTTAATAATTATAAAAGCATAAATACCAGAACCTACCGGTCTATTATACAGAAAATACTTCTATTGTTCCTACCCTAAGAATTAAAAAATATTATTATAGGTAATTATACTTTTTTAAAAGACCTATTAATTTAAAAGCTATATATCTTTAAAAGTACGTATAAATATAAAGCCCAACCTTTCCCCTTCCCTCCCCCAATAAATCTATACACCATCACTTAAACATACTATATTACTTATCCCACCTAAAACAAATCTCAACAACTACATTTAATAAAACATATTATATAAAAGAAATAGTTTATTTTATAGTGCCCGAGTTTAGGTATCACTAAGCCCCCGTCCCTTTTTATTAATATATACTAACCTTTATATACACCTTTTAATATTAGTTTAAACGGCAGTAACTATAAACAGTATAGCTGCACAAAACACGACCTTATTTAAAGTACAGATAGAGGTCCTTCTATTCAAAATACTTTTCTAAATAATTTAAAAAGTTCTAAAAAAGTATATTTAGCGTTTTATAGCCTTAAATAAGCGATTTAACACCCTAACTACCAAGGCCAGGTAGACTAGCGTAAAGCTAGACCAACTTATCTACTAACCCCCCTAAATCCTACTTACAAAAGTTACAAACTACATACACACCCTAAATACTAGTATAGGCAAAGTCGCGTAGCACTAGTTTAATAAAGAACTAAGCCTACTTACTACCTACCCTTTTAAAAACCTTAAAACCATTCTATTTTATATTACTACTTATAGTAGTATATATCGTCTAGTTAGTTACTTAGTAAAAACTACCCCTATACGTAACTTTATAGTTTACAGTTAAGGGACTTATAGCACCTACAGAGTTAAGTATCTCCTCCAGGAGTACAAGAATATTAAGAATCTCCAAATTACCTTTAATCCCTCCTTCACCCCTTTAAGTATAAACTAAAGTTCTAACCTTACTAGTTTCCCAAGCCTCTACACTACCAAAATTACTTAAGAACACAATAAGTTACCAGACCTCTTCTTTATCGCCCTTACACACTCCCCTAAACTTATATCTACTTATATCCTTAGTATATTAACGACTCTAAATATTTACCACACTATCCTAAACAACACAGCCAAGAAGAACAAACCTAGTATATTAAGGGATATTTACTTCCCTTTACTAAAAAGCCTCCAAACAAGACTCTAGTATCAAGATTCTATCCCCCTTATCTTACAAATTAAAATACTTACAAAACTTAATATTAATATTAATTAACTTTACCTAACCGTAGAAGAGCTATACCCTCTATTATACCTATATTAACTATAGTACTTTAGCCTTATATTCAAATAGTTAAATAGTAGCTAACAAGTACTATACTTAATAAGAAACACTATAGTAAATAGGCATAAAAGCTTTTAACTAACCACTAACACTAAACTATAGCACGTTTTTAGGCCCCTTAAAAAACTAAAATCTCTAACCTACTTAATACTATAGATTATTAAATTAAAAAGTACTCTACTGGGCGAATTTATAATATACTTACCATAACTTAAGTAGCTATACCTAGGATACTATAACAATTCACAAGCATAGCCAACTGTACCACAGTACTACTTAGTAGCTAGCTACTATCCCGTACTCATCAGACTTACTATTAATATACTACTTAAAGGTATTTCAAATAGGAGGAGGGACAAGGTACTTTATAGAATAAAATATATCTTTCCTAACCTAGCGTTAGTCTACAAAGAGGCGGATAGAGTTAAGTATATACTCTAAAATAACTAAGGGCCTAAAAACAACTAAGGACTAAAATTAAAATAAATAAGTATAAGTCTAAGTAGCATCGGGTATATCTAAAATACTATTTAAAAACTTTACAGTCTTAAAATAGCTTACTTAGTACTTAACTAACTAGTAAAGTCATACTATATATTTATACTAGCCCTAGCCTATCTCACATTCTCTTTCCAGTTACTATACATACTTATTTAGCCAGCCACACACACGGGGTCGTAGTTACTTAAACTAGAGTTAGTCCCTACTTAAGTAACCTAAAACCTATTATTAAATAATAAACCTACCCAGCTATTTAACCTACTACAAAACCATACTCCACTACTAATACCCCCAGCCACACTAAATCACTATTTAAACTCCACAGCAGCCTTTCCGTATAACATTCTCTATATACTATAATACTACTAAAAGCTTTATAGTAGCAAGCTCACCACGACCTAGTAGTTACCCTAGTAAAAAATATCTACTAAGGATAATAAAGAACACACCTAACTAACAATACATAAACTCTAAATAACTATTATTAACCCTAATAAGAGTACAGTAGACATAAAGGCATTCCTTAAAGAAATTATCGTACTCATACATAAACAAATTAAACTACCTACTATAACAACACCAGCACACAAACTACAAGGGTAGATACTTAAGGGGTAAAGCACCCTTAGTAACAACTTAACACGTATCACTAGCCGTTTAACAAAACAAGAGGCTATTATAGATTCTACACTTATCTACCCACAGCTAAAAAGAACGCCACTTCCCACTAGGAGAAATAGCAATAAAGTTTCTAGTCTTTACGCGCACAGTAAATACAGTCTAGTAAACTAGCAACTTAAGGAGTAGAGTCTTAATACAGAATAGATACCTACAGCTGCCTATATATAAGACTGCTCTCTAGTAGTTAAAACTAGTCCTACCAAGCCTAATACTATAATTAAAAAGAAAAAGCTATTTTTAATAAATTAATATAGTAATAAGTATACTCTTTTAGATATATATCTTAATAAAAGACAGTAGAAGGGCAACCAATCCCCTAGTATAATAACCATCCAGTCACTAGTAGATAGAAAAAAAGGCAAAAGCGGCACAGACTTAGTCGGACGGTATACAGGCCTTTATAAAAACAGTAATATTAACACTCCCCGCCCCTCTTTAAAGTATATAAAGATACTAGGCCCTACTAATATTGTTACTATCAACACAATATACAACAAAGAGGCTATAAATAATCTCTAAAGTAAGATCCTCTAAACCTTTAGCTTTAAAAAGGTTATAATTATATTACATTAATAACTAAAGGTACAGTCCCTTAAGCAGAAAGATATAAAAAAGATTACGTATTTCTTTTACTTCACCCTACTAAATAACTATAAAAAAAACACAATTAATTTTATTAAAAGTATTATTTTAAATTAATACTAATAATCTCTCTAAACCCAACAAGAGTCCAACAAGGACCAGCCCAACATCTTTACCTAAGTATTATAAACAATTCAGAGGTTCATTTTAGAGCAAAACACATCTTTAGTCTCTATAATAATAGATAGCTTTCTTATATTATAGCTATTACTACTTAACAACTCCCTCTATTCTATAACTAAAAATACTAAAAACAACAAAGCAAACACCACTATAGACCAGTATAATACTAAAGTTAGGAGTAAAAAGAAGAGGGGCA
This sequence comes from Colletotrichum brevisporum, assembly GCA_030770045.1. Lineage (NCBI taxonomy): Eukaryota > Fungi > Ascomycota > Sordariomycetes > Glomerellales > Glomerellaceae > Colletotrichum > Colletotrichum brevisporum. The sequence continues at coordinate 294,035 of JAUGSI010000001.1, read as the reverse complement.
TATACCGGTTTAATAAAGTAAAAACTGTTATGCTTTAAGACTTTAGAGTTAAAGAGGCTTAGTATAACCGGCAGCTAAAGAATACAGTTATACCTCGCGTATTATATAAGTAGTTTAGATAGAGTGGATTAATATTCAATAGTAATATAAAAACTAAGTAAGTAAAGGCTTCTCTAAAACGGTCCTAACCGGATCTACTAACTAATATATATAATAGAGATAAAGGCAAAATACTTATAATCTTGGCGTTAAGAAAATATTTCAATAAGGTTAGGGGTATTAACGGGGGGCTCTACAACCATCTTACTACGCTCACAAACAACACTTATATTCCGGTCTATACTACAATTAGCTTATTCCTAGAAAATTATAAAATAAATATAACTAAAATAGGGAATAGATTTATTAGTACTATTTAAAACCACAGAGTAATATATAGTACCAAGAGTTACTTAGTAAAGAGCTTAATTATTAACGTATTTAGAAAGATATAAAAGTTAATAGCTTCTAGCTGTATTACAGAGATCTAAGTACAGTAGGGTCTAGAGATAGAATCTAGCTACTTAGAACTAGAAAGAGAGGAAGTTATAATGTAGGATTATATTATTATATATTCCTAAAATAAAAGTTAGTTATAGTTGTTTTTTTACTATCCTTATTACTAATACTAATTATTATATTATAATACAGCATCCTATATACAAAAACTTCTTTTTTATAGGTTAAATAAATACAAGTATTAATTAATAAGGGTTTTAAGACTTAACTTAGTAGTAACTGCGTAGATAGAATCTTAGTAGCTAGGAGACTAGGAGTTAAAATAGGGTTAGAAGATAACGGAATAATACTAGTAACTCGTACCTAACTTCTATTTTTGTTATTATAATTAAAATACCTACTATTAAGTTATATACTTTTTAGTATATAAGTATGTATTTTAAGCTTAGGTGGGCTTAAAACTAGTAATAGCTAATCCTAAGCTAGTTGTTTTTTTTTACTATTCTACTAAGTAGTATGGATTTATTAATTCTAATAATTCTTTCTATTCTTTTTTATTTTTTAAAAAAAAGTTCTTAGTAACGCGTAGCTGCCTTTTAAGAAGGAAGGACGCGCTCTTTATTGTACCTTTAAGTTAAACCTAAGTATAAGTCTTACTAGGAAAGGAACATAAGGTAGGGGCTAGTTACTACTTACTTATTTTATGTACTCTTTAAGTTTTTTTTTTCTTTTTTTTTTACTAGTTACTGCTTTTTATAATTAACGTAACGAAACTAAAAAAATATATGCGTTACTATTTTTTAAACGTTAATAAATTTTTAATACTACTTACGGTTCTTTTAGGGCTCTTAATATTAATAAGCCCGTTTAAGGGTACTGGCTATTACTACTAACTTGTTTTGTATACTTTTTGTATTTTATTTTTTTAGTTATTTACTATTTATAATAAATAAGACTAAAACTCTATACTTATTACTGTTTTTTAAACGTTAATAGCTCTTTAATACTACCTGTGCTTCCTTTATAGCTTTTGATAATAATAAGTCTACTTTATACTTAGAATAGAAACTTACGATAATACTGTTTCGATTATTGATACCCTATGCAGACTTAAGATTACGACGTTCTGGTTTAAGAAGGATAGAAGAGGAGATAGTTATAAAAGATCGTAGTGTACTTAGGTAAGTAGTAACTACTAAGTATCCCTATTAATCTACTACTATGCGCTTTTAGTAGGATACTAATATGAGCTTAGAATATATTATATTTATGTACAATTAGGTTAACGCTCTTAGGTTTAATTTATTTTATACTCTTAGGCTGGACGTTAACTTAAGTGAAAATTATAAAATTAATATATAGGATATAACTAAGAAAATTTAAAGGGCTTATAGAAACGCGTTGCGATATTAGTACTAGGATGCTATAGTTAGAGAGTATAACAAGGTGAAGTTAACTGCGTTCCTGTTAATAGTTTAAGTAAACTAGACTAAGGATCTTTTTATTATTAATAGTAGCCTTAATGAGTACGCTTACTAGGCTGTAACTAAATATTAGGTTTATAATAAGTAGCTCTAGACGTTTTTTTTATTATTATAATATAAAAGGGGTAACTCTAGGGTTTTTATGGTTAGTAAACCGACGCTAGTAAGTAATAGATGTAAGGGTACTAAAAAGTATAAAACTAAATAGACTAGCTAGAGTTATACAGCCACTAGCTTTCCTAATAAAAACTACATAAATAATAACTATAATAACACGTACGTTGCGCCTGCTAATAATAGCAATAGTTTTAATACTACTAGTGATAATAAGGCCGAAACTACTTTATAGTATAACTTAACCTAACATAAAAAGAGGAGTAGAAGTTAGTAATAAAAAAAAAGTATAAAGGATACTTATTTTAATATAATTAATACTAAGGTTAGTATTAGTCCTATTACTAAGCTGCCCTAGTTATTAATAATTTACGTTAGCTAGAATAAAAGGAACTTAGTTGTTAGTACTACACTTAAAGATACCGCTATTATTATTGCTTTCTTTATAAGAAAGGGTAAATTTAAAATATAAAAGCTAGGCTGTAATAAGAACAGTAATGTAGTTAAGGGAAGGGGCGTTAGTAATAAAGTTTATCCTAGTTTAGTTGTTTTAAATACGTATTTTAAGAAGTATAAGACGCTAGGAAGGGTCTTTATAAAGGTAATTTAACTTATACACGTTCGTATTAATACGCACTCAAAAAAACTAGTACTTATATCTAAACTAGAATAAGTTAGGACTAGGTGGTAGGAGTGATATGGCTATAAAGGATAACTCTATAGGTATAAATAGAGTATAGTATTAAATATAATAAAAGTGTTTTTACTATTTATATTACTAAAATAATAAAGTATCATGCTAAATAAATACTTAACCTACCTAGAAAGAAGTCTTATTAACTATACTTCAGTATACTTAACTATTTATAACCAATATACTTAAAACCTACTTCTTAAACCTTAATTAACTTCTTTATACAGCTATAACTCTATTAATTTTAACTTAGTAAGTGCATTTTTCTACGTTAATTAATAACTAATTTTTACTTTATATATATATAAAAATTTTGTTAAACTGAGCTGTTAACATAGTAATAAAAACGACCCGTTACTTTTTAAATCCTATAATTTATACTTTTAAATAATCCCTATACTTCTATAAAGACTAAGTACTATACTCTAAAGCCAACTGGTAACTAACAGTCCCTGATTTACCCTATACCAGTTTTCCTTTAAAATAAAAAGATTAAGGACTCTTAAAAGTTAGAACTACCTACTACTAATAAAAGAAATTATTTTAATAGCTTTTTACGGGTATTACGCAAGGGTAAGTACTACTAAATTAGCTTTTTTAACTGCCCTTAAAGTAACTAAACTAGTACTAAGAATAACTAAAAAAAAGTAGCTTAGTACTAATACTTTAGTTATTAAATATAATTTAAATAAACTTTATATAACGGCCCCTACTACTTAACCAGCAAACTAGCTATATTGCCCCCTTTTTATCCTTTATTATACTTAGTAGTAAAACTAAGTGTCCTCTATAGTCTAGTTTATTATTTTCACTCGGGCCTTTCTACAGTCTTTATAAGCGGTTTTAATTATAATAGGGGTTAATATAGAATTAGGATTAAGTAAGCTATTTAACTTAAGGGGCGAGGATATACTATTAACGTTTTATAATAACTGCGTAGTGATAACGTTATTAGTTTCTACGGGTTATAATATATTAGGGCTGTTAATATATAGAGTGTTTTTGCGTATGGTGTTCCTGCGGGCGGTGGTAGATGTTTATTAAAAACACTTTATAAAGTAGTAAATTTTCTAGTATATAAATATCATATAGGACACAACCAACCTACTAGTCTATTATAAGGCACTATTAGTGCTAGACGGAGTGGACAGTTGCTGTATACTAGGCTCGATATTATTCTTTTTTATATAGTTTAGTTTAGTATATAAAACGGCTTTAGCTTATAGTTAGGACTTTATAATATATAACTATATTAGTGTATAGGTAAGGGGTTTACTAAGGACCGAGACGGTAGTATTTATTATAGTAAGTATTTATATTAACTATTGTAGTTAACTAGAGTATTAAGAAAGGAAAGAAGATAGTAATAAAACGTAGTTAGCGTACTTACTTTATTAGTAGTATATACATAGGTAGCTATAACGGGCAATACTAGTATAGAGAGTGATAATAGTAGCGGGCTCTATTACTTTAAATTCCAACTACTTAGTAGAATCTTACTATATTAGCTAATTAACTTTATTAAAGCTAGCTAGGTGACACAGCTATAAACCTATATTACATAGATCTAGTAAGGGCTATAGCGGGATAGGTAGGCCAGCAATTATATAGGTGACGCCCAGGTACCTAGCTACTAACTAAGAAACAGTAAATACTATATTTAACAATAATATTAGTTATAAGAAGAGATATGCTGTTAAAGACTTAAAGAATTTAGTATACTTACTATTACGTTAGGCCTAGGGATATACCTAAATATACAGATAAGGATTAAAGAAATTGCAATACGTTTACTAAAGTAAGTATAGTCAGTATAATTATATAATAAAAAAGAATAATATTAGGAATAAAGTAGCGGTAGACTAATATTAGACTAGAGTAGACGCGCTGTATTTATAAAAATATTTTAATATACCTTAAGGCCTCACCTCCCCCCGCTATCATCTAGTTAGTAATAATAACCCACTTATACAACTCAAGCTACTAAATTCTAATATTTACCCCCTAAGAAAAACAGTTATACCGTATCTCTATATACAATATCACAACCCTAATAAAAATCTAACTAATAAATAGTATCAAAGTACTTAACTAGAACTATATTAAAGAGTACGTTAGCTCGGTCTATTACTACCTCTAAGTCTACTTTAAGTGTAGTATAGCCTCCCTTTTAACTATTATAGGAGTGCTTTTTTAGCTTAATAAAATATTAAAGTGCAGCTCCTTACTACTCTAATATTATAAAAATTAAATCTAAAAGCACAACCGCACTAAAACACTAAGAGTAATTAAACTTTAAGTAGATCTAACATAAAGAACTTATACTCACTTACGCGTACTGCGACCCTAATAAAACTAGGAATTATAAGTATACCCGAGTGAAACCGATTTTAAAGCTAAATAACTTTAAAACCTTACTTTTTTCTAAGTAGGGAGAGGAAAAAGTAGTTACCTAAGTACTTAAGTAGTATAGATCTTAGAATAAGGATACAATAGATAAAAGGTTAAGTGTAAAACGACTGGAGGAACTATAAGTAAACTTTTAAGTTAATCTATTCTTAAAAAGTAAATATTCCTAGAATTTAAACGTAGATAAAGTAGGTAAAGGTATATATACTAATAGAAAAAATAATTATAAATACTAAAATAATATCGGTAATTATAAGGGACGGGTAGTTAACGCTGAAGTAGGATAACAAAGTATAAAAGGTATACACAGCATTTTAAGCCCATATAGCCTTTAAAGTTTCAAAATAGACTTATCGCTTAGTACTAAATACAAAGGCATAGGCTAGCAAAGCAAAGAAAGTAAGACTATACACAAAATATAACTAGACACAAGTCAAGACTTACCCACACAACATTAAATAAAGAAGCAATCATATAAGTTACAAAGAGCCCTATATTACAATATTTATAATTTTTATTTCTCAAAACTACTTAGTTCTATACCAGTATTATTACCTAGTATAAACCCTAATATTTATATTAAAGAGACTGCCTATATTACAGCTCAGCCCTAGCCGTATTACAACTCAGCCTACCTTCTAAACTATATTAGCTCCCCGAATAAGTTAATAGTAGAAAACAGGAACCAGTTAATAGACCAGCCGAAAAGGGTATTTATAAAAAGTATAGCTATAATATCCTTCCACAAATCGAAAAATTCAACTACCCAGGTATAAGCGTTTCGAATCGGTATAACGAGAAAAATTAGCCTCTTTTATATATCTTAGACCTCCTATTAAATTCCAGCAGTTTTAGCCGTATTAAAGATATCTTTTACTATATAAAATATATTTATTAGGTTAGGTATAGTAACTTCCAGAGATATACATAGTCTTTTTATAGTAGAAGGAGCTTTATTATTAATAAATATAGAATAGTAATATTTTTTTAGGGGGCTATAAGTGTTGGTAGGGTCGAAAACAGTAATAGTACTGTATATCGGGACTAGTTGTCCGTTGCATTCTATTAATATAACAATAAAAATTAGCTTGCGTAGCTCTATTTTAAAGAAACAGTTAGTACTAGTACTTTATACGAACGTTATATATCCCTACCTTAGCTATATTCTATGTGACCTAGTTAATACTAGGCCGCGTTATTGTTATTATTATTATTGTTAATGTAACTTAGTAGTGTGTAGGTAGGAAAGTAAAAGAGGCCTACTTATGTTAGGAGAAGAGTAAGTGGGAGGTACTTAGTTTAATAGATAGTAGTAAATATAGGCTAGCTTAACCCATATTTAAGACTAGTTATTTAAGGTATATCTAGGAATACACTTTAAAGGCTATATAGTAATTAAATTAATATGAATATTAGTATATAATATAGCTAGGCTAGTACTTTATAAGTTATAAAAAAAAGAAAGTAGGTTTATAAATTATTTATTTATCTACTTACTACACTACTAAATAAATAGATTAACTCCTTTTAGAGCTATTTTAAAGATAATAAACTAGTGGTAGCTATAAAGCGCCTAAGAGCTTAACTAAATAAAGCCTACTATATAACTTAAAACTATTAATTAAAGAAAGTGGGAGTATATAAGTACCCTTATAATAACCTTTATTACGAATAACTCTAGAGTAGTATAGTTAAGGGCAAGTAAAAAAGGCTATATTATTTATAAGAAGTATAGAAGGGTTAGTTGTTTTTAGTACTTATTATAAAAATAAAGGGAAGAACTTAGAGTTTTAAGAAAAGGATAAAATAGAGATAAAGACTTTTAAAACCACCTGGTCTTTAAATTGTAAGGTCTTAATAGTCTAAATAAGTACTAATAGTAGACTTAATAGGGTAATATATAGAGGAGTAGACACAAAGTAAATAATGGGCTATATAATAGTAATTACTAAAGAACGTAATAAACAGCTTGCTCGCAGTAGTAGTACCACTTTCTTAGATCGTAAATGCTACTAGGACTTATTAGTTTTTATAGTATATTATAGTATAGTAATATAGTATAATTTAGTTAAAGGTTTATAAAAGTAAAGGTTTATTTTTATATATTTAGTACTCTCTAATTAAAAACCTAACTAAAGTTTTATATTAATTTTTAACTTAAAAGGCCCTATACTTAAGAGATTTATATTCTACGCTGACGCTTAGGAATTAGTTATAGGGGCTAGGTTATAATTTAATGTAACTCTAAATAAGGGTTTTCCTCCTGTAGGAGGCTTTTTATAAAGCGACGATGCTGTTAATTAGATATAGCTATACTATTGTAGCGTCTACCATAATTGTAATTAAGGTTAATATAACGCTGCTTACCTAGCTGGTAATAGAATAGTACGTACTATGCAATATGTTTTATATTAATGGCACTATGTAGTAAGTTACTAATGGAAGGTGCTTTTATTTAATTTATCCTCTTGGTGTGAAATTGTATGTATTTATCTCTACTAAAACTAGTAGTGATAATGGAAAAGTAGTGAAATTCTTTGTCCTTACTTCTAGAACTACTTTAATGTTAATGGGCTGGAATATTTAAAAGGGGTGTTAAGTCTAAGGTATTACTTACTGCGTTGTTTTGTTTTTTTTCTGTTAGGGTAGGAATATACTACTTAACTTAGATCTGTGTCTTAGGGTTAAAGTTGAACTGTTTGTTTAATATTGTGAGTTGGTATTAAATAAGAATTATAGGTAATTAAGTTAACTTAGGTATAGCTTAGAACTTATACTTTTAGTAAATTTAATAAATAAACTTAAATAAAAAAGATCTAGTTTATAATTAGTTATATTTAAGTTAGTTTATAATTAGTAATAGTATTCCTCTTACTTATAAATAAAGGGTTTCTTTTTATCTATACTAATAAGTAATAACTAACGGTTTAAGCCTGCTTTGTGAATACTAAGAATAATATATAAAGACGGTAAATGTATAAAGGTAAGAGGATGCAGTTGACGAGTCTAAATAATAAAGATTTAATCTATAATTAACTATGTTTAAGTTAGATTATAATTAGTAATAGTATCCTTTTTACTAATAAATAAAGGGTTCCTCTCTATCTATATTAATAGTAATAACTAACAGTTTAAGCCTGCCTTGTGAATACTAAGAATAGTATATAAAGATAGTGAATATACAAAGGTAAGGGGATGTAGTTAACAAGTCTAAAGAATAAAGATATTATCCGTAATTGGCTATGTTTAAGTTAGTTTACACTTAGTAACAGAATATTCTTTACTAATTAATAGAGAATTACTTTCTCCACACATTAGCACCAAAAATTTTAAGATTAAGCCCGAAGCAGCTATAAAAACCTTAGTACTATCGCAATCCCTAATTAACTACAACAAGCTTAACACACTCTTAGTAACAAATCAACTTAGGGTTAGGGTTAGGGTTAGGGTTAGGGTTAGGGTTAGGGTTAGGGTTAGGGTTAGGGTTAGGGTTAGGGTTAGGGTTAGGGTCAGTTAACTAGTTTAAAGATACTATCAATATATATAAAGTGGCTTTTTTTAATTTATATATTAATAGTTTTAATTACTTAAGAAAATAGTAATTTTAAGGGTTTATAGTTAACTATTTTAAAATCCTACTTTAAATATACTAACTAGTAGGCTACTATAGTTTAGCTACTAAAGGTACTATAGTTAAGAGTTAATAGCTTTAATACTATTGCTTCTTTATAGGTATTACTGTTACTTATATTACTTATTAATTCTAGTAATTTAAATACTAACTATTTAATTAGTAATATAAGGGTTTTCTTAATATTTTAAAATATTTATAACTTCTTTTTAATAAATTTAAATATAAATTTAAGTATATTAAAGTTAGTTTAGTAGTATTATATAGGATTCTATAATATATTAAATAGAAGCAGTTAATATACTACTAAGATATTATAATAGCTAAAGCTATTCGTAGCTACGTATATAAGTAACTACTTACTTAAGCGGCTTACTTAAGTAACTTTACTCTGTCTCCCGCTTCTATAAAGGGGCCTTCGCTTTTACTCTACTATATTATAGGACTTAGAGATTAAACTGTTATTTTTACTTTATTTTAACTACTTATACTTAACTATGTAATAGTTATAAGCTTAGCTTATACTATACTTTTAAACTACTATTTCTAAAGTAAATGTACTTACTAGAAAATATTTATATAAATACTTTTTTATTATAATATTTTGATTTTTAACTACTATTTTAATTTAACTATATTAAGCTTAATTTTAACTTTCTTCCTTCTGTTCTTTTATAAACTTATAGAGTGGTATAACTACTCTGCGTAGTTTAAAAACCTTTAAATCGAAGTAGTTATATAAGGGGTCTAGCTTTAACTTAACCCTAATAACTTAGTTTTAATAATGTTCTCAAGAAAAGTATTTTTAATTTTATTTACTTAGTAGTTTTATAACTAAAACGTAGAAATAAAAAGAATTTATTAAATCTACTTTAGTTTATAGAAGAATAGTACTGCTAAGTGCTAGTTTAGTACTTTAATTAAATATAAAAATAGTATTAACTTTATAAAGGCCCCTAGAGTATAAACTCGCTTTTAGAGTAAAGAAAAGTAGCTTAAAAGTACTTTAGGGCCCTTTTAAATAATAAACCCCCGGGCAATCCAATACTTAATAGTAACAAACCTAAGCCGAGGCAACCTACCTTTTACTAAATAAAGTAAAGGCGCGCTTAATAACTATTTTATTATACTTAATAAAACTATTAATAATAAAGTCTAAAAGTAAAAGGTAAAAGCCTTTAAGAAGATTAGGTTATATATTAATAAGTCGGTGTCTTTTTAGATATTTTTAAACTAATCTAGTCTAAACTTTTTAATTAAAAGATACTTTTATAGTTTACTTAAAGCCTTTAAACTAATACTTTAAGTAACGCTAGTTTTTTAACTATAATATAATAGGACATACTAAGTAATACTACGAAAGTAAATAGTAGTACTATACTAAGTATTTAGCTAAGGGAATTCTAGGCTATATACTTTTAAGTAATATAATACTACCTAGATATAATAGAACTACTTATAGTTTAAGACTTCTTTTACTATAGAGTAAAGAATTACTTTAGAATAAGATGAGATAAACTTAAGTAGGTTTTTATAAGAAAGAGGCTTAATTGTTTAAATTACTTAGGGACTATATATCTATACTTAAAGACCTCCTTTATAAAGACTTGATTTTTAAGTTTAGGAGTAAATTAATTAGTATTTTTTTAACTTTTATATATTATTTTAACACTATAATCTCGCTAACTTATAATTCTTTAATAATAAACCTAAGGGATTTAGTATATTTATAGTTAAAACTATAGTTAAGCTCTTATAGACGACAGATGTATTTACTTCTATAGTTTTTAAGCAAAGTAATCATACTGGTTACTAAAGCAGCTCTTAATAAGGCTAAAGAGATTTAGAGAAAACTTAATATAAAGGAGTACTAGGGCTTTTAGTTAAACTTATTTAGGCTAGTTAAATTAAAGTTAATTGTTTTATTACTTAGGTACGGTATACTTTACTAGATAAGGGAAGAAATAAAAGGGAAGTAAGGATATAAACGTCTTAAAACAAAGCTGCCTCTGTCAACCTCAACAATATACTAAGTTGTAGTTACGATTAGTAGTAAACTAGTTTAGTATACCCCATAGACCTCCTGCCTGTCTTATATATATACTATAAACGTTTTACTCTTCTAACTACTTTTATACTTTATATAAGTACAGTATTTAATAACTAGTATAATTATTTTATTAATAACTTTTTTTTTTTAAAAAGAGCTTTATTTACCCCTAATAAAAGAGAGATATATTAAATTAAAAACTACTTTATACTCTATTTTAGTAGTAAGTACAAGGGTTATAAAGAATATACTTAATAACTTAAACGGGCTAAATACCCTTTAATTTAATACTAATAAATATTATTTATATAGAGAACTTCTATATAAATATTATTTCTAAAGCACTCTATAAAAAAAGAGTATTTAGCATACTAGTTATAACGCTTTACTAGGTAAGTAATAATAAAAAGAGTTTTATAGTTAAAAAATTAAAAAGAAAAATAAATATTATTTTTTTTAAATTTAAAGTTATTTCCTTTTAATGCATGTTTTTTGCGTATCCCTATTAATCTCATTTTTATAACTATAACCGCTGTATTAGTTATATCTTTTAAAAGTCCTACTACTAACTAAAAACTATAACAACAATTCCCTTATATAGTATTTTTATTCTAGCTACCTAGGACCCAAGGTACTTAACTATCTCCACATAATACGCATGAGTAAGACTTAAAAAATAATAAGACTTTATATAAATATTACGTTATAACCTATACTACTTTAAGAAGTTTTAAAAATAAACTTTTAAAAGTTAAACTATATAGTTATATAAATAAATATTTTAGAACCTTTTTAACTACTTTAAAGGGTATAATTAAAGCTACTAACTTATAGTAATTAAAGATAAGTATACTAGTTACTTTTTTACCTTTCTATATTAATAAATAATATAAATCTATTTTTTATATACTAAAAATATTTAAATACTAGGTAGTAAGGCAGCGTAGTGTATCCGTTTATAAAATTTATTAAAATATTAAACGCGTAGTAATTATAATATACAGCTATACTGAGTACTAGTAATAGACTCTAGAGAAGGGAATTAAAATTAAAATAACTCTATTATATATAAAAACTAAATAAGGAAGCAAGTATACTAAATAAAAGATAATACTATAAATTATTAAACACTTACTTTATTTAACCTCCCCCTTATTTTATAAGTAAAAGTAGCTATAGCTGTGCCCTTTTTCTATAATATAAGCCCCCTTAAGTAAAGAGTATAGTTCTTTTTAATTTAAGTCAAAAAGGCCTAGTTCTACTAGTACTTCTACTAGTAGTAACCCTTTTACTAGGCCCTTTTAATACACAACTTTTAACTTTACTAAAACTAAATATATATATATAGTTATAGAGTATGTACCCCTTAAAAAGACTATAAAGTAAATTAAAACGCGACTTAAAGTAAAAGTAAATAGGCATACTTTAGATACTTTATAGGATATATTTTAAATACTTATAACCTCTATTAAACTACAATTTTACTAAATAAGTTATTATTATACATAATGTAACCTTTAATAAAATAAAATTCTACTTAAAGCTCAACGTAAAGGTAGTAGAGTAAAGCTTAAGGCTCATACTATAGTTAAAACTATTTAAAAGCCTATTTCTTTTCCTTAATACTAAACTCTAAGTCCTAAGCGTTTTTAAAATAACCAATACTTCTATTAATATATAATAAAAAGAACTATTTTTACCAATACTTGCTTTAGTAGTTAAGAACTTAAGCAAAGGTATTTTTAGGAGTTAACCTTAAAAGCTATTTAACTAGTATAAAGAATAGCTATTAACTAGACTCTGCACAAGTACTTAAAAAACTTAAAATTATATATAGAGAGTAAAAAGCCCTATACTTAATATAAAAGTATATTAGGTTTATAAACTATTATTATTTCCTAACCTACTTTCTACTTTAAAAATTAACTCTTTTTATAAAAAAATTAAAAATAAAATTATTATAATAACTAATACTAAAGTTCTATAAAAACTAAATATAAAAACTAAATTTTTTTTAACTTTAAAAAGGTAATTTATCTTTTTCCTTAATATAACTATATATAAATTTAGAAAAGATAAGTAGCCCCCTAAAAGAATTAAAGTAAGTATATAATTATAAAAATCTAAACTAACCCAAACTAAAGCTATAGAGATTACTACACTTCTATAACTACTTTATATTCCTTAATACTAAACGCAACTAAAACGCCTTCTTTAATATATATATACTAAATCGTAACTATACCCTAAAAAAAGTAATTTAAAAATACTATACGTATTACTATATAGTCTTTATTTTTAATTAATAGTGCTAAAGTAAACTAAGTTAATTATACTAAATATAAAAAGTCTACTTAAGCTAGTTTAATAAGGTTCTAACTACGTACTAAAGTATTTACTTACTACTACTAAAGCTAAAGAACTACTTTATAAAGTAGCTAATAAAGAGGTATTTAAGTTTAAAGAAATAGGGCGTAAAAGGTTATTAATTTTTATAAAACTAAAGTAAACTAATTCTTAAGTAAGTATTTATATATAAATTTAATAAAAACGGGTATCTCTAGCACTATAAAGCAAGACTTTATATCTATAGAGATCTTTAAGAAAAGTATCCCTCAATAAACCTATATACAGCTATAATACTCGTAACTTATACTTTTAAAGTTACTATAGTCCTTACAGTATAATTTAACCTTAAAGTCAACTAGTTCAACATAGTTAATATATTCCTAAATACCAAAAAGGGACCTAATAACCCTCTAGTTATATACCACCTCCCTAAAGACTTTAAGTAGAGTAATAAGCTTCTTAAACTTTACTACGCCCTTTATAGCCTAAAGAATACCCCTCTCCTCTAATATAAGGAGTTCTCTTTAACCCTTTAAAGCCTTAAACTTACACCAACTAATAAAAACTTATACCTTTTTTAAAGCCACAACTACCACGTACTTATCCTTTTTTATATAAATAATATTTTTATTATAAACTATAAAAATAATACTATAAAAATAAAGTAAATTATTAAGAGTATTAAAGTAAAGTATAAACTTAAAAAGTAGAGAGCCGTTAAGTAGTACTTTAGAATCTAAGTTATCTATAACCATAAAGTAAAGAAGATCTATCTTACTCACTATATATTTAATGTATTATAGAGAAGTTTTAGCCTTACAACCCTCTACTCATCTAACTCTATTACTACTTACCCCCCCCTTAAAAAATACTAAAGACCCTATTAACACCAATATAAACCCATACTAAAAAAATTAATTTAATTCTATATACTATAATTATAATTTACTTTAATATAACTTTACTTATACTATTTTTTTAAAATTCTTAATAAACCCTTTCTATAAATAAATATTTCAAATTACTATAAATTAAGTTATTTATTACCTATACTATACTATTCACTCCTTACTCTCTACTATAGTAGTTTAGGGGGTAGGGGAGTATAAGTACTTTAATTAAAATACTATTTTTATAAATAATAAAAAAACATAGCTGGCTGTTCTAGGATATATTTTTTTACTTTTAGTAGCTCTATTTAATAAAAAGCTATAAAGTAAAATACTATAATAACTTTAATAACTAAAGCTAGCTTTATTTTATATCATAAAAGAAATAATTACTTTAAGAGGCTCTTTAGAGACCTTAAACTTAAACTGGGTAATATATAGTAAATTTATTATAATAACTATTAAATTATATACTTTATAGTAGGAAAAAGGAAGTATATTTTAATAAAACTTTATTATATTAATATATAAAATATATAATTTATTAAAGTAGTATTAAAAGTTATTTAATATTATTTATATACTAACTAATAAAATACTTATTAATAGCTTTACTAAAGTACTTTTTTATTTAAAGTTTAAATAGTTTAAAGTACTCCTTAACTTTTAAGATATTAAGTTATATATTATAAAGAGTAAAAAGAATATATAAGGTAAATACAGCTTTAAGCCTATGTTTATTTAATTCTTTTTAATTTAAGAGCTAGAAAGTGTAAAAAGCTCCTATAAAAGAGCCGCTGCTATACTATACTAGGTACTACTACTATACTAAATACTACTACTACTATTAATACTACTACTAAAGTAGACTTATACTTTTATTATTACTACTACTACTAAAGTAGACTTATATTAAGTTAGAGTTAAGTAATACTACTACTATTAAAGTAAACTTATACTTTTTTATATTTAGTTTGAGTATTTTTTAAATATATTTAATATAAATCAGAATAAAAGCTATACTTTAGTTAAAGTTAATTATAACCAAGTATTTAAGGTTTATTTAAGTAATGGTTAAATATAAAGGCTTTTTGTTATAAATAAAAATAGCTTCTTTTAATACTTACTTTAACTACTTTTTAAAAGTTCATAGAGTAATAGTTACTTTAAATAGCTTTAAATAAAGTTATTTTATAAAAGTTATTTTAACTTAAAAATAATATTAAAATAAGCTAAAGCCTTTCCCTTCCCCTTCTTTAAAAGAGTTAACTCTTAATTACTACTTTTACTCTTTAGTATAAATATTAGTAAAGACTAGGCCTTTATTATTAAGGGTTATAAGAATAATATACTTTAAAGTTCCTATACTAAGCTATAGTTTTTATAATAAAAACTTATTTTATTAGTACTAAGTAAGAGCACATAGAAAGGAGTATAAGGCTTTTTTTTATTTTTATAGTAATAATACTTTAAGCTATTAATTAAGGCGTTATATATACTAGGGTCCCTATTAATTAGTATACTATAAATATACTAAATATAAGTAAGAGCTTTAGGCTAAATGCCCTTACTATTAAAAACTACTATACTTTTAGTTATACTAAAATAAAGTTAATAACTAAACTAAAAGAATAATATAAAAAAACTAAACTTACTATAACTACTTAAGAGTAGCTTAGGTGTCTTAAGAGTAGGGGGAGGGGTATTAGTAAAAGGCTCTAAACCTCCCTTTTTTATAACCTTTTTTTAGGCTATAGTGGGTTAGTTAGTAGAAGTAGTATTAACTGCCTCTTTAGTATAGTATAGAGCTATTTAAAATAGTTAGTATAGATTTATAGTAATAAAAATAAAAGTGACTTATTCTAAAAGGCTATAAACTCTTTATAGTTAATTAACTAAGTAGCTATAAGGGTAAGGTACTTTTTTTTCTTTAGAGTTTATATAAATATAAAGTTAAATATAACTTAACTAAAATAGTAATAAATAAATTTACTATTAGGGGGGGTAGGAGTAGTTTTTTACTTAAAAGGCTTTATAAAGCCCCTCTTACTACTAGTATTATTAAGTTAATTTAAATTAAAATATATATTAATTTAAGTAATAATAACGTAAAAAAGAAATAATTAAATATACTAGTAGTAACTTTAGTAGCTATAACTATAGCTACTATAGTAGCTACAACTTTCTTATTAGCCTTATCTTTTATACACTTCGCAGTGCGCGCCGCGCGGGTAGACTTAGTTTACTTTTTTTTAAAAGTATTATTAACTATTATACTATATAAACTATTAAAATACTATATTTTAAACTAAATACTATTAATACTTTTAAACTATATAAAGTAGAGTATTATAGTATTAAAGGTAAAATTAAGAGTATTTATACTTTATTTAAATATTATTACTAAGGGAGAAAAAGAAAAGAAATTAGGGCCCTTAGAGGATTATTATTTACCTACTTTAAGCCGGGCATTTACTTAAATCCAGCTAATTAAAAGCGCCTAAAAATATTTATTAATTTTTTTACTTACCTCTTACTATATAAATAAAAGTATAACTACCCTAGTATAGTAATAAAAGTATTATAATAAAGTAAGAGTAGTATTAATAAAGTAAAGGGACTTATTTTATTTATTAGTCTTTTTTATAATATAAATCTTTATTTATACTTTTTTTTATTAAACATTAATATAAATATATTTTTAGTTATATATTAAGAGACAAGTATATAGTACTTTTAGACTTCTTTGAGTCTAGCTGTGGTATATTATAATAGCTAAAGCTATTTATAGCCGTATATATAAGTAACTACTTACTAAGTAGCTTACTTACAACTTTACTCTATCTCCTACTTTTATAAAAGGCTCATTTTTACTCTACTATATTATAAGACTTAGAGATTAAGCTGTTATCTTTACTTCGTTTTAACTACTGTACTTAGCTGCGTAACAGATTTTAAATTGGCTTATTTTATAGTAGTAGTTAATTCTATGCAGTTAAAGGGCTAATTTTACATAGTTAGAGTTTCTATACTGTTTTTAAGGTTCTTACCTCCCTAATTCTAGTATATTTATAGGGTTTAAATTTAGATCTTTGTAATCAAGTAGTAAAGTACTTTTAAGATAATTCCTTTTACTATAAAAATTAAATAGCCAGTCTTTAATAAATTCTTTTTTTAAAAAAGAGTTAATATTTTAAATTAGTATATATTTCTTAATATTAATAGTTAATAGAATATCTAAGTTAGGGCAGGCGCCCACCGCAGCATTTAAGGCCACGGTCGCGCATTTAAGGCACGGCACCTTCTAGCTTTAGTAATTAATTGCGCACACAACACGTAGTGCTTACATGCCCCCTCAATGTGATTACTAGGTCTCCTTAATGACATTGCGATTTTTATAAGCTGCAAAGACCCTAGGGGTAACCAGGCCCTAGGTAGAAACCACACGTTTTAGTTCACAAGTCGGGACTCGAACACACACACTGGAGCATTATGTAACACAGAAGTGTAAGCAGGCTCATAACCTCTAAGTAAAAGGTAGGCGCCCACCGTGGCATTTATTAGCCACGGTCGCGCATTTAAGGCACGGCACCTTCTAGCTTAGTAATTAATTGTTAATAAGCACGTAGTGCTTACTATGCGACATAAAGTGAAAGTAGTAAGTTAGTAATTCTTAATATGTAGATATACTCCTTAGTCTTCATTTTTTAGGTTTTTTAGAGTTAATATAAGTACTAAAAAGGAAAAGGTATTTATAACTATAATTCTCTAAGTAGTAAAGTAAGTACTAGTTAAATTAAAAAAAGTACTTATATTAAAAAGTATATTAAATAGTATAAAATTCCTAAGTCTTTAGTGTTTTTCTAAGAGGTTTTTAATAATTCTTCCAAGTATAAAAAAGTTAAAAAATATATAAAGAGAAGTTAAAGTAATACGTTAATTAATTCTAATTACTTTTTTAATAAAAGATAAGTTAACCTTATATAGTAAGTAGCTAAAAAGGATACCTTTTAGCTAGTGGTTTTAAAGTAACTTCTATTTCTAATTATATCTAGAAAGTTTCCTCTTGCCTACACTTTCTCCTATAATTTTAGCCCTATAGAGGCCCGTGCCTTATATAAGAGCGGCTGTACTAAACCCCTGCTTGAAAGGGCACTGAGTTATTAGGTCTTTATAAAGTTTTAGAGAGCAAGTTTCGACAGGTAACTACCTATCCTGATGCCAGCTGGGTAATCTTCATATTACGGCCCGGCGGCTGCGAAGGGGACCTGAGCCCACCACGTCCTCACCTTGCGTATGCCAGATGCCGGGAGATGCCCTTGAGGACGCACACACACCGTGACACAGACACAAACGGGTCGGATCGCACGACCCTCGGAAGGGCCCTGGCGACGTACCTACCTAGGTAGGTAGTGTAGGCACCTGCACCTGCACCGAAATGACAACATGATGAACCCCATCCGATACCTACATACTACCCGCTACATAGGTAGCAGGCGTAGGCGGTACGCCTCCACCGTAGTATCCGTATGGAGTACATACGTATGTACCTATCTCCAGTTCTTATTCCCGTGACGTCTCCGTTCAACTTCGGCCTCGCCCTCGCGGGCCATCCTCAACAGGAACACGCGATTCGTCTCCGGTCTCCCGGAATGATGAATCAGATAGGCGGCGGGCCTCACGGCGACCCAACCACTCCCGGCCTGGAAGTATCGCGTTCGTCGTACATGGAGCACACCTGTTGTTGCCTCTCGACGTAGGTGCCATGCAACCGCCGCGGCACCGAATGCCGAATCCCAGATGCGACCTGATCCCGGGCTCGCCTCCCCTCCCCGTGCCTACTGCCTCCCTGTTGGGGTTGGGGGGCTTCACGACATCCAGACTCGCCGCCATGATGTTCTCAACCGCCGGAAGGATAACATACAATGGCTCTTCAGTTCGTACCTTCTCGTCCTCCGCCTGCTCCTCGCCCATTCTTCAACTCGAAAATCCACATCGCCTAGCCTGTTCTTTTTCACCACCTACCTCACATTCTTCTTGCCCTGCCCGCGGTAAGAGAGTATCCCTGCAGAAATCGTCCACTGCCTGTTTCAATGGACAGCTCATCTCCAGAGATGCCCCCTTATGCCATGGCCCCGCCTTCCCTCCCCTGAAGGGCCCTAGCCACACCTCCTATGATGATTTGGCCGCCGCTCAGTTCACTGCCCGCATCGGGGTGTTCGGCATGGCCACTCTTTCCGTCAAATTCCCGTCTTTGTGGCTGACCGAGTAGCCACAGGGCTCCGATGACAACGGCTACTGCACTCCCTCGTCTCTATGGTCCTGCCCCCCCAGCCCCACGTCGAGCGTCGACTCCAACAGAGTTGGCGACGACAACGACGAGTTCGGCCACTCCTCCGCGAGCGTTTCTGAGACATCCTCCGCTAAGGCGGCCCAGAAGGGCCGGCGCTCCATCATATACAAGAACTGCAGCGACGCTCGGTGAGTTGATCACCGCCACTCCCTGCGGCGAGTGTCCCGACCGAGCTAGCCAACGGTGCTGACCTTTGCCTGTAGAAACGACGGGCCCAGAACCGAGCCAACCAGCGAGCCTATCGCAAGCGCAAAGAGCAACGCCTAGAAGATCTTCAGCAACGGATCGACGAGGTGAACCAGAAGAATGACGCCTTGTGCTGCGCGTACCGGCTGCTCGCCGATGAATGCTGCCGCCTTCGTGCCGGCCATTTGGCTACAGCGATGGACAACTCCACATGGTTGTAGGGGCAACCGACAGCTTGGCCTCGGACATGGCCGCACTGGACACCTACCGCGCCAACCCTGTTCTGGCGTCGAGTCCCATTCCCGAGGCGCACCTGGACTATCCCGAGAGTCCGGAAAGGTTGTGGGGCCACTACCCGTGAGGGAGCCCTCGGCTCTGGCGTATTA
Source organism: Colletotrichum brevisporum (assembly GCA_030770045.1). NCBI lineage: Eukaryota > Fungi > Ascomycota > Sordariomycetes > Glomerellales > Glomerellaceae > Colletotrichum > Colletotrichum brevisporum. Next base: position 273,991 of record JAUGSI010000001.1, on the reverse strand, counting down.
GCGGGACTCGCCCCCGGTCTCTGCTTTAGTCTCTCGTCTATGCAAATGACGATTCCTCTTCGGTTGGACGCGGTCGAGAACTTAGAAGTTGAGACATGTTCTCCAGGTTGGAGTCGTTGGGTTGTGGCAGAGCGTTCCTGCATTCGAGGAGGAGTTCGTTTCTTTCGCTTCAAGGGTGAAGGTAATAATCGCAACGTAAACAGGGTGACTTAGCAGCTGTGGCATTGAAGGTGGCACTGGCTACATAGTTTACCTAACAAAGTTGATGTCACGGGCCTACAGGACAACGCTGCTATCATCAATCTCTCTATCGTCCATTCATGCGACTTAATCTCTGCAATGCCCGGCCAACGCTCTCGATGCTTCTGGTCACATGACAAGCCTCCCATTTATCTTGCTTACGATGCTGGATCAACACCTTGCCACAGGACCTCCGGGGACAGTATAAGTCGTCGGCTGCAAGGCGGTGTTAGAAATGCGACTTCCACATTCGACCTCTCCAGGTGCGAGCTCACCACGGGATAGTAGATGTTGATCAGGATACCAGACTCATTGCCCGAGTACGCACCCCTGGGCACTTGTCAGAAGTCTCCCCCAAAACCTGCGAGATGGGTAACCTACGGAAACTTGACTGTCGGCGAGAACTGGCCACCGCCTGCGGCCTCGCAACTAGATCTGAGCGCACGAGGATGCAGAACTGCGGCCTCACCCCTTGGCACTGGCCGAGGTAGTCCAATTTGCTCGATACGGAGCAGATATTCTCCAGGGGCTGCATCGGTCTGTTAGCCATGGCCCAGATCGCGCAAAATGGATGAGGAGCGATGGCGTACGCGTGCAGGACGGGATCTGAAAGTTGAAGGTCGATTGCCTGAGGCGGGGAACTTGATTCGCCCGTTGCCTGTCTGCGCGCCGAGTTCCCAGATCTTGCCCACGGTCCGCTGCCATCGTACGTGGTGACATTTCCGGGCCAGCCGGAGAGAGCTGTAACTGACACAGCATTACCGCAGATGGCCTGGTCCATAGCAAACCAACCCGTGGCCGCGTCAGCAGCCGAGCCCCGGTAGTGGGTTGACGTCCCGGCCGGAGTGAGAACTGCGCCTACCGTCGAACCAGCAGTAACGGTGGCTACCTGCGTAGCGGTGCCCGAGGAAAGTCCGCCAGCATTGCAGACTATGTCTTTGCCTAGAACATCGGTGACGGGGCTGTTGTGGTTCTTGTTCCTCCGACATTGACGTACTCGCCCGTGTTGCGGCCTCCCACCACCAGGCTTGTGAAGTGTCCGAGTTTTAGAATTAGAACCATGGGTAGTGCCAGCCGGAGTGAAGAGACTTAGCCCACAGTGAGCCATTGTGAAGTCGCAAAGTGCGGCGAGCGCTGCGCTGATGGACAGAGTGACGACTTCATCTTTGGGATCGAGGGTAGAAGATGCCTCTGCAAAGTCGCTGAATGTTCCGAGCTACTGTTTGTTACTTCCCAAATATGACAGACCGTATCGGACGAGGAATATGCAGCCATGATATATCCATCCAGGGGCTGCAACATAGTTGCAGTCCTCCCTCTTCGTGGCCATTTATGGTCGTCACTGACAGCGCCCCCGAAAACTGCCTGATCAAGTAAATCTGCAGTATCAAAGTTGGATTGCCGAGATGCTGTCCCAATCATCCGGTCAAAATAGCCGACATGTTTTCCCGTCTCTGGTGTCTGGGCGACACGCCCTCCATCCTGTCCTCTCAGCACGAGAGATCGATGTGTACCCGAGAACGCCATCCGTGAGGTTCCGCGGGATTCCAAGTTGAAATTAGACGTTTCATTCAGGCTATTGCTTGGGAGTGTATGTATGGGTAATGTCATCAGGCTAATTGGGCTGGTGGTTGTTAAACCACTTGTGACCAGGGCCCGCTTCCTGCGCTTGACGACAACCGATGGCTCGCGGGGGTGTCCATCAAGGCCGACAGAAACATTATTCAAGGCATTGAAGAGTCATTAAAACGAAGGTTCATGGAGCAGCGCCTTCAACTAGTTAGGCATGAGTTATTTGCTAAACAAAGCTACAACACAGCGTTTCTGCGGGTTACATGCGTACACGACTGCCCGGCCAGATACCTCCCCCGCAAGAAATGAAGCATCGCAAAACGGAACTCACTGCAGACACACCGATACGAACCATACCAGATATAGCGTGTAGTTCGCCATTCGTGCGCTGTTGCTTCAACAAGTCCACTGCTACACCGTCAGCGCGTGCTGCGTAGATGCTCGCGAAACAAGACGAGAACCCACCTCCTTGCTCCCCCTGAACCTCGTACGAGGTGAACCCAGGTTGGTAGATCTATTTTCTCATCAGCAAGTTGCACGGTATTTGGTAGGATAAAGACCTGGAAGGTTCACGTTATGGTGTATCCGGAGTCCGTCTCTTTGAAGACGCCAGGAATGGAGAGCGTGGGCGCAATGCCCGCTGGGGGCGGAACTGCCAGTGACGTTGATCTGCGCGCAGGAGATGTAGTAGAACTGGGGACCCCAGCGGCCACGGGTTGTGAATGCCCAGGAGACCGAATTCGCAGCAGGTACTGCCGTTGGGTGGCACGAGGATCTTTGTGTTCGTAGGTTTCTACAGAAGCAGTCAGCCGGGATATCTCTTCTTTTGCTCGCTTTTGGACCGATCTCACGTCGCATAGGCCATGTTGCTTGGTTGTTCAAGAAAGTCGGGCCAAAGTCTTTGATTTTGGCCCATTTCCCGGCCCCGTCATAGTCCTGGACATGCGCGGGGGCCTTGGACAGAAATCTGTATCGATGTTTTGTTTTTCAATGATGGTTCTTCACGAGAGGCGGCTCCAATGGGTCACTGACAGCGAGATTGGTCCTTGGTGATAGACGGCCGTGTCGAGCGTGAAAGAGAAGGCATCACCGGGCCGGACTTGGGTTACCGTCGTCTGCGCCCCGCTGCCGCCTCCCTCGTTGCATCTCAGGTTATTGGAAGCAAGATCTGAATCTGATCAGCTGGTATTCACTTTCGGGCATTCCAGAGGGCTCACCGGTAACGGGAGAATTGAAGTTCGAGTTCTTCCGGATATGTTCAAACACCCCAAACTTCTGAGAGCCGACGGTTAGTTGTTGGAAGATGTAGCGGCCAGACGTCTGAGATGGCCACCGAACGGCGGCCGCGAGAGTTCGTGAACTTCATCGGGTGCGATCTGCCACGGCGGCGACAATACGGCGGCAGTTTAAATCAAAAGTGTGAATGAATTCGAGGAGAGAGAGAAAAAGATATCACGACACCGGGACCACCCGGACTATTTACCGTGCCCGCCAGTGCCGCGTTACATATATGGCACTGCCATGCTAATCATCTCGGCAGGCCTCGGCTCGGAACCATGACTTCCTCGACGTTGTCATGACGAGGACTCCTGTAATCAGGAGAACCTGAACCTCATGAAAGGTTCATAGCGTCTGATCAAGTGATTCTTAACAACGTCACGTCGGCAACGTTGGATTTGTCGTCCGTCTATCAACAGAGTTGCTTCCGGTAAAAGTTCTGCATGAAGAGACGAGGGTTCTATTCGCCGGGAAGACCATCCTCCGCATTCCCACTATAAGTAAATTGAGCTTACGGCCCATGATGCGTCGCTTCGAACGACTCCTCTGTTCCACGCCCTGTTCCACGCCCTGTTCCGTGAGTTAACAACTCTTCATGATCATTTAGACCTTCGCTACCTCAAAGGCGCAATCGGACTCGGGGCCTGGTAGCGTACCGAATTTAGGTGACGGGCCGCGACGTTTACCCGGAGCTTATCCTTCCGACTCCAAAGCGGTGCATCCATTGGGAGCGCAGACGGGTAGGCAGAAGATCGACAACATCCGAGTCACATGCGACTCCACAGATTCATTCGCCTTGGCACGTATATTCGCATCCGTATACTGGAGGAGAAAACTCATAAATTCATTGCAAAGGTTCATAGTGGAATATGTGACTAATTCGATCTTGCTCTCTCGTCCTACTCGTCCCTTGTTGTCCTCCTTGTCTTGTTGCCTCGTCGTCCTTGTCGTCCTCCTTGTCCTTGTTGCCCTCGTCGTCCTTGTTGCCCTCGTCGTCCTTGCTGCTCCCCGCTGTCCTTCTTCTCCTTATTCCTATCCACATTCCGCCTCCAGACAATGTTTACCACAGTCACACTTTTCCGTCCTACCTGTTGTATTCCGGCACGGTAAATACTTGCCCTCATCGTCGGTGTAGATGCATTTGGGGGTGTGAGGGCACCAGGCTGTTAGTGACCGAAGACATCCTTTATGGTCCTGATTTTCAAGAGCAGGAACAAGGGTCAAGTGGTGAGGGTTGACGCATGCATCCAGAATACCCTTCTTGGTGTTGAACCGGCCTCGGTGGCATCGGTGGGCGCAATGAAGGTTGGTGTCGGCAGCATCAGCGATCCTCCCCGAGTTCTGTAAAAAGAACGTCATCCGGTGGATTGGCCACTTGTTTTTGTTGCCAGCTTTGCCGAGGTTCTTCGAAGGGTACCCTGAAGCTTGCCCCGTGTCGCCTCGCATAAACCAACAATCATCAACTGTCGTAGGTGAATTGGTGATTTTCTTTGTGATATCACCTATCCATTTTTCCCACGTGAGATTACGACCATCCGTCGGTGTCTTGGGCATCATCAACTCCTTGCCCTCTCCCCCAAGGGGCCCAACCATTGTTGTAGGCAGGGCTGCAACCCATCGTCGGAACTGGCGCAACAGGAAATCGACTGACTCTGTACTCGACAATGGTGCGGGCGGCGAAGACCCTGGCTCCTGGGCCTCAGTGGAAGGCGTGGACGATGAAGGCCTGAGTTTCTTCTTGTACTCGGTCGAGTCGTCATCCGAAAACAAGCGCTTACGAGGCATCGTGACTGTTGGTTGATCCGCCGCGGCTCGTCAAAAATCAAGGCACAAGCGAGCCAGTAGTTGTGGCCGTGGCGATATGGCTTAGGGCGGCAGCGAACATGTCGTCTTTTCTACTGCTTGTCGGTCGAGATCCAGGAGGCTAGAGACCACAGGGCGAATTCCAGTACTTGGGGAATTCCAACGCTGGGAGAGTTCCAGGGCTGGGGGGATTCCAGCGCTGCCCTGATTTGCGTGGCATCACTGACATGCTATGTAAGGGAGCCAGTCGAGGGGTTGGAAGTTCACCGCGCCGAGGGGCACCACGCGCCGCGCAGCGTTTCATTGAGCGGACATATTAGTGTGAGTGTGGTGAAATATTATTGAGTGGTAGGTATCTCTCAGAAGTGGGAGCAGGTGGCAGGTAAAACTGTTCTCCGCCTACAGACGGAATGTTGACTCCATAGGCAGATAGGCTAGTCGATGGAACGAACCGAACGACTCGCTTGTCACCCCTTGTCTGAGACGTCCGTGTGGGTCCACACTTAGACGGCGACCGTCTTCTCGTGATGGGCAATGTCTCCGTCGCTGTTGGGCACTGCCTTGTCTCCTCGGTGCCGGCGCGCTCCTAAAGGTGGTGGACGGGCGCCAGCCCGCCGATTTGCTAGCAACGCTGACCTCGGCGTACAGCTCTTCGACCTCCTCCAGGGTGAGGCCCTTGGTCTCGTAGATGAAGAACCATACGAACGCGATACAGAGGAAACAGGCGGCGAACCAGACGAAGAAGATCTTGGACTGCAGGTTGGCATAGCCCTCACCGTAGTTGACCAGGTAAGGTGTCGAGTAAGCGATGGCCCAGTTGAGAAGCCACTGGTTGCTGTCAGCACTGGCACGATTACATGGGGAGGATCAACGGCGTAGCCCACGTTGGTCGCGGTCGACAGAGACAGGACTTGGCACGCGTCTTGAGCCCGAAGATCTCACCGTTGACGACCCAAGCCAGGGGGCCCCAGGTCCTGTTGGCGTGTTAGTTCACCAGTCCTCGATCCTTACTTGGACGGCAGGGTTCCGTGGGCAGGCTACAGGCGCAAAACCTCTTCCGCGAACGGTCGGGACGACTTACGAGGCGAAGAAGAAGATGTAAATGCACACAAAGGCAATTGCGGCCTTCTGAGCCGGCAGGTTGTGTACGATGATGTTACCACTATCATCCTGGCCGGTGGTCAAGGTTCCTAGCATGGCAACAAGGAACTGCGAGACGCACATGCCGACTGCACCCCAGAGCAGCATGGGTCTACGTCCCCAGCGGTCGACGGCGTACATTCCCGGAAGAGTCGAAACGACGTTGATGGAGGACGTGATCATGCCGATGACGAATCCGTTGGAGAAGCCGGAGTTCTGAAAGTACTGGGTTCCGTAGTAGAAGATGAAGTTGATGCCACTAAGACGGGTCAGCACACATTCCGGAACATGGTCGTGAGCAGCACGCGTACGTCAACTGTTGCAGGGCTTGCAGGGCACATCCTGTGAACTGGCGTTTAAGGACGGGGGGCTTGAAGCAGTCCATGTAGCCGGCGGAGCCAATGTTGCTCTCGTATTCATGGTTGGCTTGGATCTCGGCAAGCTCTTCTGCGATGGCCGGGTCGTTCTCGGGCAAGCGGCGGAGCCTCGAGAGCGCATTGGTGGCGCGATCCAGGCGACCGCGCCTGATGAGGAAGCGGGGAGTCTCGGGCAGGACGAGCATGCCGGCGAAGAGAATGATGGACCAGGCAAACTGGACGGCGATGGGGATGCGGTATGACCCGGTGTCCTGGCGGTTGTGGGTGGCATTGTTGACGATGGCGGCCAGCAGCAGACCGATGGTGATGGCCCATTGATAAGCGCCAACGATGGCACCACGAATCCATTTGGGGGCGGTCTCGGACTGGTAAAGGGGGACTATGGCGTGTCAGTCTCGGACGGGTTGCAGGATGTGAGAGACGACTTACCCAGGGCAGAGATCAGGCCAACGCCGAAGCCGGCGAAGAAACGGCCGGCAAGGAAGACGGGGATGTCAACGGCAATGGTCTGCAGGACGACGCCGAGGTTGAAGACCCAGGTGGAGGCGGCAAGTCCCATCCGACGGCCGATGGTGTCGGCAAGGAACGGAGAGGCTAGGGCGCCAAAGAAAGTGCCGGCAGAGAGGATGGACACGATGGCAGACTCCTGCGAGGGCGAGACGTCGGGGTTGCCAGCGGGGTTCACGTAGCCGGTGCTGAAAAGGCGTTGCCAGTAAGACTTGATCGGAGACGGTCAGTTTGGTCGACGAAGACGGAGGAGCGACACTGGGGGCAACGTACCATCTCGAGGATGCCATTGATGGTACCGGTGTCATATCCAAACAGCAAACCACCAAAGGCGACGAAGAAGCCGATGAGAATGGCGGGCCAGGCCTTGCCCGGCTCGCCGACTGGCTTGATGCCCATGGAAGCAGATTTTGGCGAAGACGGATTCGAGAGGAGGAAGAGACAGGCGAAGCCCGGGGTGTTTCTGTTCAGACTCGGCACGTCGTCGAGGCTTGGGCAGCTGGAGGCTTGAGCGCGAGGAGAAGAGGACGCACGTAAGGTGTGAAGTGCAGAAAGATGGGAGGAAACGCCTGTCATATAAAGTTCCCCGGATTATGGTAGTACAGCGCGGAGCTCCCGCACTTGCTGGCCCCCCCCAGGCCGCGGGGAGGGGTGGGATGGCATGATGGTAGCCAGGTAGTGTAGTGTAGTGTGGTGTACGAGCGCGTTCCCATCACCCACCCCACCATGAGAGACAGGGTTGCAGCCTGGCCATGGCCCATGGTTACCTGGTGCGAAGTCCTCACGCTTGCCGGTGTCGAGTTCAGACGTGCCTGAAGGGTCCGGGGGGGGGGGGCGAAAGACAGGCCGCACTGGTGCCGATGGAGGATCACGAGGACGTAGGTGTAGTTTGGTGTGGGTGAGGTCGACGTGGTAGCTTGTAAGTACTAAGTACCACTTCCTACAACGGCATCAGGCATCTCATCCATCACAAAGACGAACCTCAGTCACAAGGGTAAAAAGCAGTAGAGTACCAAAGACTAGAGTAGCAAATCGAGCTCCGGGAGTCAAAAAGACTGGCAAGGTCTACATACCTACACTGGTGTATCCGTAGTACCGTTTCCATCGCTCCCCCCGAACATGACCCCAGCTGGAGTAGTAAGAGGCGGGTCCCGGAGAGATGGTCTCCATCCTGGAGAGTGAGGGGACCCTGGGGTATTTACGTTACTATGTACTATTAATCTGTGCTACACTACCATGCACATGTGTTCCCAGCAGTGTACCATCACCAGGTTTTCAGTGGTGTATACGGAATTTCCAGTGTGGAAGATTGCAAGAAGCGAGTGTTCCCTCTCGAAGGACTCCAGAGACGCGCGCGCCGGCGGCAAATGTCATCCGGCGTCTAATGCGCACCGTTTCTCGTTTCGATTTAAGCACCAAAAACTTCAATCAAGCCGCGGCAGCGTTATGGGGGTAGAGGTGAACCGTTAACCAAACGTTAGTATACCTTACCTAGCAGTGCAATAAACATTAAACCCACACCCGTCATGTCTCGCGGCACCCGGTGGAGCAAGCGCTTGCGATGCGTGACAGAAAGACTTTTCATGGCTCTCACGAGTCGCCAGTCTCCCTTGACCATTGCCCGCGACTCGATGTCCCAGCCGGACGGCAGAGTTTTGCGGAGAATGGGGAAGCGCGTGGGGAGGGATGGAGTATGGACATTGGCACTTGTGCTCACTGTTCAGTCTAGAAATAGAGGATAGTACGGTAAGATCGTAAGGTTCTACCTACCTACCTACTTCATATCTACCTATGGTAAGGCAGGCAGGAGGACGTCATCTAGCTCTCCCCTCTGGTGCAGGTGCCGTCTGGGTGGGGCTACACGACTGCAGTCACCAGTGTGGCTACACTAGTGCTACCACGACACGGGGAAACTTGGGTGGAGGCATCGCCTCCGACGACAGGCCATTCAGCAGTCGGAGCACGATATCAAGCAAACGCTAAGCAACGCTAAGAAACGCTAAGGAGCGCCACCACTGGCAGTTGGGCGGCGGGCCGCGGCAAGAGCCACACGCGACTAGGTACTTACTTAGTACCTACCTACCTATACCTTGGTACCTACCCAGATAAACGGTTCACACCTGCCAATACCTAGAATGGGCACCTACGTAGGTAAATAGCCTCCCCCTCAACTTTTCAAGGCTCAACTCAACCTTGGCTTAGAAGGTTCCGAATGTGAGATAACTTGCAGTGTGTCACAGACAGGTAGGTAGGTAGGCAGTAAATCTCTGATCTTGATCGTCTCCCGGGCCCCATGGGACTTGGTGCTGTTCGGCCCGTTTCCACACTTCTGAGCCTCTGACCCCGCTGCTCTCTACCATAGTAAGGCCCTGGTCTCCGCACCACGCGTCTCATTCGCTGGCGCTGATTTTTTCGCGACTTTTCTTTCGACGCCCCGATGTAAAGCCCGCGACACCTCCAGCATCGCCAACGCTCGTCAGAAATGTTCGCTCAAATTTCGATCCTTGATGATTTTTTCCCCTTCTTTCCTGGGCATGACCTTTGTTCATCGCAAGTCAACATCAAAAAGTATTCCATCATTTCCCCCCCGGGTGTCCACCTAGCTCATCAATTGCTAGCCTAGGTACCTATCCGTACCGCGCCGTAAACCATTAATGGTGTCAGCAACTTCCGCCAGCAACGCATCGCCGAGGCTCTGACGACTCACGACTCACGAGCAGCTGTTCGTGAGCCACTCCGGACCAGGCCTCTCACACCCTCCCGCGCCTGGCGACAACGCAGGCATCTTCCTCAGTCATCAGTAAGTAGTAGTAATGGCTGTGAGTGCTACACTAGTACCATATCATCCGCATCCGCACCCGCACCCGGTCCCCAGTCCCTGACTCTCATCCTGGTTGACCCTCCCTCGTCCGGCCCGAATCTCTCGCATGGCTCGTCCCTGGTCGGTGGTGGGTGTTCTTTCCAAAGTGCTTGGAGTATCCGTGTGTACACAATACATGATACAGTAATGCAATCCTAGTACACTTTTGTTCGTCTCCGCTGCTCGCCCACACTGCTCGCCCACACTCCCGCTGGCTTCTTCGGCCTTTCTTCGATGCTTTTGCGCTGAGAGCTCCGCCCGCCATTTGCTTAATTGCCGGTGCCAGGCATTGCCCGGGCTTGCGACGCCCTGCATAGGATGAGCCGCAATCGCCCGGCCCCGTTTTCGACAACCGCCGGCGTTTTTGCGCATCCTGCAAAACATTAGCAGAGAGCAGAAGGGTAACAAACAATTTAACACGGCCGACGTCGTCCCTGGGCCATGAGAGGCCCCCACGTGCGGTGGCCCCGGGTCCCAAATCCGGTGTCAGACTTATTCACATACGCACGGGTAGTCACGGCCAACGGCGACGGCAGTGACGGATGACGACAACAGACGACGACGACGTTGATAGTGATAACAGTAGCATTAGTCGTTTACCATCGATATCAGGTATTAATCTACTTTCAAAGTGAGATATCCAAGACATCAAGGCCGCTCTCAAGTTGAGACTTGGTGAGCATTCTTTGCTGAGACATAAGTTCGGCGCATTGAGACATCACAGGATCCTTTCCCATTGTGGCCACTGCGATGACGGAGTCACCCTTGGTATAGTACGCCGCAAAGCTCAAGTCGTCAACACTTCCCTGGATCAGTACGTCGTCCCATCCGCCAACCGTATTGCCGCAATATCGGAGCTGAGAACCTAGCGCGGACCAGAAGACGGGGATGAACCGCGGTTGATCGACCGTGGCGTTGATGATGTGGTTTGCCACGGCGCGGCCGGCATTTTGAGCCACGTTCCAGTGCTCAATTCGAGTGTACCGGCCGTCCCCGCCAGGACCATGGTACGGGAAGGTCGCGATATCACCAACGGCGTACACATCCTTGAGACCAACGACGAGGAAGTTCTCATCGGTCTTGATAGAGCTGTCCTGCTCGAGCCGAATGACCTTGTTGTCCTTCAGAAATTCAGTCGCAGGTGCAACACCAACCCCAAGAACGACCAAGTCAGCATCGATGCTGGTGCCATCTTTAAGAAGGACAGCGCCGACAGCAGACGGGTTGGTGACGGAAGGTACGGCTTTCTCGACCCCGGCGGACATGTGGAACTTGATGCCGTTCTTCTCCAGATTCTTCTGGATGCCTGCGCCAGCGCGCTGTCCAAGGACTCTCTCCAATGGCACAGTCTCCATACCAATCACCGTCACAGTATTGTCCTTGGCAGTAGCGTTCGCAATCTCCATGCCAATGAACGATGACCCCACGACGACGATTTTCTTCCCCTTGCTGCCGATGGCTGACACAATCTTTTATTGTGTCATGGACTGTTCTCAATGTGAAGATGTTCTCAAGAACCTTGAACCTTCCACTTCAAGGCGGAAGCCAGGAGGCGAACTCCATTGCCGGCTGGAATGAGCTTTTGTGCGGTCTTCTCGCGGATGCCGACAAATTAATCAGCCAGAAAGTCGGCATCCCAGTAACCGACGTCATTGAGCAGACAACTGAGCCGCTCTCGACAAAGCCTTGTCCCTTTTTCACGAAGGTCATAACCATCGGCCAACTGCCAGAATTTCGACTGACTTTGTACGGTCGATCAGTAAATTGATCCCCTCGGAAATGCAGCGGCCAAGGCCTTGGTAGCCGCCATTCGGAGACCTCGATTTGCCCCAGTATGAACCTCGCCGCTTGTGATGATATTGCCTTCGTCTGCTCCGCTAGCGATGTTGCACTTGAAATTGGGCTTGCGGCGGCCGGCCTTGATGGTAGCCTCATTGCCAGATATGTAGACACCGCCGTCTCGCTCGGTGACCTTGAAGACGGGTAGAGCGTCGAGAGCTGGGGCTTCTTCGACATCACCGGTTTTCGCATTGAAGCAAGCTGGGGGATGCTTGTCAGTCCGGCCGTGGAAAACAGGGTAAGGGAACGATCGGTTGGCTTACCACCGTGCCAGGGACATGTTAGTCGACCAGAAGACGTCAAGACGCCTTTGACGAGAGGAGCACCGTAATGGGTGCATTTCGGGCCAACCGCTTGAATGTGTCCACCGGCGTTCACCAGAAGCACTTTGGCTCCGTCGATTCCCTCCACGTCGACCTCCTGCTTTTCTCCAGGTCCGATGGACAGCGACGTGAGGGATTTGAGCTTGAAGTCGGCCATTGCCCGGGCGGAATATGAGAGTGACTTGACGTGGAATGGGTGGCGGACGACGGGGGAGGTGCGTTTACAACGGAGGGGCAGCTGAAAGATGAGCACGCGGTACAGCGAGGGTTGGTGTAGATGTACGGATGGCATGGAGAACAATCGAGGGGGGCGGACAGAGTAGGAGGTCATGCCGTGCGGGGAGACGTGATGAAGGGGCAGCTGCTGCAAGCAAATCGACGGGCGGGAGGGAGCTTGGTCATAGGAGTGGTCAAGACGTCGCACAGGCCTGCTGGACGATGGTACCTACCTAGGTAGGTAGTCAATTGACTACCTCCCGGCGAAGCCCAAGAACTAAGAGTGGTTAGCAAGGCGTCGGTACCATGATGCTACCTATCTTGCAGGGGAAAGTGCGCATTCCGCAGTGAGAAGCTGTTAGTGGCTGGTGATGAGTAGATCTGCAGAGTTGAAGTATCGCACTAACCATCCTTTCGAGATGTCACCATAGGTAGTGTAAACCCAAGTACTTCAACCGTCTAATAACTACCAATACAAATACTACCTACTACTACCGAGTGTTGTCGCGACTATGACGCCATGACTGGCAGCCCCGCACCTGAACACTAGCTGCTTAGAAATTTATGCAATATCATTGGTCTGTTTTGCGCAGTGGCTAGGTACCTAGGTTACCTAGGGGGTAAGGCACCTGGGGGCCGGGGCCGAGCCGGATGGCGGGGATGGCCCGATTGGATGGCGTCAAATGGCATTTTCCCAAGATGCAATACCTACGCGGCACATCTAATACACATCTACAGTTCATCCTTGGTACCTGCTTCTGGCACACCCTCATCTTCTTTGTTGGTGTCCTGCGTCGACCCCATGGCAGCATCCACTATCCCTTCCTTGAGCTTGAGCGTCTGGGCCTTGACGGTGAACTTAATGTCCCTGTTGCCTCGGCGACGTTGGGCCGGGGGCGGACGGGCCATGCCACAACAGCTGCGTCCTTGGGAACCTCGCTGTAGGTGCTCAGATCGAATTGAGCTGTGACTTGAGTTAGGCCGAGAAGCGGACTTGCAGGTGAAGGGTAACAAGTGTCTGCCCTTGACAGTCGCTGCCATTGGCGACGAAAGGGGACAGAATGGGATAGAGAGCGCCGGGTGCAAAGATGGCAACCCTGCCTTGATCGAGCTCTCGGTCTGTGTCCTTGGGGTTGTGCGGAACGACGACGCGGTCCTTAGTCTTCCTCCTCGGCAGTGGCTTGTCAAAGACAGCAAGAGACCTTTACCGTCGCTGTCATCGGACCGCTCCTGGTCTTCGATCCACTCGCGTACGATGAAGGGGGCATGTCGGCGTACTCCATCATGGGCTTGGATTACGATCGTACATGTGGCGGTCCAGGCCAGCCCAACCGCCAGGGTATTCGCGACCCGAGAAGAAGAGCTTGAGGCCATCGCCCCAGTTGAACAGACCCGCCGGGGCCTTTTCGAACAGGTCGTGCAGGGTGTACTGCGTGGCGGCGAACGTCCGCGTTGCCTCGCACGTAGGAACGTATAAGTCGATTGTCTTTGACGTGAAAGGGTCTCGCCAGGCGAAGTTCTCGGCCATGGTCGTTTTCGGCTGCGGCATGGGCGGCGGACCGCCCACCTGGAAGGCACCGACAACACCCGCCAGGGTATTGGCGGCGAGAGGGAGAGACGTGAGCTTCATGGCGGCAGATGAGGGGCTTGGCGATTTGGAGAGATCTGGAACGAGCGACGAGCACTACATGCACAGAGACGTATCACCTCGTGGCAGCAACATTCAATTTGTGACAGCAGCATTCGAGAATGCGATCTTTTATATCCATGGGCATCATTGAATCCGCTGGGAGACCAGTCACGGTGCAACTGGCATTGTTGTCCTTTGCGGATGCATCGTGCTCCGGATTACCATTTCGAGACGAGGTTCACGGACACCGAGTTTATATCCCTAAAACGGTAAGGTGGTATTTTGCTCGGCACTTTATTCGCAGCCGACCTGCAATTAATCCAGCTTCCCGACGTGCGGGGTTCACAGGCGCAACATCGCGGGGAGTAAGGCCCGGGGCTCTCCGGGCCGGTCTCCGGGCTGTATCCGCGTTCCGCCTGTCACGTGGGTTAACAATGTTATTACGTGGTGCCCGGTATTGGAAGCGGCATCCAATGATTTCGCTTGGGAGATCTTACTCATCACCCCCTCCTCTGGTAGAAACACCTGTACATAGGTAACTTATTAGCTCTCCAATCGTCGGCCTCCCTCCCACTCTACTATTATTACACAACAGACAACAACAGACGACGGGCTGCAACGGATAGAACCAAGAGATGATATACAGCAATGATGATAATAAATAATATCTCCCTTTTGTTCTCAACCGCAACCTCACCAGGTCATATGGCCCTAGCTACTCAAGGAGCTGCTTACATACAATTAGAAACGTGACGTCAGTTTGATGTCTTGACGTCTTTTACTAATAGCACTTACTGCTTGTCATCCGATGTAGATAGGGACGGATCCGACCCATCAGATGGCACCGCATCGCATGGCAGATTCCGTAAGCTTCACACCCTGGCATGGGACGAAAAGTGCGCCCTAGCCACCACCTCGCGTCGCGCATCGAGACGCGCACGCGCCGGTTTTCTTGTGTATCCTTGCCAATTCGTACGTGAAGTCAACATCGCTTAGCTGCTTTCTGGTCCAGAGCTCTGCCGTCCACTGAATCCATGACGTCGGATTGACGCTCGAAATGACGCTCGTCGTCCGTCATGGATTTCACACCGTTTCCCACTTGGTTACATCGTACCTTCCTATTGCAGTAGTGTAGCCTCCGTCTCGATGACTTCTTATTTCAATTCCTACCTGACGATGCCTGCTTCCCGGAAAAGCGTTTTTTCTTCTCTTCATCCATCGGCCTAACTTGCTATCCATTCAGCTGCGGTGCACAAGCCACACAATAAACCCCGACCCACGTTGATACTCTCTCATTGAACTGCAAGCTGTCTTTGATTCGACCCATGGCGACCCAGGCAGCGTACGCGGCCGAACAGGCGATTGGCCATCAAGGAGACTCTGTCACTGCTCAAGATGTTACGGATTACGGAACGGTCGGTGACGATGCCGAGACTATGAAAGCGCTCGTCTGGCAGGCAAAAAATAAGGTCGAGATCGGTAAGTTCAGCTGCCCAAAGCCCTGCCCGCGAATGCCTCTAACATCGGGTGATTCAGTCGAAGTACCGAAGCCCAAAATCATCGAGGACAGCGATGTGATCCTCAGGGTCACTGGTAGCACTGTCTGCGGCAGCGACCTTCATCTGCTACACGGCTCCGTCGTGCAGATGAGCAAGGGCGACATTCTCGGCCATGAGTTCTGCGGCGTCGTCGACCAAGTCGGCTCTTCGGTCAGGAATGTCAAGGTCGGGCACCGATACGTCGCCTCTTTTCAGATCGCGTGTGGGAATGTTCGTACCATTCTGCAAGAGTTCCCCGGGGTAACTTCGACTGACACCCATCCAGTGCTTCTATTGCAAACAGAAACTATCATCCCAGTGCGAGAAAACAAACTCCAACACAATGGAGAAGTCAATGTACGGATCGCAGACAGCCGGCATGTTTGGCTATTCCCACTTCACCGGCGGGTTTGCCGGTGGCCAGGCCGAATACGTGCGCGTACCCCTGGGGGACGTGAACCTGCTCGAGATTCCCGACGGCGTACCCGACGAGAAAGCCTTGTACCTATCTGACGTGCTGGCCACCTCGTACAATGCCGTCAAAGACACCGCCGTCTACCCAAAGGACCAGGTCGCCATTTGGGGTGCCGGGCCGATCGGACAAATGGCTGGTGCGTTCGCAGTTGACGAGGGCGCTTCCAAGGTCATCTTCATTGACACGGAACCGCGTCTGTCGTTTGTCAGGTCGAGGTGGCCCATGGAGCATAAGGACAAACTCGAAACGATTGACTTCAAGAAACTCTCCTTCGGCGTCACCAACAAGGAGACAGTCGTATCTAAACTGAAAGAGCTGTGCGGTGGTCGGGGACCCGACGCCTGCATCGAGTGTGCGGCTGGCGAATACCCCAAAAAGTTGGCTCCACACTGTCGAAATCGCCCTCGGTGCCGAGACCGACACGAGTGAGATCCTCAACGAGATGATTGAGGGCGTGCGCAACTTTGGTCGCTGCGGCATCACGGGCGTGTACGTTGGATACACAAACCACTTCAATATTGGCTCGTTGATGGAACGTGGGGTTCGTTTGATCGGCAACGGCCAGGCTCCCGTCCATCTCTACTGGGAGGCATTGCTCAAGAAGATACAGACTGGGGAGCTAGACGTCTACCAAATGCTGTCGCACCGAGTTCGGCTCGACGATCTTGACAAGGTATACTACAAGTTCGAAAATCACGAGGAGGGCATGCAGAAGGTCTTCGTGGAAACCAAGTTCTCATTCCCGCGTGCCGAGGGCTCTCCTGAGCTTTCGACGTATTGACTTAAGCTCGTCGCTCGAGATGTTAATGCAATCCCGGGTGCAAGCCACCTTGTGACGGGATTTTGATGACTAGGTACGGACGGGAGGTTACCAGCATAGGTAGCATACGTGGCATGGGAAGCTATTTCAATCTAAATCTTGCACAAACGTCCCTCCGGAATTTCAGTGAACCTTTCCGCCCCGACGCAAGTGGGACAATAAAAAAGACTGGTCGGGTCGTATTTCTGTTTCGTCGAGAGGTGGTGGCCGTATTGCGAACCGTAGAACGAGTCGACGTACTCTGGATCGTGCCTGTCCCCTTCGTTCATGTAGCCTCCGGTGAATGGGGCCAGCACCTTACTGGCGGCACCCTTAACGAAGGTCACGTCGTGCTGCACGCGATTTCTCTCTGCGACGCTGGCTGTCTTCGAAATGCCACGACCGGTGATGATGACATATGAGCAATTTCGCCAGGCCGGATGCAGCCCCGAGGTGACATCTCTCGCGTCCTCGAAAACACGACCACCGGAGACAAGCAGGACGGCATTAGTTGTGTACTCTTCGGGCTTTCCACTGAGCACTTCGACGGCTTCTCGAACACGATCTGGTTCCTCGACTGCCGAACGGTCAACCATGCGAGATGTTATGATTGAGGTGTCCCCGGCGGGGTCGTAGAGCCCGGATTCTGCTTCGTAGAAAGACCAGTAATCATCATAGGTCGTGAAGCTTTCGTGAATGAAAAGCCGGTCACTGAACGCGGCCAGTGCCGTGCGCACCGGGGAAAACCCAGAGTCGGCCTGCTCTTGGGTCTTGCCGATGGTCCAGAATCCATGGGTATAGCCAGAGGTGGCGTTGCCAACGAAGGTGGTCGGGAAGTTGCGAAACCAGTAGGCGTATCCTGCAAAGCCCGCGTCGTTGAGGTCAGGGTACGACTGCAGAAGCAAGGAAACGGCATCGAGAAGGTCGGAGTTGTTAGCAGTCTGACTCAGGGGTGCGATGGCCAGCCTGTGGGCCGTCACGACGTTGACATTGGGGTACGTCTTTATCGTTGTGCTCAGCACAATACCGTATCCGGGACCACCGCCGCGGAGGGCCTTGAACAGATCCGTGTTCGCGCAGTGGCCTGCCACCACGATGCTTCCGTCGGCCAGCATCACCTCTGCCTCGAGGATCTGGTCGGCGCCGAGGCCGTAATTGCGGGTAGCGGGTCCGTGTCCACCGCCCGAGGGCCAACCTCCGTTAGCGCCGGGAGAGATGGCCCCGCCTCCGACGGCGATCACATCGTGCGCCTTGGCGATCTCGTACACGTCCCGCCACTGGTAGGCACCGTCTATACGGGTTGCACTTCCATGCCAGCCAGACGCCGCACAGCCGTCGGTCGAGGCGTACGTCTCCTGGAAGTCGATGGTATTCCGGTAGTAGCGCAGCCATATCTCAAGGCTTCCATAACCGTCAGAGCGTCCCATCAGGTCGTGGCCTGTGCTGGCGACAACGAGTCGGACATTGTGCTGACGTGCAAAGGCGAGACCCTCGCGTATGTCAGCGCGCGTTGTTGCGTTGATGGCGTAGGCTGGTGAAGACCCAAGAGAGCAGGTTGTCGGTTCCTGGCCAGCAGCATAATCCACTGGCGCGCAGGTGATGTTGTATGGATACGGTCGCCCAATCGGGTTCGAGGTCTGATAGTCTTGGTCGGACCACATCTTGGTAACGAAGGCACATTCGTCGAGGTCCAGGGCCGGGCCGTCGTAGCACGACTGGGCTACGGGCGCTGTCTTTAGCAGCTTACCGCCGAGGCGTGAATTGAGGGCGTTCCACGAGCAGGCCGACGGCCAACATGCGTCTCCAGGCACCTGGCGGCAAGGTTAGCCAGGGGCCAGAAACGCGCTTGAATGGTGGTTCACCAACGCATTTACACTCAGTCTGCGGAACAGCACGGGAAACATTATCCCCAGCCACGAACTGACCGGTAGCACTGGCCACGAGAGCGGCGAGTAGGGGGGAAAACGCTACGGGCCTCATAGTCCGACTAGTTGAGTGAAGCCAAATTACCCGAGAGGTTTGAAGTGGTTGAAGTTGAAAAGGTGGGCGGGGACAGTGACCGAGTACAATTTCTCAAAAGCGTCCCCCGCAGGTATCCATATACTATCATCCCCGGTGGCACAGAATGGAAGGTGAGACTGAAGTTTCCGTGATCTGATCTCCACGTTCTGGCCGAGACGGGAAAATTGAAGTACATGTACGGATACATACCTACATTACCTAGGTACCTACCCAGGCAACAGGCAATTAGGTAGCAAAAAGTAGGTAGTACAAGTGGTGGACGCACACATCGATGCGATTGCAGCAAGTGGGGTTCCATACCAAGCCGGCTCAACTGGTGCTAGACTTCCTATTGGCAGAGAGGAAGAGAGGGAGAGCCCATCAATGTAGGTAAGCAGGAGCAACACTTGTGAACACTAGGTACCTACCTGCCTAGGTAGGCAGGTAGTTGTGAAGTGATACTTGGTAAGCAGTAGGTAGGCATCGCGTTGTTCGCATAGGTACCTAGGTAGGTACACTGTAGGTAGGTACGGTACCCGACCAAGGTCTTGTTTGAGCGCTGAAGGGATGGCATCTCAATACTAGTCACTATGCAAACGCAATAATATTCAGTTTCGGCAAGCAGTATTGGACATTGACGGCATTGGTGTGGCAAGAAACTAGCGATTCTCATTTTTTAACAACAAACGTGATTTGTTGTCCAAACAGGGAGACACTTCAGTGTCTAAGATGTTGGGTACTGCCTCGTGGAGCGCATGATATCAATGTGCCCTGCAAGCAGCCCCCATTGCGACCGACGACCCGAGACCTTTCATCCCCCAGATTCCGTTTTGGCCTAGTTGAACGAACTTCTGCCGTAGGCAGAGCAAGATGCTCGAAAACCACGACGGGCTAGGTGTGTTTCCAGTGTCTGCGTCTATTTGTGCTGGCCTTCGCCGATGCAGAAGGGGATGGGGTAGGTGTCGCTACTGCACAGACGAATGACGCCCTTGACCCAGGCGAGGTTGCCGTACGACTGGCTCTCGTACGTGTCGGCCATGAAGCTGGTCTTGGTCGGGCTGTCGGTGCAGCCGGTCAACAGATTGCCCTGAACTCGGCGAACGTACGGCTGGCTGACGATGACGCCGAACTTTCCATCGGGGACCTCGAAGTCGAGGGAGTTCTCCTGGGAGGTGGACCAGCTCATCTCCAAGTCCAGCGACAGAGAGACTCCGATGACGGAGTCGCCGCCGATGCTCACCTCGTGACCGATGGAGAGTGAGTTGGAGATTTCGTAGCCGGTCGATACGCTCGCTGTCGCCTGGGTGTTGCCCTGGGAGGAGACCACGGGCGAAATGGCGATGTCCCAGTTGAGGAACTCGTCCTCGGAGGTGACCTGGACCTCGGTGCTCTCGGGGCAGCCACGGCGGAAGATGCCGGCGGTGCTGGTGTGGTTGTAAGAGTTGATCGACACTGGCGCTGCGCTTGCGGTCTCGAGGGCTTCGTAGTCGGCAGCCTTCATGATCTGAGAAGTTCCGTCGGTGCGAAGAAGGATGACGTCGTCGGCGGCGAGCATACGAGGGCGAGGGGGCGCGGCGGCAACGGCAGCGGTCATGCCGAGGACGGCAACAAAGGCGCGGGAAAACATGTTGGCGAAGTGAAGGAGTGTTGGTTGTATCGAGCACCGATCGATCAGCAAGAGCGCAGGCTCGACAGGTAACTGGATGGGGGGAAAAGGAGTGACAAGAGTCGGCAGGGCGACTAAGAACGAACCGAAAAACGAGCGGACGCCGACTTGGGCAGTCAAAGAAGCTGACAGGAAATAAAGTGAATTTTTTTTGTGAATACGCAAACACCTTCGTCTACTGTCCAGGGGAACCAGCGAACCATTATATTCCCAAGTCCACTGCCCCGGACTGATCAAGATAGCCACATCTGATTGTTTGGAAACGGGGCGAGGTCCGAGTGAAGGGAGCCCACGTCCCACGGGCCACGATGCCACATGCCCTCCACATTTGAGGCTGAACGCTCGCGAGATCCTCTTGGTTCTTCCAATGGACACCCGGTCTTCGACCCGGGTCTCCGCCGAGGGTGAAAGGGGGGGGGGGGGGGGGGCATGAAGAAGTTTCCCAATCAAAAGCGGCCGCCACATCCTTGCGCCGTAATTTCAGCTGCATGCTGCCATGAACAGCTGAGCCATGCTTGGCCGGGGCTGCCGCGCCCGCCGCTTCCCGACGGGCTAAAAATGGAAGTCAGACTGATCGCGAAGACTTGCTCGGGTGGCAGGCAAGCCAGCCCTGTTCCATCCATCCGATGTGTTATTTGTCGTCGATTACCGGTCTCATGTTATTCAGCCTTCCTGGGCTGTGATGTAGGCGATGGATGTGATTAAGCATATTCGACTTGTTGTCTGCCAAAAAAAGGAGTCGACGAGTTTGTCTTCAAATACCCACTGTTCGTCCAGCTCAGTTTGGCTTGATTGGTCCGCGAGCATCACCAAGGTCATGACTTGCTCGTGCGGCTCTCCGGACATAACCGTTGTGGTGCCGTCTCGGGTGTCAATGCCAGTTCCAGAGCACCCTTGGCGGTCGGGCCTGGCCTCCATATTGATCCAACTTGCAGCAGAAGAAGGACCGCCCAACAGCAGGCTGCTCGTCGACGGGCTTTCCTGCATTGCCTACCATGCTCCCCGCAATGAGCAGGGGACCGTCGATATCACGCCCCGCGCGCGCTGGTCCTTGGCGGACTGTGGCTCGGCAAATTGGCTGGAGGTTTTCAGGTCCCATCAACAAATGCACCCGAGCACGACAGTACTACCTGATTAGGCGGCGATAGCCATACTACTACTTCCAGCAGCACTCAGTTCACCGCGCGCAGCAGATCATCAGTCATGCCGCTGTTGAGCAGAGACCAATAGGTCGTGTCGACGCCCTGGAAAGCCCAGTCGCCTGCCTCGGCCGTGATGCCAGGATACTGCCATTCGAAGCAGTCGCTGCTGAAGCCAGTACAAACGTACTGGCCGAGAGCCGCTGAACCAGCTTCGTCCAACAACGAGTCCACGGACGCGATGGGGGATGTCCTATGGCGGGGCGAGAACGCCGCTGGCGATACCGTGGTCGTGCTCGTCGGCGTTGGGAGCTGAGAGTGGGAGAGATTCACCGAGTGCGATTGAACGTTTTGGTTTGACGAGGTGGTGATGTTTATCGTCCCAAGATATGGGATGCTCAGCCGGACATTCCATGGCCCATCGGACTGGTCGGCCAAGCAATTGTTGCAGCAGTCGATGATGGGAAGCAACTGTTTGATGATTCCGGCACTCTCGCCCGACAGCTTGTCGTCGTTCAACACAGCCAATTCCTCCATCTTGGCCAGGACGTTTTCGGCGAGACCTCGATCCTCGCTTCGCTGGCTCGACCACTCTTCGTCCCGAACCCCGGACGGGCGGCTCAGCTGTCCCAGCAGAAGTGTCATGGCCGCCACTAACGAGGAGTAATCAATGTGGCGACACGAAAAAGCAGCGTTGTTCGCGGTACGAAAGATGATACAGCGCCTCAACACGGCCCGGCTTGACTCCAGGCACGTGTTTTTACTGTAGTCGAACCGGCTGCTCATCTGATTTCGGAGCATGTACGGGAGGTGCAGCAGAATCAGCAGGCTGTGGTGGTGGATCTGGAGCATGATGTGTGACGTGACGCTCATCTGCATCGTAACGTCGTCCGCGTAGACAGGCGCGGGGGGTACATCCCACCATCCGCTCCCCATGGTCTTGGCAGCCGCCTCAAGCTCGCAATCGATGGACTGCGTCATGGCATAAGCTTCGCTGGCAGAGGCATGGTTCCTGTCGATGATGCGGAGCGAGATGACGGTATGGCGCTTCTCCAAACTTTCCATCGGGGTGTCACGAGCGATGAATGCGTCGTCGGCGAAGCTGTTGTCATGCGTGCCGGCAGGCAGGCCCAGAAGCAGAGACAGATAGCGATCGCAGAAGTTGATGCGGTACCACAGCTGGTGCGGCGAAGGGATCACGGCCGGGTCGACGGCAGGGTCGCAGGATCTTAGCGGTCGGTGTGCGTTTTGCTCTATGCCCATCAGCTGCGCTAAGCTCAGGGCTCTGCGCATGGCCAGCCATGCCTTCCGAAGATTGCCAGAGTTGACGAGGTAGAACCCTTGGAGAATGAGGCACTCCAGGCCTTCCGCGGAGCCAACCATCTCGTCGTTCGAAGTGACCAAGGACGCGGTTGCCACCCACTCGGCCATGGTGTCCTGTATGGAAAGCCCGAGTTGATGAGATGCATCGAAGCCGGGCGGAAGCTGCTGAAGACATATTGCTAATAGCAGCAAATGCTTTGCAAGCACAGCAGGGTGCTTAGATATGCAGGGCATGACCGAAAGGGACGCAGTGGGCGGAGATTTTCCCCGTAGGATGTCCTCGTATGAGTAGAAGAGTATCAGGGCGAAAACGGGCCCTTTGCTTGACTCAATGATGACCTTGGCGTCATGAGACGACGGGAACATGGCATGGAGCTCTCGGCAAAGCTTGTCGTGCTTGGAAGGGATCTGGCAAGGCTGGACCGTCGGCGACCGGGACGGCACCAGAGACCGGGATACGCGCCGGGGCGCGCCGGCAGCATCTTCGGTCGGCGGGACGTGAGCGGGGCTGCCTCTGGCACGCGGGAGTTCGGATCTTCGACAAGCGGCATCGGCCTCGGCCTCGGCCTCGGCACTAGGAGACGGCGTGCTGGTCGCCTCGGCGGAGGTTTGTGGCCCAATCTTGTCGGCCAGCTTCACCATCAGCTCCTCGAGGCGTCCAAGACGCTGTGAAAGGCCACGGTCGGGTGGTCCGGCAGGTTCATGGTCGACGAATTCCTGGCTAACGCAATCGGCGCCGCGGACCTTACAGCCGGCGCACGTCTCATCGTCACCGGAGGCGAACTCGCAGCGGATCTTTCTCTTTCGGCCTGGGTGGTCACGTACGGGTCAGTGGGTCAGCCGAGCCAAGGTCGTCGCCGTCGCAGCACGGCGCAAGGTATGTACGGATCGTCCAACTCAAACTCACACTGCCAACAGCTTCGTGTTCCCTTGCGGACCTTTCGCTTCTTCGCCGGGCGCTCCTCCATGGCACTATTAATGGCCACGTCGATTTGGCGTCGGATGAAGAGCGACCAGATATATCAGTGTATACGGAGAATCTGTCTCGCGAATACTGTGAAGCCAGCATCTGGACGCTTTTCCCGGGCCTGTAGCGGTAGTGTATGAATCCGGAGACGGAATAATAATAGCTAGGCTGGTGATGCCTTTGCTGCTTACGGATGACTCGTCCGTTCGGGGTCCGAGACGGACGAACGGCTCCCTGACCTGGGTGCTTAGGGCGGACGAATTTGTCCGAACCGCAACAGAAGAGGTCGGGACCGGTTTGGGGGCCAGGGGCCAGGGCTAGTAAATACCTAGGTAGTACTGGTACAATGCAATGTACCTGCTGAGTATGCGTAGCTGTCAGATGCTTATGTTTTGACTTAGGGAACCGCTTCTCCCCCACATTCCGTCCTAAAAGAAAGATGTGAAAAACGAAAGAACTAAACTAAACTGTGCATGCAGGTACAGTGCATA
Organism: Colletotrichum brevisporum; assembly: GCA_030770045.1. Classification (NCBI taxonomy): domain Eukaryota; kingdom Fungi; phylum Ascomycota; class Sordariomycetes; order Glomerellales; family Glomerellaceae; genus Colletotrichum; species Colletotrichum brevisporum. Next base: position 249,807 of record JAUGSI010000001.1, on the reverse strand, counting down.
ATAATATAGACTTTTATTAGTTATTAGGGAAAGGAGAAAGAAAGAAAGAAACGGGCAATAGAGTGTACTAAGTAAGCACTATCTATATAGTAAGTAGATACAGTTGTTTGCATCGGCAGCTTCTAAAACCTAAAGTGGGGCACTGCTTACTATATATTAGATATGCGTTTTTTTTATAATACTATATAAAACACTACGAATTTTATTACTAACGGGGTAATTAACTCTATATAAAGGCCTCTAGGCTGTTAGATTATACGTTTTTTTTCCTTAGTAGGTATAAAGCTTATACTCTTATTAGTTAGCTATAGGGGCCCGCCCCGTTACTTATTTTAATAATAATTTTAGTAGTATAGTAAAGTTTAACTTTACTTTAGGATTAATACTTTAGTATATTAAATATCCTTACCTACTATTTATTATTTCTATTGTTCGTTATAGTTAATTTATTCTATAATGCTTTTCTAGAAGTATTGGGTATTAATTGATCTGGTTGATAACTCGTTACTAGCTTTTTTAGCTACTTATACCCGTACCCGTAGGTAATATAAGGATACTTTTAATAAAAAGCTTTAAGTTATGTTTTAAAAGTTAATAAGTAAATAAATTATAATTATTTAAATACTAGTAGTAAAGTAGTAAGTAGTTAAGTTAAAAAATACTTTAATTAATCCCGGGTTATTATAAGTAAACTCTAGTAAATATTAAGTATTAATAATTAAACTAAAAAAGTAGCTAGTTATAAGGAAGTAAGTAGCTATAGTTATACTACTGGAAGAGCTATTAAATTTTACTAAAAATAATACTTTGAATTAATTTAGGTAATAATAATAGTATTAAAAATAAGACTCTATTCTAAAGATAGTTAAATACTTTAGTTACTCCCTTTTAAGCTAATAAGATCCCCCTTTTTTAGTAACAACGGGATTCTTTTTACTAATAATAAGTAAAATATACCTTTTAATAGTAATAAAGCTTTTCTAAATAAAACTATACCTATACCCTATACTACTTAGAGATTAAAGTGCCCTTTAATAATAACGTTTTTACTAAGGATTAGAGTTTATTTATACTTATAAAGATCTTTATTTATATTTTATATAAGTTAACTTTTAATAGTATACCCTTTTTTATTTAAACTTCTTTATATAATTAAGTTATAAAAAATATAGTATAATACTATTAAATTCTTTATACTTAAAAAGTAAAGGGATACTATTATTAATATTAAAAAACAAATTTATAGTTAACTTAAAGCTATACTTAAAACTACTAAGTTATATATTACTTTTTAAATTAAATAGTAAAAAAAGAGTACTAAACCTATTTACCTAGTATATTAAGAAGAATATAATACTATAGTTACTAATACTTAGTTATACTTACTATAGTATATACTAATTAAATAGATTTTTAAAGTTAATAAGTATAGCAAAGCTGTAATTAAAGCAATACTTGTTTTTTAGTTTTATGTTCCTATTACTATAGAAACATAAGCTACTTACAATACTACGTTAATTACCTTACCTACTAGAGTTTATAGTAGTTAACCTTTTTACTAAGTTAAATAAAAGAAGTATATTAGTAAAATAGTTACTACTATTAAAAAAGCGAAAGAATATTATTAGAAATAAGTTTTTATAGCTACTATACTATTAGTAGTACTCTAAGCCAATAATATATAAAAATACTACTAAAATTAGAGATTATTTATATATATTTAGTGTTAGATTACTTTTAATAAAACACACTATAAGTTAGAAATCTTTAATTTTGAGTAATAAAAAAAGGCCCTTTTTAAGAGCAAGGCCGGTATTTTACTTAGTACTCCGCCTATAAACCTTATAGTTATAATAAAGAAACACAAAAGCACTATAGTTAAAAAGGTTTAAAATAAATAAATACTATAGAGTAAAGGTATTTAAATAGCTATTTAGACTAATTTTTTAGCTCTTTTTACTTCTATAGTAATACCTAATTAACTAAGTTAGACTTTAAGTAATACTATTATAAACTTTTATAGTATACTACTAACTTTACTTTATTTAATATAGCTATTACTACTAGTATATTAGAGTTAACTTTACTATACTTTATATATATTTATAGCTCTAAACAAGCTTTTTTATACTCCTATTTTATAGTAATAAATACTTATTTAATTATTGTTTTTAGTAGTATTAGATTTGCTAACTAAATAATATAGTTAAGTTAATAATTTTATTGTTTGGTTTACTGCTGTACTAGGTAAGTGTTATAACGTTAATAACCGTCTCTAAACGTTACTTAAATTACTTTATAGCTACTGTAGTAGTCTTTATTCTATTAAAGGGCTTTTTAATTATTAGTTTAATAAGTAGGGTATTACTCACAGATATTACTAATATTATTAAAATTAAATATTAAAGTTTTTATTAATAATAGGGTTTTTTATTTATATAGTAAGGAGCTGGCTGTGTTTATAGAGCCTATAGGGATTATTAAGCTTTTTGATTAAGTAGTTTAGGATACGTTTTATTGTTAATTTTATGATGCTAGTGCTGGTAACTTAGGCCTTTTAAACGAAGAGATTTCTATAGTGCTAACTCCTATGGGCCCCTAACTATAGGTATTCTAAGTTATAGCTATAGTCTTTATAGAGTTTTTTATTGAAAATAAAATTAAGGAGGATTGTGGGTTATAAAAGGTATTAGTTAAGGTTAAAAGGGGGTATATAAGTAAGTAAAACGCTATATTACTTAATTAATTATTAATTAAGTTAGTACTTTAGTAGTCTTCTACAATGTCTTCCTCCCCCCTTCTAAGTTTTTTATTTAAAATCTCTTTTTTTTTTTAACTACTATAACCCGATTTAGATTAATTTAATATTAATTTACTTAGTAAGAGTTAAATATTACTTTAAATAATTGTTAATAGGCTTTTACTATAACTTAGTGGATTATAGTTAAGATTAATTAATATATTAAATAATAGGTAGTTTTTAAGCTATTTTATTAATTTACTGTACTTTAAGGATAATATAGGGTTAGGTAGTAAGGGTGTAAAGAGGATATTAGTATATAATTAGAGTTAGGTAATAAGGGTTATAATAGTACTATTTATAGTATTTATTTTGTTCGTTTTTATCTATTTAACTATAGTAACTTTGTAGTTTATTTAATAACGGCTTTAACTCGTTTACTAGTATTTATTTTTTTTATACTTAATTGTAGTAAGCTTTTAGCTTAGTAATAGCTTTATTATATTACTTATTTTGTAATATATCTCTACTTTTTTTACTACTAATAACCCCGCTATAAACTTATTAAATATACCCTTACTATTATTAAAATTAATAAATACGTAGTAGAAGTAACTAGTAATTTATAGTAATTTCTACCCTACTTTTAGGGTATAGTTATATAAAAACTCTACTTAATTATAAACGTCCTTATTATTAGTATTGTATGTATAAAAGTTCTTTTTAATATATTTTTTTAGGTTTTTAAAGTACTTTTTAATTAGGTTAAAGTTAAGTAAGTATAGTAGAAGGTATTTAAGGTATACACTAGCTTTTTTATAAGTAATCTAGATATTTTCTTAGTAGTAAAAAAAGGTATTATTTATAATAATTACTAAATAAGGGGTAGGAAACTTTTTATACTTAGGTAGTAAATATTAGGTAATTTATATTATAAAGCTATTACTATTTATTATTTTTAGGTATATAAAAAGATCTAAAATGCCTTTAAGAGTTAGTACTAGTAGGAGTTGTATTTACTAACTACGTTTTAGCTTTATTGATTTCTATAGTACAAGGCCTTTTAGTGCCTATCCTATTTACTTTTTACTAGTGTTTTTATTTACTTTTAACTTATTAATAAAGATTAGTTATTTTAGTTTATACTACTATACACAATAGAGTTACTTAAGTCTCTTTTCTAGGTCTTATTAAGCGGCTACAATATATATCTTTTTATTAGTCTAACCCGCTTCTTTAAAATACCAATTAATTATTAATAAACTAATATTAAAATTAAATTATTTAAATAAAAAGGCTTGTATTTTATTTAATATTAGGTTATTATAATACTTTAATAGTTTAAGTAGCTTAGTATAGTACTAAATCTTTATTTTTTAGTTACTTTTATAAGATCTTTTATATTATTTAACTTTACTAGTAAGGTTATATTAGTAGTAGTATATTTAAATTATTTATTAATTATAATTAGTAGTTTTAGTAATAAAGCTATTATTAAGGTTAAGGGACGGGAGTATTAGATTGATTTTAGTAAGTTAGTATATTAAAATCCTTGGTGCTATAGTAGTAGATTAGCTAAAATATAGTTTTTAAATAGCTTTATATTTGTTTTTTGTGGTAGTAGGAGGCCTTTTGACGGTGGTATCTACGAAAAGCTACAATGTAAAGAATGTTGGATTTGTGGGTAAAATTTGACTTTTTTGTATTGGTAAGCGTTGCCCTACTTTGGGTTTTGGAAGCTGCTGATGTAAACGACTGTAGGATGGACACTATGTAACGGCCTGGCGCGACCTCTGGGGTGTGGCGGTGCCCTATGGCTGGTGCCAGATATGGATGTGGCTGCCCCCGTTGCGGGCTGGACTGGCGGGAACCTACACATGCCCGGACCCGACCGCATTGAACCTACCTAACCATCGACGCCTCGACCGGGCGCAGCTCTCCCCCTACGCCCCGATCATGGTCCTGACGTCCGAATACAAGTTCGTCACGTTTGGCACCGACAATGGCAGTTTTCAGCCGGCAAGCAGGTCGATCCGAAGCCATGCTATCAAGACCGCCATCCAGAGGGGCTCCTCGGAAATGGGCGCTGATACGGCACTCATGTCGCAAGACACCGTCAAGAGCAAGGCTCAGCTGAAGGGCCGCTTCAGACTTGCTGGCCCGACCGGCTCGTTGAAACCCTCTCGCAGACTGGCCCAGCAAACAACAACGGTTGAGAAACGCCCTCGAGTATGCACCTGCTCACGTTCCAAGCCATGCCTCGTACTCGGTTGCTCATCTTTCGCTAGGCTTCGCTGCCCGCGATCGACGTGAGCGACGTCCTGTTACCGCAAATCGCGCTGCCGCCATGGGTTCAGAGACTGGGAAGTGACAATGCGGATCCCTTCAACACGCTGCCCATTCCGAGTAACCCGTCCGTGGATTCCTTGGTCAAATACTGTAAGACCAGAAGTCGCCCCAAAGCAGACCACAGGGTCTCTGTGTTGTCCGGACGCTCCAAGGGTTAACTCGACTGTTCTAGTCATCACAAGGTTCAATCTGAACTCGACAACGACAGACACGCAGAGACCTTGGTTCCCTTACGCCATGCAGAGCTCCCTGATCATGCGCGTCACACTCTCTTTGGCGGCAGAGTTCTTGACGGCCACCTTGCCGGCGCTGGACCCCAAGCTACAGCGAGAGGGCTACCATCAGAAAGGGGAGGCGATGCGTATCATCAGGGCTCGCCTTGAGTCGAGGGAATCTGCGCGAAGTGCGAGTGATGACCTGTCCGTTCTCGCCGGCGTTGCCATGCTTGGGAGCGTCGAGGTCGGTTCTCCCCGCGCATCGCCTACGTCGCTTCATTACTGACGCGGGCTTCCCACCGTCTGTCCAGGCATTCCAAGGCCATTTCACGGCCGCCAATGTCCATCTGACTGGCCTTCACTCCATGATCGAGGCCCGTGGCGGACCAGACACGATCAGACACGATTATATTCTCTGCCGCTGCATAAACTGGTGAGCTCTCGTTCCGGCAGGCAAACACAAGTATCGCTGGTGTGTTCGCGCTCACGCATGGCCCGTCAGGATCGACATTCAGGTGGCATCCGGCCTTGGGAGAGTCCCCAAATTCCCCATGTTCCACACTCTCGACAAGGTTTCCCTCCCGCCGCCGGTCGTGAGTCGTGCACTGACGCCTTCCCTGGGCCATCTGGAGAGGCTCGCGGGGCACCAACCCGACGAGGGCGTCGAACCGCGCAAGATTTTCACGACGCTCAGGCAAGCAATCTGCTCGCAAGCCGGGCTGGTATCGGCGGACACCATCAGGATCGTCATGAACACGGCAGACAGCTCGATACTGCACTTCCTCTACGTGGAACGCCGCACAGCTACGCCTGTGCAGAAGCGCTTCCTCGTGCTGGTGTCGGCTGCACAAGTCTTCCTGTATGCCGTCCTGCGCGAGATCCCGACAACAGGGCACATGATGCGTATCCTAGTAGCGCGGGTGCGCGAGGCGCTGGAGGACGCAGATTCTATCGCCCTCATCTGGGTCTCGCACGACGCCGCGCTGTTATGGGTTCTCTTCGTCGGCGTAGTCGGCTCCGGAACGGCCCAGGACCGTGCGTGGTTCACATCGCGGCTCCTCGAGGTGATGCGGAGAGCTCGAGACACGCTGGCTCCGGAAAGATGCAATCGCGAGACTTTGCAGCAGCAGCTTGCCGCCTTTCTGTGGCGGGACAAGTCATGCCTGCCGGTGCTCGACGAAATCTGGAAGGATTGGGACCGGGGGGTCACATGAGCATGCATCTCATTCTCATGTGCCCAGCCAACCACGGTGAAGCAATCGGTGGAAGATGGACTGGTCCGTCCAACAAGCCCTGCGCGGGTCGGAATATGGCTGGCAGGTCGTTCCGCTCTTCGGCGAAGGAATGGCCGGGATGTCCCGTCACGACGCAATTTCGACCATTGATGCGTTCGTCCGACTGAAACCAGGCGGATGTGGCACGAATCATTTCTTGCCATGATGGAGGGTCAACATGTCGCCTTTATTAATCCGCTAGTTCTAGGGTGTCTGGAGAGAATGAGGATGTGTCCACCGCGCTGCTATGCCCTTTCGAGGATTCTTTCGAACGTCACGTAACTGGGCCTGTCCCCGCAACTTACCCCGGATTCCATCACACAATTGGAATTGCCAATTGCTTCGTCCCAGCCCCCTTCCCCTCCCCCTCCCCCTCCCTCAGCCCCTGCCAGTACCCAAGGTCCTCTCTCCCCTGTCCCTGTACTGAGTTGCCATGTCATGGTTCCTTGCAGTCTTGCAGAGGATCCGGGAGCGAGAAAAAATCCGCCGCAAGCCGGGTCGGAGTGTCAGGCTCGTTCGGATTAGCGGCACGCCAGCCGCGTTCCTGTGATGCACCAGCAAACTTTCCTATCTAGAAATGGGGTAGATCAACGGCTATCATGTCTTTGGTATGTACTACTTACTACGACTACGACTACGACTACGACTGCTACTACTACTATAATGTATGTACCGACGTCGGTAGCTGCTTCTTACAAACGTGGCTCGGTAGTCGGCGGTGGACGTCGCCGTCTCCTGTGGCCTCGGCCATGTAGACGAACCTACGCATGGTTGACAAGCGCCCAACCAGACCCCCAAACGGTTATCGCTGCGGTTGGTAATGAGAGTATGTCAATTCATCTAGCCTTTGGGCGGAGTTAACCATTCACAGCGCTCCAGGCAGGGATGGGGAAAAAGGGTCTGTCTGTGGCGGCACCATCTTGTGCCCGACGCTCGTTGGCCGATGAGGCCGAGGGGTCTCTCGCGGCCGGATACTCGAGATCTCGCGTCGCCAACTGCGCGAACGATGGGATGGAATGGGATTGACAGGGGCGCTTACCCTCTGGGATCAAGGGCTGAAGCGTCGACGAGTGTCTTCATGACCAGAGCGATCTTCTAGAAGCCTTCCCAACTCGCGACCGCGGGTGGTCCAGACAAGGATCTCGACTCGAGCAAATCGGAATTCTACGGGACCAGGGGAAGCGCTATTACGTTTTCCTTTGCTGCCCCTGCGAGTAGTTGGCGTGGGTCACCCCTGCGCATCCAGGCAACGCTGCAACAAGGCATCGTCAACCGTCGGCAGGGTGGGCGGCCGGCCTATGGGAGACTTTTTTCCCTTTCTTTCCAAGACGGACGGCCCTAGGGCCCCTGGTTCGGCAATCGGCCAGCTTGGCTGTCTGCTTCATCTGAAAAATTGAGCCTCACATTCTTGGCCCAACGTCTGCGCACTGCGTCTACATCGCAGCAACTCTGGTGCCGTGAAGCAGAGAAACCAGAGGTGTGTCTCCTCTCTTGAGCGAGAAAAAAGATGGGCCACTCCGCAGACCCAGCTCGTTCCCCGGCCACAGCCCATGCTACCATTCTGTGTAGTAGTGTAGTAGGTCTCTTCCCAGCTTAACCGGTCGTATTTCGGGGTTGATCGTGGGTATGGACTGACTCAAGGGGCAAGGTGAGGCCACTCTGCGGCTCTGCTGCTGGGGCCATTATGTAAAGACGAGGTCAGAAAATCCACTCTATTACGATGGCAAAACTCGTCCAATTGCTTCGGTCCCGCAATTGTATCACGACGCCGTCGGAGCGACCTTGTTTTCCTGACAGCGCAAAACCAAAAAAGTCAAAAAGTTCAGTCCCTTTTCGTGACTGGGAAACTAGGAACGCCAGACGGCGTCTGGAATCTCAGGGACGCTGGTCGATTTCGCGGGGAAGCTCTGCAACGGTCTATTCCCCCGCAAAGTCAAGACGCACGGAATCCACGGGGATGGGACGAGCCCTTTCATATCAGCGACCTGGGACTGGTAGAACTTGCCGCCCGCTCTCGTCATAGAGCAGGTGCCGGCGTCACCGCTTCCCAAGATCGCGGGGGGTCATAGATAAGACCCTTGCTCGAGTGTGCCGGGTCCAGTCTCGTTGAGTTCGTTCCAACTCGGCCAGTCGAGGCTTCAAGCCCTCGGTCTGACTCCGGGGTCGGTGCTGGTGCTCCGCCCTTTGCCACCATATATCCTCCTCTTGTCTTCCCACCTGCTCATTCCCTTCTTCTCTCCTCTTGTTGTCCAGTCCAACCGGCCATCGACTCTCTCTTGTTCTCTCTCTCTCTCTCGCCGTCCCCTCTCAACTCCCGCTTGACCTGCTCAACCCGGTCACCCTTTCTGTGTGCGCGCGCGTATGGTCTTTGCGTGCGCCATCGCCAACGTCATCTCCTCACCCGCACTCGACGTCAAACCTTGTTCCTCACTGAAGACCCGTGCGCCCACCAATAACCGCACATCATGGATCACGACCAAATCCGCCAAACACGTGGGACCGAGTCCAAGGACGCCAAGTCAGAGGGCGCTGTTGTCGCTCCCCAGTTCTCGCGGGATGCCGTGTTCCCTGGCGAGGTGGTCGGCGAGGTTACCGACCTCAACCGGGCCGATCTTGAGAAACAAAAGGCTGCACAGGGAAGTGCGCATTTCCACCGCCTTGGGTGGAAGCGTCTGACTGTCGTCCTCATCGTCGAGGCCATCGCCCTCGGCAGTCTGAGTCTTCCCGCCGCTTTCGCCACCCTCGGCATGGTTGCTGGTGTCATCCTCTGCATTGGTCTTGGTCTCATCGCCATCTACACCAGTGACGTCGTCGGCCAGGTCAAGCTCAAGTTTCCCCACGTTTCGCACTATGCGGACGCGGGTCAGCTGATGATGGGTCGTTTTGGCTACGAGCTCGTTGGTATCATGTTCGCCTTGCAGTTGACCTTCCTGGTTAGCTCGCATACCCTCACTGGTGCCATCGCCTTTGGCAACATCACCGAGAACGGCGCGTGCTCCATCGTCTTCGCCGTCGTATCGGCCATCATCCTGCTGTTGCTCGCCATCCCGCCCTCCTTCGCCGAGGTCGCCGTCCTCGGCTACATCGACTTTGTTTCCATTATCCTGGCTATCGGCATCACCATGATCGCCACGGGCATTAACAAGGACAGCATCGCTGGTGCCGCCTGGTCAGCTTGGCCAAAGGAGGGCCTTACCTTCGCCGAGGCCTTCATTGCAATCACCAACATCGTCTTCGCCTACAGCTTCGCCATCTGCCAGTTCTCCTTCATGGACGAAATGCATACGCCGTCTGATTACGTCAAGTCCATCTGGGCCTTGGGTCTCATTGAGATTTTCATCTACACCCTTACCGGTGCTCTCATCTACTCCTTCGTTGGCCAGGATGTCCAGTCTCCCGCCCTCCTGTCGGCCGGTCCCCTGATTTCCAAGATTGCCTTTGGAGTTGGCTTGCCCGTCATCTTCATCTCGGGATCCATCAACACCACTGTGGTCGGTCGCTACATCCACGGCCGCGTCTACAAGGACTCTATCATCCGCTTTATCAACACCAAGATGGGTTGGATTACTTGGCTGGTGCTCATCACCATCATTACCGTCGTAGCCTTCGTCATTGCCGAGGCCATACCGTTCTTCTCGGAGTTATTGTCTATCAGCTCCTCGTTGTTCATCTCGGGCTTCACCTTTTACTTCCCCGCGATGATGTGGTTCATGCTCATCAGGGAGGGTCCCTGGTACGCCAAGCACAACCTGCTGAGGAGCGGTCTGAACGGACTCTGCTTCGTCATCGGCATGATCGTCCTTGTTTGCGGAACCTACGCAAGCATCGTGGAGATTGTAAGCCCCCCCCCCTCGATACGTTTGATACTGAGTAGTGAATGCTAACCATGTTGATTTTCTAGATGCACAAGTTCAGAACCGGTTCTATTAGCAGCCCTTTTACTTGTGCCGCTCTTGCTTAGAACACACTCCAGTACTAGTTAATATAAACACCATGAATTATTACACAGTAACCTGTCTATCTATGACGAATCGGTTGCATTGAAGTTTTGTTACTGTGCTCTTAAGGACGAGATAAAATCGAGATCGAATCAACGAAGTGAGACTCAGCTGCGCATTAGACGACATCCTTCTGTCATTAGTGTCGACTTTGCATACATGCTTCCAGAGAGGACACCCAAAGGCACTGCCTATCGTGGTGACTGCTATTGAAATTAGTAGCACCTACTGACAACATTTCTGCGAATCTGGTTCCAATAGGACACTGCCGTGCCGCATCCACCTACCTAGGCCGATACGGTTTTGCAGTTAGGTGTGTCCTGTAAGAAAATAAACTTGCGCTCCTAGTAGGCTAAGTGCGTTTTGGTCTCATTCAATGAAATGCTAAGTAACAAAAGCCTGTTTATTACGTTAACAGCTAACTCTATGTCTATGAGATTCTGCCCAGTACCCAAGATGAGGGAAGCGCCAATCATGTTTAATAGAAAAGCGGGACCCACTTAGATTGACCGCGTCCTCCAACAAATCAAATGCCATTGGTCGGTCTTCTTACCTCTCCCATACACTTTTGGGAGCAATGAGCTACAGTTCTCAACCTCACCTTGTCGATCTCAGAACACCACTCCCCCCAAAACCATACTGCGGCCCATCCTTCGCCCGCACCCTTCGCCATGGGCTCCGACGACAAGTCCGACAAGTCCAAAGTGCACAAGCTCGCCCTCAAGGGCAGCGCGAAGCTCGTCGCCGAGTTCGTCAGTACACCAACCCTCTCCTCTCATAACTCTGGCCTGTTTCCAAACATGAGGCTGATTGGCATCACCAAATACAGTTCCAGTACTCGATACACACCATCCTGTCCGTGTCCCTCCCCGTTCCCCGCGTGCCGAACCCGCCCCGCATCATGGGCTGACACCCTCCCAAGCTTCCAACGAGGCGTTTACCCTGCCGAAGACTTCACAGCGTGAGCCAGCCTGCCCGTCCGCTCTGCAGCGGAAACCACGACTGACTGCTTCGTCCCTCGTCGCAGTGTCAAGAAGTATGGGCTCAACATGCTAGGTTTGCCTCCTGCTCATCCGCATCGGTGGTTTCTCCACCGTCGCGATTGCAGAAGAGAACGAGAAGCCTGACCAACCGCAGTCTCGTCCGACGACCAAGTCAGGGCGTACATAAAGAAGATTATGGGGCAGCTCGACCGCTGGATGTTGCGCGGAAAGATATCAAAGCTAGTCATCGTCATCACCAACAAGGACACAGGGAGAGCACGTTGAACGGTGGCGAAGTTTGATGTCGGTTCGTCCTATCTACAACTCCCTACAAAACACTGACAGCCCGTGCAACGTACAGGTTCAAATCTTTGGCAAGTCCAAGTCTTCCAAGTCGAAATCGAGCTCCAAGGCAACCGACCAAGAGAACGCTACACCGGGGTACGTCGTCTCGAGTCCGTCTGCGGTCGCCCGCCCGCTCATTTGCCCTTGTGTTTTGTTGCCCTCTCGTGACTGACCGACCTGTTGCTGCCAATTAGGTCGACGTCAGATGCACCTGCCCCGGAAAAGACCGAGAAAGAAATCCAGGACGAGATCGCCGCGATCTTCCGCCAGATCACCGCTTCCGTCACCTTCCTCCCCCAGCTTGCCGGAGACTGCACTTTCAACGTGCTGGTCTATGCCGATGCCGACAGCGACGTTCCTGTCGAGTGGGGAGACAGTGACGCGAAGGAGATTGAAAACGGTGAGCGCGTGCAGTTGCGCGGCTTCAGTACCAGCAACCACCGCGTAGACACGCTCGTCAGCTACCGTTTGGCTGAATAGGCGCCATGCCGTGATTCACCTGCCTTGGCAACGGCAGTACGGGACCAAAAAAAAAAAAAAAGGGAACCTACGTACGGTGGCTGGCGAAAGAGGTGGTGCTGTTCAGCCATGGACTGAACCCTGCGGGGGCCTATTCTCCAGATTGCCTTTCTTGCACGTCATCGCGTCGATGGCAACTTCTTGTTGGTAAATTCCCATCCGCCTTTCACTTTGTTGTGAAGCGCTGCTGTCGTTGCCATGATACCATGCTTTTGGGCCCTCAAACCAGTCGTGCCAAACATGCGCGTCCGCGTACCCCGTGGGGCTGTGCCGTTTCTTCCATCCTCGCAACCGGAACGCCGCCACCATCTGCGCCTACACACGCTTGAAAAAGTACACGTACGCAAACTTGCGCATTTCTTCAATTTCAGCCGCTTCAACAACCTTCTCATCGTTGAACAGAACCCATGAAGTACGGTCCCCAACGGTCTTGCGAATGAACGCAACGTAGTGTCTGACGTTCTGTTAGCATAATGTCACCACGCTAACAGGTTTGAGACGTACCCGGCATGGATGCTCGTTCCCTTGTGGCACGCAATAGACTGGAGGTGATATCTGGCAGGAGTGTCCCCAGTTCCGGCTGCCGCCTTGGGCACGGCGGGTTCAGAACCAGCAGCAGTCTCTTCAACATCAAAAACGCCCTGGTCCTCGGGGTGGCTGAAGAGCCACTCTACCGCCCTCTCCACGTCGCCGTTTGTCTCGCGCAGGGCCTTCTTGGCCTGAGGCGTAGAGAAGCCCATGGCTCCCAGCATCTCCATCTTCTCGGGGTCTGCCGAGACGTTTCCCGCACTGGCGCCATCATTCAGCACCAGGGGCTTGTCGATATCGGGATCATCCATGTGCGCAAAAAGCCACTCCATGGCGGCGTTGGCATCCGAATTTCCAGTGGCGTGCAACGCGCGGTCGCACCGGTTGCGTGGAAAGCCCATGGCCTCCAGCTGGCTGACGGCCTCCTGGTCAGCGACGAAGGCTTGGGGGCTGCTCTCGGGTTCGTCCGGCAGAAGGTCCTCTTGTGGCTGCAAACCCTTTGAGAGGTATGCATCCAAAAGGAACGGCTCATCGGACACAATGACGGGCACGTCAATCTTGACAGGCACCCAGTTGATTACCGCCATCTTCCGAGCATTGACAACGAGATTTTCCGGAAGGGTCTTGAACAGGGAACGCTTCTTGTATCCGTCCTTGCTGCCGCACGCAGCGCATGTCAACTCAACCACTTCCTCAGCGGTAAAGTTATCGAGACACTCCTTGAGCGTAACCGGCTTGTAGGCGTTTGCTTGCGCATTAGAGGTCTCGTCCGCTGGAATCTTCTCTAGCGGAACGTCTATGAAGATGTTGTCTTGCTCATTCGTCGTGTAGCGGACCTTGTTGCACCCGAGACACTGTAATCTTTGCTCTAGCACGAAGCGGAAGGGCTGAGTGGGATCACCTAGATCAGACGGATGTTGAGATCGGCCGATGAGCTTGAAGATGTGCTGCAGTAGCTCGAAGGCGTCCTGCTGCCTCATAGTCGAGAACTCAGCATGTCCGCGACCGATCAGATGCTTCAGCATGGCGGGTGCGAGGCCTCTCTGGTGAGGGATCGGGCGTTTGATCTGACGCGGCGACGTCCGAGTCGGGCTTAGAGTAGCGACCAGAGAGCAAGCCGTCCGCAATCTTGCGAAGCTGCGTCTCCAAGTCTGCGGCGGGTTCCTGGACTGCAGGAAGTTCTCGCTCAGGCAAAAAATACCGGTTCCTGAAGGCAGGCGTGTCAAAAAGACACTGAATAATGCTGGCGAGATAGCAGCTGTTGCCGAGGTTCTTGAGACCCGTCAGACCAGCTCCGAAGAGGGGCTTCAGCTCCTTGCCATCCTCCGTGGTCATGCTGAAATCCCAGCGCAAGTTCTGCTCGATCTGCATTTCGGTCAGACTCTTCTCCGTCTTTTGCTGGTCTGCGAGAATGATGCCCCAGTGGCCGAGATGCTGTCCCAAGTCTCCATCAATTCGCTCCTCGTCACACTTATAGCAGTAGACGTCAGCCGTTCCTTCGGGTGTGATGGATCCTAGCTTCACCGCGACGCCGTGACCTGACTGGGTCGAATGGGCCAGGGCGTGGGAGTTGCCGTCAACTCCACCCATTTGCTTGCGGCCGCACCCGAGGTTGCCGCACTCAAGACAGAGCCACAAGTTCTCGTGCAGGTCGCAAGCTGAGCAGTGGCCGAGATCACCAGACTGGATGGTCTTTGATTCTGTCTGCTGCATCAGCAAAATATGCTCGCAGCTAGTCAGCTCCTGCTCCCAAGCCTTGACCTCCTCCTTGCGCGAGAAGGTGTTGGCCTTCATAATACCATCAACAATATGAGCTAGGTTGCCGCTGGTCTTGTCGAGGTCTTGGTTGCAGTCGAGACACTTCAAGGTCAATGTGGTATCAAACCGGTCTTCTTCTGTTTCAGCGGCGATGGCGAGCTTAGACATCTTCAGTGGGGGTTCGTCTCTAACAACGTGCTTGCGGGTGCGGCGGATATTGAGGACGAGAGGGTGGTTCCAGAGCTGGCGGTGGAGCTGTGCGTGGTTGCGGTCACCAGCGCAACCGCCGTTGAAGCACTGGAGGCAGACATCGATCCCAGCAGCATCATCCTGTTGGGACAGCAAGGTCAGTATAGAGCAGCACGTAGGCAAGGGCATCCAGCACGGGTAGAAATTAGAGCTTACAATAGAATCAAAGCACTGTGTGCAGTCCTCCCGGTAGACAGACTGAAACGGAGCTGGTGGCTGTAAAGCTGTGAGGAGTCAGTCAGCTGGAAGCTGCACCAGGACATGAGGTTAACTAACCAGGGCCTACAGCCTCAAGGTGCGAGCACGCCATAACGACACGGTGCTTTGTTGTTGTTGTTGGAGTTGTTCTGAGTTTTAAAATGACCCTCGCCAAAAGGGTAGCTGCCAGAGAAGGGAAATAGACGAGTGAGGCTAGGAGAGATGGATAGGTAGGGGACCTTGGCTAGGTACGCAAGCACTTGACGTACTCCAACGAAAGGCGTGGTTTTGTCAAGGCTGTACCTATACACACTAGGTGACAAGGTATCTACCCCGCGGTGTCCTTAGATCGGAGTTATAATACTAGTAAGTAAGTACTTTTTAGTTCTAATTAAGCTCTCTAATATAACTACTAGTTAGAGAGTAGCTAAGTAGAGTACTAGTAGCTAAAGTTATTTTTATATATATTACTTTTATTTTTAGTATATTTTAGAATTATACTTAATATATAATATTAAATTATAAGTTAATAACTAAGAAATAGTTATAGCTTTAATATACTTAGTTTATAAAAAAGTAGTAAACTCTTACAACTTATATAAAATAGCTAGTACTACTTAGTAATATCACTTATGTACTAAAGATAATGACAAATTGTAAATTGTGCGGGGTTACCCACTACTACCGATCTCGCCCACACTGCCCTCCGACCTTGTGCCTCGGCCAATTGCAATTGCATTAGGTAAGCCTGCCCAAGTGGACTGTGGCCGTCCGTGGACGAAATTTCGTCTTCTCCGAGGCGCCGAGCCTAGCAAGCCCTCCATGACTTAATGCATGGTCATTGAAAGCCCTGATTGGCCAGATCCCTCTATCTACCACCGAGATCGCCATCGTTTCTCCGTCACAAGTCCCGCATCCATCCATCCAGTCGTCGCAGTCACGATTAGCACCCCCGTCTCTCTCCATTCCGTCTCGCCTTCGCACTAGACTGTGTTCCCGTCTCTTGCTTCAACAAACTCTTGTAACCGCCATCCACCAGTCGTCATCGCCATTACTCGACCACTCCCACCGCCATCGAGTCCCCGACGCTTCCGACCGGCCGCGCCCTTCTAATAACTTTATTGCGGCTGCTTTCCCCGACGATCGACTCAAAACTCGACCACATACAGTATCACACATCCCGGTTCCATCATCGCCACAATGTTTTCCAGATCCCTCCGCGTTGCCTCTCGAAGGGTCCTGTCCAGCTCGCTGCGCCCCTCCACTGTCCACGCTCGCCAACTTGCGCCCGTGAGTGCTGTCGGCACAACAAGGGCGTACCATGAGAAGGTTCTTGATCAGTACGTCTCTCCATCAAGCTGATAGATGGGAATATTCTGACTTGGCCTGCGCGTAGCTACTCCCGCCCCCGAAATGTTGGCTCCATGCCCAAGGGCGATAAGGACGTTGGCCAGGGCCTCGTCGGCGCCCCTGCCTGCGGAGACGTCATGAAGTAAGCCGTCCAGCCGAAACCTCTCTCAAGCACACACTTCATGGACGTCGGCTTCCCTGATGGGAGTAACGGATGGGGAACGACTGTTACTGCACGTGGAGCGCTGCGTTGCTGCAATAATCCGGCCCTTGTTCTAGTAGTTGCTCGGGACGATGAAAAGGCCGTTCACTGTCTGGCAATAACTGCTCGAATGCTAACTTGCGACTATAGGCTCAACATTCGTGTCGATCCTAAGACCAACATCATCTCCGATGTCAAGTTCAAGACTTTCGGATGGTTCCGCCATTGCATCGTCTAGCTATCTTACCGAGTTGGTCCGCGGCATGACGTGAGCCAGTCACCTATCTCAAGTAATTTTATGAAGCTGACGAATAGATGAAGCTTGGAGCAGGCCAGTCGAGTTAAGAACACGGAGATCGCACAAGAGCTCAAGCTTCCCCCCGTCAAGGTATGTGTACTGATGTAGTGAGCTTGGCTGCATACTGACAACTTGTAGCTGCACTGCAGCATGCTTGCCGAGGACATATCAAGGCCGCCATTTCCGATTACTACACCAAGAACCCCAACGCAGAAACTGCAATCTTGCAGAGCACCGAGGCTGTGACCGATTCCACTGCCGCATCCGCTTCTACATGATGAATGTGGTCTTCCGGTCACCCGTTGCAAATGTTTTCTGGAGTTAGGTTACAGGAGTGGGTGCAAGACGAGTGGGCACAACACCTGGTCACACAGATTCTCGAGGTGGTGTTTATCGGACAAGGCACTAACTGTTCTCGCCAATTATTTTCCAACAAAATGAAGTCGGAGTTTGGGAAGGAATTACGGATTCGCACAGTCAGTATGGACAAGCGCCCTGTTGCACCTGCGATGGTGATGGCAGCAGAAGAAGGTCGCTGCCACAAAACAAGTCTACTGCTCTCGGGGTTGGCTATCGGGGCTTACTTGCAAGGGCCCAAGATTGTACCTCCGTGTTCGTTGAAATACCAGTATCGAGTGTAGTTCTTGGCCAACATGAGATACATATAGGCGGTCGACCAGGAAAATGAGTTTGTATAAAACACAGTTTGCTGTTCGTTTTCCTTACGCGAGTCCCTGTTTAGTAACCTTGTTAGTTGTTTCGACTTTCTTAGGTACCAACCTCGGTAGAGCTTGATGAATGACAGCTCCTGCGCTGATTGTATTGCCAATAGAAAGAGTCGCCTGGAAATTCTCAGCACTAGCATTGCCGGACAGTCGTGGATTGTCACCTTAACCGATCACTCTTGCACTACACCGATTCACTACGCAACCACAGCACCGGTACACCGTATGCACCCAACATCCTCAACTTTAGGTACCATAGGTACACTACTGATATAACACTCTACACTACCTACCTACGGCACCGCCACAGTTGAATAGCACACCTTGACAGCCGCGTGCTATTACGGCGGGTCCCATTTTTGATAGATGCGGGGCTCTCGCTAGAAAGCAGGTGTGCATGTTTGCTTGTCAACACGGCAAGAGCTCAGCAAAGGTTCAGGACGGCATTGGCCCTAACCTACTCCCAGAACTGAAATATTGAAAGTACGGGCGGGCCTGCGTGGAAGTCGCAGGACATGGAACTCGAGACGTCTCAACCATAGCATGTAGATGATAGATAGAGGACGTCAGTGACGGATAATAGAAATTTCTTAAGGAACTTAGGTATTGTTAGGTAACGCCGAAAGTTCCTACCTAGGTATAGTAGAAAGGCAGCTTTGCGGGGGCTACTTTAGGTACTAATGTCTAAGTACCTACCTTGCGCAAGACGCCTCGGCGTAATCGCTGAGTGAACATCTTTCTTATCAGATTATCGATAAGCAATTTTTTTTTCTCCTTCCCTCCTAGGTAGTTCACCATTCGTTCCTTCGCCGATCTCACCTTTCGCACCACAGCCACTTGTTCACCACAAACTTTTGTTTAACCTACCCACCAGAGATACCCCAAGTGTTCTGTACCGGATCACCAACAGTTCAATTTGAGGTGGCGAAGATGGCAGCCACCAAGCATTCGCTGGCCGACAGCGAGGCTGAGCACAACAGTGCCGCCGAGACCTCGCGTCCGAACAAGAAGCAGAAGATCAAGGGTGTCTCGACCGTCACCGACGCCGACAGCGACGAGGCGGCTGAGCTGAAGAAGCAGAGAAGAAGGAGAAGAAGGGCGCAAGAAGGAGAAAAGGGCAAAGAAGGAGAAGCGCAGCAGCAAGGAAGACTGCCGAGATGTCCACCGAGGAACGAAGCCCCTGCCGAGGGCAAGACGGAGTTGGACGAGGAGCACAATGAGAAGAAGAGCAAGAAGGACAAGAAGAACAAGAAAGACAAGAAGGAGGGAAACAAGAAGGAGGGCAGCGGCGCTGACGCGAAGGCTTCCTCGGACGGCCCTGCTGGCCCTGTTGCAGGTGCAGACTATGCGCAGTCCGCCTCGCTGTCCACTCTACCCCAAAGCGATGTCGACGCCTTCATGGCCGCCGAGAGCATCACAGTCACCGACCCCACCAGCAAGTCCACGCATCTGCGGCCGATCCTTGAGTTCTCCCATCTTCCGCAGACCGAGCTCATCAAGAAGAATCCCTTCTCGGCCTACAAGAAGCCGACTCCCATCCAGGCTGCCTCATGGCCCTTTACCCTCTCAAGACGCGACGTCATCGGTGTAGCGGAGACGGGCTCGGGTAAAACGATGGCTTTCGCCCTGCCCCTGATCGAGGCCATCTCGCAGATCAAAAAGCGCGGGATCAAGGCGGCTGTCGTATCTCCCACCCGCGAGCTCGCCATGCAGACCCAGGAGCAGCTTGAGCATGTCGCGTCTCTCCTCGGCCTCAAGTGCGTATGCATCTACGGCGGTGCTTCCAAAGATGACCAGCGCGCCCTCTTGAAGCGCGGCGCCGATGTTATCGTCGCCACCCCAGGCCGTCTCAAGGACTTTATGGCAGACGGCACCATAGACCTCAAAGACACGCGCTTTGCAGTCCTGGATGAGGCTGATCGTATGCTCGACAAGGGTTTCGAGGAGGATATCAAGGAGATTCTTGGCAGCATGCCTCCACGTGAGGAGCGTCAGACTGTCATGTTCACGGCCACCTGGCCCGCATCCGTGCGCAAGCTAGCCGAGTCCTTCATGGTCGACCCCATCAAGATTACCATAGGCTCCAGCGGCAAGGAGACGGCCAGCGGCGCCGTCGAGCTGCAGGCGAATACCCGCATCACCCAACATGTCGAAGTTGTCGAGCCTAGAAGTAAGGAGCAGAGGCTGCTACAGCTTCTGAAGCAGCACCAGCAGGGCGGTAAGAAGAATGACCGCATCCTCGTCTTCTGCCTGTACAAGAAGGAGGCCACGCGCATCGAGACGTTCTTACAGCAGCGCGGCATCCGCGTCTGTGGCATCCACGGCGACCTCCGCCAGGAACAACGCACTCGGAGTCTCGAGGCGTTCAAGTCGGGCACCACACCCGTCCTGGTTGCTACCGATGTGGCGGCCCGAGGCCTGGACATTCCCGAAGTCAAGCTTGTCATCAACGTTACCGTGAGTCCCCTTCAAATGTCTCATCACGCAACTGTCCTGACATTCGCATAGTTCCCCCTTACCATTGAGGATTACGTTCACAGAATCGGACGAACCGGTCGCGCCGGCAAGACTGGCGAGGCCATCACCCTTTTCACGCAACAGGACAAGGCTCATTCTGGATCGTAAGTGACTGGTTCTCGGATCGCAAAATGTGCGTGCACTTGCTCACATATTGCCAGCTTAATCAACATTCTCAAGGGCGCCAACCAGCCGGTCCCTGACGAATTGTTCAAGTTTGGCACCACTGTCAAGAAGAAGGCGCACGACACCTACGGTGCCTTCTTCAAGGACGTAGACATGACGAAGAAGGCGACCAAGATTGTGTTTGACGATTAAATTCCTTGCCGGACGGGCGATCGATCTACGTTTTTCACTCTACCTAGCGGTGGCCTGTGCTGCCACGCTGGGCCGGCGGGTCGAGGCATAGCATCTCAAGAGGAATCTGCGCTCTGCGACAAGACTAGGCGCTGTCAGCTGGTGTGCAAATTTTCAGGCGTGTGAGAAGTGGCATCTTACATTAAGAGAACAACCGGGACGGCAGCTAAGCCAATGGCTATGAGCTCCCTGAATGGGGTAGAGGCCCGTGAGGCAGAACCGGTCAGTCGCCTGATGATATGCGGCGCCGATAGACAAACAATAGAGGTTACGGCGCTGGGTTGCAATGTAAAAAGTTCGAATGGCGTATCGAGACCCTCGAAGTATGACTTGACGAACGAAATGCTCCAAACAATGCGGCAAAACATGTTGATGCAGTTAGCCATGACGAGACCGGATGCCCCGAGGTCAAGGACACGCATGAAGACAAACGCTGCCGTACCGAAGGCGACCGAGAACGCGCCCATCCAAGCAGACTGTCGGTGTACCTGCGCTTCGCTTGCTACGGAAGCCACGAAAGCTTCAGCAACGCCGTTAATGGCAAGCAAGGGGATGTAGTAGCAGTACATCGCGAGGACACTACCGGCGCCTTCGTTCGCCCAGTGCTTTCCAGCGACGAGCGACAATAGTGGAGGCGCAGCTACTGGGCCAATGCTCACGATGAGTGCCGAAAGCAGCACGTAGAACTTGATTAGGTTGTGCAAATGCTGGTTGGCGGTGCCTGCCGTCTCCTTCGTAGGTTTGCTTGTGCTGGTGCCAGCGGTAGATAGCAAGCGACCGAAATAGCCGCGGCTGCTCTCCTCGATAGGCTGGAAGATGAGCCGCGCAAGCAAGCCTCCGTAGTTGTTGGCGAGGGCGTAGACGCCCTGGGACTTGGGTGTGGAGAGGATGGAAACCAAGAATGTATCGCCCTGGGTGAGGAGGTGCTTGACGATACTCTGAGCCATCATGCTGGAGGCCAAGCTAACAGTCGGTCGATAAAAGTAGCGGGCAACGTAATCAGTACTCGAACCAACTGTCCTGGGAAGCAAGGAGAAGCCGTCTTCAATTGACATCTGGGAGCCAGACCAGGTGTAGATTATGAGTAGGCTGGCCCCGTATGCCAGCTGCCCGACGGCAAAGGGGGGAGGACGCCGAAATCGGTGCCGGCACTAGACGCCCACAAGGCGGTTGCAAAGGTGAGGGTGCATCGTATGAAAGTCGCGATGGATTCTGCAGATGCCCGGGTGCGAAATTGCAGCCGTGTCTGCATGAGAATGAAGCATGGCTCGGACAGAAGCTCCAGCACGGCGGCGATAGCGTACAAACGAAGTGCGAGGTGAAAATTTGGGGTGTTCCTCGTCACGGGGTCGGCGGATGAGAGGTAGAGCCAAGCGAAGATGACAGCAACAATGCAGCCTAGAAACACGGCCAGGTATCCGAGGTTGATGATGGCTTGGCTCTCACGGCGTACCAAGGCTTCTGAATCGTCATGTCGTTTATCATGGCCGGGGCGGGTTTCCTGGCGCTGGACGGCGACACGCAGGCTCTCGCGGGCGAAGAAGAGAACAGACAAATAGTAAACCTCCAGTTGAGTTGACACGCCCAGTAGCTGAGCTGTCAGGAAGCGTAGCAGCAGTTGGTTTGCGATGAAGGTGATGGCGCGGGAGCCGATCTGAAGGATAATGAGTAGGGAGGCGCCGCGCACAACATCTCTGCTGGCGTCCACTCGAGCAGACTTATCGGAAGGCGTCATTGCTTGTTGTGCGATGTTAATGGTTAATTTTTGTTACCAATGTACGTCTCTATTAGGTAGTGTCCTGGTGATTAACTTAATGCTGCGACCAGATCGCCTTAGTCATCGCCCCACACAATCTGCCACAACGTCCTGCACCGTGTAATGCCGTAGGTATTCCTTTGCCATACGGACTATTAACAATCTAAAAACGATGTTACTATCATACGAAAATACAAGCGATCTAGTAGAATAAAACAGTGCCAGTTATACTAAGATACTAGTAAATACTCCACCCAGCATTCTAAATTGTATTTATCTGCTGTTGCACGAACAGTCTTCTCTGCTTTCGCAGAAGGCGAAGCCTATCTCCTTCCAGTCTGACTTCTTCACCAGCCAAAATCACCACTTTGTGTAGGATGAATTGAATGTGATCATGAAACCAGTTATCCAGCTTTTCCATGCTCCACCACACATTTCCATGTCCAGAGTCAGTATCAGAGCGCGACAACATAATACCGAGAGTGCCTTTTTCATGGGCGTTAAACAGGTCCTCAACCCGACGCTCGCAGTTGCAAGCATCAGATGCCAAGGCCTTTTGGTGAAGATCTCGGATGAAGACTGAACGATCAAGGGATTCAAGCCTGATAGCAATTGCCCTGGTTACTGCAAGCTCCTCTTGACAGCGCTCGAGTTCTCTCTCCGTCTCCCGAAGATGATCTTGGGCCGAGCGCATGGAGACAACCGAAGATCGGGTGTCTGTCATCCTCAAAACTCGGGTCTCGGAGACTCGAGTTTGGGCCGAAGTGTCATTAGCTGCTCTGCGAGCTGCTTGGCGAGCTACTTAGCAAGCTACAGTCCGTTGCATCGGCGGCTTCCAAAACCCAAAGTGGGGCACTACTTACTACACAGAAAATTCGCGTTTTTGCACAACACCATATAGAACACTACGAATTTCATTACTAACGGGGTAATTAGCCCTATATAAAGGCCTCTAGGCTGTTAGATTGTACATTTCTTTTCCTTAGTATATATAGAGTTTATATTTATTATACTAGTATAGTATTACTATTTTTAAGAAGGTGGTAATAGATTCTAACTTAGCTATTTTACCTTAGAATTAATACCTCACTTTAATACCTTAAATCTCCTTATCTACTATCTATTATCTCTATTATTTATTACTATAAAACTATTTCTATAGTTCTTTAAAAGTACTAAGTATTAATTAATTTAGTTAATAATCTATTACTAGTTTTTTTAACTACTTATACCTATACTTATAAGTAATATAAGGATGCTTTTAGTAAAAAGCCTTAAATTGTATTTTAAGAGTTAATAAGTAAGTAGATTATAATTATATAAATACTAGTAGTAAAGTAGTAAGTAGTTAAGTTAAAAAATACTTTAACTAATTCTAAGCTATTATTAGTAAAACTTAGTAAATAGTAGGTATTAGTAGTTAAGTTAAAGAAGTAACTAGTTATAAGGAAGTAAGTAGCTATATTTATACTACTAAAAGAGCTATTAAATTCTATTAAAAATAATATTAAAGTTAACTTAAGTAATAATAATAGTACTAAGGGCTATTATATTAATAACAAGACTTTACTTAAGAGATAACTAAATACCTTAGTTACTCCTTTTTAGTAATAATAAAAGTCTTTTTTTTTAGTAATAATAAGTCCCTTTTTTTAATAACTAGTAAGACTCCCCTTTTAAGTAATAATAAGAGTTTACTTTTAAATAAAGTAATACTTATACTTTATAGTACTTAGAAATTAACGTACCTTTTAATAATAATGTCTTTACTAAGGATTAAAATTTATATATATTTATAAGATCCCTATTTATATATTATTTAGGCTAACCTTTAATAGTATACCCTTTTTATTTAAACTACTCTATATAATTAAGTTATAAAAAATATAGTATAATAAAGTTAAATTCTTAGTACTTAAAAAGTAAAGGGATACTATTATTAATATTAAAAAGTGAATCTATAATTAACTTAAAGCTATACTTAAGACTATAAAGTTATATATTACTTTTTAAGTTAACTAGTAAAAAAAGGGTTTTAAACCTATTTACTTAATATATTAAGACGAATATAATACTATAGCTAATAATACTTAGTTATATTTACTATAGTACTTATTAGTTAATTAGATCCTTAAGGCTAATAGGTATAGTAAGACTATAATTAAAGTAATATTTGTTTTTTAATTTAGTATTTTTACTATAATAGAAACTTAAGCTAACTATAATACTATATTAATTACTTTATATACTTAAAACTATAGCGGTTAACCCTTTTATTAGACTAAGCAAAAAAAGTATATTAATAATAAAATACTTACTACTATTAAGTGGGTAAAGAAGAAGACGTAGAATGTATTTAAGAACCTACTATATTATTAACTATACCCTAAACTAGCAGTTTATAAAAATACTACTAAAAGTAGAAATTACTAGTATTCTTAGTATTAAATTACTTTTAATAAAAAATACTATAAGTTAAAGCTTTTTAATATTAAAGAGTAGTAAAGGGCCCTACTTAAGGAAGAGGCTGATATTATACTTAGTAAACTACTGCTTAGTATTATACTTATAATTAGTAAATACAAAGGTACTATAGTTAATATAGCTAGGAATAATTAAAATAAATAAATACTAAATTATAAAGGTATTTAAACAGCCGTTTAGACTAATATTTTAACTTCTTTAACCCCTATAGCCACTCCTAGTTAGCTAAATTAAACCTTAAGTAATACTATTATAAACTTTTATAGCGCACTACTAACTTTACCTCCTTTAACTTAGCTATTACTACTAGTATATTAAAGTTAACTTTACTTTACTCTATATAAGTTTATAGCTCTAAATAAGCCCCTATATACTCCCTTATTATAGTAATAAATCCCTATTTAATTATTATTTTTAATAGTACTAAATTTACTAACTAAGCACTATAGTTAAGTTAACAACTTCTTTATTTAGTTTACTGTTGTACTGAGTAAGTATCTAAACGTTAATAACTGTCTCCTAATAATACTTAAACAGCTAAGTAAATACTATAGTAGTTTTTATTTAATTAAAGGGCTCCTTAACTACTAGTTTAATAAAAAGAGTATTACTCTAAATATTATAAATATTATTAAATTAAATATTAAAACTTTTATTAATAATAGTATCTTTTACTTATATAGTAAAGAGATATTAACGGTATCCACAGAGTCCATAAGGATTATTAAATCACTTAATCCTATAGCTTAAGATTAACTACATATATTTAATACTACTACTATAACCCTTATAGAGTTTTTTACTAAAAAAGAAGCTAAAGAAGATTGTAGGTTATAAGAAGTATTAGTTAAGGTTAAAAGGGAGTACTAAAGTAAGTAAAACACTACATTACTAGATTAATTACTAACTAAGTTAGTACTCTAATAGTCTTCTATAAGGTTTTCTTCTTTTCTTTTAAGCCTTTTATTTAAAATCTCTTTTTCTATTTAACTACTACTACTAGATCTAAATTAATTTAATACTTATTTACTTAATAAGAATTAAATATTACTTTAAATAATTATTAATAGGCTTTTACTATAATTTAATAAATTATAGTTAAAACTAATTAATATATTAAATAATAGAACGTTTTTAAGTTATTTTATTAATTTATTATTTAATAAAGATAATATAAAGTCGGGCTATAAAGAAATTAATAAAAAGGATATTAGTACTTAGTCTAAGTTAGATAATAGACTATAATAAGTACTATTTGCAGCGTCTTTTTCCTTCCTACTTTACCTACTTAACTATAGTATCCTTATAGCTTACTTAATAATAGCCTTAACTCGTTACTTATTTTACTTAATATATCTCTATTCTCTCTACTACTTATAACCTTAGTTATAAATTTATTAAAAATACCCTTAGTGCTATTAAAATTAATAAACGCATAGTAAAAGTAACTAGTAATCTATAGTAATCTTTGCCCTACCTCTAAAGTACAGTTATATAAAAACTCTATTTAATTATAAACGTCCTTATTACTAGTATTATATATATAAAAGTTTTTTTTAATATACTTTTTTAGGTTTTTAAAGTACTTTTTAATAGAGTTAAAGTTAAGTAAGTATAGTAAAAGGTATTTAAGGTGTATACTAGCTTCTTTATAAGCGATCTAAATATCCTTTTAGTAGTAAAATAAAGTATTATTTATAATAATTACTAAATAAGGGGTAGGAAACCTTTTATACTTAGGTAATACGTAGTAAATAATTTATACTATAAAGCCTTTATTATTTATTATTTTTAAGTATACTAAAAGATTTAATATACCTTTAAGAGTTAGTACTAATAAAAGTTATATTTATTAACTCTATTTTAACTTTACTAATCTCTATAGTATAAGGCCTTTTAAAGCCTATCCTATTTACCTTTTACTAGTATTTTTATTTACTTCTAACTTATTAATAAAAATTAACTACTTTAGTTTATACTACTGTATATAATAAAGCTATTTAAGCCTCTTTTCTAGATCTCATTAAATAGTTATAATATATATCTTTTTATTAGTTTAACCCGCCTTTTTAAAATATTAATTAATTATTAATTTACTAATATTAAAATTAAACTACTTAAATAAGAATTTTTATATTTTATTTAATAGTAAATTATTATAATACTTTAATAACTTAAATAGTTTAGTATAGTACTAAATCTCTATTTTTTAGCTACTTTTATAGGATTTTTTATATTATTAAACTTTATTAGTAAGGTTATATTAGTAGTAGTATGTTTAAATTGTTTATTAGGTATAGTTAGTAGCTCTAGTAATAGAGCTATTATTAAGGTTAAGGAACAGGAGTATTAGATTAATTTTAGTAAGTTAGTATATTAAGATATTTGGGGCTATTATAGTATATAGGGTAATATATAGTTTTTAAATGACTTTATAATTGTTTTTAATAGTAGTAGTAGGACACTAATTGACGGTGGTATTAATAGTGGCGTTGATGAAAAGCTGCTATGTGAAGAAAGTTGGATTTATAGGCAAAATTTGGCGTTTCTACATAGGTAAGCGTTGCCCCACTTTGGGTTTTGGAAGCCGCCGATGTAACGGACTGTAGGCGACCTGCTGCGGCAGGACTACGGGCCGGGAGAACCTGTTTGCGGAAGTACCTGCTAAGGCGGCCGCGCTCACGTCTGTCCACTTGGCTTAAGCTTCTATAGAACGCCTTCTTGGTCTGAGAAAACATCTCTAAGACTTGAGTAGGTGTTATACCGGACACAGTAGGCAATGGCGAGGGCATGGCAGGCAACGGAGAGGCCATGGTGGTAGCTGACGAGGCCGCGCAGGCAGGGTTCGAACTTGCTTCCGCGCGATTTTGGGCTGACTGCCGCGCTATGCTATACGCGGGGACCTGAAAATGAATTCATGTTAGTACTGTCTAAAGATACTATTGTTAAACGATGAAGAAAACCATACAGTCTGCAATTGTTTTAGGATTTTTTGTAATATCCTGTTTGATAACTTGGTTGGTTTGGCTTTTCCTTTCCGATTGTCTGTTGCGAATTCTGTAGTAATGAGCCCGCGGGCATTTTGGGGGGATGTCAGTGAGAATGTAGTTTGATTGTAAACTATATAAAGATACATACTTTCTTTGGATACTTTTATATCGCAAATTGCAACTAGAGATTTTATGACTGTGTCGCTATAGGGCATGTTGGCTCGGTGATTAGGTGGGACGAGTTTGTTAGGGTTAGAGATATCCCAAAACGACTCTAGCGTATCGATACAGTGTTGTCTCTGAGTTACTATGGTGGAAAGAGAGAGAGAA
The DNA here is from genome assembly GCA_030770045.1 of Colletotrichum brevisporum. Lineage (NCBI taxonomy): Eukaryota > Fungi > Ascomycota > Sordariomycetes > Glomerellales > Glomerellaceae > Colletotrichum > Colletotrichum brevisporum. Next base: position 221,642 of record JAUGSI010000001.1, on the reverse strand, counting down.
GAAATAAGGGTAAATTGTTGGGATGATTCGTTAGAAACAAACAAGATGTTTAATAGATAGATAATAAGGGGGGAACAACACAATTAGAGAGTCTAAAAGTAAAGGTTATTTGAATTTAAATAACTGATAAAGGAAGACGTGAACAATAGAGAACGGAGTGTCCTATAGAGGAGAGATGATGTGAGTGATAGATAAGTAAGCTTCTCTCTAGAGATGGGGAGACACTTGCCCTCTCTTATAGTTTACCTGCTTCACTACTAGAAGAAGCACTCTCTAGATGAAACCCTGACACCTAGTAGAAAAGTAATGCGAGTATACAAGAGAACCAAACGCGAAATATACACGTCCCGTCGCGACAAGCCTTTCTATCTAGTAAGTAAACTAGTAATACCTAACCTAAGTGGGTGCCCTGGTAGCTCAAAGATGGTCCTATAGTTTAGGTAGATATACACTAGGTAGTGTACTTATTGTCCTTTACCCACTATTGAATCTAGTCTTAAGTACCCAAGTCATACCTGCAGTGTGATTACTGCTACACTGTGTGTGAATGCTGTAGAATTTGAACCCGCTTAATGCGGCAGCCATCCAATAGGAATGTGGAAACGTTTAATTGCCAGGAGAACCCACTGGGCCGCAGTCATTTGGGTTCCGTACAGCAGCCTACAAGGCTTACTATCTCAAAACTCTAAATCTACCGAAAAGGGGCACCTGCGCCGGCTACAGCGACCCCCATAGTAGAGTAAAAAGATCGTTTAAATTACTATTCATATAATATATAAGTATAACTCAAACCACCGCAAATTTTCTAGTATCTACAATTTTATATAAAATCGTATAATTCTTTTTATAATCTCTTATTAATTACCTATTTAGACTTAATTTAATCTAAAATAGTGTCCCACTACTTAACTAACTACGAGTCGGTAAGGTGGAATTCTAAGTAGTATTACTATCCCAAATACTCTATTAATTTCAATAAGCTTCTAGAACCCAGTATTATTAATTTTACTAGTACTAAACTTAATAATAAGGGCACCTTTTCTACTAAGTAGTTTTAAAAGGCTCTAAGTTTAGCTCCTGTAAATCCTACTAACTACTTACTTTACCTAGCTAACATCAAAGCTAAGGACTAAAATAAATTCTTTATAGTAATAAAGATTACTTCCTAGGCTTGCAAAACAAGTATCTAGTAGACTAAAAAATAACTAGTTATAAACCCCTAAGTTAAGGTCTTAATCTAACTTTAGGTTGTTAAATACTAAGAAAAGTAAGTAGAAGGGATCTCCTTTTTATAATATACTACTGTATAGAGTATTTAGAAGTTCTCTAGGGCTATAAATATCTCGGGCACAGCCTTGTTTAATTCGTATACCCGTTTTATGCAGTATATTACTGGCTATTTCACAATAAAGCTAGACTTCCTCAACCAAAAGTAGAAGGCTATACTAGTCACTCTTAAGAATAGTTTAGATCTACACTCCTACCGCAATTATATATATAATACTAAGACCCTCCTTAACTTTATTAAGGTGACCTTAATAGAGGTAAAGAAAGGTATATATTACCTTTACTTTATCTCGGTCTCCCTTAGTAATAACCTAACTAATCCTAGCTTATTAGTTTTTAAAAAGTAAATAGGCTCTAAGATAGAATCTAAAAAGGCCTTATTCTAACCTAACAATTAGGTTAACTAGCCTAATCCCTTGTAGCCCTTAATCTTAACAAAGTTGTATACTAGTATTAAATAGAAGCTGATAATAAAGGCTAAAGAAGCTATTAATACCGCTATAAAATTAGGATTACACAAGCGTACCTACTTAAAGATAGAGTTAATAGTTACCCCTAAGTAACCTAAATTAATAAGAGTTAAGAAGGAAATTAAAAAGAATGTTAAAAGGGATATTATATAAAATATTATTTAAAATACTATATAGGGGGGTAATAAGGAGATAGAGTAGGAAGTAAATTAAGAAGTAGAGTAAGAGATAAAGTAGGAGATAGAGTAGGAAATAGAGTAGGAGATTTAGTAATAAATTTAGAGTTACTTATAAGCGTTATAAAGAGGTAATTAACTACTTACTTATAAATAGAGATAACTCCTATGTTTTTTAGTATAATAAAGCTATTTCCTAGTTAATATTACTAATTATTTTAAATTAAATCTGTATATAAAGAGTTAAATATTATTTATATTTATTAGCTTTTTTATACTATTTAATATAAAGTTGTATAAGTAGAGGCTATAAGAAGTTTATAGTTTATAGTATTTAAGACTTTATTGGAAGGGTAGTATAGTTAGGATCCCTTTTAGTAGTAATGAGTAGTATTTTATAGCTTTTAACGCTTATTTAAGTAACTATTGTGGCCCTTAAGCTTTCCTCTTACTCTTTATAATAGTATGTAATTTTTTTTAGCCTTTTAGTAACCTTTAAGGTTCTAGGGTATTATTAGGTATTGTAAAGATTAATACTAACTTTAGCGGTTAAGACATTTTATTTAGTCTTCTACTTCTCTTGTCTATTACTATCCCTAAAGTATTCCCTATAGACAGTAACGGACGGTAAATAGAGACTCTTAAAGTTATTGTGACCTTCTCCCCTACCCTTAGGAGAAACCCCTACTTAGAATCACTTTCTAATGCGCGCTTAAAGAACTCGCTAAAGAGACGGCTCGCGATTACACAGTATGGTTGTGTTTGCTTTAAGGAATATGTCCCTAGTAGGTTTTATACTATACTTAGTTTAAACTAATAAGTAAAAGTATTTATAAGGGACCTAGCTTTTTACTAACCTTCTTATATTTATTAAAGGATCCTAAAAGTATAAAACAGAACTATTTATAGTATTTAGTAACACTTTAGTTAATCTTACTAACTAAATTAAATTAAATCTACTTATACAGAGCTTAACTTTGTTTTTATTAATATATTTATTTTTATTTATTATAAAGTTACTAAAACATCCTAACTACTAACTAAAGACCTAGACGTACTAAATATCACTAGTAGTAATCTATCGTACAAGGCATTTAGTATTACTATAAATAATACTACTAAAAGCGATAATCTATAGTTCCTTCTTTTTTACCCAGTAGGTATATATAGCTAAAACCCCTATAAGTAAGTTTTAGAGAAATAGAAAGAGTTACCTTAATAACTACTAAGTTAAGATATTACTAAACAATATTATTTTATCGCCTTAGTGCTATTTATAATCCCTCGTCACTATCTCCTATTACCCCTTACTTATTTAACTTATCTCTTTACTCCTTAATAACTAATTAAATAAAGAGTATTATAATATAACCTTTTTTATTAATATTTTCTCCTTTAACTATAAATATTAATAATACTTTTAAATGGGTCCTGCGGGATCCTAAGATACTGTATAATTTTAGTTACTAAACTTACTAAAACTAGCCACTTATATACTTTTATACTACTAGCGGCCTACTAGTTTGCCTTGTAGAAACAGTATAAGTACGCTATACTACTTTTCTCTTAGTTTCTTTTTAATAGTACTATTATTTAGTTATTAGTAATGTTTACCCGGTAGTAGTTAAGAAGTCGGCCTTAATACTTTTTTTCTAAAAATTACTATCTCTTTTAATTTATTAATAATAATTAAAAAGCTTTATTTTACTATTTATTATTTCTATTTATTACTTTTACTTTATTCGACCTATCCCTACTAAGCTTAATAATATAACGTTTATATTTTTTTGTTTTATTATTCCTTTACTTTAATATTTACCTGTCTTAAGCTCTACTTTAGCCCTACGGTTTTAAACCCTATTTTTAAACTATAGAGCTCTAGAGAGGGCAGAAAAGGACGGCCCTAGTTAAAGATCTAGCTTAATAGTAGTATATACTACTATTTTATACAGCTAACTACTTATTAGTTACTATACTAAGAACTAGTATAAGTATAAGCCTATAGAGTCCTTTTTTTTATTTTTTTTTTAAAGTATTCTATTTTTTACCCTTAATAGTAAGTTATTTACTATAACTTATAGTTTAGTTATAGAGAAACTCTAGTTACTAAATACAGCTATTTTTTTTAATCTATAATCGTTTACTAAAAGTTTCCTTTTTACCGTCTATTACTATTACTATTTATTAGTCTACTTATATTTTTATAATAGTAAAGTAATTAAGAAGTATTAATATAATGGTTAATATCTTCCCCTTTTGCCTTTAGGTTAATAGATCCCTAACATAAAGTAATACTTCTAATGCGTACTTAAGGAGATAGTCCCTGAGGAAACCGCGCAGAACTACCTAACTGGGTTAATTTAGCTTATGGAATAGATTCCTAGTGGTTTTTATACTGCTGTAAGTTTAAGTCCGTAAGTATAGGTGCTTATAAAGGGCCCGGCTTTAGTCTTCTAAGTAGAGTATAAAAGGGACCTATTAACGCCGTTCTAAGACTTACTCCACTAAGGCACATATTATAGCTTTTTAGTATTTTTTTAATAAGATAGAAGGCTAATTAATATTAATATTAAAAAAGACCCTAAGTTAGTAGAACCGTAAGAAGGCCCTACGAAGTATTAAATTAACTTATTACTTTATATTAATTCTTTATTTATTATTACTGTCCCTTACTATATACGTATTTAACGTAACGTTAATATCTATAGAGTAAACTAATAGTATTAGTACTTAATAACGTTATCCTACGAATATTAAAACTGTTTTTAAGGTTAATTACTAAGATTTATAGTCCCTAAGTATAGTAAGTTTTTATTAAAGAGAAAACCTATAGATAAATAAAAAAGAATACTTTTTTAAACTTTTTATAGTAGAATTAAGTATTTTTAATATTTTAGGGGGTATTAATATTAAAAGGAAAGGATAAAGAGCCGGTACTGCCTTTAGATCTAACTCCATCCCCTTCTCTAGTACTAATAGAGCTATTAATTACTTCTACTAGCATAATACAACTATTCTTTATTTACTTTTATTAATTTAAGTAAATTAAATCTGTATATATTAAGTTTAGTATAGCTAGACCTTTGTTTTATAAGTAAACTCTAAAATATTAGAGTTTTGCAACTCGGAATATAATTACCCTATAAGTAAAAATTTTTTTTCTATAACTACTTTTAGACCCTTAACTACTTTTATAATAGAATAGCTTAGCTTAGTATTAATTTAGCACTATATAAGGACGTTATTAATAAAAAGCTATTAGTTAACTAGAAATATAAAGCTATTATACGCCTGTTATATAACTTATATTAACTTAAAGTATTGTAAGTAACGTTTATGCAGTACTTAAAGTGCTGTAGTGTCTCCCATAAGACCTAGACGTAGTTTTTAAATAACCTCTTTTAATAACTTTATAAGCTATTCTTCTTCTATTAATTATCTAATACCAATATCCTTACTTAACTATAATTTAAAGGTTTTATTATTTTATAATATAGTCTTAAGGTCCTCTAGTATAGGAATAAACTCTAGTACTACTAAATACTAGTACAGCTTATTATAGCCTATATTAAGGCTATTTAGTACTTCTAACTTAGTGATAATAATATTTATATAGTCTAGAACTATAGAAGAGAGTTTCTTTATATATTTATACGCTAGTAAGGCTATGTTATTTTATAAGATGTACTATTTAAGGTATATTATAAAGCCTTTCTTAAGTGTATTGAGAGATAGTTAAAGGATATTCGATATTGGTAGGTAGACTAGATAATACCTAGGCTAAATTATATTTAGTTTATTAATATATATAATAAGCTACTCCCCTAGGGGTTCTATATCTATACTAGTATTAATATATACTCCCGATATATTTTATAGTTCTATATCAGGGTTTCTATCTACAGTAGTTGTTTGGTACTAGCCTAGTTTTGTTATGTTATATTATAGTAGAAGATTATTCTAAAGAGTATTTAGTTAAATTAAAGAGTTAAAACGGTCTTAGCTGTAGGTGCGTAGTTTTATTTTACTTAGGGTTGTACAAAACCCCTTACGACTAACCCGGATATTTAAGTTCCGGTTACCTTCTAGAACGTTTAGTTATTTAGGAAGAGTATCTATAACGTTAAAGTAGAATTGTGGTAGAATTAACTTTATTAAGTATAGTTAGTTAAGTAGCGAGTAAGTATACTATAAACGTAATATAAGATATTACTAATATATATAAATATACTTTATTTATTTCTAAGTCTAAGGGTACTTTAACCCCTATAACTTTATAAATTTAATTACTATTTTATTTGTATTTATATTTTTAATTTATTAAGAGTTTATAGAGTTTATATAGGTTTAGAATAACTATTAAATTTAATTATAACCTAGCCGCCCCTATATTATCCCTAACTAGCTATATAAGTTATACTATTAACTTAATCCCAAGAAGGTACACAACTATATAATACTAGTTGACCTTTTAAAGATATAAGAGATTTTAAGTATTTTTAGTAAAGGCATAGTTAATCTTAATAGCTACCTACTAGTTCTAACTATAGAGGTTTATAAGGGTATTTTATAGGGACGAATATTTGCTTTTATAATAATACTTAAAGGGATATTATAACTACGGTTCAAAGAGTATATATTTTTATAAGAGTAGCTAGACCGTTATATTACCCTTAGACTTAAACTAGAGGTTAAACTACTTCTAAAAGTATGGAGTAGAGTTAATTAGGTACGGAGTAAGTTAAGTAAACGGGGGGTAGATATACGTAAGATTGAGGTAAAGGTAGCTTAAAGTTATTATGCTACTTTATTTAAAATATACATTAGTTTAGATTTATGTATTATATAATATACTGTGTCTATAAATATAATATTAGTTATAGATAATAAAGAAGAATTTAATACTAAGTAGGTATAGGCCGGGATTAGACTAGGAAAGTAGGTCTATTCCCTCTAGAGGTGCTAGAGGTGTCCCGGATTTATATTTCCTTACTAGTTTTTGTTGATTTTATTGTATTTCTTTGTGTTTTATAGGCATTTTATGCCCGTTATCCTTTAATTATTGCTGTTTAAGCGCCGTTTTCCTTCTGTTTGCTGTCTGTTAAGCCTATAAGTAGTAGGAACGACCTAGTGCTCCGTCTAGCTAGGGAGGAAAGGACCTACTCCTACCGTTACGGACGCCGTTTATTCTCTGTTTAATAGTATTCTAAGTCTGTTTTACTGCTTCGCAGACCTAATATTATATTTTCTCTATTAGAAGATAAGAGGAAGATTTAATTTATTTCGTTTTAAAAGAAGGGAAAGTATTTAAAAGTTTAGAGACAGATACTTCTAAATATTAGGGATAAAGAAAAGAAGGTGTGATATTTCCTATATAACGCCTTACAACCCTCTTAAAAATTCCACTACCTTACTTTAATTTACCACTTTATAAATCTATATTTTTATTTTTAGTAACTAGTAGTCACTAGTAGCTATATATTACACACACCCTTGTCCTTTATAAGACTAAACGCCCTAAGTTTTATTTTAAAGATACTATTATATCCTCCCTGTTCCTTTTTTCTTCTTAACTAAGAAGCAACTTTTTATAAATAGCGCGTTGTTACTTAAGTATACCTAAATGGAATTTAAGTATTTACTTAGGACTTAGACACTTAAAGGCTCCCTAAGAAGGGTGATTGTGAAAGTGGAAGAGAGTACTAGAGATATTAAACTCTTTTGCCTAGTTCTTTAAGCTGTAATAGAGATGCCCGGGCCTTACTTAGTAAATTTAAGTAACTTGTATTTGTACGAAGCTTTAAGGGATAGCTAAAGTCGTAATAAAGCTATTAAGCTCTCTGCTGTTGCGTCTACGCCTTACACCCTTTACCATATACCCATAGCTAAATCTTTCCCAAAGTACTTTATAGGCGTACAAGCACTTTTAAGGCTTAGTGTAGTAGAAATAATTAGCGTAAGGTTTACTAGGGAGCAAGACGTATTTAAAGTATAGGCTACAAACGAAAGAACTACTTTTGCTTTAGGTAGTATAAGCCCATTCTTTATAATAATTATAAGGGACTGTGTTTTAACTCCTATATTCCTAGATAAAGAAGCTCTATGCCGTATCCTTTTTATTAAAGATTTTTATAAGCTATATACCGTTTTTTAGATTAAAAGAATAATAAATAAAAATATAGTAATAGAGATAGGTGGTTCCTTTAGTGTAACGCTAAACGAGCTTAAGTCTTTTTAGGTTTAAAATACTATACTAGAATTTAATTTACTAGCTTAAGTTTTCGAGACCCGCTAAACAGGTGTTAATATTAGAAATAAAGGCGACTTTATGGTACTCTTTCTGGGGGATATTAAGCTTAAGCTATAGAAGGGAACCTGTCTACTAGGAAACGTTAGTAATAAAAAGTACCTAAAGAGGTATTAGGTCTACTTACTGTAAGTTAGTTATTAGACTAAGTAATGTAGAGCTAAGAATTGTTGTAAAGAGTAGTAGGAGGTATGCATAACTTGTTAGTAATAAGCTAGAGGATCTGCTTAGAAGGAAGGGTTTGTATTTGAGGTTTATTAGTGGTCTTACTAGTAATAAAATAATTGTTTTAAAATATAGTAAAGAGGTAGAGATATAGGTGCGTAGACCTGATTTAATATTAAAAAAAGGATACTGTATTTTAGGGATAAGTAAGTAGAAGCTAAGAATAATAGCTGTTATTAGAAGAAGAGGTTAAGTAGAAGGTTTAGGGACGAAGTTACTATTTTTTAAAGAGCTAACTAGGAAGACAGCTGAACTGAATTAGAGTAAGGTTGTAAAGGGAAAGTGTAATAGTAAAACTACTCCTTTTACTAATTTAGTAGTATAATTACTTAAAGAAGTTCTTTAAGGAATCTATAACCTAAGATCCTCTTTTTATTTTTAAATTACTTTATATTCTTAAAATACTTACCTACTTACTATCCCTTATAGTAAGTACAATCCCTTATACAATACCTTCTATTTACTCTTTAAAATCCCTGCGTTAGTAGCTTTATTTAATATAATCCCTCCTCTATAATAATTTTAACTTTAACCCTCTCCTTAATACATCTACTATACTATAATATCTATACTACCTATCTTACTTTTTTATAATACCTTTTACATTTATATACTATATTCCTATTTATATAAAATACTTTTTATTATTATATCTTTACTTTTAACTAACTTTATAATAGTACTTACTAAAAAGACCTAAACTAAGGATAAGAACCTATTATTATATACACTTTTTAATAAAAGAGCTACTTAAGCTATAATTTAATTACTTAAAAAGAGCTAGGTTAAAATATATCCTTCTTAACACAAGGATAGAACGCGTCTTAAAGCGCTTAAGCCTAAGATAAGTGTGTTTTACTAGCTAAGAAGTAGTTCTGTACGTACCTTAAACCTATTAAGCGTTATATTTTAAAATAAGTAGCTATAAAAGAGATAATTAAAGGCGGGCCCGTCTGGGAAGGTGCTACTGTATATAAGTATTAACTACTTTAAGTTATTAGAAGCTCTAGCTACTTAGTTCTAACCTACCCTTTATTTAAAGAATAGTTAGATAAACCTTAACGAGAGAGTGTGGATAATAGTAGAGGTTTATAACGCTAGAGTCTATCTATAGGACTATAGAGATCCAAGCTATGCTACTATTATTACTGCTATTACTAGTGTTATGTATAAGATACATAAGATAGTAAACAAAATTACTGTAATGGGCTAGGGCTCCCTAGAGAATCTAGTTAAAGCTATTGATGTTCTCCGCAAGGCTTAAAAGAATATTAAGTACTTTTTTTTTTTTTAGTTTATAATAACACCTAATAGTAACGTTTAGTTAGGTCTACTTATTAACTAAGCTAAGGGTTACTACTAGTTTTATAATAACTAGTAGTAAAATAGAGAAGTAAATACGTGGCTAATAAGTAGAATAAAGTTTCTTTAGACCCTTTATAAACCTACAAACCCTAAAGCGATTAAACTTCTTAAGCGCTGTTTTCTTATAAACAATATAATACTAAGAATCAAGGTCTAAAACTTATTACTAGCCCTTATTAACTGGGCACGACGCTGCTTCTGTACTGGGGCCCTTGATACTTTATACAAGCCCTTTATTATAATGTATTATAACTAAGTAGTATATTTTAGTTTATAGCTTAATACATTAATTTAAGCTGTGGTGGATAGTATTGAAGAAACTGCATATACTATACTATAGTTCTCTAATACCTACTAAGAGATATTTAAAGTATAAATAGAGTAAGTTTAAGTAAGAAAGGTGCTAGACGCTGAGAAAAGATATTAAGCCTTACTTTACGTAGATATAGGTATTAATAAGTAACTTAATAGGATATAGGAAGTTATTACTAGCTAAAAAGCTCCTACTCTACTAGTTTAACTTGATTTAACTCTTTCTATTTTGCCTAAGTAGACCTAATTTACGCCTACCCCCTTAGTTATACAGCCTCCTAAACAACAACTAGTATCTAGCTATAATAATATCTAGAACCTAAAGTATTAAGTAGATATAATATAAAAGTTAAAGGATAATAGTAAATAGGTTAATTAAACCTTTATAGAGTATATGGGCTGTAGACCTAGAATTATAACGAGTTTGTTCTATACCTTCTAATAGCTAGACAATGCGTGGCACTTTACTACAGCTGATGGTGTTATATCTAAAGCCTTCTATACTGGCTATAGTAATCCTTAACCTAGTAATCCTAAACTAGTCCTAGCTCTTAAGTAGTACGCTGAGATACTACTCTACTACAAAAACTTTGTTACTTAGTTTAGTCCCGGCTTTGGATTTAATAATATAACTTAAAATATAATTAAGACTTAATATACAAATTAGTTAAAGTTGTATAACTTTATTAGGAAGCTTTAGATAAAAGACTTTTTTAAGTAGAGTAAGGCCCTAGTAGTATTAAAGGTATCCTTATGTAGATTAAAAACAAGAGTCTAGTAGGTTCCTTACTCTAGCTGCCCCTGGTACGCTAATAACGAGAAACTTGTAAAGGGCTTTTAGCCCGGTTCCACAGACGAAGAACAACACAATCTACCTAGGATACGAAATACAGACGTACTTATCTTTATACTTTAGTACAACTATAACTACTAAGTAGGCCTTACTATTGACTAGACTAACGGACGGGCCTTTTATCACAACTCTCTATAGGGGACTAAAGGGGATAACGAGTTTATATAGGTAATAATAAACCTATATGCCTAGTATAAGGACTATAGTGCCCCGGATAACCTTATTAAGTTGGTTAAATATAATTCGTAGGTTATAGAGATAGTCTAATAAAATAACGGGTTTTTTTATAGTTTATGAGTTACTAAGTAGAATTAAGTTTTTATTTAAGAAGGACTAATTAACTTTAGAAAGTTATACTTTACTCTTTAGGATAAAAAGTTAATTTATAAAAATAATAAGTTAGTTTAACGTTAGATCTCGGCGATTATAAGTGTCTTTTGTAAACGTAAAAGTATATATAGTAACGTTTCCCTCTAGACTATTATTATAAGTAGGCTTAAATTTAAGTATATAGTTTAAGTTAAGTAAGACTAATATAATAAAGAGAAGACTATATAACGTCCCGCCCCCTCTTTATAACTGACTCCTCCTTTTACTAAAGACTCTGTAGGTAATAAAAAGAATAATAATTTAAGCCTTACTACTATTAATAAGTCCCTTTTTAGGAACTAGTCGCTTAAGTTTCTAGTATATCGCTAGTAGTAGTACTTAGAGTAGCTTAACCTATATCCGCCTTCTTTAACTACTTCCTTAAAGGAGGAGTTCTTAACTTACTTAGTTCTTAACTCCTAATACTTTACCTTAATTTGAGAAAACTTTGTACTAGTAGATAAAAGCTAGCTATGTTGTATTACTAACCTAAGTACTAAGAATATCTATAATGCCACTAGGGCGGAGTGGGTGAACTAGTGAATCAACTAATAGGATTAGATTACTTGTTATACTACGGAATATGTTTATAATTTCTTAATACTCTATAGTTAGGAGGGTTAGTTGTGGTATAAGTAGGGCTATAACTAGGATAATATATACTATAATAACTTTATACTAGATTGAACTAGTAATTAATATAAACTTTAAAAGAGGCCTGTATAAGTAGTACTAATTAACTTAAACTTACTTCTTTGTAGGGGTAAGAGATGTGGATATTAGTTTAGAATTTAGTTATTATGTCCTTTATTGTAGGGTGTGAGAGTAATATAAGGGGATGTTTAAGATAGGTTAGGGTAATAAGTACATACCCATGTATATAAGTAGTAAGGCTATGGCCTTTAGAGTAGTGCTATAGAGTATTTTAGAGTAAAGTATCACTACTATTAATACTATTATAATACTAAAGAGACTTTTTAGGTATTTTTTAGTAAAAAGTGACTTAATTTTAATAATTCCTTTATTTTAAATTTATATATATAAAGTTGAATTTTTAATATATTTTTACTTCTTTTTATAACTGCGTTTTAAAAGAGTTATAAAATTTAATTTAGGTATTTTAGAAATTAAATATATTAAATTAAATATAGAACTATACTCTATAATTAACTTAGGGTTATATAAATAGCTAATTATTTTTAAATATAAGTATAACTAAAATAGTATTATTAGTACTTAGGTAAATATATTAGTTTTTAGTATACTAAGTATAATATAAAAACGTACGATATCTGTGATCCTTAAACTTTATTATAATTCTATTAAGTACCCTATTTATAGTTTCTAGATACTGAACCTAGATACTTATAAAGAGCTAGACGAAGTTGTACTTTATGCACTAGAGCTTTATCTGTTTAACCTAGTAGTCTTTATTTAACGATATACAGCTCTTTAATTTGTACTTATTAGTTATAAATAGGGCTAGGAAGTAACTTAATACCTAGGAGTTATATATATAAGCAGTATACAAAAGCTAGCTTAGTAGTATAATATAGGTTATATATATTCCCTTCCTAGCTATACAACCCTTATAGCAGGTATCCCCTTACTACTTATTGCTATATACTTAATAAAGTATAGAATTGAGGTTTTGTGTATAAGAGAGTTAAATCTTTTAAGGTATAGCTTAGCTGTTTTTACTTATAATTAATTAAATATATAAGAAGTACTAGGGTATTAGGTTGTTATTAAACGTAAGAGTACTAATAAGTTTTTAAAAGGCACTTTTAATAGTAACTGTAAAAAGTATAATTAGCTATAGTATTTAGATAAATTATAGTAACGTACTTTATAAATAAAAAGTAGTAATAAGGGGGGCTTTAGTATTAAACCTTAGCTATATAGGAATATTGGTTAAAAGACTTTTACTTTTAAACTCCCTAGGGATAAGGAGATCTATTATATAACGTACTTTATTATTTATGTAGATTAAAACATTTACTAGTAGTGATGTATGTAGAAGAAAGTTTAGTTAGATATGTAAAACGAAATTGGTTATATTATTTAAGGATTATGTAGTTAATAAAGTTAGAAAGATAGAATATTTATTATTCCGCTCTGAGCCTTAGGTAATAGGTGGTTATATAGTATTAATTATTATTATTAATTAATATAATGGCTTATTGAATATATTCACTGCTTGACTTGTACAGTGGTGTGGCCGTAGTCAATCCATGGTTTTGAGACAGTAAGCCTTGTAGGCTGCCGTAGTTCCGCCTCTGCAGGTGGTACCTAACCAAAACACTAATATCTAATCCAGGCACCACTACAATCTTAATCACCCACCTGTTGTCACTCGACATCATCCTCTGCGCGCACACATGTTTGCAAAGAAAACCGACACCAAACCCTAGTCGTCGCCACGGCTTGCGTTCGCGCTGCCTCACAGCATGCGGCCCACCGTAATAACGCTTACTCTGTCGCGATAACGATGGCAGAGCACGACGACGATGCCATATCCCCCGACGCCGATGCTATGGCAGACTTCGCCCAAAACCCCGCCGGGCGCTCCGATGACAAGTCTACGCTGCGCTGTTGTTGCGGCCGCAACGACTGTATCTTTTTGAAGCACAGTTGTACTGTTCTCGAGACGGTCGAAAAAGATGTCCACACGGCCGCCAAACTGGGGAAGGTGTGTTCTTGGATTTTCTCTATTTCGTGAAACATTCCAGCTGCGGCGTCTTTCCGCCATTGGTTCTCGCGCAGCATTGCCGTGCGTTCCAAGACTTTATTTCCTATGATTCACATGCCCCTCGCGTGATGCACCTCCTTGCTACTTCCCGTCTTCAGGCCTGTCGTCACCGCCTTGCCCTCGATGTCTCACTCTCCCGAGCACGTAAACGCGCCGCTGACCTTCTCCTTCCAGGCCCTCCTTGCCCGACACGAGGCCTACATGGCCGACGCCGAACGCGACCGCCTGGCTTTGACGAGTCGTATAGAGGAACTGGAAACTGACAAGCTGGAGCTGCAAGCGGAGAACGCGAGAACCGTTGCGGAAAACCGCACTCTCCTGGACCAGCTCGAGATGCTCAACAACACCGTTCAGGATTCCGACATCCGCATCCAGACCCTCGAGGCCACGTTGCTGTCCTCCCACCAGGCGGTTCGTCGCCTCGAAGGCGCTGCCGCCCGCGCTGCCGAGATGGAACGCCATATCGCAATTCTCGAGCAGGAGCAGCTGCGCCTACAGAATACCCTGGTCACCACAGAATCGGAGGCCCGCTCCGCGATGCAGCGGTGGAGGAAAGCAGAGAGGGGCATCTCCGACCTCCAGGAGCAGCTGGAGCGCATGGAGCAAGAGGCAAAAGAGGAACGGGATCGTCACACCGAGGTCCTCGGCCGGATGGAACGACAGCGGGACATGGAAAAGGAGTTGAACGCAGCCGCCGGTCGCCTCAAGGGGGCTGCAGCGACCAAGTCACTCCGTGATGGCAAGAACGCCAATGTTGTGTCACACTTCGTTCGCGATTTGCTGCAGGATAATGCCAACCTTCAACTGGGTATGGCGGAACTGCGAGAGATGCTTGTCAGCTCCAACGACGAGATCCAAGCTTTGCGGGATCAGCTCATGTGCCACCAGCCCGTCGGCGACGAAGATGTCACCGCCGCATCCACGCTGCGCGCTGAACTCGCAGCCGGGCCTACCGAATTGCCCCAGAGGGTTTCGCAAGAGCTACACATTCACCACCACTACCACGTTGCCGAGAAGATGAAGTCCAAGAAAAAGCGTCACAGCCTGAATCCGGGAGTCTTCTCGCCTACCAGCATCATCTCAAGGTCTTCGACGCCCCCGCCGGTGTGGCAGCCCCCTCCAACGCCCCCTGCCCTTGCATCCCATTCGCACAAGGTGTCAACTTCGACTGTGTCCATGGGGCCATCTAACAGATGGTCGCTCTTCTCGGAGCAGCCCTCAGAGTTGGCATTTTCATCTGTGCCTAGCTCTCCCCAATCGAACCCCCGGCTGTCCATGTTTGACAAGCCAATGCTTGATACCGAAATGCCCTCGTCACCAACCACGAGCTTGGATCCTACTTCACCCACGTGGAAGGCGTCTCAGCACAAGAGAACGTGGGATGCATCGGGCCGAGGTTTCTCTGTTCCAAGCAAAATACTCAGCGTGGCGTCGCCTGCTCCACCGGCAGCACCTGCGCTCCACATCAGCAAGCACCTTTCAATGACCATAGAGGAAGAGAGGGAGGAAGATGGCACGGAGGAAGCTATAGGTCTCTTGTCGCCTAATGGGGGGCATCCAGAAGCTGACATGATGATGGAGGCCTCTTTTTCCAAGGATGACGAGCTGCCAAGGAGGCGCCTTCACCGTGCCGTGTCTCACGAATCGATCATATCTTTGTCAGGAGGCCTGGACATCCATACACTCAAAGCACGGCCGAGTCAGCTAACGTTGCGCCCTCTGGGAGGAGCAGACGCTGTCTTCACTGGAGTCACGGTACGTCCCACTATCTCGCGTGGTAGCGACAAGCGCAGCGACGCCTTGCTGCGCGACAGCCTCGCAGGTATGCCCATGCCGAGGATCGTGTCAACTCCCGTCCGAAGTGCCTCGCCAGCGAGCACGATCTCTCAACAATCTCAGTACTCCGCTGGCCTCGGTAGATGGGTCAGCTGGCGACCGTGGAGCGCCACAAGCTCAGTAACTCGATCAACGACACCCACGCCTACGCCGACCAAGCAAAGTGGCCGGGGAAAGGTCCGGGACAAAGACAAGGACAGGGATCTCCTGAGGGCCCCTGGCATCAACCAGCCCGGCGCAATACCTGGGTTCCAAGAATACCTCGCAGCCCACCAACGGCGCGGTGCCCCAAGCAAAGTGTCTCCCGACCTAGTTGATATCGATGCCCTGCGGGAGGGGCTCGAGGGATGACAATGTTGCGGACCAGGCATGCTCATAGTAGAATGTGCTGTTTCTTTCCCGGCCGAGGTGTCTCTTCCCTTGCTTCCCCTTTGTTTCGTACTTTTCTTCCTCCTCAGTTTACCTCTTCCTAGGTGTGTGCTTTTCTTTTCTCGGCAAATACCATTGGTGTTACTGGTGGGCATAATTGAGGATGAGAACTGGAGATACCCTATTGCGCATTCACTTTTGTTCCTAGTGTTTCCTTTGTCCACACCCATGAATTATCCTACATAACCTTTTTCGTCCAGGGGCAATGCTCTAAGGATAGCCAAAAGCAGAACAAATATCGTTCATTATTACATGGCATAGACCGTTACAAGCATTACAAAGAACAATGCATCTTGAAATATAATACTAGTTACACAAATGTGAGAGTAGTCCTAAGTAGTCCTATCTTAGGTATATTTGCAGTCAGCTGGCTCAGAGTCATAGTCGATTTGATGCTGCTTACTCCCCTTGCTGGACATTAAGCTGGACGTCATGCGTCACTTCAACTTGGGTAACTGAGTGGAAAATCACAGCAATGTACTGGGAAGGAAATCGTACACAGCCGTGCTTTCGTTCTTATTTCACATCATACTGGAATTGAAAGATTCTAGAGGCTACAGACTACCTACGTTGGAATTGGTTATAGCTGGTTGACCCAGGCGGATGGTTAGCAACTAAAGTAATCCGCACCCAGAATCAATGTCGACGTCTCAACTCACGCCCAGTCCTGTCCACTAGGGGCGTGAATTCCATGAAAGCCCAATCCCACGGCAAAACCACACTCCGCCCGGCCTGTCTCCGTCATGGATCGGGCATCCAAGCACAGGAGGTAGCTCTTCTGAGCGGTGCCATCGAGCACGACGCTGAGGATTACCCCGTCGTCCTCTTTGGTCGGCTCACCACTGACCGAGGGCCTTGCCACGAAAATCGGTTCCCCAGGCGTGTGAGCTTGCGGGCACTCCCACATAAGGGCGTCGCCCGTGTCTGCGTCGGTCTTGACGATGGTGTCCAGGAGGGTGCTGAGACCGCGGTCTGACAGGCTATAGACGTAACGATGGCGTCTGGTGAGGAAAGCTGGGTTGATGGTCGGTAGCTCGCCGGCGTGGGGCGCGGGGATTGAGAAGAGAAGTTCCGGTTCCGCCTGTGTCACTTCCGTCTTGCTGTTACTGTTTGGGATCTTGAATTTGAACCTGCGCAGGCTAGCGTATCCGTTCTCTAGGCGATCTCCTTCCTTCCAGTACTTGTTCGTTGCGTTGTTCCTGTTGAGGAGCACATCGTAGTATAGATTGTGTAGAATGCCGAGGTTTTGATAGGAGGCGGCCTCGCAAAAGACGTCGATGCCATCCTCATTCACCTCCTCGAATGAGTTGGTCGAATGAAAGAAGAACCCAGCCGGTGTCTCAAAAGTCGCAACAAGGCCCTTGCCTTGGAGACGGTCGACAAAATACCACCGGCAGCGTTTGGCGCCATCGAAAGGTTCAATGGCGTCAATAATATTCCTCTCCCATGGGACTTTGAGGCCGTTCAAGCCCAAGTGTGACACTGGTATGCAAAGGATGACGAAGCTCCTTGAGAGAAAAAGGCTGTGGATGTACGCCGGTTTCGCCGCAGCTTCGGAAATGGACGCCAAGATATCCGTCTTGCCGGTCGCAGCGCTAACGCGAAATATGCGGTACGTAGCCAGTCTTCCGAATGCGAGATTGAAGTTGAACACATCTCCGGTCTCGGGGTCTCGGCTGGCATGGGCGCAGGACATAGGTCCTGTGAGGTCTGGGTGCAGCTTGTTTTGGCGAGCAGTGCCTATGGGCTCGAGAGTGTCTGGGTCAATTTCCAAGACGGGGTTCGCATCCGTGGAGAGCCATAGGCTGCGGAGACCGTTGCGATGTCCCGCACCTACCGAGCTGCGGTCCTTGTCCGTGATTACCGGTGTGAGGCCCGGGAGATTGGCGCCGACAGCGACACAAATGTTGGGGGGGCCTTCTCTCGAGAAGACGCTCATGATCTTTCCGAATATGCCAACACATGGGTCCCTCCGCTGGCCGAAAGTAAAGCGGTCCTCAGCCCCCGAAGCCTGGATGGTTTCAACGAGCCGATCGCACTGGCGTCTTGACGAGTAGAGCACACGCGTGTTGCCGCCCGTCGTGGCGTCCGGCGGGAGAATGTCGAACCTGTGCGTGTGCGCAAGACCGTCGAACCAATGCGAGATATCGTACGTTCCTTTGGTAGTATTCTCGACCTTACAGCAACCAGGGCCAGTCCGGTAAAGCGCGCCCGCAGCCCAGGCGGGGATCCCTCCTTGGACGGTGAGCTCTACAGGACCGCGTTCTTCGCTCAGGCCGTCAAACTAAGCATACTTCAGCATTGGAGACAGGATACAGCGAACTATTGAGAACCCACGCCAGCTTCGTTTGGCCACTCGTTGTAAGCGCCTCTGATACGGTTATCCCGGAAAGCCTTGAGGTCTGCTTCTTCGTCTTTAGCGGTGCGCATTACTGTTGAGGCTGATAACCTCGTCGCGAAGGCAGTCATCTTGGGTGCGAGAGGGGCGGATATGAAATATCGCAGAAAAAGAAAGCAGGTTGCTTGAATGTAGGCAGACTATGGTGAAACTTGGCATGCGTGAGACAGGCAACGAAGAGATGTGTGTGTATGGGGAGGAAAGGGCTACCACGACGATCCCTCTTGTCTCGACATGCGTCCACGGTTGTGGGCGTGTGTTTGCGTCTGGCCGAATGCCACGAAGCCAGACAAACAGGCTGATCCACGGAGGCAGGTGCGAGCGTGAAGAGGTAGATATCGTGGCGGTAAATGTGTGTGATGGAGGCCGTGAGGCAGCACAAACAGGCAAGCAGTATAGCCCTTGCGTGAACAATGTGCGCGGTCGTTTCAAGTCATTGTTCCAAGATGGAATGGAAAACACTAGATTGTAGGACAGAGGAAGGGAGAGAAAACCCGTTCAGACAGTACGGTACGCAGAGGACAGACAGCACGGTCAGGATCGGATACGGACGTTAAATGGCGGCTGGGCGGGTAACTCAGCGGTCAAGGAGACGGACACGACGGGATGAGCCAGCCGCTTTGGAGGCGCCAAGACGATACGGCCGTACGGCGGTAAGCGGCTGCAGCGATATAAATCAAAAACGTCCTTGTCGGCGGCTGGGAGCACGGGTGCTGAACAACTCAAGAACTAATTTAGCCCGCGCAACGAGGGCACAGCGATGGCAGTGCGATCGCGACGAACATAGGAGGTTGTTGCCAAAGTAGGAAAATACATAGTGCGGCGTGCCTGCCCGGGTAATGAGGTAATACTCCAGCGCCGAGACAACCGAGTCGAGTCGCCATAGACTCGTCATCGAATGGAGCCCAAGTCGCGATCAATTGGGATTGACACCTACCTAGTAGGGAGGATGCCCTTCACTATCGTCATTGGTGTGCACTGCAGTAGTATCCACCTAGTAAGCGAGCGAATCCAGTCGGTCGGGTTCAGTGGGTGTGTATCCACTCTTAGTCATCCATGAGCCAATCCCCAGGCTCCCCAGCCGAAGCCAGGGACAGCCACCCGACCACGAGGACACACGTGGATCTCGGCTGATCTATGCATCCGGTGCGATCGGCCGGGACCTAACCTAAGCGGGCCCGCCGTGCATGCAGTGTAGCGGACGTCTGTCAATGTAGGTACATACAGTCGTCAATGTAGGTGTATACAGTTTAAGACAATAATATACTGTAACTACACTTGCTTCCGCTACACAACTTTATCAATCATCTCGGTCTAAACTCGCAATTACGGTTCTTTCACTCCAACCGGCCGGTAGACCAAGTCATCTCGTTCAGTATACCTTCTTATGAACATTCTGGCTAAGCAAGTAAAGAAGAGAAGAAGAAAGGGAAACACCAACCCCACAAGTTGCCATACCACGCCACGTCTTGACACCACCTACATCCACTCTATCCACATTCACCCTGCCGCGGGCAATCGCATCGACTCCCTCACCGGTCGCCAATAAACAGGGACATGGGAGGGTACGTGAGCTGCGCTCCCGTGGCCGACTCGACCACGCGATACACGGGCTCCGGAGGCTCTGTCCTGCAGGTGGGACATACCGACTTCCCCGTCAACCAGTACCGAAACAAGCAGCTCCTGCCAAAGTGATGTCCGCAGTTATCGATCCGTACCGCCGGCTCTCCGTCGTCCTCAGACTCCCAATACCCGACGTGGCAAAGCCCGCATTCTGCATGACCGTCCTGGTCGCCGTGCATGGCCCGGAGCGCCGAACCGTTGACGGCGGTCGTGCACTTGTCGAAGAGCATGCGCTTTGCGTTGTAGCTCCGGGTTGCTGTGCTCCACAGATCGCGCTTGACGTTCAAGTACGCTGCGACCTGCGCAATGAGTTCTCCAAATGGCTCGTCCGGCTCTTTTGTTTGGATTGTTCGGGACACGACGTTGGTAAGGTACTCCACCCCCAGCGTCCCCGACGACGCCCGCCACTGCGGCAGCTGGACGAGGAGGGCGAGCTTCCCGGCCAAAAATGAGAATTTGGCGCTGGAGATTCCGCTGTCGAAGACGATGATCTCCCCCATGAGCTTCGCGATGCCCTGACGCTTCCGGGCCTGGGACTCTATCATGGTGTGTGCATCGCTCCAGGTCAACTTGGTTGTCTCAGCATTGTTCCTGAGGTCATCTTGCACGTTCTGCCACGCCACCGTCATGAACTTCGCTAGCGTCTGGCGTCTCTGGTCGATGGCCTCTGTCGAAAAGAAGGGTTGCCGAGAAATGCCGTCTCTGAAGTACCGGTTTCCGGCCTGGCACATGATCCCAATAGACTGCTGAAGGCTGGCCAAGGTTTCTTTTGCATTGGGGCTCTGTAAGCGAGGATCCCGCTCGAGAGCCATGGCGGTCTTGTTGGTGAGATGGCGACGGACTGCCGTCGCTGGGTTGTAAAGGAAGCCAATCGGCCCGCTGGCCTCGCAACCGCATTTTGACGGCCCGTGATTCTCTTCCTTACAGCGGCGCTCGTGAAAGAAGGCTGGAGACATCTCTATCATCTCTCGGGGAGAGACGCCATCTCCTCGCTCGTAATGCTGGCCCCAGATCCAGAGGGAGACAGCTCGGCTGAGAGATTGGATGTAGCTGTGACACCAGGCGTCGAACTGGGACGCGTCACGAACCCAATGCTCTTGGTGTGGCTTCTCGTGGGGAACACCGGGAGGCTCGCCCGAGCAAGCAGAGCACATACTGTGGTAGTAGCTGTTGCGGTCCTCCCAGTGAGCTTCCTGGCAGGGGAAGTTGTCGGAGCATAGAATGTTTCTCTTGATCTGATGCTGCTTAGGAGGGCCCTCTTTTGAAGGACATGTGAAGAATTGAGTGTGTCGAATGCACATGATGCTCTCTTTTGCAGTAGTAGAGGATAGGTGGCGCGTTGGCTTTTCGTGGCTGATTTCCCTGGCAGAACTGGCGAGTGTCGTGGGGTATCTTGGGAATGGGGGAAAGTGTGCCAGGGGAAGACGGCTTCTTTAGAGACGAATCAATGCCAAGTCACCCGCAAGAAGGGGCCAGTCGCCCTTTCCCCGCCTTTAACGATAGTGTTATTATCATCTGAATGCGCAGTGGCAGTGCTTTGAGAACAATGTGTTTCCTCACTAGCTACCTAATTCAATAAGGAAGATCTTATTCGTCACCCCCTTCTCTAGTATCCAACACCCTCGAATAGCTCAGCTCTTTCATAATAATAATAACAATAACGGACAATAATAGCAACAACAACAATGACGGACGACAACGACAATGACGGCGGACAACGACGGACGACGACGGCAACAACGACGGACGACGGCGGACGACGACGGACGACGACGACGACAACAACGGACGACGACAATAACAACGACGGACGACAATAACAATAAAAGAGCCTTTAATACTTAGTATTTATTCTACTAAAAGTACGTAGGGATGCCTAGCTATGTAGTTGTAACTAGGGGGGGTATAGGATACTAGAGAAGGGGGTGACAAATAAGATCTCCCTTTGATAATTATTATTAGAATGAAAGGGCTATAATGCCGTTTTTGGCTTCTAACACGTGAAAGCTTCGTCTGGCTGTTAAGGTGGTATCTGGAATGTCCTTTCTTCGCGAGCTTGACGGATATCGACGAGTTGAGGCATGCGATGACGTGGGGCAGGACGTCTTCCCAATCGCTGTGGTCAAGGCGAGCTCCCATGATAGCACGGAAGGCGTGGATGATTGTCTGGATGGTGCGTTCCGCCTGGCCGTCGGCTTGATGGTGGTAGGCTGCAGAGACCTGTATAGCAATGTTGGCCGCGGCGCAGAGGGACATCCAGAGGGCGGAGACAAGCTTGGGGTCCACGTCTGAGACGAAGACGTCGGGAAGGCCCTAGTCCGGGTAGACGTACTGCACGTATGACCTTGCCCACTGTTCGGCCGTCCAGTCAGTACCACCCACCAGTGCCCGCACGAATTTCGATGTCTTGTCCGTGATGAAAGGTACCGCATCGTGTCCCTGAACGGAAGTTGGCAGTGCAACCATGAAGTCGAGGCACAGGGTGCTCAAGGGAACTCTAGGCACGTCAATAGGTGTGAGGTCGCCATAGGGTGGGGCGCGTTTGGGCTTAGCTTTCCAACATTCCGGGCAGGCTGAGATATATGCGGCGAGGCTGAGTCGCATCTTCTAGAAAAAGCAAGTCTTCCGGAGGAAGCAATAGGCTCTATTTGCTCCAACGTGGGCACGATTGTCGTGGGCGGCCTTGCAGACGTCCTCGATGCACGCTTCCGGAATGCACAGCCTGAGATCTGCCCCGTCCGTGAGGCACATGAGCCCCGAGGAGTCCAGCACGAAGTTCTGAAGTTCCTTGTCTCCGGTTTCCTTCAAGCAGTTAAAAATGCGACGGAATTGGCGATCGGAGGGGAGTGCTTCAATGATCTTCTGCCGAAAGCTCGAAGACATGACCAGATCCATGAAGAGTAACCCGTTTCCAACTGTGGGAGGTAATTCTGCTTACCCTGTGGTTGCGGGTGGTTGCTTCGCGGATGGAGGGAACGGGATCTGACGGGCTCCTTGGCGCGTGGTGATGAACACTTTGTGGGAAGGGTGATCTGGGATCGTTGCAGCGGCGTCTGGATCGCTGGGCTGGTCGTGAGCAGGGGGCTGATGGGTGTCGTCATCATCATCGCTGCCGTCGGAAAGCAGGGTGCCAGGGAGGGACTCCGAGATTGGCAGCCTGGAAAGCGCGTCGGCGTTGACATGCTTACTTCCGGGGTGGTGTTGGATTGTGATTCTGTCCACCCATTTTGCCAAATTCAGCTTCCAGTTGACGAGGCGGTATCGGCCTTGAGGCTTGCCCGACCCGACGGTCTGGAAGGTGTCTCGAATGGCGGTGTGGTCAGTCAACACGTGGATCTTCCCATTGTCGATGTAGTGTTCGAGCTTGTGCAGCGCCCATACGAGGCCAAGGGTTTCCAGTTCCGTCGCCGTGTAGCGGGATTCGGCGGGGGTCAGGGTCCTGGAAAGGAATAAGACTGGCCTGATCTTGCCGTCGGGTTGTTCCTGGTGGAGAGCCGCTCCAATGCCCTTCCGGCTGGTGTCAACGTGCAGGATGAAGGGCTTCGCGTAATCGGGGAATGCGAGATCGACTGCCTCCGCCAGCTTCCGTTCGATGCGTTCCCATGCCTTGGTAGCCTTGCCCCAGATCTCGGTTCGTCTGGAGTTTTCCTTCTGGCGTTGCGTTTTCTGGGCTTGTGACATGTCCTCGGTGATGTCGAGCAGGGGAGGCAGCTGTTTCCTGGCGGCGAAGGTGCTTCGTTGGGGGTTCTTGGGGGGCGAGTCTCGGAAGCCTAGGGTCTTGATCTTGAGCAGAGGGTCGACGATCTGAGCGTATTTGAACACGAATTCCCGTTCGTATCCCATGAGACCCAGGCCGGCTTCGAGATCATGCAGGTTCTTGGGTATTTCTAGCGCGAGGATGGCTTTGGTCTTTTCCTATGTGGTGCCGAGGCCCAGTCGTGAGACCCAGTGTCCGAGCGCTTCCAGGTCTGCGTATGCGAAATGGCACTTTGAGAGCGAGAGACGGCATCCCGATTTTTCGAGCAGGGCAAGACACAGGGCTAGGTGGTTAAGATGATCCTCAGTAGTTCGCGAATAAACGATGATGTCGTCGATGTAGACGAGAACGAACAGCCAGAGGTATTGGACCAAGGTGTGTTCCATGCGGTGCTGATAAAAGGCAGGAGATGTGGCGAGTCCCATGGTAGCGACTGTAAATCGTTCATGCCCACGGTGTGGTGACACGAAAGCTGTCTTCCACTTGTCGCTGGGCAGGATGGGCTGCTGGAAGAATCCCTTGGTGATGTCCATGGTGGAAAAGATGGTGCTGCCTTGCAGGGAGCCTAGGATGTCGTCTTCCCGGGGGAGCGGGTACGCGTCGGGGAGAAGCTTCGAGTTGGTGCGTCGGAGATCGATGACCACCCGTGGTTTGCCGTTGCGCCACACCACGAACGCTGGCGCTGCGACCGGGCATGGCTCGCCGAGTGGCACCTTTTCGACGATGCCTTCCTCCACCAACGGGTTGAGGATTGAGTCCATTGCGGTCCGGTCGCGGCGGGACAGTCCATAGGGAGCCTGTTTGAGATCAGCCATGTGAACGCCTTGTCTGAACGGGATAGGCATCTCGATTCCGTCGTTGAACCTGCCGACGCCTGATGCGAACAGCTTGGGGAATCGGTTCAA
This sequence comes from Colletotrichum brevisporum, assembly GCA_030770045.1. Lineage (NCBI taxonomy): Eukaryota > Fungi > Ascomycota > Sordariomycetes > Glomerellales > Glomerellaceae > Colletotrichum > Colletotrichum brevisporum. The sequence goes on along the minus strand of JAUGSI010000001.1, from coordinate 196,578 downwards.
GAGGGATTGGATTTGGGATCGAAACTCGGGGCCCCAATGGTCAGAGATGTCCGCCTTCACGTCTGGAGGGTCTTCGTCTCGGTACTGCGGAACGTGGAAAGGATACCCATCTGGTCGTCTCGGGTCCTCCGGATCTGGTTCCAAGTCTTCGTCTCCGAGTAGGTCTCCCAGGGCGATGGTGGCGTCTGTGTCAGTCACAAATGCGCTCGCGGTCGGGGCGATCGTCACTCGACGCAGAGTTCCCAGGCGTTGTCCGGCGTGAATTGTCAGCGGCACTGTACCGAAATTTGCAAAGGGGAGCACGCTGTCCTGTCCGGTGGTGACTGCGTGGATCAAGGAACCCAGAGAGAGCTTGCGAGGGTCCGAGAAGGGGTACTTTGCGATTGAGCACGAAACCGTCGAGTCCTTGCATGATCACAGGGATGTGTGCGACTGTTGATATCCCAGGGCCTCCGCTTCCGATTCCTCCCAGCCGAAAGGGCTCGCAGGCGACTGCAGTGACGGATGGAAATGCGTGCCCAGGAACTGGCGATCAATCAGAGACGGCGAGCAACAGGTATCCAGCAGTGCGACGCAAGAATTCCCTTCCGGGGTGTGCACCACTGCCTGGAGATGGGAGTATGAATCAAACTCGAACGAGGTTCCGTTTGCCACGAAGGAAGTGCAAATTTTGACGCGAGCGTAAGCGGGAATGTGGTGTTTTGTGAATATAGAATCTATGGCCTCATTGATGTCAAGTTGACTGCCGTCCGTTGGGTCTAGGCCAGCGGCGGTCTTTGGTTCGTCCTCCACCTGCGGAACGGAATTTTCTGGGGAATGCTTGGCCACTGGGCCAGCTGCCAACATAATCAATACATCTTCCTTCCTGGTATCAAAACCAGCCCGGGAAACGGGCGGGATCACTGCCACTGTCGGGCTGAAGGTGACCGAACGATGAGGAGTGGTAACTGATGTCTGTGTCTTGGGGTCAGTGCTGCGTGTGGCGTGAGAGTCAACAACTGCCCTCGTGGGCTTCATGGCCACGATTAGCTTTAGGATACGGGATGCCTTAGCGATAGAGATGTTGGAGACGCGGACTAGCTCGCGTTCAGCCGGGGGCGAGTAGGTTGCCGCGTTTAACGTTCGCCGTATGCGTACAAAGACTGGGAATCGGTTCCGTAGTCGCTCTAATCACGCAAAGGGCGGGAGTTAAGGGAGTCTGATTAGCGGTGCCTTAGCTTGCAAGGGGAGGGAGAGGATAATCGGGAGCGGGAATGATGCTTCGGAGTAGTTATATAGGCCTAGACCGTGGGTCGCGCGTCTTAACGGAGCGTGTCTTAATAACGGTCGTCCCTATTGTCGTTATAACGGTCCTAAGAAAGTAGGTATAGTTAAGAGTCGCGGGGGGCGTTGTCGCGGCGGTTCTATTAACGGTTATTAAATAACAGGCGCGGATTATCCTTTTAGTAGTTAGTTTAATTATACTAAGTAGCGGAAGGCCGAGTCTTAACTAGAAAGACGCTCGTAATTACGATTTTAGTTATTTTAATTATTATTACTATAGTAGTTACTACGTCCGTTATAGCGGTCCTTACTATAAGAAATTTACTAGTCTTTAAAGCTATCCTAGTATTAGGGACGAAAGTCGTAACTAGTGCGAGGTGGGCCCGGCTGTAACGTTTATCTAGGTTTTTGATCTTTTTTATAAACTAGTTTTATAGGGCAATAGTATTTCTCTAGCTTACTCTAGTGATATACTCCTTAGTTATAACCTAAGTTTTAAAGTCCTATAGGGAGTTTTAGTTACTATACTAGAGGGTAATAAATAAGGCGAGTAAGAGATTTTAGCTTATAAAGAAATAATAGTATTAAGTATCTTTATTTATTTAAAAAGCCTTATTATATAGGTAGATCTTTTAGTTTATATAAGTTTATAGTAGTAGTATGTTTTTATTTTTAAACTAATAAACTATTTAGTTTACTTTAGTAAATATAGTTTTATAGTTTTTTTAAAAGTACTTAATAAAAAGCTTTTTTTAGAGTTTTAAATTATAGATTATATTTATATATTAATAATAGGAGAGTAAGTTAAACTATTTACTACTATTATTATCCTTTATTAGAATACTATATTTAAAGGCGCGAGCTATAGTTTTAAATCTATATAATTAAACTAAGTATTTAATTTTATTAATATATAATAAAATAGGAATTTTAATACTATTATAAGTAAAAATCTTAGGCTTAAGCTTTTTAAAATAATATAAGTAGAACTTATAGCTATAAGCTTAGTAGTTATAGTTTTTTTAAAGAAACTATTATACTAAGTTTAAAAAGAATTAAGTTAATAGTATCTATAGTTTTAAAAGTAGTTTTTAGTTTTATTATTAATTAAAAAGTAGTCTTAATAAAAGCGTTACTCTAGGGTTATTAACTAATAAAATAAAGTATACTTATTAATAGAATAGACTTAAGTAAAAGGGGGTATTTATAAAAATAAAAGGGTTATATAAATAAATAAAGTTTATTTAAAACTTAGTTAAAAGGGGAGTAAGGCTATATATAAAGCTAAGTATAAAGTTAAGTATAAGGCTAGGTTATTTTATTTTAAGTAGGTTAAAAAAAGTCTAATTAAAACTATAGTAACTGTCTCTATATAAATTAAGATTCCTATACCTATTAAACTAAAGTAAGTTAATTAATAGGGGCCTTTTTTTTTAGCTTTAAAGATTCTACTCTAATTTACTTAAAAACTAAACTCTTTATTATTTTTATTAAGTTCTTTTTAAATATAAGTATAGTATTATAATAAGTATTTTAAATACTTTATAAAAATAAAAAATATACTAGTATTATAGTTTTAAAGAGTAATATTATAACCTATTAGTTATAAATAACTATATGCCCCACACACAAGGGATTAGTGGTTAAAAGAAAATAAAAAACGTAACTAACGCAGGAACATAGGAGGACTCCTAAAAAAAGGAAGAACTATAATCTAAGTTACGTATAAATAAAATAAAGCACTAAGTGCCTATAGCTAAGACTAAGCGCTTAGTAGTAATTACTAAGTACTTACTAGTAATTACTAAGTACTTACCTAACTAGTATTATACTTACTACTAGTAAATAAAATAAAGAACAGGACTTATATATAGATAGGACTTAAGTACCCTTAAGTCCTACCTTTTATAGTTTTTTAGTTATTAACTTTGTATTAATTTTTAAATACTTTTAGCCTTTTAGTAGTGACTACTATAACCCTTTTATTAAATACCTAAACTAATTACTTAAGTACTTTAAACCCTTAAGATCCCTTTAGTAGTTACTAGTATTATTACTAATATTAAACCTTAGTATTTATAAATATAAACTTTACTATTAAAAGGCTAGTTATAATATTTTAATAGTTCCTATTTAGTAAGTTAACTTTTAATACTAATAAATAGTATCCTATAATATCTTCCCCAGGAAACACTAAGTATACCCCTACCTCGTCTAACTCCTTAGAATAAGGCACTAGGAACCTAGCTTAGGAATTATAAAATATAAATAACTACCCTATACTAAATATTAAATATAATAAAAATAGAAAAGCCCCTATTACTAAAAAAGTTTTTAATACCCTTTTATAGTAGTTAAAAAAGACTAAACAATATAATAAATAACTAGCTAACTTAGTTAATAATAATTTTAGGAACTTAGTAGAGTTTTAGTAAGTTACTAAATTAATTTAAAATAAGTTTACTTAAATTTAAGGGATTATTAATAAGTTTAATACTAATTTAAAAAGAAAAAAGAACGCTAATAAAAAGCTTTAGGACTAGTTTTAGACCTTTTATACTACTATAAATATTATTAAAATACCTATTTTTAATAGATATAAAAAGCTTAAGCTTAACTTACTTATTACTTATAATAGAACCCCTAGAATGCTTAAAGGATTCTTAATTTAAGTTAAAAACTACTAAAGTTTTTATTATAATAGTTTTAACAACGATACTAAGTGTATTATTTATACTACTATATTCTTTTATAGATGCGCTCTTTAGTAGATTAAACTATTCTAAAAATAGTTTTTTAAAGCTAAAACCTTAAACTACTATACTAGTAAAGTTAGAGATATCTTTATTACTTTTAAAGAATTTAAATAAGCCTTTTAAACTCTATTTTAGGACCCTAACTAAAAATAATAAGTTAAATAAGATCTTGCTTTGTTTAAATAGACTAAGTCTGCTATTTACTATACTATGAAATTTTAATATCTTAGTGTATAGTTAGACCTTACTAAGGAATTTAGAATCTTTATATTTTATTAAGGTTTAAAGAATAAAATTAAGAATAAACTTATTAAAATTAATTATTCTAAAGATTTTCTTTAGTATACTAAGCTTATAATTAAGATTAATAACTATTTATAGGAAAGACGCTATAGAAAAGGAGAACGACGACTAGGTACTAACTCTAGTAAGAAGTACTAATAGTAGCTACAATAATTCTAGTACTATAACTAAGGGTAGTAACCTTAGTAAAATAATTAGTAAAACTAAAATAATAACTAATAAAGTACTATATATAGATACTATATAGGCCCTATAAACCTTAGTACTACTAAATAATAAAACCCTAATAAAGGACGTACTTTTAAGTACTATAACTATAATAAGCTAGAACATATAGCTAAGGACTATTACTAAGTTAAAAAGTAATAATAGTAACTAGTACTAGGAGGTAAGTAACTTAATACTATTTTTAAAAAAGACTATACTAAACTATTATAGATAGTATACTATAGTAATAAATATACTATTTACTAGAATAGTAAGGAAAACGCAGGATAGTACTTTAAAGATACTAGCTAATCTAGCTATAATATTACTAATATACTTAAGAAGATACTTACTATCTTTTATTAAACACTATACTAAAAACCGTCTTAAAAAGCTAAAAAATAATTTAATAGTATAAACCTATAATATACTAGTTATAACCTTATAGAATTAATTAATAATAAAGAAGTTAAGTATAATAATAAACGAATTACTAAACAACTTAATACTATGATTACAGGACTAAAATATACTACTAATATAGAACTAGAGGAAAATTATAGAGAATATCTCTAAATACTAGTAATAAAAAGGGTAAAAAGAATAACTACCCGCAGCAATATTAAAAAATTAAAACAACTCTACTACAATAATAAAAAAAAGTAAAAAAGTCCTATAGGATTCTATATTTCCAGAAAAAAACCCAAAAGACAACATACCCTATAATTTAGATAAACCTTGTAATATTACTTATTAATATACCTAGAATAAAGTAACTTAAGGGGCTTTATCTAATACTTAGTACTTAGACTCTAAAAAGAAACCCCTAATATAAAAAAAATATAAGTACCTACTATATATCCCCCTAAGTAATAATAAATAACGAATTATTTTCTATAGAACCGACCCTATCTAAAAAACCAGAAAATAGCTACTCGCTAGTATACTAGAAAACTATAAATAGCTAAAGCCCCTATATAAAAAACATTATAATATTTTCTAGTTATAATGTTTTAGTGATAAATATTAAAAACACTTTATAGAGAAACTTAACTCTTAATTCTTTTTTTAGAGAAAGAAGGACGCTTTATGTAAGAATATTTATTTTAATTAAGAACTTAATATATAGATTATTTAAAAATATAAAGGACCTAAAAAAGTAGTATTTAGATTAAACCTAAACTTCCTAATAAAGTGCCTGTATACTGATGATATAGACTAGTAAGATTGTTATATCGACTAATATTAAGTTTACTATATTATTAAAGTACAAATACTTAAAAGGAAATAGCTCTAAAAGGAAAAGGGAACTAGCTTTATACTACTAGTTATTAGTATTAAGGGCACCCTTATAAAAGGAGGAGTAGTTAAGTACTCTAATAAGGATAGAACCTATACTAAACAAAGGCTAAAGTAGTTAAAAAACTAGACTTGCTTACTATAGAAGGATTATAATAAGTAACTAAAATAAGATCTATATACTTAATTATAAAGACGAGCTTAGAAGAAGAATACTTTTACTTTGATATTATAGTAAACGAAATACGGGTTAGAGCCCTAATTAATAGTAGCGCTTAAGGTAATTTTATATTACTACGGGTTGTAAATAAACTATAGATACTATAGAATAAAAAAGAGGATTTTTACTTACTTAATAATATAAAAAGAGAAGGAGTATAGTACGGTAGAGGTATTATTAATAGTAAAACTGCGCCCCTTACTTTAAGCTACTATAACTAGAAAATATACTACCGCCTTAACATCACAAATATAAAATAATAAAATATTATTCTAGGAATACTATAGCTATAAAGAAAGAACCTATAGATAAATTAAAAAGCTAGCTACTTCTATTAGGACTACGAGAAGAGTTTAGTTACTAAAGAATACAGTTAACTACTGGCTTTAAATAAACCCTAATACTAAGAAAAGCTAACAATAATATTACAATTTATTACTTACTTAAAAGTTAAAGAAGTAGTTACTAGGCTGTTATAGAAAAAGTACTTTATTATAATATAAAGAGAATTGATTTCTAATAAAGATCAACTTTTATTTATCCTAGAAGAATATAAAGTGTATAAGAAGCTGTTTACTCTAATACTAGAAATAGGCCTACTAGAATATAGTGCCTTTAATTATAAAATCCCTATTAAGGAGAAATAAATACCGTTGTTTAATAGAGTTTATTAGTTAAATTAGTAAGAAATAAAAGTACTTAATAAGTATATTAATGAATATTTAGTTAAAGGCTATATTAAAGAATTAATATTACTTATAGGATATTTAATTTTACTTATACTAAAAAAGAATAGTAAACTATAACTATATATTAACTATTACTAACTTAACAACATTATAATTAAAAACTAATACCCACTACTACTTATTTTAGAGCTATAAGACCTACTCTATAGAGTTAACTAGTTTATAGCTTTTAATTTTAAAAGAGCCTATAACTTAATTAGAATTAAAGAAAAGGAGGAGTAAAAGACTGTATTCTGCTCTTACTAAGGATATTTTAAGTACTTTATTATACCTTTTAGACTTATTAATGCCCCTACTACGTTTTAAAATATACTTAACTATGTATTATAAAAGAAGCTTAATATCTTTATAATTATATATTTTAATAATATCTTTATTTTTTTTAAAAACCCTTAAAAAGTATAAATAATATATATACTAGGTACTTTAGAAGCTTTAAGAAGCTAAACTCCTTGTTAAACTAGACAAAAGCGAGTTCTATACCTAGTAAGTAGATTATTTTAGATTTACTATTATACTTAGTATTATTAAGATATTAAATAAGAAAATCGTAATAGTTAAAAACTAGTCTATACTATAAAATATTAAGGATATTTAATTATTCTTTAAATTCGTTAACTTCTACTAATAGTTCTTTAAAGAATACTTAAGAAATATCTCTATACTTATAGACCTTATAAAAAAAACGCTAAATAAAAATAAATAGAAAAAAAAGACATAGTATTCTAGAAGATTAAAAACTAGGTCCTTAGTAAACTTATACTTATAATACCTAACCCCGTACTACTATTTAAAGTTAAGACTAATACTTTAAACTATACTATTAGTAAATAACTTAGTTAATATAATAAAAAAGGATACCTATACTCGTACGCCTTTTACTTTAAAAAGCTTAGTAGACTAGAACTTAACTACTAAATTTATAATAAAGAACTTATAGCAATTACTAAAGTATTTCAAGAATAGAGACTATACTTTTTAGGTACTAACTATAAAGTTATAGTATATATAAATTATAAGAATTTAGTATACTTTACTATATTTAAAAACCTTAATAAACAATAAATTAAATAGTTAGAATTCCTTTTAGAATTTAATTTATGTATTATCTATAGAAAAGAATTAGAAAATAAAAGAGTAGATACTCTTAGTAGATGATTAGATTTAGAATTAATAGTCCTAGATGAGACTTAAGTAAGTTTTAAGAAGGATTTAAATGGAAACCTTGTGCTAGTGGTTTGCTTTTTTATAATTGCTAAATAGATTAGTGCTAATATGCCTGGATAAATGACTAATAAGATAATTAGAACGATTTATAGTACTAAAGTATATGGATACTAAGGAGTTACTAAAATATAGAAATATATTTAATAATATTATAGTAATAGAGTTATATAAGAATAAGTGGCTAAAGCTATTAAGGATTGTGAAATTTGTAATAAAAGTAAACTAAGATACTATAAGCTATATAGAGAAATCTAACCACTTTTAGTACCCGATAAAGTATAGTAATTAATTTTTTTTAATTTTATTATTAAATTACTATAATTAAAGAAACTACTTACTAGAAAATAGTTTAATAGTATTCTAGTTATAGTAGACCGACTTACTAAGTATACGTATTTTATCCTATAGATTAAAGTAAGTATAGTAAAAAAGCTTATATATATTTTTAATAAGTATATTCTTAGTTAACATAGTCTATTAGAAGACATTATATTTAATAGAAGAACGTAGTTTATTTTAAAGTTTTAGAAATCCCTAATTTTATAGCTTAGATTTAAACTATAACTATTTACTACCTTCTACCTTTAGATTAATAGATAAATAAAAAAAATTAACTAAATTTTTAAAATATACTTAAGATATTATATTAACTACTAATAAGATAATTAAGTTACTTTATTACTAATAGCCTAATTTACCTATAATAGTATAGTAGGAAAAAGTATATAGTACTTACTATTTTACTTTAACTATAGATTTAAACTAACTACTTATAAAGAACTATAAGTAGGACCTGTAGTAGTAAAAGTAGTTACTTACGTTAATTAAATTAAGGAAATTTATGAATAACTCTAATAGGACTTAGAATTTATTAAGTAACGTATATATAAATATATAAATACCTTAAAGATAAAGGGACTATCCTTTAAAGAGGGAGATAGTATGTACTTTGTATAACGCAATATTAAAACTAAATAACTAAGTAATAAGTTAGACTTTAAGAAACTTAGACCCTTTAAAATTATTAAGAAAATCTTAAAAGTTAACTTTAAACTCGTACTACTAGATACTATAAAATGTTACTTAGTTTTCTATATTTTACTACTTAAACTAGTACTAAAAGGATTTTATATATAAGACTATATTAAGGTTAATTTAGAATAAGAATATAAAGTTAACTGGATTCTAGACTACTGAAAATAGTATAGAAAAGAAGAATATTTAGTTAAATAGGTAGGATATAGATATAAAGAAAATATATAGAAACTTTAGAAATACTTATAGTACTTAGAATAGTTATAATAAGAATATAGAAAGAGAAAAAATAAGATAATATTAAGATAGAATATTTCTTTACTTAAGAATACTTAGCCTGGAATAGACCCAGAACTCTTTATAACTACCTCTAAACCCTCTTTTAATAAAAAGTTAGAAGTAATAGGATTCTAACCCGCTAGTACTTTATTGAAATCTACTACGCTAAAAGCACTAATAGATTAGGCTTTTTAGGCAGTATTAAAAGAACGTATAGGCTCTTTAGCTACTATATTTATTAAGTTCCGACACTTTTAAAACACTATTTACTTCTACTGTTGCACACGATCTAGATAAGCTAAAATATTATTTATATTTTCTTAAGCTTTCTTTAAAGCCTCTATTCTTTTTTAAAACAATTCCTCTAACTCTTCCTTTTTATTGTCTAGATAACGGGACTCTATCATAAGCTACTTAACTATCCTAGTTAGTAAGAATACTTAATATAGAATAACTAGAACTTATAAGTATAAATCGTATCTTTAGACGTATTATAAGATTTTTACGTACTTCCTACGGCAACACATTCGCTATAGATTAAGGAACCCAAAAGTATTTTACACTAGAACTCCTTTGTATAATAACGGGAACAAGGTATAACCTTAAAACCCTTTTTAATAATCTCTAAAAAATAACGATAATAGTGTAGTAAAGAAGCTGCTTTTTACTTTAATGCGTAACTTAATATAATATTAGTATTAAGAAATTGCAACGTAAGTTGTAGGTCCCCTAACCTAGGGACCACAACCTACTTATATTAGGTCTTAAGGATAAGACCTTTTAAGGGGAGACCTAATATTATAACCCGTTAGTTATAAATAACTATATGCCCTGTATATAGGGGATTAGTAGTTAAAAAGAAATAGAAAATGTAATTAATATAGAAATACAAAAGGACTCCTAAAAAAAGGAAGAACTATAATCTAGGTTATGTATAAATAAAATAAAGTATTAAGTGCCTATAACTAAAACTAAGTACTTAGTAGTAATTACTAAGTACTTACTAGTAATTACTAAGCGCTTACTTAACTAGTATTATGCTTACTACTAGTAAATAGAATAAAGAATGGAACTTATATATAAATAGGACTTAAGTACCCTTAAGTTCTACCTTTTATAGTTCTTTAACTATTAACCTTGTATTAATTTTTAGATACTTTTAGTCCTTTAGTAGTAACTACTACGACCCTTTTATTAAATACCTAGACTAATCACCTAAGTACCTTAAACCCTTAGAATCCCTTTAACAGCCACTAGTACTATTATTAGCATTAAACCTTAGCTTTTATTAATACAAACCTTACTATTAAAAGGCTAGCTGTAATAAGTAAAGTTAGTAAAGTAGTTTTTTTAACTACTATTAAAACTTAAAGAGTATTAATTATTAAATTAATATTTTATTATATAGAGTAGTTATAATATAGCCTTATATAGTAATATACTTATATAAGTATACCTATATAAGCTGTAGTGCCTATGTTTAGTATTTATTTATTTAACCTTAGCTACTATAGACCTTAGTAAAGTAAACTTTTTTATTCTATATAACCTCGTATACACGCGTACCTTACTATAGTTATAAGCTTAGCTTTAACTTAACTAAAATACTTTTAAGAATACTATATATATAAAAGAGACTACTTAAACCTATTTTTATACTTAAATTCCTTTAATAATACGTTTACTAATAACCTTTTTAACTATATTTACTAATTATATTATTAAAGGTATTCTTAAGAGTCTTAATAAATAAATTAAATAGTGTACTACTCTTAAGTACTTTATAAAGAGCTAAGGTATTTAGTACTAAATAGATCCTAATAGTCCTATTAACTACCTTAATATTACTAAGGCCTCTTTGTCCCCTTTTATAATTAAACAGTTCCTTAAATAAGAATAAAACTATTATTAAGCAACCTATAAGGCTTAATTAAAAGAGAATTAAGTTATAAACCCTTTAGTTACTATTTCTATTAAACTACTAACTCCTGCTATAAAAGTTAATATTTAAGTAAATTAGAATAACGCTTTAAAAGAATATACTATAAGTAGTACTTTAAACTTAACTCTTTAAACCACTTATTAACTTATTTAAAACTATATTAATAAATTAATTATAAATAACTTTTTTAGTCTAAGACATAACTAGTAGTTAAAGGAAGGAGATGTATCTCTATAAAGTATACTCTAACTCCTTTAGTTTAGCCTTACACCTACTAAGACCTTTAGTAATATAGTTACTATAACTAAATATAATAACGTTTTTATAAAGGTATCTTTAAATATAAGTATTATTAAATAGTAGTCTAAGTAGGAAGTAGTTTATAATAAGTACTATCTTTATAATATTATTTTAGTAAAAAATATAATAGCCTTTTTAGTATACTTAAATACTATTAGAGCCCGTTTTAACTTAGGATAGGTAAAATAACAATAAAATAAAATCTATAAGTTTAAGGTACTTAGTAAAACGACTTTAATACTTAAATAACTTAATAAAGTGTTTAGGATTATATAGTACTTTAATAATATTAAATAGAAGTTAGGTTAAAAAGCCTCTAGTAGTGTATTTACTATATTTACTAAATACTTTAACTTAAATACCTCTAGTTCTAGCTTTGAATTTAGTAGTAATAGAAAAAAAAAGTACTTGTATAGTAGTACTTATATATAGCCCCTGTACTAATATAATAAAGTTAAATTTATACTTATTAGTGCTACTAAAAAAGGATAACCTTTAATTAGGGATGTTTTAAAGGCTATATAAACTAAAATCTTTAACTTTAGTAAATAAAACTATATATAAAATATATTAAAAGTAAAGGGATAAATAATAAGTAATAGAAAAGTTTTTGTATAAGTCTAAGCTAAAGGAAACCCTTTTAAGGACTCTCCTAAAAGCTTTAATAAAGGATCCTTAGCTACTAAAAGTACTAGACCTCCTCCTATTCTAAAGGAATTTAACGGGTTCCTCTACCTTAACCTATTATTTAAACACTTTACTATAGAGTATACTAGTCTAAGTATATATATAACTATAGCGGATTTAAAGTACTTATTCTTAATAAATACAGCCTTTAATACTAATAATAGTACCTACTTAATTAATAAAATATCCCTCTTTAATAAAGAATCCTTTATACTATAAACTAAATAAAAGTATATTTTTTATAGTAACTTAGCCTTATATATTATTAACTATAGTACTTAAACTAGAAAGAATATATTTCTTAGGGCTACTAAGAAGTATATTAACCTTACTCTATATAATGTAATATTTATTAAAGGTTTTTATATTAATATTATCTTAAAGGGACTCTTAAGGAACTCTAATATTTAGTACTATAGTAAGAACTATACTTTATACTATAGTAAAATAAAGGCTAGCTATATTTTAAAATAGTTAAAATATAAAGAGAATATTATATTCTTTAAATATATAACCCTTAATATTTATTTATTATTAATAATTCCTATAAGTAATACTAATATACTAATAATAACTTTTATATTTAATACTTAATTTATAACTTATTACTTTTATTTTTTAATAAAGCTTAAGGGGGACTATAATATAAATACTACTATATAGTATCTTTATACTAGTTACTTAGGCCCTAAAGTACTTTTAAAACTAGTTTATATAATATGGGGGGTAAGGATTAAGGGGCTACTATAAATTAAGTATAAAGTATACTTATAAGTAACAGCGTATAAGGTTATTTTAAAAAGAACATTAGAAAATAAGTTTCTAAGGCCTTTTTAGAGAATATACTAGGATCTTTTTAACTACTCTAGGAGTTATAGTAATAGTTAATAGCTATTACTTATATTAGATAAATACTCTAATACTACTTAGGGGTTTATATTAACTTTTAAGTTCTATAATAATATATACTTATACTTTAAGCTTTTTAAAATATAAGTTTAATAGTAATATATTTTTTATATATATAAGAGTTATTAAAATATTAAATAAGTTATTATTACTATTGAGAGTAAAATAGACTATTAGAAATAAACTTAAGAGGACGGTATTAATATTAAGATACTACTAGTAGATACTAAAGAGCCTATAGACTTTTAAAAATAAATTAAAAAAGAAATTATTAAAAAAGGCTTTATTATACTCTTTAAAGCTAATTTACTTTTAAAACTATAGGTAGAAGTAGTTTTAGTAGTAGTATTTTTATATAATAACTATCTTTATAAGCCTTAAGGGTAAAAGTTTTTAAATTTAATTATAAATAAATAACTCTAAAAATATTATAATAAATATACTAAAGACCTTTTTTTAATTTATTTTAAAACCTAAGACTTTACTTTAAAAGTATATAGGTATATAGCTATAAGGCCTATATTTTTATTAAAGGCCGTAAAGCTAGAATAGGTAAACGGAACTTTAAAGTTATAAAAAAGGCTTATATTAGCTATTTTATAGAATATACTCTATAAATATATAATCTTTATTAAATTTCAATACTAACTCTTAAGAGAGTTATAGTTATTTATAACGTTACTTTTAATAAAACCTTATTTTTTAACTCCTTTTTAAAAATATATTTTTATAATATAGGTAGAAATAAAGATTCTATTAAAGAAACTAGAAATTAAATCTACTTATTTAAGTACGATTTTTAAAGTACTTAGTAAGAGATTTTTAAAAGATTTTACTTTAAAAATAACTATAAAAGACTTATTTATATTTTATAATATTATAAATAAGGGTAAACTATAAGAGATAGAGGTTCCTTATAGCTTTTTATTTTTAAAAACTATACTAAAGCTATTAGGTATATTAAGTACTACTATAGAAATTACTAGAGTGTTATAGCTAGCCTTTTAATAGTGAGGTTTGTATTAATAGAAGCTAAGGTTTAATATTAATAATAGTACTACTAGTTACTAAAGGGATCCTGAGGGTTTAAGGTACTTAAGTAATTAATTTAGGTATTTAATAAGAGGGTTATAATAGTTACTACTAAAGGGCTAAAAGTATTTAAAAATTAATATAAAGTTAATAGTTAAAGAACTATAAGAAAAAGGACTTAAGGGTACTTAAGTTTTATTTATATATAAGTTCTGTTTTTATAAATATATCCCTTTATCTTTAAAACTAACGTTAAGTATATTAGTTTATTATTATAAACCGCCCTTAGTATTATTAGTTCTATTTTAGGACTACTTATTATGCGTTAGTTTTACTTATTATTACGTGACTTATATTCTAGTTTTTCTGCTTTATAGGGTATTTTATTAATATAGGCTAATATTACTTATTTAACTATTAAGTCTCCTTATAGGGTTATTATTAAAGGTCTATTAACTAATAAGTTATAATATTAGTTTTTTTTTTAAAGGTCTTGTTTTTAAGACCTTATTATAAGTAGGCTATTAGTTTTAAGTTAGGGATCTATAATTATACTTCTTTATTTTTTATAATACTAATACTATATTAGGTTATATTTAAAAGTTGAAATTATATTTGATTATAATAAAAGATTATAAAAGAGTTGTGTTTATTAAATACGTTGAGTTTTGATTAATTAATAGTAATATGCCTTGTATTTATTGTTTTTATATAAAGGTTTTGTATTATTTTAGTAAGAAACTTATTTATTATTATACTTATATTATAGTAAAGAAGCCTTGTAATAGGGTTTTAGTAGTATTTACTTGTAAGTGTTCCGGTCCTAGTGGAAGTAGTGGTAGTGTTAATGTTTTATAGTTTAAAAATTGAATTTTTAGTAGAAGGAGTGGGATAAAAAGGAAGAAAAAGTAGGTAAGGAGCTTCTGGTTTTTTATTATAAGTTTAAGTATTTATAATTATAAATAGTAGAGGTTATAAGTTACTTAAGTTGTATTTAGAAGATCTAGAAGAAGGTTTGTAAAAGGTAAACTAAGGCTTTTAAGTAGAGTATATAGAAGGTTAATTAGGAGGATAGTGTTTTACTAAATAGTAATGTGTTATTAGTATTAGATGTTTATAAGTGGTTTATAGTGAGTGATTTCTAGGTAGTGGGTTTAGAAAATAAGCTAATATAGTTTTTTTTGGCTTTAGTGATGAGTTTACTAATTTTAGTTCTTTAGTTAGTAAGGTAGAAGGGTGTGTTCTAGTTACTTAGGTTTAGGCGTTTCTAGGTGAAGAAATGTTTTGTTTTAATGTTGCTTTGTTTTTCTTTTTTTTGTATTTTTGTTGTAGCTACTCTGAGTGCTGTAGGTGTTTTTGAGGTTTTTATGTGTTTTTTTTTGTATTTGTATTCTACTTATTTAACTAGGTATTCTTCTTTTCTTTGCTGCTTTTAGTAGTCTAGGATTTAGTTAACTTTATATTTTTGTTTTAAGTTGACTTTAATGTAGTTTTGTATGTAGGATCTTTTTGGTGTTAGTTCAAGTAGTGAGATATAGAAAACTAAGTGATATTTTATGGTGTTTAGTAGTGTAAGTTTGAAGTTAACTTTTGAGATTTTTTTAATGATTTTAAAGGGTTTGAGTTTTTTAAAGTTTAACTTGTTATTTAGTTATTTGGTTTTGATGTTTTATTATATAAGATATATACTGTTTCTTTTTTTTAAGGATGGTTCCTTTATTTTTAAGGTATTAGTATACTTATGTATATATTATTTAATAAATTCTAAGTTGTGTTTAAGTTATTTGTAGATTTATTTAATTTAGTTAATATGAGTAACTACTTTTACTACTATAGGCTTTACTTTTAGCTTTTTATAAGTAGTTGGTTTAAATCTATAGTTAAGGTAGAAAGGTAAGTGCTGTATACTTTCTTTTACTATACTGTTATAGGTGAATTGGGCTATTAGTAATAAGGTTACTTAATTATTTTATTAGTAGTTAATATAATATTTTAGGTATGTTTTGAGAATTTAGTTAATTCTTTTTGTTTATTTATTAGTTTAGGGGTAGAAAGTAGTGGATAGTTGTAGTTTAGATTTAAGTTATGAAATTAGGGATTTTTAAAACTTTAAAGTAAACTGCGTTTTTTTGTTAGATATAATGTCTTTTGGTAGACTGTATTAGTTGAGAATGTATTTATTAAAGATATATACAAGTTTTTTGTTATACGTACTTTAATTTATAGGATAAAGTATATATACTTAGTGAGTTAATTTACTATAACTAAGATGCTGTTAAACTATTTTTTGGTGAGTGGTTCCTTTAATTATGGTAATTTAACGATAAAATTGAGGGAAATTAATTATTATGCTTTATTAAGTACTAAAAGAGGTTAAATTTCTTTATATAGCTTATAGTGTTCTAGTTTACTTTTATTATAAACTTTGTAATTTTTAATAGTTTAAGTTATTTATTCTTTAGTGACTTTGTTGTTGTGGTGTTGTTAGATGTGTTTTTATGTTTTAGTGACTTTTTAGTATTTGTGTGCTTTAGTACTGTAGATTATTTTAATTATTTTGTTAGTTATTTATTTAAGTGTGTTGGTATTGATTTGTTTAGTAATGATGAGGAGGTAAATAGCTGGTATAAGGTTTTTATTTAAATTCTTTTTAAGGATTACTTGAGTCTTGTTTAGGACTGTTGATTCTAGGTTTGATTGTTTATTAAGAGTGTTTATTTTTTTGTTTTCTAATTCTTTTTTATAAATAATATAAAAATTAAATTCTATGAGGAATTTTAACTATTTGATCTGTTGTTTGTTAAGGTTTTTAGATGTGGTGAATTGTATTAAATTCTTGTAATTTGTATATACTGTAACTTTATAGTTTGTTTTTAAGAGGTATGGTCTTTATTCCTTAAATACTTTAATGATAGTTATGAGTTCTTTATTATGGATTTGGTAATTAAGTTTGGGTTTACTAAGTTTTTTTTAAGTAGAAGGCGTATGGGTGTAGGTGTTTTTTTTTATTGTATTAATTGAGTTGTTTATGAATGGTATAGTTTAAGGTATTGGTTTTAACTTTGAATGGTAGATTTAGGTTAGGTATTATAAATACGGGTTTACTAAGTACTTAGTCTTTAATTCTCTAGAATACTGCTTTTTTTTATTTATTTTTATTTAGTGTTTTTTTAGTGCGATCTATAAGTGTAGAAATATTTTTTAAGTATTCTTTAAGGAATTATTAGTAAAAGTTAATGAATTTGAGGAATAATTGAATGTTTTTGATATTCTGGGGTGTTAGTTAGTTCTTAATTGTAGTGATTCTTTTGTTTAATATTTTAATAATACTGGGTGTGATTGTGAATCTGAGGTAGTCTACTTTTTGGGTATGGAATTTACTTTTTTTTAGTTTAATAAGTAGCTTGGCTTTTTATAGCTTTTAAAGTACTTAATATATGTGTTTTTTATGCTTTTTAAGGGTTTTTTAAAAAAATAAGAATATTATTAAAGTAAGTAATAATAGAAATATTAAGTTCTTTTTATAAAATATAGTTAGTTATATTTTAGAATGTTATAGGGGCGTTAGTGAGTTTAAAGGGTATTATAAAGTACTTAAAATATCCCTAGCGAGAGTAGAATACAGTTTTCTACTCTTCTCCTTTTTTAATTTTAATTAAGTTATAGGCTCTTTTAAGATTAAGGGCTATAAACTAGTTAGCCTTATATAGTAGGTTTTATAGTTTTAAAATAAGTAGTAGTAGGTATTAGTTTTTAATTATAATATTATTAAGTTATTAGTAGTTAATATATAGTTGTAGTTTATTATTTTTTTTAGTATAAATAAAATTAAGTATTTTATAAGTAACGTTAATTCTTTAATATAGCCTTTAGTTAAATGTTCGTTAATATACTTATTAAGTGCTTTTATTTCTTGTTAGTTTAACTAATAAACTTTATTAAATAATGGTGTTTGTTCCTCCTTAATAGGGATTTTATAATTAAAAGTACTATGTTTTAGTAGGTCTATTTTTAGTATTAAAATAAACAGCTTTTTATATACTTTATATTCTTTTAGGATAAATAAAAGTTAATCTTTATTAGGGATTAATTCTTTCTATATTATAGTAAGGTCCTTTATACGTAATAGCCTAGTAACTACTTCCTTAACCTTTAAGTAAGTAATAAATTATAATATATATATTATTAGTATATTATAGTAAGGTTTGTTTAAAGCTAGTAGTTGACTGTGTTCTTTAGTGACTAAACTCTTTTTATAGTTTTAATAGAGGTAGTAAGTCTTTTAATTTATTTATAGGTTTTTATTATATAGTTATAGTAGTCCTAGAATAATATTTTAATATTCTATATTTATAATATTAAGGTGATAGTATACCTTCTAGTTGTGGTAGCTTAAAGTAAGGGGCGTAGTTTTTTTATTAATAATACCTCTATTGTACTATACTTCTTTTCCTTTTACATTATAAAGCATATAAAGATTCTCTTTTTTATTTTATAGTAATTATAAGTTATTTACTATTTTTGGTAATATGAAATTGCCTTAGGTGCTATTATTAATAAGGGCTTTAACCTATATTTTGTTTATTGTTAGTTTAAAGTAAAGGTATCTATTATTCTAACTTACCTTTGTAGCTAAGTTAATAGATTTTGTTGTTATTACTTGTTTTGATTCTACTATAGTAAGTGAGTTTAGTTTTTTAATTATTATAGCCTCTATTCTATATACGTTCTATTCCTATTAGGGTACTTAACTACTCTTCTTTTTATAAGGGTATCCTTAATATTAATAACTAGTAGAGTAAAGTTAGTTTCTTTTTTTTTTGAAGTTGCTTTTTTTAGAGAGTTTTGGCTTTCATAATATAGTAGACTTAGTACTAGTTAATATAGTATTTCTACTAGTTTATATTGTTATTGTGTAAATATTGTATAAAGAAGTTAGGGTTTGGTTTAAAAACTGCTTTTTCTAGGCCTCTATATTCTTTAATAATTTATATATAAAGTTCTTAACTAAGATAAACATTCTTATATAGAGTATCCTTTTTCCTTTATAGAAAGAATTAGGAGTTAAGTTTTTTAGTAAAGTATTTTGAATATTTATTATTAAAGTATTGTAACTAAAAAATATTATAGTATTTTTTATATATAGGTTTTAGTTATTTATAGTCTCTTATTATACTCTAGAGCTACTATTTACCCATTTTTTTAACTAGGTTAGTTTTATAAAATATAATTTATTGTTTATTATTATTTAAAAGAATATATAGTAGATGTCTATATTCTTTTTTTATATTAAAGGTTCTTTTTTAGATTTTAAGTTCTAGGTATTAAGTAGGGCCCTTTAAGTAACTTTGTTTTAAGTATATTATTAAGTAATGTTATAAGGTTTATTTAAGTTATAGAGTATATTAGATTTATAATCCTTTTTTTAGGTTATAGAGTGCGCTATAATTCTTTCTAATTTCTTAGTATTTTTTACTTAAAGTTATTAAAGTATAGGTAAGTTAGTATATACTACTATTCTCTTGTTTCTTCTTATAAGTAGTATTTAAATATACTTTATATAGTCCTTATCTAGTTCTATGTCCGCAGTATATTAAAGGCCTTTAGTTATAGTATTAAGTTTATTAATAGTTTATTTATTATTATATTTAACTTTTTTATTACTAGGTATTAATAGGTTATAATACGCCCGTGGTGTATTTATGTTATTAAGTTGTTTTGTGGCTTTATAGGTTAGTTTATAGTATAGTACTTAATAAGAGACTATAAGAGTCTTTTTTAGAATATTAGTAACGTTATAGCTAGAGCAGCTAGTATCCTTAAGGTACTATTCTATATTCTCCTTATTATTCTAGTAAATAGTATATTCGTTACTATAGTACACTATTTATAATAGTTTAGTATAATCCTCTTTAAAAACAGTATTAAGTTACTTACCTCTTAGTATAGGTTACTATTATTACTTTTTAAGTTAATAGTATTAGTCTATTAAAAAGAACTAAAAATAAAAGTAAAAAAAGACAAAAGGCAGAATTAAACCTACAGCCTCTAACTCTAATAAACTAGACTCTAAACTACTAAGTCAACTACTAATAGTAGAATAAACTACTCTAAATATCTCTTATTAACCCCTCTAGGGTACTTATAGCTAACCACAACCCTTATAGCTAACTACAGCACCTATAGTTAACTATAGTAAATACAACCAACCACACACAGGGCCTAGAACTACTTAGCTAAACTATATATAACGTACTAAACCCTAAAAAAACTAGTACCTTAAAAGCTAAGCCTAAAGGGCAAGGCACTAAGCCTATAAAAAGCAAGGCTCCCCCTAGCCTATAGAGGTCTAGACTTCTACTTTTTTAGCAAATAAGTAATACAGCAAGACACCAATACAATACTATTACTACTATAATAATACTTCTATTTCTTTTATTTATATATTATATACTAAACCTATTCCTTTACTAACTCTATTAAATCTAATATTACTATAAAAGTATTTAATAATCTTAATACTAACCTCAATACCCTTATACCTATACTTATAAGTTATAAGCCTAACTTATTAACTAACCTAACCTTCCTAACTAATCACAAAAGTCTATTTAAACCTATTTATTTAATAACTAACCTTATTTCAACTATAAAAAACCAAAAACTACAACTAATACTCATAAATTACCCACAATTTAAGTCCCTAAGCAACCAAAAAACCTAGTTTTCAAAAAATCCTCAAATTATCCAACCTTCCTTAATAAATCCTCAACAAATCCTCGTATACACCTACTATAGTAAACAAATTTTTAAACAATATTTAATTAATATAACCTATATAAAAATCAAGATTATAGCAGCCCTTACTATCTAACTTAACCAACAAAAACTACTACAAATCAATATTAACAACCCTAAAGTTATAAACTTTAAGTCTATTAACTATAATAAACCAACTAAAACAATTAAAAAAAGTATAACAGAACTTTATAGTCTTAACTATCTATTTAAACTACCTAGTTAACTATATAATAAGTAGTTTACTCCTATTATCTCAAAAAAACAACCCTTAGGTTTTTAAAAGTCTACTTAGTCTTAGTTATTTAAATAAAAAAAACTTTAAACTTATAAAACATAAATAAAATCACTATTCTAAAACTAAAAGAACAATCAAATTATTAAATATAGTCTCTAAAATTCTATATAGTACTAGCTAGTAAAGATCTAATAATAAATCTTACTAAACTACTAAATAATAAAAATAAAGATCTAAATAATAAAATATTAAGTTATATAAAACTTCTTTACAAAAATAGCCCTTTAAAAGTTATAAAAGACTCTAAAACAGCTCCAGAAGCTTAAAAAAGCTTAAAAAAGCTATATCAACTAAAAGGATTCACAAACAAGTTTCTTACTTATAAAGAGTTTTTTAATACTACTCTTAAAAACTTTAATACTCTTAAAAAATACCTTAATAAAGTTAAAAAGCTTATAGATAATCTAGCTTTAAACAACTTAGCTTTACCTAAACAAATAATTATAACTTAAGTGTTAAATAGTTTAAACAACTCTTACAAAGGGTTTATAACTAATATAACCCAATATTTAAAAAAAAACTCAAAAACCTATACTATTAAATCTTTATTTACTAATTTATTAAATAAATCTAAGAGAAAGAGTAATAATAACTCTATACAATTCTCTAAATCTCAAATTAAGTCTAAAAAAACTACTAAACCCTAAAAACAAACTAAGGGTCAATACTACAACTACTATAAGAAAACCGGCCATACAGAAAATATTTATAGATTTTTATATCCTAATAAAGCTCCTAATTAGTTTAAAAAAATATCAAAAAACAACCCTTCTACAAACAATAAAAAAAAAAAAAGTTAAAAAACAGAATAAAAAAAAACAACAAGTTAATACAGTTATTAATAACGATTCTAACTCTTCTGATTTATTAAAAGAAGTTACAGTTACTTTAGACTCAATAAATATTAACTCAGTAACTAAAAAGGACTTAAATTCTAATATAGAATTTAAAAATGTAACTTAATAAAACAGTCAAATAAAGAACTTTTAAATTCTTCTACTTATAAAGAAAAACAACTATTTTATTTAAACTCAGCTACAACAATCCATATAACTAATAACCTATCTCTACTCAATAATATTAAAACTATTAAAACAAAGGTTAATTAGAGTAAAGCAAACCGTCTTTTTATTTATAAAAAGAGTAATTTAACTACTATAATAAATAATACTCTTTATATTATAAAAAATATTTATTATATACCTAAACTAGGTATTAATCTCTTAAGTCAAACTAAACTTACTAAAATAGGCATAGCCTTAATCTACTATAATAAACCTATACTATATAATATAATTAAAAACAAAGTCCTTTTAGTAAAAATAAAGAGGAACAACCTCTACTTTTTTAATCTTAATATAAACAAAGAAGTAATTAATATAATAAAAAACACTATAAAAGAGTCCTAAAGTTAGAATCAAACCCTAGACCCTAATATTAATATAATAAAGCTATAGTATAACTAATTAGGCTATATAAACTAGTAATTTTTACTTACTATTCTAAATTAAACTAAAATTATATATAAAAAGGCTGCCGCAAAGGCATTTTATAAACTACCTTATAAGGTCTATTTAAAAAGAAAATTCACTAATACTATAAATAAGAAGTCTAGTAATTACGCAAAAGACTACCCTTATTTATATAAAATTATATCAAACTTATATAGGCTAATTATACCTAAAATATATAATAATTATAAATAGTTTATACTATTTATAAATAAAAAAACCTGTTTTATATAGAGTAAATTATTAAAAACAAAGGAATCTAAAGAGATTTCTACTACTTTTAAGGAATTTAAATCCTTAGTTAAAAATAATAAAAATAAGCATAAAATTAATTAATTTAATATAAACAGTAGTAAAGAGTTTAATAATAAAAGAATAAAAACTATATACATAAAGAATAGTATAACTTATAATATAAAACCACTTTATATATATAAGCCTAATAGTATTATTAAAAGAATAATACGTAATATAATAAATAAAGTAAGGGCTATATTAATAAATACTAATATTAACTTTAAACTATAGGGAGAAGCTCTTTTAGCAGCTATATATCTATATAATAAAACCCCACATAAGTCAATAGCTTATAAAACACTATATAAAGCTAAGAATAATACAAAACCCTCTTTAAATTATATAAGGGTCTAGAGCATTTACTACTACAAAAATAAAAAACTAACACAAAAGCTTAATAATAAAACTAAAAAGGGTATAATTCTAATTATAATAATGCCTATAGAATATATAGATTAAAAGAAAATAAAGCCTTTAGTCTAGAAACGTTAAAGTATTTAAGAATATCTTTATAAAAAATACTAAAAATAATAATCAAAAACTATCTATACTAAATAAAATAAATCATCCACAATTTAGTATAACTAAAAGCAGAAAAGAATCTCAAAGTAATAGTTTCTTTAAAATAAACTTAGATTATAATAATATTAATAAAACTAATAATAATAATAATAATAATAACTCTAGATTAACTATAAAAATCCCCTATATAGATAAAAAGATCCGGGAAAGCTATAGATAAGTTGAAAATCAAGAATGTGTACTATTTATAATAAAAGACTACCTATCTCTAAACATAATATCCGCTATTAATAACTCAAAGGATAAAATCTCTTATATACTAAGTATTAATAACTTAAATAAACCTACTACATATAAACAAGTTTTAAAATCTAACGATTTACAAAACTAGATCCAAGCTATATACAAGGAATTAAATATATTAACTAAATTAAATACTTGGAGTATTATTAAAAAACCACAATCTATTAAACCTCTTAGAGGTAGATAGGTTTACAAAAAAAAGGCTAATAATAATATTAATACTAAAGCTAAAAAACCTAATAAATATAAGGCTCGTTAGGTAGTACAGAGTTATAATCAATGATGATGTTATTAATTACCTAAAACTTAAAATACCTATAGGCTCAATCCTATAGGCTATTATTCTTAATAGCTATACAAAATAATGAGAATATTAAACAATATAACGTTACTAGTGCGTTTATACACACCGATATTAATAAAGAAATATACATCCAATTACCTACTAGTTTTTCTAATAATAATAATAATAAATTAGTCTTTAATAAAAATTATAAAAATCTAAATAAAGAATTAGTCTATAAAACCAACAAAGCCTTATACAGCTAAAACAAACTTTTTCAGACTTATGGTATAAGCATTTAAAAGATATACCTAAAAAGCGAAGGCTTTAATATAATGCCTTATAATAAGGCTATTTTTATACTTAATAAAAAGGAGTTAAAGCTATTATAGCTTATTATATAGATAACTTTTTAGTTATTACTCAACCCTTGCAATCACTAATAGTATAATTAATAATATTCTTAAAGAGATTAATATAAAACTACTTAGAAATACCTAAAACTTTTTAGTATTAAAGTAGATATAAATAGGAAAAATAAAACCCTATTTCTACATCAAACTAAATATACTAAAAAACTACTAATTAAATATAATAAAACCCACTTATATAGGCATTTAACGCCTATAAATAATAATATAAAATTAGTAGAAAATACAGGTCAAGCTACTAAAAAAAAAATAAAACAATTCCAACAAGAGATAGGCTCTTTAATATATTCTACCTTAAAAACTAGGCCAGATATAGCCTTTACAGTTATATTATTAACTCGTTATATAAGTAATCCTTCTAAAGAGCATTTTATTACTCTAGATTAGTTATAGGGATATTTAAATAAATTCTTAACCTAGGGATTTATACAACTATCATTAAATTTAAAATAATAGGATTTTCAGACTCTAATTAAAACTAAAATCTTAATAATAAAAAACTAATTAATTACTATTTAATTTTACCTAGACGGCATAATATAATTAGTTAGAATACTATAAAACAAAAAACAGTAGCTTTATCTACTTATGAAGCTAAGTATATAGCTCTTACTAAAGCTATTAAAGAAGCTATATATTTATATAACTCTTATAATTATATATTTAAATTTTTAGACTTTAAAAGTCTAGATAAACCTAAGATTTTTATAGATAATAAAGTAGCTTAAAAACTAGCTGAAAATCCTGAATTTTATAAAAAGGTTAAGTATATTGATATTAAAAATTACTTTATAAGAAATGTAATAATTAATAATAAAGCTTTACTATTCTACGTATTTACTAAAAATAATTTAGCTGATATTTTAACTAAGTCTATAGGTAAAATAATATTTAATAATTATATAACTACTTTAAGTATAGTAAACTATAAAGGTTTTTTATTTTTTTTTAAAAATAAAATTAAAATAAAAAAGAATATAAATTTATTAAAGGATAAGTTAAAAATAAATAACTTGTTATATTAAAAAGAGAAGGTTTTCCTTATTAATATATATTTTCTTCTATTTTTACTCTAAATATTTGCACTAAAAAAGTATTTTATAAAGTTTTTATACAGAAGTTTTTAATACTAAAGAAGTCTTTTAATACACCTTAAGAACACTAAGATCTACAATAAAATTAAATTAATACACATCTTAAAGGGGGATATTAGTCTATTAAAAAAAACTAAAAATAAAAATAAAAAAAGACAAAAAGCAAAATTAAACCTACAACCTCTAACTCTAATAAACTAGACTCTAAACTACTAAGTTAACTACTAATAGTAAAATAAACCACTCTAAATATCTCTTATTAACCCCTTTAGGGTACTTATAACTAACTACAACCCTTATAACTAACCACAGCGCCCATAACCAACCACAGTAAATACAGCCAACCATACACAGAGCCTAAAGCCACTTAGCTAAACTATACATAACGTACTAAACCCTAAAAAAACTAGTACCTTAAAAGCTAGGCCTAAAGGGTAAAGCACTAGGCCTATAAAAAGTAGGGCTTCCCCTAGTCTATAGGGGTCTAGACTTCTACTTTTTTAGTAAATAAATAATACAGCAAAACACTAATACAATACTATTACTACTATAATAATACTTTTATCTTTTTTATTTATATATTATACACTAAACCTATTCCTTTACTAACTCTATTAAGCCTAATATTACTATAAAAGTATTCAGTAATCTCAATACCAACCTTAATACCCTTATATCTATACTTATAAATAGTAATCCTTAGCTATATATTTAGGCTTATTATAGTTATAGTATTTAAAAGTATATCCTTTATTAAGTTTATATTTTTTAGTAGTACTAAAGTTTATAGAGTCTATATAGTATTTATAAGTAGTACTTTATTAGTAGTTATTTTATCCTTACTAATTATTCTACTAAGGTTATTATTTTTAGTTATAGTACTAAAATTATTTAGACTACTATTAGTACTTCTTACTTAAGTTAGCGTTTAGTTATTGTTTTCCTTTTTTATAGCGTCTTTTTTATAAATAGTTATTAATTTTAATTATAAACTTAGTATACTAAAAAAAATCTTTAGAATAATTAATTTTAATAAATTTATTTTTAACTTTATCCTTTAAATCTTAGTAGAATATAAAAATCCTAGATTCCTTAGTAAAATCTAGTTATATACTAGTATATTAGAATTTAGTAGTATAATAAGTAGTGGACTTAGTCTATTTAAGTAAGGCGAGATTTTATTTAGCTTATTACTTCTAGTTAGGGTCCTAAAATAGAGTTTAAAGGGTGTATTTAAATTCTTTAAAGGTAAAGAAAATATCCCTAACTTTAGTAGTATAGTTATTTAAGGTTTTGGCTTTAAGGAACTATTTTTAGAATAGTTTAATTTATTAAAAAGTGCATTTATAGAGGAATGTAGTAGTATAGATAATATACTTAGTGTTACTTTTAAAGTTATTATAATAAAAGCTCTAGTAGTTTTTAACCTAAATTAAGAATTCTTTTAGTGTTCTAGGGGTTTTATTATAGGTAACGGGTAAGTTAAGCTTAAGCTTCTTACGTTTATTATAAATAGGTGTTTTAATAATATTAGTAGTAGTGTAGAGTATTTTAAGCTGATTTTAGAGCTGTTTATTAGTATTTTTCTTACCTTTTAGGTTAATATTAAGTTTGTTAATAATTCCTTAAATCTAGGTAAACTTTCCCTAAGTAGACTTAGTAGCTTCTTAAAGTTTAACTAGGTTTTTAGAGTTATTATTAACTAAGTTAATAAGTTATTTATTACATTACTTTATTTTTTTAAGTTATTAAAAAAGGGTATTAAATACTTCTTTAGTAATAATAGCTTCTCTATCCTTGTTATACTTAATATTAAGTATAGAGTAATCTTTTATATTCTATAACTCCTAGGCTAGGTTTTTAGTATTTTATTTAAAGGAGTTAAATAAAGTAGGGGTGTACTTAGTGTTTTTAGAGGAAGCCATTATAAGATACTATTAGTAAACGTTAAGGGTTAACTTACTAAATAAAAGTTATTAAAATATTATAACTAGTTTTTTAATAATAAGGTTTATATTAATAAAAACTAAGACTTAATATTAATAATAGTACTACTAGTTACTAAAGAGATTTTAAGGGTTTAAAGTACTTGAGTAATTAGTTTAAGTATTTAATAAGAGGGTTATAGTAGTTATTACTAAAGGGCTAAAAGTATTTAAAAATTAATATAAAGTTAATAACTAAAGAACTATAAAAAGAAGAACTTAAGGGTACTTAAGTCCTATTTATATATAAATCCCGTTTCTATAAATATATCCCTTTATTTCTAGAATTAATATTAAGTATATTAATTTATTACTATAGACTACTTTTAGTGTTGTTAGTTCTGTTTTAGAACTACTTATTGTGTATTAGTTCTACTTATTATTATATAACTTATATTTTAGTTCTTTTACTCCGTAGGGTGTTTTATTAATATAGGCTAACGTTACCTATTTAACTACTAAGTCCCTCTATAGAGTTACTATTAGAGGTTTATTAACTAATAGATTGTAATATAGAACTTATAAAATAAAAACTAAAATACGGAATAGTTTATAAAAGCTTATAAAAAGAATAGTAACTTTAAATAATACTATATAATATACTAATAATTTGAATACCTTTTTACTTAGTAGTAGTAACTATATAAATATAAAAAACGGCCTATAACTTATATAAAAAATAGAATATAAAAGAGTTAGTTTAATACTTAATTTATTAGTAGTAATAAAAGCTAAGATATGAAGTAAGGTTATATTTATAAAGTTTATAAACTAGTTATATAAAGGAATAAGTAGCTTTAAAGTACTTAGAGTAATATATATATAAAAGATTTATTATTAAGTAATTTTAAAAAGAAAATAAATATATATTTCTTTTTAACTAAGTTATAAATACTTTATTTACTATTTTATAATGAAATAAATAAATAAGGCCTACTTATTGAGGCTAATTAAGTAAGCTTTTTTACTACCTTTATACTAAATATATATAAAGTAATGCGTAAAAGCAACTTAGAAATAAAAACCCTAGATAGTTATTATACTTATAAAGATTAGGGATAAGAATAAGGAACTTTAATATTATAGGTTAACTTTACTAGACCCCTTAGTAAAGTAGAAAAATATTTACTACTTAACTTTAGAGTTTTAAAAGCTTTTAAAAAGGCGGCTTATAAAGAGTTTTATAAGTTTTTTAAAAAAGGAACTTAAAGGGTAATAAACTATATTAAAGTCCGTTTAAAACTCCTTTTTTATAAATAAGTATTTATATATAAATTTAATAAGGATAACTTTTTTTTAAAGTATAAGGCACGTATCTGCGTCTATAGTAATTAACAACTAGTTAATAGACTTTAGAAGACTTATATAATAACTTTTACTTTAGGGTTTTTTAAGACTATAATAGCGGTAGTAGTATAATTTAACCTAAAAGTGGAGTAATTTAATATTATTAATGCTTTTTTTAATATAAATATAAACCTAAATAAAACACTAGTTACTTATAAGCTTTTAAAAAGCTTTAAAAAATATAAAAAGTATATTAAACTTAAAAAGGCCCTTTATAGACTCTAGAATATACTACTACTTTAGTATAAAAAGTTATTAAGTATTTTAGAGAGTATAGAACTAATATTAAGCCTTAAGAAGCTGTACTTTTTTTTCTTTTATAATAAAAAGATTTATATTATATTTTATATTAATAATACTTTAGTTTCTAACTACTATAATAATAACGCAGTAGTTTAAAATATTATTTATAAAATGAAAGGGGAAGTTAAGTTAAAGAATTAGGGCCTAGTTACTTAGTACTTTAGTATTAAACTTATTAAAAACTAAAAGGTTTAAAAGATCTTCTTAGTATATAATATATATATTTAAAAAGTTCTTAAATAATTTAACTTAATAATAAAACTAGTACTAGCCAGTCTAATCCCTAAACGACTTATAAAAAATAAAAGCCAAACTAAAAAGTATAAAATTAAAGAGTTTTAAAAAAAGGTTAACTTAATATTATACTTAACTATAACTATTTAACTAAACGTAGCTATAGCAGTATCTATCCTTTATTAATTCCTTATAAACTCCTTATAAAAACACTTAAAGGCTATAAATTAAGTAATATATTAGTTCTACAGTACTAAATACTTTAGTTCCTACTATAGTAATGTAGAGGGTAAGAGTTAGGCCCTACTAATAACTAGGAACACTTCTTTTATAAACAACAAAGTCATAAAACAGTTATTATAAAGTATAATAATCTCTCCTTTTAATAGACTAGTTATATAAAAAGCTAGAAAATAAGTAACTATTATAATATTAACTATAAAAGCTAAACTTTTTAACCTCTTAAAGACCACTAAAGAGACTATAACTATTAAAAAGTTCTTTAAAAATATCTTTTTTAAACTTAAAGATATTTAAAGAATTAATTATAATAATTAATAAACTATAAAACTTATAGTAGCTAAAAAGAAGTATATTTTAACCTAATTGAAAAATATTAATATTTATAATATATAGCTTAAGTAAAAGTATACTAAAAGCTTTTTTAATATTATCTATATACTAATTAATATAATACTAGTAAATGGGCTTATTAAAGTACTTAATAGAGTAAAGTTTAAATACTTTAAGAGTCTTTTTAACTTTTAAAATACAAGAATAATAATTAATATAAATAAAAAGTAGTATAAAAAATAAAGTTAATTTAGACAAAAAAGTCCACTAAATAAATATCTAAAAGCTACTAGCCTACTCCACACCTACTAAGTATATACTAAACTCTATACTATACCTCTAAAGGGGCTTAAAAAAGAAACTATACTCTAAAAAAAGTATAAGGACTAAATAATACTATAAAAGTTACTTAAAAGTAATAGGTATATTAGTAAAAACTAGTATAAAAGAAAGTATAGTTTTTAGTTAGAATTATATTAATAATACTATTAAATAAATTATAGTAATAGGGGTTAAAAAGCTTAAAGTATAAGTTATTAAAGTTACTAAAGTTACTAGTAGTATAAACTTAGTTAATAATCTACTACTAAAAAGTAAAGGAGCTACTAGAGTTTGTAATAAAAAGTAAGCCACTAGAACTAATAATAGCTTAACTATAGCCAGCTCTAGTACTACTAAAACTACTAAAAAAGTAAAAACTACTACTAAAAATACTACTATATTTATTATAGATATTAGTAGGGACGTAACTATTGAAAAAGAAGTTAATAACTTACTACTAAGTAATAATACTACAAATATTAAAGTTAGGGGTAGAGTAACTACTAGAAATAAAGTTATAAATAAAACTACTACTAAAGGTAAAGGTAGAAGGGGGGGAGTTATTAGGGACCTTAATAATAAAAAAGACCTTAGTCTTACTTATAGTAGAACCCTTATTAAAAGTACTAAAAATAGAATTACTATTACTACTATTATTCTTTAAGTAAAGATATAGAGTAGTATAAGTAGTATTTATAGTTTATAAAAGTATTAGTAATAGTATAAAAAGACTTATAAAAGAAAAAAACTTATGTTAAAATTAATTAAATTAACTTTAAAAATATACTAAAGAGTATAAGTAGGGTTATAAGTACTTTTAAAAAGGTTACTATAACTATTATAGAATAAAATACAATAATACTAATACTTTTTACTAAAGCTATTATACTTATTAGTATTATACTTATTAGTGTTATAAGTATAGTTATTATTTTTTTTATATAAAACTAATTTAGTATATCTAGTATATAGAATTTTGTTTTTATTACTCTTAAAATGTATAGTAGTTTATCCTTTCTTAGCGCGCTTCTACTCTTATATAATTTTTTTTACTAACTTTAAAGGCGGGCTATTAGAGCCTTTAGTACTAGTATTCTTAGATACTAGAGTTTTAATAGGTATTTTAAGGGTAAGAGGAGTAGTAAAAGTGCTCTAGGGAGCTTTAGTAATAGTATAACGTTTTTTAGCTAGCGCGGAGTTATTAGAGTCCTTAGGAATTTTATTAATAGCGTTATATTTACTATAAGACTTAGTAGTACTACCCTAGGTTTAGTTTTAAGAATTAGTAACGTTAGTAAGAAAAGTAGTAAAGAGATAAAGGCCTTTAGTAAATAAGTTAAAAAAGCTATGATAATTAAGCTTATTAAAGGTAGAGAGAACTAAAGGTAAATTAGGGTTAGTAAAATAGTAGAATGCGCTATTAAAAAAGGTAGTATTAGTAGTAATATTAAAGTTAATAAAAAGAGTACTATAATTAACTTTAAAACGATTTAAAAGGGCCTACTAAGTAGCTTAAAGGTTAAAGCTTTTTTAAAAAAAGTAGAGAGTAATATTACTATCTAGGTTTAAAAAAGAAGACGTATTACTATAGTAGTTAGTAATAAGAATAGGGTTTTTATAAGTATTAATAATAAGAGATGGGTTTTTATAAGTATTAAAAGTAGAGTAGAAAGTATAAGGCTTTTTAGTAATAGAGCCCTTAGTAAATTTATTAACTTTATTATAAAAGCCTTTAATAATATAAGTATTATTACTATAATCTTTAATATTCTTTTTAAAGTTTTTGTTACCTTTAAAACTATTTTTATTAAAGCTAGCGGCCTTATAAAAGTTTTATTTAAACTACGTATTATTACTAAAGTTATTAAAAGTCTTAGTAGTTTTACTAAAAGCGCTAGTAATAATAATAGAGTTTTTTAAAAAGTTGTTATAAGGGGTAGTAGTGCATTAGTTATAACTATAAAAAGTATTAAAAGGTATAAAGACTTAAAAGTTCTATTTAGAATAAGTACTTATTATAAAGAAGTTAAAAATACCTTTAAGAGATAATAATAATATTACTAGTAATACTAGTAATAGTAGGAAATAAAAATAAGTACTTATTAATTATTTTAACTAATACTAACTAAATTAATACTATTAATTTAGTATTAGTAACGTTAGGGGAGTATACTATATTTAAAAAGGTACGTATAAAGTTGATTATAAGAGTATTTTAAAAAGGAAAGATTTTCTTAAGTCCTAGTAGTTAGAAGGATTTATTTATTTATTTTTTAAAGGCTCTTAAGAGCTTATTTATAAGTAGTTAACTTTAAAAAGCCTTATTTATTTATTTTTTTAAAGTATATTTATTTTTTAAGGGTATTATATAAATAGAAAGTATAAAAGTAAGTTATAAAGAATAAAGAGTATTATCTTTTTACTATACTTTTTAAGAACTAAAAGAATATTATGTTATTATTTAAAAGATTATATTTTTAATAGTTATTTTAGTTTATTTTATTATTCTAGTTAAAGAGGCTTTAGAAGTATAGTTATAATAGATAATTATACTATAAGGTGTAAATAAAGGGTGTATTGTATAGAGTAACTATAACGTAGCCTTATATAGTAATATATTTATATAAGTATACCTACGTAAGCTATAGTGCCTGTGTCTAGTATTTATCTATCTAGCCTTAGCTACTATAAACCTTAGTAAAGTAAGCTTTTTTATTCTATATAACTTTGTACATACGCGTACCTTACTATATTTTTACTATATTTAGTATTTATTTAAGTTTTAAATAATATTTCTTATACTAAAGATCTACTAGAATATAAAAAATACTTATACTAAAAAAAAACTACTTTTAAGTAATTAAAACAAAGTTACTATTTAAAGAACTAAGTACTACTTATAAATAAATGGCTAGACTTTAAAAATATACTAACTTAGTTAAAATTTATAAATTAAATTATAATTTAAGTTTTTATTTAATTTAGTAACTTGTTTAAAAAAGGTTATATAATTTAAAAAGGAATTTACGTTACTAGAATAGAGTTATTTAAAATATATAAGAAGAGTACTTAATAACTATTATATTAAGTAGTAAGTTTAAATTACTTTAATTTAAATAGGAAAGTAACTTTAAATTATAAAAAACCTACTTTAAAGTAACTTTTAAACTTATTTTAAAATAACTAAAACTTACTTTAAAGTATAAAAAACTTACTTTAAAGTATAAAAAACTTACTTTAAAGTATAAAAAACTTACTTTAAAGTATAAAAAACTTATTTTAAAGTAACTTTATAATTTACTTTAAAGTAAAAAAGTGTTTAATTCAAAATTAAACTCTTTTTAAAGTAACTAGTAGTTTATAAATTAACTGTTAATTATAATATTAATACTACTAAAACTACTTATACGTTTTATATACTTTTTACTATTTCTTTAAATCTATTAAATTAAAATTAAATTATTCTATTTTTTAACTATATAACTATAACTAATTTAATTACTTAACTCTATTATTATTAGTATTTATTTTAATATAAATATATATAGACTTTATTAAATATATTAATATTAATAGTTATTTAAGTTAATAAAACTTTAATAACTATATTTTGTATTTATTAAAGTATTTATAGTTATCTTTATTACTTAAAAATCCTATTTAGTTTTTATTTTTTATATATAAATTAAGTATTATTATATTTATATAATAACTATTACTAATAGGTTTATAGTATAAAACTTTTAAAACCATAAGTACTATTATATTATTTTGGCTTTAATAGTATTAATTACAGTTTATATTAATAAAATATACTTTTATCGTATAAATATACTTTTTAATAGTATTAAGATTAATTAAGATTTATAAAATTATATTCTTTATTTATTTTAAAGTTATATAAAGTAAGTAGAAAATGTTTTTCTAAAATTATATATTACTATTATATATATATAAAAAGTAAAAAAACTTAATAAAAACATTATTTATAGTAGTAGTATTTTTATTTTAATAATAAATACTATTAAGAGTTATTAAGCTTTATATATAGTATAGTTTAAATAAAGATTTATATAAATAAAGATTTATATAAATAAAGAGTTATTTTAATATATTTAATACTATTTATTAGTAATAGTATTATTAAAAAAGTAAATAAGTAAAAGTATTAAAGCATACATACTTTATTAAAACTTATTTAAAGTTATTTAATTAAGTTAAAAAGTACTAAATTTACTAAACTTTTTTATTAAATTCTTTTATTTATTATACTACCTAATAGTATATAACTATAATATAAATCTTTTAATATAATTTATAAAAGTATTTATACTTATATTTACTGCTATAGTAAAGAAAGTAAATAAGTAAAAGTATTAAAGTATATATACTTTATTAAACTTTATTTATTTATGTTTTTTATAGTATTTTATATAAATATTTTAATAAGGGGTTTTAAAAAGAATATATTATAATTATATATTTTTAAGTAGTATAATTAAATAGAAGTATTTAATAGAGTATATTTAATAGCTTTAACCCTCTTTAGCTTTATTTAGTAGTTTTAAGTAAAGCTTAGTAGGGTATATATACTTTAATAATTCTACTTACTTACTCTTTTTATAGTAGTAAATATAAATATAAATATACTAGTAATAATAATAATACTATTATTAATAGGTAGTACTAAATATATTAAAATAAACCTTTACTTATATAAACTTTAAGTTAGATTACGCGTAGGGCCTAATAAACCTTAGTAGTGTTTATAATTAAAGAAAAAGGTACTACTATAAGTAAGGCCTTTATTAATTCCTTTTATTTTTTATATACCTATATATAATAACTTAAAAGTACTTTATTAAGTAAACTACTTACTATCATCTTTAATAAAAGGCTACTTACTACTAGTCCCTATTCCTAGAATAATAACTATTATATAACTTTATAGTTATTAACTAATTATAAAACTAATAATAAGTACTTTATAGTTAAAGGGGTTAATATAATTAACTTAACTTAAAACTAGTATAAATTCTTTAATAAAGAAAAGGTAAAGCTTATTATTACTAGAATTTACTACTATTAAACTATGAGTAATTAGTTTAATACTTAGTAGATAATACTTAAGTTAAATACTAAGTTTAATAAAACTATATATATTTTATAAACTAAAGTTAATTTTAAATACTTTAATTAATTAAAAAACGTAGTTACTAAATTAATAGTACTTTAAATAGTTACTAATATTAATATATTTAGTAAGGCTTATATATAATAATATATTAAGGGCTAGTTATAAGTAGTATTTTAGTAGTACTTAAAAGGAGTTATACTAAACTTAAGGAGTAAAAGGGAGGAGGTTTATATAGTATGTATAAACTTTGCCCTTTTGTATAGGGGCCCTAGTAGGGGGCCGGTCCGCAACTAGACCTCTACTTAAGTATAAACTACTAGGCTTAAGTTTATAATATACTTTCTGCTCCCTTCTATCCCTTTAGTAATAGTAGTAAATAGTAAATATAGTTAAATATAACTTTTTTACTTAATATTTTTAATTATTAATAAAAAGGATTAGTATGAAAGTAATTAAGTTAATGAAAAATTTAGTTTTTAGTTAGTGTATAATTAATAGTTTATTAATTATATACTAACTATACTCCGTTCTTTTGTATAAAGCTTTTAGTACTTTAGTTATACTCTCCCCCTCCCCCCTAATACCCTATACTAGTATTATTATACTCCCCCCCTTTTACTATTAAACTACTATTACTTTACTACTACTCTTTTACCCCCCCCTCCCTAACTCCTATAATAGCCTCTACTATTACGCGTTTTTTTAGTACCTTTAGTAGTAACCCCCCCGTCTTTCCCTTAATAATAAGTCCTATTTATATACGTATAGTAGCTTTATTATAAATAATAACTTTAATAATAAGTTTAACTAGCTTTTTTAGATAGTTAAGGAAATATACCTTCTATACTATAATAAAATAATACAGAACGGCTAGTTAGTTATATACTAGTATAGCTATAGTAAGTCCTACTATTAGTACTTAATAGTAAAGTAAAAGTATATATAGGGATTATAGTTATTTACTTTATCTATAAAGCTGTATATAGCTAGCTATTATATTATTAACTTTATTAATAAAAGTAACTATATTATTACTCCTACTATCCCTAGTAGCGGCCCTAATAGCACTAGTAAGGGCCGTTATAGTACTATCTTCTTTACGTTCTTTAATATAGTTTATTATTACTATAATAACTACTTTAAGTAAGCGCGTCTCGCTTCTCCCGCCTACTTTATTACTATACTCTCCTCTTTACTACTTACCTCCCCCGTAGTTACTAGCCTTAATACTAAAGAACTTACTACTAACTTTATTAGTTTAATAGTATACTTCTTTTTTTTCTTTTTTACTTTTTTTAACTAATATTTTAAATAGTAAAACTATATTTTATAGAGTAGTAACTGTTCCTTACTTTATATACTTTATTACTATACCCTAGGCTCTACTTAAGTTAACTTACTTATTTACTATACCTACCCTACCCCTATTATATATATCTATTTTACTCTCTACTAGTACTTTAAGTTTAAAAAGAAAGAAGAGGATAAGTTTAAGGGTTTCTTTAAAAATAACCCTTTTAAAGGTTAGTTATTTATTTAGTATTATATTTCTATTATACCCTTTAAGGCTAAGTTTACTATAATAGTACTCTATAGGGGTTTTATAGTTTAGTTTAAGCTCTAAGTGGCTTTTTACTATTAATAAATTAATATTAGTCTATTATTCTTCTAAATATTTCTAAACCTTACTTTAAACTATAATAATACTTTATTATTTTTTAAACTTTTTAATAGTTTTTATATAGGTATATTATAGTTCTTCTACTTTACTAAAACGTTATAGTTACATCTATGTCCTAGTGCGTTCTTAGTAGCTAGGATTTCTTCTACTATATACTTCTTTTATATTTTATTTTTAAGTAAGGGTATAAAGATAGGGTTTAGTTAAGTATTACTTTATACTTATAATAGTAGGGGCTTATTTAAGGCCCTTTTTACTAGGTTAATATAAAAGGTTAGGTAAATACTCTTAAGTATATTTAATATAATATTTAATGGACTTAGTATATTAATTATAGTATACTTTATAACTACTTAGTTTAACGTTTTACTTAGTTAGTTTATTTTAATATAGTAAAGTAATAACTAGACTTCATTTTTAATATAAAATTAATTTATAATACATTAGGTTTAATTTATAAATATCTTAAACTACTACTATAAGTATACTATAACTACTAAAGTTAATACTATTCCCTCCTTTAAGTATATAAAAAACGTTATAGCTTAGTTTAAATTAAAAAGAGTAGAAGTTATTTCCCTTACTACTTTTAAAACTAGTATAATATTATAACTATTTAGTAGCTAGTTTAGACTTACTCTAGTTATTATTACGTTTTAGTTATTTAAAACTGGTTATTTTATTAAAATATAGTTTATTTAGTTATACTAAGTAAATAAAATATATACTTATAAGTATACCTATATTTTAGATATTATTTACTTATACTACTATTAGTTTAGGGGTAGAATAATATTAATAGTATTTACTATATCTCTATAAGTTTATATAGTGTTATTTAAAAGATACTTACTTAATTTAAACTCCTATTACTAATAATTAATTAAAGGAACCTATAGAAGCACTACTATATAGTTTGAAAGCGTTTAGTATATACTTTAACTAATATTAATACTATAAACTTTAGTTAAATATACTTTAATAGGCGGTCTATAATTACTATTAAAAAGCGTAGGTTAGAGTCCTTTATACTTAAAAGTTCTATTATAAAGTCTACTAAAATTTAAGACTAGAATGTATTATGGACTAAAAGTAGTTAAAGGAGGCCTTAGTATTATTATCTTTCTTTATAAGAACAGCGATATATATTATATATAGTTATAAACTATTTTACTTTTTAAAATATTCTATTTTAATACTAATTCTATATAAAAACTATAAACGTTATATTTATATTAGTATAGCTTAGAATTAAAGAGTTATAAACTATTTATAGTAATACTATTATGAAAGGTTTATACTTAAGTACCTATAGGTAGTTTTAGTATTATAACGTACTATCCCTTTCAATTAAGTAGTCTATAACCTAGGTCCTTATATTAGTTTTATAGGGGAATTACTTTACTCTATTTTTAATAGTACCTACGTATACCCTATAAACTAGTATTACTACTACTACTTAGTTTTAAAGTACTAAAAGTATTAAACTCTAAAATAATATATAACTATTAAGTAAAGTACTAGTATTTTACTAATAGTAAAGTATTTTTATTACATTACTCCTACTTATATTAATCTCCCTCTATACGTCCCTAGACTTTTTCTTTACTATATTTAATAGCATAACTATTATAAGTTATGAATTCTTAATATTTACTTTATAGTAGCTTTAATAAGTTTAAGTACTTAAGTAAAGGGGCGAGGTTATTATAAGTTATTTTAGCTTTACTATAAAAGGGTATTTAGTTAGTTAGTAAAGTACTTTAGTTTATACTTAAAAAAGAAGCTAAACTCTAAAAGTATTTTTACTTATTTAGTTTAACGTTTATTAATTAGCTTAGAATTTATAAAGTACTTTAATACTTTATAGTTAAAAAGGATAGTAAATAGTTCTACTATACTCTAAAGCTTTACTAACTAAGCTTTAAAGTATAAAATAACTATAAGTAATTCTTTATTATAAATAGTATAGTTATACTATATAGGGGTTAGGCGTATAGAGTAGTATACTATTAACTAAAGGACTCCCTTTTTATTTTTTATAATAAGTAGCTCTTTAGTGCCACTCCTAAATAGTTAGCCTTTACTACTATAAACTAGTTTAGGTCCTATTAAGCTATAACGGGTTTTAATATAAAAGCTATTTTAAGGTTTTTAAATACTACTTAATATACTTTATTCTATAAAAATAAAATACCCTTTTAAGTAAGTTAAGTAAATAGCTTAGTAAGTATAAAAAAGTAGTTAATAAAGTTATAGTAGAAGTTTATAAATCTAAAAAAGCTACGTACCCCCTATACGTTCTTAAAAGTCTTTTATTCTTAAATTACTTTAATTTTTTTAAAGTTATAATAAAGACCCTAGTTAGCTTTGATAATAAATCCTAGATATTTTATTTTTTTTACTAAGAATTTATACTTTTTTAGATTTAAGTATAGTCCTACTACTTATAGCTACTATAGAACCTTTATAACTTTTTACTTATAGTTCTATTTTAACTTATAGTTATAAACTAAAAGGTTATTAAAGTAGGCTTTAATAAAGTTATTTAGGATTTTATAAAGAATACTATTAATATATTACTAAAAAGTTATAGATATACTTATAAGTTTAAAAGGGGTAATTAACTATTTAAATAAGTTAAAGTGCGTTTAGAATACTATTTTATATTTATCCTCTTTTATAATTTAAATCTTATCAAAGACTGCGTAGACGTTTACTTTTATAAACTATATTACCTTTAAAAAGGAATTTAAGGTCTCTTTAATAAATAGTAAGGGGTACTAGTTTATTATACTAATTATGTTAAGTATATAGTAGTTAACATAAAACCTTTACTTCTCCCTTAGTTTTTTTATAAGTAGAACTAGTGTGCTAGCTAGTAAGGAGCTAGCTTTTACTTATCCTTTATTTATTA
The DNA here is from genome assembly GCA_030770045.1 of Colletotrichum brevisporum. Lineage (NCBI taxonomy): Eukaryota > Fungi > Ascomycota > Sordariomycetes > Glomerellales > Glomerellaceae > Colletotrichum > Colletotrichum brevisporum. Next base: position 156,335 of record JAUGSI010000001.1, on the reverse strand, counting down.
AACTAATAACTTACTAGTAGACTTTTAAAAAGTAGTTTTATAGTATATTATATAGTAGGCTTTATAGTAGGCTTAGTTTAGTTTTATTTAAGTTCTTTTAAAGGTATATATATTAATTTAGTATCCCTTAGTATAGTAGTAGTTTAAACGCCTTTTTTTTATTAAATAAATTTAAAAAACACTAGTATACTTTTAAGAGTATAGTTTATACTCTACTCTTTAAGCCTAAGAAAGTAGATTCTAGAATAGTATTAACTTATTTAATTAATATAGCTATTTACTTATATCCCCCGCACTAAGTATCCCTAAATAGTATTACTAATAGCTCTATAGAATTAGTCTAGCTATTTACTATTTTTTAGTTCTCTTTTTTATTAATAGTAAAAATAGTAAAGGTCTTTAGTATTTTAATTTTTATTTTGTTTTTAGTAGAATCTAAAATAATATCTTTATATTATATTTATAGTTTCTTTAAAATTATAAAGTATACTATCCCCCTAATAATATAAAATAAAGCCTAAAACGCCTAACTATTAAAGTTAATGAAGGCCTTAGCTATATATATAATTACTAATTTACTATCTAGGCCTAGGACTATTCCTAAGTAGTAAAGATAAGGTAATTATATAAGCTTAAAATTATAGTTTACTATAAACTAGCGGCTAACTACTCTATAATAGTTATATTTACTATTAATTTAAATAGAAATAAAGGATATATTATTTACTAATATTTAAATCAAAAATAAGGGTTTATTTATTTAATTCTATATCTCTTTAGTTTTATTTAATAACTTATATAAAAAGCTACTATCTACTATATAACCCCCCTTAGGGAGTTTTTTTTAAAAGACTACTTTTTTCTTTCTTTATTTATAATACTAATATTTACTTTAAAGGCCTAAATATTTATTAAAAAGGTAGTAAAAGGGTATATAGAGTATAACTTATATTTAATAATAAAATATCTATAAGTGCTATAGTAAATATAAACCCCTACTTCTTTATAGGCTTAGTAAACTAACGCGTTAATTTACTAAGTATATTAGGGCTCTATAGTAGTTTTATAAGGGGGAATACTAGTAATTTAGTAGTATTACTATAGTATTAACGTAGTTTTATGTTTTTTTTAAGTAGTGTTTTGTGTAGATATTTTTGTAAGTTAATTTAAAAAGAATATATTATAGTTATGTATTATTAAGTAGTATAATAAATAAAAGTATTTAATAGGGTGTATTTAGTAGGTTTGACCTTTTCTAGCTCTACTAAGTAGTTTTGAGTAGAGCTTAGCAGGGCGTACGTACTTTAATACTTTTACTTACCTGCTTTTTTTGCTGTAGTGGTAGATGTAGATGTGGACGTGAACGTACTAGCGATAACGACGATGCTATTACTAATAGGCGGCGTTAAATATATTAAAATAAACCTTTATTTGTATGAACTTTTAGCTGGATCACGCTGTGGGTACTGTGATGTACTGTAGGGCCTGACGAGCCCTAGTGGCGTTTATAATCAAAGAAAAAGGCACTACAAGTAAGGCCTTTGTTGATTCCTCCCGTCTTCCACATTCCTATATACCCGAGAATTTAATAAAATAGTAAAAACTACTATAAATATAAAAGTCCCTTAGTTATAAAATACTAAATACTATAACCTAGTTTTTATAGTTAAGAATAATATTAAGTGGCTTAGTAATATAGCTATATAGTTTAGCGTTAATACTATTAATATATAGTATAGCTAGCTAGTCTAACCCTTAAGTATAAAGATCTAGATTACTGTTTTTAGTTTTTACCTTTTTTAAACTAGTAGTAATAGGGGCTAAATAAAAAATATTAGAATAAACCTATTAGTTAATTTAACACTAGATTAGATTTTAGACTTGCTATTTTTAAAAGATAATTAATACTATTTTAAGTAAGTAATAGAGGTAGTAATAATAACTATAGATCCCCTAGAGTTAAGAAACTAGTACGTTTAATAAGGCCTAGTAATATAGCGAGACATCTACTAATAAGTGTAGGGAAAAGTGGTCTGATTGGGTTAACTAGTTATAGTGTAGTAATAGTGCGTTAGTTGCGGAGGGATTTAATAGTTAAGGGAAGGGATGGTTTGGTTTGGATTGGATTTAATAGGTTTAGAGGGACGGTCTACTAGGAAGGTATTAGTGGTTTTAGCGGCGTTAATGGCGTAATTAGTAGTCTATAAAATTAATTAAAACCACTTATTACTTTGAATCCGTAGAAGTTGTGTTATAGTAGGTAAATTTAAGTGCCGTTAACGATAAAAAAGATTAATAAGGTAGGTGGCTGGACGGCTATTTTCTAGAGCACGTAGCCCGTAGGCTGTTTATTAATATAGTTTAAGTAGTATTTATATTTATTATTATTGTATTACTTTATATATTTATAGGTTATTTATTTTATATTTTATACTAGTTGTTCTAGTAGTTATATATTTTTAATTTTAATATTTTTAAGTTTATAGTAATTAAGTAGTACTACTAAATAGCTATATAGTAATTTATTTTACTAATATTATAGTTAATAGTAGTTTTATAAATTTATTACAAGATTCCTAAGTAGAAGTAGTTTAGTTATATTTCTTTTAACTATAAAAGCCTTTTAGTTTATACTAATATTAATTTAAACTTTATAAAGAACTTTATAAAGAACTACTTTAGGCTTTAGTAAATATAATAAAACTACTTAAAAGTCTATATAGTATATTAAGGGTTTATATAATAATTAAAAAAGTAAGTAAAGAATAACTCTATATTATATTTAATTACTTATTTACTATTAGTATAAAAGTTATTAACTTATATCTATACAAACGGCTCTAGGTTTAGCTATAGGTACTACTAATAATCCTAAAGTCCCTTAATAAACTCTTAGTTAACTTTTAGAGTATACTATATTATTATTCTTTAAATAGAGAAAATAGTTAAATTACTATTAAAGGGTTTACTTTTTAAGAGGGGCTTTTATTAGTTATAGGTTACTTAAAGGGCTTAAATTATAGAAGTATAGTTTTATTATAATAATATAATAGTATTTTAAAGGGCCTAGGCCTTTACTATATAGGTATTTTACTAGTTATATTATTAGTTATTCTACTAGTTATTCTACTATTAAGTATTTTACTACTACTAGTGTATTTTATTTTAAAAAAGAGGGACTTTTACTAAATTTATATTTATTATAGTTATTTTACTAGTTTACTAGGTTATTAATTTTTACTAGAGTTACTTTAGTTAAAAAGTTTAGAAATATTAGGGGCTAGTTATAAGTAGTATTTTAGTAGTAATTAAAAGAAGTTATACTAAACTTAAAGAATAAAAGGGAAGAGGTTTGTATAGTACGTATAAACTTTACTCTTTTATATAAGGGCCTTAGTATAGGGCTAGTTTATAACTAGACTTTTACTTAAGTATAATAATTAAACTTAGGCCTATAATATAATATTAAAATAAATACTAATAATAGTAAAACTAAATAGTTAAACTAACTATAGTTATATAGTTTATAAAAAGGGTAATAAAATAGTTTAGTTTAAATTTAATAGATTTAAAAGAATAGTTTAAATATTTAAGTATATAAGAAGTATATAAAATATATTAGTAGTTTTAATAGTATTAATAGTATAATTAATAGTTTAAAAAATTAATTAAAGATACTTATTATTTTAAGTTTATAAAAGCTATATTATAATAAGTAAATTTAAGTACTATTAATAATAAAAAGATTAATAAAGTAAGTAATTAAATAGTTATTTTTTAGAGTATATAGTTTATAAGTTATTAGTTACTTTAAATAGAATAAATCTTTATTTATAAAGTTATTTAAACTAAAAGAAATTAAAACTATTAAATATACTTTATTAAATACTTTTATTTAATTAAACTACTTAATATATATAATTATAATATATATATTTTTAAAACTCTTTATTAAAATATTTATATAAAGTAATATAAAAAATATAAATAAAAGTATTTATAAAGAAAACTATATAAAATTATAAATTAAAAAATAAAATATAAATAAAATACTAAATAAAGGAGTATAAAGTTAAAAAGACTATTTAGCTTTATAAGAAAAGAGTTATTTTTTTAAAAAATAGGGTAAGTTACTTGATAGTAAAGTAGGTTTAAGTTTTATATTTAAGTAGTTATATATTATATAGTACTTTTTTTATTTACTTTTAAGTTTTTTTTATTTTTAAGTATAAAAAACTTATTTTAAAGTGGTTTTTAAATTTATTTTAAAGTAACTTTTAAATTTATTCTAACGTAGTTTTTAAACTCGTTTTTAAAAGAAAAAAACCTACTTTAAAGTAACTTTTAAACTTATTCTTAAGTATAAAAAACTTACTTTAAAGTAGCTTTTAAACTTACTTTTAAGTATAGGAAACTTACTTTAAAATAACTCTTAAACTAACTCTAAAGTAAATTTTAAACTTACTTCTAAGTATAGAAAACTTACTTTAAAGTAACTTCTAAACTTACTTTTAAGTATAAAAAACTTACTTTAAAGTATAGAAAACTTACTTAAAAGTAACTTCTAAACCTACCCTTAAGTAGCTTTTAAACTTACTTTTAAGTATAGAAAACGTACTCTAAAGTAGCTTTTAAACTTACTCTTAAGTATAGAAAACCTACTCTAAAGTGGCTCTTAAACTTACTTTTAAGTAGTTTTTAAACTTACCCTTAAGTACAGAAAACTTACCCTAAAGTGTAGGAAACTTACCCTTAAGTATAGAAAACCTACTCTAAAGTAGCTCTTAAACTTACTCTTAAGTGTAGAAAACCTATTCTAAAGTAACTAAAACTTACTCTTAAGTATAGAAAACCTACTCTAAAGTAGCTAAAACTTACCCTTAAGTACGGAAAACCTACTTTAAAGTAACTAAAACTTACCCTTAAGTATAGAAAACCTACTCTAAAGTAGCTAAAACTTACTTTTAAGTACAGGAAACTTACTTTAAAGTAACTAAAACTTACCCTTAAGTACGGAAAACCTACCCTAAAGTAGCTCCTAAACTTACCCTTAAGTACGGAAGACCTACCCTAAAGTAGCTCCTAAATTTACCCTTAAGTATGGGAAACCTACTCTAAAGTAACTAAAACTTACCCTTAAGTATGGAAAACTTACTCTAAAGTAATTAAAACTTATTCTTAAGTGTGGAAAACCTACCCTAAAGTAGCTCCTAAACTTACCCTTAAGTATAGAAAACCTACCCTAAAGTAACTAAAACTTACCCTTAAGTATAAAAAACCTACTCTAAAGTAACTAAAACTTACCCTTAAGTACGGGAAACCTACTCTAAAGTAGCTCCTAAACTTACCCTTAAGTATGGGAAACCTACCCTAAAGTAGCCTAAAACCCGTTCTAGTGTATACCTAGTAGCTACTTAAGACTGTTAGGTGCTATAGGGGGTATAGAGTTAGTACTTAAGGTAGGTATGGGCTGTTATAAGTATTTACGCGTTGTAAGTTAATTTTTTTATTTTTCTATATAAATCTTTTTTTTAGAAAATAAAAAATTAAGGGAAAATTTAGTGTAATAGATTTAGGGCCTAAAAAGCGTTAGTAGGCCTATAAAAAGGGAGCGGGCGGCACCTATAGGTAACGCACGGGCCTAACTCCCCCTATAATAACTACTACAGCGGTCTATAGTAGGGTACGCACTATAGTAATACAGTATAAAATATCCTATATCTTTTAAACTACTATATAGTATCTCCCTAGTAATTTTTTAAAGCTTTAATAGCTTTAGTCTAGGGGAGTTTATAGTAGTAGTTGCTCCTTATAGAGGAAGCTGCCTAAGTAGACCACTAAACTAGAGATACTAAGTAGGACTCTAGAGTTTCGTGCTTCTATAGTCTAGCTAAATAAGCTCTATAAATAACTAACTACTAGTTAAACCTATACTAAGTAATAAAGAAAAAACTCCTAGTATTAAATACTAAATAGCTAATATACTAGAGTAAGTCTTTCCTCTATAGGCACTTAAGCCACGCAACCCCCCTAGAAGCATAGTACAGTAGATAGTAGCCCTAGGAAATTTAGACAAAAAAGGTAAAAGCCCCTAAAGCACTACAGACCTAACTAGTAGTCTACTCCAATAGGTATAAGTAGCGCAAGGGTACTCCCTAAGCACTATAAGTAAAATTAGTAACTAAACTCTATTAAGTACTACTAGTAGCCCTAAGTACCCTAACGAGTAGATAATAGTTACCTAGTTAATTCTACTAGTAGTTATATACTTATTTTAAAAATTAAGCTATATATATTTAAGTATAAGTAATTATATAGTAAAACTACAAATAGTTTATTATATAAGTTATTATTTATTTAATAGTACTTTACTACTTAAATAACTATAGTAATTTTAGAATTAATATATATTAAAAATCCCAACTTTAAAAGGGATATATTTATTAAATTAAAAACTAATACCCTTTAGGGTTTATTAGTAATTTATAATAACTTTTTAAATTATATAGTTTTATACTAGTAATAGTTTATTTAAATTTCTTTTTTATTAACTTTTAATACTAAAGTAGTATTTTAGTATAGTTATAATAAGTAATAGAGGGTTAGAGTTTAATTTTAGAGAAGGAGTTTAAGAAACGGCTATTATATTTAAGGAAGGTAGTAGGTACGTAAATTACTTAATCCTAACTTGGGGAGGTAGTGATAATAAATACTAATATAGGGCTTTTTTAGGTTTTATAATTAAAATAAGTATAATTTAAATCCCTTAATAAGGAATAATTAGAGGGTAAGTTTAGTGCTAGTAGCTATAGTAATTTTAGTTTTAATAGTATATATTAAAGTTATTATAGTTAAAAAGTTTATAGTAGAACCTTAGGCCTAGCTAGTTAGTCTACTTTATTATGTATACTAGTTTAGCTAGGCCTTTTCTTTTATAGAACTATATACTCTTTACTAGGTATACTAGGGAAATAGGACTTTTACTTTAAAAAAATTAAAGTACTTTAAGTAGGCTTATACTTAAATATATTAGTATGGAATAATAGAATAGGATGTGTAGTTTTATTTTGTTAGTTTTTAGAACTACTATAATAATTAATAAGGATAGTTAGGAGTATTAGTATTTAATTATTAGAGGTGAAATTCTTGGATTTATTAAAGATTAATTATTATAAAAGTATTTGCTAAAGATGTTTTTATTTATTAGGAACGAAAGTTAGGGGATTAAAGACGATTAGATACTATTATAGTTTTAACTATAAACTATACTGATTAGGGATTGGATAATGTTATTTTTTGATTTATTTAGTACTTTATAAGAAATTAAAGTACTTAAGCTCTAGGGGGAGTATAGTCGTAAGGCTGAAACTTAAAAAAATTAATAAAAGGGTACTACTAGGGGTAGAGCTTATAGTTTAATTTAACTTAATACGGGGAAACTTACTAGGTTTAGATATAATGAGGATTAATAGATTGAGAGCTTTTTTTTAATTTTGTGGGTGGTAGTATATAGCTATTTTTAGTTAGTAGAGTGATTTATTTGTTTAATTGCGATAATAAATAAGACTTTAATTTATTAAATAGCTTATATTACTTTGGTAGTATACTAGCTTTTTAGAGGAACTATTAGCTTAAGTTAATAGAAGTTTGAGGTAATAATAGGTTTATAATGCTTTTAGATGTTCTAGGCTGTACGCGTATTATACTAATAAAGTTAGTAAGTACTTTCTTAGTTAAAAGGTTTAAGTAATTTTATTAAACTCTATTATACTAGGGATAGAGTATTATAATTATTACTTTTTAATAAGGAATTTTTAGTAAGTGTAAGTTATTAGTTTATGTTAATTATATTTCTGCTTTTTATATATACTGCCTGTTACTACTACTAATTAAATAGCTTAGTGAGGCTTTTAGACTAGCTTAAAGAGGTAGGTAACTACTACTTAAAGCTAGAAAGTTATTTAAACTTGGTTATTTAGAGGAAGTAAAAGTTGTAATAAGGTCTCTGTTGGTGAACTAGTGGAGGGATTATTATTAAGTTACTGCTCTTTATAACTCTTTGTAAATATACTTTAAATATTACTTTAGTAGGTAGTTAGAGCTTAGCTCTAGCGCCTGGAGCCGCCTTTTCGGCGCGCTCCACCTACTAGTAAACTACTAAACTTTATTATAACAACGTTTTTTTTAAGTAGTATAAGTAAATAATTAAAACTTTTAATAATAGATTTTTTAGTTTTAGTATTAATAAAGAATGTAGCGAAATGCGATAAGTAATATAAATTATAGAATTTAGTGAATTATTAAATTTTTAAATGTATATTGCGCCTACTAGTATTCTGGTGGGTATGTCTGTTTGAGCGTTATTTTAACTTTTAAGTACTATTTAGTATTAGGGCTTTATGGCTTTTGTAGGCCCCGAAATATAGTAGTGGACTCTTTTGGAGCCTTTTTTGTATAGTAATATACTACTTTGTACTAGGATTTAGAGGGACTTTTATTATAAAACTCTTTAATTTATTAAGGTTAATTTTAGATTAAGTAGAAATACTTATTAAACTTAAGTATATTAATAAGTAAAGGAAAAGAAACTAATAGGGATTGCTTTAGTAATAGTGAGTAAAGTGGTAATAGTTTAAATTTGAAATTTGGCTCTCTGGGTTTGAGTTGTAATTTGTAGAGGATGCTTTTAGTGTAGTGCCTTTTGAGTTCTTTAGAACGGGACACTATAGAGGGTAAGAGCTCTGTATAGTTAGATACTAAGTCTATATAAAGCTTTTTTAATGAGTTAAGTAGTTTAGAAATACTGCTTAAAATAGGAGGTATATTTTTTTTAAAGTTAAATACTAGTTAAAGACTAATAGTATATAAGTAGAGTGATTAAAAGATAAAAAGTACTTTAAAAAGAGGGTTAAATAGTATATAAAATTATTAAAAGGGAAGTACTTATGATTAGACTTATATTTAGTAAATTATTTAACTTTTATAGTTAGGGTACTTTGCCGACTTAAGTTAGTATTAGTTTGTTATTAGGAATAAAAGCTTTAGGAACGTAGTTTTTTTTAGAGAGTATTATAGTCTGTTATATAATACTTTTTAGTGGGCTGAGGTATACGCTCTATAAGGATACTAGTGTAATGGTTATTAGCGATCCGTTTTGAAACATGGACTAAAGAGTTAACTTTATGTGTAAGTGTTTAAGTGTTAAACCCCTACGCGTAATAAAAGTAAACGTAGGTAAGAGCTTTAGCGCATTATTAACCAATTCTAATGTTCTTAGATAGATTTAAGTAAGAGTATATAGGGTTGGACCTAAAAGAAGGTAAATTATATGTATATAGGGTAAAGCTAAAGGAAACTTTAGTAGAAGCTTATAGTGGTTTTAATATGTAAATTAATTATTAAATATACGTATAGGGGTAAAAGACTAATTAAACTTTTTAGTAGTTAGTTTTTATTAAAGTTTTTTTTAGGATAGTAGTATTAAACTTAGTTTTATAAGGTAAAGTAAATAATTAAGGACTTAGGGGCGCTATATTACTTTTATTTATTTTTAAACTTTAAATATATAAAAAGCCTTTATTACTTAGTTAAATATAGGTATTTAAATATATTAATACTAGTAGGCTATTTTTAGTAAGTAGAACTAGTAATACGGGATGAACTAAATACGAGGTTAAGGTGCTAGAGTAGATACTTATTAGATACTATAAAAGGTATTAGTATATTTTGATAGTAGGACGGTGGCTATAGAAGTTAGAATTTATTAAAGACTGTGTAATAACTTATCTGCTAAATGTATTAACTTTAAAAATAGATAGTACTTAAGTGTTTTACTTATATTTTACTTTTAGTGTAGAAACGATATACTAAGGAGTAGGTAGATGTGGAGGTTAGTAACAAAACCTAGGGTATAAGTCTAAGTAGAATAGTTTTTAGTATAGATTTTAGTAGTAGTAGTAAATACTTTAATAAGAACTTAAAGGACTAAAGTAGGGAAAGGTTTTATGTGAATAGTAGTTAGATATAGGTTAGTTGATTTTAAGTTATAGGGAAGTTTTGTTTTAAAGGGGCACTTATGCTCTGTATAGTAAAAGGAAAGCTAGTTAATATTTTAGTACTTAGATATGGGTTTTGTGCAGTAATATAACTAAACGCAGAGACAACAGTAGGGGCCTTAGGTAGAGTTTTTTTTTCTTTTTAACAATTTATTACTCTAAAATTAGTTTGTCCGGAGCTAGGGTTTAATAGTTAGAAGAGCCTAGTACTTTTGTTAGGTTTAGTACGCTTTTGACGTTCTTTAAAAATCCGCAGGAAGGAATAATTCTTATACTAAGTTATACTTATAACTATAGTAGGTTTTTAAAGTAAATAGCTTTTGGTTAATAGAATAATATAGATAAGGGAAGTTAGTAAAATAGATTTATAACTTTAGGATAAGGATTGGCTTTAAGGGTTAGGTATGTTAGGTTTTAGGTAGACGGTTTGGGAGTAGGTTACTACTAGCCGGGTAACTAGCTAGAGGCTTTTAGTATTTGGGTTCTGATGCCTTTAGTAGACTTTAGCTATTTAGTATACGTTTAATAATTAACTTAGAACTAGTATAAATAAGGGGAATTTAATTGTTTAATTAAAATATAGTATTACAATAGCTAGAAAGTAGTGTTAATGTAATGTGATTTCTGCTTAGTGCTTTAAATGTTAAAGTAAAGTAATTTAATTAAGTACAGATAAATAGTAGGAGTAACTATAATTCTTTTAAAGTAGTTAAATGCCTTATTATTTAATTAGTAATATATATAAATAGATTAATAAGATTTTTACTATTTTTATTTACTATTTAGTGAAACTATAGCTAAGGGAACGGGCTTAGTAGAATTAGTGGGGAAAGAAGACTTTATTAAGCTTAACTTTAGTTTAATATTGTGAAAAGATATAGGAGGTGTAGAATAGGTAGGAGCTTTAGCGCTAGTGAAATACTACTACTCTTATTGTTTTTTTATTTATTTAATAAAGTGGGGCTAGATTTTTATTTAATTTTTAGTTTTAAGGTCCTTTATAGGCTGACTTGGGTTAAAGATATTATTAGGTAGGGAGTTTGGTTGGGGTGGTATATTTATTAAACTATAATGTAAGTATTTTAAGGGGGGCTTATAGAGAATAAAAATTTTTAGTAGAATAAAAGGGTAAAAGTCCCCTTAATTTTAATTTTTAGTATAAATACAAACTATAAAAGTGTGGCCTATTAATTCTTTAGTTCCTTAAAATTTAAGGCTAGAGGTGCTAGAAAAGTTACTATAGGGATAACTAGTTTGTAGCGGCTAAGTATTTATAGTGACGTTGCTTTTTGATCTTTTGATGTTGGCTTTTTTTATTATACTAAAGTAGAATTTAGTAAGTGTTAGATTATTTACCTACTAATAGGGAATGTAAGCTAGGTTTAAACTGTTGTAAGATAGGTTAGTTTTACTCTACTAATAACTTTATTATAATAGTAATTAAGTTTAGTATAAAAGGAACTGTTTATTTAGATAATTAGTTTTTATGGTTATCCGACTAGGTAGTACTGCGACGCTACTATTTACTGGATAATAGCTAAACACTTCTAAGTTAGAATTTATACTAGAATGCGATAATACTTCCTGTACGTATAGATAGATATAAATAGGCTTTAGTTTAGTATTTTAGTAAGTAATTCTTTTACTACTTTTAAAGCGAGTAGTAGTATTTTACGAATTATAATTTTAGTATAAATAGAGTTAAATTCTTTATAGATAATTTAAATATATAAAAGGGTTTTATAAGTAGTAGAGTAGCCTTGTTGTTATAATTTACTGAGGATAAGCCCTTTTTTGCTTTAATTTTTTTATAAACTTAGTGGCTTAGTGCCGCGAGAACGTAAGGTGTTATAAAACGTAGACTACTATAGAGACGGGGTGTGGTAATGCCGGGAGAGTAAGGAGATAGGAGAGAAGGCCCTACTAATAAGTAAAACCCCCCTTTAAGGGAAGTATTAGTTTAAGATAGCTAACGCTAAGGCCTTACTATAGGGTACTTTAGGCTATATAAGACCTACCCTTAGGTAGTTTTTAAATTTACTTTAAAGTGTACTTAGCTATAGAAAACCTACCCTTAAGTGGCTTTAAAATTTACTCTAAAGTATATTTAGTTATAGAAAACCTACTTTTAAGTAGTTCTTAAACTTACTCTTAAGTGTGGGAAACCTACTTTTAAGTGTAGGAAACCTACTCTAAAGTAACTAAAACTTGCCCTTAAGTGCGGAAAACCTACTTTAAAGTAACTAAAATTTACTTTAAAGTGGCTCTTAAACCTACCTTTAAGTGCGGGAAACCTACTCTTAAGTACGGGAAACTTACTCTAAAGTAACTAAAACTTACCCTAAAGTGGCTTCTAAACCTACCCTTAAGTGCGGGAAACCTACTTTTAAGTATGGGAAACTTATCCTAAAGTGGCTCTTAAACCTACTCTTAAGTGTAGGAAACTTATTTTAAAGTAACTAAAACTTACCCTTAAGTAAAAAAGTATTTAATTAGAAAATGAAATATAGGTAAAATACTAAGTAGAGGAGTATAAAGTTAAAAAGACTATTTAGCTTTATAAGAAAAGAGTTATTTTTTTAAAAAATAAAGTAAGTTACTTAATAGTAAAGTAGGTTTAAGTTTTATATTTAAGTAGTTATATATTATATAGTACTTTTTTTATTTACTTTTAAGTTTTCTTTATTTTTAAGTATAAAAAACTTATTTTAAAGTAGTTTTTAAATTTATTTTAAAGTAACTTTTAAATTTATTTTAATGTAGTTTTTAAACTCGTTTTTAAGAGAAAAAAACCTACTTTAAAGTAACTTTTAAACTTATTTTTAAGTATAAAAAACTTACTTTAAAGTAGTTTTTAAATTTATTTTTAAGTATAGGAAACTTACTTTAAAGTAACTCTTAAACTAACTTTAAAGTAGATTTTAAATTTACTTTTAAGTATAGAAAACTTATTTTAAAGTAGCTTCTAGATTTACTTTTAAGTATAGGAAACTTACTTTAAAGTATAGGAAACTTATTTAAAAGTAACTTTTAAACTTACTCTTAAGTAGCTTTTAAACTTATTCTTAAGTATAGAAAATGTACTCTAAAGTAGCTTTTAAATTTACTTTTAAGTATAGGAAACTTACTTTAAAGTAGCTTTTAAACTTACTCTTAAATAGCTTTTAAACTTACCCTTAAGTGCGGGAAACTTACTCTAAAGTATAAAAAACTTACTTTTAAGTACAGAAAACTTACTTTAAAGTGGCTCTTAAACTTACCTTTAAGTGCGGGAAATCTACTTTAAAGTGACTGAAACTTACCCTTAAGTATGGAAAACCTACTCTAAAGTAACTAAAACTTATTCTTAAGTACGGAAAACCTACTTTAAAGTGACTAAAACTTACCCTTAAGTATAGGAAACCTACTCTAAAGTGGCTGAAACTTACCCTTAAGTATAGGAAACCTACTCTAAAGTAACTAAAACTTACTTTTAAGTACAGGAAACCTACTTTAAAGTGGCTCCTAAACTTACCCTTAAGTGCGGAAAACCTACTCTGAAGTGGCTCTTAAACTTACTCTTAAGTACGGGAAACCTACCCTAAAGTAACTAAAACTTACCCTTAAGTACGGGAAACCTACTCTAAAGTGACTAAAACTTACCCTTAAGTACGGGAAACTTACTTTAAAGTGGCTTTTAAACTTACCCTTAAGTACAGAAAACCTACTTTAAAGTGGCCTAAAACCCATTTTAGTACGTACTTAGTAGCCGCCTAAGGCTGTTAGGTGCTATAGGGGGTATAGGGCTGGTGCCTGGGGTGGGTGCGGGTTGTTGTAAGTGTTTATGCGTTGTGAGTCGATTTTTTTGTTTTTTTATATAAATCTTTTTTTTAGGAAATAAAAAATTAGAAAAAAATCTAGTACAATGGATTTAGGGCTTAAAAAGCGTTAGTAGGCTTATAAAAAGGGAGCGGGCGGTACTTATAGGTAACGTATAGGCTTAATTCCCTCTATAACAACTACTATAGTAGCCTATAGCGGGGTATGTACTATAGTAATATAGTATAAAACGTTTTATATCTTTTAAACTACTATATAGTATTTCTTTAGTAATCTCTTAAGGCCTTAGTAGCTTTAGTCTAGGGGAGTTTATAGTAGTAATTACTCTCTATAGAAAAAGCCGCCTAAGTAGACTATTAAACTAGGGATACTAGGTAGGACTTTAGGGCCTTATACCCCTATAGTCCAGCCAGATAGGCTCTATAGATAACTAACTACTAGTTAAACCTATACTAAGTAATAGAGAAAAAACTCCTAGCGTTAGACGCTAAATAGTTAATACACTAGGGTAAGTCTTTTCTCTATAGGCACCTAAACTATACAACCCCCCTAGGGGCATAGTATAGTAAATAATAGCTTTAGGAAATTTAAATAAAAAAAGTAAAAGCCCCTAGGGCGCTATAAGCCTAGCTAGCGGTCCACTTTAGTAGGTACAAGTAGTGCAAGAGTACCCCCCAAGCACTATAAGTAAAATTAGTAACTAAACTCTATTAAGCACTACTAGTAGTTCTAAGTACCCTAATAAACAAACAATAGTTATTTAGTTAATTCTACTAGTAGTTATATACTTGTCTTAAAGATTAAGCTATATATATTTAAGTATAAGTAATTATATAGTAAAACTATAAATAGTTTATTATATAAGTTATTATTTATTTAATAGTACTTTACTACTTAAATAACTATAGTAATTCTAGAACTAATATATACTAAAAATCCCAACTTTAGAAGGGATATATTTATTAAATTAAAAATTAATACCCTTTAGGGCTTACTAGTAATTTATAATAACTTCTTAAATTATATAGCCTTGCACTAGCAATAGTTTATTTAAATTTTTTCTTTATTAACTTTTAATACTAAAATAGTATTTTAGTATAGTTATAACGGGTAATAGAGGGTTAGGACTTAATTCCGGAAAAGGAGCCTAAGAAACGGCTACTATATCTAAAAAAGGCAGCAGGCGCACAAATTACCCAATCCCAACTTAAGGAAGTAGTAACAATAAATACTAATATAAAGCTCTTTTAAGTTTTATAATTAAAATAAGTATAATTTAAATCCCTTAATAAAGAATAATTAAAGAATAAGTTTAGTACTAGTAGCCGTGGTAATTCTAGCTTTAATAGTATATATTAAAGTTATTATAGTTAAAAAGCTTATAGTAAAACTTTAGGCCTAGCTAGCTAGTCTACCTTACTATATACACTAGTCCAGCCGGGCCTTTCCCTCTATAGAACCGCATACCCTTCACTAAGTATACCAAAAAAACAAAACTTTTACTTTAAAAAAATTAAAGTACTCCAGACAGACCTATACTCAAATATATTAGCATAGAATAATAAAATAAAACGTATAGTTCTATTTTATTAGTTTCTAAAACTACTATAATAATTAATAGAGACAGTCGGGGGCATTAGTATTCAATTATTAAAAGTAAAATTCTTAGATTTATTAAAGACTAACTACTACAAAAGCATTTACTAAAAATATTTTTATTTATTAAGAACAAAAGTTAGGAGATCAAAAACAATTAAATACTATCATAGTCTTAACTATAAACTATACCAACTAAAAATCAGACAATATTATTTTTTAACTTGTTTAGCACTTTATAAAAAATTAAAGTACTTAGACTTTAAGAAGAGTATAGTCGTAAGGCTAAAACTTAAAAAAATTAATAAAAAAGCACTACTAGGAGTAGAGCCTATAGCTTAATTTAATTTAATACAAAAAAACTTACTAAGTCTAAATATAATAAGGATTAATAAATTAAAAGCTCTTTTTTAATTTTATAAGTAGTAGTATATAGTTATTCTTAATTAGTAAAGTAATTTATTTATTTAATTATAATAATAAACAAGACCTTAACCTACTAAATAGCCTATATTACTTTAGTAGTACACCGGCTTTTTAAAAGGACTATCGACTTAAGCCAATAAAAGTTTAAAGTAATAATAGGTCTATAATACCTTTAAATATTCTAGGCCGCACACGCGTTACACTAATAAAGCTAGTAAGTACTCCTTTAGCTAAAAAGTCTAAATAATTTTATTAAACTTTATTATACTAGGAATAGAGTATTATAATTATTACTCTTTAACAAAGAATCCCTAATAAGTACAAATCATTAACTTATATTAATTACGTCCCTACCCTTTATACACACTACCTATTACTACTACCAATTAAATAACTTAATAAAGCTTTTAAACTAACTTAAAAAAATAAGTAACTACTATTTAAAACCAGAAAGTTATTTAAACTTAGTTATTTAAAAAAAGTAAAAGTTATAATAAAGTCTCTATTAGTAAACTAGTAGAGGGATTATTATTAAGTTACTACTCCTTATAACCCTTTATAAACATACTTTAAACGTTACCTCAGCAGGCAGCCAGAGCCCAGCTCCAGCGCCCAGAGCCGCCTTCTTAGCGCGCCCCACCCACTAGTAAAGTACTAAACTCTATTATAACAATATCTCTTTTAAGTAGTACAAACAAATAATCAAAACTTTTAACAACAAATCTTTTAGTTCTAGTATTAATAAAGAACATAATAAAATATAATAAGTAATATAAATTATAGAATTCAGTAAATTATTAAATTTTTAAATACATATTACACCCACTAGTATTCTAGTAGGCATACCTATTCAAGCATTATTTTAACCCTTAAGTACCACTTAGCATTAGGGCCCTACAGCTTCTATAGGCCCCAAAATACAGTAGCGGACCCTCTTAGAGCCTCCTTTATATAGTAATATACTACCTCGTACTAAAATCTAAAGGAACTTTTATTATAAAACCCCCTAATTTATTAAAATTAACCTTAAATTAAATAAGAATACCCGCTAAACTTAAGTATATTAATAAGTAAAGGAAAAGAAACTAATAGGAATTGCTTTAATAATAGTAAGTAAAGTAGTAATAGCTTAAATTTAAAATCTAGCTCCCCGGGTCCAAGTTATAATTTATAAAGGATACTTTTAGCGCAGTGCTTTCTAAGTTCCCTAGAACGGAATACTATAAAGGGTAAGAGCCCCGTACAGTTAGATACTAAGCCTATATAAAGCTTTTTTAACGAGTTAAGTAGTTTAGGAATACTACTTAAAATAGAAAGTATATTTTTTTTAAAATTAAATACCAACTAAAAACCAATAGTATATAAGTAAAGTAATTAAAAGATAAAAAGTACTTTAAAAAGAGGGTTAAATAGTATATAAAATTATTAAAAGAAAAGTGCTTATAACTAAACTTACGTCTAGTAAATTACCTAGTTCTTACAGCTAAAGCACTTTACCAACTTAGACTAGTATTAGCTTACTATTAGGGATAAAAGCTTTAGGAACGTAGCTCTTTTTAGAGAGTATTATAGCCCGTTACATAATACCCTTCAGTGGGCTAAGGTACGCGCTTTATAAAGATACTAGCGTAATAGTTATTAGCAACCCGTCTTAAAACACAGACCAAAGAGTCAACCTTATATACAAGTATTTAAGTATTAAACCCCTACGCATAATAAAAGTAAACGTAAGTAAAAGCTTTAGTATATTATTAACTAATCTTAATGTTTTTAAATAGATTTAAATAAGAATATATAGAATTAAACCCAAAAAAAGGTAAACTATATATATATAGGGTAAAGCTAAAAGAAACTCTAGTAGAGGCTCGTAGTAGTTCTAATATATAAATCGATCGTTAAATATACGTATAGGAGCAAAAAACTAATTAAACCTTTTAGTAGCTAGTTTCCACCAAAGTTTCCCTTAGAATAGCAGTATTAAACTTAGTTTTATAAAGTAAAGTAAATAATTAAAAACTCAGAAGCACTATATTACCTTCATCCATTCTCAAACTTTAAATATATAAAAAGCCCTTATTACTTAACTAAACATAGGTATTTAAATATATTAACACTAGTAGGCTATTTTTAGTAAGTAGAACTAGTAATACAGGATAAACTAAACGTAAGGTTAAGGTACCAGAGTAAACACTTATTAAATACTATAAAAGGTATTAATATATCTTAATAGTAGAATAGTAGCTATAAAAGTTAGAATCTACTAAGGACTATATAATAACTTACTTACTAAATATACTAGCCCTAAAAATAAATAGTACTTAAGCGTTTTACCTATACCTTACTCTTAGTATAAAAATAATATACTAAAGAGTAGGTAGACGTAAAGGTTAGTAATAAAGCTTAGAGTGTAAGTCTGGATAAAACGGCCTTTAGTATAGATCTTAATAGTAGTAGTAAATACTTTAATAAAAACTTAAAGAACTAAAGTAAAAAAAAGTTTTATATAAATAGTAGTTAAATATAGGTTAGTTAATTCTAAGCTATAAAAAAGTTCTATTTTAAAGGGGCACTTATACCCTATATAGTAAAAAAAAAGCTAGTTAATATTCTAGCACTTAAATATAGGTTTTACATAGTAATATAACTAAACGTAAAGATAACAGCGGGGGCCCCGGATAGAGTTCTCTTTTCTTTTTAATAATTTATTACCCTAAAATTGGTTTATTTAAAACTAAAGTTTAATAGTTAAAAGAACTTAGTACTTTTATTAAGTCCGGTACGCTTTTGACGTCCTTTAAAAATCTATAAGAAGGAATAATTTTTATACTAAGTTGTACTTATAACTATAGTAGGTCTCTAAGGTAAATAGTTTCTAGTTAATAAAATAATATAAATAAAAAAAGTTAGTAAAATAGATCTATAACTTTAAAATAAAAATTAGTTTTAAGAGTTAAGTACGTTAGGTTTTAGGCGGACAGCTTAAAAGTAGGTTACTACTAGTTAAGTAACTAGTTAGAGGCTTTTAGTATTTAGGTTTTAATACTTTTAGTAGATTTTAGTTATTTGGTGTATATTTAATAACTAACTTAAAACTAGTATAGATAAGGGGAATTTAACTATTTAATTAAAATATAGTATTATAATAACTAAAAAGTAGTATTAATATAATATAATTTCTACTTAGTGCTTTAAATATTAAAGTAAAGTAATTTAACTAAGCGCGGGTAAATAGTAGGAGTAACTATAACTCTTTTAAAGTAGCTAAATACCTTGTTATTTAATTAGTAATATATATAAATAAATTAATAAGATTCTTACTATTCTTATTTACTATTTAGTAAAACTATAGTTAAAGAAATAGACTTAGTAGAATTAGTAGGGAAAAAAGACTTTATTAAGTTTAACTCTAGTTTAATATTATAAAAAGATATAGGAGGTGTAGAATAGGTGGGAGCTTTAGTACTAGTAAAATACTACTACTTTTATTGTTTTTTTACTTATTTAATAAAGTAGGGCTGGATTTTTGTCTAACTTCTAGTTTTAAAGTTCTTTATAGGCCGACTTGGGTTAAAAATATTATTAGATAGGGAGTTTAGCTAGGGCGGTATATCTATTAAACTATAACATAGGTGTCCTAAGGGGGGCTTATAAAGAATAAAAATCTTTAGTAAAATAAAAGGGTAAAAGTCTCTTTAATTTTAATTTTTAGTATAAATATAAACTATAAAAGTATAGTTTATTAATCCTTTAGTTCTTTAAAATTTAAGGCTAAAAGTACTAAAAAAGTTACTATAGAAATAACTAGCTTATAGCGGCTAAGTATTTATAATAACATTGCTTTTTAATTCTTTAATATTGGCTTTTTTTATTATACTAAAGTAGAATTTAGTAAGTATTAGATTATTTATTTATTAATAGAGAATATAAGTTGGGTTTAGACTATTATAAAATAAATTAGTTTTACTCTATTAATAACTTTATTATAATAGTAATTAAGTTTAGTATAAAAGGAACTACTTATTTAAATAATTAGTTTTTATAACTATTTAACTAGATAGTACTATAATACTACTATTTACTAAATAATAATTAAATACTTTTAAGTTAGAATTTATACTAAAACACAATAATACCTCTTATATATATAAATAAATATAAATAAACTTTAGTTTAGTGTTTTAGTAAGTAATTCTTCTACTACTTTTAAAGTAAGTAGTAGTATTTTGTAAATTATAATTTTAGTATAAGTAGGGTTAAATCCTTTATAAATAACTTAAATATATAAAAGGGTCCTATAAGTAGTAGAGTAGCTTTGTTATTACGATTTACTAAGAATAAGCCCTTTTTTACTTTAATTTCCTTATAAACTTAGTAGTTTAGTACTATAAAAACGTAAGGTATTATAAAATATAGACTACTGTAGAAACGGGGTATAGTGACGCTAAGAGAGTAGGGAGATAGGAAAAAAGGCCCTACTAATAAGTAGAACCCCCTTCTAAAAGGAGTACTAGTTTAAAATAGTTAATACTAAGGACTTATTATAGAGTACTTTAAGTTATATAAAACCTACCCTTAGGTAGTTCTTAAATCTACTCTAAAGTATACTTAGTTATAAAAAACCTACCCTTAAGTGGCTCTAAAATCTACTCTAAAGTATATTTAGTTATAGAAAACCTACTCTTAAGTAGTTTCTAAATTTACCCTTAAGTATAGAAAACCTACCCTTAAGTACAGAAAACCTACCCTAAAGTAACTAAAACTTACTCTTAAGTGTGGGAAACTTACTTTAAAGTGACTAAAACTTATTTTAAAGTAGCTCCTAAACCTACCCTTAAGTACGGAAAACCTACTCTTAAGTGCGGGAAACTTACTTTAAAGTAACTAAAACTTACTCTAAAGTAGCTCTTAAACTTACTTTTAAGTATAGGAAACTTACTCTTAAGTATAGGAAACTTATCCTAAAGTAGCTCCTAAACTTACTTTTAAGTATAGGAAACCTACTTTAAAGTAACTAAAACTTACTCTTAAGTAAAAAAGTATTTAATTAGAAAATGAAATATAGGTAAAATACTAAGTAGAGGAGTATAAAGTTAAAAAGACTATTTAGCTTTATAAGAAAAGAGTTATTTTTTTAAAAAATAGGGTAAGTTACTTAATAGTAAAGTAGGTTTAAGTTTTATATTTAAGTAGTTATATATTATATAGTACTTTTTTTATTTATTTTTAAGTTTTTTTTATTTTTAAGTATAAAAAACTTATTTTAAAGTGGTTTTTAAATTTATTTTAAAGTAACTTTTAAATTTATTTTAATGTAGTTTTTAAACTCGTTTTTAAGAGAAAAAAACCTACTTTAAAGTGACTTTTAAACTTATTTTTAAGTATAAAAAACTTACTTTAAAGTAGCTTTTAAACTTACTTTTAAGTATAGGAAACTTACTTTAAAGTAACTTTTAAACTAACTTTAAAGTAGATTTTAAACTTACTTTTAAGTATAGAAAACTTACTTTAAAGTAGCTTCTAAACTTACTTTTAAGTATAGGAAACTTACTTTAAAGTATAAGAAACTTATTTAAAAGTAACTTCTAAACCTACCCTTAAGTAGCTTTTAAACTTACCCTTAAATATAGAAAACGTACTCTAAAGTAGCTTTTAAACTTACTCTTAAGTATAGGAAATCTACTTTAAAGTAGCTTTTAAACTTACTCTTAAGTAGCTTTTAAACTTACCCTTAAGTATAAGAAACTTACTCTAAAGTGCGGGAAACTTACTCTTAAGTATAAAAAACCTATTTTAAAGTAGCTCTTAAACTTACTTTTAAGTATAAGAAACCTACTTTAAAGTAACTAAAACTTACTTTTAAGTATAGAAAACTTACTCTAAAGTAGCTAAAACTTACCCTTAAGTATAAAAAACCTACTTTAAAGTAACTAAAACTTACTTTTAAGTATGGGAAACCTACTCTAAAGTGGCTAAAACTTACTCTTAAGTACGGGAAACCTACTTTAAAGTAACTAAAACTTACTTTTAAGTATAGGAAACTTACTTTAAAGTAGCTCCTAAACTTACTCTTAAGTACAGAAAACTTACTCTAAAGTAGCTTTTAAACTTACATTTAAGTGTAGAAAACCTACTTTAAAGTAATTAAAACTTACCTTTAAGTACGGGAAACCTACCCTGAAGTGGCTCCTAAACTTACCCTTAAGTATAGAAAACCTACCCTAAAGTAGCCTAAAACCCGTTCTAGTACGTACTTAATAACCGCTTAAGGCTGTTAAGTACTATAGGGAGTATAGGGCTAGTGCCTGGAGTAGGTATAGGCCGTTGTAAGTGTTTGCGCGTTGTGAGTTAATTTTTTTATTTTTCTATATAAATCTTTTTTTTAAAAAATAAAAAATTAGGGAAAAATCTAGTATAACGGATTTAGGGCTTAAAAAGTGTTAGTAGACTTATAAAAAAAGAGTAGGCAGTACTTATAAGTAATATACAGGCTTAACTCCCCCTATAATAACTACTATAGCGGCCTACAGCGGGGTATATACTATAGTAATACAGTACAAAACGTCCTGTATTTTTTAAACTACTATATAGTATTTTCTTAGTAATTTCTTAAGGCCTTAGTAGCCTTAGTCTAAAAGAGTTTATAGTAGTAGTTGCTCCCTATAGAAAAGGCCACCTAGATAGACTACTAAACTAA
Organism: Colletotrichum brevisporum; assembly: GCA_030770045.1. Lineage (NCBI taxonomy): Eukaryota > Fungi > Ascomycota > Sordariomycetes > Glomerellales > Glomerellaceae > Colletotrichum > Colletotrichum brevisporum. The sequence continues at coordinate 133,745 of JAUGSI010000001.1, read as the reverse complement.
AAATACTAAGTAAGACTCTAGAGTTTTGTACTTCTATAGTTTAATTAGATAAGCTTTATAAATAACTAGCTGCTAGTTAAACCTATACTAAGTAATAAAAAAAAAACTCTTAGTATTAAATACTAAATAATTAATATACTAAAGTAAGTCTCTCCTCTATAGGCACTTAAGCTACATAACCCCCCTAGGAGTATAGTATAGTAAATAGTAGTTTTAGAAAATTTAAACAAAAAAGGTAAAAGCCCTTAGGGTACTATAAGCCTAGCTAGTGGTCCGCTTTAGTAGGCGTAAGTAGTATAAGGGTACCCCCTAAGTACTATAAGTAAAATCAGTAACTAAACTCTATTAAGCACTACTAATAGCTCTAAGTGCCTTAATAAGTGGATAATAGTTACTTAGTTAATTCTACTAGTAGTTATATACTTATTTTAAAGATTAAGCTATATATGTTTAAGTATAAGTAATTATACAGTAAAACTATGAATAGTTTATTATATAAATTATTGTTTATTTAATAGTACTTTACTACTTAAATAACTATAGTAATTCTAAAACTAATACATACTAAAAATCCTAACTTTAAAAGGAATATATTTATTAAATTAAAAACTAATACCCTTTGGAGTTTATTAGTAATTTATAATAACTTCTTAAATTACATAGCCTTATACTAGTAATAGTTTATTTAAATTTCTTTTCTATTAACTTTTAATACTAAAGTAGTATTTTAGTATAGTTATAACGAGTAATAGAGGGTTAGGGCTTGACCCCGGAAAAAGAGCCTAAGAAACGGCTACTATATCTAAAAAAAGTAGTAGGTGCGTAAATTACCTAATCCTAACTCAGAAAAGTAGTAACAATAAATACTAATACAGAGCTCTTTTAGGTCTTATAATTAGAATAAGTATAATTTAAATCCCTTAATAAAAAATAATTAAAAAGTAAGTCTAGTACTAATAGCCGTAGTAATTCTAGCTCTAATAGTATATATTAAAGTTATTATAGTTAAAAAACTTATAGTAGAACCTTAGGCCTAGCTAGCTAGTCTGCCTTACTGCGTACACTAGTCTAGCCGGGCCTTTCTCTCTATAGAACCACATACCCTTCACTAAGTATACTAGAAAAACAAGACTTTTACTTTAAAAAAATTAAAGTACTCTAGACAAACCTATACTTAAATACATTAGTATAGAATAATAAAATAAAACGTATAGTTTTATTTTATTAGTTTCTAGGACTACTGTAATAATTAATAAAAATAATTAGGGGTATTAGTATTTAATTATTAAAAGTAAAATTCTTAGCTTTATTAAAAACTAACTACTATAAAAGTATTTACTAAGGATATTTTCATTTATTAAGAACAAAAGTTAAGGGATTAAAAATAATCAAATACCGTCGTAGTCTTAACCATAAACTATACCAACTAGGGATTAAACAATATTATTTTTTAACTCGTTCAGCACCTTACAAAAAATTAAAGTACTTAGGCTCTAGAGGGAGTATAGTCATAAGGCTAAAACTTAAAAAAATTAATAAAAAGGCACCACCAGGAGTAGAGCCTGCAGCTTAATTTAACTCAACACAGAGAAACTCACTAAGTCTAGATATAATAAGGATTGATAGATTAAGAGCTCTTTCTTAATTTTGTGGGTAGTAGTGTATGGCCGTTCTTAGTTAATAGAGTAATTTATCTGCTTAATTACAATAACGAACAAGACCTTAACCTACTAAATAGCCCGTATTACTTTAGTAGTATACCGGCTTCTTAAAGGGACTATCAGCTCAAACTAATAGAAGTTTAAAGTAATAATAAGTCTATAATACCCTTAGATATTCTAGGCCACACGCGCGTTACACTAACAGAGCCAGTAAGTACTCCCTTAGCCAGAAGGTCCAGATAATTTTATTAAACTCTATTATACTAGGGATAGAGTATTACAATTATTACTTTTTAATAAAGAATCTCTAGTAAGTATAAGTTATTAGCTTATATTAATTACGTCCCTACCCTTTATACACACCATCCATCGCTACTACCGATTAAATAGCTTAGTAAGGCTTTTGGACTAGCTTAAAAAGGTAAACAACTACTACTTAAAACTAGAAAGTTATCTAAACTTAGTTATTTAAAAAAAGTAAAAGTTGTAATAAGGTCTCTATTAGTGAACCAGCGGAGGGATCATTATTAAGTTACCGCTCTTTATAACCCTTTATAAATATACCTTAAACGTTACCTCAGTAGGTAGCTAGAGCCCAGCTCCAGCGCCCAGAACCGCCTTCTCAGCGCGCCCCACCCACCAGCGGACCACTAAACTCTATTACAACAACATCTCTTCTAAGTAGTACAAGTAAATAATTAAAACTTTTAATAACGGATCTCTTAGTTTTAATATTAATAAAAAATACAGTAAAATATAATAAGTAATATAAATTATAGAATTTAGTGAATTATTAAATCTTTAAACGCACATTACACCCACTAGCATTCTAGCGGACATACCTATTTAAGTATTATTTTAACTCTTAAGCACCGCTTAGCGTTAGGGCCCTACGGCTTCCGTAGGCCCCAAAATATAGTAGCGGACCCTCTTAAAGCCTCCTTTACATAGTAACATACCACCTCGCACTAAGATCTAGAGGAACTCCTACCATAAAACCCCCCAATTTATCAAAATTAACCTCAGATCAAGTAGAAATACCCACTAAACTTAAGCATATCAATAAGCAAAAGAAAAAAAACTAATAGGAATTACCTTAGTAACGGCAAGTAAAGTAGTAATAACTTAAATTTAAAATTTAGCCCCCCGGGTTTAAGTTATAATTTATAGAGGATGCTTTTAGCGCGGTGCCTTCCGAGTTCCCTAGAACGGGACACTATAAAGGGTAAGAGCCCTGTATAGTTAGATACTAAGCCTATATAAAGTTCTTTTAATGAGTTAAGTAGTTTAGGAATGCTACTTAAAATAGAAGGTATATTTCTTTTAAAGTTAAATACCAGCTAGAGACTAATAGCGTACAAGTAGAGTAATTAAAAGATAAAAAGTACTTTAAAAAGAGGGTTAAACAGTATGTAAAATTGTTAAAAGGGAAGTACTTATAACTAGACTTATGTCCAGTAAATCACCTAGCTCTTGTAGCTGGGGCACTTTACTAGCTTAGGCTAGTATCAGCTTGCTATTAGGGACAAAAGTTTTGGGAATATAGCTCTTTTTAGAAAGTATTATAGTCCGTTACACAATACCCTTTAGCGGGCTGAGGTACGCGCTCCGTAAGGATGCTAGCATAATGGTCATTAGTAACCCGTCTTAAAACACGGACTAAGGAATCAACTTTATGTGCGAGTGTTTAAGTATTAAACCCCTATGTGTAATAAAAGTAAATACAGGTGAGAGCTTCGGCGTATTATTGACCGATTCTGATGTTCTTAGATAGATTTGAGTAAAAGTATATAGGGTTAGACCCAAAAAAAAGTAAACTATACGTATATAGGGTAAAGCTAGAGGAAACTCTAGTAAAGGCTCATAGTAGTTCTAACGTATAAATTAATTATTAAATATACGTATAGGGGCAAAAAACTAATTAAACCTTTTAGTAACTAGTTTCTACTAAAGTTTCCCTTAGGATAGTAGTATTGAACTTAGTTTTATAAGGTAAAGTAAATAATTAGGGACTCGGGGGCACTATATTGCCTTCATCTATTCTTAAACTTTAAATATATAAAAAGCCCTTATTACTTAACTAAATATAAGTATTTAAATATATTAATACTAGTAGGCTATTTTTAGTAAGTAAAACTAGCGATACGGGATAAACTAAACGTAAAGTTAAAGTACTAAAGTAGATACTTATTAAACACTACAAAAGGTATTAGTATATCTTAATAGTAGAATAGTAGCTATAGAAGTTAGAATCTACTAAGGACTGTATAACAACTTACCTACTAAATATACTAGCTCTAAAAATAGATAGTACTTAAGTGTCTTACTTATACCTCGCTCTTAGTATAAAAATAATATACTAAGGAGTAGGTGGACGTAGAGGTTAGTAATAAAGTCTAGGGTATGAGCCCGGGTAGAATAGTCTTTAGTATAGATTTTAGTAGTAGTAGTAAATACTTTAATAAGAACTTAAAGGACTGAAGTAGGGAAAGGTTCTATATGAACAGTAGTTAAATATAGGTTAGTCAATCCTAAGCTATAGGGAAGTTCCGTTTTAAAGGGGTACTTGTGCTCTGTATAGCGAAAGGGAAGCCGGTTAATATTCTAGTACTTAGATATAGGTTTTGCGCGGTAACGTAACTGAACGCGGAGACGATAGTGGGGGCCCTGGGCAGAGTTTTCTTTTTTTTTTAATAATCTATTACTTTAAAATTAGTTTGTCTAGAGCTAGGGTTTAATGGTTAGAAGAGCCTAGTACTTTTATTAGGTCTAGTGTGCTCTTAACGTTTTTTAAAAATCTATGGGAAGGAATAATTTTTACGCTAGGTTGTACTTATAACTGTAGTAGGTCTTTAAAGTAAATAGCCTTTAGTTAATAGAATAATGTAGATAAGGGAAGTTAGTAAAATAGATCCGTAACTTTGGGATAAGGATTGGCTTTAAGGGTTGGGTACGTTGGGCTTTAGGCGGACGGCTTAGGAGTAGGTTGCTACTAGCTGGGTAACTGGCTGGAGGCTTTTAGTATCTAGGTTCTAATGCCCTTAGTAGGCTTTAGCTGTTTAGTATACGTTTAATAACTAATTTAGAATTAGTACGGATAAAGGGAATTTAACTATTTAATTAAAATATAGTATTGTAATGGCTAGAAAGTGGTGTTGACGTAATGTGATTTCTGTTTAGTGCTTTGAATGTTAAAGTGAAGTAATTTAACTAAGCGTGGGTAAATAGTGGGAGTAACTATGACTCTTTTAAGGTAGCTAAATACTTCGTTATTTAATTAGTGACGCGTATGAATGGATTAACGAGATTCCTACTGTTCCTATTTACTATTTAGTAAAACTATAACTAAGGGAATGGGCTTAGTAGAATTAGTAGGGAAAGAAGACCCTGTTAAGTTTAATTCTAGTTTAATATTATAAAAAGATATAGGAGGTGTAGAATAGGTAGGAGCTTTGGTGCCGGTGAAATACCACTACTCCTATTGTTTTTTTATTTATTTAATGAAGCGGAGCTGGATTTTTGTTTAACTTCTGGTTTTAAGGTCCTTTGTGGGCCGACCCGGGTTGAAGACATTGTTAGGTGGGGAGTTTGGCTGGGGCGGTATATCTGTTAAACTATAACGCAGGTGTTCTAAGGGGGGCTTATAGAGAATAGAAATTTCTAGTAGAATAAAAGGGTAAAAGTTTCTTTGATTTTGATTTTTAGTGTGAATATAAACTATGAAAGTGTAGCTTATTGATCTTTTAGTCCTTTAAAATTTAAGGCTAGAGGTGTTAGAAAAGTTACTATAGGGATAACTGGCTTGTGGCGGCCAAGTGTTTATAGCGACGTCGCTTTTTGATCCTTCAATATCGGCTCTTTTTATTATACTAAAGTAGAATTTGGTAAGCGTTGGATTATTTACCTACTAATAGGGAATATAAACTGGGTTTAGACCGTTGTGAGATAGGTTAGTTTTACTCTACTAATAACCTCGTTGTAATAGTAATTAAGCTTAGTATAAGAGGAACTGCTTATTTAGATAATTGGTTTTTGTGGTTGTTCGACTGGGTAGTGCCGTAATGCTACTATTTGCTAGATAATGGCTGAACGCCTTTAAGTCAGAATTTATACTAGAACATAACAATACCTCCCGTATATACAAATAAATACGAATAGACTTTAGCTTAGTATTTTAGTAAGCGATTCCTCTACTACTCTTGAAGCGAGTAGTAGTATTTTATAAATTATAATTTTAGTATAAGTAGAGTTAAATCCTTTATAGACAACTTAAATGTGTAAAAGGGTTCTGTAAGTAGTAGAGTAGCTTTGTTATTACGATCTGCTGAGGGTAAGCCCTTCTTTGCTTCGATTTCCTTATGAACTTAGTAGCTTAGTACTGCAAGAACGTAAGGTGTTGTGAGACGCAGACTACCGTAGAGACGGGGTGCGGTAATACTGGAAGAGTAGAGAGATAAAAAAGAAGGCCCTATTGACGAGCAGAACCCCCCTCTAAGGGGGGCGCTGGCTTGAGACGGCTAACACTAAGAACCTACTATAGGGTACTTTAGGCTGTATAAGACCTACTCTTAGGTAGTTCTTAAACCTACCCTAAAGTGTACTTAGTTATAGGAAACCTACCCTTAAGTGGCTCTAAAACCTACTCTAAAGTATACTTGGTTGTGGGAAACCTACTCTTAAGTGGCTCTTAAACTTACTCTTAAGTGCGGGAAACCTACCCTTAAGTGCGGAAAACCTACTCTGAAGTGACTGAAACTTACCCTTAAGTAAAAAAGTATTTAATTAGAAAATGAAATATAGGTAAAACACTAAGTAGAGGAGTATAAAGTTAAAAAGACTATTTAGCTTTATAAGAAAAGAGTTATTTTTTTAAAAAATAGGGTAAGTTACTTGATAGTAAAGTAGGTTTAAGTTTTATATTTAAGTAGTTATATATTATATGGTACTTTTTTTATTTACTTTTAAGTTTTCTTTATTTTTAAGTATAAAAAACTTATTTTAAAGTGGTTTTTAAATTTATTTTAAAGTAACTTTTAAATTTATTTTAACGTAGTTTTTAAACTTATTTTTAAGAGAAAAAAACCTACTTTAAAGTGACTTTTAAACTTATTCTTAAGTATAAAAAACTTACTTTAAAGTAGCTTTTAAACTTATTTTTAAGTATAGGAAACTTACTTTAAAGTAACTCTTAAACTAACTCTAAAGTAGATTTTAAATTTACTTTTAAGTATAAAAAACTTATTTTAAAGTAGCTTTTAGACTTACTTTTAAGTATAGGAAACTTACTTTAAAGTATAAAAAACTTACTTAAAAGTAACTTTTAAACCTACTCTTAAGTAGCTTTTAAACTTACCTTTAAATATAGAAAATATACTTTAAAGTAGCTTTTAAACTTATTCTTAAGTATAGGAAACTTACTTTAAAGTGGCTTTTAAACTTACTCTTAAGTAGCTTCTAAACTTACCCTTAAGTGTGGGAAACTTACTCTAAAGTGTGGGAAACTTACCCTTAAGTGTGGGAAACTTACTCTAAAGTGGCTCTTAAACTTACCCTTAAGTGCGGAAAACCTACCTTGAAGTGACTGAAACTTACCCTTAAGTGCGGGAAACCTATCCTAAAGTGGCTAAAACTTACCCTTAAGTGCAGAAAACCTACTCTAAAGTAACTAAAACTTACCCTTAAGTATAGGAAACTTATTCTAAAGTGGCTGAAACTTACCCTTAAGTATGGGAAACCTACTCTGAAGTGACTGAAACTTACCCTTAAGTGCGGGAAACCTATTCTAAAGTAGCTAAAACTTACCCTTAAGTACGGGAAACCTACTCTAAAGTAATTAAAACTTACCCTTAAGTGCGGGAAACCTACCCTAAAGTGGCTCCTAAACTTACCCTTAAGTATAGGAAACCTACTCTAAAGTAGCTCCTAAACTTACTCTTAAGTATGGAAAACTTACTCTAAAGTGACTAAAACTTACTCTTAAGTATGGAAAACCTACTCTAAAGTAACTGAAACTTACCCTTAAGTGCGGAAAACCTACTCTAAAGTGGCTCCTAAACTTACCCTTAAGTGCGGAAAACCTACCCTAAAGTAGCCCAAAACCCGTCCCAGCGCGCACCTAGTAGCTGCCCAAGGCTATTAAGTACTATAGGGGGTATAGAGCTAGTGCCTAGAGTAGGTACGGGCTGTTATAAGCGTTTATGCATTATAAGTCAATTTTTTTGTTTTTTTATATAAATCTTTTTTTTAGGAAATAAAAAATTAGGGGAAAATCTAGTACGATAGATTTAGGGCTTAAAAAGTGTTAGTAGGCCTATAAAAAGGAAGCGAGCAGCGCTTATAGGCAATATACGGACCTAACTCCCTTTATAACAACTACTACAGTGGCCCGTAGTAGGGTGTATACTATAGCAATACAGTATAAAACGTTTTATATTTTTTAAACTACTGTGTAGTATCTTTTTGGCGATTTTTTAAGGCCTTAGTAGCTTTAGTTTAGGGGAGTTTATAGTAGTAGTTGCTTCCTATAGAGGAGGCCGCCTAAGTAGACTACTAAACTAGGGATATTAAGTAGGACTCTAGAGCCTTATGCCCTTATAGTCTAGCCGGATAGGCTCTATAGACAACTAGCTGTTAGTTAAATTTATATTAAGTAATAGGGGAAAAACTCCTAGTATTAGACGCTAAATAGCTAATATACTAGGGTAAGTTTCTTTTCTATAGGCACTTAAACTACGTAACCCCTCTAGGGGCACAGTACAGTAGACAGTAGCTCTAAGAAATTTAAACAAAAAAGGTGGAAGCCCCCAGGGCACTATAGGCCTAGCTAGTAGTCTACTCTAGTAGGTACGAGTAGTATAAGGGTACTCCCCGAGCGCTACGAGTAAGATTAGTAACTAAACTCTATTAGGCACTACTAGTAGCCCTAAGTGCCCTAACGGGTAGATAATAGTTACCTAGTTAATTCTACTAGTAGTTATATACTTGTCTTAAAGATTAAACTATATATATTTAAGTATAAGTAATTATATAGTAAAATTATAAATAGTTTATTATATAAGTTATTGTTTATTTGATAGTACCTTACTATTTAGATAACTGTAGTAATTCTAGAGCTAATATATACTAAAAATCCCGACTTTAAAAGGAATATATTTATTAAATTAAAAACTAATACCCTTTAGGGCTTACTAGTAATTTATAATAACTTCTTAAATTATATAGCCTTACGCTAGCAATAGTTTATTTAAATTTCTTTTCTATTAACTTTTGATACTAGAGTAGTGTTCTAGTATAGTTATAACGGATAATAGAGGGTTAGGGCTTAACTCCGGAAAAGGAGCCTAAAAAACGGCTACTATATTTAAGGAAGGTAGTAGGTATATAAATTACCTAATCCCGACTCGGGGAAGTAGTAACGATAAATACTAATACAGGGCTCTTTTAAGTCTTATAATTAGAATAAATACAATTTAAATCCCTTAACAAGGAACAATTAGAGGGTAAGTTTAGTGCTAGTAGCTGCGGTAATTCCAGCTCTAATAGCGTATATTAAAGTTATTATAGTTAAAAAGCTCGTAGTAAAACCTTAGGCCTAGCTAGCTAGTCCGCTTTACCGCGTGCACTAGTCCAGCCGGGCCTTTCCCTCTGTAGAACTACATGCCCTTTACTAGGTATACTAGGGAAATAGAACTTTTACTTTAAAAAAATTAAAGTACTCTAGGTAGGCCTATGCTCAAATACATTAGCATAGAATAATAGAATAGGACGTGTGGTTTTATTTTGTTAGTTTTTAGGACCACCGTAATGATTAATAGGGACAGTCGGGGGCATTAGTATTTAATTATTAAAGGTAAAATTCTTAGATTTATTAAAGACTAACTACTACGAAAGTATTTACTAAGGATGTTTTTATTTATTAGGAATAAAAGTTAGGGGATCAAAAACAATCAAATACTATCGTAGTCTTAACTATAAACTATACTGACTAGGGATTAGACGATATTATTTTTTAACTCGTTCGGCACTTTATAAAAAATTAAAGTACTTAAGCTCTAGAGGGAGTATGGTTGTAAGGCTAAAACTTAAAGAAATTGACAGAAGGGTACCACTAGGGGTAGAGTTTATGGCTTAATTTAACTTAATATAGAGAAACTTACTAAGTTTAGATATAATAAGGATTGATAGATTGAGAGCTCTTTTTTGATTTTGTGGGTGGTGGTGTATGGCTGTTCTTAGTTGGTGGAGTGATTTATTTACTTAATTGTAATAATGAATAAGACCTTAACCTACTAAATAGTCTGTATTGCTTTAGTAGTATACCGGTTTTTTAGAGGGACTATCGGCTTAAGCTGATAGAAGTTTAAGGTAATAATAGATTTATAATACCCTTAGATGTTCTGGGCCGTACGCGCGTTACACTGACAGAGCTAGTGAGTACTCCCTTGGCTGGAAGGTCTGGGTAATTTTGTTAAACTCTATTGTACTAGGGATAGAGTATTATAATTATTGCTCTTTAATAAGGAATCCTTAGTAAGCGCAAGTCATTAGCTTATATTAATTACGTCCCTGCCCTTTATACACACCGCCTATTGCTACTACTAATTAAATAGCTTAGTAAGGCTTTTGGACTAGCTTAAAGAGGTAGACAACTACTACTTAGAGCCGGAAAGTTATTTAAATTTAGTTATTTAGAGAAAGTAAAAGTTGTAATAAAGTCTCTGTTGGTGAACTAGCGGAGGGATCATTATTGAGTTACTGCTCTTTATAACCCTTTATAAACATACTTTAAACGTTGCTTTGGTAGGTAGCTAAAGCCTAGCTCTAGTGCCTAGAGCCGCCTTTTCGGCGCGCCCCACCCGCCGGCGGACTACTAAACTCTATTACAACAACGTCTCTTTTAAGTAGTACAAGTAAATAATTAAAACTTTTAATAACGAATTTTTTAGTTCTAGTATTGATAAAGAATGTAGTGAAATGCGATAAGTAATGTGAATTGTAGAATTTAGTAAATTATTAAATTTTTAAACGCATATTGCGCCCGCCAGTATTCTGGCGGGTATACTTGTTTAAGTATTATTTTAACCCTTAAGCACCACTTAGTGTTAGGGCCCTACGGCTTCTATAGGCCTTGAAATATAGTAGTGGACCCTTTTAGAGTCTCCTTTATATAGTAATATACTACTTTGTACTAGGATTTAGAGGGACTCCTACTGTAAAACCCCCTAATTTATTAAAGTTAACTTTAGATTAAGTAGGAATACCCACTAAACTTAAGTATATTAATAAGTAGAGGAAAAGAAACTAATAGGGATTGCTTTAATAACGGTGAGTAAAGCGGTAATAGTTTAAATTTAAAATCTAGCCCCCCGGGTCCGAGTTGTAATTTATAGAGGATACTTTTAGTGTAGTGCCTTTTGAGTTCCTTAGAACGGGACACTATAAAGGGTAAGAGCCCCGTACAGTTAAACACTAAGCCTATATAAAGCTCCTTTAATAAGTCGAGTAGTTTAGGAATACTACTTAAAATAAAAAGTATATTTCTTTTAAAACTAAATACTAGCTAGAAACTAATAGTATATAAGTAGAGTGATTAAAAGATAAAAAGTACTTTAAAAAGAGGGTTAAATAGTACGTAAAATTATTAAAAGAGAAGTACTTATAACTAGACTTATATCTAGTAAATTACTTAGCTTTTATAGCTAAAGTACTTTACTAACTTAAACTAATATTAGCTCACCATCAGGGACAAAAGCTTTAAGAACATAACTCTCTTTAAGAAGTGTTATAGCCCGTTATATAATACCCTTTAGTAGGCTAAAGTACGCACTCTATAAAAATACTAGTGTAATAGTCATTAGTAACCCGTCTTAAAACACGGACTAAGGAGTTAACCTTATGTGCGAGTGTTTGGGTATTAAACCCCTATGCGTAATGAAAGTGAACATAGGTAAGAGCTTTAGTACATTATTAACCGATTCTAATATTCTTAAATAGATTTAAGTAAAAGTATATAGAGTTAGACTTAAAAAAAAGTAAACTATACGTATATAGAGTGAAGCTAGAGGAAACTTTAGTAGAGGCTCGTAGTAGTTCTAACGTACAAATCAATTATTAAATATACACATAGGGGCAAAAGACTAATTGAACCTTTTAGTAGCTAGTTTCTACTAAAGTTTCTCTTAAGATAGTAGTATTAAACTTAGTTTTATAAGGTAAAGTAAATAATTAGGGACTCGGGGGTACTATATTGCCTTTATCTATTCTCAAACTTTAAATATATAAAAAGCCTTTATTACTTAGCTAAACGTAAGTATTTAAATATATTAATACTAGTAGGCTATTTTTAGTAAGTAAAACTAGTGATACAGGATAAACTAAACGCAAGGTTAAGGTGCTAGAATAAATACTTATCAAACACTATAAAAAGTATTAGTATATTTTAATAGCAGAATAGTAGCTATAGAAGTTAGAATCCGCTAAGGACTATATAACAACTTACCTACTAAATATACTAGCTCTAAAAATAAATAGCACTCAAGTATCTTACCCATACCTCGCCCTCAACGTAAAAACAATATACTAAGGAGTAGGCGGATATAAAAGTTAGTAACAAAGCCTAGGGCATAAGCCCGGGTAAAACGGCCTCTAGTACAGATCTTAGTAGTAGTAGCAAATACTTTAATAAGAACTTAAAGGACTAAAGTAGAAAAAGGTTCTATATAAACAGTAGTTAAATATAAGTTAGTTAATTCTAAACTATAGAGAAGTTCCGTTTCAAAAAAGCACTTATACCCCGTATAGCAAAAGGAAAGCCGGTTAATATTCCAGCACCTAAATATAGGTTTTACACAACAACACAACTAAACGCAAAAACAATAGTAGGGGCCCCGGGTAGAGTTCTTTTTTCTTCTTAACAATCTATTACCCTAAAATCAGTTTATCCAGAGCTAGAGTTTAACAGTCGAAAAAGCCCAGCACTTCTATTAAGTCCAGTACACTCTCAACGTCCCTTAAAAATCCATAAAAAAAAATAATTCTCACACTAAATCGTACTTATAACCACAACAAGTCTCTAAGGTAAACAGCCTCTAGTTAATAAAATAATATAAATAAAGAAAGTCAGCAAAACAGATCCATAACTTCGGAATAAGAATTAGCTCTAAAGGTTAAGTACGTTAGGCTTTAGGCAGACGGCTCGGAAGCAGGTCGCTACTAGCCGGGCAACCGGCTAGAGGCTTTTAGTATCTAGGTTCTAACGCCCTTAACAGACTTTAGCTGTCTAGCGTACATTTAATAACCAACTTAAAACTAGTACAGATAAGAAGAATTTAACTATTTAATTAAAATATAGCATTGCAATAGCCAGAAAGTAGTATTAATATAATATAATTTCTACCTAGTACTCTAAATATTAAAGTGAAGTAATTTAACTAAGCGCGGGTAAACGGCGGGAGTAACTATAACTCTCTTAAGGTAGCCAAATACCTCGTCATCTAATTAATAACGCGCATAAATAAATTAACAAGATTCCCACTATTCCTATTTACTATCTAGTAAAACTACAGCCAAAGGAACGGGCTTAGTAGAATTAACAAAAAAAAAAGACCCTATTAAGCTTAACTCTAGTTTAATATTATAAAAAGATATAGAAGGTATAAAATAGATAAAAGCTTCAGCGCTAGTAAAATACTACTACTCTTATTATTTTTTTACTTATTTAATAAAGTAGAACTAAATTTTCGTCTAACTTCTAGTTTTAAAGTCCTTTACAGACCAACCCAGGTTAAAGACATTATCAAGTAGGGAGTTTAGCTAGAGCGGCACATCTATTAAACTATAACATAAGTATCCTAAGGGGGGCTTATAAAGAACAAAAATCTTTAGTAGAATAAAAGGGTAAAAGTCTCTTTAATTTTAATTTTTAGTATGAATACAAACTATAAAAGTATAGCCTATTAATCCTTTAGTCCCTCAAAATTTAAAGCTAGAGGTACTAGAAAAGTTACTACAGGGATAACTAGCTTATAGCGGCCAAGCGTTCATAGCAACGTCGCTTTTTAATCCTTCAATATCGGCTCTTCCTATTATACCAAAGCAGAATTTAGTAAGTATTAAATTATTTACCCACTAATAAAGAACGTAAGCTAGGTTTAGACTGTTGTAAGACAGGTTAGTTTTACCCTACTAATAACTTTATCGCAATAATAATTAAGCTTAGTACAAAAGGAACTGCTTATTTAAATAATTAGTTTTTATAGCTATTCAACTAGGTAGTACTGCGACGCTACTATCTACTAAATAATAGCTAAACACCTCTAAGTTAGAATCTATACCAAAACGCGACGATACCTCCCGTACGTATAAATAAATACAAATAAACTTCGGTTTAGTATTTTAGTAAGTAATTCTTCTACTGCTCTCGAAGCAAGTAGTAGTATTTCGCAAATTATAATTTTAATATAAGTAGGGTTAAATCCTTTATAAACAACTTAAATATACAAAAGGGTCCTATAAGCAGTAGAATAGCCTTATTATTATAATCTATTAAGGGTAAGCCCTTTTTCACCTCAATTTCCTTATAAACTTAGTGGCCTAGTGCTGCGAGAACGCAAGGTGTTATAAGACGTAAACCACTACAAAGACGGGGTACGGTAACGCCAGGAGAGTAGGAAAATAGGAGAGAAGGCCCTACTAACGAGCAGAACCCCCCTCTAAGGGGGGCGCTGGCTTGAGACGGCTAACACTAAGGACCTACCGTAGGGTGCCTTAGGCCGTATAAAACCTACTCTTAAGTAGTTCTTAAACCTACTCTAAAGTATATTTAGCTATAGAAAACCTACCCTCAAGTAGCTCTGAAACCTACCCTAAAGTATACTTAGTTATAGGAAACCTACCCTTAAGTAGCTCCCAAACTTACTCTTAAGTATAGGAAACCTACCCTTAAGTGCGGGAAACCTACCCTAAAGTGACTAAAACTTGCCCTTAAGTGTGGGAAACCTACTCTAAAGTGACTAAAACTTACCCTAAAGTAGCTCCCAAACCTACCCTTAAGTACGGGAAACCTACCCTTAAGTGTAGGAAACCTACCCTGAAGTGACTGAAACTTACTCTAAAGTGGCTCCTAAACCTACCCTTAAGTATAGGAAACCTACCCTTAAGTGCGGGAAACCTACTCTGAAGTGGCTCCTAAACTTACTCTTAAGTACAGGAAACCTACCCTAAAGTGACTAAAACTTACCCTTAAGTAAAAAAGTATTTAATCAAAAAATAAAATATAAGTAAAACACTAAGTAAAGGAGTATAAAGTTAAAAAAACTATTTAGCTTTATAAAAAAAGAGTTATTTTTTTAAAAAATAGGGTAAGTTACTTGATAGTAAAGTAGGTTTAAGTTTTATATTTAAGTAGTTATATATTATATAGTACTTTTTTTATTTACTTTTAAGTTTTCTTTATTTTTAAGTATAAAAAACTTATTTTAAAGTGGTTTTTAAATTTATTTTAAAGTAACTTTTAAATTTATTCTAACGTCGTTTTTAAACTCGTTTTTAAAAAAAAAAAACTTACTTTAAAGTAACTTTTAAACTTATTCTTAAGTATAAAAAACTTACTTTAAAGTAGCTTTTAAACTTACTTTTAAGTATAAGAAACTTACTTTAAAGTAACTCTTAAACTGACTCTAAAGTAGATTTTAAACTTACTTCTAAGTATAAAAAACTTACTTTAAAGTAGCTTCTAGACTTACTTTTAAGTATAGGAAACTTACTTTAAAGTATAGGAAACTTACTTAAAAGTAACTTCTAAACCTACCCTTAAATAGTTTTTAAACTTACTCTTAAGTATAAAAAACGTACTCTAAAGTAGCTTTTAAACTTACTTTTAAGTATAAGAAACCTACTCTAAAGTGGCTCTTAAACTTACCCTTAAGTGGCTTCTAAACTTACCCTTAAGTGCGGGAAACTTACTCTAAAGTATAGAAAACTTACCCTTAAGTACGGGAAACCTACCCTAAAGTGGCTCTTAAACTTACTCTTAAGTACGGGAAACCTACCCTAAAGTAACTAAAACTTACCCTTAAGTACAGAAAACCTACTTTAAAGTAGTTAAAACTTATTCTTAAGTACGGGAAACTTACTCTAAAGTAACTGAAACTTACCCTTAAGTGCAGGAAACCTACTCTAAAGTAGCTAAAACTTACCCTTAAGTATAAGAAACCTACTCTAAAGTGACTAAAACTTACTTTTAAGTACGGGAAACTTACTTTAAAGTGGCTCTTAAACTTACCCTTAAGTATAGGAAATTTATTTTAAAGTGGCTCCTAAACTTACCTTTAAGTACAGGAAACTTACTTTAAAGTAACTAAAACTTACCCTTAAGTACGGGAAACTTACTTTAAAGTAATTAAAACTTACCCTTAAGTACAGAAAACCTACTCTAAAGTAGCTCCCAAACTTACCCTTAAGTACGGGAAACCTACCCTAAAGTGGCCCAAAACCCGTCCCAGCGCACACCCAGCAGCCACTCGAGGCTATTAGGTACTATAGGGGGTATGGGGCCGGTGCTTAGGGTGGGTGTGGGCTATTGTAAGTGTTTGCGCGTTGTGAGTTGATTTTTTTGTTTTTCTATATAAATCTTTTTTTTAAGAAATAAAAAATTAGGGGAAAATTTAGTACAATAGATTTAGGACTTAAAAAGCGTTAGTGGACTTATAAAAAGGGAGTGGGCGGCGCCTATAGGCAACGCACGGGCTTAACTCCCCCCGTAACAACTACTACGGCGGTCCGCAGTAGGGTGCGCACTACAGTAATACAGCGTAAAACGTTCCGTATCTTTCAAACTACTACGTAGTATCTCCCTAGCAATCTTTTAAAGCCTTAATAGCTTTAGTCTAAAGGAGTTTATAGTAGTAGTTGCTCTCTATAAAAGAGGCCGCTTAGGTAGACTACTAAACTAGGGATACTAAATAAGACTTTAGGGCCTTATGCCCCTATAGTCCGGCTAGATAGGCTCTATAAATAACTAGCTACTAGTTAGACCTATACTAAATAATAGGAGAAAAACTCTTAGTATTAGACACTAAATAGCTAATACACTAGAGTAAGTCTTTCCTCTACGGGTACCTAAGCTACGCAACCCCCCCAGGGATACAGTGCGGCGGACAGTAACTCTAGGAAATTTAGACGAGGAAGGTAGAAGCCCCTAGAGTACTACAGGCCTAGCTAGTGGTCCACTCTAGTGGGCGCGAGCAGCGCGAGGGTACTCTCTAAGTACTGCGAGTAAGATTAATAACTAAACTCTATTAGGCGCTGCTAGTAGCCCCAAGTGCCCTAACGGGTAGACGATAGTTACTTAGTTAATTCTGCTAGTAGTTATATACTTATCTTAAAAATTAAATTATATATATTTAAGTATAAATAATTATACAGTAAAACTGCAAATAGCTTATTATATAAGTTATTGTTTATTTAATAGTACTTTACTACTTAGATAACTGTAGTAATTCTAGAGTTAATATATACTAAAAATCCCAACTTTAGAAGGGATATATTTATTAAATTAAAAACTAATGCCTTTTAGGGCTCACTAGTAATTTATAATAACTTCTTAAATCGTATAGCTTTGTACTAGCGATAGTTTATTTAAATTTCTTCCCTATTAACTTTTAATACTAAAGTAGTATTCTAGTATAGTTATAACGGGTAATAGAGGGTTAGGGCTCAACCCCGGAAAAGGAGTTTAAAAAATAGTTACTATATCCAAGGAAGGCAGCAGGCGCGTAAATTATTTAATTCCGATTCGGGGAAGTAGTAACGATAAATACTGATACAGGACTCTTTTAGGTTTTATAATTAGAATAAGTATAATTTAAATCCCTTAATAAGGAACAATTAGAGAGTAAGTCTAGTGCTAGTAGCTGCGGTAATTCTAGCTTTAATAGTGTATATTAAAGTTATTATAGTTAAAAAGCTTGTAGTAGAACTTTGGGCCTAGCTAGCTAGTCCGCCTCACCGCGTGCACTAGTCTGGCCGGGCCTTTCCCTTTATAGAACCGTATACCCTTCACTAAGTATACTAGAAAAACAAAACTTTTACTTTAAAAAAATTAAAGTACTCTAAGCAGGCCTATACTCGAATATATTAATATAAAATAATAGAATAAAACGTATAGTTCTATTTTATTAGTTTCTAGGACCACCGTAATAATTAATAGAAACAGTCAGGAGCATCAGTATTCAATTATTAGAAGTAAAATTCTTAGATTTATTAAAAACTAACTACTACGAAAGCATTTACCAAGGATGTTTTTATTTATTAAGAATAAAAGTTAGGAGATTAAAAACAATTAAATACTATTATAGTTTTAACCATAAACTATACTAACTAAGGATCGAATAATATTATTTTTTAACTCGTTTAGCACCTTACAAGAAATTAAAGTACTTGGGCTCCAGGGGAAGTATAGTCGCAAGACTAAAACTTAAAGAAATTAACGGAAGGGCACTACTAGGGATAGAGCCTATAGTTTAATTTAACTTAATACAGAGAAACTTACTAGGTCTAGATATAATAAAGATTAATAAATTAAAAGCTCTTTTTTGATTTTGTGGGTAGTGGTGCATGGCCGTTCTTAGTTAGTAGAGTAATTTGTCTACTTAATTACAATAACAAACAAGACCTTAACCTACTAAATAGCCCGTATTACTTTAGTAGTACACTAGCTTTTTAAAAGGACTATTAGCTTAAACTAAAAAAGTTTAAAGTAATAATAGGTCTGTAATACCCTTAGATATTCTAGGCCGCACACGCGTTATACTAATAGAGCTAGTAAGTACTCCTTTAGTTAAAAGGTCCGGGTAATTTTGTTAAACTCTATTATACTAGGGATAGAGTATTATAATTATTACTCTTTAATAAGGAATCCCTAGTAAGTGTAAGTTATTAGTTTACGTTAATTATGTTCCTGCCCTTTATACACACCGCCTATTACTACTACTAATTAAATAGCTTAGTAAGGCTTTTGGACTAGCTTAGAGAAGTAGGCAACTACCACTTAAAACCAAAAAGTTATCCAAACTTAGTTATTTAAAAAAAGTAAAAGTCATAATAAGGTCTTTATTAGTGAACTAGTAGAGGGATTATTATTAAGTTACTGCTTCTTATAACCCTTTATAAACATACCTTAAACGTTACCTCGGCGGGCAGCCAGAGCCCAGCTCTAGCGCCCAGAGCCGCTTTCTTAGCGCGCCCTACCCACCAGCGGACTACTAAACTCTATTATAATAACGTCTTTTCTAAGTAGTACAAATAAATAATTAAAACTTTTAATAATAGATCTTTTAGTTTTAGTATTAATAAAAAACGTAGTAAAATATAATAAGTAATATAAATTATAGAATTTAGTAAATTATTAAATTTTTAAACACACATTACGCCCGCTAGTATTCTAGCGGGCATACCTATTTAAGCGTTATTTTAACCCTTAAGTACTACTTAGTATTAGGGCCCTATAGCTTCCGTAGGCCCTGAAATACAGTGGCGGACCCTCCCGGAGCCTCCTTTGCGTAGTAATATACTACTTTGTACTAGGATCTAGAGGGACTCCTACTATAAAACCCCCTAATTTATTAAGGTTAACCTTAGATCAAGTAGAAATACCCACTAAACTTAAGTATATTAATAAGTAGAGGAAAAGAAACTAACAGGGATTACCTTAGTAATAGTAAGTAAAGCGGTAATAGTTCAAATTTGAAATCTAGCCCTCTGGGTCTAAGTTATAATTTATAAAAGATACTTTTAGCGCGGTGCCTTCCAAGTTCCCTAGAACGGAACGCTATAAAGAGTAAAAGTTCCGTATAGTTAGATACTAAGCCTATATAAAGCTCCTTTAATAAGTTAAGTAGTTTAGGAATACTGCTTAAAATAGAAAGTATATTTTTTTTAAAGTTAAATACTAGCTAAAGACCGATAGTGCATAAGTAGAGTAATTAAAAGATAAAAAGTACTTTAAAAAAAGGGTTAAACAGTACGTAAAATTATTAAAAGAGAAGTACTTGTAACTAAATTTGCGTTTAGTAAATTACCTAACTCTTGCGGCTAGGGTACTTTGCTGGCTTAGGCTAGTATTAGCTCGCTATCGGGGACAAAAGCTTTAGAAACGTAGCTCTTTTTAGAGAGTGTTATAGCTCGTTACATAATACCCTTTAGCGGGCTAAGGTACGCGCTCTATAAAGATACTAGTATAATAGTTATTAGCGACTTATCTTAAAATACGGACTAAGGAGTTAACTTTATATGCAAGTATTTAGGTATTAAACCCCTATGCATAATAAAAGTAAATATAAGTAAGAGCTTTAGTATATTATTAACTAATTCTAATGTTTTTAGATAGATTTAAGTAAAAGTATATAGAGTTAGATCCAAAAGAAAGTGAACTATATATGTATAGAGTAAAGCTAAAGGAAACTCTAGTAGAGGCTTGTAGCGGTTCTGATGTGTAAATCGATTGTTAAATATGCGTATAGGGGCGAAAGACTAATTGAACCTTTTAGTAGTTAGTTTTTACTAAAGTTTTCTTTAGGATAGTAGTGTTAAACTTAGTTTTATAAGGTAAAGTAAATAATTAAGGACTTAGGGGCGCTATATTACCTTTATTTATTCTTAAACTTTAAATATATAAAAAGTCCTTATTACTTAGTTAAACGTAGGTATTTAAATATATTAATACTAGTAGGCTATTTTTAGTAAGTAGAACTAGTGATACGGGATAAACTAAACGCGAGGTTAAGGTGCTAGAGTAGATGCTTATTAAATACTATAAAAGGTATTAGTATATTTTAATAGTAGAATAGTAGCTATAGAAGTTGGAATCTACTAAGGACTGTATAATAACTTACTTACTAAATATACTAGCTTTAAAAATAAATAGCGCTTAAGCGTCTTACCTATACTTTACTCTTAGTATAGAAATGATGTGCTGAGGAGTAGGTGGATGTAGAGGTTAGTGATAAAGTCTAGGGCGTAAGTCCGGGTAGAACAGCCTTTAGTATAGATCTTAGTGGTAGTAGTAAATACTTTAATGAGAATTTAAAGGACCGAAGTGGGGAAAGGTTTTATGTGAATAGTGGTTAGATATGGGTTAGTTGATCTTAAGCTATAGGGAAGTTCTATTTTAAAGGAATACTTATACTCTGTATAGTGAAAGGAAAGCTAGTTAATATTCTAGTACTTAGATGTAGGTTTTGTACGGTAACATAACTAAACGCAGAGATAATAGTAGGGGCCCTGGGTAGAATTTTCTTTTTTTTTTAATAATTTATTACTCTAAAATTGGTTTATTTAGAGTTAGGGTTTAACAGTTAAAAGAGCCTAGTACTTTTATTAGGTCTAGTACGCTTTTAATGTTCTTTGAAAATCCGCGGGAAGGAATAATTCTTACGCCAGGTCGTACTTATAACTGTAGTAAGTCTCTAAAGTAAATAGCCTCTAGTTAATAGAATAATGTAGATAAGGGAAGTTAGTAAAATAGATTTATAACTTCGGGATAAGGATTAGTTCTAAGGGTTAGGTACGTTAGGCTTTAGGCGAATAGCTTAGGAGTAGGTCGCTACTAGCCGGGCAACTAACTAGAAGCTTCTAGTATCTAGGTTCTAACGCTCTTAATAGACTTTAGCCGTCTAGTGTATATTTAATAACTAATTTAGAACTAGTATAGATAAAGGGAATCTGACTATTTAATTAAAATATAGTATTATAATAGTTAGAAAGTAGTGTTAACGCAATGTGATTTTTACTTAGTGCTCTAAATATCAAAGTAAAGTAATTCAACTAAGTACGGGTAAACGGCGGGAGTAACTATAACTCTCTTAAAGTAGCTAAATACCTTATTATCTAATTAGTAACGCGTATAAATAGATTAACAAGATTCCTACTATCCCTATCTACTATCTAGCAAAACCACAACCAAGGGAACGGGCTTAGTAGAATCAACGGAGAAAGAAGACCCTATTAAGCTTAACTCTAGTTTAACATTATAAAAAAACATAAGAGGTATAGAATAAGTAGGAGCTTTAGCGCTAGTAAAATACCACTACTCTTATTATTTTTTTACTTATTCAATAAAGCGGAGCTGGATTTTTATCCAACTTCTAGTTTTAAAGTCCTTTACGGGCCGACCCGGGTTAAAGACATTATTAGGTAGGGAGTTTAACTAGAGCGGCACATCTATTAAACTATAACGTAAGTATCCTAAGGGGGGCTTATAAAGAATAAAAATCTCCAGTAAAACAAAAGGGTAAAAGTCCCCTTAATTTTAATTTTCAGTATAAATACAAACCATAAAAGTATAGCCTATCAATCCTTTAGTCCCTCAAAATTTAAGGCTAAAGGTGCTAGAAAAGTTACCACAGGGATAACTAGCTTATAGCGGCCAAGCGTTCATAGCAACATCACTTTTTAATCCTTCAATATCGACTCTTCCTATCATACCAAAGCAGAATTCAGTAAGCGTTAGATTGTTCACCCACTAATAGGGAACGTAAGCTGGGTTTAGACCGTCGTAAGACAGGTTAGTTTTACCCTACTAATGACCTCGTCGCAATAGTAATTAAGCTTAGTACAAAAGGAACCACTCATTCAAATAATTAGTTTTTACAACTGTCCAACCGGGCAGTACCGCGACGCTACCATCTACTAAATAATAACTAAACGCCTCTAAATCAAAATCCATACCAAAACGCAACAATACCTCTTACATATATAGATAAACACAAATAAACTTCGGCTTAGCGTCTTAACAAGCGATTCCTCTACTACTCTCAAAGCAAGCAGTAGTATTTCGCAAATTATAATTTCAGCACAAGCGGGGTCAAATCCTTTATAAATAACTTAAATATATAAAAGGGTCCTATAAACAGTAAAGTAGCTTTATTATTACAATCTACTAAGAGTAAGCCCTTCTTCACCTCAATTTCCTTATAAACTTAGTGGCTTAGTACCGCAAAAACGCGAGGTGTTATGAGACACAGACCACCGCAGAGACGGGGTGTAGTAATACCAAGAGAATAGGGAGACAAAAAAGAAGGCCCTACTAACAAGTAAAACCCCCCTCTAAAAAGGGCGCTAGCTTAAGACAGTTAATACTAAGGACCTACTATAGGGTGCTTTAGGCTATATAAGACCTACCCTTAAGTAGTTCCTAAACCTACCCTAAAGTATACTTGGCTATAGAAAACCTACCCTCAAGTAGCTTTGAAACCTACCCTAAAGTACACTTAGTTATAGAAAACCTACCCTTAAGTAGCTCCCAAACTTACCCTCAAGTACGGAAAACCTACCCTTAAGTGCAGAAAACCTACCCTAAAGTAACTAAAACTTGCCCTCAAGTGCGGGAAACCTACCCTAAAGTAACTAAAACTTACCCTAAAGTAGCTCCCAAACCTACCCTTAAGTGCGGGAAACCTACCCTCAAGTGCGGGAAACCTACCCTAAAGTAACTAAAACTTACCCTGAAGTAGCTCCCAAACCTACCCTCAAGTACAGAAAACCTACCCTCAAGTACGGGAAACCTACCCTAAAGTGGCTCCCAAACCTACCCTCAAGTACGGGAAACCTACTCTAAAGTGACTAAAACTTACCCTCAAGTAAAAAAGTATTTAATTAGAAAATAAAATATAGGTAAAACACCAAATAGAGGAGTATAAAGTTAAAAAGACTATTTAGCTTTATAAGAAAAGAGTTATTTTTTTAAAAAATAGGGTAAGTTACTTAATAGTAAAGTAGGTTTAAGTTTTATATTTAAGTAGTTATATATTATATAGTACTTTTTTTATTTACTTTTAAGTTTTCTTTATTTTTAAGTATAAAAAACTTATTTTAAAGTGGTTTTTAAATTTATTTTAAAGTAACTTTTAAATTTATTCTAATGTAGTTTTTAAACTCGTTTTTAAAAGAAAAAAACCTACTTTAAAGTGACTTTTAAACTTATTTTTAAGTATAAAAAACTTACTTTAAAGTAGCTTTTAAACTTACTTTTAAGTATAGAAAACTTACTTTAAAGTAACTCTTAAACTGACTTTAAAGTAGATTTTAAACTTACTTCTAAGTATAAAAAACTTATTTTAAAGTAGCTTCTAGACTTACTTTTAAGTATAAGAAACTTACCTTAAAGTATAAGAAACTTATTTAAAAGTAACTTTTAAACCTACCCTTAAGTAGTTTTTAAACTTACCCTTAAGTATAGAAAACGTACTCTAAAGTAGCTTTTAAACTTACTCTTAAGTATAAGAAACCTACTCTAAAGTAGCTCTTAAACTTACCCTTAAGTGGCTTCTAAACTTACTCTTAAGTGCGGGAAACTTACTCTAAAGTACAGAAAACTTACCCTTAAGTACGGGAAACCTACCCTAAAGTGGCTCCTAAACTTACCCTTAAGTACAGAAAACCTACTCTAAAGTGACTAAAACTTACCCTCAAGTACGGGAAACCTACCTTAAAGTAGCTAAAACTTACCCTCAAGTGCGGAAAACCTATTCTAAAGTAACTAAAACTTACCCTTAAGTGTAGAAAACCTACCCTAAAGTAGCTAAAACTTACCCTTAAGTACGGAAAACCTACTCTAAAGTAACTAAAACTTACCCTTAAGTACGGAAAACCTATCCTAAAGTAGCTCCTAAACTTACCCTTAAGTACGGGAAACCTACTCTAAAGTGGCTCTTAAACTTACCCTTAAGTACGGGAAACCTACTCTAAAGTAACTAAAACTTACCCTTAAGTACGGGAAACCTACCCTAAAGTAACTAAAACTTACCCTTAAGTGCGGGAAACTTACTCTAAAGTAGCTCTTAAACTTACCCTTAAGTATAGGAAACCTACTCTAAAGTGGCCTAAAACCCGTCCTAGCGCGTACCTAGTAGCTGCCCAAAACCGTTAGGTACTATGGGGGGTATAGGGCCAGTGCCTAGGGTAGGTGCGGGCCGTTATAAGCGTTTGCGCGTTGTGAGTTGATTTTTTTGTTTTTTTATATAAATCTTTTTTTTAGGAAATAAAAAATTGGGGGAAAATCTAGTACGATGGATTTAGGACCTAAAAAGTATTAGTAGGTCTATAAAAAAGAAGTGGGTAGTACCTATAAGTAATGTACGGGCTTAATTCCCCCTGTAATAACTACTACAGTGGCCCGTAGTGGAGTACGTACTATAGTAATATAGTGTAAAACGTTCTGTATTTTTTAGACTATTATATAGTATTTTTTTAGTAATCTTTTAAGGCTTTAGTAGTTTTAGTCTAAAGGAGTTTATAGTAGTAGTTATTCCCTACAGAGGAGGCTGCCTAAGTAGACTACTAAACTAAAAATACTAGGTAGAACTCTAGAGCCTTATGCCCCTATAGTTCAGCTAGATAGACTCTATAAATAACTAGCTACTAGTTAGACCTATACTAAGTAATAAGGGAAAAACTCCTGGTATTAGACACTAAATAGTTAATACACTAGGGTAAGTCTCTCCTCTACAAGCGCCTAAGCTACATAACCCCCCTAGGGGTATAGTGTAGTAGATAGTAGCTCTAAGAAATTCAGACGAAGAAGGTAGAAGCCCCTGAAGCACTACAGGCCTAGCCAGTAGTCTACTCCAGTAGGCGCAAGTAGCGCGAGGGTACTCCCTAAGTGCCGTAAGCAAAATTAGTAACTAAACTCTATTAGGTACTACTAATAGTTCTAAGTACCCTAACAGGTAAACAATAGTTACTTAGTTAATTCTACTAGTAGTTATATACTTATTTTAAAGATTAAGTTATGTATGTTTAAGTATAAGTAATTATATAGCGAAACTGCGAATAGTTTATTATATAAGTTATTATTTATTTAATAGTACTTTATTACTTAGATAACTGTGGTAATTTTAGAGCTAATATATACTAAAAATTCCGACTTTGGAAGGGATGTATTTATTAGATTAAAAACCAATGCCCTTTAAGGCTTACTAGTAATTTATAATAACTTCTTAAATTGTATAGCTTTGTATTAGCAATAGTTTATTTAAATTTCTTCTTTATTAACTTTTGATACTAGAGTAGTGTTTTAGTATAGTTATAACGGGTAATAGAGGGTTAGGACTTAACCCCAGAAAAGGAGCCTAAGAAATAGTTACTACATCTAAAAAAGGTAGTAGGCGCGTAAATTACCTAATCCTAACTCAGAGAAGTAGTGACGATAAATACTAATATAGGGCTTTTTTAGGTTTTATAATTAGAATAAGTATAATTTAAATCCCTTAATAAAAGATAATTAAAGGGTAAGTCTAGTACTAGTAGCTGCAGTAATTTTAGCTTTAATAGTATATATTAAAGTTATTATAGTTAAAAAGCTTATAGTAGAACCTTAGGCTTAGCTAGCCGGTCCACTTTACTACGTATACTAGTCCGGCCGGGCCTTTCCCTTTATAGAACTATATACCCTTTACTAGGTATATTAGGGAAATAGGACTTTTACTTTAAAAAAATTAGAGTACTCTAGGTAGGTCTATACTTAAATATATTGGCATAGAATAATAGAATAGGATGTATGGTTTTATTTTATTAGTTTTTAAGACCGCTATAATAATTAATAAAAACAGTTAGGGGTATTAGTATTTAATTGTTAAAGGTGAAATTCTTAGATTTATTAAAAACTAACTACTATAAAAGTATTTGCCAAGGATGTTTTTATTTATTAAGAACAAAAGTTAGGGGATTAAAGACGATTAGATACTGTCGTAGTTTTAACTATAAACTATATTAACTAGGGATTAGATAATATTATTTTTTAATTTGTTTGGTACTTTATAAGAAATTAAAGTACTTAGGCTTTAGGGAGAGTATAGTTATAAAGTTAAAACTTAAAGAAATTAACAGAAGGGCACTACTAGGGGTAGAGTTTATAGCTTAATTTGACTTAACACAGGGAAACTTACTAGGTCTAGATATAATAAGGATTAATAGATTAAGAGTTCTTTTTTAATTTTATAGGTAGTAGTATATAGCTATTTTTAGTTAGTAGAGTAATTTGTCTACTTAATTATAATAATAAATAAAACCTTAACCTACTAAATAGCCTATATTACTTTAGTAGTATACTGGCTTTTTAGAGGGACTATCGGCTTAAGCCGATAGAAGTTTAAGGCAATAACAGATCTATAATACCCTTAAATATTCTAGGCCACACGCGCGTTACACTAACAGAGCCAGTAAGTACTCCCTTAACTAAAAGGTCCGGGTAATCTTATTAAACTCTATTATACTAGAGATAAAGTATTATAATTATTACTTTTTAATAAAGAATTCCTAGTAAGCGTAAGTTATTAATTTATGTTAATTACATCCCTGCCCTTTATATACACCACCCATCGCTACTACTAATTAAATAGCTTAGTAAGGCTTTTAAACTAGCTTAAAGAGGTAGGCAACTACCACTCAGAGCCGGAAAGTTATCTAAACTTAGTTATTTAAAGGAAGTAAAAGTCGTAACAAGGTCTCCGTTAGTAAACTAGTAAAGAAATTATTATTAAATTACTACTCTTTATAACTCTTTATAAATATACTTTAAACGTTGCTTTAGCGGGCAGCCGGAGCCCAGCTCCGGTGCCCGGAACCGCCTTTTTAGCGCGCCCTACCCACTAGCAGACTACTAAACTCTATTATAACGACGTCTCTTTTAAGTAATATAAGTAAATAATTAAAACTTTTAATAACAGATTTTTTAGTTCTAGTATTAATAAAGAACGTAGTAAAATGCGATAAGTAATATAAATTGTAGAATTTAGTAAATTATTGAATTTTTAAATACACATTACACTTACTAGTATTCTAGTAGGCATACCTGTTTAAGCGTTATTTTAACCCTTAAGTACTACTTAGCGTTAGGGCCCTACGGCTTCTATAGGCCCCAAAATACAGTGGCGGACCCTTCCGGAGCCTCCTTTGCGTAGTAATATACTACCTTGTACTAGGATCTAGAAGGACTTTTACTATAAAACCCCCTAATTTATTAAGGTTAACCTTAGATTAGGTAGGAATACTTACTAAACTTAAGTATATTAATAAGTAGAAGAAAAGAAACTAATAGGGATTACTTTAGTAACAGTAAGTAAAGTAGTAATAGTTTAAATTTGAAATTTAGTTCCTTAGGTCTAAGTTATAATTTATAAAGGATACTTTTAGCACAGTGCCTTTTGAGTTCTCTGGAACGGGACGCTATAGAGGGTAAGAGCCCTGTACAGTTAGATACTAAGCCTATATAAAGCTCCTTTAATAAGTTGAGTAGTTTAGGAATGCTGCTTAAAATAGGAGGTATATTTCTTTTAAAGCTAAATACCAGCTAGAGACTAATAGCGTATAAGTAGAGTGATTGAAAGATAAAAAGTACTTTAAAAAGAGGGTTAAATAGTATATAAAATTGTTAAAAGGGAAGTGTTTGTGACTAGACTTGTGTCCGGTGAATTACTTAGTTTTTATGGTTAGGGCACTTTGCCGGCTTAGGCTAGTATTAGCTTACTGTTAGGGATAAAAGCTTTAGGAACGTAGCTCTTTTTAGGGAGTATTATAGTCCGTTATATAATACCCTTTAGTGGGCTGAGGTACGCGCTCCGTAAGGATGCTAGTGTAATAGTTATTAGCGACCCGTTTTAAAATATAAACTAAGGAGTTAACTTTATGTGCGAGTGTTCGGGTGTTAAACCCCTACGCGTAATGAAAGTGAACGTAGGTGAGAGCTTCGGTATATTATTAACTAATCCTAATATTTTTAGATGGATTTAAATAAGAGTATATAGAGTTAGACCCAAAAGAAGGTAAACTATGTGTATATAGAGTAAAGCTAAAGAAAACTTTAGTAGAGGCTCGTAGTAGTTTTAATATATAAATTAATTGTCAAATATATGCATAGGGGCAAAAGACTAATTAAACCTTTTAGTAGCTAGTTTCTGCTAAAGTTTCCCTTAGGATAGTAGTATTAAACTTAGTTTTATAAAGTAAAGTAAATAATTAAGGACTCGGGGGCGCTATATTACCTTTATCTATTCTTAAACTTTAAATATATAAAAAGCCCTTATTACTTAGCTAAATATGGGCATTTAAATATATTAATACTAGTAAGCTATTTTTAGTAAGTAGAACTAGCGATACAGGATAAACCGAACGCAAGGTTAAGGTACTAGAATAAACACTTATCAGATACTACAAAAGGTATTAGTACATCTTAATAGCAGAATAGTAACTATAGAAGTTAAAATCCGTTAAGGACTATATAATAACTTACCTACTAAATATACTAGCTCTAAAAATAGATAGCGCTCAAGCATCTCACCCATACCTTACCCTTAGTATAAAAACAATACGCTAAGGAGTAGGCGGACGTAGAGGTTAGTGATAAAGCTTAGGGCGTAAGCCCGGGTAGAACGGCCTTTAGTGCAGATCTTAGTGGTAGTAGTAAATACTTTAATAAGAACTTAAAGGACCAAAGTAGGGAAAGGTTCTATATAAATAGTAGTTAAATATAGGTTAGTCGATCCTAAGCCATAGGGAAGTTCCGTTTCAAAAGGACACTTATACCCCGTATAGCGAAAGGGAAGCCGGTTAATATTCCGGCACCTGGATGTGGGTTTTACGCAGCAACACAACTAAACGCAAAAACAACAGCGGGGGCCCCGGGCAGAGTTCTCTTTTCTTCTTAACAATCTATTACTCTAAAATCAATTTGTCCAGAGCTAGGGTTTAACAGTCAGAAGAGCCCAGCACTTCTATTAGATCCAGTGCACTCTCAACGTCCTTTAAAAATCCGTAGAAAGGAATAATTCTTATACTAAGTTATACTTATAACCGCAGTAGGTCTCTAAAGTAAATAGCCTTTAATTAATAAAACAATATAAATAAGGGAAGTCAGTAAAATAGATCTATAACTTTGGAATAAAAATTAGCTTTAAGGGTTAGGTACGTTAAGCTTTAAGCGGACAGCTTAAGAACAGGTCGCTACTAACCAGGCAACCGGCCAGAGGCTTCTAGTATCTAGGTTTTAACGCCCTTAGCAGGCTTTAGCTATCTAGTATACATTTAATAACTAACTTAGAACTAGTATAAATAAGGGAAATTTAACTATTTAATTAAAATATAGTATTGTAATAGTTAAAAAGTAGTATTAACGTAATATAATTTCTACTTAGTACTTTAAATATTAAAGTAAAGTAATTTAACTAAGTGCGGGTAAATAGTAAGAGTAACTATAACTTTTTTAAAGTAGCCAAATGCCTCGTTATTTAATTAGTAACGCGCATGAATAAATTAACAAGATTCCCACTATTTCTATTTACTATTTAGTAAAACTACAGTTAAAGGAATAGGCTTAGTAGAATTAGTGGAAAAAAAAGACCTTATTAAGCTTAATTCTAGTTTAATATTATGAAAAAACATAAGAGGTATAGAATAGGTAGGAGCTTCAGCACTAGTAAAATACTACTACTTTTATTGTTTTTTTATTTATTTAATAAAGCGGAGCTGGATTTTCGTCTAATTTTTAGTTTTAAGGTTCTTTACAGGCCGACCTAGGTTAAAGATATTATTAAGTAGGGAGTTTAGCTAGGGCAGTATATTTATTAAACTATAACATAAGTATTCTAAGGGGGGCTTATAAAAAACAAAAATCTCTAGTAGAATAAAAGAGTAAAAGTCCCCTTAATTTTAATTTTTAGTGTGAATATAAACTATAAAAGTATGGCCTATTAATCCTTTAGTCCCTCGAAATTTAAGGCTAGAGGTGCCAAAAAAGTTACTACAGGAATAACTAGCTTATAGTAGCTAAGTATTTATAGTAATATTACTTTTTAATCCTTTAATATTAACTCTTCCTATTATACTAAAGTAGAATTCGGTAAGTGTTGGATTGTTTACTTACTAATAGGGAACATAAGCTAAGTTTAGACTATTATAAGAC
Source organism: Colletotrichum brevisporum (assembly GCA_030770045.1). Taxonomy (NCBI): domain Eukaryota; kingdom Fungi; phylum Ascomycota; class Sordariomycetes; order Glomerellales; family Glomerellaceae; genus Colletotrichum; species Colletotrichum brevisporum. Next base: position 103,133 of record JAUGSI010000001.1, on the reverse strand, counting down.
AGGTTAGTTTTACCCTACTAATAACCTTGTCGTAATAGTAATTGAGCTTAGTATAAAAGGAACTACTTATTTAAATAATTAGTTTTTGCAGCTATCTAACCGGGCAGTGCCACGACACTACTATCTATTAAATAATAGTTAAACACCTTTAAGTCAAAATTTATACTAAAATATAATAATACCTCCCGTACGTACAGATAGACACAAATAAGCTTTAGCTTAGCGTCTTAACAGGCAATTCCTCTACTACTCTTAAAGCGAGTAGTAGTATTTCGCAAATTATAATTTTAGCATAAGCGGGGTTAAATCCTTTATAAACAACTTAAATGTGCAAAAGGGTCCTATAAGTAGTAGAGTAGCCTTGTTATTACAATCTACTAAGAATAAGCCCTTCTTCGCCTCGATTTCCTTATAAACTTAGTAGCCTAGTGCCGCAAGAACGCAAGGTGTTGTGAGACGCAGACCACTACAGAAACAGGGTACGGTAACGCCGGGAGAGTAGGGAGACAGAGGAAAGAGCCTATAACGGCAGAACCCCCTCAGGGGCAACAGGGCCGACTAACGCTAAGGACCTACTGTAGGGTACTTTAGGCCATATAAGACCTACCCTTAGGTAGTTCCCAAACCTACCCTAAAGTACACTTAGCTATAAGAAACCTACCCTCAAGTGGCTCTAAAACCTACCCTAAAGTATACTTAGTTATAGGAAACCTACCCTTAAGTAGCTCCTAAACTTACCCTCAAGTGCGGAAAACCTACCCTCAAGTGCGGGAAACCTACCCTAAAGTGACTAAAACTTACCCTCAAGTGCGGGAAACCTACCCTAAAGTAACTAAAACTTACCCTAAAGTAGCTCCCAAACCTACCCTTAAGTACGGGAAACCTACCCTCAAGTACGGGAAACCTACTCTAAAGTGACTAAAACTTACCTGAAGTGACTCCCAAACCTACCCTCAAGTGCGGGAAACCTACCCTCAAGTGCAGGAAACCTACCTAGAGGTAGTACAATTTCCATGATGAGGAAACCTGGTGACTGGAAACTTACCCTCAAGTAAAAAAGTATTTAATCGGAAAATGAAATATGAGTAAAACACCAAGTAAAGTATAAAGTTAAAAAGACTATTTAGCTTTATAAGAAAGAGTTATTTTTTAAAAAATAGGGTAAGTTACTTGATAGTAAAGTAGGTTTAAGTTTTATATTTAAGTAGTTATATATTATATAGTACTTTTTTATTTACTTTTAAGTTCTTTATTTTAGAGGATATAAAAAACTTATTTTTAAAAATTAGTTTTAATTTATTTTAAAAGTAACTTTTAAATTTATTCTAACGCTAGTTTTAAACTCGTTTTAAGAAAAAAAACCCTACTTTAAAGTGACTTTTAAACTTATTCTTAAGTATAAAAAACTTACTTTAAAGTAGCTGCTACTTTTAAGTATAGGAAACTTACTTTAAAGTAACTCTTAAACTGACTCTAAATGCAATTCAAACTTACTTCTAAGTATAGAAAACTTACTTTAAAGTAGCTTCTAGACTTACTTTTAAGTATAGGAAACTTACCTTAAAGTATAGGAAACTTACTTAAAGTAACTTCTAAACTCTACCTTAAGTAGCTTTTAAACTTACCCTTAAGTATAGAAAACGTACTCTAAAAGTAGCTTTTAAACTTACTCTTAAGTATGGGAAACCTACTCTAAAGTGGCTCTTAAACTTACCCAGCAAGTGGCTTCTAAACTTACCCTCAAGTGCGGGGAAACTTACCCTGAGTGCGGGAAACTTACCCTCAGAGGTGCGGGAAACCTACCCTGAAGTGGCTCCCCAAACTTACCCTCAAGTGCTGGAAACCTACCACCAGAGTGACTGAAACTTACCCTCAGTGCGGGAAACCTACCCGCAGAGTGGTGCAAAACTTACCCTCAAGTGCGGGAAACCTACCCTGAAGTGACTGAAACTTACCCTCAAGTACCGGAAACCTACCCTGGAAGTGGCTGAAACTTACCCTCAAGTGCAGGGAAACCTACCCTGGAAGTGACTGAAACTTACCCTCAAGTGCAGGAAACCTACCCTGGAAGTGGCTCCCAAACTTACCCTCAAGTGCAGAAACCCTACCCTGAAGTGGCTCCCAAACTTACCCTCAAGTGCGGGAAACCTACCCTGAAGTGACTGAAACTTACCCTCAAGTGCGGAAACCTACCCTGGAAGTGACTGAAACTTACCCTCAAGTGCGGGAAACCTACCCTGGAAGTGGCTCCCAAACTTACCCTCAAGTGCGGGAAACCTACCCATAGGCCCAAAACCCGTCCCAGCGCGCACCCAGCAGCCTTGCAGAGGCCGTTGGGTGCCATGAAGGAGCATGAGCCGGTGCCTGGGGTGGGTGCGGGCCGTCGTAAGCGTTTGCGCGTCGTGAGTCGATTTTTTTGTTTTCCCATACAAATCTTTTTTTCGGGAAATAAAAAATCGGGGGAAAATCAGTGCGACGGATTTGGGGCAAAAGCGTCGGTGGGCCTATGAGAAAGGGAGCTGAACGCTCACAGGCGACGCACGGGCCCAGCACCTCCCCCCGCAACGACCGCTACGGCGGCCCGCAGGCGGGGTGCGCACCTGCAGCAATGCAGCGCAAAACGTCCCGTACATCTTTCAGACCACTGCGTGGTGTCTCCCCGGCGATCTCTTGAGCCTCCGGTAGCCTCGGTCCAGGGGAGTTCATAGCAGTAGTCGCCCCACGGAGGAGGCCCGCCCAGGCGGACCGCCAAACTGGGGATGCCAGGTGAGACTCTAGGGCCTCGTGCCCTGCAGTCCGGCCGGATGGGCTCTGTGGACGACTGGCGCTGGTCAAGGCCTACACTGAGCAACAGGGGGAAAACTCCGGCGTCGGACGCTGAATGGCTGATGCGCCGGAGCCAAGTCTCTCCTCCACGGGCGCCCAAGCCGCAGCCCCCCGGGGGCACAGCGCGGCGGACGGTGGCCTAGAGAGGGGTGCAGACGAGGAAGGTGGAAGCCCCCGGGGCGCGCAGGCCAGCGGTCCGCTCAGCGGGCGCGAGCAGCGCGAGGGTACCCCGAGCGCCGCGAGCAAGATCAGTGACTAAACTCTATCGGGCGCTGCCAGCAGCCGAAGTGCCTAACGGGCGGACGATAGTTACCTGGTTGATTCTGCCAGTAGTCATATGCTTGTCTCAAAGATTAAGCCATGCATGTCTAAGTATAAGCAATTATACAGCGAAACTGCGAATGGCTCATTATATAAGTTATCGTTTATTTGATAGTACCTTACTACTTGGATAACCGTGGTAATTCTAGAGCTAATACATGCTAAAAATCCCGACTTCGGAAGGGATGTATTTATTAGATTAAAAACCAGCCCTTCAGGGGCTCACTGGTGATTCATAATAACTTCTCGAATCGCATGGCCTTGCGCCGGCGATGGTTCATTCAAATTTCTTCCCTATCAACTTTCGATGCTAGAGTAGTGTTCTAGCATGGTTACAACGGGTAACGGAGGGTTAGGGCTCGACCCCGGAGAAGGAGCCTGAGAAACGGCTACTACATCCAAGGAAGGCAGCAGGCGCGCAAATTACCCAATCCCGACTCGGGGAGGTAGTGACGATAAATACTGATACAGGGCTCTTTTGGGTCTTGTAATTGGAATGAGTACAATTTAAATCCCTTAACGAGGAACAATTGGAGGGCAAGTCTGGTGCCAGCAGCCGCGGTAATTCCAGCTCCAATAGCGTATATTAAAGTTGTTGTGGTTAAAAAGCTCGTAGTAGAACCTTGGGCCTGGCTGGCCCGGTCCACCTCACCGCGTGCACTGGTCGGCCAGAGGGCCTTTCCCTCTATTGGAACCGCATGCCCTTCACTGGGTGTGCCGGGGAAACAGGACTTTTACTTTGAAAAAATTAGAGTGCTCCAGGCAGGCCTATGCTCGAATACATTAGCATGGAATAATAGAATAGGACGTGTGGTTCTATTTTGTTGGTTTCTAGGACCGCCGTAATGATTAATAGGGACAGTCGGGGGCATCAGTATTCAATTGTCAGAGGTGAAATTCTTGGATTTATTGAAGACTAACTACTGCGAAAGCATTTGCCAAGGATGTTTTCATTTATCAGGAACGAAAGTTAGGGGATCGAAGACGATCAGATACCGTCGTAGTCTTAACCATAAACTATGCCGACTAGGGATCGGACGATGTTATTTTTTGACTCGTTCGGCACCTTACAGAAATCAAAGTGCTTGGGCTCAGGGGAGTATGGTCATAAGGCTGAAACTTAAAGAAATTGACGGAAGGGCACCACCAGGGGTGGAGCCTGCGGCTTAATTTGACTCAACACGGGGAAACTCACCAGGTCGGAGTTACAATGAGGATTGACAGATTGAGAGCTCTTTTCTTGATTTTGTGGGTGGTGGTGCATGGCCGTTCTTAGTTGGTGGAGTGATTTGTCTGCTTAATTGCGATAACGAACGAGACGCCGCCTGCTAAATAGCCGTATTGCTTTGGCAGTACGCCGGCTTCTTAGAGGGACTATCGGCTCAAGCCGATGGAAGTTTGAGGCAATAACAGGTCTGTGATGCCCTTAGATGTTCTGGGCCGCACGCGCGTTACACTGACAGAGCCAGCGAGTACTCCCTTGGCCGGAAGGTCCGGGTAATCTTGTTAAACTCTGTCGTGCTGGGGATAGAGCATTGCAATTATTGCTCTTCAACGAGGAATCCCTAGTAAGCGCAAGTCATCAGCTTGCGTTGATTGCGATCCCTGCCCTTTGTACACACCGCCCGTCGCTACTACCGATTGAATGGCTCAGTGAGGCTTTCGGACTGGCTCAGAGAGGTGGGCAACTACCACTCAGAGCCGGAAAGTTATCCAAACTCGGTCATTTAGAAGTAAAAGTCGTAACAAGGTCTCCGTTGGTGAACCAGCGGAGGGATCATTATCGAGTTGCAACTCCTTATAACCCTTTGTGAACATACCTCAAACGTTGCCTCGGCGGGCAGCCCGAGCCCAGCTCCGGCGCCCGGAGCGCCACTGCTCTCGGCGCGCCCCACCCGCCGAGCGGACCACTAAACTCTATTGCAACGACGTCTCTTCTGAGTGGTACAAGCAAATAATCAAAACTTTTAACAACGGATCTCTTGGTTCTGGCATCGATGAAGAACACCTTGAAATGCGATAAGTAATGTAGATTGCAGAATTCAGTGAATCATCGAATCTTTGAACGCACATTGCGCCCGCCAGCATTCTGGCGGGCATGCCTGTTCGAGCGTCATTTCAACCCTCAAGCACCGCTTGGCGTTGGGGCCCTACGGCTTCCGTAGGCCCCGAAATACAGTGGCGGACCACTCCGGAGCCTCCTTTGCGTAGTAACATACCACCTCGCACTGGGATCCGGAGGGACTCCTGCCATGAAACCCCCCAATTTATCAAGGACCTCGGATCAGGTAGAATACCCGCTGAACTTAAGCATATCAATAAGCGGAGGAAAAGAAACCAGCAGGGATTGCCTCGAGTAACGGCGAGTGGAAGCGGCAACAGCTCAAATTTGAAATCTGGCCCCCGGGTCCGGATTGTAATTTGCAGAGGATGCTTTTGGCGCGGTGCCTTCCGAGTTCCCTGGAACGGGACGCCATAGAGGTGAG